>CM075652.1:40002500-50002500 GCA_037953625.1 Crotalaria pallida
TTCGTACTTGGCCTGATTATTCGAAGTTAGAAACTCGAACTTCAGGGAGTACTCGATGCTGAGCCCTTTCGCATTTTCCAAAATAACTCCAGCTCCCGCACCCTTTTGATTGTTCGAACCATCAACATATATTACCCAAATATCCGAGCTAGAGCTTTGGTGGGGCTCTGTAAACTCGGTCACAAAATCTGCTAACACTTGTGACTTGATTGCCTTTCTCGGTTCATAGGAGATGTCGAACTCGGACAGTTCGATTGCCCAGGCCATCATTCTCCCCGCGAGGTCGGGCTTTTGCAGAACTTGTTTAATGGGCTGGTCGGTTCTTACGACAATAGGGTGGCTTTGGAAATATTGTCGTAGCTGTCGTGCAGCCAGGATGAGACAGAATGCGAATTTCTCAATCTTGGAATACCGAAGCTCGGGACCCTGGAGAGCTCGGCTTATGAAATAAACGGGGAATTCACTTCGACCCTCGTCTCGAACTAAAACCGAGCTAAGGGCTGACTCCCCAACGGAGAGATAAATAAAAAGGTTCTCCCCCTCACGAGGGCTGGAGAGAACTGGAGGGGAAGAAAGATATTCCTTAAGAGCAATGAAAGAGGCTTCACAGTCCTGATCCCAGTTAAAAGTTGTACCTTTTTTCAAAAGTTGGTACCAGGGTAAGGCCTTTTTAGCAGCTTGAGGGAGAAATCTGGATAGTGCCTCCATCCTGCCAGTTAATTGTTGCAACCCTCTGAGGTCGGCAGGGCTCTTCATTTCTATTATAGCACGACATTTGTTGGGGTTTGCTTCGATTCCTCTCTCGGAGAGCATGAACCCGAGGAAAGCGCCAGCGGGGACTCCGAAGGTACACTTCTCCGGATTCAACCTCATCATATGTGCTCTTACCCTTTCCAGGACCGTGGTTAGGTCTCGGGCATGGTCTTCCCTTTTCTTGATCTTTGTAATCATGTCGTCGATGTAGACCTTCATGGTTGCGCCAATGATCCCGTCAAAGACTTTGTTCATCATCCTCTGATAGGTTGCGCTAGCATTCTTAAGGCCGAAAGGCATGACGGTGTAACAGTAAGTTGCCTTTTCGGTCGTGAATGTGGTCTTGTCTTGATCAGGGGGATACATAGGGATCTGGTTATATCCCGAATATGCATCAGTGAATGACAACAATTGTTAGCCTGCCGAATTATCGACGAGCTGGTCAATAATCGGCAGTGGATATTGGTCCTTGGGGCAGGCTTTGTTGAGGTCGGTGTAATCCACACACATCCTCCAACTACCGTTTGCCTTCTTAACCAAGACAGTGTTTGCAACCCATTCGGCGTATGGGACTTCTTTTATAAACCCGGCTTCGAGCAACTCGGACACCTTTTCCTGGATAACTTTTGTCTTCTCAGTCCCAACCCGTCTCATTTTCTGCGCTACCGGTCTTGCTTTCGGGTCTACACTGAGCTTGTGACAGATAAAGTTCGGGTCGATCCCCGGCATATCGGCCGAGGTCCAAGCAAACAGGTCCAAATTAGCTCGCAATAGTGCGATGATTTCCTCCTGTATCTCCTTGGGGAGGTCGGCACCTACTTTGACAGTTCTGCTGGGGTCGGCGGGATCGATGGGGACTGCCAACCACTCTCCTTGAGGAGACGGTCTGAGATCATCCTGTTCGGCCCGGACGTCCAATTCGGCCAGAAGGACCTTCCCTTTGGCTAGTGTCGGACCAGAGAGTTCTTCTTGCTTTTTCTTATTTTCCCGTAGACTCGCGTTGTAGCAGAGTCGGGCTCTGAGCTGGTCGGCTTTGACGGTGACAAGGTTGTCGTCAGAACCAACGAATTTCATTGCTAGGTGAACTGTTGAGACCACTGCCCCAAAGGCTTGAAGGCAGGTTCATCCGAGTATCACACTGTAAGGGGATTCAAAGTCAACCACCAAAAACTTGATAATCTCCGTTCGGGCCGAAGGCAGTTTGCCCAAGGTCACCGGGAGGAGGATGGCTCCAAGGGGGCGTATTGCCTCGCCCGTGAAGCTGATCAGATGCCCTTCAAAATGTACGAGGTCGGCGGGCCTTAATTTCAATGAACGTCGACCGAGCTCCCTTGGTCGACGAGAACTCGGGCGATTTCGAAGTTGCTGATCATTGCCGCGATCACCATTGGGTCATTGTGATCAGGGATGATATCACCTAGATCCTGATTAGAAAAACTGATTGGGATGTTCCGGGATGGTTTCTTACCCATAGGCTTGTGGCGAACAGCTAATACTTGCTGAACGTACTTTCTCCTTTCCAACTTCCTCTCGCCGCCACCGGCGAAACCTCTAGAGATAGTTTCCACCCGGAAGTTTTCCGGTATTTTGAGCAGATCCTGTATAACAAAATTTCTTGGTTGTTGTTGGGACCCATCGGGGGCTGAGGCCTGAACGGTGGCCCGTTCGGTGGGATACCGTACGGACAAATTTTGATGCGACGATGGTGATGGTGTGTGAGGAGGGGGGGTGATGGGGACCTTGCTGCCTAGCTAACCTCAAGGTGTGACCGCAGGTCTTCAGCTGGCGGGATTCTCCCAGGACATTCCCTCCTCTTTTTTTGATCTGGTTGAGCTTCAGACATGGTAGAATCTTCTGGGTGGGGTTGAAGTTTATCTTTCCCCACAGACGGCGCCAATGTGGTGTCCTAGACGGTGAGGACCTCCAAGGGTAGGAGAAGACCTCCGAAGGTGCCTCTGTCTAGGGTTGATATGTGATGTTTAGTGGGAGTCCTCAGGTGGCTAAGGGGAAGAGCCAGGAAGTAACCCTAATCACTGGTGTGTGAAGGTGACAATTAGGGTTAGAGGACATACCTGAGCCCCATGTAGTACGGAGCTACTTATAGGGGGAGCTGGTTGCCCTAATGGGCTTGCTTTAGGCCCAAGTAGGGCCAGCCTGTTCTGATCTAGGAGTGGATAGGCTGTCCTTGAGAATAAGGCAGTGAGCTGTCCTTGTGGATAAGGTAGTGAGCTGTCCTTGTGGATAAGGAAGGGAGCTATCCTTGTGGATAAGGAAGGGGGACGTCATCATGCCCTAGGTATCGGACTTAGGAAGGTGTCGGACCTAGGCGTCGGACCTGAGTGGGAACACGAGGTCGGCCTGTATCTGGCGTCTGTTCGGCCGTTGAGCATTGAGCTCGGCCAGCGCTCAAAAGGCTTCCTGAAGGGTCCTTAGGTCTTTGGCGAGGAATTTGAGGACCTCGGCTGGGCCGAGTCCACCACAGCTGATATGGGCCGTTTGGGCCCTGTATCAGAGCTGTGCTGAACCAGGATTCTGTGAGATAATATAGGAGGATTATGCTCTGAGAATCTGGTTAGGATCAGCTAATGGTCTCACGTCTAGGCTGTTGCGAGAATCTAGGAGAGATTTGCGGAAGGGATAAGAAGCCTTGGTAAGCCTGAGTTTATCCACAAGTCGACGGTATGTCTCGGTCCTAGAGTCCCGAGCCTGATAGATTGGGGACCGATCATAAGGCTCGGTTCCATCAAGTATGAGCCTGGCCCTCTGGTATGCTCGGAGTCCATGAATCCGAGCGAAGGACTTTTATGATAGGTAAACCGAGTAAAATGCCCTTAGAGGAACCCTTTGGTGAGACTCGGGTCCGTATATGGTTGGTAGACCCAACAAGCCCCCCAGCTCGTAAGACTTTGAAAGTCTGTGGCGAGGTTCTGAGAATTGGTGGTGACATAAAACATTGTTTGCGGCTGAGAACTTTTTATTCGGAGGAGTGTCGTGGATGGTTGATTAGGACGTGTAAGACTGTTCATAGTCAAGGCCCTTAATCGTGTATCGTCATGTACTGAGTTCAAAGTCGAATTGAACTATTGTTTTTAGAGTCACGATGCTTTTAAGGAGACATCCTTTTATGCGCTTGCCATGGTGAAAGCCGAAAGGCTTGTGCCAAGGTATGCTGGCACGACTCAAACTGTTATTTGAGTTCGAGGTGTGCCAAGATTATCACCCATTGGATCGTAACGTTTATGAGGGATTGCTTGTTGGAATGACAACCTTAGCCGAGGTGTATTCCTCGATCCGCGATGTATTGGGCCATATATGAACCGAGAGGCTTTGAGCCGAGAGGCTAAGCCAAGTTATCGGGTCGCAATCCTCGTTTTCACTTGTAGCCTCGCCGTCTGGCCGGCTAACCGAGATCGTGGGCAAGTGCGTAAGAACATGATCCGAAGTGAGTGAGTTTAACATATGTCCTTAATAAGGAAGGTAAATTATCAATTTGTTGCCTCATGGGACGTGGTGGTCCTCTTTGGCACGACATTTGTGTCACATACTAGTCCCCTACTCGCTAAAGCCTGAAAAGGCTTGTGTCGAGTTCATAAGGTCTATGAAACGCTCGGGACCAAAGTGGGCGAAGAAAGGTTAGAGTATCAAGATCAACTCTGTACACCCTCCTTTACCTAAAAAAGAAGATCGAGAAAGCTCGTAGAAGATTGTGCCGAGTATATAAGAATTGTGAGACATTTATTGTTGTTGTTCGAGGCACCCTAAAATCCGGTTTTTTTTTTTGTAGAGTCGGAGTCTGTTCCTTCCCCGAAGCAGCGAACATCGTGTTCGAGAATAGCCACTCGACCCGAAGAGTTGAAGGCTCGAATTACTTTCAAGACTCAGAGTCCATTCTATCCGCCGAGCAGTAAGCTTCATGGCCGAATAAGGTCATTCGAGTGGAAGTCATCGAAAGTTTATCGAGCTGATGAAGCGGCCGAGGATGCCGAGAAGGGAAAGAATGAAACCGAGGAGGCAAGAACTAGAGAAACCAAGGACGACCGTTTCCCTTGTCGGAACTGTTTAGTCAACTTCAATTGTTGAACCCCTCTTGAATCTGAGTAATTAGGGCGAAGGCAAGCTGATAGATCATCATAATAAAAAAGCTGAAGCAAACTTTTACTCCATTGCATAACCAACCCCCTTACTCGCTAAAGCCTGAAGAGGCTTGTGCCGAGTTAAGAAGTCCTTTGAGGTGTGATAGTTGTTTTCCGCCAATTACATCGTGTTCATCCAAGCCTCTTTGAGAGACTGTCGGATTCAGATCTGTGTAGGCGAATGCTGAGCGAAGGTTGAATATTTGCGAGTTGTGGGTGTGGAATCAGCATTGTGTGGTTCCTCGGAGATGCTGGGATCCGAATTAGATCACTGGGTGTTGGCACTGCGGACCGTTCTAGTAAATAGGTAAGGTCGCGATGTTGCGCAAACCAAGGAAAAATTGATCGGCAACCGGTGTGAAGGACTTGAATTAAGTTGGGTCGTCATACTCGGACTCGAATTAACATAGGTCATCATGCTCGGCAGATCCGATCGTTATGTTTGTACCTTTTTATGATGTATAAAAACAACGATTAGAATATCAAGTAATAGATGATATGTAATGACATTAATTAGCGAAGTATGAATTAATTCACTGTTAATTACGATTATTATCTAAGATAACACATGTCATGTGGCAAGTGATTCAATAGTAATGAATATGATAGTTAAACCATGAAATTGAAATAATATTAATGGGGTAATGAGAAAGATCTTTCCCTGTCAGTCTTCGTGTTTAGACTTTTCTGAATGTTGATATGCCCGACACCCTCTTGGCAGTGAGGCATTTCCTCTTTTATTGTTGGAATGGGCGGTTGCCTAGTATTCTTCATCCTCTTCCTACCAAAAACCCTGTATACCGTTATGGACAAGTCATTGTGTAGCATTTGTGTGAGCAAGGCCTGGATCCCGAGGAGGGATCTTGACAACGATCGTCTTTTGGCTCTAAGTGACCGTGAGAGGCAAGGGTGTTGTGGCAGAGGGTACGAGGATGTTGTAGGCTTTGGTTGTGTTATTTGAAGCGGGAATCCGAGTATTGACGTTGAGGTCATAATCAATGATAAATTGAAATGGTCACAGTAAGCATGTGTAATAGAGGAGACAGCCAATGGTCACAGTAAGCATGTGTAATGGAGGAGACAGCCATGTCATCGTGAGATTTTGCCGAACCCTGTTGAAGGCGCTGTAATATTAGATGCCCATCGTGACTGAGTAGTCTAGCACCGATTAATTTGAGGATTTCTTTGGCGGTCGGAAGCTCGAAATGGTCCATCATAATCGTACCTCTCACGTGTAAACAAAATTACTAATTGGTAATTACGTTATTTAACAATTTATAATAATTAAATAACGATAATAACAATTATTGCCAAAGATACGATGTATAATGTCGGTATAGAGGTAGTATGATTTTAATAATATCACACGTAATGAACATAATAATGACAATTATTGTGGTTAATACCCTCGTAAATCATAGAAGATTGTCTACGAAAAGAAGCATGATTATAAATATATCACGCGCAGTAATTGTAATGAATGACATTTATAAATATGTTAGAGCATTTAATGACAACGAATCAAATAATGAAAGCATTAATTCATGAAAAATGACAATGTGCGATTGCCGGAAACTGCCTAATGTCGTTTGAAAGGCAATGTATATCAAATATTATTATCCTATCACGACGGGAAAGACAGACATTTAAAAACATTCAGCTGTAAAGAAATTTGGCTAACAATATGCCACGTACCAGCATACATACAAAAAATCATAATTAGGGAATATCAAATAATTTTTGACATGTGATGAAATTATAAGGAATCAAGCATTAGAAGCACATGTCAAAAGTATTGCATCAGGTAAATTAATATCAGCATGTGTGCAAAGTAATCACGTAAAATGCCAAGTAAATAGGAAAGTAATATAGGAACGAGGATTCCTTCCCTGATGCGTCGAGATGAGGAATGTCAGATCGAAGACTGTTGGGCTAAAGTCCTCTGGTAATTTTTTTGAAAAGAGTTTCGCCGAGCGGTTGGCCCATAATAAGTAGATTGAAGTCCTCTGTCAATCCTTTCCAAGCGGGTTTCGTTAAGAAGTTGAATGAAAGACTAGTAGGGAACATTTACGCAGTCGTCGTATAAATCCGAGGAGAGAGGAGTAGTGCGTGGTTCTTGACATTCTGGATGTATGAGATATCAAAAGGGGGACGCTGTCGAAGGTCCGCGCACAGTTGGCACATGTATCCAGAGTATGGAAACGAGCACGGGGTTCTCTATACTCGGAGACGAGCTCAAAGAAGGAAATTCCACGCAGGGGTCCTCGCCATTATGTTCCCAATAGAGTAACATGATTGTATTCGCGATGCTCGGAAAACCATTTGCCCATTAATGAGAATCTTGAAATGGGTCGCTCAGCTGTTCAGGCCATCATGCGTGTACCTTGTATGTGTAAACGAAAATAATAATTAATTATAAATTGTCGTTCAAGATTGACAATTTATGACCATTAAATAATAATTATTGGGAATTAATAAATGACATGTAATCAATTTAATCATGCGCTAATTAGCAATTGCAAGTAAAAATGTTACTTCCCTGTTTTTAAGAACGAGTTGTTGGGCCAATAGAGGTGTTGATAGTCCATTCCTCAACCTTCTTCTTTTTTTTTTTGGATGGGGCTGCTGAACCTTTTTTTTTTTATACTGGGCCATTGGCCTTTTTTTTTGTTAGGGCCTGTTGAGGCCCTTTTCTTTTTCTTTTTTTTTTTGGCCCCTTTGGCCCGTTACCTTTGGAACCCTAGGGTTCCTTCCTCTTCCAGCAGGAGCAGCTGCTGCGTGCTGCACGCCAACGAGAATGCGGCGGCGGTAAGAACTGCAGATACCGGTGTCGGCGGAAACGTTGCTGCGACTTCACGTTGTTCGTCGAACTGTGTCCACGGAATCAACGACGGTTTTGCGTGGCGGTGGTGGTCCCTGCTGGAATCAGAGGCGGTTGTCGGTGCGGTTCTTTCCCCCTGGTTCGCGAACCCCTTCTCTGGTTCGTGAGTCGTTCATCACAGCGAAGGCAGCGGTGGCTTCAAGAATGAAGGGAGAAGAGAGCTTATGATTGATCACGGAGAGAGAGAGAGTGAAAGTGGATCGCGCGGGCTCGACGGCGGAAATCGTTCGAGGTTTTGGGGTTCGAAGAAACTCCGAGGGGCTCAGCCATGAAAACGCAGCCTTGAGCCTCTGATTACCGGAGAAGATCAGCCGCGAGATAACCACAGAGTCGTGAGTGGAGGCTCTTCGCCGTTCGTGAACGAGTGGCGATTTTGAGCTTGTTCCAGTGTTAGGAGCGGCGACCCTGTTCTTTTCCGTCCTCCATGGATCCTTCATCTTCATTCCTCACATGACCCAGAGCAGCCTTGATGGCGGCGGCCTCACCGAACTGGCCACCGGGAACGGCACTGGTAGCAACGGCGAAACCTGGCGGTCACGGCGCAGGCGGTGGTTCGAAGGGAAGAGAGAAGAACCGCGTTGAACCCCTGCTGATTTTTTTTTTTGAGTGTGGATGGGAATCGAAGTTTATCGATTCCCACAGACGGCGCCAATGTAGTGGATCTGAGAAATAGATCCACCATGATGTGTTTTGGTGGTTGTTGTAGCTGGCAAGGGTGACCCCGGTCCTATGTATCCCCAATGATAAGGGAATCAAGCCACACGTAGTTCTTAAGAGTAGGGATGAGAGAACATACCTTAGCCCCTATAGCATGGCGATACTTATAGGGGGAGTTGTGTTGTGGTGCCTTATGGGCCTGTTCGGCCCAGTAGGGCTGACGTGGCTCTTAGAGGATAAGAAGGATGAGTTATTCACCCTTATCCGGTACTAGAGAGCTCATGCTTATCCTGTAGCGGTAGGATTTATTATTGGTTAACCCTACAAGCTCCCCAAGCTCCTATAGGCTCGAAGAGCCTGTGCTGAGCTTCTGAGGGAACATACCTGAAACCCTAGCTGCGATGAGCTATTTATAGGGTTTGGAGGAGGCTGATATGGGTCGTTTGGGCCCTGTATCAGAGCTGTGCTGAACCAGGATTCTGTGAGATAATATCGGAGGATTATGCTCTGAGAATCTGGTTAGGATCAGCTGAAGGTCTCACGTCTAGGCTGTTGCGAGAATCTAGGAGAGATTTGCGGAAGGGATAAGAAGCCTTGGTAAGCCTGAGTTTATCCACAAGCCGACGGTATGTCTCGGTCCTAGAGTCCCGAGCCTGATAGATTGGGGACCGATCATAAGGCTCGGTTCCATCAAGTCCGAGCCTGGCCCTCTGGTATGCTCGGAGTCCATGAATCCGAGCGAAGGACTTTTATGATAGGTAAACCGAGTAAAATGCCCTTAGAGGAACCCTTTGGTGAGACTCGGGTCCGTATATGGTTGGTAGACCCTACAACTTGAATCAACACACAGAGGATGAATCGAAGGAAACGATTTCAGAACCCTAACTCACTAAATCATCAACAAATTGGCAAAATGGTTGCTCTTCAATCGGTTTCGAGCTTAAATACTGGGTTTGGAGGATCATGCACAGCAACACGAGGCTGTTGATGTGTCTGGGGTGGAGTATTCGTGTCGTGAAGAGGGAATCGTTGGTGATGACTCACCAAATGCACTAACTCGTGCAACTCTGTCCAGAATACTCGAGTTTTTCGAGAAATACTCGAGTATTTTGCCCAATTTTTGAAAAATAATTATTTTATTTACTTTCCCTCCAAAATCTTTCCTATAATTACCTCTAGGTCCCAACCCAGGGACTAATATGCAAAATACTTATTTCATGCATAATTATATTTATTAAACAAATCCACACACATTTCCTAACTACATAAACACAGATTTTAATCAAGGATTAAAAATAGAAATTATTAATTATAATTAATTTTATAATTAACATTTCCTTAATCGGGGATTAAAATTTTTGGGTTGTTACATATCATTAGCTCAATTTTTTAACACTGGAATAACCATCCAAAAAAAAAACGCATTAACCACTAAAAAAAATATTGTCAAGAATAATCATTGCAAAAACAATAAAAAATAATTAAAAATTACCTTCTAAACAAGAAACAAAACTGAAATTGATTTTCAATGCCTTTTTATCAAGGAATATTTTTATTTATCATTAATTCATCTTATAATTGTTAGACCTTGTGTGCAAGTACATGGTTTTGATAATCACAATGTTTTGGAGAAGCTCAATCACGAACAAGCTCAACCAAATGACAAAGAACAAAAAGCAACAATAATGAAGAGAGAGCAAGCTCATAGATTCAATGTGTATATAGTTTATATCTTTTGTTTTGAGTCTAAGAGTTTGGGTAGAGTTATTAGAGGGTAGTGAATCTCTATCAAGTGCTTGATCATATTATATCTTGAGTATTTCACTTAACCAAAATCAATAAGTGGCTTAGAGGTTTTAGAGAAAAAGTTTAAATTTAAGAAAACAAGTTTTTAATTGATTTTTACAGTGGTTAATCGATTAATCTTAAGAGCTAATCGATTAATATGAATTTTGCGTCAGGTAATAATCGATTAAGTGAAGTGTTTAATCGATTAACATAAATCAAACAGTGGTTAATCGATTAACCTGAAGAGCTAATCGATTAACACGTGTTTTTCAGTTTTTTTTTTAAATAAGTTTTTCAAGGCAAGTTTGATTCTAATGTTTTCCAAAGCTTATGGGTCTTCTATATAAACCTTTTCCTAATCATTATGATTAAGTTACTTCATTGTTACATCAATTTAGAAAAGATTAAAGCCACACTATTCTCTCAACATTCTCTCCCACTTTTACAAAGATCAAAATTATTATTTTCATATGTTTGATCAAGAAGCTTTTGAATCTCAAGTTCTAATAGTTCATAGTTCTTGAAGGAGATTCAATAGGTGTTTTGTTTTTCATTGAGTTATAATCTTTGCATTGAGGCAACCTTTATACAACAAGAAGAAGTCTTGGTGTTGTTATTCATCAAGCAAATAAAAGAAGATTGTGGAAGTCTTGTTGTGAGGTATCAACAAGTAATTGTGGAAGACTTGGTGTGGGGTATAATCAAGTAAGAGAAGAGGTTAGATTAGAAGTTCAATAGGGTTGCAAGACAAGAGTGGGGTTATCTCTTGGAGGCTATCAAGTGGGGTATCTTGAGAGGCATTTACTTGTAATTTGAGAATTCTAATTCCTTAGTGAAGAAATCTCTCTTGTGGAAGAGGGGACTGGATGTAGCTCTCAGTGGAGGAGAGTGAACCAGTATAAAATCTCTGTGCAGTATCTCTTTCCCTTAACTCTTTAATTTTCACAATTTCATATTGTTCTTGATTGAAAACCTAGAAAAGATTGATTTTCATATAATTGAATGAATTAGGTTTTAATAGTTCATATTGGTTTGGGGAAAACCTTTTTCGTAATCTAGGTAATCATTAACAATCTTTGTGTTAATCAATTCTGCGCTATCTCTGATCATATATATATATTTGATTGATTTTTGGTTTCGATTGAAAAGCGATTTTCTCTGTTCTACATTGATTAATCGATTAACATATGTGCTAATCGATTAACCTTAACCTACTTGTCAGGTGTTAATCTTTTAGGGCTTAATTAATCGATTAAGAGCTGAAATTTTTGTGAAAATTATTCGTTTTAATTATTTTGATTTGTTTTGTTCGAAAATCTTTCAAGGTTTCTTTAACACCTATTCAACCCCCTTTTAGGTGTTCTCTTATTAGTGTTCTTTAGTTTATGAAAGTTAGAAGTGATTCCTTTCAAGTTCGCTCGATTCTTTCCCCAGGTTTCGTGTTCGACTGTAGTACTCCTAAACAGATAAGATAGCTTAAGGCTTTTATGCATTGGTTTTGCTTTGGGTCTACTACCCGATTTTGTTTAAGGAGCTTGGAAAGAACACCTTTCCATTTAATTCCTTATCTTCTAAAGGCCCTATTTCTTAAGAACTTCCTATTAGTGTGTTTTAACTTCCTTAAGAAGGTTGCAATGATATCATCCGTCAATGGATGCAAAGATTGAGGTGGTCAATCCCAATCCCACATTTATCGATAGTATATCATTGCCACTCATGTTGGTGATATTGTCCTTTAACGCTTGCAAGAGTAGGATGGCCAATCCTAAACTTACACTTTATTAAACGACAATACCATCATAGGACTCGATTAGATTTCAACTAGGACCCTACAACTTATTAATTATCCCTAAGACTCTTCATAATTTCTTTAAAGGATTAGACTAAATTTAAATGTTTCTTAAGCTTTCCTAATACATGGTATGTTACTAAGGTAAGGATAACCTCAAATGGAATGTCTCTCAGGATAGTCCACAGCCCTGTGTACCAGTTGTCCGCATTGAAAGCAAAGACCTTCCTTCCTGTGCTTGTTAAGAACCCAACATATGCGATTGTGAAATCCTCCGTAGTGTATGTGGACATGGTGGCCTAGCACTTGGAGCGGTCATACTTTGGCTTGAATCCTTTAAGACTACTATTCTAGTATCGGTATCGGCAAATGGACTTGCTTCCCAAGCCGGTACCATACTCCTGATGGGACCACCTGCCCCTTGCATATCCCTTCTCCTTTTCTCTGCCTCCTCCCACTTTAAACCTTCTCATAAGTGCTAGCCATATTCACTAGTTGCGACAAGTCAGCTATGTTCTGATACTCAAGAGCTAGCTTGATCTTAGGGCGAAGACCATATTCAAATTTGATACACTTCGTCCTCTCATCAACATCCTTATAACTTCCAGCATATCGGATCAACTCCTCGAACCGAGCGGCATACTCCCCAACACTTAGGTCTCCTTGCATCAGGTTTAGAAATGCAATCTCCTTCTCCCTGCGTACATCCTCGAGGAAATACTTTCCCAGGAACTTTTCCTTGAACGCATCCCAGGTAATCTCTTGGTTAGCAGTCTCCAGGCCCCTTCGTACATGCTCCCACCAGTTCTCTGCTTCACCAGTGAGCATGTATTGTGCAAGAAGGACATGCTGCCCAGCGGGTGGTGTCATGGTCCGGAGAATCTTTTCAATCTCCTGAAGCCACCTCTGTGCTCCATCAAGGTTGTATCCTCCTTCAAACTTGGGTGGTTCGTTCTTCTTGACGCGTGCCAACCAATCGATCTCGGCTGGAGCTAGTGGTCGAGGATTCAGTGCTGTTGTTGCTGTTGCGGCTGCTGCTATATTCTCTGCCTGGTTCTGGTTCATCGGAGCTATATTTTCCACTTGGTTCTGGTTCATATGGACCAAATTCTCTAGAATTGCAGTGATCCTATCATTGTCACTGCGACTCCCCGCCATAATATCTAATCCTAAAGAAATCAACCAGTAAATACCCATATAAGCAAGCAATTACCTATGTTACCCTAATCATCTAACTTAGACACTAAATTATCAATCGGTTATTCGTTTGGTGAGTAACCGAAAGGAGTTGTGAGTCCACACTCCAAGGCCGAGGAAAAACTGCTCAGTTACCAAATATGTAACACCCTCACAATTAAGTAGCATAATTACTAATAATTAGGTTGAGATGAATTAGGACTTGAAAATTTCTTAATAAAAATTCGATAGAGACTCCTCTATTTATTGGACTTTTCCAAAATTTACATTTTATGAACCTGTCATATCAGAGTAAATTAAAACTCAAACTTAAATACTAAACACAGCCAGAATATAGTAATGCCCTGATGCAAAAATAATACATGTTGTGGGATGGAAAAACTAAACTATATTATTTACACCACTTAGTTTTTAGTTCTCTCAATTCCTAGTTTACACTCCACGGTGAAGAGTGTCCTCCTGCTCGGCCATGCATAGTGTACGCTCCATCTTCATACCTGTATAAAAAAGGCAAGAAAGGTAGCATTACACAGAACTTAGCAAATAGTGTCTAACAAGGCATAATAACAACTAAGAGCAGACACATTATACAATCATAATTCCTAGCACACAATACACAAATATTCCTAATCATCTTGTTTTCGCTTTCAATCTTATTAATATTCTCAGTAATTAATTCTCTTTTCTTTTCCTTTTTCACTTATCTTTCGTTTTTATTATTCTCATCTTATTAGTTATCCGCAGGGTCATATGACCAACTTGTGATGTGTTCATTTTACATTTTCTTTGTCTTAATTCTCTTGTCCACAGGGTCACATGACCAACCTGTGTCCACAGTGTCACCTGACTAACCTGGGATGAGTGTTCTTAATCACAGGGTCACCTGACCAACCTGCGATGTGTTCCTAGTCACAAGGTCACCTGACCAACCTGCAATGAGTTTTCTATTCACATGGTCACCAGACCAACCTGTGATGTGCTCCTAGTCACAGGGTCACATGACCAACCTATGATGTGTCTCTATTATCTTGTCCCCTGGGTCACATGACCAACCTGGGTCCTATCTCAAATCACAGGGTCACTTGACCAACCTGTGATGTGTTTATTTTTTCTTCCCTTTCTTTTTACTCTTATTTCTATTACGTTTCTTACTAAATCTTTTTATCTTATTTATTATTTTCTTTCCATTTAAATACTTATTTCCCTTTTTATTCTCTTGCACTATTCTGAACTCTTTTTCAATACCTATTCATTCTTATTCACTTTTAATTCTTACTCTTCTTTCCTTTTACGTTATCAATTATTCTTGCTTCTCTTTCATTTTCCGTTATTAATTACTTTCTCGTTACTCTTGTCATTTCATAGTTTACTTCTTACTAATCCATCACTCGTTTCTTTACTACAATTCCCTAGTTTCTCTTGTGTTTTTCTACTAGTAGATTAACCTCTATCTTATACTCATATTCTTTATTCTAATCTTTATTAATTCTTTATTCAATCTAATCCATTTTAGTTATTCATTTGCATTTAAATCTTTTTAGGCAACTCCTAAATTAGGTCTATCTTATATTACTTTCCTTCATGTCTTAGTTCATTTTATTTAGCCTGATCTAGTTCTACTCTAACCTCAACTAATCTTATACATTTCTATGAATTGTTGATTTAACTTCCTACTTTCCTACTATCAACTTAGTGTCCTTTTTTACTACCCTAAGGTTCGATCCTATTCTTATTTGTGTACATCCTTAGCTATTCACCTATTCCAATTGATTTTTCTATTTCTTACTTACTCTTTAAGTTCGTTTCTTAAGTGTTCCTATCTAGCTTACTAGCTTACTAATGTCTTTATACTATACCTTATCTCATACAAATAACTATGGCATACACATGTACATAACATCACATAACATGCATTCAACAATTATCACTACAAGTTCCATAATCCCAACTCTAACTATTTAGCCCTATTCATGTACATTGCCCTAAGGTATAATGTGGGGTCAACGACAAGTATACTGGGTCATCAAGTAATACAGTCACTAAGACCAGTTATCGTCCCACAGGGATTGCAATTAATTTCTAATTTCTTTCACCTAATTGAGTTTACTATGTGAAACTTGTATTGGTTTTGACAATGATTAGAGGAAGAGTTGAATAATAAAAACAGAAAATAAAACTATAAGAAAACAATTATGGAAAAGGTTAGGAACATGGTTTCATTGTAGGATCAGGTTACTAAATAAGAAAATCTGTTTTCCACTAAATCAACAACTTCAGAAACAATAAAAGCTAGATCCCTCATGGCTATTACGTTTCTTACTAAACATTACCCCTTAATCCCTTAAGTGAGTTTTAGTTTATGAAAGTTATACAATTACCCAAAAGTATTCCTACAAGTTGAATAAATATATTGCTTGGTTGAAAGGCCTAATCTAAATCCTAATCTTCCAATTAAGGTTTAGATTACCAAAGCAAAACATAAAGTAGCTAATTCTATGAATTGTAATTAAAACGTAGCCAAACAATTGATTAAAAAGGAAAAACATTAATTCATAAATAAATAGCCATATTAAGATCCATACAAATCCACCCTATTCCTAACAAGACGTTTAGTTACACATAATGGGAGAAGAAATACAAGAATGAGAAAAACTCATAATCATAGACTATAATGAATTTTCCCCCAAGAGATCTTCAATCATCAGGTGGATCCCTCCAGCAATGTTGATCTTCAATCCTCGTGCCTTGTCTCCTTGCTCTCAATATGATTCTCTAACCTCTCTTCTCTAATCCTAAATTCTATTCTTAATTGCCTTTGAAAAATCTCCGAAACCTAATGGAAAAACCTATATTTAAAGTCTAAAACTGATCCTAATTAAATAGGAGCAAACCTGATCAAAAAGTGGCCCAATTGGGCCTGCAACGTGGTATGCGAGCCTGGGCGCCCCAGGCTCGGTGTGCCCAACTCTGATGCTGGTAGTCAACAGGGGCTGCGCGCCTGGGCGCCCCAGCCTGGGCGCCTTGGCGTGCTAGCCTGCTTCTGACTCCGTTTCGCTTTGTTCATGTGTAAGATCCACAATTTTGCCCAATTTATTTATGTTATTGCCTTTTTATTTCAATTATATTTGTATTTGTTATATGGGTGATTTAATAGATTTTTTTTATTAATATCATAAGTATATGAGGTACCTTGATTTATATATGAATTATATATAAAGGTAAAAATTAGTTGTGTATATAAATATAGATATATATATATATATATGTACCGTGGAATATGTATATATATATAAGTTTTCTTTAATAAATTGTAAATTTACTCTTGGCATAAAAATATTTTATGAGTATATTACTTTATCTTAGAAAATGTGATCGAGGCCGTACCCGATCAAAATAAAAGGTGTTTATTCTGTAGTACTAGGAAGGTGATCCTAGGTCGTTTCCCAGCGAATATCGGTCTAGGCAAAGTATCAAACACGTAGTGTGCAGTAAAATGGGGGGGGTTTTTGTGTGTGACAAATGTGAAGAACAAAACATAAACAGAATATAAAAACTAAGAAAATCAGAAACAAAAGCGGGCAAACCCCTTTGGCTACGTACACTACTCAATCCTAGCTCACTAAAGATCGATTCCTCTCCTCTCCTCTGTCCAACTCGTGATAACCAAATACTAAGCGAAAATTCAGTTATCACTCCAAACCCTAACTTCTAATTAAGCATCAGAAACCAGAATTGGAGTTTTTACGAGTTAATACAAATTAAGCATTTATATTCATGTATTATCTCTACGAAATGGAATTAAGCAAACCACTACACATCGATAAACATGAAAACAGAGAAGAGAAAATGAAATTGCATTAATAACAAGAGCTCAAGAGTAGATAATACAATACCAAAGGGATTAACCCTTGAAGTCTAGCCTTCCATGGCCATAAATGAAGAAAAACGAGTAGAAATGGGGAAGAACAAAACCCTAGCAGCCACCACCACTTGGGAGAGCCAAGAGAGAAGTTCTAACCTAGAGAGAGAGTGAGAAATCTGAAATGGGAGTGTGTCTTGGGGGGTTACACGAATTTCCCCTCTTAAGACACAAAATGGGCCTAAAACATGGGCCCAAATCCTAAGAAACACTATTCTGAACATTACAATTAAAAAGGGACCTAAATGCAAATTACAATCTTCACTTCAATACTTAAATCTTCATTTCCAAACTTCCCAAAGTGTCCTTGTGCCAAATATTACCTGAAAATAGAAATAGAATTAATTAGGCTAAATAATTCCAAATTAAACAATATTCGGAATATTAGTCCAATAAACTCTAAATCAATAAATCAAGCTAATCAATGTCAAATGGGCAACAAGTATCAATAATAGGAGTAAAATAATGCAAGGAATAATGGGAAATAAAATGCTCATCAAATACCCCCACACTTATCCTTTTGCACTCCTGGGCAAAACCAAAAGATAGGACTATGAAGATCAATATGCACCAAAGTGAATCATGCAACAAGATGACTACAACTAAGAAATGCTAACCTAAGAGATTACATACTTCACAATGAATTCTAGGAAATGCAAAGAAATGGGCAAACTCAAGCACACAAAATGGTTAAGGATCAAAGAGTCAAAGCATCCGCGAACATCATCCAATTACTTCAAGTATGCAAAGAAACCAATGACATCAAGAGGATAGTCACAAAGATGATAGAAACTCACAAGGATCACTCAAAAGTGTTTACACTCAAGTGTTTGGGGTTAATCATTATTTACACTCAAGGCACATCATGAAAAACAAACACAACCATAAGCTTGACAAACCTCTAACATCAACCATCAACACACATGCACAAAATGATCAAAAGGTCTTTTAAGGGTTGTAATGGGGCCAAGGACAAGGTAGGATAAAAATATGGGAATGTAGCTAAAACCAAAGGAATAGAGGAGCAATGGGGAATAAGTAAAAAGTAAGCAAAATCCACCCCAAAATCAACTACCACTAATTCCAATCCTCTTTGCCTCAACAACCTTTTATTCACTTTTTTTTCTTTTTTTTTTTTTCTTCTTTTTTTTTTTTTTTATTTTTGCATTTTTTTTTTATTTTTTTTTTTGTATTTTTGTCTTCTATTTTTTTTGTTTTTGAGAGATATACAAAAAGAAAAGAAGAAACAACACAAATGGCATGAAGATGAAGCCATAACTATAACAACCAATGAGGCAAAACCAAGAACTCAACCAATTAAAGCATAAAGCACACTTCTTACCTAATACCCATTCCCAAAACAATTCCAAAGCTCCAAAATTCCCTAAGGTTAGGACAATCATGGTTTTTCAGTCATAGGCTTGTAATGAGCTAAAGAACAAGGAAAGGGATAAAAAGGCTCAAAGGGGCTAGCAAAGGATACATTCATTCAAGGTAGGCTCATATGGCTAGTAGCTTATTCAAGAAAGAAAGTGCCTAAATCATTTCAAAATGTGCATGAGCAATCAAGTATCAACAAGAGTCAAGTCAAGTTCTAGAGTGCAAGTAATCCAGAGTGCAATCACACATGAAAGAAAATTAGGTGGCATATATAGCAATCCACCCACAATTAAGGCTCAAATCCTCACAAAAGGGACAATTCTATCACAGTGTTACCACCTCTTAATTATCAAAAGCAACTTTACACACAGAAATGCATGAATTCAGACACAAGATACCAAAACTCTACTAAAATGAAGCAAAAACATGCAAGAAAATGCCCAAAACTAAGCAAAACCTAAAAAAAAATCAAAGCAAAATATGCAACCTAAACTACTCTCCCCCCCACACTTAAATCACACATTGTCCTCAATGGAACACAAATAGCAGAATCAGACAGATATAGACAAGTGTAATAAAAAGAGTAAGGAAGGAGAAAAGGAGACTCCCTAAGTCATGGTTGTTCAAAAGTGGGGTCGACCAATGAGGCCTCCTCCACAGGTGCATCATCCAAAGAAGGGGTGGTTAGGAAAGGCTTGAGTCGGTGGCCATTGACTTTGAAGCTCTTGTTCGTGGACTCACTCTTGATCTCCACAGTGCCATAAGGAAACACCTGGGTGACTACAAACGGTCCAATCCATTTAGAGCGGAGCTTTCCACTCATGAGTCCAAGCCTAGAGTTGTAGAGCAAAACTTTTTGACCAACCAAGAACTCCTTTCTGGAAATGGAGTTATCATGAAGCTTATTGGTCTTCTCTTTGTAGAATTTGGAGTTCTCATAGGCCTCCAAGCGGATCTCATCTAGCTCACTCAACTGCAGCTTCCTCTCCTCACCCGCTTGATCAAGAGCTAAGTTACATTGCTTCACAGCCCAATATGCACGGTGCTCTATCTCCACAGGCAGGTGGCACGCCTTACCAAAGACAACCCGATAGGGTGACATCCCTATGGGTGCCTTGTAAGCGGTCCGATGGGCCCACAGAGCATCCTCCAATCGTGTGCTCCAATCCTTTCTATTAGGCTTCACCATCTTCTCCAAAATCCGCTTGATCTCTCTATTTGAAATCTCAGCTTGCCCGTTGGTTTGGGGGTGATAGGGTGTAGAAACTTTGTGCACAACCCCATACTTCTTGAGCAAAGCTTGCATGGATCTATTGCAGAAGTGTGTGCCTTGGTCACTGACTATGGCTCTAGGTATGCCAAACCTGCAAAGGATATTAGACCTGACAAAATCTACAACAACCTGAGCATCATTAGTCCTGGTGGCCTTAGCTTCCACCCATTTGGATACGTAATCCACAGCAAGTAAGATATAATAAAAACCAAAAGAAACAGGAAAGGGGCCCATGAAATCTATACCCCAGACGTCAAACACCTCACAAAACAACATAGGTTGTTGCGGCATCTGTTGCCTCCAAGATAGGGCGCCTCCTGCTCTTTGACACTGCTCACACGAGCTGCAGATGTTGCTCGCATCCTTGAAAATGGTAGGCCAATAAAATCCAGAATCCAGCACCTTTCGTGCTGTCCTTTGAGTACCAAGGTGGCCTCCCACTGGTGAAGCATGGCAAAATTGGAGAACCGATTGGATCTCCTGGTCTGGAATGCACCTGCGAATGACCTGATCACTGCAAAAACGCCATAAATAGGGGTCATCCCATACATAATGCTTGGCATCGCTCTTTAATTTGTCTCTTTGAGCTTTGGATGCCAAGGCAGGAAAAACAGAAGCAACGAGATAATTAACAATGTCTGCAAACCAAGGAGTTTGGGGAAGGGGATGGGAAACATGTAAAGATAAAAGCTGCTCATCCGGGAAGTCATCCCGGATAGGAAATGCATCCTCCTCTCTCTCTATCCTGCTCAAGTGGTCTGCGACAAGGTTATGCGCACCACTCCGATCCTGAATCTCAAGATCAAACTCCTGGAGGAGCAACATCCACCTAATCAACCTAGGTTTGGAATCTGTCTTTTTCAAAAGATACTTCAGAGCAGCATGATCAGTGTACACTACAACCTTAGAACCAAGCAAATATGATCTAAATTTGTCAAGTGCAAAAACAATAGCCAAAAGTTCTTTTTCAGTTGTTGTGTAATTAACCTGTGCTGCATCTAAAGTCCTAGAAGCATAATAAATCACATGCGACAGCTTACCAACCCTTTGGGAGAGAACTGCTCCCAAAGCATAATTTGAAGCATCAGTCATGAGCTCAAATGGGAGGGTCCAATCAGGTGGTTGGATGATGGGAGTGGTGGTTAGTGCTTTCTTCAATTCATCAAATGCCCTCTTGCATTGGTCTCCAAATTCCCATGGGGCATCCTTTTGAAGCAACTTGGAAAGAGGAAGGGCAATGTTGCTAAAGTTCTGAATAAACCTGCGATAAAAACCTGCATGACCAAGAAAAGAACGCACCTCTCGCACGCAAGAGGGGTAAGGCAAATGTGATATTACATGCAGCTTAGCAGGGTCAACTTCTATACCCTTGTGCGAAACAATGTGCCCTAAGACTATGCCTTGTTCTACCATGAAGTGGCATTTTTCAAAATTCAAGACAAGGTTAGTCTCAATGCACCTGTTAAGCACCTTAGTCAAATTATCAAGACATGCATCAAATGAGGAGCCATAAACACTAAAATCATCCATGAAGACCTCTATGCAATGCTCGAGCAAGTCAGCGAAAATACTCATCATACATCTTTGAAATGTGGCAGGAGCATTGCATAGGCCAAAAGGCATCTTTCTATATGCAAATGTGCCAAAAGGACAGGTAAATGTGGTCTTATGTTGGTCCTCTGGTGCAATGCAAATTTGAAAATAACCAGAGAATCCATCTAAGAAGCAATAATGAGATTTACCTGCCAGGCGCTCCAACATCTGATCAATGAAGGGGAGAGGGAAATGATCCTTGCGAGTCGCCTGGTTGAGCTTTCTGTAATCAATGCAGACTCTCCAACTGTTCTGCACTCTAGTGGGAATCAGCTCATCCTTCTCATTTTTTACAACTGTGACACCAGACTTCTTGGGGACAACTTGCACCGGGCTCACCCAAGTGCTATCTGAAATTGGGTAGATGATACCCGCTTGGAGCAGCTTGGTGACCTCTTTCTTTACCACATCAAGAATCTGGGGGTTCAATCGTCTTTGGGGTTGTCTCACTGGTTTAGCCCCATCCTCCAACAAAATGCGGTGCATGCACATGGAGGGGCTAATTCCAGGAATATCCGCTAAAGTCCATCCAATTGCCCTCTTGTTCTTTCTTATCACATCCAGCAGTTTCTCCTCTTGATCAACAGAAAGTGAGGTAGAGATGATCACTGGGAGTTTCTGCTCATCCTCCAAGTAAGCATATTTGAGATGAGGAGGGAGGGGCTTCAGGTCCAATGAGGGTGCCTGCATAATAGATGGAACTAAAGGGACAGCAGAAATGGATTCTGCTGCCTGCACCTGAACAAGTAAATCAGACTCATGCATAACAGATATGGGGTTAGGGTTAGCATAATCTGAATCTATAACATATGAATCATCAGATGCAGTAGCAGAGTCTAAAAACTGGGCTATTTCAGTGCATGCGGTGCACCATCCAGAGTTAGTGCATGATGGACAAGTAAATGAATCAGTGAAAGATGGCAATTCAAAATCATGATGCAAAAAGTCAAGCATATGCTCATCTATCAAATCATCGAGCAAGTCCATATGGAAAACAGAGTGATCCTCAGGAAAATGTTTCATAGCATGGAAAATGTCAAATCGGATCACACTGCCATCAAACTCCATGGAAAGTGAACCTGAATGCACATCTATCTTGGTTCGGGCTGTTTTCAAAAATGGCCTCCCCAAAATAATAGGAACAACATTACGGGGAGAGTCATCTTCCATATCAAGTATGTAAAAATCAGCAGGGAAGATCAACTCTTCAACCCGAACCAAGACATCCTCTATCAAACCTGCGGGGTGGGCAGTACTTCTATTTGCCAATTGAATCACCACACCCGTAGGTTGAAGAGGTCCAAGAGAAAGAGACTTAAAAACAGACATAGGCATGACATTTATTGATGCTCCTAAATCTAGCATAGCATTTTCAAACTTAACATTGCCTATGATGCAAGGTATAGAGAAAGTTCCAGGATCCTTACATTTTTCAGGAATGTGAGGGATAGGTTTACCTATGAGAGCGGAGACATTCCTTCCCATGCTTATCCTCTCATTGCCCTTGAGTCTTCTCTTATGAGTGCACAACTCCTTAAGGAACTTCGCATACCTTGGAATCTGTTTTATTGCATCAAGAAGGGGTATGTTGACTTCCACCTTCCTGAATGTGTCAAGAATGTCCTTGTCCACCTCTTCCACCCTTTTGTTTTGAGGCACTCTTGGTGGGAATGGAAGAGGAACAGGAGGAGGTTGTAGGACAACAGCAGGGCTTGTGGTTGAAGTCGAGGAGGGTTGAGTTGGATGATTCTTTTTGGTGCTAGCATGCTCACCTTCATCTACCACTTGGCTCTTCCCTTTAGAGGAAGCTAGAGCATCATTGTTGAGGTGAGGTTGTGGTGTGGGTGTGAGAATCTGCTTTCCCGACCTCAGGTTGATGGCACTCACATTCTGATTCTGAGGGTTGATCACAGTTTGGGATGGCAACTTGTCAGAATTTTGAGATTGCAAGTTGTTGAGAGAAGTTGCCATTTGACCCATCTGATTTGTCAAAGTCTGAATGGATGCCTCTTGTCTCTGAATGGATGCTCTAGTCTCTTGTTGAAATTGGAGGTTTTGCATGGTCATTTGCTTCACCAACTCCTCCAAGGTAGGTTGGTTGGATGGAGGGGCTGATGGTGCAGGATGAACCACTTGCTGCTGTTGTTGGTGCCTTTGCTGCTGGATTGGAGGAGGTACATATGGTGGTCTACTCGGTCCAGCGGTGTTCTGAAATGGAACATTAGGAGGAGGTTGTTTTTGTTGATCAGACCACTTCAGATTGGGATGGTTCCTCCATCCAGGGTTGTATCTATTGGAAGAGAGGTCATGATTATGTTGTTGTGGGCCTCTATTGTTGTATATGTTTGCTGCATAGGCCTCGGGTTGGTCACCACTTGTCATCGGCTGTTGCTGCTGAAGGGAAGGGCATGCATCTGTGGGGTGCTCAATGGATGTGCATATGCCACACACTCTAGCAGGAAGTATCATCTTTTTCTGATTGACAGCCAATTGTGTGACCAATGTTGTGAGAGAATCAATTTTCTGCTCAAGCTTCTCAACCTTGCCCGAGTCTGCACCAACATCATTTACATCCCTCACAACTATTGCATCACTGTTGCTTCTTGCATGGAATTGTTGACAGTTGGAAGCCATCTTCTCAATTTTGCTCCTGGCTTGTAAGGGTGTCATATCTCCCAATGTACCACCACTTGCAGCATCTACCATGTTTCTTTCCATGAAGTTGAGACCTTCATAAAAGTACTGGATGAGAAGCTGCTCTGAGATCTGATGGTGAGGGCAGGAAGCACACAACCTCTTGAATCTCTCCCAATAATCATAGAGACTCTCTCCATGTTGTTGCCTGATACCAGAAATTTCCTTTCTGATTGCAGTGGTCCTATTTGCAGGGAAGAATTTTTCCAGAAATGCCCTCTTCAAGTCATCCCAGCTTGTGATGGAACCAGGGGCCAAGTCAGATAACCAATCTTGTGCTAGACCCTCTAAGGAATGTGGAAATGCTCTGAGACAGACATGATCCTCTTGCACATCATGTGGTTTCATTGTGGTGCACACTATATGGAATTTCTTGAGATGCTTATGAGGATCCTCACCTGCAAGACCATGAAACTTGGGCAACAAATGGATTAGTCCTGTTCTAAGCTCAAAAGGAACATCCTCATCAGGATACCGGATACACGAGTCTTCAATAGTGAAGTCAGGTGCAGCCAGCTCCCTAAGTGTCCTTTCCCTTGGTGGGGGTTGAGCCATGTTATCACAATGTATAGAATCAGATTGAATAAAAGTAGAAGGAATAGAAGAAATAGAAACAGAATCAGAATTAGATGGACTATAAGATGACTCTGACTCACTACCTAATGACTGATTCCTATTTTGTCTAACTAATCTGTGATAAGTTCTATCAATTTCAGGGTTATAAGGATGCAAATAACTTGGGTTGCCCCTAGTCATGTACTGAACAGAACAGCATCAACCATAGCATACTGTAACAGATATGCATGACCAAAATCGGCAACAAAATTTATTATTTTTTAAAATTTTTTTCTTTATTTTTTTCAGCACCCTAAAATCATGAAAACATATCACAGAAAGTTTGAGGACAAAATTCAAAAGGGAACCAAGTCAAAGAATTAAAACAGTGACCAAAAACTAAAAAAAATAGAACTTGTAAAATAAAAAAGAAATAGTAAACAGGCTTTTTCAGGATCCAAACGAAGGGGTTTTCTGACAAAGTCAGAAAAATCAGATTATTCAGAAAATTCCCTTCGATTTGATATAAAATTCGTCAAATTCCGAGTTACTGATCAAAAGTTATGCCTATTTATAGTAAGTGCTGCTGAAACTTGGAAAATTTTTCTGGAACTCACAACCAGTGCATATCTGAGTGTCTGTGATGCATCAAAACACTAATATATGATGAAACAAGTGTGGATACCAATTTTCGTGCAAAAATTCCACCCGCAGCTATGTTGAATGGCCCTCACAGAATCACTAGAATAGCATCAGTTGTGCAGAACAGCAAATCAGCAAACATGACAACTTTCAATCAGTTATCAGAATGCTTATTCACACACTAACTACACTAACTAATCTAATTAACTACTGTATGATCTTTGGCAAGAACCGATAGTTCCCCGGCAGCGGCGCCAAATTTTGATCGAGGCCGTACCCGATCAAAATAAAAGGTGTTTATTCTGTAGTACTAGGAAGGTGATCCTAGGTCGTTTCCCAGCGAATATCGGTCTAGGCAAAGTATCAAACACGTAGTGTGCAGTAAAATGGGGGGGGGGGTTTTGTGTGTGACAAATGTGAAGAACAAAACATAAACAGAATATAAAAACTAAGAAAATCAGAAACAAAAGCGGGCAAACCCCTTTGGCTACGTACACTACTCAATCCTAGCTCACTAAAGATCGATTCCTCTCCTCTCCTCTGTCCAACTCGTGATAACCAAATACTAAGCGAAAATTCAGTTATCACTCCAAACCCTAACTTCTAATTAAGCATCAGAAACCAGAATTGGAGTTTTTACGAGTTAATACAAATTAAGCATTTATATTCATGTATTATCTCTACGAAATGGAATTAAGCAAACCACTACACATCGATAAACATGAAAACAGAGAAGAGAAAATGAAATTGCATTAATAACAAGAGCTCAAGAGTAGATAATACAATACCAAAGGGATTAACCCTTGAAGTCTAGCCTTCCATGGCCATAAATGAAGAAAAACGAGTAGAAATGGGGAAGAACAAAACCCTAGCAGCCACCACCACTTGGGAGAGCCAAGAGAGAAGTTCTAACCTAGAGAGAGAGTGAGAAATCTGAAATGGGAGTGTGTCTTGGGGGTTACACGAATTTCCCCTCTTTAGTCATGAAAATGGGCCTAAAACATGGGCCCAAGTCCTAAGAAACACTATTCTAAAAATTACAATTAAAAAGGGACCTAAATGCAAATTACAATCTTCACTTCAATGCTTCAATCTTCATTTCCAAACATCCCAAAGTGTCCTTGTGCCAAATATTACCTGAAAATAGAAATAGAATTAATAAGGCTAAATAATCCCAAATTAAACAATATTCGGAATATTAGTCCAATAAACTCAAAATCACTAAATCAAGCTAATCAATGTCAAATGGGCAACAAGTATCAATAATAGGAGTAAAATAATGCAAGGAATAATGGGAAATAAAATGCTCATCAGGTGATCCTAGGTCGTTTCCCAGCGAATATCGGTCTAGGCAAAGTATCAAACACGTAGTGTGCAGTAAAATGGGGGGGGTTTTTGTGTGTGACAAATGTGAAGAACAAAACATAAACAGAATATAAAAACTAAGAAAATCAGAAACAAAAGCGGGCAAACCCCTTTGGCTACGTACACTACTCAATCCTAGCTCACTAAAGATCGATTCCTCTCCTCTCCTCTGTCCAACTCGTGATAACCAAATACTAAGCGAAAATTCAGTTATCACTCCAAACCCTAACTTCTAATTAAGCATCAGAAACCAGAATTGGAGTTTTTACGAGTTAATACAAATTAAGCATTTATATTCATGTATTATCTCTACGAAATGGAATTAAGCAAACCACTACACATCGATAAACATGAAAACAGAGAAGAGAAAATGAAATTGCATTAATAACAAGAGCTCAAGAGTAGATAATACAATACCAAAGGGATTAACCCTTGAAGTCTAGCCTTCCATGGCCATAAATGAAGAAAAACGAGTAGAAATGGGGAAGAACAAAACCCTAGCAGCCACCACCACTTGGGAGAGCCAAGAGAGAAGTTCTAACCTAGAGAGAGAGTGAGAAATCTGAAATGGGAGTGTGTCTTGGGGGGTTACACGAATTTCCCCTCTTAAGACACAAAATGGGCCTAAAACATGGGCCCAAATCCTAAGAAACATTATTCTGAACATTACAATTAAAAAGGGACCTAAATGCAAATTACAATCTTCACTTCAATACTTAAATCTTCATTTCCAAACTTCCCAAAGTGTCCTTGTGCCAAATATTACCTGAAAATAGAAATAGAATTAATTAGGCTAAATAATTCCAAATTAAACAATATTCGGAATATTAGTCCAATAAACTCTAAATCAATAAATCAAGCTAATCAATGTCAAATGGGCAACAAGTATCAATAATAGGAGTAAAATAATGCAAGGAATAATGGGAAATAAAATGCTCATCAAAATGATATTTGGATACTATCTAACTAATGCTTAGATAATGAAATGAGTTTTGAAGGGTTATAGTGTTGTAACTTCAAAAATTCATAAATTTTAAACCGTAAGTCCAAAAATTACAAACTTTATGTCAAAACGATCATTTTGAAATGTAGATTGTGAAAATGCAAATATTTGATTTTTAATCTGAAGTCTTCGAAATTTTATCTCTGTTATTGTAAAGTACGATTTTTGGTATTCTAAAGCATGAAAATGTAACTTAAATCATTTAATGGCTCTTTGAATGAATGCAAAATTACCTTCTCTCTACCTATGGTGTACACGGTTCATATACATTCCAGGAGGGAGATATTTTGTTCAATTAACACATGTGATACATGAATGCATAGGAAATATGAAAAGACATTATTATTAATTCTACACTTTATTAGATTATCATTAAGTGGTTTAGGAGTTATGTTTTTATTTTATTAGGGGCATTAGAATGAAGTGTAACGGTAAGGGATAGTTATGTGAGGATTTATTTTGGAGTTATGGAATGGAAGAGTCTCACTGTTGGATGAATGAACCTTGGAATATTCCCTAAACCACGTAGGAGTTGAAAAGTTTTTAGCCATATACCCCCTCCAAATTCATCACTTTAGTTCCATTTGTGGGGTGAAATGACAAAAAATCCTATTAGTATAGATAGAGTACCCAGGGGCTGAATTCTTTTTATTGTTACATCACTTTTTATACTTAGAAAAATTTGTGAGAGACTATATATATATATATATAGAGAGAGAGGAGGCAAAACCGTGGGAATCTAGAGGATGAAGGGAAGAGGATTTTGTGTCTAAAATCTCAAAAAGTTCAAGAGTGTGTTCAAGATTAAGGTATTTGTGCAATCTTATTTTATTTTCCTCTTATGAGCATTCTATCATTCTCTAATGGATTATGTTTGAGAGATAACACTACTTTACAAAGGAACTCTATTTCTATTTTTGTAAAGACTCTCAAATGATAATCTCAAAACACAATGATAAAATATTGTTGTTTGATTTTCTATTTGTTTTTGGAATTTTATAAAGAAAACTATGAAATTATATAAGCTATGGTGTTCAAAAGATTTTATGTTCTTGAAAAGACTATGGATTTTCATAAGAGGATTAAAAATAAATGAGTATTCTTTTCTACTTCTTTTCTTTTATTGGTTTCTTATATTGTTGGAAAAATATATTTGGTCAATGATAAATGATTTTGATAAAGGTAATATTGTTTTGGATTTTCATTTGTTATTTACATTCAATCTATAAAGAAAATGATTTTTGAACTTTGATTTCATATTGATGTGCCTTGAAAAAGATTATGAATTCTTTGAGAATTGGAAAAATGGAAATGATTATCCTTCCTTCTTATTTCTTTTACTCGGTCATTATATGTATACTTGGGCAAATATATATTTGATTTTGATGGTTGATTTTAACCAAAGTAAGTGTTGTTTTGGATTTAAGAAAATAAGAAATTAAATTTATGTGTGTATATGTGTATGTATGATATTGGTTTCTGTAGAAAATAATTTTTATAAACCCCTTTTCTTAAGAATTGAAATTGTATTTAAAAAAATGAATATACATTGGTTGTATGTGATAATTAAAAATAATTAATTTCTTAAACATGTGATTTTGTGCAATATGTGTGTGATATGATAATCTTGTTAAGTTGTTGTCCAAAAGATTATTTTTACTTTAAGAATGTTATTTGTTAATTGATTTAGTGTTTGATATAATTGTTTTAAGAATTAGAAATTATATGAGTATGTTATGATTGTTTTAAATATTTTTAGTCACTGTTTTAATTGTATTATTTTAGTAGAATATTATATGGACATGAATGAATGGTTTTTGAATTTTCCTAGTTGTCTAAGTGTTATATGATAATTATATTGTGTTTATTTGAGGTGTATGCATAATCTGAGACCCACAATTTTACCAATTTATTTGTGAATTTATATTTGAATTTAAAATATTATATTTGATTTTTGATAAATTATGATACCTGGATTTAATTAAAATCATATGTTTTATATATATATATATATATGCACGTGGTATATATTATATATATATACGTACCAATGTTTTCTCTAATGTATTTAAATTGTATTCTTAAGATGAGAATATTTTAAGGTATAGTATTTGATTTAAATGATCTTAGAAAATAAAATGCTTTTTGAAGGATTAAGGTGTTCTATCTTCAGAAATTCATATCTTTTTAACCGTAAGTCAGAAAATTACAAATGATATGTCAAAACGATCGTATCGAAATGTAGATTATGAGAATGTAAATTTTTCATTTTTATTTTAGAGTCTTAAAAATTTTATCACTACTACAGTACTAAACGAGTTTTTGAGTTTTAAGTTTGAAAATGTGATTTTAATGCATTTAATGACTCTTTGACCCAAAAATATTTTTATGTGCATGAAAAATGTATTTTAAAAATCCCTGATTGGCTGCACCGTCCAAATAAAATATAATTTTCGTATTTTTAAATTATAAATTAAATTGAAGGCTTATGAAGTGCATTTTTGGAGGAAATGATCTTAGAACTTCAAAAATTCATAACTTTCAAACCATAAGTCCAAAAATTATAAACTTTATATCAAAATGATCGTATTGAAATTTAGTTTCTAAAAATATAAGAATTGTAATTTTTTGAGGTATCCTTCGAAAATTTTTCCCTGCTGCAGTAACTGTATGATTTTATATGTTTTATGTTTGGAAAAATTATTTTAAAGCCTAGAATTAATTATTGGATCTCAAGGTATTTTATTTGTATGTTCAGATATTTATTTGAAAGCTTATTGGCTGCACAGTCTAGATTATTTTATTTTTCTATTTATTTTTGAATTTTAGAGTACAAAGCTTTAATTTGATTGGATAAAAGAGAGGTGGATTCAAAGTGAGCAAATGAAAATTTTGTCTTCCGATGTTGACTAGTATGTGCCATCCAAATACATAGGAAAAGGAGAGGATATTTTTTGAAAATGTACCTAGAAGGATCTTAGAGTTTAAGGCTTATAGGAGTTGGAAAAATCCCATTAATGCATGTGTATTTTCCTAGACTTGGTTGAAGCAAAAAAATTGAAATTCTTTGACCTATTTTGTGAGGAGAGAGGCGTGTAACTCAGCCCATTTGTAGGTGGAAATTCACTTCCTACTTCACCTATAAATAGAGCCTAAGACCCCTCATTCTTTTACACACAACCAACAATCATTTTGAGAGAAAAAATTTGAGAAAGGCTTTGAGAAAGAGAGAGTGAGGCGTGGCACTTTGTGAAGGGAAGGGAAAAATTTTCATATTCACTTTGAAGCTCTTCTTTGCTAAGGAGAAGAGGTAATCCTACAACCTTAGTATTTGTTTTAATTTTAAGTTCTTAATTCTTTACTCTTTTGGTTTAGCAAATAAAAAGACTTTTTTTACTCTTCTCTGATTATGAAATTGTGAAACCAAAATCTCTAATCTCTTCTCTGATAATCTGAATTTTAATTTGTTAATGTGAATTTGGTTGAAGGTCAAATGAATAAGGATTAAAAAGGGACAAAACAAAAATTGTTTAAAGAGATATTGATCTCCCTTTTTTAGAGCCTTTGATGACTATATTATTGAGGATAAAGTAAGGACATGATATTCTGAAATTGTAATTGATAAAAAAGTTTATCTATTTTAAGAATTTTGATTTTCATCTGTACTGTATTGTTGTTTTGATTTTTCTTTGTTTGTCAGTATGAAAACACGATTAATAAGCAAGTGATGATGAACAAAAAAATTATAAAATTGTGATGTGTATGTGTTTGGCCGTGAGGCCTATATTGTTTTTAAAATGATCATAGCAAAGTATCTATGTTCTTTTGTTTAGTAATTATGTGTATCTGATGATGTTTGATGTGGTTAAAAAGTGATTAATTAAATTGGTGTTTATATGATTATATGGATTGATATTGCATATGAACTATACTGTTAAGTGCTGTACAAAAATTTATCTGACTCAAAAGTGCTTATTTTCTATTTTGGCTTGATGTTTATAGTAATCTTTGAAAGGTATGAAATTATATGTATAAAATGTATATGTGTTTATAAATTGATATTACTTTTCTATTTTACTATTGACAGCCGAAATTTATTTGGTAGAAAAGAATAATTTTTGCTAAATTCCTAAGTGCTTAAATGATTATATGATGCCTCTGTATGTTTACTGATGTGTATACATGAAATAAACTATGTACTTGATAGAAAAATCATTTATATCTGAAATTTTGTTCTGAAAAATAATACCTTATTTAAGCTATGAGTTCCAAATGATAATTTTTGTATGTGTTTGCAATACTTAAACTTGTTCATAATTGTACTTGGATGTTAGAACATGTTTGTTTCAATTTCTAGAAGTGATGCAACTAAATTTTGGTTGCTGTCCAGCAAGCAAAACTATTTTATTAAACTCATTTAATCATATTTTTATAATGGAACTTGTAAGGAAATTGTAGGAAAAAGTGGCATGTCCTTTTGATAAACCATTTGGGAGAAAAGTGATTTTTGAGACTTGTAGTATATGTTGTCCGAAGTTATAAATTTGTTGCATCAACAATAGAAATTGATATGTGTGACGCTCTATTTTGTATCTTGAAAATAATTAATATTTCCAAAAGATTGAAATACTTGCTATCAAAATTAGGACTAGAAAATTTTTCCTTTTTAAATTAATACTTGCTCGATTATAAACCCTTTTTAACATGAACTATTAATTGAATCCGGCTTAGTAATATATTAATTTCAAAAAGGCTCTCGAGAGAACATTTCCTTAATCATAGAAAACGTTATTTGTGATTCTTATTAAAACATATCATTTGTTTCTCGAGTTGGATTTGAATATATAAAACATAAACTTATTGCCGAATCCTTTTGAAATAGAAATTAGAGTTCGCGGAAGTAAAAATAAGTATACTTATGGGGCACTGCTGAGGTAAATAAGGCATCATATATATATATATATATATATATGTCATAACATAAAAACCCCATCAGTATAGTCAGTAGCAAGTAGTAAAAAGTCGAGATAGCAAGTTTGGTGAAACATATACAGACTAGCTGTATAAAATAAAACCTCACTCTAAGACCTCTCAAATATATACAATATATGACAAAATCAAAAAGTAGAAGTCCCAGAGCAGATCATCCGTGTCCTCGGCAGCTCCTCAGATCCTCAGCAGCTCCTCAGATCTTCCACAGCTCTATCCCTAGGATCTAGGATCCAAAACATCTACGCTATGCAGGCTCCTACGAATCAGCGAGTCCACCTCTAGCAGAAACAGTCGGCTCAACATGCACCTCCTCCTCGTTCTCATCCTCCACCGGATCCTCCTCGACCTCGTCCGATTGTGTGGAGACCCCACCACTGGGTCTAGGATCTGCAGAAGCAGTCCTATCATAGTTAGTCGGACCAGGAGAAGGAGTCTCCTCAGTGACAACTCTATGGGAGGAAGGATGAGAACGAGTGGCAGCTCTGAAACGAAAACTATGAAAATGACGCATAGGTCGAGCCGGGGGTGGTCCTCTATATGTATAAAAGGGTGGAACGTGCATAGTATAGACTAACGGGATCCTAAATCGACGAGGTCGCACTCGCACCAGAGGGTTAGGGTGGTAGAGAGTGATCTCAACCTCCCCCTCAAAAGTGGCACGGTGCTCCTCATACGTCCATATGCCACTAGGGATAGGGCGTATCTCGATGCAAGCTAGGTATCTGGCCATCACCTAAACAGGGCACAGGGAGTAAGTATACACATATACATAATTGATAAAGACTAAAATTACAAACACAAGTATATCATGGACAGATCATAATGCAAGTACATATGAGCACACCAATTTTTCAACATTATATCTCTTATAATGCAAGTGGCATGATGTATGATTTTCTATCCACAACTGAGGCCTCTAAAAGTCCATCTTGGATGTCCATCCAATACACCCTTGTGTTCCCGGAACACCGACATTCGTTCCCAGAACGTAATGCCGAACCATACTTGGATAATAAGCATCACTCCCGGAGTGTGCACCACGTTCCCAGAATGCATACGTTCCCAGAACGAATAAAAACCAGGTCCCGGACACTGGCCACATATCTATAATGTGTCATCAAGTAGGTTATAATTTGGTACTCCCGGAGTACCCTCCTCATATTCCCAGAATATGATAAACGTTCCTACCAACCAAGCTTCCTGTCTATATGGATGCACAAATATCAGGGTTGGTTTTATCTTTACATTAATTAATGTGATTTAGAAATATTCCAATTTCTCCTTTTGAATGATTTATTTGAGGCATAATCTTAGGCACAAAAATTCTCCTTTGAATTATCTCAAAAACATTCCCTTTAGCTTAGATTGGGAAAACATAACCAATGGTATTCAAAAACTTAACTTTTTATTTTTTAGATTCAGGTACTAACCGGTTACAGTTTCAGGCTAACCGGTTAGAATTACAGACCTGAACTTTTTACCATTGTAATTCAGAAAAACCCTTTTTCTTGAATTCTCTACCCAATCTATAAACAAGTTTAACCTTGTTTTATACCTCAGAAACCACTGTTTTCATCATTCAAAAGTCTAAATCACATTCTCTTCTCAAATGAGCATAGTTTCCTCTTGAATCTATCTCATTGACTTAAGGCATTAACTCCATTCCCTCAATCTGAACCATGATATTATAAGCACTCATCTTCAGATTATTTATAATGAAATTAAAGTATAGATTTGAGCCAAAATCACTAAGACTTCAGGACTGATTTAATAAACTGATTTTCTTTGAAATTTTACAGTGTCTAACCGGTTACAATTATCGAGTAACCGGTTAGATTATGCAGTCAGTCCACTAAAACAAGAGTTTTGACAAATCATTCTTTTCATTTCTCAAATCTAACCCAATTTCAACATTCTCAGAGTTCATATGCCTTAAGAGCAATATGTTCATACCCAGAAACACATTCAGTTTGCATGCATCAAGCTTATGGTATCAATTTGCATAAAAAATCAATACAAACACCAATCAATACCTCAAAACTCATAATCAACAATTAATTTCAGATTTTAAACCTTAAATCGCTTGCATGCATCAATTTAAATTTGCTCACACAGAATTGAGCCAGAATTTTGGCCTCCAAGCCTTTGTGCTTTAAACACATAATGCCCTTTTGAGTTTTGTTAACTCAAATCATAAATCACTTGATTTTTAGTCTAAATCTAGTATAAGGTAGACTTCTCCCATACCTCTAAGTTGTTTTTGATGACTATTAACACTGATCTTGAAGAAAACTCCACAAATTTCTCACAAACCCAAGGTTCTGCTCTCAGCCACGATTTCCATCAACAGGGTCCAAAGACCAGAAGATTTGACATAACAATTGGCCAAGAAAAATGGGGAAAAAAGTTAGAGATTGCTCTAGGTAACATGCACTAATGAATGAAAGTGATTTGGGACCTAGAGGTTACCTGAACTGATCAAAATCAAAGTCCAAATATAGCTTCCCGAACTAAGAAGAGACAGAGTCCAGTTTTCAACACTTAGCTTTGCTGGTTGATTCCTCCTCACACACACACTTTTGACTCACAATCTTTATATCAATGGAAAGCTCTTGATTTAAGCTTTCCAAAAGTGTATCTCTCACTTTCTAACACTCAGAGAAGAAGGAGAATCGCTTCAGACAAAATCAAAACCCTAATTCAACCTCTCAACACAAAGCCAGTTGAATCAACCCCCAAATCATCAGAAATTCAGCTATTTATAGACCAACAAGAATTACATGCACGTTGACGCGTGGTTTCCACAAATCTGAGGCTGTAATCGTGGTGATTCCGTGATTAATCAAGTGATTACTCATCAAAATCCACTAACCCAGTTTCTGGGTTCATCGTCTAACCGGTTACAGGGCATTACTAACCGGTTAGATTAGTTCAAAATTTAAAAATTAATATTTTTAAATCTTTCCCTCCAAGAACCTTTTCAATATTACATTTAGGTCCTATTTCAGGGACTAAAATGCAATATTCTTATATTTTGCATTTATTTGCCATATAAAAATATTTCAATTTATTTTTATATTTCCGGCTAATTAAATACAAAACATAAAATTGGAAAACCATATAAATTAATAATAAAACTTTTATTATTAATTTCCTTATTATTCGGGAAACGAAAATTAGGGGTGTTACAATCTGGAATGAATTAGTATGTGAATTTTATGTTAAGATCTTTAGTATGAGTATATAGAGTTTAAAAGAAATTAAGGAAGTGATTGTATGAATGTATGCTTAAATGTTTTAATGGTTTAGTAAATTGTTTGATTTGATGAAATATGTGATTTTATGTGTTAAGAATTTAGATGCCTGAATGTACTGATGTGTAAAGTATAATTTTTCTATTCTGTTTAGAACTTATAATTAAAATTGCATCAACTTTAGAAAAATATATTTGTAGCTTGAATGCATGAGTTATGTTGTATATGAATTAGGTGTTTGTAGTGTGGTTATGTTATTTTTATTTACTGCTTAATTTGGTTTTAGAGTTGCATCAAAGCAAATGAATTTTAATCCTGCTGTATGATTTGTCTGTAAATGGTAGTTGTTATAAGGTATTTGGAAATGAGTTTTTGAGTAAGTGATGTTTTAGAATTTATTTTTGAAAGATGATAATTAAGTTCTAAAAGTTATATTATTTTTAGAAAAGGTTTTCATGATTTAAAAAGCTAAAAGAAAAAGTGATTTTTCTAGTACAGTAATCTGTTTTTATTTTCAAAGAGGTTTTAAGCTACTGATACTGTTTTATTTTTTTAAAAGATACTAAGTGTTTTCGATTTATAAAATGTTCTTTTAATAAGTTGTTTAAATTGATTTATTATTTGGATTATGTGTATCAAATTGTTAGAGGTTCTCATTTGGAACCAAGTGACGCAAATTCGATTCAAGAGGACATTAATTTCTTAGCTTCACATCAAGGTGAGAGAGAAGCCTTCTTAAGACATAGTGGCATGTAGGGTAATGTTAGGACGTTCCGTATCATCTCAAAGGTCGGAACTAGGGGTCTATCGGGTGAGTAGTAGAACGACAATTGTGTGTGTGTTCCGCCGTTCATACGAAAACAACGATCCCTCGAATATAATTGTATGGGTTGTATATTCTGTTTCATTATGATGCTGAATGGATTATAATATTAAATTGTTAATGATAACATGTCTGGCGTATATGTTATATAAACCTGTTATTGGAAAATAATTGATTCATATGATGTTATGTTGGAGAATTTTTGGGGATTGATTAAAAGGATTTATGGTTTAAGGAATTGGTATGGAATCGTTACGAAAATTTATGAAAGTTTATAATGTTATCCCCTGATCGCACTGTCATGGTGACGTGCTTGATGTTAAGTTTTGCCGGCCACATGAATGGAAGCCGTGGTTGTGAGCTCGGTTTGGAATTAGCTGTGATTTGGAAGCGCCTGTGATAGGTTAATCCCTTAGAGGTCGAGACCTGTTAGAAGTGTGGCTTAGAATGGGTCGACCACAATTAGGAATGTTCAACTTAGTAAAATCCTTCGATGACTTAAAAGACTTAGGAACCCCTTTTTCTAAACCTTGCATTGAGAGTGAAGTAGTGGAGAGGAAAGATACCGTATGCTTGGAGGTTGGTGTCTCTTCAAGTGGTGATTGTGATAGGGGAGGGCAAGGACGGTGAACGTCAAGAAGCCTTGAGCGCTTCTCTAGGCGGGACGAATGCTACAATGACCAAAGTTAGTGTCGTGGCGAGGACTGCATGCGCAACTAGAGAAAGTGTTGTCGTCCCCTTGAGCAAATCATAGATGGTGAGAGGGAACCTGAACGAGGCTAGAAGCTCTGATTATTTTGGACTCCTTTTTGGAAAATGTATTTGAAATTTTGCTGACCGCAAGGAAGTTGGTTTCAGCCTGTTGTTTTGCGACTTCAATACCAGCATGGTTAGGGTTCCTATGCGTCCCATCTGCTTTCCGAACTAGGATATGGTTGGACTGGTGGAGGAGATGTAACGTGTGTGCTATCCATCCCTTGAACCTCGGTAACGGTACCCCCTTTTGATTTACCGATGGTTGTGACTTTGAAACTTAGAACCTAAAGATAATTAAATATAACGGTTATGGTTTTTAAGAGGCATACCTTTTTTGGGAAAGAATTTATGGTAATTAACTGAAGTTATTTATAAGGTAATGGTAATAATGATGTATATATTGTCTTAATATTCCCCTATGGTAAGCCCACGCCGTCGACGATAATATCATTCGGAAGTGCTTACTCTCTCTATTTCCTTTTCCTAAGGACATTGGGGGACAATGTTCACAGATGACAGATCAAGTAGAAGTTCGAGTAGTGGTTGCTCAAGTTGCAAGAGGATCGTGAGATGGCGCCTATATGAGGAGGAAACAGAAGCGGTAACCAAGGAATCTCTCAGACACTTGTGGCGGAGGATAGCAATGAAGACTAGTAATCTAGGATAGTATAGTAGTCTTTGTTTTGTACCCTATCTTAAGGTGATTAAGACATGATTACTCTATCCTGATGTAACCCCTGTTGCAATAAAGGATTATTTTGAAAGAAATAAAAGAAGTTCTTTTGGTTATGTATCAAGTTCAAAAAGTAATTAAATGTTTCCGCAAGTTAACCTTCGAATAAATATGGCGTTAAGAAAATAAGTTTTTGGAAATGTGTTGGTAACATCTCTTTTTGGAAAAAGGATTTTATGTTGCAAATATTTTGAAAACCAAGTAACTTAAATAGTATTATGAAAACCTTTTTGTAAAAGAAATAAGATGAACGGATTTTGGTAAATGTTATAAAAAAAATGACGCAAATTTTTAGTGAAAATTCTAAGTTCCAAATTGGGGTTTGAAATATATTAATTCCGGAAAATTTATTTTTAATTCTGGAAAATAAAATTTATTTGGACCGTGGGTCCCCAAAATGTTATTTGTGTGTGTATTTGTGATGGTTAATTGTAAATGTGTGTATATTATAAATTATAGCATGAAAGTATGTGATTTTATGAAACAAAATGTTTTTTAGAAATTCATTGGCTGCTGTCCATAATTGAAGTAAAAAAAAGAAAAAATATTATTTTATTAAGTTTAATTTTACTTTTAGAATTGGGATGTGTATCTCCTTGTATGAAAATGAAAAAGATGAATTTTCAGGAAAATTTAAGGTGATGCGACCATGCTTTGCTTTGTTGTCCAGAATTGATTTTGATGTGATTATATGATATTTAAATGTTATTTAGATATGTTGTGTATAGGAAAAAGTGACATAAATTTTAGAAGTATAGTTTAAGAGAAAAGTGAATTTCAAGTTTGTATGTAATTTCTGTTAAGACATTTGTAACTAAGCTAAATTGATTTTGTAAATGATTGTTATATTAGGAATAAATGTGTTTATGTGTATTATGTACATGTTGTGACACTCATTCTCTTTATTATCTTTATTTTAGTTTTAATAAAGAAATAAATGTAGTTATTATGGAATTGATTTATTTATATTAAAAGGGGTAATTAAAAATCTTACATACAAGTTAACCCAAAATGTTTTCGAATAGAGTCATATGGTTATTTATGAGAGTATGCGGAAGAAAAATATGAACCTTGGGCTATTAAAACATCAAACCTGTAGGTACATGAATATAGTTTATATAAGATATATATATATATATATAAGATATATAAGATAAAAGTAACCAAGGTACATCATAGTCGAGATAGCAAAGTTTTGTGTAGTACAAGTCCATAATCAAAAGAAAAGACAATCTCTCTGAGATCCCTCAAAAATATATACAATATAATTATAGAGCAAAAGATGAAAATCCCAGAGTGGTGGTCCGATGATCCTCCTCCATAGCATGATCCTCCTCCTCAAGTCTCCAGCCAGAAACTCCATGCATCCCACATACCAACCATCCATACTATGCATCACTCGGTGGATCCCCAACTCCCCACTGGCTCCCAGTGGAATGCTCGACTGGCTCCCCCTCGCTCTCTACCTCCTCAGGGTCCTCCTTTACCTCGTCCGACTGAGTCGGTGCCCTACCACTGGGCACTGAGTTAGCAGAAGGAGTCTCATAAACTGGACTCATCGAACAAGCTAAAGGGGTCTCCTCTCGAATAACACGGGAAGCAGAGGGATGGGATCTAGTAGTTGCTCTAAAACGAAAAGAGTGAAATCGACGAGCTGGTCGAGCCGGGGGTGGTCCATGATAAGTATAAAATGGGGGTACATGCAGGGTATAGATAATGGGTATGCGGAACCTACGAGGACGGACACGAGCCAACGGGTTGGGGTGATAGAGGGTAACCTCTACCTCCCCCTCAAAGGTGGCTCGATGGTCCTCGTAGTACTGCACTCCACTAGGGAGTGGGCGCAACTCGATGCAAGCTAGATAGCGTGCCATCACCTAAAATGGGCATAAGGGGTAAGAAATATAGTTCACATAATGGAATAAGCATAATGATAAGCAGGTACACAACATGTATAACAATGGACCAGGGACATGCACAACATATGAACAAGCCAAATTATTCAATAATCAAGTTCATAAATGATATGTCATGATGCTTGCGCACAATCTTTCCAGTCCCAAGGTTCCCCAACTAATGCTCTCATGCATGACCATCCAAACAACCCGTATACGTGCCTTGGACGTATAGTGAACCTGCTCGGAATACAATTCAAAACGACACTACCAAAGTGTACGCTGCGTCATCAAGACATAACAACATCTCCTATGCTGCCCACATTGTCAAAATGTGTCATCGAGCAAGCCACACGACTATGCCTGGAACGTGGTCCATAATACCAATATCATTATCGATGTGCACATCTCGTCACCAAGACAAATACCCAACGTTCGCAGCAACCAATGATGGCCACATTACCAAAATGTGACTACAGGCAAGTCGTAACCAAATTGGTACTCCCAGAGCACCCTCCTCATGTTCCTCGAACATGATAAATGATATGCCATCACCACATCTCCATGCATGAATGCACACAAACATCCCGTTTAGGGTTATCCATTAATTTCATAATGTGCAACATGCAATATATTCAATAATGCAAGGACTAATGTATCATAACCTCTTTTGGAACATGATTGACTATTGAATTTGATTAAACTTGACATAGTTGAGAATGGCATTGTTTTGTCATTCTGTTTCAAAAAAAGTTGAGTGATTTTTAAAAAACTCGAGTAGAGTTCTAACATGTACTGAAATACTCGAGTGGTTCTTAGCAAGACTCGAGTGGATCTTAATTTTCTGCACAGTTAAAGGCTCGGGTCTTTCTAAAATACTCGAGTAGTTCATGAAATACTCGAGTCTTCATCAACCCAGAAGACTCGAGTGGATCATGCACGGATCGAGTGGTTCATCAAAAGGGTTCATTACAAGCATCAATCAGTACTCGAGTCCTGGGTCAGAAACTCGAGTGTTGGTGCCACCAGACGCACTGGTACGTCTGAGATACTCGAGTCTCGAGCCAAAGACTCGAGTGTTGACAGACAGAATCCACTGAAAAATGAGTTTTAACACACCATTTTCATTTCTACTCAAATTTAATCAAAACCAAAGCTTAACAGAGTTAACATTATGTAAATTAAACAAGTTCCAACCCAAAGATAACATCATAACATACTGAATTGAAATTGAGAACTAATTATGCATAAAATCACATTGTCAACAACTTAACATACCAATTTCAATTCCAAACATTTACAGCATGAAAATAACCTTGATATAGCTTGCATGCAACATATAGAATTTGCTTCAAACAACTTTGACACTCAAATAGGCCTCCAAGCCAAAAATCTAATTCAAGATATGCCCATAGAGTCTCATGGTAACTCTACACTTATAATACAATGAATTAAGCTTATTCTAGTGAACAATTAGCTTCACCCTTACCTCTAGGCCGTGAATCAAAAGGGAATTTGCAGAGAATTTGGCTAGAACACTCTAACCCCCAAAACCCTTTGCATGCAGCCACATTTGAGCAGAGTCCAAAAACCAGGAATTTTAACATGCAAATTCAGTTTAAAAATTAGGGAATTTGGTTAAGAATTGCTCTATTCATCATGGACTAAAGGTAGGAATTAAATTGAGGGTCATAGGGTTCACGAACTTACCAAAATCAGAGCTTGAAGTAAGCTCCAGACTTCAGTTTCCAAGTTTGACAACAAAAGCTCCCTATCTTTCGAGCTTCGATTCTTTCTCTACACGAACTCTTAGCTCTCAATCTTTATGTCTTTGTAAAGATCGTGATGTGTGCTTTACAATGGTGTATAACACTCAGCCTCACACTAAGAAACGAAAGAGAATGAGGAAGACGAATTCAGGAACCCAAACTTATGATTTCCAAAACAATTCGACCAAATGGTCGATTTTTGTCAACAATCATGCTTTTATTGCATGAATCGTTGATCATGCATGGCGACACGAAGGCCACTATCGATTCCTTGAGGTGATTTCGTGTCAACGTTTGAAAATCGTTAAGTGCTGACTCATCAAACGCACTAACGAGTTCAACACTGACCAGAATATTTGCTACATCTCTCTTGAGACCCGACAACCAAAATATACTTTTCAAGTCTTGGTACATCTTAGTTGATCCTGGATGAATACTCATCTGACTCTTATGTGCTTCATCCAAGATTAATCTCCCGACTTCCGGATCCTTAGGTACGCAGATTCTCGTTTTGAAACGAAGAATCCCATCCGGTCCTTTAGAGATGTTAGACTCTTTCCCTCTGATTATCAACTCCTTTTTCTCTTTTAATTCATCATCCTCCTGTTGCAATCTACGAATTTGAGCCAAGAATTCATTAGAAATTTGCAACATACCCATCTTAATACAGGTTGGTTCCACTTGCATTACCAGACTCAAATCCCTAAACTCTTCAATCAAAGCAGCCTCTTTAGTCATCATTAAACTCATATGAATTGCTTTATGACTCAGAGCATCTGCCACCACGTTAGCCTTACCAGGGTGGTAATGAAGCTCAAAATCATAGTCTTTCAAAAACTCCATCCACCAACGCTGCCTCATATTCAATTCCTTCTGATCAAACAAATACTTTATGCTCTTATGGTCACTAAATACTCTGAAAATAGTGCCATAGAGATGATGCCTCCAAATCTTCAGAGCAAACACTATAGCAGCAAGCTACAAATCATGAGTGGGATAATTCACTTCGTGAATTTTCAATTGACGAGATGCATATGCCACAACCCTTCCTTCTTGCATCAACACACTTCCTAGCCCTTACTTCGATGCATCACAGTATACCTTATACTCCTTGTGAGGGTCAGGCAAAATTAACACCGGTGAGGATGTTAATCTTTCCTTTAACATTTGGAAACATTTCTCGCACTTCTCATCCCAAATGAACGGTTGTTCTTTCCGAGTCAACTTTGTAAGAGGTAGTGCGATTTTTGAAAATCCTTCAATGAATCTCCTATAATAGCCAGCCAGTCCTAAGAAACTTCGAACTTTAGTGACTGACTTAGGTTGAACCCACTACAAAACTGTATCAACTTTAGCTGGGTCGACTGCTATGCCTTCTTCTGAAATTACATGTCCCAAAAACTTAACTTCTCTCAGCCAAAACTCACATTTGGAGAGTTTGGCATAAAGCTGCTTCTCCTTCAGAATATTCAACACTATCCGGAGATGTTTAGCATGCTCCTCCAGATTTTTAGAGTATATCAGGATATCATCAATGAATACCATCACAAATGAATCCAGATATGGTCTAAAAATCCTTATCATGTAATCCATGAAAATAGTTGGTGCATTAGTCAATCCGAACGGCATTACTACATACTCATAATGTCCGTATCGAGATCGAAATGCAATCTTAGGAACATCTTCCTCCTTAATCCTGATCTGATGATACCCAGATCTCATATCTATCTTAGAAAATACTGAAGCTCCCCTAACTTGATCCATAAGGTCATCAATCCTTGGCAAAGGATACTTGTTCTTCACTGTCACCTTATTCAACTGCCTGTAATCTACACACATTCTTAGGCTTCTGTCTTTCTTAACAAATAAAACTGGAGCTCCTCAGGGTGAGACGCTCGGTCTAATTAGTTGCTTCTGTAGTAACTCCTCTATCTGTTTCTTCAATTCAACCATTTCGGGTGGTGCCATTCTATATGGAGCAATAGAAATGGGACCAGTTCCGGGAGTTAACTCAATTCCAAACTCAATCTCCCTCTTCGGAGGCAATCCTGGCATCTCTTCTGGGAATACTTCCGGAAAATCCCGAACAACCGGAATCTCCTCAACAGGCTTTTCTCCTTCCTCCGTCCCAACAGTAGAGAACAAACAGAGATACTTCTCTGGAGTCAAGCCCTTATACTGAATTTGTAACACCCCTCAAAATCCTCGTACTGTTTTAATTTCTAAAAAGAATTATTTTTGAGTAAAGTATTTTTGAAAGAGTATTTTCTTAAATAAATTTATTTATTCACGTTTTCAAAGTGGTAAATGATTTTAAAGAAATGATTTTCATGAAATAATGTTATGAGTTTTAAAGTTGATTTTTGGGAAATAATTATGTGTTTAAATTCTTTTAAGGAAATGGTGGATTTTTCAACAAGAAGTTATTTTATGAGGAGGTGATTTATTTTCCATAAATGTGTGTTTGATATTTTTGGTATTTTAAGAAGATTATGATTTTATACATGAATGATTTTATGAGGAAGAAAATTTATTCTCTATGTGTGTGCATGTATATGTATGTACGGTTTTGTGTGAAATTTTAATTAGTGAAAGAATATGGTGATAAATGCATGAATGTATGTGTTGGTATGATATGTATATGTATGTGTGTATGTGTTAGGCGTGTAGGTGAGTGTGTGTATGTATGTGAATATGTGTGTGCCGTGTATGTATGTATGTGTGGAGAGAAGCCTAGAATTTTCCTAAGTATAGGACAAGTAACCAAATGAACCAAATCTTAACCATGCCCTAACTAAATTGGTGGAAACCCTAAGGAAGAGCCAACAAGTCTTTACACCTAAAATGACCCCTAAGCACCTAATACACCCTACATTGTCCCCTTAGATTTGCTAACCTCCACCCATGCAAAATTTGGAAGAGCCGAATTTACCCCTCCCATTTACACATGAGTCTAACCTAAACCAAGGGCAAAAGAGAGATCACGAGTGGCCTATATATGTGAGAAGCCATAGTTCATTTTCTTTACCCATATCCATTTCACTCCAAACGCTAACCAAACACAAGTCTAAAGAGCTCATCAAACTCTTAGACTAAGAAAAAGAAAATAGAGAGAGAGAGAGAGAGAAGAAGAAGAAGAGGCCGTGAGTTAGAAGAAGGAAGAAGAAGGAGATTCCAAGGCTAGATCCAAGTTTCCCTTGAAGATTTAAGTGTAGGAAGATTAGGAGATCAACCCTTCTTGGTAGATGACTTGAGGATCAAGAGGAAGAATGTAATAGTTTAAGTTTTTCCCTTTTAGTTTATAGATCTTAATTCTTTTCTCTTTGCATGTTAATTTTTATGACTTGAGAGATGAGTTATGTGTTATTATTCTTTGATTTTGAACTTTTAAGGACTAAAAATGTTTTGTAATATGTTAAACTTTGTGCTCGATGACTCGGTTGATGTTCTCCATGGTAGATCTTAATGTTTTTAAGTTAAATCTTTTAGATCTAAAGTTTTGTTTATGATCTTTGTAAATTTGAAGTAGATCTTCTTGCATGTTAGATTTTAGTGCTTAAGACCGTGAATCATGTAACAGCCCGATTTTCGTAAACCAAAATATTTACTTTTACTTGTTAAAGTTGCAAAAATTTGAGGCCAGATTTTTTTTTTTAAACGTTATTGAAAGTTCCTTGGTGTCTTTCAATGCTCTTTTTCGAAAACCGAGTTGTTACTGGAACCTTTCATTTTAGAAAACATTCCTTTCCATGGGGAGCTTGGTTCAAAATCACATTGACAGTTTTCAAAAGCTTCGCATGAATTTAAAATCGTATAAGAATATACTCCACACGTCACATTAAAACATGGCTCAATTACATAATGGTTCATGGCATTGGTAATCCTCGACTCAAACACAAACAGTAGACTTAACTAAGAACACTACACCTAACTCTTATGGTCGTGCACCACCAGTTGAAGCTTCACTTTTCTCCTTGCGAGCCTTCTTTGTTCTCGAAAATGGAGTCCCCTCCATTGCTACTCCCCTACTGTCGTGTAGGCTTCTGTCCTTATTTCTCTAGAGTGATGAACTCCTTATGATGGTCCGTCTGCCCGTTGCGATATCAGCGGTACCAATAGAACAACGAACAGGAGAGAGTAAGCGTTCCGGACGCGTAGCGTCGACGGTGTGGAATTACGGTAGGTAAAATAATAGGATACACAAACAATGCACGCATACACACAATAGCAAACAAACATACTATCATCATAGATATTAATCCATTTGTTCCTATCCATTTCCATTCCCTTCTCAATTTCCCACCTATCATTTCTCCTCCCACACATGGGGCTACATTTCTTTTCCACATTTTCACTCACAGTCTCTCTCTCTTATCCTCCACCCTTCTCAACTCCCACTCTTTTATATACCCATCTTTTCCTAATAATGTTTTATTGAATCACAACCATCGATGATCAGGGGAGTTAAAGGATCATCGAGGTACGCGTTTCTTTCGTAGTTAGCACTCTCGTTTCAAGCCTACATCTCCTCGGCCATCCATCCACCTAGTCGGAAGCAAACAGGAGTACAGGACCTTTACCGTGCGGGCACGACAGCTGTCAATCACAAGTGGTCCCAGACCAGGAGGCTCAGCCTCAATATCAATAACATGGCACACTGCCTCGCAGTGGCAAACAAAATGCCCCACTCCAGTCCCTCTCACTGTTCCTGAACTGCCATAGGGGTGACAGCACTATTCTGGTCCCGGGTGCAGAACTTACCACGGTATTAGACCCAGTCCCCACCACGTTAGTGCACCACATGTGGAGTTCGTTCTGCCCAGAATAGTACTCAAGGCAACGTGACGTTTTACCGCCCGAGCCTACCCTAATGCATTCATCAACCCGAATATCCCTGATATCCGGGGTACCTTCCTCTCCACTACTTCGTACTCTCAAACCTCATCGCGTTCGCTGTTAATGTCTTTTAAAATCTTTTAGTTATTTAATTAACCTATTGGTCGGCTCACCCTTCGTGCATCCCTTTAGTGAGCCCCGACCACTACCTTTTGCACTTTCAAAATCACACATAGCTCAGAGCTGGGAGATCCTCAACCGAATCACATCTCATTTCTCAAATCTTATTCCTCAAACATTCTCAATCTTTTCCCAAAAACAAATCTCCTCCTTCTAAAAACACAATTTAGTAACTCTTTTGCAAAAATTTCATAAGCTTTCCCGAAATATAGATCCTTTCAAAAACTTTTCTAAAAATACTTTTTATAATACTCTTCAAATCATTATCTCAAACCATTGTCAAAAATATTTCTTTTCAAAAGCATTTTTCAAAAGCTCTTTTCAAAACTATCTTTTTAAAATTTTGTTTTTCAACAATCCTTTTTCCAAAAATTCCTTTCACAAACAATTTTTCAAAAGTTTCCTTTCTCCATTCTTTATAAAACCACTTTTCGAAAAGTCCTTTTCCCAAAAAGTCTTTTTCAAAAACTTATTCTTGCTGAGTGCTAGTGGAGGAGCAAGCCCAGCTCAACACTAGCTCCCAGACTAAAACCAAGAACAGAGGAGCTCAGCTCAACTCAGTTCACATCTCATCCCGACAATCAACCTCATACTCCCCAGCTTTGGCTCTTTATCAACATTATTCTCAACGTCCTTCCAACCAACTCATATTTCTCTTTCCACTCAACTCGTATTGCTTTTTCACTTAACCTCATCTCTCTTATTATCATTCTGATTCCTTATTGCATTATCACTTCCAGCCTCACACCTTCTCAACTCTTTCATTTCATTTTCATTCTACAACAACGTCCATCACCCGTCCACTCGTCATAACATTAAATAAATCAATAAACAAATAACAACGCATGCTATCACACACCACATCACACAATAATGTTGTGGTCTTCGTCACCTTCGTATAAGTGGCCACACAGACAAACAATTGCCACTTATACTACTGACTCCGACCACTTCGTTCCGATCTTTGAGATGATACGGAACGTCCTAATAAATCACCTAGCTACCACTATGTCTTAGGGAAAGCTTCTTTCTCACCTGATGTCCAGCGATTAATCGTGCACAGTCGTCTCTGCTCTTGGTTGCTGCCACTGCCTTAGTCCCTCTTCTGTAACATCCCTCGTATTAACTAAAACCCGTTTACTCAAAATGACTCAAACTTTTCTGAATTCTTAAATATTTCAAAACCATTTGAAAACATCAAAATGAATAATTTAGATCAATTGGTTAGGTTGCTGGTCCGTCTTGGACAGCACTTCAACCGCATTCGAGAACACCGAAAATTCACCGGTTTTCAATCCGGGTTTTTTTTTTTTTTAAATCAATTATCAATTAAAACCAAACTTTGAGTCTCATAGACTCAATTTAGAAATCAAGAAAACAGAATTTTTTTTTTAAAACATTTGGACAGCAAGGAAATGATTTCATAAAAATCAGTTTAATAAGGTCCAAGAACATCGTAAAACTCTTTTATTTCCCATACTTTTTAGATCAACATTAATTCTTTAAAAACTCACGTTCTTATTAGAGAACAAGTTACAAACACAATTTCATAACTCAAATCAAATATAAAATTAAGCACACATACGGTCACAACACATTTTAATCACATAAACACTTATTCAATTTAATTTCAAACCAACATTCATTCTCGAACAAACATTTCACAAATCAATTATTAAATCAAATAACAAATCCAAAACCATTTCATTTTTAGAAAACAATTACTTGGGTATACTTTATCATACAAACCGAATGCATGTACACACATAATCATTCAAGCACAACTCTTTCTGAATTAATTAGCTTAGCATACATGCATTATTCCTAAGATTTCTTCATGGAAAAGAATTCTAACCTAATTAACATGCATAAACCGAAGTTATTCACACAAATTAAGTTAATGTTCAAACACATAAAATCATGCATTTATTTTCTTCTTTTCTTGATAAAACCGTAAGCTTAGAACTTGGAAAACAATCAGGCTTTAATTCATTTTTCCTTAACTCGAACCGAATCAAGGATCATGCAATAACATAAATAAAAAGCATGGATATTAGATGAAACACAGCCGAATTCAACATGTACAAATCAATACTTAGATTAAATCATGTTTATGCAAAGGAAATTATTTTAAGGCCTATTCTCCTAATTTCTTTCCAAAGCCGAGACATGCATAAAGAAACACATAGTCCTTCGCCTAAATTAAATCAAGAATCACCTAAGAACATATAACATGAGTCAAATTAGAAGAAGCATTTGGTTCTCTCTAATTTTCTTCTAGAATCCGAGACATACATCAAAAAAGAACTATGACCATATCATCCAAGATTTACATGCATACACTTAGATCAAGTCAATCATAAAACCAAAATGGAAGACAAAATCATTAAAATGAAAGAGGACCAAAACCGTGACATATATTGGGGAAGTAAGAAAGCTATGGTTCAAAAAATCATTTACAATACTTAGAACAAGATCAAGATCAAAACCAAGATCATAGATCAAGACAAGAGTCAAGATCAAAACACAAATCAAGGCCTTTCTTAAAATTTTACTCAAAATCAAGACATGTAAAGGTTTGAGGTCATACAAATCATTTTCAAACAACATGCAAGACTAAAAATTAAAAACAGGTTTAAATCAAACATGGATTCTCCATATAAGGACATAAACACCTTTGGGTTCACGGTTTATAGCATCAAAATCAAACATGCAAGAGGATCTATTCTAAATTCACAAGGCTCATACACAAACTTTTAGATCTAGAGAATTTAACTTGAAAACATCAAGGTCTAACATTTAAAATTACAACCGAATCATAGAGTCCTTCATTTAGTTCATTACAAATTTATTTAGGAAAACCAAGATCAAAGCAAAACATTACATGCAAGCTTAGATCAAACCAAAACATAAACATGCCAAGGAAGGAAATAAAATTACAAAATCAAGAACTAATGCTAAGGCTTCTAGATCTTCGGTTTATACCAAGGAGAAAAAGTTCTTCAACACTCCTAAGCACTTGATCTTCAAAAGGGCTCCTATGTTTAGCTTACTCTCCTCTTCTTCTTCTTCTCCAACCTCATGGTTCCCCTTCTTCTCTTTCTCTTCTTCTATTTTCTATTTCTTTGTCTACGAGTTTGATGGGCTCTTAGACTTTGTGTTTTTGGTGGTGTTTGGGGACGTGGAAATGAAGAAGTGAAGGGAAGAGTGGGTTTTAATGCACCTAAGGCAAGCTTCTATGAGCAATTCGGGCTTCATATTTTTGCCCTTGGTTGGTTCGGCTTCTCCTTCTTATTGGTTAAGGGTTGGGTTTCTTCTTGATCTTTAGGGAAGGATGTGTTTAGTTGAAGGGATCAAAGGTATTTAGGTGAAGAAATCATAGTATTTGGGTTGGGAATTTGGGTTTTCACTCTTATTTCTCTCTTCTCTTCTCTCGGCCATTCTTTCTTTTCCATAAGTCCCAAGAGCTTGATGTGCTCTTGGACTAAAGTGTGTAGGTTGGTGTTTATGTGAAAATGTGAAGAAGGCGAATGAAGGAGATGAAAAAAAAATGAATCAAGGCCAACACTCATGCACTCACACGGTTTATGAGCAAAACAAGGGGTGGAATATGTCAAGGGGACAAAGAGGTAGGAAAGTCATACTTAGACCTTATGAGTCATTACCCTAGGCTTCCTTACTCACCACTCTAAGCTTCCTATTTAGTTGCCACTTAGCTTCTCCTTGCATGATGTTTAAGGAATTACATCCTAGTTTGGTTCCTCTTATTACTTACGGCCTAACCATGCACACACACATACACATCACCTATAATTTCTTTGTCCACTTGATCATACTAACACTTAGAATTATATCATGGAATCATGCATACATGCAACACATATACATACCCGACTTTAGGCATTAGATTTCATACGGCACACATACACACTATGCATATATAATTTCATTTATTTTCATATCATCATAGTAAGCACATAGCATGAAATCATGGGATGATGCACATATTTGATTATGCACACAATCACATTCACACAATTTATGCATTTCAAATTCATCATCAATTTCATTTCTTAAGATAAGAAAACACACATGCATATTTCCAAAATTCCAAAGATGCACTTTAAAGAGATCAATTCGCTTTATCAATTTAATTTCAAAATAAGCTTATCTTAGAAATAAAATCTTATTTCCACACAAATCAAAGATTTTCAAAGAATCATTTATTAGAACCTCAAAGAAAATTCGTTTCTTTAAGAAAAATCAAAATTATCTCTTGGTTTTCATAAAATCGAACTCAATGAAAATCATTTGCTAAAACATTTTTCTGAAAAATATTTCTTAAATTCTCAAAAATTCTTTTTTTTTAATAGAATCTTATGGATTTATTTGAGTCCAGAAGATGCGGGATGTTACATTCTCCCCAACTTAAAGATTTCTCGTCCCTGAGAAATACGTTGCGGATTGGGCAGCAGGGCACAGCAACCCTTGTATCATTCGCATTCTCGCTTCCCGTTGTCCTCTCCTTTACTGACGGTAGACTCTTTACATCATTCCTCAGGTGTCACTTTCTGTTGAAGAAGCTCCATAGCCACAACCACTTACGCGTCGAACCGGGTTAAGTCACATAGACTAACCGAAGAAGATGCTGCTTCCGTTGCTAGCCGCAGAAAGTCCAACCAGAGGTACGGACTTAAGGGGAAATCAAGCAAGCAAACATTCATACATCTCCAAAAACAAGGACTTTGACTAAAATCCTTAAATATTCGTTATTTTCTATCTAGTCCGTCTCTCCTACAGCTCTCTTTCTAATCCTAGGATTTGCATCTATTCTCCTCGAGCGAAAGGAAATTCTATTTCTATCTGAGCTCTACTTAATACCTCTTCTAATGACTGATAACATACGCTTCCTTTCCGCCTTGTGACTCCCCAACTTGGATTCGGCTTATAACTATTTCACGGGGTATTAGATCCTTACTTAATTTAAACTACTTCTCCTCCCTTAATCATTCAAGCCTAACCTATTTAGGGTAACTATGGTACTTTCAATTCTATGATTCGGATTAAAGGGTTTTAAAGGAAATCGGTATGGCTACCATGTAGTAGAGGTTTATGAAGAAAAGTGTTTGAATTTAGACAACAAGAACGTTTTGTTGAAGCAATTCAACAAACACGGAAGTTAAGAGATTGCAACCTACATCTTCAAATGTGATAACTATCTCTGTCTGAAGGTATGCTAAGACTAATCAGACTTAAGACTAACAATCAGTATTGAAACATCAGGGGTATTGGGTCTAAACCTCAAAACCTATTCATGGTCGGTTTTCATGGGGTGAAAAGGTTTCGTGAACCATCACAGTCGATACTAAACTACAACTAGTTCCATGTCCTAGGGACAGAAGCTTATCCTCCTACGTCTGCGTGAATACTAACAAGCACACAGAGTCACGCAAGCAAAGCATGAAGCCCATGCTTAAGGCTATAAAGGATTACCATAAGCTCTGATACCATTCTGTAACAGCCCGATTTTCGTAAACCAAAATATTTACTTTTACTTGTTAAAGTTGCAAAAATTTGAGGCCAGATTTTTTTTTTTTAAAAACGTTATTGAAAGTTCCTTGGTGTCTTTCAATGCTCTCTTTCGAAAACCGAGTTGTTACTGGAACCTTTCATTTTAGAAAACATTCCTTTCCATGGGGAGCTTGGTTCAAAATCACATTGACAGTTTTCAAAAGCTTCGCATGAATTTAAAATCGTATAAGAATATACTCCACACGTCACATTAAAACATGGCTCAATTACATAATGGTTCATGGCATTGGTAATCCTCGACTCAAACACAAACAGTAGACTTAACTAAGAACACTACACCTAACTCTTATGGTCGTGCACCACCAGTTGAAGCTTCACTTTTCTCCTTGCGAGCCTTCTTTGTTCTCGAAAATGGAGTCCCCTCCATTGCTACTCCCCTACTGTCGTGTAGGCTTCTGTCCTTATTTCTCTAGAGTGATGAACTCCTTATGATGGTCCGTCTGCCCGTTGCGATATCAGCGGTACCAATAGAACAACGAACAGGAGAGAGTAAGCGTTCCGGACGCGTAGCGTCGACGGTGTGGAATTACGGTAGGTAAAATAATAGGATACACAAACAATGCACACATACACACAATAGCAAACAAACATACTATCATCATAGATATTAATCCATTTGTTCCTATCCATTTCCATTCCCTTCTCAATTTCCCACCTATCATTTCTCCTCCCACACATGGGGCTACATTTCTTTTCCACATTTTCACTCACAATCTCTCTCTTATCCTCCACCCTTCTCAACTCCCACTCTTTTATATACCCATCTTTTCCTAATAATGTTTTATTGAATCACAACCATCGATGATCAGGGGAGTTAAAGGATCATCGAGGTACGCGTTTCTTTCGTAGTTAGCACTCTCGTTTCAAGCCTACATCTCCTCGGCCATCCATCCACCTAGTCGGAAGCAAACAGGAGTACAGGACCTTTACCGTGCGGGCACGACAGCTATCAATCACAAGTGGTCCCAGACCAGGAGGCTCAGCCTCAATATCAATAACATGGCACACTGCCTCGCAGTGGCAAACAAAATGCCCCACTCCAGTCCCTCTCACTGTTCCTGAACTGCCATAGGGGTGACAGCACTATTCTGGTCCCGGGTGCAGAACTTACCACGGTATTAGACCCAGTCCCCACCACGTTAGTGCACCACATGTGGAGTTCGTTCTGCCCAGAATAGTACTCAAGGCAACGTGACGTTTTATCGCCCGAGCCTACCCTAATGCATTCATCAACCCGAATATCCTTGATATCCGGGGTACCTTCCTCTCCACTACTTCGTACTCTCAAACCTCACCGCGTTCGCTGTTAATGTCTTTTAAAATCTTTTAGTTATTTAATTAACCTATTGGTCGGCTCACCCTTCGTGCATCCCTTCAGTGAGCCCCGACCACTACCTTTTGCACTTTCAAAATCACACATAGCTTAGAGCTGGGAGATCCTCAACCGAATCACATCTCATTTCTCAAATCTTATTCCTCAAACATTCTCAATCTTTTCCCAAAAACAAATCTCCTCCTTCTAAAAACACAATTTAGTAACTCTTTTGCAAAAATTTCATAAGCTTTCCCGAAATATAGATCCTTTCAAAAACTTTTCTAAAAATACTTTTTATAATACTCTTCAAATCATTATCTCAAACCATTGTCAAAAATATTTCTTTTCAAAAGTATTTTTCAAAAGCTCTTTTCAAAACTATCTTTTTAAAATTTTGTTTTTCAACAATCCTTTTTCCAAAAATTCCTTTCACAAACAATTTTTCAAAAGTTTCCTTTCTCCATTCTTTATAAAACCACTTTTCGAAAAGTCCTTTTCCCAAAAAGTCTTTTTCAAAAACTTATTCTTGCTGAGTGCTAGTGGAGGAGCAAGCCCAGCTCAACACTAGCTCCCAGACTAAAACCAAGAACAGAGGAGCTCAGCTCAACTCAGTTCACATCTCATCCCGACAATCAACCTCATACTCCCCAGCTCTGGCTCTTTATCAACATTATTCTCAACGTCCTTCCAACCAACTCATATTTCTCTTTCCACTCAACTCGTATTGCTTTTTCACTTAACCTCATCTCTCTTATTATCATTTTGATTCCTTATTGCATTATCACTTCCAGCCTCACACCTTCTCAACTCTTTCATTTCATTTTCATTCTACAACAACGTCCATCACCCGTCCACTCGTCATAACATTAAATAAATCAATAAACAAATAACAACGCATGCTATCACACACCACATCACACAATAATGTTGTGGTCTTCGTCACCTTCGTATAAGTGGCCACACAAGGCAAACAATTGCCACTTATACTACTGACTCCGACCACTTCGTTCCGATCTTTGAGATGATACTGAACGTCCTAATAAATCACCTAGCTACCACTATGTCTTAGGGAAAGCTTCTTTCTCACCTGATGTCCAGCGATTAATCGTGCACAGTCGTCTCTGCTCTTGGTTGCTGCCACTGCCTTAGTCCCTCTTCTGTAACATCCCTCGTATTAATTAAAACCCGTTTACTCAAAATGACTCAAACTTTTTTGAATTCTTAAATATTTCAAAACCATTTGAAAACATCAAAATGAATAATTTAGATCAATTGGTTAGGTTGCTAGTCCGTCTTGGATAGCACTTCAACCGCATTCGAGAACACCGAAAATTCACCGATTTTCAATCCGGGTTTTTTTTTTTAAAATCAATTATCAATTAAAACCAAACTTTGAGTCTCATAGACTCAATTTAGAAATCAAGAAAACATAATTTTTTTTTTAAAACATTTGGACAGCAAGGAAATGATTTCATAAAAATCAGTTTAATAAGGTCCAAGAACATCGTAAAACTCTTTTATTTCCCATACTTTTTAGATCAACATTAATTCTTTAAAAACTCACGTTCTTATTAGAGAACAAGTTACAAACACAATTTCATAACTCAAATCAAATATAAAATTAAGCACACATACGGTCACAACACATTTTAATCACATAAACACTTATTCAATTTAATTTCAAACCAACATTCATTCTCGAACAAACATTTCACAAATCAATTATTAAATCAAATAACAAATCCAAAACCATTTCATTTTTAGAAAACAATTACTTGGGTATACTTTATCATACAAACCGAATGCATGTACACACATAATCATTCAAGCACAACTCTTTCTGAATTAATTAGCTTAGCATACATGCATTATTCCTAAGATTTCTTCATGGAAAAGAATTCTAACCTAATTAACATGCATAAACCGAAGTTATTCACACAAATTAAGTTAAGGTTCAAACACATAAAATCATGCATTTATTTTCTTCTTTTCTTGATAAAACCGTAAGCTTAGAACTTGGAAAACAATCAGGCTTTAATTCATTTTTCCTTAACTCGAACCGAATCAAGGATCATGCAAGAACATAAATAAAAAGCATGGATATTAGATGAAACACAACCGAATTCAACATGTACAAATCAATACTTAGATTAAATCATGTTTATGCAAAGGAAATTATTTTAAGGCCTATTCTCCTAATTTCTTTCCAAAGCCGAGACATGCATAAAGAAACACATAGTCCTTCGCCTAAATTAAATCAAGAATCACCTAAGAACATATAACATGAGTCAAATTAGAAGAAGCATTTGGTTCTCTCTAATTTTCTTCTAGAATCCGAGACATACATCAAAAAAGAACTATGACCATATCATCCAAGATTTACATGCATACACTTAGATCAAGTCAATCATAAAACCAAAATGGAAGACAAAATCATTTAAATGAAAGAGGACCAAAACCGTGACATATATTGGGGAAGTAAGAAAGCTTTAGTTCAAAAAATCATTTACAATACTTAGAACAAGATCAAGATCAAAACCAAGATCATAGATCAAGACAAGAGTCAAGGATCAAAACACAAATCAAGGCCTTTCCTAAAATTTTACTCAAAATCAAGACATGTAAAGGTTTGAGGTCATACAAATCATTTTCAAACAACATGCAAGACTAAAAATTAAAAACAGGTTTAAATCAAACATGGATTCTCCATATAAGGACATAAACACCTTTGGGTTCACGGTTTATAGCATCAAAATCAAACATGCAAGAGGATCTATTCTAAATTCACAAGGCTCATACACAAACTTTTAGATCTAGAGAATTTAACTTGAAAACATCAAGGTCTAACATGAAAAATTACAACCGAATCATAGAGTCCTTCATTTAGTTCATTACAAATTTATTTAGGAAAATCAAGATCAAAGCAAAACATTACATGCAAGCTTAGATCAAACCAAAACATAAACATGCCAAGGAAGGAAATAAAATTACAAAATCAAGAACTAATGCTAAGGCTTCTAGATCTTCGGTTTATACCAAGGAGAAAAAGTTCTTCAACACTCCTAAGCACTTGATCTTCAAAAGGGCTCCTAAGTTTGGCTTACTCTCCTCTTCTTCTTCTTCTCCAACCTTACGGTTCCCCTTCTTCTCTTTCTCTTCTTCTATTTTCTATTTCTTTGTCTACGAGTTTGATGGGCTCTTAGACTTTGTGTTTTTGGTGGTGTTTGGGGACGTGGAAATGAAGAAGTGAAGGGAAGAGTGGGTTTTAATGCACCTAAGGCAAGCTTCTATGAGCAAATCGGGCTTCCTATTTTTGCCCTTGGTTGGTTCGGCTTCTCCTTCTTATTGGTTAAGGGTTGGGTTTCTTCTTGATCTTTAGGGAAGGATGTGTTTAGTTGAAGGGATCAAAGGTATTTGGGTGAAGAAATCATAGTGTTTGGGTTGGGAATTTGGGTTTTCACTCTTATTTCTCTCTTCTCTTCTCTCGGCCATTCTTTCTTTTCCATAAGTCCCAAGAGCTTGATGTGCTCTTGGACTAAAGTGTGTAGGTTGGTGTTTATGTGAAAATGTGAAGAAGGCGAATGAAGGAGATGAAAAAAAATGAATCAAGGCCAACACTCATGCACTCACACGGTTTATGAAGCAAAACAAGGGGTGGAATTTGTCAAGGGGACAAAGAGGTAGGAAAGTCATACTTAGTCCTTATGAGTCATTACCCTAGGCTTCCTTACTCACCACTCTAAGCTTCCTATTTAGTTGCCACTTAGCTTCTCCTTGCATGAGGTTTAAGGAATTACATCCTAGTTTGGTTCCTCTTATTACTTACGGCCTAACCATGCACACACACATACACATCACCTATAATTTCTTTGTCCACTTGATCATACTAACACTTAGAATTATATCATGGAATCATGCATACATGCAACACATATACATACCCGACTTTAGGCATTAGATTTCATACGGCACACATACACACTATGCATATATAATTTCATTTATTTTCATATCATCATAGTAAGCACATAGCATGAAATCATGGGATGATGCACATATTTGATTTTGAACACAATCACATTCACACAATTTATGCATTTCAAATTCATCATCAATTTCATTTCTTAAGATAAGAAAACACACATGCATATTTCCAAAATTCCAAAGATGCACTTTAAAGAGATCAATTCGCTTTATCAATTTAATTTCAAAATAAGCTTATCTTAGAAATAAAATCTTATTTCCACACAAATCAAAGATTTTCAAAGAATCATTTATTAGAACCTCAAAGAAAATTCGTTTCTTTAAGAAAAATCAAAATTATCTCTTGGTTTTCATAAAATCGAACTCAATGAAAATCATTTGCTAAAACATTTTTCTGAAAAATCTTTCTTAAATTCTCAAAAATTCTTTTTTTTTTTGAATAGAATCTTATGGATTTATTTGAGTCCAGAAGATGCGGGATGTTACAAATCATGAGGTGTTTAAGTGTTTATTTGGTAAATCGATATGTGATCTAAGTTTGTTTTTGAAATTTTTGGCCTTGCATGTTGTTTGATGATGATTTATATGGTCTTGAACCTTTGCATGTTTTGATTTGTGTTTTGATCTTTGATTTTTGTTTTGATCTTTGCAAAAGGTTTTGATCTTGAATTTTATATGTGATCTTTGAACCAAAGCTTTAGTATTTTCTTCAAGTGTGTCTCGGTTTTGGTTCTTTTTCATTCAAAATGATTTTTGTCTTTGATTTGTGCTAATATGTTAATTTCATGACTTGATCTATAAGATTTAAATGCATGCATGTTAATCTTAAATGAAAGACCATGCTTTCTTTTGTTGCATGTCTCGGTTTTTGGAAGAAATTAGGGAAACAAGTTTTAAAATGATTTTTGATTAAGAACATGATTTAATCTATGTGTGATCTTGTGCATGTTGTATTCGGCCATGTTTAAATTAAAATCCATGCTTTTATTTTGTGAGAACTTGATATATGCTCTATGTTCTTGCATGATCTTTGATTTGATTTAAGTTAAGAAAAATAAATTGAAGATTGATGAATTTTCTAAGACCAAGCTCACGGTTTTTGTTAAGAAAAAGAATAAATAATTGCATGATTTTGTGTGTTTTATGATGAATAAATCTTGCTTGGGTTTGTGAAGAGTTTCGGTCAATGCATATTAATTAGACTAGGATTCTTTTTCCAAGAAGTAACATAGGAATAATGAATGTATTTTTGTGAAACGATGCTAAGCTATTTGGTTTGAGAAATAGTTGTGTGTTTAAGTGAATTTATGTGTGTATATTCGGTTTGTGAGTCTAAGCATGTCTAAATGTTTTTGTCTTATAAAAATGAAATGGTTTTGAACTTTATTATGAGTTGAATGATTGAGTTAAGCGTTTGATTGTGAAAATGTTTGTTTGAGAATGGAATGTTTGATTGTAATTAAGTTGATTAATTGTTTATGTGACTTGAATGATTAAAGTGTGTTGTTGATTGTGTGTGTGTACTTGGTTTTGAAATTTATTTGGTTTGATTTATTTGAGTTTGTGCGATTGTGTTTATGGTCATTTAAGATTTGTTTTATAACAAAAACTTGAGTTTTAAGTGTTAAGATTGAACTAAAGAGTATTTGAAACAAAAAGAGTTTTTACGATGTTTTCGAATTTTTATTAAATTGATTTTTGTAAAACAATTTCTTGTTGTCCAAGGTTCTTTAAAGTTGTTTCTTGATTTCTAAAATTGTGTTCATGAGACTCAAAGTTTGGTTTTTCAATGGTAATTGATTTTAGAAAAAAACCCGGATTGGAAACCGGTGAATTTTTCGGTGTTTTTGAATGAGGTTAAGGTGCTGTCCAAGACGGACCATCAACCTAACCAGTTGATTTAAATTGTTTTGTTTGATGTTTTCAAAATGGTTTTGAAGTATTTAAAGAACTAAGAAACATTAGAATATTTTAATAAAACGATTATGTTTTAAGATTTCCGACGAGGAACGAAGAACATTTTAAGTTAAGAAAAGTTTTTCTTAAAACAAGTTGGTAATGAAAATGTGTTTTAATTAATACGAGGGATGTTACAGACGAGGGATTAAGGCAGTGGTAGCAACCAAGATCAGAGAAGACTGCACGTATCTAATCGCTGGACCTCAGGTGAGAGAGTAGCTTTCCTAAGACACCGAGGTAGTAGGTGATATATTAGGACGTTCCGTATCAGCTCAAAGATCGGAACTCAGTGGTTCTGCGTCAGTAGTATAGTGGCAATTGTTTGCTTTGTGTGGCCACTTATACGAATAAGACAAAGACCACACTATTGTGTGTGATGTTTGTATGCTGATGATGTGTTGTTTATATTTGTTTATCAATGCATGATGATATTTTGTTGAAATGAGATAATGTGAAATAATTGGTAATGATAATAAAAGAGATTAGAAATAAAAGACACTAAGAGAAGAGATAAACCCTTGTTTGGCTTAAGTCCTTATGGAATGAGGCTGCCTTGATAAGACATTAAGAATGGAAATAATGATAAGAGAATTAAGAATGATTGAAAAGAGATAGAGAGATGAAGTTGGAAAAGATTTCATGATATCGATATGAGTGAGCCAGAGCTGGGAAGTGATGTTGAAAGTGTGTTGGAAGTAAAGTGTGATGAGAGTGAAGCTTGATTCTTTGTTAGCATTTTCTTGGACTGAGACTTGTGTTGAGTCGAGCTTGCTCCTCCACTTGTGCTCACGAAGAGAAGGTTTTTAAGAAAGATTTTTAAAATGAGATTTTTGAAAGATAGTTTACAAAATAAATTTTGGAAAAGAGTTTGAGAAATTGAGATTTTTGAAATGAATTTTCGAAAGGAAATTTTTGGAAAAGGATTTATGAAATGAAATTTTGAAGGGGTTCCCAAAATGAGAAAAATTTTCCAAAACAAATTTTTGAAACGAAATTGCGAAATGAAATTTTTGAAAAGGATTTCGAAAAGAGATTTTTGAAATGGGTTTTCGAAGGAAGATTTTTGAAAAGGAATTATGAAATGAAATTTTTAGAAAAAGGATTTATGAACTGAAATTTTTGAAAAAGGTTTTACGAAATGAACATTTTGAAAAGGATTTGTGAAATGAGATTTTTGTGACAATTTACAAAGGAGATTTCGAGAAAAGTTTATGAAATGAATTTTTGGAAAAATGTATGCAAGAACTTTTTGGAGAAATAAATTTTTTTGGGAATTTGGTGAAAAGTGTGTGTGATGTGAATTTGGGGAAAGTTGTGAATGTGATCCCGCTCTGTGCCAAGTTGTGAAAGGAAAAGTGATGCGAAGATAGCGGTCGGGACTCATTGAAGGGATGCACGAAGGATGGGCCGACCATTAGGTTAATAAGAAAGATAAAAGACTTTAAAAGACATTAACAGTGAACGCGGTGAGGTATGAGAGTAACCCGTAGTAGTGGAGAGGAAGGAACCATGGGTATCTGCGGATACTCAGGAGGAGATTGCATTAGGGGAGGACAATGACGGTGAAACGTCAAGAAGTCTAGAGTACTTTTCTAGGCAGAATGAACTCCACAAGTGGTATACGAACGTGGTATGGACTGGGTCCAATGCCATGGCAAGTTCTGCATGATCAACTAGAACTAGTACTGTCGCCCCCTAGATTGCAAATCTAGAACAGTGAGAGGGACTAGAGTGGGGCATCTTGTTTGCCACTGTGAGTTGAGACAGTGTGCGTTGATTATATGAATTGAATTGATATGATATGATTTGAGGCTGTAGTCCTCCTGGCCTGGGGCCAATTGATTGTGAGACAGCTGTCGTGCCCGCACGGTAAAGGTCCTGTACTCCTGTTTGCTTCCGACTAGGTGGATGGATGGCCGAGGAGATGTAGACTTGAGACGTGAGTGCTAACTACGAAAGAACGCGTACCTCGATGATTCTTTAATCCCCCTTAATCATCGATGGTTATAATTCAATAAGACTTGATGAGAAAAGATTTATAATTAAGAAAAGTAAAGCCTATGAATTGTTGATGATGAAGATGGAAAGTGTGGAAGGAAAAGATGAGACCCTTGAAGAGGGAAAGGAAATAAGTGAAGGATTGGGAATTGAGAATGAAGAATTAATTGAGAGAAAAGAATGTTTATGTAAGAATGATAATAAGTTTGGCAAGGCAAAGAATGTTGATAATAAAGAATTGAGATAGTAATGTTAATCAAGATAGCAATAATAATTTTGATGTGATGTTATGCTTGAATGTTGTGTTGTGTGTATTGCTTGTGTTGTTTGTGCTGTCTTGATATCCCGCCTGCCGTAAATCCACAACGTCGACGATTCGTCGTTCGGATCGCTGACTCTCTCCTGTTCGTTGGTATATCTGTGCTCCTGGTATCTCAACGAGCAGATGGAGTACCGCATGGAGATTGCTACCTAGACTAAGCATGGATGTGGCTGGAAGCGTACCCTATATGGTTGGGTATGGATTGGCGACACTCAGATCGTGATACCAGACCCGGAGCATCGACTGAGCGGAGCTAACCTAGGACCGTACTTGGGACAAGTTTCTGTTCGAGGATATAGGGACTACGATGAGAAGGTGCGATGCGAAACTCAGCGGACTTCTTCTACTCCAACTAGGATGCAGTGGGTACCAAGGAATGGTGGGCCAACAGCAACGGAGATGGCTTCATCTTCTAGAGTTAAGCAAGGGCGCAAGAAGGAGGAACGAGAGCTTCACCCGATTGTTTTCTATAGGAAGAGTCAGAGGTAGGGTAAATAGTTTAAGTGTTGTGAATGTTTGAGTCAAGGATTATCTAAGCGAAGTATCACTTCTGTAAGTATGCCCTACTTGTATTTTGTGAACTGGCCGAACTTTTGTTTTAAAAAGAAGATGAAATCGTTTTGAAAGATGTGGAAGTTTAGATAAGGAAATGTTTTTAGTAACAACCCGGTTTTCAAAGAAGAATGTCAAGATGTACTAATGGCTTTTCAATAATGTTTACAAAAAAAAATTGGCCTCATTTTTAGCGACTTTTTAAATAAATAATGATTATTTTCAAGTGGTGAAAATCGGGCTGTTACAGAATTGCCTTCTTATCACAATCAATAACCACATGATTGTTAAACATCCAATCCATACCCAGAATAACGTCTAGTTGGGATAAGAGTAGGCAGATCAAATCTATACAAGAGACTCGATCTAATACCTTAATTCTGCAATTAAGGCATATCCTTGAAGTGATCACAGGGGAATTTGTAGGAGTTTCTACCCTGAGGTAATAGGGTGACTCAGACACAGGCAACTTTAAACGATTCACACATTCAAAAGAAATAAATGAATGAGTGGCTCCTGAATCGAATAAAATCTTACAAGGTTGATCATTAAGCAGATAATTACCTTGCACGAGTCCTGGAGTCTGATTAGTTTCAACACCACTATGGGTGAAAACTCTTCCTTGTACCACCGGCTTCTCAGCAGATTCTCTTGAGTTGCTCCTCCGTGATTCCTTGCAATCACGAGAAAAATGACCAAGTTTCCCGCAATTGTAGCATCCATTGTTGGTCCAACAAAACTTCCCATGATGATGACGTTTGCATTTCTCACAATAAGGAGCATTATTGTAAGAACTGTTCCTGTCACCATGCACCATATTCCCTTTCCCTCGATTCTTGTTGGAATAAGAACCCTTGTGGCAGTTATCATGTCCCTTTCTCCTTTGTGGTCCATACCCCTGTTGTTCCTTCTTTCCTTCCACAAATTGCAGAGCCTCCGCCTTCTTATCATCCTCATATATTCTACACATATCTACCAACATAGGAAAACTTTGAATTCTTTGATAGCTAAACACTGATTTCAACTCCGGTCTCAGACCTCCCTCAAACTTAACACATTTACTCCTTTCATCAGGGTTCATCTGATAATAAGGAGAATACTTCATCAATTCTTCAAATCTTGCAGCATATTCACCCACACTCATGCTGCCTTGCTTGAGTTGTAAAATCTCAACTTCCTTCTTTCTCCTTATATCTTCCAGGAAGTACTTGCTTAAAAACTTCTCCATAAACACTGCCCAAGTTATCTCTCTCCCTTCATGAGCCAATAACTGGGTAGTATGATTCCACCAATGTTTTGCCTCTCCTTCCATCATGAATACAGTATATGCTATCTTTTGGGCATCAGAACATTCTAAAGTTCTAAAGATCTTATCCATCTCTAAGATCCACTTATTAGCTTCTTCTGGTTTGAACCCACCAGCAAACTTCGAAGGATTACAGCTTCTGAAGTCCGACCAAGTCTTAGCCGCAGCAGTTGCTACATTAGCTAGTTGTGGTTGCTAATACTGATGTTGATTTTGCTGCATGTTTTCCAACACGGCAGTAATCCTATCCAGCATCTCATTCATATGGTTTCTATAGCGAGCTGCCATAGTAGACCTGCACTATGGACTTAGGTCATTAAAGGTCTATCTAATCCATGGATTGGTATCTAGTTCTATTCTAGACAAAACATTAACAAGACTTAAGCTATATGAAATAAATCAAATAACAAAGGAGCTTTACTCATATGGAGAACTGTTCCGGTAGATCATGCTTGTGAGGATCAAGAATCAGGACAAATTTTCTCTAAAACCACAAAAGGTGTGACACTCATTCTCTTTATTATCTTTATTTTAGTTTTAATAAAGAAATAAATGTAGTTATTATGGACTTGATTTATTTATATTAAAAGGGGTAATTAAAAATCTTACATACAAGTTAACCCAAAATGTTTTCGAATAGAGTCATATGGTTATTTATCAGAGTATGCGGAAGAAAAATATGAACCTTGGGCTATTAAAACATCAAACTTGTAGTGTCCTTGAACACTATATGTCCTTAACCCTCTAAGTGCTCAAGATTATGGCAACCAGGAGCCCCAGAGAGGATCAAGTATTAATGTGTGACTTATGGTATTTCTGCAGTTCCAGTTGAGAAAAGCAGGGTCTCCCTAGTCAACGTGTGTGTGCAGAGTGTCAACTTAGGGATGAGAGTACTTACCTGAAACCCTAGCTGTGGTGAGCTATTTGTAGGGTTTGGAGGAGGCTGATATGGGCCGTTTGGGCCTTGTATCAGGGTTGAGCTGAACCAGGATTCTGTGAGATAATATCGGGTGATTATGCTTCTAGAATCTGGATAGGATCAGCTGAAGATCTCATGTCTAGGCTATTGTGAGAATCCAGGAGAGATTTGCAGAAGGGATAAGGAGCCTCGGCGAGCCTGAGCTTATCCGCGAGCTGACGATATGTCTCGGTCCTAGAGTCCCGAGCCTGATGGATTGGGGACCGATCGTAAGGCTCGGTTCCATCAAGTCCGAGCCTGGCCCTGTTGTATGCTCGGAGTCCATGAGTCCGAGCGATGGACTTTCATGATAGGTAAACCGAGTGAAGCGCCCTTAGAGAATCCCTTTAGTAAGACTTGGGTCCGGATGTGGTCGGCAGACCCTACAAGCCCCCCAGCTCGTAAGACTTTGGAAAGTCTGTGACGAGGTAACAAGTGTCTCGGGTTGGCCTTTAGCATGTAGGTTTAGAAGTTTGTGACAACTGTTTCCAGCTTTAAGCATGTAGCCTGACCGAGGTGACGTTTTGGGTTCTCTAGGTGCAGCGCGTGTTCTTGTAAATTGTGCCAAATCATTTTGAATTTCGAATTTTCAAACAGCAACTCCAGTAACCGCCACGTCTTACCCTGTGAGTGGCTGAGTGGGTTTGTGAGCTTTCGACCCACATGTGCATCGTGGAGGGAAACTGAAGGGTTTTTGAGGGTTATTCGAATCTGATCGAGGTCGTACCCGATACAAATAAAAACAGTTTAAGTATAGTACTAGGAAGTGACTCCTAGGTCGTCTCCCAAGGAATATCTTATCAAGCAAAAGGTCGAACACATAGTATGCATAGAAAACAGGGGGTTTTTTTTTTGTATTGAATATTGAATAATTGAAATCAAAACAAAATTAAATCAAAATGAAGAAACAGATAAGGAAAAGCGGATAAACCCCTTTGGCTCGCGTTCACAACTCTATCATCGGTCACAAAAGATCAATTTCTTTCCTCTTCACTGTCCAACTCGTGAGAATTAAATACTAAGCGAAAATTCAATTCTCACCCCAAAACCCAAACCTCTAATTAAGCATTAAAAGCCAAAGCATGGAGTTTTTACGAGTTTGCATAAATTAAGCATTCATACACATGGATTATCTCTATAGAATGGAACTAAGCGAACCATAACATATCAATAAGCATGAAAACAGTGAATAAAAACGAAATAGCATTAAGAACAAAACCTCAAGAGTATGTGATACATTACCAAAGGGATTTAACCTAAGAGTTTAGCCTTCCATGAAGAAAAAATACCAAAAAACGTGTAGAAAAGGGAAGAGAGAGAAACCCTAGCAGCCTCCACAAGCTTGGAGAGCAAAACTAAGCCTTCTCTATGAGAGAGAATGTAAAAAAACGTGAATGGAAGCTCTCTCCAGGGTTTACACGAATTTGGCTTTTTAAATCACAAAACGGGCCTAAATCATGGGCCCAAATCCTAAGGAAAGCTTATCTCTAAATTAAATCTAAAAATATCTTATAGATAAAATCTAAATCTTAAAGATATAACTAAATCTCAACTAATCCTAAAGATAGATTACAATCTTCACTTCATCATATATCTTCTCTTCCAAAATTAAATCTTCATTCCCAAAATGTCCAAAAAGCCCTTGTGCCAAATATGACCTGAAAATAGAAATAGAATTAATTAGGCTAAATAATCCCAAATTAAACAATATTCAGAATATTAGTCCAATAAACTCTAAATCACTAAATCAAGCTAAACAATGTCAAATAGGCAACAAGTATCAATAATAGGAGTAAAATAATGCAAGGAAAAATGGGAAATAAAATGCTCATCAAATACCCCCACACTTATCCTTTTGCACTCCTGGGCAAAACTAAGAATTAGGACTGAGAAAATCAATATGCACCAAAGTGAATCATGTAACAAGATTACTAAAACTAATGAATGCAAACCTAAGAGATTACATACTTCACAATGAATTCTAGGAAATGCAAAGAAATGGGCAAAATCGAGCACACGAAGAAAATAAGGACCAAAGAATCAAGGCATCCATGAACATCATCCAATTATTTCAAATATGCAAAGAAAACCAATGACATCAAGAGGGTAGTCACAAAGATGATAGAAACTCACAAGGATCACTCAATAGTGTTTACACTCAAGTGTTTAAGGTTAATCAGTGTTTACACTCAAGGCACATCATGAAAAACAAACACAACCATAGGCTTGACAAGCCTCTAACATCAACAATCAACACACATGCACATTAAGATCAAAAGGTCTTTTCAGGGTTGTAATGGGGCCAAGGACAAGGTAGGATAAAAATATGGGAAATGTAGCTAAAACCCAGGGAATAGAGGAGCAATGGGGAACAAGTAAAAAAAAATAAGCACAATCCACCCCAGAATGAAATGGTAAACATAACAACAACCTCTAATTCCAAACCTCCATGCCTCAATCAACCTTTTATTCTTTTTTTTTCTTCTTCTTGTTTTTTTTTTTTTTGAATTGCATTACATTGCAGAACTTCATGAACGAAAGAAAAGAAGAAACAATAAAAATGGCATAATGAGATAAAGCCATAATTACATCACCGACCATAGAGGCAAAACCCAGAACTCACAAGAGATGAAGAACAAAGCACCCTCGCTTACTTAATACCCATTCCCAAAACAATTCCAAAGCTCCAACATTCCCTAAGGTTAGGACAATCATGGTTTTTCAATCATAGGCTTGTAATGAGCTAAAGAACAAAGAAAAGGGATATAAAGGCTCAAAGGGGCTATCAAAGGATAAATTCATTCAAGGTAGGCTCATATGGCTAGTGGCTTATTCAAGAAAAAAAACAATGCCTAAATCATTTCAAAATGTGCATGGGAATATCAAGTATCAACAAGAGTCAAGTCAAGTTCTAGAGTGCAAGTAATCCAGAGTGCAATCACACATGAAAGAAAAATTAGGTGGCATATATAGCAATCCACCCACAATTAAAGCTCAAATCCTCACAAAAGGGACAATTCTATCACAGTGTTACCACCTCTTAATTATCAAAAGCAACTTTACACACAGAAATGCATGAATTCAGACACAAGATACCAAGACTCTACTAAAATGAAGCAAAAACATGCAAGAAAATGCCCAAAACTTAGCAAAACCTAAAAAATCAAAGCAAAAATATGCAACCTAAACTACTCTCCCCCCCACACTTAAATCACACATTGTCCTCAATGTAAAACAAATAGCAGAATCAGACAGATATAGACAAGTGGAATAAAAAGAGTAAGGAAGGAGAAAAGAAGACTCCCGAAATCATGGTGGGTCAAAAATGGGGTCGACCAATGAGGCTTCCTCCACAGGTGCATCATCCAAAGTAGGAGAGGTTAGGAAAGGCTTGAGTCGGTGGCCATTGACTTTGAAGCTCTTGTCTGTGGACTCACTCTTGATCTCCACAGTGCCATAAGGAAACACCTGGGTGACTACAAACGGTCCAATCCATTTAGAGCGGAGCTTTCCACTCATGATTCCAAGCCTAGAGTTGTAGAGCAACACTTTTTGACCAACCAAGAACTCCTTTCTGCAAATTGAGCTATCATGGAGCTTCTTGGTATTCTCTTTGTAGAACTTGGAATTCTCATAGGCCTCCAAACGGATCTCATCTAGCTCACTCAACTGCAGCTTCCTCTCCTCACCCGCTTGATCAAGAGCTAAGTTACATTGCTTCACAGCCCAATATGCACGGTGCTCTGATGGGAGAGTCCAGTCAGGTGGTTGGATGATGGGAGTGGTGGTGAGTGCTCTCTTTAGCTCATCAAATGCCTTCTTGCATTGGTCTCCAAACTCAAATGTGGTATCCTTTTGAAGCAAGTTGGATAGTGGAAGGGCTATGTTGCTAAAGTTCTGAATAAACCTTCGATAGAAACCTGCATGGCCAAGAAAAGAACGCACCTCTCGCACGCAAGAGGGGTAAGGCAAATGTGATATTACATGCAGCTTAGCAGGGTCAACCTCTATGCCCTTATGCGAAATAATGTGCCCTAAGACTATGCCTTGTTCTACCATAAAATGACATTTTTCAAAATTCAAGACAAGGTTAGTCTCAATGCACCTATTAAGCACCTTAGACAAACTATCAAGACATGCATCAAAAGAGGAACCATATACACTAAAATCATCCATGAAGACCTCTATGCAATGCTCAAGTAAGTCATTAAAAATACTCATCATACATCTTTGAAAAGTGCCAGGAGCATTGCATAGGCCAAAAGGCATCTTCCTATAAGCAAATGTACCAAAAGGACAGGTAAATGTAGTCTTATGTTGGTCCTCTGGTGCAATACAGATTTGGAAATAACCAGAGAAACCATCTAAGAAGCAATAGTGAGATTTACCTGCCAGGCGCTCCAACATCTGATCAATGAAGGGAAGAGGAAAGTGATCCTTGCGGGTCGCCTGGTTGAGCTTCCTATAATCAATGCAGACTCTCCAACTGTTCTGCACTCTAGTGGGAATCAGCTCATCCTTCTCATTTTTGACAACTGTCACCCTAGACTTCTTGGGAACTACTTGAACCGGGCTTACCCAAGTGCTGTCTGAAATGGGGTAGATAATACCACCTTGCAGCAGCTTAGTGACCTCTTTCTTTACCACATCAAGAATCTGGGGGTTCAACCGTCTCTGGGGTTGTCTCACTGGTTTAGCCCCATCCTCCAATAAAATCCGATGCATGCACATGGAGGGGCTAATACCAGGTATGTCTGCCAAAGTCCATCCTATTGCCCTTTTGTTTGCTCTAATCACATCCAGCAGCTTCTTCTCTTGATCAACAGAAAGGGAGGTAGAGATGATCACTGGAAGTTTCTGCTCAGCCTCCAAGTAAGCATATTTGAGATGAGGAGGAAGAGGCTTCAGGTCCAATAAAGGTGCCTGCATCACAGATGGAACTAAAGGAGCAGCAGAATTGGATTCTGCCGCCTGCACCTGAACAAGTGAATTAGACTCATGCAAAACAGAAATGGGGTTAGCATGATCTGAATCTATATCATATGAATCAACAGATGCAGTAGCAGAATTTAAAAACTGGTCAATTTCAATGCATGCAGTGCACATTTCGGAATCAGAACATGCAGAACAAGTAAATGAGCTAGTGAAAGATGGCAAATCATAATCATGCAAAAAGTCTAGAACATGCTCATCAATCAGATCATCAATCAAGTCAACATGAAAAACAGAGTGGTCATCAGAAAAATGTTTCATAGCATCAAAAATATTGAATCGAACCACACTGTCATCAAATTCCATGGAAAGTGTACCTGCATGCACATCTATCTTGGTTCGGGCTGTTTTCAAAAATGGTCTCCCTAATATGATAGGGATAGCACTACGAGAGGTGTCCTCTTCCATATCAAGAATATAAAAATCAGCAGGAAAGATAAGCTCTTCAACCCGAACCAGGACATCCTCTATCAAACCTGCGGGGTAGGCAGTAGATCTATTTGCCAAGTGAATAACCACACCCGTAGGTTGAAGAGGTCCAAGTGAAAGAGACTTGAAAACAGACATAGGCATAACATTAATAGATGCTCCTAAATCTAGCAAAGCATTCTCAAATTTAGTATTACCTATGATACAAGGCACAGAGAAAGTTCCAGGATCCTTACACTTTTCAGGAATATGAGGGACGGGTTTACCTATAAGAGCAGAGACATTTCTTCCCATGTTGATCCTCTCATTGCCCTTGAGCTTCCGTTTGTGTGTGCATAGATCCTTCAAGAACTTTGCATACCTTGGAATCTGCTTGATTGCATCAAGAAGGGGTATGTTGACTTCCACCTTCCTGAATGTGTCAAGTATCTCTTTGTCAATCTCTTCCATTTTCTTGCTTTGAGTCACCCCCCTTGGTGGGAAAGGAAGAGGAATGGGGGGTGGTTGTTGGGCAGCAGCAGGTGTTGTGCTTGTGGAAGGCTGAGCTGGATGGGATTTTCTGGTACTTGTGTGCTCACTCTCCTCGACCATTTGGCTCTTCTTGTTGGTTGAAACTAGATCATCTTTGTTGAGGTCAGATTCTGGTGTGGGTGTGACTTTCGTGCAAAAATTCCTGACAATCTGCTTCCCTGACCTTAGACTAATGGCATTCACATTCTGGTTTGGATTCATCACTGTTTGGGATGGCAACTTGTTAGAATTCTGAGATTGCATAGTGTTGATTGTTGTTGCCATCTGTCCCATCTGATTGGTCAAAGATTGAATGGAGGCCTCTTGTCTTTGAATGGATGCTCTAGTTTCCTGTTGGAATTGGAGATTTTGCATGGTCATCTGTTTCATCAGCTCTTCCAATGAAGGCTGCTGCTTAGTACTAGGAGCTGGTGGTGCAGAATTAGCCTGTTGTTGTCTCTGTTGCTGGACTGGAGGAGGTACATATGGTGGTCTAGAATTGTTTTGAAATTGAACCTGTGAAGGTTGCTGCTGATCAGACCATCTCAGGTTGGGATGGTTCCTCCAACCAGGGTTGTATCTATTGGTAGAGAGATCAAAGTTCTGTGGCTGCTGGTTTCTACTGTTGAAGATGTTGGCGGCATATGCCTCAGGTTGGTCAGCACCAGTCGTTGGTTGCTGCTGCACAGAAGGGCATGCATCTGTGGGGTGCTCAGCGGATGTGCATATGCCACATAATCTATCAGGCAGAGACAACTTCTTCTGGTTGATGGCCAATTGAGTGACCAAAGTTGTAAGTGAATCTATCTTCTGTTCAAGCTTCTCAACCTTACCAGAACTTGTGCCAACATCATTCACTCCTCTCACTATGATTGCATCGCTGTTGCCCCTTGCATGGAATTGTTGACAATTGGAAGCCATCTTCTCAATCTTGACTCTGGCTTCTAAAGGTGTCATGTCTCCTAGGGCACCACCACTTGCAGCATCAAGCATGTTTCTCTCCATGAGGTTGAGACCTTCATAGAAATATTGAATAAGCAACTGCTCTGAGATCTGATGGTGGGGGCAGCTCGCACACAATCTCTTGAATCTCTCCCAATACTCATAGAGACTTTCTCCACTTTGTTGCCCGATGCCTGATATATCCTTTCGGATTGCTGTTGTTCTGCATGCAGGGAAGAATTTCTCCAAAAATGCCCTCTTCAGGTCATCCCAGACTGTGATAGAACCAGGGGCCAGATCGTACAACCAATCCTTGGCTAGCCCCTCTAGGGAGTGTGGGAATGCCTTAAGACAAACATGATCCTCTTGCACATCATGTGGTTTCATAGTAGCACAGACAATATGGAACTGCTTGAGATGTTTATGAGGATCCTCACCTGCAAGACCATTAAACTTGAGCAACAAATGAATTAGTCCAGACCTTAGCTCATACGGGTCATCGGGATATTGGATGCACAAATCTTCAATAGTGAAATCAGGTGCAGCCAGCTCCCTCAATGTCCTCTCACGTGGTGGAGGTTGAGCCATATTTTCAGAATAATCAGAATAAGAATCAGAATTTATAGGAATAGAAGAAAAAGAAGCAGACTCACTATGTAAAGACTCAATAGACTCACTACCTATGGACTGGTTCCTATTTTGTCTAACTAGTCTGTGATAAGTTCTATCAATTTCAGGGTTATATGGATGAAAGTAGCTTGGGTTGCCCCTAGTCATGTACTGAACAGAACACCATGTAGCATAGCAAACTGTCACTAATATACATGACCAAAATAGGCAACAAAATTTTTTATTTTTTAAAATTTTTTTCTTTATTTTTGTCAGCACCCTAAAATCATGAAAACATACCACAAAAAGTTTGAGGACAAAATTCAAAAGGGAACCAAGTCAAACAATTAAATCAGAGACCCAAAACTAAGAAAATAAAACTTGTAAAATAAAAAAGAAATAGTAAAACGGCTTTTTCAGGATCCAGACGAAGGAGTTTTCTGACGAAGTGAGAAAAATCAGATTATTCATAAAATTCCCTTCGATTTGATATAAAATTCGTCAAATTCCGAGTTACGGGTCAAAAGTTGCGACGATTTGAAGAAAGTGCTGCTAAAACTTGGAAAATTTTTCTGGAACTCACAACCAGTGATGATCTGAGTGATCGTGGTGCCTCGAAACCTTTTTATATGATAAAAGTAGTGTGGATATAAATTTTCGTGCAAAAATTCCACCCACAACTATGTGAACTAGCAACCACAGAATCAATCAAATACACTAATTGCAACAAAATAGCAAAACAGCAAACAGTGCAACTTCAACCGGTTATCAGAATTGACTACTAGACCCTAAATCAGACACGACACACTATAATAACTATACTAACTACGACACTAACTAACTACTAATGACCTTTGGCAAGAACCGATACTCCCCGGCAACGGCGCCAAATTTGATCGAGGCCGTACCCGATACAAATAAAAACAGTTTAAGTATAGTACTAGGAAGTGACTCCTAGGTCGTCTCCCAAGGAATATCTTATCAAGCAAAAGGTCGAACACATAGTATGCATAGAAAACAGGGGGGTTTTTTTTTTGTATTGAATATTGAATAATTGAAATCAAAACAGAATTAAATCAAAACGAAGAAACAGATAAGGAAAAGCGGATAAACCCCTTTGGCTCGCGTTCACAACTCTATCATCGGTCACAAAAGATCAATTTCTTTCCTCTTCACTGTCCAACTCGTGAGAATTAAATACTAAGCGAAAATTCAATTCTCACCCCAAAACCCAAACCTCTAATTAAGCATTAAAAGCCAAAGCATGGAGTTTTTACGAGTTTGCATAAATTAAGCATTCATACACATGGATTATCTCTATAGAATGGAACTAAGCGAACCATAACATATCAATAAGCATGAAAACAGTGAATAAAAATGAAATAGCATTAAGAACAAAACCTCAAGAGTATGTGATACATTACCAAAGGGATTTAACCTAAGAGTTTAGCCTTCCATGAAGAAAAAATACCAAAAAACGTGTAGAAAAGGGAAGAGAGAGAAACCCTAGCAGCCTCCACAAGCTTGGAGAGCAAAACTACGCCTTCTCTATGAGAGAGAATGTAAAAAAACGTGAATGGAAGCTCTCTCCAAGGTTTACACGAATTTGGCTTTTTAAATCACAAAACGGGCCTAAATCATGGGCCCAAATCCTAAGGAAAGCTTATCTCTAAATTAAATCTAAAAATATCTTATAGATAAAATCTAAATCTTAAAAGATATAACTAAATCTCAACTAATCCTAAAGATAGATTACAATCTTCACTTCATCATATATCTTCTCTTCCAAAATTAAATCTTCATTCCCAAAATGTCCAAAAAGCCCTTGTGCCAAATATGACCTGAAAATAGAAATAGAATTAATTAGGCTAAATAATCCCAAATTAAACAATATTCAGAATATTAGTCCAATAAACTCTAAATCACTAAATCAAGCTAAACAATGTCAAATAGGCAACAAGTATCAATAATAGGAGTAAAATAATGCAAGGAAAAATGGGAAATAAAATGCTCATCAGAATCCTATACTCCCCCTTCCATCACTTTTCACTCATTTCCAATTTTCACAAACCAGAAACTCTTATTCTCCCTTGCTCCAAACACATTCCTTTTCACTAATCAGAAACCTGTTCTCATTTGCTCCAAACACTTTCTCTTTATTCTCATCCGCGCTTTCACGATCATCCGTTGCTACCAACTCTTTCCATAGAGATCAACAATCAAAAGCAGGTAATATTTTCTTCTTCTTCTAACTCAAATAACTTATTTGTGGTTCTGTTTTTTCTACTTTTTGAGAGGGTCTTGCCTTTTGTGGGTTTTGCAGAAATTTGGGGATTTTTGTTCTGGGTAGGTAGTTGAAGGGTTTGGATTTCCTAATTATGAGAGGTTGGAGAGATTGGAGGAGGATTTACCATGAACTCTGTAGGAGATTAGGAGAGGAACCTTCCAGTGACAGTGATTCAGGTTTTTCTGGGAGTTTTGGAGATTCTGGGGATTCTGGGAGTTCTTTGCGCGAAAATGTTCCCTTAGAAATTAGTTCTGATACCGATGATACAGTAGATCCTCCTCCCCCCCCCCCTTGTGGCCAAGGATCGAACGAGTCACCCGAGGTAGAACCATTAACCATAGAGTACCCTTCTGATCCCGCAGAGGAAAATAGGTGGCTGTTGGCTTATAGGTTTGCCGAGCGTCGAGCTCAGGTTAGGACTAGCCCAGAATGCTTTACAAGGGGGGAAGAGTTTTGGGAAGATCCTATGAGGGAAGATAAAAAAGGTCGAAGGCTCGGCCTTAGTTTTAGAATCAAAACATCTGCTATAAAAAATACTAACGCCGAGCCTTTTACTTTTTTCCCAGATATGGTGGAGCGCAGGTGCGAGACCCATCCCGATGAGTATCCTTTACCACCCAACCACGCGGAGTACGATGGAACTTTTGACCAAGAAGTACTTGGGACAAGGCCCTCTTTGCTTACGTCGGATAGCTTGAACCATCTTCGACCTATCCTGACTCCTCCGAATGCAGACGGGAATGCCTCGGAATTCACTTTGAGGCATGTAGGCATAGACGACCGCATCTGCTTCAGGGTGCCAGATAACCAACAATTTTTTTTATTTTTACGAAGAGGTAGCCACAAAAGTCGGAATCCGCATGCCGTTTTCTACGTTTGAAATAGAAGTTCTGAACCACTTAGGCATAGCCCCGAGCCAGCTGCATCCGAGCGGATGGGCCTTTGCCCGAGCATTTCAGCAGTTCTGCGATGCTGAAGGACTGGTGGCGACATTACGGGCCTTCTTTTGGATATACGCCCCTCAAGTAAATAAATTCGGTGATTCCAAAGGGCTCTGGGTGTCATTGAAGGCTCGGAGAGACCATGCCCTTTTCGCCAAAGTGACCGATTCTTGGAAATCCTTCAAACCACGCTTCTTCAAGTACGAGTATACGGGAGCCGAACTATGCTGGTTCATGAAACGAATTGAAGATGAAGGGAAGTCAAGATCGTGCCTCAGTTTCCTCTAGGTTGGTCGGACGGTATCTACAATAGAGGAGCCTCCTTATACCAGTTTGATTATAAAGCGGATTTGAGCAAGGCCGAGAGGTGTTTGTGTGATCGGGTCTGGGAATATCTTAAAGAAAAGGGCCAAGTTGACACAAAACAAATTCTTTTGAAGAGTACACATGCTGACGTAAAGGCCGAGCTGGGTATTTCCACTTTTTTTTTTGCTCGGAATAATACTAACATACGTTTTTCTCTTGCAGAGAAAATGGGGAAGAAAGCATCCAAGGCCAAGAAGAGTGCTGCAGCCTCATTCAGAATGTCCCAACTTGCAAAAATGAAGGCGGGTTCTGGCTCGTCAAGTAAGAGTCAATCCTCTGAGACCACTCCGACCGACAGTCCAACCGTCACTCCAGAGGCTGTTCCTGCCGAGGTAGCCAAGACAACCGAGGTCATTGAGCCGACTGTCAACTTGGAGGCTCAGCCAAGTGCCAAAGGTACCGCCGAGGGCCCCCCCAAGAGGCCTCGGGTGGACACAGGAAAAGGGGTGGCTGGAGAGTGGCTGAACTTAAGTAAATCCCATAAAGGGATTCATGCCGCCGAGGGCATGGAAGACATTGTCGCCAAGACGGTGTGGTCTAAGAAGACTTCTGATAGCTTCTATGAGGCTGTCTTCCCACCCGAGGATGCACAAGTGCTAGATGCATGGCTCCCATCGGTTTGGGAAAACAACTGCATGGCCTTAGTGAAAGGTCTCCTAAGAGGTGCGAGCATTCTTCACTACCTCGGTCAGCGTGGTGAAGATGTTCATGCTGGGGTGTCTACCGAGGGGAAGAAGAAAAGAAAAGAAGCTGATACTCGGGAAGACTACTTAAAGATTCAGGTAGAAGCCTTTGAGAAAAGGGTTCAAACCCTGGCCGCCGAGAAAGAAGGGCTGCAGAAGGGGAAGCAGGATGCTGAAGACGCTAAGGCTAAGGCCGAGACTGACAAGGAGTCGGCTGAAAAAGCTCTTCAAGAAGCTGATGAAAAGATGAGGCGGGCCGAAGAAATCTTGAAGAAGGCCGAGGAGGATGCCTCAGCTCTTCGGGAGGCTACGGAGAAAGCTCAGAAAGCCGAGGAGGATGCTGCTGTGGCTCGAGAGCAACTCGAGTATGCCAAAGATGAGGTTGTTGGACTCCGAGCCTCCATGGACAAAATAAAGGCAAAAGCTCTTAAGCATAAGAGGGCAGCCAAGGAGAATCTGTACAACTGGGACCACGCAGTTCAAGACTTTTTCCTCAACACCGCCGAGCAACTTCGCATTCTGAATCCAGGCCTCGTAACCAAGGGTGTTGACCCCAACTTTGCTGTTAAAAATGGTCAGATCTTTGGCGAGAATGGGGTTGCAATAGACATGGGCGGAAATGATTTGCCCGACCACTTTGCTGAGGAATCCGAGGAAGATGGATCCGAGGGTGCTAAAGGTGACGAGGAGGAAGAGGATAAATTTGATCCCGATAGTGTAGTACTGTCTAACATAGAGTAGATTCTTCTTTTTTGCTTTTTAACTTTTGTATTTGCCCCGGTAGATGGGTCTGAACCTCTTTGCTATAACTTTTATGAATATTTATAATATCCGCTATCATTTTGTGCTTCTTTTTATTCTTTTTGTTATGAATTCAAGTGTTAAGACATCGGAACTCCAACGCTTTAGCCGAGGTGGGTTCCTCGATCCGCGATGTATAAAATGATTTTAAAACAATCATGTTTGAATCGGGAATCTTTTAAAGTACTTGACAAGTTATAAGCTCTTGTTCGAGCTGTTTATAATCGTTCGCGTCATAAACGGTGGCTAATCGGTTATGAGGAAAAGTACGTAAATACAATGAATTCAAGTACAGAACTTTCATTTATTCGAAGCAGTAAATACAATGGGCTCGGAGTTCCACCGAGCGTACACCATTATCAAAAATAAACAATCCTAACATTAAGCAAAGGTAATAATGAAACTAAAAACAATTAAAAACAGAATTGAAATAAGGATGAAACACTTTAGCTGAAGTATGCTCTAAGCTTTGCCACGTTCCAAGTGTTGTTGATGAGAGCACCAAAGAGAGTTTCGAGCTTGTAGGCTCCTGTTCCCATTTTGGAGGCTACTCGGTATGGCCCTTCCCAGTTTTGAGCTAGTTTCCCGTCCTTAGCATTTTTGAGGCCAATGTCAGCTCTTCTTAGGACGAGGTCGCCTACTTCGAACTCTCTGGGTACTACCGAGCGATTATACCCTTTTGCTTGCATAAGCTTGGCATGTTGTTCCCGCTCGGCGGCTAGATCTCTGACTTCTTCAGAAAGAACGAGGTCCTCACACAGTAAGGTGTTGTTGAGGGGGTTTGGTTGTTGGATGGCTTGGAATGAAGGGATGATCCTTTCTATCGGAATAACCGCATCGCAACCATAGGTAAGCCGATAAGGGGTTTCTCTTGTCGAGGTCTGTATTGTGGTGCGATACGACCAAAGTACTTCATGCAAGTTTTCCAGCCAATTTCCTTTTGCATCAATGAGCCTCTTCTTGATTCCCTGGATGATAGTTCGGTTCACTGACTCCACCTGTCCATTGGTCTAAGGATGCTCAACCAAGGAAAAGTAGTGCTCAATGTTTAAAGCATTGACCAAGTCTTGGAATGCCTTTGCTGCAAACTGGGTTCCGTTGTCAGTTACCAGAACTTGTGGCACTCCAAACCGAGCTACAACTTGTCTTTCAAAAAATTTCTGAACCTTGGCAGACGAGATAGTTGCTAGAGGCTCGGCTTCAATCCACTTGGTGAAGTAATAAATGGCAACTACCACCCATTTTAGCTGTCCTGGTGTGGTGGGGAACTGGCCAATCAAATCCATTCCCCATTGATAGAAAGGATAGGGATATGAAAGTGAGTGGAGTTCCTCGGCCGGCTTCTGATACACATCGCCGTGAAATTGGCACTTTTCACATTTCTTCTCATGATTGATCACATCTTGCTGAAGGGTCGGCCAGTAGTATCCTGCCCTTAGAATCTTTTTGGCCAATGATTTTCCCCCAACATGATGGCTTTCGATTCCTCCATGAACCTCTTCTAGGGTTTGCTTCGCTTCAATGGGATCCAAACATCTGAGCATAGTGCCACTGACCCCTCGGCGAAACAAAATTCCTTCAACCATAGTATACTGCGACGCCTTCCTGACGAGCTTCTTAGCCTCGGTTGGATCAGCAGGCAAGGTTCCCTGTTCTAGGTAACTTGTGATTGGAGCAGTCCAACTCGGATCCACTGAAACGGAGAGGACAATGCTAGGTCCATGCACCATTTCTTGGATCAAAGTCCTGTTATTTTCGAGGCCTTTTGTTGAAGCAAGTGTTAGTTCCATGATGAACATGATGAATGTTTTGATAATGACAAAGTGTTTTTTGAACAAGCTACAAGTGTTGATCAAGTTTCAAGCTCAACAAGCAACAACAAACATCAAATGAAGAAGAGAGAAAGCAAGCTCATGAAGACCTAAGTTTGAGTGTATTTGTATTTCTTTTATCTTTTGCCTCTCAAGCTTCATAGGTTTTTTATTTGGGTAGATTATTATAGAGGGTAGTGAATCTCATTCATAAGTCATGATTTAATCATAATTTGAGTTTTCACTTAACCTAGAATCAATAGGTGGCTTAAAGGTTTTAAAGGAAAGGTTGGATTTTGAGAAAACAAGTTTTGAACATGTGCAGTACCAACTTAATCGATTAAGTGATTAACTTAATCGAGTACTACTCGAGTACACGACTTGCTTAATCGATTAAGTACTGCTGAACTGATTTTTTAAAATACGTTTTTTACTTCTCAAAATCAGTTTTCAAGTGCTACAACTTTTGGGTATTCTATATAAACCTTTTCCTATTATTTGTGATCAATTAGAATCATTTCATACAAGTTTTACAAAGAATCAAGCCACTCTATTCTCTCTCATTTTCTAAAGATCAAAGCTTTTCTATTTTTATATTCTTTGATCAAGAACCTTTCAATCTCTTATGGTGAATTGTCATAACTCTTGATTGAGATTCATAGGATTGTTTTGTGTTTTATATTGTGTTGTAATCTTTGCAAGAAGGCAAGCCACTACAACAAACAAGAAGTCTTGGTGTGTCGATTTTATCATCAAGCAAGTGCATTCTTATTGAAGAAGAAGAAGAAGTCTTGGTTGTGAATCAAGCAAGTGAAGCCTTGGTGTGTGGTTTATCATCAAGCAATTGAAGACTTGTTGTGTCGATTATCAACAAGGGGTAGAGGTTAGATTAGAGAGAAGATCAATAGGATTACAAGGCAAGGGTGTCGGTTATCTCTTGTAAGCTAGCAAGAAGGGAGTCTTGTGAGGCAATCACTTGTAATTTGAGAACTCTAATTCCTCATAGTGAAGAATCTCTCTTGGTTGAAGAGGGGACTGGATGTAGCTTTCAAGCGGATGAAAGTGAACCAGGATAAATCACTGTGTCGTATCTCTAAACCCTTACTCTTTATATTCAAGTCATTTGATTGCGTTCTTGGTTGAAAACCTAGAAAGATTGATTTTCATAATTGATTGAATTGAATCTTTAATTGTTCAAATTGATAAAGGTAAAATCATTTTCATAACTAGGTTAATCAATAAGAATATAGGTGTTAATCATTTCCGCTGAATCTCTGATCTTGCATGTGAATTGATTGATTTTCGTATTCGAATGAAAAATTGATTTTTCTGTTTTCTGTCATATCTAATCGATTAAGTTCAAATTTAATCGAGTACTACTCGAGTAAATTGCAGGTTAATCGATTAAGTGCTGTAGAATTTGCAAAAATCATTTGTTTTGATTGTTTAGATTTGTTTCGTTCGAAAATCTTTCAAGGTAGCTTCAACACCTATTCAACCCCCCCTTCTAGGTGTTTTCCTAGGGTTCCTTTGTCTCTCCAACCACCAATTGCGGTTTCTTCAATTGGTATCAGAGCTCGGTCGAAAGACACGAGCATAAGAGCTTTTTCGTAAAGATCCTTTAAGAAAATCGCAATGGGTTCCATGAATCCCTTTGGTGGTGAAGGTGCTTCAATAAGTCGTCCTCCATTGTTTGCCGGAGAAGGCTATGCATATTGGAAAGTTAGAATGAAAATCTTTATCCAAGCCATAGATAGTGAAATTTGGAAAGTAGTTGAAAAAGGTCCTCATATCCCCTCTAGTTTAGTTGAAGGTGTAGAACAATTGATCCCCGAGGATAAGTGGAAGGATGATGATAGAAAGAAAGTACAATATGATTATAAAGAAAAGAATATCATCACATCCGCTTTATCCTATGACGAGTTCTTTAGAGTTTCTCAATGTTCTAGTGCTAAGGAAATGTGGGACACTTTACAAGTGACTCATGAAGGAACTAGTGAGGTTAGGAGAGCTAGATTGAATGCCTTAATGCGTGATTATGAATTGTTTCATATGCTTCCAAATGAATCTATAAATGATATGCAAAAGCGTTTTACTCACATTATAAATCATTTACTTGCTCTTGGTAAAAAATTTCTTCAAGGTGAACTTTCTAACAAAGTGTTGAGATGTTTAGACAGGAATTGGCAACCAAAAGTAACGGCTATTGTTGAATCTAAAAATTTGGATGCTATGGATCTAGCAACACTTTTCGGAAAGCTTCAAGAACATGAAATGGAGCTTGGACGATTAAGTATCAATGAAGAGTCGGATAAGAACAAATCAAGGAAAGGACTTGCTCTTAGAGTCAAAAGTGCATATAAAAAGAAAGATAGTTCCGATGATGATGATAGTGAAGATTCCGATTCCGATGTTGATGAAAAAGACATGAAACTTTTGTTAAAAGAGTTTGACAAGTTTCTAAGGAGAAAAGGAAGGTTGAACAAGGACAAAAGTAAGGAGAAGGATTCCCCACACTATAAGACCAAAACTTCAAAAGAAGGTGTAGTTTGCCATGAATGTGGAAAGCCCGGACATCTCAAGTACTCATGCTCTAAGTATCTCAAGAAGAAAGAGAAAGACAAGAAAAATTCTAAATCTAAAAGAGCATACATAGTTTGGGATAGTGATGAAGATAACAAGAAAAGCACATCGAGTAGTTCATCGGATAATGAAGAAGCCACTTGTCTCAACTTGATAACTCTAGTAGATGATGAAGAACAAAGTTCAAATGATGAATCAAGTTATCAAAGCGAGGATAGCAATGTAAGTGAATCTAAATCCGAAATTTCTTCTAAATATGAATTGTTACATAATGCTTATGAAGAAATGTATGAACAACTTGAAAAACTAGCTTTGAAAAACATTGAAAGGAAGAAGCTCATTTTGAAACATCAAAAAGAGATTTTAGAACTTCAAAAACAAGTTGATGAGCTTAATCTTGAAAATGAAACTCTTGATCTTATCTATGCTAGTTCTTCTTGTGATTGTGCTAGTAGATTGAATGTTGTGGTTGATTGTGAGAGTTGCAAGTTGCTTAAGGATGAAAATGCTATTTTGAAAAATAAGCTTGCAAGTTTCACCATTTGTGATATTAGATTGCGCACATTGTTAAATTTTCAAAGAGAAAATTCAAACAAGTTTGGTTTGGGTTATACTAATGCTAAGAGTAAATCTCATAGAAATGTTGTTGATTTTTCTAAAGTTGATTTTTCAAATCCTCCAACATGTTTCTATTGTGGTACTCATGGACATACTTCAAATGTGTGTTATGTTAAAGTGCATGGTATACCTAAAGGAAATTTTGTTTGGATGAAAAAGGGTGAAAGTCTCTACACTAACAAAAATGGATCCAAAACCATTTGGATACCAAAAAGCAAAGCATGATTGTTTTGTAGGTTTGATTGAAGATGCAAATGAATGACACATGTTCTCAATTGGTATCAACTATGAATGTCTATATTCACATCTTCAATTGGTATCACACTTGCATCTCAAGTGAATGTCCTACAAAGTGGTAATATTTGATATTGATATATTATCTCAATTGGTATATTCTCAATTGATATTACTTTTCTAAATGTTTAGCTAATTCAATTTGTATCATTGAGAGATTATTAGTTGATTATCATGCTTTTGTGATTATTGATTCTTCTTTACATTGATATCTTCTTTGTTAAGTGATATTATGATCTTTTTAGTTCTCAATTGGTATTTTTTTTCATTGTTATATTTCAATTGGTATATATTACTTTTTGATAATGCCAAAGGGGGAGAAATATGATGTTTTGAATTGAATGAAATGTTTCTCAAAGGGGGAGAAATGGTATGTTTTGAAACATGGGAGAAATCAAGCAATGATTTTTAGATGTTTGTTTGGAGAAAGGTTGTTTTTGTTGTTTTTATGTAGGTTGAGCTAAGTTGTTGAAGATAGGGGGAGAATCAAGCTTCTATCTCGAATCAAGCTTCTATCTCAATTGGATTCAAGTGTTAAAGCAATGATTGAGGGGGAGAAAGAGTCTTCTCAAGTGATCAAATGTTTCAAGCATCAACAACTTCAAGCGATTTCAAAACATGGGTTGTCATTTTCAAAAAGGGGGAGATTGTTAGTTCCATGATGAACATGATGAATGTTTTGATAATGACAAAGTGTTTTTTGAACAAGCTACAAGTGTTGATCAAGTTTCAAGCTCAACAAGCAACAACAAACATCAAATGAAGAAGAGAGAAAGCAAGCTCATGAAGACCTAAGTTTGAGTGTATTTGTATTTCTTTTATCTTTTGCCTCTCAAGCTTCATAGGTTTTTTATTTGGGTAGATTATTATAGAGGGTAGTGAATCTCATTCATAAGTCATGATTTAATCATAATTTGAGTTTTCACTTAACCTAGAATCAATAGGTGGCTTAAAGGTTTTAAAGGAAAGGTTGGATTTTGAGAAAACAAGTTTTGAACATGTGCAGTACCAACTTAATCGATTAAGTGATTAACTTAATCGAGTACTACTCGAGTACACGACTTGCTTAATCGATTAAGTACTGCTGAACTGATTTTTTAAAATACGTTTTTCACTTCTCAAAATCAGTTTTCAAGTGCTACAACTTTTGGGTATTCTATATAAACCTTTTCCTATTATTTGTGATCAATTAGAATCATTTCATACAAGTTTTACAAAGAATCAAGCCACTCTATTCTCTCTCATTTTCTAAAGATCAAAGCTTTTCTATTTTTATATTCTTTGATCAAGAACCTTTGAATCTCTTATGGTGAATTGTCATAACTTTTGATTGAGATTCATAGGATTGTTTTGTGTTTTCTATTGTGTTGTAATCTTTGAAAGAAGGCAAGCCACTACAACAAACAAGAAGTCTTGGTGTGTCGATTTTATCATCAAGCAAGTGCATTCTTATTGAAGAAGAAGAAGAAGTCTTGGTTGTGAATCAAGCAAGTGAAGCCTTGGTGTGTGGTTTATCATCAAGCAATTGAAGACTTGTTGTGTCGATTATCAACAAGGGGTAGAGGTTAGATTAGAGAGAAGATCAATAGGATTACAAGGCAAGGGTGTCGGTTATCTCTTGTAAGCTAGCAAGAAGGGAGTCTTGTGAGGCAATCACTTGTAATTTGAGAACTCTAATTCCTCATAGTGAAGAATCTCTCTTGGTTGAAGAGGGGACTGGATGTAGCTTTCAAGCGGATGAAAGTGAACCAGGATAAATCACTGTGTCGTATCTCTAAACCCTTACTCTTTATATTCAAGTCATTTGATTGCGTTCTTGGTTGAAAACCTAGAAAGATTGATTTTCATAATTGATTGAATTGAATCTTTAATTGTTCAAATTGATAAAGGGAAAATCATTTTCATAACTAGGTTAATCAATAAGAATATAGGTGTTAATCATTTCCGCTGAATCTCTGATCTTGCATGTGAATTGATTGATTTTCGTATTCGAATGAAAAATTGATTTTTTTGTTTTCTGTCATATCTAATCGATTAAGTTCAAATTTAATCGAGTACTACTCGAGTAAATTGCAGGTTAATCGATTAAGTGCTGTAGAATTTGCAAAAATCATTTGTTTTGATTGTTTAGATTTGTTTCGTTCGAAAATCTTTCAAGGTAGCTTCAACACCTATTCAACCCCCCCTTCTAGGTGTTTTCCTAGGGTTCCTTTGTCTCTCCAACCACCAATTGCGGTTTCTTCAGCAAGCTTTGAAAGGATGTCTGCTCGGCCATTGTTTTCCCTTGGGATATGGCAGAATTCAACCTTGGCAAACTCAGAAGATAGGAACTTCACCTTCTCAAGATACTTTTGGAGGATGGGTTCTTTGGCTTGATAATCACCCTTAACTTGAGAAACCACCAGCTGAGAATAGCTGAAAATCTTGACTTCTCGGGCCCCTACCTCTTTTGCCATCCTGAGACCAGCCATTACAGCTTCATATTCTGCCTGGTTATTTGAAGTAGGAAATCCGAACTTCAAGGAATACTCAAGGGTAACTCCATCGGAGTTCTCCAGGATTATTCCAGCGCCTGCTCCAAGCTTGTTGCTCGACCCATCAACATAAATGCTCCAGTCCAAGTTTGAGCTCGTTAGTGGCTCAGTAAACTCAGTGAGGAAATCAGCTAGGACCTGAGACTTCATTGCCTTCCTTGGTTTGAAAGTGATGTCGAACTCGGAAAGTCCAATGGCCCAAGTCACCATTCTTCCCGCCAAATCGGGTTTTTGAAGAATCTGACGGATAGGTTGAGCTGTTCTAACCTTGATATGATGACTCTGGAAGTACTGGCGCAGTCTTCTGGCCGTGATAACCAAACAAAAAGCCAATTTTTCAACCTTCTGATACCTCAGTTCTGGTCCTTGAAGCGCTCGGCTGACAAAATAAACAGGGGATTCTTTGCCTGATTCTTCTCGAACTAGACCCGAACTGACAAATGAATCTCCCACTGATAAGTAAAGGAACAGAATTTCTCCCATTACAGGGCTAGATAGGATTGGGGGGACACCAGATATTGCTTAAGGTCAGTAAAGGCCTTTTCGCATGCCTTGTTCCATTCAAACGTCTTTCCCTTTTCCTTCCTCAACAGTTGGTACCATGGTAGGGCCTTCCGAGCTGATTGGGATAAAAATCTGGAAAGAGCCGCTACCCGACCTGCCAACTGCTGTACACCCTTGATGTCCGATGGACTCTTCATCTTAAGGATGGCTCGGCACTTCTCATGGTTTGCCTCGATTCCTCGTTCAGTGAGCATGAATCCGAGGAATGAACCAGCGGGAACCCCGAAGGTGCATTTTTCCGGATTCAACCTCATATCGAACTGCCGAATTCTGCCGAGGATGATCTTCAAGTCCTTAGCATGGTCTTCTTCCTTCAAACTCTTAGCAATCATATCATCGATGTACACTTCCATTCTGGGCCCAATAAGTGAGTCGAACACCTTGTTCATCATTCGCTGGTAAGTTGCCCCAGCGTTCTTAAGTCTGAAGGGCATGACATTATAACAATATGTTGCATTTTCAGTCACGAAGGAAGTTTTCACTTGATCCGGAGGATACATCGGGATCTGATTGTACCCAGAATATGCGCCCATGAAGGATAGCCTCTAATATCCTACCGAGTTGTCTACTAATTTGTCTATGCAAGGAAGTGGGTATTGGTCCTTGGGGAAGACCTTGTTCAGATCTGTATAATCCACGCACATTCTCCATTTTCCATTGGATTTTTTGACCAGTACGGGATTAGCCAACCAATCGGTGTACACAACTTCCCTGATAAACCCTGCTTCAAGCAGCTCGGCAACCTTTTCCTCTGTTGCTTGAGCCTTCTCGGTTCCGACCCGCCTTTTCTTCTGACAAACTGGTTTAGCGCCAGGATAGACACTCAATTTATGGCAGATGAAATTCGATTCGATTCCTGGCATGTCTGCTGAGGTCCAGGCAAATAGATCTTTGTTTTCTACAAGCAGTTCTGTCAGTTCTTTCTCAACTTCCTCAGCAAGGCCAACGCCAATCTTGACACAACGAGATGGATCAGAGCCCAAAATTATCTTCTTAAATTCCCCCTGAGGGGTCGGCCTGGTTTCATCGTCCTCTCTTACATCAAGATCTGTCAAGTTAACACTTCCCTTATTGAGTGGTTCTTGCATAATTTTCTCTTCTTCAATCTTCAATTTACCCAGGCTGATATTGTAGCACTTCCGAGCTAGCTCTTGTTCGGAACGCACGGTGACCACCTTGTCGTCAGACCTTGGAAACTTCATAGCTAGGTGGACAGTTGACACGATAGCCCCAAAAGATTGGAGTGCAGTGCGAGCGAGGATACCGTTGTATGCCGACGGAGCCTAGACAACCAGAAACTTCACTATCTCCGTTCGAGCGGATGGTTCTTCCCCCAGGGTGACTGGGAGATGGATATGGCCTAAGGGAACAATCGAATGGCCCGTAAAGCCAATCAAACTTCCTTTGAACGGAGTTAGGTTAGATCTTTTCAGCTTCAGGGCTTCAAACAGATCCAAGAACATAATATCTGCCGAACTCCCCTGATCAACAAGAATCCTTTTTACTTCATAATTGCCGAGCCTAGCTGTGACTACCATTGGATCACTGTGGTCTTGGATTATGTCAGCAAAGTCTTCGTCATTGAAACTGATAACGATGTTATTCTTTTTGGTTTTTTGAATTGGTCGGCTGGCAACCGAAAGAACTTGACCCACATACTTCTTTCGGTCACCTCTTTTCTCCCCTCCACCTGCGAATCCTCCAGCAATGGTGTTGATCAGAAAAGTCTCTCGACCCTTATCCTGTTCGAATAGTAGGGTAGAGGCTCCCCCCGCAGGTGGTGAAGGGCTCCTATTTCTTTGTTTCTGTTCGGGTTTGTGTGGGGACTGGCTTCTTCTCCTAGCTCGCTTTCGCATCGCTTCGCCGATGTACTTTTGAAGTTTTCCGTCCCTTACCATTTCTTCAATCAAATCTTTTAACATGGTGCATTGGTCAGTGGTGTGTCCCCAGCCACCATGATGGTCACAGTACTTAGTCTTATCTTTTTGAGCAGCTTTTCTCAAAGCTGGAGGCCGAGTAATATTGCGCATCTTGGTGTGCATAGTCTCGCGAAGGATTTGACTCCTTGGGACTGTAAGCTGAGTATACTCATCATACTTGCCTTTTGGAGGCAGTTTCTCTCCTCTTTCTTTATCTCTTTTCTCCTTCCTTCCTCTGCCATCTCGAAACCGATCGTTTTGCCGAGGACGTTGGTCTTGACGCTCTTCCCTACCACGCGCTACAGTACTGATTCTGTGAAATTCTTCCAAATTCACAAACTTCCAGGACCTTTCCCTTAGCTCGGCCATATCCTTTGGTGGCTCTCCTATCAACGAATCTTTGAAATCTCCATCACTTAACCCTTGAGTCAACAAAAGAACAGATACTCCGGATTGTAAACCCGATATGCCACTAGCCTTGTGCTGATACCGAGCTAAATAGTCACGTAGAGACTCGTCTGGTCTCTGAGCAACTCCAGCTAATGAGTGGTCGAATTTTGGCTGTGACATACTGGCAGTGTATCTATTCAAAAACGCCCTTCTAAGTTCAGCCAAAGAGTGAACTGAATTTGCAGGTAAGGAGTTGAACCACCTTAAAGGCGCCGAGCCTAAGGTCATTGAGAAAGAGCGGCACTTCATGAAGTCTCCTCCTCCATAAAACATCATGGAGGATTCGTAAGCCGCAATATGGTCCAGCGGATCAGTCGTCCCGGTATAGCGAGGGATATTCTGGTGTCCTACATAGGTCTACGGTGTTTGGTATGCCATGATTTCTGTAACACCTTATAATTATTTACCCTTAATTCCCCTTATATCAAAAATACGGACTTAAAAATTCATTTTTATTACATTAAAATCAACCGTCAAATGGACGGAGTTTTGTTTGTTTTTCGGACTTTTCTAAATCTTCAACCTGATAAACACAATTATTTAGTATCAACAGTAGCCAGCAGGGCTCAAATATAGAAATAAGTGCATCACATAGTTGCCCCATGGGCTCAAGTGTAAAACATCAACAACAGTGTGTCAGAGTGCCAGCAACAGTACAAAGCATGCAAAACAAGAGACCATATCCGCAACTATGCCCAAAAATGAATCATAAGCAATGCACAAAAGAAACTATCCTAAGCCTCACTCAAAAGAACATATACAGAACATATACATCAAATAATACGGAGGCTTAGGTCAAATCAAAAGTATCTAATCCCAACCCTACTCTCCCTGTGAGGGAGAGTACTCCTGCTCGGCCTGATCATGTGTAAACTCTACCTCGGTACCTGTGGAAATAGTAAAGAGTGAGTATTACACATAAAATGGGGAAGCAGTTTCCAATTATGACATAATGCTATACTAAGCCAAACACATTTAACAATTCGATAACAATATAATAAAACTCTGCATAACACAATTCATGGTCAACATATCCATTGGTTTTACAATTCAATTATTTCCACTTTGTTCTTACTCATCACTTTTATCAAGTTTTTTAGTCTATGCTTTTCCAATATAATCACATCTCTTTTCATTTTGTCCTTGGTCACGACCTACTGCGTCCGTACTCATGCACGGTCACGTCTTACTGCGTCCAGGTATGTTTCCATTATCCCCTGCTCACGACCTACAGCGTTCGCACCTCAAAGATGTAACCACAGCTGAATTTGTAGGGGTAGACACAGACAATTTAAATGGCAACTCAATAGCAGATAACTTTAATCTTTTCATGCAATTGATAGAAATGAATGAGTGTGTAGCTCCACAATCAAAGAGAATGCCACATGCAACATCATTTATATGGCCAATACCTCGAATCAGCTCATCTGCCTCTGTAACTTCCTCGCCGTCCAGAGTATACACCTTGCCCTTCTGAGTTACCCGATTGTCACCAGCTTTCTGTACCTTGGCCACATTCACCTCTTTCTTCACTGCATTTCTGGGACAATTCATCATGATGTGACCCGGCTGACCGCACTTGTAACAAACTATCCCACCCTTGCTCTGGTCCAACCTCCAACAATCTCCCCTATGCTGCTTACCACAATGTGGACAAGTCGGAATAGGACCGTAGGTACTCACTGCTGGGCCTGTTCTAGGCTGGGAGTAAGGACCTGGTCGCTGCACCGAAATCTTGCCCCTAATAGGACCTCCAGTCTTCTGCACATTTCTGTTTCTTTTCTCAGCTGCCCACTGTTTCCTACTCTTTTCATAAGTACTAGTCATGTTGATCAATTGAGACAGGTTGGCGATGTTCTGATACTCAAAAGCCATCTTGATTTCAGAACGAAGTCCGGTCTCGAACTTGATGCACTTGGTCCTTTCATCAGCATCTCTGTAACTCCCTGCATATCGGATCAAGTCCTCAAACCTAGCAGCATACTCCCCGACGCTCATGCTCCCTTGAACGATCTGCAGAAAGGCTATCTCCTTCTCTCTACGAACATCCTCAGGGAAGTATTTGCTGAGGAAACGGTCCTTGAACAAACCCCAAGTGATCGCCTGGTTGCTCGCCTCCAAACTCATCCGCATCTGTTGCCACCAGTGTTCTGCTTCACTAGTCAACATGTATTGTGCTAGCAGAACCTTTTGTTCCTCCGGTGGTGCCATGGTACTCAAGATCTTTTCGATCTCTTGCAACCAAAGTTGTGCCCCATCGGGATTGAACCCTCCTTCAAACTTCATCGGATCATTCTTTTTGAACCGTGCCAACCAATCGATAGCAACTGGAGCTGGTGGCTGAGGATTCATTGCTGCTGCTGTGGCTGTTGCTGCTGCTGCAGCTGCTGCTGCTATGTTATTCCCCTGGTTCTGTTGCAGCTGCACCAGTTGTTCCAGAATAGCGCGGATCCCATTATTGTTAACCCACCTACCAGCCATTATGTTTAATCATGCATAAGGCCGACAGTTAATGCTTAATAGCATGATTAGCAATATAAACATCCTATCAATATATTCTAGACTCTAAACTATAATTATCGATTACTCGCTTGGTGAGTAATCACTGGAGTAGCTCATAACTCCAATGGCCGAGGAAAACTGCTCTGATACCATAAATGTAACACCCTATAATTATTTACCCTTAATTCCCCTTATATCAAAAATACGGACTTAAAAATTCATTTTTATTACATTAAAATCAACCGTCAAACGGACGGAGTTTTGTTTGTTTTTCGGACTTTTCTAAATCTTCAACCTGATAAACACAATTATTTAGTATCAACAGTAGCCAGCAGGGCTCAAATATAGAAATAAGTGCATCACATAGTTGCCCCATGGGCTCAAGTGTAAAACATCAACAATAGTGTGTCAGAGTGCCAGCAACAGTACAAAGCATGCAAAACAAGAGACCATATCCGCAACTATGCCCAAAAATGAATCATAAGCAATGCACAAAAGAAACTATCCTAAGCCTCACTCAAAAGAACATATACAGCACATATACATCAAATAATACGGAGGCTTAGGTCAAATCAAAAGTATCTAATCCCAACCTTACTCTCCCTATGAGGGAGAGTACTCCTGCTCGGCCTGGTCATGTGTAAACTCTGCCTCGGTACCTGTGGAAATAGTAAGGAGTGAGTATTACACATAAAATGGGGAAGCAGTTTCCAATTATGACATAATGCTATACTAAGCCAAACACATTTAACAATTCGATAACAATATAATAAAACTCTGCATAACACAATTCATGGTCAACATATCCATTGGTTTTACAATTCAATTATTTCCACTTTGTTCTTACTCATCACTTTTATCAAGTCTTTTAGTCTATGCTTTTCCAATATAATCACATCTCTTTTCATTTTGTCCCTGGTCACGACCTACTGCGTCCGTACTCATGCACGGTCACGTCTTACTGCGTCCAGGTATGTTTCCATTATCCCCTGGTCACGACCTATAGCGTTCGCACCCCTGCGCGATCACGTCTTACTGCGTCCAGGTACATTTTTATTCTCCCCCGGTCACGACCTACTACGTCCGCACCCATGCAAGGTCACGTCTTACTGCGTCCGGGTGTGTTACTTTCATCTTATTCCCCTGGTCACGACCTAATGCGTCCGCACTCATGTGCAGTCACGTCTTACTGCGTCCAGGTACATTTTTATTCTCCCCCGGTCACGACCTACTGCGTCCGCACCCATGCACGGTCACGTCTTACTGCGTCCGGGTGTGTTACTTTCATCTTATTCCCCTGGTCACGACCTACTGCGTCCGCACTCATGTGCAGTCACGTCTTACTGCGTCCAGGTACATTTTTATTCTCCCCCGGTCACAACCTACAGCGTCCGCACCCATGCGCGGTCACGTCTTACTGCGTCCGGGTGTGTTACTTTCATCTTATTCCCCTGGTCACGACCTACTGCGTCCGCACTCATGTGCAGTCACGTCTTACTGCGTCCAGGTACATTTTTATTCTCCCCCGGTCACGACCTACTGCGTCCGCACCCATGCACGGTCACGTCTTACTGCGTCCGGGTGTATTTACATTCCTTTCCCTGGTCACGACCTACAGCGTTCGCACTCATGTGCGATCACGTCTTACTGCATCTAGGAACATTCTCATATTCATTTTCTATAATAACATCTCCTCTTATTCATATCAACCATTTCATTACTCCTTTCAACCACTTACACTTTATGACAAGTACATTACTCAACTCAATCACCACAGTTCACATTTACATTATCAACTCATCACAATCATATCTTATCGTTTAATTAGCACCAATCAACATATTATTAAATTCATCACCATTACATCTCATAATTTATTTAGCACAATTCAACATTTTATCATTATCATCATCATTATCATTGATTCATAAATACTATTTATCAACTACCCTTCCTATATGATTTCCATTCTTTTCCTTGGTTTCTAATCATACCATAGCTCACTCATTCAACAAAATAAGCACTTAAATTATAAACATCACCAAGTCACAAGTTTATCTACCAAATATTAAAATGAAACATATCATCATCTAATTATTTTCCCTAAGTCATAAACTCTACTTATTGACTACCCTATGGTATAACCACCTAGACTAACACATAACTCTTAGTACCCATTATATACATATTGTAAACTAAACCCCAGAGTAAGGTAATACTCACTATAACCCACTCCTTACCTCAAGCTCTTTGAATTAGAGGGAGAATTTGTGCTTGGAGCACACTTGAGAAGATGCCACAACTCAATAGAGAGGGAGGAACCTAAAATCCATAAAATAAAGAGACAAACATTAAGCTTTTACCCACAATATTGAGGGAAATTCGTGACCCCCCCTTCATGGTTTCTCTATGTTGATGCCTAAAGCTCCATGAGAGGAAAAGAGAGAGAAATTCGAATTCTTAAGGAGAGAAAGAGAAGAACAACATCAACAACCACTTACTTGGAGCAACAAGGAAGGACTTGTGGATGGACTTGGAGTGATCCTCTTGAGGATTGATTAATGAAAATGGAAGGTTTGGTGCCCTAAGAGAGAGAGGGATTCGAATATGGCAAGAAAGAGAAGAGAGAACGCTTTTAATTTTTTCTGCACAGACCCACTTTAATCGATTAATAATCGATTATGAAGATTCCAACATTCTGGACTTAACCGATTAAGCTGCAGCTTAATCGATTAAGTTGTAGAGTTTTCAGCACCCCGACTTTGAATGGCCATAACTTCTTCGTTACCCGTTGGATCTTCCTCAAATTTTAAGGCAAGCTTCCTTGCATATCCTACTTCACATCCAACGGTGGAATTTATGTTTTGAGCTACCAATCTTATTATTTTAATTTCCTAAGTTCCTATGTTTTAAACCTAAGATTGCATGCTAATTTGGCTAAGTTTCTCACTCTTGCTCTCACTTCTTCTACCCTAAGACCATCATAACATAAATTACAATATAAGTAAAGTTTGGGATGTTACAATTTCTGCTGTGAAAGGATGGCCAGGATGAGGTTCCCCAGTAATATGCTCGGGAACCACGTTCGGGTTGATGGGTGGAGGAGGAGGAAGGTTGCTTGGGTTGCCGAGAGCCACGCGAGGGCCTTCGTCGGCTGTTCTTGCCATGCTTTGCTGCTGAAGAGTAGTAATAGCCTGGTTTTGTTTCTCGATCAGTGAAGTTTGAGTTCTTAAAATCTCCATGATTGACTCTTCTCGCCTCCGAGCCGAAGAGGTAGTCATGTAAGACCTGCCCTCTGTTTCAGTGGGACGTGGACCACCTTGAAACGTTCCAAAGTGGCCTCTCGAGAAGTGAGGTGCTTCTCTTTGGGATCTTTCGGCTCGGGAATGATCATGACGAGCGGAACGTTCTACTCGACGGACCTCATCAGTTCGTGATCCAGAAGGAGCCCTCCGAGATGCACGTGGTCCAGAATCTGCAGTATCACGCCACTCTAAAACATGGCCATCAGGAATAGTGCGAGGGTTAGATCGTCCTCCGTCGCCTTCAACAAGAGGAGAGACATCAGCTTGTGTCTGAACTGGAGGAACCGGAGGAACTGGAGGAACATTAGCCTGATTGCCTTCAGTGGGTCCTCCCTGAGCTATTTTGACCCTAACATTCCTCCCATTCTTGGGTGGCCTCCCACGGAGGCGACGGCGGAGATCTCCTTCATTACCATTATCGTTGGCCATGAGAACAGTGGATGTGGGAATACTAGTTATTCGATTCCCACAGACGGCGCCAATGTAATGTCCTTGAACACTATATGTCCTTAACCCTCTAAGTGCTCAAGATTATGGCAACCAGGAGCCCCAGAGAGGATCAAGTATTAATGTGTGACTTATGGTATTTCTGCAGTTCCAGTTGGGAAAAGCAGGGTCTCCCTAGTCAACGTGTATGTGCAGAGTGTCAACTTAGGGATGAGAATACTTACCTGAAACCCTAGCTGTGGTGAGCTATTTGTAGGGTTTGGAGGAGGCTGATATGGGCCGTTTGGGCCTTGTATCAGGGTTGAGCTGAACCAGGATTCTGTGAGATAATATCGGGTGATTATGCTTCTAGAATCTGGATAGGATCAGCTGAAGATCTCATGTCTAGGCTGTTGCGAGAATCCAGGAGAGATTTGCGGAAGGGATAAGGAGCCTCGGCGAGCCTGAGCTTATCCGCGAGCCGATGATATGTCTCGGTCCTAGAGTCCCGAGCCTGATGGATTGGGGACCGATCGTAAGGCTCGGTTCCATCAAGTCCGAGCCTGGCCCTGTTGTATGCTCGGAGTCCATGAGTGCAAGCGATGGACTTTCATGATAGGTAAACCGAGTGAAGCGCCCTTAGAGAATCCCTTTAGTAAGACTTGGGTCCGGATGTGGTCGGCAGACCCTACAAAACCTGTAGGTACATGAATATATATATATATATATATATATATATATATATATAATATATAAGATAAAAGTAGCCAAGGTACATCATAGTCGAGATAGCAAAGTTTTGGGTAGTACAAGTCCATAATCAAAAGAAAAGACAACCTCTCTGAGATCTCTCAAAAATATATACAATATAACTACAGAGCAAAAGATGAAAATCCCAGAGTGGTGGTCCGATGATCCTCCTCCATAGCATGATCCTCCTCCTCAAGTCTCCAGCCAGAAACTCCATGCATCCCACATTCCAACCATCCATACTATGCATCACCTGGTGGATCCCCAACTCCCCACTGGCTCCCAGTGGAGTGCTCGACTGGCTCCCCCTCGCTCTCTGCCTCCTCAGGGTCCTCCTTTACCTTGTTCGACTGAGTCGGTGCCCTACCACTGGGCATTGGGTCAGCAGAAGGAGTCCCATAAATTGGACTCATCGGACTAGCTAAAGGGGTCTCCTCTCGAATAACACGGGAAAGCAGAGAGATGGGATCTAGTAGCTACTCTAAAACGAAAAGAGTGAAATCGACGAGCTGGTCGAGCCGGGGGTGGTCCATGATAAGTATAAAACGGGGGTACATGTAGGGTATAGATAATGAGTATGCGGAACCTACGAGGACGGACATGAGCCAACGGGTTGGGGTGATAGAGGGTAACCTCTACCTCCCCCTCAAAGGTGGCTCGATGGTCCTCGTAGTACCACACTCCACTAGGGAGTGGGCGCAACTCGATGCAAGCTAGATAGCATGCCATCACCTACAATGGGCATAAGGGGTAAGCAATATAGTTCACATAATGGAATAAGCATAATGATAAGTAGGTACACAACATGTATAACAATGGACCAGGGACATGCACAACATATGAACAAGCCAAATTATTCAATAATCAAGTTCATAAATGATATGTCATGATGCTTTCACACAATCATTCCAGTCCTAAGGTTCTCCAACTAATGCTCTCATGCATGACCATCCAAACAACACGTATACGTGCCTCAAACGTATAGTGAACCTCCTCAGAATACAATTCAAAACGACACTACCTAAGTTTATGTTGCGTCATCAAGACATAACAGCATCTCCTATGCTGCCCACATTGTCAAAATGTGTCATCGAGCAAGCCACACGACTATGCCTGGAAAGTGGTCCATAATACCAATATCATTATCGATGTGCACATCTCATCACCAAGACGAATACCCAACGTTCGCAGCAACCAATGCTGGCCACATTACCAAAATGTGACTACAGGCAAGTCGTAACCAAATTGGTACTCCCAAAATACCCTCCTCATGTTCCTCGAACATGACAAATGATATGCCATCACCACATCTCCATGCATGAATGCACACAAATATCCCGTTTAGGGTTATCCGTTAATTTCATAATGTGCAACATGCAATATATTCAATAATGCAAGCACTAATGTATCATAACCTCTTTTGGAACATGATTGGCTATTGAATTTGATTAAACTTGACATAGTTGAGAATGGCATTGTTTTATCATTCTGTTTCAAAAAAACTCGAGTGATTTTTAAAAGACTCGAGTAGATTTCTAACATGTACTGAAATACTCGAGTGGTTCTTAGCAAGACTCGAGTGGATCTTAATTTTCTGCAAAATTAAAGGCTCAGGTCTTTCTAAAATACCCGAGTAGTTCATGAAATACTCGAGTCTTCATCAACCCAGAAGACTCAAGTGGATCATGCACGACTCGAGTGGTTCATCAAAAGGGTTCATTACAAGCATCAGTCAGTACTCGAGTCCTGGGTCAGAAACTCGAGTGTTGGTGCCACCAGACGCACTGGTGCGTCTGAGATACTCGAGTCTCGAGCCAAAGACTCGAGTGTTGACAGACAGAATCCACTAAAAAATGAGTTTTAACATACCATTTTCATTTCTACTCAAATTTAATCAAAACCAAAGCTTAACAGAGTTAACATTATGTAAATTAAACATGTTCCAATCCAAAGATAACATCATAACACACTGAATTGAAATTGAGAACTAATTATGCATAAAATCACATTGTCAACAACTTAACATACCAATTTCAATTCCAAACATTTACAGTATGAAAATAACCTTGATATAGCTTGCATGCAACATATAGAATTTGCTCCAAACAAATTTGACACTCAAATAGGCCTCCAAGCCAAAAATCTAATTCAAGCTATGCCCATAGAGTCTCATGGTAACTCTACACATGTAATACAATGAATTAAGCTTATTCTGGTGAACAATTACCTTCACCCTTACCTCTAGGCCGTGAATCAACAGGGAATTTGCAGAGAATTTGGCTGGAACACTCTAACCCCCAAAACCCTTTGCATGCAGCCACATTTGAGCAGAGTCCAAAAACCAGGAATTTTAACATGCAAATTCAGTTTAAAAATTAGGGAATTTGGTTAAGAATTGTTCTCTGCAACATGGTCTAAAGGTGGGAATGAAATTGAGGGTCATAGGGTTCACAAATTTACCAAAATCAGAGCTTGAAGTAAGCTCTAGACTTCAGTTTCCATGTTTGACAGCAAAAGCTCCCTATCTTTCGAGCTTCGATTCTTTCTCTACACGAACTCTTAGCTCTCAATCTTTATGTCTTTGTAAAGCTCATGATGTGAGCTTTACAATGGTGTATAACACTCAGCCTCACACTAAGAAATGAAAGAGAATGGTTTCCAGAAGACGAATTCAGGAACCCTAACTTATGATTTCCAGAGCAATTCGACCAAATGGTCGATTTTCATCAACAATCATGCTTTTATTGCATGAATCGTTGATCATGCATGGCGGCACGAAGGCCACTATCGATTCCTTGAGGTGATTTCGTGTCAACGTTTGAAAATCCTTGAGTGTTGACTCATCAAACGCACTAACGAGTTCAACACTGACCAAAATACTCGAGTCTTTCCTGAAAGACTCGAGTCTTTTTGGTCAAATTTGAAAAATAATTATTTTAATTCCCTTCCCTCCAAAATATTTCTAATATTACTTCTAGGTCCCTAACCAGGGACTAATATGTAAAAACCCTATTTTCACATACTATTAATTATCAAAATATTTCTCATGCAGAAACACTTATCACAAGCACACACATAATCACGTAATTAACTCTAAATTAATTATAAAAATAATATTTATAATTTAAGGAAATAATTTTGGAATAACTTTCATAATTGTCATTTCATTACATCAGGAAATGAAAATTTGGGGTGTTACACATGTTTGGAATAGAAATATTTTTAAATGATTTATTGAATTATTTTAAGCTAAAAGAAATAATAGCATCAAAGTGAAATGATTTTGTTAAAATATACTTTAGTAAATATACTTTAGGGTAATCAAGTCTTATATTTATTTATCATGTTACATTATCATTTGATTAAATTATGTGTGAATTTAAATTACGCTCTCAAAGTTTTAATCGAATTAATTATGTAATTCCAAATAGTTTGGTTTTGAGTAAAATGAAATGAAGTCTTGTTTTACAAAAGTATTATAGTTTAACGACCTATGTCGTCATGGGGATTATGTTATGTTAAATGCATAAGATTAGTGTGTTTCAATGAAATGGTGCAGTTGTTTTTATGATGGTGCATAAAAATAGGAAATAATTTGTACCGAAAATTACTACATAATTGCTTCTTTTATATTACACATAAAAGAGTTTGATATAATGTACATCATGTTACATTGTTTCGGCTAAAAATGATACTGCATCATAACTCTGAGTTACTAGATCTCAGTTAGTGCACATATACATATATAAAAGTGTAACTCAGAGCAATCCACAAAACTCTATAATATACTGAAAGTCAGTCTACATACTAATGATATAAACCTAGCATAGAACCTCACAACTCATCCACCATCCACTGGCTCCCATTCGATGGAACTACATGATCACTCTCCCTCCCAGTCTGTGCATCGTCGCCCCCAGCTGGCTCACTCTCGCCCTCCTCGGGATCCTCCTCCTCATAGTCCACCTGAACAAACGAAGGCACACGCTCCGGTGATGGTGCAAATCTCACAGTCCGAGATGGACCGGACGGGAAGGATCCTCAGGTGCAACTCTCTCCTGAGGAGTGCGTGCGGGAGCAGCTGGTCTAAAACGAAAATGTGAACGAAGACGTGCAGGCTGGGGTGGTGGAGTACCATGTCGATAAGTAAAAGCGGGAGGTACATGTTGAGCATATATCATAGGTATGCGGAACTGGCGAGGATGCATATAGGCCAGGGGTTTTGGGTGGCGAATGATCAGTTCCACCTCCCCCTCGAAGGTGGATCTACGCTCCTCATACTCCCACGTCCCTCTCATGGGACGCATCTCGAGGAACGCCAGGAATTGAGATATCACCTAACAAAGAATTAGGGCAAAAGGAGTAAGACAATGTCATTCACGTACAAATGAATAATTAAATGAAATAGGAATAAGCAAACACAATTAGTAAAGTAGAAATTAAAGTCACATAAGCACATAAGCAAACTCAAATATTTAATTGATAATTATTAAATAATAAATATCAAGCAATAATGTATGTTTCTAATGCATGTGCAATGCAATGCAATGCAAATGCTCGATGCAATCTCCTCGGTGATATTCCAAGAATATCCTGCACTTAGTAATTCACGTTTATCGAGAACATCCGCAACGATTCAATATACGTTTTATCGAAAACGTTCAAACGATTCAATTTACGTTTTAACGAAAACGTTCAAACGCTCCACATACGTTTGATTACAACGTACCAACGATTCATACTAACGATTCATATTAAAAACGCTCCAAATTTTTATGAAAATTCTATGTCCAAATTGGAGTGTTACATCTTGCGCAAGACTCAAAGATAGCCTGAGCTTACCGAACGAAATCAAGAATGAGAGCTCCAAGAACAGATTCGTGCTCTGTTTTTCAACAACATGGGGTCAAGTTGCAGAGCTTATAACTTTCTCCACGGTTCACCAAATCAAGTGGGGTTTGTTTATAATTCAACAAGGATCAGAGAGCTTTGATTTCATATAAGGTTTGTCTGTGTTGGTGGTTCAGAGAGGAAGAACGAAGTAACACAAGGGAAGGTTTCAGATTTTGATTATATGAAGGGTTGAGAGTGAATTGTGTGGCTTAAACTTGGCTTAAGTCATCAACACCCACCACCACTCGTTTTACTCAGAGATAAGACATGTTGCAGGCTAAAGTGGCTGGTTTATAAGTCAAAAACGTGTTCCTCGCCTTGATTTTTATCCAAAACCGCCTTATTTTCAGGTTTCAAAGTTGGCTTAACCGGTTAACCTGATCCTTAACCGGTTAAGTCAGTTAAAACTTTTATAAAAACTTAAAAATATTATATTCTATTCATTTCTATCCACAATTTCTTTTAAATATTACTTTTATTCTTAAAAAATAAAGTATTTCAATTAGTAAAATAATTTCCTTTACATATTTTCTTAGTTAATTTCACACCTTCATTTATTTACTTACTAATAATTTTACATTATAATTATCGTAATCACAATTAATTATAATTCTTAATCAGGGATTTAAATTTTGGGACGTTACATTATAGAACCTTTGAGCTTGGTTTAATTAAAGTTAATAGTAGTTATATGGTTATAGTATTATTATTTGTTTGAGGAAAAAGAGTTTCAAGGAGACATCAGGAGCAACAACATCAAAGAACAAGGAGTAACAACTGTGATTTCGCATCCAGGTGAGAGAGAAGCTTTCCTAAGACATAATGGCCCTTTGGGGTAGCATTAGGATGTTCTCGATCATCTCAAAGATCAAAACTCCGTAGTTATTTGTCGAAATGCGTGACGACAATTGTTTGTGTTTGTTTAGCCGATCTACGTTGAGACAATAACTTTTATTTATATGTCTGATGTTGGTTATTAGTTGGTATTGTGTAATTTGAGTTATTTATTTTGATATGATCATATAGCATGAATTAATCTGATGAGATTGCTATTGTATTGATGTTATCCTGTGATAACTGATTATCTGTTGGAAAAAGAAATATTGGAGAAATAATTATCTGAAAATATGTTGGAATTTTTAAGTTTGTGCTAAGTCCTTATGGTTAAGGCATTGATTATTTTGTGGACCCCTGCTGGGTATAAGACCTTGGTTAAGGTAATATGGTTATAATATTAAGTACCTTGAATCGTGCAGTGTACAGTAAAGGTGCGCGGAGCATGCACTAATGACTTTTGATTTATATCCCTAATCGCACTGTCTGGTAGACGTGCTTGATTTTAAATAGCTGGCCACGTGAATGACGTGTCGTGGTTGCGAGCATTGTGGAACCACTGTACATAGGGAGGTGTTTGTTTCGTTTTTCCCTTAGAGGTCGAGGCCCATTAGAAGCGAGACTTAGAATGGGTCGACCAAATTAATAGGTGTTAAAACTAAACCTTTTTATAAAATGCTTTAAGACTTTAAAAGCTTTAATCCTTTTCTAACTCTACGTTGAAAGAGAAGTAGTGGAGAGGAAAGATATCGTATGCTTAGAGGCCGGAGTCCCTTCAAGTAGTGATTGTGATAGGGGAGAGCAAGGACGGTGAACGTCAAGAAGCCTCGAGTGCTTCTCTAGGCGGAACAGGACTACAATGACCAGGTTCACCGGAGTCTGGACTTCGGTCGTAGCAAGGACTACAGGCCAACTATAGAATGTGTTGTCGCCCCCTTGAGCAAATCAGAGATGGTGAGAGGGAATTTGAATCGAGGCAAGAAGTCATTGTTTTTGAATATGTAACGTTTTCTTTTGCTGACCAACTTGTGTGGTTTCAGCTGGTACGTACCCTTTGACTGTCGATGCCGGCGTGGTTAGGATTCCTGTGCGTAAATCATTGATGTAAAGGGGTAAGTCAGCACACACAATACATCTCCTCCTCAATCATCCAACCACAGCCTAAGTCGGAAAGCAGATGGGATATACTGATGAAACTGATAAAATTTATATGAAGTCATATTGTATTGATGTTATTAATGTTGTGATGTATACATGTTTGATCTTAATGTGATACCTTTGAGTAAGTCCATGCCGTCGATGAATAATTCGTTAGGATCGCTTACTCTCTCTGCTTTCCCTTTTTTCTATGGGCATTGGGAATGATGTCCACAGATGGCAGATCAGGTTATTTGTCGTGTAGATGTCTCGAATAATGGGATAACGTATTTAGAGGATTATGGGCATTGGGAGGTGAAGCGGACTGTATGGCTTTGGGAAGGACCGGCAAGGATAGAGATCATCGATCCTGATTTGGTTGTTAGTGGAAGGATAACGGATGTAACCCCATGTGTGATGTATCTTCGAGACCAAGTGATTGGTGACCCTTTTTCTTTTCATGAGCTTCACCCTGCGATGAGGTGGATGGACTTCGAGGATATATCCGATGAAGAAGGAGATCCTAGTACGGCATCAGAAAGCGAAGAGGATGTAGCCTCAGAGGAAGAGATAGAAGAGTTTTAGGAGGAAGATCAAGAACATGTGGTAGCAGAAGAACAAAACGAGGATCCACAGATCATGGAGATGCCGAACATGGAATGGGATGAAGATGGAGCCATTTGGGAACTCGATGACTTGCAGTAGGATTTTGAGGTATGGGAGCCTGAGGAAGAGGAAGTGCAAGAAGAGGAACCTGTTGAGTGGGAGTTTGACCCAGAGGAGGCACCCACTGTAGAGAGTAGTGATGATGAGGGGTTTTATGTTAGTCATAGGTCTAAGAAGTTAGATTGAGTTAGTTTGCTTTGATAAAACTGATGTAATCTTTATTTTTGGCATAGACCTTATCTTGTTCAGTGTATGTATTGAAGCAAATGTCATGACATTAGGGGTCTTGATCTTTTTATAAAACAGTTGGCATTGACAGTTGTAATTGACCGTTCTTAATAATAAATCATCATATTTTCTTAATTAAAGTCAATTGTTAAATTTTCAAAAGGTAATCAAATATTTTCCGCAAATGGACCTTTTAATAAAACAATATTTTGAAAATGAATTTGGGAATATGTGATGGTAATGTCTCAGTTTGAAATAGAATAATATAAAGGATATTTTGTCAACTAAGTTATTTCAAAAGCTAGGTAATGCGCAAGATATAAAGTTAATCTTTTGGAAAATAAACTAAAATGAAATAATACTTCTAAATAAAATTTAAAAAAATTGGCGCAAATTTTTATGAAAATTCTATGTCCAAATTGGAGTGTTACATCTTGCGCCATTTTCAAGGTCTTTTCATCCTCTTTTCAGTTCCATATTTATTTTCTTCAGTTAAGCTCCAAAAGTACCTGAAACATATCCAAAACGGATCAAAACGTTCAAAGGATTCTAAACTAATAACAAAATCCTAAAACTAATAAAAACATCCTAAATTTACGAGAGAAACAAGTCAAATCCTTAGTGAAAGGAAGTGAAATTTTTCATGCTCAAAACATCATATATTAGACCCAAATCACTCCGCCAAACTTAGCATTTTGCATGTCCCAGGCAAAAGTCAAATAAAAATTCTAAAACACAAGACTACCCTCTAAATCAAAATGTACACACCTAATCTAGGACGTCGACTCACAGACTCAAACACTTATTTTCACAAGCAATTCATACAATTGAAACTTGGTTAGAATAACAAACTCCACAAGAACTCAGGACTAGTGAACACTCTCAACCTCACAGTGTGTATCTCTCATGTGTATCAGGGTCATATATCAATAATGCACACAAGTTCATGCAATGACTAAGTGCTACCATAAGCTTGACCATAGACCAAAATCGCCACTGAAAGTATTGAATACATGCACAAATCAAAAGGTCTTTAATGGGTTGTAATGGGGCCATGGTTAAAAGTGTCAGGTGGGATAAACGAAAGAAATGATAAAAATAAGGGCTAAATGCAAAACAAATTTCCCTCAAAAATCATGAATGAGCAATAAATACCAAAGATGACTCACACTCATCACAATTATTCTATTCTTCTTTTATTTTCATTTTTTCTCTCTACTTTCTTCCAAATTTCTCATTTTTCATTTATTTATGGAAGAGAAGTAGACTCGCAACACTTTGTACCATTTTTTCACTTTTTGAATCGTTCCTCTCAATTACTCATTCAAAATTCCTAAGGTACTAACAAAAATTATGTAATTAATGCAGGGTTCAAAAGAAAAATCATAATCATTAGGCTCAAAATGGGCAACTAAGGGAAATATTATCAATGCAAAACATCCGAAGGCCGTAAAAACACATCCTAAGTGCCTTAATCATCTTAATGCATGCAAACAAAAATCAATCTTGAAATGGTCACAGGTCAAGTTCTAGAACACAAAGCCAAAGTGAACAACACTCATGAAAGAAATAGGGGTTTCAAATCAAAATATTTCAATAAATCACATACCCTTGTCAAGTATAGGCTCAAAATCTTACTAGGCTAAAGTCAGTTCACTAATCACAAATTCTCAAAAAGTTTGTCAAAACAACCAGATTCAAACAATATTTACAGCTCAATCAAAACAGTATCAAAAGTCAATGAGTTTAATCTTAAACTAACTATTTACACCTATCATCAGAAAAACAGTCCTAAGTCTAGAATAATTACCTAATTCTACCAAGACACAAACCAACTCTAAAAATGGGAGAAAAATTCAGAACTGAAAAAAATTTTATTTTGTCCATTCCGCCAAACTTAGAGATTGGCTTGTCTTCAAGCAAACTAATATAACCTAAACTACAAAATAAAAATTAAAATAAATACAAGGAGTTAGGAAACTTCCCTTTGTAGCACAACATTCACTCTTGATGCACCATGGAGGAAACTCCCCCAAACTTATTCACCTGTGTCACATGAACAACTAAAAATGGTGCTAGAAGCACCTCATTAGTAGTTACATATATAGAAAGTTTCAACTCTTTTTCAACTAACTAACTACAGTAAAAAAATCAAAACCTACACTACTACAAAACTAAAGAGAATACACCAGGACCCCAAATCCTATAGGTTAACTCCCATGTGATGCAACAATAACAAGTTATTCACACATCCCATGGGACAAACCCTGGATGATGGTAGAGTAAGGAAGTTTTAAGAATGAGTACAATCCCACCAGGGTCAAAAGGTGCATTCCTTACACCATGCATCATCCTAGACAAGTTGTCTTTCTCCTCATCCATCATGAAGGTGTAAACTTCATGAGTTAGGAAGAATGTCTTCTTAAGTTCCCTATTGTTCAACAAAGATTTAGATTGATTTAGAGATTTTTCATGAAAGCACAGAGGTTGAAAATAATGGAAAAATTTTGAGTCCTCCAAGCATGTAATAGATTTAATCAAATTTTTTAGTGCAAGAAATTCATCATGCAAGGGTGGATCAAATTTTTCTACCATATTTACATCTTCTATTGTTGTATTTCGGTCCACTTCCTCAAACTTATTATGCACATTTTCTTCAACTTGCTCCTCCATACGGGTTTCATCATTGGTCACATCCATCACCACCACTTTTTCCTCTCATTGAAGAGAGTCAAAAATTCTTGGTGATGCTTTTGACTCTTCATCCAACTGCTTTGAAATGTGTTCAACTTTGATTTCAAGGTTCCTTGAACTGGGACCTTGAATCTGATAATTGGTTCTGACTTGTTCAACAAAATCTTTAGTGCTTTGAACTCATTTCTCTAAAGCTATTTCCATGGAGCTTTCTCCACGGGAATTGGCTCCACATGAGGTATTTTTGTTCTCAAGTGTAGTTTGTAATTTTTCTAAAGCTATTTCCCATGGGGTCTTCCTATCACTTATATTTTGTTCATAATAGTATGAAGAAAGGGGATCCGAAATAAATCTATTACAATCTAAATCATTATTAAAATAATAGTTATATATGAAAAGGTACAAGTTACACAAGTAATTACAAATAAGTACAAAAAAAAATTAGAATCGAATTTCAATCCCCGGCAACAGGGCCAAAAACTTGTTGGGTCACCAGCAAGTATACCGAGTCACAAGTAATATAGTCAATAAGACTAGTTATCGTTCCCACGAGGATTGCAAATTGTTTCTAATTTCTTTCACCTAATTGAGATTACTATGTGAAACTTGTATTGGTTTTGAGAATCATTAGAGGAAGAGTTGAATAATAAAAACAGAAAATAAAATAAGAAGAAAACAATTATGGAAAAAGTTAGGAACGTGGTTTCATTGTAGGATCAGGTTACTAAATATGAAAATTTGTTTTCCACTAAATCAACAACTTCACTAAACTTTACCCCTTAATCCCTTAAGTAAGTTTTAGTTTATGAAAGTTATACAATTACCCAAAAGTATTCCTACAAGTTGAATAATTATATTGTTTGGTTGAAAGGCCTAATCTAAATCCTAATCTTCCAATTAAGTTTTAGATTACCAAAGCAAAATATAAAGTAGCTAATTCTTTGAATTGTAATTAAAACGCAGCCAAATAATTGATTAAAAAGGAAAAACATTAATTCATAAATGAGTGAAGGGACACTTTGGTCCCTCAATTTTTTCGTCAGGGACACTTTAGTCCCTCAAGAAATTTAATTCATTTTTATTCCCTCATGTTTTCCAAAAGTACCAATTTAGTCCCTCAACGAAGCGGCTAACGGAAATTGGACAAGGACTAAATTGTCACTTTTGGAAAACTTTGGGGACTAAAAATGAATTAAATTTCTTGAGGGACTAAAGTGTCCATGTCGAATAACTTGAGGGACCAAAGTGTCCCTTCACTCTAAATTAAATAGCCAAATTAAGTCCATACAAATCCACTCTATTCCTAACAAGAGGTATAGTTACACATAATGGGAGAAGAAATACAAGAATGGGAAAAACTCATAATCATAGACAATAATGAATTTACCCCCATGAGATCTTCAATCATCAAGTGGATCCCTTCAGCAATGTTGATCTTCAATCCTTGTGCCTTGCCTCCTTGCTCTCAATATGATTCTCTAACCTCTCCTCTCTAATCCTAAATTCTATTCTTAGTCGCCTCTGAAAAATCTCCTAAACCTAATGGAAAACCCTATATTTAAAGTTTAAAACCGATTCTAATTGAATCGGAGCAAATCTGATCAGAAAGTGTAACATCCCATTATTCCTAATAGCTTTAGCGAAATAATTAAATGATTTAATATGGTGTTTTCAAGATTTGAGTGTTGTAGTAAAATTCTGATTTCATCATTTTAATTGAAATTTGTTTTCTAGTCAAAATAAGTATAAATTTGTTATCATACGTTTTCCAAAAATAAAGTAGTACTTTTAATTAGTTTAATTAACATTTTGACAGGAAGCTCAAAAGTCAAGCCTTAGAGGCATTTTTATAAATAGTATCTTTAAAAAAATATGTTTAACTTAATATTTTGAGTTTCCCTGTAAATTTTCATAGTGTTCGGAGGCTGTTTTATTTTTAGCTTCTGCACTAGTTTAATATATTACAGGTATAAGTTATATATAATGATATTCTATTTCAAAATTTTAAATATTATATTTTATCAAGTTCAATTTCAGGATTGAGAAAATATATTTATTTTTGAATTTCAATAATTTTTCTTACGCAATAGCTATCGTGAGGGACTGGTAAATTTATTATTTTTCAATCAGTTTTGAATGATTAAAAATACAATATTGTTTTAATTAAATGTATTTTATTCTTAGGATCATCAAACTTTTGATTATAATCCAAAGTATTTACACACATTGACCCACAAATGAAAAGAAAATATAATATATATATATATATATATATATATATATATATATATATAATATCCTAATCTACCCAGTACCGTCCCACCCCAAACAAACAAACAAAAAAAAAAAAAACCAACGGCCAGCCCAACCCAAAAGAAAAAGGACTACTTAGGAAAAGTCACAACACATAAAGAAAAGAAAAGAAAGAAAGCCACAGAGATAAGTTGGAAAAAGATTGAGAGTGAGGAAGGCAAAACGTGAGATGAACATCATGGCATAGAGGAGGTTTTCTTGTCGGTTTTCAATTTTCTCGGTCCGATTATTCAAGATCCGACCGTTCAATCTCAAATCCGTCTTAGGTAAATAACCTTCTTAACTCCCTCTACCCATCTATGTAATTTATTCGATGATCCGTCAATATTTTTATTATCCCTATATTTTCAAATAAAGAAATGTTTTGGGGAAAATGATATATTTTCATTGTATAATGATATATATTTATTATTTTGAGAAAAATGAATATAGTTTATTATATTTATTGACATATACATATATATATATATACTTTTAATCTTATAATTAGTTTAAATGTGTGTCCCTGTCTAGATCTAATACGTTATTGTTATCCCTGATCCTCGAGTAAAGCGCGGATGTGAAAGTGACATTATTCCTTTGGTCAGGAATCCCAGGTAAGAGGGTTGTATTACCTTAATTTAGGGCATGATTTCTAGGTTGTTTATAGTGATGGCTAAGAGTAGAAAAAATTAATTTGAATAATGAACAATAGGGTAGTTAATGTTGATAATAAGTCTGTTATTAAATTAAAGAAATGAACACGCTTATGTTTGATGAATTGATTATTTTTATTTATTATTTTTATTGATTATTGGTTAATTGATTATTTGGTTAATTTTTGGTGAATTCAAAATTGGTTATGAATTGATTAATTGTATTGATTATTGGATGATATCCGATTGGTATTTAATTATGGAGTAAAAATTTGACTCACTACAACATTTTTTAGTTTAGGCAACACAGAAAGTTTCAACGGTTGAAAAACCGTTGCTTATATATGGAATAGGCAACGGTTTTTTTTTCGTTGCCATTTAATATGAAATAAACAACGATTTTTAGTTTAGGCAACACAGAAAGTTTCAACGGATAAAAAACCGTTGCTTATATATGGAATAGGCAACGGTTTTTTTAGTGTAGGCAATAAGTATAAATAAGCAACGGTTTTAGCAAACATTGATAGAATATGCCACAGTTTCATAAGTGTTGCCTAAAACTCATTAATAAAACCGTTCCTGAAGGTTGAAAATAAAAAATGAGTGCCTAAGAGACTAAGTACCTAAAAACATTTAAAAATAACCCTTAGAACTCACTCTCTTCCAAACCCGTCTCACTCTCTTCCAAACCCTTATTCCTCTTTCTCAGGCAGCGGCCCTACTCCCGGCCTACCCTCTTCCAAATCCTTATTCCTTCCTCACTCACGGCGATTCCCTCTGGTTCATTCACGGTGGCGCGATTTCGGCGATATTCGGAGGCGCGATTTCGGAGTGGCGATTTCGACGGCTCACTCAGTTCTGGTTTGTTCTTGTTCTTCTCCTTCTTGTTCTGGGTTTTCATGTTAGTGTGTTATTCAAACTTGGTTCTATTGGTCAAACTGGGTTTTCCGTCCACTCTGCATGAGGTTAGTAATCCCTTTCTCTCTCTTTACTCTCTGCTCTTCCTTTCCTTTAATTGTTTTCTGTCTTTGTGCTTTTTTTTCCATGTTGTTGATTAGGGTTAAAAATTGATGATTGATATTTGAGATATTGGGGTTAGAAAGAAACATATTTGAGATGTTGTTGTTGAGGTGAAGCAACACGTATTTATGAATAATAGATTATTTTGCTTAGTGTATTTAGTGTATTTTATGAAACAACACGTATTTAGTGTATTTTATTGATTTCTACTTCCTATAATCTGGATTTGCTTTAATTCCTTATATGTTATATACTTTGATAGCCTGAACTAATATTATATATGTAATTACCAAGTAATCTTTGAGGAATGCTTTAGTGGTTAAATTATTAATGGCGTATACTTCTAGGCAGTGATTGATATTAATATTTTAGTTCAGAGTGAGAACAGAGAAAGTGAGGTTAGAGATGAGGTTGGAAGGTGAAAGGTTATTAGAGGAAGGGCGTGAGAAAATTTGAGGAATTGAAGAAGGATTTGACTTGGGGAAAGTGATTCATAGCACCATGTTGAGTACTCTTGACTTGGGATGTTACTAGCTCAATTATGAATAAAACATGATTTTTGTCTTGACTTGAGTACTCTTGACTTGAATCAAAGTGACAACAACATGGCAAGATTGAGGACATCACTCATTATTTTGGAAACATGGTGAGTTAAAATTTATAGAGGGGTGGCTGGTAGTATTTGTTACTTACCTGATAGAGATACCAGGAAGCAAAAGCATCCGTGGCAACATATTCTAGTTGCTCCTTTGATAAAACAGGAGTCTCCCAATTTCCTAGTCTTAATTTACTGGGCTTTTTAAGCTGCAAGTTAAACAAGCTTGATAAATATCATCCCTACATAGTTCTTCAAATTTTCAAGAAACCAGTTGAAACTTATCACTGCCCCTCATCATTACCAAAAGACTTAAAGACCATTACCAAAAGACCAACCAGCCCCTAAATTAGAAAAAAAGACAAAAGTCATGTTTATTCATAATTTAGCCATTTCCTGCAAATTTTGCCATAATCTAGTTTTGTGTTCATGATTGTTATGTTAGCCTATTTGGTTATATCTTATGAAGATTTAGTATTTTCAATAAATGAGAGAGACCCCTATTCTGTTTATTTGATTTGTTGACAAGGCTTGCTTGGTAAAGTGTTACAAATAAGGGAATTAGTGAAGAAACTATCACCAACATATAATTTGTTGTAGCACTAAAAACTAACTACATGCTCGTGTGAAGGTGTTGCTTGGCTCACAATTGAAGTGTGGGTTAGCGTAAGGAAATGGAGCCTCCCTGATATATGTGAATACTGTGTAAATATGCAGATTCCGAAATTTAACTATTTATATTTCCTAGTTCCGTGTATATCTTTTATATATGGAAGAAATTTGATCAATCAATCTCAGAGGCTACCCTGTTATGCTATACCAGAATGGTCCAGTTATTAAATTAAGTGATTACTAGCCACTCAAGCTGTTTAATCACTGTATATAATAAATTTAGACAATCTCAAGAAAAAAGTTAAAACTAATGCTGAGCTAGTTAGCATTGTATACTGTGCTTTTTTATTTTTATTTTTTAAATCATCTGCAGATTCTAAACTTAAGATTCAGCTTATTAGTGCCTTTGGTTTTCAGAATAATTGAGATTTGAGGAGCAAAAGAGAAAAATAAGTAATGACAATAATTGAATTAAATTATGATGAAACACTGTTCATAAGTTTTTTATGCTAATTTGTCTCTTATTGGTGTAAAATATTGTTTTCAACAGGATCAAGCAAAGTTAGTTTGGGGAGATGCGGACCTTCCTTGTATATCCCTTAATCCTGGTGCTTCTGCCATGCATAAACTAAGGTAAGAAACTGAAATTACCTGACACCTGACTGTTTGGAATTCTGGGTTAGGATTTTGTAGAGTGATATCAAATTTGTACCTAAAAACACTGAGCTAAGGCAATAGAAAATATATGATTTCTTTTTCAATTCTTGAGCTTTGACTACTTTTGCTAAATTTTTTGTTTTGCCCATTTCTGTTAGAGGTTGTGGCTATTTTTTGAATTTCTAGTTTTCAGATTCTTGTCTTGGACACTGAAGTTTAAACGTTGTTGCTGCTGCTGTTTTCTTGTCTTTTTATTAGTCTGTGCATTGAACCCATTATTGATTATCAAAACAATGAATGGTGTACATGTAAATATGTAACTAAAATTTGGTGTCTGCTTTGCATCCTTCCTGTGTGTTTACTTTTCACTTTTGTATTAGATATGCTCCATTTTTGAGAAAGTTCAGTTTTTCTTGAATCTTGATATTCTATAACAAAGAATAATATGATTGATATACAAACTTGAATGCTGATGATTCTCTAGGATTTGCTCATTGGCTTGGCTTCAAAATATTTGCTTACCATAGTGAATATCTGCAACTCGGTAATTTTTTTTGGATTGAAGTGCCTTAGTTGATTCTATACTATTTTAGTGCAGGGTATCATGCTCTTTTGGGCCATAGTATGCTTGATTCCTTTTTCTAGCAATTGCTTATATAATATGTGATTATAACCAATGTTTTTAACTCTAATTCTAGTTTTTGCATTTATTTTCAGGTTAGACAATGTCTAAAACTCAAAAGAACACCTTTCATTGGTGGGTTACACATTAAACCATAATCTATTATGGAAGGAGGCATTATGATTGTCTTCAATTTGGGTACAACATCATGCTTTCCATTTCAGCTTTGTATTTTCCTAACTTACGTTATGAATCTCTGTAGTTCAATATTGAGTTTGTAGGAGTAAATCTTGACAATTGACGTTTGACATCTTGCCTATCTCTATTGAAACCTTCTCTAACCAATACCTGGCTTTCATCACCACTAAAAATTAATGATTTTATGCTTTAATTAACATCCATTACTTTTCACTTAGGATTGATTTTTTCATACTTAGAGTTCACTCTTCATGTTGCATTCAAGTCGCATGTCATCATAAGTGTTAATAATTCTCTAGAATTCTATTTTACTATTTGTTACATCAGCAACAATATTTTCGGTTTCTATCTGCTCTTTCAGGAGGTTTATTCTTTGTGTTGAGTATATTATACTGTGCAGGGGTTTATTCTTTTGTGTTTTGGCTCACTTCTTGTAATTTGTCTATCAGTGATGTCTATTAAAGTTTAGGGTGGTACAAATCCTTGGAAGTAAATAAGTTCTTGAGATTTTAAATCCTTGGGTGATATAGTTTTTAATTAAAGAACTAGCGGCAACCCTTCATTGCTATTGATTTATGATTTTTATGGTGCATATTGAACTTAAAAGTTGATTAGTATGATTTTTGTGATTTATGAATTTTGTGATGCATATTAAACTAGCTTTAGTCCTTCACTGTTACTGATTTAGTTATCTTCTAATGTTGAAACATCACAAAATTATTGAATATTTTAGTTTGAACAAAAGAAGAAAAAAAAAAGACACAAAGTGATCCCTAATTAGTGTCTGCTTTATGAATTTTACACAATGGTGATATTACGGGGGTTCTTTCTATAGTTGGACCTAATTTACCAAAGTGAAGAACTAGTTGTAGCCCTTCACTACTACTGATTTATGATATTTATGGTGCCTATTGAACCTAAAAGTTGATTAGTATGATTTTTGTGATTTATGAATTTTGTGATGCTAAGAAAAGCTGGATTATTGAATGTTTGGATGCTAACTGGAGACACCATACAAATTGCCCTATCATGTAATTTTATTTCCCTAGGTAGTTCAGATTGAATGTTTGGATTGAATGTGTTTATGAAACTTTTTTCTCCATTAGGCTGATTGATTTGCTCACCTCATTTGTTTTACTTTTAAATAAAGAAATAAGTTACAGGTAACGTTTTGAACAATTTTTGTAACATATTTGCTCAGATGGGAGATGAAAGTGAAAACACATTTAATAGCAACTGTAAAAATTTGCTTTCTCAGTGGACTTCACACCTTGATTCAGTGCTGATGAATTGGTCTAAGGTCTCTTCAACTTCAATAAATTTCCTACAATTAGTATTTTCATAATTATATATTGTAATGATGTTTTGATTCTCTATTCTTAACATATATATATTTTTTCATAATGCAGCAAAATTTGAATGTTGAGGAAGACCAAGCTGAAGATGAATGAGAATGATGTCATTGGCAATGCAAGAATATATATATGGATTATTTAAGCTCTGAGTTTTTTTTTTTTGAACTCTAGCAAAAAATTATGATGTTAATTAGCAAGTACTTAATTTGGTCTTGTACTCTTTGGATTATGGAACAATATAATCTTGTGTTATAATCTTATGTTATTTTGGTATGTGTGGTGATGATTACAATTTAATTTCATTATGTATATATATACTACTCAATATAATTTTATTAAAAGTGTTATATAGATTGAACATAAAATAAGTGTTGCCTATGTGAAGTTGATAATAGTTATATAACTGTTGCTGAAACATAATGCAACGGTTTTATCAGTGTTGTATATGCTATAAATGAAAAAAAAACCGTTGCTATTTAAAAGGAAAAGGCAACGGTTTTCTTAACAAAGTTGTTGCATATTCTGAACAAAGAAACTGTTGTTGTTTATAGCAAAACCGTTGCTGTTTAAAAGGCAAAGGCAACGGTTTTCTTAACAAAATCGTTGCATTTTATAAATAAAGAAACCGTTGCTGTTTATAGTAAAATCGTTGCATATTATGTACCAAGAAACCGTTGCCGTTTATAAGACAAAGGGCAACGGTTTTCATAGAATTGTTGCCAAATACAAAAAACCGTTGCCTTTGACAATAGGCAACACTCACCTAGAGAACAGTTTGAAAACCGTTGCCTATACTTTCAGCAACGGTTTTTGTACTTTCAGCAACGGTTTTGTGTCGTTGCAGAAAATTAAAAATGTTGTAGTGACTGCTGCATGTTAGTCTGAATCAAATATGTTTGAATTAAACTGGACTGGATTGTCATTGGAATAAACGAATTAAACAGAAGGCAGCAGCTATTGATCACGTGACGGGTATCCGTACCCATTAGGTGCCCTGTTAGGACAGAGTCTATTTTAAGGAATAGACTCGAATTCCCAATAGGTGAAGTCCTCACTCAGGTAAGTAAATCCCATAGATCCAAAGTCTGATGAGCCTTGGTCACATTGACCTCTTCTTTCACAATATTCTCGGTACACCGAGCTGCAAAATGACCAGGCTTGCCACATCGGAAACAGGATCCTCTTGCTTTTCTCGGATCCAGACTCCAGCATTCTCCCCGGTGTTGCCTTCCACAGTGTTGGCATATCGGATAGGGACCAGGGACAACCACCATCTGACCACCGCTCCTTGGAGTCGTTGACACTCTTGAGCTCGGATTCACATAGGGAGAAGATCTCTGAACAGCTCCTTTCCCCCTGATCGGACCCACTGTTTTCTGTGCTGATCTGCTTCGCTTTCCGTCAACTTTCCTCTTGAGCCCCTTCTCATAGGTGCTAGCCATGTTCACCAATTGCGAGAGATTAGCCACGTTCTGATATTCGAATGCGATCCGAATATTGTCACGGAGACTAGATTCAAACTTGATGCACTTGGTACGCTCATCAGCATCTCGGTAGCTTCCTGAATAGCGGATCAAATCCTAGAACTGAGCGGCATACTCCCCGACACTCAAGTTCCTCTGCTCCAGCTTGAGAAAAGCGAGCTCCTTCTCTCTCCTTACATCTCGGGAAAGTACTTTCCGAGGAATCGAGCTCAGAACAGATCCCAAGTGATGACTTCATTAGCCGCTTCCAGTCCACGGCTCTGCTGCTCCCACCAGTGCTCGGCTTCACTAGCCAACACAAACTCGGCCAACCTCACCCTGTATTCATAGGGTGGTTCCAGAGATCGGAAGATCTTCTCAATGTCTTGGAGTCATCTTTGTGCCCCATCAGGATTATAACCCCCTTCAAACCGAGGTGGTTCATTCTTCCTAAATCGGCTCATCCAGTCAATCTCGACCGGAGCCGGAGGTTGAGGCTAAAGGGCTGCAGCTGCAGCTGCTGCGGCTGCGGCGATGTTTTGAGCGAGGTTCTCAGCCTGATTCTGCTGAGCCTGCGCTTGGTTCTACTGTAGTTGAACCAGAGTTTCCAACACAGCAGCAATTCGGTCGTTATCAGCTCGTCTCCCCGCCATGCTGCTCGGTCATGGAGAGAAAGCCAATTAACTTCCGAATAATCAAGTAAATATATATACATAAACATATATACCTATGAGCTCTATTGTCTAACTTAGACTTCTAGACTTTACTTATTTGTCACTCTCCTGGTGAGTAACCACTGGAGTCCTTTGCAACTCCAATAGGCCGAGGAGAAACTGCTCTGATACCAAAAATGTAACACCCTATATAATAATTACCCTTAATTACCCCAAAATTAGGATTTAAAATTTCTTTTTTTAAAAAATGAATATGATATTTCCTTTCATTAATAACAAAAACATCAGAGTTAATAGAGCGGAAGATTTAAATGCATCAAGTACATAAAGTATGAGTTTAGGTACACTCAGTTCGGCCAATTAAAATTACAAAACATTGTTTTAGCTCGGCCCAACTGGGTAATCCGAGGTCAAAATATACAAAGTGTTTTAGCTTGGACGAGACCCCACAAATTCTCCTACTCTGAATAACTTACTCTCCCTGTGAGGGAGAGTGGTCCTGCTCGGCCGGGGACTGCGTCTGCTTGAGCTAAGTACCTGAAAAATGGTAAGGATGTGAGCATTACACAGAACTTAAATAAGCAGTTTCTAAAATGCCATACCGAACTACCAAGCCAAACACAAGTAGTAAATTAACAAATAGCAACAAGTAATCAAACCACATGCATACATCATCATGTAATATTATTTAGCTCGGCTCACATCCTACCAATTCCCCTTATACTCTTTCCATAAATCTTACACTCGGCATCTCGGCCACTATCCTCTCACCTCGGTAAATCATCTCTCTACCTCGGACTCATTACTCATGATTCCATTTTCACATAGTTTACAATCTTTTACTCTTCTCGGATGCATACACCCAGTGCATGTCTTACGCCATTTAAGGTCGGATATCGGAGTGTCATCCATAACTGCGAGTACCCAGTACCCGTCTTACAGCTGCACATACCCGGTATGCGTCTGACGCGATCAATGCACGCACCCAGTACGCGTCTTCTATGACCAGGAGCACTACCGCCGATCATTCTATGGAGTAAGGAGTGTCCATAACTGCGAGCACCCAGTACTCGTCTTACAGCAGCGCATCTCGGCGACTTACGCGATCAATGCACGCACCCAGTACGCGTCTGCTATGACCAGGAGCACATCCCACCAATTTCGTTCTCGGAACCCCGTGTGAATCATAACTGCGAGTACCCAGTACCCGTCTTACAGCTGCGCATACCCAGTATGCGTCTGACGCGATCAATGCACGCACCCGGTACGCGTCTGCTATGACCCGATCACACAGCCATTTCTATTTTATTCCTCTTATCCCTTTAACCATTTTAGTTCGGCCTATCTCGGCTCAGCCCTTTAAATTATTCCTCTTGTCTGTTTAATCCTTTATTTAGCTCGGTCTCTTTCTCGGCTCACCCCTTTAACCATTTCCTTATTCCATTATCTTCTCATTATCTGACTTATTACTCTATCTCTCCTACTTTCCGTATGTACCATTTCCTCATACCCATTCTCAACCTCACTCAGCTCGGTCCAGCTCGGCCACAGATATAAATAACAAATATCAAAGCTCATAAACATTTATACAAGAAGTTCATAAACACTTATACAACAACAGTAATAAGAATAACATCATTCAACCAATCCATCATGTAAATACCAACATATAGCATAAAACAACATTCCTCCCTACTTCAAGCTCATGTTTCTAATTCATTTATTAGTTCCCTTTTACCCTTTTTACCATTTCCTTTCTAACATTAACCTAGATCCATTCCCTAATCTACACCCACTCTTAGTACCCTTTATGAACACCCTAGAAACCCAAACTCAAGTAGAGGTAACACTCACTCCTTACCTCAAACCGTGAGAGATAAGAGTTGAGAGTTTGAGAATGGCTTCCTTGATGCTTCACACATCTTGAATCCTTTTTCTCCTTGCTGCCACCACCACACCACCACGGTTCAGCTCTTTGCTGCCACCACCACGCCGACCCAAGGAAGCGTTCGGAACGGAAGAGAACGGAGAGAGGGATGGCAAGAAGGAGGGTCTCCAACCGGTGAGACTTGGTGGAAGAGAAGAAGAGATGTGTGAGAAAGAGGGATCTTCGTGAAGGAGAAGAGGAAGTATGAGAGTTGTGTGTGTTGGAGCTTTAGAGAGAAAATGAGAGAAAGAAACGAAGGACAGAGAGATTAGAATTGCAAAGTGTGTTATGTTGTGTTTGGGCTTTCTTTTATTCTTTTAGGGGAATTATTTGTGTGGTCCTCATTGGAGGCTTCCATGAGAAGCTAAAACATGTGGCTAGGATTCATTGGCTTCTTAAGGAAGCCATGAATAGTACATTTAAAGGGACATAAAGCAACGATAGTGACATAAAGTGAATGACAATGACATAAAGTGAAGGATAGTACCGTATGGACGGTACGAAAACCAAAGGGGTCAACAGCTCAACATGAGCTGGCACGGAGGAACTAGGACGTGTCGGCTCGGGTACGTCGGCTAGGATACGTCGGCTCGGTATGTCGGATCAGCAGTAGTCCGAGCTTCCTTCTCGGATGGTAACGTGAGGTGCGCTGAGGTCAGCTAATCCGGACTAGACAACAGATTCCGCGTTTGGTTCCCATCCAGCTCGGTTTATATGCACCCAATCTCATCTAGCTCGGCCGGGATCGGACCGAGGTCCTATACTTACATCCTAGGTCGGCCTATGCTCATACTACCCTTCTAACCGTGAACAATTTCTAAGGCTTAATCCTATCCTTAAATAAATATTTATATACTAAAATTATATTTAATATTAATTTTCAGGATGTTACATGGAATGTACTCCTGCTCGGCCAGACTTGTGTATGCTCCTTCGGTACCTGTAAAAATATAGCAAGAAGGGTAGCATTACACAGTACTTAGGAAAATAGCTTCTAAGAAGCATAGCTGACAAACTAGGCCCTATCATAATAAAAACTATCTATTAATCTAACATTCTTTTTCAGGTAATTACATACAAGTTCATTTTCGACAACTTATGCCTTATGTCCATACTACCTTCCTAGCAATCCTACATTCAACCCTAAGTTACTTTTCAATTTCGTTAAATTCACATTTCACTTTCAATTTGTCCCTGGTCACGACCTACTGCGTCCGCACTCACGTGCTAGTACGACTTACTGCGTCCGGGTATATTATCTTATTCCCCTGGTCACGACCTACTGCGTCCGCACCCATGCGCGGTCACGACTTACTGCGCTCGGGTATGTTTCATTCTCCCCTGGTCACGACCTACTGCGTTCGCACCCATGCGCGATAACGTCTTACTGCGCCCGAGTATGTTTCATTTACATTCTCCCCTGGTCACGACTTACTGCGTCCGCACCCATGCGCGGTCACGTCTTACTGCGCCCGGGTAACTCTCTCGGTTACAACCGATTTGCATCACTAGGATTTTAATGCTCCTGCCAGGCATTTGGAACACCCAAGGGTCTCTCGCTCAACCAGGACTTTCACACCCAAAAGGCTTCACCCTGTCAAGCTATGCTATCATAAATTCCACGTATCATTGTACATTTCAATTATTTGATTTCATTCTCGTTTTCACATTTCCAACACATTTTATATCAATTATTTCGGCAGTGAATTAAGTCTTGGTGCATTGACGCCTAACAGGGCATTTGGACCTAATGGGAATTTGGCCTGGTGAGCACTTGGCCCTTGGGAATTTGGTACACCCGGCAGGGGCACCTAGTCTATCAATGCACCGATACTCAATTCAACTGCACTTTCCATTATCATTTAATTCATATATGATTTCCATTCTTTGCCTTGGTTTCTAATCAACATCATATCACAATCATTTAACAAAATAAGCACTTAATTTATAAACATCACCAAATCACACGTCATGACTATTCAAGCACAACATCATCTCAATAACACATATTATCATTCAACCGTTATGGTCACATTTACACTTAACACATTTAATCAGGCACGACATCCATCAAGGTTCCTTGTCACACAATCACCATTCTCTAACTTATAATTCAATTAACATCACTTCCCTTTTGCCAAACTATATGTCCTTAATCCATTCTTTAATTACTCGCTCATAATTTTCCATCCTTTCCTCCTTACTTAGCCCTTTCTATATGACTTGCCTACGTTAATTATTAGTCCATTATTTGCTTTACGAGTTACCCAAACCAAGCACGATATAAACATACATCAATGACAAATAACAATCCACAGTTGGTAAACAAAACAGTCGACATACTCAGGTATGTCTCAGAGTACTATAAATTAAGTCAACTCCCTAGGGTTCTTAACTTCCTACTTAATTACATATATTCTACGCATTTAGTAGCAATTACACCCTAAGGTACATTTTATGCACTTTATAATTTAAATATTCTATGGTGTATTCTCTAAATCAATTATCTACACCTAGTCATCATTACAACAACCTAGAATCTATTTCCTTGGCAAAGGTAACACAAACCCCTCTTACCTTCTCAAGAGGTGGTGATGAATCTCAAGCCCTAGCCCATGGTTCCTTGGTGTTTGAACTCCCTAATCCTTGTCTTGTACCCACTTGGCCCTTGAAACCCCAGCTTAAACTCCTATGTTTTGACTTTGAAGCTAAATGTGTGCTCATGAGGTGTTCTCCCTAGCCACTTGAATTAGAGAAACCCATGGAGAGGAAGAAGCACACGAATTTCAAGGGAAAGAGGAGGGAAGTTGTGGGTTATTAGTTTCATGCTTGATTCTTGGTGGAGATGATGATTAAAGGTCTTGATCATGGATTTATGGAGGAAGATGGTGCTAGCTCTTTGGTTGCTTGATAGATGATGATGATTTGGTGCTTGATCCATGATGGGGGGTGATGGTGATGAAGATCAAGGTTGAAGGTGCCTTGATCATGGTGTTTGGGTGTGGTTGATGAGGAGGATATTTGGTTCTCGGAACCAAGGAGAAAAGGAAGGAGATAAGGAGGGAGGAAGGAGAAGGAAGGTGTGTTGTGTTGGTGGTGTTCTTGTTGTTGTTTTAATTGTTTCTTGCCAAGAGAAGGAAGATCGGACGACTGGGATTGGCAACTTGGTGCCCAAGTTGAAATCTGGTGGCTGAAAACGCACCAGGCTGGTCGCGCGCGCCTGGGCGCGGGTCTCGCACGCTTGAGCGCGACAACAGCACCAGCACCAGATCTGGTGCGGTCAGGAAGGAATGGCGCACCAACTGGTGCGCCTGATGCGGGGTTGATGCGCACAGGGCGCGCCTGAGCGTGAGGGAGGGCACGCCTGAGCGTGAGGGAGGGCGCACCTGGGCGTAAAACTATCTGGCCCAGCACCAATGAACAGTGGTGCGCGCCTGGGCGCAGGCTGGTGCGCCTGGGCGTGGGTCAGAATTTCCAACTTTCGATTCGCCGTAATTTTTTCGTTAACCGTCGGATCGGGTCCAAATTTTTAGACAAGCTTCTTAATCCCTTAAACTTCATATCCAACGGTGGAATTTATTTTCTTAGCATCCTATAATAAATTCCTAATTTTCTCTTTTCAGTTGATTTCTAACATCCAAAACACCGATTTAACTCCCGATTCCGCTTAGTTAATCTTGCCCATTGCTACAAATGTCTTCTACACAACCCCTAGTACCTAAAATTACTAGTCACCTAGCCCCCAAAATTCTTTAAGTAATTAATCTATTCGTTCCCTAACCTTTAAACCTATTAATTCACTAATTATGCTTGGAATTAAATTAGGGATATTACAAATTTCTCCTTCAGTTACATTATTGGGATGACTGCTAGCAACCTATATTGGTCTTAGATGAGTAACATTTTACGATCTCAAGGATTAAAGAAGAATTTTCGAAATAAGAAGGACGAAAGTGAAACCACCATGCAATGTCGAGGACCAAAGCAACAGTTTAGTCCATCATAAAACATGTTATCTCCGCCTCAATTAATAATAAGAGAGAATAATAATAAATATATGAAGATTATATTGAAGATATATGGAGAAGTAGATGATAAAAAAGAGATTACGAGAAATAAGGGCATACATAGAAAAAGAAGTATAAATAAGTATTGTGCTTTTTAAAATACATAATTTATAAGATAATATAAGATAGTTAAATGAACATAACTTATGGGACGGAGGAATTAGGAGTCGAAGCCCTGACATTATGCTTGAGGAACCCAACTAAAATACATAATTTATAAGATAATATAAGATAGTTAAATGAACATAACTTATGGGACGGAGGAATTAGGAGTCGAAGCCCTGACATTATGCTTGAGGAACCCAACTATCTACCAATTATGCTAAATTTTGTTGGCAGTTAATACAACTTTTGAAATAAGTAAAAATCCTTGTTTTATAGAAAATCTTTCAATTTCTTGGCAGTATACAATAATTCGGCTTCATTTTCAGGACGAGGTCTTAGGAATATTAATATTTCATTCTGACTAAGCAAATCTGATAATACTAATATTATATATTATCTTAATTATTAAAGTCCCGGCTCAGGACCAATATCTTTTAATAATATTAATCTTTTTGGAATGAATTCCTTGTTTTATAGCAAAATTTTGAATTTCATGACAATATTCCATTTTCTGGTGACGGTATTCGTTGTTTTTATTGTTTGAGTCGCAATAAGCTAAACTGATAGCATTTGGAGTTGGCACGGTTTGTGTGGGGTTGTGTTACTTAAGTAAGTAGTTAGGGGTTTCATCCTAACTCTTGCGAATGTAAAAAATTTCAGTTGAGAGGATTACCTCAAAAGTGCTGAACAGTACCCGAAGAATTAGTCATCGTGCTCGCGTCGGTGAACCTGGAAAAAAAATAGGCTAAACTGATCCCACAACTGCTGAACAGATCTACTTCATCCCATGTGATTCTATAAAAAAAACTCTTCAATATTATTCATAATATGGGATAAAATCCTTGTTTTATACTTCATCCGTCATTTTTGTTTGAAAGTCCTTTAAGGTTATGATATATAGATTTAAAAATATAATTAATATATTTATTTGATTTAAATTTGTGCATAAATCTTTTTTTTTCTTTTTTTATACTCGTATTACTCATGTACAATCTCTTTAAAGTTAATTACTCACATAGCTTCTTCTTAAGCGCGCACATTTTTAAATGAGTAAAATGATAAAAACAATAGGTAATGTAGCATTGATTATGTTGAAAGACTTATATTATAAGAATTTTCTAAATTTCAACCCTTATAATTGAGGATAAGAGGTTATAAAAAACATCTATTCAGGAAAAACTAAACATTTCATGTCATCAACATATAATATAAAATAGGAGAAGTTGAGGGCAAATTTGATTTCCCTCCTAAAACCCATTCATTTTCCCTCCTAAACATGTATATTCCTCCTAAGTACATCATTAATGATGAGCTAAAACAGAAGGGTAATTCCGTATTTTTCACAATAAAACTTCTTTGAGAAGTTTTGTTGAAACTAAAAAGCAAATCATATCCTCTGCTCCTTTTGACTTTAAAACACACTCTTTTTGTACCATTCTTTCTTTTCACATTTGACACCCTTTCTTTTTCTTTTTCTTTTCTTCTTCCATCGGTCATTTTCTTCTTCTTTTTCTTTTTTTCCTTTTTCCATCGTTCTTTTTCTTCTTCTTTTTCTTTTTTTCCTTTTTCCATCGTTCTTATTCTTCTTCTTTTCTTTTTCTTCTATCGTTCTTTTGTTTTCTTCTTTTTCTTCTTTTGTGACCTTAAAGATTTGATTTGTTTTTTTTTAATGGATTTTTGATTTGGGTATTTTTTTTTTTTTACAAATTTTCAAATCAGTGAATGAAGGAAAAGTCAGAATGGGTTTTTGATTTGGCACAAATACGTGTAGACTCTCTTTCTTTTTTAACATTTTTGGCACAAATCCTTCAATTTTTTGAATTTTGGGTTTGCTTTTTTTTTTCTAATGGTTTTTTTTTTCAAATAGGTATTTTAATGTCAAAAAAAAGTTTAAATTAAGAATAAAAATTCTGTAGGGTATGTGATTCTGTAACAGTTGGTAATCCTGTAAAATTGCTATTAGGCAATTTTTGGGTGATGATGATTGTATCATTGTAGGTTGGAGGGTCTGCTTCTTTTGCGACAGGTTTAGGATTCTTTTTAACCTACCTCAGACCTATATATATCAGTCTATGTTGAATCAGAGTAAATCACCCAATACTCTTTCTTATGTAGTTTTTAGGGATATTCTCTAAATCACTCTTTATGTTGAAGTAGGGTCTTTGTTTTCGTTCCTTGATTATGTATTATTCACACCATAGTGTAATGAAAAGCTGTAGGTTCATAATTTCTCTCTTTGACGAGATTTATTTATGATTTCAACCTTTAGATTATTTGTTGTTGGATTTATTTTAACCTTGCTCTGCTTTGTCTTCTAGCAATGAGAAAGATCAAAATTTGAAAGAATTTGATTATAATACTAAATTATGAGGTGAGATGAGATTATTTGAAGTGTAGATACTACTGATAAGAGTTGAGTCAAGGAGATACAATGAGATTGGGAGATTTCTTTTGTATTGGTCACGACGGTGATTGTATCATCATGGAAGCAATTTGTACACGAATTTCATATGCATCATTTCTTATGAAGAGCTTTGGGGATAACTTATTATTTAGTGCATTTTACGAAGTTGCTTGCAATAATATTACTACTCAAATAAAATATATGTCATTCACCATTAAAAAAAAAGTCTATATCAACTTATCATCTAAAAAACACATTTTCAAAATCTATACTCAAATCAATGTATAGAAAAAACAATTAAAACCCGGGCAAATGCACGGAAAAATTTACTAGTAAGAGAAAATAAGCTCAAAGTTTCATTGCATTTATTATATTTTTGAACCTCATATCAAGCTTAAAATTAAGCAAACCCACATTATAAAAATAATTTAAAAAAAAAATTGAATTTTAATTCCGTGTGGCTTTCGGCACATGTTACGATTATTTAAATGAGTTAGTTTTGACTTAAATACACTTTTAATGTTTTGTTTATTTACAAATGTTCAATTCAATTTTTTATTTTTTCTAGATATATTTTAATTCTTATCTTTTCGAAAGCATTCATTATCCTTTTTCTATTATGACACTGTTAATTTAAATGTAATATTCTAAAACTTTTTTTCTTTCTTCTTTTCTTTTATTCTTCAGATTTATCATTATTGCAATCTACGAAATTTAATGAGCTATATCATATAAGATTTGCAGTCCGAAGGGTTGATTAAATGTTGCTTTCCATCAGGAAGGGGACGAGATCAGATTTGCCTAAGCCCCAATGGTACTCCAATATTAATATTCCAAGAATTCTAGGCCAGAAAATGAAATGTTGTCATATATTTCCATGAATTTCAATAACTCTCAACAAAACATGGATTTAATTTCAAGGGTATAGTTAATTATTGCCCTAAGAACATTGGTTAAGGAATTCATTAAAGGAATATTATCATTGGAAATCTAAGTCCACTATTTATCCATGTTTTAAATTCAATATTTTCAAAGATAAAACTATCTCTTTTACTTTCTTAACCAATGTTTTAAATGCACTCTATCTTTAGCATTTCCTTATTCCAAAAGACGAATCCGAAAAAAGATAATGGACCAGTAAGGGTTGATGGATCAATGTGGACAAAATTTGCTCATTGCGACTCAAATAATAATACAAAAATGTTAGAGTAATATGTGAGGTTGGTCCCTGATTTTGTCTGCACCGATCAAATTAAGTTATAATATTATCGAAATTTCAAATTAGTCACCAAGATATCAAAATGTAAGTCACATTAGTCTCTGTTGTTAGTGTGGTTTAAAAAGTCAAGGGCTAATTTGATCAATGGCCACAATCTCGAAGACTAATCTGACCGATAGTTAATGGTCTTTGTTCTTTCTTTTGGCAAAAATATATCGTTTTGGTCATTCCGCCGTTAGTTCACGTTAAGGATTATTAACGGTCATTAATTATAACGTAAGGGAGTGATGTGACTCATGTTTTCCTATATCAGGTATCAATTTCGATAATCTCAAAGATTATATTGATAAAAACCACAAAGTCAAAAACCAATTTAAGATAATACTCAATATTTAGAAAAGAAAATTAAAAAAGTTATCGTGTGGATTGTGGTCCTAATAATATGATGACATTATTACACTATATAAATCTTCTATTTGTCCAAAATTGATTTCAAATTCTTATATATCTATGATGTATATTTCCAATATTATATAACTCCCAACTGAGTCGCAATAAGCTAAACAGATCTCCCAACTGCTGGACCTGGACAGATGTACTTCAACCCATGCGACTCTGTAACTACTCTCTTCAGTATTATTCTCTCCGTGCATTATCTTGATAAAAATTTAAAGAAATCAATAATAAAAAAAAAATCAAAGAAATCAACAAAAAATAAAAGAATATCTTTACGATATAATACATAATTCTATTTTTAAATTAACGCATGATTAATTTATTAATTACAAATTTCTATCACATATATTTTCATATTATTTTTACAATCTTTAAGATTTTTCATTAATTATTTTTAATATAATATACAATCTTTAACATAATATACAATCTTTAAGATTTTTCATTAATTATTTTTACTTTGATTTCGGGTCTGTTATGCAAAACTAGCTTGTAGCTGTGAGCTTGTAACTTGTAGCTGTGAGCTTCTAGCTTGTAACTGTTAAGCTAGCTAGGAGCTGGGAGCTTATAGCTGTTTAGCTGACTATTTAAAATAGTGTTGCTCGGCAAAACTAGCTTTTGAAGTAGCTAAAAGTTATTAAATGACCAAAAAGGACATGCACCATTTTATTATTTTAAATTTTTCAAATTTTTTTCTTTATTTATTAAATAGATAGTTAATTAATTAATTAATAAAATATAAAAAATTATTAAATTATAATTAATTAAATTCATTTTTTCTTAATTTATTAATTACGTAGTTAATTAATTAATTATAAAAAAATTATTAAATTATTATTAATAATTAATTAAAGGGTAGTAAAATAATTTTAAATTTTGTTTGAGGATATAATTGGTATATAAATTATTGAAAGTTAGTTTAGTTTCTAGAAAGCTACTTCTGTAACAGCCCGATTTTCACTTCCGAAAATTACCATTTATTCTTAATAAATTGCTAAAAATGAGGCCAATTTTTTTTTAAAACATAAACGTGTTGTTGATACGCAACTTTACCCTTTTACTGAAAACCGAGTTGTCACTAAATTACTTACTTGAATTTCTAAAAATAACTTTCATCATTATAGAATAATTTAACATTGAGCCCATCATAGTGCTTTATATTACATCAAAGTGATTCACACAGTTTCCCAAAAGATTTCACCATCATACTTCTTCAAGACAAGACATAATTTAAAATAAGCTGAATTACATAAATAGTTCATTGCTTAGGTAATCCTCAATTCTAAGAAACAAAACCTAGACTCTAAGGTTCACATCACTACCATAGCTCGACTTCCGGTGCACTCAATTCTCGTCGGTAACGGAATCCATTTCCTCATCCTTCTCAGGCTCATAGTTGGCATCCACAACTTCTCCTCTTAGAACGTGGCTGGGGTCCGGAATCTCAAGTCGAGTGTGGCCTCTCCACACCAACCCTCTAGAGTGGCTTCCCATGCTCTTTCTCGCGAAGGCCATACAGTGATGTCCATTCAATATGTCATCTGCTCGTTGCGGCATCAGCATCCACCAACAAAACAACGAGACAAGAGAGAGTAAGCATTCCGAACGACGTATCATCGACAGTGTGGGTTTACAATAGGCAAGATATTAAGACAATACAAACATAACATAAATAACATATATGCAGCACAATATTCATGATCATCATCATCAATTATTATCTCATCAGTACGGGCTTAATTCCACATAACCATAACATCGATCTCTTCTCGACATATAAGTCTTTCTTTCTCAAGATCTTTTCTCACGTTGAAATATTCATCTTTTCCTAATTAAGCATTATGAATTCGTATCCTTCAATGATGCGGGGAATTGGTCATCATTGAGGAGGTTACTTAGCACACACGACTACAACTCCTCATATCCATCCATGCCTAGTCGGAAGCTAACAAGAGTACATGACCTTTACCACGGAGGCATTGACAGCTGTCTGCTACCTCGTAGCAAAATTAAATGGAGTGCTGGTTCATTGCATAAACATAATGGCTCGTTCCAGTCCCTCTCACTGTTTTCGAATTGTCATAGGGGGCGACAATATCATTTCTAGTTCGCGATGCAGAACTTACCACGGTCAATCGGACTACTTGCCCTATTTCCACTTATGGAATTCATTCTGCCTAGAAATGTACTCGAGGCTTCTTGATGTATCACCGTCCTTACCCTCCCCTATTGCAATCACCTCCTCCTCTCCACTACTTCGCACTCATACTCACCGCATTAGGTACATGTCTTTTAAAGTCTTGTTAAACTTTCATCACTTAATTAATATCTTAATCCTATGGTCGACTCATCCTTGATTCAACCCTTCGACAAGTATCGACCACTAAAGAGTTACAACTTTTCCCCAACGTAGCACAATACTTCGAGTTCCATCAACTGTTTGGCACCACGGCCATCGCATAGCTCGCATGGTTGACTTAAAGTCCTAGCTTCACGGAGATTCCGTTAAGCACCACGACCAACACGTAGCTCGCATGGCTGACTTGAAGTCCTAGCCTTACAGGTGTTCCTCAGAAAGTTACTTGCGTACAAAAGCATTCCATAAGCACATTCTTAGGCCAACATACTTGTCTTGAACTTTTGCAATTCAGATTTGGAACTTATATCTTGCATCCTTGCTCATTATTCTCATCAGCATTATTCTCATCTTAAACAACATAATCTCTTTCTCATAACTATCAGAATATATTTGTTCTTATTCAAATTTCATAATTTCTATTGTCTCGCTTTAATTACCAAACAGAGTCAAGACGTAGCAGACGTCTATCAGCATGTTCTTCATGATCAACGACAGATATACATATTCATCATGCATTAATAAATAAATGGAAGCATGCTATTATCAAAACAATTTCATATTAAACACATCATAACATAATATGTGGTCTTTGTCTCCTTCGTATAAGTGGCCACACAATCGCAAACAATTGCCACTATGCTACTGACTCAGAACCACGAAGTTCCGATATTTGAGATGATCGAGAACGTCCTAATAAATCACCTAAATACTGTAACGACCTAAGTCGTCACGGGAATTATGTTATGATAAATGCATATTATTAATGTATTTTAAGGAAATGATATTGGTGATTTTATAATGATACATAAAAATAAGAAATAATTTGAACCAGATACTTCTATAAAACTGCGTCATTATATTTCACATAAAAAGTTTGATTTAATTTACATCATTTTACATTGTTTTGGTCAAAAGATATCATAACTCTGAGTTACTATGCTCAGTCAGTACTCAATAAATATATATATATATATATATATATAATAAAGTGTAACCCAGAGCAGTCCACTAACTCAAAATATACTAAAAAGTCAGTCTACATACTAATGATAAATACCTAGCATATCACCTCACATCTCATCCACCATCCACTGGCTCCCAGTCGATGTAACAACCTGATCACTCTCCCCTCCAGTCTGTACAGAGTCGTCCCCAACTGGCTCACTCTCGCCCTCATCAGGATCCTCCTCCTCAGAGTCCACCTGAACCACCGGAGGCACATGTTCCGGTGATGGTGCAAATCTCACAGTCCGAGATGGACCCGGACGGGAAGGATCCTCAGGTGCAGCTCTCTCCGGAGGAGTACGAGCGGGAGCAGCTGGTCGAAAACGAAAGTGAGAACGACAACGTGCAGGTTGGGGCGGTGGAGTACCACGTCTATAAGTAAAAGCAGGAGGTATATGCTGAGCATATATCATAGGTATGCGGAACCGACAAGGACGCATATACGCCAAGGGGTTCGGGTGGCGGAAGATCAGCTCCACCTCCCCCTCGAACGTGGCCCTACGCTCCTCATACTCCCATGTCCCTCTCACGGGACGCATCTCCAGGCACGCCAGAAATCGAGACATCACCTAACAAACAATTAGGGCAAATGGAGTAAGACAGTGTCATTCATGTACAAATGAATAATTAAATGAACTAGGAATAAACAAACACAATTAGTCAAGTAGCAATTAAAATCATATAGGCAAATAAGCAAACTCAAATAATCAATTAATAATTACTAAATAATAAATATCAAGCAATAATGTATGTTTCTAATGCATGTGCAATGCAATGCGATGCAAATATGCGATGCAATCTCCTCTGTGATATTTTACAAATATCATGCACTTGGCAGTTTCACGTTTATCGATAACGTCCTCAGCGATTAAATTTACGTTTTATCGAAAACGTTCAAACGATCAAATTTTACGTTTTAATGAAAACGCTCAAACGCTCCACGTACGGTTGACGACGACGTACCAATGATCATACTAAATAGGAAAAGCAATTGGGAGTAAACGTCTTTCCACCAAGTATACAATTACAACTCCTGTGTAAATTATACTAAAGACCGTCCTCCACAGTCACGAAATACCCCAAGAGATCGATAGAATAAAATTATAGTCATTGTAAAATTATCCCAAGTCGAGTCTGCAGAACCCACTCATCATAGGACCATTTTACCTATAATTAATTCCCATGGTTATTTGACGTATCACAGTCATAAACCTAATCTCCGCGTATTCTCATATCGATTTAATCAAATCTAATGTTTCTTTTCCCATTATCTTATCTTAGCTCCATGACACCATGCATGATTTCAATCACAATCATCAATGTATTAGGATTGACTTTAAATTCTTTACTTGGTATTGAATTGATGCTAAAAAGGAAGTAATTCCAAAAATAACCTTTTTAATAATAGAAATAAATTTTAACTTAAAAATATTAAGTAAAACAATAGGGAAATATTAGATTTGAAAAAATTTACATTTTTCAGATTTTTCTACAGTGAGTAACCGGTTAGTAGAATCAATAACCGGCTACTGCACTGTATCTGTTAATTCAAATTTCCCTCTTTTTCAATTCTGCAGTAGACTAACCGGTTATCAGCACTAGTAACCGGTTAGCAGCACCAGTAACCAGTATAACTGTAACACCCCGATTTGGCAACTTGAAAACACATTCCTCATTTTAAAAGTATAGTAAAAATATGGGCCAAATTTTTTTTATACAAGTAACATGATCATGAGAACCGTTAGGTTTCTAAAATTCTCTTGCATTTAAAATGGTGTTCTCACATATCATATTAAGCTTCAAGTTCCAAACCGAGATGTCACAAGACACCGCACTTTGAAACTTGCTTCCTTGCCTTTCATTTGTCATAGCTCTTTTTCTTTCATAATTTAAATCATTGATATCAAATAAAACTTGTTCCATCAACATAAGTTCGGGGTTACATGTTGGTACTGCAACGCTAACCAAGTAAATACAGGGAAACGAAATACTTCCAATAAAATAAAAGAACTACCACCAGGCCCACTAAGCTGAAGTCGAAGGGTCCACAGGAGGTGCCTCACTCGAGTCGAACTCAATCACCTCTGCCTCCGGGTAGTCTGAATCTTCATCAGGATCCTCTTCTGGGTCTTCCTCTGGTTCGTCCTGTACCATCCCTGAATTTTAGTTCCCGAATAATGTCATGCTTTGCTATATGAATGTTTTGCCTTGCTTGATGTATTAGAGCTTAAATCGTGTGTAACTAGCTTATAGTGATTAGGTTTAGCTTAAGCCTAAGTAATTAGGTCTATCCTTGTGTAGTTTTAAGTTGATTAGAATTAGATGCGTAATAGTTTAGTTAGAAGTTAGATTAGTTTGGTTAATGAATGGCTTAAGGGTTAAGTGGGTTAGGTTAAGCCTAAGTAACCAAATGGGCCTTGTGAGTGATGTTGGGCCATGAATGAGTGATGGCCCATGTGTGTGTGTGTGAAAGCCGTGGGGGGGGGGGTGTGTGTAGCCTTGAGTGAGTTTGTGAGGTGTCATGCCCACACTTCATGCATGTTGGCCAAGAGTTAGGTGGCAACACCATATTTTCTTCCCTTGCATGAGGCATGAGGTGTCCACACACCAAGCACACCACTTAGCCACCTTAACAACTCACCATTTGACTTTGCATCCTTACATAAGTGACCATGTATTGATGAGAATCACTTTTGCTTCTTTTCTTCTTAGCACCATCATCATCATCATCTTCTTCTTTTCCTTGAAGAAGCCCACGGCCACCACCCATAAACACCACCATCCAAACTTATTCTTCTATTAAAACCAAGAAATCCTTACATGACCTAAGCCTAGATCATGGATATACTACATGCAAGTGTGATTAAGGCTTACAAGCTCAAATCCAAACCCTTCCTCTTTTAGAAGCTCACGGCCTCATCCACCATCACCCTTAATCAAGCTTAAACTCTTACCAAACACAAGAAACCTTAGCATATTCATACTCTAGATCATGAATATGCCACTTGTTTAAGTTTTGTGTTGAAGAAATTTCAATCATCAAACTCCAAACCTAAATAAGCTCACGACCAAACCTCAAACAACACCTTGAAATCTTTAGCTTGGTAGATCAAAGGAGAGCTTTAGAGTTTTGGAAGCTTGAGATCAAGTTTAGAGTGTCAAGGAGGGAAAGTGCTCAGGGTTTTGGGGAGGAAAGGCCCAAAAGTTCTAAGTCTCAATAGTTGTCTTCAAGAGGTAAGTGAGAGAAGCTTACACTTTTGCTAGAATAAGTCTTAAAGCTTAGAAACTAGGTTGAGTCACCATGAGACCCAAGGGCACTAGCTAGACTTTATTTTGGGCTTGGAGGCCAATTTGTGATGAATCTTGGTATGTGATTAACGAATGTTCTATGCTGAATTTTGTGTTTATATTTGTATTGATTAAACAATTATGATTATGTCATGTTGGTTAATGGAATGCTTAGGAGAACACGGCCAAGGGTGGACTAAATGGATTTTAGTTAACTAGGCCTAACTGAGAATTAGATGAGGTAATTAAGTGTTAACCAAAACGGTTTTAGATTGCTAAGTCTCGGTTAAGGGGTTAACCTAGTAGCTAAAATGGTTTAGTCAACTAAGTGTTAACCAAACCTAGTCCTAAACCTAATCAAGTTTCAATTAATCCGAACTTAGTGACCCTAATCCTTAATTAGTCAACTAATCCAAGATTAGTTGGACTTAATCCGAACTTAGTGACCTTAATCCTTGATTAGTCAACTAATCCAAGATTAGTTGAACTTAATCCGAACTTAGTGACCCTAATCCTTGATTAGTCAACTAATCCAAGATTAGTTGGACTTAATCCGAACTTAGTGACCCTAATCCTTGATTAGTCAACTAATCCAAGATTAGTTGGACTTAATCCGAACTTAGTGACCTTAATCCTTGATTACTCAACTAACCCAAGATTAGTTGGACTTAATCCGAACTTAGTGACCCTAATCCTTGATTAGTCAACTAATCCAAGATTAGTTGGACTTAATCCGAACTTAGTGACCGTAATCCCATGATTAGTCAACTAATCCATGATTAGTTGGACTTAACCCATGATTAGTCGGATTTAATCCGAGATTAGTCAATTAAGCTAAACCTAATTCATGATTAGTGAGACCTAATTCACGATTAGTGAACTTAGTCCATGATTAGTGATCGAGGCCGTACCCGATCAAAATAAAAGGTGTTTATTCTGTAGTACTAGGAAGGTGATCCTAGGTCGTTTCCCAGCGAATATCGGTCTAGGCAAAGTATCAAACACGTAGTGTGCAGTAGAATGGGGGGGTTTTTGTGCGTGACAAATGTGAAGAACAAAACACAAACAGAATATAAAAACTAAGAAAATCAGAAACAAAAGCGGGCAAACCCCTTTGGTTACGTACACTACTCAATCCTAGCTCACTAAAGATCGATTCCTCTCATCTCCTCTGTCCAACTCGTGATAACCAAATACTAAGCGAAAATTCAGTTATCACTCCAAACCCTAACTTCTAATTAAGCATCAGAAACCAGAATTGGAGTTTTTACGAGTTAATACAAATTAAGCATTTATATTCATGTATTATCTCTACGAAATGGAATTAAGCAAACCACTACACATCGATAAACATGAAAACAGAGAAGAGAAAACGAAATTGCATTAATAACAAGAGCTCAAGAGTAGATAATACAATACCAAAGGGATTAACCCTTGAAGTCTAGCCTTCCATGGCCATAAATGAAGAAAAACGAGTAGAAATGGGGAAGAACAAAACCCTAGCAGCCACCATCACTTGGGAGAGCCAAGAGAGAAGTTCTAACCTAGAGAGAGAGTGAGAAATCTGAAATGAAAAAGTGTGTTCTTGGAGGTTACACGAATTTCCCCTCTTAAGACACAAAATGGGCCTAAAACATGGGCCCAAATCCTAAGAAACACTATTCTGAACATTACAATTAAAAAGGGACCTAAATGCAAATTACAATCTTCACTTCAATACTTCAATCTTCATTTCCAAACATCCCAAAGTGTCATTGTGCCAAATATTACCTGAAAATAGAAATAGAATTAATTAGGCTAAATAATTCCAAATTAAACAATATTCGGAATATTAGTCCAATAAACTCTAAATCAATAAATCAAGCTAATCAATGTCAAATGGGCAACAAGTATCAATAATAGGAGTAAAATAATGCAAGGAATAATGGGAAATAAAATGCTCATCAATTAGTCAGCTAAAGTTCAGTTAAACCTAGTCTTAAGTAATTAGGACTTACTTAACCAAAGTCTTAAGTAATTAAGACTTACCGAACCCAAGTGCTAGTTACTTAAGGTGTACTTAGGTCAGGTAAATGATGGGACTTTGTCCGGATACTCAGACATCAGCTTGACCTAGAACTCGTATGACTCTGCTATGTTAGCTACACACTTAGATGCTTATGGATACATGTTGATTGCTTATAATGAGCTAATATGAATGTGTATGTATCCATGCTGAACTGATGTCGAATGATCATGACATAGTTGAACTAATGATAAACTTGGAACTTGAACATGTGCATGATAACCTAGGATTGCAAGAGTTGCATTGATAACATACATGAGCTAGGTTATCAGACCAGTCCCAATCTGAGGAACACCTACGCAGGTGGAAACACCGTAAGGCATGCCTTTTCTACGCAGGTGAACCTGTGAACCGTTTCTGTAACTGAACTTGATATTTTATGAAAGCATGCACAGGGTTCACCGTAAGCCGTTCCTTTCTACGCTGGTGGACGCAGTAAGTCGTGCCCTTTACGCTGGTGGAAACACTGTAAGTCGTGCCGTTTACGCTGGTGGAAACACTGTAAGTCGTGCCTTTTACGCTGGTGGAAACACTGTAAGTCGTGCCTTTTACGCTGGTGGAAACACTGTAAGTCGTGCCTTTTACGCTGGCAGACGTGCCGTAAGCCGTGCCGCGTTCTTGAACGCACCGTTCCTCAGATCTGGACCCGGTGGACATAGAGGCCTCGAAGATGGAGAAACATGTACATGTATCATGCCACTTATCTTGAAAAATAATAACTAAACTGGTGTGTGTTCATATGTATATGCATTATTGCACTGGTTATTGCTGCTGTTTATCTGGCTGTGAATGTTAGGGCTTAGGCTTATTCGATAATGCGACTGTGTTAGGCTTACTCTCCTGCCCTTTTAGGTGATGGCCAGATGTCGGCATTGCATCGAGATTCGCCCGCTCCTTGATGGTGTTTGGGAGTATCAGGATCACCGGGTTGTTTTTGAGGGTGAAGTAGAGATCACTCTCTACCATCCCAATCCTGTAGTTCGCCTTCGTCCTCGTAGGTTTCATATTCCGATTATTTACGTTATGCACATACCCCCGTTTTAAACTCTTTGTGTCCTCGGATGGACGACCTTTAAGGGTGTGCATAGTGGAAATAATCCGGAATCCGAAATAGTCGTACAGTTTTTGGTTGGACGAAACCGGTGATATCTGACTATGGAGTAGCTGCAGTGGACCAGTAACCAGCTCTGATGATACCCTTTTCTTTTGAGTTTTATATATTGTAAATATTGCTTTTGTAAGGTATTATCAGAGTGTTTAATTTCCAATGGACTTGTACCTATTATGTATCAGACCTTTAAGACCTATTATCTACAACTAAGGTTCACCTTACGCATTTCAATATTCCGCTGGCTTTTAAGAATTTTGGAAATCCGGTATTGATCAGTTTTTTTTTAAAGAACATGCAATTGAGGGACTAATGGTTTCATTTCAAAAATAATATTTATTGCAAAAACCCTCGACTGCTTTTCAATGACTTATAACTTTCCGGATTTTAACTCTTTCATTCTACTTACCAATAAAGTGTTTTAAAAAGAAAAATTTTTCCACCCTAATTTTTGGAAAACTATACAAGTCCGAATTAATGGAGCGAAAACCTTTTCGAAAATAAGAACGTTACACCTTTTTGTGGTATCAGAGCTGAAGGTCCTGCACCTGGTCCATAGTTAGTCCTATCTAGACTAAGATAGTTGTAGGATTAAGATAGTTCTAGGCCTTCAATTCCCTTAGGCCTATTGTGATACTTAGCCTTTAGTGCAGGTTCACAATGGCAGCTAGGAATCAATGTAACTTAGCTGAGGTTTTAGATAGGATTACTACGGTGATCGAGAACATGCAGCAACAAGCTAACCAACCACCCCCAGACCAAGCGGGACAAATCGAGTTCCGTAGTCTGTCTGAGTTCCGAAACTGTAACCCTCCTAGGTTTGAGGGAGGTTTCAAACCCGATGAGGCTAACAAGTGGATAAACGAACTGGACAAAATCTTCCAAACCCTAGGATGTACGGACGCTCAGCGAGTGACCTATGCCACGTACATGTTGTTTGGGGAGGCTGAAAACTGGTGGAAGCGCGCTGTTCAACTCTTGGCTCATGAAGGTCGGGAAATCACATGGCAAGTGTTTACGGAAAAGTTTCTGGATATGTACTTTCCCGAGGATCTGAGGCGGAAGAAGGAGATAGAGTTTCTGCAACTGCAGCAAGGTGACATGAGTGTGGGTGAATACACCGCTAAGTTTGAGGAGCTTCTTAAGTATTCTCCTTACTTTTAGAAACACCCTGACGAACGAAGCAAGTGCATCAAGTTTGAGAATGGGCTAAGACCGGATTTAAAGGCAGCTTTCAGTTACCAGAAGATTCAGAACTTCTCAACTCTGGTCGATATGTGCCGGGTTTATGAAGATGATAAGAAGGCTGAGGAGCTATACTTGCGAAGTAAGAGGAATCAGCAGAGTTCCGGGTCACAGTGGCGCAAGGATTCAAACTTTAAAGGCAAAAGGCCACACTTCAAGGTCAAGGGTAAAGGCAAGGCGTCGGGACAAGTAGCAAGTTATCAAGGAAGTGCTCCGTTGTGCGATAACTGCAAACGTCATCACTTCGGAGAGGTTTGTCGGAAGCCGTTTTCTGGTTGCTTTAAGTGTGGTAAGCCGGGTCATTGGTCAAGGGACTGCAGAGAACCCGAGAAGAATGACTCGAAGGGATCGGTGAATAGACCGGTGGCTAGAGGGAAGGTATTTACTCTCAGTGGTGCTGAAGCCAATCAAGCCCCTGATCTCGTGCAAGGTACCCTTCTTCTTAATAGTCAACCTTGTAAAGTTTTGTTTGATTCTGGAGCTAGTCATTCTTTCGTTTCATATGAATGTGTGAATCGTTTGAACTTGCCCCTATCTGATTCACCATACTGCTTTAGAATAGAAACCCCAACTAACTCCCCTGTCCTTACTTCCAAAGTCTGTTTAAACTGTTTGGTTGAGGTACTAGGCCGCGTCTCGAGTGTAGACCTAGTCTGTTTACCTTTATCACAGTTAGATGTCATTCTGGGTATGGACTGGATGATGAGGAACCGAGTGATCATCGACTGTGATAAGAGGATAGCCTTGTACAAAGACCTTCAACCCCCGAACCCCGAACTCAAAGGCTTCATGTGTCTGTTCTCTGCAACGAGGGAAGAAGAGGAGAAAGAGATAAAAGGAATACCAGTGGTAGAGGAGTTTCCGGAGGTGTTCACGGATGATGTACCGGGGTTGCCGCCGAATCGAGAAATCGAGTTTGGTATCGATCTAATCCCAGGAACTGGCCCAATCTCTATAGCACCATATAGGATGGCGCCGCCGGAGATGGCTGAGTTGAAGAAGCAAGTAGAAGAGTTGTTTCAGAAATAGTTGATCAGGCCAAGTGTGTCTCCCTGGGGTGCGCCAGTGTTGTTTGTGGGAAAGAAGGACGGAAGTCTGCGTATGTGCGTGGACTACCGGCAGTTGAACAAGGTGACCATCAAGAACAAATACCCTCTGCCAAGGATAGACGATCTTATGGATCAAGTTCGCGGAGCTTCTGTTTTCTCGAAGATAGATCTAAGATATGGGTACCATCAGATAAGGATTCGGGAACAGGATATTCCCAAGACGGCGTTTCGGTCTCATTATGGGCACTATGAGTATGTAGTAATGCCGTTCGGTTTGACGAATGCTCCTGCTATTTTTATGGACTACATGAACAAGGTCTTCAGACCGTTCTTGGACTCGTTTGTAGTAGTCTTTATAGATGATATTCTGGTCTACTCAAAGAGTCCAGAGGAACATGCAGAACACTTAAGGATTATGTTGAGAGTTTTAAAGGAGAAATAGTTGTACGCCAAACCCTCGAAGTGCGAGTTTTGGCTGGAGGAAGTTAAGTTTTTGGGACACGTGATCTCGAAAGGAGGAATAGTTGTCGATCCAACAAAGGTTGAATCAGTTCTTCAATGGGAACAGCCTAAGACAGTAATGGAGGTCCGAAGTTTCTTAGGACGTGCCGGGTACTACCAAAGGTTTATAGATGGATTTTCGAAGATCTCCCTACCCCTGACTAAGTTGACCAAGAAGGATCAACCTTTTGTCTGGGACTCGAAGTGCAAAGAGAGTTTCCAAAAGCTGAAGGAAAAGCTAACCACTTCACCAGTGTTAATCTTACCTGACCCACAGAAGAGTTTTGATGTGTACTGCGATGCGTCTGGGCAAGGCCTCGGGTGTGTGTTGATGCAAGAAGGTAAGGTTGTGGCATACGCATCAAGGCAGTTGAAAGTGCATGAGGTGAATTATCCGACGCACGACTTGGAGTTAGCCGCGATAGTCTTCGCTCTGAAGATCTGGAGACACTATCTCTATGGCACTGTGTTCCGAGTGTTCAGTGACCATAAGAGCTTAAAGTATCTCTTTGACCAAAAAGAGCTGAACATGAGACAACGTCGGTGGACGGAGTTTCTCAAAGATTATGACTTCGAACTCCACTATCATCCTAGAAAGGCGAATGTGGTTGCGGATGCCCTAAGCAGAAAGGCATTGCATGTGAGTGCCATGATGATTAAGGAGGCTGTGCTACTGGAGAAGTTTTGGGATATGAGTTTGGTAATGGAAGTCGAGCCAACAAGCTTAAAGTTAGGAATGCTGCAGATCACGAATGAGTTTATGACTCTGATCCGCGAGCGGCAACAAGAAGATGGTGAGCTTAGTGAAAAGAAGAGGTTGGCATTTGAAGGGAAAGAACTGAACTTTCAGGAGGGAAAGGATGGACTTCTTCGTTTCAAAACGAGGATATGCATTCCAAAGGACGCAGAACTTAGAAGAATGATATTGGAGGAAGCGCACAAGAATCGGATGAGTATGCATCCGGGAACAACTAAGATGTATCAGGATTTGAAAAAGTTGTTCTGGTGGTCTGGATTAAAGAAAGATGTGGCTGAGTATGTAGCATCATGTTTGGTTTGCCAGAAAACGAAGGCCGAGCATAAGAAGCCAGGAGGAGGGCTACAATGTTTGGAGGTCCCTCAGTGGAAGTGGGACAGCATATCGATGGATTTTGTGTCGGGTTTACCAAGGACGGACCAGAATTTTGATGCCATATGGGTTGTGGTGTGACATCTGCCCATTTGACTCACTTCTGAAAGTCCCTAATTAAGAAAATTGTTTTAACCTGATTAATTAAAGAATTGATTTGAAAGAGTTTTGAGTTCGTGATGAGTTCTTATGTTTGGAATTCGGATTGCTTATGTGTGTGACTTTGCATGCTTGATTAATTGTGGTTGAATAAGATTTTGTTTTCTTAGTCGGTTCTATGATTTTATGGTTTAAGATGGAAATTATTTTATCTAAGCTTTAAAGAATCAAGTCCAATCACCCCTAGAAACCCTAATTGATGCCCTAATCGAGGAGTGAAACCCTAATCGAGCTCTTAATCTTTGATTAAGTGCTTAATCATTCTCTTAAACCCTAAACTCTTTTTGATTAGTGAGTTAATCCAAAATTAGTTTTCCTTAAACCCAAGATTAAGTTTTTGATTAGCACCTTAATCCTTGATTAAGCCCTAATTACTAAGGATTAGTGAATTAAACCTAGATTAATTAACCTAATCCTACCCTAATCATGATTAGAACCTTAATTAAGTGCCTTAAACCTGATTAACTAACCTAACCTACCCTTAATTACCCTTGGCCGAATGCTATGCATGGCTTGGACACTAAGCTCACTTCTTTGATCAACAAGTGGCATGCCTTGTTAGTCAACAAGATGACATCACTCTAGTGACCTAAGCATGACCTAAGAATTAAGAAAAAGTGAAGGAAAGGAAGTAATAAGGGGGAGGCCGTGAGGGACTTGAGGCAAAACTTGGCCTCCAAGTTTTGAGACTTAATCCTTAAGCATTTGCCATCATACCCTCCATGCAAACCCTTAGTAGCAAATAAGGAAAGTTGGAATGGATAGAAGAAAAGGGACCAAACCGTGAGGAGGAAGGAGTGAGTGTTCATTCTTATTTCCTCATCCCATCTTCATCATTTCTTCTTTCTTTCAATACCCACACAAACAACTTCAACAACAATACACACCAACAACACACCAAAACCATGAGGAAGAAAGAGTGATCCAAACACAAACACTTTCCTTGTTTTCATTTCTTTCCTAAACCAAACACATAGCACTAAGAGCACCATCAAGCTCTTAGTGAGAAAGTGAGAAGAGAGAGAGGCCGAATCTTGAGAGGAAAAGAACCAAGCCTCAACACCTTGGAATCTTCATGATCTAAGCTAGATCAAGCTAAACTAGTGAAGAAGAGAAGGAGAAAACCATGGACTAAGAGAGGGAGTGAGTGAACCGTGAGAAGAGAGGAGAGAAAACAAAGATTTTGGACTTGAATTCTTGAAAGTTTTGATTAAGTAAGGATTTGTTTCATAATCTTAAAAGCTTCAAACCTTTTTCTGTAATTCTTGTTCTTTTTCATTCATTCTTTCTTTACTTTGATTTTTACTTGAAAAGGGTGTGATGCATGTTATTTTTCCAAGCTTGATTCTAAAAGTTTTGTTAAGAAAATGTTTTTCTTCATGGTCTTGAAGTTTTCTCTTTGATTTCTTGAAAATGTTTTAGAAAAGAATTTGATTTTAAGTTTCATAGAAAGATTTTGAAGGTCTAATAATTTTGGTTGCATGCATGTCAAGATCTATGCTTGAACTTTGCCTTACTTGATGTTTGAATCCTAATGTGAAAAATCTTTGAAAATGATTGATTTCTTTGATGATTTTCTTGTGAATGGCCATGGTTTGCACTTAGTTTTTAAGTTAGGAATTTTGTTATTGAATCTTGATTATGTGCATGTGATTACCATGAGATTCTAAGCATGTTTTCGAAGTTTGAAACTCTAAGAAAATTCTTTTAAGAAAATCATGGATTGGTCACGGTTTTGTTGATTATTGTGAGTATGAGTTTGATTTTCCTTTGCTTAATCTCTTACATGATATGATCTTGAAATTTAATAATATGTGATGTTGTGATCCTTAGATATAGCCATGGTTTCACATGCTAAATTAAAAAGGATTAAGATTTTCTTAAGATCGATTGATGAATATGTGATTTCCATGAACTTTGAGTTGATTTCTATGTGTTTTAAGTGAAATCTAAATTGTTTAAGAAACCTATATATGCCACGGTTTCATAAATGAAAATATGCTAGGCTTATGCTTTTGTTTGCTTGATGAATTATGTGAATTTGTTGTTGGATTGAGAGTTGTTTTTAAGTCTTGAATTCTTGAAAATATTTTTGAGGAAAACCTATTTGAGGTCACGGTTTAGACCTTAATTTTTAAGTTGAATTATCTTAATTGAATATGTGTTAATGTCATGGAATTATGTGTTGATTTGTGAAGTTGACCTTTGAAGAAATGATTTCCTAAACAACCCATGATGCATACGGTTTTGACATACTCATGCATGATAAGATGAAGTTTTGCTAAGATGAAATTAAATAAGTGAAAGATCAATGAGAATGTGACTAAGTGTATGTGTGATGCATGATTCGGTTTGTGCATGTTTAAGTGATAGATTCCCTCGTTTGATTGGGCTATATGTATTGATAAGTTTGTGAACATGTTTATGTGCAACTTAATGGCTTATGATTGTGAAATGTTTGGAATGGATGAATGTTTTTATGATTTGTTTTACTTGAGCACCTTGCTGCCCTCATGTAGATCTAAGTGTTTAAACTTGATGAGTGGTTGATTTAGGTGTTTACTTGGTTGCTTTCATGATTCTTGGTTGTTTGTGCTTTTAAATTGGTTTTAAGTAATGGAGAAATGAATTTGAAACTTAGGACATGATGATGTCCAGAATTTTATGGACTATGATACTTATTTAAAAGTTTTTTAAAAGTATTTTCAAAGTGTTTTAAAGTTGAGTTTTTGAGGATATTCAATCTAGGTCAAAGTTGGCTTGAAAAGTACAATTTTTCGGTGTTTTTGGAATTGGATTCAATGCTGTCCAAAAGGGGCCAGCAAAGAAACTCTTCAATTAAACAAATTTAATTGATTATTTTCTCATGATTCTAAAGTATGAAAGTTAATGTTTGAACTTGGACAAGTTTGAGTTAAAGAGAATTGATGTTTCGGTTTCTGAATGAAGTAAACGTTTGAATTCTCTTGAGTCGTCTTGAGAATGAATTTAAGAATAATAATTAAATAAAGATTAACACTCACATATCTATTTTATGGGACTTGAAAGAAGTTGGAGTCGGGCAGACAAGGAAGGGAGCGAATCACTCGGGACTTGTAGATTCGGTAACTGCGAATCCAGGTGAGAGAGAAGTTATCCTAAGACGCTTTGGTGTCTAGTGAGTATGCTAGGACACTCCGTACTCTCTCAAAGTCGGAGTAAAGGTCTATCGTAGTTAGTAGTATACCCGATAATTTGCGTGATTGTTTGTATCGCGGTATACGAAGACTCAGACCTATAATATTACATGGTGTTGATTGGCTGATATTATTGTTTATGTTGAGATACATTATTGTGTATGACTGTCATTGCATGAGCATATTGCATCATCCCGCGATATAAGATAAGAATAGAAATGACATAGAAAACTGTAAGAAATCCCCCGACGATTAGAGCGAAACTCTAAGGGATGGAACGCGTGATGAACCGGATGATGCTGATGCGCTGAATACGTGGATCGAGCTGACGCTATGATGATGACGATGACGCTTTGAACGTGAACGCCATGAGTGCTGAGTTCTACGACGATAGTTTCCACGTGGTTGTAGCCATGTGTTGATATAGCCTCCATATGGTCGTAGCCATATGTTGAGTGTGAATGATTTTGGGATAGGTCGGAGCCTATCTATTGATGTTTGATGGATATCCCGCATATGGTCGGAGCCGTATGCTGATGTTGATTCTGAATGGGTCGTAGCCCGTCAGAACGTTGATTGATATTCCGCATATAGTCGTAGCTATATGGCGAGGTTGATTCTGATTGGGTTGTAGCCCGTCAGACAAGTTGTGGATATCCTGCATACTAGTCGGAGCCGTAGGCCGAAAATGATTAAAGATGGGTCGGAGCCCGTCAGACATAGTGGTCGAGTCCCACAGAAGCATTCCGCATATAGTCGGAGCTGTATGGCAGAGATGACTTAGGATGGGTCGACGTTAGGACAGAAAAGTATAACCCCACAACCTTAAACCTTTACCCGAAGTAGTGGAGAGGAAGACACGGTGTTTACCTGCGTGGTACTCACTTGATGATTAGGATAGGGGAAGGTAATGACGGTGATTCGTCAAGAAGCCTTGAGAAGTCTGTCTAGGTGGGAAAAACCATAGGGGCCCTGGCTGAACCGGTCGGAGCTGGTCACTCAGTGGTGTGGACGAAGTTCCACATGTACACTAGACAGAGGACTGACGCCCCCTTGACTAATTCTTGATCAGTGAGAGGGATGCTCGAACACGGCCGGATGAGGTTATTGTATTTATTTTCCCGGGCTGTTATTTTATGAATGCATTCACTTTGCCATCCAGTAAAAGCCGGTGTGGTTAGAGATCCTGTACTCCTGATTGCTTCCGACTAGGTGGATGGATTCCGAGGAGATGTAGACCTGAAACCCAAAACTATAAAGCCTGAATTCCTGATGTTATGGACTCGAGATATGTGAACGAGAGGACTTCTCCTAGACGAGACGAACTAATCAAGAAACTTCGACTTTGCGAGACGAGTGGTCAAAGTGATTCAGCTCTGCGAGATAATTGATTTAGGGATTCCCTTAAGCGAGAGATAAAAGATTAGATAATGTGACGATTGCATTGCATCTTCATGCATCTTATATATTTGCCTGCTATATTGTTTGTTGTATTGTTGTTATGTTCTGGTATGCGTCGCTAGTGTAAATCCAAGAAGTCGATGGGAGTAATTCCATTCGGATAACTTACTCTCTCAACTTCTTGTGTACATATGACTATGAATCTTCGATTCTAAAAGACGGTGGAGCTGGTGATGCTACTCCTGGAGGAAGGACTTACTGATCGTGACGTGCTGACGAGTGGACTACTATTGGACGACGGAGATTGCTTTTGAGGACGTACGTCGTGGATCGTGAAGGGGACGCTACTTAGTAGTTTATAAATAGGTTCCCAATGGACCCTTGCTGATATGTATCAAGTGTACCCCTTACCTTTTTGAAATGTTTTGTTATGTAAGAATGGCACCGATGTTCTGTGGTGGCCACTTTTGTGAGAACCTCTATGGTCTGTTTTCTAAATTGTTTAAGCAAATCAAATATGTTTCCCAGTAACTAAATGTTTTACTCTTTTATTTTTAAGTGAGTTTTTAATATCAAACTGTTTTCAGAAACTTCCGCAAACGTTTTGAGGAAAGGATTTTTAAAAGTAATACCTTGTTTTGGGAAGCTCGATAGTCGAGTGTTGCTCCCGTTTAAAAAAAAAAAATTTACCCTATTTTTCCCAAAAGAATTAATTAACATTTGATGAGTGTTTGTTTCGAGTTTTCCAAATCGGGGTGTTACACTTGGTAGATCGGTTAACTAAATCTGCGCATTTTATCCCCATAAATATGCGTTATTCACTGGAAAGGCTTGCTCAACTCTACGTTGAGGAGGTGGTACGACTGCATGGTATACCTTCCAGTATAGTTTCTGACCGCGATCCAAGGTTTACATCTCGGTTTTGGAACAGTCTGCATCAAGCCCTGGGAACAAAGTTAAAAATGGGATCTGCTTATCATCCTCAAACTGACGGACAAACAGAGCGAACCATTCAGACGTTGGAAGATATGTTAAGAGCGTGTGCCTTGGAGGAGCAAAGAAGTTGGGATAAGGTGTTACCATTGGTGGAATTTACCTATAACAGCTATCATGCGAGTATTGGGATGGCACCGTTTGGAGCGTTGTATGGAAGAAAGTGCCAGACACCACTATGTTGGTTTCAAGTGGGGGAGAATGCTTAGATCGGTCCAGAACTGGTACAAGAAACAACTGAGAAGATCAAGATGGTACAAGAGAAGATGAGGACGGCTCAGGGAGGGCAGAAGAGTTATGCGGATAAGAGGAGAAGACCTCTTGAGTTTTTAGAAGGAGAGCATGTGTTTATTAAGGTATCCCCGATGAAAGGTGTAGGCAGAGCGTTGAGAACCAAGAAACTTTCACCCAGGTTCATCGGTCCGTACCAAATCCTTAGGATAATTGGTCCAGTTGCGTACCAGATAGCCTTACCACCATCCTTGTCTAGCCTGCACAATGTCTTTCATGTTTCACAACTTCGAAAGTTTGTGCACGACCCTAACTCAATTCTGGATATCCGACCCGATGACCTGTCTGTGCGAGAAAACCTAACTCCAGAAGCTGGCCCGATTTTTATAGAACACCTTCGAATCAAGCAACTTAGGGGAAAAGAAATACCCTTGGTTAGGGTTGTTTGGGAACACAATGGTGTTCAAGAGTCAACTTGGGAACCCGAAGCTACGATGCGTAGAGAATATCCTGAGTTGTTCAGGTAGAACAGAATTTCGGGGACGAAATTCCTGTAAGTAGGGGAGAGTGTAACATCCCTGAATTTTAGTTCCCGAATAATGTCATGCTTTGCTATATGAATGTTTTGCCTTGCTTGATGTATTAGAGCTTAAATCGTGTGTAACTAGCTTATAGTGATTATGGTTAGCTTAAGCCTAAGTAATTAGGTCTATCCTTGTGTAGTTTAAGTTGATTAGGATTAGATGCGTAATAGTTTAGTTAGAAGTTAGATTAGTTTGGTTAATGAATGGCTTAAGGGTTAGGTGGGTTAGATTAAGCCTAAGTAACCAAATGGGCCTTGTGAGTGATGTTGGGCCATGAATGAGTGATGGCCCATGTGTGTGTGTGTGAAAGCTGTGGGGTGTGTGTGTGTGTGTAGCCTTGAGTGAGTTTGTGAGGTGTCATTCCCACACTTCATGCATGTTGGCCAAGAGTTAGGTGGCAACACCATATTTTCTTCCCTTGCATGAGGCATGAGGTGTCCACACACCAAGCACACCACTTAGCCACCTTAACAACTCACCATTTGACTTTGCATCCTTACATAAGTGACCATGTATTGATGAGAATCACTTTTGCTTCTTTTCTTTTTAGCACCATCATCATCATCATCTTCTCCTTTTCCTTGAAGAAGCCCACGGCCACCACCCATAAACACCACCATCCAAACTTATTCTTCCATTAAAACCAAGAAATCCTTACATGACCTAAGCCTAGATCATGGATATACTACATGCAAGTGTGATTAAGGCTTACAAGCTCAAATCCAAACCCTTCCTCTTTTAGAAGCTCACGGCCTCATCCACCATCACCCTTAATCAAGCTTAAACTCTTACCAAACACAAGAAACCTTAGCATATTCATACTCTAGATCATGAATATGCCACTTGTTTAAGTTTTGTGTTGAATAAATTTCAATCATCAAACTCCAAACCTAAATAAGCTCACGGCCAAACCTCAAACAACACCTTGAAATCTTTAGCTTGGTAGATCAAAGGAGAGCTTTAGAGTTTTGGAAGCATGAGATCAAGTTTAGAGTGTCAAGGAGGGAAAGTGCTCACGGTTTTGGGGAGGAAAGGCCCAAAAGTTCTAAGTCTCAATAGTTGTCTTCAAGAGGTAAGTGAGAGAAGCTTACACTTTTGCTAGAATAAGTCTTAAAGCTTAGAAACTAGGTTGAGTCACCATGAAACCCAAGGGCACTAGCTAGACTTTATTTTGGGCTTGGAGGCCAATTTGTGATGAATCTTGGTATGTGATTAACGAATGTTCTATGCTGAATTTTGTGTTTATATTTGTATTGATTAAACAATTATGATTATGTCATGTTGGTTAATGGAATTCTTAGGAGAACACGGCCAAGGGTGGACTAAATGGATTTTAGTTAACTAGGCCTAACTGAGAATTAGATGAGGTAATTAAGTGTTAACCAAAACGGTTTTAGATTGCTAAGTCTCGGTTAAGGGGTTAACCTAGTAGCTAAAATGGTTTAGTCAACTAAGTGTTAACCAAATCTAGTCCTAAACCTAATCAAGTTTCAATTAATCCGAACTTAGTGACCCTAATCCTTAATTAGTCAACTAATCCAAGATTAGTTGGACTTAATCCGAACTTAGTAACCTTAATCCTTGATTAGTCAACTAATCCAAGATTAGTTGGACTTAATCCGAACTTAGTGACCCTAATCCTTGATTAGTCAACTAATCCAAGATTAGTTGGACTTAATCCGAACTTAGTGACCCTAATCCTTGATTAGTCAACTAATCCAAGATTAGTTGGACTTAATCCGAACTTAGTGACCCTAATCCTTGATTAGTCAACTAATCCAAGATTAGTTGGACTTAATCCGAACTTAGTGACCTTAATCCTTGATTACTCAACTAACCCAAGATTAGTTGGACTTAATCCGAACTTAGTGACCCTAATCCTTGATTAGTCAACTAATCCAAGATTAGTTGGACTTAATCCGAACTTAGTGACCGTAATCCCCTGATTAGTCAACTAATCCATGATTAGTTGGACTTAACCCATGATTAGTCGGATTTAATCCGAGATTAGTCAATTCAGCTAAACCTAATTCATGATTAGTGAGACCTAATTCACGATTAGTGAACTTAGTCCATGATTAGTCAGCTAAAGTTCAGTTAAACCTAGTCTTAAGTAATTAGGACTTACTTAACCAAAGTCTTAAGTAATTAAGACTTACCGAACCCAAGTGCTAGTTACTTAAGGTGTACTTAGGTCAGGTAAATGATGGGACATTGTCCGGATACTCAGACATCAGCTTGACCTAGAACTCGTATGACTCTGCTATGTTAGCTACACACTTAGATGCTTATGGATACATGTTGATTGCTTATAATGAGCTAATATGAATGTGTATGTATCCATGCTGAACTGATGTCGAATGATCATGACATAGTTGAACTAATGATAAACTTGGAACTTGAACATGTGCATGATAACCTAGGATTGCAAGAGTTGAATTGATAACATACATGAGCTAGGTTATCAGACCAGTCCCAATCTGAGGAACACCTACGCAGGTGGAAACACCGTAAGGCGTGCCTTTTCTACGCAGGTGAACCTGTGAACCGTTTTTGTAACTGATCTTGATATTTTATGAAAGCATGCACAGGGTTCACCGTAAGCCGTGCCTTTCTACGCTGGTGGACGCACTATAAGTCGTGCCTTTTACGCTGGTGGAAACACTGTAAGTCGTTCCTTTTACGCTGGCAGACGTGCCGTAAGCCGTGCCGCATTCTTGAACGCACCGTTCCTCAGATCTGGACCCGGTGGACATAGAGTCCTCGAAGATGGAGAAACATGTACATGCATCATGCCACTTATCTTGAAAGATAATAACTAAACTGGTGTGTGTTCATATGTATATGCATTATTGCACTGGTTATTGCTGCTGTTTATCTGGCTGTGAATGTTAGGGCTTAGGCTTATTCGATAATGCGACTGTGTTAGGCTTACTCTCCTGCCCTTTTAGGTGATGTCCAGATGCCGGCTTTGCATCGAGATTCGCCCGCTCCTTGATGGTGTTTGGGAGTATCAGGATAACCGGGTTGTTTTTGAGGGTGAAGTAGAGATCACTCTCTACCATCCCAATCCCGTAGTTCGCCTTCGTCCTCGTAGGTTTCGTATTCCGATTATTTACGTTATGCACATACCCCCGTTTTAAACTCTTTGTGTCCTCGGATGGACGACCTTTAAGGGTGTGCATAGTGGAAGTAATCCGGAATCCGAAATAGTCGTACAGTTTTTGGTTGGACGAAACCGGTGATCTCTGACTATGGAGTAGCTGTAGTGGACCAGTAACCAGCTCTGATGATACCCTTTTCTTTTGAGTTTTATATATTGTAAATATTGCTTTTGTAAGGTATTATTAGAGTGTTTAATTTCCAATGGACTTGTACCTATTATGTATCAGACCTTTAAGACCTATTATCTACAACTAAGGTTCACCTTACGCATTTCAATATTCCGCTGGCTTTTAAGAATTTTGGAAATCCGGTATTGATCAGTTTTTTTTAAAGAACTTGCAATTGAGGGACTAATGGTTTCATTTCAAAAATAATATTTATTGCAAAAACCCTCGACTGCTTTTCAATGACTTATAACTTTCCGGATTTTAACTCTTTGATTCTACTTACCAATAAAGTGTTTTAAAAAGAAAAATTTTTCCACCCTAATTTTTGGAAAACTATACAAGTCCGAATTAATCGAGCGAAAACCTTTTCGAAAATAAGAGCGTTACACGTCCTCTTGCATAGCCTCAAAAGCCTCATCCAGTAGATCATCAAAAGCCTCATCCAACTCCTCGAGTTCCTCGGCCTCGGGGTCGATCCGTGCAGGTAAAGGCATAGGATGCCCACCATGGTAGTCAGCTGGTCCTCCAGTTTGTAAGTCCGAAAGCACAAAGCGACAGGTGCGAGTGTCGAGCGCTATCCCTTGCAGGGTATGGTTGGGGTCAAAGATGCGAACCTCCATTCGTGACTCCACGCCACTCCCAACCTCGATAGTTCACTTCCCATCTTCCCTCGTCTCGGATGTCGAACTTAAACTTGACAGGATCCATAGACTAAGGGTATAGACATCATAACAACACGCGTACAGAAAAGAAATTTCGAGAGAGTAAGTATTCCCAAGCATGCGATGCCAACAGTGTGGAATTACAATAGGCAAGATATTAAGAAATAACAATAACATATAAACAAACAACATATATAAACATTCTCATATCATTCACATCATTAACATTCAGATCACTTGTTCTTATCAACATCATCACTTTCTATTTCTCCAAAGTTCCTTACATAGCCACGTCACTTTCTGTGAATCTTATATCTTCACATTTTCCATTTTCACACCACCTCATATGCTTTTTCATTCTTTCATCTTTGAAATTATTTCTTAAGATTATACCATTTATCTTTTCTTATTTAAGTCTTATGAATTCGTATCCATCAATGATGCGGGGGAAAAATTTAGGCATCATTGAGAAGGGGTCGCTCAATATAGTTAGCACACACGTCTACATCTCCTGGGTAATCCACCCAACCTAGTCGGAAGCAAACAGGAGTACAGGACCTTTACCACGCGGGCACGACAGCTGTCTCAACAATTGGCTCCAAGCTAGGAGAACTGTAGAAAACTCGGGTACAGTCTCGAATCAAATCAATATCATATCATATATTAAAGGCTCACTGTAGAAAACTCGGGTGCAGTGGCAATTCAAGATGCCCCGTTCCAGTCCCTCTCACTGCTCAAGATTTGCAATCTAGGGGGCGACAGTACTATTCTAGTCTGCAGTGCAGAACTTACCACGGCTTTGGACCCAGTCCGTACTACGTTCGTATACCACATGTGGAGTTTGTTCTGCCTAGAAAGTACTCTAGACTTCTTGACATTTCACCGTCATTGTCCTCCCCTAATGCAATCTCCACCTGAGTATCCACAGATACTCATGGTTCCTTCCTCTCCACTACTTCGATATCACACTCATATCTCACCGCGTTAATCCATGTCTTTTAATATTTTAATTAATGTCTTAATCCTAAGGTTGGCTCATCCTTAGTACATCCCATCAACGAGTCCCGACCACTAATCGCAATACATCTGTTTCTCAACATAGCACAGAGCTGGAATCGCCTCGACAACTTACATCTCGTTTCATAAATTTCTCAAAGTTGCATTTTAAAGGTTGTCTCAAAAATCACATTCCACAAACTTTCTCAAAAATATCATTTCACAAACTTTCTCCAAAAATATCATTTCACAAACTGTCTCAAAAATATCAATTCACAAATTTTCTCAAAAATATCAATTCACAAACTTCCTTAAAAATATCCTTTCACAAACTTTTTCCAAAAATATCATTTTACAAACTGTCTCAAAATATCAATTCACAAACTTTCTTAAAAATATCCTTTCACAAACTTTTTCCAAAAATATCATTTTACAAACTGTCTCAAAATATCAATTCACAAACTTTCTTAAAAATATCCTTTCATGATTTTTCTCAAAATAACAATGTGTCTCCTTTGCAATCTCAGCCTTCTGGCTCCTCATAGTTCAATCCTCATCATATTTCACTTCAGTAAGCAACAACAGCATCACTCTCCCCAGCTATGGCTCATCCATATCATATTAATCACCTGATCTTTTCCACAACAACGTCATAGTTCTTTTTCATATTCCTTACTTACCCTTGCCATCCACATTATTATTATTATATTTAATAACAACTCAAATCTCATCATATCTAATAAATTCTTTAGTAAATAAATAAGTAAACAACATACTAGCATTCAGGCATCATCACATAAGTTCATCACATAATTTTGCGTGGTCTTTGTCTTCTTCACACGAGTGGCCACACAACAATACAATTGCCACCGTGCTACTGACTCCGAACCACTAAGTTTTGACTTTTGAGATGGTCGAAACACTTAATATGTTACCTAAATACCACGGTGTTTGGGGAAACTTCTCTCTCACCTCGACCGATGACAATTCTCAATACGCTCCTTGGTTTCCAACGCGACGCTCATATCCGCTTCCCGATCGTTACTGGAAAATCAAATAGTTCTCTCTCGTTAAAATCATTCTCATACAATTATATTGAAAACAATACAACGTTACAAAAACTTTTTATTTGAAAATAGAATACTCGTTTCTTCTCAATAATTTGAAATCAACTTCGGATTTTAAACTCACAATCATGATCAAGTAAAACATTCGTTTAATAACACGTTTAGGAATTTAAAACTTGAAATACTCTTTTCAAACACTTTCTTATTAGAATAAAAACGTAAATGGTTTCTTGAATCCCTTAAAGGCCACATTTATCTTAAGGGTTTTTATATACAAAACACCTCTAAATTAAAACCATGCACATCCATAGTCATGTGAAAATCTCTTCAAAACAATAATTTTTCAATTAATCAAATCACTGTACTTACTTTATTTCCTTTAAACCGAATTGAATCAAAGAAAATAATACAAGGGTTTAATAATCATTTAAAAAAAATAATATTAACCATTTAAAACATTAAATCACTCTTATTATTTTTCTTAAATTCTTATAATCATTTTCAAACAAACATACATTCAACATTACAAACCATTCACAATCCATGCATCACTTTACACTCATCATGCATGCACATAAAACAAAAATCACGCATATGCTCCTATTTTCTAAGCATGGCCGATTCTCATCATACATAAGACAAGGTTTTCATTCACAATTTTCAAACACTAATGATTAATAACATTTGAACAAAATCTTGCACATATGAAAAATAACTTTTTAAGCACATTATCCTACTTTAAACATTACAACCGAAATAATTATTAAAGAAAAGAAATATCCCTGCTATGATTTCCATATATCAACTCCTTCCAAATCAATTAGTTTTATCTTTAAACTTACACGCAAAGGAAAATCAATTCATTTCCTTTATTACTGGACCAAAACCGAATCGGTATAGAAAAAAAATAACTCAAGCTTTCAACAATATTGTCATGCACTAAATCAACTTTATTTATTCAAAGCTAAACTCAAATCATAACACATAAAGAAAATGAAAGTAACTTGAGTAAAACTTGTTCCAAAACCGAATGGAACATGAAAATCACTTTCAAGTTTTTAATCAAAGGTTTCAAGCTCCCATAGATTTAAAATCCCTAAATCCATCAATAAAACACACATGCAAAGCAAAATGAACTAACTTTGAGATTTGAAGGGTTAAAACCGTGAGCCTGTAACACCCCAAAAATTTTAATCCTGGATTAATGAAATATTAATTATAAAGTTTATTATAATTAATTATTTCTATTCTTGATCTTTAATTAAGATCTTTGTTTATATTGCTAGAATTTATTTTGGTGAGTAAATTTGTGCATAAAATAAATATTTTGCAAATTAGTCCCTGGATTGGGACCTAGAGGTAATTATAGGAAAGGTTTTGGAGGGAAAGTAAATAAAATAATTATTTTTCAAAAATTGGGAAAAATACTCGAGTATTTGCTGAAAAACTCGAGTATTCTGGACAGAGTTGCACGAGTTAGTGCGTTTGGTGAGTCACCACCACCGATTCCTCCTTCGTTGACACGAAATCACCACCATGCCAACACCATGGATGTCGTGTCGTGATGCATGAGTCTCTCCCACGTCTATAAAAGCCTATCAACACCGATTTGTTGAGGATTTTGGTCAAATTCGAGTTTTCTACTCAAGTTAGGGTTCTGCAATCGTTTCCTTCGATTCTCCTTGTGTGCTTAGATTCAAGTAATAAATCATACACCAATACAAAGCTCACTTCACAAGCTTTGTATAGACATAAAGTTTGTGAGCTGAGAGTGAGTGTGCTGTTAGAATCAAAGCTGAGAAGTTGAGGTTTGGGTGCTGTCATCAGTTCTGGGAGCTCACTTTGATCATTGATTGTGGTAAGCTCACGAGTCTCTGAGTCTCAAATTCAGTTCCTTTAGTTAGATGATGTTGCATAGAGTCTATAAAACCTAATTTCCCTAATTTTATTCTCTGTTTCATGTGTGAACCAATTCCACTTTGGTGTTGCACTCAAAACTGCTCTGCATGTTGGGTTAAAGTGCTTTTGGTGTTGTGGAGCTTTTCTTCGGGGGAATTCTTGTTTGATTCACGTCTGAGAGGTAAGGGGAAGTAATTATATTCACTAGATAGAGATTAAATTCCATTATTTGTGTTAGAGAGCCACCAAGAGGCTCTAAGGGCTTAGATTGAATAGGATCTTTGGTTTGGAGACCAAGCTTTGCTCTAAAACTGTGTTGAGCAAGTTTTATATCATGCATGCAAGCTTAAATGACCATTGTTTTATGAGTATTATGCTTATTTTTCAATTTGAGCTGTTGAGTTGCTAAATTGTGTAAACTATGCATAAATGGTTGATTCTCTGTCAAATTGGTTATTTGATATGAAATGAGTATTGCAACATGTTCAATATATGGTATATGAACTGTTTTGATCATTGGTTTGGGTTAAAAATGTTTAGAAATTGAAATGGTATGTAAAAACCAAGTTTCACTCTGTTCTGTCTGCAGATACTCGAGTATTGGCTTAATACTCGAGTATTTCGTGGTGCACCAGAGTGAAAATTGGCGCACCAACTTGGGAATCAGATTGAACACTCGAGTAATGTATGAACTACTCGAGTATTCTGGGTAATGGAATACTCGAGTATCTCATGAATTACTCGAGTATAGTTATGAAAACCTGAAAACCTAAATCTCTGAAAAGATATGAACGACTCGAGTATAATCATGAACCACTCGAGTAGAATCTGGGAAATGATAAACTACTCGAGTATTTTGGAAAAAAACTCGAGTATTTTTAGTCAGACACTTAAAATACCATTTTCAATTCTAAGTCATTTTGTAACTCTTAAAGGACAATAAACCAAGTGATCCTGGACTTAAAAGAAATTGATTGACGTTATGATGTTTTCATTTGTATAATGATACGTTGCTCGGGAGGCACGTAATGTATTAATAAAAGGATAAAACATCAACCAATCCCTTTTAAGTAAAGTAATGCATTCATTCTGGAGTTTGGTTGGTAGGACGTATATCATGTTTTTGGTAAACATGTGGAGGGCCTCTGGGAGTGCCAATACGCTTGCTTGATGACACGTCGTTGACGTGGTCGGCTGAGGGAATGCCGATATGGTTATACCGTTTGGATGACGGTCCGTTTGGATGACGGGATATGCTCGGGTGGCATGGATACCAAGCTTGTCGTGTACATTCTAGGTGAATGTACGAATTGTTGTATACCTAGGAATACAACGCACTGTTGAGTGCTGGGTTGTCAGGGATGGACGTCAGAGAGTGACATAGTATGATGGAGATAGGCTTGAGAGCTAAAGTCATGCATCATGCCACTCATTTGAATTAATTGTGACAAAGGAAATAAGTGTGAGCATCCTATGTGCATTCATTAACTGCTAAGTGTTATATGTGATTGTTGTTAATTGATGCATATTTACATATTCGTACCGCACAATTTATTCTCTATTGATTATGTGTATAGAATTGCTTACCCCTATGCCCTTGTAGGTGATGTCTCATTACATTGCTTGCATCGAGATCCGGCCACTTCCTAGTGGCACATGGATCTATGAGGACCATCGAGCGGTGTTCGAGGGTGAGGTAGAGATTACCTTCTACCACCCGGACCCGTTGATCCGATTCCGTCCTCGTAGATTTAGGATTCCCATCATATACACTATGCATGTACCCCCGTTTTACACTTACCATGGACCACCTCCCACGCGACCAGCTCACTCTTACCATAGTTTTCGTTTTCGACCTACCCGCTCTCACCCTTTTACTTCGAGAGTCGTCCTCGAGGAGATTCCCCTTTCTGATCCGAGGATCCCAGTCAGGGTTTCACCATCACCTGACCCGGTACCCAGTGGTAGGGTGCCCTCTCCCTCGGATGAGATCGAGGAGGATCCGGTGGAGGACGAGAGTGGGGGCGATCCTGTCGTGCATTCTACTGGGAGTGACTAGAGGGACGATGAGCCCTAGGTACATGCATATGGTGTATGATGTGGATCTGTGGATCCGATGTGTGGAGGCTGTGGAGGAGACTTGCTGCTGCTGCTGTGTTGATGATGATGCTACTACCTTACTACTTATGTTTCTTAGAGACTGCTGCCATCACTACTACTGCATCTGATGATGCCAGATCTACGTGACCACCTTGGAGTTTATGTTTTGGTTATGTACATATTTTGTAGATATACTTTTGGAGTACTCTAGGGCTTTGGTCATATCACTATGTAGATCGGATTATGGACTTGTATTATGGGATTTTGGAGACATTATGATGAGACTATGTATCTATGACTTTAACTATATATAAAACCTATGTTTATATTACTAGTGACTGCATAGTCTGATAATTTCCGCTTACTCTGATTTAATCCCTTTAAGAGCTCGGCTATAAACATTATTTGATGGTATCGGATTTATCGAACAAAGCATGGGTAACTTTAATTACTTGTATGATACAAATACATTTCAAAAGAGCGAATGTTACCCTATTTGTGAAAAGGTTTTAGAGATCGCCGAACTCGATACAAATGTTTTGAAATGATTTAAAGTTTATTCTCCAAGAATTCCAAATGACGATTTGTGCACCCGCTTTAAAAGAAAATTTTATTTTCATATTTTCTTAACACTCACAAGTCCATATATTATCCAATAGGAAAGCATAATTACTATATTATATTTGGGTAATTCGGAAGGGTGTCACACTGAGTGGTATCAGAGCAAAAGTCAGATTCGGTAGTAGTGGAAGTAGTTCAGAAAGGTAGCCATCAACATCAAGCAGGTATCTCCAGGGTATTTACACTATTTGAATGCTATTATCTTGGCTCGTTGAGCTTTAGATACCCTTGATTTGTTTGTATCTTGTCTCTTTTGAGTACAAGACACAATTGATTGTAGACTTAAAAATTTAAGATAGAGCCTTAGTATGGGTGGTGTGATGAAAGTTTCTTTAGTGCAACATATGTGACCATAAGCCCATAGCGCAGGTCTAATATGGCAACTAGAAACCAAAATCACAACAACGCGATGTTAGAAAGGATCACCACGGTGCTGGAAGCCATGCAGCGACAATCTCAACAGCCATCTCAACCGGTCATCCCGTCCCATCAGTGTAACGTGGGTAACGCTGAGGCAAAGACTTTGGCTGATTTTAGAAGCTGTAATCCGCCAAAGTTTGAAGGAGGATTTAAACCGGAAGAGGCCAACAAGTGGATTCACACCATGTACAAGATCTTGAGAACGTTGGAGTGTTCTGATGCTCAAAAGGTGGCGTATGCAACCTACATGTTAGAGGATGAAGCCGAAAATTGGTGGAATCACACGGTGCAACTTTTGCAATATGAAGGAAGGGATGTGAGTTGGGGTGTATTCATGGAGAAGTTTCTCCATAAGTATTTTCCTGAGGATCTCAGGATGAAGAAGGAGGTGGAGTTCTTGCAGCTGAAGCAAGGGAGTATGAGTGTGGGTGAGTACGCGGCCAAGTTTGAGGAGCTGATAAAGTACTCTCCATACTATCAGAACAACCCGGATGAAAGAAGCAAGTGCATAAAGTTTGAAGGAGGTTTGAGGCCCAAGTTGAAGTCGATTTTCAGTTATCAACGAATTCAAAGCTTTCCTGCACTTGTGGACATGTGTAGGATGTATGAAGATGACACAAAAGCGAAAGAAATGCAAGTCCCAGAGAGGAAGGACAGTCAGAACTATGGACCTCAGAGGCGTAACGGTTTCAATAACCGAGGCAAAGGTCCGTATGATCACCGAGGGAAAGGCAAAGGAAAAGTGGGCGGTAGCGATGGAAGGGATTCCCTAAGCAAGGCTCCCTTCTATGAGAAGCGTAAGCATCATCATTATGGAAGAATCTGTTGGGCAACAAGTAATTGTTTTAACTGTGGGAAGCAGGGTCATATTGCACGTTACTGCAGAGAACTTGTGAAAAGTAACCCCATCATACCTGCTAGCAAATCAACAACGCAAGGCAGAGTGTTTACCCTTAGTGGAATAGAAGCTAAACAATCCTCTGATCTTGTGCAAGGTAATTACTTGCTAAATGATCAGTTTTGCAATGCATTGTTTGATTCTGATGCTACGCATTCATTTGTTTCTTATGAATGTGTAAATTGTTTGACTTCGTTTGCATTTGAATTGTCCTGTGCTGTTATGGTAGGAATTTCTTCGAGCGTTCTTGTAGATATTACTAAGGCAAGTCTTAACGGTTGTATAGAAGTGTTAGAACAAGTCTTAGCATAAATTTGATCCGTCTAACCTTATCGCATGGGGATGCGATCTTGGGAATAGACTGTTTAGTGCTGTTGTGAGACCATAAGTGGACTTCCCTAAGCCAAGTATATTTAACCGAGGTAACCTGGAAAGATTAGCCTTTCATATGGAATAGGGCATGCATCGAGGATTTTCTGTAATCAAAGGGAAGGTTGACATCCTCTCCTACATTGCTCTTTCTAGATTCATGCGAGGGTATTAAAGAATAATTTCATGTATTAAGGCAAGGACTCAGAAGAGGATAGTCTAAGGAAGGAAGGTGGGGGTGTCAGCATCAAAACGATCGAATACACTCATGATAAGCTTTTGTTGAGTGACTCGGAGCTTGCAACGAGTATGTTACTCTAAAAGGATCTGAAAGCTTTGTCTTTATGGCACCATGTTTTAGGAGCTTAGAAACGAAAGAAGTATGAAGGAAGGAATTCAATCAGAAGAAGAAATTGAATTAGAGTCATCATCAATAGTTGGGGTTTGAAAGAATTGATTTTAAGCTCCATTACCTACCTAGTAAAGTGAAAGGTGGTGACAACTTTGGGTCAAAGAGTAGACTTTAAGGTAACTAAGGAGGTTGTTCGAAGTAAGGAAGAGGAAAAGAAATAAGAGATTGATTTATGGAAGAGAAGGAATCCAATTTCCATAGATGGATGGGAGAAATCCTTCGCTTCATACCATAAAATTTACATTCCAAGTGATACGGGGATTAGGAGTGAAATCTTTGGTATTGTGCATACAAGAGATGGATGAATAGAAAGTTAGGTCACTTTTATGTTAAGTGGTGTAGAGAAGAACTGGCAGAAATCATATAGGACAAATGCTGAGACAAAGGATTGATACCTCATTTGAGCAATAGTTGAAAAACAGTCTTTGGGAACTGAAGAGATTTTTCAAGAGGCATGAGAAGGGTTCAAGGAACTGAAAAGCTAAACATTGAACGGGAAAGTAATAGTCTCAGAGAAGGCGTCGTCAAGTTCAAACGACTGAGGAAGTATGTTTCATAACGACCCGGACGAAAGGTTCAAATATGTGAAATTTAGAATGGAGTATGCCCGAACCTTAAGCAATCTATCAACTATCAGCAAATAAGGAGTTTCCCGATATTGGAAGAATGTGTGGAATTTATAGGTACGATGGAGAGGCGTAAGAAGTGGATAGAATGAATGTCCAAACCGGGTACGAAGGGGGCTTGGGCAAAGGAAGTATTTAATTAGAAAAATGGAAATGTAGTTAAGTGAATTAATCATGGGAGAATGACAATTTAACCAAACTTCGACCGTGGGGATTATCGAGTAAGCTAATAAGAAGTAAAGGACTTGCCCATTTTTATGTGTAAAGTAAGAGATGCATCACTTTGGACTAAGTACTGGTATACCTATGAGGACATTCGGTTGGAGCTGTAAGAGACTAAGGTTTTAATGCGCCAGAGTCATCAAGGGTTAAGAGTTAGAGGGGAATGGTCATAAAGCGAGTTCAGTTCGGAAAGGTGATCAACCTGCTAGTATGCGAGTTAGATTTGAATATAGATAGTTTGAGTTATCCTTTCTCTGATCGGGATTAACGTAATCAATGTTTTCGATTGCGTTGGTTAAATCGTTATGTAATTTGAAAGCCTGAGTAGGTCTGTGATTTGAATTTCTGTGATCAAAACCCTTATCACAGTTGGATGTGATAAATATCTTTGGGCGCCACAGAAAGAGAAAGATCAGTTAAGACTAGAGAGATTAATAACCACCGGGATAGGACAAGTATTTGTCTCCCCAACGGAAACAACTCTAGCACTTGGCTATCTAGCTATATCTGATGGTGACAAGTACTCCATCTTTAAGTTCATCTAACTTAAAGATGTGTCGTATGACTTTTTCTGCGAAAAGTTATATCTGAAAAGAATGATTTTATTATTAATGGTTTGAATATTAGGACTGATCACCCTAATGTTTGCAACTATTAAGGAATAAAGTCATATAAATGATTCGTTAATCGTGCTTGAGTGATCAGAGTGCGCAACGGGTCAAGTTTTTCCTCGAAAAGATCTTTGGAGAATGTTTTAATTGAAGAATATATATATATATATATATATATGTATATTTAAAAGGTATTATTTGAAAAAGTTTTAGCCAAAATATTTCATTTGAAGTAATCGTAAAATGTTATGAAATTGAAACGTGTTCTTCTCGAAAAAGTTTATGAGGGAAAGTTTTAATTTAAGCTAGGTATTTGAAACATCTTGTCCGGGAAAAGGGCGATCAAAAGATTTTTATTTGGATTTAATTATGAAATAATTTTCGAGAAAGTTTAAGAAAACTCTTTTATGAGAAAAAGGATTGGTATATGCTTTTGAACACAAGGGTGTTATTCGAAAAAAGTTTTATGTTAAATGTTTAGTGGAACATTTTGAGACGGATAAATTAAGGGAATATGAGAAATTCTTTTAAGTGGGGAAGGATTTTCCCTAAAGATGTTTTGAGAAACGATAAGATAATCTTTTATTTAAATTTGAGAACGTGAAATTTTGAAGAATGAATTTCGGGGACGAAATTCCTTTTAAGTGGGGAAGTAGTGTAACACCCCAAAATTTTTAATCCTGGATTAATGAAATATTAATTATAAAGTTTATTATAATTAATTATTTCTATTCTTGATCTTTAATTAAGATCTTTGTTTATATTGCTAGAATTTATTTTGGTGAGTAAATTTGTGCATAAAATAAATATTTTGCAAATTAGTCCCTGGATTGGGACCTAGAGGTAATTATAGGAAAGGTTTTGGAGGGAAAGTAAATAAAATAATTATTTTTCAAAAACTGGGAAAAATACTCGAGTATTTGCTGAAAAACTCGAGTATTCTGGACAGAGTTGCACGAGTTAGTGCGTTTGGTGAGTCACCACCACCGATTCCCCCTTCGTTGACCCGAAATCACCACCATGCCAACACCATGGATGTCGTGTCGTGATGCATGAGTCTCTCCCACGTCTATAAAAGCCTATCAACACCGATTTGTTGAGGATTTTGGTTAAATTCGAGTTTTCTACTCAAGTTAGGGTTCTGCAATCGTTTCCTTCGATTCTCCTTGTGTGCTTAGATTCAAGTAATAAATCATACACCAATACAAAGCTCACTTCACGATCTTTGTATAGACATAAAGTTTGTGAGCTGAGAGTGAGTGTGCTGTTAGAATCAAAGCTGAGAAGTTGAGGTTTGGGTGCTGTCATCAGTTCTGGGAGCTCACTTTGATCATTGATTGTGGTAAGCTCACGAGTCTCTAAGTCTCAAATTCAGTTCCTTTAGTTAGATGATGTTGCATAGAGTCTAGAAAACCTAATTTCCCTAATTCTATTCTCTATTTCATGTGTGAACCAATTCCACTTTGGTGTTGCACTCAAAACTGCTCTGCATGTTGGGTTAAAGTGCTTTTGGTGCTGTGGAGCTTTTCTTCGGGGGAATTCTTGTTTGATTCACGTCTGAGAGGTAAGGGGAAGTAATTATATTCACTAGATAGAGATTAAATTCCATTATTTGTGTTAGAGAGCCACCAAGAGGCTCTAAGGGTTAGATTGAATAGGATCTTTGGTTTGGAGACCAAGCTTTTCTCTAAAACTGTGTTGAGCAAGTTTTATATCATGCATGCAAGCTTAAATGACCATTGTTTTATGAGTATTATGCTTATTTTGCAATTTGAGGTGTTGAGTTGCTAAATTGTGTAAATTATGCATAAATGGTTGATTCTCTGTCAAATTGGTTATTTGATATGAAATGAGTATTGCAACATGTTCAATATATGGTATATGAACTGTTTTGATCATTGGTTTGGGTTAAAAATGTTTAGAAATTGAAATGGTATGTAAAAACCAAGTTTCACTCTGTTCTGTCTGCAGATACTCGAGTATTTGGCTTAATACTCGAGTATTTCGTGGTGCACCAGAGTGAAAATTGGCGCACCAACTTGGGAATCAGATTGAACACTCGAGTAATGTATGAACTACTCGAGTATTCTGGGTAATGGAATACTCGAGTATCTCATGAATTACTCGAGTATAGTTATGAAAACCTGAAAACCTAAATCTCTGAAAAGATATGAACGACTCGAGTATAATCATGAACCACTCGAGTAGAATCTGGGAAATGATAAACTACTCGAGTATTTTGGAAAAAAACTCGAGTATTTTTAGTCAGACACTTAAAATACCATTTTCAATTCTAAGTCATTTTGTAACTCTTAAAGGACAATAAACCAAGTGATCCTGGACTTAAAATAAATTGATTGACGTTATGATGTTTTCATTTGTATAATGATACGTTGCTCGGGAGGCACGTAATGTATTAATAAAAGGATAAAACATCAATCAATCCCTTTTAAGTAAAGTAATGCATTCATTCTGGAGTTTGGTTGGTAGGACGTATATCATGTTTTTGGTAAACATGTGGAGGGCCTCTGGGAGTGCCAATACGCTTGCTTGATGACACGTCGTTGACGTGGTCGGCTGAGGGAATGCCGATATGGTTATACCATTTGGATGACGGTCCGTTTGGATGACGGGATATGCTCGGGTGGCATGGATACCAAGCTTATCGTGTACATTCTAGGTGAATGTACGAATTGTTGTATACCTAGGAATACAACGCACTGTTGAGTGCTGGGTTGTCAGGGATGGACGTCAGAGAGTGACATAGTATGATGGAGATAGGCTTGAGAGCTAAAGTCATGCATCATGCCACTCATTTGAATTAATTGTGATAAAGGAAATAAGTGTGAGCATCCTATGTACATTCATTAACTGCTAAGTGTTATATGTGATTGTTGTTAATTGATGCATATTTACATATTCGTACCGCACAATTTATTCTCTATTGATTATGTGTATAGAATTGCTTACCCCTATGCCCTTGTAGGTGATGTCTCGTTACATTGCTTGCATCGAGATCCGGCCACTTCCTAGTGGCACATGGATCTATGAGGACCATCGAGCGGTGTTCGAGGGTGAGGTAGAGATTACCTTCTACCACCCGGACCCGTTGATCCGATTCCGTCCTCGTAGATTTAGGATTCCCATCATATACACTATGCATGTACCCCCGTTTTACACTTACCATGGACCACCTCCCACGCGACCAGCTCACTCTTACCATAGTTTTCGTTTTCGACCTACCCGCTCTCACCCTTTTACTTCGAGAGTCGTCCTCGAGGAGATTCCCCTTTCTGATCCGAGGATCCCAGTCAGGGTTTCACCATCACCTGACCCGGTACCCAGTGGTAGGGTGCCCTCTCCCTCGGATGAGATCGAGGAGGATCCGGTGGAGGACGAGAGTGGGGGCGATCCTGTCGTGCATTCTACTGGGAGTGACTAGAGGGACGATGAGCCCTAGGTACATGCATATGGTGTATGATGTGGATCTGTGGATCCGATGTGTGGAGGCTGTGGAGGAGACTTGCTGCTGCTGCTGTGTTGATGATGATGCTACTACCTTACTACTTATGTTTCTTAGAGACTGCTGCCATCACTACTACTGCATCTGATGATGCCAGATCTACGTGACCACCTTGGAGTTTATGTTTTGGTTATGTACATATTTTGTAGATATACTTTTGGAGTACTCTAGGGCTTTGGTCATATCACTATGTAGATCGGATTATGGACTTGTATTATGGGATTTTGGAGACATTATGATGAGACTATGTATCTATGACTTTAACTATATATAAAACCTATGTTTATATTACTAGTGACTGCATAGTCTGATAATTTCCGCTTACTCTAATTTAATCCCTTTAAGAGCTCGGCTATAAACATTATTTGATGGTATCGGATTTATCGAACAAAGCATGGGTAACTTTAATTACTTGTATGATACAAATACATTTCAAAAGAGCGAATGTTACCCTATTTGTGAAAAGGTTTTAGAGATCGCCGAACTCGATACAAATGTTTTGAAATGATTTAAAGTTTATTCTCCAAGAATTCCAAATGACGATTTGTGCACCCGCTTTAAAAGAAAATTTTATTTTCCATATTTTCTTAACACTCACAAGTCCATATATTATCCAATAGGAAAGCATAATTACTATATTATATTTGTGTAATTCGGAAGGGTGTCACAGATCCTCTCACAAAAATTTAGCAAACTCAAATTTCATTTCTTTAACTAAATTTATCACAATAAAGTCAAGGGTCATGTCAAAATCTTTATCTTTTAAACCTTTAATGATTCCATGCATGTACTTAAAAATCTTTAAATTGAATAAATTTCATCATGCATGTAACTCAAATGATGATCAAACATGGTTTCTTATTTTCCCTATGCTTAGCCGAATGACATCATGCAAGAAGGCAAGATCTTTGGTTTTATTTTCACATGCAAAAATTAAAACTCACAAATCATATCATGTTCTTGTCCATGCAAAGCTTTAAAAACACTATTTTCTTTTCAAACACCAACTAAGTCATCATTATTTAAGTAAAAGGCTTGCTTCAAATTCTTTTTGCACTAAAAATCATTTTTTAAAACTTGTTACTCTTATTTTCTCCTTAAAACTGTGACATGCATTAAGGAAAAACCAAATCTTTTCACTTAAAATCAACATGCAAAGCTCAAGCTTCATGCTTTTTCAAAGATCAATCATAAATCATTACATGCAAGAAAAGATCAAGGCAATTAAATAAGCTTAAGCACAATCTTTGAACAAAACCGTGACATAGAAGGATTACAACTTAAAGATCAAAGCTTTCAAGCACAAATATTCAAGATCAAGGCTAAAAAAAAACACGCATGTCAATCAATCTTCAAGATCATTCAAAAACAAACACATTCATTACAAAACTTTAAGCCTAAACAAAGTCCATCACAAATTCCTTTACAACCCAATATTAAATACAATAAAACTCTCTTATACTTAAACAATCTACCTTAAATCAAAACTTCTAACTTTAATCTTCAAATCCTTCTCTCCTTCTCCTAGGGTTTGTTTCGGCCTCCTCTCCCTTAGGGTTGATGGGTGATTTTCTTCTTGAGTTTGAAGGAGGAAGTGATTGAAGTATGAAGATCAAGGATGAAAGGTTGAGAATTTGGATCACCTCACTCTCTCTCTTTCTCTTTCTCTCTCGGCCTCACTCTCTTTTCCTTTAGGTCTCAAGAGCTTGATGTTGCTCTTGGACCAAGTGTATTTGGGAAATGAAATGAAATGAAGAGGAAATGAAATGAATCAAAGTGGCCAACTCCACACACACACACACACGGCTATATAGGCAAAAGGCATGGGTATGGATTTTCCACTTCTAGCCTCGGACCAAGGTGTAGGTTCAAGGGCAATTCGGTCCACTCTAATTGTTGCATGGGAAGGGTCTTGTCTTGGTGAGACAATGTGGAGAGATTCAATGGAAAAGTCTTTCTTCCCATCATAACACTCATCACCTTATTTTTCTACTCATTTTCCTCTAATTCTCATTTTCTTAATGCTTAAGAAAATAATTTCCACTTGGTTCTCTTGAGTTCTCTCATGGCCGAATACACACACATAGGAGAGGATAAAAATTTTCTTTCATTTTATCATTACAAGCACATAAAATTAAATCATGGAATATCCTAAGAATTCAATGCATATATCTAACACATAATCAAACATATATATAACACCTTAGGGCATTATCATGCATCATACACACACTCACATTCATATGAAATCATGCACTCATTCATCTCAAATTTATTATTTAAATTTGCACACAATTTATTTTACCCTTATGATAAGAAAACACAAATGCTTACAAACTCAAAAATTCCAAAGATATACACTTTATAGAAATCAATAAACCGTACAAATTGGCTATAGACATGGACTTTACTTTATTTTTCTAAAACCATATTTTCACATAAATCAAAGATCTCCAAAAAGAAATAATTTATTTGAAGTTCTAAACATTTTTCAATACTTAATACACTCGAAATTCACTCTTTAAAAATCTGAAAATGTCATTTTGCAAATCAATCCAGAAAGTCATAAAAATTACATATTTAAATTCTACTTTTCAACGCGATCGTTTTTATATAAAGATCATAATTTTCCGAGTAACGGTTGAAAATATATGCACTTTCAAAGTAACCAAATTCATTTTGGACATAAAAGAAAATTCATTTCTTTAAGAAATCTCAAATGACAAAATCATAGCTTGGTTCTCATGAGTTCAAACTCAAATAAAAATCACTTGTTTCAAATCCATAAAACATTTCTCTAAAATCCTTCTTAAATCCTCAAAATTCTCTTTAAATAAAATCTCATTGATTTATTTGAGTCCAGAAAATGCGGGATGTCACATTCTCCCCAACTTGAAGATTTCTCATCCTCGAGAAATGATGTGCGATACCGTCTCATTCAAGAGTGCGTAGCTCCTTGCGGCAATCCTCTCATTCCTTATACGAGCTGACTGTTGCGACGCACCACTTATTCGTTGTCCTCAAGAAGGATTCAGAATAATTCTTAACAAAAGCAATCTTTTGAGTCATTCCATTGTCAAATACAATGGCATATAACAATATGGTTTTGTGAATCGGGATAAATTTTTAAGGTTGTTCAATATTGCTGAAACAAATAGCAACGCTCAAAAGGATATCATGCTTATGCCAATCTGGACAAGGACAATATTTATAGGGTTCCCTTCTATATTTACGCCTTTTTTTTTCATTAATTCCCAACCTAGACAAGTCACCTCAAAGCCTCAAATCTCCATTTACTCCCCAACTTTAATGACTCTTACCACTATATACCTCAGCTACAGACATAAACTCAACTCCAGCAAAACTGTCAACCCTTACTACTTTCTATTCATCTTACCATACCTCTCTTTACCTCATTCAAATTCATCCTATCGTTGTCCTAAATTTTTCCAACATTCACCCTCCTAATTCTACCTTACTCATCACTAGTCCTTCTTTTCTCCAAGCGACTACTAATCCTCAAAATAAATATACTTATTCTACTCCTTCTACTACATACTGTTTGTAATAACTTAAGCATCCTAACTCCTTTTTTCCATCCTTCATGTTTACCTTAGGGTCTAAATCCATTGAAATTCCTCCAATCCTAGAATTATCTAGCTAATAGAAGATCTTCATTCCTAATAGGACTTCTCTAATCCACATTTTACTATTACCTTTATCTACCAAAATGACACATTTCCATCATTCGTCCTAACTTTGATCCACACTTAAGGATTCTATCGGTAAATTCCTACACTTCATCTACTCAATTCCCCACCATTAATAGAAATTCACACTCGACCAGATCTTTCACCCTTTCTCCAACTTCGGTTCTATGGTCACAAACATCTTCCGACTTACCTCGGACTTCCTAATGCCTTAATACCATCTATAACATTTTAGACAAATTACCTCCACACATACTTAGCTCTAACTGACTCATACAATCCTCCAGCTTATCTAAGAATCAAAGCATCCTTACTCTACTTCATGACCACTACATCTCTCTCATTCATACTTTCTAATCCTTATTTTCCTCAAATATTGCAATTTTGGCCTAACAACACCTCACGACTTGCTCCTAGTTCAGGGATAGCTATCTGACTGGCATAAGTCATTACCAAACTTTTGGGAATCAAATAGCTTGACAATAGGGAGGGTTTATAAACTGGGTTCACAATTTAGGTCTAATCAAAATCAAGTCAGGAAGGCACAAGGTTATTTTAGAAATCCACTTAGGTAATAAACAATATGAGGTAGGTTCAAGTCTCAAATCGAATCAAGAGTTCAAAGGTTATTCTGAACAAAAGGAATCACAACAAACAAAAGGGTTCCAACAAAGGATGGTAAGATCGAACAATAAGTCTAGGCCTTGCTAGGATTATGATCCTCGGGTTCTACGACGAATTCCGGCGCATTCCAGACAAAACGTTCGCACACTCTCAGCACTTCTATCTCCAATCATCCTAGACTAACACACAAGACACACAAATGAAGTATGTAACCCATGTATTCAGCTACTTAGATCAACCATTGCTCTGATACAACAACTGTAACACCCCGATTTGGCAACTTGAAAACACATTCCCCATTTTAAAAGTATAGTGAAAATATGGGCCAAATTTTTTTTTTATACAAGTAACATGATTATGAGAACCGTTAGGTTTCTAAAATTCTCTTGCATTTAAAATGGTGTTCTCACGTATCATATTAAGCTTCAAGTTCCAAACCGAGATGTCACAAGACACCGCACTTTGAAACTTGCTTCATTGCCTTTCATTTGTCATAGCCCTTTTTCTTTCATAATTTAAATCATTGATATAAAATAAAACTTGTTCCATCAACATAAGTTCGGGGTTACATGTTGGTACTGCAATGCTAACCAAGTAAATACTGGGAAACGAAATACTTCCAATATAATAAATGAACTACCACCAGGCCCACTAAGCTGAAGTCGAAGGGTCCACGGGAGGTGCCTCACTCAGGTCGAACTCAATCACCTCTGCCTCCGGGTAGTCTGAATCTTCATCAGGATCCTCTTCTGGGTCTTCCTCTGGTTCGTCCTCTTGCATAGCCTCAAAAGCCTCATCCGGTAGATCATCTAAAGCCTCATCCAACTCCTCGAGTTCCTCGGCCTCGGGGTCGATCCATGCAGGTAAAGGCATAGGATGCCCACCATGGTAGTCAGCTGGTCCTCCAGTCTGCAAGTCCGAAAGCACAAAGCGACAGGTGCGAGTGTCGGGTGTTTTCCGTTCAGGGTATGGTTGGGGTCAAAGATGCGAACCTCCGTGACTCCACACCACTCCCAACCTCGATAGTTCACTTCCCATCTTCCCTCGTCTCGGATGTCGAACGTAAACTTGACAGGATCCATAGACTAAGGGTATAGACATCATAACAACACGCGTACAGAAAAGAAATTTCGAGAGAGTAAGTATTCCCAAGCATGCGATGCCAACAGTGTGGAATTACAATAGGCAAGATATTAAGAAATAACAATAACATATAAACAAACAACATATATAAACATTCTCATAAGATTCACATCATTAACATTCAGATTACTTGTTCTTATCAACATCATCACTTTCTCTTTCTCCAAAGTTCCTTACATAGCCACGTCACTTTCTGTGAATCCTATATCTTCACATTTTCCATTTTCACACCACCTCATATGCTTTTTCATTCTTTCATCTTTGAAATTATTTCTTAAGATTATACCATTTATCTTTTCTTATTTAAGTCTTATGAATTCGTATCCATCAATGATGCAGGGGGAAAATTTAGGCATCATTGAGAAAGGGTCGCTCAATATAGTTAGCACACACGTCTACATCTCCTTGGTAATCCACCCAACCTAGTCGGAAGCAAACAGGAGTACAAGACCTTTACCACGCGGGCACGACAACTGTCTCAACAATTGGCTCCAAGCCAGGAGAACTGTAGAAAACTCGGGTACAGTCTCGAATCAATTCAATATCATATCATATATTAAAGGCTCACTGTAGAAAACTCGGGTATAGTGGCAATTCAAGATGCCCCGTTCCAGTCCCTCTCACTGCTCAAGATTTGCAATCTAGGGGGCGACAGTACTATTCTAGTCTGCAGTGCAGAACTTACCACGGCTTTGGACCCAGTCCCTACTACGTTCGTATACCACATGTGGAGTTTGTTCTGCCTAGAAAGTACTCTAGACTTCTTGACGTTTCACCGTCATTGTCCTCCCCTAATGCAATCTCCACCTGAGTATCCGCAGATACTCATGGTTCCTTCCTCTCCACTACTTCGATATCACACTCATATCTCACCGCGTTAATCCATGTCTTTTAAAGTCTTTTAATATTTTAATTAATGTCTTAATCCTAAGGTCGGCTCATCCTTAGTACATCCCTTCAACGAGTCCCGACCACTAATCGCAATACATCTCTTTCTCAACATAGCACAGAGCTGGGATCGCCTCGGCAACTTACATCGCGTTTCATAAATTTCTCAAAGTTGCATTTTAAAGGTTGTCTCAAAAATCACATTCCACAAACTTTCTCAAAAATATCATTTCACAAACTTTCTCCAAAAATATCATTTCACAAACTGTCTCAAAAATATCAATTCACAAACTTCCTTAAAAATATCCTTTCACAAACTTTTTCCAAAAATATCATTTTACAAACTGTCTCAAAATATCAATTCACAAACTTTCTTAAAAATATTCTTTCACAAACTTTTTCCAAAAATATCATTTTACAAACTGTCTCAAAATATCAATTCACAAACTTTCTTAAAAATATCCTTTCATGATTTTTCTCAAAATAACAATGTGTCTCCTTTGCAATCTCAGCCTTCTGGCTCCTCATAGTTCAATCCTCATCATATTTCACTTCAGTAAGCAACAACAGCATCACTCTCCCCCAGCTCTGGCTCATCCATATCATATTCATCACCTGATCTTTTCCACAACAACGTCACAGTTCTTTTTCATATTCCTTACTTACCCTTGCCATCCACATTATTATTATATTTAATAACAACTCAAATCTCATCATATCTAATAAATTCTTTAGTAAATAAATAAGTAAACAACATACTAGCATTCAGGCATCATCACATAAGTTCATCACATAATTTTGCGTGGTCTTTGTCTTCTTCACACGAGTGGCCACACAAGAATACAATTGCCACCGTGCTACTGACTCCGAACCACTAAGTTTTGACTTTTGATATGATCGAAACACTTAATATGTTACCTAAATACCACGGTGTTTGGGGAAACTTCTCTCTCACCTCGACCGTCGACAATTCTCAATACGCTCCTTGGTTTCCAACGCGACGCTCGTATCCACTTCCCGATCGTTACTGGCAACTCAAATAGTTCCCTCTCGTTAAAATCATTCTCATACAATTATCTTGAAAACAAAACAACGTTACAAAAACTTTTTATTTGAAAATAGAATACTCGCTTCTTCTCAATAATTTGAAATCAAATTCGGATTTTAAACTCGCAATCATGATCAAGTAAAACATTCGTTTAATAACACGTTTAGGAATTTAAAACTTGAAATACTCTTTTCCAACACTTGCTTTTTAGAATAAAAACGTAAATGGTTTCTTGATTCCCTTAAAGGCTACATTTATCTTAAGGGTTTTTATATACAAAACACCTCTAAATTAAAACCATGCACATCCATAGTCATGTGAAAATCTCTTCAAAACAATACTTTTTCAATTAATCAAATCACTGTACTCACATTATTTCCTTTAAACCGAATTGAATCAAAGAAAATAATACAAGGGTTTAATAATGATTTAAAAAAAATAATATTAACCATTTAAAACATTAAATCACTCTTATTCTTTTTCTTAAATGCTTATAATCATTTTCAAACAAACATATGTAACACCCCGATTTGCCACTTGAAAAATATACTGTTTTAATTCCAAAAGGTAGTGGAAATGTGGGTCAATTTTTTTTTTTTTTACATAAAACATGTAACGTGGTTGAGTGGTATGAGTATGAGAACCACTAAGTTTTCAAAACCCTTTCGTAATTAAAAGAATGTTCTCATATCTCATACTGAAGTTCAAGTTCCAAACCGGAGTGTCACAAGGCACTACACTTTGCAACTTGATTCTTCTCAACTCAATTATCATAGCCCATTAAAATAAATTTCTTCACAAAAGTTTGGGGTTACATCATGGGATTGCAATGCCACTAAGTAAGTACAGGGAATACAAAATACTTCCGGAAATATAGAAGAACTACCACCAGGCCCATTGACTGAAGACGGAGTCCACGGAAAAATGTCTCACTAGAGTCAACCTCGATCGCGTCCACCTCCGAGCATCTACGTCTTCGTCCAATTCTTGCGTATAGGCAAGGCATTGGGTATCCACTATGACGATCAACTAGCCCACCGATCTTGGTGTCTTCGCGCTACTTCTCATCTTCCTTCGTCTCGAATGTCGGACGTGCACTTGACAGGGTCCATAGACTAAGGGAATAGACATCGTGACAACAAGCATACAGAACAAAAGGACTCCAGAGAGTAAGTATTCCCAAGCATGTTATGCCAACGATGTGGGATTACAATAGGTAAAATATTAAGATAGACAAACCATACAAGCAAGCAACACAAAGAGTAATTACACGCACTCACATGAAAACTAGCCTTATTCCATTAATCTTTCATTACTCAACACCTTATGCAAATTCACCTTACATTCCACAAATTGTTTCCGCTACGCACTCTGATTTCATCACCACAGCATTTCGTCCTCATCTATAATGTTGCTTAAGAATTATTTTTCTTTTAATATAAGTCATCTTTTCTTCTTAAAGTTTTATGAATTCATATCCATCAATGATGCAGGGATTTAAATCATCATTGAGGAGAATCGCTCTCAAGTTAGCACACTCGTCTACATCTCCTCGATCATCCACCCAACCTAGTCGGAAGCAAACAGGAGTACATGACCTTTACCGTGCGGGCACGACAGCTGTCTCAACACATAATGGTCCCAAACCAGGAGGCTCAGCCTCAATAATATCAATAACAATCATGGCACACTGCCTCGCAGTGGCAAACAAAATGCCTCACTCCAGTCCCTCTCACTGTTCTCGATTTGCAATCTAGGGGCGACAGTATGTTTCTAGTGAGCTCGCAGAACGTGCCACGGCATTAGACCCAATCCCCACCACGTTAGTGCGCCACATGTGGAGTTGTTCTGCCTAGAAACATACTCTAGACTTCTTGACGTATCACCGTCATTGTCCTCCCCTAATGCAATCTCGTCCTAAGTATCCGCAGATACTTATCGTTTCTTCCTCTCCACTACTTCGCACGCTCATACCTCACCGCTTTATATTCATGTCTTTTAAAAGTCTTTTAACTCTTTTAATTAGCCTAATGATCGGCTCACCCTTCGTACATCCCTTCAGTGAGTCCCGACCGCTATCTTTTCACATATCTTTCTCTCTCATCGAAGCACAAAGCTGGGGTCGCCTTTACAAACCAAATCTCACATCTCATGATCCAACTCAAAAACCTTGCTTTTCCTTCTTCAAAATAACCTCTTTCATAGCCTTTCCCAAACCGTGTTTCATACAACTATTTCCCAAATTCTTTCCAAAATATTATTTCACCAACCACTTTCAAAATAATGTTTCACAAATCGTTTCTAAAAATATTCTTTTCCACAACCTTACCAAAAGTCTTGTTTCAAAAATTCTTTTCAAAAATTCTCCTTTTCAAAACCTTTTCAAAAACTTCCTTCCATAAACTTCTTTCGAAATCACGTTTCATAAGCCTTTTCAAATAAAACTTCCTTTCAAAAACATTTTCAAAAGAATTTCCTTTCACAAATCCTTTTCTAAAATTTTCCTTTCACCACTCTCCACAAGATCTCTTTTCCAAAAGATCCTTTCAAAAACTCTTTCAAAACCTTGTCGAAACTTGTTTTTCAAAAACCTTTCCAAAATTACGACTTTGCTGGGCGCTAATGGAGGAGCAAGCTCAACTCAACACTAGTCCCAGACTAAAACCAAAAGCAAAGGAGTCCAACTCCACTAAATTCACATCTCACATCAACAACAACATTGCTCTTCCCAGCTCTGGCTTGTCCATCTCATATTCATCAATTCTTAACCCTCACTGGTTATAAATTCTACAACATTTCAACGTCACTCACAAATTTTACCTTACATTTCTTTTATTCTTCTAATTCATTATTCTTTACATTATTCTCACTCTCATCATGCATAATAAATTCATCAAATGGACTAATAAACAACACACGAGCATTCAAATATCATTATATAAACTCAGTACCTAATCGCAAGTGGTCTTTGTCCATTTCACACGAATGGCCACACAAACAACCAATTACCACTGTGTTACTAACTCAGAACCACTAAGTTACGACTTTTGAGATGGTCGAAACACTTAATACATTACCTAAATACCACGGTGTTTGGGGAAACTTCTCTCTCACCTCAACCGATGACGATCTTCCATGCGCTCCTTAGTTTCCATTGCGACGTTCGTAACTGCTTCCCGATCGTTACTGGCACTCAAATATTTCCCTCTTATTAAAATCATTCTTATTCAATTATCTTGAAAATAGAACAATCATTACAAAACTTTTTATTTAAAAACAAAGTATTCACTTCCTCTTAACACTTTGAAATCAATTTGGGTTTTAAGCTCACAAGTAAAACATTCATTTAAAGAAAACAAAAACTTTAGAATACTTGTTAAAAACATAGTTAGTTTCCTAACCTCTTTAAAAGCCATGTTTATCTTAAGGGTTGATAAAACACTTTTTGAATTAAAAAAATCACGTGTTTCAATTATCCAATGAAAATCTTTTCAAAACAATGCCTTTCAATTAATCAAATCATTCTTTCTTACTTCATTTTCTTAAAACCGAATCAAAAGAAAATAAAAGTCATTAAACACTTAAATCATTCAAACACACACACAAACAAATATAATATCACAAACCACTCATCATTCATGCATATAAAATAAGGATCAAACATAAACCCCTATTTTCCCTATGCATGGCCGACTCTTGTCCTATATGAGACCAAGTTATATTCACCATTTCAAACACTAATAATTACTAATACATAAACAAAACATACACATAGGGAAAATAATCATTTAGACACAACATCCTACTTCAAACATCATCACCGAGAATAATTATTAAAAGAAAAGGAATATCTTCACTTAAAATTATGCTAATCATCTTCCTAATCAACTAGCTTTATCTCTAAATTATCATGCAAAGAAAATCAACTCATGTTCCTTTATTTTTCAACCAAACCGAATTGATCATAAAAATAATTCAAACCCATAACAATATAAACACATACAAAATCAATCTTATTCACTTCAAAGCTAATTCAAACATCAACACAAAAGAACATAAAAATGGTTTGAATAAAATTTGTTCCAAAACCGAATAGGACCATAAAATCATTTTTTTTAAGTTTTTTAATCAAAATTTTGATTTTCACATACTTGAAATCCATGGATCCATCAACAAAACATACATGTAAAACAAAATAAACAATTTTAATACTTATATGGACAAAACCGTGAGCTCCGTACACAATTCATCAAACTTTAATTTTATTTCTTTTAAATAGATTTATCACAATAAAAGTCAAGGGTCATATCAAAATCTTTAGGTCACATACATTCCATCATGCATGCAACTAAAAATGATTAAACATGATTTCCTACTTTTCCTAGGTTTGGCCGAATGACAAAGTTCACAAAGGTAAGATCTTGGGTTCTATTTCACATGCATACTTTAAGACAACAGTTCCCAAGCATCAAGAAATCATCATCACACACATAATTTTGTTAGAAATCCTTTTTGTACCAAAATCATTTTTTTTAAAACCTATTATTACCATTTTCTCTTTAAAATTGTGACATGCATCAAAAGAAAATTAAGACTTTACACTTAAAACAACATGAAGAGCTCAAACTTCATGATTTTGCAAAGATCCACCACAATTCAAAACATGCAAGAGAAGATCAAAATAAAAACACAAATTTAAACACAACTCAAACATAAAATTTCAAGCAAAACCGTGAAGAAGAAAACTTATAAGTTGAAGATCAAAGCTCTCAAGCATAAATATTCAAGATCCATACATAGAATTAACATGCAAAGCATTTAAATTTCAAGATCATGAGGAAAAGAGTACATGCATCACAAAAATTAAATTTAAACAAAGTCCTTCACAAAGTCATTTACAAAACTAAGATTATTACATTAAAATTTTCTTAGACAACTACCTTAAACAAAAATCCTAGTCTTCAAGCTTCAAACTCTCCTCCCTTCCCTCCTAGAGTTTGCTTCGGCCTCTACTTCTTAGGGTTGATAGGTTGGTTTCCTTCTTGCTCTTTAGGGAAGGATGTGTTTAGATGGAGAGATCAAAGGTATTTGGTTGAGAAGTTTGGGTTTCACTCTTATTTTCTCTTCTCTCCTCTCGGCCTAACTCTCTTTCTCCAAGGTCTCAAGAGCTTGAGGTGCTGTTGAAACTAAGGTGTTTGTGTTGGTGTGAGAATGCGAAGGAAATGAATGAAAGAAATGGGAAAATGAATAAACTAGCCTACACACCCACACACACGGTTTATGAGCAAAACAAGGGTGAGGAAATTTCCTATCTTGCCCTCGGTCTAAAGCATGGGTTCAAGGGTAATTCGGTCCACTCATATTGTTGCATGGGAGGTCTTCTTCGTGGGAGACAAAGAAGGAAGAAAGTCTCACTAGGCTCCATTACTCACCACTCTATGTCTCCTATTTGTTTGCCACTTAGTTTCTATTTTCTTAATGGCTAAGCTTCTCTTGGTTCCCTCATCCTCTCATGGCCGAATATACACATACATACACATGCACGTCAAGCAGACATTTTCATTTCATTATATCCACACTTAACATTTCATTATGGAATCATGCATACATGTATCACATATACATACCATACTTCAGGGCATTATATTTCACACGGTACACATACATCACACATACATAAATACATTCATACAATTTTTACATATACTCTTCATTCACATAATTCATGCATTCACATTCACACATGCATCCTACACATATTTGCATTTACATACTTCATGCAATCCATACAATTCATGCACTCATTCATTTAGTTTCACTAATTAAATTTCATACATCATTTATTCACAAGTCACACATTTACAAATCCCAAAATTTCCAAAATACAAACTTTAAAGAAATCAATAAACCATATCAATTAAGTCACAAAATTTAATAAAACCGTATTTTCTCATAAATTAAAGATTTTTAGAGAAACCATTTATTAAAACCTCAAATCATAAAAAGAAAAGAAAATTCGTTTCTAAAAGAAATCTCAAATGACAAAACACAGCTTGGTTTTCATAAAATCAACTCAATGAAAATCATTTGCTAGAACACTTTTCTGAAAATCTTTCTTAAATTCTTAAAAATTCTTTTTAATTAAAACATCATTGATCTATTTGAGTCCAGAAGATACGGGATGTTACATTCTCCCCAACTTGAAGATTTCTCGTCCTCGAGAAATGATGCGCAGAACCGTCTCATTTTAAGAGTGCGTAGCTCCTCGTAGCAATCTTCTTCCTCACTCTCATATGAATCGAATGTTGTGACACATTATTCATTCGCTGTCCTCATGAAGGACTTGAAAGAATTCCCAACAAAAGCAATCTGTTGGGTCATCCCATTGTCAAATACAATGGTGTATAATAACAAGGCTCTGCTAAGTGGTTTAAAATTTTAAGGTTGCTGAAACAAATAGTAACGCGAAAAGGATTATCATGCTTATGCCAATCTAAGCCAAAACACTATTTATAAGGCTCTTTCTCCGACTCATCCTTTTCTAGAAATTTTCAGCCTAGTCAGGTTACCTCAAAACTTTAATCTCCATATACTCCCCAACTTTTATGACCCTTATCACTATATTCTTCAACCACAAACATGGACTTGGTTCTCACCAACTCCCCCATCCTTATGCTTCCTAATCATCTCATCCTACTTCTCTTTACCCCATCCAAATTCATCCTATCATTGCCTTGAAGTCCATTAAATGTTCACCCTTATAATTCCACTAATGATCCTTCCTTCCTTCCTTCGTCATGTTTCATCTTAAGGCCTAAGTCCATTGAAGTTCTTAAAATCCTAAGATTACCAATCTAATTTAAGGTCTTCATTCTTAACAGAGCTCTTCTAACCCATAATTTACAGTGACACTTCCATCACCCGTCCTAACATTGATCATTACTTAAGGGCTCTAACCATAAATGTCTTCACTTTATCTACCCAATTCCACACCGTTAATAACAATTAACACAAGACTATATCATTTACTCCTTCTAACTCTAATTCTAGGGTCACAAATCTTCTGACTTATCCTCGACTTCCTATTGCCTTGATGCTATCTAGACCAAAATTCCAGACAAATCACCCTCATTCACACATAATTCTAACTGACTCATACGATCCTTCATCTTAACCCAAAGACTTAAAAGGCTTCTATTCTATAACCAATACATCTCCCTTACTCATACCTTCTAACTCTTGCTTTCCTCAGATACCGCAAATCTGGCCTAACAACACCTCACAATCTATTCTTAATTCAGGGGCAGCTACATGACTGGCACAAGTCATAACCAAAAATCTGGGGATCAAACGGCTTAACAATAGGGAAGGTTGACAAACTGAGTTCACAGATTTGGGTTCAATCGAATTAGAAAAGTTTTAGATTACTTTTAGATCAATCTGGGTAACAAGCAACATGAGGTAGGCTCAAGGTTCAAAGCAAATCAAGATATGGAAGGTCATTCCAAGCAAAAGGAATCACAACAAAGCAGGGTTCCAACAAGGAATGGTAAGTCCAAAGGACAAGTTTAGGTCTTGCTAAGATTCGAATCCTCGAATTCTACTACGAATTTCTGACACATTCCAAACAACGTGTACACACTCTTGGCATTCCTATCTCTAATCATCCTAGACTAGCACACAAGACACACAAGGAAGTATGTTTCCCATGTATTCAGTTACTTAAGATAAAACATTGCTCTGATACCACTTCTGTAACACCCCGATTTGGCCACTTGAAAAATATACTGTTTTAATTCCAAAAGGTAGTGGAAATGTGGGCCATTTTTTTTTACATAAAACATGTAACGTGGTTGAGTGGTATGAGTATGAGAACCACTAAGTTTTCAAAACCCTTTCGTAATTAAAAGAATGTTCTCATATCTCATACTGAAGTTCAAGTTCCAAACCAGAGTGTCACAAGGCACTACACTTTGCAACTTGATTCTTCTCAACTCAATTATCATAGCCCATTAGAATAAATTTCTTCACAAAATTTTGGGGTTACATCATGGGATTGCAATGCCGCTAAGTAAGTACAGGGAATACAAAATACTTCCGGAAATATAGAAGAACTACCACCAGGCCCATTGACTGAAGACGGAGTCCACGGAAAAATGTCTCACTAGAGTCAACCTCGATCGCGTCCACCTCCGAGCATCTACGTCTTCGTCCAATTCTTGCGTATAGGCAAGGCATTGGGTATCCACTATGACGATCAACTAGCCCACCGATCTTGGTGTCTTCGCGCTACTTCTCATCTTCCTTCGTCTCGAATGTCGGACGTGCACTTGACAGGGTCCATAGACTAAGGGAATAGACATCGTGACAACAAGCATACAGAACAAAAGGACTCGAGAGAGTAAGTATTCCCAAGCATGTTATGCCAACGATGTGGGATTACAATAGGTAAAATATTAAGATAGACAAACCATACAAGCAAGCAACACAAAGAGTAATTACACGCACTCACATGAAAACTAGCCTTATTCCATTAATCTTTCATTACTCAACACCTTATGCAAATTCACCTTACATTCCACAAATTGTTTTCGCTGCGCACTCTGATTTCATCACCACAGCATTTCGTCCTCTTCTATAATGTTGCTTAAGAATTATTTTTCTTTTAATATAAGTCATCTTTTCTTCTTAAAGTTTTATGAATTCATATCCATCAATGATGCAGGGATTTAAATCATCATTGAGGAGAATCGCTCTCAAGTTAGCACACTCGTCTACATCTCCTCGGTCATCCACCCAACCTAGTCGGAAGCAAACAGGAGTACAGGACCTTTACCGTGCGGGCACGACAGCTGTCTCAACACATAATGGTCCCAGACCAGGAGGCTCAGCGTCAATAATATCAATAACAATCATGGCACACTGCCTCGCAGTGGCAAACAAAATGTCCCACTCCAGTCCCTCTCACTATTCTCGATTTGCAATCTAGGGGGCGACAGTATGTTTCTAGTGAGCTCGCAGAACATGCCACGACATTAGACCCAGTCCCCACCACGTTAGTGCGCCACATGTGGAGTTGTTCTTCCTAGAAACATACTCTAGACTTCTTGACGTATCACCGTCATTGTCCTCCCCTAATGCAATCTAGTCCTAAGTATCCGCAGATACTTATCGTTTCTTCCTCTCCACTACTTCGCACGCTCATACCTCACCGCTTTATATTCATGTCTTTTAAAAGTCTTTTAACTCTTTTAATTAGCCTAATGATCGGCTCACCCTTCGTACATCCCTTCAGTGAGTCCCGACCGCTATCTTTGCACATATCTTTCTCTCTCATCGAATCACAGAGCTGGGGTCGCCTTTACAAACCAAATCTCACATCTCATGATCCAACTCAAAAACCTTGCTTTTCCTTCTTCAGAATCACTTCTTTCATAGCTTTTTCCAAACCGTGTTTCATACAACTATTTCCCAAACTCTTTCCAAAATATTATTTCACCAACCACTTTCAAAATAATGTTTCACAAATCGTTTCTAAAAATATTCTTTTCCACAACCTTACAAAAAGTCTTGTTTCAAAAATTCTTTTCAAAAATTCTCCTTTTCAAAACCTTTTCAAAAACTTCCTTCCATAAACTTCTTTCGAAATCACGTTTCATAAGCCTTTTCAAATAAAACTTCCTTTCAAAAACATTTTCAAAAGAATTTCCTTTCACAAATCCTTTTCTAAAATTTTCCTTTCACCACTCTCCACAAGATCTCTTTTCCAAAAGATCCTTTCAAAAACTCTTTCAAAACCTTGTCGAAACTTGTTTTTCAAAAACCTTTCCAAAATTACGACTTTGCTGGGCGCTAATGGAGGAGCAAGCTCAACTCAACAATAGTCCCAGACTAAAACCAAAAGCAAAGGAGTCCAACTCCACTAAATTCACATCTCACATCAACAACAACATTGCTCTTCCCAGCTCTGGCTCGTCCATCTCATATTCATCAATTCTTAACCCTCACTGGTTATAAATTCTACAACATTTCAACGTCACTCACAAATTTTACCTTACATTTCTTTTATTCTTCTAATTCATTATTCTTTACATTATTCTCACTCTCATCATGCATAATAAATTCATCAAATGGACTAATAAACAACACAGAGCATTCAAATATCATTATATAAACTCAGTACCTAATCCCAAGTGGTCTTTGTCCATTTCACACGAGTGGCCACACAAACAACCAATTACCACTGTGTTACTGACTCAGAACTACTAAGTTTTGACTTTTGAGATGGTCGAAATACTTAATACATTACCTAAATACCACGGTGTTTGGGGAAACTTCTCTCTCACCTCAACCGATGACGATCTTCCATGCGCTCCTTAGTTTCCATTGCGACGTTCGTAACTGCTTCCCGATCGTTACTGGCACTCAAATATTTCCCTCTTATTAAAATCATTCTTATTCAATTATCTTGAAAATAGAACAATCATTACAAAACTTTTTATTCAAAAACAAAGTATTCACTTCCTCTTAACACTTTGAAATCAATTTGGGTTTTAAGCTCACAAGTAAAACATTCATTTAAAGAAAAGAAAAACTTTAGAATACTTGTTAAAAACATAGTTAGTTTCCTAACCTCTTTAAAAGCCATGTTTATCTTAAGGGTTGATAAAACACTTTTTGAATTAAAAAAATCACGTGTTTCAATTATCCAATGAAAATATTTTCAAAACAATGCCTTTCAATTAATCAAATCATTCTTTCTTACTTCATTTTCTTAAAACCGAATCAAAAGAAAATAAAAGTCATTAAACACTTAAATCATTCAAACACACACACAAACAAATATAATATCACAAACCACTCATCATTCATGCATATAAAATAAGGATCAAACATAAACCCCTATTTTTCCTATGCATGGCCGACTCTTGTCCTATATGAGACCAAGTTATATTCACCATTTCAAACACTAATAATTACTAATACATAAACAAAATATACACATAGGGAAAATAATCATTTAGACACAACATCCTACTTCAAACATCATCACCGAGAATAATTATTAAAAGAAAAGGAATATCTTCACTTAAAATTATGCTAATCATCTTCCTAATCAACTAGCTTTATCTCTAAATTATCATGCAAAGAAAATCAACTCATGTTCCTTTATTTTTCAACCAAACCGAATTGATCATAAAAATAATTAAAACCCATAACAATATAAACACATACCAAATCAATCTTATTCACTTCAAAGCTAATTCAAACATCAACACACAGGAACATAAAAATGGTTTGAATAAAAATTTGTTCCAAAACCGAATAGGACCATAAAATCATTTTTTTTAAAGTTTTTTAATCAAAATTTTGATTTTCACATACTTGAAATCCATGGATCCATCAATAAAACATACATGCAAAACAAAATAAACAATTTTAATACTTATATGGACAAAACCGTGAGCTCCGTACACAATTCATCAAACTTTAATTTTATTTCTTTTAAATAGATTTATCACAATAAAAGTCACAGGTCATATTAAAATCTTTAGGTCACATACATTCCATCATGCATGCAACTAAAAATGATTAAACATGATTTCCTACTTTTCCTAGGTTTGGCCGAATGACAAAGTTCACAAAGGTAAGATCTTGGGTTCTATTTCACATGCATACTTTAAGACAACAGTTCCCAAGCATCAAGAAATCATCATCACACACATAATTTTGTTAGAAATCCTTTTTGTACCAAAATCATTTTTTTAAAACCTATTATTACCATTTTCTCTTTAAAATTGTGACATGCATCAAAAGAAAATTAAGACTTTACACTTAAAACAACATGAAGAGCTCAAACTTCATGATTTTGCAAAGATCCACCACAATTCAAAACATGCAAGAGAAGATCAAAATAAAAACACAAATTTAAACACAACTCAAACATAAAATTTCAAGCAAAACCGTGAAGAAGAAAACTTATAAGTTGAAGATCAAAGCTCTCAAGCATAAATATTCAAGATCCATACATAGAATTAACATGCAAAGCATTTAAATTTCAAGATCATGAGGAAAAGAGTACATGCATCACAAAAATTAAATTTAAACAAAGTCCTTCACAAAGTCATTTACAAAACTAAGATTATTACATTAAAATTTTCTTAGACAACTACCTTAAACAAAAATCCTAGTCTTCAAGCTTCAAACTCTCCTCCCTTCCCTCCTAGAGTTTGCTTCGGCCTCTACTTCTTAGGGTTGATAGGTTGGTTTCCTTCTTGCTCTTTAGGGAAGGATGTGTTTAGATGGAGAGATCAAAGGTATTTGGTTGAGAAGTTTGGGTTTCACTCTTATTTTCTCTTCTCTCCTCTCGGCCTAACTCTCTTTCTCCAAGGTCTCAAGAGCTTGAGGTGCTGTTGAAACTAAGGTGTTTGTGTTGGTGTGAGAATGCGAAGGAAATGAATGAAAGAAATGGGAAAATGAATAAACTAGCCTACACACCCACACACACGGTTTATGAGCAAAACAAGGGTGAGGAAATTTCCTATCTTGCCCTCGGTCTAAAGCATGGGTTCAAGGGTAATTCGGTCCACTCATATTGTTGCATGTGAGGTCTTCTTCGTGGGAGACAAAGAAGGAAGAAAGTCTCACTAGGCTCCATGAGTCATCACCCTAGGCTCCATTACTCACCACTCTATGTCTCCTATTTGTTTGCCACTTAGTTTCTATTTTCTTAATGGCTAAGCTTCTCTTGGTTCCCTCATCCTCTCATGGCCGAATATACACATACATACACATGCACGTCATGCACACATTTTCATTTCATTATATCCACAGTTAACATTTCATCATGGAATCATGCATACATGTATCACATATACATACCATACTTCAGGGCATTATATTTCACACGGCACACATACATCACACATACATAAATACATTCATACAATTTTTACATATACTCTTCATTCACATAATTCATGCATTCACATTCACACATGCATCCTACACATATTTGCATTTACATACTTCATGCAATCCATACAATTCATGCACTCATTCATTTAGTTTCACTAATTAAATTTCATACATCATTTATTCACAAGTCACACATTTACAAATCCCAAAATTTCCAAAATACAAACTTTAAAGAAATCAATAAACCATATCAATTAAGTCACAAAATTTAATAAAACCGTATTTTCTCATAAATCAAAGATTTTTAGAGAAACCATTTATTAAAACCACAAATCATAAAAAGAAAAGAAAATTCGTTTCTAAAAGAAATCTCAAATGACAAAACACAGCTTGGTTTTCATAAAATCAACTCAATGAAAATCATTTGCTAGAACACTTTTCTGAAAATCTTTCTTAAATTCTCAAAAATTCTTTTTAATTAAAACATCGTTCATCTATTTGAGTCCAGAAGATACGGGATGTTACAACATACATTCAACATTACAAGCCATTCATGTAACACCCCGCAAATTCCTCGTATTGAATTAAAAATACTAAAGAGATCTATTTTTTTTTTGAGAAAAGTGTTTTGAAAGAGTATTTCTTAAATGAACTTCTTAATTCACATTTTCAAAGTGTTGAGTGATTTTAAAGAAATGGTGAATTTTAAAACAAGAGTTAATTTAAGAAGAAGTGATTTGTTTTCTGTACTTGTGTGTTGGTTGATACATGTTTGATAAACGATAGTGTTAATGTGATTTCTTAAAAATGTTTGAGTTATTATATAAGCTTGGTAATTATATATTTTACAGTATGTGTGTGCAACGTGTATGAGTAGGTATATGTGCATATATGTGTGTGTATGTCTATGTATGCTCGGTCTTGTATGTATGTATACTTAGGACTAGGTGAAAATTTAATTAGTAAAAGAATGTGATGATATGTGCATAAATACATGTGTTGGTATGATATGTATGTGCATGTAGGTGTGTGTGTGTGTGTACCGTATATAAGTGTGGATGTATGTAAGCCTAGAATTTTCTAAGTGTTGGGTAAGAAACCACATGGACTAAGTTCCAACCATGACCTAACTAAGTTAGTGAAAACCTTAAGGATTAGCCAACAAGCCGTTGGACCTAAGGTGACCCTAGCACCCTAATCCACTCTACCTTGTCCCCTTAAACTTGATAACCTCCACCCATGCAACAAATTGAATTGCCAAAGTTTCCCCTCCCATTTACTCACCTAAGGCTGAATTTACAAGGGTAAAAAGAGGGAATAGTAAGTTGCCTATATAAGCCATAGTCTTTAGTTCATTTCACCCATTTTTCCCATTCACTTCTTTCATTTCCTTCACTTTCCAAACACAATTGTTGAGAGCAAAAATCAAGCTCTCAACACCTAAAGAAAAAGAGGAGAAGCCGTGAGTTAGAGTAGAGAAGAAGAAGAGGAGATCAACACCAAAACCTAAAATTTTCCTTGAAGATCCAAAACATTACAGCTAGAAGACCTTGATTTTGGTGGGTATTTCGAAGGATCATGAGGAAGTTGTAATAGTGTAGATTCCTTTTTATTTTGTAATTTTCCTTTCTTTCTTCTTTTGCATGTTCTATTTATGTTTGATCATGAACTTTTAAGACTCAAAGGAACTTATAAACTTCTAACTAACGGACTTCATAACTTGATTAAGGTCTTCATGAAAGATCTTAAAGGTTTTCAACACAAATCTTAAAGATCTAAAAAGTTTTGAGATTTTTGTAAAGTTTAAAGTATATCTCTTCGCATGTTAATTTCTCAAAGCTTGAAGGAACTTGTAAACGTCTAATTAACGGATTCCTAACTCGTTTAAAGTTTTTCTTAAGAGATCCTAAAGCTTTTCAAACTAAATCTTCTAAATATAAAGGTTTGGTGAGATTTTTGTGAAAAATGAAGTGGATCTCTTTGCATGATCAATTTCCTTTCTTAAACCGTGATTTAAAGATGTGTTTAAGGGTTTATTTGATAAATAAAATGAATGACCCAAATTTTCTTAATAATAATGTTGAGATCTTTGATGTTGCATGTTGGTTGATGTTGATCTTGGTGCTATGTATACATGCATGTGTTGATTCTACTTTGATCTTGAATTTTTAAGAAATAAATGGACTAATAAACACTAGATCCTAGGCTATATAATTCGGCCATGAGTAAAAGTTAGGTCTTGGTGCTTTTCTAATTTGATCTAAGTCTTTACATGTTAGCTCTATGCCTTTACAAGTTGATTTGAGTTGTTGAAGTGTTTTGGTTTGATTTGATGTGATGAAGCTTTGAATTTCACTTTGATCTTTGAAAAATGTCTTGATCCTTGCTTTGATCTTTAAAAAGTTTTGTTAAAAAGCCATGCATGTTGTTTTGAACCAAAAAGACTTAATCTTCTTCAACATTCATCACGGTTTTGACTTCTTCTTACCCAAGATGATTTTTATCTTTAATTTGTGCTATCATATTTGATTTCATGAGTTGATCTACAAGATCTAGGTGCATTCATGTGGTTTTTGAATAAAGAGGTCTTATTTTCCTAATGGACCTCACGGTTTTACAAAGAAACCAAGGAAACAAGTTTTTGGAAAAATAATTTTTAACTTGATTCATATTTTGTGATCTTGCATGTTGATTTCTTTTGACTCAAAGACTTTTAAGAAAGCATAATTGAAATGAAAACTTGATTTAAGGAAATGATATTTTAGAGTTTTGTGTGAAAAGGGTGCATGGTTTGATTCATGACTTTTGATGTTTGCATGTTGAAAAGTGAACCAAAAGCCTTACTTTTGTTTAAATGAGGTTCGGCCTAGGCATGGTAAATAGACTAGGGTTCTTCTCAATAAAGTGACATAAAAACAATGAGTGTGTTTTGTGAAAGATTGTTAAATTAAATTATTTGAAATTGTGTTGTGAATATCTAAATCCTATTCGGTTTTTAATTAAAGATAAGAGAAATAAATAAATTAAATGATTTTGGGAAAAGTATTGTGTTTAAATGAATATATGTGTGGGTATGTGCACTCGGGTAAGAATAAAAGAAAGAGTAAATACTTTTGTTGCATGAAAAAGAAAATAGAATTTAAGAGTTTAAAATAAATCAAGTTGATCTATGTGATTTAAATTTGTGATGTTTGACTTGTTTTCTTTGATTATATTCGGTCCAGTAATATAAGTGAGCCTAGGAAGTTTAGTTGCATGAAATTATATTTAAATAATGATTTTTGAAAGGAATAAAGTTGTTTGAAGTAAGGAAATTAAATGGGCTTGATTTATATCTTTGGTTCAACGTGGTTTGTGAATTTATGCATGTCTCAGTGTTTTGTTTTATATAAAAAAAATGAAATATCATAATGATGTAGCAAGTTTTCTTAGTTGATATTTATTTGTGAAAGTGTTTGTTTGGAAATGAATGTTTAGCTTATAATAAGTTGAACGATTGGTTTCGAAATAAATCATTTTCGGATTTTTATTAAAATAATTTCTTGTGAAGTAATCCTTCGCTGTCCCGAGTTGTTTAAAATTGTTCCTTAACTTTAAAAATGTGTTTATATAATTTAAAGTGTGGTTTTTAAGTAATAATGGATTTAAGAAAAACCCGGATAAAAAACGGTGAACTTTTCGGTGTTTTCAAACGTAATTAAGGTGCTATCCAAAACGGACCAGCAACTAAAATAAATAACTTAAATTACCTTACTAAATGTTTTCAAAATAGTTTTTGAAAGTACTTAAGGTATTAGAAATACTAGAGTTGTTTGAAAGAAAACGGTTATGTTTTAAGTCTTCCGACGAGGAATGAGAAGTGTCTAAGTTATGGAAAAGATTTTCATAATACAAGTTAATAAAGAAAGCGTATTTTATTTAGTACGAGGAATTTGAAAGATGAGGGATTGGGGCAGCCGGCAGCACAAAGGATCTGAGGTGACGGTACGCATTAAATTGCTGGACCTCAGGTGAGAGAGAAGCTTTCCTAAGACACCGTGGTAGCTAGGTGATTTATTAGGACGTTCCGTATCATCTCAAAGATCGGAACTAAGTGGTTCGGAGTCAGTAGTATAAGTGGCAATTGTTTGTGTTCTGTGGCCACTTATACGAAGGTGACAATGACCACATTGTTATTGTGTGATGTGTGTATGTTGATAACATGCTTTCATTATTTATTTAATTATGTCTGCAAATATTTATTGCTGTTAATTAGAATAAGTAAATGGCTGATGGACGTCTGTTACGTCCTGAAAATAAAAAAAATGAGGTAAGTAAGTCGATGGAAATAAAGATATAAAGAGAAAGGAGTAATAATGAAAGATATAAGATGGAATAGAAAGAGATGAAGAATTGAGATTGGGGAAAGAATAAATGATAATGTTGAGAACGAGCCAGAGCTGGGGGAGAATGATGTGATTTGAGCGGAGCTGGGCTCCTTTGTTTTTGGTTTTAGACTGGGACTAGTGTTGAGTTGAGCTTGCTCCTCCATTAGCGCTCAGCAAAAGATGATTTTTGAAAAGAAACTTTTGAAAAGGTTTTTGAAAAGAAGTTTTTGAGGAGAATTGTAAACAAAATGTTTTCAGAAAAGTTTTGAGATGAAATTTGTGAAAAGTTTTTTAAAAGGAAATTTTTAGAAACTTTGTGAAAAGGAATTTTAAGAGAGTTTTTGAAATATGGTTTTGAGGAAGTTTTTGAAAGGATATTTTGAGAAGGTCTTCTTTTGTAATGACATTTTTGAAAATCTTTTTGGAAATAATATTTTTGAGAAAGTTTTATGAAATGACATTTTGTGAAAAAGTTGTGAAAACAATATTTTGTGAAAGTCTGTGAAAGAAGATTTTGTGAAATGATAATTTGTGAAAGTTTATAAAAATGGAGTTTTGAAATAGTTTTTGAAAAGATTGTTTTAATAAAAGATTTTGAAATGAAATGATTACGAGAAATGGAGAATGTTGAGAAATTTTGAGAAATGAGATTTGAGTTTGCTGATGTGATCCCAGCTCTATGCTACGCGAGAAATGATGAGAGAAAGGTTGTGTCAAGTTAGTGGTCGGGACTCATTGAAGGGTTGCACGAAGGATGAGCCGACCGTTAGGATAATTAACAAGATAAAAGACTTTAAAAGACATACGCGGTGAGGTATGAGTGTGCGAAGTAGTGGAGAGGAAGGAACCATAAGTATCTGCGGATACTTAGGAGGAGATTGCATTAGGGGAGGACGATGACGGTGAAACGTCAAGAAGTCTAGAGTATATTTCTAGGCAGAACGAACTCCACATGTGGCGTACGAACGTGGTAGGGACTGGGTCCAATGCCTTGGTGAGTTCTGCGGGCCCACTAGAAATATACTGTCGCCCCCTAGATTGCAAATCTAGAACAGTGAGAGGGACTGGAGTGGGGCATCTTGTTTGCCACTGTGAGTTGAGACAATGTGCCTTGATTATATGAATTGAATTGTTATGATATGATTTGAGGCTGTAGTCCTCTTGGTCTGGGACCAATTGTTGTGAGACAGCTGTCGTGCCCGCACGGTAAAGGTCCTGTACTCCTGTTTGCTTTCGACTAGGTTGGGTGGATGACCGAGGAGATGTAGACGTGAGTGATAGCCGAGAATGAAATGAATATTTTGAGGATACCTGAAAGTACCCTAATCATTAAGGATTGTAAATTGAGAAGACTGAATAAAAAGAGAAATATTGTTATGAAAGAAGGATATGAAAGAGGATAACAATAATACGAATAAGATAACAATGATATTAATGTTGATATTATGCTTGATTGTTGTGTGCTTGTATGTTGTATTGTATGTTTGTGTGGTCCTATTATCTTGCCTATCGTAATCCCACATCGTCGACGATGCGTCGTTCGGATCGCTTACTCTCTCCTGTTCGTTGGCATATTGGTGCTGCTGGTATCTCAACGGGCAGATGGAGTATCAGATGGAAGTCACCGTACGAGGCTACAGGAACTACAAAGAGAAGATTCTGTATGAGGCTCGAAGGAACTCCACCACTCTCAATGGGGCGGAGCCGGAATCTACTAGCAAGGAGGGAATCACAACAAGGAGGGCATCATTTTAGAGAGCAAAGAGAAAACGCAAGAAGAAGAAGGAACTTCACCCAATTGTTTTCAATAGGATAGTTTAAGGATAGTGTGGTTAGATTAGGTTGTGATAATTGTTGAGTCAAGGATTACCGATGCCATGAGCCATTATGTAATTGAGCTATGTTTTTAATCTGACTTGTGGAGTACATATTTATGCAAAGTTAATTCATGTAGAGCTTTTGAAAACTGTTAAGATGATTTTGAACCAAGTTCTTTTATGAAAACGAACATTTTATGAAAAGAACGGTCTTCGTAACAACTCGGTTTTCGGAGAAGTGGATTGAAGAACATAAAGAGATTTTCAATGAGGTCTTCGAACACTTCAACAATGATTTTAAAAAAAATAAAAAATTTGGCCTAATTTTTGCAACCTAAATGGATAAAAGTTAGTTATTTTGAGTTACGAAAATCGGGCTGTTACAGAATGGTATCAAAGCAATGGTAATCCTTAGTGGCCTTAAGCATGGGCTTACATGCTTTGTTTGTGTGACTCTGTGTGTTTGCTAGTGTAAAGATAGGAACCTAGGATTAAGTTCTCGTCTTTATAGGATATGAGACTTTGTTTGTGGTTTAATGTCGGCCGTGTTAGGAACCTGTTGGTTCAATAATGTGAAAGGAAGTAGACCAAATAGAAAGTGAACAGACCCTAAGGTTAAAACCCCACTAATGTTATGTCCTTGACTTATAGACCTAAGTTTTTGACCTTAGCGTACCTTTGATACAAGGATAGTTACTCCCCTTAAGAATATAGGATATTGTCCCTGGATTCCCGTGTTTGTTGAATTGCTTCAAAAAAAATAGTTGGTATTTTTAAAATTCGGACCTTTTCTTCATGAGCCTTACTATCAAACCGTAGTCATACCGATCCTATTTAAGATGCATTAACCCAATTTGCAGAACTGTAAGTGCCATAGTTACCCAGATAGTTTAAGCTTGGATAATCAAGGATGGATGGATGGTTGAAGTTGAGTAAGAGGGTAAGGCCATAGTGAACTTAGTAATAAGTTTGATCAAAGTTGGGGAGCTACAAGGAAGAAAAGAGGTGTATGTTACTAGTTATTAGAGGAACTTATGAGGGAAATTTGAGGATTAGGATTGCTTTATACCTTGACCAGAGGTTTAGACGGAGAAAACGATAGGCTTGATTGATACTTAGGACGAATTTAATGAGGAAGGTCAGATTATTTTGAAGGAGTAGAACCAAAGTTGTTGTAGGATCCCTCTAAGTTGGAGATATAATGGATGAAAGCCTTAGAGTTAGAAGGAGAAGTAAAAGGGAAAGGTAGTTATTTAAGAGTTGTTAAGAATCCCAAGTGATAGAGAGTAATACGTATCTATGGATTTTAGACTAAACCCCATGCTTTAGGAGATGTTTGAATTTTTGTTTTCTTGATTTTCCCTATGTCCGCACCTATGGTTGGACTTTCTGTGACGACGACCCGCTAAGGGAGCGACATCTTCTTCAGCTAGTCCGATGGACTTAACCCGATTCGACACGCAAGCGATTGTGTGAGTGCGACTTCTTCGTCTAAAAGCAACAAACAAGGAGCACGGCAGAGTGAATTAGACCAGCAAAAGGGAATATGACCACGAGGCGAGAGGAAAGTGTTCTTATGGGAATCACAATGATGAGCGAGTTTTGTGCCCTGCTGCCCAATCCACAACGTATTTCTCGGGGACAAGAAATCTTTAAGTTGGGGAGAATGTAACACCCCGCAAATTCCTCGTATAGAATTAAAATACTAAAGAGATCTATTTTTTTTTGAGAAAAGTGTTTTGAAAGAGTATTTCTTAAATGAACTTCTTAATTCACGTTTTCAAAGTGTTGAGTGATTTTAAAGAAATGGTGAATTTTAAAACAACAGTTAATTTAAGAAGTGATTTGTTTTCTGTACTTGTGTGTTGGTTGATACATGTTTGATAAACGATAGTGTTAATGTGATTTCTTGAAAATGTTTGAGTTATTATATAAGCTTGGTAATTATATATTTTAGAGTATGTGTGTGCAACGTGTATGAGTAGGTATGTGTGCATATATGTGTGTGTATGTCTATGTATGCTCGGTCTTGTATGTATGTATACTTAGGACTAGGTGAAAATTTAATTAGTAAAAGAATGTGATGATATGTACATAAATATATGTGTTGGTATGATATGTATGTGCATGTAGGTGTGTGTGTGTGTGTGTACCGTATATAAGTGTGGATGTATGTAAGCCTACAATTTTCTAAGTGTTGGGTAAGAAACCACATGGACTAACTTCCAAGCATGACCTAACTAAGTTAGTGAAAACCTTAAGGATTAGCCAACAAGCCGTTGGACCTAAGGTGACCCTAGCACCCTAATCCACTCTACCTTGTCACCTTAAACTTGATAACCTCCACCCATGCAACAAATTGAATTGCCAAAGTTTCCCCTCCCATTTACTCACCTAAGGCCGAATTTACAAGGGTAAAAAGAGGGAATAGTAAGTTGCCTATATAAGCCATAGTCTTTAGTTCATTTCACCCATTTTTCCCATTCACTTCTTTCATTTCCTTCACTTTCCAAACACAATTGTTGAGAGCAAAAATCAAGATCTCAACACCTAAAGAAAAAGAGGAGAAGCCGTGAGTTAGAGTAGAGAAGAAGAAGAGGAGATCAACACCAAAACCTAAAATTTTCCTTGAAGATCCAAAACATTAGAAGCTCGAAGACCTTGATTTTGGTGGGTATTTCGAAGGATCATGAGGAAGTTGTAATAGTGTAGATTCCTTTTTATTTTGTAATTTTCCTTTCTTTCTTCTTTTGCATGTTCTATTTATGTTTGATCATGAACTTTTAAGACTCAAAGGAACTTATAAACTTCTAACTAACGGACTTCATAACTTGATTAAGGTCTTCATGAAAGATCTTAAAGTTTTTCAACACAAATCTTAAAGATCTAAAAAGTTTTGAGATTTTTGTAAAGTTTAAAGTATATCTCTTCGCATGTTAATTTCTCAAAGCTTGAAGGAACTTGTAAACGTCTAATTAACGGATTCCTAACTCGTTTAAAGTTTTTCTTAAGAGATCCTAAAGCTTTTCAAACTAAATCTTCTAAATATAAAGGTTTGGTGAGATTTTTGTGAAAAATGAAGTGGATCTCTTTGCATGATCAATTTCCTTTCTTAAACCGTGATTTAAAGATGTGTTTAAGGGTTTATTTGATAAATAAAATGAATGACCCAAATTTGCTTAATAATAATGTTGAGATCTTTGATGTTGCATGTTGGTTGATGTTGATCTTGGTGCTATGTATACATGCATGTGTTGATTCTACTTTGATCTTGAATTTTTAAGAAATAAATGGACTAATAAACACTAGATCCTAGGCTATATAATTCGACCATGAGTAAAAGTTAGGTCTTGGTGCTTTTCTAATTTGATCTAAGTCTTTACATGTTAGCTCTATGCCTTTACAAGTTGATTTGAGTTGTTGAAGTGTTTTGGTTTGATTTGATGTGATGAAGCTTTGAATTTCACTTTGATCTTTGAAAAATGTCTTGATCCTTGCTTTAATCTTTAAAAAGTTTTGTTAAAAAGCCATGCATGTTGTTTTGAACCAAAAAGACTTAATCTTCTTCAACATTCATCACGGTTTTGACTTCTTCTTACCCAAGATGATTTTTATCTTTAATATGTGCTATCATATTTGATTTCATGAGTTGATCTACAAGATCTAGGTGCATGCATGTGATTTTTGAATAAAGAGGTCTTATTTTCCTAATGGACCTCACGGTTTTACAAAGAAACCAAGGAAACAAGTTTTTGGAAAAATAATTTTTAACTTGATTCATATTTTGTGATCTTGCATGTTGATTTCTTTTTATTCAAAGACTTTTAAGAAAGAATAATTGAAATGAAAACTTGATTTAAGGAAATGATATTTTAGAGTTTTGTGTGAAAAGGGTGCATGGTTTGATTCATGACTTTTGATGTTTGCATGTTGAAAAGTGAACCAAAAGCCTTACTTTTGTTTAAATGAGGTTCGGCCTAGGCATGGTAAATAGACTAGGGTTCTTTTCAATAAAGTGACATAAAAACAATGAGTGTGTTTTGTGAAAGATTGTTAAATTAAATTATTTGAAATTGTGTTGTGAATATCTAAATCCTATTCGGTTTTTAATTAAAGATAAGAGAAATAAATAAATTAAATGATTTTGGGAAAAGTATTGTGTTTAAATGAATATATGTGTGGGTATGTGCACTCGGGTAAGAATAAAAGAAAGAGTAAATACTTTTGTTGCATGAAAAAGAAAATAGAATTTAAGAGTTTAAAATAAATCAAGTTGATCTATGTGATTTAAATTTGTGATGTTTGACTTGTTTTCTTTGATTATATTCGGTCCAGTAATATAAGTGAGCCTAGGAAGTTTAGTTGCATGAAATTATATTTAAATAATGATTTTTGAAAGGAATAAAGTTGTTTGAAGTAAGGAAATTAAATGGGCTTGATTTATATCTTTGGTTCAACGTGGTTTGTGAATTTATGCATGTCTCAGTGTTTTGTTTTATATAAAAAAAATGAAATATCATAATGATGTAGCAAGTTGTCTTAGTTGATATTTATTTGTGAAAGTGTTTGTTTGGAAATGAATGTTTAGCTTATAATAAGTTGAACGATTGGTTTCGAAATAAATCATTTTCGGATTTTTATTAAAATAATTTCTTGTGAAGTAATCCTTCGCTGTCCCGAGTTGTTTAAAATTGTTCCTTAACTTTAAAAATGTGTTTATATAATTTAAAGTGTGGTTTTTAAGTAATAATGGATTTAAGAAAAACCCGGATCAAAAACGGTGAACTTTTCGGTGTTTTCAAACGTAATTAAGGTGCTATCCAAAACGGACCAGCAACTAAAATAAATAACTTAAATTACCTTACTAAATGTTTTCAAAATAGTTTTTGAAAGTACTTAAGGTATTAGAAATACTAGAGTTAATTAGAATAAGTAAATGGCTGATGGACGTCTGTTACGTCCTGAAAATAAAAAAAATGAGGTAAGTAAGTCGATGGAAATAAAGATATAAAGAGAAAGGAGTAATAATGAAAGATATAAGATGGAATAGAAAGAGATGAAGAATTGAGATTGGGGAAAGAATAAATGATAATGTTGAGAACGAGCCAGAGCTGGGGGAGAATGATGTGATTTGAGGGGAGCTGGGCTCCTTTGTTTTTGGTTTTACACTGGGACTAGTGTTGAGTTGAGCTTGCTCCTCCATTAGCGCTCAGCAAAAGATGATTTTTGAAAAGAAACTTTTGAAAAGGTTTTTGAAAAGAAGTTTTTGAGGAGAATTGTAAACAAAATGTTTTCAGAAAAGTTTTGAGATGAAATTTGTGAAAAGTTTTTTAAAAGGAAATTTTTAGAAACTTTGTGAAAAGGAATTTTAAGAGAGTTTTTGAAATATGGTTTTGAGGAAGTTTTTGAAATGATATTTTGAGAAGGTCTTCTTTTGTAATGACATTTTTGAAAATCTTTTTGGAAATAATATTTTTGAGAAAGTTTTATGAAATGACATTTTGTGAAAAAGTTGTGAAAACAATATTTTGTGAAAGTCTGTGAAAGAAGATTTTGTGAAATGATAATTTGTGAAAGTTTATAAAAATGGAGTTTTGAAATAGTTTTTGAAAAGATTGTTTTAAGAAAAGATTTTGAAATGAAATGATTACGAGAAATGGAGAATGTTGAGAAAGTTTGAGAAATGAGATTTGAGTTTGCTGATGTGATCCCAGCTCTGTGCTACGCGAGAAATGATGAGAGAAAGGTTGTGTCAAGTTAGTGGTCGGGACTCATTGAAAGGTTGCACGAAGGATGGGCCGACCGTTAGGATAATTAACAAGATAAAAGACTTTAAAAGACATACGCGGTGAGGTATCAGTGTGCGAAGTAGTAGAGAGGAAGGAACCATAAGTATCTGCGGATACTTAGTGTAGGGTCTGCCGACCATATAAGGACCCAAGTCTTATTTAAGGATCTTCAAGGGCCCTTCCCTCGGTTTGTTCAGCACAAACGTCCCTCGCTCGGACTCGTTGGCTCCGAGCACACAAAAGGACCAGGCTCGGACTTGATGGGGCCGAGCTTTACAAACGGTTTTCCATTCATCAGGCTCGGGGCTCTAGGATCGAGACGTACCGTCGGTTGGTGGAAAGACTTTGACTCGTTCAAGCTTCTTATCCCCTCCACGAATCTCTCCTAGATTCTCGCTAACAGCCTAGACATGAGATCCTGAGCTGATCCTATCCAGATTCTAAGAGCATAAACCTCCGATATTATCTCACAGAATCCTGGTTCAGCTCAACCCTGATACAGGGCCCATACGGCCCATATCAGCCTCCTCTAAACCCAATAAATAGCTCATAACAGCTAGGGTTTCAGGTATGTACTCTCATCCCTAAGTTGACACTCTGCACACACTTGTTGACTGGGGAAACCCTGCTTTTCCCAACTGGAATTGCAGAAACACCACAAAGTCACATATTAACACTTGATCCTCTTTAGGGCTCCTGGTTTCATAATCTTGGGCCCTCAGAGGGTTAAGAACATAGTGTTCAAGGACACTACATTGGCGCCGTCTGTGGGAAACTGAGTAACCAATATTCCCACCTGCTGATCTCATGGCAAACGACAACAACGATGGTAATCAAGAAGATCTCCGTCGTCGCCTCCGTGGAAGGCCACCTAAGACTAGGAAAAACGTGAGGGACAGAATCGCTCCGGGAGCACCACCTGGAGGTAATCAGGCTAACTTCAGACAGTTCCACCAGTTCCAACGGCGGATCAGCCACAAGCCACGGTTCCTCCAGCTGGTCAAGTTCTCGTTGAGGGCGGCGGAGGGCAGTCTAACCCTCATACCGTCCCTGATGGCCACGTTTCAGAATGGCGAGACACGGCTGATTCTCGACGTCAGTCTCGTCGGGCTGCTGCTGGCTCACGAGCTGATGAGGATCGGCGTGTTGAACGGGCTGATCGGCGTGATCATTCCAGGGTTGACAGGACCAACAGGGAGATACCTCATTTGACTAGAGGTCGTTTCGGAACGCTTCAAGGTGGTCAGCGTTCTGAAACGGAAGGCAGATCTTACACGACTACTTCTTCGGCACGAAGGAGAGAGGAGTCGATTATGGAGATTTTGAGGACTCAGACTTCTTTAATTGAGAAGCAAAACCAAGCCATTGCTGCTCTTCAGCAGCAGAGCATGGCAAGGATCGCCGAGGAAGGCCCTTACGCGGCCTATGGTAATCCGATCAATCTTCCTCCACCTCCACCCCTCAACCCAAGCTTAACCCTAGAGCGTATCACTAGGGAACCCCATCCTGGACACCTTTTCACACTTGAGATTATGGCTTTCCAAACCCCGCAGACTTATGTGGGTCATCAGAATATTCCTAGGTACAATGGAACAACTGACCCGATGGACCACATAGCTGCCTACGAGTCCTCTATGATGTTTTATGGAGGAGGGGATTTTATGAAGTGCCGAGCTTTTTCGATGACTCTGGGCTCGGCGCCTTTGAGATGGTTCAATTCTCTACCTGCAAATTCGATCCGATCGTGGGCCGAGCTTAGACAAGCTTTCATAAACAGGTACACGGCCAGTATGTCACAGCCCAAATCAGACCATTCACTAGCTGGAGTTGCACAAAGACCTGACGAGTCTCTACGCGACTACCTAGCTCGGTACCAGCAAGAGGCCAGTGGCATTTCAGGCTTACAATCGGGAGTATCGGTTCTTTTACTCACTGAAGGATTGCAGGATGGAGATTTTAAGGATTGTTTGATTGGGGAACCACCTAAGAACATGGCCGAACTTAGGGAAAGATCCAGGAAATACGTTAATCTAGAGGAATTCCGTAGGATCAGTACGGTAGCAAGGGGTGGCGAAGGACGACATGAGCAACGACCTCCTCGTCAAAACGACGTTCGTCAAAATGATCGTTTTCGAGAGAGGGGAAGGAAAGACAAAAGAGAGAGAGAGAGGGGAAAAACTGCCTCCAAAAGGCAAGTATGATGAATATACCCAGTTGACAGTCCCGAGGAGTCAAATCCTTCGTGACACTATGCATACAGAGATGCGTAACATCACTCGTCCACCAGCTTTGAGAAAGGCAGCCCAGAAGGATAGGACGAAGTACTGCGATCATCACGGTGGATGGGGGCATACCACCGACCAGTGTACTCAGTTGAAGGACTTAATCGAGGAGTTGGTAAGGGATGGTAAGCTTCAACAATATATTGGCGAAGCGTTACACAAACGCTCCAGGGGAAAGAGTCCATCACCACCCAAAACAGAGCAAAAAAGAACTAGAAGCCCTTCACCACCTGCAGGGGGGGCCACTACCCAACCATCCGAGAAGGAAAAGAATGGCTTTCTCATTGGCACTATTGCTGGAGGATTTGCAGGAGGAGGAGAAAATAAATGTGATCGCCAGAAGTATGTGGGACAAGTTCTTTCGGTGGCCAGCCGACCAATCCAAAAGCCCAGGAAGAAAAACATAGTCATCAGCTTTAGTGATGAGGATTTTGAGAACATATTACAAGACCATAATGACCCAATGGTAGTTACAGCTAGGCTCGGCAATTACGAAGTCAGAAGGATTCTTGTCGATCAGGGAAGTTCGGCAGACATCATGTTTCTGGATCTGTTTGAGAAATTGAAGTTAAGAAGATCTGATCTCACCCCATTCGAGGGAAGTTTGATTGGCTTCACAGGACATTCAATTATTCCCTTAGGCCACATCCATCTCCCAGTGACTATGGGGGAAGCACCTTCTGCTCGGACTGAAATGGTGAAATGGCTAGTCGTCCAGGCTCCCTCGGCTTATAACGCCATCTTTGGCCGAACTGCACTCCAGTCTTTTGGTGCTGTTGTATCGACAGTCCACTTGGCCATGAAATTCCCAGGATCTGATAACAAGGTAGTAACAGTGCGGTCCGAACAGGAGTTGGCTCGGAAGTGTTATAATATCAGCTTGGGCAAGTTGAAGCTTGATGACGAGAAGATCATGCAAGAGCCGCTTAACAAAGGAAGTGTCAACTTGGCAGATCTTGACGTAAGAGAGGAGGATGAAACTAGGCCGACCCCTCAAGGGGACTTCAAAAGGGTGATTTTAGGCCCTGATCCTTCTCGTTGCGTCAAGATGGGGGTTGGCCTTTCTGAGAAATTGGAAAAAGAATTGACTGAATTGCTGGTAAAAAACAAGGACCTGTTTGCCTGGACCTCGGCGGATATGCCAGGAATCGATCCGAACTTCATCTGCCATAGGTTGAGCGTGTATCCTGGAACCAAGCCAGTTTGTCAGAAGAAGAGAAGAGTCGAAGCTGAGAAGGAACAAGCAACAGATGAGAAGATAGCCGAGCTACTAGAAGCAGGATTTATCAGGGAGGTGGTGTATACTGACTGGTTGGCCAATCCCGTGCTAGTGAAGAAGTCCAATGGGAAATGGAGGATGTGCGTGGACTACACAGACTTGAACAAAGTTTGTCCTAAGGATCAATACCCACTTCCCTGCATCGATAAGCTTGTGGATAGCTCAGCGGGTTATCAAAGGCTTTCATTTATGGATGCTTATTCGGGGTACAATCAGATCCCAATGTATCCCCCGGATCAGATGAAGACTTCGTTTATCACAGAAAGGGCCACGTATTGTTACAATGTGATGCCATTTGGATTGAAAAACGTTGTGGCAACTTACCAGCGGATTATGAATAAGGTATTCGGCCCTTTGATTGGGCCAAGAGTGGAGGTATACATAGATGATATGATTGCAAAGAGCTTGAAGAAAGAAGATCACGCGAAGGATTTGAAGGAAATTTTGGCAAGGGTCCGACAGTTCAACATGAGGTTGAACCCGGAGAAGTGCACGTTTGGAGTTCCAGCAGGGGCCTTCCTCGGGTTCATGCTTACCGAGCGTGGAATTGAGGCGAATCCAGAAAAGTGCCGAGCCATTCTTGATATGAAGAGTCCGTCAAATGTCAAGGGTGTCCAACAATTGACAGGTCGGGTGGCGGCTCTCTCGAGATTCCTGTCTCAGTCAGCTAGGAAGGCCCTTCCCTGGTACAAACTGTTAAGGAAAGAGAAAGAAAAGACATTTGAATGGGACGAGGCATGCGAAAAGGCCTTTACTGACCTTAAGCAGTACTTGGCGTCTCCCCCGATCTTGTCTAGTCCGATGAATGGAGAAATTTTGTTCCTTTACTTATTAGTGGGAGATTCGGTAGTAAGTTCGGTTTTGGTCCGAGAGGAATCTGGCAAAGAATCCCCCGTCTATTTCGTCAGCCGAGCTCTTCAGGAACTGGAGTTGAGGTATCAGAAAGTGGAGAAATTGGCCTTTTGTCTGGTCATCACAGCTAGACGGTTACGTCAATACTTCCAGAGCCACCATATCACAGTTTGAACAGCTCAGCCAATCCGCCAAATACTTCAGAAGCCTGATCTGGCAGGAAGAATGGTGACATGGGCCATTGAGCTTTCTGAGTTTGAAATTACTTTCGAACTGAGGAAGGCAATGAAATCTTAGGCTTTAGCTAATTTTCTTACCGAGTTTACTGAGCCATTGACGAGCTCAAACTTGGATTGGAATATTTATGTTGATGGATCGAGTAACAAACTAGGGGTTGGTGCAGGAATAATATTGGAGAACTCCGAGGGGATCACCCTCGAATATTCTTTGAAGTTTGGATTTTCAACTTCGAACAATCAGGCGGAGTATGAAGCCGTATTGGCCGGGCTGAGAATGGCAAAAGAAGTAGGGGCCCGAGAAGTGAAAATTTTAAGCGATTCTCAGTTGGTAGTTTCACAAGTCAAGGGCGACTACCAGGCTAAGGAACCAATCGTTCAAAAGTATTTGGAGAAGGTGAAATTCCTATCCTCGGAGTTTGCTAAGGTCGAATTCTGCCACATCCCAAGGGAGAGTAACAGCCGAGCGGATATTCTCTCGAAACTTGCTTCGACAAAGAGTCCTGAGAACAACAGAACGTTGATTCAAGAAATGGTGCATGGACCTAGCGTTGTCCTCTCTATTTCGCTGGATCCAAGCTGGATTGCTCCGATAACAGGCTATTTGGAACAAGGAGTTCTTCCAAGTAATCCAATAGAGGCCAAGAAACTCGTCAGAAAAGCTTCACAGTTTGCCTTAGTTGATGGAGTCCTGTTTCGTCGAGGGGTCAGCGGCCCAATGCTTAGATGTTTAGACCCTTCCGAAGCAAAACAGGCTTTGGAGGAAGTCCACGGGGGCATTGGAAGTCATCATGTTGGGGGGAAGTTACTGGCTAAAAAGGTTTTAAGGGCAGGATACTACTGGCCGACTCTTCAACAGGATGCGATCAACCATGTGAAGAGGTGCGACAAGTGTCAATTTCACAGTGATCTGTATCAGAAACCGGCTGAGGAACTCCATTCACTCTTGTCTCCTTATCCCTTCTATCAATGGGGAATGGATTTGATTGGACAGTTCCCCACCGCCCCAGGACAGCTAAAGTGGGTGATAGTGGCCATTGACTACTTTACCAAGTGGGTGGAAGCCGAGCCTCTTGCAACCATCTCCTCGGCCAAGGTGCAGAAGTTCTTTGAAAGGCAAGTTGTGGCTCGGTTTGGAGTGCCACAAGTGCTAGTGACTGACAACGGAACCCAATTCGCGGCAAAGGCGTTCCAAGACTTGGTCAATGCTTTGAGCATAAAACACTACTTTTCCTCGGTCGAACACCCTCAGACTAATGGCCAAGTAGAATCTATAAACCGATCTATCATCCAGGGGATCAAGAAAAGACTCGAAGGTGCGAAGGGGAATTGGTTGGAAAACTTGCACGAAGTGCTTTGGTCGTATCGCACCACCATACAAACTTCAACAGGAGAGACACCATATCGGCTCACTTATGGCTGCGACGCAGTCATCCCCATTGAGAAGATCATCCCTTCATTCCGAGCTATGCAACAACCGAATCCCCTCAACAACACTTTATTGTGTGAGGATCTTGTTTTATCAGAAGAAGTCAGAGATTTAGCGGCCGAACGTGAAAAGCACGCTAAGATTATGCAAGCAAAAGGGTATAATCGCTCGGTCGTGTACAGAGAGTTCGAGGTAGGCGACCTTGTCTTGAGGAGAGCTGATATTGGTCTCAAAAATGCGAAGGACGGAAAACTGGCCCGAAGCTGGGAAGGACCATACCGAGTTACCTCCAAAACCGGAACAGGAGCCTACAAGCTCGAAACTCTCTCGGGTGCCCTCATCAACAACACATGGAACGTGGCGAAACTTCGAGCTTATTACAGTTAGTCTTTTATTGCTTCAGTTTCATTTTCAATAATTTTAGTTGTTTCATTACATTTGCTTTTTGAATTATTTCTTTTTAATGGTGTATGCTCCGTGAAACTCCGAGCCCATTGTAATTTGCTTCAAATGAATAAAAGTTTTCGTTATTGAATTCATTGTATCACGTACTTTTCCTCGTAACCGATTAGCCACCGATTATGACGCGAACGATTATAAACAGCTCTAGCAAGGGCTTATAACTCGTCAAGTACTTTAAATAAGATTCCTGATTAAATCATGATTTCATAAAATCATTTTATATCGCGGATAGAGGAACCCACCTCGGCTAAAGTGCTGGAGTTCCGAGGTCTTAACACTTGAATTCTTAACAAAAGAGCATAAAAAGAAGCATAACACGATTACGGATATTATAAAATATTCTGAACGAAACACAACAATAAAAGTTCAGACCCATTTACTGGGGCAATTACAAGAGGGAAAGCAAAATGATAAGCTACTCTAAATCGGACAGTACAATGCCATCGGCATCAAATCTATCTTCTTCTTCTTCACCCTCGGCATCCTCGGTATCGTCCCCCTCGGAATCCTCAGCCAAATGATCAGGCAGATCAGCACTGTTCAGATCTATGGGAGCCCCGGTTGGGCCGACTATTCGACCATTTTTCACAAAAAAATTAGGATCAGCACCCTTGGTCACGAGACCAGGATTCAGAACGCGGAGTTGCTCGGCAGTATTGTAGAAGGAATCCTCAAACCCATGATCCCAGTTGTATAGGTGCTCCTGGGCTGCTTTCTTGTGCTTGAGAGCTTTTGCTTTCATCTTCTCCAAAGAAGTTCGGAGCCCCAGAATCTCATCCTTGGCATACTCATGCCGCTCTTGAGCCACGGCAGCAGCTTGCTCCGCTTTCCGAGCCTTCTCTATTGCCGCTCGGAGAGCAGCAGAGTCTTCCTCGGCCTTTTTCAGGACCTCTTCCGATCGTTTTATCCTATCTTCGGCCCCCTGGAGTGTTTCCTCGGCCTTAACCTTGGCACCTTCAGCATCTTGTGCTACCTCTTTCAGCCGTTCGTTTTCAGCCGCCAAGGATTGCAACTTCTTGTTAAGACCTTCAACTTGAAGTTGTAGATAGTCCTCGCGCTCGGCTGCCTCGGTCCTTTTCTTCTTTTCCTCGGGGGCCATCCCAGCATAAGCGTCGTCTCCATGATGACCTAGATGATGGAGTATGCTCGCACCTCTCAGGAGACTCTTCACCAAAGTTTGACAGTTATTTTCCCAAGTCCCAGGGGTCCAGGCCTCAATCACTTCAGCATTCTCGGGGGGAAAGACAGTAGCGACAAGTGTATCAGTCATCTTTCGATACCACACTGTCTTGACAGAAGCTTCCTCCTTTCCTTCAGGGATTTCTACCCCTTTATGAGACTTACTCAAATTAAGCCAGTCTCCAGCAAGGCCTTTTCCTTTTTCCAGCCGAGACCATTTGAGGGGACGCTCGGGAGTACCTTGAGGAGTTGTTTGAGCCTCCACTTCGATGTTTACAGCATTGGCAACATGATCCCCTTTGATCACCGGTTCAATACCTTTGATCCTCACAGCCGGAGTGGTGTTGGGGATGATGATCGGACTTTCGGAAGGGGTCAGTTCAAAAGATTGACTCACCTTTGGGGAGCCAGAGGCAGTTCTGATTGCAGCCAATTGTGATACTCTGGCTGCTCGGGTTTCGCTGTTCTTAGCCTTAGTTGCTTTCTTTCCCATTGTTTCTGTAAGAAAAAATGGACCAGTACAAAAAAAAAGTGTAGTACTAGTACCCAGCTCCGCCTTCACTTCCTCTCGTGTCTCTTTCAGTAGAATTCGTTTGGTATCGATTTGACCATTTGCTTGAAGGTATTCCCAAACATGGTCGCATAATCGCCTTTCGGCTATTGTCAAATCCGCCTTAAAGTCGAATTGATACAAGGAGGATCCTCGGTTATAAATGTTAGTCGTCCAACCCAGTGGAAACCGAGGCACGACCTTGATCACTCCGTCTTCTTCAACTCGTTCCATGAACCAACATACTCCGGCCCCAGTATACTCGTATTGGAAGAAGAGAGGTTTGAAAGATTTCCAAGAATCTGTCACCTTGGCGAAAAGGGCATGCCCCCTCCGAGCCTTTAGGGACACCCAAAGACCCTTGGAATCACCAAACTTATTTACTTGGGGAGCATATAACCAAAAGAAGGATCGTACTGTTGCGACCAAGTTTTCAACGTCGCAGAATTGTTGGAAGGCTCGGACGAAAGCCCACCCACTTGGATGCAATTGGCTAGGAGCTATTCCTATATGAGTTAGGACTTCAACCTCGAAGGTGGAAAAGGGCAAGCAGATACCGACTTTAGTTGCTATTTCTTCGTAGAAATAAAAATATTGACGATTTTCCGGTACTTGGAAGCATATCCGATCGTCGATTCCCAAAGGTCTTAATACGAATTCTGAGGGATTTCCATCGGCGCTCGGAGGTGTTAACATTGGCCGAAGATGATTAAGACTATTTGTTGTCAACAATGAAGGTCTCGTCCCCAGTACCTCCCGATCAAAAACAGCATCGTACTATGCATGATTAAGCGGCAGAGGATATTCTTCAGGGTTGGTAACACACCTGCGTTCCACCATATCTGGGGAAAAAGCAAAAGGCTCGGCGTTAGGATTTTTTATAGCACGAGTTTTTATTTTTAACTTGAGGCCGAGCCCTGGACTTTTTCCCCCCTCCCCCGGTGGACTCTCCAAAGGTTCTTTCCCCCTGGTGTCAGGGTCGGGGCTAAGCCTGACTTGGGCTCAACGCTCGGCAAATCTGTAAGCTAACAACCACTTATTCTCATCTGCGGGATTCGATGGGTACTCTACAGCTAACGGTATTACCTCGCTGGATTCCTGATTAGTTGGGGGAGTAGTAGAAGGGTGTACAGAATCATTGATATCAAAATTTCCCTCATTTCCAGAATTCCCAGAAAAACCAGAAAAACTTGAAGAACTCGAATCACTATCACTAGAGGGTTCTGCTCCTAATCTCCTGCAAAGTTCACGATAAATTCTCCGCAAACCTCTCCATCCTCTCATGATTAGCTAACTACTTACCCAGAAATCCCAAGTTACCCAGAAATCCTAAACAACACTTCAGAACCTAGAAATCCCCTAAACTCCAGACTCCCTGCAAAACCCAGAACCAAAATCCCTTTACAGAAAGCATAAATTGCACAGAAGGAGGAAATCGCAGAAATGGGAATAAGAAGAGTAAAGGAAGTTACCTGCTTTCAGTTGCTGAAAAGGATGATGGGAGAATGTTGTGGTTTTGAAGGCGGAGACGGTGGAAAGGAGATTGGAGAGAGAATGAAGGGATTATGATTTAAGAGGATTCTGAAGTGAGAAGGAAAATGAGTGTGGGTAGTAAGAGGATTCGAACTTTTGAAGGAAACTTTTCAGTTTCCCTCCATGATACGCATTTGGGCCGAAAGCCCATCAACCCATGCAACCACTCGCTGAATGAGACGTGGCGGTTTCAACAGACACTTTTTCAAATTTCAAAAATTACAATGATTTGGCACAACTTACAAGAGAACGCGCCATACCTAGAGAAACCAAAACGTCACCTCGGACAGCTGTCACACATTCGAACTAAGACATCTAGAAGGTCCAACCCTAAACACATGCTACCTCGTCACAGACTTTATAAAGTCTTACGAGCTGGGGGGCTTGTAGGGTCTGCCGACCATATAAGAACCCAAGTCTTATTTAAGGCTCTTCAAGGGCCCTTCCCTCGGTTTGTTCAGCACAAACGTCCCTCGCTCGGACTCGTTGGCTCCGAGCACACAAAAGGACCAGGCTCGAACTTGATGGGGCCGAGCTTTACAAACGGTTTTCCATTCATCAGGCTCGGGGCTCTAGGATCGAGATGTACCGTCAGCTGGTGGAAAGACTTTGACTCGTTCAAGCTTCTTATCCCCTCCACGAATCTCTCCTAGATTCTCGCTAACAGCCAAGACATGAGATCATGAGCTGATCCTATCCAGATTCTAAGAGCATAAACCTCCGATATTATCTCACAGAATCCTGGTTCAGCTCAACCCTGATACAGGGCCCATACGGCCCATATCAGCCTCCTCTAAACCCAATAAATAGCTCATAACAGCTAGGGTTTCAGGTATGTACTCTCATCCCTAAGTTGACACTCTGCACACACTTGTTGACTGGGGAAACCCTGCTTTTCCCAACTGGAACTGCAGAAACACCACAAAGTCACATATTAACACTTGATCCTCTTTAGGGCTCCTGGTTTCATAATCTTGGGCACTCAGAGGGTTAAGAACATAGTGTTCAAGGACACTACACTTAGGAGGAGATTGCATTAGGGGAGGACGATGACGGTGAAACATCAAGAAGTCTAGAGTATATTTCTAGGAAGAACGAACTCCACATGTGGCATACGAACGTGGTAGGGACTGGGTCCAATGCCGTGGTGAGTTCTGCGGGCCCACTAGAAATATACTGTCCCCCCTAGATTGCAAATCTAGAACAGTGAGAGGGACTGGAGTGGGGCATCTTGTTTGCCACTGTGAGTTGAGACAGTGTGCCTTGATTATATGCATTGAATTGTTATGATATGATTTGAGGCTGTAGTCCTCCTGGTCTGGGACCAATTGTTGTGAGACAGCTGTCGTGCTCGCACGGTAAAGGTCCTGTACTCCTGTTTGCTTCCGACTAGGTTGGGTGGATGACCGAGGAGATGTAGACATGAGTGATAGCCGAGAATGAAATGAATATTTTGAGGATACCTGAAAGTACCCCAATCATTAAGGATTATAAATTGAGAAGACTGAATAAAAAGAGAAATATAGTTATGAAAGAAGGATATGAAAGAGGATAACAATTATACGAATAAGATAACAATGATATTAATGTTGATATTATGCTTGATTGTTGTGTGCTTGTATGTTGTATTGTATGTTTGTGTGGTCCTATTATCTTGCCTATCGTAATCCCACACCGTCGACGATGCGTCGTTCGGATCGCTTACTCTCTCCTGTTCGTTGGCATATCGGTGCTGCTGGTATCTCAACGGGCAGATGGAGTATCGGATGGAAGTCACCGTACGAGGCTACAGGAACTACAAAGAGAAGATTCTGTATGAGGCTCGAAGGAACTCCACCACTCTCAATGGGGCGGAGCTGGAATCTACTAGCAAGGAGGGAATCACAACATGGAGGGCATCATTTTCGAGAGCAAAGAGAAAACGCAAGAAGAAGAAGGAACTTCACCCAATTGTTTTCAATAGGATAGTTTAAGGATAGTGTGGTTAGATTAGGTTGTGATAATTGTTGAGTCAAGGATTACCGATGCCATGAGCCATTATGTAATTGAGCTAAGTTTTTAATCTGACTTGTGGAGTACATCTTTATGCAAAGTTAATTCATGTAGAGTTTTTGAAAACTGTTAAGATGATTTTGAACCAAGTTCATTTATGAAAACGAACGTTTTATGAAAAGAACGGTCTTCGTAACAACTCGGTTTTCGGAGAAGTGGATTGAAGAACATAAAGAGATTTTCAATGAGGTCTTCGAACACTTCAACAATGATTTTAAAAAAAAATAAAAAATTTGGCCTAATTTTTGCAACCTAAATGGATAAAAGTTAGTTATTTTGAGTTACGAAAATCGGGCTGTTACAATTCACAATCCATGCATCACTTTACACTCATCATGCATGCACATAAAACAAAAATCACGCATATGCTCCTACTTTCTAAGCATGGCCGAATCTCATCATACATAAGACAAGGTTTTCATTCACAATTTTCAAACACTAATGATTAATAACATTTGAACAAAATCTTGCACATATGAAAAATAACTTTTTAAGCACATTATCCTACTTTAAACATTACAATCGAAATAATTATTAAAGAAAAGAAATATCCTTGCTATGATTTCCATATATCAACTCCTTCCAAATCAATTAGTTTTATCTTAAAACTAACATGCAAAGGAAAATCAATTCATTTCCTTTATTTTTGGACCAAAACCGAATGGGTATAGAAAAAAAATAACTCAAGCTTTCAAAAATATTGTCATGCACTAAATCAACTTTATTTATTCAAAGCTAAACTCAAATCATAACACATAAAGAAAATGAAAGTAACTTGAGTAAAACTTGTTCCAAAACCGAATGGAACATGAAAATCACTTTCAAGTTTTTAATCAAAGGTTTCAAGCTCCCATAGATTTAAAATCCCTAAATCCATCAATAAAACACACATGCAAAGCAAAATGGACTAACTTTGAGATTTGAAGGGTTAAAACCGTGAGCCTTTCACAAAAATTTAGCAAACTCAAATTTCATTTCTTTAACTAAATTTATCACAATAAAGTCAAGGGTCATGTCAAAATCTTTATCTTTTAAACCTTTAATAATTCCATGCATGTACTTAAAAATCTTTAAATTGAATAAATTTAATCATGCATGTAACTCAAATGATGATCAAACATGGTTTCTTATTTTCCCTAGGCTTAGCCGAATGACATCATGCAAGAAGGCAAGATCTTTGGTTTTATTTTCACATGCAAAAATTAAAACTCACAAATCATATCATGTTCTTGTCCATGCAAAGCTTTAAAAACACTATTTTCTTTTCAAACACCAACTAAGTCATCATTATTTAAGTAAAAGGCTTGCTTCAAATTCTTTTTGCACTATAAATCATTTTTTAAAACTTGTTACTCTTATTTTCTCCTTAAAACCGTGACATGCATTAAGGAAAAACCAAATCTTTTCACTTAAAATCAACATGCAAAGCTCAAGCTTCATGCTTTTTCAAAGATCAATCATAAATCATTACATGCAAGAAAAGATCAAGGTAATTAAATAAGCTTAAGCACAATCTTTAAAAAAAACCGTGACATAGAAGGATTACAAGTTAAAGATCAAAGCTTTCAAGCACAAATATTCAAGATCAAGGCTAAAAAAAACACGCATGTCAATCAATCTTCAAGATCATTCAAAAACAAACACATTCATCACAAAATTTTAAGCCTAAACAAAGTCCATCACAAAGTCCTTTACAACCCAATATTAAATATACTAAAACTCTCTTATACTTAAACAATCTACCTTAAATCAAAACTTCTAACTTTAATCTTCAAATCCTTCTCTCCTTCTCCTAGGGTTTGCTTCGGCCTCCTCTCCCTTAGGGTTGATGGGTGATTTTCTTCTTGAGTTTGAAGGAGGAAGTGATTGAGGGATAAAAATTAAATCATGGAATACACACACATAGGAGAGGATAAAAATTTTATTTCATTTTATCATTACAAGCACATAAAATTAAATCATGGAATATCCTAAGAATTCAATGCATATATCTAACACATAATCAAACATATATATAACACCTTAGGGCATTATCATGCATCATACACACACTCACATTCATATCAAATCATGCACTCATTCATCTCAAATTTATTATTTAAATTTGCACACAATTTATTTTACCCTTATGATAAGAAAACACAAATGCTTACAAACTCAAAAATTCCAAAGATATACTCTTTATAGAAATCAATAAACCGTACAAATTGGCTATAGACATGGACTTTACTTTATTCTTCTAAAACCATATTTTCACATAAATCAAAGATCTCCAAAAAGAAATAATTTATTTGAAGTTCTAAACATTTTTCAATACTTAATACACTCGAAATTCACACTTTACAAATCTGAAATGTCATTTTGCAAATCAATCCAGAAAGTCGTAAAAATTACATATTTAAATTCTACTTTTCAACGCGATCGTTTTCATATAAAGATCATAATTTTCCGAGTAACGGTTGAAAAGATATGCACTTTCAAAGTAACCAAATTCATTTTGGACATAAAAGAAAATTCATTTCTTTAAGAAATCTCAAATGACAAAATCATAGCTTGGTTCTCATGAGTTGAAACTCAAATAAAAATCACTTGTTTCAAATCCATAAAACATTTCTCTAAAATCCTTCTTAAATCCTCAAAATTCTCTTTAAATAAAATCTCATTGATTTATTTGAGTCCAGAAAATGCGGGATGTCACAATAAAAATGCCACTTTTAAGCATCAATTCAAAAACCTTTCATTTTCCAACTTAACCAATCATCAACAGAACATATTTAGGCATAATCAAACATGTTTACATCAATAATAGACATCAAGTTCATGGATTTCATGCATAATTCATCAAATATGCACATAATCACATAATTGGCTTTCAATATATAAAAATCATTTCCAGAGCTTCGCATGCCAAGTTTTTAGTTTCTTTAGTTCATATTAAGTAAATATGACATGTTCAAGTTGGTTTTTAAGCCTATTATGGCCTCCAAGCCAAAATCCCAATTCAAAGTCACTTGCCCTTGAGCTTGTAAAGCTCCTCTACATTCCAAGCTATTTAATTACCATTCTAGCAAATGAATATCTTCTCCCTTACCTATTGAAGCTGTAGGAACCGAATTGGAAGCAAAGAGAAAGGATTGACACATTTTGGTGCAATCTTGGTTCAGCTGCAACACCCTATTTTTCAGTTTCAACAGGGTCTGTTCATCAGAGTTTTTCAACAAGAAAAAGCTAAATAAATTCGTGAATAAGGATTGGAATTCAAACTAGGATACATGAACTTGGGATTAGAACAATTTTGAGACTCAAAGGTAATTTGAGCTTACCACACGAGTTCAACAAAGATGGCTCCAGAAACTGGTTTATGCTCTGTTTTCCAGCATCAACAGAGCCAATTTGTGAAGCCTATAACTTTCTCTAGAGTACACGAAATTAGATGGGGATTGTTTCTACTTCAAGAGGGATGAGAGAGCTTCGATTTGATATGGCGTTTGTGTATGATGGTGCTTCAGAGAGCAAGAACGAATCAACACAAGTGGAGAGTTCAGAAATTGGATATATGAAGTGTTAGAGTGAAATTGAGTAGTTTAGAAGTGGTTTGAGTCACCCACACTCACCACCACTCCTTATGATCAGAGATTGGATGTGTCTCAGGCCAAGGTGGCTGATTTTGGGACCAGAGACGTGTTCCTCTTCCCAATTCGAGTTCAAAACCGACTTATTCTGGTTCTGCTGAGAGCACTATGGTTAGTGAGACACAAAAATCACAAAATATTATATTTTATTCTATTTCCTTTTTTCTTATCAAATACTTATTAAATACTTCTTTTATTTTCATAAAATGAAATATTTTAATTAATGAAATAATTTCCTTTAATTATTTCTTAATTAATTTCACATCGTATTTAATTAATTATAAATACTTACACTATAATTAGCATAATTATATTATAATTGCTGGAAATAGGGATAGAATACGCAGCGGAAAATAAAAAACGAAATACCCTATTTCCAAAACAGGATCCATGTGAGAGAGCATGATTCGAGATAGAAAAACGTTTACCTCTTGATGCGAAGAGGAGAACGGCGCTGGTCAGATCGTCCACGAACAATTCACGTCAATCACGAGCGCAGCAAGGTAGTCGCGCCTCTATCGGTATCCACACGAATAGATTCCCAATTGGAGTCATGTCTCTCTTCTCAGTGCTAGCAGAGAAGAGAGAGATTCAGTGTATCACTCACTCTCTGATATGAACGGCTAGGGTTGCCGTTCTGTGTCTCACACGTACCAAAACCCTAAGGCTAATACTATTATTTATAATAGTATTAGACTAGCGGGCTGGGCTTGACAGCACATATCAGAATGCGTCGCACGGTCATACTGTGCATCGCACGGACGTAAAAAGTATAAAAATACAACTATTGTATTTTTTATCAAATGTGATATCTCCAATCTATCTGTTCTTAGTGTGTGACCCTGTAGGTTCCTATAACGTTGGCAGTAAAGTTAAAATCCCATTTTAAGTTTACAAGCAATCAGCGGTATCTAGCAACACGTCAATGCTACCCAAGTGACAGGAATGTCTGTGATCTGACATAACCTTAGTGTGACCAATGATCATGTGTAAATTTAATCCCTTTGTCCAAATATCTTAGTTACACTCATGGCATGGAACGTGTCACCCATGTGTAGTGTAACCTATGGTTTCTTGATCCCTGAGTAGACGCGTCTAAACATGTCTCGTCAATATCTCATATTGACTGTCTTAAGTATGGCCATACATTTCACCGTCTCACTAAATCAAGGGGCCCAGAGATATAATTCCTATTGACAAGGAAGGACAAATCTCATCTACGTCACTCACATCCCTCTACATGATTTGTCATATACCCGACTACAACCGTTATGATCACCTGGTTAAAGATGACGTTTGATTGCGTGAAAGCACATAATTCCTCATGTTGGGAACCGCAGCGACTTCAGGTCGAAGGACCATGTACACCATTGTCACTATGAGAATCGCTTATGGCACTCACTTAATAACCCGTGTAGCATTCTCATGGCGGGTCAATCCAGTACACAATTGTCCCAATGTGTACTTACGTGAAGACTTGATATCCCATATCCATGACCGGTGAGATACAATCATCAGTCTGCCACATACTAGTCTCGATGTATTATAGTTGTCCTTATTAACTATAATACTCGACTAGGGAATCTTTAAGGATAATTATCAATCAATAAGATCTCACTATCAAGTCATGTACTTGATATTCTTATGACATTGAACTTATAATCCTAAGGACTTTATTACATCTATTTTAATTAAAAAATTAAAGCATAAATATAATAAATGAAATGCCTCATTATTATTAATAGTAATAATCCATAAACATGAAATAAGTACAAGTAAAAGAGAAAATACGATTGCCACTAGGGAACTCTCCAACAATCTCCCACTTGCACTAGAGCCAATCGCTCATGTATCTAATACCATAAGCCCTAACATGTCCCTCATGCTTTTTTATGGCAAGAGGTTTAGTCAGTGGATCAGCAATATTATCATCTGTTGAAACTCTGCATATCTTCACATCTCCTCTGTCAATTATCTCTCGAATGATCTGAAAACGCCGAAGTATATGTTTGGATTTCTGGTGAGATCTCGGTTCCTTAGCTTGCGCAATGGCTCCATTGTTGTCACAATAGAGGTCCACTGGAAACTCAATACTAGGAACAATATCAAGTTCAGTTATGAACTTCTTAATCCAAACCGCTTCCTTTGATGCTTCTGATGCAGCTATATACTCAGCTTCTGTTGTAGAATCGGCTACAGTCTCTTTCTTTGAACTCTTCCAGTATATAGCCCCAACATTCAAACAAAATACAAATCCAGATTGTGATCTGAAATTGTCCTTATCAGTCTGGAAGCTAGCGTCGGTGTAACCCTTTACAACCAGCTCATCTTCACCTCCATATACCAAGAAAGCATCCTTAGTTCTTCTTAAGTACTTTAGGATATTCTTGACTATTGTCCAGTGACCTTCACCTGGATCTGACTGGTATCTGCTCGTCATGCTCAAAGCATGCGAAACATCAAGTCGAGTACATGTCATGGCATACATGATAGATCCAATTGCAGATGCATATGGAATTCTATCCATGCGTTCTCTTTCTTCCTTAGTGGAAGGACACTGTTCCTTTGACAAGGTTATACCATGTGACATTGGCAAAGATCCCCTTTTAGAATCCTGCATGTTGAACCGTTTCAATACTTTGTCTATGTACGAACTTTGACTTAGGCCAAGCAATCTCCTTGATCTATCTCTATAAATCTTGATGCCTAATATATAGGTTGCTTCACCCAAATCCTTCATAGAAAAGCAATTCCCTAACCAAGTCTTAACAGACTGTAAGGTAGGAATGTCATTCCCGATGAGTAGTATGTCATCCACATACAACACAAGAAAGACAGTTGCGCTCCCACTAACCTTCTTATATACACAAGACTCTTCTTCGTTCTTGATGAAACCAAATTGTTTGATTGCATCATCGAATCGAATATTCCAATTCCTAGAAGCTTGTTTCAATCCATAAATGGATCGTTGCAGCTTACAAACCTTTCCAACATCCTTTGGATCAACAAAACCTTCAGGCTGTGTCATATACACATCCTCTAAAAGATTTCCATTAAGGAAAGCAGTTTTGACATCCATCTGCCAGATTTCATAATCATGAAATGCTGCAATAGCAAGCAAGATCCTAATGGATTTAAGCATGGGAACTGGTGAAAAAGTTTCATCATAGTCAATACCATGAACTTGTTTGAAACCTTTAGCAACCAATCGTCCTTTAAAGGTATGTACATTACCATCCATGTCAGTCTTCTTCTTGAAAACCCATTTGCACCCAATTGGTTTTACCCCATCAGGTAGATCAACCAAGATCCAAACTTGGTTGGTGTGCATGGACTCCATCTCAGATCTCATGGCTTGAAGCCATTTCTCAGAGTCAGGGCTGTTTATAGCCTCTTGGTAAGTAGTAGGTTCATCTTGATAAAAAATCATAATGTCATCCTCTTGAGTCAAGAGAAATCCATATCTCTCTGGCTGAAGAGGAATCCTACTTGACCTACAAAAAACTTGTGTAACTTGAGCAGGTTGTACATCCACAACATCTTGTGGAACTTGCTCAACATCCATCGCTTGGTCTTGGCTACTTTGGGATTCTTGAATCTCATCAAGATCTATTTTCCTCCCACTATTTCCTTTAGAGAGAAATTCTCTTTCAAGAAACACGCCTGTGCGAGCGACAAACACTCTGCCTTCTGTGGGATTGTAGAAATAGTATCCCTTAGTTTCTTTGGGATATCCTACAAAGTAGCATTTGTCAGATTTGGGACTAAGTTTATCAGAAAGTAGATGTTTCACATAAACATCACAACCCCAAATCTTGAGAAAAGACATACTAGGACGTCTCCCAGTCCATATCTCATATGGTGTCTTTTCAACCGCTTTCGATGGGGATCGGTTAAGTGTAAAAGCAGCTGTAAGTAGAGCATGTCCCCAAAAAGAGATTGGAAGGTCCGATTGACTCATCATACACCTAACCATGTCCAACAAGGTTCAGTTTCTCCTTTTTGAAACACCATTCCACTGGGGCGTTCCAGGAGGAGTGAGTTGAGATACTATACCACACTCTTTTAGATAGTCATCGAACTCTTGGCTAAGGTATTCACCACCTCGATCAGATCGAAGGGCTTTAATACTTTTGCCAAGTTGATTTTTTACTTCATTCTTGAATTCCTTGAACTTTTCAAAGGTTTCATGTTTGTATTTCATCAGATATACATACTCATATCTACTAAAATCATCAGTAAATGTGACGAAATACGGGTAACCTCCTCTAGCATTTGAACTCATAGGCCCACATACATCTGTATGTATGAGTCCCAAAAGTTCATTAGCCCGTTCACTGCTGCCAGTAAATGGGCCCTTTGTCATCTTGCCCAACAAACAAGACTCACATGTCTCATAAGATTCAAAATCAAATGAGTCTAAGAATCCATCTTTATGAAGCTTAGAAATGCGTTTCTCATTTATATGGCCCAAACGACAATGCCAAAGAAAAGTTTGGTTTGTATCATTTGATTTAAACCTTTTAGCATTAATGTTATAGACTATATGATCAAGATCTAACAAATAAAGACCATTTATTAATTGTGCACTGCCATAAAACATCTCATTCAAATAAATGGAACAACACTTGTTCCTTATTGAAAACGAAATACCTACTTTGTCTAAACATGAAACTGAAATAATATTCCTACGAATAGCAGGTACACAATAAACATCCTCTAGTTCTAAAACTAATCCACTAGGTAAGGTTAAACTACAAGTTCCAACAGCAATTGCGGCAACTCTTGCTCCATTTCCAACTCGCAGTTCGACTTCACCTTTAGCTAATCTTCTACTCCTTTTTAGATCCTGCACATTAACACAAATGTGAGATCCACATCCAGTATCTAATACCCATGATGTTGAAGCAGAAAAAATAACTTCTATAACAAAAATACCTGAAGAAGAGGCTCCGCTTTTCTTCATTTGTTTCTCTTTAAGGTAATCTGGGCAATTCCTCTTCCAATGTCCCTCCTTGTTACAATGGAAGCAATTTCCCTCCTTAGCCACCCCACTGTTAGGCTTAATAGCCTTAGCTACTCTAGCTTTGCCCTTATCCTTAGGTTTTTGTGCTTTCCCTTTGGCCTTACCTTTGCCCTTTCCATTTTGAACCAACAATAAAGTTTTTCCCTTGTTGATATTCTGCTCAGCAGTTTTCAACTTCCCTAACAATTCAGTTAGAGTGCTGTCAATGTTGTTCATGTTGTAATTCATGACAAACTGACTAAAGCTCTGTGGTAAGGAATGAAGAACTAAGTCAACGGCCAACTCTTGACCTAGTGGGAAACCCATCCTCTCAATGTTCTCAATATAACCAATCATCTTGATTACATGATGACTAACTGGGCTTCCCTCTGTCATCTTACAAGTGAAAAGGGACCTTGTGACCTCAAAAAGCTCATGCCTTGCTTGCCCTTGATAGAGCTCCTTAAGGTGTACGATCATATCGTACGCACTCATGTTCTCATGAACCTTCTGAAGGTCAGGGGTCATAGTGACAAGCATGAGAGTTCCAACCTCTAAGGCATCATCTTGATGCCTACGGAAAGCATTCTGCTCAGCAGCCGGTGCATTAGCGGGGGGTGCTTCAGGGAGCGGTTGCTCTAGCACATACATATTTTTCTCATTGCTAAGGACAATCCTTAGGGTTCGATACCAGTCCAGGAAATTAATTCCCGTCAGCTTGTCCTTCTCAAGGACTGATCGCAGTGATAAGTTGTTTGAATTGTTTGATTCCATAGTGATCTAACAACAAAATTAAAAACAGAATTAAGATCATGTTTATTAAATAGTTAATAAGGACTTTTATTAAATATTACTCCCACTATTTTCCTCAAATCAATAACCCTCAATATTGACTCGAAAAATCTCAGCGTAAGATTTTCTAGTGGGACCAAGATCCATATTTCATCTTATTATGAGTCAAACTTTAGCTGATCTCCCATAATTTGATTATTTAGGTAGGGAACCCTTTCCCAATCACATCTCATGTGACTCTTGGATCAATTAGGCGAATAACATTTATCCAAATTCATCCTATAAATTTATACCCAATTCTTTTGCCTGTAGACCTTCAATCCTATTGAACTATCCATTTAAGTTAGACCCAATGGTTGACATAATAGATATTACATTTATCCCCTCGCGTCTGACCAATGTAGATAAAAGTACCCTACTTTAGCAGGCCCACATTCAAAACGACATCAATCAAGACGAGTGTCAAGCATTGGAAGGCATATAACTTAATATTTCAGTTTGAGGGGTTTTTAAGTTAAGTGATCTCACTAGTTTTATCTTGTATTAACATACATAACATTATAACGATAACATGCATCACATACATACTATAATTATAAATTATAACATGCATCACATACATACTATAATTATAAACTATATGTGATATGATCATGGCCCAAAATAATTAATTCACCCAAGCCAATGAGTGAATATAAAAAAGATCCTATGACCGGAAGCATCTTCTCCAAGATCCTTCCTTGAATGTCCTCTTCCTCATCATCTCCAAGACTCTTGATTTTTCTCTTTAAATTACAAGCAGAAACCTCGTTCATGAGGGGATTTAGATGAGCAGAGAAATACATAGTGTATATTTGAGAGAGGCACGACACGCAGGCCGTGTTTAAAATAAATACATAGTGAATATTAGAGAGAGGCACGACACACAGCCCGTATTTAAAATAAGTAAATAAACCATACATAAGCGATCTAATAGGCCATGACCATTCACCACATAAATGAACAACACATAATAGTATATATAAAATAAATATTTATTATATTATATAAAATTATGTTCGTTGTGATTTAAGACACCTACGCAGAGGAGGCACGGCGATTTTCTGACTGTTATTATTTGATTCGAAGACCATGTCCAATAATTGGCACGATCATATCAGTTTCACTGAAGTTCGCATCGATTACACCACTGTAATACCCGACATGATCCTATCCAACAATTGGCACAGACATGTTGATCATCTGATGCAGAACCCTAGCGACCCTGACGCTGTTAGTTGCAGCATGATCGAGTCAACTCTTGACATCACCATGCTACGACGAACAATAACGACATCAAAACAGCGATAAACAAATTTTATCTCTGTTTTCAATTTTCGATTAAACACAACACATTATAATCTCATTATGTAGCATCCCGCGTTTTTCCGACTAGGACGAATAAAATTTTATTAAAGAAAAAGTTTTGCGATATTGTTATACAAAGGTTTTCAGCGAATGTTTTATTCGAGTACGAAGTAAATTATTGATTTTATGAAGTTTTTATGAATAAATATTTTTATGAAGTGAGAAAAAAATGATTTTTTTATGAGAAATGATTTTTATTTATGGTGATTTGTAAAAATGAATTTTCTTCATAAACTTTGAAAGATTGACTAACTTAGAAAATCCATAGCTTTTTAACCGTCACTCCGATTTTTATGATCTTTATATCAAAACGATCGTATCGAAATGAAGTTTTCAGAAATGTATATTTCATAATTTTCTGGATTGGTTTACGAAAATTATTTTTTTCAGGACTGTAAAGGGCGAATTTTAAAGGAATTAACCATGAAAAATGGTTTTTGATTTTTAATAAATTTTTCCTTTTGGGATTTTCTTTAATATATTAAATTATGATTTTAGAAAATGAAATAAGGGCTACAAGTGCAACCAATAAGTGCAGTTTATTATTTGAAAGAAATTGTGTTTAATTGTTAATGTGAATGCTTGGTTATTTGTTTTGTGAATGTGTGTATAAATGTGTGCATGTATGTATGTATGATATATTAAAGTGTGCTTATATGTGTATAATTATATGAATTGATTAATAATTATAAATGAATTTAATTAAGAAGTAAAAAGTAGGACATGTGTGTGTAAAAGGGGTATGCCAAGGTTTGGTGAGTGTTTGCATGCATGATGCATGTGTGTTGTGTGTGTAAGTGACAAGTGTATTATGGTGTGTATGTGTGTGATTGTGAGACACTTGCTTGGTGACTAAGTAGAAAAAGGGAAATTAAATAAAATGAAAAGAAAAGAAATGGAAAACTTGGAGACCAAGTAGAATTCTAGTTGGCCGAACCAAACCAAGGGCCCAAGGGAGGAAACCAAGTTATAAACCTAACCAAACTAAGTGGCAAAACCTAACCAAAAGCCAACTAATATTGTAAGAACTACAATCGGTGGGTGAAACAACTAAGAAACACTAGTAGAACACCTAGAAGGGGGGGGGGTTGAATAGGTGTTAGATAAACCTTGAAAGATTTTCGAAAGAAACAAATCGAAACGATTAAAACAAATGATTTTTGCAAAATTCTCTCAGTCTTAATCGATTAAAATAAAATGTTAATCGATTAAAACCTACTGTTAATCGATTAATAAGGCAACTTATCGATTAATGCCGAAAGATCAATTTGAACTAATCGATTAATGAAACCAGTTAATCGATTAATCTCTGTTAAAACTGAAAAATCACTTTTCAATCAAATACGAAAATCAATCAATTAACACATATGATCAGAGATAAAGCGGAATTGATTAACACCAATATTCTTATTGATTACCTAGGTTATGAAAATGATTTTCCCCAAATCAATTTGCACTATTAAAATTCAATTCAATCAATTATGAAAAATCACTTTTTCTAGGTTTTCAATCAAGAACACAATGAAATGACTTGAATGTAAAGAATTAAGAGTTTAGAGATACGACACAGTGATTTATCCTGGTTCACTTTCATCCACTTGAAAGCTACATCCAGTCCCCTCTTCAACCAAGAGAGATTCTTCACTATGAGGAATTAAAGTTCTCAAATTACAAGTAAATGCCTCACAAGACTCCCTTCTTGCTAGCCTACAAGAGATACCACACCCTTGCCTTGTAACCCTATTGAATCTAATCTAACCTCTTCTCTTGCTTGCCGATATCCCCACAACAAGTCTTCCACTTTGCTTTGAGATTCTTCAAAGACTTCCACTTGCTTGATGATGCCTCACACCAAGACTTCCAAATGCTTGTTACCACAACAAGACTTCCAATTTGCTTGATAACAATCAAGACTTCCAAATGCTTGTTTGCTTGATGAACAACCAAGACTTCCTTTGTTGTAGAATGTTTGCCTTCTTTGCAATGATTACAACCCAAATGAAAACAAAATAACAATCCTATGAATCTCTTTCAAAAGCTATGAAAATATCAACATGAGAGATTCAAAGATTCTTGATCAAAGAATGTAAAAGTGAAAGCTTTGATCTATGAAAGTGAGAGAGAATAGAGTGACTTGATTCTTTGTAAAAAGTGTATGAAAATGATTCTAGATTGTAATAATGATTAGGAAAAGGTTTATATAGAATACCCAAAAGTTAGAAATGCTTAGAAGTGCTTTTGAGAAGTGAAAAACGTATTTTAAAAACCAGTTCTGCACGTGTTACTCGAGTAGCATAAGTGTTAATCGAGTAATCTATGCCTTAATCGATTAAGTGCGCAAGCTTTGAAAATTATAATCGATTAACATAAGCCTTAATCGATTAGTTTAAGCCTTAATCGATTAGTTTAGTGAAAAATCAATTAAAACTTGTTTTCTCAAAAACTAAACCTTTTCTTTCCAACCTTTAAGCCACCTATTGATTTTAGGTTAAGTGAATACTCAAAAAATGATATAATCATGACTATGATAGAGATTCACTACCCTCTATATACTCTACCCAAACTCATAAACTAAAAGACTAAGAAGCTTGAGAGGCTAAAGATAAAACAATAAAACTCAAACTAAGTCTTCATGAGCTTGCTCTCTCTTCATCACTTGATGTTTGTTGTTGCTTGTTGAGCTTGATCTTGATCAACACATTTGTAGCTTGTTCAAAACCTTTTGTCATTTATCAAAACATTCTCAATGGATCTTACAAATATTTAGCCCTAAAAATGACCCCTAAAACCTAGCCATGCTACCTTGTCCCTTGCATATGATAACCTCCACCCATGCAAGTTTTTGTGTTGCCAAAAGTACCCCTTTTTGATGCATGTTGGCCGAATTTTCCAAGGCTAAAAGAGGGAAATGGTGCTTCACTCTTGGCCTATTTTATTCCATTCATTCATTCACTTCCTTCTTTCCTTCGTTCCATTCATCCTTTCATTCCATTCTTTCACCTTTTCTTTTCACACTTCCACCAACCCCAAACACTTAGTCTCAAAGGGGCCACACTAGCTCTTGGGACATGGAAAAAAAAAAGAAAAGAACCATGAGAGAAGAGGAGAGAACCGTGAGTAGGAGAAGGAAGAAGAAGAGAAGATCAAGCTTAAACCTAGGAAGTCCTTTGAAGATCAAGTGTTAGAAGACCCTTTTTCCTTGGTATAACCGAAGATCCTAGAAGATTAGAACTAGTTCTTGTTTTGTAGTTTTGTAATTTTCTTTTCTTCTTTTGCATGTTCCCTTTTTATGCACTTCATGTGTTGATCTTTCTTAACTATGGACTTTTAAGGACTTAAATTTATTTATAATATGTGTAGCTTATACTTGATGATTCGGTTGATGATTTTCATGATAGATCTTGATGTTTTTATTTTAGATCAAAAGTTTTGTTTATAATCTTTGTAAACTTGAAGTAGATCACTTTGCATGTCTATTTTTCTTGTCCTAAACCGTGAATCAAAGATGTTTATGTGTTTATTTGGTAAATCTATGTTTGATCTAAACTTTTTTTTAAATTTTTGGTCTTGCATGTTGTTTGGTGATGACCTTGAACCTTTGCATGTCTTGATTTTTGATTTAATCTTAAGAAAAACTTTGATTTGTATCTTGATCTTTGATTTTGGTTTTGATCTTGAATTTTATATGTGATTTTTGAAACAAAAGCTTTCTTATTTCTTTGATTATGTCTCGGTTTTGGTCCCTCTTTCATTTAAAATGATTTTTGTCTTTGATTTGTGTTATTATGTTTAATTTTGTGACTTGATCTACTATGTTTAAGAACTTAATGTTCAATTCGGTTTCTAAAAAGATTTTTGTACTCGTGATTTCATTACCTTGCTTGATTTGGTTTTGTTTGCATATAAAGAAAAAATTAGTTTTAGTAAGCATGAAACTTTTGATAAAATGAATTTATTTTTCTTACACATGTTTCGGTTTTGCTTGAATTTTTAGACATGAAATTTTACTTGGAGTTTTGATGCATGTGATGATCTAGTGTAAAGAATTAGGCTTTGATGTTAGTTTTTCTTAAAGTCTTGATGTGGTTCTTAAATGTTGATACATGTTTCATTTAAATTAAAATAAATTGTTTTCATAAAAAAAATTAATTTGGTTTTCAAAAGAAATATAATTGATGGATTGATTTTTGGTGTTGATTCTATGTATAATAGTATCTTTGATTTTCATAATAGAAAATGAATGAACAAAAGTGTATGCTGAAAATTGTGATGTATGTGTTTTTGACTTTGAAAAATAATGTTTTTGCATGTTCAATGATTCTGGAATTTCGTCACTAACTTAAGTATATCAAAATGAACCTCTGTGGATTTCTGAATGATTTTTGGATTTGATTTCCTATTTTTATAAGAATAAACTTTGTGAAAACCATTTTAAGAAAATAAGTTTTTCAGTTTAAAGATAAACAAAATTTTAGAACTTGTGCTATTTGAAATGGTTTGAAATTTTTATGGTAGCTTCCTGAACATCTCTAGATGTTCTCTGTAAAATTTGAAGAGATTTTGAGTTGATTTGATAATTTTTCAAAAGGTAAAACAGTGAACCACTTGGTTCAGATTTTCTGGACTTAGTGACAATTTTAATTGGAAAAATATAACTTTCACAACTCCAAATAATCTGAAACTTTTATGAGGTAGTCTTGACTGTATAAGGAAGACTTATACCAAATATTATGCAATTCGGAGTTGAACAACTATTTTTAATCATGCCATTTTGGTCTCAGACTAGCAACAGCTCCGACTTGCTTTTCATGTGAAATTTTATTTGAAACCTAGCTTAGGATTATTTAAATGACTTGAAAATTTTATATGATGAAAGTTGGTATGTATGTGTGTGTTCTGGAAATTTTTAAGATTAAATAAATTTATTTGATTTAGTTTTGAATTTTATCCTTTGTGTTTTACCTTTAACCACACTAAGTTTCTATTTGAATATTTTTGATGAAAGTGAACTTTTATGCTTGATGTTATGACTTGGTTGGCTTGTATGATGATTATGATGTCTTGAAATAATTGAATGAGTGATTGTTTGATGATATGTTTAGGTTATGCGTGAATAAATTAGTTAACCAAAGTGTTGTTTTTGATTTTGTAATTGGTGTGAAAATTAGTTGGTATTGAAATAATTTATTCTTGATATAACTGAAAAATCTTGGACTTAGTGGTTGCTGCCCTTAATTCATTTCACAATGTTAAGTTTTAAAAATAAATCGTTTAAGTGTTTATTTTAAAGCAAAGTGTTATATGAACTAAAGTAAGAATTTTCGGTGTTTTTGAGCTTTGGTTGGTGGCTGTCCGGAACGGACCAGCAACCAAAAACAAATGGTTTTAAAGTGTTTTATCAATTGTTTTGAAAAGATTTTGAGATGTTTAAAGTATTTTCAAAAGTTGAATTTGATTTGAAAAAGTTTTAACGTTTTGCGATTTTCCGACGAGAAATAAAAAGAGTTTTCGAAAACACGTTTAGATAATGAATATGACGATTATTTAAGATAGACTTGTAACGTTAGTATCGTCTATTTAGTACGAGGTACGTATAAGTCGAGAAGCGGAACGGCCGACTTGTTGGGAAGGACCCGCAATGATTTCAGATGCTGGAGTGTGAGGTGAGAGATGCAGTAGGCCTAGGTCATCGTGACGCGTAGACTCAGTTCTAAACCGAGTACATCGAGTCCAATTAGAGTAATTGTAATATGTTCATGCTGCATTATCATATGTGATGCATATATGTGTTAGATGTTTTCCTCTTTTGTTAAATATGTTGCATGATTGAATTCATTATGGATTGGATGTCTTTGTGATTATTATATTCTGTCTGGAAAATCTAGAAGTGTGACGGATGATAATAAGAATCATGAAAAAGAGTAAGACTCGAAGTTAAATGGAAAAGTTGAATGTGATTATATGTGGTAATGAGAAAGAGTAAGATTTGAGAAGTATGAGAAAGAAATAAGATGAGTAAATCGCAAAAGATGTGAAGAGTTGAGATTTGAAAGAGAAAGCGGTTGTGAAAGTGAGATGTGGTTGAGTGGAGATGTGATTCCTCGTTCATGTTTATGGGAAGAAGCTTAGTGTTGAGTTGAGCTTGCTCCTCCATTAACACTCACCCAAAAATGTGATTTTTTTTAAAAATGTTTTTGAAAAGAGATTTTGAAAGAGCTTTTGTGAAAATAATATTTTGAGAAAGTTTTTGGAAACATTATTTTTGAAAAAGTTTTGTGAAAGGATTTTTGAAATGAGGTTTCTAAAAATGTTTTGTGAAGCAAAAGTTGTGTGAAATCAAGCTTTCGAAAAAGTTTTGCGAAAATAGATTATTGAGAAAGACGAGGAAAAGATGCTGATGATGTTGATGAGGATATGTTGAGAATGAGTTATGCGAATTGTGATGATGAGATGAAAGTGATATTAGGCATGAGGCCATTGAGATTTAGGGGGAAACAGATTGCGATTAGTGGTCGGGCTTCGTTGAAGGGATGCACCAAGGATGAGCCGACTGTTAGGATTAAGCCGCTAATTAAAACATTAAAACTTTAAAAGACTTAAAAGACATTTATATACGCGGTGAGGTATGAGTGTCGTATCGAAGTAGTGGAGAGGAAGGAACCATAGGTATCTGCGGATACTTAGGAGGAGATTGCATGAGGGGAGGACGATGACGGTGAAACGTCAAGAAGTCTAGAGTATATTTCTAGGCGGAACGAATCCCACATGTGGTGCACTAACGTGGTGGGGAATGGGTCTAATACCGTGGTAAGTTCCGCATCACGAACTAGAAATTATACTGTCGCCCCCTTGATTGCAAATCGAGAATAGTGAGAGGGACTGGAACGGGGCATTTGTGATTGCCGCTGAGAGCGTGCCTTGATATATGTGAATTGATATGATATGATTTGAGGCTGGGCCTCCTGGTCTGGGACCATTTTTTTGTGTGACAGCTGTCGTGCCCGCGTGGTAAAGGTCCTGTACTCCTGTTTGCTTCCGACTAGGTTGGGTGGATGACCGAGGAGATGTAGACGTGTGCGAGCTCAATGATGTTTTCCCCCTCATCATTGAGCTAACCGTTTGATAAGACTTAAGAATGATAAAAGATTACAAAAACGAAGGCATAAAGTATTTATTGAGAAAGATTCAAAGAAAGAAAAGTATAAGTGATTGTTGAAAAGATTGTGAAAGGACTTGAACGTTTGAGAGTGATGATGATAAGACTGGAATACTTGAAGGCTCGTGATGCCAAGTGAGGTGATGTGTGTGTGATGATTTATGGTTTGTTATATTTGATATGTTTTATTTATAAGTGTTTCCTATGTGATTATGTGAATATATTTGTCATATGCATAGCATGAGTGCATGATACCTATATTTTATTCTGAGTATTCTTTTTATAAGAAGTCGTTAGTATTCTGTCTGGTCATGTTGTGCTTCGGGAATACTGACCATCTCTCCTACCATGTTGTCGTGTCGGGTTACTCCGATATTGCAACAGGTAGATGGTCGACCCTGCAGTAGGATCGGTACTTTCGTCTCGAAGCGATTTCGGTAGTGGGCTTCAGCGAAGAAGATTGGAGGTCAAGAATAGTAATAGGTAACTCCCTTGAGCACTGTACCCTTTGCAACTACTTGGTTACATTGTCGTATCATTCTGAACCCCGCCTGGAATTTTATTGAGAATGGTTTTAAGAAACAGAATTTGAAAATGTTTTCTCAAAGAGATTTATGAAGCCAAGTTACAAAGTGCGATGTTAAGTAACATCTCGGTTTGGAACTTGACTTTTGATATGTGACATGAGAACATAATTTTTATTTCAATTAGGTTACTGAAATGTTTTTGAAATTAAAGGTTCTCATGCCCATGTCACCTTTTAAAAAAAAAAAAATTCCCAAATTTTTACTATATTTTGTTAAAGAGATGATGTTTTCAAGTTGCCAAAATCGGGGTGTTACAGAGTGGTATCAGAGCAATGGTTATCCAAAGTAGCCTGATGCATGGGTTTACATGCTTGCATGTGTGTGACTGCCAGTGCGTTAGTGTTAGGATTACGGAGTGAGAATAGGAGTACGAAGTCACGTGAGCATCTCTATCATACCACCTCTAACGTTCGATCTATCTCTATCATTCTATATCTCTATCTTCGGAACGTGTTACGGATTTGTCTTCAATGGTGCAAGGAGCCGTGATCAGAATCGTACGGAGACTCTATTCTTTGTGACTTGAACCTCTTTTGACTGTTGAACCCTCTTTTGTTGAGAATTCCCTTTTTGTTTGTAACAACCTCTGAGCTATTGACATGCGACTTGATATGCGATCAGAAATCTCTTTTCTTTGTTGACACTTCTTCCTATGTAAACCCTATGTGTTGTTGAGTTGCCTTGACAATACGTTGGTTTTCTCTAAAAGCCTTCCATGAAAACCTTAGACCCTGACACCTTATGCCAATCAACTAGATATACCTAAGTTATAAGATGGACGGTGAGATGTTGTCATAATAGTTGAGGAAGGAGTAGGCCTGAACGGATGTGATGCATTAGAATAAGAGTACCCCTAGAACCGTAAGTAAGATAGTGGAGTGTATAAAAGGATTAAAACTGAAAAGTATGATAGTAGTCTAACCCAAGTAATGGTATAGATGGTGTTAAGATGGTGAATGTTTGGGATGAGTCTGAAAGAGTTGGAGTTAGAAAAGCTTTAGTTGGAGTAAGTGAATGATTGGGGTAGATGTGAATTTATAATAGGACCATAACATTAACTAGATGGAGTGGTGAAATTGACGGGTAGAACCTTTAAGTGACGACCAAAATTAGGTTAAATGACCAAGAATTGATGTTTTAATGGACATAGGTGATCATAAGTTGTGGAAATAAGAGTGTCATTAGGTGTTAAGATCGTTAATCTGGAGGATAAATCCCTGAGTCGGAGAGTTTTTAATGGTTTAGAGGACGAGAATTTGGTTTAGTTAGCAGAATTTAAGATAGGCTTGAACAAAGCAATGGGAAGTTTTATAAGATAACCTAGGATTAGTAGATGTTGGGAAGGTTTATGACCTTAGTCCCTGTCAAGCGTCATTGGATAGATGTGATGTATAGGAATATGATCCGTCAAAGTTGGGGAGTAAACGGAGATTTTGAGGTTTGCAATAACCCACCTAGGCTTAAAAGGATGAAAGGAATCAATTTAAGGAAGAAAGACCGCGAGGAAAGTAGTATCCTTGTCAGGATTGGCATAAGTGCGCTATTCTTTTTGAATTTTGTTTCGAAACCATTGAACTCTTTGAATTCTTATTGACAAAGTTATACCATCAGTATCCCATTATGCCCGATGTTGAAATGACCTACGAAGATCACCTTTGAAAGAACAATACATATGCGACGACTCGAGGGTGACGATTGCCGTTATAGATCGAGAGAATCACTCCAAAGAATCTGACATCCGTTAATCGTGGAATTTCGCGTAGTATTTCTCGAGGACGAGAAATCTGCAAGTTGGGGAGAATGTAACATCCCGCGTTTTTCCGACTAGGACGAATAAAATTTTATTAAAGAAAAAGTTTTGCGATATTGTTTTACAAAGGTTTTCAGCGAATGTTTTATTCGAGTACGAAGTAAATTATTGATTTTACGAAGTTTTGATGAATAAATATTTTTATGAAGTGAGAAAAAAATGATTTTTTTATGAGAAATGATTTTTATTTATGGTGATTTGTAAAAATGAATTTTCTTCATAAACTTTGAAAGATTGACTAACTTAGAAAATCCATAACTTTTTAACCGTAACTCCGATTTTTATGATCTTTATATCATAACGATCGTATCGAAATGAAGTTTTCAAAAATGTATCTTTCATAATTTTCTGGATTGGTTTACGAAAATTATTTTTTTCAGGACTGTAAAGGGCGAATTTTAAAGGAATTAACCATGAAAAATGGCTTTTGATTTTTAATAAATTTTTCCTTTTGGGATTTTCTTTAATATATTAAATTATGATTTTAGAAAATGAAATAAGGGCTACAAGTGCAACCAATAAGTGCAGTTTATTATTTGAAAGAAATTGTGTTTAATTGTTAATGTGAATGCTTGGTTATTTGTTTTGTGAATGTGTGTATAAATGTGTGCATGTATGTATGTATGACATATTAAAGTGTGATTATATTTGTATAATTATATGAATTGATTAATAATTATAAATGAATTTAATTAAGAAGTAAAAAGTAGGACATGTGTGTGTAAAAGGGGTATGCCACGGTTTGGCGAGTGTTTGCATGCATGATGCATGTGTGTTGTGTGTGTAAGTGACAAGTGTATTATGGTGTGTATGTGTGTGATTGTGAGACACTTCCTTGGTGACTAAGTAGAAAAAGGGAAATTAAAAAAATGAAAAGAAAAGAAATGGAAAACTTCGAGACCAAGTAGAATTCTAGTTGGCCGAACCAAACCAAGGGCCCAAGGGAGGAAACCTAGTTATAAACCTAACCAAACTAAGTGGCAAAACCTAACCAAAAGCCAACTAATATTTAGCCCTAAAAATGACCCCTAAAACCTAGCCATGCTACCTTGTCCCTTGCATATGATAACCTCCACCCATGCAAGTTTTTGTGTTGCCAAAAGTACCCCTTTTTGATGCATGTTGGCCGAATTTTCCAAGGCTAAAAGAGGGAAATGGTGCTTCACTCTTGGCCTATTTTATTCCATTCATTCATTCACTTCCTTCTTTCCTTCGTTCCATTCATCCTTTCATTCCATTCTTTCACCTTTTCTTTTCACACTTCCACCAACCCCAAACACTTAGTCTCAAAGGGGCCACACTAGCTCTTGGGACATGGAAAAAAAAAGAAAAGAACCATGAGAGAAGAGGAGAGAACCGTGAGTAGGAGAAGGAAGAAGAAGAGAAGATCAAGCTTAAACCTAGGAAGTCCTTTGAAGATCAAGTGTTAGAAGACCCTTTTTCCTTGGTATAACCGAAGATCCTAGAAGATTAGAACTAGTTCTTGTTTTGTAGTTTTGTAATTTTCTTTTCTTCTTTTGCATGTTCCCTTTTTATGCACTTCATGTGTTGATCTTTCTTAACTATGGACTTTTAAGGACTTAAATTTATTTATAATATGTGTAGCTTATACTTGATGATTCGGTTGATGATTTTCATGATAGATCTTGATGTTTTTATTTTAGATCAAAAGTTTTGTTTATAATCTTTGTAAACTTGAAGTAGATCACTTTGCATGTCTATTTTTCTTGTCCTAAACCGTGAATCAAAGATGTTTATGTGTTTATTTGGTAAATCTATGTTTGATCTAAACTTTTTTTTAAATTTTTGGTCTTGCATGTTGTTTGGTGATGACCTTGAACCTTTGCATGTCTTGATTTTTGATTTAATCTTAAGAAAAACTTTGATTTGTATCTTGATCTTTGATTTTGGTTTTGAACTTGAATTTTATATGTGATTTTTTAAACAAAAGCTTTCTTATTTCTTAGATTATGTCTCGGTTTTGGTCCCTCTTTCATTTAAAATGATTTTTGTCTTTGATTTGTGTTATTATGTTTAATTTTGTGACTTGATCTACTATGTTTAAGAACTTAATGTTCAATTCGGTTTCTAAAAAGTTTTTTGTACTCGTGATTTCATTACCTTGCTTGATATGGTTTTGTTTGCATATAAAGAAAAAATTAGTTTTAGTAGGCATGAAACTTTTGATAAAATAAACTTGAAATTTTAAATATATATTTGGAACAACCCTAGCAGAGCAACCCCTTTTTCTCTTCTCTCGTGGTGGTCTTCGGCCGCCGCCTGCGCCGTTTTGGCAAAGAAAAAAGGAAGGCCCCCTGCCTCCCCTTCTTCTGCTGGGAAACAAAAATCAGATATTGATCCTTTTCTATACTTCTCAAATGTTGATGAAGAAGATCTTGCAAAACTGGAAAACTTGAGCGCCAAGCAATCGGAGGACCTGCTAAAAAGCCTTGATTTGATCAGATCAAAACTTAAAGGAAAATCAGTTGCAAAAGATAGTGTGATTGACAAGAATGAAGAGAATAATGGTACTACTTCCACAAATCCTATTGCCACAAATCCTACTAATGGTACTAATGCCACAAATCCTACTATTGCTAATCAGGAGAGGCGAGCATCTGTATGGGATTCGTTTGATATCACAAAGCTACGTAATTCAGGTGAAAAACTCTCTTTTATTCAACCTGAACTAAAGGAGGGTGTGTCTATTGGTAAAATTGAAGCAATTGATGTTGAACCAGAACTGAAATACTGGGAGTCTGCTCTAACATGTTATGTGTTGGGTGCTAGACCTCCTTATTCAGTAATTAGTGGTTTTTTAAAGAAGGCCTAGGGTCAATATGGCATAGATAAAATCCTAATGAATGGAGATGGGACAATTGTTGTTAGATTTAATTCTGTTGAGGCAAGGAATACTGTTCTAGAAATAGGGGTGTATCATTTCGATAAAAAACCTATAATTCTGGCCCCATGGACTGGTAGGACTATGTCAAAGAGTTTTATAGATCGTGTGCCTATTTGGATTCAATTCCCTAACCTAAGCCCTCGGTTCTGGGGTGCTGGGGCCCTTAGTAAGATAGCAAGTTTGGTGGGGAGTCCAATAATGGTGGATAAGATTACTCAGGAAAGGAACAGAATAAATTTTGCCAGAGTGCTAGTGGAGGTTGACCCTGCAGTTCTACCTGAGGAAGTATTCTTTGAAGATGATAAAGGGAACATTATTACACAAGAGGTAACCTATGAATGGAAACCTGTTCTGTGCTCTAAATGTTCAATGTATGGACATGATGGGAAGATGTGCAGATGGAATGTGAAGAAACAATGGGTGGAGAAAATGAAGCCATCCAGAGAGGAAATTGAGGAAGTGGATGATAGTCTTAAGCTCCAAGCTCAAGTGGCTGAAGCAACTAATGAAGAGACTATGGATCTGAACTTGGTCCAAACAGAAGATACAGGGGTTATAATTCCTAATGAATCTAATGCTGTGAAGCCAGGGGTGGAAAGTAATCTGGAATCAGAGGTATCAGGAAGAAGCCAAATTCAGATGGTGGCCTCTAGCAACAATCTAAAGACTAGTATGAATAGTGGTGCTAAAGCTAATACAGAGAATGATCATGGAGGCCCTTGGACTCCAGTAAAAACAAGAAGTAGGACTCAGCTGAGGGGTGAGGGTTCTCACCTACAGCATCATGGACAAAATTGCTAGTTGGAATATTAGAGGGCTTAATGGGCCCTCTAAACAGAAGGAAGTGAGGAACTTCCTTAAGATGAATAAGGTAGGGTTACTAGGAATTTTGGAGAATAAACTAAGGAGTGATGCTGTTGACTATGTGATGGGGAATATTGCACTAGGTTGGGGTTTCTTTGCAGACTCTGACATTTGTGCTATTGGGAGGATTCTGGTGATATGGAGGAGAGATATGTTTAATGTGCTGGTGATGGCTAGGTCTGGGCAATATACTCACTGTTTGATAACTGAGAGAATTGCTAACAGATCTTTTTATGCAACTTTCATTTATGCCTCAAATGAGTTGTTAGAAAGAAAGGAGCTTTGGGAGGTTCTAAAGGGTGCTGAAAGGTTTGTTGACTTACCTTGGGTCATTCTAGGAGATTTTAATACTATGTGTAAACCTGAGGAAAAGCTTGGGGGGAATCCCTTGGATGTGGGCCAGTTTGAAGATCTTAGGGACTGGTTAAATGATTGTAATTTGGTGGATCTGAAGTCTAAAGGGCATTACTATACATGGTGTAATAAACAAGACGGTCCTAGTATAATCTATTGTAAACTTGACAGAATGGTGGTAAACCAAAGGTGGATTGATGCTTGGCCTGAATCAGAAGCTAATTTCATGAATCCAGGTCTGTCTGATCATTGTCCTATTGTGCTGGAATGGAATAAGAATGGTGATTTTAGAAGGTCAAACTTCAAATTTTTTAACATGTGGGCTGAGGATGACAACTTCCTAGCCATTGTTCAAGCTATGTGGAGTAAGTATATGTTACTGGCTATCCTATGGTGCAAATTATGAAGAGGCTATCTTTGCTAAGGAAAGAGTTTTTTAATCTTAATAAAACTAGCTATGCTGACATTGTTAATAAAGAGAAGGAGCTAAGAATGAGATTAGAGGTTATCCAATCCTTGTTAATTTCAGATCCAGCGAATGTTTCCTATCAGCAAGAAGAGAAGGAAGTTATTAATTTACACAGGAAAACTAGCTTGGCAGCCTTTTCCTTTCTAAAGCAAAAGGCCAAAGTTAGCTGGATTCAAGAGGGGGATCAGAATACTGGCCTATTTCATCAAGCAATCAGGCAGAGGACTTATAGGAATAGAATCCTCTCAATTTATGATGAGAGAGGGAACTATTTTTCTGGGCAGAAGGATATTTCAGAGCAATTCAATAGTTATTATTCTAGACTTTTTACCAGGAAGCAGTTTTATTAGTGGAATGATGGGATTGTGGAATGTGGTCCTTTTCTAAATACTGAGCAACAGTTGTTTCTATTAAGGCCTTTCTCTCAGGAGGAAATAAGGGAGGTGGTGTTTTCTATTCATAAGGATAAGGCTCCAGGGCCTGATGGCTATGGAGCTGGTTTCTACAGGTCTGCTTGGAATATTGTTGGTGAGGATTGCATCAAGGCTATTAATGAGTTTTTCAGAACTGCCATAATGCCTAAGAGCCTTAATGCTACTAAATTGGTAATGGTTCCAAAGATGGACATGCCTACTCAAGTGAAGGACTTCAGACCTATTGCCTGCTGTAATTTTCTTTATAAATGTATTTCAAAACTATTATGCTCAAGGTTGAGTGTAGTTCTACCTAGCTTTGTTCAGGAGAATCAGACGACATTTATCATGGATAGAAGCATTATTCACAATATTTTGATTACTCAGGAGCTTCTAAGACTTTATGGGAGGAAAAATAGCTCTCCTAGATGTCTAATGAAAATAGACATTAGGAAAGCTTATGACACTCTTGACTGGAATTTTATTGAAGATATGCTAATATCTTTCAAATTCCCTATGCAGTTTAGAAGATGGGTGATGGTGTGCATTACTACTGCTACTTTTTCTATTTGCATCAATGGCCAAAACTCAAATGTATTTAAGGGATCTAGAGGGATACGACAAGGTGATCCTTTGTCCCCTCTCCTATTTGTTCTAGCAATGGAGGTTCTAACTAGAGGTTTGCAAAAGGCTGCATTACATAGGAATTTTAGATTCCACCCTTTGTGCAAAACTCACAGATTAATCAGCATGGCTTTTACTGATGATCTGATGGTTTTTTGTAAGGGGCATCCAGCCAGTGTGGACATTGTTTGTTCAGCAATGAAGGAGTTTGCTGAAAGCTCAGGATTGCAGGCTAGTAGGGACAAGTCTCAAGTGTTTATGGCAGGGGTTCATGCAGCTAGGGAGAATGATATTCTCAACATCACTGGATTTCAGAAAGGGGGATTTCCTTTCAGATATTTAGGTGTTCCTATTTCACCTAAGAAATGGTCAAATGCTACTTGTTCTATCCTTATTGACAAGATCAGTAAAAGAATCAATTCATGGAGGACTAAAAACCTCTCTTATCAGGCAAGATGCACCCTTATCAATTCTGTTCTAATGTCAATGCACACTTATTGGGCATCTATATTTATGCTTCCTAAAGCAGTTCTCAAAGGAGTGGAGAAGAAGTGTAGGGAGTTCTTGTGGGGTGTGAATTCAGAGGGTAATTATCATGCTTCAGTGGCATGGGATTCAGTTTGTAGACCTAAGAAGAATGGAGGATTGGGCTTCAAAAATACTATTTTGTGGAATATGGCTGCTATAGGTAAGCAAATATGGCATATTGGTGCTAAAAAGGATTATCTCTGGGTAAAATGGATAAGTTCCATTTACTTAAAAGAAAGAGATTTTTGGCAGATTGAACAGAGGCAAGGGGATAGTTGGCACTGGAAACAAATTGTCAAGGTGAAAAACAAATTAATTACTGGGTTTAATGGTGATTGTTGGAATGCTACTGGTTCAGGGATATATACTATAAACAGTGGGTATCAATTCCTTCTGGGTCCTATTCCTATGCTTCATCTACATCGATTTGTGTGGAATTCTACTTCGATTCCTAAACATATGTTTATTTCATGGCTAGCTGTGCTCAATAGACTAAAAACAAAAGACAGATTATTTATGCAAGATTGTACCTGTGTTCTATGCAATAATAGTGAGGAGTCTCGGAATCATCTATTCTTTGAATGCTCATGGTCGCAAGAGCTCCTGGAATCTGCTTGCCTGTGGATAGGTATCAACAATTGGCCTTATAAACTTACGAATTGGAGTAGATGGATTTTGCATGCTTTCAAAGATAGAACAAGGAGGAAGTGCTTGTTTACCTTGTATTCAGCAGTTCTGTATGGAGTCTGAACTGAGAGAAATAATCGTATCTTCAAAGGAGCTAGAAGATCAATGGCTGTGGTGCTGCATGCGTTGAGGAAGGAGATGGCGTTGAGGATGGCATTCTGCTTCCCCCATTTCAGGAACTGGAAAGACAGAGCTTTAGTTGACAGAATTTGGTCTGAACTCTAGTGTTTTTTTTCTTCTTGTTTGTTTGGTTTGGACTCGATTTGGGCTGGCTTGGTTTTGGGCTGGTTTCCATTTTCTTTTGGTTTAATCCTCGTGGGCTGGTGAACCCTTCCTAGAAGGTGGCATTTGGTCCATGGAGTGATTTGTATGAATCTTTTTTTTTTTGTTGCTTGTGGTTTAATAATATTTTATTTTACCAAAAAAAAAAACTTTTGATAAAATGAATTTATTTTTCTTACACATGTTTCGGTTTTGCTTGAATTTTTAGACATGAAATTTTACTTGGAGTTTTGATGCATGTGATGATCTAGTGAAAAGAATTAGGCTTTGATGTTAGTTTTTCTTAAAGTCTTGATGTGGTTCTTAAATGTTGATACATGTTTCATTTAAATTAAAATAAATTGTTTTCATAAAAAAAAAATTAATTTGGTTTTCAAAAGAAATATAATTGATGGATTGATTTTTGGTGTTGATTGTATGTATAATAGTATCTTTGATTTTCATAATAGAAAATGAATGAACAAAAGTGAATGCTGAAAATTGTGATGTATGTGTTTTTGACTTTGAAATTAATGTTTTTGCATGTTCAATGATTCTGGAATTTTGTCACTAACTTAAGTATATCAAAATGAACCTCTCTGGATTTTTGAATGATTTTGGGATTTGATTTCCTATTTTTATATGAATAAACTTTGAGAAAACCATTTTAAAAAAATAAGTTTTTCAGTTTAAAGATAAACAAAATTTTCGAACTTGTGCTATTTGAAATGGTTTGAAATTTTTATTCTAGCTTTCTGAACATCTCTAGATGTTCTCTGTAAAATTTGAAGAGATTTGGAGTTGATTTGATAATTTTTCAAAAGGTAAAACAGTGAACCACTTGGTTCAGATTTTCTGGAGTTAGTGACAATTTTAATTGGAAAAATATAACTTGCACAACTCCAAATAATCTGAAAATTTTATGAGGTAGTCTTGACTGTATAAGGAAGACTTATACCAAATTTTATGCAATTCGAAGTTCAACAACTATTTTTAATCATGCCATTTTGGTCTCAGACCAGCAACAGCTCCGACTTGTTTTTCATGTGAAATTTGATTTGAAACCTAGCTTAGGATTATTTAAATGACTTTAAAATTTTATATGATGAACTTTGGTATGTATGTGTATGTTCTGGAAATTTTTAAGATTAAATAAATTTATTTGATTTAGTTTTGAATTTTATCCTTTGTGTTTTACCTTTAACCACACTAAGTTTCTATTTGAATATTTTTGATGAAAGTGAACTTTTATGCTTGATGTTATGACTTGGTTGGCTTGTATGATGATTATGATGTCTTGAAATAATTGAATGAGTGATTGTTTGATGATATGTTTAGGTTATGCCTGAATAAATTAGTTAACCAAAGTGTTGTTTTTGATTTTGTAATTGGTGTGAAAATTAGTTGGTATTGAAATAATTTATTCTTGATATAATTGAAAAATCTTGGACTTAGTGGTTGCTGCCCTTAATTCATTTCACAATGTTAAGTTTTAAAAATAAATCGTTTAAGTGTTTATTTTAAAGCAAAGTGTTATATGAACTAAAGTAAGATTTTTTGGTGTTTTTGAGCTTTAGTGAGTGGCTGTTCGGAACGGACCAGCAACCAAAAACAAATGGTTTTAAAGTGTTTTATCAATTTTTTTGAAAAGATTTTGAGATGTTTAAAGTATTTTCAAAAGTTGAATTTGATTTGAAAAAGTTTTAACGTTTTGCGATTTTCCGACGAGAAATAAAAAGAGTTTTCGAAAACACGTTTAGATAATGAATATGACGATTATTTAAGATAGACTTGTAGCGTTAGTATCGTCTATTTAGTACGAGGTACGTATAAGTCGAGAAGCGGAACGACCGACTTGTTGGGAAGGACCCGCAATGATTTCAGATGCTGGAGTGTGAGGTGAGAGATGCAGTAGGCCTAGGTCATCGTGACGCGTAGACTCAGTTCTAAACTGAGTATATCGAGTCCAATTAGAGTAATTGTTATATGTTCATGCTGCATTATCATATGTGATGCATATATGTGTTAGATGTTTTCCTGTTTTGTTAAATATGCTGCATGATTGAATTCATTATGGATTGGATGTCTTTGTGATTATTATATTCTGTCTGGAAAATCTAGAAGTGTGACGGATGATAATAAGAATCATGAAAAAGAGTAAGACTCGAAGTTAAATGGAAAATTTGAATGTGATTATATGTGGTAATGAGAAAGAGTAAGATTTGAGAAGTATGAGAAAGAAATAAGATGAGTAAATCGCAAAAGATGTGAAGATTGAGATTTGAAAGAGAAAGCGGTTGTGAAAGTGAGATGTGGTTGAGTGGAGATGTGATTCCTCGTTCATGTTTTTGGGAAGAAGCTTAGTGTTGAGTGGAGCTTGCTCCTCCATTAACACTCACCCAAAAATGTGATTTTTTTTAAAAAAGGTTTTTGAAAAGAGATTTTGAAAGAGCTTTTGTGAAAATAATATTTTGAGAAAGTTTTTGGAAACATTATTTTCGAAAAAGTTTTGTGAAAGGATTTTTGAAATGAGGTTTCTAAAAATGTTTTGTGAAGCAAAAGTTGTGTGAAATCAAGCTTTCGAAAAAGTTTTGCGAAAAAAGATTTTTGAGAAAGACGAGGAAAAGATGCTGATGATGTTGATGAGGATATGTTGAGCATGAGTTATGCGAATTGTGATGATGAGATGAAAGTGATATGAGGCATGAGGCCATTGAGATTTAGGGGGAAACAGATTGCGATTAGTGGTCGGGCTTCGTTGAAGGGATGCACCAAGGATGAGCCGACTGTTAGGATTAAGCCGCTAATTAAAACATTAAAACTTTAAAAGACTTAAAAGACATTTATATACGCGGTGAGGTATGAGTGTCGTATCGAAGTAGTGGAGAGGAAGGAACCATAGGTATCTGCGGATACTTAGGAGAAGATTGCATGAGGGGAGGACGATGACGGTGAAACGTCAAGAAGTCTAGAGTATATTTCTAGGAGGAACGAATCCCACACGTGGTGCACTAACGTGGTGGGGACTGGGTCTAATACCGTGGTAAGTTCCGCATCGCGAACTAGAAATTATACTGTCGCCCCCTTGATTGCAAATCGAGAACAGTGAGAGGGACTGGAACGGGGCATTTGTGATTGCCGCTGAGAGCGTGCCTTGATATATGTGAATTGATATGATATGATTTGAGGCTGGGCCTCTTGGTCTGGGACCATTTGTTTGTGTGACAGCTGTCGTGCCCGCGTGGTAAAGGTCCTGTACTCCTGTTTGCTTCCGACTAGGTTGGGTGGATGACCGAGGAGATGTAGACGTGTGCGAGCTCAATGATGTTTTCCCCCTCATCATTGAGCTAACCGTTTGATAAGACTTAAAAATGATAAAAGATTACAAAAATGAAGGCATAAAGTATTTATTGAGAAAGATTCAAAGAAAGAAAAGTATAAGTGATTGTTGAAAAGATTGTGAAAGGACTTGAACGTTTGAGAGTGATGATGATAAGACTGGAATACTTGAAGGCTCGTGATGCCATGTGAGGTGATGTGTGTGTGATGATTTATGGTTTGTTATATTTGATATGTTTTATTTATAAGTGTTTCCTATGTGATTATGTGAATATATTTGTCATATGCATAGCATGAGTGCATGATACCTATATTTTATTCTGAGTATTCTTTTTATAAGAAGTTGTTAGTATTCTGTCTGGTCATGTTGTGCTTCGGGAATACTGACCATCTCTCCTACCATGTTGTCGTGTCGGGTTACTCCGATATTGCAACGGGTAGATGGTCGACCCTGCAGTAGGATCGATACTTTCGTCTCGAAGCGATTTCGGTAGTGGGCTTCAGCGAAGAAGATTGGAGGTCAAGAATAGTAATAGGTAACTCCCTTGAGCACTGTACCCTTTGCAACTACTTGGTTACATTGCCGTATCATTCTGAACCCCGCCTGGAATTTTATTGAGAATGGTTTTAAGAAACATAATTTGAAAATGTTTTCTCAAAGAGATTTATGAAGCCAAGTTACAAAGTGCGATCTTAAGTAACATCTCGGTTTGGAACTTGACTTGTGATATGTGACATGAGAACATAATTTTTATTTCAATTAGGTTACTGAAATGTTTTTGAACTTAAAGGTTCTCATGCCCATGTCACCTTTAAAAAAAAATTCCCAAATTTTTACTATATTTTGTTAAAGAGATGATGTTTTCAAGTTGCCGAAATCGGGGTGTTACACATTAAAACATGCTTAATCAGAAAATAAACGAATCATGGTTTCGCAAGCTGGCTCTGATACCACTGCTGGAAATTGGGATAGAATACGCAGCGGAAAATAAAAAATGAAATACCCTATTTCCAGAACAGGATCCATGCGAGAGAGCATGATTCGAGATAGAAAAACGTTTACCTCTTGATGCGAAGAGGAGAATGGCGCTGGTCAGATCGTCCACGAACAATTCATGTCAATCATGAGCGCAGCAAGGTAGTCGCGCCTCTATCGGTATCCACACGAACAGATTCCCAATTGGAGTCACGTCTCTCTTCTCAGTGCTAGCAGAGAAGAGAGAGATTCAGTGTATCACTCACTCTCTGATATGGACGGCTAGGGTTGTCGTTCTGTGTCGCACACGTACCAAAACCCTAAGTGTAACACCCCTAATTTTCGTCTCCCGAATAATAGGAAATTAATAATAAAAGCTTTATTATTAATTTATAGAAATTTTCCAAGTTTATATTTTGTATTTAATTAGCCTTAAATATAAAAATAAGTTGAAATATTTTTATAGGGCAAATAAATGCAAAATATAAGGATATTGCATTTTGGTCCCTGGATGAGGACTAAAAGGTAATATTGAAAAGGTTCTTGGAGGGAAAGATTTAAAAATATTAATTTTTAAATTTTGTACTAATCTAACCGGTTAGTAATGCCCTGTAACCGGTTAGACGATGAACCCAAAAACTGGGTTAGTGGATTTTGATGAGTAATCATTTGATTAATCCCAAATTCGCCACGATTACAACCTAATTCTAGTGGAGAACCACGCGTCGCCCTGCATGCACCCCTGATTTGTCTATAAATTGTGGATTTTCTGAGGTTTTGGGGGTTGGTTTGTTGATCTATGTTGAAGAGGGAAAGATTAGGGTTTCGTTTTTGTTTTGAGAAATTCGTTTCAGTCCTTGAGTGTTAGAGAGCGAAACACACACTTCTGGAAAGCTTGAATCAAGGGCTTTCCATTGATATAAGATTTGAGAGCTGAGTGTTCGTGTGGAAGGAGGAATCAACCTTGGAAGCTAGGAATTGAAGTCTGAAGTTCTGTGTTTTTCTGTTCTGGAAGCTGAATTCCAGATCTAATTTTGGGTAAGTACAGCCACCATTAAGCCTCCAATCTTTTCTATTTCCTAGTGCATGTTACCTATTTTGAGTCCTAATGGTTTTCCCCAATTTCTTTGGCCATTTGCTATGTTAAAACTTCTCGTCTTTGGACCCTGTTGGTGAAATTCGTGGCTGAGAACAGAACCTTGGGTTTGTGAGGAATCTGTGGAGTTTCTTCAATTTCTGTGTCAATCTTCATCAAACTCAGTCTTAAGGTATGAGAGAAGTCTACCTTATACTAGATTTAGACTAAAATTCAAGTGATTTAGGATTTGAGTTAACAAAACTCAAAAAGGGCATTATGTGCAATATGGCACAAAGGCTTGGAGGCCAAAGTTTTGCTCACTGTGGTTTTGAGCAACTTTATATTCATGAATGCAAAGTATATGGAGGCTGAATTCTGAGTTTGAATGCCTATTATAAGTTTTGCTGTATTAAATTGTGTTTATGTGAATTTTCATGCAATTTGATATCATAAACTTGATGCATGCAATTTGAATGTGTTTCTGGGTATGAACATGTTTATCTTAAGGCATATGAACTCTGTGAATATTGAGATTTGGTTAGATTTGAGAAAAGAAGAAAATGAACTGTTAAAACTCTTGTTTTAAAGGACTGACTGCATAATCTAACCGGTTACTCGATATTCGTAACCGGTTAGACACTGCAGAACTTCAAAGAAAAATCAGTTCATTAATCAGTCCTGAAATTGTAGTGGTTTCTGCTCAAATCTATGCTTTAATCTCATTATTTATGATCTGAACATGAGTTGTTATAATGTCAAGGTTCAGATTTGAAAGATTAAAATTAATGCCTTAAGTGGATGAAATAATTTCAAGAGGAAATTATGTTCATTGGAAAATGAAAAGTGATTTAGATCTATTGAATGATAAAACTGTAATTTTGAGGCATAAAACAATGTTTAACTTGTTTATGGATTGGGTAATAAATTCAAGAAAGAGGGTTTTCTGAATTTCAATGGTAAACAGTTCAGGTCTGTAATTCTAACCGGTTAGCCTGAGACTATAACCGGTTAGTACCTGAATCTGAAAAATAAAAAGTTAAGTTTTTGAATACCATTGACTTTGTTTTACCTAATCTAAGTTTAAGGGCATGTTTTGAGAAAATTCAAAGGAGAATTTTATGCCAAAGTGTATGCCTCAAATAAATCATTCAAAAAGGGAAATTGGAATATTTCTAAATCACATTAATTAATGTAAAGATAAAACCAACCCTGATATTTGTGCATCCATATAGACTAGAAGTCTGGTTGGTAGGAACGTTTATCATATTCTGGGAATATGAGGAGGGTACTCCGGGAGTACCAAATTATAACCTACTTGATGACACATTATAGATATGTGGCCAGTGTCCGAGACCTGGTTTTTATGCGTTCTGGGAACGTATGCGTTCTGGGAACGTATGCGTTCTGGGAACGTGGTGCACACTCCGAGAGTGATGCTTATTATCCAAGTATGGTTCGGCATTATGTTCTGGGAACAAATGTCGGTGTTTCGGGAACACAAGGGTGTATTGGATGGACGTCCAAGATGGACTTTTAGAGGCCTCAGTTGTGGATAGAAAATCATACATCATGCCACTTGCATTATAAGAGTTATAATGTTGAAAACGGGTGTGCTCATATGTATTTGCATTATGATCTGTCCATGATATATTTGTGATTGTAATTTAGTCTTTATTAATTATGTATATGTGTATACTTACTCCCTGTGCCCTGTTTAGGTGATGGCCAGATACCTAGCTTGCATCGAGATACGCCCTATCCCTAGCGGTATATGGACGTATGAGGAGCACCGTGCCACTTTTGAGGGGGAGGTTGAGATCACTCTCTACCACCCTAACCCTCTGGTGCGAGTGCGACCTCGTCGATTTAGGATTCCCTTGGTCTACACTATGCATGTTCCACCTTTTTATACATATAGAGGACCACCCCCGGCTCGACCTATGCGTCGTTTCCATAGTTTTCGTTTTAGAACTGCCACTCGTTCCCATCCTTCCTCCCATAGAGTTGTCACTGAGGAGACTCCTTCTCCTGGTCCGACTGACTTGGATAGGACTGCTTCTGCAGACCTTAGACCCAGTGGTGGGGTCTCTACACTGTCGGGTGAGGTCGAGGAGGACCCTGAGGAGGATGAGAGCGAGGAGGAGGTGCATGTTGAGCCGACTGTTTCTGCTAGAGGTGGACCCGCTGGTTCATAGGAGCTTGCTGATGAGCATTTTATTTCCCATTATTCCTTGCATTATTTTACTCCTATTATTGATACTTGTTGCCTATTTGACATTGTTTAGCTTGATTTAGTGATTTAGAGTTTATTGGACTAATATTCTGAATATTGTTTAATTTGGGATTATTTAGCCTAATTAATTCTATTTCTATTTTCAGGTCATATTTGGCACAAGGGCTTTTTGGACATTTTGGGAATGAAGATTTAATTTTGGAAGAGAAGATATATGATGAAGTGAAGATTGTAATCTATCTTTAGGATTAGTTGAGATTTAGTTATATCTTTTAAGATTTAGATTTTATCTATAAGATATTTTTAGATTTAATTTAGAGATAAGCTTTCCTTAGGATTTGGGCCCATGATTTAGGCCCGTTTTGTGATTTAAAAAGCCAAATTCGTGTAAACCCTGGAGAGAGCTATCATTCCACGTTTTTTACATTCTCTCTCATAGAGAAGGCTTAGTTTTGCTCTCCAAGCTTGTGGTGGCTGCTAGGGTTTCTCTCTCTTCCCTTTTCAACACGTTTTTGGTATTTTTCTTCATGGAAGGCTAAACTCTTAGGTTAAATCCCTTTGGTAATGTATCACATACTCTTGAGGTTCTGTTCTTAATGCTATTTCGTTTTTATTCACTGTTTTCATGCTTATTGATATGTTATGGTTCGCTTAGTTCCATTCTATAGAGATAATCCATGTGTATGAATGCTTAATTTATGCAAACTCGTAAAAACTCCATGCTTTGGCTTTTAATGCTTAATTAGAGGTTTGGGTTTTGGGGTGAGAATTGAATTTTCGCTTAGTATTTAATTCTCACGAGTTGGACAGTGAAGAGGAAAGAAATTGATCTTTTGTGACCGATGATAGAGTTGTGAACGCGAGCCAAAGGGGTTTATCCGCTTTTCCTTATCTGTTTCTTCGTTTTAATTTAATTCTGTTTTGATTTCAATTATTCAATATTCAATACAAAAAAAAACCCCCCTGTTTTCTATGCATACTATGTGTTCGACCTTTTGCTTGATAAGATATTCCTTGGGAGACGACCTAGGAGTCACTTCCTAGTACTATACTTAAACTGTTTTTATTTGTATCGGGTACGGCCTCGATCAAATTTGGCGCCGTTGCCGGGGAATATCGGTTCTTGCCAAAGGTCATTAGTAGTTAGTTAGTGTCGTAGTTAGTATAGTTATTATAGTGTGTCGTGTCTGATTTAGGGTCTAGTAGTCAATTCTGATAACCGGTTGAAGTTGCATTGTTTGCTGTTTTGCTATTTTGTTGCAATTAGTGTATTTGATTGATTCTGTGGTTGCTAGTTCACATAGTTGTGGGTGGAATTTTTGCACGACAATTTATATCCACACTACTTTTATCATATAAAAAGGTTTCGAGGCACCACGATCACTCAGATCATCACTGGTTGTGAGTTCCAGAAAAATTTTCCAAGTTTTAGCAGCACTTTCTTCAAATCGTCGCAACTTTTGACCCGTAACTCGGAATTTGACGAATTTTATATCAAATCGAAGGGAATTTTCTGAATAATCTGATTTTTCTCACTTCGTCAGAAAACTCCTTCGTCTGGATCCTGAAAAAGCCGTTTTACTATTTCTTTTTTATTTTACAAGTTTTATTTTCTTAGTTTTTGGTCTCTGATTTAATTGTTTGACTTAGTTCCCTTTTGAATTTTGTCCTCAAACTTTTTGTGCTATGTTTTCATGATTTTAGGGTGCTGAAAAAAATAAAGAAAAAAATTTTAAAAAATAAAAAAAATTTGTTCCCTATTTTGGTCATGTATATTAGTGACAGTTTGCTATGCTTAATGGTGTTCTGTTCAGTGCATGACTAGGGGCAACCCAAGCTACTTTCATCCATATAACCCTGAAATTGATAGAACTTATCACAGACTAGTTAGACAAAATAGGAACCAGTCCATAGGTAGTGAGTCTATTGAGTCTTTACATAGTGAGTCTGCTTCTTTTTCTTCTATTCCTATAAATTCTGATTCTTATTCTGATTATTCTGAAAATATGGCTCAACCTCCACCACGTGAGAGGACATTGAGGGAGCTGGCTGCACCTGTTTTCACTATTGAAGATTTGTGCATCCAGTATCCCGATGACCCGTATGAGCTAAGGTCTGGACTAATTCATTTGTTGCCCAAGTTTAATGGTCTTGCAGGTGAGGATCCTCATAAACATCTCAAGCAGTTCCATATTGTCTGTGCTACTATGAAACCACATGATGTGCAAGAGGATCATGTTTGTCTTAAGGCATTCCCACACTCCCTAGAGGGGTTAGCCAAGGATTGGTTGTACGATCTGGCCCCTGGTTCTATCACAGTCTGGGATGACCTGAAGAGGGCATTCTTGGAGAAATTCTTCCCTGCATGCAGAACAACAGCAATCCGAAAGGATATATCAGGCATCAGGCAACAAAGTGGAGAAAGTCTCTATGAGTATTGGGAGAGATTCAAGAGACTGTGTGCGAGCTGCCCCCACCATCAGATCTCAGAGCAGCTGCTTATTCAATATTTCTATGAAGGTCTCAACCTCATGGAGAGAAACATGCTTGATGCTGCCAGTGGTGGTGCCCTAGGAGACATGACACCTTTAGAAGCCAGAGTCAAGATTGAGAAGATGGCTTCCAATTGTCAACAATTCCATGCAAGGGGCAACAGCGATGCAATCATAGTGAGAGGAGTGAATGATGTTGGCACAAGTTCTGGTAAGGTTGAGAAGCTTGAACAGAAGATAGATTCACTTACAACTTTGGTCACTCAATTGGCCATCAACCAGAAGAAGTTGTCCCTGCCTGCTAGATTATGTGGCATATGCACATCCGCTGAGCACCCCACAGATGCATGTCCTTCTGAGCAGCAGCCCACGACTGGTGCTGACCAACCTGCGGCATATGCCGCCAACATCTTCAACAGTAGAAACCAGCAGCCACAGAACTTTGATCTCTCTACCAATAGATACAACCCTGGTTGGAGGAACCATCCCAACCTGAGATGGTCTGATCAGCAGCAACCTTCACAGGTTCAATTTCAGAACAATTCTAGACCACCATATGTACCTCCTTCAGTCCAGCAACAGAGACAACAACAGGCTAATTCTGCACCACCAGCTCCTAGTACTGAGCAGCAGCCTTCATTGGAAGAGCTGATGAAACAGATGACCATGCAAAATCTCCAATTCCAACAGGAAACTAGAGCATCCATTCAAAGACAAGAGGCCTCCATTCAATCTTTGACCAATCAGATGGGACAGATGGCAACAGCAATCAACACTATGCAATCTCAGAATTCTAACAAGTTGCCATCCCAAACAGTGATCAATCCAAACCAGAATGTGAATGCCATTAGTCTAAGGTCAGGGAAGCAGATTGTCACACCCACACCAGAATCTGACCTCAACAAAGATGATCTAGTTTCAACCAACAAGAAGAGCCAAATGGTTGAGGAGAGTGAGCACACAAGTACCAGAAAATCTCATCCAGCTCAGCCTTCCACAAGCACAACACTTGCTGCTGCCCAACAACCACCCCCCATTCCTCTTCCTTTCCCACAAAGGGGGGTGACTCAAAGCAAGAAAATGGAAGAGATTGACAAAGAGATACTTGACACATTCAGGAAGGTGGAAGTCAACATACCCCTTCTTGATGCAATCAAGCAGATTCCAAGGTATGCAAAGTTCTTGAAGGATCTATGCACACACAAACGGAAGCTCAAGGGCAATGAGAGGATCAACATGGGAAGAAATGTCTCTGCTCTTATAGGTAAACCCGTCCCTCATATTCCTGAAAAGTGTAAGGATCCTGGAACTTTCTCTGTGCCTTGTATCATAGGTAATACTAAATTTGAGAATGCTTTGCTAGATTTAGGAGCATCTATTAATGTTATGCCTATGTCTGTTTTCAAATCTCTTTCACTTGGACCTCTTCAACCTATGGGTGTGGTTATTCATTTGGCAAATAGATCTACTGCCTACCCCGCAGGTTTGATAGAGGATGTCTTGGTTCGGGTTGAAGAGCTTATCTTTCCTGGTGATTTTTATATTCTTGATATGGAAGAGGACACCTCTCGTAGTGCTGTCCCTATCATATTAGGGAGACCATTTTTGAAAACAGCCCGAACCAAGATAGATGTGCATGCAGGTACACTTTCCATGGAATTTGATGACAGTGTGGTTCGATTCAATATTTTTGATGCTATGAAACATTTTTCTGATGACCACTCTGTCTTTCATGTTGACTTGATTGATGATCTGATTGATGAGCATGTTCTAGACTTTTTGCATGATTATGATTTGCCATCTTTCACTAGCTCATTTACTTGTTCTACATGTTCTGATTCCGAAATGTGCACTGCATGCATTGAAATTGACCAGTTTTTAAATTCTGCTACTGCATCTGTTGATTCATATGATATAGATTCAGATCATGCTAACCCCATTTCTGTTTTGCATGAGTCTAATTCACTTGTTCAGGTGCAGGCGGCAGAATCCAATTCTGCTGCTCCTTTAGTTCCATCTGTGATGCAGGCACCTTTATTGGACCTGAAGCCCCTTCCTCCTCATCTCAAATATGCTTACTTGGAGGCTGAGCAGAAACTTCCAGTGATCATCTCTACCTCCCTTTCTGTTGATCAAGAGAAGCAACTGCTGGATGTGATTAGAGCAAACAAAAGGGCAATAGGATGGACTTTGGCAGACATACCTGGTATTAGCCCCTCCATGTGCATGCATCGGATTTTATTGGAGGATGGGACTAAACCAGTGAGACAACCCCAGAGACGGTTGAACCCCCAGATTCTTGATGTGGTGAAGAAAGAGGTCACCAAGCTGCTGCAAGCTGGCATTATCTACCCCATTTCAGACAGCACTTGGGTAAGCCCGGTTCAAGTAGTTCCCAAGAAGTCTGGGGTGACAGTTGTCAAAAATGAGAAGGATGAGCTGATTCCCACTAGAGTGCAGAACAGTTGGAGAGTCTGCATTGATTATAGGAAGCTCAACCAGGCGACCCGCAAGGATCACTTTCCTCTTCCCTTCATTGATCAGATGTTGGAGCGCCTAGCAGGTAAATCTCACTATTGCTTCTTAGATGGTTTCTCTGGTTATTTCCAAATCTGTATTGCACCAGAGGACCAACATAAAACTACATTTACCTGTCCTTTTGGTACATTTGCTTATAGGAAGATGCCTTTTGGCCTATGCAATGCTCCTGGCACTTTTCAAAGATGTATGATGAGTATTTTTAATGACTTACTTGAGCATTGCATAGAGGTCTTCATGGATGATTTTAGTGTATATGGTTCCTCTTTTGATGCATGTCTTGATAGTTTGTCTAAGGTGCTTAATAGGTGCATTGAAACTAACCTTGTCTTGAATTTTGAAAAAAGTCATTTTATGGTAGAACAAGGCATAGTCTTAGGGCACATTATTTCGCATAAGGGCATAGAGGTTGACCCTGCTAAGCTGCATGTAATATCACATTTGCCTTACCCCTCTTGCGTGCGAGAGGTGCGTTCTTTTCTTGGCCATGCAGGTTTCTATCGCAGGTTTATTCAGAACTTTAGCAAGATAGCCCTTCCACTATCCTACTTTCTTCAAAAGGATACCGCATTTGAGTTTGGAGACCAATGCAAGAAAGCATTTGATGAGCTAAAGAGAGCACTCACCACCACTCCCATCATCCAACCACCTGACTGGACTCTCCCATTTGAGCTCATGACCGATGCCTCGAATTATGCTTTGGGAGCAGTTCTCTCCCAAAGGGTTGGTAAGATGTCTCGTGTGATTTATTATGCATCTAGGACTTTAGATTCAGCACAAGTTAATTACACCACAACTGAAAAAGAGCTGTTAGCCATTGTCTTTGCACTTGATAAGTTTAGATCATATCTATTAGGTTCTAAGGTTGTGGTGTATACTGATCATGCTGCTCTGAAGTATCTTTTGAAAAAGACAGATTCCAAACCTAGGTTGATTAGATGGATGTTGCTCCTCCAGGAGTTTGATCTTGAGATTCAGGATCGGAGTGGTGCACATAACCTTGTCGCAGACCACTTGAGTAGAATAGAGAGAGAGGAGGATGCATTTCCTATCCGGGATGACTTCCCGGATGAGCAGCTTTTAATTTTGCATGTTTCACATCCCCCTCCCCTTATTCCTTGGTTTGCTGATATTGTAAATTATATAGTTGCATCTGTTTTTCCACCCTTGGCATCCAAAGCTCAAAGAGACAAATTGAAGAGCGATGCCAAGTATTATGTATGGGATGACCCCTATTTGTGGCGTTTTTGCAGTGATCAGGTCATTCGCAGGTGCATTCCAGACCAGGAGATCCAATCGGTTCTCCAATTTTGCCATGCTTCACCAGTTGGAGGCCACCTTGGCACTCAAAGGACAGCACGAAAGGTGCTGGATTCTGGATTTTATTGGCCTACCATCTTCAAGGATGCAAGCAAAATCTGCAGCTCATGTGAGCAATGTCAAAGAGCAGGAGGCACCCTATCTTGGAGGCAATAGATGCCGCAACAACCTATGTTGTTCTGTGAGGTGTTTGATGTCTGGGGTATAGATTTCATGGGTCCCTTTCCTGTTTCTTTTGGTTTTTATTATATCTTACTTGCTGTGGATTATGTATCCAAATGGGTGGAAGCTAAGGCCATCAGGACTAATGATGCTCAGGTTGTTGTAGATTTTGTCAGGACTAATATCCTTTGCAGGTTTGGCATACCTAGAGCCATAGTCAGTGATCAAGGCACACACTTCTGCAATAGATCCATGGAAGCTTTGCTCAAGAAGTATGGGGTTGTGCACAAAGTTTCTACACCATATCACTCCCAAACCAATGGGCAAGCTGAGATTTCAAACAGAGAGATCAAGCGGATTTTGGAGAAGATGGTGAAGCCTAATAGAAAGGATTGGAGCACACGATTGAAGGATGCTCTATGGGCCTATCGGACTGCTTACAAGGCACCCATAGGGATTTCACCTTATCGGGTTGTCTTTGGTAAGGCATGCCACCTGCCTGTGGAGATAGAGCACCGTGCATATTGGGCTGTGAAGCAATGTAACTTAGCTCTTGATCAAGCGGGTGAGGAGAGGAAGCTGCAGTTGAGTGAGCTAGATGAGATCCGTTTGGAGGCCTATGAGAATTCCAAGTTCTACAAAGAGAAGACCAAGAAGCTCCATGATAGCTCAATTTGCAGAAAGGAGTTCTTGGTTGGTCAAAAAGTGTTGCTCTACAACTCTAGGCTTGGACTCATGAGTGGAAAGCTCCGCTCTAAATGGATTGGACCGTTTGTAGTCACCCAGGTGTTTCCTTATGGCACTGTGGAGATCAAGAGTGAGTCCACAGACAAGAGCTTCAAAGTCAATGGTCACCGACTCAAGCCTTTCCTCACTCTCCTACTTTGGATGATGCACCTGTAGAGGAAGCCTCATTGGTCGACCCCATTTTTGACCCACCATGATTTAGGGAGTCTTCTTTTCTCCTTCTTTACTACTTTTATTCCACTTGTCTATATCTGTCTGATTCTGCTATTTGTTTTACATTGAGGACAATGTGTGATTTAAGTGTGGGGGGGAGAGTAGTTTAGGTTGCATATTTTTTCTTTGATTTTTTAGGTTTTGCTAAGTTTTGGGCATTTTCTTGCATGTTTTTGCTTCATTTTAGTAGAGTCTTGGTATCTTGTGTCTGAATTCATGCATTTCTGTGTGTAAAGTTGCTTTTGATAATTAAGAGGTGGTAACACTGTGATAGAATTGTCCCTTTTGTGAGGATTTGAGCCTTAATTGTGGGTGGATTGCTATATATGCCACCTAATTTTTCTTTCATGTGTGATTGCACTCTGGATTACTTGCACTCTAGAACTTGACTTGACTCTTGTTGATACTTGATATTCCCATGCACATTTTGAAATGATTTAGGCATTGTTTTTTTTCTTGAATAAGCCACTAGCCATATGAGCCTACCTTGAATGAATTTATCCTTTGTTAGCCCCTTTGAGCCTTTATATCCCTTTTCTTTGTTCTTTAGCTCATTACAAGCCTATGACTGAAAAACCATGATTGTCCTAACCTTAGGGAATGTTGGGGCTTTGGAATTGTTTTGGGAATGGGTATTAAGTAAGCGAGGGTGCTTTGTTCTTCATCTCTTGTGAGTTCTGGGTTTTGCCTCTATGGTCGGTGAAGTAATTATGGCTTTATCTCATTATGCCATTTTTGTTGTTTCTTCTTCCCTTTCGTTCATGAAGTTCTGCAATGTAATGCAATTCAAAAAAAAAAAGAAAAAAAAAGAAGAAGAAGAAGAAGAAAAAGAAAAAAAAATGGAATAAAAGGTTGATTGAGGCATGGAGGTTTGGAATTAGAGATTGTTGTTATGTTTACCATTTCATTCTGGGGTGGATTGTGCTTTTTTTTTTTACTTGTTCCCCATTGCTCCTCTATTCCCTGGGTTTTAGCTACATTTCCCATATTTTTATCCTACCTTGTCCTTGGCCCCATTACAACCCTGAAAAGACCTTTTGATCTTAATGTGCATGTGTGTTGATTGTTGATGTCAGAGGCTTGTCAAGCCTATGGTTGTGTTTGTTTTTCATGATGTGCCTTGAGTGTAAACACTGATTAACCTTAAACACTTGAGTGTAAACACTATTGAGTGATCCTTGTGAGTTTCTACCATCTTTGTGACTACCCTCTTGATGTCATTGGTTTTCTTTGCATATTTGAAATAATTGGATGATGTTCATGAATGCCTTGATTCTTTGGTCCTTATTTTCTTCGTGTGTTCGATTTTGCCCATTTCTTTGCATTTCCTAGAATTCATTGTGAAGTATGTAATCTCTTAGGTTTGCATTCATTAGTTGTAGTAATCTTGTTGCATGATTCACTTTGGTGCATATTGATCTTCTCAGTCCTAATTCTTAGTTTTGCCCAGGAGTGCAAAAGGATAAGTGTGGGGGTATTTGATGAGCATTTTATTTCCCATTATTCCTTGCATTATTTTACTCCTATTATTGATACTTGTTGCCTATTTGACATTGTTTAGCTTGATTTAGTGATTTAGAGTTTATTGGACTAATATTCTGAATATTGTTTAATTTGGGATTATTTAGCCTAATTAATTCTATTTCTATTTTCAGGTCATATTTGGCACAAGGGCTTTTTGGACATTTTGGGAATGAAGATTTAATTTTGGAAGAGAAGATATATGATGAAGTGAAGATTGTAATCTATCTTTAGGATTAGTTGAGATTTAGTTATATCTTTTAAGATTTAGATTTTATCTATAAGATATTTTTAGATTTAATTTAGAGATAAGCTTTCCTTAGGATTTGGGCCCATGATTTAGGCCCGTTTTGTGATTTAAAAAGCCAAATTCGTGTAAACCCTGGAGAGAGCTATCATTCCACGTTTTTTACATTCTCTCTCATAGAGAAGGCTTAGTTTTGCTCTCCAAGCTTGTGGTGGCTGCTAGGGTTTCTCTCTCTTCCCTTTTCTACACGTTTTTGGTATTTTTCTTCATGGAAGGCTAAACTCTTAGGTTAAATCCCTTTGGTAATGTATCACATACTCTTGAGGTTCTGTTCTTAATGCTATTTCGTTTTTATTCACTGTTTTCATGCTTATTGATATGTTATGGTTCGCTTAGTTCCATTCTATAGAGATAATCCATGTGTATGAATGCTTAATTTATGCAAACTCGTAAAAACTCCATGCTTTGGCTTTTAATGCTTAATTAGAGGTTTGGGTTTTGGGGTGAGAATTGAATTTTTGCTTAGTATTTAATTCTCACGAGTTGGACAGTGAAGAGGAAAGAAATTGATCTTTTGTGACTGATGATAGAGTTGTGAACGCGAGCCAAAGGGGTTTATCCGCTTTTCCTTATCTGTTTCTTCGTTTTAATTTAATTCTGTTTTGATTTCAATTATTCAATATTCAATACAAAAAAAAACCCCCCTGTTTTCTATGCATACTATGTGTTCGACCTTTTGCTTGATAAGATATTCCTTGGGAGACGACCTAGGAGTCACTTCCTAGTACTATACTTAAACTGTTTTTATTTGTATCGGGTACGGCCTCGATCACTTGCATAGCGTAGATGTTTTGGATCCTAGATCCTAGGGATAGAGCTGTGGAGGATCTGAGGAGCTGCTGAGGACACGGATGACTTACTCTGGGACTTCTATTTTGGATTTCGTTATATATATTGTATATATCTGAGAGGTCGTAGAGTGAGCTTTTATTGTATGCAGCTGGTCTGTATATGTTTCATCAAAACTTGCTATCTCGACTTTTTATCACTTGCTACTGACTGTACTGATGGGGTTATGTTACGACTATTATATATATATGTGATGTTTTTCTTTACCTCAGCAGTGCCCCATAAGTATTATTTTTACTTCCGCGAACTCTGATTTCTATTAAGAAAGGATTCGGCGATAAGTTTATGCTTATTATATTCAAATTCAAATCGAGAGGCAAATGGTATGTTTTAGTATTAACTATGAAGAGTATTTTCTATAGTTAAGAAAATGTTATCTCGAGAGCTTTTTGAAACTAAGATATTGTTAAGCCGAACTTTCAAAAATGGTTGATGTTTAAAAGGGTTTATGAACGAGCAAGTACTAGTTCTAAAAGAGAAAAATTTTCTAGCCCGAATTTTGATAGCAAGTATTCAATTATTTGGAAATATTAATTATTTTCAAGTTAAAAAGAGAGCGTCACACCCTTCGGTGGTATCAGAGCATTGGTCCTGTCCCTCATGGCCCGAAGATGCAGCTAAGTATGGTATTCAATGTTGATTGAATATGTTTTGAGTAAGTTAGTAGCATTTATGTTTTAAAGACCTTTTTAGTAACCCAAAGCCCATAGTGCAGGTCTTTCTATGGCAACCAAGAATAGAAATATTACTAATGAAATGTTCGAACGAATCACGACCGTGCTGGAAGGCATGCAGCAGCAGCAGAGACAACAACCATCTCAAGGACGAGCTGGTAACCCATCTGCTGGCAACATGGCGAATCATGATGCTAAGACTCTGTCGGAGTTCAGAAAGTGCAACCCACCAAGGTTTGAGGGAGGATATAGACCTGATGAGGCGAACAAGTGGTTGCATGAGATTAATAAGATTTTCCGAACTTTGGAGTGCTCGGATGAGCAGAAGGTGACCTATGCAGTTTACATGCTCCATGGGGAAGCTGAAAACTGGTGGGATCACATTGTCCAATTGCTGAATTTTGAAAGGAGGGCAATCAACTGGGGAGTATTTATGGAGAAATTTCTTAATAAATATTTTCCAGAAGATTTGCGGAGAAAGAAGGAAGTGGAATTCATGCAATTGAAGCAGGGGGATATGAGTGAAGGGAGTATGCTGCCAAGTTCGAGGAGCTGATGAAGTACTCTCCCTACTACTTAAATAACCCTGATGAAAGGAGTAAGTGTGTTAAGTTTGAAGGTGGACTAAGGCCGGAGCTGAAGTCTATCTTCAGTTATCAAAGGATTCAGAGTTTCCCTGCACTAGTGGATATGTGCAGAATGTATGAAGATGATAAGAAGGCTGAATTGATTGGAAGTCAAGTGAAGGGGGTTGGACAGAACTATGGACCACAGAGGAAGAAGAAGTTTGATCATCGGAATAATGGTCCATATTCTAGGAACAAGGGTATGGGCAAGGCGGTGATGGATAACAAGAGAAAATCTCGCGATAATGCTTCTTATTGCGAGAAGTGCAAGCGTTATCATCATGGTCAGTTTTGCTGGTCCACAGGAGGATGTTTCAAGTGTGGAAAGCAAGGTCACTTTGCTCGTGAATGCAAAGAATCTGCAAAGGGAGATGCAAAGGGATCTGCTGGCAAGCCTGTGGTGCAAGGAAGAGTATTTACTCTGAGTGGTAATGAAGCAACCCAAACCCCGAATCTCGTGCAAAGTAACTTTCTGCTTAATAACCAACCTTGCAAAATCATGTTTGATTCTGGAGCTACACATTCTTTTGTTTCTCCTGAATGTGTGAATAGGTTGAATCTTGTTGTTTCTGATTCACACTGCTATCTTAGTATAGATACCCCTACGGGAATACCGATCTTCACCGCTAAAGTCTATTTAGGGTGTAATGTAGAAATTCTGGGTCGTCTTTCCAAGGTAGATTTGGTTTGTCTTCCTAAGTTACAATTGGATGTGATCTTGGGTATGGATTGGTTGATGAAGAACCAAGTGATCATCAATTGTGAGGAGAAGACAATTCAATATAGGACCCTTGAACCGGAAGGTTATATGTGTTTATTCTCGACTTCTGGAGAAGAAGAGTCGATGCCGATCGAGGAGATTCCGGTGGTGAAGGAATTTCCGGAAGTATTTCCTGAAGAGATACTAGGATTACCTCCGAAGCGAGAGATAGAGTTGTTAGTTCCATGATGAACATGATGAATGTTTTGATAATGACAAAGTGTTTTTGAACAAGCTACATGTGTTGATCAAGTTTCAAGCTCAACAAGCAACAACAAACATCAAATGAAGAAGAGAGAAAGCAAGCTCATGAAGACCTAAGTTTGAGTGTATTTGTATTTCTTTTATCTTTTGCCTCTCAAGCTTCATAGGTTTTTTATTTGGGTAGATTATTATAGAGGGTAGTGAATCTCATTCATAAGTCATGATTAAATCATAATTTGAGTTTTCACTTAACCTAGAATCAATAGGTGGCTTAAAGGTTTTAAAGGAAAGGTTGGATTTTGAGAAAACAAGTTTTGAACATGTACAGTACCAACTTAATCGATTAAGTGATAACTTAATCGAGTACTACTCGAGTACACGACTTGCTTAATCGATTAAGTACTGCTGAACTGATTTTTAAAATACGTTTTTCACTTCTCAAAATCAGTTTTCAAGTGCTACAACTTTTGGGTATTCTATATGAACCTTTTCCTATTATTTGTGATTAGTTAGAATCATTTTCATACAAGTTTTACAAAGAATCAAGCCACTCTATTCTCTCTCATTTTCTAAAGATCAAAGTTCTCATATTTTCATATTCTTTGATCAAGAACCTTTGAATCTCTTATGGTGAATTGTCATAACTCTTGATTGAGATTCATAGGATTGTTTTGTGTTTTCTATTGTGTTGTAATCTTTGCAAGAAGGCAAGCCACTACAACAAACAAGAAGTCTTGGTGTGTCGATTTTATCATCAAGCAAGTGCATTCTTATTGAAGAAGAAGAAGAAGTCTTGGTTGTGAATCAAGCAAGTGAAGCCTTGGTGTGTGGTTTATCATCAAGCAATTGAAGACTTGTTGTGTCGATTATCAACAAGGGGTAGAGGTTAGATTAGAGAGAAGATCAATAGGATTACAAGGCAAGGGTGTCGGTTATCTCTTGTAAGCTAGCAAGAAGGGAGTCTTGTGAGGCAATCACTTGTAATTTGAGAACTCTAATTCCTCATAGTGAAGAATCTCTCTTGGTTGAAGAGGGGACTGGATGTAGCTTTCAAGTGGATGAAAGTGAACCAGGATAAATCACTGTGTCGTATCTCTAAACCCTTACTCTTTATATTCAAGTCATTTGATTGCGTTCTTGGTTGAAAACCTAGAAAGATTGATTTTCATAATTGATTGAATTGAATCTTTGATTGTTCAAATTGATAAAGGGAAAATCATTTTCATAACTAGGTTAATCAATAAGAATATAGGTGTTAATCATTTCCGCTGAATCTCTGATCTTGCATGTGAATTGATTGATTTTCGTATTCGAATGAAAAATTGATTTTTTCTGTTTCTGTCATATTTAATCGATTAAGTTCAAGTTTAATCGAGTACTACTCGAGTAAATTGCAGGTTAATCGATTAAGTGCTGTAGAATTTGCAAAAATCATTTGTTTTGATTGTTTAGATTTGTTTCGTTCGAAAATCTTTCAAGGTAGCTTCAACACCTATTCAACCCCCCCTTCTAGGTGTATTCCTAGGGTTCCTAAGTCTCTCCAACCACCAATTGCGATTTCCTCAAGAGTTTGGGATTGATTTAGTCCCTGGAGCTGGTCCCTTCTCTATTGCTCCTTATAGGATGGCACCACCAGAAATGGTAGAAATGAAGAAACAGATAGAGGAATTGCTGCAGAAACAGATGATCAGGCCAAGCATTTCGCCTTGGGGAGCTCCATTACTGTTTGTAAAGAAGAAAGATGGGAGTATGAGGATGTGTGTGGATTACAGGTGTGACACCCTTCCTTGTTACCCCAAATATAAAATAGTACTTAAGCTATTATATTGGATAATATATGGACTTGTGAGTGTTAAGAAAATATGGAAATAAAATTTTCTTTTAAAGCGGGTGCACAAATCGTCACTTGGAATTCTTGGAGAATAAAATCTAAATCACTTCGAAACAATTGTATCGAGTTCGGCAATTTCTAAAATCTTTTCACAAATAGGGTAACCTTCGCTCTTTGAAAACATCTTTATATCATACAAGTAATTAAAGCTACCCATGCTTTATTCAATAAAACTGATACCATCAAATCATATTTATAGCCGAGCTCTTAAATGGATTAAATCAGAGTAAGCAGAAATTATTGGACTATGCAGCTAATAGAATATAAACATAGGTTTTCTATATAATAAAAGTCAGAAGTACATAGTCCCATCATGATAGTCTCCAAGATCCAGAAGTACAAGTCCATAAAAACAGATCTACATAACAGTGTAACCACAACCCTAGAGTACTCCAAAAGTATATCTACACGGTATATACATAACCAAAATACAACTCCAGGGTAGTCACGTAGATCTGGCAGCATCAGAGGTAGTAGTAGTAGTAGCAGTCTCCCAAAAGTAAGAGTAGTAAGGTAGTAGCATCATCATCATCATAGCAGCAGCAAAACTCCTCCACAGCCTCCACACACCGGATCCTCTGATCCTCATCACATACCATATGCACATACCTAGGGATCGTCGTCCCTCCAATCACTCCCAGTAGAATGCACGACAGGCTCTCTCCCACTCACGTCCTCCACCGGATCCTTCTCGATCTCATCCGAGGGAGAGTGTACCCTACCACTGGGTATCGGGTCAGGTGATGGTGAAACCCTGACTGGGCTCCTCGGATCAGAAGGGGGAGTCTCCTCGCGGACAACTCTCGAAGTAAAAGGGTGAGAGCGGGTAGGTCGAAAATGAAAACTATGGTAAGAGCGAGCTGGTCGCATGGGAGGTGGTTCATGGTAAGTGTAAAACGGGGGTACGTGTATAGTGTATATGATGGGAATCCTAAACCTACGAGGACGGAATCGCATCAGCGGGTTCGGGTGGTAGAAGGTAATCTCTACCTCCCCCTCGAACACCGCGCGATGGTCCTCATAGATCCATATGCCACTAGGAAGTGGCCGGATCTCGATGCAAGAAATGTAACGAGACATCACCTACAAGGGCATAGGGGTAAGCAATTCTATACACATAATCAACAGATAATAAATTGTGCAATATGTGTATGTAAATATGCATCAATTAACAACAATCACATATAACACTTAGCAGTTAATTAATGCACATAGGATGTTCACACTTATTTCATTTATCACAATTAATTTAAATGAGTGGCATGATGCATGACTTTAGCTCTCAAGCCTATCTCCATCATACTATGTCCCTCTCTGACGTCCATCCCTGACAACCCAGCACTCAACAATGCATTGTATTCCTAGGTATACAACAATTCGTACATTCACCTAGAATGTACACGTCAAGCTTGGAATCCATGCCACCCGAGCATATCCCGTCATCCAAACGGACCGTCATCCAAACGGTATAACCACATCGGCATCCACTAAGCCGACCACGTCAACGACGTGTCATCAAGCAAGCGTATTGGCACTCCCAGAGGCCCTCCACATGTTTAACAAAAACATGATATACGTCCTACCATCCAAACTCCAGAATGAATGCATTTCGTTATTAGACTTAAAGGAAGTTGATTAATAGTTTTCAGGCCACCTAGGCTTGTTTCATTATCAAAAGGATCGTCACCAAACGATCTAATTATATTAATCAATTTGTTTAAGTCTTGATCCCTTGGATTATTGTTATTAATTTCTTAACCAAATGAGTCAGAATTGAAAATGGTATTTTCAGGTTCTGGGCAATTTACTCGAGTAAAATTCAGTACACTCGAGTATTCTTCAAGTTTTCCAGATTATTCGAGTGTTCTTAGAGTTACTCGAGTGTTCATGACTTTCTGAGGATTTGGGTTTGAAGTTCATTAAATTACTCGAGTAGTTCATAGGTTACTCGAGTGTTCATCCTAATTTCCAGAATACTCGAGTGACCTTGAATGACTCGAGTTGTTGACCTTAACTTGTCCTCAGGTCATGCTCGATACTCGAGTAGTAGACACGATACTCGAGTGCTCTAACTTCATTTACATTGTTTTTCAAACGTTTTACTAGAGTACCCTGTTTATTACTCGAGTGTTTCGCAGCAGTTTACACTGAAAACTTAGTTTTATCATACCAATTTCGTTTCTACTCATTTCCAGTCCATTCCAAGGATCAACATAGTTCACATAACATAATTTAAGCATGTTACAACATTCATTTCATATCAAAACACAGATTTGACAGAGAATTCAATAATCATGCATGAAAACACATTTTAACAACTCAATACCTCAATTTGCATAATAAGCACAATACACATGAAACAAAGTTCATTTAAGCTTGCATGCATGATATATAACTTGCTCAACACAGTTTTAGAGCATGGATTGGTCTCCAAACCAAAGTTCCTATTCAATCTAAGCCCTTTGAGCCTCTTGGTGGCTCTCTAACACAATTCATGAAATTTAATCTCTATCTAGTGAATATAATTACTTCCCCTTACCTCTCAGACGTGAATCAAACAAGAAATCCCCAAAGAAAAGCTCCACAACTCTCAGGCCAACTTCAAGCACCACATGCAGAGCATTTTGAGTGCAACACCAAAGTGGAATTGGTTTACCCATGAAACAGAGAATAAAATTGGGGAAATTAGATTTTCTAGACTCTATGCAACATAATCTAACTAAGGAAACCGAATTTGAGACTCAAGGATTCGGAGCTTACCAGAAATCAAACCCAAAGTAAGCTCCCAGAACTGATGACAGCAACTCAGCCTCAACTTCTCAGCTTCGATTCTAACAACACACTCACTCTCAGCTCACAATCTTTATGTCTATACAAAGCTCGTGATATGAGCTTTGTATTCGTGTATCACTCAAGCCTTAACACTCAGAATTGAAAGAGAATCGAAGAGGGCAAATTCGAAACCCTAACTTTGTCAACAAGAGCAAGATTGAGCAAAATTCCTAGCTTCACGGTGTTGATGGGTTTAAATAGAGATAGAGGGAGCTCATGCATGTCGACACGCCACCCATGGCGTTGGCAAGGAGACAATTTCGTGGCAGGAGAAGGGAATCGTTCATGGTGACTCATCAAACGCACTAACTCGTGCAGTTTGACCCAGAATACTCGAGTATTCAGAATAATACTCGAGTGTTTTGCCCAATTTTTGAAAAATAATTATTTTATTTACTTTACCTCCAAAACCTTTCCTATAATTGCTTCTAGGTCCCAACCCAGGGACTAATATGCAAAACTTCTATTTTATGCATTATAATATTTATTAAATAATTTCCACACATAAGCTAGTCATATGAATACATATTTTAATCAAATATTAATATAGAAACTATTAATTATAATTAAATTATAATTAACATTTCATTAATCGGGGATTAAAATTTTGGGGTGTTACACTACTCCCCCACTTACAAGGAATTTCGTCCCCGAAATTCAATTCATACAAACAAGTCAGGATAGTCCTGACGCATCTTATCCTCTAATTCCCAAGATGCTTCTATCACATCACCACAAACCCAGACGACTTTGACCAGACGAATATCCTTCCCTCTAAGCTGCTTGATCCTTCGATCTTCAATGCGAACTGGTACAGCTTTGAAGGTTAGGTTCTCATGAATTTCTAAGTCATCAGGTTGGATTCTAAGAACAATGGTGGGGTCATGGACATATCTCTTCAACTGAGACACAAGGATTACATTGTGAAGGTTAGCTAATGACGGAGGCAGGGCTAACTGATAAGCTACTGGGCCGACTCTTTTGAGGATTTGATAGGGACCAATAAACTTAGGTGATAGTTTCTGGGTTTTCAAGGCTCTACTAACACCTTTTGTTGGTACTATTCTAATGAATACATGGTTTCCTTCGGCGAACTCTGAAACATCCCAAAATCCGGTCCATTAAAAAAAACATACGAGTTAACAAAAACTTTTTCTTAATGAAAGTGTGAAAACCAAAAGTACTTTTCATAAGGGTGATGTTTCCTTTACAAAATATTCTGAGTGTAAAATACTTATATAATACAAACTCCCAAAAACCCCTTTTTTACACCTAGAGCATTGGTCTTCACAACTCGATCCTTCTGCAAAAGGATTCGGATGACGAGACGTCATCCTGGCTGCTTCTTCTAGACACCTCCACTCCTACAGGAGTGACTTCAGTCCTGTCCTTTGAAAGAACCTACCACCACAGACATGGTAGTATGGGAGTCAGTCACTTGTCATATCGCCTAAGCAGATTATATGATTGGCCAAACACAATCATTACAGATATCATTTCAACATAATAAAAGCATGCCCAAGAGTCTTATTAAACAACATTGGCTAAAACCATTAATTTCTCATGCAATGCATGCACGTCTCTCAAATCATTTCTCCATAATCAACTCTTCCAGAAAACAACACTCTGGGATAGGCAATCGTGCGCTCGGTGTTCCCACAACCTGTATAGCGGCCACACCGTTCTATACTAGAACCCCATCGACCACGATCTTAAAATGATACAAGGGGATGATCCCTGAACCATTGTCCACCAATAGTTCTAGGTCCTTGTCATTTCTAGGGTGGCGGCCACACCGTTCCAACCGTCTCATGTAGCGGCCACACCGTACTACATGGTTTCCAATCCCGCATGCACCTCACTGAACGATTCCTCGTACACCATGCATGAGATGCGTCACACATATATTAATCATCACATCATACACATGGCGGCCACACCGTTCCATGCCTTCATATAGCGACCACACCGTACTATATGGAATCACATACATATGGCGGCCACACCGTTCCACATGTCTTCGTATAGCGGCCACACCGTACTATACGGAATCACACACATATGGCGGCCACACCGTTCCACATGTCTTCGTATAGCGGCCACACCGTACTATACGGAATCACACACATATGGCGGCCGCACCGTTCCACATGTCTTCGTATAGCGGCCACACCGTACTATACGGAATCCTTTAAGCAAAATGACTTCTTGCAGGAGTTAGTCCATAACTTATGGAAATCAGGGTGAACCCACTTATCCAACATTCACATATCCGAATCGGGCGCAAGCCTTAACGCATTTGGATTGAATCCTCATACTCAACAAACATCACCTCTCTTGCATTATCATTAATACTCCTTAAGTCATTGTCTATTTATGTTCCAAGGTATTGGACTTACTCCATTCATCATCATAAGGTAATAGTTTCTTTCTTATGTCCTTTAAACTATTAACTTTTTATATTCTAAGAAATTAATTACCAAGTGGACATGATCATGCTTATCAAATCCTTTCCCAACATCATACCCAAATCTTGAACTGTTAGTCACATTCAATATCCTCCAATGCAAACATAAGCATTATCAATCCAAAGAGAACATGATGATTATTTCACAATTCATTCCATGTGAACCAGCTTATCAAAAGGTTAAACTCCAATAATTATTCATGCATCTTATGCAATCTTCAATAGCACTAGGCTAGTATCTAATGCAAGTAAAATGCTCAAACATATTTCAATTACAAGTTTTCCCATCTAAGTGAATAACTTGATGAATAAGTCTAGCTCTCAATCCTAATTCCAGAATGACTGCAATTTCTTAACTTAAAGGAATTGATTGATATATCCCACTTAATAATATCTCGTATTATTAAGTCAATAGCTTTACATTATCATCAATCAATCTCTTTTAAGTCCTAGATCATTTGGACTATTATCACTTAAGTGTAAACAAAATGATTCAGAATTGAAAATGGCATTTCTTAATTTTCTAAACAGAAATACTCGAGTATTTTCCATAATACTCGAGTAGTTCATCAGTTTCCAGTTTTTACTCGAGTAGTTCATAAATATACTCGAGTCGTTCATGTCTTTTCAGAAAAACTAAGTTTCAAAACTTCATCAATATACTCGAGTAATTCATGAGATACTCGAGTAGTTCATCACCCAGAATACTCGAGTAGTTCGTGTATTACTCGAGTGTCCAATCTGATTCTCAAGTTGGTGCGCCAATTTTCACTCTGGTGCACCACGAAATACTCGAGTGTTAAGCCAAATACTCGAGTATCTGCAGACAGAACAGAGTGAAATTTGGTTTTTACATACCATTTTCAATTCTAATCATTTCTACTTCAATCCAATGATCCACAGAGTTCATACACCATATAACAAGTATGTTCAAACACTTAGAACTCCACAAATTACACAGAATTGAATTTGAGCACCAATTATGCATAAAACCATATTTCCAACAACTTGACATGCCAAATTCAATTCTGAGTAATTCTAACTCAATCCAATGGTCAAATGAGCTCTATTTATATAATTAAAACTTGTCTCAACACAAAGATCCCAACAAATCACAGAGGACCCTATCATGCTCCTATTTATGCATAAACTACATATTATGCAACTCAACATAACAATATCACATTTACCCACAATTAACATAGAAACTGAGTTTGTACAGCACAAATGCAGTATTTAGAACTTACTCCAAACTTATTCAATGTCCATTGATGGCTTACCATAAGCATACCACATCAAGGTCATGATTTATCATATTTGCCAATTATAACTCAACCAAACTCATAAGTCCCTATAGCTTAATTTCATTAATTCAGTTCAGACATTATCCATATTATAAATCAAGTGACCAAGTGATTGTCTGAACCTCCAAGTCCAGCAAGCATGTCTTGGTCCAATTCACATAGCACACACAAAACTAAATTCACAATCTATAATCCTAGCAACATGAATGACTTCTCCCATACCTTGGACAACACTTAGACAAGCTTAAAAACACTCAAGAACAGCAACAGCCACACAACAGCCACCAATCTAGCACACACCACTTCAGCCACCCAAGAGTAGAACCATTGTGAGCAGAGTCCAAAGACCATATTGTTTGAGTGAGTAATCGTGCACAAAAATTGGGGAAAAAGGTTAGAATCTACTCTTTGCAACATGCATGAGAGATTAAAACCAAATTGGAATCAAGAGGGTTCATGAGCTTACCACAATTGAGGATCAAAGTGAGCTCCAAGAACCAGTTGACAGCAACCAACCCCTCACTTTTGAGCTTCGATTCTTCCAACACTCAAACTCTCAACTCACAATTTTGGTGTCTATACAAAGCTCTAGATGTGAGCTTCGTATTAGTGTATGATTTGTGTATCAATTCTCAAGAACAAGAGAGAATCGAATCCAAGAACTCAGGAACCCTAACTTCGAATTCCAGAACAAAGTGGACCCTAATTCAACCCCTAGACTCATCTCATTATTCACTTTATCTTGTTTCACTTCCTCAATCTCATCATGCACAATTTCTTCTTTTTCTATGGGTTTAGAAAGGGAAGCACTTTGGTCTTGGTCTTCCATAATAGAAAATTTTTGTACCACCTACTCTAAAAGACCATCAAAAACTTTAATCTCATCAACAATATTTTGTGCATAACAGGATGGAATAGGTGACGACAAAATAAATTTGAAAAATTCTATGTCATCATGAGAATAAGCCATGTTACATAAAAAAAATAAAAATAAAAATATATACCCAAGTTACACTAAGTAAAATTAAATTAGTACCAAAATTAATTAAAACAAAATCACTCCCCGGCAATGGCGCCAAAAACTTGTTGGGATTCTGGCAAGTGTACCAGATCGTACAAGTAATATAGACAATGAAGTCCGAGTATCGTACCCAAGGGAGTGACCGTTTAATTAATTCCACCTAATTAATATTAATTAGTGAACGAGACAAAGGATTTATGATTTTGTAAATAAAAACATAAATTAAAATAAATGACTCTTTGACAAGGAGAAAAAGCGGGATGTAGTTTCGATGCAGGTTCCTAAATATTCTATAACAAATTGATTTGTTTTCCTTGATTCTGAATTTGTTTTGCAAAGGTAGAAAACGCCTAATGTCTTAGCACGTCTCCGTATTTTAGATATTAATCTCCCAATGATGTCTCAAGAGAGCCTTAAAAACCTAACCCTTAATTAAGTTCAGTCAAAACTTCTTTTTATAAAATTACCCAATTCATAGAAAACATGTCTGTGCCTATGCAATTGAACTGTTTGATTAAATGACTAAATCCTAAATTCATATGTCTATTCATAAAGGATTTTCAAAAGTCATGAAACAGCTTCTTTCATGAGAAACAAATAAGAATAATCAAACACAGAATTCAATAACGGAAAACAAGATTAATTTATTACTAGAAATATTGAAAAGGTTCCATTCATCTACTCCTACATCCCAAGGATGGAATTAGTTCATACTTACAAGAGAAAACACAATAAACATGATAAAAATAATTACCATGAATCCTTGCGCAAACTCCGTGTTCTTCACAAAAACCTCCAATCCTTGTTCCTTCTCCAAGTCTCAAATCCTAATCTACTATTATTCTATGGAGTTGTATGAGTGTCTCTTCCCTCTCTCTCCGGAATGAATCCTATTCCTCTTATTATATAGATAAAAACTAACCTAATTTCCAATCTAATGTGATAAGATTTTTATTTTAATAAAACTAATCCTAAATCTGAATATAATATGATAAGATCCTATTAGAATAAACTAATCTTTAAGAATCTTATCTACAAATAGAATTTATCATTAAAATCCTTCTAAAATCTCGTATTTGTGTCTGGCAGCAACTTCGGCACTGATTTTGACCCTCAAGATGGACGAATTTGAGAAAGGCTATTTCTGGCAAAGTTTTAGATCTTTTCCTTAGCTTTAAAATGATATATAGATCGCCTCATTTGGATAAGCGTAGCTCAAGTTATGATCAAAACATCAAACAATGTCACTTTCTCGCATTTTGTGCGCCCAGGCGTGAGAATCCTGCGCCTGGGCGTGATGGCCTGCGCCTGGGCGCACTACGGTCAACTTTTCTTTATTTTTTTCCCTCTTTTTCTTCCCAAATCAAGTACCAAACTCTCATTCTTCATTCCTTTGCAAAAATCATTGTTTTAAGAGCTTAAATACCTGAAAACAAACCAAACACATCAAAAGGTTCTAGAAATCTTATAAAGACAAAATTCCATTGTTTTATTTCAATTTACTCAAGAAACAAGCCACTTACTATGTAAAAGGGAGGCAAAAAAGGTACAAAAACATCACATATTAGACCCCAATCAATCCTCGAAAAGTTCTCAATGAATTTTCGATAGTATCTTGCTAGTCCAAGAAAACTTCTCACTTCCGTGACAGTTCTTGGGGCTTCCCATTTGAGTACAACTTCCACCTTGGATGGATCTACAACAACTCCATCTTCATTAATCACATGGCCAAGGAATTTCACTTCTCTTAACCAAAACTCGCACTTAGCCAATTTTGCATAGAGCTTCTTCTCCCTTAAGGTTTCCAGAACCATCTGAAGATGTTTGGCATACTCCTCTGGGGTTTTCGATTATATCAGGATGTCATCTATGAATTCAACCACAAATGAATCCAGATACGGTCGAAAGACCCGATTCATGTAATCCATGAACACAGCCAGTGCATTTGTTAGACCAAACAACATCACCACATACTCGTAGTGACCATAACGGGATCGGAAGGCTGTCTTGGGAATATCCTCTTCTCTAACTCGAATATGATGATAACCAGATCTTAGATTGATTTTAGAGAACATCTTAGCTCCACGGACTTGATCCATCAGATCATCTATTCGGGGCAACGGGTACTTATTCTTGATAGTTACTTTGTTCAACTGCCGATAGTCAATGCACATGCGCATACTTCCGTCCTTCTTCTTTACAAATAACACCGGTGCACCCCACGGTGATACACTCCGTCTGATAAAATTTTTCTCCAACAAATCTTCCACTTGTTTCTTTAATTCTGCCAACTCCGATGGTGCCATTCGAAAAGGAGCAATCGATATAGGACCGGTTCCAGGAATAAGGTCTATACTAAACTCTATTTCACGAGGAGGAGGTAAACCGGGTACTTCCTCGGGAAAGACATCGAGGTATTCACAAACTATGGGAATATTCTCAGGTTCTAATTTGGGTGTTTCCTCTACTGAGACAGAAAACAGACATAGGTATCCTTCGGGTGGTGACATGGGGGGTTTGATTTCAGGAAATAAAATGGACTTACGATGACAATCTATGGTTACTTGGTACTTGGTTAGCCAATCCATTCTTAAGATTATATCTAACTGGGATAAAGGTAAACATATGAGATCAACTACAGTGTTTTTATCTAGTATGGTTACCTTACAATCTACACTGGCCTTAGATGTGGTTACAGGTAAATTGGTTGGTGTTGACACTGTGAGATTATATGGTGTATCGGTGATTTTTAGTTTTAACCGGTTGATACAATCATATGAAATAAAAGAGTGGGTGGCTCCAGAATCCATAAGGACTCTACATGGTTTACTATTCAAAAGACAATTACCTTGGATGAGGTTCTCCGATTTCTCAGCTTCAACTCCCGACATGGTGAACACCTTTGCACGTGCCATTGGCTTTGGTGTAGTTCCTCCTTGGTTAGCACCTCCCTCGGGACAGTTTCGGTTGATGTGACCTTTCTTTCCACAAGTAAAACAAGTTGGGGGATTAACAACCCAACATGTTCTACCTCCATGATGCCTTTGACACTGGTTACACTTGGGCAAGTTGGTTGGCCCTCCTTCCTTGTTGTTTCCTTTCCCTTTGTTGTGATATGGACCCTTGCCACGGTTGTTTTTATTATTGTGGCATCCATGATTACGGTGAGGACCGTAATTCTGCTGGCTGCGTTGTTGCTGTTCATACACTGCCTTTTCTTTGAGATCATTTTCGGTGACACGACAGCGTTGCACCAGGGTTGCAAAGTGTCGGATGCACTGTCCACTTACGAATGGTTTAATATCAGGCCTTAAACCATTCTCGAAGCGAACACACTTAGAATGCTCATCAGGGCAAAGCATGAAATATGGGGAATACTTCATCAGTTCTTCGAACTTAGCAGCATATTCCCCAACGGTCATGGATCCTTGCTTCAGCTCCAGGAATTCAATTTCTTTCTTATTCCTAACAACCTCAGGGAAGAACTTTTCATAAAATTTTTCCACAAAGACCTCCCAAGTGATTTGCTTGTTTTCATGCTCCAATGCTTGCTTGGTATACTTCCACCAATTGTCCGTGGGACCCACAAGGACATAAGCAGCATAAGTAACTTTTTGCTCCTCATCACACGGAATGGTGTGAAAGATCTTCTCCAACTCCTGGACCTAGATTTGCGCCTCCTCAGGGTTAGCCCTACCATAGAATTTCGGAGGGCCACACTTCCTAAAATCGGCCAGCCCCTTGAACTCAGATGGACCGTTGTCGCGCCTATTTGTCAGGTGCTCCAAAATGGCAGCAATACGGTCTAGGGACTCATCGGTATGACGAGCGTTCCTTGATGTCATTGCTACGTTGGACTATTTACCAAAGATAACAGTTATATTTAAAACAAAACAATATATTCATATATTACATCCTACTGACTTAATCCTATCTACCCATAACTCAATCTAGAGTTATCACAGCTTGCAGCATGTGTGGCCATATTCCATAGGCCGAGAGTTTGAACCATTGCTCTGATACCACTAAGTGTAACGACCCAACTATTTAACCCTTAAATACTTATAAATAAAGTAGAGAAAATTTTTCGCCAAAAATAAGTTTATAACTTTATCATTTCAAAAAGCGGAAGCAACTTATACATAATATCCTTACCAAATAAAGCATAGAAGTTTTACAACTTTATAATACAATAGTTCAAACTATAAGTAAACAAAATAGACTCCGAGCTACTTAATATACTAATAGTAACCCAGAGCATGGTTCTTCAAACTCCACCATTGGAAAGGGAATTTCGCATCCCTTGCTAGTACTATTCTTCCCCTTGGAAGACAGGACCTCCATTACCTACAAGGGCAACAAGGGAGTAAGTCATAGCTAATCACGTTAAAACAAATGATAATGATAGTGGCTAAAAACAACAAACACAAGTAATAGCAAATTACAAATGCAAGTACATATGTCACACCCTCTTTACTCAAGTAATTAATCTTATTATTATTGGCATGATGCATGCTAATCTCGACAACATCCCGGGGCATCACAGCTTGGAGAACAATGGGTCATCCTGAGCTTCCTCCGCTTGACCCTTCACGACAGACAGCGTGTGCGTCAGACAGCGCAAAAACAACTCAACAAGCTGGAGCAAACAATGCATGAATGCAGCCATAATCCATTACCAATCCTCATTATCAATTCATTATCATTTCCATGAAGGACATAGTCCATCATTCCATCTTCCCATTCATTAATCTCATCTTTAAAAATTCTTTTAGCTGGTGCGGATGATTTCATAAAAAGGTCATCAGTGGCATAGCCATTTTATGATGGATTTAATCATTTCCCATTTAACAGTTTCAGGAAAAGTCCATCAGCGGCCTAGCCACTTTGGGATGGTTTTAGAATAGTATTGAATTATTCCACTTATAGTCCATCGGGGCATAGCCTCCTATTGATGGTTATTGCAATGACCCCATTGGGACTCCTATAGTAAAATATCAACCAAGTGAATAAAACTTTCACCGGGACATCTATAGGATTAATATCGACCAAATGGGTGTACACACTTCCGTTGGGACTCCTGTAGGGAAAATGTCAACCACTGAATAAAATTCCAGTAGGACACCAGGATAGTTATCAACCAATGGGATTAGATTTTAAACATAGTGATTTTAGAATTTAGTAATTTAGGAGATTAGACGAGTGAATTTCTGAAATTTTAAGAGAATAAGAGATTTGTGAAACTTTCTCAAAATACTCGAGTAGTTCATGAACTACTCGAGTAGTTCATGCCAAAAATACTCGAGTACTTGAAGAAATACTCGAGTCGTTCATCATTTTCCAGAATACTCGAGTCTTTCTCTAAATACTCGAGTCTTTTTGCTGCAATAGCACTAGTTTTCTGCATTATATGCACCAATTCGTGATTCTTACACCTTTACTTTAATTCTTCACCAAACAGAAGTTATTTCACAAGTAATAAACATGTTGCACATATCAATTACCATCAAATTAACATAAAACATAATCAAATCACAGAATTGCATAAAACATAGAAAATACCCATTTCAACATATGAATTTCATTTCTACTTGATTTTAAGTTCGTAAATCAATCTAGTGAGCTTCCTTAGGTCCAATTAAACTTGTTTGAATACAAAAACCATGGGTTTCTGGCCTCCAAGTCAGATTCCCATTTCAATTTACGTTGCCCATGAACCTCATATGGTTCCTATGAATTTAGCTTATTGATTACCATTCTAGCAATTAGGTAACTTCTCCCATACCTTAGAGAAGCTAAATAAATGATTGGTTGAAGAGAAAAGGGACTGGATCAAGGTTGGTGATTTCTGCACCGGTGTACAATAGTTGCACTAGCTAACTTTGGCCATTAAATTCACCACGATTAAGGCATGAAAAAGAATGAAATAAGTTAGCTTAAGCAACTAGGCAGTGCTAACTTTAATCAGAAATGAATTTGGAATCGAGAGAGTTCCTGAATTTACCAGACCAATTCAAGAAAGAGAGGTTGATGGTGCTGTTAGATGCTCTGTTTTCACAACTTAGAGTATGCAACTTTGGAAGCCTATATCTTGATCTACAAGAAATCAATTTGAGTGTTTCTTGGTTCTAATTCAAGATTGGAATTAGAACTCGAAAAGTGTTTTGGTTTCACTGGATTTGGGTGAGTGAGGAGGGAGAATCGAAGGATCAAAGAGAGCACCAGAAAACTGAGAATAATTGAGAATGGAATTCTGGTTTGGGGCATTTGAATGAGCTTCCAGCTCCCCAAATCATCCTTTTATAACTTAAGGTTACCCTCCTATGAAGTAAGGTCCAGCTCTGTGCTTGTAACCAGATGAAACGAGCTGTTGGCTTCAAATTGAGTTGAAACCGACTTTTTATTTTTTTGCAGAACTGCACGAAATACTCGAGTATCACTAGAAATACCCGAGTATTCTGACTAAAATTTCAAATTTTCCTGACAGCTAGTTACGATACTCGAGTCTTCCTTCCAATACTCGAGTATTTTGACTAAAAATCAGAAAAATTAATATTTTATTCAATAAAATAGTTTATTTTTATTTATTTATTTTGTTTATCTATTTATTTAAAAATATTGGTCCTTACATTCACCCTACTCCTCATCTTAAGCACTTAGTCCAATAACTCAAGCATTCTAAACCTTTTTCCACCTCTCAGGATTTGTCTTCGTGTTCTAAACCATTAGAATTTCTCCAATTCAGGGATTTATGCTCCAGTTTAATGATCTCAACTCCTAATGACATCCTCAAATCCATAACTTACAGTCACCTACGTCTATCAAACATCAGATCTTAGTCATTCAGCCTGCTTTTGGTCATTACTTAAGGGTTCTATCCATAAATTTCACCACTTCATCTATTAAATCTTATAGCGCTATTACAAGTTCACATCTGATCGGATCATTTACCTACTCCAGCTAAGACCTTTCTGACTCCAAGTTTTTCAGACTTGTCTTAGATGTCCACCATTTTAACACCATCTATACCCTTACTTTGGCTAAGCTGTTGTCTAACTCCTCAGTTTTGATCCCTTTATACATTCCACTATCTTACTTAAGGTTCTAAGAGGTACTCTTATTCTACTTCATCCATAATACATCACATCCACTCATGCTTATTCACTCCTTATCCTCCTTTATTCTAGTAACCTCTTCCTAACAACATCTCACGGTCCACCTCATAACTTGGAAATACCTACTTGATTGGCTTAAGATGTCATGGTCTAAGATTGTCACCAAGGTTCTGGAGAAGACAAACGTTTTGTCAAAGTTCAGAAAATGAAACTTTGGGTTCATTAGCAATCACAGTCTTGTCAAATTACTTTGACAGAACAAGGTCATTTTCGATAAACATTCTAGGCTACTAAGGACGTTTTCCATGTCCACAAGAAAAGGATCCACATCAAAAGGGCTTCAACAAACAAAGTCTCATGTCAAGGGCTCCGAGGTCATTGTAGACAAAAAGGGTTTACAATATAGAAGGCTTTAACAAAGAAGAGAAAGTTCGGGTCACAAAACAAGGTCTCATGATGACACTGATCACTGCTCCTTGTACCTCCGTAGACAATTTCCCGACGCATTCCTAAAGCAGAGAGAGCGCTCACGTAACTTCGTGCTTCTGTTCTCACTCATCACGGTTCTAACACTAACACACATACAAAATCACACAAGCAAAGCATGTAAGCCCATGCTTAAGGCCACTAAGGATTACCATAAGCTCTGATACCATTCTGTAACAGCCCGATTTTCACTTCCGAAAATTACCATTTATTTCTTAATAAATTGCTAAAAATGAGGCCAACTCTTTTTTTTTAAACATAAACATGTTGTTGATACACAGCTTTACCCTTTTACTGAAAACCGAGTTGTCACTAAATTACTTGAATTTCTAAAAACAACTTTCATCATTATAGAATAATTTAACATTGAGCCCATCATAGTGCTTTATATTACATCAAAGTGATTCACACAGTTTCCCAAAATATTTCACCATCATACTTCTTCAAGACAAGACATAATTTAAAATAAGCTGAATTACATAAATAGTTCATTGCTTAGGTAATCCTCAATTTTAAGAAACAAAACCTAGACTCTAAGGTTCACATCACTACCATAGCTCGGCTTCCGTTGCACTCAATTCTCTCGGTGACGGAATCCATTTCCTCATCCTTCTCAGGCTCATAGTTGGCATCCACAGCTTCTCCTCGTAGAACGTGGCTGGGGCCCGGAATCTCAAGTCGAGTGTGGCCTCTCCACACCAACCCTCTGGAGTGGCTTCCCATGCTCTTTCTCGCGAAGGCCATACGGTGATATCCATTCGATATGTCATCTGCTCATTGCCGCATCAGCATCCACCAACAAAACAACGAGACAGGAGAGAGTAAGCATTCCGAACGACGTATCGTCGACGGTGTGGGTTTACAATAGGCAAGATATTAAGACAATACAAACATAACAAAAATAACATATATGCAGCACAATATTCATGATCATCATCATCAATTATTATCTCATCAGTACGGGCTTACTTCCACATAACCATAACATCAATCTCTTCTCGACATATAAGTCTTTCTTTCTCAAGATCTTTTCTCACGTTGAAATATTCATCTTTTCTTAATTAAGCATTATGAATTCGTATCCTTCATTGATGCGGGGAATTGGTCATGATTGAGGAGGTTAGTTAGCACACACGACTACATCTTCTCATATCCATCCATGCCTAGTCGGAAGCTAACAGGAGTACAGGACCTTTACCACGAGGCATTGACAGCTGTCTGCTACCTCTTAGCAAAATTAAATGGAGTGCTGGTTCATTGCATATACATAATGCCTCGTTCCAGTCCCTCTCACTGTTCTCGAATTGCCATAGGGGGCGATAGTACCATTTCTAGTTCGCGATGCAGAACTTACCACGGCCAATTGGGACTACTTGCCCTATTTCTACTTATGGAATTCATTCTGCCTAGAAATGTACTCGAGGCTTCTTGACGTATCACTGTCCTTATCCTCCCCTATTGCAATCACCTCCTGAGTATCCGCAGATAATCAGGGTATCTTCCACTCCACTACTTCGCACTCATACTCACCGCATTAGGTACATGTCTTTTAAAGTCTTGTTAAACTTTCATCACTTAATTAATATCTTAATCCTATGGTCGACTCATCCTTGATTCAACCCTTCGACAAGTCTCGACCACTAAAGAGTTACATATTTTCCCCAACGTAGCACAAGACTTCGAGTTCCATCAACTGTTTGGCACCACGACCATCGCATAGCTCGCATGATTGACTTAAAGTCCTAGCTTCACGGAGAATCCGTTAAGCACCACGGCCAACACGTAGCTCGCATGGCTGACTTGAAGTCCTAGCCTTACAGATGATCCTCAAAAAGTTACTTGCGTACAAAAGCATTCTATAAGCGCATTCTTACGCCAACATACTTGTCTTGAACTTTTGCAATTCAGATTTGGAACTTATATCTTGCATCCTTGCTCATTATTCTCATCAGAATATATTTGTTCTTATTTTCATAATTTCTATTGTCTCGCTTTAATTACCAAACAGAGTCAAGATGTAGCAGAGGTCTATCAACATGTTCTTCATGATCAACGACAGATATACATATTCATCATGCATAAATAAATAAATGGAAGCATGCTATTATCAAAACAATATCATATTAAACACATCATAACATAATATGTGGTCTTTGTCTCCTTCGTATAAGTGGCCACACAATCGCAAACAATTGCCACTATGCTATTGACTCAGAACCACGAAGTTCCGATCTTTGAGATGATCGAGAACGTCCTAATAAATCACCTAAATACCACGATGTCTTAAGGAAGCTTCTCTCTCACCTGAGATTCCAGCAACACATAAAGAGGATTTCCACAAGTCCTTTTCGGTGACAGCTGTTTCCAATTTCCTTAACACCCCGTCCTCTGAATTCCTCATATTCAGAAAATACACATTTATAAAAAGTCTATCAAAATAAAATTTAAACTTAAAACACCTTGCTAAAAATTCTCCTCACAAAATCTTTTCGGTTTGTTAAAATAATTGTCTTTCGCAATTCAACTTTAACTTTTCCAATACCTTAAACTCTTTAAAACTTTATAAAACTAATCAATTAAAACAAATAGAATCATTTGATTTGGGTGCTGGTCCAATCTTGGACAGCAACTTCTTCAAGTCCGAAAACACTGAAAAATCACAATTTTTCAAATTGGCTTTTACCAAATCAAGAAGCACCTAAAACTTAAACTTTGCACCATCTGAAAACACTTTTCAAATGAAAACACTTTAATTTAAAATTCTGGACAGCATCATATTAAAATTAAAAGTCACTTTTCACATTTTAATTCTCCAAGAAAATTCATCCATAAGTCTTTTACTAAAAAGCTTTAAAGCAAAATACTTATCTATCATTTTTAAAACCTTAGTACCTTAAAATAATGAGTTGGACAGCAACAAACAACAATATATCATGTTATTCAATCACATTTAAACACACTTTACAAGTCAATTATCATCATAAAAATGTACACAACATTTTACACTAACACACTTAAATCATACAATTACTCGACTAATCATGATTAATTAAACTATAATCAAAATTAATCATCCTAATTACATTCTTAATCCCAAACCAAATTATACTTAAGGAAGTAAAAAAAATTAAGCTTCCTAATTATCCTCATAAGATTTAATTAACAAGAAATCAACATACAAATCACAATTAACTTTTTAATCATGTTTTACTTAAACTAATCATTACACAAATTACTTTAACTTAATCAAATTAATGAGTTTTAAATTCCAAAATTTGCAGAATATTAATACACACATCAAAGTTCAACATATAAAATTTTCAAGTCCTTCGGACACTCCGAACCTAGGTTTTCACTTTAATTTGTCGTAAAAATCGTCCTAGTCTTGGTGCTGGGCAGAAACCAAAACACAATTATTAAAAATAGTAGACCAACTCCAAATGGCATGAAACTTGGTACAAGACCTCTCAACTTATCCAAGACCATAAAATTCTTCAGATTAATTGGAGTTGCTTAAATCAATCTTCTTCAATTAAAATTCTTCCCGATTCTGCAAAAACAGAATTGAGTTGTACACTGTTTGTATTTACTAAAAATATCAAACCAACTCCAAATCACCTCAAACTTTACAGAGAGTCTCAATATATAATCAAGATCATACCATAGAAATTTCAAACCATTTGGAGTAGCACAAGTTCGAAAATTCTGTTCATCTTTAAGCCGAAAAACTTGTTTTCTCGAAATCGTTTTCACCAAGTTTATTCTCATAGAATTAGGAAATCAATTCTAAAAGTCATTCAAAAATTCAAAGAAGCTCATATTAACATACTTAAAACAGTGACACATTATCAAAGTCATTTAACATGCATACTCATCAATTATCAAGACCAATATGATACATTCCAAAAATTTCAGCACTTATTCAACTTGTTCAAACTAAAACACTTTCATGCAAGAACAATATAAAATAAAATTAAATCAAATTTTAATCCGTCTCTTATGAATAAACGAATAGCATCAACAAATAACATATAAACTCAAATTAATTCCACATGCATAACCCTTAGGCAAAATCGTATATCATCACCATATACCAACTAAAACAAAATCGAGTAGATCAATTTATTTTTCATACCAATCAACTAAACCTAACTCAAAATTAACATGCATCCAGGTTTAAACACAAGACTAATTTTATTTCCTCATATACATGTCTAAATCGAAACAATAAAGAAAATACATAAAGGATGCCACAATATTTTTAACACTTTGGATCAAGCAAATCACCTTAAAAATACATGCATGCATATTCTCAAATATATGAAACAAAATTAATCTAAAATATTTTCATATAAAACCGTAACACACATATAAAGAACAAAAATCATATTTTTGCATAAAAACTCTAGATCTGAACATGCATGTACTTAAAAAACTTAGATCATCAATAAAAATTAACATGCAACATCAAACAAAATCATTTCCATATTTTTTTGTCTTGGCCGAATCATTTATCAAGTACTCATTTTCTTCAAACCAAATTCTAACCTATTTTTCTTAACCTTGGCCGAATTTCAAAACAAGAAAAGACTAGCTTTTACTCAAAATTTAACTTGTAAAACACAAAAATAATTTCCTCCTAATTGATCCTAAAACCGTGAGCCTCATTGTCCAGCAAATAAAAATCTTAACTTATTTTTCTTAGACCAAAACAAGACTATAACTTTAGAAAAAAATCAAGACTTTAACTTAAAAAAATATCAAGACTACACTTTAAAAATTAAGACTTTTATGCATGCACCTTAAATCTTTAAGATCAACTCACAATTATTACATGCATGACATTTCAAGAAGCTACTCATCCTAAAAATTTCATTTTTACTCATGTAACATTATGTATGTTCATAAAGCTTCCTAGATCTAACCAAAATCAACATGCATGTGCATAAAATCCACAAATCTAGTCATGAAACTAACATGCATGAACTCAAACAAAATTTAAAAGTACAAGCTCCTATTTTTCTAGACATGGCCGAATTTAGCATTAAGAAAAAGAGGATCTTTTGTCAAAATTTCAACATGCAAAAATCAAGCTTTTCACGTTTCTACTTAAATCTTGCAAGACTAAAATAAATAAAATTCACATCAACACTTTTCATTTTGTTTTCAACCAAAACCTTAGATCTCTAAAATCAAAGATACATATTAACATGCAAACACTTAAAACTCATAGATCTAGCCCTAAAACTAACATGCATTTGCTCAAATAAATTATCAAAGCATGAACTCTATTTTTCCTAGACTTGACCGAATTACATCACTAAAAATGAACATCCACACAAATTTTCACAACACAAAATCATGATCAATCACATATAAAGTACATGCATGCTTTAATTACACATAGTCTAAGTTAAATCTTCAATCATGCATTACAATCTTAACTCAAAAAAAAATAGTTTAAAGACTTCAAATAAAACATCAAGAAGAAAAAGAAGAAGAAGAAGAAATGCAACTCCTACATGCAAAATCACTTGAGAACACTCTTGAATCTTCGAGAAAATTTCTTCTTTTCTCCTTCTCCCTTCCACGGTTTTCTTCTTTCTATTTCTTTTTTTTTTATTTTTGTTCTAGAGTTTGATGGGCTCTAACCAAGTGTGTGATTTTTGTAGAAATGAAGAAGAAGCAAAAGAAATCAACATACAACACACTAGGTATTTATAAGCAATCAAGGATCCATGGGTGCAAGCCCAAAAAATTCGGGTTCATGGGTCAAGACCAAGGGTAATTTGGGCATCACCATAAGTTGCATGTAAATGGTCATTCCAAGTACTATTCACTCATCACATCACCCCTTAAAGATATGTTAATTTATTCATTGCATATTTTATTCATTTTTGTTCACTTAAGCAAGAAGGAAATGGCTCATAAAAATTTTAATCCTAGGTATATATTTATATATACACACCGTAGCGCGCACACACACATATTCACATTGCATTTTTATTTTCAATCATGCACACACATGAACACATTACACTATAAAATGCAAACATTTAAAAAAATCATACATTACACATACACATCAAATCGAATACTCATTTAATTCTAAATTTACTTTATAAGGTTAGACAAAATAATTTTCCTTTTTTATAAGAATAAAACTCCAAAATACACTTTTAAATAAAATAATTAACTGCACTAATTGGCTATAGATACAGTCCCCATTTCATTATATAAAATCATATTTTCGTATATAAAAGAGATTCCCAAAAGGAAAAGTTCTTTAGAGATCTTTAACTATTTTTAATGATTTATGCACTCAAAATTCGTATAAAATGTACCCAGAAAATGGTTTTTCTTAAATCAATCCAAAAAATTATAAAACTTACATATTTAAATTCTACATTTCAATACGATCGTTTTCATGTAAAGATCATAATTTTCGGAGTTACGGTTAAAAAGTTATGAACTTCTGAAGTTGTTAAATCTATTAAGGTTCATAAAGAAATCATTTCTAAAAGAAATCATAATTAATAAAATCATGACTCATCTCTTATTAATTAAATCAGTCCAAACCCAATAAAATCTTTTTCTTTGATTCTAGGAGAATACCTATTTATAAAACACCATAAAATTAATAACTTGTTACTTAATCAAATAAAATATTCACTCAATTTCCTTTGTAAAACAAAATCTCAAAATTCGTTTTTAATGATAATTCATTTATCTTAGTAAGGAAAAATGCGGGATGTCACAACTTCAATTAGCTTTCTAAAAGCTAGCTTTCAAAAGCTACAAGCTCCTTTTTTAAAAGTTATAAGCTCCTTTTAATTTGTGTTCATCGACCGGGGCTTGTAGCTTATTGACTGAATCTAAAAACTCCTAACTAGCTAAAAAGCTCCTAGCTCGTGTTGCCGAAAAGAGCCTTCGATAAAAAAACTACATTTTATTTATCAAGATAATAGGACAGAAGGAATATTTATTATTTGGGATAAAATACTTGTTTTATACTCCATCTGTCATTTCTGTTTGTGAGTCTTTTAAGATCATGATATATATATATATAATATAAAATATAGGATAGGGCATCATATTGTGTTTTTTAAGTATTTTAATGTTATGAGAAAGTATGACATCATCCTTATAATATGGTGAAACATCTTATTGTATATTTTGGAGGTCCCTTACGAACGACGAACATCTTAGTTTGCGGGGCACTTTGGATTTATATTGGGTTTGAAACTTCAATTGCTTAATAACACCAAAATTTGACGCACATTGTTGAGAGCCTGGACATAGGCTTTTCCAAAACCTAACGTGAATGTGGATTCACGCTTGAGAGGTTAAACCAAGATAAAATTCCGGTTTGCATTTTTCTCTATCTTCTACCTCTTTATTTATTGTTGCATTATTTTTGTTGTTTTAATTATCACTTACACAACTTTATGGTTCATCATTATTTGAATATATATTCGTTTATCCATGCATTAGTTAACATTTTCAATTTTATTTACTATTAAGTTGGTTCCACACATAATTGTCTGTGTAAATGTTTTCATACTCATATGGGTTTTTCGCTGCATATAGTGTTCGAAATATTTGAAAACGATTTAATTTTATAATTTGTTTATGTTTTTATAAACACACTGAAACATCCCAACTTCATTAAAATATGGAAAACACTTTAAATATTGAAAAATTCCATTTTATTCCTTTTTAATTATAATAGTTTAAGTTACAATTATTGAAAATACATTGGCATTTACAACATGGAGTTTATAAACAGTGGAGGTGATTCTTTTCCTTCGCCTTCTCCATTGTAAACCTCTGGTTCTTCGCTGGCCTCGAATTTTCCTAAAATGTTAGAGTGAGACATTTCTCTATAATTCAAACAAAAGAATTAAAAGAAACAATAATAGAAACCAGAAGGTTCGGAATCATACTTATAATACATATGAGTGGTGCATTAAGTTACTAAAAGATTTTTAGCCTTGATTATTGTGACACCCTCTTTTTAACTTGAAAATAATTAATATTTCCAAATAATTGAATACTTGCTATCAAAATTTAGACTAGAAATTTTTTCCTTTTTAAGATTAGTACTTGCTCGTTCAAAAACCCTTTTTAACATGAATCAATTTGAATTCGGCTGAGTAATATCTTAGATTCGAAAAGACTCTCGAGATAACAATTTCTTACTTATAGAAAATATTATTCGTAGATATTATTAAAACATATCATTTGCCTCTCGAGTTGGATTTGAGTATATAAAACATACACTTATCGCCGAATCCCTTTTAAATAGAAATCAGAGTTCGCGGAAGTAAAAATAATACTTATGGGGCACTGCTAAGGTAAAGAAAACACCATATATATATATATATATATATATAAGTCATAACATAACCCCATCAGTACAGTCAGTAGCAAGTGATAAAAAGTCGAGATAGCAAATTTTGATGAAACATATACAAACCAGCTGCATAAAATAAAACCTCACTCTAAGACCTCTCAGATATATACAATATATAACAAAATCCAAAAACAGAAGTCTCAGAGCAAGTCGTCTGTGTCCTCAGCAGCTCCTCAGCTCCTCCACAGCTCTATCCCTAGGATCTACGATCCAAAACATCTACGCTATGCAGGCTCCTATGAACCAGCGGGTCCACCTCTAGCTGAAACAGTCGGCTCAACATGCACCTCCTCCTCGCTCTCATCCTCCACAGGGTCTTCCTCGACCTCGCCCGATTGTGTAGAGACCCCACCACTGGGTCTAAGATCTGCAGAAGCAGTCCTATCAAAATCAGTCGGACCAGGAGAAGGAGTCTCCTCAGTGACAACTCTATGGGAGGAAGGATGGGAACGAGTGGCAGCTCTAAAACGAAAACTATGAAAACGACGCATAGGTCGAGCCGGGGGTGGTCCTCTATATGTATAAAAAGGTGGAACATGCATAGTATACACTAATGGGATCCTAAATCGACGAGGTCGCACTCGCACCAGAGGGTTAGGGTGGTAGAGAGTGATCTCAACCTCCCCCTCAAAAGTGGCACGGTGCTCCTCATACGTCCATATGCCACTAGGGATAGGGCGTATCTCGATGCAAGCTAGGTATCTGGCCATCACCTAAACAGGGCACAGGGAGTAAGTATACACATATACATAATTGATAAAGACTAAAATTACAATCACAAATATATCATGGACAGATCATAATGCAAATACATATGAGCACACCAGTTTTCAACATTATAACTCTTATAATGCAAGTGGCATGATGTATGATTTTCTACCCACAACTGAGGCCTCTAAAAGTCCATCTTGGACGTCCATCCAATACACCCTTGTGTTCCCGGAACACCGACATTTGTTCCCAGAACATAATGCTGAACCATACTTGGATAATAAGCATCACTCCCGGAGTGTGCACCACGTTCCCAGAACGCATACGTTCCCAGAACGCATAAAAACCAGGTCTCGGACACTGGCCACATATCTATAATGTGTCATCAAGTAGGTTATAATTTGGTACTCCCGGAGTACCCTCCTCATATTCCCAGAATATGATAAACGTTCCTACCAACCAGACTTCCAGTCTATATGGATGCACAAATATCGGGGTCGATTTTATCTTTACATTAATTAATGTGATTTAGAAATATTCCAATTTCCTTTTTTTGAATGATTGATTTGAGGCATAATCTTTGGCATAAAATTCTCCTTTGAATTTTTCTCAAAACATGCCTTTTAAACTTAGATTCGGTAAAACAAAGTCAATGGTATTCAAAAACTTAACTTTTTATTTTTCAGATTCAGGTACTAACCGGTTACAGTTTCAGGCTAACCGGTTAGAATTACAGACCTGAACTGTTTACCATTGCAATTCAGAAAAGCCCTTTTTCTTGAATTTACTACCCAATCCACAAACAAGTTAAACATTGTTTTATGCCTCAAAAATCACAGTTTCCATCATTCAAAAGTCCAAATCACATTTTGTTTTCCATAAATCATAATTTCCTCTTGAAATTATTTCATTGAATTAAGGTATAAACCCCTTACCCTTAAATCTGAACCAAGAGAGTATTGTCACCTCCAATTCAGATTCTTTCCATTGAATTTAAGGTATAGATTTGAGTAAAATTAGTGAAACTTCAGGACTGTTTTATAAACTGATTTTCTTTTGAAATTCTGCAGTGTCTAACCGGTTACGAATATCGAGTAACCGGTTAGATTATGCAGTCAGTCCTTCAAAATAAGGGTTTTAACACATCATTTTCTTTAATTCTCAAATCTAACCACTTTTCATCATTCAACAGGGTTCATATACCTTAAACAAACATGTTTCATCACAGAAACCAAATTCAAAGTACATGCATCAAATTGCATAAAAATTCACATAAACACAATTTAATACAACAAAACTCATACTAAGCATTTAAATCCAGAATTCAGTATCAATATACTTTGCATGCATCAACATAAAGTTTCTCAAAACACCATTGAGCAGAACTTTGGCCTCCAAGCCTTTGTGCCATATTGCACCTAATGCCCTTTTTGAGTTTTGTTAACTCAAATCCTAAATCACTTGAATTTTAGTCTAAATCTAGTATAAGGTAGACTTCTCCCATACCTTAAGACTGAGTTTGATGAAGATTGACACAGAAATTGAAGAAACTCCACAGATTTCTCACAAACTCACAGCTCTGCTCTCAGCCACGAATTTCACCAACAAGGTCCAAAGACCAGAAGTTTTGACATAGCAAATGGCAAAGGAAATTGGGGAAAACAGTTAGGACTCAAAATAGGTAACATGCATTAGGAAATAGAAAAGATTTGGGGCTTGATGGTGGCTGTACTTACCCAAAATCAGATCTGGAATTCAGCTTCCAGAACAGGAATAACAGAGAACTCAGTTTCCAACTCCTAGATTCCAAGCTTGATTTCTCCTTCCACACGAACCCTCAGCTCACAAACTTGGTGTTTTTACAAAGCTCAAGATGTAAGCTTTGCAATGGTGTATGGCTCTCAGTCTCACTCTCAGAAACAAGAAAGAATTTCTCTGGACGAAAATGGAACCCTAATTCACTCATTCAACATGAAACCAGTTGCATCAACCCTCCATTCTTCAGAAATTCATCTATTTATAAGCAAATTGAATGAACATGCAGGTTGACACGTGGTTCTCCACTAATCCAAGGCTGTAATCGTGGCGAATTCGGGATTAATCAAGAGATTACTCATCAAAATCCACTAACCCAGTTTCTGGGTTCATCGTCTAACCGGTTACAGGGCATTACTAACCGGTTAGATTAGTACAAAATTCAAAAATTAATATTTTTAAATCTTTCCCTCCAAGAACCTATTTAATATTACCTTTAAGTCCTCATTCAGGGACCAAAATGCAATATCCTCATATTTTGCATTTATTTGCCATATAAAAATATTTCAACCTATCTTTATATTTTAGGCTACAAAATATAAACTTGGAAAATTTCTATAAATTAATAATAAAACTTTTTAATATTAATTTCCTATTATTCGGGAGACGAAAATTAGGGGTGTTACAATTATAATTTTGATTCTTAACTGGTTATTGGATTCAAATAACCTGTTAAGTTAGAAGTAACGTTAATTCTTAAAAATTTATTGATTTACATACATTAGCTATCTTTCTCTATTTATCTTACTATTAATTACTAACTTATATTCTCTATGAATTCATAGTTTAATTTTTATAATTTCACTTCAGTTTATGGTTGATTTATTAATCTTTTCTAACTAACCATATGAATATATATATATAACTATCATAGTTAATAAACACATGATCATAATTCATACTTAACAATCAATCACAATCATCCATTTCAAAAAATCAACACCCTCAGGGGTGTTTCTGTATAACGAATTAAGTCGACTTCCTAGGGTTCTTCACTTCCTACTTTTAAAACTAGTCAATACTCACAGGAGTATCTCAGTCCTATATATTACTACACAAATAATAACAATAATGTTTCCAAAATAAGTCCTTATTCCTTTAATTATATAACAATTTAATATGGTTTAACTCTTAATTCTTTCCTTTCTCCTAGCTCTATTATGATTTCATTAATCCTTAAGCATGAATAATAGGAAACATCTCCTCCTTACCTTGAATGAGGAGAGGGGAACTTGGTTTGAGTCCTAAACCCTTCAATCATTCCTTGGTTTTCCTAGATTGCCTTCCCTTTATGCTTGGTTAATGATAATCTTCAAGGACATGCGGTTATTAGTGTCACATAAGGAGGGAGAATGAGATTAAGGTGGGGTTTCATGGAGAAAACATATAATCAAGGGTTAGGATTGTTGGTAATGTGATTGTTGTTGCATATCTATGGTGTTGGGGTTGGATTTTGATGTATCTTGGCTTTTTGGTGTATGAAAACAAGTGTTGGTGCAAGGAAAATGGGTGTTGGTGGGGACTGGGAGGAGCAAGTGCGTGCATTTTCTGGTCTGGTGCAGTGCTGGTGCATTTTTATAGGCACCGAGCGCCTAGGCGTGCGCCATATGCGTCTAGGCACAACATCCTGGCTCCACCAGCTTCCAAAAGGTTCTGGTGCATTCGCGAGGGATCTGGTGCGGGTTTCGTCGCCCACCTGGATGCACCACGACTCACGCCTGGGCGCACGCGTGTCTGTGGCAACAGTAATTGGTGCACCGGTGCGCCCATGCCTGGGCACACTGGTTCACCCTGAAACTCGATTTTCGCACTTTTAACCCGATTTAAGGACTTCTAACCCTTCTTAACACTAAATCAAACACATATAATGTGAATTCAATGCTCCTAATTATGTGGATTATGTTTTGATGATGACAAAATAATTAACAAATCATGCCTTGAAGATATTGCAACATCAACATCAACAAGAAGTCAAGAAAAGAAGACAAGTGCCCAATCATTCTCAATCAAATATTAATTGTAAATTTCTAATTTATGTTGAGAGTGGTTGAGAGTGGGTAGAAATAGTTAGTCTCTTCTAGGAATAATTTTTTATATGTTTATTAAGTTGAGATTGATCAAAAATTAATACTTGAGAGGAAAAATAAAATTGAAAAATAATTTTTCCCATATCTGATCAAAATACTCGAGTATTTTGATAAAGACTCGAGTATATACTCGAGTATTTATAGAAAAACTCGAGTATTTGTGCCAGGTCAGCAAATATGACCGTTAGTCTGGTTCGTGCACCAATTCACTCGTGACCGACCAAAAAGACTCGAGTATTTACCAAAAGACTCGAGTATTTTTGTCCAGTCAGCAAAAATGAACGTTGGAGAGACTCAAAAACCCAATTGAGGGCATTTGAGTCTCATCCAACCCCAAGAAAGAATTCAGAACCTTATTGTAAAATTTCTCTTTGAATTTGTGCAAGAACAAACAAGACAACAACACATCATTGATTCAAGCTTTCTTAATTTCCTCTTCTCAAGTGTTAATTCCCAAAAAGCTCAACTTCTCACTCATATTGTCATTTTATTCCAAGTTGAGTTTTTAGGCCTCAATTCTTACATTGAGCTGTGCTTATTTGTGCTAATCCATTGTGAGATTAGTAATACACATACAAAAAGCTTGATTATTCAATGTCTTGGATTGTTCCCAAGCAAACCCTAAGTGGCTTAGGGTGTTGGAAGTCTTGAGAGGTTCTCAAGCACAAGACTAGGAGGTTCCTAGCCCGGTGGAGTTTCTTGAAGGGAGTTCAAGGAAGCTTTGTGAAGAGTTCTTCAATCACCGGAATCAAATTGGGGTAGAAATCAAGAGTTTGGTACACTCTTGAAAGGGTTAGGTTGAGTGAGGCCATTCTCAAGCAATCCTTTGTAATTTCTAACAATTTGATTATTAGTAGAAACTCCTAAGTGATTAGGAAGATAGGATGTAGCTCATTGTTGGAGTGAACCAGGATAAAATTGCTTGAGTGTTGGTTTATTGCTTTTAATCTACTTTCTAGCTCAATAGACTTAAGTCATTTCAATCAATTAGGATTTATATAATTAGGTAGCAAGTTCAAGGAATCTTTGTGTTTAAAAGTTATTTAGATTGGTTGCTATTCTGTTGGATAAGTTCCTGTTTATTATTGAATTGATTTGAGTTAAATTGCTGAATTTTCGTTTCTGGTTTTTCTGCTATCTGATAGGAAAAACTCGAGTATTTCATAAAAGACTCGAGTTGTTCATCACTGAAAAACTCGAGTATTTCACAAAAGACTCGAGTCTTTTGTGTCTGATTCCAGAAAATTCAGTCTTAGCTCCATTCTTCAATTATCAATCGAAATATTTGGTATTAGTGCTTCAAAATACTATTCACCCCCCCCTCTAGTATTTGCTTAGCCCGCTTGTTGGTTTCCAACATATAACATCAAAATACATTTCCAATCAAAAATCATATTTTCCTAGCGCCAAACACACGACCACTAAAACCCAAAAGACGAACGTTCCAAATAACGAAACTCCAAACTCAACCCATTAATTACTCATTCTTACTCACACGATTTAGGTTGACCTTCTAACTCCTTAAGCTACTGCTATTGACGTCCGAGGCATAATCAATTGGTCGGATAACATTCAACGCCTCAAAATCCTAATTTGTCCCATAGACCTCACTCTACTCGATTGTAATGAAACTCTCCGCATCTAATGCTTTCTAACATCTCAAGCACTCAATCTACACTTAACGTCCTCTAACTAAACACTCGATCAAGTTCACGACACAAGACACACTCTAATTCCTGCTACTCATGCATCCCAAACACTCCTTATAAATCTTGATCAAACAAAGACAAAAACATACACAATTTAAATTCTTCCAAAACCATCTCACTCAATAATTCCATATAAATTAAATATGTACATAAATATAAATATTTAATTTAGGAATTAGGTCGTTACAATACTCCCCCACTTATAGGAATTTCGTCCTCGAAATTGGGTTGAAATTCAGTTTTTGAAAAGAATAAAGTGGGGTACAACAAGTCATTTTAATTTAAAATTTTTTCGAAATTAACAAATCTTTCCAACTCTTTTGAACCTTTCTTATAATTTAAAACAAACCATTTGAAATCAACACAACATTTGAGATTTCAAAAAAATTATTTAGGTTTTATAGCAATAAATACGATACGATTTTTTGTTTTTTCTTCCTGGGTTTCCTCCCTCACTTAGGACTTTGTTACTTTTTCTAATTTTTTTTTCGATTATCTTATTATTAGATCTCACGTCTTTTAATTCCTTGCATTCACTTAAAGCATTCAATATCAATTAATCAAGTTTATACTTGTTCTTTCATATCAAAACATTACAACCCATATACAAAGTTCAACCAGGCATTCAAACATATGGTTCACATTATCAGACAAATCAGCTAGTACTCACCTCTTACCCTACATTTTCTTTTCTTCACATATTTTCATTTGTTATTTTCTCATTGAGTATTCATGCCACAATATTCAAGTCCATCGGGAATTATCATCAAAATATCCTGACATTATTACCCCCATCACTATACGTTTTACTCTTAATTCACTTTTCATGACATGTTTTTATTAACTGAAACCTTACTCTCATAATCCATTATTAAATATCATTTGAATACTGTACTAAAATTTATGCGGAAATTTCGCCAGAGTTTCCCCTAAAATATGGACTTTACCTCAAATTCTAAACACCTGTCGAAATCTGTAATTATCAAAATCATACATGTATCTCGATCATTTACTGTTCAATGGTCTTTATTTCAAACAAAACTTCACATTCTATGATATCATTCCACATGCTCAAAGTTCATTGCCAACCTTTACTCTTGCATCATATTTTACTAACGCGACTCGTGTATTCATAACAAATAACTTTCATATTCATCCATTCATCATATATATATATATATATATATATTATATATATGTCTCAAGGCAATCCACTATACACACGTAAAGTCCAGGATCATCATATATTCAACTTATACTCAATTCAACATATATTCAATTTCATTATCAATCAATATTTCATTCAAAATCTAACATTCCATATTAAGTTCATTCACTTGCCTCATAATCATGTTTTATAATAAGAGTTTCTCTTAATCAAATTCATATTTATTTAATTGAGTTTACATCTTCATTTTACCACAATCACTCAATTGATTTTAATCCAATGTCCATGCTCAACATTCATATAATTTTTAATGCAACCAATGCTTGCTTTTTATAACCCCTTCGATTGAACTTAAACCCTTTTTCCTAGGTTCAATTTCTTTGTCATACTTAGATTTAGAAAATCTGACTTGGTGCGCTTAAGTTTATTCGATAGGTATTGTACCCGTATACCTTTCCACTTAATACTAAAATCGTTGGGAATTGAAATTAGTTATGGTACCAATTCGAATCTTCACTTCTTGGTTATGTGATTATTATATAATTTCTTGGATACTATCCTAACCAATGCTTGCTCTATCAATCAGTTAGATTAGTATCTTGGCAAACCTTACTTCACCTTTACATGGTTCCACAGCTAATTTCTCTTCTATTTATTTTGACACAACCCTTGTTATTTTAATTTCACGCACACCTTTATACGTAACAAATATCAAAGAATACAGAGGGTCAAAAGGACTAGCACCATTTGGCACAAGGAAGTTGTTGGAAGTCAAGCTAGTTGGAAGACATGCTTCAAACTCTCTATGGACTTCAAGTTTAATTCAAGTATATGTTTTGATGATAACAAGCCAACTCAAGTCCAAGCTCACAAGTGCAAGTGTCATTCAAGATTGAAGACTCAAGCAAGCATAGATTAGAAGCCTTCTCCTTAGTTCAAATGTAAGGTAATGAAGTTTTTGTTTCTTTAAGAGTTACAAAGCCAATAAGTTTTTCATTTTAGAGAGAAGAAGAAAAACGTGTTTTTGCATGAAAAAGTGTTTTCTGCATTTAACCTTAGTAAAATACTTGATGTTACAAAACTCTGTATATTTGTATGTTTGCAAGAGAGAGTAATCGATTATCTTCTCAAGTAATCGATTAACTTTGTTGCATCATAGAAAAATCAGAGAGGTTGTAATCGATTAATTGAATTTTGTTAATCAGTTACTTTCTTATGAAAGTAATCGATTATATGAGTCAAGTAATCGATTATAATTGTTGCATCATATATTTTTCAGAGGCTTAATAATCGATTACAAGCCTTGTAGTAATCGATTACATGATGTTGCATCATATGCATACCAGAGGCTCAGTAATCGATTAACTCCTTAGTGTAATCGATTATTATGAGTTGCATCATACAATGAACAAGAGTGGTGTAATCGATTAACTATTATTAGCCTAATCGCTGCCGCCGTTCCCTTCTGCTGTTGTTTCCACGGAGTCGCGACCCGCCATCACCTCTCCCAACCGCGAACCGTACCGCCACCAGAGGAGCCACCGCCACCACCGCCACTTCTTTCCCTCCCCGGTTCGCATCTGTTGCTCCCTGGACCAAGAGGTTCGTGTTCGTTGGGTTAAGTCGAAGTTTTGTGAACCGACGCCGGTATCGCCCTTATTCCCTGTCTTTACTGCACCTTATCAAAAGTCAAGTAAAACCACCCTTAGCAAAGAAGAAGGACGTGGAAGCAAGAACAAATAGGAGGAGCTTTAGTGATTTCAATTTCGTTTGCTTAATAAAAGGTATTTTTGAGAAATCCAATCTATTTCTTCATGTTTCCTTGCCTATTTCGAAGTGGGTACTGCTGTGATTTTAATTTCTTTACTGTACAGGTTGATTTACTTGAGTTATGTCAAAAAGCTTTGATTTTGTTTGAAAGAAAAACTCTTGAGTTGTTACATGTTCATATTTTCAACAATAGAAATGAGATTTTTCCTTGCATATGCTGTTTTGATATGGAAATAATGAAAAGTCATCACTTTTTATGAAAATAAAAGAGTAATGTTTATGCACGTATGTATTTTGGTTTGGGTATGTATACACCTCCAATTTCATGCAATCTTATAAGGTGATAATGGGTTTTGAACCAAAGATTGATTTTTCTCTTGATCTTTAACTTGGCCGAATTGACTGAGACATAGGAAATAGAAAATGATATTGTCTTGAGTATTTGATTTCTTTATTTTGTAGAACTAGTATTGATTCCCTTAATTACATACGAAAAGAAAGAGCTTTTGGGATTAAAAAGTGATTTTTCTTCTTGGTTTTGGGTGCTGGCCGAATTTAAAGAAAAAAAAAGGGGTGAAAAGAAGTTTTTAATTTATTTTATACTTACATGTCATTGCTTTAAAAAGAGTTAGTATCAAATAGTTAATATAGTTAAAGAACGTAGTTTGATATTAAGACATGGAATTTTAATAAGTGTTAGGAAAATGTTGTTTTCGTTTTAAAGTTGTTTTATGAGTAATTTGAATGAGGTTGTCTTAAATTGAGGTTAAGTGTTTGGTTGGAGTAAGGTTTAAGATGTAATTGATTTTTGTCTCGAATCATTGACTTATATAAAGTAAGATTAGGAATGTGATTTAAAGAAAAGTATAAGCCGTAATTTGATTATTAGTTGTCATTTTGAGACTTGTTTTCGAAAGTTAAAGCAAAAGTGAGATGATTGGATTTTTAAGCGTTTGAAAAACAAAAGTTTAATTTAGATGCTGTACACCTTTTATTTGAAGGCACTAATTTCAGCCACGACGTGAAAACAAGGGATCTCATCGCGTGGAACGAATCGGTATTTGACAGAACTAAGAGTTAAAGCAAGGTAAGGAATGGGTTACTCTGGGGTTTAGTTTACAATATGCATATAATGGGTACTAAGAGTTATGTGTTAGTTTAGGCTGTTATATTATAGAATAATTATTGAAATAGAACTTATGACCTAGGAAAAATATTCGGATGATTATATGCTTCATTTTGTTATTTGGTGATGTTGATGAATTAAATGCTTATGTTGTTTAATGATTTGAGATGTGATATTATGATGAATTGTGCTAATTAAGTTATAATATGTAATTCTGATGATTGGATAATGGAAATGTGTAATGTGGTGATTAATTTTGAGTAATGGAAATTGCTAAAGAATTGATAATGATAAAAGAACGGAATGAACTATACCCGGGCGCAACCAGGGGAGAATGAATTATACCGGGGCGCAGCCAGGGGAGAATGAATTATACCCGGACGCAGTAAGTCGTTATCGCACGGTGGTGCGAACGCAGTAGGTCGTGACCAGGGGATTTGAGAAACATACCCGGACGCAGTAAGTCGTTATCGCACGGTGGTGCGAACGCAGTAGGTCGTGATCAGGGGATTTGAGAAACATACCCGGACGCAGTAAGTCGTGATCGCACGGTGGTGCGAACGCAGTAGGTCGTGACCAGGGGATTTGAGAAACATACCCGGACGCAGTAAGTCGTGAGTGCACAGGAGTGCAGACGCAGTAGGACGTGACCAGGGACAGATTGAAAAGACTTTATGAAAATGATGAATAAGAATGAATACGTAAGATTGACTAAACCAATGGAATATTTTGATAATGAATTGTGATATGTTGAGCTTTATTATATTGTGAATGAATTGCTAAATGTGTGTGGCTTGGTATAGCATTATGTCATAACTGGAAACTATTTCCTCATTTTATGTGTAATGCTCACTCCTTACTATTTCCACAGGTACTGAGGTTTGAGCTTGCAATACTTTTGGCCGAGCAGGACTACACTCCACCCCGTGGAGTGTTGTAAAACTAATTAGAAGAGAGAGTTGTTTATTATGTTAAAATTTAGTTTTCGTTAGATTTGTTATATTTCATTCGTACAAGCCCGAAATATGTTTTATTGGATTAGCAGGGCATGAAAATTAAATTAGTATGTTTATAAATATTTTCTGAACTGTACTGGTTGACAGGTTTTTAAAAGTTATTTTTGGGAAAGTCCGATAAACAGAGGAGACTCTGTCGGATTTTCGTTAGGATTTAAAACGAAATTTTCAAGTCCATATTTTTATAAAACTCAATTTAATTGAATAATTGTGAGGGTGTTACATTATGGTATCAAAGCAGTTTTTCCTCGGCCTGAAGGGAGTAACTCATTACTCCTATAGTTACTCATCAAGCGAGTAACTTGTAGTTAGATATCAAACTGCTTTGTGGTTTAGTCAGGTATTATTGCTAGCATGATAATTGGTATAGTGACAAAGTCTAGTGCAGTGAGTACTCTAGGTTCCTTCCAGTTTATTGAGTGATTTGAGTAGTGCGATTAGTATATGACAATTTCTTTCGAAAAGCATGGTAAGCATTAGAAAATCTTTTCTATGTTCCTTTAAACTATGTTTAGTTTACCATGCTAAACTTGAAATCTTGTGGAAAGCAATGAATCATATTTAGAAGTGGGTAAATGACGAAACTAAGGAAAACGATACCCCAACGGGCTAGGGCACTAAGTTGCTACCCCACCGGGAGAAAGTGATCTTTAGTTTCGCGCCAAGTAAACCAGTTCTAAATGTGACACACAAAACAAGGTTTCAACGTTTCAAAACTAATAGGTTGAGTGATTCGAACTTAAGTAAGACGAGAATGGTCTTATCACTAATATGATGCATGTTTGAGCCTGATCACCTCAAGCATACATATATTGGGAGATATCATCATCCTGTCCTTAAGTTTCGGCGAGTACTTTGGGAATTTAGGAAGATCCCAAATTTAGGAGGATTAGAAGTCTAGTTAGCTATAATAGTTGCTAGAATTATGTGCATAGAATAGAAAATAAGAAACCCTCAAGTAGTACATAGCGTTGGTTTAGGTCTAAACAATTAAGTGCTTGAAAACCTTAGGCGATTGCGGAGAGCTAGGATGTATGTTAGATATATGTATATATATATATAGGTATGATGCTATGTGCTGTCTTGTGTTCGTCTAAATTATAAATTGTGCATTTGGATGATACCTGCAATTGTTCGAACATGTGAATGTTGAAACTGTTTGGAGCATAACACCATTTTTGAAAACCTCATTATAAAATAGAGTTGCTATCAAAGGATCGAGTGGTTCCCAAGTAAAATAATTTTAAAGTCAGGAACCATTTGATATTTAAGTGTGATAGTAACCAAAGTGAATTTCCATGTTTTGAAATTGAATTCAAAATGAATTCCACTGTTTTTAACAAAATCGGAAATCCTTCCAAATTGAGTGTTAAGTCGTAGGATGAAAATTTGAAAAGTTAGTAAGTAACCCAAGGATTCCTAAGTAATCGGACGGTAAATTAATTCATTGTTTTAATCAAGTCATGCACCGATTAAATTGGAACCCTTATATACGACACAAATCAATTTGGAATGACACTTATTTTTCAAACTCGAAGTCAAAGGGAATGTGATTGTTCCAATTTTTGAAGATGGACTAAAATAAGTTTTTCGAACCCAAAAGCATATTCCCTTTTTCCCTGAGTTTGTTAACCTTGAGAAGTTTTACACTCCTTCATCTAGGTTCTCACTAAGTTAGATGGGGGTAGTTCATTTTTACAAAGACGTGATTTGATTTGCAAAGCTTGTTTTCGGGATTTCATACAAGTTATTTAACAGGAAAATGTAAACGTTTCAAAGTAACAAATAATTTGTATAATTGAACATTTTATTAAGGTTTTACCAGAACACCAAAGTTTTTCATCAAAAGAGGGATTCAATTTTCATTTGGATTTCATTAGCATACCATTGCAAATGTTTTCTTGTATGCTACTCCGGTTTTCATAAAATGGGGAAAGCATACATGTTTTCGGGTATGTTATCTTAATTTCATAAATATATAAATGCATAAACGATATTCCCGTAAGCTATTTTCGTATGCCTAGAGTAGGAAGGGGTAGAGTTTAAGTTAAGATTGATGTTTGGAAATCTGTGTTGTTATGAGTTGTTATGTGTATGCTTGAATTCTGAATGATGTGTATGTAATAACTGCTTACTTGTCTATGAATGTGTTTGATTAGGACCTAGGAATAGTAAATATGCTGTATCTTTTGGGGTAGATTATAATCAAACCTATGAGGGCATTGTCGCTTAGAGTGTAGTATTACCCCTTCCAAAACCTTTGAGATAATATTTCTGAAGGGAACCCGGTTGATCCTAGAACCATTTCCAACTTCTTTAAAGAATTAAACCTGATTTTGGGAAATAAATTTGAGACAAACGCCTAAGAGTATTGATCTAGGAGCATCATAAGTGGGGGAGTGGATCCGGAAGGAGTTAGATATCCTAGATGGAGGCCCTGTGTAAGTGATAGTCATTCATTCTTTTGAACCAATCGGAATTTCGGGGACGAAATTCTCCTAAGCGGGGAAGAATTTTAACATCCCTAATTTTAATCTCTAATATAATTATAAGTTTTACCGAATTAAATATTTGTTTCTTGAAATTAATCATTTAGCTGTTGGGTATTTTCATAAAAATACACTATGTTAATTATGCAAGTATACTTGATTATATTTCAAAGTAAATTCATTTGAAACAATTACCCTATCAACAAAAAAATAATAAATAAATAAATAGACTTTCTCTTTATTTTGGTTTTTATGCAATATTAAATAAATCTGTTGTTATTTCCCAGTATCTAACTAATTTCTAACCTTATAGTTTCCTATATAAAGCTAGATGATGCTAAAAATCTTAATATTATTATTTATTTTTGGTTGGTAAATAAATAAAGGTAAGTATATGTTAAAAAAAAATGAAATGATGTGCGTGTGTGCTAGCTGGTGTGCGTGTGTGTGCTTAGCCAGAAAGAGGAAGAAGTAGTGTGTATGAAGAGGAGAAGGAACCCTAGGTTCCTCCTTGCCCATTGAGCCGCTAGTCCGCCACCCTCCTCCTCAATCTCTATCCCTCGTGTTTTCCTTCTCTCCTAGCCGCTCAAACACCATCAACCAACCGTGCTCTCTCTCACTTGTTCTCTCTGTCCCTTGCTCTCTCTCTCACCACGTCTCTCCCTCTCTTCTCCAAGTCGCATCTCGCCCTCCTCCACTCGCGAATCAGCTGCTCGCGGCCGCCATGGAGGTCGCTGCCGCCGTTCCCTTCTGCTGTTGTTTCCACGGAGTCGCGACCCGCCATCACCTCTCCCAACTGCAAACCGTACCGCCACCAGAGGAGCCACCGCCACCACCGCCACTTCTTTCCCTCCCCGGTTCGCGTCTGCTGCTCCCTGGACCAAGAGGTTCGTGTTCGTTGGGTTAAGTCGAAGTTTTGTGAACCGACGCCGGTATCACCCTTATTCCCTGTCTTTACTGCACCTTATCAAAAGTCAAGTAAAACCACCCTTAGCAAAGAAGAAGGACGTGGCAGCAAGAACAAATAGGAGGAGCTTTAGTGATTTCAATTTCGTTTGCTTAATAAAAGGTATTTTTGAGAAATCCAATCTATTTCTTCATGTTTCCTTGCCTATTTCGAAGTGGGTACTGCTGTGATTTTAATTTCTTTACTGTACAGGTTGATTTACTTGAGTTATGTCAAAAAGCTTTGATTTTGTTTGAAAGAAAAACTCTTGAGTTGTTACATGTTCATATTTTCAACAATAGAAATGAGATTTTTCCTTGCATATGCTGTTTTGATATGGAAATAATGAAAAGTCATCACTTTTTATGAAAATAAAAGAGTAATGTTTATGCACGTATGTATTTTGGTTTGGGTATGTATACACCTCCAATTTCATGCAATCTTATAAGGTGATAATGGGTTTTGAACCAAAGATTGATTTTTCTCTTGATCTTTAACTTGGCCGAATTGACTGAGACATAGGAAATAGAAAATGATATTGTCTTGAGTATTTGATTTCTTTATTTTGTAGAACTAGTATTGATTCCCTTAATTACATACGAAAAGAAAGAGCTTTTGGGATTAAAAAGTGATTTTTCTTCTTGGTTTTGGGTGCTGGTCGAATTTAAAGAAAAAAAAAGGGGTGAAAAGAAGTTTTTAATTTATTTTATACTTACATGTCATTGCTTTAAAAAGAGTTAGTATCAAATAGTTAATATAGTTAAAGAACGTAGTTTGATATTAAGACTAGGAATTTTAATAAGTGTTAGGAAAAATGTTGTTTTTGTTTTAAAGTTGTTTTATGAGTAATTTGAATGAGGTTGTCTTAAATTGAGGTTAAGTGTTTGGTTGGAGTAAGGTTTAAGATGTAATTGATTTTTGTCTCGAATCATTGACTTATATAAAGTAAGATTAGGAATGTGATTTAAAGAAAAGTATAAGCCGTAATTTGATTATTAGTTGTCATTTTGAGACTTGTTTTCGAAAGTTAAAGCTAAATTGAGATGATTGGATTTTTAAGCATTTGAAAAACAAAAGTTTAATTTAGATGTTGTACACCTTTTATTTGAAGGCACTAATTTCAGCCACGACGTGAAAACAAGGGATCTCATCGCGTGGAACGAATCGGTATTTGACAGAACTAAGAGTTAAAGCAAGGTAAGGAGTGGGTTATAGTGAGTATTACCTTACTCTGGGGTTTAGTTTACAATATGCATATAATGGGTACTGAGAGTTATGTGTTAGTTTAGGCTGTTATATTATAGAATAATTATTGAAATAGAACTTATGACCTAGGAAAAATATTCGGATGATTATATGCTTCATTTTGTTATTTGGTGATGTTGATGAATTAAATGCTTATGTTGTTTAATGATTTGAGATGTGATATTATGATGAATTGTGCTAATTAAGTTATAATATGTAATTCTGATGATTGGATAATGGAAATGTGTAATGTGGTGATTAATTTTGAGTAATGGAAATTGCTAAAGAATTGATAATGATAAAAGAACGGAATGAACTATACCCGGGCGCAACCAGGGGAGAATGAATTATACCCGGGCGCAGCCAGGGGAGAATGAATTATACCCGGACGCAGTAAGTCGTTATCGCACGGTGGTGCGAACGCAGTAGGTCGTGATCAGGGGATTTGAGAAACATACCCGGACGCAGTAAGTCGTGATCGCACGGTGGTGCGAACGCAGTAGGTCGTGACCAGGGGATTTGAGAAACATACCCGGACGCAGTAAGTCGTGAGTGCACAGGAGTGCAGACGCAGTAGGACGTGACCAGGGACAGATTGAAAAGACTTTATGAAAATGATGAATAAGAATGAATACGTAAGATTGACTAAACCAATGGAATATTTTGATAATGAATTGTGATATGTTGAGCTTTATTATATTGTGAATGAATTGCTAAATGTGTGTGGCTTGGTATAGCATTATGTCATAACTGGAAACTATTTCCTCATTTTATGTGTAATGCTCACTCCTTACTATTTCCACAGGTACTGAGGTTTGAGCTTGCAATACTTTTGGCCGAGCAGGACTACACTCCACCCCGTGGAGTGTTGTAAAACTAATTAGAAGAGAGAGTGGTTTATTATGTTAAAATTTAGTTTTCCTTAGATTTGTTATATTTCATTCGTACAAGCCCGAAATATGTTTTATTGGATTAGCAGGGCATGAAAATTAAATTAGTATGTTTATAAATATTTTCTGAACTGTACTGGTTGACAGGTTTTTAAAAGTTATTTTTGGGAAAGTCCGATAAACAGAGGAGACTCTGTCGGATTTTCGTTAGGATTTAAAACGAAATTTTCAAGTCCATATTTTTATAAAACTCAATTTAATTGAATAATTGTGAGGGTGTTACATCGGATCCTTCCCAAAACTTCCTTCAAATCCTTAGCATGATCTTCTTCTTTCAAGCTCTTTGAAATCATATCATCTATATATACCTCCATTCTCGGCCCAATCAAGGGGCCGAACACCTTGTTCATCATCCGCTGGTAAGTTGCCCCAGCGTTTTTCAGTCCAAATGGCATCACATTGTAACAATATGTGGCCTTTTCTGTGATAAATGAAGTCTTCACCTGATCCGGGGGATACATTGGGATCTGATTGTACCCCGAATAAGCATCCATAAATGAAAGCCTTTGATAACTCGCCGAGCTATCCACAAGTTTATTGATGCAGGGAAGTGGGTATTGATCCTTAGGACAAACTTTGTTCAAGTCTGTGTAGTCCACACACATCCTCCATTTCCCATTGGACTTCTTTACTAGCACGGGATTGGCCAACCAATCAGTATACACCACCTCCCTGATAAATCCTGCTTCTAGTAGCTCGGCTACCTTCTCATCTGTTGCCTGTGCCTTCTCAACTCTGACTCTTCTTTTCTTCTGACAAACTGGCTTGGCTCCAGGATACACTCTCAACCTGTGGCAGATGAAGTTTGGATCGATTCCTGGCATATCTGCCGAGGTCTAGGCAAACAAGTCCTTGTTTTCCACCAGCAATTCAGTCAGTTCTTTTTCCAATTCCTCAGAAAGGCCCACCCCCATCTTGACGCAACGAGAAGGATCGAGGCCTAAAATCACCTTTTTGAAGTCCCCTTGAGGGGTCGGCCTAGTTTCATCCTCCTCTCTTACGTCAAGATCTACTAAGTTGACACTTCCTTTGTTAAGCGGCTCTTGCATGATCTTCTCATCATCAAGCTTCAACTTGCCCAGGCTGATATTATAACATTTCCGAGCCAACTCCTGTTCGGACCGCACTGTTACTACCTTGTCATCAGACCCTGGGAATTTCATGGCCAAGTGGACCGTCGATACAACAGCACCAAAAGATTGGAGTGCAGTTCGGCCAAAGATGGCGTTGTATGCCGAGGGGGCCTGAACAACTAGCCATTTTACCATTTCAGTCCGAGTAGAAGGTGGTTCCCCCATAGTCACTGGGAGATGGATGTGGCCTAAGGGAACAATTGAATCTCCCGTGAAGCCAATCAAACTTCCCTCGAATGGGGTGAGATCAGATCTTCTCAACTTCAATTTCTCAAACAGATCCAGAAACATGATGTCAGCCGAACTTCCCTGATCGACAAGAATCCTTCTGACTTCGTAATTGCCGAGCCTGGCTGTAACTACCATTGGGTCATTATGGTCTTGTAATATGTCCTCAAAATCCTCATCACTGAAGCTGATGACAATGTTTTTCTTCCTGGGCTTTTGGATTGGTCGGCTGGCCACCGAAAGAACTTGTCCCACATACTTCTTGCGATCACATTTCTTTTCTCCTCCTCCTGCAAATCCTCCAGCAATGGTGCCAATGAGAAAGCCATTCTTTTCCTTCTCGTATGGTTGGGTAGAGGCTCCCCCTGCAGGTGGTGAAGGGCTTCTAGTTCTTTTCTGTTCGGTTTTGGGTGGTGACGGACTCTTTCCCCTGGAGCGTTTGCGCAACGCTTCGCCGATATATTGTTGAAGCTTGCCATCCCTTACCATTTCCTCGATTAAGTCCTTCAACTGAGTACATTGGTCGGTGGTATGCCCCCATCCACCGTGATGATCGCAGTACTTTGTCTTATCCTTTTAAGCTACCTTCCTTAAAGCTGCTAGCCGAGTGATGTTACGCATCTCTGTATGCATAGTCTCACGAAGGATTTGACTCCTCGGGACTGTCAACTGGGTATATTCATCATACTTGCCTTTTGGAGGCAGTTTTTCCCCTCTCTCTCTCTTTCTCTTTTGTCTTTTCTTCCCTTATCTCGAAAACGATCATTCTGACGAGCGTCGTTTTGACGAGGACGTTGCTCATGTCGTCCTTCGCCACCCCTTGCTGCAGTACTGATCCTACGGAATTCCTCTAGATTAACGTATTTCCTGGATCTTTCCCTAAGTTCAGCCATGTTCTTGGGTGGTTCCCCAATCAAGCAATCCTTGAAATCTCCATCCTGTAACCCTTGAGTGAGCAAAAGAATAGATACTCCTGATTGCAGGCCTGATATACCACTGGCCTCTTGCTGATACCGAGCTAGATAGTCGCGTAGAGACTCGTCGGGTCTCTGTGCAACTCCAGCTAGTGAGTGGTCTGACTTGGGCTGTGACATACTGGTCGTGTACCTGTTTATGAATGCTTGTCTAAGCTCGGCCCACGATCGGATCGAATTGGCGGGTAGAGAATTGAACCATCTCAAAGGCGCCGAGCCCAGAGTCATTGAGAAAGCTCGGCACTTCATAAAATCCCCTCCTCCATAAAACATCATAGAGGACTCGTAGGCAGCTATGTGGTCCATCGGGTCAGTTGTTCCATTGTACCGAGGAATATTCTGATGACCCACAGAAGTCTGTGGGGTTTGGAAAGCCATAATCTCAGGTGTGAAAGGGTGTCCAGGATGGGGTTCCCTAGTGATACGTTCTAGGGTTAAGCTTGGGTTGAGGGGTGGAGGTGGGGGAAGATTGCTCGGATTACCATAGGCCACGTAAGGGCCTTCCTCGGCAATCCTTGCCATGCTCTGCTGTTGAAGAGCAGCAATGGCTTGGTTTTGCTTCTCAATTAAAGAAGTCTGAGTCCGCAAAATCTCCATGATCGACTCCTCTCTCCTTCCTGCCGAAGAAGTAGTCATGTAAGATCTGCCTTCCGTTTCAGAATGCTGACCACCTTGAAGAGTTCCAAAACGACCTCTAGTCAAATGAGGTATCTCCCTGTTGGACCTGTCAGCCATGGAATGATCACGCCGATCAGCCCGTTCAACTCGCCGATCCTCATCAGTTCGTGAGCCAGCAGCAGCCCGACAAGACTGACGTCCAGAATCAGCCGTGTCACGCCATTCTGAAACGTGGCCATCAGGGATGGTATGAGGGTTAGACTGCCCTTCGCCGCCCTCACCGAGAACTTGACCAGCTGGAGGAACCGTGGCTTGTGCCTGATCCGCCGTTGGAACTGGCAGAATTGTCTGAACGTCAGCCTGATTACCTCCAGTTGGTGCTCCCGGAGCGATTCTGTCCCTCACGTTTCTCCCGATCTTGGGTGGCCTCCCACAGAGGCGACGGCGGAGATCTTCTTGATTACCATCATTATTGTTGTTTGCCATGAGATCAGTGGGTGGGAATACTGGTTATTCGTTCCCCACAGACGGCGCCAATGTAGTGTCCTTGAACACTATGTTCATAACCCTCTAAGTGCTCAAGATTATGGAACCAGGAGCCCAAGAGAGGATCAAGTGTTAATATATGACTTTATGGTGTTTCTGCAGTTCCAGTTGGGAAAAGCAGGGTCTCCCCAGTCAACAAGTGTGTGCAGTGTTAACTTAGGGATGAGAGTACGTACCTGAAACCCTAGCTGTTATGAGCTATTTATAGGGTTTGGAGGAGGCTGATATGGGCCGTATGGGCCCTGTATCAGGGTAGAGCTGAACCAGGATTCTGTGAGATAATACCGGAGGTTTATACTCTTAGAATCTAGATAGGATCAGCTCAAGATCTCATGTCTAGGCTGTTAGCGAGAATCTAGGAGAGATTTGCGGAGGGGATAAGAAACCTGAATGGGTCTGAATCTATCCACAAGCCGACGGTATGTCTCGGCCCTAGAGTCCCGGGCCTGATGGGTGGAAGACCGTTTATAAGGCTCGGCCCCATCAAGTCCGATCCTGGTCCTTTTGTGTGCTTGGAGCCAACGAATCCGAGCGAGGGACGTTTGTGCTGAGTAAACCGAGGGAAAGGTCCTTGAAGAGTCCCTTAAATGAGACTTGAGTCCTTATATGGTCGGCAGACCCTACATCAGGTAAGAGAAGGGAAACCCCTAGGGTTTCTCCTTTATAATTTGCGGCGGCAACCCCCTATCTCTCCCACCGTCCCTCTGTTTCTCCACCGCCGTCGCCCGTCGCCGTCGCCGCTCTCTCTCACTCCCTTTGCGGATCGCAAACTCTCTTTCTCTCTCTCCTTCGTTCTCAAGCCGGCGCTACCCACGCTATCTTCTTCCTCATGAATCGCAAGCCAAAAATCTCCGATTGCCATGGTTGCTGCCTATATCCAGTTTGCCTTCGTCTCCCCCTCTCCTCTATTGGTCTCGTCGCTACCACTGATGGAGAAGATTCACAAATCGCAGTCGTGACCCTTGAAGAGCCGCACCGCCTCCTCCTGTTGCCGGTTGCAACTGTTACAACGTCAAATGAAATCGCCACCTCTGGCGCTGTATTAGTTGGGAACCATCGTCCCTCACTGTGCCACCTCTGTGTAAGCATGTTTCACGAAGACTAAGTTCGTTGCTGGTTTGTGATGCAAAACGATTTGGGTCGCCTCTGTCTTGAGCCGGATGCGAGTGGAGCCTTAGAACCGATTCAGTCCCCCTGGTTTGATTTGCAACTAGAAAGATGACGAAGTGGATCAAGCTGATCGGATCAATTTTGCTTTGCATCGGGACTAACCGAACCCGTTCGGTTGCATCTACTATTGAAAATCAGATTTGAGGGTAAATCCCTAATACCTTTTCAATTACTCTGTGTTGTGTTTTAATAATAATAATAATATTAATTATAATAGTATTGGTAATAATTATTTATTGTTTAATCATTTTGAAGTGTTATTGTTGTTTTAGAAATAAATGGTATTTGGATTAAGTATTAAGTTTTAATTTTACTATTTGTACCATTATTGATAATGATTTTGATTAGCTACTCGGATTGGTATAATACCGAGTTGACCTTTATGCCGAACGATGAGTTTTAAAAGTATTTTGTTAAAGGTGTTGGTTCCTAAGTAATTGAATTGTCTGGTTGGTTTAGATTGTCGTTAGAGTAAAACCAAGTTTTAATTAATTAGGAACCTGAAATATTCGACATACGTTAATTCGAGTTTAAACCTTGAGCTTTAATTCCAAATTGAAGGGGAGTGTACCTATTTGGACTTTTGAAATTAGTTTAGACTTATTTTCTATCAAAGAACGCTCTCTTTCAATTCAAAATTCATACCGTCAAAGTATCATATGCATTTGACTTTGTGAATCATGATTAAAGCTATTTGATTTTTAATTATTTTTGATAAGCATGTAGTTTCGAAAGTTAAAGTGTTTTCAATAAGGAATTTTTATTGTCAAGCGATACTAGCATTTATTTTTATAAGTTGAAGTTAAAAATACTTGACCCTAACGTATTTTAATAATGATTATATTAGTTTGAAAGTTAATTTGTTTCAATGAGAAACTATACTGTTTTGTGAAGACATTGGCTCTTATTTTAATCTTGGTTAACTTAGGTTTACAAACTATAATCGACTGTTTTTGACGCCGCTATTAGTTAATACTAATTTATTTCTAAAACTTGTTTTTAGTTAACACCGAAAGATTCCTATTTTAATACTTTGTTAGCTTATTGCGTATAACGGAAAACTATGTTTTTATGACGTTTTCAATCAAGGTTTAAATGATCGTTTTATTATCGCGCTTGATTGGGTCTTGGCGCATTACATTAATTGTTATTTATTTTATATAATATGATTAGACGATGAAGGAGCTTTAGAACTTGTCGCAGCGCGTAAGAAATGGACTTTGATACGTTTGGATATTATCGCACCAAAAGGAGCATGTCTTTGGAAAAGCAAGGTAAGGGGGAATGTTACCTTAGCTTAGGAAATGTAAATCTAGTTAGTGTATAGTGATGATTGAGATTGAGTGAATTTATATGCTAATGAACCCTAGGGTAATCGATAATAATAAATAATAATGACTTAAGAAAAGAATAGAAACCCTTACTTGGAATTTATGTATTATATGCAGGACTTGATGTTTTATGACTTGTTGATTGGATACTTTATTTGATATTTGATGTTTGAGGTTATGTATGTGTGGTAGAATGCCTGAATTATTGTTATTTGATATTTGGCTTTTCTTGGAATCGTGATATTGTGTGAATGTATTATATAAAGTGTTGCGTGATGATAGATGTTTATAAATAAGAACGGTTGGCTAAGAATTAGATATGAACATGGGGTAAGTATAGGTTGGATTAGTAAGTGTAGGGAACTAAGCAATTTGACGGGTACTCGAGATTGGAAAATGAGAATAGAATGATCTAGGAAATGGGAATAGGGTGATATCAGAAATAGGAAGAATTGGTTGAGTGATTGAGTTAGAAAAATGAAAGAGAAAGTGATACAAGAATTAAGGATTTGGTTATGCGAATGTCAGGCCATGTAAGTACGCCCCGCTGGGTGCATTGGTTGCGTAAGCCGCACGATTTAATGGCGTGTGCAGCGGTAAGACACCCGATTCATGGAGTCGTACACAGTGGTGGGTTCGCAGTACTCTGATGTGAGTAATGATAGATAAAGTGATAGAGAATTTAGGGATTTGGGTATGCGAATGTCAGGGCATGTAAGTACGCCCTGCTGGGTGCATTGGTTGCGTAAGTTGCACGATTTAATGGCGTGTGCAACGGTAAGACGCCCGATTCATGGAGTCATACGCAGTGGTGGGTTCGCAGTACTATGATGTGAGTAATGATAGATAAAGTGATAGAGAATTTAGGGATTTGGGTATGTGGATGTCAGGCCATGTAAGTACGCCCTGCTGGGTTCATTGGTTGCGTAAGCCACACGATTTAATGGCGTGTGCTGCGGTAAGACACCCGATTCATGGAGTCGTACACAGTGGTGGGTTCGCAGTACTCTGATAGGACATGCGGATGCGGTCTACGGATGTCAGGCCCATTAAGTACGCTTCGCTGGGTGCATTGGTTGTGTAAGCCACATGATTTAATGGCGTGTGCAGCGGTAAGACTCCCAATTCATGGAGTTGTGCACAGTGGTGAGTCCGTAGTACCCTAGTTACAGTCTTGCGAATGCCAGGCCAAGTAAGTACGCCCCGCTGGGTGCATTGGTTGCGTAAGCCGCACGATTTAATGGCGTGTGCAGCGGTAAGACGCTCGATTCATGGAGTCGTATGCAGTGGTGGGTTCGCAAGGCCGTGAATAGGAAAGGTATTAGGATGTCGAAAGTGAACGAGATTAAGGACATAATGAGAAAGGGGTTGGATGTGTTTTGAGTGAGAATAGTTGAGTGAAAAAGGGTTTACTAAGGACAGGGTATAGAGGGCAAGAAGGATCGAGATTAGAATATTGAAACGATAATAAAAATGATAAGTGTATGTGATTGAAATAAATTGGATTGAATTGTCTGATAATTATGTGATTAACTGCTATTTGTCTATGACTTAGTTATTATTATGCCTATTTAGATTTCATTCACTAAGTTCCGTGTAATGCTCACCTCTTAACTGTTTTTATAGGTATCGAGATTGAGCTTGCATTGTATCGGCCGAGCAGGAGTGCACTCCACCCCATGGAGTGTAAATTAGTTAAGAGGGAATTATAATTATTTTGCTATAATTAATTTATTTTGGTTTGGAAATAGCTTAAAATGTTGTGAGCCCTGAGTTTTATTCTATTTTGTTAAGAGAGCATAAAAGCTAAGAAGAATAATTATAAATGTTTTATTCTATTTTGTTAAGAGAGCATAAAAGCTAAGAAGAATAATTATAAATGTTTTATAGTTTTTCTGGACTGAACTGGATCGAGCAGGTTAAAACAGGAATTTTTGGGAAGTCCAAAAAACAGAGGAAACTCTGCCGGATTTTCGTAAGAATTTTTATAAGTAATTAAGTTTTTAAAAGAAATTCGTAATTTTATTAATGACTAATTAAGGGTAATAATAACTAGGGTGTTACAATTTAGAGTTTCCTTCTTTCAACTCTTCCGTTGCGACACTCTGATGTTCAAGCTCCTTAGCATTCACCTAAAATGTTAACCACTAAGGGTGAGACCTTTTCACAACACAGTGAACTGTAGGACAGTTAATAGTTCATAATAAAATTCAAGAACAATAATCAAATCAAGCAGTGGTCTTACCAAAATACATCCAAATTACATAATCACCTAATCATTCATATCATGCCCACCTACAAATAAAGTCATTTCCTACATTTGTAATTCATATATCCTACCTCCCCTAAAAGCTTAATCTTTTAAAATTTTTCTTGAATTATATTGATGTCTTGATAATATTTTCCTCTCTTTAAGTTGTCTCATTTATATTTAAGTTTTTGTGCAGCTATCCTCTTCGCGTACTAATCGATTCGCGTAAAATCGCAGTCGATCCCGGTTCGCGTAAAATCGCAGCTGGCCGCAAGAGGATAGTGTTTAGCCCCTTTCGCATACTAACCGATTCGCGTAAAATCGCAGTCGGCCCCGGTTCGCGTAAAATCGCATCCGCCCGCAAGGGGGGAAATTATATATGTTCTTTCATTATAATTTACTTCTCTCCTTAACTCGAATTATTCTATTATTTTCTTCCTCTATTAAGTTATCCATTTTCACCACCCAAATAACCAACAGAAATCTATATATGACACACATCTAGCTCTCCGTCACAAACATACCCATTTCAAACTTATATAACCATTTCATCAATCAACAGTCAAGCATCAAGATAAATATCACATATTTTCAGAGAAAAATGTAACATCCCTAATTTAATTCCAAGCCTAATTAATGAATTAATAGGTTTATAGTGAAGAGAATAGGTAGAATATTTGCTTAAAGAATTTTGGGAGCTAGGTGACTAGTACTTTTAGGTACTAGGGGTTGTGTAGAAGACATTTGTAGCAATGGGCAAGATTAACTAAGCGGAATCGGGAGTTAAATCGGCGTTTTGAATGTTAGAAATCAACCGAGCTGTGCGCATCAGATCCCCATCAGGCGCACCATACGTGCGCCATTCCTTCCTGACCGCACCAGATTCACGCACCACGCACCAGACCAGGAGCTGGTGCCAGACTCGCGCTCAAGCGCGCGCGATCAGATGCACCATTTTCAGCCATCAGATCTGAACTTGGGCACCAAGTTGCCCAATCCTGGCCACACGATTTTGTGGCTGGTTCAAGGCAAAAATAAGAGAAGTAAAACACAAAACTCACACACACTCTTTCATCAACATCATTCCTTCTTCCATCATCTTCTTCCCATCCTCCCTCAAGCACCATGAACCCAAAATCACCATCAACACCCACCATCATCCACCCTCCTTGATGCTTTCCACCATCACCCTCCATCATGGATCAAGCACCAAGAGCCACCCAAACTCCTTCATCTTTCTCTTCTCTCTTCAACACCCCAAGAGCACCAAACCATCATCAAGCTTCACCACCCTAAATCAAGCCACAAAACCCAACCACTCATTATCTCCATCTAAGATCAAGCAAGAAATTGGCTATCAAACCTTTTCCCATTTCTAGCTAAATTCGTGGCCTCCTCCCTCCAACCCTTAGGGTTTTTAAGTTCCATAAGAAGGAGGAGCTACTCATACTCAAGCCTTCATCACAAATCTAAGACTTCACATCATAGGAGCTCACTCATCATGGGCATGGGTTTTGATGAGGTCTAGGGATTCAAGAAGCTAAGGATGGGGAACCCAAGCACCAAGGAGCTAAGACTTAGGATTAATGCTTGAGATTCAACACCACCCATTTGCAAGGTAAGAGGGGTTTGTGTTACCTTTGCCAAGGAAATAGATTCTAGGTTGTTGTAATGATGACTAGGTGTAGATAATTGGTTTAGAGAATACACCATAGAATATTTAAATTATAAAGTGCATGAAATGAACCTTAAGGTGTAATTGCTACTAAATGTGTAGAATATATGTTAATTAAGTAGGAAGTGAAGAACCCTAGGGAGTTGACTTAATTTATAGTACTCTGAGACAATCCTGAGTATGTCAACTGTTTTGTTTACCAACTGTGGATTGTTATTTGTCATTGATGTATGTTCATATTGTGCTGGGTTTGGTGACTCGTAAAGCAAATAATGGATTAAATGTTAACGTAGTCAAGTCATATAGAAAAGGCTAAGTAAGGTGGGAAGGATGGAAAATTACGAACGAGTAATTAATGAATGGATTAAGGACAAGTGACTTGATAAAAGGAAAGTGATATTTATTATTAAATGAATCATAAGTTAGAGAATGGTGATTGAGTGACTAGGAACTGGATGGATGTTGTGCTTGATTTAATTTGTTGAGTGTAAATGTGACAATAACAGTTGTATGATAATATGTGATATTGAAATGATGTTTATGCTTGAATATTCATGAGATGTGATGTTGTTATGATCCAAGAATGAAATGAAATATACCCGGACGCAGTAAGTCGTGATCGCGCAAGGGTGCGAACGCAGTAGGTCGTGACCAGGGGAGAATGAAACATACCCGGGCGCAGTAAGTCGTGACCGCGCATGGGTGCGGACGCAGTAGGTCGTGACCAGGGGAATAAGATAAAATACCCGGGCGCAGTAAGTCGTACCAGCACGTGAGTGCAGACGCAGTAGGTCGTGACCAGGGGAATAAGATAATATACCCGGGCGCAGTAAGTCGTACCAGCACGTGAGTGCGGACGCAGTAGGTCGTGACCAGGGGAATAAGACAATATACCTGGGCGTAGTAAGTCGTACCAGCACGTGAGTGCGGACGCAGTAGGTCGTGACCAGGGACAAAATGAAAGTGAAATGTGAATTTAATGGAATTGAAAAGTGACTTAAGGTTAAATGTAGGATTGCTAGGAAGGTAGTATGGACATAAGGCTTAAGTTATCGAAAATGAACTTGTATGTAATTACCTGAAAAAGAATGTTAGATTAATAGATAATTTATATTGTGATAGGGCCTAGTTTTTCAGCTATGCTTCTTAGAAGCTATTTTCCTTAGTACTATGTAATGCTACCCTTCTTGCTATATTTTTACAAGTACCGAAGGAGCATACACAAGTCTGGCCGAGCAGGAGTACATTCCACCACGTGGAATGTATATAGTATTTAGCGACCATCTATCGGTCATGGGTTATTTTGGGAAGTTTTGTTGTATTTCAATTTCTCTATCTTTTTGGAAAACTAAGAATTTGGGAAGTTATTTGTATTTCTTTGGAACCAATGTTCTGAGTGGACTAATCAATATTTTGGGCCCTGCTGGCCTCTGATGAATTTAAATATGCTTTTGTATAAGCTTGACATGTTAAGATGTTATTTTAGAAATAGTCGCGTATTCAAAGAAAACTCCGTCCGATTTCACGAAGAATTTTCATAAGCAAATTATATGATTACGAGTTTTCTTATGAAACGAAACTAATCAAACATTTTAAAAAGAAATTTTTAAGTCGCTATTTTTAATCTTAAGGGTAATTATGGGAAAATAATTTAGGTGTTACATTTATGGTATCAGAACAGTGTTTCCTCGGCCCGAAGGGAGCAACTGATTACTCCTGTAGTTACTCATCAAGCGAGGAACTTGAAATAGGAATAGAACTACTTTCTAATTTAGTGAGTGTCATTACTAGCATGGTAATAGAAATAGTTACGAAGTCTAGTGTGTGAGACCCGCAATTTTTTTCAATTTATTTTAATATTTTATTTAAGTCACATCTATATTAAGAATAGTTTAATAATAGTTGCCTTTGGTTGATTTTTTTTCTAATATATATATGTTTATATGCAGCGATAATATATATATATATATATATATATACATAATAATTATAATTTTGTGTATTAAATTAGAAAAAAAAATTATTTTAAGTGTGAAATTTCATTTCTGGATATTTAATAAATATTTTCATTATCTTGAAATAATTTTTACTAAGGTTTTGGCTGAAAAATGAATTTTTGGGTTATAGAGTTAGAACTTCAAAAATTCATATCTTTTCAACCGTACGTCGAAAAATTACAAATGATATGTCAAAACGATCATATCGAAATCTAGATTATGAAAATGTAAAGCTTTGATTTTTATTTTAGAGTTTTCAAAATTTTATCACTGCTACAATGTTAAACGAATTTTTGAGTTTTAAGTATGAATGTATGGTTTTAATGCATTAAATAACCTTTTGACTCAAGTATATTTTATTTTGAAAATGAAAATACATTTCTGAAGTTGTATATTGTACTACCATTTAAATAAAGTGTATTTTCGTGTTTTCCTTAGTTTAAAAGCTTAGGAAGTGTATTTTTGAAGGAAATGATCTTAGGACTTCAAAAATTCATAACTTTCAAACCGTAAGTCCAAAAATTATAAAATTTATATGAAAACGATCGTATTAAAATGTAGTATCTTAATATGTAAAAATAAAATTTTTATTTTAATATTTACGAAAAATTACTGTACAGTAGGTAGAAAATCGAATTTTGATAGTTTTAATTAAGAAAAATTATTTTGAGACATAAAATAATTTAATGAACTATAAAATATTTTTATTGGTATATTTAAATAATTATCTTAGTAATATTGGGCTGCACAGTCCATATTTAAATATTTTCTTAATTGTTTTCTGATTTATTTGAAATGATAGTTTAATATGATTGGTTAATAGTGAAGGCACCTCCAAAAGGAACCAATGAAAAATTTTCTCTCCTATTTTAATATATATGTGCCGTCCAAAATAGGATAGGGAGAGAGGAGAATAATTCTGAAAATTGTGAGAATAAACCATGAATTAAAAGAATGTAAGAATCAACAAAATCCCAATTAATGCCAAAGTGTGTTCCAAGGTACATGAATTAATTTTGCTGACTCATGGTGAGTAAGGGGGCCGAATTTTACCTCTGAAAATTGAGGGGAAATGCATCTTCAACACCTATAAATAGATGGCCTTAGCTCTCACATTTTTCACACACAATCCTTGATAGTTTTACAAGAAAAAAAAATAAAATTCTAAGAGAAGAATAGAGAGAGATGTAACACCCCGATTTGGCAACTTGAAAACTTAAACTGAAAGTAGTGAAAATTAGGGCCAATTTTTTTTTTACAAACGTTATGTACACGTGAGAACAGTTAATTTTTCTAAACATAGTTACATCTAAAACCCGTGTCCCCACATTACATAAACTCTTCAAGTTCCAAACCGAGATGTCACAGGACACCGCACTTTGAAACTTGTTCTTCAAAACATCTTTTAAAACGCGGCCTGTTTAACTATTTACAAAACATCAGTATTCAACGAAACTGTTGCCGGGGTACAGAATGATAGCGCAAGGAACTAAGAACTTACATTGAAGTACATTACTCTGGGGGATTTGCCTAGCTTCTAGTCATGCACACCAACTATCTTCGCGTCATGGCAGCCCAAGTTCTCGGTTCACAAGAAGAGTTGTCGCCTTCAACCATCTCTGGAGCCTCCCTCCGAGAATCGTCGGGTACTCGCTCCTTCTCGCCAGGATGCAGATGCATCACTACGCACTATACTACCTACCGGTTGCAATACCAACAAGTGTCGGTACGACAACGCGGTAGGAGAGAGTCAGTGTTCCGCACACTAACGGGTTGACCATGCGGTCTCGGGATAATTAAATATAAAGATGTGTAGATTAATAAAACAACGTACTATAGCATGCAATGCACATATATGAATCACATAGAATAAAACATATCATAATACTCTAAACACCTCAACACTCATCATTCATAACCCATTAATCCATTCACACTCTTATAACACGTTCTCAGAAACTCTCACCACTTTTCTCCACTTCCTTTTCATCACAGTATCATACTTGTTTCCTATTCCATAGATTCTTTCTCACATTTTTATTCCATGCTTAATAATTCGATACGCTCTTTATTTGAAACATCTTTGTGCTTTTAAGTTTTATTATTCCGAATAGCATCAATGATGAGTGGGACACATCATTGAGCTCACACACGTCTACATCTCCTCGGTCAACCACCCAACCTAGTCGGAAGCAAACAGGAGTACAGGACCTTTACCATGCGGGCACGACAGCTGTCACACAACACATAAATGGTCCCAGACCAGGAGGCTCAGCCTCAAATCATAATCATATATAAACAAGCACGCTCTCAGCGGCAAACACAAATGCCCCATTCCAGTCCCTCTCACTGTTCTCGATTTGCAATCAAGGGGGCGACAGTATACTTCTAGTCTGCAGTGCAGAACTTACCACGGTATTAGACCCAGTCCCCACCACGTTAGTGCACCACATGTGGAGTTCGTTCTGCCTAGAAATATACTCTAGACTTCTTGACGTTTCACCGTCATCGTCCTCCCCTCATGCAATCTCGTCCTAAGTATCTGCAGATACCTATCGTTCCTTCCTCTCCACTACTTCGATACGACACTCATACCTCACCGTGTTTGTAAATGTCTTTTAGATCTTTCAAAGATTTAACGTTTTAATTAGCGGCTTAATCCTAACGATCGGCCCGTCCTTGGTGCATCCCTTCAACGAAGCCCGATCACTAAACGCAATCTATTCCCCCTAAAATCTCAATGGCCCTCGGCCTCAAATTCAAATCTCATAAACTCATCATCATAATTCCCATAAACTCATTCTCAACATATTCCTCATCACATCATCAGTATCTCTTCCTCGTCTTTCTCGAAACATCTTTTCTCAAGACTTTTTCAAAAACATGCTTTCACAAAACTTCGCTTCACAAAACATTTTCAAAAGATAACATTTCCAAAAACTTTCACAAAATATTGTTTTCACAAAAACTTTTCAAAACCCGTGTCCCCACATTACATAAACTCTTCAAGTTCCAAACCGAGATGTCACAGGACACCGCACTTTGAAACTTGTTCTTCAAAACATCTTTTAAAACGCGGCCCGTTTAACTATTTACAAAACATCAGTATTCAACGAAACTGTTGCCGGGGTACAGAATGATAGCGCAAGGAACTAAGAACTTACATTGAAGTACATTACTCTGGGGGATTTGCCTAGCTTCTTGTCATGCACACCAACTATCTTCGCGTCATGGCAGCCCAAGTTCTCGGTTCACAAGAAGAGTTGTCGCCTTCAACCATCTCTGGAGCCTCCCTCCGAGAATCGTCGGGTACTCGCTCCTTCTCGCCAGGATGCAGATGCATCACTACGCACTATACTACCTACCGGTTGCAATACCAACAAGTGTCGGTACGACAACGCGGTAGGAGAGAGTCAGTGTTCCGCACACTAACGGGTTGACCATGCGGTCTCGGGATAATTAAATATAAAGATGTGTAGATTAATAAAACAACGTACTATAGCATGCAATGCACATATATGAATCACATAGAATAAAACATATCATAATACTCTAAACACCTCAACACTCATCATTCATAACCCATTAATCCATTCACACTCTTATAACACGTTCTCAGAAACTCTCACCACTTTTCTCCACTTCCTTTTCATCACAGTATCATACTTGTTTCCTATTCCATAGATTCTTTCTCACATTTTTATTCCATGCTTAATAATTCGATATGCTCTTTATTTGAAACATCTTTGTGCTTTTAAGTTTTATTATTCCGAATAGCATCAATGATGAGTGGGACACATTCATAACCCATTTTTATTCCATGCTTAATAATTCGATAGTATACTTCTAGTCTGCAGTGCAGAACTTACCACAGTATTAGACCCAGTCCCCACCACGTTAGTGCACCACATGTGGAGTTCGTTCTGCCTAGAAATATACTCTAGACTTCTTGACGTTTCACCGTCATCGTCCTCCCCTCATGCAATCTCGTCCTAAGTATCCGCAGATACCTATCGTTCCTTCCTCTCCACTACTTCGATACGACACTCATACCTCACCGTGTTTGTAAATGTCTTTTAGATCTTTCAAAGATTTAACGTTTTAATTAGCGGCTTAATCCTAACGATCGGCCCATCCTTGGTGCATCCCTTCAACGAAGCCCGATCACTAAACACAATCTATTCCCCCTAAAATCTCACTGGCCCTCGGCCTCAAATTCAAATCTCATAAACTCATCATCATAATTCCCATAAACTCATTCTCAACATATTCCTCATCACATCATCAGTATCTCTTCCTCGTCTTTCTCGAAACATCTTTTCTCAACACTTTTTCAAAAACATGCTTTCACAAAACATTTTCAAGAGATAACATTTCCAAAAACTTTCACAAAATATTGTTTTCACAAAAACTTTTCAAAAATCTCTTTTCAAAACCTTTTTCAAAAACTCATATTTTTGGGTGAGTGCTAATGGAGGAGCAAGCTCAACTCAACACTAAGCTTCTTCCCAAAAATGTGTACGAGGAATCACATCTCCACCACATCATATCTCACTTTCATACTCACTTTCTCTTTCCAACTCAACTCTTTTCAACTCAAACCATGATTCTCTTTCCGTCATACTTTATCTCTTTTGCGTTCCATTCACGTTATGATTTATCTCATCCTCAAACTTTCTTATAACTTTCTCATCACGTATTTCCTTCTCAATTATTTCTTTTATTTCCCACTCACATCTCTTTTTTTTTTCAATTATCTTATTACCTTCGCTTTTCCCATCATTACATTGCTAATCAGACATACTCAAACAATAACTTAAACAAAATAAAGTATGCACAACAAATAAACATCTAGTGATGCATAACAAATAGGCATGTAGTATGCGAACAAAAAAGCTAACACACTTGTCTGTGTTGCCTAATTCGCAGTACTCTCGCAATCCGTCGAATCGAATAGCGAGCAACCACGCTACGGGATCACCGCACTCTCACTCACCTGGATGACGAATCATCCGACAGCTTCCCAAGGTTCCCAGTCGCTATCCTCGCCACGTTTCCTCCGCGTCCATTGTAACACCCGAACTAGAACATTTTTCCCCGTGCGTTAGAACGTTTTCGATAATTTTCTTAATTTCGTTTTGAAAACTCTTTGAAATAATCTCTTTTCTTAAATATATTACCAATGTCCAAAGATTCCAAAACCAAATAAAAAATTTTTCAAGAAACTTTGAAACAACTTATAAAATAATCTCTTTTTCCAAAACAGAATCTATTTCTTTTAAAGCACTTGGGTGAAAAAAAATCATTTTATTGAAGGGATTCTTAAGAAAACAACTCTTTTAAAAAAAATCTTTCTTAAATCAAACACAAAATTCAAAATCAATCAATTAATTTATTTAATTCTAGACAAACACTGATTAGGGAATACCATTTAGAACCTTAAACCAAATTAAATTGTTTAAACCATACTTTTTCAAATAAAAACATTTTCAATTCCTTTTAAGATACCAACATGGATTTTTCACAAACAAATTTCACAATAAGTAGTCAAAACAATTTCAATCCAACACATCAAATTGGTACAAAACAGCAGACACAAGTTTTTAAAGCATACAAGGCCTACATCATACAAATCATATTTTTTAATCACTTAAAAATCATTAGTTATGTTATAACCTTAATAAATTAATTTAGTTACACCAAAAAATAACTTAATCTTTTAACATAAACCGAATCAATATGGTGAAAAATTTCCAATCACAGTCAAGTTCAAAGACTTAAAAATCATTAGATTTAAATTATAAAAATTCCTTTCACATAATCAAATCAAACCAAAAGAATTAAGGAAGATACACATCACATAACATCATGCACTTATGAATGCAACTATCATCATCGTTATTTTATGAAAATAATTTTCCTACCAATTAAACATACATAGGCCGAATATTAGACATGAAATTGTACAAAGATTTAATGCACAAATACAAACATATAATCATAAAATCATTTTATTTATGCTAAGGCTAAAAACCGTGAGCTCACAAAGAAGAAAATTAGCAATTCTTCAATTTATTTTCATTTAACAGAACCAAGCAACAATTTGAACCACAAGGATCCACATGCATTTCTTTTAGAAACTTAGTTATTTCATACATGTGCTTTTCAACCTTAAAGTTAATTAACTTTTCATGCATGCAACCTATGTAAGGAACAAACCTAGAGATCTATTTTTTCTCTAGCATGGCCGAAAGTCAACATGCCATAAAACAAGGATTTTGGATTTACTTTTTTAAACATACAAGTCATGCACTCATAAAATAAAACATAAAATAACACATCACATTCACATCAACCTTCACAAAATAAACTTTAATTCCACTATTCTATAAAAATCAAAGTTACACTTTAAATTTCTAAAAATAACATGCATGCACTTGAAATCAATGGATCTAACCAAATAAAAGCATAAATTCCACTTTTCCTAGTCATGGCCGAATGGCCTCATAAAAATTTAACACACACAAAATCGAACCATGCTTAAAATCATTTAAAATCTTACTTCTTTAATGCTTTTCTTTAAAACCGAATTAAGCATAGAACAAAAACATGATCTTTTCTTTTGAAATAACATGCATGTACTTTAAATCATTAGATCTAGGCTTAGGACAAACATGCATCAACTCTTTGTAACATAAAAAGCATTGATCTTTCTCTCAAATTTTATCATGAAACTAGAGATCTTAGCTTTTCACGTATTAAACAAAGATTATCATATACATACTTAGATCAACAACATGAAAGACTAAAGATCAAGTTTAGATCATATTTTGTTCAACAAATAATCATAGAAAAACATATAGGTCATGAATCTAAACAAGAAAAACAAACATGCAAGAACCGAAAATTTCAATTCATTAAAAAAATTTAGATCATGAATTTTCTTGCCAAATATTCACATAAACACACTTAGAATTCACGGATCTAACAATAAAATAAACATGCAAGAAGGATTCATTTTAGATCTTCACAAAATCTTGATTTTCTTTAGATCTTTAAAGTTTTAGTTAAGAAAACACTAGATCCATCAAAGAAATACTCAACCGAAACATAAAGCATCAAAATCACATATTACAAATTGTTATAAGTCCTTAAAGTCCATAATCAAGCAAGATCAAAGAATAACAACACATGAGATCATCTTCAAACTTATAAAAATAAACATGCAAAGAAGAAAAAAGAAGTGGATCTATAAACTAGAAAAAGAAAAACTTAAACTATTTCAAATCTTCTTCAAGCTCTTCAAATCCTACCATGAAAGGAATTGGTCTCCTAGCTCCTAAGGCTCATGATCTACAAGGTTGAAAGGCTTGGTTGAATTTGGATCTTCCTCCTTCCTCCTCCTTCAAGTCTCGGCCACCTTTCTCTTTTCTCTCTATTTTCTTTTCTTTGTTTTCTCTAAGAGTGGAATGGTTCTCTTAGAGTGTGTTTGTGTTGGGAGTGAAATGGGTGAAGAGAAATGAATTGAGGAAATGAACTAAGGCTCCAAGGATATATAGAAAATTTTGCCTTCCCTCTTGTGCCCTTGGTGCAAGTTTCGGCCATAAGCAAGGAAAAGGGTAAATTTGGGTTTCTAAATGTTTGCATGGGTGGAGGTTATCAAAACCAAGGGGGACAAGGTGGAGTGGCTAGGTGCTTAAAAGTCAATTTAGGCTTAAAGACTTGTTAGAACTTGGTTAGGGTTTTTGCACTTTGTTTGGTTACAACACTAACTTGATTTTCCATTTGGTTTCTACTTTCTCAACCTTTAAGTTTCTAATCCTAGCTCATGCACACATACATACATACGACATACACACACATACTCACACACATATATATATATATACATTCATACACACACATATACCAAACGAAGCATACACATATGCAATTTTACATTTTATTTTTCTTAATCTCATTTACTTAAATTCATCAATTCACAAAACAAGATAATTAATTCAAAATCACACTCATTCAATTAATTTTCATGCATCACACATCAAACACACACACATCAAACCAAGCATTCCTCACACAAAAATCATGCCACACCAAATAATTCATTTTCTTTAAAGCAAATTCTCAAAAATTCGTATTTTATAATTCTGAAAATAAATTTTCGTAAATCCATCCAGAAAAATCTGAAAATTACATTTTTTAAATGTATGTTTCGCTACGATCGTTTTGATATAAAGTTTGTAAAAATCCGAGTTACGGTTAAAAAGTTACAAATTTTTAAAGTTAACAGACCCCAAAATTTCATTTTCAAACAAAATCACTTTTTAGAAAAATCACAACTCATTTCTTAAAAACCAACTCAACAAAATCAGTCACTTTCTTTTATAAGTACCTTTTATCTGTAAAAATCTTTGAAATCAATTCTTTATTTCTTATTCACATAGAATATTTTTCCAAAAACCTTTTATAAAAACAGAACTTCGGGTTTATTTTAACCAAATTCGTTCTCGCACGTACGGGAAAAATGCGGGGAGTTACAAGAGAGGGACGAATAGGCTTAAGGAAGGAGGGAGGATTTGCTTTGTCACTTGAAGTTTTCTTAAGCTTAAGGAGTAGAGGTAACCCAAAATCACTTATTTATTTAATCTCTTTTTAAGTTGTTTTGTTTGTATTCTTGAGTAAAAACTTCTAAATTCTTCTATAGCTAAGTTCTAAATTTTCCTTTTCATTTTAAAGTTATTATTGAATATGTGATATTGTTCTTGAGTCATATGAATTAAGGATGAGAAAAGGGACACAAAAAGGGTGTTTAAAGGGATTTATCTCCCCTTTTCTTTAATTCTTAAGATGGCTAAAATTGTTGATGAGTATAATTAATTAATTTTCTGAGTTTATTTTATTTCTAAGACTATATGAATTATAAAGAATTTTGTATAATTAAATAAGTTTTTATTCTTTGTCTTTTAATTGTTTTTGTTTCTTTGTATTAAGGAATAATAATAAATAAGTATATAGCAATGGGAAAAAAATATAATTTTTTGGTATATGTATATATATTAGCCATGGCATATATTAGAAAGAGTGAGGATTGATTTGTGTATTTTTGATATATGGATTGTATTGTTGTTTAATAAAATAAAAGGGAATGGAAATAAATAAAAGAATTAAAATGGATTTTTATTTTCTTTTATTCTCGACCGTGTGAAAATATAATTATATTGTATGGTAATTGTTGTTATTTCATGTGTATTTGAGTTATAGTTAGATCTCTAAAAAGAATGAAAACAAATAAGTATTTTCCTTAAAGTAAAAATGAAATTAAAATGATTAATGAAGAAGGGAACTAAAAATAATTTTTGGGAAATAAAATAATTCTGGAAAATTTTTAATGTTCTTAAAGTGTATGAAATTGTATTTTATAGAAATTTTGTTTAATTGTTATTGTTTGATTTTATGCTATTTCCTTTCTATTTGGATTTAAGTTAAATAAGAACAATGAATTAGGATAATGCAATTTTCTGAAGAAAAAAAATAATAATAATAAGTAGGCCGTGAGGCCTATGGTCCTTTTTAGAATAATCTTTGCAATTTGTTTGTTATTTGATGTGTAGTTAAATTATAGTTTATTGTTTAAAAGAAATAGAAACAAATGGTAGTTGTTATAAACTTATAAGAGCATGTATTGTTAAATGATTGTCTGAGTATGTGATTGGTGTGTTTGAAAATATTATTTGCTGGAAAATATGAGTTCTTCCTTAAAGAGATCTATTTTATATTTTGTTAATGATTAAAACTCTTATTTTTAGTATATAAAGTGATGTAATGATATTATATAAATGTTTTAAAAAAATTAAAAATGCTTTTCCTAATTTTCTAAGTGTTGGTCGAATTTTAGGAGAAAAGAAATTAAGTTAATTGAATTTTTCTAATTGATTTGATAATTGTTTTACTATGTCTATGGAATGAATTACATGTTTTTATGGAAAAGATAATTCTGAAAATTTAATTTTAATTCTGGAAATTTAATTTTTATTCTGAAAAATTAATTAGTTAAGATCCCAAATGATTATTTTTAAGGGTGTTAGTGATACTTTGTTTGTATGTGCAAATATAATGTAGAAACAAATAGAAATCGGTATTTTTGATTGATTAAAGTAATTTAAATAAAAATATTAAGTTGCTGTCCAGAATTTAGAATGTATGAAAAAGTAATGTTTTATTAGAAATAATAGTGTTTTAAAGTCTTTGGCATAACTAGGAATTGTGTATAATTGTTTTGGATTGTTTTACTTGAACTTCTTGAATTGATGCAACTTTTCAGTGGCTGTACAGCAGATGCAATCATTTTATTTAGTTTAATTTTAGTCATTTTATTATAGTAGAAGTTGTAATAAGAATTTAGGAAGAAACGGCATATGTTTTCGATGTTCTGTTTAAGAGAAAATGAATTTTTAAGTTTAAGTATGCATGCTGTCCAAAAACTAGAAGAATGTAAAATGTGTGGTATTTATGTTATGACTCGTTCTTGAATGATTAAATATGTGAAATTCATGTTAATCTTGAAGTATAAGTGTTTAGGATTAAAAGTGAATTTTTAAAAGTAATTTTATAATAATTATAAGTAAGGTTGTATATGTGTTTGAATGAAATGTTGTTTATGCTTGTATAAAGTAATTGAAGGATGTTCTTGAAAAAGGAATATTGATTTGATATTGAGTTTAAAGTTTTTTTTAAGGATTTTAGAAATGATTTATTTTCTAAGTATTTACATGATTTCCAAAATTTCAAAGGCTTTGAGAAATTAATGTTTTCAAAGGTTATATTTGGTAATTACTTTTAAGTTAGTGTGAATATTTATAAAGGTTATTTTGTGAAAATGATTGGTTTAAAAGGTTTGCAATTGGGAACGAGTAGCGAGACCGAAAATCAAGCCCACGTTAGTTCTTCACATCAAGGTGAGAGAGTAGCACCTTTAGGCACAATGGCACCATGGTAATCGTTAGAACGATTTCAACCATCTCAAAAGTCGGAATCCGGGTTACATGTCAAGATACGAGACGACAATTGAGTGTAGGATGTGTTTAGTCGTCCTTCGTTAAGACAGTGACTCTATTTTATTATTTGATATATTTGTGATTATATTATATTATGCTTGTATGAGTATATAGGAAATGTTGTTAAATGATTTTGAGAATGTTGATGGATATGTTGTAAATGTTCTAAAAGAAACGTATGATCTAGAAATGTTGGAGTTAATGAGAAATGATAGTTATGGGAATGTGAAAGAACCCTATGAGCAAGTTGTAATACGTTTGAAAGAAGTACGAAATGATTAAGTTTTGATAATATGCGAAAATGATGTTTATGTACAGTGATGGTGCATCGTGGCACAATGACTTTGTAATTATTCCCCTTTGAGTGACTAATCACGTGAATGAGTGTGCCGTGATTACGTCTTGTGGATTCCACTGTACGATGATGAAGTTTTGCTGTGGTCCCTTGGAGGTCGAGGCCCGTTAGAAGCGCGGCTTAGAATGGGTCGACCAAACTTAGGATTAATAAAAGATTCTAAAGAACTAAAAGACTTAAAAGACTTTAGGACCCAATCCTTTCTAACTACGTTGAGAGTGAAGTAGTGGAGAGGAAAGATACCGTATACTTGGAGGTCGGGCATTCCACCAAGTGGTGATTGCGATAGGGGAGGGCAATGATGGTGATTCGTCAAGAAGCCTAAGAGCACTTCCCTAGGTGGAACGATGCTACAGTGATCAAGGGCACCTGCTGGTCGTTGATCGTAGCTAGGACTACAACGCGAACTAGGGATAGAGCTGTCGCCCCCTTGAGCAAATCATGGACGTTGTAGAGGGAATCCGAATGGGACTAGAAGCCATCGTTTTTTTTATGAACTTATGAATTGATACTTGATTTTATTTTGCTGGCCAACTGGCGTGGTTTCAGCTGGTACGTACCCTTTGGCTTCGATGTCAGCATGGTTAGGACTCCTGTGCATCCCATCTGCTTTCCGAACTAGGACGAGGTTGGATATTGAAGGAGGAGATGTAGCATGTGTGCTAATTTGTCTTTAACCGATAGTTTCCTTCCCTAACGATTTAATAGTGATGATAGACTTATGAAAATATTACTGATGGAATTCTCGAGTAATGATAATCATGATACAGATATAAGATTCAATAATAATATGATAAGGATATTATGCTTGCGTTAGTTCTAATGTGACCCCTGGAATAAGCCCATGTCGTCGACGCTTTGCCCGTCTGGTAGCTAACTCTCTATATTCTTCTGTATGCTCTTGTCTCTGTCTATGATAAATATATTAGATGGCGGACCGAATAATTCAAGTGGAAATGTCTCCTATAATGGGGGGACATTGGCATAGAATCACACACGGATGGATCTGGGAGGGACCAACAAGACTCACCATTACCGATCGAGATCATACACTGCGAGGAGTAGCCACCGATCGTGAAGAAGTGCGATATCGTCTCAGGGATCTTATGCCAGATGGACCTCGAGATTTCCATAATGCCCCGCCCACTGATCAGAATATCGGTGAGGAAGAGGACCCGGAGGAGGAAGAGGACCCAGAGGAGGAAGAAGACCCAGAGGAAGACCCGGACGAGGATGTGCACGATGACGATTAGTTTATTCCTTAGTGATATTGATCTCTGTTTGTTTTGTAGTCTTGGATAACGAACCCTTTGTTTATCATTATGTCACCCCAGTGGAAGTTTTATCTTTTCGTTATTTGATATTTTGGATAATGGTTGTTAAGCCTAAACAATTTCTATAACGTTTATTTTGGAATCAATCTAAGGATAATTTTATTCCGCATTTTTAAATATTGAGTTTTGGAATGATAGGTATAGTGGCACTTCACTTTGGAAAATAGAATGGAGTTTTGAAGAACTGAGGAAAACCTTTTTATGAACCAAGTTATTAATAGAAGTTAAAAACTAAGTTTGAAAAATATTTTGGAAACTAAGTTTATATACAAACTCACCTTTTAATGATATCATGTAAATGTTTTATAAAAAAAAATAGCGCAAATTTTTAGTGAAAATTCTATTTCCAAATTGGGGTGTTACATTTGGTGGTATCAGAGCGATGGTTATTCTTAGTGGCCTTAAGCATAGCCTTATATGCTTTCATTGTGTGACTCTGTTTGGTAGTTATAGTGTAGTTACCCTTTCGGCTCGAGCATAGCCTAATATGCTTACCTTGTGCAACCCTTGGCTTGATCTGAGACTCCAATCCTCCGTATGTAACAGAAGCAAGATGGCACGTCGACAAGCGAATGAGGAACCAGCTGCTATTTTGGCTCAGACAGTTGCGGTCTTGGCAGGAGTAAGGGACAACATGAACCTGATGCATCAACAACTTCAGAAGAATCAGAATGTGAACGCTGGTGGGCAAGGAATCAGAGGACTTGACGAGTTTTGTCGTAGGAATCCAAAGGAGTTTGCTGGAGGTTACGCATCGGAAGAAGCGGAAGTGTGGGTAGCAAGTTTGGAAAGGATTTTTGGAGGAATGGTGCAGTGCACCGATGAGCAAAAGATCGCCTATGCTGGATACATGATGGTAGGAGAAGCGGCTGATTGGTGGAGCAATGAGAAACAAGCATTAGGAGGACAACTTGGAGCGTTGACTTGGAATCAGTTCAAGGACAGACTTTTGGTGAAATACTTTCCGGAACATCTGAAGACAACTAAGGAGTTAGAATTTCTGCGATTGGAACAACGTAACATGACTGTGGGGGAGTATGCTGCAAAATTTGAGAATCTAGCAAAGTTTATGCCTTACTATGGAGAAGCGGCGAATGAAAGTTCTAAGTGTGCAAAATTTTTGGATGGACTGAAGCCGGAAATTAAGCAAGCTTTAGCTCCTATGGATATTGTTGTGTTCACAACTCTGGTGAACAAGGGAAGTATTGTGGAAAGCGGCCTGAAATCAAGGAAATCTACTGGAAAGCTAGCTGTACAAGTTTCAAGTGGTGGTCCGATGAGACACTCTTCAGGACATGGAAACCCGAATAGTGGAGCAAGATATCAAGGTCCTTATGGACAAAGGAGTGGACAAAGGGACAATCGATCAAGGTTTCATGGTATTATCAACCACAAGAATTATCCCTGGAATAACAACCACAACAACCAGAATCGTGGCAACAACCGAAACAACAACAATCGCAACAACCAGTTAAGAGGAAACAACAATAATAACAGTGGTGGAAATCGAGGAAACAATGGGAATGCTGGTGGATTTCGCAACAATGGGAATGCTGCTGGAGGACAAGCAAGTACACCTCCATTCTGCAACAAGTGTAACAAGAATGACTTTGGACCAAATTGCCCATGGAACAATCCCAACTGCTTCAATTGCAACTGACCTGGACACATCTCAAGGAATTGCCCTGAACCTAAGCGAGAAGTCAATGCTGTGAACGTGGCTAGACCCCGTGGACAAGGAAGAGTTTTCTCAATGAGCGGAGCGGAAGCTGCTAACAACGCTAATCTGATCCAAGGTAGGTGTTTCATTCGTAAGATACCCTTGAATGTGTTGTATGATTCGGGTGCTACGCATTCGTTTATTGCTCGTAATGTGGTTGAGAGATTAAATTTGCCAGTAAATGTTATGCCTTTTGATCTAATTGTGTCTACCCCTACTAGTGACCCAGTCATGGTGTCAACTTTTGTTTCTAAATGCCCGGTAGGAATAGAAGATAGAGAGTACTTAGTGGACTTAATTGTCTTACCCCTTACCCAACTCGACATAATTTTAGGCATGGATTGGTTAACTGCTAATCATGTTCTCCTAAATTGTGCCGAAAAGACTCTTATCTTCAATAACTTAAGACCTAGAGTACCTCAAATCTTAGAACCCGAGCACATGACTGCCAATCAAATCAAAGCTTCATGGGAAGATGGAGCCATGATATACATTTTTCTCGCTTCTTTGGACGTCAAGGAGAAGAAAAAGATGGAGGAGTTACCTGTTGTCAAAGATTTTCCTGAGGAAATCCCTGGATTACCGCCTGTACGTGAAGTGGAGTTCGGAATTGACTTGATCCCTGGAACGGCACCTATTTCAAAAGCACCTTATCGCATGGCACCAATGGAGTTGGTGGAGTTAAAGAAGCAATTGGAAGAGTTACTGGAAAAGCAATTCATTCGACCAAGTGTTTCACTGTGGGGAGCACCTGTTTTGTTCGTCAAGAAGAAGGATGGAAGTATGAGATTATGCACCGACTACCGTCAATTGAATAAAGTTACTATCAAGAATCGATACCCGTTACCAAGAATTGACGATTTGATGGATCAATTAAGAGGAGCTACAGTATTTTCAAAGATCGACTTAAGATCAGGCTATCATCAGATCAGAGTGAAAGAAGAGGATATTCCTAAGACAGCTTTCAGAACGAGATATGGGCACTATGATTATCTGGTCATGCCTTTTGGAGTGACTAATGCGCCCGCAATATTCATGGACTACATGAATAGAATCTTTCACCCGTTTTTAGATTCTTTTGTCGTTGTGTTTATTGACGATATTTTAATCTATTCACGGAATAAGGAGGAACATGCGAAACATTTGACGAAGGTGTTAGGCGTACTGAAGGAAAAGAAGTCATTCGCCAAGTTGTCAAAGTGTGACTTTTGGCTGGAGTCAGTGAATTTTCTAGGGCATGTGATAACCAAGAATGGAATTGCGGTGGACCCCGCAAAGGTGGAGGCAGTGTTGGAGTGGAAAGCACCAACAACGGTGACGGAAATCCGGAGTTTCCTTGGACTTGCTGGTTATTACCGTAGGTTCATCGAAGGATTCTCTCGATTGTCACTACCATTGACCAAGCTAACTAGAAAAGGACAAGCGTTCGTTTGGACGGAGAAGTGCGAGGAGTGCTTTCAAGAGCTAAAGAGGAGGTTAACATCTGCACCGGTATTGGTTTTACCTGATCCGACAAAGACTTTCTGGGTGTACTGTGATGCGTCGAAGCAAGGATTAGGATGTGTGTTAATGCAAGATGGCCAAGTGGTGGCGTATGCTTCAAGACAACTGAAGATTCACGAAAAGAATTATCCTACTCACGACTTGGAGCTGGCAGCCGTAGTATTTGCATTGAAGATTTGGAGGCATCATTTGTACGGTGTAAGGATCGAGGTATTCAGCGATCACAAAAGCTTGAAGTATCTATTCGAGCAGAAAGAGTTGAATATGAGGCAAAGAAGGTGGATAGAATTCCTGAAGGACTATGATTTTGAAGTGCAGTATCATCCTGGAAAGGCAAACGTTGTAGCTGATGCACTAAGTAGAAAATCCCTGCATGTGTCTGCATTAATGATAAAGGAGTTGGAGCTGATAGAGAAGTTTAGAGATCTGAATATGGCAGTGGAGTTTAACCCAAGGAGTATGATACTGGGAACTTTGAAGGTGAGCAATGAATTTATGGAGCAAGTGAAGGCGTTACAAACAGCAGATTCGGAATTACAAGAGAAGAAGGAACTGTCAGATAAAGGAAAGGAAGTGGAATTTCAGTTAGGAACAGATGGAATTCTACGATTCAAGGAAAGAGTTTGTGTGCCGAACAACCGAGAAGTTAAAGAAATGATTTTGGAAGAAGCACATAAGAGCAAATTAAGTTTTCACCCCGGAGCGACAAAAATGTACCAAGATTTAAAGAAGATTTTCTGGTGGTCAGGAATGAAACGAGAAGTAGCGGAATATGTATCAAGATGCCTAACATGTCAGAAAGCAAAGATCGAACACAAAAAGCCTGGAGGAGAATTGCAACCGTTACTTGTACCTGTCTGGAAGTGGGATAGTATATCCATGGACTTTGTGTCTGGTTTTCCAAGAACTCAGAGAGGGTGTGATGCTATTTGGGTAATAGTAGATCGTCTTACCAAGACAACACGTTTTATCCCGATCAACATGAGGTATCCCTTGGAGAAGCTGGCTGAGTTGTACATCAAGGAAGTAGTGAGACTACATGGAGTACCTTCGAATATAGTGTCAGATAGAGATCCGTGTTTTACTTCAAAGTTTTGGGAGAGTTTACAAACTACAATGGGGACAAGCCTAAGTATGAGTTCTGCATATCATCCCCAAACGGATGGTCAATCAGAACGGACAATTCAGACTTTGGAGGATCTACTAAGAGCCTGTGTACTGGAGGAAGCTGGAAGCTGGGATTCTTTCTTGCCATTGATTGAATTCACCTACAACAATAGTTTCCATTCGAGCATAGGAATGGCACCTTATCAAGCACTGTATGGAAGGAAGTGTAGAACTCCGTTGTGCTGGTTCGAGACCGGAGAGCAATTACAGTTAGGACCGGAGGTGGTGCAACAAACGACAGACAAGATCAAAGTAATTCAAGAAAAGATGAGAACCGCGCAAAGTAGGCAGAAGATTTATCATGACAAGAGGAGAACTCCGTTGGAGTTTAAGGAAGGTGATCATGTATTCATGCGGGTAGTACCTACTACCGGCATTGGCAGAGTGCTCAAAACCAGAAAATTAACCCCTACATTTATAGGACCCTATCAAATCCAAAAACGTGTAGGACCAGTAGCGTACCAGATAGCCTTACCCCCTATGTTTTCCAACTTACACAATGTTTTTCACGTATCTCAGCTAAGAAAGTATATTAGTGACCCAACCCACATTGTTGAGCCTGACTCGATACAACTCAAGGATAATCTTACGTATGAAACATTGCCCCTGCGGATCGATAGTCGTAGTATTAAGACGTTGAGAGGAAAAGAGATTCCGTTGGTCAAAGTAATTTGGAGCCAAGATCATGGGGAAGATGCTACCTGGGAACGCGAAAGTAGCATGAGGGAATCGTACCCTCACTTGTTTGAATCAAGTGCGTATTTCTCGGGGACGAGAAATCTCTAAGTTGGGGAGGATTGTGAGACCCGCAATTTTTACCAATTTATTTTAATATTTTATTTAAGTCACATCTATTTTAAGAATAGTTTAATAATAGTTGCCTTTGGTTGATTTTTTTTCTAGTATATATATGTATATATGCAGCGATAATATATATATATATATATACATAATAATTAAAATTTTGTGTATTAAATTAGAAAAAAAAAATTATTTTAAGTGTGAAATTTCATTTCTGGATATTTAATAAATATTTTCATTATCTTGAAATAATTTTTACTAAGGTTTTGGCTGAAAAATGAATTTTTGGGTTATAGAGCTAGAACTTCAAAAATTCATATCTTTTCAACCGTACGTCGAAAAATTACAAATGATATGTTAAAACGATCGTATCGAAATCTAGATTATGAAAATGTAAAGCTTTGATTTTTATTTTAGAGTTTTCGAAATTTTATCACTGCTACAATGTTAAACGAATTTTTAAGTTTTAAGTATGAATGTATGGTTTTAATGCATTAAATAACCTTTTGACTCAAGTATATTTTATTTTGAAAATGAAAATAAATTTCTGAAGTTTTATATTGTACTACCATTTAAATAAAGTGTATTTTCGTATTTTTCTTAGTTTAATAGTTTAGGAAGTGTATTTTTGAAGGAAATGATCTTAGGACTTCAAAAATTCATAACTTTCAAACCGTAAGTCCAAAAATTATAAACTTTATATGAAAACGATCGTATTAAAATGTAGTATCTTAATATGTAAAAATGAAATTTTTAGTTTAATATTTACGAAAAAGTACTGTACAGTAGGTAGAAAATCGAATTTTGATAGTTTTAATTAAGAAAAATTATTTTGAGACATAAAATAATTTAATGAACTGTAAAATATTTTTATTGGTATATTTAAATAATTATCTTAGTAATATTTGGCTGAACAGTCCATATTTAAATATTTTCTTAATTGTTTTCTGATTTATTTGAAATGATAGTTTAATATGATTGGTTAATAGTGAAGGCACCTCCAAAAGGAACCAATGAAAAATTTTCTCTCCTATTTTAATATATATGTGCCGTCCAAAATAGGATAGGGAGAGAGGAGAATAATTCTGAAAATTGTGAGAATAAACCATGAATTAAAAGAATGTAGGAATCAACAAAATCCCAATTAATGCCAAAGTGTGTTCCAAGGTACATGAATTAATTTTGCTGACTCATGGTGAGTAAGGGGGCCGAATTTTACCTCTGAAAATTGAGGGGAAATGCATCTTCAACACCTATAAATAGATGGCCTTAGCTCTCACATTTTTCACACACAATCCTTGATAGTTTTACAAGAAAAAAAAATTCTAAGAGAAGAATAGAGAGAGAGGGACGAATAGGCTTAAGGAAGGAGGGAGGAATTGCTTTGTGACTTGAAGTTTTCTTAAGCTTAAGGAGTAGAGGTAACCCAAAATCACTTATTTATTTAATCTCTTTTTAAGTTGTTTTGTTTGTATTCTTGAGTAAAAACTTCTAAATTCTTCTATAGCTAAGTTCTAAATTTTCCTTTTCATTTTAAAGTTATTATTGAATATGTGATATTGTTCTTGAGTCATATGAATTAAGGATGAGAAAAGGGACACAAAAAGGGTGTTTAAAGGGATTTATCTCCCCTTTTCTTTAATTCTTAAGATGGCTAAAATTGTTGATGAGTATAATTAATTAATTTTCTGAGTTTATTTTATTTCTAAGACTATATGAATTATAAAGAATTTTGTATAATTAAATAAGTTTTTATTCTTTGTCTTTTAATTGTTTTTGTTTCTTTGTATTAAGGAATAATAATAAATAAGTAAATAGCAATGGGAAAAAATATAATTTTCTGGTATATGTATATATATTAGCCGTGGCATATATTAGAAAAAGTGAGGATTGATTTGTGTATTTTTGATATATGGATTGTATTGTTGTTTAATAAAATAAAAGGGAATGGAAATAAATAAAAGAATTAAAATGGATTTTTATTTTATTTTATTCTGGACCGTGTGAAAATATAATTATATTGTATGGTAATTGTTGTTATTTCATGTGTATTTGAGTTATAGTTAGATCTCTAAAAAGAATGAAAACAAATAAGTATTTTCCTTAAAGTAAAAATGAAATTAAAATGATTAATGAAGAAGGGAACTAAAAATAATTTTTGGGAAATAAAATAATTCTGGAAAATTTTTAATGTTCTTAAAGTGTGTGATGTCCTAGACGGTGAGGTCCTCCAAGGGTAGGAGAAGACCTTCAAAGGAGCCTCTGTCTAGGGTTGATATGTGATGTTTGGTGGGAGTCCTCAAGTGGCTAAGGAAGAGAGCCAGGAAGTAACCCTAATCACTGGTGTGTGAGAGTGACAATTAGGGTTAGAGGACGTACCTGAGCCCCATGTAGTACGGAGCTACTTATAGGGGGGAGCTGGTTGCCCTAATGGGCTTGCTTTAGGCCCAAGTAGGGCCAGCCTGTACTGAGCTATGAGTGGATGAGTTGTCCTTGTGGATAAGATGATGAGTTGTCCTTGTGGATAAGATGGGAAGACGTCATCATGTCCTCGGTGTCGGACTTGGGAAGGTGTCGGACTTGGACGTCGGACCTGAGTTGGAGCACGAGGTCGGCCTGTATCTGGCGTTTGTTCGGTCGTTGAGCTTTGAGCTCGGCCAAGCGTTCAGAAGGCTTCCTGAAGGGTCCTTAGGTCTTGGGCAGTGTTCTAAAGACCTCAGCTAGGCTGAGTCCACCACATAAGCCCCCCAGCTCGGTCAAGGCTATCTGAGCCTTGTTCCGAGGTCCTGGTTTAGGTCCTTTTCCCAAATCCACCACATAAGGGCCGTGTCCACCACATAAGCCCCCCAGCTCGGTCAAGGCTATCTGAGCCTTGTTCCGAGGTCCTAAGGAGTTCGGACGTTGGGTCGTCGAAAAGCTGGATCCAGCTGTCTCTGACATCGTCTCATTATGACGGAGCGGGTTTGACAGCTGTCTACTCACCAGTACCGAAGTGACGTTTGCTTTTACCGGATCTGACACGTGTCAGAAATCACGACCTACGAAGCGTCACCATCATTGTGACGTTGCTCGAGGTCCATTATTTCAGCTACTGCGTGCCACGTGTCCCAGTTGATATGGCTGCATGCTGGGTTGGGCCTTTTGGGCCAAGCCCAAATTTCGAAAATGGAGGGAAGATGGTTCCTCTTCTCCTATTTTGACAAAAACCGTTCCTCTTCTTCTTTCTACCAAACAGTTGTTCTTTCATTCCCTCACACCAGTCCCATTCTCCCTCTTCCCTTCGAAACTGCATTTTGGAACTGTGCTCCTCTTACCTTCCTCCTCCGCAGAAGATCAACAGCAAGTTACTCTCTCCCTCCCATTCATTCTTTAAGGTATTCTCTTACTCCTTTTTTCTTTTTGTTTTTGCCTTTTCTTCTTCTCTGCTCTGGTTTTCCTGGGTAGGATTTAGGATTTTAAAGGCTTTGTTTCTATAGTGAGGGGTGGTTTTTTCTGCCTGTTGGGTTTTGTGTTAGTCTTGGGGAATGAAATTGGTGGCTTATAATGTTTCTGGGTTTGGAGCGTTTTAGGACTTGTTGGAGGGTTTTTGCTTTCATTTTTCAAGAAATCAAAGGGATATACTGGGTTCATTATGAGTAGGGAACGGGTTAGGGAATGGTCTATAGTGATCTCCCTATCCTGTAGCAGTAACGAGGAAGAGGACGGCTCATCTTCCTCGTCATGTTCCTCCCTGAAGGTCGACGAGGAATATGAGGGACATGTTCTAGAGGTTGATCCCGTTGAGGTAGTCTATCCTCGGGATCGGGAGCAGAGGAAAGAGTGGACTTGCCGATCTCGAGAATATGGGGGAGGGAAGAGGATATGAATGGGGGGTGCCTATGGTAGAGGGGGGGGGTGCTCGCCCCTCGGAACGACTTCGAGGGGGTTTTCTGGGGGGTTATTCTTTGTAACCGTAGGACTAACATCGAGCTCCCCTGTTCTTCCACAGGTACCATGCCGCCCAGGAAATGCGTCAGCCGACCTGAGCTGTACCCTGCGCCCACCAATGCCGACCAATATCAATGGGTCGATGTGGAGCCGAAGGGAGTGCAATCTAGTTTAGATTCCGAGGATAAGCTCTCCGACGTGAAGAGAGCTGTACTACCCTGTTTGGGCGATGCTGCTGGTACTTCTTATGAGGTTCTTCCTTGTTCGGCGAATGACAGAATATGCACCAAGACCGATGATAACTCCTTCTTTTTTTATGCCGACTTGATTCACAACCTCGGCGTGACCTTGCCGTTTACCGACCTCGAGACGAGGGTTCTGAAAGAGCTCGGACTGGTCCCTACGCAACTTTATCCCAACACCTGGTCTTTCCTAAGGGCGTTTTAAAAGTATTGCGGGTCCAAAGGGTTGGTCTGCACAGTTCGGCTCTTTTTGTGGATGTACAACCCGTTCGTCAGTAACAAAGACGGGGTTACTCGTCGACTTTGGGTATCGGCCAAAGCCCGAGCTCGCTGTGGGCTGTTCGGAATGTTTACGGAATCTTGGAAGCACTTTAAGCCCAGATTCTTCAAGTACAAGTTCGTAGGCACTGGCCGACCTTGGTTCCGGGACGAGACGGGTCCGAGGTTTCCCTTGGAGTGGACCCCGAAGTTCTTCGATCGCCACCTCGGCACGCCACAAAGGTGGTCGGGCGCGACTCTTGATGCCGACGAGGCCGCCACAGTCCACCATTTCCAAAATGAATATCATGCTCGGAAATTCTAACTTGATGTTGGAGTTTTCATGAAGTGTGCTGACAACGAAGTTTTAGGCAAAATTGGTAGTTAACCTCGCACTTATACCCTTGTTTTTTTTTACTGATTTTTCTTTATCTTATTGTTTGCAGAGGAATATTGGTCAGCCATGTCGTCTAAGGCATTAAAGGCTGCGTTGAGCCGCAAAAGAAAGAGGTCAGAAAATACTTCCAATGAGGCCGCGACCGCTGACACCACGTCAACCGACTCCGCTCTTCCACACTCTACTCCACCTGCGGTGATCACTACCCCACCTCCTCCTCACTCTCCATCGCCAAGTACCGAGATCGTCAATGCTGCCGGTACCCCAAGGCCGACGACCCCCACTACGAGGGCCTCAGTCAAAGAGGCACTGGTAAAGATGTCGGGAGCCGAGTGAAAGAAGATGGCCGAAGGGCTGGCCTATCACTTGAAAAGGTCAACAAATATTTTCAATGTGTTGGCCGATGTTGCTGACGACGTTGCGGAAGGCGTGTCGCCATCCAGAAAGAGGGCCCGGTCTGATGTGGCAGCTGAAGTGGCGGAGCTGAGGAATAGTAAAAACTCTGCCGAGCAACAGTTGGCCGAGTTAGAAGAGAAGCACCGTCAGCAGATGGAAGAGCTTCGGAAAGGTCAAGAGGAGGCCCTGGCCCAAGCGACGGCGGAGGCAAAGGAGGCTGGTCGGCAGGAAGGTCTGGCCGAGGTGGAGAAGGTGAGGACATTGCTGAAGAGAAGAGCCGCTCAGGCTCTTAAACACAAGGTAGCCGCTTATGAATCGGATTTCAATCTTGATAGGGCGGCAAGTAAAATTTTTAACAGTGCAATAGAGCAGATTCTTCACATGAACCAAGGGCTCCGAATCCGGTATATCGGTGCTTCTGCTGGGTTCGGGGTGGAAGAGGGGAAGATGGTTGACTACGATAAGGATGGGCTCGAGGTTGACCTTGACCAACCTGAGGAGAATCTGCCCAATCCTTTGGTGGAGAAACCGGATGAGGAGTTCAACCCAAACTCGGTTGTCCTGTCCGATGTTGAAGATGAAGCAGCATAAGTCCCTTATGCTGGGCAGCTTGCGATTTGTCAATGTTTTTTGTAACATGTTTGACAATGTTGGATTGTATTTTGCTTTATTGTGTACAACATTTTATTCTTATGCAAGTTCTTTCCAGTTTTAACTTGTTGCATGCTGTTATATTTATGCAAGTTTTTACTCTAACTTGTTGCATATGTACTATGTCTGAGGTCATTTCTAAGTAAAACTACTTGTGAGAATACAAGTCCTTTACCAACTTGTTGTATTTTGCCCTGATCGGACCTAAAAAACTTGTATCCAAGACCTTGGTGTTTAAAATCTAGTACAAATAATTCGGATAAACTCGGATGACTCAGTGAGTGCAGTAATCTTATAAGTTTTCCTCTGAATAAAGGTACTGTATATAAGTGCATACGGTAGGGAACTCGGATCTACCCGCCTTAGCCGAGGTGGGTGTCCTCGTCCCCGATGTAAAAGAGAATGTTGAGTGAAGTTATGTGGAAACATTTCACAGTAGTCTGTTCTTTATCGGGTGTCCCTTGTACAATGTGCATATGAGCCGATCTTATCTAGAAGACGTTGGCTGTGCATAGCGCCATGCAACATTTAGGTGGCTAGTGCTAAATGAGAAGCTAGTACGTACGTATATAAAACTGTGGCACTTGAGTAATGGGCAAGTTTGTACTTTTTTATTAATTATAAACATGAGTACATTGCCTATGAATTAAAAAGGTGGGTATATCCCAAAGTGGAAAATAAGAGCATGACTAGGGGAAGTAAGTGTAAAATGTTAACAGAAATGAAGATAGAACTTAAACTTTTAGCTGAGGCGGCTGATAACATCTGAGGTAAACCTAGCTGAAGTAGGTTCTCAGTTTTGCAACGTTCCAAGAATTTTTGAGTTCGGCCCCTTCAAGAGTCTCCAGTCTGTATGCCCTAGAGTGTGTTTTCGAAATGACTCTGTAGGGGCCTTCCCAATTTTGAGCAAATTTCCCATCTCTTCGGTTTTTAAGACCGATGTCAGCTCTCCTGAGAACGAGATCACCGACCTCAAAAGACCTGGGTTGTACCGTTTTGTTATACTGCTTGGCTTGCCTTTCTTTTGCTTTCTTTTCCCGAGCAGAGGCGGCGTCCCGGATTTCGTCGGCCAGTATCAAGTTTTCTTTGATCAAATTTCCGTTTTCCTCCTCGGGTCTGTCCCTCATTCGGAAGGTATGAATCCTTCGTTCGATGGGGATGACCGCATCACAACCATAGGTGAGTCTGAAGGGGGTTTCTCCGGTCGAGGACTGAACTGTGGTCCTGATTGACTAGAGGACCTCGGGTAGAAGATCGGCCCATGCTCCTTTGGCCTGTGTAATTCTCTTCTTGAGGCCGTCAACGATAGCTCGGTTGGCGGCCTCAGCTTGGCCATTAGTCTGGGGGTGCTCTACCGAAGAAAACCGATGAGAGATCCCGAGATTCTCAGCTAACATCTGGAAGTTGTTGGCAGCGAATTGACTACCATTGTCGGTGATTAATGTGAGTGGAAGGCCAAAACGAGAGATGACTTGTTTCATAAAAAATTTCTGGATCCTTGCCGAAGTGATGGTTGCTAGGGGCTCAGCTTCGATCCATTTGGTGAAGTAGTCTATTGCTACCACGATGAATTTCAGCTGGCCCGGAGCCGTCGGGAACTGTCCCGCAATGTCCATTCCCCACATGCTGAAAGGCCAGGGGGAAGCTAGAGAGTGGAGCTCCTCGGAGGGTTTCTGATAAACATCGCTGAAGAATTGGCATTGAGGACATCGTCAAACATGGTCAATGGAATCCATAACTAAGGTCGGCTAGAAATATCCGGCCCTTAGTATCTTCCTTGCCAAAGATTTTCCCCCGACATGGTGGCTCCCCAGTCCTCCGTGAACCTCGTTCAAGGTTTCCTGAGCTTCCTCGGAGGTGAGACATCGGAGGAGAGGGGAAGACATTCCTCTTTTATAAAGGATTCCATCCATAATAACATACTCAGCCGCTTTTCTCTTAAGTTTCTTTGCCTCCTTCTGATCGGCTGGAAGTATGCCATGTTCGAGGTATGCCTTTATCGGGTGCATCCAATTCAGCGATACTGAAATAACCATCACCATGCTTGGGGCCGAGATTTGTTCTTGAATGAGGCTTTTATTGTTCCCTTCGCCTTTCGTGCTCGCCAACTTGGAAAGCACATCGGCTCGGGAGTTTGAACTGCGGGGGATATGGGTGATGGAAAACATGGCAAAATCAAGAGCCAGGGATTTAACTTTATCAAGGTATTTCTGCAGGAGGGGCTCTTTGGCTTGGTAGTCTCCAATGACTTGGGAAACCACCAACTGGGAATCGCTCATAATTTGGACTTCGGTTGCACCGAGCTCCTTGGCCATGCGGAGGCCGACAATGACTGCTTCGTACTCGGCCTGATTGTTCGAGGTTAAAAACTCGAATTTCAGGGAGTATTCGATGTTGAGCCCTTCCGCATTTTCCAAAATAACACCAGCTCCTGCACCCTTTTGATTGCTCGAACCATCAACATATATTACCCAAATATCCGAGCTAGAGCTTTGGTGGGGCTCTGTGAACTCGGACACAAAATCTGCCAACACTTGTGACTTATTTGCCTTCCTTGGTTCATAGGAGATGTCGAACTCGGACAGTTCGATTGCCCAGGCCATCATTCTCCCTGAGAGGTCGGGCTTTTGCAGGACTTGTTTAATGGGTTGGGCGGTTCTTACGACAATAGGGTGACTTTGGAAATATTGTCGTAGCCGCCGTGCAGCCAGGATGAGACAGAATGCGAATTTCTCAATCTTGGAATACCGGAGCTCGGGACCTTGGAGAGCTCGGCTTATGAAATAAACGGGAAACTCACTTCGGCCCTCGTCTCGGACTAACACCGAGCTGAGGGCGGAATCCCATACGGAAAGATAAATGAAAAGATTCTCCCCCTCTCGAGGGCTGGAGAGAACTGGAGGGGAAGAGAGATATTCCTTAAGCGCAAGGAAAGAGGCTTCACAGTTCGGATCCCAGTTAAAAGTTGTGCCTTTTTTCAACAGTTGGTACCAGGGTAAGGCCTTCTTAGCAGCTTGAGGAAGGAATCTGAACAGTGTCGCCATCCTGCCAGTTAATTGTTGCACCCCTCTGAGGTCGGCAGGGCTTTTCATTTCTAATATAGCACGGCATTTGTCTGGGTTTGCTTCGATTCCTCTCTCAGAGAGCATGAATCCGAGGAAGGCACCAGCGGGGACCCCGAAGGTACACTTCTCCGGATTCAATCTCATCCTATGTGCTCTTACCCTCTCCAGAACCATGGTCAGATCTCGGACATGGTCTTCCCTTTTCTTACTCTTTGTAATCATGTCATCGATATAGACCTCCATGGTGGTACCAATGATCCCATCAAAAAATTTATTCATCATCCTTTGATAGGTTGCGCCAGCATTCTTTAGGCCGAAAGGCATGACAGTGTAACAATAAGTTGCCTTTCCGGTCGTGAATGTGGTCTTGTCTTGATCAGAGGGATACATAGGGATCGGATTGTATCCCGAATATGCATCAGTGAATGACAACAACTGGTAGCCTGCTGAATTATCGACGAGCTGGTCGATGATCGGCAGCGGATGTTGGTCCTTGGGGCAGGCTTTGTTGAGGTCGGTGTAATCCACACACATCCTCCAACTGCCGTTTGCCTTTTTAACCAACACAGTGTTTGCAACCCATTCGGCGTATGGGACTTCTTTTATAAACCCGGCTTCGAGCAACTCAGACACCTTTTCCTGGATGACTTTTGCTTTCTCGGTCCCAACCCGTCTCATCTTCTGCGCTACTGGCCTTGCCTTCGGGTCTACACTGAGTTTGTGACAGATAAAGTTCGGGTCGATCCCCGGCATATCGGCCGAGGTCCAAGCAAAAAAATCCAAATTAGCTCGCAACAGTGCGATGATCTCATCCTGGATCTCTTTAGGGAGGTCGGCACCCACTTTGACAGTTTTGCTAGAGTCAGCAGGATCGATGGGAATTACCAACCACTCTCCTTGAGGAGACGGTCTGAGATCATCCTGTTCGGCCCGGACATCCAATTCGGCCAAAAGGACCTTTCCTTTGGCTAATGTCGGGCCAGAGAGTTCTTCTTGCTTTTTCCTGTTTTCCCGTAGACTCGCGTTATAGCAGAGTCGGGCTTTGAGCTGGTCGGCTTTGACGGTGACAAGGTTGTCGTCAGAACCGACGAATTTCATTGCTAAGTGAACTGTTGAGACCATTGCCCCGAAGGCTTGCAGGCAGGTTCGTCCCAGTATCACATTATATGGGGATTCAGAATCAACCACTAAAAACTTGATAATCTCCGTTCGGGCCGAAGGCAGTTTGCCCAAGGTCACCGGGAGGAGGATGGCTCCAAGGGGGCGTATTGCATCGCCCGTGAAGCTGATAAGATGCCCTTCAAAATGTACGAGGTCGGAAGACCTTAGTTTAAGTGCTTGAAATGTGTGGAGAAAAAGAATATCGACCGAGCTTCCTTGGTCGACAAGAACTCGGGCGATTTCGAAGTTGCTGATCATCGCCGCGATCACCATTGGGTCATTGTGATCCGGGATGATATCTCCTAGATCCTGATCAGAAAAACTGATTGGGATGTTCCGAGATGGTTTCTTACCAATAAGCTTGTGGCGAACAGCTAATACTTGCTGAACGTACTTTTTCCTTTCCAACTTCTTCTCGCCACCACCGGCGAAACCTCCAGAGATAGTTTCCACCTGGAAATTTTCCGGTGTCTTAAACAGATCTTATACAACAAAATTTCTTGGTTGTTGTTGGGAACCATCAGGGGCTCAGGCTTGAACGGTGGCTCGTTCGGCGGGATGCCGCACAGGCCATCTCTGATGCGACGATAGTGACGGTGGGTGAGGAGGGGGGGTGGTGGGGACCTTGCTGCCCTGTTAGCCTCAAGGTGTGATCGCAGGTCCTCAATTGACGGGATTCTCCCTGGGCGCTCCCTCCTCCTCTTCTGATCTGGTTGTGCTTGAGACATGGTAGTGTCTTCTGGGTGGGGATGAAGTTTATCTCTCCCCACAGACGGCGCCAATGTGATGTCCTAGACGGTGAGGTCCTCCAAGGGTAGGAGAAGACCTTCAAAGGAGCCTCTGTCTAGGGTTGATATGTGATGTTTGGTGGGAGTCCTCAAGTGGCTAAGGAAGAGAGCCAGGAAGTAACCCTAATCACTGGTGTGTGAGAGTGACAATTAGGGTTAGAGGACGTACCTGAGCCCCATGTAGTACGGAGCTACTTATAGGGGGGAGCTGGTTGCCCTAATGGGCTTGCATTAGGCCCAAGTAGGGCCAGCCTGTACTGAGCTATGAGTGGATGAGCTGTCCTTGTGGATAAGATGATGAGCTGTCCTTGTGGATAAGATGGGAAGACGTCATCATGTCCTCGGTGTCGGACTTGGGAAGGTGTCGGACTTGGACGTCGGACCTAAGTTGGAGCACGAGGTCGGCCTGTATCTGGCGTCTGTTCGGCCGTTGAGCTTTGAGCTCGGCCAAGCTTTCAGAAGGCTTCCTGAAGGGTCCTTAGGTCTTGGGCAGTGGTTCTAAGGACCTGGCTAGGCCGAGTCCACCACAAAGTGTATGAAATTGTATTTTATAGAAATTTTGTTTAATTGTTATTGTTTGATTTTATGTTATTTCCTTTCTATTTGGATTTAAGTTAAATAAGAACAATGAATTAGGATAATGCAATTTTCTGAAAAAAAAAATAATAATAAGTAGGCCGTGAGGCCTATGGTCCTTTTTAGAATAATCTTTGTAATTTGTTTGTTATTTGATGTGTAGTTAAATTATAGTTTATTGTTTAAAAGAAATAGAAACAAATGGTAGTTGTTATAAACTTATAAGAGCATGTATTGTTAAATGATTGTATGAGTATGTGATTGATGTGTTTGAAAATATTATTTGCTGGAAAATATGAGTTCTTCCTTAAAGAGGTCTATTTTATATTTTGTTAATGATTAAAACTCTTATTTTTAGTATATAAAGTGATGTAATGATATTATATAAATGTTTTAAAAAAATTAAAAATGCTTTTCCTAATTTTCTAAGTGTTGGTCGAATTTTAGGAGAAAAGAAATTAAGTTAATTGAATTTTTCTAATTGATTTGATAATTGTTTTAGTATGTCTATGGAATGAATTACATGTCTTTATGGAAAAGATAATTCTGAAAATTTAATTTTAATTCTGGAAATTTAATTTTTATTCTGAAAAATTAATTAGTTAAGATCCCAAATGATTATTTTTAAGGGTGTTAGTGATACTTTGTTTGTATGTGCAAATATAATGTAGAAACAAATAGAAATGGGTATTTTTGATTGATTAAAGTAATTTAAATAAAAATATTAAGTTGCTGTCCAAAATTTAGAATGTATGAAAAAGTAATGTTTTATTAGAAATAATAGTGTTTTAAAGTCTTTGGCATAAGTAGGAATTGTGTATAATTGTTTTGGATTGTTTTACTTGAACTTCTTGAATTGATGCAACTTTTCAGTGGCTGTACAGCAGGTGCAATCATTTTATTTAGTTTAATTTTAGTCATTTTATTATAGTAGAAGTTGTAATAAGAATTTAGGAAGAAACGGCATATGTTTTCGATGTTCTGTTTAAGAGAAAATGAATTTTTAAGTTTAAGTATGCAAGCTGTCCAAAAACTAGAAGAATGTAAAATGTGTGGTATTTATGTTATGACTCGTTCGTGAATGATTAAATATGTGAAATTCATGTTAATCTTGAAGTATAAGTGTTCAGGAATAAAAGTGAATTTTTAAAAGTAATTTTATAATAATTATAAGTAAGGTTGTATATGTGTTTGAATGAAATGTTGTTTATGCTTGTATAAAGTAATTGAAAGATGTTCTTGAAAAAGGAATATTGATTTGATATTGAGTTTAAAGTTTTTTTTTTAAGGATTTTAGAAATGATTTATTTTTTAAGTATTTACATGATTTCCAAAATTTCAAAGGCTTTGAGAAATTAATGTTTTCAAAGGTTATATTTGGTAATTACTTTTAAGTTAGTGTGAATATTTATAAAGGTTACTTTGTGAAAATGATTGGTTTAAAAGGTTTGCAATTGGGAACGAGTAGCGAGACCGAAAATCAAGCCCACGTTAGTTCTTCACATCAAGGTGAGAGAGTAGCACCTTTAGACACAATGGCACCATGGTAATCGTTAGAACGATTTCGACCATCTCAAAAGTCGGAATCCGGGTTACATGTCAAGATACGAGACGACAATTGAGTGTAGGATGTGTTTAGTCGTTCTTCGTTAAGACAGTGACTCTATTTTATTATTTGATATAATTGTGATTATATTATATTATGCTTGTATGAGTATATAGGAAATGTTGTTAAATGATTTTGAGAATGTTGATGGATATGTTGTAAATGTTCTAAAAGAAACGTATGATCTAGAAATGTTGGAGTTAATGAGAAATGATAGTTATGGGAATGTGAAAGAACCCTATGAGCAAGTTGTAATACGTTTGAAAGAAGTACGAAATGATTATGTTTTGATAATATGCGAAAATGATGTTTATGTACAGTGATGGTGCATCGTGGCACAATGACTTTGTAATTATTCCCCTTTGAGTGACTAATCACGTGAATGAGTGTGCCGTGATTACGTCTTGTGGATTCCACTGTACGATGATGAAGTTTTGTTGTGGTCCCTTAGAGGTCGAGACCCGTTAGAAGCGCGGCTTAGAATAGGTCGACCAACCTTAGGATTAATAAAAGATTCTAAAGAACTAAAAGACTTAAAAGACTTTAGGACCCAATCCTTTCTAACTACGTTGAGAGTGAAGTAGTGGAGAGGAAAGATACCGTATACTTGGAGGTCGGGCATTCCGCCAAGTGGTGATTGCGATAGGGGAGGGCAATGATGGTGATTCGTCAAGAAGCCTAAGAGCACTTCCCTAGGTGGAACGATGCTATAGTGATCAAGGGCACCTGCTGGTCGTTGATCGTAGCGAGGACTACAACGCGAACTAGGGATAGAGCTGTCGCCCCCTTGAGCAAATCATGGATGGTGTAGAGGGAATCCGAATAGGACTAGAAGCCATCGTTTTTTTTATGAACTTATGAATTGATACTTGATTTTATTTTGCTGGCCAACTGGCTTGGTTTCAGCTGGTACGTACCCTTTGGCTTCGATGTCAGCATGGTTAGGACTCTTGTGCATCCCATCTGCTTTCCGAACTAGGACGAGGTTGGATATTGAAGGAGGAGATGTAGCGTGTGTGCTAATTTGTCTTTAACCGATAGTTTCCTTCCCTAACGATTTAATAGTGATGATAGACTTATGAAAATATTACTGATGGAATTCTCGAGTACTGATAATCATGATACAGATATAAGATTCAATAATAATATGATAAGGATATTATGCTTGCGTTAGTTCTAATGTGACCCCTGGAATAAGCCCATGTCGTCGACGCTTTGCCCGTCTGGTAGCTAACTCTCTATATTCTTCTGTATGCTCTTGTCTCTGTCTATGATAAATATATTAGATGGTGGACCGAATAATTCAAGTGGAAATGTCTCCTATAATGGGGGGACATTGGCATAGAACCGCACACGGATGGATCTGGGAGGGACCAACAAGACTCACCATTACCGATCGAGATCATACACTGCGAGGAGTAGCCACCGATCGTGAAGAAGTGCGATATCGTCTCAGGGATCTTATGCCAGATGGACCTCGAGCTTTCCATAATGCCCCGCCCGCTGATCAGAATATCGGTGAGGAAGAGGACCCGGAGGAGGAAGAGGACCCAGAGGAGGAAGAAGACCCAGAGGAAGACCCGGACGAGGATGTGCACGATGACGATTAGTTTATTCCTTAGTGATATTGATCTCTGTTTGTTTTGTAGTCTTGGATAACGGACCCTTTATTTATCATTATGTCACCCCAGTGGAAGTTTTATCTTTTCGTTATTTGATATTTTGGATAATGGCTGTTAAGCCTAAACAATTTCTATAACGTTTATTTTGGAATCAATCTAAGGATAATTTTATTCCGCATTTTTAAATATTGAGTTTTGGAATGATAGGTATAGTGGCACTTCACTTTGGAAAATAGAATGGAGTTTTGAAGAACTGAGGAAAACCTTTTTATGAACCAAGTTATTAATAGAAGTTAAAAACTAAGTTTGAAAAATATTTTGGAAACTAAGTTTATATACAAACTCACCTTTTAATGATATCATGTAAATGTTTTATAAAAAAAAATGGCGCAAATTTTTAGTGAAAATTCTATTTCCAAATTGGGGTGTTACATAGTGTGGTAAGTACTCTAGATTTTCTTAGGCTAGACTGAGCTATTTGAGGGGTGCGTTTAGCATCTGACGATTTCTTTCGAGAAGCATGGTAAGCATTTGAAAATCTTTTCTAAGTTCATTTAAGTATGTTAAAATTACCATGCAAAACCTGAAAAATCTTGTGGAAATCAACGAGTCATATTTAGAAGTGGATGAATGACGAGACTAAGGAAAGCAATACCCCAACGGGCATGAGCACTAGATTGCTACCCCACCGGGAGGAAGCAATCTTTAGTTTCGCACCAAGTAAGCCAACTCTAAATGTGATGCACCAAACAAGATTTCAACGTTTTGAAACTAATAGGTTGAGGAAATTCAAACTTAAGTGAGACGAGAATGGTCTTATCACCAATATGATGTATGATTGAGCCTGATCACCTCAAGTGTACATCTATTGGGAGATATCATCATCCTGTCCTTAAGTTTCGGCGAGTATTTTGGGAATTTAGTGAGATCCCAAATTTAGGAGGATTAGAGGTCTTTGTCATAGGTTTCCGTATGCGTAAATATTTTAGAATCAGAGTTGCGCAACGGAAGTGTAGGAAGTGTTGTCGTGTTTTGAGATAAGAGAAGTAGCTAGTTAGGAATCCTAGTTAGCTATGATAGATTGTTAGTATTTATACATCTAGAATTGAATATAAGAAACCCTAAGATAGTACATAGTAATAGTCCTAAGTTTAGGCATTAGGTGCTTAAAATCCTAGGAGATTGCATAGAGCTAGGTTATGTGTTTGGAAATGAATGAATGTGATGCTATGTATTGTCTTGTGTTTGCTTACATGATGATTTGTGCATGTTGAAAACTGTTTTGTGCTTAAAACTATTCGCAAACTCCTTCATGGAACGGTGTTGCTATCCACAAATCGCTTGGTTCCCAAGCATAAACATTTCAAAAAAAATTAGGAACCACTTGATTTTCAAGTGTGATAGTAACCCCAATGAATTTTCATGTTTTGAAATTGAGTTCAAAAATGAATTTTTCTGTTCCGATAGAACCAGAAATTCTTCCAAATTGAGTACTAAGTTGAGTAGAGAAATTTTGAAAAGCTAGTGAGACAACCAAGGATTCCTAAGTAATCAAGCGGTGAACTAATTTATTCTTTTAATCGATCCCCACGCTGATTAAATAGGAACCCTTCTATGTGACTTTACTCAATTCAGAATGAAGCTTAGTTGTCAAACTCAAAGTCAAAGGGAATGTGACTATTTTGATTGTTTGAGAAGCATTGAAATAAAATTTCTCGTAAACCACATACTCCCATTCTCATTGAGTTTGCTAATCTTGAGAAAGGTTATAATCCTTCACCTAAGTCTCCCGAAATTAGATGGAGAAAATCCTTTACAAAAAGTTATGCTTTGCTTTATAAAATTTGTTTTTGGAACTTCATCCAAGTTATTTGGCATGAACATATCAAAGTTTTAAAGTGTGAAATAAATTTTCCTGATTTAATCTTTTCCTAAGAATTTTACGTAAAACAAATCAACATGCTTTCCATCAAGATAGGAATTTGATTTTCAAAAATAACGACTCTATTGACACACCATCACATCAATATTTGTTGATGTGCTACTTTGACTATGCATGTGCAAATGCCTTCCTTGTATGATAAGCAAAATTTTTAAACATAGATGAACGCATACATGTTTTTCGGCATATCCTTTTGATTTTATAAATGCATAAATGCACAAACGAACTTCTCGAATGCTATTCTGACTTTCATAAAGATGCACATACTTTGAATGTATGGGTTTTTAATTATTGAACTTTGAAACCATACAAAGTGATTGCTTTTATCAAAGTTTTTATCATGGCATGAAAATTTTCAAGCTCTTCTTGGATTGCATTTGAAATGTGTACAGATTATCTAAGATGTGTATATAGACTTAGACCTGAATTCTAGGGCTGACTCAGGTAGATCATGATTGGATTAGAATCAAGTAGAGATTGCTAAGATAGTGTTTGCAATCATGCGCTGATATGAAATGTTGGTGTGCATATTTGAACTTTGATTGTTATGTATGTGCTAACTGTTTACTTGTCAATGAGTGTGATTGCGTAGGACTTAAGAATAGTGCCTAAGTTGTAGATCACTAGGTAGATTGTGATTAGATCTCTATTAATGCTGCCGTTTAGATCGAGTATAGAAATAGTTTTGGGATGTTTTGAATGCGGCAGTTATTAAGTTATAGTGCTATTTGTAAACCTGGCAATGACCCTATCATTAATGGATATGAGATTAGACTGATACCCCGAATCTTATGTTTATTAATGATTGATGTCATCTGAGGACTATAGATGGCACAAGATCAATCAAGCCTAGAATGCAGGAACCAATTTGATTAGCACCCCCTTTCCAGATGTTTAAAGTAAAATGTCTGGGAAAGACCCAGTTGACCTTAGAAGCCATCTCCAATCTAATGGGGAAATTGCTCTTGATTTTAGAAACCTGAGGTTTATTAAAAGTCTTTTTATTAGAACTCTTGCAATGTTTGACCGACATCGGAGTAAACCTCAAAAACCTTAGAGCATTTTGCTTCTAGTCTAACCAAACTAAACCACGATTTGTATCCTTCATTGGATGCATGAGTCCGGTGGCGTACTTAAGCAAGGTAGTATGTCGATTTCAAGTGGGGGAGTAGAACCAAAGCTAAATGAGTATGGTAGCTTAGAAAAACCTGAGTTTGGGATGGTTCTCCATTTGAAGGAATTGAACGGAATTTCGGGGACGAAATTCTAATAAGTGGGGGAGAATTGTAACATCCCTAATTTAATTCCAAGCCTAATTAATGAATTAATAGGTTTATAGTGAAGAGAATAGGTAGAATATTTGCTTAAATAATTTTGGGAGCTAGGTGACTAGTAATTTTAGGTACTAGGGGTTGTGTAGAAGACATTTGTAGCAATGGGCAAGATTAACTAAGCGGAATCGGGAGTTAAATCGGCGTTTTGAATGTTAGAAATCAACCGAAAAGAGAAAATTAGGAATTTATTATAGGATGCTAAGAAAATAAATTCCACCGTTGGATATGAAGTTTAAGGGATTAAGAAGCTTGTCTAAAAATTTGGACCCGATCCGACGGTTAACGAAAAAGTTACGGCGAATCGAAAGTTGGAAATTCTGACCCAAGCCCAGGCGCACCAGCCAGCGCCCAGGCGCGCACCACTGTTCATTGGTGCTGGGCCAGACAGTTTTACGCCCAGGCGCGTCCTCCCGTGCGCCCAGGCGCTCCCTGCGCGCATCAGATCCCCATCAGGCGCACCAGACGCGCGCCATTCCTTCCTGACCGCACCAGATTCACGCACCACGCACCAGACCAGGAGCTGGTGCCAGACTCGCGCTGAGGCGCGCGCCACCCGCGCCCGGGCGCGCGCGATCAGATGCACCATTTTCAACCATCAGATCTGAACTTGGGCACCAAGTTGCCCAATCCTGGCCACACGATTTTGTGGCTAGTTCAAGGCAAAAATAAGAGAAGTAAAACACAAAACTCACACACACTCTTTCATCAACATCATTCCTTCTTCCATCATCTTCTTCCCATCCTCCCTCAAGCACCATGAACCCAAAATCACCATCAACACCCACCATCATCCACCCTCCTTGATGCTTTCCACCATCACCCTCCATCATGGATCAAGCACCAAGAGCCACCCAAACTCCTTCATCTTTCTCTTCTCTCTTCAACACCCCAAGAGCACCAAACCATCATCAAGCTTCACCACCCTAAATCAAGCCACAAAACCCAACCACTCATTATCTCCATCTAAGATCAAGCAAGAAATTGGCTATCAAACCTTTTCCAATTTCTTGCTAAATTCGTGGCCTCCTCCCTTTAACCCTTAGGGTTTTTAAGTTCCATAACAAGGAGGAGCTACTCATACTCAAGCCTTCATCACAAATCTAAGACTTCATATCATAGGAGCTCACTCATCATGGGCATGGGTTTTGATGAGGTCTAGGGATTCAAGAAGCTAAGGATGGGGAACCCAAGCACCAAGGAGCTAAGACTTAGGATTAATGCTTGAGATTCAACACCACCCATTTGCAAGGTAAGAGGGGTTTGTGTTACCTTTGCCAAGGAAATAGATTCTAGGTTGTTGTAATGATGACTAGGTGTAGATAATTGGTTTAGAGAATACACCATAGAATATTTAAATTATAAAGTGCATGAAATGAACCTTAAGGTGTAATTGCTACTAACTGTGTAGAATATATGTTAATTAAGTAGGAAGTGAAGAACCCTAGGGAGTTGACTTAATTTATAGTACTCTGAGACATACCAGAGTATGTCGACTGTTTTGTTTACCAACTGTGGATTGTTATTTGTCATTGATGTATGTTGTAACACCCCTCAAAATCCTCGAAATGTTTTTATTTATAAAAAGAATGGTTTTTGAGAAAAGTATTTTTGAAAGGATATTTTTCTAAATAATTGTCTTGATTCACGTTTTCAAAGTGATAACTGAATTCAAAGAAATGATTTTCATGAAATAAATTTTTTGAAGTGATTTTTGGAAATGATTATATGATAAGAATTATTTTATGAAAGTGTGTTTTGTGTTTGGTATTTTGGTGCCATTAAAATTTCTATGCATGAATGATTTATTGTTCTATGTGTATGTATGTGCGGTTTTGTGTGTGTATGCTTAGTATTATATGGAATTTAATTAGTAAAATGAATGTGATTATGTGTGAATGTATGTATGTATGTGTGTAACATGTATGTGTTGGCATGATGTATATTTGTGCATGAGTGTAGGTGTTAGGCGTGAGAATGACTGAATATGTGCATGAATATGTGTATGTGCAACGTGTAGGTGCATGAAAGAGGGTGTGATTAAGGTGTATATGTGTAAGTCTATGAGTGTGCCGTGTGTGTGTGTGTTTAAAAGCCTAGAATTTTCTAAGGAGTGGAAACCAAGTAACCAAAACCTAACCCATTCCCAACTAAACCCTATCTAAATAGTTGAATCCTAATGGAGAGCCCTTAAGTCAAAAGCCTAGGATGAAACCCTAACCCCTTATGTCCCCTACGTTGTTCCCCTTGGAGATGATAAACTCCACCCATGCAATTTTATGATGTACCGAATTTACCCCTTTCCATTTACACATAAACCTAAATCAACCCAAGGGCAAGAAAGGAAACACGATGGGCCTATATGTGTGAGTAACCTTGATTCATTTCCTTCACCTCATTTCTCATTTCTTTCCTTCGTCCCACACACCAACACCAACCCAAGTTCTAAGAGCCTCCTTAAACTCTTAGACTAAGAATTTAGAAAATAGAAAGATAGAGAGAAAGAAGAGGAAACCCTGAAGTAGTAGAAGGAAGAAGAAGAGGAGATCAACCTTAAAACTTAGGAATTCTTTGGAGAACAAAGTGTTGAAGACCTTACTTCTTGGTATAGCCGAAGACCCTAGAAGATTAGAACTAGTTTTTACTTTTGTAATCTTGTAATTTTATTTCTTTTCATCTCTTGCATGTTTATTTTATGGTTTGATCTAAGCTTGCATGTGATGCTTTTGCTTTGATCTTGATTTTTAAGACCTAAATAAATTTGTAATGAACTAAATGATGGACTTTATAATTCGGTTGATGTTGTTTATGTTGGATCTTGATGTTTTTCTTTTAGATCTAAAGCTTTATTTATGATCTTTGTGAACTTGGTGTAGATTTCCTTGCATGTTAGATCTTTATGCTCAAAACCGTGAAATCAAAAGGTGTTTAAGTGTTTATGTGGTAAATCTATGTTTGATCTAAACTTGTTTTAATTTTTGGGTCTCGCATGTTGTTTGATTGTTGATCTTGAACCCTTGCATGTCTTGATTTTGGTTTAATCTTAAGAAAAGCTTTTATTCTTGACTTGATCTTTGATTCTTGATTTTGTTTTGATCTTGATTTTTGTTTTGAGTTTTATAAATGATTTTTGAACAAAGCCTTCCTATTTTCTCAAAGGCATGTCACGGTTTTGGTCTCTTCTTCATCTAAGTAATTTTTGTCTTTGATTTGTGTCTTGATCTTTAATTTTGTTGCTTTGCATGTAATTTTTGAAACAACAAGCTTTAGTATTTTCTTTGTGTATGTCTCGGTTTTGGTCCCTTTTTTCATTTAAATTGATCTTTGTCTTTGAAATGAGTTCTTATATTTATTTTCATGACTTGCTTTACATGATTTAGATGCATGCATGTGAGTGTTTGACTTTGGAAAGTTATTTTTATGATTCCCTTGAAAATAAATTGGAAGTGTTGTGTTGATCTGTGATTTTTATTTATTTTGGTAGAAAAGTTTAGGATTGGTTCTTTCATGTTAAATTTAACTAAAGGATTATGTGTTTTCTTGTAATGCATGCCTCGGTTTTGAGAAGAAAACTAGGAGAATAAGCTTTGAAATAATTTTCCTTGCATGAGCATGTGTTTATCTTGTGTATGATGCATTCGGTCATGTATGAATTAAGATCTATGCTTTTTATTTTGTGTGAACTTAATATATGCTTTATATTCTTGAATGGTTTTGATTTGATTTAAGGAAATAAATTAAAATTTGAATTATTTTCCATGATTGAGCTTACGGTTTTGTTAAAGAAAGGAATAGATAATTGCATGAACTTATAAGTTTGATGATAAATGAATGTTTGTTTTGATTTGTGAGAGGGATTCGGTCCATGCATGTGAATTAGGTTAGGAATTCTTTCTCATGAAGTAACTTAGGAACAATGAAGGTATTTTGTAGAATAATTGATTAGGAATAGGTTTTGTGCTAGAATGACTATGTGTGTGCATTCGGTTTGTGTACTTAAGTATGCTTTAATGATTTTGTTTTGTAAAATAATATGTTTCTAAAGTTAATTATGTGTTGGATAATTGAATTAAGTGTTTGATTGTAAGAATGTTTAATTAAGAAGGAGTGCTTGGTTTGAAATCAAATTGAATAATTGCTTAATTATTTATATGCCTTTGATTTATCAAGTGTGTTGTTGATTATGTGTGTGATTGGTTTTGGAAATTATTTGGTTTGATTTATTTGAAATTGTGAAGTTGTGTTTTAAGTTTTGTTTTACAACAAAAACTTGAGTTTTCAAAGTATTAATATTGAATTAAAAAGTATTTGAAACAAAACGAGTTTTTACGATGTTTCTGGATTTTATTAAAATGATTTTTGTAAAATATCTCCTTGCTGTCCAAGTCTATTTAAATTTGTTTCCTTGATTTCTAAATTGAGTTCATGAGACTCAAAGTTTGGTTTTCAAAAGGTAATTGATTTGAGCAAAACCCGGATTGAAACCGGTGAATTTTTCGGTGTTTTTGAATAAGGTTAAGGTGCTGTCCAAGACGGACCAGCAACCTAACCAAGTGATTTAAATTGTTTTATTTGATGTTTTCAAAGTGATTTCAAGTGTTTAAAGAACTAAGAAAAGTTAAAGGTGTTTTGAGAAAACAATCATGTTTTAAGATCTCCGACGAGGAATGAAAAGCATTTTAAGTTAATAAAAGTTTTCTTGATAAAGTTGGTAATGAAAATGTGTTTTTAATTAATTCGAGGGAACGTTATAGACAAGGAATTAAGGCAGTGGCAGCAACCGAGATCAGAGAAGACTGTGCACATTCAATCGCTGGACCTCAGGTGAGAGAGTAGCTTTCCTAAGACACCGTGGTAGTAGGTGTTGTATTGAGACGTTCTGTATCAGCTCAAAGATCGGAACTAAGTGGTTCTGCGTCAGTAGTATAGTGGCAATTGTGTGCTTGTGTGGCCACTTATACGAATAGGACAAAGACCACATTGTTGTGTGTGATGTGTGATGATGAACTGTTTATGTTTGTTATCTATGCTTGCTGATATGATATATATAGTTACGTATGTGATAATGAGGAATAACTGATAATGATAATAAAAGAGATTGGAATTAAAAGACACCAAGAAGAGATAACCCTTGTTTGGCTTAAGTCCTTGTGGAGCAAGGCAGCCTTAGCATGATAAGACTTGAGAATGAAAATGATGATAAGAGAGTTGAGATGTTGATTGAGAAGAGGTGATGAGATGAGAGTGGTAAAGATGTAATGATGTGATGTGAATGAGCCAGAGCTGGGAAGGATTGATGATGTGGAAATGAAAGTGAAGAGTTGATGAGGGTGGAAACTTGATTCTTTGGTTTTGTTTTCTTGGATTGAGACTGGTGTTGAGTTGAGCTTGCTCCTCCACTAGTTCTCGAGAAGAGAAAAAGTTTTTGAGAAACACTCTTGAAAAGGTTTTTCGAAAGTAAGATTTTTGGGAATGACTTTTGAAAAGAATTTTTGAAAAGAGTTTGCGAACTGAATTTTTGAAACGGATTTACAAAATGTAGTTTTGAATGGGGTTCCCAAAATGAGAAAAATTTTCCAACATTGATTTTATGAAAGTGATTGTGAAAAGAGGTTTTGAAAAAGGATTTCGAAAGGAGAATTTTTGAAATGAGTTTTCTAAAGGAGATTTTGGAAAAAGATTTATGAGATGAAATTTTAGAAAAGGATTTATGATTTGAATTTTTGAAAGAGTTTTTGAAGAGGAATTGTGAAGTGAGATTTTGGAAGTTTATGAAAAGAGATGTTAAGAAAGGCAGAACCACTAGATTGGTCCTGTAAGTTATTTTTTGGTTGCGATTTCGTCCCTTAACTTTTTTTCGTTTCAAATAAGTCCTGAAGTTGTTGCCGTGTAACAAATAAGTCCTTTCCGTTAGTTTTTTCTATTAAGTGACACGTGTCACTCAACTAATGGTGCCACGTATTAAAAAATGATTTAATGATATTTTTTTTAATTTTCTTATGGTGACACGTGTCTCTTAATGAAAAAAATTAACGGAAAGGACTTATTTGTTACACTTCAATAACTTCAGGACTTATTTGAAACGAAAAAAAGTTAAGGGACGAAATCGCAACTAAAAAATAACTTAAGGGACCAATCTAGTAGTTTTGCCGTTAAGAAACGGTTGTTTGGGGAAAAGTTTTTGTGGTAAGATTCAAGTTGTGATTGTGATCCCGCTCTGTGCCAAGTTTGAGTTATGAAAAGTGATGCAAAGATAGAGGTCAGGACTCATTGAAGGGATGCACGAAGGGTGAGCTGACCATTAGGTTAACAAAAGATAAAAGATTTTAAAAGACATTAACAGCGACCACGGTGAGATATGAGTGTTAACCCGAAGTAGTGGAGAGGAAGGAACGATAACGGTGAAACGTCAAGAAGTCTTGAGTACATTTCTAGGCAGAACGAACTCCACAAGTGGTGCACTAACATGGTGGGGACTGGGTCCAATACCGTGGCAAGTTCTGCGTGCACACTAGAATTGTACTGTCGCCCCCTAGATTGCAAATCGAGAACAGTGAGAGGAACTAGAGTGGGGCATTTGTGTTTGCCACTGTAGTGATACAGTGTGCCTTGTTATATATGAATTGATATTATTGAGGCTGGGCCTCCTGGTCAAGGACCATTTGTTGTGTGACAGCTGTCGTGCCCGCACGGTAAAGGTTTTGTACTCCTGTTTGCTTCCGACTAGGTGGATGGATGGCCGAGGAGATGTAAACTTGAAACGTGAGTGCTAACTACGAACGGACGCGTACCTCGATGATTCTTTAAATCCCCTTAATCATCGATGGTTGTAAATCTGATAAGACTTGTTAAGAAAGATTAATAATTAAGAAAAGAAAAGTTTGTGATTGGATAAAGATGGAAATTGTAAAAGGAAATGATGAGACCCTTGGAAAGGGAAGGAAAGAAGTGAAGGATTGGAAGATGAGAATGAAACAACAATGAGAGAAAGGAAGGTTATGAAAGAATGATGATAAGTAATGAGTAAAGAAATTATAATATTAAGAGTTGTGATGTTATGTTTGAGTGCAGTATTGTGTGTGCTTTGTTTGTATTGTGTGCTGTCTTGATATTCCGCCTGCGGTAAATCCACAACGTCGACGACTTGTCGTTCGGTTCACTAACTCTCTCCTGCCCGTTGGTATATTGGTGTCTCTGGTACTCCAACGTGCAGATGGATTATCGCATGGAGATTTCAACATGGACCAGACATGGATGCGGATGGAAGCGTACCCCATCTGGCTGGGTGTGGATTGGCGATACTCAGATTGTGATTCCGGATCCTGAGCATCGGCTTTGCGGAGCTAGTCTAGGACCACTGTTGGGACAAGTATCTGTCCGAGGATACAGAGACTATGAGGAGAAGGTGCAATGTGAAGCTCAGAAGATTGCTTCTGCTTCAACTAGGATGCAGTGGGTGCCCAAAAATGGTGGGTCAGCAGCGACAGCCATGGCGTCTTCTTCTGGAGTTAAGAAAGAGTGCAAGGAGGATCGGGAGCTTCCCCCGATAGTTTTCATTAGGAAGAGTCGTAGGTAGGGTACTTAGTTTAACTTGTTGTAAGTGTGAGTCAAGGATTTCCTTAGCAATGTATCACTCTTCTAACTGTGCCCTACTTATTTTGTGAACTGGCCGAATCTTTAAAACTGTTTCGAAGGAATTTGAAGGGAAGGTGCGGAGTTGTTTTTAAGTAACGACCCGGTTTTCAAGAAAGGACGTTAGCATGCACCAACCGCTTTACCAAAAACGTTTTCAAAAAAAATGGCCTCATTTTTTACAACCTTTAATTAAATGATGATTATTTCCGGATGGTGAAAATCGGGGCGTTACATATGTTCATATTGTGCTGGGTTTGGTGACTCGTAAAGCAAATAATGGATTAAATGTTAACGTAGTTAAGTCATATAGAAAGGGCTAAGTAAGGTGGGAAGGATGGAAAATTACGAACGAGTAATTAATGAATGGATTAAGGACAAGTGACTTGATAAAAGGAAAGTGATGTTTATTATTAAATGAATCATAAGTTAGAGAATGGTGATTGAGTGACTAGGAACTTGATGGATGTTGTGCTTGATTTAATTTGTTGAGTGTAAATGTGACAATAACAGTTGTATGATAATATGTGATATTGAAATGATGTTTGTGCTTGAATATTCATGAGATGTGATGTTGTTATGATCCAAGAATGAAATGAAATATACCCGGACGCAGTAAGTCGTGATCGCGCAAGGGTGCGAACGCAGTAGGTCGTGACCAGGGGAGAATGAAACATACCCGGACGCAGTAAGTCGTGATCGCGCAAGGGTGCGAACGCAGTAGGTCGTGACCAGGGGAGAATGAAACATACCCGGGCGCCGTAAGTCCTGACCGCGCATGGGTGCGGACGCAGTAGGTCGTGACCAGGGGAATAAGATAAAATACCCGGGCGCAGTAAGTCGTACCAGCACGTGAGTGCAGACGCAGTAGGTCGTGACCAGGGGAATAAGATAATATACCCAGGCGCAGTAAGTCGTACCAGCACGTGAGTGCGGACGCAGTAGGTCGTGACCAGGGGAGAATGAAACATACCCGGGCGCCGTAAGTCATGACCGCGCATGGGTGCGGACGCAGTAGGTCGTGACCAGGGGAATAAGATAAAATACCCGGGCGCAGTAAGTCGTACCAGCACGTGAGTGCAGACGCAGTAGGTCGTGACCAGGGGAATAAGATAATATACCCAGGCGCAGTAAGTCGTACCAGCACGTGAGTGCGGACGCAGTAGGTCGTGACCAGGGGAAAAAGATAATATACCCGGGCGCAGTAAGTCGTACCAGCACGTGAGTGCAGACGCAGTAGGTCGTGACCAGGGACAAAATGAAAGTGAAATGTGAATTTAATGGAATTGAAAAGTGACTTAAGGTTAAATGTAGGATTGCTAGGAAGGTAGTATGGACATAAGGCTTAAGTTATCGAAAATGAACTTGTATGTAATTACCTGAAAAAGAATGTTAGATTAATAGATAATTTATATTGTGATAGGGCCTAGTTTTTCAGCTATGCTTCTTAGAAGCTATTTTCCTTAGTACTGTGTAATGCTACCCTTCTTGCTATATTTTTACAGGTACCGAAGGAGCATACACAAGTCTGGTCGAGCAGGAGTACATTCCACCACGTGGAATGTATATAGTATTTAGCGACCATCTATCGGTCATGGGTTATTTTGGGAAGTTTTGTTGTATTTCAATTTCTCTATCTTTTTGGAAAACTAAGAGTTTGGGAAGTTATTTATATTTCTTTGGAACCAATGTTCTGAGTGGACTAATCAATATTTTGGGCCCTGTTGGCCTCTGATGAATTTAAATATGCTTTTGTATAAGCTTGACAGGTTAAGATGTTATTTTAGAAATAGTCGCGTATTCAAAGAAAACTCCGTCCGATTTCACGGAGAATTTTCATAAGCAAATTATATGATTACGAGTTTTCTTATGAAACGAAACTAATCAAACGTTTTAAAAAGAAATTTTTAAGTCGCTATTTTTAATCTTAAGGGTAATTATGGGAAAATAATTTAGGTGTTACAATAAACACACTTTTGTAATACATTTATAGCACACAAATTCGCAACTATACATTTAACACTTAGATACAAATATACCCGTTTAACACATAGTTTGTGTAATTAAAACTCAACAGATATCACTAATGATTAACAATCAACAAATAGCAACGTGACAATCGACATACTCAGGTATGTCTCAGAGCAACAAAATATAAATCAGCTCCCTAGGGTTCTTCACTTCCTACTATTATAACATACATAGAGAAGATTTATCAAAACATTTCAATTAATATAAAAATCAACCAATTAAACTCTATTCACACTTAATCCAACTTTAAACAAACACTAACTTGTTACCCACAACCCAATTTAACTATTAACCCCAAATCCTATGAGTTGTAGATTACTGTTATGGACCATGTAAACGGAACCGGTATGCCGGATTCAGATACCGGATTGGGACATTGAGAGGCCCAACCAGGCCAGATTCAGATACCAGATTGAGTCCGGATTGACGAGGTCCACTAGTCCCAGATGCCACCGCCGGATTGAGGCCGGATTGAGGCCAGATTGACGAGGTCCACTAGGCCCAGAGGCCACCGCCGGATTGAGGCCGAATTGACCAAAGGAACCGGATTCCGAATTGAGGCTAGGAGTAGCCCATTAAAGCTGAATCCGGATTGAGTTGGGAGGCACTATCCAAACAGGATACCAGATACGATACCTAAAGCGAATCTTGAAGGATGGATTCGGATATGGTCTCAAGACCGTTATACCGGTATGAATTTGGACATGTGCACTAAGAAGCCTGAAGGAATCACATTCACACCACTAGCATAGGATTCCATACACTTTAATACCAGCCATCATATCAGAGCCGTTTGGAGGAATCTTACCCGCCACATGAAAGCGGTCATCAATATGGACAACGCTGGTATGTGTATAAGATACCTGGTAAGCTAACAGGTATGGACTAACTCAACTCACACAAGCACACACACCACCCCCAAAGCTGAAAACGACAAGAGAGTGTGTATCTTGGTATTCAAGGTGCTCATTTCGCGTCTGACATCAAGAGTGGATTTGCTGGATTCTTAGACCGAATTGTCTAAGTACTGTAATCCTACGACAGAATATTGGCGACCACAGTGGGAGCGAGAAACTCATTCCCACCACCTTTTCAAGAAGTCCATGGCAAATCAGTCACAAGAGGAACGTGTTGAACCCAGCCACCATAGCATGCAGGAAGCGAGGAAAAATGGAGAACAAACACCTTCTCGTCAGAGGGACCTCAGGGAGCGGTTGAGTGAAGGAAGGAGAAGGGAAGAACAGGAGCGTTCAAGACAAGAGGAACCTCAGCAGGAGCAGGAAAGATCGCGACAGAGGCCCCCCACCAGAGGAGGAAGCCCTTCGCATTCTCGACATGAGAATAAGGGGTCATCCGGCGGGTGTTCGCAGAGGAAAGCCAACATGGAAACAGAACTGGCTAGTTTGCGTAAGCGGCTGGATGAACAGGATAAGTTGCTGAAGGAATTAAGAAAGAGAACAGCCCAGTCAGGCGTGGGTAAAGGAAATGAAGTGGAACTGGTGGAGGAACCTGAGGAAAAGGATCACCCATTTTCAGAAAACATAATGGCTTTCCCCATGCCCGAGAACCTCAAAGCTCCAGCCAACGTAGATCCATACTTTGGGAACTCAGATCCACAGGAACATATTGACAGCTTTCTGGTTGCAATGACATGTCAAGGGGCTAAGGATGCGTACAAGTGTCGCACGTTCCCCTTGACTCTGAAAAAAGCGGCTTTGTGCTAGTATTCTAAATTGGAACCTGATTCGATAACAGGATGGAAGGATTTGGCTGGCAAGTTCCTGGGACACTTCACAACAAGTAAAGCGCAGCCAAAGTCCGAACACCACTTATCTCAAATTAAGCAGGAAAAGGGGGAGCCATTGAGAGACTTCCTCACTCGCTTCAATACAGAGTATTTGTCTATCAGTGACATAGAGGCTTCGGTGGCCCTTCATATCTTAATGCGCGCTCTGAGGCCAGGAAATTTTACAGACTATTTGGTGATGCACAAGATCAAAATATGGACGAGGTGATGGAAAGGGCTGAAAAATACATCAATTTAGAGGAATACCAGAAAGCTCAGGATAGTTTTGCCAAGAAAGTCTTATAGACCACTGTCGTATTTTTAGTTTGTTTCTGTTTTGAAAGAAGGTCATGTGGACCATTGTCTCGTCCAAGTTATGGTAGTTTCCATTTTATTAATAAGAATCCTGAAAATTCCATGAGTTGCAGGGTTAATAGAAAAGCCGAATTAAGTGTTATACCCCCATGAGCTGGTCGTCTCAGACCGGTTTCCTTCAATCAAAGACCCCATGAGTGAGTCTAATCTTTTTCAGATTCAAAGAGTGCCTCATATCAGCATCAGGAATTCGACATCTCGGTCTAAAACATGAGTTGTTAATACCATGAATTCGGCAAAACGTTCAAAAAATCCAAATCCGGATATAATAATTCAGTATCCAAAGCTAAATACACCACTTATTTGACTAGCCATCAGATAAGGAGAGAAATGGGTAGAAGATGTTCTTGTACAAAATGAAAACCACCCATGTATCTAGTATGGTCCCTGTTAGTCTTGAATGTAAAAGACTAATAAGTTAAATGGAAAACCATTCGCTGGCTAGAATAGGATTTCCATGGATCAACAATTGTATGGATACACAAAGACAAAACCAGCATCTCGAAGTCGGTAATCCGGTATGATCAGTGCAGCTGGATTGAATTGATGAAGTCACTTGAAACTCATGGATCATATTCATAAACCATGACTTGGGGGGCTACTGTTATGGACCATGTAAACGGAACCGGTATGTCGGATTCAGATACCGGATTGGGACATTGAGAGGCCCAACCAGGCCGGATTCAGATACCGGATTGGGACATTGAGAGGCCCAACCAGGCCGGATTCAGGCCGGATTCAGATACCGGATTGAGGCCGGATTGACGAGGTCCACTAGTCCCAGATGCCACCGCCGGATTGAGGCCGGATTGAGGCCGGATTGACGAGGTCCACTAGGCCCAGAGGCCACCGCCGGATTGAGGCCGAATTGACCAAAGGAACCGGATTCCGAATTGAGGCTTTTTGGTCCGTGGTACCGGTTATTATTTGTCCGTGATACCGGTCCATAACAATTACAAACCCACCTTATATCCCCAAACCCCAATTTTAAAAGTGAAATTACCATAATGCCTTAATTAAAAAAAATTAGAATACAAACCCCTTTTTTTATCCCCAAACCCCAAAACCCTTTTCACCTTCCTAAAATTATCCATAAACCCCAAACCCCTTTTTTCATATATCCTATTATAGAAACTTCCTACTCCTTATTTTCTCCAAAAAAAAAAAAAAAAAACCTCTTCCTCTCCCTTTTATCACTTAACCTCTCTCCCTCCCTTCTCCAAAAGTAATAGTTTTTTGGCATCCACTTTCATCAACATCGAGTTTTTGGTGCATCACTAGAGTAGTGTTCGTGTTGGCGATTGCGTTGCCACTAAGGTACTTTTTTAAAAAAAAAAAAAAAATGGATGTACGTTTTCCGACTGTCCAGTCTCGGAAAACCAAATTCCGACTCGGGACTCTCGGAAATCATGCTTAATTCCCGACCCACGTATCTCGGAAAATATAATTTGACTTTATTGTTTATATGATTTCCGAGAGTCCCGAGTCGGAATTTGGTTTTCCTAGACTGGACAGTCAGAAAACGTACGTCCAGTTTTTTTTTTTTAAAAAAAAACGTATCTTAATGGCAACGCAATCGCCAACACGAACACTACTCCAATGATGCACCAAAAACTCGATGTTGATAAAAGTGGATGCCAAAAAACTATTACTTTTGGAGAAGGGAGAGAGAGGTTGAGTGATAAAAGGGAGAGGAAGAGGTTTTTTTTTTAGAAAATAAGGAGTAGGAAGTTTCTATAATAGGATATATGAAAAAAGGGGTTTGGGGTTTATGGATAATTTTAGGAAGGTGAAAAGGGTTTGGGGTTTGGGGATAAAAAAAAGGGTTTGTATATTCTAGTTTTTTTTAATTAAGGCATTATGGTAATTTCACTTTTAAAATTGGGGTTTGGGATATAAGGTGGGGTTTGTAATCTACAACTCAAATCCTATTATAAACTCTAACTATCCCTAACCCAAAGTGTGGAAAAGTGTCTCCCCTTACCTGGAAATCCTAGCAATAACGACAGAGCCACCTTGACATCCGCGACTTGCTCCAGGGTCAAGGTCAATAACAACGTGTTGGATCTAAATAGGGATATATGTTAAAACTAATTATAACATTAAAATATATATATCAAATAAATTCATTTCTGTCAAAATAATAAATATATATCATTATACAATAAAAATATATCACTTTTCTCTAAAACATCTTTTTATTTGAAAATATAGGGATAATACAAATATTGACGGATCGTCAAATAAATTAGGTAGATGGATAGAGGGAGTTGAGAAGGTTATTTACCTAATAAGGATTTAAGATTGAACAGTTGGATCTTGAGTTATTGGACCGAGAAATTAAATAAATGAAAAATACTCCCTGGATTCCACCACACTCACTGCTCCCTTTTCTCTCTATTTCTTTCTTTTACTTTCTTTTTGTTTCTTCTCTCACGCTGGGAATGGGTACATACATGGGGTAGCTACGGGTAGTTATAGGAAATTAATATAAATTTTGATAATCTGCTCATTTGTGGGTTAATGTGTGTAGGTATTTTGAATTATAATTAAAAGTTTGACGATCCTAAAAATAAAATATATTTAAGTAAAACAATATTGTACTTTTAATTAATCAAAATTGATTGAAAAATAATAAAGTTACCGGTCACTCCGGATAGCTATTGCGTACGAAAAATTATCGAAATTCAAAAGTAAATATATTTTCTCAATTCTGATATTAAACTTGATAAAATATAACATTTATAATTTTGAAATAGAAGATCATTATATATAACTTATACTGGTAATATATTAAACCAGTGCAGAAGCTAAAAATAAAACAGTCTCCGAACACTATGAAAATTTACAGGGACGCTCAAAATATTATGTTAAACATATTTTTCTAAAGAAACTATTTATAAAAATGCCTCTAAGACTTGTCACTTGAGCTTTCTGTCAAAATGTTAATTAGATTAAATAAAAGTACTATTTTATTTTTGAAAAACTAACGTATGATAACAAATTTATAGTTATTTTGACTACAGAACATATTTCAATTAAAATGATGAAATCAAAATTTTATTACAACACTCAAATCTTGAAAACATCATATTAAATCATTTAATTATTTTGATAGAAGTATTAGAAATAACGGGATGTTACAATTTTCACCTTTTTCATTTTGGGTAGTGTTTGTACGAGACATTCATAATTCTCTTTCATCATAGTTATAATCTCATAACGTTCACCCAGCCGGCGTGACACATTTCTCAATATCAAGGTCAAAATGCGTCCATGTTACCCAACTCTTTTCTCTTTTCTCTCAATCTGATGCCACACCACTCTTAAAAATCTCCGCCCCCTTTTCTAGAGAAAGACCTAACCGGGAGTATGTGTCCCTCCACCAATGCTTGCACAGTACTGGCCTTTCTCTCTCGGTCCAGTACAACTTGGTTTGAAGGCCCAAGTTGGCTATAGTAGGCAACCACCCTCAACTGGTCCAGAAGTGCCTAAGTGAGTGACTGAATTGTCGTGGTTAATGCAGAACCGATCCCCGACACAGGTGGCCGGTCCGGGTTCTCCTAGCGGATCAAGGTTCCACCCAACAAAAATTCCCGCGATTGTTTCATTAGCCCAACCTAGTCAGTACATCACTCTCATCCTTCGATTCCAAGAACCTTCACGTCAGGTCTTTCCCTCCTTTGATTATACTTCTATGTATGACAGGTTACATTCTCAATTGCATTGTAATTTAGTTCATATCTTCTTTAAATTGGATTGCTCAATTGACTTAGTATCCCACTTACTACTTTGATTCTTTTCTCGTTTCTTTCATGAGTGGCATACCATTAAATGGATTCCGAGTCAATTGAGTAATCTCTGAATTGCCATTTCTTCAAAATCCATTCATATCACATAGCCAATTATCTTGAGAATGTACTCTGTCTACATATATTATCTCACTAAGGTCATTGAAAAGGAAAACTAATTGTTGAACCACTTAGGTTTTGAAAACAAGCAATTGTTTTAAACGAAACATATGATTGATGTAAAAAAAAGTATAATTTTTGTTTGCAAGGGTTTTCCTTTTCATTGGCCCTAATAATAATCCCCCATAAATCATGTTGTGGTGCATCATGCAATCAATTCTCATGGAACTTAAATCATCTTTCTTTTCTTTACAAGTGAATCTTTGTGTTTTCAAAATCATCATTTTGTACATTCAAGTCCCATTGAGAATGTGATGTATTTTCTAACACAACTTCAATATCATAGCCATTGGAAAGGAAATCAGTTTAAAAAACTCATTTATTTCTTTGATACAACTGTAATTCTCTTCATGCTAATGTCAATCACTTCCAACTTGATTACACGAGTTGAGTTAGCATGGAAATAGAATTTGGATAAATAAGTTTAATCATTGAGTATTTATTTCCTTTCCAATGACGTAAGTGTACACATTATGCACCATTCAACTTTCAACTCATCTTTCCTTTTTCCAAAATCATCTTTCAATTTCCTTTGTCTCATACAAACAATACTCTTCCATGGACCCCTAGCTTGATATTGGTTAGCTACGCATTCTCCGGCGGAGCCCAACCAATTCAAGTAAGCTGCATGGATCCCATGGCCCCCTAGCTTGGCATTGGTTAGTACGCATTCTCCAGCGGACCATGACTGTGTGCAACACACTAGCCAGCTACGCATTCATCGGCGGACCCCGACCATGCCATGTAGGCTTCATGGATTTCATTTCTTTTCTCTTGGTGGCAAACTGTCTTTCATTCAATTCCCTTAGTATTTACTAACAACTTTTATTTTTCCTTTGGTGCTATATCCTTTTTGACTTCCTTATACTCAACAATTTATCACTTATCATGTTATATATCTCACTCCTTGTGAGCACGAAGAGCTTGGAACAGGAGTTTCACAACGGAATTGGGACCATTTCCCCAGGCCGGAAGAAAAGAACCTCTCTGATACCATATTAAAACATCCCAACTTGTTTAAAATATGGAAAATACATTAAATAATGAAAAATTCCATTTTATTCCCTTCTAATTATAATAGTTTCAGTTACAATTGTTGAAAATACATTGGGATTTACAACATGGAGTTTATAAAAAGTGGAGGTGATTCTTTTCATTCGCCTTCTCCATTGTAAACCACTAGTTCTTCGCTTGTCTCAAATTTCCCTAAAATGTTAAACCACAAGGAGTGAGACATTTCTCTATAATTCAAACAAAAGAATTAAAAGAAACAATAATAGAAACCAGAAGGTTCGGAATCATACTTATAATAGATATGAGTGGTGCATTAAGTTACTAAAAGATTCTTAACCTTGATTACAATGTTTGATTCTTAACCAGTTATTGGATTCAACTAACCGGTTAAGTTAGGAGCAATGTTAATTCTTAGAAATTTATTCATTTACATACATTAGCTATATTTCTCTATTTATCTTAGTATTAATTACTAACTTATATTCTCTATGAATTCATAGTTTAATTTTTATCATTTCACTTCAGTTTATGGTTGATATATTAATCTTTTCTAACTAACCATATGAATATATCTATAACTATCATAGTTAACAAAAACATGATCATAATTCATACTTAACAATCAATATCAAACAATCAATCACAATCATCCATTTCAAACAATCAACACCATCAGGGGTGTCTCAGTATAACGAATTAAGTCGACTTCCTAGGGTTCTTTGCTTCCTACTTTTAAAACTAGTCATTACTCACAGGAGTATCTCAGTCCTATATATTACTACACAAATAATGACAATAATATTTCCAAAATAAGTCTTTATTTCTTTAATTATATAACAATTTAATATGGTTTAACTCTTAATTCTTTCCTTTCTCCTAGCTCTATTATGATTTCATTAATCCTTAAGCTTGAATAATAGGAAACATCTTCTCCTTACCTTGAATGAGGAGAGGGGAACTTGGTTTGAGTCCTAGACCCTTCAATCCTTTCTTGGTTTTTCTAGATTGCCTTCCCTTTTTGCTTGGTTAATGATAATCTTCAAGGACATGCGGTTAATAGTGTCACATAAGGAGGGAGAATGAGATTAAGGCGGGGTTTCATGGAGAAAACATATAATCAAGAGTTAGGATTGCTGGCAAGGTAATTGTTGTTGCATATCTATGGTGTTGGGGTTGGATTTTGGGTGTATCTTGGCTTGTTGGTGTATGAAAACAAGTGTTGTTGCAAGGAAAATTGGTGTTGGTATGTGTAACATCCCTCGTTTCTGAAAAAGAATTTCAGTTCATAATATAAAATAATGTTGGAAAAGTTTGAGTAGGAAAATTTTTCAAATGAATGTGGTACTCAAATTTAAACCATGTATTGGAACTAAATTCGGTAGAAGGAGTAATTATTTGCTGAACATTTTAGAATCATTTTGAGATAACCTTTGTAGTACAAAGTAGCTTTCGAAAATAACTTAGTCATTAGGTCATCCCAGGAAATCAACTTTAACAATACTTCCTTCGTGCCGAACAATAAAATCAGAGTGAGCGGAATATATTAAAATAGTTCATTGACTCATGAAATCAGGTATATAAATTTGATGTGTACCACGGTTATATTAAAGTATGAAAACTAGGTTTTCTCTTGGATACATCTCTCAAAATATACACATTGTTTCCATTATCAAAAATAGAGACGTTCCAGAGCTGGTCACTGGTTCTTCATCCATTCGTTCATCTGGTTGAGTCCTCAGAGTTGTACAAAAGAGTCTCTATCCCATTTCCTTTAATCTCTAGGTAGTCTAGGTACCTGGTCAAAACCTATTAAGGGCAGAGGGTAAGCTTATACATTCGCATTATCAAATAAGAATAAAGTCCTAACATCCACAAGTAAGCACCCATGATGATAGAAATGCATAAACATGAGCACCCGCCATTCCATTTATTTCTCTTTCCAAATAGGTGCTATGATGCATGCTCCCTATCTCTCAATTCCTGAGATTCTTTAACTAATCACTCAGATGAACGTCCTTCCATAACACCATTATATTCACAGAATACAAATAATACGTTATCAAACGTATGGCGTACTTGCTCGGAAGTGATAAAAACGTCACCCTCTCTGGTGAACGTCACGTCGCCCAAGGACGTAAACCTATCACTGATCAACATGCAACGGGTGTGATAAAAAACGTCACCACATCTGATGAACGTCACGTCGCCTAAGGACGTAAACCTTATCACTTGTGATACACAACAGAGGTGATAAACAACGTCACCATGTCTGATGAACGTCACGTCGCCAAAACGTAAACCTTACCACTTGTGTGTAACACACCGTTGAACCATCAAACCAACAGTATACCACATACTGCCCACATTGTCCATCTTAATGTGTCATCGAGCAAGCAGTAACATTTGGCACTCCCAGAGGCCCTCCTCATGTTCCATGAACATGACACAACGATAACTCATCACCGTTCACTGTGCATGAATGCATGCAAGTATTCCCTTAAGATAATTCATTAATCTCATCATATACAATATGTATTGAATTCATCAATGAGATATATCAATTTCCATGCTTGGGATGATGAGATTTACTAAAGGAAGTATCACATTATTCCCTTTAAGTGTCATTAAGTTTAAATGGAAGTGGTTAGATTCAAAATGGTGTTTTCTCCACATTTTAGCAAAATGACTCGAGTAGTAGCTTCAATACTCGAGTAGTTCTTTAATTTCATGAAATTGTGTACCAGACTGCCCAGAATACTCGAGTATTTCATAAAATACTCGAGTAGTTTACAGTTTCAGAATACTTGAGTATTTCACAAAAGTATTAGAATATTTCAGCCCAGAATACTCGAGTATTTCACAAAATACTCGAGTATTTTTGACAGCAGAATACTACAACTTGGTTTTAACATACCATTTTCGAATCTAACCAATTCTAACTTAAACCAATGATCAACATAACTTTGTTTATACATTTAAAACTTGTCTCAACATAGAGATCGCATCAATTCACAACAAATCATAATCATTCATCAATTATGCATGAAAATCACATATTATGCAACTTAAAGTACCAATTTCAATTCTACTCATTTTTGGCATAATTTCAGCATTGATTAAGCTCACATACAACCAAATAAACTTGCCTTAACATGTAGCATGCCTCAGATTGGCCTCCAAGCCATATTCCTATTTCAATCTATGCCCTTAGAGTCTCATGGTGACTCCTCCTACTTTCTAATGCAATTTACTCTTATTCTAGCAAATGGTAAGCTTCCCCCATACCTTAGGGTCGTTCTTGAACGAAAACTCCACAGAGAACAGCAACCAATTGCTCTAACCACTCCCCACCCGAGCTTGCTTGACGGTTTCAGCAGAGGTTCAAAACCACATCAATCGACATTCGAATTATGCATAAAAATTGGGGAAATTGGTTAGACTATGTTCTCTATAACATGGACTTTGAAAACCAATAAGTTTCAGACTAAGAGAAGGCTTGAGCTAACCACAATCGAAGCTCAAAGTCGGCTCTCTGAATCTGAAAATCTAGTTGGACAGATTTGAACACCTAACTTGGCAGGAGCATAACTTTTCATCCAGGAACTCAAATCTCACAAACTTGGTATCAAATCGAAGCTCGTTGAAAGAGCTTTCCAATGGTATATCACACGTGAGGTAACTCTCAAGGAGGAGAGAGAATCGAAGGAAAGAAGGTGACGGGTCTAAACAGAGTTCTGGTTTTTGGCAGATTTGAAGCTCTAACTTGCAGAGCTCATCACTCTCACCACACTCAAGCTTAGCTCGCAATTTATGACTCTTTTCGAAGATCTGGATGTGAGCTTCGAAACGGTGTATGGTTTGTGTGTTAAGACTCAGAGACGAAAACGAATTTTGCTCTGAAAGTTTAGAACCCTAAAACTCGTTTCTGAACTTCAAGGATTGAGTTTTATACCCCAAAAGTTGAGGAATTGGTCAAATCCTTCTCTTAGAAGGATGAATAGATAATGGAAATGTTTGCATGAAAGGCGCCACGAGTCATAGGACGTGGCTGGGGGTTGAAATCGTGTCAAACGGCGGTGACTCGGTGGTGGTGAGTCACCAAACGCACTAACTCGTGCAACACTGACCAGAATACTCGAGTATTTTCAAAAATACTCGAGTATTTTGACCAGTTTTCACTAAAAACTTTGTTTAATTAATTTTAACCCCGAAAGACCTTCCATTATTGTTTTTAGGTCCTTCCCAAGGACTTAATTGCAAAATATAATATTTTATATGGAACACCTCATCATATACAATATTTTCACATAATATATAGATATACATATAATGCAAACCAAAAATCAAGCATGGAATTATTATTTATTTATAAAACCATTTTACTAACATATTTATTCGGAAGACGAAATTTGGGGTGTTACACTACTTCCCCACTTAAAAGGAATTTCGTCCCCGAAATTCATTCCTTTAAAATTCCACGTTTTCATAACAAATTGTTTTGAGGTTATTATTTTTCAAAACATAATTAGGGAGAACTCTCCCCCACTTAAAAGGAATTTTCTTATACTTTTTCAAACTCTCTGTCCCAAAATGTTTCACAAAATATTTCAAATGAAATTTTTCTCAAATAAAACTTTTGCATTCCAAAGCATATACAAATCCTTGTTCACATAGAAGGGTTTTTCTTAAACTTCCTCAAAAATTATCTTGCAATTCCTTCAAATGAAATCTTTTGACTAAATTTTTTTGCGAATAATACCTTTGAAATATATATATATATATATATATATATATATATATATATATATATATATACTGTTCAATTAAAACATTTTTCAAAGATCTTTTTGAGAAAAACTTGTCCCGTTGCGCACTCTGATCACTCAAGCACGAGTAAGGAATTATTTATATGACTTTATTCCTTAACAGCATAAATATCAGGGTGATCAGTCCTAACATTTAAACTATTAGCAATAAAATCGTCCCTTTCAGATATAGCCTTGAGTGTAAACACTGATTAACCTTAAACACTTGAGTGTAAACACTTTTGAGTGATCCTTGTGAGTTTCTATCACTTTGTGACTACCCTCTTGATGTCATTGGTTTTCTTTGCATATTTGAAATAATTGGATGATGTTCATGGATGCTTTGATTCTTTGGTCCTTATTCTCTTCGTGTGCTCGATTTTGCCCATTTCTTTGCATTTCCTAGAATTCATTGTGAAGTATGTAATCTCTTAGGTTTGCATTCATTAGTTTTAGTAATCTTGTTACATGATTCACTTTGGTGCATATTGATCTTCTCAGTCCTAATTCTTAGTTTTGCCCAGGAGTGCAAAAGGATAAGTGTGGGGGTATTTGATGAGCATTTTATTTCCCATTATTCCTTGCATTATTTTACTCCTATTATTGATACTTGTTGCCTATTTGACATTGTTTAGCTTAATTTAGTGATTTAGAGTTTATTGGACTAATATTCTGAATATTGTTTAATTTGGGATTATTTAGCCTAATTAATTCTATTTCTATTTTCAGGTCATATTTGGCACAAGGGCTTTTTGGACATTTTGGGAGTGAAGATTTAATTTTGGGAGTGAAGATTTAATTTTGGAAGAGAAGATATATGATGAAGTGAAGATTGTAATCTATCTTTAGGATTAGTTGAGATTTAGTTATATCTTTTAAGATTTAGATTTTATCTATAAGATATTTTTAGATTTAATTTAGAGATAAGCTTTCCTTAGGATTTGGGCCCATGATTTAGGCCCGTTTTGTGATTTAAAAAGCCAAATTCGTGTAAACCCGAGGGGAGAACTTCCAATCACGTTTTTTACATTCTCTCTCATAGAGAAGGCTTAGTTTTGCTCTCCAAGCTTGTGGTGGCTGCTAGGGTTTCTCTCTCTTCCCTTTTCTACACGTTTTTGGTATTTTTCTTCATGGAAGGCTAAACTCTTAGGTTAAATCCCTTTGGTAATGTATCACATACTCTTGAGGTTTTGTTCTTAATGCTATTTCGTTTTTATTCATTGTTTTCATGCTTATTGATATGTTATGGTTCGCTTAGTTCCATTCTATAGAGATAATCCATGTGTATGAATGCTTAATTTATGCAAACTCGTAAAAACTCCATGCTTTGGCTTTTAATGCTTAATTAGAGGTTTGGGTTTTGGGGTGAGAATTGAATTTTCGCTTAGTATTTAATTCTCACGAGTTGGACAGTGAAGAGGAAAGAAATTGATCTTTTGTGACCGATGATAGAGTTGTGAACGCGAGCCAAAGGGGTTTATCCGCTTTTCCTTATCTGTTTCTTCGTTTTGATTTAATTCTGTTTTGATTTCAATTATTCAATATTCAATACAAAAAAAAACCCCCTGTTTTCTATGCATACTATGTGTTCGACCTTTTGCTTGATAAGATATTCCTTGGGAGACGACCTAGGAGTCACTTCCTAGTACTATACTTAAACTGTTTTTATTTGTATCGGGTACGGCCTCGATCAAATTTGGCGCCGTTGCCGGGGAGTATCGGTTCTTGCCAAAGGTCATTAGTAGTTAGTTAGTGTCGTAGTTAGTATAGTTATTATAGTGTGTCGTGTCTGATTTAGGGTCTAGTAGTCAATTCTGATAACCGGTTGAAGTTGCATTGTTTGCTGTTTTGCTATTTTGTTGCAATTAGTGTATTTGATTGATTCTGTGGTTGCTAGTTCACATAGTTGTGGGTGGAATTTTTGCACGAAAATTTATATCCACACTACTTTTATCATATAAAAAGGTTTTGAGGCACCACGATCACTCAGATCACCACTGGTTGTGAGTTCCAGAAAAATTTTCCAAGTTTTATCAGCACTTTCTTCAAATCGTCGCAACTTTTGACCCGTAACTTGGAATTTGACGAATTTTATATCAAATCGAAGGGAATTTTCTGAATAATCTGATTTTTTTGACTTTGTCAGAAAACTCCTTCGTCTGGATCCTGAAAAAGCCGTTTTACTATTTCTTTTTTATTTTACAAGTTTTATTTTCTTAGTTTTTGGTCTCTGATTTAATTGTTTGCCTTGGTTCCCTTTTGAATTTTGTCCTCAAACTTTTTGTGGTATGTTTTCATGATTTTAGGGTGCTGAAAAAAATAAAGAAAAAAATTTAAAAAAAAAATAAATTTTGTTGCCTATTTTGGTCATGTATATTAGTGACAGTTTGCTATGCTTAATGGTGTTCTGTTCAGTACATGACTAGGGGCAACCCAAGCTACTTTCATCCATATAACCCTGAAATTGATAGAACTTATCACAGACTAGTTAGACAAAATAGGAACCAGTCCATAGGTAGTGAGTCTATTGAGTCTTTATATAGTGAGTCTGCTTCTTTTTCTTCTATTCCTATAAATTCTGATTCTTATTCTGATTATTCTGAAAATATGGCTCAACCTCCACCACGTGAGAGGACATTGAGGGAGCTGGCTGCACCTGATTTCACTATTGAAGATTTGTGCATCCAGTATCCCGATGACCCGTATGAGCTAAGGTCTGTACTAATTCATTTGTTGCCCAAGTTTAATGGTCTTGCAGGTGAGGATCCTCATAAACATCTCAAGCAGTTCCATATTGTCTGTGCTACTATGAAACCACATGATGTGAAAGAGGATCATGTTTGTCTTAAGGCATTCCCACACTCCCTAGAGGGGCTAGCCAAGGATTGGTTGTACGATCTGGCCCCTGGTTCTATCACAGTCTGGGATGACCTGAAGAGGGCATTTTTGGAGAAATTCTTCCCTGCATGCAGAACAACAGCAATCTGAAAGGATATATCAGGCATCAGGCAACAAAGTGGAGAAAGTCTCTATGAGTATTGGGAGAGATTCAAGAGACTGTGTGCGAGCTGCCCCCACCATCAGATCTCAGAGCAGTTGCTTATTCAATATTTCTATGAAGGTCTCAACCTCATGGAGAGAAACATGCTTGATGCTGCAAGTGGTGGTGCCCTAGGATACATGACACCTTTAGAAGCCAGAGTCAAGATTGAGAAGATGGCTTCCAATTGTCAACAATTCCATGCAAGGGGCAACAGCGATGCAATCATAGTGAGAGGAGTGAATGATGTTGGCACAAGTTCTGGTAAGGTTGAGAAGCTTGAACAGAAGATAGATTCACTTACAACTTTGGTCACTCAATTGGCCATCAACCAGAAGAAGTTGTCCCTGTCTGCTAGATTATGTGGCATATGCACATCCGTTGAGCACCCCACAGATGCATGCCCTTCTGTGCAGCAGCCCACGACTGGTGCTGACCAACCTGAGGCATATGCCGCCAACATCTTCAATAGTAGAAACCAGCAGCCACAGAACTTTGATCTCTCTACCAATAGATACAACCCTGGTTGGAGGAACCATCCCAACCTGAGATGGTCTGATCAGCAGCAACCTTCACAAGTTCAATTTCAGAACAATTCTAGACCACTATATGTACATCCTCCAGTCCAGCAACAGAGACAACAACAGGCTAATTCTGCACCACCAGCTCCTAGTACTGAGCAACAGCCTTCATTGGAAGAGCTGATGAAACAGATGACCATGCAAAATCTCCAATTCCAACAGGAAACTAGAGCATCCATTCAAAGACAAGAGGCCTCCATTCAATCTTTGACCAATCAGATGGGACAGATGGCAACAGCAATCAACACTATGCAATCTCAGAATTCTAACAAGTTGCCATCCCAAACAGTGATCAATCCAAACCAGAATGTGAATGCCATTAGTCTAAGGTCAGGGAAGCAGATTGTCACACCCACACCAGAATCTGACCTCAACAAAGATGATCTAGTTTCAACCAACAAGAAGAGCCAAATGGTCGAGGAGAGTGAGCACACAAGTACCAGAAAATCCCATCCAGCTCAGCCTTCCACAAGCACAACACCTGCTGCTGCCCAACAACCACCCCCCATTCCTCTTCCTTTCCCACCAAGGGGGGTGACTCAAAGCAAGAAAATGGAAGAGATTGACAAAGAGATACTTGACACATTCAGGAAGGTGGAAGTCAACATACCCCTTCTTGATGCAATCAAGCAGATTCCAAGGTATGCAAAGTTCTTGAAGGATCTATGCACACACAAACGGAAGCTCAAGGGCAATGAGAGGATCAACATGGGAAGAAATGTCTCTGCTCTTATAGGTAAACCCGTCCCTCATATTCCTGAAAAGTGTAAGGATCCTGGAACTTTCTCTGTGCCTTGTATCATAGGTAATACTAAATTTGAGAATGCTTTGCTAGATTTAGGAGCATCTATTAATGTTATGCCTATGTCTGTTTTCAAATCTCTTTCACTTGGACCTCTTCAACCTACGGGTGTGGTTATTCATTTGGCAAATAGATCTACTGCCTACCCCGCAGGTTTGATAGAGGATGTCTTGGTTCGGGTTGAAGAGCTTATCTTTCCTGCTGATTTTTATATTCTTGATATGGAAGAGGACACCTCTCGTAGTGCTGTCCCTATCATATTAGGGAGACCATTTTTGAAAACAGCCCGAACCAAGATAGATGTGCATGCAGGTACACTTTCCATGGAATTTGATGACAGTGTGGTTCGATTCAATATTTTTGATGCTATGAAACATTTTTCTGATGACCACTCTGTCTTTCATGTTGACTTGATTGATGATCTGATTGATGAGCATGTTCTAGACTTTTTGCATGATTATGATTTGCCATCTTTCACTAGCTCATTTAGTTGTTCTACATGTTCTGATTCCGAAATGTGCACTGCATGCATTGAAATTGACCAGTTTTTAAATTCTGCTACTGCATCTGTTGATTCATATAATATAGATTCAGATCATGCTAACCCCATTTCTGTTTTGCATGAGTCTAATTCACTTGTTCAGGTGCAGGCGGCAGAATCCAATTCTGCTACTCCTTTAGTTCCATCTGTGATGCAGGCACCTTTATTGGACCTGAAGCCCCTTCCTCCTCATCTCAAATATGCTTACTTGGAGGCTGAGCAGAAACTTCCAGTGATCATCTCTACCTCCCTTTCTGTTGATCAAGAGAAGAAGCTGCTGGATGTGATTAGAGCAAACAAAAGGGCAATAGGATGGACTTTGGCAGACATACCTGGTATTAGCCCCTCCATGTGCATGCATCGAATTTTATTGGAGGATGGGGCTAAACCAGTGAGACAACCCCAGAGACGGTTGAACCCCCAGATTCTTGATGTGGTGAAGAAAGAGGTCACCAAGCTGCTGCAAGCTGGCATTATCTACCCCATTTCAGACAGCACTTGGGTAAGCCCGGTTCAAGTAGTTCCCAAGAAGTCTGGGGTGACAGTTGTCAAAAATGAGAAGGATGAGCTGATTCCCACTAGAGTGCAGAACAGTTGGAGAGTCTGCATTGATTATAGGAAGCTCAACCAGGCGACCCGCAAGGATCACTTTCCTCTTCCCTTCATTGATCAGATGTTGGAGCGCCTGGCAGGTAAATCTCACTATTGCTTCTTAGATGGTTTCTCTGGTTATTTCCAAATCTGTATTGCACCAGAGGACCAACATAAGACTACATTTACCTGTCCTTTTGGTACATTTGCTTATAGGAAGATGCCTTTTGGCCTATGCAATGCTCCTGGCACTTTTCAAATATGTATGATGAGTATTTTTAATGACTTACTTGAGCATTGCATAGAGGTCTTCATGGATGATTTTAGTGTATATGGTTCCTCTTTTGATGCATGTCTTGATAGTTTGTCTAAGGTGCTTAATAGGTGCATTGAGACTAACCTTGTCTTGAATTTTGAAAAATGTCATTTTATGGTAGAACAAGACATAGTCTTAGGGCACATTATTTCGCATAAGGGCATAGAGGTTGACCCTGCTAAGCTGCATGTAATATCACATTTGCCTTACCCCTCTTGCGTGCGAGAGGTGCGTTCTTTTCTTGGCCATGCAGGTTTCTATCGCAGGTTTATTCAGAACTTTAGCAAGATAGCCCTTCCACTATCCAACTTGCTTCAAAAGGATACCACATTTGATTTTGGAGACCAATGCAAGAAGGCATTTGATGAGCTAAAGAGAGCACTCACCACCACTCCCATCATCCAACCACCTGACTGGACTCTCCCATTTGAGCTCATGACCGATGCCTCGAATTATGCTTTGGGAGCAGTTCTCTCCCAAAGGGTTGGTAAGATGTCTCATGTGATTTATTATGCATCTAGGACTTTAGATTCAGCACAAGTTAATTACACCACAACTGAAAAAGAGCTGTTAGCCATTGTCTTTGCACTTGATAAGTTTAGATCATATCTGTTAGGTTCTAAGGTTGTGGTGTATACTGATCATGCTGCCCTGAAGTATCTTTTGAAAAAGACAGATTCCAAACCTAGGTTGATTAGATGGATGTTGCTCCTCCAGGAGTTTGATCTTGAGATTCAGGATCGGAGTGGTGCACATAACCTTGTCGCAGACCACTTGAGTAGAATAGAGAGAGAGGAGGATGCATTTCCTATCCGGGATGACTTCCCGGATGAGCAGCTTTTAGTTTTGCATGTTTCACATCCCCCTCCCCTTATTCCTTGGTTTGCTGATATTGTAAATTATATAGTTGCATCTGTTTTTCCACCCTTGGCATCCAAAGCTCAAAGAGACAAATTGAAGAGCGATGCCAAGTATTATGTATGGGATTACCCCTATTTGTGGCGTTTTTGCAGTGATCAGGTCACTCGCAGGTGCATTCCAGACCAGGAGATCCAATCGGTTCTCCAATTTTGCCATGCTTCACCAGTTGGAGGCCACCTTGGCACTCAAAGGACAGCACGAAAGGTGCTGGATTCTGGATTTTATTGGCCTACCATCTTCAAGGATGCAAGCAAAATCTGCAGCTCATGTGAGCAATGTCAAAGAGCAGGAGGCGCCCTATCTTGGAGGCAACAGATGCCGCAACAACCTATGTTGTTCTGTGAGGTGTTTGATGTCTGGGGTATAGATTTCATGGGTCCCTTTCCTGTTTCTTTTGGTTTTTATTATATCTTACTTGCTGTGGATTATGTATCCAAATGGGTGGAAGCTAAGGCCACCAGGTCTAATGATGCTCAGGTTGTTGTAGATTTTGTCAGGACTAATATCCTTTGCAGGTTTGGCATACCTAGAGCCATAGTCAGTGATCAAGGCACACACTTCTGCAATAGATCCATGCAAGCTTTGCTCAAGAAGTATGGGGTTGTGCACAAAGTTTCTACACCATATCACCCCCAAACCAATGGGCAAGCTGAGATTTCAAACAGAGAGATCAAGCGGATTTTGGAGAAGATGGTGAAGCCTAATAGAAAGGATTGGAGCACACGATTGGAGGATGCTCTATGGGCCCATCGGACTGCTTACAAGGCACCCATAGGGATGTCACCTTATCGGGTTGTTTTTGGTAAGGCATGCCACCTGCCTGTGGAGATAGAGCATCGCGCATATTGGGCTGTGAAGCAATGTAACTTAGCTCTTGATCAAGCGGGTGAGGAGAGGAAGTTGCAGTTGAGTGAGCTAGATGAGATCCGTTTGGAGGCCTATGAGAACTCCAAGTTCTACAAAGAGAAGACCAAGAAGCTCCATGATAGCTCAATTTCCAGAAAGGAGTTCTTGGTTGGTCAAAAAGTGTTGCTCTACAACTCTAGGCTTGGAATCATGAGTGGAAAGCTCCGCTCTAAATGGATTGGACCGTTTGTAGTCACCCAGGTGTTTCCTTATGGCACTGTGGAGATCAAGAGTGAGTCCACAGACAAGAGCTTCAAAGTCAATGGCCACCGACTCAAGCCTTTCCTAACCTCTCCTACTTTGGATGATGCACCTGTGGAGGAAGCCTCATTGGTCGACCCCATTTTTGACCCACCATGATTTAGGGAGTCTTCTTTTCTCCTTCCTTACTCTTTTTATTGCACTTGTCTATATCTGTCTGATTCTGCTATTTGTGTTCCATTGAGGACAATGTGTGATTTAAGTGTGGGGGGGAGAGTAGTTTAGGTTGCATATTTTTGCTTTGATTTTTTAGGTTTTGCTAAGTTTTGGGCATTTTCTTGCATGTTTTTGCTTCATTTTAGTAGAGTCTTGGTATCTTGTGTCTGAATTCATGCATTTCTGTGTGTAAAGTTGCTTTTGATAATTAAGAGGTGGTAACACTGTGATAGAATTGTCCCTTTTGTGAGGATTTGATCCTTAATTGTGGGTGGATTGCTATATATGCCACCTAATTTTTCTTTCATGTGTGATTGCACTCTGGATTACTTGCACTCTAGAACTTGACTTGACTCTTGTTGATACTTGATATTCCCATGCACATTTTGAAATGATTTAGGCATTGTTTTTTCTTGAATAAGCCACTAGCCATATGAGCCTACCTTGAATGAATTTATCCTTTGATAGCCCCTTTGAGCCTTTATATCCCTTTTCTTTGTTCTTTAGCTCATTACAAGCCTATGACTGAAAAACCATGATTGTCCTAACCTTAGGGAATGTTGGAGCTTTGGAATTGTTTTGGGAATGGGTATTAAGTAAGCGAGGGTGCTTTGTTCTTCATCTCTTGTGAGTTCTGGGTTTTGCCTCTATGGTCGGTGATGTAATTATGGCTTTATCTCATTATGCCATTTTTGTTGTTTCTTCTTTCCTTTCGTTCATGAAGTTCTGCAATGAAAAAAAAAAGAAAAAAAAATGAAAAAATGAATGATGAAAAAAAAAAGAGGAAGAAGAAAAAAAAAGAAGAAAAAAAAATGGAATAAAAGGTTGATTGAGGCATGGAGGATTGGAATTAGAGGTTGTTGTTATGTTTACCATTTCATTCTGGGGTGGATTGTGCTTATTTTTTTTTTTTTTTACTTGTTCCCCATTGCTCCTTTATTTCCCTGGGTTTTAGCTACATTTCCCATATTTTTATCCTACCTTGTCCTTTGCCCCATTACAACCCTGAAAAGACCTTTTGATCTTAATGTGCATGTGTGTTGATTGTTGATGTTAGAGGCTTGTCAAGCCTATGGTTGTGTTTGTTTTTCATGATGTGCCTTGAGTGTAAACACTGATTAACCTTAAACACTTGAGTGTAAACACTTTTGAGTGATCCTTGTGAGTTTCTATCACTTTGTGACTACCCTCTTGATGTCATTGGTTTTCTTTGCATATTTGAAATAATTGGATGATGTTCATGGATGCTTTGATTCTTTGGTCCTTATTCTCTTCGTGTGCTCGATTTTGCCCATTTCTTTGCATTTCCTAGAATTCATTGTGAAGTATGTAATCTCTTAGGTTTGCATTCATTAGTTTTAGTAATCTTGTTACATGATTCACTTTGGTGCATATTGATCTTCTCAGTCCTAATTCTTAGTTTTGCCCAGGAGTGCAAAAGGATAAGTGTGGGGGTATTTTATGAGCATTTTATTTCCCATTATTCCTTGCATTATTTTACTCCTATTATTGATACTTGTTGCCTATTTGACATTGTTTAGCTTAATTTAGTGATTTAGAGTTTATTGGACTAATATTCTGAATATTGTTTAATTTGGGATTATTTAGCCTAATTAATTCTATTTCTATTTTCAGGTCATATTTGGCACAAGGGCTTTTTGGACATTTTGGGAGTGAAGATTTAATTTTGGGAGTGAAGATTTAATTTTGGAAGAGAAGATATATGATGAAGTGAAGATTGTAATCTATCTTTAGGATTAGTTGAGATTTAGTTATATCTTTTAAGATTTAGATTTTATCTATAAGATATTTTTAGATTTAATTTAGAGATAAGCTTTCCTTAGGATTTGGGCCCATGATTTAGGCCCGTTTTGTGATTTAAAAAGCCAAATTCGTGTAAACCCGAGGGGAGACCTTCCAATCACGTTTTTTACATTCTCTCTCATAGAGAAGGCTTAGTTTTGCTCTCCAAGCTTGTGGTGGCTGCTAGGGTTTCTCTCTCTTCCCTTTTCTACACGTTTTTGGTATTTTTCTTCATGGAAGGCTAAACTCTTAGGTTAAATCCCTTTGGTAATGTATCACATACTCTTGAGGTTTTGTTCTTAATGCTATTTTGTTTTTATTCACTGTTTTCATGCTTATTGATATGTTATGGTTCGCTTAGTTCCATTCTATAGAGATAATCCATGTGTATGAATGCTTAATTTATGCAAACTCGTAAAAACTCCATGCTTTGGCTTTTAATGCTTAATTAGAGGTTTGGGTTTTGGGGTGAGAATTGAATTTTCGCTTAGTATTTAATTCTCACGAGTTGGACAGTGAAGAGGAAAGAAATTGATCTTTTGTGACCGATGATAGAGTTGTGAACGCGAGCCAAAGGGGTTTATCCGCTTTTCCTTATCTGTTTGTTCGTTTTGATTTAATTCTGTTTTGATTTCAATTATTCAATATTCAATACAAAAAAAACCCCTGTTTTCTATGCATACTATGTGTTCGACCTTTTGCTTGATAAGTTATTCCTTGGGAGACGACCTAGGAGTCACTTCCTAGTACTATACTTAAACTGTTTTTATTTGTATCGTTTACGGCCTCGATCAGCAAGACAACTACAACAACAAGAAGCCTTGGTGTGTCGATTATCATCAAGCAAGTGCATTCTTATTGAAGAAGAAGAAAGTCTTGGTTGTGAATCAAGAAAGTGAACACTTGGTGTGTGGATTATCATCAAGCAAAGAAGACTTGTTGTGTCGATTATCAACAAGGGGTAGAGGTTAGATTAGAGAGAAGATCAATAGGATTACAAGGCAAGGGTGTGGTGTATCTCTTGTAGGCTAGCAAGAAGGGAGTCTTGTGAGGCATTTACTTGTAATTTGAGAACTCTAATTCCTTATAGTGAAGAATCTCTCTTGGTTGAAGAGGGGACTGGATGTAGCTTTCAAGCGGATGAAAGTGAACCAGGATAAATCACTGTGTCGTATCTCTAAACCCTTAACTCTTTACATTCAAGTCTTTAATTGTGTTCTTGGTTGAAAACCTAGAGAAAGATTGATTTTCATAATTGATTGAATTGAATCTTTATTGTTCAAATTGATAAAGGGAAAATCATTTTCATAACTAGGATAATCAATAAGAATATAGGTGTTAATTGTTTTCGCTGAATCTCGGATTTTAAGTGTTGATTGATTGATTTTCGTATTCGATTGAAAAAGTGATTTTTCAGTTTCTGATAGTTTTAATCGATTAAGTGTTCGTTTAATCGATTAAGGACTTTTGAACTTTCAGGTTTAATCGATTAATACTCGAGTAAATTGCAGGTTAATCGATTAAATCTCAGTTTAATCGATTAAGTGCTGTAGAATTTGCAAAAATCATTTGTTTTAATTGTTTCGATTTGTTTCATTCGAAAATCTTTCAAGGTTTCTTTTACACCTATTCAACCCCCCATTCTAGGTGTATTCCTAGGGTTCCTTAGTTGTTTCAACCACCAATTGCGGTTTCCTCAATCACCTATTACTTGATCGATCGGATGATGTCGTGATGTCTTCCATTCCTTGGATAAGTCCGAATTATGTTCATTTGAATTTCCATGAGGTTTCACTTGCTCCTCATTGATTTCGTCTGACTTTTCATTTCTTTGAGATTCCATCTTTTCTTCTAAGGATGGTTCATGATCCTCATCAAGATATAGATTTCCAAGAATACCCGCAATATCATTAACAGATACCTTTCCCCAGCTTTCTAGGATAGGATTCATCAAATATTACATGAATATATTCTTCAATTGTATTACGAGATTTATTGTAAATCCTATAAGCTTTGCATGATGCAGAATAACCAAGAAATATACCCTCATCGACTCTAGCATCAAGACTCCCTAGATTGTCTCTACCATTATTATGCACAAAACATTTAACTCTCAAATGGGATATGTTTGGTTTTCTCCCCTTAAACAATTCATAGGGGGTTTTCTTTAAAATGGGCCTATTAAAACACGGTTCATAACATAGCAAGCAAAATTTACAGCATCAGCCCAAAAATATGCCCGTAAATTCAAGTCATTAAGCATGGTTCGAGAAAGTTCTTTTAAAGATCTATTTTTCCTCTTCACAACCCCATTCTTCTCTGGAGTTCTTGAAGCTGAGAAATAATGCTTAATGCCATGTTTTTCGCAAAACTTTTCAAAAATTCGTTTTTCAAATTCACCGCCATGATCAGTCTTAATGGATGAGATGCTCAAATGCATTTGGTTTTGAACAACCTTTGCTAGCTTTTTAAATTCATGCATGGAATGCAACATTTTTATGAAAAATAAACAATGTCCATGTATACCTAGAATAGTCATCCACAATTACCAAACAATAATAGTTGCCACTAAAGCTTTTTGTTTGACATGGTCCAAAAAGATCCATATGTAAAAGTTCCAAGGGCCTTTTAGTTGAAACAATATTTTTAGGAGGAAAAGATGCCCTTATGAGTTTTGATTTTGAACAAGGATCACATTTTTCAGAAATCGAAAATTTTTGCTTTGGCAAACCAACTACTGAGTTTTTAGAAGATAATTTATTTAAATGGTTCATGTGGATGTGACCTATTCTACGATGCCTCAGCCAAGATTCATCCTCTTTACTTATAAGACATTTCGAATCATTTGAGGGAATTGAATCAAGATCAATTAAATAAATATTGTTTACCCTGCGAGCAATTAACTTAACAAGATTATCAACTTTTCCCTCGACAATACAATTATCAGAATAAAAAATAACCCTATTGCCCTTATCACATAACTGACTAATACTTAGCAAGTTATGCTTTAGGCCCTCAACACGTAGTACATTTTCAATACAGGGATTAGGAGGAGTACCTACTTTACCAATGCCAAGTATCCTTCCTTTGTTGTTGTCACCGAAGGTCACGTGTCCTTGGTCCTTGGGAGTGAGATATGAGAATTTGGATTTGTCTCCAGTCATGTGTTTAGAGCATCCACTATTCAAGTACCAGCAAGACTTCCTGTCCTCCAGAATGACCTACAAAAAAAATTCAGGTTTTCTTTTTAGGTACCCATATCTTCTTGACTTCCTGTCCTCTGGAATGACCTACGAAGCTTCTTGATATCAAAACTATCCCATACAGATGGCACCTTTGCATTATCAATCTTGGTCGCATTGATTCCTTGGCCATTGCCTTGCATGATAACCGTATCTTGATTCAAGTTTTGTGCACCAATTTGTGGCCCCTTCCCATGCAACTCATTGTTGGATGCACCTGTCCATGCACCAGCCACACCACCAACCAGTACCGCAGCACCAGCCTGCAGATCCGCCGCACCAGCCTGTAGCTCTGCCGCACCATTCAAGACGCGCGCACCAGATCCATCAGCATCATGCGCTCTTCTGCACCCCACATTAGAGTCGCGCGCCACACCAGCCCCTGATCCAATCGCACCAGTCGCTGATCCAATCGCACCAGACGCGCCAACCTGCACCGCACCAGATCGCAGTCCGATCGCACCAGACGTGCCAGCCCCTTGCGTACCAGAATTCAACGCAGCACCAGGGGACAACGCACCATTCATTTTTCTTTTTCTATTGTCACACTGTTAAGTTAAATATAATATTCTAAAAAAAATGTTCTTTCTTCTTTTCTTTTATTCTTCAGATTTTTTTTTTGGTAAACGAAAAATTTTCATTAAACCAAACCGCACAAAAAAATATACATCAAGTCCTAAAAAGCAGTTACCTTCCTTTCCCACCTACTATTTAGGGTTGAAAGAAAAGAACATGCCAAGAAAATTAAATTTCAGCCATAATCCTATGGGCTATTACATTATTGCAATAATTACTCAAAGAATTATAAAAAACATAAAATCTAGTAGCCAAATCCTTCTTCATAAGACCAAACGCCTGGATTGGAGTTCTAAATTTCCCCATGAAATGTCTTCTATTCCTCTCTGTCCAGATATAATATAAGCAAGCAGCCATTGATGCACAAACCATGGACCGACGCCGTTTGTTTCCAAACCCAAAAGCGAGCCAGCGCAGCTAGGAGCCAAAATTGGTGCGCCAACTGGCAACGCCAATCCAGTTAGCGACCAGCTCCAGGAGCTCCCTGCTCCAATTGCAATCAAAGAACAAATGGTCTCTAAATATAAGCTATATCATACTCCTTCCGTCCTTAAATATAAGACCCTTTTGACACTTTATTTTGTCCCTATTTATAAGACCCTTTACCAATTTTCAATGATCATTAATTACTTTTTTCCACAAACACCTCTATTTATTTACCACTTTTTAGATTCCTAATAATATTAATAGGGGTAATTTTGAAAATATATATAAAAAGTTCATATTTTCAATATAATTAACTAAATTATTCCACTTTTTTAATGAACGTGAAATCTTCTAAATGAGTCTTATATTCACGGGAGGAGGAAGTATAAGATTTCGGTCCTAAGGTTGATCAAAAATGTTGCTTTCTGTCAGTACGGGGACCAGATCAGATTTGCCTAAGCCCCAATGGTACTCCAATATTAATATTCCCAGAATTCTAGGCCAGAAAATGAAATGTTGTCATATATTGCCTTGAATTTCAATAATTAGCTACAAAACATCGATTTTATTCCAAAAGATGAATCCGTAAAAAGATAATGGACGACTAATAAGGGTTGATCGATTAGCGTGGATAAAATTTGCTCATTGCGACTCAAATAATAATTAAAAAAATAATGTTAGAGTAATATGTCAGGTTGGTCCAAACTTTATCGACATCAATCAAATTAATCTTTGATATTATCGAAATTTCAAATTACTCACCAAGATAGCAAAATGTGAGTCACATTAGCCCATGTTGCTAGCGGTTTAAAAAGTCGGGAACTAATTTGATCGGTGGCCACAATCTCGAGAACTAATCTGACCGATAGTCAACAACCTTTGGTTTTTTCTTTTGGCAAAAATACATCGTTTTGGTCATTTCGTTAGTCCATATTAAGGACCACTAACGCTCATTAACGTCAGAGAGTAATGTGACTCACATTTTCCTATTTCATATATCAATTTGAAATTTCGATAATCTCAAAAACTAAATTGATGAATAGCCAAAAAATCAAAAACCAATTTGACATAATGCTCAATAATATTATTTAGAAAAGAAAATTAAAAAAGTTATCGTGTGGAATGTGGTCCTAATAATATGATGACACTATTAGACTATATATAACTCTTGTATTTGTCCAAAATTGATTTCGAATTCTTAGATCACTGATCTATATTTCCATTATTATATAACTCTTGAAATATTATATCACTGAGTCGCCAAAATTGATTTAGAATTCTTAGATCACTGATGTATATTTCCAATATTATATAACTCTTGGAATATAATATCACTGAGTCGCAATAAGCTAAACAGATCTCCCAACTACTGGACCTGGACAGATGAACTTCATCCCCATGCGACTCTGTAACAACCAGGGGTGTAAATGATCCGGTCTTAGATCGCGAGATCGCTCGGATTGAATCAGATCGAAAAATATAGTTTGATTTGGTCTCGTGGTCCGGTTCGATTTCAAAATTTTCAAACCATTGTTATATGGTCTAATCCAGGATTGATCTTATTATTTTTTTAGACCGTTAAAATCGGACCGGACAGGTTACTTAAAAACTAAAACAAAAATCCATTAAAACTTGCACTTTGACATAATTTAGGATGATTCTATATTGAGGATGATGCACTATTATTGTTACGGGTTAGTGTTTATGATGATGCTATGTCAATAATGCACTTTGAAAGTAGCACGTCCGGTATGGAAATATCATTATTATGTCCAGTAAGATGATGCTATGTTGATATACTGCATACTATGTTCAGTATGTTGGAAGTAATAGTATCATACTATGTTGTATGAGTTTTTCATATTATAGTTTGGCATTCGTATCAAAAATTCATTTTTGTAAGATTAGTGTGACTCCATGATATGTATAGGGGTTTTATAGCAAATAATATTCATATTTTTTTTATTGCTATGTGTTAAATAAATCAGATCGGACTTGACTATTTATGAATGGTTCGATTCGGTTCGATTTTTGTACATAAAAATTAACTAGAACGAACTAGATCAGACCAAATTATTAATTCAATTGGTCCGGTCCCTAATATTCATCAAAGATTGAATCGGACCGGACCGTTACACCCCTAATAACAACTCTCTTCAGTATTATTTATTATTTGGGATAAAATACTTGTTTTATACTCCATATGTCATTTCTATTTGTAAGTCTTTTAAGATCATAATATATAGATTATAAAATACTCCCTCCAGTCTTAATTATAAGCAAAAAAAACATCTCACTAATGTTCTTAAATATAAGTAAAATTTAACTAACTTCCTATTTTCAATAAATCATTCCTAAAATATATATATAAAGCGGTTGAATCATTTAATTTTTGTTTCATTCCCAATGTAAGTTTACTAAAGTAGTCTATTTTTTTTTATGAATTTGAGAAAATTAAATGTACTCAACTACTCCCTCTGGTCCTAGGGCATACTTAACCATATCACATGGACCAAAGAGGGTAGTTAGGTTTAATTTCTTGAAACTTTAAAAACATACTTTAACATTACAATCTTACCCTCTTAATTTCCATTGAGAAATTCACATTGTATTACTTCACATTAATGGACAAAGGGCAAAAAAGAGAAAATAGCAATTAATGCCTCCTAGAAAATACAATGTGACTTATAAATAGGACCAAAGAATCCTTCTAGAATGTGACTTATAAATAGGACCGGAGAGAGTAATAACTTTTCTTAATACATGTGAAGTTAGTTATTTTTGCTAAAATATGAGACCGGAGGAAATATGATAGGGCATCATATTGTGTTTTTTAAGTCTTATAATGTTATGAGAAAGTGTGACATCATTATTGTAATAGGGTGAAACATCTTATTATATATTTTGGAGGTCCTTTAGGAACGACGAACATAATAGTTTGTGGGGCACTCTAGATTTGTATTGGGTTTGAAACTTCAATAGGTTAATTACAGAAAATTCGATGCACAATGTTGAGGGCCTGGACATAGATCTTTCCAAAACCTAACGTGAACGTGGGATTCACTTGTCGGGGAAGTCGAACCATGATAAAAATTCGGTTTGCATTTTTCTCTATCTCCTACCTCTTTATTTATTGTTGCACTATTTTTATTGTTTTAATTATCGCTTACATAACTTTATGGTTCATCGTTATTTGAATATTCGTTTAACCATGTATTAATGTTTTCTATCTTATTTATTATTAAGTTGCTTCCTCACATAATTGATTGCGGAAATGTTTCCATACTCATATGGGTTTTCCGCTGCTTCGAAATATTTGAAAACGATTAAATTTTATAATTTGTTAATGTTTTTATAAACATGCACCATTTCTCTTTCTGGTGATGATTGTCAATTCCAACATGTGACCCTAATTTTACTCATTTTCGTAAAATAAGAAATCAAGACTATCTACTTCAAATTAAATATTTTTATGTTTTTTTGTTGGTTTTAATTTAGAAAATTCTTTAACGTAACACGAAGATGAAATACGAAAATCTCATTAAAGGAAGAAAAGATTGACTTTCCAAAAATACGTGTGATTTAATGTTCAATTAAGAAAAAAAAATCTCTCTAATATCAAGAAAAAGTTCGAGAAATTCCGATCTAAAGTAAAAACCTATATGCAGCCTCAATTCATCAGGTAGCACACTAAAACTTTTCCTTTGCATAACTTGACCGTTCACTTGGGTTTCAGTTCACTAGTTGAATTGGAACTCCAACTTTATTTAAGACAAAATTTCTCAAAAGTTGATGGTACGGTTTGTTTCATTTTTTTTTATCTTGCAAACAAGTGATTTTAAGAATTCTAAAAATGGAAAAAATTCATAAGTCCAAATTATTTATTCTCTCGAGAATCTAAAAAAATGTATTTTCTCATAACTTTTAACCGGTTTTAATTTCTTAACAAGTGTCGTAAGGGCACACTCTAACATTTTCCTTAATATTTTTATAGTTTGTTTTAATATTACTCCTCAAAGTAATGAACCAAGGCCTCACCAATAACTGAAATTGCTCCAGGTTAAATAATCTTGCATTTTTGTTTGCAACCAAATGTACTATCATCAATTTTTTCTTAACGTTTAAAATTATTCTATTTCATTAATGGAATATTCAATTAGAATAATTATTATTTTATTCAATTAAATAAAATTTTAAGACAACATTAGTGGAAGATTAATGATAGGATTAACTATGCAAATCGAATGAACTTGAGGAACTAATCGAAACAAATATTTTAAAAAAAAAAAGGCAAAATGAAAAAACAATTAACGGATTTATTAGATTTTACCATGTTTAATCAAAAGAAGCTATATATATGAATCAATTTGTCTCTCATCTGACATCTATAACTAAACCTTTGGGCAAGGTAGTTAAATATCCAAAGGATGATGGGATCCCGAACACAGTCTCAGCTACCACTTATAGACTTCACTAACCAAAATCTGAAGCCTGGTACTGAGACATGGGTCTCAGCATGTGAAGCTGTGCGTATTGCATTTGAGGATCAAGGTGGTTTCCTGGCGCTGTATGATAATGTTGGTTCAGATATTTACTCTTCAATGGAACAACTATTTGACCTTCCAACAGAAACAAAAAGGAGGAAGACCACTGAAAAGCCAATATTTAGCTACGTTGGACAACTATCAAGGATTCCCTTGTTCGAATCTTTGGCTATCCTGAACCCACTTAACTCAGAGGAAGTTCAAAAGTACACACATATTATGTGGCCAGATGGAAATGATTATTTCTGGTAATTTTTTACTTTGGTTTTCATTTTTTTTATAAAGTTTTTTGGTCATCTAATCCTGAAAATTAATTAATTTCTTTTGTTTTCATTTTTTCTAAAATATATATATATATATATATATATATAATTTTATTACATAATTAAAAGACATAAAATTAAAAGATTGAAAGACAGAAATTAAAAGAAAAGCTTATATATTTAGGTAATATTTTATATATATATATATATATATATATATTTGTCTTTTTTTATGAAATTGTCTTCTGTTTTTGGTCTCTGAATATACAGCGAAAGTGTCAATTCCTACGCAAAGCAGCTAGTAGAATTGGACCATATTGTGAAGAGAATGATGTTTGAGAGCTATGGACTAGAGAGGAAGAAATTTGAGTCATTACTGCAATCAACTGATTATGTGCTCCGAGGCTACAAATACAGAACACCTCAGGAGGGTGAGAGCAATTTAGGAGTTGCTCCTCATTCTGACACAGCCTTCCTAACCATATTGAATCAGAAGGTAGAAGGCTTGGGAGTCAAACTGAAGAACGGGGAATGGTTTGAGGTTGGTGCCTCACCCTCCTTGTACTTGGTTATGGGTGGCGATGCAGTGATGGTGAGTCACTTTTGTACAACAACCCTGGCCTATTTATTTATCGAGCTGTGATAAATAAACCTATAAAATTTGTTTTAAAAAAATTTATATCATAAAAAAATGATATGGATCACTTGTTAACCAATCAATAATGAGCAAATGACATATTTTGTGAAGTAAACTTATTTTTTAAGGTTAATTTTGTAAATTTATCAATCATTTTTGTTATTTACTGGACCCTGATTTATATCTAATATCAAATCCCCTGACTGTAAGAATAATATTTTTCTTAGAAGAAAATTTACACCTAAAACTCTTACTTTTAATGGCACAGGTTTGGAGTAATGACAGGATACACGCTTGTGAACACAGAGTGTTGATAAATTCAAAGATAGACAGATACTCCATGGGACTGCTTTCGTATACCCATGAGATATTGGAACCAGAGGAGGAGCTAGTTGATGAGGAACACCCCCTTGCTTATAAACCATTTGACCATTATGGATACCTCAGTTTCTTTCTCACAGAAGAAGCCTTAAAATCAGCTTCTCGGATCAAGGCTTACTGTGGTATCTGAGACACAAATGTTGATGTGAGGTGCAGTCAATTTGTGTTGTGTCCTGCGTTAAATTATGACAAAATTTTAAATCTAGTGCGCGCGTTGCACGGATTTGCTGTATATTGTAAATATTAAATGTTTAAGTTAAATATGTCAATAATTAATTTATAAGTCATTTTTTAGTAATATTAAAATTTTACAAATATTGTTGTTGATAAAAAAAAGTGTAAAAAAACGTAATAGTTTTAAATAAAAAATAATTAGATTGATGAAGTTTATCTAATATTTTATTGTTGACCAAATTTTTAGTGCAATAATCTTTATATCTGTCATAGAAATGAGAGGAAATAAATTGGAATAATGAATAAGTGTGGTTCAGCTTATAGCTTACTCCACATATAAAAATGACCATATACAACGATGTTGTTATTTAACAACAACTCAAACCCCAAATACACCCAAAATACGACACGGTATTTTCTCACCGGTGTATCTACTAAATTCTCTATAATTACATAAAGAATATGTTGTTGTTAACAATATTGTTGTTGTTGCTATTGATGTTACAAAAATGAAAATAGAGAGACGGTATTTATAACATAAGGAAAGAGAAAAAATAGGAAAAACAAGGTGAGCATTTTTCTCTTCTCCCTCGAAACAAAGGGGCTAGGAGAAAAACCAGGAAGAGAAGTTTTCTCCTTCACATCCATTTTTAAGCCACATAACATCAAATCTCCACTTTGGCTTAAAATGTCTTTATTTCATTCCAATGTCAACCAACTCCAGGCAGTGTTTGAACTTAGATACTATAATTGGCTTCGTCATCATGTCGGCTGGATTATCATTAGTACCAATCTTTTTGGCTTGAATGGTACCTTGAGAAATGATCTCTCGAATGAAATGATATCTGACATCAATATGTTTGGTTCTTTCGTGATACATTTGATTTTTGGTCAAATGTATAGCACTTTGGCTATCACAGTAAACCACCGTGATATCTTGTTCTAAACCCAAACTGCCCACCAAACCTCTAAGCCAAATGGCTTCTTTCACGGCTTCTGCTGCAGCCATATATTCAACTTTTGTAGTAGACAATGCAATAGTGGATTGCAAAGTTGCTTTCCAACTAATTGCACTCCCCGAAAGTGAGAAGACATAACCAGTGAGAGATCTCCTTTTGTCTATATCTCCAGCATAATCAGAGTCAACATAACCAATAATACTAGTGTTAGTATTATGACTCTTACCATAAACGAAGCCAATATCTGCAGTACCTCGAAGATATCTGAGTGTCCATTTCACAGCTTCCAGTCCTTTTTCCCAGGGTTTCCCATTACCTACTAAGACACTAACAGCATGTGATATATCTGGACGGGTGCAAACCATAGCATACATGATGCTACAGACTGCACTAGCATACGAAACAAGTGAAGATAAAATATTTTCTTTCACATCTTTTAATAACATATTCATTTATTTCTTATAGACCCTTAGTATTAACCAAAATTCTTCATTTTCTTATGGTGCTACATCCTTTTGACTTCCTTATGTCTGCCAGTTTATGACTCTATTTTTACTACACATAATCATATATATATATATATATATATATATATATATCACTCCCTGTGTGTATGAAGGACTTAGAACTGGAGTTTCACGACAGATTCGGGACCATTTCCCCAGGCCGAAAGGAAAGAAGTTCTCTGATACCCAAATTGTAACATCCCAATTTAATAAGATAGCAATATAAATTATTAATAATTAAAACTTTGAAATACAAGTTTTTCATTTCACAAAACTCTGGGAATAGTTCATTTTTACTTTCTTACTAATGTTTCCTTTATAATAGTATTGGTAATTCCGTTTATACCACTTTAATACAATTCTCACAAATTTCACCTTGGTTTTTATATTTTGTTCATAGTATACAATCATTAATTATATATTTTATTCTTCAAGCATTATGCAAAATATAGTCTTAGAATTTATATAAGTATAAAGTCACACTTTTATGTGTATTTTAATTAGCATTATTATTCCAATTATTCATATTGGCATTTTATCAAACACCTTGTCTACATTAAATTTTGATTGATTAAAGTTGTAAGTTTTATAAATTAATTCAAGACTTTAAAGGTTTATTCCATATGCACAGGCATATGGTACACAGAATCAACTATCCTAGGGTTCAATCCATAGTATTCAGTAAGTATTTACTAATTCCAAAACCTAAATTCTATTCTAAAAGAAAAGAGTTCCTCCCTTACCTCGAAGGAGAGGGAGCCCAACTCCGAAGTTTTCCTCTCTTTTAAACTCCTTTAATTTTGGTTGTTGGTTGTCTCTATAGCTATGGAGGAATAAGAGCCATTGGAAAGAGGGAGAATGAAATACAAGTAGGGTTTAAGGGAAAGTAGTGGAAACAAGACTTAGAATTGGTGGGAAGAGGATTTTAGTTGGTAATCAATGATATATAGGTAGGATTTAGATGATTGAAGGGAGATTGGTGCATGAAAATATAGTTTTGGTACAAGAAAATCAAAGCTGGTGCGTTTTGGTGAAGGGTTAGTGCTGCTGGACGGGAGCTGGTGCGGACTGGGGAAGAAATGACGCAGAAAAATGGTGCTGGTGCCCTTAAATAGGCACTGTGCACCTGGGCGTGCGGTCTGGTGCGCCTGGGCGCGCCATTTTTCTAGAACCTTCTGGTGTATGCGCGAGTTTTCTGGCGCTGCTGATCCGTGCGTGCCTGAGCGCGCTGACCGTGCGCCTGAGCGCACCAGGTGCGTCTGGCAGCACCACAATTTCAGCACCGACCGGTGCTTCTGGGCTCACCGGCTCATGCCCGGGTGCACCGGTTCGCCCCGAATGCCGATTTTCGCATTTTTAACCCCATTTTTATGGATTTTAACCCTTGTTAATACTAAATTAAATTTATATAACATTAATTTACATCTCCACCCATATTTACTACGTTACTTTTTATTAAATACTTGAACACAAAACCCCGGAAAATTCTTACTAACGGATCTCCGAAGGGACGGATGATTTCTTCTGCTTTCCCACATGGTTTAAGGTAACCTTCCAACTCCTTTCTCCACTATATTAATCTTTGGGAAAGGATCAACTGGTCGGATGAGATCCCAAGCTTCCGAGTCCTTAACTTGTTTCCTAAGCGTAATTACACCCGATCGGATTGAAACTTCCCTAGTTTGTGCTTGCTCCCTTCTCCGGTTTTTAACCTATCCTTGGTATTCCCTCATCCGACACTTAACTAAGTTCATGATATTTAGGTCGCGTTCGAATTCTTATGATTCCAGTACTTATATACACATTATAAATCTTAATCGGACGATTGTTAATTTCTTAATTTTTTTACCCCACCTACATTTAATATCTTCTACTAATACTCATTTAGAACTCACGCTTCCAAAGTTTCCCTCAATTTCTTATTACCTATGCTCTCACTTTATTTCTTATAATTCTAGATTGGATCGAGACAACAACGTACACAATTTAAATGTTCATTTAAGATTAATTCACACTATTCTTTCAAATAATTTAAACAAATACATACATATATAATTATAATAATTAAGTTACGAAAATTAGGTTGTTACACTGTTTCCTGCAAAACAGATTGTTCTGGATATCTCCAACGCTCAAGTTAGTAATTTATCAAAGTAGAACATTTAGAGCAATTGAAGAAATTAATATGAACCATATGAAAATTAAAGGTAATACACAAAATCATATGCTCCTTTATAACTATGAGTTATATCAAGTTCAATCATAATATGCATTTAGATGCCAACTTAATCAACTCAAGTTTGCACTAGATACCACATTCTGAATGAAGTACTCAACTTTTCCAAGATATGATAATCATGTGACATAGAATATTTCAAAAAAAACATTTTTACCACACATGATTTGTTTTCAAGGTTAATATAACTTGGAGTAGTCAAAGTACGCTCGTATAATCATGGTTATAATAAGAATATGACTTATTTACCTCAACCCTTTTGTGCCATGAAGATTTTGCCTTAGTGTAAGATCCATGAAGAATGTTTTGATAAATGCCAAAAGGTTTTGAACAAGCTTAAATGTGTTGATCAAGTTCAAGCTCAACAAGAAACAACAAACATCAAGTGATAAAGAGAGAGCCAACTCATGAAGACTTAGTTTGGTAGTTTATGTTTTATTGTTTTATCTTTAGCCTCTCAAGTCTCTTAGTTTGAGTTTGGGTAGAGTCATTAGAGGGTAGTGAATCTCTATCATAGTCATGATTATATCATATTTTGAGTATTCACTTTTCCTAAAATCAATAGGTGGCTTAAAGGTTTGAAAGAAAAGGTTTAGTTTTTGAGAAAACAAGTTTTAAGTGATTTTTAATCAAAATAATCGATTAATAGGTTTTGATAATCGATTAACAGTATATTTTGAATAGGTAATCGATTAACAACTTTTGATAATTGATTATCTTGACTTTTACTCGAGTAAATTTTTACAGGCTTGCGGCATTACTCGATTAAGGCATGGTTACTCGATTATCCACTTTGTTACTCGAGTAACACGATCAGATATGGTTTTTAAAATGCGTTTTTCACTTCTCAAAAGCACTTTTAACCATTCCTAACTTTTGGGTATTCTATATAAACCTATTTCTAACCTTTGTGATCATATTCCATCATTTTGATATTCATCTTACAAAGAATCAAGCCACTCTATTCTCTCTCACTTTCTCAAGATCAAAGCTTTAATTTTTTACATTCTTTGATCAAGAACCTTGAATCTCTCATGTTGATCTTTTCATAGCTTTTGAAAGAGATTCATAGGATTGTTATTTTTTGTTTTCATTTGAGTTGTATTCTTTGCAAGAGGCAAGCTATCTACAACAATTGGAAGTCTTGGTTGTGAATCAAGCAAAGTTATTTCGAAGCCTTGGTGTGACATATCATCAAGCACTTGGAAGTCTTGTAGTGAAGCAAGCAAGTGGAAGTCTTTGAAGAATCTCAAAGCATTGGAAGTCTTGTTGTGGGGTATCGGCAAGCAAGAGAAGAGGTTAGATTAGATATCAACAGGTTTACAAGGCAAGGGTGTGGTATCTCTTGTAGGCTAGCAAGAAGGGAGTCTTGTGAGGCATTTACTTGTAATTTGAGAACTCTAATTCCTCATAGTGAAGAATCTCTCTTGGTTGAAGAGGGGACTGGAGTAGCTTTCAAGTGGATGAAAGTGAACCAGGATAAATCACTGTGTCGTATCTCTAAACTCTCTACTCTTTACAATTCTTGTTATTAATTGTGTTCTTGATTGAAAACCTAGAAAAAGTGATTTTTCATAATTGATTGAATTGAATCTTAATTGTGCAAAATTGATTTGGGAAAAATCATTTTCATAACCTAGGTAATCAATAAGAATATTGGTGTTATTCAATTCCGCTTTATCTCTGATGATATGTGTTAATTGATTGATTTTCATATTTTATTGAAAAGTGATTTTTCAATTTTAACATTGATTAATCGAGTAATTGGTTTCATTAATCGATTAGTTTGAATTGATCATTCGGCATTAATCGATTAGTTGACTTGTTAATCGATTAATAGAAGAAAATTTCAAGAAAATCATTTGTTTTAATCATTTTGATTTGTTTCTTGCGAAAATCTTTCAAGGTTTATCTAACACCTATTCAACCCCCCCTTCTAGGTGTTCTCCTAGTGTATCCTAGTTATTTCACCCACCGATTGTAGGTTCTTACACTTAGACCATTTCTTTCTTTTATGATTTTTCATCCAAGTGAATTTTCCATTTCCTCTTGTGTAGGCTTTGGTTCTTGATGACATGATCTTCCTTTGGTCACTCCATCTATCTTTTGGTATCCACTGAATCAATTTAAAGCAATTCACTTTCTAATTTCCTCTTGATTTTTCCTTAGGCAATTGGTTTTCTACATTCCTGTTACAAGGAGAAACTTTTGGTACCTGTTGGCAATTCGGCAAGTGTACTGATCGCACAAGTAATAAAGAGTAAGTAAATTATCGTTCCACTCGGGGATTGCAAATTGTTTCTAATTTCTTTCACCTAATTGCAATTACTATGTATAACTTGTATGGGTTTAGAGTTTAGATAGAGGAATGTAGAATTAAGGTATGAAACAATTCAGAAACTAAAAAGGAATTAGAAGCAAATATGGAAAAGGTTAGGAATTTGGTTTAATTGTAGGATCAGGTTATTAATTATGAAAATATGTTTTCCAATAAATCAAAAACTCCAGAAACAATAAAAGCTAGATCCCTCAAGGCAATTATGTTTCTTACTAAACTTTACCCTTTAATCCCTTAAGTGAGTTCTAATTTATAAGAGTTATACAATTACCCAAAAGTATTCCTACGAGTTGAATAATTATATTGTTTGGTTGAAATGTCTAATCTTAATCCAAATTTTTCAATTAAGGTTCAGATTACCAAATCAAAACATAAAGTCGCGAATTCTATGAATTGTAATTAAAACACAACCAAGCAATTGATTTGAAAGGAAAAACATTAATTCATAAATAAACAGCCAAATTAAGATCCATACAAATCAACCTTATTCCTAACAAGAGGTTCAATTATACATATTTAGAAGAAGAAGAAGGAATGGAATAAACTAATCATCATAGACAATAATCAATTTACCCCCAAGAGATCTTCAATCTTCAAGTGGATCCCTCCATCAATGTTGATCTTCAATCCTTGTGCCTTGCCTCCTTGCTCTCAATTGCATAGCAGCCTCTCTTCTCTAATCCTAATTTTATTATAATCTTATTTTGGCTCTGAAAAGTCTACCAAACCTAAAGGAAAAACCTATATTTAAAGTCTAAAACTAATCATAATTGAATTGATATGATAATATCCTATTAGAATAATCTAATCTTTAATAATATTATCTACAAATAGAATTTATTATTAAAATCCTTCTAAATCCCGTATTTGTGTCTGACAGCAACTTCGGCACTGATTTTGACCCCTAAGATGGATGAAATTGAGCAAGGCTATTTCTGGAAAAGTTGTAGATATTTTCCTTAGCTTTAAAATGATACCAAGATCGCCTCATTTGGATAAGCGTAGCTCAAGTTATGATCAAAATATCGAACAGCATCACTTTCACGCACTTTGCGCGCCTGGGCGTGCAGACCAGCACGTCTGGGCGCGCTATGTCTGATGCCCCATAAATTACCGCTGCAAGCGCGCCTGGGCGTGCTCAATAACTTTCGACTCCGTTTCTCTCCATTCTTGTGTCATTTTCAAGGTCTTCTTATGCTCTTTTCAGCTCCAATAATACTTTCTCCAAATAAAGCTCCGAAATACCTGAAACATACCCAAAACGGATCAAAACGTTCAAAGGATTCTAATAAACTAAAAATTCCTATAACAAATATAAAATACCTATATTTACAAGATAAACAAGCTAAAACCCAAGCAAAAGGAAGTGAAATTAAGCCTTAAAACATCATATATTAGACCTTCATCAGTACCCATCTCATTTTGGGTCCAGGAGGATTAGACTTGGATTCCTTGGAAATCTTTGGAACACATTTCATTTTATTTCTCAAGAGATGATTTTTATTATATAAACATAAGTGAGAAATATTACCCGAACGTCCACAATAGTTACAAGTAATGGGTTTGGAAGATGCTTTGACTTTTCCAAAATCATTTTTGTACAAAATACACTTATGATCCTTGTATTCGGAATCACAATTGTCAACAACTTTACTTGACTTTTGAATACCCACATTCTTATATATCTTGTCAAATAAAGAGTTGGAGCAAGAGGATTTTGCAATACTATAAGAATCACAAGAAGCAGCCTCAACATTTTTTTTCAATAAAATTGCACTTTTCATGGTATGTAGAGGTGCTATTTTTCAAAATAATATTTTTCAAATCATCTCTCAAATCATTATGAGTAACATGTAGATTAAGGGAATGATTCAATTAGAGTTACCTCGTGAGGAGTAAATGAGTATAGTTCAAATTTGTTGTCTACAGACTCCTCATCTGAAGAACTTGACTCCAAGTGTAATTCCATGAATGCTTCAAATAGGCTTTCTAACTCATCATCTTCACTTGATGAATTGCTCTTCATGCTTTTGGTATCATCATTCAAAACTTCATCATGGGAGATGGTCAAATCATCCTTTGTGCTTGTCTCTTGCTGATTTGCCTATTTGTATCGGTGAACACTTACACTTTCCAAAAGATCATCAGTAGCATAGTGTGTTTGTAAAGTGTCCCAAATACTTTCAGCATTATCACAGTCCTTGATTCTAGCATATGCATCATCATTCAAGACATTTCTTAAAATCCGCATAGCTTCAATATTCAGGACAAAACATTTTTTGTCAGATTCATTTAAAACATTTTTTGGTTTTAAATCAAAGCCATTAAGCACAATATTCCATAATTGACAATTATTCGATTGAAGATAAAACTTCATTCTAGCACTCCAATACACATAATTTTTTCCATCGAATTCTGGTGCATCATCGAATGAAAATCCCTCCATTTTAAAATCAAAAGAAAATATCCCTATACTGCCAATACACAATGGATCTTTAACTCAAGCGGTTAAGCTTTTACCAGAGCACGAAGCTCTGATACCAATTGTTAGAATTATTGATAGGATTGGTAGTCGTCACCCCGGGGGGGGTGAATTGGGTGTTTATAAAAACATTGAAAAACGATCGATTCAAACGTTCTTAAAAAGATTAAAGAGTTTTAGACGAAGCAGAAGACTTAAAGAACGAATGAAAACGTGTTTAAGTACAAATAGATACACAATATTTATATTAATAATGAAAACTTATTATTCGCGAGATTGAATATTTAAACACCATGAAAACGCAAAACTCATGCTAAATAATTTAAAACGTGAAAATAGTTATATTCGCAAAAATATGATTATCACAAAATATAAATGCGAAAAGTAAAGAGATAAGGGATAGAAAATTCTGCACCGGGGATTTTATTCTGGTTCGACAAAAAGGCCTACATCCAGTCCTCAAGCGACCCACTTAAGCTTTTCAATAAACCAAAGACGCCACGCATCCCCGAATACAACCTGAGCGTCCCGCAAGCTACTAGAAACCTCCTATCGCTAGGGACCTCAAAAACAACTAGGAAGACCCTTCCTAGATTTTACAGATAGCCTAACTACTAGGTGACCCACCGTTCGTCTAGCACTACCCAACACAAGGGTTCTCGCCCTAAGAACGCGACACACGTTCAACCTAAGGGATAACACTCCCTAATCACTAAGGGTAAACACTGCCCTTACAAAAATTGGTTTACACGAAGAAACTTGTGAAACTAACAATGAGGCTCTCTAGATAGAGCAGATACAACAATCAAGACCTATAGCAAGAATTAGACTAAAACACACTCAAGCTTTTTCTTGATGATTTTCAATAAAGATTAGATGACGATGATGATGATCAATTTCTTCTAAAAGATGATTTTAAAAAAAAAAAACATGTAGAAGAAGAATTTTTTTTTTTTAAGAGTGTGTCGATTCAAAATGTAAAAGAAGAGTTCCTAAATCAGAAAAACGTGATCACCCAGAAAAGGAAATAAATCATTCTGATAATCAAATTGATTTCAGCATGTTTTTCAAAATTTGAAATTGAGTAATTGATTACCTGCTCTCTAGTAAAGATTTTCAAAAGTTGCACCATCAGTAATCGATTACTTTAGTCAGACTAATCGATTACTTACATACTGATTTGCTAAAAATGTTGCAGCATTAAATATAATCGATTATTATCTTCAAGTAATCAATTACTTACACCTAGATGACCAGTCCAAGGAAGTAATCCATTACAGGAAGCTAATTAATCCATTACATACTCTCTGGTTACAAATGTTGTAGAAGATAATCAATTATTTTCAAGGAGTAATCGATTACTTCAACTCAAAAATAGATTTTCATAAAAAGCTTGTAATCAAAGGTTTTCACATAGGTTTTTGCAAAAGGTTTTATTAAAAGGAATTTCCAGGAGCAAAGGTTTTTTTAAAAAAATACTTCTTCTAATTTTCAAAACGAAAAACAACATCATCATAACTTAGCAATATTTAAAAAATGAGCTTGAGTGCCTTAGACTAATTATCGCTTTACATAATAGGTAAGCCCTAAAAGACTAGATTCTTCAATGGAGAATAACCTCCTTGCCATCATCCATGTACCTGAACCTGTTCAATCAAATGCTATTAAATTGTGTTGTCATCATCAAAACATCATCATGGGGAAACATGAATTTCAGGTACTTTTGGAGCTTAATTGGAGAAAATAATTATGGAGATGGAAAGAGCATAAGAAGACCTTGAAAATGGCGTAAGAACGGAGCGAAACGGAGTCAGAAGAGGCACCAGACGCCCAGGCGTGCAGATCCGCGCGCCCAGGCGCTCGTGCCACGTTAAACTCAACTCATCAGACTTGGCGCGCCCAGGAGTGGAGCCTGACGCGCCCAGGCGCGCGACACCCGATCAGGCCCAATTGGGCCAATTTCAGAGTGTTTTCGAAGGATTCTCTTAGGATTTTGTGTATTATTATTTATACTAGGATTAGAGACTAGGTTAGTAGCTTTGGTAGAAGGGAGATTACACACTTTGGAGGCATTTGAAGGAGGAATCCATTGAAGCTTCAAGATTCAGATCAATTTTAGTGATAATTTAGGAATGAATTTCACTTTTACTGCTTTGTTTCTTCCTTCTATTATGTGCAACTAAAACCCTTGTCTTAGGAACATGGTGGATTTGCATGAATAGTTTGTTTTAATTTATGAATTAGTGGTTTTCCAGTTTTAAATCATGCGTTTGATTGTGTTTTAATTGTTATGCATGAACCTGATCAATTTATGTTTTGGATCTCTAAATCTTAAATTGGAAAATTAGGATTTAGAATAGGCCTTGCAATCAAACGGTCTAACTATCCAACTTGTAGGAATACTTTGGATTCTAATGCAACTTTTCATAAATTCACTTCTCTAATTAAGGTTATTCAATGGTTTAATTTCTTAAGGGATTAAGAGTTATCAAATTGGATAATAAACAGTAATTACACAAGAGGAATCTAGTAATTGCTAATTTAGGAATTTGTTCTTGATTTAAAGGAAAAACAATAATTCAGAATTAATTAACGATGCCTGCAATGAAACTAAGTTCCTAACCACTTTTCTTCTACTGCAACTTTATTCTTTTTTAATTTTCAGTATTTATTTTTTTTTAATTTTAATTCCAAATTAGATTTTAAAGCACTTTTAGTTAATAGATTTTACTTTAAACTACTCTTAGGTAAAAATAGTTGAACAATTTGCAATCCTCATGGGACGTTAATTTTACTTTCATTATATTACTTTTGTGCGATCTAGTATACTTGCTAGAGAGTCCAAAAAGTTTTTGGCGCCGTTGCCGGGATTGATATTCATTTCAATTTATTTTCGGCACTTAGAAGTAGTTTTTAGTTTAATTTATTTTTTTTTTAGATTTTATTGTTCTTTACTTTCTTAACAGGTATTGCGTAACCTCTTAGGCATTTGCGTTCTGCAGGTAATCGAGAAGCTTTGCGATTCAACCCTGACTTGGAGTTGAGTGCAAAAAGGAGGAAGAAGTAAGCAAGGAAGGAAAGGAAAGAGAAAGAGAAAGAGAAGAAGATGGATGAAGATAATGGATCCAAAGCAACACCTCCGGTCAGGAAGACCTTGGTGGACTACACAACTGTGGATTCGGACATATGCATCTCCAGCATAGTTCGGCCGGCGATCACCGCAACGTCGTTTGAGATAGATCCCAGTATATTCATCTCATCAAGTAGGATCAATTCTCAGGCGCCCTACATCAAGACCCCATAGAGCATGTGGCCAATTTCCTGAACATGCTCGATTTCTTCAAGATCGAGGGTGCATCGGAGGAAGCGATTAGGATGAGGATGTTTACTCTCTCTTTGAGGGAACATGCCTATACTAGGATGAAGAATCAGCCACCAGGAAGCCTTTCTAGCTGGGAAGTTCTTGTCAAGAAATTCATAGACAAGTTCCTTCCAACGGGAAAGCAAGCAAGATTGCGCCAGGATGTCAACTCCTTCATGCAAGAAGATGGAGAGCTCTTACATGAAGTTTGGGACAGATACAACCAGCTGTTGAAGAAATGCCCCACTCATGCAATTCCAGACTTGATGCAAATCCGGTTGTTCTACTTTGGGCTGAAGATGGCGAACAAGATTATGATAGATGCAACATCTGGCGGTTCTCTCCTTAAGAAGTCTGTTGAAGAGGCAAAAGAGATCATAGAGACAATGGCCTACAACAGCAGTCAGGCTATCATGGAGAAGACCATCTTAAGAAATTCAGACTTGAGCTCAACCCAAGTGCAAACCATTATTCAGCAAAACAAGGAGATGCAGCAACAAATAGCTGCATTGGCCAAGCAGATGGGTCAAGCTCACATTTCAGCCGTCAACACCCTGAAGTGCGACTTCTGTGGAGGGAATCACCACAATGGTAATTGTGCAAAGGACATAGGAGGAGGACTTGTGACTATTGAGGAGCAGACGAACTATGTGGGTGGTGGAGAACATAAGAATAATATGTACTCCCACTCCTACAATCCGGCATACCGCAACCATCCCAACTTCTCATGGCATAGCCCAACTCTCAATCCACCACAACAACCACAACAAACACAGAAGCCAACCTGGGAAGCAGCATTAGAGAAGCTAGCCGCCCACACTACAACATTCATGGACGAGACAAGGGTGCAATTCGCCAATCTATGGGCTAGCATCCGCAACTTGGAGATGAAAGTGGGCCAAATTGCAAAACACTCTCAGAGAGGCCACTAGGAACCTTTCCTAGTGACACCATTACCAATCCCAAGGAGCAGTGCATGGCGGTGACTCTTCGGAGTGGCAGGTCGTATGAGGAGCCACATCCGAAGGGTGATGCAACTGGAGCGGAGAAGAAGAAGGAAGAGCAACCTAGGACAGCTGCAACACTGGATCAAGAGCAATGGAAGCAAGGAGCATCGAAAGCGCAGGATCCACCTGCGTATCTCATCCACAGCCCGCCAAAGCCTGATCGGTTGCCTCTAAGGGTTCCTTATCCTCAGAGGTTGAAGAAAGAAGAAGATAAGAGGCACTTCCCCAAATTCTTGGAGATGATCCGGAAGATACACATCAACATTCCGTTTGCAGAGGTTCTTGAACAGATGCCTTTGTACGCAAAATTCATGAAGGATTTGCTCACAAGGAAGAAGGGAATGCTCTCGGAAGAGACATTTCCGATCGCGGAGAAGTGTAGCTGTTGAGAATCATGTTCCCCATGATTATATTTTGATGATGACAACATGAATATAATTATGCTACAGGTACATGGATGATGTCTTGAAGTTGTGCGTGCTCTTAGTATATAACCTTTTAGGGTTTAGAGTTTTATGTAAAACAACATTAGTCTAAGGCACTCAAGTAATTTATTAAGTTACGATGATGATGCTTTTCGTTTTGAAAATTAGAAGAAGTCTTTTTAAAACCTTTGCTCCTGGAAATTCTTTTTTGAAAACCTTTACGAAAACCTCTGGTTACAAGCTTTTTTATGAAAATCTATTTTTAAGCCAGAGTAATCGATTAGGCGGTTGGAATAATCGATTACCTTGTGCAAAATTTGTAACATGAGAGTATGTAATGGACTACTTAGCTTCCTGTAATGGATTAATCTCATGGACTGGTCATCTAAGGGTAAGTAATCGATTACATGAAGATAATAATCGATTATCTTTGATGTTGCAATCTTTCTTTGAAAATAAGTGACTAGGTAATCGAATACACATACCAAAGTAATCGATTACTGATGCTGCAACTTTTGAAAAACATTACTAGAGAGCAGGTAATCAATTACCCTTTCCCAAGTAATCGATTACTCAAATTTTGAAAAACGTGTTGAAATCAATTTAATTCTCAAAATGATTTATTACCTTAATTGATTGATCACGCTTTGAATTTTAAAAGGCTCTTCTTCTTCATTTTTTTGAAAAATTCTTTTTGGAAAAAAAATCATCATCATCATCTTCTTCTTCTTCACTCTATTTTCTAACAGAAAAAAACCTTGAGTGTCCCTTAGTGCTAAAAGTTGTTATAGGACTTTGATTGTTGTATCCGCTCTATTCTAGAGAGCATTATTGCGTGTTTGATCCACCCTGCTACCTCAAGGTCGAACTCTTGCAAGTTTTCTTGTAGTTGTTTCCTTCGTATGTCTGAGCTATCCTATTGAGTTATCTCTTCGGAGTAGACTTAGTCCACTCACCTTTTTCACAATTAAATGTAATCTTGGACTTGGATTGGATGTCCAAGGACCAAGTGATGATTAATTGTGATTAAAAGACAAGAATCCGAAATCCAAGATGTACGTGTGATGTTTTCAACATAGTGGAATAAAGGAAAAAGGGAATTGAAGAGATCTTTGTTAAAAAAAAATCTTCCGGATATTCTCTATTGAAGTATCGGGTTAGTCAGCGAAGCGTGAAGATCAAGTATAGTATCGAATTGGTTCTAGAAGCTGGTCTCATCTCTATTGTTTCTCATAGGATGATACCACCGGAAATGGTCGGATGGAAGAAATAAAGGTATTATGGCAACAACAGTCGGTCAGGTCAAGTGGGCTTCCAAGAGGAACTTCAATAGTGTTCGATGAGAACAAGAGTGGAATTATTGTGTGTATAGAATGTTTTACTGATGGAACAAGAGCACCATCAGGGACGAACATTCATTACCATGAAAAGAGGATCGAGTATGGAACAAGTTGTGAAGCCTCGACATTTCCCAAGAATGACCTAGGGTTGAGGTATCATCAAAACGGAAACTGGAATAAAGACATTCCCAAGACGGTATTTCAATCCCAATGCGGACACTGCGAGTATGTAGGGATGCCGTTTAGATTGACTTATGTTATCTTAATGAGCTACATGAACAGATTTTCCAGACCTTATCTGGATCTGTTTATGATATCAAGGAATATCAGAACATGTGGACCATCCCGAGAACGTGTTATGAATCGTAAAAGAGAAGTAGTTGTAGCTCTCTAATGTGCGAGCTTGATTAAAAGAAGTTAAGATTGGAACACGTGATCTCTCAGGAAGAAGTAGCCATAGACCCAACATAGAGGGATGTAGTTCTATAAGGAGAATAATCTAAGCCAGTCATTGAAGTTCAGAAAGAAGATTTTCCCAAGACAACACCTGAACTTCACTAAGGACACTAGGGGAAATAGTGAAGTTTGGGACATGAGATCTCTAAAGAAGAAGTAGTTGTGGATTCATCATAAGGTGATGCAATCTTGAAAGGGGAAACAACATAAGTCAGTCGTAAAGTTCAAAGTCTATTAGGACTAAATGGGATGCAACTGTAAGTTCACAAGTGGGCATTCTAAAGTCAAATATCTTCAACCAAGATAACCGGAAGGATTAGCCTTTCATATGGAATAAGAAGTGAAATGAGAATTTTCAGTAATTGAAGGGAAGGCTAACATCCTCTCTTGTGTTATTCCTACTCGATTCATGCAAAAGTATTGAAATATATTTTCATGTATCGAGGCAAGGATTTGGAAGAAGATAATCTTAAGAAAGGAAAGTAGGTGTGTATACCTCGAAGTGATTGAATACACACAAGGTAAATTCTTGTTGCACGATTTGGAGCTTGCAACGAGTATGCCCACTCTAAAGATTTGGAGGCACCATCTTTATGAAGCTATATTTCGGAAGTTTAGTGACTATAAGGATTTGAAGTAATTGTTGATAAGAAGGAGTTGAGCTAGAAGCAACGCCAATAAATGGAGTTTGAAGGATGTTAATTTTGGGCTTCATCACCAACCTCGTAAGGTAAAAGAGGATGGCAAGCATTGAGTCGAGGAACGATTCATGCGAGCTCTAAGGTAACTAAAGAAGTTGTTCAAAGAGAGGAATTTAGAAACTTGGGTTGGATGATGGAAAAAGGTTATCCATGCGAACTCCATGGGGATTAAAGAAGTTTTTTTAATTTAGTAAGAAGTCTAGCGGATTTGAGCGGGATGATGCAAGTAAACCAACGAGAAGTAAGAAGGAGAAGGTTGCAAATCACAAGAGAATTCCTGATTCGAACCCGTGAATTGCAACAAAGAGCTGAAGAGTGAAGGAAAATAAGAGATTGACTTTTGGAAAGGGAGAAACTCAACATCCATGAGGGAACGAACAGAATTCTTCGACTCAAGATATGAGTCTATGTTCCGAATGATCCAGAATTTGGAGGGTAACTTTGGAATTAAGTGCATGAGGAGGGATAAACAAAAAGATCTTACATGCTATCGATGAAACGAAGACATGGTGGAACCATGCAAGGCAGATGTTTGAAAGAAAAGGATTGACACATCACCTGGGAGTTGCTCAAGGAAAGAGGTTGAATTGTTGGAAGTTAAACAAGGAAGTGTGAACCTCGGAGAAGGCATTGCTAAGTTCAGAAGATTGAGGAAGTATGTTTCATAACAACCCTGTAGGAAGGTTCGAATACGCGAAGTTCAGAATGGATTATGACCAAACCTCAAGTCAGCAATCAACTATTAAGGAATAAGGAATTTCCCGATATTGGTAAGTATATGTAGAACTCACAAGGATAATGGAAAGGCATAGGAAGTTTATAAGACAAGTGTTTGAACTTGGTATAAGAAGGATATGGACAAGGAAGTACTCAACTAGAAGAAGAGGAAAAGTGGATAAGTGATCTAATTATGGGAGAATGACCAGAGTTTCATGCATAAGGAGTTAAGGAAACCTCAACTGCATGAAAACAACTGAAAAATCGATGGAAAGGAATCGCTTGTTCACCTTAATATGGAAAGTGTGAGGTACCTAACTCTGGATCAAGACATGATGTATGCAAGACGATAGTGAGTTCCATCTGCAAGAAACTGAAGTTGCATTCGCCGGAACTATTATTCAAAGGAAAAAGGCAAGTAGAAGTTATCAGCAAGCGAATCAAGCTCGGAAGGGGTTCAGTCTGTTGGGCGTGAGTTAGACCGGGTTAAGGGTAATCAGAGTGATCTTTTCCTGACCTGAATTAACGTAGTCAAATTTTTCGATTGCGTTGATTAAATCGTGTGACTATCTGAAAGCCTAAGCAAGCCTTAGCTTAAATTTCCGTGATCAAAACCCTTATCACAGTTGGATGTGATAAATCCTTTGGACACTACAGAATGGAAAGTTCAGTTAAGACTAGAGAAATTAACAACCACCAGGATAGGACAAGTATTTGTCTCCCCAACGGAAATCTCTCTAGAACTTGACTATCTGACTAAGTCTGACAGTGACGATAATGTTCCTTACCTTTGAGTTCATCTAACTTAAAGGTAAATCGTATAGTCTTTCTTGAGAAAGATTATATCTGAGATAGGTGATTTCATTACTGATAGTTTAAATATTAGGACTGATCACCCTAATGTTTATAACTGTTATGAAATGAGGTCATACGAATATTTCCTTACTCGTGCTCGAGTGATCAGAGTGCGCAACGGGAAAAGTTTTTCATCGAAAAATTTATTGCAAAATGTTTTAATTTAGGATTATGAAGTTGAAACGTGTTTTTCAGAAAAAGTTTTTTTTCCTCAAAAATTTTATTGGGAAAATTTTTAATTTAAGACCTATACTGGAAACATCTTATCCGGAAAAGTTTAGTCAAAAGAATTCATTTGAATTAATTGTTAAATAATTTTCGAGGAAGTTTAACGAAAACCCTTTTATGTGAGAAAGGATTTGTATATGTTTTGGAACCCAAGAGGTTTCATTCCAAATATCTTATGAAATATTTTGATATAGGTAATTTGAAAAAGTATAAGGACTTCCTTTTAAGTGGGGGAGGTTTCTCCCTAATGATATTTTAAAGAATAATAACATCAGAACAATCTTTTATGTAGTTTTTAAAATATAGAATTGTGAAGAATGAATTTCGGGGACGAAATTCCTTTTAAGTGGGGGAGTAGTGTAACACCGCTAATTTTGTCTTCCGAATAAATATGCTAGTATAATTGTTTTATAAAAAAAATAACAATTTCATGTTTGATTTTTGGTTTGCATTGTGTATATATATATATATATATATTATGTGATAATAACTTTTGGTTTAGATTTTTACTTCAAAATATTAAGTCTTGCAATTAAACTCTTGGAAAGGACCTAAAAGCAATAATGGAAAACCTTTTGGAGTTGAAAATTTATTAAACAAAGTTTTTAGTGAAAGCTGGCCAAAATACTCGAGTATTTGGCTGAATACTCGAGTATTCTGGAGCCAACAACCAGCGTTAGTTCTTTACAGCTGTCCAGCCATGAGGGGAGTCCGGAATTGCCATGAATTCAGCTCCATTGCTCTGGTGTTGCCACGCCATCTAGCCCAGACATGCCTAGGACTCGTGTCCTTATGCATGGAGTCTTCCAATCTTCTTCAATAAGGGATAAGAATTGATATGGCCAACAAATTCAAGTTTAGAAGCTTAGAAACAAGTTTAGGGTTCTTAACTTGAGGAGCTTAATTCTCTCTCGTTTCAAGGTCATACTACACAAATCATACACCGTTTCGAAGCTCACCTCCAGATCTTTGAAAAGAGTCATAATTTTTGAGTTAACTTTGAGTGTGATGAGAGTGATGAGCTCTACAAGTTGGAGCTTCAAATCTGCCAAAAACCAGAACTCTGTTCAGACCCGTCAACTTCGTGGCTTCGATTCTCTCTCATCCTTGAGAGTTAGGTCATGAGTGATATACCATTGGAAATCTCTTTTGACGAGCTTCGATTTGTTACCCAATTCGCATGGTGAAAGTTCCTGAGCGAAAAGTTATGGGCCTGCGAAGTTAGGTGCTGAAATCTGCCAAATCCAGATTTCAGATTTAGATAGCTGACTTTGAGCTTCGATTGTGGTAAGCTCAAGCTCCCTTTTGGTCTAAAACTTATTGGTTTTCAAAGTTCATGTTACAGAGAACATAATCTAACCAATTTTCCCCAATTTTTATGCATGATTTGAATGTCAATAAATGTGGTTTTGAACCCCTGCCGAATCTATCATGCAAGTTTGGGTTGGAAGTGGTTAGAGCCTTTGGTTGCTGTTCTCTATGGAGTTTCTGTTCAAACACAACCCTAAGGTATGGGGGAAGCTTACCATTTGCTAGAATGAGAATGAAATGCATTAGAAAGTAGGGAGAGTCAACATGAGACTCTAAGGGCATAGATTGAAATGGGAATATGGCTTAGAGGCCCCTTTGTGCTTAAAATCCATTTTGAGCAAGTTTAATATGTTGCATTTGTGCTGTACAAACACTGTTTTCATGCTATATGTGAGTAAATTTGATAATGCTATGTTGAGTTGCATAATATGTGGATTTTATGCATAAATGAAAGCATGATTTGATTTACTGTGAATTGATGTGGTCTCTATGTTGAGATAAGTTTCAAATATGTAAACAAAGTTCTTTTGATCATTGGTTTAAGTTAGAATTGGTTATAATTGAAAATGGTATGTTAAAACCAAGTTGTTGTGCATCTATTGTCAGAAATACTCGAGTATTTGGTAAAATACTCGAGTATTTTCTGATGCAAGTTTCCCAGATGATCAAGAATTACTCTAGTATTTTGTGAAATACTCAAGTATTCTGGGCTGTAAAATGCTCTAGTATTTTGTGAAATACTCGAGTATTCTGGGCTGTAAAATACTCAAGTATTTTGTGAAATACTCAAGTATTCTGAACTGTAAACTACTCGAGTATTTGGTGAAATACTCGAGTATACTGGGCAGTTTGATACACAGTTTCATGAAATTGATGAAGTACTCAAGTATTGAAGCTACCACTCGAGTCTTTTTACTATAATGTTGAGAAAATACCATTTTTAATCTAATCACTCTTATTTAAACCTAATGACACTTAAAGGGAATGATGTGATACTTTGTTTGATAAATTTTGTCATCATGTTAAGCATGGAAGTTGAAATGCTTCATTAATATATTTATCGCATGTTGCACATAATGAGATTAATGGATAGTCTTAAATGGAGAATTTGTGTGCATTCATACATGATGATAAGACGGTAGCATATCATTTGGTCATGTTCGAGGAACATGAGTAGGGTACTCTGGGAGTACCAATTTGGTTATGACTTGCCTGTAGTCACATTTTGGTAATGTGGCCAGCATTGGTTTCTGCGAACGTTGGATATTTGTCTTAGTGACGAAATGATTATTGTAGTCACATTTTGGTAATGTGGCCAGCATTGGTTGCTGCGAACGTTGGATATTCATCTTGGTGACGAGATGTGCACATCGATATTGGTATTATGGACCACGTTCCAAGCATAGTCGTGTGGCTTTCTCGATGACACATTTTAGTAATGTGGGCAGTATTGTGGAATGCTGCTGCATCTTGGTGGCGCGATATGCACTTTGGTAATGCTACTGCGTCTTGGTGATGCGACGTACACTTTGGCAGTGACGTCATGGATTATGTTCCGAGCAGGTTTAGTATACGTTTTAAACACGTATATGGGTTGTTTGGTTGGACGTCCATAAAGTGATAGTTGGAGAATCTCAGGACTTGAGAAATAGTGTGCAAGCATTAGGACATATAATTTATGAGATTAATCATAAATTAAATTGGCTTGTTCATAAGTTGTACATATCACTTGACTATTTGGTACATGCGTATATACATTCCGATCATGATGAATTACTTACTTGTGCATGATAGAGCTTTGTTCTCATTTGATTATGCGAATGAGTATAGCTTACCTCCCTGCCCTTATTAGGTGCTGGCCAGGTACCTAAACCTTCTAAAGATCAGTGATCATGGGTTAGAGACTCCTTGTGCAACTCTTGAAGACCCGGCCAAAAGGATTATTGGACGAAGGACCATTGACTAGCTCTGGACGTCCCTAATTTTTGATAAAAACCAAATTGTTCATGATTTGAGAGATGTACCAGAGCAAAACTTAGTTTTCATAATTTGTTTATAAATATGGTACTCATAGAGTTTTTACACCGGATAAATATATAACTCTAAAAATAAATGAACTACTTCAATATATATATATATACTCCGCTGACTCTGATTTTATCAGATGAGTTCGGTACGAAGGAAGTATTGTTAAAGTCAATTTCCTGGGATAACCTTATAACTAAGCTATTTTCGAAAGCTATTTCGTACTACAAAGGTTATCTCAAAATGATTTTAGGAGGTTCAGAAATTAATTACTCCTTCCACCGAATTCACTTTCAAATGCATGGTTTTAATTTGAGTACCGCATTCAAGGAAAAATTTTCATACTCCAATTTTTCCAACTTAGTCTATAAGGATTGAAATTCTTTTGATTAAACGATGGACGTTACAATGGAAGCTGAGAGTTGACTCCGGTTGGCTAGAGATGGAGTGGAACCATCAGTGTGGAGGTCACCGATCCATTGTTCATGTTTGAGGGATTGGAAATGCAAGACATGATGAATAGGCTCGTGTTGATAGACCAAGAGATCACAATGAACCCAACATTTCCAGATGACGATGAAGAAATATTTGAAGACGTTGAGGAGTCTGATGAGTTGTCAGGAGTGCCCGGTGATGGTGGTGTCCCATAGTATAGGTTTTTAATTATGTCTTAAGTATGTAATTGAAAGGAATGGCTCTACCATGATGTAACTATTTTATGGGACAGTATGTTTTAGAAATTTTATAACTCTGATAAAAGTAACGGGTTTTGAAAATACTATCTGTAAAACGAAATGTTTTATGAAAATGGAAGAAAGAGTTTCATAGTGTGATGTTGGTAACATCTCGATTTTGAACTTGATGCGGACATGAATGGTTGATTGATAAGAAAATGTTTTTATGAAAACGATCTCATGTCCCGTCACCAATGTTTTAAAAAAAAAATCTTTCCTGGATTTTAACTAAATAAAAAGATATTCAAGTTACTAAATCGGGGTGTTACAAAGTGTAGAACCCCGCTATGTTGGTTTCAAGTGGGGGAGAACTTACTCATTGGTCCTGAGGTTGTGCAGCAAACAACTGTGAAGATTCAAATGATTCAAGAAAAGTTGAAAACTACACAAAGTCGTCAGAAAAGTTATGCTGACCAGAGGAGAAGACCGTTGGAATTTTCTGAAGGTGATCATGTATTCCTTCGGATTGTCCCTATGAGAGGAGTGAATAGAGCCTTAAAACCTCGAAAGCTTTCACCTAAGTTTATGGGTCCCTACCAGATTCTCAAACGAATTGGCCTTGTAGCTTATCACATAGCCTTACCACCATCTCTTGCAAACCTGCACAACGTTTTTCATGTTTCTCAATTGAAAAAGTATGTGCATGACCCATCCTCTATTGTCCAAATTCACCCTGATAATTTAGCTTTGCGAGGGAATTTAACCTTCGAACATGGTCTGATTCGAATTGATGATAGAAAGATTAAGCAGCTTAGAGGGAAAGGAATTACTTTGGTCAAAGTAATATGGAAGAGTGGATAAATTCTTAAGATCATTCTTGAATTATCATTAATACTTCTTAAGTCATTATCCTCTTATGCTCCAAAACATTAATTATGAAATAGACTCAATCGTTTATTATCCATTACATAATCCTTAGATTGAGACATTAGGCTTGCTCCACTTATCATCATGAGGTACTAACTTCTACCTAATGTCCTTTAAGTCACTAACTTCTTATGTTCCAAGACATTCATTACCAAGTAGACGCAATCATGCTATATCAAGCCCTCGCTCAACATCATACTCAGATCATGAATTATTAATCACATTTTATTTCCTCAGAGTAATCATGATCATTTTAATCCAAAGAAGACATGATGATTACTCCACAACTCATACCTTATTAGTCAACTTATCTGGATGTTAAACTCAAAGAATTGTTCATTAATTAAATGCAATTGTCATACTCAAGACATGATTCATTAGGCATATGCAACCATCATGTACCGCTCATAATTTATTTATCATCTTCAGGTAGACATTATCAAACCAATTAGAACAAAAACAAAGTTCCAATTAAAAAGATAATTCTTAATAAATTAGATGAATAATGGTTTTCCCTTTCTAACTTGTTAACATCATGTTTAACTCATTTAAAAATTAAAACAATAGTTAAGTAAAACCTTTATGGATTATAAGAAAACAAAATTAATTATTCTCTTGTCTCAGGTTCTAACCGGTTACAAAACCCACTAACCGGTTAGAGACAGCAGTACCTGAGCGCAAACCATTTATTCTTAAACTTAATCACTTTCAATCTCAAGCTATTGTCTTTCTAATCCTTATGCAGCATTTAGGGCATTACTAAAGCATAATTTAATTAAATTAACAATGAACTATAACTCTAATACCCTAAGTTCAAGACAACTTCAAAACCTTGGAACCAAAATAAAGACAAAGTCTAATTTAACATTTAGGCATTTCCTATTGTGTCAATAACTAATTCCAGGATATCAAATGTAGCAATTAGGAAATGCTTCTAATGTTATAATAAAGCTTAAGCATATGTAGACTAACTCTATTCATTCTAACCTTAACAACACATTATCAAAGCAACACTCGTTTATCAAGTCCCTAAACAAACATCTATTCCTTAGTATATAAAATCCTTTTTATTGATTGGGTTATTGGTCCAAGTCTATGTCATACCAATCCTTGCTGATTTCTATATTAAAACTGAATAACTAATGAATGTTGTCAGGCACTAACCGGTTAGATTGACTCCTAACCGGTTAGATTATGCAGTCTAAGAACAGAACAGGTTTCTTTTACAACTCAAACCAATTCTAGATTCATTTCTTTCCTTAAGACAACTTAAGGTTCATCCCTGCATGTTATTATATTGAGTTCCAATCATAGACCAAAGGCATTAACACTATTCACTTAACTCCTTAAATATGACATAAATCCTATCACACACTTATAACTTGAACTTATGCTAAACCTTCTCAAGTTCCAAATATTAATTTAAGCCAATTTCAAATAGAAAACAGAAGGTTATTAAGCACTACTTTCAAATCCAAAGAGAAAGTATTCTAACTCAAATAAGATGTGTAACCAATGAACTCTTCATGATTCATGATTAGCTTATTAATCAATTCAATAATACCATTAAAGTATCATCATAAATCATATTCAATATGTTCATATGAACATAGAGTGATTCCAAGTTATGGAAGTTAATCATAATAAACTTAATTAGCTATTTTTCCCCTTTTTCTCAGGTTCTAACCGGTTAGAATTGCCCACTAACCAGTTAGATTATGCAGGTCCTGAGAACAAACTGCACTTTAACATGTGCAAACTCATTACATACTCATAATTAACTTTCAACCAGACTTGAGTATCAACTAACACATCTTTCTTCACTTGATACAAGACTTATTTCACTTGCTAACACAATTCATATGCATCAATTCAATTAATTAAGTGATCAATCAAGCATTTCTCTTATTAATTTTCAGCATACACAACTTAACATAAACCCTATGATTCTCATCAAATAACAAAGCAACTTCCTCTTTCAATTAAGCCTTAATTTCAAGTTATTAAAAATAGTGACCAAGTGGTTGTCTTGGTCTCCAAACCAAGCAACCATGTCTTGATATAATTGCCCAATTGTATCCCTACTTGTTGAATAACTATATTGTTTGAAGGCATGGCATATTCTAATTCTTAATCTCTCAATTGAAGAATTAGAGATCCAAAACAAAACATAAATTAGCTAGATTTGTGAATTGTAAATAAAACACAATCAAACACATGATTTAGAAACGGAAGAACATCAATTCATAAAATCAATAAACTAATCCATACAAATTCACCAATTCCTAACACAAGGGTTTTAGTTACACATCATGAAAATAAGAACAAGAGAAATAGAAGAATACATGATTACCATGGAAAAGCCTTGGATCTTCCAATCCTTGATCTTCTCCTCTTCTAAAACTCTCTAAATTTATGTAATCTCCCTCTCTCTCTCTCTAATGACTGCTAATGTCTGCCTAACCTAATTCTAAAATGTATATTTAAAAGATAAAACTAATCCTAATTGAATTGGAGCAAAACTGATCCGAAAGTGGCCCAATTGGGCTTTCTCGTATCTAACAGCAACTTCGGTCCTGATTTTGATCACAAATATGGACGAATTTGAGCAAGGCTATTTCTGGAAAAGTTGTATATCTTTTCCTTAGCTTTAAAATGATACCAAGATCGCCTTATTTGGATAAGCGTAGCTCAAGTTATGGTCAAAATACCAAACAGCGTCACTTTCACGCGGTATGCGCGCCTGGGCGCGCGGGTCTGTGCGCTTGGGCGTGAGGGACTGATTCCGGCTCCGTTGCATTTCGTTCTTGCGCCATTTTCAAGGTCTTTTCATCCCCTTTCATGCTCCATATTTATTTTCTTCATTTAAGCTCCGAAAGTACCTGAAACAAACCAAAACGGATCAAAACGTTCAAAGGATTCTAAATTACCTAACTTTCTAAAAACTATACAAAAAAATCCTAAATTTACAAGAAAAACAAGCCAAATCCATAGTAAAAGGGAGTCAAATTAAGCTCTAAAACATCATATGTTAGACCCAAATCACACCCCCAAACTTAGCATTTTGCATGTCCCAAGAAAAAGTAAAATAAAAAATTCTAAAACAAAATACTACCATCCAAATCAAAAATGTACAGCACCTAATTTAAGACTTCGACTCATCAACACAGCCACATATTTATACAAGCTATTCACATATCAAAATTTGGTTAAAGAAACAAAACCAATCAGAACTCAGAACTAGTGAACACTCTCAACCTCTCAGTGTATATCTCTCATGTGTATCAAGGGTTGTACAATTCACTCAAGTTCATACAATAGTTAAATGTTACCATAAGCTTGACCATAGACCCAAATCTCCACTGAAATTATTGAAAACATGCACAAATCAAAAGGTCTTTAATTTGGTTGTAATGAGGCCATGGCTAAAAGTGTCAGGTGGGATGAAAGAAAGAAGGGATAAAACAAAGGCTAACTTGCAAAAATATTTACAAAAGCAAGTTTCCCTCAAAAATCATGAATGAGCAATGAATACAATAAAGACTCACACTCACAACAGGAACATCTTATTCTTCCTTCCTTTTTAAATTTTTTTTCCTTCTATTCTCTTCCTTTACATTTATTATTTTTTCTTTTTCTCTTGGAAGAGAAATAGAACTCATACACTTTTCACCAATTACTTTCACTTTTTCTTTTTATATTCTTCTCAATTGCTCATTCAAAATTTCCAAGGTACTAACAAAGAATATTTCAATAAATGCAGGGTACCAAAGAAAAATCATAATTTCTCATATGGCTCAAAATGGGCAACTAAGGGAATATTTATCAATTCAAATCATCTGAAGGTCACAAAAACACATCCTAGTGTCTTAATCATCTTAATGCATGCAAACAATTATCAATCTCAAAATGGTCACCGGTCAAGTTCTAGAACACAAAACTAAAGTGAACACACTCATGAAAGAATAGGGGTCTCAAATCAAAATAATTCAATAAATCTCATACCCCATCAATATAGGCTCAAAATCTCACTAAGCTAAAGTCAGTTCACTAATCTCAAGTTATGAAAAATTTTGTCAAAATAACCAAATTTCAAAAATATTTGCAGCTCAATAAATACATAACCTGAATCAATGAGTCTAATCCTAAACTAAGTATATACACCTATCATTAGAAAAATAATCCTAAGTCTAGAATAATTACAAAACCTCTACCTAAGACACAAACCAACACCAAAAATGGGGAAATAATTCAAGTCTGAAAAAAAAATTTATTTTGTCCACTCCTCCACACTTAGAGGTTGGCTTGTCCTCAAGCAAACTAAACTAAACATACCTAACTACAAAATAAAAAATTACATGGAATAAATTTGAAACACTTACTACTTGCATCTGAAAAATCATCAGTACTAACAAAAATGAGAAAACATTCCCCCAAACTTTATATAGGTCATTAAAAACAAGTGCCCAAAAATAGCACCTCTAATGGGGAAATATGATCTCATATATGTTACTCAAAAAATAGCTTGATGCAAATAAAAAATAATCCAAATAAATATCCAAGCAATAAAACTAAAAAATAAATCCTAGAAAGCAATTGCATATTTTTGTTCCAGGTCTGTACACTACTGCTTTTTTATTAATAACAAAATAAAATAAAATAAACAAAATAACCTACTCTAATTACCTAAAAACTACTAACCTAAGGGAATACTACCTAAACATTGGGTTACCTCCCAACTAGTGCTTGTTTAACGTCACGAGCCTGACGGGTCACCTCTTTTCAGAGGTTAGGGTGGTTGCCAAGATCCCTTCAAGGTGGCACCTGGTTATTCAGCCTCTTTTTAATACTCACTCCATTGGAGTGCTGAATGCACATGAGAGGAGCAAAATTCTCCGCGGTGATTGGTGGTTTTTCAAAAAATTTAATTATAGTTTGGTCACCATTCACTCGAAGAATTACTTTTCCCCTAGGCACATCAATCACTGCCCCTGCTGTGACCAAGAATGGCCTTCCAAAAATTAGAGGAATATTTTCATCCTCTTCTATATCTAAGATCATGAAATCTAAGGGCATGATAAATCTTTCACCTTAACCAGAATATCTTCCACCACTCCATATGGGCGGAGGGTGGTTCTATCAGCTAACTGAAGTAATGTCGGGGTAGGCTTAATCTCTCCTAAGTTTAATGCTTCACAAATAGACAAAGGCATAATATTAACGCTAGCTCCTAAGTCACAGAGAGCCTTACCTGAGTACTCCTTGCCTATGCTAATCGGGAGAGTGAATCTACCTGGGTCCTTCAGCTTTAGTGGAAGGTTGGATTTGGTGATGCTGCTGCACTTCTCTGCTATCAGGAACGTCTCGTCAGTGAGCATCCGCTTCTTCTTTATCAGCAACTCCTTCATGAATCTCGCGTACATAGGCATTTGTGAGAGTGCCTCTGTAAACGGGATGTTGATCTCCACCTTCCGTAGCATCTCCAAGAACTTGGAGAATTGCTTCTGGTCATCCTCTTTCTTCAACCTCTGAGGATAAGGAATCCTCGGGGGTAGTAGTGCTGGTTTGGGTGTGCCTTGCTCTTTCTCTTGATCCGCAGGTGGATCCTGCATCTGTTGCCTTGCATTTGAGCCTCTTCCACTTGGTTGCTTTGGCCCCTCATCCTTCTTCTCAAGCTCAGTTGCATTACCCTTCTTCTGTGGCTCCTCATACGACATGCCACTTCGAAGGGTAACCGCCATGCATCGCTCCTTGTAGTTGGTTGCAATCTCTGATATCTGATTGTTTATTTGAGCCAATTGCACCTCCAAGTTGCGAATGCTGACTTCCTGATTGGTGAAATTCGCCCTTGCTTCTGCCATGAATGTATTGGTTGTGGTAACCATTGCTTCAAGTGCTTTCTCCCAACCTTGCTTCTATAGCGGTGATGGATTGGGTGCTGGACTGTACCCTGAGGTGTGAGACTGATTTGTTGGCCCTAGATTGTGGATATCGGAGTACATGTTATTTTTAGGTACTCCATCACCCACAAACTTGGCCTGCTCCTCAATAGTTGCCTGACCCTTTATGACTTTTAAAACACAATCACCATTCCGATGACCTCCTCCACAACAGTCGCACTTCATATTGTTGGATGCAACTGCTACACTGATCTGGCTCATCTGCTTCATTAATGCAGCCATTTGTTGCTGCATTTGCTTGTTCTGCTCGATTAAGATCTGGGTTTGACTAGAATCCAGATCATTGCTCTTCAGAACACTCTGCTCCACCTGGGTCTTCAATCCTTGACTACTGCTGAATGCCATGTTTGCAATAACTTCCTTGGCCTCTTCAACAGTCTTCTTCATCAGCGATCCACCAGCTACTGCATCAACCATACTTTGATTGAATCGGTTGAGCCCATTGTAGAACAATTGAATCTGCTGCCAGTCTTGCATAAATGTTGGGCACTTCCTCAGTAGCTGGTTGTAACGCTGCCAAGCTTCATGCAATGGCTCGTTGTCCTCTTGCATGAATGAGTGAACATCTTGCCTCAGCTTCGCTTGCTTCCCAACTGGAAGAAACTTATCTATGAATTTGGAGACAAGTATTTTCTAGCTGGAAAGACTCCCTGGTGCCTGGTTGTTCACCCACGTTAGCGCCTCGCCCCTCAGTGAAAGAGGGAACATCCTCATTCTGATGGCCTCGTCCGTAGCACCCTCGATCTTGAAGAAGCCGAGCATGCCCAGGAAGTTGGCGATATGGTCCCTGGGGTCTTGATTCGACGCACCACTGAACTGATCATGCATGATGAGGTGGATGTATTGTGGATCAATTGCGAATGCAGTTGCAGTGATGGCTAGCCGGACTATGCTGGAAGCAAGGAAATCCGGGTCCACAGTTGCATATTCCGCCAAGGTCTTCCTGGGAGGAGGAGGTGGAGAGGATCCGTGAGATCCTCCTCCTCCAGCCATCTTCAAAGTTGTTCTTTCCCCTCTTCTAGTGCTGAATTTTTCTCCTCTTTGCACTTAAATTTATATAAATTCCTGCATAAAACAAAAACAAGAGAAAAATTACGCAGCACCTGTTGAGACAAGAAACTAACTAAAAATAAATAAATTTCACCTAAAACTACTACTAAGTACCGAAAACTAATTGAAACGAATTTCAATCCCCGGCAACGGCGCCAAAAACTTTTTCACTCTCTAGCAAGTATACTAGATCAGATAGTAATATAGTCAATAAGACCAGATATCTGTAAGATCCATGAAGAATGTTTTGATAAATGCCAAAAGGTTTTGAACAAGCTACAAATGTGTTGATCAAGATCAAGCTCAACAAGCAACAACAAACATCAAGTGATGAAGAGAGAGCAAGATCATGAAGACTTAGTTTGGTAGTTTATGTTTTATATTTTATCTTTCGCCTCACAAGTCTTTTAGTTTATGAGTTTGGGTAGAGTTTCTTAGAGGGTAGTGAATCTCTTTTGATTGCATGATTATATCATATTTTGAGTATTCACTTTGCCTAAAATCAATAGGTGGCTTAAAGGTTTGAAAGAAAAGGTTTAGATTTTGATAAAACAAGTTTTTAAGTGTTTTTTGATCTGACTACTCGATTAGCCATTTGTTTACTCGAGTAGAATTTTGCAGTCTTGCGCAAATACTCGATTAAGGATCTGATTACTCGAGTAGAATTTTGTAGCCTTGCGTAAATACTCGAGTAGTAACTCAGATTACTCGAGTAGTGAACTCAGATTACACTGATTACTCGAGTAAGGACTTGGCTACTCGAGTAACACGATCAGATCTGGTTTTTAAATGAGTTTTTCACTTCTCAAAAGCATTTCTAACCATTCCTAACTTTTGGGTATTCTATATAAACCTATTTCTAACCTTTGTGATCATAGTCCATCATTTTGATATTCATTTTACAAAGAATCAAAGCCACTCTATTCTCTCTCACTTTCTCAAGATCAAAGTTCTCATTTTTACATTCTTTGATCAAGAACCTTGAATCTCTCATGTTGATATTTTCATAGCTTTTGAAAGAGATTCATAGGATTGTTATTTTTGTTTTCATTTGAGTTGTAATCTTTGCAAGAGGCAAGCTATCTACAACAATTGGAAGTCTTGGTTGTGAATCAAGCAAAGTTATATTGGAAGCCTTGGTGTGACATTTCATCAAGCACTTGGAAGCCTTGTTGTGTTAACAAGCAATTGGAAGCCTTTGAAGAATCTCAAAGCAATTGGAAGTCTTGTTGTGGGGTATCGGCAAGCAAGATGAGAGGTTAGATTAGATATCAATAGGGTTACAAGGCAAGGGTGTGGTATCTCTTGTAGGCTAGCAAGAAGGGAGTCTTGTGAGGCATTTACTTGTAATTTGAGAAACTCTAATTCCTCATAGTGAAGAATCTCTCTTGGTTGAAGAGGGGACTGGAGTAGCTTTCAAGTGGATGAAAGTGAACCAGGATAAATCACTGTGTCGTATCTCTAAACTCTCTACTCTTTACAATTCTTGTTATTAATTGTGTTCTTGGTTGAAAACCTAGAAAAAGTGATTTTTCATAATTGATTGAATTGAATCTTAATTGTGCAAAATTGATTTGGGGAAAATCATTTTCATAACCTAGGTAATCAATAAGAATATAGGTGTTAATTGTTTCCGCTGAATCTCTGGTTATACATGTTAATTGATTGATTTTCGTATTTGATTGAAAAGTGATTAATCCATTAACAGAGGCATTAATCGATTAGTTCATGTCATTAATCGATTAAAGCTAAAGAATTTTTGTGAAAATCATTTGTTTTGATCGTTTAGATTTGTTTCTTTCGAAAATCTTTCAAGGTTTATCTAACACCTATTCAACCCCCCTTCTAGGTGTTCTCCTAGTGTTTCCTAGTTGTTTCACCCACTGATTGTAGGTTCCAACAATATCGTCCCTCAGGGATTGCAAATTGTTCAATTAATTCTCACCAAAAAGTAGTTAAAAGCAAAATCTATAAGTTTCTAATTAATTAATTAAGATTGATTTGAAATAAAAATAGAAAATAAATTAAAAAACATAAATTAAATAAAAGTTGTGAGCGATTTGAGAAAGATGTTACGAACATGGTTTCATTGTAGGCGTTGTTTATTTATCATGAATCTCTGTTTTTCCCTAAATCATGAACAAATTCCTAAATGAGTAATATGTCAGATTAGTCCCTGACTTTGTAAGCATCGGTCAAGTTAGTCCCTGACTTTATCGAAATAGCAATTTAGTCCCTGAGATTTCATTTTAATTCACATACGTCCCTATCTTTATCCCATTTTAAAGCAAATACATCCCTGCGATAGTGACGGCAGGGACTAACTTGATCGACGTTCTCCTATCTCAGGGACTAAATTGCTATTTCGATAAAGTCAGGGACTAAATTGACCGACACTGACAAAGTCAGGGACTAATCTGACATATTGCTCATTCCTAAATTGGTAACTATTAGATCTCTCTTGTATAATTACCGTTTCTTATTCAATTAGATAATCCTTAATTCATTAAGAGATTAAACTATTGAATAATCTTAATTAAGAACAGGGAACTAATCATGTTATATAATTACCCAATTGTATCCCTACTTGTTGAATAACTATATTGTTTGAAGGCATGGCCTATTCTAATTCCTAATCTCTCAATTGAAGAATTAGAGATCCAAAACAAAATATAAATTAGCTAGATTTATGAATTGTAAATAAAACACAATCAAACACATGATTTAGAAACGGAAGAACATCAATTCACAAAATCAATAAACTAATCCATAAAATTCACCAATTCCTAACACAATGGTTTTAGTTACACATCATGAAAATAAGAACAAGAGAAGTAGAAGAATACATTATTACAATGGAAAAGCATTGGATCTTCCAATCCTTGATCTTCTCCTCTTGTAAAACTCTCTAAAATTATGTAATCTCCCTCTCTCTCTCTAATGACTGCTAATGGCTGCCTAACCTAATTCTAAAAAGTATATTTAAAAGATAAAACTAATCCTAATTGAATTGGAGCAAAACTGATCCGGAAGTGGCCCAATTGGGCTTTCTCGTATCTGACCGCAACTTCGGCCCTGCTTTTGACCCCAAAGATGGACGAATTTGAGCAAGGCTATTTCTGGAAAAGTTGTATATCTTTTCCTTAGATTTAAAATGATACCAAGATCACCTTATTTGGATAAGCGTAGCTAAAGTTATGGTCAAAATACCAAACAGCATCACTTTCACGCGGTATGCGCGCCTGGGCGCGCCTGGTCTGTGTGCCTGGGCGTTCGGGACTTATTCCGGCTCCGTTTCGCTTCGTTCTTGCGCCATTTTCAAGGTCTTTTCATCCCCTTTCATGCTCCATATTTATTTTCTTCATTTAAGCTCCGAAAGTACCTGAAACAAACCCAAAACGAATCAAAATGTTCAAAGGATTCTAAATTACCTAACTTTTTAAAAACTATACAAAAAAAATCCTAAATTTACAAGAGAAACAAGCCAAATCCATAGTAAAAGGGAGTCAAATTAAGCTCTAAAACTTCATATGTTAGACCCAAATCACAGCTCACCATTATCAAGCCAATTGGATCCGACCAGTTGCCGACCCGTTTGATATAGAAGTCAAGACTTAAGCGTACTCGGAAGTGATCAATCTGAGCTATCGTTTAAAGGACATCAGTGGGTCAGAGCACAACTTAGCCTGAGATCAAGGGGAGTCATCGAGGGATCAGCTCGGCAAAGGAAAATCATATTTTACCTCTCAAAGTTCCCATGCTCGAATAGATGCCAATCTCGATCTATCGTCAGGCTCGACAACACTGTTCATCGTCTTCAACCTTTGGCAGTACATCCCGCATGCACCTCATTTATTATGTACCAGTATCGTAGTACTGTGTGTGGCTGAAATTTTTGTCCTCTTCTCAACAGCACCCAAAAAGCAAAGACAAACCATAACTTGCAGAAAAATGGCAGAAAATGTTGGGTATATCCGTTGGAATATCAAGGCATATCACAAAAGATAGTTTTCCTCTCTTTCCTAACCCTACGTGGTTGCTTCACTATAAAAGGAGAGTCTTAGTTTCTCCAAAAAGATACGAGATATAGAAAAAGAAAAGAACAGAGAACAAGAGCCAAAAACTTTCACATTCATTCTCTGGAAAACACAAGTGCCAAGAACGCAGAAAAGAGAACCTTGAGAGTTTGAGTGCAAATCTTTCATACTCATATACCAAGTCTCAAATCGTTCTCTACATTCTCAAAACCTTTCTCAAACACTTAACTGAAAACTCTTTTGTTCATTAAACCTTCAGAATCATACACACTTGAGTTTCGGGTTGGAGCCATCTCATTCATTCAACCATTTCTTCAAAGTCTTGAGTTGGTCTCAAGCACGGTGAAAATCTTGGAAGATTTCCAAGTTCGTTCAAGAGGTTCTTGGCGATTGAAGTCTTAGGAGGTTCCTGAGCAAAAATCCAAAGAGTTTCTTTGGTGAAAATCCTTGAAGGTTTCAAGGTGTCTTGAAGGTTTCAAGACTGTTAAGTCCGACGTGTGCTCGGCATTTGTATCAGTACTTAGAAGCCAATAGTTTGGTACTCTCTTGGTGGGTTTAATTGATCCCACGTAATCGCTAACTATTTGATTTTATTAAAAGCTCCTTAAAGGTTTTAAGGGGGATTGGACGTAACTCACTGTGTTGGTGGGTGAACCAGGATAAATCTCGGCGTCTCATTTTATTTACTGCTTTAGTGCTTTCATTTACTTTCTGACCATTTGATCGAACTGATTTAACTCGAACTTAACGCTCGGACAGTGCTAGAAATTTTCCGCTGCAAACCTGATCCTTTGAGTAGCGTAGCTCGGATAATCGGTGATCGGTTTAGATAATCGATTATCAAAAACTGCTCGGGTCAAAGTCAGTCTTTCATTTCTAAAAACTTCTAGCAGTATCCGACCAATATCAATACATCACAAAAAATTGGTATTATTGCTTCCAACTACTATTCACCCCCCCCCCCTCTAGTAGATTGTTAAGCCATTTCCTCCGTTTCCAACTAGTAGTTAACAATAGCCACTGTAATAAAGACAAAATGAAATAAATTAGGCTTATTTAAGTTTTTAGTCCCCGAACTTAGGTACTCTTTTGGAATTGGTTCTCAAACTTTTTTTTCGATGTTTTGAGTCCCTAAACTTTGTTCAAATTTTTGAAATGGTCCTTTCATCACTTAAGTGGTGATATGACCGAGAATATGTCACGTCACCTTCGTCACATTGATAGGTAACGTACCAGATGATGCCACGTGAATTTTTTAAATTAAAAACAAATCAAATTTATTAAAAATAATAAAAAATTGTATTTTTTTAAAGAAAATCGAATCTTTTAGTAAATTTCAAAAGAAATTATTTTTTAATAAAAAAAACATGTAGTGTCTCGTGGCTCTACATAACAGTTACTCGTCAATATTGTGAAAGTAACGTGACATGTCGTCGACAATATCATTACTTAAGCAACAAAATGACCATTTTCAAAAACTAAACAAAGTTCAGGGACCCAAAGCATTGAAAAAAAAGTTTAAGGATCAATTTCAAAAAAACACCTAAGTTCAGGGACTAAAAAATTAAATAAGCCAATAAATTATCATAGAGTCCCAATCAATAACTTTGGTCCCCGTGCCGTTGGACAGCTCTAATTAATCCATCATCACTATAGGGCAATTTTTATTTTTTGTTAATAGTACAACTTTTGAAATAAGTAGAAGGAAACACATTTTTTATTCCATGCAGCGACGAGGCTATTGATTTTTTGAACTTTTGAAGGCCATTAATTTCTCTTTCTCTGATTTTCTCTCCAGTATGAAATTTGCTACCACTTGTTTTATGAAAATCTATTCATTTATGAAATTTGCTACCACTTGTTTTATAGCAAATCTGTCAATTTCATGGCAGTATAAAATAATTTGGTTTCATTTTCAGGACATGGTTTTAGTATATTATTACTATTTCAGTGGCACTAAGCAAATCTGGTCCCCCTAATATTGGATATTATCTATAATTATTCAAGTCCCGACTCAGGGCCAATATCTTTTAGTAATATTAATCTTTTCGGAATGTATTCCTTGTTTTTTTAGCAAAATTTTGAATTTCATGACAATATTCCATTTTGCTGGTGACAGTATTCGTAATTTTTAGGCTTTTTTAAGCGATAGGTCCCTAAACTTAGGGGGTGTTTTGGATTTAGTCCTTAATCTTTTTTTTTTTTGTTGGATCTGGTCCCTAAACTTTAATGCCTTTTGGAACTAGTCCTTCCGTTAACCCAAAGTTAACTCCGTCAGTGTTTTCCAATAAGATGTTGCCACGTGTCCTAACTTGCATTTTTTTTTTTTTGCTTTTTTGACTTTGAGGTCCCTAAACTTCGAGAGATAATTGAATTTAGTCCCTATCCTTTTTTTCGTTGGATCAGATCCCTAAACTCTGGACCATTTTGCATTAAGTCCTTCTGTTAGTTTTAATCTAACATCGTGTCCAGCCTCCGCCCTCTTCTGCGTTTCCTCCGCCTTCTTCTTACCAGCGAGTTATATACAGAGTCTGGAGAGAGGAAGAAAGGCAACAAGTATCTTTGATTGACACAGAAAAATCTTTTTTCTGGCCTAAAGAAACCATGATGTCAAGCCTGAACGAGACGATCGAGCACGACGAGGAACGAGAGGAAGATAGGGAAGGTGGTTCACATTCTGGCCTGAAAAATTTACTGTGGCATCGTGGGTCTGTTTATGATGCTTGGTTCAGTTGTGCTTCAAATCAGGTAATGATAAGCTAAAAGGAACAGATAAGATGTAGGTGGATGGATTAACAAATGCTTGAGTTCTAGGAATAAACTCATGTTGATCGAACAGATAGAAAGAGGAAGCAAGAGTCTGTTTTTTTTTAATTTTATTTATTTTTTTTAATTTTTCAATTTTAAAAGAAAAATTCCATGTGGCATTAATTTATTGGTTCACGTGGCATAAAAATTTCCTCAGGGTAACGATGTTAGATTAAAACTAATAGAAGGACTTAATCCAAAATGGTCCGGAGTTTAGGGACCTAATCCAACGAAAACAATGATAGGGACTAAATTCAATTACCCCCCTAAGTTTAGGGACCTCAAAGTCAAAAAAGCCAAAAAAAAATTGCAAGTTGGGACACGTGGCAACATCTTATTGAAAGACACTGACGAAGTTAACTTTGGGTTAACGAAAGGACTAGTTCCAAACAACGTTAAAGTTTAGGGACCAGATCCAACAAAAAAAAATTAAGGACTAAATCCAAAACACCCCATAAGTTTAGGGACATGTCGCCTAAAAAAGCCTAATTTTTATTATTTGAGTTGTAACAATTCTCTAACTTTTTGTTTGTAAATCTTTTAAGACTAGGATATACTCCAAAATTTTTTTCTCTTCCCTCCTCCTCCCTCTATTCCTCTTGTTTTTATCTGCTATTTCTCGGTAAGGAGAGGGGGATCTGTCCCTCCCCTTCCTTTGGGAAAGGGTGTGAGTTTATTTTCTCCCAGTTTTCTGGGTTTTGTCTTGCCTTTGTGCAAGTTGTTTTTGTTTTGTGTGTTTCAAGTGGAGGGATGCCTTTGGATAGTTTCAACTTTCCAGATCTGATGGTTATCCTCTTTGCTTCAATAATTGGAAGGCTACTCGTCGAGACAGATCTCTCTTTGTTGACTGTTGATTTGGCTACCGCCCAATGACTCTCTCGTTTTAGATCTGAGATTCCTTGTCGCCGAACTGAGCTTAATCCCAACATCAATGAGATTGTTATCTTGGTATTAAAGGCTATTGAATCTCCTGTTAGTGTCGAGTTTTGGCAGTTGCTGATGATCCATCACATGGAAGAGTCTGTTATTGCGGTGTATTTTGCTTTCCCTTTAATTATTATTAATATGAAATTTCTTGTATTGTTTTTGATCTATGAATAAAATACACCTTTTCCCTTTAAAAAAAAAAAAGCAAATCTGGTCCCCTAATATTGGATATTATCTATAATTATTCAAGTCCCGACTCAGGGCCAATATCTTTTAGTAATATTAATCTTTTCGGAATGTATTCCTTGTTTTATAGCAAAATTTTGAATTTCATGACAATATTCCATTTTGCTGGTGACAGTATTCGTAATTTTTATTATTTGAGTTGTAACAATTCTCTATAACTTTTTGTTTGTAAGTCTTTTAAGACTAGAATATACTCCTATAGATTATAAAATATAAGGCTTATTTAATATTTTAGTCCCTGAACTTAGGTGCTCTTTTGAAATTGGTCCTTAAACTTTTTTTTTATGTTTTAAGTCCCTGAACTTTATTTAATTTTTGGAAATGGTCCTTTCGTCGCTTAAGTAATGATATGATTGAGAATATGTCACATCACCTTTGCCAAATCGATAGGTAACGTCCTAGATTATGATACGTGAATTTTTTAAATTAAAAAAATTCAAATTTATTAAAAATAATTAAAAATTGTATTTTTTTATAAAGAAAATCGAATCTTTTAATAAATTTTAATATAAATTTTTTTCAATAAAAAAAATAATGATGTATCTCGTAGCTCTACATAACACGTCACTTGTCCATACTGTGAGAGTCAAGTGACATATCGTCGGCTATATCATCACTTAAGTGACGAAAGGACCATTTCCAAAAATTAAACAAAGTTCAGGGACCTAAAGCAACGAAAAAAATGTTTAAGGACCAATTTCAAAATAGCACCTAAGTTCAGGGACTAAAATGTTAAATAAGCCAAAATATAATTAATATGTTCGCTTGATTTAAATTTGTGCATAAATCTTTTTTATATTATTCCTGTACAGTCTCTCTAAAATTAATTGCTCCCTTAGATTTTTCTTATCAAGCTTACATTTTTAAATGAGTAAAATGATAAAAACAATAGGTAATGTTCTATTGATTTTGTTGAAAGACTTATTCCCTTTCTTTTATAAGGATGATAAAAAATGATTAAAATTTTTGTCTCAAACTAAATTGAAAGTAATTAATAAAAGGTTTATTTAACATTTTAGTCCCTGAACTTATGTGCTCTTTTGGAATTGGTCCTTAAACTTTTTTTCATTGCTTTGGGTCCCTGAACTTTGTTTTATTTTTGAAAATAATCATTTCATCACTTAAGTGATGATATAGCCGACGACATGTCACGTCACTTTCACAATATCGACAAGTGACATATTATATAGAGCCACAGGACACAACATGATTTTTTTTATTAAAAAATAATTTCTTTTAAAATTTATTAAAAGATTCGATTTTCTTTAAAAAAAATACAATTTTTAATTATTTTTAATAAATTTAAATATTTTCAATTTAGAAAATTCACGTGTCATCATTCGGCACGTTACCTATCAATGTGGCGAAGGTGAAGTGGCATATCCTCGGTCATATCACCAATTAAGTGATAAAAGGACCATTTCCAAAATTTGAGCAAAGTTTAGGGATTCAAAGCATCGAAAAAAAGTTTAAGGACTAATTCCAAAAGAGCACATAAGTTCAAGAACTAAAAGCTTAAATAAGTCTTAATAAAATAACTTAGAAATTGCAAACAAAGGATGTGATTGGTTGATCAATGCAAAATATATTAAATTAGTTATTTGATAATTGGTTGATGTATTAAACAAATCATAAATTGCATGCTTCCTTTACTTTTTTACTTTTGCAATTTTTTACCATTCTTATTAGATTAAGGGAGTATATTATAAGAATTTTCTTAATATCAACGAATAACAGATTATAAAAGAGAATACATTCATTGTGAAACTAAAGATTTAATGTTGCAAAAGAAAATAAACTTTGAGTTCCAATGTATTTATTTTTCTTATGTGTGCCTTAGGACACATGTTAAGGTGACTTAAATGAGTAAAATTTGGTTTATATACACTTTTGATCTTTTATCTACTGTCTATATATAAAAGGATTTTTTTTCGAGGCACCATGTTTGCAACAACTAAAAAAATTATATAAAAAGGTAGGAGTTCAAACCAAACTGTACAACGAAATAACATTATCTCTAACCAAAATTAAATTTGAAATTAAATTAATTATTTATCCTCGCACCAAAGAGTTTGTAAGTAGATAATCATTATCTCTAATAAAATTACAATTTAAAATTAAATAAATTGTTTAAATTTATTTAATCATTATATGTATGTAAAATTATTATCCTCAATTATTTGTTGGGAAAAAAATAATCATTGTCCTCAACAAAAGTATTTGAAAAAATATTAAAAAATCACAAATTTATTTAATCATTATCTGTACGTGAAATTATTATCCTCGATTTGTTAAAAAAAATAATCATTATCCTCAACAAAAATATTAAAAAATTTATAATAGGATCTTACATTCAATTTTACATTTTTTCACCTTTATATCTCTCTAATTCTAATAATTTTGTTCTCTTATTATTTCTTATTTTATATCCTAACTAGCTCTTACCCCGTGCAATGCACGGATTGTTGATATTTTAATTTTTTTTATATTAAATATTTTAAATTAAAGATTATTATTAACAACAATTAAAAATAATTATATAAAAGGTAGGAGTTCAAACCAAACTGTACAACGAAATAAAATTATCTCTAACCAAAATTACAACTTGAAATTAAATTAATTATTTAAATTTATATAATCATTATCTGTATGTGAAATCATTATCCTCAATTTGTTGAACAAATCATTATCTTCAACAAAAATATTTAAGAAATATTAAAAAAATCACTATATATATAATAGACTCTCTCATTCAATTTTTAAAGTTCTATCTAATTCTAAGAATTCTCTTCTCCAAATTCTCTCTTTTATTTTTATGTTTTCCCTCATTCCTCTACTTAAAGCTCTTAATTTTGATTTTTGAGTGTTTGATGAATTACTTATTAGATGATGCATATTTTGTTATTCTTTTAATTGTCTTTTGTTTATTCCTCTACTTAGAGCTCTTAATTTTGATTTTTGAGTGTTTGATGAATTACTTATTAGATGATGCATATTTTGTTGTACTTTTAATTGACTTTTGCTTAATGCTAATTTCAGGAAAAATGGCAGCAATGAGTTACTTCAAACAAGAGCATGACCTTGGTAAGTTGTTTTTTTTTTTAAAGTTTGGTAAGTTGTTAGACATACTTACTTTGATTATTCTTTGTTGAAAGAATATGCAAATAATTGATCTTTTTCTCTTTTCAAAGAAGAGAAGGGCTAAGACTCCTAGGATTAGGAAAAAATACCCTGATCGTATTCCGGTGAGAAATAATTTTCGTGAGTCTTTTGCCTGTTTGAAGAAACAATGTTTTTCGATTTATTTACGATTTTTTTTCCGTTTTTGTCATGAGATAAGATAAATGATGAAAAAGATCAAAATATTTAAATATGAATAATAAGAATAAATGTGATAATTATATTAAAAAATAATAATGATAAAAAAATATTAATTTATCCATCAAATAAATATAAGAAATATCTTATAATATTATCCAATAAAAAAATCAGAATGTATAATTTTGGTTTAATTATATATAATTTTTCATATTAGATGTGATAATTATATTTAAAATATGCTAAATTATCATGTCTTATGAAATAAAAAATATTTTTATTTATCTTTAAATCTACTCATAATACCATCAAACAAAAAATATAAAAAAGTTTAATTTTCATTTCACTCTAATAATTAATCATAATGTCATGATAAAAAGTGTTAATTCATCGATCAACTAAATAAGGAATACATTAATTTAATACTCATCTATACATAGACAAATATAATATTAAATATATAAAAAAAATCAAAATAATAATAGTAATTTTTGATTTATCATAATAAAGTATATTGAATAATCCTTTTTTATAATTATTTTTGTTATTGTTTAATAATAATATTTACTTTATAATGAAAATAATAATAATCTTTAATTTAAAATATTTAATATAAAAAAATTTAATATCAACAATCCGTGCATTGCACGGGGTAAAAACTAGTTTGTTTATAAATGTTCAATTTTGTTCTTTATTATTTCTAGATTTATTTCAATTTTTTATCTTTTCGAAAATATGCATTTTTATTTTTTCATTATTAATCTATTAATTTAAATATAATATTCTAAAATGTTTTTCTTTCGTTCTTTTCTTTTATTCTTCACATTCAACGTTATTGCAAATTTGCAATCCACGAAACTTTCTCAGCAGGATCAAATAAGATTTGCGGTCCTTAGGGTTGATTAAATGTTGCTTTCCATTAGCATGGGGACCAGATTAGATTTGCCTAATGGTCCAGAAAATGAAATGTTGTCTTATATTGCCATGAATTTCAATGATTCGCTACAAAACATGGATTTTATTCCAAAAGATGAATCCAAAAGATGAAATGTTGAAAAAGATAATGGACCTGTAAGGGTTGAGATCAGTGTGGACAAAATTTGGTCATTGCGACTCGAATGATAATATGCCACAAAATCTAAAGTGATAGATAATTGTTTACATTTTATTTCAACATTGATATTGGAAAGAAAATTAGAAAGTTATCCTATGGACTGTGGTCCTAATAATATGATGACACTATGAGACTATGGAAAATATTATATAAAATATTTTAAACTAACTCTTACCCCATGCAATGCACGGCTTATTGATATTAATTTTTTTATATTAAATATTTTAAATTAAAGATTATTATTATTTTCATTATAAAGTAAAGATTATTATTAAACAATAACAAAAATAATTATAAAAAAGGATTATTCAATATACTTTATTATTATAAATAAAAAATTATTATTATTATTTTGATTTTTTTTGGTTTGATGGTATTATGAGAATAATTAATGATAAATCATAATATCCCTTATTTCAATGGACATGAATTCATTGGAAGATAATGACAGTTTGTGACACCCTCTTTTTTATATTTTTGAAAATAGTTAATATTTCCATTTGATTGAAATACTTTCTATCCAAAAGTTGGGACTGACAAATTTTTTTTTCCTTTTTCAATGTTTACTTGCTTATTTATAACTCCTTCTTTCATGGACAAATAAATTGAATTCGGCGCTATGTTATTTAAATTATGAAAAGGCTCTCGAGACAATGTATTTTAAACATAGCAAAACATATTCGTAGTCCTTAATGAAACATATTATCTTGTCTCTCGAGTTTGATCGAATGAATAAAATACCAACTTATAGCCGAATCCTTTTTGAATCAAAATCAGAGTATGCGAAAATAAAAGTAATACTTATGGGGCACTGCTGAGGTAAGTAAAACATAATATATATATATATATATATATATATCATAACATAAAACCCCATCAGTATCATCAGTAGCAAGTAGTGAAAGTCGAGATAGCAAGTTTGGTGAAATATGTACAAACTGGCTGCATAAAAATAAACCTTACTCTAAGACCTCTCAAAATATATACAATATATCACATAATCCAAAAGCAGAAGTCCCAGAGCAGGTCATCCATGTCCTCAGCAGCTCCTCAGATCCTCCACAGCTCTATCCCTAGGATCTAGGATCCAAAACATCCATGCTATGCAGCTCCTATGAACCAGCAGGTCCACCTCTAGCAGAAACAGTTGGCTCGACATGCACCTCCTCCTCGCTCTCATCCTCCACAGGGTCCTCCTCGACCTCGCCTGACTGTGTAGAGACCCCACCACTGAGTCTAGGATCTGCAGAAGCAGTCCTCTCGAAATCAGTCGGACCAGGAGAAGGAGTCTCCTCAGTGACAACTCTATGGGAGGAAGGATGAGATCGAGTGGCAGCTCTAAAATGAAAGCTATGAAATCGACGCACAGGTCGAGCCGGGGGTGGTCCTCTATATGTATAAAAGGGTGGAACATGCATAGTATAGACTAAAGGGATCCTAAATCGACGAGGTCGCACTCGCACCAGAGGGTTAGGGTGGTAGAGAGTAATCTCCACCTCCCCCTCAAAAGTGGCACGGTGCTCCTCGTACGTCCATATACAACTAGGGATAGGGCGTATCTCGATGCAAGCTAGGTATCTGGCCATCACCTAAACAGGGCACAGGGAGTAAGTATACACATATACATAATTGATAAAGACTAAAATTACAAACACAAGTATGTCATGGATAGATAACAATGCAGATACATATGAGCACACCAATTTTCAACATTATATCTCTTATAATGCAAGTGGCATGATGTATGATTTTCTATCCACAACCGAGGCCTCTAAAGTCCATCTTGGACGTCCATCCAATACACCCTTGTGTTCCCGGAACACTGACATTCGTTCCCAGAACGTAATGCCAAACCATACTTGGATAATAAGCATCACTCCCAGAGTGTGCATCACGTTCCCAGAACGCATATATTCCCAGAACGCATAAAAACCAGGTCCCGGACACTGGCCACATTCCCAGAATGTGTCATCAAGTAGGTTACAATTTGGTACTCCTGGAGTACCCTCCTCATATTCCCAGAATATGATAAACGTTCCTACCAACCAAACTTTCATTCTATATGAATGCACAATCATCAAGGTTGGTTTTATCTTTACTTTAATTACTGTGATTTAGAAATATTTCAATTTCTCTTTTGAATGATTAATTTGAGGCATAATCCTTGGCACAAAAATTCTCTCTTGAATTATCTCAAAAACATGCCATTAGGCTTAGCATTGGGAAAACATAACCAATGGTACTCAGAAACTTAACTTTTTATTTTTCAAATTCAGGTACTAACCGGTTACAGTTTCAGACTAACCGGTTAGAATTACAGACCTGAACTGTTTACCATTGAAATTCAGAAAACCCTTTTTCTTGAATTCTCTACCCAATCCATAACAAATTTCCAAAATTGTTTTACACCTCAAAATCACTGTGTTAATCATTCAAAAGTCTAAATCACATTCTATTTCCAAATGAGCATAATTTCCTCTTGAAATTATCTCATTAAATTAAGGTATTAACCCTCACCCTTCAATCTGAACCAAAACAGTATTATCAATTCATTTTCAGATTGTTTCCAATGAAATTAAAGTATAGATTTGAGTGGAATTAATGTGACCACAGAACTGATTTTATAAATGTATTTTCTTTTGAAATTTTACAGTGTCTAACCGGTTACAAATATCGAGTAACCGGTTAGATTATGCAGTCAGTCCACTAAAACAAGAGGTTTGACAAATCATTCTTTTCATTTCTCAAATCTAACCAAATTTCAACATTTATCAGGGTTCATATACCTTAAACAAATATATTTCACCACAGAAACATATTCAATTTGCATGCATCTAGCTTATTGTATCAAATTGCATAAAAATCAATATAAACACAATTCAACATCATAAAACTCAGATTACACATTTAGATTTAGATTCAGGAATCAACATCCATTGCATGCATCAACATAAAACTGCTCAAAACAGAATTGAGCTAAAATTTGGCCTCCAAGCCTTTGTGCTTCAAACACATAATGCCCTTTGAGTCTTTGTTGACTCAAGTCCTAAACCACTTGATTTTAGTCTAAATCTAGTATATGGTAGGCTTCTCCCATACCTTAGGATAGTGCTTGATAAGTATAACCTCTGAAATTAGCAAGAAATTCCTTGAATCCCAACTCTCTGTTCTCAGCCATCAACAGTTGAGCAGGGTCCAGAAATCAGAATTTTTCATGCATGTACAGGCCATAAAAATTGGGGAAATTGGTTAGGTTTTGCTCTATGCAACATGCACCAAGAGATTGAACGATTTTGAGGTCAAAGGAGTTCATTCACTTACCCAAATTGAAGCTCCAGGAATCAGTTTTTGCAGAAACAGTTTTTGAATTCCTCCACTTCAAAGGCTTCGTTCTCTCAGCTCCCTAACCCTCAACTCATAGTTTTTATGTCTTTGTAAAGCACTTGATGTAAGCTTTACAACTGTGTATCACTCAAAGGCTAACACTCAACAACGAAAGAGAATTGAAGGAAACGATTTTGAAACCCTAATCAGAGCCTCCACACCCAATCTCAGCCAAACAACCCCAAATTCATCAACCACACAAGCTTATATAGAGAAATTCGTGTGCCATGCAGGGCGACACGCGTTTCCCACTATGAATCGAGTGGGATTCGTGGCGATTAATCGAATTACCCAAGTGATTACTCATCAAAATCCACTAACCCAGTTTCTGGGTTCATCGTCTAACTGGTTACAGGGCATTACTAACCGGTTAGATCAGTACAAAATTTAAAAATTAATATTTTTAAATCTTTCCCTCCAAGAACTTTTTCAATATTACATTTAGGTCCTAATCCAGGGACTAAAATGCAATATCCTTATTTTTTGCATTTATTTGCCATATAAAAATATTTCAACTTATTTTTATATTTCAGGCTAATTAAATACAAAACATAAACTTGGAAATTCATATAAATTAATAATAAAACTTTTATTATTAATTTCCTTATTATCCAGGAGACGAAAATTAGGGGTGTTACACAGTTCGTTTTTTAATATTATATTTATTTATGTATAGATCAATATTAAATTAATGTATTCCTTATTTAGTTGTTCGATAATTAGCATGTTTTATTAATTAGAGCGAAATCAAAATTAAACTTTTTTTATTTTTATCATGTGCAATGGACGAATTATTAATATTTAAATATTTTAAAGTAAAGATTATTATTAAACAATAATAAAAAATGAGCTTGTTGAAAATTTTTGTACTTCCTTATATAAATTAAAAATAACATTTTTTATTTGAGATTTTCCTTATTTATTCAATAGATAAATTAACATTTTTTTACATGATTATTAACTTTATTATGATGAATAAAAAGTAAATCAGAATTAGATATTTCTTATTTATTTAATAGATAAATTAATATTTTTATATGATTATCAACTTTATTATGATAATTAAAAACTAATCAGAATTAAATATTTTGATCTTTTTTGTTTAATGGTATTATGAGAAAATTTAAGGATAAGTTGGAATATCCACTATTTCATTTAGAACATGCATGAAGACGACATTGAAATTGTTATTTTTGACTATCTTGGTTAACCACATTGCACTTTATTATGAATATAATGTTGGCTCTTTATATATATATATATATATATATATATATATATTTAATATTATATTTGTCTATGTATAGATGAGTATTAAATTAATGTATTCCTTATTTAGTTGATCGATAAATTAACACGTTTTATCATGATATTATGATTAATTATTAGAGTGAAATGAAAATTAAACTTTTTTATATTTTTTATGGTATTATGAGTAGATTTTAAAGATAAATTAAATTATTTTCTATTGCATAAGACATGATAATTTAGCATATTTTAAATATAATTATCACATCTAATATGAAAAATTATATATAATTAAACCAAAATTATACATTCTGATTTTTTTATTGGATAATATTATAAGATATTTCTTATATTTATTTGATGGATAAATTAATATTTTTTACCATTATTATTTTTTTTAATATAATTATCACATTTATTATTATTATTATTATTCATATTTAAATATTTTGATCTTTTTCATCTTTTATCTTATCTCATGACAAAAACGGAAAAAAATCATAAATAAATCGAAAAACATTGTTTCTTCAAATAGGCAAAAGACTCACCAAAATTATTTCTTACCGGAATACGATCAGGGTACGTATTTCTTCTTAATCCTAGAAGCTTTAGCCCTTCTCTTCTTTGAAAAGAGAAAATGATCAATTATTTGCATATTCTTTCAACAAAGAATAATCAAAGTAAGTATGTATAACAACTTACTAAAATTTCAAAAAAAAAAACAACTTACCAAGGTCATGCTCTTGTTTGAAGTAACTCATTGATGTCATTCTTCCTGAAATTAGCATTAAGCAAAAGTCAATTAAAAGTATAACAAAATATGCATAATCTAATAAGTAATTCATCAAACACTCAAAAATCAAAATTAAGAGCTCTAAGTAGAGGAATAAACAAAAGCCAATTAAAATAATAAAATATGCATCATCTAATAAGTAATTCATCAAACACTCAAAATTCAAAATTAAGAGCTTTAAGTAGAGGAATGAGGGAAAAAATAAAAAAAAGAAAGAATTTGGAGAAGAGAATTCTTAGAATTAGATAGAACTTTAAAAATTGAATGGGAGAGCCTATTATATATATATATATATATAGTGATCTTTTTAATATTTTTTAAATATTTTTGTTGAGGATAATGATTTGTTCAACAAATTAAGGATAATGATTTCACATACGGATAATGATTATATAAATTTTAATAATTAATTTAATTTCAAATTGTAATTTTGGTTTAGAGATAATGTTATTTACCTACAAACATATAATGATTAAATAAATTTAAATAATTTTTTAATTTTAAATTGTAATTTTGGTTAGAGATAATGATTATCTACCTACAAATTCTCTGGTGCGAGGAAAGCTTCACGAATAAACGTGGTGCCTCGAAAATTTCTCCGGCAAACGTGGTGCCTCGAAAAGGGATTCTTTTATATATAGATAGTAGATATAAATGCTAGTTTTGAAATTTTTTCTTGTTTATTTTTATAAGTTTTTATTTCAATTTTAATTACATTGATTTTTTTTAACAAAATCTTTCATTTACTCATTATTTTTTAAGTATCAAATAAAATAATTATTCAAATATAAAAAAAAATATAACAAATGTTAGCAATTACAATTACACCAATAATATTACTCTATTTGTTCTTATATGTAGGTCACATTCTAAAAAAATTATTTATTTTTATATCTAATTCACTTTATATTTTTTTTAGTGGATTTTTTTTTCCCGAAACTAACTTTGCTATATGCCTGTTCTTATTAATTACTAAACATTTATTATAAAGGTATAAGAGTGTAAAATTAATAAATTTTTTTAAAGAAAATCAAGGAATTTACTATCTACCTTAATTCATGAGTTTTGATTAAGTGTGATATATAAATAAGATAAAAGAAAGTAAAGTTAAAAGGAAGTAAGTCCTTCATAAATCCGCATGTAAAGTCAATCTTAATTTTTTTTATTTACTAGGGATGGAGTATTAAGGATTTGGTCAATTTTAGTATCTACTTTATTAAACAATAATTGTCATTTTAAGGAAAAAAAAAAACCTTCACACTTTGTCTGGTTTAGGAGAATTTGGGGAAGAGATTTTGGGAAAGAGAAAATGGGAAAAAAGTTGAGTTTTCTTTTATTTGGTATAGTAGAGAAAATGAGAGGAGTGAGAGAAAAATGGGTGACATTCATCCAAAATTCTTTTCTCCCTTCAACAGGTGAGAGAAACCAAATTACCGATGTATACTATCTCTTTTCTTCTTTTTACATGATGCTCTTAATTGTCAATGCCCAAGAACAATTAACCACTGTTCCCAACACATTTCTACTTGTTACTTATCTTGTTTTGGCCAAGTATTTTTCTTATAAAAAATACTCTAAACTGTGTTTTTTTTAATTATTTTTTATCTTCAACCTTAAATTTTATGTTATGTTTCTTAATTATTTTTCTGTTACAACGATGGTATGAGGTTTATTGGGTCTATTGGCTATTGACTGTGTATGTGTTTTTTATTTTTAAAAAAATATTGATGCAATTTTTTTATATATATTTTTGAATCTAGAATTTTTATTATTTAAAAAATAATTGAAGTAAGAAAAAAATATTTGGTTATGTTTAATAGAGAAAGAAAAAATATTTATTTGTGCTATGTAAAACAAATAATATATTTGTCTTTTAACAAATTTATTATTTTCTCTCTTTCGACTTTTCTCTACAACCAAACAAAAGGACAGATTACTCAACTTTTCTCTCTCTCACATTTCTTCCCATATTCTCTCATATCAAACAACCATAAATTTACTCATTTTCTCATCATAATCTTTCTTTCCTATTTCTTTCTTCTCATTTTCTCTCCAGTAACCAAACAAAATGTTTAATGATTATTTTTACAATATTATTCTCATCTAATTAATAAGAGATAATAAGAGAAAAAATGAAAAATTATTCTCATCTAATTAATAAGAGATAATAAGAGAAAAAATGAAAAATTATTACTCGTATAAAATACTCCGTAATAGGTCAAATAAACATTAATTTTAAAAAATAAACATATTAAATATATTTTTTAATCCACGTGTTATATTCTTAAACAACACTCCCTTCGTCGCTAATATAAGTACCATTTGACCAATTTCATTCCATTTAAGAAAGTTAGTTAATATTGTTAGTGGTATTGAAAATGTAAATATTTGGTATACTTTTTCAAAAGTGTGACATCCGTCAAAATCCTCGTATTTATTTTAAGCAATAAAGAGATTAATTTTTGAGAAAATGTTTTTAAAGAGTATTTCTTTGAATGAATATCTTATTTCACGATTTTAAAGTGATGAATGATTTTTAAAGGAGTGGTTTTCATAGGATAATACTATGAGTTTTAAAATTGAGTTTTTGTATAAAGGGACGATTATGTATCTAACACTTTCATGTTTTGAAGAAATTGTAATTTTTATACATGAGTGGTCTTATGAGAAAAATTTATTTTCTATGCATGTATGTGTATGTGTGTACGATATTGCCATGTATGTGTATGCTTAGGATTTTATTCTAGGACAAGAAGCTTATAGGATGAATTAGAACCATATGGAAATTAAATTAGTGGAAGAATGTGAATTAAGGGAAATAGCCAACCAATAGGAATTAGGGTAAGTGCCTTAATTTACTCCTTTTTGTCTAGGTTGATAAGACCTAATCCATGCAACAAACCAAAGTGCCAAAATTACCCCTCACACTTACACATGGACCGAATTTCCTCAAGGGCAAAGAAGGGAAAACATGGTTTGCCTATAAATAGGCTTGGTCATAGTTCATTTCCTTTCATTCATTTCACTTCTTCATTTTCACCAAACACATTCATCTAAGAGCTCATCCAACTCTTAGACTTAGAGAGAGAGAAGGCTGTGAGAGAGAAGGAAGAAGAAGAAGGAGATTCAAGACTTGATCAAGGATTTTCTTTGAAGATCAAAGGTGTTAGAAGCTTGAAGATCATTTCTCTTGGTGTGTGATTCGAAGATCATAGAGGAGTATAGAGTTAGTTTTGGATTTATAGCTTTGTAATCTTATTTTCTTTTGCATGTTGGATTTTATGGCTTAGTTGATGATTGCATGTGTTGGTTATGCCTTGATCATGAATTTTTAGAGTTAAAGAAACTTGTAAAATGCTAAACCATGGGTTAGATGATTCGGCCATGGTTAGTAAATTAGGTTTTGATACTTTTTAATTAGATCTAAATGGTTGCATGTTGGTTTTATGCTTAGATTAGTTGATCTAAGTGTTTGCATGTCATGATCTTGACTTGATCTATGATAAAGCTTTAATCTTGAGTCTTGCATGTTATGTTTGAGCAAAAAGACTTGATTTTTCTTGATGTTCATCACGGTTTTGAAAGAAACTAAGGAAAGCAAGCTTTTGAAAATGATTTTGATGCAAAAAGGACTTGATCTATGTATTATGTTCTTTGCATGTTAAAGATTTGAAGCCAAACTTTGAGTTATGATGATGGTTATTCGGTCAAGCTTAGAAAACTAGGAGATCATGCTTTGATCATCATGAAAAGGAACATGCATGTTGATATTTATTTGATTTAAGAATTTTAAAGTGCATGCAAGAGATTTGAAATGTGTAACACTCTCAATTTTATTAGTTACTTTTAGGTTTTATTAAAATTAGAGATTTAGAATTCCTTTTTAAGCTTAATTACTTATAAAAACTTTTACGAAAATCCGGCAGAGTTTCCTCTGTTTTTCGGACTTCCCAAAAATTTTCTTCTAAAAACCTGTCAGTCCAGAATTGTTTAAAAACATAAACAACAACAGTTTAATAAGTACACAGATCCTAATGCCCAAATAATACAAGTTGCTGGGCAAGCTACTAATTCATATTATAAATTACATTAAATAATTATCCACTCATAATATCTAATAAACATTCCACGTAATGGAATGAAAATCCTGTTCGGCCGGCACGGGTGTATGCTCCACTTGTGTACCTGAAAAATATTAACCACACAGGGGAAGCATCACACAGAACTTAAAAGAGAGATTTCTAAGCAGATATATATGACACACCAAGACCATTCAAACCTATACTATACTACTTAATTCATGCTCCTCTTTTCCAGCTAACCTATTTCTTTTTCTTCCTTTCCTATAACCACTCTATTAGCCATTTATCCTTTCCAATATAATTTTCATTTCCTTTCCCATTTTTATTCCCTTTTTATTCCATTTTCATTACCCTTTTCCCTTAATCACTGATATGTCCCTATCCGTTTCCGTTATCCCTTTTTCCTTTTCCTAAATCTTTCCATTACCTTGACCATTATTCATTCCCTTTAATTCCTTTACCGATTCCATTTTTATTTATTTCCTTTATTCATTTTCCATTATGTGCAACCTCAATCAGAGATCTACACACCGTGTTTGCAACCACAAACAGTGATCTGCAAACGCTGTGTATGCAACCACAAACAGTGATCTGCATACGTGTATACAACCACAAACAGCGATCTGTATACACCCATCTCGTTTATGTAACCTCAAACAGAGATCTACATAAACTTCCCTTACCTTGTTATTATTTGGCCACAGGGTCAATACAACCACCTGCGCCGTGCCACAGGGTCAATACAACCACCTGTGACATGTACCATATTTATTTGGCCACAGGGTCAATGCAACCACCTGCGCCGTGTCACAGGGTCAATACAACCACCTGTGACATATACCATTTTTATTTGGCCACAGGGTCAATACAACCACCTGCACCGTGCCACAGGGTCAATACAACCAACTGCGACATTTACCATTCTTATTATCTCTTTATTATCGTATTAGTTTTATCCCTTTACTTTTAGTTCCTTAATTCTATCCAATACTTTTAGTTTCCTAACACTTCCTTATCCTCTATTATTGTCTCACTTAGCTCACGCCTTCCCTTAACGACTTATTATTATTTCCTTGCCATCTTATACTTAAGTACTTTTCGTTACTAATTACTCTCATACTAACTCTTAGTTGTTTACCTATTCTTTTTCTTCTTTTCTTCCTTATAATTCTGTTTATTTATTTCTTTCTTGTTATTCCGTTTATTTCGTTACTAATTGCTTTAACTCTTCTTTATCTAACTTTTCTTTTCCTAATTGTCTTCCTTATTACATATCCTATTATTACATCATTAGTCCTATTCTACTCGGTGGTCACATTATATTCTCTTTACTCTCATTTGTTCATTTCTAAATTTATTTCCCTATTCACGATTTCTATTCTTTTGCCACACCCTACCGATCTAATTGATTAGTTACTCTATTACCTATCTTTTTATTCATCACTATTTGTTTCCCCTATTTACTCCATCTATCTTTCTTCATTATTAGCGGGTTACTCTAAGGTTCACTAGCAATTAACATTTCCCCCGGTCCTAGCGATAGATATAACTACCCAGAAATACACCCCTTAAGGACTGGTAATGAAACCCCTTACCTCAATCGGTGATAGTGAGGGGTAACCTTAAGCTGGCGCTTTACTCCCCGACTCACACTTTAGCTCGGCTCCAACTGGATCCTAAGCTTCCCCAATCCTTGATTCCAAGCACGGTGGGGACAATCGATCTCGATCACGGTGACGATGTTGCTCTTCGACACCGGGAGGAGAGAGAGAGAAAGCTCGTGGGAGAGAGAGAGAGAGAGGGATCGAAGTCAAGGGAAGATAAACAAAGGGGAGAGGGAGAGGTCTTGATGGTGGTGGTGGGGGATAGTGATGGTGGCTCGTGGTGGAGTGGCGGTGGCGGCCGGAGATGGCGGCGACCGGTTGGTGGAGGGTGAGAGGGGAGGAGAGAGAGCCAAGTGAGAGAAAGAGAGAGAGATCTATGGAGTGGAGGAGAGGGAAAGAGAGAGGAAGAGAAGGCTATGGTGGTGGTGGTGGATCTGGGCGGCGGTGATGGTGGCCGTCGGAGTCGGAGGAGGGAGGGAGGTCGAGTGGAGAGAGAAAGTGGGGTTGGAATGGGGGTTTCAACCCCCAAAACCCGAATTAATTGTTTCAGGTCGAGGGCATTTCGCTTAAGCGAACTCGAATCGTGCTGCCACTGAAGCTGTTTCGCTTAAGCGAAATATTTTCGCTTAAGCGAAATGAGCAGCTACTGCTGTTTCATTTTTCTATTTTCCTTCCATTTTCTTCCAAACTTCAAACCTCCATAACTTCTTCGTTCATCGTCGGATCTTGCTCAAATTTGACGAGTAACTTCCTAAAAATCATACCTTCATATCCAACGGTGGGAATTGTGTTTTGAGTCTTAAATCTTTTATTTTGAATTTACTAACGTTGGGTGTTTATAACACCGAAAAATCGATTTTTAACACTCGTTTGGTCTTCTTTAAATTTGCTTTTCGATGCCAATGCTCCTTGACTCCTCTATGGCACTCAAAGAACTCCTAATCCAAAATTTTAAATCCCTTCTAGGATAATCCTTATTTCCAAATCTTACTATTATTCTAATTATTATTAGAATTAAAATTCGGGATGTTACATTTCTCCCCCACTTATTAGAATTTCGTCCCCGAAATTCCGTTTGGTTCCTTAAATGGAGAACCATCCCATTGGTAAACTCCGGACTACGGTTTTTACTTCCCTTCGGTTTTTATTTCCCGCTCTAGGTGTGGCTAGGTCCATGCCTATTTCAAGGCGGGTCTTCTAATACTACGTATTATCTCTGCTTGCACAGGAGCGTCAGTTTCCTTATTATTAAAGTTCCATCTCCCATTTCTTGGATTGAAATCCTCCCCCACTTAGCATCGAAACACTTGATTATATCAATGCTAGGGGGGTATGCTCGTTCGTTTCTTATAATAGAGTACGCAAGTTCCTTACCGGTATCCAAGGCTGAGAAGAGGACACGTGGGTGGCTATCTATCGGTAAGCATAGAACTACGTCGGGTTTCTACGACTTGGCAATTTCTCACCTTTGCATCTGAGATGCTTGAAGCTTGAAGAGAGTGAAGATGAAAAGAAGGAACATGAAGCACTCAAGAATGAGTCTCATGGTCTTTGCAAGATGACCCAGGATGGACTGGATACATGTCAAGCAAAAAGACAATGGAGATTATCCCCAAAGTGTGCCTTTTCAGCAAAGAGCCGTCGAAGGATGCGTTTTCTATGGATTTGCGGTTAATTGATTGGTCTCGGTCACTCGGGGTCCTATCAAATGCACCGAGTCCCAAAAGACTTAGAATATCACTTGCGGTGTTCCAACGTAATGTCTTGATTGAGATTCCCACTTTGTGACTTCACTTTTATCCCGTTCACCTTTTACTCCTTCAAGTGAGTCTAGCAAAGTCACTATTAAAATCAATCTTCACCGCGTTTGCATTCTACTTCAATGCTACTTCCTTCTCATTCGTTTAATAATTCCAATTCGGTAAAAGAATTCCTAGAGATCGATTCCACTTGAGGGTCAAGGTCAAGGTCTAGTTGTTGCTTCTCAATTCGGTGTTATTTTGGGGGGGGTCATGTTTTATCTCTAGTTTAACTCTCATTCGATTCTCCGCGACATGTTTGGAATTATCTGTTTAGTAGTCCTATGGCTTACGGTATGATTACGAGTTATTGCCGCTCGTGTAGGATCCGAAATTGGGTCGTCAAGTCTCCCCCACTTAGTATCAAAATACCTGAGTAAGTCGAAAGCAGGGAGGAAACTGGGTTGATTCCAAGAATTGACTAGCTAGGCTCTTCATACTTACGCATACGGCTAAGTTCTCATACGAGTTAGAAGGGTGGTTCGATCATTTAGTTGGATGTTCTCGGTAGAGATATAAAATAAGAGTGTCTTGAAGGAGGTTGGTTTGTGAATCATTGTTCACGAGTCTTGGTAAAGATCCTATAGGATTAGAGTTCAATCGGGCTTTTGACAGAGATAGAATTCCCAGATGGTTTATTCGGATCTCAACTAGATGATTGCAATAATATAACATGTCAATAAACGCGAAGAGCAAGGTGGTCAGTCCCAATCTCACATTTATTAACTGTACATCACTGCGTTATTGAATGATAGCATTATCTTTTAATAGATGCAAGAGAAAGGATGACCAATCCTGACCTTACACTCTATTAGAGGACGACACTATCACAATTGAGCTTGGTGGGATTTCTAACTAAGGTTTTAACACTTATATACTCCTTCTAGATTACACTACTCACACTTATTCTAGGCAAAGACGCTAAAGTAATCAGTTGATGCAGCATTAACATGAAAAGTACCTTGGATAAGTTTATTCCTCGTTCTACGTGCCCATAGGACAGTTTGCAGCACGGTGTCCGGGTTGCCCGCATTGGAAGCAGAGACCTTCCTTTCTACGCTGTTCAAGCATCCAACACATACGAGTATGGGATCCTCCACAATGTGGACATGGTGGCCTTGTCCTTGGAGCGGTCGCACTCTGTCCCGCATTCTCTAGCACTACTGCTCTGGTGCGGTTAACAGCGTACGGACCTGATCCTTGAGCCAGTCCCTTACCCTTGTTGAGACCTACTTCATTTGGTATATTTTTGCTCCTTTCCTCTGCTTCCTGCTGATTCAAACTCTTCTCATAAGCGCTTGTCATATTCACCAGCTGAGAGAGGTTAGCTATACCCTGGTGCACAAAGATAGTCCGAATTCTGGCATTGAGACCTGTTTCAAATTTAATACACTTGGTGCGTTCGTCTGCGTCCCGATAACTGCCAGAATAGCGAATCAGATCTTCAAATTGTGCCGCATACTCACCGACATTCATACTTCCCTGCTCCAGCTGCAGAAAAGCGATCTCCTTTTCCCTACGAACATCCTCAGGAAAATACTTCCCCAGGAAGTGAGCCTTAAACAGATCAAAAGTGATATCCTGATTGGCTGCCTTCAATTCTCTTCGCACTCGTTCCCACCAATACTCTGCTTCATCAGTCAACATATACTGCGCTAGCAACACAGTTTGTTCAACAGGTGGTGCCATGGTGCGAAGGATCTTCTCAATTTCCTTGAGCCATCGCTGAGCTCCATCAGGATTATACCCTCCTTCGAACCTAGGCGGTTCGCATTTCCTAAATCGAGCCATCCAGTCAATTTCGACAGGAATGGGTGGTGGATTCAATGCTGCGGCTGCTGCGGCTGCGGCTGCTGCGATGTTTTCAGCTTGGTTCTGCTGCATTCGGGCCTGATTCTGATTCATTTGAATCAGATTCTCCAATATGGCAGCCATCCGCTCATTTTCGGCACGTCGTCCAGCCATACTGTTAGGTCATGAAGGGAACAGCCAATTAAAGACTGAATACTTAATCAATAACCTAAATATCCTAATCCTAGACTTAGACTCTTACTAAACAAATTAGTTATTCGCTTGGTGAGTAACCATCGTAGATGTGAGTCCACACTCCAAAGGCCGAGGAAAAACTGCTCTGATACCAAAATGTAACACTCTCACTTTTATTAGTTACTTTTAGGTTTTATTAAAATTAGAGATTTAGAATTCCTTTTTAAGCTTAATTACTTATAAAAACTTTTACGAAAATCCGGCAGAGTTTCCTCTGTTTTCCGGACTTCCCAAAAATTTTCTTCTAAAAACCTGTCAGTCCAGAATTGTTTAAAAACATAAACAACAACAGTTTAATAAGTACACAGATCCTAATGCCCAAATAATACAAGTTGCGGGGCAAGATACTAATTCATATTATAAATTACATTAAATAATTATCCACTCATAATATCTAATAAACATTCCACGTAATGGAATGAAAATCCTGCTCGGCCGGCACGGGTGTATGCTGCACTTGTGTACCTGAAAAATATTAACCACACAGGGGAAGCATCACACAGAACTTAAAAGAGAGATTTCTAAGCAGATATATATGACACACCAAGACCATTCAAACCTATACTATACTACTTAATTCATGCTCCTCTTTTCCAGCTAACCTATTTCTTTTTCTTCCTTTCCCATAACCACTCTATTAGCCATTTATCCTTTCCACTATAATTTTCATTTCCTTTCCCATTTTTATTCCCTTTTTATTCCATTTTCATTACCCTTTTCCCTTAATCACTGATATGTCCCTATCCGTTTCTGTTATCCTTTTTTCCTTTTCCTAAATCTTTCCATTACCTTGACCATTATTCATTCCCTTTAATTCCTTTACCGATTCCATTTTTATTTATTTCCTTTATTCATTTTCCATTATGTGTAACCTCAATCAGAGATCTACACACCGTGTTTGCAACCACAAACAGTGATCTGCAAACGCTGTGTATGCAACCACAAACAGTGATCTGCATACGTGTATACAACCACAAACAACGATCTGTATACACCCATCTCGTTTATGTAACCTCAAACAGAGATCTACATAAACTTCCCTTACCTTGTTATTATTTGGCCACAGGGTCAATACAACCACCTGCGCCGTGCCACAGGGTCAATACAACCACCTGTGACATGTACCATATTTATTTGGCCACAGGGTCAATCCAACCACCTGCGCCGTGTCACAGGGTCAATACAACCACCTGTGACATATACCATTTTTATTTGGCCACAGGGTCAATACAACCACCTGCGCCGTGCCACAGGGTCAATACAACCACCTGCGACATTTACCATTCTTATTATCTCTTTATTATCGTATTAGTTTTATCCCTTTACTTTTAGTTCCTTAATTCTATCCAATACTTTTAGTTTCCTAACACTTCCTTATCCTCTATTATTGTCTCACTTAGCTCACGCCTTCCCTTAACGACTTATTATTATTTCCTTGCCATCTTATACTTAAGTACTTTTCGTTACTAATTACTCTCATACTAACTCTTAGTTGTTTACCTATTCTTTTTCTTCTTTTCTTCCTTATAATTCTGTTTATTTATTTCTTTCTTGTTATTCCGTTTATTTCGTTACTAATTGCTTTAACTCTTCTTTATCTAACTTTTCTTTTCCTAATTGTCTTCCTTATTACATATCCTATTATTACATCATTAGTCCTATTCTACTCGGTGGTCACATTATATTCTCTTTACTCTCATTTGTTCATTTCTAAATTTATTTCCCTATTCACCATTTCTATTCTTTTGCCACACCCTACCGATCAAATTGATTAGTTACTCTATTACCTATCTTTTTATTCATCACAATTTGTTTCCCCTATTTACTCCATCTATCTTTCTTCATTATTAGCGGGTTACTCTAAGGTTCACTAGCAATTAACATTTCCCCCGGTCCTAGCGATAGATATAACTACCCAGAAATACACCCCTTAAGGACTGGTAATGAAACCCCTTACCTCAATCGGTGATAGTGAGGGGTAACCTTAAGCTGGCGCTTTACTCCCCGACTCACACTTTAGCTCGGCTCCAACTGGATCCTAAGCTTCCCCAATCCTTGATTCCAAGCACGGTAGGGACAATCGATCTCGATCACGGTGACGGTGTTGCTCTTCGACACCGGGAGGAGAGAGAGAGAAAGCTCGTGGGAGAGAGAGAGGGATCGAAGTCAAGGGAAGAGAAACAAAGGGGAGAGGGAGAGGTCTTGATGGTGGTGGTGGGGGATAGTGATGGTGGCTCGTGGTGGAGTGGCGGTGGCGGCCGGAGATGGCGGCGGCCGGTTGGTGGAGGGTGAGAGGGGAGGAGAGAGAGCCAAGTGAGAGAAAGAGAGAGAGATCTATGGAGTGGAGGAGAGGGAAAGAGAGAGGAAGAGAAGGCTATGGTGGTGGTGGTGGCTCTGCTGTTTCGCTTAAGCGAAATATTTTCGCTTAAGCGAAATGAGCAGCTACTGCTGTTTCATTTTTCTATTTTCCTTCCATTTTCTTCCGAACTTCAAACCTCCATAACTTCTTCGTTCACCGTCGGATCTTGCTCAAATTTGACGAGTAACTTCCTAAAAATCATACCTTTATATCCAACGGTGGGAATTGTGTTTTGAGTCTTAAATCTTTTATTTTGAATTTACTAACGTCGGGTGTTTATAACACCGAAAAATCGATTTTTAACACTCGTTTGGTCTTCTTTAAATTTGCTTTTCGATGCCAATGCTCCTTGACTCCTCTATGGCACTAAAAGAACTCCTAATCCAAAATTTTAAATCCCTTCTAGGATAATCCTTATTTCCAAATCTTACTATTATTCTAATTATTATTAGAATTAAAATTCGGGATGTTACAAAATGAAACTTGTTTAAGTGATGATGATGATTCGGTTTGATGCTTGAAGAAGGAAATGATGTTTTAAAATTTTGTGTGAGCAAGTACATGATTTGGTTTATGAATCTTGATCTTTGCATGTTGAAAAATGAACCAAAAATCTTGTCTTTGTCATGATGAGATTCGGCCAATGCATGTTCAAGTAGGTTTGAAAATCTTCTTCATGAAATGACCTATGATGGTGACTATATTTTATGAATACATTTTATGGGTTGATGCTAAGTTAGTTGGTTTGAAATTGTGTTGTGGTTATTTCTTTGCTATTCGGTTTTGGTGTTGGAAATGGATAAATGAGTTTAGTTATTTCAAGAAGAGTTTTCAATGATTTTGATTTTATTCCTTTGCTGTCCAGAAAATTATCTTAAGGTATTTCTATTCTAAAAGTGTTTTCAATTGATGAAAAGTATGAATTTTAAGTACCGTTTGAAATAACAAAAGCTAGATGGAAAAATATCGATTTTTCGGTGTTTTAAGAAGCTAAAATGTGGCTGGACCGATTTCATACAGCAATCTAAAGTGATTATTTAATTTGTGTTATTATGAGTTTTCAAATGATTTTGAGAAATCTCAAGTGCAAGAAAAGATTGGAATTGTTTTGACGAACGATTGTATTTTAAAGAGAATGATGAAAAGAAATAAGAGTTTTCCTATTTTAAGTGAAGAAGAATAAAGTGATGTATTTTAATTGAAATAAATTATGACGTAAACGTAATTTTAAAATACGAGGTATTCTTTAGACGGTGGAACGGAATCACAAGGAGAAGCAAGAGACTATCAAGAACAAGGCAATTCACCTGTTGGACTAAGAGGTGAGAGTGTTGTGAACCTACGACGTAGTGGTGTCTAGACTGAATATATGGACTGTGTCAATCGTGAGATTTATTTGATATACTAAGTGCTACTTGATTATCTGCCTGTTTGTTATTTGAAGATGTTAACTGTTTATCTGTTCAGTCAACTGTAATGCATGATTGGTTTCGTTACGTATCTGATTTCATTGTATTGATATTGCTGAGTATATTTTTATTCTGTCTGAAACTCTGGCTGTTATTACGTGTGACAATGAGAATCATGAGAAATGAATAAGATCTAAGATTCTCTGAAAAGCTTAAGAAAAGATGATAAAGTGATGAGATCTGAGAATGCTCCAGTTAAGCAATGATGCTGAGATTGTGCTCAAGGACTCACGAGTGATGATGATTGCCAAGTATCAGATGGATACAAGAGGCTTATGAGATCTTCCTGCGGGAATTATTTGATGTGCTGTGATGCCAAGTGGCTATTGGAAATGAAAGCAATACGTGATACTTTGGGGAACAGATTTAACCCTTAGTGGTTGGGACTTGTCGAAGGGATGAATCAAGGGCGAGCCGACCTTAGGAATAAGTTGTTGATTAAAAATAAAAGACTATAAAAGACTCTAACAAAAGCGGTGAGCAATGAGTGCGAAGTAGTGGAGAGGAGGATACCAAGGGTATATGCGGATACTCAGGTGGAGATTGCATGAGGGGAGGGCAAGGACGGTGAACGTCAAGAAGCCTGGAGTATATTTCTAGGCGGAACGAATTCCACATGTGGCATCAGGCTGATCGATTCCGGATGGCTGTGGTAAGTTCTGCATCGCGAACTAGAAATAGTACTGTCACCCCCTTGATTGCAAATCTTGAACAGTGAGAGGGACTGGAACGAGGCTCTGTACCGGATTTTCTACAGTGTGCCTTGAGTTTATAATTTGAGACTGTACCGGATTTTCTACAGTTCTCCTGGCATTGAGCTTTGTTAAGACAGCTGTCAAGCCTGCGTGGTAAAGGTCTCGTACTCCTGTTTGCTTTCGACTAGGTTGGATGGATGACAGAGGAGATGTAGACGTGTGTGCTGACTGAATTTCCTCAGTGATGGTTTTTCCTCACCTCATTGAGTGAACCGATTTGATAAGACTTAAGAATGATGAAAGATTCAAAGAAAGAAAGTATAAGAGAATTTCTAAAGGATTGAGAAAGACTTTGATAAGATTTGAATACTCGAAAAGATTGTGATGCCAAGTGCATTGATTTATATGGCAGTGAGTTGTGATCTTGATGTATTTGGAATACTGTTATATGTCTTGTTTATAAGTGCTTCCTATATGCTTATGTGGATAACATGTTCAGTTATGATGACAATGGTATGATTATACTGTTCTACATGTTTACGTTACACTGTTCTGTATAGTCTGGTTATATTGTCCTGTTCTATCTATTCTGTGCAATTATTTGCCTGTCTCTATATTTGAGTCTATTGTGAGACCACAAGGTCGACACGTAAGTGTTCGGAACACTGACTCTCTCCTATCATGTTGTCGTATCGGTGTTTGCCGATATTGCAACGGGTAGATGGCGTATCGTGTAGCAATTCACATGTGGCCTCTTCAAGGAGGAACATGGGAGGTTGTCCCTAAAGGATGGATATGGAAAGGCGATACACGGTTGGAGATCGATGATCCCAGACACATTTTGCGAGGGACAAGTTTAGATGTGCATGTGGGGCATGTCACTCTTCGTGATTATCAGGATGGTGGACCAAGGGAACATCATGAGTATGATGGTAAACCCGCACCGTTAGCAGCAGTGACTCCACAGCGGATGGAGGAGGAAGATGTGCGTGACTCTGGTCACGGAGTTGATGCGGAATCTAGTGAAAAGATGGAAACAGATGCTGGTTCGGATGGAGAGTGAAGCCCGATGTTTCTGATAGTGTATAGATGTCCTAGTTTCTAGGATCTAGTTTCCAATCGAGGTTTACCTTTGTGAAATACTAGTAATGTAATCATGCTACTTTTATCTATGTTTTAAAATTGAGTTTCTAAACTTGGGTATGTAATATTTTGTAACCATTAGCAACTTTTGAAACTGTTGGAGATGAGACTTCGATGCTACTGGTTTATGATCATATGCTAATGATAATGATGATGTTATGTATTTTCAATGGTATTTCGGTTGTTGGAAGTTTCAAGTAACATCTCGATTTTTAGTTAAGTGATATTATCAAATGTTGAACTTGTGTTTAAAAAAAAATGGCCTCATTTTTACAACAAACTAATGAGAAGTTAATAATAGTTTTGGAAATGAAAATCGGGCTGTTACAAAAAGTACCCCTATAATTATTATTGGAAATCTAAAAAGTGTTGAGTAAATAGGGATGTTTGTGGAAAAGAAGTAATTAATGCTATTGAAAATTGGAAATGAAACTTATATTAAAGACAATTTTTTTTTTCAAAATGTTCTTATATATAAGACCGGAGGTACTAATTACTAAGGAAATATATTTGTTCCTCTTCACCTCCTGCAATTACACCTCTTTAACTTGGAGACAAAAATGGGATCACGTTCTCGAGGCCTTAGTTTCGTTTTTGTTGTTTTTTTTATTCTCCAGACGTAAAAAATAATAATAATTAATCCCTCCGATTTATATTATTTGGCTTTTTAGGCCTAGACATACAGATTAAGAAAGTGTTAATTATTGTAAGTATTTTGTAAAGTTTGTCTAAAATGCTCCTATTTAATCCTTATTGAAAATTGTAGTAGTATTTAACTTTTATTAGTAAGTGTGTCCATTAATTAATGTATAATGGTTTAGAGATGAGAGAGATAATAAAAGTAGAATTAATGAGGAGTAAGAAATGATTGAATGAAAGATTAAAATTTGAAAAAAAAATATGTTTGTGTATTGAAAATGTAAAATGTGAAACATTGTGAAACAAGAAAAAAGACTAAAAGACTAAATATTGTGAAACGGAGGGAGTAATAAGGAAATGAGAAAGTATCTCTCTCACATATACACTATCCGGCTTGCAATATAAGTAAAATTAACTACTTTTACATTTATTAAGAGGGTTGGTTGATTGTATTAAATTTTTTCAAATTTAAAAAAATTAGAGGTATTTTAAGATTGAGAATGAAACAAAAATTAAATGAGAAAACAATTTTTGAGGTATATTTTAGAGAATGAAATAAAATTTAAGAAGATTAGGAAAATGCTAACCAATGTCCTAAGGACATTGTTTAAGCAACTTAAAGTGGTTATTTTGCATTGGAAATACTCCTTTCGTCCCTAATTATAAGGCACTCTTAACACTTTTATTTTGTCCTTATTTATAAGGCCCTTTACCATTATTCAATGAGCATTAATTATTTTTTCCGACAAACACCCCTATTTATTTAACACTTTTTAGATTCCCAATAATATTAATATGGGTAATTTTGAAAATACATATCAAAAGTTCACATTTCCAATACAATTAATTAAATTATTCCACTTTCTTAATGGACGTGAAATCTCCCAAAAGGGTCCTATAATTAGAGACGAATATAGTAGTAAATTTAAGATTTCATAAACCGTTAAACTTAGTTTTTCATTACTTATTTACCTATTTTGTATTCCTTAACAAGTGCCCTAAGAGCACTCGTTAGCCACACCCTTATATTTAGAGTTTTTCTTTTTGAACCCCACTAGTGACTTTTTGACCTTCATTTTGCTTTTTAATGGACTATTATGACCTTGAGTGTTTTTTAACTTTCGACTCTAAAAAGTCAGAAAAGTCATCCCGATTCTTGTTAGGTGGAAACAAAATTATAACTTTTCCGACAAGTAAAAAATCGGAAATTTTTTTGATAATTTCCGACTAAGTACAGTCGGAAATAAATTTGTTTCCATCTAGGCTATTCTTGTTATTTTTATGAGCACAACTTGTTATCTGATTGTTTAATTTTTAAGTCTATTACTCCCTCTTGTTCTATTTATAAGACCTTTTTGGGTTTTTATTTTGGTTCTATTTATAAGATTCCTTTTCAATTTTCAATAGCATTTAATTACTTCGTTCCACTAACACCCCTATAAAGTCAACATTATTTAGAGTTCCAATAATAATTATAGGTATAGTTTTGAAAAAGTATATCAAATTTTCACATTTCTAATGTCACTAACAAAAATATTCACTCTCCCCCAAAAAGTCTTATAAATAGGACCGAAGGGAATAGTAATAAAGAAACTATTAGTATTCAAAGTACTTAACCATATGGATGTCTTTCCCACAAAAAGAATAAAGAAAGGCAAGAAAGAGTTCAGGTTGCCTAGCTTTACAGTCAATAGCATCAAACCTTCGTCAAATCTATTTCCGATCATAAGTAGTTGGAAATCATAAATAGTTTAATTTTTTCCACCATGAAGAGTCAAAGATTTTTTATTTTTGAATCGGAAATAGTATGTAGTTTAATTTTTCGGACTCTCAAAAGTCAAATTTTTTTTTTTTACTCTTGAAAATCGAAAATAGTAACACATAAAAAAATATTTTAGGATATTTTAATCCATAAAAATTAAAATGAGGGTCAAAAAGTCGTTTAAGAGGGCAAAGAATAAAAGTCTATCCGATGAAGTACCATGCAACAATAAATCTGAAGAATAAGATTTGGACAACCTTTTATTTCACACCGTTGCAAGCAACTTCTTTGATACTCACTCCGTTTTATTCCCTTCATCTCTAATTATAAGGTCCTCTTAATACTTTTATTTTGTCTCTATTTATAAGGCCCTTTACCAATTTTCAATGAGCATCAATTATTTTTTTTCACAAACACCTCTATTTATTTAACACTTTTTAGATTCCCAATAATATTAATAGGGGTAATTTTGAAAATACATATCAAAAGTTCACATTTTCAATACAATTAACTAAATTATTCCACTTTCTTAATGAACGTGAAATCTCCTAAGAGGGCCTTATAATTAGGGACAGAGGCAGTAAAATAAGTGTCTCTTAAAATTATCGCATGTCATTTAAAAGTGTAATTAATATTTTTCTATGTAGTACTCCCTCCAATCCTATATATAGGACATACTTAACCATATTCCTCGGATCAAGAAAAGTAGTTAGTTTTATGAATTCTATGAGAATATATTGTAACATTACAATTTTACCCTCTCAACTTTTCTTGAAAAATTCACACTCATTAATGAACAACAAAAAACACATCCATTTAATAAGGGCAAAAAAGAGAAAAAGCAATAAATGATGCATAGAAAATACAAAATGTCTTATATATAGGACCAAAGATTGCTTCTAGAATATGTCCTATATATAGCACCGGAGGGAGTATTAAATTAATGTAATGCTTGTTTACTCCTTCCGTTTGTATTTATTTGTCATATTTCAAATAAAACACATCCTTTAAAAATGTAATCATTACTCAGATTTCCAATTCATTAATTATGCTTTTTCCACTATACTCTTTCTCTTTCTGTAATCATTACTTTTTCTCCACTACTTACAAAAATCAATACCATATTAAATACGAGTAAACATGAAAAATTGAATTTATTACACTCTTGAAATCATCAAAAGAACAAATAAAAAAATAAAAAACTTCTCCAAAAAAAGGATAGTTAAATAGGAACAGATGTAGTAATTTGTACTCCCTCCGCCCGTTAATATAGGGTACCATTTTGGTAGAATTGATGTCGTTTTTTATAAGTTGTTTTAGAATATCTAGGTAATATTAAAGAGTTTATTTCAAATACACCCCTCATAATTGCATAGGGTGATAGGGTAATAATTACAATAGAGAGAGAAATGAATAGAGTTGTAAAATTTAAAACAGGGGTAACCTTGAAATAACAACTATTTTTTTGATAAATTTGAGAGTAATAATGACTTTTCTTAATCTGCGTTAATTAACTAAAAGTGACTTATATTAAGAAGAAGTACTTTATTTCTCTCATAATTAATATATTTATTTTTCAACTTATTATCTTGCATTAAATTAGCTAAAAGTAAATATGTAAAAAAAATAATTAATTTTTTGTATTAATTTTCTGGAAACACAATTACTCCCTGAAAATGTAAATATTTAATATGCTAATTTTCTTACTATATATGGTTTACATGGATTTCTTCTATTTATGAAGATAATCAGCTTTATCTTATCTTCTTCCGTTGTTTGAGCAAATTTAATTATTTATTATACTCCCTCCGTCCTTAAATATAAAGTTTTTTGGAGGATCTTATGTCCATTAAGAAAGTGGAATAATTTAGTTAATTATATTGGAAATGTGAACTTTTGATATGTAATTTCAAAATTATCCCTATTAATATTATTGGGAATCTAAAAAGTGTTAAATAAATATGGGTGTTTGTGGAAAAAAGTAATTAATGATCATTGAAAATTGGTATGAGGCTTTATAAATTAAATAAGGACAAAATAAAAGTGTCAAGAGATCGAGCTTTATATTTAGGGACGGAGATAGTAATAAATAATCTTATAATTATCTCCTGCTATGGAATGACTATCTTATCTCTTGTATAGGATAAATAATACTCTCTCTGTTCCTAGATATAAGATCATTTTAACACTTTTATTTTGTCTTTATTTAAATGATCATTTATCAATTTTCAATGATCATTAAATACTTTTTTCCATAAACACCCTTATTTATTGAACACTTTTTAGATTTCAAATAATATTAATAGGGGTAATTTTGAAAATACATATCAAAAGTTCATATTTCCAATACAATTAACTAAATTATTCTATTTTATTAATGGACGTGAAATCTTTCAAATGAGTCCTATATTTAGGGACGGAAGGAATAACAATTTTTTTCACTATCTTCATATTATTAGGATAAATCCATCATTTTGCTTCATAAAGTCCACTATTACCGGAAGGAAAGTCATCTCATAATTAAGTTTTTCCCATTGTGTGTTGATCACATCTTTATCTAAGATTGGTTGAGCTTTCATTAGCTTCTAGCCCAACATTGAAGGTAGGAATAACTCATCTTTAGTCTTTTCAAAGATTCCTAAATCACTAAAGAACTATTAATGGGATAAATATTTGTAACCGGCGACAGGACCAAAGCAATTAACTTGATGACACAACAGCTAAGTTTTGAAAAGGCTAAATTACTCATTTGGTCATTTACCTTATTTTTCAATTTTAAATTGATCGTTCCTTGTTGGAGAGTGCCCTAGTGGCAATCGTATTTTCTCTTTTGCTTATACTTATTTCATGTTTATGGATTATTACTATTAATAATAATGAGGCATTTCATTTATTATATTTATGCTTTAATTGTTTAATTAAAATAGATGTAATAAAGTCCTTAGGATTATAAGTTTAATGTCATAAGTATATCAAGTACATGACTTGATAGTGAGATCTTATTGATTGATAATTATCCTTAAAGATTTCCTAGTCGAGTATTACAGTTAATAAGGACAACTATATTACATCGAGACTAGTATGTGACAGACGGATGACTGTATCTCACCGGTTATGGATATGGGATATCAAGTCTTCATGTAAGTACACATTGGGACAATTGTGTACTGGATTGACCTGCCATGAGAATGCTACATGGGTTATTAAGTGAGTGTCATAAGCAATGCTCATAGTGACAATAGTGTACATGGTCCTTCGACCTGAAGTCGCTACGGTTCCCAACATGAGAAATTATGTGCTTTCACGCAATCAAATGTCATCTTTAACCAGGTGATCATAACGGTTGTAGTCGGGTATATGACAAATCATGTAGAGGGATGTGAGTGACGTAGATGAGATTTGTCCTTCCTTGTCAATAGGAATTATATCTCTGGGCACCTTGACTAAGTGAGGGTGAAATATATGGCCATACTCAAGACAGTCAATATGAGATATTGACGAGACTTGTTTAGACGCGTCTACTCAGGGACCAAGAAACCATAGGTTACACTATACATGGGTGACACGTTCCATGCCATGAGTGTAACTAAGATATTTGGACAAAGGGGTTAAATTTGCACATGATCATTGGTCACACTAAGGTTATGTCAGATCACAAATATTTCTGTTACTTGGGTAGCAATGACGTGTTGCTAAATACCGCTCATTGCTTGTAAACTTAAAATGAGATTTCAACTTTACTGCCAACGTTACAGGAACCTATAGGGTCACACACTAAGAACTTAGGGTTTTGGTACGTGTGAGACACAGAATGGCAACCCTAGCCGTCCGTATCAGAGAGAGTGAGTGATACACTGAATCTCTCTCTTCTCTGCTAGCACTGAGAAGAGAGACGTGACTCCAATTGGGAAGCTGTTCGTGTGGATACAAATAGAGGCGCGACTACCTTGCTGCGCTCGTGATTGACGTGGATTGTTCGTGGACGATCTGAACAGCGTCGTTCTCCTCTTCGCATTAAGAGGTAATCGTTTTTAATCTCGAATCATGCTCTCTCGCAAGGATCCTGTTATGGAAATAGGGTATTTCGTTTTTTTCCGCTGCGTATTCTGATCCCTATTTCCAGCATCCCTTACTTTTTTTTGGTTTCATAATGGTCCCTCGTGTTTCTTTTCACTATCAATTTGATCCCTGAATCACTATTCATCCTATGTGGACCAATATGATATGGACATGTAAGATGAACAATAATTCAGGGTTTAAATTGATAGCGAAAAGAAATATGAGTGATCAATATGAAACTAAAAAAAGTAATTAAGAGACCAATTTAAAATTGGGAAATAAGGTAAGGGATCAAATGAATAATTTAGTCTTTTGAAAAAATATATTCATAACAAATATCTTTGAAATACTAAATTGGCTGATTGATCTAACATGTGAAACCGAATGATCACTTAATTGTTGGAATATTTTTATATTTATTTAAAAACCAAAATTTATTTTTATTTGTTATTAATTGCCATATGTTTCCGGGTTGATAGTATATTTTCTCCGTCCCTTAATATATGACACCATTTTGGTAGAGTTGATGTCCCTTTTTATAAGTCGTTTTAGAATATCTAGGTAATATTAAAGAGTTTATTCCAAATACACCCATCATAATTGCATAGGGGTGATATATAGGGTAATAATTACAATAGAGAGAGAAATAAATATAGTTGTAAAGTTTTAAATAGGGGAAACCTTGGAATGACAACATAGTTTTTTGATAAATTTAAGAATAATAATTACTTTTCTTAATCTGAGTGAATTAGATAAAAGTGACTTATATTAAGGGATAGAGAGAGTATTAACTTGTACTTGTACTCAAAACAGGTAAGTAAAATGCTAAGGGCACTTGTTAAGAAACTAAAAGTAGTATTTTAACATAAAAAATGTGATTTTTGAGATTTTCGAAAAAATAATTAATGTCAACAACATATGATTGTTTTACCACCTTTAGCAACCTTAACTAAGAGCACTTATTAGCAATACCCTACATGTAATATACTCCCTCTGTCCCTTAATATAACTTTTACCTAATTCACCTAGATTAAGAAAAGTAATTATTACTCTCAAATTTATCAAAAAATATGTTGTCATTCCAAGATTACCCCTATTTAAAACTTTACAACTCTATTCATTTCTCTCTCTATTTTAATTATTACCCTATCATCTCTATGCAATTATGAGGGGTGTATTTGGAATAAACTCTTTAATACTACCCAGATATTTTAAAACGACTTATAAAAAGGGACACCAATTTTACCAAAATGGTGCCCTATATTAAGGGACGGAGGGAGTAGTGCGTATATGTTGGATTGCCAACGTCCATAACTTCAGCAGCTATGAGCATATAATAATTGTTTATAGTAGGAGTAATAATTTTCATTTCTTTGCATTAATAATACAAACGGCTAATAGTACTCTATATTATTTAGTGCCAACGTACGGATTTGTTTTATATGGCAACTTATATATATATATATATATATATATATATATATATATATATATATATATATATATATATAATGATATGGATATAGTTTTGATATACATTGACATATTCTCTCTGATCCTATTTATAAGACATACTTATCCATATCACATGGATGAAGGAAGGTAATTAAGTTTCTTGAAACTTTAAAAAAAATACTTTAACATTACAATTTTACCCTCTTACCTTGTATTGAGAATTTCATAATGTATTATTTCATATTAATGGATAAAGGGCAAATAAGAGAAAATAGCAATAAATGTTTCCTAGAAAATGCAAAATAACTTATAAATAAGACCAAAGAATTCTTCTAGAATATACCCTATAAATAGGACTAGAGGAAGTAGTTTATTTAGAATCAAAGTTTTGTTTTATTTGTATATATATTTTAAAAGCTGTTTTCTTCATTTAATTTTGTTTTTGTTCCCTAGAGCAATTCAAACAAGTTATTCATTGAGACCACATCAATTTTAGTGTAAAGTTGATGAGAAACGACTATTGTATCGGAGGATATTAATGATTTGAGACCTCTTATACTAAGTGACCCACTTGTTGTGACACGTACTTTTAAACTCAGTGCATTTTTGCGGCCTCCGTCAAAGCTTTATTATGATAAGTATTTTTTATCTTTTCTTGTCAATTATGCTATTGTGATAATTTAAGTTTTTTTTTGCTATTTTTCCAACATTAATAAGATAATATAACATCATCCAACAATGAAGTTGGTTAAATTTGCATCGAAATCTTACTTTTGAAATATTATATTTCTTTATGATCCAACGACTAGTTTATTTGTCCAATATTATATTACTTTTGAAATATATAATAATTGTGTGTGTCACTATATAAACATACATCAAATATGTTATTTGTACACCTAGGAATTAACATACATGGAGATAGATTGCTAAACTACTTCCCAAAACATAAACAACCTAAAACTTAAAAAGTACTTATTTTAGGACAATGGCAACTCAAACAGTGTATGATGAGTCTCAATTTCCTGTCATATGCTTCTCTAATGAAAACATGAAACGTGGTAGCGATGCATGGCTTTCAACCTGTCAAGTGGTGCGGAGAGGATTTGAAGATCATGGTGGTTTCCTAGCACGGTTTGATAAGGTTGGTCTAGAGCTCCTGAACTCAGTATTTTCAGCAATAGAAGAACTATTTGATCTCCCATTAGAAACAAAAAAGAGAAAAACAAGTGATAAGCCTTACCATGGCTACACTGGGCAATTATCTGCATCCCCTCTATTTGAGTCTTTTGCAGTTGACAATCCATCGAATAAAGAAGACTGTAAACAATACTCATACATAATGTGGGCCCAAGGAAATAATCGTTTCTGGTATTCATCATTCCAAGTTTTGCTAATACGTGTTTCATTACACAATTTGTTTTCCGAAATTTTTTGGCTGGACATCAATTTCAACTTAAAAAATTAGGCTTAATTACATTTTGGCTTATTTATGGTTTTGCTCTCTAAAAGCGTATTTTTGTTTTAGTCCCTAAAAGTTATTTTGACCGTGACTGGTTCTTAATTTTTCAAACATTTTAGTTTTGGTGTTAGAAAAAAATTCAATTATTTGTTGACGTGGTTAACGGAAACCCACACCAACAGCTACGTGGTGTGAGATAGCGCCAAATAAATATTGTGAAATGAATGATTCAGGTCCATAAACGTAAAATTCTGCGTATGAGACCATTTTGCTTATAGGACCATTTTGTGTCCATGGATGTGTATCATCCATGTGATATCACTTACGTCTTCTCACACTACGTGACTGTTGATATGGTGTTCCGCTAGCCATGTCAGCAAATAACAGTTTTTTAATAATGGAGTGGATTAAAACCAAAATATTTGAAAAATTAAGGATCAGTCTGCCAAAATAACTTATAGGAACTAAAACCAAAACACGCTGAACTTTTAGTGACCAAAAACATAAATAAGCCTTACATTTTTGTTACTTTATCTTATTTTCAAAATTCACTTTTGTCCTTTATCATTTTTTAGAATAATTTTGATCCTTTACTTTTTTAAAAAGTTTAAGTTTGGTCCTTTCGTCAAAATAAAGCTAGATATCACCACAATATTCCGTAATATTCTTTCCCCTCCGCGGAATCTGGAAAATGCGCTGACTGCCGGAAAAATGACTCTATCTTTCTCTTCTTCTTCTTTTTCTGTCCTCCTCCGCCTTCCTCTCACAAATCCATTTCCTTCTTCCTCTCATTTCTTCTTCTTCTTCCTCTCACAAATCCATTTATCTCTTCCTCTCCTCATCCTCCTCCTCCCTCTCTCTCTCTTCTTCTTCTTCTTCTTCTTCTTCTTCTTCTCACTAATCCATTTCTTCTTCTTCTTCTTCCTCTCACAAATTCATTTCTTCTTCTTCTTCTTCGTCCTACTAGCTCCTTCTCACAAATCCTTCTTCTTCTTCCTCTCACAAATCCATTTCTTCTTCTTCTTCGTCCTACTCATTAAATCCATATCTTCTTCTTCTTCTTAAATCCATATCCAGCAACATTTTTCGACTACTGATGGCATTTTCCAGAATCCCATGAGGAGAGAGAATATTCCAGAATACTATGAGAAAATCTAACTTTATTTTGACCGAAGGACTAAATTGAATATTTTTTTAAAAAAAAATAAAGGACCAAAATTTTTCAAAAAACAAAAAAAATAATAAAGGATCAAAGTGAATCTTGAAAATAAGATAAATGACCAAAATATCATTAAGCCAAAAAATTACCAATTAATCCCAAATTTTTTTTCACAAGGCAATTTAATCCTTTAAATATTTTTTTGAATCAATTTATTTTTTAATGGTTTGGATTAAAATGAGCCAACCCAAAATTTTCAAGGATGAAACTGTATAATAATAAAAAAAATTCAAAGATTATTTGAAAAATTTATTTTTTTAGATCAAGTTATATATTTCAAGAACAAAACTTTCAACCACTATGTCGAGACTTTATTATTTTTCTTTAGATAATAAATTTAGTAAATAAGAAAAAAAATTCGGGAAACAAATTGGATATTTATTTTCTTATATATTATTAAGAGATGGTATTATAAAGTATTGTGAAGAATAATAATGTTATTTTGAAATATATCTACATTTAAAATTTAAGTCCAACACCTATTATCACTGCAAAAAAAAAAAAAAAAAAAGGGTCTTGCTTGATTTATTGATTTTTTTCCTACTATCACTGCAAAAAAAACGCGTTTTACCTAAAAATATATTTTAGGTAAGGATGTGAAAAATTAAAAGATAAATTGAAGGGTCCACTTTTCATTATCCAAAATAGTAGGTGTTAGACTTGAAAGTTAGATGCAGATGTTCAAAAAATATTATTGAAATTATAAAAGGGTCTTGCTTGATTTATTAATTTTTTTCCTCAAAAGTGAAAGTGTGAACGAATATGCAAAGCTGTTAAAAGAACTAGACCAAACCGTGAAGAAAATGGTATTCGACAGCTATGGCCTTGACATGCAGAAATGTGAGTCTTTTCTTCAATCAACCAATTACGTCTTTCGAAGCTACAAATATAGGATACCTGGGATTGATGAGAGCAATGTTGGAGTGAATCCTCATACAGACTCAACCTTCATAACAATATTGCATCAAAAGGTGAATGGTTTGGAAATTAAATTGAAGGATGGGGAATGGATTGATATAGATGCCTCACCTTCTTTGTTCTGCGTCTTGGCAGGTGATGCATTCTTGGTAAGTTACATTTCAATAATATAAATTACTACTAGTAAAATTTAAGGTTTTAAATTGTCGCTATCATCATAGTTATAATTAGTTGACTGGAGATTATATATTGCGGAAACATGTTTTCGTTACGTAATTCAAGAGTTTCAACTTTTAATTATTAAAGATTTGATACATAACCATGTGCGCTACGCTTGCTTATTAGTTTGAAAAATCATGTAATAGATGCTTTCGCTATAGTGACAACAACGTAATTAAGGAAACTACCAAAAATTTAATTACGCTCGCTTATTAGTTTGAAGAATCATGTAATAAATGCTATTGTTATAGTGACAGCTACGTAATTAATAAGCAAACTACCAAAAATTTAATCTTGTATAGACTCAATTGCAGTCGCGGTCGAGCATACAATATTTTTTTGAACTTAAAAAAAAATTAAACCTTGAATATAATATAAATAAAATTGTAGGTATTTATATTCCCATGTTAACTTCTCTCTTTTTAACTAAGAAAGCATTTGTTCTGCTTGAAACATTTGACATTCATTTTTTTGGTTAGGTATGGAGTAACGAAAGAATACGCGCATGTGAACATCGTGTCATCTTGAAATCAAGGGTAACTAGGTACTCCTTGGGACTACTCTCTTATAGCTGTGAGATGGTACAAACATCAGAGGATTTAATTGATGATGAACATCCTATACGCTATAAGCCATTCGACCATTATGGATACCTTAGTTTCCGTTTTACAGAAGAAGCCATAAAATCTTCAAGCCGAATCAAAGCATATTGTGGTATTTGATCGATATATATGTTGAAGGAATTTAAGTCCACGTATCTCTGATATAAAAATAATAATTGATATGCCAGATCGATGTTTAATGTTTTCGTTTCTTGTGGAATAGGTAATTCAGCATGTTATTGTATATTGTCTCTTCCGGATGGAATCAATAAAGATTAATTTACAGTTGACTTAATTTACTATGGTTACTGATATATTTGTAAGTATAAAATATTATTTCCGTTCAAAAAGAAATTTGGAGGGTTTTCAATAAGTTTCTTACTAAATAACCGGTTAAATCTTTATTGTTGTTAAAAGGATAGTGTTCATGAATGAAAGGCAAAATCATTAGATTGGTCCTTAAGTTATTTTTTAGTTGCGATTTCGTCCCTTAACCTTTTTTGTTTCAAATAAGTTCTGAAGTTGTTGTCATCTAACAAATCAGTCATTTTTGCTAATTTTTTTCCATTAAGTAACACGTGTCACTCAACTAATAGTGTCACGTATTAAAAAAATGATTTAATGACTTTTTTAATAAATTTTCTTATGGTGACAGGTGTCATTTAAATGAAAAAAATTAAAGGAAAGGACTGATTTGTTAAACGGCAACAACTTCAGAACTTATTTGAAACGGAAATAAATTAAGGGACGATATCGCAACTAAAAAATAACTTAAGGGACCAATCTAGTAGTTTTGCCTGAATGAAATAAGATTTCTCCTCCTTATTCTCTCATCATCGTTCCCACTTCTCACTTCATACCCAAATAACCCCCATAATCACCCTTCCCCTCCTGTTTCTTTGACCCTTCCATAGCTGATAGCACTCCAAACTACTTTGCTTGTAAGTTTTCCTCTAAAGTCTGATCCACTCTCTCTATCTCTCTATGGGTTTGGAAATTTTTCTTTCTAATTTGTGTTAGTTTGTTTTGGTGATTATGGAAGGGTCGAGGAAGAGGGTATGGTGCACGTGTGCATGGTGCTTGGTTTTGATGAGGACAACATAGCATAAAGAACAAAAGCAAAGATTAATCAAAGAGAGAATCAACTAAACTCAAGCAAGCTTAAGGAGGCTCAATGTTTTATAGAGTTATTTTAATTTTTTGTTTTGATTCCTTAGTTTGTTGGGTAAAGTTTAGAGTTGGGTAATGAATCTCAATTAATTTTGATCAAATTAGTTTTGAGTTTTTCACATAACCAAATCAATTTTTAATTTGATGCATGGAGTTTTTCAAAACAATTTTTAATATTTTATGATGCATCAATATGTGGCTAAGATGTCATGTCTAAGGTTTAAAATAATGAGTTATTAAAGGATAAATTCATACAAGAGTTATTGGCTGAATTAATAAACCAATCTAACAGTATCTAACAGATTAGACACTGTTGAAACTGGTTAGAAAGCTGAATTCTCTAACTAAACTGAAGCTCGATAACTAGTTAGACAAGTTTATAACCGGTTAGAAGCTGTTTAGTTAGGTGAAAATTCAGTTTCTTGATAACTCGCCTTGCTTATGGGTATTTTATATAAACCTTTCTTTATGACATTGAGAAATAAATTCTTACACGTTTTACATATATACATAACAAGCCACACACATTCTCTCAAATTAGAAAAGATCAAAAGCTATTATTTTCAACTTTGTTCTTATCTTTTCTTCAAAGATAGAATCTCAAAATCAATTTGTTCAATTGTTCTTTATTGAGATTTATAAGGTTCAGTGTTTTGATTATTTTGTAATCATTGAAATTAGAGGCAAACTTTGTACAACAACCATTAGAAGAGTTATTCTTGGTGTGGGGCATCACCTGTAACATCCCAAATTTTTTTAAAGGTAATTGAAAATGCGAGTTAACAAAAACTTTTCTTAAAAGAGTGTGAATACATAAATGCTTTTACTTCGAATAATATTTCTTTTACAAATTAGTCTGGGTGTAAAATAGTATACTTATATAAAAACTTAAAACCCTGTTTACACCCAGAGCATTGGTCTTCACAACTCAATCCTTCTGCAAAAGGATTCGGATAACGAGGCGTCATCCTGGCTGTTCTCTTCTATGAACTCTCACTCCAACAGGAGTGGCTTTATTCCTGTCTTTCGAAAGAACCTACCACATACACAGACATGGCAGATGGGAGTAAGTCACTTGTCATATCGCATAAGCAGATTAAGGATTGGTTCAAGCACAAACATTCACACATACAATCATAATGCAAGTACACATACTTAAATCATTTTTTATCATGCATTAGATTTCATTAGTGTCATGATGCATGCCTACTCCTCATTCATGCCTCACGGTTCGGCATCCTTTCCGGTATCATTTCAAACCTATGTTTTCATCGAACCGGGGCGTATCCATATTACCATGCATCACGATTGATTGGGAACTAGCCTTCATAGCATTCTATGCTACGGTATCCAAATCATCATAGCACCTTCAGGGCTATGGCATCACAGCACTTTAAAGGTCATGGTATCCAATTTCTATCCTATGCTAGATTCCACAATCAAAATCGGAGCAACTCCATCCATGACGATGCCACATAAGAGTCTCATTTTATTCTTTCATTATTCTCATCAGCATTCTTGGCAGTACTCTGCTGGATACTTCAAATACTCAGATCATAAATCATTAATCCTTTTCATGCATCATAAACCAAGCCAAGTATTATTCATGCCGAACCAATAAATTATTAGCAATTCAATTCTTAAATATTGCTAAACCATCCATCTTAAGGTTCACATAAAAATAATGATTCTTTAATTAATTAAATACAGATCCTTTCTTGAATAGTACTATACTAAAATCTTATCTTCCAAAATCCTTACTCACCATCCTACAAAACTCATATTTATTAATCACATGATAGTATTCTCAAAGTAAACCTTATCCATTATTTCCTTCTCTCAGATCCTAACCGGTTACCATCACTTACTAACCGGTTAGAGGGAACAGACCTGAGAATAAACCCCTTTCTATTCTTCTTTCAAACATTTCTAACCTTTTTCTAATATCCCTTTTTCACTTATGCAATGCCTAAGTCATGACTCTAAGGTTATTACAAGCTTTAGCCATATTAAAAACCTACTTCGTGCATCCTAAATTTAGCAAATCTTATTATTATATTATAACAATTACCATTATTCATTAACTTACTTACTCTAAATTATAAGTTCCATTATTAGTTCAGACCATGGCTATTACTATGCTTCCTTATTACTATACTAAACTTGGTTATTTAACACATGTTGTCAGTTTCTAACCGGTTACAGGAACTCCTAACCGGTCAGATCCTGCAGTCAGGGATTGAATAACAGAGATTCTATGTCCAAATCATTTCAGGCTTCAACAAATTTATTCCTAATTCTTTATGCAGCATCTAAGGTATGTTTTTAAGGCATCGCTAAAGTATGATCTTAATGATATTAACCTTGGACATCAATCCTACTAATTTAGGTTCAAGACATCTTCAAGTCATAAAGCAAATATAAAGTTTGATCTAATATTAATTCATCCTTCTTCATAGCATCCCTAATTCATGAACGAAAGACTTAGTGATCTACTTCTTTTAACATGGCCTAGTTCTTTCAAGTTCTAAGTTCATTAACTTAATTACCAATTAAAACTCATTATCACACTATATCCAATTCCCTCTTTTACTAACTTATTTACTCTCAATTACAAGTTCAAGCATCAGTCCTAGTGTAAGTAACAACTACCCTCCATGGTTGTTATATCATACACAATTAATTGATGCATTCTGCCTGACACTAACCGGTTACGGAGGCCACTAACCGGTTAGTTTATGCAGAACTACAAACCTGATAGCAGAATTCTGCACCTTTCAACTTCTTTTCCTTTTAAGTTTCACCCTTATTCATTCTCAATCAACATAATTCCTTCTTTACATAGTTCTAGACTTGTTGCAAGCATTAGTTTATTAAAACATAATTTTCATATCATCCAATTCATAATCCAAATCAAGACAAGTTATTCATTACAATATCATATCATTCATATTCAATTCATTTTCATAACTACTCATTAGTTGCAGCAAGTAAAACAGGGAACCATGGGATCGTTTTGGTCTCCAAACCAATCAACCCTTGTCATGATTCTAACATACAAAATCATATAATCAAACCTCTCAATCAATAATCCTAGCAATATGAATGACTTCTCCCATACCTTGGATGTTTAGGATAGGCTTAGACATGTTTCGTTCGGCCACAACGTAAAACGCAACGTTGGGCATCAGAAACTTGCATCGACCAGCAGCTCCGTGCACCGACCAGCACCGGCTACACCAGCACCAGCACCGGACGCACCAGGAACATGCACCAGACTCCAGCATCGGTGCATCAGGAACATGCACCAGATTTCAGCATCGGTGCATCAGGAGACATGCACCAGATTTCAGCATCGGTGCATCAGGAGACATGCACCAGATTTCAGCATCGGTGCATCAGGAAACATGCACCACAGATCAGAACCAGATGCACCAAGGGCGTGCAGCAGGGAAACAGCACAGGTGCATCAGAAACGTTGCACCAGGTGCATCAGAAGACAGCACCGGTGCACCAGAGAACTACCACCAGCAGCACCACCATGCACCAGAGCTTGCATCAGCAGCACCACCATGCACAGGACATGCACCGACAGAACCACCATGCGCCAGGGTGTTGCACCACAGATCAGCACCAGATGCACCAGAGACGTGCACCAGAAAATAACACTAGTGCACCAGGAAACTAGCACCGACAGCACTGGCACGCATCGGCACGCACCGAAACGTGTGTCGATTGCACCGACATACCGTACCACGAATCTTACATCATTGATTCAGCACCAACCGAGTTGGAAACAACCCCAAACAGCAGCAACAACAAGCACAGTCGAAACACCCTTAAACCCAAAGATTTCACTCACTTCCACTCACTAATCCAAAACTTTAGGTGCAGCAACCAAAGGCTAGTCACTTGCACGAATTGAGAATGAATTTGGACAGTGTCTCAGCAATAGAAAACATGAAGAGGAGCAAAGGCAACAACAACCAAGTTGCAACAGAAACAGGATAGGGACAAGCAAGAAAACAAGGAATTTACAAGCTCTCTTACACACAAAGCCCAATCTATATGTGCAGCAACTCAAGGCAAGTTACTTGCACGATTTGAGAATGAATTTGGGCAGGGTTTGGCTCTGGAAAATGAAAGGAAAGCATAGCCAATAGCAGAAGCAACTCCATCTATTTATAGAGAGGAAAAATGGAGAATTCTTCATGGAGAAGAAAGCTCCAAGCCTCCTCAGCTTGTCCCAGCCCTTTGCACGTGTCCCAGACCCTCTAGGAAGGTCACACGTGGCTTGGGAAGACTTAGGGGGTGAAGAAACCTCACTTCCCAAGCTTAAACCGACTTCAAATTTCTGCAGATTCAGTGTCACTAACCGGTTACTGGCTATACTAACCGGTTAGCCACTGCTAAAATTCAAAAGTTCAAAATAGTATAACTGTTGAGCGGAAAAATTGATTTTTAATAGTTTTACTTCTCAAAACAAAATTTCCACCGTTAGATGTGATGATAAAATAGTTAAGAACCTTATATCAAAATTAGAGCAAGATCCAATGGTTAACGAAGGAGATAATGCCCGACCTTTGAATGGTATTTTACTAAAATATTACTTTTTCAAACATTCTATTTAATCCTCTCTTACCAAAACTCATTTTTATTTCCAAAGTATGTTTCCTTGTGTTTATTCCTCAAAATACTTTACTTAAAATAATTTTCCATAATAAAGTAATTCTTTTCCAATTTAACAATAAACTATTGTTTGTTTATTAAAATATTTTCCTTTATGTTAAAATATTATCTAATCTAAAATAAATCATTTTTACTAGATTATTTTCTAAAGCATCCTTATCATTATATGAAATATTTTCCTTTATTAATAACCATTATAAAAATACATATTTTATTTATTTATAAAAATGAGGGTCCTCACATCACCAACAAGAGAGAAGAGTCTAGATGGTGAGGTATCTCCACTTAGAGAGAGAAAAAGCTATAAGGCTCTTAGTTTAAGAGTTAATCTCATCCTAGGATAAATTATTATAAAGCATGAACATGTTGGGATTACGTAAGATTAATACTTGAGAAGAGAATTGAAAATAATTTTAGAAAAACTTAATTACTTACCAACTCTGATCAAAACACTCGAGTGGTCTGAAAAAGACTCGAGTGTTGTGTTTAAATTCAGAGATATAACCGTTGGTTCAAGTACAAAGGCATCACTATCAGAGTGTGACCAAAAGACTCGAGTAGATCCAAAAAGACTCGAGTTTTTTGGTCCTGACAACAAATAAATTAAACGTTAGAAGGGGACAAGAATGGGTTTCAACTTTGTTTTTCTCTCTCATTCCCTCTTCCATATATTCTGACTTTGTACAAGAGGACAAGTGAACAAGCTAAAACATTCTTTTTGCTCATTCTCTCTCAAGTGATAATTCCCTCTAACTCAACCTCTCATTCATTGTTATTATTTTGTCCTAAGAGTTAGAGATTGTGCTTAATTGTTGAAGAAATCATTGGTTGTAATTCTTCACACACACTCTTATTGCTTGTTCCAAAATCTTGGTTGGTAACCAAGTGTACCTAAGTGGGTCTTAGGTTCAAATCAAGTCTTGGGAGGTTCTCAAGCAAAAGTCTAAGAGGTTCTTAGCTTGGTGGAGCTCTTGAAGTTTCAAGGAGCTTAAGGAAGAAGGAGTCTTCATCACCAAAATCAAATTGGGGTAGAAATTCAAGAGTTTGGTACACTCTTGGAAGGGTTAGGTTGAGTTAGGCATCTCATTAATCCTTTGTAATATTTCTAACAATTTGATATTATAAAACTCTCCTAAGGTGCTTAAGGGGACTGGAGTAGCTCTCTATATTGGGAGTGAACCAGGATAAATTGGTAGTGTCCTCTTTTTATAGCTTTCTTAACTTTCAAGCAAAAACTAAAACCTAAGTTTTCTCAAAAGGGGCTTTTTAATTTAAGTAGTAATTCCGCAGTAATTAAGTTGTTTTTAAGTTGTTATAGCTTTACTTAATTGCTTACTACTTTGTTATATATCTGCTCTGGACTGGTTTTATTTATATTGATTCAAAGTGCTAATTTTCTGAAACTGTTTTCAGCACTTCTGCACGATTCACTCGAGTGTTCTTTAGAAGACTCTAGTGTTCTTGGCATTTCACTCGAGTGTTCTTCAGAAGACTCGAGTCTTTTTGCCCTGTTTCAGAAAAATCAGTACTAAATCAATTATATCGTAATTACATCCAAAAATTAGTCACTGTTGCCTTCATATTACTATTCACCCCCCTCTAGTAATTGCTAAGCCCGCTTGTTGGTTTCTAACATGTGGTATCAGAGCCAGGTTGAAAGATCGAGCGTAAAAGCTTTTTCGAAAAGATCCTTCGGAAACTATGGGCTCTAGCAATCACCAAGAAGGATCCTCTTCAATAAACCGCCCTCCATTTTTCAATGGTGAAGGGTATGCTTATTGGAAGGTCCGGATGAGAGTTTTTATTGAAGCAATAGATACCGAAATTTGGGATGCAATAGAAGATGGTCCCTATATTTCTAGACACATGATAAATGGAGAAGTCGTTGAAATTCCTAGGAGAAATTGGAGTGATGATGATAAAAAGAAAGTATCTTATGATTTGAAATCTAAAAACATCATCTTCTCCGCCTTGTCCCATGATGAATTTTATCGAGTTTCTCAATGCAAGTCGGCTAAAGAAATGTGGGAAACTTTGCAAGTTACTCATGAAGGAACAAGTGAAGTGAGAAATGCAAGACTAAATTCTTTGACTCATGAATATGAATTATTTCACATGTTCCCTAATGAATCCATTGATGACTTGCAAAAGAGGTTTTCACATATCATTAGTCACTTGATTTCTCTAGGAAAACAAGTTCGTGATGGTGAAACTACTCACAAAGTTTTGAGATGTCTTGATAGGAAATGGCAACCAAAGGTGACCGCCACCAAGGAGTCTAAGGATTTGAACACTATGGACTTGGCCACCTTGTTTGGCAAGCTTAAAGAACATGAAATAGAGCTATCAAGACTTAGCACACATGAGGAGTTGGATAAGAAGAAGAAGAGCATCTCTTAAGGCCTCAACCAAAGTCTCAAAAGAGGTTGAATATGACTCTACAAGTGAGAACTCCGATCATGCACTCAATGAGGAGGAAATTGGCTTATTTGCAAAAAGATTCAATAAATTCCTCAAGGGCAAAAAGGGTGGTTCATCATCAAGAGATAAAGACCCAAGGATCACAAATCAAGGAACAAGAGCTCAAGTGAAGGAGTAAAATGTCATGAATGTGGAGGCATTGGACATATCAAAATGGAATGTCCCACATACTTGAAGAAGAATGAAAAGAAGACCCAAGAGGGCAAAGGCAAGAGAGCTTACATTGTTTTGGATGCACCGAAGAAGGATGCAAAATCCTCATCAAGTAGCTCGGATGACGAAGTTGCTAATCTTTGTCTCATGGCTAGGAGCAACAATGAAGCCTCAATTGACAATGGTGAAAGTGAGGACGAGGTATCATCTCAAAATTCTAACTCTTCCTCTTTCACTATTCCTTATGATGATTTTCTTAATGAATATAATGAAATGTTAACTCAATTTGAAAAACTTGTTAAAGTCAACAAGGAAAAAGGAAAGAAACTTTTGGAGTATCAAAAAGAGATCAATGAATTGGAAAAATCTATAAATGACTTGAAACTCCAAAATGCATCCTTAGAACTTGTTAACTCTAGTCATGTATGTGAATGTGCAAATCCTAAGGAAACTATCACACATTGTGAGAGGTGTTGTGAACTAGAAAAGGAAATTAATGATTTGAAAAGCAAACTCAACACTCTCTCCAATAGTGATAGGAACTTAGATCGGTTACTTAGTTCACAAAGAAACAATTCAAACAAAATCGGTTTAGGTTATGTCCACAAGAAAAAGAACAATAAAGTGGTTGGTTCATTTTCTAAAGTTGATTTTACAAAGAAACCAACTTGCTTTTATTGTGGAAAGTTTGGACTTTTTGGAATTCAAAAAGGCACTTATGTTTGGATTGATAAGGGAGCAACACCCAAAGCTAACCCAAAGGGATCCAACATAATTTGGGTACCCAAAATGAGCAAATAATTTTGTGTTGTAGGTGTGCCTTAGAACGGAAAAGAAACTTTGGTATCTAGATAGTGGATGTTCAAGGCACATGATGGGAGATAAGCGGAATTTCATAGAGCTTACTCCTCAAGAAGATATGTATGTCACTTATGGAGACAACAACAAAGGCAAAATTCTTGGTATTGGTAAGATCGGTAATTCTTCCAACTTGGTTATTGATAATGTACTTTATGTTCAAGGATTAGAACACAATCTTTTGAGCATTAATCAATTATGTGATATTGGTAACCACGTTTTATTTACCTCTACTCAATGTCTCATAAAAAGTGACAAAGATGAATCTATCAAATTTTTGGTAAAAGGTCTAATAATACTTACTTGGTTGAATTGAACAATATCACCTCTTTGATATCTACTTGTTTAGTTATCAAAGAGAGTGACACTTGGCTATGACATTGTAGGACCGCTCACATTAATGTAAATCAATTAAAGAAATTACAATAAAAAGACTTAGTAGTTGGATTACCAAAGCTAAATTTTCAAATTGAAGGTGATTGCACTCCTTGTAAGAAGTGCAAACAAACCAAAAATAATTTTGGATCTAAAAATGATGTGTCCATAACAAGACCATTAGAAATGCTTCATATGGACTTGTTTGGACCTTCTCAAGTAAAAAGCTTTGGTGGCAACTATTATGGCTTGGTAATTGTTGATGACTTTTCTAGATTTACATAGACATTATTTTTAAGTGCAAAGAGTGAGACCTACAAATCTTTCAAACGTCATGTCAAACTTGTGCAAAACCAAGTCAACGAAAAAGTAATTATTATTAGAACTGATCATGGTGGTGAATTTGAAAACTTTAAATTTGATAGATTTTGTGATAAACATGGTATTGAGCACCAATACTCCGCACCAAGAACTCCGGAACAAAATGGAGTGGTAGAGCGGAAAAATAGGGTGCTAGAGGAACTTGCAAGAACCATGCTAAATGATTCTCAAGTACCTCATTACTTTTGGGCCGATGCCGTTAATACGGCTTGTTATGTCATGAATAGAATTTTAATTAGGTCCATGCTCAAGAAAACCCCCTATGAGCTTTACAAAGGAAGAAAACCAAATATATCCCACTTTCATGTTTTTGGATGCAAAGTTTATGTTTTAAACAATGGAAAAGATCATCTTGGAAAATTTGACTCCAAATCCGATGAGGGAATGTTTTTGGGCTATTTTTCACATAGTAAAGCATATAGAGTTTTTAACAAAAGAACTATGACTATTGAAGAATCTATTCATGTTGTTTTTCATGAGTCTTCGAAAGAAGATAGTGTTTTGTGTGATGTTGGTGATGATGGATTTGAGTTTTCAAAAGAAGAGAAAGAGAAGGAGAAATTAAAAGATGAAGGAGAAGTCAAAGAAGAACTTGCTCCGGCTTGGAAAATGGTAAAAGCTCATCCTATTAACAATCATATGAGATATTTCAAAGGGAGTATTAACTCGTAGGACTATTCTTAATATTTGTCACTTTGTCTCCTTTGTTTCTCAAATTGAACCGGATTCCATTAAAACGGCGATTAAGGATGAACATTGGGTTATGGCCATGCAAGAAGAATTAAATCAATTTACTAGAAATGATGTGTGGGACATAGTCCCTCAACCCGATGATCATACCATAATCGACACAAAATGGATTTATAGAAATAAACTTGATGAATCCGGATTAATTATAAGAAACAAAGCGAGATTAGTAGCTCAAGGGTACAACCAAGAGGAAGGTATCGATTATGATGAAACCTTTGCTCCGGTTGCACGACTTGAGGCAATCCAAATTTTACTTGCTTTTGCATCAATTATGAAATTTACTCTTTATCAAATGGATGTTAAGAGTGCTTTCTTGAATGGTTTTATAAATGAAGAGGTGTATGTTAAGCAACCTCTTGGTTTTGAAAGTCATGAATTTCCAAATCATGTTTATAAATTGAAAAAGGCACTTTATGGATTGAAACAAGCTCCTAGAGCTTGGTATGATCGATTAAGTTCCTTTTTATTAGAAAATGACTTTCAAAGGGGAAAAGTTGATAATACCCTATTCATTTATAGAACTAAAAAGGACACCTTGTTAGTGCAAATTTATGTTGATGATATTATCTTTGGTGCCACTAACGAGTCTCTTTGTAGAAAGTTTTCTAATTTGATGAAAAAGGAACTTGAGATGTCTATGAAGGGAGAGCTCAAGTTCTTCCTAGGACTTTAAATCAAGCAAGTCAAGGAGGGGATTTTTGTGCATCAAGGAAAATATTGCAAAGAGCTCCTTGAGAAGTTTGGATTGGACAAATGCAAGGAAGCCTACACTCCAATGAGCACCTCATGCTATCTAGACAAGGATGACTCAGGTAACACGGTTGATGTTAGTAAATATAGGGGCATGATAGGTAGTCTCCTATATCTCACTGCATCTAGACCGGATATTACGTTTAGTGTATGCATGTGTGCTCGCTTTCAAGCTAATCCTAGAGAATCACACCTATTCGCAGTTAAGCATATATTTAAATATCTTAGAGGAACAATAAAGACCGGTTTATGGTATCCTTGTGATGCAAATCTTAGTTTAGTTGGTTACTAGGATTCCGATTTTGCGGGATGCAAGCTTGATCGTAAAAGCACTTGCGGTACTTGCCATTTATTTGGAAGTTCATTAGTGTCATGGTTTTCTAAAAAGCATGCTTGTGTTGTTCTTTCAACCGCCGAAGCATTATATATCGCCGCCGGAAGTTGTTGTGCTCAACTATTATGGATGAAACAACAACTGTCGGATTTTGGTTTGAAATTAAAAAGTGTTCCTATTAAATGCGATAATACGAGTGCCATAAACTTAACTAAGAATCCGGTTTATCATTCAAGGACCAAACATATTGAAATTAGACACCATTTTCTTAGAGATCATGTGCAAAAAGGTGATTGCACTATTGAATTTGTTAGCACATCAAGTCAATTAGCCGATATTTTTACAAAACCTTTGCCAAGAGATACCTTCTATCACATAAGAAGGGAACTTGGAATTTTAGATGAGTCAAGCATTAGCTAATTGATTTGTGTTTTGCTGAAAAATCACCAAGTGTGTCTAATTAAATATGTATTGATGCTTGATGGATGATTGGACCTTTAGATGTTGTGAAATATATGATCTTAATTGTGAGTGATCTTGATTCCAAGTTTGTGTTGATTTTAAATGTGCCAGTTTTATGCAAAAGTATTCAAAAATGTGTTCAAAACTGATTTTTAGGTCAAATCACTCGAGTATTTCCTAAACCACTCGAGTACTTTAATTCAATCTTAAATAAGTTTTAATTAGAAAATTTTTTTGAGCTTATCTGATGGATTCACTCGAGTCTTTCCAAAATAACTCGAGTGATTCGAGTTTTCAAAATTTGCATGCTTTCAGCCAACTCAAAAACACTCGAGTGTTTCACAGACCACTCGAGTGTATTTCAGATTATGAAAATTGATGCTCTCAGCCTATGCAAAAGACTCGAGTCTTTTCCTCAAGACTCGAGTTGTTCATCTTAGAACACTCGAGTGTTTTACAAAACACTCGAGTCTTTCGAGCAGTTTTAATGCAGCAACAGCGTTGTTGTTCTTCATTTTTCACGAACCTCTTTTCTCTCACTCGAGTTTTCTCTCTTCTCTCTCTACAAAATTCGTTTTCTTTCACAAATCTTTGCTACATTTCCTCACTATATCACCTTCTAATCACTTTTTAACCACTATTTCACATCAAATCACTTGTTTTCACCCTCAAATCCGAAAATCCCTTTTCCAAACCCTAACTCCCAAAACCCCTAAAATCTTCAATTTCTCTTCATACTTCCAAATGTCATCATCCTCAAGGGTTCCAAAACGACCAAGGAAGCAAAAGAAAGTTGCTACACCTCCACCTTCTTCATCATCATCAGAGGAGGAGGATGTTTTCTTTTCACCGGAGGAGTGTGCAAGGAGGGAGGCTTTGTTTGTGTCTCACACCTATGGAGTTCAAAGCTGGACTATAGAGAGCTTTCTAAGGGGTAATGGTTTTCTTTTTCTCCGAAAACTTAAGGATCAAAAGCTTATGCAGTTCATAGAATTCCATGGCCCTATTTACATTAGGCTAGTGAGACAGTTTTATGCCAACATTAGGTATGCTAACTCTAAGTATGAAACATGTGTTGAAGGTGTGCGTTTTCAGATTCACCCTAGGGACTTACAGCTTGTATTTGGTTTATCACGATCAGGCACGAACTCTTATACTGCTAATTCTGATGAAATTTTTAGAAAATTGCTTCATCCTGATCGTCGATATACTGGAAACGAAAAGAAAGCCGTTATTATGACAGCTCCAAACCGTGTCTTACACCATATAGTATCCCACCAGCTAGTACCCCAGACCTCACCAAATTACTCTAAGCCAACCCAATTTGAACTTAGAATCATGGATGTAATCCTCAATGACAATTTGCTTAACTGGGACACTATTATTCTTGCTCGGATGGAGAAGGCGGGAAGTTACAAATCTTCCCAAAAGCTGCCTTATCCCATGCATGTATGTCGACTCCTCCTACACTTCAATGTACCTATTCCACAAGATGAGGAGTTCTTTGATCCTCAAGAGGAGTTACATGTGATAACTGATGGTCTGCTTAGGCAAATGGGTATGCAGCTTTATGAAGGTCAGTACTACTGGAAGGATGAGGTAAGAGATTTGGAAGCTCAGGCCGCAGCCGAAGAAGCGGCAGCACAACAGGGACTGGATGCTGAGCAACTGGCTCAGGAGCAGGCTGGTGGTGGTGGTGCTAATGATGATGATCCTGCGGCTCACAGTGACTTTAACAATGCTGCTTTTCAGGAGTACCGTATTCACTTTGATGCTCGCCTTGACCATGTTGACAGTCGTTTGGATAGGCTTGAGCATCAGGTGTACGAACAGCAGGACAGCCTTGGAAGGCTTGAGACTCAGATGGGAGTGCAGTCATCTATGCTCTACTCTCGCTTGGATCAGCATTCGACTCAGATGAATGCTAGGTTTGATGAGATGATGTCTGCCTTCAGTCGTTTTTATCCCTTGCCATCTCGTGATCCTCTGCACCTGACACGTTCTGAGGACTATGATGACTTTGCGATGCTTTTCTGTTTTTTTTTCATGTTTTATTTCTAGCTTTTCATGGATTTCAGCTTCATGTGTTGGTTTTTTGTTATGTTTTGTATTGGGAGTTAGTTATAAACTTTGATGTGGGTGTTTTATGTACTTGTGAGTTGGATCTTGTTTTCAAACTCTGGCTATGCTTTTATGATGTTTTATGCACCGTTGCATTTTGGTTTATTGCATTTGATTTAAAAATGTTTTATGATCCAATAGTCATGTTAATTATCTTATGCTAATATTCAGGGGGAGCTTCATTATTCGTATCCTTCTTCTTTCCTCCAAAGTTTCCAAAAGGATACTTTTTTTGATTATGACAAAAAGGGGGAGAAAAGGAAAAGAGAAAGAGCAGCACATTTTCATGTTTTTCTTCTGATGATATATGCTCTCGCTCTGATACCAAAAATATAATGTGCACTAGTTTATGGTTATTATGATATTATGTTGTGCTTGGAATTCTCTGGATTAGACAGGTTTATAGGTTCCTAAATTGAGGGGGATCTCTCAAAAGTGCTGGAACGTTTTAATTATTTTGTCATCATAAAAAAGGGGGAGATTGTAGAATCAAGTCTCCAATTAGGTGGTTAAAGTTTTGATGATGACAATGTAATTAAATCATCGATTTAAAGGGAAGAATTCAAGCTCAACAAATCAAGAAGATCAAGTGCATTATTAGCTAGTCATTCTCATTTTGTTTTAATTGTAATTTTTTAATTTTATGTTGAGAGTGGGTAGTTTAGGAGTTAATCTCATCCTAGGATAAATTATTATAATGCATGAAAAGGTTGGGATTACATAAGATTAATACTTGAGAAGAAAATTGAAAATAATTTTAGAAAAACTTAATTTCTTACCAACTCTGATCAAAAGACTCGAGTGGTCTGAAAAAGACTCAAGTGTTTTGTTTAAAATCAGAGATATAACCTTTGGTTCAAGTACAAAGGCATCACTATCAGAGTCTGACCAAAAGACTCGAGTAGATCCAAAAAGACTCGAGTATTTTGGTCCTGACAACAAATTTTTAAAACTTTAGAAGAGGAGAAGAATGAGTTTCAACTTTGTTTTTTTCTCTCATTCCCTCTTCCATATATTCTGACATTGTACAAGAGGACAAGTGAACAAGCTAAAACATTCTTTTTGCTCATTCTCTCTCAAGTGATAATTCCCTCTAACTCAACCTCTCATTCATTGTTATTATTTTGTCCTAAGAGTTAGAGATTGTGCTTAATTGTTGAAGAAATCATTGGTTGTAATTCTTCACACACACTCTTATTGCTTGTTCCAAAATCTTGGTTGGTAACCAAGTGTACCTAAGTGGGTCTTAGGTTCAAATCAAGTCTTGGGAGGTTCTCAAGCAAACGTCTAAGAGGTTCTTAGCTTGGTGGAGCTCTTGAAGGTGTCAAGGAGCTTAGGAAGAAGGAGTCTTCATCACCAAAATCAAATTGGGGTAGAAATTCAAGAGTTTGGTACACTCTTGGAAGGGTTAGGTTGAGTTAGGCATCTCATTAATCCTTTGTAATATTTCTAACAATTTGATATTATAAAACTCTCCTAAGGTGCTTAAGGAGACTGGAGTAGCTCTCTATATTGGGAGTGAACCAGGATAAATTGGCGGTGTCCTCTTTTTATAGCTTTCTTAACTTTCAAGCAAAAACCAAAACCTAAGTTTTCTCAAAAGGGGCTTTTTATTTTGAGTAGTAATGCCACAGTAATTAAGTTGTTTTTAAGTTGTTATAGCTTTACTTAATTGCTTACTACTTTGTTATATATCTGCTCTGGACTGGTTTTATTTATATTGATTCAAAGTGCTAATTTTCTGAAACTGTTTTCTGCACTTTTGCACGATTCACTCGAGTGTTCTTCAGAAGACTCAAGTGTTTTTGCCCTGTTTCAGAAAAATCAGTACCAAATCAATTATATCTTAATTACATCCGAAAATTAGTCACTGTTGCCTTCATATTACTATTCACCCCCCTCTAGTAATTGCTAAGTCCGCTTGTTGGTTTCCAACACTTAAAACTTCATTTTTCATCATCCTCCCACCAACCCTAAGTATCATTGGAAGGAACACCATCCTAAATCACCAAATCTTTCTTTTCCCTTCCCTTCTTCTTCATCTTCTTCCTCCCACAATCTCTTTCTCTCTCTTACTATCATTTCCCCACTTGCTCCAACAACCTCAACCAAGTGTAGATCTATCAAAGGAGTGGAAATCTAAGGTGAGAAAGGGTAGATTCAAGGATTCTAGAATTTCAATCAAGTCCTCTTTCTCTCTAAGGTAAGGAGGAACTACTTTCTACACTTTAAGTTAGAGATTGTTAGGGTTTGCATGGATAAGCTAGGGTTTGAGTGGAAATTTGTCACTTAAATTGAGTTGGGTTATGTAGTGTCCTAAACCATGGGGCAACTCTTAAGATCAAGGATGATCCGGGAGCTACAGTTTGATATTGTATTAATGTGCGATCCTCTGGTTCTCCAGATATCCGGTAGGGATATCTAGGGTTTCCCTAATCACTGGTGTTGGATTACCGGCAAGTGTACCGGGTCAGCAAGTAATATAGTCAGTAAGACCAGTTATCGTCCCACAGGGATTGCAAATTGTTCAATTAGTTTTCACCAAAAAGTAGTTAGAAAGCAAAATCTATAGGTTTGTAATTAATTAATTAAGATTTAGTTTAAATAAAATAAAAACAAAAATTAAATAAAAGTTGTGAGCAATTTAAGAAAACGAGTTAGGAACGTGGTTTCATTGTAGGCATTGTTTATTAATAATGAATCCCTGTTTTTCCCTATATCAAGAACTAATTTCACAATTGGTAACTATTAGATCCCTCTTGTATAATTACCGTTTCCTATTCAATTGATAATCCTTAATTCCTTAAGAGATTAAACCATTGAATAAACTTGTTATATAATTACCCAAAAGTATTCATACGAGTTGAATAACTATATTGTTTGATTGAAGGCCTATTTTAATCCTTAATCTCCCAATTGAAGAATTAGAGATCCAAAATATAGATTAGCTACTTCCATGCATAACAGTGAAAATACAATCAAACACTTGATTTAGAAACGGAAAACATCAATTCATTAAATCAATAAACTAATCCATACAAATCCACCAATTCCTTACACGAGGGTTTTAGTTACACATTGAGAAAATAAGAACAAAAACAATAGAAGAGTAATCCATAAGCATAGACAATTAGGATTACCGTGAAGAGATCTTCAATCTTCCAACTGTGAATTCAATGCTCCTAATTAGGTGGATTATGTTTTGATGATGACAAAATAATTAACAAATCATGCCTTGAAGATATTGCAACATCAACATCAACAAGAAGTCAAGAAAAGAAGACAAGTTCCCAATCATTCTCAATCAAATATTAATTGTAAATTTCTAATTTATGTTGAGAGTGGTTGAGAGTGGGTAGAAATAGTTAGTCTCTTCTAGGAATAAATTTTTATATGTTTATTAAGTTGAGATTGACCAAAAATTAATACTTGAGAGGAAAAATAAAATTGAAAAATAATTTTTCCCATATCTGATCAAAATACTCGAGTATTTTGATAAAGACTCGAGTATATACTCGAGTATTTATAGAAAAACTCGAGTATTTGTGCCAGGTCAGCAAATATGACCGTTAGTCTGGTTCGTGCACCAATTCACTCGTGACCGACCAAAAAGACTCGAGTATTTACGAAAAGACTCGAGTATTTTTGTCCAGTCAGCAAAAATGAACGTTGGAGAGACTCAAAAACCAATTGAGGACATTTGAGTCTCATCCAACCCAAGAGAGCAATTCAGAACCTTATTGTAAAATTTCTCTTTGAATTTGTGCAAGAACAAACAAGACAACAAGATCATATTGATTCAAGCTTTCTTAATTTCCTCTTCTCAAGTGTTAATTCCCAAAAAGCTCAACTTCTCACTCATATTGTCATTTTATTCCAAGTTGAGTTTTAGGCCTCAATTCTTACATTGAACTGTGCTTATTTGTGCTAATCCATTGTGAGATTAGTAATACACATACAAAAAGCTTGATTATTCAAAGTCTTGGATTGTTCCCAAGCAAACCCTAAGTGGCTTAGGGTGTTGGAAGTCTTGAGAGGTTCTCAAGCACAAGACTAGGAGGTTCCTAGCCCGGTGGAGTTTCTTGAAGGGAGTTCAAGGAAGCTTTGTGAAGAGTTCTTCAATCACCGGAATCAAATTGGGGTAGAAATCAAGAGTTTGGTACACTCTTGAAAGGGTTAGGTTGAGTGAGGCCATTCTCAAGCAATCCTTTGTAATTTCTAACAATTTGATTATTAGTAGAAAATCCTAAGTGATTAGGAGGACTGGATGTAGCTCATTGTTGGAGTGAACCAGGATAAAATTGCTTGAGTGTTGGTTTATTGCTTTTAATCTACTTTCTAGCTCAATAGACTTAAGTCATTTCAATCAATTAGGATTTATACAATTAGGTAGCAAGTTCAAGGAATCTTTGTGTTTAAAAGTTATTTAGATTGCTTGCTATTCTGTTGGATAAGTTCCTGTTTATTATTGAATTGATTTGAGTTAAATTGCTGAATTTTCGTTTCTGGTTTTTCTGCTATCTGATAGGAAACACTCGAGTATTTCAGAAAAGACTCGAGTTGTTCATCACTGAAAAACTCGAGTATTTCACAAAAGACTCGAGTCTTTTGTGTCTGATTCCAGAAAATTCAGTCTTAGCTCCATTCTTCAATTATCAATCCAAATATTTGGTATTAGTGCTTCAAAATACTATTCACCCCCCCTCTAGTATTTGCTTAGCCCGCTTGTTGGTTTCCAACAAGTGGTATCAGAGCTCGGTCGAAAGATCGAGTGTAACAACTTTTTCGAAAAAGATCCTTTTGGAAACTTAATGGGCTCTAGCAATAACTTTGGTGGAGAAGGAGCTTCAATAAACCGTCCTCCACTATTTAATGGTGAAGGATATGTTTATTGGAAAACTCGCATGAAAGTTTTTATTGAAGCAATTGATATGGATATTTGGGATGCAATTGAAAATGGTCCTTTCATTCCCAAAAAGAAAATAAATGATGAAATTGTTGAAATTCCAAGGAGTAGTTGGAATGATGATGAAAAGAGAAAAGTCTCATTTGATTTAAAAGCTAAAAACATCATCTTTTCGGCTCTATCCCATGATGAATTTTATAGAGTTTCCCAATGTAAATCGGCAAAAGAAATGTGGGATACTTTGCAAGTCACACATGAGGGAACAAGTGAGGTTAGAGATGCAAGATTGAATTCTCTAACTCACGAATATGAATTGTTCCACATGTTGCCAAATGAAACCATTAGTGACTTGCAAAAGCGATTCTCTCACATTGTTAATCATTTGATTTCCTTGGGAAAAGTATTTCGCAATGGTGAAACTACTAACAAAATTCTAAGATGTCTTGATAGGAGTTGGCAACCCAAGGTAACCGCCATCAAGGAATCAAGAGACATAAATAGCATGGACTTAGCCACTTTGTTTGGCAAACTCCAAGAGCATGAGATGGAGCTTACAAGACTTGGGATGCATGAGGAATCGGACAAAAAGAAAAAGAGCATAGCACTCAAAGCTTCAACCAAAGCTACAAAAGAAGTTGAAGAATGCTCTACAAGTGGAGATTCCGATGGTGAACCAAATCAAGAAGAATTTGGGATGTTTGTGAAAAGATTCAACAAATTCTTCAAATGGAAGAAAGGTGGATCTTCATCCAATTTCAAGAGAACCAAAGACTCCAAACAAAGAGAAAAGAGTACCAATGATGGAGTTAAGTGTCATGAATGTGGTGGGGTTGGTCACATAAGAATGGAATGTGCCACATTCTTGAAGAAGAATGACAAGAAGACCCAAGAGACCAAAGGGAAGCGTGCATACATTGTTTGGGATGCACTGGAGAAGAATGAATCGTCTTCAAGTAGCTTCGGTGATGAAAATGCAAACCTTTGTCTCATGGCCAAGAACAATCATGAGTCCTCATCAAGAGCTAATCATGGCATGAGTGAAAGTGATGATGAGGTAACCTCTAGCTCTTCTTGTTCATCTTCAAACTCCATTTCATATGATGATTTGCAAGAAGCCTACAATGAAATGTTAATTCAATTTAAAAGGCTTGCTAAAATTAATAAGGAAAAAGGAAAGAAAATTTTGGAGTTTCAACATGAAATTGATGAATTGCAAAAATCTATAAATGAGTTGAAACTTCAAAATGAATCCTTGGAACTTATTAATTCTAGTCATCAAAGTGATTGTGCAAATCATGAGGAAATTATCACTTCATGTGAGAGATGTGATGAACTTGAAAAAGAAGTGAAAGAGTTGAAAAACAAACTCACAATCTCACATAGTGATAGAAACCTCAACCGGTTGTTGAACTCTCAAAGACATAATCACAACAAAACCGGTTTAGGATATGTTCATAAAAAGGACAAAAAGTACAAGGTGGTTGGAACATTTTCTAAGAAAAACTCATCAAAGAGACCAACTTGTACTTATTGTGGAAAAGTTGGACATATCAACATTGAGTGCCATATTAAGAAGTTTGAAATGAATAAGGGCACTTATATGTGGATTAAGAAGGGAGAAAGTCCCAACACTAACCCTAAGGGACCCAACATTGTTTGGGTACCCAAAGTGAACAAGTGATTTCATTTTGTAGGTGTGTCTTCGAACGGGAAAACAATTGTGGTATCTTGATAGTGGATGTTCGAAGCACATGACGGGAGATAAGCGGCACTTCATTGAGCTTACTCCAAAGGAAAAGGGTTATGTCACTTATGGGGACAACAACAAAGGCAAAATCCTTGGTATTGGTAAAATCGGAAACTCTTCAAACTTGATTATTGATAATGTGCTCTATGTTCAAGGATTAGAACATAATCTCTTGAGCATAAGCCAATTATGTGATATTGGCAATCATGTAGTTTTTACCTCTACCCATTGCCTCATTAAAAGTGACAAAGATGAATCAATCAAATTTGTTGGTAGAAGGTCAAATAATACTTACTTAGTTGATTTGAACAAAGTCACTTCTTTGGTCTCTACTTGTTTAGTGAGCAAAGAAAATGACACTTGGTTATGGCATCGTAGGACCGCTCATATAAATGTAAACCAATTGAAGAAAATTCAATCTAAAGATCTAGTAGTTGGTTTACCAAAGCTAAATTTTTCTATTGAAGGTGTTTGTTCCCCTTGCAAGAAATGTAAACAAACTAAAAACACCTTTGGATCAAAAATGGTTATGTCCACATCAAGGCCATTAGAAATGCTTCATATGGACTTGTTTGGACCATCACAAATAAAAAGCTTTGGTGGCAACTATTATGCATTGGTGATTGTTGATGACTTCTCTAGGTTTACTTGGACTTTATTTTTAACTACTAAGAGTGAGACCTACAAATCTTTTAAACATCATGTCAAACTTTTGCAAAACCAAGTAAATCAAAAAGTAATTATTATTCGTACCGATCATGGTGGTGAATTCGAAAACCACAAATTTGATAGATTTTGTGCAAAAAATGGTATTGAGCATCAATTCTCCGCACCAAGGACTCCGGAACAAAACGGAGTGGTAGAACGGAAAAATAGGGTGCTAGAGGAACTTGCTAGAACCATGTTAAATGATTCTCAAGTACCTCAATATTTTTGGGCCGATGCCGTCAATACGGCTTGTTATGTTTTAAATCGTATTTTGATAAGGCCCTCTTTGGATAAAACCCCCTATGAACTTTACAAGGGAAGAAAGCCAAATATATCTCATTTTCATGTCTTCGGATGCCAAGTTTTTGTTTTAAATAATGGAAAAGAACACATTGGCAAGTTTGATTCCAAATCCGATGAAGGCATATTTTTAGGCTATTCTTCTCATAGTAAAGCTTATAGAATTTTCAATAAAATAACTTTAACTATTGAGGAATCAATTCATGTGGTTTTTAATGAGTCTTCAAAAGAAGATAGTGTTTTATGTGATGCTAGTGAAGATGGCATTGTCTTTTCAAAAGAAGAAAAAGAGAGAGAGAATTCAAAAGTTGATGAAGGAGAAGTAAGGGAAGAACTTCCTCCAACTTGGAAATCGGTCAAGGCTCATCCTATAGACAAAGTCATAGGAGATATGTCAAAGGGAGTACTTACTCGTAGGTCTATTCAAAACATTTGCCACTATGCCTCATTTGTTTCTCAAATTGAACCCGATTCAATTAAAAAGGCCATTGAGGATGATCATTGGGTTCTTGCTATGCAAGAAGAATTAAACCAATTTGAAAGAAATGAAGTTTGGGATCTAGTCCCTAAACCCGATGATCATACCATAATTGGTACTAAATGGATTTATAGAAACAAACTTGATGAATCCGGGTTGATTATAAGAAACAAAGCTAGACTAGTAGCTCAAGGGTACAACCAAGAGGAAGGTATCGATTATGATGAGACCTTTGCTCCGGTTGCACGTCTTGAAGCAATCCGAATTTTACTTGCTTATGCTTCAATCATGAAATTCACTTTATATCAAATGGATGTTAAAAGTGCTTTATTGAATGGGTTTATAAATGAAGAAGTGTATGTCAAACAACCCCCCAGTTTTGAAAATAGTGAATTTCCAAACCATGTTTATAAATTGAAAAAGGCACTCTATGGATTGAAACAAGCTCCTAGAGCTTGGTATGATCGATTGAGTTCCTTTCTATTAGAAAACAAGTTTCAAAGAGGGAAGGTTGATAATACATTATTTATTTATAAAACCAAGGATGACATTTTGTTAGTACAAATCTATGTTGATGATATCATTTTCGGTGCTACTAACGTGTCTCTTTGTAGAAAGTTTTCAAATTTGATGAAAAAGGAATTTGAAATGTCAATGATGGGAGAACTCAAGTTCTTCCTAGGCTTACAAATAAAGCAAGTCAAGGAGGGGATATTTGTGCATCAAGGGAAATATTGCAAAGAGCTCCTTGAAAACTTCGGATTGGACAAGTGCAAGGAAGCCTACACTCCAATGAGCACATCATGCTACCTAGACAAAGATGAACAAGGTACACCGGTTGATGTGAGTAAGTATAGGGGTATGATAGGTAGTCTCCTATATCTCACTACATCTAGACCGGATATTATGTTTAGTGTATGCATGTGTGCTAGATTTCAAGCTAATCCTAAAGAATCTCACCTATCCGCAGTTAAACATATATTTAAGTATCTAAAAGGAACAATTAACACTGGTTTATGGTATCCTGCTGATGCCAATCTTAGTTTAGTTGGTTACTCGGATTCCGACTTCGCGGGATGCAAGCTTGATCGCAAAAGCACCAGTGGTACTTGCCATTTCTTGGGAAGTTCATTGGTGTCATGGTTTTCTAAAAAGCAAGCTTGTGTCGCTCTATCTACCGCCGAAGCGGAATATATCGCAGCCGGTAGTTGTTGTGCTCAACTGTTATGGATGAAACAACAATTATCGGATTTTGGTTTGAAACTTGAAAATATTCCGATTAGATGCGATAACACGAGTGCAATCAATTTGACTAAGAATCCGGTGTATCACTCAAGAACTAAACACATTGAAATAAGACATCACTTTTTAAGAGATCATGTACAAAAGGGTGATTGCACAATTGAATTTGTTAGTACCACAAATCAATTAGCCAACATTTTTACAAAACCTCTACCAAGGGACACCTTTTATCATATTAGGAGAGAACTTGGTATTTTAGATGAAGCTAATATAGGCTAATTGCATTGTGTGTCATTTTTTTTGAAAAATCACCATATTATTCTTACTCTAATGTGTTATTGATTCTTAGTTAAATTGTCCTTGATGATATTTGAAAATGTATGTGTTAATTGTGTGTGATTCTGCACTATATTCAAAGTTGGTAGTGAAGCATTTGTGTTTGATTTGTGTTTGGTCTTTCAAAACTGTGTTTTTACTTTCTGTTCTGTCAAAATACTTGAGTTTTTCCAAAAAAAACTCGAGTATATTAATTCAAAATTAAATCAGTTTTAAATTGAAAAAGATTTTAATCAGGGTCTGATAAAAATACTCGAGTGTTTTTCAAAACACTCGAGTCTTTCGAAAACCCCAATTTTTGAACTTTCAGACCAAACTCGAGTATTTTCCAAAAACTCGAGTATTTTGCCTTTTCCTGAAATTTGAACTTTCGGACCAAACTCGAGTTTTTCAATTTTTACTCGAGTTTTCTGGGGAAATCTGGGCTGAGTCACGATCGACTCGAGTATATTTTCAAAAACTCGAGTATATCCTAAAGAACAACTCGAGTATTTATGAATATACTCGAGTATTTTGAACTGTTTATATATACTCTCAGACTCGAGTTTTTTTTTTTTTTTTTTTTTTGCGACCCTCTTCTCTCTCGGTTTTTTCATATCTCTCTCCTCAAAACTCAGATTTTCCTCAAAGTTTTGTCAAATCTTACTAGTTTTTCATCCTCTAAACTCTTCTCTCAGTTTTATTCTCCTCCAGATGCTCCAGCTCCTTCGATGTTTTGATGATGTTGACCTTTGGATTTTATCTTAGTTTTCATTCTGTTTTTATCATGTTGGTCTTTGTTACATTTTCTGTATTTTGAGAACTTGGTGTTTTGAGACTTTGGGTTTATTATTGCACCTTTGGTTTGGACCTTTTATGATGTTTTTATGTTAATAAATTTGGTTTTCATTATGATGTTTGTGCAAAGCTTCAGGGGGAGCTCTTTCTTGTTATTATATCTCCGTTTTATTTGCATAGTTGGTTATGGGGTTTTCCGATTATGCACCTCTCCTCCCTTGATCTTTTTCTAAATTGATTATGCACATCTTTTTGGCGTATGACAAAAAGGGGGAGAGATATTATACACTTGTCTTGATATTGTTGCGCCTAAATTTTTCTAACTATGGTATATACTCTGATAAATGTTGAATACTCTAATACCATAGGCTTGGTGCTAAAATTAAATTGTCATAACATCTTGCACATGCTGAATTTTTAGATAGGTGAAAAGTATCATATAGTGAGGGGGAGTTGCTTCTCCAAGTGGATCAAGCTCAACAAATGGATCAAGTGTTAATTATTTTTGTCATCACCAAAAAGGGGGAGATTGTGAATTCAATGCTCCTAATTAGGTGGATTATGTTTTGATGATGACAAAATAATTAACAAATCATGCCTTGAAGATATTGCAACATCAACATAAACAAGAAGTCAAGAAAAGAAGACAAGTGCCCAATCATTCTCAATCAAATATTAATTGTAAATTTCTAATTTATGTTGAGAGTGGTTGAGAGTGGGTAGAAATAGTTAGTCTCTTCTAGGAATAAATTTTTATATGTTTATTAAGTTGAGATTGACCAAAAATTAATACTTGAGAGGAAAAATAAAATTGAAAAATAATTTTTCCCATATCTGATCAAAATACTCGAGTATTTTGATAAAGACTCGAGTATATACTCAAGTATTTATAGAAAAACTCGAGTATTTGTGCCAGGTCAGCAAATATGACCGTTAGTCTGGTTCGTGCACCAATTCACTTGTGACCGACCAAAAAGACTCGAGTATTTACGAAAAGACTCGAGTATTTTTGTCCAGTCAGCAAAAATGAACGTTGGAGAGACTCAAAAACCAATTGAGGACATTTGAGTCTCATCCAACCCAAGAGAGCAATTCAGAACCTTATTGTAAAATTTCTCTTTGAATTTGTGCAAGAACAAACAAGACAACAAGATCATATTGATTCAAGCTTTCTTAATTTCCTCTTCTCAAGTGTTAATTCCCAAAAAGCTCAACTTCTCACTCATATTGTCATTTTATTCCAAGTTGAGTTTTAGGCCTCAATTCTTACATTGAACTGTGCTTATTTGTGCTAATCCATTGTGAGATTAGTAATACACATACAAAAAGCTTGATTATTCAAAGTCTTGGATTGTTCCCAAGCAAACCCTAAGTGGCTTAGGGTGTTGGAAGTCTTGAGAGGTTCTCAAGCACAAGACTAGGAGGTTCCTAGCCCGGTGGAGTTTCTTGAAGGGAGTTCAAGGAAGCTTTGTGAAGAGTTCTTCAATCACCGGAATCAAATTGGGGTCGAAATCAAGAGTTTGGTACACTCTTGAAAGGGTTAGGTTGAGTGAGGCCATTCTCAAGCAATCCTTTGTAATTTCTAACAATTTGATTATTAGTAGAAACTCCTAAGTGATTAGGAGGACTGGATGTAGCTCATTGTTGGAGTGAACCAGGATAAAATTGCTTGAGTGTTGGTTTATTGCTTTTAATCTACTTTCTAGCTCAATAGACTTAAGTCATTTCAATCAATTAGGATTTATACAATTAGGTAGCAAGTTCAAGGAATCTTTGTGTTTAAAAGTTATTTAGATTGCTTGCTATTCTGTTGGATAAGTTCCTGTTTAGTATTGAATTGATTTGAGTTAAATTGCTGAATTTTCGTTTCTGGTTTTTCTGCTATCTGATAGGAAACACTCGAGTATTTCAGAAAAGACTCGAGTTGTTCATCACTGAAAAACTCGAGTATTTCACAAAAGACTCGAGTCTTTTGTGTCTGATTCCAGAAAATTCAGTCTTAGCTCCATTCTTCAATTATCAATCCAAATATTTGGTATTAGTGCTTCAAAATACTATTCACCCCCCTCTAGTATTTGCTTAGCCCGCTTGTTGGTTTCCAACACCAACCTCCAATCTTCTTCTCCTCTAAAGATCTCCAAAATCATGTAATATCCCTCTCTAAAAGCTGCCTAACCTAATTCTAAAACTAGAATAAATAGAAGATTACAAATCCTAAACAAATCCCTCAAAAACTGATCAGAAATTGGCCCAATTGGGCCTAATACGGATTTGCGCGCCTAGGAGCCTAGGGCGTCACGCCTGAGCGCGCCAGGCTGATCTGGTGCTGGTTGACGGGGGCTGCACGCCTGGGAATGGGGAGCTCCACGCCCGAGCATGCCAGCTTCCTTCCAACTCCGTTTCGCTCCATTTTTGTGCCATTTTCAAGGTCTTTTCGTCCTCTTTCCAGTTCCATATTTATTTTCCTCAATTAAGCTCCAAAAGTGCCTGAAACTTACCCAAAACGGATCAAAACGTTCAAGGGATTCTATACTAATAACAATTCCTAAAACTAATAAAAATATCCTAAGTTTACAAGAGAAACAAGCCAAATCATTAGTAAAAGAGAGTCTAATTCATGCTCAAAACATCATATATTAGACTCAAATCACTTCCTCAAACTTAGCATTTTGCATGTCCAAGGAAAAAGTAAGATAAAAACTCATAAACTCAAGACTACTTCCTAAATCAGAATGTATACACCTAATCTAGGACTTTGACTCACAAACTCAAACATTTATTTTCACAAGCAATTCATACAACTGAAACCTGGTTAGAATAACAAACTCCACAAGAACTCAGCACTAGTAAACACTCATAACCTCACAGTGTGTATCTTTCATGTGTATCAAGGGTCATATATCAATAATGCACACAAGTTCATGCAATGACTAAGTGCTACCATAAGCTTGACCAGAGACCAAAATCGCCACCGAAAGTATTGAAAACATGCACAAATCAAAAGGTCTTTAATTGGTTGTAATGGGACCATGGCTAAAAGTGTAAGGTGGGATAAAAGAAAGAAGGAATAAAACTAAGGGCTACATGCAACAAATTTCCCTCAAAAATCATGAATGAGCAGTGAATATTAAGGGGATTCACACTCAACTCACAATTATTCTATTCTTCTTTTCTTTTCATTTTTTCCTTCTCTACTCTCTTCCAAATTTCTCTTTTTTTTATTATTTTATTTGAGAAGTAGACTCACAACACTTTGTACCATTTTTTTCTTTTTGAATCGTTCCTATTAATTGCTCATTCAAAATTCCTAAGGTACTTACAACGAATCATGCAATTAATGCAAGGTACCAAAGAAAAATCATAATTTCATTAGGATCAAAATGGGAAACTAAGGGAAATATTATCAATTCAAAACATCCGAAGACCACAAAAACACATCCTAAGTGCCTTAATCATTTTCATGCATGCAAGCAAATATCAGTCTTGAAATGATCATAGGTCAAGTTCTAGAACACAAAGCCAAAGTGAACACACTCATGAAAGAAATATGGGTTTCAATTTAAAAATAATTCAATAATCACATACCCTTTCAAGTATAGGCCCAAAATCAGACTAGGCTAAAGGTTAGTTTACTAATCACAAATTCTCAAAAAGTTTGTTAAAATAACCAGATTCAAACAATATTTACAGCTCAATCAAATCAGTATCATAAATCAATGAGTCTAATCCTAAACTAAGTATTTATACCTATCTTCAGAAAAACTATCCTAAGCCTAGAATAACTACCTACTCCTACCAAGGACACAAACCAACACTAAAAATGGGAGAAAAATTCAGATCTGAAAAATTTATTTTGTACCACTCCCTCAAACTTAGAGGTTGACTTGTCCTCAAGAAAACTAATCTACCCTAACACTACAAAATAAAAATGCAACTAAACTACCTTGAAAAACAAAAGAAACTACTGAAACATTGGGTTGCCTCCCAACAAGCGCTTGTTTAACGTCACGAGCCTGACGGGTCACCTCTTTTCAGAGGTTAGGATGGTTGCCAAGATCCTTTCAAGGGTGGCACCTTGCTTTTCAACTTCTTTTCAACACTCTCTCCATTCGAGTGCTGAATGCTCATGAGAGGGCTGAAGTTCTTCGCGGTGATTGGTGGTTTTTCAAAAATTTTAATTGTAGTTTGCTCACCATTTACTCGGAGAATTACTTGTCCCCTAGGCACATCAATCACTGCCCATGCCGTGGCCAAGAATGGCCTTCCAAAAATTAGAGGAATATTTTCATCCTCTTCTATATCTAAGATCATGAAATCTAGGGGCAAGATAAAATCATTCACCTTTACCAGAATATCTTCCACCACTCCATATGGGCGGAGGGTGGTTCTATCAGCTAATTGAAGTAACGCCGGGGTAGGCTTAACCTATCCTATTTTCAATTCCTCAAACACAGACACAGGCATAATATTTACGCTAGCTCCTAAGTCATAGAGGGCCTTACCTGAGTACTCCTTGCCTATGCTAACTGAAATGGTGAAGCTATGTGGATCCTTCAGCTTTGCTGGAAGGTTGGATTTTATGATGCCGCTGCACTTCTCTGCTATCAGGAATGTCTCCTCAGTGAGCATCCGCTTTCTCTTCGTCAGCAACTCCTTCATGAATCTCGCATACAGAGGCATTTGTGCGAGAGCCTCTGTAAACGGGATGTTGATCTGCACCTTCTGTAGCATCTCCATGAATTTGGAGAATTTTGAGCCTAATGACTATGATTTTTCTTTGGTACCCTGCATTGATTGCATAATTTTTGTGAGTACCTTAGGAACTTTGAATGAGCAATTGAGAGGAATAACTCAGTGAATGAATGGTATGAAGTGTTGTGAGTTCTACTTCTCTTCCAAAAGAAAAAAAATGACAAAAAAAATAAATAAAGAGAAATTTGGAAGAGAGTGGAGGGAAAAAATGAAAAGAAAAGAAGAATAGAATAATTATGAGTTGAGTTGTGCTTTTTAAGTATTCATTGCTCATTAATGATTTTTGAGGAAAATTAGTTTTTTCATTTTAGCCCTTAGTTTTATTCCTTATTTCTTTTATCCCACCTTACGCTTTTAGCCATGACCTCATTACAACGCATTTAAGACCTTTTAATTTGTGCATGTATTCAATACTTTCAGTGGCGATTTTGGTCTATGGTCAAGCTTATGGTAACACTTCGTCATTGCATGAACTTGTGTGCTTTATTGATATATGACCCTGATACACATGAGAGATACTTATTGAGAGGTTGAGAGTGTTCACTAATCTTGAGTTTTTATTGGTTTTGTTTCTTTAACCAAGTTTTGATTATATGAGTAGCTTGTGAAAATATGTGTTTGAATTGGTGAGCTGAAGTCCTAGATTAGGTGTGTACATTTTGATTTAGAAGGTAGTCTTTTGTTTTAGATTTTTTATTTTACTTTTGCCTGGGACATGCAAAATGCTAAGTTTGGGGGAGTGATTTGGGTCTAATATATGATGTTTTTGGGCTTAATTTACCTGCTTTTACTATGGATTTGATTTGTTTCTCTTGTAAACTTAGGATGTTTTTATTTGTTTCAAGATTTTTATCAGGTATAGAGTCCTTTGAACGTTTTGATCTGTTTGTTCATGATTTCAGGTACTTTTGTAACATCCCAAATTTTAAACCCAAGTGTAAATAAATTAATAATAGTTTGGGATAATTGAGATAATAATAATAAAACCATAAATAGGTATTAAAAGAAGTGTTCAAGCATTAGAAAAGATTAATAATAATAATATTGGTTTAGGAAAGGAAGAAGTAGTAAGTCAAGTTAGGAAAACCATAAGCCTAGGAGATTGGATTGTAGGATTTATAGCTTAACACCTAAAACCCACCGTTGGATGTGAAGTTGGGGTCATTAGGGAGCTTATCTCCAAATTTGAGCAAGATCCAACGGTTAACGAAAAAGTTATGGTTGTTTGAATGCGAAAGTTGCTGTCAGATTTTATCTGTGGACAAAGATGTCATTGTTGTGCACATCGATATCCATAGGTGGACATCGATGTCCAAGACCTGCAGAATCAGTTTTTAAGGCATTTGCCTGAGTTCATTTGGGAAAAAATCATAAAATTCTCACTCGAACCTCTTGGGAAAAGTTAGGGTTCATCATTTCCCAACCTCAAACCTCTTGAATCCTCATCAAACTGCTTCTTCCCTTCATCAAATCAAGAGTTCCTCTTCTCTCCATCATCAACATCACTCATTTTCTCCTCCCTTTCTCACACGAATTTCTCTTCCTCTCTTCTCCCATACGAATTTCACCCTCCATTCCACCAAGACCAAGTTGTTCAACTTCTTCCTCATCAAGCTTATCAACTCATTATCAAGCTTAATAGGTAAGGCTCATTTCCCCTTTCTTTTCTTAGGGCCATACGAATTTCTTTTTGTTTTCCCTCTCTTGGTAAGAGAAATCCGAACCCCATGTATGGTGTGCCACAAATCTTATGTTCAACTTCGTTTTTGTGGCTTAAGGAAGTCAAAGATCACTCTCCACACTCTCTTGCCATTGGAGCTCATTTGTGAAGTGTTTGAAGCTAGGGCTTGGAAGGTTTATTCTTACCTCTACTTGGTTGAGGTAAGGGGGTGGATATAGTGAGCATTGGCTTGTTCTAGGAAAGGGTTTGTGTTTAGATATAATGGTTGGCTAGGAGTTTATGTGTTAGGGTAGGAAATTAGAAATACCAATTTAGAAACTAAGGAAAATGTTGAAAATAGGTTTAATTATTAATTATGGAATTCTAAGAAGTAGAGAATGAGGTTAGGTTTTAATTGAGGAAAATAAATGGCATGAACCCCTAAGATAGGACTTTGAATCAATAATCCGGATAAGTGAAAAATGTGATTATGCATGATTATATGAGAAGGTGAATTTTGTTGTTATTTGCACTAATTGTTTATGTTAAAAGTGATGTGCATGAATAGTGGTGGATGTAATTATGTGCTCTATTTGGTATTTCTTAAATATTGGAATGGTGTTAATTAGAAAAGTGAATTGTGGCTATTTGGTTATAAATATGATGGTGTTTGTGCTTGGAATGATTTGATAAATATTAAACGGAATTGGTAGGCAAAATAATGACATATAATATGGACAACTAATATTGGATAAATATGGTGGTGTATCGTAGGCCTTCGATTTGGGGGAGACGATACATCGTAAAACTTGGGTTGTATTGTAGGCCTTCGATTTGGGGGAGACAATACAACGTAAACGGGGCGATGTATGTAGGCCTTCGATTTGGTGGAGACATACATCGTCGATGGTGTATGTATGTAGGCCTTCGATTTGGTGGAGACATACATACACCCTAAATAAAAAAGAAAAAGGAAAGGACAATGGATAAAATAAGGTAAACGGTCAAGGAAAAGCGATGTATGTAGGCCTTCGATTTGGTGGAGACATACATCGTGATTGGTGTATGTATGTAGGCCTTCGATTTGGTGGAGACATACATACACGCTAAATAAAAAGGAAAAAAGAAAGGACAATGGATAAAATAAGGTAAACGGTAAAGGAAAAGCGATGTATGTAGGCCTTCGATTTGGTGGAGACATACATCGTCGATGGTGTATGTATGTAGGCCTTCGATTTGGTGGAGACATACATACACCCTAAATAAAAAGGAAAAAGGAAAGGACAATGGATAAAATAAGGTAAACGGTAAAGGAAAAGCGATGTATGTAGGCCTTCGATTTGGTGGAGACATACATCGTGATTGGTGTATGTATGTAGGCCTTCGATTTGGTGGAGACATACATACACCCTAAATAAAAAGGAAAAAGGAAAGGACAATGGATAAAATAAGGTAAACGGTAAAGGAAAAGCGATGTATGTAGGCCTTCGATTTGGTGGAGACATACATCGTGATTGGTTTATGTATGTAGGCCTTCGATTTGGTGGAGACATACATACACCCTAAATAAAAAGGAAAAAGGAAAGGACAATGGATAAAATAAGGTAAACGGTAAAGGAAAAGCGATGTATGTAGGCCTTCGATTTGGTGGAGACATACATCGTGATTGGTGTATGTATGTAGGCCTTCGATTTGGTGGAGACATACATACACCGTAAATAAAAAGGAAATGAATAAGGGAAACAGGGAATAAAATTGGATAAGATAATGGTAATGGAAAAGCGATGTATGTAGGCCTTCAATTTGGTGGAGACATACATACACCGTAAATAAAAGGAAAAGAATAAGGAAAAAGGTAAGGGGATATAACGGGATTTATTTGGAAACGGGGAAAATAATTAAAAGGGATTCATAATGTGGAAATGAATTAACTAAGAGGGAACCGACACTTGTAAAATGATGGAATTGGAAAATGTGGTATGCTTGCAATGATAATGTGATTATATGAATAAATGCTAAGTGTGTTTGGCCTGGTGAGTTGTTATGTCTATCTAGAAACTGCTTTTCTATTTCATGTGCAATGCTCACTCCCTTACCATCTTTCAGGTACATAGATTGAGTTAGCACAGCCCCCGGCCGAGCAGGAGGGCTCTCCCTCACAGGGAGAGTAGGGTTGTTATTGGGTTTAGGATTACATTGGGTCTAAGCCTCTCTATTCTTTTGTTGTATATGTGATGCTTATATATTTTGATGAGGCTTAGGATATTATTTTTGGCATAACTATGGGTTGAGCATTATGCTAGTTGCACCTAGTATTTATATTCCGCTTAAACTCCGATTACTGATACTGGATGTTATATTTTGCGCCCATGGGGCTTTTATATGTTATGTGCATGAGGTGCAGCCCTGCTGGCTGTTGGTTGTTTATATTGATAATGTTATTCACAGGTTAAAATTTGGAAAAGTCCGAAAAACAGGCAAAACTCCGTCAGTTTGACGGGTGATTTTATTATATTAAAAAGGAATTTTTAAGTATACATTTTTAATACTTGGGAATTAAAGGTAGTAATTGTAAGGGTGTTACAACTCTTGGAGCTTAATTGAAGAATATAAATATGGAACTGGAAAAAGAACAAAAAGACCTTGAAAATGGCACAAGAACGGAGCGAAACGGAGTCGAAAGAGGTGGCTCAAGCCCAGGCGCGTGGGGTAGCACGCCCAGGCATTGCCACCACGCTGATGCCCCCTTGATCAGGCCTGTGCACCCAGACGTGATGACCTGGGCGCCTAGGCACGCCTTCCCTGGTGTAGGCCCATTCGGGCCTGTTTTGCTGATTTCTGATAGGATTTGTTTTGGTTTTAGTTTTAGCCTTTAAATATAGGTTTTGCAATTAGTTTTAGGTAGCAATTCAGATACAATAGAGAGATAATTAAAAGCAATTAGGATTAGAGAGAGAGGCTAAAAACATATCATTGAGAGTAAGGAGGCAAGGCAAGGATTGAAGATCAACAATGGAGGGATCCACTTGAAGATTGAAGATCTCTTGGGGTAAATTCATTATTGTCTATGATTATGAGTTCTTCCCTTAATTCTTGTATTTCTTCTCCCATTATGTGTAACTAAACCTCTTGTTAGGAATATGGTGGATTTGTATGGATTCTAAATAGTTTATTAATTTATGTTTTGATGTTTTCCTTTTAAATCAATTGCTTGGTTGTGTTTTAATTACGATTCATAGAATTGACCACTTTATGTTTTGCTTTGGTAGTCTAATCCTTCAATTGGAAGATTAGGGATTAGCTTAGGCCTTTAAACCAAACATTATAATTACCCAAGCGGTAGGGATACTTTTGGGGATTATATGACTTTTATTAATTCCAGTGTTTTAATTAATGATTATTAAACTAAGACTCACTTAAGGGATTAAGGGGTATATTTTAATAAGAAACATAATTGTCATGAGGGATCTAGCTTTTACTACCTCTGGAATGTCATTGATTTAATGGAAAACAGATTTTCATAAGTAATAACTACGGTCCTACAATGAAACCATGTTCCTGGCCTTTTCCATATTTGTTTCTCAATATCTTTATTTTCTGATTTGTCATTTAATTAATTCTACATTCTCAATTCTAATACAACAAACTCAAGTTTCACGTAGTAATTACTATTTGCCTAAGAATTATTAGAAACAATTTGCAATCCCCTGTGGAACGATAATTTACTTACTCTTTATTACTTGTGTGACCGGTATACTTGCCGGTAGTCCAACAAGTTTTAGCCATGACCTCATTACAACCAAAATTAAGACCTTTTGATTTATGCATGTATTCAATAATTTTAGTGGAGAATTGGGTCTATGGTCATGCATATGGTAACACATTGTCATTGGATGAACTTGAGTGAATTTTTTAAAACCTTTAATACACATGAGAGATATACACAGAGAGGTTGAGAGTGTTCACTAGTTTCTGGCTGGTTCTTTTGGAGTTTATTTTTCTAACCAGTTTTTGATGAAGTCATTGCTTGTGAAAAAGGGTGTCAGAGTCATGAGTATGGGGTCTTAGATTAGGTGTGTACATGTTGATCTGAAGAAATGGTTTTGTGTTCAAGAATCTTTACTTTAGTTTTGCCTGGGACATGCAAAATGCTAAGTTTGGGGGAGTGATTTGGGTCTAATATATAGTGTTTTCAAGTGATAATTAACTCCCTTTTGCTATGTATTTGGCTTGTTTCTTGAGTAAATGTTAGGTTTTTGTTATATTTTTAGGAAAGTTAGGTAAATTATAGTCCTTGAACGTTTTGATCCGTTTTGGGTTTGATTTCAGGTATTTAGAGCTTAATTTGATGATTTTATGTTTTGGAATGGAAAAGAGCTTTGAAGACCTGAAGATTGGAGCTAGAATAAAGAGAAATGGTGTTCTTAAATGTGGCCCAAGATGAGGTTTAAATGTCAAGAGCTGGGGGTGAAAAAAGCCAGAATTAATTAAAGAAAAGTCCAGCCAATTCAGGGAGCCACACACCTAGGTGCGTGGTGCACGTAGAAGAGGAGAAGGATCAGTTTTTGAGCCACGCCTAGGCGTGGGTAGGCTGCGCCTAGGCACGAGTTGCCTGTTTGAACCTGCGAGTTGGGCTTATCTGTTTCACTTTTGAGGATTCTGATAGATTAGTTTTAGGATTAGTTTTCTTATATATTCTAGGTCTTAGCATTAGGATTAGGTAGTTTTTAGAGAAAGAGGGAGATTGCATATTCTGCACTTCATTCAAGGAGAAGAGTTTAGGTAATTCCCTATTGTCTATGATGGGGTATCCTTTTCTGTTTCTTCTACTTTATTCTTTGTAATATGTAACTTAAACCCTTTTTGTAGTTAAGAACAAGGTGGATTTGTATGATGAGTTTATATATTTATGAATTAATGTTTTTCATTCAAAACCTATTGTTTGGTTGTGTTTTAATTCCAACTCATGAAAGTAGCTAATTTATGTTTTGTTTAGAATCTCTAATCCAACAAGAGGCATCTGAGGGTTAGAATAGGTCGTTCTTCCAAACATTGTAACCACCTAGTTTGTAGACATACACCTAGGACTTATATGACGTGTGTGTTCCAATGTTCTTAATTGTGGTTATTCATATATGTCAAATCGCTTAAGACATTAAGTGTCTCATATTGAATAAGAAACATATATTCACAAAGACATCTAGTTTTTATTACATCTGGGATGTCGTGGGTTTAATGGAAAATAGAGGTTCATGATTAATAAACGAGTCTTGCAAAGAAACTAGTTCTTAACGCCTTTCTCTATCTGTCTCACAAACCCTATTTTAATTAGTTTATTTTTAATAGTATGTTTATTAAAAAATAAAAAGTCAATAGATTTCTCTTTTAATTAACCTTTGGGGAGAATTATTTGGAAACAACTCACAATCCCTTAATGGAACGATAACTTACTTTCTCTTTATTTCCTGTGACCCGGTATACTTGCCGGTAGTCCAACAATGGATGATGAAGAATTGAGTGATTTAGTGAGGGATTTGGAGTATGGAAACAAGAAGGAGAAGGGATTTGATGATTGGAAGCCATTAGGAGGGTTTGGAGGGAGGTTTGGGGGTGATTGAAGGGGTAAAAAACGGAATTTTCCCATATTAATATCCACAATTCATAGGACATAAAAAAATGGTTATTTATTTTTATTAAAAATACTAATTAAAAAGTTACTTTAAAAAAATAATTATTACAAAATTCAAAATAAAGTCAAATAAGTATCTGGGAAGTATCACAAAAGTATTGGGGAGTATCGGGAAGTATCTAAGATGTATCCTAAAATTATTTTTTTTAAAAATAATTAAAATTTAATAAAAAAATAATTGGATACTTTTGAGACACTTATCGGAAAGTACGCATATTGTAACAACCTACTTTTTAATTACATTATTAATTATTAAGTCATAAAAATTTTTGGAAAACTTTGACGGAGTTTACTTTAAAATATGAAATTTTCCCTTTTAAAAATATAAACCTGTCAGATCCAGAAACAACTTAGATATAAAAGTGAAAGTTCAACATCATTTCTAGTGTCATAATAAAATTTACAGCGCATAATCTACAGTTCATGTGTAATTAAGAGTTTAAGTCTTGTACAATTCCAAATGGGAATATCACTTTTTACAAAAAGAGGATATATAGATATCCATCAAGTGATATCCAAGTTTTGCTTAAAAACGTAAGTATTACATTTTGCAAGAGATAAAAAGTTTATACATTTTAAAAAGAGTGAAATATTATCAGTAGCTAGCTGGTTGCAATTGCGTGACTCTGAAGTCACACTAAGTAGCTCATGCTCTAATAATTAGAGTATGCTTTGCTCGACATCAGGAATAGGAATTCTCCTGCTATTGTACCTAAAAATAGCAACTAAGAGGGTGAGATATTAATTAATTCATAATCAGAGGAAACAATTAAAAACGATATTAAGATATAATGACGATGCACGCTACATAAATAAGAATTTTAATAATAATAATAATACTTAATAATAAGCATAAGTCACATAATTCTTCATTTCCTTTTTATTTTCCTTTTCTTTTTACTAGGTTCTTTATTCATTTCATAACCTTGCACATATATACTCATCATAATTATCAACTACTGTTGATAATACATAAACATTCGTAATACAATGCAATGCAATGCAACTTCTCCATTCATCATTTGCTTTCTTTTCTTTACTTTAACATCGTAGTTATTACTACGCTTTCTTTTACTTCGTAGCTTATGCTACGCTTGTAACACCCCTAATTTTCGTCTCCCAAACAACCAAGAAATTAATTATAACAATTAGTTTATAAATGATTTTATTAGTTTTGAAGGTTTTAGTTTTTGTACAATATGTGTTTTTATATAAAAATATGAGATATATTTTTATATGGTTATTTTGTACAAAAATATGAATATTGTAATTGAGTCCTTGGGTTGGGACCTAATTGCAATATTAGAAAGGTTTTTGAAGAAAGAGCAATTAAATTATTAATTTTTGAATTTTATCAGTATGTAACCGGTTAGAAGGGCTGTGTAACCGGTTACACGATGAACTCAGGAACTGGGTTAGTGGATTTTGATGAGTAATCACCCAATTAATCCAGAAATTGCCACGAATCCCACTCAAATCACGCTGAGGAACGCGTGTCGCCTTGCATGCTGCTTGAATTCATCTATAAAAGGCGAAGATCAGATCACAAATAAGGGTTTTGATGAAGTCTTGATGATAAACTCTGTTTTAGGGTTCCATAGTTTTCCTGTTCGATTCTCAGTCTGTGTTGAGAGTTAGAAAACGAGTGATACACTATTACAAAGCTCACATCAAGGGCTTTGTATTGATATAAAGTTTGTGAGCTGAGAGTTCCTGGAGTTTGAGAACGAAGCTTGCCAAGTTGAGGTGTTGGTGCTGTCAAACCTCAGCTTCTGGTTTCTGGAGCTGACTTTGAAGCTCGATTTTGGTAAGCACACAAACCCTTTTGGTTTCAAATTTGTTCCTACCTCTAGTGCATGTTGCAAAGAATTCAATTTGACCATTTCCCCAATTCTTAATTTGGTTTTGCATGTCAATTTACCTGGTTTTGGTACCCTGTCCAACTCTATCTGCATGTAGTGGATTTAGTGGAAATCTGTGTTGGAGCCTTTCTCTCTGCAATGTTTTGGATCAAGCACAACTTAGAGGTAAGGGGGAAGCTTACTATTTTCTAGAATGAGGATAAACATGTTTGGTAAATAGGATGAGTCACCAAGATACTCTAAGGGCATAGTTTGAATTAGTTTAATGGCTTGGAGGCCAACTTTAGCTCATTTCTGAGTTTGAGCAATTATAATATGATGCATGCAAGCTATTGTGATGACAATTTCATGACTTATTTGAATAGTATGTGAATTGATGCATTAAGTTGTGAAATATGTGATTTATGCACTTTTGGTGTATGATGATTTTGCATGCATGAATTGGTGATATGTTTAAGTGTTTAAACATGTGTACTTTAAGGTATTAGACTTTGGTTAATGGTGAAAATAGGTTAAATTTGAGTGTTGGAAAGAATGGTATGCAAAACCTCACTTTTTAGTGTATTAAGTGCATACTTTAACCAGTTAGTCTGAATCGTGTAATCGGTTATATACTGTCAGTGTTCAAAAGAAAAAGGTTTTTGAAATTGGCTAAGTGTTCATACCCTTTATACTCAAGTTTAAGCTGGAATTTCATATAAAAACAAATCTGAAACTATGTGATTGAGCACTATTGGTTTAGATTGGAAGTGATGAGTTAATACCTTAATATTTAACTATAATTTCAAGAGGAAATTATGCATAAATGAAATTGGATTATGACTTAGATCTTTTGAATGATAATATGTGTTGAACTTGTGGTATTTTGATATGCTAAGACCCTGCTATTGGATTGAGTAGAGAATTCAAGAAAAGACTCTTTGAAAATTAGAGGTTTCAAGTTCAGGTCTGTAATTCTAAGCGGTTAGGTTGTGATGTAACCGGTTAGTACCTGAAACTTCAAAATAAAAAGTTAAGTTTTTGAGTAAGGATTGTTAATACCAATGATTATATTCTCTCAATCCAGGTCTATGAGCATATGTTTAACATAAATTCAAAGGTGAATTTTATGAGTAAAGTTATACCTTAAGATATCATTCAGAAGTTGTGTTTTTTTTCTAAGTCATAATAATGGAATTAATGGAAAGACCAACCTTAGTAATTATGTATGCATTCATGCATAGAGAAAGGTAATGAAATAGGTTGGCAAGGATTGTTTGTCATGTTCTAGGAACATGACCCTGTACTCTAGGAGTACCAAATTGATGCAACCTACTTTGATGACACACTCTAGGAATGTGGCCAGTGTCTGGGACATGGTTTCTTTGATACGTTCTGGGAACGTGATGCACACTCTGGGAGTGGTACTTGATTATATTCCAAGTATGGTTTGCGATACGTTCTGGGAACGTATGTTAGTGTTCTGGGAACACATTATAGAGAATTAATGGAAAAACCAACCATAATAATTGGGTGTGCATTCATTCATAGAGAATGGAGATTAGGTTGGAGATTGGGTGTTGTTCTGGGAACATGACCCTGTACTCTGGGAGTACCAAACTGATGCAACCTACTTGATGACACATTCTGGGAATGTGGTCAGTGTCTGGGACATGGTTTCTTTGATGTGTTCTGGGAACACATTTGTGTGCAACCTACTTGATGACACATTCTGGGAATGTGGCCAGTGTCTGGGACATGGTTTCTTTGATACGTTCTGGGAAAGTGATGCACACTCTGGGAGTGGTGCTTGTTTATATTCCAAGTATGGTTTGATATACGTTCTGGGAACGTAATGCACACTCTGGGAGTGGTGCTTGTTATTATTCCAAGTATGGCTTTCTATACGTTCTGGGAACGCATGTTAGTGTTCTGGGAACACTGAGATATCTATTGACAGATATCAAAGATGATGGAGGCCTCAGTTGTGGATGGAAATCATGCATCATGCCACCTGCATTGAAAGACTTATTATGATTAACCGGGTGTGCTCATATGGTTATGCATTTTGATTTGCTACATGATTACTTGTGTATGTTAGTTTTATTCTCATTTGATTATGCGAATATGTATCGTTAACGCCCATGCCCTTATTAGGTGTTGATCGTATATCAAGCTGCACAAAAGTCAGTGAAGGGAGATGACCCTTTGGTGCATGCAGAGTATAGATAGTGTGGGTTGGGAACCCTTGTGTAGATATCGAAGATCCGACCAGATGGATGTTTGGACAAAGGACCAGTGACCAGCTCTATAACATCTTTATTTTTAATAAGTATTTATACGATACACATTTTGAAAGAGGTATCATAAGATGAATTAAGTTTCATAATAATACTTATTTGGTACTCATGGACTTGTTACACTTGATATGATTTGTGAGTATAATATGATTATTTTACTATGTTTCCGCAACTCTGATTTTATTAGACAAATTGTCTTAAAAGGAATTTCCAAAGGAAAGGGAAATTTTTATTTTCAGTTCTTTTTCCAACAATGACAAGTCCATGTAATCATAAACTTATTACTTTCCTTATAAAGTAAGATGATAATATAAGGAGTGCTACAACGCTTTCTTTTACTTTTTCTTTTCCTTTTTCCTCACATCGTCCTCCACATTTTAGGAAAGACCAACTAGGAGTAAATGTTCCTCTACCAGCGCATACACTGTACTTCACGAGAACATCCATCATACAGTGGAGGCACCCTTGTACTTCACGAATACGTCCATCATACAGGGTAGGAACCATCCTCCGTAGTCACGAAGTATGTAAGTGACCGATAAAACTACTATAGTGTGCACAGGACCAATCACCAATTCAACCAGTACTTCACGATACGTCCATCATACTGGTCTCTCCTGGGGTAGATCAAAATCCCCTGTAATAGTTCCCGTGATTGTTTCATAAGCACAATCAAATCACTATAATACTCTCGTCCATTAGTTCTATGAACTTCACGATAACTTCCATCAATTCATAGAACCTGGCCATCACGTCATCTTTCCTAATCCTTAACGTCCACCTTACTCCTTAAATGCACGTATTTCTAGTTCATTTTAGGGTTTTCTTGATATTCAAACCTTTTTAATACTTATACCAATTTGGTTGGGTTCTCTAACTTAGGATAATTGGCCATACACATAAATAATAACATTCAAGCATAAAGACTTTAATGATAGTAACAATAACATTTATTCATTCCACACAATAATCTTTAAGCATAATTTGTCAACATTCAAGTAACATCAACATCATTCAAAGTCATAAAGCCCTAGGTTCAAATACTAATTAAATTCACACTTAGAACATAATCAAACATACAAATCAAACACATATATCATTATATACTTATTATCCTAATTAATCCCTTCCCCTAATTAAGAAAAATACCTCCCCTCTTACCTTTGTAGAGATAGAAAGAGAGAAAGGAAGTTGAGGGTTTATGTGTAGAACCACCCCTTAGACTTGGATTTGTGCACTTTATCTACAAATTTCTTGATACCCAACACCTTCAAAGCTTTCACTCTTAGTTTTATGGCCTAAGATCCTTGATTGCATAAGTTAGGGTTCAAGGGTGTTGTGAATTTGAGAGGAGAGAGAGATTCATGGTGATTTTAGAGAAGATGATATTAGAGATTCATGGAATTTGAAGTGGGAAGATGATATTAGGTGATCATTTGTGGTGATTTTGGGTTGACTTTATGAATTGATGAACCTAGGGTTTTTGGGTAGAAAATCGCATGAGAGAAGAAGGAAGAAGAAATGGTGGGTGTGGCTGGTTTATGCAGCAGCACTAGAATTTAATTTGGTGTGCGCGCCTGGGCATGCTGGTGCTTGTGTGCGCGTCTGTGCTTGGCTGGTGCACCAACTGGTGCGTCTGGTGCATGATTTCTGGTGCATACGGGATCTGGTGCACGCTGATGCATCTGGCTAGAAAACTGGCGCACCAGATTTGGTGTTGGTGCTGGGCTGATGCACCAGCTGGTGCAGCTGGTGCTGCTCCCTGGTGCTGCGCACCGGTGCATGACTCCTGCGCACCGGTGCAGGATTTTGTTAGCCGGTGCTTTTTTTTTTAAAACATAATTTAATACATTCCAAAACCTTTCTAAAAATAAATTACATGTTAAAACATTAAAATTTCATTTTTCTTATAATAATCTAACTTAAAACTTCTAATTACTTAATTAAATTGAATTATCTAATGCTTATAACTATTTCAAAAATTTGGGGATGTTACAATACTCCCCACTTATATGAATTTCGTCCCCGAAATTCAACTTATCTTAATGATGAGAATTTGGTAATCCTATTACAAGTAAGGAGGTTTCATTACTTTTGCGGGTTGCTCCCCCACTTAGGATGAAATTAAGGTCGAAATTTCAGAACTACTTATTACACATTCACCAATAAAGTTCAAAACTTTGAAAAACTAAATACTATTATTCAACATCAAACATAGTGAAAGGTTGATTTGGGTCTAATATATGATGTTTTGAGTATGATTTAGACTCCCTTTTACTATGGATTTGGTTTGTTTCTCTTGTAAATTTAGGATTTTTTGTATAGTTTTTAGGAAGTTAGGTAATTTAGAATCCTTTGAACATTTTGATCCGTTTTGGGTTTGTTTCAGGTACTTTCAGAGCTTAAATGAAGAAAATAAACATGGAGCATGAAAGAGGATGAAAAGACCTTCAAAATGGCGCAAGAACGGAGCGAAACGGAGCCGGAGCAGGTGACGCACGCCCAGGCGCGCAAAGTGCGTGAAAGTGACACTTTTTTCTATTTTGATCATAACATTAGCTACGCCTATCCAAATGAGGCGATCTTGGTATCATTTAAAAGCTAAGGAAAAGATCTACAACTTTGCCAAACATATCCTTGCTCAAATTCGTCCATCTTGGGGGTCAAAATTAGTGCCGAAGTTGCTTTCAAACACAAATATGGGATTCTAAAAGGATTTTAAGGATAAATTCTATTTGTAGATAAGATTATTAAAGATTAGATTATTCTAATAGAATATTATCATATTATATCAATTGGGATTAGTTGTAGACTTTAAATATAGGTTTTTTTTATATTTGGTAGACTTTTCAAAGCCAAATAAGAGATTAGAATAAAATTAGGATTAGAGAAGAGAGGCTGTTATGCAATTGAGAGCAAGGAGGCAATGCACAAGGATTGGAGATCAACATTGCTGGAGGGATCCACTTGATGGTTGAAGATCTCTTGGGGGGTAATCTGATTATTGTCTAAGGTTATTAGTTTATTCCATTTCTTCTTCTTCTTCTCCCAATATGTATAATTGAACCTCTTGTTAGGAATAAGGTGGATTTGTATGGATCTTAATTTGGCTGTTTATTTATGAATTAATGTTTTTCCTTTCAAATCACTTGCTTGGTTGTGTTTTAATTACAATTCATAGAATTGATCACTTTATGTTTTGCTTAGGTAATCTGAACCTTAATTGGAAAATTAGGATTAAGATTAGGCCTTTCAACCAAACAATATAATTATTCAACTCGTAGGGATACTTTTGGGTATTTGTATAACATTTATAAATTTTACTCACTTAAGGGATTAAGGGGTAAAGTTTAGTAAGAAACATAATTTCCATGAGGGATCTAGCTTTTATTGTTTCTGGAGTTTTTGATTTATTGGAAAACATATTTTCATAATTAATAACCTGATCCTACAATGAAACCAAGTTCCTAACCTTTTCCATATTTGCTTCTAAATCCTTTTTAGTTTTTGAATTGTTTCATTCTTTCTATTCTACACTCCTCTCTTTAAACTCAAAACTAATACAAGTTATACATAGTAATCGCAATTAGGTGAAGGAAATTAGAAACAATTTGCAATCCTCGAGAGGAACGATAATTTTACTTACTCTTTATTACTTGTGCGATCGGTACACTTGCCGAATTGCCAACAAGTTTTTGGCGCCGTTGCCGGGGATTGAAATTCGATTCTAATTTTTTTTGTACTTATTTGTAATTACTTGTGTAACTTGTCCCTTTTCATGTATAACTATAGTTTTAATAATGATTTTGATTGTGATAGATTTATTTCGGATCCCTATTCTCCATACTATTATGCACAAAACATAAGTGATAGGAAAGTTCCATGGGAAATAGCTTTAGAGGAATTAGAAGCTACAGCTAAGAAACCATTTTTTGTAGAGCCAATTCTCGTGGAGAAAGCTCCATGGGAAATAACTTTAGAGAAATGTGCTCCAAACACTAAAGAATTTATTGAAGAAGTCAGAAACTATTACCCGATTCAAGGTTCCAATTCAAGGAACCTTGAAATCAAAATTGAACACATTTTAAAGCCATTAGATGAAGAGTCACAAGCATCACCAACAATTTTTGAATCTCTTCAAAGAGAGGAAAAAGTGGTGGTGATGGATGTGACCGATGATGAAACTCCTATGGAGGAACAAAATGAGAAAAATGTGCATAATGAGTTTGAGGAAGAGGACCGAAATATAACTTTAGAAGGTTTGAATATGGCAGAAAAATTTGATCCACCCTTGAATGATGAACTTCTAGCAATTAAAAATTTGGTTAAATCTATTGCATGCTTGGATGACTCAAAATTTTTCCATTATATTCAACCTCTGTGCTTTCATGAAAAAATCTAAAAATCAATCTAAATCATTGTTGAACAATAGGGAACATGAAAAGGTAGCTTTCCTAATTCATGAAATTAACTACTTCATGAATGGGAAAGAAATAACTTATCTGAGATGATGCATGGAGTAAGGAATGCACCTTTTGACCCTGGTGGGATTGAACTTATTTTTGAAACCTCCTTACTCCACCATCATCCAAGGTTTGTCCCATGGGATGTGGGAATAACTTGTTATTGTTGCATCACATGGGATTTAACCCATAGAATTTGGGATCCTGGTGGATTCTTTGTAATTATGTAGTAGTGTAGGTTTTAATATTTTTTAGTTAGTTAGTTAATAAAGAGTTGGAGTTTTTTCGATGTAACTGCTAATGAGGTGCTTCTAGCACTATTTTTAGTTGTTCATGTGACACAGGTTAATAAGTTTGGGGGAGTCTCCTCCATGGTGCATCAAGAGGGAATGCTGTGCTACAAAGGGAAGTTTCCTAACTCCTTGCTTTTGTTTTTAATTTTTATGTTGTAGTTTAGGTTAGATTTGTTTGCTTGAGGACAAGCCAACCTCCAAGTTTGGGGGAGTAGACAAAATAAAAATTTTTCAGACTTGAATTGTTCTCCCATTTTTGGTGTTGGTTTGTGTCTTGGGTAGAAGTAGATGATTATTCTAGACTTAGGACTATTTTTCTGATTATATATGTAAATACTTGATTTAGGATGATGACTCATTGATTGTATGACACTGTTTTGGATTGAGTTTTAGGTTTTGTTGAGAACTGGTTATTTTGAAAAACTGTTTTGGAATAAGTTCTTAGTGAACTGACTGTTTAGCCTGTGAGTTTTTGAGCCTATACACTTGGAGGGGTATGTGATTATTGAAATTTTGATTTGAAACCTCTATTTCTTTCATGAGTGTGTTCACTTTGATTTTGGGTTCTAGAACTTGACCGGTGACCATTTTGAGATTGATAATTGAGTGCATGCATTAAGATGATTAAGGCACTTAGGATTGTGTTTTTTTCTGGCCTTCAACAGATTTTTGATAAACATTATTCCTTAGTGACCCACTTTGAGCCTATTGATAGATAATTTCTTTGGTACCCTTTTCATAAATGTTACATATTTTTGGTATCCTTTGAAATGTGAATGGTGCAATTGGGAGTATGTTGATTTAGAAAGTATTGAGCTAAATGTATTAATAGTGATCTCTATTTCTCTTCCAAAAGAAAATAAAAAAAAAATATGATGAAAAAGAGAAGAGAATAGAAAGAATGGGAATGAAAAGAATGAAGGAGAATTAAATATATATTGGAGTTGATATTTGTTATTAAACCAATGTTCCTTTCATATGTTAAAGGGATGTTGTTTGATTGCATATCTTTAGCCCTTTGTTTTATCCTTTGTTTCTTTTATCCCACCTTTCATCTTTAGCCATGGCCTCATTACAACCAAAATTAAGACCTTTTGATTTTTGCATGTATTCAATAATTTCAGTGGAGATTTGGGTCTATGGTCAAGCATATGGTAACACATTGTCATTGGATGAACTTGAGTGAATATTTATAAAACCTTTGATACACATGAGAGATACACACAGTGAGGTTGAGAGTGTTCACTAGTTCTGATTCTTTTGGAGTTTATTTTTCTAACCAGTTTTTGATGAAGTTAATGCTTGTGAATAAAAGTGTCTGAGTGATGAGTCTGAAGTCTTAGAGTAGGTGTTTGCATATTAACTTAGAAAATTGGTTTTGTGTTCTAGAGTTTTTATTTTACTTTTTCCTGGGACATGCAAAATACTAAGTTTGGGGGAGTGATTTGGGTCTAATATATGATGTTTTGAGTATAATTTAGACTCCCTTTTACTATGGATTTGGCTTGTTTATCTTGTAAATTTAGGATTTTTTTGTATAGTTTTTAGGAAGTTAGGTAATTTAGAATCCTTTGAACGTTTTGATCCGTTTTGGGTTTGTTTCAGGTACTTTCAGAGCTTAAATGAAGAAAATAAATATCGAGCATGAAAGAGGATGAAAAGACCTTAAAAATGGTGCAAGAACGGAGCGAAACGGAGCCGGAGCAGGTGACGCACGCCTAGGCGTGAGGCCCTGGGAGCCCAGGCGCGCAAAGTGCGTGAAAGTGACACTGTTTGCTGTTTTGATCATAACTTTAGCTACGCCTAACCAAATGAGGCGATCTTGGTATCATTTTAAAGTAAGGAAAAGATCTACAACTTTGCCAGAAATATCCTTGCTCAAATTCGTCCATCTTGGGGGTCAAAATAAGTGCCGAAGTTGCTGTTAGACACAAATATGGGATTCTAAAAGGATTTTAAGGATAAATTCTATTTGTAGATAAGATTATTAAAGATTAGATTATTCTAATAGAATATTATCATATTATATCAATTGGGATTAGTTGTAGACTTTAAATATATGTTTTTCCTTTAGATTTGGTAGACTTTTCAGAACCAAATAAGAGATTAGAATAAAATTAGGATTAGAGAAGAGAGGCTGTTATGCAATTGAGAGCAATGAGGCAAGGCACAAGGATTGGAGATCAACATTGCTGGAGGGATCCACTTGATGGTTGAAGATCTCTTGGGGGTAATCTGATTATTGTCTAAGGTTATTAGTTTATTCCATTTCTTCTTCTTCTTCTCCCAATATGTATAATTGAACCTCTTGTTAGGAATAAGGTGGATTTGTATGGATCTTAATTTGGCTGTTTATTTATGAATTAATGTTTTTCCTTTCAAATCAATTGCTTGGTTGTGTTTTAATTACAATTCATAGAATTGATCACTTTATGTTTTGCTTAGGTAATCTGAACCTTAATTAGAAAATTAGGATTAATATTAGGTCTTTCAACCAAACAATATAATTATTCAACTCGTAGGGATACTTTTGGGTAATTGTATAACATTTATAAATTTTACTCACTTAAGGGATTAAGGGGTAAAGTTTAGTAAGAAACATAATTGCCATGAGGGATCTAGCTTTTATTGTTTCTGGAGTTTTTGATTTATTGGAAAACATATTTTCATAATTAATAACCTGATCGTACAATGAAACCAAGTTCCTAACCTTTTCCATATTTGCTTCTAAATCCTTTTTAGTTTCTGAATTGTTTCATTCTTTCTATTCTACACTCCTATCTTTAAACTCAAAACCCATACAAGTTATACATAGTAATCGCAAGTAGGTGAAAGAAATTAGAAACAATTTGCAATCCCTGAGAGGAACCATAATTTTACTTACTCTTTATTACTTGTGCGATCGGTACACTTGCCGAATTGCCAACAAAGATCATAGAAAATGTAGGTCATCATATCTTCAATAATTCATTATAATACAATCATGTTATTTATCCAAGCATTCATTCATTTTTGTGTTAGAATTATAATAGCATTCAAAATAAAGCATCAATGAATGATATCATTTGAAGTTTTCCTTCTATTAAACAAAAGGGGTATACCTTTAAAGAGAAACAGAACATAAGCCAGAACACAATCCAGAAAAATAAACTAACACATACACCAAGCATCTAGGTATTCATTTGAAATTTCATTCAAGGAGTACAATTTTAAAAGAGAAACACAACATAAACCAAACACAAGTAAGGGAAACCGATCACCTACACTTAGGTAGTTTTGAATTTAATCAAAAATTTTAATATACTAAAATTGGAACTTTAGTTTACAAACCTATTTACAAAAACAGAGATGCAATACTTATATTATCAGATTTGGTGTGTTTTGTAAACTAGAGAGGTATATAGCATTTAAACATACAAAAAAATATCCAGCAAAAGATTGTTGTTTAATAATACAGAAAGATAAGTTCAGTTTTAACAAAAATTATTCAAATATAGCGGAAATAAGGTTTGATGTCCATATATTTTAGATTACCATAAGTTAAGAGAAAATACTTCAAAAATGGCAATATCAATTTCTTTCAAAAGTTTTCTTAAAGAAACAATTAAAGTTAAAGGGTACATTATGTGTGAATGCGATTGGAAATAAGGGTTATTAAGAAAGATAAACATAATGATTGTCTTTTGAAAAATCAATTTGATAGGTGGTTATAACTTGGATTGAAAATATTACATACAAGTATATACTTCCATCATATATATATATATATATATATATATATATATAAATGAATTGCCATTCACACAAAGATTTAGCTTAAGCATTCTATCTAACTAAACTTAGGTCCTAGCTTGACTTTGCTAAACTAGTCTAACTAGTTCTTAATTATCATTCTAAAGAGAAAGGTCTTTCTAATGGTACTATACTCATGACGAACTATACTCTATAAAGCTCAAGATCTCCTAGTCCTATATAAACTTAGGGAAGAGACATAACACATTGGGTTGATATCTAATGACTTCCGCTACGCACTATGATAAAAAAGGATTGGCATCTATCAGGTTTGGTTGGAACATTCTACCTTTCTTATCCTGGACTTCATACACTTGAAAATTTGTTTTGGTTGAATCCATGGACTTTAATAATGCTATCTGTCAATAAATGTAAATCTCGAGGTGATCAGTCTCGACTCTGTAACACCCCTCAAATTCCTCGTATTATTTTAAAATACTGAAGAGATTTATTTTGAGAAAAGGTTTTTGAAAGAGTATTCTCTTAAATGAATTTCTCATTTCATGATTTCAAAGTGGTGAATGATTCAAAGAAATGGTTTTCATAAAATAATGTTATGAGTTTTAAAGTTGAGTTTTGAGAAATAATTATATGTTTGATATTTTTATGCCTTAGAGAAATGATGATTTCTAAACAAGAGTATTTTATGAGGAAAAAGATTTATTTTCTATGCATGAGTGTGTATGTATGCACAGTTTGGCTATGTATGTGTATGTATGTGTGGTATTGCTATATGTATATGCTTGAGGATATATGGAATTAAATTAGTAAAAGATGATAATGCATGTATGTATGTATGTATGTGTATGTGTGTAATACGTGTGTATGTGTTTATGTACATGTCTAGGATTTTATTTTAAGATAAAAAGGTTAATGGGGGTAGACTAAAACTTTAAGGAAATTAAATGAGTAGGAAAAACTTAAGTGATGAAATTAAATAAGCCTAAAGTAACCTAAAGCCTAAACCTACTCCTAGATGTCCCTTTGATAACCTCCACCATGCAAATTTTTGAAGAGCCTAAATTGCCCCTCCCATTTGTACCCATGGCCGAATTTCATAAGGGCTAGAAGAGGAATCATGAGTTGGACTATATATAGGAGCAAACCTAGTTCATTTCACTTCATATCCTTCATTTCCCACTTCATTTACCAAACACATTTCTAAGAGTTCCCTTTTAGCTCTTAGAAAAGAAAAAGAGAGAGAGAGGAAAAGGAGAGTGTTGGCCGTGAGGGAGAAGGGAAGAAGAAGAGGAGATCAAAACAAAAACCTAAGCCTTCCGTGAAGATCAAAGACCTTAGAAGCTAGAAGATCAACCCTTTCTTAGGTGGGTGGTTCGAATGAGCATGAAGGAAATTGTAATAGTTTAGACTTTTTCTTTTGATCTTGTGATTCTTCTCTTTTTCTTTCTTTGCATGTTAATTTTCCAAGTTTAAATGATGAAGTACAAGTGTTGTTTGTGCTTAATCATGGACTTTTAAGACTAAAAATAACTTGTAATAACTAAACAATGGACTTTATGCTTCGGTTACGGTTTTTCTTGATAGATCTTGGTGTTTTTCAAACTAAACTTTAAAGATCTAAAAAAAAAATTCGTTATGATTTTTGTGGATCTAAAGTAAAGTCTCTTGCATGATAAAATTTCTTGCTTAAAACCGTGATTTGTGAAGATGTTTATGAGTTTATTTGATAAGTGAATGAATGATCTAAACTTGCTTAATAATAAAGTTAAGATCTTTGATGTTGCATGTTAGTTGATGATGATTTTGGTACATGCATGTGTTATTTACACTTTGATCTTGAATTTTATGAGAAAAGGAACTTATAAAACCCAAGATCAAGAGCCAAGTGATTCGGCCTTGACTAGTATCATGGGTCTTGGTGCTTTTTAATTTGATTCAAGTCATTGCATGTTAATCTTATGATTAGGAAAGTTGATTTGAGTTGTTAAAGGTCTTGATTTTAACATGATCTTAATAAAGCTTTGATTTTTGCCTTGATCTTTGAAAAAGTTGGTTCATGAATTTTTTTCATGAGATTTATAAATAAAAAGTTTTGATCTTGTGTTGATCTATGGAAAAGTCTTGATCTTTAGTACATGCATGTTGTTTTTGAACCAAAAGATTTAACCTCTCTTCATTTCATGCCACGGTTTTGACTTCTTTTACCCAAAGTGATTTTAATCTTTGATTTGTACTATTATATTTGATTTCATGACTTGATCTACAAGATCTAGGTACATGCATGTGGTTTTTGAGTAAAAAGATTTTATATTTCTTAATGATCATCACGGTTTTACAAAGAACCAAGGGAGATAAACTTTTGAAAAATGATTTTTGTCTTGATCCATGTTCTATGTGCATACATGATAAAGATTTGAAGATAAAACCTTGATCTATGATGATGTGCATTCGGTCTAAGCCTAGAATTAGGAAATCATGTTTTGTCTCCATAAAAAGGGACACATGAATGTTAATTTATTTTGATTTAAGAACCTTGTGTCTTTGCATGTTGAAAAAGTGAACCAAAAACCTTGTTTTGATCATGATGAGATTCGGCCATACATGCTAGCTAGACAAGGGTTCTTTTTCATGAAGTGACATAAAAATAATGAGTATGTTTTGTGAAATCATGCTAAAATAAATTATTTGAAATTGTGTTGTGAATATTTAATTCCTATTCGGTTTTTAATTAAAGATAAGGGAAATAAATGAACTAAATGGTTTTGGAAAAAGTTTTGTGTTTAATTGAAAATGTGTGTGTGCATTCGGTTGTGAGTATGTGCATGTCTAAGTGCTTTGTTTTATGAAAATGAAATAGCATAATGATGTATCTAGTTGTCTTGGTTGATTTCAAAAGCTATTTGTGAAAGTGTTTGTTTGGTAATGAATGTTTGATTTATAATTAAATTAAATGATTGGTTAGTTGCTTGAATGCCTTGATTCATCTAAGTGTTGTTGTGGTTGTGTGCTAGTTGATGTTTGAAAAAAAAAATATTTGAGTATGCAATTGATTTCGAAATTAATTGATTTTAAGACAATTTGATTTAATTTATGTGGGATTATTGGATTGTGTTTATGACTGTCCTAAGTTTGTTTTGTTGATAAAGTTTGAACTATAAAGTGTTAATTTTTAAGCTAAAGGACTTGTTTGAAACAAAAGTGTTTTTACGACGTTTTCGGGTTTTATTAAAGAGGATTTACAAAATAATTCCTTGCTGTCCAATAATTATTTTAAGTGGTTTCTTAAATTCAAAAATGTATTCATATGATTTAAAGTATGGTTTTCAAGTGACAATTGATTTGAGAAAAAGCCGGATTGAAAACAGTAAATTTTTCGGTGTTTCCGAACGTGATTAAGGTGCTGTCCAAAATGGACCAGCAACCAAATTAAATGATTTAAATTATTTCATATGATGTTTTTCAAATGGTTTTGAAATATTTAAAATGCTAGAAAAAATGGGAGTTATTTCGATAAAACGATCATGCTTTAAGTCTTCTGACGAGGAACGAAAAGTGTTTTGAATTAAGAAAGATTTTCTTAATACAAGTTAATAACGTGAGCGTATTTTATTTAGTATGAGGAATTTTAAGGACGAGGGATTGGGGCAGCTGGCAACAACAAGGATCCGCGAAGATCGTGTACGTTTAACTACTGGACCTCAGGTGGGAGAGAAGCTTTCCTAAGACACCGTGGTAGTTAGGTGATATATTAGGACGTTCCGTATCAGCTCAAAGATCGGAACTCAGTGGTTCTGAGTCAGTAGTATAGCGGCAATTGTTTGCATTGTGTGGCCACTTATACGAAGAAGACAAAGACCACATTGTTGTGTGTGATGATTGTATGTTGATGATGTGATATAACATGCTTTATTTACTGTTTAATTATGCAAGATGATATTTAAGTTGTTAATTAATTTGAGTAGCATGCTGATGGACGTCTGCTACGTCCTGAAAAATGAAAATAATTGAGTAAGTTTATGAAAGTAAAAGACACAATGAGAAAGGAATAATGATAAAGGACATTAGACTGATTGGACAAGAGAAGTGTGTTGAGTAGAGATAAAGGGGTGAGATTAAGGAACGAGTTAATGATAATGAGGAGGATGAGCCAGAGCTGGGGAAGATATTGTTGTTGTTGAAAAGAGATGTGACCTGAGTGGAACTTGGTTCCTTTGTTAAAATTATTACGAGGCTGGTGTTGAGTTGAGCTTGCTCCTCCACTAGTGCTCACTAAAATGATATTTTTGAAAAAGGTTTACGAACTGAGATTTTTGAGAAAATTTGTGAAATGATATTTTGAAAAAGATTGTGAAAGGAGGTTTTGCGAAAAGTTTGTGAAACGAGGTTTTTTTTAGAAATTCTGTAAAACGAGATTTTTAGAAAGCTTGTGAAATAAGATTTTTAGAAAAGTTTATAAAAAGAGATTTTTGAAAAAGAGTTTACGAAATAAGATTTTTGAAAAGGTTTACAAAAGGAGATTTTGGAAAATTTACAAAACTAGATTTTTGAGAATGTTTTACAAACTAAAGTTTTCGAAAAAGTTTCTGAAAGGATATTTTGTGAAAACTTATGAAACAAGATTTGGAGAAAGTTTATGAGATGATATTTTTGCGAAAGTTCATGAAATGATATTTTCGAGAATGTTTATGAAATGAGAAAGTTCAAGAAATGAGATTTTTAGAAAATTTGAGAAATAAGATTTGAGAAAGATTGTGGAATGAGATTGCGATATGAGATTGATTGAGAAAGATTGTGAAAAGAGATGCAAGTTGCCGATGTGATCCCAGCTCTGTGCTATGATGAGAAAAGAAAGGAACAATGATATTGAAATATAGCGGTCGGGACTCATTGAAGGGATGCACGAAGGATGGGCCGACCATTAGGTTAATTAAAAAGATAAAAGATTTTAAAAGACACTAACATACGCGAACGCGGTGAGCTATGAGTGTGATACCGAAGTAGTGGAGAGGAAGGAACCATGGGTATCTGCGGATACTCAGGTGGAGATTGCATTAGGGGAGGACGATGACGGTGAAACGTCAAGAAGTCTTGAGTACTTTCTAGGCAGAACGAACTCCACATGTGGTATACGAACGTGGTAGGGACTGGGTCCAATGCCGTGGTAAGTTCTGCAGCGCAACTAGAATAGTACTGACGCCCCCTAGATTGCAAATCTTGAACAGTGAGAGGGACTGGAGTGGGGCATCTTGATTTGCCACTGTACCCGAGTTTTCTACAGTGTGCTTTGATTATATATATATGAATTGAAATGATATGAATTGAATTGAGACTATACCCAAGTTTTCTACAGTTCTCCTGGCTTGGAGCCAATTGATTATTGAGGCAACTGTCGTGCCCGCACGGTAAAGGTCCTGTTTGCTTCCGACTAGGTTGGGTGGATGACCGAGGAGATGTAGACTTGAGACGTGAGTGCTAACTGCGAAAGAAACGCGTACCTCGATTATACTTTAACTCCCCGATCATCGATGGTTATAATTGCATAAGACTTGATAAAGAAAAGATTTATAATTAAGAGAAGCAAAAGTTCATGAGATGTGGATAATGAGAAAGGAATTGAGAATGGAAAGAATAGAAAGATGAGGGAAACCCCATGGAGAGGGAAGTGACTAAGAATGATGGATTTGAAAGTTGAGTATGAGAAGTAAATCGAGAAATAAAGAAGGATTATGCTGAGAAATGAATTAAGATGATAATAATGATAAGATGGTAAAGATGATAAGGACAATGATAATATGCTTGATTGTTATGTTGTATGTGTGCTGTGTTGCTATGCTTGTATTGTCTTGATATCTCGCCTATCGTAATCCCACACCGTCGACGATGCGTCGTTCGGATCGCTTACTCTCTCCTGTTCGTTGGCATATCGGTACTGCTGGTATCTCAACGGGCAGATGGAGCATTGTCTGGAGATCACCACATGGCGCCGTCAGGGAAGTGGTTGGAAGCCTACTCCCTATGGATGGGTATGGGCTGGTCATACCCAGTTAGTAATTTCAGATCCGGAGCACAGACTAAGTGTAGCTAATTTGGAGCCGCATTTGGGACAAGTCACGATACGAGGTTACGATAGCCACGAAGAGAAGGTGCAGAACGAAACTCAAGAAGACTCCACCACTCCAGGTGGAGGAGAATGGGAATTGACCAACGATGAGGAGCCGAAGACAATGAAGGCATCATCTTCGGGGACAAAGAAAGGACGCAAAAAGAAAGGGAAACTTCATCCGGTTGTATTTGGTAGAAAGCTTTAAGAGTAGTATGATTAGTCTAAGTTTGTTGTGAGTGTTTTGACTTAAGGATTACCAAGCAATGTGCCACTTATGTAATCAAGCTAAGCTCTTATATTCTGTATGGTAGTCTACTTTATTTTTAGAAATTCAAACAATGTAATCCTTTGGGGATTGTCATAATGTCTTTTTGAAACCAGCCACTTTGTAAAGGTGAAAGTTTTATGAAGGAAACAGTTTTAGTAACAACTCGGTTTTCATCGAAAAACTTTAAGTACACCAATGACATCTCAAAACGTTTTAAAAAAAAAAAAAATTTGGCCTCATTTTTGCCACTTTAACAAGTGAAAGTCAATTATTTTGGTTTACGAAAATCGGGCTGTTACAGACTCTACATTATATTGAGGATAGGATCACTTTCAGTACTTGAGTTTCATAAAAGGTTTCACTTCCTTTGTCATATTCGGAACTAACATACTTAGTTTAAAAATAAGGATTAGTCCTTCCCGTTGGGGTAGCAATTTCATGCTCTGGCCCGTTGGGAGTTTTCAATTTCCTTAGTTTCAACTTTCTTTTTACTTCTGAATATCACAAAGTTACCCTGTGAAAAGAGTTTGACTTAATTCACTTAGAAATGGAATATACTACACTAACTTATACTATATGCCTATAGACTATCATAATGTACTAAGACTTAATCCTTACATCTAGACAGTGCATTATGCAAGAAAATTCCTAAATATCCACTTACTATTCTTTACCTTATGTAGACTTCTGAGATTTTATTGTTTTCCTTCCAGAAGTAGAAGGAACCTTTCCTTGGGCAGTGGTTTGGTTCACACTCGACTTTGCAACCTTTCCTTTCCTTCCCACATCAGGGTTGTGGGGACAATTGGAGACAATATGCCCTGGCTGTTGGCATAAGAAACAAATTATCTCCCTTCCTTTACTCATGGCTCTAGGACAAAAATCTTGAATGATGCTTCCCACACTGTGGAGGAGAATCCATCAAAACAGGAACCGCTTCTTCTGAAGCAGTCATTTGTGCTTTCTCTTCAATAACCTTTGAATTTGGGTAGGGGTCTATTCTAGGAGAGGGTTATTTGTCCTGATTTGTGATAGGTTCCTTAGCTTTTTGGTTGGCTCTAACATTCCTCTCATGTATCTCCTTATCTTTTAAATCATCCTCGTAGGTGCGACACATATTCACCAATTGAGGAAAATTGCGAATGCCTTGAAACCCAAAGGCCATCTTGATCTCCGGGCGGAGACCATTCTCAAACTTAATGCACTTTGACCTTTCGTCTGGGTGATATTGGTAGTAAGGCGAGAACTTGATGAATTCTTCAAATTTTGAGGCATATTCACCCACGGTCATAGTACCCTGTTTCAATTCTAGGAATTCTAGTTATTTCTTACGCCTCACGTCTTTAGGAAAATATTTCTCCAGAAATTTCTCCTTGAAGAGTTCCCATGTAATTGGCCTAGCTTCCGCCTCAAGGAAGTGTCTGGTGTCCTCCCACCAGTACTCGGCCTCTTCAGACATCATGAATGTAGAGAATGCAACCTTTTCTGCATCCGTGCAAGGCATGTACCAAAAGATTTTCTCTAATTCCCGTAACCACCTTAAGGCTCCTTCAGGATTGAAGCCACCTTCAAATCAAGGAGGGTCTAATTTCTTAAACTCTACTACCCTAGGGTTTTCATCTTGCTGTTGAGGCTGATTGGCTTAGTTGGCTTGATTGGCACTTGCTTGGACCAGATTTTCCAAAACTTTGGCCTGATTAGCGTTAGTCCGAGAGAGGTTCTCCAGAACATCTGAAAGTCTCTCGAAAACTCGATTATTTCGAGTTGCCATTTTCTAAATTTGAAATTTCAATGAGATTGATGAGAAACATGGCCACTACTTAAATTAATAAACTATAACCCGCTACTTAAATACTTATGCATATTCTAGACATCTAACTATTTAATAGCTACTTCTAACTATTTGTTAATTACATTTAGTGTTGGGTTTGGCCTCAAAATCTCAAGAGGGGGGGGGGGGGGGGAATCGAGTTTTATTAAATTATTGTGAAATCCCTTATGATTAAAAAAAATGTTTCGCGTTGGAGAGATTAGACGTTTGAGAAGGAGAGCGAAATCGATTGAAATATAATAATTGAGTAGCGCGGAAACGTAAAATAAATAAAATATGCGGAAAGTAAAGAGATAGGGATAGAAAAGCTTGCACCAGGAATTTTATATTGGTTCAGCCTTCCCGTCGAAAGGCCTAGTCCAGTCCCCAAGCGACCCGCTTGAGAGTTCTATAATCAGCAATAGAGCCGCACCTATTACACCCAAGAGCACCCCGCACACTACTAGGAACCACCGTTCGCTAGGGGCCTCAATATCACACAGCAGGGTTCCTCGCCCTACGACATATCACACGTCCACTAAGGGATTCTCTCCCTAACCACTACGGTTTCAATACAAGAATATGATAGTGATTACAATAGCTTTGTGTGTTCTCAAAACACGGATACAACAATATGCTCTTCTATGATAATGAAGTTCTTCTTGATAAGATTAAATGGACAACAAGGTTTAGAGTTCTTCAACAAAAGATTTTTCATTCAGAGCAGAGAAAAGTTGGAGAAGAAAAAGAACGTGAATTTCAGAAAAACATAAGAATGAATATCAGATTATTGAGTCTATAATTGTTGGAGTGAATATTTTAAAATACTTTTATAATTCAAAAAGATTTAGAATTAGTAAAACAAAATCAAAACAAAATAAAATAAGATTTTGAAATAAGTTTTAAAATCAAAACTAAATCAAAACGATTTAGTAAATAAAATAAATATTTGATTCTTAAAACGAAAAAGGAAATAATTCAAATTTAAAATCATTTTCGAATTTTATAAAATAAATCAGAATCTTATATATAAAAATAAATAAGGAAATAATCAATATGATTATGACACGTTTTTCAATAAAAGCTGAAGTAATCGATTACTTTCTGAAGGTAATCGATTATTCCTTCAAAAATAGAAATTCTTAAATACATTTGAAAAACAAGTAATCAATTAGTCCAACAGTGGTTAATCGATTACATCACTCCTGTTAATATATGATGCAAATCATTTAATCGATTACTACTCATCAAATAATCGATTACTGAGTCTCTGTTCATTATGTGATGCAACATATGTAATCGATTACTACACAGCCTGTAATCGATTACTGTGCCTCTGGAAAATATATGATGCAACAATTCTAATCTATTACTTGAACAAGGTAATCGATTACTCTCATAAGAAAGTAATGGATTAGCAAAGTTCACTTAATCGATTACTGTAACACCCCAAAATTTTAATCCCTGATTAATGAAATGTTAATTATAAAATTTATTATAATTAATTATTTCTATTTTAATCCTTGATTAAAAATTTGTGTTATGTATTCAGGGAATGTGTGTGCATTTATTTAATGAGTATAATTATGCATAAAATAAACATTTTGCATATTAGTCCCTGGGTTGGGACCTAGAAGTAATTATAGGAAAGGTTTTGGAGGGAAAGTAAATAAAAATATTATTTTTCAAAAACTGGGCAAAATACTCGAGTATTTTCTTGACTACTCGAGTATTCTGGTCAGAGTTGCACGAGTGAGTGTGTTTGGTAAGTCACCACCACCGATTCCCTTTCTTTGACACGAAAACACCTCTCAACCACGTTTCCCGTTGTCGTGTCGGTCTGCATGAGCTTGCCCTCTGTCTAAATAAGCCGATTGAACTCGAATTGTGAAGCATTTTGGCCAAATTGTTGAAGAGTTAGTGAGTTAGGGTTCTTGATTTGTTTCTTTCGATTCTCCCTCCGTGTGTTGATTCGAGTAGCAAACCATACACTAATACAAAGCTAACATATCAAGCTTTGTATAGACACCAAATTCGTGAGATGAGAGTGAGTGTGAAGGAAGAATCGAAGCTTGGAAGTGAAGCGTGTTGCTGTCAAACCTTTTCCTGGAGCTCACTTTGGATTCGAATTTTGGTAAGCTCACGAGTTCTCTGAGTCTTAATTCGGTTTCTATAGCTAGTAGGTGTTGCATAGAGTTTAGAAATACTAATTTCCCCAATTTCTATCTCTGTTTCCTATGTCAACCAATTCCATTTTGGACCTCCACTCAAAATTGTCCTGCATGTGATGCTTGAAGAGATTTTTGGTGCTGTGGTGCTTTCTTTTGCAAATCTCTTGTTGATTCACGTCTGTGAGGTAAGGGGAAATCTTTCTATTCACTAGATAGAGTTTAAATTGCATGAATTTAATTAGAGAGCCACCAAGAGGCTCTAAGGCCTTAGATTGAATAGGGAAATTGGTTTGGAGACCAAACTGTGCTCTAAATTTGTTGTGAGCAAATCCTATATGTTGCATGCTGTAACGCCCACTGTAATTATTCCCGAAATAGTAATAATATATATATATATATATATATATATGTGTATTTTTATTAGAATACTATTTGATATTGGGAAATTTTATGTTAAGTAGAATTAATTATAAATTTGAACTTAAAATATTTAGTTGAGAGTATTAATGGAATAATATTATGTGAAAAAGAAACGAATTAAGAACAGTGAAATTCAAGTTTTTGGCCATTTCAGCCAAAAAGACTCGAGTCTTTTGTGAAAGGCTAGAGTGTTCTGGGCAAAAAGACTCGAGTGTTTCAGAAAAGACTCCAGTCTTTTGCCCAGCTCAGCAACAGCTTCATGGCGGTTTCAACACTTTTTGAATTAAAAACTCGTTTTCCTTGGCCCATAAGCTCAGAAATCGACCTTACTTCATAGGAGGGTAAAGTAGGGTCTATAAATAAGCACTTGGGAGGAGATTTGAACACAATCTACGCTCTCAAACCTCAAAAACCCGAAAATCTCTATGTTTTCTGGTGCTAACTTTAAGCTCTCGATTCTCCCTCCTCAAACCATGAAATTGAGTGCAACCAAAACACACTTCTAGTTCTATTTCCAATCTTGAAATAGCAACAAGAACCACGAAATTTGAGTCTCTGTAGAAAAAGTTATAAGCCTCCAAAGTTAGCCACTCAAAACTGAAAACAGAGCACAAACAGCTTCAACTATCTATCTTTTTTGAATTGGTTTTGTAAACTCAGGAACCCTCTTGATTCCAAACTTGTTTCTAATTAAAGTCAGTACTTCCTAGTTGCTCAGAGAAGAGGGTATCTCTAAGACCACATTTTGATCCCGATACGGACATTATGAATATGTTGTGATGCCGTTCGGATTGAATAATGCACCAGCTATTTTCATGGACTACATGAATCAAATCTTTAGACCCTATTTAGATTCATTCGCGGTTGTGTTCATTGACGATATCCTTATTTATTCCAAGAGCCCGGAGGAGCATGCTGAACACTTGAGGATAGTGTTGAGTATCCTGAAGGAGAAGCAGCTGTACGCCAAACTCACAAAGTGTGAGTTCTGGCTGGAGGAAGTTAAGTTCTTGGGGCATGTAATTTCAAACAAGGGAATAGCAGTTGACCCGGCGAAAGTAAGCTCGGTTTTGCAATGGGAGCAACCAAAGTCGGTCACGGAGGTGAGGAGCTTTCTCGGTTTGGCTGGTTATTATAGGAGATTTATAGAAGGTTTCTCGAAGATAGCACTGCCCTTGACAAAGTTAACTCGGAAAGACCAACCCTTTATCTGGGATGAGAAGTGTGAAAGGAGTTTCCGAGAGTTGAAAGAAAGATTGACATCCTCCCCTGTGTTGATTTTGCCTGATACACAGAAGAGTTTCGAGGTGTATTGTGATGCATCGAAACAAGGACTTGGGAGTGTTTTGATGCAAGAGGGGAAGGTAGTCGCTTATGCCTCGAGACAGCTAAAAGTTCATGAAATGAACTACCCAACTCATGATCTAGAGCTGGCAGCCGTTGTCTTTGCTCTAAAGATTTGGAGGCACTATCTCTATGGCACTACGTTCCAGGTGTTTAGTGACCATAAGAGTTTAAAGTACCTCTTTGACCAGAAATAGTTAAATATGAGGCAACGCCGATGGATGGAGTTCTTGAAAGATTATGAGTTTGAACTTCATTACCATCCTGGGAAAGCAAACGTGGTGGTTGATGCATTGAGTCAAAAAGCAATGCATATCAGTGCAATGATGGTCAGAGAAGCTGCATTGATAGAAGAATTCCGAGATCTGAGCTTGGCAATGCAAGTGGAACCGACGAGTATCAAGGTAGGAATGCTACAAATTGCTAATGAGTTCTTGCAAAGAATTCGTGAGTTGCAACATGAAGAGGAGGGGCTTAAGGAAAAGAGAAAGCTTATGGAGGAAGGTAAGGAGTCAGAGTTTCAAGAAGGAAAAGATGGAATCCTTCGCTTTAGAGCAAGGATTTGTGTGCCTGATAATATAGAGGTAAGGAAGATGATTCTGGATGAAGCGCATAAGAGCAAGATGAGTATGCATCCAGGAGCCACCAAAATGTATCAGGATCTGAAGAAGATCTTTTGGTGGCCTGGCTTAAAGAAAGATGTGGCTAAATACGTGGCGTGCTGTTTGGTGTGTCAAAAGGCAAAGGTGGAACATCAAAAGTCAGGAGGAGAATTACTTCCCTTAGAGATTCCGTTATGGAAATGGGATAGTATTTCAATGGATTTTGTGTCTGGATTGCCACGGACAGTTATTGGTCATGATGCAATATGGGTGATTGTAGATCGCTTGACCAAATCAGCGCATTTTATTCCAATTCATATGCGCTACTCTTTGGAAAAGCTCACTCAGTTGTATATCAAGGAAGTTGTTCGTCTGCATGGTGTGTCATCAAGTATCGTGTCAGATCGCGATCCAAGGTTTACATCAAGGTATTGGCTAGATCTGCATAGAGCTCTAGGTTCAAGACTGAAGTTAAGTTTTGCATACCATCCGTAGACTGATGGTCAAACGGATTATTCAGTCACTGGAGGACATCTTAAGAACTTGTGTTTTGGAAGGTCAAGGGAATTGGGAACAAATATTGCCGCTCATGGAATTTACTTACAATAATAGTTATAATACGAGCATTGGTATGGCACCATTTGAAGCTCTGTATGGGAGAAAATGTCAGACACCATTATGCTGGTTTCAAGTGGGGGAGAATTCTCTGGTTGGACCCGATTTTCTACAAGAAACAACTGAGAAGATCAAGACGATACAAGAGAAGATGAGAATTGCTCAGAGTAGGCAGAAAAGCTATGCTGATAGGAGGAGGAAACCCTTAGAATTTGCTGAAGGTGACCATGTGTTCATTAGAATAGTGCCAACCAAAGGTGTTAGTAGAGCCTTGAAAACCCAGAAACTATCACCTAAGTTTATTGGTCCCTACCAGATTCTTAAAAGAGTCGGTTCAGTAGCCTATCAATTAGCCCTGCCCCCATCACTAGCTAATCTTCATAATGTGTTTCACGTGTCTTAGTTGAAAAAGTATGTCCATGATCCCACCATTGTTCTTAGAATTCAACCCGATGATCTAGAAATCCATGAGAACCTAACTTTTGAAGCCATGCCTATTCGCATTGAAGATCGAAAAGTCAAGCAGCTTAGAGGGAAGGATATTTGTTTGATCAAAGTCATCTGGATTTGTGGTGATGTGATGGAAGCATCTTGGGAATTAGAGGATAAGATGCGTCAGGACTATCCTGAATTGTTTGTATAAGTTGAATTTCGGGGACGAAATTCTTTGTAAGTGGGGGAGTAGTGTAACACCCCAAAATTTTAATCCCTGATTAATGAAATGTTAATTATAAAATTTATTATAATTAATTATTTCTATTTTAATCCTTGATTAAAAATCTGTGTTATGTATTCAGGGAATGTGTGTGCATTTATTTAATGGAAAATAATTATGCATAAATAAACATTTTGCATATTAGTCCCTGGGTTGGGACCTAGAAGTAATTATAGGAAAGGTTTTGGAGGGAAAGTAAATAAAATTATTATTTTTCAAAAACTGGGCAAAATACTCGAGTATTTTCTTGACTACTCGAGTATTCTGGTCAGAGTTGCACGAGTGAGTGCGTTTGGTGAGTCACCACCACCGATTCCCTTTCTTTGACAAGAAAACACCTCTCAACCACGTTTCTCGTTGTCGTGTCGGTCTGCATGAGCTTTCCCTCTGTCTATATAAGCCGATTGAACTCGAATTGTGAAGCATTTTGGCCAAATTGTTGAAGAGTTAGTGAGTTAGGGTTCTTGATTCGTTTCTTTTGATTCTCGCTCTGTGTGTTGATTCGAGTAGCAAACCATACACTAATACAAAGCTAACATATCGAGCTTTGTATAGACACCAAATTCTTGAGCTGAGAGTGAGTGTGAAGGAAGAATCGAAGCTTGGAAGTGAAGCTTGTTGCTGTCAAACCTTTTCCTGTAGCTCACTTTGGATTCGAATTTTGGTAAGCTCACGAGTTCTCTGAGTCTTAATTCGGTTTCTATAGCTAGTAGGTGTTGCATAGAGTTTAGAAATACTAATTTCCCCAATTTCTATCTCTGTTTCCTATGTCAACCAATTCCATTTTGGACCTCCACTCAAAATTGTCCTGCATGTGATGCTTGAAGAGATTTTTGGTGTTGTGGTGCTTTCTTTTGCAAATCTCTTGTTGATTCACGTCTGTGAGGTAAGGGGAAAGCTTTCTATTCACTAGATAGAGTTTAAATTGCATGAATTTAATTAGAGAGCCACCAAGAGGCTCTAAGGGCTTAGATTGAATAGGGAAATTGGTTTGGAGACCAAACTGTGCTCTAAATTTGTTGTGAGCAAATCCTATATGTTGCATGCAATCTGTCTTGAACATAAATTCACAATTTTATTGAGTATATTGCGATTTGGTATGTTAAGTTGTGAATTCTCATGTTTTATGCATTATCATGTGATTCCCTGTCAAATCTATTATTTGATGTGCTTTAAGTGTTTAGACATGTTCAATATATGTGATATTAACTCAGTTGATCAATGGATTGGCTTAGAAGTGATTAGAATTGAAAATGGTATGTTAAAACCAAGTTTCCAGCCTGTTTTGTAAGAAAAGACTCGAGTACTTGGCTTGATACTCGAGTATTTCGTGTAAAAATGGTGTGAATTTTGTTACAAACACTCGAGTACCAGGCCCAAAACTCGAGTATCAACTGATGCATGGGGACATTTTATGGCAAACCAGTCGAGTAATGCAGGAGTCATTCGAGTGTTCTGGAATTGATGAAGAACACTCGAGTACTCATGAATTACTCGAGTATTTTATGAATCTGAAACCCAAATCCTCAAAAAGGCATGAACAACTCGAGTAATTGAGAACTACTCGAGTAATCTGGAAATAAATGAAGAACACTCGAGTAGTTTACCCAGAATATTAAAAATACCATTTTTAATTCTGAGTCATTTGGTTAATAATTAAATAGCAAAAATCCAAGGGATCAGGACTTAAAAGAAATTGATTAATATAATTATACCGTTTGGATGACGAGATGTTGCTCGGGTGGCACGTTATATACCAATCAATTTCCTTTAAGTTAAAATAATGCATTCATTCTGGAGTTTGGATGATAGATCGTTTATCATGTTTTGGTAACATGAGGAGGGCCTCTAGGAGTGCCAATTGACGGCTCGGTTGATGACACATTATGGTTGACGACGTGGTCGGCATAGTGAGATGCTGATATGGTTATACCGTTTGGATGACGGGACGTTGCTCCGGTGGTACGTATTCCAAGCTTGTCATGTACATTCTTGGTGAATGTACCAATGTTGTACACCTAGGAGTACAACGCACTGTTGAGTGTTGGACGGAGTAAAGGATGGACGTCAGAGAGTGTCATAGAATGATGGAGATAGGCTTGAGAGCTAGGTTCATACATCATGCCACTCATCTAAAATAATGTTGATAAATGAAATAAGTATGAGCATCCTACTTGCATTCAATAATTGCTAAATGCTAAATATGATTGTTGTTAATTATTGCATGTCTATACATTCACATTGTACAAATATTTATGCTCTATTGACTATGTGTATAGAATTGCTTACCCCTATGCCCTTGTAGGTGATGTCCCGTTACATCGCTTGCATCGAGATCCGGCCACTTCCTAGTGGCATATGGATCTACGAGGACCATCGTGCGGTGTTCGAAGGGGAGGTAGAGGTTACCTTCTACCACCCTAACTCGCTGATTTGATTTCGTCCTCGTAGGTTTAGGATTCCCATCATATACACTATGCACGTACCACCTTTTTACACATATCATGGACCACCTCCCACACGACCAGCTCGCTCATATCACAGCTTTCGTTTTCGACCTACCCGCTCACACCCTTTTTCTTCGAGAGTCGTCCGCGAGGAGACTCCCCCTTCTGATCCGAGGAGCCCAGTTAGGGTCACCCCATCTCCTGACCCTGTACCCAGTGGTAGGGTACCCTCTCCATCGGATGAGATCGAGGAGGATCCTGTGGAGGACGAGAGCGGAGGCGAGCCTGTCATTCATTCTACCGGGAGTCAGTGGAGGGACGATGATCCCAAGGTATGTGCATATGGTACATGATGAAGATCATGGGATCCGATGTGGGGATGTTGTGGAGGAGATTCTGCTGCTGCTGCTGTTGATGATGATGATGTTCATTTCTGCTACCTGGAGACTGCTACTTCTACTACTACTACTGCTGCTGCTATCAGATCTATGTGACCACCTCTAGAGCTCATATTTTTGAGATTTATATTTTGTAGATATGCTTTTGGAGAACTTTAGGGCTATGGTTTTGTTTTGATGTAGATCTTTTATGGACTTGTATGGGAACTTGGAGACATGACTACTTGGGACTATGTATTTCATGACTTATATATATATATATATATATATAACTTATGTTCATATTACAACTGTGCATAGTCCTACCATTTCCGCTCACTCTGATAAAGATTAATTAACGGATTCGGTTATGTTATTTAAATGTTGGAAGTCAAGCTAGTGTTGGAAGACTTGCTTCAAACTCTCTTATGGACTTCAAGCAGATATCAAGCCATTGTTTTGATGATAACAACCAACTCAAGATTCAAGCACTCAAGTATCTTCAAGATTCAAGATTGAAGACTCAAGCAAGATATAGCCTAGAAGCCTTTTCCCATAGGACATGTGTAAGGTAATGAAGTTCTTGATATTAAAGAGTTTAAAAGGCCAATAAGTTTTTCTTATAAAAAGGAGAAGGAAAATGTGCTTTCATGAAAAATTGTTTTTATATATGAGTTTGTGTGAAAATTACTGATGTTACAAAACTCTGAATATTTTTATGTATGCAAGAGAGAGTAATCGATTACTTTCTTGAGTTAATCGATTAACTTTGTTGCATCAACTTTTCCAAAATCATTTTTGTGTAAAATACACTTATGATCCTTGTATTCGGAATTGTTGAGAATCATGTTCCCCATGATGATATTTTCACGATGACAACATGATGACAAACATGAACATTGCTATGTTACAGGTACATGGATGAAGCGTGAAGATGTGCATGCCTTTAGTCTTAAACCTTTAGGTTTAGAAGTTGGTATGTAAAACAATGTTTAGGCTAAGTCACTCAAGTAATTCTAGCATGATATGATGATGATATTTTGTTTTGTGGAAATAGTAGAAGAAGTTCTTTTTACAAACTTAGCTCTTGGAAAGTGTTTTTATGAAAACCTTTGCGAAAACCTTTGGTTACAAAATCTTTTATGAAAATCTGATTTTTATGTGGAGTAATCGATTACCCCTTATGGACTAATCGATTAAATGCTGCAACTTGTAACCAGAGAGTAAGTAATGGATTACTTAGGTTCATATAATGGATTACTTCCTTGGTCTGGTCAACTAAGTGCAAGTAATGGATTACTTGAAGCTAATAATCAATTACATTTTGTGCTGCAACATTTTTATAAAAACCAGAGAGCAAGTAATCGATTACCTTGACCAATGTAATCGATTACCTTATTTCAAAATTTGAAAAACGTGCTGAAATCTTTTGATTCTCAGAATGATTTATTTCCTTTTTTAAATGATCACGTTTTTCAAATTCAAAACTTCTTCTTCTACATTTTTTGGCTAGAAGCTATTATTCTCTTCTTCTTCAACTATTCCTTTTTTTGAAAAACTTTTCTTGGAGAAAAATTTGATCATCATCATCATCCTTCATATTTTCAAAAGTCAAAAACCTTGAGTGTTCTTTAGTGCTAATCATTGTCATAGGACTTGATTGTTGTATCAGCTCTATCTAGAGAGCATCATTGTTAGTTGCACACACTTCTTCGTGCAAATCCAATTTTTGTAAGGGGTGTGACAACCTTAGTAATTAAAGAGTGTTATCCTTAGGATTGAACGTGTGTCGCGTTCATAGGGTGAGATAAACCCTTGTGTATTGGGTAGTGCTATACGAACGGTGGGATTCCTAGTAGTTAGGCTATCTGTATATCTAGGAAGGTGTTCCTAGTTGTTTTTGTTCGAGGTCCCTTGCGAACGGTGGGATTCCTAGTAGCTTGGGGGGCGCTCTGGATGTACTCGGGGACGCGTGGCGTCTTGGTCTAGTGAAAAGCTCAAGTGGGTCTCTTGAGGACTGGATGTAGGCATTATTTGCCGAACCAGGATAAAAATCTCCGGTGCAAATTTCTCTATCCCTTATCTCTTTACTTTTCGCTTTTATATTGTGTTAATCATATTTTGCGAATAATCTTATTTGAAACAATATAGCATGAGTATTGTGTTTTCATGGTGTTAATCTCTTCAATCTCGTGAATAATACGTTTTCAATATTAGTATAAATATTCTTATTATTCTGTGCTTAAAAACGTTTTCAATCGTTCTTTTAGTCTTCCGCTCGTTTAATTCTCTTTAAATCTTTTAAGAACGTTTGATTTGATTGACATTCAATGTTTTTATAAACACCCAATTCACCCCAACCCCCCCCCCCCCACTCTTGGGTGACGTTGCCAATACCATCAATTATCCCAACAATTGGTATCGGAGTTTCGTGCTCTGGAAAAAAGCTTAACTGCTTGAGTTAAAGATCCATTGTGGATATTGGCAGTATTGGGATTTTTACTTGTTTTACTATGGAAAATCTTACATTCGATGATGCACCACTTTTCGATGGGAAAAACTATTTATATTGGAGTGCTAGAATGAAATTTTACCTTCAATCCATAAGTTGTCATTTATGGAATATTGTTCTTCATGGTTTTGATTTAAATCCAAAACACATTTTAAATGAATTTGATAAAATATGTTGTGCCTTGAATATTCAAGCTATGAGCATTCTAAGATATGTTATATATGATGAAGCGTATGCTAGAATCAAGGATTGTGTTAATGCAAAAAATATTTGGGACACTTTAAAAACACACTATGCTACTGATGATCTTGAAAGTGTTAGTGTTTCCAGGAAAGAAAAAGTGCAGCAACACGGAAAGGACACAAAGGATGAGATGATCAACTCCCATGATGAAATTTTTAATGATGACACCAACAGCATGAGGAGCAACTCGTCAAGTGAAGATGATGAGTTAGAGAGTCTTTTTGAAGCATTCATGGAATCACATTTTGAGTTGAGTTTTTTAGACGAGGAGTCTGTAGACAACAATGTTGAATTATATTCATTTACTCCTCATGAGGTAACTCTACTTGATTACTATTCCCATACTCTACATGTTAGTGATAATGATTTGGGAGATGAGTTTGAAAAATTTTGTTTAGAAAATAGCACCTCTACTAGTCATGAAAAATGTAATTTTATTGAAAAACAAAGTGAGGTTGCTTCTTGTGATTCTTATGGTATTGCTAAATCCTCTTGCTCCAACTCCTTACTTGACAATACAGATAAAAATGTGGATATTCAAAGGTCAAGTAAAGTTGTTGACAAGTGTGATTCTCAATACAAGGATCATAAGGATATTTTTCACAAAAACGTTTTTGAAAAAGTCAAAGCATCTCCCAAAACTATTATCTGTAATTATTGTGGACATTCGGGACATATTTCTCACTTATGCTTGTATAATAAAAATCATTACATGAGAAATAAAATGAAATGGGTTCCAAAAATTTCTAAGGAATCCAAGCCTAATCCTCCTGGACCCAACATGAGATGGGTACCAAAAAGTTCTTCTTGTAACAGGAACATGCATAATTAGTTGTCAATGAAAGAACCAAAAAGAGGTCAGGAGAAGAAAGCGATTACAATGACTTATTGGAAGCGAACAACTAGATGGGTGGAGAACAAGTTTGCTAGGACCAAAAACTCCTTAAAAAGACATTGGAATCATAATGGAGTCAAATATTATAAGAGGAAGCAATGGTCAAAAACACACTCATTTTGGTCAAGAAAACGTTCAGCCTGGCACAACAAGTCTGAGGTAACAAAGTCATCTTCCTACTATAACCATGATTATACAAGAGCCTACTTCGATTATTCCAAGTTGTATTGAATTTGAAAACCAAATCATGTGCAGTAAAATTGTGTTTAATTAAGTTTTCACATGATTACTAATTATTGGAATAATAAAAGTACTTCATTCATAATGTGATACTGAGTGCAAGCTTGAAGTTGGTTGAGTTAGCATTCAAATGCATATTATGTATGAACTTGTTACTATTCATAGTTATATAAGGCTTGTGTGACTTTGAGTATTCTTTGGCATGTTATTTATTCTAATTCTTTCAAATTGCTCAAATTGTTTCACATTGAAAAATCTTACTGACTTGAGCATTGGAGATAGCCAGAAACATTTTGTGGTTGCAGAAACAGGGTTGAACAGGTAAGTTGACCACAAGCTATAGCCACACAGGGTCCCTATGTTCAAAGAATCAGTCAGAGGGTACAAGGAAGCTTGAAAAGAGAAGAAAAAGCAGATTTCTAAAGTTTAGGCAGAAGTAATCGATTACTCTGCAACAGTAATCGATTACCCAATGGTTAATGCATCAGGTCTGATCAGTTCAAGGGAAGTAACCGATTACAGGACTGAGGATACTCGATTAGTTCTGCAGCATCATGCAACTCACCAGAGAAGAAGTAATCGATTAGAATGGAAGATGTAATCGATTAAATGCCAGAAAGTAATCGATTACAGCCTACCCAGTAATCGATTAGAAAAGTTGCATCACATATTCATCAGAGAGGACGTAATCGATTACAAGTGTTGAAGTAATCGATTACATTGAGTAAAGTAATCGATTAAAGCCTGTTAGTAATCGATTATCTGCTACAGTATCTGAAAAAAAGGGGAAATTCGTGTAGACCAAATGGGCCTTTGTTGACTCGTTTTGACCAAGTGTGGACCACTTATGTTGACCTAACCCTAGCCACACATACCCTCTTACACATCCTCTCTCTCTCATTCCCTACCAATACACACGACATACTCCCTCCTTCCACGTTCTCTTCTTTATTCTTCCTGCAACCAACAAACCTCCATCAAAACACCACCATTCTCACTCATAAACCTCCATCTCTTTCCCTATCCTCACTCAAAAACCGTCCATTTTCTCTCTCTCTCTCTCTCTCTCTCGTACGGCCTACTTCTTAAATCACCATTAAATCACCATCAAAACTCCATTAAACCTCCATAAGACCACCTCTAACCACCTCCCTTCACCATTACCTTTAACCTTCCTCCTCCATACCCAAACCCCTGGTTCAACTCGGTTCATGCAAAGGGTTCACTGGTTTTTTGTTCTTCTCTTCCCGGTTCACTGGTTTGTCAAGGATCTTGGTTCGGTTCAAGAATAGTCGATTATATTCCTTGCGTGCTGAATTTTCTGAACTTAAAAATTGTGTTGAATCTCTTACATGTGTGGATGAGTCAAAGTTTTTCAATTATGTTCGACCCTTGAGTTTGTATGATGTTTTTCCAAAACATCAACATGAGTCATTGTTGTACAAAGGGATGAATAAAGATCCTAAAAATTTTGTTTTCCTTGTTCATGGAAATAACACCTTCATGAATGGGGAAAAAGGCAAATTTTCTAAGATGATGCATGATGTAAGGAATGTACCTTTTGACCCTGGTGGGATTGAATTTATTTCTAAAATTTCATTACTTCATCGGCATCCATGCTCATTCCCATGGGACATGGGAGTAACTTGTTATTCCTATATCACATGGGAGTTGAGCCATAGAATTTGGGATCCTGGTGGTGTAGGTTATTTTATTCTTTTATTTTATTTTCTTGTAATTATGTAGTAGTGTAGGTTATTTTATTCTTTTATTTTATTTTCTGTATTTCGATTTTTTTTATTTTATTAAAAAAAAGCGCACTAGTGTACAGGTCTGGCGCGCCTGGGCGCGCAGTCCTACACGCCTGGGCGTGCACTGGGCGAAAATGCCCAAAAGTTAGGGGATTTTTATTCATTGATCAATTTTATACCCTTTGCCCATCAGACCAGTTCCTGTACCTGTGCAACAAAAATATGTAATTGCTTTCTAGGATTTATTTTTTTAGTTTTATTGCTTGGAAATTTATTTGGATCATGGGTTATTTGCATCTAGTTATATTTTGTGTAACAGATATGAGTTAATATTTCCCCATTAGAGGTGTTATTTTTGGCACTTCTTTCTAATGACTTATATAAGTTTGGGGGAATGTTTTCTCACTTTTGTTAGTGATGAGTATTTTATTCAGATGCAAGTAGGAAGTGTCCAGATTATTCCATGTAATTATTTATTTTGTAGTTAGGTATGTTTAGTTTAGTTTGCTTGAGGGCAAGCCAACCTTTAAGTTTGGGGGAGTGGACAAAATAAAAAAAATTTCAGATCTGAATTTTTCTCCCATTTTTGGTGTTGGTTTGTGTCTTAGGTAGAGGTTTTGTAATTATTCTAGACTTAGGATTATTTTTCTGATGATAGGTGTAATACTTAGTTTAGGATTTGACTCATTGATTCATGTTATTTATTTGTTGAGCTGTAAATATTTTTGAAATCTGGTTATTTTGACAAAGTTTTTCAGAACTTGAGATTAATGAACTGACTTTAGCTTAGTGAGATTTTGAGCCAATTTGATGGGGTATGTGAATAAGTTGAAATATTTTGATTTGAGACCCCTATTTCTTTCATGAGTGTGTTCTCTTTAGTTTTGTGTTCTAGAACTTGACCGGTGACCATTTTGAGATTGATAATTGATTACATACATGAAAATGATTAAGGCATTTAGGATGGTGTTTTTGTAGCCTTCAGAGAATTTTGTTGGATTTTTTTTCCCTTAGTTGCCCATTTTGAGCCTGATATAAATATGATTTTTCTTTGGTACCTTGCATTGATTGTATTTTTTTGTGAGTACCTTAGGAATTTTGAATGAGCAATTAAGAGAGGGACATTTCAAAAGTCAGAAAATTGTGAAAGTGTTGATTGAGTTACTCTTCTTCCAAAAGAAAAGAAAAGAAAAGAAAAATTTGAGAAAAAGTGAAAATTGACGAATGATAAGAGAAAAGAAATTTGTTTGGAAGAGGTAGTAGAGAAAAATTGAAAAAGAAGAAGTTTGAAATAGTTGTGATTTGAGTGTGAGTCCTCATAGTATTCATTGCTCATTCATAATTTTTAGAGGGAAATTTGTTGTGCATTTTAGCCCTTAGTTTCATCTTTTCTTTCTTTTATCCCACTTGACACTTTTAGCCATGGCCTCATTACAACCAAAATAAAGACCTTTTGATTTGTGCATGTTTTTAATAATTTCATTGGAGATTTGGGTCTATGGTCAAGCTTATGCTAACATTTAACTATTGTATTAACTTGAGTGAATTGTTATAACCCTTGATACACATGACAGATATACACTGAGAGGTTGAGAGTGTTCACTAGTTCTGAGTTCTGATTGATTTTGTTTCTTTAACCATGTTTTGATATGTGAATAGCTTGTGTAAATATGTGGCTGTGTTGATGAGTCGAAGTCTTAGATTAAGTGTTGTACATTTTGATTTAGATGGTTGTCTTGAGTTTATGAATTTTTATTTTACACTTTGCCTAAGACATGCAAAATGCTAAGTTTGGGGGAGTGATTTGGGTCTAATATATGATGTTTTTGGGCTTAATTTCACTTCCTTTTGCTATGGTTTTGGTTTGTTTCTCTTGTAAATATAGGTATTTTGTATTAGTTTTAGGAATTTTTAGTTTTTAAGAATCCTTTGAACGTTTTGATCAGTTTTGGGTATGTTTCAGGTGTTTTGGAGCTTTATTTGGAGAAAATATTATTGGAGCTGAGAAGAGCATAAGAAGACCTTGAAAATGACACAAGAACGAAGAGAAACAGAGTCTTGAAATTCTTGGCACACCCAGGCGCGCGTGCTTCGTTAATTTTGGGTGATCAGATATGGCGCGCCCAGGCGTGCACACCGACACGTCCAGGCGCGCATGACTCGAGCAGGTCCAATTGGGCCGATTTCTGAGCAATTTTGAGGATTTCTATTAGGATTTGTATTTTATCTATATATTTATGTTTTTAGGATTAGGTTAAGGAGTCAGTAATTAGCAGCCATAATTAGTCATCATTAGAGATTAGTATCAAATTTGAGGGAGATTACGTTCTCTGGAGAGCATTCGGAGGAGGAATCCATTGAAGGCTGAAGATTCAGATCAAGGATTAGTGGTAATTTAGGAATGAATTACTTTTTTTCTTATTTGTTCTTCTTCTCTATGATGTGTAACTAAACCCTCTTGTGTTAGGAACATGGTGGATTTGATTATGTAGTTTATTTATATGAATTAATGTTTTTTAGTTTTTAAATCAAGTGTTTAATTGTGTTTTTATTGTTATGCATGAACTTGATCAATTCATGTTATGGATTTTTAGATCTGAATTGGAAAACTAGGATTTAAAATAGGCCATGCAATTAAACAATATAATAATTCAACTTGTAGGAATACTTTTGGATTTTTATATAACTCTTCATAATTCAATGGTTATTCAATAAATTAAATTTCTAAGGAATTAGGATTTAACAAATTGGATAGTAAAATTTCATTAGAGGAATCTGGGAATTACTAATTTTCTTAATTAGTTCTTGATTTAACTGCAAAACATTGATTTATATTAAATAAATGAAATATTCAATAAAACTAGTTCCTAACCACCATTCACCCATTGTTATTTGTTTTTATTTATTTTTCAAGCAGTAAAATATTCTTTTTAATTAATTTATTTAATTCTAAATTTTAATAGATTTTACTTTTAATTACACTTAGGTAGGAATAAGTTAAATAATTCGTAGTCCCTGTGGGAACGATATCTGGTCTTCCTAGACTATATTACTTTGCGATTTGGTATACTTGCTAGAGAGTGAACAGGTGGAAAGAGGTGGAGATGGTGGTGGTGGTGGGAGAGGTGGTGGAGGAAGTAGATTTCGTAGGGTGGGATGTGGTTGGGAATTAGCCCCAGTTCTTGAATGAGATGAACGTGGTGGTTGAGAGTTGGTGACATGATTCTGAGGGTGTGTGAGTTCCAGAATGAGAGGTTCGTGGTGGCTGAGAGTTAGCCCCACGATTCTGATTTAGAAGATCACAAAGGTCACCAGAGGGTTGTTGATCGTTGTTGTTAACATTTCTGGGTCTACCGCGAGTACGTACGATGCGATCGCGAAGATCTCCTGCTTGGCTTCTGGTATAAACCATGGTGGAAGTGGGAATGATTTGTTATTCAGTCCCCAAAAACGGCGCCAATGTAGTGTCCTTAATCGAAATCCCTTGAAGCTATGGAAGAACTCCAGGAATGATCTCAATCAAGATTTTAATGTAGGACTCTGTAGGATTTCTGTATATCCAGTTGGGATAAACAGGATTTCCCTAGTCAACAAAGTGTGTGCTAGTGTCAACTTAGGGATGGAGAGAACGTACCTTATCCCCCATAGCATGGTGGTTCTTATAGGGGTTTACCTGATACGTACATTCCTGGGCCTTTCAGATGAGGCATGTAAAGAAGAAGTGTTCAATTGGGATTGGTAAAGGTGCTGATAAGGTTGCCTTTGTAAATCCCTTATGTGATGAATTCTTATCCTTATCATGTTATCTAACCAAGCTGTGTGGGAATATAGGAGAAGTCGTTAGGCTAATTGATACTGTTAATGATAACGATAAGGATGAAGATCCTGTGCTCGGCCATAGTCTCGTAAGCTTGTAAAATCTCCTCAATGCCCCTTGGCTCGGTATTTCGTGTCGGCCGTATGCTGGTCTGTATGCCTTGTTCCAGCGTCAAAACTGGTTGGACCAATATGATTTCGGTCGGATAGACTCTCGGTCCACTACAATTCTAGACATCTAACTATTTAATAGCTACTTCTAACTATTTGCTAATTACATTTAGCTATTTACTAATTACTTTCTATGTTGCCCTCATGGGGAGCAACACTTTAGGAGTAGAAAATTCATACTCCACAGCTGAGGAATGCAACCATTGCTCTGATACCATAATTGTAACAACCTAATTTTTAATTACGTTATTAATTATTAAATCATAAAAAATTTTGGAAAATTTTGACGGAGTTTACTTTAAATTATGGAATTTTCCCTTTTAAAAATATAAACCTGTCAGATCCAGATACAACTTAGATATAAAAGTGAAAGTTCAACATCATTTCTAGTGTCATAATAAAATTTACAGCGCATAATCTACAGTCCATGTGTAATTAATTGTTTATGTCTTGTACAATTCCAAATGGGAATATCACTTTTTACAAAAAGAGGATATATAGATATCCATCAAGTGATATCCAAGTTTTGCTTAAAAGCGTAAGTATTACATTTTGCAAGAGATAAAGGGTTTATACATTTTAAAAAGAGTGAAATATTATCAGTAGCTAGCTGGTTGCAATTGCGTGACTCTGAAGTCACACTAAGTAGCCCATGCTCTAATAATTAGAGTATGCTTTGCTCGGCATCAGGAATAGGAATTCTCCTGCTATTGTACCTAAAAATAGCAACTAAGAGGGTGAGATATTAATTCATAATCAAAGGAAACAATTAAAAACGATATTAAGATATAATGATGATGCATGCTACATAAATAAGAATTTTAATAATAATAATAATACTTAATAATAAGCATAAGTCATATAATTCTTCATTTCCTTTTTATTTTCCTTTTCTTTTTACTGGATTCTTTATTCATTTCATAACTTTGCACATATATACTCATCATCATAATTATCAACTACTGTTCATAATACATAAACATTCGTAATGCAATGCAATGCAATGCAACTTCTCCATTCATCATTTGCTTTCTTTTCTTTACTTTAACATCGTAGTTATTACTACACTTTCTTTTACTTCGTAGCTTTTGCTACGCTTTCTTTTACTTTTTCTTTTCCTTTTTCCTCACATCGCCTTCCACACTTTAGAAAAGACCAACTAGGAGTAAATGTTCCTCTACCAGCGCATACACTGTACTTCACGAGAACGTCCATCATACAGTGTAGGAACCCTTGTACTTCACGAATACGTCCATCATACAGGGTAGGAACCATCCTCCGTAATCACGAAGTATGTAAGTGACCGATAGAACTACTATAGTGTGCACAGGACCAATCACTACTTCACGATACGTCCATCATACTGGTCTCTGCTGGGGTAGATCAAAGTCCCCTATAATAGTTCCCGTGATTGTTTCATAAGCACAATCAAATCACTATAATACTCTCGTCCATTAGTTGTATGAATCTTCACGATAACATCCATCAATTCATAGAACCTGGCCATCACATCATCTTTCCTAATCCTTAACGACCACCTTACTCCTTAAATGCACGTGTTTCTAGTTCATTTTAGGGTGTTATTGATATTCAAACCTTTTTAATATTTATACCAAATTGGTTGGGTTCTCTAACTTAGGATAATTGGCCATACTCATAAATAATAACATTCCAGCATAAAGACTTTAATGATAGTAACAATAACATTCATTGATTCCACATAATAATCTTTAAGCATAATTTATCAACATTCATGTAACATCAACATCATTCAAATCATAAAGCCCTAGGTTCAAATACTAATTAAATTCACACTTAGCACATAATCAAACATACAAATCAAACACACATACCATTATATACTTATTATCCTAATTAATCCCTTCCCCTAATTAAGAAAAATACCTCCCCTAATTAAGAAAAATACCTCCCCTTTACCTTTGTAGAGAGAGAACGAGAGAACGAAAGTTGAGGGTTTATGTGTAGAACCACCCCTTAGACTTGGATTTGTGCACTTTATCTACAAATTTCTTGATACCCAACACCTTCAAAGCTTTCACTCTTAGTTTTATGTCCTAAGCTCCTTGATTTCATAAGTTAGGGTTCAAGGGTGTTGTGAATTTGAGAGGGGAGAGAGATTCATGGTGATTTTAGAGAAGGAAAAGCATGGAATTGAAGTGGGAAGATGATATTAGGTGATGATTTGTGGTGATTTTGGGTTGATTTTATGAATTGATGAACCTAGGGTTTTTCGGTAGAAAATCGCATGAGAGAAGAAGGAAGAAGAAATGGTGTGTGTGGCTGGTGTATGCAGCAGCACCAAAATTTAATCTGGTGTGCGCGCCTTGGCGCAGGTTGGTGCCCGCTGTGCGCGCGCCTGGTGTTTGGCTGGTGCACCAACTGGTCTGGTGCGTACCGGATCTGGTGCACGCTGATGCATCTGGCTAGAAAACTGGCGCACCAGATTTGGTGTTGGTGGTGGGCTGATGCACCAGCTGGTGCTGCTCCCTGGTGCTGCGCACCGGTGCAGGATTTTGCTAGCCGGTGCATGGGCCGGTGCTTTTTTTTTTTAAACACAATTTAATACATTCCAAAACCTTTGTAAAAACTAAATACATGCCAAAACATTAAAATTTCATTTTTCTTATAATTATCTAACTTAAAACTTCTAATTACTTAATTAAATTTAATTATCCAATGCATATAACTATTTAATAAATTTGGGATGTTACACATATCGATATCAAACACATATATGACACGAATACTTTTTCATTTTAGGAGTTTCTCGACTTCATAATTAGGAGTATCTAATTCTTTTCCTTTTATCTTTTCAATTTTGTTCAAATTTTTTCTAAACTAATATCATGGCGGTTGACATCACATCAAATCCAGAAGATAAACACATATTGAGGAGTAATTTAGGCTTTTAGAGAACGGAAACTATATGTTTAATTATAAAATGGTTGGAAAATTTTGAAATCAGATCGGATTAGGAGATTAGACCGGATTACATTTTTCGGTTCGATTAGTTCCATCCCGTGGTTTCACGGTCTGAACCGGATCATTTATATCCCTATTTAACATTCCCTCTGTAACACTCCTTGTATATCATTTTACTTTATAAGAAAAGTAATAAGTTTATGAATACTTGGACTTGTTATCGTTGGAAAAAGATCTGAAAATAAGAATTTTCCCTTCCCTTGAAAATTCCTTTTCACAAATACTTGATTAGTAATGAGGTTGACTATCAAAATCAGAGTTTGCGGAAACATAGTAAAGTAGTCATATTATGCCCCCAAAATATATCAAGTGTAACAAGTCCATGGATACCAAATAAATATTATTATGAAACCAATTTCATCTTATGATACCTTTTTCAAAATGTGTATCATATAAATACTATTAAAACAGAGATGTTATAGAGCTGGTCACTGGTCCTCTGTCCAAACATTCATCTGGCCGGATCCTCGATATCTGCACAAAGGGTTCCCAACCCACACTTTCTATATTTTTCATGCACCTAAAGGACATCTCCCTTCACTGACTTTTGTGCAAGCTAGATGCACGATCAACACCTAATAAGGGCATGGGGGTTAGCTATACATATTCGCATAATCAAATGAGAATAAAACTAACATCCACAAGTCAACATGTAGCAAATCATGATGCATAATCATATAAGCACACCCGGTTAATCATAATAATTCTTTCAATGCAGGTGGCATGATGCATGATTTCCTTCCACAACTGAGGCCTATAACAAAGTCCATCTTGGACGTCCATCCAATACAACGTTGTGTTCCCGGAACACTGACATTCGTTCCCAGAACGTAATGCCAAACCATACTTGGATAAATAAGCATCTCTCCCAGAGTGTGCACCACGTTCCCAGAACGTGTAGCAAACCATACTTGGAATAATAAGCATCACTCCCAGAGTGTGCATCACTTTCCCAGAAGGCATACGTTCCCAGAACGCATAAAAACCAGGTCCCGGACACTGGCCACATTCCCAGAATGTGTTATCAAGTAGGTTGCATATCAATGTGTTCCCAGAACACTAACATACGTTCCCAGAACGTATATAACCAGGTCCCAGACACTGGCCACATTCCCAGAATGTGTCATCAAGTAGGTTACAAATTTGGTACTCCCGGAGTACCCTCCTCATATTCCCAGAATATGATAAATAATTGTTTCCTACCAACCCATCTTCCATTCTATATGCATGAATGCACAATCATTAAGGTTGGTTTTTATCTTTAATTCTATTATTATACCAATGTGTTCCCAGAACACTAACATACGTTCCCAGAAAGTATCGCAGACCATACTTGGAATATAATCAAGCACCACTCCCAGAGTGTGCATCACGTTCCCAGAACGTATCAAAGAAACCATGTCCCAGACAATGGCCATATTCCCAGAATGTGTCATCAAGTAGGTTGCATCAATTTGGTACTCCTAGAGTACAGGGTCATGTTCCCATTAATTCCATTATTATGACTTAGAAAACACAACTTCTGAATGATATCTTGAGGTATGGCTTTACTCATAAAATTCACCATTGAAATTAATTTTATCATACGCTCATAGACCTGGATTGAGAGAATATAATCATTGGTATTAACAATCCTTACTCAAAAACATAACTCTTATTTTCAAGTTTTCAGGTACTAACCGGTTACATCATCACCTAACCGGTTAGAATTACAGACCTGAATACAAAACCACTGATTTTCAAAGAGTCTTTTCTTGAATTCTCTACTCAATCCAATAACAAGGTCTTAGCATAACAGAATACCTCAAGTTCAACACATAATATCATTCAAAAGATCTAAGTCATAATCCAATTTCATTTATGCATAATTTCCTCTTGAAATTATCATTTGATATTAAGGTATTAACTCATCACTTCCAATCTAAACCAAACAGTGCTCAATTACATAGTTTTAGATTGGTCTTTGTATGAAATTCTAGCTTAAACTTGAGTACAAATGGTATGGAAACTTAATCAATTTCAGAAATTCATTTTCTTTGAAAATTGACAGTATCTAACCGGTTACAAATTTCGACTAACCGGTTAGATTATGCAGTCTGTACATTGAAAAATGAGGATTTGCATACCATTCTTTTCAATACTCAAATCTAACCAATTTCATCAATCAAAAGAGTTCACATACCCTAATACTAATATGTTCAGCCACAGAAACATATATATCTTGCATGCATTCAATTTAGATACTCAAATTGCACATAATTGCACATATTTCACAACTTAATGCATCAATTCACATAATATCCAAATAAGTCATGAATCCAACATCAATATAGCTTGAATGCATCTAGATAACATTGCTCATAACAACAATTGAGCTCAAATTGGCCTCCAAGCCACTTAACCATTTTAACTTATGCCCTTTGAGTCTCTTGGTGACTCATCCTATGTTATACCACAATTTATTCTCATTCTAGCATATAGTAAGCTTCCCCCTTACCTCTAGATCGATTGAGAACACAAACTTCACAGAGAAATGGGTTTGAACACCAAAATCCACTAATTCCCCTTCTCTGCTGAACATGCAACAAAACTTCGGTGGGTTCCCAAAATCAGAGAGTTCAACATAGAAAACATGCATCAAAATTGGGGAAAATAGTTAGGACTTTGTCTCTCTCTGCAACATGCTAAAGAGATTAGGAAAGATTTGAGACCAAGGGATAGCAGAAGCTTACCAAATTCAGAGCTTAAACTTAGCTTCCAGAAACAAGGATAACACTGAACCTGTTTTCAAACTTCAACTTCAGAGATTGATTTCTTCCTCGACACACACTTTTAGCTTACAAACTTTATATCAACACGAAGCTCTGGATGTAAGCTTCGTGTTCGTGTATCACTCAGAGTCTCACTCCCCACACAGAAGAAGAATCGAACTGAATGAAACAAGAACCCTAGAACAGAGATTCCCCACACCAACACTCACCAAACCCTGATTTTGATCTCAATCCAGGCTATTTATAGCAAAATCAGAGCTCCATGCATGTTGACACGTCCTTCCCCACTAAGATTAAGATGATTTCGTGGCGAATTCTGGGTTTAAACGCGTGATCACTCATCAAACGCACTAATCCCAATTTCTGAGTTCATCGTGTAACCGGTTACAAAGCCCTTTTAACCGGTTACATACTGATAAAATTCAAAAATTAATAATTTAATTACTCTTTCTTCAAAAACCTTTTTAATATTGCAATTAGGTCCCAACCCAAGGACTAAATTACAATATTCACATTTTTGTACAAAATAACCATATAAAAATATATCTCATATTTTTATATAATAAAAACACATAATGTACAAAAACTAAAACCTTCAAAACTAATATAAATCAATTATAAAATAATTGTTATAATTAATTTCTTGGTTATTTGGGAGACGAAAATTAGGGGTGTTACACTACTCCCCCACTTAAAAGGAATTTCGTCCCCGAAATTCATCTTCTGAAATTTTCCACTTTTCCAAAGTGTTTTTATACTAGAAAACTTCAGCTTGCTCCCAAAAATTTGTTCTTTGGGGTCCTCCCCCACTTAAAAGAGTTTCGATATAGTTCTTTTATTTCGAAACATTTCTAATGAAACCTTTCACTTTAAAAATTCTTTGCATAAAAACTCTTATGTGAAGGAATTCTTTTAAAAGGAATACTCTTTTGAGTAATACACTTCACATAAATATTCTTCAAATAAAACACTTTCCAATAAACTTTTTGGAAAAACTTTTTGGGCTGCGCACTCCGATCTCTTGAGCACGATCAACGAAACATTTGTATGACTTTATTCCTTAATAGTTTGAGACATTAGGGTGATCAGTCCCAATATTCAAACCATTAATAACAAAATCATCCCTTTCAGATATAATCTTTCACAAGAAAGACCATACGACAGGTCTTTAAGTTAGATGAACTTAAAGATAGGGTAATTATCACTATCAGACTTAGTTAGATAGTCAAGTTCTAGAGACATTTCCGTTGGGGAGACAAAGATTTGTCCTATCCCGGTGGTTGTTAATCTCTCTAGCCATAACTGATCTTTCTATTTCTGTAGTGTCCACAGTTATTTATCACATTCAACTGTGATAAAGGTTTTGATCACAGAAAGATTGGAGTTGAACTTCCAACAGGATATTGATACTCAAACGATTAGATTAACGTAATCGAAAACATTTAACTACGTTAACTCAGATCAAAGGAAGAGATAGGCTTGGGTTGTCTACGTCAGGATTACACTCAACTCTCATCTCAGCCGGTGAATTCTTCTCGTGCTGGATTCATCCATTCCTTTCTCACCTTTTCCTTCAAGACAATTCGGTGAATAATACTCCAGCTTCCTACAATCGGAACTGACTATTCCCTTAGGTACATCACAACTAAACTCAAAGTGATGTGCCTCACAGTTTTCACCTTGAGATGGACAAATGTTCCCTTCCCTATTTCCTCCTTAGTCACTTTTCTTCAATCGAGGATTCCTTAACCTTGATATTTCCGTGGTTGATATTCTCCCTTTTACTTTTCCCCTTTCTCCAGTTGGGCCTTTATTTCATCAATCTTTCTCTTATTCTGAACTCAAACATTTCTCGCAAGAAATTCATGTACTTTCCCATAGTCCTCATACATACTTACCAACATCGAGAAATTCCTTATTCCTTGATAGTTGATAGCTAACTTGGATTCGAACATAATCTACTCTCGAAATTCGTGCCCTTGGATTTCTCATCTAGGTCGTCCTAGACAAAACTTCATAAATTCCTTGCCTCCATACTATATTTTCTAATATCCATAATCCTTGACTTTAATTCCAAAGATTAAATCTCATTCGTTTCTTTCAGCTCCTCATCTTCTGGTTGTAATTCACGAATCCGATTCAAGAATTCGTTGACCATTTGCAACATTCCCAATCTAAGGCTAAATAGTTCCACTTGCATTGCCCGACTTTGGTCTCTGAACTCCTTGATCAAAATAGCCTCCTTGACCATCATTGAGCTCACAGGAATAGCCTTTCTGTTCAAATCATCTGCAACCACGTTTGCTTTGCCAGGATGATAAGGGAGCTCAAAGCCATAATCTTTAAGAAACTCCATCCCTCACTTTTATTTTACATTCAACTCTTCCTCCTCTTATTGTCATTCACATTTTCGAACTCCAAACTTGTTCATGAATCACAACCTTTTTATCTTAATGCTTATCGTCTCTCTTGCATTGTCCAGCTAAATCCTCTATCTTCTCCAATTGGAGTAGCTCCTTAATTTCAACTCTCGATTAATCCATAAGTATTATAATTCAATCCTCTTAAATCAATTTCAATGACGAATCAAGGCATTAAGCTGTTTTATCACATTAAATCCTTCCTTAAATTTTACTTAGGTAATTGACATTGAGTTTGGATTGAAGGAAGATGTCTACTGATACCAAAAGTTCCTTCACAAAGGACTTAAATTTTTATTTTAAACTTTCAGCTTCTAAGCGGTTACAAGAAACTCTAACCGGTTATGAAGTATTGTTTTTAGAAATAAAACCAAAGAACTTTCAAAAACCATTTTCTTTACATCGTCCAATCCAACTCAAAATAGGATTTAATCATACTCTAATACCATGATTTCAACTGAATTCATCACTGAAATGATTTAAATCATAGTCTACTCACATTTTCCATAATTCCTCTTGGACTAATCATATTATATTGGGGTATAATCCATCACTACCCCACCATAATTAAACAACATCCTATCATTTCATACAATTAGTTGATCTTTCCAAGTCAACTTGGTCAGAGGCCATGCGATCTTAGAAAATCCTTCAATAATCCACCGGTAGTATCCAGCCAGCCCTAAGAACTTCTTACTTTAACCACAGTCTGAAGTTATTCACATTACCCCACTGAATTCACCTTCGCTGGATCCACCACAATTTCTTCTTTAAAGATCACATGCCCTGCGAACTTAACTTCGCTCAACCAAAACTCATCTTTGGTGAGCTTAGCACACAACTCCTCCTCCTTATAGGATTCTCAACACAATCCTAAGATGATCCTCATGCTCCTCCGGATTCTTATAATAAACCACAAACAAATCCAAATATAATCTAAAGGTCCCGTTCTTATAATCCATAAAAGAACAGGTGCATTAGTCAATCCGAACAACATTATTTCCTACTCATAATGTCCGTATCGAGATCAAAAATGCAGTCTTAAGTGTATCCCTGTCCCGAATCCTGATTTGGGGTTAATCCAACCACCAATCAATTTTAGAAAACACTTAGACTCCTTTAACCTGGTCCAACCATAACCATTTTAACAATTTCTCTACGTGTTTCTTCCATTTAATCATTCCCGATGGTATCATATCATAAGGGTAGTAGAGATAGAATCAGTTTCAAGAATTGACTTGATTCCAAACTCTATCGCTTTACTCAAAGGTAAACCTGACATCATTTCCTGTAACCAAGATTTCTTTAACCCCTTTTCTCCTTTACTGCTGCCGAGAAGTAACACATGGGTTCATTGGATTCCAGATTCGAAACATGGGAATCCCAATACAGGGTTGTTCTATCGTCATTAATCATAATCACATGATCTCTCGGCTTCCAAACCGTGCTTAAGATCAAATGTAATTATGACACAGGTAGATAGACAAAGTCTAATACCTTAATAGGACGATTCAGACATACCTTGGAAACAACTACAAGAAGATTTGTAGGAGTCTCCACTTAAGATAGCAGATTGGGTAAGGCATAGAGCAACTCTGATCAACACCCTTATTCATAAGGAATAAAAGAAAGGATAGCTTTAGAGTTTAACAAACTCAACAAGGTTAATCCTTAAGAAGATGACTGCCCTGCACTCGATCTGAGGAGTTGATTAACTTTAACACTGGTGAGGGTAAATACTCTTCTCCAGAGTCAAGGACTTAACTACAACTCCTTTAAGATTTCCTTATCACTGATTCTATGAAAACGGAATAAACCAACACTATGGTTTTAGGTTTACCACATGTCCAAAGAGAAGCATACAACTATCATACTTCTACTTAGACTACATAGAACACTTCTTAATAGCAGAATAAGCTACTTATCTAGAGCCATTATCCATAACCTTAGCTCTAATTTGGAAGTATATGAGAGCATACTTCCCCGGAAACATTGCAGATATCAATGACCAGCACATTGGACAACACACCCAAGGACCAAGAGTCAGGACCATTGCTCTGATACCATAAAAGTGTAACACTCCTTGTATATCATTTTACTTTATAAGAAAAGTAATAAGTTTATGAATACTTGGACTTGTTATCGTTGGAAAAAGATCTGAAAATAAGAATTTTCCCTTCCCTTGAAAATTCCTTTTCACAAATACTTGATTAGTAATGAGGTTGACTATCAAAATCAGAGTTTGCGGAAACATAGTAAAGTAGTCATATTATGCCCCCAAAATATATCAAGTGTAACAAGTCCATGGATACCAAATAAATATTATTATGAAACCAATTTCATCTTATGATACCTTTTTCAAAATGTGTATCATATAAATACTATTAAAACAGAGATGTTATAGAGCTGGTCACTGGTCCTCTGTCCAAACATTCATCTGGCCGGATCCTCGATATCTGCACAAAGGGTTCCCAACCCACACTTTCTATATTCTGCATGCACCTATAGGACATCTCCCTTCACTGACTTTTGTGCAAGCTAGATGCACGATCAACACCTAATAAGGGCATGGGGGTTAGCTATACATATTTGCATAATCAAATGAGAATAAAACTAACATCCACAAGTCAACATGTAGCAAATCATGATGCATAATCATATGAGCACACCCAGTTAATCATAATAATTCTTTCTATGCAGGTGGCATGATGCATGATTTCCTTCCACAACTGAGGCCTCTAACAAAGTCCATCTTGGACGTCCATCCAATACACCGTTGTGTTCCCGGAACACTGACATTCGTTCCCAGAACGTAATGCCAAACCATACTTGGATAAATAAGCATCACTCCCAGAGTGTGCACCACGATCCCAGAACGTGTAGCAAACCATACTTGGAATAATAAGCATCACTCCCAGAGTGTGCATCACGTTCCCAGAACGCATACGTTCCCAGAACGCATAAAAACCAGGTCCCGGACACTGGCCACATTCCCAGAATGTGTTATCAAGTAGGTTGCATATCAATGTGTTCCCAGAACACTAACATACGTTCCCAGAACGTATATAACCAGGTCCCAGACACTGGCCACATTCCCAGAATGTGTCATCAAGTAGGTTACAAATTTGGTACTCCCGGAGTACCCTCCTCATATTCCCAGAATATGATAAATAATTGTTTCCTACCAACCCATCTTCCATTCTATATGCATGAATGCACAATCATTAAGGTTGGTTTTTATCTTTAATTCTATTATTATACCAATGTGTTCCCAGAACACTAACATACGTTCCCAGAACGTATCGCAGACCATACTTGGAATATAATCAAGCACCACTCCCAGAGTGTGCATCACGTTCCCAGAACGTATCAAAGAAACCATGTCCCAGACAATGGCCACATTCCCAGAATGTGTCATCAAGTAGGTTGCATCAATTTGGTACTCCTAGAGTACAGGGTCATGTTCCCATTAATTCCATTATTATGACTTAGAAAACACAACTTCTGAATGATATCTTGAGGTATGGCTTTACTCATAAAATTCACCTTTGAATTTAAATTTATCATACGCTCATAGACCTGGATTGAGAGAATATAATCATTGGTATTAACAATCCTTACTCAAAAACTTAACTCTTATTTTCAAGTTTCCAGGTACTAACCGGTTACATCATCACCTAACCGGTTAGAATTACAGACCTGAATACAAAACCACTGATTTTCAAAGAGTCTTTTCTTGAATTCTCTACTCAATCCAATAACAAGGTCTTAGCATAACAGAATACCTCAAGTTCAACACATAATATCATTCAAAAGATCTAAGTCATAATCCAATTTCATTTATGCATAATTTCCTCTTGAAATTATCATTTGATATTAAGGTATTAACTCATCACTTCCAATCTAAACCAAACAGTGCTCAATTACATAGTTTTAGATTGGTCTTTGTATGAAATTCTAGCTTAAACTTGAGTACAAATGGTATGGAAACTTAATCAATTTCAGAAATTCATTTTCTTTGAAAATTGACAGTATCTAACCGGTTACAAATTTCGACTAACCGGTTAGATTATGCAGTCTGTACATTGAAAAATGAGGATTTGCATACCATTCTTTTCAATACTCAAATCTAACCAATTTCATCAATCAAAAGAGTTCACATACCCTAATACTAATATGTTCAGCCACAGAAACATATATATCTTGCATGCATTCAATTTAGATACTCAAATTGCACATAATTGCACATATTTCACAACTTAATGCATCAATTCACATAATATCCAAATAAGTCATGAATCCAACATCAATATAGCTTGAATGCATCTAGATAACATTGCTCATAACAACAATTGAGCTCAAATTGGCCTCCAAGCCACTTAACCATTTTAACTTATGCCCTTTGAGTCTCTTAGTGACTCATCCTATGTTATACCACAATTTATTCTCATTCTAGCAAATAGTAAGCTTCCCCCTTACCTCTAGATCGATTGAGAACACAAACTTCACAGAGAAATGGGTTTGAACACCAAAATCCACTAATTCCCCTTCTCTGCTGAACATGCAACACAGCTTCGGTGGGTTCCCAAAATCAGAGAGTTCAACATAGAAAACATGCATCAAAATTGGGGAAAATAGTTAGGACTTAGTCTCTCTCTGCAACATGCTAAAGAGATTAGGAAAGATTTGAGACCAAGGGATAGCAGAAGCTTACCAAATTCAGAGCTTAAACCTAGCTTCCAGAAACAAGGATAACACTGAACCTGTTTTCAAACTTCAACTTCAGAGATTGATTTCTTCCTCCACACACACTTTTAGCTTACAAACTTTATATCAACACGAAGCTCTGGATGTAAGCTTCGTGTTCGTGTATCACTCAGAGTCTCACTCCCCACACAGAAGAAGAATCGAACAGAATGAAACAAGAACCCTAGAACAGAGATTCCCCACACCAACACTCACCAAACCCTGATTTTGATCTCAATCCAGGCTATTTATAGCAAAATCAGAGCTCCATGCATGTTGACACGTCCTTCCCCACTAAGATTAAGATGATTTCGTGGCGAATTCTGGGTTTAAACGCGTGATCACTCATCAAATGCACTAATCCCAATTTCTGAGTTCATCGTGTAACCGGTTACAAAGCCCTTTTAACCGGTTACATACTGATAAAATTCAAAAATTAATAATTTAATTACTCTTTCTTCAAAAACCTTTTTAATATTGCAATTAGGTCCCAACCCAAGGACTAAATTACAATATTCACATTTTTGTACAAAATAACCATATAAAAATATATCTCATATTTTTATATAATAAAAACACATAATGTACAAAAACTAAAACCTTCAAAACTAATATAAATCAATTATAAAATAATTGTTATAATTAATTTCTTGGTTATTTGGGAGACGAAAATTAGGGGTGTTACACTACTCCCCCACTTAAAAGGAATTTCGTCCCCGAAATTCATCTTCTGAAATTTTCCACTTTTCCAAAGTGTTTTTATACTAGAAAACTTCAGCTTGCTCCCAAAAATTTGTTCTTTGGGGTCATCCCCCACTTAAAAGAGTTTCAATATAGTTCTTTTATTTCGAAACATTTCTAATGAAACCTTTCACTTTAAAAATTCTTTGCATAAAAACTCTTATGTGAAGGAATTCTTTTAAAAGGAATACTCTTTTGAGTAATACACTTCACATAAATATTCTTCAAATAAAACACTTTCCAATAAACTTTTTGGAAAAACTTTTTGGGCTGCGCACTCCGATCTCTTGAGCACGATCAACGAAACATTTGTATGACTTTATTCCTTAATAGTTTGAGACATTAGGGTGATCAGTCCCAATATTCAAACCATTAATAACAAAATCATCCCTTTCAGATATAATCTTTCACAAGAAAGACCATACGACAGGTCTTTAAGTTAGATGAACTTAAAGATAGGGTAATTATCACTATCAGACTTAGTTAGATAGTCAAGTTCTAGAGACATTTCCGTTGGGGAGACAAAGATTTGTCCTATCCCGGTGGTTGTTAATCTCTCTAGCCATAACTGATCTTTCTATTTCTGTAGTGTCCACAGTTATTTATCACATCCAACTGTGATAAAGGTTTTGATCACAGAAAGATTGGAGTTGAACTTCCAACAGGATATTGATACTCAAACGATTAGATTAACGTAATCGAAAACATTTAACTACGTTAACTCAGATCAAAGGAAGAGATAGGCTTGGGTTGTCTACGTCAGGATTACACTCAACTCTCATCTCAGCCGGTGAATTCTTCTCGTGCTGGATTCGTCCATTCCTTTCTCACCTTTTCCTTCAAGACAATTCGGTGAATAATACTCCAGCTTCCTACAATCGGAACTGACTATTCCCTTAGGTACATCACAACTAAACTCAAAGTGATGTGCCTCACAGTTTTCACCTTGAGATGGACAAATGTTCCCTTCCCTATTTCCTCCTTAGTCACTTTTCTTCAATCGAGGATTCCTTAACCTTGATATTTCCGTGGTTGATATTCTCCCTTTTACTTTTCCCCTTTCTCCAGTTGGGCCTTTATTTCATCAATCTTTCTCTTATTCTGAACTCAAACATTTCTCGCAAGAAATTCATGTACTTTCCCATAGTCCTCATACATACTTACCAACATCGAGAAATTCCTTATTCCTTGATAGTTGATAGCTAACTTGGATTCGAACATAATCTACTCTCGAAATTCGTGCCCTTGGATTTCTCATCTAGGTCGTCCTAGACAAAACTTCATAAATCCCTTGCCTCCATACTATATTTTCTAATATCCATAATCCTTGACTTTAATTCCAAAGATTAAATCTCATTCGTTTCTTTCAGCTCCTCATCTTCTGGTTGTAATTCACGAATCCGATTCAAGAATTCGTTGACCATTTGCAACATTCCCAATCTAAGGCTAAATAGTTCTACTTGCATTGCCCGACTTTGGTCTCTGAACTCCTTGATCAAAATAGCCTCCTTGACCATCATTGAGCTCATAGGAATAGCCTTTCTTTTCAAATCATCTGCAACCACGTTTGCTTTGCCAGGATGATAAGGGAGCTCAAAGCCATAATCTTTAAGAAACTCCATCCCTCACTTTTATTTTACATTCAACTCTTCCTCCTCTTATTGTCATTCACATTTTCGAACTCCAAACTTGTTCATGAATCACAACCTTTTTATCTTAATGCTTATCGTCTCTCTTGCATTGTCCAGCTAAATCCTCTATCTTCTCCAATTGGAGTAGCTCCTTAATTTCAACTCTCGATTAATCCATAAGTATTATAATTCAATCCTCTTAAATCAATTTCAATGACGAATCAAGGCATTAAGTTGTTTTATCACATTAAATCCTTCCTTAAATTTTACTTAGGTAATTGACATTGAGTTTGGATTGAAGGAAGATGTCTACTGATACCAAAAGTTCCTTCACAAAGGACTTAAATTTTTATTTTAAACTTTCAGCTTCTAACCGGTTACAAGAAACTCTAACCGGTTATGAAGTATTGTTTTTAGAAATAAAACCAAAGAACTTTCAAAAACCATTTTCTTTACATTGTCCAATCCAACTCAAAATAGGATTTAATCATACTCTAATACCATGATTTCAACTGAATTCATCACTGAAATGATTTAAATCATAGTCTACTCAAATTTTCCATAATTCCTCTTGGACTAATCATATTATATTGGGGTATAATCCATCACTACCCCACCATAATTAAACAACATCCTATCATTTCATACAATTAGTTGATCTTTCCAAGTCAACTTGGTCAGAGGCCATGCGATCTTAGAAAATCCTTCAATAATCCGGCGGTAGTATCCAGCCAGCCCTAAGAACTTCTTACTTTAACCACAGTCTGAAGTTATTCACATTACCCCACTGAATTCACCTTCGTTGGATCCACCACAATTTCTTCTTTAAAGATCACATGCCCTGCGAACTTAACTTCGCTCAACCAAAACTCATCTTTGGTGAGCTTAGCACACAACTACTCCTCCTTATAGGATTCTCAACACAATCCTAAGATGATCCTCATGCTCCTCCGGATTCTTAGAATAAACCACAAACAAATCCAAATATAATCTAAAGGTCCCGTTCTTATAATCCATAAAAGAACAGGTGCATTAGTCAATCCGAACAACATTATTTCCTACTCATAATGTCCGTATCGAGATCAAAAATGCAGTCTTAAGTGTATCCCTGTCCCGAATCCTGATTTGGGGTTAATCCAACCGCCAATCAATTTTAGAAAACACTTAGACTCCTTTAACCTAGTCCAACCATAACCATTTTAACAATTTCTCTACGTGTTTCTTCCATTTAATCACTCCCGATGGTATCATATCATAAGGGTAGTAGAGATAGAATCAGTTTCAAGAATTGACTTGATTCCAAACTCTATCGCTTTACTCAAAGGTAAACCTGACATCATTTCCTGTAACCAAGATTTCTTTAACTCCTTTTCTCCTTTACTGCTGCCGAGAAGCAACACATGGGTTCATTGGATTCCAGATTCGAAACTTGGGAATCCCAATACAGGGTTGTTCTATCGTCATTAATCATAATCACATGATCTCTCGGCTTCCAAACCGTGCTTAAGATCAAATGTAATTATGACACAGGTAGATAGACAAAGTCTAATACCTTAATAGGATGATTCAGACATACCTTGGAAACAACTACAAGAAGATTTGTAGGAGTCTCCACTTAAGATAGCAGATTGGGTAAGGCATAGAGCAACTCTGATCAACACCCTTATTCATAAGGAATAAAAGAAAGGATAGCTTTAGAGTTTAACAAACTCAACAAGGTTAATCCTTAAGAAGATGACTGCCCTGCACTCGATCTGAGGAGTTGATTAACTTTAACACTGGTGAGGGTAAATACTCTTCTCCAGAGTCAAGGACATAACTACAACTCCTTTAAGATTTCCTTATCACTGATTCTATGAGAACGGAATAAACCAACACTATGGTTTTAGGTTTACCACATGTCCAAAGAGAAGCATACAACTATCATACTTCTACTTAGACTACATAGAACACTTCTTAATAGCAGAATAAGCTACTTATCTAGAGCCATTATCCATAACCTTAGCTCTAATTTGGAAGTATATGAGAGCATACTTCCCCGGAAACATTGCAGATATCGATGACCAGCACATTGGACAACACACCCAAGGACCAAGAGTCAGGACCATTGCTCTGATACCATAAAAGTGTAACACTCCTTGTATATCATTTTACTTTATAAGAAAAGTAATAAGTTTATGAATACTTGGACTTGTTATCGTTGGAAAAAGATCTGAAAATAAGAATTTTCCCTTCCCTTGAAAATTCCTTTTTACAAATACTTGATTAGTAATGAGGTTGACTATCAAAATCAGAGTTTGCGGAAACATAGTAAAGTAGTCATATTATGCCCCCAAAATATATCAAGTGTAACAAGTCCATGGATACCAAATAAATATTATTATGAAACCAATTTCATCTTATGATACCTTTTTCAAAATGTGTATCATATAAATACTATTAAAACAGAGATGTTATAGAGCTGGTCACTGGTCCTCTGTCCAAACATTCATCTGGCCGGATCCTCGATATCTGCACAAAGGGTTCCCAACCCACACTTTCTATATTCTGCATGCACCTATAGGACATCTCCCTTCACTGACTTTTGTGCAAGCTAGATGCACGATCAACACCTAATAAGGGCATGGGGGTTAGTTATACATATTCGCATAATCAAATGAGAATAAAACTAACATCCACAAGTCAACATGTAGCAAATCATGATGCATAATCATATGAGCACACCCAGTTAATCATAATAATTCTTTCAATGCAGGTGGCATGATGCATGATTTCCTTCCACAACTGAGGCCTCTAACAAAGTCCATCTTGGACGTCCATCCAATACACCGTTGTGTTCCCGGAACGCTGACATTCGTTCCCAGAACGTAATGCCAAACCATACTTGGATAAATAAGCATCACTCCCAGAGTGTGCACCACGTTCCCAGAACGTGTAGCAAACCATACTTGGAATAATAAGCATCACTCCCAGAGTGTGCATCACGTTCCCAGAACGCATACGTTCCCAGAACGCATAAAAACCAGGTCCCAGACACTGGCCACATTCCCAGAATGTGTTATCAAGTAGGTTGCATATCAATGTGTTCCCAGAACACTAACATACGTTCCCAGAACGTATATAACCAGGTCCCAGACACTGGCCACATTCCCAGAATGTGTCATCAAGTAGGTTACAAATTTGGTACTCCCGGAGTACCCTCCTCAAATTCCCAGAATATGATAAATAATTGTTTCCTACCAACCCATCTTCCATTCTATATGCATGAATGCACAATCATTAAGGTTGGTTTTTATCTTTAATTCTATTATTATACCAATGTGTTCCCAGAACACTAACATACGTTCCCAGAACGTATCGCAGACCATACTTGGAATATAATCAAGCACCACTCCCAGAGTGTGCATCACGTTCCCAGAACGTATCAAAGAAACCATGTCCCAGACAATGGCCACATTCCCAGAATGTGTCATCAAGTAGGTTGCATCAATTTGGTACTCCTAGAGTACAGGGTCATGTTCCCATTAATTCCATTATTATGACTTAGAAAACACAACTTCTGAATGATATCTTGAGGTATGGCTTTACTCATAAAATTCACCTTTGAATTTAAATTTATCATACGCTCATAGACCTGGATTGAGAGAATATAATCATTGGTATTAACAATCCTTACTCAAAAACTTAACTCTTATTTTCAAGTTTCCAGGTACTAACCGGTTACATCATCACCTAACCGGTTAGAATTACAGACCTGAATACAAAACCACTGATTTTCAAAGAGTCTTTTCTTGAATTCTCTACTCAATCCAATAACAAGGTCTTAGCATAACAGAATACCTCAAGTTCAACACATAATATCATTCAAAAGATCTAAGTCATAATCCAATTTCATTTATGCATAATTTCCTCTTGAAATTATCATTTGATATTAAGGTATTAACTCATCACTTCCAATCTAAACCAAACAGTGCTCAATTACATAGTTTTAGATTGGTCTTTGTATGAAATTCTAGCTTAAACTTGAGTACAAATGGTATGGAAACTTAATCAATTTCAGAAATTCATTTTCTTTGAAAATTGACAGTATCTAACCGGTTACAAATTTCGACTAACCGGTTAGATTATGCAGTCTGTACATTGAAAAATGAGGATTTGCATACCATTCTTTTCAATACTCAAATCTAACCAATTTCATCAATCAAAAGAGTTCACATACCCTAATACTAATATGTTCAGCCACAGAAACATATATATCTTGCATGCATTCAATTTAGATACTCAAATTGCACATAATTGCACATATTTCACAACTTAATGCATCAATTCACATAATATCCAAATAAGTCATGAATCCAACATCAATATAGCTTGAATGCATCTAGATAACATTGCTCATAACAACAATTGAGCTCAAATTGGCCTCCAAGCCACTTAACCATTTTAACTTATGCCCTTTGAGTCTCTTGGTGACTCATCCTATGTTATACCACAATTTATTCTCATTCTAGCAAATAGTAAGCTTCCCCCTTACCTCTAGATCGATTGAGAACACAAACTTCACAGAGAAATGGGTTTGAACACCAAAATCCACTAATTCCCCTTCTCTGCTGAACATGCAACACAACTTCGGTGGGTTCCCAAAATTAGAGAGTTCAACATAGAAAACATGCATCAAAATTGGGGAAAATAGTTAGGACTTAGTCTCTCTCTGCAACATGCTAAAGAGATTAGGAAAGATTTGAGACCAAGGGATTGCAGAAGCTTACCAAATTCAGAGCTTAAACCTAGCTTCAAGAAACAAGGATAACACTGAACCTGTTTTCAAACTTCAACTTCGGAGATTGATTTCTTCCTCCACACACACTTTTAGCTTACAAACTTTATATCAACACGAAGCTCTGGATGTAAGCTTCGTGTTCGTGTATCACTCAGAGTCTCACTCCCCACACAGAAGAAGAATCGAACAGAATGAAACAAGAACCCTAGAACAGAGATTCCCCACACCAACACTCACCAAACCCTGATTTTGATCTCAATCCAGGCTATTTATAGAAAAATCAGAGCTTCATGCATGTTGACACGTCCTTCCCCACTAAGATTAAGATGATTTCGTGGTGAATTCTGGGTTTAAACGCGTGATCACTCATCAAATGCACTAATCCCAATTTCTGAGTTCATCGTGTAACCGGTTACAAAGCCCTTTTAACCGGTTACATACTGATAAAATTCAAAAATTAATAATTTAATTACTCTTTCTTCAAAAACCTTTTTAATATTGCAATTAGGTCCCAACCCAAGGACTAAATTACAATATTCACATTTTTGTACAAAATAACCATATAAAAATATATCTCATATTTTTATATAATAAAAACACATAATGTACAAAAACTAAAACCTTCAAAACTAATATAAATCAATTATAAAATAATTGTTATAATTAATTTCTTGGTTATTTGGGAGACGAAAATTAGGGGTGTTACACTACTCCCCCACTTAAAAGGAATTTCGTCCCCGAAATTCATCTTTTGAAATTTTCCACTTTTCCAAAGTGTTTTTATACTAGAAAACTTCAGCTTGCTCCCAAAAATTTGTTCTTTGGGGTCCTCCCCCACTTAAAAGAGTTTCGATATAGTTCTTTTATTTCGAAACATTTCTAATGAAACCTTTCACTTTAAAAATTCTTTGCATAAAAACTCTTATGTGAAGGAATTCTTTTAAAAGGAATACTCTTTTGAGTAATACACTTCACATAAATATTCTTCAAATAAAACACTTTCCAATAAACTTTTTGGAAAAACTTTTTGGGCTGCGCACTCCGATCTCTTGAGCACGATCAACGAAACATTTGTATGACTTTATTCCTTAATAATTTGAGACATTAGGGTGATCAGTCCCAATATTCAAACCATTAATAACAAAATCATCCCTTTCAGATATAATCTTTCACAAGAAAGACCATACGACAGGTCTTTAAGTTAGATGAACTTAAAGATAGGGTAATTATCACTATCAGACTTAGTTAGATAGTCAAGTTCTAGAGACATTTCCGTTGGGGAGACAAAGATTTGTCCTATCCCGGTGGTTGTTAATCTCTCTAGCCATAACTGATCTTTCTATTTCTGTAGTGTCCACAGTTATTTATCACATCCAACTGTGATAAAGGTTTTGATCACAGAAAGATTGGAGTTGAACTTCCAACAGGATATTGATACTCAAACGATTAGATTAACGTAATCGAAAACATTTAACTACGTTAACTCAGATCAAAGGAAGAGATAGGCTTGGGTTGTCTACGTCAGGATTACACTCAACTCTCATCTCAGCCGGTGAATTCTTCTCGTGCTGGATTCATCCATTCCTTTCTCACCTTTTCCTTCAAGACAATTCGGTGAATAATACTCCAGCTTCCTACAATCGGAACTGACTATTCCCTTAGGTACATCACAACTAAACTCAAAGTGATGTGCCTCACAGTTTTCACCTTGAGATGGACAAATGTTCCCTTCCCTATTTCCTCCTTAGTCACTTTTCTTCAATCGAGGATTCCTTAACCTTGATATTTCCGTGGTTGATATTCTCCCTTTTACTTTTCCCCTTTCTCCAGTTGGGCCTTTATTTCATCAATCTTTCTCTTATTCTGAACTCAAACATTTCTCGCAAGAAATTCATGTACTTTCCCATAGTCCTCATACATACTTACCAACATCGAGAAATTCCTTATTCCTTGATAGTTGATAGCTAACTTGGATTCGAACATAATCTACTCTCGAAATTCGTGCCCTTGGATTTCTCATCTAGGTCGTCCTAGACAAAACTTCATAAATTCCTTGCCTCCATACTATATTTTCTAATATCCATAATCCTTGACTTTAATTCCAAAGATTAAATCTCATTCGTTTCTTTCAGCTCCTCATCTTCTGGTTGTAATTCACGAATCCGATTCAAGAATTCGTTGACCATTTGCAACATTCCCAATCTAAGGCTAAATAGTTCCACTTGCATTGCCCGACTTTGGTCTCTGAACTCCTTGATCAAAATAGCCTCCTTGACCATCATTGAGCTCACAGGAATAGCCTTTCTGTTCAAATCATCTGCAACCACGTTTGCTTTGCCAGGATGATAAGGGAGCTCAAAGCCATAATCTTTAAGAAACTCCATCCCTCACTTTTATTTTACATTCAACTCTTCCTCCTCTTATTGTCATTCACATTTTCGAACTCCAAACTTGTTCATGAATCACAACCTTTTTATCTTAATGCTTATCGTCTCTCTTGCATTGTCCAGCTAAATCCTCTATCTTCTCCAATTGGAGTAGCTCCTTAATTTCAACTCTCGATTAATCCATAAGTATTATAATTCAATCCTCTTAAATCAATTTCAATGACGAATCAAGGCATTAAGCTGTTTTATCACATTAAATCCTTCCTTAAATTTTACTTAGGTAATTGACATTGAGTTTGGATTGAAGGAAGATGTCTACTGATACCAAAAGTTCCTTCACAAAGGACTTAAATTTTTATTTTAAACTTTCAGCTTCTAAGCGGTTACAAGAAACTCTAACCGGTTATGAAGTATTGTTTTTAGAAATAAAACCAAAGAACTTTCAAAAACCATTTTCTTTACATTGTCCAATCCAACTCAAAATAGGATTTAATCATACTCTAATACCATGATTTCAACTGAATTCATCACTGAAATGATTTAAATCATAGTCTACTCAAATTTTCCATAATTCCTCTTGGACTAATCATATTATATTGGGGTATAATCCATCACTACCCCACCATAATTAAACAACATCCTATCATTTCATACAATTAGTTGATCTTTCCAAGTCAACTTGGTCAGAGGCCATGCGATCTTAGAAAATCCTTCAATAATCCGGCGGTAGTATCCAGCCAGCCCTAAGAACTTCTTACTTTAACCACAGTCTGAAGTTATTCACATTACCCCACTGAATTCACCTTCGTTGGATCCACCACAATTTCTTCTTTAAAGATCACATGCCCTGCGAACTTAACTTCGCTCAACCAAAACTCATCTTTGGTGAGCTTAGCACACAACTACTCCTCCTTATAGGATTCTCAACACAATCCTAAGATGATCCTCATGCTCCTCCGGATTCTTAGAATAAACCACAAACAAATCCAAATATAATCTAAAGGTCCCGTTCTTATAATCCATAAAAGAACAGGTGCATTAGTCAATCCGAACAACATTATTTCCTACTCATAATGTCCGTATCGAGATCAAAAATGCAGTCTTAAGTGTATCCCTGTCCCGAATCCTGATTTGGGGTTAATCCAACCGCCAATCAATTTTAGAAAACACTTAGACTCCTTTAACCTGGTCCAACCATAACCATTTTAACAATTTCTCTACGTGTTTCTTCCATTTAATCACTCCCGATGGTATCATATCATAAGGGTAGTAGAGATAGAATCAGTTTCAAGAATTGACTTGATTCCAAACTCTATCGCTTTACTCAAAGGTAAACCTGACATCATTTCCTGTAACCAAGATTTCTTTAACCCCTTTTCTCCTTTACTGCTGCCGAGAAGCAACACATGGGTTCATTGGATTCCAGATTCGAAACTTGGGAATCCCAATACAGGGTTGTTCTATCGTCATTAATCATAATCACATGATCTCTCGGCTTCCAAACCGTGCTTAAGATCAAATGTAATTATGACACAGGTAGATAGACAAAGTCTAATACCTTAATAGGATGATTCAGACATACCTTGGAAACAACTACAAGAAGATTTGTAGGAGTCTCCACTTAAGATAGCAGATTGGGTAAGGCATAGAGCAACTCTGATCAACACCCTTATTCATAAGGAATAAAAGAAAGGATAGCTTTAGAGTTTAACAAACTCAACAAGGTTAATCCTTAAGAAGATGACTGCCCTGCACTCGATCTGAGGAGTTGATTAACTTTAACACTGGTGAGGGTAAATACTCTTCTCCAGAGTCAAGGACATAACTACAACTCCTTTAAGATTTCCTTATCACTGATTCTATGAGAACGGAATAAACCAACACTATGGTTTTAGGTTTACCACATGTCCAAAGAGAAGCATACAACTATCATACTTCTACTTAGACTACATAGAACACTTCTTAATAGCAGAATAAGCTACTTATCTAGAGCCATTATCCATAACCTTAGCTCTAATTTGGAAGTATATGAGAGCATACTTCCCCGGAAACATTGCAGATATCGATGACCAGCACATTGGACAACACACCCAAGGACCAAGAGTCAGGACCATTGCTCTGATACCATAAAAGTGTAACACTCCTTGTATATCATTTTACTTTATAAGAAAAGTAATAAGTTTATGAATACTTGGACTTGTTATCGTTGGAAAAAGATCTGAAAATAAGAATTTTCCCTTCCCTTGAAAATTCCTTTTTACAAATACTTGATTAGTAATGAGGTTGACTATCAAAATCAGAGTTTGCGGAAACATAGTAAAGTAGTCATATTATGCCCCCAAAATATATCAAGTGTAACAAGTCCATGGATACCAAATAAATATTATTATGAAACCAATTTCATCTTATGATACCTTTTTCAAAATGTGTATCATATAAATACTATTAAAACAGAGATGTTATAGAGCTGGTCACTGGTCCTCTGTCCAAACATTCATCTGGCCGGATCCTCGATATCTGCACAAAGGGTTCCCAACCCACACTTTCTATATTCTGCATGCACCTATAGGACATCTCCCTTCACTAACTTTTGTGCAAGCTAGATGCACGATCAACACCTAATAAGGGCATGGGGGTTAGCTATACATATTCGCATAATCAAATGAGAATAAAACCAACATCCACAAGTCAACATGTAGCAAATCATGATGCATAATCATATGAGCACACCCAGTTAATCATAATAATTCTTTCAATGCAGGTGGCATGATGCATGATTTCCTTCCACAACTGAGGCCTCTAACAAAGTCCATCTTGGACGTCCATCCAATACACCGTTGTGTTCCCGGAACACTGACATTCGTTCCCAGAACGTAATGCCAAACCATACTTGGATAAATAAGCATCACTCCCAGAGTGTGCACCACGTTCCCAGAACGTGTAGCAAACCATACTTGGAATAATAAGCATCACTCCCAGAGTGTGCATCACGTTCCCAGAACGCATAAAAACCAGGTCCCGGACACTGGCCACATTCCCAGAATGTGTTATCAAGTAGGTTGCATATCAATGTGTTCCCAGAACACTAACATACGTTCCCAGAACGTATATAACCAGGTCCCAGACACTGGCCACATTCCCAGAATGTGTCATCAAGTAGGTTACAAATTTGGTACTCCCGGAGTACCCTCCTCATATTCCCAGAATATGATAAATAATTGTTTCCTACCAACCCATCTTCCATTCTATATGCATGAATGCACAATCATTAAGGTTGGTTTTTATCTTTAATTCTATTATTATACCAATGTGTTCCCAGAACACTAACATACGTTCCCAGAACGTATCGCAGACCATACTTGGAATATAATCAAGCACCACTCCCAGAGTGTGCATCACGTTCCCAGAACGTATCAAAGAAACCATGTCCCAGACAATGGCCACATTCCCAGAATGTGTCATCAAGTAGGTTGCATCAATTTGGTACTCCTAGAGTACAGGGTCATGTTCCCATTAATTCCATTATTATGACTTAGAAAACACAACTTCTGAATGATATCTTGAGGTATGGCTTTACTCATAAAATTCACCTTTGAATTTAAATTTATCATACGCTCATAGACCTGGATTGAGAGAATATAATCATTGGTATTAACAATCCTTACTCAAAAACTTAACTCTTATTTTCAAGTTTTCAGGTACTAACCGGTTACATCATCACCTAACCGGTTAGAATTACAGACCTGAATACAAAACCACTGATTTTCAAAGAGTCTTTTCTTGAATTCTCTACTCAATCCAATAACAAGGTCTTAGCATAACAGAATACCTCAAGTTCAACACATAATATCATTCAAAAGATCTAAGTCATAATCCAATTTCATTTATGCATAATTTCCTCTTGAAATTATCATTTGATATTAAGGTATTAACTCATCACTTCCAATCTAAACCAAACAGTGCTCAATTACATAGTTTTAGATTGGTCTTTGTATGAAATTCTAGCTTAAACTTGAGTACAAATGGTATGGAAACTTAATCAATTTCAGAAATTCATTTTCTTTGAAAATTGACAGTATCTAACCGGTTACAAATTTCGACTAACTGGTTAGATTATGCAGTCTGTACATTGAAAAATGAGGATTTGCATACCATTCTTTTCAATACTCAAATCTAACCAATTTCATCAATCAAAAGAGTTCACATACCCTAATACTAATATGTTCAGCCACAGAAACATATATATCTTGCATGCATTCAATTTAGATACTCAAATTGCACATAATTACACATATTTCACAACTTAATGCATCAATTCACATAATATCCAAATAAGTCATGAATCCAACATCAATATAGCTTGAATGCATCTAGATAACATTGCTCATAACAACAATTGAGCTCAAATTGGCCTCCAAGCCACTTAACCATTTTAACTTATGCCCTTTGAGTCTCTTGGTGACTCATCCTATGTTATACCACAATTTATTCTCATTCTAGCAAATAGTAAGCTTCCCCCTTACCTCTAGATCGATTGAGAACACAAACTTCACAGAGAAATGGGTTTGAACACCAAAATCCACTAATTCCCCTTCTCTGCTGAACATGCAACACAGCTTCGGTGGGTTCCCAAAATCAGAGAGTTCAACATAGAAAACATGCATCAAAATTGGGGAAAATAGTTAGGACTTAGTCTCTCTCTGCAACATGCTAAAGAGATTAGGAAAGATTTGAGACCAAGGGATAGCAGAAGCTTACCAAATTCAGAGCTTAAACCTAGCTTCCAGAAACAAGGATAACACTGAACCTGTTTTCAAACTTCAACTTCAGAGATTGATTTCTTCCTCCACACACACTTTTAGCTTACAAACTTTATATCAACACGAAGCTCTGGATGTAAGCTTTGTGTTCGTGTATCACTCAGAGTCTCACTCCCCACACAGAAGAAGAATCGAACAGAATGAAACAAGAACCCTAGAACAGAGATTCCCCACACCAACACTCACCAAACCCTGATTTTGATCTCAATCCAGGCTATTTATAGCAAAATCAGAGCTCCATGCATGTTGACACGTCCTTCCCCACTAAGATTAAGATGATTTCGTGGCGAATTCTGGGTTTAAACGCGTGATCACTCATCAAACGCACTAATCCCAATTTCTGAGTTCATCGTGTAACCGGTTACAAAGCCCTTTTAACCGGTTACATACTGATAAAATTCAAAAATTAATAATTTAATTACTCTTTCTTCAAAAACTTTTTTAATATTGCAATTAGGTCCCAACCCAAGGACTAAATTACAATATTCACATTTTTGTACAAAATAACCATATAAAAATATATCTCATATTTTTATATAATAAAAACACATAATGTACAAAAACTAAAACCTTCAAAACTAATATAAATCAATTATAAAGTAATTGTTATAATTAATTTCTTGGTTATTTGGGAGACGAAAATTAGGGGTGTTACACCCTCCATCCCAAAAGTTTAGTAAATTTTTCAATATTCAACAAAAATAAGGAAACATATTTTTAATTGTTCCTCAAATCAACCAATTATTAAAGCAAGTATTTAATCATAAAATATACTACCTCCGTCCCTAATTATAAGACCTTCTTGGGAGATTTCACGTCCATTAAGAAAGTGAAATAATTTAGTTAATTGTATGGGAAATGTGAACTTTTGATATGTATTTTCAAAATTATCCCTATTAATATTATTGGGAATCTAAAAAGTGTTAAATAAATAGGGGTGTTTGTGGAAAAAATAATTAATGCTCATTGAAAATTGGTAAATGGCCTTATAAATAGGGACAAAATAAAAATGTTAAGAGGGTCTTATAATTAGGGATAGAGGGAGTACAATGCAATTTCAAACTTTATGGGACGGAAAATTTCAAATTGCAAAATTGCAAACTTTTTAATGCATCGTGCCTATTTAATCAAATTTCAAACTTTACTATTTTATTTTAATTTGAGACAGAATTTTTCTATATTTTTTTTACTAACTTTATGGGACGGAGGATGTATGCATCATAAAGCATATATTATATCCGAATTATCCGAAATATTTTTCGGTCCTTATTATTGGTTACTTTCTAGAAGATTTTTTGGTCATAATTATAAGTTAATTTGTATTTTTTATACATCATTTATTGTTTTTCCCTTTTTTGCCCTTATTAAATGCTTTGACTATTTATGTTATTTTTGTTATTCATTAACGATCGTAAATTTTTCAAGAAAAATTGGAGACTAAAATTGTAATGTTAAAATATATTTTTATAGTATTCATAAAATTAATTATTTTCTTTGATATGTCTAATTCAATTTGATTAAATAGGCACGATAATAAATACAGAAATTAAAGAAATAAATTATACTCCCTCCGTCCCTAATTATAAAGCCCTCTTGTCACTTTTGTTTTGTCCATATTTATAAATCCCTTTACCAATTTTCAATGAGCATTAATTACTTTTTTCCACAAACACTCCTATTTATTTAACACTTTTTAGATTCCCAATAATATTAATAGGGGTAATTTTGAAAATACATATCAAAAGTTCATATTTCCAATACAATTAACTAAATTATTCCACTTTCTTAATGGACGTGAAATCTCCCAAGTGAACTTTATAATTAGGGACAGAGGGAGTACTAATAGAGTCCCAATGAATAACTTTGGTCCCCGTGCAGTTGGACAACTTTGGTCCCCGTGCAGTTGGACAGCTTTAATTAATCCATCATCACTGTAGGCCAACTTTTTTTTTTTAATAGTACAACTTTTGAAATAAGTACTGTAAAAGGAAAGTCATGCTAAGATTACTAAAAATGGTAAATCAATTGTAAGTTAGTATTAATCACTTTTTCGAAAATATTAAAAATCACATCTTTTTATAACAATAAACCATTTGTTAACATTTTCATAAGTAAAATCTATTCATTTATGAAATTTGCTACAACTTGTTTTATAGCAAATCTGTCAATTTCATGGCAGTATAAAATAATTTGGTTTCAATTTCAGGACAGGGTTTTAGTATATTATTACTATTTCAGTGGCACTAAGCAAATCTGGTCCCCCTAATATTGGATACTCCTATTATCTATAATTATTCAAGTCCCGACTCAGGGCCAATATCTTTTAGTAATTTGCTTTGAAAATCTGGAGGCATTATTTATATGGTTCAAAGTTCGAAGTCTTTAGCGATCATAAAAGTCTTCGCTATCTCTTCGATCAAAAAGAGTTGAATATGAGACAGAGGAGGTGGATGGAATTTCTGAAAGACTACGACTTCGATCTTCAGTATCATCCGGGCAAAGCCAATGTAGTGGCTGATGCACTAAGTCGTAAGACTTTGCATGTCAGCAATCTGATGGTGAAAGAGATGCAATTAATTCAGGAATTTAGTGACCTCAACTTGAACATGCAAGTGAAAGAGAAGAGCATCGTTCTAGAAATGTTGCAGGTTACTAATGATTTGATTGGTCTTACTAAAGAAAGACAAGCCGACGATTCGGAATTGCAAAAGTTGTTAGAAGGGGCATCGGGCAATGAAGAGCCCGACTTTGTGAAAGGTTCTGATGGCATTATCCGATTTAGGGGTCGGATATGTGTTCCTATGGATTTCGAAGTTAGAAGAGATATCCTATGGGAAGCGCATCGAACCAAAATAAATTTCCATCCTGGTGGAACAAAGATGTACCAAGACTTGAAAAGGATTTATTGGTAGCCGAAGTTGAAAACCGATGTGGCCGATCATGTGTCTCATTGCCTAACTTGTCAGAAAGTTAAAATTGAGCATCAAAAGCCTGGTGGTCCTTTGCGATCACTTGATATCTCAGAGTGGAAATGGGATAGTATAGCTATGGACTTTGTGACGGGTTTACCAAGGACTGCTGGAGGATGTGATGCAGTTTGGGTGGTTGTGGACCGTCTTACAAAGTGTGCTCATTTCATTCCTATCCACAAGAAGTATACACTTGAGAAGTTGACTCAGTTGTATATCAGGGAGTAAGTGAAGTTGCATGGTGTTCCTACCAGTATAGTATCCGATCGCGATCCGAGGTTTCTGTCCAGATTTTGGCAGAGTCTTCAGCAGGCATTGGGTACTAAGCTGAAATTCAGTACGGCTTATCATCCGCAGACAGACGGACAGTCTGAGCGTACTATCCAGACACTTGAGGATTTGTTGAGAGCATGTGTTCTGTAGCAAGCTGGTAGTTGGGAGCAGTTACTGCCGTTGATGGAGTTCACTTACAACAACAGCTTTCACTCGAGTATCGGTATGGCACCATTTGAGGCTCTCTACGGGAGGAAATGTAGGACGCCTCTGTGCTAGTTCCAGATAGGTGAGAATCTGTTGACAGGTCCTGATATTGTGAAAGAAACAACTGAGAAGGTCACAATGGTCAAGAATAAAATGAAAACTTCGCAGGATCGCCAAAAGAGTTATGCTGACAGGCGAAGGAGACCCTTGGAGTTTGATGTTGGGGATCATGTATTCCTAAGAGTGTCTCCGGTTACAGGAATCGGTAGGTCAATTAAGTCCAGGAAACTAACTCCTCGGTTTGTTGGGCCTTATGAGATTCTGAAGAAGATTGGCCCGGTGGCTTACAAGATTGTCTTACCCCCTCATTTAGCAAGGCTTCATGATGTGTTTCATGTTTCACAACTAAGAAAATACGTCCATGATCCTTCGCATGTGGTTACCTTAGATGATTTGCCTTTGAAGGAGAATATAACTTTTGAAGTTCTGCCAGTTAGAATTGAGGACAGGCAGGTGAAGCAGCTCCGAGGCAAGGAAATATCTTTGGTGAAAGTTATCTGGATCAGGAACAATGTGGAGGAGGCTACATGGGAATTGGAGGACAAGATCAGGCAGTCTCATCCACAATTGTTCGATGCCAACTGAATTTCGAGGGTGAAATTCCGGTAAGTGGGAGAGAATTGTAACATCCTAAGCTTTATTTTTAAGAGAAATTATTATTAAAACCCAAAAATAATTGGAATAATAGCTTAATGAATTTTGGGAGATAGGTGGGTAGTGATTATAAGTGCTAAGGGATGTATAGAAGGCATTTGTAGCAGCGGGCAAAGTTAACTAAAAGAAATTGGGGGTTAAATTGGCGTTTTAGATGTTAGAAATCGATCGAAAAGAGAAAATTAGATATTTATAATAGGATGCTAAGAAAATCAATTCCACCGTTGGATATGAATTTTATGGGGTGAAGAAGCTTATCTAAAAATTTGGACCCGATCCGACGGTTAAAGAAAACGTTACGGCGAATCGAAGGATGAAGACCCTGTTTCTCGTCCAGGCGCACCAGCCATGCGCCCAGGCGGGTGCACTGTTCATACGTGCACCAGACAGTGAAAAACCCGCCCAGGCGAGGCATCAATTCGCCCAGGCGAGCGGTGATGCGCACCAGCTGCACCAGTTTTGCGTGTGGCGCGCCAAAAACCCCCCTGACCGCACCATTTTCACACACCAGGTGCACCAGCAGCACCAGCTGGTGCCAGAACCCGCCCAGGCGAGCCTAGCATTTGCCCAAGCGCGTGGTGCAGACCAGATTGAATCTGGTGCGTCGATTCTGGCTTGGTGGCTAAGTTTTCAGCCCCAGCCACACGATTTTTCCCAGGCCCAAGGCAAGAAATAAACACCCAAAAACATAACACTTCACCACCTTTCAACTCCAACACAAACCCACCATCTTCATCAACTTTCCCTCAACTCCAAGACCATTTTCATCATCATTCCATCATAAACACTTGATTCTTGGGCACCTCAACCCAAAATCAAACACATCCATCAAGCCTTGCACCATGGATTTTGATTGAAGCTTCATTCCTTCTTCTCCCTTGGCTCACACGACATGCACCCTCTCTTCCTTCTTCTTGGTTTTTCAATTTCCACCATTGTTGGGGTAAGAAAGGCTTCATACCATGATATTAATTTCCTTTCCATCCCAACTTTCCTTAGTTCATAGAAATTATGTTTAAAACCTTAGGGTTCTTGCACTCATGGTTATGTAGGGATTTTGTTTCATGCCTTCCAACCCAAACCAAGGCAAGGACAAGGATCACTCATCTTGTGCTCTCTCAAATAGGATTGTGTACCATCATTTCATCATTTCCTTATTGAGGTGGCAAGCTAGGCTTAGGAAATTCAAGTTTCCAAGATTTTGAGCTAGGGCTCACTAAGGTTCTATTTACTTCTTGCTAATTTAAGGTAAGGAGTGGGTTATAGTGAGTATTACCGTACTCTGGGGTTTAGTTTACAATATGCATATAATGGGTACTAAGAGTTACGTGTTAGTTTAGGTTGATATGATATAGAATAATTGTTAAAAATAGAATTTATGACTTAGGGAAATTATTTTGATGTTGATATGTTCCATCTTGATATTTGGTAATTGTTGATGATTTGAATGCTTGATTTGTGAAATGACTGAGATATTATGTTGATTAGAATTCAAGGCAAAGAATGACAATAATGAATAAAGTAAATAATAATGGAAAGTGTAGTGGAATTGAGGATCGGTGCATTGATAGACTAGGTGCCCCTGCCGGGTGTACCAAAGTCCTAAGGGCCAAGTGCTCAACCAGGCTAAAATCCCATTAGGTACAAATTCCCTGTTAGGCATCAATGCACCAAGACTCAATTCGCTGCCGGACTAAAAGATCTAAAATGTGTTGAGAATGTGAAAAGTGAATGAATTCAAATAACCGAATGTAATTGAATTGTGGAAATTATGGGATAGCATAGCCTAACAGGTGAAGCCTTTTGGGTGAGAAAGTCCTGGTTGAGCGAGAGACCCTTGGGTGTACCAAATGCCTGGCAGGAGCGTTAAAATTCCTAGTGATGCAAACCGGTTGTAACCGGGAGTGTCGAACAGACGTGGTAAGACGTTATCGCGCTGTGGGTGCGAACGCAGTAAAGACGTGACTGGAACGCACTGAATGAGAAATGTGATTATAAATGATGAAAAGAGAATAAAGGGCATTATGAGATTAATGCATGAGTATAAAGAGATAAAATTGACTTGAGAAACTAATGAATACTTGAAAATGAATTGTGATACATTGACTCTTATTTTGCTGTGATTGAACTGCTATATGTGTGTGGCTTAGTGTTACATTATGTCTTAATTGGAAACTGCCTCCCCATTTTATGTGTAATACTCACTCCTTACTATCTCCACAGGTACTGAGGAAGAGTTTTCACCCGATCAGGCCGAGCAGGAGTACTCTCCCTCACAGGGAGAGTAGGTCACTTTTAGCTATGTAGGACATGGGAATGTCCTGGGCCCAGTAATCTGATGTGAATCATTTTTGTTGTATATATAATGTAAATAGCTTTTTGGGGGCCCAGGACGACTCCTTTTGGGAAGGGGTCTTATTTTGGGGAAAAACTGTTTTCCAAAACTTGTTTATATTCCGCTTAACTCTGATGTTTTAAACTTGCTTTTCTGATGCGTGCACGAAGTTGCACAAGCTGTGATATATGTATATAGCCTTGCTGGCTTCTGGAATTTGGAAATGTTATTGTTTATTAGGTTGCAGGAAAACCAGAAATTTTGGGAAAGTCCTAAAAACAAACAAAACTCCGTCCGTTTGACGGGTGATTTTTATAAATTAAAAAGAAAATTTTAAATTCACTATTTTAATTAAGGGTATAATAGGGTAAATAATCTTAGGTGTTACATTTTATGGTATCAGAGCAGTTTCCCTCGGCCTTTGGAGTTATGAGCTACTCCAGTGATTACTTACCGAGCGAGTAATCGATAATTATAGTTTAGAGTCTAGAGTCTATTGATAGGATGATTATACTATTAATTATGCTAATAAGCATTAACTGTCGGCCTTATGCATGACTGAACAGAATGGCTGGTAGACTGGTCGAGAATGACGGGATCCGCGCTATTCTGGAACATCTGGTGCAGATGCAACAGGATCAGGCTGCTAACATAGCGCAAGTGCATCATAACCAGGGGGAGAACATAGCAGCAGCAACGGCCGCAGCAGCCGCAATGAATCCTCAACACCCAGCTCCATTTGCAATTGATTGGCTTGCACGGTTCAGAAAGAACGATCCGCAAAATTTCGAAGGTGGGTTTAATCCCGATGGGGCATAACTTTGGTTGCAGGAGATCGAAAAGATCCTTAACACTATGGCACCACCTGAGGAACAGAAGGTTCTGCTAGCACAATACATGCTGACTAGTGAAGCAGAACACTGGTGGCAACAAATGCGGAGGGGTTTGGAGGCGAACAACCAGGCGATCACATGGGATTTGTTCAAGAATCATTTTCTGGGCAAATACTTTCCTGAAGATGTTCGTAGAGAGAAGGAGATAACTTTTCTGCAGCTTGTGCAAGGGAACATGAGCGTTGGGGAGTATGCTGCTAGGTTTGAGGACTTGATCCGCTATGCAGGGAGTTACAGGGATGCGGATGAAAGGACCAAGTGCATCAAGTTCGAGACCGGACTTCGTTCTGAAATCAAGATGGCTTTTGAATATCAGAACATCGCCAACCTGTCTCAACTAATCAACATGACTAGCACTTATGAAAAAAGCAGGAAGCAGCGTGCAGCTGAAAAACGCAGCAAGAACGTTCAGAAGGCTGGAGGTCCTGTCAGGGGCAAGAGTTCGGTGCAGCGACCAGGTCCTTACTCCCAGCCTAGAACAGGCCAAGCAGTAAGTGCTTTTGGTCCTATTCTGACTTGTCCACATTGTGGTAGACACCATAGGGGAGATTGCTGGACATTGGATCTGAGTAAGGGTCCAACCTGTTACAAGTGCGGGCAGCCGGGTCACAGTATAACTAACTGTCCAAAAAATGCAGTCAAGAAGGAGGTTAATGTGGCTAAGGTTCAGAAAGCTGGTGACAATCGGGTGACTCGGAAGGGCAAGGTGTATACTCTGGACGGTTAGGAAGTTACTGATGTTGATGAACTGATTAAAGGTACCGGTTATGTTAATGATATTTCTTGTGGTATTCTCTTTGATTGTGGGGCTACGCATTCCTTTATTTCTGTCGATTGTATGAAGAAGTTAGGATTATCTGCAATAGAAATGCCTTACAAGTTATCTGTTTCTAACCCTACAAATTCTTCTGTAGTCACATCAACTATGTGTTTGGATTGCCCACTTCGAGTATTGGAGCGGGAATTCAAAGTAACTCTAATCTGTTTGCCTCTAACTAAACTTGACATCATTCTGGGCATGGACTGGATGTCTTGGCACCATGTTCTGATTGACTGTCATCAGAAATCAATTACTATCAGTGATCTTTCTTTATCTGCCCTGGAGATGAATGAGGAGGCAGAGATCAGTCAGATTCCGATAGTCTGCGAATTTCCAGAAGTCTTTCCTGCAGAGATTCCTGGATTACCGCCAAACAGAGAAGTGGAGTTTAGTATTGATCTGATGCCTGGTGCAGGTCCTATTTCAATAGCCCCGTACCGGATGGCACCTTCGGAGTTAGAAGAGTTGAAAAAGCAGATAGAGGAGCTTTTGGCCAAGGGTTTGATTAGACCGAGTGTGTCACCTTGGGGAGCTCCGATTCTTTTTGTTAAGAAGGACGGAAGTCTCCGAATGTGCATCGACTACAGGCAGTTGAATGCGGTGACTGTGAAAAACAAATATCCTCTCCCTCGCATTGACGATTTGTTGGACCAATTGCGAGGAGCAGCTGTATTTTCTTAGATTGACCTTCGATCGGGATACCATCAGATCCGTATCCGAGAGGAGGACATTCCTAAAACGGCATTCAGGTCGAGATATGGACATTTTGAGTATGTGGTTATGTCCTTTGGTCTCACTAATGCTCCGGCCATCTTCATGGACTATATGAACAGGATTTTCAGGCCGTACTTGGATTCTTTTGTCATAGTCTTTATCGACGACATTCTCATCTATTCTAAGAGTCCAAGTGAGCACGCCGAGCATCTGAGAATTGTGCTGCAAATTCTCAAATCCAAACAGCTTTATGCAAAGCTTTCTAAATGTAGTTTCTGGTTGAATGAAGTGCAGTTTCTGGGGCATGTCATTTCTGAGAAGGGTGTTGCTGTCGATCCTTCTAAGGTGGAAGCGGTACTTAAGTGGGAGAGACCTAAGTCCATTACTGAGATCAGAAGCTTTCTTGGTATGGCTGGGTATTATCGGAGGTTTATTGAGGGGTTTTCTAAATTGGCCCTTCCTTTGACAACTTTTACACGGAAAGGTGTTCCGTTTGAGTGGTCCCCGGAATGTGAAAGTAGTTTCCAAGAATTGAAGAGGCGGTTGACTAGTTCCCCAGTGTTAATTTTGCCGGACCCGACTCAGTCCTTCGTGGTGTATTGTGATGCTTCTAAACAAGGGTTGGGTTGTGTGTTGATGCAGCAAGGGCAAGTCATAGCTTATGCATCCAGACAATTGAGGCAGCATGAACAGAACTATCCCACTCATGATCTTGTGTTGGCGGCAGTGGTTTTTGCTTTGAAAATCTGGAGGCATTATTTATATGGTTCAAAGTTCGAAGTCTTTAGCGATCATAAAAGTCTTCGCTATCTCTTCGATCAAAAAGAGTTGAATATGAGACAGAGGAGGTGGATGGAATTTCTGAAAGACTATGACTTCGATCTTCAGTATCATCCGGGCAAAGCCAATGTAGTGGCTGATGCACTAAGTCGTAAGACTTTGCATGTCAGCAATCTGATGGTGAAAGAGATGCAATTAATTCAAGAGTTTAGTGACCTCAACTTGAACATGCAAGTGAAAGAGAAGAGCATCGTTCTAGAAATGTTGCAGGTTACTAATGATTTGATTGGTCTTACTAAAGAAAGACAAGCCGACGATTCGGAATTGCAAAAGTTGTTAGAAGGGGCATCGGGCAATGAAGAGCCCGACTTTGTGAAAGGTTCTGATGGCATTATCCGATTTAGGGGTCGGATATGTGTTCCTATGGATTTCGAAGTTAGAAGAGATATCCTATAGGAAGCGCATCGAACCAAAATGAATTTCCATCCTGGTGCAACAAAGATGTACCAAGACTTGAAAAGGATTTATTGGTAGCCGAAGTTGAAAACCGATGTGGCCGATCATGTGTCTCATTGCCTAACTTGTCAGAAAGTTAAAATCGAGCATCAAAAGCCTGGTGGTCCTTTGCGATCACTTGATATCTCAGAGTGGAAATGGGATAGTATAGCTATGGACTTTGTGACGGGTTTACCAAGGACTGCTGGAGGATGTGATACAGTTTGGGTGGTTGTGGACCGTCTTACAAAGTGTGCTCATTTCATTCCTATCCACAAGAAGTATACACTTTTGAAGTTGACTCAGTTGTATATCAGGGACATAGTGAAGTTGCATGGTGTTCCTACCAGTATAGTATCCGATCGCGATCCGAGGTTTCTGTCCAGATTTTGGCAGAGTCTTCAGCAGGCATTGGGTACTAAGCTGAAATTCAGTACGGCTTATCATCAGCACACAGACAGACAGTCTGAGCGTACTATCCAGACACTTGAGGATTTGATGAGAGCATGTGTTATGTAGCAAGCTGGTAGTTGGGAGCAGTTACTGCCGTTGATGGAGTTCACTTACAACAACAGCTTTCACTCCAGTATCGGTATGGCACCATTTGAGGCTCTCTACGGGAGGAAATGTAGGACGCCTCTGTGCTGGTTCCAGATAGGTGAGAATCTGTTGACAGGTCCTGATATTGTGAAAGAAACAACTGAGAAGGTCACAATGATCAAGAATAAAATGAAAACTTCGCAGGATCGCCAAAAGAGTTATGCTGACAAGCGAAGGAGACCCTTGGAGTTTGATGTTGGGGATCATGTATTCCTAAGAGTGTCTCCGGTTACAAGAATCGGTAGGGCAATTAAGTCCAGGAAACTAACTCCTCGGTTTGTTGGGCCTTATGAGATTCTGAAGAAGATTGGCCCGGTGGCTTACAAGATTGCCTTACCCCCTCATTTAGCAAGGCTTCATGATGTGTTTCATGTTTCACAACTAAGAAAATACGTCCATGATCCTTCGCATGTGGTTACCTTAGATGATTTGCCTTTGAAGGAGAATTTAACTTTTGAAGTTCTGCCAGTTAGAATTGAGGACAGGCAGGTGAAGCAGCTCCGAGGCAAGGAAATATCTTTGGTGAAAGTTATCTGGATCAGGAACAATGTGGAGGAGGCTACATGGGAATTGGAGGACAAGATCAGGCAGTCTCATCCACAATTGTTCGATGCCAACTGAATTTCGAGGGTGAAATTCCGGTAAGTGGGAGAGAATTGTAACATCCTAAGCTTTATTTTTAAGTGAAATTATTATTAAAACCCAAAAATAATTGGATTAATAGCTTAATGAATTTTGGGAGATAGGTGGGTAGTGATTATAAGTGCTAAGGGATGTATAGAAGGCATTTGTAGCAGCGGGCAAAGTTAACTAAGCGAAATCGGGGGTTAAATCGGCGTTTTAGATGTTAGAAATCGATCGAAAAGAGAAAATTAGATATTTATAATAGGATGCTAAGAAAATCAATTCCACCATTGGATATGAAGTTTATGGGGTGAAGAAGCTTATCTAAAAATTTGGACCCGATCCAACGGTTAAAGAAAACGTTACGGCGAATCGAAGGATGAAGACCCTGTTTCTCGCCCAGGCGCACCAGCCATGCGCCCAGGCGGGTGCACTGTTCATACATGCACCAGACAGTGAAAAACCCGCCCAGGCGAGGCATCAATTCGCCCAGGCGAGCGGTGATGCGCACCAGCCGCACCAGTTTTGCATGTGGCGCGCCAAAAACCCCCCTAACCGCACCATTTTCACACACCAGGTGCACCAGCAGCACCAGCTGGTGCCAGAACCCGCCCAGGCGAGCCTACCATGCGCCCAGGCGCGTGGCGTAGACAATTTGAATCTGGTGCGTCGATTTTGGCTTGGTGGCTAAGTTTTCAGCCCCAGCCACACGATTTTTCCCAGGCCCAAGGCAAGAAATAAACACCCAAAAACATAACACTTCACCACCTTTCAACTCCAACACAAACCCACCATCTTCATCAACATTCCATCAACTCCAAGACAATTTTCATCATCATTCCATCATAAACACTTGATTCTTGGGCACCTCAACCCAAAATCAAACACACCCATCAAGCCTTGCACCATGGATTTTGATTGAAGCTTCATTCCTTCTTCTCCCTTGGCTCACACGACTTGCACCCTCTCTTCCTTCTTCTTGGTTTTTCAATTTCCACCATTGTTGGGGTAAAAAAGGCTTCATACCATGATATTAATTTCCTTTCCATCCCAACTTTCCTTAGTTCATAGAAATTATGTTTAAAACCTTAGGGTTCTTGCACTCATGGTTATGTAGGGATTTTGTTTCATTCCTTCCAACCCAAACCAAGGCAAGGACAAGGATCACTCATCTTGTGCTCTCTCAAATAGGATTGTGTACCATCATTTCATCATTTCCTTATTGAGGTGGCAAGCTAGGCTTAGGAAATTCAAGTTTCCAAGATTTTGAGCTAGGGCTCACTAAGGTTCTATTTACTTCTTGCTAATTTAAGGTAAGGAGTGGGTTATAGTGAGTATTACCGTACTCTAGGGTTTAGTTTACAATATGCATATAATGGGTACTAAGAGTTATGTGTTAGTTTAGGTTGATATGATATAGAATAATTGTTAAAAATAAAATTTACGACTTAGGGAAATTATTTTGATGTTGATATGTTCCATCTTGATATTTGGTAATTGTTGATGATTTGAATGCTTGATTTGTGAAATGACTGAGATATTATGTTGATTAGAATTCAAGGCAAAGAATGACAATAATGAATAAAGTAAATAATAATGGAAAGTGCAGTGGAATTGAGGATCGGTGCATTGATAGACTAGGTGCCCCTGCCGGGTGTACCAAAGTCCTAAGGGCCAAGTGCTCAACCAGGCTAAAATCCCATTAGGTACAAATTCCCTGTTAGGCATCAATGCACCAAGACTCAATTCGCTACCGGACTAAAAGATCTAAAATGTGTTGAGAATGTGAAAAGTGAATGAATTCAAATAACCGAATGTAATTGAATTGTGGAAATTATGGGATAGCATAGCCTAACAGGTGAAGCCTTTTGGGTGAGAAAGTCCTGGTTGAGCGAGAGACCCTTGGGTGTACGAAATGCCTGGCAGGAGCGTTAAAATTCCTAGTGATGCAAACCGGTTGTAACCGGGAGTGTCGTACAGACGTGGTAAGACGTTATCGCGCTGTGGGTGCGAACGCAGTAAAGACGTGACTGGAACGCACTGAATGAGAAATGTGATTATAAATGATGAAAAGAGAATAAAGGGCATTATGAGATTAATGCATGAGTATAAAGAGATAAAATTGACTTGAGAAACTAATGAATACTTGAAAATGAATTGTGATACATTGACTCTTATTTTGCTGTGATTGAACTGCTATATGTGTGTGGCTTAGTGTTACATTATGTCTTAATTGGAAACTGCCTCCCCATTTTATGTGTAATACTCACTCCTTACTATCTCCACAGGTACTGAGGAAGAGTTTGCACCCGATCAGGCCGAGCAGGAGTACTCTCCCTCACAGGGAGAGTAGGTCACTTTTAGCTATGTAGGACATGGGAATGTCCTGGGCCCAGTAATCTGATGTGAATCATTTTTGTTGTATATATAATGTAAATAGCTTTTTGGGGGCCCAGGACGACTCCTTTTGGGAAGGGGTCTTATTTTGGGGAAAAACTGTTTTCCAAAACTTGTTTATATTTCGCTTAACTCTGATGTTTTAAACTTGCTTTTCTGATGCGTGCACGAAGTTGCACAAGCTGTGATATATGTATATAGCCTTGCTGGCTTCTGGAATTTGGAAATGTTATTGTTTATTAGGTTGCAGGAAAACCAGAAATTTTGGGAAAGTCCTAAAAACAAACAAAACTCCGTCCGTTTGACGGGTGATTTTTATAAATTAAAAAGAAAATTTTAAATTCACTATTTTAATTAAGGGTATAATAGGGTAAATAATCTTAGGTGTTACATTTTATGGTATCAGAGCAGTTTCCCTCGGCCTTTGGAGTTATGAGCTACTCCAGTGATTACTCACCGAGCGAGTAATCGATAATTATAGTTTAGAGTCTAGAGTCTATTGATAGGATGATTATACTATTAATTATGCTAATAAGCATTAACTGTCGGCCTTATGCATGACTGAACAGAATGGCTGGTAGACGGGTCAAGAATGACGGGATCCGCGCTATTCTGGAACATCTGGTGCAGATGCAACAGGATCAGGCTGCTAACAAAGCGCAAGTGCATCATAACCAGGGGGAGAACATAGCAGCAGTAGCTGTAGCAGCAGCAACGGCCGCAGCAGCCGCAATGAATCCTCAACACCCAGCTCCATTTGCAATTGATTGGCTTGCACGGTTCAGAAAGAACGATCCGCAAAAGTTCGAAGGTGGGTTCAATCCCGATGGGGCACAACTTTGGTTGCAGGAGATCGAAAAGATCCTTAACACTATGGCACCACCGGAGGAACAGAAGGTTCTGCTAGCACAATACATGCTGACTAGTGAAGCAGAACACTGGTGGCAACAAATGCGGAGGGGTTTGGAGGCGAATAACCAGGCGATCACATGGGATTTGTTCAAGAATCGTTTTCTGGGCAAATACTTTCCTGAAGATGTTCGTAGAGAGAAGGAGATAACTTTTCTGCAGCTTGTGCAAGGGAACATGAGCGTTGGGGAGTATGCTGCTAGGTTTGAGGACTTGATTCGCTATGCAGGGAGTTACAGGGATGCGGATGAAAGGACCAAGTGCATCAAGTTCGAGACCGGACTTCGTTCTGAAATCAAGATGGCTTTTGAATATCAGAACATCGCCAACCTGTCTCAACTAATCAACATGACTAGCACTTATGAAAAAAGCAGGAAGCAACGTGCAGCTGAAAAACGCATCACGCTCCCAGAACGCATACGTTCCCAGAACGCATAAAAACCAGGTCCCGGACACTGGCCACATTCCCAAAATGTGTCATCAAGTAGGCTGCATATCAATGTGTTCCCAGAACACTAACACACGTTCCCAGAACGTATATAACCAGGTCCCAGACACTGGCCACATTCCCAAAATGTGTTGTTGGTTTTGGCCTCAAAATCTCGAGAGGGGGGGTAAATCGAGTTTTATTATGTATTGAAAAATTCGTAACAAATAAAAAATTGTTTTGAGATGGAGAGATTAAACGTTCGAAACGGATCGCGAAATCGATAGAAAAATAATAAACGAGTAGCGCGGAAACGTAAAAATTAAATATGCGGAAAGTAAAAGAGATAGGGATAGAAAAACTTGCACCGGTGAATTTTATACTGGTTCAGCCTTCCCGTCGAAAGGCCTTGTCCAGTCCCCAAGCGACCCGCCTGAGAGTTCTTATACCAAGCAATAGAGCCGCACCCTATTACAACCAAGAGCACCCCGCACACTACTAGGAACCTCCGTTCGCTAGGGGCCTCAATCACACAGCAGGGTTCCTCGCCCTACGACGTATCACACGTCCATTAAGGGATTCTCTCCCTAACCACTAAGGTTTAGAACGATTACAATGATACTGATTACAATAGCTTTTTGTGTTCTCACAACACGGATACAACAATATGCTCTATGATAGTGAAGTAGAAGTTTCTCTTAGAGTTTACTCAACCATTATAAGTTTTGCTCTTCGAAAAATATGAACGATGAAAAGCAGAAGACTTAAGAAGAAGAAGAAGAGAGAAACGTGAATGAATGAATAAAATAAAAAGTCTGATCGTGAAAAACTGTTTTCAATGTTGGAGTGATCTTTATTTAAAAAGGAAAACGATTTTGAATCAACAAAGATTTTTAATAAATAAAACAAAATCAAAATAGAATAAAATAGGATTTGAAATAAGTTTTAAAATCAAAATTAAATCAAAACGATTTCCGAAATAAAATAAAGATTTGATTCTTAAAACCAAAAAGGAAATAATTCAAAATTAAAATCATTTTCAAATTTTGTAAAATATATCAGAATCTCTTATATAAAAACAAATCAGGAAATAATAAAAATGATTCTGACACGTTTTTCAATAAAACATGAAGTAATCGATTACTTTCTGAAGATAATCGATTATTCCTTCAAAAATAGAAATTCTTAAATACATTTGAAAACCATGTAATCGATTAGGCTAATAATAGTTAATCGATTACACCACTCCTGTTCATTGTATGATGCAACTCATAATAATCGATTACACTAGGGAGTTAATCGATTACAGAGCCTCTGGTTTGCATATGATGCAACATCATGTAATCGATTACTACAGAGCTTGTAATCGATTACTAAGCCTCTGAAAAATATATGATGCAACAATTATAATCGATTACATGACTAATTTAATCGATTACTTTCATAAGAAAGTAACTGATTAACACAATTCAGATAATCGATTACAACCTCTCTGATTTTTCTATGATGCAACAAAGTTAATCGATTACTTTATGAGATAATCGATTACTCTCATTGCAAACATACAAATATACAGAGTTTTGTAACATCAAGTATTTCACTAAGGTTAAATGCAGAAAAACACTTTTATATGCAAAAACACGTTTTTCTTCTTCTCTCCTAAAATGAAAAACTTTATTGGCTTTGTAACTTTTAAGGAAACAAAAACTTCATTACCTTACATTTGATCTAAGGAGAAGGTTTCTATTCTTAAGTTTGCTTGAGTCTTCAATCATGAGACTTGCACTTGTGAGCTTGAACTTGAGTTGGCTTGTTATCATCAAAACACATACTTGAATAAAACTTGAAGTCCATAGAGAGTTTGTGTAACACTCTCATTTTTATTAGTAATTTTTAGGTTTTAATAAAAATCGGAGTTTGAAAATTTCTTTTTAACACCTAAATTCCTTTAAAAGGTTTTACGAAAATCCGGCAGAGTTTCCTCTGTTTTCCGGACTTCCCAAAAATTTTCTTCGAAAAACCTGTCAGTCCAGAATTGTTTAAAAACATAAACAACAACAGATTAAAAGTCATAACAAATCCTAATGCCCAATTTGTACAAGTTTCAGGGCAAGTTACTAATTCATATTATAAATTACATTAAATAATTATCCACTCAAAATATGTAAAATACATTCCACGTAGTGGAACTTAAAATCCTGCTCGGCCAGCACTGGTGTAAGCTCCACTTGTGTACCTGAAAAATATTAACCACACAGGGGAAGCATCACACAGAACTTAAAAGAGAGATTTCTAAGCAGATATATACAACACACCAAGACCATTCAAGCCTATTCTATACTACTTAATTCATGTTCTTCTTTATTTTCACTCTAACCTTTTTACTCCTTTTTTATTTCCTCTAGTTCCTATATCAATTCCATTGTTTACCTTCTTATTTCCCATTCCAATGTCCATTCTATTATTTATTTTTCCTATCTATTACCATTCTCATTGCCCTTTTCCATTAATATATATATATATATATATATACATATACATAATACGAACTTATCCATTTCCATTAACCCTTTTTATTTTTCCTAAATCCTTTCCATTATTTTGTTCATTATTCTTTCCCTTTAATTCCCTTACCCTTTTCCATTTTTATTTCCTTTTTCCCCTATTATTGTGTGTAACCCCAAACAGAGATCTACACACCGGGTTTGCAACCACAAACAGTGATCTGCAAACGCTCTGTATGCAACCACAAACAGTGATCTGCATACGTATGCAACCACAAACAGTGATCTGCATACGTGTATACAACCACAAACAGTGATCTGTATACACCCATATCGTTTATGTAACCTCAAACAGAGATCTACATAAACTTCCCTTACCTTTTTATTACTTGGCCACAGGGTCAATACAACCACCTGCGCCGTGCCACAGGGTCAATACAACCACCTGTGACGAGTACCATTTTATTAGGCCACAGGGTCAATACAACCACCTGCGCCGTGCCACAGGGTCAATACAACCACCTGCGACATTTACCCTTTTTATTTGGCCACAGGGTCAATACAACCACCTGCGCCGTGCCACAGGGTCAATACAACCACCTGCGACATTTACCATTCTATTAGGCCACAAGGTCAATACAACCACCTGCGCCGTGCCACAGGGTCAATACAACCACCTGCGACATTTACCCTTTTTATTTGGCCACAGGGTCAATACAACCACCTGTGCCATTTAACATTTAGTTCTCACTACTAACTCGTTTTAGTCCTTTCCCTTTTACTTTTAGTCCCTTAATTCTCTTAATTCTTTTAATTTCTTTTACTTACTTCCCTATTCCCTTTCTCTTCTTTTTCTTTTTCTCTTCCTTTTCCTTTTTCCTTTTACTAATTATTCAAGTTTACATCCAATTCCACTTAGCGTTAGTATAGTCGTTATATTTTAATTCCCTTTTCTAACTCTTAATTATTTCTATAATTTCTCTCATTGATTCATTTCTAAATTTATTTTCCTCTTCACCATTTCTATTCTTTTACCACACCCTACCAATGTAATTAATTAGTTATTCTGATACTTACCTTTTTATTCATCACTATTGGTTTCCCCTTATTTACTCCATCTATCTTTCTTCATTATTAGCAGGTTACCCTAAGGTTCGTTAGCAATTAACATTTTCCCCGATCCTAGCGATAGATATAACTACCCAGAAATACACCCCTTAAGGACTGGTAATGAAACCCCTTACCTCGGGTGACGAAGGTAAAAAGAGAGAACCTCAACTCCGAATAGGGAGCGGTGATCCGTGAAGCTTTAGCGATCCGGGCGATGAACGGGTCGACGGGGATCGACGCCGGTGGTGAGAATAATCCCGGCTGAACCTAGGCAAGAGCTCCAAGCTTTGGCGCACCCGACACGAGCCCAGCACGGTCACGAGTCGGTAACGGCGCCGGTGTTGCTCTCAAGAGAGAGGAAGGAAAGGGTGATCTGAGGAGGAGGAGAGGGGCTATGGCAGGGAGAGAGAGGCGGTGGTGGTTCGTGGCAGTGGCGGCCGGAGGTGGGTGGCTCTCGGTGGTGGTGGTGGCAGCAGCAGTGGCCAGAGGAAGGGAGGAGGGAAGAGCGAGAAAGAGATCCAGAGGGGAGGAGAGGGAAAGAGAGGATCTATGGTAAGAAGGAAGGACAAGGAGGTGGGGTGGCGGCCATGAGCTCCGGTGGTGGTGGTTGGAGGAGGTGCTGGGCGGAGAGAGAGAAAGAGGGGTTGAAATGGGGGTTTTAGCCCCCAAAACACGATTTTAAAGCTGCAGGTAGCAGAATACTCGAGTATTTCTGTAAATACTCGAGTTTTTTGACAAAATACTCGAGTATTTCACAAAATACTCGAGTAAAATGACCAGATACTGCTAGTTTGCTTTTCTATTTTTCAACTATTTTCTCCCAACTTCAAATAGCCATAACTTCTTCGTTCACCGTCGGATCTTGCTCAAATTTGACGAGTAACTTCCTAAAAATCATACCTTCATATCCAACGGTGGGAATTGTGTTTTGAGTCTTAAATCTTTTATTTTGAATTTCCTAACGTCGGGTGTTTTTAACACCGAAAAATCGATTTTTAACACTCGTTTGGTCTTCTTTAAATTTGCTTTTCGATGCCAATGCTCCTTGACTCCTCTATGGCACTCAAAGAACTCCTAATCCATAATTTTAAATCCCTTCTAGGATAATCCTTACTTCCAAATCTTACTATTATTCTAATATTTATTAGAATTAAAATTCGGGATGTTACATTTCTCCCCCACTTATTAGAATTTCGTCCCCGAAATTCCGTTTGGTTCCTTAAATGGAGAACCATCCCATTGGTAAACTCCGGACTACGGTTTTTACTTCCCTTCGGTTTTTATTTCCCGCTCTAGGTGTGGCTAGGTCCATGCCTATTTCATGGCGGGTCTTCTAATACTACGTATTATCTCTGCCTACACAGGAGTGTCAGCTTCCTTATTATTAAAGTTCCATCTCCCATTTCTTGGATTGAAATCCTCCTCCACTTAGCATCGACACACTTGATTATATCAATGCTAGGGGGTATGCTCGTTCGTTTCTCATAATAGAGTACGCAAGTTCCTTACCGGTATCCAAGGTTGAGAAGAGGACACGTGGGTGACTATCTATCGGTAAGCATAGAGCGTTTGGAATTATCTATTTGGTAGTCCTATAGCCTTTGGTATGGTTACGAGTTATTGTCGCTCGGATAGGATCCGAATCAAGTTGTCAAGTCTCCCCCACTTATTATCAACATACCTGAGTAAGTCGAAGGCAGGGAGGAAACTGAGTTGACTCCAGGGATAGATGAGCTGGGTGCTTAATTGGTTGGAGAGGTGGTACATGGATTTAAGTTGACCGTTAATCGGTCTAATCGGTGTGGTTTCGAATTTTCTATGATATGACGACTCTTCATACCTACGCATGCGGCTAATTCTCATACGAGTTAGAAGGGTGGTTCAATTACTGAGTTGAATGTTCTCAGTGGAAATACAGAATAAGAGTGTCTTGAATGGGGTTGGTTTGTGAATCACTGTTCATGAGTCTTAGGAAAGATCCTATAGGATTAAAGTTTAATTGGGCTTTCGACAGGGATAGAATTCCTCGATGGTTGTTTCTGATTTTTCAACTAGATGATTGCAATAATATAGTATGTCAATAAACGCGAAGACCAAGGTGGTCAGTCCCAATCTCACATTTATTAAATGTACATCATTGCATTATTGAATAATAGCATTATCTTTTAACAGGTGCAAGAGAAAGGATGACCAATCCTGACCTTACACTCTATTAGAGGACGACACTATCACAATTGAGCTTGGTGAAATTTCTAACTAAGGTTTTAACACTTATCGACTCCTTCTAGATTGCACTACTCACACTTATTCTAGGCAAAGACGCTAAAGTAATCAGTTGATGCAACATTAACATGAGAAGTACCTTGGATAAGTTCATTCCTCGTTCTACGTGACCATAGGACAGTTTGCAGCACGGTGTCCGGGTTGCCCGCATTGGAAGCAGAGACCTTCCTTTCTACGCTGTTCAAGCATCCAACACATACGAGTATGGGATCCTCCACAATGTGGACATGGTGGCCTTGTCCTTGGAGCGGTCGCACTCTGTCCCGCATTCTCTGGCACTACTGCTCTGGTGCGGTTAACAGCGTACGGACCTGATCCTTGAGCCAGTCCCTTACCCTTGTTGAGACCTACTTCATTTGGTATATTCTTGCTCCTTTCCTCTACTTCCTGCTGATTCAAACTCTTCTCATAAGCGCTAGTCATATTCACCAGCTGAGAGAGGTTAGCTATACCCTGGTGCACAAAGATAGTCCGAATTCTGGCATTGAGACCTGTTTCAAATTTAATACACTTGGTGCGTTCGTCTGCGTCCCGATAACTGCCAGAATAGCGAATCAGATCTTCAAATTGAGCCGCATACTCACCGACATTCATACTTCCCTGCTCCAGCTGCAGAAAAGCGATCTCCTTTTCCCTACGAACATCCTCAGGAAAATACTTCCCCAGGGAGTGAGCCTTAAACAGATCAAAAGTGATATCCTGATTGGCTGCCTCCAATTCTCTTCGCACTCGTTCCCACCAATACTCTGCTTCATCAGTCAACATATACTGTGCTAGCAACACAGTTTGTTCAACAGGTGGCGCCATGGTGCGAAGGATCTTCTCAATTTCCTTGAGCCATCGCTGAGCTCCATCAGGATTATACCCTCCTTCGAACCTAGGCGGTTCGCATTTCCTAAATCGAGCCATCCAGTCAATTTCGACAGGAATGGGTGGTGGATTCAATGCTGCTGCTGCTGCGGCTGCGGCTGCTGCGATGTTTTCAGCTTGGTTCTGTTGCATTCGGGCCTGATTCTGATTCATTTGAATCAGATTCTCCAATATGGCAGCCATCCGCTCATTTTCGGCACGTCGTCCAGCCATACTGTTAGGTCATGAAGGGAACAGCCAATTAAAGACTGAATACTTAATCAATAACCTAATTATCCTAATCCTAGACTTAGACTCTTACTAAACAAATCAGTTACTCGCTTGGTGAGTAACCATCGGAGATGTGAGTCCACACTCCAAAGGCCGAGGAAAAACTGCTTTGATACCAAAATGTAACACTCTCATTTTTATTAGTAATTTTTAGGTTTTAATAAAAATCGGAGTTTGAAAATTTCTTTTTAACACCTAAATTCCTTAAAAGGTTTTACGAAAATCCGGCAGAGTTTCCTCTGTTTTCCGGACTTCCCAAAAATTTTCTTCGAAAAACCTGTCAGTCCAGAATTGTTTAAAAACATAAACAACAACAGATTAAAAGTCATAACAAATCCTAATGCCCAATTTGTACAAGTTTCAGGGCAAGTTACTAATTCATATTATAAATTACATTAAATAATTATCCACTCAAAATATGTAAAATACATTCCACGTAGTGGAACTTAAAATCCTGCTCGGCCAGCACTGGTGTAAGCTCCACTTGTGTACCTGAAAAATATTAACCACACAGGGGAAGCATCACACAGAACTTAAAAGAGAGATTTCTAAGCAGATATATACAACACACCAAGACCATTCAAGCCTATTCTATACTACTTAATTCATGTTCTTCTTTATTTTCACTTTAACCTTTTTACTCCTTTTTTATTTCCTCTAGTTCCTATATCAATTCCATTGTTTACCTTCTTATTTCCCATTCCAATGTCCATTCTATTATTTATTTTTCCTATCTATTACCATTCTCATTGCCCTTTTCCATTAATATATATATATATATATACATATACATAATACGAACTTATCCATTTCCATTAACCCTTTTTATTTTTCCTAAATCCTTTCCATTATTTTGTTCATTATTCTTTCCCTTTAATTCCCTTACCCTTTTCCATTTTTATTTCCTTTTTCCCCTATTATTGTGTGTAACCCCAAACAGAGATCTACACACCGGGTTTGCAACCACAAACAGTGATCTGCAAACGCTCTGTATGCAACCACAAACAGTGATCTGCATACGTATGCAACCACAAACAGTGATCTGCATACGTGTATACAACCACAAACAGTGATCTGTATACACCCATATCGTTTATGTAACCTCAAACAGAGATCTACATAAACTTCCCTTACCTTTTTATTACTTGGCCACAGGGTCAATACAACCACCTGCGCCGTGCCACAGGGTCAATACAACCACCTGTGACGAGTACCATTTTATTAGGCCACAGGGTCAATACAACCACCTGCGCCGTGCCACAGGGTCAATACAACCACCTGCGACATTTACCCTTTTTATTTTGCCACAGGGTCAATACAACCACCTGCGCCGTGCCACAGGGTCAATACAACCACCTGCGACATTTACCATTCTATTAGTCCACAAGGTCAATACAACCACCTGCGCCGTGCCACAGGGTCAATACAACCACCTGCGACATTTACCCTTTTTATTTGGCCACAGGGTCAATACAACCACCTGTGCCATTTAACATTTAGTTCTCACTACTAACTCGTTTTAGTCCTTTCCCTTTTACTTTTAGTCCCTTAATTATCTTAATTCTTTTAATTTCTTTTACTTACTTCCCTATTCCCTTTCTCTTCTTTTTCTTTTTCTCTTCCTTTTCCTTTTTCCTTTTACTAATTATTCAAGTTTACATCCAATTCCACTTAGCGTTAGTATAGTCGTTATATTTTAATTCCCTTTTCTAACTCTTAATTATTTCTATAATTTCTCTCATTGATTCATTTCTAAATTTATTTTCCTCTTCACCATTTCTATTCTTTTACCACACCCTACCAATGTAATTAATTAGTTATTCTGATACTTACCTTTTTATTCATCACTATTGGTTTCCCCCTATTTACTCCATCTATCTTTCTTCATTATTAGCAGGTTACCCTAAGGTTCGTTAGCAATTAACATTTTCCCCGATCCTAGCGATAGATATAACTACCCAGAAATACACCCCTTAAGGACTGGTAATGAAACCCCTTACCTCGGGTGACGAAGGTAAAAAGAGAGAACCTCAACTCCGAATAGGGAGCGGCGATCCGTGAAGCTTTAGCGATCCGAGCGATGAACGGGTCGACGGGGATCGACGCCGGTGGTGAGAATAATCCCGGCTGAACCTAGGCAAGAGCTCCAAGCTTTGGCGCACCCGACACGAGCCCAGCACGGTCACGAGTCGGTAACGGCGCCGGTGTTGCTCTCAAGAGAGAGGAAGGAAAGGGTGATCTGAGGAGGAGGAGAGGGGCTATGGCAGGGAGAGAGAGGCGGTGGTGGTTCGTGGCAGTGGCGGCCGGAGGTGGGTGGCTCTCGGTGGTGGTGGTGGCAGCAGCAGTGGCCGGAGGAAGGGAGGAGGGAAGAGCGAGAAAGAGATCCAGAGGGAGGAGAGGGAAAGAGAGGATCTATGGTAAGAAGGAAGGACAAGGAGGTGGGGTGGCGGCCATGAGCTCCGGTGGTGGTGGTTGGAGGAGGTGCTGGGCGGAGAGAGAGAAAGAGGGGTTGAAATGGGGGTTTCAGCCCCCAAAACACGATTTTAAAGCTGCAGGTAGCAGAATACTCGAGTATTTCTGTAAATACTCGAGTTTTTTGACAAAATACTCGAGTATTACACAAAATACTCGAGTAAAATGACCAGATACTGCTAGTTTGCTTTTCTATTTTTCAACTATTTTCTCCCAACTTCAAATAGCCATAACTTCTTCGTTCACCGTCGGATCTTGCTCAAATTTGACGAGTAACTTCCTAAAAATCATACCTTCATATCCAACGGTGGGAATTGTGTTTTGAGTCTTAAATCTTTTATTTTGAATTTCCTAACGTCGGGTGTTTTTAACACCGAAAAATCGATTTTTAACACTCGTTTGGTCTTCTTTAAATTTGCTTTTCGATGCCAATGCTCCTTGACTCCTCTATGGCACTCAAAGAACTCCTAATCCATAATTTTAAATCCCTTCTAGGATAATCCTTACTTCCAAATCTTACTATTATTCTAATATTTATTAGAATTAAAATTCGGGATGTTACAGTTTGAATCATGCCTTCCAACCAGCTTGACTTCCAACACTCCCCCTTTTTGATGATGACAAACAACCATTATGATATGCTTTTTATTATCTGCATCACAAGTGTTATACAAGCAGTATATACATATAAAATACTAAAACCTTCCTTAGAACACAAAACACAGGAAATATAGTATATCAAATTCTTCTCCCCCTGTATAGATGCTTATATGTATCTCCTCTTGAATTTCTTAGTCATGTATATCAGAATATCTCTCCCCCTTTTGTAATCATCAAAAAGATGTGCTATCTCCCCCTGAAACACTAAGAAGATGCATCAATAATAACAAGAGAGATATATAGACTCACATACTCAAAAGAGGTGAGAGGCAGAAGTTAAACCAATTTCTCTACGAATAAAAAAGAAATTTTCTTTTGGAAGCGGTTTCGTAAAGATATCAGCCAATTGCCGTGAAGTATCAACGTACTCTATAATGAAATCACCCTTTTGAATATGATCACGAATAAAATGGTGTCGAATCTCTATATGCTTCGTGCGAGAATGTTGCACTGGGTTTTTGGTAATACTAATAGCACTGGTATTATCACATTTAATGGGAATGTGATCTAGACTTACACCGAAGTCTAGGAGTTGCTGTTTCAGCCACAAAATCTGTGCGCAACAACTACCTGCGGCGACATATTCAGCCTCAGCTGTAGATAGGGCCACACTAGACTGTTTCTTGCTAGCCCATGATACCAATGAATTGCCAAGAAGATGACAAGTGCCGCTAGTGCTTTTTCTATCTACTTTGCAACCAGCAAAGTCAGAATCAGAATACCCAACAAGATTACAAGAAGAACCTTTGGGGTACCACAAACCCGTATCAGTTGTGCCAGACAAATATTTCATTATACGCTTGGCAGCAACCATGTGCGTTTCTTTTGGATTCGACTGGAACCGGGCACAAAGACACACACTAAACATTATATCCAGCCTACTTGCCGTTAAATAGAGAAGGGATCCGATAATACCTTGATACTTTGTAATTTCTACGGATTTACCTCCTTCATCTTTGTCCAAGTAACAAGATGTGCTTATTGGTGTTGCTATTGCCTTGGCCTTATCCATGCCAAATCTTTTCAGTAATTCTTTGCAGTATTTAGTTTGACTAATGAAAATTCCGTCCTTCGCTTGCTTTATTTGTAATCCCAGGAAAAAGTTCAGCTCGCCCATCATAGACATTTCGAACTCTTCCTGCATCATACTAGAAAATTCCTTGCAAAGGATTTCATTAGTAGCACCGAAAATAATGTCATCAACATAAATTTGAACTAAAAGAATGTCCTTTCCTTTCTTTTTGATAAAAAGTGTGTTATCAACCTTCCCTCTTTCAAAATTATTTTCCAATAAAAATTTGCTAAGACAGTCGTACCACGCTCTAGGAGCTTGTTTCAAACCATACAAAGCCTTTTTCAGTTTAAAAACATAATCAGGGTGTTCATAATTTTCAAAGCCAGGAGGTTGAGACACATAAACTTCTTCATTTATAAAACCATTAAGAAAGGCACTCTTTACGTCCATCTGATATAATTTAAAGTCTAAAGAGCATGCAAAAGCTAAAAGCAGTCTAATGGCTTCCAACCTAGCAACAGGGGCAAATGTTTCCTCATAATCTATCCCCTTTTCTTGGTTGTAACCTTGTGCAACTAGCCTAGATTTGTTTCGAACAATTAAACCAGCCTCATCAAGTTTATTTTTATAAATCCACTTAGTTCCAATAATCGGATGAGACTCAGGCCTAGGAACAAGTTCCCACACCTGATTTCTTTCGAACTGGTTTAATTCCTCTTGCATTGCCAAAAGCCAATGCTCATCAAGCATAGCCTCAAAATAATTCTTTGGTTCTACTTGAGAAACAAATGCAAAGAAGTTACATAGATTGCAAATAGAATTGCGAGTACTTACACCTTTTGAAATGTCTCCAATGATCTGATCAATAGGATGGTGCCTCGATGTTCTCCATTCCTTAGGCAAATCAGTGTTGAGTTCCATGGATTGTTCTTGAGTTTTCTCTTCAACTGATTCATCTGATTTTCCATTGCTTTCGGAATGTTCCTTTCCTTTTGCATTCGGCTCCTCATCCTCATCAATGAATAAATTTCCAAGAATACCTGAAATGTCATTAACAGATAACTTTCCCAACCTTCTGGGATCGAATTCGTCAAATGATACATGAATAGATTCTTCAACAGTATTACGAGATTTATTGTAAATCCTATATGTTTTGCTCGAAGCAGAATATCCAAGGAAAATGCCCTCATCAGCTCTAGCCTCAAAACTTCCTAGATTTTCTCTACCATTATTATGCACATAACATTTACAACCAAAAACTCGAAAATGGGAAATATTTGGTTTTCTCCCCTTGTACAGCTCATAGGGGGTTTTCTTTAAAATAGACCTAATTAAAACACGGTTCATAACATAACAAGCTATACTCACTGCATCGGCCCAAAAGTATGCAGGCAAATTCATGTCATTAAGCATTGTTCTAGAAAGCTCTTTTAATGAACGATTTTTCCTCTCCACAACCCCATTTTGCTCTGGAGTTCTTGGAGCGGAAAAATAATGCTTAACTCCATGTTTTTCGCAAAACTTTTCAAAAAGATGATTTTCAAATTCTCCACCATGATCAGTTTTAATGGATGCAATGCTTAAATGCAATTGGTTTTGAATAATCTTGGCTAGCTTTTTAAATTCATGAAATGCGTCATTTTTATGAGTAATAAAAAGCGTCCATGTATACCTAGAATAGTCATCCACAATATCTAAACAATAATAGTTGCCACCAAAGCTTTTCGTTTGACAAGGTCCAAAAAGATCCATATGTAAAAGTTCCAAGGGCCTTTGAGTTGAAACAAGGTTTTTAGAAGGAAAATTTTCCCTTGTGAGTTTTGATTTAGAACAAGGATCACATTTTTCAGAAAAAGAAAAATTTTGCTTTGGTAAACCAACTACTAAGTTTTTAGAAGAAATTTTATTTAAATGAGCCATGTGGATGTGACCTATTCTACGATTCCATAGCCACGATTCATCCTCTTTAGATAGTAAACATTTCGCATCATTTGAGGGAATTGAATCAAAATCAATAACATAAACATTGTTTATCCTGCGAGCAATTATCTTAATAAGATTATCAATTTTTCCCTCAATAATACATCTATCAGAATCAAATATAACCCTATTTCCTTTATCACACAATTGACTAATGCTTAGCATATTGTGTTTTAGGCCCTCAACATGTAAAACATTTTCAATGCAAGGGTTAGGAGGTGTACCAATTTTACCGATTCCGATAATCTTTCCTTGATTGTTATCTCCGAAAGTCACATGTCCTTGGTCCTTAGGCACGAGATACGAAAATTTAGATTTATCTCCAGTCATATGTTTTGAGCATCCGCTGTCCAAGTACCACCACGACTTCCTTCCTTCCGGAGTAACCTACAAGCAAAGAATTCAAGATTTCTTTTTTGGTACCCATATCTTTTTGGGTCCTTGAGCGTTAGTATAGCCATAGTTTAAATCATGCCCCCTTCTAGCTTCATTGTTCGGTTTAACGAACTTCACTTTTCGGTGTATGCATTCATGTGCACCATGGCCCTTTTTACCACAAATATGACAAATAATAAGAGGTTTCTTATGATTACCAGCAGGGACAAAAATGGTACTTAGTTTCTTTTGATGTCTACCGGGTTGATATCCTAAACCCGCTCTATTAAAGAAACATTTTTGTCTCCCTAACATTAAATTTAAAGTATTTCTACCTTTTGTAAATTTAGCAAGGGTTTCTTTTAAATCTTCAACTTCTTTAACCAAGTCCTTGCAGAATTTACAAGAAGAAGAACTAGCTTTGAATTTAGTGTTATTACTCGAAGTGTTTGAAGAATTTTTCAAAGTCAAATTCAGCTCCTTATTTTGATTTTTCAGAAATTCATTTTCTTTAGTAAGTTCTTTATTCTTTTCTAAAATATAAGCTGAATTTTTCTTTTCTAGAGAAACCAATAAGGATAACCTCATCGATTCCTCATGTAATTCTTCAAATGCTTCTTGTAACTCATCATAAGAAAAGTTTAGTTTAGTAGTTACCTCATTGTCGTGAGCCATCAAGCTTAGGTTGGCGGTCTCCTCTTGTTCGTCTGAATCCTCATCCGAACTTCCTTCATTGTCCAGCCATGCCAAGTATGCTTGCTTTCCTTTCTTTGAACTTGAGGTGCCTTTTTCTGAATTCTCTTTCTTTTTCAATTGATAGCAGTCTGCTCTAATGTGACCAGGCTTGCCACACTCATGACATGTGATGGTTGAGCCTCCACTCTTGTTGTTGTCTCTCCTGTTGAAATTCTTCTTCCTCAGAAATTTCCCGAACTTTTTCACCAATAGACCCATGTGTTCATCATTCAATAATTCTTTGTCCGAGTCACTTTCAGCTGCAGGTGCTTCAGCCTTGAATGCTAAGCTTTGTACTTTCTTGTTTTCCTCTTCATGATGAGCCAATCTTTTTAGTTCACTCTCATGTTCTTGTAATTTTCCAAACAGGGTTGCCAGCGTCATTGTTGATAAATTTCTCGATTCAGCAATCGCCGTCACTTTGGGTTGCCAATCTCTTCCCAAACACCTTAGGACTTTGTTAATGAGATCCTCATTGGTGAATTTCTTCCCCAATGTCGTCAGTTGATTTACAATCATTGTGAAGCGTTTTTGGATCTCTTGAATCGATTCTCCATCTTTCATTCTGAATAGCTCATATTCACCAGTCAACGTATTGATTCTCGACCTCTTTACTTCAGTTGTACCTTCATGCGTGACTTCCAGCGTATCCCACATCTGTTGTGCTGTCTCGCATGTTGATATCCTGAAAAACTCATCATAGCTCAAAGCAGATGTTATAATATTTTTGGCTTTCAAGTCGTACTGGACTCTACGTTCCTCCTCCTCCGTCCATTCAGCCATAGGCTTATCGACGGTGTTACCATTAACCACATAGGTAGGAACATAGGGACCATTTACAACAGCATCCCAAACTTTTAATCCAACTCCTTGAATAAAAATTTTCATACGGGCTTTCCAATATGCGTACCCTACCCCATCAAACATGGGAGGACGGTTAATAGAACTCCCTTCACCTCCAAACAGAGAGTTTGAAGCCATACTCTTGAGACGGTTAAGTCTTAACACAAGAGACTAGCTCTGATGCCAATTGTTGGTTTTGGCCTCAAAATCTCGAGAGGGGGGGTGAATCGAGTTTTATTATGTATTGAAAAATTCATAACAAATAAAAAATTGTTTTGAGATGGAGAGATTAAACGTTCGAAACGGATCGCGAAATCGATAGAAAAATAATAAACGAGTAGCGCGGAAACGTAAAAATTAAATATGCGGAAAGTAAAAGAGATAGGGATAGAAAAGCTTGCACCAGTGAATTTTATACTGGTTCAGCCTTCCCGTCGAAAGGCCTAGTCCAGTCCCCAAGCGACCCGCCTGAGAGTTCTTATACCAAGCAATAGAGCCGCACCCTATTACAACCAAGAGCACCCTGCACACTACTAGGAACCTCCGTTCGCTAGGGGCCTCAATCACACAGCAGGGTTCCTCGCCCTACGACGTATCACACGTCCACTAAGGGATTCTCTCCCTAACCACTAAGGTTTAGAACGATTACAATGATAGTTATTACAATAGCTTTTTGTGTTCTCACAACACGGATACAACAATATGCTCTATGATAGTGAAGTAGAAGTTTCTCTTAGAGTTTACTCAGCCAATATAAGTTTTGCTCTTCGAAAAATATGAACGATGAAAAGCAGAAGACTTAAGAAGAAGAAGAAGAGAGAAACGTGAATGAATGAATAAAATAAAAAGTCTGATCGTGAAAAACTGTTTTCAATGTTGGAGTGATCTTTATTTAAAAAGGAAAACGATTTTGAATCAACAAAGATTTTTAATAAATAAAACAAAATCAAAATAGAATAAAATAGGATTTGAAATAAGTTTTAAAATCAAAATTAAATCAAAACGATTTCCGAAATAAAATAAAGATTTGATTCTTAAAACCAAAAAGGAAATAATTCAAAATTAAAATCATTTTCAAATTTTGTAAAATATATCAGAATCTCTTATATAAAAACAAATCAGGAAATAATAAAAATGATTCTGACACGTTTTTCAATAAAACATGAAGTAATCGATTACTTTCTGAAGATAATCGATTATTCCTTCAAAAATAGAAATTCTTAAATACATTTGAAAACCATGTAATCGATTAGGCTAATAATAGTTAATCGATTACACCACTCCTGTTCATTGTATGATGCAACTCATAATAATCGATTACACTAGGGAGTTAATCGATTACAGAGCCTCTGGTTTGCATATGATGCAACATCATGTAATCGATTACTACAGAGCTTGTAATCGATTACTAAGCCTCTGAAAAATATATGATGCAACAATTATAATCGATTACTTGACTAATTTAATCGATTACTTTCATAAGAAAGTAACTGATTAACACAATTCAGATAATCGATTACAACCTCTCTGATTTTTCTATGATGCAACAAAGTTAATCGATTACTTTATGAGATAATCGATTACTCTCATTGCAAACATACAAATATACAGAGTTTTGTAACATCAAGTATTTCACTAAGGTTAAATGCAGAAAAACACTTTTATATGCAAAAACACGTTTTTCTTCTTCTCTCCTAAAATGAAAAACTTTATTGGCTTTGTAACTTTTAAGGAAACAAAAACTTCATTACCTTACATTTGATCTAAGGAGAAGGTTTCTATTCTTAAGCTTGCTTGAGTCTTCAATCATGAGACTTGCACTTGTGAGCTTGAACTTGAGTTGGCTTGTTATCATCAAAACACATACTTGAATAAAACTTGAAGTCCATAGAGAGTTTGAATCATGCCTTCCAACCAGCTGGACTTCCAACATGTGTCATCAAGTAGGTTACAAATTTGGTACTCCCGGAGTACCCTCCTCATATTCCCAGAATATGATAATCGTTTCCTACCAACCCAGCTTCCATTCTATATGCATGAATGCACAATCATTAAGGTTGGCTTTTATATTAAATTCTATTATTATACCAATGTGTCCCCATACGTTCCCAGAACGTATCGCAAACCATACTTGGAATATAATCAAGCACCACTCCCAGAGTGTGCATCACGTTCCCAGAACGTGTCAAAGAAACCATGTCCCAGACAATAGCCACATTCCCAGAATGTGTCATCAAGTAGGTTGCATCAGTTTGGTACTCCTAGAGTACAGGTTCATGTTCCCATTAATTCCATTATTATGACTTAGAAAACACAACTTCGGAATGATATCTTGAGGTATGGCTTTATTCATAAAATTCACCTTTGAATTTAAGTTTAACATATGCTCATAGACCTGGATTGAGAGAATATAATCATTGGTATTAACAATCCTTACTCAAAAACTTAACTTTTATTCTTAAGTTTCAGGTACTAACCGGTTACATCCCAACCTAACCGGTTAGAATTACAGACCTGAATTAGAAACCACTGATTTCCAAAGAATCTTTTCTTGAATTCTCTACTGAATCCAATAGCAGGGTCTTAGCATATCAAAATACCCCAAGTTCAACACATAATATCATTCAAAAGATCTAAGTCATAATCCAATTTCATTTATGCATAATTTCCTCTTGAAATTATCATTTGATATTAAGGTATTAACTCATCACTTTCAATCTAAACCAAACAGTGCTCAATCACATAGTTTTAGATTGGTCTTTGTATGAAATTATAGCTTAAACTTGATTACAAATGGTATGGAAACTTGGTCAATTTCAGAAATTCATTTTCTTTGAAAATTGACAGTATCTAACCGGTTACAAATTTTGACTAACTGATTAGATTATGCAGTCTGAACATTGAAAAATGAGGTTTTGCATACCATTCTTTTCAATAATCAAAAGAGTTCACATACCTTAATACTAGTATGTTCAGCCACAGAAACATATCTATCTTGCATGCATTCAATTTAGATACTCAAATTGCACATAATTGCACATATTTCACAACTTAATACATCAATTCACATGATATCCAAATAAGTCATGAATCCAACATCAATATAACTTGCATGCATCTAGATAACATTGCTCATAACCACAATTGAGCTCAGATTGGCCTCCAAGCCACTTAACCATTTTAACTTATGCCCTTTGAGTCTCTTGGTGACTCATCCTATGTTCTACCACAGTTTATTCTTATTCTAGAAAATAGTAAGCTTCCCCCTTACCTTAGGTTCGTGCTTGAGCAAGATTTGAGCAGAGCTTTGAGGTAGAACACCAAACACCCAAAACTCCTCCTCGAACCAGAATCGTTTTGACAGGGTAGATTGATCAAAGAATTTGGAACATGAAATGGACATGGAAATTAGGGAAAATGGTCATTATCAAAACCATGCAACAAGAACTTTGAAAGGAAGTCAAGTCTAGAACAAGAGAAGGCTTGAGCTTACCGAAATCGAAGCTCAAAGTCAATTCCAGAAACCCAATACAGAACTGTGACAGTTTTGAACCTCCAACTTCGTGAATCGATTTCTCCTAGCTCAGGAACTCTCAACTCACAAACCTTATATCAATACAAAGCCCTTGATTCAAGCTTTGTAATGGTATATCACTCGAAATCTAACTCTTAACAAAGAAAGAGAATCGAACGAAACACAACAAGAACCCTAAAACAGAGATTGATACCAACACACTCACAAAACTCCAACTTTGATCTGATTAATGGCCTTATATAGCAAGATTAGAGAGCCATGCATGTTGACACGTCCTAACCCACCAAGAGAAGGATAAATTCGTGGCAAATTTCTGGGTTTTGGCTTGATTACTCATCAAACGCACTAATCACAGTTTCTGAGTTCATCGTGTAACCGGTTACAGAGCCCTTCTAACCGGTTACATACTGATAAAATTCAAAAATTAATAATTTAATTACTCTTTCTTCAAAAACCTTTTTAATATTGCAATTAGGTCCCAATCCAAGGACTAAATTACAATATTCACATTTTTGTACAAAATAACCATATAAAAATATATCTCATATTTTTATATATAAAAGTACATTAAAAGTACATAATGTACAAAAACTAAAACCTTCAAAATTAATATAAATCAATTATAAAATAATTGTTATAATTAATTTCTTGGTTATTTGGGAGACGAAAATTAGGGGTGTTACAGTATACATAATTCAATTTGGTCCTTTTTAAATGTATACCTCAGTTGACGGAGGGACTAAAATGACAGATGTGGGACACTTTCAGGGACTAAATGTGTATTTATGATCTTTGGGGGATTAAAATGACCGATAGTCACACTTTTAGGAACCAAAATTACTGATTACTCGTCGATTAAATGTTGTTTTCAATTAGCACGGGGACCAGATTAGATTTGCCTAATGGTCAAGAAAATGAAATGTCGTCTTATATTGCCATGAATTTCAATGATTCGCTACAAAACATGGAGTTTATTCCAAAAGATGAATCCGTAAAAAGATAATGGACCTGTAAGGGTTGAGATCAGTCTGGTCTCTAAATTTGGTCATTGCGACTCAAATAATAATATGCCACAAAATCTAAAGTGATAGATAATTATTTACATTTTATTTCAACATTGATATTGGAAAGAAAATTAGAAAGTTATCCTGTGGACTGTGGTCCTAATAATATGATGACACTATTAGACTATGGAAAATATTATACGAGTAGTATAAAATATTTTAAATATAAGCGCTAGTTTTGAATTTTTTTCTTGTTTATTTTTATAAGCTTTTATTTCAATTTTTAATTACATTAATTATTTTTTTTAACAAAATCTTTCATTTACTCATTATTTTTTAAGTATCAAAAATAATTATTGAAATATAAAAAAAATATTATATTTTTTTTTGGTGGATTTTTTTTTCCGAAACTAACTTTGCTATATGCCTGTTCTTATTAATTACTACACATTTATTATAAAGGTATAAGAGTGTAAAATTAATAAGTCATTTTTTGAATATAAAAGTATTTGTTACTCCCTCCGTCCCTAAATATATAAGTCATTTTTTGAAAACCTCTTTGTCCCTAAATATAGGTCACTTTACAATTTTAAGGTAATATTAAATAATTATATACCAAATATACCCCTAATAATTTTACATATATTCCACATTCCAGGAAATCTTTTTACTTTTTCCATAATAATAACTACTACATCAATCTAGATTGTATTTAATTTTCCATAGGGGTAGTTTTGGAAGTTTGATATTACATCCGTGCCTAATTATAAGACCCTCTTGGGAGATTCCATGTCTATTAAGAAAGTGGAATAATTTAATTAATTGTACTGGAAATGTGAAAATTTGATATGTATTTTCAAAATTACCCCTATTAATATTATTGGGAATCTAAAAAGTGTTAAATAAATAGGGGTGTTTGTGAAAAAAAATAATTAATGCTCATTGAAAATTGGTAAAGGGCCTTATAAATAGGGACAAAATAAAAGTGTTAAGAGGGCCTTATAATTAGGGACGAAGGGAGTATGTTTTTTTGATAAAATTGAGAATAATTACTACATCTAACTACTTTTCTTAATATGTGTGAATTGGTCAAACGTGCCTGATAATTAGGAACGGAGAAAGTATATTTTTCAACTTATTATCTCGCATCTAAATTAGCTGAAAGTATATCTGTAAAAAAAGTAATTAATGTTATATTAATTTTTTGGAAATACAATTACTCCGTGAAAATGTAAATATTTAATATGCTAATGTTATTATATGGTTTACATGGATTGCTTCTATTTATGAAGATAATCAGCTTTATCTTATCTTCTGCCTTTGTTTGAGCAAAGTTAATTATCTATTATAATAAATAATCTTATAATTGTCTCCTACTATGGAAGGATTATCTTCTCTCTAGTATAGGATAAATAATATCATCTCTGTCCCTAAATATAAGATCCTTTTAACATTTTTATTTTGTCTCTATTTATATGACATTTACCAATTTTCGATGATCATTAATTACTTTTTTCACAAATAATCTTATTTATTGAACACTTTTTAGATTCCCAATAATATTAATAGGGGTAATTTTGAAAATACATATAAAAAGTTCACATTTTCAATACAATTAACTAAATTATTCTATTTTCTTAATGAACGTGAAATATTCCAAATGAATCTTATATTTAAGAACGGAGGGAGTAACATATTTTTTCCTCTATCGTCATACTATTAGGATAAATCCATTATTTTTCTTCATAAAGTCCACTATTATCGGAAGGAAAATCATCTCATAATTAAGTTTTTCCCATTATGTGTTGACCACATATTTATATGAGATTGGTCGAGCTTTCATTAGCTTCTAGCCCAACATTGAAGGTAGGAATAACTCATCTTTAGTCTTTTCAAAGATTCCTAAATCACTAAATGACTATTAATGGGATAAATATTCGTAACTCGCGACAGGACCAGAGCAATTAATTTGATGACACAATAGCTAAGTTTTGAAAAGGCTAAACTACTCATTTGGTTACTTACCTTATTTTTCAATTTTAAATTGGCCGTTCCTTACTTTTTTTGGTTTCATAATGGTCCCTCGTTTTTCGTCACTATCAATTTGATCCCTGAATCACTATTCATCCTATAAGGACCAATATGATATGGACGCGTGTCATTTTCTCTCTCCAACGATATATACACGGATCGATATGATATCGACATGTAGGATGAACAATGATTCAGGGTCTAAATTGATAGCGAAAAGAAACATGAGAGACAAATATAAAACTAAAAACAAGTAATTAAGAGAGCAATTTAAAATTGAAAACTAAGGTAATGGATCAAATGAATGGTTTAGCCTTTTGAAAAAATATATTCATAACAAATATCTTTGAAATACTAAATTGGCTGATTGATCTAACATGTGCAACCGAATGATCAAAAACCAAAAGGATTTTGCTAACGAGAGTCCTAAGGGTACTTGTTAAGGTTTCTAAATTTAGAAAATTAATCATAAATACACATTACATCATGTTTCGAGAATCTAAAAAAAATAAATTTTTAATGATTATTTACTTTATTTAACTTCTTAACAAGTGCATCAAGGGCATTTGTTAACATTTGACCTGTATGTAATATACTCCCTCCGGTATTATATATAGGTCACATTCTAGAAGGTTTTCTTGGTCTTAATTATAAGTCACTTTATATTTTCTATGCATCATTTATTGATTTTTTTCTTTTTTGTCCTTATTAAATGTTTTGACTCTCTGTGTTTTTTGTTGTTCATTAATGAGTACGAATTTTTCAAGAAAAGTTAAGGGGATAAGATTGTAATGTTACAATATATTCTCATAGAATTCATAAAACCAACCACTTTCCTTGGGATGTGTAATTCGGTTAAATATGTCCTATAATAAGGACTAGAGGGAGTAGTGTGTATATGTTGGATTGCCAACGTCCATAACTTCAGCAGCTATGTGCATATAATAATTGTTTAGAGTAGGAGTCTAATTTTCTTTACTTTGCATTAATAATACAAACGGCTACTAGTACTCTATATTATATAGTGCCAACGTACGGATTTGTTTTCTTCCCTCCGTTCCAATTTATCTGTCATATTTCAAACAAAACACATCCTTTAAGAAATCTAATCATTACTCATATTTCCAATACATTAATTATGTTTTTTCCCACTTAACCCTTTCTCTTTCTATAATCATTAATTTTTCTCCACTACTTACATAAACCAAGACATATTAAATAGGGGCAAACATGGAAAATAGCATTTATTACACTCTTGAAATCCTCAATACGACAGATAAAAAGAAACAAAAAATCTCTCCAAAAAACGACAGATAATAAGGAACGAAGGGAGTATATGGCAACGGATGCTATATACAATATATCATGATATGGATTAGGGGTGTAAGTGGTCCGGTCCGAGACCGCTCAGATCGAATTGGACCAGATCGAAAAATGCACTTTGGTTCGATCTCATGGTCCGGTCTGGTTCCAAAAAATTTAGACCGTTCTTGAACGGTCCGGTCCACAATCCCTTATATTCTTATATCGTTGGGACCAGACCGGACCGATAGGATTAATAATTAAAAAAAAAGTAAAAAACCTACAGAGTACAGATATTACCCTTACCCTAAAATCTAAATCCCTAATCTAAGAGCAGTCCCTCACACAGTCTCACACCAGACACCACCACGCCGCCCCTTCCTCCTCTCCCAATTCTCACTTCCGCCACCTTCAGCCGGCCGCCAAATTCGGCCTTCTCCTTCTCTTCTCACAGTCGACCTTCTCTGTCGCTTCTCCTTCCCTTCTCCGTTGCAGACGCAGTCGGCCTTCTCCGTCGCCTCCGCCGTTTCCGCCGTTCCGCCTCCCATCTTCCAACATCTCTGTTGGCCGTCGCTTCTCCGGTTATCCCTTCTCCTTCCCTTCGAGTCTTCTCCAGGTTAGCCTCCCATCTTTTTTTTAATCCAATAATTAACTAATTAAGCATTTAAATCATTTTTTCCTTTTTTGTGTTTTACTGTTTTACAAGATTTTCATTAGCATTAGGTTTTGAAAATTCTTCTAATTATGAAGCCTTTAAATAGCATTAGGGTTCGTATAGTTATCTTTATAATTATTTTAAGTAGATTGTGCACATGCAAAATAGAATATGTATAACTAGCTATTGGTTTGTGCTATTTCATAATATTAACTTATAGTTGTGTGAAATATATGCCTATGAATTATTAAACTAGTTAAAAGTAGCTTAGATATAGAATTCTTATGTTTTGTGTAGTTATAAAATGCAAAACTTTGTTGTGAAAATGAACTAAATATCATTCTATATGTAGTGAGGTATTAATTTGGTATTATGTTTGTTTAGCATTAATTTGTTGTTTTGCTGTTTTTTAAATAGGTAAGATAACTCAAACACCAAATACAAGTGGAACTCAAGCAGGCAGTGCATCAACTCCAAGTGGAACACCTCCAAATGGAACGCATGTGGAAGAGCCATCCCAAGTACCACAAGTGCCATCGGAGAAAGCTTCGGAAGAGGTAATTGCTAAGTAAGAATGCATGAAAAATAATTTGATGGTTATTTTTCATGAGAAAATAGGAGTTTTGCATATTAGTCCCTATTTAAGGACCTAAAGGTAATATTAGAAAAGGTTTTGGAGGGAAATTTAATAAAATATAAATTTTTGAAAATTTCAGTCATGATAATCGATTACCACAATACGGTAATCGATTACCAAAATGCAGCAACACCAGTTCATAGTGCGTTTGATGACTCAACACCCAAATCACCCAAAATTGACATGAATTAAGCCCTAAGACACGTCCTAATACGTGTGTCGAGCTTCATGCTAATTGATTTTGTTTATTTAAACCCAATTGTTGAGGATTGAAACCTCATTTGGCCAAAATTCTGAAGAAATTGCATGAACAACTCGGTTTAGGGTTCTTGAAATCGAACTCCTTATTCTTCCTTGATTCTGGACAATAATTTACAAATCATACACCATTGTGAAGCTTACATCTTGAGCTTCACAAAGACACCGAAATCGTGAGCTGAGAGTTTGTGTGTGAAGAGAATCGAGTCCTACAAGTTTGTTGTTCCAATTCTGTCAAACTGAAAACCTGAGGTTTGGAGCTTACTTCCAGTTCTGATTTTGGTAAGCTCCTGTAACCCTTGAGTCTCAAACTTGTTTCATTCTCTTGTCTTTGTCGCAGAGAATAAATCCTAACCATTTTCCCCAAATCTTTTGCATGTTTGATCTGTCAAAAACTCTAGTCTTGTAACCCTGTTCAAACTGCTATGCATGTATTGCTGTCAAAGGATTTTTTGGGAAATTGAACTTGGGAGCTAAGTTTCTGCAAAGTTCTTGTTGATTCACGCCTGTGAGGTAAGGGGAAAGCTAAACCTACACTAGTTTGAGATTAAAGTGAATGATTTTAATGAAAGAGCCACCAAGAGGCTTTAAGGGCTTAGATTGAATTGGTAATTTGGTTTGGAGACCAAACTGTGCTCTAAAACTTATTTGAGCAAGTCACAAATGATGCATGCATGCTATGTAAACACTGAAACCATGAATTAATTGAGTAGATTGGGTTTTGGTATGTTGAGTTATTGTTTTAATGGTTTTTATGCATAATGAAGTGAATGATTATGATATTGGTGATATGATGTGTTTTCTAAGTTTGAACATGTCCAAATTATGTTATGTGAACTCTATGAATGTTTGGTTTGGGTTAGATTTGGTTAAAAATGAAAATGGTATGTTAAAACCCAATTTTTAGTGTTTTACTATCAGGGATAATCGATTACCACAATATAGTAATCGATTATCTGCCTTGTTTCTGAACCTGAAAGAAGAAATACACGTGATAATCGATTACCAGTTCCTGATAATCGATTACCAGTGCTGAAAATACTTAAAAATACCATTTTTATTTTTGAACCATTAATTTAACATTCAAACAAACATTATGGGATGAGCTTGAGACTGGAAAATAACTAATTGGGTATTTTAATTATTTTCTTGAAAATGTTCATGAAAAATGATTTAATTACGTGGACATAATGTTGGATATTATCAAGTAATTTAAATACCAATCAATGGAATTTATTGTGATGCATACATGCATGGAGTTGGCTGATAGATCGAGTTATCACGATTATGTTTATAACCTGAGGAGGTGTGACACTCTCTTTTGTATCTTGAAAATAATTAATATTTCCAAATAGTTGAATACTTGCTATTAGAATTAGGACTAGAAAATTTTTCATTTTAGATTAGTACTTGCTCGATCATAAACCATTTTTAACATGAACTATTAATTGAATTCGGCTTAGTAATATCTTCATTTCAAAAAGGCTCTCGAGAGAACATTTCCTTAATCATAGAAAACGTTATTTGTGATTCTTATTAAAACATATCATTTGTCTTTCGAGTTGGATTTGGATATATAAAACATAAACTTATTGCCGAATCCTTTTGAAATAGAAATCAGAGTTCGCGGAAGTAAAAATAATACTTATGGGGCACTGCTGAGGTAAATAAGACATCATATATATATATATATATATATATATATATATGTCATAACATAAAAACCCCATCAGTATAGTCAGTAGCAAGTAGTAAAAAGTCGAGATAGCAAGTTTGGTGAAACATATACAGACCAGCTGCATAAAATAAAACCTCACTCTAAGACCTCTCAAATATATACAATATATGAAAAAAATCCAAAAGTAGAAGTCCCAGAGCAGGTCATCCGTGTCCTCAGCAGCTCCTCAGATCCTCCACAGCTCTATCCCTAGGATCTAGGATCCAAAACATCTACGCTATGCAGGCTCCTATGAACCAGCGGGTCCACCTCTAGCAGAAACAGTCGGCTCAACATGCACCTCCTCCTCGCTCTCATCCTCCACAGGGTCCTCCTCGACCTCGTCTGACTGAGTGGAGACCCCACCACTGGGTCTAGGATCGGCAGAAGCAGTCCTATCATAGTCAGTCGGACCAGGAGAAGGAGTCTCCTCAGTGACAACTCTATGGGAGGAAGGATGAGAACGAGTGGCAGCTCTGAAACGAAAACTATGAAAACGACGCATAGGTCGAGCCGGGGGTGGTCCTCTATATGTATAAAAGGGTGGAACGTGCATAGTATAGACTAATGGGATCCTAAATCGACGAGGTCGCACTCGCACCAGAGGGTTAGGGTGGTAGAGAGTAATCTCAACCTCCCCCTCAAAGGTGGCACGGTGCTCCTCGTACGTTCATATACCACTAGGGATAGGGCGTATCTCGATGCAAGCTAGGTATCTGGCCATCACCTAAACAGGGCACAGGAAGTAAGTATACACATATACATAATTGATAAAGACTAAAATTACAAACACAAATATGTCATGGACAGATAATGATGCAAGTACATATGAGCACACCAATTTTTCAACATTATATCTCTTATAATGCAAGTGGCATGATGTATGATTTTCTATCCACAACTGAGGCCTCTAAAGTCCATCTTGGACGTCCATCCAATACATCCTTGTGTTCCCGGAACACCGACATTCGTTCCCAGAACGTAATGCCGAACCATACTTGGATAATAAGCATCACTCCCGGAGTGTACACCACGTTCCCAGAACGCATACGTTCCCAGAACGCATAAAAACCAGGTCCCGGACATTGGCCACATATCTATAATGTGTCATCAAGTAGGTTATAATTTGGTAGTCCCGGAGTACCCTCCTCATATTCCAAGAATATGATAAACGTTGTGACGCTCTCTTTTTAACTTGAAAATAATTAATATTTCCAAATTATTGAATACTTGCTATCAAAATTTGGGCTAGAAAATTTTTCTCCTTTTTAGAACTAGTACTTGCTCATTCATAAACCCTTTTGAACATAAACCATTTTGAAAGTTCGGCTTAACAATATCTTAGTTTCGAAAAGGCTCTCGAGATAACATTTCCTTAACTATAGAAAATACTCTTCATAGTTAATATTAAAACATACTATTTGCCTCTTGAGTTGAATTTGAATATATAAAGCATAAACTTATCGCCGAATCCTTTCTCAATAGAAATCAGAGTTCGCGGAAGTAAAAGTAATACTTATGGGGCACTGCTGAGGTAAAGAAACATCATATATATATATAAGTCATAATATAAACCCCATCAGTACAGTCAGTAGCAAGTGATAAAAAGTCGAGATAGCAAGTTTTGATGAAACATATACAGACCAGCTGCATAAAATAAAAGCTCACTCTAAGACCTCTCAGATATATACAATATATATAACAAAATCCAAAATAGAAGTCCCAGAAAGTCATCCGTGTCCTCAGCAGCTCCTCAGATCCTCCACAGCTCTATCCCTAGGATCTAGGATCCAAAACATCTACGCTATGCAAGCTCCTATGAACTAGCGAGTCCACCTCTAGCAGAAACAGTCGGCTCAACATGCACCTCCTCCTCGCTCTCATCCTCCACAGGGTCTTCCTCGACCTCGCCCGACTGTGTAGAGACCCCACCACAGGGTCTAAGGTCTGCAGAAGCAGTCCTATCCAAGTCAGTCGGACCAGGAGAAGGATTCTCCTCAGTAACAACTCTATGGGAGGAAGGATGGGAACGAGTGGCAGCTCTAAAACAAAAACTATGAAAACGACGCATAGGTCGAGCTGGGGGTGGTCCTCTATATGTATAAAAAGGTGGAACATGCATAGTGTAGACTAAGGGAATCCTAAATCGACGAGGTCGCACTCGCACCAGAGGGTTAGGGTGGTAGAGAGTGATCTCAACCTCCCCCTCAAAAGTGGCACGATACTCCTCATATGTCCAATTACCGCTAGGGATAGGGCGTATCTCGATGCAAGCTAGGTATCTGGCCATCACCTAAACAGGGCACAGGGAGTAAGTATACACATATACATAATTGATAAAGACTAAATTACAATCACAAATATATCATGGACAGATCATAATGCAAATACATATGAGCACACCATTTTTCAACATTACAACTCTTATAATGCAAGTGGCTTGATGTATGATTTTCTATCCACAACTGAGGCCTCTAAAAGTCCATCTTGGGCGTCCATCCAATACACCCTTGTGTTCCCGGAACACCGACATTTGTTCCCAGAACATAATGCCGAACCATACTTGGATAATAAGCATCACTCCCGGAGTGTGCACCACGTTCCCAGAACGCATACGTTCCCAGAACGCATAAAAACCAGGTCCCGGACACTGGCCACATATCTATAATGTGTCATCAAGTAGGTTATAATTTGGTACTCCCGGAGTACCCTCCTCATATTCCCAGAATATGATAAACGTTCCTACCAACCAGACTTCCAGTCTATATGGATGCACAAATATCAGGGTTGGTTTTATCTTTACATTAATTAATGTGATTTAGAAATATTGCAATTTCCCTTTTGAATGATTTATTTGAGGCATACACTTTGGCATAAAATTCTCCTTTGAATTTTCTCAAAACATGCCCTTAAACTTAGATTAGGTAAAACAAAGTCAATGGTATTCAAAAACTTAACTTTTTATTTTTCAGATTCAGGTACTAACCGGTTACAGTCTCAGGCTAACCGGTTAGAATTACAGACCTGAATTGTTTACCATTGCAATTCAGAAAAACTCTTTTTCTTGAATTTACTACCCAATCCATAAACAAATTAAACATTGTTTTATGCCTCAAAAATCACAGTTTCCATCATTCAAAAGTCCAAATCACATTTTTGTTTTCCATAAAGCATAATTTCCTCCTGAAATTATTTCATTGAATTAAGGTATAAACCCCTTACCCTTAAAACTGAACCAAGAGAGTATTGTCACCTCACTTTCAGATTCTTTTCAGTGAATTTAGGGTATAGATTTGAGTAAAATTAGTGAAACTTCAGGACTGTTTTATAAAATGATTTTCTTTTGAAATTCTGCAGTGTCTAACCGGTTACGAATATCGAGTAACCGGTTAGATTATGCAGTCAGTCCTTCAAAATAAGGGTTTTAACACATCATTTTCTTTAATTCTCAAATCTAACCAAATTCCATCATTCAACCAGGTTCATATACCTTAACCAAACATGTTTCATCACAAAAACAAATTCAAAGTGCATGCATCAAGCTTTTTGCATCAAATTGCATAAAAATTCACATAAACACAATTTAATACAACAAAACTTATAATAGGCATTAAAATTTAGAATTCAGCTTCCATATACTTTGCATGCATCAATATAAAGTTGCTCAAAACCACAGTGAGCAAAACATTGGCCTCCAAGCCTTTGTGCCATATTGCACATAATGCCCTTTTTGAGTTTTGTTAACTCAAATCCTAAATCACTTGAATTTTAGTCTAAATCTAGTATAAGGTAGACTTCTCCCATACCTTAAGACTGAGTTTGATGAAGATTGACACAGAAATTAAAGAAACTCCACAGATTTCTCACAAACCCAAGGTTCTGTTCTCAGCCACGAATTCCACCAACAGGGTCCAAAGACCAGAAGTTTTGACATAGCAAATGGCCAAAGAAATTGGGGAAAACCATTAGGACTCAAAATAGGTAACATGCACTAGGAAATAGAAAAGATTGGAGGCTTAATGGTGGCTGTACTTGTGGACACTCGATGTATATTAACAAATTATGAGACATTCTCAAAATATAGCTTTATTTATATTAAATAAAGAAAGCTGAAATATATAATAAATGTTATACGTATAGGAACTTTATGGAAAAACTTTTTCTTTCTATACGCCAAGTTCCATATCCGAAAGCTTTGATTCGAAAACACATTTCTTTCAAAAATGAACGGTTGAGTACCTGTTTGTACTTTCAGCGGAAACGATTTTCAAAATGATTACTGCAGTTGTAATTGAAATAATTTTAAGGATCATAATAACTACACAACTATAGCCCATATATATATATAAAAACTCAGGTACCCAAGTATCAGAGATAAAAGTCGAGGTAGCAAAATATAAGGATACAGACCAGCAGATATAAAATAACAGCTCTCATAGACCCTCTCAACTATATACAATATAACACAAATCAAAATAAAAGAGTCTTCGAGAGCTGAGCCATGATCCACCCACGCTGATGTCTGATCCCTGGTCTTCCAAAAGCTAAACACCACATCCTACCACAATCCCCATACTGCACATACTCTCAGAAAAGACACCACATCACTGACTGTCCGCCGCTGGCCCATCCACGTCCTCTACGGGGTCCTCCTCCTCCTCATCCGACACAACAGGGATAGCAGTGCGACGCACTGGCTCAGGTGAGGGTGCAAAACGTACCCTGGTGGTCGGACCGGGACGAGGAGTGGCCGTAGCAGTAGCCTCATCAGAAGTAGAGGGACGTGTACGGGTGGCTGGGCGTCGGACATGTAGATTATAAAAGCGACGTCCATGATGTGGGGGTGGAGAACCAAAACGGTAAGTGTAAGCTGGTGGAATGTGCAATATGTAGATCATGGGGATGCGAAGCCTACGAGGTCGCACTCGAGCCAGGGGGTTAGGATGACGAAAGATCACGTCAACCTCACCCTCGAACACCACTCGGTGCTCCTCGTAGTCCCACACTCCTCTACGGAGCGGGCGTAACTCCACGTATGTCAGGTAACGAGCCATCACCTGCAAGGGCATAGGGAGTTAGCAAATACTAACACATAATAAAATAGACAGGGTACAGTTCTAATCAAGTAAGACTTTATTTATTGCAATTAATATAACTTATAAATCTTTAGTCAACCATGTTAAACACCAACATCAAGACTTAATTATAAATCAATAGAATATGCAGTCATGATGCATCTAATTTTATCAATGCATGATTGTTGGCCAACTACAACCAATAGGCTTCCGTGGCACCTTAAAATAAACATGCCCGATACCCATACTGAGTATCTCATCGAACTCGGCCCGCAAATAAATCAACATCTCTAGAGCTCTTAGAAATGTTGCCGACGTATCCCGTAGGACTACGCCTCATCGAGTCCGGCACCAAATGACATGCCCACACGCACGTGTGTATTTCCGGAAACAGAAGGTGCAACCCCGGTCACCGACACTCCCCCGCGAACCCTTTGGAGCAGACACCCAGGTCCCTCGAGTTCAACCGAAAGGATATGCCCACGCCTCACGGACGTGTCTCCACACATGTGGGAATCCAAATAATGCAGATGCTATGCATGGCTTTGATTGCGCATACTATTCAATGTCATTTAAGTTGTTCGAAGCTGGGACTTGGCATAATTAAATTCTGATCCTTTTACAACAATTCAGTCACTAATAGATTAACAGAGTCTATTAATCGAGTATTGCATTAGATTACTCGAGTAACATTAGATTACTCGAGTAATATTTTTGCACCTTTCACATTACTCGAGTGACAGCTCGAATTACTCGAGTAATATTTTTGCACCTTTCGCATTACTGGAGTGACAGCTCGAATTACTCGAGTAATATTTTTGCACCTTTCGCATTACTCGATTAACAGATCTATTACTCGAGTAGTACTGCATATATTTCAAATTATTCAAAGTTTTAAGGTGTTACTCGATTAATACTTCAGATTAATCGAGTAATCCTCTTGCACTCATCAGATAAATCAGAATTTTCACGCATTACTCGAGTGACAGCTCGAATTACTCGAGTAAATTATGTTGGAACCTACACTCGGTGGTTGAAACAACTAGGAGAACTAGGAGAACACCTAGAAGGGGGGTTGAATAGGTGTTATAGAAACTTTGAAAGATTTTCGCAAGAAACAAATCTAAACGATTAAAACCAATGAAAATCAATCAATTAACAAATATTATATGATCAGAGATTAAGCGGAAACAATCAACACCAATATTCATATTGATTCACCTAGGTTATGAAAATGATTTTCCCCAAATTAATTTGAACAATAAAGATTCAATTCAATCAAATATAGAAAAATCACTTTTTCTAGGTTTTCAATCAAGAACACAATTAAAGACTTGAATTGTAAAGAGTAGAGAGTTTAGAGATACGACACAGTGATTTATCCTGGTTCACTTTCATCCACTTGAAAGCTACTCCAGTCCCCTCTTCAACCAAGAGAGATTCTTCACTATGAGGAATTAGAGTTTCTCAAATTACAAGTAAATGCCTCACAAGACTCCCTTCTTGCTAGCCTACAAGAGATACCACACCCTTGCCTTGTAACCCTATTGATATCTAATCTAACCTCTTCTCTTGCTTGCTGATACCCCACAACAAGACTTCCAATTGCTTGCTTCACTCACAAGACTTCCAAATGCTTGTTCTTCAACAAGGCTTCCAAGTGCTTGATGAAATGCCTCACCAAGGCTTCCAATGAAACTTGCTTGATTCACAAAATCAAGGCTTCCAATGTTGTAGAATGTTTGCCTCTTGCAATGATTACAACTCAAATGAAAAACAATAACAATCCTATGAATCTCTTTCAAAAGCTATGAAATATCAACATGAGAGATTCAAGGTTCTTGATCAAAGAATATGAAAATGAGAGCTTTGATCTTGAGAGAGTGAGAGAGAATAGTGTGGCTTTGATTCTTTGTAAAATTGTGTATCAAAATGATTCTAGTTGATTCTCATTGATAGAAATGATTAAGAAAAGGTTTATATAGAATACCCAAAAGTTGGAGCACTTAGAATGGCTTTTGAGAAGTGAAAAACGTATTTAAAAATCCATATCTGATCAAGTTACTCGAGTGAAATGAGTGTTACTCGAGTAAACCGAAAGCAAGATAATTTTCACTCGAGTGAGACCAAAAATACTCGAGTAAAGTGCAGATAATCGATTATCAAAAGTTTGTTAATCGATTGTCAGTTCAAAATACACTGTTAATCAATTATCAAAATCTGTTAATCGATTATTAACATTAAAAATCACTTAAAACTTATTTTCTCAAAAACTAAACCTTTTATTTAAAACCTTTAAGCCACCTATTGATTTTAGACAAAGTGAATACTCAAAATATGATATAATCATGCAATCAAAAGAGATTCACTACCCTCTAATAAACTCTACCCAAACTCATAAACTAAAAGACTTGTGAGGCTAAAGATAAAACAATAAAACATAAACTACCAAACTAAGTCTTCATGAGTTGGTTCTCTCTTCATCACTTGATGTTTGTTGTTGCTTGTTGAGCTTGAACTTGATCAACACACTTGAAGCTTGTTCAAAACCTTTTGGCATTTATCAAAACATTCTTCATGGATCTTACAATCTCCCCCTTTTTGAAAATGACAAACACGTTTTGAAATCGTTTGAAGTTCATTGAAGTTGTTGATGCTTGAACCATTTGATAACTTGGTGAGACTCTTGCTCCCCCTCAATTAATGCTTTTGACATTTGAAATCCAATTGAGTAAGCTTGATTCTCCCCCTATCTCCAACAACTTTGCTCAACCTATATAAAAACAACAAAACAAACCTTTCTCCAAACATACCATTTAAAAAAAAAATATTTTAAAAAAAAAATATTTCTCCCCTTTGTTTCAAAACATCATATTTCTCCCCCTTTGGCATTATCAAAAAGAAATATATACCAATTGTAACTAAACAAATACCAATTGAAATAAGATCTAAGCCAAAATAGAAGAAATATAACCAAAGCATGATAATCATCTAATGATTACTCAATGATATCAATTATAACAAATTGTATACCAATAACATGATACTAATTGTAAAACAATTGTAAGAATTTGATACCAATAGTATTTTCTCAATAGTATAAACAATATCACATTATAAGAAATAATACCAATTGAGAGAACTATGAGCAATATCCAACAATATCAAATTGAAAATACCAATTGTATAATATCAAATGTTACCAATTTGTAGGATTTTCTCTTGATACCAATTGAAGAAGATCAATAATGTCAATTGTATCAAATGTGTATAGACCTTCATTTTCTTCTTCAATCATACCTACAAAACAATCATGCTTTGCTTTTTGGTATCCAAATGGTTTTGGATCCATTTTTGTTACTGTAGGGACTCTCACCCTTTTTCACCCAAACAAAATCTCCTTTAGGTATACCATGCACTTTAATATAACACACATTTGAAGTATGTCCATGAGTACCACAATAGAAACATGTTGGTGCATTTGAAAAATCAACTTTAGAAAAATCAACAACATTTCAATGAGATTTACTCTTAGCATTAGTATAACCCAAACCAAACTTGTTTGAATTTTCTCTTTGAAAATTTAACAATGTGCGCAATCTAATATCACCATTTGTGAAACTTGCAAGCTTATTTTTCAAAATAGCATTTTCATCCTTAAGCAACTTGCAATTCTCACAATCAACCACAATATTCAATCTACTAGCACAATCACAAGAAGAATTAGCATATATAAGATCAAGGGTTTCATTTTCAAGATTAAGCTCATCAACTTGCTTTTGAAGTTCTAAAATCTCTTGTTGATGTTTCAAAATGAGCTTCTTCCTTTCAATGTTTTTCAAAGCTAGTTTCTTAAATTGTTTATGCACTTCTTCATAAGCATTATATAACATTTCATAATTTGAAGAAATTTTGGATTTAGTAAGACTTACATCGCTTTCGTCACTTTGCTCACTTGATTCATCATTTGAGCTTTCCTCTTCATGTACTTGAGCTATCAAGTTGAGACAAGCGTCATGTTCATCATCCGAAGAACTACTAGTTGTGCCTTTCTTGTCTTGTTCATCATCACTATTCCAAACTATGTATGCCCTTTTGTGTTTTGCATTTTTCTTCTCTTTCTCCTTCTTCTTGAGATACTTAGAGCATGAGTACTTGAGATGACCGGGCTTTCCACATTCATGGCAAACTACACCTTCTTTTGAAGTCTTGGTCTTGTAGTGTGGGGGATCCTTCTCTTTACTTTTGTCCTTGTTCAACCTTCCTTTTCTCCTTAGAATTTTATTGAACTTTCTTAGTAGAAGCTTCATCTCCTCTTCATCAATATCCGAATCGGAATCTTCATTATCAACATCATCATCAACGGAACTCTCTTCCTTTTTATATGACCTTTGAGCTTTAAGAGCAATTCCTTTTCTCTCTTTGTACTTATCCGACTCTTCATGCATTTGCAAACGTCCAAGCTCCATTTCATGTTCTTGTAGCTTTCCGAAAAGTGTTGCTAAGTCCATGGTGTCCAAGTCCTTTGATTCAACTATTGCGGTAACCATAGGTTGCCATTCCCTACTTAGACATCTTAAAACTTTGTTAACAAGTTCACAATTCAAGAAAGTTTTACCAAGAGCAATGAGATGATTAACAATATGTGTAAAATGTTTTTGCATAAAACATATAGATTCATTAGGAAACATACGAAACGATTCATATTCATGCATCAAAGAATTTAATCTAGCACGCCTAACTTCACTAGTGCCTTCATGTGTGACTTGCAAGGTGTCCCACATTTCTTTGGCATCTTTACATTGGGAGACTCTAAAGAACTCATCATAAGATAGAGCGGAGGTGATGATATTTTTTGCTTTTAAATCATATTGAATTTTCCTTTTATCATCATCGGTCCACTTATCTTTGGGAGTTAGTGTAAGCACACCTTCTACATCTTTTGAGTGAATATAAGGACCATTTTCAATGGCTTCCCAAATGTTCACATCTATAGCTTCTACAAAGATTCTCATCCTAATTTTCCAATAACCATAACCCTCTCCACCAAACATAGGAGGGCGATTAATTGAAGCACCTTCACCACCAAAAGGATTCGTAGAACCCATTGTAGTTTCTCAAGGATCTTAACGAAAAAGCTCTATGCTCGTGTCTTTCGACCGAGCTCTGATACCAATTGTTGGAACCTACACTCGGTGGTTGAAACAACTAGGAGAACTAGGAGAACACCTAGAAGGGGGGTTGAATAGGTGTTATAGAAACTTTGAAAGATTTTCGCAAGAAACAAATCTAAACGATTAAAACCAATGAAAATCAATCAATTAACAAATATTATATGATCAGAGATTAAGCGGAAACAATCAACACCAATATTCTTATTGATTCACCTAGGTTATGAAAATGATTTTCCCCAAATTAATTTGAACAATAAAGATTCAATTCAATCAAATATAGAAAAATCACTTTTTCTAGGTTTTCAATCAAGAACACAATTAAAGACTTGAATTGTAAAGAGTAGAGAGTTTAGAGATACGACACAGTGATTTATCCTGGTTCACTTTCATCCACTTGAAAGCTACTCCAGTCCCCTCTTCAACCAAGAGAGATTCTTCACTATGAGGAATTAGAGTTTCTCAAATTACAAGTAAATGCCTCACAAGACTCCCTTCTTGCTAGCCTACAAGAGATACCACACCCTTGCCTTGTAACCCTATTAATATCTAATCTAACCTCTTCTCTTGCTTGCCGATACCCCACAACAAGACTTCCAATTGCTTGCTTCACTCACAAGACTTCCAAATGCTTGTTCTTCAACAAGGCTTCCAAGTGCTTGATGAAATGCCTCACCAAGGCTTCCAATGAAACTTGCTTGATTCACAAAATCAAGGCTTCCAATGTTGTAGAATGTTTGCCTCTTGCAATGATTACAACTCAAATGAAAAACAATAACAATCCTATGAATTTCTTTCAAAAGCTATGAAATATCAACATGAGAGATTCAAGGTTCTTGATCAAAGAATATGAAAATGAGAGCTTTGATCTTGAGAGAGTGAGAGAGAATAGTGTGGCTTTGATTCTTTGTAAAATTGTGTATCAAAATGATTCTAGTTGATTCTCATTGATAGAAATGATTAGGAAAAGGTTTATATAGAATACCCAAAAGTTGGAGCACTTAGAATGGCTTTTGAGAAGTGAAAAACGTATTTAAAAAACCATATCTGATCAAGTTACTCGAGTGAAATGAGTGTTACTCGAGTAAACCGAAAGCAAGATAATTTTCACTCGAGTGAGACCAAAAATACTCGAGTAAAGTGCAGATAATCTATTATCAAAAGTTTGTTAATCGATTGTCAGTTCAAAATACACTGTTAATCAATTATCAAAAATCGATTATTAACATTAAAAATCACTTAAAACTTATTTTCTCAAAAACTAAACCTTTTCTTTAAAACCTTTAAGCCACCTATTGATTTTAGACAAAGTGAATACTCAAAATATGATATAATCATGCAATCAAAAGAGATTCACTACCCTCTAATAAACTCTACCCAAACTCATAAACTAAAAGACTTGTGAGGCTAAAGATAAAACAATAAAACATAAACTACCAAACTAAGTCTTCATGAGTTGGTTCTCTCTTCATCACTTGATGTTTGTTGTTGCTTGTTGAGCTTGAACTTGATCAACACACTTGAAGCTTGTTCAAAACCTTTTGGCATTTATCAAAACATTCTTCATGGATCTTACAAATTATGCAGTAAAACACTGCTGAACTGGTTTTTATATGTCAAACTCATGCCAATCCAATTTTTTCCAAAGTTAAGCTTAAAACCAACTTAAATACATTACATTAAACTTGTTCATAGCATCAATTTCAAGCATTAACACCAAAATCACAGAATCATAACAATTTCCCCCAATTTTGACCTAAAACACAACCTCACATACCAATTCCTTAATTACCCGATTTCAGATCAAATTGAAGGTTCATTTAGCTTTAGATATCACAATCTAACATGTTCCCATTCAGTTTTAAGATCAAATTGGCCTCCAAGCCATTGTCCCCTAACCTAGTGCCCTTTGAACCTCATGGTGGTTCAACCAATATTCAAATCAATTCCTCAATCTATTCTAGCATTAGTAAAGCTTCTCCCTTACCTCAATGAAGCTTTTTGGATGCACAGGCAGCAAAGAAACTCACAAAATTACCAAACTCCAAATGCTCTGTTTTTGGTTCCAAAACAGGTTCAGCAGAGCAAGTTCGGGTGATGATTTGACAAGCCAAACGTACATGAAAATGAGTAATCTTAGTCAATATAGAAACTAGACATTGCAAACTTTAAATAGAAATCAAAATGGCACGATTTGAGACCCTCTACCTACCAAAATCGAAAGCTTGAACTTGGCTTCTCAAAACTGAAACTGCAACCTTCAGTTTCTTGATCCCAACTTCAAGCAATTCGTTCTCCTTGCTCCAGCCACCAAAACACACGATTCTTGTCTCAAATTAAAGGTCTTGTGACAAGCTTGAAGAAGGTATCAAGCTCATCAACTGTGTTTAAGGGAGGGTGAAGAATGAAGGTTATGAACAGAGGGGCTTCAAAATCGAATTTGACAGAGTTTCCCTTCTTTTTTTCTTAATTTCCACCCAATTCATCAACCAAATCCATCAATTTATAGCCAAGAATGGCTATCATGCACACCAACACGTGTTTCCAACTAATCCAGTCGGTGCTAGGTGTTAACAATTGAATTACCCAAATTGTTGAATCATCAAACGCACTATCTTCAGCTTCAGCACCACTGTTACTCGAGTAAATTTTTCGGGCTACTCGAGTAACGCACTCAGATTTTCAAAAATTATTATTTTATTCACTTTCCCTCCAAATATCTTTCCAATATTACCTCTTAGGTCCTTTCCAAGGATTAAACTGCAAAAATCCTTATTTTTAGAACCCAAATTATTTTCTCTTATATTTCCTTGGATAATTCTTTCAATATAACAATAAATTAATAAATAAAACTAACTAATTCCATATAATTAGTTTTATTTAAATATTCCTTTTATTTATTTGGGAACAAAAATTGGGATATTACAGTACTTACCCAAAATCAGATCTGGAATTCAGCTTCCAGAACAGAAAAACACAGAACTCAGACTTCAATTCCTAGCTTCCAAGGTTGATTCCTCCTTCCACATGAACACTCAGCTCTCATATCTTATATCAATGGAAAGCCCTTGATTCATGCTTTCCAGAAGTGTGTGTTTCGCTCTCTAACACTCAAGGACTGAAACGAATTTCTCAGAATGAAAACGAAACCCTAATCTTGCCCTCTTCAACATAGATCAACAAACCAACCCCCAAAACCTCAGAAAATCCACAATTTATAGACAAATTAGGGTTGCATGCAGGTTGACGCGTGTGATCCCACTAATTTCAGGCTGTAATCGTGGCGAATTTGGGATTAATCAAGTGATTACTCATCAAAATCCACTAACCCAGTTTCTGGGTTCATCGTCTAACCGGTTACAGGGCATTACTAACCGGTTAGATTAGTACAAAATTTAAAAATTAATATTTTTAAATCTTTCCCTCCAAGAACCTTTTTAATATTACCTTTTAGTCCTAATCCAGGGACCAAAATGCAATATCCTTATATTTTGCATTTATTTGCCCTATAAAAATATTTCAACTTATTTTTATATTTAAGGCTAATTAAATACAAAATATAAACTTGGAAAATTTCTATAAATTAATAATAAAACTTTTTATTATTAATTTCCTATTATTCGGGAGACGAAAATTAGGGGTGTTACAAACGTACCTACCAACCAGACTTCCAGACTATATGGATGCACAATTATCAGGGTTGGTTTTATCTTTACATTAATTAATGTGATTTAGAAATATTCCAATTTTCTCTTTTGAATGATTTATTTGAGGCACAGTCTTTGACACATAATTCTTTTTTGAAGTATCTCAAAAACATGCCCTTAAGCTTAGATTGGGAAAAACATAACCAATGGTATTCAAAAACTTAACTTTTTGTTTTTCAGATTCAGGTACTAACCGGTTACAGTTTCAGGCTAACCGGTTAGAATTACAGACCTGAACTGTTTACCATTGTAATTCAGAAAACCCTTTTTCTTGAATTCTCTACCCAATCTATAAACAAGTTTAACATTGTCTTAAGCCTCAAAAATCACTGTTTTCATCATTCAAAAGTCTAAATCACATTCTCTTCTCAAATGAGCATAGTTTCCTCTTGAATCTATCTCATTGACTTAAGGCATTAACTCCATTCCCTCAATCTGAACCATGATATTATAAGCACTCATCTTCAGATTATTTATAATGAAATTAAAGTATAGATTTGAGCCAAAATCACTAAGACTTCAGGACTGATTTAATGAACTGATTTTCTTTGAAATTTTACAGTGTCTAACCGGTTACAATTATCGAGTAACCGGTTAGATTATGCAGTCAGTCCACTAAAACAAGAGTTTTGACAAATCATTCTTTTCATTTCTCAAATCTAACCCAATTTCAACATTCTCAGAGTTCATATGCCTTAAGAGCAATATATTTATACCCAGAAACACATTCAGTTTGCATGCATCAAGCTCATGGTATCAATTTGCATAAAAATCAATAAAAACACCAATCAATACCACAAAACTCATAATCAACAATTAATTTCTGATTTTAAACCTTAAATCACTTGCATGCATCAATTTAAATTTGCTCAACACAGAATTGAGCCAGAATTTGGCCTCCAAGCTTTTGTGCTTTAAAACACATAATGCCCTTTTGAGTTTGATTAACTCAAATCCTAATTCACTTGATTTTTAGTCTAAATCTAGTATAAGGTAGACTTCTCCCATACCTCTAAGTTGTTTTTGATGAAGGTTATCACTGAGCTTGAAGAAAAATCCACAGATTCCCACAAATCCTAGGTTCTGCTCTCAGCCACGTTTTCCATCAACAGGGTCCAAAGAACAGAAGGTTTGACATAACAATTGGCCAAGAAAATTGGGGAAAACAGTTAGAGATTGCTCTAGGTAACATGCACTAATGAATGAAAGTGATTTGGGACCTAGAGGTTACCTGAACTGATCAAAATCAAAGTCCAAATACAGCTTCCCGAACTAAGAAGAGACAAAGTCCAGTTTTCAACACTTAGCTTTGCTAGTTGATTCCTCCTCACACACACACTTTTGACTCACAATCTTTATATCAATGGAAAGCTCTTGATTTAATCTTTCCAAAAGTGTATCTCTCACTTCCTAACACTCAGAGAAGAAGGAGAATCGCTTCAGACAAAATCAAAACCCTAATTCAACCTCTCAACACAAAGCCATTTGAATCAACCCCCAAATCATCAGAAATTCAGCTATTTATAGAGGAACAAGAATTACATGCACGTTGACGCGTGTTTTTCCATTGGGTTTAGGCTGTAATCGTGGTGATTCCGTGATTAATCAAGTGATTATTCATCAAAATCCACTAACCCAGTTTCTGGGTTCATCGTCTAACCGGTTACAGGGCATTACTAACCGGTTAGATTAGTTCAAAATTTAAAAATTAATATTTTTAAATCTTTCCCTCCAAGAACCTTTTCAATATTACATTTAGGTCCTAATCCATGGACTAAAATGCAATATTCTTATATTTTGCATTTATTTGCCATATAAAAATATTTCAACTTATTTTTATATTTCCGGCTAATTAAATACAAAACATAAAATTGGAAATCCATATAAATTAATAATAAAACTTTTATTATTAATTTCCTATTATCCGGGAGACGAAAATTAGGGGTGTTACAGGAGGGCCTCTGGGAGCGCCAAACACGTCCTGCTTGATGACACGTTTATTTGTAATAAAAGGAAACATGGCTAGTGTGAGGATACTGATGATGTGATTATTACGTTGGAGCATGACGTCTGCGAGGTTGCGGCGTTTTGAATCACTACCAAGCTTGAGCGTAATACATTTCCAAGGAATTGTATTGAATTGTACCCCGCAAAGGTACCGAGTACACAAATTGTACATGAAGTTATAAGGTGGCCGTCCCGGAAAAATGGGAAATAGTTTCTATGGAAGATAGGACTGATAATAGGACATTCATACATCATGCCACACATAAATATTTAAATGTTATTTGATTAATAACCTGAGTGTGAGCATATTATGTGCATTCTTATTTGTCATTGACTTATGCTTGTGTAATGACTTGTAATTGATTATATGATTGTTTCATATTTGATATGCATATAAAATATTAAACCTTTATTCTCTTTCGATTATGTGTATGTTGTTGCTTATCCCTGTGCCCTTATAGGTGATGGCCAGATACCTAGCCTGCGTAGAGATCAGACCCATCCCTAGTGGTGTATGGACATTCGAGGAGCACCGAGCTACTTTTGAGGGTGAGGTGGAGTTCACTCTCTATCACCCTAACCCCCTTGCTCCGGTGCGCCCTCGTAGGTTTAGGGTTCCCATTATCTATACTATGCACGTACCCCCTTTTTATACTTTTAGAGGACCACCACAGCCAGCTCGACCTGTACGTAGGTTCCATAGTTTTCGTTTTCGGACAGCCACTCGTTCTTATCCCTCCGCTTCTAGAGTTTTCACTGATGCTGATGTCCCCTCACCTAGTCCGACGGGTACTGTTAGGACTGCACCTGCTGCAGATCCCAGACCCATTGGTAGGGTCTCTACCCCGACGGACAAGATTGAGGAGGACCCGGAGGAGGGAGAGAGCGAGGAGGAGGTAACAGTCGAGCCGGCTACTAGACCTCGCGGAGGACTGAGTAGTTCTTAGGTATATGCATAGCATAGGTAGTGCAGATCCTAGACCCGATTTGCACCTGTTGTGGACCCTATGGATGGATGGATGAATGCTACTCTGGTGACTTGGACTACTACTATTGCTACGGCTACATCTGGATCATCTTTGGAGCCTTTACTTTTGGGTTGTTATATATATTATACATATTTTTGGGAGCTCTAGAGCATAGATCCCGACTTTTCATATTTCTGTTTTATGGACTTGTATCCTGGACTCGGTTTTTCTGACTACTTGGACTATGTACTCATTTACCACTGATCTATATATACATATACTATGTTTATGATTTGGGTCTAATATATGATATTTTGGGCTTGATTTCACTTCCTTTTACTATGGTTTTGACTTGTTTCTCTTGTAAATTTAGGACTTTTTGTATAGTCTTTAGGAAGTTAGGTAATTTAGAATCCTTTAAACGTTTTGATCCGTTTTGGGTATGTTTCAGGTACTTTTTGAGTTTAATTGGAGAAAATAATATTGGAGCTGGAAAGAGCATAAGAAGACCTTGAAAATGACACAAGAACGGAGAGAAACGGAGTTGGAAAATGCACCAAACGCCCAGGTGTAACACCCAAATTCTTTTATAAAGGGAATAAGATAATTTAGTAAAAGAGTTACAGCGGAAAATAAAAATTCCCTTTATTCAAGAATAGTGAATAAAAATTTTTCTTTTAAAAATACATTTGTTCTCAAAGATACAAAGGATCATATCCAATTGAGCATCTTCCTTCTCTGCTTGAGTCTTTGGCTTGGACAAACTGACTATCTCTGATTTGAACTTGTACCTACCACCAGACATGGTAGATGAGAGTAAGTCACTTGTCATATCGCGTAAGCAGATTAATGATTAAGTCACACACATACAATAAATCATGATGCAAATGACGCATGTCAATCAAGTGTCTTATCAGTCACATTCATCTGATTATTATCTGTATGCAATGCTATGCAATGCGAGACTTTTCTCTATTGTACAAAAGAATTCATAGGTACATCATCACTATTCAAAAACATCTCAGTTTTACAAGGGTCATACGTATACTGGGCTACGACGCTTACAAATACTGTCCATCGTATTTGCAACGGGTCCTTTCCCAAGGGACACGTCGTACCGGGATATCAATATTGACATACTGCTTACGGATAGCGTCCTACCCGCAACAGGTCTTTTCCCATAAGACACAGTATATCGGGATTCATGGCTGAATAGCATCCTATTCGCAATGAGTACCTTCCCAAAGGACACGATATACCGGAATTCTAATTCTTCTCGTATACGTTCCCGGTACTCAATTCATCATAAAATACATGTACCCTATGAAATCTTTTGTGCTCGACCTTCATGCCAAACCATGCACGAGGAATAATAATGAGTCATTCTTTACTTTCTTCATAATCACAACTCTACCTTTGTCGAGGATTGTTCACAACAAACAATCACCAGTAAACGCAATAACCATTTCAAAGGTAAAGTAATAATCACTCTCATTCTTTACATAAATTTTATCACATTCAACAATTGATCCATAATTAAATTATTATCAAAGAATATATGTAAAAAATTCCAATAGAATTATCAACCAAGACTAAATTCACCTTCTTAATCATGTGCTACACAAAGAATAATTGTAACACCCCTAATTTTCGTCTCCCAAATAACCAAGAAATTAATTATAACAATTATTTTATAATTGATTTATATTAGTTTTGAAGGTTTTAGTTTTTGTACATTATGTGTTTTATATATAAAAATATGAGATATATTTTTATATGGTTATTTTGTACAAAAATGTGAATATTGTAATTTAGTCCTTGGGTTGGGACCTAATTGCAATATTAAAAAGGTTTTTGAAGAAAGAGTAATTAAATTATTAATTTTTGAATTTTATCAATATGTAACCGGTTAGAAGGGCTGTGTAACCGGTTACACGATGAACTCAGAAATTGGGATTAGTGCGTTTGATGAGTAATCACCCAATTAATCCAGAAATCGACACGAAACCAGCCTCAGATCAATGGAGAACACGCGTCGGTATGCATGTTACTCCAATTCGTCTATAAAATGCTGAATTTCTGAGGAATTGGGGTTGATTTCTGCATTTGGTGTTGAAGAGAGGCTGATTAGGGTTTCTGATTCGTGTGGGTAAATTCTTTTTCTTCTCTGAGTGTTGATAAGCGAGTGATACAACATTACAAAGCTTGAATCAAGGGCTTTGTATTGAGATAAAGTTTGTGAGTTAAGAGTTCCTGAGCTAGGAGAAATCGATTCATGAAGTTGGAGATTCAAAACTGTCACAGTTCTGTATTGGGTTTCTGGAACTGACTTTGAGCTTCGATTTTGGTAAGCTCAAGCTCTCTCTTGTTCTAGACTTGGTTTCCTTTCAAAGTTCATGTTGCATGGTTTTGATAATGACCATTTTCCCTAATTTCCATGTCCATTTCATGTTCCAAATTCCTTGATCAATCTACCGTGTCAAAACGGTTCTGGTTTGAGGAGGAGCATTGGGTGGTTGCTATTCTACCTCAAATCTCTGCTCAAATCTTGTTCAAGCACGAACCTAAGGTAAGGGGGAAGCTTACTATTTGATAGAATGAGAACAAATTGTGGTAGAATATAGGATGAGTCACCAAGAGACTCAAAGGGCATAAGTTGAAATGGTTAAATGGCTTGGAGGCCAATTTGAGCTCAATTGTTGTTTTGAGCAATGTTATCTGGATGCATGCAAGCTATGTTGATGTTGATTTCATGACTTAATTGGATATTATGTGAATTGATGCATTAAGTTGTGAAATATGTGAAATTATGTGCAATTTGAGTATCCAAATTGAATGCATGCAAGGTGAATGTGTTTCTGTGATTAAACATGTTTACTTAAGGTATATGAACTCTTTTGAATGTTGAAATTGGTTAGATTTGAGTAAGGAAAGGAAATTGTAAGTTTTGCAATTATTGAGTAAGTTTTGCAAAACCTCATATTTCACTGTGCTGACTGCACAATCTAACCGGTTACTCGATAATTGTAACCGGTTAGACACTGTAAAATTGTCAAAGAAAATAAGTTTCTGAAATCAGTTCTGTGGTCTTATCAATGTTACTCAAATCTAGACCCTAATTTCACTGGAATTCAATCTGAAATGAAGTTGATTTTATTGTAATAATTCACATTGAAAATTGAGAGTTAATACCTTAAGGTAATGAGATAGTTTCAAGAGGAAATTATGCTCATTGGACAATGAAATGTGATTTAGACTTTTGAATGATATAAACAGTGGTTTTGAGATATAAACATTGTTAAACTGGTTTATGGATTGGGTAGGGAATTCAAGAAAAAGGGTTTTCTGAATTACAATGGTAAACAGTTCAGGTCTGTAATTCTAACCGGTTAGCCTGAAACTGTAACCGGTTAGTACCTGAATCTGAAAAATAAAAAGTTAAGTTTTGAATACCATTGACTTTGTTTTACCAAATCTAAGTTTAAGGGCATGTTTTGAGATAATTCAAAGGAGAATTTTGTGTCAAAGACTATACCTCAAATAAATCATTCAAAAGAGAAATTGGAACATTTCTAAATCACAGTAATTAATGGAAAGACCAACCTTAGTAATTATGTATGCAATGCATGCATAGAGAAAGGTGATGAAATAGGTTGGTAAGGATTGCTTGTGATGTTCGGGGTACACGACCCTGTACTCTAGGAGTACTAAACTTATGCAACCAACTTGATGACACATTCTGGGAATGTGGCCATTGTCTGGGACATGGTTTCTCAGACACGTTCTGGGAATGTGATGCACACTCTGGGAGTGGTGCTTGATTTTATTCCAAGTATGGTTTGCGATACGTTCTGGGAACGTATGTGAGTGTTCTGGGAACACGTTGGTATAATAATAGAATTAAAGATAAAACCAACCTTGATGATTGTGCATTCATATAGAATGGAAGTTTGGTTGGTAGGAACGTTTATCATATTCTGGGAATATGAGGAGGGTACTCCGGGAGTACCAAATTATAACCTACTTGATGACACATTATAGATATGTGGCCAGTGTTTGGGACCTGGTTTTATACGTTCTGGGAACGTATGTTAGTGTTCTGGGAACACATTGATATGAAACCTACTTGATGACACATTATAGATATGTGGCCAGTGTCTGGGACCTGGTTTTTATGCGTTCTGGGAACGTATGCGTTCTGGGAACGTGATGTACACTCTGGGAGTGATGCTTATTTATCCAAGTATGGTTTGCTACACGTTCTGGGAACGTGTTGCACACTCTGGGAGTGTTGCGTATTTATCCAAGTATGGTTTGGCATTACGTTCTGGGAACGAATGTCAGTGTTTCGGGAACACAACGGTGTATTGGATGGACGTCCAAGATGGTCTTTTAGAGGCCTCAGTTGTGGAAGGAAATCATGCATCATGCCACCTGCATTGAAAGAATTATGATGATTAACCGGGTGTGCTCATATGATTATGCATCATGATTTGCTACATGTTGACTTGTGGATGTTAGTTTTATTCTCATTTGATTATGCGAATATGTATAGCTAACCCCCATGCCCTTATTAGGTGTTGATCGTGCATCTAGCTTGCACAAGAATCTGTAAAGAGAGATTTCTCTTAGGTGCATGCAGAGTGTAGAAAGTGTGGGTTGGGAACCCGTTGTGCAGATATCGAGGATCCGACCAGAAGGATGTTTGGGCAAAGGACCAGTGACCAGCTCTGTAACATTTCTATTCTAATAGAATTTATATGATACATATTTTGGAAAAAGGTATCATAAGAGGAATTCAGTTTCATAATTATACTTATTTGGTATTAATGGACTTGTTACACTTGATATATTTTGGGGGTATAATATGATGATTTTACTATGTTTCCGCAAACTCTGATTTTGTTAGTCAACCTCATTATTAATCAAGTGTTTGTGAAAAGGAATTTTCAAGGTAAGGGAAAATTCTTATTTTCAAATCTTTTTCCAACGATAACAAGTCCAAGTATTCATAAACTTATTACTTTTCTTATAAAGTAAGATGATATACAATGAATGTTACAATAATCTTTAAAAAGGGTGTGAGTTGTTATAAGGGAATAGTGTGAAATAATGAATTATTTCTCAATTTCTGTCAGCTACTAACCGGTTACACTCGTCCACTAACCGGTTAGATTCTGCAGGACAGAACCAAATTTGAAGATCTCACATACTGAATAGGTTATTATCATATCTAGATTAAACTAAGTTTATTACTGACATTCCAATTTTCATGGGTAAGTATTAGTCTTAAATTCATATCTTTGGTGTTCCACTCCTTGAATCCATTCATGTAACTTAGCTCCACATACTATTATGAATTAAGTTCATACTAAGTCTTCCTAATAGTTTAATTGTCATATTTAACTAATGTTAAATAAAATCATAGGATTATTAAATATTACTTCCAATTCAATTATACAGTAAGTCATAAAGGCCTCTCACTATAAACCTAACTATTCCTTGTTTCCTCTCAAGTCTTAACCGGTTAACATAGTTCTTAACCGGTTAATTTCTGCAGACCTGAGAGTGAAGTTCTTAATTTCTGTATACAACGTCAAGGCATGTTTTCTTACTAATCACAAGCTTCAATTTCCTTGGTATACCAATTTATATTCATAAGTACTCATGTGATTTCAATAATAATTCCAATATAATAAATTACTCAAGCATCAAACCATAGTATGAAGATTTTCACATACTTACACCTTATTCAAAGCATCAAATTAGCAAGTCAAGTGGCTGTCATGATCTCCAAATCATGCAACCATCTCTTGACCCTTAATTCACATAACACATATACCAAACTTCGTAATCAATAATCCTAGTGATATGAATGAAATCTCCCATACCTATTTGAAATTATTGAATGGATTTGAGGCTGAAATTTGACAAAGGCTGCTGCAACTTAGAGTTTGCAGTATTAGCAACACAACTTCAACAAGCTAACTTTGGTGGGATTTTACATCAAGAACATGCCAATAAAAATTGTAAAAGAGAGTTAGAACCTAAACTAAGATATGAAGACTCAAGATTAAAACGAATTGGAGGTTCAGAGAGGACTCGAGTTTACCATACAAGCTTGAAGAACAGAGGCTCACGAACCTGATTTCCCGAGTTTCAGGTTCAAGAGCTCAACTTGTACAGTTCATAACTTCTTCTGTGGTTTACCAAATTAAACAAACTTGGTCTCTATATCAAGATGAGATATAGAGCTTCACTTGTGTATAGGGTTTATGGTTGGAGGAGACTCAGAGAGGGAGAACGAATTCAAAGAACAGAGACAGATGAAACTGATTTCTGTGTTTTCAGTTTCACTAAGCTCACTTTCTCATGTTATAACTTTTCCTATAGCTTACCAAATCAAACAAACTCGGTTTCTATGTCAAGATGGGATAAGGAACTTCAATTTGATGCAAGTTTCGTGGCTTGGGGTGACTTAGAGAGGAAGAACGAAAGTGGAGAAGTTGAAAGTAGAAAACAGAGATGTGAAGCTTCAAGGATGAGTTTAGGGTTTATATAAATCATTTTCTTCATCCATAATGCATGGGACACGTCTTCCCTTCCTTAAGGATGAGTTTTCAGGTCTGTGTGGGCATAAAATGGGTGGAAACATGTTTCCCCCTTGTCCATTCGTGCTTAAACTGCCTTATTTTTGGTTCTGCAGAGTTCCACTAATCGGTTACTGGTTTCACTAATCGGTTACTGGTTTCACTAATCGGTTAGCCACTGCTAAAATTCAGAAATTTAAATATACTACACTATTTCACTGAAAAATTAATTTAAAAAGATTTACTTCTCAAAACAATATTCCCACCGTTGGATGTTAAGATAAAAAGGTTAGGAACATTATATAGTATAAAAATTTGAGCAAGATCCAATGGTTAACGAAGGAGATATTGCTCAATCTTTGCATCATATTTTACAAAAATATCATTTTCTTAATTATTCTATTTAAGTCCTTCTTGCTACAATTATTTTATCTCCCATAAAATATGTTTCCTTTTGTTTATCTTTCTAAAATACTTCTTTTAAAATAATTTTCAATATTAAAATAATTATTTAATCTTTCTATAAAAATGAGGGATGTTACACCAGGCGCATGGACCGCGCGCCGAGGCACGCGTGCATCGCTATTCACTGCTTATCAGATAGGGCGCGCCCAGGCGTATGATCCCGTACGCCTAGGCGCGCGTGACTCGTGGAGGCCCAATTGGGCTAATATCTGAGAAATTTTGGAGGATTCTATTAGGATTTGTATTTTATGTATATATTCTGGGTTTTAGAATTAGGTTAGTAGTCAGTAGAGAGTTTTTAGAAGGGGGATTACACAATTTAGGAGCAATTTTTGAAGGAGGAATCTAGTGAAGATTGAAGATTCAAAGCAGAATTAGTGGTATTTTAGGAATGAATTCCATTATTTCAGTTTTGTTTCTTTCTTCTATGATGTGTAACTAAACCCTTGTGTTAGGAACATGGTGGATTTGCATCGATAGTTAGTTTTAATTTATGAATTAATGTTTTTCCAGTTTTAAATCATGTGTTTGATTGTGTTTTTAGTGTTATGCATAAACTTGATCAATTTGTGTTATGGATCTCTAAATTCTGAATTGGAAAATTAGGATTTAGAATAGGCCATGCAATCAAACAACATAATTATCCAACTTGTAGGAATACTTTTGAGGGAACATAGGATTCACTGTTCTTAATTAAAGTTATTCAATGGTTTAAATTTCTAAGGAATTAGTGTAGTGTGTGAGTCCCGCAATTTTACCCAATTTATTTAAATCATAATATTTTTATGTTTGCTTTTATTTTAATTAGTCACAATTATTTAATGGGGTTTGTTATAAAAAAATGGTTTTAATTATATATATATATATATATATATGGCGTTATTATATATGCAGTTGATAATAAATTTTTTTTTAATACATGAGAAAATTATTTTACAAATATTTTATAAATATATTTTTATCTTCAGAAACATATATTAGAGTGATTTTATTATTGTTTTGGTAAAATTGAGAATTTTCAAGTTATAGTGTTTTAAACTTCGAAAATTCATATCTTTTTAATCGTAAGTCGAAAAATTTCGAACTATACATGAAAACGATCGTAGTGAAATGTAGTATTTGAATATGTAAAAAGAAAATTTTTATTTCTGAATCTACGAAAAAAAATTACTGTACAGTAGGTAAAACGAATTTTGGTATTTTAAACTTAGGAAAAATTATTTTGGAGCCTAAAATAAATTATTGGACTATAAAATATTTTTATTTATATGTTTAAATAATTATCTAAGTTCCTATTGGTTACACCGTCCAAACTTATTATTTTTCCTAAATTATTCTGAAATTTTTTTTTGATTGGTTAATTTGTGAGGTGGGTTCAAAGAATGAGTCAATGAATTTTTCCCTCTTAGAAAATATATGTGTGTGCCGTCCAAGCCTTAATGGGGGAGAGAGAATCAATTTCTGAAAATTTGAAGATTTATCTCTTGAATTAAAGCCATGTAGTTTACAAAAAATCTTCATTAAATGCTAAAACATGTACCTAGGCATAGTTGAATGGAAAAACTGAATTCTTAGTGTAAAATCTAATGTGTGTGTGTGTGGGGGGGGGGGGGCGTGTATCTCTCTCCCATTTTCTGAAAATATCTCATCCACCTCTCCTATAAATAGTGGCCTAAACTCCTCTCATTTTACACACTAAAACTCTACCTTTTTGAGAGAAAAATTGAAAGAAAAAGCTTAGAGAAAGAGGGGGAGAATGGCGTGACAACATATAGGAAAGGAAGAGAAAATTCATCCTCATTTTGAAGACTACTTTAATTTACTTAAGGAAGAAAGGTAACACTAAGAAACCCATACTTTGTTTTATTTTAATTTTCATTTTATTATAAGTGTTAAACAAAAAAAAATCTCTAAATCCTTCTATGATAGTAAGAAGAAAAGAAAAATTTCTAATTCCTATTTTGATATTAAAATGAACTATGTATTTGTTGGTATATTGATTTTGGTCAAATGAAATAAGGTTAAGAAAAAGGGACAAAAAGGAACTGTTTAAAGAGAATAATCTCCCATTTTTCCTTAACCTATGATGACCGAAAATTTTGATGGCATAACAAGAAATAACAATCTGAAAATTTTGTTCTTAAAGTTATATGAAATTGTATCTAAAAAATTTTTGTAATTTTTATTGTGTGATTTATTGCTTTTGTTTGGTGTAAAAAAAATGAATATGTAATTAAGGTGAATAAGTGAATAGTGTTGAATAAAAATGAAAATTTTATAGGAATGATGAGGATGAGGCCTTGAGGCCTATAGGTTTTTTTTTTTTTTTTTTAAGAATAACAATTGTATTTGTGTATAATGAATTGAAACTATATTAAAATGAATAAGTTTAATGTATTATTTGAAGAAAAATTGATTTTTACTTTGTTTTATATTCTATTTGTGGGCCGTGGTATATATGTATATATATATATATATATATACATATATTACATGGTAGTTGTTGTTAATATGTGTATATTTGATATTTGACTTATTTTTTAAAAAGAGTATAAACAAATGGGTGTTAATTAATTTTGATGAAAATGAAATGATAATAGTATTGTAATAATAAATAAAATTCTGGACTTTTAGTGTGTTTGGCCGTGAGACATAATTGATTTTTGAGTAAAAAGTCACAAATGGTTTATAGTATTTTGTTTACAAAATTTAGAAGTAATTGAGTAATTTGTATGTGATAAAATAGAGTTAATAAAATTTTGTGTTTTGTGTAATTATGTGACTATGTGATGGGTAGGAAGTATAGATTTAGTGCTGTACAAAAAATTAAATTTTCTATCAAAGTGATTATTTTTATGTGTGAAATTATATAACTAAAGTATATAGATGTTTGAGAATTTAAAAGTACTTTTCCTATATATATATATATGTGTGTGTGTGTGGCCAAATTATGTTACAAAGGAAGTACAATGTTTGATGAATTTTCTAAATGATTAAGTGATTGTTTGATGTGAATGGGTAATTATTGGTATGTGTATTTGATAAGTAGTTCATTCTTGAAATTTTATGAACAGATGTTTTGATAAATGTTTGAGTTCTTTGTTTGATATGTATCCTTCAATATTCTGTTCCTTATTTAACGTGTTATACATATTGACGTAGTAAAATATGTTGTTCATGATAATTGGCTTTAATAAGGATAATGCTATTTTCATTTGAGAAAAAGAAAAAGTTAGAATTTTAAAAGGTGTTTTGATTAATTATTTTTCAAAGGGCCGAAGGACCCAAAAGAGAAATAGAAATGATTTTGTTATGTTATTGTTGTTGAGATTTAGTTGGAATATTGATTGAATTTTTAAAAGAAAAAAATTGATATAGAAACCTAAGATTTTGTTTGGTTTAATGGAAATGAATGTGTTTATAATTTCTTTAGTATTAAAAATAATTATTATTGTGAATACATGAAATTTTATGCAATGTGTATGTGATAATATGAATGATTGAGTTGCTGTCCAAGATTTATTTTTATCCTATAAGTATCTATTTTTTTTAATTAATTTTGTGTTTATGTTCTAAAGTTAAGAAAAATATAGACCTATGTTATATATGTTTATAAATTGTTGTTACTGTTTTTATTATTATTAGGACCAAATTTGATGATTCTCCTAATTGTCTAAATAATTGTATAATATTATATTCTAATTATTTGATGTAGTTTTACGTAATAGGAACTAAATAAATGCTTTGTTGGTATATGTACAAAAAAATTAATGTTGCTATCAAAAATTAGAATAAATAAGAAAACATGATTATTTTTATGAGTTATATAAAAATAAAAGTTATTGGCAGATTTATTTATGCATTGGATGAAAGTTATATAAAAATCCCTGATCAATGATCTAATGATGAGTATTCTATAAAAGATATAATGGAAAGTCATGAATATGGAATCCTTGAAATGAACCTATGATAATTATGAGATACTGATAATTGAGAAGTTTATGCTTTGATATTGTTTGTGTGTGGTCTTATTGTAATTCCTTAGATTAAGACCATGCCATCGACAAGTTATTGTCCGGATTGTTGACTCTTTCTCTTTTCTCTACCTTTCCTCTTCCTGTGGTCATTTGGGACGATGATCACATATGGCAGCTCAAATCACTTGTCGCATCAGGATAACAAATGTTGGGGTAGCAGATCCCAACGATCTCGGCCAGTGGGAGATAAATCGAGAAGGATGGATGTGGACAGGACCAACCCGGATTGAGATTGACGACCCAGCGCAGTTAGTCACTGGATCAGTAAACGAGGTCTTCGTTGGTTCCTTGTACCTGAAAGATGGTGTGTATGGCGGACCGTCATCCTATAATGACGTGCATCCAACATTGAGACAATTAGACTTTGAAGATATCCCCGAAGAAGAAGAAAATTTTCTAGAGCATTTTATGGATGAAGAAGAAGAGGTTCTGGAGATCTTTGATGAAGGTCTAAATCATGAGTTGATAGAAGAAGAAGATCAGGAAGTAGAAGAAATTCCCGAGGGACCTATCGAATGGGTATTTGACCCTGAGGAAGCACCACCAGTGGTAGACGACGATGATGAGTAGTAGTTTTGCGTCTCTATGTTTCGAATCTTGGATGACAACCTCTGATTTAACTTATGTAACCCCGGTGGGGAGTTTATGTTATTTCGCTTTTTATTACTTGATATTTTGATAATGGCCGTTAAGTCGAAACCTATTAATTGTGATGGTTATTTTAGAAATTAATATTATTCCGCATTATAACTACTATGTTTTCTACAAATGGTGTTGGGATGTGACACTACTTTTTGGAAATTAGATTAAAATATAAATGGTTGAAAGAAACATTTTGAAAACTAAGTTAATAAAATATTTTTCGCAGACTAAGTTATTTGTATAGTGATATGCAAACTCTTTTTAGAAAGAATGTATGTTATGCAATGAATGATGAAAACCTTTTTGTAAATTAATTACAGTAAACTGATTTTGGGTAATGTAAAAAAAAAATGGCGCAAATTTTTAGTGAAAATTCTAAGTCCAAATTGGGGTGTTACATAGTGGATCGAGAGTCTATCCGACCAAAATCATCTTGGTCCGACCAGTTAGACGCTGAAACAAGGCATATACACCAGCATATGGTCGGCACGCAATACCGAGCCAATGGCCATTTAGGGGACGTCACAAGCTTACGAGACTAGGCCCGAGCACAGGATCTTCATCCTTATCGTTATCACTAATAGTCTCCATTAGCTTAACGACTTCTCCTATATTCCCATGCAGCTTGGTATGATAACATGATAAAGATAAGAATTCATCACATACGGGATTTACGAAGAGAACCTTATTAAGACCTTTACCAATCCCAGTTGAATACTTCTTCTTTACAGGCCTCATCAGAAAGCTAAGGCCCAGGAATGCACCAAACAGGTAATCCCCTATAAGAACCACCATGCTATAGGGGCTAAGGTACATTCTCTCCATCCCTAAGTTGACACTAGCACTCACTTTGTTGGCTAGGGAGATCCTGTTTATCCCAACTGGATATACCGAAATCCTATAAAGTCCTACATTAAAATCTTGATTGAGATCATTCCTGGAGTTCCTCCATAGCTTCTAGGGTGATTTCGATTAAGGACACTACATTGGCGCCGAATGTGGGGAATTGAATAACAAATCATTCCCACTTCCACCATGGTCTATACCAGAAGCCAAGCAGGAGATCTCCGCGATCGCATCGTGCGTACTCGCGGCAGACCCAGAAACGTTAGCAATAACGATCAACAGCCACAGCCCACTGGTGACCTTCGGGATCTTCTGAATTAGAACCGTGAGGCTAATTCTCAGCCACCACGAACATCTCATTCTGGAACAAGGATTAATCCCCAACCTCCCTCTAACTCACAAAGTCAGAATCACGTCACCAATTCTCAGCCACCACATTCATCCCAACCAAGAACTGGGACTAATCCCCAACCACCCCTTACCCTCCGGAATTTACTTCCTCCCCCACCTCCCCCCACCACCTCCATCACCACCCCCTTCTACCCGAGGAGATTCAAGCAGCACTCCTCCTCCAACCCGTAATACAACCAGATCTACGGGAACCAGAGCACACCACGACAGAGATACCCGCCGAACCCCAACACCGCAGGTCTTACCCAACCCCGATCCTAGAGGAGTAACCCCAAGTGTAAGAATAAATCCAAGTAGGGCAACCCATAGTGATTCCCGACGAGCCCATTCAACAAGAAGAAGCTATGCAACTTCGGCATCCGCTCGCGCTCGCGAGCAAGAGATAATTGTTGATGTTCCAGCAAGTGTATGTTGGAAACCAACAAGCGGCTCAATATAGTCTAGAGGGGGGGTGAATAGAATATTGAAGCCTTATTACAGATTTTTCGTCCACCTAAGAGAATGGTTTTATGAAAATAAATTTTCTTAAAAATTCAAGTCAGATTACTCGAGTAACTCAAGACTTCACTCGAGTAATACGCAAGCAAAAATAATTTCACTCGAGTATTCAGCAAATCACTCGAGTATTACGAAAGCTATTTTTAAATCACTCGAGTAACAGAAAACCTACTCGAGTATTGTTGATAAACTGAAAGCAGATTACTCGAGTGACAAGAACTTTACTCGAGTAAACTGGGTAAAATTCAATTAAAACTCAGTTTTCAATGGAGTTCTTCAAGAATAACAATGCTATGATGATTCAACAAATTATGAATGATTAATATGAACAACTTTAAGTAATATTAACATGCAATTTTAGATCAATTGAGTAGAATTAAGAAAACCCCAATTCTAACCTAAAAATGCAATTGTTAATGAATTAATGCAATACAAGGAATGAAAATAAAAGAGACACAAGGATTTATCCTGGTTCACTTTCACCCACTTGAAAGCTACTCCAGTCCCCTCTTGAATCAAGAGAGATTCTTCACTAGAAATCTTCAAATGTAGATTTTACAATGTTTTAAGATGCAACTAGATTCTTAGTTCTCCTATCTTAAAACCCAACTCAAAGTGTGTACCAAACACTTTGATCTAATCTACCCCTTTTGAGAATTCTAGATTTCCTTGCTAATTGATTGAAGATGCTTCCAACCAATCCTCTTTTCTTGCTTTGATTTGATCCTCAAAGTCTTCCTTGTGAGATTCTTCACTTGTGTTGAAACTTCAATGATGCAATCATAAATTGCAAATCTTCAACAACCACTAAGAACAAAAATTATGATCTCAAGAATATTTGAACAATGAGAGAAATAGAGTGAAGAATGAAAAGCTCTTTGTTGAATCTTGATAGCTCTTGAAAGATGTAAAATAGCTCTTGAATTGCTTTTTAAAGTGTATAGAAAATTGTAAGAATGAAAATGTGTATATCTTGTGAAAGAGAAAATTAAGTCCTTTTAAAATTTTCAAACACTGATTGAATTACTCGAGTAAACCATATAACATCACTCGATTAAAACATGTCAGATTAAGTTACTCGAGTGATGTGTAAACCATTACTCGATTAACCTGTCATGACATAAATTACTCGAGTGACCCAATACTCATTACTCGAGTAAACTGATCAGAATCTGAATAAAAACAAGGTTTTTCTAAAAGGATTTTCACAAAACTTTTAATAGAGCTATTTAATCAAGATTTAAAGTATCTTCACTCTTAATCAAACATTATTTAAATATTCTTAAAATCACCTAAGCTACCCACACCAATGAGATGCATTGCATAAAAATAAAGATTACATTGAAATAGAATTAATAAAAATCCTAATTCTAATCTTCATGTGGTGTAGCTTGCTTGTTGCCAATGTTGTTGCTTGGAGAGAGATTGTTAGCATCAAAACATGAGAATCCTACAAACTCCCCCTTTTTGATGATGACAAACCTCCTTTTCAATTAAGCACTAAGTTTTAACATACTCCCCCTAAATGTAAAACACCTAGGAAAAATATAATAAAACTTAACCTACAAGAACAACATCAACAAAATATTCTCCCCCTTTTGGCATCATTAAAAAGATAAGAATTGTGAGAAAAGTCCTTTGCCAAAAGTGGAAGGTAAGTAGTTCACAATGGTATAAAAAAAATATAACAATAAAGGCAAGACCAAAATAAACCACAATAGTGCCACAACGAATATTGATCGAGGCCGTACCCGATCAAAATAAAAGGTGTTTATTCTGTAGTACTAGGAAGGTGATCCTAGGTCGTTTCCCAGCGAATATCGGTCTAGGCAAAGTATCAAACACGTAGTGTGCAGTAAAATGGGGGGGTTTTTGTGTGTGACAAATGTGAAGAACAAAACATAAACAGAATATAAAAACTAAGAAAATCAGAAACAAAAGCGGGCAAACCCCTTTGGCTACGTACACTACTCAATCCTAGCTCACTAAAGATCGATTCCTCTCCTCTCCTCTATCCAACTCGTGATAACCAAATACTAAGCGAAAATTCAGTTATCACTCCAAACCCTAACTTCTAATTAAGCATCAGAAACTAGAATTGGAGTTTTTACGAGTTAATACAAATTAAGCATTTATATTCATGTATTATCTCTACGAAATGGAATTAAGCAAACCACTACACATCGATAAACATGAAAACAGAGAAGAGAAAATGAAATTGCATTAATAACAAGAGCTCAAGAGTAGATAATACAATACCAAAGGGATTAACCCTTGAAGTCTAGCCTTCCATGGCCATAAATGAAGAAAAACGAGTAGAAATGGGGAAGAACAAAACCCTAGCAGCCACCACCACTTGGGAGAGCCAAGAGAGAAGTTCTAACCTAGAGAGAGAGTGAGAAATCTGAAATGGGAGTGTGTCTTGGGGGTTACACGAATTTCCCCTCTTTAGTCATGAAAATGGGCCTAAAACATGGGCCCAAGTCCTAAGAAACACTATTCTGAACATTACAATTAAAAAGGGACCTAAATGCAAATTACAATCTTCACTTCAATACTTCAATCTTCATTTCCAAACTTCCCAAAGTGTCCTTGTGCCAAATATTACCTGAAAATAGAAATAGAATTAATTAGGCTAAATAATTCCAAATTAAACAATATTCGGAATATTAGTCCAATAAACTCAAAATCACTAAATCAAGCTAATCAATGTCAAATGGGCAACAAGTATCAATAATAGGAGTAAAATAATGCAAGGAATAATGGGAAATAAAATGCTCATCAAATACCCCCACACTTATCCTTTTGCACTCCTGGGCAAAACCAAAAGATAGGACTATGAAGATCAATATGCACCAAAGTGAATCATGCAACAAGATGACTGCAACTAAGAAATGCAAACCTAAGAGATTACATACTTCACAATGAATTCTAGGAAATGCAAAGAAATGGGCAAACTCAAGCACACAAAATGGTTAAGGATCAAAGAGTCAAAGCATCCGCGAACATCATCCAATTACTTCAAGTATGCAAAGAAACCAATGACATCAAGAGGATAGTCACAAATATGATAGAAACTCACAAGGATCACTCAAAAGTGTTTACACTCAAGTGTTTGGGGTTAATCATTATTTACACTCAAGGCACATCATGAAAAACAAACACAACCATAAGCTTGACAAGCCTCTAACATCAACCATCAACACACATGCACAAAATGATCAAAAGGTCTTTTAAGGGTTGTAATGGGGCCAAGGACAAGGTAGGATAAAAATATGGGAATGTAGCTAAAACCAAGGGAATAGAGGAGCAATGGGGAATAAGTAAAAAGTAAGCAAAATCCACCCCAAAATCAACAACCACTAATTCCAATCCTCTTTGCCTCAACAACCTTTTATTCACTTTTTTTTTTCTCTTCTTTTTTTTCTTCTTTTTTTTTTTTCTTTTTATTTTTGCATTTTTTTTTTTTTTTTTTTGTTTTTGAGAGATATACAAAAAGAAAAGAAGAAACAACACAAATGGCATGAAGATGAAGCCATAGTTACAACAACCAAAGAGGCATAACCAAGAACTAAACCAATTGAAGCATAGAGCACACTTCTTACCTAATACCCATTCCCAAAACAATTCCAAAGCTCCAAAATTCCCTAAGGTTAGGACAATCATGGTTTTTCAGTCATAGGCTTGTAATGAGCTAAAGAACAAGGAAATGGATAAAAAGGCTCAAAGGGGCTAGCAAAGGATACATTCATTCAAGGTAGGCTCATATGGCTAATAGTTTATTCAAGAAAGAAAGTGCCTAAATCATTTCAAAATGTGCATGAGCAATCAAGTATCAACAAGAGTCAAGTCAAGTTCTAGAGTGCAAGTAATCCAGAGTGCAATCACACATGAAAGAAAATTAGGTGGCATATATAGCAATCCACCCACAATTAAGGCTCAAATCCTCACAAAAGGGACAATTCTATCACAGTGTTACCACCTCTTAATTATCAAAAGCAACTTTACACACAGAAATGCATGAATTCAGACACAAGATACCAAAACTCTACTAAAATGAAGCAAAAACATGCAAGAAAATGCCCAAAACTAAGCAAAACCTAAAAAAAAAAAAAAAAAATCAAAGCAAAATATGCAACCTAAACTACTCTCCCCCCCACACTTAAATCACACATTGTCCTCAATGTAACACAATCAGCAGAATCAGATAGATATAGACAAGTGCAATGAAAGTAGTGAAGAAGGAGAAAAGAAAACTCCCGAAGTCATGGTGGGAAGAAGGTGAGTGCTCTCTTCAGCGGATCGAATGCCATCTTGCATTGGTCTCCTAATCGAAGGACTATGTTTCTGAAGTTCACAAGTGGCACCCCAGGTAGATATGCTAAAGTCCATCCGACTGCCCTCTTGTTCTGTCTAATCATATCTAGCAGTTTCTCCTCTTGATCAACAGAAAGTGAGGTAGAGATGATCACTGGGAGTTTCTGCTCATCCTCAAAGTAAGCATATTTGAGATGAGGAGGGAGGGGCTCCAGGTCCAATGAGGGTGCCTGCATAATGGATGGAACTAAAGGGACAGTAGAAATGGATTCTGCTGCCTGCACCTGAACAAAAGAATCAGACTCTTGCATAACAGAGAGGGGGTTAGCAAAATCTATAATATGAGAGTCATCAACAGATGCAGTGTCAGAAGCTAGAAATTGATCAATGCATGACATGCACATTTCGGAATCAGTACATGCAGGACAAGAAAATGAGTCTGTAAATGATGGCAAATCAGGATCATGCAAAACATCAAGCACATGTTCATCAATCTCATCAAGAAAGTCTATATGAAAGACAGAGTGATCCTCAGGAAAATGTTTCATAGCATGGAAAATGTCAAATCGGATCACACTGCCATCAAACTCCATGGAAAGTGAACCTGAATGCACATCTATCTTGGTTCGGGCTGTTTTCAAAAATGGCCTCCCCAAAATAATAGGAACAGCATTACGGGGGGAGTCATCTTCCATATCAAGTATGTAAAAATCAGCAGGGAAGATCAGCTCTTCAACCCGAACCAAGACATCCTCTATCAAACCTGCAGGGTGGGCAGTACTTCTATTTGCCAATTGAATCACCACACCCGTAGGTTGAAGAGGTCCAAGAGAAAGAGACTTAAAAACAGACATAGGCATGACATTTATGGATGCTCCTAAATCTAGCATAGCATTTTCAAACTTCACATTGCCTATGATGCAAGGTATAGAGAAAGTTCCAGGATCCTTACATTTTTCAGGAATGTGAGGGATAGGTTTACCTATGAGAGCGGAGACATTCCTTCCCATGCTTATCCTCTCATTGCCCTTGAGTCTTCTCTTATTAGTGCACAACTCCTTAAGGAACTTCGCGTACCTTGGAATTTGTTTTATTACATCAAGAAGGGGTATGTTGACTTCCACCTTCCTGAATGTGTCAAGAATATCCTTGTCCACCTCTTCCACCCTTTTGTTTTGAGGCACTCTTGGTGGGAATGGAAGAGGAATGGGAGGAGGTTGCAGGACAACAGCAGGTTTTGTGGTTGAGCTTGAGGAAGGTTGAGTTGGATGACTCTCCTTGGTGCTAGGGTGTTCACCTTCCTCTATCACTTGGCTCTTCCCTTTAGAGGAAGCTAGAGCATCATTGTTGAGGTGAGGTTGTGGTGTGGGTCTGACAATCTGCTTTCCTGACCTCAGGTTGATGGCACTCACATTCTGATTCTGAGGGTTGATCACTGTTTGGGAAGGTAACTTGTCAGAATTTTGAGATTGCAAGTTGTTGAGAGAAGTTGCCATTTGACCCATCTGATTTGTCAAAGTCTGAATGGATACCTCTTGTCTCTGAATGGCTGCTCTAGTTTCTTGTTGAAATTGGAGGTTTTGCATGGTCATTTGCCTCACCAACTCCTCCAAGGTAGGTTGGTTGGATGGAGGGGCTGATGGTGCAGGATGAACCACTTGTTGCTGTTGTTGTTGCCTTTGCTGCTGGATTGGAGGAGGTACATATGGTGGTCTGCTCGGTCCAGCGGTGTTCTGAAATGGAACATTAGGAGGAGGTTGTTGTTGTTGATCAGACCACTTCAGATTGGGATGGTTCCTCCATCCAGGGTTGTATCTATTGGAAGAGAGGTCATGATTATGTTGTTGTGGGCCTCTATTGTTGTATATGTCTGCTGCATAGGCCTCGGGTTGGTCACCACTTGTCATCGGCTGTTGCTGCTGAAGGGAAGGGCATGCATCTGTGGGGTGCTCAATGGATGTGCATATGCCACACACTCTAGCAGGAAGTATCATCTTTTTCTGATTGACAGCCAATTGTGTGACCAATGTTGTGAGAGAATCAATTTTCTGCTCAAGCTTCTCAACCTTGCCCGAGTCTGCACCAACATCATTTACATCCCTCACAACTATTGCATCACTGTTGCTTCTTGCATGGAATTGTTGACAATTGGAAGCCATCTTCTCAATTTTGCTCCTGGCTTGTAAGGGTGTCATATCTCCCAATGTACCACCACTTGCAGCATCTACCATGTTTCTTTCCATGAAGTTGAGACCTTCATAAAAGTACTGGATGAGAAGCTGCTCTGAGATCTGATGGTGAGGGCAGGAAGCACACAACCTCTTGAATCTCTCCCAATAATCATAGAGACTCTCTCCATGTTGTTGCCTGATACCAGAAATTTCCTTTCTGATTGCAGTGGTCCTATTTGCAGGGAAGAATTTTTCCAGAAATGCCCTCTTCAAGTCATCCCAGCTTGTGATGGAACCAGGGGCCAAGTCAGATAACCAATCTTGTGCTAGACCCTCTAAGGAATGTGGAAATGCTCTGAGACAGACATGATCCTCTTGCACATCATGTGGTTTCATTGTGGTGCACACTATATGGAATTTCTTGAGATGCTTATGAGGATCCTCACCTGCAAGACCATGAAACTTGGGCAACAAATGGATTAGTCCTGTTCTAAGCTCAAAAGGAACATCCTCATCAGGATACCGGATACACGAGTCTTCAATAGTGAAGTCAGGTGCAGCCAGCTCCCTAAGTGTCCTTTCCCTTGGTGGGGGTTGAGCCATGTTATCACAATATATAGAATCAGATTGAATAAAAGTAGAAGGAATAGAAGAAATAGAAACAGAATCAGAATTAGATGGACTATAAGATGACTCTGACTCACTATCTAATGACTGATTCCTATTTTGTCTAACTAATCTGTGATAAGTTCTATCAATTTCAGGGTTATAAGGATGCAAATAACTTGGGTTGCCCCTAGTCATGTACTGAACAGAACAGCATCAACCATAGCATACTGTAACAGATATGCATGACCAAAATCGGCAACAAAATTTATTATTTTTTAAAATTTTTTTCTTTATTTTTTTCAGCACCCTAAAATCATGAAAACATATCACAGAAAGTTTGAGGACAAAATTCAAAAGGGAACCAAGTCAAAGAATTAAAACAGGGACCAAAAACTAAGAAAATAAAACTTGTAAAATAAAAAAGAAATAGTAAACAAGCTTTTTCAGGATCCAAACGAAGGGGTTTTCTGACAAAGTCAGAAAAATCAGATTATTCAGAAAATTCCCTTCGATTTGATATAAAATTCGTCCAATTCCGACAACCTGATCAAAAGTTATGCCTATTTATAGTAAGTGCTGCTAAAACATGGAAAATTTTTCTGGAACTCACAACCAGTGCATATCTAAGTGTCTGTGATGCATCAACACACTAATATATGATGAAACAAGTGTGGATACCAATTTTCGTGCAAAAATTCCACCCGCAGCTATGTTGAATGGCACTCACAGAATCACTAGAATAACATCAGTTGTGCAGAACAGCAAATCAGCAAACAGGGCAACTTTCAATCAGTTATCAGAATGCTTATTCACACACTAACTACACTAACTAATCTAATTAACTACTGTATGATCTTTGGCAAGAACCGATAATCCCCGGCAACGGCGCCAAATTTTGATCGAGGCCGTACCCGATCAAAATAAAAGGTGTTTATTCTGTAGTACTAGGAAGGTGATCCTAGGTCATTTCCCAGCGAATATCGGTCTAGGCAAAGTATCAAACACGTAGTGTGCAGTAAAATGGGGGGGTTTTTGTGTGTGACAAATGTGAAGAACAAAACATAAACAGAATATAAAAACTAAGAAAATCAGAAACAAAAGCGGGCAAACCCCTTTGGCTACGTACACTACTCAATCCTAGCTCACTAAAGATCGATTCCTCTCCTCTCCTCTGTCCAACTCGTGATAACCAAATACTAAGCGAAAATTCAGTTATCACTCCAAACCCTAACTTCTAATTAAGCATCAGAAACCAGAATTGGAGTTTTTACGAGTTAATACAAATTAAGCATTTATATTCATGTATTATCTCTACGAAATGGAATTAAGCAAACCACTACACATCGATAAACATGAAAACAGAGAAGAGAAAATGAAATTGCATTAATAACAAGAGCTCAAGAGTAGATAATACAATACCAAAGGGATTAACCCTTGAAGTCTAGCCTTCCATGGCCATAAATGAAGAAAAACGAGTAGAAATGGGGAAGAACAAAACCCTAGCAGCCACCACCACTTGGGAGAGCCAAGAGAGAAGTTCTAACCTAGAGAGAGAGTGAGAAATCTGAAATGGGAGTGTGTCTTGGGGGTTACACGAATTTCCCCTCTTTAGTCATGAAAATGGGCCTAAAACATGGGCCCAAGTCCTAAGAAACACTATTCTGAACATTACAATTAAAAAGGGACCTAAATGCAAATTACAATCTTCACTTCAATACTTCAATCTTCATTTCCAAACTTCCCAAAGTGTCCTTGTGCCAAATATTACCTGAAAATAGAAATAGAATTAATTAGGCTAAATAATTCCAAATTAAACAATATTCGGAATATTAGTCCAATAAACTCAAAATCACTAAATCAAGCTAATCAATGTCAAATGGGCAACAAGTATCAATAATAGGAGTAAAATAATGCAAGGAATAATGGGAAATAAAATGCTCATCAAATATACACACACAACGAATATAGCACCATAATCCATAATATCAGAGTATCACACTAAGCAGCAAATCATAGTGTAAAGCAAAAAGACATCAACCATAGCAAATAATCAAACGAAACTAACCAAACTAGACCATACACAAGGCCCTAAAACGTAGTAGCAACAGAGTCATAAACAGGAAACAGAAACATAAACATAACATAGTCAGAAATATGCATATGAAACATGAAACAGAAAGCAACAGCAAAACATCAGCAGCATCCATAGGGCTAGGAATCAGGTGGAGGAGGAGGGAAATGGTGAGAAAAGAGGCCAGAAATATAATCCATTAAACGATGCTCCATGGCAATATTCTTCACATCCTGTCTCATCTCCAACTGAGTAAATTGAGCATTGATGTGTTCAACCAATGACTCATGAGCAGCCTGTGCATCAAATGGAGTACCAAGATTGTCCAAATTTATATAGTCCTCAACATGATCAGTATTCATCGGATCAGTAGAAGGAGGAGGAGCAGAAGAAGATGCACCAGCCCTATCACCAAGTAAAGTCCTTTTCCTAGAGCCCGAAGCTCTTGCAGCCTTTGCAGCTTCAGCCATTTCCTTAATCTGTGATTTCCATAACCAAGTGCGACTTTCCCTATGCCAAGCAATTTTCATATAACTAATGTGCGAATCATTAAGACACCAGTTATTTTTCTTTTCCGTCACAGCTGGCTCATCATCAGGGATTGGAACACGGTAATACCTCATGATTTTGGTGACATGCATAGGATATGGCAAGAATTGGGTAGGAGGAGATTGAGCAGCAGCTTCCATACGAGCTAAAAACATTTTATTCCAATTCATCTCATATCTCTTTTTGATCCCATGAAACAAAATAAGATCATCATCTCCCAATTGTGCATAATTTTGATTACATTTCGGAATCAAACAATAAGAAACAATGTACATGAGCACTCTATCCACAGCATGCAAAGGTGATACAGTTCTAGTAGTCCTATCACTCCAAGATTCACCAGTACGCATCAAATCAGTATAAATCTTATTAGTATCCACATTCAAATCCAGACATTCAGCATCACCAATAAAAGTTCCCTTGTTTTCTAAACCAAACATCATTGTCAAATCTTCAGGCTTTATAACAAAATGATGTCCTCTAACCATTGTTTGATACTCACCATCGAGCTTAGTAAAATTCTGATAAAATTGTCTGACAAGACTAGGGTAATAATGAGTCTCAAATTCTAAAAACCTCTTCAAATTCTGAAATTCTAAATCCTCTACAAATGAAAATTGCTCCTTATGCAACCAAGCAAACTTAACATACCGTGTAAGACCAAAAGAGCGATTGATAAATGTCGGTTCCCGCAAGTCTCGGTTGATTCCAGAAAACCAGGGGTCGTTACGACCTGCTCCTTGCTTTGCTTTCTTTCGAGGAGGTTGAGATTGTGAGGAAGAAGCCATTGATTCAGAAAGGTCAGATTCGGTTTTGGGGTTAGGGTTTTGGTTTGGGAATTTTCGGATTTTGGGGAAAATGATGAGTGAAATGAGTAGAAATGATGATATAATGATGAAATATGGAAGAAATTTGTATGATTTGTTAAGTTTTGTGGCTGAAAATGATGATTTGATGAAGAACCATATGAGAGAGAAGAGAGAAATACGAACAAGAGAGAGAAAGTGACGAGAAAATGATGCAGTTTGCAACAGTTCAGTTTTTAAAATCACGTAAGTTACTCGAGTGATGTTCATGCGTTACTCGAGTGATTCGAGCTGTAATCAAGTGAAAAAAAATGTTACTCGAGTATGCCGAAAGTAAAAAAATTTTCACTCGAGTGATGGATGAACTAATCGAGTGATACGAAAGTCATTGTAAAATTAATCGAGTGACAGACAGAGTTACTCGAGTAATACGAAAGAGTTTTTAAAATTACTCGAGTGAAATATCTGTTACTCGAGTGAACTGTCCGGAATTTAAAAAATTTCAAATTTTTCATGCAAAAACATTTTTCATGCACAATCACATAGAAACACTTAGCATTTAGCAAGTAACACACATACAAATAAAGCAATTAACATATTATAGAAAACATACACACATAACTACATATCACAAAAAATAAGAAACACTTTAATAAGATACAACAACTCAAAATACAAATCACATTGAAATAGGCTTGAAGGTGATTTCGAAAAGCATCAAATATAATTAGCTAATAGTTGATTCATCAAAAATACCAAGTTCTCTTCGAATTTTATAAAATGTGTCCCTTGGTAATGGTTTTGTAAAGATATCAGCTAATTGATCCGAAGTTTGAACAAACTCAATAACACAATCACCTTTTTGAACATGATCTCTCAAAAAATGATGCCTAATTTCAATATGCTTTGTCCTTGAGTGTAATACTGGATTTTTAGTCAAATTAATTGCCGAAGTGTTATCACACTTTATAGGGATTTTTGTCAAATTTAAACCAAAGTCAGATAATTGTTGTTTCATCCATAAAAGTTGTGCACAACAACTACCTGCAGCTATGTATTCGGCCTCCGCGGTTGATAAAGCAACACAGTTTTGCTTTTTGGAAAACCACGATACAAGTGAATTACCAATTAAATGGCATGTTCCGCTTGTACTTTTTCGCTCAACTTTACAACCGGCAAAGTCAGAGTCCGAATAACCTATAAGTTTTAGAAAAGCATCCCTAGGATAATAAAGTCCAGTATTCGTTGTACCCTTCAAGTATTTCATAATTCTTTTGACAGCAGTTAGATGCGACTCTTTCGGTTTTGCTTGAAAACGTGCACACATACATACACTAAACATGATGTCAGGCCTAGATAACAAACTACCAATAATACCACGATACTTCGTTACCTCTACCGCTTTTCCAGCCTCATCTTGATCTAGGTAGCATGCAACGCTCATTGGTGTAGAAGCGGATTTGCACGAATCCATCCCAAAACGTTTGAGAAGCTCTCTAAAATATTTACTCTGATGAATATAAATGCCATCATTAAGCTGCTTTATTTGAAGGCCAAGAAAGAATGTAAGCTCTCCCATCATCGACATCTCGAATTCGCTTTGCATCAAGTCTAAAAACTTCTTACACAAGTTATCGTTAGTAGCACCAAATATAATATCGTCAACATATATTTGAACCAATAAAATATCCTTACCGGAACGTTCAATAAAAAGTGTAGTGTCAACAGTGCCTCGTTTAAAACCTTTTTGTAATAAAAAATTGCTTAGTCGGTCGTACCAAGCTCTAGGAGCTTGTTTCAAACCGTACAAAGCCTTTTTCAGTTTGAAAACGTAGTCCGGATGCTCAAAACTCTCGAATCCGGGAGGTTGTGACACGTAAACTTCCTCTTGAATGTATCCGTTAAGAAAGGCGCTCTTAACATCCATTTGATACAATTTAAAATTCATTATCGAAGCAAAAGCGAGAAGAATACGAATAGCTTCTAGTCTAGCAACAGGAGCATATGTCTCATCGTAATCGATTCCTTCTTCTTGACTATAACCTTGTGCTACCAACCTAGCTTTATTCCTAACAATAATACCCGATTCATCTAACTTATTCCTATAGATCCACCGAGCACCAATTACAGGACGATCATCGGGTTTTGGCACAAGCTCCCAAACTTGGTTTCTTTCAAATTGATTTAATTCTTCTTGCATGGCCATAATCCAATGATCATCTTGAAGAGCCTCTTTGATACTCTTAGGTTCTATTTGAGATACAAAGGCAACATAATAACAAAAATTATTTAAAGTGCGTCGGGTTACCACTCCCTTCGCAATGTCACCTAAGATGTTAGAAATCGGATGATTTTTGTTTGATTTCCAAGCTATTGGTAATTGAGATTGAATCTCTTGTGCTAAGTCTTTATCTTGTGCTTGCACCTCTCCATCTTCAATTTGATTCTCTTCCATTTGTTGTGAAGTTGACTTCTCATGATCCAAATATGTACCTATATTATCATCATCACAAGAAACAAAACAATCTTCTTTCGAAGATTCATCAAATACAACATGCACGGATTCCTCAACGGTTAATGTTCTTTTATTGTAGACTCTATATGCTTTGCTATGAGTTGAATAACCTATGAATATGCCTTCGTCGGCTTTGGAGTCAAACTTGCCGACCGGTTCCTTTCCGTTATTTAAAACAAACACCTTACACCCAAAAACATGAAAATGTGAAATATTTGGCTTTCGCCCTTTTAAAAGTTCATAAGGTGTTTTATTTAAATGCGGACGAATAAGAACCCTATTAAGCACATAACAAGCAGTGTTTACCGCATCGGCCCAAAAATATTTAGGAACATTTGATTCTATCAACATAGTACGAGCAAGTTCCACTAATATTCTATTTTTCCTTTCTACAACTCCGTTTTGCTCCGGAGTCCTAGGGGCCAAAAATTGATGATCAATACCAAACTTATCACAAAACGCATCAATCCTAGTGTTTTCAAACTCACCTCCATGGTCACTTCTAATAGACACAATTTTCAAACTTAGTTGATTTTGGATGAGTTTGGCAAACTTTTTAAAACATTTATAAACTTCACTTTTTGCGGATAAAAATAAAGTCCATGTGAATCTAGTAAAATCGTCTACTAAAACAAATCCATAGTAATTGCCACCTAAACTTTTAATTTGTGAAGGGCCAAACAAATCCATATGGATGAGCTCCAAAGGCTTTGTTGTGCTTATCACATTTTTAGGTTTAAAAGAACTTTTAACTTGCTTGCACTTTTGACAAGAGTCACAAATGCCATCAAGCTTAAAATTTAGTTTAGGCAAACCAATCACTAAATCTTTTCGTAAAAGTTTGTTTAATTGATTCACATTCACATGAGCAATTCGTCTATGCCAAAGACGAATTTCATCATCAAAAGATTTGAAACATTTTGAAAATAGTGAAGTTATCTCATCCAAATCAATTAAGTAAGTGTTATTAGAGCGACGACCAACAAACTTAACACTATCATCTATAGAAGACTTAATGAAGCATAATTCCGGAGTAAAAGTCACATAATTGCCCATATCGCATAGTTGGCTTATACTAAGCAAGTTGTGTTCTAAGCCTTCTACGTATAGGAAATTTTCTATGACAAGGTTAGATACGTTACCGATCTTCCCGACTCCTAGAATTTTGCCCTTGTTGTTGTCGCCGTATGTCACAAATCCACCATTTTTCGGAGTAAGTTCCATGAAGTGCGTTTTGTCTCCCGTCATGTGTCTCGAACAACCACTATCCAAGTACCATTTACGCTCTTTGGTTCGAAGACACACCTACAAGAAAGATATCATTTGGTTGACTTAGGTACCCAAGTGGTCTTGGGTCCTTTGTTGTTAGCATGGGGAGAAGTCCCCTTAACGATCCAAATATATTCTCCGCTTGGTATACCAAATTTCTTTATATTATATTTATTCGTGGTATGCCCAAAGATCCCACAATAATGGCAAGTTGGGTTTTTAGAAATCTTATTCTTTGAAAATCCACCAACTTTGCGATAATTGCGTTTCTTAGGTTTGGTATAGCCAAGACCGGATCTATTGCTATTGTTCCTTTGAGTTGAAAGCAAATGATCTAATGAAGTATCTCCTTTCATGAGCCTTGCAAGTCGATCATTCAAATTAAAAACTTCTTTTTCCAAAGACTTGCAATTTTCACAAGATGGAGTCTCATTTGATTTCAATTCACAATTGCATGTAGAGTTTGCATAAATGAGTTCAAGAGTTTCATTTTGAAGCTTAAGTTCTTCTAAATCTTTTTGAAGTTCAATTATCTTTTCATGTTGCTTCATTATGAAATTCTTTCTTTCAACATTTATTTTAGCAAGTTTCTTCAACTCTTTATGCATCTCTACATACACATTGTACAATTCATTGAATGAAGGAGAATTAGAACTAGAGCTAGCATCGGAAAGATAATCTACCTCATTGACGTTCTCACTTGATTTAATGCTCGAAGATTCCTCTTCATCAAGCTTCGTCATCAAACATAGATTTGCAAGTTCTTTATCATCCGATGAGCTAGATGTTGATTGACTCTCCTCTTCATCCCATACTATGTAAGCCCTTTTTCCTTTAGATGAGTTGAACTTAGAATTGTCACCTTCCGACTTCTTAGAATGAGTTGGGAATTTTGATCGATAGTGACCAAGCTTTCCACACCCATGACACTTGATGTGATCCTTGTTAGTCTTATTTCTTGGTTGAGAGTCCTTAGAATCTCTTTGTCTATTCTTATTAAAGTTTCCCTTTCTCTTAAAGAACCTACCAAGCTTTTTAACTAGCAAGCCAAGGGTCTCATCATCTATATCGGAGTCCGAGTCATCCACTTGAGAGTTTTCCTCTTGTGCCTTAAGAGATTTTGAAGTTGATTTAAGAGCAATCCCCTTTTTCTTTCTATCGGCATCTTCATTCATGGATAACCGTCCAAGCTCCATTTCATGCTCTTGAAGCTTTCCGAATAGAGTTGCTAAGTCAATTTGATCCACGTCTCTAGCTTCCATAATGGCCGTCACCTTAGGTTGCCATTCCCTGCTAAGACATCTCAAAATCTTATTAACAACTTCACCATTAGTAATAACTTTTCCAAGTGCAGAAAGATGATTTATGATATGAGTGAACCGCTTTTGCATGTCACCTATGTTTTCATTAGGTAGCATACGAAAGAGTTCATATTCATGCATGAGTGTATTTAGCCTAGCCCTTCTAACCTCCGAAGTGCCCTCATGTGTGACTTGTAATGTGTCCCACATTTGTTTAGCATCAACACATTGAGATACTCGAAAGAACTCATCATAAGAAAGAGCGGACGTGATGATATTTTTAGCTTTTAAATCAAATGCAACTTTCTTCTTATCATCATTGTCCCAACACGATTGTGGTTTGACCGAAACAACATCATTTACTTTCGTTTGAGGAACAAAAGGTCCATTCTCTATGGCGTTCCAAATTTCCATATCTATGGCTTGAATAAAAATTTTCATGCGGACCTTCCAATAAGCGTAACCCTCACCATTGAATAGTGGAGGACGATTAATGGAAGTTCCTTCACCACCAAAAGGATTTGAAATTGAGCCCATTGTTTCCAAGTAAAAGGATCTTTTCGAAAAAGCTTTTTAAGGCTCGGATTTTTCGTCCGAGCTCTGATACCACTTGTTGGAAACCAACAAGCGGCTCAATATAGTCTAGAGGGGGGGTGAATAGAATATTGAAGCCTTATTACAGATTTTTCGTCCACCTAAGAGAATGGTTTTATGAAAATAAATTTTCTTAAAAATTCAAGTCAGATTACTCGAGTAACTCAAGACTTCACTCGAGTAATACGCAAGAAAAAATAATTTCACTCGAGTATTCAGCAAATCACTCGAGTATTACGAAAGCTATTTTTAAATCACTCGAGTAACAGAAAACCTACTCGAGTATTGTTGATAAACTGAAAGCAGATTACTCGAGTGACAAGAACTTTACTCGAGTAAACTGGGTAAAATTCAATTAAAACTCAGTTTTCAATGGAGTTCTTCAAGAATAACAATGCTATGATGATTCAACAAATTATGAATGATTAATATGAACAACTTTAAGTAATATTAACATGCAATTTTAGATCAATTGAGTAGAATTAAGAAAACCCCAATTCTAACCTAAAAATGCAATTGTTAATGAATTAATGCAATACAAGGAATGAAAATAAAAGAGACACAAGGATTTATCCTGGTTCACTTTCACCCACTTGAAAGCTACTCCAGTCCCCTCTTGAATCAAGAGAGATTCTTCACTAGAAATCTTCAAATGTAGATTTTACAATGTTTTAAGATGCAACTAGATTCTTAGTTCTCCTATCTTAAAACCCAACTCAAAGTGTGTACCAAACACTTTGATCTAATGTACCCCTTTTGAGAATTCTAGATTTCCTTGCTAATTGATTGAAGATGCTTCCAACCAATCCTCTTTTCTTGATTTGATTTGATCCTCAAAGTCTTCCTTGTGAAATTCTTCACTTGTGTTGAAACTTCAATGATGCAATCATAAATTGCAAATCTTCAACAACCACTAAGAACAAAAATTATGATCTCAAGAATATTTGAACAATGAGAGAAATAGAGTGAAGAATGAAAAGTTCTTTGTTGAATCTTGATAGCTCTTGAAAGATGTAAAATAGCTCTTGAATTGCTTTTTAAAGTGTATAGAAAATTGTAAGAATGAAAATGTGTATATCTTGTGAAAGAGAAAATTAAGTCCTTTTAAAATTTTCAAACACTGATTGAATTACTCGAGTAAACCATATAACATCACTCGATTAAAACATGTCAGATTAAGTTACTCGAGTGATGTGTAAACCATTACTCGATTAACCTGTCATGACATAAATTACTCGAGTGACCCAATACTCATTACTCGAGTAAACTGATCAGAATCTGAATAAAAACAAGGTTTTTCTAAAAGGATTTTCACAAAACTTTTAATAGAGCTATTTAATCAAGATTTAAAGTATCTTCACTCTTAATCAAACATTATTTAAATATTCTTAAAATCACCTAAGCTACCCACACCAATGAGATGCATTGCATAAAAATAAAGATTACATTGAAATAGAATTAATAAAAATCCTAATTCTAATCTTCATGTGGTGTAGCTTGCTTGTTGCCAATGTTGTTGCTTGGAGAGAGATTGTTAGCATCAAAACATGAGAATCCTACAGTGTACTGGGTCAACGTGTAATATAGTCAATGTAAGACCGAATATCGTCCCACAGGGAGTTGTGTTTTTAGTATACTTTTACCTTAGTGTAATTAGAAATAAATCCTATAACTAAAAAGTTGTTTAAATTAAAATTCAGATTTGAAACTAATAATTAACTACACTAATTAATCGCTGAAATTAAATAAAAACTTGAGAACTATGGGAGAAAGTGGTTAGGAACGTTGGTTGCATTGTAGGTTTCACTTATTCAACTATGGTTTAGATTTTCCTTTAATTCAAGGACAATTCCTCTTTAATAGCAACTATTAGATCTCTCTAAAATTACTCTTTACTCTCTAAATTTGTAATCCTTGATCTCTCAATAAATTACAGAATTGGAAAATAAGTTATTTAGCACAAGGGAATTACCAAATCATATAATCATCCAATTATATCTCTATTTTTGAGTGATTATACCGTTAATTGCAAGGCCTATTCAAAATCCCTAACTTTCATTAAGAATTAAGAAGATCCAAAACATAAAGTGATCAGTTTTACGTATTCAATAAAAACACAATCAACGCATGTATTAAAAACGGAAAACACTAAACTATAAATTGAAATAAGCTACGCCAGACAAATTCACCGTGTTCCTAACACGAGGGTTTTAGTTACACATAGAAATAAGAAGAATAAAAGACATATTAGGGAAATTCATAGACAAATTACCCCAAATTCTTCAATCCTCCACTTGTGCTCTCCAAAGTGATGTAATCTCCCTCTTCAACTATTCTAATCTCTGTTTTATCCTCTAGTTGGCTGCCTAACCTAAATCTAAATCACTAATTTATATTTACAAATAACCCTAAGTAGAATCCCCATCAATTTCTGAAGTTTTGGCCCAAACAGGCCTGATCTGGTGCACGCGCGCCCCAGGTGCACGCGTCCTCGCGCCCCAAGCGCGCAGGTCTGCTGAGTGCTTCTTTTCTTGAATCAGCGCGCCCCAGGCGCACCCGTCCCCGCGCCTCAAGCGCGGGGTAGGTCCCGGCTGCGTTTTGCTCCGTTCTTTTTCCTACTTCAAGGTCTTTACGTGCCCTTTCCAGTTCCATAATTATTTTTTGCATTTGAGCTCCAAAAGTACCTGAAACAATGAACAAACATATCAAAAAGTTCAAGGGAAACTACAACTACTAAAATTCCTAAAAACTAATAAAAAGATCCAAAGTTCGCTATGAAAACAAGCCAAATCAAAGTAAAAGAGGGTAAAATGAAGTCCAGAAGATACATATATCAGACCCAAATCACTCCCCCAAACTTAGCATTTTGCATGTCCCAGGCAAAAGTAAAATAAAATTCTAAACAAAAGACAAACTCCCTAAATCAACATGTATACACCTCATCTAAGACTACGACTCATGACTCCAACACATATTATCACAAACTATTTACACAATCACAAACTAGTTAGAGTAACAAACCCAAGCAGAACTCAGGACTAGTGAACACTCTCAACCTCTCAAATGTTTCTCTCAAAAGCGTATAAGGGTAATATTTCAATTAAGCACACAAGTTCATCAATGATAAAGTGCTACCATATGCTTTACCATAGACCAACATCTCAACTGAACTTATCAATTGCACACAAAAATCAAAAGGTCATAATATTGGTTGTAATGGGGCCTGGCTAAAGTGTTAGGTGGGATAAAAGAAAGAAGGAGTAATGAACTAAGTGTAACACCTAGGATTTATTACCCTTAAATACCCCATAATTAAAATATGAACTTAAAAATTCTTTTTTAATTTAATAAAATCACCCGTCAAACGGACGGAGTTTTGTTTGTTTTTCGGACTAATCCAAAATTTGACGTGTGAAAAACATTATCAAATGAACTTCCAGTAGCCAGCAGGGCTTCATTCCAGGTATATGAATCATGACAAGGCCCAACGGGCTCCACATATATAAGTGCATCAAGAATTTCAGAGTGACAGCTGAAGATAAAAAGCTTGAATAACATAAATCCAAGTTTAACGCTTAACAAAATAAATTCACCCTAAGCCTCAATCAAAAGGTAGACACAATACATATACATCAAAACATAGGAGGCTTAGGTCCCAAAAATATATACTAATCCCATATAACCCTGCTCTCCTTGTGAGGGAGAGTAAATCCTGCTCGGCCAAAACCTGGTGTAAGCTCCAACTTAGTACCTGAAAATGGTAAGGAGGTGAGTATTACACAATAAAATAGGGAAGCAGTTTCTATTGTGCTATACTGAACCATCAAGCCAAACACATCAAGCCATATAATGCATATAATCCAATCAAACACTCTCATTCAATTCAATTATCTTCCTATCAAATTAACTAACTTTTATTGTCAATCCCAACTCATTTCTTTATACAATTTTTATGTTATATAAATTAGTTAATAAATTAACAATCTCACTTCTTTGTATTTTTCATGTTTTTCTTTCCTCACTTTACATTCTTGAATTCTCTTTTAATTGTGTATAGATAGATATAGTTTTTAAAGATTTAATGTGGATCCATAACCGCGTACAGTCTCCTTCGGACAACGACTTACAGCAGCGCACTATGTGCGACTTACGTGATCTATGCGTACAGTCTCCTTTGGACAACGCCTTACAAGATCTGGAATTCCACAATAGGAATGTGCGTCCATCATTGCGTACAGTCTCCTTCGGACAACGACTTATAGCAGCACATTATGTGTGACTTACGCGATCTATGCGTACAGTCTCCTACGGACAACGTCTTACAAGATCTGGAAGCGCACAATCCAATTATATCATTATTAGTTTAGGGTGTGTGTGTCCATAACCGCGTACAGTCTCCTACGGACAACGCCTTACAAGACCTGGATCACCCACAACCATAATGTGCACCCATCATTGCGTACAGCCTCCTTCGGACAACGACTTACAGCAGCGCACTATGTGCGACTTACGCGATCTATGCGTACAGTCTCCTACGGACAACGTCTTACAAGATCAGGGTTACACACTAAATTTGCCATTAATCTTTTAGATTATAATTGAATTATTGTCAATTTGTATACATTGTTATTAATTCATCATTTTAATAAATTTGGTGTCCCTCAGGTCAGAGGTCAACACAATTCATTTTAATAAATTTGGTGTCCCTCAGGTCAGAGGACAACACATTCTTATTTTGTAATCATTTTCATTAGCTTATCAATTTCAACATCTTATTATACTTTTTAATTTCAATTATTCCACATGTAACCCTTCTCATGGATTCATCAATTTAAACATGTAATTATATTCTTAAAATTCCGGAGAGTCATTCATACCAATTTCAAACATCATATTTATTATCATTCATAAAGTCTAGGGCTCCACATAATTTAGCAAAATAACCACCACATAACCAAGTATCATATTCACATTTAGGCACAACATAACATATCAAAAATATCTTTTTATACATAGTCACAGTTTAACATAATATTAACTACCCTAGGGTTCCTTTCCCTAACTAACACATATCTCTTAGTACCCAGTATATACACAATACAATCTACCCCCTAGAATATGGTAACACAAACCTCCTTACCTCAAGTTCTTAGAGATAGAAGGATTTTGTGCTTGGAACACACTTAAGTAATAGCCACAACTTAGAGGAAGATGGAGGAACCTAAAATCAATAGAATAAAGAGACAAATTATAAAGCTTTGCCCAAGAACTTGAGAGAAATTCATATACCAAGCTAGAGCTCCCAAGATTGAACATTGAAGCTTCAATGGAAGCATGAGAGAGCGAGAAATTCGAATTTCTAAGGGAGAGAAAGAGGAAAACTCAAACCAAAGAATCACTTATTTGGAGCAACAAGGAAGGACTTGGGAATGGATTTGGAGTGATTCACATGAGGCTTGATGAATTGGAATGAAAGATTTTGTTCCCTAGGAGAGAGGGTACTCGAATTTTGCAAGAATTAAGATGTGGATTGTAACACCCCAAAATTTTAATCCCCGATTAATGAAATGTTAATTATAATTTAATTATAATTAATAGTTTCTATATTAATCCTTGATTAAAATATGTGTTCATGTGACTAGTTGATGTGTAGAAATTATTTAATAAATAATTTAAATGCATAAAATAAGAGTTTTGCATATTAGTCCCTGGGTTGGGACCTAGAAGCAATTGTAGGAAAGATTTTGGAGGGAAGGTAAATAAAATAATTATTTTTCAAAAACTGGGTAAAACACTCGAGTATTTTCTGGAATACTCGAGTATTCTGGGTCAAACTGCACGAGTTAGTGCGTTTGGTGAGTCACAGCCAACGATTTTGTGTCGTTGACACGAAATCACCACTATGCCAACGCCATGGATGTCGTGGCATGATGCATGAGCCTCCTCCAAGCCTATAAAAGCCAATCAACACCGAATTCGTGAAGATTTGGCTCATTCTTGTTGAAGTTGAAGAAGTTAGGGTTCCTGGGTTCAAGTGAACGATTCTCTCTCTCTGTTTCGATTCAAGTCATAAACTATACACGAATACAAAGCTCACATCACGAGCTTTGTATAAACACCAAAATCATGAGGATTGAGTGAGTGTGTTGGAAGAACGACAGCTTGGAAGTTGGAGTTATTCTGTTAAAGTTGGTTTCTGGAGCTTACTTGGAGATTAATTTCTGGTAAGCTCTCGAGCTCCTGAGTCTCAAACTCAATTCCTTTAGTTAGAACATGTTGTATAGAGTTTAGAAATCTAATTTTCCCCAATTCTTATCTCTGTTTCATGGGTGAACCAATTCGGTTTTGGTGGTGCACTCAAAACTGTCATGCATGTGAAGCTCAAAGTGATTTCTGGGGTTGGAGCACTTTTCTTGGATTTCTTTCTGTTGATTCACGTCTGAGAGTTAAGGGGAAGTAACTATATTCACTAAATAGAGTTTAAACTCCATGAATTGTGTTAGAGAGCCACCAAGAGGCTCTAAGGGCTTAGATTGAATAGAACTTTGGTTTGGAGACCAATCCATACTCTAAAACTGTGTTGAGCAAGTTATGTATCATGCATGCAAGCTTAAATGAACTTTAATTCATGAGTATTGAGCTTATTCTGCAAATTGAGGTATTGAGTTGTGAAAATGTGTTTTAATGCATGATTACTGAATTCTCTGTCAAATCTGTGTTTTGATATGAAATGAATGTTGTAACATGTTCAAATTATGTTGTATGAACTCTCTGGATCCCTGGAATGGATTAAATTTGAGTAGAAATGAAAATGTCATGTTAAAACCAGTTTTCAGTGCTGTCTGCTGCGAAACACTCGAGTAAAAGGTAGAGTACTCGAGTAAATCGTGTTCAAAACCATGTAAATTAAGGAAGAACACTCGAGTAGTCTGTCTGGTACTCGAGTATTGAGCATGACCTGAGGACCATTATAGGCCAAACACTCGAGTCAGTCAAGGTCACTCGAGTATTCTGGAAATATCCAAGAACACTCGAGTAACCCATGAACCACTCGAGTAAATTGATGAATTGAAAACCCAAATCCTCAGAAAGTCATGAACACTCGAGTAACTTCAGGAACACTCGAGTAATCTGGAAAATCTAGAGGACACTCGAGTGGACTGAATTTTACTCGAGTATATTTCCCAGAACCTGAAGAGCACCATTTTCAATTCTAAGTCAAATAATTAATGAATTATTGAGAATAGTCCAAGGGATTAAGACTTAAAGAAATTGATTAATACAAATAGATCGTTTGATGACGGTCCTTTTGATAAAGAAATCAGCCTAGGTGGCCTGTAAAGTATTAATCAACTTCCCTTAAGTCTAAAAGATAAATTGCATTCATCCTGGAGTTTGGATGGTAGGACGTATTTCATGTTTGTTAAACATGTGGAGGGCCTCTGGGATTGCCAATACGCTTGCTTGATGACACGTTGTTGACGTGGTCGGCTTAGTGTAACACCTTAATGAATATTACCCTTACTTCCCAAGTATTAAAAATGTGAACTTAAAAATTCATTTTTATTACATTAAAATCAACCGACAAACGGACGGAGTTTTGTCTGTTTTTCGGATTTTCCAAAATTTAACCTGTATAAACAATTTTCAAATAAACAACTGATAGCCAGCAGGGCTTCAGATTATAGTTCTAAATCATATTAAGGCCCCATGGGCCCCAAATATATCAGAGTATATTAATTAATCAGAGTAATAGCGAAAAAATACTAAGTTTGAGTGTGATGAGCATTTTATTTCCCATTTTTCCTTGCATTATTTTACTCCTATTATTGATACTTGTTGCCTATTTGACATTGTTTAGCTTGATTTAGTGATTTAGAGTTTATTGGACTACTATTCTGAATATTGTTTAATTTGGGATTATTTAGCCTAATTAATTCTATTTCTATTTTCAGGTCATATTTGGCACAAGGGCTTTTTGGACATTTTGGGAATGAAGATTTAATTTTGGAAGAGAAGATATATGATGAAGTGAAGATTGTAATCTATCTTTAGGATTAGTTGAGATTTAGTTATATCTTTTAAGATTTAGATTTTATCTATAAGATATTTTTAGATTTAATTTAGAGATAAGCTTTCCTTAGGATTTGGGCCCATGATTTAGGCCCGTTTTGAGATTTAAAAAGCCAAATTCGTGTAAACCCTAGGAGACATCTAATCATTCCACGTTTTTTACATTCTCTCTCATAGAGAAGGCTTAGTTTTGCTCTCCAAGCTTGTGGTGGCTGCTAGGGTTTCTCTTTCTTCCCTTTCTACACGTTTTTGGTATTTTTCTTCATGGAAGGCTAAACTCTTAGGTTAAATCCCTTTGGCAATGTATTACATACTCTTGAGGTTCTGTTCTTAATGCTATTTCGTTTTTATTCACTGTTTTCATGCTTATTGATATGTTATGGTTCGCTTAGTTCCATTCTATAGAGATAATCCATGTGTATGAATGCTTAATTTATGCAAACTCGTAAAAACTCCATGCTTTGGCTTTTAATGCTTAATTAGAGGTTTGGGTTTTGGGGTGAGAATTGAATTTTCGCTTAGTATTTAATTCTCATGAGTTGGACAGTGAAGAGGAAAGAAATTGATCTTTTGTGACCGATGATAGAGTTGTGAACGCGAGCCAAAGGGGTTTATCCGCTTTTCCTTATCTGTTTCTTCGTTTTGATTTAATTCTGTTTTGATTTCAATTATTCAATATTCAATACAAAAAAAAAACCCCTGTTTTCTATGCATACTATGTGTTCGACCTTTTGCTTGATAAGATATTCCTTGGGAGACGACCTAGGAGTCACTTCCTAGTACTATACTTAAACTGTTTTTATTTGTATCGGGTACGGCCTCGATCAAATTTGGCGCCGTTGTCGGGGAGTATCGGTTCTTGCCAAAGGTCATTAGTAGTTAGTTAGTGTCGTAGTTAGTATAGTTATTATAGTGTGTCGTGTCTGATTTAGGGTCTAGTAGTCAATTCTGATAACCGGTTGAAGTTGCACTGTTTGCTGTTTTGCTATTTTGTTGCAATTAGTGTATTTGATTGATTCTGTGGTTGCTAGTTCACATAGTTGTGGGTGGAATTTTTGCACGAAAATTTATATCCACACTAATTTTATCATATAAAAAGGTTTTGAGGCACCATGATCACTCAGATCATCACTGGTTGTGAGTTCCAGAAAAATTTTCCAAAAAGTTATAGCAGCACTTTCTTCAAATCGTCGCAACTTTTGACCCGTAACTCGGAATTTGACGAATTTTATATCAAATCGAAGGGAATTTTCTGAATAATCTGATTTTTCTAACTTCATCAGAACACTCCTTCGTCTGGATCCTGAAAAAGCCGTTTTACTATTTCTTTTTTATTTTACAAGTTTTATTTTCTTAGTTTTTGGTCTCTGATTTAATTGTTTGACTTGGTTCCCTTTTTAATTTTGTCCTCAAACTTTTTGTGGTATGTTTTCGTGATTTTAGGGTGCTGAAAAAAATAAAGAAAAAAATTTTAAAAAATAAAAAATTTTGTTGCCTATTTTGGTCATGTATATTAGTGATAGTTTGCTATGCTTCATGGTGTTCTGTTCAGTACATGACTAGGGGCAACCCAAGCTACTTGCATCCATATAACCCTGAAATTGATAGAACTTATCACAGACTAGTTAGACAAAATAGGAACCAGTCCATAGGTAGTGAGTCTATTGAGTCTTTACATAGTGAGTCTGCTTCTTTTTCTTCTATTCCTATAAATTCTGATTCTTATTCTGATTATTCTGAAAATATGGCTCAACCTCCACCACGTGAGAGGACATTGAGGGAGCTGGCTGCACCTGATTTCACTATTGAAGATTTGTGCATCCAGTATCCCGATGACCCGTATGAGCTAAGGTCTGGACTAATTTGTTTGTTGCCCAAGTTTAATGGTCTTGCAGGTGAGGATCCTCATAAACATCTCAAGCAGTTCCATATTGTCTGTGCTACTATGAAACCACATGATGTGCAAGAGGATCATGTTTGTCTTAAGGCATTCCCACACTCCCTAGAGGGGCTAGCCAAGGATTGGTTGTACGATCTGGCCCCTGGTTCTATCACAGTCTGGGATGACCTGAAGAAGGCATTTTTGGAGAAATTCTTCCCTGCATGCAGAACAACAGCAATCCGAAAGGATATATCAGGCATCAGGCAACAAGTTGGAGAAAGTCTCTATGAGTATTGGGAGAGATTCAAGAGACTGTGTGCGAGCTGCCCCCACCATCAGATCTCAGAGCAGCTGCTTATTCAATATTTCTATGAAGGTCTCAACCTCATGGAGAGAAACATGCTTGATGCTGCAAGTGGTGGTGCCCTAGGAGACATGACACCTTTAGAAGCCAGAGTCAAGATTGAGAAGATGGCTTCCAATTGTCAACAATTCCATGCAAGGGGCAACAACGATGCAATCATAGTGAGAGGAGTGAATGATGTTGGCACAAGTTCTGGTAAGGTTGAGAAGCTTGAACAGAAGATAGATTCACTTACAACTTTGGTCACTCAATTGGCCATCAACCAGAAGAAGTTGTCTCTGCCTGCTAGATTATGTGGCATATGCACATCCGCTGAGCACCCCACAGATGCATGCCCTTCTGTGCAGCAGCAGCCCACGACTGGTGCTGACCAACCTGAGGCATATGTCGCCAACATCTTCAACAATAGAAACCAGCAGCCACAGAACTTTGATCTCTCTACCAATAGATACAACCCTGGTTGGAGGAACCATCCCAACCTGAGATGGTCTGATCAGCAGCAACCTTCACAGGTTCAATTTCAGAACAATTCTAGACCACCATATGTACCTCCTCCAGTCCAGCAACAGAGACAACAACAGGCTAATTCTGCACCACCAGCTCCTAGTACTGAGCAGCAGCCTTCATTGGAAGAGCTGATGAAACAGATGACCATGCAAAATCTCCAATTCCAACAAGAAACTAGAGCATCCATTCAAAGACAAGAGGCCTCCATTCAATCTTTGACCAATCAGATGGGACAGATGGCAACAACAATCAACACTATGCAATCTCAGAATTCTAACAAGTTGCCATCCCAAACAGTGATCAATCCAAACCAGAATGTGAGTGCCATTAATCTAAGGTCAGGGAAGCAGATTGTCACACCCACACCAGAATCTGACCTCAACAAAGATGATCTAGTTTCAACCAACAAGAAGAGCCAAATGGTCGAGGAGAGTGAGCACACAAGTACCAGAAAATGCCATCCAGCTCAGCCTTCCACAAGCACAACACCTGCTGCTGCCCAACAACCACCCCCCATTCCTCTTCCTTTCCCACCAAGGGGGGTGACTCAAAGCAAGAAAATGGAAGAGATTGACAAAGAGATACTTGACACATTCAGGAAGGTGGAAGTCAACATACCCCTTCTTGATGCAATCAAGCAGATTCCAAGGTATGCAAAGTTCTTGAAGGATCTATGCACACACAAACGGAAGCTCAAGGGCAATGAGAGGATCAACATGGGAAGAAATATCTCTGCTTTTATAGGTAAACCCGTCCCTCATATTCCTGAAAAGTGTAAGGATCCTGGAACTTTCTCTGTGCCTTGTATCATAGGTAATACTAAATTTGAGAATGCTTTGCTAGATTTAGGAGCATCTATTAATGTTATGCCTATGTCTGTTTTCAAGTCTCTTTCACTTGGACCTCTTCAACCTACGGGTGTGGTTATTCACTTGGCAAATAGATCTACTGCCTACCCCGCAGGTTTGATAGAGGATGTCCTGGTTCGGGTTGAAGAGCTTATCTTTCCTGCTGATTTTTATATTCTTGATATGGAAGAGGACACCTCTCGTAGTGCTGTCCCTATCATATTAGGGAGACCATTTTTGAAAACAGCCCGAACCAAGATAGATATGCATGCAGGTACACTTTCCATGGAATTTGATGACAGTGTGGTTCGATTCAATATTTTTGATGCTATGAAACATTTTTCTGATGACCACTCTGTTTTTCATGTTGACTTGATTGATGATCTGATTGATGAGCATGTTCTAGACTTTTTGCATGATTATGATTTGCCATCTTTCACTAGCTCATTTACTTGTTCTGCATGTTCCGATTCCGAAATGTGCACTGCATGCATTGAAATTGACCAGTTTTTAAATTCTGCTACTGCATCTGTTGATTCATATGATATAGATTCAGATCATGCTAACCCCATTTCTGTTTTGCATGAGTCTAATTCACTTGTTCAGGTGCAGGCGGCAGAATCCAATTCTGCTGCTCCTTTAGTTCCATCTGTGATGCAGGCACCTTTATTGGACCTGAAGCCCCTTCCTCCTCATCTCAAATATGCTTACTTGGAGGCTGAGCAGAAACTTCCAGTGATCATCTCTACCTCCCTTTCTGTTGATCAAGAGAAGCAGCTGTTGGATGTGATTAGAGCAAACAAAAGGGCAATAGGATGGACTTTGGCAGACATACCTAGTATTAGCCCCTCCATGTGCATGCATCGGATTTTATTGGAGGATGGGGCTAAACCAGTGAGACAACCCCAGAGACGGTTGAACCCCCAGATTCTTGATGTGGTGAAGAAAGAGGTCACCAAGCTGCTGCAAGCTGGCATTATCTACCCCATTTCAGACAGCACTTGGGTAAGCCCGGTTCAAGTAGTTCCCAAGAAGTCTGGGGTGACAGTTGTCAAAAATGAGAAGGATGAGCTGATTCCCACTAGAGTGCAGAACAGTTGGAGAGTCTGCATTGATTATAGGAAGCTCAACCAGGCGACCCGCAAGGATCACTTTCCTCTTCCCTTCATTGATCAGATGTTGGAGCGCCTGGCAGGTTAATCTCACTATTGCTTCTTAGATGGTTTCTCTGGTTATTTCCAAATCTGTATTGCACCAGAGGACCAACATAAGACTACATTTACCTGTCCTTTTGGTACATTTGCTTATAGGAAGATGCCTTTTGGCCTATGCAACATAGAGGTCTTCATGGATGATTTTAGTGTATATGGTTCCTCTTTTGATTCATGTCTTGATAGTTTGTCTAAGGTGCTTAATAGGTGCATTGAGACTAACCTTGTCTTGAATTTTGAAAAATGTCATTTTATGGTAGAACAAGGCATAGTCTTAGGGCACATTATTTCGCATAAGGGCATAGAGGTTGACCCTGCTAAGCTGCATGTAATATCACATTTGCCTTACCCCTCTTGCGTGCGAGAGGTGCGTTCTTTTCTTGGCCATGCAGGTTTCTATCGCAGGTTTATTCAGAACTTTAGCAAGATAGCCCTTCCACTATCCAACTTGCTTCAAAAGGATACCACATTTGAGTTTGGAGACCAATGCAAGAAGGCATTTGATGAGCTAAAGAGAGCACTCACCACCACTCCCATCATCCAACCACCTGACTGGACTCTCCCATTTGAGCTCATGACCGATGCCTCGAATTATGCTTTGGGAGCAGTTCTCTCCCAAAGGGTTGGTAAGATGTCTCATGTGATTTATTATGCATCTAGGGCTTTAGATTCAGCACAAGTTAATTACACCACAACTGAAAAAGAGCTGTTAGCCATTGTCTTTGCACTTGATAAGTTTAGATCATATCTATTAGGTTCTAAGGTTGTGGTGTATACTGATCATGCTGCTCTGAAGTATCTTTTGAAAAAGACAGATTCCAAACCTAGGTTGATTAGATGGATGTTGCTCCTCCAGGAGTTTGATCTTGAGATTCAGGATCGGAGTGGTGCACATAACCTTGTCGCAGACCACTTGAGTAGAATAGAGAGAGAGGAGGATGCATTTCCTATCCGGGATGACTTCCCGGATGAGCAGCTTTTAGTTTTGCATGTTTCACATCCCCCTCCCCTTATTTCTTGGTTTGCTGATATTGTAAATTATATAGTTGCATCTGTTTTTCCACCCTTGGCATCCAAAGCTCAAAGAGACAAATTGAAGAGCGATGCCAAGTATTATGTATGGGATGACCCCTATTTGTGGCGTTTTTGCAGTGATCAGGTCATTCCCAGGTGCATTCCAGACCAGGAGATCCAATCGGTTCTCCAATTTTGCCATGCTTCACCAGTTGGAGGCCACCTTGGCACTTAAAGGACAACACGAAAGGTGCTGGATTCTGGATTTTATTGGCCTACCATCTTCAAGGATGCAAGCAAAATCTGCAGCTCATGTGAGCAATGTCAAAGGGCAGGAGGCACCCTATCTTGGAGGCAACAGATGCCGCAACAACCTATGTTGTTCTGTGAGGTGTTTGATGTCTGGGGTATAGATTTCATGGGCCCCTTTCCTGTTTCTTTTGGTTTTTATTATATCTTACTTGCTGTGGATTATGTATCCAAATGGGTGGAAGCTAAGGCCACCAGGACTAATGATGCTCAGGTTGTTGTAGATTTTGTCAGGACTAATATCCTTTGCAGGTTTGGCATACCTAGAGCCATAGTCAGTGATCAAGGCACACACTTCTGCAATAGATCCATGCAAGCTTTGCTTAAGAAGTATGGGGTTGTTCACAAAGTTTCTACACCATATCACCCCCAAACCAATGGGCAAGCTGAGATTTCAAACAGAGAGATCAAGCGGATTTTGGAGAAGATGGTGAAGCCTAATAGAAAGGATTGGAGCACACGATTGGAGGATGCTCTATGGGCCCATCGGACTGCTTACAAGGCACCCATAGGGATGTCACCTTATCGGGTTGTTTTTGGTAAGGCATGCCACCTGCCTGTGGAGATAGAGCACCGTGCATATTGGGCTATGAAGCAATGTAACTTAGCTCTTGATCAAGCGGGTGAGGAGAGGAAGCTGCAATTGAGTGAGCTAGATGAGATCCGTTTGGAGGCCTATGAGAATTCCAAGTTCTACAAAGAGAAGACCAAGAAGCTCCATGATAGCTCAATTTGCAGAAAGGAGTTCTTGGTTGGTCAAAAAGTGTTGCTCTACAACTCTAGGCTTGGACTCATGAGTGGAAAGCTCCGCTCTAAATGGATTGGACCGTTTGTAGTCACCCAGGTGTTTCCTTATGGCACTGTGGAGATCAAGAGTGAGTCCACAGACAAGAGCTTCAAAGTCAATGGTCACCGACTCAAGCCTTTCCTCACTACCCCTTCTTTGGATGATGCACCTGTGGAGGAAGCCTCATTGGTCGACCCCATTTTTGACCCACCATGATTTAGGGAGTCTTCTTTTCTCCTTCTTTACTACTTTTATTCCACTTGTCTATATCTGTCTGATTCTACTATTTGTTTTCCATTGAGGACAATGTGTGATTTAAGTGTGGGGGAGAGTAGTTTAGGTTGCATATTTTTGCTTTGATTTTTTAGGTTTTGCTAAGTTTTGGGCATTTTCTTGCATGTTTTTGCTTCATTTTAGTAGAGTCTTGGTATCTTATGTCTGAATTCATGCATTTCTGTGTGTAAAGTTGCTTTTGATAATTAAGAGGTGGTAACACTGTGATAGAATTGTCCCTTTTGTGAGGATTTGAGCCTTAATTGTGGGTGGATTGCTATATATGCCACCTAATTTTTCTTTCATGTGTGATTGCACTCTGGATTACTTGCACTCTAGAACTTGACTTGACTCTTGTTGATACTTGATATTCCCATGCACATTTTGAAATGATTTAGGCATTGTTTTTCTTGAATAAGCCACTAGCCATATGAGCCTACCTTGAATGAATTTATCCTTTGATAGCCCCTTTGAGCCTTTATATCCTTTTTCTTTGTTCTTTAGCTCATTACAAGCCTATGACTGAAAAACCATGATTGTCCTAACCTTAGGGAATGTTGGAGCTTTGGAATTGTTTTGGGAATGGGTATTAAGTAAGCGAGGGTGCTTTGTTCTTCATCTCTTGTGAGTTCTGGGTTTTGCCTCTATGGTCGGTGATGTAATTATGGCTTTATCTCATTATGCCAGTTTTATTGTTTCTTCTTTTCTTTCGTTCATGAAGTTCTGCAATGTAATGCAATTCAAAAAAAAAAAAAAGAAGAAGAAGAAGAAAAAAAAATGGAATAAAAGGTTGATTGAGGCATGGAGGATTGGAATTAGAGGTTGTTGTTATGTTTACCATTTCATTCTGGGGTGGATTGTGCTTATTTTTTTTACTTGTTCCCCATTGCTCCTCTATTCCCTGGGTTTTAGCTACATTTCCCATATTTTTATCCTACCTTGTCCTTGGCCCCATTACAACCCTGAAAAGACCTTTTGATCTTAATGTGCATGTGTGTTGATTGTTGATGTTAGAGGCTTGTCAAGCCTATGGTTATGTTTGTTTTTCATGATGTGCCTTGAGTGTAAACACTGATTAACCTTAAACACTTGAGTGTAAACACTATTGAGTGATCCTTGTGAGTTTCTATCATCTTTGTGACTACCCTCTTGATGTCATTGGTTTTCTTTGCATATTTGAAATAATTGGATGATGTTCATGGATGCCTTGATTCTTTGGTCCTTATTTTCTTCGTGTGCTCGATTTTGCCCATTTCTTTGCATTTCCTAGAATTCATTGTGAAGTATGTAATCTCTTAGGTTTGCATTCATTAGTTTTAGTAATCTTGTTACATGATTCACTTTGGTGCATATTGATTTTCTCAGTCCTAATTCTTAGTTTTGCCCAGGAGTGCAAAAGGATAAGTGTGGGGGTATTTGATGAGCATTTTATTTCCCATTTTTCCTTGCATTATTTTACTCCTATTATTGATACTTGTTGCCTATTTGACATTGTTTAGCTTGATTTAGTGATTTAGAGTTTATTGGACTACTATTCTGAATATTGTTTAATTTGGGATTATTTAGCCTAATTAATTCTATTTCTATTTTCAGGTCATATTTGGCACAAGGGCTTTTTGGACATTTTGGGAATGAAGATTTAATTTTGGAAGAGAAGATATATGATGAAGTGAAGATTGTAATCTATCTTTAGGATTAGTTGAGATTTAGTTATATCTTTTAAGATTTAGATTTTATCTATAAGATATTTTTAGATTTAATTTAGAGATAAGCTTTCCTTAGGATTTGGGCCCATGATTTAGGCCCGTTTTGAGATTTAAAAAGCCAAATTCGTGTAAACCCTAGGAGACATCTAATCATTCCACGTTTTTTACATTCTCTCTCATAGAGAAGGCTTAGTTTTGCTCTCCAAGCTTGTGGTGGCTGCTAGGGTTTCTCTTTCTTCCCTTTCTACACGTTTTTGGTATTTTTCTTCATGGAAGGCTAAACTCTTAGGTTAAATCCCTTTGGTAATGTATCACATACTCTTGAGGTTCTGTTCTTAATGCTATTTCGTTTTTATTCACTGTTTTCATGCTTATTGATATGTTATGGTTCGCTTAGTTCCATTCTATAGAGATAATCCATGTGTATGAATGCTTAATTTATGCAAACTCGTAAAAACTCCATGCTTTGGCTTTTAATGCTTAATTAGAGGTTTGAGTTTTGGGGTGAGAATTGAATTTTCGCTTAGTATTTAATTCTCACGAGTTGGACAGTGAAGAGGAAAGAAATTGATCTTTTGTGACCGATGATAGAGTTGTGAACGCGAGCCAAAGGGGTTTATCCGCTTTTCCTTATCTGTTTCTTCGTTTTGATTTAATTCTGTTTTGATTTCAATTATTCAATATTCAATGCAAAAAAAAAACCCCCCCTTTTTTCTATGCATACTATGTGTTCGACCTTTTGCTTGATAAGATATTCCTTGGGAGACGACCTAGGAGTCACTTCCTAGTACTATACTTAAACTGTTTTTATTTGTATCGGGTACGGCCTCGATCAGAGTGTTAAAACCAAAAGTTAGAACTTCAGCAAATCAAAACATCCTAAGCCTCATTCAAAATATGCATATTAAATTTACATCAAAATAATATGAGAGGCTTCGATCCATGCTACGATCTAAAACCCATAACACCCTACTCTCCCTGCGAGGGAAAGTACTCCTGCTCAGCCCCCGACTCAATCTCCGTACCTGAAACTGTAAGGGAGTGAGCATTGCACAAGAAATAGAAAGCAGTTTCTAACTAGACATAACCACCCACTAGGTCAAACACAATTACCAAATAAGCATATATTCACATATTGCACACCATACTCATTACATTATTTATTCCACATTTCCATTCTCATTATTCATTTCACCATCTATTTCCATTATTTATTTCCACATCCATTTTCCTCATTCATCTCAACATCCAATCAACATTCGTTTCCTTTTCTTTTTATTCATTTCACATACTCATTTCCTTTCCTTATTTAAATTATGTGTCCCTCAGGTCAGAGGTCAACACCCATTCATTATAATTCAATTTGTGTCCCTCAGGTCAGAGGTCAACACTTCAATCCCTTAATTCACGGTGTGTCTCTCAGGTCAGAGGTCAACACACCAATACACATTTCATCCGGTGTCCCTCAGGTCAGAGGTCAACACCCAACTCCTTATTTAATCCGGTGTCCCTCAGGTCAGAGGTCAACACATTTTAACATTTCATACCTTTCGTGTCCCTCAGGTCAGAGGTCAACACTCATTAACATTCATATTGTGCCCCTCATATCAGAGGTTAGCATATTCACCACTTTCCATTAATCGTCACCTCAAATCAGAGGTCAATGCACTTAATTACCTTTCCATATTCATTACCTCACATCAGAGGCCAAAACATACCTTCATATTCTCATATAAACAATTATATCACATTTAAATTCAACAACACACATTAAACATCTAATCATTCATGTAATTACCTTATTCATTTCCTTTCTCGGTTATCACGATCATACCAAATAGCATTCTCATTCATAGCCCAACATTTATATTACACTTCATTTCAATTTACATAATTCACCTTCTCACATTTTCACTTTAACACCACATATTAAAATCATCTTTTACTTTTTATTAAACATAATCATTTTACTCCCATTTCCCATATTCACAAGTTCCTTTCATAAGCCATGTCCTTTGTTCACAATTAATAATACTTAACATTTAAACTCAGTTAGCAATTAGATACGAATACGCACATTCATCACATATAATCGTTTCCATTCCATTTTCCTCCCTATATCAATTTACTCCATATTACCCACATATACTTGTAACATCCATCAATTAACATTTTATACAAAACTTGACAATTAACATCCATAGTCATAGAAATCATTCATATCATCCTCACTATCATATTAGCCAAATCCTCTTATACTTCATTATATTCATTAACCAAATTTCATTTATCAATTAATTCATTCTTATATTATTGGGTTTCCTTTTCCTAGCCTTAGCATCCAATCATCATGCATATTTAATTAATTAGAATTCCATATTCAATAACCTAGGGATTTATAATCTAATTTTCTTCCCTAACACATAACCCTAACAAGCATTATATACTAACTAGAACCTACTCCCTAGAACAAGACAAAGCTCACTATATCCACTCCCTTACCTCAAACACTTGGAGATAAGGTGATTTTGCTTGCTCTACACTTGAAAGCCTTGCCCCCAATTGAGTTAGAGTCCAAAGGAAGAGGGAGGAACCTAATATAATAGCCATATCAAGAAAAGATTAACATTCATGTAATGAGTCATGCCAAAACTCAAGAAAAGTGGAGCTTCCATGACTTAAGAATCAAAAACCACCATGGATGGAGGAGAGAGAAAGGGAAAACGAATTTAGAGAAAGAAAAGAGGAAATCCATGGCATTAAACACTTACTTGAAGTGAAGAAGGAAGAGATTTGTTGACGGAATGAAGAAATCCCACTTGCTCTTGGTGGATTTGATGATGGAGAATGGAACCCTAGGGGAGAGAAAGAGTGAGGTTCGAATTTGGAAGAGAAAGAACGTGTGCTGCACTTTATTATTTTCTGCATCTACAGCGTTTAATCGAGTATTACTCGATTAAATTCCCCCCTTCATCAGGTCTTAATCGATTAAGCTGCAGCTTAATCGATTAAGTTGCAGTATTTTCAGCACCCCGACTTTGAACGGCCATAACTTCTTCGTTAACCGTTGGATCTTCCTCAAATTTTGACACATGCTTCCCCACATATCCTACTTCACATCCAACGGTGGAATTTGTGTTTAGAGTTGTAAATCTTTTATTTTGAATTTCCTAATATCCTATGTTATTAATCCTAAATCAAGCCTTCAAACCACTAGTTTCAACTCCATATCATTACTTCCTTCACTTTAGGCTTGACCCATCATCAATTATACTAGGAATTAAATTGGGATGTTACAATTCTCCCCCACTTATTGGAATTTCGTCCCCGAAATTCCGTTAAGTTTAGTAAATGGAGAATCACCCCGGTGATAGGACTTGCAATTCTTACCTTTAATTCCCTTTGGTTTCTTCTGCCACTCTTTCGATTTGTCTTTACCTAGACAGAATTTAAATTAGGGTAGGAAGTGCTCCCCCACTTGGCTTCGACTTACCCAATTACCGCTATGCTAAAGGATGTGGGATCGGGTGAATCCGCTTCCGATCATCCTTCGGATAGTTGCAGGGCAGATGTTGCACTAGCTAGATACGGGAAAACTCGAAATATTTAACATTCCCGGAATAGTTTTAGAATCTTTCCCAGAATAGATACCCTGGGATCATGCCATGCGAAGATTTTTGTAGGATAGAACGCCTTATGGTTTGTCTTCTCACAATGATTCGACTAGCACCGATAGGATTTAAAGCTTTTCAAAAACACAGGCATTCCTGAATAAGAAGCACACCAAAGGCTAAGTTGATTAGAGCAGGCACAATCCCTACTAAATGCTCCACAATCAACTTCTTCCATGAATCGATTAAAAAGAATAGGAAGGAAGAAGTCCACATTAGTTCCAAGATTTACCCACTACCAAAGGTGAAGGGTACAACAAGCTTGCCGTTGGCTGGGTCAATTATTAAGATGGTTTGGTCTTAACGCAGGGATTTCACAAATTTGGCACAACCGGCTATTCTTACGAATGGTTATCTAGGAACGGGAAAAGATTCGAAGCAATTGTCAATTTGCTCAGTGATTGGTTTAGTTGATATGATGATTGAGAATAATTTCTGGAGAGTTTTCTTAACTCATCCAAGGGTTTAGCACTTAGCTATACTACTTTGGAACAAGTAGCATACACCAAGACTTCCTTTCTTTGGAACTATTTTCTATCTACTCCCTAACTCTATAAGAAACTTTTGAACGAATGTTTCTGGGTTAGGTTGGCTTCACTTACAAGAATTATTTTCCTTGGAAGTCACTACTTTGGGTGTCTACTTTCACTTTAAAGGTTACAATGATAGCATTTATTGACAGATGCAAGAATTGAGGTGATCAATCCCATCCTCACGTCTACCAACAACACATCACTGTCGGGTTCTATCAGTAATGTCATCATTTAAGAAATGCAAGGATTAGAGTGATCAGTTCTAACCTTACATTACGTCAAATAACAACATCACAACATAGTGTTGGTCACTTGATACTAGAGTCCTCAAATTTAAGAATTCTTTCTAAGGCCTTTCATATGTTATCTATAATAACAGAATTGTATTTGGAAAGGCAGATTTCCAACATGTTTTTAAGCACTTCTAACCTAAGACATTACTAATTCCCTATTTAGCTAACTAAGGAGAAGACTATCTACCCCCCAGTCGAACTTAGAAACATTACGCATGGACTTCGCCAACATTAGTTACCTGCGATCATATCAGCTGGGTCCACCTCATCACCCTCTACGGTGAATAACTTTCCCTTCTGCAAGGATGGACCACCCCGGGCCTTCTGTGCTTTAGCAGTATTAATCTCCCTCTTCATTGTGTTCTTAGGACAATTTGAAGCAAAATGTCCGGGTTGTCCACAGTGAAAGCATAACCCCTCCTTTCGACCCAATGTCCAGCACACTCCCCTATGCATCCTGCCGCAGTGCTGACAAGTTGGTATTGGACCATAAGCATTCACTGTTGGTCCGGATTCCCTAGGAAACGTGACCCCGGAATGAGTGTATGGACCAGACTTCTGAATCGGTCCCTTGCCCCTAATAGGACCAGGCAATCTCTGAGATGCCCTGCTTCGCTCCCCCGCTTGTTCCTGCTTGAGAGAATCTTCGTAAGCACTGGTCATGTTCACTAGTTGAGAGAGATTAAAGATTCCCTGATAGACAAAGACAGTTCTGATCTTGGGGTTGAGACCAGCCTCAAACTTGATACACTTAGTGCGCTCATCAGTATCCCGATAGCTACCAGAATAACGGATGAGATCCTCAAACTGAGCTGCATATTCTCCAACACTGAGGCTCCCTTGCTTCAGCTCAAGAAAAGTCACTTCCTTCTCCCTCCTTACCTTTTCCGGGAAGTACTTTCCCAAAAAACGGGTCTTGAAAAGATCCCATGAAATAAGCTCATTAGCTGCTTCCAGACCTCTCCTCTGTTGGTCCCACCAATGTTCCGCCTCACCCATCAGAACATACTCCACTAATCGCATATACTGATCACCCGGTGGCTGCAGTGAGCGAAACACCTTCTCCATCTCCTGGAGCCATCTTTGAGCTCCATCGGGATTGTAACCCCCTTCAAACTTCGGTGGATCGCTTTTTCTAAAGCGGCCCATCCAGTCAATCTCCACTCGTGCTGGTGGAGGAGGCTGAAGTGCTGCTGCAGCAGCTGCTGCCGCTACAGCAATGTTCTGGGCTTGATTTTGATGCAGATTTGCAAGATTATCAGCTTGTTGCTGCTGAACTTGGGCTTGGCTCTGCTGCAATTGAACCAGAGTTTCGAGAATTGTAGCAATCCTATCATTATCAGCCCGTCTCCCTGCCATACTGTTGAGTCATGGAAGGGAAACCCGTTAATGATAGAATCAACTAAATAAAACTACTAATATCCTATAACTTCACTTAGACACTAAACTAAGTACTTGGGTTACTCGCTCGGTGAGTAACCATAGGAGTAGTGAATTCATACTCCAAAGGCCGAGGGAAACTGCTCTGATACCATAAATGTAACACCCTAATGAATATTACCCTTACTTCCCAAGTATTAAAAATGTGAACTTAAAAATTCATTTTTATTACATTAAAATCAACCGACAAACGGACGGAGTTTTGTCTGTTTTTCGGACTTTCCAAAATTTAACCTGTATAAACAATTTTCAAATAAACAACTGATAGCCAGCAGGGCTTCAGATTATAGTTCTAAATCATATCAAGGCCCCATGGGCTCCAAATATATCAGAGTATATTAATTAATCAGAGTAATAGCGGAAAAATACTAAGTTTGAGTGTTAAAACCAAAAGTTAGAACTTCAGCAAATCAAAACATCCTAAGCCTCATTCAAAATATGCATATTAAATTTACATCAAAATAATATGAGAGGCTTCGATCCATGCTACGATCTAAAACCCATAACACCCTACTCTCCCTGTGAGGGAAAGTACTCCTGCTCGGCCGGGGGCTGTGCCAACTCAATCTCCGTACCTGAAACTGTAAGGGAGTGAGCATTGCACCAGAAATAGAAAGCAGTTTCTAACTAGACATAACCACCCACTAGGTCAAACACAATTACCAAATAAGCATATATTCACATATTGCACACCATACTCATTACATTATTTATTCCACATTTCCATTCTCATTATTCATTTCACCATCTGTTTCCATTATTTATTTCCACATCCATTTTCCTCATTCATCTCAACATCCAATCAACATTCGTTTCCTTTTCTTTTTATTCATTTCACATACTCATTTCCTTTCCTTATTTAAATTATGTGTCCCTCAGGTCAGAGGTCAACACCCATTCATTATAATTCAATTTGTGTCCCTCAGGTCAGAGGTCAACACTTTAATCCCTTAATTCACGGTGTGTCTCTCAGGTCAGAGGTCAACACACCAATACACATTTCATCCGGTGTCCCTCAGGTCAGAGGTCAACACCCAACTCCTTATTTAATCCGGTGTCCCTCAGGTCAGAGGTCAACACACATTCATTTTAATTCATATCGTGTCCCTCAGGTCAGAGGTCAACACATTTTAACATTTCATACCTTTCGTGTCCCTCAGGTCAGAGGTCAACACTCATTAACATTCATATTGTGCCCCTCATATCAGAGGTCAGCATATTCACCACTTTCCATTAATCGTCACCTCAAATCAGAGGCCAACGCACTTAATTACCTTTCCATATTCATTACCTCACATCAGAGGCCAAAACATACCTTCATATTCTCATATAAACAATTATATCACATTTAAATTCAGCAACACACATTCAACATCTAATCATTCATGTAATTACCTTACTCATTTCCTTTCTCTGTTATCACGATCATACCAAATAGCATTCTCATTCATAGCCCAACATTTATATTACACTTCATTTCAATTTACATAATTCACCTTCTCACAATTTCGCTTTAACACCACATATTAAAATCATCTTTTACTTTTTATTAAACATAATCATTTTACTCCCATTTCCCATATTCACAAGTTCCTTTCATAAGCCATGTCCTTTGTTCACAATTAATAATACTTAACATTTAAACTCAGTTAGCAATTAGATACGAATACGCACATTCATCACATATAATCATTTCCATTCCATTTTCCTCCCTATATCAATTTACTCCATATTACCCACATATACTTGTAACATCCATCAATTAACATTTTATACAAAACTTGACAATTAACATCCATAGTCATAGAAATCATTCATATCATCCTCACTATCATATTAGCCAAATCCTCTTATACTTAATTATATTCATTAACCAAATTTCATTTATCAATTAATTCATTCTTATATTATTGGGTTTCCTTTTCCTAGCCTTAGCATCCAATCATCATGCATATTTAATTAATTAGAATTCCATATTCAATAACCTAGGGATTTATAATCTAATTTTATCCCCTAACACATAACCCTAACAAGCATTATATACTAACTAGAACCTACTCCCTAGAACAAGGCAAAGCTCACTATATCCACTCCCTTACCTCAAACACTTGGAGATAAGGTGATTTTGCTTGCTCTACACTTGAAAGCCTTGCCCCCAATTGAGTTAGAGTCCAAAGGAAGAGGGAGGAACCTAATATAATAGCCATAGCAAGAAAAGATTAACATTCATGTAATGAGTCATGCCAAAACTCAAGAAAAGTGGAGCTTCCATGACTTAAGAATCAAAAACCACCATGGATGGAGGAGAGAGAAAGGGAAAACGAATTTAGAGAAAGAAAAGAGGAAATCCATGGCATTAAACACTTACTTGAAGTGAAGAAGGAAGAGATTTGTTGACGGAATGAAGAAATCCCAATTGCTCTTGGTGGATTTGATGATGGAGAATGGAACCCTAGGGGAGAGAAAGAGTGAGGTTCGAATTTGGAAGAGAAAGAACGTGTGCTGCACTTTATTATTTTCTGCATCTACAGCGTTTAATCGAGTATTACTCGATTAAATTCCCCCCTTCTTCAGGTCTTAATCGATTAAGCTGCAGCTTAATCGATTAAGTTGCAGTATTTTCAGCACCCCGACTTTGAACGGCCATAACTTCTTCGTTAACCGTTGGATCTTCCTCAAATTTTGACACATGCTTCCCCACATATCCCACTTCACATCCAACGGTGGAATTTGTGTTTAGAGTTGTAAATCTTTTATTTTGAATTTCCTAATATCCTATGTTATTAATCCTAAATCAAGCCTTCAAACCACTAGTTTCAAATCCATATCATTACTTCCTTCACTTTAGGCTTGACCCATCATCAATTATACTAGGAATTAAATTTGGGATGTTACACTTAGTGGATGCCGATATGAATATATCGTTTGGATGACGATCCGTTTGGATGACGGGATATGCTCGGGTGGCATGGATACCAAGCTTGTCGTGTACATTCTAGGTGAATGTACGAATGGTTGTATACCTAGGAATACAACGCACTGTCGAGTGCTGGGTTGTTAGGGATGGACGTCAGAGAGTGACATAGTATTATGTTGGAGATAGGCTTGAGAGCTAAAGTCATGCATCATGCCATTCATTCAAATAAACTGTTATGACTGAATTAAGTGTGAACATCCTATGTGCATAACCTACTTGCTAAGTGTTAAGTGTGATTGATATTAATTGATGCATGTTACATATTTATGTTGCATAATTTATTCTCTATTGATTATGTGTATAGAATTGCTTACCCCTATGCCCTTGTAGGTGATGTCTCGTTACATTGCTTGCATTGAGATCCGGCCACTTCCTAGTGGCGTATGGATCTATGAGGACCATCGCGCGGTGTTCGAGGGGGAGGTAGAGATTACCTTCTACCACCCGAACCCGCTGATACGATTCTGTCCTCGTAGGTTTAGGATTCCCATCATATACACTATGCATGTACCCCCGTTTTACACTTACCATGGACCACCTCCCACGCGACCAGCTCACTCCTACCATAGTTTTCGTTTTCAACCTACCCGCTCTCACCCTTTTACTTCGAGAGTCGTCCGCGAGGAGACTCCCCTATCTGATCCGAGGAGCCCAGTCAGGGTTTCACCATCACCTGACCCGGTACCTAGTGGTAGGGTACACTTTCCCTCGGATGAGATCGAGAAGGATCCGGTGGAGGACGAGAGTGGGGGCGAGCCTGTCGTGCATTCTACTGGGAGTGACTGGAGGGACGACGATCCCTAGGTAGATGTATATGGTGTATGGTGTGGATCTGAGGATCCGGTCTGTGGAGGAGATTTGCTGCTGCTGCTGTGATGATGATGCTACTACCTTACTCACTTTACTTTTGGGAGACTACTACTGCTACTACTACTGCATCTGATGCTGATGGATCTACCTGACTATCCCTGGAGTTGTATTTTGGTTATGTATATATTGTAGATATACTTTTGTAGTACTCTAGAGTTGGGGTTACATGACTATGTAGATCTATCATGGACTTGTATATTCTGAAACTTGGAGACATGATGATGGACTATGTACCTACCACTTTTATTATCTACATATATAAATATAAATCTTATGTTCAAACTATTGCATAGTCCAACACTTTCCGCTTACTCTGATTTAGATTACTTAAGGGTTCGGATACACCCATTAACTCAATGGTATCAGCTTTATTAAGAAAAGCAAGGGTAACTACAATTACTTTCAATAATGAAAAGGTTTTAGGACAACACCGAACTCGATACAAACGTATTGAAATAGATATAGTTTATTCTCCAAGAACTTCATCTGTCGATTTGTGCACCCGATTTAAAGAAATTTTTTTATTTACCATATTTTCTTAACACTCACAAGTGCATATATATATTACCCAGTATGATATACTTTTATTTTTAAAATTAGTTTATATTTGGGTAATCCGGGAAGGGTGTCACACTGAGTGGTATCAGAGCAAAAGTCAGATCCTGTAGTAGTGGAAGTAGTTCAAAAAGGTAGCCATCAACATCAAGCAGGTATCTGCATGGCAATTACATTACTTCGAATGTTATTATTTTGTTTGTTGAGGTTTAAATACCCTTGATTTGTTTGTATCTTGTCTCTTTGAGTACAAGACACAATTGATTGTAAATTTAATAAGTTTAAGATAGAGCCTTAGTATAGGTAGTGTAATGGAAGTTTCTTTAGTTCAACATATGTGACCATAAGTCCATAGCGCAGGTCTAATATGGCAACTAGAAACCAAAATCACACTAATGCGATGTTGGAGCGAATCACCACGGTACTGGAAGCGATGCAAAGGCAGTCTCAGCAACCCTCTCAACCGGCAAATCCGCCTCATCAGTGTAATGTGGGTAACACTGAGGCGAAGACTCTGGCTGATTTTAGGAGTTACAACCCACCAAAGTTTGAAGGAGGATTTAAGCCGGAAGAAGCCAACAAATGGATTCATACTATGGACAAGATTTTGAGGACTTTGGATTGTTCTGATGTTCAGAAGGTGGCGTATGCAACCTATATGTTGGAGGATGAAGCGGAGAACTGGTGGAATCACACGATGCAACTTCTGCAATATGAAGGAAGAGATCTAAGCTGGGGAGTATTCATGGAAAAATTTCTTCAGAAATATTTTAATGAGGATCTAAGGAGGAAAAAGGAAGTGGAATTCTTGCAGTTGAAGCAAGGTAACTTGAGTGTGGGTGAGTACGCGGCAAAGTTTGAAGAGCTGATGAAGTACTCTCCATACTATCAGAACAATCCAGATGAGAGGAGCAAGTGCATTAAGTTTGAAGGAGGTTTGAGGCCAAAGTTGAAGTCAATTTTTAGTTACCAGCGGATTCAAAGTTTTCCGGCACTCGTGGACATGTGTAGGATGTATGAAGATGATACAAAGGCCGAGGAGGTGCAAGTCTCGGAAAAGAAGGACAATCAAGGCTATGGATCTCAAAGGCGTAAGGGTTTCAACAATCGAGGCAAAGGTCCATATGATCGCAGAGGGAAAGGCAAGGGAAAGGTTGGTGGTTCTGAGGGAAGGAATTATCGGAGCAAGGCTCCATTCTGTGACAAGTGCAAGCGCAACCACTATGGTCGTGTGTGTTGGGGGACAAGTGGATGTTTTAACTGTGGAAAGCCGGGACACTTTGCAAGAGATTGCAAGGAACCATTCAAGGCCAACTCAAGAGGAACTGCAGATAGACCGGTGACTCAAGGAAGGGTCTTCACCCTTAGCGGTGTGGAAGCGAATCGATCTTCTGATCTGGTGCAAGGTAAATACTTGCTTAATGGTCAGTTTTGCCATGTTTTGTTTGACTCTGGTGCAACGCATTCATTCGTTTCGTATGAATGTGTAAACCGATTAGGCTTGATGATGTTTGAAATGCCTTATGTTTTGCAAGTAGAAACCCCTACAAATGCTCCCGTAGTTGTTTCTAGAGCCTGTCTTAACTGTTGTATAGAAGTGTTAGGACAAACCTCTAAAGTAGATTTGATCTGCTTACCCTTAGCACAATTGGATGTGATCTTGGGAATGGACTGGTTAAGTCAAAACCAAGTGATCATTGATTGTGATAGAAGACTCGTGACCTATAGAAACCCAAAACCCTCTGGTTACATATGTCTGTTCAACACTGAGGTGGGGGAGAATGGTCCGAGGATAGAAGAGATTTCCGTTGTCAGAGATTTCCCGGAAGTTTTTGCTGATGAGATTCCTGGTCTGCCACCAAGAAGAGAGATAGAATTTGGTATCGATCTAGTTCCGGGAGCTGGTCCTATATCTATCGCTCCCTATAGAATGGCACCACCGGAAATGGCAGAGATGAAGAAGCAGATTGAAGAGTTGCTGCAGAAACAGATGATTCGACCAAGCGTGTCACCTTAGGGTGCTCCTGTCTTGTTCGTCAAGAAGAAAGATGGTAGCATGAGGATGTGCATCGACTACCGGCGGCTGAATAAGGTCACCATCAAGAACAAGTATCCGTTGCCACGGATAGATGACCTTATGGATCAAGTACGTGGGGCTTCAATATTTTCCAAGATTGATTTGAGGTCGGGATACCATCAGATAAGAATTAGAGAAGAAGATATCTCTAAGACTGCATTTCGATCTCGATACGGACATTATGAATATGTCGTAATGCCATTCGGATTGAATAATGCACCGGCCATTTTCATGGACTACATGAATCGAATCTTTAGACCTTATTTAGATTCATTCGTGGTTGTGTTCATCGACGATATTCTCATTTACTCCAAGAGTCCGGAGGAGCATGCTGAACACTTGAGGATAGTGTTGAACATCCTGAAGGAGAAGCAATTGTACGCCAAACTTACAAAATGTGAGTTCTGGCTGAAGGAGGTTAAGTTCTTGGGGCATGTGATTTCAGACGAAGGAATAGCTGTTGATCCGACGAAGGTAAGTTCGGTTTTGCAATGGGAGCAACCAAAGTCGGTCACGGAAGTCAGAAGTTTTCTCGGTTTGGCTGGGTACTACCGAAGATTTATAGAAGGATTTTCGAAGATTGCACTGCCTCTGACGAAGTTGACTCGAAAAGATCAACCGTTCCTGTGGGATGAGAAATGTGAAAGTAGTTTTCAAGAGTTGAAGGAAAGGTTGACATCGTCTCCTGTGTTGGTGTTGCCCGATACGCAGAAGAGTTTCGATGTGTACTATGACGCGTCGAAACAAGGTCTTGGCTGTGTCTTGATGCAAGATGGACAAGTCGTCGCTTACGCTTCGAGACAGTTAAAGGTTCATGAGATGAACTATCCAACCCATGATCTGGAGTTAGTAGCTGTGGTGTTTGCCTTAAAGATCTGGAGGCACTATCTCTATGGCACTACGTTCCGGGTGTTTAGTGACCATAAGAGTTTAAAGTACCTCTTTGATCAAAAGGAGTTGAATATGAGGCAACGTCGATGGATGGAGTTTTTGAAGGATTATGAGTTTGAGCTCCATTACCATCCTGGGGAGGGCTAACGTTGTGGCGGACGCATTGAGTAGAAAGGCGATGCATATCAGTGCGATGATGGTCAGAGAAGCTGCACTGATAGAGGAGTTTCGGGATTTGAGTCTGACAATGCAAGTGGAACCAATGAGTATCAAGTTGGGGATGTTGCAGATTGCTAATGAATTTCTGCTAAGGATTCGAGAATTGCAACACAAGGATGAGAAACTCATGGAGAAGAGGAAGTTGATGCAAGAAGGTAAGGAGTTGGAATTTCAAGAAGGGAAGGATGGAATCCTTCGCTTTAAAACGAGGATTTGTGTGCCTGATGATTTGGAAGTAAGAAGGATGATTTTGGATGAAGCGCATAAGAGTAAGATGAGTATGCATCCAGGAGCTACTAAAATGTACCAGGACTTAAAGAAGCTATTTTGGTGGTCTGGTTTTAAGAGAGATGTAGCTGAATATGTGGCATGTTGTTTGGTATGTCAAAAGGCCAATGTGGAACATCAAAGGCCAGGAGGAGAGTTACTTCCTTTAGAGATCCCGTTGTGGAAATGGGATAGCATCTCGATGGATTTTGTGTCGGGATTGCCAAAGACATCTACTGGTCATGATGCAATTTGGGTGATCGTGGACCGTTTGACCAAGTCAGCGCATTTCATTCCGGTGAATATGCGCTATGCAATGGAAAAGCTCACTCAGTTGTACATCAAGGAAGTTGTTCGTCTGCACGGAGTACCATCAAGCATTGTGTCTGATCACAATCCGAGGTTTACATCAAAGTTTTGGGTAGATGTGCATAGAGCCTTGGGTTCAGGATTGAAGCTAAGTTCTGCATACCATCCTCAGACTGATGGCCAAACGGAAAGGACTATTCAGTCATTGGAGGACATTCTACGAGCCTGTGCTTTGGAAGGACAAGGGAATTGGGAGCAAATGTTGCCACTCGTGGAATTCACTTACAACAATAGTTACCACACGAGTATTGGGATGGCACCATTTGAAGCTTTGTATGGGAGAAAGTGTCAGATGCCGTTATGCTGGTTTCAAGTGGGGGAGAGTTCTCTGATTGGACCAGATATTGTGCAAGAGACCACGGACCAGATCACGATGATACAAGAGAAGATGAGGGCAGCTCAGAGTAGGCAGAAAAGCTATGCTGATAGGAGGAGGAAGCCTTTAGAGTTTGCGGAAGGAGACCACGTATTTATTAGAATTGTACCAACCAAAGGTGTTAGTAGAGCTTTGAAAACCCAGAAACTATCACCTAAGTTCATTGGTCCTTATCAAATTCTCAAAAAAGTCGGCCCAGTAGCCTATCAGTTAGCCCTACCTCCATCATTAGCTAATCTCCATAATGTATTCCATGTGTCTCAATTGAAGAAATATGTCCATGACCCCACCATTGTTCTTAGCATCCAACCTGATGACATAGAAATTCATAAGAACCTAACCTTCGAAGCTGTACCAGTTCGCATCGAAGATCGAAGAATCAAGCAGCTTAGAGAGAAGGACATTCATCTGGTCAAAGTTGTCTGGGTCTGTGGAGATGTAATAGAAGCATCTTGGGAGTTAGAGGATAAGATGCGTCAGGATTATCCTGACTTGTTTGTATGAGTTGAATTTCGGGGACGAAATTCCTTGTAAGTGGGGGAGTAGTGTAACACCCCAAAATTTTAATCCCCGATTAATGAAATGTTAATTATAATTTAATTATAATTAATAGTTTCTATATTAATCCTTGATTAAAATATGTGTTCATGTGACTAGTTGATGTGTAGAAATTATTTAAATGCATAAAATAAGAGTTTTGCATATTAGTCCCTGGGTTGGGACCTAGAAGCAATTGTAGGAAAGATTTTGGAGGGAAGGTAAATAAAATAATTATTTTTCAAAAACTGGGTAAAACACTCGAGTATTTTCTGGAATACTCGAGTATTCTGGGTCAAACTGCACGAGTTAGTGCGTTTGGTGAGTCACAGCCAACGATTTCGTGTCGTTGACACGAAATCACCACCATGCCAACGCCATGGATGTCGTGGCATGATGCATCAGCCTCCTCCAAGCCTATAAAAGCCAATCAACACCGAATTCGTGAAGATTTGGCTCATTCTTGTTGAAGTTGAAGAAGTTAGGGTTCCTGGGTTCAAGTGAACGATTCTCTCTCTCTGTTTCGATTCAAGTCATAAACTATACACGAATACAAAGCTCACATCACGAGCTTTGTATAAACACCAAAATCGTGAGGATTGAGTGAGTGTGTTGGGAGAACGACAGCTTGGAAGTTGGAGTTATTCTGTCAAAGTTGGTTTCTGGAGCTTACTTGGAGATTAATTTCTGGTAAGCTCTCGAGCTCCTGAGTCTCAAACTCAATTCCTTTAGTTAGAACATGTTTTATAGAGTTTAGAAATCTAATTTTCCCCAATTCTTATCTCTGTTTCATGGGTGAACCAATTCGGTTTTGGTGGTGAACTCAAAACTGTCATGCATGTGAAGCTCAAAGTGATTTCTGGGGTTGGAGCACTTTTCTTGGATTTCTTTCTGTTGATTCACGTCTGAGAGGTAAGGGGAAGTAATTATATTCACTAGATAGAGTTTAAATTCCATGAATTGTGTTAGAGAGCCACCAAGAGGCTCTAAGGGCTTAGATTGAATAGGAACTTTGGTTTGGAGACCAATCCATGCTCTAAAACTGTGTTGAGCAAGTTATGTATCATGCATGCAAGCTTAAATGAACTTTAATTCATGAGTATTGAGCTTATTCTGCAAATTGAGGTATTGAGTTGTGAAAATGTGTTTTAATGCATGATTACTGAATTATCTGTCAAATCTGTGTTTTGATATGAAATGAATGTTGTAACATGTTCAAATTATGTTGTATGAACTCTGTGGATCCCTGGAATGGATTAAATTTGAGTAGAAATTAAAATGTCATGTTAAAACTAGTTTTCAGTGCTGTCTGCTGCGAAACACTCGAGTAAAAGGCAGAGTACTCGAGTAAATCGTGTTCAAAACCATGTAAATTAAGGAAGAACACTCGAGTAGTCTGTCTGGTACTCGAGTATCGAGCATGACCTGAGGACCATTATAGGCCAAACACTCGAGTCAGTCAAGGACACTCGAGTATTCTGGAAATATCCAAGAACACTCGAGTAACCCATGAACCACTCGAGTAAATTGATGAATTGAAAACCCAAATCCTCAGAAAGTCATGAACACTCTAGTAACTTCAGGAACACTCGAGTAATCTGGAAAATCTAGAGGACACTCGAGTGGACTGAATTTTACTCGAGTATATTGCCCAGAACCTGAAGAGCACCATTTTCAATTCTAAGTCAAATAATTAATGAATTATTGAGAATAGTCCAAGGGATTAAGACTTAAAGAAATTGATTAATACAAATAGATCGTTTGATGACGGTCCTTTTGATAAAGAAATCAGCCTAGGTGGCCTGTAAAGTATTAATCAACTTCCCTTAAGTCTAAAAGATAAATTGCATTCATCCTGGAGTTTGGATGGTAGGACGTATTTCATGTTTGTTAAACATGTGGAGGGCCTCTGGGAGTGCCAATACGTATGCTTGATGACACGTTGTTGACGTGGTCGGCTTAGTGGATGCCGATATGGATATATCGTTTGGATGACGATCCGTTTGGATGACGGGATATGCTCGGGTGGCATGGATACCAAGCTTGTCGTGTACATTCTAGGTGAATGTACGAATGGTTGTATACCTAGGAATACAACGCACTGTCGAGTGCTGGGTTGTCAGGGATGGACGTCAGAGAGTGACATAGTATTATGATGGAGATAGGCTTGAGAGCTAAAGTCATGCATCTTGCCATTCATTCAAATAAACTGTTATGACTGAATTAAGTGTGAACATCCTATGTGCATAACCTACTTGCTAAGTGTTAAGTGTGATTGATATTAATTGATGCATGTTACATATTTATGTTGCATAATTTATTCTCTATTGATTATGTGTATAGAATTGCTTACCCCTATGCCCTTGTAGGTGATGTCTCGTTACATTGCTTGCAACGAGATCCGGCCACTTCCTAGTGGCATATGGATCTATGAGGACCATCGCGCGGTGTTCGAGGGGGAGGTAGAGATTACCTTCTACCACCCGAACCCGCTGATACGATTCTGTCCTCGTAGGTTTAGGATTCCCATCATATACACTATGCATGTACCCCCGTTTTACACTTACCATGGACCACCTCCCACGCGACCAGCTCACTCCTACCATAGTTTTCGTTTTCGACCTACCCGCTCTCACCCTTTTACTTCGAGAGTCGTCCGCGAGGAGACTCCCCTATCTAATCCGAGGAGCCCAGTCAGGGTTTCACCATCACCTGACCCGGTACCCAGTGGTAGGGTACACTCTCCCTCGGATGAGATCGAGGAGGATCCGGTGGAGGACGAGAGTGGGGGCGAGCCTGTCGTGCATTCTACTGGGAGTGACTGGAGGGACGACGATCCCTAGGTACATGTATATGGTGTATGGTGTGGATCTGAGGATCCGGTGTGTGGAGGAGATTTGCTGCTGCTGCTATGATGATGATGCTACTACCTTACTCACTTTACTTTTGGGAGACTACTACTGCTACTACTACTGCATCTGATGCTGATGGATCTACGTGACTATCCCTGGAGTTGTATTTTGGTTATGTATATATTGTAGATATACTTTTGTAGTACTCTAGGGTTGGGGTTACATGACTATGTAGATCTATCATGGACTTGTATATTCTGAAACTTTGGAGACATGATGATGGACTATGTACCTACCACTTTTATTATCTACATATATAAATATAAATCTTATGTTCAAACTATTGCATAGTCCAACACTTTCCGCTTACTCTGATTTAGATTACTTAAGGGTTCGGATACACCCATTAACTCAATGGTATCAGCTTTATTAAGAAAAGCAAGGGTAACTACAATTACTTTCAATAATGTATGTACGATTTCAAAAGACGAAGATTACCCTGTTTGTGAAAAGGTTTTAGGACAACACCGAACTCGATACAAACGTATTGAAATAGATATAGTTTATTCTCCAAGAACTTCATCTGTCGATTTGTGCACCCGATTTAAAGAAAATTTTTTATTTACCATATTTTCTTAACACTCACAAGTCCATATATATATTACCCAGTATGATATACTTTTATTTTTAAAATTAGTTTATATTTGGGTAATCCGGGAAGGTTGTCACATGGATTGCCTTTATTTTTTTTCCTCTGCAGCAGCTCTTAATCGATTAAGAGGCGATTAAGACTTTTCACTCAATCTGACGTTAATCGATTATCATTCAGCTTAATCGATTAAGGATCGATTAAGCATCGATTAAGCATCGATTAAGCTGCACAATTTTGCAGTATCCAGACTTTGAAAGACCATAACTTCTTCGTTACCCGTTGGATCTTCCTCAAGTTTTAAATCAAGCTTCCCTACATACTAATCTTCACATCAACGGTGGAATTTTTGTTTAGAGTTGTAAATCTTTTATTTTGAATTTCCTAATATAGGGTGTTTATAACACCAAAAACATCGCTTCTAACGCTCTTTTGTTCATCTTTCAACCTCCTTTCTGATGTCAATGCTTCTTGATCCCTTTATGGCATTCAAAGAACTCCTAATCCATCATTTTAAATCCTTTTTAGAATAATCCTTACTTCCAAATCTTATCATTATTCTTATTACTCTTAGAATTAAAATTCGGGATGTTACAATTCTCCCCCACTTATTGGAATTTCGTCCCCGAAATTCCGTTTAGTCCTGTAAAGGGGAAAATCCCTAAGATAGGGTTGATGCCCACGTCGTAGGGTTCTACCTTCTGATTCTAATTGTTTAGTATAACACTGGTTATCACCTTAACAACATTCCATGTTGTCTACCGCGTTCTCCCCCACTTGGCATCGACATGTCGCTTTGGATTTTGCCAATACGTAGGGAACTGAAATATTGGTCTCTAAATCAACGTCCACATCCACTTCAACGTACCCCGCAACGCTTTAGCGACTAAAAGGGATCCTAATACTTTGGAATCCAGGAAAAATTCATACTTTTCATGAAAGAAGACAGCTTAAGATTACAGGGTCTAGAACCTACTGCAATGTACCGTAACTTATGGGGAAAATCTTCTCTTTCATGAGAGACCAGAGGAAAGAAACAAGACTGGAGTTTCAAGAACAATTTAAGTTTAAGTTTGATAGACACGAAGAACACCGAACTCACAGTTATTTTCCAACACGATTTAGACGGACCCTTGATTAAGATCCAAGAATTGCTCTTTAAAGAGGGATTTGGACCTAGGAGAATAAGACGGAGAAATATTTTCTTCTATTGGTTATAACCTCACCTAAGGTCTTCTACTGATTTAGAACCTCACCCACGGTTCTTAAGAGCAATATTAGAGTTGGGGTGGTATTTAGCACTTTTGGGTTTGGGATAAGCCGAAGCTATTCCGAGTATACACTACTCTACCCCTTAATTTGAGTAGGTGGAGCTGAAGTACTACATTAGGTACACAACAGCAACTCCAACAGAATTCATCCGAAACTGGATATTGAAAAGAGCATGATTGATTTTGAGTATCGATTAGGGATACTAGGGGAATTGAACTTGTCTATTATCTTAGGACTTACTTCACTCTCGGGATAAAATTTACTACCCCATGCTCATCATTGAATGAAATTGTCTTTCCTAACACTGGAGAGTTCTGCATATATATAAATTCTAGTTCTATTATTTGGCTCTATGTCTACCTTCTCGCTAGTTCATCCTTTCCTAACTATTCTATCATCTAGAGGTTACAACTTTAATTACCTTAATTTTTTTTCGAAAAAATTTCAATGATGTCGTCCATTGATAGATGTAAAAATCGAAGTGAACAATTCCAACCTCACGTCTATCAATAACACATCATTGCGAGTTTCAATAATAGTGTTATCATTTAACGGACGTAAAAATTAGAGTGATCAATTCAAATCTTACCTTCCATTAAACAATAGCATCACCAATATCTTAAGAAGACTTTACTTGGAATTTCTAGACCTGTTAATTCTTCCGGAAGTTTCTCTTAACTTTCCTGAATAGTGGTTTAACTATAGTTACCTTCTAGTCTCAAACTCTTTAGTCAAGGAGGACCTAAAATTCCTAAGCCTATTCCTACCATCCACCAACTTCTAAGATGAATCCTATGTCATATACACAATCTAGAGGATATAACTATTGATTACAATCTACTGATACAATTGCTTCCGGGAAAACTTAATGATATTTCTTATTTACTCTAATTCAACTAGGTTCATATATGACTCGGGCTTGAAACGATCGACCTCCCAAGATGAAAAGAGTAACCAAAAATGCATCACATACATTTGCTAAAGCATAGGTAAGATAAATACCTATCACGCATCTTGAAAGGAGATATTGCCATGGACTTCCTGCACTTTTGATGCATTCTCCTCTTCCTTCTTTGCCTTCTGGGGGCAGTTGGCCACCACATGACCAGGCCGATTACACCGATAACAGAGTGCGGCCCTCCTATTCGAATTTAGATGCCAACATACTCCCTTATGCATCTTGCCACAGTGCAAACAAGCAGGAGTAGAATAATAGGCTCTCTCTGCCTGACCCAGCTTCCTAGGAACTACCGATCTATCTCGAGGATAAGGACATGAATCCTGTAGAGGCCTTTTACCCTTATTAGGTCCTTCTACTCTTTGCTCAATTTCAGAATTAAGGCAACCAATGGCCAAATGCCCTGGTTGACCACATCGGAGACATGAACCTTCCTTCTTTTTCTGCATTACTTTTCTACATATACCCTTGTGAAGTTTTCCGCAATGAACACAAGCAGATTTGAGATACAGAGGGGTCTTTATCAGCCTCGCTCCCTTTGGAATCATCCTCTTAACCTGGGGTTTAGGGTACGCTGTTGGGTCTGCCACATATTCTTCCGGCTTTGCAAGGCCCTTTTCCCAACAACTAGCCCATTCTACTAGCTGGGCAAAGTTATCAACAGGTACATTTCCAAGAATGGTTTTGATATCATTGCGAAGTCCTGCAAGGAACTTGAGACATTTGGTTCTCTCATCCACACCTTGATAGTTACTAGAATATCTGATGAGGTCCTCAAATTCCCACACATATTCCTCAACACTCAAATTGTCCTGTTTCAAACACAGGAAAGCCAGTTCCTTCTCCTTCTGGCCATCCCCCATCAGAAACTTTCCCTGAAACTTTTCCTTGAAAAGCTGCCACGTCACTCCTTGATTAGTGGCCTCCGCCTGCCTTCGAACCTGTTCCCACCACTGTTCTGCTTCCCCACCTAGGGTATATTGTGCCAGCAGAACTTTATGCTCCTCCGATGGTGCCACCTCGCAAAGAATCTCTTCTATCTTCTGAAACCACTTACGGGCCCTATCCAAATCATAGCCACCATCAAAGTTAGGGGGACCATGCCACTTGAACTCTGCCAACCAATTGATTTCAGCTGGAGAGGGGTTCTGAGTTGTTTGAGATGACTGATTGAGTGCTGCTACAGCTGTAGTCACCACCTCAGCTTGTCGTCGGTTAATTTGAGCTAAGCTCTCTAAGATTGCAGCGATCCTATTATCGTCATTGCGCCTATCTGCCATAATTCTAATCCTAGAGGAAAGATAAAGTATTAAACATACTAATAATCAATAACAACTATTTATGACTCTGACTTAAACCTTTAACTATACATTTCAACTACTCGCTTGGTGAGTAATCATTGGAGTTTGCATAACTCCGAGGCCGAGGAGAAACTGCTCTGATACCATAAATGTAACACCTAGGATTTATTACCCTTAAATACCCCATAATTAAAATACGAACTTAAAAATTCCTTTTTAATTTAATAAAATCACCCGTCAAACGGTCGGAGTTTTGTTTGTTTTTCGGACTAATCCAAAATTTGACCTGTGAAAAACATTATCAAATGAACTTCCAGTAGCCAGCAGGGCTTCATTCCAGGTATATGAATCATTACAAGGCCCAACGGGCTCCACATATATAAGTGCATCAAGAATTTCAGAGTGACAGCTGAAGATAAAAAGCTTGAATAACATAAATCAAAGTTTAACGCTTAACAAAATAAAATCATCCTAAGCCTCAATCAAAAGGTAGACACAATACATATACATCAAAACATAGGAGGCTTAGGTCCCAAAAATATATACTAATCCCATATAACCCTGCTCTCCCTGTGAGAGAGAGTAAATCCTGCTCGGCCAAAACCTGGTGTAAGCTCCAACTCAGTACCTGAAAAATGGTAAGGAGGTGAGTATTACACAATAAAATAGGGAAGCAGTTTCTATTGTGCTATACTGAACCACCAAGCCAAACACATCAAGCCATATAATGCATATAATCCAATCAAACACTCTCATTCAATTCAATTATCTTCCTATCAAATTAACTAACTTTTATTGTCAATCCTCAACTCATTTCTTTATACAATTTTTATGTTATATAAATTAGTTAATAAATTAACAATCTCACTTCTTTGTATTTTTCATGTTTTTCTTTCCTCACTTTACATTCTTGAATTCTCTTTTAATTGTGTATAGATAGATATAGTTTTTAAAGATTTAATGTGGATCCATAACCGCGTACAGTCTCCTTCGGACAACGACTTACAGTAGCGCACTATGTGCGACTTACGCGATCTATGCGTACAGTCTCCTTCGGACAACGCCTTACAAGATCTGGAATTCCACAATAGGAATGTGCGTCCATCATTGCGTACAGTCTCCTTCGGACAACGACTTACAGCAGCACACTATGTGTGACTTACGCGATCTATGCGTACAGTCTCCTACGGACAACCTCTTACAAGATCTGGAAGCGCACAATCCAATTATATGATTATTATTTTAGGGTGTGTGTGTCCATAACTGCGTACAGACTCCTTTGGACAACGACTTACAGCAGCACACTATGTGTGACTTACGCGATCTATGCGTACAGTCTCCTACGGACAACGCTTTACAAGACCTGGATCACCCACAACCATAATGTGCACCCATCATTGCGTACAGTCTCCTTCGGACAACGACTTACAGCAGCGCACTATGAGCGACTTACGCGATCTATGCGTACAGTCTCCTACGGACAATGTCTTACAAGATCTGGGTTACACACTAAATTTGCCGTTAATCTTTTAGATTATAATTGAATTATTGTCAATTTGTATACCTTGTTATTAATTCATCATTTTAATAAATTTGGTGTCCCTCAGGTCAGAGGTCAACACAATTCATTTTAATAAATTTGGTGTCCTTCAGGTCAGAGGTCAACACATTTTTATTTTGTAATCATTTTCATTAGCTTATCAATTTCAACATCTTATTATACTTTTTAATTTCAATTATTCCACTTGTAACCCTTCTCATGGATTCATCAAATTAAACATGTAATTATATTCTTAAAATTCTGGAGAGTCATTCATACCAATTCTAAACATCATATTTATAATCATTCATAAAGTCTAGGGCTCCACATAATTTAGCAAAATAACCACCACATAACCAAGTATCATATTTACATTTAGGCACGACATAACATCTAAAAAATATCTTTTTATACATAGTCACAGTTTAACATAATATTAACTACCCTAGGGTTCCTTTCCCTAAATAACACATATCTCTTAGTACCCAATATATACACAATACAATCTACCCCCTAGAATATGGTAACACAAACCTCCTTACCTCAAGTTCTTAGAGATAGAAGGATTTTGTGCTTGGAACACACTTGAGTAATAGCCACAACTTAGAGGAAGAGGGAGGAACCTAAAATCAATAGAATAAAGAGACAAATTATAAAGCTTTGCCCAAGAACTTGAGAGAAATTCATATACCAAGATAGAGCTCCCAAGATTGAAGATTGAAACTTCAATGGAAGCATGAGAGAGAGAGAGAGAAATTCGAATTTCTAAGGGAGAGAAAGAGGAAAACTTAAACCAAAGAATCACTTACTTGGAGCAAAAAGGAAGGACTTGGGGATGGATTTGGAGTGATTCACTTGAGGCTTAATGGATTGGAATGAAAGATTTTGTGCCCTAGGAGAGAGGGTACTCGAATTTTGCAAGAATTAAGATGTGGGTTGCCTTTATTTTTTTTCCTCTGCAGCAACTCTTAATCGATTAAGAGGCGATTAAGACTTTTCACTCAATCCGACGTTAATCGATTATCATGCAGCTTAATCGATTAAGCATCGATTAAGCTGCACAATTTTGTAATATCCAGACATTGAAAGGCCATAACTTCTTCGTTACCCGTTGGATCTTCCTCAAATTTTAAAGCAAGCTTACCTACATACTAATCTTCACATCCAACGGTGGAATTTGTGTTTAGAGTTGTAAATCTTTTATTTTGAATTTCCTAATATAGGGTGTTTATAACACCAAAAACATCGCTTCTAACGCTCTTTTGTTCATCTTTCAACCTCCTTTCTGATGTCAATGCTTCTTGATCCCTTTATGGCATTCAAATAACTCCTAATCATTCATTTTAAATCCTTTTTAGAATAATCCTTACTTCCAAATCTTATCATTATTCTTATTACTCTTAGAATTAAATTCGGGATGTTACACTAAGGGCTAAATGCAAAAACAAATTCCCCTAGAAATCATGAATGAGCACTAAGTATATTTCAATAAGCACAACTCAATCACAACTTTATTCTTCTCACTTTTCAATTTTTCCTCTACTCTCTTCCTTTTCACTTTCATTCAATTTATTTTTTTTTCAAAGGAAGAGAAGTAGGCACATAACACTTTTCATTTTCTTTTTCTTTTGCATTACATTCCACTTAATTGCTCATCCAAAATTCCTAAGGTACTCACAATAAAATTAATGCAACAATTACAGGGTACCAAAGAAAAATCATATATCATTATAAGGCTTAAAGTGGGCAACTAAGGGAACAATTTTCAATGCAACATTCTGCAGGCCTCAAAAACACAACCTAGGTGCCTTAATCATTTTCATGCATGCAATCAATCATCAATTTTGAAATGGTCACAGGTCAAGTTCTAGAGCACAATTATCAAAGAGAACACACTCATAAAAGAATAGGGGTCTCACAATCAGAATATTTCAATAAAATTCATACCCCTCAATATAAGGCTCAAAACCTCACAGGGCTAAAGTCAGTTCACTAATCACAAGTTCTGAAAGCATTTGTCAAAATAACCAGTTCACAACTATATTTACAGCTCAATCAAATAGAGTTAAAAGTCAATGATTCTAAGTCCTAAACTAAGTATGTACATGCATCATTAGAGAAAAAGTCCTAAGGTTAGAAAAATTAGCCACTCTTGCCAAGGACACAAACCAATACCAATATGGGAGAAAAAATTCAGATCTGAAAATTTTTTATTTTGTATATACTCCCCCAAATTTAGATGTTGGCTTGTCCTCAAGCAAACTAATCTATCTAAAACTAAAAAATAAAAATGAAAAACTACCTAAGAAAGCAGGACAATATTTTGGGTGAGGTACAAGGGCTAAAATGGGAAGTTGGAAACTAATGAGAATCAAGTAGGAGTGAAATTCCCCCAAACAGGGTCTTTCACAGCCCGGCGCGCCTGAGGCGCACGACCGCATGCGCCTGGGGCGCACGAGGTCTGTACCTCTATTTTTTTTTTGAAACGAACACTAAAAACTATTCTCCTAAACTAAAATCAACTAATAAATGGAGTTAGGAACTTACCTTTGTTACACAGCTTTTTCTATTAATGCACACGGAGGAACTCCCCCAAACTTATTTACCTGTGTCACATGAACAACTAAAAGTAGTGCTAGAAAGCACCTCATTAGTAGTTACTTATAGAAAATTCCAACTCCTTATTCACTAAATAAAAAAATAAACATAACCTACACTACTACATAATTACAAAAAAAAAAGAAAATCCACCGGGATCCCAAATTCTATGGCTCAACTCCCATGTGATATAGGAATAATAAGTTACCCCTATGTCCCATGGGAACGAGCAGGGATGATGATGAAATAAGGAAATTATAAAAATAAATTTAAACCCACCAGGGTCAAAAAGTACATTCCTTGCATCATGCATCATCTTAGAAAATTTGCCTTTTTCCCCATTCATGAAGGTGTAAATTTCATGAACAAGGAAAACAAAATTTTTAGGATCTTTATTCATCCCATGGTACAACAATGACTTATGTTGATGATTTGGAAAAACGTCATGAAAACTCAAGGGTCGAACATAATTGAAAATTTTTGAATCATCCAAACATGCTAGGGATTTAACACAAATTTTAAGTTCAGAAAATTCAGCACGCAAGGATGAGTCAAAATTCTCTACTATTATCCTTCCCTCTTTTGTTTTGTTTTGTTTCACCTCTTCTACCTCATGATGCACCTTACTTTCTTTTTCTTCTTCAAAATTTTCAGAGAGATTAGTACTTAAGCCTTCCTTAATGGAGAACTCTTGTACCAATTCCTCTACAACAAATTTATTATACTCTTTGAAATATAATTTCTCAATCTCATAAATCGAGGTATTTGAATCATAAGTAAGAGGGTGTATGTAACATCCCAAACTTAATTTTTAGTGTAGCTTATGTTGTGACAGCCTTAGGGTAGAAGCAATAATGTTATAGGGTAGAAAATTGGCCAATTTGACACGTAAATTTAGGTTTAAAACATATAACTTTGGGGGATTTAGAATAACAAGTTTGGTAGCTCAAAATAAAAATTCCACCGTTGGATATGAAGTAGGATAGGTGAGGAAGCTTGCTTTAAAATTTGAGGAAGATCCAACAGGTAACGAAAAAGTTATGGCCTTTCAAAGTACTGGATACTGCAAAGTTATGCAGCTTAATCGATTAACCTGTTGGCTAATCGATTAAGGTCAGATAGTGTGAAAAAGCTTAATCGATTAAGTAAACCCTTAATCGATTAAATCGTGTGCTGATGAAAAAAAATAAAGGCACACACACCTTAGTTTCTTGCCAAGTTCGAATTTCTCTTCCTCCTCTAGGGCACAACTCTTCCCAACTTCAATTTATCAAGATTCAAGGATGTGACACCCATTTCCATCAACTAATCTCTTTCCCTATTGCTCCAAGTAAGTATTCAAAGCCTTGATTCCCTCACCCTCTCTCTAATTCGAATTCTTTCTCTCTCTTCCCATCCATGGAGGTTTTCATTTCTAAAGCCGTAGAATCTTCGTTTTTCCCTTGGGGCTTGGCTTGAGAATCATGGAATGAGCAATAATCTTCCTTTTTGTGGCTTTATAATAGGTTCTATCACCCTCTTGTGGATTTTGAGCTCTTCGGTGGGCAAACTCAAGCATAGGACACTTGAAAGCTCCTTATCCTTAAGTGCTTGAGGTAAGGGGGTGGGTATTGGCTTGTCATCGGGATGAGTATCCATTTAGTTATATTGGTTTATTAGGAGTTATTTGAATTAGGAGAATGGTTAGAGAACCCTAGGATAAAAAATAGAATATCAATGGGATTGTGCATAATAAAGTAAATTGGAATTTAAATTAATTGTTGAGAATGTGTTATGTATCATAGATGCTATATGTGTGAATGCTTTATTAATTGTGCCCTAAGTGTCAATAATAAACTTGTATGACATGTGAAAGTGAATGGTAAATTGTATTGTGCAATTGGTTAATAATTACGAAAAGAGCAAATGAATGGTAAAAATGGAAGTAAAAAGGGACTAAGGATGTATGCAGATCATCTGCTTGTGGTTGCATACATCGTAAATAAATTGTGGGGGTATGCAGATCATCTGCTTGTCGTTGCATACCTCGTAAATAAAACGTGGGTGTATGCAGATCATCTGTTTGTGGTTGCATACATCGAGAATAAATGGTGGGTGTATGCAGATCATCTGCTTGTGGTTGCATACATCGTAAATAAAGATTGTGGGTGTATGCAGATCATCTGCCTGTGGTTGCATACACTGAAGTGTCTAGACCTCTGCCTTGAGGTTACACACAGTAGAAAACGAAAAATAAAGGGAAATAATAATGGAAAAGGAAATGAATTGGAAAACGAGATTTAAAAAGGGAAATATGTAAATGGACTTGAAATTGATAAAAATGGGATATCTTGGAATAATTAAAGGCATGAAATGTGATAATGTGAAATGTGTGAACTATATGATATGTGTGTTTGGCCTAGTGGGTCGATATGTCTATTTGGAAACTGCATTTCTATTTCATGTGCAATGCTCACTCCCTTAACAATTATCAGGTTCGGAGCTTGAGCTAGCACAGCCCCCGGCCGAGCAGGAGTGCTCTCCCTCACAGGGAGAGTAGGGTTATTATTGGGATTAGGATGTTAATGGACCTAAGCCTCCTTATTCTTTTGATCTATATATGATGTATGTATATTTTGGGTGAGGCTTAGGATATTATTTGTGGCATAGCTATGTTTTGAGCATCATGCTAGTTGCACTTAGTATATATATTCCGCTAATACTCTGATAACTGATACAGGATGTTATGTTTTGCGCCCATGGGGCTTTTATATGATGTATGCATGTGATGAAGCCCTGCTGGCTACTGATTATATATATTGATGATGTTATTCACAGGTTAAAATTTGGAAAAGTCTGAAAAACAAGCAAAACTCCGTCCGTTTGACGGGTGATTTTATTATCTTAAAAATGAATTTTTAAGTACACATTCTTAATACTTTGGAATTAAGGGTAATTAATTATAGGGTGTTACATTTATGGTATCAGAGCAGTTTCCCTCGGCCTTTAGAGTGTGGACTCACATCTCCAATGGTTACTCACCAAGAGAGTAACTGAATTGTTTAGCTAAGAGTCTAAGTTCAGGGTTAGGAAGTTTACATGCTTTCTTAGTATTAAATGCTTGATTGTTTATCTCCTCCATGGCTTAGCAGTATGGCTGGGAGGCGAGGTGATAATGATAGAATGGCGGCTATACTTGAGAACTTGGTGCAAGTGCAGCAGGTCCAAGCCCAGATACAACAGGATCATGCAGCAGCTATGGCACAGATGCAACAAAACCAAGCTGATAACATTGCAGCAGCGGCAGTAGCAGCAGCAGCAATCAATCCTCAACCAGTTCCTGTTGCTGTAGATTGGATGTCAAGGTTCAGGAAGAACGATCCACCTCGATTTGAGGGGGGATTCAATCCAGATGGGGCATAAAAATGGCTCCAGGAAATGGAAAAGATCCTTGGTTCGCTGCAACCACCAGCAGATCAGTATGTCAGATTGGTGGAGTATGTTCTGTCAAGTGAGGCAGAACATTGGTGGGAGCATCAGAGGCGTAGTATGGAAGCTGGTAATGAGGTGTCACTTGGGATCTTTTTAAGATCTGACTCCTAAACAAGTACTTTCCGGAAGAAGTAAGGAGGGAGAAGGAGTGATTTGGGTCCAATATATAGTGTTTTGAGAATTGATTTGACTCCCTTTTACTATGTGTTTAGCTTGTTTCTCAAGTATTTTGTAGGACTTTTTGTTAATTCTTAGAAATAGTTCTTAGTTTTGAATCCTTGGAACGTTTTGATCTTTTTTGGGTATGTTTCAGGTACTTATGGAGCTTAAATGCAAAATATATTGATGGACATGGATAGAGGATGAAAAGAGCTTTGAAACGGTACAAGAACGGAGTAAAACGGAGTCCGGATGAGTCCGTAGCGCCCAAAACAGTCCGGGGCGCGCGTGCTGAAATTGTACAGACCCCGTGCGCGCCCCAGGCGTGAGGACGGATGCGCCCCAGGCGCGCAAACCGCGTGAAAGTGACGCTGCTCGGTATTTTGGCCATAACTTGAGCTACGCTTATCCAAATAAGGCGATCTTGGTATCATTTTAAAGCTAAGGTAAAGATCTACAACTTTGCCAGAAATAGCCTTGCTCAAATTCGTCCATCTTCAGGGTCAAAATCAGGGCCGAAGTTGAGTGTCAGACATGAGAAAGCCCAATTGGGCCACTTCCGGATCAGTTTTGCTCCAATTCAATTAGGATTAGTTTTATCTTTTAAATATGCATATTTAGGATTAGGTTAGGCAGCCAACTAGAGGAGAAAAATAGAAATTAGAATTGAAGAGGGAGATTACCAATACTTTGGAGCAATTGAAGATTGAAGAATTTGGGGTAATTTGTCTATGAATTTCCCTATTATGTCTTCTCTTCTTCTTATTTCTATGTGTAACTAAAACCCTCGTGTTAGGAACAAGGTGAATTTGTATCGCGTAGTTTATTTTAATTTATGATTTAGAGTTTTCCTATTTTTAATTCATGCGTTAATTGAGTTTTTATTGCATACGTAAACCTGATCAATTTATGTTTTGGATTTCTTAATTCGTAACGAGAGTTAGGAGTCTGAATAGGCCATGCAATTAATGGTATAATCATTTTAGTTATAGAGATATGATTAAATGATTATTGACTTGGTAATTCCCTTGTGCTGAATATGATATTTTCTAATATTGTAATTTGTTGAGAGATCAAAGATTAAATATTTAGAGAATAAGGGTGATGTTAGAGAGATCTAACTATTGCTATTTGAGAGGAATTGTCCATGAATTAAAGGAAAATCTAAATTATAATTGAATAAGTGAAACCTACAATGCAACCAACGTTCCTAACCACTTTTCTCCCATAGTTTCTCTAGTTTTATTTAATTTCATCAACTTATTAGTGTAGTTAATCATTGATTTTAAATCTGAATTTTAATTTAAACAAAGTTCTTAGTAATAGGATTTATTTTTAATTACATTAAGGTGAAAATATACTAAAAACACAACTCCCTGTGAGACGATATTCGGTCTTCCATAGACTATATTACTCGTTGACCCAGTCCACTTGCTGGCACATCAACAAGTTTTTGGGGCCGTTGCCGGGGAGTAGTATTCTTTAGTTTATTTTTGGTACTTAGTGTAATTTTTAGTGAGTTCTATATTTTAAAAAAAAAAAAAAAAAAACCGAAGCTACAGGCCTAAGGGGTGCAAAAGTTTAGTTTGGGGGTCAAATTCTGATTCTACCATCTTATCTCTTAGGATTAGATTTATCTTTATCTCTAGGAAGTTTTTTTTTGTTTATCTTATTTTTTTTCAGCAATAGATATTTTTTTTATTCTTATCTTTTATGATTAGATTAGTTTTATATCTTTTTAGGATTAGATTTATCTTCTTAGGATTATCTTTAGAATATATTTTTTTTATTTATTTTTTATTTTCATTTTTTTTATTATTTTTTTAGGGATTGATTTTTTTTTAGGATTAGATTTGTATTTTTAGGATTTGGACCCCATTAACCCAATTTTTTCAATATTGCGCCCCAGACTTAGTTTTTATTTTCTATTTTTTTTAGTTCGTTTTTAGTTTTATTTTTATTTTTATTTTAGTTAGTTTCTTGTCTCAACAGGTGTTGCGTAATCTTTTTGTTGTTTTTGTGCTCCCAGGTAATTTTATCTATTTGAGTGCAACAAAAGATAAGTAGCACAAGGGAAGAGGACACTTAGAACATGGCTGAAGGGGGAGGATCCGACGGATCCATTCCGCCTCCTCCTTCCCGTATGACGTTAGGCGATTATGCAACCGTGAGCATGGACATGTTTGCCTCAAGCATGGTCCATCCACCAATCTCAGCAACCGCCTTCAAAATTGATCCCAATTACATACAACTCATCAAACAGGATCAGTTTGAGGGTGCGGCAAATCAAGACCCACGGGAGCATATCGCCAACTTCTTGAGCCTCCTCGACTTATTCAAAATCGAGGGTGCTTCGGATGAGGCCATTCGGATGAGACTGTTCCCCTTCTCACTGAGAGGCGAGGCAAGGACATGGTTGCACAATCAGGCACCTGTGAGAGTTTTTCCAGTTGGAAAGTGCTTGTCTCCAAATTCAATTACAAGTTCCTTCCAGCTGGACAACAAGCAAAGCTGAGGCAAGACATCAATTCCTTCAAGCAAGAAGAAGATGAGCCATTGCATGAAGCCTGGGAACATTTCAACCTGCTGCTAAGAAAGAGTCCATACCGTATAGCAGATCATCAGGAAATTATTCTTTTCCATAATGGGCTCAATGGGCATGACCAGACTATGATTGATGCAATAGCAGGTGGAGCATTGAGGAAGAAAACTGTTGAAGAGGCCAGAGAAATCATCACTGTTGTGTCCTTGATCAAGATCAGCCTTGAAGCTATGGAAAAGCCTCAAAGAATGACCTCAATAAAGAGATTAATGTAGGACTTGTAGGATTTCATCCAGTTGGGATAAACAGGTTCTCCCTAGTCAACAATGTGTGTGCAAGTGTCAACTTAGGGATGAGAAGACGTACCTTAGCCCCTATAGCATGGTGGTTCTTATAGGGGATTACCTGTGTGTCATGGGCCGTTCTGATGAGCCTTCTGAAGAGAAAGAATTCAAGTGGGACTCGTAGAGGTTATGCTAAGATTATATCCATAAATCCCGTAGATGATAAACTTAATCCAATACTTCTTTTATCTAACCAAGAGTCGTGGGAATCTAGGAGAAGTAGTTACGCTTGGATGAGACTGTAAACGATAAAGATAAGGATGAAAATCCAGTGCTCGGGGTTAATCTCATTAGCGCGCAATCTCTCTGTTGAAACCCAGCTTGCTCGGTGTAACTCTCCGACCGTGTGTCCTATCCCAGTGTCTAACTGGTCGGACCAAGGTGATTTTGGTCGGGAGGCGCTCGGTCAACTATAGGTCCACTACATAAGCCCCCCAAGCTCGGTGGGGTGATTTGAGCCCTGCCGAGTTAATAAGACGAGCGAATTGTTTTCCGACCAAGTTTTGTTGAAAATGATATCCGACCATTCGAGTGATCCTACCAGAGCTGTCGTTTGATTGACCCAGACGTGACCCTTCAACTCTATTTGCGCCTACACGTGTCCTTCACTTTTACTGGGAAATGGAACGTTATGATTTCAAACCTGCTGGGGGTGCCACGTATTAATTTTTGCCGTAAATGGGCTTTTTCTGACTTAGGCCCAAGTCTTTTGAGATAGTGGAGGGAAGTTTTTAGACGAATATCAAAGGGCGGTTTCTCATAATTCAGAACTTCCATTTAGAACTTCAGAAACATCTTGAACTCTCTCTCTTCCTTGTTCATCGTATTTCAGTGACTATGATCATCAAAACCAGGGTTCTTCAACGACATTCTTGTTACTATTTCATTTTTCTTCTCTACATTGAGTGCGTTTCTCACTTCGTGATCTTCGTGTTCCTTTGGTTTCTTGATTATTCATCGATATCAGGTAATGAACCTCTCTTCTTGTTTCTGACTACTTTCTCTGGCTTTTTTCTCTTTCTTTTTTGCTGTTTTGCATGCGATTGTTTCTGCTATTTACTATGTGTACGTGCTTAGAATTTTATTTTTTATGTATCAACTCTGGTCCTTCCTCCCTTGTTTTTTGAATAGACTTTTCTAGGGTTCGAACAAACCCCAATTTGTTGCTGTGGTACCCCCACTTGCCTTTCAAAATTCTTTATCCCCCTTTAACATTTACTGAGCGATCGCTGTAGTATTTCTTAGGTTTGCTTTACGTTTTGCTGCACTTAACTTCTTAGGGTTGGTACTGAGGCTGCGTTAATCATGAGTGAGGAGTCCGTAAACTCTGACGTATCAAGAACACATAAAGGAGGAAACCCAGAAATTTGTGTTAAACCGATAGCCATGCATTTTCCTCGATCATTGAAAGAGTTCAGAAAGGGTGTGATTCACTATAGGATTGCCGAGAGGGTAGAACAGAGGAGGCTAAGGAAGCAACAGAGAGGTATTAGACATTTCAGTTGGTTTGGGGAAATTCTGCCCAGATAGGGAGGTGTTCCCCAACCGACCGTAATCGTAAGTATTTGATCCGACATAATCAAGTTTTTCTGCTTCTGACTCCAAGTGTGCCCCCCTTTTCCTCAGGTATGAAGAGAAAGTGTATCACTAATCCTGAACTCTACCCACTTCCACCAGATGCACTGAATATGATTGGGTGGACCAGGAGGTTCTCGGTATTCAGTCCGAGCTTTCAACAGAAGGGTCACTAGAACAAACTCGGGCTATAATTTTACCATGTCCTGTAAATAATACTGGGAATCTCTATTCTGTTAGTCCAGTGGGTTTGAACGAGAGGGTTTGCACTAAAATTCCAGAGGGTAGTTTTGGTTTCTATTTTTACGAAGAAGTGATTACTCGACTAGGGATTAGAATGCCCTTTACTGATTTTGAAATAGGTGTCTTGAGTACTTTGAGAGTGGCCCCTTCCCAACTGCATCCGAATGCTTGGGCTTTTGTGAGGGGCTTTCAGCAGGTTTGTTCAGCCATGGAGTGGTCTTGTACTCTTCCGATTTTTTTCTATCTATTTGCCCCACAATGCAACACTTTTGAGAAAGGATCAGAAAGGCGACCTTGGGTTTCTCTGAAGTCTCGCCATGGATATGCTCTTTTCACCAAATACTCCGAGTCTTGGAAGGGGTTTAAACCTTATTTTTTTAAATACAATTTCGTTGGAAACAGTATTTGCTGGTTCACTCGTCCAGGAGAAAGGCATCCACTCCCTCGGTTTCCTCTTCAGTGGTGTGCAAGTTTTTTCAACCGATCGATCGCATCATACACATCAGTTTGGAAAGAACTTGCTGAATACGAAAAGGAAGTGTGCCGAGCAGTGGAGAGTTATTTGAAAAAGAATGGGATGATAGAAACTAAGGATATTGTGAACATTCCCTCGTCGGATGTCAAAGCTGAGTTTGGTAAACTGTTTATGTTTTCTTTGCTGTTATATCTGTGATTTATTTGGATCTAACCAAGTCTGCTTTGCAGAAAAAATGGCTTCTCGAATGGGTGCTTTACTTCAAGGTCAAGGGGGAAAGAAGAGGAAGATACCTGCAACGAGCGTGGCTTCCGGGTCTTCGAGCTTAAGTACCCCAAACTTAAGTACTTCCGCACCTACTGCTTCTCCCCCCGAGGCATCTCCTCGACCAACTCCTAATGTAGTAGCTGTTGCTGCTACAGTTTCATTGGGCCCTAGTGGCCAAGTCCAAGTTACTTCTCCCCCTCAACAACAAATTCGCCGCCGACGGCTGGATAAAGGAAAAGAGAAGGTGTCTGATAGGGCGAGTCCGAGGGTTGAGGGGCCAAGTGTTAAAGTTGCCGCTATTCCATCTTCTGCTGCTATTCCATCTTCTGCTGCAAACCCACCAGAAACATCCATATGGGATCAACAATTTGATGAACGGTTTGTGAAATATGTCTGCACTGAATCTGACTGTTCTCGGTTTGGAACTCTCACCACCGACGAGTGGTCTCGATGCAACATGACTCTGACGAAATATCTTCTCCGAAATGCCAACCTTACTTACTTTTTGGCCAAGCAAGCGGGTGATCTTTTTTCCGGTTTGAACGTTGAACAGAAAGAGGCTCGTGCTATGTCTGCTGCTCAATAGGCTAGCCTTTCGGACGAACTGGTCCGAGTAAAAAATGAATTAGAGAATTTGAAGGCTGACAAATCTGAGCTGATCAGAGAGAGGGATTCTTTGAAAGTTTCCCAAAAAGCTGCTGAGGACAAGAAGAAGGAGGTCGAGGAGGCAATGAAGAAAGAATTGCAGGAGAACCGACAGAAGATGGATGAGTTGAGATCTGAAGTTGAGAGGTCTGCTGTTGTTGCTCGGAAATTGAAGGAGAAATCTCTTCTTCACAAGAAAAAGGCGGAAAGCAACTTCTACAACTGGAGCAAGAGTGTTGGTGATTCTTTTGTCTCGGCAATTAAGCAAATTCAATTTCTGAATCCTGAGACTGAGTTCAGGGTGGTTGGAGCTCATCCATTTCATACTGTCGACAATGGGAAGCTGATTGATATTGAGACCAAGGCCAAAGTCGATATACAAGCAGAGGATCTGCCTAACCCTCTTGTTGATTTGACTGAAGCCCCTGAGTTTGATGATTCCAACATTGTTTTGTCTGATATTGAGGAGTGATTCTAAGCTTTGGTGTTCAGTTTTTGCTGCTTTTATGTAGGTTTTAATTTTTGTTGCTCGTTTGTAACCGAGCGTCGTCACTTAGCCCTTTCGAACAACTTTTCTTTAACTTGTTGCTCGTTGTATTCTAGCGTAGTCCTTGACTGCTATGAACAATTTACTTTCTTACTGAATGTTAATCAATTTACCTTGGATACAAATTGTGTTGCGTAAATTATTTTCGTTACTTTTGGGTTTCGTTTGTCACGTGACCCTTGATATTTAGTGCAATGCTAATCTCCGAACGATCGGACTGTAATTTATTGGGTAAAGGATCACTTCAATCGTATGTATAATTTATTGTGAGTAGAACTCGGATCGCCGACTTTAGCCGAAGCGGGACCTTCGGACCGCGAAATAAGGAAAGTAATTTCCTAAATTCGAGCGTTCTATGAATACGTTGCTGAACTCTCGTAAAGAGTTGTATCTCGATTTTGCTCGGTGGCTAGCTGAACCAAATGAGCCGTATGTCATTTCACAATGTTCGAAAGAGTATTTGAAAGAAATTGATGCATTTTTATTGATAAAAGAATACAAAATGAAGTTGCTCATTGCTGACTAATTCCTAATAATTTGTCACTAATAAATGAAGTCGCTCATTTGCTAACTAATTCCTAACAATTTTTCACTAATCTAAGAAGGGTGTTACCCTTCGTTTATTCAACCTAAACAATTCTGAGCAATAGACTGTCCTATTTGTAAAAAATGAAAAATAAAATAGGAGGTTAACTGTAATAAGCTCTAAGCTTGGCCACGTTCCAGCTGTTATTGATTTCCATTCCTGATAGAGTTTCCAATTTGTAAGCCCGAGATCCAGATTTAGCCTTCACTCGGTATGGGCCTTCCCATTTTGGCTTCAATTTTCCAACTCCAGCATTTCCTTTGCCGATATCTTCTCGGCGAAGGACTAAATCTCCAACTTCAAAACTTCGTGGACGAACCTTCTTGTTGTATTCCCGAGCTTGCCGTTCCTTCATTTTTCTTTCATGAGCGGCGGCGTTCTTTCGAATTTCCTCAAGTAAAATGAGCTCTTCGCTGAGCAAATGGGCATTGGTTTCTGAAGGACGTTCAAGCATCCTAAAGGTAGGGATTCGCTTTTTGATCGGAATGACTGCGTCGCAGCCGTATGTCAAACGAAAAGCAGTCTCTCCTGTAGATGAGTGTATAGTTGTCCTGTGTGACCATAAGACGCTTGGAAGTTTATCCGCCCAAGTGCCAGCTGCATTACCGAGTTTCTTCTTAATTCCATCCAAGATGGTTCTGTTGGCAGCTTCGGCTAACCCATTTGTTTGTGGGTGTTCAATGGAACAGAAATAGTGAGTGATTCCTAGGTTGGCTGCTAGTTGTTGAAAGTGAGAGGCTGCAAACTGCGATCCATTATCAGTGACTATGGCATGAGGCACTCCGAACCGAGAGATAATTTCCTTCACAAAGAAAGATTGAATACGGGTCGTAGAGATTGTTGCTAACAGTACCGCCTCAATCCACTAAGTGAAGTAGTCAATAGCCACTACCGCAAATTTGAGTTGCCCCGGTGCGGTGGGAAACTTTCCGATGATGTCCATGCCCCATTGATAAAAAGGCCAAGGGGCACCGAGGGAATGTAGCTCCTCAGCAGGTCTTTGGTAAATGTCGTTGTGAAACTGGCATTGAACGCACTTCTTAACATGTTCCATGGCGTCCTTTTGCAATGTAGGCCAAAAGTAACCTTCTCGGATTATTTTCCTAGCTAGGGATTTCCCACCCATATGGTGGCTGCAAACTCCACCGTGAATCTCTTCAAGTATCTCCTCAGCTTGGGATTGGTTGACACATCTGAGCATGGGGGAACCAAACCCTCTTTTGTACAGAACTCCATTCAGAACTGTGTACTGAGCTGCCTTTTTAACCAATTTCCGAGCCTCCGCCTGATCTTGGGGAACGAACCCGTGTTGCAAATAGGTAAGAAGGGGATCCATCCATGATTGAGATAATGAGATAGCCAAAATGACACTTGGTTGGGGAATGGTTTCTTGTATCAATGTTTTATTATTTTTCGACCCCTTTGTACTTGCCAATTTGGATAAAATGTCGGCTCGGGAATTTGAATCTCTTGGGACATGGAAAATGTCAAAATCTGAAAAGTTAGAGATGATTCTTTTTACCTCTTCAAGATATTTTTGTAAGATGGGCTCCTTTGCCGAGTATTGCCCCTTGATCTGTGAAACTACTAACTGTGAGTCATTGAAAACTGACACTCGCTCTGCTCCGAACTCATGAACCATCTTAAGGCCCGCAAGAACTGCCTCGTACTCCGCCTGATTGTTTGATGTTTGGAACTCGAATTTCAATGAATATTCCAAGCACAATCATTCGGGGTTTTCAATGATGACCCCGACTCCAGCTCCTTTCCTGTTGCTCGAACCATCTACAAATACTGACCATAAATTCTGAGTGGTATCCGAAGGGATATCTGTGAACTCGGTGACGAAGTCAGCAAGAACTTGAGATTTCATCGCATTCCTTGGTTCATAGGTGATGTCAAATTCAGACAATTCGACAGACCATGAGACCATTCTTCCTGCCAGGTCGGGTTTGTGAAGAACTTGTCTGAGAGGTTGAGCTGTTCTTACCAATATTCTATGTGCTTGAAAATATTGTCTCAATCTCCGAGACGACGTGACCAGACAGTACGCAAGTTTCTCAAGCTTTTGATATCTCAATTCTGATCCTTGAAGTGCTCGGCTAACGAAATATACTAGGGCTTCCGTTCCCGAATCTTCTCGTACCAAAACCGAACTGACCGCTGCTTCTGTCACTGACATATATAGAATGAGGTTTTCACCAGGAAGAGGGCTGTGGAGGACCGGTGGACTGGAAAGATACTCCTTCAATTGAACAAAAGCTTCCTCACAGTGCTCGTCCCAAAGGAAATCTTTGTTTTTCCTAAGGAGCTGGTACCATGGCAAAGCTTTCCGAGCAGCCTGGGATAAGAATCTGGAGAGTGCCGCCACTCGGCCCGTGAGCTGTTGGACTTCTTTAAGACTAGATGGACTCCTCATTTCAAAGATTGCTTTGCATTTATCTGGATTGGCTTCGATACCTCTCTCGGTTAACATGAAATCGAGGAAAGAACCGGCTGGGACTCCGAACACACACTTTTCAGGATTCAACCTCATGGAATACTTTCTCACTCGGTCCAGTATTGTCTTGAGGTCCTGGGCATGGTTTTCTTGCTGTCTGCTCTTTGCAATAATGTCATCAATATATACCTCCATGTTTGAGCCGATCATGCCTTGAAAAACCTTGTTCATCATCCTCTGATAGGTAGCTCCCGCATTCTTTAACCCAAAAGGCATGACATTGTAACAGTAAGTTGCCTTGTCGGTGATGAATGCGGTTTTATCTTGGTCGAGAGGAAACATTGGAATCTGGTTGTAACCAGAGTAAGCGTCCATAAACGACAGGAGTTTGTAACCAGCTGAACTGTCGACGAGCTTGTCAATAACAGGGAGTGGATATTGGTCTTTAGGACAGACTTTGTTCAAGTCTGTGAAGTCGACACACATCCTCCATTTTCCATTGGGCTTTTTGACCAAGACGGTGTTAGCTAACCAGTCTGTATAGTCGATTTCCCGGATGAAGCCTGCTCAGAGTAATTCAGCAACTTTTTCATCAATGGCGGCGGCCTTTTCAGCACTAACCTTCCTTTTGCGTTGTGCCACCGGTTTAGAACCTGGAATGATACTCAACTTATGACAGATAAAATTAGGGTCGATTCCCGGCATATCAGCTGAGGTCCATGCGAACAGATCCTTATTTGAAATCAACAGTGCGGTCAATTCATCTTTAACACTTGTCGGTAGCTCAGACCCGATTTTCACTTGTCTAACGTGATCGTCGGACACCGTCAGGAATTCCCACTGTCCCTTTGGGGTTGGTCTGTTTCTGTCGGATTGGTCCCGCATATCCAGATCCGCCAGGTTAATGTTGCCCTTACCCAAAGAGACTCTTTCCAAATTGCTCTGATCCTTGTTTTTAAATTTCCCCAAACTGGTGTTGTAACATTTTCTCGCTGCCTCCTACTCGGCCTTGACTGTTACCACTCTGTCGTCAGTTCCGACGAACTTCATAGCTAAATGAACTGTTGACACTACCGCCCCGAATGCTTGCAAAGAATTTCTCCCAAGAATGGCGTTGTAAGCCGCTGGACAATCAACCACCAAAAATTTGACTATCTCGGTTCTGGCCGAAGGCTGTTGTCCGAGGGTTACAGGAAGTTGGATGTATCCCTTAGGCTCAATGGTGTCTCCCGTGAAACCAATTAATTCTCCTTCAAAAGGAGTGAGATTGCACTCCCTGAGTTTAAGAGCTTTGAATAGAGGGAAAAACATAATGTCCGCTGAGCTCCCTTGATCGATAAAGACTCGTTTTACCTCGTAATTACCAATAAGGGTAGTGATCACTATGGGGTCATTATGGCCTGGAAGGATTCCATCCAAATCGCCATCATCAAAAATAATGGGAACGTTTTTTGTTGATCTCTTGGCTATGGGTTTCTGACTGACTGCTAAAATTTGATTAATGTACTTCTTTCTATCGGCCTTCTTCTCTCCGCTTCTAGAAAAACCTCCCGCAATAGTGTTAACTAAGAATTCATTTTTAGTAGGGTTTGTATCAGTAGCTGGAGTGGGGTCGGTTCTCTGTCTCCCAGTGTTTCCATCGTCTGGTGACCTACTTCTTTGGCGTTTGGATTTTACTGGCGACTGAGATCTGTTCCTACCTCTTCGGCCGGCTGCATCCCTGATATATTGTTGTAGTTTACCATCTCTGATCATTTCTTCGATTAGATCCCTCAACCAGATACACTCGTCGGTCGTATGGCCATAACCTTTATGGAAGTCACAATACTTTGACCTATCACGCTGTGCGCCCTTCCTTAAAGACGGAGGTCTTTGGGCAGAGCATAAGTCGGTCTGCATCGTTTCCTTCAGGATTTGACTCCTTGGAACAGTTAAAGGAGTGTATTCCTGAAATTTATTCCTTGGAGGAATTCTTCGGTCTCGATCATTCCTATCTTGTCTGCCACCAAAACGTTCGTCACGTTTCTGTTTGTTGTGGCCTTGAGGGTCGGCTCGTTGTCTTTCTTCTCTAACTTTCTGCCCTTTGTGAAATTCCTCCAAATTGATAAACTTATTAGACCTCTGTCTCAGCTCGGCCATATCTTTTGGAGGTTTCCATTTCAACGACTTTCTGAAATCCCCCGACTGTAAACCTTGCGTGAACAATAGTACTGCCACACCAGGCTCTAACCGAGGAACTGAGATAGCCTCCGCATGAAAACGCGAAAGGTAATCTTTCAATGATTCATCTTGTTTTTGGGTGACTGCCGCTAAGGTGTGGTCGGACTTGGGCTGGATGCAACTAGCCGTGTATCTGTTTAAAAACACTCTTTTCATCTCTTCCCAAGAATTTATTGAGTTCCGAGGGAGGGATGAATACCAACGTAACACTGAAGGTTCTAAGGTCATGGAAAAGGCTCGGCATTTCATTTCTTCCCCTCCTCCGTAATAATTCATCGCTCCCTCATAAGAGACAATATGGTCCACTGGATCGGTTAGGCCGTTATAATGTGGTACATTAGAAGGGCCCAAGTATCCTTGGGGGGTTTGAAACGCCATAATATATGGAGTAAAGGGATGACCAGGGTGGAAATCACCCTGATCCTGATTCATGATGGTGTTAGTATGGATATTTTGTGGTGGGGGAAGTTGCATTACCGGAAGTGGTTGTGGGTCCATGGTTTGCGTCATTGGGTTTTGGGGTGGTATGGCGGTCGCTTGGCTCAGGGCAATCCTCGCCATAGCTTGTTGTTGAAGGTCGGCTGTGACACCCTTCCGAATTACCCAAATATAATATAGTACTTAAGCTATTATATTGGATAATATATGGACTTGTGAGTATTAAGAAAATATGTAAGTGAAATTTTTTTTTTCTTTTTAAAGCGGGTGCACAAATCAACACTTGGAATTCTTGGAGAATAAACTCTAAAGCATTTCGAAACAGTTGTATCGAATTCGGCGATTTCTAAAACCTTTTCAAAAGTTGGGTAACATTCGTCTTTTGAAATCGTTTTTATATCATAGAAAATAACTAAAGCTACCCTTGCTTTATTTGATAAAACTGATACCATCGAATAGTGTTCACAGCCGAACTCTCAAATAGATTAAATCAGAGTAAGCGGAAATTATAGGACTATGCAACTAATAGTAATATAACCATAGGTATATACATATATATGAAAAGAGTTATAAGTACATAGTCCCAACATCAAGTCTCCAAGATCCAAAATACAAGTCCACAAACAGATCTACATAGCAGTGCAACCAAAACCCTAGAGTACTCCAAAAGTATATCTACAACATATATACATAACCAAAATATAACTCTAAGGGTGGTCACGTAGATCTGGCAGCATCAGATGTAGTAGTAGTGATAGCAGTAGTCTCCAAGAAGCAAAAGTAGTAAGGTAGCAGCGTCATCATCAACACAGCAGTAGCAAGTCTCCTCCTCAGCATCCACACACCGGATCCTCTGATCCACATCATACACCATACGCAAATACCTAGGGATCGTCGTCCCTCCAATCACTCCCAGTAGAGTGCACGACAGGCTCGTCTCCGCTCGCGTCCTCCACCGGATGCTCCTCGATCTCATCCGAGGGAGAATGTACCCTACCACTGGGTACTGGGTCAGGTGATGGTGAAACCCTGACTGGCTCCTCGGATCAGAAGGGGGAGTCTCCTCGCGGACGACTCTAGTAGTAAAAGGGTGAGAGCGGGTAGGTCGAAAATGAAAACTATGATAAGAACGAGCTGGTCGTGTGGGAGGTGGTCCATGGTAAGTGTAAAACGGGGGTACATGCATAGTGTATATGATGGGAATCCTAAATCTACGAGGACGGAATCGAATCAACGGGTTCGGGTGGTAGAAGGTAATCTCTACCTCTCCCTCGAACACCGCGCGATGGTCCTCATAGATCCATGTGCCACTAGGAAGTGGTCGGATCTCGATGCAAGCAATGTAACGAGACATCACCTACAAGGGCATAGGGGGTAAGCATGTCTATACACATAATCAACAGAGAATAAATTGTACAATGTGAATATGTAAATATGCAATCATAAATAGCAATCACATTTAGCACTTAGCAAGTATTGAATGCAAGTAGGATGCTCACACTTGTTTCATTTATCACAATTAATGCAAATGACTGGCATGATGCATGAATTTAGCTCTCAAGCCTATCTCCATCATTCTGTGTCACTCTCTGACGTCCATCCCTGACAACCCAGCACTCAATAGTGCGTTGTATTCCTAGGTATACAACAATTCGTACATTCACCTAGAATGTACACGACAAGCTTGGAATCCATGTCACCCGAGCATATCCCGTCATCCAAACGGTATAACCATATCGGCATCCACTAAGCCGACCACGTCAACGACGTGTCACCAAGAAAGCGTATTGGCACTCCCAGAGGCCCTCCACATGTTTACCAAAAACATGATATACGTCCTACCATCCAAACTCCAGAATGAATGCATTTCTTTACTTAAAGGGGAATTGATTGATGTTTTGTCCTTTTATTAATACATTACGTGCCTCCCGAGCAACGTGTCATTATTCAAATAACAACATCATGACGTCAATCAATTTCCTTTAAGTCCAGGATCACTTGGTTTATTGTCCTTTAAGTGTTACAAAATAACTTAGAATTGAAAATGGTATTTTTCAATATCTGACTAAAAATACTCGAGTGTTTTCCATAATACTCGAGTAATTCATCAGTTTCCAGATTTTACTCGAGTAGTTCATAATTATACTCGAGTCGTTCATGTCCTTTTAGAGATTTAAGTTTTCAGATCTTCATAAATATGCTCGAGTAATTCATGAGATACTCGAGTAGTTCTTTACCCAGAATACTCGAGTTGTTCATGTATTACTCGAGTTGTTCATCAATTTTTACTCTTGTTGCATCTGAAATACTCGAGTGCCAAGCCTGACTCTCAAGTTGGTGCGCCAATTTTCACACTGGTGCACCACGAAATACTCGAGTGTTAAGCCATATACTCGAGTATTTGCAGGCAGAGCAGACTGAAAACTTGGATTTTACATACCATTTCAATTTCTAAACATTTTTAACCCAAACCAATGATCACAATAGTTCATATACCATATATTGAACATGTTACCATACTCATTTCATATCAAATAACAAATTTGACAGAGAATCAATCATTTATGCATAAAATACACAATTTAGCAATTCAACACCTCAAATTGCAAAATAAACATCACACTCATAAAACAATGGTCATTTGAGCTTGCATGCATGATTTAGAACTTGCTCAACACAGTCATAGAGCATGGATTGGTCTCCAAACCAAAGTTCCTATTCAAACTAAGCCCTTAGAGCCTCTTGGTGGCTCTCTAACACAATTCATGGAATTTAAACTCTATCTAGTGCAAGAAATTACTTCCTCTTACCTCTCAGACTTGAATCAAACAGAGAAATTCCAAAGAAGGCTCTCCAACACCAGAAATCCTTTAGAGCATGACATGCAGAGTAGTTTTGGGTGCAACACCAAAATGGAATTGGTTCACACATGAAACAGAGACACAAATTGGGGAAATTAGATTTTCTAAACTCTATGCAACATAAACTAACTAAGGAAACCGAATTTGGGACTCAAGGATTCGTGAGCTTACCAGAAATCGAAATTGAAGTAAGCTCCCAGAACTGAAAACAACAACCAAACCTCAACTTCTCAGCTTTGATTCTAACAGCACACTCACTCTCAGCTCACAATCTTTATATCTATACAAAGCTCGTGATGTGAGCTTTGTATTGGTGTATGATTTGTGTTTCAATTTGACACAGAGAGGAAGAATCGATCAGACGAAGTTATGAACCCTAACTTACTCAACAACTCAAACTTAGCCAAAAATCTCCACGAATTCGGTGTTGCTGAGCTTAAATAGACATAGAGAAAGCTCATGCAGGGCTACACGACGTCCTTGAGCTGTTGATGATGGAGTATTCGTGTCAACGGAGGGGAATCGGTGGTGGTGACTCACCAAACGCACTAACTCGTGCAACTCTGTCCAGAATACTCGAGTTTTCCGAGAAATACTCGAGTATTTTGCCTCATTTTTGAAAAATAATTATTTTATTTACTTTCCCTCCAAAACCTTTCCTATAATTGCTTCTAGGTCCCAACCCAGGGACTAATATGCAAAACATTTATTTTATGCATTATTATATTTATTAAATCAATTCACACACACATACTAACTATATGAACACATATTTTAATCAAGGATTAATATAGAAATAATTAATTATAATTAATTTATAATTAACATTTCATTAATCGGGGATTAAAATTTTCGGGTGTTACACTACTCCCCCACTTACAAGGAATTTCGTCCCCGAAATTCAACTTATACAAACAACTCAGGAAAATCCTGACGCATCTTATCCTCTAATTCCCAAGATGCCTCTATTACATCACCACAAACCCAGACGACTTTGACCAGACGAATATCCTTCCTTCTAAGCTGCTTGATCCTTCGGTCTTCAATGCGCACAAGCTGCTTCGAAGGTTAAGTTTTCATGAATTTCTAAGTCATCCGGTTGGATTCTAAGGACAATGGTGGGGTCATGGACATATCTTTTCAATTGAGACACATGGAATACATTATGAAGGTTAGCCAATGACGGGGGCAGAACCAATTGATAGGCTACTGGGCCGACTCTTTTGAGAATTTGATAGGGACCAATAAACTTAGGTGATAGTTTCTGGGTTTTCAAGGCTCTACTAACACCTATGGTTGGTACTATTCTAATGAATACATGGTCTCCTTCGGCGAACTCTAAAGGTTTCCTCCTCCTTTCAGCGTAGCTTTTCTGCCTACTCTGAGCTGTCCTCATCTTCTCTTGTATCATCTTGATCTTCTCTGTGGTTTCTTGCACAAAATCTGGTCCAACCAGAGAACTCTCCCCCACTTGAAACCAGCATAACGGCGTCCGACACTTTCTTCCATACAAAGCTTCAAATGGTGCCATTCCAATACTCGTGTGATAACTGTTGTTGTACGTGAATTCCACGAGTGGCAACATCTGCTCCCAATTCCGTTGTCCTTCCAAAGCACAGGATCGTAAGATGTCCTCCAGCGACTGAATAGTCCTCTCCGTCTGACCATCAGTCTGAGGATGGTATGCAGAACTCAACTTCAATCTTGAACCCAAGGCTCTATGCAAATCTTCCCAAAACTTCGATGTAAACCTCGGATCGCGATCTGACACAATGCTTGATGGTACCCCATGCAGACGAACAACTTCCTTAATGTACAACTAGGTGAGCTTTTCCAAAGAGTAGCGCATGTTAACAGGAATAAAATGCGCTGACTTGGTTAGACGATCCACGATCACCCAAATTGCATCATGACCAGTGGCTGTCCTTGGCAATTCCCGACACAAAATCCATCGAGATACTATCCCATTTCCACAACGGAATTTCCAAAGGAAGTAATTCTCCTCCTGGCCTTTGGTGTTCCACCTTGGCCTTCTGACATACCAAACAACATGCCACATACTCAGCCATGTCCTTTTTCAAACCAGGCCACCAGAATATCCTTTTCAGGTCTTGATACATTTTGGTCGCTCCCGGGTGCATACTCATCTTGCTCTTATGTGCTTCATCCAGAATCATCCTTCTTACTTCCGGATCATCAGGCACACATATCCTTGTTCTAAAACGAAGGATTCCATCCTTCCCCTCTTGAAACTCCAACTCCTTGCCTTCTTTCATAAGCTTCTTCTTTTCTTTAAGTCCTTCATCTATATGTTGCAATTCCCGAAATCTTTGCAGAAATTCATTAGTAATCTGCAACATCCCCATCTTGATATTGGTTGGCTCTACTTGCATCGTCAGACTCATATCTCTAAATTCCTCTATCAGTGCAGCTTCTCTAACCATCATTGCACTGATGTGCATTGCCTTTCTACTTAATGCGTCCGCCACGACATTTGCCTTCCCAGGGTGGTAATGGAGCTCAAACTCATAATCCTTCAAGAACTCCATCCATCGACGCTGCCTCATATTCAACTCTTTCTGATCGAAGAGGTACTTTAAACTCTTATGGTCACTAAATACCCGGAACGTAGTGCCATAGAGGTAGTGCCTCCAAATCTTTAAAGCGAAAACAACCGCTGCCAACTCGAGATCATGAGTTGGATAGTTCATTTCATGAACTTTTAGCTGTCTCGAGGCGTAGGCGACGACTTGCCCTTCTTGCATCAAAACACTCCCAAGACCTTGTTTCGATGTGTCACAATACACATCAAAACTCTTCTGTGTATCGGGCAGAACCAATACAGGAAATGATGTCAACCTTTCCTTCAACTCTTGAAAACTCCTTTCACATTTCTCATCCCATAGAAATGGTTGATCTTTCCGAGTCAATTTCGTCAAAGGCAGTGCGATCTTCGAGAATCCTTCAATAAATCTTCTATAGTAGCCAGCCAAACCAAGAAAGCTTCTCACCTCCGTGACTGACTTCGGTTGCTCCCATTGCAAAACCGAGCTCACTTTCGTCGGATCAACGGCTATTCCCTTGTCCGAAATCACATGCCCCAAGAACTTAACCTCCTTTAGCCAGAACTCACATTTTGTAAGTTTGGCGTACAACTGCTTCTCCTTCAGGATACTCAACACTATCCTCAAGTGTTCAGCATGCTCCTCTGGGCTCTTAGAGTAAATAAGGATATCATCAATGAACACAACCACGAATGAATCTAAATAAGGTCTAAAGATTCGATTCATGTAGTCCATGAAGATAGCTGGTGCATTAGTCAATCCGAACGGCATCACGACATACTCATAATGTCCGTATCGAGATCGAAATGCAGTCTTAGAGATATCCTCTTCTCTAATCCTGATCTGATGGTATCCTGACCTCAGATCAATCTTGGAAAATATTGCAGCCCCACGAACATGATCCATAAGGTCATCTATCCTCGGCAACGGATACTTGTTCTTGATGGTCACCTTATTCAGCTGCCGATAATCGATGCACATCCTCATGCTACCATCTTTCTTCTTGACGAACAGAACCGGAGCACCCCAACGTGACACGCTTGGTCGAATCATCTGCTTCTGCAACAGCTCCTCAATCTGCTTCTTCATTTCAGCCATTTCCGGTGGTGCCATTCTATAAGGAGCAATAGAAATGGGACCAGCTCCCGGAACTAAGTCGATACCGAATTCAATCTCTCTTCTTGGTGGCAGACCAGGGATCTCGTCAGCAAATACTTCCGGAAAGTCTCTGACAATAGGGATCTCTTCCATCCTTGGACCATTCTCCTCCACCTCAGAGTTGAACAGGCACACGTAGCCGGAGGGTTTTGAATTTCTATAGGTCACTACTTTTCTATCACAATCAATGATTACTTGGTTTTGACTTAACTAGTCCATTCCCAAGATCACATCTAATTGTGCCAAGGGTAAGCAGATCAAATCCACTTTAGAGGTTTGTCCTAACACTTCTATATAGCAGTTAAGACATGCTCTGGAAACAACTACAGGAGCATTAGTAGGGGTTTCTACTTTGAGGGTACAGGGCATCTCAGACATACTCAAACCCAAACGCTCTACACATTCATATGAAACAAATGAATGCGTTGCACCAGAATCAAACAAAACAAGACAAGGCTGACCATTAAGCAAGTATTTACCTTGCACCAGATCAGAGGATCGGTTTGCATCCACACCACTAAGGGTGAAGACCCTTCCTTGAGCCATAGGTCTATCAGAAGCTCCTCTTGTGTTAGCCTTGACCGGTTCCTTGCAGTCTCTAGCAAAATGTCCCGGCTTCCCACAGTTGAAACATCCACTTGTCCCCCAACAGACACGGCCATAGTGGTTGCGCTTGCACTTGTCGCAGAATGGAACCTCGCTCCGAAAATTCTTTCCATCCGAACCACCAGCTTTTCCCTTGCCTTTCCCTCGGCGATCATACGGGCCTTTGCCTCGGTTGTTGAAACCCTTACGCCTCTGCGGTCCAAAACCTTGAGGGTCTTTCCTTTCTGAAACTTGCAACTCCTCAGCTTTTGTGTCGTCTTCATACATCCTACACATGTCCACGAGTGCAGGAAAGCTTTGGATTCGCTGGTAGCTGAAGATCGACTTCAACTTGGTCCTCAAGCCTCGTTCAAACTTTATGCACTTGCTTCTTTCATCCGGGTTGTTCTGATAGTACGGAGAGTACTTCATCAGCTCCTCAAACTTGGCTGCGTACTCACCCACACTCATATTCCCTTGCTTCAGCTGCAAGAACTCTACCTCCTTCTTCCTCCTTAGATCCTCAGGGAAATATTTGTTGAGAAATTTTTCCATAAATACTCCCTAGCTTACCTCTCTTCCTTCATATTGCAAAAGTTGCACCGTGTGATTCCACCAATTCTCAGCTTCATCCTCCAACATGTAGGCTGCATACGCCACCTTTTGAGCATCAGAACACTCCAACGTTCTCAGAATCTTATCCATGGTGTGAATCCATTTATTGGCCTCTTCCGGTTTAAATCCTCCTTCGAACTTTGGCGGATTGCAACTCCTAAAATCAGCCAGAGTCTTCGCCTCAACGTTACCCACATTACCCTGATGAGACGGGTTAACCGGTTGAGATGGTTGCTGAGTTTGTCGCTGCATGGCTTCCAACACCGTGGTGATCCTTTCTAACATCGCGTTGGTGTGATTTTGGTTTCTAGTTGCCATATTTGACCTGCGCTGTGGGCTTATGGTCATATATGTTGAACTAAAGAAACTTCCATTACACCACCTATACTAAGACTATTACCTAAACGTCTAAATCTACAATCAATTGTGTCTTGTACTCAAAAGAGACAAGATACAAACAAATCAAGGGTATCTAAAGCTCAACAAGCAAAATAATAACATTCAAAATAATGTACATGCCCTGGAGATACCTGCTTGATGTTGATGGCTACCTTTCTGGTACTACTTCCACTACTACAAGATCTGACTTTTGCTCTGATACCACTCAGTGTGACACCCTTCCGAATTACCCAAATATAATATAGTACTTAAGCTATTATATTGGATAATATATGGACTTGTGAGTATTAAGAAAATATGTAAGTGAATTTTTTTTTTCTTTTTAAAGCGGGTAACAAATCAACACTTGGAATTCTTGGAGAATAAACTCTAAAGCATTTCAAAACAGTTGTATCGAATTCGGCGATTTCTAAAACCTTTTCAAAAGTTGGGTAACATTCGTCTTTTGAAATCGTTTTTATATCATAGAAAATAACTAAAGCTACCCTTGCTTTATTTGATAAAACTGATACCATCGAATAGTGTTCACAGCCGAACTCTCAAATAGATTAAATCAGAGTAAGCGGAAACTATAGGACTATGCAACTAATAGTAATATAACCATAGGTATATACATATATATGAAAAGAGTTATAAGTACATAGTCCCAACATCAAGTCTCCAAGATCCAAAATACAAGTCCACAAACAGATCTACATAGCAGTGCAACCAAAACCCTAGAGTACTCCAAAAGTATATCTACAACATATATACATAACCAAAATATAACTCTAAGGGTGGTCACGTAGATCTGGCAGCATCAGATGTAGTAGTAGTGATAGCAGTAGTCTCCAAGAAGCAAAAGTAGTAAGGTAGTAGCGTCATCATCAACACAGCAGCAGCAAGTCTCCTCCTCAGCATCCACACACCGGATCCTCTGATCCACATCATACACCATACGCACGTACCTAGGGATTGTCGTCCCTCCAATCACTCCCAGTAGAATGCACGACAGGCTCGTCTCCGCTCGCGTCCTCCACCGGATCCTCCTCGATCTCATCCGAGGGAGAATGTACCCTACCACTGGGTACTGGGTCAGGTGATGGTGAAACCCTGACTGGGCTCCTCGGATCAGAACGGGGAGTCTCCTCGCGGACGACTCTAGAAGTAAAAGGGTGAGAGCGGGTAGGTCGAAAATGAAAACTATGATAAGAACGAGCTGGTCGTGTGGGAGGTGGTCCATGGTAAGTGTAAAACGGGGGTACATGCATAGTGTATATGATGGGAATCCTAAATCTACGAGGACGAAATCGAATCAACGGGTTCGGGTGGTAGAAGGTAATCTCTATCTCTCCCTCGAACACCGCGTGATGGTCCTCATAGATCCATGTGCCACTAGAAGTGGCCGAATCTCGATGCAAGCAATGTAACGAGACATCACCTACAAGGGCATAGGGGTAAGCATGTCTATACACATAATCAACAGAGAATAAATTGTACAATGTGAATATGTAAATATGCAATCATAAATAGCAATCACATTTAGCACTTAGCAAGTATTGAATGCAAGTAGGATGCTCACACTTGTTTCATTTATCACAATTAATGCAAATGACTGGCATGATGCATGAATTTAGCTCTCAAGCCTATCTCCATCATTCTGTGTCACTCTCTGACGTCCATCCCTGACAACCCAGCACTCAACAGTGCGTTGTATTCCTAGGTATACAACAATTCGTACATTCACCTAGAATGTACACGACAAGCTTGGAATCCATGCCACCCGAGCATATCCCGTCATCCAAACGGACCGTCATCCAAACGGTATAACCATATCGGCATCCACTAAGCCGACCACGTCATCGACGTGTCATCAAGCAAGCGTATTGGCACTCCCAGAGGCCCTCCACATGTTTACCAAAAACATGATATACGTCCTACCATCCAAACTCCAGAATGAATGCATTACTTTACTTAAAGGGGAATTGATTGATGTTTTTTCCTTTTATTAATACATTACGTGCCTCCCGAGCAACGTGTCATTATTCAAATAACAACATCATGACGTCAATCAATTTCCTTTAAGTCCAGGATCACTTGGTTTATTGTCCTTTAAGTGTTACAAAATAACTTAGAATTGAAAATGGTATTTTTCAATATCTGACTAAAAATACTCGAGTGTTTTCCATAATACTCGAGTAATTCATTAGTTTCCAGATTTTACTCAAGTAGTTCATAATTATACTCGAGTCGTTCATGTCCTTTTAGAGATTTAAGTTTTCAGATCTTCATAAATATGCTCGAGTAATTCATGAGATACTCGAGTAGTTCTTTACCCAAAATACTCGAGTTGTTCATGTATTACTCGAGTTGTTCATCAATTTTTACTCTTGTTGCATCTGAAATACTCGAGTGCCAAGCCTGACTCTCAAGTTGGTGCGCCAATTTTCACACTGGTGCACCACGAAACACTCGAGTGTTAAGTCGTATACTCGAGTATTTGCAGGCAGAACAGACTGAAAACTTGGATTTTACATACCATTTCAATTTCTAAACATTTTTAACCCAAACCAATGATCACAATAGTTCATATACCATATATTGAACATGTTACCATACTCATTTCATATCAAATAACAAATTTGGCAGAGAATCAATCATTTATGCATAAAATACACAATTTAGCAATTCAACACCTCAAATTGCAAAATAAACATCACACTCATAAAACAATGGTCATTTGAGCTTGCATGCATGATTTAGAACATGCTCAACAAAGTCATAGAGCATGGATTGGTCTCCAAACCAAAGTTCCTATTTAAACTAAGCCCTTAGAGCCTCTTGGTGGCTCTCTAACCCAATTAATGGAATTTAAACTCTATCTAGTGCAAGAAATTACTTCCTCTTACCTCTCAGACTTGAATCAAACAGAGAAATTCCAAAGAAGGCTCTCCAACACCAGAAATCCTTTAGAGCATGACATGCAGAGTAGTTTTGGGTGCAACACCAAAATGGAATTGGTTCACACATGAAACAGAGACACAAATTGGGGAAATTAGATTTTCTAAACTCTATGCAACATAAACTAACTAAGGAAACCGAATTTGGGACTCAAGGATTCGTGAGCTTACCTGAAATCGAAATTGAAGTAAGCTCCCAGAACTGAAAAGAGCAACCAAACCTCAACTTCTCAGCTTTGATTCTAACAGCACACTCACTCTCAGCTCACAATCTTTATATCTATACAAAGCTCGTGATGTGAGCTTTGTATTGGTGTATGATTTGTGTTTCAATTTGACACAGAGAGGAAGAATCGATCAGACGAAGTTATGAACCCTAACTTACTCAACAACTCAAACTTAGCCAAAAATCTCCACGAATTCGGTGTTGCTGAGCTTAAATAGACATAGAGAAAGCTCATGCAGGGCGACACGACGTCCTTGAGCTGTTGATGATGGAGTATTCGTGTCAACGGAGGGGAATCAGTGGTGGTGACTCACCAAACGCACTAACTCGTGCAACTCTGTCCAGAATACTCGAGTTTTCCGAGAAATACTCGAGTATTTTGCCCCATTTTTGAAAAATAATTATTTTATTTACTTTCCCTCCAAAACCTTTCCTATAATTGCTTCTAGGTCCCAACCCAAGGACTAATATGCAAAACATTTATTTTATGCATTATTATATTTATTAAATCAATTCACACACACATACTAACTATATGAACACATATTTTAATCAAGGATTAATATAGAAATAATTAATTATAATTAATTTATAATTAACATTTCATTAATCGGGGATTAAAATTTTGGGGTGTTACATCGGCAATGGCACGTCCTTGCTGTTCGATTAAGGCCGTTTGTCTATTGAGAATGTTGATCATCTCCTGCTCCCGAGCCCGAGCCGATGCAGATGTGGCATATGACCTACTGATGGAATGGCTGTTGGAAACCAACAAGAGGCCTAACAATCGAGTAGAGGGGGGGTGAATAGGAGATTGAAGCTAATATGGCAATTTTTTGATTTATTGAAAATTAAACTGATGTTGTTCGGTTTTAAAAGAAAGTCCGAGCTTCTTTCCGAGCAGACAAGGTTAAATGATTAACCAATAAGATAAACAAAATGGTTAATCAGTTAACCGAGCTGCTTCAAGGTAGAGCTGGTTTTTGACTTAAGTTCGAAGAACAACACTCAAAGGGTCGAGCAAAGAAAAATTACAGTTCGAACTTAGATAGATGAAGATTAACGAAATTAACAATACGCTTGGCAGCAACAGATAAGCAGTAAAGAAAGAACACCAGAGATTTATCCTGGTTCACTCTCACCCTGAGAGCTAGTCCAGTCGCCTCTGAAAACCTTTCAGAGAGCTTTCACTAAAAATCGATTTTCTGGGTTACAAAGGATTTACAAGAGCCTACCCCTCTAGACCTATCCAGTCAAACAAGTGTACCAAACTCGTGACAAACTACCCACAACAAATCGACGACCAAAGAACCTCTTTGGAACCTTTGCAAATCGAAGCTTTCTCGATCAGAGACCAGCTTCTCACAACAGCAAATACAACGAAGAAGATGATGAAAGTGTATGGCTCCAATTCGAAACACTCTTCGAATATGATGAAAGATTGAATAACAAGAGTGAGTCAATTCTAGAAGGATTTCACAGAGAAGAACTGATTCGAACTTAGAGTTAAGATTTGAAAGATTTAAGTCTCTAAGTTCGTATGAAAATCGAATGTTTTTCTTCTCTGTGAGTTTTTGATTTCTGCTCTGTTTTAATGAAAGTTTTTGGTTCTGAGAAAATGGTTGAAAAGCTATCAATACCATGTTAACGTTGAAGACCCCCTCTTTTATAGTCTCCTCTTTTCTGCAGAGAAAGAGAGAAAGAGAGCTGTACGGAGATGGGGTTTCCAACGGTAACATTTAGACAGCAGAGCAGTGATGGTGACAGTTCACCAACCTTTGATTAAATTCAAACTTGTCAGAGCATAGGAGCTAAACCTAGGACTTCTACCCAGACTCAACGGTAATAAAAAGTACGAAACAGTTGAGCAGAGTCCGAAGGTTGAAGACAATGCATTGTTGAAGACGATGAACAGAGATTGTCGAGCTTTTGGCTTTGTTCGAGCTTGGTGTTTCTGAGCTTGATCTGAGCGTCGGCAAATAGTCAAGTTTAGAACGATCAACCCGAGCTTATTTACTCTATCAGATGTTGTGGCTGTTTCGAGCTTAATCCGAGCGAGTACCGAGCAAATCATCATCCGAGCTTTCTGCCTTGAAATGAAGAACCGAGCTTGAGCTACAAAAGCTGACTTGATGCAGGTAGCGAAGAACCCTAGTTTTCCGAGCTTCTGCCGAGCCTCTGCCTTTGGCGGAACGCATACGCAAAACAAAGATTCCGAGCCTCTGCAGAGCTTGTACCTTTAGCTGAACGCTTGCGCTGATAAGTCTGACTTGTCTAACGCTAAGCACAAGCCGAGTCTGTTTATTTGACACCATCAAAAGCTCTTTGATTCTGCATTGTGAGTCTACAACCTCCCCCTTTTTGATGATGACAAATATTCTTTAACAGTTTGTTGCTTTTTGTGTTCTCCCCCTGACTGTATGCTCGTAAACTGATTGGACTTGGCACTGATTGGAATTTGCTCGACAATACACCACATGTTGCACATGAAAATGCACTTATCAGACCTTTCTCCCCCTTCCACTTGTTGAAAGGATGTAAAAATGTGGAGCAGGAGCAGCTCGTCAAACACTCCCCCTGAATTTATGCTCGCAAAATCTGAAACATCAAAAACAAACAACAAACACACCTTTCTCCCCCTTTTGGCATGATCAAAAAGGAGCCAAAGATTAAGCACATTAGCCAAAAGAGAGAAGAAAAAAAAACTAAAGAAAAGATTAACACCTTTCTCCCCCTTTTTGGAAAAAAATAGATTTAACATTTTTCTGTAAGCACTTGATAGTAATGTACCACTTGTTGATTAAAAACAAAACTGTTCTCCCCCTTAAGACTTTAAAATGATAACCAAGGAAGAAAATTTTCATGATCATCGTTCTCCCCCTTTAACAGTGAAAGCATGCTTCTCATCCGAGAAGGTAAAAGGTAAAGGTGAGAATGACGAATAACATAATATGAAAGTTCAAATAGTAAAAACAGCACTCTTCTCCCCTTAGATAAAAATTTAGAGGAAGGGAAGAGGTTTTGAAGGATGTGAAATTTCAGGAAATTTAAACAAATACACAATTGAACGTAAAGATCGAGACTATGAAGGTGATCAAAATTTATGATATACTGAAAACCAAGCTCATGCAGAGCACATGCTAAACTTATCCAGGATTCCGAGCTTGCGCTGAGCACACACTGGATTCGTCTAGAATGTCGAGCTCACGCCGAATTTTATAAAGAGTTTCCCTCGACAAAGGTTTAGTAAACACATCGGCTAATTGATTTTCAGTACTTACAAATTCTATGACACAGTCACCTTTTTGAACATGATCTCGAAGAAAATGATGCCTAATTTCAATGTGTTTTGTTCGAGAGTGATACACTGGATTCTTAGTTAGATTGATCGCACTTGTATTGTCACATTTGATAGGAATGTGATCTAAAATTAAGCCAAAATCTGATAACTGTTGTTTCATCCAAAGAATTTGAGCACAACAATTACCAGCAGCAATGTATTCGGCCTCAGCTGTTGACAAAGCAACGCAAGCTTGCTTTTTAGAAAACCACGACACAAGGGAACTGCCGAGCAAATGACACGTTCCACTTGTGCTTTTTTGGTCAAGCTTGCACCCAGCAAAATCTGAATCCGAATACCCAATCAAACTAAGATTGGCATCCCTAGGATACCACAGACCAGTGTTCACAGTTCCTTTTAAATATTTAAAAATTCGCTTAACCGCCGAAAGAAGAGATTCTTTGGGATTAGCTTGAAAACGAGCACATAAACACACACTGAACATAATATCTGGCTGAGACGCAGTCAAATATAGAAGGCTTCTTATCATGCCTCTATATTTGCTTACATCCACGGCTTTACCTGACTCATCCTTGCCGAGATAGCTGTATGTGCTCATGGGAGTGGCAGCTTCTTTGCAATTTTCTAAGCCAAATTTCTTGAGGAGTGCCTTGCAGTATTTTCCTTGATGCACAAAGGTTCCTTCATCAACTTGCTTTATTTGCAGCCCAAGGAAGAATGTGAGTTCTCCCATCATCGACATCTCGAATTCACCTTGCATTGATTCAGACAACTTCTTGCAAAGAGACATGTTAGTAGCACCGAAAATTATATCATCAACATAAACTTGTACTAACAATATGTCCTTTTTGGATTTATAAATGAATAGAGTTGTGTCAACCTTCCCTCTCTCAAACCCTTGTTCGAGTAAAAATGAGCTCAAACGATCATACCAAGCTCTCGGAGCTTGTTTCAAACCGTAAAGAGCCTTTTGGAGTTTAAATACATGGTTTGGATATTCAAAATTTTCAAAGCCAGGAGGTTGTTTCACATATACTTCTTCATTTATAAAGCCATTTAAGAAAGCACTCTTTACATCCATTTGATAAAGGGGGAAATTCATAATAGATGCAAAAGCAAGTAAAATTTGGATTGCTTCAAGCCTAGCAACTGGAGCGAAGGTTTCATCATAATCGATACCTTCCTCTTGGTTGTAGCCTTGAGCAACTAATCTTGCTTTGTTTCTTATAATTGAGCCTAATTCATCTGTTTTATTTCTGAAAATCCATTTCAAGCCAATTATCGTATGATCATTGGGCCGAGGAACCAATTCCCAGACATCATTTCTGATGAATTGATTCAGTTCCTCTTGCATGGCAATCGCCCAATGTTCATCATCAATTGCTTGATCAATCGAATTAGGTTCAATTTGAGAAACAAAGGAAGCGAAATTGCAAAAGTTCTGAATAGAACGACGAGTTAAAACTCCCTTATTCAAGTCGTCGAGCACATTCTCTATCGGATGGTCCTTGACTCTCTTCCAGGCTGGACTGAGTTCAAACTTCTCTGCTCGGCTTGGAATGAGTTCGGACTGACTATTTTGAATTTGGCTCGGACTGAGTTCGGTTTGTTCCTTGTTTGTTTGGCTCGGAACAAGCTTGTCCTTCTGATCTTTGTCTTAAGCAGTTTTATCCTTTTGAGCTCTTTCAGTTGTTGTGCTCGGATCGAGTTCAGCAATATGATGATCCTCTCTATCTGCACAACTAACATTGTCTCTCCGAGGAGACTCATCAAATACCACATGCACGGACTCTTCCACAGTGGAGGTCCTTTTGTTGAAAACTCTAAATGCTTTACTATGAGTAGAATAACCCAAAAATATTCCTTCATCGGCTTTAGAATCAAATTTGCCGAGATGCTCTTTTCCATTTTTTAAAATGAAGACTTTGCAGCCAAATGTATGGAAATGAGAAATTTTTGGTTTTCTACCCTTATAAAGTTCATATGGAGTTTTCTTTAAAATTGGTCTGATGAGGATGCGATTCATTACATAGCAAGCTGTGTTCACTGCATCGGCCCAGAAATAATGTGGTAAATTGTATTCATTTAGCATGGTTCGAGCTAGTTCTTCTAGAACTCGGTTTTTCCGTTCCACAACTCCGTTCTGTTCGGGAGTCCGAGGAGCAGAAAACTGATGTTCTATTACGAACTTAGAACAAAACTTGTCAAATTTGTAGTTCTCGAACTCACCGCCATGGTTTGTTCGGATTACAACTACTTTTTGGTTAGCTCGGTTTTGGAGTTGCTTGACATGCTCTTTAAAAGTTTCAAAAGTTTCACTTTTTGATTTTAAAAATAAAGTCCATGTAAACCTGGAAAAGTCACCTACAATTACTAAGGCATAGAGATTGCCACCAAAGCTTTTGACTTGTGATGGTCCGAACAAATCCATGTGTAACATTTCCAACGGATGCGTTGTCGAGACCATCAACTTAGATGGAAAATCGTTTTTCTTTTTGATCGGTTTGCACTTCTTGCATTAAGAGCAAACTCCCTCAATGTTAAAATTTAGCTTTGGTAAACCAATTACTAATTCTTTTGATTGTAGTTTCTTTAACTGGTTTACATTTATATGAGTTGTCCTTCTATGCCATAACCATGTGTCACTTTCTTTGCTAACCATGCAAGTGGTTACCAAAGAGGTGATTTCATTCAAATCAACCAAATAAGTATTGTTAAATCGTTTTCCAACAAATTTGACAGAGTTGTCCTCGTCACTTTTAATAATGCAATGGGTAGAGGTAAAAACAACATGGTTACCAATATCACAAAGTTGGCTAATACTTAAAAGATTGTGTTCTAGCCCTTTTACAAGTAAAACATTATTGATAACCAAGTTGGCAGAGTTACTGACTTTACCTTCACCCAATATTTTACCTCGGTTGTTATCACCATAAGTGACGTAGCCCTTATCTGAATGTGAAAGTTCAATGAATAGATTTTTGTCCCCCGTCATGTGCTTCGAGCATCCACTGTCAAGGTACCATCTGCTCTCTTTTGCTCGGAAGCACACCTGCATCACAAAAATATTACTTCTTTGATTCGGGTACCCAAATTGTTTTGGGTCCCTGGGGGTTAGCAGTTGGATCTTTCTTTTTGACTACCCAAACAAAGTTTCCCTTGGTTACACCGTGACGTCGGATTTTACATTCATTGGGTGTATGACCATGAAGGCCACAGTAGGAGCAGCTCGGCCGTTTTGAGTTATTAAAGTTTGAGACATAGTCGAGTTTCCTTACTGCTTTCTTCTTGGTCTGAGTGTAGCCGAGGCCAGTTTTGTTCGAGTAGTTCCTATGTTCGGCTAAAAGCCGATCAAACAAGCCATCACTCTTGATGACAGATGCACTTTTAAATTTTAGGTCAGAAATTTCCTTTTCATATTTAGTGCAGCAGTCAAGATTTTCGTTTTTCAACTGAGTGATAGTGTTTTCTAATGACTCGTTTCTGCTTTTCATAATTTCAATTGAATTTTCCAAATCAAGAACATGCTCTTTGTATTTTGAAAGACTGAGTTTCAACTTAATGAAATTTTTAGCAAGCTTCTTGAATTCGGTTTGCATTTCAAGATAAGCAGAATACAATTCATCAGAGTCATTAAATTCAGATTCAGAGTCAAAATCAGATGTAGAGGTTACCTCAGTGTTTTTAAGTTCAGACATTGTTCGGCTGGCTGAGGTTTCCTCGCTGTGTTTGCCCATTAAGCATTTGAAATTTGATCTTTGATTAATTGTGCCAAAAGTCGAGCTCAATGAGTCTTCTTGATCAGTATATCTGAGACTCGAACAAGCTTCCTCATCTTCACACTCCGAGCAAGAGTCATATACAGGGAGATCTTGTTCATCTATTCTGAGTGATGAGCTCGATACTTCCTTTTCACGGTTCGAGCACCATTCTTGCTCGGGGCTCGTTTGGCTCGTGCATCTGAACACAATTTCCCTTCCAATTAAGCACAGAATTGCTTTTTCTTCTTCATCGCCTGAGCTGGAGCTTGAGCTGGTATTGTTGTTGGGTGCATCCCATACTATGTAAGCTCTCTTCTTCTTGTGGTCTTTGTTCTTCTTTATTTCTTCACCACTTTGCTTTTGTAATCTTGGACAGTAAGTTCTAATGTGACCTGTTTCACCACATTCGTGGCATCTAACCCGGTCTTTTGAACTTGAGCCTTTGTGGTGAGTGCTTCTGGTATCTCTTGCTCTGTTTGTGAAGTTCTTTTTCCCTTTAAAAAATTTGTTGAACTTCCTGACCATGAGACCAAAGTCTTCCTCATCCATGTCCGAGCTGGACTCATCTTCAGAGGATTCTTTGGTTGCCTTTATAGCAGATTTGAGGGAAATTCCCTTCTTCTTCTTATCAGATTCTTCATGCATGGTCAGTCTGCCGAGCTCCATCTCATGCTCTTGCAGCTTGCCGAACAAAGTGGCTATACTCATTGTGTCCAAGTCTTTAGCTTCCATGATGGCAGTGACCTTCGGCTGCCATTCTCTGCTAAGACATCTAAGCACTTTGTTAGTTATCTCGGCATTTTGAAAAGTTTTGCCGAGAGCATTAAGATGGTTTATGATATGAGTAAACCGTTTCTGCAAATCATTTATATTTTCATTTGGCAGCATTCGGAATAACTCATATTCATGCATCAGAGTATTTAATCTTGCTCGTCTGACCTCACTTGTCCCTTCATGAGTAAGTTGTAGAATGTCCCACATTTCTTTAGCAGATTTGCAACTTGACACTCGAAAGAATTCATCGTAGGACAAAGCTGAGGTGATGATGTTTTTGGCTTTTAAATCGAAAGATACTTTTCTTTTGTCATCATCATCCCAACTTTCCCACGGGATTTCTACAACTTCATCATTAATTTTTCTTTTAGGGACAAATGGCCCATTTTCAATAGATTTCCAAATTTCCATATCTATGGCTTCAATGAAAATTTTCATTCGAGCTTTCCAATAAGCATAACCCTCACCATTGAATAGTGGTGATCTGTTTATGGAAGAGCCTTCACCTCCGAAGGGATTGTTAGTAGCCATTTGGTTTCCTCAAGGATATTTTCGAAAAAAGTTTTTACACTCGATATTTCGACCGAGCTCTGATACCACTTGTTGGAAATCAACAAGAGGCCTAACAATCGAGTAGAGGGGAGTGAATAGAAGATTGAAGCTAATATGGCAATTTTTCGATTTATTGAAAATTAAACTGATGTTGTTCGGTTTTAAAAGAAAGTCCGAGCTTCTTTCCGAGCAGACAAGGTTAAATGATTAACCAATAAGATAAACAAAATGGTTAATCAGTTAACCGAGCTGCTTCAAGGTAGAGCTGGTTTTTGACTTAAGTTCGAAGAACAACACTCAAAGGGCTGAGCAAAGAAAAATAACAGTTCGAACTTAGATAGATGAAGATTAGCGGAATTAACAATACGCTTGGCAGCAACAGATAAGCAGTAAAGAAAGAACACCAGAGATTTATCCTGGTTCACTCTCACCCTGAGAGCTAGTCCAGTCCCCTCTGAAAACCTTTCAGAGAGCTTTCACTAAAAATCGATTTTCTGGGTTACAAAGGATTTACAAGAGCCTACCCCTCTAGACCTATCCAGTCAAACGAGTGTACCAAACTCGTGACAAACTACCCACAACAAATTGACGACCAAAGAACCTCTTTGGAACCTTTGCAAATCGAAGCTTTCTCGATCAGAGACCAGCTTCTCACAACAACAAATACAACGAAGAAGATGATGAAAGTGTATGGCTCCAATTCGAAACACTCTTCGAATATGATGAAATATTGAATAACAAGAGTGAGTCAATTCTAGAAGGATTTCACAGAGAAGAACTGATTCGAACTTAGAGTTAAGATTTGAAAGATTTAAGTCTCTAAGTTCGTATGAAAATCGAATGTTTTTCTTCTCTGTGAGTTTTTGATTTCTGCTCTGTTTTAATGAAAGTTTTTGGTTATGAGAAAAATGGTTGAAAAGCTATCAATACCATGTTAACGTTGAAGACCCCCTCTTTTATAGTCTCCTCTTTTCTGTAGAGAAAGAGAGAAAGAGAGTTGTACGGAGATGGGGTTTCCAACGGTAACATTTAGACAGCAGAGCAGTGATGGTGACAGTTCACCAACCTTTGATTAATTTCAAACTTGTCAGAGCATAGGAGCTAAACCTAGGACTTCTACCCAGACTCAACGGTAATAAAAAGTACGAAACAGTTGAGCAGCGTCCGAAGGTTGAAGACGATGCATTGTTGAAGACGATGAACAGAGATTGCCGAGCTTTTGGCTTTGTTCGAGCTTGGTGTTTCTGTGCTTGATCTGAGCGTCGGCAAATAGTCAAGTTTAGAACGATCAACCCGAGCTTATTTACTCTATCAGATGCTGTGGCTGTTTCGAGCTTAATCCGAGCGAGTACCGAGCAAATCATCATCCGAGCTTACTGCCTTGAAATGAAGAACCGAGCTTGAGCTACAAAAGCTGACTTGATGCAGGTAGCGAAGAACCCTAGTTTTCCGAGCTTCTGCCGAGCCTCTGCCTTTGGCGGAACGCATACGCAAAACAAAGATTCCGAGCCTCTACAGAGCTTGTACCTTTAGCTGAACGCTTGCGCTGATAAGTCTGACTTGTCTAATGCTAAGCACAAGCCGAGTCTGTTTATTTGACATCATCAAAAGCTCTTTGATTCTGCATTGTGAGTCTACAATGGCTATGGCGAGAGTTTCCAGGTGCAGTTCTTCCTGGATTCAATCTGGTTCTAGGTGTTGTACTTATGTGGTCTGGGTTGGGTGGGATAGGAGGGGTGCGTTGGGTGTTTCACCCATGGTGTGCTCGGGTTCCAGTGGTCCTAGCTGTGTTTCGGGTAGTTGGGGATGTGCTACTTGAATCACCATGGGTGGAGGGAGGCGGTGTAGGAGGGGTTGGTGGTGGTGGTGGAGGCAGTATGGTTCATAAAACTTGGAGGGGTTGGGGGTTGCTCCCAGTCCTAGGATGAGAAGATTGTGGTGTTTGGGAGTGAGTAGCGTGATTACTACTACGATTATGGCTACGATGAGGGGGTGGCTGGCTTTGTGAATGGTTTGGTGGCTGGGGATTATTCCCTGCTCCAGAATGGGATGTTCGTGGCGGTTGCCCGTTATTTCCACGATTATGGTTGAGAACGTAGCGCAGATCGCCCGCCGCCTGAGGCTGCGGATCGTTGTTATCAGCGTTTCTGGGCCTGCCACGGGTGCGGGTGATGCGGTCACGGAGGTCACCAACTTGACTTCTGGTGGTGACCATGATGGTGGTGGTGGGAATGATATGTTACTCAGTTCCCACAGACGGCGCCAATGTCATGTCATTGATCAAGATCAGCCTTGAAGCTATGGAAAAGCCTCAAAGAATGACCTCAATAAAGAGATTAATGTAGGACTTGTAGGATTTCTGCGTATCCAGTTGGGATAAACAGGTTCTCCCTAGTCAACAATGTGTGTGCAAGTGTCAACTTAGGGATGAGAAGACGTACCTTAGCCCCTATAGCATGGTGGTTCTTATAGGGGATTACCTGTGTGTCATGGGCCGTTCTGATGAGCCTTCTGAAGAGGAAGAATTCAAGTGGGACTCGTAGAGGTTATGCTAAGATTATATCCATAAATCCCGTAGATGATAAACTTAATCCCGTAGAATAATCTCCCCTTTTCTTTGGCCTTGAGATGACCGAATTTTGTAGCACAAAAGGAAAAATTATATTCTGGAATTTTTGTGTTCTTACAATATAGACATTTATATTTTATAGAAATTTTGTATCTGTTTGAAGTATTTTAGTCCTTTTTGTTTGGAAACTAAAATAAGATTCTGAAAATTTTGTGTTACTGAAACTATAAGATCTAATGTAGCATTAAAAGAAAAGAAGAAAATCTTAGTCTTTTGCCTTGTTTTATTGTTTGGTCGTGATATATATATATAGAGTGGTAGTTGTTATTATTATGTTATGTGACTTATTGGATGATTATTTGATCTCTGATGTTGTAATTGTGAAATGAAATTAGTTTTATGAAAACAGATGAAAATTCTGGATTTTATGGTGTTAACAGTGATATATAATTGATTTTGATAAAAAGTTACACATGGTTTATATTATTTGGTTTGGTAAATTTAGGAGTAAATAGGTAAATTTTATCTTGTGATTGTGTAAATGTCTGACTATGTGGTTAGTATAAATTGTAATCTAGTTACTGTACAAAAGTAATTTTTCTTGAAAAGTGATTATCTTGTGTCAAATTGATTATTTTGAGTATATGAAATTAAGTGACTAAAGTATATATGTGTGTTTGAAAATTTTAGAAGTACTCTTTTATGTATATAATGTTGGCCGAATTTATTGAGGAGAAAAACAAAAATGTTTGATTATTTTTAATTGATTTTTTTTATATGAATAAATGGTTATCAGTGTGTATTATGTATTCTGATAAAAATATATTTAGATCTGGAAATTTTCTTAATGCTGAAAAGTATTATTTTCATAAGGTATAAGACCCCAAATAATAATTTTTATAGGTGTATACTATGCTTAACTGTTTACATATGTATAGGAATGTTAGAGTCTGATAGTTTAAATCTTTGAAGTGATGCAACTGGACTTATGATGTCTGTCCAGAAAACTGATATGCTTTATTTGAATCATATTTAATCATTTTATTATAGTAGGACTAATAAAGAATTTTTAGGAAAAAGTGGCATGTGTTTTCGATGAACTGTTTAGGAGAAAAATTGATTTTTGAGAAATAGTGTATGTGTTGTCCAAGATTGTAAAGTAGTTGCATCAAGGATGAAAATCATTTTGAAATAATTGGTAATGTATGCTTGATGATAAAATCTTAATGATAAGTATTTAAAAATAAAAAGGAAGTACAAAAGTGATTTTTTGAATGTACTGATGCTTGAAAGTGAATTTTCTGTAAACTGTTTGTAGTCTGTAATTTAATCTAATTAATGATAGAAAAAATATTTTGAACTTGGAATGCTTGAGTTTATTTTCTCATTTAGTTATATGTGTTTATAACATGATTTTGCAAAATTTGTTTACTGCTTGGTCTGATTAAAAATTTGCATCAAAAGAAAAATACTTTAAAGTCATGCTGTATGAGTGGTCTGGACATGGTAGTTGTTATAAGGTGCTTAGAAGAGAAATTTGTAGTGAAAGAAAAAGAGATTTATCCTTAGGATGTAATGATTATGTTTTAAAAGTTATATTATGATTGGAGATGATTTTCATAATTTAAAAGCTAAAAAGAAAAGGTGACTTTGCAAGACTTGTAGGGTATGCTGTCCAAAATTCTAGATTGGTTGCATCAACTATAAAAATTGTTTTGGAATGAATTAGTATGAGGATTTTTATGATAGGACCTTTATTATAAGTGTATAGAGTAAAAAGAAATTACAAAAGTGAATTTGTGAAAGTATGATTTGATGTTTTTTTAAATGAATTGTTGTTTTTACTGGTATAAGTGTGTGCATGTGGTAGTTGTTATATAAGTAATATAGTATGGTACTGTAGAAATAAAAATGTATTCTAAATAGTTTCCAAAGTATTAGAATGAGTTTTAAATTATGTTTTGCAAAAAGGATTTATTGAATTCTAAAAGGAATTATTTTAAGTTATTTGACGCCTTGAAAAGGATTTCTGTTTTAAAAAAGAATTTCTGTTTTAAGGTGCTTTGGTACCTTGGGTTTAGTCTTTACCTAAGTAAATAGATAGTATAAGGTACTTGTCAGATATTGATTTGTATGTCGTTCGTCGTTTAAGAATAAAAGGAATCAAAGGTGAACGAGCTGCTGGAGCTGTAGACACAAAGGTTGAAACAGAGTAAGCGTGGATCTCAGGTGAGAGAGAAGCCTTCTTATGACATAGTGGCATGTAGGGTAATATTAGGACGTTCCGTATGTCGGAACTAGGAATCTATCGGTCGAGTAGTAAAATGGCAATTGAGTGTGTATCCCGCCGTTTATACGAAAAACACGATTCCTCGATATTTATTGTATGTCGGTTGATAATTGATTATGCCATGTTGTATATTTTTTTGAATTGTATATTATATTTTGGAAATAAGGATTCATCTTGTGGAAAGATAATTAATGTTCGGTGGTTCCCATGAAAAGAGTTCTTTGTGTTTTTCGACCGGTCGTTCCATGAAAAGGACATGACATATTTTGTAAATATTATTATGAAATATAAGAATGGTTAAAGAATAATGTGAAATTGAAAAAGCGATAGTAGTGTACAGTGATGGTGCAAGCGGCACGATAACTTTGTAAATATCCCCTTTAAGTGACTGGCCACGTGGATGACTGTGCCGTGGTCTAAGTCTCGTGGAATCCACTGTAATGTAGAAGGGTGTTTGATGTTTCCCTTAGAGGTCGTGACCTGTTAGAAGCGAGGCTTTGAATGGGTCGACCAAAACTAGGATTAATGACATACTTAAAAGACTTAGGAACCCCTCTCCTAAACCTATGCGTTGAGAGTGAAGTAGTGGAGAGGAAAAATACCGAATACTTGGAGGCCGGTGTACTTTCAAGTGGTGATTGCGATAGGGGAGGGCAAGGACGGTGAACGTCAAGAAGCCTCGAGTGCTTCTCTAGGCAGGACAAGACTACAAGGACTTGTCTTTCGGCTGTAGGCAATGTCGTAGCAAGGAACTGCACGATCAACTAGAGATAGCGCTGTCGCCCCCTTGAGCAAATCTTAGATGGTGAGAGGGAACCCGAATGGGGCTAGATGTCGCTGTATTCTGGAAACTGTATTGATGAAATGATTTCACTTCGGTTGTTGGATACTTGTTGGTGCGTACCCTTCGACATCAATGCTAGCATGGTTAGGGTTCCTGTGCTTCCCATCTGCTTTCCGAACTAGGATGTGGTTGGAATGATGGAGGAGATGTAACGTGTGTGCTACCAAACCCTTCAGCCTCGGTGGTGGTACCCCTTCTTGAATTTCCGGTGGTTATGACAGTGAAACTTAGAGCCTAAAGATAATTAAATACAATGGTTATGATTATATGAAAATTTTCCTTTTGGTGATTAGTGAAATTTATTAAACGGAACGGTAATAATGATGTATATTTGTTTGTGTGGTCTTAATATTCCCCTCTGGTAAGCCCACGCCATCGACGATCATATCGTTTGGAGTGCTTACTCTCTCTATTTCCCTTTCCTGTGGACATTGGGGAACAATGTTCACAGATGACAGATCATGTACTATCTCTAGTAGCGGTTGCTCAAGTCGGAAGAGGATCGCGAGACGACATACAGGAAGCAGAAGCAGCAATCAAAGAATATTCCAGACAGTTGCGGTGGAGGAAATGATGAAGACTAATAGTCTAGGATAGTTTTTGTTTTGTATTCCATCTTTTGATGGGTAGGACATGATTACTCTATCCCGAATGTAACCCCAGTTGTAACATGGATTATTTAAATGAAATAAAAGAAGTTCTTTTTGGTTATGTATCAAGTTCATTAAATAATTAAATGTTTTTCCGCAAATTAACCATCGAATAATTTTGGCATCACGAAAACGAACATTTTGGAAAAGTGTTAGTGACATCTCATTTTGGAAAGGAATTTTATGTTGTGAGTTTATGAACCAAATATTTTGAAAACCAAATGAATCAAATTGTTTTATGAAAAACTTTTGTAAAAGAATTAAAATGAACTGACTTTGGTAATGTTTATAATAAAAAAAAATGGCGCAAATTTTTAGTGAAAATTCTATGTCCAAATTGGGGTGTTACAAAAGATGGTAGCCTCCGGATGTGCACCAACTACAGACAGTTGAATGCCGTGACAATAAAGAATAAGTATCCGCTCCCTCGCATTGATGATTTGTTGGATCAGTTGAGGGGTGCATCAGTTTTCTCTAAGATTGAACTCCGATCGGGATACCATCAATCCGTATCCGTGAAGAGGACATTCCAAAAACTGCTTTCAGGACGCGTTATGGGCACTTTGAGTATGTGGTGATGCCTTTTGGATTGACCAACGCTCCTGCAATATTCATGTATTACATTAATAGGATCTTCATGCCATACTTGGATTCTTTTGTCATAGTATTTATTGATGACATCCTAATTTATTCTAGGAGTCCAAGTGCGCATGAGGAGCATTTAAGGATTGTGTTGCAAATCCTTAAAGAAAAGCAGTTGTATGCCAAGCTTTCTAAATGTAGCTTTTGGTTGGATGAAGTCCATTTTCTGAGACATGTGATTTCTGCACAGGGAGTTGCTGTGGATCCCTCTAAGGTGGAAGCCGTGTTATAGTGGGAGAGGCCCACATCAGTTACAGAAATAAGAAGTTTTCTGGGATTGGCAGGTTACTATCGGAGATTCATTGAAGGTTTCTCCAAATTGGCTCTTCCATTGACAATGTTGACTAGGAAAGATGTCCCTTATCAATGGTCACAGTAGTGTGAGAGCAGATTCTTAGAGCTGAAGAAGAGATTGACGAGCTCTCCGGTGTTGATCTTACCGGATCCAACCCAACCCTTCGATGTGTATTGTGATGCTTCAAAGCAAGGCTTGGGTTGTGTACTTATGCAGCAAGGCAAGGTTGTGGCTTATGCATCTAGACAGTTGCGACAACATGAGCAGAATTATCCGACTCATGACTTGGAATTAGCAGCTGTGGTGTTTGCCTTGAAATTTTGGAGACATTACTTGTATGGCACGAAGTTTGAAGTGTTCAGTGACCACAAGAGTCTCCGTTATCTCTTCGATCAGAAGGAGTTGAATATGAGACAGAGGAGATGGATGGAATTCTTGAAAGATTATGACTTCCATCTTCAGTATCATCCTGGTAAGGCTAATGTGGTAGCTGATGCATTGAGTCGCAAAACCCTCCATATTAGCAACTTGATGGTGAAAGAGATGCAGCTGATTCAGGAGTTTAGTAATCTCAACTTAAACATGCTGGTGAAAGAGAAAAGTATTGTTCTGGAAATGTTGCAGGTCACTAGTGAGCTAATGAACTTGATTAAGGACAGACAGGCGGATGATGGAGAACTCCAGAAGTTGTTGGAAGGAGCAGCAAGTAAAGAGGAACCTGATTTCATCAAGGGTGCAGATGGAGTTATCAGGTTTAGAGGTAGAATATGTGTTCCAATGGACTTTGAGGTTCGAAGAGACATATTGTGGGAAGCTCACCAGTCAAAGATGAGTTTCCATCCCGGTACAACAAAGATGTATCAGGATTTGAAGAAGATCTACTGGTGGCCAGGGTTGAAATCTGATGTGGACGACCATGTGTCTCACTGGTTGACTTGTCAGAAGGTGAAGATTGAGCATCAAAAGCCAGGAGGTCCGTTGCAATCACTTGATATCCCTGAATGAAAGTGGGATAGCATAGCCATGGACTTTGTGACAGGTCTACCTAGAACTGCTGCAGGTTGTGATGGTGTACGGGTTGTTGTAGACCGTTTAACAAAGTGTGCTCACTTTATCCCAATCCATAAGAAGTACACACTGGAGAAGCTGACTCAGTTGTATATTCGGGACATAGTGAAGCTTCATGGTGTGCCTTCTAGTATTGTGTCTAATCGTGATCCACGATTTCTGTCTAGATTTTGGCAGAGTCTTCAGCAGGCCTTGGGTACCAAGTTGAGGTTTAGTATAGCCTATCATCCTCAAACTGATGGGTAGTCTGAGCGTACTATTCAGACCTTGGAGGATCTGTTGAGGGCTTGTGTTCTAGAGCAGGCTGGTAGCTGGGAGCAGTTGTTGCCATTGATGGTGTGATGTCCTAGACTAAGAGGACCTCAAGGTTAGGGAAGAAGACCTTAAGGAAGCCTCTATCTAGGGTTTATCTGTGATGTTTGTGGGTGTCCTCAGGTGGCAAGGTAGAGAGCCAAGAAGTAACCCTAATCACTGGTGTGTGAAGGTGACAATTAGGGTTAGAGGACATACCTGAGCCCCATGTAGTACGGAGCTACTTATAGGGGGGAGCTGGTTGCCCTAATGGGCTTGCTTGAAACCTAAGTAGGACCAGCCTGTAATGAGCTATGAGCTGTCCTTGTGGATAAGATGCGTACGTCATCCTGTCCTTGGTATCGGAATCTCTGCGTGGTGTCGGACAAGGAAGTCGGACCTTAGTTGGAGCATGAAGTCGGCCCGTGTCTGGTGTCTATTCGGCCGTTGAGCTTTGAGCTCGGCCAAGCACACAGAGGGCTTCCTAAAGGGTCATCAGGCCCTGCGTGAGGTTTTCGGGGAGCTCGGCTAAGCCGAGTCCACCACATAAGCCCCCCAGCTCGGTCAAGGCTATTCAGGCCTTGTTCTAAGGTCTTGGGTTAGGTCCTTTTTCCAGGTCCGCCACATAAGCCCCCCAGCTCGGTCAAGGCCATTCAGGCCTTGTTCCGAGGTTCCAGGGAGTTCGCAAGAAGAGTTGCCGAGAGCTGGATCCAGCTGTCTCTGACGTCCTTTCACCTTGACGGAGCAGATTTGAAAGCTGTCCTTTCACCTGCTCCGACGTGACGTTTGCTTTCTCCGTGTTTGACACGTGTCTGAAATCACGTTAAACGATGCGTTGCCATTATTGCAACGTTGCTCGAGGTCTACTGTTCCACTCGCTCTACGCCACGTGTCTCAGCGTGTATGGTTGCATGCTGGGTTGGGCTGTTGGGCCAAGCCCATCACGCAGAAAAGAGGGGGAAACTCCAAGTTTGACTTTCCCACTTCTCTCACACTCACGAACCGCTCTTCTCCCATACCGAATCCGTTTCTTCTTCTCCTCTTTCGTTTGTTTCACTTCTCTGCAACTTCCTTTTCTTCCTCTCCAACACTGAATTCATTTCCCTTTCTCTGCAACATCTTTCTCTTCCTCTCCCAAACAGAATCCGTTTGATCTTGCCCGTAGCACAAGCCCCATTCTCCTTCACGTTTCTACTTTGAGGTACTGTTTCTTGCTCGTTTCTTCTCCTTCGTCTTTTCTTTATTCTCCTTTCTTTACTGCTTTCTGGTTTGCATGGAAGGGGTTAGTATTTTTGTTTTCTGTTTCTGTGGAAATAGAGTAGTTTCCCCTGGTTGTTTTATGTTTTGTGGCTAAGATCCTGGGTTTAAGGTCTTGTAAGTTTTGATTTTGGGAAATAACCTTGGCGCTTTTGGGCTGGAGTGTTTAGGCCTTTGGAGAGTTTTTGATTTTTGTTTTTATTCTTATTTTTCAGAATCCCAGAGGAGTGGATTGGGGAAGTAGGAAGATGAGTAGGAGTAGAGAGTGGTTTAGGAAATGGGTAGGGGTGGTTTCGCTGTCAACCAGCAGCAGTGGGGAGGAGGACGGCTCCTCCTCCTCGTCCTGATCCTCACCGGAGGAAGACGAGGCGCTTCGTCACCAAAAGGAGTATAGGCAGAAGTATGAAAAACAAGTCCTGGAGGTCGATCCCCTTGAGGTCGTCTATCCTCGGAATTGGGAAGAGCAGAGAGAGTGGATAAAACAGTATGCCTGGGCCGAGTTCGTCGATGGTAGGGAGAGTTACGACTTTGAGATGATGGAGAGAGAAAGGATGTATGAGCGAGGGGTTCCTGTGGTAGAGGGGAGATGCTCGCCCCTCGGAACAACTTCGAGGGGATTTTTTTGGGGGGTTATTTTTCGTAACCAGTAGGACTAACGCCGAGCTCCCCTGTTCTTCCACAGGTAACATGCCACCCCGGAAGTGCATCTGCCGACCCGAGCTCTACCCCGCACCCCCTGATGCCGATCAATACCAGTGGGTTGATGTTGAGCGCAAAGGAGTTCGGTCCAGTCTAGATTCCGAGGACAAACTTGCTGATGTGAAGAGAGCTGTGCTGCCATGCTCGAGGGATTCTACTGGCAACTCTTATGAAGTTCTACCGTGTTCCGTGAATGATAGGATATGCTCGCGGATCGATGATAACTCTTTCTTCTTCTACGCCGACCTGATATAGAACCTAGGCGTGACCCTCCCATTCACCGACTTGGAGATGAGGGTTTTAAACGAACTCGGACTGGCTCCTTCGCAATTACACCCTAACACTTGGTCGTTTCTTCGAGCCTTCCAAAAATATTGTGGAGCCAAAGGATTAGTATGTACAGTTCGGCTTTTCTTATGGTTGTACAACCCCTTCGTGAGTAACAAAGAAGGCGTAACTGGTCGGCTTTGGGTGTCGACCAAGGCCCGAGGTCATTTCGGGCTCTTCGGCATGTTCACTGATTCTTGGAAGCACTTCAAACCAAGATTTTTTAAGTATAAGTATGTGGGCACGGGGCGACCTTGGTTTCGGGCCGAGACGAGGCCGAAGTTCCCCTTGGAATGGACCCAAGAGTTCTTCACTCGCCATGTCGGCACGCCGCAGAGATGGTCGGGAGCAACACTTGATGCCGATGAGGCTGTAACGGCCAACCATTTCCAGTCCGAGTACCGGGCCAGGAAATTCCAGCTTGACATCGGAGTGTTTATGAAGTGTCCCGATGATGAAGTCGTTACAAAGATTGGTAGTTAACTTTACTCTTGCACTTTTATATTTTTTTTCTTTCAACTTTCTGAATGATTTTGTTTTATTCTTTTGTTTTCAGACTAACACTGGTTGGACATGTCGTCAAAGGCGCCCAAACTTGCAATGGAGGCCCGAAAGAGGAAGAGGACTGACAGCCCTTCCAATGAAACTGCGTCCGCCGAGGTCTCAACCGACTCGGCTCCTCAGCCGCGGCCTACTCCTCCTTCAGTTATTCTTGCCCCTCCACCTCCTCGGTCTCCGAGCCTTAACACCGATGTGGTCGCTGCTGCTGACCCCCCCTTCATCGTCAAGTTCGAGGAAGGGAACTGACATTCTTCCGAGGCCGCCAACCACCATTGCCAAACCCTCGGTTAAGGAAACTTTGATAAGGATGTCCGGGGCTGAATGGAAGAGAATGGCCGAGGAGCTGGCCTGTCAACTGAAGAGGTCGACCACCATGTTTAATGTGCTGGCGGAGGTCGCAGATGACGTAGCTGAGGGTGTATCTCCCCTTAAGAAGAAGGACCGAGCTGAGCTGGCGGCCGAGGTGGCTGATTTAAGGAGTAGTAAAAATTCCACCGATCAGAAACTGGCTGAGTTGGAAGAGAAGCACCGCCAGCAAATGGAGGAGCTTCTCAAAAATCATGAGGAGGCACTGGCCCAAGTTAAAGCAGATGCCCAAAAGGCAGAGGAGGCTGCTAAGGAAGCAGGTCGGCAGGAAGGCCTCGCCGAGGTTGAGAGGGTCCGATCAATGCTGAAGAGAAGGGCTGCTCAAGCACTTAAACACAAGATAGCAGCGGCAGAGGCAACCTTCGATTTTGAGAAAGGGGGAAGCAAGATCTTTGCCAATGCTGTTGAACAGATTCAGCATCTGAACAAAGAGATCCGAGTTCGGGTTGTCGGCGCTAGTGCTGGTGATGAGCATTTTATTTCCCATTATTCCTTGCATTATTTTACTCCTATTATTGATACTTGTTGCCCATTTGACATTGATTAGCTTGATTTAGTGATTTTGAGTTTATTGGACTAATATTCCGAATATTGTTTAATTTGGGATTATTTAGCCTAATTAATTCTATTTCTATTTTCAGGTAATATTTGGCACAAGGACACTTTGGAATGTTTAGAAATGAAGATTGAAGCATTGAATTGAAGATTGTAATTTGCATTTAGGTCCCTTTTTAATTGTAATTTTTAGAATAGTGTTTCTTAGGACTTGGGCCCATGTTTTAGGCCCATTTTCATGACTAAAGAGGGGAAATTCGTGTAACCCCCAAGACACACTCCCATTTTCAGATTTCTCACTCTCTCTCTAGGTTAGAACCTCTCTCTTGGCTCTCCCAAGTGGTGGTGGCTGCTAGGGTTTTGTTCTTCCCCATTTCTACTCGTTTTTCTTCATTTATGGCCATGGAAGGCTAGACTTCAAGGGTTAATCCCTTTGGTATTGTATTATCTACTCTTGAGCTCTTGTTATTAATGCAATTTAATTTTCTCTTCTCTGTTTTCATGTTTATCGATGTGTAGTGGTTTGCTTAATTCCATTTCGTAGAGATAATACATGAATATAAATGCTTAATTTGTATTAACTCGTAAAAACTCCAATTCTGGTTTCTGATGCTTAATTAGAAGTTAGGGTTTGGAGTGATAACTGAATTTTCGCTTAGTATTTGGTTATCACGAGTTGGACAGAGGAGAGGAGAGGAATCGATCTTTAGTGAGCTAGGATTGAGTAGTGTACGTAGCCAAAGGGGTTTGCCCGCTTTTGTTTCTGATTTTCTTAGTTTTTATATTCTGTTTATGTTTTGTTCTTCACATTTGTCACACACAAAAACCCCCCCCATTTTACTGCACACTACGTGTTTGATACTTTGCCTAGACCGATATTCGCTGGGAAACGACCTAGGATCACCTGATGAGCATTTTATTTCCCATTATTCCTTGCATTATTTTACTCCTATTATTGATACTTGTTGCCCATTTGACATTGATTAGCTTGATTTAGTGATTTTGAGTTTATTGGACTAATATTCCGAATATTGTTTAATTTGGGATTATTTAGCCTTATTAATTCTATTTCTATTTTCAGGTAATATTTGGCACAAGGACACTTTGGGATGTTTGGAAATGAAGATTGAAGCATTGAATTGAAGATTGTAATTTGCATTTAGGTCCCTTTTTAATTGTAATTTTTAGAATAGTGTTTCTTAGGACTTGGGCCCATGTTTTAGGCCCATTTTCATGACTAAAGAGGGGAAATTCGTGTAACCCCCAAGACACACTCCCATTTTCAGATTTCTCACTCTCTCTCTAGGTTAGAACCTCTCTCTTGGCTCTCCCAAGTGGTGGTGGCTGCTAGGGTTTTGTTCTTCCCCATTTCTACTCGTTTTTCTTCATTTATGGCCATGGAAGGCTAGACTTCAAGGGTTAATCCCTTTGGTATTGTATTATCTACTCTTGAGCTCTTGTTATTAATGCAATTTCATTTTCTCTTCTCTGTTTTCATGTTTATCGATGTGTAGTGGTTTGCTTAATTCCATTTCGTAGAGATAATACATGAATATAAATGCTTAATTTGTATTAACTCGTAAAAACTCCAATTCTGGTTTCTGATGCTTAATTAGAAGTTAGGGTTTGGAGTGATAACTGAATTTTCGCTTAGTATTTGGTTATCACGAGTTGGACAGAGGAGAGGAGAGGAATCGATCTTTAGTGAGCTAGGATTGAGTAGTGTACGTAGCCAAAGGGGTTTGCCCGCTTTTGTTTCTGATTTTCTTAGTTTTTATATTCTGTTTATGTTTTGTTCTTCACATTTGTCACACACAAAAACCCCCCCCCATTTTACTGCACACTACGTGTTTGATACTTTGCCTAGACCGATATTCGCTGGGAAACGACCTAGGATCACCTGATGAGCATTTTATTTCCCATTATTCCTTGCATTATTTTACTCCTATTATTGATACTTGTTGCCCATTTGACATTGATTAGCTTGATTTAGTGATTTTGAGTTTATTGGACTAATATTCCGAATATTGTTTAATTTGGGATTATTTAGCCTTATTAATTCTATTTCTATTTTCAGGTAATATTTGGCACAAGGACACTTTGGGATGTTTGGAAATGAAGATTGAAGCATTGAAGTGAAGATTGTAATTTGCATTTAGGTCCCTTTTTAATTGTAATTTTTAGAATAGTGTTTCTTAGGACTTGGGCCCATGTTTTAGGCCCATTTTCATGACTAAAGAGGGGAAATTCGTGTAACCCCCAAGACACACTCCCATTTTCAGATTTCTCACTCTCTCTCTAGGTTAGAACCTCTCTCTTGGCTCTCCCAAGTGGTGGTGGCTGCTAGGGTTTTGTTCTTCCCCATTTCTACTCGTTTTTCTTCATTTATGGCCATGGAAGGCTAGACTTCAAGGGTTAATCCCTTTGGTATTGTATTATCTACTCTTGAGCTCTTGTTATTAATGCAATTTCATTTTCTCTTCTCTGTTTTCATGTTTATCGATGTGTAGTGGTTTGCTTAATTCCATTTCGTAGAGATAATACATGAATATAAATGCTTAATTTGTATTAACTCGTAAAAACTCCAATTCTGGTTTCTGATGCTTAATTAGAAGTTAGGGTTTGGAGTGATAACTGAATTTTCGCTTAGTATTTGGTTATCACGAGTTGGACAGAGGAGAGGAGAGGAATCGATCTTTAGTGAGCTAGGATTGAGTAGTGTACGTAGCCAAAGGGGTTTGCCCGCTTTTGTTTCTGATTTTCTTAGTTTTTATATTCTGTTTATGTTTTGTTCTTCACATTTGTCACACACAAAAACCCCCCCCCCCCATTTTACTGCACACTACGTGTTTGATACTTTGCCTAGACCGATATTCGCTGGGAAACGACCTAGGATCACCTGATGAGCATTTTATTTCCCATTATTCCTTGCATTATTTTACTCCTATTATTGATACTTGTTGCCCATTTGACATTGATTAGCTTGATTTAGTGATTTTGAGTTTATTGGACTAATATTCCGAATATTGTTTAATTTGGGATTATTTAGCCTTATTAATTCTATTTCTATTTTCAGGTAATATTTGGCACAAGGACACTTTGGGATGTTTGGAAATGAAGATTGAAGCATTGAAGTGAAGATTGTAATTTGCATTTAGGTCCCTTTTTAATTGTAATTTTTAGAATAGTGTTTCTTAGGACTTGGGCCCATGTTTTAGGCCCATTTTCATGACTAAAGAGGGGAAATTCGTGTAACCCCCAAGACACACTCCCATTTCAGATTTCTCACTCTCTCTCTAGGTTAGAACTTCTCTCTTGGCTCTCCCAAGTGGTGGTGGCTGCTAGGGTTTTGTTCTTCCCCATTTCTACTCGTTTTTCTTCATTTATGGCCATGGAAGGCTAGACTTCAAGGGTTAATCCCTTTGGTATTGTATTATCTACTCTTGAGCTCTTGTTATTAATGCAATTTCATTTTCTCTTCTCTGTTTTCATGTTTATCGATGTGTAGTGGTTTGCTTAATTCCATTTCGTAGAGATAATACATGAATATAAATGCTTAATTTGTATTAACTCGTAAAAACTCCAATTCTGGTTTCTGATGCTTAATTAGAAGTTAGGGTTTGGAGTGATAACTGAATTTTCGCTTAGTATTTGGTTATCACGAGTTGGACAGAGGAGAGGAGAGGAATCGATCTTTAGTGAGCTAGGATTGAGTAGTGTACGTAGCCAAAGGGGTTTGCCCGCTTTTGTTTCTGATTTTCTTAGTTTTTATATTCTGTTTATGTTTTGTTCTTCACATTTGTCACACACAAAAACCCCCCCCCCATTTTACTGCACACTACGTGTTTGATACTTTGCCTAGACCGATATTCGCTGGGAAACGACCTAGGATCACCTGATGAGCATTTTATTTCCCATTATTCCTTGCATTATTTTACTCCTATTATTGATACTTGTTGCCCATTTGACATTGATTAGCTTGATTTAGTGATTTTGAGTTTATTGGACTAATATTCCGAATATTGTTTAATTTGGGATTATTTAGCCTTATTAATTCTATTTCTATTTTCAGGTAATATTTGGCACAAGGACACTTTGGGATGTTTTGAAATGAAGATTGAAGCATTGAAGTGAAGATTGTAATTTGCATTTAGGTCCCTTTTTAATTGTAATTTTTAGAATAGTGTTTCTTAGGACTTGGGCCCATGTTTTAGGCCCATTTTCATGACTAAAGAGGGGAAATTCGTGTAACCCCCAAGACACACTCCCATTTCAGATTTCTCACTCTCTCTCTAGGTTAGAACTTCTCTCTTGGCTCTCCCAAGTGGTGGTGGCTGCTAGGGTTTTGTTCTTCCCCATTTCTACTCGTTTTTCTTCATTTATGGCCATGGAAGGCTAGACTTCAAGGGTTAATCCCTTTGGTATTGTATTATCTACTCTTGAGCTCTTGTTATTAATGCAATTTCATTTTCTCTTCTCTGTTTTCATGTTTATCGATGTGTAGTGGTTTGCTTAATTCCATTTCGTAGAGATAATACATGAATATAAATGCTTAATTTGTATTAACTCGTAAAAACTCCAATTCTGGTTTCTGATGCTTAATTAGAAGTTAGGGTTTGGAGTGATAACTGAATTTTCGCTTAGTATTTGGTTATCACGAGTTGGACAGAGGAGAGGAGAGGAATCGATCTTTAGTGAGCTAGGATTGAGTAGTGTACGTAGCCAAAGGGGTTTGCCCGCTTTTGTTTCTGATTTTCTTAGTTTTTATATTCTGTTTATGTTTTGTTCTTCACATTTGTCACACACAAACACCCCCCCCATTTTACTGCACACTACGTGTTTGATACTTTGCCTAGACCGATATTCGCTGGGAAACGACCTAGGATCACCTGATGAGCATTTTATTTCCCATTATTCCTTGCATTATTTTACTCCTATTATTGATACTTGTTGCCCATTTGACATTGATTAGCTTGATTTAGTGATTTTGAGTTTATTGGACTAATATTCCGAATATTGTTTAATTTGGGATTATTTAGCCTTATTAATTCTATTTCTATTTTCAGGTAATATTTGGCACAAGGACACTTTGGGATGTTTGGAAATGAAGATTGAAGCATTGAAGTGAAGATTGTAATTTGCATTTAGGTCCCTTTTTAATTGTAATTTTTAGAATAGTGTTTCTTAGGACTTGGGCCCATGTTTTAGGCCCATTTTCATGACTAAAGAGGGGAAATTCGTGTAACCCCCAAGACACACTCCCATTTCAGATTTCTCACTCTCTCTCTAGGTTAGAACTTCTCTCTTGGCTCTCCCAAGTGGTGGTGGCTGCTAGGGTTTTGTTCTTCCCCATTTCTACTCGTTTTTCTTCATTTATGGCCATGGAAGGCTAGACTTCAAGGGTTAATCCCTTTGGTATTGTATTATCTACTCTTGAGCTCTTGTTATTAATGCAATTTCATTTTCTCTTCTCTGTTTTCATGTTTATCGATGTGTAGTGGTTTGCTTAATTCCATTTCGTAGAGATAATACATGAATATAAATGCTTAATTTGTATTAACTCGTAAAAACTCCAATTCTGGTTTCTGATGCTTAATTAGAAGTTAGGGTTTGGAGTGATAACTGAATTTTCGCTTAGTATTTGATTATCACGAGTTGGACAGAGGAGAGGAGAGGAATCGATCTTTAGTGAGCTAGGATTGAGTAGTGTACGTAGCCAAAGGGGTTTGCCCGCTTTTGTTTCTGATTTTCTTAGTTTTTATATTCTGTTTATGTTTTGTTCTTCACATTTGTCACACACAAAAACCCCCCCCCATTTTACTGCACACTACGTGTTTGATACTTTGCCTAGACCGATATTCGCTGGGAAACGACCTAGGATCACCTGATGAGCATTTTATTTCCCATTATTCCTTGCATTATTTTACTCCTATTATTGATACTTGTTGCCCATTTGACATTGATTAGCTTGATTTAGTGATTTTGAGTTTATTGGACTAATATTCCGAATATTGTTTAATTTGGGATTATTTAGCCTTATTAATTCTATTTCTATTTTCAGGTAATATTTGGCACAAGGACACTTTGGGATGTTTGGAAATGAAGATTGAAGCATTGAAGTGAAGATTGTAATTTGCATTTAGGTCCCTTTTTAATTGTAATTTTTAGAATAGTGTTTCTTAGGACTTGGGCCCATGTTTTAGGCCCATTTTCATGACTAAAGAGGGGAAATTCGTGTAACCCCCAAGACACACTCCCATTTCAGATTTCTCACTCTCTCTCTAGGTTAGAACTTCTCTCTTGGCTCTCCCAAGTGGTGGTGGCTGCTAGGGTTTTGTTCTTCCCCATTTCTACTCGTTTTTCTTCATTTATGGCCATGGAAGGCTAGACTTCAAGGGTTAATCCCTTTGGTATTGTATTATCTACTCTTGAGCTCTTGTTATTAATGCAATTTCATTTTCTCTTCTCTGTTTTCATGTTTATCGATGTGTAGTGGTTTGCTTAATTCCATTTCGTAGAGATAATACATGAATATAAATGCTTAATTTGTATTAACTCGTAAAAACTCCAATTCTGGTTTCTGATGCTTAATTAGAAGTTAGGGTTTGGAGTGATAACTGAATTTTCGCTTAGTATTTGGTTATCACGAGTTGGACAGAGGAGAGGAGAGGAATCGATCTTTAGTGAGCTAGGATTGAGTAGTGTACGTAGCCAAAGGGGTTTGCCCGCTTTTGTTTCTGATTTTCTTAGTTTTTATATTCTGTTTATGTTTTGTTCTTCACATTTGTCACACACAAAAACCCCCCCCCCCCCCCATTTTACTGCACACTACGTGTTTGATACTTTGCCTAGACCGATATTCGCTGGGAAACGACCTAGGATCACCTGATGAGCATTTTATTTCCCATTATTCCTTGCATTATTTTACTCCTATTATTGATACTTGTTGCCCATTTGACATTGATTAGCTTGATTTAGTGATTTTGAGTTTATTGGACTAATATTCCGAATATTGTTTAATTTGGGATTATTTAGCCTTATTAATTCTATTTCTATTTTCAGGTAATATTTGGCACAAGGACACTTTGGGATGTTTGGAAATGAAGATTGAAGCATTGAAGTGAAGATTGTAATTTGCATTTAGGTCCCTTTTTAATTGTAATTTTTAGAATAGTGTTTCTTAGGACTTGGGCCCATGTTTTAGGCCCATTTTCATGACTAAAGAGGGGAAATTCGTGTAACCCCCAAGACACACTCCCATTTCAGATTTCTCACTCTCTCTCTAGGTTAGAACTTCTCTCTTGGCTCTCCCAAGTGGTGGTGGCTGCTAGGGTTTTGTTCTTCCCCATTTCTACTCGTTTTTCTTCATTTATGGCCATGGAAGGCTAGACTTCAAGGGTTAATCCCTTTGGTATTGTATTATCTACTCTTGAGCTCTTGTTATTAATGCAATTTCATTTTCTCTTCTCTGTTTTCATGTTTATCGATGTGTAGTGGTTTGCTTAATTCCATTTCGTAGAGATAATACATGAATATAAATGCTTAATTTGTATTAACTCGTAAAAACTCCAATTCTGGTTTCTGATGCTTAATTAGAAGTTAGGGTTTGGAGTGATAACTGAATTTTCGCTTAGTATTTGGTTATCACGAGTTGGACAGAGGAGAGGAGAGGAATCGATCTTTAGTGAGCTAGGATTGAGTAGTGTACGTAGCCAAAGGGGTTTGCCCGCTTTTGTTTCTGATTTTCTTAGTTTTTATATTCTGTTTATGTTTTGTTCTTCACATTTGTCACACACAAAAACCCCCCCCATTTTACTGCACACTACGTGTTTGATACTTTGCCTAGACCGATATTCGCTGGGAAACGACCTAGGATCACCTGATGAGCATTTTATTTCCCATTATTCCTTGCATTATTTTACTCCTATTATTGATACTTGTTGCCCATTTGACATTGATTAGCTTGATTTAGTGATTTTGAGTTTATTGGACTAATATTCCGAATATTGTTTAATTTGGGATTATTTAGCCTTATTAATTCTATTTCTATTTTCAGGTAATATTTGGCACAAGGACACTTTGGGATGTTTGGAAATGAAGATTGAAGCATTGAAGTGAAGATTGTAATTTGCATTTAGGTCCCTTTTTAATTGTAATTTTTAGAATAGTGTTTCTTAGGACTTGGGCCCATGTTTTAGGCCCATTTTCATGACTAAAGAGGGGAAATTCGTGTAACCCCCAAGACACACTCCCATTTCAGATTTCTCACTCTCTCTCTAGGTTAGAACTTCTCTCTTGGCTCTCCCAAGTGGTGGTGGCTGCTAGGGTTTTGTTCTTCCCCATTTCTACTCGTTTTTCTTCATTTATGGCCATGGAAGGCTAGACTTCAAGGGTTAATCCCTTTGGTATTGTATTATCTACTCTTGAGCTCTTGTTATTAATGCAATTTCATTTTCTCTTCTCTGTTTTCATGTTTATCGATGTGTAGTGGTTTGCTTAATTCCATTTCGTAGAGATAATACATGAATATAAATGCTTAATTTGTATTAACTCGTAAAAACTCCAATTCTGGTTTCTGATGCTTAATTAGAAGTTAGGGTTTGGAGTGATAACTGAATTTTCGCTTAGTATTTGGTTATCACGAGTTGGACAGAGGAGAGGAGAGGAATCGATCTTTAGTGAGCTAGGATTGAGTAGTGTACGTAGCCAAAGGGGTTTGCCCGCTTTTGTTTCTGATTTTCTTAGTTTTTATATTCTGTTTATGTTTTGTTCTTCACATTTGTCACACACAAAAACCCCCCCCATTTTACTGCACACTACGTGTTTGATACTTTGCCTAGACCGATATTCGCTGGGAAACGACCTAGGATCACCTGATGAGCATTTTATTTCCCATTATTCCTTGCATTATTTTACTCCTATTATTGATACTTGTTGCCCATTTGACATTGATTAGCTTGATTTAGTGATTTTGAGTTTATTGGACTAATATTCCGAATATTGTTTAATTTGGGATTATTTAGCCTTATTAATTCTATTTCTATTTTCAGGTAATATTTGGCACAAGGACACTTTGGGATGTTTGGAAATGAAGATTGAAGCATTGAAGTGAAGATTGTAATTTGCATTTAGGTCCCTTTTTAATTGTAATTTTTAGAATAGTGTTTCTTAGGACTTGGGCCCATGTTTTAGGCCCATTTTCATGACTAAAGAGGGGAAATTCGTGTAACCCCCAAGACACACTCCCATTTCAGATTTCTCACTCTCTCTCTAGGTTAGAACTTCTCTCTTGGCTCTCCCAAGTGGTGGTGGCTGCTAGGGTTTTGTTCTTCCCCATTTCTACTCGTTTTTCTTCATTTATGGCCATGGAAGGCTAGACTTCAAGGGTTAATCCCTTTGGTATTGTATTATCTACTCTTGAGCTCTTGTTATTAATGCAATTTCATTTTCTCTTCTCTGTTTTCATGTTTATCGATGTGTAGTGGTTTGCTTAATTCCATTTCGTAGAGATAATACATGAATATAAATGCTTAATTTGTATTAACTCGTAAAAACTCCAATTCTGGTTTCTGATGCTTAATTAGAAGTTAGGGTTTGGAGTGATAACTGAATTTTCGCTTAGTATTTGGTTATCACGAGTTGGACAGAGGAGAGGAGAGGAATCGATCTTTAGTGAGCTAGGATTGAGTAGTGTACGTAGCCAAAGGGGTTTGCCCGCTTTTGTTTCTGATTTTCTTAGTTTTTATATTCTGTTTATGTTTTGTTCTTCACATTTGTCACACACAAAACCCCCCCCCCATTTTACTGCACACTACGTGTTTGATACTTTGCCTAGACCGATATTCGCTGGGAAACGACCTAGGATCACCTTCCTAGTACTACAGAATAAACACCTTTTATTTTGATCGGGTACGGCCTCGATCAAAATTTGGCGCCGCTGCCGGGGAACTATCGGTTCTTGCCAAAGATCATACAGTAGTTAATTAGATTAGTTAGTGTAGTTAGTGTGTGAATAAGCATTCTGATAACTGATTGAAAGTTGTCATGTTTGCTGATTTGCTGTTCTGCACAACTGATGCTATTCTAGTGATTCTGTGAGGGCCATTCAACATAGCTGCGGGTGGAATTTTTGCACGAAAATTGGTATCCACACTTGTTTCATCATATATTAGTGTTTTGATGCATCACAGACACTCAGATATGCACTGGTTGTGAGTTCCAGAAAAATTTTCCAAGTTTCAGCAGCACTTACTATAAATAGGCATAACTTTTGATCAGTAACTCGGAATTTGACGAATTTTATATCAAATCGAAGGGAATTTTCTGAATAATCTGATTTTTCTGACTTTGTCAGAAAACCCCTTCGTTTGGATCCTGAAAAAGCCTGTTTACTATTTCTTTTTTATTTTACAAGTTCTATTTTTTTTAGTTTTTGGTCACTGTTTTAATTCTTTGACTTGGTTCCCTTTTGAATTTTGTCCTCAAACTTTCTGTGATATGTTTTCATGATTTTAGGGTGCTGAAAAAAATAAAGAAAAAAATTTTAAAAAATAATAAATTTTGTTGCCGATTTTGGTCATGCATATCTGTTACAGTATGCTATGGTTGATGCTGTTCTGTTCAGTACATGACTAGGGGCAACCCAAGTTATTTGCATCCTTATAACCCTGAAATTGATAGAACTTATCACAGATTAGTTAGACAAAATAGGAATCAGTCATTAGGTAGTGAGTCAGAGTCATCTTATAGTCCATCTAATTCTGATTCTGTTTCTATTTCTTCTATTCCTTCTACTTTTATTCAATCTGATTCTATACATTGTGATAACATGGCTCAACCCCCACCAAGGGAAAGGACACTTAGGGAGCTGGCTGCACCTGACTTCACTATTGAAGACTCGTGTATCCGGTATCCTGATGAGGATGTTCCTTTTGAGCTTAGAACAGGACTAATCCATTTGTTGCCCAAGTTTCATGGTCTTGCAGGTGAGGATCCTCATAAGCATCTCAAGAAATTCCATATAGTGTGCACCACAATGAAACCACATGATGTGCAAGAGGATCATGTCTGTCTCAGAGCATTTCCACATTCCTTAGAGGGTCTAGCACAAGATTGGTTATCTGACTTGGCCCCTGGTTCCATCACAAGCTGGGATGACTTGAAGAGGGCATTTCTGGAAAAATTCTTCCCTGCAAATAGGACCACTGCAATCAGAAAGGAAATTTCTGGTATCAGGCAACAACATGGAGAGAGTCTCTATGATTATTGGGAGAGATTCAAGAGGTTGTGTGCTTCCTGCCCTCACCATCAGATCTCAGAGCAGCTTCTCATCCAGTACTTTTATGAAGGTCTCAACTTCATGGAAAGAAACATGGTAGATGCTGCAAGTGGTGGTACATTGGGAGATATGACACCCTTACAAGCCAGGAGCAAAATTGAGAAGATGGCTTCCAATTGTCAACAATTCCATGCAAGAAGCAACAGTGATGCAATAGTTGTGAGGGATGTAAATGATGTTGGTGCAGACTCGGGCAAGGTTGAGAAGCTTGAGCAGAAAATTGATTCTCTCACAACATTGGTCACACAATTGGCTGTCAATCAGAAAAAGATGATACTTCCTGCTAGAGTGTGTGGCATATGCACATCCATTGAGCACCACACAGATGCATGCCCTTCCCTTCAGCAGCAACAGCCGATGACAAGTGGTGACCAACCCGAGGCCTATGCAGCAAACATATACAACAATAGAGGCCCACAACAACACAATCATGACCTCTCTTCCAATAGATACAACCCTGGATGGAGGAACCATCCCAATCTGAAGTGGTCTGATCAACAACAACAACCTCCTCCTAATGTTCCATTTCAGAACACCGCTGGACCGAGTAGACCACCATATGTACCTCCTCCAATCCAGCAGCAAAGGCAACAACAACAGCAGCAAGTGGTTCATCCTGCACCATCAGCCCCTCCATCCAACCCACCTACCTTGGAGGAGTTGGTGAGGCAAATGACCATGCAAAACCTCCAATTTCAACAAGAGACTAGAGCATCCATTCAGAGACAAGAGGCATCCATTCAGACTTTGACAAATCAGATGGGTCAAATGGCAACTTCTCTCAACAACTTGCAATCTCAAAATTCTGACAAGTTGCCATCCCAAACTGTGATCAACCCTCAGAATCAGAATGTGAGTGCCATCAACCTGAGGTCGGGAAAGCAGATTGTCACACCCACACCACAACCTCACCTCAACAATGATGCTCTAGCTTCCTCTAAAGGGAAGAGCCAAGTGGTAGATGAAGGTGAGCATGCTAGCACCAAAGAGAATCATCCAACTCAACCCTCCTCGACTTCAACCACAAGCCCTGCTGTTGTCCTACAACCTCCTCCTGTTCCTCTTCCATTCCCACCAAGAGTGCCTCAAAACAAAAGGGTGGAAGAGGTGGACAAGGACATTCTTGACACATTCAGGAAGGTGGAAGTCAACATACCCCTTCTTGATGCAATAAAACAGATTCCAAGGTATGCGAAGTTCCTTAAGGAGTTGTGCACTCATAAGAGAAGACTCAAGGGCAATGAGAGGATAAGCATGGGAAGGAATGTCTCCGCTCTCATAGGTAAACCTATCCCTCACATTCCTGAAAAATGTAAGGATCCTGGAACTTTCTCTATACCTTGCATCATAGGCAATGTTAAGTTTGAAAATGCTATGCTAGATTTAGGAGCATCCATAAATGTCATGCCTATGTCTGTTTTTAAGTCTCTTTCTCTTGGACCTCTTCAACCTACGGGTGTGGTGATTCAATTGGCAAATAGAAGTACTGCCCACCCCGCAGGTTTGATAGAGGATGTCTTGGTTCGGGTTGAAGAGTTGATCTTCCCTGCTGATTTTTACATACTTGATATGGAAGATGACTCTCCCCGTAATGTTGTTCCTATTATTTTGGGGAGGCCATTTTTGAAAACAGCCCGAACCAAGATAGATGTGCATTCAGGTTCACTTTCCATGGAGTTTGATGGCAGTGTGATCCGATTTGACATTTTCCATGCTATGAAACATTTTCCTGAGGATCACTCTGTTTTCCATGTGGACTTGCTTGATGATTTGATAGATGAGCATATGCTTGACATTTTGCATCATGATTTTGAATTGCCATCTTTCACTGATTCATTTACTTGTCCATCATGCACTAACTCTGGATGGTGCACCGCATGCACTGAAATAGCTCGGTTTCTAGACTCTGCCACTGCATCTGATGATTCATATGTTATAGATTCAGATTATGCCAACCCTAACCCCATATCTGTTATGCATGAGTCTGATTCACTTGTTCAGGTGCAGGCAGCAGAATCCATTTCTGTTGTCCCTTTAGTTCCATCTATTATGCAGGCACCCTCATTGGACCTGAAGCCCCTCCCTCCTCATCTCAAATATGCTTACTTGGAGGATGAGCAGAAACTCCCAGTGATCATCTCTACCTCACTTTCTGTTGATCAAGAGGAGAAACTGCTGGATGTGATAAGAAAGAACAAGAGGGCAATTGGATGGACTTTAGCGGATATTCCTGGAATTAGCCCCTCCATGTGCATGCACCGCATTTTGTTGGAGGATGGGACTAAACCAGTGAGACAACCCCAAAGACGATTGAACCCCCAGATTCTTGATGTGGTTAAGAAAGAAGTCACCAAGTTGCTCCAAGCGGGTATCATCTACCCAATTTCAGATAGCACTTGGGTGAGCCCGGTGCAAGTTGTCCCCAAGAAGTCTGGTGTCACAGTTGTCAAAAATGAGAAGGATGAGCTGATTCCCACTAGAGTGCAGAACAGTTGGAGAGTCTGCATTGATTACAGAAAGCTCAACCAGGCGACTCGCAAGGATCATTTCCCTCTCCCCTTCATTGATCAGATGTTGGAGCGCCTGGCAGGTAAATCTCATTATTGCTTCTTAGATGGATTCTCTGGTTATTTTCAAATTTGTATTGCACCAGAGGACCAACATAAGACCACATTTACCTGTCCTTTTGGCACATTTGCATATAGAAAGATGCCTTTTGGCCTATGCAATGCTCCTGCCACATTTCAAAGATGTATGATGAGTATTTTCGCTGACTTGCTCGAGCATTGCATAGAGGTCTTCATGGATGATTTTAGTGTTTATGGCTCCTCATTTGATGCATGTCTTGATAATTTGACTAAGGTGCTTAACAGGTGCATTGAGACTAACCTTGTCTTGAATTTTGAAAAATGCCACTTCATGGTAGAACAAGGCATAGTCTTAGGGCACATTGTTTTGCACAAGGGCATAGAAGTTGACCCTGCTAAGCTGCATGTAATATCACATTTGCCTTACCCCTCTTGCGTGCGAGAGGTGCGTTCTTTTCTTGGTCATGCAGGTTTCTATCGCAGGTTTATTCAGAACTTTAGCAACATTGCCCTTCCTCTTTCCAAGTTGCTTCAAAAGGATGCCCCATGGGAATTTGGAGACCAATGCAAGAGGGCATTTGATGAATTGAAGAAAGCACTAACCACCACTCCCATCATCCAACCACCTGATTGGACCCTCCCATTTTAGCTCATGACTGATGCTTCAAATTATGCTTTGGGAGCAGTTCTCTCCCAAAGGGTTGGTAAGCTGTCGCATGTGATTTATTATGCTTCTAGGACTTTAGATGCAGCACAGGTTAATTACACAACAACTGAAAAAGAACTTTTGGCTATTGTTTTTGCACTTGACAAATTTAGATCATATTTGCTTGGTTCTAAGGTTGTAGTGTACACTGATCATGCTGCTCTGAAGTATCTTTTGAAAAAGACAGATTCCAAACCTAGGTTGATTAGGTGGATGTTGCTCCTCCAGGAGTTTGATCTTGAGATTCAGGATCGGAGTGGTGCGCATAACCTTGTCGCAGACCACTTGAGCAGGATAGAGAGAGACGAGGATGCATTTCCTATCCGGGATAACTTCCCGGATGAGCAGCTTTTATCTTTACATGTTTCCCATCCCCTTCCCCAAACTCCTTGGTTTGCAGACATTGTTAATTATCTCGTTGCTTCTGTTTTTCCTGCCTTGGCATCCAAAGCTCAAAGAGACAAATTAAAGAGCGATGCCAAGCATTATGTATGGGATGACCCCTATTTATGGCGTTTTTGCAGTGATCAGGTCATTCGCAGGTGCATTCCAGACCAGGAGATCCAATCGGTTCTCCAATTTTGCCATGCTTCACCAGTGGGAGGCCACCTTGGTACTCAAAGGACAGCACGAAAGGTGCTGGATTCTGGATTTTATTGGCCTACCATTTTCAAGGATGCGAGCAACATCTGCAGCTCGTGTGAGCAGTGTCAAAGAGCAGGAGGCGCCCTATCTTGGAGGCAACAGATGCCGCAACAACCTATGTTGTTTTGTGAGGTGTTTGACGTCTGGGGTATAGATTTCATGGGCCCCTTTCCTGTTTCTTTTGGTTTTTATTATATCTTACTTGCTGTGGATTACGTATCCAAATGGGTGGAAGCTAAGGCCACCAGGACTAATGATGCTCAGGTTGTTGTAGATTTTGTCAGGTCTAATATCCTTTGCAGGTTTGGCATACCTAGAGCCATAGTCAGTGACCAAGGCACACACTTCTGCAATAGATCCATGCAAGCTTTGCTCAAGAAGTATGGGGTTGTGCACAAAGTCTCTACACCCTATCACCCCCAAACCAACGGGCAAGCGGAGATTTCAAATAGAGAGATCAAGCGGATTTTGGAGAAGATGGTGAAGCCTAATAGAAAGGATTGGAGCACACGATTGGAGGATGCTCTGTGGGCCCATCGGACCGCTTACAAGGCACCCATAGGGATGTCACCCTATCGGGTTGTCTTTGGTAAGGCGTGCCACCTGCCTGTGGAGATAGAGCACCGTGCATATTGGGCTGTGAAGCAATGTAACTTAGCTCTTGATCAAGCGGGTGAGGAGAGGAAGCTGCAGTTGAGTGAGCTAGATGAGATCCGCTTGGAGGCCTATGAGAACTCCAAATTCTACAAAGAGAAGACCAAGAAGCTTCATGATAACTCCATTTCCAGAAAGGAGTTCTTGGTTGGTCAAAAAGTTTTGCTCTACAACTCTAGGCTTGGACTCATGAGTGGAAAGCTCCGCTCTAAATGGATTGGACCGTTTGTAGTCACCCAGGTGTTTCCTTATGGCACTGTGGAGATCAAGAGTGAGTCCACGAACAAGAGCTTCAAAGTCAATGGCCACCGACTCAAGCCTTTCCTAACCACCCCTTCTTTGGATGATGCACCTGTGGAGGAGGCCTCATTGGTCGACCCCACTTTTGAACAACCATGACTTAGGGAGTCTCCTTTTCTCCTTCCTTACTCTTTTTATTACACTTGTCTATATCTGTCTGATTCTGCTATTTGTGTTCCATTGAGGACAATGTGTGATTTAAGTGTGGGGGGAGAGTAGTTTAGGTTGCATATTTTGCTTTGATTTTTTTTAGGTTTTGCTTAGTTTTGGGCATTTTCTTGCATGTTTTTTTGCTTCATTTTAGTAGAGTTTTGGTATCTCGTGTCTGAATTCATGCATTTCTGTGTGTAAAGTTGCTTTTGATAATTAAGAGGTGGTAACACTGTGATAGAATTGTCCCTTTTGTGAGGATTTGAGCCTTAATTGTGGGTGGATTGCTATATATGCCACCTAATTTTCTGTCATGTGTGATTGCACTCTGGATTACTTGCACTCTAGAACTTGACTTGACTCTTGTTGATACTTGATTGCTCATGCACATTTTGAAATGATTTAGGCACTTTCTTTCTTGAATAAGCTACTAGCCATATGAGCCTACCTTGAATGAATGTATCCTTTGCTAGCCCCTTTGAACCTTTTTATCCCTTTCCTTGTTCTTTAGCTCATTACAAGCCTATGACTGAAAAACCATGATTGTCCTAACCTTAGGGAATTTTGGAGCTTTGGAATTGTTTTGGGAATGGGTATTAGGTAAGAAGTATGCTTTATGCTTTAATTGGTTGAGTTCTTGGTTTTGCCTCATTGGTTGTTATAGTTATGGCTTCATCTTCATGCCATTTGTGTTGTTTCTTCTTTTCTTTTTGTATATCTCTCAAAAACAAAAAAAAAATATAGAAGACAAAAATACAAAAAAAAAAAAATATAAAAAATGCAAAAATAAAAAGAAAAAAAAGTGAATAAAAGGTTGTTGAGGCAAAGAGGATTGGAATTAGTGGTTGTTGATTTTGGGGTGGATTTTGCTTACTTTTTACTTATTCCCCATTGCTCCTCTATTCCCTTGGTTTTAGCTACATTCCCATATTTTTATCCTACCTTGTCCTTGGCCACATTACAACCCTTAAAAGACCTTTTGATCATTTTGTGCATGTGTGTTGATGGTTGATGTTAGAGGCTTGTCAAGCTTATGGTTGTGTTTGTTTTTCATGATGTGCCTTGAGTGTAAATAATGATTAACCCCAAACACTTGAGTGTAAACACTTTTGAGTGATCCTTGTGAGTTTCTATCATCTTTGTGACTATCCTCTTGATGTCATTGGTTTCTTTGCATACTTGAAGTAATTGGATGATGTTCGCGGATGCTTTGACTCTTTGATCCTTAACCATTTTGTGTGCTTGAGTTTGCCCATTTCTTTGCATTTCCTAGAATTCATTGTGAAGTATGTAATCTCTTAGGTTAGCATTTCTTAGTTGTAGTCATCTTGTTGCATGATTCACTTTGGTGCATATTGATCTTCATAGTCCTATCTTTTGGTTTTGCCCAGGAGTGCAAAAGGATAAGTGTGGGGGTATTTGATGAGCATTTTATTTCCCATTATTCCTTGCATTATTTTACTCCTATTATTGATACTTGTTGCCCATTTGACATTGATTAGCTTGATTTAGTGATTTTGAGTTTATTGGACTAATATTCCGAATATTGTTTAATTTGGGATTATTTAGCCTTATTAATTCTATTTCTATTTTCAGGTAATATTTGGCACAAGGACACTTTGGGATGTTTGGAAATGAAGATTGAAGCATTGAAGTGAAGATTGTAATTTGCATTTAGGTCCCTTTTTAATTGTAATTTTTAGAATAGTGTTTCTTAGGACTTGGGCCCATGTTTTAGGCCCATTTTCATGACTAAAGAGGGGAAATTCGTGTAACCCCCAAGACACACTCCCATTTCAGATTTCTCACTCTCTCTCTAGGTTAGAACTTCTCTCTTGGCTCTCCCAAGTGGTGGTGGCTGCTAGGGTTTTGTTCTTCCCCATTTCTACTCGTTTTTCTTCATTTATGGCCATGGAAGGCTAGACTTCAAGGGTTAATCCCTTTGGTATTGTATTATCTACTCTTGAGCTCTTGTTATTAATGCAATTTCATTTTCTCTTCTCTGTTTTCATGTTTATCGATGTGTAGTGGTTTGCTTAATTCCATTTCGTAGAGATAATACATGAATATAAATGCTTAATTTGTATTAACTCGTAAAAACTCCAATTCTGGTTTCTGATGCTTAATTAGAAGTTAGGGTTTGGAGTGATAACTGAATTTTCGCTTAGTATTTGGTTATCACGAGTTGGACAGAGGAGAGGAGAGGAATCGATCTTTAGTGAGCTAGGATTGAGTAGTGTACGTAGCCAAAGGGGTTTGCCCGCTTTTGTTTCTGATTTTCTTAGTTTTTATATTCTGTTTATGTTTTGTTCTTCACATTTGTCACACACAAAACCCCCCCCCCATTTTACTGCACACTACGTGTTTGATACTTTGCCTAGACCGATATTCGCTGGGAAACGACCTAGGATCACCTTCCTAGTACTACAGAATAAACACCTTTTATTTTGATCGGGTACGGCCTCGATCATCACCTTCCTAGTACTACAGAATAAACACCTTTTATTTTGATCGGGTACGGCCTCGATCAAAATTTGGCGCTGTTGCCGGGGATTATCGGTTCTTGCCAAAGATCATACAGTAGTTAATTAGATTAGTTAGTGTAGTTAGTGTGTGATTAAGCATTCTGATAACTGATTGAAAGTTGCCCTGTTTGCTGATTTGCTGTTCTGCACAACTGATGCTATTCTAGTGATTCTGTGAGTGCCATTCAACATAGCTGCGGGTGGAATTTTTGCACGAAAATTGGTATCCACACTTGTTTCATCATATATTAGTGTGTTGATGCATCACAGACACTCAGATATGCACTGGTTGTGAGTTCCAGAAAAATTATCCATGTTTTAGCAGCACTTACTATAAATAGGCATAACTTTTGATCAGGTTGTCGGAATTGGACGAATTATATATCAAATCGAAGGGAAAAATTCAATAAAGAGATAATTCCGCCGATGGCGGAATTAGAGAAAATATTGACCCCAAAATCCTTCGTTTACTATTTCTTTTTTATTTTACAAGTTTTATTTTCTTAGTTTTTGGTCCCTGTTTTAATTCTTTGACTTGGTTCCCTTTTGAATTTTGTCCTCAAACTTTCTGTGATATGTTTTCATGATTTTAGGGTGCTTAAAAAAATTAAAAAAAAAATTTAAAAAAATAAAAAATTTTGTTGCCGATTTTGGTCATGCATATCTGTTACAGTATGCTATGGTTGATGTTGTTCTGTTCAATACATGACTAGGGGCAACCCAAGTTATTTGCATCCTTACAACCCTGAAATTGATAGAACTTATCACAGATTAGTTAGACAAAATAAGAATCAGTCATTAGGTAGTGAGTCAGAGTCATCTTATAGTCCATCTAATTCTGATTCTGTTTCTATTTCTTCTATTCCTTCTACTTTTATTCAATCTGATTCTATATATTGTGATAACATGGCTCAACCCCCACCAAGGGAAAGGACACTTAGGGAGCTGGCTGCACCTGACTTCACTATTGAAGACTCGTGTATCCGGTATCCTGATGAGGATGTTCCTTTTGAGCTTAGAACAGGACTAATCCATTTGTTGCCCAAGTTTCATGGTCTTGCAGGTGAGGATCCTCATAAGCATCTCAAGAAATTCCATATAGTGTGCACCACAATGAAACCACATGATGTGCAAGAGGATCATGTCTGTCTCAGAGCATTTCCACATTCCTTAGAGGGTCTAGCACAAGATTGGTTATCTGACTTGGCCCCTGGTTCCATCACAAGCTGGGATGACTTGAAGAGGGCATTTCTGGAAAAATTCTTCCCTGCAAATAGGACCACTGCAATCAGAAAGGAAATTTCTGGTATCAGGCAACAACATGGAGAGAGTCTCTATGATTATTGGGAGAGATTCAAGAGGTTGTGTGCTTCCTGCCCTCACCATCAGATCTCAGAGCAGCTTCTCATCCAGTACTTTTATGAAGGTCTCAACTTCATGGAAAGAAACATGGTAGATGCTGCAAGTGGTGGTACATTGGGAGATATGACACCCTTACAAGCCAGGAGCAAAATTGAGAAGATGGCTTCCAACTGTCAACAATTCCATGCAAGAAGCAACAGTGATGCAATAGTTGTGAGGGATGTAAATGATGTTGGTGCAGACTCGGGCAAGGTTGAGAAGCTTGAGCAGAAAATTGATTCTCTCACAACATTGGTCACACAATTGGCTGTCAATCAGAAAAAGATGATACTTCCTGCTAGAGTGTGTGGCATATGCACATCCATTGAGCACCCCACAGATGCATGCCCTTCCCTTCAGCAGCAACAGCCGATGACCAGTGGTGACCAACCCGAGGCCTATGCAGCAAACATATACAACAATAGAGGTCCACAACAACACAATCATGACCTCTCTTCCAATAGATACAACCCTGGATGGAGGAACCATCCCAATCTGAAGTGGTCTGATCAACAACAACCTCCTCCTAATGTTCCATTTCAGAACACCGCTGGACCGAGCAGACCACCATATGTACCTCCTCCAATCCAACAGCAAAGGCAACAACAGCAGCAAGTGGTTCATCCTTCACCATCAGCCCCTCCATCCAACCAACCTACCTTGGAGGAGTTGGTGAGGCAAATGACCATGCAAAACCTCCAATTTCAACAAGAGACTAGAGCATCCATTCAGAGACAAGAGGCATCCATTCAGACTTTGACAAATCAGATGGGTCAAATGGCAACTTCTCTCAACAACTTGCAATCTCAAAATTCTGACAAGTTGCCATCCCAAACTGTGATCAACCCTCAGAATCAGAATGTGAGTGCCATCAACCTGAGGTCGGGAAAGCAGATTGTCACACCCACACCACAACCTAACCTCAACAATGATGCTCTAGCTTCCTCTAAAGGGAAGAGCCAAGTGGTAGATGAAGGTGAGCATGCTAGCACCAAAAAGAATCATCCAACTCAACCCTCCTCAACTTCAACCACAAGCCCTGCTGTTGTCCTACAACCTCCTCCTGTTCCTCTTCCATTCCCACCAAGAGTGCCTCAAAACAAAAGGGTGGAAGAGGTGGACAAGGACATTCTTGACACATTCAGGAAGGTGGAAGTCAACATACCCCTTCTTGATGCAATAAAACAGATTCCAAGGTATGCGAAGTTCCTTAAGGAGTTGTGCACTCATAAGAGAAGACTCAAGGGCAATGAGAGGATAAGCATGGGAAGGAATGTCTCCGCTCTCATAGGTAAACCTATCCCTCACATTCCTGAAAAATGTAAGGATCCTGGAACTTTCTCTATACCTTGCATCATAGGCAATGTTAAGTTTGAAAATGCTATGCTAGATTTAGGAGCATCCATAAATGTCATGCCTATGTCTGTTTTTAAGTCTCTTTCTCTTGGACCTCTTCAACCTACGGGTGTAGTGATTCAATTGGCAAATAGAAGTACTGCCCACCCCGCAGGTTTGATAGAGGATGTCTTGGTTCGGGTTGAAGAGTTGATCTTCCCTGCTGATTTTTACATACTTGATATGGAAGATGACTCTCCCCGTAATGCTGTTCCTATTATTTTGGGGAGGCCATTTTTGAAAACAGCCCGAACCAAGATAGATGTGCATTCAGGTTCACTTTCCATGGAGTTTGATGGCAGTGTGATCCGATTTGACATTTTCCATGCTATGAAACATTTTCCTGAGGATCACTCTGTTTTCCATGTGGACTTGCTTGATGATTTGATAGATGAGCATATGCTTGACTTTTTGCATCATGATTTTGAATTGCCATCTTTCACTGATTCATTTACTTGTCCATCATGCACTAACTCTGGATGGTGCACCGCATGCACTGAAACAGCCCAGTTTTTAGACTCTGCTACTGCATATGATGATTCATATGTTATAGATTCAGATTATGCTAACCCTAACCCCATATCTGTTATGCATGAGTCTGATTTACTTGTTCAGGTGCAGGCAGCAGAATCCATTTCTGCTGTCCCTTTAGTTCCATCTATTATGCAGGCACCCTCATTGGACCTGAAGCCCCTCCCTCCTCATCTCAAATATGCTTACTTGGAGGATGAGCAGAAACTCCCAGTGATCATCTCTACCTCACTTTCTGTTGATCAAGAGGAGAAACTGCTGGATGTGATAAGAAAGAACAAGAGGGCAATTGGATGGACTTTAGAGGATATTCCTGGAATTAGCCCCTCCATGTGCATGCACCGCATTTTGTTGGAGGATGGGGCTAAACCAGTGAGACAACCCCAAAGACGATTGAACCCCCAGATTCTTGATGTGGTTAAGAAAGAGGTCACCAAGCTGCTCCAAGCGGGTATCATCTACCCAATTTCAGATAGCACTTGGGTGAGCCCGGTGCAAGTTGTCCCCAAGAAGTCTGGTGTCACAGTTGTAAAAAATGAGAAGGATGAGCTGATTCCCACTAGAGTGCAGAACAGTTGGAGAGTCTGCATTGATTACAGAAAGCTCAACCAGGCGACTCGCAAGGATCATTTCCCTCTCCCCTTCATTGATCAGATGTTGGAGCGCCTGGCAGGTAGATCTCATTATTGCTTCTTAGATGGATTCTCTGGTTATTTTCAAATTTGCATTGCACCAGAGGACCAACATAAGACCACATTTACCTGTCCTTTTGGCACATTTGCATATAGAAAGATGCCTTTTGGCCTATGCAATGCTCCTACCACATTTCAAAGATGTATGATGAGTATTTTCGCTGACTTGCTCGAGCATTGCATAGAGGTCTTCATGGATGATTTTAGTGTTTATGGCTCCTCATTTGATGCATGTCTTGATAATTTGACTAAGGTGCTTAACAGGTGCATTGAGACTAACCTTGTCTTGAATTTTGAAAAATTCCACTTCATGGTAGAACAAGGCATAGTCTTAGGGCACATTGTTTCGCACAAGGGCATAGAAGTTGACCCTGCTAAGCTGCATGTAATATCACATTTGCCTTACCCCTCTTGCGTGCGAGAGGTGCGTTCTTTTCTTGGTCATGCAGGTTTCTATCGCAGGTTTATTCAGAACTTTAGCAACATTGCCCTTCCTCTTTCCAAGTTGCTTCAAAAGGATGCCCCATGGGAATTTGGAGACCAATGCAAGAGGGCATTTGATGAATTGAAGAAAGCACTGACCACCACTCCCATCATCCAACCACCTGATTGGACCCTCCCATTTGAGCTCATGACTGATGCTTCAAATTATGCTTTGGGAGCAGTTCTCTCCCAAAGGGTTGGTAAGCTGTCGCATGTGATTTATTATGCTTCTAGGACTTTAGATGCAGCACAGGTTAATTACACAACAACTGAAAAAGAACTTTTGGCTATTGTTTTTGCACTTGACAAGTTTAGATCATATTTGCTTGGTTCTAAGGTTGTAGTGTACACTGATCATGCTGCTCTGAAGTATCTTTTGAAAAAGACAGATTCCAAACCTAGGTTGATTAGGTGGATGTTGCTCCTCCAGGAGTTTGATCTTGAGATTCAGGATCGGAGTGGTGCGCATAACCTTGTCGCAGACCACTTGAGCAGGATAGAGAGAGAGGAGGATGCATTTCCTATCCGGGATGACTTCCCGGATGAGCAGCTTTTATCTTTACATGTTTCCCATCCCCTTCCCCAAACTCCTTGGTTTGCAGACATTGTTAATTATCTCGTTGCTTCTGTTTTTCCTGCCTTGGCATCCAAAGCTCAAAGAGACAAATTAAAGAGCGATGCCAAGCATTATGTATGGGATGACCCCTATTTATGGCGTTTTTGCAGTGATCAGGTCATTCGCAGGTGCATTCTAGACCAGGAGATCCAATCGGTTCTCCAATTTTGCCATGCTTCACCAGTGGGAGGCCACCTTGGTACTCAAAGGACAGCACGAAAGGTGCTGGATTCTGGATTTTATTGGCCTACCATTTTCAAGGATGCGAGCAACATCTGCAGCTCGTGTGAGCAGTGTCAAAGAGCAGGAGGCGCCCTATCTTGGAGGCAACAGATGCCGCAACAACCTATGTTGTTTTGTGAGGTGTTTGACGTCTGGGGTATAGATTTCATGGGCCCCTTTCCTGTTTCTTTTGGTTTTTATTATATCTTACTTGCTGTGGATTACGTATCCAAATGGGTGGAAGCTAAGGCCACCAGGACTAATGATGCTCAGGTTGTTGTAGATTTTGTCAGGTCTAATATCCTTTGCAGGTTTGGCATACCTAGAGCCATAGTCAGTGACCAAGGCACACACTTCTGCAATAGATCCATGCAAGCTTTGCTCAAGAAGTATGGGGTTGTGCACAAAGTTTCTACACCCTATCACCCCCAAACCAACGGGCAAGCTGAGATTTCAAATAGAGAGATCAAGCGGATTTTGGAGAAGATGGTGAAGCCTAATAGAAAGGATTGGAGCACACGATTGGAGGATGCTCTGTGGGCCCATCGGACCGCTTACAAGGCACCCATAGGGATGTCACCCTATCGGGTTGTCTTTGGTAAGGCGTGCCACCTGCCTGTGGAGATAGAGCACCGTGCATATTGGGCTGTGAAGCAATGTAACTTAGCTCTTGATCAAGCGGGTGAGGAGAGGAAGCTGCAGTTGAGTGAGCTAGATGAGATCCGCTTGGAGGCCTATGAGAACTCCAAATTCTACAAAGAGAAGACCAAGAAGCTTCATGATAACTCCATTTCCAGAAAGGAGTTCTTGGTTGGTCAAAAAGTTTTGCTCTACAACTCTAGGCTTGGACTCATGAGTGGAAAGCTCCGCTCTAAATGGATTGGACCGTTTGTAGTCACCCAGGTGTTTCCTTATGGCACTGTGGAGATCAAGAGTGAGTCCACGAACAAGAGCTTCAAAGTCAATGGCCACCGACTCAAGCCTTTCCTAACCACCCCTTCTTTGGATGATGCACCTGTGGAGGAGGCCTCATTGGTCGACCCCACTTTTGAACAACCATGACTTAGGGAGTCTCCTTTTCTCCTTCCTTACTCTTTTTATTACACTTGTCTATATCTGTCTGGTTCTGCTATTTGTGTTCCATTGAGGACAATGTGTGATTTAAGTGTGGGGGGAGAGTAGTTTAGGTTGCATATTTTGCTTTGATTTTTTTTTTAGGTTTTGCTTAGTTTTGGGCATTTTCTTGCATGTTTTTGCTTCATTTTAGTAGAGTTTTGGTATCTCGTGTCTGAATTCATGCATTTCTGTGTGTAAAGTTGCTTTTGATAATTAAGAGGTGGTAACACTGTGATAGAATTGTCCCTTTTGTGAGGATTTGAGCCTTAATTGTGGGTGGATTGCTATATATGCCACCTAATTTTCTGTCATGTGTGATTGCACTCTGGATTACTTGCACTCTAGAACTTGACTTGACTCTTGTTGATACTTGATTGCTCATGCACATTTTGAAATGATTTAGGCACTTTCTTTCTTTAATAAGCTACTAGCCATATGAGCCTACCTTGAATGAATGTATCCTTTGCTAGCCCCTTTGAGCCTTTTTATCCCTTTCCTTGTTCTTTAGCTCATTACAAGCCTATGACTGAAAAACCATGATTGTCCTAACCTTAGGGAATTTTGGAGCTTTGGAATTGTTTTGGGAATGGTTATTAGGTAAGAAGTATGCTTTATGCTTTAATTGGTTGAGTTCTTGGTTTTGCCTCATTGGTTGTTATAGTTATGGCTTCATCTTCATGCCATTTGTGTTGTTTCTTCTTTTCTTTTTGTATATCTCTCAAAAACAAAAAAAAAAAAATAGAAGACAAAAATACAAAAAAATAAAAAAAAATGCAAAAATAAAAAGAAAAAAAAAGAAGAAAAAAAAAAGAAAAAAAAGTGAATAAAAGGTTGTTGAGGCAAAGAGGATTGGAATTAGTGGTTGTTGATTTTGGGGTGGATTTTGCTTACTTTTTACTTATTCCCCATTGCTCCTCTATTCCCTTGGTTTTAGCTACATTCCCATATTTTTATCCTACCTTGTCCTTGGCCCCATTACAACCCTTAAAAGACCTTTTGATCATTTTGTGCATGTGTGTTGATGGTTGATGTTAGAGGCTTGTCAAGCTTATGGTTGTGTTTGTTTTTCATGATGTGCCTTGAGTGTAAATAATGATTAACCCCAAACACTTGAGTGTAAACACTTTTGAGTGATCCTTGTGAGTTTCTATCATCTTTGTGACTATCCTCTTGATGTCATTGGTTTCTTTGCATACTTGAAGTAATTGGATGATGTTCGCGGATGCTTTGACTCTTTGATCGTTAACCATTTTGTGTGCTTGAGTTTGCCCATTTCTTTGCATTTCCTAGAATTCATTGTGAAGTATGTAATCTCTTAGGTTAGCATTTCTTAGTTGTAGTCATCTTGTTGGATGATTCACTTTGGTGCATATTGATCTTCATAGTCCTATCTTTTGGTTTTGCCCAGGAGTGCAAAAGGATAAGTGTGGGGGTATTTGATGAGCATTTTATTTCCCATTATTCCTTGCATTATTTTACTCCTATTATTGATACTTGTTGCCCATTTGACATTGATTAGCTTGATTTAGTGATTTTGAGTTTATTGGACTAATATTCCGAATATTGTTTAATTTGGGATTATTTAGCCTAATTAATTCTATTTCTATTTTCAGGTAATATTTGGCACAAGGACACTTTGGAATGTTTAGAAATGAAGATTGAAGCATTGAATTGAAGATTGTAATTTGCATTTAGGTCCCTTTTTAATTGTAATTTTTAGAATAGTGTTTCTTAGGACTTGGGCCCATGTTTTAGGCCCATTTTCATGACTAAAGAGGGGAAATTCGTGTAACCCCCAAGACACACTCCCATTTTCAGATTTCTCACTCTCTCTCTAGGTTAGAACCTCTCTCTTGGCTCTCCCAAGTGGTGGTGGCTGCTAGGGTTTTGTTCTTCCCCATTTCTGCTCGTTTTTCTTCATTTATGGCCATGGAAGGCTAGACTTCAAGGGTTAATCCCTTTGGTATTGTATTATCTACTCTTGAGCTCTTGTTATTAATGCAATTTCATTTTCTCTTCTCTGTTTTCATGTTTATCGATGTGTAGTGGTTTGCTTAATTCCATTTCGTAGAGATAATACATGAATATAAATGCTTAATTTGTATTAACTCGTAAAAACTCCAATTCTGGTTTCTGATGCTTAATTAGAAGTTAGGGTTTGGAGTGATAACTGAATTTTCGCTTAGTATTTGGTTATCACGAGTTGGACAGAGGAGAGGAGAGGAATCGATCTTTAGTGAGCTAGGATTGAGTAGTGTACGTAGCCAAAGGGGTTTGCCCGCTTTTGTTTCTGATTTTCTTAGTTTTTATATTCTGTTTATGTTTTGTTCTTCACATTTGTCACACACAAAACCCCCCCCCCCCCCATTTTACTGCACACTACGTGTTTGATACTTTGCCTAGACCGATATTCGCTGGGAAACGACCTAGGATCACCTTCCTAGTACTACAGAATAAACACCTTTTATTTTGATCGGGTACGGCCTCGATCAGCTGGGTTTGGGGTCGAAAATGGGAAGATGGTGGATTTTGAAAATGATGGAGCCGAGGTCGACCTCGACCAACCTGAAGAGAACCTTCCCAACCCCTTGGAGGAAAAACCCGAGGAGGAGTTCGATCCGACCAAGGTCCAGCTTTCCAATGTTGAAGATGACACAGCGTAAGTCCCTTATGCTGGGCAGCTTGTATTTTGTTAATGTTTCTGTACAACATGTGTTGACATCATTGTAACAGTTTCATTTTGCTGGTTATGTATAACATTTCCTTTAGTTTAATGCAAGTTCTTTTCTGTTTAACTTGTTGCATCATGCCGTTTTTATGCAAGTTTTTCGTTTTAACTTGTTGCATATATACTGTGTCCGAGATCATTTTTATATAAGCCTTTTCTTTAACTTGTTGCACAATGCGAGTTTATATTGTTAACCCGTTGCATGTTTGCCGTTGGTACCTCGGATCCGAATTGCGATGGATGTCGGGCCATCAAGGAAATTTGTTCTGTTAAAAACGCAAGTCCTTGAGACTTGTTGCATTTTGTTTAGTTGCCTATCGTGATCGGTCGTAGTCGGACCTGAGCTGTGGTCAGCTGTTAAATAACCAAGTAAAATTGTTTTTAAGAATACAAGTCCTTTTTTACTTGTTGTATTCGGATTTAGTCGGACCTGAAAAACTCATGATAAAGACACTTGTGCTGTCCTTCGTTAATATAAATAATTAGGTTAAGCTCGGACGACTCAGTAAGTGCAGTAATCTTATAATTTTTCCTCTGAAAAAAAGGTACTGTATATAAGTGCATACGGTAGGGATCTCGGATCCACCCACCATAGCCAAGGTGGGTGTCCTCGTCCCCGATGTGAAAGAGGTTGCTGAGTGAAGTTATGTGAGAACATTTCACAACAAGCTGTACTTTATCGGGTGTCCCTTGTACACTATGCATATGAGCCGATCTTATTTACAAGATGTTGACTGTACATAACACCATGCAACATTTAGGTGGCTACTGCTAAATGAGAAGCTAGTACGTACGTATATAAAACTGTGGCACTTGAGTAAGGGCAAGTTTGTACTATTTCATTGATCACAAATATGAGTACATTGCCATTTAGGGAATTTAAAAGTGAGTATATAACAATGGAACAAGATGTGAATGAAGGAAGCAGATGTAAAGACTTTAACAGAAACTAAAATGAACTTAAACTTGAACTTGAGCTGAGAGTGCAGGTGATTGCTGATGATATCCGAGGTAACCCTAACTGAAATAGGTTCTCAACTTCGCAACGTTCGAGGAATTCTTGAGCTCGACTCCCTCGAGGGTTTCTAATTTGTATGCCCCAGAGTATGTTTTTGAAACGACTCTGTAGGGCCCCTCCCAATTTTGGGCAAACTTTCCATCCCTTCGATTTTTGAGCCCAATGTCTACTCTTCGGAGTACGAGATCTCCGACCTCAAAGGACCTGGGTTTCACTGACTTGTTGTATTGCTTTGCTTGTCTTTCCTTCGCTTTCTTCTCTCTAACTGAAGCGGCTTCTCGGATCTCCTCGGCCAATACTAGGTCTTCTTTGATCAGATTTTCATTTTCTTCCTTGGGCCTGTCCCTCATTCGGATGGTATGGATCCTTCGTTCGATGGGGATGACCACGTCACAGCCGTAGGTGAGTCTGAAAGGGGTCTCTCCTGTAGAGGTCTGCACTGTGGTCCTGATCGACTAGAGGACCTCAGGTAGGAGATCGGTCCACACTCCTTTAGCCTGTGTAATTATCTTTTTGAGGCCATCAACAATAGCCCGATTAGCAGCTTCGTCTTGCCCATTAGTCTGGGGGTGCTCGACCGAGGAGAACCGATGAGAGATTCCGAGGTTTTCAGCCAATATTTGAAAGTTGTTGGCAGCAAACTGGCTACCATTGTCAGTAATCAGTGTGAGTGGAAGTCCGAAACGAGAAATGACTTGTTTCATGAAAAATTTGTGGATTCTTGCAGAATTGATGGTTGCTAATGGTTCGGCCTCAATCCATTTAGTAAAGTAGTCTACTGCTACCACAATGAACTTTAGCTGACCTGGAGCTGTTGGGAACTGTCCCACAATGTCCATTCCCCACATACTGAAAGGCCAAGGGGAAGCAAGAGAATGGAGTTCCTCAGCGGGTTTCTGATACACATCACTAAAAAATTGGCACTGAGGACACTTTCTGACATGATCGATGGAATCTGTTACAAAGGTAGGCCAGAAGTAACCAGCCCTTAATATTTTCCTTGCTAAAGACTTGCCTCCCACATGGTGGCTCCCTATTCCTCCATGAACCTTGTTCAAGGTTTCTTGGGCTTCCTCGGAGGTGAGACATCGGAGGAGCGGGGAAGACATTCCTCTCCTGTAGAGGATTCCATCAACGATGACATACTCGGCTGCTTTTCTAGTGAGCTTCTTTGCTTCTTTCTGGTCGGCGGGGAGTATTCCATGCTCTAAATATGCTCTGATTGTATGCATCCAGTTCGGTGATACGGCAATAGCCATTATTACACTAGGAGCCGAAATCTGTTCTTGAATGAGGCTTCTGTTATTCCCCGCTCCTTTTGTGCTCGCCAGCTTGGAAAGCACATCGGCGCGAGTGTTTGAGCAGCGGGGAATGTGGGTGATGGAAAATTTGGAAAAGTCCTGAGCCAGAGTCTTAACTTTATCAAGATATTTTTGCAGAATGGGCTCTTTCGCTTGGTAACCTCCGATGACTTGGGAAACCACCAACTGGGAGTCGCTTAGTATTTGAACTTCAACTGCGCCGAGCTCTTTAGCCATACGGAGGCCAGCAAGGACCGCTTTGTACTCAGCCTGATTTTTCGAGGTTAAGAACTCGAATTTAAGGGAATATTCGATGTTGAGACCTTCTGCGTTCTCCAAGATCACCCCAGTCCCTGCTCCCTTCTGATTTCTCGAACCGTCAACATATATTACCCAAGTATCCAAGCTAGAGCTTTGGTGGGGCTCTGTGAACTCGGATACGAAATCTGCCAACGCTTGTGATTTGATTGCCCTCCTCGGTTCGTAGGAAATATCGAACTCAGAAAGTTCGATTGCCCACGCCATCATTCTCCCGGCGAGGTCGGGCTTCTGAAGAACTTGCTTAATGGGTTGGGCGGTTCTTACGACAATGGGATGACTCTGAAAGTATTGTCATAGCCGCCGTGCAGCGATGATCAAACAAAATGCGAATTTTTTGACCTTGGAATATTGAAGCTCGGGACCCTGTAGAGCTCGGCTTATGAAGTAAATGGGAAACTCATTTCTACCCTAATCTCGGACCAACACCGAGCTGAGGGCTAAATCACCAACAGATAAATAAATGAAAAGACTCTCTCCCTGCAGAGGGCTGGAGAGAACTAGAGGAGAAGCGAGATACTCTTTAAGTGACAGGAAAGATGTTTCACAGTTTTGATCCCAATTGAAAGTTGTTCCTTTTTTCAAAAGTTGGTACCAGGGTAAACCCTTTTTGGCTGCTTGAGGGAGGAACCTTGATAGTGCGGCCATTCTGCCTGTTAACTGTTGCACCCCTTTAAGATCGGCAGGGCTTCTCATCTCTAAGATAGCTTGGCACTTATCGGGGTTTGCTTCTATCCCCCTCTCAGATAGCATGAAGCCGAGGAAGGCGTCCGCGGGGATCCCGAAGGTGCACTTTTCTGGATTCAACCTCATACTATGTGCCCTTACCCTTTCCAGCACCATGGTCAGATCTCGGACGTGGTCCTCCTTTTTCCTGCTTTTTGTAATCATGTCGTCAATGTAAACCTCCATGGTGGTACCGATGATACCATCGAAGACCTTGTTCATCATTCTTTGATAAGTTGCTCCAGCATTCTTTAGGCCAAAAGGCATAACAGTATAGCAGTAAGTGGCCTTTCCAGTCGTGAATGTGGTTTTATCTTGGTCAGGGGGATACATGGGGATCTGATTGTATCCTGAATAGGCATCTGTAAATGACAACAGTTGGTAGCCTACCGAACTATCGACGAGCTGATCTATAATCGGCAGCGGGTACTGATCCTTAGGGCAGGCTTTATTGAGGTCGGTGTAATCCACACACATCCTCCAACTACCGTTTGCCTTCCTTACCAAGACTGTGTTCGCAACCCACTCGGCATATGGCACCTCTCTGACGAACCCAGCGTCGAGTAACTCAGAAACCTTCTCCTGAATCACTTTTGCTTTTTCTGCTCCAACTCTTCTTTTCTTTTGTGCTACTGGCTTTGCTTTCGGATCCACGCTGAGCTTGTGACAGATGAAATTCAGATCAATTCCCGGCATGTCGGCCGAGGTCCAAGCAAACAAATCTCGGATGGCCCGTAACAGGTTAATGATCTCGTCTTGGATTTCCTGAGGGAGGTCGGCTCCCACCTTAACAGTTTTGTTGGGATCGGAAGGATCAACGGGAATTGCCAACCACTCCCCTTGAGGGAAAGGCCTAAGATCATCCTGTTCGGCCCGAACATCCAGCTCAGCTAATAAGACTCTTCCTTTGGCCAACTTCGGACCAGTCAGCTCTTCTTCTTGTTTCTTTTTTATTTCCCGTAGACTCGCGTTGTAGCAGAGTCGGGCCCTGACCTGGTCGGCTTTGACTGTGATGACCTTGTCGTCAGAACCGACAAATTTCATGGCTAAATGCACCGTTGAAACCACCGCCCCAAAGGCTTGCAGGCAAGTTCTTCCCAGTATGACATTGTAGGGGGATTCGGAATTGACAACTAGAAACTTAATGATCTTCGTTCGGGCCGAAGGCTGCTTACCTAAGGTTACCGGGAGGTGGATGGCTCCTAGGGGGCGAATGGCTTCTCCCGTGAAGCTAATAAGATTGCCTTCAAATTCGACGAGGTCAGCTGACCTCAGCTTTAATGCTTGAAAGGTGTGGAGAAAAATAATGTCGGCCGAGCTTCCTTGATCAATGAATACTCGGGCGACTTCGAAGTTACCGATCAACGCCGTGATCACCATTGGGTCATTGTGATCCGGGGTGATGTCCTCCATGTCCTGATCGGAGAAAATAATAGGGATGTTCCGAGATGGTTTCTTACAGATGGGTTTGTGATGAACAGCTAACACTTGATTGACGTACCTCTTCCTTTATGATCTTTTCTCACCGCCACCGGCAAAACCTCCCGAGATGGTTTCGACTCTGAAATTTTCCGGTGACTTATCCAAATCCTGCACCACGACCATATTTACTCATTGTGGTTCCTCGGTTTTCTTTTCTGGAGATGGGTCAGCCTTGGCTTTTCCTTTGTCTTTGTTCGGGATCCGAGATCGTCTTCGGCCTCTTTTCTCCACAGCTTCTCGTACGTACTATTGCAACTTACCCTTTCTCACCATGTCTTCGATAACGTCTCGAAGCCAGGTGCATTGGTCGGTATGGTGGCCATACCCATCATGGAAGTTGCAGTACATGGATTTGTCTCTGACACTATTTTGGTTTCTGAGGAAAGGTGGCCTGGGTACATGTCTGAGTTCGTTCTGCATGGTTTCCCTCCATACTTGCGACCTCGGAACCGTCAGGGGGGGTATAACTGTCATACTTGGTGACATAAGGACGTCGGCGGTCATCCTACTGGCCGACGTGAGGACGTCGCCGGTCCCCTTGGTCTACCCTTCCACCTCTGTCTTCCCTGTTTCCTCGGGGGCGACCTCGAGGAAGGGTATTCTGTGCAGCAGCTTGGGCATTCTCCATCCTACTTGTTTGACCTTTGCTGAATTCCTCCAGGTTGATATACTTGTTGGATCTTTGTCTGAGCTCGGCCATATCTCTTGGTGGCTTACCTATTAGTGAGTCTTTGAACCTTCCCTCTGCAGTACCTTGAGTCAAAAGGAGGATGGCCACTTCGGAAGATAAGTTGGGAACCGAGCTGGACTCGTTATGAAATCTATGTAGATAAGCACATAGTGATTCGTCAGGTTTTTGTGTAACTGTTGCTAGTGTGTGGTCAGATCTTGGTTGCACACAACTAGCAGTGTACCTATTGAGAAACGCGCGCTTCATCTCTGCCCAGCAGTTAATAGAATTCTTAGCTAATGTCGCATACCATTGGAGAACTGGAGCTTGGAGGGTCATGGAGAAAGCTAGGCACTTGAGCCTATCTCCACCGCCATAGAAGTTCATAGCTCCCTCGTAAGAGAGTACGTGCTCTTGAGGGTCTGTCAAGCCATTATACCTAGGTATGTTGCTGGGTCCGAGGTATCCTGGTGGCGGTTCGTAGGACATGACAGCTGCCGTGAAAGGGTGTCCAGGGTGAGAATCATCTAAGTCGGGTTGTTGATGGTTAGGGAGTGGTGTATGTGTTAGTTGGGTGATGACGGTATGTGGTGTTGTTAACGTTTGTGGTGTTAACGGAGGTGGTGGTGGAGGAGGAGGTGGAGGTGGTGGGAGTTCATTTGGGGCTGGAGCTTGCATGACGGCTCGTTCAGCCAAACGCTGCATGGTAAGCTGCTGAAGATCTGCTATGGCTTGGCCTTGCTGCTCTATGATCCTCATTTGTTGTCTCACCATGGCCAGGACGTCTGCATCACGAGAGCTTGAAGATTGACGTGAGTGAGAACGATGTGTAGTACTGACGGAGTGGGCACGTTCGCCGAGTTGGCGGTGCTATTCTGTGTTGGTTTCCCCAAGTTGGGAGCGTAGCTGCACGCGCCGACCTCCTTCCTGGTGCTGAGTTGGATCTAAGGTATCTCCAGTGTGGATGGTGTAAGGTCCATTGTGGGTGTGGGTGAACTCTGGGGGTGGTGTGGGAGGTGGAGGTGGCGGTGGAGGCGGTGGTGGTGGTGGGGGAGGTGGAGGGGGTGGAGGGGGTGGTTGTGGGGACCTTGCTGCCCTATTGGCTTCAAGGTGAAGGCGCAGGTCCTCTGCTGTTGGCACCCTCCTTGGACGTCCCCTCCTCCTCCTCTGAACTGGTGGTATATCAGTCATGGTAGATTCTTTGGGTGAGGATGAAGTTTTTCTCTCCCCACAGACGGCGCCAATGTGATGTCCTAGACTAAGAGGACCTCAAGGTTAGGGAAGAAGACCTTAAGGAAGCCTCTATCAAGGGTTTATCTGTGATGTTTGTGGGTGTCCTCAGGTGGCAAGGTAGAGAGCCAAGAAGTAACCCTAATCACTGTAACATCCCAAATTTAATTCCTAGTATAATTGATGATGGCCAAGCTTAGAGTGAAGGAAATGATGATATTGAGTTAAAAATAGTGGATGGAAGGCTTGATTTAGGGTTAACAACATAGGATATTAGGAAATTAAAAATAAAAGATTTACAACTCTAAACACAAATTCCACCGTTGGATGTGAAGATTGGTATGTAGGGAAGCTTGCTTTAAAATTTGAGGAAGATCCAACGGGTAACGAAGAAGTTATGACCATTCAAAGTCGGGGTGCTGAAAATCCTGCAACTTAATCGATTAAGCTGCAGCTTAATCGATTAAGTCCAGAATGTTTGAAACCCTTAATCGATTAATAATCGATTAAACGACCCTGCAGTGGAAAAAAAATAAAAGCATTTCACGCGTGATTTTGGCCAAAGAACTCGAAATTTCTCTCTCTAGGGCACAAAACCTCTCATCCCAAATCCACCAAACCTTAAGGGAATCACTCCAAGGTCCATTATCAAGTCCCTCCTTGTCTCTCCAAGTAAGTATTCATGATTCTTGAAGTTCCTCTCTCTCTAATTTGGATTTGCTCTCTCTCTTTCCCTTCTTTGGGGAAATTCGAATTTCCTCTTGAAATGGGGCAATAATTTCATCCTCATCCCATTCCTTTGATTTAGGGAAGATTATCATCACTCTCGTTACCTTCGTGCGTTGGAGCTCTTTGTTTTGGGAGCGTGCGGAGCGAAGGCTTAGGTTCTTCCACTTTCCCTCTCTTTGGTTAAGGTAAGGGAGTGGATATGGTGAGCTTTGCCTTGTTCTAGGGAGTAGGTTCTAGTTAGTATATAATGCTTGTTAGGGTTATGTGTTAGGGGAGAACATTAGATTATAAATCCCTAGGTTATTGAATATGAAATTCTAATTAATTAAATGTGCATGATGATTGGATGTTAAGGCTAGGAAAAGGAAACCCAATAATATAAGAATGAATTATTTGATAAATGAAATTTGGTTAATGACTATATAGAAGTACATGATAAATTGGGTAATGTGAAAGTGAAGTTGACATAAATGATTTTTATGATTATTGGTTTAATTGTCAAGTTGTGGATAAAATAATAATTGATTGATGTTGCAAGTAAATGTAGGTGCTATGGAGTAAATTGATATATGAAGAAAAAATGGAATGGAAATGACTATATGTGATGAATGTGCGTGTTTGTACCTAAATGCTAAATGAGTTTAAATGTTAAATATTGTCAATTGTGAACAAAGGTCATGGCTTATGAATTGAACTTGTGAATATTGGATATGGAAGTAAGGTAGAGAGCCAAGAAGTAACCCTAATCACTGGTGTGTGAAGGTGACAATTAGGGTTAGAGGACATACCTGAGCCCCATGTAGTACGGAGCTACTTATAGGGGGAGCTGGTTGCCCTAATGGGCTTGCTTGAAACCCAAGTAGGGCCAACCTGTAATGAGCTATGAGCTGTCCTTGTGGATAAGATGCGTACGTCATCCTGTCCTTGGTATCGGAATCTCTGCGTAGTGTCGGACAAGGAAGTCGGATCTTAGTTGGAGCATGAGGTCGGCCGTGTCTAGTGTTTGTTCGGCCGTTGAGCTTTGAGCTCGGCCAAGCACACAGAGGGCTTCCTAAAGGGTCATCAGGCCCTACGTGAGGTTTTCGGGGAGCTCGGCTAAGCCGAGTCCACCACAGATGGAGTTCACGTATAATAACAGCTTTCATTCTAGCATTGGCATGGCACCTTTTGAGGCACTCTATGGTAGGAAGTGTAGAACGCCTCTTTGTTGGTTCCAGATTGGGGAGAACTTGTTGACGGGACCGGAATTGGTGCAGGAGACCACTGAGAAGATCACTATGATAAAGAATAAGATGAAAACTTCTCAGGATAAGCAGAAAAGCTATGCAGATAAGCGTAAGCGGCCTCAAGAACTTGATGTGGGTGATCATGTCTTTTTGAGAGTGTTCCCTACTATAGGAATTGGCCGGGCAATCAAGTCCAAGAAGTTGACTCCGAGGTTTGTTGGACCTTATGAGATTCTGGAGAGAGTTGGACCTTTGGCGTATAGGATTGCTTTGCCTCCACATCTGTCTAGGCTTCATGGTGTATTTCATGTTTCTCAGCAAAGGAAGTACATTCATGACCCCTCTCATGTGGTAGCAGCTGATGATTTGCCCTTGAAGGAGAATCTTACTTTTGAGGTTCTTCCAATCAGAATTGAGGATAGGCAGATAAAGCAACTCAGGGGTAAGGAAATCCCACTGGTGAAGGTGATTTGGAACAGAAACAACATGGAGGAAGCTACTTGGGAACTGGAGAACATGATGAAGGAGTCTTATCTGCTGTTGTTTCAGGACAGCTGAATTTCGATGACGAAATTCTAGTAAGTGGGAGAGAATTGTAACATCCCAAACTTAATTTTTAGTGTAGCTTATGTTGTGATAGCCTTAGGGTAGAAGCAATAATGTTATAGGGTAGAAAATTGGCCAATTAGACACGTAAATTTAGGTTTAAAACATAGAACTTTGGGGGATTTATAATAACATGTTTGGTAGCTCAAAATACAAATTCCACCGTTGGATATGAAGTAGGATAGGTGAGGAAGCTTGCTTTAAAATTTGAGGAAGATCCAACGGGTAACGAAAAAGTTATGGCCTTTCAAAGTACTGGATACTGCAAAATTATGCAGCTTAATCGATTAACCTGTTGGCTAATCGATTAAGGTCAGATAGTGTGAAAAAGCTTAATCGATTAAGTAAACCCTTAATCGATTAAATCGTGTGCTGATGAAAAAAAAATAAAGGCACACACACCTTAGTTTCTTGCCAAGTTCGAATTTCTCTTCCTCCTCTAGGGCACAACTCTTCCCAACTTCAATTTATCAAGATTCAAGGGTGTGGCACCCATTTCCATCAACTAACCTATTTCCCTCTTACTCCAAGTAAGTATTCAAAGCCTTGATTCCCTCTCCCTCTCTCTCTAATTCGAATTCTTTCTCTCTCTTCCCATCCATGGAGGTTTTCATTTCTAAAGCCATAGAATCTTCGTTTTTCCCTTGGGGCTTGGCTTGAGAATCATGGAATGAGCAATAATCTTCCTTTTTTGTGGCTTTATAATAGGTTCTATCACTCTCTTGTGGATTTTGAGCTCTTTGGTGGGCAAACTCAAGCATAGGACACTTGAAAGCTCCTTATCCTTAAGTGCTTGAGGTAAGGGGGTGGGTATTGGCTTGTCATAGGGATGAGTACCCATTTAGTTATATTGGTTTATTAGGAGTTATTTGAATTAGGAGAATGGTTAGAGAACCCTAGGATAAAAAATAGAATATTAATGGGATTGTGCATAATAAAGTAAATTGGAATTTAAATTAATTGTTGAGAATGTGTTATGTATCAATGATGCTATATGTGTGAATGCTTTATTAATTGTGCCCTAAGTGTCAATAATAAACTTGTATGACATGTGAAAGTGAATGGTAAATTGTATTGTGCAATTGGTTAATAATTACGAAAAGAGCAAATGAATGGTAAAAATGGAAGTAAAAAGGGACTAAGGATGTATGCAGATCATCTGCTTGTGGTTTCATACATCGTAAATAAATTGTGGGGGTATGGAGATCATCCGCTTGTGGTTGCATACCTCGTAAATAAAACGTGGGTGTATGCAGATCATCTGTTTGTGGTTGCATACATCGAGAATAAATGGTGGGTGTATGCAGATCATCTGCTTGTGGTTGCATACATCGTAAATAAAGATTGTGGGTGTATGCTGATCATATGCCTGTGATTGCATACACTGAAGTGTGTAGACCTTTGCCTTGAGGTTACACACAGTAGAAAACAAATAATAAAGGGAAATAATAATGGAAAAGGAAATGAATTGGAAAACGAGATTTAAAAAGGGAAAGATGTAAATGGACTTGAAATTGATAAAAATGGGATATCTTGGAATAATTAAAGGCATGAAATGTGATAATGTGAAATGTGTGAACTATATGATATGTGTGTTTGGCCTAGTGGGTCGATATGTCTATTTGGAAACTGCATTTCTATTTCATGTGCAATGCTCACTCCCTTAACATTTTTCAGGTTCGGAGCTTGAGCTAGCACAGCCCCCGGCCGAGCAGGAGTGCTCTCCCTCATAGGGAAAGTAGGGTTATTATAGGAATTAGGATGTTAATGGACCTAAGCCTCCTTATTGTTTTGATGTATATATGATGTTTGTATATTTTGGGTGAGGCATAGGATATTATTTGTGGCATAGCTATGTTTTGAGCATCATGCTAGTTGCACTTAGTATATATATTCCGCTAATACTCTGATAACTGATACAGGATGTTATGTTTTGCGCCCATGGGGCTTTTATATGATGTATGCATGTGATGAAGCCCTGCTGGCTACTGATTATATACATTGATGATGTTATTCACAGGTTAAAATTTGGAAAAGTCCGAAAAACAAGCAAAACTCCGTCCATTTGACGGGTGATTTTATTATCTTAAAAATGAATTTTTAAGTACACATTCTTAATACTTGGGAATTAAGGGTAATTAATTATAGGGTGTTACAGTGTGAAGCCAAAACAAAGTAAAAAAAAATCAACTCTTCACAATTCAACTCTTCACAAGTCATTATTATACATTACAATTAAGATCAATAGAAAAATAAAAATAAAAAGAAAAATAGAATTTACTAATAACTACACTAAGTACCAAAAATAAACTAAAGAAAATTACTCCCCAGGAACGGCGCCAAAAACTTGTTGATGTTCCAGCAAGTGTACTGGGCAACGTGTAATATAGTCAATGTAAGACCGAATATCGTCCCACAGGGAGTTGTGTTTTTAGTATACTTTTACCTTAGTGTAATTAGAAATAAATCCTATAACTAAAAAGTTGTTTAAATTAAAATTCAGATTTGAAACTAATAATTAACTACACTAATTAATCGCTGAAATTAAATAAAAACTTGAGAACTATGGGAGAAAGTGGTTAGGAACGTTGGTTGCATTGTAGGTTTCACTTATTCAACTATGGTTTAGATTTTCCTTTAATTCAAGGACAATTCCTCTTTAATAGCAACTACTAGATCTCTCTAAAATTACTCTTTACTCTCAAAATTTGTAATCCTTGATCTCTCAATAAATTACAGCATTGGAAAATAAGTTATTTAGCACAAGGGAATTACCAAATCATATAATCATCCAATTATATCTCTATGTTTGAGTGATTATACCGTTAATTGCAAGGCCAATTCAAAATCCCTAACTTTCATTAAGAATTAAGAAGATCCAAAATATAAAGTGATCAGTTTTACGTATTCAATAAAAACACAATCAATGCATGAATTAAAAACGGAAAACACTAAACTATAAATTGAAATAAGCTACGCCATACAAATTCACCGTGTTCCTAACACGAGGGTTTTAGTTACACATAGAAATAAGAAGAATAAAAGACATATTAGGAAAATTCATAGACAAATTACCCCAAATTCTTCAATCCTCCACATGTGCTCTCCAAAGTGATGTAATCTCCCTCTTCAACTATTCTAATCTCTTTTTTCTCCTCTAGTTGGCTGCCTAACCTAAATGTAAATCACTAATTTATATTTACAAAATAACCCTAAGTTGAATCCCCATCAATTTATGAAGTTTTGGCCCAAACGGGCCTGATCTGGTGCACTGATTTAAGTCCAATATATATAGATTTGAGCATTATTTGGACTCCCTTTTACTATGTATTTGGCTTGTTTCTCTAGCAAATTTAGGACTTTTTAGTAGATTTTAATTATTTTTAGTAGTTTAGGGTCCTTTGAGTGTTTTGATCCTTTTTGGGTATGTTTCAGGTACTTTTGGAGCTTAAATGGAAAAAATAATTGTAGACCTGAAAAGAGGACTAAAAGACCTTGAAATTGGTACAAGAACGGAGAGAAACAGAGCCGGAGTAGGTCCCACGCACCTGGGGCACGAGACTGTGGGCGCCTGAGGCGCGCCTGTGTGGAAAAAATATAACATCAGACCCTACGCGCCTGGGGCGCGCGTACCTGCTGGAGGCCCAATTTGACCAGATTCTGAACAAAGTAGAAGAAGAGAATTTTAATTTGGCTTCATATCTTAGACTTGGTCAAAAATTAGAAGATAAACACAGACCTTATCTACTAGACTTAATTAAGATTTATTTTAGGATTTGTTTTACTCTTTAAATAGAGGATTTGTAAATAGTTTTCAGTAGGTTTTGAGATCATAGAATTCAATTAGGATTAGAGAGAGAGGTTAGTAACATCTATTGAGAGCAAGGAGGCAAGGCACAAAGATTGGAGATCATCACTACAAGAGAGATCTGCGTGAGGATTGAAGATCTCTTGGAGAGTTAACCTGTATTGTCTATGATATGAGGTTTTCTCTTTGCTTCTGTTTTCTTTATTTCTATGTGTAACTAAAACCTCTTGTTAGGAACATGGTGTAAATTGTATGGTGTAACTTATTTTAATTTATGATTTAGTGTTTTCCTGTTTTAAATCAAGCGTCCATTGTGTTTTTATCACATAAACCTGCGCAATTTATATTGTGGATTTTCTAAGTTACTAATGAGAATTAGGATTTAGAATAGGCCATGCAATTCAACAGTATAACTATTCAACACAGAGAGATCTAATTGGTTAGTTATATAACTAATTAATTCCATGTTCTTAATAAATTATTTATTAGATAATTTAATTACTTGAGAGATTGAGAATTAATAATCGGAAAAATAAATGGTAGTTGCATAAGAGAAATCTAGCAATTACTAATTTAGGAATTGTTCTTGATTTGAAGGAAAACCTAATTCATAGTTAAATAAGTGAATCATACAACGAAACCAAGTTCCTAACCTTTTTCTATTTTTTTCTAACCATCTTATCTCCTCAATCTTTTTATTTTTTTTATTTTATTTCAATTCTCCTTCTCCTTCTAAAATTCAATAACAAGTTGCATTAATAATTACGAATTGGTGAAAAGTTATTAGAAACAATTTGCAATCCCCAAGTGGAACGATACTCACTTACTATCTGTATTACTTGTCGACCTAGTACTCTTGCTAGACAATCAACATGTTTTTGGCGCCGTTGCCGGGGATTGAAATTCGATTCTAATTTATTTTCGGTACTTTTTTGTAATTATTTGTGTAATTTGTATTTTCTCATGTATAATTATAGTTGTAATAGTGATTCAGATTGTGATAGATTTATTCCATATTATCCTTATCCTCCATACTATGTTGCACAAAATATAACTCCTAGGAAGGCCCAATGGGAAATAGATATAAAGATAATGAATCAACAGATTAATGATATGAAAAAGGAAAGATACTATTCTAAATTTTCTCATGTGGAGCCTCCTCCTCCTAGTAAAACCCCAATGGAAATAGCTCTAGAGAAATTGGCTCAAACCGCTGAGGATTATGCTAAAGATTGCAAAAATAATTTTGGATTCCCTCGTGTTAAGCCAATTCCCCCTTGTGCAGAAAGAGTCATGGGAAATTAACCAAGATAAATTAGCTCAAAAAGTTAGTAGTAATGTTCAAGAAATTAATTTTATAGATGAAGAAAACAGAAAAAGTTTTGAGAACATAAAAATAGTACTTGAGCAAATTTCAAAACATTTATCTGAGGAGTCACAAGCATTATCAACAATTTTTGACTCTCCTAAAAAAGAGGAGGAAGTTGTGGTGATGGATGTGACCAATGATCAAATCCCTTTGGAGGAGCAAAAATCTGAAAAAGAAATTGTGCATGGTAGGTTTGAGGAAGAGGATCGAAATATAACAATAGAAGGTTTGAAAATTGTAGAAAAAATTGAACCACCCTTGCATGAGGAATTTGTTGTTATAAATAATTTTATTCAATCTAGTTCATGCTTGGGTGATTCAAAATTTTTCTATTATGTTTAGCCTAAGTACTTTTATGAGAAATATCTAGAGCAATCTGAGTCATTATTAGGCAATGGGAAGCATGAGAAAGTAATCTTCCTGACTAATGGAGTTAACAACTTCATGATGGATGATGGAAGAAAAGAAAATTTTGCTGGGATGATGTATGGATTAAGGAATATACCTTTTAACCCTGGTGGGTTTGAACTCTATTTTGAAAATTCCTTAATCCACCATCATCACCCAAGGTCTTCCCCATGCGATGTGGACATAACTCATTATTGTTGCATCACATGGGATTTGACCTATAGAATTTGGGATCCTGGTGGATTTTTTTTTTGTACATAAGCAGTAGTGTAGGTTTCAATTTTTAGGTAGTTGTTGTTAAAAAAAAACTGAAGTCAAGGACTGTGGGGTGCAGAAAATAAGTTTTGGGGTCAAATTCTGATTCTACCATTTTATCTCTTAGGATTAGATTTATCTTTATCTCTAGGAAGTTTTTTTTTTATGTTCATCTTATTTTAGCAATAGATATTTTTTTATTCTTATCTTTTAGGATTAGATTAGTTTTATATCTTTTTAGGATTTTGTTTTTATCTTTTTAGGATTAGATTTATCTTCTTAGGATTATTTTTAGAATAGATTTTTTTTATTTTTTTTTATTTTTTTTATTTTTTTATTTTTTTTTATTTTGTATTTTTTTTAGGGATAGATTTTTTTTTTTAAGATTAGATTTGTATTTTTAGGATTTGGACCCCATTAGTCCCAATTTTTTCAATATTGCACCCCAGGACCTGTATCTCACAAAAATATTGTCCTGCTTTCTTAGGTAGTTTTAATTTTTATTTTGTAATGTAGGCTAGATTAGTTTGCTTGAGGACAAGCCAACATCTAAGTTTGGGGGAGTATATACAAAATAAAAATTTTTCAGATCTGAATTTTTCTCCCATATTGGTATTGGTTTGTGTCCTTAGCAAGAGTAATTAATTTTTCTAACCTTAGGACTTTTTCTCTTTTGATGCATGTACATACTTAGTTTAGGACTTAGACTCATTGACTTTTGGCACTGTTTGATTGAGCTGTAAATATGGTTGTGAACTGGTTATTTTGACAAATGCTTTCAGAACTTGTGATTAGTGAACTGACTTTAGCCCTGTGAGGTTTTGAGCCTTATATTGAGGGGTATGAATTTTATTGAAATATTCTGATATTGAGACCCCTATTCTTTCATGAGTGTGTTCTCTTTGATGATTGTGCTCTAGAACTTGACCTGTGACCATTTCAAAATTGATGATTGATTGCATGCATGAAAATGATTAAGGCACTTAGGTGTGTTTTTGAGGCCTTCAGAATGTTGCATTGAAAATTGTTCCCTTAGTTTCCTACTTTGAGCCTTATAATGTTATATAATTTTTCTTTGGTACCCTGCATTAATTGCATAATTCTTTGAGAGTACCTTAGGAATTTTGGATGAGCAATTAAGTGGAATGTGATGCAAAAGAAAAGAAAAGAAAAAAAAAGTAAAGTGTTATGTGCCTACTTCTCTTCCAATGAAAAAAAAAGAAAAAATTGAAAAAGAATGAAAAATTATAAAAAGGAAGAGAGTAGAGGAATTAAAATTGAAAAGTGAGAAGAAGAATAAAGTTGTGATTGAGTTGTGCTTATTGAGATATACTTAGTGCTCATTCATGATTTCTAGGGGAATTTGTTTTTGCATTTAGCCTTTAGTTCATTATTCCTTCTTTCTTTTATCCCACCTAACACTTTAGCCAGGCCCCATTACAACCAATATTAAGACCTTTTGATTTTTGTGTGCAATTGATAATTTCAGTGGAGATGTTGGTCTATGGTCAAGCATATGGTAGCACTTTATCATTGATGAACTTGTGTGCTTAAATGAAATATTACCCTTATACACTTTTGAGAGAAACATTTGAGAGGTTGAGAGTGTTCACTAGTGCTGATTTCTGATTGAGTTTGTTACTCTAACTAGTTTGTGATTGTGTAAATAGTTTGTGATAATATGTGTTGGAGTCATGAGTTGTAGTCTTAGATGAGGTGTATACATGTTGATTTAGGGAGTTTGTCTTTTGTTTAGAATTTTATATTACTTTTGTCTGGGACATGCAAAATGCTAAGTTTGGGGGAGTGATTTAGGTCCAATATATATAGATTTGAGCATTATTTGGACTCCCTTTTACTATGTATTTGGCTTGTTTCTCTAGCAAATTTAGGACTTTTTAGTAGATTTTAATTATTTTTAGTAGTTTAGGGTCCTTTGAGCATTTTGATCCTTTTTGGGTATGTTTCAGGTACTTTTGGAGCTTAAATGGAAAAAATAATTGTAGACCTGAAAAGAGGACTAAAAGACCTTGAAATTGGTACAAGAACGGAGAGAAACAGAGCCGGAGTAGGTCCCACGCGCCTAGGGTGCGAGACCGTGGGCGCCTGAGGCGCGCCTGTGTGGAAAAAATATAACATCAGACCCTACGCGCATGGGGCGCGAGGTTGCGTGCGCCTGGGGCGCGCGTACCTGCTGGAGGCCCAATTTGACTAGATTCTGAACAAAGTAGAAGAAGAGAAGTCTAATTTGCCTTCATATCTTAGACTTGGTCAGAAATTAGAAGATAAACACGGACCTTATCTACTAGATTTAATTAAGATTTATTTTAGGATTTGTTTTACTCTTTAAATAGAGGATTTGTAAATAGTTTTCAGTAGGTTTTGAGATCATAGAATTCAATTAGGATTAGAGAGAGAGGTTAGTAACATCTATTGAGAGCAAGGAGGCAAGGCACAAAGATTGGAGATCATCACTACAAGAGAGATCTGCGTGAGGATTGAAGATCTCTTGGAAACTTTAGAGCCAATAACATAGCTTCAATAAAATTCCACTCTAAAGTGTCATAAGCCTTCTTTATGTCCAACTTCATCATACATCTAGGAGAAACTCTCCTCCTACCATATAGTCTGATCAGTTCCTGAGAAAGTAGGACATTGTGAAGGATACTTCTATCCCTGACAAAAGCATTCTGGTTGTCCTGCACCAGACTAGGTAAAACAGCAGCCATTCTATAGCATATAATCTTAGAGATACACTTGTATAAAGTAGAGCAACAAGCAATAGGTCTAAACTGGTGGACCTTAGATGGAGAATCAATTTTAGGAACCATCACCAAATTAGTATGATTAATCTCTCTAAGAAGATGACCTGAATCAAAAAAATCTTTAATGGCCTTACACATGTCCTGACCTACCATGTCCCAAGTAGCATGAAAAAAACCTGATCCAAAACCATCAGGGCCTGGAGCTTTGTTCTGATTGATGGAGAAAAGGGCCTGCTTAATTTCCTCATCTGTTATAGGCTTTATTAGAGCTATTTGCTGATCCCTAGATAACCAATTTCCTTGATCTATAACATCCTGATTAAACAAAACCCCCCTACTTCTGCTGCAGAATAGTTTCTGATAGAACTCTTCAAATAACACCTGAATAGCCTCCTGATTTGTAGCAGGCTCATCTCTATCATTAAGAATCCTGATAACCCTATTTTGATAGGTCCTCTTCCTAATAGAATCATGGAATATTTTAGAATTCGAATCCCCATCACGTAACCACTCCAACTTTGCCTTTTGTTTGAGAAAAAGAAAAGCATCATTTTGCACCTTGCTATACTGGCTCAATATTTCCTTCTCAGCTGCAATAAGATCAGGATCCATAGGGTTGGTAGATAGATCACATTGAATAGTTTCCAGTTTATCCCTTAGCTCAGTCTCTCTCACATCAATATTAGAATAATATTGCTTGTTTAGTAATGAGAGAGGCTTCCTTAGGTCCCTGAGCTTCCTGCAAATCACATACATGCTGCTTCCTTCATACCTCCTCTGCCAGACTTGTTGAACAATGCTTAGAAAAGTCTGATGATTAACCCACATAGTAAAAAACTTAAAAGACATCTTCAAATTCCTGTCTTGAACCCCCCAATCAATTAAAATAGCAGAATGATCAGAAAGACCTGGAGTAGTGAAAACAGCAGAACCTTTAGGCCATTCCCTGCACCACTTCAAATTTACCAGAGCCCCGTCTATCTTAGATATTATTCTATCTGAACCTGACTGGTTATTGCACCAAGTAAAAAAACATCCTGATTGTCTCATGTCCATAAGACCACACTCATCAATACAGTCTTGAAAATCTCTAGCACTGTTAGTGTCTAAAGGTCTCCCCCCCAATCTTTTCCATCTGATTCAAGCAAGTGTTAAAATCTCCTAGGACAAGCCAAGGGATATTAATGAACCTGTGCATCCCACCCAGCACTTGCCAAAGCTCCTTCCTATCTTGATAATCATTTTCAGCATACACAAAAGTAACAAAATTTTTTTTCTGATTTTGAAGCATAGTTACATCGCAATGAATATATTGAGAAGATCTTGCTATAATCTCAACATCAAAAAAATCCTTCCTCCACATGACCCAAATCCTCCCAACAGAACAAACATCCAAATTACTAAAAGAGCCCCAACCAAAGGCAATTTTATTTTGAACATACTGAAAACTATTTGTTCTCAGCTTATTTTCTAGAATAGCAAAAAGACCTACTTTATTATTTTGATACAACTCCTGAACCTGTTTTTGTTTTCGAGGGTGGTTCAACCCTCGAATATTCCATGCACCAATCTTATCCATGTAGAGAATGAGAAGACTCACCCCTTTGCATCTCTAGGACTCTTTGCTGAGCTTTACTTTTAGAAATTACTATAATCCAGCCATCCTTGTCATTCTCCTTCAGCTTCCCTCTGTCATTTGCTGGTGTATTTATAGTAAGATCACTAATCACAGAATCCACAGCTGCTAATCCTGCCTCAATATTTTCTTCAGGAATAATACCCTTTTCTATATTATCCTTCAATTTCAGAGCATCATCAAGTTTCTGCATTTCATTTTGTGTAGGCTTATTCTTCACAATCCACTGTTGTTTAACTCCCTTCTTACACATCTTAGAGTCATGACCATAGTATGAGCACTTAGAACAAAGAGTTGGTTTCCACTCATATGTAACCTTTTGAGAAACTAGGTTCCCCTTCTCATCTTCAAAATGGATTTCTTCTGGTAAAATTGCAGGATTCACCTCAATTAATACCCTGGCATAACTTATTCTATTTCTCTCTTCAGTCACCTTATCCGCCATGATTGGTGTACCCACCAAACTTGAAATTTTTCCTAGGGCAGAGGAACCCCAGAATTTCAAATTAAGGTTAGGTAACTGGACCCAAACAGGTATCCTGTCAAGAAAGCTCTTGGTCACTGGCTTCCCTGTCCAAGGTGCAATGATTAGAGGCTTCTTATCAAAGTGGAAAATGCCTACCTCCAAAACACTGTTTCTTCCTTCTAGATTATTGAAACGCACAATAAGAGTCCCATCAGAGTTCATCAAAATCTTATCAATCCCATACTGCCCCTAGGCCTTTTTAATAAAACCACTCAATACAGGGTAGGGAGGATTTGCCCCTAAAACATAACACACTATCGAATTTTGCCAGTATTTCACTTCTTCTTCCACATCACTAACATCAATCTTCCCAATTGAGATCCCATCCTTCAGTTCTGGTTGGTGAAATTTAAGTTTCCCTCCTGCATTCCTTAATTTGGAGATATCAAAATTCTCCCATACATTAGGCACTGGTGTCACCACCCTTTCTGGTTCTGGAATTGTTGGATCGGAATTTTTAGGATTAGCACTTTCTGAATTTTCATGTTGCAAATCACCTTTTTCCACTGTTTGATTCACAGGTACCTCATGCTTCTTGACTCTGTCCCGAATCAATTCAATGCCATGCACCAAAGACTCAAGTTGCGTAGGGGACAAGGCGTCAATAAGTTCCAAGTCATCCTCATCCAGTTTTGACAAATCAAAGATTTGTGGTTGTTTTTCAGGCTGCTTCACAGTTGACAGGGAAGGGGAAGGGGATTTCGGAGGTCGCCCTCTCTTCTTGGCCATAATGGCCTCACAGTGACCTGAAGAAACCCTAAGTCACCGGGGGAAAGAAGAGAGAAGAGAGAAAAACCCTAAAAATGAAATTTTAAGTCCGTATTTTTGATATAAGGGGAATTAAGGGTAATTAATTATAGGGTGTTACATTATGGTATCAGAGCAGTTTCTCCTCGGCCTTGGAGTTATACAAACTCCAAATGATTACTCACCTAGCGAGTAATCAATGCTCATAGTAATAGTTTAGGATTATAATAGGATAATTATAGTACTATGTATCTACTTAGTAATTGAGTCTTACTGGTATATAATTGTTTAAAAACATGTTGGATATCTGCCCTTCCAAATTCGATCTTGTTCTTATAGATAGCATATGAAAGACCTTATATGGAATTCTTAGGTTTGAGAATTCTAGCATCGAGTGACCAATATTATGTTGTGATGTTGTTATTTGATATAATGTAAAGTTAGAACTGATCACTCTAATCCTTGCATTTGTTAAATGATGACATAATTGACAGAACCCGACAGTGATGTGTTGTTGGTAGACGTGAGGATGGGATTGATCACCTCAATTCTTGCATCTATCAATAAATGCTATCATTGTAACCTCTAAAGTGAAAATAGACAACCAAAGTAGTATAGCTAAGTGCTAAACCCTTGGGTGAGTTAAGAAAACTCTCCAGAAATTATTCTCAACCATCATATCAACTAAACCAATCATTGAGCAATTTGACAATTGCTTTGAATCTTTTCCCGTTCCTAGATAACCATTCGTAAGAATAGCCGGTTGTGCCAAATTTGTGAAATCCTTGCGTTAAGACCAAACAATCTTGATAATTGACACAGCCAACGGCAAGTTGTCGTACCTTTCACCTTTGGTAGTTGGGTAAATCTTGGAACTAATGTGGACTCCTTCTTTCCTATTCTTTTTAATCGATTCATGAAAGAAGTTGATTGTTGAGCATTTAGTATGAATTGTGTCTGCTCTAATCAAATAAGCAATTGGGGGAGCTCTTAGCCTTTGATGTGCTTCTTGTTCAAGAATGCCTGTATTTTTGAAAAGCTGTAAATCCTATCGGTGCTAGTCGAATCATTGTGAGAAGACAAACTCTAAGGCGTTCTATCCTACAAAAATCTTCGCATGGCATGATCCCAGGGTATCTATTCTGGGAAAAGATTCTAAAACTATTCCGGAATACTAAATATTTCGAGTTTTCCCGTATCTAGCCAATGCAGCTCCTGCCTTACATCTATCAGAAGGACGATCGGAAGCGGATTCACCCGATCCCACATCCTTTAGCATAGCGGTAATTGGGTAAGTCGATGCCAAGTGGGGGAGCACTTCCTACCCTAATTTATATTCTGTCTAGGTAAGGGCAAATCGAAAGACTGACGGAAGAAACCAAAGGGAATTAAAGATAGGAATCACAAGTCCTACCACCGGGGTGATTCTCCATTTACTGAACCTAACGGAATTTCGGGGACGAAATTCCAATAATTGGGGGAGAATTGTAACATCCCAAATTTAATTCCAAGTATAATCTATGCTGGGATGGTCTTAGGGTAGAAGAAATGGAGATATAAGTTAGAAGTTAGCCAAAAATACATGAAGAACTAGGTTTAAAACATAGAACTTTAGGAAATTTAAAATAAAAGATTGGCAACTCTAAACACAAATTCCACCGTTGGATGTGAATATTAGTATGTAGGAAAGCTTGCTTTAAAATTTGAGGAAGATCCAACGGGTAACGAAGAAGTTATGGCCTTTCAAAATCTGGATACTGCAAAATTGTGCAGCTTAATCGCCTCTTAATCGTCTCTTAATCGCCTCGTAATCGATTAAGCTGCAATTTAATCGATTAAACACTGCTGCTGAGGAAAAAAATAAAAGCGAAACACACGTTCCTTCCATGCCAAATTCGTTTCTCTCCCTCTTCTCTCTCCTAGGGCACCAAATTTATACACTTCAATCCATAATAAATCACTATAAATCAATCCCCATCACATACAAACATAATCTCCTTCATCAATCTCTCCTATTATTCTCTCTCTCACGGATTTCTCTCTCCCTCTCCAAGAACAAGTGTTGTTCTTCATTCACCTCAAGGATTTGGGGCTCCAATCTCAACTATCATCAAGAACCATCATTAATCTCACTTTCTCTCCCTCAAATTCAAGGTAAAGTGCATTTTCCTCTCCTCCCCCTTGGTCATATGAATTTCCCCTTTTGTTCCCCATGAAATTGAGCTCCATATTATGTAGTGTCACTTTTTCATGTTCTTTTTCATTTACATGGCTTAAAGGAACTCAAAACCACTCTCCTCCCTCTCCTATCCTTCCGGAGCTCTTTGGTTGTGGTGCTAAGTGCAAGGGCTTGGAGGTTCACCCTTACTTTTCACGGTTAAGGTAAAGGGGTGGATATTGTGAGCATTGCCTTTTTATAGGGAGTAGGCTCTAGTTAGTATATAATGCTTGTTAGGGTTATGTGTTAGGGGAGAAAATTAGACTATAAAACCCATTGTAATTGAATATGAAATTCTAACTAAATAAATATGTATGATGTTGGATGTAAAGATTAGGAAAAAGGAAACCCAATAATATGACAATGAATTATTTGATAAATGAAACTTGGATAAGGATTAAATTGAAGTACATGAGGAATTGGGTAATGTGATAATGAAATTTGACATAAATGATTTCTATGATTATTGACTTTATTTGTAAAGTTGTGAATTAAATGATAATTAATTACTGTAGCAAATATATGTATGTGTTGTGGAATAAATTGATATAGGAAGAAAAGGAAATGAATAATGAATATGTGAAGGTGATAATATGTATGTTTCGGGTGAATATATTTGTACACTAAATGTTAAATGTGTAAAAAGGTGAAAATGGAATTGAAATGGTTATGTGTAAACAAAAGTAAAAGGTGATGTATGTAAATTAAAATGAAGGGCAATCTGAATGTTGGGCAATAAAAGAGAATACTACTTGGTATGATTGTGATAACTGAGAAAGGAAATGAATAAGGAAATTGCATGAATGATTAGATGTTGAATGTGTGCTATTGAATTTAAATGTGATATAATTGTTTATGTGAGAATATGAAAGTATGTTTTGGCCTCTGATGTGAGGTAATGAATATGAAAATGTAATAAGTGCGTTGACCTCTGATTTGAGGTGACGATTAATGGAAAGTGATGATTATGCCGACCTCTGATATGAGGGGCACAAAATGAATTAAAGTAATTAAGTGTTGACCTCTGACCTGAGGGACACAAGATGAAATGAATGTTGATGAGTGTTGACCTCTGACCTGAGGGACACGAAATGAATTAAAATGAATGAGTGTTGACCTCTGACCTGAGGGACACAGAATGAAATAAAGTGAATTGGGTGTTGACCTCTGACCTGAGGGACACCGGATGAAATGTGTATTGGTGTGTTGACCTCTGACCTGAGAGACACACCGTGGATTAAGAAATTGGAGTGTTGACCTCTGACCTGAGGGACACAAAATGAATTAAAATGTTAGAGTGTTGACCTCTGACCTGAGGGACACAAAATGAATTATAATGAATGGGTGTTGACCTCTGAGCTGAGGGACACATAATTTAAATAAGGAAAAGAATGAGGGTCTCTGTTTTGAGGTGATAAATGTGTGGAATGAAATTGTACATTGGCCTCTGTTTTGAGGTGATGTACCGAATTAAAGTAATTATGTGAAAAGAATAGAAAGAAAAGGAAATGGATGTTGAAGTGAATAATGAAAATGGATGTTGAAATGAATAATGAAAATGGATGCTGAAATGAATAATGAAAATGGAAATTCGGAATGGATAATGAATATGGAAATTATGAAATGTGCATGGCGTGCTATATGTGAATATATGCTTTATTTGCTAGATGTGTTTGACCTAGTGGGTTGTTATGTCTACTTAGAAACTGCTTTCTATTTCATGTGAAAAGCTCACTCCCTTACATATTTCAGGTACGGAGATTGAGTTGGCACAGCCCCCGGCCGAGCAGGAGTACTTTCCCTTACAAGGAGAGTAGGGTGTTATGGGTTTAGAGTATATTATGAACCTAAGCCTCTTATATTATTTTGATGTAAATTTAATATGCATATTTTGAAATGAGGCTTAGGATGTTTTGTTAGACAAAGTTATATGTGTTGGTTATGACACTCAAAACTAATATTTTTCCGCTATTACTCTGATAAATTATTGTACACTGATTTATATATGTAAATCTGAAGCCCTGCTGGCTATTGGATGTTTATTTGAAATTGATTTATCACAGGTTAAATTTTGGATTAGTCCGAAAAACAAACAAAACTCCGTCCGTTTGACGGTTGATTTTAATGAAATAAAAATGAATTTTTAAGTCCGTATTTTTGATATAAGGGGAATTAAGGGTAAAAATCCTAGGTGTTACATTTAATAATTTCATGCATGTACTAAAAATCTTTAAATCACATAAATCTCATCATGCATGCAACTAAGATAATGATCTAACATGGTTTCCTACTTTCCCTAGGTTTGGCCAAATGATATCATGCAAAAAGGCAAGATCTTGGGTTTCATTTTCACATGCAAAGATTAAAACTCCTAGATCAAATCATGTTCTTGTTTCTTGCAAAACTCTAAAACAACATTTTCTTTCTTAAAACACCAACCGAATCATCATCATCATCATCACACAAACAAAATCTTGATTCAAATCCTTTCTACACTAAAAATCATTTTTAACACTTGTTAATCTTATTTTCTTTTAAAAATCGTGACATGCATCAAAGAAAAACCAAGACTTTACACTCAAAATTCACATGCAAGGTTCAAGCTTCATGCTTTTCAAAGATCAACCACAAATCATGACATACAAGAGAAGATCAAGGTAAGGATATAGACTTAAACTCAAATCCTTAACAAAACCGTGAAGAATAAATTTTACAAGTTAAAGATCAAAGCTTCCAAGCACAAATATTCAAGATCAAGTCATAAAAATAACATGCAAAGCATTTAAACTTAAAGATCATAAGAAAATAAACACATGCATCACAAAAATTAAACTTAAACAAAGTCCATCATAGAGTCCTTTACAAAACTAAAATTATTACACTAAACTCTCTTAAACAACTACCTCACACAAAATCCTAATCTTCAAGCTTCAAATCTCTTCTCCTTCTCCTAAGGTTTGCTTCGGCCTCCTCTTCTTTAGGGTTGATGGGTGGTTTTCTTCTTGATCTTTGAAGAAGGAAGTGATTGAGGAAGAAATCAAAGGTGTTTGTGTAACAACCCGATTTTCACTTCCAAAACCTTAACTGAATTATTATTGATTTGTTGTAAAAATGAGGCCATTTTTTTTAAAGCATAAGTCCATTAGTTACCGTTGTCTCTTACTTTGAAAATCGAGTTGTCACTTTTGAAACTTCTCGGAACCAAACACCACCATAACATAACATCATTTCATTAAAATTAAAACAAAGGCCATAAGTACTGGAGTGTCACTCCAAAATTTTTCCAAAAGCAGGTCATAGTTACAAAAGATTACAAACCATAATTTAAAAAGTAGCTTAATTACATCCATGGTACTTCACAAAGTAATCCTCGATTGGAACTTAGATACTAGACACACTACATTGCCTAGACACAGAACAGAGGACATCACTCTTCAGCTGAACTGGCATCCGTCTCCATATATTCACTCGAATCCACTTCCGCTCCGTGAACAGAGTCACTAGCGTCTTCTTCCTCCATCGGTTGAGGAATCACAGCAGCCAAAGGTGCGGGATCACCATCATACTCGTGATGCTCCCTCAGTCCGCCATCTTGATAGTCACGAAGAGTGACTTGCCCTACATGCACGTCCAGACTCGTCCCTCACAGAATATGCCGTGAATCATCAATCTCCAACCGAGTATCACCTCGCCAAATCCAGCCTTCAGGAACAACCTCCCATGCTCCTCCCTAAAGAGGCCACATGTGGATTGCCACATGATACGCCATCTACCCATTGCAATACCGGCAAATGCCAATACGACAATCAGGTAGGAGAGAGTCAGTGTACCGAACACTAACGAGTTGACCGTGAGGTCTCAGAGTAGACTCATTAGAAAGAAAGACATATGACAGGGGACAGTATACAGAACTAGACAGGATAACCAAGGTATAAAGAATAAGCAAGGTAAAGTAAATAACAAGAACAAAATAGCAAAGCAAGTAACATAACATAACATAATAATCAGAAATGCATAAGTTATACAAACAACATCTAAAGCACATATAATTAAAGTGTATTATATCATTCGGAATCATTACTCCTTTCACTGAGCAACTCCACTTTTTCAACATCCAGGCTCATCACAATCTTTCTCAAACTTTCCAACATTCATTTATATTTTTATTCTTTGAATCTTAAGTTTTATCACAATTCGGTTCACTCAATGAGTAGGGGGAAACCATCACTGAGGAAAAATGCACACGTCTACATCTCCTCGGTCTCCATCCAAACGTAGTCGGAAGCCAACAGGAGTACAGGACCTTTACCACGCGGGCACGACAGCTGTCTCAACAATTGGCTCGAAGCCAGGAGGACTACAGCCTCAAATCATTTCATATAATATCAATATCATATCATCAAGGCTCACTGTAGAAACAGTGGCAATTCACGATGACCCATTCCAGTCCCTCTCACTGTTATAGACTTGCAATCAAGGGGGTGACAGTATCATTTCTAGTTAGCTATGCAGAACTTACCACGGCATTGGACCCAGTCCCTACCACGTTCGTATGCCACTTGTGGAATTCGTTCCGCCTATAAATATACTCCAGGCTTCTTGACGTTCACCATCCTTGCCCTCCCCTCATGCAATCCCCTCCGGAGTATCGGCGGATACCCATGGTATCTTCCTCTACACTACCTCGCACTCTCATACCTCACTGCGTATGTTAAGTCTTTTAATATCTTTTAAAGTCTTTTAATGTCTTTTAGTTAACCTATGGTCGGCTTGCCCTTAGTCCTGTTAGGAAATAGGATGCGACAAACGCAGCGGAAAAAAAAATATCTCCTATTTCCATCCAGGATCCAAGTGAAAGCATGATTTGAGATAGGGAATAAAATTACCTTTTTCAAGGAAGAAGAGACCAACGAATCTTATCACGAACGCTTCGTCAATCACGAGCACATCAATGTGTTGTGCCTCTATTGGTATCCACACGAACAAATTCCCAATTGGAGTCACGTCTCTCTTCTCAATGCTAGCAGAGAAGAGAGAGTCTGTGTATCACTCACTCTCTAATATGACGGCTAGGGTTACCGTTCTGTGTCTCACACATCTTCTTCCCCTAAAGCTAATAATATTATATTTATAATATTATCAGACCAACTGGTTGGGCCTTTTAGGAGATAAATTCGAATTCTATCTTATATGTAGAAGATAAAATCAAATTTATATCTTATACATAAAGATAAAACGAATCATATCTTAATCATATCAGAAAGATTTAATTTTATAAAAATACAACTATTGTATTTTTATCAAATGTGATATCTCCAATTTTATCTGCTCTTAGTGTGTGACCCTATAGATTCCTGTAACGTTGGCAGTAATGTTAAAATCACATTTTAACTTTACAAGCAATGAGCGGTATCTAGCAACACATCATTGCTACCCAAGTGACAGGAATGTCTGTGATTTGACTAAACCTTTTACTGTGACCAATGAACATGTGTAAGTTTAATCCCTTTGTCCAAATATCATAGTTACACTCATGGCATGGAACGTGTCACCCATAAATAGTGTAACCTATGGTTTCTTGATCCCTGAGTAGACGCGTCTAAACAAGTCTCGTCAATATCTCATATTGACTGTCTTGAGTATGGCCATACATTTCACCGTCTCACTCAATCAAGGGGCCCAGAGATATAATTCCTATTGATAAGGAAGGACAAATCCCATCTACGTCACTCACATCCCTCTACATGATTTGTCATATACCCGACTACAACCGTTATGATCACCTGGTTAAAGATGACGTTTGATTGCGTGAAAGCATATAATTCCTCATGTTGGGAACCGTAGCGACTTCAGGTCGAAGGACCATGTACACCATTGTCACTATGAGAATCACTTATGACACTCCCTTAATAACCCATGTAGCATTCTCATGGCGGGTCAATCCAGTACATAATTGTCCCAATGTGTACTTACGTGAAGACTTGATATCCCATATCCATGACCGGTGAGATACAGTCATCAGTCTGCCACATACTAGTCTCGATGTATTATAGTTATCCTTATTAACTATAATACTCGACTAGGGAATCTTTAAGGATAATTATCAATCAATAAGATCTCACTATCAAGTCATGTACTTGATATTCTTATGACATTGAACTTATAATCCTAAGGACTTTATTACATCTATTTTAATTAAACAATTAAAGCATAAATATAATAAATGAAATGCCTCATTATTATTAATAGTAATAATCCATAAACATGAAATAAGTACAAGTAAAAGAGAAAATACGATTGCCTCTAGGGAACACTCCAACAATCTCCCACTTGCACTAGTGCCAATCGTTCATGTATCTAATACCATAAGCCCTAACATGTCCCTCATGCTTTTTTATGGCAAGAGGTTTAGTCAGTGGATCAGCAATATTATCATCTATTGAAACTCTGCATATCTTCACATCTCCTCTGTCAATTATCTCTCGAATGATGTGAAAACGCCGAAGTATATCTTTGGATTTCTGGTGAGATCTCGGTTCCTTAGCTTGCGCAATGGCTCCATTGTTGTCACAATAGAGGTCCACTGGAAACTCAATACTAGGAACAACATCAAGTTCAGTTATGAACTTCTTAATCCAAACCGCTTCCTTTGCTGCTTCTGATGCAGCTATATACTCAGCTTCTGTTGTAGAATCGGCTACAGTCTCTTGCTTTGAACTCTTCCAGCATATAGCCCCACCATTCAAACAAAAATACAAATCCAGATTGTGATCTGAAATTGTCCTTATCAGTCTGGAAGCTAGCGTCGGTGTAACCCTTTACAACCAGCTCATCTTCACCTCCATATACCAATAAAGCATCCTTAGTTCTTCTCAAGTACTTTAGGATATTCTTGACTGCTGTCCAGTGACCTTCACCTGGATCTGACTGGTATCTGCTCGTCGTGCTCAAAGCATACGAAACATCAAGTCGAGTACATATCATGGAATACATGATAGATCGAATTGCAGATGCATATGAAATTCTATCCATGCGTTCCCTTTCTTCCTTAGTGGAAGGACATTGTTCCTTTGACAAGGTTATACCATGTGACATTGGCAAAGATCCCCTTTTGGAATCCTGCATGTTGAACCGTTTCAACACTTTGTCTATGTACGAACTTTGACTTAGGCCAAGCAATCTCCTTGATCTATCTCTATAAATCTTGATGCCTAATATATAGGTTGCTTCACCCAAATCCTTCATAGAAAAGCAATTCCCTAACCAAGTCTTAACAGACTGTAAGGTAGGAATGTCATTCCCGATGAGTAGTATGTCATCCACATACAAAACAAGAAAGACAATTGCGCTCCCACTAACCTTCTTATATACACAAGACTCTTCTTCGTTCTTGATGAAACCAAATTGTTTGATTGCATCATCGAATCGAATATTCCAACTCCTAGAAGCTTGTTTCAATCCATAAATGGATCGTTGCAGCTTACAAACCTTTCCAGCATGCTTTGGATCAACAAAACCTTCAGGTTGTGTCATATACACATCCTCTAAAAGATTTCCATTAAGGAAAGCATTTTTGACATCCATCTGCCAGATTTCATAATCATGAAATGCTGCAATAGCAAGCAAGATCCTAATGGATTTAAGCATGGCAACTGGTGAAAAAGTTTCATCATAGTCAATACCATGAACTTGTTTGAAACCTTTAGCAACCAATCGTCCTTTAAAGGTATGTACATTACCATCCATGTCAGTCTTCTTCTTGAAAATCCATTTGCACCCAATTGATTTTACCCCATCAGGTAGATCAACCAAGATCCAAACTTGGTTGGTGTGCATGGACTCCATCTCAGATCTCATGGCTTGAAGCCATTTCTCAGAGTCAGGGCTGTTTATAGCCTCTTGGTAAGTAGTAGGTTCATCTTGATCAAAAATCATAATGTCATCCTCTTGAATCAAGAGAAATCCATATCTCTCTGGCTGAAGAGGAATCGTACTTGACCTACGCAAAACTTGTGTAACTTGAGCAGGTTGTACATCCACAACATCTTGTGGAACTTGCTCAACATCCATCGCTTGGTCTTGGCTACTTTTGGATTCTTGAATCTCATCAAGATCTATTTTCCTCCCACTATTTCCTTTAGAGAGAAATTCTCTTTCAAGAAACACCCATGTGCGAGCGACAAACACTTTGCCTTCTATGGGATTGTAGAAATAGTATCCCTTAGTTTCTTTGGGATATCCTACAAAGTAGAATTTTTCAGATTTGGGACTAAGTTTATCAGAAAGTAGACGTTTCACATAAACATCACAACCCCAAATCCTGAGAAAAGACATACTAGGACGCCTCCCAGTCCATATCTCATATGGTGTCTTTTCAACCGCTTTCGATGGGGATCGGTTAAGTGTAAAAGCAGCTGTAAGTAGAGCGTGTCCCCAAAAAGAGATAGGAAGGTCCGATTGACTCATCATACACCTAACCATGTCCAACAAGGTTCGGTTTCTCCTTTCTGAAACACCATTCCATTGGGGCGTTCCAGGAGGAGTGAGTTGAGATACTATACCACACTCTTTTAGATAGTCATCGAACTCTTGGCTAAGGTATTCACCACCTCGATCAGATCGAAGGGCTTTAATACTTTTGCCAAGTTGATTTTGTACTTCATTCTTGAATTCCTTGAACTTTTCAAAGGTTTCATGTTTGTATTTCATCAGATATACATACCCATATCTACTAAAATCATCAGTAAATGTAACGAAGTACGGGTAACCTCCTCTAGCATTTGAACTCATAGGCCCACATACATCTGTATGTATGAGTCCCAAAAGTTCATTAGCCCGTTCACTGCTGCCAGTAAATGGGCCCTTTGTCATCTTGCCCAACAAACAAGACTCACATGTCTCATAAGATTCAAAATCAAATGAGTCTAAGAATCCATCTTTATGAAGCTTAGAAATGCGTTTCTCATTTATATGGCCCAAACGACAATGCCAAAGAAAAGTTTGGTTTGTATCATTTGATTTAAACCTTTTAGCATTAATGTTATAGACTGGATGATCAAGATCTAACAAATAAAGACCATTTATTAATTGTGCACTGCCATAAAACATCTCATTCAAATAAATGGAACAACACTTGTTCCTTATTGAAAACGAAAAACCTACTTTGTCTAAACATGAAACTGAAATAATATTCCTACGAATAGCAGGTACACAATAAACATCCTCTAGTTCTAAAACTAATTCACTAGGTAAGGTTAAACTACAAGTTCCAACAGCAATGGCGACAACTCTTGCTCCATTTCCAACTCGCAGTTCGACTTCACCTTTAGCTAATCTTCTACTCCTTTTTAGATCCTGCACATTAACACAAATGTGAGATCCACATCCAGTATCTAATACCCATGATGTTGAAGCAGAAAAATTAACTTCTATAACAAAAATACCTGAAGAAGAGGCTCCGCTTTTCTTCATTTCTTTCTCTTTAAGGTAATCTGGGCAATTCCTCTTCCAATGTCCCTCCTTGTTACAATGCAAGCAATTTCCCTCCTTAGCCAGCCCACCTTTAGGCTTAAGAGCCTTAGCTACTCTAGCTTTGCCCTTATCCTTAGGTTTTTGTGCTTTCCCTTTGGCCTTACCTTTGCCCTTTCCATTTTGAACCAACAATACAGTTTTTCCCTTGTTGATATCATGCTCAGCAGTTTTCAACTTCCCTAACAATTCAGTTAGAGTGCTGTCAATGTTGTTCATGTTGTAATTCATGACAAACTGACTAAAGCTCTGTGGTAAGGAATGCAGAACTAAGTTAACGACCAACTCTTGACCTAGTGGGAAACCCATCCTCTCAATGTTCTCAATATAACCAATCATCTTGATTACATGATGACTAACTGGGCTTCCCTCTGTCATCTTACAAGTGAAAAGGGACCTTGTGACCTCAAAACGCTCATGCCTTGCTTGCCCTTGATAGAGCTCCTTAAGGTGTACGATCATATCGTACGCACTCATGTTCTCGTGAACCTTCTGAAGGTCAGGGGTCATAGTGACAAGCATGAGAGTTCCAACCTCTAAGGCATCATCTTGATGCCTACGGAAAGCATTCCGCTCAGCAGCCGGTGCATTGGCGGGGGGTGCTTCAGGGAGCGGTTGCTCTAGCACATACAGCTTTTTCTCATTCCCAAGGACAATCCTTAGGGTTCGATACCAGTCCAGGAAAGTAATTCCCGTCAGCTTGTCCTTCTCAAGGACCGATCGCAGTGATAAGTTATTTGAATTGTTTGAAGCCATGGTGATCTAACAACAAAATAAAAGTAGAATTAAAATCATGTTTATTAAATATTTAATAAGGACTTTCATTAAATATTACTCCCACTATTTTCTCGGAAAATCTCAGCGCAAGATTTTCTAGTGGGACCAAGATCCATATTTCATCTTATCATGAGTGAACTTTAGCTGATCACCCACAATTAGATTATTTAGGTAAGGGACCCTTTCCCAATCACATCTCATGTGACTCTTGGATCAATTGGGTGAATAACATTTATTCAAAATTAACTTATTAATTTATACCCAATTCTTTTGCCTATAGATCTTCAATCATATTGAACCATCCATTTAAGTTAGACCCAATGGTTGACATAACGAATATTACATTTATTCCTTCGCGTCTGACCAACGTAGATAAACGTACTCTACTTTAGCAGACCAACATTCAAAACGACATCAATCAAGACGAGTGTCAAGCATTGGAAGGCATATAACTTAATATTTCAGTTTGAGGGGTTTTATATTTAAGTGATCTCACCTATTTTATCTTACATTAACATACATTATAACGATAACATGCATCACATACATACTATAATTATAAACTACGTAATATGGTCATGGCCTAGAAAAACTAATTCTCCCAAGCCAATGAGTGAATTAATACAAAGATCCTAAACACATAGCTTCTTCTCCAAGAGCATTCCTTGAATGTATGCACCGGTTTCTCCAAGAGCCTTCCTTAAATCTCCTTTCTTTTTCATCTTCAAGTCTTTCGCAATTTTTAATAAAAATATTACAAATAGAAACCTCGTTCATGAGGGGATTTAGATGAGAAAAGAAATACATATTGAATATAGAGAGAGGCACGACACGCAGGCCGTATTTAAAAATAAACCAAAAGAAAATAAAACATACACAAGACGTGAAACAATCTAAGAGGCCATGACCATTCACCATACAACAAACAACATATTAAATAAAATACATTATTATTTTATTAAAAATTATGTTTGTTACGAATTAAAAAAAATATTTTATCAACTCTTAAAATAATAACGTATCAACTCTTGATTAAAAAAAATAAAAAAAAATATACTGCCAACGGATAACTAGATAAATAACACGTCGATGTACTGTGTGTTCATACGGCTCATGAATAGCGCACATCATCATGAATAACGCACAAGACTTTGTGTTCTACAGCCTTTTGCTCATGCGGCTCAAACTTCCTTAATTTTAATTGATTCATGCGGCCAAAGTTCATGTGAATCAAATTCCAATTGTGCCGCATGAACTTATCAAATGAATCGTAGCAAAGGCACAATTGATATTCACGGCACAACTCCAGGAATTGTTTTTTTTTTTAATTTTAATTTTTGATTAATCCCAACACATCATAATCATATAAAAACATGTTTAATCAAAAATAATCAAATCATGGTTTCGCAAGCAGCTCTGATACCACTGTTAGGAAATAGGATGCGACAAACGCAGCGGAAAAAAAAAATATATCCTATTTCCATCCGGGATCCATGTGAAAGTATGATTTGAGATAGGGAATAAAATTACCTTTTGCAGGGAAGAGGAGACCAACGAATCTTATCACGAACGCTTCGTCAATCACGAGCACATCAATGTGTTGTGCCTCTATTGGTATCCACACGAACAAATTCCCAATTGGAGTCACGACTCTCTTCTCAATGCTAGCAGAAAAGAGAGAATCTGTGTATCACTCACTCTCTAATATGACGGCTAGGGTTACCGTTCTGTGTCTCACACATCTTCTTCCCCTAAAGCTAATAATATTATATTTATAATATTATCAGACCAACTGGTTGGGCCTTTTAGGAGATAAATTCGAATTTTATCTTATATGTAGAAGATAAAATCAAATTTATATCTTATACATAAAGATAAAACGAATCATATCTTAATCATATCAGAAAGATTTAATTTTATAAAAATACAACTATTGTATTTTTATCAAATGTGATATCTCCAATTTAACTTTACAAGCAATGAGCGGTATCTAGCAACACATCATTGCTACCCAAGTGACAGGAATGTCTGTGATTTGACTAAACCTTTTACTGTGACCAATGAACATGTGTAAGTTTAATCCCTTTGTTCATATATCATAGTTATACTCATGGCATGGAACGTGTCACCCATAAATAGTGTAACCTATGGTTTCTTGATCCCTGAGTAGACGCGTCTAAACAAGTCTCGTCAATATCTCATATTGACTGTCTTGAGTATGGCCATACATTTCACCGTCTCACTCAATCAAGGGGCCCAGAGATATAATTCCTATTGATAAGGAAGGACAAATCCCATCTACGTCTCTCACATCCCTCTACATGATTTGTCATATACCCGACTATAACCGTTATGATCACCTGGTTAATGATGACGTTTGATTGCGTGAAAGCATATAATTCCTCATGTTAGGAACCGTAGCGACTTCAGGTCGAAGGACCATGTACACCATTGTCACTATGAGAATCGCTTATGACACTCACTTAATAACCCATGTAGCATTCTCATGGCGGGTCAATCCAGTACACAATTGTCCCAATGTGTACTTACATGAAGACTTGATATCCCATATCCATGACCGGTGAGATACAGTCATCAGTCTGCCACATACTAGTCTCGATGTATTATAGTTATCCTTATTAACTATAATACTCGACTAGGGAATCTTTAAGGATAATTATCAATCAATAAGATCTCACTATCAAGTCATGTACTTGATATTCTTATGACATTGAACTTATAATCCTAAGGACTTTATTACATCTATTTTAATTAAACAATTAAAGCATAAATATAATAAATGAAATGCCTCATTATTATTAATAGTAATAATCCATAAACATGAAATAAGTACAAGTAAAAGAGAAAATACGATTGCCTCTAGGGCACACTCCAACAAGTCCATCCCTTCGACAAGACCCGACCACTAAGGGTTACATCTTTTCCCCACTTTCACATAGCATTCTTTCACTTTCTCAAGCCACTTGGCGCAATTCCATCGCATCATTCCCGTAGGAATTCACATAACTTTCTTTAACGATATGATCATTCTCCGTCTTGAAACCGCCAGCACGATCTCAGCTCCACGAGTGCAATCTCCTCGTCTGGTGCATTGTTGCTCCACAACATTTCCGGGAATCACATCATGCATCGCTCTTTCACTTATCTTTACGTTTTACTTTCTCTTTTAAATTCTCATTATTATTCATCACGCTTCCAGATTCACCAAACAGAATATAATATTTTTAACAATAGAATTGCAAAGGAACTAATATCAAACAGGAATAAGCATGCATCAATAAAACATAGAAACATATAACACATAATAGATCGTGTAAACCTCTTTTCATCACCACACAAGCAACTACGTTACGGGCTCACCGCACTCTCACTCACTCACTCACCTTTTATTCCCGCAAAAGAAACACTTTGACCTCGGAAATCTCTAGCTTCTCTTTGTACGTCGTTCCCACCGTCTACTGAATACCTCAAGGTAAATAAATACACTTTTATCAAAAATCCATTTCAATTTAAAATCATCAATTGGTCTCTTTACTTGAAATCCTTTAAAATCATTTGAAAACTCATATTAAAATAAATAAAAGAATTAGTTTATGTGGCTGTATGAAATAAGTCCAGCCACCCTTTTCAATTTGTAAAACATTGAAAAATCAATAATTTTCATTCTAACTTTTCTTATTTCAAATAACACTTGAAATCCACATTTTTCATAAATCAAAAACACTTTGAAAATTGAAATACTTTGTAATTAAATCTTGGACAGCAAGAACTAAAAATCAAAATCATGAAAATACTTTTGGAAATAATCAAATGCATTTACTCATTTTCTTTTATTAAAACCGAATTGAACAAAAACCATCACAACACAATTTAAATAATTTTTCTCAAAATAAAATCACAAAACACAATCATTTCAACAAGTAAATCACATGCAAAAGAAATCTAGCCTACTAAACCTAGTGTAGGCCGAATCATTATCATAGGAAAACAAAGTCTTTGGTGCAAATTTCTACATGAAAAACCTTAAAATTAACAAATCAAAACATGCACTTTTAAACACATGGTTTTAGAAAATACCACTCCCTTTTTCTTCACAAAACCGTGACCTCTTTTGTCACTTCAAACATGTTTTCATTTTTATTTTTCCTTGCATGTGTTTTTATAAATCATTTGAAGTAAAAGAGAATCACATGAAAGAACCTTTTCATGAAAAACAATCATGATCTTTTTGTTTCAAGGCTTGACCGAAAACTCATCAACAAAATCAAGTGAAAAACTTAGATCTTTAACTTTCAAACACACATAGACTTAGATCAAAGTAAAACCATTTTGCAAAAGTTGTTTTCCTTTACTTTATCATCAAAACCGTGACATGCAAACCAAGATCAAGACTTTTTGAGTAAAAAAAATCACATGCAAGACTTTAAGATCAAAGCTATTGAAAGATCATGGCAAGAATCAAATCTTTTTCAAGATCAAAACAAAAGATCAAAGCCTTTTTTGAAAAGAAAACCAAAGATCAAAGCTAAAAAAAATCAAAGTTAAAATCAAAGCATTCAAACCACTTAGATCAACTTTAACAAACATCAAACTAACATGCATGAACTCAAATCAAAATAGAAATCATCATGACCTAGTTTCCTAGACATGGCCGAATGGTAGAGTCCATAGTTTAAGGTTCTAGAAGTTTGTGTGGCTCTTGAAAACTCAAGATCAAGGCTAAGTAATTACATACAAACATAGATCTACTAGAAAAATAGACATGCAACCACAAATGAACCTTACAAGACTTAGAAAAATGAAAACTACTCTAACACTCTATGATCTTCGAACAAACCAAAGAAAAAGAGAAGATCTTCAACCTCCTTCACTTGATCTTCAAGAAAACCTAGAGCTTTTGGGCTTGATCTCCTTCTTCTTCTCCTTCAAGCTTCTCGGCCTCACTCTCTCTCTATTTCTTTCTAAGAGTTTAAGGAGAGCTCTTAGAATAAGTGTTTAGAATGAATGAGAAATGTGAAGGAAATTGGTTGGAATTGAACTAAGGTTGTGGGTATAAATAGGCAATCGAGTATTTCCCTTCTTGCCCTTGAAGAATTCGACCAAGAGTGTTTTGCTTAAGGGGCAATTTTGGCTTTCCAAAATGTTGCATGGCTTAGTGTCATGTCATGAGACAAATGGAGTAGAATTAGGCTTTAATCCTTTATCCTATTGGTTGGTCAATTTTCTTAACTATGCTTTTCACTAAACCAAACCTACATGATACTAGTCTACTACCTTAGGGTTCTAGAAAAATCAAACTCTCTTATGCATGCACATACACACATAGCCGAACACATACATACACATACACATGGAAAATAATTTTTTATTTTATTCTCATAAAATCATTCTTGTATCAAAAATCATGGTTTCCTTAAAATACAAAATATCAAATACTCAATTATTTCAACTCAAAAACTCAATTCAAAACTCATAATATTTTCTCATAAAAAAATCATTTTCTTTGAAATCCTTTATCACTTGAAATCATAAAAGAAATTCAGTCCAAGAAATATTCTTTCAAAATACTCTTTTTAAAACACTTTCTCAAAATAATCTTTTTATCATTTAAAAAAAATATGAGGTATTCAGACGGGGTGTTATAGTTTGTGTTAAGGAACTTGGGTTCTCACTCTTCCTCTCTTCTTCTCTCTCTCACGGCTTCACTCTTTTTCTCTAAGGGTCTCAAGAGCTTGATGGTGCTCTTGGGACCAAGTGTTTAGAAATGTGAAGGATATGAAGAAATGAATCACTAGCTAACACACACACACACGGTTCTATATAAGCAAAAGCAAGGGGGTGTAATTTTCCTCTTCTAGCCTCGGTCCAAGGTGTTGGTTCAAGGGCAAATGGGTCCAACCAAAATGTTGCATGGGAGAGGTCTTGTCATGGGGGAGACAAGGTTGAAGAAAAGTCTCACCACCATCATCACACTCACCACCCTATTTTCTTACTTATTTCCTATTTAAATTCTACTTTCTTAATGGATAAGGAAATAAATCCTTACTTGGTCGTCTTGGTTCTATATGGCCGAACCACACACACACATATAAGGGAATAAAATTTTCTTTTCATTTTATCATAACAAACACATAGAATTAAATCATGGAATATCCTAAGAATTTAATGCATGTACTCAACACATATTCAAACATACATACAATACTTTAGGGCATCATATTTCCAAATAACACAACTCACAACATGCTACACACACATTCACATTCACACATGTTATGCATTCATTCATCTTAAACACACCGATTAAATTTGCATATAATTCATTGTACTCTTATAATGAGAAAACACACACATAATCACAACTCAAAAATTCCAAAGACACATTAATAAGCTGCACCGTTTGGTGATAAATATGAGCTTCACTTCATTTTATAAAATCAAATTTTCACATAAAACGAAGATCTTCAAAAGAAATAATTTATTTAAAACCTCAAATCATTTTCATTCCTGAATACTTTAAAAATTCGTCCTTCAAAGGCTCCAAAATAAATTTTTGCAAATCAACCCAGAAAATTATAAAAATCACATATTTAAATTCTACTTTTCAACGCGATCGTTTTCATATAAAGATCATAATTTTCTGAAAAATGGTTGAAAAGATATGCATTTTCAAAGTTACCAAATTCATTTTGATCATAAAAGAAAGTTCATCTCTTTGAGAAATCTCAAATGACAAAATCATAACTTGGTTTTCATGAAATTAAACTTCAAACAAAATCATTTGCTAAAACATTCAGCTGAAAATCCTTCTTAAATTCTGAAAATTATTTTTAAACAAAACCTCATTGATCTATTTGAGTCCAGAAAATGCGGGATGTTACAGTTTCTGACAAGGTGATTCTGAAGAACAATGATCTGGGCTCAAGCCAAGTCCAGACAATCATTCAACAAAAACAAGGAGCTTCAGCAACAAATTTCTGAGTTGGTGAAGAAGATGGCACAGACAGAAGTAGCTGCAGTCAACACTCTGGTGTGTGATTTCTGTGGCGGAAATCACCAAAATGGAGATTGCTCACCAGATGTGGGAAAGGCACCTGCTACCATTGAGGAGCAAGCAAAGTTTGTGGGCGGTGGAGGCCAAAGAAACAACATGTATTCTGTAACAGCCCGATTTTCACTTCCAAAACCTTAACCGAATTATTATTACTTTGTTGTAAAAATGAGGCCATTTTTTTTTAAAACATGAGTTCATGAATAATTAATGTCACCCTTTGAAAATCGAGTTGTCAATTTCGAAACATTCCACTCCAACATCATCCTCACAACAAAACATCATTTTTATTGACATTAAACGTAAGCCATAAGTACTGGAGTTACACCCCAAAAGTTTTCCAAAAGCAGGCCAGATTACAAAAGATTACAAACCAGAATTTAAAAAGTAGCTTAATTACATCCATGGTATTTCACAAAGTAATCCTCGATTGGAACTTAGATCCTAGACACACTGCATCGTCTAGACACAGAAAACAGAACATCACTCTTCAGCGGAACTAGCATCCGTCTCCATGTCTTCACTCAAATCCGCCTCCGCTTCGTGATCGGAATCACTAGTGTCTTCTTCCTCCATCGGTTGAGGAATCACCGCAGCCAAAGGTGCGGGATCACCATCGTACTCGTGATGCTCCCTCGGGCCACCGTCTTGATAATCACGGAGAGTGACTTGTCCTACATGAACATCCATATTCGTCCCCCGCAGAATGTGCCTCGGATCATCAATCCCCAACCGAGTTTCACCTCTCCAAATCCAACCTTCAGGAACCACCTCCCATGCTCCTCCTTGAAGAGGCCACATGTGGATTGCTACATGATACGCCATCTACCCGTTGCAATACCGGCAAATGCCCGTACAACAACCAGGTAGGAGAGAGTCAATGTGCCATACACTAACAAGTTGACCGTAAGGTCTCAGGATAGACTCGATAGAAAGAAACACAGACGACAATGACACTTGACGAGTATACGGAAAGAGATAAGATACCCAAGGGCTTATAGAATAAACAGAATATGATCAACAGACAGAACAGGATAGCATACTAAACAAAATGTTCAAGGTATATAAATGGCATATAAAGCACATAAAAGTAAAGCATAACCCACCAATCGGAAACATGATTCTCATAACCAAACAGCATCATACTTTCTTAATCTTTTCCAACATTCAATTATATCTTTATTCTTTGAATATTAAGTTTTATCATAACTCAAATCACTCAATGAGGTAGGGGAATAACCATCATTGAGGAAAAACGCACACGTCTACATCTCCTTGGTCTCCATCCAAACCTAGTCGGAAGCCAACAGGAGTACAGGACCTTTACCACGCGGGCACGACAGCTGTCTCAACACATAATTGGTCCCAGACCAGGAGGACTACAGCCTCAATCAATATAATCACATAATTATCATAAATCAATGCTCACTGTCCACGCAGTGGCAAATCACAATGCCCCGTTCCAGTCCCTCTCACTGTTGTAGACTTGCAATCAAGGGGGTGACAGTATCATTTCTAGTTAGCTGTGCGGAACTTACCACGACATTGGACCCAGTCCCTACCACGTTAGTACGCCATTTGTGGAGTTTGTTCCGCCTAGAAATATACTCTAGGCTTCTTGACGTTCACCGTCCTTGCCCTCCCCTCATGCAATCCCCACCCGAGTATCCGCAGACACCCATAGTATCTTCCTCTCCACTACTTCGCACTCTCATACCTCACCGCGTATGTTAAGTCTTTTAATGTCTTTTAGAACCTTTTAGTGTCTTTTAGTTATCCTACGGTCGGCTTGCCCTTAGTCCATCCCTTCAACAAGACCCGACCACTAAGGGTTAGCTCTTTTCCCCACTTTCACATAGCATTCTTTCACTTTCTCAAGCCATTCAGGCCCAATTTCATCACATCATTCCCGTAGGAATGCATATAGCTCTCTTTCCACTTATCTTTATACTTTACTTTCTCTTTTAATTTCCCATTGTCACTCATCATAACGACCAGATTCCTTAAACAGAATATAACATTTTCACAATAGAATAGTAAAGGAACCACATAAAATAGAAATAAGCATGCATCGATTCAATGAAACATAAAACACATAACACATAATATATCGCATAAAACTCCTTTCACCACCGTCCGGGCAACAATGTTACGGGCTCACCACACTCTCACTCACCTCTTAATCCAGCAAGAGAAACACTTTGACCTCGGAAGTCTCTAGCTTCTCTTTGAGAATTGTTCCCGCCGTCCACTGAATACCTCAAGGTAAATAAATACACTTTTATTAAAAATCATTTCAATTCAAAATCACAACTGGATCTCTTTAATAGAAAATCCTTTACTTTCTTTATCCTTTTTGCAAATACGATTATTTTTACAAAACAAAACACAAACTTTTCTAATACTTGAAATCCATTAAATTCATTTGAAAACTTCCATTAAAATAAATAAAGAATTAATTTATGTGGCTGTATGGAAAAAGTCCAGCCACCTCTTCCAAGTTGAAAAACATTGAAAAGTCCACAATTTTCCTTCTAACTTTTAATACATCACATAACACTTTAAATCCACACTTTTCACAACTCAAAATTTTTTTTAAAATTGAAGTACTTTGAAATAAAATCTTGGACAGCAAAGAACTAAAAATCAAAACCATGAAAATACTTTTAGAAAACAATCAAATACATTTACCCATTTTCTTTCTCAAAACCGAATTGAACAAAACCAAAACAACACAATTTAAATAAATTTTTTCTTAAAATAAAAACACAAAACATAATCATTTTAATAAGTCAATCACATGCAAAAAGAATCTAGCCTATTTACCCTAGTATAGGCCGAATCATCATCATAGGAAAAACAAGTCTTTGATGCACTTTTTCTTCATGCAAAAACCTTAAAATATTAAATCTAAAACATGCACTTTTAAAACACATGGTTTTAGAAAATACCACTCCTTTTTCTTCACCAAAAACGTGACCTCCTTTAGTCACTTCAAACACATTTTCATTTTTATTTTTATTTTGCATGCACTTTTAAAAATCATTTGAAATGAAAGAGAATCACATGCATGAGCCTTTTATGAAAAACAATCATGGTCTTTTTGATTTTCAAAGCTTGACCGAAAAATTCATCAACAAAATCAAGTGAAAAACTTAAATCTTTAGCTTTGAAACACACATGGATTTAGATCAAAGCAAAACCATTTTGAAAAATTTGTTTTCCTTTGTTTCTCATCAAAACCGTGACATGCAAGCCAAGAAACAAAACTTTTTGAGTTCGAAAATCTCATGCAAAGCTTCAAGATCAAAGCTATTGAAAATCAAGGCAAGAATCAAATCTTTTTCAAGGTTAAAACAAAAGATCAAAACCTTTTTGAAAAGAAAACTAAAGATCAAAGCTTAGAAAAATCAATGTCAAAATCAAAGCATTTAAACCACTTAAATCAACTTTAACAAACACCAAACCAACATGCACGAACTCAAAACAAAATAAAAATCATCACAACCTAATTTTCTAAACATGGCCGAATGGTAGAGTCCATGGTTTAAGGTTCTACAAGTTTGTTTGGTTCTTGAAACTCAAGATCAAAGCTAGATAGGTACTTACAAACATAGATCTACAAGAAAATTAAACATGCAACAACATTTAAGCCCTACAAGACTTGGAAAATGAAAACTACTTCTAACACTCTATGTTCTTCGAATAAACCAAAGAAAAGAGTAGATCTTAAACCACCTTCACTTGTTCTTCAAAGAATCCAAAGGCTTTGGGCTTGATCTCCTTCTTCTCCTCCTCTCCAAGCTCTCGGTTTCTCTCTCTCTCTAAGTCTCTCTCTAAGAGCTTGATGACACTCTTAGGAATTGTGTTTAGGAAATGAAATGAAATGTGAAGGAAATTGGGTGAAATGAACTATGGTCTTGGATATAAATAGACAAGCGTATAATTCCCTTCTTGTCCTTGAAAGAATTCGGCCAAGAGTGTTGATTAAAGGGTAAAATTGGCTTCATAAAAGCTTGCATGGCTCAAAGCCAAGCCATGAGACAAATGGAGTGAAATTAGGCTTAATCCTTGATCCTATTGGTTGGTCAATCTCCTAATTATGCTTTATACTAACTAAACCTATGTGCTACTAGTCTACTACCTTAGGGTGCAAGAAAGTCAAAACTCTATCATGCATGCACATACATACATATACGGCCGAACATACACAAGCACACACTTACACTAAAAATCATTTTTTTTCTTTCTTATAAAATCATCATTTCTTTAAAATACCAAATATCAATTACTTAATTAATTCAATCCAAAATTCAATTTAAAACTCATAAGATTTCCTCATAAAAATCATTTTCTTGAAAATCATTTATCACTTGAAACCATGAAAGAAATTCAATTCTAGAAATATCCTTTTAAAACACTCTTTTTAAAACACTTTCTCAAAATAATCTCTTTATCATTAAAACAAATATGAGGTATTCAGACGGGGTGTTACATTCTCCCCAACTTGGAGATTTCTCGTCCCCGAGAAATGCAGTACCTGAATCAAACAGGTGTGGGAAAGAACTTCTCATCTTGCTCTCAAGCTCCCATGTCGCATCTTCTCCATTATTCCGACTCCATACTACCTTAACTAAGGGAATATCTTTTCCTCTTAACCTCTTGACACTACTACCATCTATCCTTAGAGGTAAAGCCTCAAATGTAAGATTTTCCTTTAATTGTACCGAATCGGGTTCAATGATGTGTGAAGGATCATGGACATATTTTCTCAATTGGGATACATGAAAGACATTATGCAAGTTTGAAAGAAAAGGAGGTAAGGCAATTTGATAGGCTAAAGGTCCTATTCGTTTAAGAATTGGGTAAGGTCCAATAAAACGAGGTGTAAGTTTTCGGGTTTTGAGCATTCTACCAATTCTAGTAGTTGGCACTACTTTCATGAATACATAATCCCCTTCATTGAATTCTAGCGGACTTCTCCTCTTTTCCTGATAACTCTTCTGTCGACTTTGAGCAGTCCTCATCCTTTCCTGAATTAACCTCACCTTTTCATTCGTTTGCTGCACTACATCCGGTCCTATTATCAAATGCTCACCAGTCTCGAACCAACACAACAGTGTTCTGGTGGTTGACTGCCCAGCGGCCTACTGTTGGCAATTCAGCAAGTGTATCGATCGCACAAGTAATAAAGAGTAAGTAAATTATAGTTCTACTCGGGGATTGCAAATTGTTTCTAATTTCTTTCACCTAATTGAAATTACTATGTATAACTTGTATGGGTTTAGAGTTTAGAGAGAGGAATGTAGAATTAAGGTATGAAACAATTCAGAAACTAAAAAGGAATTAGAAGCAAATATGGAAAAAGTTAGGAACTTGGTTTCATTGTAGGATCAGGTTATTAATTATGAAAATATGTTTTCCATAAAATCAAAAACTCCAGAAACAATAAAAGCTAGATCCCTCATGGCAATTATTATGTTTCTTACTAAACTTTACCCCTTAATCCCTTAAGTGAGTTCTAATTTATAAGAGTTATACAATTACCCAAAAGTATTCCTACGAGTTGAATAATTATATTGTTTGGTTGAAAGGCCTAATCTTAATCGTAATTTTCCAATTAAGGTTCAGATTACCAAATCAAAACATAAAGTCGCGAATTCTATGAATTGTAATTAAAACATACACAACCAAGCAATTGATTTGAAAGGAAAAACATTAATTCATAAATAAACAGCCAAATTAAGATCCATACAAATCCACCTTATTCCTAACAAGAGGTTCAATTATACATATTTAGAGAAAAAGAAGAAGGAATGGAATAAACTAATCATCATAAACAATAATCAATTTACCCCCAAGAGATCTTCAATCTTCAAGTGGATCCCTCCATCAATGTTGATTTTCAATCCTTGTGCCATGCCTCCTTGCTCTCAATTGCATAACAACCTCTCTTCTCTAATCCTAATTCTATTATTATCTTATTTTGCTCTGAAAAGTCTACCAAACCTAAAGGAAAAACCTATATTTAATAATCTAATCTTTAATAATAAAAACCTAAAATTAATCCTAATTGAATTGATATGATAATATCCTATTAGAATAATCTAATCTTTAATAATCTTATCTACAAATAGAATTTTTTATTAAAATCCTTCTAAATCCCGTATTTGTGTCTGACAGAAACTTTGGCACTGATTTTGACACCCAAGATGGACGAATTTGAGCAAGGCTATTTCCGGCAAAGTTGTAGATCTTTTTCTTAGCTTTAAAATGATACCTAGATCGCCTCATTTGGATAAGCGTAGCTCAAGTTATGATCTAAATACCGAACAACGTCACTTTCACGCACTTTGTGCGCCTGGGCATGCAGACCAGCACGCCTAGGCACGCTATGTCTGATGCCCCATAAATTACCGCTGCAAGCGCGTCTGGGCGCGCAGATCCCGCGCCTGGGCGTGCTGAGAAATTTTCGACTCCGTTTCTCTCCGTTCTTGTGTCATTTTCAAGGTCTTCTTATGCTCTTTTCAGCTCCAATAATATTTTCTCCAAATTAAGCTCCGAAATACCTAAAACATACACAAAACGGATCAAAACGTTCAAAGGATTCTAATAAACTAAAAATTGCTAAATTTACAAGAGAAACAAACCAAATCCATAGTAAAAGGGAGTCAAATTAAGCTCTAAAACATCATATGTTAGACCCAAATCACCTACAACACCATCCTTGGAAGAACTTTCTTACAAGCATTCGGTGCAGTAGTATCAACAGTACATTTGTAAGTTCCATTGAGAATGTTTTGATAATGACAACTGGTTTTGAACATGCTACATATGTGTTGATCTAGTTCAAGCTCAACAAGCAAACAACAAACATCAAGTATTGAAGAGAGAACAAGCTCATGAAGACTTATCAAGACTTAGTTTCTGTTTAATTGTAATATCTTTAGTTTGAGTCTTTTATTTTGATGAGTTTGGTTAGAGTATTTAGAGGGTAGTGAATCTCTATCAAGGTCATGATTATATCATAATTTGAGTTTTCACTTAACCTAAAATCAATAGGTAGCTTAGAGGTTTGAAAGAAAAGGTTTAGTTTTGAGAAAACAAGTTTTTAACTAATTTGCACTGTCATAATCGATTACGCCTAATCATAATCGATTAAGATATTCAAAGCTACAGTGCTTAATCGATTAAGCATCAGTTTAATCGATTAAGAGCTGTAAAACTGGTTTTTAAAATACGTTTTTCACTTCTCAAAACTAGTTTTTAAGTTTCCGAACTTTTGGGTATTTCATATAAATCTTTTCCTAACCTTTGTGGATCATTAGAACACTTTTAGAAAAAATTTCATAATCATTTTACAAAGATCAAGCCACTCTATTCTCTCTCAATTTCATAAGATCAAAGCTTTCTCTTTTACAATCTTTGATCAAGAATCTTGGAATCTCTTATGTGATATTGTCATAGCTATTGAAAGAGATTCATAGAATTGTTATTTGGTTTTCATTTGAGTTGTAATCTTTGCAAGAGGCAAGCTATCTACAACAAACAAGAAGACTTGGTGTGTCGATTATCATCAAGCAAGTTCGTTCTTATTGAAGAAGAAGAAGTCTTGGTTGTGAATCAAGCAAAGTGAAGTCTTGTTGTGAGGTATCAACGAGCAACGTGGATGACTTGTTGTGTGGAGTTATCAACAAGCAAAGGGTAGAGGTTAGATTAGAGGGTCAATAGGATTGCAAAACAAGAGTGTCGTGTATCTCTTGAAGGCTTTCAAGAAGGGAGTCTTGAGAGGCATTTGTTTGTAATTTGAGAACTCTAATTCCTCATAGTGAAGAATCTCTCTTGGTATAAGAGGGGACTGGATGTAGCTTTCAAGTTGATGAAAGTGAACCAGGATAAATCACTGTGCAGTATCTCTAAACCCTTAACTCTTTACATTCTTGTCATTTCATATGTTCTTGGTTGAAAACCTAGAAAAGAGTGATTTTTCATAAGTGATTGAATTGAATCTTAATTGTGTAAATTGATTTGGGAAAATCATTTTCATAACCTAGGTAATCAATAAGATATAGGTGTTAATCTTTTCCGGTTAATCTCTGATCATACGTGTTAATTGATTGATTTTCGTATTCGATTGAAAAGTGATTTTTCAGTTTTTGAATGTGCTTAATCGATTAAGGGTGTTCATAATCGATTAAGATTTTGTGATCAATCTGGTCTTAATCGATTAAGACACAGTTTAATCGATTAAAGAGCTGAGTTTTCTGCAAAAATCGTTCGTTTTGATTGTTTCGATTTGTTTCTTTCGAAAATCTTTCAAGGTTTATTAAACACCTATTCAACCCCCCTTCTAGGTGTTCTCCTAGGGTTCCTTAGTTGTTTCAACCACCAATTGCGGTTTCCTCAATTGGTATCAGAGCTCGGTCAAAAGACACGAGCATAAGAGCTTTTTCGTAAAGATCCTTGTTAAGTAACCGCAATGGGTTCTACGAATCCCTTTGGTGGTGAAGGTGCTTCGATAAGTCGTCCTCCACTATTTAATGGTGAGGGATACACTTATTGGAAAGTAATAATGAAAATATTTATCCAAGCCATTGATAGTGAAATATGGAAAGCAATAGAAAAAGGTCCTCATATCCCCTCTAGTTTAGTTGAAGGTGTAGCACAATTAACCCCCGAGGATAAGTGGAATGATGATGATAGAAAGAAAGTTCAATATGATTTTAAAGCAAAAAATATCATCACCTCCGCTTTATCTTATGACGAGTTCTTTAGAGTTTCACAATGTGCTAGTGCTAAGGAAATGTGGGACACTTTACAAGTGACTCATGAAGGAACTAGTGAGTTTAGGAGAGCTAGATTGAATGTTTTGATGCGTGAATATGAAATGTTTCAAATGCTTCCAAATGAATCTATTAATGATATGCAAAAACGTTTTACTCACATTATTAACCATTTATTTGCTCTTGGTAAGACTTTCTTACAAGGTGAACTTACTAACAAAGTGTTGAGATGTTTGGATAGGAATTGACAACCAAAAGTAACGGCTATTGTAGAATCTAAAAATTTGGATGCTATGGATCTCGCAACACTTTTCGAAAAGCTTCAAGAACATGAAATGGAGCTTGGACGTTTGAATATGCATGAAGAGTCGGATAAGAACAAATCAAGAAAAGGAATTGCTCTCAAAGCCAATAGTTCATATAAAAAGAAAGAGAGTTTCGATAATGATTATAGTGAAGATTCCGATTCGGATGTTGATGAAAAAGAGATGAAACTTTTGCTAAGGAAGTTTAACAAGTTTCTAAGGAGAAAAGGAAGGTTGAACAAAGACAAAGGTAAAGACAAGAATTCCCCACACTACAAGACCAAGACTACAAAAGAAGGAGTAGTTTGCCATGAATGTGGAAAACCCGGTCATCCCAAGTACTCATGCTCTAGGTATCTCAAGAAGAAGGAGAAAGAAAAGAAAAATTCAAAACATAAAAGGGCATACATAGTTTGGGATGATGAAGAAGAGAAGAAAAGCACAATTAGTTGTTCTTCGGATGATGAAGAAGTCGCTAATCTCAACTTGCTTGTTCAAGTAGATGAAGAGGAAAGTTCAAATGATGAATCAAGTGAACAAAGTGAGGAAAGCGATGTAAGTCATACTAAATCCGAAATTTCTTATAAATATGAATTGTTATATAACACTTATGAAGAAATGCATAAACAATTTGAAAAACTAGCTTTGAAAAACATTGAAAGAAAGAAGCTCATTTTGAAACATCAAAAAGAGATTTTAGAACTTCAAAAACAAGTTGATGAGCTTAATCTTGAAAATGAAACCCTTGATCTCATTTATGCTAGTTCTTCTTGTGATTGTGCTAGTAGATTGAATATTGTGGTTGATTGTGAGAATTGCAAGTTGCTTAAAGATGAAAATGCTATTTTGAAAAATAAGCTTGCAAGTTTCACAAGTGGTGACATTAGATTGCGCACATCGTTAAATTTTCAAAAAGGAAATTCAAACAAGTTTGGTTTGGGTTATACTAATGCTAAGAGTAAATCTCATAGAAATGTTGTTGATTTTTCTAAAGTTGATTTTTCAAATGCACCAACATGTTTCTATTGTGGCACTCATGGACATACTTCAAATTTGTGTTATATTAAAGTGCATGGTATACCTAAAGGAAGTTTTGTTTGGGTTAAGAAGGGTGAGAGTCCCTTAACTAACAAAAATGGATCCAAAACTATTTGGATACCAAAAGGGAAAGCATGATTGTTTTGTAGGTATGATTGAAGAAGCAAATGAAGGTCTATACACATTCTTCAAATCTCAAGAGAATGTTCTACAATTTGGTACAATTGATTTGTTGGATTTTTGAAAATTGTAGTTTTCTCATTTGGTATTACTTTTCTAAAAGTTCAATTGGTATCATTGAGTGATCATTAGATGATTATCATGCTATTGTTGTTATTGTGATATTTCTTAACAATTGATATCTTACTTTGTTAAGTGATATTATGACTTGTTTAGTCTCAATTGGTATTATATTTCATTGTCATATTTCTTGCCAATTGGTATCTCATTTCAAAGTATAGTTCTTGTGTTTTTCAACTGGTATCAATGTTGTGAAGAGATGATCATTGATTTCTCTTATTTTGGCTTAGCATTTTATATTTCAATTGGTATATATTACTTTTTGATAATGCCAAAAGGGGGAGAAAGGGTTGTGTTTTGTGTTTTGTTGTTTTCATATAGGTTGAGCAAAGTTGTTGAAGATAGGGGGAGAATCATGCTTCTATCAATTGGACTTCAAATGTCAAAAGCATTTATTAAGGGGGAGCAAGAGTCTCACCAAGTGATCAAATGGTTCAAGCATCAACAACTTCAAACAACTTCAAAACATGTTTGTCATTTTCAAAAAGGGGGAGATTGTAAGTTCCATTGATAATGTTTTGATAATGACAACTGGTTTTGAACATGCTACATATGTGTTGATCTAGTTCAAGCTCAACAAGCAAACAACAAACATCAAGTATTGACGAGAGAACAAGCTCATGAAGACTTATAAAGACTTAGTTTGTGTTTAATTGTAATATCTTTAGTTTGAGTCTTTTATTTTGATGAGTTTGGTTAGAGTATTTAGAGGGTAGTGAATCTCTATCAAGGTCATGATTATATCATAATTTGAGTTTTCACTTAACCTAAAATCAATAGGTGGCTTAGAGGTTTGAAAGAAAAGGTTTAGTTTTGAGAAAACAAGTTTTTAACTGATTTGCACTGTCATAATCGATTAAGCCTAATCATAATCGATTAAGATATTCAAAGCTACAGTGCTTAATCGATTAAGCATCAGTTTAATCGATTAAGAGCTGTAAAACTGGTTTTTAAAATACGTTTTTCACTTCTCAAAACTAGTTTTTATGTTTCCTAACTTTTGGGTATTTCATATATATCTTTTCCTAACCTTTGTGGATCATTAGAACACTTTTAGAAAAATTTTCATAATCATTTTACAAAGATCAAGCCACTCTATTCTCTCTCAATTTCATAAGATCAAAGCTTTCTCTTTTACATTCTTTGATCAAGAATCTTGGAATCTCTTATGTGATATTGTCATAGCTATTGAAATAGATTCATAGAATTGTTATTTGGTTTTCATTTGAGTTGTAATCTTTGCAAGAGGCAAGCTATCTACAACAAACAAGAAGACTTGGTGTGTCGATTATCATCAAGCAAGTTCGTTCTTATTGAAGAAGAAGAAGTCTTGCTTGTGAATCAAGCAAAGTGAGGTCTTGTTGTGAGGTATCAACGAGCAACGTGGAAGACTTGTTGTGTGGAGTTATCAACAAGCAAAGGGTAGAGGTTAGATTAGAGGGTCAATAGGATTGCAAAACAAGAGTGTGGTGTATCTCTTAGAGGCTATCAAGAAGGGAGTCTTGAGAGGCATTTGTTTGTAATTTGAGAACTCTAATTCCTCATAGTGAAGAATATCTCTTGGTTTAAGAGGGGACTGGATGTAGCTTTCAAGTGGAAGAAAGTGAACCAGGATAAATCACTGTGCAGTATCTCTAAACCCTTAACTCTTTACATTCTTGTCATAATGTGTAAATTGATTTTCTTTAACATTTTTCTGAGTTCATTCCAAGTGATTGAATTGAATCTTAATTGTGTAAATTGATTTGGGAAAATCATTTTCATAACCTAGGTAATCAATAAGAATATAGGTGTTAATCTTTTCCGCTGAATCTCTGATCATACGTGTTAATTGATTGATTTTCGTATTCGATTGAAAAGTGATTTTTCAGTTTTTGAATGTGCTTAATCGATTAAGGGTGTTCATAATCGATTAAGATTTTGTGATCAATCTGGTCTTAAACGATTAAGACACAGTTTAATCGATTAAAGAGCTGAGTTTTCTGCAAAAATCGTTCGTTTTGATTGTTTCGATTTGTTTCTTTCGAAAATCTTTCAAGGTTTCTTAAACACCTATTCAACCCCCCTTATAGGTGTTCTCCTAGGGTTCCTTAGTTGTTTCAACCACCAATTGCGGTTTCCTCAACATTTGGCGATGAAGTTCGTTGGAACGAATGACAAGGTGGTCACAGTCAAGGCCGAGCAAGAAGCAGCTCGGAAATGCTACAACGCAAGTTTGGGTAAGGTTAAAAACAGAGACCAGGACCGCTCGGAAAGGATTCCCCTCGGAAAGGGTAACATAAATTTGGCAGATATTGATGTACGCACTGAATCCGACAAAAACAGGCCGACTCCGAAGGGACACTGAGAGCTTTTAACGCTGAAGGATGATCCTCTCAGACAAATAAAAATTGGTTCAGATCTCCCTGTGGATGTCAAAGCTGAACTTTCCGCTCTACTGATCGGCAATAAGGATCTATTTGCATGGACCTCGGCTGATATGCCGGGCATTGATCCAAGTTTTATCTTCCACAAGTTGAGCATTCTTCTAGGAGCAAAACCAGTAGCGCAACGCAAAAGAAAGGTCAGTGCTGAAAAGGCCATTGCTTTTGAGGAAAAAGTCACCGAGTTACTCTGAGCTGGCTTCATACGGGAAATTGACAATACAGATTGGTTAGAAAACACCGTCTTAGTCAGAAAGCCCAACGGAAGTGGAGAATGTGCGTTGATTACACGGACTTGAACAAAGTCTGTCCGAAAGATCAATATCCACTTCCCGTCATCGACAAGCTCGTCGACAATTGGATCGGGTATAAGCTATTGTCGTTCATGGACGCCTATTCAGGCTACAACCAAATCCCCATGTACCCTCCCGACCAAGACAAAACAACATTCATCACCGACAAGGCAACCTATTGTTACAATGTCATGCCTTTCGGACTCAAGAACGCGGAAGCCACCTATCAGCAAATGATGAACAAGGTATTTCAAGGGATGATCGGCTCAACCATGGAGGTTTACATTGACGATATAATTGCAAAAAGTAAACAGCAAGAGACCCATGCTCAGGACCTCAAAACAATATTGGCCCGAGTGAGGAAATACAACATGAGATTAAATCCTGAAAAATGTGTGTTTGAAGTCCCGGCCGGCTCCTTTCTCGGTTTCATGGTAACTGAGAGGGGAATTGAAGCTAATCTAGAAAAGTGCAAAGCAATTTTAGAAATGAGAAGTCCAACCAATCTCAGAGAGGTCCAGCAGCTTACAGAACGGGTGGCGGCACTTTCCAGGTTCCTATCTCAAGCTGCTCGGAAAGCTTTGCCATGGTATCAGCTCCTTAGGAAAAACAAAAACTTCCTTTGGGATGATCATTGTGAACAAGCTTTCGTTCAGTTGAAAGACTATCTCTCCAGCCCGCCGGTCCTTAATAGCCCTCTTACCGGAGAAGACCTTTTTCTTTACTTATCAGTGGTCGATGCAGCGGTCAATTCAACGCTGGTACGAGAGGATTCTGGAGTTGAGGCCTCTATTTATTTTGTCAGCCGAGCACTTCAGGGACCTGAGCTTCGGTACCAAAAACTTGAAAAACTTGCATATTGTTTGGTGATATCCGCTCGGAGGTTAAGGCAGTACTTCCAAGCTCATAGAGTCATTGTCAGAACAGCTCAACCCCTGAGGCAGGTCCTTCATAAACCCGACCTCGCTGGCAGAATGGTCTCATGGTTAGTAGAGTTATCTGAGTTTGATATCGTCTATGAGCCTAGGAAGGCAATGAAACCCCATGTTCTTGCAGACTTCGTTACTGAGTTTACCGAGTCTCCCTCGGACGCACTTCAAGATTCGTGGTCAGTATATGTGGATGGTTCGAGCAACAGAAAAGGGGCTGGCGCTGGTGTTATCATTGAAAATCCCGAGGGATTGAGCATGAAATACTCGTTGAAGTTTGAATTTCAAACTTCAAATAATCATGCGGAATACGACGTAGTTCTGGCAGGCCTCAAAATGGTTCAGGAGCTTGGTGCAACTCGGGTTTCGGTATTAAGTGATTCACAGTTAGTGGTCTCTCAGATTAAGGGGCAGTATTCGGCTAAAGATCCCATCTTGCAGAAGTATCTTGAAGAAGTAAAGCGAATAACCTCCAGTTTCTCGGAATTTGATATCTCCCATGTTCCGAGAGATTCGAACTCATGATATCTCTGTCCCAATCGTGGATGGATCCAATACTAACTTACTTGCAACACGGTTTCATCCCCCGAGATTAAGCAAAGGCTCGTAAGTTAATTCGATAGTCAGCTCAGTACACAGTTCTTAATGGAATCCTTTATAAGAGAGGGTTCGGTTCACCCATGCTCACATGTGTCAATCCCTCTCAAGCTGAAGAAATCCTTGAAGAGATCCATGGTGGAGTCTGCAGCCATCATATGGGCGGGAAGTCACTAGCTCGGAAAGTAATCCGAGCAGGATACTTCTGGCCCACATTGCAAAGTGACGCCATGAAAAATGCGTTCAATGTCAATTCCACAGTGACACATCCCAACGACCCGCTGAAGAGTTACATTCCCTCGGAGCTCCCTGGCCTTTCTATCAGTGGGGAATGGACATCATCAGAAAGTTTCCCACTGCGCCTGGACAACTGAAGTATGCGGTTGTAGCCATCGACTACTTTACTAAGTGGATTGAAGCAGCACCATTAGCAACAATTACGACAGCTCGAATTCAATCTTTCTTTGTAAAGGAAATAATCTCTCGGTTTGGAGTGCCCCATTCTATAGTCACTGATAATGGATCACAATTCGCAGCCTTTCACTTTCAGGAACTGGTAGCTAACCTCGGGATTATTCACTACTTCAATTCTGTAGAACACTCGCAAACCAATGGACTGGCCGAAGCAGCAAACAAAACCATTTTGGAAGGTATAAAGAAGAAACTTGGCAGCGCAGCTGGTACATGGGCGGACAAACTTCCGAGCGTTCTATGGTCACATAGAACAACCATACATTCCTCAACTGGGGATACTCCTTTTCGATTGACATACGGCTGTGACGCAGTCATTCCGATCGAAAAGAGAATGCCCACCTTTAGGATGTTTGAACGTCCCTCTGAAACCAACAACACTTTGCTCATGGACGAACTTGTAACACCCCGTCTGAATACCTCATATTTTTTTTAATGATAAAGAGATTATTTTGAGAAAGTGTTTTAAAAAGAGTATTTTGAAAGAATATTTCTTGGATTGAATTTCTTTTATGATTTCAAGTGATAAAGGATTTCAAAGAAAATGATTTTTTTTTATGAGAAAATATTATGAGTTTTGAATTGAGTTTTTGAGTTGAAATAATTGAGTATTTGATATTTTGTATTTTAAGGAAACCATCATTTTTGATACAAGAATGATTTTATGAGAAGAAAATAAAAATTATTTTCCATGTGTATGTGTATGTATGTGTTCGGCTATGTGTGTATGTGCATGCATAAGTGTAGTGGACTTATAGTAGACCGAGCATCGACCGACCGAGAGCCTCATTACCCTTACTAGTATGATACTGATACAGGGCCAACGATCGAATACTTACACCGAGCAAACTGGGTTTCTACATGTAGGTCACGTACCGATGAGGTTAACACTGAGCACAGGACTTTCAATCTGATACTTATCTTTTACAGCCTCATCAAACCGTAACTACTCCTAGATTCCCACGACTCTTGGTTAGATAAAACAACATTGGATAGAGTTTATTATTTACAGGACTTATGGATATTATCTTATCACATCCTATACAAATCCTAGTTGAATTCTTCCTCTTTAGAAGCCTTATCAAGACGGCCCACAGTACACAGGTAATCCCCTATAAGAACCACCATGCTATAGGGGCTAAGGTACGTTTTTCTCATCCCTAAGTTGACACTAGCACACACATTGTTGACTAGGGAGAACCTGATTATCCCAACTGGATATTCAGAAATCCTAAAGAGTCCTACATTAACATCTTGGCTGAGATCATTATTCAAGGCTCTTCCATAGCTTTAAGGTTGATCTTGGTTAAGGACACGACATTGGCGCCGTCTGTGGGAACCTGAATAACATATCATTCCCACCACCACCATGGTCACTACCAGAAGTCAAGTTGGTGATCTCCGGGAGCGCATCGCCCGCACCTGTGGCAAGCCCAGGAATGCTAATAATAATGACCCACAGCCTCACTCTGCGGGCGATCTGCGTGACGTTATCAATCATAATCGTGGGAATAATGGGCAACCACCACGAAGATCTCATTCTGGGCCAGGGAATAACCCCCAACCACGAAACCATTCGCAAGGCCAACCATCGCCAAACCAAAGCCAAAATCGTAGCGGAGTTCATGCTGTACACCCCCAAACACCACAATCTTCCCATCCTAGGGCTGGGAGCAATCCCCAACCCCTTCAGGTTTTACGTACCATACAGCCTCCACCACCACCACCACCCCCTCCAACACCACCTCCCTCCACCCATGGTGATTCAAGTAGCACAGCTCCTACCACACGAAACACTTCTAGAACCACTGGAACCCGAGCACACCATGGGCGAAACACCCAATGTACTCCTCCTATCCCACATAACCCTGATCATATAAGTACAGCACCTAGAACCAGACTGAATCCAAGTAGATCTGCTCCGGGAAACTCTCGTCATAGCCACTCCATCAGCAGATCCTATGCGACTACTGCCTCCGCTCGGGCTCGGGAGCAAGAGATGATCAATATTCTTAATAGGCAGACCACTTTAATCGAACAACAAGGACGTGCTATTGCCGACCATCAACAACAAGCTATGGCAAGGATTGCTCAAAATCAATCAACCTTTGTTCCACCACAGAACCAACCAACCATGGACCCACAACCAGCCCCGATAATGCAGCTTCCCCCACCAAATTGTCATGTTAACCCCTCCACAAATCAAGATCAGGCCGGTTTCCACCCTGGTCATCCTTTTACTCCATATATAATGGCATTCGAAAACCCTCAAGGATACTTGGGCCCCTCTAATGTGCCACATTATAATGGTCTAACTGACCCAGTGGACCATATTGTGTCTTATGAAGGGGCCATGAATTATTATGGGGGTGGTGAACAAATGAAATGCCGAGCATTTTCTATGACACTTGAACCCTCGGTTCTAAGGTGGTATTCTTCCCTCCCTCCTAACTCCATTAATTCCTGGGAAGAGATGAAGCGTGTATTTCTTAACAGATATACTGCTAGCTGCATTCAACCCAAATCCGACCATACTTTGGCATCTGTTACACAAAGGCCGGATGAACCACTGAAAGATTACTTATCACGCTTCCACGCGGAAGCAAGTTCCGTTCCACGGTTAGAGCCAAGAGTAGCAGTGCTACTATTCACACAAGGTTTGCAGTCTGGGGATTTCAGAAAATCTCTGATTGGTAAACCCCCAAAGGATATGGCCGAATTGAGACAACGGTCAAATAAGTTCATCAACTTGGAAGAATTTCACAAGGGACAGAAGTTCAGAGAAGATAGACAACGAGCCGATCCTCAAGGACCGAACAAACAAAAACGTGACGAACGTTTTGGTGGGAGACAAGACAGAGATAAGAATGATCGGGACCGACGGGTTCCCCCAAGAAATAAATTTCAAGATTACACTCCTCTAACAGTTTCGAGGAGTCAGATTTTAAGAGAAACTATGCAGACTGACTTACGCTCTGCCCAAAGACCGCCGTCTTTACGAAAGGGCGCACAGCGTGATAGGTCGAAATACTGTGACTTCCACAGGGGCTATGGCCATACCACTGACGAATGCATCTGGCTGCGAGATCTGATTGAAGAGATGATCAGAGATGGTAAGTTACAGCAATACATCAGACATGCAGCTGGCCGAAGAAGCAGATATAGATCTCAATCCCCAGTAAAATCTAAACGCCAGAGAAGTAGGTCACCAGATGATAGAAACGCAGGAAGACAGAAAACCGAATCCGTTCCAGTACCTGACGCAAACGCTAGCAAAAATGAATTCTTGGTCAACACTATTGCAGGAGGTTTTGCTGGAGGAGGGGAGAAAAAATATGACAGGAAGAAGTACATCAACCAAATCTTGGCAGTTAGCCAGAAACCGATTGCCAAAAGATAAAAAAAAAACATTCCCATCATTTTTGACGACGAAGATTTAGATGGAATCCTTCCGGGCCATAACGACCCCATGGTGATAACTGCTCTGATTGGCAATTACGAGGTAAAACGAGTTTTTATTGATCAAGGTAGTTCGGCGGATATAATGTTCTTCCCATTATTCAAAGCTTTAAAACTCAGGGAGTGTAATCTCACCCCCTTTGAAGGAGAACTAATTGGTTTTACTGGAGACACCGTTGAGCCAAAGGGCTACATCCAACTTCCTGTAACTCTCGGACAACAACCTTCGGCTAGAACCGAGATAGTCAAGTTTTTGGTGGTTGATTGTCCAGCAGCATATAATGCCATACTTGGGAGAACCTTTTTGCAAGCATTTGGGGCAGTTGTATCAACAGTTCATTTGGCTATGAAGTTCGTCGGAACTGATGATAGAGTGGTAACGGTCAAAGCCGAACAGGATGCAGCAAGAAAATGTTACAATGCCAGCCCGGGGAAGGTGAAAAGCAAGGATCCGAGCACTCTGGAGAGAGTTTCTTTGGGTAAGGGAAATGTTAATCTGGCGGACCTGGATATGCGAGACCAATCCGACATAAACAGACCGACCCCAAAGGGACACTGGGAGTTTTTGACACTATCTGACAACCCTCTCAGGCAAGTGAAAATAGGTTCTGACTTGCCTGCATGCGTTAAAAAAGAATTGGTCGCACTATTAATCGCGAATAAAGATTTGTTCGCTTGGACATCAGCTGATATGCCAGGAATTGACCCCAATTTTATTTGTCACAAGTTAAGCATCATTCCGGGGTCGAAACCAGTGGCACAACGTAAAAGGAAAGTTAGTGCATAAAAGGCCGTAGCAATTGAGGAAAAAATCGCTGAACTACTCCGAGCAGGTTTCATTAGGGAGATTGACTATACAGACTGGTTAGCTAACACCGTCTTGGTCAAAAAGCCTAATGGAAAATGGAGAATGTGTGTTGACTACACAGACTTGAACAAGGTCTGCCCTAAAGATCAATACCCACTCCCTGTTATTGACAAACTCGTCGACAGTTCGGCTGGTTACAAACTCTTATCATTTATGGATGCTTACTCTGGTTACAACCAGATTCCAATGTTCCCTGCCGACCAGGATAAAACTGCATTTATCACCGATAGGGCAACTTACTGTTATAACGTTATGCCCTTTGGGTTGAAAAATGCGGGAACTACTTATCAGAGGATGATGAACAAGATTTTTCAAGGTATGATCGGCTCAAACATGGAGGTGTACATAGATGACATCATCGCAAAAAGTAGACAGCAAAAAAATCATGCCAAGGACCTCACAATAATACTTGACCGAGTAAGAAAATACTCCATGAGGTTGAATCCGGAGAAGTGCGTATTCGGAGTCCCGACCAGTTCTTTCCTCGGTTTTATGTTAACCGAGAGAGGAATTGAGGCCAATCCTGATAAATGCAAAGCAATCCTTGACATGAGGAGCCCAGCTAGCCTTAAAGAAGTTCAACAACTTACGGGCCGAGTGGCGGCACTCTCCAGGTTCTTGTCCCTAGTCGCTCGGAAAGCCTTGCCGTGGTACCAGCTCCTTAGGAAAAACAAGGATTTCCTCTGGGACGAGCAATGTGAGCAAGCTTTTATCCAGTTAAAAGAGTACCTTTCTTGCCCACCGGTCCTCCACAGTCCTCTTCCTGGTGAGAAACTCATTCTATACATGTCAGTGGCCGAGGCAACGGTCAGTTCAGTTTTGGTACGTGATAATTCAGGTACTGAAGCCCCAATATATTTCGTTAGCCGAGCACTTCAAGGATCGGAATTGAGATACCAGAAGCTGGAGAAACTTGCATATTGTTTGGTCACATCAGCTCGGAGATTGAGATAGTATTTTCAGGCACATAGAATACTGGTAAGAAACGCTCAACCTCTCAGACAGGTTCTTCACAAACCCGACCTAGCTGGCAGAATGGTCTCATGGTCTGTTGAACTTTCTGAATTCGACATTACCTACGAACCAAGGAAAGCAATGAAATCTCAAGCGCTTGCTAACTTTGTTATTGAGTTCACAGATATCCCTTCGGACAACTCTCAAAATCTTTGGTCAGTTTATGTGGACGGATCAAGTAATAGAAAAGGAGCAAGGGCTGGAGTCATCATTGAAAACCCCGAGGGATTATGCATGGAGTACTCATTGAAATTTGAATTTCAAACATCGAATAATCAAGCAGAATACGAGGCAGTTCTTGCAGGCCTCAAGATGGTTCACGAGTTCGGAGCAGAGCAAGTGTCAGTTTTCAGCGATTCACAACTGGTAGTTTCTCAGATCAAAGGTCAGTACTCGGCAAAGGAACCCATTTTACAAAAATATCTTGAAGAGGTAAAGCGAATCATCTCAAACTTTTCCAAATTTAACATTTCACATGTGCCGAGAGATTCGAATTCTAGAGCCGACATTCTATCCAAATTGGCAAGTACAAAAGGGTCGGAAAATAACAAAACACTGATACAAGAAACCATTCCCCGACCCAGTGTCATTCTGACGGTCTCATTATCTCAGTCATGGATGGACCCAATTCTTACTTATTTGCAACATGGGTTCATCCCCCAAGATCAGTCGGAGGCTCGTAAATTAGTTAAAAAGGTCGCTCAGTACACAGTTCTAAATGGAGTCCTATACAAGAGAGGCTTTGGATCCCCCATGCTCAGATGAGTCAACCCATCCCAAGCTGAGGAAATATTGGAAGAGATTCACGGTGGAATTTGCCGTCACCATATGGGAGGAAAGTCCTTGGCAAGAAAAGTAATCCGAGCGGGCTATTTTTGGCCTACACTGCAGAAAGATGCTATGGAACATGTCAAGAAATGTACTCAGTGCCAATTTCATAGTGACATCTATCAAAAACCTGCTGAAGAGTTGCACTCCCTCGGTGCACCTTGGCCCTTTTACCAATGGGGCATGGACATCATCGGAAAATTCCCCACCGCACCAAGCCAGTTTAAGTTTGCAGTAGTGGCTATTGATTACTTCACCAAGTGGATCGAAGCAATGCCGTTAACAACAATCTCAACAGCTCGATTCAGTCTTTCTTCGTCAAGGAGGTGATTTCTCGATTTGGAGTTCCACATGCTATAGTAACAGACAATGGATCACAGTTCGCAGCATCTCACTTCCAACAATTAGTAGCCGACCTAAACATCATTCACTATTTTAGCTCTGTTGAACATCCACAGACAAATGGTTTAGCCGAGGCAGCCAACAGAGCCATCTTGGATGGGATCAAAAAGAAGCTCGGAAATGCTGCTAGCACTTGGGCAGATAAACTTCCGAGTGTCCTACGGTCACACGGGACAACAATACACTCGTCCACAGGTGAAACTCCTTTTCGTTTGACATACGGCTGTGACGCAGTCATTCCAATCGAAAAGCGAATTCCTACCTTCAGGACACTTGAACGTCCTTCGGAGACAAATGACCATTTGATCAGTGAGGAGATTGTTTTATTGGAAGAAGTTCGAAAAAATGCTGCAGCCCATGAAAGCAAAATGAAGGAGCGGAAGGCTCGAGAATACAACAAGAGGGTTCGTCCAAGAAGCTTTGAAGTTGGTGACTTAGTCCTTCGTCGAGCTGACATTGGCAAAGGAAATGCTGGAGTCGGAAAACTCCAACCAAAATGGGAAGGACCATATCGAGTGAAGGCTAAATTTGGATATGGGGCATACAAACTGGAGTCTCTCTCGGGCATGGAAATCGGTAACACATGGAACGCTACCAAACTCAGAGCTTATTACAGTTAAGCTCATACTTTGTTTTTTCACTTTTTATAGTTAGGTAAATTTATTGCTCAGTAATGATTAGGTCGAATAAACGAAGGGTAACATCCTTCTTAGATTAGCGACAATTGTTAGGAATTAGATTGATAGGAATTTGTTAACAGATGAGCAACTTCAGTTTTTGTTTTTTATCAATAAATGCACCAATTTATTCGTAATCCTCATTTGAACATTGTGAAGTAACATGCGACTCATTTGCTTCGGCTAGCCACCGAGCCAAATCGAAGTACAGCTCCCAACAAGAGTTCAGCAACGTACTCATAGAACACCCGAATCCAGGAAACTACTTTCCTTATTTCGCGGTCCGAGGATCCCACTTCGGCTAAAGTTGGCAATCCAAGTTCTACTCACAATGAATTGTATATTTATAAAACTTGTTTTACTACTCGTTAATGAGCAGCGTGACGAACGAAACCAAAAGCAATGATAACACGTCAAATAAGAGGTTATTATCATAAATCGCAAGATGATTTAAACTGTTCAAAATGACGTTCGAATAACACGAGCAATCCAAAGACATAGAAAATTGTTCAGCGTAACAAAAGGTTAAAGACAAGTTGTTGCAACGTTAGCAAGTTAAAAACGCTCAGAAAACAGCGAGCAAAAGGAAAATCAACAAAATAGCAAAGATTAAAAAGGTTCAACATCACTCCTCAATGTCAGATAAAACTACGTTTGAATCATCAAAGTTTGGCGCCTCAATCAACTCCTCAAGGGGATTGGAAAGATCTTCCGCCTGCAGATCTACCTCGGCCCTGGTCTCAAGGTCGATCAACTTCCCATCCTGAACAGCATGAAATGGATGAGCCCCGACCACCCTGAACTCTAATTCAGGGTTCAAAAATTGAACTTGCTTGATGGCCGAGACAAAGGAGTCATCCACTGCTTTTCCCCAATTGTAAAAGTTAGTTGCTGCCTTCTTCTTTTGGGAAAGTGCTTTCTCCCTCAACTTCCGAGCAATTGCTGCAGACTTTTCAACCTCAGATTTTAGTTCATCGAACTTCTGCTGATGCACCTGGAGTTCCTTCTTCACAGTGTCCTCGGCTTCCTTCCTCTTAACTTCAGCTGCTTTTTGAGAAACCTTTAAGGAATCTCTCTCCTTAATCAATTCCCCCTTGTCGGCCTTCAGGTTCTCCAGTTCATTCTTCACTCGAATCAACTCATCCGAGAGACTAGCCTCTTGAGCAGCTGCTACCTCACGAGCTTCCTTTTGATCAACATTGTAACCAGAAAAGAGTCCCTCCGGGTGCTTAGCCAAAAAATAGGCGAGATTGGCACCTCGAAGAAAGTATTTTGCAAAGGTCATATTGCAACGATACCACTCATCAACACTCAAATTTCCAAACTTGGAATAGTCAGCCTCAGATAAGATATATTTCCCAAACCTCTCATCAAACTACTGATCCCATATAGATGTTTCCCGAGAGTTCGCAGCAGAAGTTGGAGCAACATCAGCAGGAGTAGCAGTAGTTCGAACACTTGGTCCTTCAGCTCTTGGGTTGGCACCCTCCGGAACTTTCTCTTTTCCCTTATCCAGTCATCGGCGACGGAGTAAAGGTTGGATAGGAGAAGTAGCTTGAACTTGACCACTAGGGGCCACTGAAACAGTTGAAGCAACAGCAACCACGTTTGTGGCTTGGTGAGGAGAAGCCTCGGGAGCCGAGGCAGAAGGAGTAGGGGGGGAAACACTCAGGCTTGGAGTGCTCAGGCTCGAAGATCCTGAAGTAGCAGATTTCTTCCTCTTCTTGCCACCTTGAACAAGAGCTGCCATACGATCAGCCATTTTTTCTGCAAAGGAAACAAAGAAACATTAGAGCCATTCAAATCAAAGATATAAAAGCAAAAAATAAAGCACTATACCAAGCTCGGTTTTAACGTCCGAAGATGGGATGTTCACGATATCCCTCATCTCTATCATGCCAACTTTCTACAAATACCTTTCAACCTCCCGACACACATCCTTTTCATACTCAGCAAGTTCTTTCCACTCTGATGAGTATGAAGCAATTGATCGGTTGAAGAAGTTGGCACTCCATTGGAGAGGAAATCGGGGATACGGTCGTCTTTCCCCCGGCCGAGTAAACCAGCAGACGCCATTACCAGTAAAATTATACTTAAAGAAAAAAGGTTTAAAGCCCTTCCATGATTCAGAGTATTTTGTGAAAAGAGCGTATACCCTACGAGATTTCAGCGAAACCCAGGGTTTCTTTGCCGAACCTCTCTCAAAGGAATTACACTGAGGAGCAAAAATGTGAAAAAAGATATTAAGGTTGCAACTCCAATTCATAGCTGAGCAGACTTGTTCAAAGGCTTTTACAAACGCCCAAGCTTTCGGATGTAATTGAGAAGGAGCCACTCTTAAGAAATTCAAAACGCCCATCTCAAAATCGGTAAAAGGCATTCTTATCCCAAGCCGAGTAATCACTTCTTCGTAAAAATAGAAAGCAGTACTACCGTCCAGAATTTTGGTACAAACTCTCTCGTTTTCACCCACTGGAGTAATGGAATACAAACTACCAGTATTGTCTCCCGGACATGGCAAAATTATTGCTCGAGTTTGATCTAGTGATTGTTGTGTTGTAAGCTCGGATTGTGTACCAAGGACCTCTTGGTCCACCCATTCATATTCTGCCCAATCCGTTTGAAGTGGGTAGAGATCAGGATTAGTAACGCACTTCCTCTTCATACCTGAGGAAAAGGGGGCACACTTGGAGTCAGAACCACAAAAACTTGATTATGTCTGATCAAATACTTACGGTCGGTTGGGAAACACCTCCCTTTCTGGGCAGAATTTCCCCAAACCAATTGAAATGTCTAATACCTCTATGCTGCCTCCTTAATTTCCGCTGTTCTACTCTCTCGGCGATCCTATAGTGAATCACACCCTGTCTGAACTCTCTCAAAGTCCGAGGGAAATGCATGGATATTGGTTCAACACAAATTTCTGGGTTCCCTTCTTTATATGTTCTTGGCACATCAGAGTTTACGGATTCCTCGCTCATGGTAAATGACGATCCAATACCAACCCTAAGAAGTTAGGTGCAGAAAAGTATAAAGCAAACCTAAGAAATACTACAACGATCACTCAATAGGTGGTAAAGCGGATAAAGAATTGCGAAGGGCAAGTGGGGGATCACAACAACACCAACAACAACAACGATTTGGGGTTTTCACTAAACCCAGAAAGCAAATCCCAGAAAGCAAACCCCAGAAAAACATACAGCACCCATAAAAACCAGAAAAGTAGACGAACTCAATAAACCCAGAAAAATAAATAAACCCAAAAATGGAGAACCCAAGAACGATCTTTTCAAAAAATCAGAGGAGAAGGGCCAGTAAAAATACTTGAAAAACAAAATCCTACATAAACATAGTAAGACAGCAAAAGCAAACGCATGCAAGACATCACAGAAAGAAGAACATGCAAGATAGTATTCAGAGAAGAAATTTGATCAGAAAAAGAAAGAGTACGGTACCTGCTAGTCAAGAAGTATCAAGCGATAAGAAAAATACGAAATCAACATTGAGAAGTGCACTCGGAATATGGTGAAGAGAATCGAAGCAACAAGAACGTCCTTGGAAGTTTCTGGCTTTGTTGGACAAAGATTTCAGAGAAATGAGGAAACAAGATGAAAGAGAGTTCGAAAAATGCTTGAAGAAATGAGTAAGTGGAAAAACCGCCCTTTGATATTCTTCCTAAAACTTCCCTCCACTATCTCAAAAGGTTTGGGCCTAAGGCGGAAAAAGCCCATTTAGCGTTGAAAATGGAATACGTGGCACCTCTAATTTGAAGTCGTAACGTTACATTTTCCAATAAAGTTAAGGACATGTGTAAGCACAGGGAGAAGCTGAAGGTCACTCTGCGGTCAATCAAACGACAGCCTTGGTCAAAGTGCAAAAATGCTCGAGCCTTTCTTTCAATCATCAAAAGTTCAGTCGGAAAAAGATCCGTTCGTCTCAGAAGCTCGGCAGGGCTCAAATCACCCAACCGAGCTTGGGGGGCTTATGTAGTGGACTTATAGTAGATCGCGCATCGACCGACCGAGAGCCTCATTACCCTTACTAGTATGATACTGATACAGGGCCAACGATCGGATACTTACACCGAGCAAACTGGGTTTCTACATGTAGGTCACGTACCGATGAGGTTAACACTGAGCACAGGACTTTCAATCTGATACTTATCTTTTACAGCCTCATCAAACCGTAACTACTCCTAGATTCCCACGACTCTTGGTTAGATAAAACAACATTGGATAGAGTTTATCATTTACAGGACTTATTGATATTATCTTATCACATCCTATACAAATCCTAGTTGAATTCTTCCTCTTTAGAAGCCTTATCAAGACGGCCCACAGTACACAGGTAATCCCCTATAAGAACCACCATGCTATAGGGGCTAAGGTACGTTTTTCTCATCCCTAAGTTGACACTAGCACACACATTGTTGACTAGGGAGAACCTGATTATCCCAACTGGATATTCAGAAATCCTAAAGAGTCCTACATTAACATCTTGGCTGAGATCATTCTTCAAGGCTCTTCCATAGCTTTAAGGTTGATCTTGGTTAAGGACACGACATAAGAGAGTTTGATTTTTCTATAACCCTAAGGTAGTAGACTAGTATCATGTAGGTTTGGTTTAGTGAAAAGCATAGTTAAGAAAATTGACCAACCAATAGGATAAAGGATTAAAGCCTCATTCTACTCCATTTGTCTCATGACAAGATACTAAGCCATGCAACATTTTGGAAAGCCAAAATTGCCACTTAAGCAAAACACTCTTGGCCGAATTCTTCAAGGGCAAGAAGGGAAATACTCGATTGCCTATTTATACCCACAACCTTAGTTCAATTCCAACCAATTTCCTTCACATTTCTCATTCGTTCTAAACACCTATTCTAAGAGCTCTCCTTAAACTCTTAGAAAGAAATAGAGAGAGATAGAGAGAGTGAGAGTGAGGCCGAGAAGCTTGAAGGAGAAGAAGAAGGAGATCAAGCCCAAAAGCTCTAGGTTTTCTTGAAGATCAAGTGAAGGAGGTTGAAGATCTTCTCTTTTTCTTTGGTTTGTTCGAAGATCATAGAGTGTTAGAGTAGTTTTCATTTTTCTAAGTCTTGTAAGGTTCATTTGTGGTTGCATGTCTATTTTTATAGTGGATCTATGTTTGTATGTAATTACTTAGCCTTGATCTTGAGTTTTCAAGAGCCACACAAACTTGTAGAACCTTAAACTATGGACTCTACCATTCGGCCATGTCTAGGAAACTAGGTCATGATGATTTCTATTTTGATTTGAGTTCATGCATGTTAGTTTGATGTTTGTTAAAGTTGATCTAAGTGGTTTGAATGCTTTGATTTTAACTTTGATTTTTTTAAAAAGCTTTGATCTTTGATTTTATTTTCAAAAAGGCTTTGATCTTTTGTTTTGATCTTGAAAAAGATTTGATTCTTGCCATGATCTTTCAATAGCTTTGATCTTGAAGTCTTGCACGTGATTTTTTCTACTCAAAAAGACTTGATCTTGGTTTGCATGTCACGGTTTTGATGAGAAAGTAAAGAAAAACAACATTTGCAAAATGGTTTTACTTTGATCTAAGCCTATGTGTGTTTGAAAGTTAAAGATCCAAGTCTTTCAGTTGATTTTGTTGATGAGTTTTCGGTGAAGCCTTGAAACAAAAAGATCATGATTGTTTTTCATGAAAAGGTTCTTGCATGTGATTCTCTTTTACTTCAAATGATTTTAAAAAAAAACACATGCAAGGAAAAATAAAAATGAAAACATGTTTGAAGTGACAAAAGAGGTCACGGTTTTGTGAAGAAAAAGGGAGTGGTATTTTCTAAAACCATGTGTTTAAAAGTGCATGTTTTGATTTGTTAATTTTAAGGTTTTTTATGTAGAAATTTGCACCAAAGACTTTGTTTTCCTATGATAATGATTCAGCCTACACTAGGTTTAGTAGGCTAGATTCCTTTTGCATGTGATTTACTTGTTGAAATGATTGTGTTTTGTGATTTTATTTTGAGAAAAATTATTTAAATTGTGTTGTGATGGTTTTTGTTCAATTCGGTTTTAATAAAAGAAAATGAGTAAATGCATTTGATTATTTCCAAAAGTATTTTCATGATTTTGATTTTTAGTTCTTTCTGTCCAAGATTTAATTACAAAGTATTTCAATTTTTAAAGTGTTTTTGATTTATGAAAAATGTGGATTTCAAGTGTTATTTGAAATAACAAAAGTTAGAATGAAAATTATTGATTTTTCAATGTTTTACAAATTGAAAAGGGTGGCTGGACTTATTTCATATAGCCACATAAACTAATTCTTTTATTTATTTTAATATGAGTTTTCAAATGATTTTTGAAGGATTTCAAGTATAAGAAAAGATTGTGTTTTGTTTTGGGAAAACACTTATATTTTTAAGAAGAGGATAAAGAAAGATAAGCGATTTTCTATTTCAAGTAAAGAGACCAAGAGATGATTTTTAATTGAAATGGTTTTGATAAAAGTGTATTTATTTACCTTGAGGTATTCATTAGACGGTGGGAACGACGTACAAAGAGAAGCTAGAGTTTTCCGAGGTCAAAGTGTTTCTTTTGCGGGAATAAAAGGTGAGTGAGTGAGTGAGAGTGCAGTGCGCCCATAACGTAGTTGCTCGTGTGGTGATAAAAAGAGGTTTACATGATCTATTATGTGTTATATGTTTCTATGTTTTATTGATGCAAGCTTATTCCTGTTTGATATTAGTTCCTTTGCAATTGTATTGTTAAAAATATTATATTCTGTTTGGTGAATCTGGAAGCGTGATGAATAATAATGAGAATTTAAAAGAGAAAGTAAAACATAAAGATAAGTGGAAGAGCGATGCATGATGTGATTCCTGGAAATGTTGTGGAGCAACAATGCACCAGACGAGGAGATTGCACTCGTGGAGCTAAGATCGTGCTGGCGGATTCAAGACGGAGAATGATCGTTAAAGAGAGTTATGTGAATTCCTACGGGAATGATGTGATGGAATTGTGTCAAGTGGCTTGAGAAAGTGAAAGAATGCTATGTGAAAGTGAGGAAAAGATGTAACCCTTAGTGGTCGGGTCTTGTTGAAGGGATGGACTAAGGGCAAGCCAACCGTAGGTTAACTAAAAGACATTAAAAGACTTTAAAAGATATAAAAAGACTTAATATACGCGGTGAGGTATGAGAGTGCGAAGTAGTGGAGAGGAAGATACCATGGGTATCTGCGGATACTCAGGAGGAGATTGCATGAGGGGAGGGCAAGGACGATGAACGTCAAGAAGCCTGGAGTATATTTCTAGGCGGAACGAATTCCACAAGTGGCATACGAACGTGGTAGGGATTGGGTCCAATGTTGTGGTAAGTTCTGCATAGCTAACTATAAATGATACTGTCACCCCCTTGATTTCAAGTCTATAACAGTGAGAGGGACTGGAACGGGGCATCGTGAATTGCCACTGTTTCTACAGTGAGCCTTGATTATATGACATTGATATTATATGAAATGATTTGAGGCGGTAGTCCTCCTGGCTTAGAGCCAATTGTTGAGACAGCTGTCGTGCCCGCGTGGTAAAGGTCTTGTACTCTTGTTGGCTTCCGACTAGGTTTGGATGGAGACCAAGGAGATGTAGACGTGTGCGTTTTTCCTCAGTGATGGTTTCCCCCTACCTCATTGAGTGAACCGAATTGTGATAAAACTTAAGATACAAAGAATAAAAATATAAATTAATGTTGGAAAGTTTGAGAAAGATTATGATGAGCCTGGATGTTGAAAAAGTGGAGTTGCTCTGTGAAAGGAGTAATGATTGCGAATGATATGATGTGCTTTACTTATATGTGCCTTAGAGATAGGACCAATGCTCTGATACCACCGAAGGGTGTGACGCTCTCTTTTTAACTTGAAAATAATTAATATTTCCAAATTATTGAATACTTGCTATCAAAATTTGGATTAGAAAATTTTTCTCCTTCTTAGAACTAGTACTTGCTCGTTCATAAACCCTTTTGAACATAAACCATTTTGAAAGTTCGGCTTAACAATATCTTAGTTTCGAAAAGGCTCTCGAGATAACATTTCCTTAACTATAGAAAATACTCTTCATAGTTAATATTAAAACATACTATTTGCCTCTCGAGTTGAATTTGAATATATAAAGCATAAACTTATCGCCGAATCCTTTCTCAATAGAAATAAGAGTTCGCGGAAGTAAAAGTAATACTTATGGGGCACTGCTGAGGTAAAGAAACATCATATAAGTCATAATATAAACCCCATCAGTACAGTCAGTAGCAAGTGATAAAAAGTCGAGATAGCAAGTTTTGATGAAACCTATACAGACCAGCTGCATAAAATAAAAGCTCACTCTAAGACCTCTCAGATATATACAATATATATAACAAAATCAAAAATAGAAGTCCCAGAGCAAGTCATCTGTGTCCTCAGCAGCTCCTCAGATCCTCCACAGCTCTATCTCTAGGATCTAGGATCCAAAACATCTACGCTATGCAAGCTCCTATGAACCAGCGGGTCCACCTCTAGCAGAAACAGTTGGCTCAACATGCACCTCCTCCTCGCTCTCATCCTCCACAGGGTCCTCCTCGACCTCGCCCGACTGTGTAGAGACCCCACCACTGGGTCTAAGGTCTGCAGAAGCAGTCCTATCCAAGTCAGTCGGACCAAGAGAAGGAGTCTCCTCAGTGACAACTCTATGGGAGGAAGGATGGGAACGAGTGGCAGCTCTAAAACGAAAACTATGAAAACGACGCATAGGTCGAGCCGGGGGTGGTCCTCTATATGTATAAAAAGGTGGAACATGCATAGTGTAGACTAAGGGAATCCTAAATCGACGAGGTCGCACTCGCACCAGAGGGTTAGGGTGGTAGAGAGTGATCTCAACCTCCCCCTCAAAAGTGGCACGGTGCTCCTCATACGTCCATATACCGCTAGGGATAGGGCGTATCTCGATGCAAGCTAGGTATCTGGCCATCACCTAAACAGGGCACAGGGAGTAAGTATACACATATACATAATTGATAAAGACTAAATTACAATCACAAATATATCATGGACAGATCATAATGCAAATACATATGAGCACACCAGTTTTCAACATTATAACTCTTATAATGCAAGTGGCATGATGTATGATTTTCTATCCACAACTGAGGCCTCTAAAAGTCCATCTTGGACGTCCATCCAATACACCCTTGTGTTCCCGGAACACCGACATTTGTTCCCAGAACATAATATCGAACCATACTTGGATAATAAGCATCACACCCGGAGTGTGCACCACGTTCCCAGAACGCATACGTTCCCAGAACGCGTAAAAACCAGGTCCCGGACACTGGCCACATATCTATAATGTGTCATCAAGTAGGTTATAATTTGGTACTCCCGGAGTACCCTCCTCATACTCCCAGAATAAGATAAACGTTCCTACCAACCAGACTTCCAGTCTATATGGATGCACAAATATCAGGGTTGGTTTTATCTTTACATTAATTAATGTGATTTAGAAATATTCCAATTTCCCTTTTGAATGATTTATTTGAGGCATACACTTTGGCATAAAATTCTCCTTTCAATTTTCTCAAAACATGCCCTTAAACATAGATTAGGTAAAACAAAGTCAATGGTATTCAAAAACTTAACTTTTTATTTTTCAGATTCAGGTACTAACTGGTTACAATCTCAGGCTAACCGGTTAGAATTACAGACCTGAACTGTTTACCATTGCAATTCAGAAAAACCCTTTTTCTTGAATTTACTACCCAATCCATAAACAAATTAAACATTGTTTTATGCCTCAAAAATCACAGTTTCCATCATTCAAAAGTCCAAATCACATTTTTGTTTTCCATAAAGCATAATTTCCTCTTGAAATTATTTCATTGAATTAAGGTATAAACCCCTTACCCTTAAATCTGAACCAAGAGAGTATTGTCACCTCACTTTCAGATTCTTTTAAGTGAATTTAAGGTATAGATTTGAGTAAAATTAGTAAAACTTCAGGAATGTTTTATAAAATGATTTTCTTTTGAAATTCTGCAGTGTCTAACCGGTTACGAATATGCAGTCAGTCCTTCAAAATAAGGGTTTTAACACATCATTTTCTTTAATTCTCAAATCTAACCAAATTCCATCATTCAACCAGGTTCATATACCTTAACCAAACATGTTTCATCACAGAAACAAATTCAAAGTGCATGCATCAAGCTTTTTGCATCAAATTGCATAAAAATTCACATAAACACAATTTAATACAACAAAACTTATAATAGGCATTCAAATTCAGAATTCAGCTTCCGTATACTTTGCATGCATCAATATAAAGTTGCTCAAAACCACAGTGAGCAAAACTTTGGCCTCCAAGCCTTTGTGCCATATTGCACATAATGCCCTTTTTGAGTTTTGTTAACTCAAATCCTAAATCACTTGAATTTTAGTCTAAATCTAGTATAAGGTAGACTTCTCCCATACCTTAAGACTGAGTTTGATGAAGATTAACACAGAAATTGAAGAAACTCCACAGATTTCTCACAAACCCAAGGTTCTGTTCTCAGCCACGAATTCCACCAACAGGGTCCAAAGACCAGAAGTTTTGACATAGCAAATGGCCAAAGAAATTGGGGAAAACCATTAGGACTCAAAATAGGTAACATGCACTAGGAAATAGAAAAGATTGGAGGCTTAATGGTGGCTGTACTTACCCAAAATCAGATCTGGAATTCAGCTTCCAGAACAGAAAAACACAGAACTCAGACTTCAATTCCTAGCTTCCAAGGTTGATTCCTCCTTCCACACGAACACTCAGCTCTCAAATCTTATATCAATGGAAAGCCCTTGATTCAAGCTTTCCAGAAGTGTGTGTTTCGCTCTCTAACACTCAAGGACTGAAACGAATTTCTCAGAATGAAAACGAAACCCTAATCTTGCCCTCTTCAACATAGATCAACAAACCAACCCCCAAAACCTCAGAAAATTCACAATTTATAGACAAATTAGGGTTGCATGCAGGTTGACGCGTGTGATCCCACTAATTTCAGGCTATAATCGTGGTGAATTTGGGATTAATCAAGTGATTACTCATCAAAATCCACTAACCCAGTTTCTGGGTTCATCGTCTAACCGGTTATAGGGCATTACTAACCGGTTAGATTAGTACAAAATTTAAAAATTAATATTTTTAAATCTTTCCCTCCAAGAACCTTTTTAATATTACCTTTTAGTCCTCATCCAGGGACCAAAATGCAATATCCTTATATTTTGCATTTATTTGCCCTATAAAAATATTTCAATTTATTTTTATATTTAAGGCTAATTAAATACAAAATATAAACTTGGAAAATTTCTATAAATTAATAATAAAACTTTTTATTATTAATTTCCTATTATTCGGGAGACGAAAATTAGGGGTGTTACACTACTCCCCCACTTAAAAGGAATTTCGTCCCCGAAATTCTAGTTTACAAAAACAACTCCGGATACTCTTGACGCATCTTTTCCTCTAATTCCCACGTCGCTTCAGATACGTCAGCATTTTCCCATATGACCTTTAGTAAAGGTATCTCCTTTCCCCTGAGCTTCTTAACTTCGCGATCTTCTATCTGAACTGGTCTGGTCTCAAAGGTCAGGTTTTCTTTCAAAGTTAGGTCGTCAGGTTGGAGTTTTAGAATAACCGATGGGTCATGCACGTACTTCTTTAGTTGCGAAACATGAAAGACGTTGTGAAAATTGGATAAAGAGGGTGGTAAAGCTAGTTGATAAGCAACAGGACCAACTCTCTTAAGAATTTGGTATGGACCTATACACTTAGGCGAAAGCTTTTGGGTTCTCAAAGCTCTACTGATTCCTTTCATCGGAACTATCCGAAGGAACACATGATCGCCCTCAGAAAACTCTAATGGTTTTCTTCTCTTATCCGCATAACTCTTCTGCCGACTCTGAGCCGCTTTCATCTTTGCCTGAACCATCTTAATCTTCTCAGATGTCTGCTGTATCATTTCTGGTCCAACCATCAAGTTCTCCCCCACTTGGAACCAACATAGCGGGGTTTGGCATTTCCTTCCATACAATGCCTCAAACGGTGCCATTCCAATGCTCGCATGATAGCTGTTGTTGTATGTGAATTCTGCAAGAGGTAACCCTTGATCCCAACTACCTTGTTCTTCAAGTGCACAAGCTCTCAACACATCTTCCAAAGATTGAATCGTTCTCTCCGTCTGGCCATCCGTTTGTGGATGATACGCAGAACTCAGTTTCAATCTTGTTCCCATAGCCTCATGCAAACTTTTCCAGAATTGCGACGAAAATCTGGGATCTCGGTCCGACACAATACTCGAAGGCACTCCGTGAAGACGAACTACCTCCTTGATATAGATCTGGGTAAGCTTGTTCAAAGGATAACGCATATTTATCGGAATAAAATGCGCCGACTTGGTTAACCTATCTACAACTACCCAAATTTCATCATGATTTGCTATTGTCCTTGGCAAACCAGACACAAAATCCATTGAGATGCTATCCCACTTCCACTGGGGAATCCTCAAAGGTTGTAATTGTCCTCCCGGTTTCTGATGTTCTACCTTAGCTTTCTGACAAATCAAGCACGCCGCTACGTATTCCGCAACATCCTTTTTCAATCCAGACCACCAAAACATCTTTTTCAAGTCTTGATACATTTTGGTTGATCCAGGATGCATACCCATCCGACTCTTATGGGCTTCGTCAAGAATCAGTCTTCTAACTTCCTGATCTCTTGGTATACAAATCCTTGTCCTGAAACGAAGGATTCCATCCTGCCCAATCTTGAAATCAGGTTCCCTTCCCTCTGCACCTAGTTTCATCCTTTCCATCAATTCTTCGTCCGCTCGTTGCAACTCCCGAATTCTTTCCAAGAACTCGTTTGTAATCTGCAACATCCCCAACTTAATACTTGATGGCTCCACTTGTGTCAACAAGCTCAATCTCTGAATTCCTCAATCAACGCTGCTTCCTTAACCACCATCGCACTTATGTGGATTGCTTTCCGACTCAAAGCATCTGCAACCACATTTGCTTTACCCGGATGATAGTGGAGTTTAAAGTCATAGTCTTTCAAAAACTCCATCCATCTTCTTTGCCTCATGTTCAACTCTTTCTGGTCGAACATATATTTCAAACTCTTATGGTCACTAAATACTTGGAATGTTGTGCCATAGAGATGATGTCTCCATATCTTTAAGGCAAACACGATCACAGCCAATTCTAAATCGTGTGTCGGGTAATTCACTTCATGATTCTTCAATTGTCGCGATGCATAAGCCACTACTCTTCCTTCTTGCATCAATACACAACCCAGTCCTTGCTTAGATGCATCACAGTACACTTCAAAACTCTTGTGAGGATCAGGTAAGATTAACACAGGAGACGATGTTAACCTTTCCTTCAACTCACGGAAGCTAACTTCGCACCGATCGTCCCACACGAATGGTTGATCTTTCCGAGTCAACTTAGTCAAAGGCAGTGCAATCTTAGAAAATCCTTCTATGAACCGACGATAGTATCCAGCCAGCCCTAAGAAACTTCTCACCTCCGTCACGGTCTTAGGCTGTTCCCAACTTAGTACTGAACTTACTTTTGCTGGATCCACCGCAATTCCTTCTTTAGAGATTACATGCCCCAAAAACTTCACTTCGTTCAACCAAAACTCACACTTCGTAAGTTTGGCATATAATTGCTTCTCCTTCAGGACTTTCAACACAATCCTAAGATGCTCTTCATGCTCTTCCGGATTTTTAGAATAGACCAGAATATCATCAATGAATACCACCACAAATAGATCCAAATATGGTCTAAAGATCCGGTTCATATAATCCATGAAAATAGCAGGTGCATTAGTCAACCCGAACGGCATCACAACATACTCATAATGACCGTATCGAGATCGAAATGCAGTCTTGGGTATATCCTCCTCCTTTATCCTGATCTGATGATAACCCGATCTCAGATCAATCATGGAGAATACTACAGCTCCCCTAACCTGGTCCATAAGGTCATCAATCCTTGGAAAAGGATACTTGTTCTTAATAGTGACCTTATTCAACTGCCTGTAATCCACACACATCCTCATACTCTCGTCTTTCTTCTTTACAAATAGTAATGGAGCTCCCCAAGGCGAAACGCTTGGCCTGATCATCTGTTTCTGCAGCAACTCCTCTATCTGCCTCTTCATTTCTACCATTTCTGGTGGTGCCATCCTATAAGGAGCAATAGAGATGGGACCAGCTCCAGGGACTAAATCAATCCCAAACTCTATCTCTCGCTTCGGAGGTAATCCTGGTATCTCTTCAGGAAATACTTCCGGAAATTCCTTCACCACCGAAATCTCCTCTATCGGCATCCACTCTTCTTCTCCAGAAGCCGAGAATAAACACATATAACCTTCCGGTTCAAGGATCCTATATTGAATTGTCTTTTCCTCACAATTGATGATCGCTTGGTTCTTCATCAACCAATCGATACCCAAGATCACATCCAATTTTAACTTAGGAAGACAAACCAAATCTACCTTGGAAAGACGACCCAGAATTTCTACATTACACCCTAAACAGACTTTAGCGGTGAAGATCGGTATTCCCGTAGGGGTATCTATACTAAGATAGCAGGGTGAATCAGAAACAACAAGATTCAGCCTATTCACACATTCAGGAGAAACAAAAGAATGTGTAGCTCCAGAATCAAACATGATCTTGCAAGGTTGGTTATTAAGCAGAAAGTTACCTTGCACAAGATTCGGGGTTTGGGTTGCTTCACTACCACTCAGGGTAAATACTCTTCCTTGCACCACAAGCTTGCCAGCAGATCCCTTTACATCTCCCTTTGCAGATTCTTGGCACTCACGAGCAAAGTGACCTTGCTTTCCACACTTGAAACATCCTCCTGTCGACCAGGAAAACTGACCATGATGATAACGCCTACACTTCTCGCAATAAGGAGCATTATCGCGAGATTTGTTCTTGTTATCCATCACCGCCTTGCCCTTACCCTTGTTCCTAGAATATGGACCATTATTCTGATGATCAAACTTCTTCTTCCTCTGTGGTCCATAGTTCTGTCCAACCCCCTTCACTTGACTTCCAATCAATTCAGCCTTCTTATCATCTTCATACATTCTGCACATATCCACTAGTGCAGGGAAACTTTGAATCCTTTGATAACTGAAGATAGACTTCAGTTCCGGCCTTAGTCCATCTTCAAACTTAACACACTTACTCCTTTCGTCAGGGTTATTTAAGTAATAGGGAGAGTACTTCATCAGCTCCTCGAATCTGGCAGCATACTCCCCTACACTCATATCCCCCTGCTTCAATTGCATGAATTCCACTTCCTTCTTTCTCCGCAAATCTTCTGGAAAATATTTATTAAGAAACTTCTCCATAAATACTCCCCAGTTGATTGCCCTCCTTTCAAAATTCAGCAATTGGACAGTGTGATCCCACCAGTTTTCAGCTTCTCCGTGAAGCATGTAAACTGCATAGGTCACCTTCTGTTCATCAGAACACCCCAGAGTTCGGAAAATTTTGTTAATCTCATACAACCACTTGTTCGCCTCGTCAGGTTTATATCCTCCCTCGAACCTTGGTGGTTTGCACTTTCTGAACTCCAACAGAGTCTTAGCGTCCTGATTCGCCATATTGCCAGCAGATGGGTTACCAGCTCGCCCTTGAGATGGTTGTTGTCTCTGCTGCTGTTGCATGCCTTCCAGCACGGTCGTGATTCGTTCTAACATTTCATTAGTAATATTTCTATTCCGGGTTGCCATAGAAAGACCTGCACTATGGGCTTTGGGTTACTAAAAAGGTCTTTAAAACATAAATACTACTAACTTACTCAAAATATATTCAATCAACATTGAATACCATACTTAGCTGCATCTTCGGGCCATGAGGGACAGGACCAATGCTCTGATACCACCGAAGGGTGTGACGCTCTCTTTTTAACTTGAAAATAATTAATATTTCCAAATTATTGAATACTTGCTATCAAAATTTGGGCTATAAAATTTTTCTCCTTTTTAGAACTAGTACTTGCTCGTTCATAAACCCTTTTGAACATAAACCATTTTGAAAGTTCCACTTAACAATATCATAGTTTCGAAAAGGCTCTCGAGATAACATTTCCTTAACTATAGAAAATACTCTTCATAGTTAATATTAAAACATACTATTTGCCTCTCGAGTTGAATTTGAATATATAAAGCATAAACTTATCGCCGAATCCTTTCTCAATAGAAATCAGAGTTCGCGGAAGTAAAAGTAATACTTATGGGGCACTGCTGAGGTAAAGAAACATCATATAAGTCATAATATAAACCCCATCAGTACAGTCAGTAGCAAGTGATAAAAAGTCGAGATAGCAAGTTTTGATGAAACATATACAGACCAGCTGCATAAAATAAAAGCTCACTCTAAGACCTCTCAGATATATACAATATATATAACAAAATCCAAAATAGAAGTCCCAGAGCAAGTCATCTGTGTCCTCAGCAACTCCTCAGATCCTCCACAGCTCTATCTCTAGGATCTAGGATGCAAAACATCTACGCTATGCAAGCTCCTATGAACCAGCGGGTCCACCTCTAGCAGAAACAGTCGGCTCAACATGCACCTCCTCCTCGCTCTCATCCTCCACAGGGTCCTCCTCGACCTCGCCCGACTGTGTAGAGACCCCGCCACTGGGTCTAAGGTCTGCAGAAGCAGTCCTATCCAAGTCAGTCGGACCAGGAGAAGGAGTCTCCTCAGTGACAACTCTATGGGAGGAAGGATGGGAACGAGTGGCAGCTCTAAAACGAAAACTATGAAAACGACGCATAGGTCGAGCCGAGGGTGGTCCTCTATATGTATAAAAAGGTGGAACATGCATAGTGTAGACTAAGGGAATCCTAAATCGACGAGGTCGCACTCGCACCAGAGGGTTAGGGTGGTAGAGAGTGATCTCAACCTCCCCCTCAAAAGTGGCACGGTGCTCCTCATACGTCCATATACCGCTAGGGATAGGGCGTATCTCGATGCAAGCTAGGTATCTGGCCATCACCTAAACAGGGCACAGGGAGTAAGTATACACATATACATAATTGATAAAGACTAAATTTCAATCACAAATATATCATGGACAGATCATAATGCAAATACATATGAGCACACCAGTTTTCAACATTATAACTCTTATAATGCAAGTGGCATGATGTATGATTTTCTATCCACAACTGAGGCCTCTAAAAGTCCATCTTGGATGCCCATCAAATACACCCTTGTGTTCCCGGAACACCGACATTTGTTCCCAGAACATAATGTCGAACCATACTTGGATAATAAGCATCACTCCCGGAGTGTGCACCACGTTTCCAGAACGCATACGTTCCCAGAACGCATAAAAACCATGTCCCGGACACTGGCCACATATCTATAATGTGTCATCAAGTAGGTTATAATTTGGTACTCCTGGAGTACCCTCCTCATATTCCCAGAATATGATAAACGTTCCTACCAACCAGACTTCCAGTCTATATGGATGCACAAATATCAGGGTTGGTCTTATCTTTACATTAATTAATGTGATTTAGAAATATTCCAATTTCCCTTTTGAATGATTTATTTGAGGCATACACTTTGGCATAAAATTCTCCTTTGAATTTTCTCAAAACATGTCCTTAAACTTAGATTAGGTAAAACAAAGTCAATGGTATTCAAAAACTTAACTTTTTATTTTTCAGATTCAGGTACTAACCGGTTACAGTCTCAGGCTAACCGGTTAGAATTACAGACCTGAACTGTTTACCATTGCAATTCAGAAAAACCCTTTTTCTTGAATTTACTACCCAATCCATAAACAAATTAAACATTGTTTTATGCCTCAAAAATCACAGTTTCCATCATTCAAAAGTCCAAATCACATTTTTGTTTTCCATAAAGCATAATTTCCTCTTGAAATTATTTCATTAAATTAAGGTATAAACCCCTTACCCTTAAATCTGAACCAAGAGAGTATTGTCACCTCACTTTCAGATTCTTTTCAGTGAATTTAAGGTATAAATTTGAGTAAAATTAGTGAAACTTCAGGAATGTTTTATAAAATGATTTTCTTTTGAAATTCTGCAGTGTCTAACCGGTTACGAATATCGAGTAACCAATTAGATTATGTAGTCAGTCCTTCAAAATAAGGGTTTTAACACATCATTTTATTTAATTCTCAAATCTAACCAAATTCCATCATTCAACCAGGTTCATATACCTTAACCAAACATGTTTCATCACAGAAACAAATTCAAAGTGCATGCATCAAGCTTTTTGCATCAAATTGCATAAAAATTCACATAAACACAATTTAATAAAACAAAACTTATAATAGGCATTCAAATTCAGAATTCAGCTTCCATATACTTTGCATGCATCAATATAAAGTTGCTCAAAACCACAGTGAGCAAAACTTTGGCCTCCAAGCCTTTGTGCCATATTGCACATAATGCCCTTTTTGAGTTTTGTTAACTCAAATCCTAAATCACTTGAATTTTAGTCTAAATCTAGTATAAGGTAGACTTCTCCCATACCTTAAGACTGAGTTTGATGAAGATTAACACAGAAATTGAAGAAACTCCACAGATTTCTCACAAACCCAAGGTTCTGTTCTCAGCCACGAATTCCACCAACAGGGTCCAAAGACCAGAAGTTTTGACATAGCAAATGGCCAAAGAAATTGGGGAAAACCATTAGGACTCAAAATAGGTAACATGCACTAGGAAATAGAAAAGATTGGAGGCTTAATGGTGGCTGTACTTACCCAAAATCAGATCTGGAATTCAGCTTCCAGAACAGAAAAACACAGAACTCAGACTTCAATTCCTAGCTTCCAAGGTTGATTCCTCCTTCCACACGAACACTCAGCTCTCAAATCTTATATTAATGGAAAGCCCTTGATTCAAGCTTTCCAGAAGTGTGTGTTTCGCTCTCTAACACTCAAGGACTGAAACGAATTTCTCAGAATGAAAACGAAACCCTAATCTTGCCCTCTTCAACATAGATCAACAAACCAACCCCCAAAACCTCAGAAAATCAACAATTTATAGACAAATTAGGGTTGCATGCAGGTTGACGCGTGTGATCCCACTAATTTCAGGCTGTAATCGTGGCGAATTTGGGATTAATCAAGTGATTACTCATCAAAATCCACTAACCTAGTTTCTGGGTTCATCGTCTAACCGGTTACAGGGCATTACTAACCGGTTAGATTAGTACAAAATTTAAAAATTAATATTTTTAAATCTTTTCCTCCAAGAACCTTTTTAATATTACCTTTTAGTCCTCATCCAGGGACCAAAATGCAATATCCTTATATTTTGCATTTATTTGCCCTATAAAAATATTTCAACTTATTTTTATATTTAAGGCTAATTAAATACAAAATATAAACTTGGAAAATTTCTATAAATTAATAATAAAACTTTTTATTATTAATTTCCTATTATTCGGGAGACGAAAATTAGGGGTGTTACACTGACCACTGTTGTTTGCCATTACCTCTATGATCTCTCTGGCTTCTTCAATAGTTTTCTTCACAAGAGACCCGCCGGCTGCAATATCAATCATCTCTTTATCTGACTTCTTCAACCCATCATAGAATACTCTAAGTTGCAACCACTCTGCCATACCATGAGTCGGACACTTCTTAAGTAGCAAATGGAATCTCTCCCAAGCCTCATATAACATCTCAGTCTCTTGTTGAGTAAAGGAATTGATGTCCTTCCTCAACTCAACTTGTGTGGTTTGTGGAAAATACTTGTCTAAGAATTTGCGGACAAGTATCTCCCATGAAGTCAAACTCCCTGGAAGCTGTTTAAGAATCCATGACCTTGCTTCTGCTTTTAAAAAGATCGGAAAGAGTCGCATGCGAATGGCTTCATCAGAGGCACCATTAATTTTGAAGAGGTTCAACATACCCAGAAAATTTGCGATATGCTCTGTTGGATCCTCTTGAGGACTACCACCAAACTGCTCTCCCTTGATCAAATTGATGTATTCAGCTGGAATTTCAATTTGGGGTGCTTTGACAGGTGGATGCACAACACTTGATGCACAGACATCCAAACTGATAGTGGCGTAATCCTCAATGGTTTTCTTCTTGTGTCTCTTCTTCCACCAACTTAGCCATCCTCTTCTTCTCTTTTTGTGCCAACCTTCTTCTCTTCTTTGCATTGTAGTGAGGGGGAGTACTAGGTGTGACTGGTGTGCCAAGCGCAGGTTCACCTGGAGGAGTAGAACTCATAGCAAAAAGGTTAGTAGCAGCTGTTTTAAAAAAAATAAAACTAAACTATAAAGACAAGTTGCACTAAGTAACTAAATAATAAGTACCAAGAATTATAAAGAACTAACTACAATCCCCAGCAACGGCGCCAAAAACTTGTTGATATTCCGGCAAGTGTACCGGGTCAGCAAGTAATATAGTCGGAAGACCAGTATCGTCTCACAGAGATTGTGTATAGAATTCTATAATTCCTACCTTATTTTAATTATTAGTGTAACTTGCGAATTAATGCTGAAAATTAAATAGAAAATTATGAGATGAAAACAAAAGCTAAACTACAATTAACTTGAGAAAAGCAAATTAAGAATGAAAAAGAATAAGATGGGAAAAGCGTTAGGAATCCGGTTTCAATGTAGAATCTAGTTTACTAGTTATGAACCTCTGTTTTTCTCTTGAATCAACAACAATTTCAGATTTATAACAATTGTGTTTCCCAATCGATTATTGCCCCTAATCTCTTAAGTGGTTCACAATCAATTAGTCATTCATTAAGTTCGCTGAAATTTAATGTTATACAATCAACAAGAGTATCTCTACCAATGAACGATTGTAAAGCTTGATTGCTATGGTCATACCAACTCCCTAATTTATCAATTGAGGAATTAGGTTCCCAAAACACAAACGGGCCCTTATTCATGTTAAACAATACAAACACAATCAAGCAATTGATTCAATTGAAAAACATCAATTCATAATGATTATAAACAAAACGATTCAAACAAATCCACCATCATCCTAACTGGGGTTTTATTTACACATGATTAAGAATAAAAAGTAAGAGATAAGAGAAGAACCCATAGCCATAGACAACTCTTGAGCCTTCAATAATCTTCAATCTCCAAGGCGGATCTCTCCGGTTGTTGATCTCCGATCCTTTCTCTCATACATAAACTCTCTTTTTCAATGTAATCTCCCCTCCAAAAACTCTGAACAACTACTCTAAGACCTAAATTTTATGTTACAAATCTATTGTGGACTGAATCCTCCAAGGAAATACTGAATTGGGCCTTCTCTACTGCACGCGACCACGTGCCCTGGGTCTGATGAAAATTCCCCTGTTCTAATTGGCGCGCATCAGGCGCACCCGTCCTCGTGCCCCAGGCGCGCGAGGTAGTCCCTGACTCTGTTATGCTCCGTTCTTTTTCCATTTGCAAGATCTTTTCATCCTCTTTTCAGGTCCATAAATATTTTCTCCATTTGAGCTCCAAAAAGTACCTGAAACACTAGCAAACGGATCAAAACGTTCAAAGGATTCAAAACTCCTAACTATTTCTAAAAACTAACAAAAAGCCTACAAAATACTTGAGAAACAAGCCCAACACTTATTAAAAGGGAGTCAAATCAATGCTCAAAACACTATATATTAGACCCAAATCAGAAATCCTTTGAACAGGGTATTGGTAGACGGGGGTGCAGCCGTCAACATTTTACCTTGGAAGGTATTCAAAAGAATGGGTAAGGTATAGGCGGATTTGATACCAACGAATGTCGTTGTGGTTGATTTCACGGGCATGATTGCTCAATCACAGGGTGTCACAATGTTGAAGGTTGAAGTGGGGTCCGTGGTTAGAGACACTTTGTTCGTTGTGGTTCCATCTAAGGCCAGTTACAAATCTGTTGTTAGGAAGAGATTGGATCCATGCTGTGGGGGCCGTTCCTTCCACGGCTCATCAAAAATTTATTTTGTGGAATCAAGAAAACAAAGTGGTGGTTATTGCTGCAGATGATAGCCCTTGTTACATGCAGCAGATGCATGTAGACTTCAAAGTCTACAACCCAAGCATTAAGCCTATACGACTTGATGCTGATCATTTCCAGAAACCCATAGTGGTTAAATGTTTGATGGAAAACTATGGGATTTCAATTTTCGAAATGGACAAGGCCATCGAGCAGAAGCCTTCGACCAGTAACAATGGTTGACCGACAATTGGAAAGACTGTCGGCTTACGTAGCCGACAGAATGCAGTTCACCATTCAGACATGTGCATTCCAGGATTGTATTTTCGATGATAGTCTTTTTGGATTATAGAGAGGATGGACGGAGGAGGAATCGCGGTTCATCAGTGAAGATCCCAGAGATGAAATGAATTTGGGAGCGGCTGAAAAGCCGAAACCCATTTATGTGAGTTCGTTGTTGAAAGAGGAGTTCCGACAAAAGCTCATCAACCTCATTAGGAAGAACAAAGATTGCTTTGCGTGGGAATACGAGGACATGCCAGGACTCGATAGGGAGTTGGTTGAACATAGGTTGACTTTACGGCCTGATCATAAACCAATCAAACAGGCTGTTCGACGTTTTGCACCCGATGTAGTCCTCAAGATTAAAGAAGAAATAGAAAGACTATTGAAAGCAAAGTTTATCAGAACGGCAAGGTACGTCGAATGGATGGCAAATATAGTACCCGTCAAAAAGAAAAACGGAAAGAAGCGGCTTTGTGTCGACTTCAGGGATCTAAATTATGCCACACCAAAAGACGAATATCCTATACTGATGGCGGATATGTTGGTAGACTCAACGTCTTGCCATGAGGTAATGAGTTTGTTAGATGCTTTTTCAGGTTACAATCAGATTTTCATTGCTGAAGGCGACGTGTCAAAGACTGCTGTTCACTCTCTAGCAAGTATACTAGATCGCAAAGTAATATAGTCTAGGAAGACCAGATATCGTTCTACTCGGGGATTGCAAATTGTTCAATTAATTCTCACCAAAGAGTAGTTAAAAGTAAAATCTATAGGTTTCTAATTAACTAATTGAGATTGATTTGAAATAAAAATAAAAAAAATAAATTAAAAACAAAAATTAAATAGAAGTTGTGAGCAATTTGAGAAAGATGTTAGGAATATGGTTTCATTGTAGGTTTTGTTTATTTATCATGAATCTCTGTCTTTCCCTAAATTATGAACAAATTCCTAAATTGGTAACTATTAGATCCTTCTTGTATAATTACCATTTCTTATTCTATTCGATAATCCTTCATTCCTTAAGAAATTAAACCATTGAATAATCTTATTTAAGAACAGGGAATTAATCATGATATATAATTACTCAATTGTATCCCTACTTGTTGAATAACTATATTGTTTGAAGACATGACCTATTCTAATTCCTAATCTCTCAATTGAAGAATTAGAGATCCAAAACAAAACATAAATTGGCCAGATTTATGAATTGGAAATAAAACACAATCAAACACATGATTTAGAAACGGAAAAACATCAATTCATGAAATCAATAAACTAATCCATACAAATTCACCAATTTCTAACAAAGGGTTTTAGTTACATATCATGAAAATAAGAACAAGAGAAATAGAAGAATACATGATTACCATGGAAAAGCCTTGGATCTTCCAATCCTTGATCTTATCCTCTTCTAAAACTCTCTAAAATTATGTAATCTCCCTCTCTAAAAGTTGCCTAACCTAGTTCTAAAACCTTTATTTAAAAGATAAAACGAAATCCTAATTAATCCCCTGAAAAACACATCAGAAATCAGCCCAATTGGGCCTCCACATACATCGCGCGCCTGGGCGCGCCAGGTTTGATAGTGCATAATTGTTCGCCGCATGCGCGCCTGGGCGCGCTGATCTCCACGCCTGGGCGCGCAAACTATGATTGCCTTAAATCAACGCTGCTTGCGCGCCTGGGCGTGCTGTGGTACTTCCAACTCCGTTTCTCTCCGTTCTTGTGCCATTTTCAAGGTCCTTTCATCCTCTTTTCAACTCCAATAATATTTTCTTCATTTAAACTCCAAAAGTACCTGAAACATACCCAAAAGGGATCAAAACGTTCAAGGGAATAACATTTCCAAAACTAATTAAAAACTAAACAAAATCTACCTAAAATACTTAAGAAACAAACCAAAACTAAGCAAAAGGGAGTCAAATTAAGCTCTAAAACATCATACGTTAGACCCAAATCAACTGCATTCAGATGCCCTGGCGCTATTGGAACCTTTGAATGGGTGATTGTGAGACCCACAATTTTTCCCCAATTTAATTTAAATTATAATTAGATTTTGTATGATTATTTATGTGATAATATTCTTGTAGTGAAATTCTTATAGTGAACCATTGATTATTGGGTTGTATATTTCTAATTGTTTAAGTTAAGTATATATATAAACGTGGAAAATGTATATATATATATATATATAATTGTATATGATTCATTTAAAGTATATTAGTAGTATAAAAATATTTTATAAGGTTATTGAATGGTATTATACTTATATTTAAAATACAAAAAAGATTTTTGAGGAAATAAAGTAATATGACTTCGAAAATTCATATCTTTTAAACCGTACGTCGAAAAATTACAAATGATATATCAAAACGATCGTATCGAAGTGTAGATTATGAAAATGTAAAGTTTTGATTTTTATTTTGGAGTTTTCGAAATTTTATCACTGCTACAGTACTGAACGAATTTTTGAGTTTTAAGTGTAAAGGTATGGTTTAATGCATTAAATGACTTTTTGACTCAAGTGTATTTTATTTTGAAAACAAATATACATTTCTGAGGTTTTATATTGGACTACCATCCAAATAAAATATATTTTCATCTTTTTTCTTATTATAAAATTATTTGAAAACTTATGAAGTGCATTTTTGAAGGAAATGATCTTAGAGCTTCAAAAATTCATAACTTTCAAACCGTAAGTCCAAAATGGGGTATTACATTTAGTGGTATCAGAGCGATGGTTGTCCTTAGTGGCCGTAAGCATAGCCTTATATGCTTTCCTTGTGTGACTCTGGTTGTGTTTGTTTGTGTCTGAGTTATAATGATTTTAGTCTTAGAGTAAACTAAGGGTTAGAAGAGGAGATGCGTGGATGTTTTGCAAGTTTGGCAAGTCGAGACAATGGTAGCAATGACGCGAACCCCGAATGCCAAAGAGGCCTAAGGTTAGGATTGCAGATAGCTTTTCCGCATTTGGAGTTTCCTAAGTTTGGATCAGAAACAGGACAAGGCGACTCGTTGGTAGGAGAATTTCCGACAGGAGAAGCAAAGGAAAAACGTGTTATTGGAAAAGGTGCAGTATTATGAAGATTGTCAGAGAAGAATTGAGCTCAATTCAAGGCAATACCCTACATTATTTTCCATTTTTGTGAAAACCCAATTGCCTTTTTATCTAGTTGTGAGCTTGATTTTCGCATTTCTGCGATAATTCGACCCTTTCAAATTAAAGAGACTTCCTTTTTCAGAAAATACCCAATCTAATGATCACATTCCATCAAACTATTCGACCAAATGCCAAATTTCGGTAAATTCAAAGTTCTTTTCTTGGATTCTCGTGACTAAAACAGAACCCTACCTCATAAAGTTATGAAGGAAGTAACACTTGTATGCATAACACATGAGTTTTAGGAGGCTGAAGGGACAAGGTGATGGTACGGTTGTGTGAAAACTTAGGAATTTTTGGGAATGTTGGTTTAGAGTCGATCCTAAGAAGTGCTAAGAAGGAAATTTAGTGGGTGAAAAGTCGGGCAGTTTTAGTCTTAAGGTGAAATTTGATATCAAGTTGTGTGATAGATGGTATAAGTTTGATCAAAGTTGGGGAGCAAAGGGTTAAGTAGAGTCTATGTTAGAAGAGCATAGTAACAAGTGCCCGTGTAACGTAAGTAGTGTGGAAGTAAGTAGTAACTCAGCCAATGATTATGGTTTTGATATGCATACAAGAAATTACTTCTGGATTGGCACCAAATTCGAAAATAACAAACTATCCTTATCAAGTCCCTTACGTAAATACCAAAATCCCTTATGAATAATTCATACCCACTTACCTTTAATGCTTCTAGTCTGGTCAAACAAAATTTTTTGAGACACAATGATTGTTTGTTTCCTACCCTTGAGCTTGACTCAATTCGACTCCCGCGCGGCGTTACGGCAAAGGCCGACCAGTAAAAGAGTGTTGATCAACGAAGACATCGAAGGAAGGATATATTCTCAAAAGAAGTAAATAACAAAGTGAAGGGTCGTGAGAATGTCTGAATAACCTTGTGTGTTTCCTTGCTTGTTCCTGTTCGTATTTCTCGGGGACGAGAAATCTTTAAGTTGGCGAGGATTGTGAGACCCACAATTTTTCCCCAATTTAATTTAAATTATAATTAGATTTTGTATGATTATTTATGTGATAATATTCTTCTAGTGAAATTCTTATAGTGAACCATTGATTATTGGGTTGTATATTTCTAATTGTTTAAGTTAAGTATATATATAAACGTGGAAAATGTATATATATATATATATATATATATAATTTTATATGATTCATTTGAAGTATATTAGTAGTATAAAAATATTTTATAAGGTTATTGAATGGTATTATACTTATATTTAAAATACAAAAAAAAGATTTTTGAGGAAATAAAGTAATATGACATCGAAAATTCATATCTTTTAAACAGTACGTCGAAAAATTACAAATGATATATCAAAACGATCGTATCGAAGTGTAGATTATGAAAATATAAAGTTTTGATTTTTATTTTGGAGTTTTCGAAATTTTATCACTGCTACAGTACTGAACGAATTTTTGAGTTTTAAGTGTAAAGGTATGGTTTTAATGCATTAAATGACTTTTTGACTCAAGTGTATTTTATTTTGAAAACAAAAATACATTTCTGAGGTTTTATATTGGACTACCATCCAAATAAAATATATTTTCGTATTTTTCCTTATTATAAAATTATTTGAAAACTTATGAAGTGCATTTTTGAAGGAAATGATCTTAGAGCTTCAAAAATACATAACTTTCAAACCGTAAGTCCAAAATGGGGTGTTACAGTGATGATGCCATTCGGACTCAAGAATGCAGGAGCTACATATCAAAGAGCAATGAACCTGATTTTCCATGACATGATTGGCAAGTTCTTGGAAGTATACATTGACGATGTAGTGATCAAGTCCAAGACTCAAGAGGAGCATCTAGAAAGCCTGGAAAAAGCATTCGACAGGATGAGGAAGCATAACTTGAAGATGAACCCCATCAAGTGCACCTTTGGAGTCACTGCTGGTCAGTTCTTGGGATTTCTTGTCCACAAGAATGGCATCGAAGTCGATAAGAACAAAGCCAAAGCAATCATAGAAGCGTCTCCTCCGACAAACAAGAAAGAGGTACAGTCATTCCTTGACAAAGTGAATTATTAAGAAGATTCATATCAAATTTGTCAGGAAGGACTAGAGCCTTTTCGCCTCTCGTAAGGCTAAAGCAAGATGAAGAATTCAATTGGGGGCCAAACCAACAAGCAGTCTTCGACGATTTGAAGCAGTACTTAACAACACCACCAGTTATGATGCCGCCTCAACCAGGTTTCCCATTGAAAATGTATATATCAGCTTCTGATTACACTATAGGCAGTATGTTAGCTCAGGAAAATGAAAATGGTGTAGAAAGAGTTGTGTTTTATTTAAGTAGAGTGTTAAATGATGTCGAAACACGGTACAGTGCTATAGAGAAATTGTGTTTAGCACTCTATTTTTCTTGTACAAAACTCAAACATTATATGAAAAGTTTTCATGTTTTAGTTTTGTCGAAGTCTGACGTTATTAAATACATGCTATCCAAGCCAATTATCCATGGCAGGATCGGCAAATGGACTTTAGCATTAATGGAATTTTCACTCCAATATGTGCCGTTAAAAGCCGTTAAAGGCCAAGAAGTGGCCAACTTTTTGACAGATCATCCATGTGTAGACGTGGCATTATTTGTCGATTATGTCAGGTTAAGGCCTTGGACGATGTATTTTGATGGATCGTTGCATAAAAAGGGTGCAGGAGTTGGAATCTTGCGTGTGTCCCTCGATGGAATCCCTACTGAATTCATGTTTAATCTCAAATACCAGTGTTCGAATAGCGAAGTGGAATACGAGGCCATCCTAATTGGCCTTGAGATCTTAATTTTCCTTAAGGCCAAGAACGTGGCTGTTAAGGGAGATTCCAACCTAGTTATTAAACAGTTGGTTAATAAGTATAAATGTGTAAGCCCAAAATTGGCCAGATATTGCAATATGGCGCAAAAGATGATGTGCCAATTTGATGATGTATATGTCGAACACATATACCGGTGTCACAATCAAAAGGTCAATCACTTGGCTCAGGTTGCATCTAGATACCGCGTGGCAAAGAAAGTCTAGGATAACTTAACTCATATTGAAGAGTTGTTGTATCCTCCTCATGAAAGGGAAGCTATGGTGAATGCACTGACATCAAGCAATGATTGGAGAAAGCGCATAGCCGACTACTTGGCAAATCCATCCCTTAATGTCGAACGAAGCTTGAGGTTAAAAGCTATCAAGTTTACTTATTGGGAGGAGATTTGTATCATAAGTCAGTCGACGGAAATCTAGAAGTGTGCCTCGACAAATAAGATGCCTTTATAGCTTTGGCAGAGGTGCATGAAGGAATATGTGAAACACACCAAGCTGGGGAAAAGATGAAGTGGATCCTCTGGAGGCAGAGGGTTTTCTGGCCCACGCTGGTGTCAGATTGCATGAACTTTGCGAAATCATGCGAAGAATGCCAAAAACATGGCTATATCCAGAATGTTCCAGCAGGTGAATTACATTCAATTGTCAAACCTTGGCCTTTCAGAGGATGGGCACTCGACGTCATTGGTGAAATCGTCCCACATTCTTCGAAAGGTCACACAAGGATCTTGGTGGGTGTCAATTATTTTACCAAATGGGTAGAAGCTATACCTCTGGCTAAGGTCGAACAAGATCAAGTAATCGATTTCATCAAAGACCATATCGTTTGTCGATTTGGAATTCCTGAAACGATAACTATTGATCAAGCTTCTATTTTCTTGGGAAGCAAATTGAAGAGATACCTAGCATCGAGAAGAATCAAATTATTGACTTCGACACCCTATTATGCTCAAGCAAATGGTCAAGCTGAAGCAGCCAACAAGTGGATTATTAACATTATTAAGAAGCAGATCAAAGGAAAACCACGAAATTGGCATGAAGCGTTGACACCAGCACTATGGGCTATTCGAAATTCTCCAAATGAGGCCACGAGTACGACTCCTTATATGTTAACATATGGCCACGAGGCCATGTTGCCAGTCGAAATAAACTTGGAATCGGTACGATTTCAGAGGCAACACAAAATGCCTGTGAATGATTACTGGAACTCCATGTTTGCCGAGTTGAACGAGGTGCATGATGTAACACCCCGCATTTTTCCCATACATGCGTAAACGAATTTTGTCAAAATAAACCTTGAGGTTCTGTTTTATAAGAGATTTTCAGAAAAGTATTTTACGTGAGAAAAAAATAAAGTGTTGATTTTCATAGACTTTTATAAACAAAATGTTTTTATAGACGAGAAGTGAATGATTTTGTTGATTGGATTTATAAGAAATGAGTTGTGATTTTATTAAAAAGGTGATTTTCATTGAAATGGAGTTTTTGGATTTGTTATCTTTGAAAATTCGTATCTTTTTAACCGTAACTCGGATTTTTATGATCCTTATACGAAAACGATCGTCTTGAAACCTAGAATTTGAAAATGTGACTTTTAGAATTTTCTGGATTGATTTATAAAAATTTATTCCCTGGGTTATAAAGTACGAATTTTTGAGATTTTGTTTTGAAGAAAATAAACTTATTGCTATGGCCTAAAATTTTTATGTGATATGTGTTTGGTTCAATGTGTGTTTAATGAGTGATGCATGAAATGATTGTGTGAATGTGATTTCATAGAGTTAATTGCATTATTGTGTGAATTGATAATTATGACTAAATGTGATAAGAAAATAAAAGTGTAAGGCATGTATGTATGTGTATGTGTATGCTACAGTTTGTGTGTATGCATGTATGTGTGTGTGTGTGTGTCACGTATGTATGTATGTATGTATATGGGGTAAACTTAGGATTTTTATTTCTTGGACAAGAAGCCCATAGGATAGGTGAAAACCATAAGAAGCTTAAGAGGGAAGAAACTTCAAGGTAGTAGAAAAGTAACTAGACATGAGAGACATAGTTCCTTACTTTACTCCACCTTGTCCCCTTAGTTAGAACCCTTGCATGCAAATTTTTGAAAGGCCAAAACTACCCCTCCCAATTGTACATGGACCGAATTTTTATAAGGGCCAAATAGGAAATCATGAATTTGCTTATAAATACAAGAGGCCTTAGTTCATTTCCCCTTCACCAAGTTCATTTCTTTCCAACACCCAAACACAACTCTAAGAGACTCCTTAAAATTTTTAGAGAAAGAAAAAGAAAATAGAGAGAGAGAGGGAGGGAGGCCGTGAGGTTTAGAGAGGAAGAAGAAGGAGGTTTCAAGCTAGATCAAGGGTGTTCCTTTGTAGATCAAGAGTGATAGGAGCTAGAGAATCAACTTTTCTTGGTAGGTGAATCGAAGATCAAGAGGAAGATTGTAATAGTTTAGATTTTCCTTTTTAGTTTGTAGATCTTCCTTATTTTCTTCTTTGCATGTTAATTTTATGGTTGGAAAGAGGATTTTATGTGTTGTTCATCTTTGATCTTGGACTTTTAAGGACTAAAAATGATTTGTAATATGTGTAGCTTTATGTTTGATGTTTCGGTTAAGGTTTTTCTTGTTAGATCTTGATGTTTTTCTAACTAAAACTTAAAGATCTAAAGTATTGTTTATGATTTTTGTGAAACCTAAAATAAATCCCTTTGCATGTTATGTTTTCTTACTTAAATCGTGATCTATGTGGTTATTTAACAAGCAAATCCATGATCTAAGTTTGATTAATAATAAAGTGAAATTCTTTGGCTTTGCATGTTGAATCTTTTGTTAAACCGTGATCTATGGTGTGTTTCCATGATTATTTGATGAATAAATATATGATTTAAACTTGATTTGTGAGAAAGCTTAAGTCTTTAGTCTTGCAAGTTAGTTTGGTGATGATCTGATTTAAGTGTGTGCATGTGATTATCTTTGTTTGATAAATGAAAAAGTTAAGATCTTGAAGCATGCATGTTAATTTTAAATGGAAAGATCATGTTTTTCTTTAATGAATGGCACGGTTTTGAAGATAAATTAAAGAAACAAGTTTCAAAATTATTTTTCAAGTATAAACATGATTTGATTTAGTGTTTAATCTTGTACATGTTTTATTTTATGAAGGCCATTCGGCCATGCTTGAAAAGAAATAAGATCCAAGTTTTTATTTTGTAAAAAGTGGATGCATGAGTGTCTTAAAGCTAGATCTAATGATTTCAAACACATGCATGTTATTTTCATGAAGTTAGAATAAGATCTTGATTTTTGGTTTAAGAAAAAGTAATGAACTTGAACTTATTTTGTGCATGTTAGAAATGCTTGAGAAAAATCTTGTCTTGATGATATTCTTGCATGTTGATGTGGGTAAATGGTGTAGTGTGTTGCTTTAAAAATTAGTCTTAAAAACCTACATGATTCGATTTGATTTTGTATGTTGAAAAATGAATGAAAACCTTGTCTTTGTGAGTGTTGTTGTAACACCCCGCATTTTTCCTATCCGTGCGTAAACGATTTTCGACATAATAAACCCTGAGATTCTATTTTCAGAAAAATATTTTACATGAGAATGAAATAAGATATTGATTTTCATGGATTTTTATAAACAAAATGTTTTTATGGAAGAAAAGTGAATGATTTTGTTGATTTGATTTAAAAGAAATGAGTTATGATTTTTATTTGAAATGAAGTTTTTGAATTGTTAACTTGGAAAATTAATATCTTTTTAACCGTAACTCGGATTTTCATAATCTTTATATGAAAACGATCGTCTTGAAAAGTAGATTTTGAAAATATAATTTTTGGAATTTTCTGGGTTGATTTATAAAAATTTATTTTCAGAGTTATGAAATACGAATTTTGAGATTTGTATCTTGAAGAAAATAAATTTATGGATTTGGCTTGAAATTTTTATGAGATGTATGCTTGATTTAATGTGTGTTTGGTGTATGATGCATGGAAATGTTATGTGAATGTGAATTTTTGAATTAATTGCATTATGGTGTGAATTGATGATTTTGAATAAATATGATTAAGAAATAAAATGTAAAATGTATGTATGTGTGTATGTGTGTATATGCTACGGTTTGCATGTATGTATATATATATGTATATGTATGTACGTGTATGTGTGTGTATGTATAAGCTAGGAGTATAATTCTCTAGAAACTTGTAGGATAAGAAACCAAGTGAACCAAACTAAACTAGAACCAAACCAAGTACCCAAACCCTAACTATTTGCTAACTAGTACTTAGCCCTAAGTGACCCCTAAAACCCTAGGCTATCCTACCTTGTCCCCTTGCATATGATAACCTCCACCCATGCAAGATTTTGTGATAACAAAACCGCCCCTCCCAATTGAACATGGACCAAAAATTATTAAGGGCAAGGAAGGGAAATTCGGTTGGCCTACATATAGGAGGTGCCTTAGTTCATTTCTTCACATTTGTTCTCATTTCTTCATTCCACCACAAACACCACTCTAAGAGCCCATTCAACTCTTAGGGAGAAAAAGAAAAGAAAAGAAAAGAAAAAGAGAGAGGAGAAAAAAGAGGCAGTCGTGAGGTGAAGGAGGAAGAAGGAAGGAGTTCAAGTCCAAACCTAGGAGTTTTCCTTGAAGATCAAGAGTGTTAGAAGCTAGAGAACCAACCCTTTCCATGGTAGGATTCGAAGATCAAGAGGAAGAATTGTAATAGTTTAGTTTTTCCCTTTTAGTTTGTAGATCTATTTTATTTTCTTCTTTGCATGTTTGATTTTATGGTTTGAAAGATGATTTTAGGTGTTGTTCATCTTTGATCTTGGACTTTAAGGACTTAAAATAACTTGTAATATGTTAAACTCATGCTTGATGTTTCGGTTGAAGATTCTCTTGTTTGATCTAATATTTTTCTAACTAAAACTTTAAGGATCTAAAGAAAAACCAAGATTTTTGTGAAACCTAAAATAAATCTCTTTGCATGTCTATTTTTCTTTCTCTAAACCGTGATTTATATATGTTTGTGTGGTAATTTGATGAATAAATCCATGATCTAAGCTTATTTATTTATAAAGTGAAATTCTTTGGCTTGCATGTTAAATCTTTTGTTAGATCTTGATCTATGATATGTTTTCATGACTATTTGATGAATGAAAAATGTTTAGATCCTTGATTTGCATGTTATTTTTCAAAGAGAAAAGATTATGTTTTTCTTTATTATGTGTTTCGTTTTTTTTTAAGAAAAAATTAAAGTAATAAGTTTTTAAATGATTTTCAAGTATAAACATGTTTTGATCTAGTGTTTGATTTTGTGCATGTGATATTTTTTATGAAGGTCATTCGGCCATGTTTGATTAAAAATGAAATCCATGTTTTTATTTTGTAAAAAGTTAATGCATGTGTAGGTTAAAGCTAGATCTAGTGATTTTATGAACATGCATGTTATTTTCATAAAGATAAAATTAAATCTTTATTTTGTTTTGAGAAAAGTGATGATCATAAGTTTACTTTGTGTATGTGATGTGAGTAAGTAATGAAGTGTGTTGCTTTGAAAAAAATTTGTCTTAAAAACCTACATGATTTGATTTGATTTTTATGATTCTTGTATGTTGAAAATGAATGAAAACCATGTCTTTTTACATGATGATATTCGGCCATCCTAGGATTAGGTAGGAAACTATGTTTGTTCCTCATCTAGGGTGCATGCATGATGAGACTATTTTAATCTAAGAGCTTTAAAGTATGTGCATGGAATAATTAAGTTTTTAAAAGAAAAATATATGTGAATCTTTTGTGATTGAAATTGTTGCTTTGATTTTGTTTTAAAAATGAAATTAAAATTATTAATTTTTCATTCTTGATGCTCACGGTTTTGGTTCTAAAAGAAAGAAAATGATTTCATGATTTTATCTATTTAATTGTGCATTAAATCTTTGCAAAATTATATATGTATAATTCGGCCAATGCATGCTTAATGGGTTGGAAAGATTTATTTTATGAAATGACTTGTGAGTATGGCGATGTTCTAGGTGCATGATACTATGTGTTTGAATGAAAGTGATGTGTATTTTCTTTTATCTTTTTGATTTTAGAAATAAAATTGAATAAGTTGATTTGATCATGAGAAAAGAAATTTTCATAATGTTGATTCAATGATTTTTAGTTTTAAAATTTATTAGTAATTAGAAAATAATGACCATGTGTGATTCGGTTTTGTTAAGTTAAAAGTAATTGAATTAAATTATTGAGACCATAATTTAATTAATGATTTTAAATGATTAAAAGTGTGGCTTGCAATATGTGTGTTTGTGATTTGTATTCTGAATGCTTTGAAATTTGTATGTGATTGTTCTTTGTGCTAATTGAATGTGTTAAATTGAAATTGTTTTGAATTCTGTTTGTGAGATTTATTTGTGAAAAGCTTATGTTTGGATTTTAAAAGAATTGAAAATGTTTTGTTTGAAAAAGTATGGCTTAAACAACTTAAGTTAATTGGGAGTTTTTAAATGACATTCTTGATCAGTGTTTGATAATGTTGTGAAGTTTAGAAATTTAATGAATCAATGTGATTTTATCTTGACGTTTTTATTCTCTTGAATTTCTGAATTCTGTTTTAAAGCTTAAGGATAATGGTTTTATAACCGGAATGTTTTAAACTAAAAAGAATGGATTTTTGTTTTGACGAAAGGATTATTTTAGAATTTGTTTCAAAGTTTTCTTGAAAATATTTTTATTAGAGATTTGAATCGGATTTAAAAACTTTTGGATATGGGCAAAGTGTTTTCGAAAAAGGGAATTGTTTCAAAGTGTTTTAAAAAAAACAAAATTAAGAATTTATGGGAATCGTTTCTAACGCACGGGGAAAAATGTTTTAGTTCGGGTGTCGGACGCGAAGGAAACGTGGCAAGGCTAGCGACTGGGAAATCTTGGAAAGATTTCGGAAGTTTCGTCATCAAGGTGAGTGAGAGTGCTGTGATCCCGTAACGTGGTTGCTCGCAATCCGATTAGAGGGATTGTGAAAGTACAGAGAATTAGGCGATATAGATATTTGTGTTAGATGTTTACCTGTTTTGTTTACGTGCTAAGTATTTATCTATTGAGCATACTTTATTCTGTTTAGAAAATGTTTGATTTCGTCTAAATCGTGAACGATGATAATGAAACTGTGGAAGTAACAAATTAAGACTAAAAGAGAAAAGAGATACAGATAAGAGTTATGCGAAATGATTGAGAAAGAGTCGAGTTGTGATAAGAATGGAACTGTGAAAAGAGTTAAATAAGGAATGAAAGAAAACCAATAGCTGAGTTGAGATGAGGATAAGAGATACCCGATAAGGCGAGCGAAAGTGTGGTGATGATGATGCTGCTAATGGTGCTGAACAACATCTGAGGAGAGTGATGCTGATGGTGCTGCGGAACGACAATCGAGGAGAACGACGCTGATGGTGCTATGAAGTAACAACTAAGGAGCCAGAAGCTGATGAGGATGCTGATGAGCAATGGCTGATGAGAATAATGCTGATAAGATGCATGAGAAAAAGAGATTTGAGGCGAGATGCCATTGAGATTCTTTGGGGAACGGATTGCGATTAGTGGTCGGGTTTCATTGAAGGGATGCACCAAGGATGAACCGACTGTTAGGATTCAGCCGCTAATTAAAACGCTAAAACCTTAAAAGACTTTAAAAGACATTAACAAACGCGGTGAGGCATGAGTGTCGTATCGAAGTAGTGGAGAGGAAGGAACCATGGGTATCTGCGGATACTCAGGAGGAGATTGCATTAGGGGAGGACGATGACGGTGAAACGTCAAGAAGTCTGGAGTATTTTTCTAGGCAGAACGAACTCCACATGTGGTATACTAACGTGGTAGGGACTGGGTGCAATGTCGTGGTAAAGTTCTGCAGGCCCACTAGAAAATACTGTCGCCCCCTAGATTGCAAATCTTGAACAGTGAGAGGGACTGGAACGGGGCATTTAAGATTGCTACTATGAGTTTGAGACAGTATGCCTTGATTATATGATATGAATGAAATGATATGAATTGAATTCATTTGAGGCTGTAGTCCTCCTGGCCTGGGGCCAATTGATTGTGAGACAACTGTCGTGCCTGTGTGGTAAAGGTCCTGTACTCCTGTTTGCTTCCGACTAGTTTGGGTGGATGACCGAGGAGATGTAGACGTGTGTGACTTCCTCAATGATGATGTTCCCCCATCATTGAGCGAACCGGAACGCTAAAACTTATAAACTAAGATGTTCAAAGAAAAGTACATTTAAGATATCGAGTATCGAATAAAAATTATAAGACAAGTATAAGAAATTATTCTTGGAATAATTAATACATCTTAAAGCAACGATCGAAGGAAGAATGGAAAAGATTTGTGAAGCGTCATGAAAGGTTCAAGAAGAAAAGCATAAATGAGTATCGGAAAGATTGAAAAAGTTGGGATGTAAGCGTAATGAATTATTTGGTTATGAGTGATGATATTTATATGTTTGGAATATTATGATATACTTTTTTATATGTGATTCATATATGCTATGTGTATGACATGTTATATATGTTGATGATGATATGTTTGCATTATGATAAATGTCTATGATATGTTGTTTTAGTTACATTGTTCTGTTATACTATTTGTCTACCTTTATATTGAATCTACCTTGAGACGGCATGGTCAACCCGTTAGTGTTCGGAATACTGACTCTCTCCTACCATGTTGTCGTATCGGCAATTGCTGATATTGCAACTGGTAGATAGCGTAGCATGTAGCGACCCACCTGTGCCCCTGCAAGGAGGAGCATAGATGTTTGTCCCTGAAGATGGGATATAGAGAGGCTTTTAGATCGAGAGAAGAAGGATAAGCAAGTACAAGACGACGTTATGGAAATGGAGAATGAGGACGACACTACTTGCAATTGGAGAGCTTGACCTGCCGGATCCGGAGTTAGACGACAAGTCTTAGTGTGTATGACTAGAAGCTAGGTAAATCCCCTGGAGCATTGTATTCCATTGTAAGTTCTTAGTTACCTTAGCTTATCATACTGCACCCCGGCTGAAGTTTTATTAAACATGGATGTTTTGAAAACAAGTAAACGGGCTATGTTTTAAATTATGTTTTGAAAACGGGTTTCAAAGTGCGATGTCTTGTGACATCTCGGTTTGGAACTTGAAAGGTGTTATGCAATGTGAGAACATGAGTTTTAATGGTAACCGTGTTTTGAACATCTAAATGTTCTCATCTTGTGTAACATATGTTTTAAAAAAAATGGCCCTAATTTTCACTATTTTGATTGTAAGTAACGGAAATTTTCAAGTTGCCAAATCAGGGTGTCACAGTTGTCATTCGGCCAACCTAGAAGTGGGTAGAGGGCTATGTCTAATTATCATTTAGAGTACATACATGATAAAACTATTTAAATCTAAGAACTTTAAAGTATGTGAATGAAATAATCAAGTTTTAAAAGAAATATGTGTGAATGTTGAAGTGGTTTGTAACTCAAATTGTTGCTTTGATTTTTGGTTAAGAAAATGAATTAAAATTGTTAATTTTTCCCTTGGATGCTCACGGTTTTTAGCCCCAAATAAAGAAAATGATTTCATGATTTTATATATTTCCTTGTGCATTAAATCCTTGCAAAACTATATGTGTATGATTCGGCCAATGCATGTTCATGGGATTGGAAAAATTTTCTTCATGAAATGACCTTTGAAAATGGCTAGATTCCTAGGTGCATGATGCTATGTGTTTGACAGGAGTGATGTGTTGTTTTCTTTAATTTCCTTGGTTTTAGGTGTGAAAGTGAATGAGTTGATTTAACTATGTAAAAAGAAATTTTCATGATAATGATTTAATGATCTTAAGTTTTTATAATTATTAGTGACTAGAAATTGTTAACCATGTGTGATTCGGTTTTGTTTAAGTTAATTAAAAAATTAAGTCTAAATTATTTTCTTAAGAATGATTGAATTAATTTATTAAGATTATAATTTAATTAATGATGTAAAATGTGATTTGCATTATGTGAGTTTGTGAATGCTTTGAATGCTTTGAAACTTGTATGTGTTGTTCTTCATGCTAAATGAATGTGTTTTTGGAAAAGATTTAGATTTGAATTGAAATTGTTCTGAATTTTGTTTACTTTTTTTATTTAAAGTATGACTTAAACAACTTAAGGTGATTTGAAATTTTTCTACGATATTCTTGTGAAGTTTGAAAATTTAATGAGTCAATTTTATGTGGTTTTGGAATTTTATTTTCTTGAATTTCCGTATTCTGTTTTAAAGCATAAGAACACTGATTTTATAACCAGAGTGTTTTAAACTAAGAGAAATGAATTCTATTTTGAAGAAGAGATTACTTTAGTATCGTTCCAAAGTTTTCTTGAAAACATTTTTATTATAGATTTTATTTGGATTTAAAAACCTTTTGGATATTGGCCACGTGTTTTCAAAAAAGGGAATTGTTTCAAAGTGTTTTCAAAATGAAATTATGAATTTTATCGAAATCATTTCTAACGCACGGGAAAAATGTTCTAGTTCGGGTGACGGCCGAGAAGGAAACGACGCAAGGCTAGCGACTGGGAAATCTTGGAAAGCTTTCGGAAGTTTCGTCATCGAGGTGAGAGAGGGGATTCCCTTAAGACGCCATGGTATTTAGGTAACATATTAAGGCGTCCAATCATCTCAAAGATTGGACCCCAATCTCGTTAGGCGATGTAGTGGGATAGCAATTGTTTGTACGTTTGTTGTTTGTTTGGCTATCCATACGAATCGCTGAGATTGATTGTTGTCAATAGTTGATATGTTTTGCTGAAAAGGTATGATGTTCTGTTTTTAATAGTTATGCATGAGATAGTGATTTTCTTAGTATGTGAAATGATAATAATGAGACTGCGAAAGTAATGAATTAAGATTAAAAAGAAAAGAAAGTGCGGATAAGAATTTTAAGAATAATTGAGGATGGCTGAGAAAAAGATAAGGAATGATGTGAATGAAAGTGTGAAAGAGATAAATAGTGAAAGGAAGAGAATTAATATTTGAGTTGAGAAAGAATTGATATGAAAAGACGATCTTCAAGATGGTGATAAGAAATGCCAGATGAGGCGAGCGGAAGCGTGGAGATGATGAGGAGAAGGACGCTGATGGTGCTGCTGAGCAACAACTGAGGAGAAGGATGCTGATGATGCTGCTGAGCAATGATGATGAGAAAGATGCTGATGATGCTGCTGAGCAATGATGATGAGAAAGATGCTGATGATGCTGTTGAGCAATGATTGATGAGAAAGATGCTGACGATGCTGCTGAGCGATGACTGATGAGAATAATGCTGATGAAATGCACGAGAAAGAGGTATGAGACAAGATGCTGCTAAGATTCCTTGGGGAACGGATTGCGATTAGTGGTCGGGACTCGTTGAAGGGATGCACCAAGGATGAGCCAACCGTTAGGATTAAGCCGTTAATTAAAACTCTAAAACTTTAAAAGACTTTAAAAGACATTAACGAACGCGGTGAGTTATGAGTGTCGTATCGAAGTAGTGGAGAGGAAGGAACCATGAGTATCTGCGGATATTCAGGTGGAGATTGCATTAGGGGAGGACAATGACGGTGAAACGTCAAGAAGTCTAGAGTATGTTTCTAGGCGGAACGAACTCCACATGTGGTATACAAGACGTTGTAGGGACTGGGTCCAATGCCGTGGTAAGTTCTGCAGGCCCACTACAAAATACTGTCGCCCCCTAGATTGCAAATCTTGAACAGTGAGAGGGACTGGAACGGGGCATTTGTGATTGCCACTGTACCCGAGTTTTCTACGGTGAGCCTTAATTATATGAAATGATATGAATTGATATGAAATGAATTGATTGAGGCTGTACCCGAGTTTTCTACCGTTCTCCTGGCTTGGAGCCAATTGTTGAGACAGCTGTCGTGCCCGCGTGGTAAAGGTCCTATACTCCTGTTTGCTTCCGACTAGGTTGGGTGGATGACCGAGGAGATGTAGACGTGTGTGCGAGCTCAGTGACGATTTCCCCACATCATTGAGCGAACCGGAACGATAAAACTTAATAGATCGAAATAATGAAAAGAAAAGTACAGCAAAGATATTAAGTATTGAGAATGATTTATATGAGAAGTGATTCTTGAAAGAATTGATAAGCTTGAGTGAGGAATGGTGAAAGAATTGAAAAGGATTGTGTAAGTCTTATGAGAAAGATTTTGAGAATGTTATTACAAGAAATTGAGTTTAATACTGTGTTTAATTATATGGTGATGATTGTGTGTTGTTATGATGTATATGTTGTTTACTGTTTTGTCTTAATATTTGCCTATTGTAATTCCACATAGTCGACATAGCTGTTTTGGGTAGCTCACTCTCTCTTGTACTTTTGCTTTGCATTGGAAAATTTTGTATGATCAATAGATGGAAAATATAGCATGATTCCAGCTCATTCGGGAGATAGGAGCATCTCCATTGAAGGGGAGTAACATAACTATGACCGCCCGCGTCATAGTGTACATTGAGATGAAACGGCGAAGGAAAGAAATCATGGAGAGACTTTTAGCACGTGAGATGGAGGAAGACAAAGCATGAGACGACTCTATAGAAGAAGTCCCTGAGGCGGTGGATGAGGACGACTCTGCTTGTAGTCGGAGAGCTTGATCTATCAAGATTCGAAGTGAGATGGCGAGTTTTAGGGAGTATAACTAGAGGATAGGTAATCCCCCGGAGGAATGTATTCCATTTTAAGTTCTTAGTTGCCTTAGCTCTATCATACTGTACCCCGGCAAAAATTTTATTCAACATTGATGTTTTTGAAACAAATAAACGGGCTATGTATTTAAATGATGTTTTGGTGAACAAGTTTCAAGGTGCGGTGTCTTGTGACATCTCGGTTTGGAACTTGAAAGGTTTTATGCAATGTGAGAACATGAGTTTCAAATGTAACTATGTTTTGAAAATCAAAATGTTCTCATGTCTATGTTATAAAATGTTTTAAAAAAAAAATTGGCCCAAATTTTCACTATATTTCATTTCAAGTAGTTGTGGTTTCAAGTTGCCGAATCGGGGTGTTACACATGATGAAAGAATTTTTACGTTAGAAACTATTATGCGACAAAAGGAAAAGATTGCTAGATATTACGACGCCAAAGTTAAATTCAAATCATTTCTACCGGGTGAACTAGTATGGAAAGTAATCTTGCCAATCGACAAGCGTTCTAACGAATACGACAAATGGTCACCAAAATGGGAAAGACCGTTTCAAGTGTTAAAGGCCTTTTCAGGCAATGCATACGAGTTAGTTGAAGTCGATTTGGAGGAAAAGATTAAAGCAATCAACGACAAGTATTTGAAAAAATATAAGCCGACAATGACAGAAGTAAATATTCATTAAATTGAATTGCAATCCATCCGATAGAATCAAAATGGAAAAAGGAAACGATACAAAAAGCAAAACAAAGTTTCATCCAAACAAATTGTTAAAGGAACGCCATTCCCTGGCGAAAGCATCTCGTCGTCGAAGTCAAGCCTTGTAGCCCTGCAAACTTACAGCAAGTGCATCTGCAACTTGTTGGTAAGGAGCAACCAAAGCAACAACTTTGTCGGTCAACTCCCGTTGAATAGTCTTGGTGGCTTCAACGAATTGGCTCATCTCCAGTTGCTCTTGTTCCCGACGAGCCAACTCATCTTTCAACTCTTGAATTTTGGCCCCATTCTCCTTCATCTGCTGAAGTTTCTGATCAACTTTGGAAGACCAGTCGACATCCTCTCGCTCCATATCGATAATTTTGGCCTCCAATTCGTGCCGATTTTCTTTGACATCCTTATGAACTTTGATGTCTTTTAGGATTTTTGGACTTTCAGTAGTCCAATTAGTCACAACTCGTTGCAGATTGGTCAGCTTGGATTCAACATCTTCTGGGACGGAGTGTTGCAAAAGTGAATTGATGGTGGAGGATAGGAGTTCAGCAGTTGCAGAATCAGCCAACAATTGATCAAAAGGGCGACAACAGATGTTCTTCAAAGTCACCATCAATTGATCCGTAGCCGATTCAATGTCTCTTGAAGGAGAATCCACGGCTTCATCAACAGAACGCGTTTTGGCCATTGTAACATCCCGGATTTTACCGAATCGCTAGGTGCCTTAGTTAATGGAATTTTGATAAGAGTAGTGTTGTTTCCAAGTCTTTGAGTATGTTTAGAATGTGTTTAGAATGTAGGAATTAGCAAGGGTAGGTTTGATGAAGTAGAACTAGTTTAGAAGTGAGTTTAAGAAGAGTAATTATGATCTTAAGAGCATAGGATTTTAGGAAAATTAGGAATTAAATATCCATAGCTCTAAACCCAAATTCAACCGTTGGATGTGAAGATAAGTGTCTTAGGATGCCTGTCTCAAAATTTGAGCAAGATCCGACGGTTAACGAATAAGTTATGACACTTTGAAGTGCATAGGAAATAGGGGACTGAACCAGGTTAATCAAGGCCAGAAAGTTGATTTTGGCCAAATTACATGGGTTAATCGATTAACCACTCAGTTAATCGATTAACCACTCAGTTAATCAATTAACCACTGTTGTGTCAACCATAAAACACGATTTTTAAGTGTTGAACTCATAGTTTCCCCTTCCTTTCACTCGAGCTCTCTTCTCCCTCTACTCTAATCTTCTCCAAATCATCAAAGTAACCCCAAATCTCATGAAATCAACTTCATATAATCACTCCCTATCAATTATCTATCATATTCCCTCTCTCAATCTCACTTAAATTCCTCTCTCTCAAAAACCCCCAAATCAAAACCCCAAAACCCTAACTTTGCCAATCCCTCATTTTGAGCCTTCAAATCATTCAATGGGTCTTAGGAGATGCTAAAGGACAAGGAAATAGGAGGCTAGGGAGTTTGACTAGGGCTTGGTGTTGGTGCTTTAAGTTTTCCCCAATTTCTCCTCTTCTCCCCAAGAGGTAAGGGGGAGTACTTTGGTTTTAATTAGGGAAGGGACTTAATAATAGTAATAGGGTTATAACTAGATGTATTTTTATATGTGTATGTTCATATTGTTATGTTTGAGAATAAAAGTTTGTATAATGAACTTAGGGTTTGTTTAGTAATTGATTATTAGATTGTTATAGGATTAAATGATAAAATGAATGACATAAATTATGATTATTGTTGTGGTATAATTGGTATGTTCTATAAGTGGACTATGAGTATATATGTTGTGAACTTAGGATTTTGTTAGAAATAAATTGTTATAATTGTTATGAAATTAAATGAATGAATGGCATGATTGTGATCCTTATTGTTGTTGAGTGTGATTGTCTCTATATATATATTATGGTCGAAGCTTTAAGTTAGAAAACCCAACCAATTGGATATAAAGTATTAAAGGGTTGACTAAGGAAAGCCACATAAAAATGAATTAGAAACACATGCATTATGGACTAAGGTGGACCTTAGGTGTACGGGGAAAAACATACGTCGTTTAACGATTGATGAGGGCAAGAGTGAATTATTGGGATTACCTTGGGGAACTTTGATCCTGCAAAGGATACGGGTTTGCTTCCCGTGTTGGGGGTTGGTTCCACGCAAACCGGGGTAATTCCATCACTCTGGCTCGTTTTGGCCAGTGAGGGTGATTTTTGCTAAAGCCAATTTGGACGAATCAAACCAAATTGCATGAGGGACCTTCCTAAGTGGAGGTGAAGTGTTGTGCAAGCGGGTGAGCAAGGGACCTTCCTAAGTGGAGGTGAAGCACCCAACTAGGGGTTGAGAAATGCTTACTCCTGGCCGGTTTTTCCCCAGAGTGGAGGGTGTAGTGTTGTGAGGAATTGCATTATTATTGTTATTGGAAACGGAGAAGTGCATTCATTGTTGTGATGGGTTTAATTCACCGAATCCGATGATAGTGTTAAAGTGAATAAAGTTAAATAGTGCAGTGTACATCGGATTCAGGAATTAAACCATAGTGGGATATAGTGCATTTCATACTCATATGATTGAGCATAAAAGCATTGTTATATATTGTTATTGGGGTAAATGAAAGGTGTATTCATAGTGTAAAGGAATAGTTATATGTTAAGATATATAAATAATAGGGTTGAATAGGATAAAGGAATATGGGTATATGTGTGTGGGTATGTCTAGTTATGTCTTATTACTGTCATTTTAAGTGTTTTCCTTGATTATTATTCAAATTACTCACCCCTTAAGTTGACCATTTTAGGTACCATCGGAGAAAGACGTTCATTGCTTCCACACCGAGAAAGGTTACTCTCGCTAAAGAGAGTATACTATTGTTGTGACCTCCTTGGTCTCACTATTATTGTTGCAACCATTCTAGGATATTGTACTGTAAAACGTTTTATTAATTAAAGTCGTATTTAATTTTGAAATACTTATCTCTTTTTTTTTTATACTTCTATTTTTGTAAAAAGGAATTTATAACAACATTTATTTTGATTAAAAGTATTAAAGGTTGTGAAGGATACACAAATATCCTTTTCTTTATTATTTCAAAATAAGTCACAACCACTTACAATGTAATCATAGTTTTATAATTTTTATAAACTGTTCTGGACTAACAGGTGAATAATTAACTTGGGGAAAGTCCATATTTTAGAGTAAACTCCGCCAAAATTTTTATAAAACCCCAAGCATTTTAATGTTAAATCACTATAAAAAGTAATATATTTTATATTATAAAAAGTGAGGATGTTATAGATGGTATCAGAGCAATGGTTGCAATTCTCGGCTGTGGAGTATGGATTTCCTACTCCCAAAGGGTTACTCCACATGGGAGTAACTTACCAATAGTTAGTTCAGTAGCTTATTTTAATAGTTTATGCATGCATATCTAGTTAAAGTTAGTATAGTTTAGTAGTGTTAATAGAATAGTACTAGTGATAGTTCAGTAATCTTCAATTCAAAGTGGACTAAGTAGAATTTTCAATTGTAACTTTGTTGTACTTTGAAGTGGACCGAAAGTAGAGACTAAGGGAAGTAAAACTCCCAACGGGATAGAGCATGAAAGTGTTACCCCAACGGGATGGATTAAACCTCAGTTTTGAATTAAGTAAGTCAACTTCGAATATAACGAAGAATTGAAATTTTTACGTGAAATGAAATTTCAAAGTCTTCTCTTGAATGAGAGATGAGTCATTTCTTATTATTTGATTGGAATTCGGGTTGTACGAAGATGGTTTTGTTTCTAATGCAATGTAGAATCGAGACGGGCCCCTCGATGCGTACATTTTATTAGAAGATAATACCATTGAGCCCTTGAAATCCAATGAAATAATTGTCGAATTTCTCTTATATACATAGGAGTAGGATAAGTATTAGGAATCATTGCATCATAGACATTCCGAGCATTCTTTATCAGAGTGCGCAGCGGAAGTAAATAGGTGTCAACCCGATGTACTTGCCTTTAACTTTGGTAACTAAGTGTCGTCTCTAATAAAACCTAAGAACTTTCTACAATTCCACAGTCTGTCTGGTGATAAATACACTACGATGGAAAAAGGTGTAAATGTGTTTTTGGCATCAAACTATTTTCAAACTCTATTTTGGAAAAGTGTTAGTAATATAGATTTCTAACGAATGTCAAGCACATAAGCATTCTATCATTTTCCTAGTTATGGAATTGATTCGAGCCTTAATAATTGATCGAATGTCACACCACCAATTTTTAAACATGAATTGTTAACAAAGTGAATTCCTAAGCAATGGGAGAATGGTGTGGTTTATTATTGGACTACACCAATTACCGATTAAATAGGAATTCATCAAATGTGACATACGTCAATTTGAAACAAGATTTGAACTTCAAAGTTGAAATAAAAGGAAGGGCATTTATTAAGATTTGAAAATGCGGATGAAATCAGATTTTAATCGATACATGCAATTCCTTTTATTTAAGTTTGATGATCATAGAGGATCCTTGTTTTCTTCGTCAAAGGAGTCCTCCGAAACTTTTGAAGTAGTTCCAAAACCAATGTGAAACGATTTTGGGAAATAGTTATGAATACTTTAAACTTTTGGATGCTTGACATGTTTTCCTCTTATCAACTAATTTTGTTAAAGTTTGAAATGAAACTGATTTATGAATTACAAAGAGTTTTTCCTTATTTTCGGAAAGAGATAATTTTTAGAAGTTCTTTATCACCAAAGACCGAATCTTTTTCTTCTAAGTTAGAACTTCATTGTTTTCTAATATGATGTGGAATTCAGAAATGCTAGTGACGATAACAAAGTGGGTCAAAGGCAATGTACCTCACATAGAGGGAGATTCAAGTCTAGAATCTCAATTTAGGGTAATGGATGTTATATCTTTTCCTTTAAGTTCACATAGGACTCAAAGGAAATGTGTGATTATTATTGAGCAAACTATATTCCGGAATCACAACTAATTTTTAAATCAAAGTTAACTATTCCCTGGAATTTAGTTTGTTGGATATGCAAGTCCCAATTTTAGCATCCATTATAAGAGTCTTAATCCCAGAGTCTAGATAGCAATAAGAGGGTTTCAACTAAGGTCGTAAGATAGAAGGCAGTCATGTGAAACCCTAACCTAAGAAACCAAATAGGAAACCCTGAACCTCATGTGAGCGATAGACGAGCATAGACCTAGTGGGAGCCTTAAGCTTGTAAGGTTTTCATTTAGAATTAAGTAGTAAAACCTCGATAGTTTGAGGATTAGATTAAGTAATAGGAGTTAAGTTCGTCTTGGTTGAGTGTCCGAGCTTAAGCCTTAGGTATAGGTATATATAGGGTTATATAGGATTAAGAACTTGTTTATGCTAAGAGTTGTTGATTTGCGTGTGTTTGAATTGTATATAAGTGTATTTGTAATTTTAAATTTTCTATGATTATATATTAAATTAAACTATTGTTGGAACCATTTGTTTTGTATTTTTCCTCACAAGTTCCAATTCTAATCATTTTCATATACCTTGTGTACTATTTAGTGATGATTTAAAATAAAGAAATTTTTCCTTTCCCGACGAACGTGATTTTGTAAAGGTACTAAATTATTCTTTATCGAGTAATATTTCATATTAGTCCCTGACTTTGTAAGCGTCGGTCAAGTTAGTCCCTAACTTTATCGAAATAGCAATTTAGTCCCTGAGATTTCATTTTAATTCACATAGTCCCTATCTTTATCCCATTTTAAAGCAAATACATCCCTGCGATTGTGATGGCAGGGACTAACTTGATCGACGTTCTCCTATCTCAGGGACTAAATTCCTATTTCAATAAAGTCAGGGACTAACTTGACTGACGTTGACAAATTCAGGGACTAATATGACATATTACTCATTCTTTATCTATTAAGAATCAAATGAAATTTTCAAAACAAACTGCTTTGCGTTTTTCTTGGCAATTCTTAGTTTCAATCTTTTCTTATGATATCTATATTCTTAGATATAATCTTTTCTTGAGAGAAAATTTTGTAAACGAACACACTTATAATTTAATGAACTGAGTACTTATATAAAGGACAACTCTTTTTCCATACATATATGTACATAGTATTAAAACATATCTTTTCATATAATACTTTTAGTCTAGATTACAAACATATATCAAACTACATTTTCGAAAGACCATCATTGTGTTTACCCTTTGTTGTTAATCCCTATTTTTAACGGCATTCAGGTTTAATGTTTTCTGTAATCTTGACTCTTTTTCAAAGGGAAATTTAGAAATGATAAATTTCGAAAACGCTTTTAAACAACGTATCGCTTTCACCCGGCGTAAGCATATCTCAAAATCACATTTCTTTTATATTGGATAACTTTGGTTTGAAATTTAAACTCATCTTCTTCATGAGTAACCAACTCTATTTTGGGTGACCTTCTATGTGTGCAAATGTGATTTACCCTTTGAACTTCAACATGTATAACTTTTATCAAATGAATATCAAAATCTTTTCAAAACTTTTACTCAATTCAATTCAATGCAAGACTATTTTGATATGCATTGACCATTTATACTTACTTGTGTTGAGTTAATGTTTTACTTTTCTTTCAAAGGTATACTCTTTGATAAGATTTCAAAAATGATGTTCTTTGTATTTGATTTAGTTAAACAAATAATATTTTAAATTGTTGATATATGTTGTTATTTCTATTGATTGTGTTTGAACTGGGTTTTGTTGTGTTACTTCTTTTTATGGTTAAATGCTTTCTGTTCTGTTTCTCTTTGAGTATATTATCTTTGCTTGTTGTTTAAAATGTTTTATGATGTTGATGTTTATGTTTTGTTAAGAATGATGTGATATAGGGAAGTTTAAGACTTTTGTTTTCCTGAGTTGTGGGAATAGATTAGTTTTCCTAGGAATGAACCTCAATAGGATAGTAAGACTTAGTGTAAGAAGAAGCTTCGGTAGTAGTAGGGTAGTTCTATTATTTAAATCCACCCGAGTTGCGTTTAAGTGGGGGAGCAATCCCCAAAAGTTATAACCATTCCATAACCTAGGATAAGATTCATCTTATGACTAGAGCATGTAGCTCTATGTCTCTTCTAGTTCTTTGAGCTTAGTTGAATTTCGGGGATGAAATTCTTTTAAGTGGGGGAGAATTATAACATCCCCGATTTTACCAAATCACTAGGTGCCTTAGTGAATGGAATTTTAATAAGAGTAGTTTTGTTTCCAAGTCTTTGAGTATGTTTAGAATATGTTTAGAATGTAGGAATTAGCAAGGGTAGGTTTGATGAAGTAGAACTAGTTTAGAAGTGAGTTTTAGAAGAGTAATTATGATCTTAAGAGCATAGGATTTTAGGAAGTTAGGAATTAAATATCCATAGCTCTAAACCCAAATTCCACCGTTGGATGTGAAGATAAGTGTCTTAGGATGCTTGTCTCAAAATTTGAGCAAGATCCGACGGTTAATGAATAAGTTTTGACACTTTGAAGTGCATAGGAAATAGGGGACTGAACCAGTTAATCGATTAACCAGGAGGCTGATCGATTAAGACCAGAAAGTTGATTTTGGCCAAATTACATGGGTTAATCGATTAACCACTCAGTTAATCGATTAACCACTGTTGTGTCAGCCATAAAACACGATTTTTAAGTGTTGAACTCATAGTTTCCCCTTCCTTTCACTCGAGCTCTCTTCTCCCTCTACTCTAATCTTCTCCAAATCATCAAAGTAACCCCAAATCTCATGAAATCAACTTCATATAATCACTCCCTATCAATTCTCTATCATATTCCCTCTCTCAATCTCACTTAAATTCCTCTCTCTCAAAAACTCCCAAATCAAAACCCCAAAACCCTAACTTTGCCAATCCCTCATTTTCAGCCTTCCAGTCATTCAATGGGTCTTAGGAGATGCTAAAGGACAAGGAACTAGGAGGCTAGGGAGCTTGGCTAGGGCTTGGTGTTGGTGCTTTAAGGTTTCCCCAATTTCTCCTCTTCTCTCCAAGAGGTAAGGGGGAGTACTTTGGTTTTAAATAGGGAAGGTACTTAATAATAGTAATAGGGTTATAATTAGATGTATTTTTATATGTGTATGTTGATATTGTTATGTTTGAGAATAAAAGTGTGTATAATGAACTTAGGGTTTGTTTAGTAATTGATTATTAGATTGTTATAGGATTAAATGATAAAATGAATGATATAAATTATGATTATTGTTGTGGTATAATTGGTATGTTCTATAAGTGGACTATGAGTATATATGTTGTGAACTTAGGATTTTGTTAGAAATAAATTGTTATAATTGTTATGAAATTAAATGAATGAATGGCATGATTGTGATCCTTATTGTTGTTGAGTGTGATTGTCTCTATATATATATTATGGTCGAAGCTTTAAGTTAGAAAACCCAACCAATTGGATATAAAGTATTAAAGGGTTGACTAAGGAAAGCCACATAAAAATGAATTAGAAACACATGCATTATGGACTAAGGTGGACCTTAGGTGTACGGGGAAAAACATACGTCGTTTAACGATTGATGAGGGCAAGAGTGAATTATCGGGATTACCTTGGGGAACTTTGATCCTGCAAAGGATACGGGTTTGCTTCCCGTGTTGGGGGTTGGTTCCACGCAAACCGGGGTAATTCCATCACTCTGGCTCGTTTTGGCCAGTGAGGGTGATTTTTGCTAAAGCCAATTTGGACGAATCAAACCAAATTGCATGAGGGACCTTCCTAAGTGGAGGTGAAGTGTTGTGCAAGCGGGTGAGCAAGGGACCTTCCTAAGTGGAGGTGAAGCACCCAACTAGGGGTTGAGAAATGCTTACTCCTGGCCGGTTTTTCCCCAGAGTGGAGGGTGTGGTGTTGTGAGGAATTGCATTGTTATTGTTATTGGAAACGGAGAAGTGCATTCATTGTTGTGATGGGTTTAATTCACTGAATCCGATGATAGTGTTAAAGTGTTAAAGTGAATAAAGTTAAATAGTGCAGTGTACATCGGATTCAGGAATTAAACCATAGTGGGATATAGTGCATTTCATACTCATATTATTGAGCATAAAAGCATTGTTATATATTGTTATTGGGGTAACTGAAAGGTGTATTCATAGTGTAAAGGAATAGTTGTATGTTAAGATATATAAATAATAGGGTTGAATAGGATAAAGGAATATGGGTATATATGTATGGGTATGTCTAGTTATGTCTTATTACTGTCATTTTAAGTGTTTTCCTCGATTATTATTCAAATTACTCACCCCTTAAGTTGACCATTTTAGGTACCATCAGAGAAAGACGTTCATTGCTACCGCATCGAGAAAGGGTACTCACGCTAAAGAGAGTATACTATTGTTGTGACCTCCTTGGTCTCACTATTATTGTTGCAACCATTCTAGGATATTGTACTGTAAAATGTTTTATTAATTAAAGTCGTATTTAATTTTGAAATACTTATCTCTTTTTTTTAGATACTTCTATTTTTGTAAAAAGGACTTTATAACAGCATTTATTTTTATTAAAAGTATTAAAGGTTGTGAAGGATACACAAATATCATTTTCTTTATTCTTTCAAAATAAGTCACAACCACTTACAATGTAATCTTAGTTTTATAATTTTTATAAACTGTTCTGGACTGACAGGTGAATAATTAACTTGGGGAAAGTCCATATTTTAGAGTAAACTCAGCCAAAATTTTTATAAAACCCCAAGCATTTTAATGTTAAATCACTATAAAAAGTAATATATTTTATATTATAAAAAGTGAGGATGTTATAGCCATCAATTCTCGAAGAGTGGAGAAGGCGTTGGAGTGGGACATTTGAATCGAGGGAGCCATGGTGCTGGAAGAGGGATTGCACGAAGGAACTTCAACGAAAGGAGCAGCAACAGAGGTGGATGCGGAAGGGATTGGTAAACTGCCGTCAAAACCTTCAAGTTGGACTAGGTCGTTGGGGATCTAAAGAATAATAAAAGAGAGTTTGGTGAGGTCACTTTAATGCTGCAAAAATGATGAATAAGTAAGTTCCAAGTTACCTCAAAGGGAGGGACACATGCAGTAGTGGTCTCAGGCCCCACGACAGCAACTGGGGAATCCACGACTTGAGTGTCGGAAGGACTATGATGCATGGTGTCAACAAAACCTTGATTGGAATCCTGAACAGCAACTTCATTTACGGCCGATGAGGAGGTGCCATCAATGCACCTTTGCATAGACGCTTCGATAGTTTTGAGTCTGTCGGCCTGTTCTGAGGAAACCATGGCATAGGGAGGATCATCAGAAGAGAAATCATCCATGACTACGTGACGACGAGCATGACACCGCTGTAATTGAAAACTGGTGTCTTATACTTCATCCTTCTCTTCAAATGGATTGTGTCCTGGAGTTCGAAGGAATTCGCCAGCACGAGGGTTGTCAAAGGGAACATCGACAATTAGAGGGCGTCATCATACATTCTTTGAACATCGACATGAGGAGATGGTTCCCTTATCACTATACCCTTGGCCTTTGGACTAGAACCTTGTTGAGGCTTCACTATAGGAGTTGAGGCAGAACGAACAAGAGGAGCCGACGTGGCAGTACAGGCTTGAAGCTTGTTGGAGAGTAGACGTATCAAAGAACTATCAGTCCTTTCGGGATCTGCCTGAGGCTTGTTCGACGGTTTATCAGTTCGTCCCTTGTGTTGCTTTTTAGCCTCGACAAAGTCATCAATGGCATTGGAGTGGCGTCGCTTCTTAGACTTCTTGGGTGATGAAGGGTCACCACCTTTCTTCTTCGACGCATTGGCCTTAATGACAGCGGTATAATCAATGATATTGGGTTTGGCCACTGCAAAGAGATGACAACTTAAAAGATAAGAAAGGGAAAATGAAGTTTAGGGAAAAGAGGACAAGTATTCGTACCAGTTTTTTCGGCTGCCAAATCCGATGGGGTCCTTGCACTCATCCTCTCTACGATGGTGTCATAGTCCACATGGTAGGTGTTGAAGTAAAATTCCCACCAACGGACAAAATTGGGACTAACCAGGAAGCAAGGTGTGAAGCCGACAAGATTAAAACGGCTAACAGAAGCAAGGGTGAAGCCGACAAGATTGAAACGACTAACAGAAGCAAGATTCTTCGACACGAACTTGTTCAGCATAGTCTTCCAAGGGGATTTGTAATCCATCAACTAACCATGATGAAATTCGTGCGACAGTGATGGAAGCATAGGAGCAGGAAGTCCTTGACAAAGGCCAAATTGCCTTGCTACACAGTTTGGATAATACAAGAAGACTTCCTTGTCTTCATAGCATGTTGAATCAGGCAAGCCGCTGAACAAAATCTTTTGGCTCAAGTAATGTCCCCAAATGACATCATTCAACTGCCTTTCTTCAACGCACGAACCGGGAAAAGGAGTACGAAACCAGTCAGGTCCCAGAGTTCTATCAGCGAAAGGAGAAAAATCTATATTAGTCGATGACATAGAGATGTTGGCAAAAATCCTCATGAAGTGAAGGAAACTGTTGGTGTTGGACGGAAGGGAAGGAACGTCATAGTTCACCACCAGACAAACATAGTTGAACCTAAATTGACAAACATTGTTGGTGAAGGTCAGATGACGTTTCAAAATGGCATTCAACCACAGTTGCAAGAGCCAAGTAGGGCCTCCGACATTGGTCACCAGTTGATATTGAGTCGAACAGTATCGGTGACATGACCAATAGTCAAATACAACTTCGCCAAGAGAAGTTGGCTTAAAGCCACTTGTCTCTCCTCATGTAAGATCGTGGCTAGTGGCACCAAAGACTTGTTAATCTGTCGAGATTTGGTGCAGAAAACAAAAGCACTAAGCCAGACTGTCAGAAACTCGACATGCTCAGTTGCACTAACTGTTGGACAATCCTTATATTCCTTCCATCGCGCCTCAACATAATTGGAAAATGCATAAGACCCACCACTTATGGAGACGACATTTTCAGGTTTGCTTTCTACAGTCAAGATTTCTCCGTCAGGACGGAGGCTGATCAAAGCAGCAACATCAAATAGCGTCGGAGTCACCATGCCGTAACGGAAGTGAAAACAGTTAGTCCAGCGACACCAGAAGTAGCATGCAGCACCAAAAAGTCCATCATCATAGCTCAAGCTAGAGGTTATCAAGATCAAAAGATCTTCAAAACTGGCCTTTCTCCATGATCTATTCTTGCGAGGCCTTAATCTCTCAAACCAATCCATTAAATTGGGGAATGGTCTCACATTCCGCAAAACCCTACGAGAGTATTCCTTGTCAACATGACAAGTGTACATAGGGTCAAGAGTGGCTAAGGGACGAATTTCATCAGGGTTGGAAAGAGGAAAGTAAACACTCATGACAGGGTCTTGAGCCTCTGATGGAGTCATTAACGGACCAAGGAAAGCAGGAGAAGGTTTGACGAGTTCACCATCAGCAGGAACAAAGGAAGTCACAGGGATAATCAAACTGCGTTCATGATATTGGACAATCAGGTCGATTTCGGGATCAATGACTCCTTGAATAGCCATAGTTAAAGAAGAGAATTCTTGGAGAAAAAGGGGTTTAGGTTAAGGAAGAAAAAGGATGCAGCGACAAACAAGGAAACGTGAAAGGGGGATAATGTTAAGTGATCAAGTTTAAATAAGGAGTGAAAAGACGTTTGAGACCAACACAGTGGTCCAATAGAAAGTGTCAGTTTGAATGGATAAACTCGTCGTTTCAGAGTCCTAATGATGAAGGGACAGTTCGGAAAAGATACAATTTTTGGCATCCTCCGAAAAGGCGTGTCGAATACCCAAACTTGGGGGCCTCTGTTAACTGGAAGTTGAAATCGACAAAAGCATGAGAATGTCGGATGCATAAGTGACGTCGACGAAAGTGAACTTAAACATATTTGTTTAAAAATGACTTCGAAGGAAGTGAACGTGCGATCCGACAAGGGGTCATTTTCGACAAAGGAAGTGTATCGACAACATAAGTGATGTTGAGGGAGGTGTACTTAAGTCTCACGACTTAAAAGTTACTTCTAAGGACGTGTACGTGTGTCGACAGAAGAGAGAAGCGGAAAGAGAGGTCTGTGTCGAAGGTATAATGGCGTGAGAAAAGAGGAAGTCAGAGCAGTCATGTCAACATTGGAAACGGAAGAGTAATTATGACAGCATTCAATGCCTTCCATGGCTATAAATTCTCCATTTCAGAAACTGGAAAAAGCCATGAGAAAATATGGAAAAAGCTAGAGCTCACCTTCACGAATTTTGGAAGAAAGAGAAAAGATTCTAAACCCATATGGTCTAAATTCACGAAGGATCAAACATGTGGAATTGAGGTATACAGGAGTTGAAGAGAAAGTGGGGAAATCTTCGCTCCGAATACCTTCCTTGTCCTCATGAATGGTGAAAGACCAAACATGCGGGATTACATAGGGATCACCTCTTGTGTATCAAACCAATGTAAGAACTCCGAATTGGAGGAAGCATTGAATTTGATACATAAGCCTCGGTGGAACCTTTGTAGTCCTATATGACCCAAGGTTTGTGCCCTGCTAGGGTCGGATTTTGGGTGTCTTTCCCATTAAATAGGGAAAGGAAAAGACCTCTTATGGCATTCTACTAGAGATGTCAGAGGCAAGTTCTTTGGTTGATTGGTGGTAAAACACTGTTAATCAAAGTACATGCCACTGATATCAATCGAATGCATCTGAGGCCGACAATAGGTCAGAAGTCAATTCCGACAGACGACCTATTTGTCGAAATGAGCTTGATGTCGGTAGGCATCCCAGAACCAAAAGGCAGGAGCACAACAACGTCAATGCTTCGAGCAACAAAGAGACTTAGACAAGAGTTGATTGATTGCAGCCGAAGAAGAGTGTTCGCCGAAGGGATCTCAACAAAGATGTCACCACAAGGCTCGACAGAATATCCATTAAGCTCAAACCACGATGTGGGCAGTTACATCGTTGGGGATAGCGTAGTGGGTAGTTATTTTTATCGTGGCTTCTGCAGTTATGCAGAACGTGCGAAAATAATTTGTAATAGTTTAGTGGATTCTTGTGCCTATAAATAGGAAGTCCATAGGATGTAATTGGGGTCGGTTGCTAGGTTGACACACATTGGCCAAAATCCTACACATCTCACCAGAGCAGATAAACGGAGAAACGCCATTGTAAAGAGCCTCAGCCTTCCACCCCTTTAAATTCAATGCAATCTTTACTCTTTCCAATTTACAATTCAGCGAACTTTACTTTCCTGCACTTTACATTTCTGCCACTTTAAATTCCCTGCAAATTTACATTCCTGCAAACTTTAAATCGCTTTCCATTTTCTTTTCTCCCGCATCATGTTCTTGGCGTCGGTTTTTATTTCCTGCCACTTTTAAATGCTTTCCAACCCGAATACCGAAATATACCAAAAATACGGTCAAGTTCCTTTACAAGATTACCACATAACCTGTTGTTACCCACACCCCTCTCATCATCGTCAGTTCGACAGGCGTCGGACGAAAATCCCACAAACACCTTCATAACAATATTGCATCAAAAGGGGAATGGTTTGGAAATTAAATTGAAGGATGGGGAATGGATTGATATAGATGCCTCACCTTCATGGCAGGTGATGCATTCTTAGTAAGTTACATTTCAATAATATAAATCACTACTAGTAAAATTTAAGGTTTTAAATTGTCTCTATGATCATAGTTATAATTAGTTGACCGGAGATTATATATTGCGGAAACATGTTTTTGTTACACATTTGAGAATTGAATTCAGGAGTTTCAACTTTTAATTATTAAAGATTTGGTACATAATCATGTGCCCTACGCTTGCTTATTAGTTTGAAGAATCGTGTAATAGATGCTATCGCTATAGTGGCACCAACGTAATTAAGGAAACTACCAAAAATTTAATTACGCTCGCTTATTTGTTTGAAAAATCATGTAATAAATGCTATCGCTATAGTGACAGCAGCGTAATTAAGGAAACTACCAAAAATTTAATTACGCTCGTTTATTAGTTTGAAAAATCATGTAATAAATGCTATTACTATAGTGACAGCTACGTAATTAAGCAAACTACCTAAAATTTAATCTTGTATAGACTCAATTGCAGTCGTGGTCGAGGATACAATATTTTTTTGAACTTAAAAAAAATTAAACCTTGAATATAATATAAATAAAATTGTATGTATTTATATTCCCATGTTAACTTCTCTCTTTTTAACTAAGAAAGCATTTGTTCTGCTTGAAACATTTGACATTCATTTTTTTGGTTAGGTATGGAGTAATGAAAGAATACGCGCATGTGAATATCGTGTCATGTTGAAATCAAGGGTAACTAGGTACTCCTTGGGACTACTCTCTTATAAATGTGAGATGGTACAAACATCAGAGGATTTAATTGATGATGAACATCCTATACTCTACTCCCTCCGTACCAAAATATAGGGCACCAAAATGAAGACTTTTGTGTCTCAAAATATAAGTCGTTTTAACATTTCTAGGTAGTATTAACTTTTTGTTTCCAAATATGCCCATCATAATTGCACTTCACATTTTCCTATTGCAATAAATTCTTTTGATATTTCCCATTAAAATATTGCAACAATAAATTACATTCATTTATTTTGTATAAAATTCTACTCTTACGTGATAGGAGTAGTAAAACAGACTTAGAGTGTAATGAAAACTAACCAAAGTGATTTACCAAAAAATTAAAAAAAAAAAACTAACCAAAGTGCACCCAAAGTAGTACTTCTGCTACGTGATATCTAACCAAGTGCACTTACATGTAGTACGTCTAGAGTAGTAGCACTGGAGTAATAAAACTCACTTACAATACTTCTGCTACGTGATTAGTGAACCCAAAGTGCACTTGTGTTGTTACTTTAAATTGGAACCCAATACAAAATGCAACTTAATAATAGAGGTTCCACATTTTTTTTCTCTTTAAATTGGAACCCAATACAAAATTCAACAAAATGCAACCCAATAAATAGTAAAAAGGGGAAAAATTTTAGTGGGAACTAGGAACCGGTATGATAGTATCGTATGAGTACTATGGAGGGGGTAGTGCAATTAGAATCAATTGTTCACCTTCTTCAAGTTTGATAGGGAGTTGTAGAGTAACAAATGCAACTTTTAAAACTCCATTAGTTTTGTTGCCAACGAGAACTGGAGTAAAAATTGTAGAGTAATTGACTCTAATAACTATGGAACTTCAATACACAACTCATACAGTATTTAAAGGAGAGATAAAGATGTGATGTCCTAGGGCGAGGAGAACCTCTAAGGAGGGGAAATCTACCTTAGAGGGGACTCTGCCTAGGGTTTATGTGTGATGTTTGTTGGGAGTCCTCTAGTGGCCAAAGGGGAAGCCAAAGAGATACCCTAATCACTGGTGTGTGAGGGTGGCGATTAGGGTAAGAGGACGTACCTTTGCCCCATGTAGTACTGAGCTACTTATAGGGGGGAGCTGGTTGCCCTAATGGGCCAACTTGGGGCCCAAGTAGGGCCAGCCTATAATGAGCTAGGAGTGGTGCGCTGTCCTTCCGGATAAGGATGGGGTGAGCTGTTCTTGCGGATAAGGATGGGGTGAGCTGTCCTTGCGGATAAGGCTGGGGGATGTCATCATGTCCTTGGTGTCGGAATCTTTGGGGTGATGTCGGACCTGGGAAGACGTACGGAGATCGGACCTGAGCAGAGGCATGAGGTCGGCCTGTATCTGGCGCTTGTTCGGCCGTTGAGCCCTGAGCTCGGCCAAGCGTTCAGTGGGTCCCTTGTTAGGTCCTCGAGCTTTTAGCGGGGTTTATGGGGAGCTCGGCCTAGCCAGGTCCACCACATAAGCCCCCCAGCTCGGTCAAGGCTCTTTGAGGCTTGCTCCGAGGTCGTGGTTTAGATATCTTCCCGAAGTCCATCATTTTACGGTCGAGTTTACCACAAAAGAAAATGTAGAGTTAATTAAAGTAGGAAAGAGAAATGTAAAATTTAAATAAGGGTAAATCTGGAAAGTGAACATATTTTTTTATAAAATTAAGTGTAATTATTACTTTTCTTAATTTGTGTGAAATAAGTCAAAGCGACTTATATTTTGGTACGGAGGGAGTATAAGTCATTCGACCATTATGGATATGCCAGATCGATGTTTAATGTTTTCATTTCTTGTGGAATAGGTAATTCAGCATGTTATTGTATATCGTATCTTCCGGATGGAATCAATAAAGATTAATTTACAGTTGACTTGATTTTTTTTTGGTGTACACCAAGGGTATCCCCCGGCCGACAGCCGAAGACTAATCCTCTCCGAGGCGTAGAGATCACCGAAGTGGGTTTTGCCTCTACCAACAAAGCCTTTCCATGCCCACGGCAGGGATCGAACCCCTAACATCATGCTTAAGGAACCCAACTATCTACCAACTGTGCTGGGCTTTGTTGGTTACAGTTGACTTAATTTACTATGGTTACTGATATATTTGTAAGTATCAAATATTATTTCCGTTCAAAAAAAATTGGACGGTTTTCAATAAGTTTCTTACTAAATAACCGGTTAAATCTTTATTGTTGTTAAAAGGATAGTGTTCATGAATGAAAGGCAAAATCACTAGGTTGGTCCTGTAAGTTATTTTTTAGTTGCGATTTCGTCCCTTAACCTTTATTTCGTTTCAAATAAGTCCTGAAGTTGTTGTCGTCTATCAAATCAGTCATTTTTGCTAATTTTTGTCCATTAAGTAACACATGTCACTCAACTAATAGTGCCATGTATTAAAAAAATGATTTAATGATTTTTTTAATAAATTTTCTTATGGTGACACGTGTGATTTAACTGAAAAAAATTAAAGGAAATGACTGATTTGTTAAACGACAACAACTTCAGAACTTATTTGAAACGGAAATAAATTAAGGGAAGTTATCGCAACTAAAAAATAACTTAAGGGACCAATCTAGTAGTTTTGCCTGAATGAAATAAGATTTCTCCTCCTTATTCTCTAATCAATGTTCCCACTTCTCACTTCATACCCAAATAACCCCCATAATCACCCTTCCCCTCCTATTTCTTTGACCCTTCCTGTAATGTCCTGGACCAGGAACAGCCTTACAGTTATGGAATAAACCAAAGATCTGATCCCATTTGAATTTTACTGTAGGACTCGTAGGATTTTATGAATATCCAGTTGGGATAATCAAGATCTCCCCAGTCGACGAAGTGTGTGATAGTGTCAACTTAGGGATGGAGAAAACGTACCTTAGCCCCCATAGCCTGGTGGTTCTTATAGGGGATTACCTGATACGTGTGTCTCTGGGCTTGTCTTGGTGAGGCCCGTGAAAAAGAATTGTTCAACTGGGATTGGTAAAAGGTTCTGATAAGATTGCCTTTGTACATCCCGTATGTGATGAATTCTGATCCTTATCCCGTAATCTCATCAAGCTGTGCGGGAATATAGGAGGAGCTGTCAAACAAGTTGGGACCGTAACCGTTAACTATAAGGATGAAGATCATGTGCTCGGCTGTGGTCACGTCAGCCTGTAGCTCTCCTAAGTATCCCTAGCTCGGTGTAACGTGGTACCGACCAGATGGTGGTCGGTGTTCTTTGCTCCAATGTTTAACTGGTCGGCGTAAAGAAGACTCGATAGGTCTAGAGTCAGGTCCACTACATAAACCCCCAAGCTCGGTAAGGTGATTTGAGCTTGTGCTGAGTTTAAAGGTGAGACGAGCAGTTGGCTGATCGTTTGAATTTTGCTGACTGGAAGAGGGATCCAGCTGTTGAACATATCTGTGCACTTGTCCTTTCATCTGCGGGGGTATGACGTTTGATTTCTTCACATTCCTCCACGTGTCGTGTCCAGTATTGGGAACCGAAACGTAATGATTCAAAACCTCGAACAACGTCTCCTGAATAGCTACAACTGGATTGGGCTTTTCCATTCTAGGCCCAACTCTTCTATAATGGAAGGAAAACTTGAAAAGGGAAGGGGAAATGGTTTTCGAAATTCATTTCCCCTTATACCTTCTCTCTCTTGCGGTTTCTGAAAATCTCTTCTCTCTCCTGCGATCATTCTTGCGATTTCTAGAAACCAACACTACTCTTGCAATTTCCTCTTCTGCGATTGTTTTGGAACTCCTCTCTTGACAGTTCGTGTCGCTGCAGCCTTCTTTTCGAGACTCCCACTTCTTATTCAGGTATCAGACTTTTCTTCTTAATAACCTTTTAGCGTTGTTCTTTAAGTAACTGCTTGCTCCTTTAATCTCCTAGGTTTGTTCTCGTTTTTCTTTTCTGATTTCTGCACTTGCATGCCTCTGCTAGTTTTTACCACTTGCTTGCCGATTGTGTTTAGGACCAGTCGTGTTGCATTTAGGACCAATCACGTTGCGTTTAAGACCAATTGCGTTGCGTTTAAGACCCCCTTTTTTCTTGAATAGATTTTCTGTATTTCTTGAAAACTTGCATTGGTCATCAAATAACGTTCTTTTTCTAAGATTTCCTTCCCTTACTTGGAAGATTGCCATAAGGTTTCTAGAAAGATATTACCCATTCGCTGTCCACGATCCCTGGGGATTTCAAGCGAAGTGGGGAATAGGATGAGTGAGGACTCTGTGAATTCCGATTTGCCCCCGTCAAACATGGGAGACAACCAAAGTAGTAGAGTTAAGCCGCTAGCGACCTACCATCCGAGGAATTCGAAGGAGGCGAGGTAAGGGATTCTCTTTTATAGCATTGACGAGAGGATAGAACTAGCGAGGTTAAGGAGGCAACGGAGAGGTACTAACTGTCTCAATTGGGGAGGTTCTACTGAGTACGCTCAAGGGAGGTGCTCCCCAATTGATACTGTGCATAACTAGTTGATTAGAGATAATCAAGTTTTTTATTGATACTAACTCCGTGTGTGCTTCCTTTTCCTCAAGTATGGTGCGAAAGTGTGTTTCGAACCCTGAGCTCTTTCCCTTGCCTTTTGATGCTGCAAAATACGATTGGGTTGACTGAGAGGTCGAAGGCACCCCTTCCGAGCTTACGACTGATGAATCATTGGAACAAACAAGGGCCATCATATTGCCGTGCCCAGGAGACCAAGACCGACATTCGTACACCGTAAGCCCAATAGGGATTAATGAACGGGTTTGCACCCGAATCCCAGACTGGAGCACAGGTTTCTATTTTTATGAAGAAGTGTGACTCGGCATGGTATTAGGATGTCGTTCACCGAATTCGAAATGGAAGTTCTGAATGCGTTAAGGATTGCCCCCTCGCAATTACATCCTAACGCGTGAGCCTTTGTTCGAGCTTTCCAACAGGTGTGCTCGGCAATGGTCTGGTCTTACACTATACCTATTTTCTTTTATTTGTTTACGCCCCAGGCTAATGCATTCGAGAAGGGGTCTACAAAATGGCCCTAGGTGTCACTGAAAGCCCGGGCTGGGTATTCATTACTAACCAAGTACTCTGAGTCTTGGAAAACCTTCAAGCCATACTTCTTCAGATATAACTTCGTTGGGAACGGTATTTGTTGGTTTACAAAGGCCGGCAAAAATCGACCAATTCCGCGCTTCCCTTTACAGTGGTCAGAACACTTCATTAATCGTAGGATCAAGTCCTACGGTTCGGAATGGAAACAACTGTTTGATTTTGAGAAAGAAGTGTGCCGGGAGTTTGAAATTTATTTGACCAAGAATGGGATGATTGAGACCAAAGAAATAGTGAATATCCTTTTTGCAAGTGTTAGAGTTCAGCTCGGTATAGCATTTGCTTTTCTTGTTTATTATTTTGCATCTGTGATTTTGCTTGTGTCTAATGGCTTTGATTCCTTTTTGTAGATACCATGGCTGCGTGCATGTCTAAGTTGTTGAAAGGGAGTAAGAAGAGGAAAGCTCCCTCCACTAGCGCAGCCTCGGGATCGTCAAGCCTTAGTACACCTACTCCCACTGCTTCTCCCCTCGGCGGATCACCGCGGCAGGCGGCTTCCTTAACTATTGCAACTACCACTGCTGGTTCGCCAGCTTCGAGTGGCCAGGCCCCCTCTCCTCCTGTCCAACCACTTAAGCGTCAACGTTTGGACAAAGGCAAGGCTAAAGTCATCGAAGGTGCAAGCGCCAGATCGGCTCCTATAGACGCTCCCCGCACCGAGCCTGAGGAGGTTTGCTCGGTGTGGAGTCGTCGATTGGATGAAAAATTTCCAGAGTCCATTTGTCCTGAATCCGATCATGATAGGTATTCTAGGCTCAGTGTTTCTGAATGGGTACAGTATACTCAAGCTTTGACAAAGTTTTTACTACGAGGGGCGAGTCTGACGCACTTTATGTCGAAGCATCCAGAAGACCTGTTCTTGGGACTCAATACCGAACAAAAAGAAACTCGTACACTCTTCGCTGCAAAAGAGGCCAGCTTGACAGACGAGCTGACCCGGGTCTGATCCGAGCTGGAGAACTTGAAAGTGGATCATGGTGAGTTGATGAAATAGAGGGATGCTCAGGAGCAGAAAGCGGAGGCCGAGAGAGCCTTGAACAACGAGGTACAGGTGTCTCGGCAGAAGATCGAGGAGCTAAATAGTGAAGTGCAGAGGTCGACTGCCTCTGCAGAGAAATTCAAAGAGAAAGCACTCGATTTCAAGAAGAAAGTCGTCGCCAACATTTATAAGTGGGAGAAGGGTGTTGAGGACGCCTTCGTCGTAGCCATCAAGCAAATTCAAGTGTTGAATCCTGAGATGGAGTTCAGGGTGGTCGGAGCGCACCCCTTCCATACTGTCCAGGATGGTAAACTCATAGATCTCGAAACCAAAGAGGAGGTGGACTTGCAAGCTGAGGACCTGCCTAACCCCCTGGTGAACATTGTAGAGGGTCCACCGTTCGATGATTCAAACATAGTGCTGACAGATGACGAGGCGTAAACCCCTTATGTTGGGTAGCTCAATTTCTGACATTGTTTAGCCTTTTAATGAATTTTTGTTTGTTGTGTATATAAACATCCTGGTATTTCTTTAAGCCTGTTGTCGTCAAGCGTTTCTTCTGATAATGCAAGTATCTTTGCACTTTTTAAGCTCGTTGTTTTCGAGCGTTTTTACTTGTAATCACAATGTAATCAAAAAGACTTTGAATAAAACTTGCAAAATTTTATTAATGAAAGTGCTCAAGTAACAAAGGCTCAATTTGAGCAGTTAATTAACAAAAAACTAATAACAAATTGTCTAAAAGCTTTGGTATTCGAGCTGTAAGCTGTAGAGAATGCTATCCTACATTATGCATAACTATCTAGTGGCTCGGCAATCGAGCAGTAACAATAGAAGCTAAACTACTCTACTTTTTAAAGAAAAATAACTAGAAAAATGAGAACCTAGCTGTAATAAGGTCGGAGCTTGGCTGCGTTCCAACTGTTGTTGACCTCCTTGCCAGAGAGAATTTCCAATTTGTATCCTCCTGTCCCAGTCTCGGTTTTCACCCTGTACGGTCCTTCCCACTTTGGGCTCAGCTTGCCGCCTCCAGAATTACCTTTGCCAATGTCAGATCGTCGCAGGACCAAATCTTCAACCTCGAAACTACGTGGTCGGACCTTCATGTTGTAGTCACGAGCCTGTCGTTCCTTCGTGTAAGGTCCAGATATTTTAAATAAAATAAATATATGTTTATGATAGAATAAAATATTAATTTTTATGATTTTGGTTAGAATACTCGAGTATTTAGGGAAGACTCGAGTATTGTAACTAGCAGTTGGAAAATTTGAATTTTTGGTTGGAATACTCGAGTATTCCATGAAATACTCGAGTATTTCGTGTAGTGGCTGTGTGTGTATAAGTTGGTTTTGATTCAAACTTCGAACCAAAACGCAATTCCCTTAGTTCCAAGCACAGAGCTGGACATTACTTCGAAGTAAGGTAACTTTGGACTATAAATAAGTGACTTGGGGAGCCCCAAAACTCATCTAAATCAATCAAACCCAAAATTCTGTCAAGTTTTCTCTATCTTAAGGTGCTGACTTTGATCCATTCGTTCACCCTCAATTCTCATCCATTCCCTTCGAAACCAAAACACAAATCAGAGTTCTAATTCCAATCTTGAATTAGAACCAAGAATCACTTAAAACCACCCTCTGTAGATCGAGTTCTAGGCGATCAAAGTTGAGCTATCAAAGCTGCGAAAACAGAGCAAGTTTCAGCATCAAGTACCCATCTTTCTTGAATCCGTTTGGTAAATCCAGGAACTCTTTCGATTTCAAACTTGTTTCTATTTAAAGTTGGCATTTCCTAGTTTCTAAAGCTAACTGGTTTCATGCTTTAAAGTTGGCATTTCCTAGTTTCAACTCTTGGAAGCTTCGTTCAGACTGCTCGTTCCATGCAAAAGGAATCTCCCTTCTAGTCAACTTGGTCAAAGGCAAAGCAATTTTAGAGAATCCTTCAATGAACCTTCTGTAGTATCCCTCTAATCCTAGAAAACTTCTTATCTTCGCAACATTCCTTGGTCGTTCCCACTTCAACACAGCCTCCACCTTAGCAGGATCAACAGCTACTCCTTCATGAGTGATTACATGGCCTAAGAAGTTCACCTTTTCAACCAAAATTCACATTTAGACAACTTAGCATATAGTTGCTTCTCTTGCAAAATCTCCAACACTCCTCTCAAAATGTCCCTAATGCTCATCTGGAGTCTTAGAGTATATAAGAATGTCGTCAATGAATCAAAAGAGTCCAGATAAGGTCGGAAAATTTTGTTCATGTAATCCATGAACACAGCAGGAGCGTTGGTCAAACCAAAGGGCATCACTACATATTCATAATGACCATACCGCGTCCTGAAAGCTGTTTTGGGGATATCTTCTTCCTTGACTCGAATCTAGTGATATCCAGATATAAGATCAATCTTGGAAAAGATTGCCGCTCGACGGAGTTGATCCATCAAATCATCAATTCGAGGAAGAGGGTACTTGTTTTTAATCGTCACCTTGTTTAACTGTCGATAATCAACACACAATCTCTGACTTCCATCCTTCTTCTTAACAAAGAGCATTGGGGCTCCCCAAGGTGACACACTTGGTCTAATGAATTTCTTTTCTAATAAATCTTCTAGCTGCTTCTTAAGTTCTGCCAATTCGGCTAGAGCCATTCTATGTGGAGCTATAGAAATTGGCCCAGTCCCTGGCATTAGGTTAATAGCAAATTCCACTTCTCGGACAAGAGGTAATCCTGGAACTTCATCAGGGAAAACCTCAGGGAATTCCTTCACCATAGGAATGGATTGAATTTCTGATTCTTGGTCTTCTTCCATCTTAACCAGACATTAGGTTACCATCATGCATATGGTCTTCTTCGAGTTTAGGGCTTAAAGTGTTTGAGTTTAGGGTAAGGGTTTTAGTGTGACAGTCAATCACAATGTTATTATTAGACATCCAATCCATTCCAAGAATCACATCGAGTTGACTTAAGGGAAGACAGATAAGGTCAACGTAGAAGGTGTGGTTAAGTACCTTTAGAATACAATTAGGACATATTTTAGTAATTATGACAGTAGGGTTAGTGGGAGTAGACACTAAAAGTTTATAAGGTGTATCAACAATAGGTAAATTTAGGCATTTAGCACAATCAGAAGAAATGAAGGAATGAGTGGCACCACAATCGAACAACACTTCACAGGGATGGTTATTAATATGACAAGTACCTATGATTAATCCCTCAGCATCCTCAGCTTCAGCACCACTAAGTGTGTAGACTCTACCACGAGTAGTAGGCCTATTATCATTAACCTTCCTACTCTCAGCAGTACTAACTTAGCTTCCTCCTTCGTTCTTTGGAACTTTGGTGGGGCACTGAGCGGCTATGTGGCCTGGCTTTTGGCATATAAAACAATGTCGCTCTCTCCCTTGACCCTGAAGCTTCCAGCAAATCCCTCGGTGTGGTCTTCCACAGTGTTGGCAAATAGGAGCAGGACTAGAAATAGATTGTGCAGTCGGAGCTGATGACCCCATAGAACTGAAACTCCTTGATCTCTCTTCTCTTAACTTGGGATTGGGATAAGGAGCCCCTTGACGAGAGGGTTCCTTAGGCCTATTTTTGATAGGCCCATATCCCTTTGAAGTGGATAGAGTGCTCCGTTCTATACCTTCTTTGGCTTTCAGATCCTCTTCATAAGTTCTGCACATATTCACTAGTTGAGCAAAGCTTGGGATATCCTGATATCCGAATGCAACTCGGATTTCAAGGCAAAGACCACCCTTGAATTTGACACTCTTTGATCTTTCGTCAGGATGGTGAAGGAAATAGGGTGAATACTTAATGAGCTCTTCAAACTTAGAGGCATACTCCCCCGCAGACATGGACCCTTGCTTCAATTCCAGGAACTCTATCTCCTTTCTGCGCCGCACATCTTCAGGGAAGAACTTGTCAAGGAATTTCTCCTTGAAAAGATCCCATGTGATAACCCTTCCTTCAGCTTCCAGCACTACTCTTGTATTATTCCACCAATCCTCCGCCTCCCCAACCAACATGAAAGTGGAGAAGTTAACACGTTGTTCGTCAGTACACTGCATTGATTAGAAGATCTTCTCCAGTTCCTGAACCCACCTTTTCGCCTTGTCAGGATTAAACTCTCCATCATATTGAGGAGGGTCTAACTTTTTGAACTCTGTCAGTCCATGAATCTCTATTGGTACTTGAGGTTGATTCTGGTTTGGAATTGGGTTTTGGTTGGCCCGATTGTTCTGATTTTGGGCCAAGGTCTCAAGAACAGCTGTGATTCTTTCAAGGAATTGGTTGTTTCTACCAGCCATCTTTAACTTCTGAAATAGAGGTAAACAATGAGAACAATAATAACTTACAATTTCCTAATTGCACTAGGGTTAACTCTTAAATTTTAAACATCCTAATCGATTAAGGAAGGCTTTACTCGATTAACATCTGAGACAAGTTTTTCCATTAATCGATTAACACTCTGGTTAATCGATTAATGCCTGAGAGGGTTCACATAGTTAATCGATTAACTCCCTAGGTTAATCAATTATTGCCTCCACTTTGTTTTCTACACATGCATTCTAGTAACCTTTAACTATTAATGGATTTTAAAATGTGATAATTCCTAAACTACACTAATGATTAGTTACTCTCATGTGGAGTAACCCTTTGGGAGTATGGGAGTCCATACTCCACAGCCGAGGATTGCAATCATTGCTCTGATACCATAAATTGTAACACTAAGACTTAATTCTTTTATTAGGGAATCATTTTGATTATGCTTTATCATTCTTGAATACTTAAAGTTTATAGGAAATATTTATGAAAATTTCGCCATAGTTTATTTTGTTTTTCGGACTATCCAAAAGTTTATCATTTGTACCTGTCAAGAACCAGTACCATGTATACATTCATATTCATCAAGTTCTATACACATCATAAGATTATATGGCCACCATGTCATTACATCAAAACGGTTGTGGTGGCTATGTACTAGACTTTCAAAGTAAAGTTTAGACTAATATGTTATATCCCCAAAAGTGAAGTACTTAAAATGATATACAATATTTCCTTAAACAAGCCAAATGAGCCATATGGCATCATGTCTCAAAGTGGTTGCATCAAAAGAGTGGCTAAGCCACATCACTGAGTCTTTGCTCTAGGTGACGGAGCGTGACTCTACTCAGCATAGAAAGCAGAAAAGACATCTCCGCTGGCGGTACCTAAAATGTTCAACATTAAGGGAGTGAGTGGTTTAATGTAGTTTAAAATAAAGAATTAAAGAATTACAACATAAAAACCAAAGGGTTAGTATTATCAATTATTTCTTTTGCCAAATCAATCAATATACATGTATATAAAAATTCAATCCATATAAAAGTGTTCAACTCATACTCATAATCACCATGATGTAATGATGCATGATTCATTATTTCCTATTTTCCTATGACATGATGCATGCTCGTCTCTCGAATCCACAATTGAATCCAATGATTGATCAAAACTCACATCATGATATTGTTTCACTTTTCTCAAATTCCTTTCTCATTTACATTGACGTTGGATCCAATTCAGGATTTCTAAAATGTATTCTTCATTCACTCTTTGGTTCACATCCTCATTTCTCTTTTCTCATCACATTATCATCATCATATCATCATTCAACATCATTTCACTCTTTTCCTCACGTCACCCTCCACTCCAGGGAAAGACCAACCGGAAGTAAGTGTCCCTCTACCACTGCTTGCACGATATTGGTCATCTCTCTCGGTCCATACAACTTGGGTTGAAGGCCCAAGTTGGCTATAGCAGGAAACCACCCTCAACCGGTCCCGATGTGACTCTGTGACTGATAGAATTATCGTGGTTAATGTAAAACCAATCCCCCGACACGAGTGGCCAGTTCATGCCCTCCTAGGAGATCAAAGTTCCACCCAACGACAATTCTCGCGGTTGTTTTAATGGCACAACCTAGTCACATATCACGCACGTGCCTCCGCGTATGTCTTTCCCAACTTCCTCACCGTCCACCTTATACTCCATGTATGATGCATGCTTTTAATTACTTTTCTAACATATGGAAATGCATTGCAACATTACAATTCATATTCTAAGGATTTAAGTTCAATTATTCAATCTATTTATATTGGTATAAAATTACTTCATTTATTATTAACATCAATTCGCATAATATTAGAAAGCTTATAATTACACAATAATTCTTATATAACTGTTTATCATAAATTCATTCAAACTCATATCACATAATCTTTCAAAGAATACCACATAACATAGCACAAAGTCATGGAAATCATAGTAATTTATATAATCATCACAAATCCTAGGGTTTTATGTTATATATACCTAACTCTTTACTCTAAACTAAGAGAACCTACTCCTCCCTTACCTTGGGGAAGAGAAAACCCTAACAAAAGGAAAGCTTCTCCTTAGGCTTGATTAATGATAATCCTTGGCTCTCCTCCTTGATTTGTGTTTCCTTTGTGCTCTCCTTAGCTTCTAAGTTTCTCTTCTTCCTCAACTCAAGTAAAACATGAAGACAAAGAAGGAGTAGAGATTTGAAAATTGATGGAGTATAGATCTTAAGGGAGAAAGAGAGGATGATGATGATGAACAAGAGATTGGTGAGGTAGATTTTCAGATTAAAGAGGAGTTTGTTATGGGTTTATGATGATTTTGTTGGGTGGAAGTGTGAAGAAGCCTCGAGAACATTCTAGGAAAAGAAGAAAGAGGTCGTGTGTTTTCCTTTGATCCCCCACGTGTATACCTATTTAAAATCACGTTTTTAGCTTTTCTGACAGGGGTTAACCAGGTGTGTTAATCAATTAATGCCTGATGCATGGTTTTTGGTTAATCGATTAACCTGTTGGTTAATCGATTAATGGCTGAGAACTCTTCATAGCTTAATCGATTAACATTTCCCTTAATCGATTAACAGCCTACATTTTCACTTTTCTAATGCATTCTAATGATTTCTAAGGTTTCCTATACATAATCTAAGACTTTTTTATATTGAATCATCATTCTTAACATATTCTAATTATCATTTAAGTTTCAGGATGTTACAACGACGGTTCACGAAACCGCCGCAAATATTCCGCCACAAACAGCTGCATTTCTTGTGGTGCCTATATAAATTATAGCGAAGAGAGAAGGAGCCAAAGCTCTATTCAAATTATTTATAAGATTAATCTACCAAAAGAAATATAGCGTTTGGAAGACTTAAAACAATGGCTTTATATTCGTTGAATTGAAATATTTAATATAAATTAAAGGAAAATGTTAACAAATTTTCTTAAATAAAGTATTTTTTTTATTTTTTTAAGAGGAAAAAAATCGAAAGTTTTGATATTCTTTTAATTCTTAAAAATGTTAATAAATGACATTAATATATTTGTTAACTATACATTACATTAAAACAAAGAGTCTATTCCAAAAGATAAATGAATAGAAAGTGTGGTCCTAGGGGTTGCTGTCTCACAGTGGCCGGGGACCAAATTTGCATGATGCAACATAATCCCTTGAAAATTGATTAACGTATTTTTTTTTTCTTGTACCAAAATCTGAAATTATATATAGCTCGTATCATGGATATATAAACAGTAACGAATAACATGGTCCCACAAAAATAATTAGTTGAAGACTAATCTCTTTCGTGGCGTACAATTATCGAAGTGGGTTTTGCCTCTATCAACAAAGTGTTTTTCATACCTATGACAGAGATCGAACCCTAACATCATGCTTAAGTAACTCAACCATCTACCATCATGCTGGACCTTGTTGATTTCTCCTTTATTTTGATAACTTATTAAATACATCAATTCTTTAAAAAGATTAATAACTGTTATCATAGAAAAAACAATTCTCACGACTGTTATTTTTTTTCCATATTATAAATATGGGTTAATTAAGTTTTTAATTCTGGTAAACCGAGTTAATTTTCTGCTTAGTCTCTGTAATTTTTTTACGAGGTTTTAGTCCTTAAAAATTTAAAGTTTTAAAATTTGTCTATTTGTCTATCTGATTTTGTTAAGTGACAAATGAAAATTCATGTTAATATTGTCACGTTGCCCGTCACGTACATAACATATGACACTGATCGAATTTCTTATATTTTTTTATTCAATAAAGACTAGGAAATTGTGGAAAAATGGTAAAAGATCGTAAAAATCGAAAGTTATAGAAAAATATCTATTTATCTTTCCAAAACTTAACGAACAAGTTATAGAAAGTTATAGAAAAGTTATAGAAAAAGTTATAGAACTAGATGAACTTCACCAACTAATTCCAAAACTTTCAAATTTACAAGCTTAAGACTACGACTTCAAAAAAAAAAAAAAAAAAAAAAAAACCCCTTTCCTAAACTAAATAATGCAGAGTTGATGCTATTTACGAGAAAAAAAAAACTTCATTAACCCTATGAATATTCTCCTATAAACCGTTTTTTCCAATATAAAAATATTTCTAAATGAAATTTTGAACTTATTAATGTAAAATGATCAATTGAGGAACGGGCCCATCCCTACTCCATTGTCGCTATATATATTCTAAAATCCCTGAATGGAGTTTTCAACTTACAAGGATACTAACAATGATTCAAAAAGCATAATCAATAAAATGGGTTCTGAGGAACGTCTCAGGCTTCCTGTCCTTGATTTCACTAAGGAAGATGTAAAGCCCGGTACAAATTCCTGGTTATCAACATGCAAATTTGTGCGCCATGCATTTGAAGAGTATGGCTGCTTTGTAATTATGTATGATAAAGCTTCTGATGATCTTCAAAAATGTCTTTTCCGTTCTCTTAAGGAGTTGTTCGATCTCCCAACAGAAACCAAGATGAAAAACATATATGAGGGCAAGCCATTGAAAGGATACGTTGGCCAACATCCCAAGATTCCTCTCCATGAAAGCATGGGCATAGACGAGGGAACAACGCTTGAGGGGATTACAAATTTCATTCAAAAAATGTGGCCTAATGGAAATGATCAGTTGTGGTGAATTTGTTGCTTCTGATTTAATTACTTTAAATCAGTGACTATTAAATGGTTTAAACATATTTTTTTTTATAATAAATGGTTTAAACTTTAATGTTACTAATTCCTATATTCTCGCACAACACCTAGTAATACATGTGTATTGGATATAATTAATACTTCATCAGGTGCTTAATATAAGCTTTTCTTGGAAAAAATTGATCAGAATCAAGGAAATAATAAGTTGATATTGTTAATATTATTAGAATTGATAATATTTAATATATATACATTATTTCAAACTTATTTATATAATTATTAGTGAGACTCTAAAATGTATTTAAAAAATAAGAATATAACATAAAAAAAAATCAAAATGAGCTAATGGTAACAACAGGATGGAGTAAATTATATGAGGAGTATATTCTTAGTTAATAATTAACAATTTTTTTAACCAATAGTATTCACTCACCCAATGAATAAGAAACTAGTCAATTTTAGGACGTTGTGTAACCTCTTCATGTTCTTGTGGATTTATGTAGTAAATATTTGTTTGAGTACGCAAAGATAGCGGAAGAGTTGGATAAGTTGGTGTCAAGAATGATATTTGAGAGTTATGGCTTGGTGGAGTCCTATGACACATACATAGGGTCTACAAGTTATCTACTTCGGCTTTTGGCACATAAAGCCCCGGAACAGCTCAAGCCTCAGCTGGGTTTTGTGTCTCACACCGACAAAAGCTTCACAACAATTCTTCACCAGAATCATGTTAATGCACTCATGGTGGAGACAAAGGATGGAAATTGGATAGATGTTGATTTCTCTTCTCCCGCTTCCTTTGTTGTCATGGCTGGCGATGCTCTCATGGTGAGAATTAATTTCCACTGACTCGAGGCTTTTGAATATACCTATTTTCTGATTACCTAGGTAAACTATTGAACATACTCCCTCCGTTAGATAAATATTATTTTTTTATAAAATATAATTTTTTTAAAGTTTCTTTTTACGAAATTATTTATAGTTTTTACAATATAAGTTTTTTGAGGTTGTGATATATAGATTAAAAAATGTCATTAATATATTATTTTTTATATTATTTTTTTGTATTTTGTCATTTTTTCTGCTCGGATCAATGTCACACATAGCTACTTAGGCAAAAACTCATGGAATTGGTTTTGGTAGAAATAAGGTAAACCCTCAAGCCAGATCAGGGAAAACATATCTCATCGAGAATTGATATATAGTGAAATTTAAATATCCTTATTAAGAGTGAAAACTCCTCTGCCAACAGGATGTGTCAATCTTTAAGTGAAGACTAAATTACAAGGAATTAGAGGTTAACCGATAGCATCTTATTATGCAATTAAAGACCAAGCAGCGGTCATTTTTCTCTTCTAATTTGGAGGAGTGGATGCGTTTGAATCTTTTTTCAAATGAGGTGGGTAGAGTGGATATTGATTGATAGGTGTTTTTTGCTGTTTTAATATGGAGTCTGTGGAGGGAAAGAAATGAGTTAGTTTTCAATAATACGGGTATTATTAATTTGGAGTTCCTTTTTCATGCTGTGAGTTTTTCAAAGCTTATCATCAGTAGTTATACTTACCCTCTCCAGCAAGGGGTTATGAAGCATGAAGAGATGATTTCTTGGGTGCCTCCTATTGAAGGTAACCTGAAGTTAAATGTTGACGGCTCTTATAAGCATAGCAATAACACTGCTGCTTGTGGAGGTCTGTTTCGGGACTCTACAAGTAAATTTACATCTGTTTTTCAGTGTTTTTTAGGCTCATGTTCCTCGCTTTTGGCTGAATGTTGGAGTCTTCTTCTTGAAATTAAACAAGCGATATCCATGGGTATTGAGAATCTTGAGATTGAGTTGGATTCTCCGGTTACTGTTGATATGGTTAAAGACTTAAATAAGGCTAATCATCATTGTTCTGCCATTATTAGTGAGATTCGTGAGAGGGAATGGGTTTAAGACTCAAGGTTTTATATTTGAAACACGTTTCTTACTTTTTAATTTGGTTTTATTTTTGATAAGCGAAAGTAAATGCAGTTGTTGTTACATATTTTTATATATTAAAAATTTCTTTCTAAATAAATGTTCAAAATGGAAAAATAGATTTTTTTTTAAACTCTTGATATCCACACTCACGCAACAGTGTGAATAATCTGTTAATACATCGATTAGACCTTTTTGGTGAAAACGTTCTCAACAAGACACTTTTCATTTACAAAAGTCAATGATTGAATCTGTGATCACATACTTAAGGGACATTGATCCTATCTATCTATGGGATCTGATCTTCATTGATAAATAAAAAAGTGATATCAAAGGTATATTCGAGTAAAAAGTCAAATTAAATGCTTATTGGATAAATGTTTTAAAATAAATGTGGAGGAATATATTTTCAAAAGTTTATCACAAATTTATTAAAATAAGAATAAAAGAGCAATTTACATGTTTATTTTCATAAGTTGTTTTTAATTATTGGCCCAATTATTAAACTCTCGATTAAAATAATAAAATAAAATAATAGAGTTTATTGCTTTTGAGAAAAATTTAAATTAAATTATTTTGATAGCTTAAAGAATATAGAAAAAAAGGAAAATGACAAGTGTTTTTAATAATACAATTATGTTAGTCGATGATGAGTTGCTTGTCATGTTTGGTGTCTATATATATACAGGCTTGGAGCAATGACAGAATAAAGTCTCCTAATCATAAAGTTATGATGAATGGGAATGAAACAAGGTACTCTCTTGGCTTATTTGCCTTCTTCAGAGGGACACTTCAAGTACCTGAGGAGCTAGTTGATGAGGATCACCCGATGCAGTATAAACCGTTTGATCATCTTGCATTATTGAACTATACTTACAGTGTTCATATTAAAGATTATTGTGGTGTGTGAAAAGCTTGTTATGGTTTAAACAAATTGTGTGAGATGTATTCCGTACTATGTATTTGGATGAGATTATAATTATGTGGTTGTTACGTTTTCTAGATTTGTCTTGTAAAGGTGCTTAAGCAAAATATAATATTGAAAGGTTATAATTTTATGCTTGTATTGAATTTGTCTTCATCGAATTGCACTTACTAGTTGTTAAGACCAAATTTGAAATTGATATAAATGAATAGTGTCTATTACAGAGGTGATGTTGAAGATGGGTGTACTTGTATTTTAAGAATATGAAAGTGATTCTGACATATATGTACCTGCATCGAAGTAAATATTTCATAACTTGGTAATTACGAATTATGTGTTGAAAATCTAATCTGAATGCACGGTTATCAAGGATGGTCAAAATAAACCGGCAGTATTAAATAAAGCAGTTATGGTATTGAGTAAAATTAAGGCATCATTAATTACATTTTCGCATCTTAAATCAGTTAAAAGCATCGTGATCTTACTTTTGAATAAAATTCCATATTAGTGGTATGAGTTTTCGAAAGAAGCTAAGGGAAAAATAACTTCAGTGTCGAAAAGGATGCAAGTAGATCCAGGATGTTTGGAATATTGGTTTGGGATTTAGATATGTGAAATTATAAAATCTTCTTAGGAAAAAAAATCAAATCACCATTCTTTCCAAGAGGTCTTCCATTATTTTTTACTAATTGGGGTTTAAATATGTGGAATTATGTTCCTATGTTGAATAAACCATTTCTTATTTGATGGATTATTTCAGCCTTTGTGAAATTTGCCAAAAATGAGTTGCGGTTGTTTCGACAAGGCAACAGATAGTTGGTTCAAGAAGCTCGAATAGTTTGGGGCCTAAAATTTTAAGAGCCATCTGGGATCCATATATTGTGCAAACCTTAGTTGTAAAACAATCAAGGAATTTTTTTAGCCTCGATTGTAAAATATGGAAAGTAAGAATCTGATACGAGTTGTCTAGAAGTGGCAAGAGGAACCAATATTTAGTGTGTCGGAAGTCCCCCAGATGGAGTGATAAGAGAGTTACTATATAGTAGTTTGTCGAATCGAGTCAGTTGTCGATCTCTGCATCTGAAATTGACCAAGTGTCAAAGAGGAACAATGTGAAAAAGGGAAGTTCGATGATCTCGAGTAAAATCCTGAGTCGAAGATATTGTCTCAGGTCATGTCGAAGGACCCTATAAAAGCTGAAAAGCATTGGATGTCGAAGCTAGATGTCGAAATAGGTCAGATAGTCATACTTTTGTAAGTGCATGATCGAGGTCTAGTTGAATAATGGATCACATGGACAAATAATTCGTGTCTACTCCCTGTGAGCTTATATAGAAATTTCGATTAAGCGTTTTAAAATTTAGAACCATTCCAAAGGATTGTTGTGGCTAAATTAATTGTATTCTTTGATTAAAACAGGGTATAGTTTACCAAACGCATAGGCTCCGATATTTTTGGAATGGTGGAATTCCGACCGGAAGTTAATCGAATAAAGGGGGTGTAACTTATCAGATCCATAGATTCCTAAATCTCAAGAATAGTAGAAATCCTACACAGGAACTCAACCGAACTCTATGGTGTTAAGGAAAGAAGGTATAAACGTGAAACAAACTTTGGGCTGATGGAGTCGGTAATAGACTTGAGAAACACCAAAGAGTATTGATCTAGGAGCATCCTAAGTGGGGGAGTGAACCCGGAAAGAGTTAGATATCATAGTCAGAGGCCCAGTTTCACTGATGACCCTCCATTCACTTGAACCAATCAAAATTTCGGGGACGAAATTCTCATAAGTGGGGGAGAATTGTAACATCCCGAATTTTAACCACTAGTATAATTATAATAATAATATATAGGAATAATAATAATAACAATAATGAAGTTTAGGAATAACAAATTAAGGTCCCTTTTAGTATTACAAAAGTGTTAGGGAATATCGGAATTGGAAAACCCAGATTTCTTTAACGCTATAAATTATTAGTTTTATTGAATTAAATAATTGTTTCTTGAAATCAATCATTTAGGTGTTGGGTATTTTCATAAAATACATTATGTTAATGACGAAAGTAAATTTAATTATATTTTAAAGTGAATTCTTTTAAAGAAAATTATCATAGTAAAATAATGCTAGACATTTTGAATAATTTACTTAACTTTTATATATATTCAATAATGAATTATGTTTAGTGTTTTTAAATATTTGACTTTATGACATTCTTAAAAATATATTTACTTATTTGATTTGATGATTAAATTCTATTTTTAGATGCTCTTAAAAATAATCACCCTCGTTGAAGGATATACTTTTTATATTTTCCTTAATTTGGACATACCAATATTAAAATACTTCGTAAGTAATATCAATTACTAACCTTATGATTCACCCTATATGCATTGGTATGATAATTAATTTTTTATATTAATTTCCCTTTAAATAATAATAATAATCTTACTTTCCTTTCAAAATAAATAAATGAATAATAATATTGATAAATAAATAGGGTGAAGGGAATAAAAGTAAAATGAGAGGGGGAAACCCTCAATCCTTCCTTCCTCCTTGTTCCCGCCGCCACCCCCTTTCTCCTTCTTCATTTGGGCTTTCTCTCTCTCCTCCCTCTCACACCACATCTCACTCTTTCTCTCTCCTTGGGCCACCGCTGTCGCCGAAACCGCGCCGCCGCCACTCGCGTTTCCCCTCCCCCAGTTGTTGGTTTCGTTGCTGTCGCCGCTATTCCTTGCTGCTACTGCCATGGAGCCCGCCGCCGCCGTCGCCAGGGCCGGATCCACCTTCCTTGGTTGCTCCTACGCTCGTTTTTGGTGCCTTGGAGCTCGAAGCTTGTTCTCTCTCCTTCCTCGGTTCAAATCTGTCTCCGCTCTCGCCACCGACACCAGTTGTGGATGTCATGGCTTCCGTGAAGGAGTTGGTTCTGTTGCTGCGGTGTGGGTGTTGACCGAACCGATTCGTTCGTGAATCGGGTCAGATCGGTATAGTTGCTTGGGTCGGGATAAGCCGGAGCGTCGTGAGCCGAAGTAGGATCTCCTCCCCGTCCCTTAAACCAGGTTCTAATAGAACCCTGAGGTAAGGAGGGGGTATTACCTTTACTTAGGGAATGAGTTCTAGATTGAATATAGTGATAGCTAAGGGTAGATGAATAAGTAGAATAATGAACCTTAGGGTAGTTGATATTGCTAATAATTGGAGTATTAAAATAAATGAGATAACCCCGTATTTATATTTTATATATGGTATGTTAGTTTGATATCTGACTGATGTTTGTGAATTATTTGTGTTTGTTGGTATGTTATGAGTGCATGGGAATTTATTTACTAAAACAAAGGATGATAAAAAAATTGGAAAGTAACGAAAGGCAGCAACTTATTGATCCTTGAGGAACACTGACCCATTAGGCGCCCTGTTAGGTAACAAATTGCCCATTAGGTAAATTGCTCACTCAGGTGAAAATTGCCCGTAGGCCCAAATTGCCCGTTTGGTGTTTGTGTTGGCAAGGGATCAATATGCTGCAAGGTAATCAAAGTTAAAAAGTAAAAAGGGACAAAGGACAATGAAAACTAAACTAAATGTATAATGGACTTACTATAAAGTGAGGGAAATAAAAATGGAAAAAAAGGCCCTAACGGGTGTTATATGGCCTACAGGGTGTAAATTGCCTGAGTTGGGTGACTAGTTCCTAATGGGTGAAAAATTACTTAACAGGTGTGAAAAATCCTAATGGTACAAGGAAATGAATAAAAAGAAATCGATAAAAGAAAAATAATAAAAGGAAAATTAAAAGAAATGGAAAAAAGAAAAGAAAGGAAAAAGGAATATGAGATAAGGAAACAAAATGAAAAAAATGGAAAGTGTGAATTGAAAACCAAAACTAAATGGATTTGTGAATTGAATGTGAATGATGTGTATTATTTGTTATAAATGTGTTTGACTTAGTGTATCCCTATGCCTTTTTAGAAATTATTTTCTAAGTATTGTGTAATGCTCACTTCCTTGCTGTTTTTATACAGGTACCGAGGCTGAGCTCTTGCACTATTGTCGGCCGAGCAGGAGTTAATGTTGTGGACCGGACCTCGGTCCGAACTACCCCATCTTAACCGACCGTACGTCGAACAACGATTATCCAAACTCCTCTTCCAGTCACTTGAATTCAACTGCTCGGCTAACCTTTTAACTCGGCACAGGCTCAAATCGCCTTATCGAGCTAGGGGGCTTATGTAGCGGACCTGACTCCAGTCCGATCGATTCAATCTAATGCTGGCCAGTTAGCACTTAGTTTAAGAGCACCGACCACGATCTGGTCGGATTCACAGTGTAACATCCTGATTTTCTTTGGTATTATAAATTCTGAATTTTTTCAAATTAAATGGTTAATTCTTATATATAATTATTAAAGTGTTGGTTGTTTCCCTCAAGTACCTTATATTAATTTTTATTGAAATATTTTATATATATACTTTAGAGTAGGTTCAATTAAAGTAAATACCTTGTTTGAAAAATATATATTCTTTACACCACATACTTCACCTTGCTTTTGATGTATTATTAAATAAATAGTTTGTTTTAATATTTCAAATTACTAACTTTGTAATTTCCCTATATTATTAATCATTGTTTAAAATTATATTAGTGGTATTTATTTAGACTTGATTGCATAAATAAATAAATGTAAGTGTATGTTTAAATCTTACTATTAGTATTTTGGGTTTAAAAAAAATTTGTATTTATATTAGTATATTTATATCTACTTATGTATATATAAAAAAAGGTTAAGAAAACATGCTGTGTGTGCAAAGGAGGGGCCAATCAACCCTAATTCCTCCTTCTTCTTGTGAAGCCGCCGCCACACCCTCCCTCCATTCTCTCTCCCTCCGGCGCTTCAACTTTCTCTCCTCCCAGCAGAGCCGTCGCTGCCATCGCCTTGTTTCTCTCTCTCTCGCCGCGTCTCCTCCCTCTCAGTCTCGGGCCCCAACTCGCACCGCCGCCGCCGCGGGAATCGCAATCTTCGTTGTCCCTCTGTCGCGCGCCCGCGCGTGTTCTTTCTTGTGGTCGTGAACCACCGCTGCCACCACTAGTCTTGCTGCCACCATTGATTCGTGTGTAGCCGTCCGTCACCGCTGCTATCCTTCCTTAGTTCATGTAATTTAAGCTTCCTAGATCCCTCTCCTTCCATGCGAGTCGCCACTGTTTGCTGTGCTGCTGCCATTGATTTTGCTGCTGCTGCTGCCACCATGGAGCACCGCCAACATCTCATCCCTCTCTTCGGTTCGTATCGTCGCCGCTATCACCACCGTGGGCCACCGATCTATCACCGTCACAGTCGTGGTGTGCGTTTGAAGGAGCTAGGACCGAACCATCCTCGTTATCGGTGGTGCTTCGAATATCGGATTTGAGGGTAAATCCCTGTTACCTTTCTATTTCCTTTGTGTTATGTTTTAATAATGATTTGATAATAAAAATAGTATTAGTATTGATAATAATTATTTAGTGTTAAATTGTTTTGGAAATTTGATGGTTTTATGATTTCGTATAAAGATTAATATATCGTTGTTGATAATAACTCAGTTAGTGGCTTTGACTTGTTGTAATACCGGGTTAATGATTATGTCGAACGATTAGTTTTTAAAAGTGTTTTTGTGAAATGCTTTGGGTTCCTAAGTAATTGAGTTGTAGGTTAGTTGGGATGGATTGTCCTTGAACTAACAATACACCAATTAAATAGGAATTCGATATATGTTCGATATACGTTAATTCGGGTTAAAGGCTTTAACTTTGATTTCGAATTGAAAGGAAGTGTGATTTGCCTGAACGTTAGAAATGTAATTTGGACTTATTTTGAATCGAGGCATTTCCTTTTCGTTCGGAATTAATAGTGTCAAGTAACATTAACATTCGATTTTGGGAGTTATTATCAAAGTTAAGTGATTTTGGTTTGTTTTGAAAGATTACACTAGTTCTGAAAGTTAAGGTGTTTTTAATAAAGAAACGTACCATTTTATCGAGAACGCAATGGTTCTAAGTTTAATTTCCATTTAACTTGGGTTTATGAATTTCGTTCGAACTCCCTTGATTTGATAATCTATTAAAATATGATATAATAATTCTTATTAGTTTTGAGGATTTTGAAGTAGTGAGTGTTGATTTCCTTTCCTAAACTCCACGTACGTAAAGTACTAAAGTGTTTGTTTTAATACAATTTTGAAGTTGGTTCTTTACATTAAGATTAATGAAGTATTTAAAGTTTAAATCCTTATTTGTTAGAAATCATTGAATGATTGGTTATCGGTATTAGTTAAAGTGTAAATAAAGGTTTAAGTAAACAATAAGTGATTGGTTGACTTTGTGTGCTATGATTAGAAAAATTAAATGACTTTGGGTTTGATCGAGACGCGAAGGCAATGGTCCCTATACGTCTGGGCATCGTCAAATGAAAAGAAAAGAGGTCTACGGAAACGCAAGGTAAGGGGGTGGGTATTGGCATGTCATAGGAATGGGTGTCCATATAGCTATAATAGTTTGCTAGGAGTTATTTGTTTAGGATAATTAATTTGGAACCTAAGGTAGTGAGCTTGATAATTATGTGATTAGGAAATTAAATAAATAAAATGAAACTTAATAGTAATGCTTATAAAATGGTATAAATATGTGTGAATGTTATCTTATATGTGATTATTGGAATGTGGTCCTATATGTGAATATTTGATATATGTGGTGATTGTTGGTGATTTAATGATTTTATGGACATATATGTTGCTTGGCTGTCAGGATCAATTTATTGATAAGAAATGGTGTGTATATAATTATTGGAAATTGTGAATATGAGCTTTGTTATGGAATAAAAAGGGAATGCAGTGTGATCTGATCCTTGGGCAAGCCGGCACACTAGGTGCCCTGCTAGGTGGTGAATTGCCTGCTAGGGCCAAATTCCTGTCAGGCTAATTGCCCATTAGGTCCTAAATTCCCGTTAGGCGTCGGTGCGCCAAAGGATCAATCCCACTGCATAACCACCTAAATAATAATATGTGAATTGGAAATTTATGGGAAATGAATATTAATTAAATTAACCAGCATTGTCCTAACGGGTGATGCCTAATGGGTGTCTCAGTCTTGACAGGTTTAAAGTCCCTAGTAGGTGCCGAATTGCCTAGCAGGTGCGTTAATTCCGGGTGGTGCAAAGGTAAATGGAAATTAAGGAAAGGGAAATGGTATATCTAATGGATAACGTAAATGAGCAATGAAATTATGGAAATCGGAATTATTATTATTTAAATATGTGTTAAGTGGAAATATGAAATAAATGTGATTAATGAAATGACTATAACTGGACTTGATGATTGTTGCTTGGAATATGTGCTATTTGATATATTTGGATAATTGTGCTTGGCCTAGTGATTTTATTATGTCTATCTGGAAACTGCATTTCTGTTTCATGTGCAATGCTCACTCCCTTAACGTTTTTCAGGTACCGAGTTTGAGCTTGCACTATTACTGGCCGAGCAGGAGTGCACTCCACGGTGTGGAGTGTAATTTAGTTAAGGATGTATTCTAGTCATTGTATTATAATTAATTTATTTTGGGTTTTTGAAATAATCTAATCGCTGTCAGCTCGAGTTTATTATATCTCGTTATTAGGGCTTCTAAAGTTAATTAATATATTTAGAAATGTTGAAATGTTTTTTGGTTTGTTCTGGGTTGACAGGTGAAAACTCTTAATTTTTGGGAAGTCCGATAAACAGAGGAAACCCTGTCGGATTCTCGTTAAGATTTAAAACGAAATTTTCAAGTCCTATTTTAAAACCAACATAATTATTAGTATTTAAGTTATATAAATATTAGGGTGTTACATTTTGGTATCAGAGCAGTTTCCCTCGGCCTATGGAGTGTGGACTCACATCTCCTGTGCTTACTCACCAAGCGAGTAATTTATAGTTAGTAACAGTTTATTCTATTATATGTTAGTATGTTGCTAGAGTCATAATAGGAATGGTTGTGCATTTGCATTTCCTTAAATTTTCTGCATTTGGTCCATTGCACTAATTGACATTTTGTAAGTGCTAATGATGATGTGTGCAATTGCTGGGCTTAACTGAGTTATATTTTAATTGAAATATTTGGTCCTAGACTAGTGTTAGAGTTGAGGTAGGATACGGGCTTAGCTTGATTCCGATTTTGAGCGCACCCATAATAATTTCTTGCTTGGATGCATTCGGCCATTTCATGAATAAATAGGATAGGAGTTTGTTTAATGAAAATAAAATTATGTTGTGATTATTATGATGCATGCTAAGTGTTTGATTTGACTTGATAGGCGTCTAAATGCTTAGTGTTTGACTTGATGTGTTGCTTTTAATAAATTGATTTTTAGATTTACCAAGCAAAACCCGAAATCTTGTGAAAATGAATGTTTCATATCTAGAAATGGACAAATGACGAGATTAAAGAAATGAAATACCCCAACGGGCTAGAGCACTAAGTTGCTACCCCACCGGGAGAAATTAATCTTTAGTCTTGAACCAAGTGAGCCACTTCTAAATGTGACAACACAACTCAAGACTTTGGTATTTTTGAACTTGGCATGAAGTCTGGGAACTATGAGTCGCCTAACCAAAAACCTAGGCGACATGAGAATGATTGTATCACTGATGTATGTATATTTGAGACTGATCACCTCAAATATAAATACCTATTGGTAGATATAATCATTCAATCTTTAAGTTCCGGAAAATTATTTTGGAAGTTTTGTGAAAGTCTAAGGGAAATGAACCATGTGTTTGTGTATAGGTAACATCATGATATCTGATTTTTATGAAGGTTTCATGTGATTTGAAAACGATTGGCTTTTTATTTGAATCTTTGGGTTTTAAAGTGTTTGCTGGGAAATTGGGGTTTTTCATATAAAGTTAAATTCATTTTCGGGCTCAGGATGGTTAAAATGTCATAGAAAAATTTTATGTGAGCATCCCAAGTTCGAATCCATGTTGTGTGTAAAAGTTCGAGCTGTTTGGAGCAAGTTAGTATTTTAAACAAATGCTTTTTCACAATCAGACCCGACAATTCTGGTGCCTCCGACACTGCGAATTCAAGGGAAAAATCGAGTCTAACTTGCTTCGATCGGTTTGAAAATTTTACACAACCTTTGGCTAAGTATATCTGATGTCCCTGTAAATTTTGAGGTCATTTGGAATTTGTTTACTATTTTAAATAAATCCAATTTGGGTTCAGCCCCCGATGTAAATGGTGTTTTTGACAAAGTTGTTGCGGGGTTAAAACTGAACCTGATGAACTCTGATCGACCTGAAAATTTACCACTTTGTTCTTTTTATATGTAGGGACACTACCTGTAAATCTTCATAGTGTTGGGAATTGAATTGGTATTTTTTAAAAATGTATTTCTATTTCAGCCATGTAATTTTTCATGTTTTTGGGCTTTCGGACAAATAATGGAAACCATATCTCCCGAAAATTCGTCAAGCTAGCGTTCTAAAACATTTATCCTTGCATAACAGTTTTGGGAAACTTCATGTAATAAACTAAAAACTAAGATAATAGGTTAGCATTGGCAAATATTAATATAAGAAATTCATGAGAAATATCTTAAGCAAGGAATGCTATTGGTTGAAATTGATTTAACAATTTTCGTTAAAAAAAAACATAATAATTCTCAGCAAGATTATCAAATATTTTATCGTTTTAGGTGCTGAGCATGTTATATGAACTCAAAATATATGCATAATGCTGACTTTGTTTAGACCAGTTGGGTTTTTTTTAAGCTCCTACTTTGCATTATATTTTATGTTGCCTCTTTGAGATTTGAATTTGTTTTACATTTATGACAAAGAGTCAACATATCCTCCCAATAGTTATCACCTTCTAAATGTTAAAATTCTTTTTCAGTTTTGAGAACTTAAATGATTTGTTTGGAGCTGACTCAACTGTAGTTGCTATTTGGTATATCAAGTGATGATTTCATTATTGGGCATTGTTATGAAAGATGATTTCCTTTTTGATTGAATTTGAGAATCTTTTTACTTAGCTAGTTATCGAAATTCTTTTGCTACAGTTACGTTGTATTACCACTATGGTTTTATTTCTCTTGTTAATAAATGATATTTGAAGACTCTTGTACTATTTGTAGTGTTGGTTTTAATCGTGTTTATCTAAGTTAATTGGAATGATAGTTAAGGATTCTCAAATCCTAACTTTATGATTTTCACTAATCAAATTTCGAGGACGAAATTTCTTTTTTGGGGGGAAGGATTGTAACATCCTGATTTTCTTTGGTATTATAAATTCTGAATTTTTTTCAAATTAAATGGTTAATTCTTATATATAATTATTAAAGTGTTGGTTGTTTCCCTCAAGTACCTTATATTAATTTTTATTGAAATATTTTATATATATACTTTAGAGTAGGTTCAATTAAAGTAAATACCTTGTTTGAAAAATATATATTCTTTACACCACATACTTCACCTTGCTTTTGATGTATTATTAAATAAATAGTTTGTTTTAATATTTCAAATTACTAACTTTGTAATTTCCCTATATTATTAATCATTGTTTAAAATTATATTAGTGGTATTTATTTAGACTTGATTGCATAAATAAATAAATGTAAGTATATGTTTAAATCTTACTATTAGTATTTTGGGTTTAAAAACAATTTGTATTTATATTAGTATATTTATATCTACTTATGTATATAAAAAAAGAAAAGGTTAAGAAAACGTGCTGTGTGTGCAAAGGAGGGGCCAATCAACCCTAAGTCCTCCTACTTCTTGTGAAGCCGCCGCCACACCCTCCCTCCATTCTCTCTCCCTCCGGCGCTTCAACTTTCTCTCCTCCCAGCAGAGCCGTCGCTGCCATCGCCTTGTTTCTCTCTCTCTCTCGCCGCGTCTCCTCCCTCTCAGTCTCGGGCGCCAACTCGCGCCACCGCCGTCGCGGGAATCGCAATCTTCGTTGTCCCTATGTCACGCGCCCGCGCGTGTTCTTTCTTGTGGTTGTGAATCACCGCTGCCACCACTAGTCTTGCTGCCACCATTGATTCGTGTGTAGCCGTCCGTCACCGCTGCTATCTTCCTTAGTTCATGTAATTGAAGCTTCCTAGCTCCCTCTCCTTCCATGCGAGTCGCCACTATTTGCTGTGCTGCCGCCATTGATTTTGCTGCTGCTGCTGCCACCATGGAGCACCGCCAACATCTCATCCCTCTCTTCGGTTCGTATCGTCGCCGCTATCACCACCGTGGGCCACCGATCTATCACCGTCACAGTCGTGGGGTGCGTTTGAAGGAGCTAGGACCGAACCATCCTCGTTATCGGTGGTGCTTCGAATATCGGATTTGAGGGTAAATCCCTGTTACCTTTCTATTTGCTTTGTGTTATGTTTTAATAATGATTTGATAATACAAATAGTATTAGTATTGATAATAATTATTTAGTGTTAAATTGTTTTGGAAATTTGATGGTTTTATGATTTCGTATAAAGATTAATATATCGTTGTTGATAATAACTCAGTTAGTGGCTTTGACTTGTTGTAATACCGGGTTAATGATTATGTCGAACGATTAGTTTTTAAAAGTGTTTTTGTGAAATGCGTTGGGTTCCTAAGTAATTGAGTTGTAGGTTAGTTGGGCTGGATTGTCCTTGAACTAACAATACACCAATTAAATAGGAATTCGATATATGTTCGATATACGTTAATTCGGGTTAAAGGCTTTAACTTTGATTTCGAATTGAAAGGAAGTGTGATTTGCCTGAACGTTAGAAATGTAATTTGGACTTATTTTGAATCGAGGCATTTCCTTTTCATTCAGAGTTAATAGTGTCAAGTAACATTAACATTCAATTTTGGGAGTTATTATCAAAGTTACGTGATTTTGGTTTGTTCTGAAAGATTACACTAGTTCTGAAAGTTAAGGTGTTTTTAATAAAGAAACGTACCATTTTATCGAGAACGCAATGGTTCTAAGTTTAATTTCCATTTAACTTGGGTTTATGAATTTCGTTCAAACTCCCTTGATTTGATAATCTATTAAAATATGATATAATAATTCTTATTAGTTTTGAGGATTTTGAAGCAGTGAGTTTTGATTTTCTTTCCTAAACTCCACGTACGTAAAGTACTAAAGTGTTTGTTTTAATACAATTTTGAAGTTGGTTCTTTACATTAAGATTAATGAAGTATTTAAAGTTTAAATCCGTATTTGTTAGAAATTATTGAATGATTGGTTATCGGTATTAGTTAAAGTGTAAATAAAGGTTTAAGTAAACAATAAGTGATTGGTTGACTTTGTGTGCTATGATTAGGAAAATTAAATGACTTTGGGTTTGATCGAGACACGAAGGCAATGGTCCCTATACGTCTGGGCATCGTCAAATGAAAAGAAAAGAGGTCTACGGAAACGCAAGGTAAGGGGGTGGGTATTGGCTTGTCATAAGAATTGTGAGACCCACAATTTTACCCAATTTATTTGTGATTTTATAATTGAAATTAGGAAATTATGCTTGATTTTGATACCTGGGTTTATATAAAAAATATATATATGAAAATATATATGTATACACGTAACATATATAGGTATATATATTATATACCAATGTTTTCCCTAGCCTATTTAAATGAAATATTTTTAAGGTAAAGTATTTGATTTAAATGATTTTAAAAGATGAAATGATTTTTGATGGAATAGAGTATCCTATCTTTAGAAATTCATATCTTTTCAACCGTACGTCGAAAAATTACAAATGATATGTCAAAACGATCGTATCGAAATCTAGATTATAAAAATGTAAAGCTTTTATTTTTATTTTTGAGTTTTCGAAATTTTATCACTGCTGCAATAGTAAACGAATTTTTGAGTTTTAAGAACCAATGTATGGTTTTAATGCATTAAATAGCCTTTTGACTAAAGTATATTTTACTTTGAAAATAAAAATGCATTTCTGAAGTTGTATAATGTAATATCATTTAAATAAAGTGTATTTTCTTATTTGTTTTTATTTTAAATATTTGAAAAGCTTAGGAAGTGTATTTTTGAAGAAATGACCTTAGGACTTCAAAAATTCATAACTTTCAAACCGTAAGTCCAAAAATTATAAAATTTATAAGAAAACGATCATATTAAAATGTAGAATCTTAATATTTAAAAATAAAATTTTTATTTTTATATTTACGAAAAAATTTGTACAGTAGGTAGAAAATCAAATTTTGATAGTTAATATGATTAGATAATTATGTAGGCACCTCCACAATGAACCAATGAGAAATTTTCTCTTCTATTTTTCATAATATGCACCGTCCAAAGTAAGTGGGAAGAGGGGAAGAATAGTTCTGAAGTTTGTGAGAATAAACTATGACATTAAAAGGCTTTAGGAATCAACAAAATCCCATTTAATGCTAGTTCATGTTCCAAGTAGTGTTTGAAAATTTTTGAATGAGACTTGATGAAGAGGGACCGAATTTTAGGTCTGAAAATTGAGGGAAATGGATCACTTCAACACCTATAAATAGATAGCCTTAGTTCCCACATTTTTCACACACAAACCTTGATAGTTTCACAAGAGAAAAAAAAAATAAAATTCTAAGAGAAGAAGAGGGAGAGAGGGACGAATTGGCTTAGGAGGGAGGAAGGATTTTCTTTGTCTCTTGAAGTTTTCTTTAAGGCTTAAGGAGTAGAGGTAACCCAAAATCACTTATTTATTTAAGTTATTTTTTAAGTTGTTTTGTTGTTATTATTGAATAAAAACTTCTAACTTCTTCTATAGTCAAGTTCTAAATTTTCCTTTTCATTTTAAAGTTATTTTTGAATATATGAAATTGTTCTTAGGTCATATGAATTAAGAATGAGAAAAGGGACACAAAAAGAGTGTTTAAAGGGATTTATCTCCCCTTTTCTTAAATTCTTAAGATGGCTAATAGTTTTGATGAGTTTGAGTAATTTAATTTCTGGGTTTATTTTAATTCTTAGAACATGAGAATTGTAGAGAATTTTGTGTGAACAAATAAGTTTTTATTCATTGTTTTTTTAATTGTTTTGTTCTTTGTTTTAAGGAATGAAAAAGAAATAAGTAAATAACAATGGAAAAAAAAATAATTTCTAATATGTATATATAAACCGTGGCATACATTAAGAAATTTGAGGATTGATTTGTGTATTTTAATATGTGTATTGTGTTGTTGTTTAATATAATAAAAGAGAATAGAGATGAATAAAGGATTAAAATGAATTTTTATTTTGGTTTTTATTTTTCTTTCTTTTTCTGGACCGTGTGTATGTATGTATGTATGTATATTGTGTGATAATTGTTGTTATTTCATGTATATTTGAGTTATAATTAAGTCTCTAAAAGGAATGAAAACAAATAAGTACTTTTCTTTAAAGTAGAAATGAAATGAAAATGATTTAAAGGAATTAAAATTGATTTTTGGAAATAAAGTGAATTCTGGAAATTTGGAATGTTCTTGAAGTGTATGGAATGGTAATTTATGGAATTTTGATGTAATTGTTATTGTTTGATTTTATGTTATTTCCTTTTGTTTGATTTAAGTTAAGAACAATGAATAAATGAACAAAAAAATAAATTTCTGGAAACAATAAAAATATAATAGACCGTGAGGTCTATGGTATTATTTTTAAATTATTTTTGTTATTTGTTTGTTGTATGGTTTGTAATTAAATTATAGTTAATTGTTTAAAAGAAATAGGAACAAATGGTAGTTGATATAAACCTATAAGAACATGTATTTTTGATTAATTGTATGAGTATGTGGTTGATGTGGTTGTAAGTATTAGTTGCTGGAAAAAAATGAATTATTTTCTAAAAGGGATCTATTTTATATTTGTTAATGATTAAACCTCTTATTTTTAGTATACCAAATGATGTAATTATATTATATAGATGCTTTAGGAAATGAAAATATTTTTCTAACTTTTCTATATGCTAGTCGAATTTTAGAAGAAAAAGGAATTAAAGTATTTAAATTTTTCTAATTGATTTGATGATTGCTTTAGTATGTTTATGGAATATATTACATGTTTATATGGAAAAGATTAATTTTGAAAGTTTTATTTTAATTCTGGAAATTTAATCTTTATTCTGAAAAATTTATTTATTTAAGACCCCAAGTGATTATTTTTAAGAATGTTAGTGATACTTTGTTTATATGTGCAAATATAATGTAGAAACAAATAGAAATGAGTATTTTGATTGATTAAAAGTGATTTATAAAAAAATATATTAAGTTGCTGTCCAGAATTTATAATTAATGAAAAAGTAATATTTTATTAGAAATAATAGTGTTTTAAAGTATTTGGCATGAGTAGGAATTGTGTATAATTGTTTTGGATTGTTTTACTTGAACTTCTTGAATTAATGCAACTTTTTCTGTGGCTGTACAGCAGATGCAACTATTTTATTTTGTTTAATTTTGTCATTTTATTATAGTAGAAGTTGTAATAAGAATTTAGGAAGAAACGGCATGTGTTTTCGATTTTCTGTTTGAGAGAAATTAAATTTTTAAGTTTAAGTATGCATGCTGTCTAAAAATCTAAAGTGTGTGGCACCAATGATAGAAATTGTTTTGGATTAAATCAATATGTGAATTTTATGCTAAGACTTTTTATATATAGAGTTAAAAAGGAAATATAAAAATGACTTTGTAAATGTATGCCTTAATGTTCTAGTAGTTTACTAAATTGTTGTCTTACTGGTGCTTGTATGATGATTGTGGAATGTCTTGTAAAAGTGATTTTTAAGTTTGTATTATACATGCTGTCCAAATTTGATAAATTGATTTAAGTAATTATAAAAAGGATTTTTAGGTATGTGTGTATGTTTGGGTATGGTTACCATATTGTTTGAATTTAGTAAATAAGAAGTGAGTTGTATTTTGATGTAAAAATATAATGTTAAGAATTTTTAGGCAAGTTATAGTATTTTATTAGATAAGTAAATGTATGCTATAAATATTGTTGTCTAAGTGATACGATACTTCTCTAAATAATCTATATGTAACTATTTTTATAAGTTATAAGTATTTTTGAGTTATAATTCTTAGTTATTTGAAAATAGAGGTTAGAACTCTAATTTGATGAAAATTGTGAGTAAGTGCAATTTGTTTGAGTGGTTGTCCAGATTTATTTTATATTGACATTAGTAGTATAAGATTTAAGGTGAATTGAAATGATTTAAGTGCTGCCCATAATTGAATAAGTGTGGAAAAAACATTACTTTCTTAAGCTTAATTTCATTTTTAGAATTTGGATGTGAATCTTTTAGTAGGAAATTGAAAAGAATGAATTTTTGGGTAACTGTGAAGTAATACAACTTTATTCGTGCTGCTGTCCAGAGAAGATTTTTATATAGTTGCATGATATTTAAAATAGAACTTGTTTTGACTTGATAAGTGAATGAGTTCATAATTTAGAATGATTGTTGATGTGTTAAGTGTTTGTATTGATTTTAAAAATGTGTTTCTTGGCTGTCCAAATGATTAAAAAGGTTGCATCAAGTTTAAGTTATTTGTTTTAAATGGCTTATGTTAATCCTTGAGTGGTAGTTGTTGTTGATTTTGAGTTAATAATCTCTTTTGATTTAATAATTAGTTCTAAAAATTTCCATTGACGTTTTAAAGATTTTGATTTTGTAAAGTATGATTTATTTTAAGTATTGGAAGTTTTGGTTCAAGTCTTTTGGATTTCCTAAAAGTGATAAAGGAAATTGTTGTTAAGGACATAGGTCTTGTGGTTTGCTTACGTGTAATTGAGTAGTTATTTATGAAATTATTTTGTAAATATTATTTGGTAAAGGCTTTCGTTCGGATTTGGGTGACGTGACTTCAAAGCAAGAGGACACTAATTTTGTAGCTTCAACTCAAGGTGAGAGAGAAGCCTTCTTAAGACATAGTGGCATGTAGGGTAATATTAGGACGTTCCGTATCATCTCAAAGGTCGGAACTAGGAATCTATCGGTCGAGTAGTAAAACGGCAATTGAGTGTGTATCCCGCCGTTTATACGAAAAACATGATTCCTCGATATTTATTGTATGTAGGTTGATAATTGATTATTCCATGTTGTATATTTTTGAATTGTATATTATATTTTGGAAATAATGGTTCATCTTATGGAAAGATAATTAATGTTCGGTAGTTCTTATGAGAAGAGTTCTTTGTGTTTATCGACTGGTCGTTCTATGAGAAGGATTTGGCATATCTTGGAAATATTATTATGAAATATAAGAATGGTTAAAAAATAATGTGGAATTGCGGAAGCGATAGTCGTGTACAGTGATGGTGCAAGCGGCACAAAATAACTTTGCTAAATATCCCCTTTAAGTGACTGGCCACGTGGATGACTGTGCCGTGGTCTAAGTCTTGTGGAATCCACTGTACTGTAGAAGGTTGTTTGAGGTTTCCCTTAGAGGTCGAGGCCCGTTAGAAGCGAAGCTTAGAATGGGTCGACCAAAACTTAGGTTTAAGAAAAGACTTAAAAGACTTAAAAGACTTAGGAACCCCTCTCCTAAACCTACGCGTTGAGAGTGAAGTAGTGGAGAGGAAAGATACCGAATACTTGGAGGCCGGTGTACTTTCAAGTGGTGATTGCGATAGGGGAGGGCAAGGACGGTGAACGTCAAGAAGCCTCGAGTGCTTCTCTAGGCGGGACAAGACTACAAGGACTTATCTTTCGATAGTAGGCAATGTCGTAGCGAGGAACTGCACGATCAACTAGAGATAGCACTGTCGCCCCCTTGAGCAAATCATAGATGGTGAGAGGGAACCCGAATGGGGCTAGATGTCATTGTATTTTGGAAACTGTATTGATGAAATGATTTTACTTCGGTTGTTGGATACTTGTTGGTGCGTACCCTTCGACATCGATGCCAGCATGGTTAGGGTTCCTGTGCGTCCCATCTGCTTTCTGAACTAGGATGTGGTTGGAATGATGGAGGAGATGTAACGTGTGTGCTACCAAACCCTTGAGCCTCGGTGGTGGTACCCCTTCTCGAATTTCCGGTGGTTACGATAATAAAACTTAGAGCTTAAAGATAATTGATTATAACAGTTATGAGGTATACCCTTTTTGGAAAGGACTTTATGGTATTAAATAGAATAAGGTAATGATAATAATGAGGTACGCTATGATATGCTTGCATGATCTTAATATTCCCCTATTGTAAGCCCGCGCCGTCGACGATCATATCGTTCGGAAGTGCTTACTCTCTCTATTTCCCTTTCCTGTGAACATTGGGGAACAAAGTTTACAGATGACAGATCATGTACTATCTCGAGTAGCGGTTGCTCAAGTCAAAAGAGGATCATGAGATGACGTACATACGAGGAGGAAGCATAAGCAGCGATCAAGAATATTCCAGACAGTTACGGTGGAGGAAAATGAAGACTAATAGTCTAGGATAGTTTTTGTATTCCATCTTTGGATGGGTAGGACATGATTACTCTATCCCGAATGTAACCCCAGTTGTAATATGGATTATTTTAAATGAAATAAAAGAAGTTTCTTTGTTATATATCATGTTCATAAAGTAATTAAACTATTTTTCCGCAAGTTAACCATTGACTAAATATGACATTGAGAAAATGATTTTTGGAAATGTGTTGGATGTTAACATCTCTTTTTGGGAATACAATTTTATGACACAAGTCTAAGTACCAAAACATTTTTGTAAACCAAATGAACTAAATTGTATTTATGAAAATCTTTTTGTAGAAGAATTAAATCGAATTGACTTTGATAAAAAAAAATGGCGCAAATTTTTAGTGAAAATTCTATGTCCAAATTGGGGTGTTACAAGAATGGGTGTCCATATAGCTATAATAGTTTGCTAGGAGTTATTTGTTTAGGATAATTAATTTGGAACCTAAGGTAGTGAGCTTGATAATTATGTGATTAGGAAATTAAATAAATAAAATGAAACTTAATAGTAATGCTTATAAAATGGTATAAATATGTGTGAATGTTATCTTATATGTGATTATTGGAATGTGGTCCTATATGTGAATATTTGATATATGTGGTGATTGTTGGTGATTTAATGATTTTATGGACATATATGTTGCTTGGCTGTCAGGATCAATTTATTGATAAGAAATGGTGTGTATATAATTATTGGAAATTGTGAATATGAGCTTTGATATGGAATAAAAAGGGAATGCAGTGTGATCTGATCCTTGGGCAAGCCGGCACACTAGGTGCCCTGCTAGGTGGTGAATTGCCTGCTAGGGCCAAATTCCTGTCAGGCTAATTGCCCATTAGGTCCTAGCCAAAGGATCAATCCCACTGCATAACCACCTAAATAATAATAATAATATGTGAATTGGAAATTTATGGGAAATGAATATTAATTAAATTAACCAGCATTGTCCTAACGGATGATGCCTAATCGGTGTCTCAGTCCTGACAGGTTTAAAGTCCCTAGTAGGTGCCGAATTGCCTAGCAGGTGCGTTAATTCCTGGTGGTGCAAAGGTAAATGGAAATTAAGGAAAGGGAAATGGTATATCTAATGGATAACGTAAATGAGCAATGAAATTATGGAAATTGGAATTATTATTATTTAAATATGTGTTAAGTGGAAATATGAAATAAATGTGATTAATGAAATGACTATAACTGGACTTGATGATTGTTGCTTGGAATATGTGCTATTTGATATATTTGGATAATTGTGCTTGGCCTAGTGATTTTATTATGTCTATCTGGAAACTGCATTTCTGTTTCATGTGCAATGCTCACTCCCTTAACCTTCTTTAGGTACCGATTTTGAGCTTGCACTATTACTGGCCGAGCAGGAGTGCACTCCACACCGTGGAGTGTAATTTAGTTAAGGATGTATTCTAGTCATTGTATTATAATTAATTTATTTTGGGTTTTTGAAATAATCTAATCGCTGTCAGCTCGAGTTTATTATATCTCATTATTAGGGCTTCTAAAGTTAATTAATATATTTAGAAATGTTGAAATGTTTTATGGTTTGTTCTGGGTTGACACGTGAAAACTCTAAATTTTTGGGAAGTCCGATAAACAGAGGAAACTCTGTCGGATTCTCGTTAAGATTTAAAACGAAATTTTCAAGTCCTATTTTAAAACCAACATAATTATTAGTATTTAAGTTATATAAATATTAGGGGTGTTACACACAGCGTACCGAGCTAGGAACACTTGAGTGAACAACAAGCTTACAGGATCAGGGCCGAGCACAGGGTATTCACCCTTATCAAAACTTAATACGGTCCCAACAGCCTAACCACCACTCCTATATTCTTGTACAGCTTGAGACACAAGGGATAACTACTACGTTTATATGCTACAGGTTCTAGAAAGGCTATCTAAACAGTACCTTTCCTAGTCCTATACAAACACATCGAGCTAACAAGCCCATACAGGCCCACGCGCACATAGCAACTTCCCCTATAAGTATCACCATGCTATAGGGGCTAAGGTATGTTCTCTCAACCCTATTCTCAAGAACTACATGTGGCTTGATTCCCTTTTCACTAGGGATACGTAGGATCGGGGTCACCCTCTCCAGCTACAACAACCCATCAAACACATCGTGGTGTTTCATCAATATTTGAACACTACATTGGCGCCGTCTGTGGGGAACGATAAATTTCAATTCCAATCCACATTCCAACCAAAAAAAAGAACCAGCAACAACAGCGTGTTGATATGGTTACTGCTATGGAGGAAGGGACCATCCACGGTCATTGCCACTAGTGCTGTTCGTGAGGAGGGGCCGACGCTGCAGCATTTGGGACCGGTGCGGCGATACAGCGGTCCAGCGGTCCAGCGGTGGGAATCGCTGAGCTAACGGGATCTAGAGCCCATGATCCTCGTCGCAGCGTCGCGGTGGCTATTCTCTCTTTCAAGCTCTCGAAACAGAGCTCCACAAAGACCCACCGCATTTACCGTCACCGACGCTCCAAGTCCACGTTGTGGCACCAACTCGCAGCAGCGAACAATTCCCACCAAGTTCGATCGCGAGCAAACCATCACCAAACAGCGCCACCATCACCAAACAGCCCCACCACCGCAACCAGAGTCCCATCGCAGCAATGAACCATGGCAAGCGACCCGATGAACAAAACTCCGATTCAAACTCTAATTCGCGACCACGATGGGTCAACCGGATCACTGCTTGGATACTCCCTCGCCACCGAGGTCGGATCGAGCTGTCTTTGGTTGCCCTTGGTTCACCGCCGCTGCACATCGCCGGAGCCGCCGCTAAACACGCCCTCAACCAGTCACGTTGACAGGGCTCAAGCCTGCGCCCCATCCATCAAAAAGGTTCTCAAGCCCGACACAAGGAGAAATGGGCCAAAAGAATATAACAGGCCCAATAACCTAGAAGCACATATAGCCATAAAGGCCCTAAGTGCGGGCAGGGCGGCCCGCATTTAAAAAATAAATTAAATTAATACTTTTTTCTTTATTTTCAGTACAAATTTTTTTAAAAAAAGTGCGGGCAGCCCGCTAGCCTGCAAAATGCCCGCAAAAAGTGTGTGCCACAAGGTGGTTTTAATTTTTTTTAAATATTCAAGCCCGCGGGCCACCCGCGAAAAATAGTGGGCGGGCATGCCCGCCCGCATTCAATTTTTTTCGCCAAAACTTGTGCCCTTCCCGCAAAAAATTGCGCGCGGGTAGGCGTGGCCCGCGGGTCGCGGCCCGTTTTGCCAATGCTAGCCACAAACCTCCTAATTTGAATAAGGGAAGCTATTTCATTTAAAACTCTAAGTCTTATGCATACCAACATTTTTATTTCCTTTAATTATATCTTGTCTTATCACTAGATGATAATTCTTCTAATTTTTAATAATTGTACAAATATTTTATTGACTCACATGACTATTAGTTAACAGCAAAAATAAATTATACTTTTGCTAATTAATGTCATTTATTATTTATTATTGTTGTCATAAATTGTCAACTTGAGAGACAACCGCTAAATTATTTTTTATGTGCACATATGCGAGGTACATGTATGATGGTCCGAGCTGCTAAATAACTCATTTCGAGATTCTCATAAATGGGCAAATTGTTTTCCGAGTATCGTGAATGCAATAGCATGTTACTCTATTCGGTATATATTGATGATGGCGTGGACCCCCGTGCCGAGTTTCCCTCTTTGCGCTTGCGTTAGGAGTGTAGAGAAGCCTGTGCTCCGTTCCCTGCTTCTGATATATGTGCCAACTGCGCGCAGACCTTCCACAGCGTCCCCCTTTTGGTATCTCATACATTCCGAATATCGGGAACCACGCACTATCATTCTCTCCTCGGATTCATAAGACGATTGCGGAAACTTCGCACTGTGATCCCCATTAGAGTCTCTCGTTCTGGGTAGGAAGAATATTTTGTTGATTTCCCTTGCTCGGAATCATTTGCTTATTATGAAGAATCTCCCATTGGGTTTCCTTGTCATAATCCGAGTATGAGGACCGCCAACGAAGTATCCTCGACACATGAAACCCAAAGCAAGAACGGACACGTGGAGACATTAGACTCACCACCAACGTCACCTCCGTGCAGATGAAAGGACAGAATTACAGACCATGCTCAAAAGCTAAGACTCACCACCAGTTGGCTCAGCCTGAACGGTTAGATTATCGCTCGTCCCACTCTTAAACTCGGCACAGGCCTAAAATGCCTTACCGAGCTCAGGGGCTTATGTAGTGAACCTATCCTCGGACCTACCGAGTCCAGTTGCTCTTTTAGTATCATTACCCGGGCACAAAGAACGCTATCAACCATCCGCGATACTCTTCCGAGTAAAAGGCCTCGGTTGCAAACAGTCTTTTACGTCACCACCAACCCTCGAAAAAGGACGTCTTATCGACCCAACACAAAAAGGCTCTAAACTCGGCATGGAGTCTCTACGACTCTTCCCGAGCTGGGGGGCTTATGTCGTGGACCGGACCTCGGTCAGAACTACCCCATATTAACAGACTGTATGTAGAACAGTGATTATCCAAACTCCTCTTCCAGTCACTTGAATTCAACTGCTCGGCTAACTTTTTAACTCGGCATAGGCTCAAATCGCCTTACCGAGCTAGGGGGCTTATGTAGCGGACCTGAATCCAGTCCGATCAATTCAATCTTATGCCGACCAATTAGCACTGAGTTTAAGAGCACCGACCACGATCTGGTCGGATTCACAGCATACCGAGCTAGGGACACTTGAGTGAACAACAGGCTTACGGGATCAGTGCCGAGCACAGGGTATTCACCCTTATCAGAACTTAATACAGTCCCAACAGCCTAACCACCACTCCTATATTCTAGGGTATAGCTTGAGACACAAGGGATAACTACTGTGTTTATATGCTACAGGTTCTAGAATGGCTATCTAAACAGTACCTTTCCTAGTCCTATACATACACATCAAGCCAACAGGCCCATACAGGCCCACGCGTACATAGCAACTTCCCCTATAAGTATCACCATGCTATAGGGGCTAAGGTATGTTCTCTAAACCCTATTCTCAAGAACTACGTGTGGCTTGATTCCCTTTTCACTAGGGATACGAAGGATCGGGGTCACCCTCGCCAGCTACAACAACCCATCAAACACATCGTGGTTTTTCATCAATATTTGAACACTACAGTTAAGAGTGAAATTATAATCAATTTATTTTGGTTTTGAAATAATTCAATCGTTGTAAGCCCTGTGTTCTGTTTTATTTTGTTAATAGCGCATGCAAAGCTAATGAATATGTATATAAATGTTTCCATGTTTTCTGGACTGAACAGGTGAAAAATGTAAATTTCTGGGAAGTCCGAAAAACAAAGGAAACTCCGTCGAATTTTACAGAGAATTTTTATAAGTAAATAAATTAACTAAGAAATTTTCAATTAACTAATGGTAATTAAGGAAATATTTAGTGAGGGTGTCACATAACTTTCCTTTTTCATTCAATAAAATTCTTACTTGTTTTTTGCAAATTTACTGTCAAATATATTTACATTCCAGTACTTTACATTCTTTGAAATTTACATTTCTTGTTCATTTTCTTACAATTCTTGCATTTCAATTCAATTCTACTTAAAGCCTTAAACACTGTCATTCAAACTAGGAATATAAGATTACCACAAAAATTTGTCGTAACCCACCCTTCTGATATTCATCATGTAAACACAAATATTTCGACATGAAATCATTTTTCTAGTTAAGCACTAGTTTATAATCAATGGAAATTAAATTCCATTAACTATTCGAAACTTTCGTTTTCAAAAAGGGTTTGTTACATTATTTTAATAATCTATGGAGGCTCATGTAATTCATTGAATTGATTATTATTAAAGAGGGTTTACTATGATGTTGCTTAACTTTCTTAAGATTTTTTTACAACTAGTTAGGTCTTTTTAGAATTAGTTGAATTTTTTCGAGGTTTTAGTCCTAAAAAATTTAAAGTTTAAAAATTTATCCATTCATTTATCTGATTTCGTTAAGTGATAAATGAAAATCCATGTTAATATTGTCACGTTGCTCGTCACATACATCACGTATGACATTGATCGAATTTCTTATTTTTTTTAATGAGTAATTGGTCACATCGTTCCCTGACTTTGTAGCCATTTGTCTATTTAGTCCCTGAAATTTTTGAAATATCAATTTAGTCCCTGACTTGGTAAGATGTCAAGCACATTAGTTCCTGGCATTTGTTGTGGTGACTGTGCTGTTAATTGGACAATAACAGAGGCCAAAACAACGTCGTTTTGGCCACCTTTAAACCTTCCAACATCTATCCAACCGTTATTTCAGATCCAATGTGTAACATTCCGACTTTTATATAAATATATTTACATTCAAAAATAAAAGTTTCTAATGCTTTTCTTTAATATAAATGGAATTTTGTAAAAATGTCGGGTTTACAATAAATGGTAACAATAGATTTGAAAGAAATTTCCTTCTTTTTGTCCTTGTATCTGTGGCGATCATCCTTGTTCCGAGCATAACCAGTGATACCTAAAATGTTAAACCACTAAGGGTGAGACATTTCCAAACAATTTAAGCAAAGGATTTATAAGAGCTATAATAGAAATAGGAAATACAATTATTAAATAAATGACAATCATAAGGTCACCTTCTATGTATATAAGTTATTTTCCATTGAATTTAATATAAATCAAAGTCCAAGGCTCAATTAATAAAAACATATCTTTTTGACCCACTTTGGTATAAATAAATTATACCAATTTCGTATATAACATATAACAATATCAAGGTAAATAAATTATCCCAATTTCGTATATAACATTTTCACGTTCGCTTTACTATTATTTATGCATATTTCACTTGTTATCATTTATTTCAATTATCAAACACAATACAACAATCATAATTAACATAACAATCACAATCAATCAACATACTCAGGTGTGTCTCAATTTTAATAACATAATAATATTGAGTTAATTCCCTAGGATTCTTCACTTCCTAATTTACAATAATTCAAAGGACTTTATTTCTACACATATTCATTATGCTAATATCTCAAGTTAAGCATAAATTAAAAATTTTAATTCTAAACTATTACTTTTTCCCTAATTCCATTATAAGGCTTAAAACCCTAAGCCTAAAGAGTAGGGAAATGACTCCTCCTAACCTTGGAATCCTAGTAGTAGCGACATAGTTACATTCACGTCCGTGACTTACTCGAGGGTCAGGGTCAACAATAACGTGTTGGATCTAAATAAAGACACACGTTAAAACTAATTATAACATTAACAATATATATATATATATATATCTATATATATATATATCTATATATATCAACTAAATTCATTTTTTGTCAAAACAATAAATATATATATCATTATACAAATAAAAATCTAACATTTTTCCTTAAAACATCTCATAAAAATGGACAAAACTGAAGTCTAGTACTATATTTGCTGGTTGTCCAGGTTACCTATCCTAAGGTGACACGTGGCCTTTTTTTTCTTCTCAACTTAACAGCCCTTAAGACTTTAACACTGTTACTAATGCTCATTCTATTTTTCTTCTTCTATTTCCTCCGTCTCTTCCTCTCCCTTTCTGATGCTTCTTCTTCTTCTAAAGAGTTTTACTCTCAGCCACTCCATTTTCAGCCTTGTAACTCCCATGGCACATAAACCTTCTTCTTGAAAAACAGTGAATCCCTCTCACCGAACTGCTTCTCGTGCACACCCATTTCACACTCTGTCTTTCCTCTGTTTTTGTCGTTCTATTTTGTTAACGAAGATGGATGAGCCGATAGTAACTACCGGAATTGGCAATGCTCCTCCTACATCTAGTGGTGTCGGTCTTGGCAATCAACATGCTGAAATAGTTACTCCAACATATTTACATTCCAATGGTAAGGGTTTTTCATATTTTATTTTTATACCATGTATGCAGAAATTGTATCAAGGACTTGGTGGGGAAATGAGACATTGAAATTGATATCTTATTAATATATATATATATATATGACTTCGTAAAAGAGTCAATTGATCATTGTTGTTTTTAAATTCCCTTTCTTTGTTTAAAAGAGTCAATTGATCTTACTTTGAATTGACATTACCATGTTTAAATTGGAAATATTTTTCTTCATTTAATTGCCAGATAATACTGAGGATGAAATCACTGAGAAAGATATAGTCCCATATATTCGGATGGGGTTTGAGACCGAAGATCATGCATATAAATTTTATAATATGTTTGTTGGCTTCGTTGGTTTTAGCATTGGAAAAGAATAGAGGAATACAAGCAATTTAGAAAAGGAGATTGCGATTTCTCGAAAATATGTTTGTTTTAAAGAAGGTGTAACATCCCGAATTTTAATTTCAAGAATAATTAGAATAATAATAAGATTAGAATAATAGTAACGGTAATGACATGATATAAATAGGGGTTGAATAGGATGTTTTAGCATAAGAAACACCTAGCAATAAAAAATTAAGAATAAAAGATTTACAGCTTAGAGCGCAAATTCCACCGTTGGATGTAAAGTTGGGAGTCATATAAAGCTTCTTTTCAAATTTGAGCAAGATTCGACAGGTAACGAAGGAGTTGTGGCATTCTGAAATGCAAGGGGTGAAAAACAGGCTATGTAATCGATTACTTCGAGGAAAGTAATCGATTACCTGCTGGCTGTGGGGAACCCTAAAATGGAATTTCAGGAACTAATCGATTACTTTGGGGAAGATAATCGATTATCTGGTCCCTCTGAGGAAAAATAATAAAGGAAATTCAATGGGTAATCGATTACTTTTGTAACAGCCCGCTTTTCGGAAACCAGGAATAATTGACTTTTACTTAGTGAAGTGGCAAAAATGAGGCCAAATTTTTTTTTTTGAAAACATATTGAAATGGTAATATTAGGTGTAACCCCCTTTACTGAAAATCGGATTGTTACTAAAATCGTTCATCACGTAAAACTTTCATCTTTATAAAGCATCATAACATTTTCTCAAAAGACTACATTGTTTGTTCTTGAAAAATAGAGTATTCCCGAATTTAAAACTTGGCTTAGTTACATAATTTGCACATTGCTTGGTAATCCTTGACTCGACACACAAATCATAAACTTATACTAAACACACTACTCTTCCTTCTGATGAAGACAACTGGAGAAAGGTTCCCTTTCTTCTTGCGCCTTTTCTTTGCTCCCGAAGATGAAGCCGCCTCTGTCTCTACTTTCCCGTTGTCGTTAGACTCCAGCTCCCATACGTCCAGAGTGATGTTCTCCATACAATGCTCCGTCTGCCCGTTGAGATATCAGCAGCCCCGATATGCCAACGAACAAGAGAGAGTAAGCGATCCGAACGACGAATCGTCGACGGTGTGGGATTACAATAGACGAGATACTAAGACCACACAAGCACACAATACACACAATGGCATACAACATAGCAATCAAGAATTTCATTCTTATCAATATTATCATTATTAATATTATTATCATTTCCTTCTTTCTCAATCACTTTCTCCCTTTCCCTTACAAGTCTTTTACTTTCATGTTCCAATATCGTTCCTGCCCTTAACATTCCAGGGAACTTCAATCACATCATTATTACTCTCTTTATTACTGTTCAAGTTTCATTATTAAGTCTTATCAAATCATAACCTTCGATGATTGAGGGAATTATAACATCATTGAGGTACCCCTTTTTGTTATCGTCGTCTCACACGTCTACATCTCCTCGGCCATCCACCCAGCCTAGTCGGAAGCGAACAGGAGTACAGGACCTTTACCGTGCGGGCACGACAGCTGTCTCAATACAAATGGTCCCAGATCAGGAGGACTCAGCCTCAATTAATAATATCAACATGGCACACTGCCTCGCAGTGGCAAACAAGATGCCCCACTCCAGTCCCTCTCCACTGTTCTCGAAATGCCATAGGGGTGACAACACTATTCTGGTCCCGGGTGCAGAACTTACCACGGTATTAGACCCAGTCCCCACCACGTTAGTGCACCACATGTGGAGTTCGTTCTGCCCAGAATAGTACTCAAGGCAACGTGACGTTTTACCGCCCGAGCCTACCCTATTGCATTCACAACCCGAATATCCCTGATATCTGGGGTACCTTCCTCTCCACTACTCCGCACTCTCATACCTCACCGCGTTAATGTCTTTTAATATCTTTTATCTTATCAATTTATCTTAAGATCGGCCCATCCTTCGTACATCCCTTCATTGAGACCCGACCACTACTTGGTACAAACTTTCGCTCATCAAATCTCGCATAGCACAGAGCTTGGGTCACATCACAAACTCACATTACTCCATTCCTCACAATCACCTCAACTCAAAATCTTTCCTCAAAACCACATTCTCAAACCATCTCAAAACAACAATTTCAACTTCCACAAAATATCCTTTAACAAAATCTCTTCCTCAAAAGTCTTTTAAAAAAGAATCACGTTTTGGGTGAGTGTTAATGGAGGAGCAAGCTCAACTCAACATTAAGCTTCTTCCCAAAACGTGAACGAGGTATCACATCTCATATCCACTTCCACGTTTCTTCTCCCAGCTCTGGCTCGTTCCCAACATCATCATTTCATTCTTTCCCCAGTTTCAATTCTCTATCTCTTTCCATTCCAAACCATTTCATATCCTTTCACATTCTTCCTTTCTCTTCTTTTCTTTATTTCCTTTGACTTTCTTATTTCTTTTTCTAATGTCAGGACGTAACAGACGTCCATCAGGGTATTGTTTAATTAATCAACAGCAACTAGTATCATTAAACATAATTAAAGTAGTAAACATAACATACGACTAGTCACACAAACATCATACAATCAACAGTGTGGTCATTGTCACCTTCATATAAGTGGCCACACAATCAAACAATTGCCACTTATACTACTAACTCCGAACCACTAAGTTCCGATCTTTGAGATGATACGGAACGTCCTAATATATCACCTAAACACCACAGTGTCTTAGGATAGCTTCTCTCTCACCTGAGGTCTAGTGATTAATTGCGTACCGTCACCTCGGATCCTTTCTGCTGCCGGCTGCCCTAATCCCTTGTCTTTAAGATTTCCTCGTACTAAATAAAATACACTTACGTTATTATCGTGTATTAAGAAAATCTTTTTGGTAACTTAGACACCTCTTATTCCTCGTCGGAAAATTTAAAACATAATCGTTTTTACTCCGGCTTTCGCTTAAATCAGTTATTATTTAAAAACTTTCCTTTACTTTAAATCATTTGTACTCATTTTTAAAACTAAGAAGCAAGTTCAAGCTATTCTGGACAGCAAAAGTCGTTTTGCAAAAATCACTTTAACAAAACCCCGAAAACATTTTAAAACACTTTTTCTCTTTAAATAACTCTTTGATCCAAAATTAACACTTTAAAACTCGTGTTTTTAGCATAAAATAAATCTTGGACAATCACTAATACAATCCAACGAGCTTAATTAAATTAATTCCCAAACTCATCCGAAGTCAATTTGTTTTCAAACCAATTACGTATGCAAGTATTTTTCATTCAAACAATTACAACAACACTTGGATGAATTAAGTCACATAAGTGATTACACAACTCACAATTAATTCATAACACAAAACACTCAAGCATGCACAAATTCACAAACCTCATTGAACTAAAATCTAAATCAAACACATTTATTTTTTTCTCACTTTAAACAACTTAAATCCTTTTTAAAAATCATTATATGAATTTACTTTCATGCAACTAAATTTCCTAGACTCACTTATATTCATGACCGAATATAATAAAGAAAATAAGTCAAGAATCACAGACATACAACACACAAATCAACTTGGTTTATTTTAGGTATTCAAATTCCATTCTACATACATAGGCCGAACCTCTTTTGACAAACATAAAGTTTTGGGTTTACTTTTTCAACATGCAAAACACAAAACTTCTTAAATCACAAAAGTAATTAACGTGCATGTATCTCTTATGAAAATCAGAACATGATTTTCTTGATTTCTAGGCCTAAACCGAATACTTCATTACTAAAATCAAGGTTTAACTTCAAACCTTTATTATTTATGAACATGAAACATAGATCAAACAAAACTGCTTTTCAAAAATCTTATTTCTTTTAGTTCTTTTGCAAACCGTGATGACCACTAGGGAAAATTAAATCTTTTTATTCAAAAACCACATGCATGGACTCAAATCTTGTAAATCAAGTAATGAGAATACTTTTGGAAATAATCAAACACACTTATGCCCTTTTCTTTTTATGAAAACCGAATTGGATCCAAAAATAAAACAACATAATTCAAATAAGATCACAAATCATAACTATTTCAATGAGGCACTCACATGTAAAAGAATCTAGCCTATTGACCTAGTATAGGCCGAGTCATCATTATAGGAAAACAAAGTCTTTGATGCATTCTTTTCACATAAAAAAAACCTTAAAACACAAAATCAAAACATGCACTTCTAGACACATGGCTTTAGAAAATGCCACTCCCTTTTCCCTTTCAAAACCGTGACCTCTTAGTTACTTCAAACATGTTTTCATTTCTATTTTTCTTTGCATGTGCTTTCAAAATAATTTGGAACGAAAGAGAATCACATACAAAAAGGCTTTTATGAAAATGATCATGATCTTTTTGATTTTCAAAAGTTTGACCGAAAACTCATTCACAAAATCAAGTGAAAATTTAAATGTTTTATCTTCAAACACACTTAAACTTAAGTCAAGGCAAAGCCATTTTGAAGAAATTTGTTTTTCCTTTACTTTCTCTTTAAAACCGTGACATGTAAGCTAAAACCAAGACTTTTTGAGCTAAAGAAAATCACATGCAAGACTAGAAATCAAAGCTATTGAAGATCAAGGCAAGAATCACACCTTTTTCAAGATCAAAACAATAATCAAGGACTTTTTGAAAAGAAAACCAAAGATCAAAGCTTAGAAAAATTCAAAGTTAAAATCAAGGCATTCAAACCACATAGATCACCTTTAGCAAGCATCAAACTAACATGCATGGACTCAAATCAAAAATAAAAATCATCATGACCTAGTTTCCTAGACATGGCCGAATAATAGAGTCAACGGTTTAAGGTTCTACAAGTTGGTTTGATTCTTGAAATCAAAGGATCTAGGCTTAGAATTTACATATAAACATAGATCTATAAGAAAGGTAGACATGCATCAACAACAAAGGAACTTTTACAAGGCTTTAAAGAATGAACTACCCTAACACCCTATGATCTTCGAACAAACTAAGGAAAAGAGAAGATCTTCCACCTTCTTCACTCCATCTTCAAGAAATCCTAAGGCTTGGGCTTAATCTTCTTCTCTTCCTCCTCTTAGGCTCATGGCTCCTCTTTCTCTCTCTATGTTCCCATTTCTTTCTAAGAGTTGGATGTTCTCTTAGAATAAGTGTTTGGTTGGAAGTGAATTGTGAAGTAAATGGGTGGATGTGCTACGGTTAAGGCTTATAAGAAGGCAACCCACAATTCCCTTCTTACCCTTGAGTCAATTCGGTCAAGAGTGGGACTAAGAGGGGTAAAATTGGTTAAACTAAGACTTGCATGGCTCAAGCCAAGCCAAGAGACAAATGAGGTAGGATTAGGCTCAATCCTTCATTCTATTGGTTGGTCAAACTATTAAACATGCTTAACACTAAACTAACCCTATGTGCTATTAAGCCATTAGCTTAAGGTGTAAGAAAGTCAACAAAGTTGCATCATGCATGCACCACACACCCACACACGGCGACACCTATGCCTCCGCATGCACATACACACCTTTGGTCAAACATACACATGCACTTACACACTACTCACACGTATACACATGCATATTCCTCACTTCACCTAGTTAGGATTTGGTTAGGATTTAGTTCACTTGGTTAAGGCTTGGTTACAACTTAGGGAATTCCTAGGTTCACTCTATATTCATACACATACATACACGGCACCCACATAGTTAGATTCATGCATTCACACATTTTTACACATTACTCCCATTCATTTATGCATACATTATCATATTTGTTAATTAAATTTTATATAATCCTAGGCACACACATATGTCCAAGACCGTACATACATATGCATACCCACGTAGAAAGCAATTTATTCATGCATCAAAATTATAATGACACCAAAGTATCATGCACATATTTATGGGAAACAAGACACATTTTCATAAAATAATTCCTTGTTGAAAAATTTCATCATTTTACTAAAAGAATCCCGAACACATAATTATTTTCCAAAATCCAACTTAAAAAAAATCCAAAACTTAATCCCACAAAAGATCATTCTTTAAAATCATTTACCATTTTGAAAACGTGACTTAAGAAATTTATTTAAGAAAATTATTCTTTTCAAAACACTTTTATCAAAATAAATCTCTTTAGTATTTTAATTAATACGAGGAATTTGCGGGGTGTTACAACTTTCGAAGGTAATTGATTACCAGTGGGTCTGACGCGAAAAAAAATAATAGCTTGGGGGCCACGAATTTGCAAGCTTCCAAGGAAAGCTTGACTCCAACACAACCCCATATACACATAAAACACATATTCCATTTCCCTAACACAACAAACACTTTTCTTCCTTTTCTATTCCATCTTCTTCCTCCTCAAGGTCCAAGTTCTTCATCACCACCACCAAGCATCAAGCCCCATCACACCCATCATCTCCATCAAGCTCCCTGTTTAGCTCATCACCATCACCATAGAGCTTTCTCTCTTAAGCTCCTCATAACCACCATGGCTCCTCTTTCTCTATCATGGCCCAACACACCCAAGGGAAAGAGAAACTCCTCCCTCCATCAAGTTCTCCATAGGACAACATCTCCACATATCTATTGGTTATCTTCATTAGGACCTAAGGCTAGCATACGGGCTCAAACTAAAGGAGCGCAAAGGAAGAGGAAAGTTCAAACTTTAAGGGTACACAAAGCAAAGGGGAGGTTTAGGGCGTGAGGTTTTATCTTTCTCTCTCCATTCAAGGTAAGGATGTGGTATTACCTTTACTTAGAGAGTAGATTCTAAATAGAGTATAGGGATAACTACGTGTAGATAAATATGGATAATAATGAACCTTAGGGTATCCTACTTGATTAGAAACTAATTATTCGGTATTTGGGTGAGAGAACCCACTATGTTGATGATTGATTATGTATATGATATTATGTGTTTGAATATGTTTTATTGATTTAAAAGAAATAATGAGTAATATGAAAAGGGTGAGTGAATCACTAGCTATGCTAGTTTTATGATAGAACTAAGTAAAAGTTTGAGAGGAAAACTTGATACGGTGATAATAGCATATTTGGGATTGTTTGTGCGAAGGGAATAGTTTAAAAAGTGAGTTAGAAACACCTAAGAAATGTGCCTAAAGAGTAAGTGAAAATAAATGGATCAACTAGAATAGATGGATAGTTAAGAACTGGATTAAATAGAATAGGAGTGAACCTTAGGGTAGTTGGAAATGGACACTAGATGGAGAGTAGAGAATTGAAATGTTAGTTGATAATCTTAGTAGATGTAGTTGAGGGAATGAATAGTTAGGAACTAAGGAATTGACTATGAACCCTCTCTTTTATAGTAATGGTAGGAAATGTCGTTATTTAGGACTGTTAAGGTTGGTAGTCATCGGGGTAGAATAGGGCTGAGTAAGTTAGAATTAGTTGAGGTTAGCTAAAATGGCATAAGCATAAAAGAAGGGATGGAGATAAGACTTAGGGATTTAGTGGAAAGAAATTAAGCATGAATCAGGTTCTAATTTATAAATAGGAAGATGCAAGAGAAAACTAGGGAATAGTAATAAAGAGATGGATGATGAATTAGTTAGATAGTAAGTTAAGAAACAATACGAGTAACAAAGTGGCAATTACAATGGAAATGAAAGAGAAGTAAGGATAATTAATAAGGTAAAGGAAAGAGAAATAAGAATTAAAAGTGAGTAAAGAATAAGTAAGTGGTAAGATAGAATTAAGATTAGAACATGAGAGAATGATATAAATCATAGGTTGGTCATAACGACCCTGTGAATAGGAATTAAATCACAGGTTGGTCATACCGACCATGTGAATAGGAAATTAATCACAGGTTGGTCATAACGACCCTGTGAATAAATAATAAAGAGGGAAATAATGAAAAGAAATGGAGGGAATAAAAGAAATGAAAAGAGGAGTAAATATATTGTGCATGTTGTTTGCTTAATGTTTATACTTGGTTTATTTCTATGCCTCTTTAGAAACTATTTTCCCAAGTTCTGTGTAATGCTACCCTTCTTGCGGTTTTTCTACAGGTACAGGAACGAAGCTTACACTATTGCAGGCCGAGCAGGAATACTCTCCACCCCGTGGAGTGTAAATTAGATACGAGAGAAGTATAGTAGATTAGGTTTATGTCAGTTCATTTTGATGTAAAAACAATTCACTATTTTCCCATGTTCTGCGTTATTTTCTGCACTTAGAAGTAGTTTTTAGTTTAATTTATTTTTTTTAGTTTTAATTGTTCTATTCTTTCTTCACAAGTGTTGCGTAACCTCTTTATGCATTTGTGTTCTGCAGGTAATCGAGAAGCTTTGCGATTTGATCCTGAATTGGAGTTGAGTGCAAAAAGAAGGAAGAAGCAAGGAAGGAAGGAGAGGAAAGAACGAGAGAAAGATGGCTGAAACAACTACATCTACACCTCCAGTCAGGAAGACCTAGGTGGACTACACAACCGTGGATCCGGACATATGCATCTCCATCATAGTCCGACCGGTGATCACCGTAGCATCGTTTGAGATTGATCCCCAGTATATCCATCTCATCAAATATGATCAATTCTCAGGAGCCTCACATCAGGATCCCACAGAGCATGTCGCCAACTTCCTGAACATGCTCAACTTCTTCAAGATCGAGGGTGCATCGGAGGAGGCAATTAGGATGAGGATGTTTCCTCTCTCCTTGAGGGAACATGCCTACACTTAAATGAAGAACCAGCCAGCATGAAACCTTTCTAGCTGGGAAATTCTTGTCAAGAAATTCATAGACAAGTTTCTTCCAGCGGGAAAGCAAGCGAGGCTGCGCCAGGATGTCAACTCCTTTATGCAAGAAGATGGAGAGCATTGCACGAAGCCTGGGACAGGTACAACCAGCTGTTGAAGAAATGCCCCACACATGCAATTCCGGATTGGATGCAAATCCGGTTATTCTATTTTGGGTTGAAGATGAAAAACAAGATCATGATTGATGCAGCACCTAGCGGTTCCCTCCTGAAGAAGACTGTTGAAGAGGTAAAGGAGATTATAGAAATAATGGCCTACAACAGCAGTCAGGCTATCACTGAGAAGACTTTCCTGAGGAATTTAGATCTGAGTTCAACCCAAGTGCAGACTATCATTCAACAGAACAAGGAGATGCAGCAAAAAATAGCTGCATTGGCCAAGCAAATGGGTTAAGCTCAGATATCTGCAGTCAACACCCTGAAACGCGACTTCTGTGGAGGGAATCACCGCAATGGTGATTGTGCAAAAGACATTGGAGGAGGACCTGTGAGCATTGAGGAGCAGGCAAACTATGTGGGTGGTGGGGGACATAAGAACAACATGTACTCCAACTCCTACAATCTGGGGTACCGCTGCCATCTGAACTTCTCATGGCACATCCTAGCCCTCAACCCACCACAATAGCCACAACGGACACAGAAGCCAGCATGGGAAGCAGCCTTAGAAAAGTTAGCCTCACACACTAACACATTCATGGATGAAACAAGGGCGCAGTTCGCCAACCAAGGGGCTAGCATCCGCAACTTGGAGATGCAAGTGGGCCAGATCGCAAAACAGCTCTCAGAGAGATCGCTAGGAACCTTTCATACTAACACCATTACAAATCCCAAGGAGCATTGTCTGGCAGTGACTCTTCGGAGTGGCAAGTCTTATGAGGAGCCACAACCGAAGGGTGATGCAACTGAAGTGGCGAAGAAGAAGGAAGAGCAACCTAGGACTGATGCAACATTGACTAAAGAGCAAGGCAAGCCTGGAGCATCGAAAGCGCAAGATCCGCATGCAGATCTCAACCACAGCACACCAATGCCTGCTCCATTACCTTCGAGGATTCCTTATCCTCAGAGGCTGAAGAAAGAAGAGGACAAGGGACACTTCTCCAAGTTCTTGGAGATGATCTGAAAAATTCAAATCAATATCCCGTTTGCAGAGGCTCTTGAACAGATGCCTCTGTATGCGAAATTTATGAAGGATCTGTTTACTAAGAAGAAGGGAATGCTTTTGGAAGAAACGTTTCCTATTGCGGAGAAGTGCAGCAACATAACCAAAATCAACCTTCTACCAAAGATGAAGGATCCTGGAAGATTCAACCTCCCTATCAGCATTAGCAAGGAATTCACAGGTAAGGCTCTATATGACCTTGGTGCTAGTGTCAATATTATGCCATTATCTGTTTGTGAATCATTAGATTTAGGAGATGTTAAGCCTACCCCATCCCTGTTACAATTAGCTGATAAATCCATTCTCTGCCCTTATGGAGTGGTGGAAGACATATTGGTGAAAGTGAATTCCTCTATTTTTATACTGCCCCTGGATTTTATGATCCTAGATGTTGAAGAGGATGAAAACATTCCTCTAATATTTGGTAGGCCATTATTGGCCATAGTAGGGGTAGTAATAGATGTTCCTAGGGGAGAAGTGATTCTCCGCGCGAATGGTGAGCAATGCACTATAATTTTTTTTGAAAAACCACCAATCACTGCGAATCGGTTTACGCCGCTTAACTTCATTCAGCATTCCAATACTGAAAATAATTTGAATAAGCAGCTCCCATCCTTGAAGGGGAATTTGGCATCCCCCTAGCCTCCGAAAGGAGGTGACCCGTCAGGCTAGTGACGTTAAACAAGCACTAGTTGGGAGGCAACCCAATGATTAGGTATTTTCCCTTAGTTTTTAGGTAATTAGTTTTTTTTAATATTTTTTTATTATTTATTTTCGTTAATTTAATTTTCATAAAAAAAGGGTTGTACAGGTCTGGCGCGCCTGGGCGCCCAAACCCACGCGCCTGGGCGCCCAGACCCACGCGCCTGGGCGCGCGTTGGGCGGAAATACCCACGCCCAGGGGAGTTATCTCCCTCATTCCTCATTCTTTCCTCAATTCATTCATTCTCTTAATAACCCTAAGCCCCAAATCTTCTAATCTACTTCAAATCCTTCACAAATTCTCGAATTCTTCCATAAATTAACAACATTCCATCATCTTTCTACCTTATTCTTCACTATTTTGTGCATTCATTAGAGATTCATCTCATTCCCTCTCTTCTCTTCAAATTCGGTTTCTCACTCTCTAAGGGCATGGGACACGAATTTCACACACTTGTGGGTAAGAAAACACTCCTCTATACTCTTTGGTACTGATTAGTTTAATTTTGGTGTTCAGAGTTAGTGTTGTGGAGTTTGGGTTTAGTTCTATTTTTGGTACCCACCAAGTGTTTGATAAATTGTCCCTAGTTGTTTTTGAGTAATTTAGGATGCCAAGGGGGAAGAGACCAACAATAGGCAGTAGTAGTGACATAGGGAAGACCTTTGAGCACTCGAGGGTCTCTGATTATTATGATGGAAAAATGGTTCGGCGAGGGATAACCCCCGAGACGAGTATGCTTTTTGATAGTGAGGGTCCCTCGGGCCGTAGAGTTATTGGAGTGAGAGAGATTGAGGAGGCTAAAGAGACTCTGCTGATCAGCAGGTGGATGGACTGGGTTAGGGAGTCTGATGAGGCGTTTAGCAAATTCCTGGTTTGGGAGTTCTATGCTAACGAATGGTGGAGAGCCTAACGATCAGAATTAGAAGGAAGTAACAGGAGGGTTAGTTATGTTAGAGGAGTACAGATGCCTTATGATGCGGACACTATTGCTCGTGTCATGGGACTTCCATCTTACCCACCAGAGGCGGCACCCGCCATGTTTACATCTGATAGCTTCGATAGCGAGGATGAGTACCCGTTGGACCGGGTTAAGGAGGCCTTATTTCTGAGGGATTAGGATTGGAACTTGTTCATGGCTGGCACGGTCAAGCATGTGTACCAGAAGTATCTTAGGGGAGCTGCTAGGTTTTGGGTCAGGTTCATTGTTCATAACCTGGACCCACACTCACACGACACCGAGGTTCAGCCGGGAGTTTGTAGACTTATTTATGCCCTTTGTCGGGGAATAGTAGTAGATGTTGCATCGATCATCCCTGATCGTATGCATCATTTTGCTAGGAAGGAGACGGGGTATGCTGGCTTTCCTTTGGTTATCACCCGGCTGTGCACCGCAACTGGAATTGACTTTAGAGCAGATGTGCGGGACCTTAAATGGACCCCTAGGATGACTAAGGCCACCTGGGATTCATATATTTCTCGAGCTATCGAAACGGCCAGAGAGGGCCCACCACCATAGCTGCAGTAGTTTGTCCCGCCACCACCATAGCAGCAGCAGTATGAGGCAGGACCTTCCAGCCAGCCGGTGAGGTAGTCGGGGGGCATGGATGAGGTGATTGGGTTGATGTAGCGGGTGCTGAGGCGACAGAGCAGAGCGGCTGAGTTCTAGCCCAGGGAGATGCATCAGAACCAAGCTAGGGATGTGATTCTGAGGGATTGGAGAGCAGCACAGGGCCTACCATATGATGTGCTTCCATACACTGAGGAGGATCATGGCCTGCTGGATTCGTCACCCGAGGAGGATGAGCATTGAGGGGATTTTGTAATTTATTTCTTTTTATCATATGTATTCCCCCTCCCCTATTCAGACCTGTACTACCAACAAAAATATGTATTGCTTTGTAGGATTTTATTTTTATTTTTATTGCATGGATATTATTCTGTTCACTTTCTATTGCATCTGTGTATATATATTGTGTTTGCAACAGGTGTGAGTTGATGTCTTCCCCATGAGTGGTGCTATTTTGCACTTGTTTCTAATGACCTGCAGGTATTAAGTTTGAGGGAGCATCTTCTCATTTTTTTTAATGATGAGCTGTGTTGCGGATGTTTAGGGAAGTGTTCTGAATTTTTCCTTGTAATAGTGTTGGACTCTCTAGAAAGTATACTAGATCGTACAATAGTAATATAATGTAAGTGAAATTATCGTCCCACTAATTTGAGGCTGAAATATGATGTTTTTGTACCTTATTTAACCCCTATTTACTTTGGTTTTGGTGTGTTCTTAAGCAAATTCCAGTCTTTTGTTAGGATTTTTAGTTGTCAAGTGTTTAGGTAGGGTGTTGTTCGTTTTGATGTGTTTGTTAGTGTTTCAAGTGTTTTTAGTGCCAAATTGGAGATGGGAAGAAGAAATCAGAGCTGGACTTTGAGGAATTGAAGTTGAAGTGAAGAAAAAGTGGAAATTTACACTTGCACGCCCAGGCGCAGGGTTAGCACGCCCAGGCGTGCAAGGGGTCAAGGCATCAGTGTTGGGGTCAAATGGCTAAAATTGATTCAGCAGTTCAGTCAGATGCGAGCCCAGGCGCGCGGCACCATGCGCCCAGGCGAGCGTGTCACGAAGGAAGAGGGTCTGATGGATTTCAGAGGCGCGCCCAGGCGTGCCAACACCATACCCAGGCGTGCATGACAGATCTGATTGAGATTTATTTCTGTTTTAATGGATTTGTGAGGAGATTGGTTTTTTGGAGGGTTTTAAAATAGATTAGGATTGATAATTAGGATGATTCAGAACACTTGGAATAGAGTTTTTGCATTGATTTTGGTGAAGAACGGAGATTAGAGGCAAGGATTAGTGGTAATTATGTCACTCTTTATCACTTTTATTGCTTTTCTTCTTCCAATTATGAACTAAATCCTTCTTTGGGATGTAGGAGTAGATGAATATGGAACCTTGTTAATGTTTATGCAATGAATTGATTTTATTTTTCCATTATAAATTATGTGTTTGATTATATTTTTATAGATGTTCATGAATGTGCGCAGTTCATGAATTAGGAATCCTAATTTAATAGACATATTGATTTAGGATTGTGCCCAATAATCAAACAGTTCAATTGCATAGGGATAGACATATTTCTTATGAATTGAATAATTTTTACAAGTTTTTAATTGAACTTAATTAAGGGTTAGGTTTTAAGGCTCTCTTGAGACATCATTGGGAGATTAATCTCTAAAATACGGAAACGTTCTAAGACATTAGGCGTTTTCTACTTTTGCAAAACAAATTCAGAATTTAGGAAAACAAATTAATTCATTGTCAAACGTTTTAGGAACCCTCATCGAAACTACGTCCCGCTTTTTCCCATTGTTCAAGAATCGTTTTATTTATTTATTTTAATTTATTTAAATCAAAAATTACTCAATCAATTGAATTCCAATTTAATTTTCATTTAGTAATTACGAATAGGTGAGAATTATTAAAGTCAATTTCAGTCCTCGTTGGGAATGATACTCTATTTATCACTTTATTACTTGTACGATCTGGTATACTTGCCAGAATCCCAACAAGTTTTTGGCGCCGTTGCCGGGGACTAAAATTATATTTTGATAATTTTTCGGTACTTTTAGTAGTTACTTAGTGAAAGTTTATTCTAGCTATTTATTTTTAATCGTTTCTATTTACTCAACAGGTGCTTTTAACCCTCTTTGCCGAGATTGGTATATGCACTTGCGTTCTGCAGGTGATTACAGCAGCCTACAATTCGATCCTGAGATCGAGTTGACAGCAAAGAAGCTAAGGAAACAAGAACACCGGGAGAAAAGGGAACGAGAAAGAATAATGGCTGAAGAGCGCGAGCGTGAACGCAGGCATGAGCGTGAGCAGGAACCTGACAGGCGTACTTTGGCAGATTACGCCTTAGTCGACCCAAATTTGTTTGGTACTAGCATAGTACGACCTGCTGTCACTGCCGCGAATTTTGACATTAAGGGGGTATATCTGAACATGCTGCAATCAAATCAATTTAGCGGTGCCCCAGAAGAGGATCCGAGTGATCACATTGCCAGTTTCCTGAGCTACCTGGACTTCTTCAAGATTCAAGGTGCAAGTGATGAGGCAATAAGGTTGAGGCTTTTTCCTCTCTCATTAAGGGGAAAGGCGCTTCAATGGCTCCATGCACAACCACAGGGGAGCATCACTTCTTGGGAGGAATTGGCTACGATTTTCGTGGACAAGTACTTCCCACCTTCCAGACAAGCTCAGCTTAGGCAAGAAATCAACGCCTTTGCTCAGCAAGATGGGGAATCTCTACATGAGGCGTGGGAAAGGTATAAACAGATGTTGAAGAAGTGTCCCAATCACGCTATGCCTGAATTGATGCAGATGAGGACATTTTATGATGGGTTGAGTCTCTCTAATCAGCATCTAGTCGACTGTGCATCACAAGGTTCATTAGAGAGCAAGACCGCTACAGAGGCTAGACAGTTGTTTGAGAAGATGGCTCACAATAACAGTCGTGCTACTGTTAGGAAGCGCATCATGAAGAAGAGTGATTTGGAGCCTGATAATGTGCAAGCCCTGTTTGCACAGAATAAAGAGATGCAGCAACAGATAGCTGCATTGACTCAGAAATTGGGTCAGGTCCAAATGAATGCTTCATCAGGTATACCTCTTATCCCTTCTGATAATCCTGCTTTAGTACTAACATGTGATTTTTGTAAAGGCAACCACCGTAATGGTGAGTGTGCATTTGAGGTTAGTGCTAGCACAGGTAACGATGAACAGGTGAATTTTGTGGGAGGAGGACAGAAGAACAATCCTTACTCAAACACCTACAACCCAGGGTATAGAAGTCACCCTAACTTCTCGTGGCGCAGTCCAGCACTCCAGCCACCACAAGAGAAGCAACCGGCACCTTGGGAGGAAGCAATTGAGAAGCTCGCTCAAACAACAACAAATTTTGTCGAGGAGACGCGAGCCAACTTCAAAAACCAGGGTGCCAGCATTCGCAATCTGGAGGTTCAGATGGGTCAACTCTCCAAGCAGATGTCAGAGAGGTCACCGGGATCCTTTCCTAGTGACACCATTCCAAACCCCAGGGAGCATTGCAAGGCCATTACTCTTCGAAGTGGCAAGTCTCTTGAGGAGCCACGGAAGAAGAGTGATGAGGTGGTGCTTGAGAAGGAAGAGGCAAAGGAACAACCAGCTGAGGAAACAACTCCTGAAGTGCAACCAAATAAGAATTCAACTGCAACTCAGGAAGAAGAGAAGAAACCACAGATGTCTCACAAGGTTCCCTTTCCTCAGTGGTTGAAAAAGGAGGAGAATAAGAAGCAATTTGCCAAGTTCATGGAGGTGTTCAAGAGGCTCCAGATCAACATTCCATTTGCGGAGGCCCTTGAGCAGATGCCCACGTATGCTAAGTTCATGAAAGAGCTCTTGACCAACAAAAGAAAGATGCAAGATGATGAGACTGTGCTTCTCACAGAGGAGTGTAGTGCAATTCTGCAAAGGAAGCTCCCTCAGAAGTTAAAAGATCCTGGGAGTTTCACAATCCCTTGTAACATTGGGGGATTTGACATTGGCAAGGCTCTGTGCGGCTTGGGGGCAAGCATCAATCTGATGCCCCTCTCCATCTTCAAGAAGCTTGGTATTGGAGAAGCGAAGCCAACAATGATGTGCCTTCAGCTAGCTGATCGGTCTGTGAAGAGGCCCTATGGGAAAGTGGAGGATGTGCTTGTCAAGGTGGACAAGTTCATCTTCCCTGCTGAATTTGTCATCTTGGATATGGAGGAGGATTCAGACATTCCTCTCCTCTTGGGTAGACCTTTTCTAGCTACTGCGCGAGCCCTCATAGATGTTCAATAGGGCGAGCTCAAGCTCTGGGTTCATGAGGAAGAGGTCTCATTTAATGTCTACCGGTCCATGAAGAATTCGATGGAAAGCTCCCAATGTTTCTTAGTGGACGTGATTGACACTTTAGTCATGTCTACCTTTGAGCAAATTGGGCATGGAGATGTGTTGGCAGTTGCTCTGATACATGAGAAGAGTGAATATCTGAAGGTGAAGAAGGTGGTGGCCAGATTAGATGCACCTACAGCTTACACAAGGACAGATGAGATGAAGGAGCTGAAGATGCATGAAAAGGAGGCACGGGCAGTACCAGAGCTCAAAACTCTTCCACCAAATCTCAGGTATGAATTTTTAGATTACACTAAATTCTATCCAGTTATAATTAGTAATGCCTTGACTGAAACTGAAACTGAGAAATTAATGAGAATTTTGAGGCAATAGAAAGCTGCTTTAGGATGGAGTGTGTCTGATTTGAAGGGGATTAATCCCAGTTTCTGCATGCATAAGATTCTCCTTGAGGAGAATTTTAAGCCAGTAATTCAGCCTCAGAGGAGGCTGAATCCGACTTTGCAGGAAGTCGTGAGAAAGGAGGTAGTCAAACTTCTAGATGTAGGCATTATCTACCCCATCTCCGACAGCACTTGGGTTAGCCCAGTTCAAGTAGTACCTAAGAAGGGGGGTTAACTGTGGTTAAGTCTGAGAAAGATGAATTAATACCAACCCGCACTGTTTCTGGGTGGCGTGTGTGCATTGATTATAGGAGATTAAACAATGCCACCCGGAAAGATCATTTCCCATTACCCTTTATGGATCAAATGTTGGAACGATTAGAAGGACATGCATTCTATTGTTTCTTGGATGGATATTCAGGTTACAATCAAATCTGTGTCGACCCTGTAGACCAGGAAAAACCTGCTTTCACTTGTCTCTTTGGGATTTTTGCCTATCGGAGAATGCCCTTTGGGCTTTGTAATGCACCCGCGACTTTTCAAAGGTGTATGTTGGCTATATTCTCCGACATGGTCAAAAATTTTATTGAGGTTTTCATGGATGACCTCTCGGTCTACGGGTCGTCCTTTGATGCATGTCTTTCCAATCTGGGTAAAGTTTTAAAAAGATGTCAAGAAACTAATCTAATCCTTAACTGGGAAAAGTGTCAGTTCATGGTCAGGGAGGGGATAGTTTTAGGACATAAGATTTCAGAAAAGGGTATTGAGGTTGATCAGGCAAAGATTGATGTCACCAAAAATCTACCTCCTCCAGTAAATGCTAAGGGGATAAGAAGTTTTTTGGGTCATGCTGGTTTCTACCGGAGATTCATTAAAGATTTTTCAAAAATTGCAAAACCCCTATGCAATTTACTGGAGAAGGATGCTGAGTTCATTTTGGATAATAATTGCATGAAATCCTTTGAACTTTTGAAAGAGAGATTGATTACAGCTCCTATCATGGTTGCACCCAATTGGGGTGAACCTTTTGAACTAATGTGTGATGCTAGTGACCACGCAATAGGAGCTGTACTTGGTCAAAGAATTAATAAAGTTTTTCATGCAATCTATTATGCCAGTCGTGTGTTGAACAGTGCACAAATTAATTACACGACCACTGAAAAAGAACTCTTGGTAGTGATTTTTTCAATGGACAAGTTTCGTGCCTATTTGATAGGCTCGAAAGTGATAGTGTTCACAGATCATGCCGCTTTAAGGCACCTATTGGCTAAGCACGATGCTAAGCCAAGGTTGATTAGGTGGATCTTGCTATTGCAAGAGTTCGACTTGGAAATAAGAGATAAAAAGGGGGTAGAGAATGTTATTGCTGATCACTTATCTAGGCTGCCCCTTGAGGATAGTAATAGGGATAAGCAGGTCCCAATTAAAGAAAAATTCCCTGATGAACACCTGTTTGCTGCATCTGAACTCCCTTGGTATGCTGATTTAGCTAATTATTTAGCAGTGAATGTGATTCCTAAGGATATGATTTGGCAACAAAAGAAAAAATTTTTACACGATGCCAAGTTTTATTTTTTGGATGAACCATTCCTGTTTAGGAGGAGTGCAGATGGAGTAATCAGGCGTTGTGCCTCCCAAGAGGAAATTCCTGACATCCTTTGGCATTGTCACAATTCACCATATGCTGGTCACTACAGCAGTGAAAAGACAGCTTCTAGAGTTTTACAATGTGGGTATTACTGGCCTACCATTTTTAAAGATGCTAGGACCCATGTGGTGAACTGTGATAGATGCCAAAGGGTTGGGAATATTTCTAGGAGAGATGAGATGCCTCTTCACGGCATTTTGGAAGTTGAAGTATTTGATGTGTGGGGCATAGACTTTGTAGGCCCCTTTCCCCCTTCTTATAACAACAGGTACATTCTTGTGGGGGTTGATTATGTCTCTAAGTGGGTGGAGGCAATCTCCACTCCCACCAATGACTCTGCTGTAGTTGTGAACTTTTTGAGAAAAAATATCTTTAGCAGGTTTGGAGTACCTAGAGTACTTATTAGTGATGGTGGGAGTCATTTTTGCAATCAGGTTATGGAGAAAGCCTTGTCCAAATATGGGGTGCACCACAAAGTGGCTACCCCATACCATCCACAGATCAGTGGTCAAGTAGAGGTGTCAAATAGGTCTCTTAAGAGAATCCTAGAGAAAACTATTAATAGCAGTAGGAAAAATTGGTCAAAAAAGTTGGATGACGCCTTGTGGGCGTATAGAACTGCTTATAAGACACCCATTGGCATGTCACCTTTTCAGGTTGTTTATGGAAAAAATTGTCATTTGCTAGTGGAGTTACTTCACAAAGCATATTGGGAAACTAAATTTTTGAACTTGGATATGCAACCTGCAGGTGAGAAGAGGTTATTGCAGCTAACTGAACTTGATGAGTTCAGAGAGCAAGCATATAACACTTCTCGTGATTTTAAAGAAAAAACTAAAAAGTGGCATGACAAGAAATTGACTAATAAGAAGTTTGAGCCTGGACAATTGGTGTTGTTATTTAACTCTAGAGTTAAGCTTTTCCCTGGAAAGCTTAAATCTAGATGGTCTGGTCCTTTTGTGGTTGTGCAGGTCTCGCCTTTTGGCGCTGTTGAGATAAAGGACCCCAAGTTTGGGGATGTTTTTAAAGTGAATGGACAATGCTTGAAATTGTACCATGGCGATGCTTTTGAGGGGAGCTCTTCCAAATTGGATCTCCGTGACCCTTAGTCTTAGAAGTATTGTCATCCGTCAGGCTCGGGACGTTAAACAAGCGCTTTCTGGGAGGCAACCCAGTAGTAAGTAATTTCATCTTATTTTTCTTAATTTTAATTTTTTTTATTGTAGGTTGTTTCCTTTAAAAAAAAAGAAAGATTGAAGGGGTCTGTACGCCACGCCCAGGCGCGCTGGCCTCATACCCAGGCGCGCTGGGGTGCCAAGGTTGGAAGGGGGGTGCCAAATTCAATTCGTGAATTAAGAAAAAGAGTGGCCAAGACAGACAGATTTGCGCCCAGGCACGGCCCTCCACACGCCCAGGCGCGTCGAAAATAAAAAAAAAGAGGCATCAGACGCTTGGACGCGCTCAGGCGCGCAAGACCCGCGCTCAGGCGCGCGGTCAATTTTAAACTAGATCCGGCCCACTTCTCCTCTTGTCTTCTCACTTTCAACCCTAAGCCTTCTTCTTCTCTTTTCCTCTCCACAACCGCCGGCCCTAATCATTTCTCCATCTTCACTCTCTTTTCCTCCACTTCTTCCTCCGTTCCTCACGATACTCCTTCACACCGAACCGCCTCCTCTCTTCTTAAGTTCACCAAACCACGGTTTCTCTTCTCACCCAGTCACCGCCGTCGGTTTCTCTTCTCTCCCCTGTCCAGACCGACCGCATCTCTTCTGCGCCACCATTCTCCTCCCTTCCACCGCTGGTATTTCTTATCCCTTTCCCTTTTATCTATTTTTATTTTATTTTATTAGGTTAGTTGTTTTGTTTTTATTAATTGTTATTATTTTCATTTTATTCTCTGATTATTTCTGCATTAGTTGTGTCTTAGGATTTAGTTTGGGGTTAATTTTGATTTTTTTAGTGTTTTGTGTTAGGAGTTGTGTCTAGAGTGTGTTAGTTGAGTCTAGATTAGAGTGCCTCTTAGGTGTTCGATAGTTTGTCTAGGAGAGTAGTCATTATAAATAGGGGAAAGAGAAAGGCTGGTGCTAGTGGTTCCGGCAAGAAAACTTTTGAGCACGCCGATGTCTCGGAGTTTTACAACTCCAAGATGATTCGCAGGGGTATCACCCCGGAGACCAGTATGCTATATTTGCCGGAGGGCACTTTAGGACAGCATGTCGTAGGTGTTCGGGAGATTGAGGAGGTGCGGACGACCCTAGATATTAATTAGTGGGTTACTTGGATAGGGGAAACCGATGAGTATTTCAGTCAAGCTTTATTGGGGGAATTTTATTCCCATGCTCATTGGCGGATCAAAAAGAAAGCACTAGAGTCAGGTAGCCGTCGTGTTAGTTATGTGCGGGGCATTGAAATCCCTTATGATGCGGCCACCATTGCTCGCGTCATGGGACTTCCCATGTACCCACTAGAGGTTGGCCCTGCGATGTTTACGTCCTCTAGTTTTGAGGATAATGAGCAATACCCTCTGGACAAGATTAAGAGGGCCTTGTTTCTACCAGGAACTGACTGGAACTTGTCCGTGTCTAACACGGTCTAGCATGTGTATCAAAAGAACTTAATCGGTGCTGCTCGGTTTTGGGTTCGGTTCGTCGTGCATAATTTAGATCCTCGATCTCATGATACTGAGGTTCCACCTAGGGTGTGCCGGTTGGTGTATGCTTTGCTTAAGGGGGTCATGGTTGATGCGGCCACTATTATTTCTGATAGGATGCACAGTTTTGCCATGAAGGATAGTGGCTATGTTGGATTTCCCTGGGTTATCCACAAACTGTGCACAGCCGCTGGTGTCTATTTTCAGGATGATGTGCGCGCACTTAGGAGGACTCCTAGGATGATGTGGTCCACTTGGGACCATTTCTTAGCTTTAGAGCGTAAGGCGTTGCGCGAATTAGGACACCCAGCAGGCAATGCACCTCCCCCAATGCCCCCAGTTGTTGAGTTACCACCTGCAGATGAGGCTGGCCCTTCCGCCCCTCCGGTTTCACAACCGGGAGGCATGGATGAGATGATGCGTATGATGCAGTCCCTGATGACGGGACAAGTAGAGTTGAGGGGTGGCCAGTCTAGGATTTTATAGGGGCAGGATCGCATTTTGCGACGCCAGGCCCGGGCAGCTGAGTTGTGGCGCCGAGAGATGCGCCGGAACCAAGACCGGGATGCATATATGAGGGACTGGAGAGAGTCTCAAGGGTTACCGTTTGTTGTGCCTCCTTACACAGAGGAGGATTTTGGTCTTTTGGATGAGGATTCGTCCCATGAGATGGATGAGGATGTCCATTGAGGAGTGATTGTGGTGTTCTAGTTTTAGGGGGTAGTTTTAGGTGTCTTTAGGTTCTTAGGTTTAGTGAGTCGTCGTTGTCAGATTAGAGCTTCTTATATTTGTTGACTAATGCGGTGCTGCAAGCACCAATTTGAGTTACATGTGTGCAGGTACACAAGTTTGGGGGAGTTCGCTTCTTGGATCCTGTGGATACTGCGCTACAAAGGGATGTCTCTATTCTTTGTTTTCTTTTTCTTTCTTTTCTTTTGTTATTTTTGTGTCTAGTGTCTAGTTGCTTGAGGACAAGCCACAACCCAAGTTTGGGGGAGTGGTACAAAAATTCAAAAAGAAAAGAAATGAAATAATTTGTCCCCAAATTTGTGTTTTAGTAAGTGTCCTAGGTATAGGTAGATGATTTTTCTGGATTAGTGTTGTTCTCCTAATAATAAATGTTTTTGCTGGTTTGAGATTAGACTTTCTGATTGTTGATGCTTATTTGATTGAGCTATAATTCTTTTGAAAACTGGTTATTTTGACAAATTGTTTGGAAACTCTGGAAAGTGAATGGACCATTAGCCTAGTGAGAATTTGGGCCTGCATTTGAAAGGGGTATGAATTTAAAATTGTGATGATTATTTGATGAAACCCCTTATTCTTTTTTGAGTGTGTTCACTTTGATAATGTGTCTAGAACTTGACTGGTGACCGGTTGAAATTAATAATTGTCTGCATGCATAAAAATGATAAAGGCACCTAGGTTTGTTTTTTTCGTGGCCTTCAACAAGTTGAATAAAAAGTAATATCCCTTAGTTGTCCAATTTGAGCTTTTAAAGTTAACTGAGTTTCTTTGGTACCCTGGTTAATTTGCATAATTTTTGTAAAGTACCTTTGGAATTCGTAATGGAGCAATTAAGAGGAATAGTGTGAAAAAGCTAAAGTGAAAGTGTGAAAAAAAAATGTCATAAATTCTACTTCTCTTCAATTAAAAAAAAAGAAAAGAAGAAGAAGAGAGTAGAATGGATGAAATGAGAAAAAGATAAGAAAGGGTGTTTGAATTGGAGTGTGATGTAATTAATTGTTGAGTTTAGTTGCTCCATTCATGAATTTTAAAGGGAATAGTTCTGATTGCATTAATTAAGCCCTTTGTGCATCCATTCTTTCTTTATCCCACCTTCAACTTTTAGCCATGGCCCCGTTACAACCTGAATTAAGACCTTTTGATTTGTGCATGTAGTCAATAATTTCAGTAGAGATTTGGTCTATAGTCAAGCATATGGTACACATTGTCATTGCATGAACTCGAGTGCATTGAATAAATTTACCCTTTATACACTTGAGAGAGATACACTGAGAGATTGAGAGAGTTCGCTTCCTTAGTTTCATTGGAGTTTGTTATTCTAACCAGGTTTAGATTGAGTAGCTGTTTGAGAATTTATGTGTCAAAGTTGGAGAGTCGAAATCTTGGATTAGCAATATGTGTTTTGATTTAGGAGGTAACACTGTGTTTGGAATTTTTATTTTACTTTTGCCTGGGACATGCAAAATGTCATGTTTGGGGGAGTGATTTGAGGCTGAAATATGATGTTTTTGTACCTTATTTAACCCCTATTTACTTTGGTTTTGGTGTGTTCTTAAGCAAATTCGAGTCTTTTGTTAGGATTTTTAGTTGTCAAGTGTTTAGGTAGGGTGTTGTTTGTAACAGCCCGATTTTCGTAAACCAAAAATAATTAACTTTTACTTATTAATGTTGCAAAAAATGAGGCCAATTTTTTTTTGTAACACATTGAAAAGTCTTGGTTGTATTTAAAAGTCCTTTTGCTGAAAATCGAGTTGTTACTAAAACATTTGTTTCTCTTAAAACTTTCGTTGTCATAAAAGGACTTGCTTCGAAATCAGCTGATGTTTTCCAAAGGATTACATTGTTCAGTTTTAAAAAATGAATAGGACTCAATACAGAATATAAAAGTTTGGCTTGAATACATGAGTGGCACATTGCTTGGTAATCCTTGACTCAAAAACAAGATCCACAAATTTAACCTAAACACTCTACTTTCGCTTCCTTCTGATGAAGACATCCGGATGGAACTCTCCTCTCTTCTTGCACCCTTTCTTCACTCCCTAGAATGAAATCGTCTCTATCGTTGCTCTACGGTTGTCATTCCACTCCATCTAGAGAGATGGTCTCCATGCGGTACTCCGTCTGCCCGTTGAGACATCAGCAACACCGATATGCCAACGAACAGGAGAGAGTAAGCGTTCCGAACGACGAATCGTCGACGGTGTGGAATTACGATAGGCAAGATAGAAGGACTATACAAACATACCATACAACATACGGCATACAAACACACAACAATCATGATATCAATATCAACATTATCAGTCTTATTGTCTTTATTATTATCCTTGACTTTTCCTTCTAAATTTAATTCCGCTTCTCTTAATTATTCTTTCTTTCTCAGTTTCTTTTCCCTTATCATTCTCAGAATTTCTTCTTTTCCGATCTCATCAATTCATCTCATCCCTTTACTCTGGGAAATCATAAGATATCATCGGGGAGTTCATTTCACTCTCGACTATCACTCACGTCTACATCTCCTCGGTCATCCACCCAACCTAGTCGGAAGCAAATAGGAGTACAGGACCTTTACCACGCGGGCACGACAGCTGTCACAACACATAAATGGTCCCAGACCAGGAGGATCTCGTCCTCAAATCATTTCAATAATATCAAGGCTCACTGTCCACGCGGTGGTAAAACACAATGCCCCGTTCCAGTCCCTCTCACTGTTCTCGATTTGCAATCTAGGGGGCGATAGTATGTTTCTAGTGGGCCCGCAGAACTTGCCACGGCATTAGACCCAGTCCCCACCACGTTAGTGCGCCACATGTGGAGTTCGTTCTGCCTAGAAACATACTCTAGACTTCTTGACGTTTCACCGTCATCGTCCTCCCCTAATGCAATCTCGTCCTAAGTATCCGCAGATACTTATCGTTCCTTCCTCTCCACTACTTCGCACTCTCATACCTCACCGCTCATGTCTTTTATCTTTTTAATTATCCTATGGTCGGCCCGTCCTTCGTACAACCCTTCAACGAGTCCCGACCACTAACTTTGCACAATTTTTCTCACATAGAACAGAGCTGGGATCACATCACAATCTCACATCTCCTTTCTCAAACTTTCCCAACATTCTTCACTTCTCACCATCATCTCATTTCTCAAACCAATCTTTTCGAAAACTATCTCAAAACACTCTTTTATAACTTTCACAAAAGATTGTTTTATAGACTTTTTCATAAAATTCTCTCTCTCGCAAACTTTCTCAAAAACGTCACTACAAAAGACTTTCTTGAAAATATCCTTTCAAAACTTTATCAAAGAATTACTTTCCAGAAACTTCTTTCAAAAATATAGGTTTGCACAAAACTTTTCAAAAATCTTCCTTTCCAAATTCTTTTCAAATTTTCGAAAATCTTTTCACAAAGCTCCTCTCAAAAACCTTTTCAAAACCTTTTTCCAAAATTTCCAATTTTGCTGGGCGCTAATGGAGGAGCAAGCTCAACTCAACACTAGTCCCAGACTAAAACCAAAACAGAAGGAGCCCAGCTCCGCTCAATTCACATCTCATCTTGTTCCATCAATACTCTCCCAGCTCTGGCTCGTTCTCATCGTTATCCTCAATTTCATTCCCTAATTCTCCACTCTTTCTTTCCTTTCCAGTACATACCTTATTCGCACTCATTATTCCTTTCTCTTTGTATCTTATCATTATTAATTATTTCCTCACACTTCTAACTTTACTTTCATTTTCATCAATTTAATTTCCTTATTCAGGACGTAACAGACGTCCATCAGTACATTACACATATCAATCAACAGTAATAAATAATATAAGGCATAATTAAATAAATTTATAAAAGCATGCTTATCATTCAAACATCACACAACAAGGTGGTCTTTGTCATCTTCGTATAAGTGGCCACACAATCAAACAATTGCCACTTATACTACTGACTCTAACCACTTAGTTCCGATCTTTGAGATAATACGGAACGTCCTACTAAATCACCTAACTACCACGATGTCTTAGGAAAGCTTCTCTCTCACCTGGGGGTCCAGCTATTTAGTGTGTACCGTCTCCTTGGATCCTTTGTGCCACCGGCTGCCCCAATCCCTCGTCTTTCAAATTCCTCGTACTAAATAAAATATGCTTATGTTATTAACTTGCACTATGAAAATCTTTTCCATAACTTAGACACTTCTCATTCCTCGTATTTAATTAAAACGCTTATGGTTTTATTAAAACAATTCCCATGTTTCCTAGTACTTTAAATGTTTCAAAACCTTATGAAAATACTTTATAAAATGATTTAAATCAATTTGTTTGGTTGCTGGTCCTTCTTGGACAGCACCTCAGTTATGTCCGAAAACACCAAAAAATTCGCCGTTTTCCATCCGGCTTTTCTTAGATCGATTATTACTTGAAAACTTTACTTTAAATCACTTGAAAACATTTTCAAGTTAGGAAATCGTTTTAAATCATTCTGGGCAGCCCTAAACACCGTCCCAAAATTCCAAATAAATTAAATCAAATTGTTTCAAAATCCATTAATTTCAAAATCGATTACACACTCAATTATTTTCCATGTGTCTGCTTAACATACCACAACAAGTCACACACACACACGATTATAATTTAAACACTTATGCACTTAATTAAAACAAAACACTTAGGCATTCACATATTCACAGAGATATAAACCAAACATGTACATTTCATTTCATGCAACTAAGCTTCCTAAATTTATTTTCTCTACATGGCCAAATGACCTCAAAGGGATAATTCAAAGATCACATAAGTCAGCTTGGCTTATATCAAGCACTTAAATTCTATTTCCTTTTTCATGCAATACTTTATTTACTCTTTCTCCTTCTCTAAACCGATTACACACACTCACCCTACTCTTCCAAATCATTTAATTTATTTATTTCTCCTTTTTATTAAAAATCGAATAGGATTTAGACATTCACAACACCTTCTTAAATAATTTAATTTAACAATGTTTCATAAAACATGTTTGTTGCTTTTAGGTCATTTTATTTAGAAGAGTCCTAGTCTACTAATCATGTATAGGCCGAATGCACCTCATCATAAATTAAGATTTTATTTTCAAATCTTTCACATGCACGTTCATAGGACATGAACCAAAACAAAAATCACTTTTCAAAACTTATTTCTTTTGGTCCTTTTACAAAACCGAATTGAGCAAAACAACAACACAGTTCAAATACATTTTCTTGAAATACAAGACATAATCATTTCCACAAGTAAATTATATGCACAAAGGGACCTAGCCTATTGAACCTAGTAGACCTACACTAGGCCGAATCATGATCATGGAAGAAACAAAGCCTTTGATGCAAAATTTCAACATGCACACCAAATCAAAGACATGCACTTTTAAAATTATATATTATCAAAGGGAAAACACATACAAGAAACTTTTTCATGAAGACAATCATGATCTCTTTGATTTTAAAGCTTGACCGAAAACCCCTTTAACAAAATCCAGAGGAAAACTTAAATCTTTAGTTTTGAAACACATGTAGATTTAGATCAAGGTAAAACCATTTTGAAAAAGTTGTTTTCCTTTTGTTTCTCCTCAAAACCGTGACATGCAAACTAAGGAACAAAATTTGAGTAAAAGAATCACATGCAAGACTTGAAAATTGAAGCCATGGAAAGATCAAGATGAAATAAAACCTTTTTCAAGATCACAGCAAGAAATCAAAGGCTTTTTGAAAGGAGAATCAAAGATCAAAGCTTAGAAAATTCAAAGTTACAATCAAGGCAAGCAAACCACTTAGATCATCTTCAACACATATCAAACTAACATGCATGAGTTCCAAACAAAATAAGAATCATCATAACCTAATTTTTTAGACATGGCCAAATGGTAATGTCCATGGTTTTTAAGGTTCTACAAATTTGTGTGGCTCTTGAAAACTCAAGATCAAGACTAAGAATTTACATTCAAACATGGATCTACAAGAAAAATAAACATGCAACAACAAAAGGACTTTACAAGACTTAGAGGAATAAAAACTACTCCTAACACTCTATAATCTTTGAATACACAAAGAAATAGAGAAGATCTTCAACCTTCTCAACTTGGTCTTCAAAATCCTAAGGCTTTGGGCTTGATCTTCTTCCCCTTCTCTTCTTGAAGCTCACGGTTCTACTTTCTCTCTAAGTTTCTCTCTAAGAGTTTGATGTTACTCTTAGGGAATGTGTTTAGTTTTGGGAATGAAGTGTTGGAGGATGTGGATGGAAAAAGGAGCTACGGTTGGGTTATAAGGAAGCACTAACAATTCCCTTCTTGTCCTCAAAGGAATTCGGCCAAAGAGTGTTGTTTCAAGGGTAAGATTGGCATTAGGAAGGCTTGCATGGCTCAAGCCAAGCCATGAGACAAATGGAATAAGATTAGGGCTAATCCTTCATCCAATTGGTTGATCAAACTCTTAACTACAATTAACACTAATCCTAAACCTATGGGTAATTAATCCACTAGCCTAGAGTGCAAGTAAGTCAACAAAATTGCATCATGCATGCACCCCACTCACACACACGGTGACACCTATGCCTCCACATGCATATACACACCCTCGGTCAAACATACACATGCACACACACATTACTCACACGTATACACATGCATATTCATCACTTCACCTAGTTAGGACTTGGTTAGGATTTAGTTATGATTTGGTTACCACTCAGTTACTTAGGAAATTTCTAGGTTTCTCTTCTACACTCACACATATACACATGGCACACACGTATATTTACACATACACACATACATGCACATATAATCACATTCATTCACCAATTAAATCTCCACATAATTCCAAGCATACATATACATATATATACATGCTTAAAATAAATCTTTTTCTCATAAAATCACACATGTTCATAATTCCTTTAAAATGCCCAAAAATATCAAACACACACATATAGAAAATAAATCGCCACTTAAAAGAATTTTAATCACGTCATTATTCCTAAAAACTTAACTTTAAAATTTAATGACATAATTTCATGAATATCATTTCTTTAAAATCACTTATCACCTTGAAAACGTGGATTAGGAATATTGTTTAAGAAAATACTCTTTATAAACACTTTTCTCAAAAATAGGTCTCTTTAGTATTTTAAATTAATACGAGGAATTTGCGGGGTGTTACATTGTTCGTTTTGATGTGTTTGTTAGTGTTTCAGGTGTTTTTAGTGCCAAATTGGAGATGGGAAGAAGAAATTGGAGCTGGACTTTGAGGAATTGAAGTTAAAGTGAAGAAAAAGTGGAAATTTACACTTGCACGCCCAGGCGCAGGGTCAGCACGCCCAGGCGTGCAAGGGGTCAAGGCATCAGTGTTGGGGTCAAATGGCTAAAATTGATTCAGCAGTTCAGTCAGATGCGCGCCCAGGCGCGCGACACCATGCGCCCAGGCGCGCGTGTCACGAAGGAAGAGGGTCTGATGGATTTCAGAGGCGCGCCCAGGCGTGCCAACGCCATACCCAGGCGTGCATGACAGATCTGATTGAGATTTATTTCTATTTTAATGGATTTGTGAGGAGATTGGTTTTTGGAGGGTTTTAAAATAGATTAGGATTGATAATTAGGATGATTCAGAACACTTGGAATAGAGTTTTTGCATTGATTTTGGTGAAGAACGGAGATTAGAGGCAAGGATTAGTGGTAATTATGTCACTCTTTATCACTTTTATTGCTTTTCTTCTTCCAATTATGAACTAAATCCTTCTTTGGGATGTAGGAGTAGATGAATATGGAACCTTGTTAATGTTTATGCAATGAATTGATTTTGTTTTTCCATTATAAATTCTGTGTTTGATTATATTTTTATTGATGTTCATGAATGTGCGCTGTTCATGACTTAGGAATCCTAATTTAATAGACATATTGATTTAGGATTGTGTCCAATAATCAAACACTTCAATTGCATAGGGATAGACATATTTCTTACGAATTGAATAATTTTTACAAGTTTTTGATTGACCTTAATTAAGGGTTAGGTTTTAAGGCTCTCTTGAGACATCATTGGGAGATTAATCTCTAAAATACGGAAACGTTCTAAGACATTAGGCGTTTTCTACTTTTGCAAAACAAATTCAGAATTTAGGAAAACAAATTAATTCATTGTCAAACGTTTTAGGAACCCTCATCGAAACTACGTCCCGCTTTTTCCCATTGTTCAATAATCGTTTTATTTATTTATTTTAATTTATTTAAATAAAAAATTACTCAATCAATTGAATTCCAATTTAATTTTCATTTAGTAACTACGAATAGGTGAGAATTATTAAAGTCAATTTCAGTCCTCGTTGGGAACGATACTCTATTTATCACTTTATTACTTGTACGATCTGGTATACTTGCCAGAATCCCAACACCCACGAGGATTGCAAATTGTTCAATTACTTTCACCTAAGAGTAGTTCTAAGTCCAATCTATTAAATTAAAGTGCTTTTAAATCTGAATTTGAAATTAAATTAAAAATAAATAAAATACTGAAAATTAAAAAGAATAAAGTCTATGAAAGAAAAGTGGTTAGGAACTTAGTTTCACTGCAGGCATCATTAATTAATTCTGAATTATTGTTTCTCCTTTAAATCATGAAAAACTCCTAAATTAGCCATTACTAGATTCCTCTTATGTAATTACTGTTTATTATCCAATTTGATAAATCCTAATACCTTAGAAATTTAAACCATTGAATAACCTTAATTAAGAATAGTGAATTTATGAAAAGTTACAAAAGAATCCAAAAGTATTATTACAAGTTGAATAATTATGTTGTTTGATTGCATGGCCTATTCTAAATTCTAATTTTCCAATTCAAAATTTAGAGATCCATAACACAAATTGATCAGGTTCATGCATAACACTAAAAACACAATCAAACAGATGATTTAAAACTGGAAAAACATTAATTCATAAATTAAACTAACTATCCATGCAAATCCACCCTGTTCCTAACACAAGGGTTTAGTTGCACATCATAAAAGAAAGAAACAAAACTGAAATAATGGAATTCATTCCTAAATTACCACTAATTCTGCTCTGAATCTTCAATCTTCATTGAATTCCTCCTTCAAATTGCTCCTAAATAGTGTAATCTCCCTTCTAAAAGGTGCTGACCTAACTCACTAATCCTAATATAAATAATAATACACTCAATCCTAATAGAAGCCTTCGAAATTGCTCAGAAATCAGCCCAATTGGGCCTCCTCGAGTCACGCGCGCCTGGGCGTATGGGGTTGCACGCCTGGGCGCGCCCTATCTGATGATTAATAATTAGCGATGCACACGCGCCTGGGCGCTCGGTCCATGCGCCTGGGCGTGTGGTGCATCTTCCAACTCCGTTTCTCTCCGTTCTTGTGCCATTTTCAAGGTCTTCTTATGCTCTTTCCAGCTCCAATATTATTTTCTCCAATTAAGCTAAAAAAAATACTTGAAACATACCAAAACGGATGAAAACGTTCAAAGGACTCTACTTCTAATAAAAATCCTAAACTTAACAAAAGCAACCTATATTTACAAGAGAAACAAGCCAAAAACAAAGTAAAAGGAAGTGAAATAAAGCCAAAAAACATCATATATTAGACCCAAATCACTCCCCCAAACATAGCATTTTGCATGTCCCAGGCAAAAGTAAAATAAAAATTCTAAAACACAAGACTACCCTCTAAATCAAAATGTACAGACCTAATCTAGGACTTCGACTCACCAATACAACCACATATTTACACAAGCTATTCACATATTCAAAAACTGGTTAAAGAATCAAACCCAATCAGAACTCAAAACTAGTGAGCACTCTCAACCTGTCAGTGTATATCTCTCATGTGTATCAAGGATTATAATAATTGCACTTAAGTTCATACAATAGCAAAGTGTTACCATAAGTTTGACCATAGACCCAAATCTCCACTAAAAATATTGAAAACATGCACAAATCAAAAGGTCTTTAATTGGGTTGTAATGAGGCCATGGCTAAAAGTGTCAGGTGGGATTAAAGAAAGAAAGGATGAAACTAAGGGCTAAAATGCAAAAACAAATTTCCCTCTAAAATCATGAATGAGCAATGAATACTATGAGGACTCACACTCAAATCACAACTAATTTTACACTTCTTCTCTTTCAATTTTTCTCTCTACTAACTCTTCCAAATAAAATTTTTCTTTTTTTATTTTTAATTCACATTAAACTTTCAATTTTTTCTTTTCTTTTTCTTTTGGAAAAGGAGTAAACTCAACAACACTTTTTCAATTTTTTCTTTTGAAATGTCCCTCTCTCAATTGCTCATTCAAAATTCCTAAGGTACTCACAAAAAATTATACAACTAATGTAGGGTACCAAAGAAAAATCATATCTCATCAGGCTCAAAATGGGCAACTAAGGGAAACATATCCAAACAAATCATTTGAAAGCCACAAAAACACATCCTAAGTGCCTTAATCATATTCATGCATGCAATCAATTATCAATCTCAAAATGGTCACCGGTCAAGTTCTAGAACACAATACTAAAGAGAACACACTCATGAAAGAAATAGGGGTCTCACATCACAATAGATCAAATAAATCAAATACCCCATCATTAGGCTCAAAAGCTCACTAGGCTAAAGTCAGTTCACTAGTTACAAATTCTGAAAAAGTTTGTCAAAATAACCAGATTTCAAAAATATTTACAGCTCAAACAAATTAGTAACATGATCAATGAGTCTAGTCCTAAACTAAGTATATACACCTATCATCAGAAAAACAGTCCTAAGCCTAGAATAATTACAATACCTTTACCTAAGACACAAACCAACACAAAAAATGGGAGAACAATTAATTTTTTTTATTTTGTCCACTCCCCCAAACTTAGAGGTCGGCTTGTCCTCAAGAAGCTAAACTAAATAAACCTAAACTACAAAATAAAAAATTACATGAATAAATTTAGAACACTTCCCTATCACATCCACATCAAATGCTCATCACTAACAAAAGTGAGAAGATGTTCCCCCAAACTTAATACCTGCAGGTTGTTAGAAACAAGTGCCAAAATAGCACCTCTTATGGGGAAAGCATCAACTCACACCTGCTGCACAAAATAAATATCCAGATGCAATAACAAGTAAACCAAATAAAATCCATGCAATAAAACTAACAACAAATCCTAAAAAGCAAATACATGTTTTTGTTGTGGCACCAGTACAAGTACAAGTCAGAATAGGGGAAGGGGTACAAAATATATCAATGAAAATAAAAGATCCCCTATCTAATCCTCATCCTCCTCCTTAGGAGATGCATCTAGTAAGCTCTGATCCTCCTCTGTATATGGTGGCACATCATAAGGCATACCCTGCGCTGCTTCCAAACTGCTCAGGAATGTATCCCTAGCCTGGTTCCTATGCATCTCTCTGCGCTGGAACTCAGCTGCTCTGCCTCCTAAGCAAACATTGTAATATCCCAATGATCATCCCATCATCACCTCCCCTCTGCTGTGCTGGTTGACTGGAAGGTCTTGGCTCATCCTGAGGTGGGGCTGGAACCTGTCTCTGTGGCTGTGGCTGCTGTGGTGGGCCCGCTCTGGCTGTCTCAATAGATCTACCAATGAAAGTATCCCACGTCGCCTTGGTCATATTGGGGGTCCTCCTAAGGTCCCTCACATCCGATCGAAAACCAACACCAGCTGCAATGCACAGCCGGGTGATAACCCAAGGAAAGCTAACGTATCCAGACTTCCTCCTAGAAAAACGATGCATCCTATCAGTAATGATCGATACAGCGTCCACTATAATACCCTGGCGAAGGGCATAGACCAACCAACAAACCCCTGACTGAACCTCGGTATCTTGTGAGTGTGGGTCCAGGTTATGAACAATAAACCTGACCCAAAACCTTGCAGCTCCCCTCAGATTCTTCTGGTACACATGCTTGACCGTACCAACAATAGATAAGTTCCAGCCTTTTCCCGCAAGAAACAGGGCATCCCTAATGGTGTCCAGCGGGTACTCATCCTCGCTGTCAAAACTGTATATGGTAAACATGGCGGGTGCCGCCTCTGGTGGATATGATGGAAGTCCCATGACTCGGGCTGTAACATCCTAAGTCTTATTTTAAGTGAAATTATTGTTTAAAACCCAAGAAATAATTGGAATAATGGATTAAAGAATTTTGGGAGCAAGGTGAGTAGTAATTATAAGTATTAGGGGTTGTGTAGGAGACATCGGTAGCAAGGGGAAAAATTATCTAAGCGAAATCGGGAGTTAAATCGACATTTTAAGTATTAGAAATCAGCTGGTACAAGAAAATTTGGAATTTATTATAGGATGCTAAGAAATTAAATTCCACAGTTGGATATGAAGTTTAAGGGATTAAGAAGCTTGTCTAAAAATTTGGGCCCGATCCGACTATTAACGAAGAAGTTATGGCGAATCGAAGTCTGGAATCACTGGTGCACGCCCAGGCGCACTGGTGCACGCCCAGGCGCACTGGTGCACGCCCAGGCGCATCAGGGTGCATCAGATGCACCAACTCAAGAAGAAATTCGCCCAGGCGCGCCATATGCTCGCCCAGACGCGCCATCAACACCAGCCAAACTCCTGGTGCGCCAGAAATCCGCACCAGCCTCCATCGTCCCACCCGAAGCGCGCACCAGTCGAGCACCAGCACCAATCTGGTGCGTGCCTTGCACCCAGGCGCACGAACGACTCGCCCAGTGCGAGAGACCAGATTGCGCACCAGTTGCGCGTGTGACGCGCGCAGGCGTGCCTAACCCTGCGCCCAGGCGCGCGAGCGCGACCAGAACCGCACCAGATCCATAAATCACGCACCAGCCACCCCAAACCCCCATTTTTCTGACCCCCTCTTCCTCTCTCTTTCTCTATCTTCTTTTCCCACCACCGTGGCCACCACCGTGGCCACCACTGTAGCGACTAGCCACCACGGCCAACCACCACGCCGGCCACCCACCACCCTCACAACCTCCTTTCTATTTCTCTCTCTCTCCCTTTGACCCTTGTTCTCTCTCCCTTTTCCCTCTATTTGGTGTCTCTCTCTCTCCACCGGATCTCACCGGCGTCGTTATCGACCATGATCGCACTGGGCTTGTGTTGGGTACTCCGAGACTTGGAGCTTTGGCCTCGATCCAGCCGCGATCGTTCTCACTAACAAGGAGCAACACCGACGCCGTCATCGACACCGAGCCACAACCCAGGTTCTTTTTAAAAAGAAAGCCCGAGGTAAGAAGGATTGTATTACCTCTATTTAAAAAGTAAATTCTAGGATTCTATAGTGGTGACTAAGAATAGGGTAATTAAGGAATAAGTTAATGAACCTTAGGGTAGTTCCCGCAAATATAAATGATTTATTTAATTTGACAGTGGAATAAATTGAATGGGCATAGAATGAGTTCCGGAGTGAATGAATGTGATAGAATATTAAAAGAGTTAATATGGAATGAAAGTGTAGAACAAACACAAAATAAAACCAAGGGAAATTAGTTACGGGAAATCAGCGAAACGTGAGAGTAAAAGAGTATAGAGTGTTTGTAATACGCAAAGGGTGTTGAATGATCTAAAACTAAAGGTGAGGAAAAAGAGGAGTTAGAGTACGAAAGCAATAAGAAAGCACTGAGTAAACTTAGTTAAGAGTATTCAGGTGGTAATGAAATAGAAACGAAAATGAAAAACTAAATTCCAAATACAAGTGGGTAATCGGTAAAAGAATTGAGTGAAAAGATGATAAGACAAATAGAGAGAATGCGATTATGGTAATTTAGTAGAATGGAGTTAGAGGTAAATTAGAGTAATTAAATAAAAAGGATAATGAAAAAGGAAAAGGAAGAGAATAAGAAAAATAAAAGAAAGGGGAAAATGGAAATAATTAAGAGTTAGTAACGAGAATTAAAATATAACGTATATGGCCTAATCAAGCAAAATTAGATGAAAATGAGAATCATTAGTGAACAGAATATATTTAAAATAGACGAGAATAAATAAAAGGGAAAGGACTGAGCGGCAGGAGGTCGGTAGACCCTGTTACAATAATAAAAAGTAATGGCGGGAGGTCGGTAGACCCTGTCACAATAATAAAAGTGAGATGATGGGAGGTCGGTAGACCCTGTCACCACAATGAAAAGGAAAAGGCAGGAGGTCGGTAGACCCTGTCACCAAAATAAAAAGGTAAAACGGCAGGAGGTCGTTAGACCCTGTCACCATAAAGAAAAGTAAAATGGCGGGAGGTCGGTAGACCCTGTCACAATAATAAAAGGTATAATGGCGGGAGGTCGATAGACCCTGTCATAATACTGAGGGAAGTTTATGTAGATCTCTGTTTGAGGTTACATAAACGAGATGGAGTGCATGCAGATCACTGTTTGTGGTTGCATACACAGTGTTTGCAGATCACTGTTTGTGGTTGCATACACGGTGTGTAGATCTCTGTTTGGGGTTACACACGATAGTATGGTGTAGATCTCTGTTTGAGGTTACACCCAATGGAAAGTGTAGATCTCTGATTGAGGTTACACATAATGGAAAAAAGAATAAAGGAAAAGGAAATAAAAATGGAAAAGGTAATGAAAATGGTAATGGAAAGGAAAAGTGGATAATAGAATGGACATTGGAAAATGAAATAAGAAAGTGAACAATGGAAATGATATAGGAATTAGAGGAAATAATTAAGGAGAATAAATTATGGAAATGATAAGTATAAGTAGCTAATGGAAAATGGGTAAAGAATGGAAATGAGAGAATGATAAGAGAACCAGGAATTAAACGAATATGAGAATAATTAAAGGATTAGAAGAGAGTAATTAAATGAATAACATATGCTAAGAATTGGGTAGGCTTAGTTTATTACTATGTCTCTTTTAGGATTTATCTTTTTAAGTTCTACGTAATGCTACCTTTCTTGTTATATTTTGCAGGTATTGAAGTGGAGCTTACATGGAATATGGCCGAGCAGGATTTTCATTCCACTACGTGGGATGTTTATTGAATATTAAGAGTGGACAATTATTTTTGTAATTTATAGTATGAAATAGTAGCTTGCCCTGAAACTTGTACTAATTGGGCGTTAGGATCTAATCTGTTTATTGAACTGTTGTGTTTTATGTTTTTAAATATTCTGGATTGGCAAGTTTAAAGAAATAAATTTTTGGGAAGTCCGGAAAACAGAGGAAACTCTGCCGGATTTTAGTAAAAGTTTTTATAAGTAATCAAGTTTAAAAAAGGAATTTTCTAACACCAATTTTAATAAAACCTAAAATTAACTGATAAATGTGAGAGTGTTACACGGGCAATAGTGTCCGTATCATAGGAACCTCTACCCCTCTAACATGTGACACCCGACTATGGCTACCATCTGACTCTGCCCTCTGAGCCCTCCACCAGGCATTAGCATAAAACTCTCAGACCATAAGTTTTCTAAATGCCTCATCCGGCTCCCTAATCCACTCAGTCCACCCGTTAACCAATAGGGTCTCCCTAACCTCCGCAATATCCCTAACTCCAACTACTCTCCGTCCTGAGGGACCCTCACTCTCATATAACATGCTAGTCTCTAGGGTAATCCCTCTCTTAACCATCTTCCCCTCATAAAAATCAGCAACCCTCGAGTGCTCGAAGGTCTTCCCCACTTCACTACTACTACCCACTGCTGGCCTTTTCCCTCTAGGCATCCTAAATAGCTCAAAAATAGAGTTAATAGTCACATAAGTCCCCGAAAGATACCCGTGGAATCAGTTAGGTCCCTGAAAGATTTGTGGAATCTCTTAAACCCCTCAAAGATCATTTTGGCGTCACATTAGTCCCCCCCATTCAATTTCATCAGGATGGACCTGATGTAATTCTACGTGGCACGTTAAATGCTTTGTCGGCCCCAATGCGATGTTGGAATGTTAAGAAGGTGCCACGTTTGGGCCAAAAAAGCATTTAATGTGTCACATAGGATTCCGTTAGGTCCCTCTTGGGGGGACTAATGTGATGCCAAATTGATCTTTGGGGGGTTTAAGACATTCCACAAATCTTTCAGGGACCTAACTGATTCTAAAATGATCTTTGGGGGGTTTAAGAGATTCCACTAATCTTTCAGGGACCTAACTGATTCCACATGTATCTTTCAGGGACCTATGTGACTATTAACTCAAAATTAACTAGGGACAAATGATCGAACACTTGGTGTGCAACAAAAATAACTCTAGAACCAAACTCCACTACACTAACTCCTAACTCCAAAATCAAACTAAAACAACACCAGGGAGTATAAAGGACTGATTCTTACCCAAAATTATGCACAAATTCGTGTCCCTTGCCTTTGAGAATGAGAAAACCGAATTGAAGGAGAAGAGTGATGGAATGGGGAAAACTTGAGAATCAATGAAGAATAGTGAGGAATAATGGAAGAGGATGAAGGATTGTTGAGTTTTATTGGAAGAATTTGAGGATTTACGGAGAAATTTAGTGAATTTTATGGATTGGGGTTTTAGGGTTTGAAAGGGGAAGAAATGAGTTGAAGGAAATGGGGAATGAGGGTGATGACTCCCTCAGGCATGTGTTTTTACGCCTCACACGCGCCCAAGCGCGCGGTCCCCTACGCCCAGGCGCGGGGATACTGTACAGGTCCTCTTTTTTTTTTTATATATTAATGAAAATAAAAAAAAAGAATAAATTAAAAAAAATTACCTAACTAAAACTAATTTCCTAAACGAAGGGACAACTACCTAATCATTGGGTTGCCTCCCAACTAGAGCTTGTTTAACGTCACGAGCCTGACGGGTCACCTCCTTTCGGAGGCTAAGGGGATGCCAATTTCCCCTTGAGGGATGGCAACTGATTTTTCAAATTATTTTCAGCATTTGCATGCTGAATAAGTTTGAGCGGAGTAAAGCGATCCGCTGTGAGAGGTGGTTTTTCAAATATATTAATTATGCATTGTTCACCATTCACACGAAGAATCACTTCTCCCTTAGGCACATCTATGACTGCCCATGGTGTGGCCAAGAAAGGCCGACCAAAAATTAGAGGAATATTTTCATCCTCTTCCACATCAAGGACTACAAAGTTCAGGGGCAGTATGAAGTCATTAACCTTTACCAAAATGTCTTCCACCACTCTATAGGGGCGGAGGATGGATCTATCAGCTAATTGTAAAATTGCAGGGGTAGGTTTAATGTCTCCTAGTTCTAATGCATTGCACACAGATAAAGGCATAATGTTTACACTAGCTCCAAGGTCACAGAGGGCCTTACCTATGTACTCCTTGCCAATACTGATGGGAAGGTTGAAACTTCCTGGATCCTTTAGCTTCGGTGGCAGGTTGCTCTTGATGATGCTGCTGCACTTCTCCGCGATCGGAAATGTCTCTTCCGAGAGCATTCCCTTCTTCCTTGTGAGCAGATCCTTCATGAATTTCACGTACAGAGGCATCTGTTCAAGAGCCTCTGCAAACGAAATGTTGATGTGGATCTTCCGAATCATCTCCAAAGAGTTGGAGAAGTTCCGCTTATCTTCTTTCTTCTTTAGCCTCTGAGGATAAGGCACCCTCAAAGGCAACGGATCAGGCTTTGGTGGGCTGTGATTGAGAAGCGCAGGGTCGATGCTCCTTGCTTCCCTTGCTCTTGATCCTTCTTTGCATCCGTGCCAGGTTGCTCTTCCTTCTTCTTTTCCGCTCTAGTTGCATCACCCTTCGAATGTGGCTCCTCATAGACTTGCCACTTCGATGAGTTACCGCCATGCACCGCTCCTTGGGATTAGTTATTGTGTCACTAGGAAAGGTTCCTAGTGGCCTTTCTGAGAGTTGCTTTGCAATCTGGCCCAATTGCACCTCCAAGTTGTGGATGCAAGCCCCCTGATTGGCGAATTGCACCCTTGTCTCCTCCATGAATGTTGTAGTGTGGGTGGCTAGCTTATCCAATGCTGCTTCCCAGGCTGGCTTCTGTGGCTGTTGAGGTGGTTGTGGTGGGTTAAGAGCCGGGCTATGCCATGAGAAGTTGGGATGGTTGCGGTATGCTGGATTGTAGGAGTTGGAGTACATATTGTTTTTTATGTCCTCCACCTCCCACATAGTTTGCCTTCTCCTCAATTATCACAGGGCATCCTCCAATGTCCTTTGCACAATAACTATTCCGTCGATTCCCTCCACAGAACTCGCACTGCAGGGTGTTGACAGCTGAAATTTGAGCTTGACCCATCTCCTTAGCCAATGTAGCTATCTGTTGCTGCATCTCCTTATTTTGCTGAATAATGGTCTGCACTTGGGTTGAGTTCAAGTCTATATTTCTCAGGGTTGTCTTCTCCGTGATAGCCTGGCTGCTGTTGTAGGCCATTGTTTCAATGATCTCTTTTTCCTCTTCAACAGTCTTCATCAAAAGGGAACCCCCATATGCTGCATCTATCATAATCTTGTTCGCCATCTTCAACCCAAAGTAGAACAACCGAATTTGCATCCAGTCCGGAATGGCATGAGTTGGGCACTTCTTGAGCAGCTCGTTGAACCTATCCCAGGCTTCATGTAAGAGCTCTCCATCTTCTTGCATGAAGGAGTTGACATCCTGGCGCAATCTGGCTTGCTTTCCAGCTGGAAGGAACTTGTCTATGAATTTCTTGACAAGAACTTCCCAGCTAGAAAGACTTCTCGGTGGTTGATTCTTCATCCAAGTATAAAAATATTCCCTCAAAGAGAGAGGAAACATCCTCATCCTAATCGCCTCCTCCGATGCACCCTCGATCTTGAAGAAATCGAGCATGTTCAGGAAATTGGCCACATTGTCCGTGGGGTCTTGGTGTGGCACGCCTGAGAATTGATCCTTCTTGATAAGATGGATGCATTGGGGATCAATCTCAAACGATGTTGCAGTGATCGCTGGCCGGACTATGCTGAAGATGCATATATCTGGGTCCACGGTGGTGTAATCCGCCAAGGTCTTCCTGACCGGAGTTGCTTTGCATCCATTGTCTTCAGCCATCTTCTTCTCTTGCTCTTTCCTTTCCTTGCTTACTTCTTCCTCCTTTTTGCACTCAGCTCCACGTCAGGGTCGAAACGCAAAGCTTCTCGATTACTTGCAGAACGCAAATGCATAAGAGGTTACGCAATACCTGTTAAGAAAGTAAAGAAAAAAAATAAATTAAACTAAAAACTATTTCTAAGTGCCGAAAATAAATTGAAACGAATTTCAATCCCCGGCAACGGCGCCAAAAACTTGTTGGACTCTCTAGCAAGTATACTAGATCGTACAATAGTAATATAATGTAAGTGAAATTATCGTCCCACGAGGATTGCAAATTGTTCAATTACTTTCACCTAAGAGTAGTTCTAAGTCTAATCTATTAAATAAAAGTGCTTTTAAATCTGAATTTGAAATTAACTTAAAAATAAATAAAATACTGAAAATTAAAAAGAATAAAAGTCTATGAAAGAAAAGTGGTTAGGAACTTAGTTTCATTGCAAGCATCATTAATTAAATCTGAATTATTGTTTCTCCTTTAAATCATGAACAAACTCCTAAATTAGCCATTACTAGATTCCTCTTATGTAATTACTGTTTATTATCCAATTTGATAAATCCTAATTCCTTAGAAATTTAAACCATTGAATAACCTTAATTAAGAATAGTGAATTTATGAAAAGTTACATAAGAATCCAAAAGTATTCCTACAAGTTGAATAATCATGTTGTTTGATTGCATGGCCTATTCTAAATCCTAATTTTCCAATTCAGAATTTAGAGATCCATAACACAAATTGATCAGGTTCATGCATAACACTAAAAACACAATTAAACACATGATTTAAAACTGGAAAAACATTAATTCATAAATTAAACTAACTATCCATGCAAATCCATCGTGTTCCTAACACAAGGGTTTAGTTACACATCATAGAAGAAAGAAACAAAAATGAAATAATGGAATTCATTCCTAAATTACCACTAATTCTGCTCTGAATCTTCAATCTTCATTGAATTCCTCCTTCAAATTGCTCCTAAATTGTGTAATCTCCCTTCTAAAAGGTGATGACCTAACTCACTAATCCTATTATAAATAATAATACACTCAATCCTAATAGAAGCCTTCGAAATTGCTCAGAAATCAGCCCAATTGGGCCTCCTCGAGTCACGCGCGCCTGGGCATATGGGGTTGCACGCCTGGGCGCGCCCTATCTGATGATTAATAATTAGAGATGCACGCGCGCCTGGGCGCGCGGTCCATGCGCCTGGGCGTGTGGTGCATCTTCCAACTCTGTTTCTCTCCGTTCTTGTGCCATTTTCAAGGTCTTCATATGCTCTTTCCAGCTCCAATATTATTTTCTCCAATTAAGCTCAAAAAAATACCTGAAACATACCCAAAATGGATCATAACGTTCAAAGGACTCTACTTCTAATAAAAATCCTAAACTTAACAAAAAAACCTATATTTACAAGAGAAACAAGCCAAAAACAAAGTAAAATGAAGTGAAATCAAGCCCAAAAACATCATATATTAGACTCAAATCAAGTAGTTTTTTTTATTTTGTAGTTTTAGGATAGAGTAGTTTGCTTGAGGACAAGCCAACCTCTAATTTTGGGGGAGTGGTACAAAATAAATTTTTTTTTCAGATCTGAATTTTCTCCCATTTTTAGTGATGGTTTGTGTCCTTGGTAGGAGTAGGTAATTATTCTAGACTTAGGACTGTTTTTCTGATGATAGGTGTAAATAATTAGTTTAGGATTAGACTCATTGACTTTTGATATTGATTTGATTGAACTGTAAACATTTTTAAGATTTGGTTATTTTGACAAACATTTTGAGAATTTGTGATTGGTGAACTGACCTTTAGCCTGGAGAGATTTTGAGTCTAAACACTGACAGGGGTATGTGATTATTGAATAATATTCTGATTTGAAACCCCTATTTCTTTTGTGAGTGTGTTCACTTTGGCAAAAGTGTTCTAGAACTTGAACTGTGACCACTTCAAAATTGATAATTGTTTGCATGCATGAAAATGGTTAAGGCACCTTAGATTGTGTTTTTGTGGCCTTCAATTGATTTGCATTAATAATGTTCCCTTATTTGCCCATTTTGAGCCTGATAACTATATGATTTTTTTTTGGTACCCTGCATTAATTGCATAACTTTTGTGAGTACCTTAGGAATTTTGAATGAATAATTGAGAGAAACGATTCAAAAAGTGAAAAAAAATGGTACAAAGTGTTGTGAGTCTACTTCTCTTCCATGAAACAAATGAAATAAAAAATAGAAAAATAAAAATGAAAAATAAAGAGAAATTTGGAAGAGAGTAGAGAAAAAAAAATGTGAAAAGAAAAGAAGTATGAAATTAATTGTAAGTTGTGTGTGAGTCCTCTTAGTATTCATTGCTCATTCATGATTTTTGAGGGAAATTTGTTTTTGCATTTTAGCCCTTAGTTTTGTTCTTTCTTTCTTTTATCCCACCTAACACTTTTAGCCATGGCCCCATTACAACCAAATATAAGACCTTTTGATTTGTGCATGTATTCAATACTTTCAGTGGCGATTTTGGTCTATGGTTAAACTTATGGTAGCTGTCACACCCTTCTTTATAACCTTAATTATATGGGAAATAATGAATATTTCCTATGTACTTCTTTTATGGACTTTGTTCAATTGGAATATCTCGTATGAAAATTTTCTTTTTATTTAATCAATATTTCTTGGAAACACTTGGACTTGCATTTAAAGATTAAATCTTAGAACTGAGTAATATATTGAATTCGGCGTAATAACTTTAAGTCTTAGAAAATTTCTCAAGACAACTTTTCTTAATTTAAAATAAGAGTGGAAACTTTAATATTATAAACTTAGCGTTGTCTTGTGAATCATATATATTATCAAGTTACCATATCTGCCGAATTCTGCATTTCCAAAATTATATAAAAGACAGTTTCTTATGTTCTTATTCTCAAAATGTCATTTGGGAATATCCTCGCCCACTTTAAAAAAAATTCTTCTTATACTTTCTTAAATTTCCTGTCTCAAATTTTTTACAAAATATTTTCAATGAAATCTTTGAAAAAAAACCTTTTTCGAATAACACCTTTCAAATATATATACATATATATATATAAATAAACTCTTCAATTAAAACGTTAAAATAACTTTTTGAGGAAAAACCTTTTTCCGCTGCGCACTCTGACCACTCATGCACGAGTAAGGAAGCATTTGTATGACTTCATTCCTTAACAGTTATAAACATTAGGGTGATCAGTCCTAATATTCAAACTATCAGCAATAAAATCATCCCTATCAGATATAATCTTTTTCAAGAAAGACTTTATGATATATCTTTAAGTTAGATGAACTTAAAGATAAGGAATATTATCGTCACTATCAGACATAGTCAGACTGTCAAATTCTAGAGATATTTCCGTTGGGGAGACAAATGATTGTCCTATCCCGTTGGTTGTTAATGTCTCTAGCCTTGACTGATCTTTCCATTTCTGTAGTGCTCGAGATATTTATCACATCAAATAGTGATAAGGGTTTGATCACAGAAAATTAAGTCAAGAGTTTGTTTAGATCTTTCAGATTATCGAATGGTTTAACTAACGTAATCAAGAAACATTTGACTATGTTAATTCAGATTAAGGAAAGAGGTAAACTCGGGTTACCTATATCCGAATTCTAACTCACATCCTAACAGGGTGATCACTCATCCGCACTCGATTCACTGATTATTCATTCCTTCCTGGCTTTCATCCTCTGAACAATCTGGCAAATAAAGCCTTGGTTTCTTGCAATTGAAGCAGATTATTCCCTTGATTACACCACAACCTAATCCGAAGTTGAGTGCCCCACACTTCCCGTATTATTGATTCCTTAACCTTTACCTCTTCTGATATTTTTCTGCAGTCGAGGTTTCCCTGACCCCAGTGCATTTAGTCCTTACTCTGTCCTTTTACCCTAATAGATTCTCTTAATCATTCTTCCTCCTTTGTCCAATAGAGTCCCCCTTTGGTCAGTTTTCCTCCTATTCTGGGTTCAAACATCCTCCTCATGAATTTCCTGTACTTTTCCATTGTCTTTATAACTCTCACCCATAATTACCCATGTCTGAAACTTCTTCTCTCCCGGTGGCAGAAAACCAACACATATATCCTTTGGGTTTAAGGGTTTTACATAGAATTGTCTTTCTATCACAATCGATGATCACTTGGTTCTTCTTTTCTCAACTCATTCCCAAGATCACATCCAATTGTGACAAAGGAAGACAGATCAGATCTAACTTAGTGTCGCGATCTCATCTCTCAACACTACAGTCTAAACAGACTTTAGAAGCAAATTCGGGTAATCTTATAGGGGTTTCTAATTTAAAGCAAACAGGTGAATCCGACATTCCTAGATTCAATTGATTCATGCATTCACAAGAAACAAAAGAATGTGCGACTCCCGAATCGAACAAAACCATGCAAGGTTGATTATTGAGCAAAGGGTTACCTTGCACGAGATCAAGAGATTGGTTAGCTTCTACTCCACTCAGTGTAAATACTCAGCCTTGACTCATTGGTTTGCTAGCAGGTTCATTGGAACTATTCTTTCCAGGTTCTTTGCAATGACGCGCATTATGACCCTGCTTTCCACAATTGAAACAATTACTTGTTGCCCAGCAGATTCTCCCATAATGATGACGCTTGCACCTCTCACAGTAAGGAGCATCACTGCGAGACTTGACCCCATCATCAACCTCAACTTTACCCTTGACTCGGTTCTGGTCAGAATATGGACCCTTATTCCGATGATTAAATCCTTTCTTTCTTTGTGGTCCATAACTCTGCTGGTTATTCTTTGCCTGAACAGCTAACACCTCAGCTTTCTTATCATCCTCATACATCCAACACATATCTACCAGTGCAGGAAAACTCTGTGATCACTCTCTAGAAAGTATACTAGTTCGCAAAGTAATATAGTTGGTTAAGACCAGATATCGTTCCCACAGGGACTCAGAATTGTTCAATCTATCTCGACCTAAGGTAAAATCTAGAATAAAATCTATTTAAATACAAAATTCAGAATTAAATGATTAAAATAAAAAGAAGGATTAATTGCTGGAAAATAAAATAAAATAGAAATTAAATGAGAAAACTTGGTTAGGAACTTAGTATCATTGTATGATCATTTATTTTTTATGAATCAATATTTTTCTATTCAAATCAAGAACAAATTCATAAAATAGTAATTCCTAGATTTCTCTTATGAAATTATTCAATTCATTAAATCCTAATTCCTTAGAAATTTAAATCATTGAATAGCCTTAATTAAGAACAGTTAATCCAAAAGCATTCCTACAAGTTGAATCATTATATTGTTTAATTGCATGACCTATTCTAAATCCTAATTTTCCAATTCAGATTTAGAAATCCAAAACATAGATTAGCTACTTCTATGCATAACAATAAAATCACAATTAAACACTTGATTTAAATCTGAAAAACATTAATTCATAAAAATAAATTACAAATACAAATCCACCATGTTCCTAACACAAAAGCTTTAGTTACACATAATGAAAGAGAAGAGAAAACAAATAACTATGATATTTATCCCTAAATTACCACAGATATGTGCCTTGAATCTTCAATCTTCTCCGGATTCCTCCTTCGAATGCTTCCAAAAGTGTGCAAAAATCCTTTCTAAAACTATCTCTTGAATCCTAATAATTCTCTAATGCTAAAACTACTGATTACTCCCTCTAAAAATCATATTAATCCTAAACTAAATAGATAAAATCCTAATCTTATCAAAATCCTTCAAAACTGATCAGAAATTGGCCCAATTGGGCTTTCTCGGACTTCGCGCGCCTGGGCGTGCAGACCAGCACGTCTGGGCGCGCTGTATCTGTGACCCAAATATTAACGTGGCTAGCGCGCCTAGGCCCGCAGATCCCGCACCTGGGCGTGCTGAGTAACTTTCGACTCCGTTTCTCTCCGTTCTTATGCCATTTTCAAGGTCTTTGTAAGCTCTTTTCAATTCCAATAATATCTTCTCCAATTAAGGCTCCGAAATACCTGAAACATACCCATAACGGATCAAAACGTTCAAAGGATTCTAATAAACTACAAATTCCTAAAACTAATACAAAATACCTATATTTACAAGAGAAACAAGCTAAAATCCAAGCAAAAGGAAGTGAAATTAAGTCTTAAAACATCATATATTAGACCTTCATCACACCCCCAAACTTAGCATTTTTCATGTCCCAGGCAAAAGTAAAATAAAAAATTCATAAACACAAGACTACCTTCTAAATCAAAATGTACAATACTTAATCTAAGACCTCGACTCATCAACACAGCCACAAATTTATACAAGCTATACACATATCAAAACTTGGTTAAGGAAACAAAACCAATCAGAACTCAGAACTAGTGAACACTCTTAACCTCTCAGTGTGTATCTCTCATGTGTATCAAGGGTATAAATCAATTCACTCAAGTTCATTCAATAGAAAAGTGTTACCATAAGCTTGAACATAGACCCAAATCTCCACTGAAATTATTGAATACATGCAAAAATCAAAAGGTCTTTAATTTGGTTGTAACGTGGCCATGGCTAAAAGTGTCAGGGTGGGATAAAAGAAAGAAAGGATAAAACTAAGGGCTAAAATGCAAAACAAATTTCCCTTTAAAATTATGAATGAGCAATGAATACTATGAAGACTCACACTCAAATCACAACCATTTCAAACTTCTTCTTTTTCAATTTTACTCTACTACTTCTTCCAAATACAATTTTTTTTCTTTTCATTCATCAATTTCCACTCTTTCTCAATTTTTCTTTTCTTTTGGAAGAAGAGTACCTCAATCAACACTTTCACAATTTTCATACTTTTTGGAATGTTCCTCTATCAATTGCTCATTCAAAATTCCTAAGGTACTTCACAAAAATTATACAATAAATGCAGGGTACCAAAGAAAAATCATATTTAAATCAGGCTCAAAATGGGCAACTAAGGGAAAACAAATTCAACAAAAATCTCTGAAGGCTACAAAAACACCATCCTAAATGCCTTAATCATTTTCATGCATGTAATCAATTATCAATCTCAAAATGGTCACCGGTCAAGTTCTAGAACACAAAACTAAAGAGAACACACTCATGAAAGAAATAGGGGTCTCACATCAAAATATTCAATAAATCATACCCCATCAATTAGGCTCAAAATCTCACAGGCTAAAGGCAGTTCACTAATTTTAAGTTCTGAAAAACTTTGTCAAAATAACCAAATTTCAAAAATATTTACAGCTCAACAAATAAATAACATGAATCAATGAGTCTAATCCTAAACTAAGTATATACACCTATCATTATAAAAATAATCCTAAGTCTAGAATAATTACAAAACCTTTACCTAAGACACAAACCAACACCAAAAATGGGGAAATAAATTCAGATCTGAAAAAAAATTTTATTTTGTCCACTCCCCCAAACTTAGAGGTTGGCTTGTCCTCAAGCAAACTAAACTAAAATTACCTAACTACAAAATAAAAAATTACATGAAATAAATTTGGAATACTTGCTACGACATCCACAAAATGCTCATCACTTACAAACGTGATAGATATTCCCCCAAACTTAATACCTGCAAGTGTTAGAACCTAGTGCCAAAAATAGCACCTCTAATGGGAAAATATATCAATTCACACCTGTCATACATAATAGAACTAGATGCTCATAAATAAATGTAACACTCTCACTTTTATTAGTAATTTTTAGGTTTTAATAAAAATCGGAGTTTGAAAATTTCTTTTTAACACCTAAATTCCTTTAAAAGGTTTTACGAAAATCCGGTAGAGTTTCCTCTGTTTTCCGGACTTCCCAAAAATTTTCTTCGAAAAACCTGTCAGTCCAGAATTGTTTAAAAAACATAAACAACAACAGATTAAAAGTCATAACAAATCCTAATGCCCAATTTGTACAAGTTTCAGGGCAAGTTACTAATTCATATTATAAATTACATTAAATAATTATCCACTCAAAATATGTAAAATACATTCCACGTAGTGGAACTTAAAATCCTGCTCGGCCAGCACTGGTGTAAGCTCCACTTGTGTACCTGAAAAATATTAACCACACAGGGGAAGCATCACACAGAACTTAAAAGAGAGATTTCTAAGCAGATATATACAACACACCAAGACCATTCAAGCCTATTCTATACTACTTAATTCATGTTCTTCTTTATTTTCACTCTAACCTTTTTACTCCTTTTTTATTTCCTCTAGTTCCTATATCAATTCCATTGTTTACCTTCTTATTTCCCATTCCAATGTCCATTCTATTATTTATTTTTCCTATCTATTACCATTCTCATTGCCCTTTTCCATTAATATATATATATATATATATATACAAATACATAATACGACCTTATCCATTTCCATTAACCCTTTTTATTTTTCCTAAATCCTTTCCATTATTTTGTTCATTATTCTTTCCCTTTAATTCCCTTACCCTTTTCCATTTTTATTTCCTTTTTCCCTTATTATTGTGTGTAACCCCAAACAGAGATCTACACACCGGGTTTGCAACCACAAACAGTGATCTGCAAACGCTCTGTATGCAACCACAAACAGTGATCTGCATACGTATGCAACCACAAACAGTGATCTGCATACGTGTATACAACCACAAACAGTGATCTGTATACACCCATATCGTTTATGTAACCTCAAACAGAGATCTACATAAACTTCCCTTACCTTTTTATTACTTGGCCACAGGGTCAATACAACCACCTGCGCCGTGCCACAGGGTCAATACAACCACCTGTGACGAGTACCATTTTATTAGGCCACAGGGTCAATACAACCACCTGCGCCGTGCCACAGGGTCAATACAACCACCTGCGACATTTACCATTCTATTAGGCCACAGGGTCAATACAACCACCTGCGCCGTGCCACAGGGTCAATACAACCACCTGCGACATTTACCATTCTATTAGGCCACAAGGTCAATACAACCACCTGCGCCGTGCCACAGGGTCAATACAACCACCTGCGACATTTACCATTCTATTAGGCCACAAGGTCAATACAACCACCTGCGCCGTGCCACAGGGTCAATACAACCACCTGCGACATTTACCCTTTTTATTTGGCCACAGGGTCAATACAACCACCTGTGCCATTTAACATTTAGTTCTCACTACTAACTCGTTTTAGTCCTTTCCCTTTTACTTTTAGTCCCTTAATTCTTTTAATTTCTTTTAATTACTTCCCTATTCCCTTTCTCTTCTTTTTCTTCTTCTCTTCCTTTTCCTTTTTCCTTTTACTAATTATTCAAGTTTACATCCAATTCCACTTAGCGTTAGTATAGTCGTTATATTTTAATTCCCTTTTCTAACTCTTAATTATTTCTATAATTTCTCTCATTGGTTCATTTCTAAATTTATTTCCCTATTCACCATTTCTATTCTTTTACCACACCCTACCAATGTAATTAATTAGTTATTTTGATACTTACCTTTTTATTCATCACTATTGGTTTCCCCCTATTTACTCCATCTATCTTTCTTCATTATTAGCAGGTTACCCTAAGGTTCGTTAGCAATTAACATTTCCCCCGATCCTAGCGATAGATATAACTACCCAGAAATACACCCCTTAAGGACTGGTAATGAAACCCCTTACCTCGGGTGACGAAGGTAAAAAGAGAGAACCTCGACTCCGAATAGGGAGCGGCGATCCGTGAAGCTTTAGCGATCCGGGTGATGAACGGGTCGACGGGGATCGACGCCGGTGGTGAGAATAATCCCGGCTGAACCTAGGCAAGAGCTCCAAGCTTTGGCGCACCCGACACGAGCCCAGCACGGTCACGAGTCGGTAACGACGCCGGTGTTGCTCTCAAGAGAGAGGAAGGAAAGGGTGATCTGAGGAGGAGGAGAGGGGCTATGGCAGGGAGAGAGAGGCGGTGGTGGTTCGTGGCAGTGGCGGCCGGAGGTGGGTGGCTCTCGGTGGTGGTGGTGGCAGCAGCAGTGGCCGGAGGAAGGGAGGAGGGAAGAGCGAGAAAGAGATCCAGAGGGAGGAGAGGGAAAGAGAGGATCTATGGGAAGAAGGAAGGACAAGGAGGTGGGGTGGCAGCCATGAGCTCCGGTGGTGGTGGTTGGAGGAGGTGCTGGGCGGAGAGAGAGAAAGAGGGGTTGAAATGGGGGTTTCAGCCCCCAAAACACGATTTTAAAGCTGCAGGTAGCAGAATACTCGAGTATTTCTGTCAATACTCGAGTTTTTTGACAAAATACTCGAGTATTTCACAAAATACTCGAGTAAAATGACCAGATACTGCTAGTTTGCTTTTCTATTTTTCAACTATTTTCTCCCAACTTCAAATAGCCATAACTTCTTCGTTCACCGTCGGATCTTGCTCAAATTTGACGAGTAACTTCCTAAAAATCATACCTTCATATCCAACGGTGGGAATTGTGTTTTGAGTCTTAAATCTTTTATTTTGAATTTCCTAACGTCGGGTGTTTTTAACACCGAAAAATCGATTTTTAACACTCGTTTGGTCTTCTTTAAATTTGCTTTTCGATGCCAATGCTCCTTGACTCCTCTATGGCACTCAAAGAACTCCTAATCCATAATTTTAAATCCCTTCTAGGATAATCCTTACTTCCAAATCTTACTATTATTCTAATATTTATTAGAATTAAAATTCGGGATGTTACAATAAATGGTCCAAATAAATAGTCATGCAATAAAACTAAAAACAAATCCTAGAAAGCAGTACATGTTTTTGTAATAGCAACACTACAAGTCCGAATAGGGTAAGGGATACAAAATATATCAATAAGAAGTAAAATCCCCTAAACTACTCCTCCTCCTCCTCAGGAGATGCATCCAACAAACTATGATCCTCATCCGTGTATGGTGGTACATCATAGGGCATACCCTGCGCTGCTCCGATACTGCTCAGAAATGAGTCTCTAGCCTGGTTCTTGTGCATCTCTCTGCGCTGGAACTCAGCCGCTCTACTCTGCCTCCGAAGCAAATGATGTAACATCCCAATGATCTTCCCATCATCACCTCCCCCCTGCTGAGCTGGCTGGCTGGAAGGACCTGCCTCATCCTGAGGCTGCTGAACTGGGATCTGGCTCTGTGACTGGGGTGGACCAGTCCTAGCTACCTCTATAGATCTACCAATGAACATATCCCAAGTAGCTCTGGTCATCTTCGGGGTCCTCCTAAGATCCCGCACATCCCCACAAAAATCAACACCGGCTGCAGCACACAGTCGGGTGATCACCCAAGGAAAGCCCACATACCCTGCCTCCTTCCTAGCAAAACGATGCATCCTATAAGAAATAATAGATGCAGCGTCTACTATGATACCATGGCGTAGGGCATAAATCAGTCTACATATCCCAGGCTGCACCTCAGTGTCGTGTGAATGTGGATCCAAATTGTGCATAATGAATCTGACCCAAAATCTGGCCGCTCCCCTCAAATTCTTCTGATAAACATGCTTAACTACTCCAGATGTAGTCAAGTTCCAATCCTTGTCTACCAGAAATAAAGCCTCCTTCACCATATGCAGCGGGTACTCCTCCTCATTATCAAAACTCGCCACAGTAAACATAGCAGGAGCCGCCTCCAAGGGGTAAGACTGAAGTCCCATGACACGAGCAATAGTGTCAGGGTCATAAGGAACCTCAACTCCTCGGACGTACGAAATCCTCCTATTAGTACCATCCAACTCATACCTCTGTGCCCTCCACCAAGCGTTAGAGTAAAATTCCCAAATCAGGAATTTGCTAAACACCTCATCAGGCTCCATAATCCAATTCAACCACCTGTTAATCAACAGGGTCTCCTTCACCTCCTCCACACTACTAACTCTAATGACTCGCCTCCCTATCAGCCCCTCACTCTCATATAACATTCTTGTCTCTAGGGTTATGCCCCTCTTCACCATCTTTCCCTCATAATAGGTATGGACCCTCGAATGCTCGAAGGTCTTTCCCAAATCACTACTGGTACTCCCTACAGCTGGTCATTTTCCCCTAGGCATACTAGAAAGCTCAAAAACAACTAAAAGCAAATGATCGAACACTTGGTGGGCACTCTTTAAAACTCAAAAACGAAGCTCTAAATCACTAACTCTAAACTCCTAAATCAAACACAACAGTGCCAGGGAGTATAGGGAAGTGATTCTTACCCACAACAATGAAGAAATTCGTGCTCCTTTGCTCTAGGAGAGGAAAAACCCAATTGAAAGGAGATGTAGAGAATGAGAAGAAAAACTTGAATTTCTTGAGAAATATGGAAGAAAAGTGAAGAAGGAAGGAGGAGTGTTGAATTTGGTTGGAAGAATTTAAGGATTTAATGGAGATTTTTTGTTGAATTTAAGAAATTGGGGGTTAGGGTTTGAATTGGGGAAGAATGAAAATGAAGAAGATGGAAGAAATGGAGGAAACAGCCCTGTTGTTGGACTGTTAACGTGCCTTGCACGCCCAGGCGCGCGGTCCTCCTCGCCCAGGCGCTGGGGTACTGCTGCTACTGCTTTTTTTTAGTCAAATAAAAATAAAATAAAATAAAATAAAATCAACTAAATTAAAATTACCTAATTCCTAAAATAATTTCCTAAAATTGAATTAAATATTACATGGAGTTAAGAAACTTACCTTTGGAGCACAGCTTTTTCTAGTAATGCAACCATGGAGAAAATTCCCAAATTTCAATTACCTGTGTCACATGATCAACTAAAAATAGTGCTATAAAGCACTTCATTAGAAATCACTTCTAGAAAGTTTCAATTCCTTATTTCACTAACTAAAAAAAATAGACAAAACCTACACTACTACATATTTACAAAGAATCCACCAGGATCCCAAATTCTATGGTTCAATTCCCATGTGACATCGGAATAACAAGTTACTCCCATGTCCCATGAGAATGAACTGGGTTGATGGTGAAATAAGGAAAGTTTAAAAATAAATTCAATCCCTCCAGGGTCAAAAGGTACATTCCTTAAATCATGCATCAGCTTAGAAAATTTTACTTTCTCCCCATTCATTAAGGTCTTAATTGTTGGAAACCAACAAGCGGCTAAAATAACCTTGTAGAGGGGGGTGAATAGAAGTTTTAAGTGACGATACCCAAATTTAAAAAATAATCAAAATCAGATCAGAAAACACTTGAAATTTAAACCAAAATGCAAGACTTAATCGATTAGCCTGAACTCTAATCGATTAAGGTCAGAAAGGTCTATTTTCCTTAATCGATTATGTTGTGCTCTAATCGATTAAGCACTGATAAATTGCAGAAAAATCAAGTTCAGTTCAATTCAAGAATTACAAGAAACTCTAGATACGAAGAGTTAAACCTAAGGTAATTAACTACGAATCAATTAATCAGAAATATAGAATACGTAATTAAATTCCCCAATCTAATCCTATACCAATAACTCTCACAAGATTGAATTTAATTGAAAAACGTAAAGAGCAAATGTAAGAAGAGCACGCAAAGATTTTATCCTGGTTCAGTCACAACCACCGTGAGCTATATCCAGTCCTCCCTCTCTGATTCGGGAGATTTGCTTCACTAAGAAATAAGAAGATTAGTATACAATTAGTTAGAATTCCTCACTTGCTCACAATCCTAACCCTTTTTCTCACGATGTACCAAATCGTTGAGAATCTACCCTGTAACAGCCCGATTTTCGAAAACCGAAATAACTGACTTCTATTTATTTATGTTGCAAAAATGAGGCCATTTTTTTTTGAAACATTGTTGAAGGACTGGAAAACATGTCTGAAAAGTTACTAACATCTTTCGACCTTCTCTTTCGAAAACCGAGTTGTTACGTGAAACCAAAACTCTTTCATCTTGTATTCCGAAACGTTTTACGAAGAAAACAATTTAATTTCTTCTTTAAACGATTTCATAAAAGAGTGTTCTTGCAAAATAGGGCATGCATCAGAATGAGTCACGTTACAGTAACAGTTCATCACTTAGGTAATCCTGTATACAAACAACAACTTATTCTAATTCTACTACTGGCTCTCTTCTCCTATCAAAGACGACCAGACTCATCTTCTTCTTCTTCTTTGCAGGGGTCTTTGTACCGAAAAAGGATGCGACCGCATCCTTGGGCTCTTCTGCAGAACTTGGCTTAAGTTCTACTCCGAGGAGTTTCACTGAGTTCTCCTCCCCTTGACTCCGAGGCGGCGGTTGTGGACTATACTCCACGTAGGACATGCTCTCCAAACACGGGCTTGCTGTAGTTCCGCTCAACTTATGCTCCGGGTCTTCAATTGCTAATTCAGTCCGTCCCGTCCAAACCCATCCATGACGAGTAGCTCCCCATCCTTGCCCTTCATGAGACCAGACACTGACATCCAAACGGCGATCCACCTGCCCGTTGGGGTACCAGCAATGCCGATGTACCAACGAACAGGAGAGAGTAAGCGATCCGGACGCGTAGCGTCGACGGTGTGGAATTACGGTAGGCAAGATAATAGGACACACACAAATAACACACAGCATACACACAAGATAACAATCAAGCATACTAGTTTCAGTATTCCTAACCCATATTCATTTCATCTTATTATTACTTCCTTCATACTTTTTCCAATCTCGTTCATAAAACTCATCATCTTTCCCACGCGTTTGTCATTTTAACTCCTCCTCATCTTCCACACTTTTCAACTCTAACTCATATAACTCTTTTCTTATAATGTCTTGTTGAATTATAACCATCGATGATCGGGGAATTAGAGAATCATCGAGGTACGCGTTTTATTCGTAGTTAGCACTCTCGTATCAAGCCTACATCTCCTCGGCCATCCATCCAACCTAGTCGGAAGCAAACAGGAGAACAGGACCTTTACCGTGCAGGCACGACAGCTGTCAACACAAATGGTCCCAGACCAGGAGGCTCCGCCTCAATAATATCAATTCAATCACAATGGCTCACTGCCTCGCAGTGGCAAACAAAATGCCCCACTCCAGTCCCTCTCACTGTTCCTGAACTGCCATAGGGGTGACAGCACTATTCTGGTCCCGGGTGCAGAACTTACCACGGTATTAGACCCAGTCCCCACCACGTTAGTGCACCACATGTGGAGTTCGTTCTGCCCAGAATGGTACTCAAGGCAACGTGACGTTTTACCGCCCGAGCCTACCCTAATGCATTCATCAACCCGAATATCCCTGATATCCGGGGTACCTTCCTCTCCACTACTTCGCACTCTCAAACCTCACCGTATTCGCTGTTAATGTCTTTTAGAGTCTTTTAGTTAATTATCCTATTGGTCGGCTCACCCTTCGTGCATCCCTTCAGTGAGTCCCGACCACTATCTTTGCACAATTCTTTCTCATCACGTCACACATAACTCAGAGCTGGGGGTCACTCAATTGAGTCACATCTCATTTCGCAACTTAACCACCATCTCAATTTCACAACTTTCCCCAAAACATCATTTCCAAAAGTCTTCACAAACTCATCTTTCATCAAAAATACTATTTCAAATAAACCTTCCTCAAATCTCGTTTCAAAGGGGCTTTCTCAAAACATTATTTTCCCAAAGTATCTTTTCACAAAACCTTTTTCAAGAGTTCGAGTTATAAAAACTTTCTTGAAAATATTATTTCACAAGCTTCTTCAAAAATCTTTTCTAAAAACAATTCTTTTCCCCAACTTATAAAAATTTCCTCTTCACAAATCTTTTCGAAAGTTCCTTTTTTTTCAAAACTCTTTTTTTTTCAAAATGCATTTTGTGCTGAGCGCTAGTGGAGGAGCAAGCCCAGCTCAACACTAGTTCCCAGACTAAAACAAGAACAGAGGAGCTCAGCTCAACTGAGTTCACTTCTCATCCCAACCATTCCCATTACTCTCCCCAGCTCTGGCTCGTTCTCATTATCACTTTCAATATCCCTTTCTCAATCTCAACTCTCGTCTCTCTTATACCTCAATTTCTTATCTTCTATCCTCATTCTTTTCGTACTATACCATCACTTTCAATTCATCACTCCCTCAACTCTTTCATTTCATTTCGTTTCTTATTCAAGACTTAACAGACACCCATCCACTATAGAAGTAAGCATCATAAATTAAACAGATAAGTAAAAGCATGCTATCAACACACAATCATCACACAATAACATTGTGGTTCTTGTCACCTTCATATAAGTGGCCACACAAAGCAAACAATTGCCACTTATACTACTGACTCCAACCACTTCGTTCCGATCTTTGAGATGATACGGAACGTCCTAATAAATCACCTAGCTACCACGGTGTCTTAGGGAAAGCTTCTCTCTCATCTGAAGTCCAGCTGTTGATTGTGTGTTCTTCCTCGAATCCATGTGTTGCCACGGCCAGCCGCACCCAACCCCTTTTTCTATAGCATTCCTCACATTAAATAAAACACTTTACGTTATTAACTTATTTGAGAAACCTTTTCTCGAGTTTGATACTTGTCTTTTCTTTGTTTGGGAAAACTTTGAAAATAGGACCAAAATCAACTATCATTTGAATACTTTGGTTTTGATTATATGAAAATATTTTTAAATATAAAAAGCACGTCCAATTAATTCTGGACAGCAAATATAGTTTCACAAAATTACTTTTAATAAAACTCCGAAAATATTATAAAAACATCCTTTTCTTTAAGTAACTTCTTATTTTTGAAAATTCCTGTTTTCCTCATAAAATAATTTTGGACAGCCATGAACGAAATTTTAAAACCTCGAGTAAGTCCAATCAAATTTTCTCAAAACAGCTTGTTTCAAAACCATTCACACACTTAACACACAACCACAACCAAGCACATCTCACACAACAATCAATAACATTTAGGCATGAAACTATTCATAAACCGAATTAAGTCATGTTTCAAACCAACATATTTATTCATGTGATTAAACTCCCTAACCTACTTAGACCACATAACCGAATGGAATCAAAGAAAATAAATCCAACATCATTATTGAAATCACATAAATCAACTTATTTTATTTTAAGCATTCAAATTCTACTTCCTTTTTGTCTTAACTGAATACACAACACACACACATAAACACTTATTCATCCAAACACACATCATACAACATGCATTCAAACACAACACGCCTCTATGATCCATTAGATTTATTTATCTCCTTTACTTCCAAACAAAGAACCGATTAGAGAAGACATATTCACAACTCAAGTTCGAGCAATTTTGTTTATACTTGTCCTTATTAAATTCATTGAAAAAGAGATCTTAGGCTAGCTAACATGAATTGGCCGATCACCATCACAACATACATAAGGGACATGGAACAAAGCAAAGATCATTTTCAAAAACTTGTTTTCTTATTTTCTTTATGAAGACCGTGAGTTTCTCAAGAAACTTAACAAATCAAATTTAATTTTTTTAACATGATACAATCATGAATTATGTCAAGGTTTTCATCTTCTTAAGAAAACATATGCATGCACCTACCAATCTCTAGGTGAGACAATTTTCATCATGTAAGAAAAACATGATTTCCTATACTCCCTAGTTATGACCGAATCATTTCATGCAAGAAAACAAAGTTTTATAAATTATTTTCCTCATGTAGACATCTAATGCTCATGGATCATATCATAAAAGACATAAAAGTATCATCCTACCTTTTAAAACTACCAACCGAATCATAATCATCACACACACCCAAAATCTTGTTTCAATTTAAAATTATTTTCAAAGCTTGTTAAGCTTATTTTCTTTTGAAATCCGTGACACACATATAAGAAATCAAGACTTAAACATACAAAGTTTAAGCTTCATGTTTTCTTGAAAATTAACCAAAGATGAGGATAAAAAAAAACATAAACTCAAACTCAAACCTTCAAACAAACCGTGAAAATGAACTAGAATTTAGCATAGGAGTAGCATGAAATTACTTTGATCAAGTCAAAAACATCAAGACCTAAATTTGCTACTCATTGTCGAATCATTTAGTCATGGATTTGGTGCTTTACAAGTTTATTCATTCATCAAAATCCAAGATCGAGGCATAAAAAGAACATGCAAATGAGAACAAGGATTATTAAGCCACAAGACCAACATGCATGAGAAAATGAACTCAAACACAACCTCAAATGGAAACCGTGATGAAGAAAGTTACAAGAAAGAGATCAAAAACTTTTTTAACAATAACATTCAAGATCAAGCCTTAAAAACAACATGCAAGCCATTTAAACCTCAAGATCACCCAAAAGTGATTACATGCACCACAAAAATTAAATCAAAGTCCAAAATAAATTCTTTTTCAACACAAAATAATTAAATCAAGACTCTTTCTACCTTAGTCCCTAATCCTAAATCTTTAAATCTCCTCCTCCTTTCTTCTTGGGTTTGCCTCGGTCTATCTCTTCCTCTAGGGTTGGTAGAGGTCTTCTTCTTAAGCTTTGATGAAGAAGATGGTTAAGAAAGGAATCAAAGAAGTTGGGTTAAAGGCTTTGGGGTTTCACTCTCTTTTCTTCTCTCCTCCTCACGAGTTCTCTCTTGTTTTCTATGGGTTTCAAGAGTTTGATGATACTCTTGAACCAAATGTGTTTGTGGTTGTGTTGGTGTTGGAGTGAAGGATGAGTCCTACCAACACTCACTTTTACGGTTTTGGGATCAAGGCAAAGGTATGGAAATTTCCTTTCCTAACCTCGGTCTCTAGTAGAAAATGGAGGGCAATTTGGGCCAACACCTTAGTTGCATGGAGGGAGTCAAACCGTGGGACACATGGAGGGAGGAAAGTCCACACTAGGTTTCATGAGTCATCTTTCCTAATCTCCCCCTAGGTTCCTGACTAATCCTTCCTACTTCTCCTCTCATTTTCTATTTTAATTCTATTTTCTTAATGCATAAGGAAGTGTACTCCTCTTGGTTCCTTCTATTTCGAACATAGCCGAACTATACACACACACATGCACATATAATTTCATTTTCATTAACACATAACATGCACTCATGGAACAATGCATACACTTAACCCACACACAATCATGCACATAATTATCACTTGTATAGCATCATAGTCATACGACACACACGCACATAGGCCCACACATCCATGCATCACACATTACTCATACATACACATATATATATATATACACATACATACATTACTTTCTTTTCAATAATTAAATTTCTCAAACCTAAGTGTATTCATATATGCCAAAACTGCACATACATACTCAATTACAAAATAAATCACAAGCATTTTTGTAAAATCATTAAGCGTATAAATTTTCTCAAAAATAAAATTTCATTAGTTTATAAAATCGTTACTTTAAAATCACTCATTAGCTTTGAGAACGTGAATTTTTAGAAAAAATCATTTAGGAAAACACTCTTTTAAAACACTTTTCTTGAAAATAATTTCTTTAGTGTTTTAATTTAATATGAGGAATTTACGGGGTGTTACATACCCAATCTCTTAATTCTTGTTCTTGTTCTTCTTGATTGAAAGTCGCTTCCAATCCTCTTTAGCTTTTAGCCTTGAAACCTTCAAAGCTCAAGATATTGCTCAACCATGCTCCTTTCCAATTTGCCCAATTGCAAACTCGTTTGTTGAATCTTCAATGTAACCTCTATGTTACCAATTAATCCAACTAAGAATAGTAAAAGCACTTAGAATCTCAATAATGACAGAATAAGAACGAAATGTGTATAAGAATTGAGATTTCAAAAGAATGTGATAGAGAATGATTTTGTCATAGAATATTAGCTCATCAAAGTTTGAAAGATAGTAAAAAATTTCTCTTGAAAGATTGTAGTTCATAACCCTTTTTCCAAATGCATTATAAAACCTTTTATTTAATCAGATGTAACAGTACTTAATCGATTAAATGATGCCTTAATCGATTAACTAATCGATTAACATGTGGTTTAATCGATTAACTAGAAATTTTCACTTGTAAATTTTAATAAAACTTTGAGCTAAAGTTCTCTATCAAGGTAATCTCAATTCCTAAACATATTAAATTCTTATTAAATCAAATTGAGATTGACTAACCTAATCTACCCAACACTCATATAATAAAAGAATAATAAAACAATATATTACACAAATATGAATGCAAGTAAACTAGTCTTCATCTTGTTGTTGTAGGTTGTGTATAAACCTTGTCTTCATCAAAACACAATTGAACACACTTGATCCATCAAGCCTTCAATCTCCCCCTTTTTGATGAATGACAAGCTATCACCTTTGATTAGATACTCCCCCTAAATGTTAGCATACTTAGGAAGTAGTTCAACCTACAAAATAAATCAAACCAAACCTTTCTCCCCCTTTTGGCATTATAAAAATGAAACAACAATAAACTCTTGCCAAAAGTGAGAATATTAATAAAAACAAATAACCAATGTCCAGACTATAGGAATTATAACTATAGTGGACCTGTAGTAGACCGAGCGTCGACCGACCGAAAGCCTCAACTCCTACTAAGTACGATACTGACACAGGGCCAACGATCGGACCTTACACCGAGCAAACTGGGTTTCTTCATGTAGGTCACGTACTGATGAGGTTAACACCGAGCACAGGACTCTCAATCTGATCCTTATCGTTAACAGCCTCATAGAAACCGTAACCACTCCTAGATTCCCACGACTCTTGGTTAGATAAAACAGCCTTGGATAATGTTTATCATTTATAGGATTTATGGATATGATCTTATCATATCCTCTACGAGTCCTACTTGCCTTCTTACTCTTCAGGAAACTTATCAGGACGGCATAACCTACACAGGTAATCCCCTATAAGAACCACCATGCTATAGGGGCAAAGGTACGTCTTCTCATCCCTAAGTTGACACTAGCACACACGTTGTTGTCTAGGGAGAACCTGGTTATCCCAACTGGATATTCAGAAATCCTAATAAGTCCTACATTAACATCTTAGCTGGGATCATTCTTCAAGGCTCTTCCATAGCTTTAAGGTTGATCTTGGTTAAGGACACGACATTGGCGCCGTCTGTGGGGGCCTGAATAACATATCATTCCCACCACCACCATGGTTACCACCAGAAGTCAAGTTGGTGACCTTCGTGACCGCATCGCCCGCACCCGTGGCCGGCCCAGAAACGCTGATAACAACAACCCGCAACCCCATTCTACGGGTGATCTGCGCGATGTTCTCAACCATAATCGTGCAGATAATGGGCAACTGCCACGAACCTCCCATTCTGGAGATGCAAATAATTCCCAGCCACCAAATCATTCACAAAGACATCCACTCCATCATCGTAGCCATAATCGTAGTAATAATCAAGCTACTCACTCCCAAACACCACAACCTTCCCATCCTAGGACTAGAAGCGATCCCCAACCACTCCAAGTTCTACGAACCATACTGCCTCCACCACCACCACCACCTCCTCCTACACCGCCTCCCTCCACCCATGGTGATTCGAGCAGCACAGCCCCAACCACTCGCAATACATCCAGAACCACAGGTACTCGAGCACATCATGGCCGAAATACCCAACGTACCCCTCCTATCCCACCCAATCCCGACCACATAAGTTCAACACCTAGAAGCAGACTGAATCCAGGAAGAACTGCTCCTGGAAATTCTCATCACAGCCATTCCATCGGCAGGTCCTATGGAACGTCTGCATCTGCTCGGGCTCGGGATCAAGAAATGATTAACATCCAAAACAGACAAACGGCTCTAATTGAACAACAAGGTCGGGCTATTGCCGACCTTCAACAGCAAGCTATGGCAAGGATTGCACAGAGTCAACCGACCACCATACTACCCCAAAACACAATGCCTCAAGCCATGGACCCACAACCACTCCCGGTAATACAGCTCCCTCCGCCACAGAATACCCATACTAACCCTACCATGAACCTGGATCAAGGTGATTTTCACCCCGGTCATCCCTTTACTCCATATATTATGGCATTCCAAACTCCTCAAGGTTATTTGGGCCCCTCTAATGTGCCACATTATAACGGCCTAACCGATCCTGTTGACCATATTGTCTCGTATGAAGGTGCGATGAATTATTATGGCGGTGGAGAGGAGATGAAGTGCCGAGCCTTTTCCATGACCTTAGAGCCGTCAGTGTTACGATGTTACTCATCCCTCCCTCGAAACTCAATTAATTCTTGGGAGGAGATGAAAAGAGTGTTTCTAAACAGATACACGGCTAGCTGCATCCAGCCCAAGTCCGACCACACTTTAGCAGCAGTCACCCAAAAACAAGATGAGTCATTGAAAGACTACCTTTCGCGATTTCATGCAGAGGCTAGCTCGGTTCCTTGATTAGAACCTGGTGTGGCAGTACTGTTGTTCACACAGGGTTTACAGTCGGGAGATTTCAAGAAGTCTTTGATTGGGAAACCTCCAAAAGATATGGCAGAGTTAAGACAAAGGTCAAATAAGTTCATTAATTTGGAGGAATTCCATAAGGGGCAGAAAGTCAGAGAAGAAAGGCAACGAGCTGATCCTCAAGGCCAAAATAAATAAAAACGTGACGAACGTTTTGGTGGAAGACAAGATATGATTCCTCCGAGGAATAAATTTCAGGAATACACTCCTTTAACTGTTCCAAGGAGTCAAATCCTGAGGGAAATAATGCAGACTGACCTGCGCTCGGCCCAAAGACCTTCGTCTTTGAGAAAGGGCGCACAGCGTGATAGGTCAAAGTACTGTGACTTCCACAGAGGATACGGCCACATGACCGACGAGTGCATCTGGTTGCGGGATCTGATCGAAGAGATGATCAGAGATGGCAAGTTACAACAATACATCAGGGATGCAGCCGGCCGAAGGAGTAGGAACAGATCTCAGTCACCAGCAAAGTCCAAACGACAGAGAAGTAGGTCACCAGACGATAGAAACACTGGAAGGCAGAAGACCGATCCCACTCGAGCTCCTGATACGAATGCCAATAAAAATGAATTCTTAGTTAATACTATTGCGGGAGGTTTTGCTAGAGGTGGAGAGAAGAAAGCCGACAGAAAGAAATACATCAACCAAATTTTGGAAGTCAGTCAGAAGCCTATAGGCAAGAGATCAACAAAAAACGTTCCTATTATTTTTGATGATGATGATTTGGTTGGAATCCTTCCAGGACATAATGACCCCATGGTGATTACTGCCCTTATTGGTAATTACGAGGTAAAACGAGTCTTCATCGACCAAGGAAGCTCGGCGGACATCATGTTTTTCCCTCTGTTCAAAGCCCTTAAACTCAGGGAATGCAATCTCACTCCCTTTGAAGGTGAATTAATTGGTTTCACGGGGGATACCATTGAGCCAAAGGGGTACATCCAACTTCCCGTAACCCTCGGACAACAGCCTTCGGCTAGAACCGAGATAGTCAAATTTTTGGTGGTTGATTGCCCAGCGGCCTACAATGCCATTCTTGGGAGAACTTCTCTACAGGCATTTGGGGCGGTAGTATCTACAGTTCACTTGGCTATGAAATTCGTCGGAACTGATGATAGAGTGGTGACTGTCAAGGCCGAGCAAGAAGCAACAAGGAAATGTTACAACGCCAGTTTAGGGAAGGTTAAAAACAAGGATCCGAGAAATTTGGAAAAAGTCTCTTTGGGAAAGGGCAACGTTAATCTTGCAGATCTGGATATGAGGGACCAATCCGACAGAAATAGACCAACCCCGAAGGGACAGTGGGAATTCTTGACATTGACCAATGATCCCCTTAGGCAAGTAAAAATCGGATCTGAACTACCCGCAAATGTAAGAGAGGAGTTAACCACTCTGTTGATTTCAAATAAAGATCTGTTCGCATGGACATCAGCGGATATGCCAGGAATCGACCCAAATTTTATCTGCCATAAGTTGAGTATCATTCCGGGGTCGAAACCGGTGGCACAACGCAAAAGGAAGGTTAGTGCTGAAAAGGCCGCTGCCATTGAAGAAAAGGTTGCTGAATTACTCCGAGCAGGTTTCATTAGGGAAATTGACTATACAGACTGGTTAGCTAACACCATCTTGGTCAAAAAACCCAATGGAAAGTGGAGGATGTGTGTCGACTACACGGACTTGAATAAAGTCTGTCCTAAAGACCAATATCCTCTTCCCGTTATTGACAAACTCGTCGACAGTTCAGCCGGTTACAAACTCTTGTCCTTTATGGATGCTTACTCCGGTTACAACCAGATCCCTATGTTTCCGGACGATCAAGATAAAACCGCATTCATCACCGACAAGGCAACTTATTGTTATAATGTCATGCCTTTTGGGTTGAAGAATGCGGGTGCCACCTATCAGAGGATGATAAACAAGGTTTTTCAAGGAATGATCGGTTCAAGCATGGAAGTATACATCGATGATATTATCGCAAAGAGCAGACAACAAGAAAACCATGCCCAGGACCTCGCGACAATATTGGACCGAGTGGGAAAATGCTCCATGAGGTTGAATCCGGAAAAGTGTGTGTTTGGAGTCCCAGCCGGTTCTTTCCTCGGTTTTATGTTAATCGAGAGAGGGATTGAAGCCAATCCAGATAAATGCAAAGCAATCCTTGAAATGAGGAGCCCAGCTAATCTTAAAGAAGTTCAACAACTCACGAGCCGAGTGGTGGCACTTTCCAGATTCTTGTCCCAAGCCGCTCGGAAAGCCTTGCCATGGTACCAGCTCCTTAGGAAAAACAAAGAATTCCTTTAGGACGAGCACTGTGAGCAAGCTTTTGATCAATTAAAGGAGTATCTTTCCAGCCCACCCGTCCTCCACAGCCCACTTCCTGGTGAAAACCTTATTCTATACATGTCAGTAGCAGAAACGGCAGTCAGTTCGGTTTTGGTAAGAGAGGAGTCAGGTATTGAGGCCCCAGTGTATTTTGTTAGCCGAGCGCTTCAAGGACCGGAGCTGAGATATCAAAAACTGGAGAAACTTGCGTACTGTTTGGTCGTGTCAGCTCGAAGACTGAGACAATATTTTCAGGCACATATAATATTGGTAAGAACAGCCCAACCTCTCTGACAAGTGCTTCATAAACCCGACTTAGCAGGTAGGATGGTTTCGTGGTCTGTCGAACTATCCGAATTCGACATTGCCTATGAACCGAGGAAGGCGATGAAATCTCAAGCTCTTGCCGATTTTGTCACTGAATTCACAGATATCCCCTCGGACGTCTCTCAAAACTTATGGTCAGTATACGTTGACGGATCAAGCAATAAGAAAGGAGCGGGAGCAGGGGTCATCATTGAAAACCCCGAAGGATTATGCATGGAATACTCTTTGAAATTCGAGTTCCAAACATCGAACAACCAAGCAGAATACGAGGCAGTTCTTGCAGGCCTCAAAATGGTTCATGAGTTCGGAGCAGAGCGAGTATCAGTTTTCAGCGATTCACAACTAGTAGTTTCTCAGATCAAGGGTCATTACTCGGCAAAGGATCCTATCCTACAAAAGTATCTTGAAGAGGTAAAGCGAATCATCTCAAACTTTTCAGAATTTGACATTTCCCATGTCCCGAGGGATTCGAATTCCCGAGCCGACATTTTATCTAAATTGGCAAGTACAAAGGGGTCGGAAAAAAATAAAACATTGATACAAGAAACTATTCCCCGACCGAGTGTCATTTTGGCTATCTCATTATCCCAATCATGGATGGATCCGATTCTTACTTATTTGCAACATGGGTTCGTCCCCCAAGATCAGGCAGAAGCTCGAAAATTGGTTAAGAAAGCAGCTCAATACACAATTCGAAATGGAGTTCTGTACAAAAGAGGCTTTGGCTCCCCAATGCTCAGATGTGTCAACTGTAACACCCCAAAATTTTAATCCCCGATTAATGAAATGTTAATTATAATTTAATTATAATTAATAGTTTCTATATTAATCCTTGATTAAAATATGTGTTCATGTGACTAGTTGATGTGTGGAAATTATTTAATAAATAATTTAAATGCATAAAATAAGAGTTTTGCATATTAGTCCCTGGGTTGGGACGTAGAAGCAATTATAGGAAAGATTTTGGAGGGAAAGTAAATACAATAATTATTTTTCAAAATCTGGGCAAAATACTCGAGTATTATTCAGAATACTCGAGTATTCTGGGTCAAACTGCACGAGTTAGTGCGTTTGGTGAGTCACAGCCAACGATTCCCCTCCGTTGACACGAATACTCCGCCATCAACAGCTCAATGCCTTCGTGTCGACCTGCATGAGTGTCCTCACTTCCTATTTAAGCTCACCTTCGACCCTTAGCTGAGAATTTTTGGATCAAAGTAGCTTGGTTGATGAAATTAGGGTTCCGAGTTTATACTCTTCGATTCTCCTTCTCTGTGTCGATTTGAAACACAAACCAAACACGAATACAAAGCTCACATCTTGAGCTTTGTATAGAGAGTAATATTGTGAGGATTGAGTGTGCGTGCTGGGAGAATTGAAGATTTGAAGTAGAAGCTGTTTCTGTTGAACCTTGATCTGGAGCCTACTTTGATCACCGATTCTGGTAAGCTCACGAATTCTTGAGTCTCAAACTTGGTTCCTTTAGTTAGAATATGTTGTATAGAGTCTAGAAATCTAATTTTCCCCAATTCTTATCTCTGTTTCATGGGTGAACCAATTCGGTTTTGGTGGTGCACTCAAAACTGTCATGCATGTGAAGCTCAAAGTGATTTCTGGGGTTGGAGCACTTTTCTTGGATTTCTTTTTGTTGATTCACGTCTGAGAGGTAAGGGGAAGTAATTATATTCACTAGATAGAGTTTAAATTCCATTAATTGTGTTAGAGAGCCACCAAGAGGCTCTAAGGGCTTAGATTGAATAGGAACTTTGGTTTGGAGACCAATTCATGCTCTAAATTTGTTATGAACAAATTTGATATCATGCATGTGAACTAAAATGCACTTGGTTTTATGTGTATTGTTCTTTTTATGAGAATTGACATGTTAAGTTGTGAAAATGTGTTTTGATGCATGATTATTGATTTCTCTGTCAAATCTGTGTTTTGACTTGTAATAAGTGTTGTAACATGTCTAAATAATGTTATGTGAACTCTGTGGATCCCTGGAATGGATTAAATTTGAGTAGAAATGAAAATGTCATGATAAAACCAGTTTTCAGTGCTGTCTGCTGTGAAACACTCGAGTAAAAGGCAGAGTACTCGAGTAAATCGTGTTCAAAACCATGTAAATTAAGGAAGAACACTCGAGTAGTCTGTCTGGTACTCGAGTATCGAGCATGACCTGAGGACCATTATAGGCCAAACACTCGAGTCAGTCAAGGTCACTCGAGTATTCTGGAAATGTTCAAGAACACTCGAGTAACCCATGAACTACTCGAGTAAATTGTTGAATTAAAAACCCAAATACTCAGAGAGTCATGAACACTCGAGTAGTCTTAAGAACACTCGAGTAATCTGGAAAAGTTGAGTAACACTCGAGTGTCCTGAAGTTTACTCGAGTAAATTGTTCAGAACCTGAAAACACCATTTTCAATTCTAAGTCAAATAAGTAATGAATTATTGAGAATAGTCCAAGGGATTAAGACTTAAAGAAATTGATTAAGCAGTGGAAGTGGTTCAGAAAGGTAGCCATCAATATCAAGCAGGTATCTGCACGGCAATTATATTACTTCGAATGTTATTATTTTGTTTGTTGAGGTTTAAATACCCTTGATTTGTTTGTATCTTGTCTCTTTGAGTACAAGACGCAATTGATTGTAGATTTAATAAGTTTAAGATAGAGCCTTAGTATAGGTAGTGTAATGGAAGTTTCTTTAGTTCAACATATGTGACCATAAGTCCATAGCGCAGGTCTAATATGGCAACTAGAAACCAAAATCACACTAATACGGTGTTGGAACGAGTCACCACGGTACTGGAAGCGATGCAAAGGCAGTCTCAGCAACCCTCTCAACCGGCAAATCCGCCTCATCAGTGTAATGTGGGTAACACTGAGGCGAAGACTCTGGCTGATTTTAGGAGCTGCAATCCGCCAAAGTTTGAAGGAGGATTTAAACCGGAGGAAGCCAACAAATGGATTCATACTATGGACAAGATTTTGAGGACTTTGGAGTGTTCTGATGTGCAGAAGGTGGCGTATGCAACCTACATGTTGGAGGATGAAGCGGAGAATTGGTGGAATCACACCATGCAGCTTTTGCAATATGAAGAAAGGGAGATAAGCTGGGGAGTATTCATGGAAAAATTTCTTCAGAAATATTTTCCTGAGGATCTAAGGAGGAAAAAGGAAGTGGAATTCTTGCAGTTGAAGCAAGGTAACATGAGTGTGGGTGAGTACGCGGCAAAGTTTGAAGAGCTGATGAAGTACTCTCCATACTATCAGAACAATCCAGATGAGAGGAGCAAGTGCATTAAGTTTGAAGGAGGTTTGAGGCCAAAGTTGAAATCAATTTTTAGTTACCAGCGGATTCAAAGTTTTCCTGCACTCGTGGACATGTGTAGGATGTATGAAGATGATACAAAGGCCGAGGAGGTGCAAGTCTCGGAAAAGAAGGACAATCAAGGCTATGCATCTCAAAGGCGTAAGGGTTTCAACAATCGAGGCAAAGGTCCATATGATCGCAGAGGGAAAGGCAAGGGCAAGGTTGGTGGTTCTGAGGGAAGGAATTATCGGGGCGAAGCTCCATTCTGCGACAAGTGCAAGCGCAACCACTATGGTCGTGTGTGTTGGGGGACAAGTGGATGTTTTAACTGTGGAAAGCCGGGACACTTTGCAAGAGATTGCAAGGAACCAGCCAAGGCCAACTCAAGAGAAACTGCAGATAGACCGGTGACTCAAGGAAGGGTCTTCACCCTTAGCGGTATGGAAGCGAATCGATCTTCTGATCTGGTGCAAGGTAAATACTTGCTAAATGGTCAGTTTTGCCATGTTTTGTTTGACTCTGGTGCAACGCATTCATTCATTTCGTATGAATGTGTAAACCGATTAGGCTTGATGATGTCTGAAATGCCTTATGTTTTGCAAGTAGAAACCCCTACAAATGCTCCTGTAGTTGTTTCTAGAGCCTGTCTTAACTGTTGTATAGAAGTGTTAGGACAAACCTCTAAAGTAGATTTGATTTGCTTACCCTTAGCACAATTGGATGTGATCTTGGGAATGGACTGGTTAAGTCAAAACCAAGTGATCATCGATTGTGATAGAAGACTCGTGACCTATAGAAACCCAAAACCCTCTGGTTACATATGTCTGTTCAACACTGAGGTGGGGGAGAATGGTCCAAGGATAGAAGAGATTTCCGTTGTCAGAGATTTCCCGGAAGTTTTTGCTGATAATATCCCTGGTCTGCCACTAAGAAGAGAAATTGAATTTGGTATTGACCTAGTTCCGGGAGCTGGTCCCATTTCTATCGCTCCCTATAGAATGGCACCACCGGAAATGGCGGAAATGAAGAAGCAGATTGAGGAGCTGCTGCAGAAACAGATGATCCGACCAAGCGTCTCACCTTGGGGTGCTCCTGTCTTGTTCGTCAAGAAGAAAGATGGTAGCATGAGGATGTGTATAGACTACTGGCAGTTGAATAAGGTCACCATCAAGAACAAGTATCCGTTACCACGGATAGATGACCTTATGGATCAAGTTCGTGGGGCTTCAGTATTTTCCAAGATTGATTTGAGGTCGGGGTACCATCAGATCAGGATTAGAGAGGAGGACATCTCTAAGACTGCATTTCGATCTCGATACGGACATTATGAGTATGTCGTAATGCCGTTCGGATTGACTAATGCACCAGCTATCTTCATGGACTACATGAATCGAATCTTTAGACCCTATTTAGATTCATTCGTGGTTCTGTTCATTGATGATATTCTGATTTACTCTAAGAGCCCGGAGGAGCATGCTGAACACTTGAAGATAGTGTTAAGCATCTTGAAGGAGAAGCAGTTGTACGCCAAACTTACAAAGTGTGAGTTCTGGCTGAAGGAGGTTAAATTTTTGGGGCATGTGATTTCAGATAAAGGGATAGCAGTTGATCCAACGAAAGTAAGTTCGGTTTTGCAATGGGAGCAACCGAAGTCGGTTACGGAGGTTAGAAGCTTTCTCGGTTTGGCTGGGTACTACCGAAGATTTATAGAAGGATTTTCGAAGATTGCACTGCCTCTGACGAAGTTGACTCGGAAAGATCAACCGTTCCTATGGGATGAGAAGTGTGAGAGAAGTTTTCGGGAGTTGAAGGAAAGGTTGACATCGTCTCCTGTGTTGGTGTTGCCCGATATGCAGAAGAGTTTCGATGTGTATTGTGACGCGTCGAAACAAGGTCTAGGGTGTGCCTTGATGCAAGATGGACAAGTCGTCGCTTACGCTTCGAGACAGTTAAAGGTTCATGAGATGAACTATCCAACCCATGATCTGGAGTTAGCAGCTGTGGTGTTTGCCTTAAAGATCTGGAGGCACTATCTCTATGGCACTACGTTCCTAGTGTTTAGTGACCATAAGAGTTTAAAGTACCTCTTTGATCAAAAGGAGTTGAATATGAGGCAACGTCGATGGATGGAGTTTTTGAAGGATTATGAGTTTGAGCTCCATTACCATCCTGGGAAGGCTAACGTTGTGGCGGACGCATTGAGTAGAAAGGCGATGCATATCAGTGCGATGATGGTCAGAGAAGCTGCACTGATAGAGGAGTTTCAGAATTTGAGTCTGACGATGCAAGTGGAGCCGACAAGTATCAAGTTGGGAATGTTGCAGATTGCTAATAAATTTCTGCTAAGGATTCGAGAATTGCAACACAAGGATGAGAAACTCATGGAAAAGAAGAAATTGATGCAAGAAGGTAAGGAATTGGAATTCCAAGAAGGGAAGGATGGAATCCTGCGTTTTAGAACGAGGATTTGTGTGCCTGATGACTTGGAAGTAAGAAGGATGATTTTGGATGAAGCGCATAAGAGTAAGATGAGTATGCATCCAGGAGCTACTAAAATGTACCAGGACTTAAAGAAGCTATTTTGGTGGCCTGGTTTGAAGAGAGATGTAGCTGAATATGTGGCATGTTGTTTGGTATGTCAAAAGGCCAAGGTGGAACATCAAAGGCCAGGAGGAGAGTTACTTCCTTTAGAGATCCCGTTGTGGAAATGGGATAGCATCTCGATGGATTTTGTGTCGGGATTGCCAAAGACATCTACTGGTCATGATGCAATTTGGATGATCGTGGACCGTTTGACCAAGTCAGCGCATTTCATTCCCGTGAATATGCGCTACTCATTGGAAAAGCTCACTCAATTGTACATCAAGGAAGTTGTTCGTCTGCACGGAGTACCATCAAGCATTGTGTCTGATCGCGATCCGAGGTTTACATCAAAGTTTTGGGAAGATCTGCATAGAGCCTTGGGTTCAAGATTGAAGCTAAGTTCTGCATACCATCCTCAGACTGATGGCCAAACGGAAAGGACTATTCAGTCATTGGAGGACATTCTACGAGCCTGTGCTTTGGAAGGACAAGGGAATTGGGAGCAAATGTTGCCACTCGTGGAGTTCACTTACAACAATAGTTACCACACGAGTATTGGGATGGAACCATTTGAAGCTTTGTATGGGAGAAAGTGTCAGACGCCGTTATGCTGGTTTCAAGTGGGGGAGAGTTCTCTGATTGGACCAGATATTGTGCAAGAGACCACGGACCAGATCAAGATGATACAAGAAAAGATGAGAGCAGCTCAGAGTAGGCAGAAAAGCTATGCTGATAGAAGGAGAAAACCCTTAGAGTTTGCTGAAGGAGACCACGTGTTCATTAGAATAGTACCAACCAAAGGTGTTAGTAGAGTCTTGAAAACCCAGAAACTATCACCTAAGTTTATTGGTCCCTATCAAATTCTCAAAAGGATCGGCCCAGTAGCCTATCAATTAGCTTTGCCTCCATCATTAGCTAATCTCCATAATGTATTCCATGTGTCTCAATTGAAGAAATATGTCCATGACCCCACCATTGTTCTTAGCATCCAACCGGACGACTTAGAAATTCATAAGAACCTAACCTTCAAAGCTGTACCAGTTCGCATCGAAGATCGAAGAATCAAGCAGCTTAGAGGGAAAGTCATCCATCTGGTCAAAGTTGTCTGGGTCTGTGGAGATGTAATAGAAGCATCTTGGGAGTTAGAGGATAAGATGCGTCAGGATTATCCTGACTTGTTTGTATGAGTTGAATTTCGGGGACGAAATTCCTTGTAAGTGGGGGAGTAGTGTAACACCCCAAAATTTTAATCCCCGATTAATGAAATGTTAATTATAATTTAATTATAATTAATAGTTTCTATATTAATCCTTGATTAAAATATGTGTTCATGTGACTAGTTGATGTGTGGAAATTATTTAATAAATAATTTAAATGCATAAAATAAGAGTTTTGCATATTAGTCCCTAGGTTGGGACCTAGAAGCAATTATAGGAAATATTTTGGAGGGAAAGTAAATAAAATAATTATTTTTCAAAATCTGGGCAAAATACTCGAGTATTATTCAGAATACTCGAGTATTCTGGGTCAAACTGCACGAGTTAGTGCGTTTGGTGAGTCACAGCCAACGATTCCCCTCCGTTGACACGAATACTCCGCCATCAACAGCTCAATGCCTTCGTGTCGACCTGCATGAGTGTCCTCACTTCCTATTTAAGCTCACCTTCGACCCTTAGCTGAGAATTTTTGGATCAAAGTAGCTTGGTTGATGAAATTAGGGTTCCGAGTTTATACTCTTCGATTCTCCTTCTCTGTGTCGATTTGAAACACAAACCAAACACGAATACAAAGCTCACATCTTGAGCTTTGTATAGAGAGTAATATTGTGAGGATTGAGTGTGCGTGCTGGGAGAATTGAAGATTTGAAGTAGAAGCTGTTTCTGTTGAACCTTGATCTGGAGCCTACTTTGATCACCGATTCTGGTAAGCTCACGAATTCTTGAGTCTCAAACTTGGTTCCTTTAGTTAGAATATGTTGTATAGAGTCTAGAAATCTAATTTTCCCCAATTCTTATCTCTGTTTCATGGTTGAACCAATTCGGTTTTGGTGGTGCACTCAAAACTGTCATGCATGTGAAGCTCAAAGTGATTTCTGGGGTTGGAGCACTTTTCTTGGATTTCTTTCTGTTGATTCACGTCTGAGAGGTAAGGGGAAGTAATTATATTCACTAGATAGAGTTTAAATTCCATTAATTGTGTTAGAGATCCACCAAGAGGCTCTAAGGGCTTAGATTGAATAGGAACTTTGGTTTGGAGACCAATTCATGCTCTAAATTTGTTATGAACAAGTTTGATATCATGCATGTGAACTAAAATGCACTTGGTTTTATGTGTATTGTTCTTTTTATGAGAATTGACATGTTAAGTTGTGAAAATGTGTTTTGATGCATGATTATTGATTTCTCTGTCAAATCTGTGTTTTGACTTGTAATAAGTGTTGTAACATGTCTAAATAATGTTATGTGAACTCTGTGGATCCCTGGAATGGATTAAATTTGAGTAGAAATGAAAATGTCATGATAAAACCAGTTTTCAGTGCTGTCTGCTGTGAAACACTCGAGTAAAAGGCAGAGTACTCGAGTAAATCGTGTTCAAAACCATGTAAATTAAGGAAGAACACTCGAGTAGTCTGTCTGGTACTCGAGTATCGAGCATGACCTGAGGACCATTATAGGCCAAACACTCGAGTCAGTCAAGGTCACTCGAGTATTCTGGAAATGTTCAAGAACACTCGAGTAACCCATGAACTACTCGAGTAAATTGTTGAATTAAAAACCCAAATACTCAGAGAGTCATGAACACTCGAGTAGTCTTAAGAACACTCGAGTAATCTGGAAAAGTTGAGTAACACTCGAGTGTCCTGAAGTTTACTCGAGTAAATTGTTCAGAACCTGAAAACACCATTTTCAATTCTAAGTCAAATAAGTAATGAATTATTGAGAATAGTCCAAGGGATTAAGACTTAAAGAAATTGATTAAGCAGTGGAAGTGGTTCAGAAAGGTAGCCATCAATATCAAGCAGGTATCTGCACGGCAATTATATTACTTCGAATGTTATTATTTTGTTTGTTGAGGTTTAAATACCCTTGATTTGTTTGTATCTTGTCTCTTTGAGTACAAGACGCAATTGATTGTAGATTTAATAAGTTTAAGATAGAGCCTTAGTATAGGTAGTGTAATGGAAGTTTCTTTAGTTCAACATATGTGACCATAAGTCCATAGCGCAGGTCTAATATGGCAACTAGAAACCAAAATCACACTAATACGATGTTGGAACGAGTCACCACGGTACTGGAAGCGATGCAAAGGCAGTCTCAGCAACCCTCTCAACCGGCAAATCCGCCTCATCAGTGTAATGTGGGTAACACTGAGGCGAAGACTCTGGCTGATTTTAGGAGCTGCAATCCGCCAAAGTTTGAAGGAGGATTTAAACCGGAGGAAGCCAACAAATGGATTCATACTATGGACAAGATTTTGAGGACTTTGGAGTGTTCTGATGTGCAGAAGGTGGCGTATGCAACCTACATGTTGGAGGATGAAGCGGAGAATTGGTGGAATCACACCATGCAGCTTTTGCAATATGAAGAAAGGGAGATAAGCTGGGGAGTATTCATGGAAAAATTTCTTCAGAAATATTTTCCTGAGGATCTAAGGAGGAAAAAGGAAGTGGAATTCTTGCAGTTGAAGCAAGGTAACATGAGTGTGGGTGAGTACGCGGCAAAGTTTGAAGAGCTGATGAAGTACTCTCCATACTATCAGAACAATCCAGATGAGAGGAGCAAGTGCATTAAGTTTGAAGGAGGTTTGAGGCCAAAGTTGAAATCAATTTTTAGTTACCAGCGGATTCAAAGTTTTCCTGCACTCGTGGACATGTGTAGGATGTATGAAGATGATACAAAGGCCGAGGAGGTGCAAGTCTCGGAAAAGAAGGACAATCAAGGCTATGCATCTCAAAGGCGTAAGGGTTTCAACAATCGAGGCAAAGGTCCATATGATCGCAGAGGGAAAGGCAAGGGCAAGGTTGGTGGTTCTGAGGGAAGGAATTATCGGGGCGAAGCTCCATTCTGCGACAAGTGCAAGCGCAACCACTATGGTCGTGTGTGTTGGGGGACAAGTGGATGTTTTAACTGTGGAAAGCCGGGACACTTTGCAAGAGATTGCAAGGAACCAGCCAAGGCCAACTCAAGAGAAACTGCAGATAGACCGGTGACTCAAGGAAGGGTCTTCACCCTTAGCGGTATGGAAGCGAATCGATCTTCTGATCTGGTGCAAGGTAAATACTTGCTAAATGGTCAGTTTTTCCATGTTTTGTTTGACTCTGGTGCAACGCATTCATTCATTTCGTATGAATGTGTAAACCGATTAGGCTTGATGATGTCTGAAATGCCTTATGTTTTGCAAGTAGAAACCCCTACAAATGCTCCTGTAGTTGTTTCTAGAGCCTGTCTTAACTGTTGTATAGAAGTGTTAGGACAAACCTCTAAAGTAGATTTGATTTGCTTACCCTTAGCACAATTGGATGTGATCTTGGGAATGGACTGGTTAAGTCAAAACCAAGTGATCATCGATTGTGATAGAAGACTCGTGACCTATAGAAACCCAAAACCCTCTGGTTACATATGTCTGTTCAACACTGAGGTGGGGGAGAATGGTCCAAGGATAGAAGAGATTTCCGTTGTCAGAGATTTCCCGGAAGTTTTTGCTGATAATATCCCTGGTCTGCCACTAAGAAGAGAAATTGAATTTGGTATTGACCTAGTTCCGGGAGCTGGTCCCATTTCTATCGCTCCCTATAGAATGGCACCACCGGAAATGGCGGAAATGAAGAAGCAGATTGAGGAGCTGCTGCAGAAACAGATGATCCGACCAAGCGTCTCACCTTGGGGTGCTCCTGTCTTGTTCGTCAAGAAGAAAGATGGTAGCATGAGGATGTGTATAGACTACCGGCAGTTGAATAAGGTCACCATCAAGAACAAGTATCCGTTACCACGGATAGATGACCTTATGGATCAAGTTCGTGGGGCTTCAGTATTTTCCAAGATTGATTTGAGGTCGGGGTACCATCAGATCAGGATTAGAGAGGAGGACATCTCTAAGACTGCATTTCGATCTCGATACGGACATTATGAGTATGTCGTAATGCCGTTCGGATTGACTAATGCACCAGCTATCTTCATGGACTACATGAATCGAATCTTTAGACCCTATTTAGATTCATTCGTGGTTCTGTTCATTGATGATATTCTGATTTACTCTAAGAGCCCGGAGGAGCATGCTGAACACTTGAAGATAGTGTTAAGCATCTTGAAGGAGAAGCAGTTGTACGCCAAACTTACAAAGTGTGAGTTCTGGCTGAAGGAGGTTAAATTTTTGGGGCATGTGATTTCAGATAAAGGGATAGCAGTTGATCCAACGAAAGTAAGTTCGGTTTTGCAATGGGAGCAACCGAAGTCGGTTACGGAGGTTAGAAGCTTTCTCGGTTTGGCTGGGTACTACCGAAGATTTATAGAAGGATTTTCGAAGATTGCACTGCCTCTGACGAAGTTGACTCGGAAAGATCAACCGTTCCTATGGGATGAGAAGTGTGAGAGAAGTTTTCGGGAGTTGAAGGAAAGGTTGACATCGTCTCCTGTGTTGGTGTTGCCCGATATGCAGAAGAGTTTCGATGTGTATTGTGACGCGTCGAAACAAGGTCTAGGATGTGCCTTGATGCAAGATGGACAAGTCGTCGCTTACGCTTCGAGACAGTTAAAGGTTCATGAGATGAACTATCCAACCCATGATCTGGAGTTAGCAGCTGTGGTGTTTGCCTTAAAGATCTGGAGGCACTATCTCTATGGCACTACGTTCCTAGTGTTTAGTGACCATAAGAGTTTAAAGTACCTCTTTGATCAAAAGGAGTTGAATATGAGGCAACGTCGATGGATGGAGTTTTTGAAGGATTATGAGTTTGAGCTCCATTACCATCCTGGGAAGGCTAACGTTGTGGCGGACGCATTGAGTAGAAAGGCGATGCATATCAGTGCGATGATGGTCAGAGAAGCTGCACTGATAGAGGAGTTTCAGAATTTGAGTCTGACGATGCAAGTGGAGCCGACAAGTATCAAGTTGGGAATGTTGCAGATTGCTAATAAATTTCTGCTAAGGATTCGAGAATTGCAACACAAGGATGAGAAACTCATGGAAAAGAAGAAATTGATGCAAGAAGGTAAGGAATTGGAATTCCAAGAAGGGAAGGATGGAATCCTGCGTTTTAGAACGAGGATTTGTGTGCCTGATGACTTGGAAGTAAGAAGGATGATTTTGGATGAAGCGCATAAGAGTAAGATGAGTATGCATCCAGGAGCTACTAAAATGTACCAGGACTTAAAGAAGCTATTTTGGTGGCCTGGTTTGAAGAGAGATGTAGCTGAATATGTGGCATGTTGTTTGGTATGTCAAAAGGCCAAGGTGGAACATCAAAGGCCAGGAGGAGAGTTACTTCCTTTAGAGATCCCGTTGTGGAAATGGGATAGCATCTCGATGGATTTTGTGTCGGGATTGCCAAAGACATCTACTGGTCATGATGCAATTTGGATGATCGTGGACCGTTTGACCAAGTCAGCGCATTTCATTCCCGTGAATATGCGCTACTCATTGGAAAAGCTCACTCAATTGTACATCAAGGAAGTTGTTCGTCTGCACGGAGTACCATCAAGCATTGTGTCTGATCGCGATCCGAGGTTTACATCAAAGTTTTGGGAAGATCTGCATAGAGCCTTGGGTTCAAGATTGAAGCTAAGTTCTGCATACCATCCTCAGACTGATGGCCAAACGGAAAGGACTATTCAGTCATTGGAGGACATTCTACGAGCCTGTGCTTTGGAAGGACAAGGGAATTGGGAGCAAATGTTGCCACTCGTGGAGTTCACTTACAACAATAGTTACCACACGAGTATTGGGATGGAACCATTTGAAGCTTTGTATGGGAGAAAGTGTCAGACGCCGTTATGCTGGTTTCAAGTGGGGGAGAGTTCTCTGATTGGACCAGATATTGTGCAAGAGACCACGGACCAGATCAAGATGATACAAGAAAAGATGAGAGCAGCTCAGAGTAGGCAGAAAAGCTATGCTGATAGAAGGAGAAAACCCTTAGAGTTTGCTGAAGGAGACCACGTGTTCATTAGAATAGTACCAACCAAAGGTGTTAGTAGAGTCTTGAAAACCCAGAAACTATCACCTAAGTTTATTGGTCCCTATCAAATTCTCAAAAGGATCGGCCCAGTAGCCTATCAATTAGCTTTGCCTCCATCATTAGCTAATCTCCATAATGTATTCCATGTGTCTCAATTGAAGAAATATGTCCATGACCCCACCATTGTTCTTAGCATCCAACCGGACGACTTAGAAATTCATAAGAACCTAACCTTCAAAGCTGTACCAGTTCGCATCGAAGATCGAAGAATCAAGCAGCTTAGAGGGAAAGTCATCCATCTGGTCAAAGTTGTCTGGGTCTGTGGAGATGTAATAGAAGCATCTTGGGAGTTAGAGGATAAGATGCGTCAGGATTATCCTGACTTGTTTGTATGAGTTGAATTTCGGGGACGAAATTCCTTGTAAGTGGGGGAGTAGTGTAACACCCCAAAATTTTAATCCCCGATTAATGAAATGTTAATTATAATTTAATTATAATTAATAGTTTCTATATTAATCCTTGATTAAAATATGTGTTCATGTGACTAGTTGATGTGTGGAAATTATTTAATAAATAATTTAAATGCATAAAATAAGAGTTTTGCATATTAGTCCCTAGGTTGGGACCTAGAAGCAATTATAGGAAATATTTTGGAGGGAAAGTAAATAAAATAATTATTTTTCAAAATCTGGGCAAAATACTCGAGTATTATTCAGAATACTCGAGTATTCTGGGTCAAACTGCACGAGTTAGTGCGTTTGGTGAGTCACAGCCAACGATTCCCCTCCGTTGACACGAATACTCCGCCATCAACAGCTCAATGCCTTCGTGTTGACCTGCATGAGTGTCCTCACTTCCTATTTAAGCTCACCTTCGACCCTTAGCTGAGAATTTTTGGATCAAAGTAGCTTGGTTGATGAAATTAGGGTTCCGAGTTTATACTCTTCGATTCTCCTTCTCTGTGTCGATTTGAAACACAAACCAAACACGAATACAAAGCTCACATCTTGAGCTTTGTATAGAGAGTAATATTGTGAGGATTGAGTGTGCGTGCTGGGAGAATTGAAGATTTGAAGTAGAAGCTGTTTCTGTTGAACCTTGATCTGGAGCCTACTTTGATCACCGATTCTGGTAAGCTCACGAATTCTTGAGTCTCAAACTTGGTTCCTTTAGTTAGAATATGTTGTATAGAGTCTAGAAATCTAATTTTCCCCAATTCTTATCTCTGTTTCATGGTTGAACCAATTCGGTTTTGGTGGTGCACTCAAAACTGTCATGCATGTGAAGCTCAAAGTGATTTCTGGGGTTGGAGCACTTTTCTTGGATTTCTTTCTGTTGATTCATGTCTGAGAGGTAAGGGGAAGTAATTATATTCACTAGATAGAGTTTAAATTCCATTAATTGTGTTAGAGATCCACCAAGAGGCTCTAAGGGCTTAGATTGAATAGGAACTTTGGTTTGGAGACCAATTCATGCTCTAAATTTGTTATGAACAAGTTTGATATCATGCATGTGAACTAAAATGCACTTGGTTTTATGTGTATTGTTCTTTTTATGAGAATTGACATGTTAAGTTGTGAAAATGTGTTTTGATGCATGATTATTGATTTCTCTGTCAAATCTGTGTTTTGACTTGTAATAAGTGTTGTAACATGTCTAAATAATGTTATGTGAACTCTGTGGATCCCTGGAATGGATTAAATTTGAGTAGAAATGAAAATGTCATGATAAAACCAGTTTTCAGTGCTGTCTGCTGTGAAACACTCGAGTAAAAGGCAGAGTACTCGAGTAAATCGTGTTCAAAACCATGTAAATTAAGGAAGAACACTCGAGTAGTCTGTCTGGTACTCGAGTATCGAGAATGACCTGAGGACCATTATAGGCCAAACACTCGAGTCAGTCAAGGTCACTCGAGTATTCTGGAAATGTTCAAGAACACTCGAGTAACCCATGAACTACTCGAGTAAATTGTTGAATTAAAAACCCAAATACTCAGAGAGTCATGAACACTCGAGTAGTCTTAAGAACACTCGAGTAATCTGGAAAAGTTGAGTAACACTCGAGTGTCCTGAAGTTTACTCGAGTAAATTGTTCAGAACCTGAAAACACCATTTTCAATTCTAAGTCAAATAAGTAATGAATTATTGAGAATAGTCCAAGGGATTAAGACTTAAAGAAATTGATTAATACAAATAGATCGTTTGATGACGGTCCTTTTGATAAAGAAATCAGCCTAGGTGGCCTGTAAAGTATTAATCAACTTCCCTTAAGTCTAAAAGATAAATTGCATTCATCCTGGAGTTCGGATGGTAGGACGTATTCATGTTTTGATAAACATGTGGAGGGCCTCTGGGAGTGCCAATACGCTTGCTTGATCACACGTCGTTGACGTGGTCGGCTTAGTGGATGCCGATATGGATATATCGTTTGGATGACGATCCGTTTGGATGACGGGATATGCTCGGGTGGCATGGATACCAAGCTTGACGTGTACATTCTAGGTGAATGTACGAATGGTTGTATACCTAGGAATACAACGCACTGTTGAGTGCTGGGTTGTCAGGGATGGACGTCAGAGAGTGACATAGTATTATGATGGAGATAGGCTTGAGAGCTAAAGTCATGCATCATGCCATTCATTCAAATAAACTGTTATGACTGAATTAAGTGTGAACATCCTAAGGGCATAACCTACTTGCTAAGTGTTAAGTGTGATTGATATTAATTGATGCATGTTACATATTTATGTTGCATAATTTATCCTCTATTGATTATGTGTATAGAATTGCTTACCCCTATGCCCTTGTAGGTGATGTCTCGCTACATTGCTTGCATCGAGATCCGGTCACTTCCTAGTGGCATATGGATCTATGAGGACCATCGTGGGCGTTCGAGGGGGAGGTAGAGATTACCTTCTACCACCTGAACCCGCTGATGCGATTTCGTCCTCGTAGGTTTAGGATTCCCATCATATACACTATGCATGTACCCCCGTTTTACACTTACCATGGACCACCTCCCACGCGACCAGCTCTCTCTTACCATAGTTTTCGTTTTCAACCCACCCGCTCTCACCCTTTTACTTCGAGAGTCGTCCGCGAGGAGACTCCCCTATTTGATCCGAGGAGCCCAGTCAGGGTTTCACCATCACCTGACCCGGTACCCAGTGGTAGGGTACACTCTCCCTCGGATGAGATCGAGGACGATCCGGTGGAGGACGAGAGTGGGAGCGAGCCTGTCGTGCATTCTACTGGGAGTGACTGGAGGGACGATGATCCCTAGGTACATGCATATGGTGTATGATGTGGGTCGGAGGATCCGATGTGTGGAGGCTGTGGAGGAGATTTGCTGCTGCTGCTATGGTGATGATGTTGCTACTATCTTACTACTACTTTTACTTTTGGGAGACTACTGCTACTACTACTCCATCTGATGCTGCCAGATCTACGTGACTATCCCTAGAGTTATATATTTTGTTATGTATATATATTGTAGATATACTTTTGGAGCACTCTAGAGCTTGTAGTTACACTGTTATATAGATCTGATGATGGACTTGTATATTTTGAAACTTGGAGACTTTACTCATGGGCTATGTACTTATGATTCTCTATATCTATGAAAACCTATGTTTATATTCGATCAGTTGCATAGTCCAGTAATTTCCGCTTACTCTGATTTAATATGTTTAAGAGCTCGGCTATAAATGGTATCAGTTCTATCGTACAAAGCAAGGGTAGCTTAAGCTACTTGATACAAAGATATTTTCTAAAAGATCGAATGTTACTCTATTTGCGAAAAGGTTTTAGAAATCGCCGAACTCGATACAATGATTTTGAGATAATATAGACTTTGTTCTCCAAGACTTTCAAGTGACGATTCGTGCACCCGCTTTAAAAGAAAATTTTATTTACCTATTTTCTTAACACTCACAAGTCCATATATATTATCCAATATAAAAGCTTATTTATATGTTTATATTTGGGTAATCCGAGAAGGGTGTCACATCAACCCATCCCAAGCTGAGGAGATACCGGAGGAGATTCACGACGGAATTTGCAGCCACCATATGGGTGGAAAATCCCTTGCGAGAAAGGTAATCCGAGCGGGTTACTTTTGGCCTACACTGCAAAAGGACGCCATGGATCATGTTAAGAAGTGTGTTCAATGCCAACTCCACAGCGACATTTACCAAAGACCGGCTGAAGAGTTACACTCCCTCGGTGCCCCTTGGCCCTTTTACCAATGGGGTATGAACATCATTGGGAAGTTTCCCACCGCACCAGGGCAACTCAAGTTTGCGGTAGTGGCTGTCGACTACTTCACTAAGTGGATTGAGGCGGTTCCGTTAGCAACAATCTCCACGGCCCGTATTCAATCTTTCTTTGTGAAGGAAATTATTTCTCGGTTCGGGGTGCCTCATGCTATAGTTACTGATAACGGATCACAATTTGCAGCCTCTCACTTTCAACAACTAGCAGCCGACTTGGGAATCACTCACTACTTCAGTTCTGTTGAACATCCACAAACAAATGGGTTAGCCGAAGCTACCAACAGAACCATCTTGGATGGAATTAAGAAGAAACTCGGTAACGCAGCCGGAACTTGGGCGGATAAACTTCCGAGCGTTTTATGGTCACACAGGACAACTGTACACTCATCTACTGGAGAGAATCCTTTTCGTTTGACATACGGCTGTGACGCAGTCATTCGGATCGAAAAGCGAATCCCTACCTTTAGGACGCTTGAACGTCCTTTAGAAACTAATGACCATCTGATCAGCAAAGAGCTCATTCTTCTCGAGGAAATTCGAAAGAACGCCGCCGCTCATGAAAGAAAAATGAAGGAGCGGCAAGCTCGGGAATACAACAAGAAGGTTCGTGCGCGAAGTTTTGAAGTAGGGGATTTAGTCCTTCGCCGAGCGGATATCGGCAAAGGAAATGCTGGAGTTGGAAAATTGAAGCCAAAGTGGGAAGGCCCATACCGAGTAAAAGCTAAATCCGGATCTGGTGCTTACAAATTGGAGACTCTCTCGGGCATGGAAATCAACAAAAGTTGGAACGTCGCCAAACTCAGAGCTTATTACAGTTAAGCTCCTATTTTATTTTTCACTTTTTACAGATAGGTTAGTTTATTGCTCGAAAATGTTTAGGTAGAATAAACGAAGGATAACATCCTTCTTAGCTTAGAAACAATTGTTAGGAGTTAGTTGACAAACGAGCAACATCATTTTTGTAGTCTTTTATTAATAAAATGTAGCAATTTCCTTCAATCTCTTTTATGAACATTGTGATGTGACATACGCCTCATTTCGTTCGGCTAGCCACCGAGCGGAATCGAGATACAAATCTTTATGAGAGTTTGACAACGTATTCATAGAACGCTCGAATTCAGGAAATTACTTTCCTTGTTTCGCGGTCCGAGGGTCCCGCTTCGGCTAAAGTCGGCGATCCGAGTTCTACTCACAATAATTTATTCAAATAACACAATTCCTAAATTAGCCTTTTTGATCGATAATAGCAGTAAAATCAAGGGTCACGTGACAAACGGAACTCAAACACAATTGATATAAAGGCAAGCGGATCAAAATTTAAACAGAAGCAAAAATAAATTGTTCATGGTCATAAAAAAGTATGCTCGATTACAACGAGCAACATGATTAACGCTCGATTACAACGAGCAGCAAGTTAAAGCAAAAATTGTTCAGTAAAGACGCTCGGTAACAACGAGCAACAAAATATTAAACCATACAGAATTGCAACAAAAATGATCGCTACTCAATATCGGACAGAACAACGTTGGAATCATCGAAGTCAGGGGCTTCGGTCAGATCAACAAGAGGATTTGGCAGATCCTCACCTTGTAGATCAACTTCAGCCTTGGTCTCGATATCAATTAGCTTTCCATTCTCGAGAAGATGAAGTGGATGAGCTCCGACCACCCTGAACTCAGTCTCAAGATTCAAAAACTGAATTTGCTTGATGGCCGAGACAAAAGAATCATCGACGCTTTTACTCCAGTTATAGAAGTTGGTTGCTGCCTTTTTCTTGTGAAGAAGGGCTTTCTCCTTCAATTTTTGAGCAACCGCAGCAGACCTCTCAACTTCTACCCTCAGCTCGTCCATCTTCTGTCGGCTCTCCTCTAATTCCTTCTTCAACGCTTCCTCGACCTCCTTCTTCTTATCTTCAGCAACCTTTTGGGAAACCTTCAAAGCATCCCTCTCCTTAATCATTTCATTTTTATCAGCCTTCAAGTTTTCCAACTCATTCTTTACACGGTTCAGCTCATCTGAGAGGCTAGCTTTTTGAGCAGCAGACAATTCGCGAGCCTCCCTCTGCTCGGCATTATAACCAGCAAAAAGTCCATCAGGTTGCTTAGCCAAAAAAATACGCAAGGTTGGCACCCCGCAGCAGATATTTGGCAAGAGTCATGTTACAACGAGACCATTGATCGGAAGAAAGGGTTCCAAAACGAGTGCAGTCAGACTCAGAACAGATGTATTGACCAAATCTTTCATCAAATTGTTGGTCCCATATAGATGTTTCTGGAGGGGTCGCAGCAGAAGAGGGAGCGTTGTTAGAAGAAGGAACAGCAGCAGCCCTAGCACTTGAGCCTTCAACCCGAGGATTCGCCCCTTCGGTCACTATCTCTTTTCCTTTATCAATCCGTCGGCGACGAAGTTGAGGCTGAAGGGGAGAAATGTTTTGAACTTGTCCACCAGGGCCCAATGAAATCGTAGCACCGACAGCTACCACGTTTGAAGTTGGCCGAGGGGAAGCCTCGGCTGGAGATGCAGTTGGAGTAGAGATACTTAGGCTCGGGGTACTCAAGCTTGAAGACCCGGATGTCGTACTCGTTGCATGGGTCTTCCTTTTCTTTCCCCCTTGAACTAAAGAAGCCAGTCGGGAAGCCATTTTTTCTGCAAAGAACAAAGAAAATCAAAGTAAAATTAGAACGGATCAACTTAACAAATGCAAACAATCAAAAGAAAACAGTTTTACCAAGTTCTGCTTTAACATCCGATGATGGGATGTTCACAATGTCCTTAGTTTCTATCCTCCCATTAGATTTCATGTAACTTTCAACTGCTCGATACACCTCCTTCTCATGTTCAGCCAGTTCTTTCCAATCTGAAGAGTATGAGGCTATCGATTGGTTAAAGAAGCTCGCAGTCCACTTGAGAGGAAACCGAGGAATTGGTCGGGATTCACCAGGTCGGGTCAACCAGCAAACTCCATTGCCGATAAAGTTGTATTTAAAGAAAAAAGGTTTAAAACCCTTCCAAGATTCAGAATACTTGGTGAAAAGGGTATAGCCATTGCGGGATTTCAGAGAGACCCAGGGTCGTCTTACTGATCCTTTCTCAAAGGTGTTGCATTGAGGGGAAAATAGGTAGAAGAAAATTGGAAGAGTGCAAGACCACTCCATGGCTGAGCACACTTGCTGGAAACCCCTCACAAATGCCCAAGCGTTGGGATGCAGCTGGGATGGGGCCACTCTTAAAGTATTCAAAACACCTATCTCAAAATCGGTAAAAGGCATCCTAATCCCTAACCGAGTAATGACTTCTTCATAAAAATAAAAACCAGGATTACCCACCGGAATTTGACTGCAGACCCGTTCATTCAAACCCACAGGGCTAATAGAGTATTGGTTCCCAGCATTATCACCAGTACACGGCAGAATTATAGCCCGTGTTTGATCTAATGAATTTTCTGTCGAGAGCTCAGATTGAGTACCAAGAACTTCTCGGTCCACCCAATCATATTGATCTGCATCCGATGGAAATGGATAAAGTTCAGGATTAGAGACACACTTCCTCTTCATACCTGAGGAAAAGGGGGGCACACTTGGAGTCAGAAGCAGAAAAACATAACTATTTCAGTTCAAATACTTACGGCTACGATCGGTTGGAGAACACCTCCCTTTCAGGGCAGAAATTTCCCAAACCGATTGAAATGTCTAAATACCTCTCTGTTGCTTCCTTAACCTCCTCTGTTCTACCCTCTTGGCAATCCTATAGTGAATCACACCCTGCCTGAACTCTTTCAAATTCTGAGGAAAATGCGTGGCTATCGGTTTAACACAAATTTCTGGGTTTCCTCCTTTATGTGTTCTTGGAACATCAGAGTTTACGGATTCCTCACTCATGATAAACGCCGCTTCAGTACCAACCCTAAGAAGTTAAGTGCAGCAAAATGTAAAACAGACCTAAGAAATACTACAGCGATCACTCAGTAAATGATAAAGGCGGACAAAGAATTTCGAAGGGCAAGTGGGGGTATCACAGCAACAAAATTGGGATTTGTTCGAACCCTAGAAAAATCTATTCAAGGAACCAGGGAAGGGAGGCCAGAGTTAATGCATAAAAAGAAAATCCTAAGCACACACACGCAGTAAATGCTAGAAGCAATCGCATGCAAGACAGCAAAAAGGAAAGAGCATGCAAGACAGCAAAGAAGAAAGAGAAAAAAGAAAAACTAGTCAGAGAAAGGAAGAGTTTCATTATCTGCTAACAATGAGTGATCAAGAAACTAGTGAAGAACGAAGACCACGAAACAAGAAACGCGTACAAGTAAGATAAACGAAGTAGTAGCAGGGATGCCTTGGAGGAGCTCTGGCTTCGAATTCCAAAATCTCAGGAAGATGATGAACAAAGATGAAAGAGAATTTGAAAGGTTCTATTTAGAATGAATTGTGAAACCGCCCTTTGAAATTCGTCTTAAAATTTCCCTCCACTATCTCAAAAGGTTTGGGCCTAAGACAGAAAAAGCCCATTAGTATTAAATACGTGGCACCTCTGGTGAGTTTGAAATCATAACGTTCCCTTTCCCAACAAAGTAAAGGACACGTGGAAACACAAGTAGAAGTGAAGGGTCACGTCTAGGTCAATCAAATGTCAGCTCTAGTAAAATTACTCGGATGGTTACATATCTCGTTCCAATAAAGCTTGGTCGGAAGATAGTTCGCTCGTCTTATTAGCTCGGCAGGGCTCAAATCACCCAACCGAGCTTGGGGGGCTTATGTAGTGGACCTGTAGTAGACCGAGCGTCGACCGACCGAAAGCCTCAACTCCTACTAAGTACGATACTGACACAGGGCCAACGATTGGACCTTACACCGAGCAAACTGGGTTTCTGCATGTAGGTCACGTACTGATGAGGTTAACAGCGAGCACAGGACTCTCAATCTGATCCTTATCGTTAACAGCCTCATAGAAACCGTAACCACTCCTAGATTCCCACGACTCTTGGTTAGATAAAACAGCCTTGGATAATGTTTATCATTTACAGGATTTATGGATATGATCTTATCATATCCTCTACGAGTCCTACTTGCCTTCTTACTCTTCAGGAAACTTATCAGGACGGCATAACCTACACAGGTAATCCCCTATAAGAACCACCATGCTATAGGGGCAAAGGTACGTCTTCTCATCCCTAAGTTGACACTAGCACACACGTTGTTGACTAGGGAGAACCTGGTTATCCCAACTGGATATTCAGAAATCCTAATAAGTCCTACATTAACATCTTAGCTGGGATCATTCTTCAAGGCTCTTCCATAGCTTTAAGGTTGATCTTGGTTAAGGACACGACAATAACTAATGGCTAGAATAATCGATGCACATAAACCACACATAATATAACATCAAAACATAATAGAAAATGTGCATAATTCAGCAAGATAACATAGCCAAAACATGATAATAAACCAGTACAAAACCAGAATTTCTAAGTCTGAAACAACATGACCATAAAACAAGTCTAAACCGGAGAGAATAAAACCATAATCCAGAAAACAGAAACATAACAACGAAACATGTCCAAAATAAGTCAAAAACATAATAACAGAGCAGCAAAAATCTAATAAGGTGGGTGTGGAAAAAGTCGCCCAAGAGCACCGAAGAACCGATCCTCCATCGCCTGTTGGCGAAGCGCCATGTCTGCGAAGCCACGCTCAAGTAACTCTTGTTGTCGATTCTCCATAATCTGAAATCTCTCATCAATCTGAGCTGAAAGGCTATCATGTAGAGCACGGTAATTGAATCCAGGATCAGCTCTAGGAGGAGGTTGCTCTTGTTGTGCATCATCAGGAATATTCATAAAATCATCCACATCTATACCATCTGAAGGAGGAGGAGCAGAAGTGCCAGCAGCATCCTATTGTTCCATTTGAGCCATGTGCCTAGCCAATTCTTCTTCGGCACATTGCTGCGCCTTTAGTGCTTGCACCTCGGACTTCCACATCCAATTGTTCGGCTCCGGATATTCTTGTAGATCTTGAGCCCTCAAGATAGAAGCACTAATACAATTTTGTTCATTTACCACAACTTCATGCTCATCTTCAGAAATAGGAACACCATAGTACACTAGCAATTTTGTGATCATCATGGGATATGGTAAGGTTGCAGTACCAGTGGAACCAGTAGCTATAAGCATCCTGTCAATAACTACTCTAGCCCAGTTTATCGGAATGTGATTCTTAATACCATAGAACATACGCATCTCATCCGCATTTGCTTGTCCAAAGTTTTGAGATGACTTTGGCATCAAGCAATATGAAATCACATAGAGAAACAATCTATTATCCACTGTCATAAGACCAACACTTTTTGTACCTTTAGACCAAGTTTGACCCTCCCGCAAAGTTTTTTTAAACACCATAGCGGGGTCTACATCAATTAGAGTATCATCCTCATCATCATTCAAAAATGTCCCAGAAATACTCAAGTCAAAAAGTTGTCTCAAATGTGATGGCTTAATAACAAGCAATTTACCATTACCCACAGATTTATATTTCCCATCAATAACCTTCAAATTGGCATAGAGCTTCCTAACAAGTCTAGGATAGTAATTTGACCGAAAATTAAGAAATTTTGCAAGTCCTTGCTCTTGAAAAAGATTAACACAATCAAACCTTTATGATTGAAGCCACTGCATGTTGAGATACCGAATAATCCCAAACTCTCTATCCTCAAAGTCAGCCTCCCTTTCCTTTCTAGCATCCCTCGAATAGTAAACTGAATCCAAATCCATGTTAGCCCTTTTGCTTCTTGCGCTTACCGGCAGAGGAGGAAGCAGCCATTTGATGCTCTTAGGGTTTTGAAAGGGGATTTTTGTGAAAACAAGGATTAGAGTATAAAAATAGTGAAATTGAAGAGTAAAAGAGTGAGTGGAGTGAAGAAGAAACTGAATTTGTGAAGAAAATCGTGTAGAAAACGAGTGGAACCAGAGAAATCGCGTGGAACCAGAGAAGAAAAACGAGTGGAAGAGGAGAGAGTAAAACGTGTAATGTGTAAAGATAAGGTTTTATTTTCAGAACTGACAGAGCTTAATCGATTAAGCTGAGTCTTAATCGATTAAGGCCTGTTAATTTTTATAAGTTTAATCGATTAAAATGCAGATACTCGATTAAGGTCAGAAAGATGAATTTTTCTTAATCGATTAAGACTCTGTCTTAATCGATTAACATATAAAAATACTCAGTTTTAACAAATTCATTTGTGCAAAAATCATTTAAAACCTATCCAAAAACACATAAACACATATTAACCAGCACATTAACAAATTATCACATAACCAAGCAAATCACAGGAGAGAACACATATAACCAAGGCATTTGAGAAACATGATTAGATTTTAATAACAAAAACAACTCAAAAACAAATCATATAGAAATAGGCGTATACAAAGAGATTGACTTTAAAACAAAAGATCAAATACAACTTAGCCAATAGTTGACTCACCTAAAATACCTAGTTCTCTTCTAATAAAATAGAAAGTATCTCTAGGTAGGGGTTTTGTAAAAATGTCGGCAAGTTGATTTGAGGTAGTTACAAATTCAATTACGCAATCTCCTTTTTGAACATGATCTCTTAAAAAATGATGTCGTATTTCAATATGCTTTGTTTGTGAGTGTAATACCGGGTTTTTAGTAAGATTTATTGCGGAGGTATTATCACATCTAATTGGAATTTTTGTCAAAAACAAACCAAAATCCGAGAGTTGTTGCTTCATCCAAAGGATTTGAGCACAACAACTACCGGCTGCAATGTATTCGGCTTCCGCGGTTGATAAAGCTACACAATTTTGCTTTTTAGAAAAACACGATACAAGTGAACTACCAATTAAATGGCAAGTACCACTTGTACTTTTTCTTTCTACTTTACAACCAGCAAAATCAGAATCTGAATATCCTAATAAGTTTAAAAATGCATCTCTAGGATACCATAATCCGGTATTAGTAGTACCTTTCAAATATTTCATGATTCTCTTAACGGCGGTTAAATGTGACTCTTTGGGATTTGATTGAAATCTTGCACACATGCATACACTAAACATAATATCGGGGCAGGAAGCAGTTAAATAGAATAAGCTACCTATCATACCACGATATTTTGTTACCTCTATGGATTTTCCACTTCGTCCTTATCCATGTAGCATGTACCACTCATTGGTGTTGAGGCCTCTTTGCAAGAATCCATACCAAAGCGCTTAAGTAGCTCCTTGCAATATTTGCTTTGGTGAATGTAAATCCCGGTGTCAAGTTGCTTGATTTGTAATCCAAGGAAGAAGGTTAACTCCCCCATCATAGACATCTCGAACTCACTTTGCATAAGATCTGAAAATTTCTTACAAAGTTTTTCATTAGTAGCACAAAAAATGATATCATCAACATATATTTGTACCAAAAGTATGTCCTTACCGGATCTTTCAATGGAAAGTGTATTATCCACAACACCTCTTTTAAAACCCTTTTCAATTAAAAAAGTACTCAAACGATCATACCAAGCTCTAGGAGCTTGTTTAAGACCATATAAAGCCTTTTTCAATTTGAAAACATAATTTGGATATTCAAAATTTTCAAAACCGGGTGGTTGTGAAACATGCACTTCCTCTTGAATGTATCCATTAAGAAACGCACTTTTGACATCCATTTGATACAATTTAAAGTTCATAATAGATGCATAAGCAAGTAAAAGTCTAATGGCCTCTAATCTAGATACGGGGGCATAGGTTTCATCATAGTCAATACCCTCTTCTTGGCTATACCCTTGGGCTACCAACCTAGCTTTGTTTCTAACAATAAAACCCGATTCATCAAGCTTATTTCTATATACCCATCTAGTACCAATCATCGGACGATCATCGGGTTTAGGCACAAGTTCCCAAACCTTACTCCTCTCGAATTGGTTCAATTCCTCTTGCATTGCCATAACCCAATGCTCATCTTGGATTGCCTCATGAATGTTTTTAGGTTCTACTTGCGAAACAAAAGCAACAAAATGGCAAATATTACGTAAAGTGCTTCGGGTTACCACTCCCTTAGCAATGTCACCTAATACATTTGTCAAAGGATGATTGCGGTTGGTTTTCCATGCCGGAGGTAGTCCATTATCTTCATGATGTGCTAGCTCATTTCCTTTTGAATTATCATCATCTCTATTAATTTGATTTTCCATCTCCTTCTCTTTCTCATTTGCATCTTGTAATACTTCTTCGTATATAGCAACACCTAAAACACTAGAAATACCTTTCTCTCCTTCTGGAGATTCATCAAACACAACATTTATTGATTCTTCAATAGTCAAAGATCGTTTATTAAAAACTCTAAAAGCTTTACTATGACTAGAATAACCCAAAAATATCCCATCATCCGCTTTTGGATCAACTTTTCCCAAAACATGTTTTCCATTATAAAAAATAAAACATTTACATCCAAAAACATGAAAATAAGATATATTGGGCTTTCGACCTTTGAAAAGCTCATAGGGGGTTTTCTTAAGAGAGGTCCTAATCATAACTCTATTCAATACATGGCAAGCGGTACTAACCGCACCGGCCCAAAAAAACTTAGGAACTTTGCTATCACTCAACATGGTTCTAGCTAACTCTTCCAAAACTCTATTTTTCCGCTCAACAACTCCGTTTTGTTGAGGAGTTCTAGGAGCATAAAATTGATGCTCTACACCAAACTTATCACAAAACTTATCAAAAAGATGATTTTCGAACTCACCACCATGATCGGTCCAAATAGCCACAATATTTTGATTGACTTTATTTTGAACAAGCTTGGCAAATGTTTTAAAACGTTGAAAAGTTTGATCTTTAGAAGGTAAAAAATAAGTCCAAGTAAAACGTGAATAATCATCTACAATAACAAGTCCATAATAGTGGCCTCCAAAACTCATAGTTTGAGAAGGTCCAAATAAGTCCATATGAATGAGTTCTAAAACCTTTGTAGTAGAAATCACCTTTTTAGGTGGAAAATTAGTTTTAGTTTGTTTGCACTTTTTACAAGGATTGCAAACTCCTTCAATTTTAAAATCAAGCTTTGGAAGACCAACTACTAAGTCCTTGGATAAAAGTTTATTTAATTGTTTTAAATGGACATGAGCAACTCTCCGATGCCAAAGCCAAACATCACTTTCTTTGTTAATAAAACATTTTGAAAATAAAGAAGTAATGTCATTCAAGTCAATCAAATAAGTGTTATTGCACCTATTTCCTACGAATTTAAAGGAATGATCACTATCACTCTTAATAATGCAATGGTTTGAGGTAAAAATAACGCTATTACCGATATCGCACAATTGACTAATACTAAGTAAGTTGTGCTCAAGACCATCAACATACAAAACATTATCAATTATAACATTTGAGGCGTTTCCGATTTTACCTACACCAAGGATTTTTCCATGATTGTTGTCGCCGTAAGTGACGTGACCCTTATCTCTTAGAGAAAATTCAATGAAATGTCTCTTGTCTCCTGTCATGTGTCTTGAACAACCGCTGTCCAAATACCAACAATCTTCTCTCGTTCGAAGGCACACCTACAAAACAAAATCATTTGGAAGACTTAGGTACCCAAACGATTTTGGGTCCTTAGGGGTTAATTTCCGGTTTCTCTCCTTTAATAATCCAAATATATTCCTTTTTGGGTACACCATAGTTTTTGATTTTACAAACATTTGAGGTATGTCCAAAGATACCACAATAGAAACAAGTTGGTTTTCTAGTAAAATTGACCTTTGAAAAATTTCCAACTTTTCTATAGGATTTCTTCTTTGGTATAGTGTATCCCAAACCGGTCCTATTTGAATTATCTCTTTGTCTAGAAAGTAAATCATTTAAATTCCTTTTTCCTTTTGTAAAAGTTGCAAGTTTTTCTTTCAAATCACTAAGTTCAATTTCATAAACCTTTCACTTTTCACAATCGGAAATCACAGTAGAAGTAATACAACAATCACATGATGCATTTGAATATATGAGTTCTAAAGTTTCATTTTGAAGCACAAGTTCATCAATATGTTTTTGCATTTCATTAATCTTTTCTTGATGCTTCAAAATGGCTTTCTTAGCTTCTATGTTGATTTTAGCTAATTTCTTAAGTTCACTATGCATATCAACATAAGCATTATAAAGTGCATCATATGAAGGGGAAGAGCATGATTCACTATCGGAATCCAAATCAGAGTTGCGATTAGAAAATACCTCTTTTGAGCTTGATTGCTCAAGAGACGCATCACTTGTGGAAGCTTCGTTATCGTCCTTAGCCATCAAACAAAGATTCGCCGATTCATCATCATCCGAAGTGGTAGAATTTGTTTCATCTTCGGGTTCATCCCAAACAATATAGGCCTTCTTAGCTTTATGATTGTTAGGTCTCTTCTTATCATTTTTGGACTTCTTTGGCTTTTGAGGACAATGGTATTTGATGTGCTGATCGAGGTCGTACCCGATCAAAATAAAAGGTGTTTATTCTGTAGTACTAGGAAGGTGATCCTAGGTCGTTTCCCAGCGAATATCGGTCTAGGCAAAGTATCAAACACGTAGTGTGCAGTAAAATGGGGGGGTTTTTGTGTGTGACAAATATGAAGAACAAAACACAAACAGAATATAAAAACTAAGAAAATCAGAAACAAAAGCGGGCAAACCCCTTTGGTTACGTACACTACTCAATCCTAGCTCACTAAAGATCGACTCCTCTCCTCTCCTCTGTCCAACTCGTGATAACCAAATACTAAGCGAAAATTCAGTTATCACTCCAAACCCTAACTTCTAATTAAGCATCAGAAACCAGAATTGGAGTTTTTACGAGTTAATACAAATTAAGCATTTATATTCATGTATTATCTCTACGAAATGGAATTAAGCAAACCACTACACATCGATAAACATGAAAACAGAGAAGAGAAAACGAAATTGCATTAATAACAAGAGCTCAAGAGTAGATAATACAATACCAAAGGGATTAACCCTTGAAGTCTAGCCTTCCATGGCCATAAATGAAGAAAAACGAGTAGAAATGGGGAAGAACAAAACCCTAGCAGCCACCACCACTTGGGAGAGCCAAGAGAGAAGTTCTAACCTAGAGAGAGAGTGAGAAATCTGAAATGGGAGTATGTTCTTGGGGGTTACACGAATTTCCCCTCTTTAGTCATGAAAATGGGCCTAAAACATGGGCCCAAGTCCTAAGAAACACTATTCTGAAAATTACAATTAAAAAGGGACCTAAATGCAAATTACAATCTTCACTTTAATGCTTCAATCTTCATTTTCAAACTTCCCAAAGTGTCCTTGTGCCAAATATTACCTGAAAATAGAAATAGAATTAATTAGGCTAAATAATCCCAAATTAAACAATATTCGGAATATTAGTCCAATAAACTCAAAATCACTAAATCAAGCTAATCAATGTCAAATGGGCAACAAGTATCAATAATAGGAGTAAAATAATGCAAGGAATAATGGGAAATAAAATGCTCATCAAATACCCCCACACTTATCCTTTTGCACTCCTGGGCAAAACCAAAAGATAGGACTATGAAGATCAATATGCACCAAAGTGAATCATGCAACAAGATGACTACAACTAAGAAATGCAAACCTAAGAGATTACATACTTCACAATGAATTCTAGGAAATGCAAAGAAATGGGCAAACTCAAGCACACAAAATGGTTAAGGATCAAAGAGTCAAAGCATCCGCAAACATCATCCAATTACTTCAAGTATGCAAAGAAACCAATGACATCAAGAGGATAGTCACAAAGATGATAGAAACTCACAAGGATCACTCAAAAGTGTTTACACTCAAGTGTTTGGGGTTAATCATTATTTACACTCAAGGCACATCATGAAAAACAAACACAACCATAAGCTTGACAAGCCTCTAACATCAACCATCAACACACATGCACAAAATGATCAAAAGGTCTTTTAAGGGTTGTAATGGGGCCAAGGACAAGGTAGGATAAAAATATGGGAATGTAGCTAAAACCAAGGGAATAGAGGAGCAATGGGGAATAAGTAAAAAGTAAGCAAAATCCACCCCAAAATCAACAACCACTAATTCCAATCCTCTTTGCCTCAACAACCTTTTATTCACTTTTTTTTTCTTTTTTTTTTCTCTTCTTTTTTTTTTGTATTTTTGCATTTTTTTTTGTATTTTTGTCTTCTATTTTTTTTTGTTTTTGAGAGATATACAAAAAGAAAAGAAGAAACAACACAAATGGCATGAAGATGAAGCCATAACTATAACAACCAATGAGGCAAAACCAAGAACTCAACCAATTAAGGCATAAAGCACACTTCTTACCTAATACCCATTCCCAAAACAATTCCAAAGCTCCAAAATTCCCTAAGGTTAGGACAATCATGGTTTTTCAGTCATAGGCTTGTAATGAGCTAAAGAACAAGGAAAGGGATAAAAAGGCTCAAAGGGGCTAGCAAAGGATACATTCATTCAAGGTAAGCTCATATGGCTAGTAGCTTATTCAAGAAAGAAAGTTCCTAAATCATTTCAAAATGTGCATGAGCAATCAAGTATCAACAAGAGTCAAGTCAAGTTCTAGAGTGCAAGTAATCCAGAGTGCAATCACACATGAAAGAGAATTAGGTGGCATATATAGCAATCCACCCACAATTAAGGCTCAAATCCTCACAAAAGGGACAATTCTATCACAGTGTTACCACCTCTTAATTATCAAAAGCAACTTTACACACAGAAATGCATGAATTCAGACACAAGATACCAAAACTCTACTAAAATGAAGCAAAAACATGCAAGAAAATGCCCAAAACTAAGCAAAACCTAAAAAAAATCAAAGCAAAATATGCAACCTAAACTACTCTCCCCCACACTTAAATCACACATTGTCCTCAATGGTACACAAATAGCAGAATCAGACAGATATAGACAAGTGTAATAAAAAGAGTAAGGAAGGAGAAAAGGAGACTCCCTAAGTCATGGTTGTTCAAAAGTGGGGTCGACCAATGAGGCCTCCTCCACAGGTGCATCATCCAAAGAAGGGGTGGTTAGGAAAGGCTTGAGTCGGTGGCCATTGACTTTGAAGCTCTTGTTCGTGGACTCACTCTTGATCTCCACAGTGCCATAAGGAAACACTTGGGTGACTACAAACGGTCCAATCCATTTAGAGCGGAGCTTTCCACTCATGAGTCCGAGCCTAGAGTTGTAGAGCAAAACTTTTTGACCAACCAAGAACTCCTTTCTGGAAATGGAATTATCATGAAGCTTCTTGGTCTTCTCTTTGTAGAATTTGGATTTCTCATAGGCCTCCAAGCGGATCTCATCTAGCTCACTCAACTGCAGCTTCCTCTCCTCACCCGCTTGATCAAGAGCTAAGTTACATTGCTTCACAGCCCAATATGCACGGTGCTCTATCTCCACAGGCAGGTGGCACGCCTTACCAAAGACAACCCGATAGGGTGACATCCCTATGGGTGCCTTGTAAGCGGTCCGATGGGCCCATAGAGCATCCTCCAATCGTGTGCTCCAATCCTTTCTATTAGGCTTCACCATCTTCTCCAAAATCCGCTTGATCTCTCTATTTGAAATCTCAGCTTGCCCGTTGGTTTGGGGGTGATAGGGTGTAGAAACTTTGTGCACAACCCCATACTTCTTGAGCAAAGCTTGCATGGATCTATTGCAGAAGTGTGTGCCTTGGTCACTGACTATGGCTCTAGGTATGCCAAACCTGCAAAGGATATTAGACCTGACAAAATCTACAACAACCTGAGCATCATTAGTCCTGGTGGCCTTAGCTTCCACCCATTTGGATACGTAATCCACAACAAGTAAGATATAATAAAAACCAAAAGAAACAGGAAAGGGGCCCATGAAATCTATACCCCAGACGTCAAACACCTCACAAAACAACATAGGTTGTTGCGGCATCTGTTGCCTCCAAGATAGGGCGCCTCCTGCTCTTTGACACTGCTCACACGAGCTGCAGATGTTGCTCGCATCCTTGAAAATGGTAGGCCAATAAAATCCAGAATCCAGCACCTTTCGTGCTGTCCTTTGAGTACCAAGGTGGCCTCCCACTGGTGAAGCATGGCAAAATTGGAGAACCGATTGGATCTCCTGGTCTGGAATGCACCTGCGAATGACCTGATCACTGCAAAAACGCCATAAATAGGGGTCATCCCATACATAATGCTTGGCATCGCTCTTTAATTTGTCTCTTTGAGCTTTGGATGCCAAGGCAGGAAAAATAGAAGCAACCAGATAATTAACAATGTCTGCAAACCAAGGAGTTTGGGGAAGGGGATGGGAAACATGTAAAGATAAAAGCTGCTCATCCGGGAAGTTATCCCGGATAGGAAATGCATCCTCCTCTCTCTCTATCCTGCTCAAGTGGTCTGCGACAAGGTTATGCGCACCACTCCGATCCTGAATCTCAAGATCAAACTCCTGGAGGAGCAACATCCACCTAATCAACCTAGGTTTGGAATCTGTCTTTTTCAAAAGATACTTCAGAGCAGCATGATCAGTGTACACTACAACCTTAGAACCAAGCAAATATGATCTAAACTTGTCAAGTGCAAAAACAATAGCCAAAAGTTCTTTTTCAGTTGTTGTGTAATTAACCTGTGCTGCATCTAAAGTCCTAGAAGCATAATAAATCACATGCGACAGCTTACCAACCCTTTGGGAGAGAACTGCTCCCAAAGCATAATTTGAAGCATCAGTCATGAGCTCAAATGGGAGGGTCCAATCAGGTGGTTAGATGATGGGAGTGGTGGTCAGTGCTTTCTTCAATTCATCAAATGCCCTCTTGCATTGGTCTCCAAATTCCCATGGGGCATCCTTTTGAAGCAACTTGGAAAGAGGAAGGGCAATGTTGCTAAAGTTCTGAATAAACCTGCGATAGAAACCTGCATGACCAAGAAAAGAACGCACCTCTCGCACGCAAGAGGGGTAAGGCAAATGTGATATTACATGCAGCTTAGCAGGGTCAACTTCTATGCCCTTGTGCGAAACAATGTGCCCTAAGACTATGCCTTGTTCTACCATGAAGTGGCATTTTTCAAAATTCAAGACAAGGTTAGTCTCAATGCACCTGTTAAGCACCTTAGTCAAATTATCAAGACATGCATCAAATGAGGAGCCATAAACACTAAAATCATCCATGAAGACCTCTATGCATTGCTCGAGCAAGTCAGCGAAAATACTCATCATACATCTTTGAAATGTGGCAGGAGCATTGCATAGGCCAAAAGGCATCTTTCTATATGCAAATGTGCCAAAAGGACAGGTAAATGTGGTCTTATGTTGGTCCTCTGGTGCAATACAAATTTGAAAATAACCAGAGAATCCATCTAATAAGCAATAATGAGATTTACCTGCCAGGCGCTCCAACATCTGATCAATGAAGGGGAGAGGGAAATGATCCTTGCGAGTCGCCTGGTTGAGCTTTCTGTAATCAATGCAGACTCTCCAACTGTTCTGCACTCTAGTGGGAATCAGGTCATCCTTCTCATTTTTGACAACTGTGACACCAGACTTCTTGGGGACAACTTGCACCGGGCTCACCCAAGTGCTATCTGAAATTGGGTAGATGATACCCGCTTGGAGCAGCTTGGTGACCTCTTTCTTAACCACATCAAGAATCTGGGGGTTTAATCGTCTTTGGGGTTGTCTCACTGGTTTAGCCCCATCCTCCAACAAAATGCGGTGCATGCACATGGAGGGGCTAATTCCAGGAATATCCGCTAAAGTCCATCCAATTGCCCTCTTGTTCTTTCTTATCACATCCAACAGTTTCTCCTCTTGATCAACAGAAAGTGAGGTAGAGATGATCACTGGGAGTTTCTGCTCATCCTCCAAGTAAGCATATTTGAGATAAGGAGGGAGGGGCTTCAGGTCCAATGAGGGTGCCTGCATAATAGATGGAACTAAAGGGACAGCAGAAGTGGATTCTGCTGCCTGCACCTGAACAAGTGAATCAGACTCATGCATAACAGATATGGGGTTAGGGTTAGCATAATCTGAATCCATAACATATGAATCATCAGATGCAGTGGCAGAGTCTAGAAACTGAGCTATTTCAGTGCATGCGGTGCACCATCCAGAGTTAGTGCATGATGGACAAGTAAATGAATCAGTGAAAGATGGCAATTCAAAATCATGATGCAAAAAGTCAAGCATATGCTCATCTATCAAATCATCAAGCAAGTCCACATGGAAAACAGAGTGATCCTCAGGAAAATGTTTTATAGCATGGAAAATGTCAAATCGGATCACACTGCCATCAAACTCCATGGAAAGTGAACCTGAATGCACATCTATCTTGGTTCGGGCTGTTTTCAAAAATGGCCTCCCCAAAATAATAGGAACAACATTACGGGGAGAGTCATCTTCCATATCAAGTATGTAAAAATCAGCAGGGAAGATCAACTCTTCAACCCGAACCAAGACATCCTCTATCAAACCTGCGGGGTGGGCAGTACTTCTATTTGCCAATTGAATCACCACACCCGTAGGTTGAAGAGGTCCAAGAGAAAGAGACTTAAAAACAGACATAGGCATGACATTTATGGATGCTCCTAAATCTAGCATAGCATTTTCAAACTTAACATTGCCTATGATGCAAGGTATAGAGAAAGTTCCAGGATCCGTACATTTTTCAGGAATGTGAGGGATAGGTTTACCTATGAGAGCGGAGACATTCCTTCCCATGCTTATCCTCTCGTTGCCCTTGAGTCTTCTCTTATAAGTGCACAACTCCTTAAGGAACTTCGCATACCTTGGAATCTGTTTTATTGCATCAAGAAGGGGTATGTTGACTTCCACCTTCCTGAATGTGTCAAGAATGTCCTTGTCCACCTCTTCCACCCTTTTGTTTTGAGGCACTCTTGGTGGGAATGGAAGAGGAACAGGAGGAGGTTGTAGGACAACAGCAAGGCTTGTGGTTGAAGTTGAGGAGGGTTGAGTTGGATGATTCTCTTTGGTGCTAGCATGCTCACCTTCATCTACCACTTGGCTCTTCCCTTTAGAGGAAGCTAGAGCATCATTGTTGAGGTGAGGTTGTGGTGTGGGTGTGACAATCTGCTTTCCCGACCTCAGGTTGATGGCACTCACATTCTGATTCTGAGGGTTGATCACAGTTTGGGATGGCAACTTGTCAGAATTTTGAGATTGCAAGTTGTTGAGAGAAGTTGCCATTTGACCCATCTGATTTGTCAAAGTCTGAATGGATGCCTCTTGTCTCTGAATGGATGCTCTAGTCTCTTGTTGAAATTGGAGGTTTTGCATGGTCATTTGCCACACCAACTCCTCCAAGGTAGGTTGGTTGGATGGAGGGGCTGATGGTGCAGGATGAACCACTTGCTGCTGTTGTTGTTGCCTTTGCTGCTGGATTGGAGGAGGTACATATGGTGGTCTGCTCGGTCCAGCGGTGTTCTGAAATGGAACATTAGGAGGAGGTTGTTGTTGTTGTTGATCAGACCACTTCAGATTGGGATGGTTCCTCCATCCAGGGTTGTATCTATTGGAAGAGAGGTCATGATTGTGTTGTTGTGGGCCTCTATTGTTGTATATGTTTGCTGCATAGGCCTCGGGTTGGTCACCACTTGTCATCGGCTGTTGCTGCTGAAGGGAAGGGCATGCATCTGTGGGGTGCTCAATGGATGTGCATATGCCACACACTCTAGCAGGAATTATCATCTTTTTCTGATTGACAGCCAATTGTGTGACCAATGTTGTGAGAGAATCAATTTTCTACTCAAGCTTCTCAACCTTGCCCGAGTCTGCACCAACATCATTTACATCCCTCACAACTATTGCATCACTGTTGCTTCTTGCATGGAATTGTTGACAATTGGAAGCCATCTTCTCAATTTTGCTCCTGGCTTGTAAGTGTGTCATATCTCCCAATGTACCACCACTTGCAGCATCTACCATGTTTCTTTCCATGAAGTTGAGACCTTCATAAAAGTACTGGATGAGAAGCTGCTCTGAGATCTGATGGTGAGGGCAGGAAGCACACAACCTCTTGAATCTCTCCCAATAATCATAGAGACTCTCTCCATGTTGTTGCCTGATACCAGAAATTTCCTTTCTGATTGCAGTGGTCCTATTTGCAGGGAAGAATTTTTCCAGAAATGCCCTCTTCAAGTCATCCCAGCTTGTGATGGAACCAGGGGCCAAGTCAGATAACCAATCTTGTGCTAGACCCTCTAAGGAATGTGGAAATGCTCTGAGACAGACATGATCCTCTTGCACATCATGTGGTTTCATTGTGGTGCACACTATATGGAATTTCTTGAGATGCTTATGAGGATCCTCACCTGCAAGACCATGAAACTTGGGCAACAAATGGATTAGTCTTGTTCTAAGCTCAAAAGGAACATCCTCATCAGGATACCGGATACACGAGTCTTCAATAGTGAAGTCAGGTGCAGCCATCTCCCTAAGTGTCCTTTCCCTTGGTGGGGGTTGAGCCATGTTATCACAATGTATAGAATCAGATTGAGTAAAAGTAGAAGGAATAGAAGAAATAGAAACAGAATCAGAATTAGATGGACAATAAGATGACTCTGACTCACTACCTAATGACTGATTCCTATTTTGTCTAACTAATCTGTGATAAGTTCTATCAATTTCAGGGTTGTAAGGATTCAAATAACTTGGGTTGCCCCTAGTCATGTACTGAACAGAACAGCATCAACCATAACATACTGTAACAGATATGCATGACCAAAATCAGCAACAAAATTTTTTATTTTTTAAAATTTTTTTCTTTATTTTTTTAAGCACCCTAAAATCATAAAAACATATCACAGAAAGTTTGACGACAAAATTCAAAAGGGAACCAAGTCAAAGAATTAAAACAGTGACCAAAAACTAAGAAAATAGAACTTGTAAAATAAAAAAGAAATAGTAAACAGGATTTTTCGGGATCCAAACGAAGGGGTTTTCTGATTTTTCAGAAAAATCAAATTATTCAGAAAATTCCCTTCGATTTGATATAAATTTTGTCAAATTCCGAGTTACGGATCAAAAGTTACGCCTATTTATATTAAGTACTGCTGAAACTTGGAAAATTTTTCTGGAACTCACAACCAGTGCCTATCTGAGTGTCTGTGATGCATCAACACACTAATATATGATGAAACAAGTGTGGATACCAATTTTCGTGCAAAAATTCCACCCACAGCTATGTTGAATGGCACTCACAGAATCACTAGAATAGCATCAGTTGTGCAGAACAGCAAATCAGCAAACAGGGCAACTTTCAATTAGTTATCAGAATGCTTATTCACACACTAACTACACTAACTACACTAACTAATCTAACTAACTACTGTATGATCTTTGGCAAGAACCGATAATCCCCGGCAACGGCGCCAAATTTTGATCGAGGCCGTACCCGATCAAAATAAAAGGTGTTTATTCTGTAGTACTAGGAAGGTGATCCTAGGTCGTTTCCCAGCGAATATCGGTCTAGGCAAAGTATCAAACACGTAGTGTGCAGTAAAATGGGGGGGTTTTTGTGGGTGACAAATGTGAAGAACAAAACACAAACAGAATATAAAAACTAAGAAAATCATAAACAAAAGCGGGCAAACCCCTTTGGTTACGTACACTACTCAATCCTAGCTCACTAAAGATCAATTCCTCTCCTCTCCTCTGTCCAACTCGTGATAACCAAATACTAAGCGAAAATTCAGTTATCACTCCAAACCCTAACTTCTAATTAAGCATCAGAAACCAGAATTGGAGTTTTTACGAGTTAATACAAATTAAGCATTTATATTCATGTATTATCTCTACGAAATGGAATTAAGCAAACCACTACACATCGATAAACATGAAAACAGAGAAGAGAAAACGAAATTGCATTAATAACAAGAGCTCAAGAGTAGATAATACAATACCAAAGGGATTAACCCTTGAAGTCTAGCCTTCCATGGCCATAAATGAAGAAAAACGAGTAGAAATGGGGAAGAACAAAACCCTAGCAGCCACCACCACTTGGCAGAGCCAAGAGAGAAGTTCTAACCTACAGAGAGAGTGAGAAATCTGAAATGGGAGTATGTTCTTGGGGGTTACACGAATTTCCCCTCTTTAGTCATGAAAATGGGCCTAAAACATGGGCCCAAGTCCTAAGAAACACTATTCTGAAAATTACAATTAAAAAGGGACCTAAATGCAAATTACAGTCTTCACTTCAATGCTTCAATCTTCATTTTCAAACTTCCCAAAGTGTCCTTGTGCCAAATATTACCTGAAAATAGAAATAGAATTAATTAGGCTAAATAATCCCAAATTAAACAATATTCGGAATATTAGTCCAATAAACTCAAAATCACTAAATCAAGCTAATCAATGTCAAATGGGAAACAAGTATCAATAATAGGAGTAAAATAATGCAAGGAATAATGGGAAATAAAATGCTCATCATGTGCCCAGCTTTCTCATACGTATGACATATAATTTTGTCTCTTGGAGTTTTTGATTTTTGAGGAGTCTCCTTAGTTTCCTTTGAATTAAATCTTCTAGAATTTCCTTTCCGCTTGAGAAATTTTCTGAATTTTTCACCATAAGAGCTAGTGACTCATCATCCAATTCCGAATCGGAATCCTCATCTTGAGAAGAATCATTTTGAGTATCTACAACTTTTGATGATGCTTTCAATGCAATACCCTTTTTCTTCTTGTCTGATTCCTCATTCATTGTTAGACGTCCAAGCTCCATTTCATGCTCTTGTAATTTGCCAAATAGTGTTGCGAGATCCATAGCATCCAAATTTTTAGATTCCACAATGGCGGTTACTTTTGGTTGCCAATTCCTATCCAAACATCTCAACACTTTGTTAGTAAGTTCACCTTGTAAGAAAGTCTTACCAAGAGAAGCAAATGATTGATAATGTGAGTAAAGCGTTTTTGGATATCATTAATAGATTCATTAGGAAGCATTTGAAACAATTCATACTCACGCATCAAAACTTTCAACCTAGAACGCCTAACCTCACTAGTTCCTTCATGAGTCACTTGAAGAGTGTCCCACATTTCCTTAGCACTAGCACATTGTGAAACTCTAAAGAATTCGTCATAAGATAAAGCGGAGGTGATGATATTTTTTGCTTTAAAATCAAATTGAACTTTCTTTTTGTCATCATCCGTCCACTTATCCTCGGGGGTTAATTGTGCAGCTCCTTCAACTACGCTAGAGGGAATGTGAGGACCTTTTTCAATCGTTTTCCAAATTTCAATATCGATCGCTTGGATAAAAATTTTCATTCTTACTTTCCAATAAGCGTATCCCTCACAGTTAAATAGTGGGGGACGGTTTATTGCAGCACCTTCACCTCCAAAAGGATTTTGATTCGAGCCCATGGTTTCCAAAGGATCTTTTCGAAAAAGCTTTTTAGCTCGGTTTATTCGACCGAGCTCTGATACCACTTGCTGGAAACCAACAAGCGGCTAAAATAACCTTCTAGACGGGGGGTGAATAGAAGTTTTAAGCGACGATACCCAAATTTAAAAAAAAATCAAAATCAGTTCAGAAAATACTTGAAATTTAAACCAAAATGCAAGACTTAAACGATTAGCCTGAACTCTAATCGATTAACGTCAGAAAGGTCTATTTTCCTTAATCGATTATGTTGTGCTCTAATCGATTAAGCACTGATAAATTGCCGAAAAATCAAGTTCAGTTCAATTCAAGAATTACAAGAAACTCTAGATACGAAGAATTAAACCTAAGGTAATTAACTACGAATCAATTAATCAGAAATATAGAATATGTAATTAAATTCCCCAATCTAATCGTATACCAATAACTCTCACAAGATTGAATTTAATTGCAAAACGTAAAGAGCAAAAGTAAGAAGAACACGCAAAGAGTTTATCCTGGTTCACTCATAACCACCGTGAGCTACATCCAGTCCTCCCTCTCTGATTCGGGAGATTTGCTTCACTAAGAAATAAGAAGATTAGTATACAATTAGTTAGAGTTCCTCACTTGCTCACAATCCTAACCCTTTTTCTCACGATGTACCAAATCGTTGAGAATCTACCCAATCTCTTAATTCTTGTTCTTGTTCTTCTTGATTGAAAGTCGCTTCCAATCCTCTTTAGCTTTTAGCCTTGAAACCTTCAAAGCTCAAGATATTGCTCAACCTTGCTCCTTTCCAATTTGCCCAATTGCAAACTCGTTTGTTGAATCTTCAATGTAACCTCTATGTTACCAATTAATCCAACTAAGAATAGTAAAAGCACTTAGAATCTCAATAATGACACAATAAGAACGAAATGTGTATAAGAATAGAGATTTCAAAAGAATGTGATAGAGAATGATTTTGTCATAGAATATTAGCTCATCAAAGTTTGAAAGATAGTGAAAAATTGCTCTTGAAAGATTGTAGTTCGTAACCCTTTTTCCAAATGCATTAGAAAAGCTTTTATTTAATCAGATGTAGTAGTACTTAATCGATTAACTAATCAATTAACATGTGGTTTAATCGATTAACTTGCAATTTTCACTTGTAAATTTTAATAAAACTTTGAGCTAAAGTTCTCTATCAAGGTAATCTCAATTCCTAAACATATTAAATTCTTATTAAATCAAATTGAGATTGACTAACCTAATCTACCCAACACTCATATAATAAAAGAATAATAAAACAATATATTACACAAATATGAATGCAAGTAAACTAGTCTTCATCTTGTTGTTGTAGGTTGTGTATAAACCTTGTCTTCATCAAAACACAATTGAACACACTTGAACCATCAAGCCTTCATTAATTTCATGAACAAGAAAAACAAACTTTTTAGGATCTTTATTCATCCCTGTATACAACAATGATTTGTGATGATGTTCTGGGAAAACATCATAAAAATTTAAGGGTCAAACATAATTGAAAAATTTTGAATCTGTAACACCCCTAATTTTTGTCTCCCAAATAACCAAGAAATTAATTATAACAATTATTTTATAATTAATTTATATTATTTTTGAAGATTTTAGTTTTTGTACATTATGTGTTTTTATATAAATATGAGATATATTTTTTTATATGGTTATTTTGTACAAAAATGTGAATATTGTAATTTAGTCCTTGGGTTGGGACCTAATTGCAATATTAAAAAGGTTTTTGAAGAAAGAGTAATTAAATTATTAATTTTTGAATTTTATCAGTATGTAACCGGTTAGAAGGGCTGTGTAACCGGTTACACGATGAACTCAGAAAACTGGGTTAGTGCGTTTGATGAGTAATCACGCGTTTTAACCCAGAATTCGCCACGAAATCATCTTAATCGTAGTGGGAGCTACGTGTCTTGATGCATGTTAGCCTAATTGCTCTATAAATAGCCCAATTGATCGAGATTTTTGGCTCATTTGTTGATCTGAAGTGCTGATGCTCTGTTTAGGGTTCGTGAATTCGTCTCTGAAATTTTCCTCCGTTTCTGAGAGTTAGAACATGAGTGATACACGATTACAAAGCTCGCATCAAGGGCTTTGTATTGATATAAGGTCTGTGAGTTGAGAGTTCCTGAGCTAGGAGAAATTGATTCACGAAATTGAAGGTTCAAAACTATCACAGTTCTGTATTGGGTTTCTGGAACTGACTTTGAGCTTCAATTTTGGTAAGCTCAAGCCTTCTCTTGTTTTAGACATGACTTCCTTTCAAAGTTCATGTTGCACGGTTTTGATAATGACCATTTTCCCTAATTTCCATGTCCATTTCATGTTCCAAATTCCTTGATCAATCTACCCTGTCAAAACGGTTCTGGTTTGAGGAGGAGTTTTGGGTGGTTGGTGGTCTACCTCAAATCTCTGCTCAAATCTTGTTCAAGCACGAACCTAAGGTAAGGGGGACGCTTACTATTTTCTAGAATGAGAATAAATTGTGGTAGAACATAGGATGAGTCACCAAGAGACTCAAAGGGCATAAGTTAAAATGGTTAAGTGGCTTGGAGGCCAAACTGAGCTCAATTGTTGTTATGAGCAATGTTATCTAGATGCATGCAAGCTATATTGATGTTGTATTCATGACTTACTTGGATATTATGTGAATTGATGTATTAAGTTGTGAAATATGTGCAATTATGTGCAATTTGAGTATCTAAATTGAATGCATGCAAGATAGATATGTTTATGTGGTTGAACACACTAGTATTAAGGTATGTGAACTCTATTTATGAATGAAATTGGTTAGATTTGAGTATGGTAGAAAATGGTATGCAAAACCTCACTTTTCAGTGTATTTTCTGCCTAATCTAACCGGTTAGTCGAAATTTGTAACCGGTTAGATACTGTCAATTTTCAAAGAAAATGAATTTCTGAAATTGGCTAAGTGGTCATACCATTTGTACTCAAGTTTAAGCTAGAATTTCATACAAAGACCAATCTAAAACTATGTGATTGAGCACTGTTTGGTTTAGATTAGAGGTGATGAGTTAATACCTTAATATCAAATGATAATTTCAAGAGGAAATTTTGCATAAATAAAATTGGATTATGACTTAGATCTTTTGAATGATATTATGTGTTGAACTTGAGGTATTCTTTTGTGCTAAGACCTTGTTATTGGATTTAGTAGAGAATTCAAGAAAAGATTCTTTGAAAATCAATGGTTTTGTATTCAGGTATGTTATTCTAACTGGTTAGGTGATGATGTAACCGGTTAGTACCTGAAACTTAAAAATAAAAGTTAAGTTTTTGAGTAATGATTGTTAATACAAATGATTACATTCTCTCAATCCAGGTCTATGAGCATATGCTAAATTTAAATTCAAAGGTGAATTTTATGAGTAAAGCCATACCTCAAGATATCATTCAGAAGTTGTGTTTTCTAAGTCACAATAATGGAATTAATGGGAACATGACCCTGTACTCTAGGAGTACCAAATTGATGCAACCTACTTAATGACACATTCTGGGAATGTGACCATTGTCTGGGACATTGTTTCTTGGACACGTTCTGGGAACGTGATGCACACTCTGGGAGTGGTGCTTGATTATATTCCATGTATGGTTTGCGATACGTTCTGGGAACGTATGTTAGTGTTCTGGGAACACATTGGTATAATAATAGAATTAAAGATAAAAACCAACCATAATGATTGTGCATTCATGCATATAGAATGGAAGATGGGTTGGTAGGAACGTTTATCATATTCTGGGAATATGAGGAGGGTACTCCGGGAGTACCAAATTTGTAACCTACTTGATGACACATTCTGGGAATGTGGCCAGTGTCTGGGACCTGGTTATATATGTTCTGGGAACGTATGTTAGTGTTCTAGGAACACATTGATATGCAACCTACTTGATGACACATTCTGGGAATGTGGCCAGTGTTCGGGACCTGGTTTTTATGCGTTCTGGGAACGTATGCGTTCTGGGAACGGGATGCACACTCTGGGAGTGATGCTTATTATTCCAAGTATGGTTTGCTACACGTTCTGGGAACGTGATTCACACTCTGGGAGTGATGCTATTTATCCAAGTATGGTTTGGCATTACGTTCTGGGAACGAATTTCAGTGTTCCGGGAACACAACGGTGTATTGGATGGACGTCCAAGATGGACTTTGTTAGAGGCCTCAGTTGTGGAAGGAAATCATGCATCATGCCACCTGCATTGAAAGAATTATTATGATTAACCGGGTGTGCTCATATGATTATGCATCATGAATTGCTACATGTTGACTTGTGGATGTTAGTTTTATTCTCATTTGATTATGCGAATATGTATAGCTAACCCCCATGCCCTTATTAGGTGTTGATCGTGCATCTAGCTTGCACAAAAATCAGTAAAGGGAGATGTCCCTTAGGTGCATGCAGAGTGTAGAAAGTGTGGGTTGGGAACCCGTTGTGCAGATACCGAGGATCCGACCAAATGAATGTTTGAACAGAGGACCAGTGACCAGCTCTATAACATATCTATTTTGAATAGTATTTTTATGATACCCATTTTGAAAGAGGTATCATAAGATGAATTTGGTTTCATAATAATATGATTATTTTACTATGTTTCCGCAAACTCTAATTTTGTTAGTCAACCTCATTATTAATCAAGTGTTTGTGAAAAGAAATTTTCAAGGGAAGGGAAAATTCTTATTTTCAGATCTTCTTCCAACGATAACAAGTCCAACTATTCATAAACTTATTACTTTTCTTATAAAGTAAGATGATATACAAGGAGTGTTACAGAATCATTCACACATGCAAGGGATTTAACACAATTTTTAAGTTCAGAAATTTCAGCACGTAAGGATGAGTCAAATTTTTCTATTATTTTTCTTTTCCTATTTGTTTTGTTTTGTTTCACTTCTTCCTCATGATGCACTTTAATTTCTTTTTCTTCAAAATTTTCATAGAAAGTAGTACTTAAGTTTTCCTTGATGGGCAACTCTTGTACTATCTTTTCTATGAAAGATTTCTTATAAAACTTTTCAATCTCACTAATAGGGGTATTTGCATCATAAGTAAGAGGATGTGAAGCTAAAACAAAATCAAAAAATTCTAACTCTTCACAAATCATTATTATACATTTCAATTAATAACAAAAATAGATTTCACTCCAAATTACTTCTTAGTGCCAAAACAGATTAAACAAATTCATGTCCCCGGCAACGGCGCCAAAAACTTGATCACTCTTTAGCAAGTATACTAGTTCGCAAAGTAATATAGTCGGTTAAGACTAGATATCGTTCCCACAGGGACTCAGAGTTGTTCAATCTATCTCTACCTAAGGTAAAATCTAGAATAAAATCTATTTAAATACAAAATTCAGAATTAAATGATTAAAATAAAAAGAAGGATTAATTGCTGGAAAATAAAATAAAATAGAAATTAAATGAGAAAACTTGGTTAGGAACTTAGTATCATTGTATGTTCATTTATTTATTATGAATCAATATTTTTCTATTCAAATCAAGAACAAATTCATAAAATAGTAATTCCTAGATTTCTCTTATGAAATTATTCAATTCATTAAATCCTAATTCCTTAGAAATTTAAATCATTGAATAGCCTTAATTAAGAACATTGAATTTATCAAGTTATATAATAATCCAAAAGCTTTCCTACAAGTTGAATCATTATATTGTTTAATTGCATGACCTATTCTAAATCCTAATTTTCCAATTTAGATTTAGAAATCCAAAACATAGATTAGCTACTTCTATGCATAACAATAAAATCACAATTAAACACTTGATTTAAATCTGAAAAACATTAATTCATAAAAATAAATTACAAATACAAATCCACCATGTTCCTAACATAAAAGGTTTAGTTACACATAATGAAAGAGAAGAGAAAACAAATAACTATGATATTTATCCCTAAATTACCACAGATATGTGCCTTGAATCTTCAATCTTCTCTGGATTCCTCCTTCGAATGCTTTCAAAAGTGTGCAAAAATCCTTTCTAAAACTATCTCTTGAATCCTAATTATTCTCTAATGCTAAAACTACTGATTACTCCCTCTAAAACTCATATTAATCCTAAACTAAATAGATAAAATCCTAATCTTATCAAAATCCTTCAAAACTGATCAGAAATTGGCTCAATTGGGCTTTCTCAGACTACGCGCGCCTGGGCGTACAGACCAGCACGCCTGGGCGCGCTGTATCTGTGACCCAGTTATTAACGTGGCTAGCGCGCCTGGGCGTGCTGAGTAACTTTCGACTCCGTTTCTCTCCGTTCTTGTGCCATTTTCAAGGTCTTCGTAAGCTCTTTTCAATTTCAATTATATCTTCTCCAATTAAGGCTCCGAAATACCTGAAACATACCCAAAACGGATCAAAACATTCAAAGGATTCTAATAAACTACAAATTCCTAAAACTAATACAAAATACCTATATTTACAAGAGAAACAAGCTAAAATCCAAGCAAAAGGAAGTGAAATTAAGTCTTAAAACATCATATATTAGACCTTCATCACTCTGTATCTTCTGATAATTGAAAACTGTCTTTAATACCGGCCTTAACCCGCCTTCAAACTTGATACACTTCCTCCGCTCGTCAGGATTATACAAGTAATAGGGAGAATACTTCATCAATGCTTCAAATTTGGCAGCATATTCTCCTACACTCATATCTCCTTTGGTTCAATTGCATAAACTCTATCTCCTTTTTCCTTCTTTAATCTTCTGGAAAGTATTTATTGAGAAACTTTTCCATAAACACCCCCCTGTTGATTGCTCTTCCTTCATTGTTTAGCAACTGCACCGTATGATTCCACCAGTTCTCAGCTTCTCCATCAAGTATAAAGACTGTGTACGCCATGTAACACCCCGATTGGGAAAACTCGAAATAAACAACATCAATTACTAAATAATTTGTTTATGAAAAATAGGGTGAAATTTTTTTTTTTAAAACAAGAATAAAACTCAATTGTCAAGCTTTCCAAAACAAGGTATTATCCAAATATTGTTAATGATAGTGAAAAGAGTTAGTTTTCATATCATGTTTAGAAAAATCGTTATTGAAAACGGTTCACTGAATTTCTAAAAGTAATTTGATATTGATGACTTCACTTTCGACAGATAAATAAGTAAATTTCATATAGAAAACATAACTGATTTTCTTAAAAGATTTGTCTGACAGATCACAACAGTCCTTCAGAAAATAGTTTAGTAACAGATCATAAGGGTTCCTTCAAAAGTAGTCACCATAGTTCAGCGGTGCCATTCTTACATAAACATTTACCTTACCAAAAATAATTCAAAAGAAAAGGGGTACACTTGATATACATATCAAGGGTCCATCGGGAACCTAGTTATCACTACTAAACAGTATCCCCTTCTCGATCCAAAACATAAGTCCAAAGGCTATCTTCGTCGTCCAGCAGTAGCCCTCTCATCAACGTGCCACGATCAGTAAGTCCTTCTTCCAGGAGAAGCCACACCCGCTCCGCCATCTTTTAGAACCAGAGGTTCACCATCACATACACATAAGAAGTTGAGAGAGTAAGTTACCCGAATGGAATTACTCCCATCGACTTCTTGGATTTACACTAGCGACGTATACCAGATCATAACAAGCAATACAAGCAAACAATACCGCAGATAATTATGCAAGATGCATGGGGATGCAATGCAATGGGCGCATTATCTAACGCTTTGTCTCTCTCTTAAGGGAATCTATTAATCAGTTCGTCTCGCAAAGTCGAAGTCTCTTTGTCCACCTTTCTCTAGTCCATAATATCGGGAATTCAGGCTTTATGGTTTTGGGTCTACATCTCCTCGGAATCCATCCGCCTAGTCGGAAGCAACCAGAAGTACAGGATCTTTAACCATACCGGCTCCGGGAGACGACACCAATATATAAAATGCCCGGGAAAGATGTCATGACAAGGGTGTCCACCTCTGCCGTGTTCAAGTATCCCTCTTCTGATCCTGATTTATTCAAGGGGGTGTCAGTCATCCGTCTAGTGACCATGCAATACTTCAGCTACGACACCGGACTACCTACCCAACCTTGGATGGTCAACCCAGGTCACTGTTGCTTTTTCCCGCCTAGACAGACTCCTCTTAGGCTTCTTGACGAATCACCGTCATTACCCTCCCCTATCCTAATCATCAAGTGTTTACCACGCAGGTAAACACCGTATCTTCCTCTCCACTACTTCGGGTAAGGGTTTTAAGTCGTGGGGTTATACTCGTTTGTCCTAACGTCGACCCATCCTAAGTCATCTCCGTCATACAGCTCCGACCATATGCGGAATGCTTCTATGGGACTCGACCAATTTGCTTGACGGGCTCCGACCATCCTGAATCACTTCCGGCATACAGCTCCGACCATATGCGGGATATCAATAATTGTTCTGACGGGCTCCGACCCATTCAGAATCACCTTCGGCATATAGCTCCGACTATATGCGGGATATTAATCAATCCTTAATAGATAGGCTCCGACCTATCCCAAGTCATTCCAACATATGGCTACGACCACATGGGAACTGTCTTTGTGGGACTCTGCAGTCGTTGCGTCCGGTCCAAAGGTGTCATCATCGTCCAAACGCTAGTCCATTAGCCATGTCGTCAGCTCGATCCACGTACTCGAGCGCATCAGCATCATCCGGTTCCATAGCGCGTCTAGTCCATTAACGTTTCGTTCTATTCTTTGGGGGATTTCTCTTAGTTTCCAATGTCTTTACTAATCTTAACGTATATCGCGGGATGATGCATTATGCTCATGCAATGACAATATAAGCAACATTGTATCTCAACATAAACAAATATATCAATCAATCAATAGCATGTGATGGTATAGGTCTGAGTCTTCGTATACCACGATACAAACAAGGCATACAATTTATCGGGTATACTACTAACTACAATAGACCTTTACTCCGACTTTGAGAGAGTACGGAGTGTCCTAATATACTCACTAGACACCAAAGCGTCTTATGATAACTTCTCTCTCACCTAGGTTTGCAGTTCCCGATTCTACAAGTCCCGAATGATCTGCTTCCTTCCTAGTCTGCTCAACTCCTACTCCTTTTAAGTCCCGAATGATAAATATAAGAGTATTATTATCTTATTCAATATATATATATATATATATATATATATATTACTCTTAATACTTAATCTTAAAGTAGCTTAGAAAAATTCAGACTTTGTTTTCAAGCAAAACCAAAACATTAATTCTTTTGTTCAAACTTGTCCAAAATCAAACATCAACTTTTTATACTTGAAATCCATGAGAAAATAATCAAATAAATTAATTTAACTCAAGAATTCCTTTGCTGGTCTCCCTTGGACAGCAATGAATTCAATTCCGGAAACACCGAAAAATTGTACTTTTTCAAACCAGTTTTATTCTACATCAAGTACTCATCAAAACTTAACTTCAATTTACATTGAAAACGTTTTTTGATAAGGAATACACTTAAACAAATTCTGGACAGCATCATAGTTAAGGTTTCAAACTCATTTTCCATCATTCAAAATCAAACCAAAACCATAAACAAACTAAGCATCTTGAAAACAATTCAATAAACACTTTGATCGACAAATTCTCAAACTCAAACACTTATAATCAAACTTGGACAGCATACTACTCAAATGAAACAAGTCATTTAAACACTTCCATAAACTTCAAGAATCATTCATTCAATCCATAAACCAATTCAGTACTTGAAAACACTTAAGTAAATTCCTCAAACCATAATTTTTCTCAACTTTAACACTTTTAAACAAACATGGGCAGCAAAGAACTTAAAATGAAAATCACTTATTTAATTTTATTTGTTCACCTTAAAACTTATTTCAAACATCTCACAACAAGTCACAACAACATGCCTCAAGCATAAATCATTCATCATATCTTTTAATCAAATCATAATCCAAAGTACTCAATTCTAACACGTAGACCGAAACCATTCAAAGTGTTTCCAAAAGTTATTTTCACATTATCTAAGTTCACAAACCAACACATATTCTCATGACAATACCATGTAACAACTCAAGAAAATTTAATTCACCAATCTAGGTCCAAACCGAGACCATTCTTAATTTTTCATAAAAAGTTTTCAAAGATTCAAAATCACCAAATCAACCACAATTTAGTCATAACTCCACATAAAACATTCATTCAATCAAAATTCTAAGTCTAGCATGTAAAATAACCTTAAAACCGAATTCAACATATTTGGACTTAAACAAAATTTATTTCAACAAATTACACATAAACATACTTCAAAACATATCAAATTCACATATAAGCATATTAAACTCAAGGAAATTAAGTTTCTCACTCAATCTCCTCAAAACCGAAACATATAAACTCGAGTTCAAGACTTAACAAAATTTTTAACTTCACAAACCATCATCAATCATCAAGATCATGGCATTTGATTTACAAAAAAAATCAAACTTTCATGAAGATCATCACAAAACCGAATCATGCATGGCTCAAGATCACAACTTTAACATAGTTTTATTCATCAAAATTCATTTAAGCCTTAGGTCATCACATGCATGCACCTTGATCTTAATAAAAACTTGATTTTTAACAAAAACGTCATAGATCCGTGACATGCATCCAAGATCAAGACTCAAACAAATTTTCTATTCACCAAAACAACTCATAAACTCATAGATCATCACATGCACATCATCAAAACACAAGAAAAATTTAACTTCAACAAAAACTACATCAAACCGTGACCAATTCTTAACTTTTCTCAAAAAAATTTCTTAGAACTTTAAATCATCCAAAACAAGTTTCAAATATTTCAAGATCAACATGCACATATCATAAACAATTAACAAAACTTGTAGCCTTTGGTTTTCAATAAAACCGTGGCCCTTTTTAACAAGATCATCAAGGAAAAATTTGATTTTTAACAAAACTAACTTCATGCATGTTAAGATCAAGTCTTGATCCTTTGAAAAACAAGTCATGCAAAACCAAAATCAAACTTTTTCAAAGAATACTTTAAGAAAATCAGAGAAGAAATGAAAAAGTTCATGAAATCAAGAAAAGCTTACTTTGGTTTCAAAAGTTCAAGTCCTTAGCTCTTGATTCTCTTTTGATCTCACGGTTTTCCATTCTTCAAGTTCCCCACGGTTTCAAGCTTATTTACTTAGGATTTTGTTTCTTGGTTCATGATTGTGTGTTTTAGAAGATTGAGGATCAAGGATTGAAGTTGGATTTTGTGTGTGTGTTGATCACTCTCTCGGTTTCACTCATCACGGTTTTGTTTTTCTTTTGGTTTTGATGGTGTATGTTGGTGTGTGTTGTTGTTGTTGCTTGTGTTGATGAGAGAAAGAAGAAAGGATGAAGAAAGAAGAATGAGGAATGAAAGAAGAAACTCACTCCCTTCCACACGATTTTGGCCCCCTTTATTTTATCTTTCTTTACTTTTACTTATTTTCCATCAAGGGCTTGCATGGGGGCTTGATTACAACTACTTGGGGACCAAGTTACAAAACATGGGGCCCAAGTTTTGCTTTTAAGTCCCTCCACGGTTTTTTGGCTAATTAGGTCTAGGAAATTGATTAGTGGGTGATTAGGGGTTTATTAAGGGATTAAGGGTAGGTTTAAGGTATTTAACCTAGGATAATTCGGTTAAGGGATAATTAAGGTTTTTAATCAAGGATTAAGACACTAATTAAGGTAATTAAGGTATTTAATTAGGTCCTAATCATGATTAAAGTAAGTTTAAGAGAATTTAATCGAGACTAGTCCACTAATCTTCATGATCAAGGGAGATTAATCATGATTAGCAAACTAATCAAGATTAGCACACTAATCTTTAGAGAATTAATTAAGATTAGTACACTAATCTTTGTGTTTAAGGAAAATAAATCATGATTAGTACACTAATCAGGGATTAGGAACACTAATTAGGGTTTTCAAGGAAAGTTAGGGTTGGACTTGATTTTGAAACTTAAAGTAAAAGAAATAATTTTCATCATAAAACCAAATGCATTTGTCTTAGGAAAATAAAATCTTAGTTAATCATTCATTGAGAACTTTTAGAAAACAAGCAAATCAAGTGAATTCATCACAATACTTTTAATTAGGGACTTAAAGGAGTAGAAGGAAAAGGTAGGTATTACACACCACCTTTTGAGTCGGTACAATCCAAATTTCGGAAAATCTTATCCATCTCATAAACCCAATTATTGGCTTCCTCTGGTTTGTATCCTCCTTCAAACCTTGGAAGGTTGAAACTCCGAAATTCTGAAAGAGTCTTAGCCTCCGAACTCCCCACATTGCACGAATGTGGCTGGTTTGCTTGCTGCTGCTGATGTTGCTGCATGTTCTCCCGAACAGCAGTAATCCGATCTAACATCTCATTAGTATGACTCTGGTTTCTAGTTGCTATAGCAGACCTGCACTATGTGTAACACCCCTAATTTTGTCCCTTGTATATTTACATTAATAATAAAAGTTTGTTTTCCAAATTATAAGGTTTTCTTTTAATTGTTTAATTATATAAATAATGTGCGTTTAATTAATAAATATTTTTAAATTAGTAAATTATGTGAAAAAATAATTTTTATAGTTTAATCCTTGAATTAGGACCTAATAACAATATTAGAAAGGTTTTTGGAGGGAAAAGAATTAAAAACTGAATTTTTGAATTTTACATAGTATCTAATCGGTTAGATGTGCCCTGTAACCGGTTAGACGATGAACCCAGACTTAGGGTTAGTGCGTTTTGATGAGTAATCACCCATTAATCTTCATTAATCGCCACGAATACCTCTCATGCATAGTGGGAGACACACGTCTCTCTACATGTAACCATGGATTGCTTATAAATAGCCATGAATTTGGTGGAATTTGGCTCATTTTCTTCAGTGTTGGTGTTGATCCCCTGTTCTGAAGCAGCAACTTCGTCCCTTCGATTCTCTGTGAGTGTGTAGAGTTAGGTTGTAAGCAATACACCATTGCAAAGCTTCATCTTTAAGCTTTGCATTGATATATAGATTGTGAGTTGAGAGTGAGGGAGCAAGGAGAAATCAAGCTGTGAAGTGAAGGTGTTCACTCTGTCAAAAACCAGAATCAGATTCGTGAAGCTCACTTTGAGGTCTGATTTTGGTGAGTACATGCACTCTTTGAACCCCATTCTTGTTTCTATAGTTCGTGCATGTTACCTAGAACACAATCTAACCATTTTCCCCAATTTGTTTCTCCTTTTCATGTGTCAAAAATTCTGATTTCTGAACCCTACCAAAACTGTCATGCATGAGAGCAGAGCTTGAGAATTTGGTGTTTTACTGTGTTGATCTTGTTGTCCCTGTGTTGATACTCATCAAGCACGACTCTAAGGTAAGGGAGAAGCTAATTAATCACTAGAATGAGAATAATGAGTAGGAATTTAGGTATGAGTCACCATGAGACTCATAAAGGGCATAGACTTTAGAGGACATAGGCTTGGAGGCCAATTTAACTTGTTCCATGACTTAGAGCAAGTTTTAATTGATGAATGCAAGCTGAATGTATGATAATTTGATGTTAAATTTCAGTATATGTGAATTTGGTATGCTAAGTTGTCATTTATGCCTTTTTCATGCAATTTGATATGTGTATATGAAATGCATGAGTGTTGGATGTAATCAAGTGTTGGAACATGTCTACTTTATGGAATTGAAGCTCTGTTTATAGTTGGAATGGATTGGAAATGAATAGAATTGAAAATGGCATGCAAAATCCCAAATCAGTGTTCTGTTCTGCATGTTCTAACCGGTTAGGACTGTTGTGTAACCGGTTAGAACCTGACATATAAGAAAAATAAATTCTGCATTTTAATGAATCAATTTCCATCATTTTCAATTAATTCTTCCAATCTTATTTTGCTATAAACTACCCTATTTATAAATAAAAAAATGAATGGGATTAAGGAAAGGATTAATGAGCCTTAAGACTTAGAGTCTTAATAATTTTTAGAGTTGAAGTTAAGCTATGAATTGTTGGCTTTAAATGGGAGATGTCCTCTGAAATAAACAAGCTTAATTTGAGGAATTTGAATTATCCCTAACTTGTTTTGGGTATTAGATTGGATTGGGAATTAAAAATGGTATCAAGCATTAAAGGATTTCTGGTTTTGCTGCAGGTTCTAACCGGTTAGAATCTGTCTTCCCGGTTAGAGACTGACAGTAGTGAAAAATCAATTGAATTATAACTTGGACTTTCTTGTGCCATTTTAATTAACCTTGTCCAATTCAATACTAATCTAATTACCTTAAATACTAAAGTGTGACTTTATGAGATAATTCATAGAACCTCAAGTTAAGTTATTTTACTAAGAAAATATGGAACTCTTAATGATGTCATAGGCTTTATGTGTTGAAAAATAAAATTGAGACATCAATTAATGGCCAACCAATTTGAGAAAAATATTATATGCATTCATGCATGGTGAAAGGTGATGAAATAGGTTGGCAAGGATCGTTTGTCATGTTCTGGGAACATGAGGAGGGTACTCTGGGAGTACCAAATTGATGCAACTTACTTGATGACACATTCTGGGAATGTGGCCAGTGTCTGGGACATGGTTTCTTTGATGCGTTCTGGGAACGTGATGCACACTCTGGAAATGGTGCTTGTTTATATTCCAAGTACGGTTTGCTATACGTTCTGGGAACGTATGTTAGTGTTCTGGGAACACATTGGTGTATTGGATGGACGTCCGAGATTGATTAGTATTGCAGGCCTCAGGATTGTGAGATAGAAAGCATGCATCATGCCACTAATATAAAGATTAACAATTTGTTAAACTGGGTGTTCTCATATGTAATTGCATATTTACTTGTGTTTGAATACTTGTGAATGTTAGAATTATTCTTGTTTGATTATGTGATTATATTATGCTTACTCCCGTGCCCTGTGTAGGTGATGGCACACTTCTACCTACCGTGCATCGAGATCCGTCCTATCCCTAGCGGGTTATCGGGTTATCGACGTATGAGGAGCGTCGGGCTACTTTTGAGGGAGAGGTGGAGGTCACACTCTACCATCCCAACCCCTTAGCCCGAGTGTGACCTCGACGATTTCGGATTCCCACTATTTATACTATGCACGTACCACCTTTTTATTCTTACCGTGGACCACCCCCTGCTCGACCTGTTCGTCGTTATCATACTTTTCGTTTTCGTCCCTATACTTTCTCTCACCCCGTTGCTGCTAGAGTTGTTCATGCTGGGATTCCTTCACCTGATTCTTCGGACCCCGAGAGGACTGTGCCCGATGCAGATCCTGTACCCAGTGGTAGGGTACCTACTCCGTTGGATGAGGCAGAGGAGGATCCAGTGGAGGGTGAGAGTGACGAGGAGCCAGTCGAGCAGGAGGATGTTGCCGATAGGAGGATGGGTGGCCCTTAGGTATGGGCATAGTGTGAGTAGTGTGGGTCTGGGTCGTAGTAGCAGCTGTAGAAGATCATGGTGATGGTGGAGCGTTCTTGGAGGACTTGATGACTAGCTCTGGAGTGTCTTTATTTTGATCATGTATATATTGTATATATCTTTTGAGAGACTTCAGGGTTTTGGTATTTACTTTTAGTATATGTTTATACTTGGCTATGAGACTTAGATCACTGGACTTTGGTATCAGTTTCTGTACTTTGGATATGATGGATGTTTCTGGTGGAACTTATGATATATATATATATATATATGTTTTATGTTTATAACATCCAGTGATTATTTTATTTTCTAAAGTTATGCTCTTTCCGCGTACTCTGATAAATAACAAACGAATTCGGTAATAGCAAGTGTTTTAAAAAGAAAAAGTATGATAACAATTCCAATGCCGAATTCAAAGTATTTTTAAGGGATATGTTTAGTTTGGAAATAAATATAAAGGAAAAGTTTTATACCCTATTTTTCCAATAATATCAAGTCCGTAATATATATATTCAACTATATTTTCATATAAAGTATTTTAATCCAAGAGCGTCACACTATGGACTCTAGGTCACTTAAGGTCTTTTAGAACAAGACACACACTAACTTATTTTATCTTAACTATGTTCAATCGCATTGAACAGCATGCCTAACCACTCAACCTGGGCTAGGAGGAATAGGACCATGCTCTAATACCATAAAAATTGTAACACCTTTCTTTATAACCTTAATTATATGGAAAATAATGAATATTTCCAATGTACTTATTTTATGGACTTTGGTCAATTGAAATATCTCGTATGAAAATTTTCTTTTTATTTAATCAATATTTCTTGGAAACACTTGGACTTTCATTTAAAGATTAAATCATAGAACTAAGTAATATATTGAATTCGGCGTAATAACTTTAAGTCGTAGAAAACTTCTCAAGACAACATTTCTTAATTTAAAATAAGAGTGTAAAATTTAATATTATAAACTTAGCGTTGTCTTGTGAATCATATATATTATCAAGTTACCATATCTACTGAATTCGCCTCTTACCAAAATCAGAGTGTGGAGATAGAAAATAGTACTTAAGGATCAGTTGAGATATAAACATCATATATATATATATATAATAAGGAAAAGATCCCAAGTACAAGACATCGTAAGTAAAAGTGATATAAGTCCAGAGTACTGAGTCTGTCAGCTGAAAATATATATAAAGGGTGCAAAAGAAAAGACCTTAGCTCTGGTACATCTCAAAACTATATACAATGTATCACAAATCAAAAATAAAGATGTCCAAGAGCAGGTCAGACTGGTACACCAAGCATCCAACACTGGTCCACCACAGCTACAGAATCGGTCCGAGATCCATAGCACCTATACTATGCCTATACCTAGGAACCACTAGGCCTTCCTCAAGGTCTGGAACCCGGCTCGACTGGTACCTCCTCCTCCTCGCTCTCCCCCTCCTCATGGTCCTCCTCGACCTCATCCGACGAGGTAGAGGCCCTACCACTGGGCCTAGGATCTACAGCTGGTTCAGTCCTACCAATACCTATCGAACCAGACGAGGGAACATCATCATCAATGAAAACTCTAGAAGCAGAGGGGTGAAAACGAGTGGCTGGTCGGAAACGAAAACTATGAAATCTACGTACTGGTCGAGCTGGTGGTGGTGGTCCTCTATATGTATATAACGGGGGTACATGCATAGTATATATGATAGAGATCCTAAACCTATGAGGGCGCACATGAGCAAGGGGGTTAGAGTGATAGAGATTAATCTCCACCTCACCCTTGAAAGTAGCTCGGTGCTCCTCATATGTCCAAATACCACTAGGGATGAGTCTGATCTCGACGCAGGCTAGGTAACGAGCCATCACCTATCAAGGGCACAGGGGTAAGCATATACATACACATAATCAAATAAGGATGACTGATAACTAAACATTCACAAGTAATCTCATTATCAATCAACATGATGATGCATATGATCACACCGGATTCATTTATAATTAAATTCTTCAATTAACGAGGCATGATGCATGACATCTCTCACTTCCTGAGATTCTCTAACTAATCACTCAGATGGACGTCCATCTATAACTTCAATTTATTCCCAGAATACAATAAATAAGTTATCAAAACGTATGGCGTACTTGCTCGGAAGTGATAAACAACGTCACCTTATCTGGTGATCGTCACGTCGCCAAAACGTAAAACTATCACTTTATTATGCACAAATGAAAGTGATAAACAACGTCACCTTATCTGGTGATCGTCACGTCGCCAAAACGTAAAACTATCACTTTAGTGCATCTCGTCACAAAGACGTAATAACCACATCGTCAACCTTAATGTGGCATCGAGCAAGCAGCAACATTTGGCACTCCCATAGGCCCTCCTCATGTTCCTCAAACATGATAAACGATAACTCATCACCATTCACCATGCATGAATGCAACTCATTAATATTAGCCATTAGTCTCATCATTTGCATCACACATCTTGTGATAGAGACAATATTAAACTTTTCAACTATGGTATAATTGAAAATCAATAATATCATTAAACTGAGTATATCAATATATTTAAGTGTAATTGGGTCTGCATAAAAGTGGTTAAGTTGAAAATGGTATTTTTGAATAATTTCAGATTTTATACTCGAGTAGTACATGTTATCTTGAAAAATTCTTCATCAGTTAACCCAGAACACTCGAGTATTTCTTCAAACACTCGAGTCCTTCATCAGCCCAAAACACTCGAGTCGTTCTTCGAACACTCGAGTATTACACTGAACTCCGAACTTTATGTACCAGACAATACTCGAGTATTTTCTCAAATACTCGGGTATTGGTGCCAGTAGATGCACTGGTGCATCAGACAACACTCGAGTCTTTTGTTAAACACTCGAGTATTGCTGACAGCAAATAAATGGGTTTCAACATACCATTTTCGAATTTAACCAATTTTAACTCAAACCAACACTTAACAGAACTTTATTTATGCATAATAAACATGTCTCAATACTTGTAACATGTCAATTAACAGAGAATCAAAATCTCACATCAATTATGCATAAAAACATGATTTTCAACAACTTCAAATACCAAATTCAAATATACTCATCTTTAACTTGTTTTCAGCATCAAATAAGTTCGCATGCAACATATCAAACTTGTTTCAACAAGTCTCAAAGCACGGATTGGACTCCAAGCCTATTTCAAACTAAGCCCTTTAAGCCTCATGGTGGCTCTCAACACAATTTACTACAATTAAACCTTATTCTAGTGAATGTATAGCTCCACCTTACCTCAAAGTCGTGCAGGAACAGAAACTTGGCAAGAAAAATCTCTATAACTCTGATTTCCCAAAACTCCTCACTAGAACAGAGGAGTTTCAGCAGAGTACCAAAACCGAATTGGTTTACACATGAAACATGCAACACCCTCTTTCATAACCCGAGTAATTAAGGAAAAAATAATTAAATTAAGTACTACTCAGAAATATTATGGACTTGGTAATGTATTAGAATTTATAGGAAATAAATTTTCTTTTCTTTTCCATTGAAATTCTAATGGGTCGGGTGTGCAAAATCACAAAACCTCTGGATCTCGGAAAATAACATACACATTGATTAAACATTGGATTCTCTGTCCTTTGACATTAATAAAATATAACTTAGGTATTTATAAAAATAAAGAATGCGATAGCCTTCTCTCGACATTAAATACTTAATATAGTTTTGTTATTAAAACTAATGATGAAGCTATCTCTCGTCAGTTTAGAGCATACATTATTATTCTTTGGAAATAGCACAGTCGAATCTCTTTTGAAATAATATCATAGTAAGCGGAAAATCATTGGAATATGATTAATAGATATAAACATAGTATATGTATATATGGATCAGTAGTAAAGTAAGTACATAGTCCAAGTAGTCAGAAAACTCCCAAAATTCCTCTTCTCAGCAGCACATGCAGCACCATGACCAACAGGGGTTCAAAACCACGATATTTGACAAGTCAATCATGCAAACAAATTGGGGAAAATGGTTAGGTTTTGTTCTCTGCAACATGTACAAGAGAATGGAACAAGTTTGGAATTAATAGGGTTCACGAACTTACCAAAATCAAAGCTTAAAGTAAGCTCGAGACTTCAGTTTTTCTGGTTTGACAGATGTTGGGATTCTGGCAAGTATACCAGATCGTACAAGTAATATAATGATAAATAGAGTATCGTTCCCAACGAGGATTAAAATTGATTCTAAGAATTCTCACCTAATTGTAGTTACTAAGTTAAATCTAAATTTGAATTTAATTTATTTGAGAATTGTTGATTAAAATAAATAAATATAACGGTTCTTAAACAGGGAAAAGAGTAGGATGTAGTTTCGATGAAGGTTCCTAAAATATTCAACAACGAATTAAATTGTTTTCCTGAATTCCGAATTTGTTTTGCAAAAGTAGGAAACGTCTAATGTCTTAGAACATTTCCGTATTTTAGAGATTAATCTCCCAATGATGTCTCAAGGGAGTCTTAAAACCTAATCCTTAATTAATGTTCAATCAAAACCCATAAAATTATTCAATTCATAAGAAATATGTCTATCCCTACGCAATTGAACTGTTTGATTATTAGGCACAATCCTAAATTAATATGTCTATTAAATTAGGATTCCCACGTCATGAATCGTGCAATTTTATGAACAACAATAAAAACATAATCAAACACAGAATTCATAATGGAAAAGACAAATTACTTCATTGCATAAATATTAAAAAGGTTCCATACCCATCTACTCCTACATCTTAAATAAGGATTTAGTTCATAATAGAGAAGAGAGAAACAATAAAAGTAGTAAAGATAAACATAATTACCACTAATACTTGAGTCCAATCTTCGTGTTCTTCGCAAAACCTCCAAAACCTCGTTCTCAATACTGTTCAGAATACCCCCTATTAGTCAATCCTAGTCTCTTTTAAACAAAAACCATATCCCTCAACAAATCAAATAAAAAGATATAAGATTTAAAATTTTGCAGTAGTGATGCGCGTCTAGGCGTATGGGCTGACACGCTTGGGCGCGCTCCTTTAAATTTCCAACAACCTCTTCACGTGACACGCGCGCCTGAGCGCGCTGGACAGCACGCCTAGGCATGATTCTAGTTGTGAGATGCACCAACTATATGCCACTTGAACCCCCAAAATTGGCTCTTGAACCCCTAGCACGCCTGGGCGCATGGTGCTCATGCTTGGGCGTGCAACTCGAGTCCTATAAGGGGTACTCGAGTCTTGATGCTAAATTCGGCCATACATAGATAAATAGGGGCTTGTACTTTAAAAAATTTTATTTGAGAGTGTAACACCCTGCAAATTCCTCGTATTGATTTAAAATACTGAAGAGAGTTATTTTTGAGAAAAGTGTTTTGAAAAGAGTATTTCTTAAATGAATTTCTTAATTCACGTTTTCAAGGTGATAAATGATTCTAAAGAAAAGATTTTCATAAAATAATGTAAGAGTTGAGAAATTGAGTTTTTGGGAAAAATCTATGTAATTGATATTTTTATGTTTTAAAGGAATTGTGACTTTTATGCATGAGTCATTTTATGAGAAAAGACCTATTTTCTATGTGTGTGCATGTATATGTATGTATGGCATGACTATGTGTGTGTATGCTTAGGATTAAATGAAAACTTAATTAGTGGAAAAATATGATAATGCATGTATGTGTGCCTATATGTGTGATACGTATGTGTATGTATGTATGTATAAGTTTAGAATTTTTATTTTCTTTGACAAGAAGCCATGGACTAGGTTAGAACCATAAGTAACTAAGTTAGTAACTAAATCCTAACTATTAGCCAAAAGGTAACTAAATCTAAGAGACCTAGTTCCTTAATTTCCTCCACCATGTTCCCCTAAGTTTGATAACCTCCACCCATGCAACAAATTAAGTTGCCAAAGTTGCCCCTCCAATTTACACCCTTGGCCGAATTGCATGAGGACAAAAAGGGAAGTGCATGAGTTGCCTATATAAGTCACCACCCTTAGCTCATTTCCATTCATTTCTCCCATTTCCTTTAATTTCCACACACTTTCACTTCATTTCCCTCATTTCCCATTCCATCTACCAAACACAATTCTAAGAGGCTCATCAAACCTCTTAGGAAGAGAGAAAGAAAAAGAGAGAGAGAGAGAGAGAGGGAGGCTGTGAGTTAGAAGGAGAAAGAAGGAGGAGATCTAGCCAAAACTCAAGCCTCTCCTTGAAGATCCAAGACCTTAGAAGCTAGAAGATCGACCCTTTCTTGGTGGGTAGTTCGAATAAGCATGAAGAAGTTGTAATAGTGTATATTTTCTTTTGATTTTGTAATCTTCCTTTCTTTTCTTCTTTTGCATGTTCTACTTATGTTTGATCATGAACTTCTAAGACTCAAAGGAATTTGTAAATCTCTAATCAACGGACTTCATAACTTGATTAAGGTTTTCATGAAAGATCTTAAAGTTTTTCAACATAAATCTTAAGGATCTAAAAAATTTTGAGATTTTTGTGAAGTTTAAAGCAAACCTCTTTGCATGTTAAATTTTCTTCCTTAAACCGTGATTTAAAGATGTGATTAAGGGTTTATTTGATAAATAAATGGATGATCTAAACTTGCTTGACAATAATGATGGGATCTTTGGTGTTGCATGTTGATTTGATGATGATCTTGATGATTTGAGTACATGCATGTGTTGATTTTACTTTGATCTTGAATTTCTAAGACTAAATGAACTCATAAAACACTAGATCCTAAACTAGGTAATTCGGCCATGAGTAGAAAGTTAGGTCTTGATGCTTTTTAATTTGATCTAAGTCATTGCATGTTAGCTTTATGCCTTTACAAGTTGATTTGAGTTGTTGAAATGCTTTGGTTTTGATTTAATGTTGATAAAGCTTGGATTTTTACCTAGATCTTTGAAAATGTCTTGATCCTTGCTTTAATCTTTAAAAAGTTTTGTTCTAAAGCCTTGCATGTGATCTTTGAGTAAAAAGCTTTAACTTTTCTTCAATACATGTCACGGTTTTGATCCTTTTTCAACTCAAAATGATCTTTATCTTTTATTTGTGCTACTATACTTGATTTCATGACTTGATCTACAAGATCTAGGTACATGCATGTAGTTTTTGAGTAAAAAGATTTTATCTTTCTTAGTGATCATCACGATTTTACATAGAAACCAAGGAAACAAATTTTTGGAAAATGATTTTTGCCTTGACCCATGTTCTATGTGCATGAATGATAAAGATTTGAAAATTTAACCTTGATCTATGATGATGTGCATTTGGTCTAAGCCTAGAATGGAAATCATGTCTTGTTTCCATAAAAAGGACACATGCATGTTAATTTCTTTTGATTTAAGAACCTTGTGTTTTTGTATGTTGAAAAAGTGAACCAAAAACCTTTTTTTGATCATGATGATATTCGGACATACATGCTAGCTATACTAGGGCTCTTTTTCAATGAAGTGACATAAAAACAAGGAGTGTGTTTTGTAAATATTGTTAAATTAATGTGCTTAAAATTGTGTTGTGAATATTTAACTTCTGTTCGGTTTTTAATTAAGGATAAGGTAAATAAATAAATTAAATGATTTTGGAAAGAGTATTGTGTTTAAATGAATATATGTGTGAGTGTGTGTATTCGGTTGAGAGGGAAAGGAAGAGTAAAATAATTTTGTTGCATGAAAAGAAAATAGAATTTAAGTGCTTGAAATAAATCATGTCGATTTATGTGTTTTAAATTTGTGATCTTTGAATTGCTTTCTTTGATGTCATTCGGTCATGTAGTGTAAATAAGTCTAGGAAATTTAGTTGCATTAAAATAAATTCACATAATGATTTTTGAAAAGAATTGAATTGTTGAGGTTGGTTTGTATCCTTATGAGTATGTGAATGCCTAAGTGTTTGTTTTATGAAAATGAAAATGTTTAGAAAATAATTAAGTAAATAAGTATTTTATTTGCAATGATTAATTAATTTGTTGCTTGTATGATTTGGTTCCTTTGAGTGTTGTTGTGATTGTGTGTTAGTTTATGTTTGAAAAATATTTGAGTGTGTAAGTGGTTTTGAAATAAGTTGGTTTTAAGATAATTTCATTTGATTTATTTGAGATTTTTAGATTGTATTCAATGGCTGTCCAAGACTTGTTCTATGATAAAAACTTGAGTTTTAAAGTGATAATTTTGAATTAAAGGGTTATTTAAAGCGAAAAGTGTTTTTAAAATGTTTTCGGGGTTTTATCAAAGTGATTTTGTAAAACTATTCTTGCTGTCCAGAATTGCTTGGACTTGCTTCTTAACTTTTAAAATGTGTCTATGTGATTTAAAGTAAAGTTTTCAAGTAATAATTGATTTAAGAAAAGCCGGATTGAAAACGGTGAATTTTCGGTGTTTTCGAACATGTTTAAGGTGCTGTCCAAAACCGACTAGCAACCAAACCAAAGGATTTAAATCATTTTTCAAATGGTTTTGAAATATTTAAAGTATTAGAAATATTAGAGTAGTTTGAAAGAAAACGGTTATGTTTTAAGTCTTCCGATGAGGAATGAGAGGTGTCTAAGTTACGAAAAAGATTTTCTTAATACAAGTTAATAACGTGAGCGTATTTTATTTAGTACGAGGAATTTGAAAGACGAGGGATTGGGGCAACCGGCAGCAAAAAGGATCCGAGGAGACGGTACTCACTTAATTGCTGGACCTCAGGTGAGAGAGAAGCTTTCCTAAGACACCGTGGTTTTTAGGTGACTTATTATGACGTTCCGTATCATCTCAAAGATCGGAACTAATTGGTTCGGGGTCAGTAGTATAAGTGGCAATTGTTTATGTTGTGTGGCCACTTATACGAAGGTGACAAAGACCACATTGTTGTTGTGTGATGATTGTGTGTGTGGATAGCATGTTTATATTGATTTATTTAAGTATGCATGATGAAATTGAATATTGTTGATTAATATGAGTAATATGCTGAGTAAGAAAATGAAAATGACATTAATAAGTTGTAAAAGTAATGAAATTGAAAATAAAGACATGATGAGTGTAACACCCCAAGTTTTTATATAAAATATCACTTAATAAGTTTAATAATTAAATTGAAGAACTTAAAAATTTCTTTTCATAAATTAAGTTTACATATGAAATTGGGTATTTCCATTACAATATGAGTAGCGCAACATATAATTTCTTTCTTTCCAAATCTTCCGCTGCGACACTCTGATCCTCAAGCTCCTTGACATTCACCTAAAACGATAACCACTAAGGGTGAGACCTTTTCACAACACATTGAATTATAAGATAGTAAAGAGCACATAATAAAAATTCAAGCATCATAGTCAAACGAAGTCATGAACTAACAAAATGCTTCACATTTTTATATTAACAGTTTTCAACCCATATCTATAATCATTTTCATTTCCTTTATTTTATCTTGGTCTCACATTGCCGTAGCTTAAGTGAGCACCAAGGTGCATATATATTTTATACTTGGCCTCACATTGCCATAGTTTAAGTGAGCACCAAGCCCTTAGCCTCACATTGTCGTAGCTTAAGTGAGCACCAAGATACATACTTATATTTTACACTTGACTTCACATTGCCGTAGCTTAAGTGAGCACCAAGCCCTTAGCCTCACATTGCCGTAGCTTAAGTGAGCACCAAGGTGCATACTTATATTTTACACTTGGTCTCACATTGCCGTAGCTTAAGTGAGCACCAAGCCCTTAGCCTCACATTGTCGTAGCTTAAGTGAGCACCAAGGTGCATACTTATATTTTACACTTGGCCTCACATTGTCGAAGCTTAAGTGAGCACCAAGCCGCATACTTATATTTTGTCCTTAGATTTACAATATACTTATATCATCATAGATCTCTAGTCTTTTAGTTTAAACACTTCACTACAAAGCACAAAAATCAATTAGTCATTCATAACAAGTAACAATTTATTTAAAAACACATAACCCATACACAACTAATCACAAGCATAAGTTAAGGGTTCATACTTTTTCCCAACCAATACTCATAATATTCAAAAGCACTAAAAATCAATTTCATGCATTTCCAGTAAACATCACCAACCTTCAATATACAATTATAATACTCTTCTTGTTCAAACATTCAAATTTTATCCATTAATGATTTCACCACCTCATAACCAACATTATTAAATATTTCATATTAAATACTTAGACATCAATATACTCATTTAACGCACATAGGGAACATAGCAATTTTCAACAGACAACAGACATCACAAATAAATCGACATACTCAGGTATGTCTCAGAGTGCTGTAAAATAAGTCAACTCCCTAGGGTTCTTCACTTCCTACTTTACAACATATATAAGGGATTTTTAGCAAATTATGTCAATTAAGTTAAATAACTCAATTAAAACAAAAATACATTCAATCTCCCTAAACCAACTTTAAACAGGTGCTATTTTTCTACCCACAACCCAATTTAACTACTTAACCCAAGTCCTATTATATACCCCAACTATCCCTAACTCAAGGTGTGGAAAAGAGACTCCCCTTACCTGGAAATCCTAGCAATAACGACAGAGTCATGTTTAACATCCGCCACTTGCTCCAGGGTCAAGGTCAAAAAAAACGTTTGGATCTAAATAGGGACATGTGATAAAACTAATTATAACATTAAAATATATATCAAATAAATTCATTTTTGTCAAAATAATAAATATATATAATTATACAATAAAAATATATCATTTTTCCCTAAAACATCTCTTTATTTGAAAATATAGGATACTAAAAATATTGACGGATCGTCAAATAAATTAGGTAGATGGATAGAGGGAGTTGAGGAGATTATATACCTAAGAAGGATTTGAGATTGGACGGTTGAATCTTGAGTTATTGGATCGGGAAGTTTGAATTTGTTTCTGTGTATCGCCCACTCTCTTCTTTCTCTGTGTATCGCCCACAGTAGCCTTCTTCTTTCCACTAGGCACTAGCTATTTGATTTGCTTGCCCTTGTTTTATTTTTTCGTTTCACGTGGTGGCCTTGGGCCACACGTTTTACTTCTTTTTTTTTCTTTTGTTTGGGTTGGGACGGGTTATATATATATATATATATATATATATATATATATATATTGTGTTTTGTACTCATTTGTGGGTCAATGGCTCAATGCATGTAGGTATTTTGGATTATAACTAAAAGTTTGACGATCCAAATCATAAAATACATTTAAGTAAAACAATATTGTATTTTTAATTACTCAAAACTAATTAGAAAATAATAAAGTTACCGGTCCCTCCGGATAGCTATTGCCTAAGAAAAATTATCGAAATTCAAAAGTAAATATATTTTCTCAATCTTGATATTAAACATGATAATATATAATATTTGAAATTCTAAGCAGAAGATTATTATATATAACTTAAACCGGTAATATATTAAACCAGTCCAGAAGCTAAAATAAAACAGTCTCCGAATACTATGAAAATTTACAGGGATGCTCAAAATATTAAGTTAAACCTATTTTTCTGAAGGAACTATTTAAAAAATGCCTCTAAGGCTTGCCACTTGAGCTCCCTGTCAAAATGTTAATTCAACTAAATACAAGTACTACTTTATTTTTGGAAAACGAATAATAACAAATTTATACTTATTTTAATTAGAAAACATATTTCAAATATAATGATGAAATCAGAATTTTATTCCGAGACTCAAATATTGAAAATATCATATTAAATCATTTAATTATTTTGCTAGAGGTATTAGAAATAACGGGATGTTACAATGAGAAAGGAATAATGATGAAGGATAAGTGCTTAATTAGAAAAGAGATGAAAGTTGAGATTGGGGAAAGAGTTGCTGATAATGAAGAGAATGAGCCAGAGCTGGGAAGAGTGATGTTGTCGTTGATGCAAGATATGATCTGAGTGGAGCTGGGCTCCTTTGTTTTTGTTTTTGAATGAGACTAGTGTTGAGTTGAGCTTGTTCGTCCATTAGCGCTCAACAAAAATGTGATTTTTGAAAAAGGTTTTTTGAAAAGAGATTTTTGAAAAGATTCGTGAAAGGAGATTTTTGAAAAAGATTTGTGAAAAGAGATTTTTGCAAGAGTTGTGAAATGAAAATTTTGAAAAAAAAAAGTTTTGTGAAAAGAAATTTTTGGAAAAAGGATTTTTAAAAAGGGGTTTTGAGAAAGACTATAAAAAATATTTTTGGAAAAGTTTTTGAAATGAAATTTTATGAAAGGTTTTGAAAGGAGATTTTTAGAAACTTGAGAAAAGAGATTTTTAAGAAAGTTTTTGAAAAGAGATTTTGAGGAAGCTTGCAAAAAGTGATTTTTAGAAGTTGTGAAACTAGATTTTTGAGAAAATTTACGAGAGGGGATTTTATGAAAAAGTTTACGAAATGATATTTTATGAAAATTTATAAAATGGTATTTTGAGAAAGTTTGTGAAAAGATTGTTTTGAGAATTGTAACATCCCAAACTTAATTTATAGTGTAATCTATGCTGTGATGGTCCTAGGGTAGAAGAATTGAGGGCATAAGTTAGAAACTTAGCCAATTGAGCATGCAACCTTAGGTTTAAAACATAGGAATTTAGGAAATTAGAATAACAAGATTGGTAGCTTCAAACATAAATCCCACCGTTGGATGTGAAGTAGGATAGGTGAGGAAGCTTGCTTTAAAATTTGATGAAGATCCAACGGGTAACGAAGAAGTTATGGCCTCTCAAAGTCTGGGTACTGCAAAACTGAACAGCTTAATCGATTAAACTGCAGCTTAATCGATTAAGGTCAGAAAATGGGAAATGGCATAATCGATTAATAATCGATTAAAAGCTGTAGATGCTGAAAAAAAATAAAGGGCGTCCATCTCTTAGATCTTGCAAAGTTTGAACTCTCTCTCTTCTAGGGCACAAATTCACTCACTCTAATTGATCAATTCTCAAGAGAATCACTCCAAGTCCATCCCCAAGTCCTTCCTTGTAGCTCCAAGTAAGTGGTTGTTGCTTATGTTCTTCTCTTCCTTTCCCCTAGAATTCGAATTTCTCTCTCCCTCTTTCTCCCATGGCACTTCAATCATCAACCTAGGGAAGTCTTGATGGGGTCACGAATTTCCCTCAAGAGTCTTGGGCAAAACTTAATAAATTGTCTCTTTATTTTATTGATTTTAGGTTCCTCCCTCTCCTTTGAGTTGTGGCTATTATTCAAGTGTGCTCCAAGCACAAATTCTCTCTCTATCTCTAAGAACTTGAGGTAAGGAGGTTTGTATTACCATACTCTAGGGGGTAGGTTATATTGTGTTTATATTGGATTGTTAGGAGATATTTGTTAATAGGATTAAGAGCCCTAGGGTAGTTAATATTAAATTAAAGTGTGACTAAGTATAAAGAGTATGTTGAGTTGTTATGTTGTGCCTAAATGTGACTATGATGTTTGGCTTTGTGGTTGTTATTTTGTTAAATTATGTTGAGCCCTAGAATTGAGGAATGACAATAATATGATGTAGGGAATTGATGTAAATGAATCTTGGAACCTTGAAAATACAATTAGATGTTTAAATTGATGAATCTTTGAGAATGATTACAACTATTAAAATTGAAAATGGAATTCAAGGACTTAATGAACAAAGAAGGTGTGAACCATGTCTTGTAAGATGTTGTCCGGGTTGTGGGACTGTACGCTTAGACTGGTGTGAATCAAGTCGTGTAAGACGTTGTCCGGGTTGTGGGACTGTACGCATCGACTGGTTCGGTTTGAGGTCGTGTAAGACGTTGTCCAGGTTGTGGGACTATACGCATCGACCGATTTGAGTTGATGTCGTGTAAGACGTTGTCCGGGTTGTGGGACTGTACGCATCGACTGGGTTGATTTAATGTCTTGTAAGACGTTGTCCGGGTTGTGGGACTGTACGTGTAGACTTGTGCGATCCAGATCTTGTAAGGCGTTGTCCGGGTTGTGGGATTGTACGCATAGATCGCGTAAGACGCACATAGTGCGCAGCTATAAGACGTTGTCCGGGTTGTGGGACTGTACGCAATGATGGATCCACGTGAATAAATCTTCAATGTTATGAGAAAATTAAAGTGTATGAAAAAAAAATGAGAGATTCATGGAGAATCGAAAGACTTGATGAGAAAGTCATATGTGATAATCAAATGGAAAATTATGTATGGAAAATGAACAATGAATGGTGCAAGGAAAGAATGGTGATGTTAAACTCGTGTGATTGAGAACTGTGTCAACTTGTATATTTTGGGAAATGTGTGAAATAATGACATTTAAAACCATGACAGAACTAATCTTATTATGGACATTAAAATAATTGAATTATGTTGGGAATGCTTAATTGGTTTATATGCACTATATGATTATATGTGTTTGGCCTGGTGGTTCAGTATAGCATGATAGAAACTGCTTCCCTATTTTATTGTGTAATACTCACCTCCTTACCATTTTTCAGGTACTGAGTTGGAGTATACACCAGGATCGGCCGAGCAGGATTACTCTCCCTCACAGGGAGAGTAGGGTTGGGTTTTAGATATATTTATTTTGGCTTAAGCCTCCGTATTCATTTGATGTATATGGGATGTATATGCTTTTTGAGAGAGGCTTAGGATAGTTTCTTTTGCATGGTTTATGATTCATTTTTGGGCGTAGTTGCTGTTATGGTCTCTTGATATGCATACCTTACATTTATGCTGGCACTCTGACAAACTGATGCTGATATTTTACTCTTGAGCCCATAGGGCAACTATGTGATGCATATATATATTTATATTTGAGCCCTGCTGGCTACTGTTGATATTAAATAAATGTGTTTACCAGGTTGAAGATTTAGAAAAGTCCGAAAAACAGACGAAACTCCGTCCGTTTGACGGTTGAATTTCATAAATTAAAAATGAATTTTTAAGCTCATATTTTTAATATAAGGGGAATTAAGGGTAATTAATTATAGGGTGTTACAAGAAAGGTTGAGAAAAATGAGACATGAGTTTATTGGTGTGATTCCAGCTCTGCGCGATGTTGAGAAAAGATAAAAGTAAGATAGTGCAAAGTTAGCGGTCGGGACTCATTGAAGGGATGCACGAAGGATGGGCCGACCTTAGGTTAATTAAAAAGATAAAAGACTTTAAAAGACATACGCGGTGAGGATGAGAGTGCGAAGTAGTGGAGAGGAAGGAACCATGGGTATCTGCGGATACTCAAGAGGAGATTGCATTAGGGGAGGACGATGACGGTGAAACATCAAGAAGTCTTGAGTACTTTCTAGGCAGAACGAACTCCATATGTGGCGTACGAATGTGGTAGGGACTGGGTCCAATTCCATGGTAAGTTCTGCATGCGTAACTAGAATAGTACTGACGCCCCCTAGATTGCAAATCTTGAACAGTGAGAGGGACTGGAGTGGGGCAACTCGATTGCCACTGTACCCGAGTTTTCTACGGTGTGCCTTGATATATGAATTGAAATGATATGAAGTGATTTGAGGCTGTACCCGAGTTTTCTACAGACCTCCTGGCTTGGAGCCAAGTGTGAGACAGTTGTCGTGCCCGCACGGTAAAGGTCCTGTACTCCTGTTTGCTTCCGACTAGGTTGGGTGGATGACCGAGGAGATGTAGACGTGAGTGATAGACGAGAATGAAATGAATGCATCGATGATATCTTAAAACTCCCCAATCATAAAATGTTGTGAGGTGATAAGACTGGATGAAAAGAGAAGTATAGTTATGAAAAGGAAATGAGAAAGAAGGAAAGAGTGTTCATAAGAAGTAAAAGTAAGTTCACAAGGAAATGAAAGATGATAACAAGGATGATGATAATAATAATAATGAAAGATAATAATGATAATGATGTTGATAACATGCTTGATTGTTGTGTGCTTGTATGTTGTATTGTGTGTTTGTTTGGTCCTTGTATCTTGCCTATCGTAATCCCACACCGTCGACGATGCGTCGTTCGGATCGCTTACTCTCTCCTGTTCGTTGGCATATCGGTGCTGCTATTATCTCAACGGGCAGATGGAGTATTGCATGGATGTCACCACGTGGAGTAAGTATGGGAGAGGTTGGAAGCGCACCCCATGCGGCTGGGTATGGACCGGCTACACCCAGATCGTGATTCCTGATCCGGAACATCTACTTAGTGGAGCTAATTTGGAGCCGCACTTTGGAAAAGTCACCGTACGAGGTTATAGGAACTTCAAAGAAAAGATTTGGTACGAGACTCGGAGGAACTCTACCACTCTCAACGGAGCGGAGCCGGAATCCACTGGTAATGAGGAAACAGCAACAAGGCGGGCATCATCCTCGAGAGCGAGGAGAGGACGCAAGAAGAAGGAGGAACTTCACCCGATTGTCTTCAATAGGGTAGTTTAAGGATAGTGTGGTTAGTTTAGATGGTGGTGAGTGATTTGTGTTAAGGATTACCTAAGAGATGAACTATTGATGTAACTTAGCTTATTTTGGAACATGCCCCACTTTCAAAAGAAATGCAAGAATGGAAATTTGGGAAAAATTATGTAGGTTACCTTTTGAAGCAATTAAGGTGCTATGTTGGATTTGTAACTAATCTGTTTTTCCTGTTAAATATTTTTGAAGAAACCCAAATGAGTAAGTATTGGTTTTAGTAACAAGTCGGTTTTCGAAAAAGAGTGTTGAAGAACACCAAGACCTTTTCAATAATGTTTTCAAATACTCCAATAATGTTTTATAAAAAAAATTGGCCTCATTTTTGCAACTTTAATGAGTAAAAGCTAATTATTTTGGTTTACGAAAATCGGGCTGTTACAGAGAGCATGCAAGTAAGTTTTGGTACTTGATTTATGTGTTTAAAGTGTTTGCATGTGAATATGTGGGGATGACTTGTGACCTAAGGGTTTATTTGAAAATGAGTTAGAAAGTGTGGCCTAAAGTCTTGATCTTTTAACCTTGCATGTTAAAAAAAAATCTAATCTTTCTTGCTATGTAATTCGGCCAAGGTTAAGAAAAATAGGTTAGAGTTTTGGTTTGAAGAAAATGAATACTTGAAGATGATTCTCTATACATGAGAGTGTTTGGAAAATTGTTTAGTCTTGCATGCATGTGAAGGATTGAGAATCTCCATGATTAGAATGACAAAATTGTTGTAAGCATGATTAATATTTTGGTTTTTGTTGATTTTGATAATAAGAAATTAATTCCCTATTTGTATTATTTTTTATTCAATTCGGTTTTGGAGAAATAAAATAGGTAAAATAATTTTGTTAAATAAAAAGGTATTCTTTTTAAGAAGTGATCAAGTTGAAGTAATTTTTATAATGATTAGTTTAAGTAAAATATGATTAAAAAGTTAATTGTGATTGTATGTTGATTTCTTGTTAATTCAATCTTATAAAGTTAATTAGGAAACTTAGTTTGTTTTACTTCCTTATTTATAATTTGGTTTGGGATTAAGAATGTAATTAGGATGGTTAATCTTGATTATAGTTTAATTCATCATGATTAGTCGAGTAATTGTATGATTTAAGTGTAATATATGGTGTATATGTTTTCATATGATGCTGATTGGTTTGTAAAAGGTGTTTATGTGTGATTGGTGAGCTTAATCTAATTTATTTAAGTGCTTTTATGAAAAGTATAAGTTGATGTACAAATAAATATTTTATGACACTAAGGTTTTGAAAATGATATAAGTGTTTACTTTAAAGATTTTTAGTATAAAGCATATGAATGAATTTCCTTGGAGAATTAAAATGCAAAAAAAAAATATTTTTAGTTTTAATATGATGTTGTCCAGAATTTTAAGTTAAAGTGTTTTCATTTGAAAAGTGTTTTTAATTGGTTCAAAGTCTAAGTTTTAAGTGCTCATTGATTTAGTAAAAGCCAATTCGAAAAATTGTGATTTTTCGGTGTTTTTGAACTTGAAGTGTGGCTGTCCAAGACTGAACTAGCAACCAAATCAATTATTTTAATTAATATTATTGGTTGTTTTAAAAATGTTTTGAGATCTTTTAAGTATGGGAAAAGAAAAATTGAAGTGGTTTTGAGAAAATGATTATATTTTAACTTGTTTAATGAGAACGAAAAAGAAGTTTTTAAAGGATGAACTTTGTTCAAATGCAATTTTAACGTAAATGTATTTTATTTTATACGAGGTATTTTTAGACGGTGGGTTGGAACAACAAGGAGCAACAAGGAATCGTCAAGAGCGCGTATTGTCAGGAGCAGGATTAAGAGGTGAGAGAACTATAACATCCCAAACTTTATTTATATTGTAATTTATGTTGCGATGGTCTTAGGGTAGAAGAAATGAGAGCATAAGTTAGAAACTTAGCCAAATTAGCATGCAACCGTAAGTTTAAAACATAGGAACTTAGGAAATTAGAATAACAAGATTGATAGCTTAAAACATAAATTCCACCGTTGGATGTGAAGTAGGATATGTGAGGAAGCTTGCCTTAAAATTTGAGGAAGATCCAACGGGTAACGAAGAAGTTATGGCCATTCAAAGTCTGGGTACTGCAAAACTGAACAGCTTAATCGATTAAACTGCAGCTTAATCGATTAAGGTTAGAAAATGAAAAATGGCATAATCGATTAATAATCGATTAAAAGCTGTAGATGCTGAAAAAGAATAAAGGTGCGTCCACCTCTTAGTTCTTGAGAAACTCGAATTCTCTCTCTCCTAGGGCACCAAATCTTCCATTTTCATCAATCAATCCTCAAGAGGATCACTCCAAGTCCATCCCCAAGTCCTTCCTTGTTGCTCCAAGTAAGTGAATGTTGATTTTATTCCTCTCTTTCTCTCCCTAGAATTCGAATTTCTCTCTCTCCCTCTTCCTCCCTTGAAGTTTTAGTCAACAACCTTGAGGAACTTGATGGGTCACGAATTTCCTCAAGATTCTTGGGCAAAGTTTGATATTTTGTTCCTTTATTTTATTGATTTTAGGTTCCTCCCTCTCTTTTGAATTGTGGCTCTTTCTCAAGTGAGTTCCAAGCACAAATTCTCTCTCTATCTCTAAGAGCTTGAGGTAAGGAGTGGGTTATAGTGAGTATTACCTTACTCTGGGGTTTAGTTTACAATATGTATATAATGGGTTCTAAGAGTTATGTGTTAGTTTAGGTTGTTATACCATAGGGTAGTTAATAATTAGAGCTTGTGACATAGGGAAAATAATTAGATGATGATAAGATTCATTTTAATATTTGGTATATAAACTTGTGACTTGGTGATGATTATTATTTAAAGTGCTTATTTTGCTAAATGAATGAGATATGATTTTATTTTAAAAACCAAGGCAAAGAATGGAAATTAAGGATAACGGTGATGGTATTAATAAAGTTGTTTAATAGATGCTAATTAACTTATGAGATATGTTTGTGATGAGTTGATGATGCAAATGTGTAATGTGGTGATTAATTTTGAGTAATTTACTTGATAAGAAATTAAGTGGTTTTTCTGGAAAATGAAATGGTAAATATGAGTAAGAGGAAAGGTTAATAAAGAAAAGTATACCCGGACGCAGTAAGACGTGAGTGCACAGGAGTGCAGACGCAGTAGGTCGTGACCAGGGGAGAATGAAAAATATACCCGGACGCAGTAAGACGTGAGTGCACAGGAGTGCAGACGCAGTAGGTTGTGACCAGGGGAGAATGAAAATATACCCGGACGCAGTAAGACGTGTGTGCACAGGAGTGCAGACGCAGTAGGTCGTGACCAGGGGAGAATGAAAAATATACCCGGACGCAGTAAGACGTGAGTGCACAGGAGTGCAGACGCAGTAGGTCGTGACCAGGGACAGATTGAAAAGAATTATGAATATGATTAAAGTGTAAGGAATAAAAGACTTTATGAAAATGATGTGTAAGAATGAATAGGCAAGATTGACTTGAGAAACCAATGGAATACTTTGATAATGAATTGTGATTTCTTGAGTTTTATTATATTGTTATTGAATTGTTAAATGTGTATGGCTTGGTATAACATTATGTCGTAATTGGAAACTGCTTCCCCATTTTATGTGTAATACTCACTCCTTACTATTTCCACAGGTACCGAGGCTGAGTTTACACATGACCAGGCCGAGCAGGAGTACTCTCCCTCACAGGGAGAGTAGGGTTGGAATTAGATGCATTCTTTTGACCTAAGCCTCTATATTTTTTGATGTATATGTACTGTATATGCTCTTTTGTGAGAGGCTTAGGATAGTTTCTTTGGTGCATTTGCTTATGATTCATTTTTGGGCATAGTTGCGGATATGGTCTCTTGTTTTGCATACTTAGCACTGTTGCTGGCACTCTGACACACTGACGTCGATGTTTTACACTTGAGCCCATGGGGCAACTATGTGATGCACTTATATCTATATTTGAGCCATGCTGGCTACTGTTGATATTAAATAATGTGTTTATCAGGTTGAAGATTTTGAAATGTCCGAAAAACAGGCGAAACTCCGTCCGTTTGACGGTTGATTTTCATGAATTAAAAATGAATTTTTAAATCCGTATTTTTGATATAAAGGAAATTAAGGGTAAATATTATAGGGTGTTACATTTATGGTATCAGAGCAGTTTCCCTCGGCCATTGGAGTTATTAGTTACTCCAGTGATTACTCACCAAGCGAGTAATCGATAATTATAGTTTAAAGTCTAGAATATATTGATAGGATGTTTGTACTACTAATCATGCTATTAAGCATTAACTGTTGGCCTTATGCATGATTAAACAGAATGGCTGGTAGGCGGATCGATAATGATGGGATCCACGCTATTCTGGAACAACTGGTACAGCTGCAACAGAATCAGGGGAATAACATAGCAGCAGCAGCTGCAGCAGCAGCAACAGCCACAGCAGCAGCAATGAATCCTCAGCCACCAGCTCCAGTTGCTATTGATTGGTTGGCACGATTCAGAAAGAATGATCCGATGAAGTTCGAAGGAGGGTTCAATCCCGATGGGGCACAACTGTGGTTGCAGGAGATTGAAAAGATCCTGAATACCATGGCACCACCGGAGGAACAAAAGGTTCTGCTAGCACAATACATGTTGACTAGTGAAGCAGAACACTGGTGGCAACAGATGCGGAGGGGCTTGGAGGCGAGCAACCAGGCGATCACCTGGGAGTTGTGATGAGCATTTTATTTCCCATTTTTCCTTGCATTATTTTACTCCTATTATTGATACTTGTTGCCTATTTGACATTGTTTAGCTTGATTTAGTGATTTAGAGTTTATTGGACTACTATTCTGAATATTGTTTAATTTGGGATTATTTAGCCTAATTAATTCTATTTCTATTTTCAGGTCATATTTGGCACAAGGGCTTTTTGGACATTTTGGGAATGAAGATTTAATGTTGGAAGAGAAGATATATGATGAAGTGAAGATTGTAATCTATCTTTAGGATTAGTTGAGATTTAGTTATATCTTTTAAGATTTAGATTTTATCTATAAGATATTTTTAGATTTAATTTAGAGATAAGCTTTCTTTAGGATTTGGGCCCATGATTTAGGCCCGTTTTGTGATTTAAAAAGCTAAATTCGTGTAAACCCTAGGAGCCACTAATCATTCCACGTTTTTTTACATTCTCTCATAGAGAAGGCTTAGTTTTGCTCTCCAAGCTTGTGGTGGCTGCTAGGGTTTCTCTCTCTTCCCTTTTCTACACGTTTTTGGTATTTTTCTTCATGGAAGGCTAAACTCTTAGGTTAAATCCCTTTGGTAATGTATCACATACTCTTGAGGTTTTATTCTTAATGCTATTTCGTTTTTATTCACTGTTTTCATGCTTATTGATATGTTATGGTTCGCTTAGTTCCATTCTATAGAGATAATCCATGTGTATGAATGCTTAATTTATGCAAACTCGTAAAAACTCCATGCTTTGGCTTTTAATCCTTAATTAGAGGTTTGGGTTTTGGGGTGAGAATTGAATTTTCGCTTAGTATTTAATTCTCACGAGTTGGACAGTGAAGAGGAAAGAAATTGATCTTTTGTGACCGATGATAGAGTTGTGAACGCGAGCCAAAGGGGTTTATCCGCTTTTCCTTATCTGTTTCTTCGTTTTGATTTAATTCTGTTTTGATTTCAATTATTCAATATTCAATACAAAAAAAACCCCCCCTGTTTTCTATGCATACTATGTGTTCGACCTTTTGCTTGATAAGATATTCCTTGGGAGACGACCTAGGAGTCACTTCCTAGTACTATACTTAAACTGTTTTTATTTGTATCGGGTACGGCTTCGATCAAATTTGGCGCCGTTGCCGGGGGAGTATCGGTTCTTGCCAAAGGTCATTAGTAGTTAGTTAGTGTCGTAGTTAGTATAGTTATTATAGTGTGTCGTGTCTGATTCAGGGTCTAGTAGTCAATTCTAATAACCGGTTGAAGTTGCACTGTTTGTTGTTTTTCTATTTTGTTGCAATTAGTGTATTTGATTGATTCTGTGGTTGGTAGTTCACATAGTTGTGGGTGGAATTTTTGCACGAAAATTTATATCCACACTACTTTTATCATATAAAAAGGTTTTGAGGCACCACGATCACTCAGATCATCACTGGTTGTGAGTTCCAGAAAAATTTTCCAAGTTTTAGCAGCACTTTTTTCAAATCGTCGCAACTTTTGACCCGTAACTCGGAATTTGACGAATTTTATATCAAATCGAAGGGAATTTTCTGAATAATATGATTTTTCTCACTCTGTTAGAAAACTCCTTCGTCTGGATCCTGAAAAAGCCGTTTTACTATTTCTTTTTTATTTTACAAGTTTTATTTTCTTAGTTTTTGGTCTCTGATTTAATTGTTTGACTTGGTTCCCTTTTGAATTTTGTCCTCAAACTTTTTGTGGTATGTTTTCATGATTTTAGGGTGCTGAAAAAAATAAAGAAAAAAATTTTAAAAAATAAAAAATTTTGTTGCCTATTTTGGTCATGTATATTAGTGACAGTTTCCTATGCTTAATGGTGTTCTGTTCAGTACATGACTAGGGGCAACCCAAGCTACTTGCATCCATATAACCCTGAAATTGATAGAACTTATCACAGACTAGTTAGACAAAATAGGAACCAGTCCATAGGTAGTGAGTCTATTGAGTCTTTACATAGTGAGTCTGCTTCTTTTTCTTCTATTCCTATAAATTCTGATTCTTATTCTGATTATTCTGAAAATATGGCTCAACCTCCACCACGTGAGAGGACATTGAGGGAGCTGGCTGCACTTGATTTCACTATTGAAGATTTGTGCATCCAGTATCCCGATGACCCGTATGAGCTAAGGTCTGGACTAATTCATTTGTTGCCCAAGTTTAATGGTCTTACAGGTGAGGATCCTCATAAACATCTCAAGCAGTTCCATATTGTCTGTGCTACTATGAAACCACATGATGTGCAAGAGGATCATGTTTGTCTTAAGGCATTCCCACACTCCCTAGAGGGGCTAGCCAAGGATTGGTTGTACGATCTGGCCCCTGGTTCTATCACAGTCTGGGATGACCTGAAGAGGGCATTTTTGGAGAAATTCTTCCCTGCATGCAGAACAACAGCAATCCGAAAGGATATATCAGGCATCAGGCAACAATTTGGAGAAAGTCTCTATGAGCATTGGGAGAGATTCAAGAGACTGTGTGCGAGCTGCCCCCACCATCAGATCTCAGAGCAGGTGCTTATTCAATATTTCTATGAAGGTCTCAACCTCATGGAGAGAAACATGCTTGATGCTGCAAGTGGTGGTGCCCTAGGAGACATGACACCTTTAGAAGCCAGAGTCAAGATTGAGAAGATGGCTTCCAATTGTCAACAATTCCATGCAAGGGGCAACAGCGATGCAATCATAGTGAGAGGAGTGAATGATGTTGGCACATGTTCTGGTAAGGTTGAGAAGCTTGAACAGAAGATAGATTCACTTACAACTTTGGTCACTCAATTGGCCATCAACCAGAAGAAGTTGTCTCTGCCTGCTAGATTATGTGGCATATGCACATCCGCTGAGCACCCCACAGATGCATGCCCTTCTGTGCAGCAGTAGCCCACGACTGGTGCTGACCAACCTGAGGCATATGCCGCCAACATCTTCAACAGTAGAAACCAGCAACCACAGAACTTTGATCTCTCTACCAATAGATACAACCCTGGTTGGAGGAACCATCCCAACCTGAGATGGTCTGATCAGCAGCAACCTTCACAGGTTCAATTTCAGAACAATTCTATGTGAATTCAATGCTCCTAATTATGTGGATTATGTTTTGATGATGAAAAAAATAATTAACAAATCATGCCTTGAAGATAATGCAACATCAACATCAACAAGAAGTCAAGAAAAGAAGACAAGTGCCCAATCATTCTCAATCAAATATTAATTGTAAATTTCTAATTTATGTTGAGAGCGGTTGAGAGTGGGTAGAAATAGTTAGTCTCCTCTAGGAATAAATTTTTATATGTTTATTAAGTTGAGATTGACCAAAAATTAATACTTGAGAGGAAAAATAAAATTGAAAAATAATTTTTCCCATATCTGATCAAAATACTCGAGTATTTTGATAAAGACTCGAGTATATACTCGAGTATTTATAGAAAAACTCGAGTATTTGTGCCAGGTCAGCAATTATGACCGTTAGTCTTGTTCGTGCACCAATTCACTCGTGACCGACCAAAAAGACTCGAGTATTTACCAAAAGACTCGAGTATTTTTGTCCAGTCAGCAAAAATGAACGTTGGAGAGACTCAAAAACTCAATTGAGGGCATTTGAGTCTCATCCAACCCCAAGAGAGAATTCAGAACCTTATTGTAAAATTTCTCTTTGAATTTGTGCAAGAACAAACAAGACAACAACACATCATTGATTCAAGCTTTCTTAATTTCCTCTTCTCAAGTGTTAATTCCCAAAAAGCTCAACTTCTCACTCATATTGTCATTTTATTCCAAGTTGAGTTTTTAGGCCTCAATTCTTACATTGAGCTGTGCTTATTTGTGCTAATCCATTGTGAGATTAGTAATACACATACAAAAAGCTTGATTATTCAAAGTCTTGGATTGTTCCCAAGCAAACCCTAAGTGGCTTAGGGTGTTGGAAGTCTTGAGAGGTTCTCAAGCACAAGACTAGGAAGTTCCTAGCCCGGTGGAGTTTCTTGAAGGGAGTTCAAGGAAGCTTTGTGAAGAGTTCTTCAATCACCGGAATCAAATTGGGGTAGAAATCAAGAGTTTGGTACACTCTTGAAAGGGTTAGGTTGAGTGAGGCCATTCTCAAGCAATCCTTTGTAATTTCTAACAATTTGATTATTAGTAGAAACTCCTAAGTGATTAGGAGGACTGGATGTAGCTCATTGCTGGAGTGAACCAGGATAAAATTGCTTGAGTGTTGGTTTATTGCTTTTAATCTACTTTCTAGCTCAATAGACTTAAGTCATTTCAATCAATTAGGATTTATACAATTAGGTAGCAAGTTCAAGGAATCTTTGTGTTTAAAAGTTATTTAGATTGCTTGCTATTCTGTTGGATAAGTTCCTGTTTATTATTGAATTGATTTGAGTTAAATTGCTGAATTTTTGTTTCTGGTTTTTCTGCTATCTGATAGGAAAAACTCGAGTATTTCATAAAAGACTCGAGTTGTTCATCACTGAAAAACTCGAGTATTTCACAAAAGACTCGAGTCTTTTGTGTCTGATTCCAGAAAATTCAGTCTTAGCTCCATTCTTCAATTATCAATCGAAATATTTGGTATTAGTGCTTCAAAATACTATTCACCCCCCCTCTAGTATTTGCTTAGCCCGCTTGTTGGTTTCCAACAAGTGGTATCAGAGCTCGGTCGAAAGATCGAGTGTAACAACTTTTTCGAAAAAGATCCTTTTGGAAACTAAATGGGCTCTAGCAATAACTTTGGTGGAGAAGGAGCTTCAATAAACCGTCCTCCACTATTTAATGGTGAAGGATATGTTTATTGGAAAACTCGCATGAAAGTTTTTATTGAAGCAATTGATATGGATATTTGGGATGCAATTGAAAATGGTCCTTTCATTCCCAAAAAGAAAATAAATGATGAAATTGTTGAAATTCCAAGGAGTAGTTGGAATGATGATGAAAAGAGAAAAGTTTCATTTGATTTAAAAGCTAAAAACATCATCTTTTCGGCCTTATCCCATGATGAATTTTATAGAGTTTCCCAATGTAAATCGGCAAAAGAAATGTGGGATACTTTGCAAGTCACACATGAGGGAACAAGTGAGGTTAGAGATGCAAGATTGAATTCTCTAACTCACGAATATGAATTGTTCCACATGTTGCCAAATGAAACCATTAGTGACTTGCAAAGGCGATTCTCTCACATTGTTAATCATTTGATTTCCTTGGGAAAAGTATTTCGCAATGGTGAAATTACTAACAAAATTCTAAGATGTCTTGATAGGAGTTGGCAACCCAAGGTAACCGCCATCAAGGAATCTAGAGACATAAATAGCATGGACTTAGCCACTTTGTTTGGCAAACTCCAAGAGCATGAGATGGAGCTTACAAGACTTGGGATGCATGAGGAATCGGACAAAAAGAAAAAGGGCATGGCACTCAAAGCTTCAACTAAAGCTACAAAAGAAGTTGAAGAATGCTCTACAAGTGGAGATTCCGATGGTGAACCAAATCAAGAAGAATTTGGGATGTTTGTGAAAAGATTCAACAAATTTTTCAAAGGGAAGAAAGGTGGATCTTCATCCAATTTTAAGAGAACCAAAGACTCCAAACAAAGAGAAAAGAGTACCAATGATGGAGTTAAGTGTCATGAATGTGGAGGGATTGGTCACATAAGAATGGAATGTGCCACATTCTTGAAGAAGAATGACAAGAAGACCCAAGAGACCAAAGGGAAGCGTGCATACATTGTTTGGGATGCACCGGAAAAGAGCAATGAATCATCTTCAAGTAGCTCCGGTGATGAAAATGCAAACCTTTGTCTCATGGCCAAGAACAATCATGAGTCCTCATCAAGAGCTAATCATGGCATGAGTGAAAGTGATGATGAGGTAACCTCTAGCTCTTCTTGTTCATCTTCAAACTCCATTTCATATGATGATTTGCAAGAAGCTTACAATGAAATGTTAATTCAATTTAAAAGGCTTGCTAAAATTAATAAGGAAAAAGGAAAGAAAATTTTGGAGTTTCAACATGAAATTGATGAATTGCAAAAATCTATAAATGAGTTGAAACTTCAAAATGAATCCTTGGAACTTATTAATTCTAGTCATCAAAGTGATTGTGCAAATCATGAGGAAATTATCACTTCATGTGAGAGATGTGATGATCTTGAAAAAGAAGTGAAAGAGTTGAAAAACAAACTCACAATCTCACATAGTGATAGAAACCTCAACCGGTTGTTGAACTCTCAAAGACATAGTCACAACAAAACCGGTTTAGGATATGTTCATAAAAAGGACAAAAAGTACAAGGTGGTTGGAACATTTTCTAAGAAAAACTCATCAAAGAGACCAACTTGTACTTATTGTGGAAAAGTTGGACATATCAACATTGAGTGCCATATTAAGAAGTTTGAAATGAATAAGGGCACTTATATGTGGATTAAGAAGGGAGAAAGTCCCAACACTAACCCTAAGGGACCCAACATTGTTTGGGTACCCAAAGTGAAAAAGTGATTTCATTTTGTAGGTGTGTCTTCGAACGGGAAAACAATTGTGGTATCTTGATAGTGGATGTTCGAAGCACATGACGGGAGATAAGCGGCACTTCATTGAGCTTACTCCAAAGGAAAAGGGTTATGTCACTTATGGGGACAACAACAAAGGCAAAATCCTTGGTATTGGTAAAATCGGAAACTCTTCAAACTTGATTATTGATAATGTGCTCTATGTTCAAGGATTAGAACATAATCTCTTGAGCATAAGCCAATTATGTGATATTGGAAATGATGTAGTTTTTACCTCTACCCATTGCCTCATTAAAAGTGACAAAGATGAATCAATCAAATTTGTTGGTAGAAGGTCAAATAATACTTACTTAGTTGATTTGAACAAAGTCACTTCTTTGGTCTCTACTTGTTTAGTGAGCAAAGAAAATGACACTTGGTTATGGCATCGTAGGACCGCTCATATAAATGTAAACCAATTGAAGAAAATTCAATCCAAAGATCTAGTAGTTGGTTTACCAAAGCTAAATTTTTCTATTGAAGGTGTTTGTTCCCCTTGTAAGAAATGTAAACAAACTAAAAACACCTTTGGATCAAAAATGGTTATGTCCACATCAAGGCCATTAGAAATGCTTCATATGGACTTGTTTGGACCATCACAAATAAAAAGCTTTGGTGGCAACTATTATGCATTGGTGATTGTTGATGACTTCTCTAGGTTTACTTGGACTTTATTTTTAACTACTAAGAGTGAGACCTACAAATCTTTTAAACATCATGTCAAACTTTTGCAAAACCAAGTAAATCAAAAAGTAATTATTATTCGAACCGATCATGGTGGTGAATTCGAAAACCACAAATTTGATAGATTTTATGCTAAAAATGGTATTGAGAATCAATTCTCCGCACCAAGGACTCCGGAACAAAACGGAGTGGTAGAGTGGAAAAATAGGGTGCTAGAGGAACTTGCTAGAACCATGTTAAATGATTCTCAAGTACCTCAATATTTTTGGGCCGATGCCGTCAATACGGCTTGTTATGTTTTAAATCGTATTTTGATAAGGCCCTCTTTGGATAAAACCCCCTATGAACTTTACAAGGGAAGAAAGCCAAATATATCTCTTTTTCATGTCTTCGGATGCCAAGTTTTTGTTTTAAATAATGGAAAAGAACACCTTGGCAAGTTTGATTCCAAATTCGATGAAGGCATATTTTTAGGCTATTCTTCTCATAGTAAAGCTTATAGAATTTTCAATAAAAGAACTTTAACTATTGAGGAATCAATTCATGTGGTTTTTAATGAGTCTTCAAAAGAAGATAGTGTTTTATGTGATGCTAGTGAAGATGGCATTGTCTTTTCAAAAGAAGAAAAAGAGAGAGAGAATTCAAAAGTTGATGAAGGAGAAGTAAGGGAAGAACTTCCTCCAACTTGGAAATCGGTCAAGGCTCATCCTATAGACAAAGTCATAGGAGATATGTCAAAGGGAGTACTTACTCGTAGGTCTATTCAAAACATTTGCCACTATGTCTCATTTGTTTCTCAAATTGAACCCGATTCAATTAAAAAGGCCATTGAGGATGATCATTGGGTTCTTGCTATGCAAGAAGAATTAAACCAATTTGAAAGAAATGAAGTTTGGGATCTAGTCCCTAAACCCGATGATCATACCATAATTGGTACTAAATGGATTTATAGAAACAAACTTGATGAATCCGGGTTGATTATAAGAAACAAAGCTAGACTAGTAGCTCAAGGGTACAACCAAGAGGAAGGTATCGATTATGATGAGACCTTTGCTCCGGTTGCACGTCTTGAAGCAATCCGAATTTTACTTGCTTATGCTTCAATCATGAAATTCACTTTATATCAAATGGATGTTAAAAGTGCTTTCTTGAATGGGTTTATAAATGAAGAAGTGTATGTCAAACAACCCCCCGGTTTTGAAAATAGTGAATTTCCAAACCATGTTTATAAATTGAAAAAGGCACTCTATGGATTGAAACAAGCTCCTAGAGCTTGGTATGATCGATTGAGTTCCTTTCTATTAGAAAACAAGTTTCAAAGAGGGAAGGTTGATAATACACTATTTATTTATAAAACCAAGGATGACATTTTGTTAGTACAAATCTATGTTGATGATATCATTTTCGGTGCTACTAACGTGTCTCTTTGTAGAAAGTTTTCAAATTTGATGAAAAAGGAATTTGAAATGTCAATGATGGGAGAACTCAAGTTCTTCCTAGGCTTACAAATAAAGCAAGTCAAGGAGGGGATATTTGTGCATCAAGGGAAATATTGCAAAGAGCTCCTTGAGAAATTCGGATTGGACAAGTGCAAGGAAGCCTACACTCCAATGAGCACATCATGCTACCTAGACAAGGATGAACAAGGTACACCGGTTGATGTTAGTAAGTATAGGGGTATGATAGGTAGTCTCCTATATCTCACTGCATCTAGACCGGATATTATGTTTAGTGTATGCATGTGTGCTAGATTTCAAGCTAATCCTAAAGAATCTCACCTATCCGCAGTTAAACATATATTTAAGTATCTAAAAGGAACAATTAACACTGGTTTATGGTATCCTGCTGATGCCAATCTTTGTTTAGTTGGTTACTCGGATTCCGACTTCGCCAGATGCAAGCTTGATCGCAAAAGCACCAGTGGTACTTGCCATTTCTTGGGAAGTTCATTGGTGTCATGGTTTTCTAAAAAGCAAGCTTGTGTCGCTCTTTCTACCGCCGAAGCGGAATATATCGCAGCCGGTAGTTGTTGTGCTCAACTATTATGGATGAAACAACAATTATCGGATTTTGGTTTGAAACTTGAAAATATTCCGATTAGATGCGATAACACGAGTGCAATCAATTTGACTAAGAATCCGGTGTATCACTCAAGAACTAAACACATTGAAATAAGACATCATTTTTTAAGAGATCATGTACAAAAGGGTGATTGCACAATTGAATTTGTTAGTACCACAAATCAATTAGCCGACATTTTTACAAAACCTCTACCAAGGGACACCTTTTATCATATTAGGAGAGAACTTGGTATTTTAGATGAAGCTAATATAGGCTAATTGCATTGTGTGTCATTTTTGGAAAATCACCATATTAGTCTTACTCTAATGTGTTATTGATTCTTAGTTAAATTGTCCTTGATGATATTTGAAATTGTATATGTTAATTGTGTGTGATTCTGTACTGTATTCCAAGTTGGTAGTGAAGCATTTGTGTTTGATTTGTGTTTGGTCTTTTAAAACTGAGTTTTTACTCTCTGTTCTGTCAAAATACTCGAGTTTTTCCAAAAACACTCGAGTATTTTAATTCAAAATTAAATCAGTTTTAAATTGAAAAAGTTTTTAATCAGGGTCTGAGAAAAATACTCGAGTGTTTCTCCAAACACTCGAGTCTTTATTAAATTACTCGAGTGTTTTTAAAAACACTCGAGTCTTTCGAAACCACCAATTTTTGAACTTTCAGACCAAACTCGAGTATTTTCCAAAAACTCGATTATTTTGCCTTCCCTGAAATTTGAACTTTCGGACCAAACTCGAGTTTTTACGTTTTTACTCGAGTTTTCTGGGGAAATCTGGGCTGAGTCATGAACGACTCGAGTATATTCTCAAACACTCGAGTATTTTTCAACGAACAACTCGAGTATTGTTGAATATACTCGAGTATTTTGGCCAGTTTATATATACTCCAGCCCCCACAAACTCGAGTTTCACGAACCCCTTTCTCTTCTCTCTCGGTTTTCTCCTATCTCTCTCCTCAAAACTCCGTTTTTACTCAAATTTTTGCCAAATCTTACTAGTTTTACATCCTCTAATCACTTTTCTACCATTATTTCAACGAATTTCAACTCTTTTCAACCTCAAATCCGTCACCCCCTTTTCAAACCCTAACTTTCCAAAACTTCAATTTTCATCAATTCCTCTATGGCTTCATCATCTGGCAAAGGAAAGAGAGTAAGGATTGCTGACTCATCTTCCGAGGAGGAAATTTCCGACTACTATCAAGAGGATGAACGCTTGGAAAGGATGGAAGGCTTTGCCACCAGAGAATTCGGAGTAATCACATGGATCAATAGTACTTTCCTTGAGAGTAAGGGTTTCCATTTTGTTACTAACCTTAGATATCAGAAACTGATTCAATTTCTGGAATTTCATGGACCTATATATCCTAGGTTAGTTAGAACATTCTATGCAAACCTTAGGCTAAAGGACAATGTCATAGAAACAATGGTTGAGGGTGTTCGTTTTAAAATTAGCACTAAGGACCTCTTTGTAGCTTTTGGGACAACCCGTCACGGGGACAATTCTCTAAAGGCCGATGCGGACGGCATTTTTCAAAGTTGTTTGTGCCCCGGTCGTGTATGGACCGAAGGAGTTAAGCATTCCTCATACATGACTGTCCAATCTAGGGTGTTGCATTATATTGTTTTTCATCAATTAGTGCCTCAAACCTCACCCAATTATGCCAAACCCACAAACAATGAACTTAGGCTTCTTAGTGCCATCCTGAACAATGAGAAGCTGAACTGGAGTCGCATAATTTTGGATAGAATGCTCCTTGCTGCTAAGTCTAAACACCCAAAAACCCTGCCCTATGCCATGCATGTATGTTATCTGTTGAGTTACTTCAAGGTGCCTATCCCACGCAATGAAGAGAAAAAGACTCTTCATGTGAACCAGCATTGCCTCAACAAAGGCACCTTGAGTCACCAGGACATGGCATTCCATGAACCCTCTGGTCAATACTTGTACCGATCTGATATTGCTGAGCTAGAGAGGGTTGCAAATGTGGCAGCTCAACAAGGGATGGATGCCCATCAGATGGAAGAGGAAGCTGCTGCATTTGCCCAGGCTGAAGAAGGGGATCCTATTGATCAGATTAACTTTGATGACTTCGCTGGATCTCAATCTGGGTTTGACAACTCGGGCTGGAGAGAGAATGTGATCACACGTCTGGACACTTTAGATGGGAGAATGGACTCCCTTGTGCATGCTTTGGACAGCCAGCGTGATGATTTTGTTAGCTTAGACACTAGGATGAGTGCAGAGTCTGCCATGTTTTATTCTCATTTGGATCAGCACTCGGCCCAGATTAATGCCCGCCTGGACCAGCAGTCAGGGGAGATGCACCGCCGGTTTGATGAGATGATGGCGGCCTTCTCTCGATTTTATCCTCCTCCAGATGATCCAGCTCCTTCGATGTTTTGATGATGTTGACCTTTGCAGTCTATCTTAGTTTTCATTCCGTTTTTATCATATTGGTCTTTGTTACATTTTCTGTATTTTGAGAACTTGGTGTTTTGAGACTTTGGGTTTATTATTGCACCTTTGATTTGGACCTTTTATGATGTTTTTATGTTAATGAATTTGGTTTTCATTATGATGTTTGTGCAAAGCTTCAGGGGGAGCTCTTTATATTTATTATTAAGTCTATTTTTTTGCATAGTTGGTTATGGGGTTTTCCGATTCTGCACCTCTCCTCCCTTGATCTTTTTCTAAATTGTTACATCTTTTTGGCGTATGACAAAAAGGGGGAGAGATATTACACTTGTCTTGTCTTGATATTGTTGCACCTAAAATCTCTAATTATGGTATATACTCTGATAATTGTTAAATTCTCTAATACCATAGGCTTGGTGCTAAAATTAAATTGTCATAACATCTTGCTCAAGCTGAATTTTTAGATAGGTGAAAAGTATCATATAGTGAGGGGGAGTTGCATCTCCAAGTGGATCAAGCTTAACAAATGGATCAAGTGTTAATTATTTTGTCATCACCAAAAGGGGGAGATTGTGAATTCAATGCTCCTAATTATGTGGATTATGTTTTGATGATGACAAAATAATTAACAAATCGTGCCTTGAAGATAATGCAACATCAACATCAACAAGAAGTCAAGAAAAGAAGACAAGTGCCCAATCATTCTCAATCAAATATTAATTGTAAATTTCTAATTTATGTTGAGAGTGGTTGAGAGTGGGTAGAAATAGTTAGTCTCTTCTAGGAATAAATTTTTATATGTTTATTAAGTTGAGATTGACCAAAAATTAATACTTGAGAGGAAAAATAAAATTGAAAAATAATTTTTCCCATATCTGATCAAAATACTCGAGTATTTTGATAAAGACTCGAGTATATACTCGAGTATTTATAGAAAAACTCGAGTATTTGTGCCAGGTCAGCAATTATGACCGTTAGTCTTGTTCGTGCACCAATTCACTCGTGACCGACCAAAAAGACTCGAGTATTTACTAAAAGACTCGAGTATTTTTGTCCAGTCAGCAAAAATGAACGTTGGAGAGACTCAAAAACTCAATTGAGGGCATTTGAGTCTCATCCAACCCCAAGAGAGAATTCAGAACCTTATTGTAAAATTTCTCTTTGAATTTGTGCAAGAACAAACAAGACAACAACACATCATTGATTCAAGCTTTCTTAATTTCCTCTCCTCAAGTGTTAATTCCCAAAAAGCTCAACTTCTCACTCATATTGTCATTTTATTCCAAGTTGAGTTTTTAGGCCTCAATTCTTACATTGAGTTGTTCTTATTTGTGCTAATCCATTGTGAGATTAGTAATACACATACAAAAAGCTTGATTATTCAAAGTCTTGGATTGTTCCCAAGCAAACCCTGAGTGGCTTAGGGTGTTGGAAGTCTTGAGAGGTTCTCAAGCACAAGACTAGGAAGTTCCTAGCCCGGTGGAGTTTCTTGAAGGGAGTTCAAGGAAGCTTTGTGAAGAGTTCTTCAATCACCGGAATCAAATTGGGGTAGAAATCAAGAGTTTGGTACACTCTTGAAAGGGTTAGGTTGAGTGAGGCCATTCTCAAGCAATCCTTTGTAATTTCTAACAATTTGATTATTAGTAGAAACTCCTAAGTGATTAGGAGGACTGGATGTAGCTCATTGCTGGAGTGAACCAGGATAAAATTGCTTGAGTGTTGGTTTATTGCTTTTAATCTACTTTCTAGCTCAATAGACTTAAGTCATTTCAATCAATTAGGATTTATACAATTAGGTAGCAAGTTCAAGGAATCTTTGTGTTTAAAAGTTATTTAGATTGCTTGCTATTCTGTTGGATAAGTTCCTGTTTATTATTGAATTGATTTGAGTTAAATTGCTGAATTTTCGTTTCTGGTTTTTCTGCTATCTGATAGGAAAAACTCGAGTATTTCATAAAAGACTCGAGTTGTTCATCACTGAAAAACTCGAGTATTTCACAAAAGACTCGAGTCTTTTGTGTCTGATTCCAGAAAATTCAGTCTTAGCTCCATTCTTCAATTATCAATCGAAATATTTGGTATTAGTGCTTCAAAATACTATTCACCCCCCCCTCTAGTATTTGCTTAGCCCGCTTGTTGGTTTCCAACATTCTAGACCACCATATGTACCTCCTCCAGTCCAGCAACAGAGACAACAACAGGCTAATTCTGCACCACCAGCTCCTAGTACTGAGCAGCAGCCTTCATTGGAAGAGCTGATGAAACAGATGACCATGCAAAATCTCCAATTCCAACAGGAAACTAGAGCATCCATTCAAAGACAAGAGGCCTCCATTCAATCTTTGACCAATCAGATGGGACAGATGGCAACAGCAATCAACACTATGCAATCTCAGAATTCTAACAAGTTGCCATCCCAAACAGTGATCAATCCAAACCAGAATGTGAATGCCATTAGTATAAGGTCAGGGAAGCAGATTGTCACACCCACACCAGAATCTGACCTCAACAAAGATGATCTAGTTTCAACCAACAAGAAGAGCCAAATGGTCGAGGAGAGTGAGCACACAAGTACCAGAAAATCCCATCCAGCTCAGCCTTCCACAAGCACAACACCTGCTGTTGCCCAACAACCACCCCCCATTCCTCTTCCTTTCCCACCAAGGGGGGTGACTCAAAGCAAGAAAATGGAAGAGATTGACAAAGAGATACTTGACACATTCAGGAAGGTGGAAGTCAACATACCCCTTCTTGATGCAATCAAGCAGATTCCAAGGTATGCAAAGTTCTTGAAGGATCTATGCACACACAAACGGAAGCTAAAGGGCAATGAGAGGATCAACATGGGAAGAAATGTCTCTGCTCTTATAGGTAAACCCGTCCCTCATATTCCTGAAAAGTGAAAGGATCCTGGAACTTTCTCTGTGCCTTGTATCATAGGTAATACTAAATTTGAGAATGCTTTGCTAGATTTAGGAGCATCTATTAATGTTATGCCTATGTCTGTTTTCAAGTCTCTTTCACTTGGACCTCTTCAACCTAAGGGTGTGGTTATTCACTTGGCAAATAGATCTACTGCCTACCCCACAGGTTTGATAGAGGATGTCCTGGTTCGGGTTGAAGAGCTTATCTTTCCTGCTGATTTTTATATTCTTGATATGGAAGAGGACACCTCTCGTAGTGCTGTCCCTATCATATTAGGGAGACCATTTTTGAAAACAGCCCGAACCAAGATAGATGTGCATGCAGGTACACTTTCCATGGAATTTGATGACAGTATGGTTCGATTCAATATTTTTGATGCTATGAAACATTTTTCTGATGACCACTCTGTTTTTCATGTTGACTTGATTGATGATCTTATTGATGAGCATGTTCTAGACTTTTTGCATGATTATGATTTGCCATCTTTCACTAGCTCATTTACTTGTTCTGCATGTTCTGATTCCGAAATGTGCACTGCATGCATTGAAATTGACCAGTTTTTAAATTCTGCTACTGCATCTGTTGATTCATATGATATAGATTCAGATCATGCTAACCCCATTTCTGTTTTGCATGAGTCTAATTCACTTGTTCAGGTGCAGGCGGTAGAATCCAATTCTGCTGCTCCTTTAGTTCCATCTGTGATGCAGGCACCTTTATTGGACCTGAAGCCCCTTCCTCCTCATCTCAAATATGCTTACTTGGAGGCTGAGCAGAAACTTCCAGTGATCATCTCTACCTCCCTTTCTGTTGATCAAGAGAAGCAGCTGCTGGATGTGATTAGAGCAAACAAAAGGGCAATAGGATGGACTTTGGCAGACATACCTGGTATTAGCCCCTCCATGTGCATGCATCGGATTTTATTGGAGGATGGGGCTAAACCAGTGAGACAACCCCAGAGACGGTTGAACCCCCAGATTCTTGATGTGGTGAAGAAAGAGGTCACCAAGCTGCTGCAAGCTGGCATTATCTACCCCATTTCAGACAGCACTTGGGTAAGCCCGGTTCAAGTAGTTCCCAAGAAGTCTGGGGTGACAGTTGTCAAAAATGAGAAGGATGAGCTGATTCCCACTAGAGTGCAGAACAGTTGGAGAGTCTGCATTGATTATAGGAAGCTCAACCAGGCGACCCGCAAGGATCACTTTCCTCTTCCCTTCATTGATCAGATGTTGGAGCGCCTGGCAGGTAAATCTCACTATTGCTTCTTAGATGGTTTCTCTGGTTATTTCCAAATCTGTATTGCACCAGAGGACCAACATAAGACTACATTTACCTGTCCTTTTGGTACATTTGCTTATAGGAAGATGCCTTTTGGCCTATGCAATGCTCCTGGCACTTTTCAAAGATGTATGATGAGTATTTTTAATGACTTACTTGAGCATTGCATAGAGGTCTTCATGGATGATTTTAGTGTATATGGTTCCTCTTTTGATGCATGTCTTGATAGTTTGTCTAAGGTGCTTAATAGGTGCATTGAGACTAACCTTGTCTTGAATTTTGAAAAATGTCATTTTATGGTAGAACAAGGCATAGTCTTAGGGCACATTATTTCGCATAAGGGCATAGAGGTTGACCCTGCTAAGCTGCATGTAATATCACATTTGCCTTACCCCTCTTGCGTGCGAGAGGTGCGTTCTTTTCTTGGCCATGCAGGTTTCTATCGCAGGTTTATTCAGAACTTTAGCAAGATAGCCCTTCCATTATCCAACTTGCTTCAAAAGGATACCACATTTGAGTTTGGATACCAATGCAAGAAGGCATTTGATGAGCTAAAGAGAGCACTCACCACCACTCCCATCATCCAACCACCTGACTGGACTCTCCCATTTGAGCTCATGACCGATGCCTCGAATTATGCTTTGGGAGCAGTTCTCTCCCAAAGGGTTGGTAAGATGTCTCATGTGATTTATTATGCATCTAGGACTTTAGATTCAGCACAAGTTAATTACACCACAACTGAAAAAGAGCTGTTAGCCATTGTCTTTGCACTTGATAAGTTTAGATCATATCTATTAGGTTCTAAGGTTGTGGTGTATACTGATCATGCTGCTCTGAAGTATCTTTTGAAAAAGACAGATTCCAAACCTAGGTTGATTAGATGGATGTTGCTCCTCCAGGAGTTTGATCTTGAGATTCAGGATCGGAGTGGTGCACATAACCTTGTCGCAGACCACTTGAGTAGAATAGAGAGAGAGGAGGATGCATTTCCTATCCGGGATGACTTCCCGGATGAGCAGCTTTTAGTTTTGCATGTTTCACATCCCCCTCCCCTTATTCCTTGGTTTGCTGATATTGTAAATTATATAGTTGCATCTGTTTTTGCACTGATCAGGTCATTCGCAGGTGCATTCCAGACCAGGAGATCCAATCGGTTCTCCAACTTTGCCATGCTTCACCAGTTGGAGGCCACCTTGGCACTCAAAGGACAGCACGAAAGGTGCTGGATTCTGGATTTTATTGGCCTACCATCTTCAAGGATGCAAGCAAAATCTGCAGCTCATGTGAGCAATGTCAAAGGGCAGGAGGCACCCTATCTAGGAGGCAACAGATGCCGCAACAACCTATGTTGTTCTGTGAGGTGTTTGATGTCTGGGGTATAGATTTCATGGGCCCCTTTCCTGTTTCTTTTGGTTTTTATTATATCTTACTTGCTGTAGATTATGTATCCAAATGGGTGGAAGCTAAGGCCACCAGGACTAATGATGCTCAGGTTGTTGTAGATTTTGTCAGGACTAATATCCTTTGCAGGTTTGGCATACCTAGAGCCATAGTCAGTGATCAAGGCACACACTTCTGCAATAGATCCATGCAAGCTTTGCTCAAGAAGTATGGGGTTGTGCACAAAGTTTCTACACCATATCACCCCCAAACCAATGGGCAAGCTAAGATTTCAAACAGAGAGATCAAGCGGATTTTGGAGAAGATGGTGAAGCCTAATAGAAAGGATTGGAGCACACGATTGGAGGATGCTCTATGGGCCCATCGGACTGCTTACAAGGCACCCATAGGGATGTCACCTTATCGAGTTGTTTTTGGTAAGGCATGCCACCTGCCTGTGGAGATAGAGCACCGTGCATATTGGGCTGTGAAGCAATGTAACTTAGCTCTTGATCAAGCGGGTGAGGAGAGGAAGCTGCAGTTGAGTGAGCTAGATGAGATCCGTTTGGAGGCCTATGAGAATTCCAAGTTCTACAAAGAGAAGACCAAGAAGCTCCATGATAGCTCAATTTGCAGAAAGGAGTTCTTGGTTGGTCAAAAAGTGTTGCTCTACAACTCTAGGCTTGGACTCATGAGTGGAAAGCTCCGCTCTAAATGGATTGGACCGTTTGTAGTCACCCAGGTGTTTCCTTATGGCACTGTGGAGATCAAGAGTGAGTCCACAGACAAGAGCTTCAAAGTCAATGGTCACCGACTCAAGCCTTTCCTCACTACCCCTTCTTTGGATGATGCACCTGTGGAGGAAGCCTCATTGGTCGACCCCATTTTTGACCCACCATGATTTAGGGAGTCTTCTTTTCTCCTTCTTTACTACTTTTATTCCACTTGTCTATATCTGTCTGATTCTGCTATTTGTATTCCATTGAGGACAATGTGTGATTTAAGTGTGGGGGGGAGAGTAGTTTAGGTTGCATATTTTTGCTTTGATTTTTTAGGTTTTGCTAAGTTTTGGGCATTTTCTTGCATGTTTTTGCTTCATTTTAGTAGAGTCTTGGTATCTTGTGTCTGAATTCATGCATTTCTGTGTGTAAAGTTGCTTTTGATAATTAAGAGGTGGTAACACTGTGATAGAATTGTCCCTTTTGTGAGGATTTGAGCCTTAATTGTGGGTGGATTGCTATATATGCCACCTAATTTTTCTTTCATGTGTGATTGCACTCTGGATTACTTGCACTCTAGAACTTGACTTGACTCTTGTTGATACTTGATATTCCCATGCACATTTTGAAATGATTTAGGCATTGTTTTTTCTTGAATAAGCCACTAGCCATATGAGCCTACCTTGAATGAATTTATCCTTTGATAGCCCCTTTGAGCCTTTATATCCCTTTTCTTTGTTCTTTAGCTCATTACAAGCCTATGACTGAAAAACCATGATTGTCCTAACCTTAGGGAATGTTGGAGCTTTGGAATTGTTTTGGGAATGGGTATTAAGTAAGCGAGGGTGCTTTGTTCTTCATCTCTTGTGAGTTCTGGGTTTTGCCTCTATGGTCGGTGATGTAATTATGGCTTTATCTCATTATGCCATTTTTATTGTTTCTTCTTTTCTTTCGTTCATGAAGTTCTGCAATGTAATGCAATTCAAAAAAAAAAAGAAGAAGAAGAAGAAGAAAAAAAAATGGAATAAAAGGTTGATTGAGGCATGGAGGATTGGAATTAGAGGTTGTTGTTATGTTTACCATTTCATTCTGGGGTGGATTGTGCTTATTTTTTTTACTTGTTCCCCATTGCTCCTCTATTCCCTGGGTTTTAGCTACATTTCCCATATTTTTATCCTACCTTGTCCTTGGCCCCATTACAACCCTGAAAAGACCTTTTGATCTTAATGTGCATGTGTGTTGATTGTTGATGTTAGAGGCTTGTCAAGCCTATGGTTGTGTTTGTTTTTCATGATGTGCCTTGAGTGTAAACACTGATTAACCTTAAACACTTGAGTGTAAACACTATTGAGTGATCCTTGTGAGTTTCTATCATCTTTGTGACTACCCTCTTGATGTCATTGGTTTTCTTTGCATATTTGAAATAATTGGATGATGTTCATGAATGCCTTGATTCTTTGGTTCTTATTTTCTTCGTGTGCTCGATTTTTCCCATTTCTTTGCATTTCCTAGAATTCATTGTGAAGTATGTAATCTCTTAGGTTTGCATTCATTAGTTTTAGTAATCTTGTTACATGATTCACTTTGGTGCATATTGATTTTCTCAGTCCTAATTCTTAGTTTTGCCCAGGAGTGCAAAAGGATAAGTGTGGGGGTATTTGATGAGCATTTTATTTCCCATTTTTCCTTGTATTATTTTACTCCTATTATTGATACTTGTTGCCTATTTGACATTGTTTAGCTTGATTTAGTGATTTAGAGTTTATTGGACTACTATTCTGAATATTGTTTAATTTGGGATTATTTAGCCTAATTAATTCTATTTCTATTTTCAGGTCATATTTGGCACAAGGGCTTTTTGGACATTTTGGGAATGAAGATTTAATGTTGGAAGAGAAGATATATGATGAAGTGAAGATTGTAATCTATCTTTAGGATTAGTTGAGATTTAGTTATATCTTTTAAGATTTAGATTTTATCTATAAGATATTTTTAGATTTAATTTAGAGATAAGCTTTCCTTAGGATTTGGGCCCATGATTTAGGCCCGTTTTGTGATTTAAAAAGCTAAATTCGTGTAAACCCTAGGAGCCACTAATCATTCCATGTTTTTTTACATTCTCTCTCATAGAGAAGGCTTAGTTTTGCTCTCCAAGCTTGTGGTGGCTGCTAGGGTTTCTCTCTCTTCCCTTTTCTACACGTTTTTGGTATTTTTCTTCATGGAAGGCTAAACTCTTAGGTTAAATCCCTTTGGTAATGTATCACATACTCTTGAGGTTTTATTCTTAATGCTATTTCGTTTTTATTCACTGTTTTCATGCTTATTGATATGTTATGGTTCGCTTAGTTCCATTCTATAGAGATAATCCATGTGTATGAATGCTTAATTTATGCAAACTCGTAAAAACTCCATGCTTTGGCTTTTAATGCTTAATTAGAGGTTTGGGTTTTGGGGTGAGAATTGAATTTTCGCTTAGTATTTAATTCTCACGAGTTGGACAGTGAAGAGGAAAGAAATTGATCTTTTGTGACCGATGATAGAGTTGTGAACGCGAGCCAAAGGGGTTTATCCGCTTTTCCTTATCTGTTTCTTCGTTTTGATTTAATTCTGTTTTGATTTCAATTATTCAAAATTCAATACAAAAAAAACCCCCCTGTTTTCTATGCATACTATGTGTTCGACCTTTTGCTTGATAAGATATTCCTTGGGAGACGACCTAGGAGTCACTTCCTAGTACTATACTTAAACTGTTTTTATTTGTATCGGGTACGGCCTCAATCAAGTTGTTCAAGGACCGTTTCCTCGGCAAATATTTTCCTGAGGATGTTCGTAGAGAGAAGGAGATAGCCTTTCTGCAGCTTGTGCAGGGGAACTTGAGCGTTGGGGAGTATGCTGCTAGGTTTGAGGACTTGATCCGATATGCAGGGAGTTACAGGGATGCTGATGAAAGGACCAAGTGCATCAAGTTTGAGACCGGACTTCGTTCTGAAATCAAGGTGGCTTTTGAGTATCAGAACATCGCCAATCTATCTCAATTGATCAACATGACTAGTACTTATGAAAAGAGTCAGAAACAACGAGCAGCTGAGAAAAGAAGCAAAAGTGTACAGAAAGCTGGAGGTCCTATTAGGGGCAACAGTTCGGTGCAGCGACCAGGTCCTTACTCCCAGCCTAGCACAGGCCCAGCAGTGAGTACCTATGGTCCTATTCCGACTTGTCCACGTTGTGGTAAGCAGCATAGGGGAGATTGTTGGAGGCTGGACCCGAGCAAGGGTGGGATAGTCTGTTACAGGTGCGGTCAGCCGGGTCACATTGCGATGAATTGTCCCAGAAATGTAGTGAAGAAAGAGGTGAATGTGGCCAAGGTACAGAAAGCTGGTGACAATCGGGTAACTCAGAAGGGCAAGGTGTATACCCTGGATGGCGAGGAAGTTACAGAGGCTGATGAGCTAATTCGAGGTATTGGCCATATAAATGATGTTGCATGTGGCATTCTTTTTGATTGTGGAGCTTCACACTCATTCATTTCTGTCAATTGCATGAAAAGATTAAAGTTATCTGCTATTGAGATGCCTTTTAAATTGTCTGTGTCTACCCCTACAAATTCAGTTGTGGTTACATCATTGATGTGCTTGGATTGCCCTCTTCGAGTATTAGAGCGAGAATTCAAAGTAAACTTGATATGTTTGCCCTTAACCAAGCTGGATATCATTCTAGGCATGGACTGGATGTCCCAGAACCGTGTCCTTCTTGATTGTAGCCAGAAGTCAGTAATTTTCTGTCAAGTTTCAGCGTCGGCATTAAATGATGAGGAAGCATCAGATATCAGTAGACTCCCAGTGGTTTGTGAGTTTCCGGATGTTTTTCCAGCTGACATTCCCGGATTACCTCCAGCCAGAGAAGTAGAATTTGGCATTGATCTGATGCCTGGTGCCGGCCCGGTATCTAAAGCGCCTTACAGAATGGCCCCTCCAGAGTTGGAGGAATTGAAGAAGCAGGTTGAGGAGCTTTTGGCTAAGGGGTTCATAAGGCCAAGTGTTTCTCCGTGGGGAGCTCCTATTCTTTTTGTTAAAAAGAAGGATGGAAGTGTTCGCATGTGCATTGATTACCGTCAGTTGAATGCGGTGACGGTGAAGAATAAATACCCGCTTCCACGCATTGATGATTTGTTGGATCAGCTTAGGGGAGCAGCAGTTTTCTCAAAAATTGACCTTCGATCTGGATATCATCAAATCCGTATCCGAGAGGAGTACATTCCTAAAACTGCTTTTAGATCTCGGTATGGGCATTTTGAATATGTGGTGATGCCTTTCGGTCTCACGAATGCACTTGCCATCTTCATGGACTACATGAACAGGATCTTCAGGCCGTACTTAGACTCATTTGTCATTGTGTTCATTGATGACATTCTTATCTATTCCAAAAGCCAGAAGGAGCATGAGGAGCATTTGAGAATGGTGCTCCAAGTTCTCAAAGACAAACATCTTTATGCCAAGTTTTCCAAGTGTAGTTTCTGGTTGAATAAAGTGCATTTTCTAGGGCATGTGATTTCTGAGAAGGGTGTGGCTGTTGACCCTTCTAAGGTGGAAGCGGTGCTTAAGTGGGAGAGACCCAAGTCCATCACTGAGATCAGAAGCTTCCTTGGTATGGCTGGGTATTATAGGAGGTTCATTGAGGGGTTCTCTAAACTAGCCCTTCCTTTGACCACACTTACGCGGAAAGGTGTTCCGTTTGAATGGTCCCCAGAATGTGAAGAGAGCTTCCAAGAGTTGAAGAGGCGATTGACTAGTTCTCCAGTGTTGATCTTGCCGGATCCGACTCAATCCTTTGTAGTGTATTGTGATGCTTCAAAACAAGGGTTGGGTTGTGTGCTGATGCAGCAAGGACAAGTCATAGCCTATGCATCCAGACAGTTGAGGCAGCATGAGCAGAACTATCCCACTCATGATCTTGAGTTGACGGCAGTAGTTTTTGCTTTGAAAATCTGGAGGCATTATCTATATGGCTCAAAGTTTGAAGTCTTTAGCGATCATAAAAGCCTTCGCTATCTCTTCGATCAAAAGGAGTTGAATATGAGACAGAGGAGGTGGATGGAGTTTCTGAAGGACTATGATTTCGATATCCAGTATCATCCAGGAAAAGCAAATGTAGTGGCTGATGCATTAAGTCGCAAGACTTTGCATGTCAGCAATTTGATGGTGAAGGAGATGCAGTTAATCCAAGAGTTCAGTGACCTCAATTTGAACATGAAAGTGAAAGAGAAGAGCATTGTTCTAGAAATGTTGCAGGTTACTAATGACTTGATGGGTCTTATTAGAGAAAGACAAGCTGATGATGCAGAATTACAGAAGTTGTTGGAAGGGGCATCGGGAAATGAAGAGCCCGATTTTGTAAAGAGTTCAGATGGCATTATCCGATTTAGGGGTCGGATATGTGATCCCATGGACTTCGAGATCAGAAGGGATATTCTGTGGGAAGCACATCGGGCCAAAATGAATTTCCATCCTGGTGCAACAAAAATGTACCAAGATCTGAAAAGGATTTATTGGTGGCCAAAGTTGAAAACCGATGTAGCAGATCATGTATCTCATTGCCTCACTTGCCAGAAAGTTAAGATTGAGCATCAAAAGCCTAATGGTCCGTTGCGATCACTTGAGGTCCCGGAGTGGAAATGGGATAGCATAGCTATGGACTTTGTAAAGGGTCTACCTAGGACGGCTGCAGGATGTGATGCAGTTTGGGTGGTTGTGGACCGTCTCACAAAGTGTGCTCATTTCATTCCGATTCACAAGAAGTACACTCTGGAGAAGTTGACTCAGTTGTATATCAGGGACATAGTCAAGTTGCATGGTGTTCCTACCAGTATTGTATCCGATCGTGATCCGAGATTTCTGTCTAGATTTTGGCAGAGTCTTCAGGAGGCATTGGGTACTAAGCTGAAATTTAGTACGGCTTACCATCCGCAGACAGACGAACAATCTGAGCGTACTATCCAGACACTGGAGGACTTGTTGAGAGCATGTGTTCTGGAGCAGACTGGTAGTTGGGAGCAGTTACTGCCGTTGATGGAGTTTACTTATAATAACAGTTTTCACTCCAGTATTGGCATGGCACCATTTGAGGCTCTCTATGGCAGGAAGTGTAGGACGCCTCTGTGTTGGTTCCAAATAGGTGAGAATTTGTTGACAGGTCCTGATATTGTGAAAGAAACAACTGAGAGGATCACCATGATCAAGAACAAGATGAAAACTTCCCAGGATCGCCAGAAGAATTATGCTGACAAACGAAGGAGACCCTTGGAGTTTGATGTTGGGGATCATGTGTTTCTGAGGGTGTCCCCGATCACAGGGATTGGTAGAGCCATTAGGTCCAAGAAGCTAACTCCTTGGTTTGTTGGACCTTATGAGATCTTGAAGAAGGTTGGTCCGGTAGCTTACAGGATTGCTATGCCCCCTCACTTAGCTAGGCTTCTTGATGTATTCCATGTTTCCCAACTAAGGAAGTACATTCATGATCCTACTCATGTGGTCACACTGGACGATTTGCCTTTGAAGGAGAATTTGACTTTTGAAGTGTTTCCAGTGAGGATTGAAGACAGGCAAGTGAGACAATTAAGAGGCAAGGAGATCAGCTTGGTAAAAGTCATTTGGAGCAGGAACAATGTGGAGGAGGCTACTTGGGAGCTAGAAAGTAAGATCAGACAATCTCATCCACACTTGTTCGAGGACAATTGAATTTCGAGGACGAAATTCGGGTAAGTGGGAGAGAATTGTAACATCACAAACTTTATTTATATTGTAATTTATGTTGCGATGGTCTTAGGGTAGAAGAAATGAGAGCATAAGTTAGAAACTTAGCCAAATTAGCATGCAACCGTAAGTTTAAAACATAGGAACTTAGGAAATTATAATAACAAGATTGGTAGCTTAAAACATAAATTCCATCGTTGGATGTGAAGTAGGATATGTGAGGAAGCTTTCCTTAAAATTTGAGGAAGATCCAACGGGTAACGAAGAAGTTATGGCCATTCAAAGTCTGGGTACTGCAAAACTGAACAGCTTAATCGATTAAACTGCAGCTTAATCGATTAAACTGCAGCTTAATCGATTAAGGTCAGAAAATGAAAAATGGCATAATCGATTAATAATCGATTAAAAGCTGTAGATGCTGAAAAAAAATAAAGGTGCGTCCACCTCTTAGTTCTTGAGAAACTCGAATTCTCTCTCTCCTAGGGCACCAAATCTTCCATTTTCATCAATCAATCCTCAAGAGGATCACTCCAAGTCCATCCCCAAGTCCTTCCTTGTTGCTCCAAGTAAGTGAATGTTGATTTTATTCCTCTCTTTCTCTCCCTAGAATTCGAATTTCTCTCTCTCCCTCTTCCTCCCTTGAAGCTTTAGTCAACAACCTTGAGGAACTTGATGGGTCACGAATTTCCTCAAGATTCTTGGGCAAAGTTTGATATTTTGTTCCTTTATTTTATTGATTTTAGGTTCCTCCCTCTCTTTTGAATTGTGGCTCTTTCTCAAGTGAGTTCCAAGCACAAATTCTCTCTCTATCTCTAAGAGCTTGAGGTAAGGAGTGGGTTATAGTGAGTATTACCTTACTCTGGGGTTTAGTTTACAATATGTATATAATGGGTTCTAAGAGTTATGTGTTAGTTTAGGTGGTTATACCATAGGGTAGTTAATAATTAGAGCTTGTGACATAGGTAAAATAATTAGATGATGATAAGCTTCATTTTAATATTTGGTATATAAACTTGTGACTTGGTGATGATTATAATTTAAAGTGCTTATTTTGCTAAATGAATGAGATATGATTTTATTTTAAAAACCAAGGCAAAGAATGGAAATTAAAGATAACGGTGATGGTATTAATAAAGTTGTTTAATAGATGCTAATTAACTTATGAGATATGTTTGTGATGAGTTGATGATGCAAATGTGTAATGTGGTGATTAATTTTGAGTAATTTACTTGATAAGAAATTAAGTGGTTTTTCTGGAAAATGAAATGGTTAATATGAGTAAGAGGAAAGGTTTATAAAGAAAAATATACCCGGACGCAGTAAGACGTGAGTGCACAGGAGTGCAGACGCAGTAGGTCGTCACCAGGGGAGAATGAAAAATATACCCGGACGCAGTAAGACGTGAGTGCACAGGAGTGCCGACGCAGTAGGTCGTGACCAGGGGAGAACGAAAGTATACCCGGACGCAGTAAGACGTGAGTGCACAGGAGTGCAGACGCAGCAGGTCGTGACCAGGGGAGAATGAAAAATATACCCGGACGCAGTAAGACGTGAGTGCACAGGAGTGCAGACGCAGTAGGTCGTGACCAGGGGAGAATGAAAAATATACCCGGACGCAGTAAGACGTGAGTGCACAGGAGTGCAGACGCAGTAGGTCGTGACCAGGGGAGAATGAATGTATACCCGGACGCAGTAAGACGTGAGTGCACAGGAGTGCAGACGCAGTAGGTCGTGACCAGGGGAGAATGAAAAATATACCCGGACGCAGTAAGACGTGAGTGCACAAGAGTGCAGACGCAGTAGGTCGTGACCAGGGACAGATTGAAAAGAATTATGAATATGATTAAAGTGTAAGGAATAAAAGACTTTATGAAAATGATGTGTAAGAATGAATAGGCAAGATTGACTTGAGAAACCAATGGAATACTTTGATAATGAATTGTGATTTCTTGAGTTTTATTATATTGTTATTGAATTGTTAAATGTGTATGGCTTGGTATAGCATTTTGTCATAATTGGAAACTGCTTCCCCAATTTATGTGTAATACTCACTCCTTACTATTTCCACAGGTACCGAGGCTGAGTTTACACATGACCAGGCCGAGCAGGAGTACTCTCCCTCACAGGGAGAGTAGGGTTGGGATTAGATGCATTCTTTTGACCTAAGCCTCTATATTATTTGATGTATATGTACTGTATATGCTCTTTTGTGAGAGGCTTAGGATAGTTTCTTTGGTGCATTTGATTATGATTCATTTTTGGGCATAGTTGCGGATATGGTCTCTTGTTTTGCATACTTAGCACTGTTGCTGGCACTCAGACACACTGACGTCGATGTTTTACACTTGAGCTCATGGGGCAACTATGTGATGCACTTATATCTATATTTGAGCCCTGCTGGCTACTATTGATATTAAATAATGTGTTTATCAGGTTGAAGATTTTGAAATGTCCGAAAAACAGGCGAAACTCCGTCCGTTTGACGGTTGATTTTCATGAATTAAAAATAAATTTTTAAATCCGTATTTTTGATATAAAGGAAATTAAGGGTAAATATTATAGGGTGTTACAAGAACAGTGGGCCATAGTCAACGTGACCGTTTGAATCATGATTAAGATGATTGTCTCAAGCTTGAAATCCTACTACTTGCTATTTGATATGTGTTTACATGAGAATATGTCCATGATTAAGCATGCCATGCATTATAATTTAATGATCTGCTTTGGTTTATATATATATATATATGTTAAGTATGTTTGGAATATATCTGTTATATTCTGGAATTCTATTATGATTAAAGTGAGACAATAAAAATTATGATGAGAACAAATATATTCTGAAATTTAGGAGACAGCGATAAAGAGATGAGATTTGTCCTGAAAGAAAGAAATCATGAGCTAAGATGAAAGTAATGCTGATGAGAATAATGCTTAAAGAAATATGAGATAAATTGTGGCTTTGCTTTGTGAAAGCTCAAGTTATGATGAATGTAATGCTGATGAGAATAATGCGTAAAGAAATATGAGATGAATTGTGGCTCTGCTTTGCGAAAGCTCAAGTCATGATGAAAGTAATGCTGATGAGAATAATGTGTAAAGAAATATGAGATGAATTGTGCCTCTGCTTTGTGAGAGCTCAAGTTATGCATAGAGATGTGAATTCAATTGATATGCTTCTGGAAACATGATGGCAAAGAGATGCTGATGGTTTAATGATTTGTGATTCAAGGCTCATTGATCTAAGCTGGCTCGCAAATGTTTCTTTGAGGAATTTGGAATCTTATGCTATTTCGGGAAAGAAAATAATTGTTAGTGGTTGTGACTTATCGAAGGGATGTTACGAGGATAAGTCGACCATAAGTTATTAAAAGATTAATGATGAAAGAAAAGTTTTAAAAGACATTGACTAATGCGGTGAGAATGAGTGCGAAGTAGTGGAGAGGAAGATACCCTGGGTTTCTGTGGATACTCGGGTGATGATTGCATTAGGGGAGGGCAAGGACGGTGATACGTCAAGAAGCATTGAGTTTTTTTCTAGGCGGAACGAATTCCATATGTGGTAAGGGCAGATCGGTCCGATGTTGTGGTAAGTTCTGCACCCGGAACTAGAAAAGTACTGTTGCCCCCTTTGGCAACTCAAGAGCAGTGGAGATGGGCTGGAACGAGGCAATGTGATCTTTTGCACTTGTGAAATGAGCCAGTATTCTATTTAGTTTTGCTACGAGGTAGCAGACAGCTATCGATGCCTGCGTGGTAAAGGTCATGTTCTCCTGTTTGCCTCCGACCTAGGTATGGATGGATATGAGGAGTAGTAGGCGTGTGTGCTAACCAAATCCCTCAATGATGCTTAATTTCTCCACATCATTGAAGGACACGAATAAATAAGACTTAATGAAAAGATTTGCTTAAGAGAAGCATATGTGAATTTTCCCCTGCAAGTTCTGAGAATTTATAAGATGAGAAATGTCTCCACGAGAAAGATATGAACTCAGAATGTATGCGTAATGTGATATGATGATCGAGATGAGGTGTTTCATTTCCTTGAAAATACTTGTTATATGCCTGTCATTATTAATTGTTGTATATGTTTCCAGTTATTATATATGTTTCTGTTATATGGTGGTTATTTGTTATTATTTTGTTATTGTACTTATTTGTTATGTAATTATCATCTGTTTATGTGGGAATCCTGTTTTTATATGTCACTCTGTTCGATTCTGATTTAAGTCATATTAAGTGTTTATGGTCAACGTTTGAATTATCGGAACGCTGACTCTCTCCTATCATGTTGTCGTATCGGGTTACACCAATATTGCAACAGATAGATGGCGCATGTTGTAGCAATCCACGTTTGGCCCTTGCTGGAGGGAGAGTGAGAGGTCACCCCTAATGGGTGGATATGGAGGGGTAACTCTTTTCTTGAGGTAGAGGATTCAGATCACACATTGAGAGGTACAGCGAGGGATGTGCACTTAGGACACATTACACTCCGCGATTATCAGGACGGTGGGCCTCGGGAGCAGTACGAGTACGGTGGGCAGCCTGCACCGCTAGCAGCCGTGATGCTAGATCCTATAGAGGAGGAGTTTATGCAGCATATTTTTAGGGGTATAGAGGAGGAGGACCCGATGGACTTAGATGAGGAGGATGTGATGATGGAGTGGGAGGACTTGTCAGATTCGGAGATTAGCACGGATGGTAGTATGGTGATTGATTAGGAGGAGTACTGTGTCGGAGCATATTAGTAGTGGAGCTGTTCTCTTGTGTCTAGGATCTATATCTTCAGTTGACGATTACCTAAGCAATGAACTATTTATGTAATTCAGCTTATTTTTAATTTTGTCTTGTTTAGTACTTTTATTTTGCAGAACTGTGATGATGAAACCTTTTGGGAACTATATGAATCCTTTTTTATGTAATATAATGAACTATGATGGACTCGAAGTTAAATTATTTTACAATGATGAATGTTTTAGAAATTCAAGTGAGTAAGTAAGTTAGTGACAACTCGGTTTTCAGTGAAAGGCAAAGTTGTTGCATCACAACATATTCATGTTTTTTTTAAAAAAAAAATTGGTCTCATTTTTAGCAATTTAATAAGAAATAAATGGTAATTTTCAGAAATGAAATCGGGCTGTTACAGAATGGTATCAGAGCAAAGGTTAATCCTCAGTGGCCTTAAGCATAGCCTTATATGCTTACTCTGTGCAACTCTGTTGTGTCTATAGTTCCAGTCCGTGTCTATGTTTTATGTTGAAATCCTCTTGTTTTCCTTTTCAAGATAAGAAAGATGAGTCGTCCACGTGGAAGACCTCCTGGTTCAGGCTCGGGTAACCCCGATGGTGACGCGGAGATCCCAGATCCTATGAATCTTATGGCACAAATGACTGCAATGATGACTGGTATCAACAATGACTTGCAAGCGCTACATCAGCAAGCTCAACAGAATTATAACAACAATCAAGCCCACATGTGGAAGCACAAGGGTATAAAGGATTGGATGAGTTTTGTCGTCGGAATTTGAAGGAATTTGCTGGAGGAATTGCCCCGAATGAAGCTCTAAGTTGGATAGAAAGCTTGGAAAGGATATTTGAAGGGATGGTGCAGTGAAGTGATGACCAGAAAGTGGCGTATGCTGGTTATATGATGACTAAGGAGGCTGCAGCATGGTGGAGGACAATTAAGCAAGTGATGTTGAATGCTGGAGAGGAGATTACTTGGGAGTTGGTTAATCGATTCACTGGGTGGTTAATCGATTAACCCATGTAATTTTGGCCAAAATCAACTTTCTGGCCTTAATCGATTAATCTCCTGGTTAATCAATTAACGGGTTCAGTCCACTATTTCCTATGCACTTCAAATCGTCATAACTTCTTCGTTAACCGTCGGATCTTGCTCAAATTTTGAGGCAAGCTTCCTAAGACACTCATCTTCACATCCAACGGTGGAATTTGGGTTTAGAGCTATGGATATTCTATTCCTAATTTTCTAATGTCCTATGTTTCTAGTCCTTAAATAACCTTTCAAAACCACAAGTTAACCTAACATATTTCTTTCTCTACACTCTAAATCTATTCTAAACTATTTCTACATCATAGAAACCTACTTTTAGCTAAATACTACACTCTAAACACTTAAGCACATCCCAATCTACGTCTAATAGTTATTCTAAACGGACATCGGAAATTGGGGATGTTACAAATCCGAGCATGCCCGGAAAGTTGGCGATATGATCTCTGGGATCTTGATGCGGCGTACCACTGAACTGATCCTGCATGATGAGGTGGATGTACTGCGGATCGATTGCGAATGCAGTTGCAGTGATGGCTGGCCGGACTATGGTGGAAGCAAGGAAGTCCGGGTCCATGGTTGCATATTCTGCCAAAGTCTTTCGGGAAGGAGGAGGTGGAGAGGATCCGTGAGTTCCTCCTCCTTCAGCCATCTTTAAAGTTGTTCTTTCCCCTCTTCTAGTGCTGAATTTTTCTCCTCTTTGCACTTAAATTGATATAAATTCCTGCACAGCACAAAAACAAAAGAAAAATTACGCAGCACCTGTTGAGACAAGAAACTAACTAAAAAAAATAAATTTCACCTAAAACTACTACTATGTATCGAAAACTAATTGAAACGAATTTCAATCCCCGGCAACGGTGCCAAAAACTTGTTGGACTACCGGCAAGTATACCGGATCGACACGTAATATAGTTAATAAGACCAGATATCGTCCCTCAGGGATTGCAAATTGTTCAATTAATTCACACCAAAGAGTAGTTAAAAGCAAAATCTATAGGTTTCTAATAAATTAATTAAGATTGAATTAAAATAAAAACAGAAAATAAATTAAAAACAGAAATTAAATAAAAGAGTTGAGCGATTTGAGAAAGATGTTAGGAACATGGTTTCATTGTATGACGTTGTTTATTTATCATGAATCTCTGTTTTTCCCTAAATCAAGAACAAATTCCTAAGGTAACAATGACTAGATTCCTCTTATGCAATTACTGTTTATTATTCAATTTGATAACACTTAATCCCTTAAGTGATTAAACCATTGAATAACCTTTAATTAAGAACAGTAGAATTTATAACAAGTTATATAATTACCCAAAAGTATCCCTACGAGTTGAATAATTATATTGTTTGATTGAAGGCCTATTCTAATTCCTAATTTCTCATATATTAGCTACTTCCATTCATAACATAGATTAGCTACTTCCATGCATAACAGTGAAAACACAATCAAACATTTGATTTAGAAACGGAAAAACATCAATTCATGAAATCAATAAACTAATTCATAAAAATCCACCAATTCCTAACACGAGGGTTTTAGTTACGCATCATGAAAATAAGAACAAAAGCAATAGAAGAATACATGATTACCATGGAAAAGCCTTGGATCTTCCAATCCTTGATCTTATCCTCTTCTAAAACTCTCTAAAATTATGTAATCTCCCTCTCTAAAAGCAACCTAACCTAGTTTCTAATCCTATATTCAAAAGCTAAAACGAAATCCTAAGAAAATCCCTCAGAAAATCAGCAAAACAGACCCAATTCGACCTACTTCAACGCGCGCGCTCATGGGTGCGCCAGGCCTCACACTTGGGCGCGCCAAGCTACTGATGGTGCTGTTCCTCGCTGCAAGCGAGCCTGAGCGCGGGCTCCATGCGCCTGGGCGTGCGTCTGACTTCCCGACTTCGTTTCGCTCCGTTCTTGCGCCATTTTCAAGGTCCTTTCGTCCTCTTTTCATCTCCATAATTATTTTCTTCAATTAAGCTCCGAAAGTACCTGAAACATACCCTGTAACACCCCTAATTTTCGTCTCCCAAATAACCAAGACATTAATTATAACAATTATTTTATAATTGATTTATATTGGTTTTGAAGGTTTTAGTTTTTGTACGTTATGCGTTTTTATATATAAAAATATGAGATATATTTTTATATGGTTATTTTGTACAAAAATGTGAATATTGTAATTTAGTCCTTGGGTTGGGACCTAATTGCAATATTAAAAAGGTTTTTGAAGAAAGAGTAATTAAATTATTAATTTTTGAATTTTATCAGTATGTAACCGGTTAGAAGGGCTCTGTAACCGGTTACACGATGAACACAGAAACTGGGATTAGTGCGTTTTATGAGTAATCACGCATTTTAACCCAGAAATTGCCACGAATCAACCCTAATCTTAGTGGAGATCAACGTGTCGACTTGCATGACACTCAAATCCCTCTATAAATAGCTTTCCTTGCTCTGATTAAAGTCCATTTTTGCTCCTGAAATGTTGAAGCTCTGTTTTAGGTTTTTTGATTCGTCTGGTGCGATTCTCCTTCGTTTCTGAGAGTTAGAACATGAGTGATACACGATTACAAAGCTCACATCAAGGGCTTTGTATTGATATAAAGTTTGTGAGATGAGAGTTCCTGGAGTTTGAGAACGAAGCTTGCCAAGTGAGTGTTGATGCTGTCAAACCTCAGCTTCTGGTTTCTGGAGCTGACTTTGAAGCTCGATTTTGGTAAGCACACAAACCCTTTTGATTTCAAATCTGTTCCTACCTCTAGTGCATGTTGCATAGAACACAATTTGACCATTTTCCCCAATTCTTAATTTGGTTTTGCATGTCAAATTCCCTGGTTTTGGTACCATGTCCAACTCTATCAGCATGGAGTGGATTCAATGGGAATTTGTGTTGGAGCCTTTCTCTCTGCAAAGTTTTGGATCAAGCACGATTTAGAGGTAAGGGGGAAGCTTACTATTTGCTAGAATGAGAAAAAAATTGTGGTAGAATATAGGATGAGTCACCAAGAGACTCAAAGGGCATAAGTTGAAATGGTTAAATGGCTTGGAGGCCAATTTGAGCTCAATTGTTGTTTTGAGCAATTTTAAATTGATGCATGCAAGCTATATAAATGCTGAATTCTTTGTTTGAGTGCTTGATTTAAGTTTTGTTGTGTTAAATTGTGTTTATGTGGATTTTCGTGCAATTTAATACAATAAACTTGATGCATGCAATATGAATGTGTTTCTGGGTGTAAACATGTTTATTTTAAGGCATATGAACTTGGTGTATACTGAAATTTGGTTAGATTTGAGAAAGGAAGAAAATGAGTTGTTACAACTCTTGTTTTAATGGTCTGACTGCATAATCTAACCGGTTACACGATTTTCGTAACCGGTTAGACACTGCAGATTTTCAAAGAAAAATCAGTTTATAAATCAGTCCTGAAATCTTAATAGCTTTTACTCAAATCTAAGCCTTAATTTCAATACACAAGGTCTGAATATGGGTTGTGATAATGTCAATAAATTCAGATTGGAGAGATTACAATTTATGCCTTAAATTGATGGAATAATTTCAAGAGAAATTATGCTCATTGGACAATGAAATGTGATTTAGACTTTTGAATGATATAAACATTGATTTTGAGGTATAAACATTGTTAAACTGGTTTATGGATTGGGTAGGGAATTTAAGAAAAAGGGTTTTCTGAATTACAATGGTAAACAGTTCAGGTTTGTAAATCTAACCGGTTAGCCTGGAACTGTAACCGGTTAGTACCTGAATCTGAAAAATAAAAAGTTAAGTTTTTGAATACCATTGACTTTGTTTTACCCAATCTAAGTTTAATGACATGTTTTGGGATATTCCAAAGGAGAATTTTGTGTCAAAGACTATACCTCAAATAAATCATTCAAAAGAGAAATTGAAATATTTCTAAATCACAGTAATTAATGAAAAGACCAACCTTAGTAAATTATGCATGCAATATATGCATAGAGAAAGCTAATGAAATAGGTTGGCAAGGATAGTTTGTGATGTTCGGGTACTTGACCCTGTACTCTAGGAGTACTAAACTAATGCAACCAACTTGATGACACATTCTGGGAATGTGGCCATTGTCTGGGACATGGTTTCTTGGACACGTTCTGGGAACGTGATGCACACTCTGGGAGTGGTGCTTGATTTTATTCCAAGTATGGTTTGCGATACGTTCGGGGAACGTATGTTATTGTTCTGGGAACACATTGGTATAATAATTGAATTAAAGATAAAACCAACCTTGATGATTGTGCATTCATATAGAATGGAAGTTTGGTTGGTAGAAATGATTATCATATTCTGGGAATATGAGGAGGGTACTCCGGGAGTACCAAATTATAACCTACTTGATGACACATTATAGACATGTGGCCAGTGTCTGGGACCTGGTTCTATACGTTCTGGGAACGTATGTTGGTGTTCTGGGAACACTTTGATAAGCAACCTACTGGATGACACATTATAGATATGTGGCCAGTGTCCGGGACCTGGTTTTTATACGTTCTGGGAACGTATGCGTTCTGGGAACGTGATGCACACTCTGGGAGTGATGCTTATTTATCCAAGTATGGTTTGCTACACGTTCTGGGAACGTGATGCACACTCTGGGAGTGAATGCTTATCATCCAAGTATGGTTTGGCATTACGTTCTGGGAACGAATGTCAGTGTTCCGGGAACACAACGGTATATTGGATGGACGTCTGAGATGGACTTTGTTAGAGGCCTCAGTTGTGGAAGGAAATCATGCATCATGCCACCTGCATTGAAAAAATTATTAGGATTAACCGGGTGTGTTCATATGATTATGCATCATGAATTGCTACATGCTAACTTGTGGATGTTAGTTTTATTCTCATTTGATTATGCGAATACGTATAGCTAACCCCCATGCCCTTATTAGGTGTTGATCGTGCATCTAGCTTGCACAAGAATCAGTAAGGGGAGATGTCCCTTAGATGCTTGCAGAGTGTAGAAAATGTGGGTTGGGAACCCGTTGTGCAGATATCGAGGATCCGACCAGAAGGATGTTGGGACAAAGGACCAGTGACCAACTCTATGACATTTCTATTTTAATAGAACTTATATGATACATATTTTGGAAAAAGGTATCATAAGAGGAATTCAGTTTCATAATTATACTTATTTGGTATTAATGGACTTGTTACACTTGATAAATTTTGGGGGTACAATATGACAACTTTACTATGTTTCCGCAAACTCTGATTTTGTTAGTCAACCTCATTACTAATCAAGTGTTTGTGAAAAAGAATTTTCAAGGGAAGGGAAAATTATTATTTTCAGATCTTTTTCCAACGATAACAAGTCCAAGTTTTCATAAACTTCTTACTTTTCTTATAAAGTAAGATGATATACAAGGAGTGTTACACTTTTATGGTATCAGAGCAATGGTCCTGACTCTTGGTCCTCGGGTGTGTGGTCCAATACGCTGGTCATCGATATCTGCAATGTTTCTGGGGAAGTATGCTTTCATATACTTTCAAACTAGAGCTAAGGTTATGTGAAACTGCTCTAGATAAGTAGTTTATTATGCTATTAAGAAGTGTTCTATGAAGTCTAAATGGAAGTATGATAGTTGTATGCTTCTCTTTAGATATGTTGTAAACCCAAAACCACAGTGTTGGTTTATTATGTTTTCATAGAACCAGTGATGCGGAAATTTTAAGGAGTTGTAGTTGAGTCCTCGACTCTGAGAAGGAGTGTTTACCCTCACTCGTGTTAAAGTTAATCAACTTTTTAGACCGAGTGTAGGGCGGTGATCTTCTTAAAGATCAACCTTGCTGAGTTTGTTAAACTCTGAAGCTATCCTTTCTTTTGCCCTTATGGCTAAGGGTATTGATCAAAGTTGCTCAATGCCTTACCCAATCGGCTATCTCAAAGCAGAGAATCCTACAAATCTTCTTGTAGTGGTTTCCAAGGTATGTCTGAATCGTTCTATTAAAGTATTAGACTTTGTCTATCTACCTGTGTCATGATTACATTTGATCTTAAGTACGGTTTGGGAGCCGAGGGATCAAGTGATCATGATTAATGACGATAGAACAACCCTGTATTGGGATTCCCAAGTTTCGAATCTGGAACCCAATGGACCCATGTAGTTGCTCCTGGGCAGCAGAGAAGGAATAAGGGGGTCAAAGAAATCCTGGTTACAAGAAATGATGTTAGGTTCACCCTTGGGCAAAGGGATAGAGTTTGGAATCAAGTTAATTTTTGAAGCTGATTCTCTCTCTACTACCCTTACGGTATGATATCATCAGAAATAGTCACATGGGGGAAACACGGAGAAAAGTGTTAAAAGGTTTTGGGTGGATCAGTTTAAAGGAGTCTAAGTGTTTTCTAAGATTGATTGGAAGTTGGATTAACCCCAAATCAGGATTCGGGACAGGAATACACTTAAGACTACATTTTGATCTCGATACGGACATTATGAGTGGGAAGTAATGCCGTTCGGATTGACTAATGCACTTGTTCTTTTATGGATTATAAGAACGAGACCTTTAGATTACACTAGGATTCGTTTGTGGTTTATCCTGAGAATCCGGAGGACCATGAGGAACATCTCAGGTTTGTGTTGAGAATCCTGCAAGGGGAATAGTTGTGTGTTAAGCTCGCCAAAGATGAGCTTTGGTTGAGTGAAGTTACGTTCGCAGGGCATGTGATCTTTAAAGAAGAAAATGCGATGGATCCAGCAAGGGTAAGTTTAGGGTTGAAATAGGAACAACCTAAGACTGTGACTGAGGTGAGAAGTTTCTTAGGGCTGGCTGGATATTATCACCGGAATGTTGAGGGATTTTCTAAGATCGCATGGCCTCTGACCAAGTTGACTTGGAAAAGATCAACTGGTGGTATTAAATGATAGGGTGTTGTTTAATTATGGTGGGGTGGTGATGGATTATACCCCAACATAATATGATTAGTCCAAGAGGAATTATGGAAAAGGTGAGTAGATTATGATTTAAATCATTTCAGTGATGGATTCAGTTGGAATCAGGGTATTAGATTATGATTAAATCCTATTTTGAGTTGGATTGGATGATGTAAAGAAAATGGTTTTGAAATTCTTTGGTTTTACTTCTAAAACTATACTTCATAACCGGTTAGAGTTTCTTGTAACCGGTTAGAAGCTGAAAGTTAAAATAAAAAATTTAAGTCCTTTGTGAAGGAACTTTTGGTATTAGTAGACATCTTCCTCCAATCCAAACTCAATGTCAATTACCTAATTAAAGTTTAAGGAAGGATTTAATGTGATGAAATAACTTAATGCCTTGATTCATCATTGAAATTGATTTAAGAGGATTGAATCATAATATTTATGGACTACTCGAGAGTTGGAATTAAGGAGCTACTCCAATTGGAGAAGGTAGAGGATTTAGCTGGACGATGCAAAAGAAACAATAAGCATTAAGATAAGAAGGTTGTGATTCATGAACAAGTTTGAAGTTCGAAAGTATGAATGACAATAAGAAGAGGAAGGGTTGAATGTGAGACAAAGACGATGGATGGAGTTTCTAAAAGATTATGACTTTGAGCTCCATTATCATCCTGGCATAGCAAACGTAGTTGCAGACGATTTGAATCGCTAGGCTATTCTTGTGAGCCCAATGATGGTTAAGGAGGTTATCCTGATCGAGGAATTCAGAGACCTAAGTCTGGTAACCCAAGAGGAACCCTCTAAGTATTAGATTGGGAATGTTGCCAATCACCAACGAATTCCTGAATCGGATTCGTGAATTACCATCAGAAGATGAAGAGAAGAAAGAGAAGTTGACTTTTGAGGAAAATGAGTTAGATCTCTATGAAGAAACGAATGAGATTTAATCTTTAGAGCTAAAGTTGGTGATTATGGATATTAGAAAATATATTATGGAAGTAAGGGATTTAGGAAGTGTTGTCTAGGACAAATTAGATGAGAAATCCAAAGGCATGAACTTCCAGAATAGATTATGTTCGAACCCAAGTTAGCTATCAACTATCAAGGAATAAGGAATTTCTCGATGTTGGTAAGCATGTATGAGGACTAGGGGAAAGTACATGAATTTCTTGCGAGAAATGTTTGAGTTGAGAATAAGAGAAAGATTGATGAAATAAAGTCCCAACTGGAGGAAGAGGAAAAGTAAATGGGAGAATACCAACCACGGAAATATCAAGGTTAAGGGATCTTCGATTGAAGAAAAGGGACTAAGGAGGAAATAGGGAAGGGAACATTTGTCCATCTTAAGGTGAAATCTGTGAGGCACATCACTTGGAATTTAGTTGTGATGTACCTAAGGGAATAGTAAATTCCAATTGTAGGAAGCTGGAGTATTATTCACCGAATTGTCTTGAAAGAAAAGGTGAGAAAGGATTGGACAACAAGCGAATCCAGCACGAGAAGAATTCACCGGTTGAGATGAGAGTTGAGTGTAATCCTGACGTAAACAACCCAAGCCTATCTCTTCCTTTGATCTGAGTTAACGTAGTTAAATGTTTTCAATTACGTTAATCTAATCGTTTGAGAATATCAATATCCTGTTGGAAGTTCAACTCCAATCTTTCTGTGATCAAAACCTTTATCACCGTTGGATGTGATAATATCTGTGGACACTACAGAAAATAGAGAGATCAGTTATGGCTAGAGAGATTAACAACCACCGGGATAGGACAAATCTTTGTCTCCCCAACGGAAATGTCTCTAGAACTTGACTATCTAACTAAGTCTTATAGTGATAATTTCCCTATCTTTAAGTTCATCTAACTTAAAGACCTGTCGTATGGTCTTTCTTGCGAAAAGATTATATCTGAAAGGGATGATTTTGTTATTAATGGATTGAATATTAGGACTGATCACCCTAATGTCTCAAACTATTAAGGAATGAAGTCATACAAATGTTTCTTTGATCGTGCTCAAGAGATCAGAGTGCGCAGCCCAAAAAGTTTTTCCAAAAAGTTTATTGGAAAATGTTTTAATATGTGAAGTATAAAGAGTATTTCTTTTAAAAGAAATTCTTTCACATAAGAGTTTTATATGCAAAATCCTTGTGGTTTAGTTTGGAAAGTTTTTCCTGAAGGGTTTTATTTGAAATGTTTCAAAATACAAGGAATATATCGAAACTCTTTTAAGTGGGGGAGGATCCTAAAAGAACAAATTTTTGGGAGCTAGATGAAGATTTCTAGTATAAAAATATTTTGGAAAAGTGGAAAATTTCAAAAGATGAATTTCGGGGACGAAATTCCTTTTAAGTGGGGGAGTAGTGTAACACCCCTAATTTTCATCTCCCAAATAACCAAGAAATTAATTATAACAATTATTTTATAATTGATTTATATTGGTTTTGAAGGGTTTAGTTTTTGTACATTATGCGTTTTTATATATAAAAATATGAGATATATTTTTATATGGTTATTTTGTACAAAAATGTGAATATTGTAATTTAGTCCTTGGGTTGGGACCTAATTGCAATATTAAAAAGGTTTTTGAAGAAAGAGTAATTAAATTATTAATTTTTGAATTTTATCAGTATGTAACCGGTTAGAAGGGCTCTGTAACCGGTTACACGATGAACACAGAAACTGGGATTAGTGCGTTTGATGAGTAATCACGCATTTTAACCCAGAAATTGCCACGAATCAACCCTAATCTTAGTGGAGATCAACGTGTCGACTTGCATGACACTCAAATCCCTCTATAAATAGCTTTCCTTGCTCTGATTAAAGTCCATTTTTGCTCCTGAAATGCTGAAGCTCTGTTTTAGGTTTTTTGATTCGTCTGGTGCGATTCTCCTTCGTTTCTGAGAGTTAGAACATGAATGATACACGGTTACAAAGCTCACATCAAGGGCTTTGTATTGATATAAAGTTTGTGAGATGAGAGTTCCTGGAGTTTGAGAACGAAGCTTGCCAAGTGAGTGTTGATGCTGTCAAACCTCAGCTTCTGGTTTCTGGAACTGACTTTGAAGCTCGATTTTGGTAAGCACACAAACCCTTTTGATTTCAAATCTGTTCCTACCTCTAGTGCATGTTGCAGAGAACTTAATTAGACCATTTCCCCCATTTCTTAATTTGGTTTTGCATGTCAAATTCCCTGGTTTTGGTACCCTGTCCAACTCTATCAGCATGGAGTGGATTCAATGGGAATTTGTGTTGGAGCCTTTCTCTCTGCAAAGTTTTGGATCAAGCACGATTTAGAGGTAAGGGGAAGCTTACTATTTGCTAGATTGAGAAAAAAAATTGTGGTAGAATATAGGATGAGTCACCAAGAGACTCAAAGGGCATAAGTTGAAATGGTTAAATGGCTTGGAGGCCAATTTGAGCTCAATTTTTGTTTTGAGCAATTTTAAATTGATGCATGCAAGCTATATAAATGCTGAATTTTTTGTTTGAGTGCTTGATTTAAGTTTTGTTGTGTTAAATTGTGTTTATGTGGATTTTCGTGCAATTTAATACAATAAGCTTGATGCATGCAATATGAATGTGTTTCTGGGTGTAAACATGTTTATTTTAAGGCATATAAACTTGGTGTATACTGAAATTTGGTTAGATTTGAGAAAGGAAGAAAATGAGTTGTTACAACTCTTGTTTTAATGGTCTGACTGCATAATCTAATCGGTTACACGATTTTCGTAACCGGTTAGACACTACAGATTTTCAAAGAAAAATCAGTTTATAAATCAGTCCTGAAATCTTAATAGCTTTTACTCAAATCTAAGCCATAATTTCAATACACAAGGTCTGAATATGGGTTGTGATAATGTCAATAAATTCATATTGGAGAGATTACAATTTATGCCTTAAATTGATGGAATAACTTCAAGAGAAATTTTGCTCATTGGACAATGAAATGTAATTTAGACTTTTGAATGATATAAACATTGATTTTGAGGTATAAACATTGTTAAACTGGTTTATGGATTGGGTAGGGAATTTAAGAAAAAGGGTTTTCTGAATTACAATGGTAAACAGTTCAGGTTTGTAAATCTAACCGGTTAGCCTGGAACTGTAACCGGTTAGTACCTGAATCTGAAAAATAAAAAGTTAAGTTTTTGAATACCATTGACTTTGTTTTACCCAATCTAAGTTTAATGACATGTTTTGGGATATTTCAAAGGAGAATTTTGTGTCAAAGACTATACCTCAAATAAATCATTCAAAAGAGAAATTGAAATATTTCTAAATCACAGTAATTAATGAAAAGACCAACCTTAGTAAATTATGCATGCAATATATGCATAGAGAAAGGTAATGAAATAGGTTGGCAAGGATAGTTTGTGATGTTCGGGTACTTGACCCTGTACTCTAGGAGTACTAAACTAATGCAACCAACTTGATGACACATTCTGGGAATGTGGCCATTGTCTGGGACATGGTTTCTTGGACACGTTCTGGGAACGTGATGCACACTCTGGGAGTGGTGCTTGATTTTATTCCAAGTATGGTTTGCGATACGTTCGGGGAACGTATGTTATTTTTCTGGGAACACATTGGTATAATAATTGAATTAAAGATAAAACCAACCTTGATGATTGTGCATTCATATAGAATGGAAGTTTGGTTGGTAGAAACGATTATCATATTCTGGGAATATGAGGGTACTCCGGGAGTACCAAATTATAACCTACTTGATGACACATTATAGACATGTGGCCAGTGTCTGGGACCTGGTTCTATACGTTCTGGGAACGTATGTTGGTGTTCTGGGAACACTTTGATAAGCAACCTACTGGATGACACATTATAGATATGTGGCCAGTGTCCGGGACCTGGTTTTTATACGTTCTGGGAACGTATGCGTTCTGGAAACGTGATGCACACTCTAGGAGTGATGCTTATTTATCCAAGTATGGTTTGCTACACGTTCTGGGAACGTGATGCACACTCTGGGAGTGAATGCTTATCATCCAAGTATGGTTTGGAATTACGTTCTGGGAACGAATGTCAGTGTTCCGGGAACACAACGGTGTATTGGATGGACGTCCGAGATGGACTTTGTTAGAGGCCTCAGTTGTGGAAGGAAATCATGCATCATGCCACCTGCATTGAAAGAATTATTAGGATTAACCGGGTGTGATCATATGATTATGCATCATGAATTGCTACATGCTAACTTGTGGATGTTAGTTTTATTCTCATTTGATTATGCGAATACGTATAGCTAACCCCCATGCCCTTATTAGGTGTTGATCGTGCATCTAGCTTGCACAAGAATCAGTAAGGGGAGATGTCCCTTAGATGCTTGCAGAGTGTAGAAAATGTGGGTTGGGAACCCGTTGTGCAGATATCGAGGATCCGACCAGAAGGATGTTGGGACAAAGTGATGAGCATTTTATTTCCCATTATTCCTTGCATTATTTTACTCTTATTATTGATACTTGTTGCCCATTTGACATTGATTAGCTTGATTTAGTGATTTAGAGTTTATTGGACTAATATTCCGAATATTGTTTAATTTGGGATTATTTGGCCTAATTAATTCTATTTCTATTTTCAGGTCATATGTGGCACAAGGACACTTTGGGAAGTTTGGAAATGAAGATTGAAGTATTGAAGTGAAGATTGTAATTTGCATTTAGGTCCCTTTTTAATTGTAATTTTCAGAATAGTGTTTCTTAGGACTTGGGCCCATGTTTTAGGCCCATTTTCATGTCTAAAGAGGGGAAATTCGTGTAACCCCCAAGATACACTCCCATTTCAGATTTCTCACTCTCTCTCTAGGTTAGAACTTCTCTCTTGGCTCTCCCAAGTGGTGGTGGCTGCTAGGGTTTTGTTCTTCCCCATTTCTACTCGTTTTTCTTCATTTATGGCCATGGAAGGCTAGACTTCAAGGGTTAATCCCTTTGGTATTGTATTATCTACTCTTGAGCTCTTGTTATTAATGCAATTTCGTTTTCTCTTCTCTGTTTTCATGTTTATCGATGTGTAGTGGTTTGCTTAATTCCATTTCGTAGAGATAATACATGAATACAAATGCTTAATTTGTATTAACTCGTAAAAACTCCAATTCTGGTTTCTGATGCTTAATTAGAAGTTAGGGTTTGGAGTGATAACTGAATTTTCGCTTAGTATTTGGTTATCACGAGTTGGACAGAGGAGAGGAGAGGAATCGATCTTTAGTGAGCTAGGATTGAGTAGTGTACGTAACCAAAGGGGTTTGCCCGCTTTTGTTTCTGATTTTCTTAGTTTTTATATTCTGTTTATGTTTTGTTCTTCACATTTGTCACACACAAAACCCCCCCCCATTTTACTGCACACTACGTGTTTGATACTTTGCCTAGACCGATATTCGCTGGGAAACGACCTAGGATCACCTTCCTAGTACTACAGAATAAACACCTTTTATTTTGATCGGGTACGGCCTCGATCAAAATTTGGCGCCGTTGCCGGGGACTATCGGTTCTTGCCAAAGATCATACAGTAGTTAATTAGATTAGTTAGTGTAGTTAGTGTGTGAATAAGCATTCTGATAACTGATTGAAAGTTGCCATGTTCGCTGATTTGCTGTTCTGCACAACTGATGCTATTCTAGTGATTCTGTGAGTGCCATTCAACATAGCTGCGGGTGGAATTTTTGCACGAAAATTGGTATCCACACTTGTTTCATCATATATTAGTGTTTTGATGCATCACAGACACTCAGATATGCACTGGTTGTGAGTTCCAGAAAAATTTTCCAAGTTTCAGCAGCACTTACTATAAATAGGCATAACTTTTGATCAGTAACTCGGAATTTGACGAATTTTATATCAAATCGAAGGGAATTTTCTGAATAATCTGATTTTTCTGACTTTGTCAGAAAACCCCTTCGTTTGGATCCTGAAAAAGCCTGTTTACTATTTCTTTTTTATTTTACAAGTTCTATTTTCTTAGTTTTTGGTCACTGTTTTAATTCTTTGACTTGGTTCCCTTTTGAATTTTGTCCTCAAACTTTCTGTGATATGTTTTCATGATTTTAGGGTGCTGAAAAAAATAAAGAAAAAAATTTTAAAAAATAATAAATTTTGTTGCCGATTTTGGTCATGCATATCTGTTACAGTATGCTATGGTTGATGCTGTTCTGTTCAGTACATGACTAGGGGCAACCCAAGTTATTTGCATCCTTATAACCCTGAAATTGATAGAACTTATCACAGATTAGTTAGACAAAATAGGAATCAGTCATTAGATAGTGAGTCAGAGTCATCTTATAGTCCATCTAATTCTGATTCTGTTTCTATTTCTTCTATTCCTTCTACTTTTATTCAATCTGATTCTATATATTGTGATAACATGGCTCAACCCCCACCAAGGGAAAGGACACTTAGGGAGCTGGCTGCACCTGACTTCACTATTGAAGACTCGTGTATCCGGTATCCTGATGAGGATGTTCCTTTTGAGCTTAGAACAGGACTAATCCATTTGTTGCCCAAGTTTCATGGTCTTGCAGGTGAGGATCCTCATAAGCATCTCAAGAAATTCCATATAGTGTGCACCACAATGAAACCACATGATGTGCAAGAGGATCATGTCTGTCTCAGAGCATTTCCACATTCCTTAGAGGGTCTAGCACAAGATTGGTTATCTGACTTGGCCCCTGGTTCCATCACAAGCTGGGATGACTTGAAGAGGGCATTTCTGGAAAAATTCTTCCCTGCAAATAGGACCACTGCAATCAGAAAGGAAATTTCTGGTATCAGGCAACAACATGGAGAGAGTCTCTATGATTATTGGGAGAGATTCAAGAGGTTGTGTGCTTCCTGCCCTCACCATCAGATCTCAGAGCAGCTTCTCATCCAGTACTTTTATGAAGGTCTCAACTTCATGGAAAGAAACATGGTAGATGCTGCAAGTGGTGGTACATTGGGAGATATGACACCCTTACAAGCCAGGAGCAAAATTGAGAAGATGGCTTCCAACTGTCAACAATTCCATGCAAGAAGCAACAGTGATGCAATAGTTGTGAGGGATGTAAATGATGTTGGTGCAGACTCGGGCAAGGTTGAGAAGCTTGAGCAGAAAATTGATTCTCTCACAACATTGGTCACACAATTGGCTGTCAATCAGAAAAAGATGATACTTCCTGCTAGAGTGTGTGGCATATGCACATCCATTGAGCACCCCACAGATGCATGCCCTTCCCTTCAGCAGCAACAGCCGATGACCAGTGGTGACCAACCCGAGGCCTATGCAGCAAACATATACAACAATAGAGGTCCACAACAACACAATCATGACCTCTCTTCCAATAGATACAACCCTGGATGGAGGAACCATCCCAATCTGAAGTGGTCTGATCAACAACAACCTCCTCCTAATGTTCCATTTCAGAACACCGCTGGACCGAGCAGACCACCATATGTACCTCCTCCAATCCAACAGCAAAGGCAACAACAACAGCAAGTGGTTCATCCTGCACCATCAGCCCCTCCATCCAACCAACCTACCTTGGAGGAGTTGGTGAGGCAAATGACCATGCAAAACCTCCAATTTCAACAAGAAACTAGAGCAGCCATTCAGAGACAAGAGGTATCCATTCAGACTTTGACAAATCAGATGGGTCAAATGGCAACTTCTCTCAACAACTTGCAATCTCAAAATTCTGACAAGTTACCTTCCCAAACAGTGATCAACCCTCAGAATCAGAATGTGAGTGCCATCAACCTGAGGTCAGGAAAGCAGATTGTCAGACCCACACCACAACCTCACCTCAACAATGATGCTCTAGCTTCCTCTAAAGGGAAGAGCCAAGTGATAGAGGAAGGTGAACACCCTAGCACCAAGGAGAGTCATCCAACTCTATGACATTTCTATTTTAATAGAACTTATATGATACATATTTTGGAAAAAGGTATCATAAGAGGAATTCAGTTTCATAATTATACTTATTTGGTATTAATGGACTTGTTACACTTGATAAATTTTGGGGGTACAATATGACAACTTTACTATGTTTCCGCAAACTCTGATTTTGTTAGTCAACCTCATTACTAATCAAGTGTTTGTGAAAAAGAATTTTCAAGGGAAGGGAAAATTATTATTTTCAGATCTTTTTCCAACGATAACAAGTCCAAGTTTTCATAAACTTCTTACTTTTCTTATAAAGTAAGATGATATACAAGTAGTGTTACATACCCAAAACGGATCAAAACGTTCAAGGGATTCTAAATTAATAACAAAATCCTAAAACTATACAAAATGTCCTAAATTTACAAGAGAAACAAGCCAAATCCATAGTAAAAGGGAGTCTAATTCATGCTCAAAACATCATATATTAGACCCAAATCAGCAACACTAGGTTCGAGTCGTGGAACCGAACTAGCATCCGTATGGAAGTGTGACAAATAATCCTTAAGAGGTTCATCAGGTTTTTGAGTAACTGCAGCCAGTGTATGATCAGACTTGGGTTGAATACAGCTGGCGGTGTACCTGTTTAGGAAAGTTCTTTCATTTCTTCCCACGAGTTTAATGAATTTCGTGGGAGAGATGAGTATCATCTTAACACAGAAGGTTCGAGGGTCGTAGAAAACGCTCGGCATTTCATCCGATCACCCCCTCCATAATAATTCATCGCCCCTTCATAAGAAACAATATGATCGACGGGATCAGTCAGGCATTGTAGTGTGGTACATTCGAAGGGCCTAAATATCCCTGGGCATTTTGAACGCCATGATGTATGGGGTAAAAGGGTGACCTGGATGGAAAACCCCTTGACTAGGGTCTGTGTTTGGGTTGGCTTCAAGGAGAGGGGGTGGGGGAAGTTGAAGCATGGGCATGGGCAATGGGTTTAAAGGTTGAGGCTTCAGATTCGGGAATGGATAAGCAGGAGGTTGATTTTGAACGAGCCTTGCCATTTCCTGCTGTTAAAGCTCGACAATGGCTTGTCCTTGCTGCTGAATTAGGGCTGTCTGTTGTTTCAAGATGTTGATCATCTCCTGCTCGTGACTTCGAGCAGACGCAGTAATTGTGTATGTTCTGCTACTAAAAATGCGCTCGTCGCGCATCTCCTCCGGTTGTCCTAGTTGGCTCAATTTTGACACTGGGGGTTACCCTTCTGAGCTCATGGTTGGGTTGGGATTGAGGTGTTGGGGTACGGCGAGTATTTTGGCCATGGTGTGCTCTGGTTCCTATTGATCTAGTAATATCACGGGTTGGAAGAGCTATGCTGCTAGAGTCTCCGTGGGTGGAAGGTGGCGGTGGTGGGGGTGGTGGTGGGAGAGGGAGTAGATCCCTTCGTGGAGGATTAGGCCCACATAAGTTAGGGGGTGGTTGGGGATTAGCCCCAGTTCCTGGAGGAGGAATAGGGGAGTGGTGAATGTGGTGGCTGGGAATTAGCCCCATGATTCTGATTCAAACGATCACGTAAGTCACCGGCGGGTTGGTGATCGTTGTTGTCAACGTTTCTGGGTCAGCCGCGGTCACACACGATGCGATCGCGGAGATCCCCTGCTTGGCTTCTAGTATGAACCATGGTGGAGATGGGGATGATTTGTTATTTAGTCCCCACAAATGGCGCCAATGTCGTGTCCTGGACCAGGAACAGCCTCACGATTATGGAAGAAACCAAAGGTCTGATCCTAATCGAGTTATGCTGTAGGACTTCGTAGGATTTTCTGAATATCCAGTTGGGATAATCAGGATCTCCCTTAGTCAACAATGTGTGTGATAGTGTCAACTTAGGGACGGAGAGAACGTGCCTTAGCCCCTATAGCATGGTGGTTCTTACAAGGGGGTTTGCCTGATACGTGTGTTGTGGGCTTTCTGATGAGGCCCGTGATGAAGGAGTGTTCAATTAGGACTAGTAAAGGTTCTGGTAAGGTTGCCTTTGTTAATCCCGTATGTGATGAACACTGATCCTTATCCCATGATCTAACCAAGCTGTGCGGGAATATAGGAGTGACCGTTAGGCTGGTTGAGACCGTAACTGTTAACGATAAGGATGAAGATCTTGTGCTCGGGTGGGGTCTCGTGAGCCTGTGGTTCTCCTATGTGTCCCTAGCTCGGTGTATGACGCTTTCGTCCAGATAGTGATCGGTGCTCTCTACTCTAGTGTTCAACCGGTCGGCGTAAAGAAGAGGCGATCAGACTAGAGTTAGGTCCACTACACTACCTATATTTAGCACATACCTAAGGGTCCTCATCCCTCCACTGGCTACCAGAAGAGTGCTCGACTGGCTCATCTCCTCTCCCTACCTCGACAGGATCCTCCTCCACCTCATCCGACGGGGATGGTACCCTTTCACTGGGCACAGGGTCGGGTGATGGTGCCGCCCCGACTGGACTCGTCTGATCGGGTGTGGGAGTATCCTCCCGGACAACTCGAGAGGAAAAAGGGTGAGAGCGGTAGACCGAACGAAAACGAAAACGATGATATGTACGGGCAGGTCGAGCGGGAGGTGGTTCATGATATGTATAAAAGGGTGGTACATGCATAGTATAGATAATGGGGATCCTAAATCTACGAGGACGAACACGGATCAGTGGATTGGGGTGATAGAAGGTCAACTCAACCTCACCCTCATACACTGCTCGGTGGTCCTCATAGACCCACACTCTACTAGGTAGAGGGCGGATCTCGATGCAGGCGAGATATCGAGACATCACCTACAAGGGCATGGGGATAAGCAGCAACATACACATAATCGAAAGAGAGTAAAGGTTTAACAATTTATATGCATGACAGATATTAGTCAATCATATAATCAAATACAAGTCATTACACACACAAGTCAATGACAAGTAAGAATGCATATAATATGCTCACACTCAGGTTATAATTCAAATAACATTTGATTATTTATGAGTGGCATGATGTATGAATGTCCTATCATCAATCCTAGCTTGCATAGAAACTATTTCCCCCTTCAGGGGCACCCATCCTTTTAACTTCATGTACAATTTTTGTACTCGGTACCTTTGCGGGGTACAATTCAATACCATTTCGTGGAATGTATTACACTCAAGCTTGGCAGTGATTCAAAACGCTGCAACCTCGCAGATGTCACGCTCCAACATAATAATCACATCATCTGTATCCTCACGTTAGCCACGTTTTTACTACACATAAACGTGTCATCAATCAGGACGTGTTTGGCGCTCCCAGAGACCCTCTTCAGGTTATAGAAATAACCGTGACAATTCGATCTATCATCCAAACGCCATGCATGAATGCATCACAATAAATTTCTTTGATTGGTATTTAAATTACTTTATAATAATATTCAACATTATATCCAAGTAATTAAACATATTTCATGAACACTTTCAAGAAAATAACTAAAATACCCAATCAGTCATATTTCAGTCTCATATTCATTCCATAATGTTTATTTGAATGTTAAATTATTGGTTCATCAATAAAAATGGTATTTTAAACTATTTTATGCACTGGTAATCGATTATCAGAAGCTGGTAATCGATTACCACGTGTATTTTTGCTTTCTGGTTCAGAACAGGGCAGATAATCGATTACCATATCGTGGTAATCGATTAGCCCAAACAGTAAAACACTGAAAAATGGGTTTTAACATACCATTTAAATTTCTAACCAAATTTAACCCAAACCAAACATTCACAAAGTTGACATAACATATAACAATCATGTTCATGCATTGAAATTACAACAATTCACATAGATTGCACAAATTCACTTAATTATGCATAAAACCATTAAATTCAACAACTCAACATACCAAAACTCAAATCATTCAATTAACTCATGGTTTCAGTGTTTACAAAGAATGCATGCATCAATTATGACTTGCTCAAATCAAATTTAGAGCATATATTGGTCTCCAAACCAAAAGTCTATTATTAACTAAGCCCTTAGAGCCTCTTGATGGCTCTCTAATTAAAATCATGCTCTTTAATCTCAAACTAGTGTAGGTTTAGCTTTCCCCTTACCTCACAGACGTATTCTAAAAGAAACTTAAGAGAAAACAAGCTTCCAAATTCAATTTCCCAAAAATCCTCTTTTCAGCAGCACATGCAGCACCATGACCAACAGGGGTTCAAAACCACGATTTTGGACAAGTCAATCATGCAAACAAACTGGTGAAAATGGTTAGGGTTTGTTCTCTGCAACAAGTACAAGAGAATGGAACAATTTTGAAATTAATAGGGTTCACGAACTTACCAAAAGCAGAGCTTAAAGTAAGCTCCAGACTTCAGTTTTCTGGTTTGACAGAATTGAGACCCGACTTTGAAGAATCGATTCTCTTCACACACAAACTCTCAGCTCACGATTTTAGTGTCTATGCAAAGCTTGAGATTTAAGCTTTGCTATGGTGTATAATATGCATCTTAACACTCAGGAATCAAGGAGAACGAAAGGTTCGAAATCAAGAACCCTAAGTTGAGTTTTACTTGCAATTTCTTGAGAAATTTGACCAAATGAGATTGAATCAACACAAAGATGGGTTTATATAGGCAATTCCAGATTACATGCAGCTCGACACGCATTCATGGTCGTGTCCATGAGCTAATTTCGTGTCAAAACTGGAGTATTTGAGCAATGACTCATCAAACGCACTAAGAACTAGTGATGCTGCATTATGGTAATCGATTACCGAATTGTGGTAATCGATTACCACGACTGAAATTTTCAAAAATTTATATTTTATTGCATTTCCCTCCAAAACCTTTTCTATTATTAATTTTAGGTCCTTAAATAGGGACTAAATTGCAAAACTCATATTTTTCACATGAAAATAATTATCAAATTATTTTTCATGCATTCTCACTTATCAAATTCACACACAAAACACATAAGCAATCGAAGATTAAATTAAAAGTAATTAATTATTAATAAACTGTATAATTAAACTTTCATTAATCAGGGATTAAAAATTAGGGGTGTTACATCATGCACTTATACTCATGACTCAATTTCTTTCACTTCCTAAATCATGCAAATAATCCTATTTCAAGTATCACATAGCATAGCAAATCACATGTACTAAATTTATAAACTTGCCCTAACCGAATCATGCTCACTTTCTAGTTCATACAACTCAGTTATCATGCCTTACATTCAAGAAATCATACTACTCGAAATAAATAAATTTTCACAGCCACACATTTATTTGCACAAAACCGAAACAAAGAAACAAATCAATTAGGGCATTTCTTTTGACCTTAAACCTATTTAAATTGCATAGCATACAAAACATAAGCAATTCTCCTATAATTATTTAACCATATCCACATATCACAAATAAAATCTAAAGTCCAGCCAAGGTCATAGAGATATGTACAAAGCATCAAACACATCAAAATGTCAAATAGAGCATTAGGTCGGATACGGGAAAAACAAGAAAGATAAAATTTAAAATCTCATCAAACCAAAGAATTTCAGTACTAAAATTTGCAGAAAACTAAAAAATATATTCAAGTTCATCTCATATAATTTTCAAGTCATTTCAACACTTATAACATAAATTTTCACTCCGTTTTTCCATGAAAATCCAATCCGGTCTGCAACACTCTAAGGAAAATATGCAATTATTAAAAATTTTAAACTAACTCCAATTCACACGAACTTTGGTACAGAACATCTTCACACATCCAAGATTATCTCATAAAAATTTCATATTATTTGGAGTTGTTTAAGTTACATTTTTCCATTTAAATCTCTCTCTAGTTCTGAAAATCCTGAACTGAATTTGCTCATTGTTTTATATTAAATAAAATAACAAATCAACTCCAAACAACCTCAAATTTTACAGAGAGTCTCCTAACAGGTGTAGAATCTTTCCATAAAAATTTCAAGTCCTTTGGAATAGCACAGGTTAAAAAATTCAGTTTGCATTGAACCTGAAAACCCCTTTTTCCGAAATTGTTTTCTCCAAGACAATTCTTGAAAAATCAGTAAACTAAACCCAAAAATCATACCAAAATTCATAAATGCTTAATTCAACCATAAAAAAAACAGTGGTTCAATTTCAAAACCACCAAACATGTGCAAGCACTTTTCATTCAAATCTTTTTGCACTTAAAACCTTAAATTGTCATAATTAATACCAAACAAACTAAGGTTCACTAAAACAAGTCTAAACCAATTCAAACCACTAGATCACATTACTATGGCATATAGCATGTAATAAAGCAAACTCATTCCCTAATGATTATACAAAAACCGAATAGTGCACCATAATGAGCCAAAAATTAGTTTGTTTCCTAGGGATGGATCCTTTAAGGCACAAGATCAAACATTTTGCTTCAACATTTATAATCATGTAGTCACTAAAAAATTCCAATCCAAGCATACAGTTATTCAATCATTCCAAAATTTTCATGTCTACACAATTAAACACAAAAGGCCCAAATAAGTCATAACCACAATTCTCAAGCATTCAAACAAGTTAATCACTTCCAAATATCAACTTATGAATTCATGCTCAAGCAAACAAAAGTCATTTGATTAGTTTCTCATGCATAGCCGAATCATGTAGCAAAGGAAATAGACTAACTTCACAAAAATTCATCATGTTTTACAAAACAATTTCATTTCCTTAAACTTTATACTAAAACCGAAACACACCATGTAAAATAGATTTGACTTTTGAAAAGTAACTTAATACCTTATCATGCATCAAAGATTCAAAATTATTTCCTTACTTATTTATTTTGGCCGAAACACATACTAGCAATAAACACAAGATTTTAGTTCAATCTCGACATGCATGCTCTCTAATTTAAACCATTTAGCACCTAAAATAAGCATTCCCAATCAAAATCAATTCAATCATTCATTTACTTATAAGGACCGAAAACCCTTAATAAAGAAATCAACAAAGATTTACAAATCATTCACATGCACCACGAATAAAAATTATTTCAACCACAACAACAACAACAAAACCGTGTGGTACTCAAAATTCCCAAACCAAGACAAAAATCAATTTTAACAACTTATTCTTCGTATGAAAGCTAAAAATAAGTTAGAAAATAACAAATATTAACAAATCCTTATCATGCATCAAAAACAAAATTAATTTCCTCTATGTTAAAGCCCTAGGCCGAAACACACATAAGGGAAAATTAGGGATTTTTGCAAAATAACATCAACAACAACATGCACATAAAAATAAAGTAGAAATAAACTCTTAATCCTTCATTTCCCAAATATTTAAATAAAACAAAAAGCAGTTGAGTAAGAACAAGGGCAAAAACCGTGAGCCCCTATTCAAGGATGCATGTCCATTTTTTGTTTATTAACATCAAATACAAGCATAATAATGCTCAAAAAGAGAAATCAAGAGAACATACATGCAAGCAAGGATTATAATGTTTCAAACAACAAAAACCCTCCATGAACCGAAAATAAAAATTGAAAACAATAAGGAAAAGAGAAAGGAAAACAAGATTGAAGGTCATTACCTAGGTTGATAATGGAAAATAGGATGAAAAAATGGACACTTTCCTTCCTTCCCTCTTCCTCTCTCCCTCGGCCCCTTCTCCTCTCTCCCTTTCTTGGCTTTTTTTTTTTTGTCTATGAACCAAATGTAAGAAGGGTGGGGGTCATGGAGGTATTTATAGAGTTTTAGGTGGGTGGGGTTTTGGTTTATTAAAAATGGGGTTTATAATTAAATTGAATGGGAGAGTGTGAAGAGATAAATGGGAAAGCACCCTATTGGTCGAAAATCCTTCTAAGATAGGGTCATTAAATGTTGGTCTTAATTAAGGTGGTTTAAGAGATAAGTTGTATTAATTGAGTTGCCCTGTGGACTTGTGCACTAATAAATAGATGTCTAACAAATTCAAAATTCAAATGCATAGAAACATATCAAAACAGTGCATCACATTTGGACAGTAAAGAATTATATTTTTTGTCCAATACAGTAAATAACACATTGAAAATCATATTTAAATTTTCTCAAATGATAAAACGTTATAACTTCCCGAAAATAATAAGAAACTCGTGTACTACAAAATAAATTCCAAACTGTACAAAATAAATTCTACATTTCATTACGATCGTTTTGACTATAAATTCGTCAGATTCCGATTTACCAGTCAAAAGTTATGAATTTTCAAAGTTAAATAAATCAAAGAAATCAATAAATAACCATTTCTCCAAGACACGAAATATTTTATTACTACAAAATAAATCCTTTAAATTAATAAAATACAAGAATCAAATATTTAATCAATTTAAAATAATTTCCTCATTTTCACGTATTATTATAAACCAAATAATATTTTTATGTAAATTCGGAAATAAACACCAATCATAAATTCTCAAAAATACATTTATCAAAATGGGAAAAATTGCGGGTATTACACTCCACGACCCCCATCAGCGTTCACGTTGCTATCAGCCATCTAGCCAGCAGAGGTAGAATGGAAGGAAGGAAGCAATTTTTGATCTTGTTGCTTTTTGTTGGAATGGTTGGGAATCGAAGTTTAACGGTCTCCACAGACGGCGCCAATGTAGTGGATATGGAAAACAGGGAAATTTTCCTGTTCAATGGACCTCAAGGCCAGTGACTGATGGCCCTTAAATCTATGTGTGAACAGGAGTTAATGTATGATGGTAATGGAATATTTCTGAGTATTCAGCTGGAATACCCAGGGTCTCCTCTTGTCAACAGAGTGTGTGCAAAGTGACAACTTAGGGATAAGAGAAATTACCTGTGTAACAGCCCGATTTTCGTAAACCAAAATAATTGACATTTTATTTATTAATGTTGCAAAAATGAGGCCAAATTTTTTTTTTTTTGTAAAACATTGTTGAGGTGTTTGGAAACGTTCTTGAAAATCTCTTTTTGTTCTTCGATCTATTTTTCCGAAAACCGAGTTGTTACTAAGATCTTCCTTTTCATAAAACATTCGTTTCCATAAAAGAACTTGGTTTCAAATCATCTTAACAGTTTTCAAACTTTACATGAGTCCACTTTGCATAAAGATGTACTCCACAAGTCAAATTAAAAATTAGCTCAATTACATAATGGCTCATGGCATCGGTAATCCTTAACTCAACAATCATCACAACCTAAACTAACCACACTATCCTTAAACTGACCTATTGAAAGCAATTGGGTGGAGGTCCTCCTTCTTTTTGCGTCCTCTCTTTGCTCTGGAAGATGATGCTCTTACTGTTGCTGTCCCCTCATTGCTAATGGATTCCAGCTCTGCACCATTGAGAAGGGAAGAATTCCTCCGACTCTCGTACCGAAACTTCTCCGCGTAGTTCCTGTATCCTCGTACGGTGACTTGCCCCAAGTGCGACTCCAGATTAGCTCCACTTAGTTGATGCTCCGGATCAGGGATCATGATCTGGGTGTAACTGGTCCTTATCCAACCGTAGGGGGTGCCCTTCCATCCTCTTCCATACTTACTCCATGTGGTGACGTCCATCCGATGCTCCATCTGCCCGTTGAGATATCAGCAGCACCGATATGCCAACGAACAGGAGAGAGTAAGCGATCCGAACGACGCATTGTCGACGGTGTGGGATTACGATAGGCAAGATAATAGGACCACACAAACATACAGTGCAACACACATACACACAACACATCAAGCATATTATTATCAACATTGTTATCTTATTCGCATCATTTTTCTCTTTTCATCCAGTCTTATCTATTTACAACCTTTAATGATTTGGGGAATTATAACATATCATCAAGTCATTCCTTTCGTTCTCGGCTATCTCTCACGTCTACATCTCCTCGGTCATCCACCCAACCTAGTCGGAAGCAAACAGGAGTACAGGACCTTTACCGTGCGGGCACGACAGCTGTCTCACAACAATTGGCCCCAGACCAGGAGGACTCAGCCTCAAATCAATTCAATTCATTCAATTTACATATATATCAAGGCACACTGTCTCACAGTGGCAATCAAGATGCCCCACTCCAGTCCCTCTCACTGTTCTAGATTTGCAATCTAGGGGGCGACAGTATATTTCTAGTGGGCCCGCAGAACTTACCACGGCATTGGACCCAGTCCCTACCACGTTCGTATGCCATATGTGGAGTTCGTTCTGCCTAGAAACACACTCTAGACTTCTTGACGTTTCACCGTCATCGTCCTCCCCTAATGCAATCTCCTCCTAAGTATCCGCATATACTTATGGTTCCTTCCTCTCCACTACTTTGCACTCTCATACCTCACCGCGTGTGTCTTTTAAAGTCTTTTATCTTGTTTTTAATTAACCTACGGTCGGCCCATTCTTCGTGCAACCCTTCAATGAGTCCCGACCACTAACTTTGCACTAACTTTCCCTCATCATTTCTCACATGGCACAGAGCGGGGATCATATCACTGATTTCGTATCTCAATATCCAAATCCTTCTCACATTCTCAAATTCCTTTCATACTCTTTTCTTAAAACAATCTTTTCGCAAAACTTTTTTTTTTGAAAATATCGTTTCACAAAATCTTCTTTCACAGACTTTTACTAAATATTGTTTTCACAAACTTTTTCTCAAAAATTCCATTTCATAAAGCTTTCTCAAAATATCCCCGTGTAAACTTTCTCAAAAGTATTATTTCAAAAAGATTTCCAGAGTATCATTACAAAAAAGCAGACCTTCTCAAAGTATCATTTCAAAAAGACTTATCAAAGATTGTTTCACAAAGTTTCTAAAAATGTTCCTTCACAACTTTTTACCAAATTTTTGTTTCGGAAAAACTTTTCTGAAGACATTTGTTTATAACCCTTCTTAAAAACTTCTTTTCAAAACCCGTTTCAAAAATCTCTTTTCAAACCCTTTTTCAAAAATTTCCTTTCACAATTCTTTTCAAAATTTCTTTTCACAGATCTTTTCAAAAATCTCTTTTCAAAAACCTTTTTCAAAAAACCACTTTTCGAAAAAAACCCTTTTTCAGAAATAATATCTTTGCTGAGCGCTAATGGAGGAGCAAGCTCAACTCAACACTAGTCTCAGTCTAAAACCGAAAACAAAGGAGCCCAGCTCCATTCAATTCACACCTTGTTCCAACAATCAACATCACTCTCCCCAGCTCTGGCTCGTTCTCAACATTATTATTCATTCTTTCCCCAATCAACTCTTTATCTCTTTTCCTAATCCATCTCATATCTTTCATCATTATTCCTTTCTTTTACTGAATCTTCACTTTCAATTTCATTACTTTCACAACCCCTTTATTTCCTTTTCATTTTCTTATTCAGGACGTAACAGACGTCCATCAGCATATTATTCGTTTACTTTAACAGCAATAAATATCATCAGGCATAATTAAATAAGAACATAAAAGTACACTATCAATCATACACTCATCACACAACAACAATGTGACCTTTGTCACCTTCGTATAAGTGGCCACACAACACAGACAATTGCCACTTATACTACTGACTCCGAACCACTTAGTTCCGATCTTTGAGATGATACGGAACGTCCTAATATATCACCTAACTTCCATGATGTCTTAGGAAAGCTTCTCTCTCACCTGAAGTCCAGTGATTTAATGCGTATCGTCTCCTCTGATTTCTTTTGCTGCTAGCTGCCCCAATCCCTCGTCTTTAAGATTCCTCGTACTAAATAAAATACGTTTACGTTATTAACTCGTATTAAGAAAATCTTTTCTTGATTCGTGACACTTTCTACTCCTAATCGAAAGACTTAAAACACTATTGCTTTATCAAAACAATTCCCGTATTTTCTAGCACTTAAATGTTTCAAAACCCTTTTGAAAACATTTCATAAAATGATTTAAACCAATTTGTTTGTTTGCTGGTCCATCTTGGACAGCACCTTAATTAAATTTGAAAACACCTAAAAATTCACCGTTTTCGACCCGGATTTTTCTTAAATCAATTGTCACTTGAAAACCATACTCTAAGTCATATGAATACATTTTTGAATTTAAGAAACCACTTTAAATAATTATTGGACAGCAAGAAATTATTTTGTAAATCCTTTTTAATAAAACCCGAAAACGTCGTAAAAACACTTTTTTTTTTGTAAATAAAAAAATTTTATTAATACCAACTTGCAAACTTTACCACTTACATAAACCAATGCCACCTTCTAGGAAGGGTTCAATGGTAAAATCCCAAAAACAAATTAAGACAAACTAAGACAAACTACAAGAGCTAAATGAAACACAAAATCCTTTGAACCACAACTCCATTCTGACATGCAGTGAAGTCACTCAGCTTAGTTGATATCCTCATTGCCAACTCACGAAGCACAACCCTACACCTACTCTCTGGATCTTGTTTCTTCCCCTAGAACACCCTACGGCACCGCTCCGTCCAAACTTCATACACCGCCGCAGCAAGCAGAGCACGTGAGATCTTCCGGTAAGTCTTCTCCTTTATTCCATAGCTTACCCATTTAATCCATTTAGAGCTATCACAGCTCAAAAATGGCATGCACAGCCAATTTGCAAGAAGAGTAAGCAGCTCCTTACTCCAATTGCACTTGAAGAACAAGTGATCACTCGATTCAGGGTGTAACTCACACATAGGGCACATAATAGAACTTAGGTTTAGAAATCTCTGTAATCGATCATAGGTACTAAGTCTGTTATGAAGCATTAGCGACATAATAAAGCTATGTTTAGGAATAGAAACTGAATTCCAAGCCACTCTGTAGAATTTGAATTTCTCAAGATGCCCACAAAGGAACCTGTAACCTGATTCAATTGAGTAGTCCTCATTATTCCACACACCATTGGCAACACCTGGAGCCAAGCAATTTCTGACTTTTAGGAGCTGTTTGTAATGCCAACCTTGATCTTGACGAGGCTGAGCTTCCCATATGGATTCATTCTTTAAGTAGATCTGATTGATCCATTTGACCCATAAAATGTCTTCCTTTTTTGAGATGCTCCAAATCTGCTTCCCAAGGCCTGCTTGATTCCACAGAATAGTATTCTTGAACCCCAAACCCCCAAACTTCTTCTCTTTGCAAACATTAGACCAACTAACATTACCTGCAGGTTTATCACCCCATAAGAACTTTCTACAAATCTTCTCAACCCCCTTAAGAACAGCCTTAGGTATAATGAACACTGAGGCCCAATAAATGTGCAAAGTAAGAAGAAAAATAAGCACGCATCTTGCTTGATAGGATAAGTGTCTTGTCCTCCAGCTATTCAATCTGGCAGATACTTTGTCAATGAGAACCTTGCAAGTAGCTATTGACCATTTCTTAGCTGATATTGGGAACCCCAAATACTTAAAAGGAAAAGAACCTTCCTTAAAAGCAGTGCAATCCAAAATTTCACTTCTAAAAGCCTCCTTCACTCCAGCCAGATAAATTTGAGACTTCTCATGATTAGCCTGTAGCCCTGAATTCTTAGAAAACTCCAGCATAGCATTCATAATGATTCTGACACTCTTAGGGTGTCCTTTACAAAATGTCATTAAATCATCAGCAAAAATGAGGTTAACTAGATTCAACTCTCTACAAAGAGGGTGAAACCTGAACCCTTGCTCCTTTGTGGCAGCCAATAATCTTCTAGAAAGCCCTTCCATAGCAATGACAAATAACAAAGGAGAAATAGGGTCTCCTTGTCTAATGCCACTGTGATTTCTAAACTGTTGAGAGTGCTTCCCATTGATCACAATACTGAAGGTCACTGTTGAAATTCACACCATAATCCAGCTAACAAATTTAGTAGGAAATCTCAAAGCATCCATCATGTCTCTGATAAAACTCCAGCTTAGTGAATCGTAAGCCTTCATTAGATCAATTTTCAATAAGCACCTAGCTGAGACATTTTTCCTTCTATACAGTCTCATAAGATCCTGCACAATAAGTACATTGTGTACTATGCTTCTTCCCTTCACAAAAGCTGTTTGATTGTTATTAATTAACTTAGGCAGAACTTCTCTGAGCCTCATGCATAACAATTTAGAAATACACTTGTAGAGAGTATTACAACAGGCTATTGGCCTGTAATCTCTAGTTGTAGTAGCATTCTCACATTTAGGAATCATGACTAAATCAGTATAGTTCCAAGCTCTTAGAAGCTTACCTGTAGTAAAGAATTCCTCAATAGCCAAACAACAATCCTCACCAACCACTTCTCAGGCTGCTTTGAAAAACCCTGAACCAAAGCCATCAGGACCAGGTGACTTGTCCTTATCAATTGACCACATGCATTGTCTAATCTCCTCCCTTGAAAAAGGCTTGATAAGAGCCAACTGCTCCTCAACATTAAGAACTGGACCATTCTGGCAAACTATGTCCTCTAGAGACCACACCACTTCTTTTCTTCCAAACAATCTGGTATAATGATTCACAAACTCATCCATAATTCCCTGCTGATCATGTATACACTGTCCATCAGCTGAAGTAAGGTTTAGAATGCGATTCCTGTACTGTCTGGCTCTAATTGTATTATGAAAGTAAGCAGTGTTTTGATCCCCCTCCTTGACCCACTTTTCTTTAGCCTTTTGCTGTAAGATAGAAATAGAGTCATTCAAAGCCTTCATGTATCTGCCATATAGGATTTTTTCCTTCTGATGAAGTTCTGGATCCTGAGGCTTCACACTTAGCTCTGATTGAATTGAATCCAAATCCTTCCTTAGCACCTGCTCTTGCAAAACTGAGTTGACATACTCTCTTTTGTAAAGCTGCTTTAAAGGCTACTTCAAAAGATTTAGCTTCTTCATAACTCTATATTGAGCATACCCTTGAATATCATTCCCCCAATTCTCCTTTACAATAGACAAAAAATCTTAATCCTGAGAACATACATTAAAGAATTTAAAGCCCCCTTTAGGCCTCTCCTTAACACTAGAATTCCTTATCAAAGCTGGAGTGTGATCTGAAATATTGCTGTTTAGGAATTGAGTAAACAAAGAAGGCCACAAGTGCAACCAAGCCTCATTCACCAAGTTCCTATCCAGTTTGCTGTAAATTCTGTTTCCATCATGCTGCCTATTACACCATGTAAATAAATTCCCACAATATTTCATATCCTGAAGTCCACATTCCTGAATGCAATCTCTAAAATCCTCCATAGCCTCCCAATCTACCTGATTACCTCCCAATTTCTCAGATGGGTCCAAACAACAATTAAAGTCCCCTGAAATTAGCCATGGGCTATTCACTGAACCATGAATTTCCCTTAGATCCTCCCATAAATCCTTCCTCGGCACTTGGTCATTAGCACCATAAACAAAAGTAGCCAGCCACTGTACTGAAGTGACAGACATGGAGATTAAGCAATGAATCAATTGGCCAGAGCTTTTCAACATTGTTACCCTGAACATATCAGGCTTCCAAACAACACAAATTCTCCCTACTGGATGATGATCAATGTTTGAGACATAGTGCCAACCAGGAGCAAACTTCTCTAGAGTAGTGCTTAGAGAATTAGCTCTAAGCTTATTTTCTAAAATAGCTAGTAAACCTACATTATTTATACTACAAAGAGGTTTAAGCTCTCTCTGCTTCTGAGGGTTATTGAACCCTCTAACATTCCATGTTAAGATATTATCCATTGGCCTTAGAGGCCAAATCTTTAATCACTACCCCCTTATTCTCTTCTTGTCTCTTCTGAGCTTTACTCCTTGTTATCACTGGGATCCAAGGCCCAGTATTTTCTGAATCAGAATCAACATTCTCAACCTCCACAAGCTTACCTTTTCCTTTATCTTCTTTCTTCCTGGTTGCACATTCCTTTGATGCACCTTCATCTAAATTGGTAGATTCAGCAACAAAGGAAGAAACCTGACCATCATCATTCACTTGCTGAATAGCTTCCTCCACAGCCTTCTCATCATTAGCTTTAAGGCAATCATCCAGCTTTTCAATGTCCTCCTTAGAAGGCTTTTTCTTTTCCACCCATTTTTGAGTAACATTACTTCTACACATTTTTGAGTCATGTCCATACTTTGAGCATTTAGCACAAAGTACTGGCTTCCACTCATAAGTCACCTTTTGATTCACCACATTCCCTTTTTCATCCTCAAAAAAGATCTCCTCAGGCAGAGTATTAGGATTCACTTCAATTAGGATCCTAGCATAATTAAGTCTATTCCTCTCTTTAGTAACCTTGTCAACCATAATAGGGGAGCCAACAAGGCTAGCAATCTTGCTTAAGGCAGTTTGGCTCCAGAATTTAGGGCTTAGGTTGGGTAACTGAATCCACACAGGGACTCTGTCTAAATGATCCTTCATTCCTGTTCTACCAGTCCATGGTCCTGGGATAATTGGCTTTTTATCAAAGTGATAAATTCCAATTTTTAGGACTTCATTCCTTGCCTCCATTGTATTGAACCGAACAACCATAGATCCTTCATTAGTCATTAGGATTTTGTCAATTCCCAGATGACCCCATACCTTTTTTATGTATCCACTAAACACCGAATAGGGAGGTCTAGCACCAAGGACATAGCACACAATAGCATTTTGCCTGTATTGCACTTCTGATTCCACATCCTCCACTGCAATTCTTGTAATTGCCTGCCCTTCTTTAAGCACTGGCTCAACAAAATTAAGTTTTTCCCCTGCATTCCTCAATTTCGAAATATCGAAATTTGCCCATACTGAATGAATAGAGTGCTGCACCTGATGAGTAGTCTTATCCTCTTTCTCTGTTTGTACTTCCTGTTGTTTTTTAGCCTCTACACCATCATTAATATCGTTTTGTTGAACCGCAGGAATCTTACTTTGCACTCTTTGCCTAAGGAGATCAATGCTATGCAACAACTCAACCGCTTTCTTGGGAGTCAAGCTATCAATATCTTCAAGTGCCTCTTCATCAGAAAGACTGAGTTCGATCGACGAAGCCACAGGACCTTTCTCTGCACCTGGAGATTTTTTGTTAGAAGATGATGGAGTTTTCGGGGGTCTTCCCCTCTTCCTAGCCATGGCGGCACACGGTGGAAGCCGTGAGGAGGAGAGAGAAGAGAGAAAACACTTTTCGTTTTAAAGAACTCTTTGGTTTAAAATTAACACTTAAAAACTCAAGTTTTTCACTATAAAACAAACTTTGGACAGTCATAGACATAATTTAAAAGTCTCAAATAAATCAAATTAAATTTTCTTAAAATCAATTAGTTTCAAAGCCAATTACACATTCACCTATTTTTCAGACATCAATTATCACTCAAACAACAACAACAACAACACTTAAATGGATTAAGTCACATAAAGCAATTTAAACATTTCACAAATAATTCATAACACAAAACACTTAGGCATGCATAAATTCACAAACCACATTGAACTAAAGATTTAAATCAAGCACCTTTACTTTTCTCACTTTAAACAGCTTAAATCCTTTTCAAAATTTATTATATAAATTTACTTTCATGCAACTAAATTTCCTAGACTCACCTATATTACATGACCTAATATAATCAAGAAAATAATTCAAGAATAAAACACACAAATCAACTTGGTTTATTTTAAGCACTTAAATTCTATTTTCTTTTTCATGCAACAAAAATATTTATTCTCCCTTTTTCTCTTAACCGAATACACACACAAGTACAATTAAACACAAAACTTTTTCCAAAATCATCTAATTCATTTATTCCCTTTATTTTTAAGTCAAAAACCGATTAGAAAGTAAATATTCACAACACAATTTCAAACAATTCATTTTAGCATGATTTCTCAAAACATACTCATTACTTTTAAGTCACCTCATGAAAAAGAACTGTAACGCCCCGATTTTCACCATCCAAAATAATCATTTATTTAAGAAGTTGCTAAAAATAAGGCCATTTTCTTTTAAAAAAAAGTTTTTGGGAAGCCATTGGCGCCTCGTAACACTCATCCTTGAAAACCGGGTCGTTACTTAAAAACCATTCCGCACTTTCCCTTTCAAATCTTTCAAAACAATTTTAAAGATTCGGCCAGTTCACAACATAAGGTAGGGCATAGTTACAAGAGTGATACATTGCTAAGGTAATCCTTGACTCACACTTACAACAACTTAAACTAATTACCCTACCTACGACTCTTCCTAATAAAAACTATCGGGTGAAGCTCCCGATCCTCCTTGCACTCTTTCTTAACTCCAGAAGAAGACGTCACTGTTGTCGCTGCTAGCCCACTATTCTTGGGCACCCACTGCATCCTAGTTGGAGCAGAAGAAATCTTTGGAGATTCACATCGCAGCTTCTCCTCATAGTCTCTGTATCCTCGGACAGATACTTGTCCCAACAGTGGTCCTAAATTAGCTCCGCTAAGTCGATGCTCTGGATCCGGAATCACGATCTGAGAGTCTCCAATCCATACCCAACCAGATGGGGTACGCTTCCAGCCGCATCCATGTCTGGTCCATGTTGAAATCTCCATGCGATAATCCATCTGCACGTTGGAGTACCAGAAACACCGGTATGCCAACGGGCAGGAGAGAGTTAGTGAACCGAACGACAAGTCGCCGACGTTGTGGATTTATAGCAGGCGGAATATCAAGACAGCACACACAATACAAACAAAGCACACACAATACAGCACTCAATCATAACATCACAACTCTTACTATATCAACTTATTAACATTCTTATATAAACATCTTTTATTCTCAATCATTACCTCAATCACATCTTCATTCACCATTCTCAATCCTTCACTTATTCCCTTTCCCTCTTCAAGGGTTTCCATCACATATTCCAAACTTCACCTTCTCATCATCAAAACTTCACAAACTTTACTTTTCTTAATTATAAATATTTTCTTATAAGTCTTATCAAATTACAACCATCGATGATTAAGGGGATTTAAAGAATCATCGAGATACGCATCCGTTCGTAGTTAGCACTCACGTCTCAAGTCTACATCTCCTTGGCCATCCATCCACCTAGTCGGAAGCAAACAGGAGTACAAAACCTTTACCGTGCGGGCACGACAGCTGTCACACACAAATGGTCCCAGACCAGGAGGCCCAACCTCAATAATATCAATTCATATATATAACAAGGCACACTGTCTCACTACACTGGCAAACAAGATGCCCCACTCCAGTTCCTCTCACTGTTCTCGATTTGCAATCTAGGGGGCGACAGTATATTTCTAGTGTGCACGCAGAACTTGCCACGGCATTGGACCCAATCCCCACCACGTTAGTGCGCCACTTGTGGAGTTCGTTCTGCCTAGAAAAGTACTCTAGACTTCTTGACGTTTCACCGTCATCGTCCTCCCCTAATGCAATCTCCTCCTAAGTATCCGAAGATACCTATGGTTCCTTCCTCTCCACTACTTCGGGTTAACTCTCATTCCTCACCGTGTTCGCTGTTAATGTCTTATAAAAGCTTTTATCTTTAATTATCCTACTGGTCAGCTCACCCTTCGTGCATCCCTTCAATGAGTCCTGACCGCTATCTTTGCATCACTTTTCCTTTCATGTCTCAAACTTGGCACAGAGCGGGATCACAATCACAACTCGAATCTCATCACAAAACTTTTCTCAAAACCACCTTTTATACACATCTCTCTCTTCATAGAAAAATCTCACTTCACAACTTCTCAACTCCTATTCAAAATTTCATTTCATAAATCTTTTTCCAAAATCTCCTTTAGAAAACTCATTTCAAAAATTTTCCTTTCGAAATCCTTTTTCAAAAACCTCTTTTCACAATCACTTTCAGAAAATCTATGTTGGAAAATTTTTCTCATTTTGGGAATCCCTTCAAAAATACATTTTGTGAACTCTTTTCAAAAATCTCATTTTTGGGAATCCCTTTCAAAAGTTCATTTTCAAAAACTTATTTTCAAAGATTTCAGTTTGTAAACTCTTTTTAAAAATCCTTTTCAAAAGTTCTTTCCAAAAATCTCATTTTCGAAAACCTTTTCAAAAATTTCCTTTCCAAAAGTTTTTCTCAAAAACTTTCCCTTCTTGAGAACTAATGGAGGAGCAAGCTCAACTCAACACCAGTCTCAATCCAAGAAAACAAAGCCAAAGAATCAAGTTTCCACTCTCATCAACTCTTCACTTTCATTTCCACATCATCATTCCTTCCCAGCTCTGGCTCATTCACATCACATCATTACATCTTTACCACTCTCATCTCATCATCTCTTCTCAATCATTATTCTCTTTATTTCCTTTCTCATCATTCTCAATCCTCTTATCATTATCTCCACTCTCAATGTCTTATCAATCTCAGGCTGCCTTACTCCTCAAGGACTTAAGCCACACAAAGGTTATCTCTTCTTGGTGTCTTTTAATTCTCATCTCTTTTATTATCGTTATCAATTATTTCACATTAACAATTCAATATCCACATTCACAAGTAAACAACTATAAACAACACAGCATCACACATCACACACAACGATGTGGTCTTTGTCCTATTCGTATGAGTGGCCACACAAAGCACACAATTGCCACTATACTACTGACGCAGAACCACTTAGTTCCGATCTTTGAGCTGATATGGAACGTCTTAATACAACACCTACTACCACGGTGTCTTAGGAAAGCTACTCTCTCACCTGAGGTCCAGCGATGAGATGTGCACAGTCTTCTCTGATCTTGGTTGCTTCCACTACCTTAATCCCTTGTCTGTAACGTCCCTCGAATTAATTAAAAACACATTTTCATTACCAACTTTTATCAAGAAAACTTTTATTAACTTAAAATGCTTTTCATTCCTCGTCGGAAATCTTAAAACATGGTTGTTTTCTCAAAACACTTTTAACTTTTCTTAGTTCCTTAAACACTTTGAAATCACTTTGAAAACATCAAATAAAACAATTTAAATCACTTGGTTAGGTTGCTGGCCCATCTTGGACAGCACCTCAACCGCATTCGAAAACACCGAAAATTCACCGGTTTCAATCCGGGTTTTGCTCAAATCAATTACCATTTAAAAACCAAACTTTGAGTCTCATGAACTCAACTTTATAAATCAAAAACAACTTTAAAATACACTTGGACAGCAAGGAATTGTTTTACCAAAAATCAATTTTATAAAATCCGAAAACATCGTAAAAACTCTTTTTTTTTCAAATACTTTTTAGATCAATGTTAATTCTTTAAAAACTCAAGTTTTTATTAGAAAACAAGTCACAAACACAATCTCACAATCATAAATAAATCAAACCAAATCAAACTCAAAACCGATTACACATGTACAATCAATAACACACCATAACCCTTTCAAGACACACAAGTACTTAATCAATTATTTAATCAAATCACAAACCAAAATAAACACTTCACAAATCAAACACTTGATTCAAATTATTCAACACATAATTCATTTCAAAAACATTTCATTTTTATAAAAAAAAAATCATTTAGGCACACAAACCGAACGCATGCACGTAATTTCACTTAAACACACATCATTTCACAAATACATGCATTATTCCTAGGTTACCTTCATGGAAAAGAGCTCTAACCTAATTAACATACACAAACCGAAACTACGCACATATCAAAACAAGATTCATACAATCATCAAACACACAAAAACTTATGAAATTATTTCCTCTTTCTCTTGACAAAAACCGTGAGCTTAATCATTAGAAAACCCATCAAACTTTAATTTATTTCCTTAAATCAAATCAAAATCATGCAAGAACATAATGCATATATCAAGGCCAGTCACCCTGGACGGGAAGACCAGTCACAAAGAGTTTCCTAGATAGAGTCCCCATTTGGGTACAATTGCCAAATTTAAACTTGAAATTCTGGGGATGTTCTGCTCTAAGTAAGATTACTAGCTTGATTGGTACCCCTATAATGGCTGACAAGGTGACTGAGGAAAGGAATCGTATTAGTTATGCAAGGGTTCTTGTTGAGGTTGATCCTGCTATCTTGCCTGAAGAAGTGCACTTTGAAGATGATAAAGGTAACATTGTCTCTCAGAAGGTGAACTATGAATGGAAACCTATATTATGCTCTAAATGCTCATGTTATGGGCATGATACTAAGATGTGCAGGAAAGGAATGGTTCAAAAAGGAAAGCAGCAATGGGTTGAAAAAAATAAACCAACTCAAGAAGATATCCAGAAGCTTGATGATGCTCTTAAACTGAAAGACAATATTGAGAAAGGCACAGTATTAGAGGAGAATGTAGAGAAGGCCACAAGTGAGATTGAATCTGTGATAAATGACTTGACTAAAGGGAAAGAAACATTTGTAGAGGAAGATACAGTACATGCTGAAGATGAAACTGGGAAGAGTGGGTGGATCTCTGTAACTACAAGGAGTAAGGCACAGAAAAAGATGGGTGACTTTCAGAGGGGAGAGGCTTCAAAACCTCCTAATGGATAGAATTGGAGCCTGGAACATTCGAGGTTTGAACCATCCTCGAAAACAAAAACAGGTTCTTGATATGTATAAAAATAATAATATAGGTTTGTTTGCTATTCTTGAGAATAAGTTGAGACTTAATAGTTTTCATCAAATTAGTGATCATTTTGTCCCTGGTTGGGGGTCTTTTATAAATTTAGATGTTTGTGATGTTGGGAGAATTTGGGTGATGTGGAAGAAAGATGTTTTTGATGTTCAGGTGATAGCTAGATCTTCTCAGTTTGTTCATTGTTATGTTTTTATTAAAGCTTCTCTTCAACAGATGTTTGTCACCTTCATATATGCTGACAATGATGGTTTGGTCAGGCAAGAATTGTGGCAGGTGTTAAGTGGTATGAGCAGTGTTATAAACATCCCCTGGATGGTCTTAGGGGACTTTAATACATGTCTGAAGTAGAATGAAAAGTTAGGAGGGTGTTCTATTGATGTAAACAGTAGCTATGATTTCCAGACTTGTGTTGATGATTGTGGCCTTGTTGATATGATTCACTCTGGTTGTTTTTACACTTGGTGTAATAAACAAGAGGGTGAGGACAGGATTGTGTCAAAGCTAGATAGAGTAATGGTGAATCTTCTTTGGTGTAGAGAATGGCCTAATTCTGCAACAACTTTTACAACTCCAGGACTCTCAGATCATTCTGCTATGATTGTTGATTGGGGTTTAAAAGAAGTGAAAAAGAAGAGAGCTTTTAAATTTTTCAATATGTGGATTAATCATGCTGATTATTCCAATATTGTAGATCATTGCTGGGGTAAAAATTATATTGGCAGTAGGATGTTCACTATTTGTAAGAAGCTCAAAGCTTTAAGGGGCACCTATCAAGATTGAATAGAGATCATTTCTCTAATATTGATGCTAGAAGGTGGATTTGAAGCAAAGGTTGGATGCTATTCAGGTTGAATTGATAGCTAGGCCTATGGATGATGTTCTTCATGCTGCTGAGAGGGACATAGCTAACCAATATAGGAAGGTGCAACAGGATGCTATTTCTTTTCTCAATCAAAAAGCAAAAATTGCTTGGTTGAGGGAAGGGGATAGCAATACCAGACTTTTCCATGAGTCAATCAGGAAAAGGAATTACCAAAACAAAGTCCTAAGAATTATGAATGACACAGGGGTCACAGTTTCAGGTCAAGATCAGATTCAGAAGGCTTTTGAAGATTTCTATCAAGATCTGTTTCTCACCAGACATAGTGGTATGGTCTATAATCATCAGGTGATTGAACAAGGAAGTACTCTATCTGTGGCTCAACAATTATCTCTTATTCAACCTATAACTCATGAAGAAATTAAGCAGGCTTTTTTCTCAATTGACAAAAATAAGGCTCCTGGCCCTGATGGATTTGGAGCAGGGTTCTTTCAGGCTTCCTGGGATAGAATTGGGTCAGATATGTGTATGGCAGTGAGTGATTTCTTTGAATCAGGGCATCTTCTAAAAGAGATTAATCATACCAATTTGGTAATAATTCCAAAATTTGACTCTCCTTCAAAAGTCACACAATTCAGACCAATAGCATGTTGCTCTACTATGTATAAGGCAATTTCTAAAATTCTAAGCAGCAGATTGGCTGAGGTTCTTCCTAGCTTGGTGCATGATAATCAAACTGCTTTTATTAAAGAAAGGAGTATTTTGCACAATATTCTATTATCTCAGGAGTTGGTGAGGTTCTATGGAAGGAGGAGGATTTCCCCTAGATGCATGATGAAGCTAGACATAAAGAAAGCCTATGATACTCTAGAGTGGAACTTTATTGAGGGCTTTCTAACTGATTTAAAGTTTCCAACAAAGTTTGTGGCTTGGATTATGTGTTGTATCAGGTCAGTTTCATTTTCTATGGTCATCAATGGGCATCAGGGTGAGAGGTTTAGGGTATCTAGGGGCATAAGGCAGGGTGACCCTATGTCCCCTCTCATTTTTGTGCTTGCTATGGAGATACTTACAAGGAGTTTGTTACTGGCCTCTAATCAGATGAATTTTAGATTTCATCCAGCTTGTAAGGAGGAGAAATTGGTGAATCTGGCCTTTGCAGATGATCTTATGATTTTCTGCAAAGGCCATCCAGCCAGTGTCAGAATTATACATGAGTCTCTAACCAAGTTTGCTGTTTGGTCAGGTCTTGAGGTGAGCCCTGAAAAATCTTATATTTTCATGGCAAGAGTCCCTTTGGAAACTCAAAATGTGCTTATGACTATCACTAATTTTCAGAAGGGTAACTTTCCTTGCAAATATTTGGGCATTCCCCTTTCCTCTAGGAAATGGAATGCTAGTACTTGCAAGAGTTTAGTTGACAAAGTTTTGAAGAGCATTAATTATTGGAGAACCAGAAACTTGTCCTACCAAGCAAGGGTGTGCCTAATTAATTCGGTCCTAATGAGCTTCCACATCTATTGGGCATCTATTTTTGTCATTCCAACTACTGTCCTTAAAGAAATTCAGAAGCATTGTAGGAAATTCCTTTGGAATGCAAATGATGATGGGAATTATAAAGCAAAAGTGGCTTGGGCTAGTGTGTGCTGTGAAAAGAAATTTGGTGGCTTGGGTATACAAAATTGTGTTAATTGGAATAGAGCTGCTCTTGGGAAGCAGATTTGGAATATAGTTGCAAAAAAAGATTGTTTGTGGGTGCGCTGGATACATTCTTATTATATAAAAGATCAGTCTTTCTGGAATTGTGAATGGGTGCAGGGTCAAAGTTGGCATTGGAAGCGTTTATTGAAGGTTAGGGATGACTTTAAAATAGGGTTTTTGAATGATCAGTGGATTGCAAATTCAGATGGATGCTATTCTATTCAATCTGGTTATCAATTCCTACAAGGCGCTCTTCCTATCTTCCCTATGTGTAAGTTTGTGTGGAATAGTGTTACAGTGCCTAAGCATACTTTCATTTCGTGGTTAATTATGGATGAGAAGATTCAAACAAGAGATAAAATGTGCTGGAGTTACATACCTAACCACTGTAGCCTCTGTGTTGAAGAAGGTGAATCGGTGCCTCATCTTTTCTTTGCATGTCCTTGGAGCCGTGAACTGGTGAAGCTTAGCTTGAATTGGATTGGGTTTTCTGAGTTTCCTTGGAGGTTCAGTAGATGGCGCCGGTGGATTGTCTGGGTAGCTCGTCGGAGATCGAATCGGAAGCTCCTCTGGGCCATGGTTGGTGCTGTTCTGTACCACATTTGGCTGGAAAGAAATTCCAGAACATTCAACAACGTTTCATTATCTCCTCAGCAGCGTTTTAAGCTTATTAAGAAAGAGTTATCTATTAGAGTTTATTATTGTATAAAGGATTTTATTAATTGGCCAAATAAGGTAGTGGTACATAGAATATGTAATGAAATTTAATTGGTTGTTGGAACCCTTCCTAGAAGGTGGCTTTCAGCTAATTAAATTTTTCCATTGACATTATCCTATAGGCTGAACCCTTCCTAGAAGGTGGCAGTTTATTGGGTATATGTTTTTTGTTTGATGTGCTTTTTTTGGATTGTGGTAATAAGATTTTTCTTCTACCAAAAAAAAATAATGCATATATCAAGTTCACATAAAATAAAAAGCATAGATCTTAATTCAAACATGGCCGAATGCATCATACACAAGACCAACACTTAGATCAAATCATCTTCATGCAAGGAAAATTATTTCAAAGTTTATTCTCCTAATTTTCTTCTCAAAACCGAGGCATGCATTTACAAGAAAACACATAATCTTTTAGTTAAATTTAACATGCAAGAACAAATCTTAAACTTTCTTACAAAAATAAATAAAAATCATAGGTCAACACAACACTTTCAATTTGTTTTCAAGGGAATCATGAAAATAACTTTCCAAAGTCAAACATTCACATGCATGCATATAAATCATGTAGATCAAATTATGGAATTACACATAAGAACACAAATAGGAGACAAAAATCATCTTGGGTAACAAAGGGGTCAAAACCGAGACATAATCCAAGAAAATAAAAAGCTTTTGTTTCAAAATCATTTTGAGTAAGAGAATGGCAAAAACCGTGACATATATTAAGAAAACATTAAAGCTTTTGGTTCAAAGGTCACATAGAAAATTCAAGATCCAAACAAAATCAAAGATCAAGACATAAATCAAAGCTTTTCTTAAGACCAAACTAAAAACCAAGACATGCAAAGGTTCAAAGTCATCATCAAACAACATGCAAGACCAAAAATTAAAAATAAATTTAGATCAAACATATATGTATCAAATAAACACATAGACACCTTTTGATTCACGGTTTTAAGCATCAAAACCTAACATGCAAAGAAATCTACATCAAGTTCACAAAGATCATAAACAAAGCTTTAGATCTAAAAGAAAAGATCAAGATCCAACATAAACAACATCAACCGAATCATAGAGTCCATCATTTAGTTCATTACAAATTCATTTAGGTCTTAAAAATCAAGATCAAAGCAAAAGCATCACATGCAAGCTTAGATCAAACCATAAAATAAACATGCAAGGGAAGAAAAGAAAGTTACAAGGTTACAAAATAAAAACTAGTTCTAATCTTCTAGGATCTTCGGCTATACCAAGAAATAAGGTCTTCAACACTTCTAAGCACTTGATCTTCAAGAAATCCTAGGTTTAAGGCTTGCTCTCCTTCCTTCTTCTTCTTCCTACCTCACGGTTTCCTCTTTCTTTCTCTCTATTTTCTAATTCTTAGTCTAAGAGTTTGAGGAGCTCTTAGACTTGTGTTTGTGTTGGTGTTGCACGAAGGAAATGAAGAAGTGAGATGGGAAATGAATGAAATGCACCAAAGGCCAAGCTTATATAAACAACTCATGATTTCCTATTTTGTCCTTGATGAGTTTCGGTCCTAGCATAATTGGGAGGGGTAAATTCGGTGCTCCAAGAAATTGCATGGGTGGAGGTTAGTATTTCTTAAGGAGACAATATAGGGGACATTAGAGGTTAGGGTTCATTCTAGGCTTTTGACTTATGGGTTCTCCATTAGGGTTTCAACTATCTAGTTAGAGTTTAGTTTGGGTTTTGGTTGGGATTTGGTTTAGACTTGGTTAGGATTTAGTTTCTTAGTCTCCACTCAAGGAAAGTTCTAGGCTACACACTCACACACACACACGGCACACACATATATTCACACATACACATATTAATCACACCCTCATTCCTGCATGCACACGTTGCACACACACACATACATGCATACATAATCACAATCATTTACTAATTAAATTCCATATAATACTAAGCATACGAGACCGTATATACATCTTCATGCACTCATAGAAAAATAAATCATTCATGCATAGAAATTATGATGGCACCAAAATACCAAACACAAAACACACTTTCATAAAATAATTCTTATCATATCATCATTTCCAAAAATCACCTTTTAAAATCATGGCATTATTTCATGAAAATCATTTCTTTAAATTCATTTACCATTTTGAAAACGTGAATCATGACATTCATTTAGGAAAATATCCTTTCAAAAATACTTTTCTCAAAAATAGTTCTTTTTAGCAATTAAAACCGTACGAGGATTTTGAGGGATGTTACAAGAACCCTAGTCTATTTAGGATGCATAGGCCGAACCCTATTTTGACAAAACAAGGTTCTTAAATCAAAAGAAATTAACATGCATGTGTTCTTTTCATGGAAACAAAACATGATTTCCTAATTCTAGGCTTAGACCAATTGCACATCATCATAGATCAAGGTTTTATTTTCAAATCTTTCACATGCATGCACATAGATCATGAATCAAGGCAAAGTCACTTTTCCAAAAACTTATTTCTTTTGGTTCTTTTACAAAACCGTGATGTTCATTAAGGAAAATAAAATCTCTTTATTCAAAAACCACATGCATGAACCAAGATCTCGTAGATCCACTCATGAAACCAACTACAATAGCACAAATCAAAGATAAAAATCATTTTGAGTAAGTAGAAGTCAAAATCGTGGTGAATGTTGAAGAAGATTAAGTCTTTTTGGTTCAAAACAATATGCATGGCAAAACTTTTTAAAGATTGAAGCAAGGATCAAAACATTTTTCAAAGATCAAAGTGAAAATCAAAGTTTCATCCATCATCAAATCAAACCAAGACACTTCAACAACTCAAATCAACTTGTAAAGGCATAAAGCTAACATGTAAAGGCTTAGATCATATTAGAAAGGAACCAAGACCTAACTTTTTACTTATGGCCGAATTACCTAGCCTAGGATCTAGTGTTTATTAGTCCATTTACTTCTTAAAAATTCAAGATCAAAGTTTGTTTAACACATGCATGAACTTCAAATTATCAAAACCACCATCAACTCAACATGCATCACCAAGATCTCAACATTATTGTTAGGGAAGTTTAGATCGTTCATTTATTTACCAATTAAACTCAAAAACACACCATTAGTTCACGGTTTTAGGAAGAAAACTCTTCATGCAACAAGATTTACTTTAAACTTCACAAAAATTTCATCAAACCTTTAGATCTAGAAGATTTAGCTTGAAAAACTTCTAGATCTTTTATGAAAACTTAATCAAGTTATAGAGTCCGTTGTTTAGACGTTTATAAGTTATTTTTAGCTTTAAAAATCCATGATCAAGCACAAACAATACTTGTACTTGTCATTTTAACTTTAAGAATTAATATGTAAAGAAAAGGAGAAGAAAAATTACAAGATCAAACGAAAAACCTAACTATTACAATTTTCCTCATGCCCATTCGAAATACCCACCAAATCAAGGTCTTCTAGCTTCTATTGTCCTGGTTCTTCAATGAAGGGCTTTGGTTTTTGGACTTGATCTCCTTTTCCTTCTTCCTCTCTAGCTTACGGCCTCCCTCCTTTTCTTTGGGTGTTGAGAGCTTGATTTTTGCTCTCAACAAATATGTGTTTAGAAGAGGAAAGAAATGAAGAGTGGAAATGAAGGAATGAAGTGGCCAACACTTCACCCATTCGGCCATATATAGACAAGGGCAAAGGCATGGGACTTTTCCTCTTTTGGCCTTAATCAATTCGGCCATGGTGCAATTGGGAGGGGCAATTTTGGCTCTTCAAGAGTTTGCACGGGTGGATGTTATCAAATTTCGGGAGACATGGTAGAGGGATTTAAGGAACTAGGTCTCTTAGGTTTGGTTACCCTTTGGCTAATAGTTAGGATTTAATTACTAACTTAGTTACTTATGGTTCCAACCTAGTCCATGGCTCCTTGTCTTAAAATAAAATCCTAGCCTTCAACATGCATACATACACGTAGCATACACATATTTATACACATACATGCATTATATTTTTCCACTAATTATGTTTTCATTTAATCCTAAGCATACACACACATAGTCATGCATAGAGAATAATTCTTTTTCATCATAAAATGACTCATACCAAATCACAAATATTTTTATAAAATATCAAACACATAAACTTTTCCCAAAAACTCAATTTCTCAACTCTTAGCAATTTGCTCATAAAAATCCTTTCTTTAAAATCATTCATTACTTTAAATCGTGAATTAGGAAAATCATTTAAGAAAAATACTCTTTCAAAACACTTTTCTCAAAAATAAATTTCTTCAGTATTTTAAATTAATACGAGGAAATTGCGGGGTGTTACATTCTCCCCAACTTAAGGATTTCTCGTCAACGAGAAATACGTTGTGGATTGGGCAGCAGGGCACAAAATTCTAACGTCACTTTGATTTCCATAAGAACACTCTCGTTTTGCTGCATGGTCGTGTTCCTTTTGCTGATCTAATTCACCTTGTCGTGCTCTTTGTTGGTTGCTTTTAGATGAAGGAGTTTCACTCATACCATCCATTGTGTGACGAATCTGGTTAAGTCCATCAGACTAACCGAAGAAGATGCTGCTCCCTTAGCTAATCGTCGTCACAGATAGTCCAACCATAGGTATGAACTTAGGGGAAATCAAGCAAACAGAAATTCACACATCTCCAAAAGTATGGGGTTACACCTAAAAATCCCCAGATATTCACGATTCTCTACAACTTAGGTTCTTACTAACTCACATTAATCACTCCTTCCTTCAGTTCTTCTTCGAACTCTAAGGTTTTCGTCTATCATTTCGCTATCTTAAGGAGGCGCTATTACAACTTGGGTTTACTTACCTCCTCATTATCCTCACTTAACTTAAACTATTGATCTTGCCTTAATCGTTCAAACCTAAATCATTTGGGTAACTATGACACTTCTAACTCCGCAATTTGGACTAAGAAGTCTTAAATAGAGTTGATAGGGCTACGGGTGGATAGTAAGGCTCATGAAGAAAAGGTTCGAATTTTAAATATACTAACTATTTTGTTGAAGCAATTCAACAAACAAGAGTTCCAAGAATAACATCCTATTTTCCTCAGAGATACCGACTACTCTTTGGGCAAGGGTACGTCTAGGTTAACAAACTGTGATTTATCAAACACTACGGAAACATCAAAGGTTATGGGGTTTCAATCTACTCACTTCCTACTTGATCTACGTCCTTCAGACTACAGGATGAACAAGTTCCTTATACTAACTCGGCCAACCTTAAGCCACAATCGAAATCTTACATCCTAAAGAAATGAGAACCTAAACTTATGTCCCTATACTTATACTAGCAAACACACAGAGTCACACAAACAAAGCATGTAAGCCCATGCTTAAGGCCACTAAGGATTACCATAAGCTCTGATACCATTCTGTAACAGCCCGATTTTCGTAAACCAAAATAATTGACATTTTATTTATTAATGTTGCAAAAATGAGGATTAATTTTTTTTTTGTAAAACATTGTTGAGGTGTTTGGAAACGTTCTTGAAAATCTCTTTTTGTTCTTCGATCTATTTTTCCGAAAACCGAGTTGTTACTAAGATCTTCCTTTTCATAAAACATTTGTTTCCATAAAAGAACTTGGTTTCAAATCATCTTAACAGTTTTCAAACTTTACATGAGTCCACTTTGCATAAAGATGTACTCCACAAGTCAAATTAAAAATTAGCTCAATTACATAATGGCTCATGGCATCGGTAATCCTTAACTCAACAATCATCACAACCTAAACTAACCACACTATCCTTAAACTGCCCTATTGAAAGCAATTGGGTGGAGGTCCTCCTTCTTCTTGCGTCCTCTCTTTGCTCTTGAAGATGATGCTCTTACTGTTGTTGTCCCCTCATTGCTAATGGATTCCAGCTCTGCACCATCGAGAAGGGAAGAATTCCTCCGACTCTCGTACCGAAACTTCTCCGCGTAGTTCCTGTATCCTCGTACGATGACTTGCCCCAAGTGCGGCTCCAGATTAGCTCCACTTAGTTGATGCTCCGGATCAGGGATCACGATTTGGGTGTAACCGGTCCATATCCAACCGCAGGGGGTCCGCTTCCATCCCCTTCCATACTTACTCGATGTGGTGACGTCCATCCGATACTCCATCTGCCCGTAGAGATATCAGCAGCACCGATATGCCAACGAACAGGAGAGAGTAAGCGATCCGAACGACGCATCGTCGACGGTGTGGGATTACGATAGGCAAGATAATAGTACCAAACAAACATACAGTGCAACACACATACACACAACACATCAAGCATATTATTATCAACATTGTTATCAGATTCGCATCATTTTTCTCTTTTCATCCAATCTTATCTATTTACAACCTTTAATTATTTGGGGAATTATAACATATCATCAAGTCATTCCTTTTGTTCTCGGCTATCTCTCACGTCTACATCTCCTCGGTCATCCACCCAACCTAGTCGGAAGCAAACAGGAGTACAAGACCTTTACTGTGCGGGCACGACAGCAGTCTCACAACAATTGGCCCCAGGCCAGGAGGACTCAGCCTCAAATCAATTCAATTCATTCAATTCACATATATATCAAGGCACACTGTCTCACAGTGGCAATCAAGATGCCCCACTCCAGTCCATCTCACTGTTCTAGATTTGCAATCTAGGGGGCGACAGTATATTTCTAGTGGGCCCGCAGAACTTACCACGGCATTGGACCCAGTCCCTACCACGTTCGTATGCCACATGTGGAGTTCGTTCTGCCTAGAAACACACTCTAGACTTCTTGACGTTTCACTGTCATCGTCCTCCCCTAATGCAATCTCCTCCTAAGTATCCGCAGATACTTATGGTTCCTTCCTCTCCACTACTTCGCACTCTCATACCTCACCGCGTGTGTCTTTTAAAGTCTTTTATCTTGTTTTTAATTAACCTACGGTCGGCCCATTCTTCGTGCAATCCTTCAATGAGTCCCGACCACTAACTTTGCACTAACTTTCCCTCATCATTTCTCACATTGCACAGAGTGGGGATCATATCACTGATTTCGTATCTCAATATCCAAATCCTTCTCACATTCTCAAATTCCTTTCATACTCTTTTCTTAAAACAATCTTTTCGCAAAACTTTTTTTTTTTGAAAATATCGTTTCACAAAATCTTATTTCACAGACTTTTACTAAATATTGTTTTCACAAACTTTTTCTCAAAAATTCCATTTCAGAAAGCTTTCTCAAAATATCCCCGTGTAAACTTTCTCAAAAGTATTATTTCAAAAAGATTTCCAGAGTATCATTACAAAAAAGCAGACCTTCTCAAAGTATCATTTCAAAAAGACTTATCAAAGATTGTTTCACAAAGTTTCTAAAAATTTTCCTTCACAACTTTTTACCAAATTTTATTTTCGGAAAAACTTTTCTGAAGACATTTTTTTATAACCCTTCTTAAAAACTTCTTTTCAAAACCCGTTTCAAAAATCTCTTTTCAAACCCTTTTTCAAAAATTTCCTTTCACAATTCTTTTCAAAAGTTTCTTTTCACACATCTTTTCAAAAATCTCTTTTCAAAAACCTTTTTCAAAATACCACTTTTAAAAAAAAACCCTTTTTAAAAAATAATATCTTTGCTGAGCGCTAATGGAGGAGCAAGCTCAATTCAACACTAGTCCCAGTCTAAAACCGAAAACAAAGGAGCCCAGCTCCATTCAATTCACACCTTGTTCCAACAATCAACATCACTCTCCCCAGCTCTGGCTCGTTGTCAACATTATTATTCATTCTTTCCCCAATCAACTCTTTATCTCTTTTCCTAATCCATCTCATATCTTTCTTCATTATTCCTTTCTTTTACTGAATCTTCACTTTCAATTTCATTACTTTCACAACCCCTTTATTTCCTTTTCATTTTCTTATTCAGGACGTAACAGACGTCCATCAGCATATTATTCATTTACTTTAACAGCAATAAATATCATCAGGCATAATTAAATAACATAAAAGTACACTATCAATCACACACTCATCACACAACAACAAGGTGGCCTTTGTCACCTTCGTATAAGTGGCCACACAACACAGACAATTGCCACTTATACTACTGACTCTGAACCACTTAGTTCAGATCTTTGAGATGATACGGAACGTCCTAATATATCACCTAACTATCACGGTGTCTTAGGAAAGCTTCTCTCTCACCTGAAGTCCAGCGATTTAATGCGTATCGTCTCCTCTGATTTCTTTTGCTGCCAGCTGCCCCAATCCCTCGTCTTTAAGATTCCTCGTACTAAATAAAATACGTTTACGTTATTAACTCGTATTAAGAAAATCTTTTCTTGATTCGTGACACTTTCTACTCCTAATCGAAAGACTTAAAACACTATTGCTTTATCAAAACAATTCCCATATTTTCTAGCACTTTAAATGTTTCAAAACCCTTTTGAAAACATTTCATATAATGATTTAAACCAATTTGTTTGGTTGCTGGTCCATCTTGGACAGCACCTTAATTAAATTTGAAAACACCGAAAAATTCACCGTTTTCAACCCGGCTTTTTCTTAAATCAATTGTCACTTGAAAACCATACTCTAAGTCATATGAATACATTTTTGAATTTAAGAAACCACTTTAAATAATTATTGGACAGCAAGAAATTATTTTTTAAATCATTTTTAATAAAACCCGAAAACGTCGTAAAAACTCTTTTCGTTTTAAAGAACTTTTTAGTTTAAAATTAACACTTAAAAATTCAAGTTTTTCACTATAAAACAAACTTTGGGCAGTCATAGACATAATTTAAAAGTCTCAAATAAATCAAATTAAATTTTCTTAAAATCAATTAGTTTCAAAGCCAATTACACATTCACCTATTTTTCAGACATCAATTATCACTCAAACAACAACACTTAAATGGATTAAGTCACATAAGCAATTTATACATTTCACAAATAATTCATAACACAAAACACTTAGGCATGCATAAATTCACAAACCACATTGAACTAAAGATTTAAATCAAGCACCTTTACTTTTCTCACTTTAAACAGCTTAAATCCTTTTCAAAATTTATTATATAAATTTACTTTCATGCAACTAAATTTCCTAGACTCACCTATATTACATGACCTAATATAATCAAGAAAATAAGTCAAGAATAAAACACACAAATCAACTTGGTTTATTTTAAGCACTTAAATTCTATTTTCTTTTTCATGCAACAAAATTATTTATTCTCCCTTTTTCTCTTAACCGAATACACACACAAGTACAATTAAACACAAAACTTTTTCCAAAATCATCTAATTCATTTATTCCCTTTATTTTTAAGTCAAAAACCGATTAGAAAGTAAATATTCACAACACAATTTCAAACAATTCATTTTAGCATGATTTCTCAAAACATACTCATTACTTTTAAGTCACCTCATGAAAAAGAACCCTAGTCTATTTAGGATGCATAGGCCGAACCCTATTTTGACAAAACAAGGTTCTTAAATCAAAAGAAATTAACATGTATGTTTTCTTTTCATGGAAACAAAACATGATTTCCTAATTCTAGGCTTAGACCAATTGCACATCATCATAGATCAAGGTTTTATTTTCAAATCTTTCACATGCATGCACATAGATCATGAATCAAGGCAAAGTCACTTTTCCAAAAACTTATTTCTTTTGGTTCTTTTACAAAACCGTGATGTTCATTAAGGAAAATAAAATCTCTTTATTCAAAAACCACATGCATGAACCAAGATCTCGTAGATCCACTCATGAAACCAACTACAATAGCACAAATCAAAGATAAAAATCATTTTGAGTAAGTAGAAGTCAAAATCGTGGTGAATGTTGAAGAAGATTAAGTCTTTTTGGTTCAAAACAATATGCATGGCAAAACTTTTTAAAGATTGAAGCAAGGATCAAAACATTTTTCAAAGATCAAAGTGAAAATCAAAGTTTCATCCATCATCAAATCAAACCAAGACACTTCAACAACTCAAATCAACTTGTAAAGGCATAAAGCTAACATGTAAAGGCTTAGATCAAATTAGAAAGGAACCAAGACCTAACTTTTTACTTATGGCCGAATTACCTAGCCTAGGATCTAGTGTTTATTAGTCCATTTACTTCTTAAAAATTCAAGATCAAAGTTTGTTTAACACATGCATGAACTTCAAATTATCAAAACCACCATCAACTCAACATGCATCACCAAGATCTCAACATTATTGTTAGGGAAGTTTAGATCGTTCATTTATTTACCAATTAAACTCAAAAACACACCATTAGTTCACGGTTTTAGGAAGAAAACTCTTCATGCAACAAGATTTACTTTAAACTTCATCAAAAAATTTCATCAAACCTTTAGATCTAGAAGATTTAGCTTGAAAAACTTCTAGATCTTTTATGAAAACTTAATCAAGTTATAGAGTCCGTTGTTTAGACGTTTATAAGTTATTTTTAGCTTTAAAAATCCATGATCAAGCACAAACAATACTTGTACTTGTCATTTTAACTTTAAGAATTAATATGTAAAGAAAAGGAGAAGAAAAATTACAAGATCAAACGAAAAACCTAACTATTACAATTTTCCTCATGCCCATTCGAAATACCCACCAAATCAAGGTCTTCTAGCTTCTATTGTCCTGGTTCTTCAAAGAAGGGCTTTGGTTTTTGGACTTGATCTCCTTTTCCTTCTTCCTCTCTAGCTTACGGCCTCCCTCCTTTTCTTTGGGTGTTGAGAGCTTGATTTTTTCTCTCAACAAATATGTGTTTAGAAGAGGAAAGAAATGAAGAGTGGAAATGAAGGAATGAAGTGGCCAACACTTCACCCATTCGGCCATATATAGACAAGGGCAAAGGCATGGGACTTTTCCTCTTTTGGCCTTAATCAATTCGGCCATGGTGCAATTGGGAGGGGCAATTTTGGCTCTTCAAGAGTTTGCACGGGTGGATGTTATCAAATTTCGGGAGACATGGTAGAGGGATTTAAGGAACTAGGTCTCTTAGGTTTGGTTACCCTTTGGCTAATAGTTAGGATTTATTTACTAACTTAGTTACTTATGGTTCCAACCTAGTCCATGGCTCCTTGTCTTAAAATAAAATCCTAGCCTTCAACATGCAAACATACACGTAGCATACACATATTTATACACATACATGCATCATATTTTTCCACTAATTATGTTTTCATTTAATCCTAAGCATACACACACATAGTCATGCATAGAGAATAATTCTTTTTCATCATAAAATGACTCATACCAAATCACAAATATTTTTATAAAATATCAAACACATAAACTTTTCCCAAAAACTCAATTTCTCAACTCTTAGCAATTTGCTCATAAAAATCCTTTCTTTAAAATCATTCATTACTTTAAATCGTGAATTAGGAAAATCATTTAAGAAAAATACTCTTTCAAAACACTTTTCTCAAAAATAAATTTCTTCAGTATTTTAAATTAATACAAGGAAATTGCGGGGTGTTACAACCTGACTCTAAGGCATGATTATGCCTTTTATAGGGTGTGCGGGTGGATAGGGCCCAAATGGGTGAGGCCTTTTAGGGTTTACATGCTGACGTCAGGTTCGGGGAATATCTACAAAATATCTGGTATTTTCCCTGGATAAGGGTAACGCTTCATATTCTTGAACCTGGATAGGTCAGCATGTCCCTTCTCATGTCTAGCCCGTATTAAGGATGTCGGGTGTATAGAACGTGACCTGTACGGCGTCCCGAGGTCGGACGAATGCCTACCCATCCCTAGTTGTGCCACTCGGTGGGCTCCTAGGGGAGGCCGAGTGTATGATCGGTCAGCGACCATGTGGGGGTCCGACCTGATGAGGATCAAGTCAGATGAGATGCCTTCGACCTGTGGGAGGTCGGATGAATGGAAAGGAGCTTTGAAGACTTGAAGATTGGAGCTAGAATGGAGAGAAATGATGTGCTTAAATGTGCCCACGTTTGGGGTTTAAATGCCAAGAGATGGGGTGCAAAAAGTCAGAATTAATTAAGAAAATTTTAGCCAATTCAGTGAAAGTCACGCCCAGGTGCATGGGAAGCTGCCCTTAGGCGCGATAGTGACGAGAAGAAGAAGCTGGGAAGAATTTGGTGCCACGCCTAGGCGTGGGGATGTTGCGCCTAGGTGCATGTGGCCTGATTGGACCTACGAGTTGGGCTTATCTATTTCACTTTTGAGGATTCTGATAGATTAGTTTTAGGATTAGCTTTTTATATATATTCTAGGTCTTAGCATTAGGTTTAGGCAGCTTTTAGAGAAAGAGGGAGCTTAAATAATTTGTGCATTCATTCAAGGAGAAAAGTTTAGGTAATCCTTATTGTCTATGATAGGGTATTCTATTCTGTTTCTTCTCATTTATGCTTTTGTAATATGTAACTAAACCCTTTGTAGTTAGGAACATGTGGATTTGTATTGATGAGTTTATATATTTATGAATTGATGTTTTTCATTTAAAACCTATTGTTTGGTTGTGTTTTAATTCCAATTCATGAAATTGGCCACTTTATGTTTTGTTTAGAATCTCTAATCCAACGTGACCATCTGAGGATTAGAATAGATCGTTCTTCCAAACATTATAACCGCCTAATTTGTAGACATACATCTAGGGCTTATATGACTTGAATATTCCAATGTTCTTAATTGTGGTTATTCATATGTCAAAATCGCTTAAGACATTAAGGGTTCTCATATTGAATAAGAAACATAAATTAGCAGTGTAACACCTAATCTTAATCTATTAAATTTTCAATGCAATTAGTAAAAGTTCGAGAAAAATTTTGGCAAGAGTTCGTTTATAAACCGGACCTTCCCCAAATTAAATAGAAACCCTGTCAGAAACCAGAAAATTTATATTTATACATTCATAACAATACATATGCTCACAAGCATTTAGTAGCATCATCATATTACCATCATTTGGTTTATAAAGTCCAAAAGAGTCATAAGAGTTTGCATACACTCCAAAATAGGTTGTGGTTTGTAAAGTTAAATTTACATCAAAAGAATGGATAATAAACATCCTCACAACCATTGTATAGTATATAGATATTTACATCAAAAAGAGTAGAGTCTAGTATATGCATCAAAATAGTAATCTGTAACGTGTGCAACTAGTCTTAAATATGATAATGCAGCTACACTCCATCAGGAGGAGTGCAATGATCCTCGGCGGAGGGAACAGTAGGTAGATCCTCATCATGCGTACATAAAATGTCAACATGTAAGGGTGAGTAAATTGAATATAGATTAGAGAAAACATTTGAAAATAATAATAGGGCATAACTAGGCACAATTCTAACATCAAGCAACTTAAAAAGGGAATTTCATATAACAATCATCAATCTAAAGCGAATTACACTTATAGTATAATACTATAATATACAATCACATGATTATGCTATGCACGTCACACTGTAAGAGTTTGATTCTTGAATCCGATGTTACACAATTTATTTCATTTCATTAGTTTGAACAATTTGATCGGATTCAATGAATTAACTCATTTATGCAATTTCTTCCGCACTTTCACTTTAACATTAACACTTTAATTTTAACTATAACACTTTAACTTTTCCCTTTTCATTAACTCGTTAACATCCTCACATACACCCTCCACTCTGGGGAAAAACCGACCAGGAGTAAGTATTTCTCAACCTCTAATTGGGTGCTTCACCTCCACTTAGGAAGGTACCTCGCTCACCCGCTTGCACAGTACTTCACACACTCCCCGTAGGAGGGTTCCTCGTACAATTTGGTTTGATTCGTCCAAATTGGCTTTAGAAGAAATCACCCTCGACTGGCCAAAACGAGCCAAAGTAATGGAATCACTATGGTTCGCATAGAACCAATCCCCAACATGGGAATCAAACCCCTGTACTTTGCAGGATCAAAGTTCTCCATAGTAATTCCAGTAATTTACTTTTGCCCTCATCAATCGAAACGACGTGTGTTTTTCCCCTACTCCTAACGTCCCCTTTACAACATGAATGATGCTATATGCAAGTGCTTTTCAATTTAGATTTAAATCCTTTTTGTTCTCTTTTAAAGATCGCATTAGTTTGGTTCAAACTCAATTGGATAGTACTTGACTCTAAGGTATGCATAACTATTAATGCTTTAATTTTATAATTTGCAAGTATATCATAAACACATAGAATAACAACAATTAAGAAGTTAACATCAAATTTAAGACATTAAACATAAAAATCACATATATAATATAACAATCACTTAGGGTTTTTACACTAAACCATTTTCTCCTAATCCTAATCTCAACCAAACATCTAAATATACCTAATCAAGTCCTTATTACTAGTTTCAAACTTTTCCCCTAAGCTAAACCCAATTTAAACCCCTTAACTCTTAGAGGGCAGAAGAGAACTTGAGAAATCCTAGAACAAGCACCAATAACCCCTAAATCAAGCTCATTAGCCCTCTTTTCCTTGATTCCTAAAGCTTCTTAAGTCTCTTTGATGATTAGAAAGCTTCAAGAGATGGATTGAACACTTTGGGGTTTGTGGGGGTGATTTGGGGTTTCTTGGAAAAGAGATAAATCCAAGATTGGAGTGAGGAAAATTGATTGGGGTTTGATGGGGATTAGATTTGTGGTTTTAATTTGATGATTTGTGGTGTTATTATGGAGATTTGCCAAAACCTAGGGAGAGAAAAACCATGGAGTCGTAGAGGAGGAAGAGAGAGAAGTCGTGGAAGAAAAGAAAAATTCTGAGAACTAACACGGTGAAACACGTGTTTTATAGCTGGTTAGCAGGCGTTAATCGATTATCATAACCTGTTAATCGATTACCGCTTGTTGATTCTGAGTTTTTATTAAATAATTAACACAGGGTAATCGATTACTTTTCCTAGTAATCGATTATCTGTGCAGCATCATACAAAGTGCAGAGACCTCCTAATCGATTACTCTTACTTAGGTAATCAATTACTCACTAAAATAATTGATTAGTGAAGGAAAATAATCGATTATTAGGCTAAGTTTTCCTTTCTTTCATGCTTCTAAGACTTCTAAGTTCACTATAACCCATTCTAACTTACTCTTAGCTAAAACCTTCTTCCTAAACACATTCTAACCTATTCTTAACTTATACCATTCTACACTTAACTAAAATCCTATATTCTAAACACACATTCACACTTCTAAACAAAATCGAAACTTGAGGATGTTACAAGCAGAGACATCTGGTTTTTATTACCTCTGGGATGTCTTGGATTTAATGAAAAATAGATATTCATAAGTAGTAAATAAGTCTTGCAATAAAACTAGTTCCTAAAGCCTTTCTCTATTTGTCTCGCAAACCCTATTTTAATTAGTTTATTTTTTATGGTTTGTTTAATAAATAGTGAAAACTTGTAAATTTCTATTTTAATAACCCTTTGGTGAGAATTATTTGGAAACAATTCACAATCCCCGAGTGGAACAATAATTTACTTACTCTTTATTACTTGTGATCTAGTATACTTTCTAGTATCTCCAACACTCTCCCTGTGAGGGAGAGTACTCCTGCTCGGCCGGAAACTGTGCAAGCTCGGGCTCAGTACCTGTGTAAAAATAGTAAGGAGTGAGCATTACACATAACACAGGAAAGCAGTTTCTAATATGACATAATTATATAATAAGTCAAACACAATAAGACAAGTAATGCATAACTTAGCAAACCCAATCAATTCATGCTCAACTTACTCATGGCCCTTACTTTAGCTTTTCATTTTCCTTTCATCTTTCTCTTAGTTACATAATTTCATAATTTCTTTCTTTCGTTTTGCTATTACATTTTTCTTTTCTTTCTTTCATTCACATTTTTCATGTCTTTTGGGGTATAGGGTGTCCATCATTGCGCACATCGCGTATGCGTCTTACAGTTGCACATCTCGTGTGACTTACACTATCAGGGCATACGGTCCGCTCGCGGCTTATTGCACGCATCCACATGCGTGACTTACTACACCCGGTCGCACATATAACATGATCAAGAACACACCACCAGTTCGCATCACTAGGATTTAATTGCACCTGCTAGGGCGTTTGGAACACCCATTAGGAACTTGGCACCCTCCAGGACTTTGGCACCCATTAGGCATCACCCGCTAGGACTATGCTTATTACTTTACTCATTCTTTTCTTATTCTTTTCCATGTTCGATTTCATTCTCTCTAGTTCTATTTCACATTTACATGTCTTTTATTTGGCAGCGAATTGACCATTGGGTACACTGACGCCTAACGGGGCGTTTGGACCTAATGGGGCATTTGGCCCTAATGAGGCATTTGGAACACCTATCAGGGCACCTAGTGTATCAATGCCCCAATGATCAATATAGTTGCACATTCCTTTAATTTTAATTTGCAATTCTCTCTTTATTTTTGGAAAGCATTCCTTTACCTATTTAACATCCAATTATTTATTCATCACACAATTCTTATTCTCAACTTTACTTAATTCTTTTACTTATTCATTTCATTCTAACTAGTCATACACTTAAACAAGAACTCATATCATTTACCATATTTTGATATGAGTTCACAAATGAGGTTATATAATCACTTAATATGGATTAAATGGTTTTATGTTATTGCTATTTAATACTTTATTTTGAATTATGCCAAACTACTCATCCCTTATGTTGACCATTTTTAGGTACCACATCTGGCGATGTCTTTTCGATTCCTCCCACCGAGGAGAGTCATTCTCCTTCTAAAGGAGTGTAGACTATTTGATGTGGCCTAGCCACTATTGGATGCAACCAAGCTCGATATCAAGAAGAATACCATATTTTGATGACTTATACATATAAAATTGTATTAAAGCCTTTAAAGTCCTTTAGCTTTGGAGCTATGTAAAGTATCAAAAATAAACTTTTATTTTGTGGTTTGTATGTTTAATGGCCATGACCCATGGTATGTTACATACCATTGTTTTGGGTTTGATGATATCGTGGCCAGTCTTTTGATGTGTATCAACATATATGTATTTGTTTATGGAACTGACAGGTATTATAAATGGAAATCCACATAGTTATAAAAATAAAGTAAACTCTAGCGAATTTTTTTAAAATATTCCACTAATTGCGACCTTAGTAGTACAAAGAGCTATACTTAACACTATAATCAGAATCTTAAAAACTAGCGTTACATTTACCCCTCTGACAGGTTCCGGCCAGTTTTTGCTATGTTTAAGCCCTCAAACTTATCTCTGGTTTGGTACTTATCCTTATGAGCGATTTCGGACAGATTTTGCAATGTTTATGCCCTCAAACTTATCTTCGGTTTGCTATTTGCCCCAGTGACGAATTTTGACCAGATTTTGCACATGTGGACCATCGTGGTCCTACTCGCCCCACTAGAGCTCTTCATCTTCAACCTTTCTCCAACCACTAGAGCTCCAACCACCATACTATCTCCCTCAAATAAGCAAATGAACCCCGACGTAGCAATGAACGCGTGTGAAGCCAGGCATCACCTATCAATTGTGTTACGATTGTACGACAAGCCAATTTGACTATAAACAGCGCCCAAGTTGAATAGCACGAATGCCTTCTCAAGGTGAATGTTCTGCTGAGAGGACTTGTTGTTTGGTTTTAGGGCATCAAACCAGACGAAGGTGAGAGAGTTGACATGGCTTGGGAAGGGTGTGATAGGGAAGCGGGTTTCGACGAGGCAAAGGGATTTGAAGTAGGATTGGAAGAAGTCGCGACAAGATGGAATGGAGGGGAGTGGTGGCACTCGATTTCGGAGGGGATCTGCTTTAGGGTTTAGAGATCATCTTCGATGTTTTGGCGAAAGTGGTGGTATGGTGGTGGGAGCCGGTGGGGTGAGGTACGATGGCGGTGACAGTATTTGGTGGTTGGAGAAAGGTTGAAGATGAAGAGCTCTAGTGGGGTGACTAGGACCATAGTGGTCCACGTGTGCAAAAACTGATCGGAATTCATAACAGGGGCAAATAGCAAAACGAAGATAAGTTTGAGGGCATAAATATTGCAAAAATTGGTCAAATCCGTCACAGGGGCAAATAGCAAACCGGAGATAAGTTTGAGGGCATAAACATAGCAAAAACTGGCCATAATCCGTCGGAGGGACAAACAGCAAATCGGAGATAAGTTTGAGAGCATAAACATTGAAAAAGAAGAATAAGGGTATCTGGCAAAAGTACCACAAACTTCAGGGACTTGTGACATGATTAAGCCTTAAATTTCCTCTAAAACATGCTTCTTAATATGCTTTGAATTCCTTGCAAAAAAATTTTTTGGATGAACAAAAAAAATACTCCCTCTGATCCTATTTATAAGACATTTTTGGGGATTTTATTTTGGTCTTATTTATAAGACCCTTTTCAATTTTCAATATCATTTAATTACTACTTTTCACAAACACCCATACCCCTATTAAGTTAACACTTTTTAGAGTTCCAATAATAAGGCTTATTTATGGTTTTAGTCCCTAAAAGTTCAGCGCGTTTTGATTTTAGTCCCTAGAAGTTATTTTGACCTGGACTAGTCCTTAAATTTTTAAACATTTTGGTTTTGGTCCCTTAGCTTCCATTAGTAAAAATAAGTTATTTGCTGACATGGTTAACGAAAACCTACACCAGTAGCCGCGTGGTGTGAGGTAGCGCCAAATAGGTGATGTGACACGGATGATTCAGGCCCACGAATTCAAAATTTTGCGTACGGGACCATTTTGCGTCCGTGGATCTGTATCATCCACGTCATATCACCTATTTGATATCACCCTATACCACATGGACTGCTGATGTGTATTCCCCTATTCACACAAACAAATAACAGATTTTTGTTAATAGAAGGGACCAAAACCAAAATATTTGAAAATTTAAGGACTAGTCCCGGTCAAAATAACTTCTAGGGACTAAAACCAAAACACGCTGAACTTTTAGGGACTAAAACCATAAATAAGCTCAATAATAATTATATGGGTAGTTTTGAAATATCAATTTTTCACGTTTCCAATGTCATCAACAAATTTATCCACTTTCCTTGGTGGGAGTGAAAAACCCCAAAAGGATTTTATAAATAGGACCGGAGGGAGTATAAAGAAAAATTAGAAATGGTCAATAGAAGCTATTATAAGAGTGTTTAATCATTATATTCTAGAGTTGAAAATGTCATTCCATGATATACTAATGAAAAATTGATATATATCGCATATTCACAGTATAATTTAAATTTATAGATAGTTACCCAAAAATATATAAATACATTTAACAGATCAGATTTCTTTAATATTTATACTTTTTTTATACCAGTCATTTAAAAAAGAATTAATTTAATAAATTATAAATCATTAATACATTTTTAATTGTACTTTAAAAAATTATAAGGATATTAAAAAAAAATTGACCTCTTGACTTCAAAAAAATTTTCAAAATTAAATATAATCTAAGATAATAATATGATCAATAGAACTTCCATGTTTTATCTCTAATTACTTTCACACCTTTTTATGAACAATTACGTATGCCAAATGTATAATGATCATCAGCTGTTTAAAATGACAAACATATTTGTTTTTGTTTTTTAAATAATCATAACATATTTAAATTTAATAAATTATATCAACCCTGATTAAAAAACAATGAGCATATTGCAAACCTGTGCAACACACGTGTTTGTTGTCTAGTATTTATTTTTGAAACAATAAGCAATAAAGGTTACATTGCATACAACATTATTAGTTCAAATTAATATGAAATCACACTTATAGATTACTAAATTAAGCGACAAACCAAGAGTATTGTGATACACAAACAAACAAGCAACGCAGCATGAGGTTTTGCTTATATATTTGAAGCTTTCATAGGCCACAATACGATTTGACTCGCAAGTCATGCTCTCTGATTTTCTCTTTGTCGAAGAAACGAAGGTATTCAAAATGCTCAAATGGTTTATAACGCAAGGGATGTTGCTCATCAACTAGCTCCTCTGGTATCTGCACAGTCTTACTATTAAAAGAAAATAGTCCCATAGAGTACCTAGTTTCTTTTGCATTCATTATAACTCGGTGTTGGCACGCCTGTATCCTGCCATTACTCCAAACCTAGGCCATGAATATGAATAAAATAAGTTCCACAAGAAAATATACCATTAATTCCATTTCAAGCATCAATTGCAGTACATTATTCTTGGTTTTATTGGTTAATCACTATGTTAATCCTTAAATTTTCTTGAGTAAATTAAAATAGAATTCTGAAGCAAAAAACTTATTATATGAAAATTTGTAATTTACTTAACCAAAAAATATGGACCAATGTGTGGATGGTTAACTTCTTGTATTTGACCAAAAAATTGTATCAATTATACATTTTTATTCATTTATTTTACTTGCATTACTTCTTTTATAGTTAATTGAACATAGTTAATTAGAACATTCATTTAATATTATATTTTAGGAAAAAGAAAGAATTAAACATGTCTTAATATATATATATATATATATATATATATATATATATATATATAATGACTTGCATATAGAAAAACAGCCAACTCTTCTAAAATATAATCCAGATACAGGAGAGGAGAAAGTGTTGAATAGCTCCATTTGCGAATGTTTGAAAGAAATATAAAGTTTAATAAAAAAAATACCATGTGTGGAAAAAAAAAAAACATATGGTTGTTACACTCTAATAAAATTAGAATTTAACCTCTGTATCCTTTGATGAGAAGGGTTGTGATATCTTCTATATTATAGTACCAAGTCTTAAGGTTTGGGAGTTGCAAGTTCCGGATTTGATCTTGGGCGCCACTATTTGGTAGATTTAAATATCCTTTCTCTATCCCCATAAAAAAATCAAAAATACTTTGCTTATAAAAAAAATACTCCTTTTGTTTTTTATTTTCTTTTTTAGAAATTTTTTGTTTTTTTTATCTGTCCTTCTGAAAATTTCAATAATGTAATAGAGGATTTCAAACGTGTAATAAATATTATTTCCATGTTCACCCCTATTCAATAGGTCTTGATCATTGAAAAAAAATGATTATATAGAAAGAAAGGGTATAGTAGAAAAAAAACACAAATAATATATTGGAAATCTATGTAATAATTACATTTCTTAAAGGACCTATTTTATTTGAAATAGGACAAATAAATAAAAACGAAGACATTATATAATAAGTAGTAACATGAGGACTAAGATGTCACATGTATGCTATGTCATACCTTTTGTAGGGTTAACCAATAAGGCCTATGAAACCGACTAACAGACAATACACGGACGACCCTTGGCCCATCAAAGGCCTACATTACAAGGACACGTGACGACCTCGGAAAAGGTCATGGATGTCCTGATCAACTATTGAACCGACTACAAGTCGATGCCTACACGGTCGTAAGCCGACCGTTCACCCCGAGCCCCCCATCACAGGGACCCTCGGGTGGCCTCCTCGGGATAGATGGGTCGACCTGGTCTCGAGACGCCGTACAGACCACATGTCACCCATCCCGTACATCCTTAACGAGCTAGACATGAGAAGGGTACATGCTGCGCTGTCCAGGTTCTAGAACATGTTGTGCTGTCTAAATTCTAGAAGGATACCAGATATTTTGCAGATATTTTCGTAGAACCTGACATCAGCATGGAAACCCTAAAAGGGCCTCCATTCAGGCCCTATCTGTACACCCCTTATAAAAGGCATAATACTGACTAGGGCTCAGGTACGTTCTCTCATCCCTATGTTGACACTATTGCACACACTGTTTACAAGGAGAGACCCTGTGTATCCAGTATATTTCTATAAACGTCACATATTAATTGCTTGATTCTTCACAGATTCCAAAGGCCATAAAGCTCTAGTCCTAGGGTCATAAAGATCAAGAACATTACCTTATTTAGAACCACTACATTGGCGTCGTCTTTGGGGAACGAATAACTAGTATTCCCACCTATTTTCATCACACAAAAGCATGGTAAATAGTGCAGGACGCAACTGTGGTTACAACCACCAAGATGATGGCCGCAGCGGTGGCCCTGGTCACGAACGCCCCGGGCGAAGGGGGCGAGGCCGTGGACGCCCTAGAAATCATGGAGAACCACCGCTTCGACTCGAAGGACCTGGGGTTCCAAGCTCACCTCCTAGGGTTAACACAGCCGGAGGAAGGCGTAACCCTTCTGGAGGTAGGGCACGAGAACACCCCCAGCAACACTTTGTCGAAGGATTGGTGACGTCTAATGAAGACGAAACTGCCACGTCTAGACCTCCACAGATCTCAACTATAATCCACCCTTCAAGCAACGAAGGGAGGAGGATAGGAGCACAGTTTCACCACTACGCTGAACAGATGCAGCAAGAACAGAGCGACGAGATGAAAGAATGGAGGAACCCAAGACGAGAGCTCACAACGAGCCCAGGTGGTCTGAGGGAAGATTCGGAAAGCTTCAAGGCGTTCCGAGACCAACCCGATCTGAGGGTCAGTCACGACAATCTGCAGGTTCCACGAAGCTCAGGGACGACGACATTATAGATGTCCTAAAAAAGCAAATAGTCGTGATTGAGTGACAAAACCGAGTTATTGCCGACCTACAACAGACCACGATGGAACAGATTGCCAAAATGAATGTCCTAATGCACACTACCCCCATCGGGGAACTAGACACGGTTCTGCCACCACCAGCTCCACTCACAGCATCAATGCCTCCACCGCAATGAATTTCACCATCCTTTCTCAACTCCTTCCCAACTTCCATGATCAACCCCGAGCAAAATACCATGTTGTCCCACCCAGGATATCCTTTTACCGAAGACATGGTAGCTTTCCAGACATCCCAGCATTATCCCTGGCCAGCGAACATCCCTAGATACACGAGATCGACTGACCCCGCCAACCACATCGCTACGAGTCGGAGATGATCTACTACGGTGGGGGGTTAATATGAAGTGTCGAGCGTTCTCACTCACCATGGACGAGGGCGCGCTGACATGGTTCAACACACTTACACCAAGATCTATCCGATCGTGGGACGAGCTTAAGCGCGCCTTCCTGAACAGATATTCGATCAGCATGGCTCCCTCGAAGTCAGATCACGCTTTGACTGGGATAACACAAAGAGCGGGGGAGTCGCTAAGAGAGTATCTAACCAGGTTCATGAACGAAGCCAGCAACATCGCGGGTCTGGAAGAAGGGGTCTCAGTCCTCCCCTGCATCCAGGGACTCCTCCATGGCGAATTCCGGAACTCCCTGATAGGGAAGTCACCCAAAAACATGAGCGAACTCCGGGAGAGATCCAGGAAGTTCGTGAACCTAGAGGAGTTCAACATAGGGCAAGCGACAAGGATGGCGGAAAGAGAGGATCTGACCCCAAGGAAAAGGAAGAAAGGTATCGAGATGAGAGGCAGCCGAAGGAAAGGGGGGATAGGGCTGAAAGGAGAGGTCCGCCGAGAGGCAAGTACGACGAATACAACCCGTTGACCGTCCCTAGAAGCCAGATTTTGCAAGAAACAATGACTACCGAGATGCAAAACGTGACAAGACCTCCTGCCTTGAGAAAACCTCACCAAAAGGATAGGTCCAAGTACTGCGAGCACCATGGCGGTTATGGGCACACAACCAACCAGTGCACGTGGTTAAAAGACCTCATTGAAAAGATGGTCCGAGATGGAAAGCTTCAGCGATACATCAAAGGCGTCATTGATAGAAGAGGCAGAGGGAGAAGCATGACACCCCCAAGAAACAGAAGAAGAAGCGCAACACCCCCAAGATCCGATCAAAGACAGAGAAAGAAGGCCCGCCCCAAGAGAAACAAGCAACAACAACCCAACAACAGGAATAAATGTGATCGAAGAAGCCAAGACGTCCCCTAACGATTACAAAGTGACTGTGATCGTTGGAGGGTTCGCCATTGGAGGAGAAAAAAGGGCAGACAGGAAGAAGTATGTGAAACAAGTATTGGTCGTGGCCAACACGCCCACCCAAAAAAAAGAGAAACAAGGAAAAATGTCACACTGAGCTTTGGAGATGAGGACTTTGAAGACATACTGTAGAACCACGACGATCCTATGGTCGTCACGTCGCGTATCGGCAAATACCAAGTTGAAAGACTCCTGGTAGACCAAGGGAGCTTCGCAGATATCATTCTCCTCCTTCTCTTCAAAGCTATGAAGCTAAAGGAATCAAACTTGATCCCACCGAAGGAAACCTAATTGGCTTTACAGGGGATGCAATCATTCCCCTCGGCCACATTCATCTACCGGTTTGCATGGGAACCAGAGCGTTAACAAGGACATAAATGATCAAATTCATTGTGGTCGACTACCCATCTACCTATTATGACATCCTGGGAAGACCCTGTCTCTATGTCTTCCAAGCCGTGGTGTCAACCGTCCACCTAGCGATGAAATTTGTTAAGGCAGATGATAAGGTGGTCACCGTGCGAGCCAACCAGGGAATTGCCCAAAAATGTTATAATGTCAGCCTGAGCAAGACTAAAGGTGAGCACGGTCAAAAGGAAAAACATGGAAAAGGAGGGGTCAATCTAATAAACTTCAGGAACACAAAGGGGGAAAAAGAAAGCACCAAACAGCCAACAAAGGGACGACTACAAACCGAGCCTTTTCAGGCTCCCGAGTAGTAAACCCACCCAAAAAAAAAGAATAGGGGGCCATGACTGACCTAATCCCTCAATGGCACGCTACTCAATCATTAATGGCACGCTACTCAATCGCTAGTGGCATGTTACTCAATCAGTCTGACAACTCAACAATCCCGAGAAAGCAGGAAGTTAGGAACGGCATTGGCACGAGCCCCTAACTAGTAACCTATGGAAAATACAACTTCGGAAAAAGTTATATCTCCCCATTTCCCACTTTTTATTTTCTGTCTACAGAAAAGCACGCCTTTAGAAGCAGTTCTAAAAGAAATCTTGAGGAAAAGCTCAGACTCATTGAGCTAATTTTGTAAACCTCATTTCAAAGATACAAAGACTTTTTCTATCATGAACTTATTTGTTATTTACGTACTTTTCCTTACGCTCGGTTGGACACCGAATCTAACCCGAATCATTATACACAGATCCTGGCCGAGTTTATAACATAGCAAGTAAAATAAAGATGCTCGAACGCTACACTAGTCATTTAAAAATGATTAAAGCGGAGACTGGCAGACCGAGGAACCTACCTTGGCCAAAGGTCTGAGTTCCGAATTCTAAAACATAACGACAGTTCATAAAGCAAAGGAAACGAAGATCTTTTTTTATTTATCTTGTTTGATAATGAACAAATAAGGGCCTTAAAAGGCTTACAATAAAAAGACCCACAAACAGGTCTAAAAAAATATATAATATTAAAAATAGAAAATATCGCCACTCCTTTATATCTGAAAGTTGAATGGAGGCCTCATCAAACTGAGGATTGTTTATGGACAATTGCAGAGGGTCGGGAAGGGTCGGGGAAGAAAGGCCTACTTCAGACTCGTCCCGACGGTTTATCAGCTTCCCACCCTTTACCTCAAAATAAGGATCAGCGCCAGCCACTCTTAAATCATGGTTGAGCAGTTTAAGCTGGTGAATAGCATTCAAAAATTGTTCCTCATGAGATAGCTCCCAATACAGGAGGTAGCGCTCAGAAGTGATCTTGTGCTTCAAGGCCTTCTACAACATCTTCTCGTAATGCTCATGAGACTGGCTCAACTGACCCTCAAACAGCTCTTGAGATTTCCTCAGTTGATCCTTGAGGCGAGCATTCTCTTCCACAAGAACACGCAAGCGCTCACTGGAGGTCTTTTCACCCGCCACACGGACAGCCTCGACCTTCTCTACCTTTTCCCGAGCAAGACGCTCGCGCTCTTGAGATTGAGAAAGAGCGTCATCCTGCTACACCTGTTGCTCAGTAAGCTGCCGAATCTCGGCCTGATAGCCTTCCTCCCGCAAAGTAGTTGTTTGCCTTTTCTCCCTTTGTAGCGGATACGGCCGAGGAGATGTCATAGGCATGATCCGCGACGCTATACATAAGGCTGGCCGCTCGGAGGAGGTATTTGCCCATCATGTTAGCCTCCTCGTATCTTGTGATCCCATTTTGATTGTGCCACCGCCGATCATCAGCCTCAGTCTTCACACAACCCCGAAGCTTCTTCGGAATCTGCTCAAAATTCCACACGCTGTACTCTGGTGCAGAAGGACTATGACCTTTTATCCCGACATCAGGACCACCCATGGCCCAAGGGGGGGTGAGCCAATCAGAAGCCTTACCCTTGCCCTTCTCCACCCTGGCCCGCTTTCTCAAAGGAAGTTTCGGGCTTGACTCATCCTCATTGATCGGCACTCGAAAGACCTTGGTAGGAGCAGAAGTATTCGGACCAACGGTCACTGGCCCAAAGACGGTTCCCTTCGATACGACGACAGGGGCCGGAGCTTTGGTGGGAATCAAGGCAGGCCTACGCTCCTTGACAAGGGTCGGCCGGGCTGTAGAAGTCGGCTTCGAAGTAGCTGAAACTGACGTACTCACAGGCGCCTAGGCTAGACCACTCCCCCTCCTCGAATTATGTTGCTCGGCCATCTCCACTGAAAAAAAAGAGAAAACAGTAAGTTAAAAAAAAGGGAGAAGTCTGAGATCTAATTACCAAGCCGAGTAGAGATAAGCTCAGGAGGATGAGTAAGAATATTAAACACATTAACTTGGCCACTCTCTCGTACAAAGTCATGAACGAACTAACAGGTAAACTTCTCTGTCTCGGTCATCCTCTACCACTCAGGTTCAAAAGTTTGGGGCCGAAAAGAGTAAAACTTCTTTGACCAATACAAGGGAAACTGTGGCTTATCCCCATCCATAAACTGGCATCGACCCTTACCAATGAAGCGCTATTTGAAGAATTCGGGTTGAAAAGACTCCTATGCTTCACCGGCGGCAATAAAAATGTCTTGACCGCTCCGCCCTTGAAAAGAGACCCATACTCGTTTATTGCTCCCTTTCTCGGGGACAACAACTTGGGGGAGATAGAGCCAGCTGAAGGCGTTGACAATTCATGGCAGAGACATGGCTATGCAAAAAATTTGGAAGACCCAAGCAAATGCCCAACCACTAGGGTGGAGTTGAGTTGGGGCCACACCCAGGCGACGAAGCATACCCATCTCAAAATCGGTAAAGGGCATGGGAACCCCTAGCCTGACCACAAGCTCTTCGTACATAAAGAATTCTAGTTGACTGGAAGGAAGAGGATGGCACACCCGATCATCAGGGTCAACGGGGGCTACCTCATAAGCCCTCCCTGTCGTATCCATGGGGCAAGGAAGCACGAAAGCGTGGATATGGCTAACTACAGCCTGGCCAGCCAAAATCGAGGGAGTTCCAGATATCCCACGGTCAAACCAGCTACACTCGGCTGCATAAGAAGGCAGAAAAAGCTTGTTGGGAGTAGTAACAGCCTTGCGCTTCCCCATACCTGAAGAGCACGAAGGGAATTCAGAGTTAGAAGGAGAACAAAAATCAACAGGGTTCTTAACAGCCCTACTTTTAACCTTCATCCTAACTCACTTCCTATCTCTTAAAGATGTACGGGTACCCCTCTTCGCCCTAGTCCTAAAAGTCCCACCATTGCCCCGCACGAACAGGCTCGATGTATCTAGCCGAGCCTGTGCCTCGGCAATTCGATAAGTCATTATCCCCTGTCTTTCCTAAAAAAATGTGTGTGGAACATACTCTGCAAGGGGTTTCAAAGGATCCACACCACTATGATCCTTACAGTCCACCAGGTGTGGCGGAGGAGGAGGAAAAAACTCCACCACGTTTTCGCTATCACTAGAGGAAGACAAATCCTCCACGGAAACACTACCATGGTTAACAGAAGACTCACTCATCATAAGAACCCAAAAACCGAACCCACTATTGTGTGCGAATTAGAAGAACGAAGAAGAGAAAAAGATGAAAACACAAGAAAATCCAAGAACATGCACAAAGGAAAAATAGCAATACCTGTAAAGAAATTTGGAAGAAAGGAAAAAGCGAAGCAGAATAGAATAAATCAGAAACTCATAATCAAAGGATGATGATAGAAGAGTTGAAGCCTTGTGCAAGAAGGGATCACCACAGAAAGCAAAGAAAAGGGCAAGGAAGTTGATATTTTTGGAAGAAGTAAAGAAAAGAAACGTAGAGAGGAAGAATGAGGGGAAAAGGAAGAGTTAAACAAACTACCCCTTCAGTTCAATTCAGAGCCCAGGGAAAAAGGCTCAATTCGTGGGGAGCAGACACGTGGCAATAAAACGAGGGCAGCTAGCAAAATTTCGAAATTTGAAAAAAGCAAACTCATCATTAAAAGTTACCTTCCCAACACATGTGAGCATGACGTTACCTTCAAGGGAGGAATGGAAAAAATTGCTCATATTCACAGCAAGAAGGTGGGGAGGAAACCACTCGAACATGTGGGAAATCGCTACATCAACCCTAAGAAGCTCGCCGCAGGCTTTCAAAGCCTACGCCGGCTTGGGGGGCTTGTAGGGTTAACCAATAAGGCCTATGAAACCGACTAAAAAACAATGTATGGACGACCCTTGGCCGATCAAAGGCCTACATTACAGGGACACGTGACGACCTCGGAAAGGTCATGGGAATCCTGATCAACTATTGAACCGACTACAAGTCGATACCCACACGGTCATAAGCCGACCGTTCACCCCGAGCCCCCCATCACAGGGACCCTCGGGTAGCCTCCTAGGGATAGATGGGTCGACCTGGTCTCGAGACGCCGTATAGACCACATATCACCCATCCCGTACATCCTTAACGGGCTAGACATGAGAAGGGTACATGCTGCGTTGTCCAGGTTCTAGAACATGTTGTGTTGTCTACATTCTACAAGGATACCAGATATTTTTTAGATATTTTCATATAACCTAATGTCAGCATGGAAACCCTAAAAGGGCCTCCATTCAGGCCCTATTCGTACACCCCCTATAAAAGGCATAATACTGCTTAGGGCTTAGGTAAGTTCTCTCATCCCTAAGTTGACACCTATGGATTATGGGTATTCCTATCTGACTGTTGTACACGTACCAGGTACGTACCCGTATCCGGTACTCCTTGGGTACGCCTGGGTACGTACCGGGTATGTACCCGAACAAAAAAAAATTAAAAAAATTTTTGGTACTTGAATGGGTACTTGAATTGGGCATTTTTTTCAATTATCTTCTCATCCTCTCTCATTTTAACCCTAAAAACCACTCTCGAGTCTCAAATCTCTTTCTCCTCTCACCGGCTTGATCCCCCCGTCCCTTAGTGTGCTTGACCCCTTCCACCGCTAGTTGTTGTAACATCCCGAATTTTAATCCCAAGTATAATTATAATAATTATATATTGAAATAGCAAAAATAACAATAATGACGTTAGGAAATAACACATTAAGGTCCCTTTTAGTATTACAAAAGTGTCAGGAAATATCGGAATTGTAACACCTAAATTTCTTTAACATTATAAATTATAAGTTTTATTAAATTAAATAATTGTTCCTTGAAATCAATCATTTAGGTTTTGGGTATTTTTATAAAATACATTATGTTAATTACTGAATTGTATTTGATTATATTTAAAGTGAATTCTTTTAAAGAAAAATTATCCTATTAAAATAATGCTAAACATTTTGAATACTTTACTTAACTTTTATATATTCAACAGTGAATTATGTTTAGTGTTTTTAAATATTTGACTTTATGACATTCTTAAAAGTATATTTACTTATTTGATTTGATGACTAAATTCTATTTTCAGATGCTCTAAAAAAATAAAATAAAATAAATAAAAATAATCACCTTCATTGAAGGATATACTTTTTAGACATACCAATATTAAATTACTTCGTAAGTGATATCAATTATTAACTTTATGATATCCCTATATGTGATAGCATGATTTTTAATTCTTAGTATTAGTTTCCCTTCAAATAATAATAATATTGATTTCTATTTACTATAATTAATTAATAAATAAACAAACAAAAGCATATTTTAAAAAAAAATAAAAAAGGAAATGTGTGTGTGCTGTGCAAGTGGGGAAAACCCTATGTTGTTCCCTTCTTCTCCCTCATGAGTCGCTCCCCACCCCAAGCTCTCTCTCTCTCGTTTATCTCTCTCACGATCAGCGCCGAGCGCCACCACTACCGCCGCCGCCTCACCCATGGCCACTTCTTCTCCTTCTCAAATCGCGAGCCGCCTCCGCCAAGTGAGCCAGGCACGGCATTCGTTCTCCCTCACTCTGCCTCCACAGTCGCGATCTCTCTCTTCCTCGTCGGTTTCTCTCTCTTCGCGCCGCCACGCTCGTGATCTCCCTCTCCACCAAGTCGCGAACTACGACTCCCTCAAAATCGGACCGCCGCTCACGATCCAGCCACCGCCGTGACCAGAGGCCACCATCACCCCCGCTCTCCTCCCTTGGTTCGTGCAATCGACACCGACATCACCGTCGATGTGTGAGAAGCCCGCGAGTCACAAACTGAAGCCGTCACCGCGCGAACCGCGACCTCCGTCGCTTGTGGAAGATGTTGTCACTGTCGTTTCCCAAGTCCGGATCCGCCTTCCTTGGCTACTCCTATGCTCGTTGTTGGTACTTCGGAGCTCCAAGCTCGTTCTCTCTCCTTCCTTTGCTCAGATTCGTTGTCGTTGTTGTTATCGTCACCGACGTCGGTTGTGAATGTCGTGGCTGCCGTGAAGGGGTTGAAACTGTTGTTGCGGTTTGGGTTGAACCGGATCTGAACCAAACTGATCTTCCCTTTGTTGCTTCAAAACCATATTTGAGGGTACATCTCTAATACCTTTTAATTACTTTATATTGTGTTTTAATAATAATACTATTTATAATAGTATTGGTAATAATTAAAAATTTTATAATTGTTTTGAAATGTTATTGTTGGTTTAGAAAATAAATGGTATTTGGATTAAGTATGTAGTTTTAATTTTTCTATTTGTACCATTATTGATAATGATTTTGATTAGCTACTCTGATTTGTATAATACTGAGTTGACCGTTATGCCGAACGATGAGTTTTAAAAGTGTTTTGTTTAATGTGCTGGGTTCCTGAGTAATCGAGCTGTAGTTTATTTGGGTTGGATTGTCCCTAAACTAAACAATACACCGGTTAATTAGAAACCTGATGTATTCGGCATACATTAATTCAAGTTAATACTTTGGACATTAAATTCAAATTGAAAGGGAGAGTAGTTATTTGGACTTAGAAAATGTGACTTTAACTTATTCTTGAACAAAGAATGCACTCTTTCAGTTTTGAATTTATAGCGTCAAGTATTATTAGTATTTTTATTTTGTGATACGGAATTAAATAATTAACTTTAATGAATTTTTGACGATTATGTTAGTTTCGAAAGTTAGCATATTTTTCAAATGAAGATATACTATTTTTAATGAAAAGGGCATGGTCTTGATTTCAAATAATTTTATGGTTTGAAAACATATTCAAGATATAATACTTTAAACCAAAATACAATAAGTTTACGTATTTTGTTTTATGATTTGGAATCAAATACAATACTTGTCAAGTTTCGATATTTCATATTTAGTTTATTTTAGTTTTCGGTGTGCAAAGCTTTAAAGTGTCTGTTTTAGTGTGATTTCAAAGTTGATTGTTATTGTTTTGTATGGCATGGTTAGACGACGAAGGACTTTAGGACCAGCCGCGATGCGAGAAATGAACCGCGTCACGTTTGAGCATCCTTGTACGAAAAGAAACGTATCTATGGAAACGCAAGGTAAGAGGGGGCGTTACCTTAGCTTAGAGAAAGTATTTCTGGGTAGTTATAATGATGGTTAAGAATGAGTGATTTTGTATGTTAATGAACCTTAGGGTAACCGGTAATAACAAAGAATAATGACTTAAGGAAAAGAATAGAAAACCCTCCCTTGATATTTATGTTTTATATGCATGTTATGATTATTGTAAGTTGATATTTGCTATTTTCTGTGTAAATATGTATGGGTGATTGGATGCCTTATTTGATAATTGAGTTATAATAGAGGTTGTTGTGATGGATGTTAGTTAAGAATCCCCCTAACCGAAAGAATAGAACGAAAGAGGAGAGGATAATAATGTATCAAATGTGTAGTGGATCTGAGAAGTAGATCCACCACGATGTGTGTTTGTGGTTGTTGCAGCTGACGAGGGTGACCCCGGTCCTACGTACCCCCAGTGATAAGGGGATCAAGCCACACGTAGTTCTTGAGAGTAGGGATGAGAGAAAATACCTTAGCCCCTATAGCATGGCGATACTTATAGGGGAAGTTGTGTTGTGATGCCTTATGGGCCTGTTCGGCCCAGTAGGGCTGACATGGCTCTTAGAGGATAAGAAGGATGAGTTATTCACCCTTATCCTGTACTAGAGAGCTCATGCTTATCCTGTAGCGGTAGGATTTATTATTGGTTAACCCTACAAGCCCCCCAAGCTCGTATAGGCTCGAAGAGCCTGTGCTGAGCTTTTGAGAGTTGGTGGTTTGCGGCTGAGAACCTTTTATTCGGAAGAGTATCACTGATGGTTGATAGCGTTCTTCGTGCTCGGATAATGACAAGGAAACCCGATATGAGATTCTTCATAATTAGCAAACGATTCCGAGCAGGGGAAATCAACAAAATATTCTTCATACCCAGAACGAGAGACTCTAGTGGGGAACATAGTGCGAGGTTTCCACAATCGTCTTACGAATCCGAGAAGAGAAGGGTAGTGTGTGATTCCCGATATTCTGAATGTATGAGATACCAAAAGGGGGGACGCTGTCGAGGGTCCGCGCGCAATTGGCACATGTATTCGAAGCAAGGAACCGTACACAGGCTTCTCTACGCTCGGAACACAAGCGCAAAGAGGGAAACTCGGCACAGGGGTCCTCGCCATCATCAATACGTTTCGAATAGAGTAACATGTTATTGTGTTCACTATGCTCGGAAAACGATTTGCCCATTGATGAGAATCTTGAAATGGGTCACTCAGCTGCTCGGGCCATCATACGTGTTCCTTGCATGTGTGTACGAAAATAATAATTAATTAGTTATTGTTGTTCAAAGTTAACAATTTATAGCAGTAATGATAATTATTAGCAATTAATAAATGAATCATGCGCTAATAAGTGATATTGACAATTGAATAAAAAAGTTACTTCCCTGTTTTGTTGTTGTCGTCCACATTTTTTTTTTGTAGTTAAGGCCTGTTGAGGCCCTTTGCTCTTTTTTTTTATAGGGCCTGTTGAGGCCCTTTGCTCTTTTCTTTCTATTTTTTTTTTTTTTGATAGGGCCTGTTGAGGCCCTTTTCTCTCTCTTTTTTTTTTGGAATGGGGCTGCTGGTCTTTCTTTTTTTTTTTTAGAATGGGCCAACAGCCCATTAGGGTTGAAACCCTAATGGGGTTGGCTGCAGCTGCTTGCTGCAGGTCTCAAACCAGCAGGGATGCGTGGCGGCGGCACCAGCCATGACAGGGCAAGCAGAGGAGGAGGCCAGCAGTGGCGGCGATAGTGAGTGCCGCCGTTTGCGACGGCGACGACCAAGGAGGAGTGAGATGGGTTTGGCGGCGCAAGCACATCACCGTAGAATAACTCAGCCGCGAAGGTGCGATGGCAGTGGCTACACTCGCTGTAATCTTCTGCTCTTGATGCTGCTCAAATCATGGGGACTAGAGGAGTGGCGCAGCGGTGCGACGGGTGTGATTCCAACACGACAGACCGAATGCACCCCACCACTCTCTTCTTCTTCTTCGTGCAACCTCGATGTGGCGCGTCGCATCACAGACCTCAGTTCTCTCTCTGCCACTGCACCGCATCTTCCTCCGGTCGCAGTCACATCATCACCGCAGAAGTCGTGGTGCCACTCATGTTCTATGCGCCACCATGCCTCCACCCTTGAGTCAGATGCGCGAAGGAGAAATAGCGAAGGCCATTGCACCCACCAATCCCAGTAAGCCAGCGAGGGAGCAACGGTTGGGAAGGTCCATAGCGTAACCCAGAAACCAACCACCACATCACAACCCAGAAACTCAATCGTGAGTTCTCCCCCTCCTTCCTTCTTTCGTGGCAGCCATGAAAGAACCACCAAGGTCTGGGAACCAACCAAGCAGCAAGCGGTCATGGCAGATCTGTATAGTGCGATAAACGGGGTTTGTGTGCCGGTACCGGCATCAGTGTCGGTGAGCCTATCGTCGCCGCTGCCCAAAGCTTCTACCGGGGTTTGTTGTTGTTGTCTTTCAACATGGATGGGGATCGAAGTTTATCGTCCCCACAGACGGCGCCAATGTAGTGGATCTGAGAAGTAGATCCACCACGATGTGTGTTTGTGGTTGTTGCAGCTGACGAGGGTGACCCCGGTCCTACGTACCCCCAGTGATAAGGGGATCAAGCCACACGTAGTTCTTGAGAGTAGGGATGAGAGAACATCCCTTAGCCCCTATAGCATGGCGATACTTATAGGGGAAGTTGTGTTGTGATGCCTTATGGGCCTGTTCGGCCCAGTAGGGCTGACATGGCTCTTAGAGGATAAGAAGGATGAGTTATTCACCCTTATCCTGTACTAGAGAGCTCATGCTTATCCTGTAGCGGTAGGATTTATTATTGGTTAACCCTACATATAGTGTCCTTGAACACTATATGTCCTTAACCCTCTGAGCCCTCAAGATTATGGTAATCAGGAGTTCAAGAGAAGGTCAAGTATCTATCTATGACCTTATGGTTTTTCTGCAGTTCCAGTTGGGAAAAGCAGGGTTTCCCCAGTCAACAAGTGTGTGCAGAGTGTCAACTTAGGGATGAGAGTACGTACCTGAAACCCTAGCTGTTGTGAGCTATTTATAGGGTCTGGAGGAAGTTGATGTGGGCCGTATGGGCCTCGTATCAAGGTGAGCTGAACCGAGATTCTGTGAGGAAATATAGGAGATTCATTCCCTTAGAATCCGGATAGGATCAGCTCACGATCCCATGTAGAGGCTGTTGCGAGATTCTAGGAGAAACATACGGAAGAGATAGGAAGCCTTGGTGAGACTGAGTCAACCTATCAGCCGACGTTATGTCTCGGTTCTAGAATCCCGAGCCGATGGAGTGAAGACCGTTATTGAGGCTCGGTCCCATCAAGTCCGAGCCTGGTCTTTTCGTATGCTCGGAATGAACGTGTCCGAGCGTGGGACGTTTGTGTTAAGTAAACCGAGGGAAAGGTCCTTAGAAAATCCTTTATATAGGACTGTAGTTTTTATACGGTCGGCAAACCCTACAAGCCCCCCAGCTCGTAAGACTTTGAAAAGTCTGTGACGAGGTAATAAGCGCTTAGGATAGACCTTTCCGCATGCCTCGTGACAACTGTAATCGTGCCAACTGCTTCGAGGTGACGTTTTGGGTTCTCGAGATACGACGCGTTTCCTTGTAAGTTGTGCCAAATCATTGTGTTTTTGAAATTTGAAAAATTACCTTTTGGAACTGCCACGTCTCTCCCTACGATTGGTTGCATGCGTCCATGGGCTTTTGGCCCAAATGGCTAAGACGGAGGGAAACTGAAAAGTTTCCTCTCTAATTGAAACTTACCCTTTCTCTGCCTCCAAACACTCACTCTACTCCCGAAATTTCTCAGAATCCTTTCATTCTCTCTTCGATTTCCCTTTTGCTGCCTTCGTTCCCAAATTGAGATCCTCCAATCCTTCACCAGTTTTAGCAACTTCACGCAGGTAATCCCTTCTACTCCTCTTATTTCCATTCCTGCAGTTTTCCTTATTCATTTGGGGTTGTTTGTTTTTTTTTCTTTTCGAGTGAGTTTTTCTTTGTAAACGGGTTTTCTAGTTTCGGGATTTTACAGGGATTTCTGGGTAGAGTTTCTGGGTTTCTTTTGTTTTTAAGTGAGTGGAGTTTATACCTCAATTTTTTTGAATCATGAGGGGATGGAGAGGTTTTAGGGAAGTTTATCGTGAGCTCTGTAGGAGATTAGGAGAAAATCTATCTAGTGACAGTGAATCAAGTTCTTCATCCTTTTCTGGGGTTTTTGAAGATTCTGGGAACGAAAGGAATCCATGCTCGGAAAGTTCTACGCTTATCCCTACTATTCCCCCCATCGACTCGGGTTCTTCCGAGTCAAAACCATTAACAGTAGAACATCCGTTGAATCCTGCCGACGAGACTAAGTGGTTATTAGCCTATAGATTCGCTGAGCGTAGAGCCCAAGTTAGATTTAGCCCCGATCATGATACGGAGTATAAAGAACCTGTAGGAAATCCATCTCAGGTGGGGGGAAAAAGTTCGGGGCTCGGCATTAGATTTAAAGTAAAAACTCGTGCTGTAAAAAATCCTAACGCAGAGCCTTTTTCTTTTTCCCCATAAATGGTGGAACGCAGGTGTGTGACCAATCTTGAAGAATATCCTCTGCCGCCTAATCATGCGCAGTACGATGCTATTTTTGATCGGGAAGTACTGGGGACGAGACCTTCATTGTTAACAACAAATAGTCTTAATCATCTCCGGCCGATATTGACACCTCCGAGAGCCGATGGAAATACCTCATATTTCATATTAAGACCTTTGGGAATCGACGATCGGATTTGCTTCGAAGTGCCGGAAAATCGTCAATATTTTTACTTCTATGAAGAAGTAGTAACTAAAGTCGGTATCCGCTTGCCCTTCTCCACCTTCGAGGTCGAAGTCCTCACTCATTTAGGAATAGCCCCAAGCCAATTGCATCCAAGTGGGTGGGCTTTCGTCCGAGCCTTTCAACAATTCTGCGATGTTGAAAACTTGGTCGCGACGGTACGATGGCAGTGGCTACACTCGCTGTAATCTTCTGCTCTTGGTGCTGCTCAAATCATGGGGACTAGAGGAGTGGCGCAGTGGTGCGACGGGTGTGATTCCAACACGACAGACCGAATGCACCCCACCACTCTCTTCTTCTTCGTGCGACCTCGATGTGGCGCGTCGCATCACAGACCTCAGTTCTCTCTCTGCCACTGCACCGCATCTTCCTCCGATCGCAGTCACATCATCACCGCAGAAGTCGTGGTGCCGCTCATGTTCTATGCGCCACCATGCCTCCACCCTTGAGTCAGATGCGCGAAGGAGAAACAGCGAAGGCCATTGCACCCACCAATCCCAGTAAGCCAGCCAGGGAGCAACGGTTGGGAAGGTCCATAGCGTAACCCAGAAACTCAATCGTGAGTTCTCCCCCTCCTTCCTTCTTTCGTGGCAGCCATGAAAGAACCACCAAGGTCTGGGAACCAACCAAGCAGCAAGCGGTCATGGCAGATCTGTATAGTGCGATAAACGGGGTTTGTGTGCCGGTACCGGCATCGGTGTCGGTGAGCCTATCGTCACCGCTGCCCAAAGCTTCTACCGGGGTTTGTTGTTGTTGTCTTTCAACATGGATGGGGATCGAAGTTTATCGTCCCCACAGACGGCGCCAATGTAGTGTCCTTGAACACTATATGTCCTTAACCCTCTGAGCCCTCAAGATTATGGTAATCAGGAGTTCAAGAGAAGGTCAAGTATCTATCTATGACCTTATGGTTTTTCTGCAGTTCCAGTTGGGAAAAGCAGGGTTTCCCCAGTCAACAAGTGTGTGCAGAGTGTCAACTTAGGGATGAGAGTACGTACCTGAAACCCTAGCTGTTGTGAGCTATTTATAGGGTCTGGAGGAAGTTGATGTGGAGCTGAACCGAGATTCTGTGAGGAAATATAGGAGATTCATTCCCTTAGAATCCGGATAGGATCAGCTCACGATCCCATGTAGAGGCTGTTGCGAGATTCTAGGAAAAACATGCGGAAGAGATAGGAAGCCTTGGTGAGACTGAGTCAACCTATCAGCCGACGTTATGTCTCGGTTCTAGAATCCCGAGCTGATGGAGTGAAGACCGTTATTGAGGCTCGGTCCCATCAAGTCCGAGCCTGGTCTTTTCGTATGCTCGGAATGAACGTGTCCGAGCGTGGGACGTTTGTGTTAAGTAAACCGAGGGAAAGGTCCTTAGAAAATCCTTTATATAGGACTGTAGTTTTTATACGGTCGGCAGACCCTACAAAATGAAAGAGAATAATTATGGTTGAATAATGTGAATAAAGAAAAGAAAGAGAATGTGATAAAAGACTAAAGAATTTGGTATGCGGATGTCAAGTCATGTAAGTACGCCCCGCGGGTGAATTGGTTGCGTAAGACTCACGTTTTGACATGTGCAGTGGTAAGACGCACATGAATTTGTGCGCAGTGGTGGGTTTGCAGTACCCTTATGAGATATGCAGATATGGTGTACGGGGCGCCGAGCCATGGAAGACATGCAATGTGCATGTAAGCCGTCGGATGCGGAATGTACATGTAAGTCACGCAATGGTAGTTGTGTAAGACTCACGTGTTGACGTGTGCAGCGGTAAGACGCACATGAAGTTTTGCGCAGTGGTGGGTTCGTAGTACCCTAATTACGGTTTTGTGGGTGACAGGCCAAATAAGCCATACGGCCAGGTACAGTAAGACGCACGTGTGGTTGTGCGCAACAAGTCGTGATCGGTCCGTATGCAATGGTCGTGTAAGACTCATGTGTTGACATGTGCAACGGTAAGACGCACATGAAGTTATGCGCAGTGGTGGATTCGGAAAGGCCGAAAGAGTAAAAGCCTCTAATCACGAAGAACGAAAATGAACGATTAATAAGTGATGAACAAAGTAAGATTTAAATTAGAATAAATAATTGAGAATGAAAATATAAGTGTTTGTGAATGAAATGAGGGTTTGACTTTGTTCTGTACTTTATGTGATTAACTGTTGAATTGTTTATGACTTAGTTATTATTATGTCTATTTAGATTGCATTCTCTAAGTTCTGTGTAATACTCACCTCTTAACTGTTTTTATACAGGTACCGAGATTGAGCTTGCACTATTATTGGCCGAGCAGGGGTACACTCTACTTCGTGGAGTGTAAACTAGTTAGGAGAGAATGTATAGCTATTTTATTATAATTATGTTATTTCCGTTTTATTATAATTCAATAGTGCAAGCCTTGAGTTTGGTTTTATTTTGTTAAGAGGTAGGAAAGCAAATAACTATGGTTATAAATGTTTTATAGTTTTTCTGGACTGTACTGGATTGAACAGGTGAAAAGTATAAATTTTTTAGAAGTCCGAAAAACAGAGGAAACTCTGCCGAATTTTCCGGAGAATTTTTAAAAGTAATTAAGATTTAAAACGAAATTTTTAAGTCACTAATTTTAAAATAAAAAATAAAAGTTAGGATGTCACAGTTCTGCTTGACCCCCTCTAGCCCTTACGGTGCCCCTTATTATGTTTCTCATCCTTTATCAGTTTGGTGTCTCCCTCTGAACTGTCTCCCTGTCTCTATTTTGTTCTCTCACTAATTGATACTTTAGTTTTTCATGTTCTATAAAAATTTATCTATTTTCTTTTTCTTTGCTGTGATGGAATAGTGAATACTATCTTGATTTAGAGCAATGAAAGTGGTTTGGTGCTCTTATTTTGTTTTGATTTTTTTTTTTTTGCACACCAAGTGTTTAAACTAGTTTAGGAATTCAACCTCTTTTTTTTCTATTATGCACCACTTTTTTTTCTTATTTTATGCTATTTTTGGATGTTTTTGATTTTTTATTAGTTGTTACAAAGTGCAAACATTACAAGTTGTGTGGTAGAAAATTATTAATTTATATGAAATTCAACTAATTAATTGTATTTTTATTTTTGCAATTTTTTATTTTTAAAATTTATATATAATTATATTAATAAAATAAATATAAATAAGAACGTACCCGTACCCTAATTTTTTTTAAACCCGTATCCGTATCGGGTACCGGTACCGTACCCGTACTCATGCAACACAGGTTGACACTATTGCACACACTGTTTACAAGAGGAGACCCTGAGTATCCCAACTGAATATTTAGATATTTCTATAAATGTCACATATTAATTGTTCATTAATTCCAAATGCCATAAAGCTCTGGTCCTAGGGTCATAAAGATCAAGAACATTTCCTTATTAGCAATCTCCTTGTAATAATAGGACTTTATCTGCTACTAATATTAGGACTTGTAATAATTCTAGTTCTGGCTCATCTCCTTGTACTAGTTTTACTTCTGCAGATCAAAATATTGATTGTACTACTGATGTTTCTATTCCTAAACAGTCTGCTGAATACAATATTAAGCTTTGGCACAATAGAATTGGTCATTCCAATTGTGAAATTCTGTCAAAAGTTTTTACCACTATCAAACTTCCTATATCACATGTTAAGCAACTCTCTACCTTTTGTGAAGCATGTTGTTTGGGTAAATCACATAGACTTCCTTCTCACAGTTCCACCACTGAATATACTGCACCACTACAATTAATTTTTACTGATTTTTGGGGACAATCTCATATTTTATCCACAGAAGGTTATTCTTATTATATCACTTTTGTAGATGCTCATTCTAGATTTACTTGGCTTTATCTGATTAAAAATAAATCTGAGGCTTTAACCACCTTTTCTCTGTTTCAAAAGATGGTAGAAGTGCAATTTAACACCAAAATAAAGGCTGTTCAGTCTGACTGGGGAGGTGAATTTAGGCCTTTTACTCAGTTTCTTGCTTCACAAGGTATTACTCACAGGTTAATTTGTCCTCACACTCACCACCAAAATGGTGTTATTGAGCGCAAACATCGATCTATAGCTGATATGGGATTATCCATGCTTGCTGCTGCACATATGCCTTTGAAATTCTGGGATCATGCCTTCATGGCTGCAGTGCATATTTTGAATCGCATACCTACAGCATCAATTAATTTTCGTGTTCCTTACTCAGTGTTGTATTCTCATGATCCTGATATCACTTATTTTCGAATTTTTGGTTGCGCCTGCTACCCTTGCTTGAGGCCTTATACCAATCACAAGTTATCTTTTAGATCTGCCAAATGTACATTCTTAGGTTATGCTGTTAATCATAAGGGTTACAAGTGTTTAGATGCTACTGGTAGACTGTTTATCAGTAAGGATGTTGTTTTTGATGAAAATTCTTTTCCATTTACTAAACCTATTCATACTCCTATTTCTTCATCAACTACTACTTGTACTCCAGCTTATTTTCTTGTATCTTCTTCACAACATTTATTTACTGCATCTTCTCCTAGTGTATCTGATTCAGTGATTTTATCTGACAATCCTAGTTCTTGTATTCCTCCTAATTCTTCTCAGCATAGCAGTATTCCTTCTCCATTTGTTTCATCTTCATTGCCCGCTTCATCTCCTGCTCCCTCTCACACTGCTCAGACTTCTCTTCCTGAAAGCTTAGTTTCTGCTGATATTTCTTCAACATCATCTAATCTTCATCCTATGCAGACAAGAAGCAAGTCAGGCGTTTTTAAACCAAAAGTGTGGACTGTCAGTTCTGCTTCTTCCATTTCGTTACCTACTTCTGTCAAAGCTGCTCTTTCCTGCCCAGAATGGGTTGCTGCAATGCAGGAAGAGTATAATGCTCTTTTGGCTAATAAGACCTGGGTTCTGGTTCCTAGACCTACTGACAGAATACCTATTGGCTGCAAATGGGTTTAACGAATTAAGGAGAATTCTGATGGATCTATTAGTAAGCTTAAAGCCAGACTTGTAGGCAAAGGCTTTCATCAAAGAGAAGGTTTTGATTATGATGAAACATTTTCTCCAGTCATCAAACCTGCTACCATTCGATTGATTTTAACCATTGCTTTAACCAAAGGGTGGACCTTAAGACAGGTTGATGTTAACAATGCCTTCTTAAATGGTGAACTTTCTTATGAGGTTACATGGAACAACCACCTGGTTTTGAAATTGGAGGTTCTTCAGTAGTTTGCAAGTTAACCAAAGCCTTGTATGGTCTTAAGCAAGCTCCAAGAGCCTGATTTGAAAAGTTAGCTTCAACTTTGTTTCAGTTCAATTTTCAGCAGAGCAAATGTGATCCCTCTCTTTTTACTTACTGTCATAATAATACTACAATTTATGTGTTAGTATATGTGGATGACATTATTATTACTGGTAGTTCTTCTTCAGCAGTATCACAACTTATTGCCAATCTAAATAAGATTTTTCCTCTTAAGGACCTTGGCAAACTTAACTATTTCTTGGGCTTAGAGGTTAATCATCTTCCTGATGGCTCACTTCATCTATCTCAGCGAAAGTATATTTCTGATCTTTTGACTAGAGTGCATATGTCTGATGCAAAGAGCATTGACTCTCCTATGCAATCCAGTTTAAAATTGTCCAAACATGGATCAGATTATTTTGAAGATCCCTCTTTGTACAGGTCTGTTGTTGGAGCTTTACAATATGCTACAATAACTCATCCAGAGATATCTTTTAGTGTGAACAAAGCCTGCCAGTTCCTTTGTCAACCATTGAGTTCTCATTGGAAAGCTGTTAAACGCATTCTCAGATATCTGAAAGGTTCTATTTCTTGTGGTCTTCATCTCAGGCCTGCTACACAACTTTCTCTTTATGCTTATTGTGATGTGGATTGGGCTAGTGATTTAGATGATCGCAGATCTATTTCTGGAGCATGTGTTTATCTTGGACCTAATCTGATATCTGGGCTCGTAAGCAACAAGTTGTTGCTCGTAGTAGCACTGAAGCTGAATATAGATCTCTTGCTCAAGCTGCTACTGAAATCATTTGGCTTCAAAGTCTTCTACTTAAGTTAGGCATTAAACTTCCTTATACACCAATCATTCATTGTGATAATCAAAGCACTCTCTTGCTTTCTCATAATCCTGTTCTGCACAATCGTACTAAACACATGGAGCTTGACATCTTTTTTGTGCGTGAACGTGTTCTTCAAAATCAGTTGCAAGTGATTCATTTTCCAGCCACTGATCAGATTGCTGATATTTTAACTAAGCCTCTTTCTCCTACTCGACTTGAAGAACTAAAACATATGCTTACTGTTCAAGCTTTACCTCCTCTACCTAGCTCTATGCGTAAGTAGTTCAGATTAAAGGGAGTGTGTTGAATGTAATTCTCTTAGTGTGTTAAATGTAATTCTCCTCTTTTCTATAGTAGTTTGGTATATAGGGAAGATGTTAATATGTCTTTACTATTTCAGAAACGTGTGCGGCACGTTTCATGTAAATCTCGGTGTGCAAACACTGATCAGTGAGTTTGGCTGTAGCTAATCATGTGTGGCTCATATATAAATACCAAAGTTCATGTAATATCTCTTTTAATGAATGAAAAATTCAGAATTAATAGCATATCAAATCTCTTTTAGTTTTTCCTCTCTGCACAACCCTTTTTCTGTTTTCTTCACTGTTCTTCTCTTTCATCTCTTCCATATAATTTCAACAGTGTTGTTCATTATATAATCACTTTTTTCTCACGTACTTGAGTTTTTAAGAGAAAGAAAAAAATGAGATTAAATGAGAGTTCATTCGGTCAGAAGCAAGTCAAGGATTCGAAATAATCCATGTTCTACTTAATCCTGTATGGAGGAAAAGAATTGAAGTTAATAAACATTATGCATAGACCACCAAGCTAAGTCGACATTGCTGCTCAAAGCGGATAATTAAAATCTTATTCACGATGCCGATCACATTCTCTATGCAAGTTTGGTTGACAAAGGGAAGACTTGCGTATGGTTTCAAAAATATTCTTTCCAGTTTCTACTCTTTTTTGATACTCCCTCCGTTGCTATCTATCTATCATATTTCAAACAAAACATATTCTTTAAAAAATCTAATTATTACTCATATTTCTATTACATTAATTATATATGTTTTTTCCTACTATATACATTTTCTCTCTCTATAATCATTAATTTTTCTTCACTACTTACATAAACCATGACATATTAAATAGGACAAACATGGAAAATAACATTTATTATACTCTTGAAATTCTCAATATGACAGATAAAAAAAAGAAAAAAATCTCTCTAAAAATCGATAGATAATAAGGAAGGGAGTGAGTATATAATAGTTGGTTAGAGTTAATCAACTTTTAAAGAGAATAAAAGTCAATATAGCAATGAAAATTTTCAAGTGTATAGGTTGACAACTGCGGAAAGTTATCGATTGATATTTACTTGACAGATTTACCAACACGAGAGAGGAGACAGATAGAATGAAGGCCATCAAGAGAAGGTACTATTAAGCATTAATCAATGGCTACGGAAGGTCGTCGCCAATAATATTCATCTAAAGAATTACAATGTGGAAAAGGATAAGAATCAACAACAGAAATAATGAACGAAGGACTGGGATGATTATAGTGAATTGATGGATCAATAATATTATTTTATTTGGACAATTACATCATCTAACATCTAAGTTCAACATTTACTATTTTAAATAAAGATGTGAAAAATAATAAGAAAGATAAATTAAATGATCATCTATTCTTTATCCAAAATAGTAGATGTATGTTGGACTTAGATGTTAAGTATGAATGTCTAAATAACATTATTGTGAAGAAAAAGAACATCACTAGAACCACGGTAACAAGCATGTTTGTTTTTCTTAAGATTGTACTTTTGACTTTTTTTTTAAAAAAATATAATCATAATTTAACGTATTTGTTTGCTCATATTATAATCTTAGATTATATTTTTGGAAAAATAATCAAAATCTAAAAGCTCTTTTATAGTAGCTGGAGTTTATTTTTTTTAAGCCCATATAATTTTTTTATTCTACTCTTATTACTTCAACACATTAACTACCTCATTATCACTACATACCTTTTTTGGCAATTTACTCAATAAAAAATAATCTTCTTTACACTATCCAAACAACACAGATCAACTTAAATTCATTTTTCAGCTAACATACCTAAATATAAACAGATTATAATTTTAACATATTATAATCTGTAAAAAAATAATCATAATATGATTTTACCGGTTATAGCAAACACACACTAATAGTTTAATGTTTCAAACTTAGGGTATTATGTAAGCGGTCATTATTTTTTTTTAAAATAGCTCATTCAAGTGGCCGGCAATAGATTAGGAAACCAATTATTTCTTAGTATAAGTCACTAAGTATTAGCACTCGTGATGTAATCCAAGTTGTAAACAAACATCTACCTCAATGATTACAGAATGGATATCAAATAGTATTTCCTTTCGCTTTCCTTTATTTCATAAAGAAAAAATGAGTAATGCACCGACACTATAAAGTTTTTTACACCATCAGTGCATTATTCATCATTCATTCGTTTATGGTTGTTGAATTTTAGATTAAAGTAACACAAATGAATGATGGATGATACACTGATAATGACTTTACACCGTTATTGCATACCAATTAATCTCTTTCATATTTATACGTTTGTTTCGTCTTTGACTTTGTTTAGGGTATTTCCTTTTAGTTTAGTATAGTATAGTTCTTTTAAACGATTTTGAGTTTAAGTCTTTGTTCCAAAAAAACTGATTATTGTTCTTGATTTGAGAATCATTTCAAACACAAGATCGATTAGCAAAAGAAACTTGTTTCATCCTTAATTCTTTTCAAGGTGTCAAATTTACCGGAGAATTTTTGTCACTAGACATGCATGATATAGAGGGATCTTACTAACAAATTAATTAAACTTTTTTTCTTCTCATTCATCTACATTATTAGAGAGTTAAGAGGAAAACCGCTAGTTGCACAACCAATATATATAAAAAATAAATAAAAGAAAATAATTGTACTCACCACGAGTAAACACGAGCACGCATGAGATCAACGAATTTTGTCTTTCTTTGATAAATCAAGAATGTTTGTTTTTTTTCCTCGTAATATATAAATGGAGATAGAGGTGAAAGACTACTGAAGTTTTTAGCATTCTTTATGTAGTAGTGATGCATGTATTAATGAACAAACCATTACCCTCTCCATCTCATATAAAATACATTTTAAGGTTATACATGAAAATTAAGAATTTGGGATAATTTGAGTATAATATAATATTTTTACATAATTATTATTAAAGATAATGAAAAATATTAGAGGTGAAAGAAAATGTGATAAATAATGTATAGTGGAAAAAAAATAGTATTAATTATGTATTAAATTTGTTAAACACAATACATATAAAACAAATGTAACATCTCTCATTTTTATAAAGAGGAAATATAAATAAAATATTTATTTTAATAAATAAATTTCATAAATAAGAATATAATATGAGAAGAGTTTATTGGAAAATGAATTATCATTAAAGAAAATGAGATTTTAGTAAAATATCATGTAAAGATTGGACTGTATCTCTTTCGTTAACCGTTGGATCATCCTCAAATTTTTAGACAAGGTTTCCAATGATTTTATATTGACATCAGACAGTGGAAAATGTGTTTTGAGAAGTAAATCTTTTTATATTAATTTTTCAGCAAAACAGTGAATTTCTGAATTTTAGCAGTGGCTAACCGGTTAGAAAAACCAGTAACCGGTTAGTGCTTCTACATCTGCATAAAATTAAGGCGGTTTGAGCTTGAAATCACGAAGGTTCTTCTTCCTTAAGCCTTCCCAGGACGCGTGGAACCTGTAACATCCCTAATTTAATTTACAAGCCTAATTAGTGAGTTAATAGGTCTATAGTGTAGAGAATGGGTAGACTAATTGCTTAAAGAATTTTGGGAGCAAGGTGACTAGTAATTTTAGGTACTAGGGGTTGCGTAGGATGTATATGTGCCAAGAGGCGAAATTATCGAAGTCGGATCGGGGGTTAAATCGGGGTTTAAAGTTCTAGAAACCATCAGGTGCAAGAAAATTAGGAATAAAATATCCATAGCTTTAAACCCAATTTCCACCGTTGGATGTGAAGTTTAGGATGTTAGGAAGCTTGTCTCAAAATTTGAGCAAGATCCAACGGTTATCGAAGAAGTTATGGCGATTTGAAGTCGGGACCCCCCAGGGCACGCCCAGGCGCACCGGGGCACGCCCAGGCGCGCCAGCCCCTCATTTGGTGCGCAACTCAGGAGGATCCGTGCCCAGGCGCGCCATGACCCGCGCCCAGGCGCGCGGGGCTACTAGCTGGTGCGGTTAAATGGTGCGTGGGCACCTTAGGAGCCACACATTTTGGCTTGCTTAAGAAGCCAATTTCCCTTCTCTTAGGCAACTCTTCTTCATGCCTATACCCACATGAAACACCCAGAACCACCTTCCTCTCCTCCCAACTCCACCCGTGCCTCCCTCCCATCATAGAGCTCAAGCACCATCACCATCTTCTTCTTGCTCAAACCCACACCAAGAAGCATCAAACCACCATCTTCCCTCTTGCTCCCTCAACCATCTCCGCCCCTCCCTCTCACCCTTGGACCAAGCATCATCACCTTTTCTCTTCCTTAAAGCATGAAGCACACACCATAGCTTTTGCTTCCAAATCATGAAATTGGGTGTGAATTCCTTCCCTTCTCTACCACCATCGACGCCTTCTCTCTCTCTTAGGAGCATCATCAAGTCGTTCCTTCCCTATCTCCTTGCGGCGGCCATGACCACACCGGGGGAGAATCTCTTCATTTCCGGCATCACCGGGGTAGTTGAATCATGGCTCTAGGCCCTTCTTGATCAAGTTCGAGCTTGCTGGGGTAGAAGGAAATGGGCCACCGACATACCGGCATTCACCGGCACCGACCGAAACCGACTCGGCCTTGCTCTCGGTCATTAAAAATGCTTCTAGTATCACCGCCTCGTCTCGTCGGCGAACTTCGGCATTAATCGGTGCGAAGTTTGGAGCCTCGGGTCAAGGTTTTCTCTTTGGATTCGTCGGTTGAGGTAAGAGGGGTTTGTGTTACCTTTGCTTAGGAAATAGATTCTAGGTTGTTGTAATGATGACTAGGTGTAGATAATTGATTTAGAGAATACACCATAGAATATTTAAATTATAAAGTGCATGAAATGAACCTTAGGGTGTAATTGCTACTAAATGCGTAGAATATATGTAATTAAGTAGGAAGTTAAGAACCCTGGGGAGTTGACTTAATTTATAGTACTCTGAGACATACCTGAGTATGTCGACTGTTTTGTTTACCAACTGTGGATTTTTATTTGTCATTGATGTATGTTCATATTGTGCCTGGTTTGGTGGCTCGTAAAGCAAATGATGGACTAAGTGTTAACGTAGGCAAGTCTTATAGAAAGGGCTAAGTAAGGTGGGAAGGATGGAAAATTACGAACGAGTAATTAATGAATGGATTAAGGACAAGTGGCTTGATAAAAGGAAAGTGATGTTTATTATTAAATGAATCATAAGTTAGAGAATGGTGATTGAGTGACTAGGAACTTGATGGATGTTGTGCTTGATTTAATTTGTTAAGTGTAAATGTGACAATAACAGTTGTATGATAATATGTGATATTGAAATGATGTTTGTGCTTGAATATTCATGAGATGTGATGTTGTTATGATCCAAGAATGAAATGAAACATACCCGGACGCAGTAAGACGTGACCGCGCATGGGTGCGGACACAGTAGGTCGTGACCAGGGACAAAATGAAATGAAACATACCCGGACGCAGTAAGACGTGACCGCGCATGGGTGCGGACGCAGTAGGTCGTGACCAGGGACAGAATGAAATGAAACATACCCGGACGCAGTAAGACGTGACCGCGCATGGGTGCGGACGCAGTAGGTCGTGACCAGGGACAGAATGAAATGAAATATACCCGGATGCAGTAAGTCGTGACCAGCACATTAGTGCGGACGCAGTAGGTCGTGACCAGGGACAAAATGAAAGTGGAATGTGAATTTAATGGAATTGAAAAGTAACTTAAGGTTGAATGTAGAATTTCTAGGAAGGTAGTATGGACATAGGACTATTTTATTGAAAATGAGCTTGTATGTAATTACTTGAAAAGGAATATTAGGTTAATAGATAATTTCTATTGTGATAGGGCCTAGTTTGTCAGTTATGCTTCTTAGAAGCTATTTTCCTTAGTACTGTGTAATGCTACCCTTCTTGCTATATTTTTACAGGTACCGAAGGAGCATACACAAGTCTGGCCGAGCAGGTGTACCTTCCACCACGTGGAATGTATATAGTATTTAGCGACCATCTATCGGTCATGGGTTATTTTGGGAAGTTTATTATATTTCAATTTCTTTGTCTTTTTGGAAAACTAAGAGTTTGGGAAGTTATTTGTATCCCTTTTTAACTAATGTTCTAAGTGGAATGAACAATATTTTGGGCCCTGCTGGTCTCTGATGTATTTAAATCTGCTTCGGATAAATTTTACAGGTTAAAGTAATATTTTGGGAAATGCCTTTCAAACAAAGAAAACTCCGTTCGATTTTACGGAGAAGTTTTATAAATGAACAACAGGATTATGAGTTTTTATTGAATTGGAACTAATCAAGTGGTTTTCAACAAAGAAATTTTCAGGTCATTAATCTAATATTATGGGTAATTATGCTAGGTGTTACATTTATGGTATCAGAGCAGTTTTTCCTCGACCAGAAGGGAGTAACTGATTACTCCTGTAGTTACTCATCAAGCGAGTAACTTGAAATAGAAATAGAACTGCTTTCTGATTTAGTGAGTGTCATTACTAGCATGGTAATAGAAATAGTTACGGAGTCTAGTGTGGTAAGTACTCTAGATTTTCTTAGGCTAGACTGAGCTATTTGAGGGGTGCGTTTAGCATCTGACGATTTCTTTAGAGAATCATGGTAAGCATGTGAAAATCTTTTCTAAGTTCATTTAAGTATGTTAAAATTACCATGCAAAACCTGAAAATCTTGTGGAAAATCAATGAGTCATATTTAGAAGTGGATGAATGACGAGACTAAGGAAAGCAATACCCCAACGGGCAAGAGCACTAGATTGCTACCCCACCGGGAGGAAGCGATCTTTAGTTTCGCGCCAAGTAAGCCAATTCTAAATGTGATGCACCAAACAAGATTTCAACGTTTTGAAACTAATAGGTTGAGGAAATTCAAACTTAAGTGAGACGAGAATGGCCTTATCATCGATATGATGTATGATTGAGCCTGATCACCTCAAGTGTACATCTATTGGGAGATATCATCATCTTGTCCTTAAGTTTTGGCGAGTATTGTGGGAATTTAGTGAGATCCCAAATTTAGGAGGATTAGAGGTCTTTGTCATAGGTTTTCGTATGCGTAAATATTTTGGAATCAGAGTTGCGCAACGGAAGTGTAGGAAGTATTGTCTTGTCTTAAGATAAGAGAAGTAGCTAGTTAGGAATCCTAGTTAGCTATGATAGATTGCTAGTATTTATACATCTAGAATTGAATATAAGAAACCTTAAGATAGTACATAGTAATAGTCCTAAGTTTAGGCATTAGGTGCTTAAAATCCTAGGTGATTGCATAGAGCTAGGCTATGTGTTTGGAAATAAATGAATGTGATGCTATGTATTGTCTTGAAATTTGCTTACATGATGATTTGTGCATGTTGAAAACTGTTTTGTGCTTAAAACTATTCGCAAGCTTCTTCACAGAACGGTGTTGCTATCCACAAATCGCTTGGTTCCCAAGCATAAACATTTCAAAAAAAAATTAGGAACCACTTGATTTTTCAAGTGTGATAGTAACCCCAATGAATTTTCATGTTTTGAAATTGAATTCAAAAATGAATTTTACTGTTCTAATAGAACCAGAAATTCTTCCAAATCGAGTACTAAGTTGTGTAGAGAAATTTTGAAAAGCTAGTGAGACAACCAAGGATTCCTAAGTAATCAAGCGGTGAACTAATTTATTCTTTTAATCGATCCCCACGCTGATTAAATAGGAACCCTTCTATGTGACTTTACTCAATTCGGAATGGAGCTTAGTTGTCAAACTCAAAGTCAAAGGGAATGTGACTATTTTGATTGTTTGAGAAGCATTGAAATAAACTTTCTAGTAAACCACATACTCCCATTCTCATTGAGTTTGCTGATCTTGAGAGAGGTTATAATCCTTCACCTAAATCTCCCGAAATTAGATGGAGAAAATCCTTTACAAAAAGATATGCTTTGCTTTATAAAATTTGTTTTTGGAACTTCATCCAAGTTATTTGGCATGAACATATCAAAGTTTTAAAGTGTAAAATAAATTTTCTTGATTTAATCTTTTCCTAAGAATTTTACGTAAAACAAATCAAAATGTTTTTCCATCAAGATAGGAATTTGATTTTCAAAAATAACGACTCTATCAACACACCATCACATCAATAATTGTTGATGTGCTACTTTGACTATGCATGTGTAAATGCCTTCCTTGTATGATAAGCAAAATTTCTAAACATAGATGAACGCATACATGTTTTTCGGCATATCCTTTTGATTTTATAAATGCATAAATGCACAAACGAATTTCCCGAACGCTATTCTGATTTTCATAAAGATACACATACTTTGAATGTATGGGATTTTAATTATTGAACTTTGAAACCATACAAAGTGATTGCTTTTATCAAAGTTTTTATCATGGCATGAAAATTTTCAAGCTCTTCTTGGATTGCATTTGAAATGTGTACAGATTATCTAAGATGTGTATATAGACTTAGACCTGAATTCTAGGGCTGATTCAGGTAGATCAGGATTGGATTAGAATCAAGTAGAGATTGCCAAGTTAGTGGTTGCAATTATGCGTTGATATGAAATGTTGGTTTGCATATTTGAACTTTGATTGTTATGTATGTGCTAACTGTTTACTTGTCAATGAGTGTGATTGCTTAGGACTTAAGAATAGTGCCTAAGTTGTAGATCACTAGGTAGATTGTGATTAAATATCTATTAATGCTGCCGTTTAGATCGAGTATAGAAATAGTTCTGGGTTGTTTTGAATGCGACAATTATTAAGTGATAGTGCCATTTGTAAACCTGACAATGACCATATCATTAATAGATATGAGATTTAGATTGATACCCCTAATCTTACGTTTATTAATGATTGATGTCATCTGAGGACTATAAATGGCACAAGACCAATCAAGCCTAGAATGTAAGAACCAATTTGATTAGCACCCTTTCCAGATGTTTAAAGTAAAATGTCTGGGAAAGACCCAGTCGACCTTAGAAGCCATCGCCAATCTAATGGAGGAATTGCTCTTGTTTTAGAAACCTGAGGTTTATTAAAAGTCTATTATTAGAACTCTTGCAATGTTTGACCGACATCGGAGTAAACTTTAAAAACCTTAGAGCATTTTGCTTCTAGTCTAACCAAACTAAGCCACGATTTGTATTCTTCATTGGATGCATGAGTCCGGTGGCGTACTTAAGCAAGGTAGTATGCCGATTCAAAGTGGGGGAGTAGAACCTAGTGCAGTGTGCATCGTAGTTTATAAAACCCTTTGTTGGGATGATTCTCCATTTGAAGTAATTGAACGGAATTTCGGGGACGAAATTCTAATAAGTGGGGGAGAATTGTAACATCCCTAGTTTAATTTACAAGCCTAATTAGTGAGTTAATAGGTCTATAGTGTAGAGAATGGGTAGACTAATTGCTTAAAGAATTTTGGGAGCAAGGTGACTAGTAATTTTAGGTACTAGGGGTTGTGTAGGATGTATATGTGCCAAGAGGCGAAATTATCGAAGTCGAATCGGGGGTTAAATCGGGGTTTAAAGTTCTAGAAACCATCCGGTGCAAGAAAATTAGGAATAAAATATCCATAGCTTTAAAACCAATTTCCACCGTTGGATGTGAAGTTTAGGATGTTAGGAAGCTTGTCTCAAAATTTGAGTAAGATCCAATGGTTATCGAAGAAGTTATGGCGATTTGAAGTCGGGACCCCCCAGGGCACGCCCAGGCGCACCGAGGCACGCCCAGGCGCGCCAGCCCCTCATTTGGTGCGCAACTCAGGAGGATCCACGCCCAGGCGCGCCATGACCCGCGCCCAGGCGCGCGGGGCTACTAGCTGGTGCGGTTAAATGGTGCGTGGGCACCTTAGGAGCCACACATTTTGGCTTGCTTAAGAAGCCAATTTCCCTTCTCTTAGGCAACTCTTCTTCATGCCTATACCCACATGAAACACCCAGCACCACCTTCCTCTCCTCCCAACTCCACCCGTCCCTCCCTCCCATCATAGAGCTCAAGCATCATCACCATCTTCTTCTTGCTCAAACCCACACCAAGAAGCATCAAACCACCATCTTCCCTCTTGCTCCCTCAACCATCTCCGCCCCTCCCTCTCACCCTTGGACCAAGCATCATCACCTTTTCTCTTCCTTAAAGCATGAAGCACACACCATAGCTTTTGCTTCCAAGTCATGAAATTGGGTGTGAATTCCTTCCCTTCTCTTCCACCATCGACGCCTTCTCTCTCTTAGGAGCATCATCAAGTCGTTCCTTCCCTATCTCCTTGCGGCGGCCATGACCACACCGGGGGAGAATCTCTTCATTTTCGGCATCACCGGGGTAGTTGAATCATGGCTCTAGTCCCTTCTTTATCAAGTTCGAGCTTGCTGGAGTAGAAGGAAATGGGCCACCAACATACCGGCACTCACCGGCACCGACCGAAACCGACTCGGTCTTGCTCTCGGTCATTAAAAATGCTTCTAGTATCATCGCCCCGTCTCGTCGGCGAACTTCGGCATTAATCGGTGCGAAGTTTGGAGCCTCGGGTCAAGGTTTTCTCTTTGGATTCGTCGGTTGAGGTAAGAGGGGTTTGTGTTACCTTTGCTTAGGAAATAGATTCTAGGTTGTTGTAATGATGACTAGGTGTAGATAATTGATTTAGAGAATACACCATAGAATATTTAAATTATAAAGTGCATGAAATGAACCTTAGGGTGTAATTGCTACTAAATGCGTAGAATATATGTAATTAAGTAGGAAGTTAAGAACCCTGGGGAGTTGACTTAATTTATAGTACTCTGAGACATACCTGAGTATGTCGATTGTTTTGTTTACCAACTGTGGATTGTTATTTGTCATTGATGTATGTTCATATTGTGCTTGGTTTGGTGGCTCGTAAAGCAAATGATGGACTAAGTGTTAACGTAGGCAAGTCTTATAGAAAGGACTAAGTAAGGTGGGAATGATGGAAAATTACGAACGAGTAATTAATGAATGGATTAAGGACAAGTGGCTTGATAAAAGGAAAGTGATGTTTATTATTAAATGAATCATAAGTTAGAGAATGGTGATTGAGTGACTAGGAACTCGATGGATGTTGTGCTTGATTTAATTTGTTAAGTGTAAATGTGACAATAACAGTTGTATGATAATATGTGATATTGAAATGATGTTTGTGCTTGAATATTCATGAGATGTGATGTTGTTATGATCCAAGAATGAAATGAAACATACCCGGACGCAGTAAGACGTGACCGCGCATGGGTGCGGACGCAGTAGGTCGTGACCAGGGACAGAATGAAATGAAACATACCCGGACGCAGTAAGACGTGACCGCACATGGGTGCGGACGCAGTAGGTCGTGACCAGGGACAGAATGAAATGAAACATACCCGGACGCAGTAAGACGTGACCGCACATGGGTGCGGACGCAGTAGGTCGTGACCAGGGACAGAATGAAATGAAATATACCCGGACGCAGTAAGTCGTGACCAGCACATTAGTGCGGACGCAGTAGGTCGTGACCAGGGACAAAATGAAAGTGGAATGTGAATTTAATGGAATTGAAAAGTAACTTAAGGTTGAATGTAGAATTGCTAGGAAGGTAGTATGGACATAGGACTATTTTATTGAAAATGAGCTTGTATGTAATTACCTGAAAAGGAATATTAGGTTAATAGATAATTTCTATTATGATAGGGCCTAGTTTGTCAGTTATGCTTCTTAGAAGCTATTTTCCTTAGTACTGTGTAATGCTACCCTTCTTGCTATATTTTTAAAGGTACCGAAGGAGCATACACAAGTCTGGCCGAGCAGGTGTACCTTCCACCACGTTGAATGTATATAGTATTTAGCAACCATCTATCGGTCATGGGTTATTTTGGGAAGTTTATTGTATTTCAATTTCTTTGTCTTTTTGGAAAACTAAGAGTTTGGGAAGTTATTTGTATCCCTTTTTAACTAATGTTCTAAGTGGACTGAACAATATTTTGGGCCCTGCTGGTCTCTGATGTATTTAAATCTGCTTCGGATAAATTTTACAGGTTAAAGTAATATTTTGGGAAATGCCTTTCAAACAAAGAAAACTTCGTTCGATTTTACGGAGAAGTTTTATAAATAAACAACATGGTTATGAGTTTTTATTGAATTGGAACTAATCAAGTGGTTTTCAACAAAGAAATTTTCAAGTCACTAATCTAATAATATGGGTAATTATGCTAGGTGTTACAGAACCCATTTTGGAGGTCTGGGACAGGTGTAGGGCATTGGAATTGGATGGGTGTTCTTGAGTGTAGACTCATTCACTCTTCCAACCTTAATTCTTGCCCTATAAATAGAGCTTGATTGCTGCTATGAGGGTTTGTTTTTCCTTGCGAATTCTATACCAAAACTCTGCTAAAATCTCATATCAATTCGTGTATACAACTTGCCTTGAGTTGTTGCACATCAATCTTGTGAGTTGTGAGTGTGTGAGCTTGCTATTGAAGTGATTGGTGTTGTTCTTGTTGTTGGACTTGGTTGTTGTTCTGGTGTGGCTGTTGTGGCTGTCTGTAGCTGCTATCTTATAGTGTTTTAAAGCTTGTCTAAGTGTTGTCCTAATTGTCCAAGGTATGGGAGATCTCATTCATATCGCTAGGATTTATGATTGATGGTTTATGTAATGATATGTGTGAATTATGAATATTGAAACCAAGACAAGATTGGTTGGCTTGGAGGCCAATACAATCCTTGGTTCCCTATGCTATAAAACTGAGTTAGTGTCAGGAACCAATAGATGAATGCATGAGAACATTAGTGAGTATGTCCTAAGTGGTGTTGCATACTGAAATTTGATGATTGTTGATTATTATTGGAATTCATAAGATTGAATTAGTTGTTGTGTTATATGCTGAAAATTAATAAAGAAATGCTTGGTTGATCACTTAATTAATTGAATTGATGCATATGAATTGTGTTAGCAAGTGAAATAAGTCTTGCAACAAGTGAAGAAAGATGTGTTAGTTGATACTCAAGTCTGGTTAAAAGTTAATTATGGGTATGGAATGGGTATGCCCATGTTAAAATGCAGTTTGTTCTCAGGACCTGCATAATCTAACCCGTTAGTGGGCAATTCTAACCGGTTAGAACCTGAGAAAAAGGGGTAAAATAGCTAATTAAGTTTAATATGATTAACTTTCATAACATAGAATCACTCTATGATCATGTGAACATGTTGAATATGATTTATGATGACACTTTAATGGTATTATTGAATTGATTAAAAGTTAATCATAAATCATGAAGCGTTCATTGTCTTAACAATACACATCCAAATTGAATTAGAATACTCTCTTGTACAAATTTGGAAAGCTCTGTATAATAACCCTATGTATTCTATTTGATATTGGCTTAAGTTGATAATTGGATTTAGAGAAGATTGGGTATAAGTTTAAGTTACAAGTGCATGACAAGAACTATGCTACATAAAGGAATCAAGGGATTAAGAATGCTAAGGGCAATGAATTGGGATTGTAACTTAATATGATTTTATTTAGGCATATACCTTAAGTTGTCATAAGGGAAAGAAATGCATTTGGAACTGATTTGAAGTATGAAGGAAGCATGTTCTGCTCTCAGACTGCATAGACTAACCGGTTAGTGGATGTTGATAACCGGTTAGTTCCTGACAACATACACTAGTTATTCAAGTTTAGAATAGCAATCACTAAGGGGGGATATGAAATAGGTCTGGGCTAATAATTTAACTAGTAATTGGGAGTAAATAAGTTAATGAATGATGGATTATTTTGATGGTTTGATAATGAGATTTTATTTTGAGGTTTATGTTGATGGACTTAGAACTTGCAAAGTAAGCCTTGTTGTGCTTAAGCCTTGTCATAACACTAGAAGCATGTTCTAAATGCTGCATGAGGATTAGAAAGACAATAGTTTGTGATTGAAAGTGATTTAAGTTTAAGAATAAATGGTATGCTCTCAGGTACTGCTGTCTCTAACCGGTTAGTGGGTTTTGTAACCGGTTAGGTCCTGAGACAAGAGAATAATTAATTTGGTTTTCTTTCAATCCTTAAAGGTTTTGCATAATTACTATTTTAGTTTCTAAATGAGTTGAGCATGATGTCAACAAGTCAAAAAGGGGTAAACCATTATTCATCTAATTAATTAAGAATTATCTTTTTAATTGGTTTGATAGTGCCTTCTTGAAGATGATAAATAAATTATGAGTGGTATATGATGATTGCATATGCCTAATGAATTGTGTCTTGGGTATGACGATTGTTCATGATTAATGAATAATACTTTGAGTATGATATCTGGATAAGCTGATTAATGAGGTATGATTAGTGGAGTAATCATAATGCCTTCATTGGATTAAAAGTGATCATGATTACACTGAGGATATGGAATGAGATTAATAATTCATGATCTGAGTATGATGTTGAGCAAGGGTTTGATAAAGCCCGATTAAGTCTATTTGATAATTAATGTTTTGGAATATAAGAGGATAATGACTTAAGGGAGTGTTAATGATAATGCGAGCATGGTGATGCCTGCTGATTATGAGGATTCAATTCAAATGCGCTAGGGCTGTTGCTCTGAGTTGGATAAGTTAAAGTTGGATAATTGGAATCGCTCCGATTCACATGTGTTAATGGTTAGCTCCTATAAGAAGTCATTATACTTAAAGGATTCTGTATAGTACGGTGTGGCCGCTATACGAAGACATGTGGAACGGTGTGGCCGCCATATGTGTGGTAATTGTGATGGGATTTCGTATAGAACGGTGTGGCCGCTATACGAAGACATGTGGAACGATGTGGCCGCCATATGTGTGTGATTCCATATAGTACGGTGTGGCCGCTATATGAAGACTTGGAACGGTGTGGCCGCCATGTGTATAATGTGATGATTAATGTATTGGTTATGCATCTCATGCATGGTGTACAGGGAATTGTAAAACGAGTGAGGTGCATGCGGGATTGGAAACCATGTAGTATGGTGTGGCCGCTACATGAGACGGTTGGAACGGTGTGGCCGCCACCGTAGAAATGACAAGGACCTAGAACTATTGGTGGACAATGGTTCAGGGATCATCCCCTTGTATCATTTTAGGATCGTGGTCGATGGGGTTCCAGTATAGAACGGTGTGGCCGCTATACAGGTTGTGGAAACATCGAGCGCACGATTGTCTATCCCAGAGTGTTGTTTTCTATAAGAGTTGATTCTGGAGAAATGATTTGAGACACGTGCATGCATGGCATGAAAGATTAATGGTTATATTTATCATTGTTTAATAAGACACTTGATCATGCATTTATTAATCGAAATGATATCTGTGATGATTGTGTTTGACCAATCATATAATCTGCTTAGGCGATATGACAAGTGACTTACTCTCATCTACCATGTTTGTGGTGGTAGGTTCTTTCAAAGGACAGGACTGAAGTCACTCCTGTAGGAGTGGAAGTGTCTAGAAGGAACAGCCAGGATGACGTCTCGTCATCCGAATCCTTTTGCAGAAGGATCGAGTTGTGAAGACCAATGCTCTGGGTGTAAAAAGGGTTTTTGGGATTTTGTATTATATAAGTGTTTTACACTCAGACTACTTTGTAAAGGAAATATTACTCTTATGAAAAGTACTTTTGGTTTTCACACTCTTTAAGGAAAAAGTTTTTGTCAACTCGTATTTTTATTGGGCTAGTTTTGGGGCGTTACACTTGTGTGGTATCAGAGCAATGGTTCCAACTCTCGGCTGTGGAGTATGGTCCTTCCCATACTCAGTAAGTTGTGTGACTCTGACCTAAATTTCTATGAGTGCAGGTCTACTATGGCAACGAGAAACCGAAACCATGCGAATGAAATGTTAGAGAGGATCACTGCTGTATTAGAGAATATGCAGCAACATCAACAACAAGCGAATCAACCACACCAACGCAATATTGAACCTGCTGAGTTTAGAGGACTCACAGAATTTCGAAGATGCAAGCCCCCTCAGTTTGAAGGAGGGTATAATCCGGAAGGAGCTCAAAAATGGTTACAGGAAATTCAGAAAATCTTTCGGTCTATGGGTTGTTCAAATGCACAAAAAGTGGTGTATGCGACTTATATGCTGAATGATAAAGCGGAAACTTGGTGGGATCACGCCAGGCAGTTGTTGGAAGCTGAGGATCGACACATCACCTGGGAGGTATTTAAAGAAAAGTTTTTAGAAAAATACTTCCCGGAGGATATAAGGAGAAAGAAAGAAGTTGAATTTCTGGAACTAAAGCAAGGAGAGATGGATGTTGGAGAATACGCTGCGAAGTTTGAAGAATTAATGAAGTATTCTCCTTATTACCAGAATTATCCAGATGAAAGATCAAAGTGCGTAAAATTCGAGAATGGTCTACGTCCGGATCTGAAGCCAGGAATCAGTTATCAGGGAATAAGGAATTTCCCGATGTTGGTAAACATGTGCAGAATCTACGAAGATGATATGAAAGCAAAGGAGGTTTATGAAAAGAATGTCCGCATTCAGAAGAAACGAAAGATTGAGGAAATGAGAGCTCAGTTGGAGGAAGAAGAAAAACAATTAAAAGAATCAACCATGGAAAAAGAACAATCTGAGGAGCCAGAGCTGTACAGATTGGGATTAGGAAAATCTCAATCGAAGAATGGTAACCAGAAAGGAAATGGGAAAGGAATCACTTATCCACCTCAATGTGGAAAGTGTGGGGCACATCACTTTGGATCAAGCTGTGGTGTACCCAAGAGAATAGTATGCTTCAACTGTAGTAAGCCGGGGCACTATTCGCCAGATTGTCCAGAGAATAAAAGCAAGAAAGGATCGGGTAGCAAGCGAGGCAAGCGAGGTAAACCCTTAAGTTGTCCTTTCTCCTAATCTGAATTAACGTAGTCAGCTATTTCTTTCGATTACGTTAATTGAATCGTTCGATATTTTGAAGATCTAGATGTCATCTTTGACCCGAATTTCTGTGATCGAAACCTTCATCACAGTTGGATGTGATGAATATCCGTGGACACTACAGAAATAGAAAGATTAGTTAAGACTAGAGAGATTAATAACCACCGGGATAGGACAAATCCTTGTCTCCCCAACGGAAATATCTCTAGCGCTTGGCTATCTAGCTAAATCTGAAGGTGACGAATACCCTATCTTTAAGTTCATCTAACTTAAAGATATGTCGTATAACCTTTCTTGCGAAAGGTTATATCTGAAAGGAATGATTTTATTATTAATGGTTTGAATATTAGCACTGATCACCCTAATGTTTGCAACTATTAAGGAATAAAGTCATATAAATGATTCGTTAATCGTGCGCGAGTGATCAGAGTGCGCAGCGGTAAAAGTATTTTCTAAAAAGCTTTACGCAAAATGTTTTGATTTGGAAAATTGTTATTTGAAATTTTCCATTTGAAAGGATATGTTTAAAAGGATTTATTTGGAATATTTTCTATAAATATTTTTGGAGATTGAAAATTTTGAGAAAAATATAACCAAAATTTATTTAGTGGGGGAGAATCCCCAAAACATTTTGATAAAGGTAAGATTAAAATTTTATTTTATGGAAATATTTTGGAAAGTGAAAATTTTAAAAAACGAATTTCGGGGACGAAATTCAATTTAGTGGGGGAGAGTGTAACATCCCTCATTTTTATAAAGAGGAAATATAAATAAAATATTTATTTTAATAAAGAAATTTCATAAATAAGAATATAATATGAGAAGAGTTTATTGGAAAATGAATTATCATTAAAGAAAATGAGATTTTAGTAAAATATCATGTAAAGATTAGACTGTATCTCTTTCTTTAACCGTTGGATCATCCTCAAATTTTTAGACAAGGTTTCTAATAATTTTATCTTGACATCCAACGGTGGAAATTGTGTTTTGAGAAGTAAATCTTTTTATATTAATTTTTCAGCAAAACAGTGAATTTCTGAATTTTAGCAGTGGCTAACCGGTTAGAAAAACCAGTAACCGGTTAGTGCTTCTGCATCTGCATAAAATTAAGGCGGTTTGAGCTGGAAATCAAGAAAGGTTCTTCTTCCTTAAGCCTTCCCAGGACGTGTGGAACCCATTTGGGAGGTCTGGGACAGGTGTAGGGCATTTGAATTGGATGGGTGTTCTTGAGTGATAACTCATTCACTCTTCCAACCTTAATTCTTGCCCTATAAATAGAGCTTGATTGCTGCTATGAGGGTCTGTTTTTCCTTGCGAATTCAATACCAAAACTCTGCCAAAATCTCATCTCAATTCGTGTATACAACCTGCCTTGAGTTGTTGCACATCAATCTTGTGAGTTGTGAGTGTGTGAGCTTGCTATTGAAGTGATTGGTGCTGTTCTTGTTGCTGGACTTGGTTGCTGTTCTGGTGTGGCTGTTGTGGCTGTCTGTAGCTGCTATCTTATAGTGTTTTAAAGCTTGTCTAAGTGTTGTCCTAATTGTCCAAGGTATGGGAGATCTCATTCATATCGCTAGGATTTATGATTGATGGTTTATGTAATGATATGTGTGAATTATGAATATTGAAACCAAGACAAGATTGGTTGGCTTGGAGGCCAATACAATCCTTGGTTCCCTACGCTATAAAACTGAGTTAGTGTCATGAACCAAGAGATGAATGCAAGAGAACATTAGTGAGTATGTCCTAAGTGGTGTTGCATACTGAAATTTGATGATTGTTGATTATTATTGGAAATCATAAGATTGAATTAGTTGTTGTGTTATATGGTGAAAATTAATAAAGAAATGCTTGGTTGATCACTTAATTAATTGAATTGATGCATATGAATTGTGTTAGCAAGTGAAATAAGTCTTGTAACAAGTGAAGAAAGATGTGTTAGTTGATACTCAAGTCTGGTTAAAAGTTAATTATGAGTATGGAATGGGTTTGCGCATGTTAAAATGCAGTTTGTTCTCAGGACCTGCATAATCTAACCCGTTAGTGGGCAATTCTAACCGGTTAGAACCTGAGAAAAAGGGGAAAAATAGCTAATTAAGTTTATTATGATTAACTTTCATAACTTAGAATCACTCTATGATCATGTGAACGTGTTGAATATGATTTATGATGACACTTTAATGGTATTATTGAATTGATTAAAAGTTAATCATAAATCATGAAGTGTTCATTGTCTTAACAATACACATCCAAATTGAATTAGAATACTCTCTTGTACAAATTTGGAAAGCTCTGTATAATAACCCTATGTATTCTATTTGATATTGGCTTAAGTTGATAATTGGATTTAGAGAAGATTGGGTATAAGTTTAAGTTACAAGTGCATGACAAGAACTATGCTACATAAAGGAATCAAGGGATTAAGAATGCTAAGGGCAATGAATTGGGATTGTAACTTAATATGATTTTATTTAGGCATATACCTTAAGTTGTCATAAGGGAAAGAAATGCATTTGGAACTGATTTGAAGTATGAAGGAAGCATGTTCTGCTCTCAGACTGCATAGACTAACCGGCTAGTGGATGTTGGTAACCGGTTAGTTCCTGACAGCATACACTAGTTATTCAAGTTTAGAATAGCAATCACTAAGGGGGGGATATGAAATAGGTCTGGGCTAATAATTTAACTAGTAATTGGGAGTAAATAAGTTAATGAATGATGGATTATTTTGATGGTTTGATAATGAGATTTTATTTTGAGGTTTATGTTGATGGACTTAGAACTTGCAAAGTAAGCCTTGATGTGCTTAAGCCTTGTCATAAAACTAGAAGCATATTCTAAATGCTGCATGAGGATTAGAAAGGCAATAGCTTGTGGTTGAAAGTGATTTAAGTTTGAGAATAAATGGTATGTTCTCAGGTACTGCTGTCTCTAACCGGTTAGTGGGTTTTGTAACCGGTTAGGTCCTGAGACAAGAGAATAATTAATTTGGTTTTCTTTCAATCCTTAAAGGTTTTGCATAATTACTATTTTAGTTTCTAAATGAGTTGAGCATGATGTCAACAAGTCAAAAAGGGGTAAACCAATATTCATCTAATTAATTAAGAATTATCTTTTTAATTGGTTTGATAGTGCCTTCTTGAAGATGATAAATAAATTATGAGTGGTATATGATGATTGCATATGCCTAATGAATTGTGTCTTGGGTATGACGATTGTTCATGATTAATGAATAATACTTTGAGTATGATATCTGGATAAGCTGATTAATGAGGTATGATTAGTGGAGTAATCATAATGCCTTCATTGGATTAAAAGTGATCATGATTACACTGAGGATATGGAATGAGATTAATAATTCATGATCTGAGTATGATGTTGAGCAAGGGTTTGATAAAGCCCGATTAAGTCTATTTGATAATTAATGTTTTGGAATATAAGAGGATAATGACTTAAGGGAGTGTTAATGATAATGCGAGCATGGTGATGCCTGCTGATTATGAGGATTCAATTCAAATGCGCTAGGGCTGTTGCTCTGAGTTGGATAAGTTAAAGTTGGATAATTGGAATCGCTCCGATTCACATGTGTTAATGGTTAGCTCCTATAAGAAGTCATTATACTTAAAGGATTCTATATAGTACGGTGTGGCCACTATACGAAGACATGTGGAACGGTGTGGCCGCCATATGTGTGGTAATTGTGATGGGATTTCGTATAGAACGGTGTGGCCGCTATACGAAGACATGTGGAACGATGTGGCCGCCATATGTGTGTGATTCCATATAGTATGGTGTGGCCGCTATATGAAGACTTGGAACGGTGTGGCCGCCATGTGTATAATGTGATGATTAATGTATTGGTTATGCATCTCATGCATGGTGTACAGGGAATTGTAAAACGAGTGAGGTGCATGCGGGATTGGAAACCATGTAGTACGGTGTGGCCGCTACATGAGACGGTTGGAACGGTGTGGCCGCCACCGTAGAAATGACAAGGACCTAGAACTATTGGTGGACAATGGTTCAGGGATCATCCCCTTGTATCATTTTAGGATCGTGGTCGATGGGGTTCCAGTATAGAACGGTGTGGCCGCTATACAGGTTGTGGAAACATCGAGCGCACGATTGTCTATCCCAGAGTGTTGTTTTCTAGAAGAGTTGATTCTGGAGAAATGATTTGAGAGACGTGCATGCATGGCATGAAAGATTAATGGTTATATTTATCATTGTTTAATAAGACACTTGATCATGCATTTATTAATCGAAATGATATCTGTGATGATTGTGTTTGACCAATCATATAATCTGCTTAGGCGATATGACAAGTGACTTACTCTCATCTACCATGTTTGTGGTGGTAGGTTCTTTCAAAGGACAGGACTGAAGTCACTCCTGTAGGAGTGGAAGTGTCTAGAAGGAACAGCCAGGATGACGTCTCGTCATCCGAATCCTTTTGCAGAAGGATCGAGTTGTGAAGACCAATGCTCTGGGTGTAAAAAGGGTTTTTGGGATTTTGTATTATATAAGTGTTTTACACTCAGACTACTTTGTAAAGGAAATATTACTCTTATGAAAAGTACTTTTGGTTTTCACACTCTTTAAGGAAAAAGTTTTTGTCAACTCGTATTTTTATTGGGCTAGTTTTGGGGCATTACAACAAATCAACTATTAATTTAAAAACCAATACATATCGGTATACCAAAAAAAAAAAGAAAAACCAATACATATCCAATACATTTAACTTCTAGAGGCTCAAAATTTTCAATTTGAAAATCATCATTTATATACACATAATAATAAAAGTAGTGAAATTTGAACCCACAAATTGAAATTGAATCCCATTTTAAATATTAAAATTTCAAAATGTATTGTACTAATTTTTTTTTTTTCAACTCGAGAATGTCAATAATTTTATTTCCGATATCCCTTGTTCAAAAAGAATAAGCATACTTCGTCTGTTTTATAATTAGTGTATTTTAAGGCTATGCACAAGTTTTAAGAAATTATAAAATGCCGTAAGAATTTGGAGTATTTCAACTATAATGCCCCTAAGGAAGAGAAATATATTGGAACTAAAAAACATAGTGTGATAAATAATTAAGGGTATGTTGGAAAAAATAATATTAATTATGTATTGGATTGTGTAAAAGAGCAATACATATAAAATATGAGACAAAAACTCTATGAAAATTAGATATAAAAGGGAGTGAGTATCAAATAAGCATTTTTTTTTTATTGGATCCTGTAAAATAATTTTTAGGGCCGATCCTACAGGGAAAAAAAATACTGATTTCGAATTCCAATGCAACACTCTAATTAAGTATGTATGATTGATGAAACATGACTTACCTTGAGTCCATCTCCAGCGAGGACAACAAACAAGGAGGGTGAGGGGTCAACCACGATCCATTCCCCATCGTTCAGTTTAACTTCCAAGCCTGGTATGTTATTCACCTGATGCAATATTGATTGCATAGTCAAATCAGTGTGAGGCTGCATTCCTAATTCAGTCTCATCCATCTGGTGTGGTCTGTACCGGAGGCATCGAAGGAGATAGTTGCCTGATTCTATGAAAGAATCACATCGTTTCTGGTCTACCCCATAGCTTTCAAACACCATTCTCTTCACCACATGATCTATTTCTGCCAACAGCTTTGCATACTCATTGATGCTTTCACTGGTTTAAAAATTGAAATACTTATTAGCATGTCCAATAATTGCTTATAACCACAACTATATAAACAAAACGCTTGTCATAAGTCCCCCCGAAGTTTGGAGTATTTTTGCCGGATACCTTTATTTTTTTTTTTTTCAATGTCTGATTCCTCGAAGTTACTTCTGGGTTTGTCATATACCCCTACTACCAATTCTGGTCAATTTTGCTGACATGTAACATCGGAATCCTGAACAGACGCAGGAGGTTAAGCACCTGGTGCCCCGTGTGCAAAGATCCTTTTTTCAAAAAATTTAAAAAACTAAAAAATTTAATATTTTTATATTTTTAGTTAAATAAAAAAATAAATAAAAGAATTGAAGAGAGAGGTCGTCTTTGCCAATGTGATACCACGCGGCACCACATGATCAACCTCTTGCGTCTGATTAGGATTCTGATGTTACATGTAATCAAAATTGGCTAGAATTGGTAGTAGGGGTATATGACAAACTCAGAAGTAACTTCGGGGAGTCAGACATTGAAAAAAAAGTATATGGATATCTGACAAAAGTACCACAAACTTCAGGGACTTGTGACATAATTAAGCCTAAACAAAATGATCAAAGTTACCTTACAAATGATACAAATTCAATACAGTATGGATTTGTTTGCTATCACACTAACACTTAAGGATTGTTCACTAAGACAAGGATTAAAATGAAAATAAAAGAATATATAAAAATAATTACCAGAAAAATTGTGTAAGAAGTAAGAACCAAATCCAAAGATCCACTATTTTATAAGGATTAAAAATATATTTAAACTTTTAAAATATCTAAACTAAAAATATGAAAAAAATTATGCAAGTATTCTCCCTATATGTAAGATCATTATGGGAACTTATTTGTGGTCCTTTTTGTAAGACTATTTTTGGTTCATATTAAGTCAACACGTATTAGAGATCCAATAACAGTTAGAGAGTAGTTTTAAAAAGTATACTCTTTCCGTCTATATTTATTAGGCATTTTTGGCCAATTCACGAAGATTAAAAATATTAGTGAAAAGTAATAATTATTCTAAATTAATAAAAAAAAATTAACAATATTCCCAATTATCCCTATTTAAAGTTAAAGATATCTAGATTATTGTAGCAATTATTATAGAAAAAGTAAAAGGATTTATTGGAATATGTAAAGAGTAATAATAATTATATAGTTGAAACAATAGGGGTATATTTGGTATGTGATATTAATTAATGTTGCTTAGATATTATAAAGTACTCATCCGTTTCACAATGTTTAGCCTTTTAGACTTTTTTTCTTGTTTCACAATGTTTGGCCTTTTACATTTTCAATACACAAACATATTTTTTTTTCAATATTAACCTTTCATTCAATCATTTCTCTTACTCTTCATTAATTCTACTTTTATCATCTCTAACCACTATACATTAATTAATGGACACACTTACTAATAAAAATTAAATACTGTTACAATTTTCAATAAGGATTAAATAGGGGCATTTTAGATAAACTATACATAATACTTACAATAATTAACACTTTCTTAATCTGTGTGTCCAAACCTAAAAGTTCAAACATTGTGAAACGGAGGGAGTAACTTATATTTAAGGGGAAAAAAACCTTCAACATAATGAATTATAAATAAGGACGGAATGAGTATGAAATGTTTTCATTCTCAATGTCACTAATAAAATTATAGATTAATGAGTAGGTGTAAAGTTTTTTACTATACACTATCAGTTCATCATCCATCATTCATCTAGATTACTTTTATCTAAAAGTCAATAACCATAAACACACGAATGGTGGATGATGCACCGATAGTATAAAAAACTTATACACTGTCAGTGCACTGTCTATTTTCTCATAAAATTATTCCAACTTCTCAATAAATGTAAAATTTTTCAAAAATTTCTTAGGTATAGAATTTAGGAAGTACAATATGTCATAATATGAACATCATTTATTATCTAATTTTTTACCACAATTTTATTAGTACTCTCTCTTGTTCCAATATATTTGTCGTTTCAGCATTTTCAACTTGATCCAAATTATTTGTCGTTTTAGGAATTCGATGATACATTAATTAATTTTTTTCAACTTTAACCTTGTTTTTAAATATTTTGAAATATGTTAAACGTGTGATAGTAAATATAGTGTAAATATAATATATTTCATCTGTCCCTAATTATAAAACTTTTTTACACTTTTATTTTGTCTCTATTTACTGTATAAGACTCAATGTCAATTTTCAATGATCATTAATTACTTTTTTCCACAAACACCTCTATTTATTTAATACTTTTTAGATTCACAATAATATTAATAGGGGTAATTTTGAAAATACACATCAAAAGTTCACATTTCCAATACAATTAACTAAATTAATCAACTTTCATAATGAACGTGAAATCTCTCATAAGAATCTTAAAATTAGGGACGGATGGAGCAGTAAAATCGCTTTATTCTTCTTTTGAAAATTATAGTATTAAATAATTTACTTAATCCTTATGAAATTTCTAAAATAATAGATAAATTGGAAGTCAATTAATCATGAAAATAGGTGCCAAATTGTTATGCCAAAAAAAATGAGACTAGATACGAATCCAAATCGGTGCCTACCGGAAACGATCATTCCCATGTGGCCACATAATGTGTGTGAACTTTTGACATCCATTAAAAGTCACAGGATCGTCAATACCAATTGATTCATAGAGGGGAAGTGATGGGATTTGGCCATAGTAACCATGGAAAAGCTTGTCGTTAGTCTCCTGTTTCTTTGTCTCCAATGGTAGACCAAACAGTTGTTCCATTTCAGAGACAATAGATCTACAAAGCTCTGGGCTAAATTTGTCGCAGCGTGCCACAAAACAACCATGTTCCTCAAGTGCAGTTCGCACAACGTCACAGGTTGAAAGCCATAAATCTGTGCCAGGCTTCAGATTTTCATTGGTTAAGTCAACAACAGGAAGCCGAGACAGTGTTTGGGATCTCATTATGCTGTTTTGAATACCCAACAGAAAATATATATTTGTGCCACAAAACTTTGGAAATCTGATACTCCCTCCTCTCGTACTTATATGATATTTTGGGATTTTTTTTTTATGAAAGTAATTAAATTTAGTAATAGTATTGGAAATATGAAATTTTGATATATTTTTTTAAAAGACTTAATTATATGAGAAGTCGTTGAAGTTTTGGGTATTTTTGTCAGATACATTTATTTTTGTTTTTTTCAATGTGTGACTCCCAAAGTTATTTCTGAATTTGTCATATATCCTTACTACTAGTTCCGACCAATTTTGCTTATATATAACATCGAAATCCTAGACAAATGCAATAAGTTAGACGCATGGTGTCACGTGGGCAAAGATCTTTCTTTTTTTAAAAAAAAAAATTAAAACACTAAAAAATTTAATATTTTTTATATTTTTAGTTAAAGAAAAAAGAAAAAAATTGAAGAAAGAAATGTCGTCTTCGCCCGTGTGACATCACGAGGCACCCACATGGCCAACCTCTTGTATCTGACTAGGATTCCGATGTTGCATGTCAGCAAAATTAGCCAGAATTGGTAGTAGTTGTATATGACAGACCCAGAAGTAACTTCGGGGAGTCAAACATTGAAAAATAAAGAATAAGAGTATCTGACAAAAGTACCCCAAACTTAAAGGACTTGTGACATAATTAAGCCTTTTTAAAATTACCTTTATAATTATTATTGAGACTAGAAAAAGTGAAGAATTAATAGGAATATATTGTTATTGAAAATTGAAATTTGATTTTATAAATAGAATCAAAATAAATTAAAAAAAAAAAGAAATCTTATATATATGACCAGAAGAAATATTTTTTAGCTCCACATATTTGTATGTTTTATCATGTTATATTCACTCTAGAGGTATTTCAAATATCAATAATCATTTGTATTCCTACAAATCAATAATATATCATACCATATCACATAAAATTAGCATTGTTACTTATTAATCAATTAATAAAGAGAAATATCATAGTGATATATAATATATATATATATATATATCATTTTCTTTTAAGATGTAAGCTAATTTATAAGTTGATTTACATTTATTCATCATTTTTGTTCAAATATTCATTTCATTAATAAATATTAGGGTCTTGCTAAGTATCCTAAGCATTTGCTTGAATATTAAAACTATAAATATTCCGCTCAACAACTACTGTTCCTTCCGTTTCTAATTATAAAGCTTTTTTGGACATTTTTACGTCCACCAATGTTGTTGAAATCTATATTAAAATTGATATGTTCTTCCAAAAATACCCCTCTACCAATTATTAGAACATAATAATTTTTTTCCATTTTTCAATAATTAATTTAATTTTTGAGATACTCCATCATCTATATTTAATGCAATGAATCAATTTCCAAGTCATTTACAACTTTAAATAAGCTCCATTAAACAAGCTCCATTTCATATTCCAATACAATTTTATTTATTTCTTCTCATAAAAACTTAGACCACAATGATTAGATGTAAGGGTAATTTTGAAAAAAATTACAAGAGGATCTTATATTTAGGGCCAAATTTTTTTATCCAAGAAGACCTTATAATTAGGGACGGAGGGAGTATATTTTATGACCCGAATATTCTTATAATCTTATTTATACTTTATTTTTCTTTTTTTTCATTATAAATCAATCACTTTTTTTATTTTTATATTTTTCATGTATATATATATATATATATATATATATATATATATATATCCTGCATCTTAAAATGAGACGTTGAAATATTTTTTTCATATTTTTAAATAGGCCAAAATATGTTATATCGCACATTTCTAAACTACTGTGATTGAATGAATCAAAATAATTAGATTTAATAAAAAAAAAGTGACATCAAGATTAAACTCATGGACAACCAGAAATCTCTCTTATCAAGGTAAATGTTGTCTAATAAAATTCAGTTCAGGTGGTTTTAAGTTTTGAGTTTTAAAATTTTAAAAAACTAAAACTAGTTTCCAGTTTTATAATGTCGGTTTCAAATTTTTAGGTTTTCAGTTTTCAAAATTAATTTCAAGTTTATAATTTTTATAGGGCTCCTACAATGTTATACACCATCATCTTGTATACTACCACAATAATTTAATAACAATTTCTACGTGGATGTTGTTATTACTAGTTGAAGGTCGTAGTCGTTGTTATATTGATTGCAGTTTCGAATAATAACTTTTGTGGTGTTAGTTGAATGAGAGATGGTGCGGGAGGGGGGGGGGGTGAGGATGTGGTGATGGTGTTAAAAGGTGATAGTTGCGATGGACATGGAGATGGTGGTGGTGGTTGAGGTGATAGTGATGTTGCGATGGTGGTGGTGGTCATGCGAGGGCAGTGGTGATTGGGGTGGTCGCTATAGTGGTGGTCCGAGTGGTGATAATGGTTGTTGGGTGGTGGTTGTCCGAATAGTGATGATGGTGGTACAAGGAGGGACAATGGTAGCAGGTGAGAATGTAGTTTTGGTTGGGGTGGCTATAAGGGTCAGGGTGGTGGTTGAGGTTTAGACGGTTACAATGATGTTAGTTGGATGGCAGTCATGGTGGTAGTAGTGACCATAATGATTATGATAGTGGGAAGAGTGATGATGACAGTGGCGGTGGCGGTTGAGTGATGTTGGTGGTGGTGGTGATTGAATGATACAAAAGATGATGAGGTGATATAAGTTTGCAACTCAAAACTGAAACTATGAAACCATTATTTGTTGTTTTGAAAATAGAGGTGAAATTGTTCTGAAAATGAGTAAAAAATCATTTCAGCTCAAATTTTGCCGAACAGGTTTTGTTTTGAAAATACACTTTCGAAACCAAAAACCAGAAACTGGAAACCACCTTGAACGGGGCCTTAACTTTTCATACTACTGTGCTGCTATTTTCATCATCCCAAAGATTGTGATTAGAAACATAGAGAGGAAGTGCAGGGAATTCCTTTGGGGTTCAGGTCAAGCTGCAGTGGCCTGGAATTCCTTGTGTATCAACAGAAAACATGGTGGCCTTGGCATTCAAAACTGTGGATTATGGAATCGTGCAGCCTTGAAAAAACAAGTTTGGCAGATCATTGACAAAAAAGACAGCCTTTGGGTTAAATGGATCAATGGCATTTACCTTAAAGGGGCTAATTTCAGGGGCTAACTTCTGGGACTGCCCCACTAAGGCTGGAGACAGTTGGCATTAGAAGCAAATCCTTAAAACTAGGGACATTTTCAAATCTGGGTATGAAGCTAACTCATGGAAACATCAACTTGATGGCATCTACTCAATTAACAGTGGCTATAATTGGTTACTTGGACCGCAGGTTAGATATGTCTATCACTCCATGGTATGGAATTCCTACTCTACTCAAAAGCACTGTTTCATTCTTTGGCTTATCATGCAAGATCGATTAAAAACAAAAGACCACATAGCCATTTATAAGGACATCCCTCTCACCTGCTTATTATGTGGTGAGAAAGATGAAAATAGGCTTCATCTATTTTTAATGTCTGTGGAGCAAAAACTTACTGGAACTAGTTTGCACTTGGCTGGGGCTGGATGAGTGGAAGACGTCCTTCAATGGATGGATTCGCTGGATCCGTTTTGCTTTCAGAAGAAACAAGAACAAAAGGAAGACTATAGTGGCTGCCTATTCTGCTGTTGCATATCACGTTTAGCAAGAAAGAAATCAAAGACTTTTTCAAGACAAGCAACATTCATATGAAATGTTTTTGTGGCAATTAGAAAGGAACTATCCCTTAGATACTCTTTTTGTTTTAAAAATCATCAGAGATGGTGCGAGGTAACTATTATTAATAGAATACTCTGTGACTCTTAATCCTTTTATTTAACTATATATCCTACCTAAAAGGTGGTAAGTTAGGTAAAGAGTATTGGAGTCCTAACAGATCATGACTAAGTCCACATATTTATCTCATTCAACCACTTCCTATCTTATCTATTTACATACTGATAATATTCTTTTATTCAAATTTCAAACTATCCTAGTTTATCTTTACAGTTAGCATAGGACTTGTTATATATATTGTAATCCTGTTCATACTGTAATTGTAACAAAGATATATAATATTCACGTTATTTCTCTTATATGGTATCAGAAGAACCTTTGCTTCACAGCCTTTCACGATCCAACTTCATGGCCCTCTCCACCTCTCTCACTTCTCTTGTTGAATTTAACACTTCCTCTTCCCTTCCTATCAAGCTTAATTCTTCCAATTATCCCACTTGGTTTAAACAGATCACAACCCTTCTCACTGCTAATGTTGTCCTTGGCTATGTTGATGGCACTATCCCTTGTCCCTCGGCCACCATCGCTAATGGTTATGCGGTTTCTGCTAATCCGGCTTACACTCATTGGGTGCGCCAGGATCATTATGTGTATCTTGCTCTCTTGGGTTCCTGTGACTCCGATGCCCAAATTGTCATGTCCTCTGCGACATCCTCTGCTGATGCCTGGGCGCGCTTAATTAAGGCCTACGCCAATCGCTCTCGCACGCCTGTCATGTCCTTGAAGGAGCGTCTTGCTTCCATCACTAAAGGTACTGCTGGTGTCCATGAGTACCTGCGTTCTATTCGTTTCATTGCTGACGAACTAGCGCTTATCAGTCATCCTGTTGATGACCTTGATATAGTGATTGCCACTCTGAATGGCCTTGGACCATCGTTTCGGCAGTTTAATGCTTCTCTTCGCTCTCGCGACACCCCTTTGTCCTTTGATGACCTGTATGACAAATTGGTGGACTTTGAGATATTCCTCCAACGTGATGCACGTCAGCAGCCTGCGCTTCCTCTCACGGCCAACTATGCTTCTCGGCCAGGCTCTATGTCTTCTCGTGGTAAGCGTCCTTCTCGTGATCGTCCTGCTTCTCATCATCGTTCTGCTCCTTCTTCTCCTTCCCCCATTCATTTAAGAAGGGGTTCTACTCATTCCAATGTTCCTGTCTGCCAATATTGTGACCGTCGCGGTCATACTGCCAAAACATGTTATCAGCTTCATGGGTATCCATCAAATCACCCTAGGCACACTGCTAATTTTGCCACTCTTCCTGCTCAGCATGAACCATCCTGGCTGCTTGACTCTGGTGCCTCTCACCATGTCACCAATGACTCTGGCATTCTCTCTGCCACTAATGACTACAGTGGTACTGATCAGTTGGTTGTTGCTAATGGTAAGGGTCTTCCGATAACTAATATTGGTTCTGCTCATTTATCCACTGCCTCTCATCCTCTTTATCTCTCTAATATTCTGCATGTGCCTTATGTTACTCAGAATCTTCTTTCTGTTTCTCAATTATGCCAAACTAATGATGTGTCTATTGAATTTTTTCCTTGGCACTTTGAGGTCAAGGATCTGCAAACAGGGGTGATCCTGCTGCGCGGAAAGAATGAAGACAATGTGTACAAATTGAAGCCTCCTCACCCATCCCCTCACGCCTACCACACTAGCACTTCACCATCCATTGACCTTTGGTATCACCGTCTCGGTCATCCAGCCTTTCCAATTCTTCGTCGCACCCTCGGGATCAATAAACTTCCCTTTGTCTCTACTTCGCACAGTCATTGTTTAGATTGCTTACAAAATAAAAGTCATAAGTTACCTTTTTCTAAGTCTAATTTATCAAGTACTTGTCCACTAGAAATTATTTATTCTGATGTATGGGGTCCTGCGTCAGTGACATCAATAAATGGTTTTTCATATTATGTTGTGTTCATTGATCTTTTCTCTAAGTATGTGTGGCTTTATCCAATGAAAAATAAATCTGATGTTTCCACCATATTTCCAATCTTTAAATCTCTGGTTGAAAATCAATTAAATTCAAAAATTAAGACCTTTTATTCTGACAATGGTGGTGAATTTATTAAATTACGTACGTTTCTTCAAACTCATGGTATTTCTCATCTCACCACCCCACCACATACTCCTGAACATAATGGCTTAGCTGAACGCAAACATCGTCACCTAGTTGAAACTGCCAAGTGTCTCCTTTACCATGCCTCTCTTCCTCCCTCCTTTTGGTGTCATGCTTTACAAACTGCCGCTTATCTTATTAATAGGATGCCTACCCCTGCTCTCTCATTAAAGTCTCCTCTTCAAATTCTTTTTAACCGTGTCCCTAATTATACTAAACTTCGTCCCTTTGGTTGTCTATGTTTCCCTTGGCTGGTTCCATACACTAACAACAAACTGCTTCCTAAGTCTCAACTAGAGCTGTCAAAACGGGCCTGCGGGCCGGGTTCGGGCCGGCCCGGTTCGGGTTCGGGCCAAACCGGGCTCGGGCCAAAAAGCCCGGTTATAAATTAAGTACCATAGTATCAAACCCAAACCCGCCCTAAGCGGGCTTCGGGCCGGGTGCGGGCCGGCCCGCATCACCTTTTTCTTCTTTTTTTTTTTTTTACAATTCAACCCCTTCAAAAAAATATATATTTATTTTTCAAAAAAATTAATGAATAAACTTCCTTTATTTTTTACACATATTTTTTTAAACAATAATAAGTGTTTTATTCTTTTACACATTTTTTAGAGGATATATTTGATTTTCTATTCTTACATAAATTAAAATGTATGTATAACTCATATAGGACAATTAATGTTGTGCTTTGATTTGTTCAGGTGCATTTTTGATATGTGAATATTGATAAAAATTAAGAGAATTTTATTATAAGTGTCTTTTTACACATATAAAATTAAAAAAAATTGAATTTTTTTCTTTTTTTCTGGGCCGTCGGGCCGGCCCGAAAACCCGGCCCGAACACGAACCCGAACCGGGCCGGGCTAAATAGCCCGGGTTGAATAAACAGGCCATATTAAGGAGCCCGAGCCCTATGATTTTTCGGGCTTTTTGGCCCGGCCCGGCTGGCCCGGCCCATTTTGACAGCTCTAGTCTCAACCATGTGTCTTCCTTGGTTACAGTCCAACACAAAGTGCTTACCTTTGTTACAATCCAAAAACACAAAAGCTATACACTTCTAGGCATGTTCAGTTTGTAGAGCACGTGTTTCCTTACTCCACTGATCCCACTTCTATTTCTTACACACAATCTCTTATTCTAAGCCCTTCCTCTCCAACTCTTTCCCCTTGGCCCAATAGGCCCACCTCGGTTCATCCCTTTCCTTCTGCGTCTTCGAACCCCACCTGTCTCCCTCACTCCCTTTCTCCTTCTTCCCTGCCGCCTGTCGAGACCTCATCCCTCATCAACCGCCATGAATTTTGCTCCATCACAGCCTCCTCTCCTCTTCATGCCACTGTCCCACCCACCACCATGACACCGCCCTCGCTTCCCATCCTTGCTTTACCCTCACCCGCACCGCCAACCACCACAGCGCCTTCCACCGCCAGCAACCCAACACTAATCCATTCCTCATCTCTTTCCTTACCCGAATCAACCTTGCCTCTCCCTCAACCCGAGTCACCATCTCCATCTCCCACCATCGATACCTCTCCCCAAACCGAACCCTCTCCCACCATCGCTGCCTCTCCCCAAATCGAACCCTCTCCCACCATTGCTGCCTTTCCCCAAACCGAAACCGACCTCGATTTGTGCACAGAGTCCTCTTTGCTTTCCGCTGCGGCAGATTCTTCCCCTCCGGTTCTTGATCTCATTGGTCCACCCTCCTCTCACCCGATGGTAACCCGGTCCAAGAATGGTATTTTTAAACCTAAACAGGTTCATATGGTGTCCAAATTTCCTTTACCTGAGCCCACTGAACCCTCATGCCTTACCACTGCTCTTAAAAGTCCTAAATGGAAGGCGGCTATGTCTGATGAGTTCAATGCTCTTATTGCTAATGGCACTTGGTCCTTGGTCCCTAGGCAGTCTCATTTTAATATCATTGGCAACAAATGGGTTTATCATCTTAAACGACATACTGATGGCTCCATTGCTCGTTACAAGGCGCTGGTTGCCAAAGGGTTTCATCAACGTCCTGGAGTTGATTACAGTGATACTTTCAGTCCTGTGGTTAAGCCTCAAACCATCAAATTGGTCTTATGTCTTGCTTTATCTCATGGCTGGTCTCTTCGTCAAATGGACATCAACAATGCCTTCCTTCATGGTCACATCACTGAGGATTTGTATATGCGTCAACCACCAGGCTTTGTTCATTCTGAATTTCCTGATTATGTTTGCAAGCTTCACAAGTCGTTGTATGGTCTCAAACAGGCGCCCCGTGTGTGGTATAATGAGCTTCGTGCTTTTCTTTTGAGCTATGGGTTCACTAATTCCAGGTGTGATACATCTCTGTTTGTTTATCATAATGCTGGTACCTTAGCTTATTTTCTGGTATATGTTGACGATTTGCTGCTGACTGGTAACAACACTGAGTTCCTTCTCTCCTTTCAACTGGCCCTTGCTTCAAAATTTTCATTAAAGGATTTAGGAACTCCTAGTCACTTCCTTGGTGTTGAAATTATCCCGTTGTCTGAAGGTCTTTTTCTCACTCAACATCATTACATTCGTGACCTTCTATGTTCTACAAATATGCAGGATGCTAAGCCCGTCCCTACGCCCATGTCCACTACATGTGATCTCTCTTCTTCTTCTGATCTGTCAACTTGTGACGTTACTGAATATCGGAGAATTGTTGGCTCTCTTCAATACTTATCACTAACCCGTCCAGATGTATCATTCTCAGTTAGTAAGCTCTCACAATTTTTATCTGCTCCTACTGAATTACACATGCAGGCTGCCAAACGTGTTCTTCGTTATCTCAAAGGCACCATTGCTAATGGTCTTCTTCTTCGCCGTGACTCAAATCTTAACCTCACTGCGTTCTGCGACGCTGACTGGGCTGGGGACACTGTTGATCGACGTTCCACTGCTGCCTATATTATTTACCTGGGCCCTAATGCTATCTCTTGGTCTTGTAAGAAACAGAATTCTGTTGCTAAATCTTCGACCGAAGCTGAATATCGAACCATTAGTACCACTTGTGATGAATTGTTGTGGTTGCGACAGTTACTTGGTGAGCTTCATCATCCCCTTCTGAAGTCACCCACTCTTTATTCTGATAACATTGGAGCCACCTATCTATGTGCAAATCCAGTGTTTCACTCTCGTATGAAACACCTCGACATTGCATATCATTTTGTTCGTGAGTTGGTTGCCCGCAAAGACTTACAAGTTCTCCACATTCCCTCTAGTCACCAGTTGGCTGATTTGCTTACCAAACCGCTGTCTTGTACCCGCTATACTTTTCTCAAGTCCAAGATCGGTGTCGTTTGTCCCTCCACCATCTTGAGGGGGCGTATTGGAGTCCTAACAAATCATGACTAAGTCCACATGTTTATCTCATTCAACCACTTCCTATCTTATCTATTTACATACTGATAATATTCTTTTATTCAAATTTCAAACTATCCTAGTTTATCTCTACAGTTAGCATAGGACTTGTTATATATATATTGTAATCCTGTTCATACTGTAATTGTAACAAAGATATATAATATTCACGTTATTTCTCTTATAAAGAGACCCCTTTTATTTGTTTTTGCATTTGTTCGTGGAATGAAGTCTTTTTTCTTCTAAAAAAAAAATTAGTCAATCATTGCAACCAAAAAAAAAATTTAGTCAATCACAATTTGTTTACTTCCATAAGGACTCATATATATGGTTACTTCCCATGTTTTACAGCATCGGCGGTACATGAATATTCAAATGAAATTTTAAAAAAAAATATATTAAATGAAATAACTAACACTCCTATGTCATGTTTGGTATACAGATAATGATAATGATTTTACGAGAACAATATGTCTTTTAATTAAGCGACAAAAACATATTGAATTGAGATTGCAATTAAATAAGATGGACGCCCTTCCAATGATCATGACGTGAAATCTAGAATAATTGAAATGTTATAACTAACGAGAGTTTGGTACAATTACTAAATGATTGAATTTTTTAAGTATAATATCATAATTTTGATTTTACTATATGTATGAAAAATATTTTATTTTGGCTTAATTGCACTTTTGGTTCCCTAATTTTGAAATTTGGTGATTTTGATCCCTTAGCTTTTAATTTGGCGATTTCAGTCATCCAATTTACAATTTGTGGCTATTTTGGTCCCTCCGTCAGCATCGTTAACGGAAGAGTTGACGGAGGGACCAAAATAGCCACAAATTGTAAATTGGAGAACTGAAATCGCCAAATTAAAAGTTAGGGGACCAAAATCGTTAAATTATCAAAATTTTGATATTTTTAAATTTGTGGTGTATACTTATTCAATATGAGTTTTTTATATGTATCATACGATACATATGAAAAAAATCATTTTAATAACAATAATATTTATATTATATTAAAAATGTTATAAAAGGATTTTTCCAATGTGTATTATATGACACACATGCTAAAAAAATTCATATTTGATAAATGTGTATCATAAATTATTGTAATTAATGCACACAATTTTTTAAATATATTAATTTTCAACATAGACTCAATATACTCCATTGATCCTTGTTTATAAGGTCCTTTTATCAAATCCACATAGATTAAGAAAGTAGTTAGAGATTATTACTCTCAAAGTTATAAAAATAAAATACTCCTACATCAAAGTTTCAAAATTACCCATACATAAAATTTAATACAATTTAAATTGATGTTGTCAATATTATAATCAAGTAAAAATGTTCCTTGGAATATGGAATATAAATTGGAATTATTTGGGGGTATATTTGGTATAAGTTATTTAATGTTGCCGAGATATTGTAAAGTGACTTATATTTTGGAACAAATAAATCATCAATACAATGACTTATAAATGAGAACGGAGGGAGTATTTTGTTTAATATGTTTATTAACATGTGCAATTGGCTTAATTTCACTTTTGGTTCCCCAATTTTGATAATTTGGCGATTTTGGTCTCCTAGCTTTTAATTTGGCGATTTCAGTCCTCCAATTTACAATTTGTGGCTATTTTGGTCCCTCCATCAGCATCGTTAACGGAAGAGTTGACGGAGGGACCAAAATAGCAACGAATTGTAAATTGAAGGATTGCAATCGCCAAATTAAAAGTTAGGGGACTAAAATCGCCAAATTGTCAAAATTGGGGGACCAAAAGTGCAATTAAGCCTAATTAAATTTATGAAAAAATGTAATTTTTTTTAATTTTCGAGGCATGAAAAAATATACATTTATCATTGTTTTTCCAATACTAGAATCATTAACGAATTAGGACACATGTTACAAGGAAAAAAAATAAAGTGGCTAATCTTAGAGTCCATTAGAGCTACACTAGCCCAACCTTTCATGCTCAAGAACCTTTCTCCCTCGAGAAACATGCAACAATAGCCTAAGCTCACCGACACAAAGTTTCATTCTTCTCCACTTGATATTCATAGAGTTTATTCCCTTGGTAAAGTTGACGATTTCGTTCAATTTAGATATGATAGATTGATGCTGCAAAAAACGCATAAATCATTCTCCTTCTATTCTTGTTATTTCTGAAAGCAAATCTGACCCAATGTACCCAAGAATTGAAGCTATACTAATTAAAATCAATACCAATCCAGTTACAAATTAAACTTGATGAATACGAGTCCTGCTCTCCTCATTGACCTTGTAGATAGTGCAAATTTGATTGATGTTTGAGTATTTAGCTATTTTTTCTATAGTCTTAAGTCTGTCTTGAACCATAAGCCAAAAGATGAAATAGTGTTTGGAAATTGAGCATGGATTCCCGACCATAGAATGAAATGAGAAGGTCTCTTGAGGTCCAATCAACCAATTGTAGCCACTATGGATAGAAAACTGACCATTAGGTGAAGAGGTCCAATAATCATTTGTGTAGCCTGCTTTGAATTTGTCTCTGGTTTTAAGGATTTGTTTCCAATGCCAACTGCCACCTTGTTTATTGGTGCAGTTCCATATATTTGAATTCTTCAAGTAAATGTCATTAATCCATTTAACCTAACCCTGAGAATATCCTTCTTAGAGATGATATGCCAAAGTTGCTTGCCAAGAGCAACTCTATTAGCTCTAGAGCTCACAGTTTTGAATACCAAGACCACCGTGCTTCTTTTTCTTACAAACAGAATTCCATGAGATAGAAGGAATAGCTTTTTTGTCATCAGTAGAACCCTAAAGAATGTTTCTGCACTTTCTTTCAATCTCCTTTATGGCTGCTTTAGGAATGATATAAAAAGAAGCCCAATATGTATGCAAAGTTAACAACACTAAATTAATAGAGATTTCTAGTTGACCATGTGTTCATTCTTTTTGAAACTTTATCTGCTAGGAGATTACAAGTTGCATTTGACCATTTCTTAGCTGATATAAGAAGACTAAGGTATCTGAAGGAGAAAAGGCCTATTTGAAAACTAGTTAAATTCAAGATGTCATTTTGCATTGTGTCCTTAATACCTGCCATATAAATGCTAGATTTATCTTTGTTAGCATATAAATCTGAGCTTTTTGAAAAGTCCTCAAAGGCATTAATGAGAATCTGAATACTATTAACTTTTCCTTAGCAAAAAATCGTTACATCATCAGCAAAAGCTAGATTGACAAGGCCAAGATCTTTGCAAAGAGGGTGAAACCTGAAGTGCCTACTAGATGTTGCTGATTTCAGTTTTCTGGTAAACATTTCCATTGCTAGAACAAAGATAAGGGGGGACATTGGATCCCCTTTCCTGATTCCTGTAGAGCTAGTGAAATGGCCAAACTGAGAACCATTTAAAGATAAGCTAAATGATGCAGTGGTAATGCAGCACATGATCCATTGAATGAATTCCCTAACTTGTTGTTGTTGCTTGTTATTTGCTTTCCTTTTACTCTTGTCACGTTTGCATGTCTTCATCAAAACACTTGTCAAGCTCACTTGCTGCTTGGTTAAAGGAGGTATTTCACTCTCTTATTTCCAGTAATCAACATGCCTTTTTTGTTTGATCGTTTCATTACGGAGGACAATGATGTGTGGAATGAAACTGTGGATTTTGTCGTGAAGTCAGGGAAATCTTGCTTTATTTTTAAAGTGAACTTTGCCTACGATTCAATCAGTTGGAATTTTTTGGACTACATGCTTGGGATGCTAAATTTTTCAGAGAAATGGCGGTTCTGGATTAGACCCTGTATTTTATTAGGGAATATGCCTATGCTAGTGAATGGTAATCCTATAAGGCAGGTTCATATATATATATATATATATATATATATATATATATATAAAAGGGGATTAAAGCAAGGAGATCTCCTTGCATCTTTCATATTCTTGATTGTGGTGGATGCTTTATTGGTTGGTTAGGGAATGAAGTTGTTCAGAAATAGAAATATGATGCTTTCCAGGTTGGTGATCGAGGTGTTGTTATTTTTTTTATTGCAATATGCTGATGATACAATGTTTGTAGGTGAGGCATCCAAGAAAAACTTGTGAACTATAAAATCAATTCTTAGATGTTCTAAATTGGTTTATGTTATTCAAGTCAATTTCCATAAAAGTAGTGTAATGAGTGTTACTGTTGATTCACATTTTATGGAGGTTGTTTCATCTTTTCATGGTTGTAAGGTTAGCTCTATCCTTTTTGTTTATTTGGGTCTCCTTGTTGGTGATAACTCTAGGCAAGTTAGTTGTTGGCAACATGTTATTAATGTTATGAAACAAAAGTTTGCTCATGGGAAGCAAGGGTAACCACTTGTGTTTAGGCGGTAGGATTGTTGTGATCAACTTGATTCTCAATAACTTGCCAGTGTATTACCTCCCTTGTTATAAAATGGCTAAAAAAGTTGTGAAGGCCATTGTTTCTATTCAAAGGAACTTTCTTTGGGGGTGAAGACTAAGTTTCACCAGATTTTGTTTTGGTGGATACACGTACCATCCTTATTTACCTGTCATAACAGGTATATCAGGTTACCCATCATTTATTATTGTAATCTTTTATTTTTTTTTTGAAGTGATGATTCATTATTCATTATTGTAATATTTAGGAGCTTTTACTTATTTTAACTGTTAAATTATTTTTTTACTTACATCAAGCCAATTCCTAATGTCTTGTGAACAATGAGAAACAGGAAAACAGGAAGAAAAAAATAGGACAAGAAAAAATGAAAACAGGGAAAAAAATTGAACTTTGAAACCGACCGAACCGGACCAAAACCGCAAGTTTTTATTTGGATTGGATTTAATTGGATTTGCTAATATAATGGACTGATCCAAACCGAACCGCACGTATATTTTGTAATCGGGTCAGATGATATTTTACCTCAAAACCGAATGGAACCAATCCGCAAACGCCCCTAATTCTAACCATGAATTCAATAACCATTTTAGGTTCTAGGATGGTTCACAAAATCTCTTATTGTTTGAACATTTCGCGAAAATTATGTAACCAACCATTTCATTGTTGCGATGATGATGAAAATGAAAATGGGGTTAGGAATGGGTTTGAATTGGTTGAGGATCCTCTGAAGAAAATGTGTGTAGATACCAGCGAAAGTGTTGATTCGAACAAGGATGGTAGCTTTGACCGATGGAAATTTTTACCTAGAGTTCGATTGAAGATGGATGTTGAGAGGGTTCTCGATGTTCTCAGACAAGATGATCCTGAGTTTGATTTCAGATAGGCTTTAGATAAGCTGCATATTAGTGATTATTTGAAACTTGTCAGCAATTTTTCTGTTGTACCTGCTGATTACTAGAATTATCCTTGTGGATTACTCAACAATTCTTGTAGTCCTCATGTGTGCCAATAGCACAGTATCCAAGATAAAGATAGCGAATAGGAGTTAAGTGCATGAAGGCTATTGATGATTTACCTATTTAAACTTCACTCCCTATACTACTCAGATATTACTTTCTCTCAATCTTATACTGTATATCTCTAACCTTAAAATTTTCCCATGTTGTAAGCAGCAAGGTACTATATGGTACTTTACAAAGATATAATGAAGTTTGGGAGCTTGCATGTTCTGCTTTCTTAATTTTCTTTTCTTATCTCTTATTTGACCAATGATTTTATTAGAATTTGTTTAAATTGACATATTCTCCTGGCGTGTCTTCATTATTATTAGGTTAGCAATAACATATTGCGCTAGTATAGTGGTCCAGTTGATATCTGGTTGTCCATGTTTTTGCCCATGCTGCACCCAAATGAAACAATGCAATGCTTGATAAATGAACATCCACGTCAGAGCATGCTTGCTATGGCCCAACATTCAAGCCGGTGGGTTTGGTATGGATATTTTCCATATTAATATTTCTGCCTCGAAATTTCCAAATTTTGTTTGATTGGATTTTTAGTTATTTTATAGTTTTTAGTTCTCTGGTTGAAGCCAACGAGAAATTATTAGGTGGTCCAGGACTTCATGATCCAGGACAATCACCACCCTTTATTATTTATTTTTAAAATTTTTAAACATGTTGAACGATTGAGATGAGTCCGGACCACCATGGTCCAGGACCAACTAATAATTTTTCTGAAGCCAACAAGCTGCTATTTCAGCTTCTTTCCATTACAACAATGTCGAAATTGTGGAATCTAAGGATAATGCAAATGTAAGAATTTTTATTTTTTCTTTATAGTTGCATGATTTTTTTAAGGTGTTCATATATTGTGATCTCTGCACATTATTCGTTATTCTCTAGGTCTGTAATGTTGAGCTTTTGTCTTAGAAATTGCAAAAGGTTTGTGGGATTGCTAAATCATGGTGTCTTGCGTGTGGGATATATTACAAAAGGCTTCTCTATTGTTAGTACAACTATTGGATTATCATGACTCCATATTACCGCCGTTGTTGTTGATGTGGTTAGTGTGTTGGTAGGTGTTTTGATGATGTAAATTTTAAGATTTTAGTGTTAGTTGAAAACTAAAATCTTTTGCCATTTGTAAAAGTGAAATGATAGAACAATTTCAAATTTAGTGATGTCGAGATATTGGTATTTTTTTATTTTTTTTCCAAGTTTCATGTTATTTCTATCTTATATATATTTTTTGTTGTTACTGAATGTCATTATGCTCTTTTAATAATAAAACTTATTTGTTGATAAAATAAATAAATAAATAAAAAAAAGACATCAAGAACTTGTTGAAATATATAGATTAAGGAAAAAATTATAAAAATTAATAATGATTATAAGAATTATTGATCCCGATTCTTTATAAAAAACTTAACAATGATCATAAAAATTATTGATCCCGGTTTCTTATAAAAAACTTAATAGTGATTATAAGAATTATTGATCCTGATTCCTTCAAAAATTTCATCAGTGATTATTCAGTATTATTGATCCCGGTTCCTTGTTTCTCTTTAGATCCTGGTTCCGTGTTTTCCAAAACAACTGAGATCAAAAGCGACATTTTTGTTATACCAGTGGATACAATTCCGGTGCGGAACCGGGATTAATGTAGGTGCGAAACCGAGATTAATTGACATTTTTGTTGTAATGAACACACCCAAAACGCTCATCCATTTTATCAACCCGGCCTGAATCCTATTAATTATTGTTTTAAAAAGAATATTATTAAGAATATTAGTTATTTATTATTTATTATTATTAATTAATTAATTAATTATTTATTTATGTATTATTATTATTAGGGTGATGTAGAGTAAAAAAATAAGTAAGAAAAAATTGTGTCTCAAAAAATCTTAAATTGAGTCTTTAAAATAAGAGACTTAATTTAAAACTATTTATCAAATATTTAAAAATAAAATAATTTTATAAAAAATGGTATGTTAAAATTTTATAGAAGACTTTCTCTCAAGACTTTGCCATGATTACCCTTATTTTAAAGATTCAAATTAAAATTTTTTACTGAACTTTGAAAAATATCAAAATCTTATTAAACAAAAATATGATGCGAAAACTATATGCGAATTTTCCTAGAAACCTTGTGATAATTTTTGTCTAATTAATGAAAGTAAAACATGATACATCCTTAAAAATTAATACTCCGTCCAATCCCTAATATAAGCACCATTTGACTAATTTCACTTTCATTAAGAAATTTAGTTAATATTGTTAGTGGTATTGAAAGTGTAAATATTTGGTATACTTTTTCAAAAGTACCCCTATAATTATTATTGGAGAGTAAATATGAGTGTTTGTGGAAAAGAAATAATTAATGCTATTGGAAATTGGAAATGAGGCGTATATTAAGGAAAAAAAAGTCTTCAAAATGTGCTTATATATAGGACCGGAGGGAGTACTATTTTTGCCCTTATCATATGTCACACTTAACTACTTTACAAAGATTAATTAAGGCAATTATTTTTCTTAAAATTTTAAAAAAGTATTTTGACATTACAATTTTACCTTCTTAATTGTTATTTAAAATTTCATAAAAGTATTATTTTACATTAATGAATAAGGAGAAAATAAAAAGAAAAAAAATTAATAAATGCGTTAAAAAAAGAAAAGAAAATTCTTTAAGAATGTCTATAAATAAATAAGATTAGAAGTAATATTAATGAACAGATCGGAGGGAGCGAGCATGCATTAACAATTTAACATGTGATAGATATACTTGGTGTAAGCAGTTACTCCCTCCCGCTCGAATTATAAACAAATTTAACTATTTTTACTCTTATTAAGAATGTTAGTTGATTGTATTTAATTTTATCACATTTATAAAAAAGGTAGAGGTATTTTAGGAAAGTCGTATTTGGAATGAAAAAAATATTAAATAAGATTACAATTTTCTAGAGATGTTTTAGGAAAATGGTATCAGGAATTAAACAAAATTTGATAAAATTAGTTAATTTTGCTTATATTTTAAACCAAAGTAAATACTCCTTCTGTCCCTTAATATAAGTCACTTTTACCTAATTCACGCAGATTAAGAAAAATAATTATTACTCTCAAATTTATAAAAAAATGTTGTCATTCCCAGCTTACTCCTATTTAAAACTTTATAACTTTATTCATTTTTCTCTCTATTGTAATTACTCCCTCCGGTTCTATTTATAAGTCACATTCTAGAAGGGTTCTTTGGTCCTATTTATAAGTCACTTTGTATTTTCTAGGAGGTATTTATTGCTATTTTCTCTTATTTGCCCCTTGCTCATTAATGTGAAGTAAAACATTGTGAAATTCCCAATGCAAGTTAAGAGGGTAAGATTGTAATGTTGAAGTATTTTTTTAAAGTTTCAAGAAACCTAACTACCCTCCTTGGTCCGTGTGATATGGTTAAGTATGCCCTATAAATAGGACCAGAGGGAGTATTACTCTACATCCCTATGCAATTATGATGAGTGTATTTGGAATAAATTCTTTAATACTACCTAGATATTCTAAAACGACTTATAAAAAGGGACACCAATTCTACCAAAATGGTGCTCTATATTAAGGGACGGAGGGAGTATATTTTTTGTTGCTTATACTCCTTCCGTTCCTATTTATCTGTCATATTTCAAACAAAACACGTCCTTTAAGAAATGCAATCATTACTCAGATTTCCAATACATTAATTATGTTTTTTCCCATTATACCTTTTCTTTCTCCATAATCATTACTTTTTCTCTACTACTTAATAGGGGTAAACATGGTAAATAACATTTATTGCACTCTTGAAATCATAAAAAAAAACAGATAAAAAAAAACAAAAAAACTTATAAAAAACGGATAGTTAAATAAAACGGAGGGAATATGCAATTAATGAAAGTAAAACAAGCAAATCTAATGTAAGAATCATGCAAATTACATGAAATTTGTGAAGGATGTGTGTCGTGACGAAGATAAACACAAGTAATAAATGAAGAGGGGGTTATAATCCAGGTGCATCTCTCGTGTTAACTGTCTGGCTCTAGCTACTCCTATATAAATTCACTATAAATACGGCAACAAGATCCAACAGTAATTTTTTTTTCATATATATATATATATCCGTCCGGCTTCAACAACTTTTCCATTTATTAAGGATGTTAGTTGATTATAATTCGAGTCGGAGGGAGTATATATATACACTCAAAAGATAACTACATTCGTTTCATATGTAATGTTGTTTTAATATTTGTATTATGTTTTATAAGTTCTACTCCCTCCGGTCCTTATTATAGGGCATACTTAACCGAATTACACATACCGAGGAAATTAGTTGATTTTATGAATTTTATGAGAATATATTGTAACATTACAATTTTACCCCCTTAACTTTTCTTGGAAAATTCGCACTCATTAAAAAACACATAGATAGTCAAAGCATTTAATAAGGACAAAAAAGAGAAAAATCAATAAATGATGCATAGAAAATATAAAGTGACTTATAATTAGGACCAAGAAAACTTTCTAGAATGTGACTTATATATAGGACCGGAGGGAGTATTGTTTTATAAATCCAATACATAATTAATGCTATTTTTTCAAACACACCCCTATTTATTACACTCTCTTTTTCACTTTTAATACATTTCTCTCTTCAATAATGAATATATAGGGGTATTATAGTCAAAATAGAACAAATCCTTACATCATTTAACCATTTCTTAAAACAATGCATAACATTAAAACACACTAAATATAAAACGGAGGGAGTAATTTGTATTCTCAATACATTCCACGGACATTTTAAATATAAGAAAAAATTAACTTACTTTTAATACTTTTAATCTCAATACAATTATTTTTATAATATTTCTATAAAGTAGTTGAATTATGTAAATTTTTATTTTATTATCAATGCAAATTTCCTAAAATAAATTTTTTTTTATAAATTTGAGGAAATTAAATACACTCAATTATTATTTTCCTTGATAGGTCTGAAATTATTATTTTTCTTAAAACTGAGATAGGAGGGATTATATGAAATATATATACTCCCTCTGTCCCATATATTATGAGCTTTTGGAGATTTTTTTGTCCCATAAGTCATGATCTTTTTAGAAATTCACGACTCATTTATACTTCTTTTTTTAAACATACCCTTATTTATTGCATTCTCTTTTTCATCACTCATTTCTTCATCTCTCTTTAATATAATCTTCATATATTTATTGTTACTCTCTTCTTTTATTAAATGGGGTAATTTAATCAAATTATACCAAATTCTTACGTATTTATTCATTTATTAAACATCATAACATATGGGAGACGGAGGGAGTATATATATATATATATATATATATATATATGAAAGAAAAAGAAAGAAGAGAGCAGAGGAAATTCCACCGATCTAGAACTTAACTTGTGAGGATTGTTTCTAAAAGATGCAGTGATTCAACTTCTTATTCCTGTCTGTTTTTCTCTTTCTCAGTGAAGAAGGAAGGAGCTTATCAAAAAACAAAAAAAAAAAAAAAAAAAAGGAAGGAAGGAGGAAGAAGGATAAGCCAAAAATAAGAAATGGGGGGTTTTGCTTTGGGTTCTGCCTTTGATTCCAAATCCGGGCAGATTATAATGATTGCTTTGCTTCTGATGATTGTTTCCTTTTATGTTGGCACCCTTTTTGGCAACAATGCTCCCCTTTATGTCTCTCAGCAGGCCTCCCGTTCTTCCTCTTCTTCTTCTTCTTCTAATGGTAACCTCTTCAGCTCTCAATCAAGTTCAAACTTCTTTTTAAGTGATTTTTCTTGTTGCCATTTATTGCATCTTGATTTGTGTTCACATCCTTCTTTGTTTCATGTTATAATGATGTCATATCAGTTTCTTTTTATATGGTAATGTTTCTAAAATCTTAGCTTTAGATTGCTTATGCATTTGTCCCCTGAGTCACCTCTGTCTGTTAAGTTGTGGGTCATAAAATGAGAATACCCGGGAAAGTGCGCTCTCTTCCCCCTCCCCTGAACAAAAAAAATTTTGCCTGTGAAAAAAGGTCACTTATGGATAAAAAAAAAAAAAAAAAAAAAAAAAAAAGATTGTTTATGCTTTTTGTGTTGCAGCCTAACTGGGTTAGGAATGAATCCATGTCATTATACATCTTCAACTTGCTGCTCAATTAAAGTAAAGGGTTTTGCTAATGAGTGTCATTAAAGAATCATGAAAAAGTAACTTTTTTATTGGGAACATACGCATGCACTTATCAATTTATAGTATACAACACCTCCCATTGAAAATATACTTGTTTTGGTCGTAGTCACGTAATTCACTCCCATCCCCTACGTATCACGAACCAATTCACAAGAACCGATTCGTGGTTCTTTTGCGTTTTGGTATGCAGTGGGACGTGAATCACATGTTCCTAGGCTCAAAGCAGAATGCAGACAAATGCAGAACACAGAAATGGCGTGCGAGACTGCGGAAGAGGCGGGAAATGAACGAAAACCCTATTGGTTTCCTTCACCGAAACACCCCGTTTAACATTGATGTAAAGTATGACTTTTTTTTGGTTCAGTGGGCCCACATTTTTCGTAGAAACATGTTGGCTTCATCTATTAACTATGTAAATATGACTAATTTAAACTTTGTTTATTTTAGCGTATTTAACTAGTCATAAAAAAACATAATTAAGTGCTAAGAAGGTCCAACATAGTTGGTAGATGACTGTGTTCTTTAAGTATGATGTCGGGGATTCGATCCCTGCTGTGGGTATGAAAAAGACTTTGTCAATAGAGGCAAAATCCACTTTAGTGATCTCTATACATCGAAGGGATTAGCCTTTGGCTATCAGTTGGAGGATACCCTTGGTGCACAAAAAAACATGATTAAGTTTAAAAAATTGAAGGGTACCACTGAAACATATGAGAACCCATATAGCATTCCAACTATGTATACCCCCATGTACCGAATACTTTGGGAGGTAACGCACCTCGTACATGAACCCGTATCGATGAGCACCGCCACCGTGTATAATGTGACTCTGGTTTAGGTTCCTTAAAGAGAGTGCCCTCAGAGCACTCGTTAGCATTTGCCTAAAGTATATTCAACAGGAGTGTGTTGTTTCGAGAATGATTTACATGCTGGTAGCATATCTAGGAGAGGATGGAAATAAAGAGGATAGGTAGAGAAGGAAAACACTGAAGCACTTTTAGAAACTCACTTCAACTCCAAGCTTTTCTTCACGCTAACTGTCTTACTAGCAAATGCACTATTAGCATGATTATTTATAGATGTACTAGGCACCTTGTATTGTATGTGATATAATGGGCTTAAGGTGATGCATTGAAACCACAATTCCTAGTGATGGAAACCAGATTCTATCAAGGTGGAACCAAGATCAAGACTAGCATAGAGTCCTTAATTCATTCAAGGAAATGAGAGTTACAAGAATTATGGCGTGCCACTTGTCATGCCTCATTAAGCCAATTGTAACCGCCACCATCAAGGAAGAATAACTTATCATTATTTCTATTAAGTGCATGCCCATGAATGATGGCTGCCCCATCATATGCTCTCATCAAGTCATCTTCATCTTATGCATTTAATTGTGGTTTAATTAGGAGTTATGAATTAACGAGGGAGTTACAAGTTTTAAATGGTCATCATCAATTCTCCATCCCTTCGAGTGCAAATTCAACCAACCATTACAAGTGCATGGATTACACGCCCAAAGCTAGAGGGGGTGATGAAGGAAGGAAGACTCCTTGGAATTACTCACATGGTTAACACACACACACAAAAAAAAAAAAAAAAAAAAGAGGAAACTGCTTTGTGCAATTAATGATTGAACCTAATGAGATTGGTTGAGTTGCTAACTATTATTGATTACATTTCTGGGGGAGTTATCACTCAGTATCATTTTTGTAAACTTGTGTTAACCTTGTTATGTCAGATTGCTGCTTTGTGACTGATATTAAAATATGTATAGCTTCTGCAGGTACTTCCATGTTCACTAACAAAGTTGCTCTGGCTTACCGGAAGATACCCTTAGTAATTCCAGAAACTGGGGTGGATGTATGCCCATTGATGTTCAATGAGTATATTCCCTGCCACGATATTTCCTATGTAGCAACATTGATCCCAAATTTGGATATTTCTAGAAAAGAAGAACTGGAGAGACACTGTCCTCCACTAGAAAAGCGCTTATTTTGCTTGGTTCCTCCACCAAAGGATTATAAAATACCTATCAAATGGCCACTTAGCAGGGATTATGTTTGGCGAAGTAATGTGAATCATACACATCTTGCTGAAGTGAAAGGTGGCCAAAATTGGGTCCATGAGAAGGACCAGCTATGGTGGTTTCCTGGTGGTGGTACACATTTCAAGCATGGGGCATCTGAGTACATAGAGAGGTACCTATCACTAATTTATTTCTTCCCCCTGTTTTCTTTCTCTCTAAGGGCCATGCTGTTTGTGAATGTCAAATTATATTTACATACTTCCTGATTTTAAGAATATATCACCGAATCAATTAGTCTTCTAATTGAAGAAGCAACCTCTGGAGTTAATTGACTTATTTCCTGGTTTTACAATATTTCTTATTTTGTTTCTTACTCCCTCCGTTTCTATTTATCTGTCCTATTTCAAACAAATCACACCCTTTAAGAAATCCAATCATTACTTAGATTTCCAATACATTAATTATGTTTTTTCTCACTATACCCTTTCTCTTTCTATAATCATTAATTTTTCTCCACTACTTACGTAAACCAAGACTTATTAAATAACGGCAAACATAGAAAATAACATTTATTACACTCTTGAAATTCTCAATAGGACAGATAAAAAGAAACAAAAAATCTCTCCAAAAATGGACAGATAATAAGGAACGGAGGGAGTACTTAATTAGTCATAAGAATCTAGTACCTACTGCTTAGTAGTTTGTATTACTTCATAACTTTTCTGGATACATGACAACTATTGTGATGATTTTGTTGATTATTACTGTAAAGCCATCATGTAAGGTAGCTTCAACACAAGTGCATTACTTGTCAACAACTTTACTTTTACAATACTGTTAAGCCTTATGCTGATTGTCTACTGAGAATTTCTTATTTTAAGTTGGCTTTTACTAAAAGTAATTTGAGCACCAAAGATTGATGTAACTATGTGGAGAGACAAGGATTAGTGTAATCTATTAATCTATTATAAAGAATGCTATGTCATTTTCTGTCCCATCTAAAGTTTTAAACACTTCTAAACCTAGTGTTGTGGTCTACTAAGAATTCCTTATGTAGAGGTAGCTTCGACTGCAAGTAAATTGAGGATCTTTTTCATGAGTAGAGAGGATTTTATTTTAACTTTTTATTATTAAACTACTAATTTTAACTCATTAGGATCTTTTTTATTAACAAATGTTGGGATGGTTTCTTTATGGTTGTCTTCTTCAAAATTACACTCACATTGCTTATGTTCTTTGAATATTTACAAAAGTGGAATTACATACTAGACTAAAAATTCATGGAGCTAGTGGCACCAAGAGGATGTGGTTGTTTTGAAATGATTCCATTGGGTTCACTTTAATCCTGGAAAATTTTGCCAGTGGAATGACAATCTCTGCTTGCAAGGCTTGGTTTTGGGCTTATGGCCTTCAAATGAAGATCAAAACAGAGAATAACTCGTTATATGCTACTTTTAACATATTATCAGGTCATTGCTTCATTGGAATTTGTGCTTCAGTGATGTTAATGAAATAAGCTGATATTAGTTGCAGCTAATTAATAATTTATTTTTAGTTTTTTATATATACTTATTTTGGGATGTATTGTGGTGCTGTGTTTTTTAGTATTCATATCAACCTACTGTGTAATTATGTTGCTTGATGCTCCAAACTAATATGACCAGGGAATGGCTGTATAATGTGAATGGTTCAATGGTTATCTAAAAATGCTACTTATTGTCAATTTAGCAAAAAATTTCTCTCTTTAACGGTCCCTTTAATGAAAAATGCTATTTGTAGTTGTTAGTCATTTAAAGGATATACATATGCAGGTTAGGAAATATGATTACAAATGGGACTGGGGATCTGCGTTCTGCAAGGGTAGTTCAAGTTTTGGATGTCGGCTGTGGTGTAGCCAGTTTTTCAGCGTATCTTCTTCCCTTGGATATAAGAACAATGTCCTTTGCCCCCAAGGATGGTCATGAAAATCAGATTCAATTTGCCTTAGAGCGAGGGATTGGTGCAATGATCTCTGCCTTGTCCACAAAACAACTACCATATCCTTCTGGGTCATTCGAAATGATTCACTGTTCACGATGCCGTGTAGACTTCCATGAAAATGGTAATCTGATTTCCTTACTATGTTTCTGTATTGGCATTCTGATAGGCTTCTAACCTATCTAAATTAAGAGAATAGGATTGCATAGAATTATAGAACAGGAGAGAGGAGACTTGTGAGCAATGCTCTACTTTTTTCTTCTTATTTTCTTATTCAATCAAAACCCATACTTAAATACAAAAGTAGGAAACCCTAAACTTAAAATAGGAAACTCTAAACTTAAACTAAATCAATTAAAGATTAACTAAAGATTTAATAAAATATAACTTGATATTTTAATGAAATATCTTATCCTACCCCTTTTCTAAGGGACCTAACAATTAGCAACCTATCATTACCATTCCCTTCGAAATCAACTTTGTCCTCAAGGTTGAACTCATTGATGTGAGGGATAATTATGTCGTGCCAGAAAAGAATTTGGTCCGCGCATGCTTCTGAAAGTACACTCTTATAACATATGTCTCTGTCTCCAAGGATAAAATTTGTACCAATAATTTGATGTGCTAGTGAGTCTAATTTATTGTCCGGTTTGATGAGTAACAAAAGTTCAGCATCAAATTTGGTGGCGTAAGCGAGATCTAGAGATGGCGGTTGTGACGGTGATGGTGATCTCCATGATTGCTCAAAGCAACATACAGAGTCATTGTTTTCTCTAGGAGAAAGGTTGTCACAGAAAGACACCCTCGATTTTTCCATTGGTGATTTTTCCATTGGCGGTGGAACATTTGGATTGTTTGTAAGACACCCTCGATTTTTCCATTGGTGATTTTTCCATTGGATTGTTTGTGGAAAAGGATACATTAGAGAGCTTGTCAATAAGTCCATTCACGACAGTGGTAAGCGCATCGTATGTAGCCTTCATGATGGTGGCAGTAAAGTGTTCGAGTTTGGAGTCATTTTGATTTTGGATTTGGTTTAATTTCTCAGATAAAAAAGCAAAAGCCTGAGATCGTTTTGGGCAGAGGATTAGTGGGTTTAGGAGGCATGAAGGTAGATGAAAGCACCAAATGATAGGCTTTTAACCTATCTAAATTAAGAGAATAGGATTGCAGAGAATATTAGAACAGCAGAGAGTAGACTTGTGAGCAATGCTCTACTTTTTTCTTCTTCTTTTCTTATTCAATCAAAACCCATACTTAAATACAAAAGTAGGAAACCCTAAACTTAAAATAGGAAACTCTAAAATTAAATCAATTAAAGATTAACTAAAGATTTAATAAAATATAACTTAGATATTTTAATAAAATATCTTATCCTACCCCTTTCTAAGGGACCTAACAATTAGCAACCTATCACATTCAATTGCATCTTGAAATTGGCAAATGATTTTCAAATTTGCATTTAATGCTTGCATGTATTGACATGCTTTATATTTAGTGGAAACAAATTAAAGTGAAATACTTCAATATGATGAACTATTTACTCATGTGAGTAGAATAGCATTTTGGTCCTTAGAAATGTTACCCACTTGCAATTTATGGCCTCAGTGAGATATTTTCGTTGACCAAAATGCCAGTGGTCCAAAATTGTTTATTTTGGTTTCTCTGTTTTACCCTATTGAAAGTCGCTAATTAGGTTCGTCTCAATCCAACTTGTGCTTTGCAACTAATTTTTATAATAGTCTGTGAATCTTATTAAAATTAATTTCTGTTATTATGTTTGAAATCTCACCTTAGCTATGTGTTCATATTGTTCACCATTTGTTAGGAGTGATCACCCTTCTCAGTTATAGAACTTGTTTAACTGTTAAAGAATGTGTGGATTCTAAGATCTTACTTTGGTTTTTGCAAACTGCCATTCTCTGTTATACTTCTCTTTTGTAGAAATAATTTTATATATGAAACTGCTGAAATCACTGCAGGGTAATTGTTCAGCTAGTTCTGCTGAAAGGCAATTTAGTAATTGCTCACATTATTATCATTGTAGTTTAGATTCTTTAGCTTAAAGATGTTTTTCTCCTCCTAGTTATCATCGTTATCATTGTTATTTTTATAGGGTGACATGGTAGAATAGATGCAAGTCATGCAATGTATTTCTGCCTAATGCTGTTGAAAACATTGGTAGGTGATGCCTTGCCCACTTTGACCCATTTATTAGTTCTGTTGGGAATTTAGTCTTGAAAACTGGTAAAATAGGTTCATTGTATACTTGTCAAGGCTACAAATGTTGACGGGATTGACCTTACCTATTTAGTTGTTTGTTGTTATTCCTATTTAATTGTTTGTTCTTAATTTCTTTTGTCTTCTGCAGATGGGATTCTGCTAAAAGAGTTAAACCGCCTTCTTCGCTATAATGGGTATTTTGTTTATTCGGCTCCACCTGCTTATAGAAAAGATAAAGATTTTCCAGTCATTTGGGATAAGCTGATGAATTTTACTACTGCAATGTGCTGGAGGCTCATTGCTCGACAAGTTCAGACAGCAATATGGATTAAAGAAAATGACCCGTCATGCCTTTTGCGCAATGCTGAACAAAAGCTTATAAATGTCTGTGATGCTGCTGATGATTCTAAACCTTCGTGGAATATCCCACTTAAGAATTGTGTTGTAGTTAGAAATGCTAATACAGATTCAGACAAGCTTCCTCAAAGTCAGGAGCGTCTTTCAGTGTTTTCTGAGAGCTTGAACAAGATAGGTCTGCCCTTTCTCTTTTATAAATTCAAGTAGCTAATTTCCATTATGCTTTCTTCATTCGCTTTTGCAACCTCTCTGGGTTGTGTACTTGTGTTTTCTGGTTTCACGCACATGCGAGGGCATACAGTCATTCTCACCCGTGCATGTTTACTGTGAAAAGATCTTTTGTTGAGGTGGTCTCAAATGATGGTATTGCTTATAAATCTCAGTTAGCCAATTATATCATGTTCTGTTTGAAATTTTCGTTACACTGATTCCAATGTGTATTCTTCTTGATGCATATGCTTACTTATTACTCCATCCGGTCCTATTTATAAGACCCTTTTGGGGTTTTTCACTTCCACCAAGGAGAGTGGATAAATTTGTTAGTGGCGTTGGAAATGTGAAAATTTGATATACTTTTTTAAAAATACCCCTATAATTATCATTGGAACTCTAAAAAGTGTTGACTTTATAGGGATGTTAGTGGAAAGAAGTAATTAAATGTTATTGAAAATTGGAAAGGGGTCTTATAAATAGGACCAAAATAAAAACCCCAAAAGGGTCTTATAAATAGGACCGGAGGGAGTATCAATTAGTGGTTTCAAATGGGCCATATATGATATTTTCAGGCCCTAGCTTTTAATCAAAGGCACAATCTGAAAACTGAGCAAAAATTATCTGTTGCTACCATTATCTTTTGGTTGCATTGTGGGAACATCAGCTGTTGATGCTATTTTAATGGTAGTTTCTTTTAAGCTGTGCTGTTTGTCAAAAAATTTAAGTTAGGTGAGAATATAATTTGACTAGTCTAAAATATAAACCAAAAGAAAGGTGAAACATAGTTTTCAGGTTTTTGATCAGAGACAAGATATGTTAGTATCGCAGGGAGCAAATGACCGAGGGATCTTCAACCCTTGACTAAGCTAAGAACCACATAAGCTGACCAAACACTACATCTAAACCCAAAACACAGCACTAGGTTCATGGGTCTATCCACGTATATGTTCCTCACTTTGCCCATTCTCGTTGATGTGGTACTTACTACTCACACTTGATTCCTAGCAATCTCTCCTTAAGTGAGTTCTCCACATGAGAGTGTGGTTCCCCTTGAGTGGGAGCCTTTCGAGTATTTGATGGTGTCACCAAGAGCCAAGCTCACCTGGCAATCAGGCTACTAATGCTCTTCTTCATACCTGTACTGCTATTGTCCATCTAAAATGTAGCCCTCCATCTAGCCTCTAAGTTACTAGTGATATTTTGATACAAGGGATCCCATACCTGGGTCCATCAACGACCGTCGTCTTCAATACTCTTCTCAACCACCTTGGGCTCACTCTGATTTCACTTGTTATGGTGCAGACAAGAATATAAAAGAGAAAAGGAAAGAACACACACCAACTACAAGATGGTTACAATGAACCCTCAATTTGTACCAACCCACAAGCCCACCAAATCCTTGTCAATTTTACACAGCAGAAATGGATCTGCTCCCTACAGCAGGGGCTCTGCCCCATCAGTCCCCAACCTCTAGTTTTTCCTCCTTAAAATAACATCTCAACCATCTATAAAGTTGGTATTAAATTATTAGACATGTTGACACTCTTGGAGATTTTATGAGATGAATATGTCCATATCAGTATTTATTCTCTGTACTGTGCTGTTTTTTTGTATGGATGAGTAAAAATTTCCACATCTCATTAAAAAAAACAACTATTGTTTGATTGTTCAACTTTAAATATGAGTGATAAGCTAAAACAAGAGCATTCAACAGTCCTTTGCTTCTTATGTGATGGTGACCCTTTAACAACCTTTGAACATAGGTATAAATCAAGATGAATTTGCATCAGATACACTCTTCTGGCAAGATCAGATTCAACATTACTGGAGACTGATGAATGTAAAGGAGACAGAAGTGCGGAATGTGATGGATATGAATGCCTTTTGTGGTGGATTTGCTGTTGCATTAAGTAAGTTTCCTGTCTGGGTAATGAATGTAGTTCCCTCAAGCATGAAGAACACCTTATCTGGAATTTATGACCGGGGATTGATTGGAACTTTTCATGATTGGTAAGACTTCAAACATTGTAAATGCTTTTACATATATATGTTTTTGGTAGGAAAATGTATATTTATTTTTATTATTAGTTGGCTGCAGCTAATACATTTATCTTTATGTTAGGTGTGAACCATTTTCAAGTTATCCTCGGACGTATGATCTATTGCATGCCAACTTCCTCTTCTCCCACTACAAGATACAAGGAGAAGGTTGCTTATTGGAGGATATCATGCTAGAGATGGATCGTCTTATACGCCCACTGGTAATCACTGTTATAAAAAGATTATTCTAGCATATTTTTGGCATATGAAATCAAAGCAAAGTTTGTTTGACTGAAAAGAGAACAAGATTTTTGGTCAAAGCTAATGTAAATACTTGTATATGTGGCCATGTGTTTTTATTCTTTTGCTTGCATCATTGTATGCAAAAATATATTTTGTTGCCGAAGTGGTTTGATCTTCCACCCAGTGTCCTTTAATTAAAGTAATTAATGTTATAAATACCAAAAATAGAATAAAATGAAAGATTAAACAGAAAATCATTTTTGAACAGCATAGCCGGCTTTTGCTGCTACATACTCTAACTGTTAACGTCTTGTGGTTATTGAGGAAGTCAATTGTTTAGAGCTAGAAATTTTAACTTTTAGACCAAGTGATCTTATGGTATTCATATCAATTGGTCTAATGTGGTAGTGGCTGAGATGAAATTAGAATGTCCTGAGCAAGGTGTTCTTAACTCATCTGCTTATTATCTGCAGGGATTTATTATCATCAGGGATGAGGAACATATTCTGTTGAGAATCCAAGAAGCAGCACCTAAATTCCTGTGGGACCTGGGGTCACATATGCTAGAGAACAAAGAAAAGAAGAAGGAAACAGTTTTAATTTGTAGAAAAAAGTTTTGGGCAATCGTCTAAGGTGGTTTGACCTGGAATTCTTTTTTAACGTAGAAATTGTTTTAACCAACCTCACTGGTAATTTATAATGTTGAAGTTATTCTGTATCTGCTTTGTTTATTTCTTGATCATTATTTTGTGTAGATTTCCTGAGGGCACTCAATTTGTAAATGACTTTACTTCTAGTTTAACCATCATGAATAGAAAGTGTAAGAATATTCAAAAGTATCACATAATATCTTTTTTTTTTTTATTTTTTTTATTTTTTTATCATATTGGATCAATTTGTATTACTTCCTTTTATAATATTTTCGGTTTAAATTGTCTTTCTTTTCTCTCTTCAACTCTAAACCTATTTACCTAACGTCTGATGGCTTGGTAGTCATTTCTTAGAATCCCAGGTCTCTATGTATCGAGATGTCAAAGGATCATATGGTCTAAAGTTCGATTTCTAGGAGCAGCTGATTTGCAGAGGTCTTTTAATTAATGGAGGTCCAGAGATTAGTCTTTCGTCTTCAAATAAGAGAGTACGCTAAGAAAAAAAATCTCTAAACCTTTTCTTTATTCACAAGGTATGTAGCAGTGTTATGTTCATGAGGACTCCATTTTACATTTTTATATCACCGGTTAGGACTTCATATCAGATATCGCAATACTCATGCCACGACTCATTTTCCTCCTTGCATGATAAGTGATAAGAAAAATGGTAAATAAATAGAACAAAGAGCAAATAAAAAAGGCAAATTGGAAAAACAAAAAAGAAAAAAAAAAGGTTGCTGGAGGTGTATTACTGCTTTCTGATTAGGCTTATACGAAAGTACAACTCAACTATACTTTCTTATATGTTTATACGGAAGTGCATCTCAAATGTATTCATGTACTCTTGTATTAGATCCATATAACCTTACGAGCATATAATCTTATACATGAGCGCATTTGACATGTAATTACTTTTATTGAAAGAGTGCCAAAATTGAAGAAAGAAACATGAAAAAGAAAAGCAAAATGGAGAAGTTAACCTTCCATTTTAGATTTTTTGGGAGAAATTATGAGTTATTTTGAGTTTTTTGAGAATTTTTTGTGAGATAAAGTTAAACCAAAGCCGTTGAAAGATATGAAATTGTTTTACTTGTTTTAATTAATTAATTCGTAAGTTTTCCTTCGACAAGTTACATGCCAAATAGGTTTTGCTAATTAAGTGCATGTTATGTTTTTTTATCATTAATGTTTTGTTTTGGTTTGTTTTGTTTCATTAGCCTATATAAAGAACAGAATAATGTATCTCCTCGTACGAGGACATAGCTTCTCTTCTTAACCATTTAGATTATGCCATGTGGCTATATTTTTTAAAGCTTTTTAAATTAAAAAAAAAACAAAACAATATTGAGAAAGCCATTAGAACACCATTAGAACAGAGAGAATAAGAATAATAAACTTAACAGTGAGTAGTAGCGGTTCTTCTTCTTCGTCAACCGAATTCGAGTTTTGGATGCTCCGAAACCCTTTCCTACAACCCAACATCCTCTCCGCTGATGAACTCTTCCTCGATGGTGTCCTCCTTCCCCTTCATCTCTTACCCACCAGTCGTCTCAAACCAGACTCACCAGATATAACACGACAACCCGACCCTGAAGAACTATATATTTTACTATTGACTACACCAGATATGACTGCATCAGGTGCGGCGGTGGCGGGCGAGCGGCGGATCCCGATAGTGGTGGGCGAGCGGCGGAACCCGACGGTGGTGGGGGAGTGGTGTTTCTTCTGTTTCTCTTGCTATCTGTTCAACGCGTTTTTTCTCAGTATTAATTGGGGTTTTTTCTAATTAAAAGAAAAAAGATTTTAAAAAATAAATCCACATGGCAGCATCTAAGTGGATTAAGAAGAGAAACTATCTCCTCGTATCATGAGATACTTTATTCTGTATAAAGAAAGGCTATTTACATTGTTACAATAACAAGGCATAAGTGACTACAACAAGTTCAAGTGAATAAAATATAAAAGTTCTCTTCCTCTTTGTGAGTGCATTGTCTGAGTTTAAGAGAGAATAATAAATATTTTCTTGGTGAATTAAATTAGTTTTTATTTTGTGACATGAAATTGGTATTAGAGCTGGTTAAGTACAATGCCAAAAGTTTTCTCATAATTTGTTGTGAGTGTTATTATTAAAGGTGAGAGATGGCAAACAATTTCAATATTATTTGGTCCGGTCCCAAATTAGATGGACCCGATTATAACTATTAAGAGAAGTTGATGTCGACTCATTTAAAGGCTCACAATATTTGGAGTCTTGTAGAATAAGGCAATGCAGCAGGGGTGATTTGGGCCTAATATATGATGTTTTAAGGCTTAATTTCACTTCCTTTTGCTATGGTTTTGACTTGTTTCTCTTGTAAATATAGGTAATTTGTATTATTTTTAGGAATTTTTAGTTTATTAGAATCCTTTAAACGTTTTGATCCGCTTTTGGTATTTTTCAGGTGTTTTGGAGCTTTATTTGGAGAAAATATTATTGGAGCTGAAAAGAGCATAAGAAGACCTTGAAAACGGCACAAGAACGGAGAGAAACAGAGTCGGAAGTTACTGAGCACGCCCAGGTGTTTTGTTCTTGATTGGAATGAAAAATATTGATTTATAATAAATGAATGAATATACAATGAAACTAAGTTCCTAACTAAGTTCTTCCATTTAATTTCTCTTTTATTTTATTTCCAGTATACAATTTTTCTTTTTAATTTATTTATTTAATTCTGAATTTTATATTTTAATAGATTTTATTCTAGATTTTACCTTAGGTAGAGATAGATTGAACAATTCCGAGTCCCTGTGGGAACGATATCTGGTCTTAACCGACTATATTACTTTGCGATCTAGTATACTTGCTAGAGAGTGATCAAGGGGCTTATGCAACCATCGAGAGAAAAGATCAATTGGCGTTAACTCAAATTCATCAAATAGTAGATTATTCGGTGTTTGACAAAATAACTAATGCTAAATGTGACACCCTCGCAATAAAATACCTTAATTACTAGTAATTAGATTGAGTTTATTTATCACTTGAAAATTTCATTTTAAAATCCGACAGAGTCTCCTCTGTTTATCGGACTTTCCAAAAGTTACTTCCTTATTACCTGTCAATCCAAGAATATGTTGAAACATAACATAAGTATTAGACATAGCCAGCTTATCACTAATGCCCTGATACAAAATAATACAAATTATAGGGCTACAACTAGTGAATTCTTTCTACATCAAAAAGGGTTGACTTAACCCTAACTACTAAACTCCTCTCATACTAATTTACACTCCACGTGGTGGATGATATTCCTGCTCGTCCTGCCATTGTGTAAGCTTCATCTTCATACCTGTATAAATAAAAAGGCAAGAAGGGTAGCATTACACCGAACTTAGGAAATAGTTTCTAAAAATGCATAATAATAAACTAAGATCATACACATTTATCAACAATAATTCATACCACAACACACACAACTAGGTACAAGATTATTCCTACTTAGTTCATCTACATTTATATTCATATTTCCATTATTTAATTCTCTTTTCCTTTCATTTTGTTCCTGTTGGACTCTCTAGCAAGTATATTAGATCGCACACAAGTAATATAGTAGAAGTAAAATTATTGTCCCACGAGGATTGCAAATTGTTCAATTATTTTCACCTAAGAGTAGTTCTAAGTCAAATCTATTAACTAAAATTGCTTTTAAAACTGATTTGGGATTAAAATTAAAAATAAAATAAATATTGAAAATTAAAAAGAATTAAGTTGCAGTGGAAGAAAAGTGGTTAGGAACTTAGTTTCATTGCAAGCATTGTTTATTAATTCTGAATTATTGTTTTTCCTTTAAATCAAGAACAAATTCCTAAATTAGCAATTATTAGATTCCTCTTGTGTAATTACTGTTTATTATCCAATTTGATAACTATTAATCCCTTAAGAAATTAAACCATCGAATAACCTTAATTAAAACAGTGAATTTATGAAAAGTTGCATAAGAATCCAAAAGTATTCCTACAAGTTGGATAGTTATGCCGTTTGATTGCAAGGCCTATTCTAAATCCTAATTTTCCAATTTACGATTTAGAGATCCAAAACATAAATTGATCAGGTTCATGCATAACAATTAAAACACAATCAAACGCTTGATTTAAAACTGGAAAAACACTAATTCATAAATAAAATAAACTATCCATGCAAATCCACCATGTTCCTAACACAAGGGTTTTAGTTACACATAATAGAAGGAAGACAATAAAAGTGGAATTCATTCCTAAATTACCACTAAAACTGATCTGAAATCTTCAAGCTTCAATGGATTCCTCCTTCAAATGCCTCCAAGATGTGTAATCTCCCTCCTACCAAAGCTGCTAACCTAGTCTCTAATCCTAGTATAAATAATAATACACAAAATCCTAAGAGAATCCTTCGAAAACACTCTGAAATTGGCCCAATTGGGCCTGATCAGGTGTCGCGCGCCTGGGCGCACCAGGCTCCACGCCTGGGCGCTCTAGGTCTGATAAGTCGTGTTTAACGTGGCACGCGCACCTGGGCGTGTGGGTCTGCACGCCTGGGCGTGTGATGCCTCTTCTGACTCCGTTTCGCTTCGTTCTTGCGTCATTTTCAAGGTCTTCTTATGCTCTTTGTAACACCCCAATTTGGACTTAGAATTTTCACTAAAAATTTGCGCCTTTTTTTTTATAAACATTACCAAAGTCAATTCATTTTAATTCTTTTACAAAAAGATTTTCATAATACAATTTGATTCACTTGGTTTTCAAAAATGATTTGATACTCAGACTCGCGTCATAAAATTCTTTTTCCAAAAAGAGATGTTATCAACACATTTCCAAAAACTCAATTTCTTAATGTCATATTTATTCGATGGTTAACCTGCGGACACATTTAATTATTTTTTTGAACTTGATACAACCAAAAAGAACTTCTTTTATTTCATTCAAAATAATCCTTTATTACAACAGGGGTTACATCGGGATAGAGTAATAGTATCCTAATCACCTTAATATAGGGTACAAAATAAAGACTATACTATCTTAGGCTACTAGTCTTTATGGCTATCCTCCACCACAAGTGTCTGAAAGATTCCTCGGTTGCCGCTTCTGCTTCCTCCTCATATGGGCACCATCTCGCGATCCTCTTCCAACTTGAGCAACCACTACTCGAACTACTACTTGATCTGTTATCTGTGAACATTGTTCCCCAATGTCCACAGGAAAGGAAAATAGAGAGAGTAAGCACTTCCGAACGATATGATCGTCGACGGCGTGGGCTTACTATAGGGGAATATTAAGACCACACAAGCATATCATAGCAGCATATACATCATCATTATCATCACCTTATAAAAATAATACCATAAGGTTCTTTCCCAAAAGAATATTCTTAATTAAGCTTTAACCTTTATATTTAGTTATCTTTTTGTCTCTAAGTTTCGGCATCACAACCATCGGTAAACCAAAAGGGGAGTACCATTACCGAGGTTCAAGGGATTGATAGCACACACGTTACATCTCCTCCCCAATTCCAACCATCCTAGTTCGGAAAGCAGATGGGACCCACAGAAACCCTAACCACGCCGACATCGGAGTCGGTAGACGGAAGGCTGTACCAGACGCCGGTGGTAAGCAAGATATCAAAATTTATGTGACCAGACGCCGGTGGTCAACAAGATTTATTTCCCAAAAGTTTCCAAAAACCCAACACCTACCGAACTTCTAGCCTTGTTCAGGTTCCCTCTCACCATCTATGATTTGCTCAAGGGGGCGACAGCACTTTCTCCAGTTGGCCTGCAGTCCTTGCTACGACGAAAGTCCAGACTCCAGTGAACCTTGTCAATGTAGTCCCGTCCCGCCTAGAGAAGTACTCGAGGCTTCTTGACGTTTCACCGTCCTTGCCCTCCCCTATTGCAATCACCACTTGAAGGGACTCCAGCCTCCAAGCATACCGTATCTTTCCTCTCCACTACTTCACTCTCAACGCAAGGTTTAGAAAAGGGGTTCCTATGTCTTTTAAGTCTGTCATTAATCCTAGTTTTGGTCGACCCATTCTAAGCCTCGCTTCTAACGGGCCCCGACCTCTAAGGGAAACATCAAACACCCTTCTACAGTACAGGGGATTCCACAAGACTTAGACCACGACACAATCATCCACGTGGCCAGTCACTTAAAGGGGATATTTACAAAGTTATCGTGTCGTTTGCACCATGTACACTAACCACGATCCTCAAATTTCCACAAGGTTCATTAATCATTCTCATATTTTCTTTTCATAATAATACTTCCAAATATACCAAGTCCTTTTCATAGGAACAACCGTTCAACATACACCAAGTATCTTTTCATAAGAACAATCGTTCAAAAACATCAAATAACTTTTCATAGGATAACCCATCACCACAAAATATATTTCCAAAATTTACTTGATAGCCCATCATATAACTTATTTCCATATACAATATACCATTTCAGAATATGCAACATCTTATAACAATTATCAACAAACATATCATTAATATCGAGGAATCGTGTCTTTCGTACGAACGGCGGAACACACACACTCAATTGCCGTTTTACTACTCAACCGATAGATTCTTAGTTCCGACCTTTGTGATGATACGGAACGTCCTAATATTACCCTATATGCCACTATGTCTTAAGAAGGCTTCTCTCTCACCTTGAGTTGAAGCAAACTTAGTGTCCTCCTGAGTTGATGTTGCGTTATCTGATTCCGATCGAGAACCTTTTACCAAATCATATTTACAAGAACCACTTTATAAATATCTATACCACTTAAAAATAATCAAGCCTACTATAGGTACATAACTTTTAACAAATACCACTTTCTTAAATAACCTTTGAAATCAAAAGACTTTGTATTAGAATATACAACACTTGGAAAGTAAATCATTCCTTCTTCGAAAATCAAAACCTTTTAAACATTTCTAAATAAAATCTTTAAAATCAATCATCAAATCAAAATCACTTTTCAAGGACATACAACCATTATCATTCACACACTTATACAATTAAAAACAACAATTTACTTAAACAAATAACATCAAATCATACTTTCACAAAATCACTTTTATAATTTATTTTTACTCTATACACTTATACTAAAGGTCCTATCATAAAAATCCTCATACTAATTCATTCCAAAACAATTTTTATAGTTGATGCAATCAACTTAGAATTTTGGACAGCATACCCTACAAGTCTTGAAAAATCACTTTTCTCACAAATGGTCTATCGGAAAGACATGTCACTTTTTCCTAAAATTTCTTTACAAGTTCTAGTATAAAAATATGATTAAATATGAGTTAAACAAAATATTTTTGCTTGCTGGACAGCCACCGAAAATCCAAGTGCATCAATTCTAAAATTTGGAATAAACATGTTCTATCATTCATATACAACCATATACACATCCTAAGGTCTAGAAATATAATACAAAATTTAGAACTTAATCAACTAAATCAAAAGAGACTATTCGTACTTTCATTAACTCATAAATCAATTCCAAATGCTTATATAACAACTACCATTCAAAGATTAACATAAGCCACTTAAACAAATAACTTAAACTTGATGCAATCTTTTTAATCATTTGGACAGCCAAGAAGCACATTCTTAAAAATCAATTTTAACATTTATACAAACACCTAACACATAACAAATCATTCTAAAATATAAACTCATTCACTTATCAAGTCAAAACAAGTTCTAGAGTTGATGTAACTCAAACTAAAATTCTGGACAACAACACAAAATAAAGTTGCATCACTTCACATTTACCCAAAAATTCATTCTTTTCAATTTCCTACTAAAAATTCACATACCAAATTCTTAAAATGAAATTAAGCTTAAAAAAGTAATATTTTTTCCACACTTATTCAATTATGGACAGCAACTTAAATTTCTTGTAAAAAAATTATTTTAATTCACATTAAAATCTTACATACATACTATTATAAATAAACTAGCACATATACTATCCGTTATCAAAATCACCTAAAAAAAATGTTCTTTTTGTTGGCCATACGACCCAACTAAATATGTTCCAGAATATATATTTTTTTAAAATATATATATATATATATATATATTAATTATGTTCAAGACAAAAAGCTTGATTTTATTATTGATATCATAACTATTTTCTTTCTCAAAATAGTTTTTTTTTATTCCTTATCATATTTCTTTGAAAATAAAATATGATATACTCATAAAAATCCAACTTAAACCAAATAAGGAGTTCATGACTCAACCCAAATTATTTTTAGAAAAGTTTTTAAAACTTGAAGGAGTAGAAGAGATTACTATACTTTTCATGAAAATCAAAACCAAGCAAAAGTAAAATGCATAAGAACAACTTAAACAATAATAGTTTTTAGGAATACCTTTTCAATAAATCTCCAATATACTTCATGCAAATAAGAAAGCTATCCTCTCCTCTTCCTATTAGGTTCCACGAATTTCTCTTGCCAAGGGGAGAATAATTTTGTTTTGTTTATTTTTGAGAAGTTGGAAGTGAAAATAGAAGGGTTTCTAAGCTATCTATTTATACTAAGTGAGAATTTGTCTTCTCACCCCCAAAAAGATGAAACTCACCTGGGTTTAGTAGTAGAAGACTGAAAAAAAAAAACTTTTGAATTGCTTTGGTTCAAGGAATCTATTCAACAATGCATTTACTCCTTCTTAGAACTTAACATTCACAATTAATGACTACATTCTCATTCTCATGCACTCACATTTTCCACCACAAGGAATGACTCAGCACACACTCACTCTCCTCTCTCTTTCCACCGTCCAAACTATAGTAATTGGGATAAACTTTTCAAATTTTACTTACCCATACTTATGATAATCCATAGGCTTATTTAATATTTTAGTCCCTGAACTTATGTGCTCTTTTGAAATTGGTCCTTAAACTTTTTTTTTCGTTGTTTTAGGTCCCTGAACTTTTTTTAATTTTTGGAAATGATCCTTTCGTCACTTAAGTGATGATATAGTCGACGATATGTCACTTAACTCTCACAGTGTCAACGAGTGACGTGTTATGTAGAGTCACGAGACACAACATTATTTTTTTATTGAAAAAATAATTTATTTTAAAATTTATTAAAAGATTCGATTTTCTTAACAAAAAATACAATTTTTAATAAATTTGAATTTTTTTAATTTAAAAAATTCATGTATCATCATCTAGGACGTTACCTATCGATTTGGTAAAGGTGACGTGACATATTCTCAATCATATCACTACTTAAGCGACGAAAGGACCATTTCCAAAAATTAAACAAAGTTTAGGGACCTAAAACATAAAAAAAAAGTTTAAGGACCAATTCCAAAAGAGCACCTAAGTTCAGGGACTAAAATGTTAAATAAGCTTAATCCATAATTCATAAATTATATTTTAGGAACCACTTAGAACCAAAAATAATTAACTGTATAAAAATAAAATAGTTACAGCCAAAATCTTAATTTCAAAAATCATATTTTCATATGTAAAGTAAATTCCTCAAAGGAAAATTTATTTATAGGCACAAAATAATTTTTTTCTAAATTAAAAACACTAAATTCGTTTTTATTGCTACAGATATAAAATTTTCGAAGAGCACCTCATAAAATTAAAATTTTTATATTTTTAGAATCTAAATTTCAATACGATCGTTTGGACATATAATTTTTAATTTTTCGACTTACGATTAAATAGATATGAATTTTTGAAGTTAAAACACTATAACTTTGAAAATTCATATTATTATCAAAACATTTGCTAATAAGCATTCCAACATTATTTTTATAAGATAAAAATATATTTATCAAATATTTCTATGTCAAGAGTAGATATCTAATTTATTAAAGAAAATTGACATTTATACACACACATATATATATATATATTACACGCGTAAATATATATATATATATATATACACATAATCAAAATCATTTCTTATAAAAATTCTATTAATTTATCCTTAAAACAAATATACATAAAATAAAATAAAAATATTAATTGAGTAAAATTGCGGGTCTCACACTCTTTCCAGCTCCATAATTATTTTCTCCAATTAAGCTCCAAAAGTACTTGAAACATACCCAAAACGGATCAAAACGTTCAAAGGACTCTACTTCTAATAAAAATTCTAAACTTAATAAAAACAACCTATATTTACAAGAGAAACAAACCAAAACCATAGTAAAAAGAAGTGAAATTAAGCAGAAAAACTTCATATATTAGACCCAAATCACTCCCCCAAACTTAGCATTTTGCATGTCCCAGGCAATAGTAAAATAAAAATTCTAAAACAAAAGACTTCCCTCTAAATCAAAATGTACACACCTAATCTAGGACTTCGACTCACAGACTCAGACACTTATTTTCACAAGCAATTCATACAATTGAAACCTGGTTAAAGAAACAAACTCCACAAGAACTCAGGACTAGTGAACACTCTCAACCTCTCAGTGTATATCTCTCATGTGTATCAGGGTCATATATCAATAATGCACACACGTCCATGCAATGATTAAGTGTTACCATAAGCTTGACCATAGACAAAAATCTCCACTGAAATTATTGAATGCACACAAAAATAAAAAGGTCTTATATTTGGTTGTAATGAGGCCATGGGTAAAAGTGTCAGGTGAGATAAAAGAAAGAAGGGATAAAACTAAGGGCTAAATTGCAAAAACAAATTTCCCTCAAAAATCATGAATGAGCAATGAATACAAAAGAGGACTCACACTCAACTCACAATTAATTCATACTTATTTTCTTTTCAATTTTTTTCTTCTACTCTTCCAAATTTCTTTTCTTTTTATTTTATCATTTATTTCATTCATGGAAGAGAAGTAGATTCACAACACTTTGTGCCATTCTTTCACTTTTTCTTACTCATTCCTCTCAATTGCTCATTCAAAATTTTTAAGGTACTCACAAAAATTATACAATCAATGCAAGGTACCAAAGAAAAATCATAATTCATTAGGCTCAAAATGGGCAACTAAAGGAATATTATCAATACAAAACATCTTAAGGCCACAAAAACACATCCTAAGTGCCTTAATCATTTTAATGCATGAAAACAATTATCAAACTCAAAATGGTCACAGATCAAGTTCTAGAACACAAAGTCAATGTGAACAACACTCATGAAAGAAATAGGGGTCTCAAATCACTATAATTCAATAAATCATACCCCTCAATGTTTAGGCCCAAAATCTCACTAGGCTAAAGGTCAGTTCACTAATCTCAAATTCTCAAAAAGTTCGTCAAAATAACCAGATTTCAAAAATATTTACAGCTCTATCAATTAGTGTCATAAATCAATGATTCTAATCCTAAACTAAGTATTTACACCTATCATCAGAAAAACAGTCCTAAATCTAGAATAATTACCTACTTCTACCCAAGACACAAACCAACACTAAAAATGAGAGAAAAATTCAAGTCTGAAAAATTATTTTTATTTTGTCCACTGCCCCAAACTTAGAGGTTGGCTTGTCCTCAAGCAAACTAAACTAACCTAAACTACAAAATAAAAAAAAAATACTACACAGAAAAATCCAGAACACTTCCCTTTCACATCCGCATCAAACACTCATCACTAACAAAAATGAGAAGATGCTCCCCCAAACTTAATACCTGCAGGTCGTTAGAAACAAGTGCAAAATAGCACCTCTCATGGGGGAGTCATCAACTCACACCTGTTACAAAATCAAGATATATACACAGATGCCATAAAAGGTGAACAGAATAATATCCATGCAATAAAAACTAAGAAAAAGTCCTACAAAGCAATACATATTTTTGTTGGTACAGTACGGGTCCAAATAGGGGAGGGGGAATACAAATGATAAATAAAAATAAAGTACTAAATCCCCTCAACTATCATCCTCCTAGGGTGATGAATCCAACAGGCCATGATCCTCCTCAGTGTACGGAGGCACATCGTATGGTAAGCCCTGTGCTGCTCTCCAATCCCTCAGAACCACATCCCTGGCTTGGTTCCTACGCATCTCCTTGTGCTGGAACTCAGCCGCTCTGCTCTGCCTCCGCAGCATACGCTGCATCAACCCAATCACCTCATCCATGCCATCCGACTGCCTCGCCGGCTGGTTGGAAGGTCCTGCCTCAAAATGCTGTTGCTGTGGTGGTGGTGGGACAAACCTGCTGCTGTTGTGGTGGTAGGCCCTCTCTGGCCGTCTCAATAGCTCGAACAATGTATGAATCCCAGGTGGCCTTAGTCATCCTAGGGGTCCGCTTTAGGTCCCTCACATCAACTCTGAAATCAACCCCAGCTGCAGTGCACAACCAGGTGATCACCCAAGGAAAGCCAACATACCCTGTCTCCTTCCTAGCGAACCGATGCATACGATCAGAAATAATCGATGCAACATCTACCACGATCCCCTGACGAAGGGCATAGATAAGCCTACAAACCCCCGGCTGAACCTCGGTATCATGTGAGTGAGGGTCCAGGTTGTGAACAGTGAACCTAACCCATAACCTAGCAGCTCCCATTAGATACTTCTGATACACATGCTTGACCGTGCCAGCCACGGACAAGTTCCAATCACGACCATGCAGAAATAAGGCCTCCTTAACCTGGTCCAACGGGTACTCATCCTCGCTATCGAAGCTATCAGAAGTAAACATGGCGGGTGCCGCCTCCGGTGGGTAAAAAGGATGTCCCATGACATGAGCAATAGTGTCCGCATCATATGGAACCTCGACTCCTCTAACATAAGACACCCTCTTGTCACTCCCATCCAACTCTGCTCACTGGGCTCTCCACCAGGCGTTAGCATAAAACTCCCAAACTAGGAATTCGCTAAACACCTCATCCGGCTCCCTAACCCACTTAATCCACCTATTAATTTGCAAAGTCTCCCTAACCTCCTCTATCTCCCTCACTCCAACAACTCTATGGCTCGAGGGACCCTCGCTATCAAAAAGCATGCTCGCCTCGGGGGTTATCCCTCGACGAACCATCTTGCCATCTTAAAAATCAGAGACCCTCGAGTGCGCAAAGGTCTTCCCTACATCACGGCTACTCTCTACAGGAGGTCTCTTACCCCTCGACATCCTAAAACACTCAAAATCAATTAAGGGCAATTTATCGAACACTTGGTGGGCACTATGAAGAACACTAGAACCAAACTCTAAAACACTAACTCCTAACTCCAAAATCTAACTAAATCAGACCTAGAGAGTAAAGAAAAGTGATTTCTTACCCACAAAAGTGAAAAATTCGTGGTCTCTTGCCCCTTTATATGTGAAAACCGAATTGAGAAGAGAGTAAGAGGGAATGAGAGAAATCTTCAATAATACCCAAAATAGTGAAGAATGATGAACAAGAATGAAGGAATGATGATTATTTGTGGAGGAATTTGGGAAATTATGGAGAATTTTAGGTGATTTGATGATTTGGGGTTTTAGGGCTCTTGAGAGAGGAAAAGGAATTGAGAAGAATGAAGAAAATGGGAGGAAACTCCCCTGGGCGTGCAAGTTAACGCCCAGCGGGCGCCCAGGCGCGCGGTCCCTTGAGCCCAGGTGTGCGGGACCTGTACAGTCCCATATTTTTTTATATGAAAATTAAATGAAAATAAAAAAAAAACTAATTACCTAAAATCTAAGGGAAATTACCTAATCATTGGGTTGCCTCCCAACTAGCGCTTGTTTAACGTCACGAGCCTGACGGGTCACCTCCTTTTGGTGGCTAGGGGGATGCCAATTTCCCCTTGAGAGATGGCTGCTGCTTTTTCAGATTATTTTCAGCATTGGAATGCTTAATGAAGTTAAGCGGAGTAAAGTGATCCGCAGTGATGGGTGGTTTTTCAAAAATATTAATTACGTATTGTTCACCATTCACACGGAGAATCACTTCTCCCCTAGGAACATCTATTACTGCCCCTGCTATGGCCAAGAAAGGCCAACCAAAAATCAGAGGAATATTTTCATCCTCTTCTACATCAAGGACTACAAAGTCCAGGGGAAGTATGAAGTCATTAACCTTTACCAAAATATCTTCCACCACTCCATAGGGGCGGAGGATGGATCTATTAGCTAATTGCAATATGGCAGGGGTAGGCTTAATGTCTCATAAGTCTAATGCATTTCACACAAATAAGGGCATTATGTTAACACTAGCTCCAAGGTCATGGAGGGCCTTACCTGAGTACTCCTTGCCAATACTGATGGGGAGGTTGAAACTTCCCGGATCCTTCATCTTCGGTGGCAGGTTGCTCTTGATAATGCTGCTACACTTCTCCGCGATCGAAAATGTCTCTTCCGAGAGCATTCCCTTCTTCCTTGTGAGCAGATCCTTCATGAATTTCGCGTATAGAGGCATCTGTTCAAGAGCCTCTGCAAACGGAATGTTGATGTGAATCCTCCGGATCTTCTCCAAAAATTTGGAGAAGTGTCGCTTATCCTCTTCTTTCTTCAGCCTCTGAGGATAAGGAATCCTCGGAGGGTTGTGGTTGAGATCCGCAGGTGGATCCTACGCTTTCGATGCTCCAGGCGTGCCTTGCTCTTGATTCAGCTTTGCATCTGTCCTAGGCTGCTCTTCCTTATTCTATTCTGCTTCAGTTGCATCACCCTTCGGTTGTGGCTCCTCATAAGACTTGCCACTCCGAAGAGTCACTGCCATGCACCGCTCCTTGGGATTTGTAATGGTGTCATTAGGAAAGGTTCCTACTGACCTCTCTAAGAGTTGTTTTGCAATCTGGCCCACTTGCATCTCCAAGTTGCGGATGCTAGCCCCTTGATTGGCGAAATTCGCCCTATTCTCGTCCATGAATGTGGTAGTGTGAGCGGTTAGCTTTTCTAATGCTGCTTCCCATTTTGGCTTCTGTGTCTATTGTGGCTGTTGTAGTGGATTGAGGGCCGGGCTATGCATGAGAAGTTTGGATGGTTGCAATATCCCGGATTGTAGGAGTTGGAGTACATGTTGTTCTTATGTCCTCCACCACCCACATAGTTTGCCTGCTCCTCAATGGTCACAGGTCCTCCTCCAATATCCTTTGCACAATCACCATTGCGGTGATTCCTTCCACAGAAGTCGCACTTCAGGGTGTTGACTGCTGAAATCTGAGCTTGACCCATCCGCTTAGCCAATGCAGCTATTTGTTGCTGCATCTCCTTGTTTTGCTGAATGATAGTCTGCACTTGGGTTGAGCTCAGATCTGAATTTCTCAGGATGGTCTTCTCCGTGATAGCCTGACTGCTGTTGTAGCCCATTGTCTCTATTATCTCCTTTGCCTCTTCAACAGTCTTCTTCAGGAGGGAACCGCTAGCTGCTGCATCAATCATGATCTTGTTCGCCATCTTCAGCCCAAAATAGAATAACCGAATTTGCATCCAGTCTGGAATTGCATGAGTGGGACATTTCTTCAGCAGCTGGTTGTACCTGTCCCACGCTTCATGTAAGAGCTCTCCATATTCTTGCATGGAGGAGTTGACATCCTGGCGCAATCTCGCTTGCTTTCCTGCTAGAAGAAACTTGTCTACCAATTTCTTGACAAGAATTTCCCAGCTAGATAGGCTTCCTGGTGGCTGATTCTTCATCCAAGTATAGGTCTGTTCCCTCAAAGAGAGAGGAAACATCCTCATCCTAATTTCTTCCTCCGATGCACTGATTTGGGTCTAATATATGATGTTTTTGAGCTTACTTTGACTCCCTTTTGCTTTGGTTTTGGCTTGTTTCTTAGGTATTTTAGGTAGATTTAGTTTACTTTTCAATTAGTTTAGGAAATTTTATCCCTTGAACATTTTGATCCGTTTTGGGTGTGTTTCAGGTACTTTTTGGAGATAAATTGAAGAAATAATTATGGAGCTGAAAGGAGAACGAAAAGACCTTGAAAATGGCGCAAGAACGGAGCGTAACGGGGTCAGAGCAGGTGCTGCACGCCCAAGCGCCCAAGCTGGCACGCCCAGGCGTGTGCACCACGAGAGGAGAGCAGCAACAGCGCAGGCGCGCGCGCAATGAAAACAGGACGGATCATACAGACCTGCTCGCCCAGGCGTGAGGCCTGGAACGCCCAGGCGCGCGAGCAGCGAGGAAGCCCAATTGCGCTAGTCTCTGATCAGATCTTGAGGGATTTTCTTAGTTTTTAGGTTTTTGTTTTTAATATAGGTTGAGAATTAGGATTTAGGCAGTTTTAGAGATGGAGATTACACAATCCTTGAGAGAGAAAGTGCTTGGAGAAGATTGGAGATCAACAACGGAGGAATCCGGCTGAAGATTGAAGATCATTGGAGTAATTCAGACTTGTCTATGATGATGGGTTATTCTTCTATTCTCTGTTTTTCATTCTTAATTATGTGTAACTAAAACCCTTGTTAGGAGGATGGTGGATTTTCATGGTTCTTAGATAATTTATGATTGTTATGAATTGATGTTTTTCATTGAATCAATTGTTTGATTGTGCTTTTATTGTTAACATAAATCTGGATCCATTTATGTTTTGGGAACCTAATTCTTTAATTGGGCAATTAGGAGTTGGGTATGACCATAGCAATCAAGTATTATAATCGTCCAATTTGTAGGGATACTTTTGGGGATTATATAACATAATTAATTCCAAAATTCTTAATTAATGACTAATTGGTTGGTAATTTCTTAAGGGATTAAGGGTTCCAATTGAATAGGAAACACAATTATTAAAGGAATTTAATAATTGTTACAGCTGGAATGTTGTTGATTCAATAGGAAAATAGAGATTCTTAACTAGTAAATTATGTCCTGCAATGAAACCAGATTCCTAACGTTTTTCCCATTCTATTCTTAACTCATTTAATTATTGTTCAGTTTTTAGTTTTAGTTCTAGTTTTAGTTTTTAATTAATCAAATCAATTTTCAATTTTAAATTAGTTTCAAGTTTCACTAGTAATTATAATAAGGTAGAGATTATTGAAAACAATTTGCAATCCTCGTGGGACGATAATCTTATTTCTACTATATTACTTGTGCACGATCTACTATACTTGCTAGAAAGGCCAACAAGTTTTTGGCGCCGTTGCCGGGGATTGAAATTCGATTTCAATAATTTTTGGCACTTATTTGTAGTTATTTAGTGAAATTTGTTTTATTAGTTTTATCTCAACAGGTGCTACTGACTCTTTTTATGAGCTCGTCTTCTGTAGGTAGTGAACCTAACCCTTAGTTAAGTGCAAGGAAGAGGAGAAAGCAAGCACAGAAGGAAAGAAAAAGAATGGCCAGGCGAATGGCTGAAGAAGAGGTAGCTAAGCCGAAGACTCTTGTAGACTACGCAACCATTAGCATGGATGCCTGTGCATCTAGCATTGAATATCCAGCAATCACTGTGCCGCAGTTCAAAATTGATCCGGGCTACATTAATCTAATCAAGCAAGATCAAGTCGGCGGTAGTCCGCAAGAGGATCCAACGGAGCATGTTTCACACTTCATTGGCATGCTGAGTTTCTTTAAGATCGAAGGCGCCTCAGAAGAAGCCATCCGAATGAGGCTATTTCTGGTATCCTTGCGAGATAAAGCGAAGAACTGGATTCAGAACCAGCCACCAGGGAGCCTAACTTTGTGGGATATACTTGCTCGCAAATTTTTGGACCAGTATCTTCCACAGGTTATGCAAGCCAAATTGAGGAAGAACATCAACTCGTTTGAGCAGCAAGACAGGGAGATATTATGCAAAGCCTGAGGGAGGTTCAAACAGCTGTTGAAGAAGTGTCCAACCCATTCCATGCCAGAGTGGTTGCAAATCAGAGTCTTTTATGATGGGTTATGAAGATTCAGTGGAGCAGCTTTAGTAACTGAGGATGCAGAAGGAACTGAGCCTCGCATTTTAAAAGCCTTTCTTGATGGAGCTGAAGAAGTCAAAGGAGGACGGGAAGCAAAAGATCTGAGGCTGGAAGAAAAGGAGGCCAGACCCAAACCGGAGCTTAAAGTGTTACCGCCGGGCCTCAGGTATGAATTCATTGATGAAGCTGAGTACTTTCCAATTATAATAAATAGTGCCTTAACTGAAATTGAAACTGAAAAATTACTAAGAGTATTAAGGCACAATAAATCTGCTATTGGCTGGAATGTATCAGATCTAATGGGAATTAGTCCCTCTTTTTGCATGCATAAGATTCTCTTGGAGGAGAATTTTAAGCCTGTGATACAACCACAGCGGAGGTTAAATCCCACTCTGCAAGAGGTTGTTAGGAAAGAGGTAGTGAAATTGTTGGATGCTGGGATTATTTACCCCATCTCAGATAGCACTTGGGTCAGCCCAGTGCAAGTGGTCCCTAAGAAAGGTGGTGTCACTGTGATTAAAAATGATAATAATGAATTGATACCAACTCGTAATGTTTCTGGGTGAAGAGTGTGCATTGAATATAGGAGATTAAATAGTGCCACCCATAAGGACCACTTTTCACTTCCATTCATGGACCAGATGTTAGAGAGCATGAGTATTATTGCTTTTTAGATGGTTATTCCGGCTATAACCAGATTCTTGTGGATCCCAAAGACCAAGAAAAAACTGCTTTTACTTGTCCCTTTGGAGTTTTCGCATATCAGAGAATGCCTTTTGGTTTATGCAATGCACCTGCGACTTTTCAAAGGTGTATGTTATCTATCTTCTCCGATATGGTTGAAAAGTTCATTGAAGTTTTTATGGATGACTTCTCAGTCTTTGGATCCTTATTTGAATCATCTCTAAATAATCTGGAACAAGTTTTGAGAAGGTGTCAAGAAACTAACCTTGTACTTAACTGGGAAAAATGCCAATTTATGGTTAAGGAAGGGATAGTTTTGGGGCACCTGATTTCAGAGAGGGGTATTGAGGTAGATAAAGCTAAAATTTCTGTGATTGAGAATCTAACTTCTCCTACAAATGTCAAAGGGGTTAGGAGTTTTCTGGGACATTCCGGTTTCTACCGGAGGTTCATAAAAGATTTTTCAAAATAGCCAAACCTCTTTGTAATTTGTTGGAGAAAGACGTGGAATTTAATTTTGATAATGATTGCATGATTGCTTTCCATGAATTGAGAAAGAGACTAGTATCTGCTCCTGTGGTGATTCCACCTTATTGGAATAAACCTTTTGAACTTATGTGCGATGCAAGTGATTTTGCCATAGGTGCAGTATTAGGACAACGAAAAGAGAAAGTATTTCATGTAATTTATTATGCTAGTCGTGTGTTGAATGATGCTCAAATTAATTATACGACTACAAAGAAAGAATTATTAGCTGTAATTTTTGCCGTGGATAAATTTCATTCTTATTTAATAGGGTCGAAAGTTATCATATATTCTGACCATGCAGCTTTAAGGCACCTTTTGGCTAAGCAAGATGCTAAGCCAAGGCTAATAAGGTGGATCTTGTTACTACAAGAGTTCGATATAGAGATCAGGGACTAAAAGGGGGTTCAGAACGTTATAGCAGATCATTTGTCTAGACTTCCTTTAGAGGGTAGCGATGAGAATGTAGAAGTACCTATTAAGGATGAGTTTCCCGATGATAAAATTTTAGTAGTATCCACTGCACAACCTTGGTTTGCGGACATATCTAACTTTCATGCAGCTAAGGTAGTCCCAAAAGAATTGACATGGCAACAAAAGAATTTTTTTACATGATGTCAAGTTCTATGTTTGGGACGAGCCTTTCCTGTTTAGAAGAGGAGTAGATGGAGTCCTTAGGAGGTGTGCTTCTAATGAGGAAATACCTGATATTCTGTGGCATTGTCATGCTTCATATTATGCTGGACATTATAGTTTTGATAAAACAACGCCTAAAATTTTGCAAAGTGGCTATTATTGGCCAACCATAATTAAAGATGCTAGAAATTTTGTAATGCAGTGTGACTAGTGCCAGAGAACAGGTAATATCTCTCGAAAGGATGAGATGCCTCTCCAAAGTATTTTGGAGGTGGAGATCTTTGATGTTTGGGGGATAGATTTTGTGGGTCCATTCCTGCCCTCATTTGGTCACAGGTATATCTTAGTTGCAGTGGACTATGTATCCAAGTGGGTAGAGGCGATTGCAAGCCCCACCAATGATGCTAATGTGGTTGTGAATTTTGTTAGAAAACATATTTTCAACAGATTTGGGGTGCCTAGGGTGCTCATTAGTGATAATGGTACCCACTTTTGCAATAGGGTTTTAGAGAAGGTTCTGGCCAAGTATGAGGTGCACCATAAAATTTCTACACCTTATCATCCTCAAACTAGTGGCCAGGTAGAGGTGTCCAATCGTGAGCTTAAGCAAATTCTAGAAAAAATTGTTAATAGCTCTCGAAATTGATTAGTCTAGGAAACTAGATGATGCTTTGGGCCTATAGGACAACTTTTAAGAGCCCTTTGGGAATGTCACCCTATCAGGTGGTGTTTGGAAAGAATTGCCATTTGCCTATTGAGTTGGCTCATAAGGCTTATTGGGCAACCAGATTTCTTAATATGGATATGCAACTAGCTGGTGAGAAAAGAATGGTGCAGCTCACCGAACTTGCTGAGTTCAGGGAGCAAGCATATAATTGGTCTAAAGCTTTAAAAGAAAAGACTAAGCTGTGGCATGATAATAAAATAGTTCCTAAGAATTTTGAGAAAGGACAACTTGTCTTGTTGTATAACTCTAGGTTAAGGCTTTTCCCTGGAAAGCTTAAGTCTAGGTGGTCTAATCCCTTTGTAGTTGAGCAGGTGTTCCCTTATGGGGCAGTAGAGGTAAAAGATCCCAAGGATGGCCGAACTTTCAAAGTTAATGGCCCAAGACTGAAATTATACCTGGGAGCAGCGGTGGATAGGTGCAAAACTACTGCTCGACTCCTTAACCCTTAGTCTCTATGCCTTCTCCCAAGCCTCCAAAAAGAGGTGACCCGTCAGGCTCGTGACGTTAAACAAGCGCTGGTTGGGAGGCAACCCAATGTTAGGTAATTTCCCTTAGTTTTGTAGGATTTTTCTTTTTTTTTATTACATGGATATTGTTCCGTTCACACTCTCTATTGCATTTGTATTTATCTTGTTTGAAGCAGGTGTGAGTTAATGTCTCCCCCATGAGAGGTGCTAGTTGACACTTGTTTCTAATGACCTGCAGGTATTAAGTTTGGGGGAGAGTCTTCTCACTTTGTTTAGTGATAAGCTGTGCAGCAGATGTATAGGAAAATGAGCTGAATTTATCCTTGTATTTATTTTTATTTTTTAGTTTAGGTTAATTTAGTTTGCTTGAGGACAAGCCAACCTCTAAGTTTGGGAGAGTGGGCAAAATAAAAATTTTTATGACTTGAATTGTTCTCCCAATTTTGGTGTTGGTTTGTGTCCTTGGTAGGAGTAGGTAATTATTCTAGACTTAGGACTGTTTTTTTATGATAGGTGTAAATACTTAGTTTAGGATTAGACTCATTGACTTTTGATATTGATTTGATTGAGCTGTAAATATTTTTGAGATCTGGTTATTTTGACAAACTTTTTGAGAAGTTGTGATTAGTGAACTGACCTTTAGCCTAGTGAGATTTTGAGCCTAAACACTGAAGGGGTATGTATTATTGAAATATTTGATTTGAAACCCCTATTTCTGCCATGAGTGTGTTCACTTTGGCTTTGTGTTCTAGAACTTGACCTGTGACCATTTTGAAATTGATAATTGTTTGCATGCATTAAGATGATTAAGGCACTTAGGATGTGTTTTTGTGGCCTTCAGATGATGTGCATTGATATTGTTCCCTTAGTTGCCCACTTTGAGCCTAATGAAATTATGATTTTTCTTTGGTACCCTGCATTAATTGCATGATTCGTTGTGAGTACCTTAGGAATTTTGAATGAGCAATTGAGAGGAACGATTCAAAAAGTAAAAAAAAAATGGTATGAAGTGTTGTGAGTCTACTTCTCTTCCACGAAACAAATGAAATAAAGAAAAAGGAAAAATAAAAAATAAAGAGAAATTTGGAAGAGAGTAGAGAAAAAAAGTGAAAAGAAAATAAGAATAGAATAATTGTGAGTTGAGTTGTGCTTATGAAGTATTCATTTCTCATTCATGATTTTTGAGGGAAATTTATTTTTGCATTTTAGCCCTTAGTTTTATCCTTTCTTTCTTTTATCCCACCTTTCATCTTTAGCCATGTCCTTATTACAACCAAAATTAGGACCTTTTGATTTTTGTGTGCATTCAATAATTTCAGTGGAGATTTGGGTCTATGGTCAAGCATATGGTAACACATTGTCATTGTATGAACTTGAGTGAATTACATACATATAACCCTTGATACACATGAGAGATATACATTGTGAGGTTGAGAGTGTTCACTAGTCATTAGTTCTTTTGGAGTTTGTTTCTTTAACCAGGTCTTGATTGTATGAATTACTTGTGAAAATAAGTGTCTGAGTCTGTGAGTCGACGTCCTAGATTAGGTGTGTACATTTTGAGTTAGGAGGTAGTCTTAAGTTTATGAATTTTATTTTACTTTTGCTTGGGACATGCAAAATGCTAAGTTTGGGGGAGTGATTTCGGTCTAATATATGATGTTTTTGTGCTTAATTTGACTCCCTTTTGCTTTGGTTTTGGCTTGTTTCATAGGTATTTTAGGTAGATTTAGTTTAGTTTTCAATTAGTTTAGGAAATTTTATCCCTTGAACATTTTGATCCGTTTTAGGCGTGTTTCAGGTACTTTTTGGAGCTAAATTGAAGAAAATAATTATGGAGCTGAAAGGAGAACGAAAAGACCTTGAAAATGGAGCAAGAACGGAGCGAAACGAGGTCAGAGCAAGTGCTGCACGCCCAGGCACCCAAGCTGGCATGCCCAGGCGCGTGCACCACGAGAGGAGAGCAGCAACAGCACTGGTGCGCCCAGGCGCGCAGGCAACGAAAACAGGACGGATCATACAGACCTGCTCGCCCAGGCGTGAGGCCTGGGACGCCCAGGCGTGCGAGCAGCGAGGAAGCCTAATTGGGCTAGTCTCTGATCAGATTTTGAGCGATTTTCTAAGTTTTTAGGTTTTTGTATTTAATATAGGTTGAGAATTAGGATTTAGGCAGTTTTAGAGAGGGAGTTTACACAATCCTTGAGAGAGAAAGTGCTTGGAGAAGATTGGAGATCAACAACGGAGGAATCCGGCTGAAGATTGAAGATCATTGGAGTAATTCAGACTTGTCTATGGTGATGGGTTATTATTCTATTCTCTGTTTTTTATTATTAATTATGTGTAACTAAAACCCTTGTTAGGAGGATGGTGGATTTGCATGGATCTTGAGGAAACCGCAATTGGTGGTTGGAGAGACTTAGGAACCCTAGGAAAACACCTAGAAGGGGGGGTTGAATAGGTGTTGAAGCTACCTTGAAAGATTTTCGAACGAAACAAATCGAAACAATCAAAACAAATGATTTTTGCAAATTCTACAGCACTTAATCGATTAACCTGCAATTTACTCGAGTAGTACTCGATTAAACTTGAACTTAATCGATTAAATATGACAGAAACAGAAAAATCAATTTTTCATTCGAATACGAAAATCAATCAATTCACATGCAAGATCAGAGATTCAGCGGAAATGATTAACACCTATATTCTTATTGATTAACCTAGTTATGAAAATGATTTTCCCTTTATCAATTTGAACAATTAAAGATTCAATTCAATCAATTATGAAAATCAATCTTTCTAGGTTTTCAACCAAGAACGCAATCAAATGACTTGAATATAAAGAGTAAGGGTTTAGAGATACGACACAGTGATTTATCCTGGTTCACTTTCATCCACTTGAAAGCTACATCCAGTCCCCTCTTCAACCAAGAGAGATTCTTCACTATGAGGAATTAGAGTTCTCAAATTACAAGTGATTGCCTCACAAGACTCCCTTCTTGCTAGCTTACAAGAGATAACCGACACCCTTGCCTTGTAATCCTATTGATCTTCTCTCTAATCTAACCTCTACCCCTTGTTGATAATCGACACAACAAGTCTTCAATTGCTTGATGATAATCCACACACCAAGGCTTCACTTGCTTGATTCACAACCAAGACTTCTTCTTCTTCTTCAATAAGAATGCACTTGCTTGATGATAAAATCGACACACCAAGACTTCTTGTTTGTTGTAGTGGCTTGCCTTCTTGCAAAGATTACAACACAATAGAAAACACAAAACAATCCTATGAATCTCAATCAAGAGTTATGACAATTCACCATAAGAGATTCAAAGGTTCTTGATCAAAGAATATAAAAATAGAAAAGCTTTGATCTTTGAAATTGAGAGAGAATAGAGTGGCTTAATTCTTTGTAAAACTTGTATGAAAATGATTCTAACTAATCACAAATAATAGGAAAAGGTTTATATAGAATACCCAAAAGTTGTAGCACTTGAAAACTGATTTTGAGAAGTAAAAAACGTATTTTAAAAATCAGTTCAGCAGTACTTAATCGATTAAGCAAGTCGTGTACTCGAGTAGTACTCGATTAAGTTAATCACTTAATCGATTAAGTTGGTACTGTACATGTTCAAAACTTGTTTTCTCAAAATCCAACCTTTCCTTTAAAACCTTTAAGCCACCTATTGATTCTAGATTAAGTGAAAACTCAAATTATGATTTAATCATGACTTATGAATGAGATTCACTACCCTCTATAATAATCTACCCAAATAAAAAACCTATGAAGCTTGAGAGGCAAAAGATAAAAGAAATACAAATACACTCAAACTTAGGTCTTCATGAGCTTGCTTTCTCTCTTCTTCATTTGATGTTTGTTGTTGCTTGTTGAGCTTGAAACTTGATCAACACATGTAGCTTGTTCAAAAACACTTTGTAATTATCAAAACATTCATCATGTTCATCATGGAACTAACAATCTCCCCCTTTTTGAAAATGACAACCCATGTTTTGAAATCACTTGAAGTTGTTGATGCTTGAAACATTTGATCACTTGAGAAGACTCTTTCTCCCCCTCAATCAATGCTATAACACTTGAATCCAATTGAGATAGAAGCTTGATTCTCCCCCTATCTTAAACAACTTAGCTCAACCTACATAAAAACAACAAAACAACCTTTCTCCAAATATAATATCATATTTCTCCCTCTTTGAGAAACATTTCATTCAATTCAAAACATCATATTTCTCCCCCTTTGGCATTATCAAAAAGTAATATATACCAATTGAAATATAACATCTAAGCCAAGGTAAGAAATCAATGATCATTTCTTCACAACATTGATACCAATTGAACAAATACAATAGAGCTTTACTTTGAAATGTGATATCAATTGGTAAGAGAATATAACAATGAAATATAATACCAATTGAAAACTAAAAAGATCATAATATCACTTAACAAAGAAGATATCAATTGTAAAGAAGAATCAATAATCACAAAAACATGATAATCAACTAATAATCTCTCAATGATACAAATTGAATTAACTAAACATTTAGAAAAGTAATATCAATTGAGAAGATACCAATTAAGATAATATATCAATATCAAATATTACCACTTTGTAGGACATTCACTTGAGATGCAAGTGTGATACCAATTGAAAATGTGAATATAGACATTCATAGTTGAGACCAATTGAGAACATGTGTCATTCATTTGCATCTTCAATCAAACCTACAAAACAATCATGCTTTGCTTTTTTGTATCCAAATGGTTTTGGATCCATTGTTGTTAGTGTAGGGACTTTCACCCTTTTTCATCCAAACAAAATTTCCTTTAGGTATACCATGCACTTTAACATAACACACATTTGAAGTATGTCCATGAGTACCACAATAGAAACATGTTGGAGGATTTGAAAAATCAACTTTAGAAAAATCAACAACATTTCTATGAGATTTACTCTTAGCATTAGTATAACCCAAACCAAACTTGTTTGAATTTTCTCTTTGAAAATTTAACAATGTGCGCAATCTAATATCACCATTTGAGAAACTTGCAAGCTTATTTTTCAAAATAGCATTTTCATTTTTAAGCAACTTGCAATTCTCACAATCAACCACAATATTCAATCTACTAGCACAATCACAAGAAGAACTTGCATATATAAGATCAAGAGTTTCATTTTCAAGATTAAGCTCATCAACTTGTTTTTGAAGATCTAAAATCTCTTTTTGATGTTTCAAAATGAGCTTCTTTCTTTCAATGTTTTTCAAAGCTAGTTTTTCAAGTTGTTCATACATTTCTTCATAAGCATTATGTAACAATTCATATTTAGAAGAAATTTCGGATTTAGATTCACTTACATTGCTATCCTCACTTTGATAACTTGATTCATCATTTGAACTTTGTTCTTCATCATCTACTAGAGTTATCAAGTTGAGACAAGCGGCTTCTTCATCATCCGATGAACTACTCGATGTGCTTTTCTTGTTATCTTCATCACTATCCCAAACTATGTATGCTCTTTTAGATTTAGAATTTTTCCTGTCTTTCTCCTTCTTCTTGAGATACCTAGAGCATGAATACTTGAGATGACTGGGTTTTCCACATTCATGGCAAACTACACCTTCTTTTGATGTCTTGGTCTTGTAGTGTGGGGAATCCTTCTCTTTACTTTTGTCCTTGTTCAACCTTCCTTTTCTCCTTAGAAACTTGTCAAACTCTTTTAACAAAAGTTTCATGTCTTTTTCATCAACATCGGAATCGGAATCTTCACTATCATCATCATCGGAACTATCTTTCTTTTTATATGCACTTTTGACTCTAAGAGCAAGTCCTTTCCTTGATTTGTTCTTATCCGACTCTTCATTGATACTTAATCGTCCAAGCTCCATTTCATGTTCTTGAAGCTTTCCGAAAAGTGTTGCTAGATCCATAGCATCCAAATTTTTAGATTCAACAATAGCTGTTACTTTTGGTTGCCAATTCCTGTCTAAACATCTCAACACTTTGTTAGAAAGTTCACCTCGTAGAAAAGTTTTATCAAGAGCAAGTAAATAATTTATAATGTGAGTAAAACGCTTTTGCATATCATTTATAGATTCATTTGGAAGCATATGAAACAATTCATAATCACGCATTAAAGCATTCAATCTAGATCTCCTAACCTCACTAGTTCCTTCATGAGTCACTTGTAAAGTGTCCCACATTTCCTTAGCACTAGAACATTGAGAAACTCTAAAGAACTCGTCATAGGACAAGGCGGAGGTGATGATATTCTTAGCCTTATAGTCATATTGTACTTTCTTTCTATCATCATCCTTCCACTTATCCTCGGGGATCAATTGTTCTACACCTTCAACTAAACTAGAGGGGATATGAGGACCTTTTTCAACTACTTTCCAAATTTCACTATCTATGGCTTGGATAAAGATTTTCATTCTAACTTTCCAATATGCATAGCCTTCTCCGGTAAACAATGGAGGACGACTTATTGAAGCACCTTCACCACCAAAGGGATTCGTAGAACCCATTGCGATTTTCTTAAAGGATCTTTACGAAAAAGCTCTTATGCTCGTGTCTTTCGACCGAGCTCTGATACCAATTGAGGAAACCGCAATTGGTGGTTGGAGAGACTTAGGAACCCTAGGAAAACACCTAGAAGGGGGGGTTGAATAGGTGTTGAAGCTACCTTGAAAGATTTTCGAACGAAACAAATCGAAACAATCAAAACAAATGATTTTTGCAAATTCTACAGCACTTAATCGATTAACCTGCAATTTAATCGAGTAGTACTCGATTAAACTTGAACTTAATCGATTAAATATGACAGAAACAGAAAAATCAATTTTTCATTCGAATACGAAAATCAATCAATTCACATGCAAGATCAGAGATTCAGCGGAAATGATTAACACCTATATTCTTATTGATTAACCTAGTTATGAAAATGATTTTCCCTTTATCAATTTGAACAATTAAAGATTCAATTCAATCAATTATGAAAATCAATCTTTCTAGGTTTTCAACCAAGAACGCAATCAAATGACTTGAATATAAAGAGTAAGGGTTTAGAGATACGACACAGTGATTTATCCTGGTTCACTTTCATCCACTTGAAAGCTACATCCAGTCCCCTCTTCAACCAAGAGAGATTCTTCACTATGAGGAATTAGAGTTCTCAAATTACAAGTGATTGCCTCACAAGACTCCCTTCTTGCTAGCTTACAAGAGATAACCGACACCCTTGCCTTGTAATCCTATTGATCTTCTCTCTAATCTAACCTCTACCCCTTGTTGATAATCGACACAACAAGTCTTCAATTGCTTGATGATAATCCACACACCAAGGCTTCACTTGCTTGATTCACAACCAAGACTTCTTCTTCTTCTTCAATAAGAATGCACTTGCTTGATGATAAAATCGACACACCAAGACTTCTTGTTTGTTGTAGTGGCTTGCCTTCTTGCAAAGATTACAACACAATAGAAAACACAAAACAATCCTATGAATCTCAATCAAGAGTTATGACAATTCACCATAAGAGATTCAAAGGTTCTTGATCAAAGAATATAAAAATAGAAAAGCTTTGATCTTTGAAATTGAGAGAGAATAGAGTGGCTTAATTCTTTGTAAAACTTGTATGAAAATGATTCTAACTAATCACAAATAATAGGAAAAGGTTTATATAGAATACCCAAAAGTTGTAGCACTTGAAAACTGATTTTGAGAAGTAAAAAACGTATTTTAAAAATCAGTTCAGCAGTACTTAATCGATTAAGCAAGTCGTGTACTCGAGTAGTACTCGATTAAGTTAATCACTTAATCGATTAAGTTGGTACTGTACATGTTCAAAACTTGTTTTCTCAAAATCCAACCTTTCCTTTAAAACCTTTAAGCCACCTATTGATTCTAGATTAAGTGAAAACTCAAATTATGATTTAATCATGACTTATGAATGAGATTCACTACCCTCTATAATAATCTACCCAAATAAAAAACCTATGAAGCTTGAGAGGCAAAAGATAAAAGAAATACAAATACACTCAAACTTAGGTCTTCATGAGCTTGCTTTCTCTCTTCTTCATTTGATGTTTGTTGTTGCTTGTTGAGCTTGAAACTTGATCAACACATGTAGCTTGTTCAAAAACACTTTGTCATTATCAAAACATTCATCATATTCATCATGGAACTAACAGATCTTAGATAATTTATGATTGTTATGAATTAATGTTTTTCATTGAATCAATTGTTTGATTGTGCTTTTATTGTTAACATAAATATGGATCCGTTTATGTTTTGGGAACCTAATTCTTCAATTGGGCAATTAGGAGTTGGGTATGACCATAGCAATCAAGCATTATGTAGCGGACCTAACTCCAGTTCGACCGGTTCCATCTTATGGCAACCAGTTAGCACTAAGTTTATGAGCACCGATCACAAATTGGTCGGACTCACAGCACACCGAGCTAGGGACACTTGAGTGAATCACAGGCTTACGGGATCAGGGTCGAGCACAGGGTCTTCACCCTTATCAGAACCAGATACGGTCCCAATAGCCTAACCACCACTCCTATATTCCCGCACAGCTCGATAAACTACGGGATAACTACTGTGTTTATCTGTTACAGGTTTTAGAAAGGCTATCTAAACGGTACTGTTAGTTCCATGGTGAATGTTTTGATAATGACAAAGTGTTTTTGAACAAGCTATCATGTGATGATCAAGTTCAAGTTCAACAAGCAACAACAAACATCAAGTGAAGAAGAGAGAACAAGCTCATGAAGACTTAAGTTTGAGTGTAATTGTTTTTGTTTTATCTTTTGCCTCTCAAGCTTCATAGGTTTTCATTTGGGTAGTTTGTTTAGAGGGTAGTGAATCTCATTCATAAGTCATGATTTAATCATAATTTGAGTTTTCACTTAACCTAGAATCAATAGGTGGCTTAAAGGTTTTAAAGGAAAGGTTGGGTTTTGAGAAAACAAGTTTTAAACAAGTGCAGTATAGTTTTACTCGAGTATGAGTTGGTTTAATCGAGTACTACTCGAGTATGCTGCAATCTACTCGAGTAGATACTGTAGAACTGATTTTTAAAATACGTTTTTCACTTCTCAAAATCAGTTTTCAAGTGCTACAACTTTTGGGTATTCTATATAAACCTTTTCCTAACCTTTGTGATCATCATCCATCATTTTGATATTCATTTTACAAAGAATCAAGCCACTCTATTCTCTCTCAATTTCAAAGATCAAAGCTTTTCTATTTTCATATTCTTTGATCAAGAATCTTTGAATCTCTTGTGTGATTTGTTATAGCTATTGATTGAGATTCATTAGGATTGTTATGTGTATTCATTGAGTTGTAATCTTTGCAATAAAGCAAGCCACTACAACAAACAAGAAGCCTTGGTGTGTCGATTATCATCAAGCAAAGTTCAAGCAATTGAAGAAAGTCTTGGTTGTGAATCAAGCAAGGAGAAGCCTTGGTGTGTGGATTATCATCAAGCAATTGAAGACTTGTTGTGTCGATTATCAACAAGGGGTAGAGGTTAGATTAGAGAGAAGATCAATAGGATTACAAGGCAAGGGTGTGGAGTATCTCTTGTAGGCTAGCAAGAAGGGAATCTTGTGAGGCATTTACTTGTAATTTGAGAACTCTAATTCCTCATAGTGAAGAATCTCTCTTGGTTGAAGAGGGGACTGGATGTAGCTTTCAAGCGGATGAAAGTGAACCAGGATAAATCACTGTGTCGTATCTCTAAACTCTTAACTCTTTACATTCAAGTCTTTAATTGTGTTCTTGGTTGAAAACCTAGAAAAGAGTGATTTTCATAATTGATTGAATTGAATTTTTATTGTTCAAATTGATAAAGGGAAAATCATTTTCATAACTAGGAAATCAATAAGAATATAGGTGTTAATCATCTCCGTTGAATCTCTGATCTTTCATGTGAATTGATTGATTTTTGTATGCGAATGAAAACTTGATTTTTCTGGTTTCTGTCAGATATACTCGAGTAAACGAGTCTTTAATCGAGTACTACTCGAGTACTCTGAAATCTACTCGAGTAAACCTGAGAGTTTTTGGAAAAATATTTTGTTTTGATTGTTTCGATTTGTTTCGTTCGAAAATCTTTCAAGGTATCTTGTACACCTATTCAACCCCCCCTTCTAGGTGTATTCCTAGGGTTCCTTTGTCTCTCCAACCACCAATTGCGGTTTCCTCAATTGGTATCAGAGCTTGGTCGAAAGACACGAGCATAAGAGCTTTTTCGTAAAGATCCTTTAAGAAAATCGCAATGGATTCTACAAATCCCTTTGGTGGTGAAGGTTATTCAATAAATCGTCCTCCATTGTTTGCCGGAGAAGGCTATGCATATTGGAAAGTTAGAATGAAAATCTTTATCCAAGCCATAGATAGTGAAATTTGGAAAGTAGTTGAAAAAGGTCCTCATATCCCCTCTAGTTTAGTTGAAGGTGTAGAACAATTGATCCCCGAGGATAAGTGGAAGGATGATGATAGAAAGAAAGTTCAATATAATTATAAAGCAAAGAATATCATTACCTCCGCTTTATCCTATGACGAGTTCTTTAGAGTTTCTCAATGTTCTAGTGCTAAGGAAATGTGGGACACTTTACAAGTGACTCATGAAGGAACTAGTGAGGTTAGGAGAGCTAGATTGAATGCTTTAATGCGTGATTATGAATTGTTTCAAATGCTTCCAAATGAATCTATTAATGATATGCAAAAGCGTTTTACTCATATTATTAACCATTTACTTGCTCTTGGTAAGACTTTCTTACAAGGTGAACTTTCTAACAAAGTGTTGAGATGTTTAGACAGGAATTGGCAACCAAAAGTAACGGCTATTGTTGAATCTAAGAATTTGGATGCTATGGATCTAGCAACACTCTTTGGAAAGCTTCAAGAACATGAAATGGAGCTTGGACGATTAAGTATCAATGAAGAGTCGGATAAGAACAAAGAAAGAAAGGGACTTGCTCTTAAAGTTAATAGATCATATAAAAAGAAAGAGAGTTCCGATGATGATGATAGTGAAGATTCCGATTCGGATGTTGATGAAAAAGACATGAAACTTTTGCTAAGGAAGTTTGACAAATTTCTAAGGAGAAAAGGAAGGTTGAACAAAGACAAAGTTAAAGAGAAGGATTCTCCACACTACAAGACCAAGACATCAAAAGAAGGTGTAGTTTGCCATGAATGCGGAAAACCCGGACATCTCAAGTATTCGTGCTCTAAGTATCTCAAGAAGGAGAAAGACAAGAAAAATTCTAAATCTAAAAGAGCATACATAGTTTGGGATATTGATGAAGATAACAAGAAAAGCACATCGAGTAGTTCTTCGGATAATGAAGAAGCCGCTTGTCTCAACTTGATAACTCTAGTAGATGAAGAACAAAGTTCAAATGATGAATCAAGTTATCAAAGCGAGGAAAGCAATGTAAGTCTTACTAAATCCGAAATTTCTTCTAAATATGAATTGTTATATAATGCTTATGAAGAAATGCATGAACAACTTGAAAAACTAGCTTTGAAAACATTGAAAGAAAGAAGCTCATTTTGAAACATCAAAAAGAGATTTTAGATCTTCAAAAACAAGTTGATGAGCTTAATCTTGAAAATGAAACTCTTGATCTTATATATGCTAGTTCTTCTTGTGATTGTGCTAGTAGAGTGAATATTGTGGTTGATTGTGAGAATTGCAAGTTGCTTAAAAATGAAAATGCTATTTTGAAAAATAAGCTTGCAAGTTTCACAAGTGGTGATATTAGATTGCGCACATTGTTAAATTTTCAAATAGAAAATTCAAACAAGTTTGGTTTGGGTTATACTAATGCTAAGAGTAATTCTCATAGAAATGTTGTTGATTTTTCTAAAGTTGATTTTTCAAATGCACCAACATGTTTCTATTGTGGTACTCATGGACATACTTCAAATGTGTGTTATATTAAAATGCATGGTATACCTAAAGGAGATTTTGTTTGGATGAAAAAGGGTGAAAGTCCCTACACTAACAAAAATGGATCCAAAACCATTTGGATACCAAAAAGCAAAGCATGATTGTTTTGTAGGTATGATTGAAGAGCAAAGAGAGCTTACAAGTGTTATTCATATTTGCATCTTCAATTGGTATCAAAAGAAGTCCTACAATATGGTACAAATGTTATGGTTAGATTGTGAACTTCATATGGTATCTTCTCAATTGGTATTACTTTTCTAAATGTTTAATTAATTCAATTGGTATCATTGAGTAGATTCATATATGGTTATCATGATATAGTGACATGCTTTGGTTGTTATTAAAGAAATATCACAATTGGTATCAAATATTTGTTGATATATGTACTTCTTTACAATTGATATCTTCTTTGTTAAGTGATATTATGACATTTTAGTTCTCAATTGGTATCATATTTCATTGTTATATTCTCTTTCCAATTGATATCACATTTCAAAGTATAGTTCTATTGTATTTGTTCAATTGGTATCAATGTTGTAAAGAAATGATCATTGATTTCTTACCTTGGCTTAGATGTTATATTTCAATTGGTATATATTACTTTTTGATAATGCCAAAGGGGGAGAAATATGATGTTTTGAATTGATTGGAATGTTTCTTCAAAGGTGGAGAAATGATTGTTGGAGAAATAATATGATTTTTAGATGTTTGTTTGGAGAAAGGTTGTTTTTGTTGTTTTTGTTGTTTTTATGTAGGTTGAGCAAAGTTGTTGAAGATAGGGGGAGAATCAAGCTTATCTCAATTGGATTCAAATGTCAAAAGCATTTATTGAGGGGGAGCAAGAGTCACACCAAGTGATCAAATTGTTAAAGCATCAACAACTTCAAAGAACTTTTGAAGAACTTCAAAACATGGTTTGTCATTTTCAAAAAGGGGGAGATTGTTAGTTCCATGGTGAATGTTTTGATAATGACAAAGTGTTTTTGAACAAGCTATCATGTGATGATCAAGTTCAAGTTCAACAAGCAACAACAAACATCAAGTGAAGAAGAGAGTACAAGCTCATGAAGACTTAAGTTTGAGTGTAATTGTTTTTGTTTTATATTTTGCCTCTCAAGCTTCATAGGTTTTCATTTGGGTAGTTTGTTTAGAGGGTAGTGAATCTCATTCATAAGTCATGATTTAATCATAATTTGAGTTTTCACTTAACCTAGAATCAATAGGTGGCTTAAAGGTTTTAAAGGAAAGGTTGGGTTTTGAGAAAACAAGTTTTAAACAAGTGCAGTATAGTTTTACTCGAGTATGAGTTGGTTTAATCGAGTACTACTCGAGTATGCTGCAATCTACTCGAGTAGATACTGCAGAACTGATTTTTAAAATACGTTTTTCACTTCTCAAAATCAGTTTTCAAGTGCTACAACTTTTGGGTATTCTATATAAACCTTTTCCTAACCTTTGTGATCATAATCCATCATTTTGATATTCATTTTACAAAGAATCAAGCCACTCTATTCTCTCTCAATTTCAAAGATCAAAGCTTTTCTATTTTCATATTCTTTGATCAAGAATCTTTGAATCTCTTGTGTGATTTGTTATAGCTATTGATTGAGATTCATTAGGATTGTTATGTGTATTCATTGAGTTGTAATCTTTGCAATAAGGCAAGCCACTACAACAAACAAGAAGCCTTGGTGTGTCGATTATCATCAAGCAAAGTTCAAGCAATTGAAGAAAGTCTTGGTTGTGAATCAAGCAAGGAGAAGCCTTGGTGTGTGGATTATCATCAAGCAATTGAAGACTTGTTGTGTCGATTATCAACAAGGGGTAGAGGTTAGATTAGAGAGAAGATCATTAGGATTACAAGGCAAGGGTGTGGAGTATCTCTTGTAGGCTAGCAAGAAGGGAATCTTGTGAGGCATTTACTTGTAATTTGAGAACTCTAATTCCTCATAGTGAAGAATCTCTCTTGGTTGAAGAGGGGACTGGATGTAGCTTTCAAGCGGATGAAAGTGAACCAGGATAAATCACTGTGTCGTATCTCTAAACTCTTAACTCTTTACATTCAAGTCTTTAATTGTGTTCTTGGTTGAAAACCTAGAAAAGAGTGATTTTCATAATTGATTGAATTGAATCTTTATTGTTCAAATTGATAAAGGGAAAATCATTTTCATAACTAGGAAATCAATAAGAATATAGGTGTTAATCATCTCCGTTGAATCTCTGATCTTTCATGTGAATTGATTGATTTTCGTATGCGAATGAAAACTTGATTTTTCTGGTTTCTGTTAGATATACTCGAGTAAACGAGTCTTTAATCGAGTACTACTCGAGTACTCTGAAATCTACTCGAGTAAACCTGAGAGTTTTTGGAAAAATATTTTGTTTTGATTGTTTCGATTTGTTTCGTTCGAAAATCTTTCAAGGTATCTTGTACACCTATTCAACCCCCCCTTCTAGGTGTATTCCTAGGGTTCCTTTGTCTCTCCAACCACCAATTGCGGTTTCCTCAATTGGTATCAGAGATCGGTCGAAAGACACGAGCATAAGAGCTTTTTCGTAAAGATCCTTTAAGAAAATCGCAATGGATTCTACAAATCCCTTTGGTGGTGAAGGTTATTCAATAAATCGTCCTCCATTGTTTGCCGGAGAAGGCTATGCATATTGGAAAGTTAGAATGAAAATCTTTATCCAAGCCATAGATAGTGAAATTTGGAAAGTAGTTGAAAAAGGTCCTCATATCCCCTCTAGTTTAGTTGAAGGTGTAGAACAATTGATCCCCGAGGATAAGTGGAAGGATGATGATAGAAAGAAAGTTCAATATAATTATAAAGCAAAGAATATCATTACCTCCTCTTTATCCTATGACGAGTTCTTTAGAAATCGGTTGCTGTGGTGATGTTGAAAAAGGTGGAATTAAAAGTGGACCTTTTAAAATCGGTCTTTATGACCGATTTCAAAAATAATTTAAGAAATCGGTCAAAAAGACCGATTTCATAAATTATTTTTGAAATCGGTCATAAAGACCGATTTCATAAGTACTTATTGAAATCGGGCAAAACGACAGATTTCAAAAGTATTTTTAAAATCGGTCTCTCCTACAACCGATTTTAAAAGTCTTTTTTTTTTCCACATGCCACATAATCTATACATCCCCTGCTGCATGAAATTAAAAATTAAAATGAATACCATACCCTCTGCATTATAAACCAATATTAATGGCATGGCTGTGGTATTATAACCTTAATGTTACTTTTTTAATTTGGTAAACAATCATCATGGCAGGAACCTACCACTTTTGTAGCTTGTGACAGTTTCAAAGAATTTTTCCAACAAAATTACAATATTTTAGCATGAAACGTATTCATTCATTTATTAATTGATGCACTTATTTTGGAGACAAGGCTTATTCTTCATTCTAGCAGAATCAGAGACATAGAAACAATAGACAAATGGTACAATAAACCCTTGCAAGAGATCTGCTAATTAATAAAAAGGAGTACCAAACAATCTTCTAACAAAGAAAACCACTTCAAATACACATATAACCAACAAACATGTACTTACATATGAAACTGCACATTTCAAATAAGTCAAAGCAAACACACATGCGCAAATCCAAATACTAAACAAAAATAAAAAGGAGACCTCGTAAAGATGTGCTAAACGAAGGAGAGTTGTCCCATTCTCAAGTTCCTGAAAAGTCCAAGGAAACAGATGTACATTACAAGATAACTTTCTGCAAAACTGTTGAGCACGCATGCCCAAATATGTAATTATCTCTTGTATATGGTGAACTAATACCAAAGGGATAATGGAATCCCTTTAAACAGGGACAAGGCCATACCTGTAACGTTATAATAGCAATGTTATCAGGTAATGCGTAAGAAGAATCAATTCCTGAAAACGTTGGTACGTGGGAATTCAGCCAGTCAACTTTATCATCCTGCCAAATGAAATTGACCTTTTAGTAACTGATACATGATACCATTATAAAAAGACCAAAATTCATCAAATGAGAAGTACATTTATGTCCTTTAAGCACTTATTCGTTCTCCAGGATTTAATTCTTACCTTTTCAGAAAAGGCTAACAGAAGTGGAGATTATATTTCCTGGCCAAAAGTACGCTGCCACTTAGCACCCTCACCCAAGGGGTCTACTCTGTAGTAAAATTTACCTTGTACCTGAAAAATAATTAGCATGCTATAGATTCCGAACTGCCAAATCAAAACATGTTCTTGTTCTTCTTAATAATGGGAATTTGAAAATCAAAACATGTAACCATTAAGTGTAATTCTATAGAATCACAAATCATCATCAAATAGGAAAGCAGCAAGCATATGAAATTCAAATGAAATCAAATGAACAACCCTGGAGATAATAATCCACTCCAACAGATAACTAAAAATAAAACTCCATGATTCTGATAATCATCAAATAGGAAAGCAGGGTAGCAGCACCTCATTTAAAAAAAATAATAATCTTTGCATTATTTTTCCAATAATCGTAAAACCGAGTAGCAAATCAGTGGGGTTTTGCCCGTAAACAAAAGTTGGGCACCAAATCAAACTAAAATAAAAATGCTAAACAATCACATATTCAGTTTTTTTTTGACATCTCATTCTCTTTGCTAGCTTTATTTTTGTTTTTCTCCCTTTTCCACATGCTTTTCGGTTTTGTTGTATTCTTATCTCTAAGTGAATCGAAGAAAGTGAATGATTACTTGGCCATTTGTGTGAAGAATATAGAGATCTTATTATCAAAATATAATACTTTCCTATTTGTTAAACGGCTAAAGAAGAACAAGGGACCTGTATTTGGACATAGTGAAATCAAACAAGGCCAAAGGAAAAGCAAACTTTAGGCTCCCATATACTATGTTGCAAACTTTAGGGACCTGTATCTGCAGTTGACTATTTCAGATTGATGACCACACACATTGGCCATTTATATAAGTGACAAAAGCAACACATAGTGAAAACTAAATTTGGTCCTTCGTTTTGCATCAAAGAACCAGAGGTCATAGTAGACTATATCTAAGGGAAAGTGTGTTTTATCAAGTTTTTTTTTCTTCTTTTTTTGGTGAGAAGTGTGTGATAAAGATAACCATTTAATTTGTTCAGCACTGCAGACACAGTGTTTCATGGCTGTTGGATCTGTTGCTTCATTGTATTGTACTTATTTTGCAACAATATATAATGATTTTACTTCATTCAGGAAAATTTGATGCTGAAGGTGCAGTAGAACTATCAGAAGATAGTGTTTTCTTTAAATATTGTTTGTCCTGGTATTTAGGTACAGTTCTGTATTAGCCATATAAGCTGGATATGAATTTATGGCAGTTTGTAAAATTTCATGATTGAATTCAACAATTCTTACTTAAGTTGATTTTTCAGGAAACAATATTTTGAAGTAAATATTAATTTTGATCTATTCGATCAGTGAATCCTATCATGTACTGTATGTCTGTATCTCCTAGTTGCTCAAAAAATTTCCTTCTAAACCACCTCAAGTTTGTTTAGTGATCACTGATTATAAAAATTTATCATCACTAATTGAAAGAAGACTTTGACGCCTACAATCCCAAAAGAGAAAAATAACTTATGCATCGGCAGATGAAACAAAAGAGAAAAATAAAGGGACATTATTAATTTGTCTCTAAATGTAAAAGGATATTAATTGTAAACCTAACAAAATATTTTGTAATAAACCATTAGATGACTTCAGAGTTCAGACAACAGATTTTGCAAACCTATTTCTAATGCAGAAAAACCTCTAGTTGTAATATTGGAAATTTGTTCAGCTAATAAATACTCACTTTGGTAACATAAGATTTTTCCATTTAAAACAGAATTTGTTCAGCTAATAAATATTGTCATAAAGAATCACAGTCACTACAAAGTACAAACTATCATAGCAAACATGTTACACTATAACTACAAACTAATGTTTAAAACTTATCAACTTGAAATCAATAATGCAAAAACCAAAAACCAGTGCCTTTTCTAAATTAGGATTTTCAATCTCAATAATTCCTGCAGTGCCTTTGCGCTTATGCTTATGAACATAAGAACCCAAAAACCATTTGAATGTAATCATAAGATATCAGAAGTTCAGACTTCAGAACTATTAGCAAGAATATAAATCACTAGTGAGTGAAAACCAACCTCAGGTTCTTCTTCCACTTCCTCCTCTTCAGAATGTCTCCAGCGAATGAAGTCACAGTGGTGAGAGGAACCGAACCGCCACGAGCGAACAACGGCGAAGAACCGAACCGCCACGACGGAGAAGAACCGAACCGCCACGAGCGAACAGCGGCGACCTCTTCTCCTCGGCGACGAGCGACACTGAACCGCCACGAGAGAAGAGAAGCCACGACCCACGTGCGAGGAGTGACGAGATCAGCCACGAGCCACGAGCGAACAGTGGCGGCTGCGAGCAGATGGTGGAGGGTTATGCGACGGAGGAGGGTGTGAGAGAAAGAGAGAGGTTTTATTTGGTTTATAGGTTTTGGCTTTTTGGCTGGTGGAGGGTTATGCGCGCTTATTATCATTTTTTGCAGAAGGACTTATTAACTCGGTCAAAATGACCGAATTCGAAAGTTCATTTTTTCATTTTTTAATTATGCCTTCAAATATTTAAAATCGGTCAATAGTGACCTAGTTAGAAAGTATTAAAAATAAAAAAAATTAAATAAATAATAATGACTTTCTAACTCGGCTGAGGAAATGACCGAGTTAGAAAATACTTTTGAAATCGGTCAATAGTGACCGAATTAGAAAGTATTAAAAATAAAAAATAAATAAATAAATAATAATGACTTTCTAACTCGGTTGAGGAAATGACCGAGTTAGAAAATACTTTTGAAATCGGTCAATAGTGACCGAGTTAGAAAGTATTAAAAATAAAAAATAAATAAATAAATAATAATGACTTTCTAACTCGGCTGAGGAAATGACCGAGTTAGAAAATACTTTTGAAATCGGTCAATAGTGACCGAGTTAGAAAGTATTAAAAATAAAAAAAATTAAATAAATAATAATGACTTTCTAACTCGACCGAAGAAATGACCGAGTTAGAAAGTATTAAAAATAAAAAAAATTAAATAAATAATAATGACTTTCTAATTCGGCCAATGAAATGACCGAGTTAGAAAATACTTTTGAAATCGGTCATAAAACGACCGATTTTAAAAGTTAGAATTTATTTACAAAATTGCCACCGCGTTTTTTTTAAACCGGATTTCATACGACCGATTTTAAAACCCCGATTTCAAAACCCTTTTTTCCAGTAGTGAGGGGCTAAGGTATGTTCTCTCATCCCTACTCTCAAGAACTACATGTGGCTTGATTCCCTTTTCACTGGGGATACGTAGGAACGGGGTCACCCTCGCTAGCTACAATAACCCATCAAACACATCGTGATCGTGGTGTATTCAATCTTATGGGTACACTACATTGGCGCCGTCTGTGGGAACGATAAACTTCGATCCCCATCCACATAAAAAATAAAAAAAAAGTAACAAAGAAAAGAATGTATTCCGGTCATCTTCGTCTCCATCACCGTGGTGGCGGGGACGGCGGAAATCACCTTCATCTCCATCGCAGCCGCATCTTGAACTGGTGCAGTGGTGCGGCGGTGCTGTCTCGCCTTCTCGTGGTGCTGTTCCTGCTCCGATTGACCCGCCCTCTTCTTCATCTTCATGCTTACACTGCCAAACAGCAAAGCCACCGCTACACCGTGATGCTCCAGATGGTGTGCGAACTCACTGCGGCGATGAACGAACAGGGGTTCGTTTTCCATGGCAACAGAGTTCGCGCACAGGGGATAGGGCCAGATTCGAATCTGCAACGGTGCCCTATCTCGTGGTGGTTAGGCACGCACCAAAACCAAACGCGTCGCCACTGCTAACGCTGCTCTGTTGAGGTGAGCGATCTGCACCGGGTTTGATCGCGATTGCATCGAAGATCCCTGCTCTCCATCGCGTCTTCCTCTATCTTGCTCCGATCTTCCTCTGATCCAGCATATTCCTCCGATCCATCGCGTTTTCGTCGCGGCCACCGTTTTCGGCAAGTGCGTCGTTTCCGGTGTAGGGCGTCGCTCCCGTCACCACCGCAACACCTCCTCGCTCTCCCTGATCGCAACTTCTCTCCCTCACCACCGCTGCACACGACATCGTCGCCTTGGTGAAGACGGGGAGCATCTCGCTCCTCTGCAGTGTCCGCCGGTGTACCACAAAGGAACCATCGCCGTCAACAAGCTCCAGAACCGCCGTCATCTTCGGGGAGGGACATGCGCCACTGTTGAGGAACGAACTACCCTCATTTAACAGCTCCAAGCTGTTGCCCTTGACCTAACGGGCTACAAGGCCCAATTCAAAAAAAAGGGGGCCAATGGCCCAATATTAGTTCCAAAAAAAAAAGAGTACGCGCCTGGGCAGGCCTAAACCAAAAAAAAAAATTTACGGGCTTATCTGGAACAAGCTCCAGACAACGTAGCTTAACGCCAAACGTGGCTTAACTCCGAACAAGCTCAACAAAGGTGTCCAAGCTACTGGAAAACCCATTTTCTCATTAATAGGAAAGTCATTCTCCGAACGTCACTCTATTCGGAACATGGTGATAACGGCGAGGACCCCACGCCGAATTTCCCTCTTTCAGCTCGTCTCCAGGAATAGAGAACCATGTGCTCGGTTCCCACTTCGAATACATGTGCCAATTGCGCGCGGACCATCGAAAGCGTCCCCCTTTTGGTATCTCATACATTCAGAACATCGGGAACCATGCACTACCCTTCTCTCCTTGGATTTACAAGACTATTGCGGAAACCTTGCGCCATGTTCCCTACGATTCTCTTATTCCGAGTCAACCACTCGACTAATCCCGTTTGGAAAGGATTGACCAAAGGCCACAATCCAACAGTCTTCGATCCGACATTCCTAACCTCAGTGAATTAGGGAAGGAATTCCCGTTCCTATATTATTATTTTTTTTTGGTAGAAGAAAAAATCTATTACCACTTGAAAATATAACACAAAACTAATGGCCATTTAATGAAACTTTGCCACCTTCTAGGAAGGGTTCAAAGTTTTAAAAAAATGCCTGATCAAAGAATAGCTCTAATTCTATTTACAAGTACCTTATTAGACCAATTAATAAACAAAGGATAACAAAAATTAACTCTAATAGCTATCTCATGCTTGATACGTGTCACAATCACAGCCTTAGATTGAATGTTGCCAGCAAACAATCTCTTGTTCCTTTCAGAACAAAGATTGTAAATAATACTTGCAAACAAACAACAAACCGTTCTTCTTCTCGTCTTGTCTGGAAAGGCACGAATAATCCACCTACTCCATCTCTGAAACTTGTAATGAAAATTATTAAGGCAAAACCAGCTGCAACACTCCTCCAGGATCGATCGAGTCCAACTGCAGTCAAAGAAGAGGTGTTCATGCGACTCCACCTCCAACCCACAGAACACACAGAGCAAATCAGGTACATGCATTCTATCCTTCGTCTTTAATCGTTTGCGCATAGCCAACCAAACAATGAATTGATGCTTAGGAACTAACACTTGATTCCAAACAAATCGAAACCATGGCACAGATGGGAGAGGACCCAACAGGAATTTATAAGCACTTGAGATCGTAAATTCACCAGACTGAGCAAAAATCCAGGCATTGTTCACAAACCCAGGTCTTAGTATATCTCTTACCTTGATTAATTGTTTCCAATTCCAGCTGTTAGAAGGTTTAGCATCGTACCCCCAAAAATCAGAATTTTTAAGATAAACAGAACTAATCCATCTAATCCATAAAGATTCTGAGTTGTTGATAAGTTGCCAAATCTGTTTTCCCAGAGCTGCATAGTTCCATAAGATAGGGTTCTTGATATTTAATCCACCTTTAGATTTAGGAATGCATACTGAGTCCCAAGCTACACCTGCTGTGTAGTGGCCATTTAGATTCTTCCCCCAAAGAAAGGCTCTGCACTTCTTTTCAACCTCACGAAGAACCGCTTTAGGAATAACAAAAATACTTGCCCAATACACATGAAGAGACATAAGAACCGAATTAATAAGACAACAACGAGCCTGATAAGAGAGGTTCCTAGAGCTCCAGCACCTTATCCTGTTAGTAACCTTATCCACCAGAACTTGACATGAACTGTTGGACCATTTTTTAGCTGAAATAGGCATACCTAGATATCTAAAAGGAAAGGATCCTTTAGAAAATCCAGTTAGACCAATGAGCTCCTCCTGCTTCAATTCATTTAATCCAGCCATATATATTTTAGACTTCTCCTCATTAGCATATAGACCAGAACTGTCTGAAAAAGCCTTTAAACCATCACAAAGGATCCTCACACTAGCTGGATGACCTTTGCAGAATAGCATGAGGTCATCCGCAAAAGCTAGACTAATAAGCTTGCTATCCTTACATAAAGGATGATACCTAAAATTCCTCTGAAGAGCAGCCTTCTGTAATCCTCTAGAAATAACTTCCATAGCCATAACAAAGATTAATGGTGAAATAGGGTCCCCTTGTCTAATACCACGAGCTCCATGAAATCTCTCTGAAACACCTCCATTAATATTGATTTGAAAAGATGCAGTGGAAATACACACCATCACCCAACTAATGAACTTGTCTGGAAACTTAAAAGCTCTGAGCATATCCTCAATAAAATTCCAATCTAGAGTGTCATAGGCTTTGCGAATGTCAATCTTCATTAGGCATCTGGGAGACACATTACGCCTACCATAGAGCCTTAGCAACTCCTGAGTAATTAGAATATTGTGCACAATACTCCTGTTTTGCACAAAAGCTGCTTGATTATCATGAATGACACTAGGCAAAATCAGGCTCAATCTAGAACAAAGCAACTTAGAAATGCATTTATAAATTACATTACAGCAAGCTATTGGTCTGTAGTCAGATACTGAATTAGGGCAATCATTTTTAGGCACCATGACTAGAGTAGTAGCATTGATAGACTTCAGCATTCTCCCAGACTGGAAAAATTCTTTAACAGCCTTCATGCAATCTGAACCCACAACCTCCCAAGAAGCCTTAAAGAATCCAGCCCCATACCCATCAGGTCCAGGGGCACTATCTGAATTAATAGAGAAAAAGGCATTCTTTATTTCATCATTAGAAAAATCTTTGATGCACTGAATCTGCTGCTCAATGCTCAAACATCTGCCCTGATTAACAACATCCTCTTGCCAAACATACCCAGACTTCCTATCAAAAAGCCCTTTATAATAATGAACAAAAACATCTGAAATATTCTGCTGACCTGACACTATACCTCCTTGAGCATCCTTTATGGAAATAATTCTGTTCCTGTAGATCCTCTGCCTTATAGCCTGATGGAAAAATTTGGAATTCTGATCACCCTCTTGCAGCCAGTCTATTTTAGCTTTTTGTTTTAAGAAACTGTGAGCATCAACACTAGCTTGTCTATGTTGAGTATACAATCTCCTCTCCTCAGCTTGAATGCTAGAATCATTAGGATTAATCATCAACTGAGCTTGTGCTGCAAGCAACTTCTCTTTTAACTCAGCTTCCTTCACAACAATATCTGAATAACAACTTCTATGATAACAGTCTTCTCAAATGTTTCAGCTTCTGAACAACCTGAAACATATCACAACCCTCCACTGAAATAGACCAACCTGACTTCACTAAAGCCAAAAACTCTGGATGAGCAATCCACATGTTATAAAACTTGAAACCTGATCTGACTGTCTCACTCTGATGACTCCATTCCGCCAAAATTGGAGAATGATCTGAGACTCCTGGCAACATGAAATTTGTTTCTGAAAATTGCCATTTGTCAATCCAGAGAGGATTAACAACAGCTCTATCCAGTTTGCAATAAATCCTAGCCCTTCCATCCTGATTATTACACCAAGTGTAATAATTACCTTTGTATTTCATATCCTCAAGCATACAAGCTTGTAGGCAATCCCTCAAGTCCTCATATTGCACCACCTCAAGAGGTAACCCACCATCTTTTTCATTAGGACTTGCCATAGAGTTAAAGTCTCCTATCAACAACCAGGGTAGATCTACAAAAGCATTAACCCCTTTAATAAGATTCCATAAATCCTTCCTTTCAGCAGCATCATTAGAAGCATAAATAAAGGATACATAGAATTTGGAATTATCTCCTTTATAAGTTACCAAGCATTGAGTATACTGTCCTGATCTTGCCATAATCATCACATCAAACATATCCTTCTTCCACATCACCAGAATCCTTCCCACAGAACAAATGTCAGCATCTGAAAAGTAACCCCAACCAGGAGCCATATTTTGCATGATCATAGCTATAGAGTTAACCCTCACTTTATTCTCTAACACACCTAACAAACCTACTTTATTCTTTAAATAAAAACATCCTAACCTCCTTTTGCTTAGAGGGATGATTAAGCCCTCTAATATTCCAAGCTGCAATTTTATCCATGGGATAAAAGGGGAGAAGCCTCTTGTAAGATCCTATATTTTAAATATATGAAATAAAAGTATTTTATCAATATTAGTATCATTAAAATAGTCAATTTTTTTCATTTTAGCAAAAACACTCGAGTATTTTAGGAAGCACTCGAGTATTTTAAGTAACTGTTTGGAAATTTGAATTTTTAAATGAAACCCTTGAGTATTTTTGAAAACACTCGAGTATTTCGTACAGACCTGAAAGTGTATAAGTCGGTTTTCATTTAATTTTCGCATCAAAACGCGGTTTCTTGAAATGACAAGCATAGAGCTGGACTTTGCTTCGATCTGAAGTATTCTTAAGCTATAAATTGGTGCTTGGTTGAAGCATTCAACACCTCTAATCACCCAAAACCCGAATTTCAGTTTTTGACTCTCAGTTTTTCAGAGCATACTTTGATCTCTGATTTCTCCTTCGTTTCTCAATCAAATCATTCGAAACCAAAACAAAACTCAAGGTTCTAGTTCCATCTTTGAATTAGAATCAAGAATCACATCAAATAAGCCCCTGTAGTTCGAGTTCTAGCTCATCAAAGTTTGAGGTTCAAAGCTGTAAAAACATAGTAGTTTTCGGCATCAAGTATTCATCTTCATTGAATTCGTTTGGTAATCTCAGGGATCCTTTTTGTGTCAAACTTGTTTCTAATTGAAGTTAGTATATCCTAGTTTGTTAAACTAACTTGTTTCGTTCTTTTTCATGCCAAATCCGTGGTGAAATCTGTGGCCAAAGTCAGCCTGTTCAACCCCCTTTTTCACAAGTCCAGAATTTGGATTTTTGATCCAGCCAAGTTTCTCGTTGTTTAATCTGTTGTTTAGCTTCTCTAAGGTAAGGGAGGAGTTATCTAATTGCTAGAATGAGTAATCTCAAGCTAGAAATGTAGGAACCTCACAAGGTTCATCAAGGGATGAAGTTGGAATTGGGAATATGACATGGAGGTCATAAACTCAAGGTTTTCTAAGTCAAACAAGTTTAAATGGACCTAATAATGCTCACTGGATTGATTTTCGAAGTTAAAACCAAGTGGAAATGAATTTCATATCTTGAAATGGTTATTTTCCAAAGTTTATGTTGATTCTGTGATTTGATGTTGATTTATGTTGTTATGTACTTGTTTATCTGTTCTAACTTGTTTCTTATATGTGTTTAGGCCTCTGTTTTGCATAAGAATGGAAAAACAATGAATGGAATTCAAATTGGTGCTTAAAATGCAGAAACTGGTGCTGTTGCAGTAAAAACACTCGAGTCTTTTGAGAAATACTCGAGTATTCTGGAAAAATGAAGAACAACTCGAGTCTTTCTTTAAGGACTTCAAGTATTCTGGGAAAAAATGAAGAACACTCGAGTCTTTTATAAAACACTCGAGTATTTTGACCAAAACTGAAGAAAATACTTATTTTCTTAAGAATATTAAATACCTAATTCTTATACGTTTTTCCATTGGTCGATTATTATCCTGAAAGAGTCCTACTGGAATTTTATTCAGTGGTTGATATATTCGGACAGGAGTCCCAATGGATAAATGTATAAGTATATTTGATTCCCATTGGTCGATTATTATCCTGGATAAGTCCTACTAGAATTTTATTCAGTGGTTGATATATTCGGACAGGAGTCCCAATGGATAAATGTATAAGTATATTTGATTCCCATTGGTCGATTATTATCCTGGATGAGTCCTACTGGAATTTTATTCAGTGGTTGACATATTCGGACAGGATGTCCCAATGGAAGTGCGTACACCCATTTGGTTGATTATTTTCCCATGTCCCAGTGGAAGTCTTTATTCACTTGGTTGATATTTTGGGAGTCCTAAATGGGGTCCTTGCAGTAATTAATAATAAAATGATTAACTCCTATTGTATAAAACCATCACAAAGTGGCTGGGCCGCTGATGGAATTTTCAGTAAGCACTAGCACCAGTTAATGCTAAAAGAAAAGATGAAATTGTGATTAAGAAGGATTATGAACTTTGGGTCTCTATATTGGAGACATGATGTTCAAGGATGTGATTTAAAAGAAAGAAAGAAGATGAAAAGTTTGTGTGGCATTATCATGCATGGAGAAGAAGTTGCTCCAATCTAGATTTGGAACATCGGTGTATGTTAAATCAGAATATCCCTAGCACAAGGATGCTAGGAAGACCGATTTCCCAAATCGATCATGGAGTTGCTCCGATCTAGATTCGGAACTTCGGTGTATGTTAAATCAGAATATCCCTAGAACAAGGATGCTAGGAAGACCGAGTTCCCAATCGATCGTGATGCTTGAATGTGAATCGCTCCGGTTTGATGAACCATAGGATTGAGAATATCCCGAGCCTGAGATACTTGGATGCCAAACCGTGTAGTATGAATGAGGAGTAGGCATGCATCATAACACTAATCAAGATATTATGAAAGACAGTTTGAGCATATACATATGCATTTATTATTGCTACATGATAACTTGTGTTTGTTATTTCTAGCCACTGTTATACTCATTTGTTATTGCTTTTAGCTATGACTCACTCCCAGTCCCTTGTGTAGGTGATGGCAAGAAACATGTTCTGCAAGGAGATGAGGCCGCTCCCTAATGGGGAGTGGAATTTTGAGAACCATAAGGCTACATATGAGGAGGGATGTGGAAGTTATCTTCCGCCATCCTAACCCATATTCCCGTATGCGATCGCTTAGATCGAGAATACCAATGGTTTCTCTTATCTATACTATTTTATATTTTGAGTCATGAACCATATGCTCTAGGTTATTATGAATTTTGTTGTAATATATGTAATATAAGGTAATGACCTAGAGTGTTAAATCAAGTAATTATGTATTTTGTTTAAATGAAGAACGTGGTATGTAACCTTTTTAATATGAATGAAATATGATGTTACATCACTTGTCTTCATGACTCGATGTCTGTATAATTCCGCAAGATTTGATAATGGATGATGACTGACTTTTAGTTTCAAAGAGAAAAAAAAATGGTCGTATTTTCTAAATATAAATATTTTACTTTGGAATAAAAGTTGGGTCGTCACACCTCTCCCTTTTTAGAAATATCCTTATAGGCAGTTTTACTCCTAGTTTTAACAGGAGTCCATCCTTGATTGTCCTTCTCACCTCTACTGCTGTCAACATGAGAATTGCTCTCCTCATTAATAATCTGGCCTTGACAAATAACCCCATGCTTCTTCTGATTCAGATCTGACAACATCATAACCTGATCAACATCTTTACTCAAATCTTTGACTAGTTCTATAGCTGCTTCTCTGTTTTCTTGAGGAATCAAGTCATCCTCTACTGCCTTCTGCAACTTTAATCTAGAATCAAGATCTTCAATATCTTCTCTAGTAAGCTTCTTCTTCTCTACCCATTGCTTCTTCACATTTTTCCTACACATCTTGCTGTCATGGCCATACATAGAACACTTACCACACAAGATAGGCTTCCATTCATAAGTAACTTGTTGTGTGATAATATTCCCTTTGTCATCTTCAAAGAATATCTCATCAGGAAGAGTGGCAGGATCCACCTCAATCAACACCCTTGCAAAGTTAATCCTGTTCCTTTCAAGAGTCACTTTATCAACCATAATTGGCAGCCCTACAAGACTTGCTATTTTGCTCAGAGCTGCAGCTCCCCAGAATCTTAAACTCAAATTTGGAAACTGAATCCAAATTGGAACTCTATCCAATTGACCCTTAGACATAGGCCTCCCAGTCCAAGGAGCAAGAATTATAGGCTTCTTATAAAAATGAAAAACCCCTATCTCCAACACTGTATTCCTTGCTTCCAAAGAATTAAATCTGACAATTATAGTACCATCATTATTCATTAAGATTTTGTCAATGCCATATTGACCCCAGGCCTTCTTAATGAAACCACTTAGCACAGAATAAGGTGGTTTTGCTCCTAATACATAGCAAACAATAGCATTCTGCCAGAATTCAACCTCTTTTTCTACATCAGAAGGCTCAATCTTACCAATGGAAATCCCATCCTTCAGATCAGGTTTCACAAAAGATAGTTTTTCCCCTGAATTCCTTAATTTAGAAATATAAAAAGAAGCCCACACAGAGGCAGATCTAGCAACATTATCATTCACAGAATCCTTATTACTCACCTTAGGATTCATAGTCTCCATATTCGTAGGAACATAATTAGGGTTAGACATGTTAGAAGCACTGCCATCATTATCATTCACACTTGTTTTTCCTTGTGCAGGGTTCACGATCGCCTTCCCTTTGATTCTTGCCTTTATCACATCAAGGCTGGTCAAGAGTTGCTGTGCTTGCTTAGCGTCCAAGCAATCAAGTTTTGCAAAATCCTCCTCTTCCACAAGAGACAAATCGAGCAAAGGGTCAATAGCAGAGTCAACTGATAGACCCTTTTTGGATGTGGACGGTGGCGTAGCTGGCGGCCTCCCCTTCTTTTTGGCCATGACGGCTCCAGTGGTAAACAGGGTTTACCACGAGAAGAAAGAGAGAGTTAAGCCAATTCGTTCCTATATTATTACTTTCCCATTTACTTGGCATTTTACGTGATTACATCACACACATGCTAATATTAATTTACTTGATGCAATACTTTTGACATATGTTCCTAATGCTTTTTCTGTATTCCTTTAATTTCATTAAATGCCACTTATTCTGTACTCATGATTTTTCATACATGTTGATATATGACGCAAACCTCCTTGCTGCTGAATATCCTTAAATATCTGTCATTTCGTCATTATGGAATAATGATATTTGATATGCATTGCCTTTTAAGTAACACTAAGTAGTTCCCAACAATTAAACATTGTCGTTATTCATAAAATAATGCTTTTATCTGGTTCAACACCATTAATTGCTCTGGCATATTTCATGCGTGTCACTTATTACTACGCATGATATATTTTCATGCATCTTTGGCAATCTTGTACGACTTACGAGTATTTAAATCCCCAACAATTCTCATTATTGTGTTTATTACGTGTGATATTGTTAAATTGTACAACTTGTATACTGATATTATATATCAACTCAGCCAATAATCGTCATTATTGCTATTTAATCACCATAAACTATCAATCTAACGACGATTGCTAATTATTTATTTTTATATGTATATATACACGTGATGTATATATATGAGCTTACAAATATTTTCCTTAATGAATTTAAATTATATTTCTAGTATAAAAATATTTTATAAGGTAAAGTATTTTATTTTTAAAATAATTTTTGAATATGAATGGATCGGATTTTTGAAAGGTTATAGTGTCTTATCTTCAAAAATTCATATCTTTCTAACTGTAAGTCCAAAAATTACAAAATTTATGTCAAATCGATCGTATTGAAATGTAGATTATGAAAATGTAAGTTTTTGAATTTTATTCTTGATTTTTCGAATTTTTATTTCCTGCTACTGTAGAATTCGAATTTTATTATTAATAAGCTTGGGAATGCATTTTTACGTCATTTAATGAACTCTTTGGCCAAGAAATACTTTTACATGCATGAAAAGTGTGACGCTCTTGGATTAAAATACTTTATAAGAAAATATAGTTGAATATATATATTACGGACTTGATATTATTGGAAAAATAGGACATAAAATTTTTCCTTTATATTTATTTTCAAACTAAACATATCCTTTAAAAATATTTTGAATTCGGCATTGGAATTGTTATCATACTTTTTTTTTAAAACACTTGCTATTACCGAATTCGTTTGTTATTTATCAGAGTACGCGGAAAGAGTATTGTGACACCCTTTTTGTACTTTAAAATAATAAAATATTATTTATGGACATTAATAGTTTGGATATATTAACTTTTGTTATTAAATCATGAAACAGTTTAGTGAATTCGGCTCTGAACGCTTAATCAATGGAATATTGAAAAAATTAATAATTTGCAAGGCAACTAATATTTATTAATTAAAAATTATTTTAGACTTTAATAATTATAAATTATAGCATTGCCTTGTTGTTCGCATAAAATCATTTTCCAAATAATAATGGTCGCCAAATTCTCTTTTAACAAAATCAGAGTGCGCGGAAAATAATGGTACTCAAGGATCATGGTAGAAATAACATTATATATATATATATATGCATCATCATAAAAGATCCAAGTGTACAGGTGATCATCTCCAAGAGTAAGTACAAAATACATGTCCATAACATAAAAGAAAAACTGAAAGATAAGACCTGAACTCTCAAAACACTAAAATATTTACAATATATATATATCAACTCAAAATAAAGTGTCTGAGAGTAGGTCATCTAGTCCTCCACGCATCCATCTGGTCCACTGCAGCAGCAAAAGTCGGTTCGGGATCCCTACTATCTATACTATGCATGTCCTAGGAACCACTGGGTCCTCCTCGAGGTCTGGGAACCGGCTCGACTGGTACTCCCTCCTCCTCGCTCTCTCCCTCCTCGGGATCCTCCTCTATCCCATCCGACTGAGTGGCAAACCTGTCAGTACGTCCAAAGGTAGTAGCTGGTGGAGTCCTACCACCGCCAGTCGGATTGGATGTAGGAACATCCTCGTTGGTGAAAACTCTGTAGGCAGAGGGATGAGAACGAGTAGCAGGACGGAAACGAAAACTATGAAACCTGTAACACTCCTTGTATATCATCTTACTTTATAAGAAAAGTAATAAGTTTGTGATTACTTGGACTTGTTGTTGTTGGAAAAAGATCTGAAAATAAGAATTTATCTCTTCCCTTGAAAATTTATTTTTCACAAACACTTGATTGATAATGAGGGTGACTTAGTAAAATCAGAGTTTGAGGAAACATAGTAAAATCAGCATATTATACTCCCAAAATATATCAAGTGTAACAAGTCCATTAATACCAAATAAGTATTATTATGAAACTGAATTCCTCTTATGAGACCTCTTTCCAAAATATGTATCATATAAATTCTATTAAAAATAGAAATGTTATAGAGCTGGTCACTGGTCCTTTGTCCAAACATCCTTCTGGTCGGATCCTCGATATCTGCACAACGGGTTCCCAACCCACATTTTCTACACTCTGCATGCACCTAAGGGACATCTCCCCTTACTGATTCTTGTGCAAGCTAGATGCACGATCAACACCTAATAAGGGCATGGGGGTTAGCTATACATATTCGCATAATCAAATGAGAATAAAACTAACATCCACAAGTCAACATGTAGCAAACCATGATGCATAATCATATGAGCACACCCGGTTGATCATAATTCTTTCAATGCAGGTGGCATGATGCATGATTTCCTTCCACAACTGAGGCCTCTAACAAAGTCCATCTTGGACGTCCATCCAATACATCCTTGTGTTCCGGAACACTGACATTCGTTCCCAAAATGTAATGCCGAACCATACTTGGATAATAAGCATCACTCCCAGAGTGTGCATCACGTTCCCAGAACGTGTAGCAAACCATACATGGATAAATAAGCATCACTCCCAGAGTGTGCATCACGTTCCCAGAACGCATAAAAACCAGGTCCCAGACACTGGCCACATATCTATAATGTGTCATCAAGTAGGTTGCATATCAATGTGTTCCCAGAACACTAACATACGTTCCCAGAACGTATAAAATCAGGTCCCAGACACTGGCCACATATCTATAATGTGTCATCAAGTAGGTTATAATTTGGTACTCCCGGAGTACCCTCCTCATATTCCCAGAATATGATAAACGTTCCTACCAACCCATCTTCCATTCTATATGCATGAATGCACAATCATTAAGGTTGGTTTTTATCTTTAATTCTATTATTATACCAATGTGTTCCCAGAACACTCACATACGTTCCCAGAACGTATCGCAAACCATACTTGGAATAAAATCAAGCACCACTCCCAGAGTGTGCATCACGTTCCCAGAACGTGTCCAAGAAACCATGTCCCAGACAATGGCGACATTCCCAGAATGTGTCATCAAGTAGGTTGCATCAGTTTAGTACTCCTAGAGTACAGGGTCGTGTACCCCGAACATCACAAACAATCCTTGCCAACCTATTTCATCGCCTTTCTCTATGCATGCATTGCATACATAATTACTAAGGTTGGTCTTTCCATTAATTCCATTATTACGACTTAGAAAACACAACTTCTGAATGATATCTTGAGGTATGGCTTTACTCATAAAATTCACCTTTGAATTTAAATTTAACCTATGCTCATAGACCTGGATTGAGAGATTGTAATCATTGGTAATCCTTATTCAAAAACTTAACTTTTATTTTTAAGTTTCAGGTACTAACCGGTTACATTATCACCTAACCGGTTAGAATTACAGACCTGAATATAAAACCATTGATTTTCAATGAATCTTTTCTTGAATTCTCTACTCAATCCAATCACAAGGCCTTAGCATATCAGAATACCTCAAGTTCAACACATAATATCATTCAAAAGATCTAAGTCATAATCCCATTTCATTTGTCCATAATTTCTTCTTGAAATTATCATTTGATATTAAGGTATTAACTCATCACCTCCAATCTAAACCAAACAGTGCTCAAACACATAGTTTTAGATTGGTCTTTGTATGAAATTTTAGCTTAAACTTGAGTACAAATGGTATGGACATTTAGCAAATTTCAGAAATTCATTTTCTTTGAAAATTGACAGTCTCTAACCGGTTACAGATTTCGACTAACCGGTTAAATTAGGCAGAAATACACTGAAAAATGAGGTTTTTCACACCATTTTCTACCATACTCAAATTTAACCAATTTCATTCATAAATAGAGTTCACATACCTTAATTCTAGTGTGTTCAACCACAAAAACCTTTCTATATTGCATGCATTCAATTTAGATACTCAAATTGCACATAATTGCACATATTTCACAACTTAATGCATCAATTCACATAATATCCAATTAAGCCATGAAATCAACATCAACATAGCTTGCATGCATCCAGATAACATTGCTCAAAACAACAATTGAGCTCAAATTGGCCTCCAAGCCATTTAACCATTTCAACTTATGCCCTTTGAGTCTCTTGGTGACTCATCCTATATTCTACCACAATTTATTCTCATTCTAGCAAATAGTAAGCTTCCCCCTTATCTTAGGTTTGTGCTTGAACAAGATTTGAGCAGAGATTTGAGGTAGAACACCAAACACCCAAAGCTCCTCCTCAAACCAGAATCGTTTTGACAGGGTAGATTGATCAAGGAATTTGGAACATGAAATGGACATGGAAATTAGGGAAAATGGTCATTATCAAAACCATGCAACATGAACTTTGAAAGGAAATCAAGTCTAGAACAAGAGAAGGCTTGAGCTTACCAAAATCAAAGCTCAAAGTCAGTTCCAGAAACCCAATACAGAACTGTGACAGTTTTGAATCTCCAACTTCATGAATCGATTTCTCCTAGCTCAGAAACTCTCAACTCACAAACCTTATATCAATACAAAGCCCTTGATGTAAGCTTTGTAACAGTGTATCACTCATGTTCTAACTCTCAGAAACGAAGGAGAATTTCAGAGACGAATCTAAGAACCCTAAACAGAGCATCAGCACTTCAGATCAACAAATGAGCCAAAATCTCGATCAATTGGGCTATTTATAGAGAAATCAGGCTAACATGCATGTTGACACGTCCTACCCCACCAAGAGAAGGATGAATTCGTGGCAGATTTCTGGGTTTTGGCTTGATTACTCATCAAACGCACTAACCCAGTTTTCTGAGTTCATCGTGTAACCGGTTACACAGCCCTTCTAACCGGTTACATACTGATAAAATTCAAAAATTAATAATTTAATTACTCTTTCTTCAAAAACCTTTTTAATATTGCAATTAGGTCCCAACCCAAGGGCTAATTTACAATATTCACATTTTTGTACAAAATAACCATATAAAAATATATCTCATATTTTTATATAAAAACACATAATGTACAAAAACTAAAACATTCAAAACTAATATAAATCAATTATAAAATAATTGTTATAATTAATTTCTTGGTTATTTGGGAGACGAAAATTAGGGGTGTTACACTACTCCCCCACTTAAAAGGAATTTCGTCCCCGAAATTCATCTTTTGAAATTTTTCACTTTTCCAAAATATTTTTATACTAGAAAACTTCATCTTGCTCCCACAAATTTTTTCTTTAGGGTCCTCCCCCACTTAAAAGAGTTTCGATATAGTTCTTTTATTTTGAAACATTTCTAATAAAACCTTTCACCTTAAACCAAAATTCTTTGCATAAAACTCTTAGGTGGAAGAATTTCTTTTAAAAGAAATACTCTTTACACTTCACATAAATATTCTTCAATTAAAACACTTTCCAATAAACTTTTTGGAAAAACTTTTTGGGCTGCGCACTCTGATCTCTCAAGCACGATCAAAGAAACATTTGTATGACTTCATTTCTTAATAGTTTGAGACATTAGGGTGATCAGTCCTAATATTCAATCCATTAATAACAAAATCATCCCTTTCAGATATAATCTTTCACAAGAAAGACCATACGACAGGTCTTTAAGTTAGATGAACTTAAAGATAGGGTAATTATCACTATCAGACTTAGTTAGATAGTCAAATTCTAGAGACATTTCCGTTGGGGAGACAAAGGTTTGTCCTATCCCGGTGGTTATTAATCCCTCTAGCCATAACTGATCTTTCTATTTATGTAGTGTCCACAGATATTATCACATCCAACTGTGATAAAGGTTTTTATCACAGAAAGATTGGAGTTGAACTTCCAACCGAATATTGATACTTTCAAACGATTAGATTAACGTAGTCAAAAACATTTGATTACGTTAACTCAGATCAAAGGAAGAGATAGGCTTGGGTTGTCTACGTTAGGATGACACTCAACTCTCATCTCGGCCGGTGAATTCTTCTCGTGCTGGATTCGTCCATTCTTTTCTCACCTTTTCCTTCAAGACAATTCGGTGAATAATACTTCAGCTTCCTACAATCGGAATTGACTATTCCCTTAGGTACATCACAATTAAACTCAAAGTGATGTGCCTCCCAGTTTTCACCTTGAGATGGACAAATGTTCCCTTCCCTATTTCCTCCTTAGTCACTTCTTTCCAATCGAGGATTCCTTAACCTTGATATTTTCGTGGTAGATATTCTCCCATTTACTTTTCCTCTTTCTCCAGTTGGGCCTGTATTTTATCATTCTTTCTCTTATTCTGAACTCAGACATTTCTCGCATGACATTCGTGTACTTTCCCATAGTCCTCATACATGCTTACCAACATCAAGAAATTCCTTATTCCTTGATAGTTGATAGCTAACTTGGGTTCAAACATAATCTATTCTTGAAGTTCATGCCTTTGGATTTCTCATCTAGGTTGTACCAGAAAACACTTCCCAAATCCCTTACTTCCATAATATATTTTCTAATATCCATAATCCCTAACTTTAATTTCAAAGATTAAATCTCATTCGTTTTCTTCATAGGAATCTAACTCCTCATTTCCTGGTTGAAATTCACGAATCCGATTCAAGAATTCGTTGGTGATTTGCAACATTCCCGGTCTAATACTAGAGGGTTCCTCTGGTGTTACCAGACTTAGGTCTCTGAACTCCTCGATCAGAATAACCTCCTTGATCCTCATTAAGCTCACAAGAATAGCCTATCAGCTCAAATCGTCTGCAGCTACGTTTGCTATGCCAGGATGATAATGGAGCGCAAAGCCATAATCTTTAAGAAACTCCATCCATCGCCTTTATCTTACATTCAACTCTTCCTCTTCTTATTGTCATTCATACTTTCAAACTCCAAACTTGTTCATGAATCACAACCTTCTTATCTTAGTACCTATTGTCTCTTTTGCATCATCCAGCTCAGTTCTCTATCTTCTCCGATTGGAGTATCTCCTTAATTTTAACTCTTGATTAGTCCATAAGTATTATGATTCAATCCTCTTAAATCAATTTCAATGATGAATCAAGGCATTAAGTTGTTTTATCACATTAAATCCTTCCTTAAATTTTACTTAGGTAATTGACATTGAGTTTGGATTGGAGGAAGATGTTTATTGATGCCAAAAGCTACTTCACAATTGACTTAAATTTTTAATTTAAACTTTCAGCTTCTAACCGGTTACAAGAAACTCTAACCGGTTATGAAGTATTGTTTTAGAAATAAAAACAAAGAACTTTCAAAAACCATTTTCTTTACATCATCCAATCCAACTCAAAATAGGATTTAATCATACTCTAATACCTTGATTCCAACTGAACTTTATCACTGAAATGATTTAAATCATAGTCTACTCACATTTCCCATAATTCCTCTTGGACTAATCATATTATATTGGGGTATAATCCATTACTACCCCGCCATAATTAAACAAAATCCTATCATTCAATACCATCAGTGGATCCTTCTAAGTCAACTTGGTCAAAGGCCATGTGATCTTTAGAAAATCCTTCAATAATCCGGCGGTAGAATCCAGCCAGCCCTAAGAACTTCTGACTTTAAAGATCACATGCCCTGCGAACGTAACTTCGCCCAACCAGAACTCATCTTTGGTGAGCTTAGCACACAAATACTCCTCTTGCAGGATTCTTCACACAATCCTGAGATGTTCCTCATGCTCCTCCAGATTTTTAGGATGAACCACAAACGAATCCGACTAAGGGTCCAGTTCTTATAACCCATAAAAGAACAGGTCCATTTGTCAATCCGAACGGCATTATTTTTCTACTCATAATGTCCGTATCGAGATCAAAATGTAGTCTTAAGTGATCCTTGTCCCGAATCCTGATTTGGGGTTAATCCGATCGCTAATCAATCATAGAAAACACTTAGACCCCTTTAACCTGGTCCAACCAATCCTTTTAGCAATTTCTCTACGTGTTTCTCCCATTGGACCATTCCCATTGGTACCATATTATAAGGATCGTAGAGATAGAATCAATTTCAAGAATTAACTTGATTCCAAACTCTATCGCTTTACTCAAAGGTAAACCTGACATCATTTCTTGAAACCCAAATTTCTTTAACCCCCTATTTCCTTCACTGCTGCCCCGAAGCAAACACATGGGTCCATTGGATTCCAGATTCGAAGCTTGGAAATCCTAATACAGGGTTGTTCTATCGTCATTAATCATGATCACTTGATCCCTCGGCTCCCAAACCGTGCTTAAGATCAAATGTAATCATGACACAGGTAGATAGACAAAGTCTAATACCTTAATAGAACGATTCCGACATACTTTGGAAACCACTACAAGAAGATTTGTAAGATCCTCTGCTTTGAGATAGCAGATTGGATAAGGCATAGAGCAACTTTGATCAATACCCTTATCCATAAGGAACAAATGAAGGAATAGCTTTAGAGTTTAACGAACTCAACCAGATTAATCCTTAAGAAGATGACTGCCTTGCACTCGACCGGAGAAGTTGATTAACTTTAACACTAGTGAGGGTAAATACTCCTCCCCAGAGTCAAGGACTTAACTACAACTATTTTAAGATTTCCTTATCACTGGTTCTATGAGAACGGAATAAACCAACACTATGGTTTTAGGGTTACCACATGTCTAAAGAGAAGCATACGACTATCATACTTCTACTTAGACTACATAGAACACTTTTTAATAGCAGAATAAGCTACTTATCTAGAGCCATTACCCATAACCTTAGCTCTAGTTTGGAAGTTTATGAAAGCATACTTCCCAGGAAACATTGCAGATATCGATGACCAGCGTATTGGACCACACACCCAAGGACCAAGAGTCAGGACCATTGCTCCGATACCATAAAAGTGTAACACTCCTTGTATATCATCTTACTTTATAAGAAAAGTAATAAGTTTGTGATTACTTGGACTTGTTGTTGTTGGAAAAAGATCTGAAAATAAGAATTTATCTCTTCCCTTGAAAATTTATTTTCACAAACACTTGATTGATAATGAGGGTGACTTAGTAAAATCAGAGTTTGCGGAAACATAGTAAAATCAGCATATTATACTCCCAAAATATATCAAGTGTAACAAGTCCATTAATACCACATAAGTATTATTATGAAACTGAATTCCTCTTATGAGACCTCTTTCCAAATTCTGTATCATATAAATTCTATTAAAAATAGAAATGTTATAGAGCTGGTCACTGGTCCTTTGTCCAAACATCCTTCTGGTCAGATCCTCGATATCTGCACAACGGGTTCCCAACCCACATTTTCTACACTCTGCATGCACCTAAGGGACATCTCCCCTTATATATTCTTGTGCAAGCTAGATGCACGATCAACACCTAATAAGGGCATGGGGTTAGCTATACATATTCGCATAATCAAATGAGAATAAAACTAACATCCACAAGTCAACATGTAGCAAACCATGATGCATAATCATATGAGCACACCCGGTTAATCATAATTCTTTCAATGCAGGTGGCATGATGCATGATTTCCTTCCACAACTGAGGCCTCTAACAAAGTCCATCTTGGATGTCCATCCAATACATCCTTGTGTTCCCGGAACACCGGCATTCGTTCCCAGAACGTAATGCCGAACCATACTTGGATAATAAGCATCACTCCCAGAGTGTGCATCACGTTCCCAGAACGTGTAGCAAACCATACTTGGATAAATAAGCATCACTCCCAGAGTGTGCATCACGTTCCCAGAACGCATACGTTCCCAGAACGCATAAAAACCAGGTCCCGGACACTGGCCACATATCTATAATGTGTCATCAAGTAGGTTGCATATCAATGTGTTCCTAGAACACTAACATACGTTCCCAGAACGTATAAAACCAGGTCCCAGACACTGGCCACATATCTATAATGTGTCATCAAGTAGGTTATAATTTGGTACTCCCGGAGTACCCTCCTCATATTCCCAGAATATGATAAACGTTCCTACCAACTCATCTTCCATTCTATATGCATGAATGCACAATCATTAAGGTTGGTTTTTATCTTTAATTCTATTATTATACCAATGTGTTCCCAGAACACTCACATACGTTCCCAGAACGTATCGCAAACCATACTTGGAATAAAATCAAGCACCACTCCCAGAGTGTGCATCACGTTCCCAGAACGTGTCCAAGAAACCATGTCCCAGACAATGGCCACATTCCCAGAATGTGTCATCAAGTAGGTTGCATCAGTTTAGTACTCCTAGAGTACAGGGTCGTGTACCCCGAACATCACAAACAATCCTTGCCAACCTATTTCATCGCCTTTCTCTATGCATGCATTGCATACATAATTACTAAGGTTGGTCTTTCCATTAATTCCATTATTACGACTTAGAAAACACAACTTCTGAATGATATCTTGAGGTATGGTTTTACTCATAAAATTCACCTTTGAATTTAAATTTAACCTATGCTCATAGACCTGGATTGAGAGATTGTAATCATTGGTAATCCTTATTCAAAAACTTAACTTTTATTTTTAAGTTTCAGGTAATAACCGGTTACATTATCACCTAACCGGTTAGAATTACAGACCTGAATATAAAACCATTGATTTTCAATGAATCTTTTCTTGAATTCTCTACTCAATCCAATCACAAGGCCTTAGCATATCAGAATACCTCATGTGGTAGACCGACCCTCGGTCTACCCTTAGTATACTCGGCCGACCAGATTACCCTATCTGATAGGTCACACCATACCAATCCGAGCGATTGTCCCAGGACCCATCCTAGGACCTCAGGACCGACCACATGGGGCTTACCCCCTGAGGAGTCCGAGCTAGGGGCGCGTGAGCCTAACTTGCCAACAGGGATAAGATTCTCCACTACAGGATAAGGATGAATGACTCATCCTACATCCTAAATGGGACACGCCAGCTGCCTTGCTGGCCCTCCGTACAGGCCCACAAGGTACAATGCCTCCCCTATAAATAGCTGTCTCCAGCAAGGGGCTCTGGTACGTTCTCTCTCTCCCTAATTGCACATCTGCACACACTGTGATTAGGGAAACCCTAGTTGTCCCAACTGGACCTCTAGCATACCTAAACAATCATACACTAACCTCAGTCCATCCACTAGTTCTTGGGTCTCTCTATACCTTTGAGCTAGGGGTTCATCTGATACACCGTGCATCTGACATTGACGCCGTCTGTGGGAAACTGATAAACTGTTACCTCCACTCAAAAAATGGTAAACCCACGTGGAAACGCCGCAAACAGCTCGCGCGGCGCAAACCACCAGATCGGGAGGAACCGCCAGAGACTGGAAGAAGGCAGCGCTGACAATGGAAGAGATCTGGAAGAAATCCTCCCCACCAAAGCATGCCTTCGGTGAGACTGGAAATTCCATCCCGCAGCCACCACTCAGTACCACCCCGAACTCACAGTGGTCCATACACCGTTCATTCAAGGCAAACAAACCCCAACCCCCCCAATCATGTAACAAACCACGGCTCCGGCCGCTCATTTGACGCTCGTGTCTCCGGTGAAGAGAGGGGACACTCCCAAGGCCGAAGGGAAACCCAGCTTGAAGAAATAATCAAACAACAAGCCCAAATGTTGGAGCAGCAGGGAAGGGCCATAGCAGAGCTCCAGCAGATCCACATGCAGGCGGTTGCTGCGCGGGCAGTAGAAACGACCCCGGTAACCATACCAGCCCAGGATCCTCAAGGCCCCATCGCCCTTCCCCCACCACCTCCGATGAACCCAGCCCTTGTAGCCAATTATGAGACCGATGATAGAGCTCACCCTGGCCACCCCTTCACTCCGCGAATCATGGCTTATGAGACACCCTCCGCATTCCTCGGCCCCACCAGTGTAGCAAAATATAACGGGTTAACCGACCCCCTGGAACACATTTTATCTTTTGAAGGCGCTATGAACTTTTATGATGGAGGAGACCTGATGAAGTGCCGAGCCTTTTCTATGACCCTGCAACTGCCTGTTTTGAGATGGTACTCGGCCCTGCCTAGGAACTCTGTTAACTCCTGGGCAGAAATGAAGAGAGTTTTCCTGAACAGATATACCGCTAGCTGCGTCCAGCCAAAGTCCGACCACGCACTAGCAGGTGTCATGCAACAACCTGAAGAACCCTTGAGAGAGTATCTATCCCGTTTCCATTCCGAGGCAGGATCCGTCCCAAACCTTGAACCGAGCTTCTCGGTCTTCCTATTCACTCAGGGACTTCGGAATGGAGACTTCAAAAACTCACTAGTGGGAAAACCGCCGAGGGACATGGCGGAGTTAAGACATCGCTCCACCAAGTTCATAAATTTGGAGGAATTCAGCAAATGGCAGAAAAACAGGGAAAGAGGTGAGCGGGGGGAACCTTCGTCTCAGGGAAAGTCAAGAAGAGATGACAGAAGAGATGACAGGAGGGAGGAACAAAGAAGAGGACCCAGAGGGGACAGAAGGTTCAGTGCTCCCCGAGCAAAATTTGAGCAATACACTCCCCTCACGGTCCCAAGAAGTCAGATACTACAGGAAACAATGCAAACCGACCTTCGAATGGTAGAAAGACCTCCCCCCTTAAAAAGAAGTCAGCGCCAAGACCGTTCCAAGTTTTTCTCGTATCATGGGGGATACGGGCATACTACAGATGAGTGCACTTGATTAAGGGACGTCATCGAGCAACTAATTAGAGATGGGAAGTTACAACAGTATGTCAGGGAGGCACTCAACCGACATGCTCGAAGAAGAACCCCCTCCCCAGACAGAAACATCCGACCCCCAACCAGAGAAGCCAACCATAACACCAGTCAGCAACCATCTGATCCACAAAGAGTAGCCATGGTAGAAGTAACTACAGACCAATCCCCGCAAAACCTTAGAGTCAACACCATAGCAGGAGGTTTCGCGGGGGGAGGAGAAAAGAGATCCGACAGAAAAAAAATACATCAATCAAGTGCTCACCGTCCATGACCATCCGATCTGAAAAAGAACCACAAAAAGTATGCCGATCTGTTTCTCTGATGAAGATCTAGAAGGGATCATCCCAGGTCACAACGACCCAATGGTCATTACTGCCCTGGTCGGCAACTATGAGGTTGCCAGGATATTTGTCGACCAAGGCAGTTCGGCAGACATCATGTTCTTGAACCTTTTTGAAGCCCTAAAATTAAAAACTTCTGACCTAACCCCATTCGAGGGAAAGTTAATCAGCTTTACAGGGGACGCAGTGGTTCCTAAAGGACACATCCAGCTACCGGTAACACTTGGGAACCACCCCTCAGCGAGGACTGAGATAATCAAGTTTCTCGTGGTCGATTGCCCATCAGCATATAATGCCATCCTCGGCAGAACATGCCTACAGGCCTTCGGTGCGGTCGTCTCGACCGTTCATCTGGCCATGAAATTTGAAGGATCAGACGGAACCATCGTTGCTATCCGAGCCGAACAGGAAAAAGCTAGGCTATGCTACAATGCTAGTTTAGCAAAACTCAAGAGCCCTGAAGAAATTTAGCCAAAGTTACGTTTGAATAAAGGAAATGTACTTTTGACAGACTTGGATGTCAGATCCGAGTTGGATGACACAAGACCAACCCCATAAGGTGAGTGGGAATTCATTATGTTAGATGAGGAGCTCCCGAGCAGGAGGGTGAAGCTAGGGACCAACCTTCCGGAGACGATACGAGCAGGGATGCTCGAACTTCTAAAGAAAAATAAGGACCTTTTTGCATGGACCTCGGCTGATATGCCGGGGATTGATCCAAACCTAATTTGTCATCGTCTCAGCGTTCACCCGACCGCCAAGCCAGTCGCCCAGAAAAAAAGAAGGGTAGGCACGGAGAAAGCTGCAGTAATAGAAGAAAAAGTGGCCGAGCTCCTCGCCGCCGGATTCATCCGAGAGGTCAACTACTCCGAGTGGCTTTCAAACACAGTATTGGTCAAAAAATCAAACGGGAAGTGGCGCATGTGCGTCGACTATACCGACTTGAATAAAGCTTGCCCAAAAGACCAATACCCCCTCCCCATTATAGACAAACTTGTGGACAACTCAGCTGGCTACCAGCTCCTCTCCTTTATGGATGCATACTCGGGGTACAACCAAATCCCGATGTACCCTCCTGATCAGGAGAAAACGGCCTTCATCACCGAAAGGGCCACTTATTGCTACACGGTAATGCCTTTCGGATTGAAAAACGCTGGCGCAACCTACCAGCGGATGATGAACAAGGTCTTCTCGGGTTTGGTTAGTCCTACTCTCGAGGTGTACATTGATGATATGATAGCCAAGAGCAAGAAAAAGGAAGATCATCCTCAAGACTTAGCAGCCATACTGGAAAGAATCAGAAGGTACAACATGCGCTTGAACCCCGATAAGTGCACCTTCGGGGTTCCGGCTGGGGCTTTTTTAGGTTTCATGCTCACGGAAAGGGGCATCGAGGCCAATCCAGAGAAATGCCAAGCTATTCAGAACATGCATAGCCCGTCCAGCGTGAAGGAGGTCCAGAGGCTGACCGGTCGGATGGCAGCCCTCTCAAGATTCCTCCCTCAAGCAGCTAAAAAAGCCCTACCGTGGTACCAACTTCTCAGGAAAAACAAAACTTTTCATTGGAATGAATCTTGCGAACAAGCGTTCGCTGAGCTCAAGGATTACCTCTCGGCCCCTCCCGTCCTCACAAGTCCTCGGGAGGGGGAAACACTGTTTTTGTACTTGTCTGTTAGTGAAACATCTGTTAGCTCGGCCCTGGTCAAGGACGACTCGGGGACCGAGCGACCCATCTACTTTGTCAGCAAGGCCCTCCAAGGACACGAAATGAGATACTCCAAAATAGAGAAGCTCGCTTTTGCCTTGGTAATTGCTGCCAGGAGACTCCGACAATACTTTCAGAACCACCCCATTGTAGTCAAAACAACTCAGCCGATAAGGCAGGTACTTCACCGACCTGACTTAGCGGGAAGAATGGTCTCTTGGTCCGTCGAGCTATCAGAGTTCGACGTCACTTACGAGCCACGGAGAACTCTCAAGTCCCAGGTCCTAGCGGATTTTGTTTCAGAATTATCAGACCTTAACCATCCCAACCAGCCCCAACCTTGGAAGATTTATGTTGATGGTTCCAGCCACAGTAAGGGGGCGGGGCCGGAATAATCCTTGAGAATGCCGAGGGCCTCAGCGTAGAATATTCCCTCAAATTTGAGTTTCCCACCTCAAACAACCAAGCAGAATATGAGGCGGTGATAGCTGGTCTGCGGATGGCCCACCAAATGGGGGCCTCAGAAATTGAAGTTTTCAGTGATTCTCAATTGGTGGTATCTCAGGTCAAAGGTGAGTTTCAAGCAAAGGAACCAATCCTCCAAAAATATCTAGAACAAGTCAAAACCCTCTCAGATCTTTTTCCTCAGTTTTCTATCACTCACATCCCTAGGTCCTGCAATGGACGAGCTGATATTCTCTCCAAACTCGCTAGCACTAAAGGTCCGGAAAACAACAAAAGCCTAGTCCAAGAAACTGTCCACCAGCCGAGTGTTGTTCTGGCATTATCTCTGACCACCGATTGGATGGACCCCATTAAGCAGTATCTTAAATTCCAAGTCCTACCAACCGACCCCACCCAAGGAAAAAAGATAGTCAGGCAAGCTGCTCAATATGCCATGATCGGGGACACTTTGTATAAACGGGGAATGGACTCCCCTATGCTGAAGTGTCTGAACCCTGCTGAAGCCGATCTCGTGTTGGCCGAGGTCCACGAAGGAATCTCGAGCCACCATGTAGGTGCCAAAGCTCTAGCACGTAAAGTACTCCGAGCAGGCTATTACTGGCCTACACTCCTAAGCGATGCCTCGGAACATGTAAAGAGATGCAAGTCCTGTCAGCTTCACGGAAAGATTTTCCAACGCCCCTCGTCGGAGCTACACTCAATGATCGCGCCATGGCCCTTCTATCAGTGGGGCATGGACATCATACGGAAATTCAAAACTGCTTCGGGGCAGCTAAAGTTTGTGGTGGTCGCGATTGATTACTTTACAAAATGGGTCGAAGCCGAGGCTTTGGCCACAATTTCTTCAGCGAAAATCCAAAAATTCTTTCTTAGACAGGTCATCGCTCGTTTCGGTGTCCCACACACTCTGGTGACCGACAATGGTACACAATTCATAGCCAAAGTCTTTCAAGAACTGGTCGACCACTTCCACATTATCCACCATTTCTCATCGGTCGAACACTCGCAGACGAACGGACAGGCAGAAGCAGCAAATAAAGTTATCATTGACGGATTAAAGAAGAGATTGTATGAAGCTGAGGGATCATGGGCTGACCTCCTCCCCGAGGTATTATGGTCAATACGAACGACCATTCACACCTCGACAGGAGAAACCCCATTTCGATTAACATATGGTTGTGAGGCGGTGTTGCCTATTGAAACTCGGATTCCCACATTCCGAGTATCTGAACGTCCCGTAGAAGTAAACAATGATTTGTTGAAAGAAGAGCTAACTCTCAGCGAGGAGATCCGATCGCTCGCGTCCGATCGAGAGAAAAAAGCAAAAGAAAGACAGTCCCGAGAATACAACAAGTGGGTGGTCCCAAGAAGCTTTACTGTGGGGGACCTGCTCCTCAGACGAGCCGACATCGGCTTGAAAAACTCAAAAGAAGGAAAATTGGCAAGAAATTGGGAAGGCCCTTACAGGGTCATCTCAAAAACTGGCTCGGGGGCATACAGATTGGAGACACTAACAAAGCAACAACTGAACAACTCCTGGAATGCTACCAAGCTTAAACCTTACTACAGCTAATGGAGACCCACCACAATTATTGCAAAATTTCAACCCTGATTTTAAAATTCTGTTGTTTAAATTACATGTCATTTATTTCAGCACTTCTATGTTTATGTTACATGCGACTTTTATTGTTTGTAAGTAGTTAAGAGCTTAATGAAGATCTATCTTTTTCAGTCATTCATCTTGTCTGCTTACTGTTAACGTACTAACCATTTCTTCTCGGCTCGCCACTGAGATGAACTTGGGGGTTTATACGCGTCCTTCCAACGGGGACTTATAAACTAACAATCACAAGTACTTTAGTAGATGCTCGGCTAAAAACTTAAACAGTTTCTGTAAGCCGAGGACCGAGGATCCCACCTTGGCCAAATGTAGGAGATCCGTAATCTAAATAACAGTTTACAACAAAATAAAGAACAGTGCAAAATCCGGATGAAAGTAAAACATTTCATAAGGAATTCAAAAGCAACATCCCGCTCAAACCGACCATATTACAGCATATAGTACTTCATCAAACAACAATTAAAAATATAATCGTAGCAAATGGAAATACAAAAGAGATCTAGTCTTCATCCTCGGAAAGTGCGATGGCCGACCCATCAAAATCAGCTTCGTCTTCATTCTCCAAGTCCAAGGGATTCGGGAGATTCGGCACTGCTAAGTCCACCTCCCTATCCTCGTGGGCATAGTCAATAATACGGTCACCATCAACACCAAAATTGGGACTTTCACCCAACACTCGGATCCCCGGATTCATGAGAGACAATTGTTTAACAGCATTCACAAAAGAGTCATTCACTGCATGATCCCAATTGAAGTGGTTCCGCTTGGCAGTAACCTTATGTTTCAAAGCCTTCCGACGAGCCTTTGTCAACTCCCCCTGCAACCGAGACACCTCATTCTCTGAATTTGTCAACCGACCCTGCACACCCTCCAGCTCGGCAACCTTCTGCTGAGCCTCAGCCAATTTCTCTTGATCTATTTGCAGCAGCCTTCCCTTCTCAGCCTCCCTTCCACCAACATCCTCCAAAGCCTTTTGAGCGGTCTCCCGAGCTCTTTCAGATATTTCAAGTTTTTTCTGCAGGTCGGAGTTGGCCTCGGTCAGAGACTGAAGATTCGCCTCGCTCTCCTTAATCTGAGTTAACAGATTTTTTGCTTGTTGGGCAGCAGCTTTCCTTTTTTCCTTTTCAGTAACTGAAAGTGTTGCGCTGATATCTTCGGCATGCTTACTGAGGTGGAACATGTAGTTAGCAGCCCTCAGCATATTTTTGCCCAATAAATCACAGTGACATTTCAAGGTGGCAGCCGTCTGGTCCGACAGTCTCTTATCATCATTAGAAGTGTAAACCAAGTCAACAAATTTTTCTTTTAGCTTCTGAGCCCAAACAGTCTCCTCCTCGGGATCTGGAACGTCAAACCACAAATTACCCCTCTGTAGTGGTTTCAGTATCTCAACAACTTTGATTTTACCCTTATCTATCCTAGCCCTTTTGGACAAAGGCACTCGGTCCTCCTCCTCTTCCTCATCCACCCGAACGGTAGACTTCCCAGTAACCACCTCCGCCACTCGAACAGAGGGTGATCGGACATCTTGCACTACTTCAACCTCAGGTGACGCCACGGCCACCGTGACTGATCGGGTCGCTTCCGAGGAAACGGCTCCGCCAGAAGAACCGACCGCTTCAACTTTTCTTGACTGAGCAAGCTCCCTTATACATTTGGCAGCCTTGTTCTCCCTAGCCATCTTAACTGCAAACCAAATATGCAAAGGGTCAAAAAAAAAAGCGCATGTACCAAGCTCGGCTTTCACATGCTCTTGTGGAAAAATAATAATGTTCCTAATATCAACTTGGCCATTTTCTTTAAGATAGCTGAAAAAAGTATCACAGGTATGCCTCTCGTCGGCCGACAGTTCAGTTTCATAGTGAAATTGGTAAAGTTTTGGGTGTCTGTTGAAAAAGTCAGATGACCAGGATAGAGGAAACCGAGGGTGATCATCCTCCATAAACCAGCAATCCCCCCTTCTGACAAATCGGTACTTGAAAAACAAAGGTTTAAAGGTTTTCCATGAATCAGTATACTTAGCAAAGAGGGCATGGTCGTTGCGTGCCTTCAACGATACCCACAGTCTTTTGGTTGACCCTTTCTCAAAAATATTTACTTGTGGTATGTATAACCATAGGAATGCTCGGAGCGAGCATGTCAATCGGCGAGCCTCACAAAATTTTTGAAATGCTTGGACAAACGCCCAACCACTAGGATGTAATTGGGTGGGAGCTAGACGTAGCCGTCGGAGCAGAGCCATCTCTAGGTCGGAAAACGGCATTGTAACACCCAGCCTTATCACGACCTCCTCGTACATAAAAAACTCTTTGTGATTCTCTTCAACCGCTGTACATACTCGATCATTGGCCGACGGAGGACTAATTGTATACGATGTCCCCGTTTCATCCACAGGGCAAGGGAGTATGTTGGCTCGGATATGACTCAAGTTGCTGTTGATCAAGGCTGACGGCGTACCGAGCACCTCCAAATCAACCCAGTCATAGGCTCCAGAGTTCGGAGGCACAGGAAATTCATGAGGATGTGTAACGCACCGTCGAACCATACCTGGGGAAAGGGAAGTCTCGGCGTCAGAATCTACAAAATCAAAATCTTTAAGCAACCTAACCCTAGGTTTATTGGTCCTATAGCCGAGCCTACTACACCTTCCCCTAACCTTTAAGGCTTTTCCCCATAAGGGTTTTTCCCAAGTACGATTTGAGGGGCGGCGGGCCACTTGGGCCCGCTCCTCCGCCGCTTGATACTATAACCTCCTACTCTCCTTTTCCTCAAAAGTTTGGGGAAGTTCCACCGATAGTGGCACCTCCGCCGTGGGATCCGCCATGCGATGGCGGAAAGGCGGCGGCAGGAAGTCTAACACTTCCAAGTCTGAAGAAGATGAAGATGAAGAGGAAGAAGAATCCTCAATATCGCCTAAACCCAAAACTCTTGACAACTCCTCATACCATGACCAGTTAACACCCATGATGAAAGCTTAGGAAACCCAGAAAACACAGAAAGAAACTCTAAACCCAACAAGAGCCAGAAACCCAGAACCTAAGAAGATGAACAGTGCAAAACAGAAAAAGAAGTAAGATAGAAACAAGGACCAGAGAGCAAAATACCTGAGTTTGGAAGAAGAGGATGGGCACGAACTGATTGGCACAATGAAGAGGAAGCAGCAGGTGTCAAGAATGACAGTAGTAATGGCTTGAGAATGGTTAAAGGAATCTGAAATTCTAAAAGAGGTGAAAACGCAGAGAGAAGAAGAGGGAATCAGAAGACAGAGTTTGGAGGAAAATGGGAAGTGGAAAGGGTAGTTGAAGTTCAAAAGGAAACTTCCCTCCCCACGTTGAGCCACCCAAAAAGCCACGTGGCGCACAAACAGTGGAAAGAAGCATTTAAAAAACCCAAAAGGCAACATGCGTAATAATGACGCTACTGACACAAACGGCACGTGTCAGCAGAAGGACATTCAAACGTCCCCTTAGTCAGTCGAAGGGACAGCGAGGCACCATGAGCTGTCCTGAACTCATCGCTTCACCCCGAACCTAGTACTCGACACCTTCAAGAAACACCTTCAAGGAACTCTCAGCTCGGCTCAAGACTCAAAAATTCTTACCGAGCTAGGGGGCTTATGTGGTAGACCGACCCTCGGTCTACCCTTAGTATACTCGGCCGACCAGATTACCCTATCTGATAGGTCACACCATACCAATCCGAGCGATTGTCCCAGGACCCATCCTAGGACCTCAGGACCGACCACATGGGGCTTACCCCCCGAGGAGTCCGAGCTAGGGGCGCGTGAGCCTAACTTGCCAACAGGGATAAGATTCTCCACTACAGGATAAGGATGAATGACTCATCCTACATCCTAAATGGGACACGTCAGCTGCCTTGCTGACCCTCCGTATAGGCCCACAAGGGGCTCTGGTACGTTCTCTCTCTCCCAAATTGCACATCTGCACACACTGTGATTAGGGAAACCCTAGTTGTCCCAACTGGACCTCTAGCATACCTAAACAATCATACACTAACCTCAATCCATCCACTAGTTCTTGGGACTCTTTATACCTTTGAGCTAGGGGTGCATCTGATACACCGTGTCCTAGACACGACACCTCAAGTTCAACACATAATATCATTCAAAAGATCTAAGTCATAATCCCATTTCATTTGTGCATAATTTCTTCTTGAAATTATCATTTGATATTAAGGTATTAACTCATCACCTCCAATCTAAACCAAACAGTGCTCAAACACATAGTTTTAGATTGGTCTTTGTATGAAATTTTAGCTTAAACTTGAGTACAAATGGTATGGACATTTAGCAAATTTCAGAAATTCATTTTCTTTGAAAATTGACAGTCTCTAACCGGTTACAGATTTCGACTAACCGGTTAGATTAGGCAGAAATACACTGAAAAATAAGGTTTTTCACACCATTTTCTACCATACTCAAATTTAACCAATTTCATTCATAAATAGAGTTCACATACCTTAATTCTAGTGTGTTCAACCACAAAAACCTATCTATATTGCATGCATTCAATTTAGATACTCAAATTGCACATAATTGCACATATTTCACAACTTAATGCATCAATTCACATAATATCCAATTAAGCCATGAAATCAACATCAACATAGCTTGCATGCATCCAGATAACATTGCTCAAAACAACAATTGAGCTCAAATTGGCCTCCAAGCCATTTAACCATTTCAACTTATGCTCTTTGAGTCTCTTGGTGACTCATCCTATATTCTACCACAATTTATTCTCATTATAGCAAATAGTAAGCTTCCCCTTACCTTAGGTTTGTGCTTGAACAAGATTTGAGCAGAGATTTGAGGTAGAACACCAAACACCCAAAGCTCCTCCTCAAACCAGAATCGTTTTGACAGGGTAGATTGATCAAGGAATTTGGAACATGAAATGGACATGGAAATTAGGGAAAATGGTCATTATCAAAACCATGCAACATGAACTTTGAAAGGAAATCAAGTCTAGAACAAGAGAAGGCTTGAGCTTACCAAAATCAAAGCTCAAAGTCAGTTCCAGAAACCCAATACAGAACTGTGACAGTTTTGAATCTCCAACTTCATGAATCGATTTCTCCTAGCTCAGAAACTCTCAAGTCACAAACCTTATATCAATACAAAGCCCTTGATGTAAGCTTTGTAACAGTGTATCACTCATGTTCTAACTCTCAGAAACGAAGGAGAATTTCAGAGACGAATCTCAGAACCCTAAACAGAGCATCAGCACTTCAGATCAACAAATGAGCCAAAATCTCGATCAATTGGACTATTTATAGAGAAATCAGGCTAACATGCATGTTGACACGTCCTACCCCACCAAGAGAAGGATGGATTCGTGGCAGATTTCTGGGTTTTGGCTTGATTACTCATCAAACGCACTAACCCAGTTTTCTGAGTTCATCGTGTAACCGGTTACACAGCCCTTCTAACCGGTTACATACTGATAAAATTCAAAAATTAATAATTTAATTACTCTTTCTTTAAAAACCTTTTTAATATTGCAATTAGGTCCCAACCCAAGGGCTAATTTACAATATTCACATTTTTGTACAAAATAACCATATAAAAATATATCTCATATTTTTATATAAAAACACATAATGTACAAAAACTAAAACCTTCAAAACTAATATAAATCAATTATAAAATAATTGTTATAATTAATTTCTTGGTTATTTGGGAGACGAAAATTAGGGGTGTTACACTACTCCCCCACTTAAAAGGAATTTCGTCCCCGAAATTCATATTTTGAAATTTTTCACTTTTCCAAAATATTTTTATACTAGAAAACTTCATCTTGCTCCCAAAAATTTGTTCTTTAGGGTTCTCCCCCACTTAAAAGAGTTTCGATATAGTTCTTTTATTTCGAAACATTTCTAATAAAACCTTTCACCTTAAACCAAAATTCTTTGCATAAAACTCTTAGGTGGAAGAATTTCTTTTAAAAGAAATACTCTTTACACTTCACATAAATATTCTTCAATTAAAACACTTTCCAATAAACTTTTTGGAAAAACTTTTTGGGCTGCGCACTCTGATCTCTCAAGCACGATCAAAGAAACATTTGTATGACTTCATTTCTTAATAGTTTGAGACATTAGGGTGATCAGTCCTAATATTCAATCCATTAATAACAAAATCATCCCTTTCAGATATAATCTTTCACAAGAAAGACCATACGACAGGTCTTTAAGTTAGATGAACTTAAAGATAGGGTAATTATCACTATCAGACTTAGTTAGATAGTCAAATTCTAGAGACATTTCCGTTGGGGAGACAAAGGTTTGTCCTATCCCGGTGGTTATTAATCCCTCTAGCCATAACTGATCTTTCTATTTATGTAGTGTCCACAGATATTATCACATCCAACTGTGATAAAGGTTTTGATCACAGAAAGATTGGAGTTGAACTTCCAACCGAATATTGATACTTTCAAACGATTAGATTAACGTAGTCAAAAACATTTGATTACATTAACTCAGATCAAAGGAAGAGATAGGCTTGGGTTGTCTACGTTAGGATGACACTCAACTCTCATCTCGGTCGGTGAATTCTTCTCATGCTGGATTCGTCCATTCTTTTCTCACCTTTTCCTTCAAGACAATTCGGTGAATAATACTTCAGCTTCCTACAATCGGAATTGACTATTCCCTTAGGTACATCACAATTAAACTCAAAGTGATGTGCCTCCCAGTTTTCACCTTGAGATGGACAAATGTTCCCTTCCCTATTTCCTCCTTAGTCACTTCTTTCCAATCGAGGATTCCTTAACCTTGATATTTCCGTGGTAGATATTCTCCCATTTACTTTTCCTCTTTCTCCAGTTGGGCCTGTATTTTATCATTCTTTCTCTTATTCTGAACTCAGACATTTCTCGCATGACATTCGTGTACTTTCCCATAGTCCTCATACATGCTTACCAACATCAAGAAATTCCTTATTCCTTGATAGTTGATAGCTAACTTGGGTTCAAACATAGTCTATTCTTGAAGTTCATGCCTTTGGATTTCTCATCTAGGTTGTACCAGAAAACACTTCTCAAATCCCTTACTTCCATAATATATTTTCTAATATCCATAATCCCAGACTTTAATTTCAAAGATTAAATCTCATTCGTTTTCTTCATAGGAATCTAACTCCTCATTTCCTGGTTGAAATTCACGAATCCGATTCAAGAATTCGTTGGTGATTTGCAACATTCCCGGTCTAATACTAGAGGGTTCCTCTGGTGTTACCAGACTAAGGTCTCTGAACTCCTCGATCAGAATAACCTCCTTGATCCTCATTAAGCTCACAAGAATAGCCTATCAGCTCAAATCGTCTGCAGCTACGTTTGCTATGCCAGGATGATAATGGAGCGCAAAGCCATAATCTTTAAGAAACTCCATCCATCGCCTTTATCTTACATTCAACTCTTCCTCTTCTTATTGTCATTCATACTTTCAAACTCCAAACTTGTTCATGAATCACAACCTTCTTATCTTAGTACCTATTGTCTCTTTTGCATCATCCAGCTCAGTTCTCTATCTTCTCCGATTGGAGTATCTCCTTAATTTTAACTCTTGATTAGTCCATAAGTATTATGATTCAATCCTCTTAAATCAATTTCAATGATGAATCAAGGCATTAAGTTGTTTTATCACATTAAATCCTTCCTTAAATTTTACTTAGGTAATTGACATTGAGTTTGGATTGGAGGAAGATGTTTATTGATGCCAAAAGCTACTTCACAATTGACTTAAATTTTTAATTTAAACTTTCAGCTTCTAACCGGTTACAAGAAACTCTAACCGGTTATGAAGTATTGTTTTAGAAATAAAAACAAAGAACTTTCAAACACCATTTTCTTTACATCATCCAATCCAACTCAAAATAGGATTTAATCATACTCTAATACCTTGATTCCAACTGAACTTTATCACTGAAATGATTTAAATCATAGTCTACTCACATTTCCCATAATTCCTCTTGGACTAATCATATTATATTGGGGTATAATCCATTACTACCCCGCCATAATTAAACAAAATCCTATCATTCAATACCATCAGTGGATCCTTCTAAGTCAACTTGGTCAAAGGCCATGTGATCTTTAGAAAATCCTTCAATAATCCGGCGGTAGAATCCAGCCAGCCCTAAGAACTTCTGACTTTAAAGATCACATGCCCTGCGAACGTAACTTCGCCCAACCAGAACTCATCTTTGGTGAGCTTAGCACACAAATACTCCTCTTGCAGGATTCTTCACACATTCCTGAGATGTTCCTCATGCTCCTCCAGATTTTTAGGATGAACCACAAACGAATCCAACTAAGGGTCCAGTTCTTATAACACATAAAAGAACAGGTGCATTAGTCAATCCGAACGGCATTATTTTTCTACTCATAATGTCCATATCGAGATCAAAATGTAGTCTTAAGTGTTTCCTTGTCCCGAATCCTGATTTGGGGTTAATCCGATCGCTAATCAATCATAGAAAACACTTAGACCCCTTTAACCTGGTCCAACCAATCCTTTTAGCAATTTCTCTACGTGTTTCTCCCATTGGACCATTCCCATTGTGCACTAGTGCTAACCATTGCAGGTATTAAGTTTGGGGGAGCAACATTTCACTTGTGATTAGTGCTATTTATGTGGATGTGATAGGTAGTATTCTTAATTTTTTATCCTTGTCATTTTTGGTTAGTTTTTTTTAGTATAGGTTTTTAATTTTTATTTTGTAGTTTTTAGGATAGAGTAGTTTGCTTGAGGACAAGCCAACATCTAAGTTTGGGGGAGTATACAAAATAAAAAATTGATTTTTCAAGACTTGAATTGTTTCCCCATACTTGGTATTGGTTTGTGCCTCTAGTGAAAGTAGGTGATTATTCTAGATTTAGGACTTTTTCTCTTTTGATGCATGTGTATACTTAGTTTAGGACTTAGACTCATTGGTATTCGACTCTATTTGATTGAGCTGTATATGATTACGGTGACTGGGTTATTTCGACAAAGGCTTTCAGAACTTGTGATTAGTGAACTGACTTTAGCCCTGTGAGATTTTGAGCCTTATATTGAGGGGTATGAATTTTATTGAAATATTCTGATATTGAGACCCCTATTTTTTCATGAGTGTGTTCACTTTGATATTGTCTTCTAGAACTTGACCTGTGACCATTTCAAAATTGATAATTGATTGCATGCATTAAGATGATTAAGGCACTTAGGATGTGTTTTTGTGGCCTTCAGATGTTTTGTATTGATAATTTTCCCTTAGTTGCCCATTTTGAGCCTTATGAGACATTATGATTTTTCTTTGGTACCTTGCATTTATTGCATATGTTTTTGTTAGTACCTTTGGAATTTTGAATGAGCAATTGAGAGGAATGAATATGAAAAGTGAAAGTAATTGGTGAAAAGTGTATGAGTTATATTTATCTTCCAAAGAAGAAAAAAAGAATAAAAAAGAAAAAGTAAATAAAAACAAATGAATGTGAAAGGAAGAGAAAAGAAGAAAAGAAAAAATTTTGAAAAGAAAGGAAGAATAAAATGTCCTGATGTGAGTGTGAGTCTTTATTTTATTCATTGCTCATTCATGGTTTTTGAGGGAAACTTGTTTTTGTAAATATTTTTGCAAGTTAGCCTTTGTTTTATCCCTTCTTTCTTTTATCCCACCTGACACTTTTAACCATGGCCCCATTTCAACCAAAAATAAGACCTTTTGATTTTTGCATACTTTCAATAATTTCAGTGGAGATGTTGGTCTATGGTCAAGCCTATGGTAACACATTATCATTGTTGAACTTGAGTGAATTGAAAATATGACCCTTATACACTTTTGAGAGAAACAATTGAGAGGTTGAGAGTGTTCATTAGTTCTGAGTTCTGAATGGGATTGTTATGTTAACTAGTATGTAATTGTGTAAATAGTTTATGATAATAAGTGTCGAAGTGATGAGTCGTAGTCTTAGATTAGGTGTGTTCATGTTGATTTAGGGAGTTTGTCTTTTATTTAGAATTTTTGTTTTACTTTTGCCTGGGACATGCAAAATGCTAAGTTTGGGGGAGTGATTTGGGTCTGATATATATACTTTTTGGACTTCATTTTATCCTCTTTTACTTTGATTTAGCTTGTTTTCATAGCAAACTTAGGACCTTTTTATTAGTTTTTAGGAATTTTAGTAATTGTAGTTTCCCATGAACTTTTTGATTGTTTGTTCAGTGTTTCAGGTGATTTTGGAAGCTCAAATGCAAAAATAAATTATGGAATTGGAAAGAGCATTCAAAGACCTTGAAATAGGAAAAAGAACGGAGAAAATCGGAGCCGAAACAGGTCCAGGCGCCTGGGGCGCGTGGACGGGTGCGCCTGGGGCGCGCCAGTTGAAGGAACAGCACCAGCAGCAGAGGCGCGCGCCTGGGGCGCGACACCGGGTGCGCCTATGGCGCGCGCGCACCAGAAAAAGCCCAATTGGGCCAAAAACTTCAGAAATTGATTGGGATTCTACTTAGAGATAGTTTTTTAATTATAAATTAGTGATTTAGAATTAGGTTAAGCAGCCAACCTAGAGGAGGAAAACAGAATTTAGATTTGAAGAGGGAGATTGCATTGATTTGGAGCATTTGAAGATTGAAGGATTTGGGGTAATTTGTCTATGAATTTCCCTATTATGCCTTTTCTTCTTCTTATTTCTATGTGTAACTAAAACCCTCGTGTTAGGAACAAGGTGAATTTGTATGGCGTAGCTTATTTCAATTTATGATTTAGGATTTTGCTGTTTTCAATTCATGCATTAATTGAGTTTTTATTATATACATAAACCTGATCAATTTATGTTTTGGATTTCTTAATTCGCAACGGGAGTTGGGATTTTGAATAGGCCATGCAATTAATGGTATAATCAGTCCAAAATATAGGGATATAATTGGATGATTATATGACTTTATAATTCCCTTGTGTTGAATAGATATTTTCTTATATTGTAATTTGTTGAGGGATCAAGGATTAAGTATTTAGAAAATAAGGGTAATGTTAGAGACGTCTAACTATTGCTATTTGAGAGTAATAGTCCATGAATTGAAGGATAATTAAAGTAAAATCTGAATTATAATTGAACAAGTGAAACCTACAATGCAACCAACGTTCCTAACCACTTTCCTTCCATTGTGTTCACGTTTTAATTAATTTCAGCAATTAGTTAGTTTAATTAATCATTGATTGTAAATCTGAATTTTAATTTAATCAACTTTTTAGTTTATAGGATTTATTAATTAATTATACTAAGGTGGAAATTTACTAAAAACACAACTCCTTGTGGGACGATATTCGGTCTTCCAGACTATATTACTCGTTGACCCAGTCCACTTGCTGGCAAATCAACACTCCTCATGTTCTAAAAATACGTTATCAAACGTATGGCGTACTTGCTTGAAAGTGATAAAAAACGTCACTCTATCTAGTGAACGTCACGTCGCCAAAACGTAAAACTATCACTTGTATTACGTAGTCATCCAGACATACGACCCACAACGTCAACCTTGAAGTGGGGTCAAGCAAGCAGTAACTTTGAACATGAATGCCATAACATATTCCATTTAAGATTAATCACTCTTTAATCTTAGTACAAATATCCCACATGGAATAATTGATTCACAAGCACTCAAAGTAAGTGATGTAATCTTACAATCTCATTAATTTCTTGGAACATGATTAATCATCTTAAAAATTAAAAGTTTGAGTTAAAATAACTTGGTTAGATTTTGAAAAAAATAAAATCCAAGTGTTCTGACTAAAAACACTCGAGTATCTTGCCAAAAGACTCGAGTCGCTCATATGTTTTCTGAAGAATACAGTTTCAGGTTTTCTAGAAATACCCGAGTAGTTCATGAATACTCGAGTGTTCTTCATCAACCCAGATTACTCGAGTAATTCATGCAAGACTCGAGTTGTTCATCACAATTTGAAATTGGTGCGTCAGACAATACCCTAGCGTCAGCTCAACCACCCGAGCACTGGTGCTGCCAAACGCACTGGTGCACCATAAAATACTCGAGTATCGAGCCAAAGACTCGAGTATTTCATGACAGAACAGCACTGAAAGTGAACTTTTACATGCCAAATTCATTTCTAAGCAATTTTAACTAAAACCAACATTCAACAGAGTTAAGTATAAGTGTATTAAACATGTTCCAACACAGAGATTACATCAAATTACACTGAATCAAAACTGAGCATTCATTATGCATAAAAATCATATTTCAACAACTCAACATATCAATTTCAATTCTGAGTATTTCCAACATGAAAATAACTTGCATTTAGCTTGCATGCAACATATCAAACATGCTCCAACAAGTTCCAATACCCAGAATGGCCTCCAAGCCAATATCCTATTTCAAACTATGCCCTTTAAGCCTCATGGTGGCTTCCTATACAAATTCATGCAATCAATCCTTATTCTAGTGAATGTATAGCTTCCCACTTACCTCAAAATTGTGTGAGAACTGAAATTGGACAGAAAAACGACCTCTAAGCTAGTTTCCCCAAAAATCATATGACAGCAACACAGTTTTTAATGAGGTCATAAAACCAGGGATTTTAATTGTGAAATCATGCAAAACAATTGGGGAAAATGATTAGAAATCGTTCTCTGAACATGCATAAGAGAATGGAACAAAATTGAAGTCTCAAAAGATCAAGGGCTTACCAAAATCGATGGTCCAAGTAAGCTCCAGGAACTGAAACCAGCTTCAACTCCTTCCCTTCTCTGATTCGATTCTCACTCTATGTTTGCTTCTAGCTAACAAACTTAGTGTCTTTACGAAGCCCTGGATGTGAGCTTCTTTACCGTGTATCACTCGAAATCACACACTCGGAAACGAAGAGGAATCATGGAAAACGAATTCGAAACCCTAGCCTCATGAATTGATCAACAGAGGATCAATTTTCGTGGTTGATTGCCTTAAATAGGCAATTTCCTTATGCATGCAGACCGACACGACACCATTGAGGTGTTCCTGGAACGATTTCGTGTCAATCCGAAAAGGTAGTGGAATGGTGACTCATCAAACGCACTATCTTCAGCAACTCAACCCAGAATACTCGAGTGTTCTTAAGAATACTCGAGTCTTTCGACTCAAAATTGAAAAATAATTATTTTATTCCTTCTTCCCTCCAAAATCTTTCTAATATTGCACTTAGGTCCTACAGCAAGGACTAATATGCAAAAAGATTTTTGCACAGAAAATAATTATAAATTATTTTCTACCTATTTGCAGTATTTAAATATCTAATTTAATCAGGAATTCATAATAAAGATTAATTATAAATAGAATTTATAATTAACTTTTATTAATCCAGGATTAAAATCTTGGGGTGTTACAATACTCCCCCACTTAAAAGGAATTTCGTCCCCGAAATTCTTGTATTATAAAAACAAACCTGGATATTCCTGACGCATCTTACTTTCTAATTCCCATGTCGCTTCCGACACGTTCCCGTTCTCCCAAATGACCTTTACTAAAGGAATTTCTTTTCCTCTGAGCTGCTTAACTCTACGGTCTTCTATACGAACAGGACAGGTTTCAAAAGTAAGGTTTTCTCTTAGGCTCAGATCATCAGGCTTAATCTGAAGGATTACGGTCGGATCGTGCACGTATTTCTTGAGTTGAGACACATGAAATACATTGTGCAGATTAGCTAAGGATGGAGGTAAGGCTATTTGGTAAGCGACAGAACCAATTTGCTTTAGGATTTGGTAAGGGCCAATGAATTTGGGTGAAAGTTTCCGGGTTTTCAAGGCTCGGCTAACTCCCTTCATCGGAACGATCCGAAGAAATACATGATCCCCTTCTGAAAATTCCAATGGCCTTCTTATTATATCCGCATAGCTCTTCTGTCTACTCTGTGCCTTCCTCATCTTATCCTGAACCATCCTAATCCTCTCAGTTGTTTACTGAACCATTTCTGGACCAACCATCAAATTCTCCCCCACTTGAAACCAACATAGCGGGGTCTGGCATTTCCTTCCATACAAGGCTTCAAATGGTGCCATTCCTATACTGGCATGATGGCTGTTGTTGTAAGTGAATTCAGCAAGAGGTAACACTTGATCCCAACTTCCTTGTTCCTCAAGTGCACATACTCTCAAAACATCTTCTAAGGATTGAATTGTTCTTTCCGATTGTCCATCGGTCTGTGGATGATATGCAGAACTCATCCTAAGTCTTGTGCCCATGGCTTGGTGCAAACTGTTCCAGAATCTGGACGTGAATCTGGAATCACGGTCTGATATGATACTTGAAGGTATCCCATATGTGGTGGACTCGGCTTAGCCGAGCTCTACGTAGCCTCACTCAGGGCCTGAGGACCCTTTAGGAAGCCCTCCGTGTGCTTGGCCGATCTCAAAGCTCAACGGCCGAACAGACACCAGACACGGGCCGACCTCATGCTCCTGCTAAGGTCCGACTTCCTTGTCCGACACCATGCAGAGATTCCGATACCAAGGACAAGATGACGTGTGCATCTTATCCACAAGGACAGCTCATCCACTCATAGCTCATTACAGGCTGGCCCTACTTAGGCCTCAAGCAAGCCCATTAGGGCAACCAGCTCCCTCCTATAAGTAGCTCCATACTACATGGGGCTCAGGTATGTCCTCTAACCCTAATTGCCACCTTCACACACCAGTGATTAGGGTTACTTCTTGGATCTCTACCTTGCCATCAGAGGACACCCACAAACATCACAGATAAACCCTAGACAGAGGCTTCCTTAAGGTCTTATTCCCTAACCTTGAGGTCCTCACAGTCTAGGACATCACATTGGCGCCGTTTGTGGGAAGAGAAAAATTTCATCCCCACCCAAAGAACCTACCATGTTTGATATACCACCAGTTCAGAGGAGAAGGAGGGGGCATCCAAGGAGGGTGCCAACAACGGAGGACCTGCGCCTTCACCTTGAAGCCAATAGGGCAGCAAGGTCCCCACAACCACCCCCTCCACCACCCCCACCTCCTCCCCCGCCACCACCTCCGCCTCCATCGCCACCTCCACCTCCCACACCACCCCCAGAGTTCACCCACACTCACAGTGGACCTTACACCATCCACATTGGAGATACCTCAAATCCAACTCAGCACCAGGAAGGAAGTCGGCGCGTGCAGCTACGCTCCCAACTTGGGGAAACCAACACAAAACAGCACCGCCAACTCGGCAAACGTGCCAACTCTGTCAGTACTACTCATCGTTCTCACTCACGACAGTCTTCACGCTCTCGTGATGTAGAGGTCTTGGCCATGATGAGACAACAAATGCGGATCATAGAATAGCAAGGCCAAGCCATAGCAGACCTTCAACAGCTTACCATGCAACGTTTGGATGAACGAGCCATCGTTCAAGCTCCAGCCCCAAATAAATTTCCACCACCTCCACCTCCTCCCCCACCACCACCTCCGTTAACACCACAAACGTTAACAACACCACATACCGTCATCACCCAACTAACACAAACACCACTCCATGACCATCAACAACCTGACTTAGATGATTCTCACCCTGGACACCCTTTCACAGCAGCTGTCATGTCCTATGAGCCACCACCAGGATACCTCGGACCCAGCAACATACCCAGGTATAATGTCCTGACCGATCCTCAAGAGCACGTACTCTCTTACGAGGGAGCTATGAACTTCTATGGCGGTGGAGATCGGCTCAAGTGCCGAGCTTTCTCCATGACCCTCCAAGCTCCAGTTCTCCGATGGTATGCAACGTTACCTAAGAATTCTATTAACTGCTGGGCAGAGATGAAGCGCGCGTTTCTCAATAGGTACACTGCTAGCTATGTGCAGCCCAGATCCGACCACACACTAGCAACAATGACACAAAAATTGGACGAATCGCTACGTGCTTATCTACACAGGTTTCATAACGAGTCCAGCTCGGTTCCCAACTTATCTCCCGAAGTGGCCGTCCTCCTCTTGACTCAAGGTTTGGCTGAGGGAGCAGGGTTCAAAGACTCACTAATAGGAAAGCCACCAAGAGATATGGCCGAGCTCAGACAAAGATCCAACAAGTATATCAACCAGGAGGAATTCAACAAAGGTCAAACAAGTAGGATGGAAAACGCCCAAGCTGTTTCACAGAGTGCCCTTCCTCGAGGTCGCCCTCGAGGAAACAGGGATGACAGAGGTGGAAGGACGGACCAAGGTGACCGGTGACGTCCTCACATCGGCCAGCAGGATGATCGCCGACGTCCTTATATCACCAAGTACGACAGTTATACCCCCCTGACGGTTCCGAGGTCGCAAGTATGGAGGAAAACCATGCAGACTGAACTCAGACATGTACCCAGGCCACCTTTCCTCAGAAACCAAAATAGTATCAGAGACAAATCTAAGTACTGCAACTTCCATGATGGGTATGGCCACCATACCGACCAGTGCACCTGGCTTCGAGACGTTATCGAAGACATGGTGAGAAGAGGTAAGTTGCAACAGTACGTACGAGAAGCTATGGAGAGAAGAGGCTGAAGAAGATCTCGGAGTCCGAACAAAGACAAAGGAAAAGCCAAGGTTGTCCCATCTCCAGAAAAGAAAACCGAAGAACCACAAAGAGTAAATATGGTCGTGGTGCAGGATTTGGATAAGTCACCGGAAAATTTCAGAGTCGAAACCATCTCGGGAGGTTTTGCCGGTGGCGGTGAGAAGAGATCAGAAAGGAAGAGGTACGTCAATCAAGTGTTAGCTGTTCATCACAAACCCATCTGCAAGAAACCATCTCGGAACATCCCCATTATTTTCTCCGATCAGGACATGGAGGACATCATCCCGGATCACAACGACCCAATGGTGATCACGGCGTTGATCGGTAACTTTGAGGTCGCCCGAGTATTCATTGATCAAGGAAGCTCGGCCGACATTCTTTTTCTCCACACCTTTCAAGCATTAAAGTTGAGGTCAGCTGACCTCGTCGAATTTGAAGGCAATCTTATTAGCTTCACGGGAGAAGCGATTCGCCCCCTTGGAGCCATCCACCTCCCGGTGACCTTAGGTAAGCAGCCTTCGGCCCGAACGGAGATCATCAAGTTCCTAGTTGTCGATTCCGAATCCCCCTACAATGTGATACTGGGAAGAACTTGCCTGCAAGCCTTTGGGGCGGGGGTTTCAACGGTGCATTTAGCCATGAAATTTGTCGGTTCTGACGACAAGGTCGTCACAGTCAAAGCCGACCAGGTCAGGGCCCGACTCTGCTACAACGCGAGTCTACGGGAAATAAAAAAGAAACAAGAAGAAGAACTGACTGATCCGAAGTTGGCCAAAGGAAGAGTCCTATTAGCTGAGCTGGATGTTCGGGCCGAACAGGATGATCTTAGGCCTTCCCCTCAGGGGGAGTGGTTGGCAATTCCCGTTGATCCTGCCGACCCCAACAAAACTATTAAGGTGGGAGCCGACCTCCCTCAGGAAATCCAAGACGAGATCATCAACCTGTTAAGGGTCAACCGAGATTTGTTTGCTTGGACCTCGGCCGACATGTCGGGAATTGATCCGAGTTTCATCTGTCACAAGCTCAGCGTGGATCCGAAAGCAAAGCCAGTAGCACAAAAGATGAGAAGAGTTGGGACAGAAAAAGCAAACGTTATTCAGGAATAAGTTTCTGAGTTACTCGAAGCTGAGTTCGTCAAAGAGGTGCCATACGCCGAATGGGTTGCAAACACTGTCTTGGTAAGGAAGGCAAACGGCAGTTGGAGGATGTGCGTGGATTACACCGACCTCAACAAAGCCTGCCCCAAGGATCAGTATCCACTGCCGATTATAGACCAGCTCGTTGATAGTTCGGCAGGCTACCAGTTGTTGTCATTTACAGATGCCTATTCGGGATATAATCAGATCCCCATGTATCCTCCTGATCAAGATTAAACCACATTCACGATTGGAAAGGCAACTTACTGCTATACTGTCATGCCTTTCGGTCTGAAGAATGCTGGAGCAACTTATCAAAGAATGATGAACAAGGTTTTTGATGGTATCATTGGTACCACCATGGAGGTCTACATTGATGACATGATTACAAAGAGCAGGAAAAAGGAGGACCACGTCCGAGATCTGACCATGGTACTGGAAAGAGTAAGAGCACACAGTATGAGGTTGAATCCAGAAAAGTGCACCTTCGGAGTCCCCGCGGGTGCCTTCCTCGGCTTCATGCTATCCGAGATGGGAATCGAAGCAAACCCCGACAAGTGCCGAGCTACCTTAGAAATAAGGAGCCCTGCCGATCTTAGAGGAGTGCAACAGTTAACAGGTAGGATGGCAGCACTGTCAAGGTTTCTCCCTCAAGCCGCAAAAAAGGCCTTACCCTGGTACCAACTTTTGAAAAAAGGAACAACTTTCAATTGGGATCAAAACTGTGAAGCTTCTTTCCTGGCACTTAAGGACTATATCTCGCTTCTCCTCCAGTTCTCTCCAGCCCTCTGCAGGGAGAGAGTCTTTTCAATTATCTATCTGTTGGTGATTCGGCCCTCAGCTCGGTGTTGGTCCGAGACGAGGGCAGAAGTGAGTTCCCCATTTACTTCATAAGCCGAGCTCTACAAGGTCCCGAGCCCCGGTATTCCAAGGTTGAAAAATTTGCATTTTGTTTGATCCTCGTTGCACGGCGGCTACGACAATATTTCCAGAGTCACCCCATTGTCGTAAGAACCGCCCAACCCATTAAGCAAGTTCTTCAGAAGCCCGACCTCGCTGGGAGAATGATGGCGTGGGCAATCGAACTTTCCGAGTTCGATATTTCCTACGAACCGAGGAGGGCAATTAAATCACAATCATTGGCAGATTTCGTGTCCGAGTTCACAGAGCCCCACCAAAGCTCTAGCTCGGACACTTGGGTGATATATGTCGACGGTTCAAGCAATCAGAAGGGAGCAGGAGCTGGGGTGATCTTGGAAAACGCGGAAGGTCTCAGCATCGAATATTCCCTGAAATTCGAGTTCTTAACCTCGAATAATCGGGCTGAGTATGAAGCGGTCCTTGCTGGCCTCCGCATGGCTAAAGAGCTCAGCGCAGTTGAAGTTCAAATACTAAGCGACTCCCAGTTGGTGGTTTCCCAAGTCATCGGACACTACCAAGCAAAAGAACCCATCCTGCAAAGATATCTTGATAAAGTTAAAACCCTAGCTCAGAACTTTGCCAAATTTTCCATCACCCACATCCCCCGCTGCTCAAACTCCCGATTCGATGTGCTTTCCAAGCTGGAGAGCACAAAAGGAGCAGGGAATAACATAAGCCTCATTCAAGAGCAGATTTCGGCTCCTAGTGTAATAATGGCTATTGCTGTATCGCCGAACTGGATGCATCCGATCAGGTCATATTTAGAGCATGGAATACTCCCCACCGACCAGAAGGAAGCGAAGAAGCTGACCAGAAAAGCGGCCGAGTATGTTATTGTTGATGAAATCCTTTACAGGAGAGGAATGTCTTCCCCACTCCTCCGATGTCTTACCTCCGAGGAAGCACAAGAAACCTAGAACGAGGTTCACGGAGGAATGGGGAGCCACCATGTGGGAGGCAAGTCCTTAGCAAGGAAGGTATTAAGGGCTGGTTATTTTTGGCCTACCTTGGTGACAGATTCTATTGATCATGTCAGAAAGTGTCCTCAGTGCCAATTTTTTAGTGATGTGTATCAGAAACCCTCTGAGGAACTCCATTCTCTAGCTTCCCCCTGGCCTTTCAGTATGTGGGGAATGGACATTGTGGGACAGTTCCCAACAGCTCCAGGTTAGCTAAAGTTTATTGTGGTAGCAGTAGATTACTTTACTAAATGGATTGAGGCCGAACCATTAGCAACCATCACTTCTGCAAGAATCCAGAAATTTTTCCTGAAACAAGTCATTTCTCGTTTCGGACTTCCACTCACACTAATCACTGATAATGGTAGCCAGTTCGCTGCCAACAACTTCCAAATATTGGCTGAAAACCTCGGAATCTCTCATCGGTTCTCCTCGGTCGAGCACCCCCAAACTAATGGGTAAGCCGAAGCGGCTAATTGGGCTATTGTTGATGGCCTCAAAAAGAGAATTACACAGGCTAAAGGAGTATAGGCCGATCTACTACCTGAGGTCCTCTGGTCAATCAGGACCACAGTACAGACCTCAACAGGGGAGACCCCTTTTAGGCTCACTTACGATTGTGATGCGGTCATCCCCATCGAACGAAGGATCCATACCTTCCGAATGAGGGACAGGCCCGAGGAAGAAAATGAGAATCTGATCAAAGAAAATCTAATATTGGCCGAGGAGATCCGAGAAGCTGCTTCAGTTAGAGAGAAGAAAGTGAAGGAAAGACAAGCAAAGCAATACAACAAGTCAGTGCAACCCAGGTCCTTTGAGGTCGGAGATCTCGTACTCCGAAGAGCAGACATTGGGCTCAAAAACCGAAGGGATGGAAAGTTTGCTCAGAATTGGGAAGGCCCCTACAGAGTCATTTCAAAAACATACTCTGGGGCATACAAGTTAGAAACCCTCGAGGGAGCCGAGCTCAAGAATTCCTGGAACGTTGCGAAGTTGAGAACCTATTTCAGTTAGGATTACCTCGGATATCATCAGCAATCACCAGCACTCCCAGCTAAAGTCCAAGTTTAAATTCATTTTAGTTTCTGTTAAAGTCTTTACATCTGTTTCCTTTTTTCTCATCTTGTTCCATTGTTATATATCCACTTTTAAATTTCCTAAAAGGCAATGTACTCACATTTAGCATCAATGAAATAGTACAAACTTGCCCTTACTCAAGTGCCACAGTTTTATTTACGTACGTACTAGCTTCTCATTTAGCACTAGCCACCTAAATGTTGCATGGCGCTATGTACAGTCAACATCTTGTAAATAAGATCGGCTCATATGCACAGTGTACAAGGGACACCCGATAAAGTACAACTTGCTGTGAAATGTTCTCACATAACTTCACTCAGCAACCTCTTTCACATCGGGGACGAGGACACCCACCTTGGCTATGGTGGGTGGGTCCGAGATCCCTACCGTATGCACTTATATACAATACCTTTTTTCAGAGGAAAACTTATAAGATTACTGCACTTACTGAGTCGTCCGAGCTTAACCTATTTATTTATATCAAGTTTTAACGAAGGAAAAAACAAGTGTCTCTATCATGAGTCTTTCAGGTCCAATTGAATCTGAATACAACAAGTAAAAAAGGACTTGTATTCTTAAAGACAATTTTACTGGTTATCTAACAGCCGACCACAGATCAGGTCCGACATCTAATGCAACAAGTCTCAATGACTTGCGTTTTTAACAACACAAATTTCCTTGATAATCCGACATCTAACCGCAATTCGGATCCGAAGTAGCAATGGAAAACATACAACGAGTTAACTAGGGGTGTAAGTGGTCCGGTCTAGGACCGCGAGACCGATCAGACTGGACCGGACCAGACCGAAAAATGCGGTCCAAAATGGTCTCATGGTCCGGTCCGGTCTCAAATTATGTGGACTGTTCTATAATGGTCCGGTCCACGGTCCAGCTATTTTTTAGACCGTAAAGACCGGACCGGACCGATTGGCTTAAATATTAAAAAAAAAGAATTATAATCCTAATGCAGTCCAAAATTATAAACTAATGGGAGTATAACAAGCAACTGGCTTCATCTTCTACTCTGCCTTCTCCTCCGGTTCTCACTCTCCTCCATCATCTTCTCCGGCTCTCTCTCTCATCCTTCATCTTCTCCGGCGCTCGATCTGCACCGTCACCCGTCGATCAGCGTTGGCTCGATCTGCACCCTCATCTGCGGCGTCCCTACCGTTCTCTATCAGCGATCTCCAGTGCCAGATCTGCACGAAGGGACGAGCCTCAACCACCGCGAGGTTTCTGCGGTTTCTTCGAGTCCGCCACCGCGAGGCTCTTCTGCTCCCACTGTCCTCAACCACGACCCCTGGAGGCTCTTCATCCTTGCCGGTCCTGCACCGACGTCCGCCGCCGCCGTACTAACAGCAAGCAGCTAGCAGCTGCTCCTCTCAGACAAAGAGAGGGAACCCTAGTGAAAAACGGGCCTGAAGCCCAATGGCCCATATTCAATTATTGATAGTTCACATTTCAGTTTTTTGGCATATTTTTTTATTTTTTTTTCAAACTATGAAGTAATTAATTATGGTCTAAATAGACCGGACCGGACCGGACCGGACCGAAGCGATCCGGACCGGACCGAAGCGATCCGGACCGATATGGTCCGGTCCTGTCTTTTCAAATAAAAAACATAGGGACCGGACCGGACCGGACCACATTAATTTAAACGGTCCGGTCCCTAAAGTCCATGAAAGACCGGACCGTTACACCCCTAGAGTTAACAATATAAACTCGCATTGCGCAACAAGTTAAAGAAGAAACTCGCTTATAAACGATCTCGGACATAGTATATATGCAACAAGTTAGAATGAAAAACATGCATAAAGATAAGATGATGCAAGAAGTTAAACAAAATAAAACTTGCATGTTATACAAAGACAACAAGATCAAACAGGTCCAAAAACGTCAAGCATGTTATACAAAAGAATAGACAAATTGCAAGCTGCCCAGCTTAAGGGACTTACGCTGCATCATCTTCGACATCGGAAAGCACGACCTTGGTCGGATCGAACTCTTCCTCGGGTTTCTCCTCCAAGGGGTTGGGAAGATTCTCTTCGGGTTGGTCGAGGTCCACTTCGGCTCCATCCTTATCAAAATCCACCATCTTCCCATTGTCGACCCCAAACCCAGCACTGGTGCCAACGACCCGAACTCGGATCCCTTGGTTCAAATGAAGAATCTGCTCAACGACATTGGCAATGATCTTGCTCCCTCCCTTCTCAAAATCGAAGGTCGCCTCGGCCGCTGCTATCTTGTGTTTAAGAGCTTGAGCAGCCCTTCTCTTCAGCATTGATCGGACCTTCTCAACCTCGGCCAGGCCTTCCTGCCGACCAGCTTCTTTAGCAGCCTCCTCCGCCATCCGAGCATCTGCTTTTACTTGGGCCAGTGCCTCTTCATGATTTTTGAGAAGTTCCTCCATTTGCTGGCGATGCTTCTCTTCCAATTCAGCCAATTTCTGATCGGCAGAGTTTTTGCTACTCCTGAGATCAGCCACCTCGTCCGCCAGCTCAGCTCGGGCCTTCTTCTTAGCAGGAGATACACCCTCTGCAACGTCATCCGCAACCTCGGCCAACGCATTGAACATAGTGGTCGACCTCTTCAGTTGACAGGCCAGCTCCTCGGCCATTCTTTTCCACTCTGCCCCGGACATGTTTATCAAAGTCTCCTTGACCGAGGGTTTGGCAGTAGTAGTCGGCGGCCTCGGAAGAATATCAATTCCCCTCCTTGGACCTGCCGACGAAGGGGGGGTATCTACAGTAATAGCCACCTCGGTGATTGGGCTCGGAGATTGAGGAGGAGGAGGAGCGAGAATTACTGAAGGAGGAGTTGGTCGAGGCCGAGGGGCCGAGTCGGCAGAAACCTCGGCAGGCGCTGTTTCAGTGGAAGTGTTGTCCGACCTCTTTCTCTTGCGGGCCTCCATTGCTGCTTTGAGCGCCTTGGACGACATGTCCGACCAGTGTTCTTCTGAAAACAACAGAACAAAGAAAAATTAGTAAGAAAGTTGAAAGAAAATGTACAAGTGTAAGAGTAAAGTTAACTACCAATTCTTGTAATGACTTCATTATCAGGACATTTCATGAATACTCCGATGTCAAGCTGAAATTTCCTGGCCCGGTACTCGGACTGGAAGTGGTTGGCCGTTACAACTTCATCGGCATCAAGCGTCGCACCCGACCATCTATGTGGTGTGCCGACGTGGCATGTAAAGAACTCCTGGGTCCACTCCAAGGGGAACTTCAGTCCCGTCTCGGCCCGAAACCAAGGTCGCCCCGTGCCCACATACTTGTACTTAAAAAATCTGGGCTTGAAATGCTTCCAAGAATCCGTGAACATGCCGAATAGCCCAAAGTGACCTCGGGCCTTGGTCGACACCCAAAGCCGACCAGTAACGCCATCTTTGTTACTTACAAAGGGGTTGTACAACCATAAGAAGAGCCGAACTGTACACACCAACCTTTTGGCTCCGCAATATTTCTGGAAGGCTCGAAGAAATGACCAAGTGTTGGGATGTAGTTGGGAAGGAGCCAGTCCGAGTTCGTTCAACACCCTCATCTCAAGGTCGGTAAAAGTGAGGGTCACGCCGAGGTTATGTATCAGGTCGGCGTAGAAGAAGAAAGATTTGTCATCGGTCCGCGAGCATATCCTGTCGTTCGCGGAACAGGGCAGAACCTCATAAGAGTTTCCAGCAGAATCCCCCGAGCAGGGCAGCACAGCTCTCTTCACATCGGCAAGTTTGTCCTTGGAGTCTAGACTGGACTGAACTCCTTTAGGCTCAACGTCAACCCACTGGTATTGATCAGCGTCAGGGGGTGCAGGGTAGAGCTCAGGTCGGCTGATGCACTTCCGGGATGGCATGTTACCTGTGGAAGAACAGGGGAGCTCGACATTAGTCCTACGGGTTACGAAAAATAACCCCCCAGAAAACCCCCTCGAAGTTGTTCCGAGGGGCGAGCATCTCCCCTCTACCACAGGAACCCCCCGCTCGTACATCCTCTCTCTCTCCATCATTTCAAAATCGCGACGCTCCCTACCATCGACGAACTCGGCCCAGGCATACTACCTTATCCGCTCCCTCTGCTCTTTCCAATCTCGACGATAGACAACCTCAAGGGGATCGACCTCCAGGACTTGTTTCTCATACCTATGCCTATACTCCTTCTGGCGACGAAGCGCCTCGTCTACCTCCGTGAAGGAGCAAGACGAGGCGTCCTCCTCCTTACTACTGCTGGTTGACAGGGAAACTACCCCTACCCATTTCCTAAACCACTCTCTACTCTTACTCATCTTCCTACTCCACTCTTCTGGGTTTCTGAAAAATAAGAGCAAAAACAAAAATCAAAAATTCTCCAAAGGCCTAAACACTCCCAACCCAAGAGTGCCAAAACCCCAAGATTATTCCCCAAAACAAAATTCTCAGAACCCAGGATCTGAAAAAAGAAATAAAAGAAAAAAGTATCGACCCCTCCCATGCGAACCAAAGAGCAACAACGAAAAAGAATGGAAATGGAGAAGAAGAAGAAAGGAGCAAGAAGTAGTACCTTAAAAGTAGAAAAGTGAAGAAGAACGAAGCTGATGCTACGGGCAAAATAAAATAGGCTTGGTATGGGAGAAGAAGCATTGGAAGTTGCAGAGGAAATGGAGCGGTTTCAGGTGTAGAAGAAGAACGGTTTATGAGAGAGAAACAGAAAAGTCAAAAAAAGAGGAAAAAGGGGTCAGATGGATTTAAATAGGGAGTTTCCCCCCTTTTCTGAAACGTGGGCTAGGCCCAACAGCCCAATCCAGCATGCAACCAGACACATCGAGACACGTGGCATAAAGCGAGTGGAACGGTGACCTCGAGCAACATTGCAATAATGGCAACGCTTCGCTGAACGTGATTTCTGACACATGTCAGGTATGGAGAAGGCAAACGTCACATCGGGGCAAGTGAAAGGACAGCTCTGTCAAAGTGAAAGGACGTCAGAGACAGCTGGATCCAGCTCGCGGCAACTCATCTTCCGAACTCCCTAGAAACTCGGAACAAGACCGGAATAACCTTGACCGAGCTGGGGGACTTATGTGGTGGACTTGGAAAAAGGACCTGAACCAAGACCTCGGAACAAGGCTCAAATAGCCTTGACCGAGCTGGGGGGCTTATGTGGTGGACTCGGCTTAGCCGAGCTCCACGTAGCCCTCACTCAGGGCCTGAGGACCCTTTAGGAAGCCCTCCACTCATAGCTCATTACAGGCTGGCCCTACTTGGGCCTCAAGTAAGCCCATTAGGGCAACCAGCTCCCCCCTATAAGTAGCTCCGTACTACATGGGGCTCAGGTATGTCCTCTAACCCTAATTGCCACCTTCACGCACCAGTGATTAGGGTTACTTCTTGGCTCTCTACCTTGCCATCAGAGGACACCCACAAACATCACAGATAAACCCTAGACAGAGGCTTCCTTAAGGTCTTCTTCCCTAACCTTGAGGTCCTCACAATCTAGGACATCACACCATGTAATCAAACAACTTCCTTGATATACAATTGGGTAAGCTTCTCCAGAGAATATCGGGTGCATATTGGGATGAAATGTGCCACCTTCGTTAAACGATCTACTATTACCCAAATTGCATCATGAATTGAGGTCGTCTTGGGTAAACCTGATACGAAGTCCATTGATATGCCATCCCATTTCCATTGAGGTACATTCAATGGTTGGAGCTCTTCTCCAGGTTTCTGGTGTTCCGCTTTGGCCTTTTGACACACCAGACACTAGGGGTGTAAGCGATCCGGTCCGAGACCGCGAGACCGCTCGGACCGGATCGGACCGGACCAAAAAATGCAGTCCGGTCCAGTCTCATGGTCTGGTCTGGTCCCAAAAAATTCAGACCATACTTGAACGGTCCGGTCCATGGTCCCAGACATTTTTAGACCGCTGAGACCGGACCGGACCGATAGGCTTAATAATTATAAAAAAAAACCTACAGATCAAGTTTGGCAGCCCAAAATGAGTTGCTGCATGTGTTTGGCAACCCAAAATGTGTTGCTTTTGGCAATTTTAAGGCGTTGGCTTTTGACTTTGGTTGAAATACCAAAACTACAGTTGTGCTTGCATAGAAAAATTTCATACATACTGATTTATCAACTGAGAATGACAATTTATAATGCATGAAGCCTCCAATTTGATATTTTCCTGTTGTGCAATTAGTCCCAAGATTAGATTCTGTGTTGCAATGTGTTTCTTAGTATTGAACTAGTAATTCTAGTTTGCAGGCCGCTTTCATGCATTTGAAATATCAGATCTGTTTTTTTTAATTTAATAATAAACTAATTAAGCAAAATAGACCGGACCGGACCACTCATTAACGGTCCGGTCCGGTCCGGTCTTTGAGGATAAATAATATTGGGACCGGACCGGACCGGACCATACTAAATTGAGCAGTCCGGTCCGTAATATGGCTCACAGACCGGACCGGACCGTTACACCCCTACCAGACACGAAGCTACGTATTTAGCAACATCTCTTTTCAATCCTGACCACCAAAAGATCTTCTTCAGGTCTTGATACATCTTGGTTGAGCCTGGATGCATGCTCATACTGCTTTTATGAGCTTCGTCAAGAATCAGCTTTCTTAGCTCTGAATTCTTCGGGATGCAAATTCTCGTTCGGAAACGAAGAATCACAACTGATCCAAAGTGAAAGTCATTCTCTCTTCCTTCTATCATCAGTCTCTTCTTTTCAGTCAATTCTTCATCCTTCTATTGTAATTCACGAATTTCATTCATGAATTCATTTGTAATCTGCAACATGCCCATCTTGATACTTGATGCTTTGACTTCCATTGTTAGACTTAAATCTCTGAATTCTTCGATCAAAATGGCTTCCTTCACCATCATCTGGCTTATGTGGATTGCTTTTCTGCTCAGTGCGTCCGCCACTACGTTTGCTTTTCCAGGGTGATATTGAAGCCATAAATCATAGTATTTGAGAAACTCCATCCATCTTCTTTGTCTCATGTTTAATTCTTTCTGATCAAATAGATACTTCAAGCTTTTATGGTCACTATACACTTGAAAAGTAGTGCCATAGAGATAATGCCTCCATATCTTCAAGGCAAATACAATAGCAGCTAATTCCAAGTCATGTGTCGGATAATTCACCTCGGGCATCTTCAATTGCCGTGATGCATAGGCGACTACTTGTCTTTCTTGCATCAGCACACTTCCAAGTCCTTGTTTTGACGCATCACAAAATACTTTAAATTCCTTATTGGGATCTGGTAAGATTAACACAGGAGATGATGTTTATCTTTCCTTCAATTCTTGGAAACTTCTTTCACACTTGTCTTCCCAAACCAACGGTTGATCTTTTCGAGTCAACTTCGTCAATGGCAGTGCTATCTTTGAAAATTCTTCAATGAATCAACGGTAATATCCCGCCAATCCTAAGAAACTTCTTACTTCCGTCACAGTTGCAGGTTGTCCCCATTGTAGCACAGAATCCACCTTCGTAGGGTCTACTGCTATTCCTTCTTTAGAGATCACATGACCCAAAAATTTAACTTTCTTCAGCCAAAACTCACATTTCGAGAGCTTGGCATACAACTGCTTCTCCTTTAGGATCTTCAACACGATCCTAAGATGTTCTGCATGCTCTTCTTCATTCTTGGAGTAGATCAAAATATCATCAATGAATACTACCACGAACGAATCCAAGTATGGTCGGAAGATTCGGTTCATGTAGTCCATGAAGATAGCAGGTGCATTCGTTAGTCCGAACGGCATTACTACATATTCATAATGTCCGTATGGGGAACGAAATGTCGTCTTGGGTATGTCTTCTTCCTTTATCCTGATCTGATGATATCCCGACCTCAGATCTATCTTGAAAAATATTGAAGCTCCTCTAACATGGTCCATAAGGTCATCTATCCTTGGCAGAGGATATTTGTTTTTGATGGTGACCTTGTTCAGCTGTCTATAGTCTATACACATACGCATACTCCCATCCTTTTTCTTCACGAACAACACTGGAGCTCCCCAAGGTGATACGCTTGGTCTGATGAGTTGCTTTTGTAATAACTCCTCTACTTGCTTCTTCAGTTCCGCCATTTCCGGTGGTGCCATTCTATATGGAGTGATAGAGATGGGACCAGTTCCCGGAGTTAACTCTATCCCGAATTCAATCTCTCTCTTCGGGGGTAATCCTGGAATCTCTTCAGGAAATATCTCGGGAAAGTCCTTCACAACTGGAATCTCTTCTAATGGTTTTTCCTTCTCCTCCCCCATAATGGAGAACAAACACATGAATCCTTTGGGTTCGAGGGGTTTGTATATGATTGTTTTTCTTTCACAATCTATGGTCACTTGGTTTTTCTCTAGCCAATTCATACCTAAGATCACATCTATTTGCAACAGAGGGAGACAAATCAAATCTATCTTAGTGACGCGATCGAATATCTCGACACTACAGTCTAAGCAAACTTTGGAGGTGATTACGGGTAATCACGTAGGAGTTTCTATTTTAAAACAAATAGGCGAGTCTGACACTGCTAACTTCAACCTATTCACACATTCATAGGAGACAAAAGAATGTGTAGCTCCTGAGTCAAACAAAATCATGCAAGGGTGATTATTGAGGAGATATTTACCTTGCACGATATCAGGAGACTGGTTAGCTTCTACTCCACTCAAGGTAAACACTCTCCCTTGAGTAAGTGATTTGCTAGCAGGTTCATTGGAATTACTCCTCCCAGGTTCTTTGCAAAAACGTGCAATGTGACCTTGTTTGCCACAGTTGAAACAAGTACTGGTTGCCCAACAGATTCTTCCATAATGACGACGGCTGCATTTTTCACAAAGAGGTGCATCATTACAAGGCTTTGCTCTGTCACCACTTGCAATCTTACCCTTGCCTCGCTTCTTGTTAAAGTATGGACTCTTTCCCCGATAACTAAAACCCTTCTTTCTTTGAGGTCCATAAGCTTGTTGACTGTTTTTAACATATACACACAATAATCTTTATAATCATTTACAAATTGAAATAACAAAGCATGAATCATGTACACAAACATCAAACAATTATCAAATCAATTTTCTTTTTGACCATATAGGTCTCACGCCTATATCAGTAAAGAAAATACTTTTACAGTAACTTCTAAATACAATTTCATGCATCAACTGATTATCTCCTTTAAGATTTCATAATAAAACATTAAACATTTATCATTCTCAAACCACAAAAATCATTTAAATCATTTCATATGACTCAAATAAAATTTTTCATTCCTTTATTTTAAGCTCAAAGAATTTGGTCATCATTAGGTTTAAAAGGGGAAACTTGTTTCTTTAAACTTCACCGTAAGTCCCTTTTAAATCCTTTTTCATATGGCCATGAACAAAATCTTACAAACACTTAAAATAATTTAAAACTTTTCATCTCAGTGTTCATAAAATGGAAAAAGAACTTCAAGAACAAAAGCTTACTGTTTGAAGAAAGATGCCAACATAAAAGCTTTAAAACAAAACCAAAAGAAATAGATTATAAGTTAATAGGAATACCTTTTTCCTAAGCAGTGAAAAATGAAAAAAAAACTTCTCTGATATCCCTCTCCTTCCTCACGCCTCCTCTTTCTCTAGTTGCTAGGGTTCTTCAATTTTTTTCTGTTAGATTTTGGTTGGGTGTAAGAGTTAACTAAGGTTTTGGAAGGCTCTTATTTATAGGATAAGAAAATTAGGTCTTCCCACCCCTTTCTAATGATGTACACAGCCAAGAGGGAGGAAATTGGTTCAAAGAATTTGTTTTAGGCACTTAATGATAGTCTAGGAAAGTTCCACTTCATTTATTCTAAATCTACAAGTTCCATGCACCATTGTAATTCCCAAGTAAGCACATGATGGAAATCAAAATACTTCTCCCTTTTCTCCTTTGGTTTTGGACGGTGCATTATGTACAGGAGGGAGAAAAAAAATTTGCATTCAACTTGATTTATGTCACCACAATTTCAACCAATCAAAAAATTTCTTCTAATTTAAAATTCGAACAAAATAAATAATTTTGGACGGTGGTCCAATAGGAATTTCATAAATTTATTTTTTATTTTTAAAATAAAATACACCCAAGTCAAAAAGTCATTAATTGCTTTTAAATCACATTTTCAAGTTTTAGAACATAAAACTCGTACTATACTGTATCAGTAATAAAAATTCGAAAACTCCATAACTAAATTCAAAACACTATATTTTCATAATATAAATTTCGATACGATCGTTTTGACATATAATTTGTAATTTTTGGACTTACGGTTAAAAAGATATGAATTTCTGAAGTTAGAACACTATAATCCTTCAAAATCATTTCACATTCTAATATCATTTTAATAAAATACTATACCTTAAAAATATTTTCATGCTAGGAATACAATTTAAATACATTAAAGAAAACATTGGTATTCATATATGTATATACCCCACCTGTATATATATATATATATATATATATATATATATATATATAAACATACAACTTCAAATAAATCAAGGTATCATGAATTATCTTAAAATAATTAATAATCAATTAAAATAATTTCAATTCAAATATAATTTCACAAATAAATTGGGTAAGATTGTGGGTCTTAAAATCCTCTCCAACTTAGAAATTTCTCGTCCCCGAGAAATACGTACCTGATTCAAACAAATGAGGGTACGCATCCCTCATGCTACTTTCACGCTCTCAAGTAGCATCTTCTCCATGCTCTTGACTCCATATCACTTTAACCAAAGGAATCTCTTTGCCTCTCAAATTCTTAACACTACGACCATCGATCCGCAAGGGCAGCGTCTCATACGTAAGATTATCATTAAGTTGTATAGAATCAGGCTCAACGATGTGGGTAGGGTCACTAACATACTTTCTTAATTGAGATACACGGAAGACATTGTGTAGGTTAGAAAACATAGGAGGTAAAGCTATTTGGTATGCTACTGGTCCTACACGCTTTTGAATTTGGTAAGGTCCTATAAAACGAGGGGTTAGCTTCCTAGTTTTGAGCAATCTGCCAATACCGGTAGTGGGAACTACCCTCATGAATACATGATCACCTTCCTTGAACTCAAGAGGAGTCCTCCTTTTGTCATGATAGCTTTTCTGTCTACTCTGTGCGGTTCTCATCTTTTCTGGAATTAGCTTAACCTTATATGTCGTTTGTTGTACTACATTCGGTCCTAACTGCAAATTCTCTTCAGTCTCAAGCCAACACAATGGAGTTCTACACTTCCTTCCATACAAAGCCTCGTAGGGTGTCATCCCTATACTCGAATGGAAACTGTTGTTGTAAGTGAACTCAAGTAATGGCAAGAAAGAATCTCAGCTTCCAGCTTCCTCCAACATACATGCTCTTAGCAAATCTTCCAAAGTCTGAATAGTTCATTCCGACTGACCATCTGTTTGAGGATGATAAGCAGAACTCAAATGTAACCTTGTTCTCAATGCTTTCTGCATACTATCCCAAAATTTTGAAGCAAACCGGGGATCTCTATCTAACACAATACTCGACGGAACTCCATGTAGCCTCACTATTTCACTGATGTACAGGTTTGCCAATTTCTCCAGAGAATACTTGACATTCACTGGAAGAAAATGAGTTGTCTTAGTGAGTCGGTCCACTATTACCCAAATAGCATCATGCCCTTTTTGCGTTCTGGGAAAATCAGACACAAAATCCATCGATATACTGTCAAACTTCCAAATTGGTACTGTCAGCTGTTGCAATTCTCCTCCAGGCTTCTTATGCTCAATCTTAGCCTTCTGGCATACCAAACACCTTGATACATACTCAGCCACTTCCTTCTTCATACGTGACCACCAGAAAATCTTTTTCAAGTCCTGATACATTTTAGACGCTCCAGGATGAAAACTTAATCTGCTCTTATGCGCTTCTTCCAAGATCATCTCCTTGATTTCTTGGTTGTTTGGCACACAAACTCTTCCCTTAAATCTTAGAATTCCATCTGTTCCCATCTGAAATTCTATTTCCTTTCCATCCTCTGATAGCTCTTTCTTTTCCTGTAACTCCGGATCTGCTAACGGTAACGTCTTTACTTGTTCCATGAACTCGTTGTTCACCATTAAAGTTCCTAACACCATACTCCTTGAGTAAAATTCACCACCAAATTCATGTCTCGAAAATTCTCTACCAATTCCAACTCCTTCACCATCAAAGCAGACATATGTAGGGATTTTCTGCTCAAGGCATCAGCCACAACGTTCGCTTTTCCAGGATGATATTGCACTTCGAAATCGTAGTCTTTCAGAAATTCCATCCATCTTCGTTGTCTCATATTCAATTCCTTTTGCTCAAATAGGTACTTCAAGCTTCTGTGATCACTGAACACTTCTATCCTTACTCCATACAAATGATGCCTCCAAATATTCAATGCAAATACCACTGCTTCTAGCTCTAAATCATGTGTAGGGTAATTCTGTTCGTGAATCTTCAGTTGTCATGACGCATATGCCACTACCTGACCGTCTTGCATTAACACACCACCCAATCCTTGCTTTGACGCATCGCAATACACACAGAAAGTCTTTGTCGAGTCGGGTAAAACCAACACCGGGGCAGATGTCAACCTTCTCTTTAGCTCCTGAAAGCTCTCTTCACACTTCTCCGTCCAAATAAACGCTTGTCCTTTCCTCGTCAACTTGGTTAATGGCAACGACAACTTCGAAAATCCTTCTATGAATCTTCGATAGTAACCAGCAAGACCAAGAAAACTCTGAATCTCTGTTACTGTCGTTGGTGCCTTCAATTCCAATACTGCTTCCACCTTCGCAGGATCCACTGCAATTATGTTACTTGTTATTACATGTCCTAGAATATTCACTGATTCCAACCAAAAGTCGCACTTGGACAACTTTGCAAACAACTTCTTCTCCTTCAACACCCTTAACACTTTCGCTAAATGCTCCGCATGCTCCTTATTGTTCCGTGAATAGATCAAAATGTCATCAATAAATACGATAACAAATAAATCTATAAACGGACGGAAGATTCTATTCATGTAATCCATGAATACTGCGGGCGCATTCGTCACACCAAAAGGCATGACTAGGTACTCATAATGACCATACCTTGTTCGAAAGGTCGTCTTCGGAACATCTTCCTCTTTTACTCTTATCTGGTGATAACCTTACCTTAAGTCAATCTTTGAGAACACAGTTGCTCCTCTCAGTTGATCCAATAAATCGTTGATTCTGGGCAATGGATACCTATTCTTGATTGTTACTTTGTTCAACTGATGATAGTCGGTGCACAACCTCATACTACCATCTTTCTTCTTGACAAACAAAACTGGTGCTCCCCACGGTGAAACACTTGGTCTAATAAACTGCTTCTCCAGTAACTCCTCCAATTGCTTCTTTAGCTCCACCAACTCCATTGGGTCCATGCGATATGGTGCTTTTGAAATCGGTGACGTTCCATGAATCAAATCAATTGCGAACTCAACTTCCCGCACAGGGGGTAATCCAGGGATTTCCTCGGGAAAAACTTCAGGAAACTCCTTGACAACAAGCAGCTCTTCCAGCTTTCTCTCCTCCTTGACGTCCAATGAAGCGAGAAACATGTAAATCATAGCTCCATCTTCCCATGAAGCTTTGATTTGATTGGTAGTTATTTGCTCGGGTTCTAAGGTTTGGGGTACTATAGTTTTTGATTTCTCAAAAATAAGAGTCTTTTCGGCACAGTTTAGTATGACATGGTTAGAAGTTAACCAATCCATACCTAAAATGATGTCGAGTTGGGTAAGGGGTAAAACAATTAAGTCTACTAAATATTCTCTATCTTCTATTCCTATAGGACATTTTGAAATGGAAGAAGATACTATGACCGGGTCATTGGTTGGGGTACACACAATTAAATCAAAAGGCATATTATCTACTGGTAACTTTAGTTTATCCACCACATCATGAGCAATAAACGAATGCGTAGCACCCGAATCATACAACACATTCAAAGATATCTTACGAATGAAACACCTACCTTGGATCAGATCTGCATTGCTAGCAACCTCTGCTCCACTCATCGTGAAGACTCTGCCTTGTCCATGGGGCCTAGCTACATTAACTGCATTCACTTCCTTCTTGGGTTCTGGACAATTCCTTGCTATATGTCCTGGCTTGTTGCAGTTGAAACAATTTGGATTGTTCCTAGGGCAAGCCGGTCCAATATGATTCTTGTTGCACTTGTTGCAGAACGGAGGTGCGTTACCTTGACCTCTTCCCCCATCGTTCCCATTATTTCCGTTTCCTCCACTGTTGTTGCTACCATCACTGTTGTTACCATTGCCACGGTTTCTACCGCGGTTATTGTTATTGCTTCCTCTTGCCTGATTGTTGTTGTTGCTGTGATGACGCTGATTCTGGTTGTTGTTATTGTTAAAACCACCTTGGGGTCTTGTCCCTCCAAAACGATTGTCTCTCCTACCACCACTTTGTCCATACAGACCTGGGGATCTGAACCTACCATGAGAATTTCTGTTTTCCACTGGCTGCCTTATTGGTCCTCCACATCCAGCTTGCGCCACAGATTTCACGGCTGAATTCTTCGGCTGCAGCCCACTTTCCACAATCCTTCCTTTGTTCACAAGAGTCGAGAATTCGTTAATCTCCAGATGAGCTAGAGCTTGCTTAATGTCGGGCTTCAAGCCATCCAGAAACTTAGCACATTTCGACCTTTCGTTCCCAGCTTCACCGTAATAAGGCATGAACCTTGCTAAATCCTCAAACTTTGCTGCGTACTCGCCAACGCTCATGGTTCCTTGCTCCAGCCTCAGGAATTCCATTTCCTTGGCCGTCTTGAGATATTCAGGAAAGTACTTATCCAACACCATCCTCTTAAACTGATCCCATGTGATCGCAGCACCATCTCCAGCCAATCCTTGTCTAGCATTGCGCCACCAGTTGGCCGCTTCCCCCGTCATCATATAACCCGCATATGCTACCTTCTGCTCATCATTACACTGAACCAATCCTTCGAAGATTCTTTCCAAGTTTGCTATCCAAGCTTGCGATTCGTCTGGTGCGCAACCTCCTTTGAACTCCTTAGGGTTTCGGCGGCAGAATTCGTCCAAACCTCTGATTCCCTGTCCTCCAGCATTCTGATTCTGTTGCAGCTGTTGGTGCATGAGATTCATGTTATTCCCTACTCCAGCCAACACTACAGCCATCTGAGCCATTTACCGCAGCTTGATCATTCTGAGGTTCATTAGCTTGTCGACGGGCCATGGTTATCCTGCCACATTCGTAGAATCAACACTTAGATTATGCAGAGACTGGCATACCCATCAATCTAACTTAGGTATACTTTTGACACAAGGTCAAACAGAGTCACACAAGGAAAGCATATAAGGCTATGTTTAAGGCCACTAAGGACAACCATCGCTCTGATACCACTAAATGTAACACCCCAATTTGGACATAGAATTTTCGTAAAAATTTGCGCCATTCTTTTTTCACATTAAGAAAAACATTCATTTCATTGTTAATGTCATTTATCAAAAAGGTTCTTATGTAATTAACTTGTAAAAAGTTTGATTCTTTCACTTGACCTAAAAAAATTCTTTCCAAACAAAAGTGTCACGTCACATCACATTTCCAAAAGTACGACAGTTATAATTGCGGAATAAAAATTGTCATTCTCATTAAATTAGACTTGTCTTGATCAACATGGTCATTATCCAACAGCAACATAACTTCAAAAGAAATAGTCATCAAAATAAAATTCTCGTTCTACTTAGGGATTACATCAGTTTCTCAAAAGGTTTCCATCCTAGACTCATTACAAAAACTAAGACCACAACGCACACACACGCAGCTACTCATCATCGCTAGGGATCTCCTCTGCTCCTGCCAGTGGTGCCACCTGTGCCTCATGAAAATCAGCGGGACCTCCAGGCATCAAGTCACAAAGAACAAACTAGCCCTCTACACGATCAGTAGCTACTCCTCGCAAGATGTGATCTACGTCTTCAAATCTGAGTCTAGTAGGCCCTTCCCAAATCCATCCTCTAGCGGTCCTGGTCCATTGTCCCCCCATGAGAGGTGACATAACCAGTCTCAAATGGTGTTCCGCCATCTAATCGTCCATTACAGAAGTGAAGATAAACAAGAAAGAAGAGAAGAGAGAGTAAGCGATCCCATAGTAATTTCACTTTTACTGCAAAAAGTGTTTCATTATAAACTTTAGTAATTTTTTTTCTCAATTCACTTATCCGGAATCATAACATAGCCGTCAATGATTTAGGGAGGGAAATAATTGAGATGAAGGGTAAGTCAGCACACGCGATACATCTCCTCCTCAATATCCAACCACAACCTAGTTCGGAAAGCAAATGGAACGCACAGGAATCCTAACCACACATGCATCAAGTGTCAAAGGGTACGTATCAGCTGCAACCACGCTCTATTGGCCAGCAAAAATAACAAGTGGACCACGCTCTGTTGGTCAATATATAAAAACAATGACCTTTAGCCTAGATTCGGATTTCCTCTCACCATCTCCGATTTGCTCTTGGGGCCGATAGCTCTATCCCTATTTCGTGTTGCAGTCCTTGCTACGATCAATGCCCAGTAGGTGACCTTGATCATTGTAACGTTGTCCCGCCTAGGGAAGCGCTCAAGGCTTCTTGACGTTCACCGTCCTTGCCCTCCCCTATCGCAATCACCACTCGAAGATACACCGGTCTCCAAGTATACGGTATCTTTCCTCTCCACTGCTTCTCTCTCAACGCAGAGTTAGGAAAGGATTAAAGTTTTTAAGTCTTTTAAGCATTTTAAGTCTTTTAGAAAAAGAATTAGTTCCAACATCCTAACATTGGTCGACCCATTCTAAGTCTCGCTTCTAACAGGCCTCGACCTCTAAGGGAAAAACGAAACAAACACCTCCCTAAGTACAGTGGATTCCACAATTGCACGCAACCACGACACGTCATTCACGTGACCAGCTACTTTAATTCAAGCATGTCCCAAAGACAATGCGATTTAGGGATATACATCAAATCATTATATGTGCTTCGTGCACCTTCACTGTACACTAATCCAGGTTTCATAACTTTTCTGCCTTATACCCATAAGGTCTTTAACATACTTTAATAATTCCACAACTTTTGTATAATTCTTTTATTGACAGATAATTCTCATCTCAACAGATAAATAGTCATCTCAGGATAACCTCAGCAAAATACGATTCACATCTAGTAAAATCATGCTATTTCATTTCATCATAACTGTACGGTAATTAACTCATATTACACATTACAAATAACTAATCGATTTCAGCAAATAGAATAGTTATCGTCTCCACGTAAAACGACCAAACAATCAAACAATTGTCATTATACATTTTGATGGATAACTGCGGAGTTCAGATCTTTGAGATGATCGAGAACATCCCAATGATACCCAAAGGGCCATTGTGTCTTGGGAAAGCTTCTCTCTCACCTGAATTTGAAGCTTGAGACAAATGATGCTGATTATCTGAATTTGTTTTACTCGAATCTTTATCAAAGATAAACATAATTCAAAGGACTAATCAATAGACAATTAACTTGATAATTTAAACGAAATGATTTCTTTTTAACTTCTTAGCAAAATTTTAAAACAAAACACAAACAGTATCAGAAATCTTAACGCCTTTCCAAAACTCAAAACAGATTACTGTTTCAGTAAAAATGCTTTTTGTTTTTAACTTAATAACTCATGAAAACCTTTTCCAAACGTAAAATAATTTTTAGAGCTTATGTATAACACCTTAAGAATAGATCCCGTATTTTCCGTTTTTCGAAAATCAATTTTTAAACGTCTTATAACAACTACCGTTGTAAGACCATTCATACAGCATGAGTCAGAAATACTTGCCTTTGATTCAACATTTAAACAAATCTAGGCACTAAATAACTTGTTCTAAAAATCACAAAACCACATTACAAGCATACACCATTCACCTGGCATATAGATTTATACATTATTAAACTCAAAATAATTTTTATTGTTGCTGCTATTCCTTATAGGTTCCACACAGCATATAAAAATCACTTTTTCAAGTATCAGTACATATATCAGATACACATATTATTCCAAACACTTAAATCACCTATTTTATAATATTAAAAAAAATTCTAAGATTAGTACAATCAAATCAAAATTCTTGTACAGCATGAGTTTTCAATTTTGAAAATCACTTTTCTCTAAACGGTTAATTTAAAAATCATGCCGCTTTTTCCTACAGCTTAATTACAAGCTCTATTATAAAAATATCACAAGGTTTGATTTACTTAAATAAAACAAGCTTGCTGGACAGCCACAAAATAAAGTTGCATTCACTCTAAAAACCAATAATTTTCAAGTTCTAACACCTATACACTAAAGCTTATAATCAGTAACTCAAAAATAGACTTAACTTAGAAAAACAACCTTATTTTCTTAATCATGTTAATTTTGGACAACAACCTTAACTTCTATAAAAATAATAATTTTATTCACTGTAAAAACTTGTGTTTTTCACATTAAAGAATTTACTAAACATATATATATATATATATAAACACTTCACAATTACTAAAAAAAATTACTTTTAGGCCTTATTACTTTATTTTTACAGTATCCAAAATAAAATTTTTCTAGAATAATTAAACTTCATAAAATTTCATTTGTTCAATTGTTATTTCATTAAATCACATAGATTAAAAAAAATATAAACATCATATACACACATAGACATTTAGGATTTCAAAACACAGCACCTATTTCCTTATCTGTATAATTCGGCCAGTACAGATAATAAGAATAGTAACCAAAAATTTTGTTTTTAATATATACACACAATAATCTTTATAATCATTTACAAATTGAAAAAACAAAGCATGAATCATGTACACAAACATCAAACAATTATCAAATCAATTTTCTTTTTGACCATATAGGTCTCACGCCTATATCAGTAAAGAAAATACTTTTACAGTAACTTCTAAATATAATTTCATGCATCAACTGATTATCTCCTTTAAGATTTCATAATAAAACATTAAACATGTATCATTCTCAACCCACAAAAATCACTTAAATCATTTCATATGACTCAAATAAAATTTTCCATTCCCGTATTTTATGCTCAAAGAATTCGGTCATCATTAGGTTTAAAAGGGGAAACTTGTTTCTTTAAACTTCACTGTAAGTCCCTTTTAAATCCTTTTTCATATGGCCATGAACAAAATATTACAAACACTTAAAATAATTTAAAACTTTTCATCTCAGTGTTCATAAAATGGAAAAAGAACTTCAAGAACAAAAGCTTACTGTTTGAAGAAAGATCCAAATATAAAAGCTTTAAAACAAAACCAAAAGAAATAGATTATCAGTTAATAGGAATACCTTTCTCCTAAGCAGTGAAAAATGAAAAAAAAACTTCTCTTATATCCCTCTCCTTCCTCACGCCTCCTCCTTATCTAGTTGCTAGGGTTCTTCAATTTTTTTATTAGGTTTTGGTTGGGTGTAAGAGTTAACTAAGGTTTTGGAAGGCTCTTATTTATAGGATAAGAAAATTAGGTCTTCCCACCCTTTTCTAATGATGTACACGGCCAAGAGGGAGGAAATTGGTTCAAAGAATTTGTTTTAGGCACTTAATGATAGTCTAGGAAAGTCCCACTTCAATTATTCTAAATCTACAAGTTCCATGCACCATTGTAATTCCGAATTAAGCACATGATGGAAATCAGAATACTTCCCCCTTTTCTCCTTTGGTTTTGGATGGTGCATTATGTACAGGAGGGAGAAAAAAAATTTGCATTCAACTTGATTTATGTCACTACAATTTCAACCAATCAAATAATTTCTTCTAATTTAAAATTCCAACAAAATAAATAATTTTGGACGGTGGTCCAATAGGAATTTCAGAAATATATTTTTTATTTTAAAATAAAATACACCCAAGTCAAAAAGTCATTAATTGCTCTTAAATCACATTTTCAAGTTTTAGAACATAAAACTCGTACTATACTGTATCAGTAATAAAAATTCAAAAACTCCAGAACTAAATCCAAAACTTTACACTTTCATAATCTACATTTTGATACAATCGTTTTGACATATAATTTGTAATTTTTGGACTTACGGTTAAAAAGATATGAATTTCTGAAGTTAGAACACTATAATCCTTCAAAATCATTTCACATTCTAATATCATTTTAATAAAATACTATACCTTAAAAATATTTTCATGCTAGGAATACAATTTAAATACATTAAAGAAAACATTGGTATGCATATATGTATATACCCCACGTGTGTGTGTATATATAAACATACAACTTCAAATAAATCAAGGTATCATGAATTATCATAAAATAATTAAAAATCAATTAAAATAATTTCAATTCAAATATAATTTCACAAATAAATTGGGTAAGATTTTGGGTCTTACAAGGGGCACAAGGGGTATTCACCCATATACAAAATTGGACTTAAAGAAAAGAACTAGGAGCAAAAATAAGACAAACAAGATATGAGGTTGTTACACTAAGACGAAAAATCAAAGGGAATTACTTTTTTGACCCACCCCGTTAATTAGTTAACCCACTTTTTTTGTTTAAGACTCTATTAACCTTACTTTATTTTTTTTTCTTTTTTTGACTTCTCGCTGAGGTCCCAGCGAAAGTGTAAAATTTGTGTAGCTCGTTGGAACCTCAACGAGCTATATTTTTTTTTCTTTTTTTTTCCTTCTCGCTGAAGGCAAAGCGAGAATGTGTTAGTTTTTTTTTCCTTCTCACTGGAGGCAAAGCGAGAATGTCTTGGATGCTACCTAATGCCTATGTAGTATGAATTCTCTTGGTAATATATGCTACTAATATATTAGCAACGCACAGGCACAAGCGAGAATGTCTTGGATGCTACCTAATGCCTCTGTAGTATGAAAAAATCGAAGCTTTATTGCTAAAGGCTCTGTTTTGTTTTTCAGAGAAATTGATATAAAGTGTGTGATTAAGTGGTTTTTAACTGTTGTCTATGTGAAATTAAGATGCTTAAAATGTGTTTGATTATATGTCTGACTCAAAATTTTCATGCTTGATCTTTTGACTCACTTCACCTGAGTCTGTGTTTGTTCAATTTTATGCAACCGCCGGGTGACCATATACATCACCGACTCCACCTCCACGCTGCTCAAATTCTTTTTTTTTCTTTTTTTTTCCTTTTTTTTTGGGGGTTAATAAACTAAATAAAAAAGGGTATTTTGGGTTTATTGAAAATTTGTAAGAATATTATGGAATTTTCCTTTAAACAAGGGGGTTAACTAATTAAACAGGGGGGTCAAAAAAGTAGGACCCAAATCAAAAACCCGGTTGTTCACCCTAGCACCTATCCACTTCTAAGTTCTAAGGTGGATTAAGTCCACAATATGTATAAAGGCTACCTCCTTGCCATTAAAGATGACATCATTCCTCATTATCCAAATTGATCATACCACCGTCATCCACACAAGCCGCCAAAATTTCTTACCCTTAGGCGTGGGACAAAGACCATCAAAACTTAAGAAGAACTCGAATAGAGAGTTTGGGAGAACCGTCTATATTCCCATCCAACGAATCACCCCTAACCAAACGTTTCTCGCAAAGAAGCAAGAGAAGAAAAGATGGTCAACAGATTCATCACAGTTATTACAACACACACAAATTAAAGAACTTGATCGAGGTAATATGTTGCGCCTCGACAAAGCATCCTTAGTGGGAGTTCTTCCATAGAAAATAATTGCAAGAAAATACACTTCTTAATATTTGTTTACTGTTCCTTTCTGTTCTTATTATTAGTTACCTTCCAGAATATTGTTTTGATCATAATTATAAATCATTTTATATTTTTATGCATTTTTTATTGTTTTTTTTCTTTTTTCTCTTATTAAATGCTTTGAATATATATATATATATATATATATATATATATTCATTAACGAGTGTAAATTTTTTCAAAAAAAATTAAAAGAGTAAAATTGTAATGTTACAATATATTCTCATAAAATTTATAAAACTAATTATTTTTCTTAATACATATAATTTGATTAAATATACCCTGTAATTATAACCGAAGGACATAGTATATTAGATTGCTTCTCAAATAGTAATCCCCTAATAGTACTTCTTAGTCCAAATGTTAATATACTTCCTCCCTCTTTCTTATGTATTGTTCGAATTGCTTTTGTCGTATCTTTCGTTTTTTTACAAAACTCAATACATAATTAATATTATTTTTTCCAATACGATATTATTTATCACACTTTCTTTTTCACTTACAATATATTTTTCTCTCTTCAATAATGATTATATATGGGAATTATAGTCGAAATACCCCAAATTCTTACATCATTTAACAATTTCTTAAAATTCGTACCTAACCTTAAAAAACACTACACACTACATAAAAACGCCCAAAATTTTGACAAATTTTTTTTCGGGTTTACGAGGGAAATCCCAACTCGTACGTAACCTTAAAAAACACTACACACTACATAAAAAAGCCCAAAATTTTGACAAAAATTGTTTTTTTTTACGAGGGAAATCACATCGTCATTATCGCATATTGACGACTCTGATGGACAACCCCGCCTCCATGTCATAGCTTGCAAACTGCCCGGAGGAAAACAACCACTCCCTAAAAAGTGACAGACTTATACCACCAAGGTGGGATTCAAACCAGTATCCTTACGGACCGAGGACAAAGTCCGGAGTTAGGCCACACCTAGTTGATATTTGACAAAATTTGTTGTAGAAATAAAATGTTGCTATCAAACTACACGATACATAAAAACGCCCTTCCCTTCCCAACCCCACAGCCACAACGAGAGAATCCCCGAAAAAACTACTCCTAATGTAAAATCATCCACAACAAAAAAAAAAAAAAAAAAAAAAACAAAACAAAACAAAACATAAAACATAAAACTAATGAACCCAACCTCTTCAATCCTCCTCTCACTATTTCATTCCACTCACTCCTTCTTTAATTCCCCCCCTCCCTCTCTCTCTCTTTTGAAAGGTTACTATCATAGCCATAGACTTGTGGTAAGTTCAACCCTAAACAGTTGAGAGCACTCTTGTCACAGCGAGTTATATTTCAAGCATCACCATCACCATCATCACCATGTCCCTGGAAGAGTCACTAAGATCTCTTTCCCTTGACTACCTTAACCTTCTCATCAATGGCCAAGCCTTCAGCGACGTAACCTTCCAAGTAGAGGGCCGTCTTCTCCACGCTCACCGCTGCATCTTGGCAGCAAGAAGTCTCTTCTTCCGGAAATTCTTCTGTGGTCCAGACCCACCATCATCAACGAGTCTGGACCCAGCTGCTGGACCCTCTCGGGCCAGCTTGGTCACCGGGATAACGACACCTGGGAGACCAGGCAGTGTCATCCCGGTGAACTCGGTTGGATATGAAGTGTTCCTGTTGCTTCTGCAGTTTTTGTACAGTGGACAAGTCTCTATTGTGCCTCAAAAGCATGAATCAAGGCCTAATTGTGGCGAGAGAGGGTGCTGGCACACGCATTGCACCTCAGCCGTTGATCTTGCCCTTGACACTCTTGCTGCCTCTAGATACTTTGGCGTTGAACAGCTGGCATTGCTTGCTGAGGTTTCTATTTCTTTGCCTCCTACTCCTCCTTTTATTTTTATTCTCATCAATAATGTTCATTTGTTAATTTATTTCTCTTTCTAGCTCACTCACTCTCTATCTCTGTGTCTTCTGTTTTCCGTGTCTCTCTGATTTGGGTGACCAGTCTTATGTTTTTCTGGGTCTTGGGAATTTGGACAATTACTGCAAGAGGATGATGGGTCTTGTTTTTGGGAAGTGGGAAGGGGTATTTAATTTTATACTAACTAGCAAATAGTAGTATTGATGAAGTGGGCAGCATATAATGGATTCACTGATTGAATTTTTTTGCCTTTTTTGTAACCTCTTAGGTCTCAGAATGAAATTCTGTAAGTTCATGTTTATATATTTTGATGATATGATAATAACTCTCGTTGTTATGTTATTGTGAGAACGGATTAAAATAATTGATTGATGAAGTGAGTGAGATTTTTGGTTAAAGATTAGTTTTTTTGTCAATCAAATAACTCAATCCTACGAATGACTTAGGAGCAGTTTGTTCTATCTATTGATAGACATACAACAAAGTTACTCTTACTTTTCAGCTTCTTGTGTACTACTTACTGGAAGCTTCTTTTCAACCTTGTTTAATTTTCACTTTCAGTTGGGTAAGGATATATATCAATTTCTTTTGGGGAAAATTAAATATAGTTATACTCCCTCCGTTCCTTTTTATCTGTCGTTTTGTGAAGAGATTTTTTGTTTTTTTTTATCTGTCGTATTAAGGATTTCAAGAGTGTAATAAATGTTATTTTCCATGTTTGTCCCTATTTAATATGTCTTGGTTTATGTAAGTAGTGAAGAAAAATTAATGATTATAGAGAGAGAAAGGGTATAGTAGGAAAAAACATAATTAATGCATTGGAAATTTGAGTAATGATTGGATTTTTTAATGGACGTGTTTTGTTTGAAATATGACAGATAAATAGGAACGGAGGGAGTATACGTTAATGTTAATATAGGTTGGACGTCCCTTTGATTTCATGTACATATTTTAGAGACATTGAGTTTCTTAAATTGGCGTTGCTCTCCACATTATGATGCATACCAAAGATTATCTAAATTTAGATGATAAACAATAACATCTAGTCTTGTCTTCCACACAGCAAGCACACGAAATCTTTCCCATACATTCACTTTCCTCATTTGGATGTAAACTCGACAAGAGATGAAGCCACAACAAAGGAAAGGGTCCGCTCCTTAAACGTAATTTTGGCAAACATCCCATCCATTTTGTTCTCTTCCCTTTATATTAATTTTTTTTTCATTTCTTTTTAACCAATTTTTAGACATTGCCATACATGAGAAAAGTTTATTAAAAATTTTGCTAAAAACTAACGATGCAAATTCTGTTAGAAAAATGGTAAGTGTTCTGAGGGTAATGAATCAAAAGTAGTAAAAATTTCTTAAAAAATATAGTTTTTGATGTTTCGGATAAAAGAATAAATAGAGACATGTGATGTTTTGTTCGGTTACGAGAATAAATAGACGCTCATTCTCTTACCAGTTTTATTTTCTCCTTGTTAGTTTCCTCTCTCTTATATTAATTATACTGCTATTTCATTCGGGGTTTCCCTTCACAGAAACAACTAGCCAGCATGGTGGAGAAAGCCTCAATTGAAGATGTCATGAAAGTACTCCTAAATTCAAGAAAGCAAGAAATGCGCCAACTCTGGACCACTTGTTCCCACCTTGTTGCCAAGTCTGGTCTCCCTCCTGAAGTCCTTGCCAAGCATCTCCCCATCGATGTCGTTGCCAAGATTGAAGAGCTTCGTCTCAAATCCTCCCTCGCGCGCCGCTCGTTAATGCCGCTTCACTCTCATCACAATTACCACCCTCACCACCACCATGACCTCGGTGCGGCGGCCGACCTTGAGGACCAGAAAATTCGGCGAATGAGGCGGGCCCTGGACTCCTCCGATGTGGAACTAGTGAAGCTCATGGTAATGGGAGAAGGCCTAAACCTTGATGAAGCATTGGCCTTACACTATGCAGTAGAGAATTGCAGCAGGGAAGTTGTGAAGGCCTTGCTTGAGCTTGGTGCAGCTGATGTCAACTTCCCAGCCGGGCCAGCCGGGAAAACCCCGCTGCACATAGCGGCGGAGATGGTTTCTCCGGACATGGTGGCGGTGTTGCTGGACCACCACGCAGACCCGAATGTTCGAACAGTGGATGGTATCACCTCTCTTGATATTCTCAGAACCCTAACATCTGATTTCCTCTTCAAAGGTGCTGTCCCTGGACTAACACACATTGAGCCCAATAAGCTGAGGTTGTGCTTGGAACTTGTTCAGTCTGCGGCACTGGTTCTGTCACGCGAGGAAGGGAATAATGCTAATAACCCTCCTTCAACAGCAGCCATATACCCACCAATGGGTGGTGATGACCATAGCAGCAGTAGCAGTGGCAACAATATTGCTAACCTAAACTTGGACTCAAGGATGGTATATCTCAACTTGGGTGCCACCCATATGAGTGGTGGCTGTGGCTGCGGCGATGGCGACGATGATAATAGCCAAAGGGAAGCCATGAACCGTCAAGGATCACAGGGTGGTGGATGTGACCCAACAATGTATCATCACCACCACTCTCACCATGACTACTAGTCTAGCTATATATATAAAAGCTAGATAGGTAGCTAGAGATTAGTATCTATATATATGAATTGATATATAATTTTGGAGTTTAATTTCAATTACTATGAATGATTGATGGAAAATGGTAAAAGAGAAGGACAAGAAGGTAGAGGAGGTTGTTATTTTATGGAAAATGGACAAGAGAGAAGGACATGGAGAAGAACAATGGACACTAGTGGATGAATGGATGGAGCTTAAAAAAAATTTCTTCTTATTTTGTCAGGATGAAATAGTAATTTATGTCATCTCACTACACCGCTCTTATGGTTTTTTTTTTTGGCTCTCTGCTCTATGTTGGGTTTTTTTTTTTTTTTTTGTAGGCCTTTCAAAAGGTCGCCATTTGAAGTGCGGTTTCATAAGAGACGAGGATATGAGCGACAAGGAGAATCTAATCAGTTTATTTTTTATATTTTTGCTATAAAACCAAAGGGTGCATGGAGGAGACGCAGGTCAATCTTTTCAAACCCCCTTAACCTGTCAACTCCTTTGTTTTTTTTTTTCATATTTACTGATTCATAATTAATACCATGGCCAGCTTAGTTTAATTTGATCCTTTTGGCTTTTGCAATTTCAATTCTTGTCCCACCTCACCCCACTTCCCCCTAACCCATATTAATTACATCTAGCTAGTAGCTACTACTATTTTCCAATTGGGAATTTATTTTTCTTTTGGTTTATTTTCTAAAGGCTTGTTTGAATGGTTGCCTTCGTACATATTCTACCAAGCTAGTTAGAGATTACTACATGAGCTGTCGATTCTATACTCTTCAAGCCTGATAGATTTTTTTTCTTCCTTTTACTTATAACATTATATATATAGCCCGTTGGAGGAACTCATTGGTTATTACTTTAGGGATTTATTAATTGTTTTTAATTAAATGATGTGGCAGAATACAAATTGATTGGTTGTCTTGCATGAACGCAACAATGAGTCTGACCACACATGTCATGTTAAAATATTGGCACTGTCTCTTTTTGTCCCCTAGCCATTTTTAGGAGTCTTTAGAGTAAAAATAAAAAACTTTACAACTAAAATATATTAAAGTAGTAATTATTTCTAAATCTTGTCTAAATTCATAATTAGATGTGGGTCAGGGAAGATTCTGGAGTTTATTCTATTATTTCCTAGCGCACATACATACTTCTCCCATAAATATTATAATAAATTGTAAAAGTAAAAAAATTAAGGAAATTTGTATTTAATAGTTTGTCTAATATATTAATTAATTATTAAATAATTAATTTCATGCATTTTGAATTAATCAAACAATTAGGATTCAAAATTTATCATTTTTAAGTTTTTTCATTAATTACTTTAATTTTAGTTTGAAACAAAAAATTTTGTCATTTTTTTATCATTTTTGTAAAACGAATGAGATAATAAATAAGTATTGAGGGCCTTATCTAAATGTTTCTTAAAAATCATCTTCCAAACCCAAGCCATATCATACGCAATTTCTAAAGTAGTAAATGTTTATATGAAACTATTTATTAGTAGACTTATTTATTTGAAAGGGCAAGTTCAAATTGTTGATTTGTTTGTCTTTCTAGTCCCTATCTTCCTTTCTCTAGCGAGTTTTATACCAATAAAAAATTATACAAAATAATAATATATATTTTCCTTCTTATACCTTATCCTGCGAATCTCCGTAAACATAAGTAAAATAATTTCTCCTTTGTTTTTTTTTCTATGAGCCATTACCATGAAATCAAGAATATTCAGTTTTTTCACTAATTCTTTCTATTAAAAAATTAAAAAATAATCTGTCATAATAGAGCACCTACTTCTAATATTGATCCAAAAGAGACAGATGTGTACGCTATACATATTGATATTATCCAAGACCAAATTGAATTAGATTGGCATAACAGAGAATGTGTCATTTGTAATTAGTCCTTACTATATAATTTGGGTAAATTATTTCATTTATTAAATTTTTTTGCATGTATATCATCAGTATCTATGTTTCTACCTGCTGCATAATGCGTTGGCATCTTACTATATGTAATACAATTCTAGTAATGCTTAGAAATTGTATAATATGTATGTGGTATACTATAAAGTTCAACTTCTTTAAGTACATTGTTTATGCCAGATACGTAAGAGAACTTGCACATTAACCAGGTGTAGTGTGTGTTCTAAAGAGTCAGCAGTGGGTAGAATTGTGAGATATATAAAGTGTTGAAATCTGAGTCAAAACTCTCACAAAAATGCTTTCTTCCCCTCTCATAAAAAGAAAAAATTATTTACCTATTAAAAAAAAAAAACTAGGTCTAGGAGATGATTGTAACTTAAACTTAAGACGTGCTCGACAAGTAAAAATAGAATTTTGGATTATTAAATAAAAAATAGGGAATTGAAGTGACTAGTTATTAATATATGTCATGGTGTATGTATGTATATATATATATATATACACACACACACTTCTTCTAATCAATAATATCTGATCTTTTAAGATAAGTTTATGTTCATCAAGAAAAATGATTAATTTTGTTGTTGATATTGGAAATAATATACATATTTGATATAATTTTTAGAAATTTAATTTATAATTATTATTGAGATTCTAAAAATCTCACTAAATAAGAGTATATATAAAAAGAAATAATTATATATTATTCAAAATTTTAATAGTCTTATAAATTGAACTAAAAAAGTTCCCAGAAAAGTTGAAACAAGAGGGAGTTTTTGCTACTCATGATTAACCCGCTAGAAGCCTAAATGATTATTACGAGCCGTTATCCAATAGGTCGTGTGATTTACTCTACGTTTGCCTTACATTGTGGTGGGGGCAAATTTGGAGTACTAACATTTTAGCTTGTGAGGATAATTGGAACTAATGAATGGTACAAAGAGATTCTAATGCAGCTCCTCCTTCCAAAATGTCTGTCTTTTTCACCCTCTTTATTATATATATTGAATTCATATAATTTGGGCAGTGGATCTATTCCTTTGTTCTGGCATTCATACTTGATTCGAACCTTGACCCTTATTTTTCCATGAGAGGGACTTCGTATACGTGAATTCAATGAAGTGATGATTCTTTAAGACGACTAATTTAAATGTTAACATAATTGTTACTTAAAGATGTGTGTGTCTATATATATATATATATATATATATATATATATATATATATATATTAAATAATTAGTACAATGGTTAAGATATATTGTACTTTTTGGAATCATTACCACGCTTGCTAGCTTATCCTTTGCATAATTTTACATTGTTGATGAGTCTCTAATTGTTGTCAAGATCTTCTGTGTCTTGTCTTCTCAGGAAAAGATTCACCTTAATATATCTAATTTATTTAGTCCACCTAGTTTTCCATCACACGCACGAAATAATTGTAGTTTCCATTTATAACTAACTAGAGATAATACCGAAGAAGACATGACATTGAAAGACCTAATAGTATATAGATCCCCCTCATAGATAGGCATTTTCCATATCTTTGGTTTAGTATTTACCCTTTGTCCTTGGCTGGTCACCCAAAGTAGTAACACAAGTTGAAAGCATATAATCAAGATATCTTCTTATATCCTACTTTTTTACACTACTACTCTTCCTTTTCTTCTCCACAAAGCAAAAGATGTGGTTTTCCCTCTTCCACACCTGTCCACTTTCAATAATTCTCCGCATAAAATGGTTTGCAATTTCTATTTGGCTTTGATCAATGCTGATGTGTAAATGCAGCTGATGCCATATGGTGCATTATATATTTAGTGTTGGTGAACTATATTATCATGTTATTGCCCCTATGCCCAAAATTAGTGGTGTCTATTACTTTTGTTTTTCTATCATAAACATTTTTTTTAAGTCAAAGTATATTATTGAGACAGTACTATAGTTACTCTAATTCCACGTTACAAGCTAAGAGAAGACTATGGACTAAATATATGATGATCGACTATTACACCAATCAAAACAAGAAATATTAATCTTTTCTAAATTTGTAACTCAAATTTAAGAGCGAATCTTCATCATGCTCACCGACCCAGCACTACCAAAATGTCCTTCTCTAAAAATTGTTGAGTTTCTCTGCAGCCACATCGACCATCATAAAGATATCTAGAAATTATATATCAAAAAGACAATGAGCTATTTCAAAAATGTTGCATAAATAATGAATTGTAAATCAATTAACTACAATATTTTTAAAATTAACTTCTTCATGGTACCAGTTTTTAATATCACTAGTACAAAATATCTTTTTCAGATCATTTTATTAAGACCGGTTCCAAGATGGAATTAATTTAAACCAGACTGGTTCATTTAAATGACCAGTCTGAAAATATATTAATTGAAACCGATTCCAATTGTAACACCCCCAAAATTTTAACCTCTAATTAATAAAAGTTAATTATAAAAGTTTATTTATAATCAAATTATTTTTTTATTATAATCTTTGATTAATTATGTGTATTATGTGAGAGAAATTATGTGGAAAATAATTTGACAATTATTTTTGTGTGAAAATAAGAGTTTTGCATTTTAGTCTTTGTTTTAGGACCTAAAAGTAATATTAGAAAGATTTTGGAGGGATAGGAAATAAAATATTAATTTTTCAAAATTTGGTCGAAATACTCGAGTATTCAAACCCAATACTCGAGTATTATATGCAGAGTTGCTCAACGATAGTGTGTTTGATGAGTCAACCACCGAATTATCCCAAACGTTTACACGAAATCAGCCCAGCAACGTGTCTTTGATTGCGTGTCGAGCTGCATGCAACATGAATCTGTCTATATAAGCATCTAGGTTGATAGAATTGCCTCCATTTTTCTTGTTGAAGGCTCTGAAACACAAATTTAGGGTTTCCAACTTCGCTCGATCGATTCTCCTCTGATTCTAAGAGTTAAGCTGAGAGTGATACACCATTGCAAAGCTTACATCTTGAGCTTTGCAAAGATATAGAGATTGTGAGTTAAGATTGAGTGTGGATAAGAGAATAAGGCTTAGCAATTGGAGGTGTTAAAGCTGTCAAACTTCAATTTCAGTTTCCTGGAGCTTACTTTAGGGCTCGATTCTGGTAAGCTCAAGCAACCATTCCATCTCAAACTTGTTTCTTTAGTTAGCATGTGTTGCATAGAGTTTAGAGAAACTAATTTCACCAATTTTCATTACCATTTCATGTGTCAACCAATTTGGTTTTGGTGCTCTGCTGAAACTGCTCTATTCAGTGAGGAGTTTGTGGAATTTGAGACTCCATAGCTTTTTCCTGTCAAGTTTCTGTCCCTTAACGATCTAGAGGTAAGGGTGAAGCTATAGATTCACTAGAATAAGGATAAAGTGTATTGATTTGTGTTGAGAGCCACCATGAGGCTTTAAGGGCTTAGTTTGAAATAGGATTTTAGCTTGGAGGCCAAACTGGACTCTAAGACCTGTTGGAGCAAGTTTGATATGTTGCATGTAAACTTAATTGATGCTGAGACCAAGTTAATAATGAGTATATTTGAATTTGGTACTTGAAGTTGTTGAAATTCATGTTTTTTATGCATAATTGATGTGAGATTTGGATTCTCTGTTAATTGACATGTTTTAAGTGTTGAGACTTGTTTAATATGCATAAATACAACTCTGTTGATCATTGGTTTAGGTTAAAATTGGTTATATTAGAAAATGATATGTTAATACCCAATTTGTAGTGTATTTACTGTCTGTAAATACTCGAGTATTTTGGAAAATACTCGAGCATTGTCTGGAACAGAATGTTCAGAGTTCAGTTTAATACTCGAGTACCTGAGGAACTACTCGCGTATTCTGGACTGATGAACTACTCGAGTATTTGAAGAACTACTCGAGAATTCTGAGTAAACTGATGCAAAAAAATTTATAACACTACGAACTACTCGAGTATCTGAACAGATACTCGATCTGAACAGATACTCGAGTATCAAGTTTGAGATTGCTTAAAAATACCATTTTCAACTTAATCAGTTTTATTTAAACATAATTATACTTAAAGGAAATGATATACTCAGTCTATAGATAATGTTGGTTATCAGTTATGCCATGCTTGTTGAATTTAAATATTGTCTCTTGTCACAATGTGTGTGATGCAAATGATGAGACTAATGACTAATATTAATGAAATCATTAATTGCATTCATGCAAGGTGAATGGTGATAAGCTATCGTTTGGTCATGTTCAAGGAACATGAGGAGGGCCAATGGGAGTGCCAAATGTTACTACTGGCTCGATGACACATTAAGGTTTACGATGTGACCAGTATGTGATATACTGTTGATGTGGTTATTACGTCTTCGCGACGTGACTCTATCATGAGAAGCGGCGTTAAGTATCACAAAGTGATCATTACATCTTTGCGATGTGTCGTTCACCAGATAGGGTGACGTTGTGTTTCACTTTCGAGCAAGTACGACATACGTTCTGATAACGTGTTTATTGTATTCTGGGAATACAGTGTGGTTATGGATGGACGTCCGCGAGGATATTTAGTTGGAGAATCTCAAGAATTGAGAGATGTCATGCATCACGCCATTATAATTAAAGAATTTAATTATAAATGAACCTGGCTTGATCGTATGCATATACATGTTGATTGATAATGTTCTTATATGTGAATGTTTAATTCCAGTTATTCTTATTTGATTATGTGTATGTATATGCTTACCCCTATGCTCTTATTAGGTGATGGCCAGATACCTAGCTTGCGTCGAGATCAGACCCATCCCTAGAGGTATATGGACATTTGAGGAGCACCGAGCTACTTTCGAGGGTGAGATGGAGATTACTCTCTATCACCCTAACCCCCCCTTGCTCGTGTGCGACCTCGTAGGTTTAGGTTCCCTATAATTTATATTATGCATGTACCCCCATTCTATACATATAGAGGACCACCACCAGCTCGACCAGTACGTAGGTTTCATAGTATTCGTTTCCGGACAGACACTCGTTCTCACCCCTCTGCTTCTATAGTTTTCACTGATGATGATGTTCCCTCACCTGGTCCGATAGGTACTGTTAGGACTGCACCTACTGCAGATCCTAGGCCCAGTGGTACGGCGTCTACCCCATCGGACGAGATTGAGGAGGACCCTGAGGAGGGGGAGAGCGAGGAAGAGGTACCAGTCGAGCTGGATACTAGGCCTCGTGGAGGACCGAGTGGTTCCTAGGTATAGGCATAGTATAGGTAGTACGGATCCTGGACCTGATGTGTAGCTGGAGTGGACCCAGTTGGATGCTTGGAGGACTAGTCTGACTTGCTCTTGGGCACTTTTTTTTTTTGAGTTGTGATATACTATACATATTTTTTGAGTGTTTGAGAGCTGAGGTCATTTATTTTGTACTCTGTTTATATTTTCAGCTTATGGACACAGTACTCTGGACTTGCACTTTACTTTTGACAACTATGATGTGTACTTGGGATCTTTTTATATAATATATATATGTATATGATGTTAGATCCAGTGAGAAGGTTTTGATAATGACAAAGGTTGACAAAGGTTTTGAACAAGCTACAAATGGTTTGATCAAGCTTGAAGTTTGAAGAAGTTCAACAAACAATCAACACTCAACAAATGATGAAGAGAGAGCAAGCTCATGAAGACTTAGTTTGTGTTTTATTGTAATATCTTTAGCCTCTCAAGTCTTTTATTTTGATGAGTTTGGGTAGAGTATATAGAGGGTAGTGAATCTCTATCAAGTGCATGATTATATTATATTTTGAGTATTCACTTAACCTAAAATCAATAGGTGGCTTAAAGGTTTGAAAGGAAAGGTTTAGTTTTGAGAAAACAAGTTTTTAATTGAAGTTAGCAGTGACTAATCGATTAATGTGTTAGGGTTAATCGATTAACATACATGTTACAGTGGTTAATCGATTAAGCCATGTGTTAATCGATTAACACGTGCAGAATCAGTTTTTAAAATAAGATTTTCAAGGCCAAATTATTTTCTATTGTTTTCCAACTTTTGGGTATTCTATATAAACCTTTTCCTAATCATTGTGATTGTCAAGAATCATTTTCATACACATTTTTACTAAGATCAAGCCACTCTATTCTCTCTCACTTTCATAGATCAAAGCTTTAACTTTTACATTCTTTGATCAAGAATCTTTGAATCTCTTATGTTGATATTTTCATAGCTATTGAAAGATATTCATAGGATTGTTATTGTTTTTAATTTGGTTGTAATCATTGCAAAGAAGGCAAGCATTCTACAAAAAAGGAAGACTTGGTGGTTGTTCATCAAGCAAAGTTATCTTGGAAGTCTTGTTGTGTTAACAAGCATGTGGAAGTCTTGGTTGTGAATCAAGCAAGTGGAAGACTTTGAAGAATCTCAAAGCAATTGGAAGTCTTGTTTAGGGGAATTGACAAGCAAGGTTAGAGGTTAGATTAGATTCAATAGGATTGCAAGGCAAGGGTGTGGTATCTCTTGTAGGCTATCAAGAAGGGAGTCTTGAGAGGCATTTACTTGTAATTTGAGAACTCTAATTCCTCATAGTGAAGAATCTCTCTTGGTTGAAGAGGGGACTGGATGTAGCTTTCAAGTGGATGAAAGTGAACCAGGATAAATCACTGTGTCGTATCTCTAAACTCTTAACTCTTTACATTCAAGTCATTTCAATATTGTTCTTGGTTGAAAACCTAGAAAAGATTGATTTTCATAATTGATTGAATTGAATCTTAATTGTGCAAATTGATTTTGGGAAAATCATTTTCATAACCTAGGTAATCAATAAGAATATTGGTGTTAATCAATTCCGCTTTATCTCTGATCTTATGTGTTAATTGATTGATTTTCGTATTTGATTGAAAAGTGATTTTTCAGATACTGTTCAGATTAATCGATTAAGTTAATTGTTAATCGATTAATTTTTAAGTTGCTTTCGGCATTAATCGATTAGTACCTTAGTTAATCGATTAGTTTGAAAGTAAGCTTTGACATTAATCGATTAATACTGAAGTTAATCGATTAATCAGTATATTTTTGTAAAAATCATTTTGTTTTATTTGTTTCGATTTGTTTCTTTAGAAAATCTTTCAAGGTTTCTCTAACACCTATTCAACCCCCCTTTCTAGGTGTTTTCCTAGTGTCTCCTAGTTATTTCACCCACCGATTGTAGTTCTTACATATGATGTTTATTATCACAAATGATCCTTAAGTACAATTTTATTCCCCACACTCTGATTTTGATTAAAGATGAATTCAGCAATTGTTACAATTTAATAATATCCAACTTCGCAAGATAACAATAAGTTTGTAATACTAAATGCTTATGATTTTTATCTATAGTAAAGGAAATGTTGTCTTGAGAAATTTCTATGACTTGATATGACATAATGTTATTGCGTCAATTCAATATATTCTCAAACGATAAGGTTTGATGTTTAAATACAAGTCCAAGTGTTTTCGACAAACATTGATTAAATAAAACGAAAAATTTTATACGAGATATTTCTATTGATAAAGTCCATAAATTATTTTTGGAAATATTTACTATTTTCAATATAGTAAAGAAGGGTGTGACAACTTTGGTGGTATCAGAGCAATGGTCATGTTTATCTTAGCCCAAGTAAAGTAGGCTTAGCACGCTGTTCAATGTAATTGAACATGGTTAAGGATAAGATAGCTAGATAGTTTGTGTCTTATTCTGAAAAGCCTTTAGTAACCCAAAGTCCATAGTGCAGGTCTGCTATGGCAACTAGAAACCAGAATCATATGAATGAGATGTTAGATCGGATCACTGCTATTCTAGAGAACATGCAGCAGCATCAGTAGCATCAGACAAATCAACCACATCCGCGCAATGCGGGAAATTCGGAGGCTAAAACTCTTTCAAAATTTCGGAGTTGCAACCCTCCAAGGTTTGAAAGAGGATACAAACCGGAGGAAGCCAATAAGTGGATCTATGAGATGGATAAGATCTTCTGAACCCTGGATTGTTCCGATGTTCAGAAGGTAGCATATGCAATCCTTATGTTGGATGGAGAAGTGGAGAACTGGTGGAATCATACGTTTCAATTGCTAAACTATGAAGGAAGAGCAATCAACTGGGAGTATTTATGGAAAAGTCTCTTAATAAATACTTTCCGGAAGATTTAAGAAGGAAGAAGGAGATAGAGTTTATGCAAATAAATCAAGGAGATATGAGTGTAGGAGAATATGTTGTTAAGTTTGAGGCACTGATGAAGTATTCTCCCTACTACTTGTATAATCTTGATGAGCGGAGCAAGTGTATTAAGTTTGAAAGTGGGTTGAGGCCGGAGTTGAAGTCAATTTTTAGTTATCATAAGATACAGAGTTTTCCTACATTGGTAGATATGTGTCGGATGTATGAGGATGATAAGAAAGCTGAGGTGTTAGCTGTTCAGGAAAGGAATAACCAACAGAGTTATGGACCACAAAGAAAGAAAGGATTTGATCATCGGAATAAGAGTCTATACTCCAATAAGAACTGAGGCAAGGGTAAAGCTGTAGTTGATGACAGGAGCAAGTCTCGCAGTGATGTTCCTTACTGTGAGAAGTGCAAGCATCGTCATTATGGAAGGATCTGTTGGGCAACGAGTAATTGATTCAATTGTGGGAAGCAGGGTCATATTGCGAGTAATTGCAGAGAACCTGTGAAGAGTGGTTCCACTGGACCTGCTAGCAAACCAATGGCTCAAGTCAGAGTGTTTACCCTGAGTGGAGTAGAAGCTAACCAATCTCCTGATCTTGTTCAAGGTAACCATCTGCTCAATAATCAACCTTGCATGATTTTGTTTGATTCAGAAGCTACACATTCTTTTATTTCCTATGAATGTTTGAATAGGTTGAATCTAGTGGTGTCGGATTCAAATGTTTGTTTTAAAATAGAGACCCCTACGAGATTACCCGTATTTGCTTCTAAAGTTTGTTTAGACTGTAGTGTCGAGCTATTTGATCGCGTCACTAAAGTAGATTTGTTCTGTCTTCCTTTGTCACAATTGGACGTGATCTTGGGCATGAATTGGTTGAAGAAGAATCAAGTGATCATCGATTGTGATAGAAAGACAATTCTATATAAAACCCTTGAACCCAAAGGATATATGCGTTTATTCTCTGCCATGGGAGAAGAAGAAGAGAAGTCGATTGAGGAGATCCTTGTGGTGAAGGATTTTCCAGAAGTATTTCCTGAGGATATTCCAGGATTACCTCCGAAAAGGAAAATTGAATTTGGAATAGAGTTAGTTCCAGGAGCTGGTCCCATTTCTATTGCTCCTTATAGAATGGCACCACCAGAAATGACTGAGTTGAAAAAGCAAGTAGAGGAGTTGTTGCAAAAGCAACTAATCAGACCAAGCGTGTCCCCTTGGGGAGCTCATGTGTTCTTTTTAAGGAAGAAGGATGGAAATATGCGTATGCGTGTGGATTACAGACAGCTGAATAAGGTCACTATCAAGAATATGTATCCTTTGCCATAACAGCAGCCAAGCCCTGAGTGAGAGGAGCATCATGAGGAATTCTGATCTGAACTCCACTCAAGTCCAGACCCTTCTTCAGCAAAACGAGGAGATGTAGCAACAGATATCTGCCTTGGCATAACACATGGGACAAACTCATTTGACAGCTGCAGTCAACCTAGTCTGTAATTTCTGTGGTGGGAATCACCACAATGGTGAATGCTCACCTGATGTTGGCAACAATCCAGAGACTATTGAGGAGCAAGCAAATTATGTTGATGGTGGAGGTCAACAAAGGAACAATCTATTTTCCAACACCTACAATCCGGGTTATAGAAGTCACCCAAATTTTTCATGGAACAGTCCGGCTCTAAATCCATCTCAGCTACAGAAACAGAATTGGGAGATAGCGGTGGATAAATTGGCTACTTGTTGAGATACCAGCAAGTGTACTGGGTCAACGAGTAATATAGTCAATGGAAGACCGAATATCGTCCCACAGGGAGTTGTGTTTTTAGTCTACTTTCACCTAAGTGTAATTAGAAATAAATCCTATAACTAAAAAGTTGTTTTAAATTAAAATTCAGATTTGAAACTAATAATTAAATAAACTAATTAATTGCTGAAATTAAATTAAAACTTAAGAACTATGGGAGAAAGTGGTTAGGAACATTGGTTGCATTGTAGGTTTCACTTATTCAATTATGGTTTAGTTTTTCCTTTAATTCAAGGACAATTCCTCTTTAATAGCAACTAATAGATCTCTCTGTAATTAATCTTTACTCTCTAATTTTGTAATCCTTGATCTCTCAATAAATTATAGCATTGGAAAATAAGTTATTTAGCACAAGGAAATTACCAATTCATATAATCATCCAATTATATCTCTATGTTTGAGTGATTATACCGTTAATTGCAAGGCCTATTCAAAATCCCTAACTTTCATTAAGAATTAAGAAGATCCAAAACATAAAGTGATCAGTTTTACGTATTCAATAAAAACACAATCAACGCATGAATTAAAAACGGAAAACACTAAACTATAAATTGAAATAAGCTATGCCATACAAATTCACCGTGTTCCTAACACGAGGGTTTTAGTTACACATAGAAATAGGAAGAATAAAAGACATATTAGGGAAACTCATAGACAAATTACCTCAAATTCTTCAATCCTCCACTTGTGCTCTCCAAAGTGATGTAATCTCCCTCTTCAAACTAATCTGTGTTTTCTCCTCTGGTTGGCTGCCTAACCTAGCTCTAAATCACTAATTTATATTTACAAAATAACCCTAAGTAGAATCCCCATCAATTTCTGAAGTTTTGGCCCAAACGGGCATGGTCTGGTTCACGCGCGCTCCAGGCGCACGCATCCTCGCGCCCCAGGCGCGCGGATCTGATGACAGCTTCTTTTCTTGAATCAACACGCCCCAGGCGCACCCGTCCCCGCGCCCCAGGCGCGCGAGGTAGGTCCCGACTCCGTTTTGCTCCGTTCTTTCTCCTACTTCAAGGTCTTTACGTGCCCTTTCCAGTTCCATAATTATTTTTTGCATTTGAGCTCCAAAAGTACCTGAAACAATGAACAAACGGATCAAAAAGTTCAAGGGAAACTACAACTACTAAAATTCCTAAAAGCTAATAAAAAGATCCTAAATTTGCTATGAAAACAAGCCAAATCAAAGTAAAAGAGGGTAAAATGAAGTCCAGAAAATACATATATCAGACCCAGATCACTCCCCCAAACTTAGCATTTTGCATTCCCAGGCAAAAGTAAAATAAAATTCTAAACAAAAGACAAACTCCCTAAATCAACATATATACACTTCATCTAAGACTATGACTCATGACTCCAACACATATTATCACAAACTATTTACACAATCACCAACTAGTTAGAGTAACAAACCCAATCAGAACTCAGAACTAAGTGAACACTCTCAACCTCTCAAATGTTTCTCTCAAAAGTGTATAAGGGTAATATTTCATTTAAGCACACAAGTTCATCAATGATAAAGTGCTACCATATGCTTGACCATAGACCAAAATCTCCACTGAAATTATTGAAAGTATCCACAAATCAAAAGGTCTTATTTTTGGTTGTAATGGGGCCAGGCTAAAGTGTTAGGTGGGATATAAGAAAGAAGGAATAATGAACTAAGGGCTAAATGCAAAAACAAATTCCCCTAGAAATCATGAATGAGCACTAAGTATATTTCAATAAGCACAACTAAATCACAACTTTATTCTTCTTACTTTTCAATTTTTCCTCTACTCTCTTCCTTGTCACTTTCATTTAATTTATTTTTTTTCATTGGAAGAGGAGTAGGCACATAACACTTTTCATTTTTTTCTTTTGCATTACATTCCACTTAATTGCTCATCCAAAATTCCTAAGGTACTCACAATAAAATTAATGCAACAATTGCAGGGTACCAAAGAAAAATCATATATCATTATAAGGCTCAAAGTGGGCAACTAAGGGAACAATTTTCAATGCAACATTCTGAAGGACTCAAAAACACAACCTAGGTGCCTTAATCATTTTCATGCATGCAATCAATCATCAATTTTGAAATGGTCACAGGTCAAGTTCTAGAGCACAATCATCAAAGAGAACACACTCATGAAAGAATAGGGGTCTCAATATCAGAATAAATCAATAAAATTCATACCCCTCAATATAAGGCTCAAAACCTCACAGGGCTAAAGTCAGTTAACTAATCACAAGTTCTAAAAGCATTTGTTAAAATAATCAGTTCACAACCATATTTACAGCTCAATCAAATAGAGTTAAAAGTCAATGAGTCTAAGTCCTAAACTAAGTATGTACATGCATCAAAAGAGAAAAAGTCCTAAATCTAGAATAATCACCTACTTTCACTAGAGACACAAACCAACACCAAATATGAGAGAAAAATTCAAACCTGAAAATTTTTTATTTTGTATATACTCCCCCAAACTTAGATGTTGGCTTGTCCTCAAGCAAACTAATCTAGCCTAAAACTACAAAATAAAAATTAAAACTACCTAAGAAAGCTGGACAATATTTTTGGTGAGGTACAAGGGCTAAAATAGGATGTCGGAAACTAAGGAGAACACATGAGGCGCGCGGGGTAGGTCCCGACTCCATTTTGCTCCGTTCTTTCTCCTACTTCAAGCTCTTTACGTGCCCTTTCCAGTTCCATAATTATTTTTTGCATTTGAGCTCCAAAAGTACCTGAAACAATGAACAAACGGATCAAAAAGTTCAAGGGAAACTACAACTACTAAAATTCCTAAAAACTAATAAAAAGATCCTAAGTTTGCTATGAAAACAAGCCAAATCAAAGTAAAAGAGGGTAAAATGAAGTCCAAAAAATACATATATCAGACCCAAATCACTACTGTAACGAACAACTTCATAGATGGGACTAGGGCGCAATTCGCCAACCAAAGTGCTAGCATCAGGAATTTGGAGGTGCAAGTGGGGCAGATTTCAAAAACAAATATCAGAGAGACTGCCAGGAACTTTTCCTGGTGACACTATCACCAATCCAAATGAGAGATGCAAAGCCATAACTCTTCGTGGAGGCAAATCATATGAGGAGCCGAAGATGAAGAGTACTGGAACTTAAGATGGAAAGAAGGGGGAGTTGAAGAAGCCAATTTAAAAGGACACATCTGATGAGAATAAGAAGCAGGATTCACCTGCGAATCATTCTAATGCCCATGCACAACCAGCACCAACCAAGGTGCCTTTTACTAAAAGGCTTAAGAATGAAAAAGACAAGAAGCAGTTCTCAAGGTTCATGGAGGTGTTTAAGAAGCTTCAGATAAACATTCCGTTTGCTGAAACTCTTGAACAAATGTCAGCTTATGCTTGACTCATGAAGGACTTGCTTACAAAGAAGAGGAAGATGCCGATAGAGGAGACTATGATGCTAACTCAGGAGTGCAGCACTATTCTTCAGAAGAAGCTGCCAAACAAAATGAAGGACCCATGAAGCTTCAATCTTTCATTCAACATAGGCAAGGATAATCAAGGTAAGGCTCTCTGTGACTTAGGAGCTAGTGTTAATATTATGCCTTTGTCTTCATTCAATGATCTGGGTATTGGGGAGGCTACGCCTATAGAGGCTATGCTTCAGTTAGCTGATAAGTCTGTTCTCCGCCTCTATGGTTTGGTGGAGGATGTGTTGGTCAAGGTGCATGATTTTATTCTGCCAGTTGATTTTATGGTGCTTGATATTGAGGAGGATGATCATATTCCTCTAATTTTTGGGAGACCATTATTGGTCACAGCTGGAGCTGGGGGAGAGGTAATTTTGCGTGTGAATGGGGAGCAGAGCATAATTAAAATTTTTGAAAAACCCCCACTCACTGCAAAGTCCTTTTCCCCATTAATGAGTGTTAAGGCTGAAGAAAGTTGATAATACTGATGTTGAGAGCAAGGTTTCTACCTTGTGGGGGCATTTGGTAGCCCTTGATCCTTGAATAAAGGACAAACGTCAAGCTCGGGACGTTAAACAAGCGCCACTGGGAGGCAGCCCAGGATTTGAAAGTAGTTTTATTTAGTCTTTAGGTAGTTGTTATTTTTTTATTTTGTGTGAATGATTTTTGGTGTGTTTTTAGTTTCCCTTTTCCATTATATATAAAAAAAGAGAGAATTTTAAAATGCAAGTTTGATGTCCACGCCTAGGCGTGGAGGGGTCCATGGTCCAAGTTTGGGGGGTCAAAGTGAAAAAAAAAATAAAAAAAAGGGGGTGAGACAGGAAGATCCGCGCCTAGGCGCATGACCTGGTGCGCCTAGGCGCGCGTTAAGAACCACACCTGGGGGCTGCAAGCCCCATTTCCTTCATTCATTCACAAATTTCCTTTAGCCCCAAAAGAACCCTAACCCCCAAATCCTCCAATCTTCAATTTCTACCTCAAATCTTCATTAAATCTCTCAATTTCTCTCAAATTCCTCAAGTTCTAAGTGTCCCTATCCTTTTGGTGTTGCTCCATTGTGCATGCAAAGGTTGTTTTTCCTCTCTCCCTCTCCATTCGGTTTCTCTCCCTACTACTCTCTGGACTGGTTTAAGTTAGTTTAGGGGAGTGAGAGTTAGTGTTTGTGTGTTAGTTTTTGTTGAATTATATTTCCCACCAAGTGTTCGATAAATTTTCTGAGAGAATGCCTAAGGGGAAGAGGGTAGCTATAGGTAGCACTGCTAGGAAGGGTAAAACCTTTGAACATTCAAAAGCCTCTGATTTTTATGATAAGATGACCAAAAGTGGTATAGTGCTTGAGACCTCCATGGTTTATTTGTTCGAAGGGAATTTGGGTAGACAAGTTACAGGTGTGAGAGAGATTGAGGAGGTTAGGGAGTGTTTGCAGCTGAACCATTGGGTAGATTGGGTTGGAGAGACAGATGAGTATTTCAGTAGGCCGTTGGTTTGGGAGTTTTATGCCAACTCCTGGTGGAGGGCTCAAGATCCAGATGCACAGAGAGTGAGTTATGTTAGAGGTAGGGAGGTACCATATGGTGCGGAGACTATCCGCCGGGTTATGATGTTGCCAGAGTACCCACCTGAGGCTGACCCTGCTTTGTTTTCATGGTGGAGTCTCTATGATGATGATTCCTACCTCCTGATCACTTTGAAAAATAATTTATTTATTGTGGGTAGGGACTGGAATAAAAATGCAGAGGGCCAGGCTAGACATGTGTATCAGAAGAATTTGATTATTTCTGCTAGGTTTTGGGTGAAGTTTGTACTCCACAATTTGGTACCCACCTCTCATGATACCGAGATTCAGCCCAGTGTATGTCGGCTGGTGTATGCATTGAATGAGGGTATAGTAGTGGACGATGGGTCCATTATTTCTGAGAAGATGCACCAGTTCGTGACCAAGGAGACTGGTTATGTGGGTTTCTCATGGGTGATATACAAGATTTTTACACATTTCGGTGTGTATTTTGCTGAGGATTTCTGAGAACTAAAAAGGTCTCCACAGATGTTGATGTCGACTTTGGAGAACTACATGGGGCTGGCTCGGAAAGCCACTTGGGAAGGTAGAGTTCCACCACCACCACAGCCACATCCACAGCAGTTTCCACCACCTCTAGTGCCAGATATGGGGGTAGGTCCATCTGTACCACCGGTTCAACAACAAGGTGGTATGGAGGAGATGATACAGATGATGCAGTAGATTTTGCTAGAGCAGGAGGATTTGAAGGGTTGGTAGGCGCATATCCTAATTGAGATTGATAGGGTACAGGGTGCGCAGGAGCGGATTATGAGGAGACAGTCACGAGCTCTGAGTTCTCTCGCCGTTAGATGAGGAGGAACCAAGCGGTTCATGCCTTTATGAGGAGCAGGGGCCAGGATCAGGGTTATTCCTTTGATGTGTCTGAGTACACGCAGGAGGATTTTGGTTTATTGGATGCATTAGAGGAGGAGGATGAGTAGTAGTGTGGGGTGTTAGTTCTGATTTTCTGGATTATGTATTTGGACCTTGTATTTCAGACCACTTCTTTATCAGACTTTGTTATTTTATTTTTCTTTTTGATGTAAACATTATGATGTAAGAACAGTTTGTTTCTAGGTTTTTCTTTTCTTTATTCGCATATGTGTATGATTTTACTAGTTTTGCTTAATTATTGCATATGTTATATATGTATTGTACATTGTAGCGGGGGAAGTTGATGATATTCCCCTGAGAGGTGCTAATGTGACAGGGATGCACCTAGTCCTTTGACCTGCAGGTACATAAGTTTGAGGAAGCATCAACCTTCCTTAGTGTTGAATGTGAAGCAGATGTGATAGGGAAGTGATTCTGGACCTTTTTAGTTTTAATATTTATTTTGTAGTTTAGGTTAGATTGTTTTATTGAGGACAATCCAACCTCGATGTTTGGGGGAGGAGACAAAATAAAAATTGATTTTTGATTTGCGTCCAACATATAATGTTTTGAGCATGAATTAGACTTCATTTTACTATGGATTTGGCTTGTTTCTCTTGTAAATTTAGGTTTTTTGAATTAGTTTAGGATCTTTTGAACATTTTGATCCGTTTTGGGGTTGTTTCAGGTGCTTTTGGAGCTCAATTGAGGAAAATAATTATGGCACTGAAAAGAGTACGAAAAGACCTTGAAATGGCGCAAGAACGGAGCGAAACGGAGTCGAAAGCAGGCTGGCAAGCCGAGGCGCCCAGGCTGGGGCGCTCAGGCGCGCAGCCCCCGTTAGCACCAATCAGATCAGCTGGCCGCGCCCAGGCGCGCGTACATCGAGCAGGCCCAATTGGGCCACTTTTTGATCAGATTTGCTCCGACTCAATTAGGTTTACTTTTAGACTTTAAATATAGGTTTTTCCAAGGTTTAGTAGACTTTTTAGAGGCAATTAGAGATTAGAATAGAAATTAGGAATAGAGAAGAGAGGCTAGTTTTGCAATTGAGAGCAAGGAGGCAAGGCACAAGGATTGAAGATCAACATTGCTGGAGGGATCCACTTGAAGATTGAAGATCTCTTGGGGGTAAATTCATTATTGTCTATGATTATGAGTTTTTACCATTCTTGTATTTCTTCTCCCATTATGTGTAACTAAACCTCTTGTTAGGAATAGGGTGAATTTGTATGGATCTTGATTTGGCTATTTATTTATGAATTAATGTTTTCCTTTTAAATCATTGTTTGGCTGCGTTTTAAGTACAATTCATGGAATTAGCTACTTTATGTTTTGCTTTGGTAATCTGAACCATAATTGGAAGATTAGGATTTAGATTTGGCCTTTCAACCAAACAATATAATTATTCAACTCGTAGGAATACTTTTGGGTAATTGTATAACTTTCATAAACTAAAACTCACTTAATGGATTAAGGGGTAAAGTTTAGTAAGAAACGTAATAGCCATGAGGGTTCTAAATTTTATTGTTTCTGGAGTTGTTGATTTATTGGAAAACAGATTTTCATAATTAATGACCTGATCCTACAATGAAACCACGTTCCTAACCTTTTCCATATTTGTTTCTAAACACTTTTTATTTTTTGTTTTGTCTCATTCTATTAATTCTACACTCCTCTCTTAAAACTCAAAACCAATACAAGTTTCACGTAGTAATCTCAATTAGGTGAAAGAAATTAGAAACAATTTGCAATCCTCGTGGGAATGATAACTCATCTTACTGACTATATTACTTGTCGAGCCGGTATATTTGCCGGTGACCCAACAAGTTTTTGGCGCCGTTGCCGGGGATTGAAATTCGTTTCAATTAGTTTTCAGTACTTAGTAGTAGTTATAGGTGAAATTTATTTTTTTTAGTGTTCTTGTCTCGACAGGTGTTGCGTAATCTTTTTGTTGTTTTTGTGCTCTGCAGGTAGCATTATCTATTTGAGTGCAAAGAGGAAGAAGAAACTAGCACAAGAGGGGAGGAACAAATTTCAAAGATGGCTAAAGGAGGAGGGTCTCACGGATCCTCTGCGCCTCCTCCTTCCTGGAAAACTTTGGCAGAATATGCAACCGTGGACCCGGACTTCTGTGCTTCCAGCATAGTCCGGCCAGCCATCACTGCAACTGCATTCGCGATCGATTCGTAGTACATCCACCTAATCATGCAGGATCAGTTCAGTGGTGCGCCGCATCAAGACCCCAGGGATCATATTGCCAACTTTCTGGGTATGCTCGAATTCTTCAAGATCGAGGGTGCTACGGAGGAGGCCATCAGAATTAAGATGTTCCCTCTCTCGCTGAGGGGTGAGGCGCTAACGTGGGTGAATAAACAAGCACCCGGGAGTCTTTCCAGCTGGAAAATACTTGTCTCCAAATTCATGGATAAGTTCCTTCTAGCTGGGAAGCAAGCAAAGTTGAGGCAGGATGTTCACTCATTCATGCAAGAGGACGACGAACCATTGCATGAAGCTTGGTAGCGCTATAACCAACTACTGAGGAAGTGCCTAACATATATGCAAGACTGGCAGCAAATTCAATCGTTCTATAATGGGCTCAACAGATTCAACCAAAGCATGATTGATGCAGCAACTGGTGGATCGTTGATGAAGAAAACTTTTGAAGAGGCCAAGGAAATTATTGCAAACATGGCATTAAGCAACAACCAGGGACTAAGGATCCAGGTAGAGCGAAACATCCTGAAGAGTTATGATATGGACTCTACTCAAGCCCAGATCTTGATCGAGCAGAACAAGCAGATGCAGCAGTAGATTGCTGCATTAATGAAGCAGATGGGCCAGATTAATGTGTCAGTTGCATTTACCATTCTGAGGTGCGACTTTTGTGGGGGAAGTCACCGGAATGGTGAGTGCACTTTCGAAGTTAGAAATGGTTAGGCAACCATTGAGGAGCAAGCTAATTTTGTGGGTAGCGAGAGTACTTAAAAACAAAACGTACTCCAACACCTACAACTCGGGGCCAACAAGTCAGTCCAATACCTCATGGTACATCCCAACACCCAGTACACTAGAGCCACAGAAGCAGAGCTGGGAGAAGGTGATTGAAGTATTAGTTAATTCAACCACTAGTTTGACGGAAACAACTAGAACCTTCATGGCCGAAACCAGAGCCAACATTCATAACTTGGAGGTACGAGTGGACCAATTGACCAATCAGATGTCAGAGATCATAACCAAATCCAAGGAGCAATGCATGGCAGTCACCCTTCGAAGTGGTAAGTCGTATGAGGAGCCACTGAAGAAGGGTGATGCAATTTATGATTAGAAGAAGGAAGAGGGGCAAAAGCAACCAAGTGGAAGAGGCACAACTACAATGCAACAAACGCAAGATCCACTTGCGGATCACTAGAAAAAGAAAGGCACACCCAAACCAGCACCACTACCTCCGAGGATTCCTTATCCTCAAAGGTTGAAGAAAGAGGAAGACCAGAAGCAATTTTCCAAGTTCTTGGAGATGCTACGAAAGGTGCAGATCAACATCTCGTTTGCAGAGGCTCTTACACAAATGCCTCTGTACGCAAGATTCATCAAGGAGTTGCTGACGAAGAAGAAGAGGATGCTCACTAAGGAGACATTCCCGATAGCAGAGAAGTGCAACAACATCATCAAATCCAACCTTCCACCAAAGCTGAAGGATCCAGATAGCTTCATCATTTCAGTTAGCATAGGCAAGGAGCACTTAGGTAAGGCTCTCTATGACTTAGGAGCTAGCGTAAATATTAAGCCTCTGTCTGTGTTTGAGGAATTGAAAATAGGAGAGGTTAAGCCTACCCCGGCATTACTTCAATTAGCTTATAGAACAACCCTCCGCCCATATGGAGTGGTAGAAGATATTCTGGTAAAGGTGAAAGATTTTATCCTGCCCTTAGATTTCTAATGAATGGTCATCCATTAGAAAAGCCAAACTGACAACTTCATGAAGTCTCTACACAGAGAACAAACAAGTTGAATGAATGACCACCAACGGGTAGTCAACCCAACACGACTCTAGATTTCGAGAGTAATGTAAGCCTCCAGAGTGTTAAAAGGGTCGGATTCCATTAGCATTTTTAGTCTGTATCAAATTCGTTCAAAACTTCTCTCAAGATCCAGCTCAAAATAAGTTTAAAAGAGATTGCTAGCATACACCCAAGGTGTGACTTAAGTGTTGTAGATCTCAAATAGTGCCTAATAAAGCGTCTAAATTTCAAGAGGGTTTGCCTATCCCAACTAGTGGCCACCAAGTGTCACTCAAGACTTTCTTAGTGCTTCAGTTGGACCTAGAACAATGTCGCAATTCTTGCAAAGGAGCCTCTTACTTCTTATTCCTTTTTGGTCTTATTCAACTTTAAAGCAGCAATTTTGATCACAATCAAAGGTTTTCTTGCTCCAACCGACTAAGAATTGTGAACTCACGATCTTCTCCTTGTTTGTCATCCTTGAATATCAATCGTCCCTAGAGTTTTAGTCTTATCTATTCGATTCGGTTCCTCATGGATGAGAAGAGTTCTAGCCATAAGTTGTTGCATTCTAGGAAAAGTCGTTGGATCACATGATCTTAGGCTATTTTCCCTAAAGCAAAAGCACAAATTCCTTGTGAATTTCCAAAGATTATAGTTCCTTTCGTTGTTAGATTCTTACACTCTTCATTGAAAGTCGATAAAAAACTGACGCATTCAATTCCCTACTTCCTGGCATTGATATAACCAGGTATGTCGATGCCAAGTAGGGGAGGACATAGTAGCCAACTTAGATCTTGTCTGAATGATCACGAAATGAAACCTAAACAATCGGAAGCAAGAAGGAAAACCATGTGAAAACAAGACCTAGGATGTCCTAACATAAGCATGAAAGCGCCAAAGAGTATGGACTTAGAAGTATCCTAAGTGGGAGAACGAAACCGAAGGGACGTAAAGGCCATAGTTGAAAACTGTAACAACCCGATTTTCGTAACTCAAAAATGACCAACTTTTAATCATTTAGGTTGCAAAAATGAGGCCAATTTTTTTTAAAATATTGTTGATGTGTTTGAAAACATCGTTGAAAAGCTCCTGGTGTTCCTCCACACTCCTTTTCGAAAACCGAGTTGTTACTGACACCATAACTTGTTCACTTGAGTTTCCAAAAAAAAAACATTTATTAGGGATAAACAGTTTGATTCCTATTTCAAATAATTTTCTTCATAACATCAAAAGAACTTAAGCATTTTTCCACAAATAGGGTTCTTATATTTCTTAAAAGTAGGGCATGTTCCAAAATAAGTTGGGTTACACAATCAGTTCATCACTTAGGTAATCCTTAACTTCAATCACTCACAACAACCTAAGCTAATTACACTATCCCTAAACTTTCCTATTGAAAGCAAGTGGGTGTAGCTCCTTTTCCTTCTTGCGTCCTCTTCTCGCCCTTGAAGATGATGCCGCTTGCCTAGTTGTTTCCTCATTGTTATTGGACTTCCGCACCACTCCATCTACTGCAGTAGAGTTCCTCTGCTTCTCGTACCGGACCTTCTCCTCGTAGCTCTAAAATCCTCGTACGGTGACTTGCCCCAAGTGCAGCTCCAGATTAGCTCCGCTCAGTTGATGCTCTGGATCTGGGACTACGATCTCCGTGTAGCCAGTCCATGCCCAGCCGCATGGGGTGTGCTTCCAACCCCTTCCATACTTATTCCACATGGTGACTTCCATGCAATACTCCATCTGCCCGTTGAGATACCAGCAGCACCGATATGCCAACGAACAGGAGAGAGTAAGCGATCCGAACGACGCATCGTCGACGGTGTGGAATTACGATAGGTAAAATACCAGGACCATACAATCATACAATACCACATACAAGTACACACAACAATCAAGCATATTATCAATATCATTATCATTATTATCTTTCATTTCATTCTTACATTTGCTTCTTATGAGCGTTCTTTCTTTCTTTCACTCATTACCAATTCACAACTATACTTCTCTTTTCATCCAGTCTTATCCATTCATAACCTCTGATGATTGGGGGAGTTTTATGATATCATCAAGGTATTCATTTCGTTCTCGGCTATCACTCACGTCTACATCTCCTCGGTCATCCACCCAACCTAGTCGGAAGCAAACAGGAGTACAGGACCTTTACCGTGGGGGCACGACAACTGTCTCACCACAAATGGTCCCAGACCAGGAGGACTACAGCCTCAATTCAAATCATATCAATTCATAAATATTCATGGCACACTGTCTCACAGTGGTAATCAAATGCCCCACTCCAGTCCCTCTCACTATTCAAGATTTGCAATCTAGGGGGCGACAGTATATTTCTAGTGGGCCCGCAGAACTTACCACAACATTGGACCCAGTCCCTACCACGTTCGTATGCCACATGTGGAGTTCGTTCTTCCTAGAAACATACTCTAGACTTCTTGACGTTTCACCGCCATCGTCCTCCCCTAATGCAATCTCCTCCTATGTATCCGCAGATACTTATGGTTCCTTCCTCTCCACTACTTCGCACTCTTATACCTCACCGCGCGTGTCTTTTAAAGTCTTTTATCTTGTTTTTAATTAACCTACGGTCGGCCCATCCTTCGTGCAACCCTTCAATGAGTCCCGACCACTAACTTGCACAATCTTTCTCTCATCAATTCTCACATAGCACAGAGCTGGGATCACATCACTGAACTCTCATATCATTTCCCAATCCTTCTCAACATTCTCAATCTTTTTCAAAACAATCTTACTTTCCTCAAAACAAATTTTCCTAAACTTTTTGGAAAATCTCATATCATAAGCTTTCACAAAATATCCTTTCGAAAACTTTCACATAAAATCTTTTCACAATCGTTCACAAAAATATTGGTTTCAGAAACTTTTCTCAAAAATGTCGTCTCATAAAAATTTCTCAAAGTTATTATTTCGAAAAGACTTTCTCCAAAATATCATTTCAAAAGAGACTTTCTTTAAATATCATTTCAAATACTTTATCAAAAGATTGTTTCCCCAAAACTTCCCTCGAAATACATCTTTTTACAAAACTTTTTCAAAAGGATTGTTTCCCAAAACTTTTCTCAAAAACACATTTTTTTTTTCACAAAATTTTTAAAAGAAAAATCTCTTTTCATAAGCTTTTTCAAAAATCTCTTTTCGCAAACCCTTTTCAAAATCTCCGTTCACAAATCTTTTCGAAAATCTCTTTTCATAAATCGTTTTCAAAAAATCTCTTTTTCAAAAACCTTTTTCAGAAATCACATTTTTGCTGAGGCTAATGGAGGAGCAAGCTCAACTCAACACTAGTCACAGTCTAAAACAAAAACAAAAGAGCTCAACTCCGCTCAAATCAAATCTCATATTCACATCCACATTCCTTTTCCCAGCTCTGGCTCAATCACTATCATTCACTCTTTCCCCAATCTCAATTCTTCTTTCTTTTCCACTCAATCTTCTTAATCTTTTATCATTGTTTCTTTTCTCATTATGTTTTTACTTTATCACTTTCACAACTTATTCCTTTCATTTTCCTTTCCTTATTCAGGACGTAACAGACGTCCATCAGCATCTTACTCATTTGATTTAACAGCAATAAATATTATCAGACATAAAGAAATAAAAACATACTAGCATACTATCAATCACACACTCATCACACAATAACAATGTGGCCTTCGTCTCCTTCGTATAAGTGGCCACACAACACAAACAATTGCCACTTATACTACTGACTCCGAACCACTTAGTTCCGATCTTTGAGATGATACAGAACGTCCTAATAAATCACCTAAATACCACGGTGTCTTAGGAAAGCTTCTCTCTCTCTCACCTGAGGTCCAACGATCTAATGCGTACCGTCTCTTCTGATTTCTTTTGCTGCCAGCTTCCCCAATCCCTCGTCTTTAAGATTCCTTGTACTAAATAAAATACGTTTACGTTATTAACTTGTATTAAGAAAATCTTTTTCGTAACTTAAACACCTCCCATTCCTCGTCGGAAAACATAAAACATGACCGTTTTCTTTCAGGCTACTCTGATATTTATAATACCTTAAGTACTTTCAAAACTCTTTTGAAAACATTTCGTAAAGTAATTTAAATCAATTATTTCAGTGGCTGGTCCGTTTTGAACAACACCTAAATCAACTTTGAAAACACCGAAAAATGTACCGTTTTCGACCCGGCTTTTTCTTAAGTCAACTACTACTTGAAAATTTTACTTTAAATCATATGAAAATGTTTTTAAATATAAAAAGCAAGTCCAAGTAATTCTGGATGGCAAGGAGTTCATGCTACAAAAAATCATTTTGATAATAATTCCGAAAACATCGTAAAAGTGCTTTTATCTTAATTAATTTTTTTTATCTTAAAATCAACACTTTAAAACTTAAGCTTTTGTTGTAAAACAAATCTTGCACAGCCACTAAATACAATCCCACAATCCAAATAAATCAAATCAAATTATTTTAAAATCAATTGATTTCAAACTCAATTTTTTTCCAAACATCGACTTAACACACAATCACAACCAACATCATTCGATAAACTAAATCATATAAGTCATTCGCTTTTCAAACATCAATTAGCATGAAGAATAGTTACATTGAATTTCCAAAGCATTTTTTTCATACAACAAAACACTCAAACATGCATATCTTGATAAACCGAATTGAGTCTAAAATATAACTCAAGCACATTTGTTTTCTTACTCTAAACCACTTAATTTCTTTCAAAAATTACTATGTAAGTTCATTTTTCATGCAACTAAATCTCCTAGGCTTAACTATACTATATGACCAAATGAAATTAAAGAAACAAGTTGAAAATTACAAATCCAAAACACATACATCAACTTAGTTTATTTCAAGCACTTTAAACCTTGTTTTCTTTTCATGAAACAAAATCATTTATTCTTCCTTTTGTCCTTGACCGAATACTCATTCACACATACACTTAAACACAAACTTTTCTAAATCATTTAGTTCATTTATTTCCTTTATTTTTTATTAAAACTAAATAATATTCACAACACACTAATGTAACAATAATTTTCAAGACATCCTCATTGCTCTAAGTCAATTCATGAGAAAAAGAATCCTAGTCTACTTATCAACCTAGGCCGAACCTCATCATGACAAAGGCAATGGTTTTAGGTTCATTTTTCAACATGCAAAACACAAGGTTCTTAAATCAAAAGAATTTAACATGCATGTGTCCTTCTTCATGGAGATAAAACATGATTTCCTAACCCTAGACTTAGACCGAATACACATCATCATAAATTAAGGTTTTATTTTCAAATCTTTCACATGCATACACATAGAACATGAATCAAGACAAAATCTCTTTTCAAAAACTCATTTCTTTTGGTTCTTTTACAAAACCGTGATGATCATTAAGAAAATAAAATCTTTATATTCAAAAACCACATGCATGTGCCTAGATCTTGTAGATCAAGTCATGAAATCATGTATTGTAGTACAAATGAAAGATAAAAATCACTTTGAGTGAGAAAAGACTAAAACCGTGATGAATCATCAAAGAAAATCAAGTCTTTTGTCCAAAACAACATGCATGTGTCAAGGATTAACACTTTTTTTTCATGAACTACTCAAGATCAAAGCTTTTACTTAGAATTTACATGCAAAATTCAAGAACCAAACTTTTCATGAATAAATTAAAGATCAAAACCAAAAATCAAGGCTTTATTAAGATCAAATAAATAAAAAAAACAAAGCAATTTAATAACTCAAATCAATTCTTCTAATCACGAGATCAACATGCAATAACTTAGATTAATTTAAAAAGCATCAAGGCTTGGTTTTCTAGTCAAGGCCGAATCACTTGGCTCTTGATCTAGGGTTTTGATAAGTTCCTTTACTCTTTAAAACTCAAGATCCAAGTATAAACAACACATGCAAGTACACAAAGCACCAAAATCAACATCAATTCAACATGCAAAAGAATTTATTTCAAGCTTCACAAAATCTTATCAAACCTTTATATCTAAAAGATTTAGCTTGAAAAACTTTAAGATCTTTCATGAAAAACTTAATCAAGTTATAGAGTTCGTTGTTTAGTCGTTTATAAGTTATTTTTAGCTTTCAAAATTTATGATCAAGCACAAACACACTTGTACTCATCATTTAAACTTAGAAAAATTGACATGCAAAGAAGAAAATAAAGAAAGATTGCAAGATCAAAAAGAAAGTCTACACTATTATAACTTCTTCATATTCATTCGAGATACCCACCAAGGAAAGTTGGTCTTCTAGCTTCTAAGGTCTTGGATCTTCAAGGGAAAGTTTGGGTTTTTGGCTAGATCTTCTCCTCCTTCTTCTTCTCACTCACGGCCCTCTTCCTCTTCTCTCTCTAATGTTGAGAGCTTAATTTTTCTCTCAACTAAGTGTGTGTGGGAATGAAAGGAAATGGAAGAAATGAATGGAAATAAGCTAAGGGTGTAAGTCTTATATAGACAACTCATGCACTTCCCTTTTTGTCCTCATACAATTCGGCCAAGGGTGTAAATGGGAGGGCAATTTTGGCAACTCAATTTGTTGCATGGGTGGAGATTATCAAACTTAAGGGGACATGGTGGAGGAAATTAAGGAACTAGGTCCCTTAGGTTTTGTTACCTTTTAACTAATAGTTAGGATTTGGTGACTAACTTGGTTTGGTTAGGGTTCTAGTTTAGTTCATGGCTTCTTGTCCAAGGAAATAAAAATTCTAGACCTATTCATACATACATACACATAGTCATGCATCATGAATTACACACACACGTATACACATATACATACATTATCTTTTTATTCCTTAATCATTTTTAATTTAGAACATATAATTACCAATTTACATAATAATTCAAATATCTCCAAGAATTCATATTAACACAATCACGCATCAAACACATATCAACCAACACATATGTGTAGAAAATAAATCTCTTTTTCATAAAAATACCCTTGTTTATAAACCACCATTTCTTTAAAGCATAAAAATGTCTAATATATAATTATCTCTCAAAACTCCATTTTAAAACCTATAACATCATCTCATGAAAAATCATTTCTTTTAAAGTTACTCATTACTTTGAAAATATGAATTAAGAAAATTATTTAGGAAAATACTCTTTCAAAACACTTTTCTTAAAAATAAATCTCTTTAGCATTTTAAGTTAATACGAGGAATTTGCGGGGTGTTACAAAAACCCTGTCTAATGGGATGACTCTCCATTTAAAAAACTGAACAAAATTTCGGGCACGAAATTCCAGTAAGTGGGGGAGGATTGTAACTTCCCGAATTTTAATCCCAAGTATAATTAGAATAATAGTAATAATAATAACAAAGTTAACTGAGTGTTAAAAAGGGATATTTTAGGTTTAGAAACGTATAATAATAGAAAATTAAGAATAAAGTAATTAAATGATTTAATATGATGTTTTCAAGATTGAATGTCGTAATAAAATTTTGATTTCATCATTATAATTGAAATATGTTTTCTAGTCAAAATAAGTGTAAATTTGTTATCATACGTTTTTCAAAAATAAAAGAGTATTTTTATTTTGTTTATTTAATATTTTGTCAGGGAGCTCAAGTGACAAGCCTTAGAGGCATTTTCGCAATTAATTTCTTTCGAAAGATATGTTTAATTTAATATTTTGAGCGTTAGTGTTCGGAGGCTGTTTTAGTTTTAGCTTCTAGACTGGATTGAATATATTACCAGTCTAAGTTATATATAATGATCTTCTATTTCAAAATTATAAATATTATATTTTATCAAGTTTAACCTTCTCAACTCCCTCTAGCTATCTAATAATTCGTGAACGTGATATTGTTCCTTTTGTCAGGACTCCCAAATAAGAAGGTAGTGTTATTGCTATTTAGGGAATAGATTCTAGGAATGTTATAGTGGTACCTAAGTGTAGTCAAATAATTATGAGAATAAACAATAGGGTAGTTGATATAGAAAATATAGGAAATATATGAATGAATGAAATGAACCCACTAGGCAAATTTTATGATTTATGTGAAGATAAAAATGTTAACAATAAGTTAAGAATGAAAATAAAGAAAACGAAACCACTCGAATAATTGTATGTTTTTTTATGTGTGTATGATTGGTGTTATTATGCTGAAAGATGCCATGTGTGTTGAAGTGAATGAGGGGTTGGGGATTTGAATTGAACCTAAACTATGTTAAGTTAATAGATATGATAAATTAAGGGACAAATTGGGACGTTTGAGTGTATGGTTAAGGAATGAGGAATTAAGGATGATAATAATATAAGGGAACTTAGAATAAATATAATTGGAGAATGATTTGAGGTGTTGAGTTGAAATGCATGAATTGTTACGGTAGAAATGAAGGAAAGTGTTATAAGTTGAATTAATTAGAATAAACGAAATGATGATCTTGGAAATGATTATGCATGTAGTGATGAATGTTTGAAATGATTTATAGTCAATGGTGTAACCTTGAATAGTAAAAAGAAGTGTTTGTGTATGCAATGAATGTATGAATAAGTGATGAGGATATAGTCCAACTAAACTTTAAGAGTTAATATGTGGTGAATGAAAAGAATACAATTGATGAGAAAAGTTAATAATGAGAAAAGTTGAGAACGAAACAATAAACCGGCACAGGTTAGGTCGAAAGACCTGGTCATAAGACCCTGTAGCCAAATGGTAAAAGGGAAATTGTCGTAGGTTAGGTCAGAAGACCTGGTCATAAGACCCTGTGGCTGAATAGTGAAAAAAGGAATCGGACACAAGTTAGATCGAAAGGTCTGGTCATAAGACCCTATGGATGAATAATGAAAGTGAACCCGACTCAGGTTAGATCGTAGGATCTGGTCATAAGACCCTGTGGCGGGATAAGAAAATAAAACTGGTGCAGGTTAGGTCGGGAGAATTGGTCATAAGACCTTGTATCCAATAAATAGAAAGAAGAAGATAATGAGAATAAATCTGGTACAGGTTAGGTCAGTAGACCTGGTCACTAGACTCTGTATCCAATTAATATGAGGAAAGATAATGAATGAGAAAATGAATAAAAGATAAAAGGAAAAGAAAAGAGCTAAGAAAAAATAAGAACGGTAAAAGGGTTAAGAGAATAGTAAAAGTGAATGAAAGTATGAAAAGGATTATGTTTGTTATGTTGTTAATATAGATGCAGGGCTTAGCTTATTGATATGCTTTTTAGAAGCTAATTTCCTAAGTTCTGTATAATGCTACCCTTCTTGCCATTTTTATTATAGGTACTGAGGCGGAGCATGCACGAGTCTTGACCGAGCAGGAGCACACTCCACTCCGTAGAGTGTGGATACTTAGGGGTGAGACCCTAGATGGGTCCAGGGTTTTACTTTTGGAAAAGCTTGATGTATATAAATGTTGTCTTTTGGGAATCAGAGTATTCCAACAATTTGTTCTTATTTTAGAATTAACGTTATGAATGCACTTTGAATTATTTTTCCCTGCTAGCATACTGCTGAATATATACTTGTGTTAATACAGGATTGCAGGAAAACTAATATTTTGGGAATGTCCCTATAACAAAGTAAATTCCGCCCGTTTTCACGGAGATTTTTTATAAGTTAAAGAGTTTTAAAAAGAAATTTTCAGTTCACTAATTTTGTAATGGGTAATTAAAGGTAACTAATAATAGGGTGTTACAATTTATGGTATCAGAGCAGTTTCCCTCGGCCTTTGGAGTGTGGACTCACAACTCCAGTGGTTACTCTCCAAGCGAGTAACCGATAAATAGTTAAGTGTCTCAGTTAGAGTAATAAGGTATATGTGTAGTTGCTTATGTGTGTATTTATTGACTAGTTATTTTCCCCAGAGCTAGGTATTATGGCTAGTAGACGCAGTGACGATGATAGGATCGCTGCAACTTTAGAGAACTTAGTTCAGATAAATCGAAGTCAAATTGAGACGGCAACCACATCAGCAATATTAGCAGTAGCACTGAATCCTCAAACACCACTAGCTCCAGATGAGATCGATTGGTTTGCTGAGTTCATAAGGAAGGTACCACCGACGTTTAAGGGTGGCTACAACCCAAACGGAGCACAGAAGTGGCTCCAGGAAATAGAAAAGGTATTCTGCGCGATGCGTCCTCTGGATAACCAGAGGGCATTGTTGGTAACATGTGCACTAACAGGAGAGGCGGAACAATGGTGAGCGCACATGTAGTGGATCATAGAAGTGAAAGATCAAAGTGTAGCCATGGATGTATTTAAGAGGAGATTCCATGCGAAATACTTTCTGGTGAACGTCCTTAGGGAGAAGGAGTTGGAATTTTTGAGGTTGACCCAGGGAACCATGAGTGTAACTGAATACACCGCTAAGTTTGAAGATCTTTGTAACATCCATAATTTATTCCTAAGCATAATTAGTGTGGTAATAGACTTAGAGTGAAGAGGTATGGGTATGTTAGGTTAAAATTAGGAATTTAGAAGTGTAATTTGAGAATTTAGAGCATAGGACTTAAGGAAGTTAAGAGTAGAAGATCCATATCTCTAAACCAAATTTCCTCCGTTGGATGTGAAGATAAGGGCCTTAGGAGGCTTGCCTCAAAATTTGGGAAAGATCCGACGGATAACGAAGAAGTTATGGCATTTTGAAATGCCAAGAAAAGAAGTCAAGCCTGACTAATCGAGTAGTGCCCTGACTAATCGAGTAGTCTGTCCAAACAACAAGTCAAGAAAATGGGGGACTACTCGAGTAGTGCACTGACTACTCGAGTAGTACGTGCAGTCTGAGAAAAAATAAAAGGACGAATGGAGCTTCATTTGCTCCATCCCTTCTTCCCCAAAGCAAACCCTAAGCTCCCCAATCAAAACCCCAATTTCCAAATCTCATGATCCAAGGTCTTGGTTCATCATCCAATCTTTTCCTCACCATCTCCATCATCTTTACCTCCATAAACACTCTTATAATTCAAGCTTTCTCTCTCTAGTTCATCATCCATGGAGTTTCTCTCTCTTCCTCTCAAGCACCATAGCCACACCCAAACACCATGAATCAAGGCATCATCAACCTTGATCATCACCACCAACCTCCATCATGGGAGAAAGCATCTAGATCAACCACAAGCTCTCTCTCTCTCTCTCTCGTGTTTCCCTCTCTCTCCTGGAGCTTCTCTCTGTCCTCCAATCTCAAGATCCAAGTGGAGATCTCTCAAAAGAGTGGGAATCCAAGTAGATCGGGGGTAGATCTAAGGTCCTTGGGCTTCAATCAAGCTTCCTCCCTCTCCGAGGTAAGGGGAGTCTCTTTTCCACACCTTGAGTTAGGGATAGTTGAGATATATAATAGGACTTGGGTTAAGTAGTTGAATTGGGTTATGGGTAGCAAAATAGCACCAGAATAGAATTGGTTTAAGGAAGTTGAATGTATCTTTGTTTTAATTTAAATATTTAATTGATTTAATTTTGGTAAAATCCCTTATGAATGTTGGTAATGTAGGAAGTGAAGAACCCTAGGGAGTTGACTTATATTAAAGTACTCTGAGGCATACCTGAGTATGTCAACTGATTGTATTGATTGTTAAACTAAACCATGTGATGAATGTGCGTATTTGTAATCTATATGCTAAATGAGTATAAATTTCAAGTATTAACAATTGTGAACAAAGGACAAGGCTTATGAAACGAACTAGTGAATATGGGAAATGGAAGTAAAACGATTATGTGTAACAAAAAGTAAAAGGTGAATTTAATATGTGGTGTTAAAGCAAAAATGTGAGAAGGTGAAATAGGTAAATTGGAATGAAGTGTAATATAAATGTTGGGCTATGAATGAGAATTCTATTTTGGTATGATTGGGATAACTGAGAAAGGAAATGAATAAGAAAATTGCATGAATGATTAGGTGTTGAATGTGTGTTGTTGTATTTAAATGTGTTATAATAGATTGATCGAGAAAGTGAATAATTCATGGCCTCTGAATTAAGGTGCCAAACATTGAGAATGTAGGGATTATGTGTAAACAAAAAGTAAAATGTGATGCTAAATATGCGATAAGTATGTATGGATGGTATATAATTGTATCTCAATAATGGTTATGTGTGAATGAGAAATTTATGCGTTGGCCTCTGATTTGAGGTGACGATTAATGGAAGGATTTGATAATTGATATAGGGAATGAGTATGGATAAGGAATGAATGGGAAAGGTGTGTAAGTGAAATTGTGATTATATGTGCTAAGTTGTTTGAGTAAGAAGATGAAAGTATGATTTGGCCTCTGATTTGAGGTAATGTGTAATGAAAGTGTAATAAGTGCGTTGGCCTCTGATTTGAGGTGACAATTAATGGAAAGTGTTGAATTTGCTGACCTCTGTTATGAGGGGCCCAAAATGAAGTAAAGTAATAAAGTGTTGACCTCTGACCTGAGGGACACAAGATGAAATGAATGTTAATGTGTTGACCTCTGACCTGAGAGACACAAAATGAATTAAAGTAAAGGAGTGTTGACCTCTGACCTGAGGGACACAAGATGAAATGAATGTTAAGGTGTTGACCTCTGACCTGAGGGACACCAAATGAATTAAAGTGATTGCGTGTTGACCTCTGATCTGAGGGACACAAAATGAAATAAAGTAAAAAGGGGTGCTGACCTCTGACCTGAGGGGCACATAATTTAAATAATAAAAATTTGTAGGCCTCTGTTGTGAGGTGCCAATTATGATGATTAAGTTTGTTTCATTGGCCTCTGATTTGAGGTGATGATCAGCATAAATGGAAAATGTGTTATTACTGAATAATTTGTTAATGGAAGCATTTTGTTATTCATGGCTTGGTTTGATTATGATACTTGAGTTATTATTATGTGCCTTTTTACTATCTTATGATTCAACGTGTTGTGAAAAGGTCTCACCCTTATGTGGTTAACATTTTAGGTGAAAGTCAAGGAGCTTGAGGATCAGAGTGTCACAGTGGAAGAATTGGAAAGAAGGAAACTTTATGTTTGTGCATACTTGTATTGTAAATGGATGCCCAATTTTACTTGTAAACTTGAATTGGAAAAAAGGAATTTTTAAGTACACTATTTTAATTATAAACTTTTACTCACTATTTTTGTATTTAAATTAAGGGTGTTACAATCTTATTCACTATGAACCGGACTACAAAGGTGTTGATGATAGGGTTAAGTGTTTCATGTTCGGAACGGGACTTCGTGCGGAACTACGAATAGCTTTTGAGCGTTATAACGTTGGTAGCTTTCCCCAGTTGGTCAATATGTGCAACATCTTTGAGGAGGGTTTGAAGCGAGAAGCATATGAAGGCACAGGTAGGAATATGCAGGGTTCAGCGGGCCCCATTAGAGGCAAGAAAAGAGCGGAGGATAGCAGATTTGTTCCAAATGCTAAACCACTTTGCCCACACTGTAGGAAGTTTCACCACAGTGTCTGCTGGACTGCGAGCAAACAAAGGAAGGAGAAACTTTGCTTCCAGTGCATCCAGCCAGGGCACTATGCTTACAACTGCCCCAACAAGATTCGGACCCAAGAGACGGGGGGAAGCAGGTCCGTTTAGAAAGAGATGGCTGATGCCAGGAGCGGACGGGAGGATAAAGAGTCAAGCAAGCACATGGAAGGTACGTGTTATGTGAAGTACCGGTTTGCTGCAACTAAATATATGAAGAGACTAGGACATTTTAAAAATAGGTATACCTTATGAACCCTAAGTCTCTACATCCAGCCTCTTAGAAAATCATGAAGCAACTTAGAAGGAAACAATAAGTTTTAGGGACCCAGTTGAAATATTACCAAATTCCATGATGGTATAGTTGTTTAATAGAATGTAAGGTTAGAACTGATCACTCTAATCCTTGCATATGTTAAATGATGATATTATCAACAAGACCCGACAACGGTGCGCTGTTGATAGACGTGAGGTTGGGATTGATCACCTCAATCTTTGCATCTATTATCCGATGATATCATTGTAGCCTTTTAAGTGAAATCAAGACAACCGAAATAGTAGCTCACCAAGAAATAGACCCTTTAGAAGAAAATAAATCAACCCGGAAAGTACTCTTTCTGAACCTTCACGCAGAATTGGGAAGTAGACCAAGAACAAAACTAACAAATAAGAACCTTAGTCTATTTTACTTGCTTAAGAGTAACGTATCCTAATACATAATCCTTGCAAAAATTGAGCGAACTTCATAAGAATCCCCTCTAACCATCATGAAAACAAACCATATTTTAGAAACCTAAAACGCACCGGGAATCTTACCAAGGTTCCTGGATGATTGTCTGATAGGAAAGCCAATCTTGACTACTTCATAGAGTCTCCATACCGAGACTAATCAAGGTGAACAAATGACCCGTACTTTTCGTTAAGTACGAGAATCTAGGTGTGTGCGGATGTGAAATTTCGCAAACCTTAGGAAATTTAGTCCAACCCACCAACCGCCATCGGGTAGTCAACCCAACACAACTCTCGATTTCGAGAGTAATGTAAGCTTCAAGAATGATAGAAAGGTCGAATTCCACTAGCATTCTTAGTCTATATCAAATTCATTCAAGCTTCCCTTAAGATTCAACTCGAAATAGGTTAAAATGGGATTGCTGACATACACCCAAGGTATGACTTAAGTGTCATTAATCTAACATAGTGCCTAATAGAGCGTTCAAATCTCAAGAGTGCCTGCCTACCTCAATTCATGACCACCAAAAGTCATATAAGGCTCTATTGGTGTTTCTGTGAGCCTTAATTAATGCTTCAATTCGTGCAAGTAAATCTCTTTCTTCTTATTCTTCTTGGTTTTGATTCAACCCTGAAGTAGCAATTTGAAATCTCAATCGAAGGTGTTCTCACTTCAACCAACTAAGGGTTGTAATCTCTTGATCTTCTCTTTGTTTCTCATTCGTAGATATCAATCGTTTCTGGAGTACTAAGTTTGGTCTGCTCAACTTGGTTTCACTGTGACTAGGAAAGTTAGGACCATAAAATGGTTTATTCTTTAAATAGTCTTCCGATTGCATGAACTTGATCAGGCTTCCTTAAAGCAAAATCACAAATGCATTCAATTTTATACTTCCTGGCATCGGTATAATCGGGTAAGTCGATGCCAAGTAGGAGAGAACTTGGTAACCCAATTAAAATCTTGTCTGAGTAACAAAACGAAAGCGAGACGGAAAGTCGGGCGAGAACAAGAAGTAGAATGTTCAAGCCTAAACCGAGAGCGCCAAGGAGTATGGACTTAGAAGTATCCTAAGTGGGAGAACGAAACCGAAGGGTCGTAAAGGCCATTGTTGAAAACCTGTCTAATGGGATGTGACTCTCCATTTACGAAACTGAACGGAATTTCGGGGACGAAATTCTAACAAGAGAAAGAAATGTAACATCTGTAACACCTAAGTTTATTTACCCTTATATACCCTTAATTAAAAAATAGCAACTTGAAAATTCCTTTTTTCGACTCAAGAATTGATTAGGAAAAACTCTTAATTACTTTTCTTTCATACGAAAATCCCCCGTCAAACGGACGGAGTTTCGTTTGTTTATTGGACTTTTCCAAAAATTCCTGTTTTCCTGCAACCTGATAAACAATAATATTTTCATATAACAAAGCCTGCAGGGCTATACACATATATATACCAGCTAGTGCATCTTTGTGCACGCATCAAAACAGGTTTAAGACATCATAGTATCAACATCAGAGTTAGCGGAATATAAACAAGTTTTAGGAAATAAGTTTTCCCCCAAAATAGACCCCTTTCCCAAAAGGAGTCGTCCTGGGCCCCCCCAAAAAGCTATTTACATTTATATACAACAAAATGATTCACATCATCGGGCCCAGGACATTCCCATGTCCTACATCACTAAAGGTAACCTACTCTCCCTGAGAGGGAGAGTACTCCTGCTCGGCCTGCTCAGGTGCAAACTCTTCCTCAGTACCTGTGGTGATAGTAAGGAGTGAGTATTACACATAAAATGGGGAGGCAGTTTCCAATTAAGACATAATGCGACACTAAGCCATACACATATAACAATTCAATCACAACATCATAAATAAGAGTCAATTCATCACAATTCAATTTCGAGTATTCATTAGTTTCTCAAATCGTTTTTGATTTAACATTTTCTTAAGTCTTTCGTTCCATGTATTTTAATCATATTAATATTCTTTTTATCTGTCCCTGGTCACGACCTACTGCGTCTACACTCCTGTGCACTCACGACTTACTGCGCCCGGGTATGTGTCTCAATCCCCTGGTCACGACCTACTGCGTCTGCACTCCTGTGCACTCACGACTTACTGCGCCCGGGTAAATCCCCTGGTCACGACCTACTGCACTCGCACCACCGCGCGATAGCGACTTACTGCGCCCGGGTATGTTTCTCAATCCCCTGGTCACGACCTACTGCGTTCGCACCACCGCGCGATAACGACTTACTGCGCCCGGGTAAATCCCCTGGTCACGACCTACTGCGTTCGCACCCCCGTGCGAAAACGACTTACTGCGTCCGGGTAAAATACAATCTCCCCTGGCTGAGCCTGGGTATAATATAATTAGTTCTTTATCATTATCAATTCTTTAGCAAATTTCCATTATTCAAAATTAATTACCACATTACACATTTTCATTATCCAATGATCACAAATATATTTTGTAACTTAATTAGCACAATTTCACTTATTATCACAACTCAAATTATTAACAACATAAGCATATAATTCATCAACATCACCAAACCACAAAATGCAATATGTCAACATCAAAATAAATTCCCTAAGTCATAAATTCTATTCTAACAATTATTTTATATCATATTAACCTAAACTAACACAAATATCTTAGTACTCATTATATGCATAATGTAAACTAAACCCCAGAGTAAGGTAATACTCACTATAACCCACTCCTTACCTTAAATTAGCAAAAGGAAGTTAGAACCTTAGTGAGCCCTAGCTCAAAATCTTGGAAACTTGAATTTCCTAAGTCTAGCTTGCCACCTCAACAAGGAAATGATGAAATGTTGATATACCACCCTATTTGTGAGAGCACAAGATGAAATATCCTTATCCTTGCCTTGGTTTGAGTTGGAACACATGAAGCAAAGTCCCTACATGATCATGGTGCAAGAACCTAGGGTTTTAGAATAAAAATCCATGAACTAAGAAGAGTTTGATTCATGAGGAAAATAACTTATGGCATGAAACTCACTTACCTAAATCAATGATGAGAAAATGAAAATCCAAAGAGTGAGAAGGTGGGTGCAACTCGTGTGGACCAATGGAGAGGAGAGGGTGAAGTTTCAATCAACATCCATGGTGCAAGGTTGGTTGGTCTTGGTTGATTTTGGGTTGAGGTGCCCAAAAATCAAGTGTTTTTGGTGGTTTGGGTGATGGAAGTGTGTTGGAGATGGAAAGAGCCTTGATGATGATGGAGTTGTGTTGGAGATGAAAGGTGGTGGAGTGATCATGTTTTTGGTGCCTTATTCTCACTCCAACAAGCCAGAAAGATCGTGTGGCTGGGAGCCAAACTTTGGCCCCAAGTTTTCAGATCAACGCACCAGATCTGGTGCCTACTGTGCGCACGCGCCTGGGCGGGAGATCTGCACCAGTTTTCTGGCCTGGTGCGTGGTGCGTCGTGCTGGTGCGGTCAGGGACGGATTTGGCGCATCACAAAATTTCTGGTGCGGCTGGCGTGCGCATCAGCTCGCCTGGGCGAATGGTGAGCTGGCCTGGGCGAGAATCTCACTGGATGGTGCACCAAAATGAACAATGACTCGCCTGGGCGAGTGACTCGTGCGCCTGGGCGAGTTTCAGGGCTTCCAACCTTCGATTTGCCGTAACTTTTTCGTCGACCGTCGGATCGAGTCCAAATTTTTAGACATGCTTCTTTACCCCATAAACTTCACATCCAAAGGTGGAATTTATTTTCTTAGCTTCCTATAATGAATTTCTAATTTTCTCTTTTCGGTTGATTTCTAACACTTAAAACGCCGATTTTACTCCCGATCTCGCTTATTTGACCCTGCCCAAAGCCATACATACCTTCTATACAACTCCTAGGACCTATATTCACCACCCACATATCTGGCAAAATTCATTAAATCACTTTTCCAATTTTTCCAAGGTTTTTAGCATTTATTTCACTTAAAATCAAGGTTTTTAGCATCGATGAGTGAAACCCTAATCGAGCTCTTAATCCTTGATTAAGTGCTTAATCACTTTCTTAAAACCCTAAACCCATTTGATTAGTGAGTTAATCCAAAATTAGTTTTCCTTAAACCCAAGATTAAGTTTTTGATTAGTGCCTTAATCCTTGATTAAGCCTTAATTACTAAGGATTAGTGGACTAAACCTAGATTAATTAACCTAATCCTACCCTAATCACGATTAGCACCCTAATTAGTGCCTTAAACCTAATTAGCTAATCTAATCACCCAAGGGCTCCATGTGGCCGAATTTAGATACATGGCTTGGCCACCAAGCTCATTTGCATGGTTGCCAAGTAGCATGCCCTTTTAGTCAACACCATGACATCACCACCATGACATAAGCATGACCAAAGAGAAGGAAAAAGTGAAGGAAAGGAGGGAAAGAAGGGGGAGGCCGTGAGGGCCTTGAGAGAAAGACTTGGTCACCAAGTTTTTAGACTTAACCCTTAAGCATTGCAAACAAACCCCCCATGCAAGCCCTTAGTAGCAAATAAAGAAAGTAAAGAAGAATAAAAGAGAAGCTAGAACCGTGGGAGTGATGGTGTGAGTTCATTTCTTCTTCATTTCTCATTTCCAAGCAAACCAACACACACCAACATCAACACCAACCCATACATCAACAACAACACAAAACCGTGAGGGAGTGAGTGAGTTCTCCATCATTCCCTCAACAATCACACACTTTCTTCCATTCTTTCCTAAACCAAACACAAAACACCAAGAGAATCATCAAACTCTTGGTGAAAAAAAAAGAAAAGAGAGGGAGTGGCCGAATCCTTAGAGGGAGAGAACCAACACCTTGAACACTTCATGATCTAAGCTAGATCAAGCTAAGAAAGTGAAAAGAGAAGGAGAAAGACCATGGACTAGGAAGAGGAAGGAGAAACCGTGAGGAGAGAGGAGAGAAATCAAAGACTTTGGACTTGAATTCTTAAAATTTTTATTAAGTAAGAACTTGTAACATGAACTTAATGAGGAAACCGCAATTGGTGGTTGGAGAGACTTAGGAACCCTAGGAATACACCTAGAAGGGGGGGTTGAATAGGTGTTGAAGCTACCTTGAAAGATTTTCGAACGAAACAAATCTAAACAATCAAAACAAATGATTTTTGCAAATTCTACAGCACTTAATCGATTAACCTGCAATTTACTCGAGTAGTACTCGATTAAACTTGAACTTAATCGATTAAATATGACAGAAAACAAAAAAATCAATTTTTCATTCGAATACGAAAATCAATCAATTCACATGCAAGATCAGAGATTCAGCGGAAATGATTAACACCTATATTCTTATTGATTAACCTAGTTATGAAAATGATTTTCCCTTTATCAATTTGAACAATCAAAGATTCAATTCAATCAATTATGAAAATCAATCTTTCTAGGTTTTCAACCAAGAACGCAATCAAATGGCTTGAATATAAAGAGTAAGGGTTTAGAGATACGACACAGTGATTTATCCTGGTTCACTTTCATCCACTTGAAAGCTACATCCAGTCCCCTCTTCAACCAAGAGAGATTCTTCACTATGAGGAATTAGAGTTCTCAAATTACAAGTGATTGCCTCACAAGACTCCCTTCTTGCTAGCTTACAAGAGATAACCGACACCCTTGCCTTGTAATCCTATTGATCTTCTCTCTAATCTAACCTCTACCCCTTGTTGATAATCGACACAACAAGTCTTCAATTGCTTGATGATAATCCACACACCAAGGCTTCACTTGCTTGATTCACAACCAAGACTTCTTCTTCTTCTTCAATAAGAATGCACTTGCTTGATGATAAAATCGACACACCAAGACTTCTTGTTTGTTGTAGTGGCTTGCCTTCTTGCAAAGATTACAACACAATAGAAAACACAAAACAATCCTATGAATCTCAATCAAGAGTTATGACAATTCACCATAAGAGATTCAAAGGTTCTTGATCAAAGAATATGAAAATATGAGAACTTTGATCTTTAGAAAATGAGAGAGAATAGAGTGGCTTGATTCTTTGTAAAACTTGTATGAAAATGATTCTAACTAATCACAAATAATAGGAAAAGGTTTATATAGAATACCCAAAAGTTGTAGCACTTGAAAACTGATTTTGAGAAGTGAAAAACGTATTTTAAAAATCAGTTCAGCAGTACTTAATCGATTAAGCAAGTCGTGTACTCGAGTAGTACTCGATTAAGTTATCACTTAATCGATTAAGTTGGTACTGTACATGTTCAAAACTTGTTTTCTCAAAAACCAACCTTTCCTTTAAAACCTTTAAGCCACCTATTGATTCTAGATTAAGTGAAAACTCAAATTATGATTTAATCATGACTTATGAATGAGATTCACTACCCTCTATAATAATCTACCCAAATAAAAAACCTATGAAGCTTGAGAGACAAAAGATAAAAGAAAATACAAATACACTCAAACTTAGGTCTTCATGAGCTTGCTTTCTCTCTTCTTCATTTGATGTTTGTTGTTGCTTGTTGAGCTTGAAACTTGATCAACACTTGTAGCTTGTTCAAAAACACTTTGTCATTATCAAAACATTCATCATGTTCATCATGGAACTAACAATCTCCCCCTTTTTGAAAATGACAACCCATGTTTTGAAATCACTTGAAGTTGTTGATGCTTGAAACATTTGATCACTTGAGAAGACTCTTTCTCCCCCTCAATCAATGCTTTAACACTTGAATCCAATTGAGATAGAAGCTTGATTCTCCCCCTATCTTAAACAACTTAGCTCAACCTACATAAAAACAACAAAACAACCTTTCTCCAAATATAATATCATATTATATTTCTCCCATGTTTCAAAACATACCATTTCTCCCCCTTTGAGAAACATTTCATTCAATTCAAAACATCATATTTCTCCCCCTTTGGCATTATCAAAAAGTAATATATACCAATTGAAATATAACATCTAAGCCAAGGTAAGAAATCAATGATCATTTCTTCACAACGTTGATACCAATTGAACAAATACAATAGAGCTTTACTTTGAAATGTGATATCAATTGGTAAGAGAATATAACAATGAAATATAATACCAATTGAAAACTAAAAAGATCATAATATCACTTAACAAAGAAGATATCAATTGTAAAGAAGAATCAATAATCACAAAAACATGATAATCAACTAATAATCTCTCAATGATACAAATTGAATTAACTAAACATTTAGAAAAGTAATATCAATTGAGAAGATACCAATTAAGATAATATATCAATATCAAATATTACCACTTTGTAGGACATTCACTTGAGATGCAAGTGTGATACCAATTGAAGATGTGAATATAGACATTCATAGTTGAGACCAATTGAGAACATGTGTCATTCATTTGCATCTTCAATCAAACCTACAAAACAATCATGCTTTGCTTTTTTTTTTTTTGGTATCCAAATGGTTTTGGATCCATTGTTGTTAGTGTAGGGACTTTCACCCTTTTTCATCCAAACAAAATTTCCTTTAGGTATACCATGCACTTTAACATAACACACATTTGAAGTATGTCCATGAGTACCACAATAGAAACATGTTGGAGGATTTGAAAAATCAACTTTAGAAAAATCAACAACATTTCTATGAGATTTACTCTTAGCATTAGTATAACCCAAACCAAACTTGTTTGAATTTTCTCTTTGAAAATTTAACAATGTGCGCAATCTAATATCACAATTTGAGAAACTTGCAAGCTTATTTTTCAAAATAGCATTTTCATTTTTAAGCAACTTGCAATTCTCACAATCAACCACAATATTCAATCTACTAGCACAATCACAAGAAGAACTAGCATATATAAGATCAAGAGTTTCATTTTCAAGATTAAGCTCATCAACTTGTTTTTGAAGATCTAAAATCTCTTTTTGATGTTTCAAAATGAGCTTCTTTCTTTCAATGTTTTTCAAAGCTAGTTTTCAAGTTGTTCATACATTTCTTCATAAGCATTATGTAACAATTCATATTTAGAAGAAATTTCGGATTTAGATTCACTTACATTGCTATCCTCGCTTTGATAACATGATTCATCATTTGAACTTTGTTCTTCATCATCTACTAGAGTTATCAAGTTGAGACAAGCGGCTTCTTCATCATCCGAAGAACTACTCGATGTGCTTTTCTTGTTATCTTCATCACTATCCCAAACTATGTATGCTCTTTTAGATTTAGAATTTTTCTTGTCTTTCTCCTTCTTCTTGAGATACTTAGAGCATGAGTACTTGAGATGTCCGGGCTTTCCACATTCATGGCAAACTACACCTTCTTTTGAATTTTTGGTCTTATAGTGTGGGGAATCCTTCTCTTTACTTTTGTCCTTGTTCAACCTTCCTTTTCTCCTTAGAAACTTGTCAAACTCTTTTAACAAAAGTTTCATGTCTTTTTCATCAACATCGGAATCGGAATCTTCACTATCATCATCATCGGAACTATCTTTCTTTTTATATGCACTTTTTACTCTAAGAGCAAGTCCTTTCCTTGATTTGTTCTTATCCGACTCTTCATTGATACTTAATCGTCCAAGCTCCATTTCATGTTCTTGAAGCTTTCCGAAAAGTGTTGCTAGATCCATAGCATCCTGAGGAAATCGCAATTGGTGGTTAGAGAGACTTAGGAACCCTAGGAATACACCTAGAAGGGGGGGTTGAATAGGTGTTGAAGCTACCTTGAAAGATTTTCGAACGAAACAAATTGAAACAATCAAAACAAATGATTTTTACAAATTCTACAGTACTTAATCGATTAAGCAAGTCGTGTACTCGAGTAGTACTCGATTAAGTTAACATTTAATCGATTAAATATGACAGAAAACAGAAAAATCAATTTTTCATTCGAATACGAAAATCAATCAATTCACATGCAAGATCAGAGATTCAGCGGAAATGATTAACACCTATATTCTTATTGATTAACCTAGTTATGAAAATGATTTTCCCTTTATCAATTTGAACAATTAAAGATTCAATTCAATCAATTATGAAAATCAATCTTTCTAGGTTTTCAACCAAGAACGCAATCAAATGACTTGAATATAAAGAGTAAGGGTTTAGAGATACGACACAGTGATTTATCCTGGTTCACTTTCATCCACTTGAAAGCTACATCCAGTCCCCTCTTCAACCAAGAGAGATTCTTCACTATGAGGAATTAGAGTTCTCAAATTACAAGTGATTGCCTCACAAGACTCCCTTCTTGCTAGCCTACAAGAGATAACCGACACCCTTGCCTTGTAATCCTATTGATCTTCTCTCTAATCTAACCTCTACCCCTTGTTGATAATCGACACAACAAGTCTTCAATTGCTTGATGATAATCCACACATCAAGGCTTCTCCTTGCTTGATTCACAACCAAGACTTCTTCTTCTCCAATGAGATTTGCTTGATGATAATCGACACACCAAGGCTTCTTTGTTTGTTGTAGTGGCTTGCCTTATTGCAAAGATTACAACACAATAGAAAACACAAAACAATCCTATGAATCTCAATCAAGAGTTATGACAATTCACCATAAGAGATTCAAAGGTTCTTGATCAAAGAATATGAAAATATGAGAACTTTGATCTTTAGAAAATGAGAGAGAATAGAGTGGCTTGATTCTTTTTAAAACTTGTATGAAAAATGATTCTGACTCATCACAAATAATAGGAAAAGGTTTATATAGAATACCCAAAAGTTGTAGCACATAAAAACTGATTTTGAGAAGTGAAAAACGTATTTTAAAAATCAGTTCAGCAGTACTTAATCGATTAAGCAAGTCGTGTACTCGAGTAGTACTCGATTAAGTTAACATTTAATCGATTAAGTTGGTACTGTACATGTTCAAAACTTGTTTTCTCAAAATCCAACCTTTCCTTTAAAACCTTTAAGCCACCTATTGATTCTAGGTTAAGTGAAAACTCAAATTATGATTTAATCATGACTTATGAATGAGATTCACTACCCTCTATAATAATCTACCCAAGATAAAAAACCTATGAAGCTTGAGAGGCAAAAGATAAAAGAAATACAAATATACTCAAACTTAGGTCTTCACGAGCTTGCTTTCTCTCTTCTTTATTTGATGTTTGTTGTTGCTTGTTGAGCTTGAAACTTGATCAACACTTGTAGCTTGTTCAAAAACACTTTGTCATTATCAAAACATTCATCATGTTCATCATGGAACTAACAATCTCCCCCTTTTTGAAAATGACAATCCATGTTTTGAAATCATTTGAAGTTGTTGATGCTTGAAAAATTTGATCACTTGAGAAGACTCTTTCTCCCTCTCAATCAATGCTATAACACCTGAATCCAATTGAGATAGAAGCTTGATTCTCCCCCTATCTTCAACAACTTAGCTCAACCTACATAAAAACAACAAAACAACCTTTCTCCAAAATATAATATCATATTTCTCTCATATTTCTCTCATGTTTTGAAAACATACCATTTCTCCCCCTTTGAGAAACATTTCATTTAATTCAAAACATCATATTTCTCCCCCTTTGGCATTATCAAAAAGTAATATATACCAATTGAAATATAACATCTAAGCCAAGGTAAGAAATCAATGATCATTTCTTCACAACATTGATACCAATTGAACAAATACAATAGAGCTTTACTTTGAAATGTGATATCAATTGGTAAGAGAATATAACAATAAAATATAATACCAATTGAAAACTAAAAAGATCATAATATCACTTAACAAAGAAGATATCAATTGTAAAGAAGAATCAATAATCACAAAAACATGATAATCAACTAATAATCTCTCAATGATACAAATTGAATTAACTAAACATTTAGAAAAGTAATATCAATTGAGAAGATACCAATTAAGATAATATATCAATATCAAATATTACCACTTTGTAGGACATTCACTTAAGATGCAAGTGTGATACCAATTGAAGATGTGAATATAGACATTCATAGTTGAGACCAATTGAGAACATGTGTCATTCATTTGCATCTTCAATCAAACCTACAAAACAATCATGCTTTGCTTTTTGGTATCCAAATGGTTTTGGATCCATTTTTGTTAGTGTAGGGACTTTCACCCTTTTTCATCCAAACAAAATTTCCTTTAGGTATACCATGCACTTTAACATAACACACATTTGAAGTATGTCCATGAGTACCACAATAGAAACATGTTGGAGGATTTGAAAAATCAACTTTAGAAAAATCAACAACATTTCTATGAGATTTACTCTTAGCATTAGTATAACCCAAACCAAACTTGTTTGAATTTTCTCTTTGAAAATTTAACAATGTGCGCAATCTAATATCACAAATGGTGAAACTTGCAAGCTTATTTTTCAAAATAGCATTTTCATTTTTAAGCAACTTGCAATTCTCACAATCAACCACAATATTCAATCTACTAGCACAATCACAAGAAGAACTAGCATAGATAAGATCAAGAGTTTCATTTTCAAGATTAAGCTCATCAACTTGTTTTTGAAGATCTAAAATCTCTTTTTGATGTTTCAAAATGAGCTTCTTTCTTTCAATGTTTTTCAAAGCTAGTTTTTCAAGTTGTTCATACATTTCTTCATAAGCATTATGTAACAATTCATATTTAGAAGAAATTTCGGATTTAGATTCACTTACATTGCTATCCTCGCTTTGATAACTTGATTCATCATTTGAACTTTGTTCTTCATCATCTACTAGAGTTATCAAGTTGAGACAAGCTGCTTCTTCATCATCCGACGAACTACTCGATGTGCTTTTCTTGTTATCTTCATCACTATCCCAAACTATGTATGCTCTTTTAGATTTAGAATTTTTCTTGTCTTTCTCCTTCTTCTTGAGATACCTAGAGCATGAGTACTTGAGATGTCCGGGCTTTCCACATTCATGGCAAACTACACCTTCTTTTGAATTTTTGGTCTTGTAGTGTGGGGAATCCTTCTCTTTACTTTTGTCCTTGTTCAACCTTCCTTTTCTCTTTAGAAACTTGTCAAATTCTTTTAACAAAAGTTTCATGTCTTTTTCATCAACATCGGAATCGGAATCTTCACTATCATCATCATCGGAACTATCTTTCTTTTTGTATGATCTATTGACTTTAAGAGCAAGTCCCTTTCTTTCTTTGTTTTTATCCGACTCTTCATTGATACTTAATCGTCCAAGCTCCATTTCATGTTCTTGAAGCTTTCCGAAAAGTGTTGCTAGATCCATAGCATCCAAATTTTTAGATTCAACAATAGCCGTTACTTTTGGTTGCCAATTCCTGTCTAAACATCTCAACACTTTGTTAGAAAGTTCACCTTGTAGAAAAGTTTTACCATGAGCAAGTAAATGATTTATAATATGAGTAAAACGCTTTTGCATATCATTTATAGATTCATTTGGAAGCATATGAAACAATTCATAATCACGCATTAAAGCATTCAATCTAGCTCTCCTAACCTCACTAGTTCCTTCATGAGTCACTTGTAAAGTGTCCCACATTTCCTTAGCACTAGAACATTGAGAAACTCTAAAGAACTCGTCATAGGATAAAGCGGATGTAATGATATTCTTTGCTTTATAATCATATTGTACTTTCTTTCTATCATCATCCTTCCACTTATCCTCGGGGATCAATTGTTCTACACCTTCAACTAAACTAGAGGGGATATGAGGACCTTTTTCAACTACTTTCCAAATTTCACTATCTATGGCTTGGATAAAGATTTTCATTCTAACTTTCCAATATGCATAGCCTTCTCCGGCAAACAATGGAGGACGACTTATTGAAGCACCTTCACCACCAAAGGGATTCGTAGAACCCATTGCGATTTTCTTAAAGGATCTTTACGAAAAAGCTCTTATGCTCGTGTCTTTCGACCGAGCTCTGATACCAATTGAGGAAATCGCAATTGGTGGTTAGAGAGACTTAGGAACCCTAGGAATACACCTAGAAGGGGGGGTTGAATAGGTGTTGAAGCTACCTTGAAAGATTTTCGAACGAAACAAATTGAAACAATCAAAACAAATGATTTTTACAAATTCTACAGTACTTAATCGATTAAGCAAGTCGTGTACTCGAGTAGTACTCGATTAAGTTAACATTTAATCGATTAAATATGACAGAAAACAGAAAAATCATTTTTTCATTCGAATACGAAAATCAATCAATTCACATGCAAGATCAGAGATTCAGCGGAAATGATTAACACCTATATTCTTATTGATTAACCTAGTTATGAAAATGATTTTCCCTTTATCAATTTGAACAATTAAAGATTCAATTCAATCAATTATGAAAATCAATCTTTCTAGGTTTTCAACCAAGAACGCAATCAAATGACTTGAATATAAAGAGTAAGGGTTTAGAGATACGACACAGTGATTTATCCTGGTTCACTTTCATCCACTTGAAAGCTACATCCAGTCCCCTCTTCAACCAAGAGAGATTCTTCACTATGAGGAATTAGAGTTCTCAAATTACAAGTGATTGCCTCACAAGACTCCCTTCTTGCTAGCCTACAAGAGATAACCGACACCCTTGCCTTGTAATCCTATTGATCTTCTCTCTAATCTAACCTCTACCCCTTGTTGATAATCGACACAACAAGTCTTCAATTGCTTGATGATAATCCACACATCAAGGCTTCTCCTTGCTTGATTCACAACCAAGACTTCTTCTTCTCCAATGAGATTTGCTTGATGATAATCGACACACCAAGGCTTCTTTGTTTGTTGTAGTGGCTTGCCTTATTGCAAAGATTACAACACAATAGAAAACACAAAACAATCCTATGAATCTCAATCAAGAGTTATGACAATTCACCATAAGAGATTCAAAGGTTCTTGATCAAAGAATATGAAAATATGAGAACTTTGATCTTTAGAAAATGAGAGAGAATAGAGTGGCTTGATTCTTTTTAAAACTTGTATGAAAAATGATTCTGACTCATCACAAATAATAGGAAAAGGTTTATATAGAATACCCAAAAGTTGTAGCACATAAAAACTGATTTTGAGAAGTGAAAAACGTATTTTAAAAATCAGTTCAGCAGTACTTAATCGATTAAGCAAGTCGTGTACTCGAGTAGTACTCGATTAAGTTAACATTTAATCGATTAAGTTGGTACTGTACATGTTCAAAACTTGTTTTCTCAAAATCCAACCTTTCCTTTAAAACCTTTAAGCCACCTATTGATTCTAGGTTAAGTGAAAACTCAAATTATGATTTAATCATGACTTATGAATGAGATTCACTACCCTCTATAATAATCTACCCAAGATAAAAAACCTATGAAGCTTGAGAGGCAAAAGATAAAAGAAATACAAATATACTCAAACTTAGGTCTTCATGAGCTTGCTTTCTCTCTTCTTTATTTGATGTTTGTTGTTGCTTGTTGAGCTTGAAACTTGATCAACACTTGTAGCTTGTTCAAAAACACTTTGTCATTATCAAAACATTCATCATGTTCATCATGGAACTAACACATCCAAATTTTTAGATTCAACAATAGCCGTTACTTTTGGTTGCCAATTCCTGTCTAAACATCTCAACACTTTGTTAGAAAGTTCACCTTGTAGAAAAGTTTTACCAAGAGCAAGTAAATGATTTATAATGTGAGTAAAACGCTTTTGCATATCATTTATAGATTCATTTGGAAGCATATGAAACAATTCAAAATCACGCATTAAAGCATTCAATCTAGCTCTCCTAACCTCACTAGTTCCTTCATGAGTCACTTGTAAAGTGTCCCACATTTCTTTAGCACTAGAACATTGAGAAACTCTAAAGAACTCGTCGTAGGATAAAGCGGAGGTAATGATATTCTTTGCTTTATAATCATATTGAACTTTCTTTCTATCATCATCCTTCCACTTATCCTCGGGGATCAATTGTTCTACACCTTCAACTAAACTAGAGGGGATATGAGGACCTTTTTCAACTACTTTCCAAATTTCACTATCTATGGCTTGGATAAAGATTTTCATTCTAACTTTCCAATATGCATAGCCTTCTCCGGCAAACAATGGAGGACGACTTATTGAAGCACCTTCACCACCAAAAGAATTCATAGAACCCATTGCGATTTTCTTAAAGGATCTTTACGAAAAAGCTCTTATGCTCGTGTCTTTCGACCGAGCTCTGATACCAATTGAGGAAACCGCAATTGGTGGTTGGAGAGACTTAGGAACCCTAGGAATACACCTAGAAGGGGGGGTTGAATAGGTGTTGAAGCTACCTTGAAAGATTTTCGAACGAAACAAATCTAAACAATCAAAACAAATGATTTTTGCAAATTCTACAGCACTTAATCGATTAACCTGCAATTTACTCGAGTAGTACTCGATTAAACTTGAACTTAATCGATTAAATATGACAGAAAACAGAAAAATCAATTTTTCATTCGAATACGAAAATCAATCAATTCACATGCAAGATCAGAGATTCAGCGGAAATGATTAACACCTATATTCTTATTGATTAACCTAGTTATGAAAATGATTTTCCCTTTATCAATTTGAACAATCAAAGATTCAATTCAATCAACTATGAAAATCAATCTTTCTAGGTTTTCAACCAAGAACGCAATCAAATGGCTTGAATATAAAGAGTAAGGGTTTAGAGATACGACACAGTGATTTATCCTGGTTCACTTTCATCCACTTGAAAGCTACATCCAGTCCCCTCTTCAACCAAGAGAGATTCTTCACTATGAGGAATTAGAGTTCTCAAATTACAAGTGATTGCCTCACAAGACTCCCTTCTTGCTAGCTTACAAGAGATAACCGACACCCTTGCCTTGTAATCCTATTGATCTTCTCTCTAATCTAACCTCTACCCCTTGTTGATAATCGACACAACAAGTCTTCAATTGCTTGATGATAATCCACACACCAAGGCTTCACTTGCTTGATTCACAACCAAGACTTCTTCTTCTTCTTCAATAAGAATGCACTTGCTTGATGATAAAATCGACACACCAAGACTTCTTGTTTGTTGTAGTGGCTTGCCTTCTTGCAAAGATTACAACACAATAGAAAACACAAAACAATCCTATGAATCTCAATCAAGAGTTATGACAATTCACCATAAGAGATTCAAAGGTTCTTGATCAAAGAATATGAAAATATGAGAACTTTGATCTTTAGAAAATGAGAGAGAATAGAGTGGCTTGATTCTTTGTAAAACTTGTATGAAAATGATTCTAACTAATCACAAATAATAGGAAAAGGTTTATATAGAATACCCAAAAGTTGTAGCACTTGAAAACTGATTTTGAGAAGTGAAAAACGTATTTTAAAAATCAGTTCAGCAGTACTTAATCGATTAAGCAAGTCGTGTACTCGAGTAGTACTCGATTAAGTTATCACTTAATCGATTAAGTTGGTACTGTACATGTTCAAAACTTGTTTTCTCAAAAACCAACCTTTCCTTTAAAACCTTTAAGCCACCTATTGATTCTAGATTAAGTGAAAACTCAAATTATGATTTAATCATGACTTATGAATGAGATTCACTACCCTCTATAATAATCTACCCAAATAAAAAACCTATGAAGCTTGAGAGACAAAAGATAAAAGAAAATACAAATACACTCAAACTTAGGTCTTCATGAGCTTGCTTTCTCTCTTCTTCATTTGATGTTTGTTGTTGCTTGTTGAGCTTGAAACTTGATCAACACTTGTAGCTTGTTCAAAAACACTTTGTCATTATCAAAACATTCATCATGTTCATCATGGAACTAACACTTAAAAGTTTTAAACCTTATTCTTTGATTCTTGTTCTTTTTCATTCTTTTCTTTCTAAACTTTGATTTTGTTGAAAAAGTGTGATGCATGTTATTTTCTAAGCTTGATGCTAAAAGGTTTTGTTAAGAGTATGTTTTCTTCATGACCTTGAGTTTTCTCTTTGATCTCTTGAAAATGTTTTGGGAAAGAACTTGATTTTGAGTTTCATGAAAGATTTTTCGAAGATCTAATAACTTTGGTTGCATGCATGTCAAAATCTATGTTTGGGCCTTGCCATACTTGATGTTTGAATCCTAGTGTGAAAGATCTTTGAAAATGATTGATTTTTTTGGTGATTTTTCTTGTGAATGGCCACGGTTTGCACTAAGTTTTTAAGTTAGGAGTTTTGATGATTGAATCTTGTTATGCACATGTGATTATCTTGAGATTCTAAGCATGTTTTGAGAGTTTGAAACTCTAAGAAAATTCTTTTAAGAAAATCATGGATAGGTCACGGTTTTGTTATGATTGTGAGCATGAGCTTGATTTTCTTTTGATTGATCCCTTGCATGTTGTGATCTTGAGCTTAGTAATGTTTTTTGAATGAAAGGAAATTATGTGACTTGCCATGATGGCCACGGTTTGATGCTTGATCTTTAGGTTAGAAGTTTTAATGTTGTGTTTTGATTATGTGCATGTGTTTTCCATGAACTTTGAGTTGATTTTGTGTAATTAAATGTGAAGTCTAAATTGTTTAAAAGACCTATATATGCCACGGTCTCATATAAGAAAATATGCTAAGACTATGCTCTTGTTTGCTTGATGAACTATGTGAAATTGTTGATTGAATGTGGAATTGTTTTTAAATCTTGAACTCTTGAAAAACATTTTTGAGAAAGCTAGGTCTAGGTCACGGTTTAGACCTTAGACTTTGAGCTAAATCTCCTTGAGTGTGTGAATGATTATGTCATGAAATCATGTGTTGATTTGTGAAGTTAATCCTTGAGAAAATAAATTTCTAAACAAACCATGATGCATACGGTTTTGACTTAATAAGATAAAGTTTTTCTAAGATGAAATTAAATAAATGGAAGTTAATTTAAGAATTGATCTATGTGTTTAAGTGAGGCATAATTTGGTTTGTGTATGCTAAGTGTTTGATTTCCTCATTTGACTTGGACTATATGTATGGATGAGTTTGTGAACATGCTTGATGGCTTGTAATTGTGAAATGTTTGGAACAAATGAATGATTGTTTGATTTGTTTGTCTTGAGTGCCTTGCTGCCCTCATATGATTCTAAGTGTTTAAACTTGATAAGTTATTGATTAAAGTGTTTACTTGATTTCTTTCAAGATGCTTGATTTGTGTATGCTTTTGAATTGGTTTTCAAACATGGAAAATAAATTTAAAACCTAGGACATGGTGCTGTCCAGAATTTTATAGACTACGTTTCCTATTTAAAAGTGTTTTAAAAGTTCTCTTAAGGTGTTTTAAGGTTAAGTTTTTAAGGGTATTCGATCTAGGTCAAAGATGGCTTGAAAAGTGCGATTTTTCGATGATTTTGGAATTGATTTCAATGCTGTCCAAGAGGGACCAGCAAAGGGAACTTCTAATTAAATTGATTCAATTGAATATTTTCCCATGATTTAAAAGTATAAAAGCTAATGTTCGACCTTGGGCAAGTTCGAGTTAAAGAGAATTGATGTTTCGGTTTCTGAATGAAGTAAATGTTTGAATTCTCTTGAGTCATCTTGAGAATGAATTTAAGAATAATAATTAAATAAAGATTAACACTCACATATTTATTTTATGGGACTTGAAAGAAGTTGGAGTCGGGCAGACGGGGAAGGAAGCGAATCACTCGGAACTTGTAGGCTCGATAGCTGCAAATCCAGGTGAGAGAGAAGTTATCCTAAGACGCTTTGGTGTCTAGTGAGTATGCTAGGACACTCCGCACTCTCTCAAAGTCGGAGTAAAGGTCTAACGTAGCTAGTAGTATACCCGACAATTTGTGTGATTGTTTGTGTTGAGGTATACGAAGACTCAGACCTATGCCATTACATGGTATTGATTGATTGAAATATTTGTTTATGTTGAGTTATATTGCTGCTTACATTGTCGTTGCATGAGCATAATGCATCATCCCGCGTTATAAGATAAGAATAGAAAAGACATAGAAAAACTTTAAGAATTCCCCTGACGATTGGAACCGGATGATGCCGATACGCCGAGTACGTGGAACGAGTGATGATGTTACGACGATGATGACTGGAGTGTGGACGCAACAATGGCGGTTAGCCACATGATGAAAATGAATGGCGGTTAGCCACATGATAAAAGTGAATGGCGGTTAGCCACATGTTGAAAGTGAATGGGGGTTAGCCACATGATGAAAGTGGATGGCGGTTAGCCATATGTTGAAAGTGAATGGCGGTTAGCCACATGATGAGAATGAATGGCGGTTAGCCACGTGTTGAGATGATTGACGGATAGCCACATGTTTGAATATCGTAGTCGAGTCCCATCAGAAGCAACCCGCATATGGTTGGTGCTATGTGTCGGAGGAGACTTAGGATGGGTCGACAGTAGGACAATCGAATAGAACCTTTTTGCCCTAAAACCCTTACCCGAAGTAGTGGAGAGGAAGATACGGTGTTTACCTGCGTGGTACTCACTTGATGATTGGGATAGGGGAAGGCAATGACGGTGACTCATCAAGAAGCCTGAAGAGGAGTCTGTCTAGGCGGGAAAAGCTACAGGGGACCTGGGTTGACCATCCCGGGTAGGGGTGAGTAGTCCAGTGTCGTAGTTGAAGTACTGCATGATCACTAGACAGATGACTGACGCCCCTTGACTAAATCAGGATCAGAAGAGGGATGCTTGAACTCGGTGGAGGTTGACGCCCCTTTGTCATGACATTATTTTCCCGGGCATTTTATATTATATTTTGGCGTAGTCTCCTGAAGCCGGAGTGGTAGAGATCCTATACTTCTGATTGCTTCCGACTAGGTGGATGGATCGAGGAGATGTAAACCTGAACCTTAAACCCAAAAGCTTGAATTCTGATACGATTGACTTGTGTTATGTGAACTATGAGACTTCGGCTTGAGAAAGCGATACGATAAGAGATTCGACTTTGCGAGATAAGCTGTTTAAGAGATTCGAATGAGTAAGACGACTTAACTAAGAGAATTTCCCCAATGAAAAGATGAGACGTTAGTTAGTGTGACGATTGCATTGCATCCTCATGCATTATGTATAATTATCTGTTGTGTTGTTTGTCTATATTGTTTGTTATGTTCTGGTATGCGTCACTAGTGAAATTCCAAGAAGTCGATGGGAGTAATTCCATTCGGATAACTTACTCTCCCTACTTCTTGTGCATATGTGACTATAAATCTTCGATTCTAAAAGACGGTGGAGCTGGTGGTGCTACTCCCGGAGGGAGGACCTACTGATCGTGATGCGCTGACGAGAGGGCTACTGACGGACGATGAAGATTGCTTTCGAAGGCTTATGTGTGGATCGAGAAAGAGTTGTGTTAGTAGCTATGACTAGGTTCCCTTTATACCCTTGCTGTTATGCTGATCAAGTGTACCCCTTTTCTTTTTGAAATGTTTTTGCTAAGACTTATGTTTATGTAAGAATGGCACCGATGTTCTGTGGTAGCCACTTTTATAAGAACCTTTATGGTATGTTTTCTAAACTGTTTTAGAAGACGGTCCTGACCCGACAGATAAACTATTTTAAGTAAATCAAATATGTTTCTAAGTGATCAAGTGTTTTATTCCTTTATTTAAAGTGAGTTTTCATTATCAAACTGTTTTCAAAGTTTTCCACAAATGTTTTCGAGAAGAATGATTTTAAAAGTAATACCTTGTTTTGGGAAGCTCGACAGTCGAGTGTATCCATGCTTTTCAAAAAAAAAAAAATTTCCCTGTTTTTCCTAAAAGAAGTAATTAGTGTTTTAGAGTATTTGTTTCCGAGTTTTCCAAATCGGGGTGTTACACTTGGTGGTATCAGAGCAATGGTTGTCCATGCGGCCTGAACATGGCCTTACATGTTCTCTGTTGTGTGCTCTCTAGATATATTTAGGTTGTGTGCTTAGATACGTTAGTAGGTATATTAAATCGTTAGTGGGTTAATGAATATAGTTCACGATGTCTGGAAGAGGAAGAGGTCGACATGCTCCTGAAGCAGCTCGGAACACCGAGGGCATGCTGAACGAGCTGACTGCTGCAGTTCTAGGTATGAATGAGAATCTCAACGCGATACATCAGCAGGCTCAGCAGAACAACCAGAACCAAAACCTAGGACCTCAGGAATATAGGGGATTAGATGAGTTTTGTAAGAGGAACCCTAAGGAATTCGCCGGTGGATACGCTTCGGAGAACGCTAATGAGTAGCTTAGGGAGTTGGAAAAGATCTTCACCGTTATGCAATGCGCCGATGCTCAGAAGGTAACCTACGCGGTCTAAATGTTGACGAAGGAGGCGTCTGATTGGTGGGAGAACACTAGGCAAGTTATAGAGGTTCAACAGCAAGCTGTTACTTTGGACTCTTTTAAGCAAAAGTTCTTGGAGAAGTACTTCCCTATCGATATGAAATTGAAGAAGGAGATTGAGTTCATGCACCTGACTCAAGGAAATATGACGGTCGGCGAGTATGCTGCGAAGTTTGAGGAACTGGTGAAGTATGTACCACACTACAATCAACCCGGAAATGACCAGTCGAAGTGCGCAAAGTTTCTTGATGGGCTTAAGACTGAGATTAAGATGGCTTTTATACATATGGGAATCGAGAGTTTTCCGCTCTTAGTAAGTAGGTGTAGAATCTATGAGGATGGGCTTAAGGCGAAGAACGTTGGTAATAAGACTGTCGTACCCTCGAGTTCCCATGGACCAATGAGGAACAACCCCAATTACCAGAATGTGAGACAAGGAACCCAGCATGGGCGAGGACCTTACGATCGATCTGGGGGAAGAAGGGATAATCGTTATGGAGGATCATGGCCCCGATGGAACAACAATCGTGATAACAGTAACCGAGGTAATAGGAGCACCAACGCTTGGAGCAACAATGGGAGTAGGAATCATCCCAACAATGCTGAAAGGAGCTCTAGAACTTCAGCCCCGTACTGTGCTCAGTGTCGTCGACACCATTTCGGTCAATGTCGTTCTAAGGTAGTTTGCTTCAACAGCCAAGGAAATGGCCACTATGCAAACCAGTGCACTAAGCCAAGGCAAGAGAGGAATGTTTCGACTGCTGCTAAGCCTCAGGAGAAAGGAAGAGTCTTCACGATGAGCGGTGTAGAGGCTTCAAACCACGATGGTCTTATCCAAGGTACATGTCTTATACGTGAGATTTCCTTGAATGTGTTGTATGATTCGGGTGCTACGCACTCTTTTATATCCGATGATGTTGTGAGTAGATTGCATCTAATGGTAGCTTATCTACCATATGACTTGATTGTGTTTACCCCTACTAGTGACCCAGTCACAGTTTCGACTTTTTGCCCTAAGTGCCCCATAGTGATAGATGATAGAACTTTTCCCACTGACCTGATAACATTACCCTTATCTCAAATCGATGTTATCTTAGGAATGGACTGGTTATCTGCTAACCATGTTCAGTTGAATTGTTTCACTAAGACCCTATCTTTTGAAAACCCTGATGAATCCTTACCCAAGCACGTATCTGCCAATCAAGTCATGGATTCTCTGAGAGAGGGAGCCCATTGATCGAGGCCGTACCCGATCAAAATAAAAGGTGTTTATTCTGTAGTACTAGGAAGGTGATCCTAGGTCGTTTCCCAGCGAATATCGGTCTAGGCAAAGTATCAAACACGTAGTGTGCAGTAAAATGGGGGGGGGTTTTGTGTGTGACAAATGTGAAGAACAAAACATAAACAGAATATAAAAACTAAGAAAATCAGAAACAAAAGCGGGCAAACCCCTTTGGCTACGTACACTACTCAATCCTAGCTCACTAAAGATCGATTCCTCTCCTCTCCTCTGTCCAACTCGTGATAACCAAATACTAAGCGAAAATTCAGTTATCACTCCAAACCCTAACTTCTAATTAAGCATCAGAAACCAGAATTGGAGTTTTTACGAGTTAATACAAATTAAGCATTTATATTCATGTATTATCTCTACGAAATGGAATTAAGCAAACCACTACACATCGATAAACATGAAAACAGAGAAGAGAAAACGAAATTGCATTAATAACAAGAGCTCAAGAGTAGATAATACAATACCAAAGGGATTAACCCTTGAAGTCTAGCCTTCCATGGCCATAAATGAAGAAAAACGAGTAGAAATGGGGAAGAACAAAACCCTAGCAGCCACCACCACTTGGGAGAGCCAAGAGAGAAGTTCTAACCTAGAGAGAGAGTGAGAAATCTGAATTGGGAGTCTGTTTTTGGGGTTACACGAATTTCCCCTCTTTAGTCATGAAAATGGGCCTAAAACATGGGCCCAAGTCCTAAGAAACACTATTCTAAAAATTACAATTAAAAAGGGACCTAAATGCAAATTACAATCTTCACTTCAATGCTTCAATCTTCATTTCCAAACATCCCAAAGTGTCCTTGTGCCAAATATTACCTGAAAATAGAAATAGAATTAATTAGGCTAAATAATCCCAAATTAAACAATATTCGGAATATTAGTCCAATAAACTCAAAATCACTAAATCAAGCTAATCAATGTCAAATGGGCAACAAGTATCAATAATAGGAGTAAAATAATGCAAGGAATAATGGGAAATAAAATGCTCATCAAATACCCCCACACTTATCCTTTTGCACTCCTGGGCAAAACCAAAAGATAGGACTATGAAGATCAATATGCACCAAAGTGAATCATGCAACAAGATGACTACAACTAAGAAATGCTAACCTAAGAGATTACATACTTCACAATGAATTCTAGGAAATGCAAAGAAATGGGCAAACTCAAGCACACAAAATGGTTAAGGATCAAAGAGTCAAAGCATCCGCGAACATCATCCAATTACTTCATGTATGCAAAGAAACCAATGACATCAAGAGGATAGTCACAAAGATGATAGAAACTCACAAGGATCACTCAAAAGTGTTTACACTCAAGTGTTTGGGGTTTATCATTATTTACACTCAAGGCACATCATGAAAAACAAACACAACCATAAGCTTGACAAGCCTCTAACATCAACCATCAACACACATGCACAAAATGATCAAAAGGTCTTTTAAGGGTTGTAATGGGGCCAAGGACAAGGTAGGATAAAAATATGGGAATGTAGCTAAAACCAAGGGAATAGAGGAGCAATGGGGAATAAGTAAAAAGTAAGCAAAATCCACCCCAAAATCAACAACCACTAATTCCAATCCTCTTTGCCTCAACAACCTTTTATTCACTTTTTTTTTTTTTTTTCTTCTTTTTTTTTTCTTTTTATTTTTGCATTTTTTTTTTATTTTTTTTGTTTTTGAGAGATATACAAAAAGAAAAGAAGAAACAACACAAATGGCATGAAGATGAAGCCATAACTATAACAACCAATGAGGCAAAACCAAGAACTCAACCAATTAAAGCATAAAGCATACTTCTTACCTAATACCCATTCCCAAAACAATTCCAAAGCTCCAAAATTCCCTAAGGTTAGGACAATCATGGTTTTTCAGTCATAGGCTTGTAATGAGCTAAAGAACAAGGAAAGGGATAAAAAGGCTCAAAGGGGCTAGCAAAGGATACATTCATTCAAGGTAGGCTCATATGGCTAGTAGCTTATTCAAGAAAGAAAGTGCCTAAATCATTTCAAAATGTGCATGAGCAATCAAGTATCAACAAGAGTCAAGTCAAGTTCTAGAGTGCAAGTAATTCAGAGTGCAATCACACATGAAAGAAAATTAGGTGGCATATATAGCAATCCACCCACAATTAAGGCTCAAATCCTCACAAAAGGGACAATTCTATCACAGTGTTACCACCTCTTAATTATCAAAAGCAACTTTACACACAGAAATGCATGAATTCAGACACAAGATACCAAAACTCTACTAAAATGAAGCAAAAACATGCAAGAAAATGCCCAAAACTAAGCAAAACCTAAAAAAAAATCAAAGCAAAATATGCAACCTAAACTACTCTCCCCCCCACACTTAAATCACACATTGTCCTCAATGGAACACAAATAGCAGAATCAGACAGATATAGACAAGTGTAATAAAAAGAGTAAGGAAGGAGAAAAGGAGACTCCCGAAGTCATGGTGGGAAGAAGGTGAGTGCTCTCTTCAGCGGATCGAATGCCATCTTGCATTGGTCTCCTAATCGAAGGACTATGTTTCTGAAGTTCACAAGTGGCACCCCAGGTAGATATGCTAAAGTCCATCTGACTGCCCTCTTGTTCTGTCTAATCATATCTAGCAGTTTCTCCTCTTGATCAACAGAAAGTGAGGTAGAGATGATCACTGGGAGTTTCTGCTCATCCTCAAAGTAAGCATATTTGAGATGAGGAGGGAGGGGCTCCAGGTCCAATGAGGGTGCCTGCATAATGGATGGAACTAAAGGGACAGTAGAAATGGATTCTGCTGCCTGCACCTGAACAAAAGAATCAGACTCTTGCATAACAGAGAGGGGGTTAGCAAAATCTATAATATGAGAGTCATCAACAGATGCAGTGTCAGAAGCTAGAAATTGATCAATGCATGACATGCACATTTCGGAATCAGTACATGCAGGACAAGAAAATGAGTCTGTAAATGATGGCAAATCAGGATCATGCAAAACATCAAGCACATGTTCATCAATCTCATCAAGAAAGTCTATATGAAAGACAGAGTGATCCTCAGGAAAATGTTTCATAGCATGGAAAATGTCAAATCGGATCACACTGCCATCAAACTCCATGGAAAGTGAACCTGAATGCACATCTATCTTGGTTCGGGCTGTTTTCAAAAATGGCCTCCCCAAAATAATAGGAACAGCATTACGGGGGGAGTCATCTTCCATATCAAGTATGTAAAAATCAGCAGGGAAGATCAGCTCTTCAACCCGAACCAAGACATCCTCTATCAAACCTGCAGGGTGGGCAGTACTTCTATTTGCTAATTGAATCACCACACCCGTAGGTTGAAGAGGTCCAAGAGAAAGAGACTTAAAAACAGACATAGGCATGACATTTATGGATGCTCCTAAATCTAGCATAGCATTTTCAAACTTCACATTGCCTATGATGCAAGGTATAGAGAAAGTTCCAGGATCCTTACATTTTTCAGGAATGTGAGGGATAGGTTTACCTATGAGAGCGGAGACATTCCTTCCCATGCTTATCCTCTCATTGCCCTTGAGTCTTCTCTTATTAGTGCACAACTCCTTAAGGAACTTCGCGTACCTTGGAATTTGTTTTATTACATCAAGAAGGGGTATGTTGACTTCCACCTTCCTGAATGTGTCAAGAATATCCTTGTCCACCTCTTCCACCCTTTTGTTTTGAGGCACTCTTGGTGGGAATGGAAGAGGAATGGGAGGAGGTTGCAGGACAACAGCAGGTTTTGTGGTTGAGCTTGAGGAAGGTTGAGTTGGATGACTCTCCTTGGTGCTAGGGTGTTCACCTTCCTCTATCACTTGGCTCTTCCCTTTAGAGGAAGCTAGAGCATCATTGTTGAGGTGAGGTTGTGGTGTGGGTCTGACAATCTGCTTTCCTGACCTCAGGTTGATGGCACTCACATTCTGATTCTGAGGGTTGATCACTGTTTGGGAAGGTAACTTGTCAGAATTTTGAGATTGCAAGTTGTTGAGAGAAGTTGCCATTTGACCCATCTGATTTGTCAAAGTCTGAATGGATACCTCTTGTCTCTGAATGGCTGCTCTAGTTTCTTGTTGAAATTGGAGGTTTTGCATGGTCATTTGCCTCACCAACTCCTCCAAGGTAGGTTGGTTGGATGGAGGGGCTGATGGTGCAGGATGAACCACTTGTTGCTGTTGTTGTTGCCTTTGCTGCTGGATTGGAGGAGGTACATATGGTGGTCTGCTCGGTCCAGCGGTGTTCTGAAATGGAACATTAGGAGGAGGTTGTTGTTGTTGATCAGACCACTTCAGATTGGGATGGTTCCTCCATCCAGGGTTGTATCTATTGGAAGAGAGGTCATGATTATGTTGTTGTGGGCCTCTATTGTTGTATATGTCTGCTGCATAGGCCTCGGGTTGGTCACCACTTGTCATCGGCTGTTGCTGCTGAAGGGAAGGGCATGCATCTGTGGGGTGCTCAATGGATGTGCATATGCCACACACTCTAGCAGGAAGTATCATCTTTTTCTGATTGACAGCCAATTGTGTGACCAATGTTGTGAGAGAATCAATTTTCTGCTCAAGCTTCTCAACCTTGCCCGAGTCTGCACCAACATCATTTACATCCCTCACAACTATTGCATCATTGTTGCTTCTTGCATGGAATTGTTGACAATTGGAAGCCATCTTCTCAATTTTGCTCCTGGCTTGTAAGGGTGTCATATCTCCCAATGTACCACCACTTGCAGCATCTACCATGTTTCTTTCCATGAAGTTGAGACCTTCATAAAAGTACTGGATGAGAAGCTGCTCTGAGATCTGATGGTGAGGGCAGGAAGCACACAACCTCTTGAATCTCTCCCAATAATCATAGAGACTCTCTCCATGTTGTTGCCTGATACCAGAAATTTCCTTTCTGATTGCAGTGGTCCTATTTGCAGGGAAGAATTTTTCCAGAAATGCCCTCTTCAAGTCATCCCAGCTTGTGATGGAACCAGGGGCCAAGTCAGATAACCAATCTTGTGCTAGACCCTCTAAGGAATGTGGAAATGCTCTGAGACAGACATGATCCTCTTGCACATCATGTGGTTTCATTGTGGTGCACACTATATGGAATTTCTTGAGATGCTTATGAGGATCCTCACCTGCAAGACCATGAAACTTGGGCAACAAATGGATTAGTCCTGTTCTAAGCTCAAAAGGAACATCCTCATCAGGATACCGGATACACGAGTCTTCAATAGTGAAGTCAGGTGCAGCCAGCTCCCTAAGTGTCCTTTCCCTTGGTGGGGGTTGAGCCATGTTATCACAATATATAGAATCAGATTGAATAAAAGTAGAAGGAATAGAAGAAATAGAAACAGAATCAGAATTAGATGGACTATAAGATGACTCTGACTCACTACCTAATGACTGATTCCTATTTTGTCTAACTAATCTGTGATAAGTTCTATCAATTTCAGGGTTGTAAGGATGCAAATAACTTGGGTTGCCCCTAGTCATGTACTGAACAGAACAGCATCAACCATAGCATACTGTAACAGATATGCATGACCAAAATCGGCAACAAATTTTTTATTTTTTTAAAATTTTTTTTTTAATTTTTTTAAGCACCCTAAAATCATGAAAACATATCACAGAAAGTTTGAGGACAAAATTCAAAAGGGAACCAAGTCAAAGAATTAAAAAAGTGACCAAAAACTAAGAAAATAGAACTTGTAAAATAAAAAAGAAATAGTAAACAGGCTTTTTCAGGATCCAAACGAAGGGGTTTTCTGACGAAGTGAGAAAAATCAGATTATTCAGAAAATTCCCTTCGATTTGATATAAAATTCGTCAAATTCCGAGTTACGGATCAAAAGTTATGCCTATTTATAGTAAGTACTGCTGAAACTTGGAAAATTTTTCTGGAACTCACAACCAGTGCCTATCTGAGTGTCTGTGATGCATCAACACACTAATATATGATGAAACAAGTGTGGATACCAATTTTCGTGCAACAATTCCACCCACAGCTATGTTGAATGGCACTCACAGAATCACTAGAATAGCATCAGTTGTGCAGAACAGCAAATCAGCAAACAGGGCAACTTTCAATCAGTTATCAGAATGCTTATTCACACACTAACTACACTAACTAATCTAACTAACTACTGTATGATCTTTGGCAAGAACCGATAATCCCCGGCAGCGGCGCCAAATTTTGATCGAGGCCGTACCCGATCAAAATAAAAGGTGTTTATTCTGTAGTACTAGGAAGGTGATCCTAGGTCGTTTCCCAGCGAATATCGGTCTAGGCAAAGTATCAAACACGTAGTGTGCAGTAAAATGGGGGGGGGGGTTTTGTGTGTGACAAATGTGAAGAACAAAACATAAACAGAATATAAAAACTAAGAAAATCAGAAACAAAAGCGGGCAAACCCCTTTGGCTACGTACACTACTCAATCCTAGCTCACTAAAGATCGATTCCTCTCCTCTCCTCTGTCCAACTCGTGATAACCAAATACTAAGCGAAAATTCAGTTATCACTCCAAACCCTAACTTCTAATTAAGCATCAGAAACCAGAATTGGAGTTTTTACGAGTTAATACAAATTAAGCATTTATATTCATGTATTATCTCTACGAAATGGAATTAAGCAAACCACTACACATCGATAAACATGAAAACAGAGAAGAGAAAACGAAATTGCATTAATAACAAGAGCTCAAGAGTAGATAATACAATACCAAAGGGATTAACCCTTGAAGTCTAGCCTTCCATGGCCATAAATGAAGAAAAACGAGTAGAAATGGGGAAGAACAAAACCCTAGCAGCCACCACCACTTGGGAGAGCCAAGAGAGAAGTTCTAACCTAGAGAGAGAGTGAGAAATCTGAATTGGGAGTCTGTTTTTGGGGTTACACGAATTTCCCCTCTTTAGTCATGAAAATGGGCCTAAAACATGGGCCCAAGTCCTAAGAAACACTATTCTAAAAATTACAATTAAAAAGGGACCTAAATGCAAATTACAATCTTCACTTCAATGCTTCAATCTTCATTTCCAAACATCCCAAAGTGTCCTTGTGCCAAATATTACCTGAAAATAGAAATAGAATTAATTAGGCTAAATAATCCCAAATTAAACAATATTCGGAATATTAGTCCAATAAACTCAAAATCACTAAATCAAGCTAATCAATGTCAAATGGGCAACAAGTATCAATAATAGGAGTAAAATAATGCAAGGAATAATGGGAAATAAAATGCTCATCACCCATGTATACATGATCTCAACTTCTTTAAACGTCGATGTGGACAATCACATCCAAGAGCTGCCCGTAGTTCGAGACTTTCCAGAAGTTTTCCTTGACGATATTCCTGGATTGCCACCTGTTCGAGAGGTCGAATTTTCAATCGATGTGATACCGGGAACTGGACCAATCTCTAGAGCACCTTATCGAATGGCACCAGTGGAGCTAACTGAGCTGAAGAAGCAGATCGAGGAGTTGACGGAGAAGCAACTCATCAGACCCAGTGTGTCGCCTTGGGGAGCTCCAGTCTTACTAGTGAAGAAGAAGGACGGTAGTATAAGGTTGTGCATCGACTATCGCCAGCTGAACAAGGTAACGATCAAGAATAAGTACCCTCTACCTAGGATAGACGACTTGATGGATCAGTTGAGAGGAGCTGCGGTATTTTCAAAGATCGATCTTCGATCGGGCTATCACCAGATTCGAGTGAAGGAAGACGACATTCCGAAGACTGCCTTTAGAACCCGATATGGACATTTCGAGTACTTAGTCATGCCTTTTGGGGTGACCAACGCTCCTGCAGTGTTTATGGACTACATGAACAGAATCTTTCAACCCTACTTAGATTCGTTCGTGGTAGTATTCATAGACGATATCCTCATTTATTCCAAGAGTAAGGAGGAACATGGGGAACATTTGAGGATAGTTCTGCAGATTTTGAAGGAGAAGCAGTTGTACGCGAAGCTCTCAAAGTGTGAATTTTGGTTGGAAGAAGTGATTTTCTTGGGTCACGTAATTTCGAAGGAAGGAATAGCGGTAGACCCGGCTAAAGTAAAGGCGGTATTGGACTAGAAAGTACCAACGACGGTGACGGAGATTCGAAGTTTTCTCGGTTTGGCAGGATATTATAGGCGTTTTATCGAAGGATTTTCGAGATTATCCTTGCCAATGACGAAGTTGACCAGGAAAGGACAGCCGTTCGTGTGGACAACGAAGTGCGAAGAGAGTTTTCAGGAGTTAAAGAGGAGGCTAACTACAGCCCCAGTGCTTGTTTTGCCTGATCCGGAAAAGAGTTTCAGTGTTTACTGTGATGCGTGGAAGCAAGGTTTAGGTTGCTTCCTGATGCAAGAGCGAAGGGTCGTAGCTTATGCCTCTAGACAACTGAAGGTTCACGAGAAAAATTACCCAACTCACGATTTGGAGTTAGCTGCGGTAGTTTTTGCTCTGAAGATATGGTGACATTTCCTCTATGGTGCGAGGATTGAGGTATTCAGTGATCATAAGAGTCTTAAGTATCTCTTTGATCAGAAGGAGTTAAACATGAGACAAAGGCGATGGATGGAATTTTTGAAGGAATACGACTTCGAGCTACAGTATCACCCAGGGAAAGCGAACGTAGTCGCAGATGCTTTGAGCAGGAAATCCCTGCACGTGTCTGCAATGATAGTGAAGGAGATGGAGTTGATCGAGCGATTCAGAGATATGAACCTTGAAGTTAGGATGAATCCGAAAAGTATGGTTTTGGGAATGCTAGTTGTGTCGAACGAGTTTATGGAGCGAGTCAAGAAAGGACAGTTGGATGATCCGGAGTTGCAAGCAAAGAAGCAGATGGCTTTAGAAGGAAAGGAGACTGAATTTCAAGTAGGAGCTGACGGAGTTCTAAAGCGTAAAGATCGGATTTGTGTGCCACAAGACAAGGAAATAAGGGAGATGATTTTGGAGGAAACTCACAAGTGTAAGCTGAGTATCCATCCCGGAGCAACCAAGATGTACCAGGACTTGAAGAAGATGTTTTGGTGGCCTGGTATGAAAAGAGAAGTAGCGGAGTATGTTTCGAGATGTCTAGTGTGTCAGAAGGCTAAGATCGAACACAAGAAGCCCGGTGGAGTGTTACAACCATTGGAAATTCCAAGCTGGAAGTGGGATAGTAATTCCATGGATTTTGTAACTGCTTTACCTAAGACTAGAAGGGGATTTGACGCTATTTGGGTAATTGTTGACCGATTAACCAAAAGCGCTCATTTTCTGCCCGTCAATGTGAAGTATCCGTTGGAGAAACTGCCAACCATATATGTTAATGAGATAGTGAGACTTCATGGAGTGCCGACAAGCATCGTATCAGATAGAGACCCGAGATTCGTTTCGAAGTTCTGGAATAGTCTGCATGCTGCACTTGGAACGAGACTTCAGTTAAGTTCAGCTTATCACCCTCAGACGGACGGACAATCAGAAAGGACTATTCAATCACTGGAGGATCTTCTTAGAGCTTGTGTTTTGGAACAAGCGGGAGAATGGGACACTCTATTGCCACTGATCGAATTCATGTACAACAACAGCTATCACTCGAGCATAGGAATGGCTCCTTATGAAGCTTTGTATGGAAGGAAGTGCAAAACGCCGTTATGTTGGTTTGAGACTGGTGAGAATCTTATTTTGGGTCCAGAAATGGTTCAACAAACGACGGAAAAGATCAGAATGATTCAGGAAAAGATGAGAAGTGCGCAAAGCCGGCAGAAAAGTTACTATGATCAGAGGAGGACTCCTATCGAGTTTAATGAAGGTGATCATGTGTTCATGCGAGTAGTGCCAACTACTGGGATCGGCAGAGTGCTTAAAACCAGAAAACTCACCCCAAAATTCATAGGACCTTACCAAATCCTGAAACGTGTAGGACCAGTAACTTATGAAATTGCTTTACCCCCAATGTTTTCCAACCTACACAATGTCTTTCATGTGTCACAACTTAGAAAGTATGTTAGTGATCCGTCTCACATCATCGAACCCGACTCTATTCAACTCAAGGAAAATCTAACGTACGAGACTTTGCCCTTAAGGATAGACGGTCGAAGTGTGAAGAATCTTCGAGGAAAGGATATTCCTTTAGTTAAAGTTATTTGGAATTCCGTGAATGGCGAGAATGCTACCTGGGAGCGTGAAAGTAGCATGAGGGATTCATACCCTCATTTGTTTGATACAGGTACGTGATTTCTCGAGGACGAGAAATTTCTAAGTTGGGGAGGATGTAACATCTGCCCATTTGACCCACTTCCGAAAGTCCCTAATTAAGAAATTAATTTAACCTAATTAATTAAGAATTGAATTAAAAGAGTTTTGATTTCTTGATGTGTTCTTATTTGATTGGCTTGTGTGTGTGCCTTTGTATGCTTTATTGATTATGGTTGATTGAGATTTTGTTTCCTTAATTGATTCTATGACTTTATGGTTTAAGATGGAAAATTATTTTAGCTAAGCTTTAAAGAATCAAGTCCAATTACCTCTAGAAACCCTAATCGATGCCCTAATCGATGAGTGAAACCCTAATCGAGCTCTTAATCCTTGATTAAGTGCTTAATCACTTTCTTAAAACCCTAAACCCATTTGATTAGTGAGTTAATCCAAAATTAGTTTTCCTTAAACCCAAGATTAAGTTTTTGATTAGTGCCTTAATCCTTGATTAAGCCTTAATTACTAAGGATTAGTGGACTAAACCTAGATTAATTAACCTAATCCTACCCTAATTATGATTAGCACCCTAATTAGTGCCTTAAACCTAATTAGCTAATCTAATCACCCAAGGGCTCCATTTGGCCGAATTTAGATACATGGCTTGGCCACCAAGCTCATTTGCATGGATGCCAAGTAGCATGCCCTTTTAGTCAACACAATGACATCACCACCATGACATAAGCATGACCAAAGAGAAGGAAAAAGTGAAGGAAAGGAGGGAAAGAAGGGGGAGGCCGTGAGGGCCTTGAGAGAAAGACTTGGTCACCAAGTTTTTAGACTTAACCCTTAAGCATTGCAAACCAACCCCCCATGCAAGCCCTTAGTATCAAATAAATAAAGTAAAGAAGAATAAAAGAGAAGCTAGAACCGTGGGAGTGATGGTGTGAGTTCATTTCTTCTTCATTTCTCATTTCCAAGCAAACCAACACACACCAACATCAACACCAACCCATACATCAACAACAACACAAAACCGTGAGGGAGTGAGTGAGTTCTCCATCATTCCCTCAACAATCACACACTTTCTTCCATTCTTTCCTAAACCAAACACAAAACACCAAGAGAATCATCAAACTCTTGGTGAAAAAAAAAGAAAAGAGAGGGAGTGGCTGAATCCTTAGAGGGAGAGAACCAACACCTTGAACACTTCATGATCTAAGCTAGATCAAGCTAAGAAAGTGAAAAGACAAGGAGAAAGACCATGGACTAGGAAGAGGAAGGAGAAACCAAGAGGAGAGAGGAGAGAAATCAAAGACTTTGGACTTGAATTCTTAAAATTTTTATTAAGTAAGAACTTGTAACATGAACTTAAAAGTTTTAAACCTTATTCTTTGATTCTTGTTCTTTTTCATTCTTTTCTTTCTAAACTTTGATTTTGTTGAAAAAGTGTGATGCATGTTATTTTCTAAGCTTGATTCTAAAAGGTTTTGTTAAGAGTATGTTTTCTTCATGACCTTGAGTTTTCTCTTTGATCTCTTGAAAATGTTTTGGGAAAGAACTTGATTTTGAGTTTCATGAAAGATTTTTCGAAGATCTAATAACTTTGGTTGCATGCATGTCAAGATCTATGTTTGGGCCTTGCCATACTTGATGTTTGAATCCTAGTGTGAAAGATCTTTGAAAATGATTGATTTCTTTGGTGATTTTTCTTGTGAATGGCCACGGTTTGCACTAAGTTTTTAATTTAGGAGTTTTGATGATTGAATCTTGTTATGTACATGTGATTATCTTGAGATTCTAAGCATGTTTTGAGAGTTTGAAACTCTAAGAAAATTCTTTTAAGAAAATCATGGATAGGTCACGGTTTTGTTATGATTGTGAGCATGAGCTTGATTTTCTTTTGATTCATCCCTTGCATGTTGTGATATTGAGCTTAGTAATGTTTTTTGAATGAAAGGAAATTATGTGACTTGCCATGATGGCCACGGTTTTATGCTTGATCTTTAGGTTAGAAGTTTTAATGTTGTGTTTTGATTATGTGCATGTGTTTTCCATGAACTTTGAGTTGATTTTGTGTAATTAAATGTGAAGTCTAAATTGTTTAAAAGACCTATATATGCCACGGTCTCATATAAGAAAATATGCTAAGACTATGCTCTTGTTTGCTTGATGAACTATGTGAAATTGTTGATTGAATGTGGAATTGTTTTTAAGTCTTGAACTCTTGAAAAACATTTTTGAGAAAGCTAGGTCTAGGTCACGGTATAGACCTTAGACTTTGAGCTAAATCTCCTTGAGTGTGTGAATGATTATGTCATGAAATCATGTGTTGATTTGTGAAGTTAATCCTTGAGAAAATAAATTTCTAAACAAACCATGATGCATACGGTTTTGACTTAATAAGATGAAGTTTTGCTAAGATGAAATTAAATAAATGGAAGTTAATTTAAGAATTGATCTATGTGTTTAAGTGAGGCATAATTTGGTTTGTGTATGCTAAGTGTTTGATTTCCTCATTTGACTTGGACTATATGTATGGATGAGTTTGTGAACATGCTTGATGGCTTGTAATTGTGAAATGTTTGGAACAAATGAATGATTGTTTGATTTGTTTGTCTTGAGTGCCTTTCTGCCCTCATATGATTCTAAGTGTTTAAACTTGATAAGTTATTGATTAAAGTGTTTACTTGATTTCTTTCAAGATGCTTGATTTGTGTATGCTTTTGAATTGGTTTTCAAACATGGAAAATAAATTTAAAACCTAGGACATGGTGCTGTCCAGAATTTTATAGACTACGTTTCCTATTTAAAAGTGTTTTAAAAGTTCTCTTAAGGTGTTTTAAGGTTAAGTTTTTAAGGGTATTCGATCTAGGTCAAAGATGGCTTGAAAAGTGCGATTTTTCGATGATTTTGGAATTGAATTCAATGCTGTCCAAGAGGGACCAGCAAAGGGAACTTCTAATTAAATTGATTCAATTGAATATTTTCCCATGATTTAAAAGTATAAAAGCTAATGTTTGACCTTGGGCAAGTTCGAGTTAAAAAGAATTGATGTTTCGGTTTCTGAATGAAGTAAATGTTTGAATTCTCTTGAGTCATCTTGAGAATGAATTTAAGAATAATAATTAAATAAAGATTAACACTCACATATTTATTTTATGGGACTTGAAAGAAGTTGGAGTCGGGCAGACGGGGAAGGAAGCGAATCACTCGGAACTTGTAGGCTCGATAGCTGCAAATCCAGGTGAGAGAGAAGTTATCCTAAGACGCTTTAGTGTCTAGTGAGTATGCTAGGACACTCCGCACTCTCTCAAAGTCGGAGTAAAGGTCTAACGTATCTAGTAATATACCCGACAATTTGTGTGATTGTTTGTGTTGAGGTATACGAAGACTCAGACCTATACCATTACATGGTATTGATTGATTGAAATATTTGTTTATGTTGAGTTATATTGCTGCTTACATTGTCGTTGCATGAGCATAATGCATCATCCCGCGTTATAAGATAAGAATAGAAAAGACATAGAAAAACTTTAAGAATTCCCCTGACGATTAGAGCGAGACTCTAGGGGCTGGAACGCGTGATGGAACCGGATGATGCCGATACGCCGAGTACGTGGAACGAGTGATGCTGTTACGACGACGATGACTGGAGTGTGGACGCAGCAATGGCGGTTAGCCACATGATGAAAATGAATGGCGGTTAGCCACATGATAAAAGTGAATGGCGGTTAGCCACATGTTGAAAGTGAATGGCGGTTAGCCACATGATGAGAATGAATGGCGGTTAGCCACGTGTTGAAAGTGGATGGCGGTTAGCCATATGTTGAAAGTGAATGGCGGTTAGCCACATGATGAGAATGAATGGCGGTTAGCCACGTGTTGAGATGATTGGCGGTTAGCCACATGTTTGAATATCGTAGTCGAGTCTTATCAGAAGCAACCCGCATATGGTTGGTGCTATGTGTCGGAGGAGACTTAGGATGGGTCGACAGTAGGACAATCGAATAGAACCTTTTCGCCCTAAAACCCTTACCCGAAGTAGTGGAGAGGAAGATACGGTGTTTACCTGCGTGGTACTCACTTGATGATTGGGATAGTGGAAGGCAATGACGGTGACTCGTCAAGAAGCCTGAAGAGGAGTCTGTCTAGGCGGGAAAAGCTACAGGGGACCTGGGTTGACCATCCCGGGTAGGGGTGAGTAGTCCAGTGTCGTAGTTGAAGTACTGCATGATCACTAGACAGAGGACTGACGCCCCTTGACTAAATCAGGATCAGAAGAGGGATGCTTGAACTCGGTGGAGGTTGACGCCCCTTTGTCATGACATTATTTTCCCAGGCATTTTATGTTATATTTTGGCGTAGTCTCCTGAAGCCGGAGCGGTAGAGATCCTGTACTTCTGATTGCTTCCGACTAGGTGGATGGATCGAGGAGATGTAAACCTGAACCTTAAACCCAAAAGCTTGAATTCTGATACGATTGACTTGTGATATGTGAACTATGAGACTTCGGCTTGAGAAAGCGATACGATAAGAGATTCGACTTTGCGAGATGAGCTGTTTAAGAGATTCGAATGAGTAAGACGACTTAACTAAGAGAATTTCCCCAATGAAAAGATGAGACGTTAGTTAGAGCGACGATTGCATTGCATCCTCATGAATTATGTATAATTATCTGCTGTGTTGTTTGTCTATATTGTTTGTTATGTTCTGGTATGCGTCACTATTGTAATTCCAAGAAGTCGATGGGAGTAATTCCATTCGGATAACTTACTCTCCCTACTTCTTGTGCATATGTGACTATAAATCTTCGATTCCAAAAGACGGTGGAGCTGGTGGTGCTACTCCCGGAGGGAGGACCTACTGATCGTGATGCGCTGACGAGAGGGCTACTGACGGACGATGAAGATTGCTTTCGAAGGCTTATGTGTGGATCGAGAAAGAGTTGTGTTAGTAGCTATGACTAGGTTCCCTTTGGACCCTTGCTGTTATGCTGATCAAGTGTACCCCTTTTCTTTTTGAAATGTTTTTGCTAAGACTTATGTTTATGTAAGAATGGCACCGATGTTCTGTGGTAGCCACTTTTATAAGAACCTTTATGGTCTGTTTTCTAAACTGTTTTAGAAGACGGTCCTGACCCGACAGATAAACTATTTTAAGTAAATCAAATATGTTTCTAAGTGATCAAGTGTTTTATTCCTTTATTTAAAGTGAGTTTTCATTATCAAACTGTTTTCAAAGTTTTCCACAAATTTTTTCGAGAAGAATGATTTTAAAAGTAATACCTTGTTTTGGGAAGCTCGACAGTCGACTGTATCCATGCTTTTAAAAAAAAAATAAAAAAAAATTTCCCTGTTTTTCCTAAAAGAAGTAATTAGTGTTTAAGAGTATTTGTTTCCGAGTTTTCCAAATCGGGGTGTTACACTTGGTGGTATCAGAGCAATGGTTGTCCATGCGGCCTGAACATGGCCTTACATGTTCTCTGTTGTGTGCTCTCTAGATATATTTAGGTTGTGTGCTTAGTTACGTTAGTAGGTATATTAAATCGTTAGTGCGTTAATGAATATAGTTCACGATGTCTGGAAGAGGAAGAGGTCGACATGCTCCTGAAGCAGCTCGGAACACCGAGGACATGCTGAACGAGCTGACTGCTGCAGTTCTAGGTATGAATGAGAATCTCAACGCGATACATCAGCAGGCTCAGCAGAACAACCAGAACCAAAAACTGGGACCTCAGGAATATAGGGGATTAGATGAATTTTGTAAGAGGAACCCTAAGGAATTTGCCGGTGGATACGCTTCGGAGAACGCTAATGAGTGGCTTAGGGAGTTGGAAAAGATCTTCACCGCTATGCAATGAGCCGATGCTCAGAAGGTAACCTACGCGGTCTACATGTTGACGAAGGAGGCGTCTGATTGGTGGGAGAACACTAGGCAAGTTATGGAGGTTCAACAGCAAGCTGTTACTTGGGACTCTTTTAAGCAAAAGTTCTTGGAGAAGTATTTCCCTATCGATATGAAATTGAAGAAGGAGATTGAGTTCATGCACCTGACTCAAGGAAATATGACGGTCGGCGAGTATGCTGCGAAGTTTGAGGAACTGGTGAAGTATGTACCACACTACAATCAACCCGGAAATGACCAGTCGAAGTGCGCAAAGTTTCTCGATGGGCTTAAGACTGAGATTAAGATGGCTTTTATACATATGGGAATCGAGAGTTTTCCGCTCTTAGTAAGTAGGTGTAGAATCTATGAGGATGGGCTTAAGGCGAAGAACGTTGGTAATAAGACTGTCGTACCCTCGAGTTCCCATGGACCAATGAGGAACAACCCCATTTACTAGAATGTGAGACAAGGAACCCAGCATGGGCGAGGACCTTACGATCGATCTGGGGGAAGAAGGGATAATCGTTATGGAGGATCATGGCCCCGACGGAACAACAATCGTGATAACAGTAACCGAGGTAATAGGAGCACCAACGCTTGGAGCAACAATGGGAGTAGGAATCGTCCCAACAATGCTGAAAGGAGCTCTAGAACTTCAGCCTCGTACTGTGCTCAGTGTCGTCGACACCATTTCGGTCAATGTCGTTCTAAAGTAGTTTGCTTCAACTGCCAAGGAAACGACCACTATGCAAACCAGTGCACTAAGCCAAGGCAAGAGAGGAATGTTTCGACTGCTGCTAAGCCTCAGGAGAAAGGAAGAGTCTTCACGATGAGCGGTGTAGAGGCTTTAAACCACGATGGTCTTATCCAAGGTACATGTCTTATACGTGAGATTTCCTTGAATGTGTTGTATGATTCGAGTGCTACGCACTCTTTTATATCCGATGATGTTGTGAGTAGATTTCATCTAATGGTAGCTTATCTACCATATGACTTGATTGTGTTTACCCCTACTAGTGACCCAGTCACAGTTTCGACTTTTTGCCCTAAGTGCCCCATAGTGATAGATGATAGAACTTTTCCCACTGACCTGATAACATTACCCTTATCTCAAATCGATGTTATCATAGGAATGGACTGGTTATCTGCTAACCATGTTCAGTTGAATTGTTTCACTAAGACCCTATCTTTTGAAAATCCTGATGAATCCTTACCCAAGCACGTATCTGCCAATCAGGTCATGGATTCTCTGAGAGAGGGAGCCCATGTATACATGATCTCAACTTCTTTAAACGTCGATGTGGACAATCACATCCAAGAGCTGCCCGTAGTTCGAGACTTTCCAGAAGTTTTCCTTGACGATATTCCTGGATTGCCACCTGTTCGAGAGGTCAAATTTTCAATCGATGTGATACTGGGAACTGGACCAATCTCTAGAGCGCCTTATCGAATGGCACCAGTGGAGCTAACTGAGCTGAAGAAGCAGATCGAGGAGTTGACGGAGAAGCAACTCATCAGACCCAGTGTGTCGCCTTGGGGAGCTCCAGTCTTACTAGTGAAGAAGAAGGACGGTAGTATGAGGTTGTGCGTCGACTATCGCCAGCTGAACAAGGTAACGATCAAGAATAAGTACCCTCTACCTAGGATAGACGACTTGATGGATCAGCTGAGAGAAGCTGCGGTATTTTCAAAGATCGATCTTCGATCGGGCTATCACCATATTCGAGTGAAGGAAGACGACATTCCGAAGACTGCCTTTAGAACCCGATATGGACATTTCGAGTACTTAGTCATGCCTTTTGGGGTGACTAACGCTCCTGCAGTGTTTATGGACTACATGAACAGAATCTTTCAACCCTACTTAGATTCGTTCGTGGTAGTATTCATAGACGATATCCTCATTTATTCCAAGAGTAAGGAGGAACATGGGGAACATTTGAGGATAGTTCTACAGATTTTGAAGGAGAAGCAGTTGTACGCGAAGCTCTCAAAGTGTGAATTTTGGTTGGAAGAAGTGATTTTCTTGGGTCACGTAATTTCGAAGGAAGGAATAGCGGTAGACCCGGCTAAAGTAAAGGCGGTATTGGACTGGAAAGTACCAACGACGGTGACGGAGATTCGAAGTTTTCTCGGTTTGGCAGGATATTATAGGCGTTTTATCGAAGGATTTTCGAGATTATCCTTGCCAATGACGAAGTTGACTAGGAAAGGACAGCCGTTCGTGTGGACAACGAAGTGCGAAGAGAGTTTTCAGGAGTTAAAGAGGAGGCTAACTACAGCCCCAGTGCTTGTTTTGCCTGATCCGGAGAAGAGTTTCAGTGTTTACTGTGATGCGTGGAAGCAAGGTTTAGGTTGCGTCCTGATGCAAGAGCGAAGGGTCGTAGCTTATGCCTCTAGACAACTGAAGGTTCACGAGAAAAATTACCCAACTCACGATTTGGAGTTAGCTGCGGTAGTTTTTGCTCTGAAGATATGGAGACATTACCTCTATGGTGCGAGGATTGAGGTATTCAGTGATCATAAGAGTCTTAAGTATCTCTTTGATCAGAAGGAGTTAAACATGAGACAAAGGCGATGGATGGAGTTTTTGAAGGATTACGACTTTGAGCTACAGTATCACCCAGGGAAAGCGAACGTAGTCGCAGATGCTTTGAGCAGGAAACCCCTGCACGTCTCTGCAATGATGGTGAAGGAGATGGAGTTGATCGAGCGATTCAGAGATATGAACCTGGAAGTTAGGATGAATCCGAAAAGTATGGTTTCGGGAATGCTAGTTGTGTCGAACGAGTTTATGGAGCGAGTCAAGAAAGGACAATTGGATGATCCGGAGTTGCAAGCAAAGAAGCAGATGGCTTTAGAAGGAAAGGAGACTGAATTTCAAGTAGGAGCTGACGGAGTGCTAAAGCGTAAAGATCGGATTTGTGTGCCACAAGACAAGGAAATAAGGGAGATGATTTTGGAGGAAACTCACAAGTGTAAGCTGAGTATCCATCCCGGAGCAACCAAGATGTACCAGGACTTGAAGAAGATGTTTTGGTGGCCTGGTATGAAAAGAGAAGTAGCGGAGTATGTTTCGAGATGTCTAGTGTGTCAGAAGGCTAAGATCGAACACAAGAAGCCCGGTGGAGTGTTACAACCATTGGAAATTCCAAGCTGGAAGTGGGACAGTATTTCCATGGATTTTGTAACTGCTTTACCTAAGACTAGAAGGGGATTTGACGCTATTTGGGTAATTGTTGACCGATTAACCAAAAGCGCTCATTTTCTGCCCATCAATGTGAAGTATCCGTTGGAGAAACTGGCAACCATATATGTTAACGAGATAGTGAGACTTCATGGAGTGCCGACAAGCATCGTATCAAATAGAGACCCGAGATTCGTTTCGAAGTTCTGGAATAGTCTGCATGCTGCACTTGGAACGAGACTTCAGTTAAGTTCAGCTTATCACCCTCAGACGAACGGACAATCAGAAAGGACTATTCAATCACTGGAGGATCTTCTTAGAGCTTGTGTTTTGGAACAAGCGGGAGAATGGGACACTCTATTGCCACTGATCGAATTCACGTACAACAACAGCTATCACTCGAGCATAGGAATGGCTCCTTATGAAGCTTTGTATGGAAGGAAGTGCAGAACGCCGTTATGTTGGTTTGAGACTGGTGAGAATCTTATTTTGGGTCCAGAAATGGTTCAACAAATGACGGAAAAGATCAGAATGATTCAGGAAAAGATGAGAAGTGCTCAAAGCCGGCAGAAAAGTTACTATGATCAGAGGAGGACTCCTATCGAGTTTAATGAAGGTGATCATGTGTTCATGCAAGTAGTGCCAACTACTGGGATCGGCAGAGTGCTTAAAACCAGAAAACTCACCCCAAAATTCATTGGGCCTTACCAAATCCTGAAACGTGTAGGACCAGTAGCTTATGAAATTGCTTTACCCCCAATGTTTTCCAACCTACACAATGTCTTTCATGTGTCACAACTTAGAAAGTATGTTAGTGATCCGTCTCACATCATCGAACCTGACTCTATTCAACTCAAGGAAAATCTAACGTACGAGACTTTGCCCTTAAGGATCGACGGTCGAAGTGTGAAGAATCTTCGAGGAAAGGATATTCCTTTAGTTAAAGTTATTTGGAATTCCGTGAATGGCGAGAATGCTACCTGGAAGCGTGAAAGTAGCATGAGGGATTCGTACCCTCATTTGTTTGATACAGGTACGTGATTTCTCGAGGACGAAAAATTTCTAAGTTGGGAAGAATGTAACATCTGCCCATTTGACCCACTTCCGAAAGTCCCTAATTAAGAAATTAATTTAACCTAATTAATTAAGAATTGAATTAAAATAGTTTTGATTTCTTGATGTGTTCTTATTTGATTGGCTTGTGTGTGTGCCTTTGTATGCTTGATTGATTATGGTTGATTGAGATTTTGTTTCCTTAATTGATTCTATGACTTTATGGTTTAAGATGGAAAATTATTTTATCTAAGCTTTAAAGAATCAAGTCCAATTACCTCTAGAAACCCTAATCGATGCCCTAATCGATGAGTGAAACCCTAATCGAGCTCTTAATCCTTGATTAAGTGCTTAATCACTTTCTTAAAACCCTAAACCCATTTGATTAGTGAGTTAATCCAAAATTAGTTTTTCTTAAACCCAAGATTAAGTTTTTGATTAGTGCCTTAATCCTTGATTAAGCCTTAATTACTAAGGATTAGTGGACTAAACCTAGATTAATTAACCTAATCCTACCCTAATCACGATTAGCACCCTAATTAGTGCCTTAAACCTAATTAGCTAATCTAATCACCCAAGGGCTCCATGTGGCCGAATTTAGATACATGGCTTGGCCACCAAGCTCATTTGCATGGTTGCCAAGTAGCATGCCCTTTTAGTCAACACCATGACATCACCACCATGACATAAGCATGACCAAAGAGAAGGAAAAAGTGAAGGAAAGGAGGGAAAGAAGGGGGAGGCCGTGAGGGCCTTGAGAGAAAGACTTGGTCACCAAGTTTTTAGACTTAACCCTTAAGCATTGCAAACAAACCCCCCATGCAAGCCCTTAGTAGCAAATAAAGAAAGTAAAGAAGAATAAAAGAGAAGCTAGAACCGTGGGAGTGATGGTGTGAGTTCATTTCTTCTTCATTTCTCATTTCCAAGCAAACCAACACACACCAACATCAACACCAACCCATACATCAACAACAACACAAAACCGTGAGGGAGTGAGTGAGTTCTCCATCATTCCCTCAACAATCACACACTTTCTTCCATTCTTTCCTAAACCAAACACAAAACACCAAGAGAATCATCAAACTCTTGGTGAAAAAAAAAGAAAAGAGAGGGAGTGGCCGAATCCTTAGAGGGAGAGAACCAACACCTTGAACACTTCATGATCTAAGCTAGATCAAGCTAAGAAAGTGAAAAGAGAAGGAGAAAGACCATGGACTAGGAAGAGGAAGGAGAAACCGTGAGGAGAGAGGAGAGAAATCAAAGACTTTGGACTTGAATTCTTAAAATTTTTATTAAGTAAGAACTTGTAACATGAACTTAAAAGTTTTAAACCTTATTCTTTGATTCTTGTTCTTTTTCATTCTTTTCTTTCTAAACTTTGATTTTGTTGAAAAAGTGTGATGCATGTTATTTTCTAAGCTTGATGCTAAAAGGTTTTGTTAAGAGTATGTTTTCTTCATGACCTTGAGTTTTCTCTTTGATCTCTTGAAAATGTTTTGGGAAAGAACTTGATTTTGAGTTTCATGAAAGATTTTTCGAAGATCTAATAACTTTGGTTGCATGCATGTCAAGATCTATGTTTGGGCCTTGCCATACTTGATGTTTGAATCCTAGTGTGAAAGATCTTTGAAAATGATTGATTTCTTTGGTGATTTTTCTTGTGAATGGCCACGGTTTGCACTAAGTTTTTAAGTTAGGAGTTTTGATGATTGAATCTTGTTATGTACATGTGATTATCTTGAGATTCTAAGCATGTTTTGAGAGTTTGAAACTCTAAGAAAATTCTTTTAAGAAAATCATGGATAGGTCACGGTTTTGTTATGATTGTGAGCATGAGCTTGATTTTCTTTTGATTGATCCCTTGCATGTTGTGATCTTGAGCTTAGTAATGTTTTTTGAATGAAAGGAAATTATGTGACTTGCCATGATGGCCACGGTTTTATGCTTGATCTTTAGGTTAGAAGTTTTAATGTTGTGTTTTGATTATGTGCATGTGTTTTCCATGAACTTTGAGTTGATTTTGTGTAATTAAATGTGAAGTCTAAATTGTTTAAAAGACCTATATATGCCACGGTCTCATATAAGAAAATATGCTAAGACTATGCTCTTGTTTGCTTGATGAACTATGTGAAATTGTTGATTGAATGTGGAATTGTTTTTAAGTCTTGAACTCTTGAAAAACATTTTTGAGAAAGCTAGGTCTAGGTCATGGTTTAGACCTTAGACTTTGAGCTAAATCTCCTTGAGTGTGTGAATGATTATGTCATGAAATCATGTGTTGATTTGTGAAGTTAATCCTTGGGAAAATAAATTTCTAAACAAACCATGATGCATACGGTTTTGACTTAATAAGATGAAGTTTTGCTAAGATGAAATTAAATAAATGAAAGTTAATTTAAGAATTGATCTATGTGTTTAAGTGAGGCATAATTTGGTTTGTGTATGCTAAGTGTTTGATTTCCTCATTTGACTTGGACTATATATATGGATGAGTTTGTGAACATGCTTGATGGCTTGTAATTGTGAAATGTTTGGAACAAATGAATGATTGTTTGATTTGTTTGTCTTGAGTGTCTTGCTGCCCTCATATGATTCTAAGTGTTTAAACTTGATAAGTTATTGATTAAAGTGTTTACTTGATTTCTTTCAAGATGCTTGATTTGTGTATGCTTTTGAATTGGTTTTCAAACATGGAAAATAAATTTAAAACCTAGGACATGGTGCTGTCCAGAATTTTATAGACTACGTTTCCTATTTAAAAGTGTTTTAAAAGTTCTCTTAAGGTGTTTTAAGGTTAAGTTTTTAAGGGTATTCGATCTAGGTCAAAGATGGCTTGAAAAGTGCGATTTTTCGATGATTTTGGAATTGATTTCAATGCTGTCCAAGAGGGACCAGCAAAGGGAACTTCTAATTAAATTGATTCAATTGAATATTTTCCCATGATTTAAAAGTATAAAAGCTAATGTTTGACCTTGGGCAAGTTCGAGTTAAAGAGAATTGATGTTTCGGTTTCTGAATGAAGTAAATGTTTGAATTCTCTTGAGTCATCTTTAGAATGAATTTAAGAATAATAATTAAATAAAGATTAACACTCACATATTTATTTTATGGGACATGAAAGAAGTTGGAGTCGGGCAGACGGGGAAGGAAGCGAATCACTCGGAACTTGTAGGCTCGATAACTGCAAATCCAGGTGAGAGAGAAGTTATCCTAAGACGCTTTGGTGTCTAGTGAGTATGCTAGGACACTCCGCACTCTCTCAAAGTCGGAGTAAAGGTCTAACGTAGCTACTAGTATACCCGACAATTTGTGTGATTGTTTGTGTTGAGGTATACGAAGACTCAGACCTATACCATTACATGGTATTGATTGATTGAAATATTTGTTTATGTTGAGTTATATTGCTGCTTACATTGTCGTTGCATGAGCATAATGCATCATCCCACGTTATAAGATAAGAATAGAAAATACATAGAAAAACTTTAAGAATTCCCCTGACGATTAGAGCGAGACTCTAGGGGCTGGAACGCGTGATGGAACCGGATGATGCCGATACGCCGAGTACGTGGAACGAGTGATGTTGTTACGACGACGATGACTGGAGTGTGACGCAGCAATGGCGGTTAGCCACATGATGAAAATGAATGGCGGTTAGCCACATGATAAAAGTGAATGGCGGTTAGCCACATGTTGAAAGTGAATGGCGGTTAGCCACATGATGAGAATGAATGGCGGTTAGCCACGTGTTGAAAGTGGATGGTGGTTAGCCATATGATGAAAGTGGATGGCGGTTAGCCATATGTTGAAAGTGAATGGCGGTTAGCCACATGATGAGAATGAATGGCGGTTAGCCACGTGTTGGGATGATTGGCGGTTAGCCACATGTTTGAATATCGTAGTCGAGTCCCATCAGAAGCAACCCGCATATGGTTGGTGCTATGTGTCGGAGGAGACTTAGGATGGGTCGACAGTAGGACAATCGAATAGAACCTTTTAGCCCTAAAACCCTTACCCGAAGTAGTGGAGAGGAAGATTCGATGTTTACCTGCGTGGTACTCACTTGATGATTGGGATAGGGGAAGGCAATGACGGTGACTCGTCAAGAAGCCTGAAGAGGAGTCTGTCTAGGCGGGAAAAGCTACAAGGGACCTGGGTTGACCATCCCGGGTAGGGGTGAGTAGTCCAGTGTCATAGTTGAAGTACTGCATGATCACTAGACAGATGACTGAAGCCCCTTGACTAAATCAGGATCAGAAGAGTGATGCTTGAACTCGGTGGAGGTTGACGCCCCTTTGTCATGACATTATTTTCCCAGGCATTTTATATTATATTTTGGCGTAGTCTCCTGAAGCCGGAGTGGTAGAGATCCTGTACTTCTGATTGCTTCCGACTAGGTGGATGGATCGAGGAGATGTAAACCTGAACCTTAAACCCAAAAGCTTGAATTCTGATACGATTGACTTGTGATATGTGAACTATGAGACTTCGACTTGAGAAAGCGATACGATAAGAGATTCGACTTTGCGAGATGAGCTGTTTAAGAGATTCGAATGAGTAAGACGACTTAACTAAGAGAATTTCCCCAATGAAAAGATGAGACGTTAGTTAGTGCGACGATTGCATTGCATCCTCATGCATTATGTATAATTATCTGCTGTGTTGTTTGTCTATATTGTTTGTTATGTTCTGGTATGCGTCACTAGTGTAATTCCAAGAAGTCGATGGGAGTAATTCCATTCGGATAACTTACTCTCCCTACTTCTTGTGCATATGTGACTATAAATCTTCGATTCTAAAAGACGGTGGAGCTGGTGGTGCTACTCCCGGAGGGAGGACCTACTGATCGTGATGCGTTGACGAGAGGGCTACTGACGGACGATGAAGATTGCTTTCGAAGGCTTATGTGTGGATCGAGAAAGAGTTGTGTTAGTAGCTATGACTAGGTTCCCTTTGGACCCTTGCTGTTATGCTGATCAAGTGTACCCCTTTTCTTTTTGAAATGTTTTTGCTAAGACTTATGTTTATGTAAGAATGGCACAGATGTTCTGTGGTAGCCACTTTTATAAGAACCTTTATGGTCTGTTTTCTAAACTGTTTTAGAAGACGGTCCTGACCCGACAGATAAACTATTTTAAGTAAATCAAATATGTTTCTAAGTGATCAAGTGTTTTATTCCTTTATTTAAAGTGAGTTTTCATTATCAAACTGTTTTCAAAGTTTTCCACAAATGTTTTCGAGAAGAATGATTTTAAAAGTAATACCTTGTTTTGGGAAGCTCGACAGTCGAGTGTATCCACGCTTTTCAAAAAAAAAATTCCCTGTTTTTCCTAAAAGAAGTAATTAGTGTTTCAGAGAATTTGTTTCCGAGTTTTCCAAATCGAGGTGTTACAGCTTTCGCCACCGTCCTCAAGATCGCGCCTCGATCTGAGTTTTGTGCTTGCTTCGGTTTACAGCGAAAATCACTGTCACAGTCACGAGTTCGCTTAATGGTGTGTGGCGGCGCTAGTTATAGCCAAAGGCCCTGGAACCTAGTTGCGGCGGCGGCCCCGAAGATCCTCTTCGTTCTTCATCCTTCGCTCGGTCATATTCTCTACAAATCTGATGCGACACCGAAGGAGACCAGTCGCGCTTCCTTCACCGTGCAGCAACCTCACAACTTCGAACCCTCAACAACCTCAGCGTCCTCTGATTTCCAGTCTCCGCCCTCTTCTCCACTTCCTCCGCCTTCTTCTTGGCGGCGCGTCATATGCAGAGTCTGGAGGGAGGAAGAAAGGCAACAAGTATCTTTGATTGACACAGAAAAATCTCTTTTTTATTAGTTTAGAGTTTGATGATGAAGGTTTGGTAGGTGTCTAACTCAGTTTTTATCACTTGACACTGTGTGTGTTCTTTTTTTTGTTGTTTAGATCTTTATATTCTGAAAAACAATGTGTAACATCCCAAATTTAATTCCAAGTATAATCTATGTTGGGATGGTCTTAGGGTAGAAGAAATGGAGATATAAGTTAGAATCTAGCCAAAAATACATGTAGAACTAGGGTTAAAAACATAGAACCTTAGGAAATTAAAAATAAAAGATTTATAACTCTAAACACAAATTCCACCGTTGGATGTGAAGATTAGTATGTGGGGAAGCTTGCTTTAAAATTTGAGGAAGATCCAACGGGTAACGAAGAAGTTATGGCCTTTCAAAGTTTGGATACTGCAAAATTGTGCAGCTTAATCGCCTCTTAATCGCCTCTTAATCGATTAAGCTGCAATTTAATAGATTAAATCGTGCTGCTGCTGAAAAAAATAAAAGCAAAACACACACTTTTTCTTTCCCAAATTCGTTTCTGTCTTCCTCTCTCCCCTAGGGTTCCATTCTCTATCATCAAATCCACCAAGAGCAAGTGGGATTTCTTCATTCCATCAACAAATCTCTTCCTTCTTCACTTCAAGTAAGTGTTTAATGCCATGAATTTCCTTTTTCTCTCTCTAATTCGTCCTCCCCTTTCTCTCTCATCCATCCATGGTGGTTTTTGGTTCTAAGCCATGGAAGCTCCACTTTTCTTGAAGTTTTGGCATGAACGTATGACATGAATGTTAATCTTCTCTTTTTATGGCACTTGTGCTAGGTTCTTGTTATGGCTATTATATTAGGTTCCTCACTTTCTCTCGGGTCATAACTCAATTGGTGGCAAGACTCTCAAGCTTAAAGCAAGTGTAACCGCCTTATCTCTAAGAGTTGAGGTAAGGAGTGGGTATTAGTGAGTATTACCATACTCTGGGAAATAGTTTATAGTATGTATATAATGCTTGCTAAGAGTTAGGTGTTAGTATAAGGATTAGGAAACCTAAGTTAGAAAATAATGGTAACATTAGAAACGAACTTAGTGTAACTCTATGATGGGGAATAGGAAATATAATTTGATTAGGCAAACCAATAAATTGAACTAGCTAAATGCATGATCTTGCTACTATATGTTATTAAAGGTGTTACTTGAGAATAATTGTTAAGTGCTAATGTGTAGGATATTTTAGGTGCTTATCTGAGTTGTTGCTAATTGTTATATATATTTGGTGTATTCTTGATAGTTATTGTGAACTGTTCATTTGCTGCTCTAAGTGTTTAAGTGTTGTGAATTGTAATTGTGTTTATTTACTAGATGGTTTATATGAGATTATTAGGAATGGTGTGCTTACTATTGTATATGGATATTTGTTTCTTATTATGATTGTTTGGAAGTGGTGAGTATGTTGGCCTTTGACCTGAGGCGACATACTTTGTAAATATGGTAAGTATGTGGGCCTTTGACCTGAGGTGACATACTTATCATGTGTGTATAGAGTGAGTATGTTGGCCTTTGACCTGAGGTGACATACTTTGTGAATATGGTAAGTATGTGGGCCTTTGACCTGAGGTGACATACTTATCATGTGTGTATAGGGTGAGTATGTTGGCCTTTGACCTGAGGTGACATACTTTGTAAATAGGGGATGTATGTGGGCCTTTGACCTGAGGTGACATACATCGTAAATGGAGATTGGAAAATAAAGGAAATGAACAGGATAGGAAGAAAGGAATGAGGAATGAAAATGGAAAAAAAATACAAGAAAAATAAGATAGGAAGGTTGGTAGAAGAATATAATAAGATAATTTGGGATTGTATTAGAAATGTACTAGTAATAATAGGACAACAGGGTATGTAAAACGAATTAAAGAGTTAGGTAATTAATGGGTAAAAGGAAAAGGAAACAGGAACATAGGGGGATTAGTCGGATAGGTAAAATGAACTATAACTTAGGAAAAATAATGGAATCAGAATATTGATGCATGTTGGTATGAATGTGGCTGTTGTGAAATTGATTGAACTATGTGGTAATTGTGTATGACTTAGTCGGTTATTATGTCATATTGGAAACTGCTTTTCCCATTTTATGTGTAATGCTCACTCCTTACTATTTCCACAGGTACTGCGATTGAGCTAGCACAGCCCCCGGCCGAGCAGGTTCGCTCTCCCTCACAGGGAGAGTAAGTCATATTAGTTGAGTCGTGTGTCTCGTCCTGACTACTTTTGGGATTTTTGTATATGATGATGATTAGGTGTATGTACTGAAAAACATCATTTTGGGGTATAGTCAGGACCACTCCTTGTGGGAAGGGAGTAATTTTGGAGAATTTTATGGAATTTAAATAACTGCTAAAACTTGTATTAGTTTATAATTTTCCGCCGCACTGAAACTCTGATATAAATGCTTTAATATATGGTTTGGCCCTGATGGCTTTCTGATTTCTCTTGAATGATTAAATTAACAGGTTTACAGGAAAAGAACTCATTTTTGAAATGTCCATATTACAAAGCAAACTCTGTCCGTTTTGACAGAGATTTTCATAAGTTAAAATGGTATTAATCAAAAAAATTTAAATTCACTATTTTATTATTGGTATTTAAGGGTAATTATTTAGGGTGTTACACAATGTCACCCCCTAAGCAAGGTGAAGAAACCATGATGTTAAGCCTTAACGAGACGATCGAGCACGACGAGGAACGAGAGGAAGATAAGGAAGGTGGTTCACATTCTGGCCTGAAAAATTTTCTGTGGCATGGTGGGTCTGTTTATGATGCTTGGTTCAGTTGTGCTTCAAATCAGGTAATAATAAGTTAAAGGAACATATATGATGCAGGTGGATGGATTAACAAATGCTTGAGTTCTAGGAATAAACTCATGTTGATCGAACAGATAGAAGGAGGAAGCAAGAGTCTGTTTTTTTTTAATTTTATTTATTTTTTGTAATTTTTCAATTTTAAAAGAAAAATTCCATGTGGCATTAATTTATTGGTCCACGTGGCATAAAAATTTCCTAGGGTAACGGTGTTTTATTAAAACTAATAGAAGGACTTAATCCAAAATGGTCCGGAGTTTAGGGACCTGATCCAACGAAAAAAAGGATAAGGACTAAATTCAATTACCCCCCTAAGTTTAGGGACCTCAAAGTCAAAAAAGCCAAAAAAAATTGCAAGTTAGGACACGTGGCAACATCTTATTGAAAGACACTGACGGAGTTAACTTTGGGTTAACGGAAGGACTAGTTCCAAACAACGTTAAAGTTTAGGGACTAGATCCAACACAAAAAAGATTAAGGACTAAATCCAAAACACCCCCTAAGTTTAGGGACCTATCGCTTAAAAAAGCCTTTATTTTATAATGATATATATTTATTATTTTGACAAAAATGAATTTACTTGATATATTTATAAATAAATATATATATATATACACACACTCTTTTTAGGTTATAATTAGTTTTAATGTGTGTAGAAATGAATGCAACTGTTATAAGTTGAATTAATTAGAATAAAGGAAATGATGATCTTGGAAATGATTATGCATGTTGTGATGAATCTTTGAAATGATTTATAGTCAATGGTGTAACCTTGAATAGTAAAAAGAAGTGTTTGTGTATGTAATGAATGTATGAATAAGTGATGAGGATATAGTCCAACTAAACTTTAAGTGATAATCTGTGGTGAGTGAAAAGAATACAATTGAAGAGAAAAGTTAATAATGAGAAAAGTTGAGAACGAAACAATAGACCGGCACAAGTTAGGTCAAAAGACCTGGTCATAAGACCCTGTGGCCAAATGGTAAAAGGGAAATTGTCGCAGGTTAGGTCAGAAGACCTGGTCATAAGACTCTGTGGCTGAATAGTGAAAAAGGAATCGGACACAAGTTAGATCGAAAGGTTTGGCCATATGACCCTGTGGCTGAATAATGAAAGTGAACCCGACTCAGGTTAGATCGTAGGATCTGGTCATAAGTGTGACGCTCTCTTTTTAACTTGAAAATAATTAATATTTCAAAATAGTTGAATACTTGCTATCAAAATTAGGACTAGAAAATTTTTCCTTTTTAGGATTAGTACTTGCTCGTTCATAAACCCTTTTTAACATAAACCATTTTTGAATTCGGCTTAGTAATATCTTAGATTCGACAAGGCTCTCGAGATGACATTTCCTTAATTATAGAAAATATTATTCGTAGCTAATATTAAAACATACCATTTGCCTCTCGAGTTGAATTTGAATATAAAAAACATAAACTTATCGTCGAATCCTTCCTTAATAGAAATCAGAGTTCGTGGAAGTAAAAGTAATACTTTTGGGGCACTGCTGAGGTAAAGAAAACATCATATATATATATATATAAAAGTCATAACATAACCCCATCAGTACAGTCAGTAGCAAGTGATAAAAAAGTCGAGATAGCAAGTTTTGATGAAACATATACAGACCAGCTGCATAAAATAAAACCTCACTCTAAGACCTCTCGAATATATACAATATATAACAAAATCCAAAAGTAGAAGTCTCAGAGCAAGTCGTCTGTGTCCTCAGCAGCTCCTCAGATCCTCCACAGCTCTATCCCTAGGATCTAGGATCCAAAAACATCTACGCTATGCAGGCTCCTATGAACCAGTGGGTCCACCTCTAGCAGAAACAGTCGGCTCAACGTGCACCTCCTCCTCGCTCTCATCCTCCACAGGGTCCTCCTCGACCTCGCCTGACTATGTAGAGACCCCACCATTGGGTCTAGGGTCTGCAGAAGCAGTCCTATCATAGTCAGTCGGACCAGGAGAAGGAGTCTCCTCAGTGACAACTCTATGGGAGGAAGGATGGGAATGAGTGGTAGCTCTAAAACGAAAACTATGAAAACGACGCATAGGTCGAGCCGGGGGTGGTCCTCTATATGTATAAAAAGGTGGAACATGCATAGTATAGACTAATGGGATGCTAAATCGACGAGGTCGCACTTGCACCAGAGGGTTAGGGTGGTAGAGAGTGATCTCAACCTCCCCCTCAAAAGTGGCACGGTGCTCCTCATACGTCCATATGTCACTAGGGATAGGGCGTATCTCGATGCAAGCTAGGTATCTGGCCATCACCTAAACAGGGCACAGGGAGTAAGTATACACATATACATAATTGATAAAGACTAAAATTACAATCACAAGTATATCATGGACAGATCATAATGCAATTACATATGAGCACACCAGTTTTCAACATTATAACTCTTATAATGCAAGTGGCATGATGTATGATTTTCTATCCACAACTGAGGCCTCTAAAAGTCCATCTTGGACGTCCATCCAATACACCCTTGTGTTCCCGGAAGACTGACATTTGTTCCCAGAACATAATGCCGAACCATACTTGGATAATAAGCATCACTCCCGGAGTGTGCACCACGTTCCCAGAACGCATACGTTCCTAGAACGCATACGTTCCTAGAACGCATAAAAACCAGGTCCCGGACACTGGCCACATATCTATAATGTGTCATCAAGTAGGTTATAACTTGGTACTCCCGGAGTACTCTCCTCATATTCCCATAATATGATAAACGGTCCTACCAACCAGACTTCCAGTCTATATGGATGCACAAATATCGGGGTTGGTTTTATCTTTGCATTAATTAATGTGATTTAGAAATATTCCAATTTCTCTTTTGAATGATTTATTTGAGGCATAATCTTTGGCATAAAATTCTCCTTTGAATTTTTCTCAAAACATGCCTTTTAAAATTAGATTGGGTAAAACAAAGTCAATGGTATTCAAAAACTTAACTTTTTATTTTTCAGATTCAGGTACTAACCGGTTACAGTTTCAGGCTAACCGGTTAGAATTACAGACCTGAACTGTTTACCATTGCAATTTAGAAAAACCCTTTTTCTTGAATTTACTACCCAATCCATAAACAAGTTAAACATTGTTTTATGTCTCAAAAATCACAGTTTCCATCATTCAAAAGTCCAAATCACATTTTGTTTTCCATAAAGCATAATTTCCTCTTGAAAATATTTCATTGAATTAAGGTATAAACCCCTTACCCTTAAATCTGAACCAAGAGAGTATTGTCACCTCCATTTTAGATTCTTTCCAGTGAATTTAAGGTATAGATTTGAGTAAAATTAGTGAAACTTCAGGACTGTTTTATAAACTGATTTTCTTTTGAAATTCTGCAGTGTCTAACCGGTTACGAATATCGAGTAACCGGTTAGATTATGCAGTCAGTCCTTCAAAATAAGGGTTTTAACACATCATTTTCTTTAATTCTCAAATCTAACCACTTTTCATCATTCAACAGGGTTCATATACCTTAAACAAACATGTTTCATCACAGAAACCAAATTCAAAGTACATGCATCAAGCTTTTTGCATCAAATTGCATAAAAATTCACATAAACACAATTTAATACAACAAAACTCATACTAAGCATTTAAATCCAGAATTTAGTGTCAATATACTTTGCATGCATCAACATAAAGTTACTCAAAACACCATTGAGCAGAACTTTGGCCTCCAAGCCTTTGTGCCATATTGCACATAATGCCCTTTTTGAGTTTTGTTAACTCAAATCCTAAATCACTTGAATTTTAGTCTAAATCTAGTATAAGGTAGACTTGTCCCATACCTTAAGACTGAGTTTGATGAAGATTGACACAGAAATTGAAGAAACTCCACAGATTTCTCACAAACTCAGCTCTGCTCTCAGCCACAAATTTCACCAACAAGGTCCAAAGACCAGAAGTTTTGACATAGCAAATGGCCAAAGAAATTGGGGAAAACAGTTAAGACTCAAAATAGGTAACATGCACTAGAGAATCAAAGAGATTTGAGGCTAAATGGTGGACTGTACTTACCAAACTCAAAGCTGGAATTCAGCTTCCAGAACAGGGAATGATAGAGAACTCAGTTTCCAACTCCTAGATTCCAAGCCTGATTTCTCCTTCCACACGAACACTCAGCTCTCAAATCTTATATCAATGGAAAGCCCTTGATTCAAGCTTTCCAGAAATGTGTGTTTTGCTCTCTAACACTCAAGAACCAAAACGAATTGAACAGGGCGATTATGAAACCCTAAAACACAGCCTCCCCCAAAATCAGAGCATCAACAACCCCATTCTTCAGCAATTCCTCTATATATAGACTAATAACGATTACATGCACACTGACGCGTGGTTTTCCACTTGATTCAAGCTGTAATCGTGGCGAATTCGGGATTAATCAAGTGATTACTCATCAAAATCCACTAACCCAGTTTCTGGGTTCATCGTCTAACCGGTTACAGGGCATTACTAACCGGTTAGATTAGTACAAAATTTAAAAATTAATATTTTTAAATCTTTCACTCCAAGAACCTATTTAATATTACCTTTAAGTCCTCATTCAGGGACCAAAATGCAATATCCTCATATTTTGCATTTATTTGCCATATAAAAATATTTCAACCTATCTTTATATTTTAGGCTAATTAAATGCAAAATATAAACTTGGAAAATTTCTATAAATTAATAATAAAACTTTTTATTATTAATTTCCTATTATTCGGGAGACGAAAATTAGGGGTGTTACAATAAGAACCTGTGGCGGGATAAGAAAAGAAAACTGGTGCAAGTTAGGTCGAGAGACCTGGTCATAAGACCCTGTATCCAATAAATAGAAAGACGAAGATAATGAGAATAAATCTGGTGCAGGTTAGGTCAGAAGACCTGGTCATGAGACTCTGTAGCCAATTAATATGAGGAAAGATAATGAATGAGAAAATGAATAAAAGATGAAAGGATAAGAAAAGAGCTAAGAAAAAATAAGAATGGTAAAAGGGTTAAGAGAATAGTAAAAGTGAATGAAAGTATGAAAAGGATTATGTTTGTTTTGCGGTTAATATAGATGTAGGGCTTAGCTTATTGCTATGCTTTTTAGAAGCTAATTTCCTAAGTTCTGTGTAATGCTACCCTTCTTGCCATTTTTATTATAGGTACTGTGGCGGAGCATGCACGATTCTTAGCCGAACAGGAGCACACTCCATTCCGTGGAGTGTGGATACTTAGGGTTGAGACCCTAGATGGGTCTGGGGTTTTACTTTTAGAAAATATTGATGTATATAAATGTTGTCTTTTGAGAATCAGAGTATTCCAACAACTTGTTCTTATTTTAGAATTAACCCACAGCAGAAGGCATTCGACCCAATAAGGCAGATACTTCGGATCCTGCTTGGACGAAGCGGAAGATATTGTCGATAAATAGAAGTACGTCTTGTTCATTGACATCTCGGAAATATTCCGCCATAGTTAGGGCAGTTAAACCAACCCTTATACGAGCTCCAGGAGGTTCATTCATTTAACCGTAGACTAGAGGTAATGAATGCACTATGAATTATTTTGCCCTACTGGCATACTGATGAATATATACTTGTGTTAATACAGGATTACAGGAAAACTAAAATTTTGGGAATGTCCCTAAAACAATGTAAACTCCGTCCGTTTTCACGGAGGTTTTTTATAAGTTAAAGAGTTTTAAAAAAAATTCCATTTTACTAATTTTATAATGGGTAATTAAGGGTAACTAATAATAGGGTGTAACAGGTTTGATTTCAGGTATTTGAAGCTTAATTTGATGATTTTATGCTTTGAAATGGAAAAAAGATTTGATGACCTGAAGGTTGGAGTTAGAATGGAGAGGAATGGTGTTCTTAAATGTGGCCCAAGATGAGGTTTAATTGTCAAGAGCTGGGGTGCAAAAAGCCAAAATTAATTGAAAAAAAACCTAGACAATTTAGGCAAAGTCATGCCCAGGTGCAAGGAATGATGCGCCTGGGCGCAACCTGCACGTAGCGGAGGAGTTGAGGAAGATTTTGACCCACGCCTAGGGCTGCACCTGGGAGCGATTGCCTGCGAGTTGGGCCTATCTATTTCGCTTTTGAGGATTTTGATAGATTTTAGATTGATTTATTTTAGGATTAGATTTTTCTATAAATACTAAGGTTTAGCATTAGGTTAGGTAGCTTTTAGAGAAAGAGGGAGACTGCATATTCTTCACTTCATTCAAAGAGAAGAGTTTAGGTAATTCCTTATTTTCCATGATAGGGTATCCTATTCTATTTCTTCTACTTTATTCTTTTATAATGTGTAACTAAAACGCTTTTTGTAGTTAGGAATGTAACACCCCAAAATTTTAATCCCCGATTAATGAAATGTTAATTATAAATTAATTATAATTAATTATTTCCATATTAATCCTTGATTAAAATATGTGTTCATATAGTTTGTATATGTGTGTGAATTAATTTAATAAACATAATAATGCATAAAATAAGTAGTTTTGCATATTAGTCCCTGGGTAGGAATCTAGAAGCAATTATAGGAAAGGTTTTGGAGGGAAAGTAAATAAAATAATTATTTTTCAAAATCTGGGCAAAACACTCGAGTATTCTGGGTCAAACTGCACGAGTTAGTGCGTTTGATGAGTCACCATGAACGATTCCATCTCCTTGCCACGAATACTCCATCATCAACAGCTCGAAGGCGTCGTGTCGTCCTGCACGGGCCTTCTCCATGTCTATAAAAGCTCAGCAACATCGAATTTGTGAAGAATTTGGCTAAGTTTGGGTTTGTTGATGAAGTTAGGGTTACAGATTTGTTGCCTTCGATTCTCTTTCAGTTCGTAGTGTTAGGGCTTGAGTGATACACGAATACAAAGCTCACATCTCGAGCTTTGTATAAACACCAAAACCGTGAGGATTGAGTGAGTGTGGTGGAAGATTCAAGGAGTTGAAGTGAAGCTGTTTCTGTCAAGCCTTGGTCTGGGAGCTTACTTTGATCATTGATTCTGGTAAGCTCACGAATCCTTGAGTCTCAAATTCAGTTTCTTTAGTGAGTTTATGTTGTATAGAGTCTAGAAAATCTAATTTCCCCAATTCTATTCTCTGTTTCATGTATAAACCAATTCCACTTTGGTGTTGCACTCAAAATGCTCTGCATGTGATGCTCGAAGTTGGTCTGAGTAGTTTGGAGCTTTGTTCTTGTCAATTCTTGGTTGATTCACGTCTGAGAGGTAAGGGGAAGTAATTATATTCATTAGATAGAGATTAAATTCCATGAATTGTGTTAGAGAGCCACCAAGAGGCTCTAAGGGCTTAGATTGAATAGGAACTTTGGTTTGGAGACCAATCCATGCTCTAAAACTGTGTTGAGCAAGTTCTATATCATGCATGCAAGCTTAAATGAACTTTACCTTATGAGTTTTATGCATATTATGCAATTTGAGGTATTGAGTTGTTAAAATGTGCATTTTATGCATAATTGTTGGATTCTCTGTCAAATCTGTGTTTTGATATGAAATAAGTGTTGTAACATGTATAAATGATGTTATGTTAACTCTGTGGATCCCTGGAATGTACTAGAATTAAGTAGAAATGAAAATGTTATGTGAAAACCAAGTTTCAGTGTTTTCTGCTATGAAACACTCGAGTAAAAGACAGGATACTCGAGTAAAATGTTTATGAAACAATGTAAATTGAGCAAGAACACTCGAGTATTTTGTCTGATACTCGAGTATCGTGCATGACCTGAGAATAAGTTAAAGCTAATCACTCGAGTCATTCAAGGGAACTCGAGTATTCTGGAAATGTCCATGATCACTCGAGTAACCTATGAACTACTCGCGTAAATTATTGATTTTGAAACCCAAATCCTCAGAAAGTCATGAACACTCGAGTAATCTTAAGAACACTCGAGTAATCTGGAAAAGTTGGAGAACACTCGAGTGTACTGAATTTTACTCGAGTAAATTACCCAGAACCTGAAAACACCATTTTCAATTCTGACTTAATTAATTAAGGAATTATTAATAATAGTTCAAGGGATCAAGACTTAGAGAAATTGATTAATACAAATAGATCGTTTGGTGACGGTCCTTTTTGATAAAGAAATAAGCCTAGGTGGCCTGTAAAGTATTAATCAACTTCCCTTAAGTCCAAAAGATAAAATGCATTCATTCTGGAGTTTGGATGGTAGGACGTATTTCATGTTTGTTAAACATGTGGAGGGCCGCTGGGAGTGCCAATACGCTTGCTTGATGACACGTCGTTGGCGTGGTCGGCTTAGTGGATGCCGATATGGTTATACCGTTTGGATGACGGTCCGTTTGGATGACGGGATATGCTCGGGTGGCATGGATTCCAAGCTTGTCGTGTACATTCTAGGTGAATGTACGAATTGTTGTATACCTAGGAATACAACGCACTGTTGAGTGCTGGGTTGTCAGGGATGGACGTCAGAGAGTGACATAGTATGATGGAGATAGGCTTGAGAGCTAAAGTCATGCATCATGCCACTCATTTAAATTAATTGTGATAAATGGAATAAGTGTGAGCATCCTATGTGCATTAATTAACTTCTAAGTGTTATATGTGATTGTTGTTAATTGATGCATATTTACATACTCATATTGCACAATTTATTCTCTGTTGATTATGTGTATAGAATTGCTTACCCCTATGCCCTTGTAGGTGATGTCTCGTTACATTGCTTGCATCGAGATCCGGCCACTTCCTAGTGGCATATGGATCTATGAGGACCATCGCGCGGTCTTCGAGGGGGAGGTGGAGATTACCTTCTACCACCCGAACCCGCTGATGCGATTCCGTCCTCGTAGGTTTAGGATTCCCATCATATACACTATGCACGTACCCCCGTTTTATACTTATCATGGACCACCTCCCATGCGACCAGCTCGCTCTTACCATAGTTTTCATTTTCGACCTACCCGCTCTCACCCTTTCACTTCGAGAGTCATCCGCGAGGAGACTCCCCCTTCTGATCCGAGGAGCCCAGTCAGGGTTTCACCATCACCTGACCCGGTACCCAGTGGTAGGGTACACTCTCCCTCGGATGAGATCGAGGAGGATCCGGTGGAGGACGAGAGTGGGAGCAAGCCTGTCGTGCATTCTACTGGGAGTGACTGGAGGGATGATGATCCCTAGGTACGTGTATAGAGTAAGTGATGAGGATCCGAGGATCCGGTGTGTGGAGGCTGTGGAGGAGTTTTGCTGCTGCTATGATGATGATGATGCTACTACCTTACTACTTTTACTTTTGGGAGACTGCTACTGCTAATACTACATCTGATGCTGCCAGATCTACGTGACTACTCCTGGAGTTTATGTTTTGGTTATGTATATATTGTAGATATACTTTTGGAGTACTCTAGGGTTGTGGTTACACTGTTATGTAGATCTGTTTCATGGACTTGTATATTTTGGAACTTGGAGACTCTGTTATGGGCTATGTACTTATGACTTTCTTATATATAAAACCTAAGTTTATATTATTATCAGTTGCATAGTCCAATGAATTCCGCTTACTCTGATTTAATCCAATTAAGAGCTCGGCTATAAATATTATTTGATGGTATCAGTTTTATCGAACAAAGCATGGGTAACTTTAACTACTTGTATAATACATAGATGTTTCCAAAGAACGAATGTTACCCTATTTGTGAAAAGGTTTCAGAAGTCGCCGAACTCGATACAATGATTTTGAGATGATTTAGATTTTACTCTCCAAGATTTCCAAGTGACGATTTGTGCACCCGCTTTAAAAGAAAATCTTATTGACATATTTTCTTAAAAACTCACAAGTCCATATATTATACAATATTCAATCTTGATTACTACATTATATTTGGTTAATACGGAAGGGTGTCACACTTAGTGGTATCAGAGCAAAAGTCAGATCCTGTAGTAGTGGAAGTAGTTCAGAAAGGTAGTCATCAACATCAAGCAGGTATCTCCAAAGCATCTATATTACTTTGAATGTTATTATTTTTGCTTGTTGAGGTTTAAATACCCTTTATTTGTTTGTATCTTGTCTCTTTTGAGTACAAGACGCAATTGATTGTAGATTTAGAAGTTTAAGATAGAGCCGTAGTATAGGTGGTATAATGGAAGTTTCTTTAGTTCAACATATGTGGCCATAAGCCCATAGCGCAGGTCTAATATGGCAACTAGAAACAAAAATCACACCAACGCGATGCTAGAACAAATCACCACGGTGTTGGAAGCTATGCAACGGCAGTCTCAGCAACCATCTCAACCGGTTAACCCGCCTCATCAGTGTAATGTGGGTAACGCTGAGGCGAAGACTTTGGCTGATTTTAGGAGTTGCAATCCGCCAAAGTTCGAAGGAGGATTTAAGCCGGAAGAAGCAAATAAGTGGATTCACACTATGGACAAGATTCTGAGGACGTTGGAGTGTTCGGATGCTCAAAAGGTGGCGTATGCAACTTATATGTTAGAGGATGAAGCTGAGAATTGGTGGAATCACACGATGCAGCTTCTGCAATATGAAGGAAGGGATGTAAGTTTGGGAGTATTCATGGAGAAGTTTCTCCAAAATTATTTCCCTGAGGACTTGAGAAGGAAGAAGGAAGTGGAGTTCTTGCAGCTGAAGCAAGGGAACATGAGTGTGGGTGAGTACGCAGCTAAGTTCGAGGAACTGATGAAGTACTCTCCATACTATCAGAACAATCCAGATGAGAGGAGTAAATGCATTAAGTTTGAAGGAGGCTTGAGGCCAAAGTTGAAGTCGATTTTCAGCTAACAGCGGATTCAAAGCTTTCCTGCACTTGTGGATATGTGTAGGATGTATGAAGATGATGCAAAGGCTGAGGAGGTGCAAGTCTTGGAAAAGAAGGACAATCAGAGCTATGGACCACAAAGACGTAAGGGTTCCAACATTCGAGGCAAGGGTCTGTATGATCGTAGAGGGAAAGGCAAGGGCAAAGCTGGTGGTTCTCAGGGAAGGAATTATCGGAGCGAGGCTCCATTCTGCGACAAGTGCAAGCACAATCACTATGGCCGTGTGTGTTGGGGGACAAGTGGTTGCTTTAACTGTGGGAAGTCGGGGCATTTTGCAAGGAACTGCAAGGAACCGGCCAAAGCTAACTCAAGGGGAACTGCTGATAGACCTATGGCTCAAGGAAGAGTTTTCACCCTTAGCGGTGTGGAAGCAAGTCGGTCTTATGATCTGGTGCAAGGTAAATACTTGCTTAATGGTCAGTTTTGTCATGTTTTGTTTGAATCTGGTGCAACGCATTCATTCGTTTCGTATGAATGTGTAAACCGGTTAGGCTTGATTATGTCTGAAATGCCTTATACTCTTAAAGTAGAAACCCCTACCAATGCTCCTGTAATTGTTTCTAGAGCATGTCTTAACTGTTGTATAGAAGTGTTAGGACAAACCTCTAAAGTAGATTTGATTTGCTTACCCTTGGCACAACTAGATGTGATCCTGGGAATGGACTAGTTAAGTCAAAACCAAGTAATCATTGATTGTGATAGAAAAGTAGTGACCTATAGAAATTCAAAACCCTCCGGCTACGTGTGCCTGTTCAACTCTGAGGTGGAGGAAAATGGTCCAAGAATGGAAGAGATCCCTATTGTCAGAGACTTTCCGGAAGTTTTTGCTGACGAGATCCCTGGTCTGCCACCAAGAAGAGAAATTGAATTCGGTATCGACCTAGTTCCGGGAGCTGGTCCCATTTCTATCGCTCCCAATGGAATGGCACCACCGGAAATGGCAGAAATGAAGAAGCAGATTGAGGAACTACTACAGAAGCAGATGATTCGACAAAGTGTGTCACCTTGGGGTGCTCTGGTTTTGTTTGTCAAGAAGAAAGATGGTAGTATGAGGATGTGCATTGACTACCGGCAACTGAATAAGGTCACCATCAAGAACAAGTATCCGTTGCCGAGGATAGATGATCTTATGGATCAAGTTCGTGGAGCTTCAGTATTTTCCAAGATTGATTTGAGGTCAGGGTACCATCAAATCAGGATTATAGAAGAGGATATCTCTAAGACTGCATTTCGATCTCGATACGGGCATTATGAGTATGTTGTGATGCCGTTCGGATTGACTAATGCACCAGCTATTTTTATGGACTACATGAATCGAATCTTTAGACCTTATTTAGATTCATTCGTGGTTGTGTTCATAGATGATATCCTTATTTATTCCAAGAGCCCGGAGGAGCATGCTGAACACTTGAGGATGGTGTTGAGCATCCTAAAGGAGAAGCAATTATACGCCAAACTTACAAAATGCGAGTTATGGCTGAAGGAGGTTAAGTTCTTGGGGCATGTGATTTCAGACAAAGGAATAGCCGTGGATCCTACGAAAGTGAGTTCGATTTTGCAATGGGAACAACCAAAGTCGATCACGGAGGTGAGAAGCTTTCTTGGCTTGGCTGGGTACTATAGAAGGTTTATAGAAGGTTTCTCGACGATCGCATTGCCTTTGACGAAGTTGACTCGGAAAGATCAACCATTCCTTTGGGATGAGAAGTGTGAAAGGAGTTTTCGGGAACTGAAGGAAAGGTTGACATCGTCTCCGGTATTGATTCTGCCCGATACACAGAAGAGCTTTGATGTGTACTGTGACGCATCGAAACAAGGCCTTGGGTGCGTTTTGATGCAAGAAGGGCAAGTCGTCGCCTATGCCTCGAGACAGCTAAAAGTTCATGAAATGAACTATCCAACTCATGATTTGGAGCTGGCAGCTGTGGTGTTTGCATTAAAGATTTGGAGGCACTATCTCTATGGCACTACGTTTCGAGTGTTCAGTGACCATAAGAGTTTAAAGTACCTCTTTGATCAAAAGGAGTTGAATATGAGGCAGCGTCGATGGATGGTTTTTGAAAGATTATGAGTTTGAGCTCCATTACCATCCGGGGAAGGCCAATGTTGTGGGAGATGCATTGAGTAGAAAGGCAATGCACATCAGTGCAATGATGGTCAGAGAAGCTGCACTGATAGAGGAGTTCCGGGATTTGAGTCTGACGATGCAAGTGGAGCCGACAAGTATCAAGATGGGGATGCTGCAGATTGCTAATGAGTTTCTGCAAAGGATTCGGGAATTGCAACACAAGGATGAGAAGCTTATGGAAAAGAAGAAATGCATGGAAGAAGGCAAGGAATTGGAATTCCAAGAAGGGAAGGATGGAATTTTGCGTTTTAAGACAAGGATATGTGTCCCTGCTGACTTGGAAGTAAGAAAAATGATTCTGGATGAAGCGCATAAAAGTAAGATGAGTATGCATCCGGGAGCTACCAAAATGTACCAGGACTTAAAGAAGCTATTTTGGTGGCCTGGTTTGAAGAAAGATGTAGCTGAGTATGTGGCCTGTTGTTTGGTGTGTCAAAAGGCGAAAGTGGAACATCAAAGTCCAGGAGGAGAGTTACTTTCCTTGGAAGTTCCTGTGTGGAAATGGGATAGTATCTCGATGGACTTTGTGTCAGGATTGCCAAAGACATCTACTGGTCATGATGCCATCTGGGTGATCGTGGATCGTTTAACTAAGTCAGCGCATTTCATTCCCGTGAATATGCGTTACTCGTTGGAAAAGCTCACTCAGTTGTACATCAAAGAAGTTGTTCGTCTGCACGGTGTACCCTCAAGCATCGTGTCAGATCGTGATCTGCGGTTTACATCGAAGTTTTGGGAAGATCTGCATAGAGCCTTGGGTTCAAGATTGAAGCTGAGTTCTGCATACCATCCTCAGACTGATGGCCAAATGGAGAGGACTATTCAGTCATTGGAGGACATTCTACGAGCCTGTGTCTTGGAAGGTCAAGGGAATTGGGAGCAGGTGTTGCCGCTCGTGGAATTTACTTATAACAACAGTTACCACACGAGTATTGGAATGGCACCATTTGAAGCCCTATATGGAAGAAAGTGTCGAACACCGTTATGCTGGTTTCAAGTGGGGGAGAGTGCTCTGGTTGGACCAGATTTTGTGCAAGAGACCACGGAACAGATCAAGATGATACAAGAAAAGATAAAGACGGCTCAGAGTAGGCAGAAAAGCTATGCTGATAGGAGAAGGAAACCTTTAGAGTTTGCCGAAGGAGACCATGTATTCATTAGAATAGTACCAACAAAAGGTGTTAGTAGAGCCCTAAAAATCCAGAAACTATCACCTAAGTTTATTGGTCCCTATCAAATCCTCAAAAGAGTCGGCCCAGTAGCTTACCAGTTAGCCTTGCCTCCGTCATTAGCTAACCTTCATAATGTATTCCATGTGTCTCAATTAAAGAGATATGTCCATGACCCCACCGTTGTCCTTAGAATCCAACCTGATGACTTAGAAGTTCATGAGAATCTAACCTTCAAAGCTGTGCCAGTCCGCATTGAAGATCGAAGGATCAAACAGCTTAGAAGGAAAGATATTCGTCTGGTCAAAGTCGTCTGGGTTTGTGGAGATGTGATAGAATCATCTTGGGAATTAGAGGATAAGATGCGTCAGGATTATCCTGACTTGTTTGTATGAGTGAATTTCGGGGACAAAATTCCTTGTAAGTGGGGGAGTAGTGTAACACCCCAAAATTTTAATCCCCGATTAATGAAATGTTAATTATAAATTAATTATAATTAATTATTTCCATATTAATCCTTGATTAAAATATGTGTTCATATAGTTGGTATATGTGTGTGAATTAATTTAATAAACATAATAATGCATAAAATAAGTATTTTTGCATATTAGTCCCTGGGTAGGAATCTAGAAGCAATTATAGGAAAGGTTTTGGAGGGAAAGTAAATAAAATAATTATTTTTCAAAATCTGGGCAAAACACTCGAGTATTATTCTGAATACTCGAGTATTCTGGGTCAAACTGCACGAGTTAGTGCGTTTGATGAGTCACCATGAACGATTCCCTCTCCTTGCCACGAATACTCCATCATCAACAGCTCGAAGGGGTCGTGTCGTCCTGCATGGGCCTTCTCCATGTCTATAAAAGCTCAGCAACATCGAATTTGTGAAGAATTTGGCTAAGTTTGGGTTTGTTGATGAAGTTAGGGTTTCAGATTTGTTGCCTTCGATTCTCTTTCAGTTCTGAGTGTTAGGGCTTGAGTGATACACGAATACAAAGCTCACATCTCGAGCTTTGTATAAACACCAAAATCGTGAGGATTGAGTGAGTGTGGTGGAAGATTCAAGGAGTTGAAGTGAAGTTGTTTCTGTCAAGCCTTGGTCTGAGAGCTTACTTTGATCATTGATTCTGGTAAGCTCACGAATCCTTGAGTCTCAAATTCAGTTTCTTTAGTGAGTTTATGTTGTATAGAGTCTAGAAAATCTAATTTCCCCAATTTTATTCTCTGTTTCATGTATAAACCAATTCCACTTTGGTGTTGCACTCAAAATGCTCTGCATGTGATGCTTGAAGTTGGTCTAAGAAGTTTGGAGCTTTGTTCTTGTCAATTCTTGGTTGATTCACGTCTGAGAGGTAAGGGGAAGTAATTATATTCACTAGATAGAGATTAAATTCCATGAATTGTGTTAGAGAGCCACCAAGAGGCTCGAAGGGCTTAGATTGAATAGGAACTTTGGTTTGGAGACCAATCCATGCTCTAAAACTGTGTTGAGCAAGTTCTATATCATGCATGCAAGCTTAAATGAACTTTACCTTATGAGTTTTATGCATATTATGCAATTTGACGTGTTGAGTTGTTAAAATGTGCATTTTATGCATAATTGTTGGATTCTCTGTCAAATCTGTGTTTTGATATGAAATAAGTGTTGTAACATGTATAAATGATGTTATGTTAACTCTGTGGATCCCTGGAATGGACTAGAATTAAGTAGAAATGAAAACGTTATGTGAAAACCAAGTTTCAGTGTTTTCTGCTATGAAACACTCGAGTAAAAGACAGGATACTCGAGTAAAATGTTTATGAAACAATGTAAATTGAGCAAGAACACTCGAGTATTTTGTCTGATACTCGAGTATCGTGCATGACCTGAGAACAAGTTAAGGCTAATCACTCGAGTCATTCAAGGGAACTCGAGTATTCTGGAAATGTCCATGATCACTCGAGTAACCTATGAACTACTCGCGTAAATTATTGATTTTGAAACCCAAATCCTCATAAAGTCATGAACACTCGAGTAATCTTAAGAACACTCGAGTAATCTGGAAAAGTTGGAGAACACTCGAGTGTACTGAATTTTACTCGAGTAAATTACCCAGAACCTGAAAACACCATTTTCAATTCTGACTTAATTAATTAAGGAATTATTAATAATAGTTCAAGGGATCAAGACTTAGAGAAATTGATTAATACAAATAGATCGTTTGGTGACGGTCCTTTTTGATAAAGAAATAAGCCTAGGTGGCCTGTAAAGTATTAATCAACTTCCCTTAAGTCCAAAAGATAAAATGCATTCATTCTGGAGTTTGGATGGTAGGATGTATTTCATGTTTGTTAAACATGTGGAGGGCCTCTGGGAGTGCCAATACGCTTGCTTGATGACACGTCGTTGGCGTGGTCGGCTTAGTGGATGCCGATATGGTTATACCGTTTGGATGACGGTCCGTTTGGATGACGGGATATGCTCGGGTGGCATGGATTCCAAGCTTGTCGTGTACATTCTAGGTGAATGTACGAATTGTTGTATACCTAGGAATACAACGCACTGTTGAGTGCTGGGTTGTCAGGGATGGACGTCAGAGAGTGATATAGTATGATGGAGATAGGCTTGAGAGCTAAAGTCATGCATCATGCCACTCATTTAAATTAATTGTGATAAATGGAATAAGTGTGAGCATCCTATGTGCATTAATTAACTGCTAAGTGTTATATGTGATTGTTGTTAATTGATGCATATTTACATACTCATATTGCACAATTTATTCTCTGTTGATTATGTGTATAGAATTGCTTACCCCTATGCCCTTGTAGGTGATGTCTCGTTACATTGCTTGCATCGAGATCCGGCCACTTCCTAGTGGCATATGGATCTATGAGGACAATCGCGCGGTCTTTGAGGGGGAGGTGGAGATTACCTTCTACCACCCGAACCCGCTGATGCGATTCCGTCCTCGTAGGTTTAGGATTCCCATCATATACACTATGCACGTACCCCCGTTTTATACTTATCATGGACCACCTCCCATGCGACCAGCTCGCTCTTACCATAGTTTTCATTTTCGACCTACCCGCTCTCACCCTTTCACTTCGAGAGTCGTCCGCGAGGAGACTCCCCCTTCTGATCCGAGGAGCCCAGTCAGGGTTTCACCATCACCTGACCCGGTACCCAGTGGTAGGGTACACTCTCCCTCGGATGAGATCGAGGAGGATCCGGTGGAGGACGAGAGTGGGAGCGAGCCTGTCGTGCATTCTACTGGGAGTGACTGGAGGGACGATGATCCCTAGGTACGTGTATAGAGTAAGTGATGAGGATCCGAGGATCCGGTGTGTGGAGGCTGTGGAGGAGTTTTGTTGCTGCTATGATGATGATGATGCTACTACCTTACTACTTTTACTTTTGGGAGACTGCTACTGCTACTACTACATCTGATGTTGCCAGATCTACGTGACTACTCCTAGAGTTTATGTTTTGGTTATGTATATATTGTAGATATACTTTTGGAGTACTCTAGGGTTGTGATTACACTGTTATGTAGATTTGTTTCATGGACTTGTATATTTTGGAACTTGGAGACTCTATTATGGGCTATGTACTTATGACTTTCTTATATAAAAAACCTAAGTTTATATTATTATCAGTTGCATAGTCCAATGAATTCCGCTTACTCTGATTTAATCCAATTAAGAGCTCGACTATAAATATTATTTGATGGTATCAGTTTTATCGAACAAAGCATGGGTAACTTTAACTACTTGTATAATACATAGATGTTTCCAAAGAACGAATGTTACCCTATTTGTGAAAAGGTTTCAGAAGTCGCCGAACTCGATACAATGATTTTGAGATGATTTAGATTTTACTCTCCAAGATTTCCAAGTGACGATTTGTGCACCCGCTTTAAAAGAAAATCTTATTGACATATTTTCTTAAAAACTCACAAGTCCATATATTATACAATGTTCAATCTTGATTACTATATTATATTTGGTTAATACGGAAGGGTGTGACAAGGAACATGGTGGATTTGTATGGATGAGTTTATTTAATTTATGAATTGATGTTTTTCATTCAAAACTTATTGTTTGGTTGTGTTTTAATTTCAATTCATGAAATTGACCACTTTAAGTTTTGTTTAGAATCTCTAATCCAACAAGAGACATATGAGGGTTAGAATATGTTGTTCTTCCAAACATTATAACCGCCTAGTTTGTAGACATACATCTAGGGATTATTTGACTTGAATATTCCAGTGTTCTTAATTGTGGTTATTCATATGTCAAAATCACTTAAGACGTTAAGGGTTCTCATATGGAATAAGAAACATAAATTCACAGAGACATCTGGTTTTTATTACTTCTGGGATGTTGTGGGTTTAATGAAAAATAGAGATTCATAATTAGTAAATAAGTCTTGCAATGAAACTAGTTCCTAACGCCTTTCTCTATCTGTCTCACAAACCCTATTTTAATTCGTTTATTTTTAATGGTTTGTTTATTTAAATAATAAAAAGTTTATAGATTTCTGTTTTAATTACCCTTTGGTGACAATTATTTTGAAACAACTCACAATCCCCGAGTGGAACGATAATTTACTTACTCTTTATTACTTGTGATCTAGTATATTTGCTAGTATCTCTAACAAAGTCGGAATGTTTTTTGTCTCTACAAAGACGGAAATGTATTGTTTTTGTTTTTGTTTCACCCTTGTCCAAAAAAAGTATCATTGTGTTAATTTTTTGTTGTTGTTGAACCATTGCAAATATAATGGTTGAAAATGAGAACGATTGACATTACCATATCCCACCAATGGAGGAGGAGTTTCCTCCGGACAAGGGGATGCTTGATGTTGAGGGCACGCATCAAAGTGACGAAGATAAAGTTGTGGTGAGAGACTTTTCCAATTATAACAGTTCGTTTTGCATAGATAATGTATTTAAGAATCGCAATGAAGTTGTTGAATGGGTTCGTATAATTGGATATCGTCTCGGATTTGAGCTTGTAACACCCCTATTTATAATAAATAATTTAATGAGTAAAATAAAATAGCGAATAAAATTTTTTCGAACTTGTATTAAAATCTCAAACATAATCTTAAAAAAATATCATAAAATTTGGGGGTTACATCTATATCAGTTGTATTAGTATTACATAGTTCCTTCTTTCCCTTCTCCGCTAATTCTATCACTGACTCATATAATTTGAGTTCTCATGACCTAAAAATGTAGAATACAAGGAGTGAGTCTCTTTTCTCAAAGAATAAGAAGTAGGATATACGATATATAATCATTTATTAATTCAACAACCATAATCAAAATAATGATATGTCCGCAAATCACAACAAATATGACAATTACATTACATCAAAGCCACAAGACAATTATATGCAGATGATGCATTACATTTTTCACTCTTGATTGGATTTGGACTATTTTTTTATATTCCTCATTTTCTTTGCATACTTCACGTATGCATGAAATCATCCCTTTCCTTTTGTGGTTCCTCCTAGTCCGAGTCCAATTAAGAGTGTATGGCCTTAGTATAATATTATCATAAGTCCTCGGGTCATTAGAATTATTGGACCAGAGGTTGATCTTCATGATTTTTGCTGTCAGATTTATCATCCTGATGTAGTTTTATCTTATAACTAATCCTCTTAACTTGTTAACGTTAACCGGTCAACGACAGACTTAACCAAATAAAACCATCAGTTTGGCCATTCTGACGACTTAAAAGTCTAACTTTCCTTATTGAAATACACAACTAATCCATTTCGAACACCCTTAGACCATAATATACTCATAAATATCACATATGCTCAAATATCCAAATCATTTTGTGCACATTCATATGAAAAAATGCATTATAAACATAACTCTCTATATCCAATGATATAATTAGCTTGCATTCTATATACCCTTTTTATAATCAAGCACATAATCTTTCTTCATACTTAATTCAACTCCATTTATACATTCACATTACTTCAAGTATTAATTCAAGCATAAGACCTAATTCAAACATTTATCATATTACATATTATTATTCAATCATCAATTCGATTTCACTTATTCAATTCTAATATATATTGAATGATTCTGAAAATATTCAAGTTCTTATCCTTTTTGCTCTAGGCCTATTTTGTCTTAATTCATTTCATTCATCATAAAAATACAAACTCAATTCATGTTTTCATTTAAATTGCATTCATTTCCTTCGTTTACCTCATACCTCACATTCAATTCTAACATCCTTAATATTGTTATCAACATATTCAAATACATCCAGATCATTACATATTTAACAAAGCCCACAGTCAATTAACTCCTATATACATTCATGCTTAAATTCAAAGCAAGTCATAATATCCAATTAATCACATAATCAATCCAACACCTCAATTCCTTTCTCTGTCTACACACTCTTGTATGTATCAGTCCTAACAACTATAATTAATTATCAGCATCCAACTCAATTTCTAAATTCAAAACCCTAAATACTATTCTAAGAGAATTAGGCCCCCTCCCTTACAATAGGGAATAGGAGAAATGGAGTGGATTTGAAGTCTCCCTCCTAAGTCGTGCTCCACTAGGTGTTTTCACTTGCTCTTTTATCCTTCCTTGATGTGTAATATCCCTTTTCACTTGGTTTCGATTACAAAATTGGATTTCCTTAGGTTTGAGGGGTGGATGAAGGGTTTGTGTTGGAATTTAGAGAGTTTGGTGAAGAATTTGTGAAGGTATGAGCTAGGATATTGTTGGAATTGGCATTAAGGGGGCACAAATTCGAACCATATGTATATATACAAATTTTGCATCGCCTCTCTGGGGAGAAACCTAGAAAGTTCTAGATTTTCTCCCTTACAACCGCCTTTTATTTTTGTAGATCTGATAGTGCTAATTGATTGTCACACGTTGACAATCAATACCAAGGTTGTTTCAGCTCCAGATTGTTCGAGAACAAACTAGATAATCGATTTTCTGCTTGTAACAATCGATTGTCCTAGATTTTTATCGCCAAACATAAATCTCATCGTTGGATATGAAGATAAGAGGGTTACGAAGCTTATCTCGAAATTTTAGCAAGATCCAACGGTTAATGAATGAGAAATAGAACAATCTTCCTATCATGTTTTTGCCAAAAATCACCTTTTTATTGTTTTTGTTTACTTTTACTTACTTTGATAATTATTGGTTTAGACTTATGCATTTACAGAAAATTAAACACACTTGTGTATATAAATATTTATATTTCATATTTATAATTTAATTCTTTTCTTATTATTTAAGTAATTAATTTATCATATGTTTTTATTTCTTAACTCTTATGAAACTAACATAATAATACACCAACACTAAAATTTACATTTTATATATTTTGCTAAAATTACATAATTACAATTTTCTGCCACATTAGTGAATTTCGTCCCCGAAACTTAGGTTATACAAAAAGCTGGAGGTAAGATGTCCTTATTTTCTCTTCAAATTCCTATGCGGCATCATCTTCTTCATTTCATTACCTTACAACTTTTGTGACACCCATTTTCTAGAACAATATTATTAATTATTCTCATTAGAAAATATTATTTATAGACACTAATAGTTTGGATATGTTATCTCAAATTTAATCTTTGTATTTGATATTGGATCATACCAGAAATTAATCGAATTCGGCTCTGAACTTTTAACATTAAAATATTGAAACAATTAATTATTTACAAGACAACGTATATTTGTTAATCAAAAGTTTAGACTTTAATAATTATAACATAGCGTTGCCTTGTTGTTCGCATGTAATATTTTCCAAATAATAATGGTTGCCGAATTCTTCTTTTAACAAAATCAGAGTGCACGAAAAGGTAGTAGTACTTAGGGATCCATGTTGAGTCAAACATCATATATATATATATATATATATATATATATATATGTATATAGCATCAGAAAAGGGATCCATCAGTACAAAAGTCATCAGAGTACAAATAGTCATGTCCATAAAGCTGAAAATACATATAAAAGTCTGAAAATAAGACCTAGACTCTCAAACACTCTCAAAATATGTACAATATGTAACAACTCAAAATATAAAGTGTCAGAGGGTCAACTGGTCCTCCACGCCTTCGTCTGGTCCACTGCAGCAGCAAAAGTCGGTCCGGGATTCCTACTAACTATACTATGCATACTCCTAGGAACCACTGGGTCCTCCTCAAGGTTTGGGAACCGGCTCGACTACCTCCTCCTCCTCGCTCTCCCCCTCCTCGGGATCCTCCTCTATCCCATCCGACGGTGTGGTAGACCTATCAGTAGGTCCAAAAGTAGTAGCTGGTGTAGTCCTTCCAGCTCCAGTCGGATCGGATGAAGGAACATGTTCGTCGGTGAAAACTCTGTAGGCAAAGGGATGAGAACGAGTAGCAGGACAGAAACGAAAACTATGAAACCTACGTACAGGTCGAGCTGGCGGGGGTGGTCCTCTATAAACATAAAAAGCAGGGATGTGCATAGTATATATAATAGGTATCCTAAACCTACGAGGGCGCACACAAACGAGGGGATTAGGGTGGAAGAATGTAAACTCCACCTCGCTCTCAAACGTCGCTCGGTGCTCCTCATAAGTCCATATCCCGCTAGGGATGGGTCTGATCTCTACGCATGCTAGGTAACGTGCCATCACCTAACAAGGGCACAGGGGTAAGCATATACATACACATAATCAAATAAGGATGAGCAATACATATATGCAAAAGTAGCAGTGAGCATTTTATAATCATATCAAATTTAATCACATAATTAAATCAATGATGATATGATGCATGATATCTCACTCTTCTAAAGTTCTCCAACTAGTCACTCAAATGGATATCCTTCCATAATTTCATTTGTATTCACAAATTACAGGATACGTTATCGCATCAAACGTATGGCGTACTTGCCCGAAAGTGATAAACAACGTCACTTTATCTAGTAAACGTCACGTCGCCAAAACGTAAACTATCACTTGGATTACATAGTCATTTAGACATAAGACCCACAACGTCAACCTTGAAGTGGGGTCGAGCAAGCAATAACCTTTGGATATGACAAAATGATGACTTATCACCAACACCATGCATGAATGCAATGACATATTCCAATTAAGACTAATTCTCTTTAATCTTAATATAACCAGCATGGAATAATTGATTCACAAGTATTCAAAGTAATTGATGTAATCTTACTATCTCATTAATTTCTTGGAACATGATTAATCAACTAAAAAAAATTAATAACTTGGGTTAAAATAATTTGGTTAGATTTTAAAAATGAAATCTAAGTGTTCTGACTAAAAGTACTCGAGTATCTTACCAAAAGACTCGAGTAGTTCATACCTTTTCTGAAAAGTAAAGTTTCAGATTTTCCAGAAATTCTCGAGTAGTTCATAGATTACTCGAGTAGTTCATCATCCCAGAATACTCGAGTAGTTCATGAAAGACTCGAGTAGTTCATCACGATTTCAAATTGGTGCATCAGACAATACTCTAGTCTCAGCTCAAACACTCGAGTACTGATGCTACCAGACGCAGTGGTGCACCAAGAAATACTCGAGTATCGAGCCAAAGACTCAAGTATTTTGTGTCAGTAAAACACTGAAACTGAGTTTTCACATACTAAATTCAATTCTAACCAATTTTAATCAAAACCAATATTCAACAGAGTTAAGTTTAAGTATATTAAACATGTTCCAACACAGAAATTACATCAAATTACACTGAATCAAAACTGAGCATTCATTATGCATAGAAATCATATTTGCAACAACTTAACATATCAATTTCAATTCTGAGCATCTTTAACACGAAAATCACTTGCATTTAGCTTGCATGCAACATAACAAACATGCTCCAACAAGTTGCAACACACAAAATGACCTCCAAGCCAATATCCTATTTCAAACTAAGCCCTTCAAGCCTCATGGTGGCTTTCAACACAATTTCATGAAATCAAACCTTATTCTACTGAATGTATAGCTTCCCACTTACCTTTAAATTGTGTAGAAACTGAGAATCAACAGAAAATCAACCTCCAAGCTATTTTCCCCAAAATCCATTTGACAGCATCATAGTTTTGAGCAAGTTTACAAAGTCATTGATTTTGATCATCAAATCATGTAAAATAATTGGGGAAATTAATTAGAAATTGTTCTATGCAACATGCATAAGAGAATGAAACGAGTTTGAAGTCTTAAAAGGTTCAAGAGCTTACCAAAATCAAGCTCCAAAGTAAGCTACCCGAACTGTTTTCCAGAAAATGACTTCAACCTTTCGAGCTTCGATTCTCTTAATACATTGATCCTCAACTCACAAGCTTAGTGTCTTTACAAAGCTCAGAATTCAAGCTTTGTAATGGTGTATTACATGCACTCTAACACTCAGAAATGAAAAGGAATCGTTGAAGACGAAATCGAAACCCTAAACTCACGAATTCATCAACAAAGGCATGAATTCGTTGTCGATAAGCTTAAATAGACAATCCCTACATGCATGCTGGTCGACACGAAGCAATTGAGGTGTTCCTCAGTTGATTTCGTGTCGAATCGAGGGATTATGGAACGTTGACTCATCAAACGCACTATCTTCACCAGCTCCACCCAGAATACTAGAGTATCGAACGAAATATTCGAGTATTTCGACTAAATTTTGAAAAATGATTATTTTATTCCTTCTTCCCTCCAAAATCCTTCTAATATTGCACTTAGGTCCTATAGCAGGGGGTAATATGCAAAAATCTAATATTTGCATAGAAAATAATTGCAAATTCTTTTCCACCTATTTGCAATAATTAAATACCTAATTTAATCAGGGATTCATAATAACAATTAATTATAAATAAAATTTATTATTAACTTTTATTAATCCAGGATTAAAATTTTGGGGTGTTACATTCCCCCACTTAAAAGGAATTTCGTCCCCGAAATTCTTGTCTTAATCTGAAGGATTACGGTTGGATCATGCACGTATTTCTTGAGTTGAGACACATGAAATAAATTGTGCAAATTAGCTAAAGACGGAGGTAAGGCTATTTGGTAAGCAATGAAACCTATCCGCTTAAGGATTTGGTAAGGGCCAATGAATTTGGGTGAGAGTTTTCGGGTTTTTAAGGCTCGGCTAACTCCCTTTATCGGAACGATCCGAAGAAATACATGATCCCCTTCTGAAAATTCCAATGGCCTTCTTCTTATATCTGCATAGCTCTTCTGTCTACTCTGTGCCATCCACATCTTATCCTGTTCCATTCTAATCTTCTCAGTTGTCTGCTGAACCATTTCCGGACCAACCATCAAATTCTCCCCCACTTGAAACCAACATAGCGGGGTTTAAAATTTCCTCCCATACAAGGCTTCAAATGGTGCCATTCCTATACTGGCATGATGACTGTTGTTGTAAGTGAATTCAGCAAGAGGTAACACTTGATCCCAACTTCCTTGTTCTTCAAGTGCACAGGCTCTCAAAACATCTTCTAAAGACTGAATAGTTCTTTCTGATTGTCCATCAGTCTGAGGATGATATGCGAAACTCATCCTAAGTATTGTGCTTATTGCTTGGTGCAAACTGTTCCAGAATCTGGACGTAAATCTGGGAACACGGTCTGATACGATACTTGAAGGTATCCCATGTAATCGAACCACTTCTTTGATATACAATTGAGTAAGTTTCTCCAAAGATTATCAGGTGCTTATAGGAATGAAATGCACCACCTTCGTTAAATGGTCTACTATTACCCAAATTGCATCATGATTTGTGGTCATCTTGGGCAAACCTGATACAAAGTCCATTGATATGCTCTCCCATTTCCATTGAGGAACATTCAATGGTTGAAGCTCTCCTCCAGGTTTCTGATGTTCTGCTTTGGCTTTCTGACATACCAGACACGAAGCTACGTATCTAGCAACATCTCTTTTCAATCCTGACCACCAAAATATCTTCTCCAAATCTTGATACATCTTGGTTGAGCCTGGATGCATGCTCATTCTGCTTTTATGAGCTTCGTCAAGAATCAACTTCCTTAGATCTGAACTCTTCAGAATGCAAATTCTCGTTCGAAAACAAAGAATCGCATCTGATTCAAGGTGAAAGTCCTTCTCCTTTCCTTCTGCCATCAGTCTCTTCTTTTCAGCCAATTCTTCATCCTTCTGTTGTAATTCACGAATTTCATTCATGAATTCATTTGTAATTAGCAGCATACCCATCTTAATGCTTAATGGTTCAACTTCCATTGTTAAGCTTAGATCTCTGAATTCTTCGATCAAAATGGCTTCTTTCACCATCATATGGCTTATATGAATTGATTTTCTGCTTAGTGCATCTGCCACTACGTTCGCCTTTCCAGGATGATAATGAAGCTTGAAATCATAGTCTTTGAGAAACTCCATCCATCTTCTTTGTCTCATGTTTAATTCTTTCTGGTCAAACGGATACTTCAGGCTTTTATGGTCACTATACACTTGAAAAGTAGTGCCATAGAGATAGTGCCTCCATATCTTCAAGGCAAATACAATAGCAGCTAACTCCAAATCATGCGTCGGATAATTCACCTCATGCATCTTCAATTGACGTGAAGCATAAGCAATTACCCGTCTTTCTTGCATCAGCACACTTCCAAGTCCTTGCTTTGATGCATCACAGAATACTTCAAAACTCTTATTAGGATCTGGCAAGATTAACATAGGAGATGATGTTAATCTTTCCTTTAGTGCTTGAAAACTTCTTTCACACTTGTCGTCCCAAACGAATGGTTGATCTTTTCGAGTTAACTTTGTCAATGGCAGCGTTGTCCTTGAAAGTCCTTCAATAAATCGACGGTAGTATCCCGCCAATCCTAAGAAACTTCTTACTTCCGTCACAGTTGCAGGTTGTCCCCATTGCAACACAGAATCCACCTTTGTAGGGTCTACTGCTATTCCTTCTTTAGAGATCACATGACCCAAGAATTTGACTTCCTTCAGCCAAAACTCACACTTAGAGAGTTTGGCATACAACTGCTTCTCCTTTAGGATCTTCAACACGATTCTAAGATGTTCTGCATGCTCTTCTTCATTCTTGGAGTAGATCAAAATATCATCAATGAATACTATCACGAACGAATCCAAGTATGGTCTGAAGATTCGGTTCATGTAGTCCATGAAGATTGCAGGTGCATTCGTCAGTCCGAACGACATTACTACATATTCATAATGTCCATATCGGGAGCGAAATGCCATCTTGGGTATGTCTTCCTCCCTTATCCTGATCTGATGATATCCCGACCTCAAATCTATCTTGGAAAATACTGAAGCTCCTCTAACTTGATCCATAAGGTCATCTATTCTTGACAAAGGGCACTTATTTTTTATGGTGACCTTGTTCAGTTGTCTGTAGTCTACACACATTCGCATACTCCCATCCTTTTTCTTCACGAACAACACTGTAGCTCCCCAGGGTGATACTCTTGGTCTGATGAGTTGCTTTTGTAGTAACTCTTCTACTTGCTTCTTCAGTTCCGCCATTTCTGGTGGTGCCATTCTATAAGGAGCGATAGAGATGGGACCAGTTCCCGGAGTTAATTCTATCCCGAATTCAATCTCTCTCTTCGGGGGTAATCCTGGAATCTCTTCAGGAAATATCTCGGGAAAATCCTTCACAACTGGAATCTCCTCCAATGGTTTCTCCTTCTCTTCTCCCGTAATAGAGAATAGACACATGAATCCTTTGGGTTCGAGGGGTTTGTATATGATTGTTTTTCTTTCACAATCTATGGTTACTTGGTTTTTCTCTAACCAATTCATACCTAGGATCACATCTATTTGTAACAGAGGGAGACAAATCAGATCTACCTTAGTGACGCGATCAAATATCTCGACACTACAGTCTAAGCAGACTTTGGAAGTGATTTCAGGTAATCCCATAGGGGTTTCTATTTTAAAACAAATAGGCGAATTTGACACTGCTAACTTCAACCTATTCACACATTCATAGGAGACAAAAGAATGCGTAGCTCCTGAGTCAAACAAGATCATGCAAGGGTGATTATTGAGGAGATAATTACCTTGCACGAGATCAGGAGACTGGTTAGCTTCTACTCCACTCAAGGTAAACACTCTACCTTGAGTCATTGGTTTTCTAGCAGGTTCATTGGAATTACTCTTCTCAGGTTCTTTGCAAAAACGTGCAATGTGACCTTGGTTACCATAGTTGAAACAGCTACTGGTTGCCCAACAGATTCTTCCATGATGATGGCGTTTGCACTTTTCACAAAGAGGTGCATCACTGCGATACTTCACCCGATCATCACTTGTAACTTTACCCTTTCCTCGGTTTTTGTTGAAGTATGGATTCTTTCCCCGATAACCAGAACCTTTCTTCCTTTGAGGTCCATAACCTTGTTGACTGCTCTTCTCTTGAATAACTACTCCTTCAGCTTTCTTATCGTCTTCATACATTCGGCACATATTTACCAATGTCGGAAAACTCTGTATCTGTTGATAACTGAAAACAGACTTCAATTCTGGTCTCAGTCCACTTTCAAACTTAATACATTTGCTCCGTTCTTCTGGATTGTTCAAGTAATAGGGAGAATACTTCATCAGTGCCTCGAACTTGGTAGCATATTCCCCTACACTCATATCCCCTTGTCTCAGTTGCATAAACTCTATCTCCTTCTTCATTCGTAAATCTTCCGGAAAATACTTGTTAAGGAACTTTTCCACGAATACTCCCCAGGTGATTTCCCTTCTTTCATAGTTCAATAGTTGCACTGTGTGATTCCACCAATTTTCAGCTTCATCTCCCAACATAAAGACAGCATATGCCACTTTCTGCACATTAGTACACTCCAGAGTTCTGAAAATCTTGTCCATTTCATAAATCCATTTGTTGGCTTCCTCTGGCTTGTAACCCCCTTCAAACCTTGGAGGGTTGCAACTTCGAAATTTCGAGAGAGTCTTAGTCTCCGAATTACCCATGTTACATGGATGTGGCTGATTTACTTGCGGTTGTTGGTGTTGCTGCATGTTCTCCAGAACAGCAGTAATTCTATCCAGCATTGCATTGGTATGACTCTGGTTTCTAGTTGCCAAAGCAGACCTGCACTATGGTCTCTATATCACTTAAAGGTCTCTTTTGGATTGAAATAACTATCCTATCTTATCCTAATTATATTCGATCTATTCGAACGACGTGCCTAACCGCTTCCAACTGGGCTAGGAGGAACAGGACCATGCTCTGATACCATAAAAACTGTGACACCCATTCTCTAGAACAATATTATTAATTATTCTCATTAGAAAATATTATTTATGCACACTAATAGTTTGGATATGTTATCTCAAATTTAATCTTTGTATTTGATATTGGATTATACCAAAAATTAATCGAATTCGGCTCTGAACTTTTAACATTAAAATATTGAAACAATTAATTATTTACAAGACAATGTATATTTGTTAATCAAAAGTTTAGACTTTAATAATTATAACATAGCGTTGCCTTGTTGTTTGCATGTAATATTTTCCAAATAATAATGGTTGCCGAATTCTTCTTTTAACAAAATCAGAGTGCGCGGAAAGGTAGTAGTACTCAAGGATCCATGTTGAGTCAAACATCATATATATATATATATATATATATATAGCATTAGAAAAGGGATCCATCAGTACAAAAGTCATCAGAGTACAAATAGTCATGTCCATAAAGCTGAAAATACATATAAAAGTCTGAAAATAAGACCTAGACTCTCAAACACTCTCAAAATATGTACAATATGTAACAACTCAAAATATAAAGTGACAGAGAGCAGGTCAACTGGTCCTCCATGCATCCGTCTGGTCCACTGCAGCAGCAAAAGTCGGTCCGGGATTCCTACTAACAATACTATGCATACTCCTAGGAACCACTGGGTCCTCCTCAAGGTTTGGGAACCGGCTCGACTACCTCCTCCTCCTCGCTCTCCCCCTCCTCGGGATCCTCCTCTATCCCATCCGACGGTGTGGTAGACCTATCAGAAGGTCCAAAAGTAGTAGCTGGTGTAGTCCTTCCAGCTCCAGTCGGATCGGATGAAGGAACATGCTCGTCGGTGAAAACTCTGTAGGCAAAGGGATGAGAACGAGTAGCAGGACAGAAACGAAAACTATGAAACCTACGTACAGGTCGAGCTGGCGGGGGTGGTCCTCTATAAACATAAAAAGCAGGGATGTGCATAGTATATATAATAGGTATCCTAAACCTACGAGGGCGCACACGAACGAGGGGATTAGGGTGGAAGAATGTAAACTCCACCTCGCCCTCAAACGTCGCTCGTTGCTCCTCATAAGTCCATATCCCGCTAGGGATGGGTCTGATCTCTACGCATGCTAGGTAACGTGCCATCACCTAACAAGGTCACAGGGGTAAGCATATACATACACATAATCAAATAAGGATGAGCAATACATATATGCAAAACTAGCAGTGAGCATTTTATAATCATATCAAATTTAATCACATAATTAAATCAATGATGATATGATGCATGATATCTCACTCTTCTAAAGTTCTCCAACTAGTCACTCAAATGGATATCCTTCCATAATTTCATTGTATTCCCAGAATACAGAATACGTTATCGCATCAAACGTATGGCGTACTTGCCCAAAAGTGATAAACAACGTCACTTTATCTAGTGAACGTCACGTCACCAAAACGTAAACTATCACTTGGATTACATAGTCATCTAGACATAAGACCCACAACGTCAACCTTGATGTAGGGTCGAGCAAGCAATAACCTTTGGATATGACAAAATGATGACTTATCACCAACACCATGCATGAATGCAATGACATATTCCAATTAAGATTAATTCTCTTTAATCTTAATATAACCAGCATGGAATAATTGATTCACAAGTATTCAAAGTAATTGATGTAATCTTACTATCTCATTAATTTCTTGGAACATGATTAATCAAGTAAAAAAAAATTAATAACTTGGGTTAAAATAATTTGGTTAGATTTTAAAAATGAAATCTAAGTGTTCTGACTAAAAGTACTCGAGTATCTTACCAAAAGACTGGAGTAGTTCATACCTTTTCTGAAAAGTAAAGTTTCAGATTTTCCAAAAATACTCGAGTAGTTCATAGATTACTCGAGTAGTTCATCATCCCAGAATACTCGAGTAGTTCATGAAAGACTCGAGTAGTTCATCACGATTTCAAATTGGTGCATCAGACAATACTCTAGTCTCAGCTCAAACACTCGAGTACTGATGCTACCAGACGCACTGGTGCACCACGAAATACTCGAGTATCGAGCCAAAGACTCGAGTATTTTGTGACAGTAAAACACTGAAACTGAGTTTTCACATACTAAATTCAATTCTAACCAATTTTAATCAAAACCAACGTTCAACAAAGTTAAGTTTAAGTATATTAAACATGTTCCAACACAGAAATTACATCAAATTACACTGAATCAAAACTGAGCATTCATTATGCATAGAAATCATACTTGCAACAACTTAACATGTCAATTTCAATTCTGAGCATCTTTAACACGAAAATCACTTGCATTTAGCTTGCATGCAACATAACAAACTTGCTCCAACAAGTTGCAACACACAGTATGGCCTCCAAGCCAATATCCTATTTGAAACTAAGCCCTTCAAGCCTCATGGTGGCTTTCAACACAATTTCATGAAATCAAACCTTATTATAGTGAATGTATAGCTTCCCACTTACCTTTAAATTGTGTAGAAACTGAGAATCAACAGAAAATCAACCTCCAAGCTATTTTCCCCAAAATCCATTTGACAGCATCACAGTTTTGAGCAAGGTTACAAAGTCATTGATTTTGATCATCAAATCATGTAAAAGAATTGGGGAAATTAATTAGAAATTGTTCTCTGCAACATGCATAACAGAATGAAACGAGTTTGAAGTCTTAAAAGTTCAAGAGCTTACCAAAATCAAGCTCCAAAGTAAGCTACCCGAACTGTTTTCCAGAAAATGACTTCAACCTTTCGAGCTTCGATTCTCTTAATACACTGATCCTCAACTCACAAGCTTAGTGTCTTTACAAAGCTCAGGATTCAAGCTTTGTAATGGTGTATTACATGCACTCTAACACTCAGAAATGAAAAGGAATCGTTGAAGACGAAATCGAAACCCTAAACTCACGAATTCATCAACAAAGGCATGAATTCATTGTTGATAAGCTTAAATAGACAATCCCTACATGCATGCAGGTCGACACGAAGCAATTGAGGTGTTCCTCAGTTGATTTCGTGTCGAATCGAGGGATTAGTGGAACGGTGACTCATCAAACGCACTATCTTCACCAGCTCCACCCAGAATACTCGAGTATCGAACGAAATACTCGAGTATTTTGACTAAATTTTGAAAATTGATTATTTTATTCCTTATTCCCTCCAAAATCCTTCTAATATTGCACTTAGGTCCTACAGCAGGGGCTAATATGAAAAAAATATAATATTTGCATAGAAAATAATTGCAAATTATTTTTCACCTATTTGCAATAATTAAATACCTAATTTAATCAGGGATTCATAATAACAATTAATTATAAATAAAATTTATAATTAACTTTTATTAATCCATGATTAAAATTTTGGGGTGTTACAACTTTCATAAGGGGTTCCATTTTCATCATCCTTTTTAAAGATAAGTTTCTAATTCTTCTTCGGGTGGTGGTTTTCTAGTTGGCTTCCCTTTTTAGCCTATCTTCTAGGCATAATCTAGCGAGGTGCCCGGGCTTATTACAGTTAAAGCAAGAATGGGTTTCTTTTGATGCCGACATTTTCCAAAGTGAAATTTCTGGCATGTGCTACACTGTGGAGGACTAGTCATCGGGTAATCTTTGTTTGCATTTCTCCTAAGATTCATATTGGTTGTTTGGGGAAATGGGTATGGTTCTTTTCCTCTTAGTGATCCTTTCTCCTTTTCCCTCATCGGGCCATGGTTCTTGGGTATTTGAAGGTTTTGTTCTTGTGCCTCCTTGGCTTTCAAGTCTTCCACACATGTTCGACACATGTTTACTAGCTAGCAAGGAGAAATTTCGGATGCCTTGGTACCCAAAGGTTACTTTGAGATCATGGAATTTAGCCTTCGATGTCGTTATTAAGGTCACTTTTGCTTTCTTGAACATGCAACACAAGGTCGGTAGGTTCTTGTTCTATTGCCAAAAACTCTGCCAGTGTAAAATAATTTAACTGCAATTACATTTTTTTTTAGATTTTCGAAAGTCTGAAATTATTGAAGGTAATAATTGATAAATAATAGTAATTTATTTTTTATTTAAAAAAATTAATTACATTATACTATAACTGACTATTAGTTTTTATATTTTAGATTAAAAAAGACCATACAAGCAAGAACAAATCTTTATATCATTTTCACTTTAATAGTTGTAGGAGTGCTTGCAAACATTATATTCTTTCATAAATTTATTGTATTGCATAGCTCATGATTAAAAAAACAATTATCTTATTGTATTACCTTTTGCTAAATTATTCACAATCATGATAAATTTGATTATAAGGAAGTGTATTCTCTTTATCTTTTCTCAAAATAAAAGTTTGCCTATAAAAAATTAACTTGATTGATAATGTAGTAAATTTTTATGCTTATGTATTAGAAGTTTTTGTACCTAAAACAATATTATGAATTTAAATAAAATTTTTACGTACGCAAAACAATATTTTAAATTTGAATAACATTTAAAAAAATAAAATATTTATAACACATGGCAATATATCTCCACGTAATCACTATTAGAGAAAAGTGTAAAAGATAATGTATACAAAATTTCTAAAGTCAATTTTGCAATTATAATTTCAAGAATTGGAAGAAGACAAATATCTAAAAATAATAATGTTTTAATGCATTGATATTAAAAAATTACTTTCTCCTTTCTTGAACGATTTATTGCTTAATTTAAAAACAAAAAGAATTTATTGCTTGAACAAAGAAATCAAGAGTCACAAATCAATTAAAAATTAGATTACTCAAATTGTAACATCCACAACGTTTTCATATTTTTTTAAAAAACAAATTGTTTTGTTAAAAGAATTTCAACATATTGAGGCTGAGAAAAATATTTCATGATGAAGACGATATATAATAATTTTAAAAAAAATATCAATGTCGTATCTAATTGAAGATGTCCACAAATTTTAATCTTAATATATAATATCATGTATTTACGATCTCCTTTAAAAAATAAATTATAAAAGAGTTGATTTTTTAAAAAATAAAAGAAGATCAACTATGACACACACACACACATATATATATATATATATATATATATATATATATATATATATATGATCATTGGAATATCACTACATGGGAGGATAACCTTATCATTTTTCAGATTTTTCTTTGAGCCACTCTTACGCATATAGGAAGCGGTTACATTCAATTTTCACAAATTAAACTCATGTACATGTTTTATGTTTTAGTGTTTGCTTAATGTTAATTGTTAGGACTAAGAATAAAAGGTTAAAAAATGGTATAAAAAAAAGTCAACTATATATCTAAAGTTTTAGGATAATAAGAAGTTAAAAAATATAAAAACCAAACATTAGGAACATAAGTCCAATACATCTAAAGTTTTAAACATTTGAAATTTCAATATAGAATTTCTTCTTTCTCTATAGTATATAGAAAAGTTCATTTCAACTTTGCCTTTCGTAAAATATATATAATCATTTTACTTAATATATTTATATGCTCTTAACAAAAACAAACCAGATTAATAGGTATGCACTGACGGTGTAAAGCTTTTTACAGCATCAGTCCATCATCCACCATTCATTTGTATTACTTTAATCTAAAAGTCAACGACCATAAACGGATAAATGGTGGATGATGCACTGATATTGTAAAAACCTTTTACACTGTCGGTGCATTCTCCATTTTCTCAAAACAAAATACCTTATTTTCCCTTAATGTAATTTAAAAGGATAGATGGGATTGATAATTTAACATATCGATAATCTATCATTTTCAATGTCTATATATTATATATTGAGAAATTAATGCATATGACCTGCTGCCATGTGTGCATTGGCCGGACTCCTTTAATCACATTAGAATTGTAACCATTGCACTCGAGAAAACAATGTCACACGTAAAACCACCCACTCAATTGTAAGCATTATAATACTATATTAAAAGTAACTTAAATGCTTAATATTTTCTTTTAAAAAAAACAATTCTCTAGCATTGTATTAGGCATTAAAGGCTATGGTTGGCCACTTATATTTCCTCTATAAATTATATCAGCATCTTTTCCTTCCACCAACCTCAACCACGGTGATATGTATGTGACAACATTATATGCATGCATCTATACTCTACATCATTTGTTTTTCAATTGACTAAACTGTCACTTTGCAAGGTTTTTCATTTTAGTCCATGACTTGTTAATAATTCCTCTTTAGTCCCTCACTTTGAAAAAAGTTACTCACGTTAGTCTCTGACAATTTTCTCTGTTCATAAACGTTAACGTCTTACGCACGTAGCCGTTAAATAACATATACACACGTGACCATTAACATCTTACACATGATGCTTAATTCAAAAGACAAAAATTGGAGGAAGAAGATGCTAAGGCAATAAGGCCGCTGAAGAGGCAGCTGCCTTTGCAGTTGCTGAAGCTCTGAAAGCTGCAGAAAATACAGCAGCGGATGAATCTGCGACAGCTGCGCAACAACTAGATATCATATAAGTTATTTAACGACCACATGTATAAGATGTTAAGATCCATGAACGGAGAAAGTTGTCAGGAACTAATGTGAGTAGCCTTTTTCAAAGTGAGGGACTAAAGAGGAATTATTGCAAAATCGAGAACTAAGGTGAAAGCTCCTTACAAAGTGAGGGACTAAAGTGACAGTTTAGTCTTTTTTCAATTTTTAATGATTTGATTTACATATATAATGATGGTTGTTTATATACTTTAGGATGAAAGAGCCCAAAAATAATGGTAAATTATATTTATGAATAATCTATCTAACAAAGATGATCGATTGACACAAAGATGTTAATATAATTTTGTGACAATGAGATACCCTGAACACATACATGGAAAAGGGAGATGATTAATATAAACATGATATAATCTTTATCGATGAAAAGGTGTATTTCAAATTCACTTTGTTCCTTATGCGCTTATTGTTATTCTCTACTTTTGTTCCATAAATCCTTTAATTTTTTTTTCAAAAGCTGTAACACCCTGATTTGGCAACTTGAAAACTTCCGTTACTTAAATTAAATATAGTGAAAATTAGGTCCATTTTTTTCCTTTTCTTTTTAAAACAAGTATTACACAATATGAGAACATTTAGATTTTCAAAACATAGTTACATTTAAAAACTTATGTTCTCACATTGCATAAACCTTTCAAGTTCCAAACCGAGATGTCACAAGACACCGCACTTTGAAACTCGTTTTCAAAACACCTTTTCAAATACTCAGCCCATTTACTTGTTTCAAAACATTTGTCTTAATTAAACTTCAGCCGGGGTACAGTATGATAAATCTATGGTGACTAAGAACTTACAATTGAATACAATGCTCTGAGGGGATTTATCTAGCTTCTAGTCATACACACTAAGACCCTCTCTCTATCTTCGAATCTTGGCCGCCCAAGTTCTCGGAGCGCAAGTAGAGTTGTCGTCATCAGCCACCTCAGGAGTCTCTTCCAGCGAGTCGTCTTGTACTTGATCATCCTCCTTCTCTCGAACTAAAAGCCTCTCCATATGCCTTCTTCAAGGATAAACTTCTATGTTTCTCCTTGCAGGGGCACAGGTGGATCGCTACACGCTACGCCATCTACCCGTTGCAATATCAGCAATTGCCGATACGACAACATGGTAGGAGAGAGTTAGTGTTCCGAACACTAACGGGTTGACTATGCGGTCTCAGGGTAGATTAATTATAAAGATAGACAGATAATATAACAAAACAACATAACTAAAACAACATGGCATAGACACTTATCATAATACAATCATATCATCATCAACATATATAACATGTTATACACATAGCATATATGAATCACATATAACAATACATGTCATAATATTCCTAACACATCAATATCATCACTCATGACCAAATAATTCATCACGCTCACAAATCTTTTCCATTCTTTCTTCAAACGTTGCTCCAAGATTTACTAATCATCAAGAATCATTTCTCAGATTCGACTTATCACTCTTATTCAATGCTTGATATCTTTAATGTACTTTTCTTTTGAATATTTAAATCTTTTAAGTTTTAGCATTCCAGTTAGCTCAATGATGTGGGGAACTCATCATTGAGGAAGTTACACACGTCTACATCTCCTCGGTCATCCACCCAACCTAGTTGGAAGCAAACAGGAGTACAGGACCTTTACCACGCGGGCACGACAACTGTCTCACAATCAATTGGCCTCAGGCCAGGAGGACTACAGCCTCAAATCAATTCAATTCATATCATTTCATTCATATCATATAATCAAGGCACACTGTCTCAAACTCACAATGGCAATCTCAAATGCTCCGTTCCAGTCCCTCTCACTGTTCAAGATTTGAAATCTAGGGGGCGACAGTACAATTCTAGTCTGCAGTGCAGAACTTACCACGGCATTGGACCCAGTCCCTACCACGTTAGTAAGCCACATGTGGAATTCGTTCTGCCTAGAAATATACTCTAGACTTCTTGACATTTCACTGTCATTGTCCTCCCCTAATGCAATCTCCTCCTGAGTAACCGTAGATACCCATGGTTCCTTACTCTCCACTACTTCGATACGACACTCATACCTCACCGCGTTTATAAATGTCTTTTAAAGTCTTTTAAGGTTTTAGAGTTTTAATTAGCGGCTGAATCCTAATAGTCGGTTCATCCTTGGTGCATCCCTTCAATGAAACCCGACCACTAATCGCAATCTATTCCCCAAAGAATCTCAATGGCAATCTTTCCACAAATCACTTTCTCTTTCATTTCATCATCCGCATTATTCTCATCAGCTCATGCTCAGCAGCATCCTCAGCATTTGTCTCATCATCATGGTTTAGCAGCATCATCATCAGCGTCTTGCTCCTCAGTTGTTACTTGATAGCACCATCAGCATCGTTCTCCTCGATTGTTGCTCCGCAGCACCATCAGCGTCACTCTCCTCAGTTGTTACTCAGCAGCGCCATCAGCGTCTCTCTACTCATCAAATGTGTGACACCCTCATTTTATATCTCGAAAAATAATAAATATTTCCAAATGATTGAAATACTTGCTATCAAAATTAGGGCTAGAAAATTTTTCCTTTTTAAACTAATACTTGCTTAATCATAAACACTGTCAGTCGGAACAAATATTTGAATTCGGCTTAATAATACCTTAGTTACGAAAAGACTCTCGAGACAACATCTTTCTAATATAATAAAACATTTTCATAGCATTTGTTAAAAATATTATTGTCTCTTAGATTTATTCGAGTGCATAGGATATGAACTTAATGCCGAATCCTTTTTCGTTAAAATCAGAGTTTGCGGAAATAAAAGTAATACTTATGGGGCACTGCTGAGGTAAATAAAACATAACATATATATATATATATATATATATATATATATATGTATCATAACATAAAACCCCATCAGTATCAACAGTAGCAAGTAGTAAGAGTCGAGATAGCAAGTTTGGTGAAATGTATACAAACCAACTGCATAAAATAAACCTCACTCTAAGACCTCTCAAAAATATATACAGTATATCACATATCCAAAAGTAGAAGTCCCAGAGCAGGTCATCCATATCCTCAGCAGCTCCTCAGATCCTCCACAGCTCTATCCCTAGGATCTAGGATCCAAACATCCATGCTATGCAGGCTCCTATGAACCAGCAAGTCCACCTCTAGCAGAAACAGTCGGCTCGACATGCACCTCCTCCTCGTCTTCATCCTCCACAGGGTCTTCCTCGACCTCGCCTGACTTAGTAGAGACCCCACCACCGGGTCTAGGAGCTGCAGAAGCAGTCCTCTCGAAATCAGTCGGACCAGGAGAAGGAGTCTCCTCAGTGACAACTCTATGGGAGGAAGGATGAGAGCGAGTGGCAGCTCTGAAACGAAAACTATGAAATCGACGCATAGGTCGAGCCGGGGGTGGTCCTCTATATGTATAAAAGGGTGGAACATGCATAGTGTAGACTAAAGGGATCCTAAATCCACGAGGTCGCACTCGCACCAGAGGGTTGGGGTGGTAGAGAGTGATCTCCACCTCCCCCTCAAAAGTGGCACGGTGCTCCTCGTACGTCCATATACCACTAGGGATAGGGCGTATCTCGATGCAAGCTAGGTATCTGGTCATCACCTAAACAGGGCACAGGGAGTAAGTATACACATATACATAATTGATAAAGACTAAAATTACAGACACAAGTATATCATGGACAGATAATAATGCAAGTACATATGAGCACACCAATTTTCAACATTATATTTCTTATAATGCAAGTGGCATGATGTATGATTTTCTATCCACAACTGAGGCCTCTAAAAGTCCATCTTGGACGTCCATCCAATACACCCTTGTGTTCCCAGAACACTGACATTCGTTCCCAGAACGTAATGCCAAACCATACTTGGATAATAAGCATCACTCCTGGAGTGTGCCCCACGTTCCCAGAACGCTTACGTTCCCAGAACGCATAAAAACCAGGTCCTGGACACTGGCCACATTCCCAGAATGTGTCATCAAGTAGGTTACAATTTGGTACTCTCGGAGTACCCTCCTCATATTCCCAGAATATGATAAACGTTCCTACCAACCAAACTTCCATTCTATATGGATGCACAATTATCAAGGTTGGTTTTATCTTTACTTTATTTACTGTGATTTAGAAATAATTCAATCTTTCTTTTGAATGATTAATTTGAGGTATAAACTTTGGCACAAAATTCTCTTGAATTTTCCTCAAAAACATGCCATTAGTCTATGATTGGAAAACATAACCAATGGTACTCAAAAACTTAACTTTTTATTTTTCAAGTTCAGGTATTAATCGGTTACAGTTTCAGGCTAACCGTTTAGAATTACAGACCTGAACTGTTTACCATTGAAATTCAGAAAAACCCTTTTTTCTTGAATTCTCTACCCAATCCATAGACAAGTTTTAACCTTGTTTTACACCTCAAAACACTGTGTTTATCATTCAAAAGTCTAAATCACATTATATTCTCAAATGAACATAATTTCCTCTTTAAATTATCTCATTAAATTAAGGTATTAATTCTTACCCTTCAATCTGAACCATGACAGTATAATCATCTCATTTCAGATTGTTTCTAATGAAATTAAAGTATAGATTTGAGCCAAATTTAATTAGACTTCAGGACTAATTCTATAAACTGATTTTCTTTTGAAATTATACAGTGTCTAACCGGTTAGAAATATCGAGTAACCGGTTAGATTATGCAGTCAGTCCACTAAAACAAAAGGTTTTACAATTCATTCTTTTCATTTCTCAAATCTAACCAAATTTCAACATTTATCAGGGTTCATATACCTTAAACAAATATATTTCACCACAGAAACATATTCACTTTGCATGCATTAAGTTTCTTGTATTAAATTGCATAAAATCCATATAAACACAACTCAACACCACAAAACTGAAAATAAGCATTTAGATACAGATTCCAGTATCCACATCAATTGCATGCATTAACATAAAGTTGCTCAAAACAACATTAAGCTAAAATTTGGCCTCCAAGCCTTTGTGCTTCATGCACATAATGCCCTTTTGAGTTTTTATTAACTCAAATCCTAAATCACTTGATTTTAGTCTAAATCTAGTATAAGGTAAGCTTCTCCCATACTTCAAGGTTATGTTTGATGAAGATTAACAATGGACTTGAAGAAAAATCCACAAATTCCCCACAAATCCTATTTTCTGCTCTCAGCCACGATTTCCATCAACAGGGTTCAAAAACCAGAAAATTTGACATAGTAATTGGCCAAAGAAATTGGGGAAAACAGTTAGAACTCAATCTAGGTAACATGCACTAAGAGATAGAAGTGATTTGAGGTCAAAGGAGTTCTTATACTTACCAAAATTGAAGCTCCAATTCAGCTCCATAAATCAGTTTTCTGCAGACACGATTTTGGAACTCCTTTACTTCAACAGCTTCGTTCTCTTAGCTCCCTAACTCTCAACTCACAATGTTTGTGTCTTTGTAAAGCTCTTGATGTAAGCTTTACAATGGTGTATCACTCGAAATCTAACACTCAACAACAAAAGAGAATTGAAAGAAACGATTCTGAAACCCTAAAACAGAGCTTCCCCCAAAATTCAGAGCAACAACAACCCAATCCTTCAGAATTGTGGGTTTTTATAGAAGTATTAAGCTTGCATGCACCTTGACGCTTGTTTTCCACTGGTTTAAGGCTGTATTCGTGGCGATTAAACGAATTAATCAAGTGATTACTCATCAAAATCCACTAACCCAGTTTCTGGGTTCATCGTCTAACCGGTTACAGGGCATTACTAACCGGTTAGATTTGTACAAAATTCAAAAATTAATATTTTTAAATCTTTCCCTCCAAGAACTTTTCAATATTACATTTAGGTCCTAATCCAGGGACTAAAATGCAAAATCCTTATATTTTGCATTTATTTTCCATATAAAAATATTTCCACTAATTTTTATATTTCAGGCTAATTAAATACAAAACATAAACTTGGAAATTCATATAAATTAATAATAAAACTTTTATTATTAATTTCCTGATTATCCTAGAGAAGAAAATTAGGGGTGTTACACTACTCCCCCACTTAAAAGGAATTTCGTCCCCGAAATTCTAGTTTACAAAAACAACTCTGGATGCTCTTGACGCATCTTCTCCTCTAATTCCCATGTAGCTTCCGACACGTCTGCATTTTCCCATACGACCTTAACTAATGGTATCTCCTTTCCCCTGAGCTGCTTAACTTCACGATCTTCTATTTGAACTGGTCTGGTCTCAAAGGTAAGGTTTTCCTTCAAAGCTAGGTCGTTTTCAAAATAGCTGATGGGTCATGCACATACTTCTTCAATTGCGAAACGTGAAAGACGTTGTGCAAATTGGATAGAGAGGGTGGTAAAGCTAGTTGATAAGCAACAGGACCGACTCTCTTAAGGATTTGGTATGGACCTATACACTTAGGCGAAAGCTTTCGGGTTCTCAAGGCTCTACTAATTCCTTTCATCGGAACTATCCGGAGAAACACATGGTCGCCTTCCGAAAACTCTAATGGTTTTCTCCTCTTATCAGCATAACTCTTCTGCCGACTCTGAGCCGCTTTCATCTTTGCCTGAACCATCTTAATCTTCTCAGATGTCTGCTGTATCATTTCCAGTCCAACCATTAAATTCTCCCCCACTTGGAACCAACATAGTGGGGTTTGACACTTCCTTTCATACAACGCCTCAAACGGTGCCATCCCAATGCTTGCATGATAGCTGTTGTTGTATGTGAATTCTGCAAGAGGTAGCACTTGGTCCCAACTTCCTTGTTCTTCAAGTGCACAAGCCCGCAACATATCTTCCAAAGACTGAATCGTTCTCTCCGTCTGGCCATCCGTGTGTGGATGATACGCAGAACTCAGTTTCAATCTTGTTCCCATAGCATCATGCAAACTTTTCCAAAACTGCAAATAAAATCTGGGATCTCGATCCGACACAATACTCGAAGGCACTCCGTGAAGACGAACTACCTCCTTAATATAGATCTGGGTAAGCTTATTCAAAGAATAGCGCATATTGATCGGAACGAAATGCGCCCAGATTACATCATGGTTTGCGGCTGTCCTTGGCAAACCAGACACAAAATCCATTGAGATGGTATCCCACTTCCATTGGGGAATACTCAAAGATTGCAACTGCCCTCCTGGTTTCTGATGTTCTACCTTAGCTTTATGGAAAATCAAACATGCCGCCACATATTCTGCAACATCCTTTTTCAATCCAGACCACCAAAACATCTTCTTCAGATCCTAATACATTTTTGTTGATCCAGGATGCATACTCATTTGACTCTTATGTGCTTCATCAAGAATCAGTCTTCTAATCTCCTGATCTCTTGGTATACAAATCCTTGTCCTAAAACGAAGGATTCCATCCAGCCCAATCTTGAAATCAGGTTCCTTTCCGTCTGAACCTAATCTCATCTTTTCCATCAATTCTCCATCTGCTCGTTGCAACTCCCGAATTCTTTCCAAGAACTCATTTGTGATCTGCAACATCCCTAACTTGATACTTGTTGGCTCCACTTGTGTCAACAGGCTCAAGTCTCTGAATTCCTCAATCAACGCTGCTTCCTTAACCATCATCGCACTTATGTGGATTGCTTTCCGACTCAAAGCATCTGCAGCCACATTTGCTTTACCCGGATGATAGTGGAGTTTAAAGTCATAATCTTTCAAAACCTCCATTCATCTTCTTTGCCTCATGTTTTCAACTCTTTTTGATCGAACAGATATTTCAAACTCTTATGGTCACTAAATACTTGGAACGTAGTGCCATAGAGATGATGTCTCCATATCTTTAAGGCAAACACGATCGCAGCCAATTCCAAATCGTGTGTCGGGTAATTCACCTCATGATTCTTCAATTATCGTGATGCATAAGCCACTACTCTTCCTCCTTGCATCAATACACACCCCAGACCTTGCTTAGATGCATCACAGTACACTTCAAAGCTTTTGTGAGGATCAGGTAAGATTAACACAGGAGACGATGTTAACCTTTCCTTCAACTCTCGGAAACTAACTTCACACCTATCGTCCCACACGAATGGTTGATCTTTCCGAGTCAGCTTAGTCAAAGGCAACGCAATCTTGGAAAATCCTTCTATAAACCGACGATAGTATCCAGCTAATCCCAAGAAACTTCTCACCTCAGTCACAGTCTTGGGCTGTTCCCAGCTTAGCACTGAACTTACTTTTGCTGGATCCACCGCAATTCCTTCCTTAGAGATTACATGCCCTAGGAACTTCACTTCATCCAACCAAAACTCACATTTCGTAAGTTTGGCATATAATTGCTTCTCCTTCAGGACTTTCAACACTATCCTGAGATGCTCTTCATGCTCTTCCGGATTCTTAGAATAGACCAGAATATCATCAATAAACACCACTACAAATAAATCCAGGTATGGTCTAAAGATCTGGTTCATATAATCCATGAAAATAGCAGGTGCATTAGTTAATCCGAACGGCATCACAACATACTCATAATGACCATATCGAGATCGAAATGCAGTCTTGGGTATATCCTCCTCCTTTATCCTGATCTGATGATAACCCGATCTCAAATCAATCTTGGAAAATGCTGCAGCTCCCCTAACTTGATCCATAAGGTCATCAATCCTTGGCAAAGGGTACTTATTCTTAATAGTGACCTTATTCAACTATCTGTAGTCTACACACATTCTCATACTCCCATCCTTCTTCTTTACAAACAGTAGTGGAGCTCCCCAAGGCAAAACGCTTGGCCTGATCATCTGCTTCTGCAGCAATTCCTCGATCTGCTTTTTCATTTCTGCCATTTTTGGTGGTGCCATCCTATAAGGAGCAATAGAGATAGGACCAGCTCCAGGGACTAAGTCAATCCCGAACTCTATCTCTCGCTTTAGAGGTAATCCTGGTATCTCCTCAGGAAATACTTCCGGAAATTCCCTCACCACATGAATCTTTTCTATCGGCATCGACTCTTCTTCCCCAGTGTAACACCCTAATAATTATATAGCTTAATTACAATTAATTAAGTTGGTTTTAAAAATAGGACTTGAAAATTTCTTTTTAAAACTTAATGAAAATCCGGCAAAGTTTCCTCTGTTTATCGGACTTCCCAAAAATTTAGAATTTTCACCTGTCAAACCTAGTACAATTCAGAAAAACATTTCAACTTCTAAATATAATAATTAACTTTATCAGCCCTAACGACGACATATAACAAACCCGGGCTTACAGTGATTAGATTATTTCAAAAACCCGAAATAGATTAATTATAATAAAATGACCATAATACACTCTAAACTAAATTACACTCCACGGTGTGGAGTGCACTCCTGCTCGGCCATGGGCTATGCTAACTCAGTCTCTGTACCTGACAGATAGTAAGGGAGTAAGCATTGCACATGAAATAAAATTGCAGTTTCCATATAATCATAATAAATCCACTAGGCCAAACATAAATAGTAAAGTAATAACATATAGCATTTACAAGACTATTCACAATCAACCTCTTTCTACCCATTTTATTCTTTATCATGATTCCATCATTACCTTTTCTTTAACATGCCCTTAACCAACATTAATGTTTATTACCATCTCCTTTATCCCTTACCATATTCATTTCCATTGCCTTTATCCATTTTCATATTTATTTCCATTGCCTTTATCCATTTTTCCTTTATTCCTTTTTCCATTAGGCGTAACCCCAAAACAGAGATCTACGCTTTCCCTTGGGTGTAACCTCAAATCAGAGATCTACACATTACCATCGTGTGTAACCCCAAACAGAGATCTACACACGGTGTATGCAACCACAAACAGTGATCTGCATACACTTCTCCTTTTTCCTTTTTAATTGTACACCACTAGGATTTTGGTTACCCGCTAGGTAATTGGCACACCTGTCTAGGGACTTGAAACACCTGCCCAGGACTTTACACCCATCCAGACCATAACCTGTAGGACTATGTACTTTTACCATTCCATTTATTTAATCAAATTATTGGTGTGGAAAACTGATCCTGTGGGTCACCCGGCGCCTACAGGGCGGTTTGGCCTGATGGGTAATTGGCCTGGCAGGTAATTGGCCCTAACAGGTAATTGGAACACCTAGCCGGGTACCTAGTGTTCCGGGCCCCACTGATCAGTTTCCACTTTAGTTACCTTTACCATTTTCAGTTAATCATAAATCCAGTCCATTAATTATAAACCATAGCCACAATTTCCACCAATATTTACAAATACGCATAATTATAATACATTCCAAATCATCACACATATACTCATAAATAAACATTTATCATCCATCATCATATACATTTCCAAATACTCAGATTTAGGGTCACATTCCACAAATAGTATTTATGATCATTTTCCCTTATTATCACAATCCAATTTATCCGTTCACAATTCATATAATCATTTCACAATTAATCAATACTCCTTTAGTACTCAAAATTAGTTCCACATATTTTCAAATAAGCATGACACCCTTAAATAATCAATCATATCCTAACATTCAGTTCCTTTCAAATTGCACATCATAATTACCCTTTTCAAATAAGCACAAATAAATACTTTGTTATTAACAATTATAACCATAACTCATTCCAATTCAATGAACACATAAATACACACTATCCATGTTATCATTTTTCATCTCCAACCAATAATCCTAATTTAGCCATGACCAAACATACATGTAGTGCACAATAATTATTTCATCAATTGTTCAACATAATTTCACATTCAAAGTTCACATTACTTTCCCCTTTCTAATTATGATTCCTAGGTTCATTTCGATTATATTCACCATTCCCTTAATTACTATCCAAGATCCTACCCTTAAATTTCATAAACACATAACTCCTAGAAAATCACTATAACCATAGGGATACCCAATCTTAGATCAACCAATGCTCACTATAATCCACCCCCTTACCTTGCTTTTCCAAAGACACGCTCCTTTTTGTACGACACTGTCCAAGAGTATCCTAGCCCATTGCTTACACGTGGCGACAAGTTTTCAAGCTCCTTCGTCGTCTAATCATATTATATAAAATAAATAATAATCAATATATATAATGCGCCAAGGCCTACTCATAGACGATAGATAAATAACCACACAGACGCTTTTATTTACTAAACCAATATCAGTATTGATTTGTGGTGTTATTCAATACGTTATAAAAATACATATTTACTTACACGCTACACGTGAAGTAGATTAACAAAAGGGGGGCCCATTGATGTTCTCAAAAACATATTTTAATATCAATTAGTAAGCTAATCTCAAGGTGAAAACACGTCAAAATCATATTTAAAACAAATACTTTCAAACTTTACGTAATAGGGGATTTAGCTATGGAATTCAAAATAAACTACTTCGAATATCCAAAACTGATAAAATAACAATATATCATATTTTGTTACGTTATCAAATCAAAAGATTGTTTGAACGTAATTCATAAATCCTAACTAAATGGAAATTAAACTTAAAACCATTGCATTCTTAATAAAATAGTACGGTTCCTTATTGAAAACGCCTTAACTTTCAAAACTAATATAATCTTTCAAAACAAACCAAGATTACGTAACTTTGATAATAACTCAGAGAATCAAATGCTAATGTTACTTGACACTATTAATTCCGAATTAAAAGGAAATGCCTCAATTTAAAATAATTCCAAATTACATTTCTAACGTTCAAACAACCACACTTCCTTTCAATTCGAAATCAAAGTTAAAGTCTTTAACCCGAATTAACGTATGTCGAACATATATGGAATTCCTATTTAATTGGTGTATGGTTAGTTCAGGGACAATCCAGCTCGACTAACCTACAACTCAATCACTTAGGAACGCAACGCATTTAACAATAATACTTTTAAAACTAATTGTTCGACATAACCATTAACCCGGTATTACAACAAGTCAAAGCAACTAACTGAGTTATTATCAACAACGATATATTAAACTTAATATGAAATCATACTACCATCAAATTTCCAAAACAATAATAAAGTTCCAAAACACTAACTTTCCAAAACCATTTAATACTTTATAATTATTACCAATATTATTAACGTTATTATCATTATTATTTTTAAAATACGACATAAAGCAATTAAAAGGGTATTAGGGATTTACCCTCAACATCGGATTTTTGAAGCAGCAAGGACTAAGACCGGTTCGGTCGATCTCAACCCGAACGGTTCACGGCACAGCAGCAAGCAAAGAGCACCGCCACGAGCTTCGATCCCGGTGACCGATGACGGTGGCGTGAGTGTTGATGACGGCTCCCTTAAAGGATTGCGATCTGGAAATGGATTGGGAGAGAGCACCGGAGAGGCGACGGCGGTTTGGCACAGTGGTGGCTGTCGCCGGCGCAAAGAGGAGGCGGAGGCTGTGGCTAGCTCGCTGCAAGAACATCTTGTCTCCCCCAGCCGTGGCGGCGTCAACGGCGGCACAAGGAAGGACGATTCGCGACTGGAGAGACGAGTCGTGAGCAGGGGACCTCTTGGTCCAGGGAGGAGCAGCAGCGGTGGCACACGAACCAGGAACGGCGATGGCGGCGGATCACGGCCCTAGGGCAGCGGGTCGCGAGTCGCGACTAATTCGAGAGAGAACGCGCGTGAGCGCGCAACCGAGAAGCAACAAAGACCACGGGTGGCGGCGGCGCGTTTCCCAGCAGCGACGGTGGTCCAGTCGAAGATAGAGAAACAGAGACGGAGAGAGAGAGAACGTGAGCGGCGACCATGGTGGTTTGGAGATTGGCGGCGATGGAGGCAAGGAGCTGCGGTCAAGAGGGAGAGAAACGGTGAGAGAGGGAGAAAGAGTGAGTTCACGAGAGAGAGAGCTGGATGGGGGAGGGGGCGGCGGCTGCTGCACTAGAAGGGAGTATTTTAGGGTTTTCTTCCATTCTACTAACACACTACACACTTATATTACCTATTCTTTTTATTTTAAAAAAAAAAACTAAAAGTATCAATAACATATTTTAAACACTAGACATTAATACAAGACTAAAAATCATAAAGTAAGAAACTTATAAATATTTCCAATAAAATATTTCCCTATGAAATATATCAAAAGTAAAGTAAAGCATACAGAGTATATTTTTGATATAGGGTAATTGTTTACAAACGACTTTACTTTGAAATATAATTAAATATACTTTCGTAATTTAACATAATGTATCTTTTATGAAAATACCCAACAACTAAATGATTGATTTTTAAGAAACATATACTTAATTCGATAAAATTTATAATTATATTTAGGGATTAAAATTAGGGATGTTACACCCAGTAGCAGAGAACAAACACATATAACCTTCGGGTTCAAGGGTCCTATATTGAATTGTCTTTTCCTCACAATTGATGGTCACTTGGTTCTTCATCAACCAATCCATACCCAAGATCACATCCAATTGTAACTTAGGAAGACAAACCAAATCTACTTTGGAAAGACGACCCAAGATTTCAACATCGCATCCTAATCAAACCTTAGCGGTGAAAATCGATATTCCAGTAAAGGTATCTATACTAAGATAGCAAGGCGAATCGGAAACAACAAGATTCAGCCTATTTACACATTCAGGAGAAACAAAAGAATGTGTAGCTTCAGAATCAAACATGATTTTGCAAGGTTGATTATTAAGCAGAAAGTTACCTTGCACGAGATTCGGGGTTTGGGTTGCTTCATTACCACTTAGGGTAAACACTCTTCCTTGTACCACAGGCTTGCCAGCAGATCCCTTTGCATCACCTTTTGAGGATTCTTTGCACTCACGAGCAAAGTCACCTTGCTTTCCACATTTGAAACATCCTCCTCTGGACCAGCAGAACTGACCATGATGATAACGCCTACACTTCTCGCAATAAGGAGCATTATCGCGAGACTTGCCCTTGTTATCCATTACAGCTTTGCCCTTGCCCTTGTTCTTTTGAGAATATGGACCATTATTCCGATGATCAAACCTCTTCTTCCTTTGTGGTCCATAGTTCTGTCCAACCCCTTTCCCTTGACTTCCAATCAACTCAGCCTTCTTGTCATCCTCATACATTCTACACATATCCACAAGTGCAGGGAAACTCTGAATCCTCTAGTAACTGAAAATAGATTTCAGCTCCGGTCTCAGCCCACCTTCAAACATAACACACTTACTTCTCTCATCAGGGTTATTCAAGTAGTAGGGAGAATATTTCATCAGCTCCTCAAACATGGCAGCATATTCTCCCACACTCATATCCCCCTGCTTCAATTGCATGAATTCTACTTCCTTCTTTCTCCTTAAATCTTCTGGAATGTATTTATTAAGAAATTTCTCCATAAACACTCCCCAATTGATTACTCTCCTTTCAAAATTCAGCAATTGGACAGTATGATCCCACCAGTTTTCAGCTTCCCCATGAAGCATGTAAACTGCATAAGTTACCTTCTGTTCATCAGAACAATCTAGAGTTCGGAAAATCTTGTTGATCTCGTACAACCACTTGTTTGCCTCATCAGGTTTGTATCCGCCTTCAAACCTTGATGGATTGCACTTCCTGAACTCCGATAGAGTCTTAGCATCATGATTCGCCACATTATCAGCATGTGGGTTACCAGCTCGCCCTTGAGGTGGCTGCTGTCGCTGCTGTTGTTGCATACCTTCCAGCACTGTTGTGATTCGTTCTAACATTTCATTCGTAATATTTCTATTTCTGGTTGCCATAGAAAGACCTGCACTATGGGCTTTGGGTCACTAAAAAGGTCTTTAAAACATAATTGCTACTCACTTACTCAAAACATATTCAATTAACATTGAATACCATACTTAGCTGCATCATCGGGGCCATGAGGGACAGGACCAATGCTCTGATACCACCACAGGTGTGACACCCTCATTTTATATCTCGAAAAATAATAAATATTTCCAAATGATTGAAATACTTGCTATCAAAATTAGGGCTAGAAAATTTTTCCTTTTTAAACTAATACTTGCTTAATCATAAACACTGTCAATCGGAACAAATATTTGAATTCAGCTTAATAATACCTTAGTTACGAAAAGACTCTCGAGACAACATCTTTCTAATATAATAAACATTTTCGTAGCATTTGTTAAAAATATTATTGTCTCTTCGATTTATTCGAGTGCATAGGATATTAACTTATTGCCGAATCCTTTTTCGTTAAAATCAGAGTTTGCGGAAATAAAAGTAATACTTATGGGGCACTGCTGAGGTAAATAAAACATAACATATATATATATATATAGATGTATCATAACATAAAACCCCATCAGTATCAACAGTAGCAAGTAGTAAGAGTCGAGATAGCAAGTTTGGTGAAATGTATACAAACCAACTGCATAAAATAAACCTCACTCTAAGACCTCTCAAAAATATATACAGTATATCACATATCCAAAAGTAGAAGTCCCAGAGCAGGTCATCCATATCCTCAGCAGCTCCTCAGATCCTCCACAGCTCTATCCCTAGGATCTAGGATCCAAACATCCATGCTATGCAGGCTCCTATGAACCAGCAGGTCCACCTCTAGCAGAAACAGTCGGCTTGACATGCACCTCCTCCTCGTCCTCATCCTCCACAGGGTCCTCCTCGACCTCGCCTGACTGAGTAGAGACCCCACCACTAGGTCTAGGAGCTGCAGAAGAAGTCCTCTCGAAATCAGTCGGACCAGGAGAAGGAGTCTCCTCAGTGACAACTCTATGGAAGGAAGGATGAGAGCGAGTGGCAGCTCTGAAACGAAAACTATGAAATCGACGCATAGGTCGAGCCGGGGGTGGTCCTCTATATGTATAAAAGGGTGGAACATGAATACTGTAGACTAAAGGGATCCTAAATCGACGAGGTCGCACTCGCACCAGAGGGTTGGGGTGGTAGAGAGTGATCTCCACCTCCCCCTCAAAAGTGGCACGGTGCTCCTCGTACATCCATATACCACTAGGGATAGGGCGTATCTCGATGCAAGCTAGGTATCTGGCCATCACCTAAACAGGGCACAGGGAGTAAGTATACACATATACATAATTGATAAAGACTAAAATTACAGACACAAGTATATCATGGACAGATAATAATGCAAGTACATATGAGCACACCAATTTTCAACATTATATTTCTTATAATGCAAGTGGCATGATGTATGATTTTCTATCCACAACTGAGGCCTCTAAAAGTCCATCTTGGACGTCCATCCAATACACCCTTGTGTTCCCAGAACACTGACATTCGTTCCCAGAACGTAATGCCAAACCATACTTGGATAATAAGCATCACTCCCGGAGTGTGCACCACGTTCCCAGAATGCATACGTTCCTAAAACGCATAAAAACCAGGTCCCGGACACTGGCCACATTCCTAGAATGTGTCATCAAGTAGGTTACAATTTGGTACTCCCGGAGTACCCTCCTCATATTCCCAGAATATGATAAACGTTCCTACCACCCAAACTTCCATTCTATATGGATGCACAATTATCAAGGTTGGTTTTATCTTTACTTTATTTACTGTGATTTAGAAATAATTCAATCTTTCTTTTGAATGATTAATTTTAGGTATAAACTTTGGCACAAAATTCTCTTGAATTTTCCTCAAAAACATGCCATTGGTCTGAGATTGGAAAACATAACCAATGGTACTCAAAAACTTAACTTTTTATTTTTCAAGTTCAGGTACTAACCGGTTACAGTTTCAGGCTAACCGGTTAGAGTTACAGACCTGAACTGTTTACCATTGAAATTCAGAAAAACCTTTTTTTCTTGAATTCTCTACCCAATCCATAGACAAGTTTTAACCTTGTTTTACACCTCAAAACACTGTGTTTATCATTCAAAAGTCTAAATCACATTATATTCTCAAATGAACATAATTTCCTCTTGAAATTATCTCACTATATTAAGGTATTAATTCTTACCCTTCTACCTGAACCATGACAGTATAATCATCTCATTTCAGATTGTTTCTAATGAAATTAAAGTATAGATTTGAGCCAAATTTAATAAGACTTCAGGACTAATTCTATAAACTGATTTTCTTTTGAAATTTTACAGTGTCTAACCAGTTACAAATATCGAGTAACCGGTTAGATTATGCAGTCAGTCCACTAAAACAAAAGGTTTGACAATTCATTCTTTTCATTTCTCAAATCTAACCAAATTTCAACATTTATCAGGGTTCATATACCTTAAACAAATATATTTCACCACAGAAACATATTCACTTTGCATGCATTAAGTTTCTTGTATTAAATTGCATAAAATCCATATAAACACAACTCAACACCACAAAATTGAAAGTAAGCATTTAGATACAGATTGCAGTATACACATCAATTGCATGCATTAACATAAAGTTGCTCAAAAAAACATTAAGCTAAAATTTGGCCTCCAAGCCTTTGTGCTTCATGCACATAATGCCCTTTTGAGTTTTTATTAATTCCAATCCTAAATCACTTGATTTTAGCCTAAATCTAGTAAGCTTCTCCCATACCTCAAGGTTATGTTTGATGAAGAATAACACTGGACTTGAAGAAAAAGCCACAAATTCCCCACAAATCCTATGTTCTGCTCTCAGCCACGATTTCCATCAACAGGGTTCAAAGACCAGAAAATTTGAAATAGTAATTGGCCAAAGAAATTGGGGAAAACAGTTAGAACTCAATCTAGGTAACATGTACTAAGAGATAGAAGTGATTTGAGGTCAAAGGAGTTCTTATACTTACCAAAATTGAAGCTCCAATTCAGCTCCAGAAATCAGTTTTCTGCAGACACGATTTTGGAACTCCTTTACTTCAACAGCTTCGTTCTCTTAGCTCCCTAACTCTCAACTCACAATGTTTGTGTCTTTGTAAAGCTCTTGATGTAAGCTTTACAATGGTGTATCACTCGAAATCTAACACTCAACAACAAAAGAGAATTGAAAGAAACGATTCTGAAACCCTAAAACAGAGCTTCCCCCTAAATTCAGAGCAACAACAACCCAATCCTTCAGAATTGTGGGTTTTTATAGAAGGATTAAGCTTGCATGCACCTTGACGCGTGTTTTCCACTGGTTTAAGGCTATATTCGTGGCGATTAAACGAATTAATCAAGTGATTACTCATCAAAATCCACTAACCCAGTTTCTGGGTTCATCGTCTAACCGGTTACAGGGATTACTAACCGGTTAGATTAGTACAAAATTCAAAAATTAATATTTTTAAATCTTTCCCTCCAAGAACTTTTCAATATTACATTTAGGTCCTAATCCAGGGACTAAAATGCAATATACTTATATTTTGCATTTATTTGCCATATAAAAATATTTCCACTCATTTTTATATTTCAGGCTAATTAAATACAAAACATAAACTTGGAAATTCATATAAATTAATAATAATACTTTTATTATTAATTTCCTGATTATCCAGGAGACGAAAATTAGGGGTGTTACAAAATGCTCAGTATCCTCATCATCATCACGCTTCCGCTCGCCTCATCAGGTATTTCTTATCACCATCTTTAAAGTCATCTTTTCACTTTACTCTTTTAGATTTCAATTCATATTTCTTTTCCATTCGTTATTTATTTCTTTCGCAATTTCATTCTCATGTTCCTTATACATATCTCCTTTCTCTTTCAGTCTTAATTTATTACTTTCACAGTTTCATTATTATCGTTTCACGATTCAGACGTAATCAAACAATTTCTAAACAGAATAAAGTATGCTTAACAGATAAACATTTAGCACGTAAACAAAACAGGTAAACATCTAACACAAATATCTATATCGCCTAATTCCCAGTACTTTCACAATCCATCTGTTCGGATTACGAGCAACCACATTGCGGGATCACAGCACTCTCACTCACCTTGATGACGAAACTCTTGGGAGTTTTCCCAGTCGCCAGCCTTGCCACGTTTTCCTCGCGTCCGTCACCCGAACTAGACATTTTTCCCGTGCGTTAGAAACGATTTCGATAAATTCTTAATTTTCGTTTGAAAACACTTTGAAATAATCCCTTTTTTCAAAAGCACATTGCCAATATCCAAAAATTTTCAAATCCAAATTAAATCTTAAAAAGAGTTTTCAAGAAAACTTTGAAATAATCTCTTTATCAAAATAAAATCCATTCTTAATTTAAAACACTTTGGTTGAAAAATCATTTTCTTTAAACATTGAATGAAATCATAAGAAAACAACTCTTTGAAAATCTTTCTTAAATCAAACACAAGAATTCAAGAAGGTAAAACTTCAAAACCAATCAAATTGATTTATTTAATTTCTAAACTTCACAACATCATCAAACACTGATCAAAGAATATCAAGTGACGAGGGTGACCCCGGTCCTACGTACCCCAAGTGATAAGGGGATCAAGCCACATGTAGTTCTTGAGAGTAGGGATGATAGAACATACCTTAGCCCCTATAGCATGGCGATACTTATAGGGGAAGTTGTGTTGTGGTGCCTTATGGGCCTGTTCGGCCCAGTAGGGCTGACGTGGCTCTTAGAGGATAAGAAGGATGAGTTATTCACCCTTATCCTGTACTAAAGAGCTCATACTTATCCTGTAGCGGTGGGATTTATTATTGGTTAACCCTACAAGGCCCTCAAGCTCGTATAGGCTCAAAGAGCCTGTACTGAGCTTCTGAGAGTTGGTGGTAACATTAAAAAATTGTTTGCAGGCATGGTCTTCCGCTCGGAAGAGTGTTGCGGATGGTTGATAGTGCTCTTTTGTGCTCGGATGATGAAAGTGAACGAGTACCCCGATCTCGAACCGAGTTCCCGCGGGGGGATCCGCCACAAGCTCGGTGAGGCTCATCTCGAACCGAGTACAAGCTCGGTGAGGCAAGCTAGGTGAGGAACATCTCGAACCGAGTACAAGCTCGGTGAGGCTCATCTCGAACCGAGTGCAAGCTCGATGAGGCTCATCTCGAACCGAGTATAAGCTCGGTGAGGTACATCTCTAACCGAGTTCCCGCGGGGGGATCCGCCACAAGCTCGATGACTCGGTGAGGCTCATCTCGAACCGAGTACAAGCTCGGTGAGGAACATCTCGAACCAAGTTCCCGCGGGGGGAGCCGCCACAGGCTCGATGACTTGGTGAGGTTCATCTCGAACCGAGTACCAGCTCGGTGAGGTACATCTCGAACCGAGTTCCCGCGGGGGGATCCGCCACAGGCTCGGTGAGGAACATCTCGAACCGAGTACAAGCTCGGTGAGGAACATCTCGAACCGAGTTCCCGCGGAGGGAGTTCCAGAATGGATTTGGGGATGCTCCGAGATGAGGGTGATGAAGTTATGAGTGTAGTCAAAGTCGAATTGGACTATTGTTTTAAAAGTCACGTCATTTTTAAGGAGTCATCCTTTTATGCGCTTGCCATGGTGAAAACCGAAAGGCTTGTACCAATGTATGCTAGCACGACTCAAACTGTTATTTGAGTTCGAGGTGGGCCAAGATTATCACCAATTGGACCGTAACGTTTACAAGGGATTGCTGTCGGAATGACGACCTTAGCCGAGGTGTATTCCTCGATCCGCGATGTATTGAGCCATATATGAGCTGAGAGGCTTTGAGCCGAGAGGCTAAGCCAAGCTATCGGGTCGCAATCCTCGTTTCCACTTGTAGCCTCGCCGATCTGGCCGGCTAACCGAGATCGTGGGCAAGTGCGTAAGAACATGATCCGGAGTGAGTTCAACATATGTCCTTAATGAGGACGGTAAATGATCAATTTGGTACCTCATGGGACGTGGTGGTCCTCTTTGGCACGACATTTGATCTCGAATAACTTATGCATCATATAATACCAGTATCAAGGTCGGCCACTGTTAGCTATGTATATGCCTCATCACATACTAGTCCCCTACTCGGTAAAGCCTGAAAAGGCTTGTGTCGAGTTCATAAGGTCTGTGAAACGCTCGGGATCAAAGTGGACCTCGGACTAGGTATAGGTCCGAAAGCTCGGTGAGAGGTTCTAAAGATGTGGTGCAAAGGCACCCATATGTATAAAAGGGTGGAACATGCATAGTGTAGACTAAAAGGATCCTAAATCGACGAGGTCGCACTCGCACCAGAGGGTTGGGGTGGTAGAGAGTGATCTCCACCTCCCCCTCAAAAGTGGCACGGTGCTCCTCGTACGTCCATATACCACTAGGGATAGTGCGTATCTCGATGCAAGCTAGGTATCTGGCCATCACCTAAATAGGGAACAGGGAGTAAGTATACACAAATACATAATTGATAAAGACTAAAATTTACAATCACAAATATATCATGGACAGATCATAATGCAAATACATATGAGCACACCAGTTTTCAACATTATAACTCTTATAATGCAAGTGGCATGATGTATGATTTTCTATCCACAACTGAGGCCTCTAAAGTCCATCTTGGACGTCCATCCAATACACCCTTGTGTTCCCGGAACACCGACATTCGTTCCCAGAATGTAATGCCGAACCATACTTGGATAATAAGCATCACTCCCGGAGTGTGCACCACGTTCCCAGAACGCATACGTTCCCAGAACGCATAAAAACCAGGTCCCGGACACTGGCCACATATCTATAATGTGTCATCAAGTAGGTTATAAATTGGTACTCCCGGAGTACCCTCCTCATATTCCCAGAATATGATAACGTTCCTACCAACCAGACTTCCAGTCTATATGGATGCACAAATATCAGGGTTGGTTTTATCTTTACATTAATTAATGTGATTTGGAAATATTCCAATTTCCCTTTTTGAATGATTGATTTGAGGCATAACCTTTTGGCATAAAATTCCTCTTTTGAATTTTTTTCTCAAAACATGCCTTTTTAACCCTAGATTGAGTAAGACAACTTCAATGGTGTTCAAAACTTAACTTTTTATTTTTCAGATTCAGGTACTAACCGGTTACAGTCTCAGGCTAACCGGTTAGAATTACAGACCTGAACTGTTTACCATTGCAATTCAGAAAAACCCTTTTTCTTGAATTCTCTACCCAATCTATACACCATTTAACCTTCTTTTATGCCTCAAAAATCACAGTTTCCATCATTCAAAATTAAAATCACATTTGTTTCTATAAGACATAATTTTCTCTTGAAAATTGTTCCTTTAAATCAAGGTATTAACCCTCATCATTTAATCTGAACCAAGACAATGTTGTCAACTCATTTTTCAGATTGTTTGCAATGAATTTAGAGTATAGATTTGAGAAAAGTTAGTGCAATTTCAGGACTGTTTTATAAATTGATTTTCTTTTGAAATTTTGCAGTGTCTAACCGGTTACAAATATCGAGTAACCGGTTAGATTATGCAGTCAGTCCCTTGAATTAAGGGTTTTGACACACCATTTTATTTGTTTCTCAAATCTAACCCAATTCCAGTATTTAACAGGGTTCATATACCATAAACAAACATGTTTCACAACAGAAACCAATTTCAAAGTGCATGCATCAAGTTCTTTGCATCAAATTGCACAAAAAGTCACATAAACACAATTTAACACAACAAAACTCATAAACAACAATTAGTTTCTGATTTCCAGTCTTAATTCATTTGCATGCATCAAATTAATGTTGCTCAAACAGAATTGAGCCAAAACTTTGGCCTCCAAGCCTTTGTGCTTAAAACACATAATGCCCTTTTTGAGTTTTGTGAACTCAAATCCTAATTCATTTGATTTTCAGTCTAAATCTAGTATAGTGTAGACTTCTCCCATACCTTAAGACTGAATTTGATGAAGATTTGACAGAGAACTTGAAGAAATTACCCAGACTTCTCACAAACCACAGCTCTGTTCTCAGCCACGAATTTCACCAACAGGGTCCAAAGATCAGAGGATTTGACACAGAAATTGACCAAAGAAATTGGGGAAAACGATTAGAACTCAATATAGGTAACATGTACTAAGGAATGGAAGTGATTTGAGACTTAAGGATTGACTATACTTACCAAAATCAGATCAAGAACTCAGCTTCCAGAACATGTACAACAGAGAATTCAGAATTCAACTCCCAACTTCCCAAGTCGATTTCTCCTTCCACACAGACTCTCAACTCACAAATTTGGTGTTTTTACAAAGCTCAAGATGTAAGCTTTGCAATGGTGTATGACTCTCGATCTCACTCTCAGGAACAAAGACGAATTTCTCCACACGAAAATGGAACCCTAATTCCCTCCCTCAACAAGAATTCAGCTGCATCAACCCTCAAATCCTCAGAAATTCCTCTATTTATAAGCAAATTGAACTTGCATGCAGGGCGACGCGTGTATTGCCACTAATCTCAGGTAGTAATTGTGGCGATTACGGAGTTAATCAAGTGATTATTCATCAAAATCAACTAACCCAGTTTCTGGGTTCATCGTCTAACCGGTTACAGGGCAATACTAACCGGTTAGATTAGTACAAAATTTAAAAATTAATATTTTTAAATCTTTCCCTCCAAGAACCTTATTAATATTACTTTTAAGTCCTCATTCAGGGACCAAAATGCAATATCCTCATATTTTGCATTTATTTTCCATATAAAAATATTTCAACCCATTTTTATATTTTAGGCTAATTAAATACAAAATATAAACTTGGAAAATTTCTATATATTCATAATAAAACTTTTTATTATTAATTTCCTATTATTCGGGAGACGAAAATTAGGGGTGTTACACTAGTCCCCCACTTAAAAGGAATTTCGTCCCCGAAATTCTAGATTACAAAAACAACTCTGGATACTCTTGACGCATCTTCTCCTCTAATTCCCATGTAGCTTCAGATACGTCAGCATTCTCCCAAATCACCTTGACCAAAGGTATTTCCTTTCCTCTGAGCTGCTTGACTTCACGATCTTCTATCTGAACCGGTCTGGTCTCAAAGGTCAGGTTTTCCTTCAGAGTTAAGTCGTCAGGTTGGAGTTTCAGAATAACGGATGGGTCATGCACATACTTCTTTAATTGCGAAACCTGAAAGACGTTGTGCAAATTGGATAAAGAGGGTGGTAGAGCCAATTGATAAGCAACAGGACCAACTCTCTTAAGGATTTGGTATGGACCTATACACTTAGGCAAAAGCTTTCGGGTTCTCAAAGCTCTACTAATTCCTTTCATCGGGACTACCCGAAGGAACACATGATCGCCCTCAGAAAACTCTAATGGTTTTCTCCTCTTATCTGCATAACTCTTCTGCCGACTCTGAGCCGCCTTCATCTTTGCCTGAACCATCTTAATCTTCTCAGATGTCTGTTGTATCATTTCCGGTCCAACCATCAAGTTCTCCCCCACTTGGAACATAGCGGGGTCTGACACTTCCTTCCATACAACGCTTCGAACGGTGCCATCCTAATGCTCGCATGGTAGTTGTTGTTGTATGTGAATTCAGCAAGAGGTAACACTTGATCCCAACTTCCTTGTTCTTCAAGTGCACACGCTCGCAACACATCCTCCAAAGATTGAATTGTTCTCTTCGTCTGGCCATCCGTCTGTGGATGATACGCAGAACTCAATTTCAACCTTGTTCCCATAGCATCATGCAAACTTTTCCAGAATTGCAACGAAAATCTCGGGTCTCGGTCTGACACAATGCTCGAAAGTGTAACATCCCGCGTTTTTTCGACTAGGATAAATAAAAATTAATTAAAGAAAAGTTTTACGGTACGGTTTTACAAAAAGTTTTCAATGAGAATTTTATTCGATTACGTAGTAAGGTGTTAATTTTACGGAGTCTTGATAAACAAATATTTTTATGGAGTAAGTAAGAATGATTTTTAATGAAAAATGATTTTTATTGTTGATGATTTGTTTTGAAAATGAATTTTTATGGATTTTCTTGAATGTATTAACTTCAAAAATCCATAACTTTTTAACCGTAACTCCGATTTCTATGAATTTTATATCAAAACGATCGTATCGAAACGTAAATTTCAAAAATGTATTTTTTATAATTTTATGGGTTGATTTGCGAGACCTTGTGTGCCGCTCAATGTCGGCCGAACCAGTTTCGAAAATCTGTTCACCCCGTAGCTTGAGGGACGTAGATCAAGTAGGAAGTGGATAGATTCTAAGGAGGAGACCCCTTGCCTCTGATGTTTCATCTGTGATTGTCAGACTCAGGTTTGTTACCCTTAGCGTGCCTTTCGTACCAAGATAAATAGTACCTTTAATGATATAGTATATCCTCCTGGACCCCTGTGTTTGTTGAATTGCTTCAACCAAACAGCCCTTATTACTAAAATTTGAATCTTTTCTTCATGAGCCCTTTCGCCCACTCGCAGCCTCATCTGATATATTTTGAACTCCTTAGTTCAAATGGTGGAATTAGAAGTACCATAGCTACCCAAACCGTTCAGGTTCAGGCAATTAAAGAAGGATAAGCAATTGAAGCCAAGTAAAGACACAAAGTCATAGTGGATCTAGTTATGAGCTGAACCAAAGTTGGGGAGTCACAAGGAGGGAAAGGAGCATATATTATCCGTCCTCAGCGAAGACTTTGATTAGAGCTTAGATAGAAATAGAATTTCCTTTAGCTCGAGGAACCTAAATACAAACCCTAGGATTAGAAAGAGAGTTATAAGGGAGACGGATTAGATAGAGAATAGCGAGTAATTAAGGATTTTGTAAGATCCATGAAGAATGTTTTGATAAATGCCAAAAGTTTTTGAACAAGCTACAAATGTGTTGATCAAGTTCAAGCTCAACAAGCAACAACAAACATCAAGTGATGAAGAGAGAGCAAGCTCATGAAGACTTAGTTTGGTAGTTTATGTTTTATTGTTTTATCTTTTGCCTCACAAGTCTTTTAGTTTATGAGTTTGGGTAGAGTTTATTAGAGGGTAGTGAATCTCTTTTGAATGCATGATTATATCATATTTTGAGTATTCACTTTGTCTAAAATCAATAGGTGGCTTAAAGGTTTTAAAGAAAAGGTTTAGTTTTTGAGAAAACATGTTTTTAGTGATTTTTATGCTGATTACTCGAGTAACACATATTTCACTCGAGTAAAATTTATCAAACTTGCTGCTTACTCGAGTAACACTCATTTCACTCGAGTAAAATGTTTTCAGCTTTCGGCTTACTCGAGTAACACTCATTTCACTCGAGTAACTCGATCAGATATGGTTTTTTAAATACGTTTTTCACTTCTCAAAAGCTATTCTCAGTGCTCTAACTTTTGGGTATTCTATATAAACCTTTTCCTAATCATTTCTATCAATTAGTTTGGAATAGTGATGATGAACAAGACAAGAAAAGCACAACTAGTAGTTCTTCGGATGATGAACATACCGCTTGTCTCAACTTGATAGCTCAAGTACATGAAGAGGAAAGTTCAAATGATGAATCAAGTGAACAAAGTGACGAAAGCGATGTAAGTCTTACTAAATCCGAAATTTCTTCAAATTATGAAATGTTATATAATGCTTATGAAGAAATGCATGAACATCTCAAGAAATTAGCTAAGAAAAATATTGATAGGAAGAATCTCATTGAGGAACATCAACAAAAGATTTTAGATATTCAAAAACAAGTTGATGAGCTTAATCTTCAAAATGAAACTCTTGATCTTATATATGCTAGTTCTTCTTGTGATTGTGCTAGTAGATTGAATATTGTGGTTGATTGTGAGAATTGCAAGTTGCTTAAGGATGAAAATGCTATTTTGAAAAATAAGCTTGCAAGTTTCACAAATGGTGATATTAGATTGCGCACATTGTTAAATTTTCAAAGAGAAAATTCAAACAAGTTTGGTTTGGGTTATACTAATGCTAAGAGTAAGTCTCATAGAAATGTTGTTGATTTTTCTAAAGTTGATTTTTCAAATGCAACAACATGTTTCTATTGTGGTACTCATGGACATACTTCAAATGTGTGTTATGTTAAAGTGGATGGTATACCTAAAGGAGATTTTGTTTGGATGAAAAAGGGTGAGAGTTCCTACACTAACAAAAATGGATCCAAAACCATTTGGATACCAAAAAGCAAAGCATGATTGTTTTTGTAGGTATGATTGAAGAGCAAAAGGACTTTCATGTGATATTCATTCATTTGCTACTTCAATTGGTATCAAGAAGAAAATCCTACAAATTGGTAACATTCAATATTATACAATTGGTATTTGTTTAGTCACAATTTGGATATTGCTCATAGTTCTCTCAATTGGTATTATTTCTTATAATGTGATATTGTTTATACTATTGAGAAAATACTATTGGTATCAATTTCTTACAATTGTTTTTCAATTGGTATCATGTTATTGGTATACAATTTGTTTGATATTGATTACTCAATGATATTAATTTTAATCATTAGATGATTATCATGCTTTGGTTATATTTCTTCTATTTTGGCTTAGATCTTATATTTAAATTGGTATATATTTCTTTTTGATAATGCCAAAGGGGGAGAAATATGATGTTTTGAAAAAGAGGAGATTTGTATTTGAAAGTTTTTAAAAAGGGGAGAAATATTATCATTTTGGGGAGAAATAAAATAGTATGTTTGGAGAAAGGTTGTTTTGTTGTTTTTATGTAGGTTGAGCAAAGTTGTTGAAGATAGGGGGAGAATCAAGCTTACTCAATTTGATTTCAAATGTCAAAAGCATTAATTGAGGGGGAGAAAGAGTCTCACCAAGTGATCAAATGGTTCAAGCATCAACAACTTCAATGAACTTCAAATGATTTCAAAACATGTTTGTCATTTTCAAAAAGGGGGAGATTGTAAGATCCATGAAGAATGTTTTGATAAATGCCAAAAGTTTGTGAACAAGCTACAAATGTGTTGATCAAGTTCAAGCTCAACAAGCAACAACAAACATCAAGTGATGAAGAGAGAGCAAGCTCATGAAGACTTAGTTTGGTAGTTTATGTTTTATTGTTTTATCTTTTGCCTCACAAGTCTTTTAGTTTATGAGTTTGGGTAGAGTTTATTAGAGGGTAGTGAATCTCTTTTGAATGCATGATTATATCATATTTTGAGTATTCACTTTGTCTAAAATCAATAGGTGGCTTAAAGGTTTTAAAGAAAAGGTTTAGTTTTTGAGAAAACAAGTTTTTAGTGATTTTTATGCTGATTACTCGAGTAACACATATTTCACTCGAGTAAAATTTATCAAGCTTGCGGCTTACTCGAGTAACACTCATTTCACTCGAGTAAAATGTTTTCAACTTTCGGCTTACTCGAGTAACACTCATTTCACTCGAGTAACTCGATCAGATATGGTTTTTTAAATACGTTTTTCACTTCTCAAAAGCTATTCTCAGTGCTCTAACTTTTGGGTATTCTATATAAACCTTTTCCTAATCATTTCTATCAATTAGAATCAACTAGAATCATTTTGATACACAATTTTACAAAGAATCAAAGCCACACTATTCTCTCTCACTCTCTCAAGATCAAAGCTCTCATTTTTCATATTCTTTGATCAAGAACCTTGAATCTATCGTGTTGATATTTCATAGCTTTTGAAAGAGATTCATAGGATTGTTATTTTGTTTTCATTTGAGTTGTAATCATTGCAAGAGGCAAACATTCTACAACATTGGAAGCCTTGATTTTGTGAATCAAGCAAGTTTCATTGGAAGCCTTGGTGAGGCATTTCATCAAGCACTTGGAAGCCTTGTTGAAGAACAAGCATTTGGAAGTCTTGTGAGTGAAGCAAGCATTTGGAAGTCTTGTGAGTGAAGCAAGCATTTGGAAGTCTTGTGAGTGAAGCAAGCAATTGGAAGACTTGTTGTGAGGTATCGGCAAGCAAGAGAAGAGGTTAGATTAGATATCAATAGGATTACAAGGCAAGGGTGTGGTATCTCTTGTAGGCTAGCAAGAAGGGAGTCTTGTGAGGCATTTACTTGTAATTTGAGAAACTCTAATTCCTCATAGTGAAGAATCTCTCTTGGTTGAAGAGGGGACTGGAGTAGCTTTCAAGTGGATGAAAGTGAACCAGGATAAATCACTGTGTCGTATCTCTAAACTCTCTACTCTTTACAATTCTTGTTATTAATTGTGTTCTTGATTGAAAACCTAGAAAAAGTGATTTTTCTATATTTGATTGAATTGAATCTTTATTGTGCAAAATTGATAAAGGGAAAATCATTTTCATAACCTAGGTGAATCAATAAGAATATTGGTGTTGATTGTTTCCGCTTAATCTCTGATATAATATTTGTTAATTGATTGATTTTCATTGGTTTTAATCGTTTAGATTTGTTTCTTGCGAAAATCTTTCAAAGTTTCTATAACACCTATTCAACCCCCCTTCTAGGTGTTCTCCTAGTGTATCCTAGTTGTTTCACCCACCGATTGTAGGTTTTTCACAATTGGTATCAGAGCTCGGTCGAAAGACACGAGCATAGAGCTTTTTCGTTAAGATCCTTGAGGAAACTACAATGGGTTCTACGAATCCTTTTGGTGGTGAAGGTGCTTCAATAAATCGCCCTCCTATGTTTGGTGGAGAGGGTTATGGTTATTGGAAAATTAGGATGAGAATCTTTATAGAAGCTATAGATGTGAACATTTGGGAAGCCATTGAAAATGGTCCTTATATTCCCTCAAAAGATGTAGAAGGTGTGCTTACCCTAACTCCCAAAGATAAGTGGACCGATGATGATAAAAGGAAAATTCAATATGATTTAAAAGCTAAGAATATCATCACCTCCGCTCTATCTTATGATGAGTTCTTTAGAGTCTCCCAATGTAAAGATGCCAAAGAAATGTGGGACACCTTGCAAGTCACACATGAAGGCACTAGTGAAGTTAGGCGTGCTAGATTGAATTCTTTGATGCATGAATATGAATTGTTTCGTATGTTGCCTAATGAATCTATATGTTTTATGCAAAAACGTTTTACTCATATTGTTAATCATCTCATTGCTCTTGGTAAAACTTTCGTGAATTGTGAACTTGTTAACAAAGTTTTAAGATGTCTAAGTAGGGAATGGCAACCCAAGGTTACCGCAATAGTTGAATCAAAGGACTTGGACACCATGGACTTAGCAACACTTTTCGGAAAGCTACAAGAACATGAAATGGAGCTTGGACGTTTGCAAAAGCATGAAGAATCGGATAAGTACAAAGAGAGAAAAGGAATTGCTCTTAAAGCTCAAAGGTCATATAAAAAGGAAGAGAGTTCTGTTGATGATGATGATGATAATGAAGATTCCGATTCGGACATTGATGAAGAGGAGATGAAGCTTCTACTAAGAAAGTTCAATAAGATTCTAAGGAGAAAAGGAAGGTTGAACAAGACAAAGACTTCAAAAGAAGGAATAGTTTTCCATGAATGTGGAAAGCCCGGTCATCTCAAGTACTCATGCTCTAAGTATCTAAAGAAGAAGGAGAAAGAAAAGAAATCTAAAAGGGCATACATAGTTTGGAATAGTGATGATGAACAAGACAAGAAAAGCACAACTAGTAGTTCTTCGGATGATGAACATACCGCTTGTCTCAACTTGATAGCTCAAGTACATGAAGAGGAAAGTTCAAATGATGAATCAAGTGAACAAAGTGACGAAAGCGATGTAAGTCTTACTAAATCCGAAATTTCTTCAAATTATGAAATGTTATATAATGCTTATGAAGAAATGCATGAACATCTCAAGAAATTAGCTAAGAAAAATATTGATAGGAAGAATCTCATTGAGGAACATCAACAAAAGATTTTAGATCTTCAAAAACAAGTTGATGAGCTTAATCTTCAAAATGAAACTCTTGATCTTATATATGCTAGTTCTTCTTGTGATTGTGCTAGTAGATTGAATATTGTGGTTGATTGTGAGAATTGCAAGTTGCTTAAGGATGAAAATGCTATTTTGAAAAATAAGCTTGCAAGTTTCACAAATGGTGATATTAGATTGCGCACATTGTTAAATTTTCAAAGAGAAAATTCAAACAAGTTTGGTTTGGGTTATACTAATGCTAAGAGTAAGTCTCATAGAAATGTTGTTGATTTTTCTAAAGTTGATTTTTCAAATGCAACAACATGTTTCTATTGTGGTACTCATGGACATACTTCAAATGTGTGTTATGTTAAAGTGCATGGTATACCTAAAGGAGATTTTGTTTGGATGAAAAAGGGTGAGAGTTCCTACACTAACAAAAATGGATCCAAAACCATTTGGATACCAAAAAGCAAAGCATGATTGTTTTTGTAGGTATGATTGAAGAGCAAAAGGACTTTCATGTGATATTCATTCATTTGCTACTTCAATTGGTATCAAGAAGAAAATCCTACAAATTGGTAACATTCAATATTATACAATTGGTATTTGTTTAGTCACAATTTGGATATTGCTCATAGTTCTCTCAATTGGTATTATTTCTTATAATGTGATATTGTTTATACTATTGAGAAAATACTATTGGTATCAATTTCTTACAATTGTTTTTCAATTGGTATCATGTTATTGGTATACAATTTGTTTGATATTGATTACTCAATGATATTAATTTTAATCATTAGATGATTATCATGCTTTGGTTATATTTCTTCTATTTTGGCTTAGATCTTATATTTAAATTGGTATATATTTCTTTTTGATAATGCCAAAGGGGGAGAAATATGATGTTTTGAAAAAGAGGAGATTTGTATTTGAAAGTTTTTAAAAAGGGGAGAAATATTATCATTTTGGGGAGAAATAAAATAGTATGTTTGGAGAAAGGTTGTTTTGTTGTTTTTATGTAGGTTGAGCAAAGTTGTTGAAGATAGGGGGAGAATCAAGCTTACTCAATTTGATTTCAAATGTCAAAAGCATTAATTGAGGGGGAGAAAGAGTCTCACCAAGTGATCAAATGGTTCAAGCATCAACAACTTCAATGAACTTCAAATGATTTCAAAACATGTTTGTCATTTTCAAAAAGGGGGAGATTGTAAGATCCATGAAGAATGTTTTGATAAATGCCAAAAGTTTTTGAACAAGCTACAAATGTGTTGATCAAGTTCAAGCTCAACAAGCAACAACAAACATCAAGTGATGAAGAGAGAGCAAGCTCATGAAGACTTAGTTTGGTAGTTTATGTTTTATTGTTTTATCTTTTGCCTCACAAGTCTTTTAGTTTATGAGTTTGGGTAGAGTTTATTAGAGGGTAGTGAATCTCTTTTGAATGCATGATTATATCATATTTTGAGTATTCACTTTGTCTAAAATCAATAGGTGGCTTAAAGGTTTTAAAGAAAAGGTTTAGTTTTTGAGAAAACAAGTTTTTAGTGATTTTTATGCTGATTACTCGAGTAACACATATTTCACTCGAGTAAAATTTATCAAGCTTGCGGCTTACTCGAGTAACACTCATTTCACTCGAGTAAAATGTTTTCAGCTTTCGGCTTACTCGAGTAACACTCATTTCACTCAAGTAACTCGATCAGATATGGTTTTTTAAATACGTTTTTCACTTCTCAAAAGCTATTCTCAGTGCTCTAACTTTTGGGTATTCTATATAAACCTTTTCCTAATCATTTCTATCAATTAGAATCAACTAGAATCATTTTGATACACAATTTTACAAAGAATCAAAGCCACACTATTCTCTCTCACTCTCTCAAGATCAAAGCTCTCATTTTTCATATTCTTTGATCAAGAACCTTGAATCTATCGTGTTGATATTTCATAGCTTTTGAAAGAGATTCATAGGATTGTTATTTTGTTTTCATTTGAGTTGTAATCATTGCAAGAGGCAAACATTCTACAACATTGGAAGCCTTGATTTTGTGAATCAAGCAAGTTTCATTGGAAGCCTTGGTGAGGCATTTCATCAAGCACTTGGAAGCCTTGTTGAAGAACAAGCATTTGGAAGTCTTGTGAGTGAAGCAAGCATTTGGAAGTCTTGTGAGTGAAGCAAGCATTTGGAAGTCTTGTGAGTGAAGCAAGCAATTGGAAGACTTGTTGTGAGGTATCGGCAAGCAAGAGAAGAGGTTAGATTAGATATCAATAGGATTACAAGGCAAGGGTGTGGTATCTCTTGTAGGCTAGCAAGAAGGGAGTCTTGTGAGGCATTTACTTGTAATTTGAGAAACTCTAATTCCTCATAGTGAAGAATCTCTCTTGGTTGAAGAGGGGACTGGAGTAGCTTTCAAGTGGATGAAAGTGAACCAGGATAAATCACTGTGTCGTATCTCTAAACTCTCTACTCTTTACAATTCTTGTTATTAATTGTGTTCTTGATTGAAAACCTAGAAAAAGTGATTTTTCTATATTTGATTGAATTGAATCTTTATTGTGCAAAATTGATAAAGGGAAAATCATTTTCATAACCTAGGTGAATCAATAAGAATATTGGTGTTGATTGTTTCCGCTTAATCTTTGATATAATATTTGTTAATTGATTGATTTTCATTGGTTTTAATCGTTTAGATTTGTTTCTTGCGAAAATCTTTCAAAGTTTCTATAACACCTATTCAACCCCCCTTCTAGGTGTTCTCCTAGTGTATCCTAGTTGTTTCACCCACCGATTGTAGGTTTTTCACAGATTTTTAGGCAAAATCCTTGTTCTTGGAGATGTGTGTATGTTTGTTTCTTTGATTTTCCCTACACCCAAGAGTATGCCCTCTATTGTGACGATTAACGGAAGGAACGACATCTTCTTCGGTTAGTCTGTGTGACTTAACCCGATTCGACACGTGAAGAGTCTACTGTTCGGAAGAAAAGGGACAACTATGAAGCGAGAATGAGGATGATGTGAGAGTTGCTGTGCCTTACTGCCTAATCCGCAACTTATTTCTCGGGGACGAGAAATCTTTAAGTTGGGGAGACTGTAACACCCCTCAAATTCCTCATATTGATTTCAAAATCTAAAAAGAATCGTTTTCAAGAAGAGTATTTTAGAAAGGGTACTTTCTTAAAATAAATTTCCTTTCTCATGGTTTCAAGTGAAAAATGATTTTTAAGGGAATGATTTTCGTAAAATAAAGAAATGATTTTTCATGGAGTAAATTTATGAGTCTTGAAGTTGATTTTGAAAAGGCGTTTTTGATTTTTATAAATATGTGCTTGATGTTCTAATGATTATTATGAATGAGTTATTCTATATGTATGCATGAATGCATGTGATTATATGTGTGTATGTGTGTAATACCGAGAAAATGAGTGAATGTATGCATGATGTGTATGGTAGAATCATGATGCATGAATGGGTGAGTAGATGTGTGTGTGCAATGTGTAGGTGTGCATGTAAATGAGGGTGTATATGCATGAAGAGGTATATGTGTCGTGCAAGTGTGTGTGTTTGTGCATGAGTAAATGTATGTGTAAATATATGTGTGTGCCACGTGAGTGAGTGAGTGAGTGAGTGGAAGCCTAGAATTTCCTAAGGTGTAACCAAAGAAGCTAAGTCCCAACCAAGTCCCTAACTACACCCAACTAAACCCTAACTAGGAGATGGAAATCCTAACTAGATCAAAGGAGAGCTAAAGAAGTCAACAACCTAGCATGACTCTAAGCCCTTATGTCCCCTATGTTGCCTTCTTGACAAACACTAACCTCCACCCATGCAAACTTTAAGGGAGCCGAAACTACCCCTCCTTCTTTTGCCTTGGCCGAATTTTATGAGGACCAAATAGGAAGTCATGTGTTTCATATAAGCCTTGACCTTGAGGGGCATTTCCTTCACCCATTCCATTTCCTCACTCCTTCGTCCAACACCAACACCAAAAACACAAGTCTAAGAGCCCATTAAACTCTTAGACATAGAACTAGAAAATAGAGAGAAAAAGAAGGAGGAAGCCGTGAAGATAGGAGGAAGGAGAAGGAGAATCCAAAACCAAAACTTAGGAGACCTTGAAGATCAAGAGCATAGAAGTTTAGAAGACCTTTTCTTCTTGGTAAACCGAAGACCTTAGAAGCCTTAGAATTAGTCTTGATTTGTGACCTTGTAATTTTAACTCTCTTCTTCTCTTGTATGTTTAATTTTATACACTTATGTGTAATATTTCTTTTAACCATGGACTTTCAAGGACTTAAATTTGATTTATAATGAGTTTGGTTATGTGTGATGATTCGGTCGGAAATGTGTAGGTTAGATCTTGACATTTTTCATAGTTGATCTTTGTGAGTTTGAAGTTTATCCTCTTGCATGTTCCATTTTTGTGCTTAAAACCGTAGATCAATTAGTGTGTATGTGTTTATTTATTCAATCATTAGTTGATCTAAAAGTGTTTCTTGATTTTTGGTCTTGCATGCTACTTGAAAATGATTTTTATGGTTTTAAACTCTTGTATGTTTCGGTTTTGATTTAGTCTAGATGAAAGCTTTAACTTGTGTTTTGATCTTTGAGTTTTTGTGTTGATCTTGAGTTGTTTTGATTTTTGTAAATGATTTTTGAATAAAAGCCTTTATATTTCTTTAAGTGTGCCTCGGTTTCAACCTCTTTTTCATCTAAAATGATTCTTGAACCTTGAAAATTATTTTCATGTTTCCTTGAGAAATAAATTAAAAATATTTGTGCTAATATGTGATTCTTTCATGATTTAATGGAAAAGCTTAGAATTTAATCTTGCATGTGACTTTAAAACGAAAGGAACATGTTTTCTTGTAATCTATGCCTCGGTCTTAGAAGAAAACTAGGGAGATAAGCTTTAAAACAATTTTACTTGCATGAACATGACTTGATTTAAGTGTTTATCTTGTGCATGTCTCGTATTTTAGAAGAAATTAGGGAGAACAAAGTGATTTTTCCTAAATCGAATTATGTTCTATATTCCTATGTGATTCTTGATCTAGACTAGGTGTTATTTTGTGCATGTTGTATTCGGTTGGTTTAGATTAAATCCATGCTTTTTATTTTGAAAGGACTTGGTATGTACTCTATGTTCTTGCATGATTTTGATTTGATTTGATTCAAGGAAAAATGAATTAAAGTCTGAGTATTTGCCATGTTGAGCTCACGGGTTTTGCTAATAAAAAGAAGAAATAATTGCATGAATTTTTGTATGTTTGATGATGTATGAATCATGTTTTGATTTGTGAGATTTTCGGTCTATGCATGTTAAACTAATGGATTAAGGATAGGTTTTATGCATAAGTTGAATTATGTGTATGCATTCGGTTTAAGAGTCTATGCATGTTAATTAGGTCAGAACTTAGGATAATGCATGTATTTTGTAAAATAATTGATTAGGAGTAAGTGTTGTGACTATGTGTACGGTTTGTGTGCTTAAGTGTGCTTAAGTGGTTTTGTTTTTGAAATGATTTATGTGTATGCATTCGGTTGGTGAGTGTAGGTATACCTAAATGTTTTGTTTTATAAAAATGAAAGTAATTAAATTAAATGTTTATGTAATCAAAGTGTGTGCTATCTGTGTGTGTATGTATTTATATGGCTTGATTTATTTGAGTTTGTGAAATAACGTTGTGATTTACCCTGTGATAAAAACTTAAGTTCTCAAAGTGTTAATATTACACTAAAGAAGTACTTGAAAATAAAATGAGCTTTTGCGATGTTTTCGAATTTTATTAAAGTGATTTTTTTTGTGAAACATGTCTTTGCTGCCCAAGTTCATTAAAAGTTGTTTTTGATGTTTTAAATTGAGTTCATGAGACTCAAAGTTTGGTTTTCAAAAGTAAATTGATTTTGAGAAAACCCGGATTGAAACCGGTGAAATTTTCGGTGTTTTTGAAATAGGTTCAGGTGCTGTCCAAGACGGACCAGCCACCTAACCTATTAATTTAAGTTGTTTTATTTGATGTTTCGAATGATTTTGAAGTATTTAAAGTCTTAACAAATGATTGCAATTGTTTTAAGAAAATGATCATGTTTTAAGATTTTCAACGAGGAATGAAAAACGTTTTGAGCTAAGGAAAGTTTTTCTTAAAACAAGTTAATAACGAAAATGTGTTTTAATTAATTCGAGGAACGTTACAGACATGGGATTAAGGCAGTGGCAGCAACCAAGATCAGAGGAGACCGTGTATATCCAATTGCTGGACCTCAGGTGAGAGAGAAGCTTTCCCTAAGACATCGTGGTAGCTAGGTGATTTATTAGGACGTTCCGTATCATCTCAAAGATCGGAACGAAGTGGTTGGAGTCAGTAGTATAAGTGGTAATTGTTTGCTTTGTGTGGCCACTTATATGAAGGTGACAAGAACCACAATGTTATTGTGTGATGATTGTATGTTGATAGCATGCTTTTACTTATCTGTTTAATTTATGTTGCTTACTTCTATAGTGGATGGGTGTCTGTTAAGTCTTGAATAAGAAACGAAATGAAATGAAAGAGTTGAGGGAGTGATGAATTGAAAGTGATGGTATAGTACGAAAAGAATGATGATAGAAGATAAGAAATTGAGGTATAAGAGAGACGAGAGTTGAGATTGAGAAAGGGATATTGAAAGTGATAATGAGAACGAGCCAGAGCTGGGAAGAGTAATGGGAATGGCTGGGATGAGAAGTGAACTGAGTTGAGCTGAGCTCCTCTGTTCTTGTTTTAGTCTGGGAACTAGTGTTGAGCTGGGCTTGCTCCTCCACTAGCGCTCAACACAAAATGCATTTTGAAAAAAAAAGAGTTTTGAAAAAAAAGGAATTTTCGGAAAGATTTGTGAAGAGGAAATTTTTATAAGTTGGGGAAAAGAATTGTTTTTAGAAAAGATTTTTGAAGAAGCTTGTGAAATAATATTTTCAAGAAAGTTTTTTTTTATAACCCGAACTCTTGAAAAAGGTTTTGTGAAAAGATACCTTGGGAAAATAATGTTTTGAGAAAGCCCCTTTGAAACGAGATTTGAGGAAGGTTTATTTGAAATAGTATTTTTGATGAAAGATGAGTTTGTGAAGACTTTTGGAAATGATGTTTTGGGGAAAGTTGTGAAATTGAGATGGAGCTAGAATTACTTTGATTAACTCTGTTTTGTTGAGCCTGCATGTTTATTTTTTGCCTAATTTTACTCTTCCGCAGAAAGTAAATGATATTCTGGTAAAGATTGATAGAAATTTTCTGTGGGGTGGTTGTGCTGAGAGGAAAAAAATCTCTTGGGTGTGTTGGGATGCAGTTTGTCAAGATAAAGAGCAGGGAGATCTAGGTGTGAAAAACTTAACCGTGTTCAACAAAGCTTTATTACGTAAATGGCGCTGGAGGCTAATTGATAAGGAAGGGGGGTTTGTGGGAAAAGATCATATACAGTAAATACGGAGACTTTAATCCTTTGAAATTGCAAATTAGTGTCGGGGCTAGGCGTGAGGGGTCTCAATGGTGGTGGAGGGACATTTGTAATTTAAAAGTGGGGCTGGCATGGGAGGTGAGTGGTTTGAAAACAGTATATCAAAATCTTTAAAGTGTGGAAATTCCTTCAAATTTTGGGAGGATGCTTGGCTTGGGTGTCATCCTCTTAAGGATGTTTTCCCAAATCTATTTTTAATTTCTAATGCTAAAGAAAAGAGAGTAAAAGTGTAACACCCCAATTTGGAAATAGAATTTTCACTAAAAATTTGCGCCATTTTTTTTTATAAAACATTTACATCATATCACTAAAAGGTGAGTTTGCATATAAACTTAGTTTCCAAAATATTTTTCAACTTAGTTTTTAACTTCTATCAATAACTTGGTTCATAAAAAGGTTTTCCTCAGTCTTTCAAAACTCTATTCTATTTTCCAAAGTGAAGTGCCACTATACCTTCCATTCCAAAACTCAATATTTTAAAAAATGCGGAATAAAATTATCCTTAGATTGATTCCAAAATAAACATTATAGAAATTGTTTAGGCTTAACAGCCATTATCCAAAATACCAAATAACAAAAGATAAAACTTCCACTGGGGATGACATAATGATAAACAAAGGGTCCGTTATCCAAGACTACAAAACAAACAGAGATCAATATTATTAAGGAATAAACTAATCGTCATCGTGCACATCCTCGTCCGGGTCTTCCTCTGGATCCTCTTCCTCCTCTGGGTCCTCTTCCTCACCGATGTTCTGATCAGCGGGCGGGGCATTATGGAAAGCTCGAGGTCCATCTGGCATAAGATCCCTAAGACGATATCGCACTTCCTCACGATCGATGGCTACTCCTCGCAGTGTATGATCTCGATCGGTAATGGTGAGTCTAGTTGGTCCCTCCCAGATCCATCCGTGTGCGGTTCTATGCCAATGTCCCCTCACCAAAGGAGACATTTCCACTTGAATTACTCGGTCCGCCATCTAATAGATTCATCATGAACAGAGACAAGAACATACAGAAGAATATAGAGAGTTAGCTACCAGACGGGCAAAGCGTCGACGGCATGGGCTTAATCCAGGGGTCACATTAGAATTAACACAAACATAATATCCTTATCACATCATTATTATCATTGAGTCTTATATCTTTATCATACTTATCATTACTCAAGAATTCCATCTACAACTTCCATAAGTCTATCATCATTGAAACATTAGGGATGGAAACTATCGGTTAAAGGTAAATTAGCACACACGCTACATCTCCTCCTTCAATATCCAACCTCGTCCTAGTTCGGAAAGCAAATGGGATGCACAGGAGTCCTAACCATGCTGACATCGAAGCCAAAGGGTACGTACCAGCTGAAACCACGCCAGTTGGCCAGCAAAATAAAATCAAGTATCAATTCATAAGTTCATAAAAACGATGGCTTTTAGTCCCATTCGGATTCCCTCTACACCATCCAAGATTTGCTCAAGGGGGCGACAGCTCTATCCCTAGTTCGCGTTGTAGTCCTCGCCACGACCAACGACCAGCAGGTGCCCTTGATCACTGTAGCATCGTTCCACCTAGGGTAGTGCTCTTAGGCTTCTTGACGAATCACCATCATTGCCCTCCCCTATCGCAATCACCACTTGGCGGAATGCCCGACCTCCAAGTATACGGTATCTTTCCTCTCCACTACTTCACTCTCAACGTAGTTAGAAAGGATTGGGTCCTAAAGTCTTTTAAGTCTTTTAGTTTTTTTAGAATCTTTTATTAATCCTAAGTTTGGTCGACCCATTCTAAGCCGCGCTTCTAACGGGCCTCGACCTCTAAGGGACCACAGCAAAACTTCATCATCGTACAGTGGGATCCACAAGACGTAATCACGGCATACTCATTCACGTGATTAGTCACTCAAGGGGAATAATTTCAATGTTATTGTGCCACGATGCACCATCATTGTACATAAATATCATTTTCGCAGAATATCAAAACTTAATCATCTCGTATTTCTTTCAAGCGTATTATAACTTGCTCATAGGGTTCTTTCACATTCCCATAACTATCATTTCTCATTAACTCCAACACTTCTAGATCATACATTTAGAACATTTACAACATAATCATCAACATCCTCAAAATCATTAAACAACAATTCTTATATACTCATGCAAGCATAATATAATATAATCACAAATATATCAGATAATAAAATAGAGTTACTGTCTCAACGAAAAACGACTAAACACATCCTACACTCAATTGTCGTCTCGTATCTTGACGTGTAACCCAGATTCCGACTTTTGAGATGGTCGAAATCGTTCTAACGATTACCATGGTGCCATTGTGTCTAAAGGTGCTACTCTCTCACCTTGATGTGAAGAACTAACGTGGGCTTGATTATCGGTCTCGCTACTCATTCCCAATTGCACACCTTTTTAAACCAATCATTTCAACAAAATAACCTTTATAAATATTCATACTAACTTAAAAGTAATTAACCAATATAACCTTTGAAAACATTAATTTCTCAAAGCCTTTGAAATTTTGGAAATCATGTAAATGCTTAGAAAATAAATCATTTCTAAAACAAAAACTAACAAAACTTTAAAATTAAATATCAAATCAATATTCCTTTTTCAAGAACATCCTTCAATCATTCTTCACATTTTTATACAAGCACAACCAACATTTCATTCAAACACACATACAACCTTACTTATAATTATTCTAAAATTACTTTTAAAAATTCACTTTTAATTCTAAACACTTATACTTCAAGATTAACATGAATTACACATATCTAATCATTCAAGAACAAATCACAACATAAATACTACACATTTCACATTTTTGGACAGCATGCATACATAAACTTAAATATTCATTTTCTCTTAAACAGAACATTGAAAACACATGTCATTTCTTCCTAAATTCTTATTACAACTTCTACTATAATAAAATGACTAAAATTAAACTAAATAAAATAATTGCATCTGCTGTACAGCCACTGAAAAAGTTGCATTAATTCAAGAAGTTCAAGTAAAACAATCCAAAACAATTATACACAATTCCTACTTATGCAAAAGACTTTAAAATACTATTATTTCTAATAAAATATTACTTTTTCATACATTCTAAATTCTGGACAGCAACTTCATATTTTTATTTAAATTACTTTAATCAATCGAAAATACTCATTTCTATTTGTTTCTATATTATATTTGCACATACAAATAAAGTATCACTAACACCCTTAAAAATAATCATTTGGGATCTTAACTAATTAATTTTTTAGAAATAAAAATTAAATTTCCAGAATTAAAACTAAATTTTCAGAAATAAACCTTTTCCATAGAACATGTAATTCATTCCATAGACAAACTAAAACAATTATCAAATCAATTAGAAAAATTCAATTAACTTAATTTCTTTTCTCCTAAAATTCGACCAACACTTAGAAAATTAGGAAAAACATTTTAATTTCTTAAAACATCTATATAATATAATTACATTACTTTATATACTAAAAATAAGAGTTTTAATCATTAACAAAATATAAAATAGATCTCTTTAAGAAGTAATTCATTTTTTTTCAGCAACTAATATCTATAAACACATCAACCACATACTCATACAATCATTTAACAATACATGCTCTTATAAGTTTATAACAACTACCATTTGTTTCTATTTCTTCTAAACAATAAGCTATAAATTAATTACACATCAAATAACAAACAAATTACAAAATTTATTTTAAAGACAAGACCATAGGCCTCACGGCCTACTTATTATTTTTATTTTTTTTTTATAAAATTTCATTTTTATTTATTATCCTAATTCATTGTTCTTATTTAACTTAAATCCAAACAAAAGGAAATAACATACAATCAAACAATAATAATTTAAACAAAATTTCTATAAAATACAAACTCATACACATTAAGAACATTTAAAAATTTCCAGAATTTATTTTATTTTTCAAAAATTATTTTTAGTTCCTTTTCACAAATCATTTTCATTTCATTTTACTTTAAGGAAAACACTTATTTGTTTTCATTCTTTTTAGAGACTTAACTGTAACTCAAATACACATGAAATAAAAACAATTACCATTCAATATAATTATATATATATATATTTTCACACGGTCCAAAATAAAATAAAAATCAATTTTAATTCTTTTATTTATTTCCATTCCCTTTTATTTTATTAAACTACAATACAATCCATATATCAAAAATATACACAAATCAATCCTCACTCTTTCTAATATATGCCACGGCTAATATATATATATATATATATACATATACCAGAAAATTCTAATTTTTTTTCCATTGTTATTTACTTATTTATTATTATTCCTGAATACAAAGAAACAAAAACAATTAAAAGATAAGAATAAAAACTTATTTGTTCATACAACATTTTATATAATTCATATGATCTAAGAAATAAAATAAACCCAGAAATTAAATTATTCAAACTCATCAAAACTTTTAGCCATCTTAAGAATTAAAGAAAATGGGAGATAAATCCCTTTAAACACCCTTTTTGTGTCCCTTTTCTCATCCTTAATTCATATGACTCAAGAACAATATCACATATTCAACAATAACTTTAAAATGAAAAGAAAAATTTAGAACTTAACTATAGAAGAATTTAGAAGTTTTTAATCAATAATAACAACAAAACAACTTAAAAAGAGATTAAATAAATAAGTGATTTTGGGTTACCTCTACTCCTTAAGCTTAAGAAAACTTCAAGTGACAAAGAAATTCCTCCCTCCTTCCTAAGCCAATTCGTCCCTCTCTCTCTATTCTTTCTTAGATTTTTATTTTTTTTCTCTTGTAAAACCTATCAAGGATTGTGTGTGAAAAATGTGGGAACTAAGGCCATCTATTTATAGGTTTTTAAGATGCATTTCCCCTCAATTTTCAGAGGTGAAATTCGGCCCCCCTTACTCACCATGAGTCAGCAAAATTAATTCATGCACATTGGAACACACTTTGCATTAATTGGGATTTTGTTGATTCCTACATTCTTTTTAATTCATGGTTTATTCTCACAAACTTCAGAATTATTCTCCTCTCTCCCTACCCTATTTTGGACGGCACACATATATTAAAATAGGAGAGAAAATTTTTCATTGGTTCCTTTTGGAGGTGCCTTCACTATTAACCAATCATATTAAACTATCATTTCAAATAAATCAGAAAACAATTAATAAAATATTTAAATATGGACTGTGCAGCCAAATATTACTAAGATAAATATTTAAATATACCAATAAAAATATTTTATAGTCCATTAAATTATTTTATGCCCCAAAATAATTTTTCTTAATTAAAACTATCAAAATTCGATTTTCTACCTACTGTACAGTAATTTTTTTGTAAACATTAAAATAAAAATTTTATTTTTACATATTAAGATACTACATTTTAATACGATCGTTTTCATATAAAGTTTATAATTTTTGGACTTACGGTTTGAAAGTTACGAATTTTTGAAGTCCTAAGATCATTTCCTTCAAAAATACACTTCCTAAGCCTTCAAATAATTTAAACTAAGAAAAATACGAAAATACACTTTATTTCAATGATAGTACAATATACAACTTCAGAAATGTATTTTCATTGTAACACCCCTAATTTTCGTCTCTCAAATAACCAAGAAATTAATTATAACAATTATTTTATAATTGATTTATATTGTTGTGTAAAGTTTTAGTTTTTGTACATTGTGTGTTTTTATATATAAAAATATGAGAAATATTTTTATATGGTTATTTTGTACAAAAATATGAATATTGTAATTCAGTCCTTGGGTTGGGACCTAATTGCAATATTAAAAAGGTTTTTGAAGAAAGAGTAATTAAATTATTAATTTTTGAATTTTATCAGCATGTAACCGGTTAGAAGGGCTTTGTAACCGGTTAGAAGGGCTTTGTAACCGGTTACACGATGAACTCAGAAACTGGGTTAGTGGGTTTTGATGAGTAATCACTTGATTAATCACGGAATCGCCACGAACACAGCCTAAGTCTAGTGGATAACACGCGTCATCATGCATGTTACTCCAATTCCTCTATAAATAGATGGATTTCTGAAGGTTTGGGGGTTGATTCTTCTAAGTTTTGTGTTGAGAGGCTGAATTAGGGTTCCTGTTTCGTGTGGGCAAATTCTCCTTCATCTCTGAGTGTTGTTAAATGAGTGATACACATCCACAAAGCTTACATCAAGGGCTTTGTGTTGACATAAAGTTTGTGAGCTGAGAGTCCTTGTGTGAAGAGAAATCACCATTAGAAGTTGAGGTTGGGAAAGCTGAGCTCTGAGTTTTCTAGTTTTGGGAGCTAGGTTTAAGATCTGATTTTGGTAAGCTCCTGCTATCCCTTGGTTCCAAATCTTTCCTAATCTCTTTAGCATGTTGCAGAGATTTAAGTCCTAACTATTTTCCCCAATTTTGATGCATGTCTTCTATGTCAAATTCTCTGATTTTGGGAACCCACCGAAACTTTGTTGCATGTCCAGCAGAGAAGGGGAATTAGTGGATTTTGGTGTTCTACCTCAAATCTCTGCTCAAATCTTGTTCAAGCACGAACCCAAGGTAAGGGGGAAGCTTACTATTTGCTAGAATGAGAATAAATTGTGGTAGAATATAGGATGAGTCACCAAGAGACTCAAAGGGCATAGGTTAAAATGGTTAAGTGGCTTGGAGGCCAATCTGAGCTCAATTCTGTGTTGAGAAAGTCTAAATGGATGCATGCAAGTGATTTAAGGTTTAAAATCAGAAATTAATTGTTGATTATGAGTTTTGTGGTATTGATTGATGTTTGTATTGATTTTTATGCAAATTGATACCATAAGCTTGATGCATGCAAACTAAATGTGTTTCTGGGTATGAACATATTGTTTTTAAGGCATATGAACTCTGAGAATGTGAAAATTGGGTTAGATTTGAGAAATGAAAAAAAGGAATTGTCAAAACTCTTGTTTTAATGGACTGACTGCATAATCTAACCGGTTACTCGATAATTGTAACCGGTTAGACACTGCAAAACTTCAAAGGAAAATCAGTTTACAAAACAGTCGTGAAGTCTTATTAATTTTGCTCAAATCTATACTTCAATTTCAATGGAAGCAATCTGAAAATGAGTTAATAATGCTGCCTGGGTTCAGATTTAAGGTTAAGGGTTATTACCTTAAATTAATGAGATGATTTCAAGAGGAAATTATGCATAAATGAAATTGGATTATGACTTAGATCTTTTGAATGATATTATGTGTTGAACTTGAGGTATTCTGTTATGCTAAGACCTTGTTATTGGATTGAGAAGAGAATTTAAGAAAAGATTCTTGGAAAATCAGTGGTTTTATATTCAGGTATGTAATTCTAATCGGTTAAGTGATGATGTAACCGGTTAATACCTGAAACTTAAAAATAAAAGTAAAGTTTTTGAATAAGGGTTGTTAATACCAATGATTATATTCTCTCAATCCAGGTCTATGAGCATATGTTAAATTTGAATTCAAAGGTGAAATTTTATGAGTAAAGCCATACCTCAAGATATCATTCAGAAGTTGTATTTTCTAAGTCATAATAATGAAATTAATGGGAACATGACCCTATACTCTAGGAGTACCAAACTAATGCAACCTACTTGATGACACATTCTGGGAATGTGGCCATTGTCTGGGACATGGTTTCTTGGATACGTTCTGGGAACGTGATGCACACTCTAGGAGTGGTGCTTGATTATATTCAAAGTATGGTTTGCGATACGTTCTGGGACATATGTTAGTGTTCTGGGAACACATTGGTATAATAATAGAATTAAAGATAAAACCAACCTTGATGATTGTGCATTCATATAGAATGGAAGTTTGGTAGGTAGGAACGATTATCATATTCTGGGAATATGAGGAGGGTACTCCGGGAGTACCAAATTATAACCTACTTGATGACACATTATAGATATGTGGCCAGTGTCTGGGACATGGTTATATACGTTCTGGGAACGTATGATAGTGTTCTGGGAACACATTGATATGCAACCTACTTGATGACACATTATAGATATGTGGCCAGTGTCCGGGACCTGGTTTGTATGCGTTCTGGGAATGTGATGCACACTCTAGGAGTGATGCTTATTTATCCAAGTATGGTTTGCTATACGTTCTGGGAACGTGGTGCACACTCTGGGAGTGTTACGTATTTATCCAAGTATGGTTTGGCATTACGTTCTGGGAACGAATGTCAGTGTTCCGGGAACACAACGGTGTATTGGATGGACGTCCAAGATGGACTTTTAGAAGCCTCACTTGTGGAAGAAAATCATGCATCATGCCACCTGCATTGAAAGAATTATTAAGATTAACCGGGTGTGCTCATATGATTATGCATCATGATTTGCTACATGTTGACTTGTGGATGTTAGTTTTATTCCCATTTGATTATGCGAATATGTATAGCTAACCCCCATGCCCTTATTAGGTGTTGATCGTGCATCTAGCTTGCACAAGAATCAGTAAGGGGAGATGTCCCTTAGGTGCATGCAGAGTGTAGAAAGTGTGGGTTGGGAACCCGTTGTGCAGATATCGAGGATTCGACCAGATAAATGTTTGGACAGAGGACCAGTGACCAGCTCTTTAACATCTATGTTTCTAATTGTATTTATACGAGACCCATTTTGAAAGAGGTATCATAAGATGAATTTGGTTTCATAATAATACTTATTTGGTATCAATGTACTTGTTACACTTGATATATTTTGGGAATGTAATATGATGATTTTACTATGTTTCCGCAAACTCTGATTTTACTAGTCACCTTTATCATTGATCAAGTGTTTGTGAAAATAAATTTTCTAGGGAAGGGACAATTCTTATTTTCAGATCTTTTTCCAACAAATACAAGTCCAAGTAATCATAAACTTATTACTTTTCTTATAAAGTAAGATGATATACAAGGAGTGTTACATTTTTTTGGTATCAGAGCAATGGTCCTGACTCTTGGTCCTTGGGTGTGTGGTCCAATACGCTGGTCATCGATATCTGCAATGTTTCCGGGGAAGTATGCTCTCATATACTTCCAAACTAGAGCTAAGGTTATGGGTAATGGCTCTAGATAAGTAGCTCATTCTGCTATTAAGAAGAGTTCTATGTAGTCTAAGTAGAAGTATGATAGTTGTATGCTTCTCTTTAGACATGTGGTAAACCTAAAACCATAGTGTTGGTCTATCAGTTCTCATAGAACCAGTGATAAGGAAATCCTAAAAGAGTTGTAGTTAAGTCCTTGACTCTGAAGAGGAGTATTTACCCTCACCAGTGTTAAAGTTAATCAACTCCTCAGATCGAGTGCAGGGCAGTCGTCTTCTTAAGGATTAACCTTGTTGAGTTTGTTAGACTCTAAAGCTATCCTTTCTTTTGTTCCTTATGGATAAGGGTATTGGTCAAAGTTGCTCAATGCCTTACCCAACCTGCTATCTCCAGTGGAGACTCCTACAAATCTTTTTGTAGTTGTTTCCAAGGTATGTCTGAATCGTTCCATTAAGGTATTAGACTTTGTCTATCTACCTGTGTCATGATTACATTTGATCTTAAGCACGGTTTGGAAGCCGAGAGATCATTTAATTATGATTAATGCCGATAGAACAACCCTGTATTGGGATTCCCAAGTTTTGGATCTGGAATCCAATGAACCCATGTGTTGCTTCTGGGCAGCAGTGAGGGAGAAAGGGGGTTAAAGAAATGCTGGTTGTATGAAATGACGGCAGGTTTACCCTTGAGTAAAGCGATAGAGTTTGGAATCAAGTTAATTCTTGAAACTGATTCTATCTCTACTATTCTTATAATACGGTACCATCGGGAATGGTTAAATGGAAAGAAACACGTAGAGAAATTTCTAAAGTGGTTATGGTTGGACCAGGATAAAGGAGTCTAAGTGTTTTCTAAGAGTGAGTTGAGGTTGGATTAACCCCGAATCAGGATTCGGGACAGGGATACACTTAAGACTGCATTTTGATCTCGATACGGACATTATGAGTAGGAAATAATGTCGTTCGGATTGACTAATGCACCTGTTCTTTTATGGATTATTAAGAACTAGACCCTTAGATTATATTCGGATTCGTTTGTGGTTTATTCTAAGAATTCGGAGGAGCATGAGGAACACCTCCGGATTGCGTTGAAACTCCTGCAAGAGGAGTAGTTATGTGCTAAGCTCACCAAATATGAGTTTTGGTTGAGCGAAGTTAAGTCCGCAGGGCACGTGATCATTAAAGAAATTGTGGTGGATCCAGCGAAGGCGAATTCAGTGGTGTAAGGTGAACAAATTAAGACTGTTGTTAAAGTCAGAAGTTTCTTAGGGCTGGCTGGATTCTACCGCCGGATTATTGAGGGATTTTCTAAGATCGCATGGCCTTTGACCAAGTTGACTTGGAAAGACCAACTGATGGTATTGAATGATAGGATGTTGTTTAATTATGGTGGGGTAGTGATGGATTATACCCCAATATAATATGATTAGTCCAAGAGGAATTAAGGAAAATGTGAGTAGACTATGATTTAAATCATTTCAGTGATGAATTCAGTTGGAATCAAGGTATTAGATTATGATTAAATCCTATTTTGAGTTGGATTGGATGATGTATAGAAAATGGTTTTGAAATTCTTTGGTTTTACATCTAAAACTGTACTTCATAAACCGGTTAGAGTTTCTTGTAACCGGTTAGAAGCTGAAAGCTTAAACCAAAAATTTAAGTCATTTGTGAAGGAACTTTTTGGTGTTAATAAACATCTTCCTCCAATCCAAACTCAATGTCAATTACCTAAGTAAAATTTAAGGAAAGGATTTAATGTGGTAAAATAACTTAATGCCTTGATTCATCATTGAAATTGATTTAAGAGGATTGAATTATAATACTTATGGATTAATCGAGAGTTGAAATTAAGGAGCTGCTCCAATTGGAGAAGGTAGAGGATTGAGCTGGATGATGTAAAAGAGACGATAAGTACTAAGACAAGAAGGTTGTGATTCATGAACAAGTTTGGAGTTCGAAAGTATGAATGACAATAAGAGGAGGAAGAGTTGAATGTAAAATAAAAGCGATGGATGAAGTTTCTTAAAGATTATGGCTTTGAGCTCCATTATCATCCTGGTATAGCAAACGTAGTTGCAAACGATTTGAGCTGAAAGGCTATTTATGTGAGCTTAATGGTGGTCAAGGAGGCTATTCTGATTGAGGAATTTAGAGACCTAAGTCTGGTAACCCAAGAAGGAACCCTCTAGTATTAGATTGGGAATGTTGCCAAGCACCAACGAATTCTTGAATCGGATTCGTGAATTTCAACCAGGAAATGAGGAGTTAGATTTCTATGAAGAAATGAATGAGATTTAATCTTTAGAATTAAACTCTGAGATTATGGATATTAGAAAGTATATTATGGAAGTAAGGGATTTAGGAAGTGTTTTCTGGTACAACCTAGATGAGAAATCCAAAGGCATGAATTTCAAGAATAGATTATGTTCGAACCCAAGTTAGCTATCAACTATCAAGGAATAAGGAATTTCTCGATGTTGGTAAGCACGTATGAGGACTATGGGAAAGTACATGAATTTCATGCGAGAAATGTCTGAGTTCAAAATAAGAGAAAGAATGATAAAATACAGGCCCAACTGGAGAAATAGGAAAAGTAAATAGGAGAATATCAACTACGGAAATATCAAGGTTAAGGAATCCTCGATTGAAGAAAAGTGTCTGAGGAGGAAATAGGGAAGGAAACATTTGTCCATCTCAAGGTGAAAACTGTGAGGCACATCACTTTGAGTTTAGTTGTGATGTACCTAAGGGAATAGTCAATTCCGATTGTAGGAAGCTGGAGTATTATTCACCGAATTGTCTTGAAGGAAAAGGTGAGAAAGGAATGGACGAATCTATCACGAGAAGAATTCACCGGCTGAGATGAGAGTTGAGTGTAATCCTGACGTAGACAACCCAAGCCTATCTCTTCCTTTGATCTGAGTTAACGTAGTTAAATGTTTTCGATTACGTTAATCTAATCGTCTGAGAATATCAATATCCTGTTGGAAGTTCAACTCCAACCTTTCTGTGATCAAAACCCTTATCACAGTTGGATGTGATAATATCTGTGGACACTACAGAAATAGAAAGATCAGTTATGGCTAGAGAGATTAACAACCACCGGGATAGGACAAATCTTTGTCTCCCCAACGGAAATGTCTCTAGCACTTGACTATCTAACTAAGTCTGATAGTGATAATTACCCTATTTTTAAAGTTCATCTAACTTAAAGACCTGTCGTATGGTCTTTCTTGCGAAAGATTATATCTGAAAAGAATGATTTTGTTATTAATGGTTTGAATATTAGGACTGATCACCCTAATGTCTTAAACTATTAATGAATAAAGTCATACAAATGTTTCTTTGATCATGCTCGAGAGATCAGAGTGCGCAGCCCAAAAAGTTTTTTTCCAAAAAGTTTATTAGAAAGTGTTTTATTTGAAGAATATTTATGTGAAGTGTATTATTCAAAAAAAAAGTATGTCTTTTAAAAGAAATTCTTTCACATAAGAATTTTATACGGAGAATCCCTATGGTTTAGTTTGGAAAGTTTTTCCTAAAGGGTTTTATTTGAAATGTTTCAAAATACAAGGATTATATCGAAATTCTTTTAAGTGGGGGAGGACCCTAAAGAACAAATTTTTGGGGGCCGGAAGAAGTTTTCCAGTATAAAAACACTTTGGGAATGTGGAGAATTTCAGAAGATGAATTTCGGGGACGAAATTCCTTTTAAGTGGGGGAGTAGTGTAACACCCCTAATTTTCGTCTCCCAAATAACCAAGAAATTAATTATAACAATTATTTTATAATTGATTTATACTGCTGTGTAAAGTTTTAGTTTTTGTACATTGTGTGTTTTTATATATAAAAATATGAGAAATATTTTTATATGGTTATTTTGTACAAAAATATGAATATTGTAATTCAGTCCTTGGGTTGGGACCTAATTGCAATATTAAAAAGGTTTTTGAAGAAAGAGTAATTAAATTATTAATTTTTGAATTTTATCAGCATGTAACCGGTTAGAAGGGCTTTGTAACCGGTTACACGATGAACTCAGAAACTGGGTTAGTGGGTTTTGATGAGTAATCACTTGATTAATCACGGAATCGCCACGAACACAGCCTAAATCTAGTGGATAACACGCGTCATCATGCATGTTACTCCAATTCCTCTATAAATAGATGGATTTCTGAAGGTTTGGGGGTTGATTCTTCTAAGTTTTGTGTTGAGAGGCTGAATTAGGGTTCCTGTTTCGTGTGGGCAAATTCTCCTTCATCTCTGAGTGTTGTTAAACGAGTGATACACATCCACAAATCTTACATCAAGGGCTTTGTGTTGACATAAAGTTTGTGAGCTGAGAGTCCTTGTGTGAACATAAATCACCATTAGAAGTTGAGGTTGGGAAAGCTGAGCTCTGAGTTTTCTGGTTCTGGGAGCTAGGTTTAAGATCTGATTTTGGTAAGCTCCCACTATCCCTTGGTCCCAAATCTTTCCTAATCTCTTTAGCATGTTGCAGAGATTAAGTCCTAACTATTTTCCCCAATTTTGATGCATGTCTTCTATGTCAAATTCTCTGATTTTGGGAACCCACCGAAACTGTGTTGCATGTCCAGCAGAGAAGGGGAATTAGTGGATTTTGGTGTTCTACCTCAAATCTCTGCTCAAATCTTGTTCAAGCACGAACCCAAGGTAAGGGGGAAGCTTACTATTTGCTAGAATGAGAATAAATTGTGGTAGAATATAGGATGAGTCACCAAGAGACTCAAAGGGCATAGGTTAAAATGGTTAAGTGGCTTGGAGGCCAATCTGAGCTCAATTCTGTGTTGAGAAAGTCTAAATGGATGCATGCAAGTGATTTAAGGTTTAAAATCAGAAATTAATTGTTGATTATGAGTTTTGTGGTATTGATTGATGTTTGTATTGATTTTTATGCAAATTGATACCATAAGCTTGATGCATGCAAACTAAATGTGTTTCTGGGTATGAACATATTGTTTTTAAGGCATATGAACTCTGAGAATGTGAAAATTGGGTTAGATTTGAGAAATGAAAAGAAGGAATTGTCAAAACTCTTGTTTTAATGGACTGACTGCATAATCTAACCGGTTACTCGATAATTGTAACCGGTTAGACACTGCAAAACTTCAAAGGAAAATCAGTTTACAAAACAGTCCTGAAGTCTTATTAATTTTGCTCAAATCTATACTTCAATTTCAATGGAAGCAATCTGAAAATGAGTTAATAATGTTGCATGGGTTCAGATTTAAGGTTAAGGGTTATTACCTTAAATTAATGAGATGATTTCAAGAGGAAATTATGCATAAATGAAATTGGATTATGACTTAGATCTTTTGAATGATATTATGTGTTGAACTTGAGGTATTTTGTTATGCTAAGACCTTGTTATTGGATTGAGAGGAGAATTTAAGAAAAGATTCTTGGAAAATCAGTGGTTTTATATTCAGGTCTGTAATTCTAACCGGTTAAGTGATGATGTAACCGGTTAGTACCTGAAACTTAAAAATAAAAGTTAAGTTTTTGAATAAGGGTTGTTAATACCAATGATTATATTCTCTCAATCCAGGTCTATGAGCGTATGTTAAATTTGAATTCAAAGGTGAAATTTTATGAGTAAAGCCATACCTCAAGATATCATTCAGAAGTTGTATTTTCTAAGTCATAATAATGGAATTAATGGGAAAATGACCCTATACTCTAGGAGTACCAAACTGATGCAACCTACTTGATGACACATTCTGGGAATGTGGCCATTGTCTGGGACATGGTTTCTTGGATACGTTCTGGGAACGTGATGCACACTCTAGGAGTGGTGCTTGATTATATTCCAAGTATGGTTTGTGATACGTTCTGGGAACGTATGTTAGTGTTCTGGGAACACATTGGTATAATAATAGAATTAAAGATAAAACCAACCTTGATGATTGTGCATTCATATAGAATGGAAGTTTGGTTGGTAGGAACGATTATCATATTCTGGGAATATGAGGAGGGTACTCCGGGAGTACCAAATTATAACCTACTTGATGACACATTATAGATATGTGGCCAGTGTCTGGGACCTGGTTATATACGTTCTGGGAACGTATGTTAGTGTTCTGGGAACACATTGATATGCAACCTACTTGATGACACATTATAGATATGTGGCCAGTGTCCGGGACCTGGTTTGTATGCGTTCTGGGAACGTGATGCACACTCTGGGAGTGATGCTTATTTATCCAAGTATGGTTTGCTACACGTTCTGGGAACGTGATGCACACTCTAGGAGTGTTACGTATTTATCCAAGTATGGTTTGGCATTACGTTCTGGGAACGAATGTCAGTGTTCCGGGAACACAATGGTGTATTGGATGGACGTCCAAGATGGACTTTTAGAGGCCTCAGTTGTGTAAGAAAATCATGCATCATGCCACCTGCATTGAAAGAATTATTAAGATTAACCGGGTGTGCTCATATGATTATGCATCATGATTTGCTACATGTTGACTTGTGGATGTTAGTTTTATTCCCATTTGATTATGCGAATATGTATAGCTAACCCCCATGCCCTTATTAGGTGTTGATCGTGCATCTAGCTTGCACAAGAATCAGTAAGGGGAGATGTCCCTTAGGTGCATGCAGAGTGTAGAAAGTGTGGGTTGGGAACCCGTTGTGCAGATATCAAGATCCGACCAGATAAATGTTTGGACAGAGGACCAGTGACCAGCTCTATAACATCTATGTTTCTAATAGTATTTATATGAGACCCATTTTGAAAGAGGTATCATAAGATTAATTTGGTTTCATAATAATACTTATTTGGTATCAATGGACTTGTTACACTTGATATATTTTGGGAATGTAATATGATGATTTTACTATGTTTCCGCAAACTCTGATTTTACTAGTCACCTTTATCATTGATCAAGTGTTTGTGAAAATAAATTTTCAAGGGAAGGGACAATTCTTATTTTCAGATCTTTTTCCAACAAATACAAGTCCAAGTAATCATAAACTTATTACTTTTCTTATAAAGTAAGATGATATACAAGGAGTGTTACATTCATTTTCAAAATAAAATATACTTGAGTCAAAAGGTTATTTAATGCATTAAAACCATACATTTATACTTAAAACTCAAAAATTCGTTTAGTATTGTAGCAGTGATAAAATTTCGAAAACTCTAAAATAAAAATCAAAGTTTTACATTTTCATAATCTAGATTTCGATACGATCGTTTTGACATATCATTTGTAATTTTTCGGCGTACGGTTAAAAAGATATGAATTTTTGAAGTTCTAGCTCTATAACCCAAAAATTCATTTTTCAGCCAAAACCTTAGGAAAGATTATTTCAATATAATTAAAATATTTATTAAATATCCAGAAATGAAATTTCACACTTAAAATAAAATACACAAAATTATAATTATTATATATATATAGTATCGCTGCATATATATAAAATAAATCAACCAAAGACATTTATCATTAAACTATTCTTAAAATAATTGTGACTTAAATCAAATAAAATATTAAAATAAATTGGGAAAAATTGCGGGTCTCACAATCCTCCCCAACTTAGAGATTTCTCGTCCCCGAGAAATACGCACCTGATACAAACAAGTGAGAGTACGATTCCCTCATGCTACTTTCGCATTCCCAGGTAGCATCTTCCCCATGATCTTGACTCCAAATTACCTTGACCAACGGAATCTCTTTTCCTCTCAACGTCTTAATACTACGACTATCGATCCGTAGGGGTAATGTTTCATACGTAAGATTATCCTTGAGTTGTATCGTGTCAGGCTCAACAATGTGGGTTGGGTCACTAATATACTTTCTTAGCTGAGATACGTGAAAAACATTGTGTAGGTTTGAAAACATAGGGGGTAAGGCTATCTGGTAAGCTACCGGTCCTACACGTTTTTGGATTTGATAGGGTCTTATAAATCTAGGGGTTAGTTTTCTGGTTTTGAGCACTCTGCCAATGCTGGTAGTAGGTACTACCCGCATGAATACATGATCACCTTCCTTAAACTCCAACGGAGTTCTCCTCTTGTCATGATAACTCTTCTGCCTACTTTGCGCGGTTCTCATCTTTTCTTGAATTAATTTGATCTTGTCTGTCGTTTGTTGCACCACCTCCGGTCCTAACTGTAATTGCTCTCCGGTCTCGAACCAGCACAACGGAGTTCTACACTTCCTTCCATACAGTGCTTCATAATGTGCCATTCCTATGCTTGAATGGAAACTATTGTTGTAGGTGAATTCAATCAATGGCAAGAAAGAATCCTAGCTCCCAGCTTCCTCCAATACACAGGCTCTTAGTAGATCCTCCAAAGTCTGAATTGTCCGTTCTGACTAACCATCCGTTTGGGAATGATATGCAGAACTCATACTTAGGCTTGTCCCCATTGCAGTTTGTAAACTCTCCCAAAACTTTGAAGTAAAACGCGGATCTCTATCTGACACTATATTCGAAGGTAATCCATGTAGTCTCACTACTTCCTTGATGTACAACTCCGCCAGCTTCTCCAAGGGATACCTCATGTTGATCGGGATAAAATGTGCTGTCTTGGTAAGATGATCCACTACTACCCAAATAGCATCACACCCTCTCTGAGTTCTTGGAAAACCAGACACGAAGTCCATGGATATACTATCCCATTTCTAGACAGGTACAGGTAACGGTTGCAATTCTCCTCCAGGCTTTTTGTGTTCTATCTTGGCTTTCTGACATGTTAGGCATCTTGATACATATTCCGCTACTTCTCGTTTCATTCCTGACCACTAGAAAATCTTCTTTAAATCTTGGTACATTTTTGTCGCTCCGGGATGAAAACTTAACTTGCTCTTATGTGCTTCTTCCAAAATCATTTCCATAACTTCTCGGTTGTCCGGCACACAAACTCTTTCCTTGAATCGTAGAATTCCGTTTGTTCCTAACTGAAATTCCACTTCCTTTCCTTTATCTGACAGTTTCTTCTTTTCTTGTAACTCCGGATCTGCTGCTTGTAATGCCTTCACTCGCTCCATGAATTCATTGTTCACCTTCAAAGTTCCCAGTACCATACTCCTTGGGTTAAACTCCACTGCCATATTCAGATCTCTAAACTTCTCAAATAGTTCCAATTCCTTTATCATTAGAGCAGACACATGCAGAGATTTTCTACTTAGCGCATCAGCTACAACGTTTGCCTTTCCAGGATGATACTGCACTTCAAAATCATAGTCCTTTAGGAATTCTATCCACCTTGTTTGCCTCATATTCAGCTCTTTCTGCTTGAATAGATACTTCAAGCTCTTGTGATCGCTGAATACCTCGATCCTTACACCGTGCAAATGATGCCTCCAAATCTTCAATGCAAATACTACGACTGCCAGTTCCAGGTCGTGAGTAGGATAATTCTGTTCGTGAATCTTCAGTTGTCTTGAAGCATACGCCACCACTTGGCCATCTTGCATTAGCACACATCCTAATCCTTGTTTCAACGCTTCAGAGTATACACAGAAAGTCTTTGTCGGATCGGGTAAAACCAATACCGGTGCAGATGTTAACCTCCTCTTTAGCTCTTGAAAGCACTCCTCGCACTTCTCCGTCCAAACAAACGCTTGTCCTTTTCTAGTTAACTTGGTCAATGGTAGTGACAATCGAGAGAATCCTTCGATGAACCTACGGTAATAACCAGCAAGTCCAAGAAAACTCCGGATTTCCATCACTGTTGTTGGTGCTTTCCACTCCAACACTGCCTCTACCTTTGCGGGGTCTACCGCAATTCCATTCTTGGTTATCACATGCCCTAGAAAATTTACCGACTCCAGCCAAAAGTCACACTTTGACAACTTGGCATACAGCTCCTTCTCCTTCAATACGCCTAACACCTTTGCTAAATGTTCCGCATGTTCCTCCTTATTGCGTGAATAGATTAAAATATCGTCGATAAACACAACGACAAAAGAATCTAAAAACGGGTGAAAGATTCTATTCATGTAATCCATGAATATTGTGGGTGCATTAGTCACTCCAAAAGGCATGACCAGATACTCATAATGACCATATCTCGTTCTGAAGGCTGTCTTGGGGATATCCTCTTCTTTCACTCTGATCTGATGATAGCCTGATCTCAAGTCGATCTTTGAAAATACTGTAGCTCCTCTTAACTGATCCATCACATCGTCAATCCTTGGTAACGGGTATCTATTCTTGATAGTAACTTTGTTCAATTGACGGTAGTCGGTGCATAATCTCATACTTCCATCCTTCTTTTTGACGAACAAAACAGGTGCTCCCCACGGTGAAACACTTGGTCGAATGAATTGCTTTTCCAGTAACTCTTCCAATTGCTTCTTTAACTCCACCAACTCCATCGGTGCCATGCGATAAGGTGCTTTTGAAATCGGTGCCGTTCCAGGGATCAAGTCAATTCCGAACTCCACTTCACGTATAGGCGGTAATCCAGGGATTTCCTCAGGAAACACTTCAGGAAAATCTTTGACAACAGGTAACTCCTCTATCCTTTTATCCTCCTTGACGTCCAAAGAAGCGAGAAACATGTATATCATGGCTCCATCTTCCCATGAAGCTTTGATTTGATTGGCAGTCACGTGCTCAGGTTCTACGATTTGGGGTACTCTAGGTCTTAAGTTATTGAAAATAAGAGTCTTTTCGGCACAATTTAAGAGAACATGACTAGTAGTTAACCAATCCATGCCTAAAATTATGTCGAGTTGGGTAAGGGGTAAGACAATTAAGTCCACTAAGTACTCTCTATCTTCTATTCCTACCGGGCATTTAGAAACAAAAGTTGACACCATGACTGGGTCACTAGTAGGGGTAGACACGATTAAATCAAAAGGCATAACATTGACTGGAAAATTTAATCTCTCAACCACATTACGAGCAATAAACGAATGTGTAGCACCCGAATCATACAACACATTCAAGGGTATCTTACGAATGAAACACCTACCTTGGATCAGATTAGTGTTGTTAGCAGCTTTCGCTCCGCTCATTGAGAAAACTCTTCCTTGTCCAAGGGGTCTAGCCACGTTCACAGCATTGACTTCTCGCTTAGGTTCAGGGCAATTCCTTGAGATGTGTCCAGGTCGGTTGCAATTGAAGCAGTTGGGATTGTTCCATGGGCAATTTGGTCCAAAGTGATTCTTGTTACACTTGTTGCAGAATGGAGGTGCACTTGCTTGTCCTCCAGCAACATTCCCATTGTTACGAAATCCACCCGCATTTCCATTGTTTCCTCGATTTCCACCACTGTCATTGTTGTTGTTTCCTCTGAATTGGTTGTTGCGATTGTTGTTGTTTCGGTTGTTGCCACGATTCTGGTTGTTGTGGTTGTTATTCCGGGGATAATTCTTGTGGTTGAAACTACCATGAAACCTTGATCGATTGTCCCTTTGTCCACTCCTTTGTCCATAAGGACCTTGATGTCTTGCTCCACTGTTCGGGTTTCCATGTCCTGGAGAGTGCCTCATCGGACCACCACTTGAAACTTGTACAGCTAGCTTTCCAGTAGAGTTCCTTGATTTCAGGCCGCCACAATACTTCCTTTGTTCACCAGAGTTGTGAATACAGCAATCTCCATAGGAGCTAAAGCTTGCTTAATTTCCGGCTTCAGTCCATCCAAAAATTTTGCACACTTAGACCTCTCATTCGCAGCTTCTCCATAGTAAGGCATAAACTTTGCTAAATTCTCAAATTTTGCAGCATACTCCCCCACAGTCATGTTACCTTGTTCCAATCGCAGGAATTCTAATTCCTTAGCTGTCTTCAGATGTTCCAAAAAGTATTTCACCAAAAGTCTGTCCTTGAACTGATTCCAAGTCAGTGCCCCAAGTTCTCCTCCTAAGGCTTGTTTCTCATTGCACCACCAATCGGCCGCTTCTCCTACCATCATGTATCCAGCATAGGTGATCTTTTGCTCATCGGTGCACTGTATCATTCCCCCGAATATCCTTTCCAAACTTGCTATCCAGGCCTCTGCCTCTTCCGATGTGAAACCTCCAGCGAATTCCTTTGGGCTACGACAAAACTCGTCGAGTCCTCTGATTCCTTGTCCACCAACGTTCATATTCTGATTCTGCTGAAGTTGTTGATGCATAAGGTTCATGTTGTCCCTTACTCCTGCCAAGACCGCAACTGTCTGAGCCAAAATAGCAGCTGGTTCCTCATTCGCTTGTCGATGTGCCATCTTGCTTCTGTTACATACGAAGGATTGGAGTCTCAGATCAAGCAAAGGGTTGCACAGGGTAAGCATATTAGGCTATGCTCAAGCCGAAAGGGTAACTATACTATAACTACCAAACAGAGTCACACAATGAAAGCATATAAGGCTATGCTTAAGGCCACTAAGGATAACCATCACTCTGATACCACCAAATGTAACACCCCAATTTGGAAATAGAATTTTCACTAAAAATTTGCGCCATTTTTTTTATAAAACATTTACATGATATCCTTAAAAGGTGAGTTTGCATATAAACTTAGTTTCCAAAATATTTTTCAACTTAGTTTTTAACTTCTATCAATAACTTGGTTCATAAAAAGGTTTTCCTCAGTCTTTCAAAACTCTATTCTATTTTCCAAAGTGAAGTGCCACTATACCTTCCATTCCAAAACTCAATATTTTAAAAAATGCGGAATAAAATTATCCTTAGATTGATTCCAAAATAAACATTATAGAAATTGTTTAGGCTTAACAGCCATTATCCAAAATACCAAATAACAAAAGATAAAACTTCCACTGGGATGACATACTGATAAACAAAGGGTCCGTTATCCAAGACTACCAAACAAACAGAGATCAATATTATTAAGGAATAAACTAATCGTCATCATGCACATCCTCGTCCGGGTCTTCCTCTGCATCCTCTTCCTCCTCTGGGTCCTCTTCCTCACCGATGTTCTGATCAGCGGGCGGGGCATTATGGAAAGCTCGAGGTCCATCTGGCATAAGATCCCTAAGACGATATCGCACTTCATCACGATCGGTGGCTACTCCTCGCAGTGTATGATCTCGATCGGTAATGGTGAGTCTAGTTGGTTCCTTCCAGATCCTTCCGTGTGCGGTTCTATGCCAATGTCCCCTCACCAAAGGAGACATTTCCACTTGAATTACTCGGCCCGCCATCTAATAGATTTATCATGAACAGAGACAAGAACATACAGAAGAATATAGAGAGTTAGCTACCAGACGGGCAAAGCGTCGACGGCATGGGCTTAATCCAGGGGTCACATTAGAATTAACACAAACATAATATCCTTATCACATCATTATTATCATTGAGTCTTATATCTTTATCATACTTATCATTACTCAAGAATTCCATCTACAACTTCCATAAGTCTATCATCATTGAAACATTAGGGATGGAAACTATCGGTTAAAGGTAAATTAGCACACACGCTACATCTCCTCCTTCAATATCCAACCTCGTCCTAGTTCGGAAAGCAAATGGGATGCACAGGAGTCCTAACCATGCTGACATCGAAGCCAAAGGGTACGTACCAGCTGAAACCACGCCAGTTGGCCAGCAAAATAAAATCAAGTATCAATTCATAAGTTCATAAAAACGATGGCTTTTAGTCCCATTCGGATTCCCTCTACACCATCCAAGATTTGCTCAAGGGAGCGACAGCTCTATCCCTAGTTCGCGTTGTAGTCCTCGCCACGACCAACGACCAGCAGGTGCCCTTGATCACTGTAGCATCGTTCCACCTAGGGTAGTGCTCTTAGGCTTCTTGACGAATCACCATCATTGCCCTCCCCTATCGCAATCACCACTTGGCGGAATGCCCGACCTCCAAGTATACGGTATCTTTCCTCTCCACTACTTCACTCTCAACGTAGTTAGAAAGGATTGGGTCCTAAAGTCTTTTAAGTCTTTTAGTTTTTTTAGAATCTTTTATTAATCCTAAGTTTGGTCGACCCATTCTAAGCCGCGCTTCTAACGGGCCTCGACCTCTAAGGGACCACAGCAAAACTTCATCATCGTACAGTGGGATCCACAAGACGTAATCACGGCATACTCATTCACGTGATTAGTCACTCAAGGGTAATAATTTCAATGTTATTGTTCCATGATGCACCATCACTGTACATAAATATCATTTTCGCAGAATATCAAAACTTAATCATCTCGTATTTCTTTCAAGCGTATTATAACTTGCTCATAGGGTTCTTTCACATTCCCATAACTATCATTTCTCATTAACTCCAACACTTCTAGATAATACATTTAGAACATTTACAACATAATCATCAACATCCTCAAAATCATTAAACAACATTTCTTATATACTCATGCAAGCATAATATAATATAATCACAAATATATCAGATAATAAAATAGAGTTACTGTCTCAACGAAAAACGACTAAACACATCCTACACTCAATTGTCGTCTCGTATCTTGATGTGAAACCCAGATTCCGACTTTTGAGATGGTTGAAATCGTTCTAACGATTACCATGGTGCCATTGTGTCTAAAGGTGCTACTCTCTCACCTTGATGTGAAGAACTAACGTGGGCTTGATTATCGGTCTCGCTAACCGTTCCCAATTGCACACCTTTTTAAACCAATCATTTCCACAAAATAACCTTTATAAATATTCATACTAACTTAAAAGTAATTAACCAATATAACCTTTGAAAACATTAATTTCTCAAAGCCTTTGAAATTTTGGAAATCATGTAAATACTTAGAAAATAAATCATTTCTAAAACAAAAACTAACAAAACTTTAAAATTAAATATCAAATCAATATTCCTTTTTGAAGAACATCCTTCAATCATTCTTCACATTTTTATACAAGCACAAACAACATTTCATTCAAACACACATACAACCTTACTTATAATTATTCTAAAATTACTTTTAAAAATTCACTTTTAATTCTAAACACTTATTATACTTCAAGATTAACATGAATTTCACATATCTAATCATTCAAGAACAAATCACAACATAAATACTACACATTTCACATTTTTGGACAGCATGCATACATAAACATAAATATTCATTTTCTCTTAAACAGAACATTGAAAACACATGTTGTTTCTTCCTAAATTCTTATTACAACTTCTACTATAATAAAATGACTAAAATTAAACTAAATAAAATAATTGCATCTGCTGTACAGCCACTGAAAAAGTTGCATTAATTCAAGAAGTTCAAGTAAAACAATCCAAAACAATTATACACAATTCCTACTTATGCAAAAGACTTTAAAATACTATTATTTCTAATAAAATATTACTTTTTCATACATTCTAAATTCTGGACAGCAACTTCATATTTTTTATTTAAATTACTTTAATCAATCGAAAATACTCATTTCTATTTGTTTCTATATTATATTTGCACATACAAACAAAGTATCACTAACACCCTTAAAAATAATCATTTGGGATCTTAACTAATTAATTTTTTAGAAATAAAAATTAAATTTCCAGAATTAAAACTAAATTTTCAGAAATAAACCTTTTCCATAGAACATGTAATTCATTCCATAGACAAACTAAAACAATTATCAAATCAATTAGAAAAATTCAATTAACTTAATTTCTTTTCTCCTAAAATTTGACCAACACTTAGAAAATTAGGAAAAACATTTTAATTTCTTAAAACATCTATATAATATAATTACATTACTTTATATACTAAAAATAAGAGTTTTAATCATTAACAAAATATAAAATAGATCTCTTTAAGAAGTAATTCATTTTTTTCAGCAACTAATATCTATAAACACATCAACCACATACTCATACAATCATTTAACAATACATGCTCTTATAAGTTTATAACAACTACCATTTGTTTCTATTTCTTCTAAACAATAAGCTATAAATTAATTACACATCAAATAACAAACAAATTACAAAATTTATTTTAAAGACAAGACCATAGGCCTCACGGCCTACATATTATTTTTATTTTTTTTTCATAAAATTTCATTTTTATTTATTATCCTAATTCATTGTTCTTATTTAACTTAAATCTAAACAAAAGGAAATAACATACAATCAAACAATAACAATTTAAACAAAATTTCTATAAAATACAAACTCATACACATTAAGAACATTTAAAAATTTCCAGAATTTATTTTCTTTTTCAAAAATTATTTTTAGTTCCTTTTCACAAATCATTTTCATTTCATTTTACTTTAAGGAAAACACTTATTTGTTTTCATTCTTTTTAGAGACTTAACTGTAACTCAAATACACATGAAATAAAAACAATTACCATTCAATATAATTATATATATATATATATATATATATATATATATATTCACACGGTCCAAAATAAAATAAAAATCCATTTTAATTCTTTTATTTATTTTCATTCCCTTTTATTTTATTAAACAACAATACAATCCATATATCAAAAATATACACAAATCAATCCTCACTCTTTCTAATATATGCCACGGCTAATATATATACATATACCAGAAAATTCTAATTTTTTTCCATTGCAATTTACTTATTTATTATTATTCCTGAATACAAAGAAACAAAAACAATTAAAAGATAAGAATAAAAACTTATTTGTTCATACAACATTTTCTATAATTCATATGATCTAAGAAATAAAATAAACCCAGAAATTAAATTATTCAAACTCATCAAAACTTTTAGCCATCTTAAGAATTAAAGAAAAGGGGAGATAAATTCCTTTAAACACCCTTTTTGTGTCCCTTTTCTCATCCTTAATTCATATGACTCAAGAACAATATCACATATTCAACAATAACTTTAAAATGAAAAGGAAAATTTAGAACTTAACTATAGAAGAATTTAGAAGTTTTTATTCAATAATAACAACAAAACAACTTAAAAAGAGATTAAATAAATAAGTGATTTTGGGTTACCTCTACTCCTTAAGCTTAAGAAAACTTCAAGTGACAAAGCAATTCCTCCCTCCTTCCTAAGCCAATTCGTCCCTCTCTCTCTCTCTCTCTCTCTATTCTTTCGTAGAATTTTATTTTTTTTCTCTTGTAAAACTATCAAGGATTGTGTGTGAAAAATGTGGGAACTAAGGCCATCTATTTATAGGTGTTGAAGATGCATTTCCCCTCAATTTTCAGAGGTGAAATTCGGCCCCCCTTACTTACCATGAGTCAGCAAAATTAATTCATGCACATTGGAACACACTTTGCATTAATTGGGATTTTGTTGATTACTACATTCTTTTTAATTCATGGTTTATTCTCACAAACTTCAGAATTATTCTCCTCTCTCCCTACCCTATTTTGGACGGCACACATATATTAAAATAGGAGAGAAAATTTTTCATTGGTTCCTTTTGGAGGTGCCTTCACTATTAACCAATCATATTAAACTATCATTTCAAATAAATCAGAAAACAATTAATAAAATATTTAAATATGGACTTTGCAGCCAAATATTACTAAGATAAATATTTAAATATACCAATAAAAATATTTTATAGTCCATTAAATTATTTTATGCCCCAAAATAATTTTTCTTAATTAAAACTATCAATATTCGATTTTCTACCTACTGTACAGTACTTTTTTTGTAAACATTAAAATAAAAATTTTATTTTTACATATTAAGATACTACATTTTAATACGATCGTTTTCATATAAAGTTTATAATTTTTGGACTTACGGTTTGAAAGTTATGAATTTTTGAAGTCTTAGGATCATTTCCTTCAAAAATACACTTCCTAAGCCTTCAAATAATTTAAACTAAGAAAAATAAGAAAATACACTTTATTTCAATGATAGTACAATATACAACTTCAGAAATGTATTTTCATTTTCAAAATAAAATATACTTGAGTCAATAGGTTATTTAATGCATTAAAACCATACATTTATACTTAAAACTCAAAAATTCGTTTAGTATTGTTGTAACATCCTAAATTTAATTCTTAGTGTAAATTGTGTTTTGATAGTCTTAGGATAGAAGCAATTAGGATATAAGTTAGAAAATTGGCCATTTAGACATGTAAATTCAAGTTTAAAACCTAGGAAATTGGGGAATGAGAATAACAAGATTGTTAGCTTAGAATACAAATTCCACCGTTGGATGTGAAGTAGTATAGGTGAGGAAGCCTGTGTCAAAATTTGAGGAAGATCCAACGGTTAACGAAGAAGTTATGGCCTTTCAAAGTCGGGGTGCTGCAAACTCTACAACTTAATCGATTAAGCTGCAGCTTAATCGATTAAGTCCAGAATGTTGGAAAAGCCATAATCGATTAGTAATCGATTAAATGACCCTGCAGTGGAAAAAAATAAAAGTCGTTCACGCGTGATTCTTGCCATTAGCTCGAAATTTCTCTCTCTAGGGCACCCAATCTCTCATCCCAAATCCATCAAGCCTCAAGGGAATCACTCCAAGGTCCATCATCAAGCCCCTCTTGGTCTCTCCAAGTAAGTATTCATGATTCTTGAAGTTCCTCTCTCTCTAATTTGGATTTTCTCTCTCTCTCTTTCCTATCTTTGGGGAAATTCGAATTTCCTCTTGAAATGGAGCAATAATCTCATCATTATTCCATTCCTTTGGCTTAGAGAAGGTTATCATCACTCTCTCTATCTTCTTGGATTGGGAGCTCTTTGTTTTGGGAGCGTGCGGAGCGAAGGCTTGGGTTTTTCCACTTTCCCTCTCTTTGGTTAAGGTAAGGGGGTGGATATAGTGAGCATTGGCTTGTTCTAGGAAAGGGTTTGTATTTATATATAATGGTTGACTAGGAGTTTATGTGTTAGAGTAGGAAATTAGAAATCTCAATTTAGGAATTAAGGAAAATGTTAGAAATAGGCTTAATTGGTAATTATGGAACTCTAGGAAGTAAAGAATGAGGTTAGGTTTTAATTGAGGAAAATAAATGGCATGAACCCCTAATTTAGGACTTTGAATCAATAATTCGGACAAGTGAAAAGAAAATGTGGTTGTTGCATGATTATATGAAAAGGTGAAGCTTGTTATTATTTGCACTCTAATTGTTATGTGAAATGTGAAATGTGGCTATTTGTATATAATATGATGGTGCTTGTGCTTGGAATGATTTGGTAAACATTAAATGGAATTGGTGGACAAAATAATGGTATATATTTATATGGACAACTAATAATGGATAAAGGTGGTGATGTATTGTAGGCCTTCGATTTGGGGGAGACAATACAACGTAAACGGGGCGATGTATGTAGGCCTTCGATTTGGTGGAGACATACATCGTCGGTGGTGTATGTATGTAGGCTTTCGATTTGGTGGAGACATACATACACCCTAAATAAAAAGGAAAAAGGAAAGGACATTGGATAAAATAAGGTAACGGTAATGGAAACGCGATGTATGTAGGCCTTCGATTTGGTGGAGACATACATCGTGATTGGTGTATGTATGTAGGCCTTCGATTTGGTGGAGACATACATACACCGAAAATAAAAGAAATGAATAAGGAAACAGGGGAATAAAATTGAATAAGGTAATGGTAATGGAAACGCGATGTATGTAGGCCTTCGATTTGGTGGAGACATACATCGTGATTGGTGTATGTATGTAGGCCTTCGATTTGGTGGAGACATACATACACCGAAAATAAAAGGAAATGAATAAGGAAACAGGGGAATAAAATTGAATAAGGTAATGGTAATGGAAACGCGATGTATGTAGGCCTTCGATTTGGTGGAGACATACATCGTGATCGGTGTATGTATGTAGGCCTTCGATTTGGTGGAGACATACATACACCGAAAATAAAAGGAAATGAATAAGGAAACAGGGGAATAAAATTGAATAAGATAATGGTAATGGAAACGCGATGTATGTAGGCCTTCGATTTGGTGGAGACATACATCGTGATTGGTGTATGTATGTAGGCCTTCGATTTGGTGGAGGCATATATACACCGTAAAAATAAGGAAAAGGTAAGGGATTAAAAAGGGATTTCTTTGGAAATGGGGAAAATAAATAAAAGGGAACCAAAGGGTGGAAAGGAATTAACTAAAAAGAGAATCGGCACTTGTAAAATGATGGAATTGGAAAATGTGGTATACTTGCGATGAAATTGTACTTATGTGAATTAAATTGCTAATTGTGTTTGGCCTGGTTAGTTGTTATGTTTATCTAGAAACTGCTTTTCTATTTCATGTGCAATGCTCACTCCCTTACCATATTTCAAGTACAAAGATTGAGTTAGCACAGCCCCCGGCCGAGCAGGAGTGCTCTCCCTCACATGGAGAGTAGGGTTATTATTGGGATTAGGATATTATTTTTGGCATAGCAATGTGTTGAGCATCATGCTAGTTGCACCTAGTATTTATTTTCCGCTTAAACTCTGATAACTGATACAGGATATTATATTTTATGCCCATGGGGCTGTTATATGATATGTGCATGAGATGAAGCCCTGTTGGCTGTTGGTTGTTTATATTGATAATGTTATTCACAGGTTAAAATTTGGAAAAGTCCGAAAAACAGGCAAAACTCCGTCCATTTGACGGGTGATTTTATTATATTAAAAAGGAATTTTTATGTACACATTTTTAATACTTGGGAATTAAGGGTAGAAATTATTAAGGTATTACATTTATGGTATCAGAGCAGTTTCCCTCGGCCTTTGGAGTATGAACTCACTACTCCTATGGTTACTCACCGAGCGAGTAACCCAAGTACTTAGTTTAGTGTCTAAGTGAAGTTGTAGGATATTAGTAGTTTTATTTAATTGTTCTATCATTAACTGGTTTTCCTTCCATGACTCAACAGTATGGCATGGAGACGGGCTGATAATGATAGGATTGCTGCAATTCTCGAAACTCTGGTTCAGTTGCAGCAGAACCAAGCCCAAGCTCAGCAGCAACAAGCTGAGAATCTTGCAAATCTGCAATAGAACCAAGCCCAAAACATTGCAGTAGCTGCGGCAGTTGCAGCAGCAGCACTACAACCTCCTCCACCACCACCAGTGGAGATTGACTGGATGGGCCGCTTTAGAAAAAGTGATCCGCCGAAGTTTGAAGGGGGTTATAACCCCGATGGAGCTCAAAGATGGCTCCAGGAGATGGAGAAGGTTCTTCGCTCGCTGCAACCACCGGGTGATCAGTATATGCGACTAGTGGAGTATGTGCTGACTGGTGAGGCGAAACATTGGTGGGACCAACAGAGGAGAGGCTTGGAAGCAGCTAATGAGCTTATTTCATTGGACCTTTTCAAGGTCCGTTTTCTGGGAAAGTATTTCCCGGAAAATGTAAGGAGGGAGAAGGAGGTGGCTTTTCTTGAGCTGAAACAAGGGAACCTCAGTGTTGGAGAATATGCAGCTCAATTCGAGGACCTCATTCGTTATTCTGACAGCTACAGGGATGCAGATGAACGCACTAAGTGTATCAAGTTTGAGGCTGGTCTCAATTCCAAGATCAAAACTGTTTTTGTCTATCAAGGAATCTCTAATCTCTCTCAACTAGTGAACATGACTAGTGCTTATGAAGATTCTCTCAAGCAGGAACAAGCTGAGGAGCGAAGCAGGGCATCTCAGAAATTGTCTGGTCCTATTAGGGGCAAGGGTCCTATGCAGAAATCTGGTCCTTATTCTAATCCCAGACCTTCAGTTCCTAGAGGAGCAGGGCAATCTGCAGTAACACTTGGTCCTATCCCTACTTGTCCACATTGTGGGAGGCAACACAAGGGGGTGTGCTAGAATATGGGTCGACGAGATGGACTCTGTTACTTATGTGGACAGCTCGGCCACTTTGTTTCCAACTGCCCGAAAAATACTGTGAAGAGGGAGGTCAATGTGGCTAGTGCACAGAAATCTGGTGGGAGTCAGCCAATGCAGAAGGGCAAGGTGTACACTCTAGATGGCGAGGAGGTGACAGATGATGATGAGCTGATCAGAGGTATTTGTCATGTTAATGGTAGTTCTTGTGGTGTTTTGTTTGATTGTGGTGCATCCCATTCATTCATTTCTATGGAATGCATGAAGAGACTAGGGTTGTCTACTATAGAAATGCCTTATAAGTTGTCAGTTTCTACCCCTACGAATTCTTCAGTAATTACTTCTCAGATGTGTTTGGATTGTCCACTCCGAGTTTTGGAGCGGGAATTCAGAATCAATCTCATTTGTCTGCCTTTGACTAGATTAGATGTTATTCTAGGTATGGACTGGATGGCTCAACATCACGTTTTAATTGACTGTCGTAAGAAAGCAGTCATCTTTAGTGATTATACTCTATCTGCCATAGAAGTTGATGAAGTATCTGATGTAAGTCAAATTCCTGTGGTCCGTGAGTTTCCGGAAGTCTTTTCTACGGAGATTCCCGAATTGCCTCCAAGAAGAGAAGTTGAGTTTAGTATTGATCTGAAACCTGGTACAGGTCCAATTTCTATTGCACCTTACAGAATGGCGCCTCCGGAATTGGAAGAACTGAAGAAGCAATTGGAGGAGCTATTAGCAAAGGGACTTATCAGGCCAAGTGTGTCACCCTGGGGTGCTCTTACCTTTTTGTCAAGAAGAAGGACGGTAGCCTTCGGATGTGCACTGATTACAGGCAATTGAATGCAGTGACAGTGAAGAACAAATATCCGCTCCCTCGCATTGATGATTTGTTGGATCATTTGAGGGGTGCATCGGTGTTCTCTAAGATTGACCTTCGATCGGGATACCATCAGATCCGTATCCATGAAGAGGACATTCCAAAAACTGCTTTCAGGACGCGTTACGGGCACTTTGAGTATGTGGTGATGCCTTTCGGATTGACCAACGCTCCTGAAATATTCATGGATTACATGAATAGGATCTTCATGCCATACTTGGATTCTTTTGTCATTGTGTTCATTGATGACATCCTGATTTATTCTAAGAGTCCGGGTGAACATGAGGAGCATTTGAGGATCGTGCTGCAGGTTCTCAAGGAAAAGCAGTTGTATGCCAAGCTGTCTAAATGTAGCTTTTGGTTGGATGAAGTCCATTTTCTGGGACATGTGATTTCTGCACAGGGAGTTGCTGTGGATCCCTCCAAGGTGGAAGCAGTGTTAAAGTGTGAGAGGCCCACAACAGTCACAGAAATCAGAAGCTTTTTGGGATTGGCAGGTTTCTATCGGAGATTCATTGAAGGTTTCTCCAAACTGGCCCTCCCATTGACAATGCTAACCAGGAAAGAGGTCCCTTATCAATGGTCACAGCAGTGTGAGAGCAGTTTCGTAGAGCTGAAGAAGAGATTGACGAGTTCACCGGTTCTGATTTTGCCGGAACCAACCCAACCCTTTGATGTGTATTGTGATGCTTCAAAGCAAGGCTTGGGTTGTGTACTTATGCAGCAAGGCAAAGTTGTGGCCTATGCATCCAGACAGTTGCGGCAGCATGAGCAGAATTATCCGACTAATGACTTGGAATTAGCAGCTGTGGTGTTTGCCCTGAAAATTTTGAGACATTACTTGTATGGCACAAAGTTTGAGGTGTTCAGTGACCACAAGAGTCTCCGTTATCTCTTCGATCAAAAGGAGTTGAATATGAGACAGAGGAGATGGATGGAGTTCTTGAAAGATTATGACTTCCAACTTCAATACCATCCGGGTAAAGCTAATGTGGTAGCCGATGCATTGAGTCGCAAAACTCTTCATGTTAGCAACTTGGTGGTGAAGGAGATGCAGCTAATTCAGGAGTTTAGTGATCTCAACTTGAACATGCGGGTGAAAGAGAAGAGTATTGTTCTGGAAATGTTGCAGGTCACTAGTGAGCTCATGGCTTTGATAAAGGAAAGGCAAACGGATGGTGAAGAGCTCCAGAAGTTGTTAGAAGGAGCAGCAAGTAAAGAGGAACCTGATTTCATCAAGGGTGCAGACGGAATCATCAGATTCAGAAGTAGAATATGTGTTCCAATGGACTTCCAGATTCGAAGAGACATATTGTGGGAAGCTCACCAAACAAAAATGAGTTTCCACCCGGGTACGACAAAGATGTATCAGGATTTGAAGAGGATCTATTGGTGGCCAGGGTTGAAGACTGATGTGGCCGACCATGTGTCTCACTACTTGACTTGTCAGAAGGTGAAGATTGAGCACCAAAAGCCAGGTGGCCCGTTGCGATCACTTGACATCCCTGAATGGAAATAGGATAGCATAGTCATGGACTTTGTGACGGGTCTACCTAGAACTACTGCAGGTTGTGATGGTGTATGGGTTGTTGTAGACCGTTTAACAAAGTGTGCTCACTTTATTCCGATCCATAAGAATTACACACTGGAGAAGCTGACACAGTTGTATATTCGGGACATAGTGAAGCTTCATGGTGTGCCTTCGAGTATTGTGTCTGATCGTGATCCGCGATTTCTATCCAGATTTTGGCAGAGTCTTCAGCAGGCTTTGGGTACTAAGTTGAGGTTTAGTACAGCCTATCATCCTCAAACTGATGGGCAGTCCGAGCGTACTATTCAGACTTTGGAGGATCTGTTGAGGGCTTGTGTTATAGAGCAGGCTGGTAGTTGGGAGCAGTTGTTACCATTGATGGAATTTACTTACAACAACAGCTTTCACTCTAGTATTGGCATGGCACCTTTTGAGGCACTATATGGTAGAAAGTGCAGAATGCCTCTTTGTTGGTTCCAGATTGGGGAGAACTTGTTGACTGGACCAGAGTTGGTGCAAGAAACCACAGAGAAGATCACGATGATTAAGGATAAAACGAAGACTTCTCAAGACAGGCAAAAGAGCTATGCAGATAAGCGTAGGAGACCCCTAGAGTTTGATGTGGGTGATCATGTGTTTCTTAGGGTGTCCCCTACCACTGCATTGGTCGGGCAATCAAGTCAAAGAAACTGACTCCGAGGTTTGTTGGACCATATGAGATTTTGGAAAGAGTTGGGCCTTTGGCGTACAGGATCTCTTTGCCTCCACATTTGTCTAGGCTTCATGGTGTATTTCATGTTTCCCAGTTGAGGAAGTACATTCATGATCCCTCCCATATGGTAGCAGCTGACGATTTGCCCTTGAAGGAGAATCTTACTTTTGAGATCCTCCCGATCAGAATTGAGGACAGGCAAATTAAGCAACTCCGGGGCAAGGAAATTCCATTAATGAAGGTGATTTGGAACAGAAACAACGTAGAAGAGGCTACTTGGGAGCTGGAGAGCAAGATGAAGGAGTCTTATCCTTAGTTGTTTATGGACAGCTGAATTTCGAGGACAAAATTCTGGTAAGTGGGAGAGGATTGTAACATTCTAAATTTAATTCTTAGTGTAAATTGTGTTTTGATAGTCTTAGGATAGAAGCAATTAGGATATAAGTTAGAAAATTGGCCATTTAGACATGTAAATTCAAGTTTAAAACATAGGAAATTGGGGAATGAGAATAACAAGATTGGTAGCTTAGAATACAAATTCCACCGTTAGATGTGAAGTAGGATAGGTGAGGAAGCCTGTGTCAAAATTTGAGGAAGATCCAACGGTTAACGAAGAAGTTATGGCCTTTCAAAGTCGGGGTGCTGCAAACTCTGCAACTTAATCGATTAAGCTGCAGCTTAATCGATTAAGTCCAGAATGTTGGAAAAGCCATAATCGATTAGTAATCGATTAAATGACTCTGCAGTGGAAAAAAAATAAAAGTCGTTCACGCGTGATTCTTGCCATTAGCTCGAAATTTCTCTCTCTAGGGCACCCAATCTCTCATCCCAAATCCATCAAGCCTCAAGGGAATCACTCCAAGGTCCATCATCAAGCCCCTCTTGGTCTCTCCAAGTAAGTATTCATGATTCTTGAAGTTCATCTCTCTCTAATTTGGATTTTCTCTCTCTCTCTCTTTCCTCTCTTTGGGGAAATTCGAATTTCCTCTTGAAATGGAGCAATAATCTCATCATTATTCCATTCCTTTGGCTTAGAGAAGGTTATCATCACTCTCTCTATCTTCTTGGCTTGGGAGCTCTTTGTTTTGGGAGCGTGCGGAGCGAAGGCTTGGGTTTTTCCACTTTCCCTCTCTTTGGTTAAGGTAAGGGGGTGGATATAGTGAGCATTGGCTTGTTCTAGGAAAGAGTTTGTATTTATATATAATGGTTGGCTAGGAGTTTATGTGTTAGAGTAGGAAATTAGAAATCTCAATTTAGGAATTAAGGAAAATGTTAGAAATAGGCTTAATTGGTAATTATGGAACTCTAGGAAGTAAAGAATGAGGTTAGGTTTTAATTGAGGAAAATAAATGGCATGAACCCCTAATTTAGGACTTTGAATCAATAATTCGGACAAGTGAAAAGAAAATGTGGTTGTTGCATGATTATATGAAAAGGTGAAGTTTGTTATTATTTGCACTCTAATTGTTATGTGAAATGTGAAATGTGGCTATTTGTTTATAATATGATGGTGCTTGTGCTTGGAATGATTTGGTAAACATTAAATGGAATTGGTGGACATACAAAATAATGGTATATATTTATATGGACAACTAATAATGGATAAAGGTGGTGATGTATTGTAGGCCTTCGATTTGGGGGAGACAATACATCGTAAAATGGGGTTGTATTGTAGGCCTTCGATTTGGGGGAGACAATACAACGTAAACGGGGCGATGTATGTAGGCCTTCGATTTGGTGGAGACATACATACACCCTAAATAAAAAGGAAAAAGGAAAGGACATTGGATAAAATAAGGTAACGGTAATGGAAACGCGATGTATATAGGCCTTCGATTTGGTGGAGACATACATCGTGATTGGTGTATGTATGTAGGCCTTCGATTTGGTGGAGACATACATACACCGAAAATAAAAGGAAATGAATAAGGAAACAGAGGAATAAAATTGAATAAGGTAATGGTAATGGAAACGCGATGTATGTAGGCCTTCGATTTGGTGGAGACATACATCGTGATTGGTGTATGTATGTAGGCCTTCGATTTGGTGGAGACATACATACACCGAAAATAAAAGGAAATGAATAAGGAAACAGGGGAATAAAATTGAATAAGGTAATGGTAATGGAAACGCGATGTATGTAGGCCTTCGATTTGGTGGAGACATACATCGTGATTGGTGTATGTATGTAGGCCTTCGATTTGGTGGAGGCATATATACACCGTAAAAATAAGGAAAAGGTAAGGGATTAAAAAGGGATTTCTTTGGAAATGGGGAAAATAAATAAAAGGGAACCAAAGGGTGGAAAGGAATTAACTAAAAAGGGAATCTGCACTTGTAAAATGATGGAATTGGAAAATGTGGTATACTTGCGATGAAATTGTACTCATGTGAATTAAATTGCTAATTGTGTTTGGCCTGGTTAGTTGTTATGTTTATCTAGAAACTGCTTTTCTATTTCATGTGCAATGCTTGTAACATCCCTAATTTAATTCCCAAGTTTAATTAGGAGATTAGTGGACTTAAAAGGTGAAGAGTGGTAGGAAAAATTCAGTGATAGATATTAGAACCAAGAATAGTTAGAGAATAGTTAAAGTTTCTAAAAAGGGAGAAGAATTAGAATTTAAATATTTAGAGCTCAAAACCCAAAACCCATCGTTGGATGTGAAGTTGGAATCATTAGGGAGCTTATCTCCAAATTTGAGCAAGATCCAACGGTTAACGAAAAAGTTATGGCCAATTGAATTGCGAAAGGTGCTGTCATTTTTAGCATTGGACATCTATATCCAACATGGGATATTGATGTTGGATATCGATGGATATCGATATCCACGACTCTGCAGCACCAGATTTAAGTTGGAAAACATGAATTTTTGGGGCATTTTTCATAAGTTTCCTCTCTCTTCTCCACGGGTTCTTCTTCCCTCTCACCCTAGGGTTTTGCAATTTCTCAATTCAACATCAAATAAGACTAAATCAACACCACAAATCATTCACTTATCACCTCCCAGTCATTTTCCTCTTTCAAATCTCTTTCTAATTCATATTTCCCCAAAATCCCAAATCAATCCTCAAACCCTAGTTTGTTCAATCCATTATATTACGGCTTGTAATCAGCAAAGGAGTATTAGAAGGTGTCTAAGAGCAAGGAATAGGAGGCTAAGAAGCTAGGATTGGAGCTTGGTGTGTGGGTTCCAAGAAAACCCCAAATTTCTCTTTCTCTCTCTCTCTCTCAAAGGTAAGGGAGGAGATATTTAGCTTAAATTAGAGAAAGGATATATTAATAATCATAGTAATATAATTATATATATGTTTAGTTTGTGCTTGTTATGAATTATGTGTGATTTCTTAAGTGATGGCTCTATACTAATTGATGAATGATGATTATGTTTAAGTTATGAACTATATGTTTGACTAATTGGATATGTGTTATTTACTAATTAGCTTGATATTTGTATGATAATATTAAGGTCATGGTAAGGTTGGGAATGGATTCCGATATAAGTGGTTATATTGGAATTTCTTAAGTTATAACTCATAACTTTATAAAAATAAGTAAGGAATAATGGTTGGACTAATTAAATCAAATTAAAATAAGTAGAAACACGTGCATTAAGAAGTGAGGAAGGACGTTAGGAATTGGGAAAGATACGAGAACATTCTATGGACTGAAGGACGGGTACGTGAAGGTTCATAGAATCGACGGACGAGAGTGTCGTAGTGACTAGATTGTGTTATTGAAACAATCGCGGAAAACTATTGTAGAGGACTTTGATCTACCAGGGGACCTAAGCCAGTACGAAGGACGGTCACGTGAAGTACTGGATAAGTCGGGGATTGGTCCTGTGCACACTATAATAGTTTTTATCAGTCACTTATACACATCATGACTAGTGCAAAGTGGTTTCCGCTATAGCCAATTTGGGTAAACAACCCAAATTGTACGAAGGACGGTCACGTGAAGTACTGTGCAAGCATTGTTTGGGGAACACTTACTCCTAGTTGATTTTTCCCAATTGTGTGGAGGGCGATGTGAGGAATTATGGAAATATGGAAATATGGAATTATGGGCATATGGATAAATGGAAACCAATGGAAAAGGGTATATGGATTATTATGTACTATGGAGTTGCATTGCATCATATGCATTTGTGTATTTTGGATTATAATATGGAAACTTCATTTATATGGAATCATATATTGGTGTGATGTGTATATACTTATATTCTATTATTGTTATTATGTGTTTTCTTTAATTTCTGTTTAAATGTCTCACCCTCTTGGTTGACATTTTTAGGGATTCGCAATGGAGACAAAAGAGACATTTCACCACCGGGGATCATTTCCTCCCAATTAATGGGAATAAGATCTAAGTATGACTTGATAGTCATATTTACGCAACCACTACGTTCTGGAATCATAAGTGACAAATTAGTTATATTTTATAAAGGAAAAATATGTAAATGCCTTGATTCAAATTCCAATAGGTTATTATTGTATAAGGATTATACTTTTATATTGAGATTTTGTAAATGAAGGAGTTGCAATATCTGTTTTTATGAATATGAATGACATCTGGAAATCTGACAGGTGATTTGAATTATAAGGGAAAGATTCGATTTTTAAAGTAAACCCTGTCAAAATTTTTATAAACTCACTATTTTCTAAATAAACTTTATTATAAAAGGTATGGTGTTACATTTTATGGTATCAGAGCAATGGTTGCAATCCTCGGCTGTGGAGTATGGATCTCCACATCTCCAATGGGTTACTCCACATGAGAGTAACTAATTATTAGTTAACTAAGTGCTAGAATTTCAGAAGGAATAGGAGTATAAGTAGTGATAAGTAGTGAATGTTTAGTAATAGAGGTATTGTGTGTGTATCTCTTAGTTAATTTTTTATGATTTATATCCAGTCCAAAGTGGGCTAAGTTTAATTTTCAGAATGTGACTTTGTCATATTGAGAAGTGAACAGGAAATAAAAATTAAGGAAAGTGAAAACCCCAACGGGCCAGAGCACAAAATTGCTACCCCAACGGGAAGGACTAATCCTTAGTTTTGAATTGAATGCATCACTTCATGAATATGACAAAGAAAATGGAACTTTTGTTTACAATAAAATTTTTAAAGCCTCTCTGGAGTGGATAAGGAGTATCTATTATCTTATTGGAATTCAGGTAGTACGGAAATGATTATATTCTCCAATGCAATGTAGAATCGAGAAGGGCCCCTCGAGATTTACATTTAATTGGAAGATGACATCATTAAGTCCTTGAATCCAATGAAATAATAGTTAGATTTATTTCTTAGGTCTAAGGTAGGAAAGGTATTAGGGTGTAACCGAGATGTATCAGAGTGTGCAGCAGAAGCGCATAGGTATTGAGTTTAACTACTAGGATTGTTCTTAGTGAAAACAATATTCTCAGCCGTTAATCGATTAGCCATCAGGTTAATCGATTAACCAAAAGCAGTGCATCAGGCATTAATCGATTAACCAACAAGTTAATCGATTAATACCTATTTGATTGACCAGACCTAAGTGCCTTCTACGTTCCACATTATATTTTGGTTATAGATGTACTATTATGGATAAGCTGTAAAAATTGTTTTTGCAACAAACTTTTCTAAGACTTTATTTTGAAAAGTATTAGTATTATGATTTATAATGAATGTCAAGTATACTAGTATTTGGATATTTTTCAAAGTATGGAATTAATTCAAACTTCAATAATTGATCAAGTGTCGCAATACCAATCTTTAAGAATGCATTGTTAACAATGCGAATCCCTAACTAATTGAACGAGGGTGTAGTTTATCTTTAAATTACATCAATTATCGATTAAATAGGAATTCACTGAATGTGACAAAAGTCAATTCAAAAGAAAGCTGGAACTTCAAATTTAAAATAAAAGGAAATGCATTCAACCAGATTTGAAAATGAGAATGAAACTAAATTTCTTTTAACTGAAGAATACATTCCTTTTATTTGGGTTTGATAATCATAGAGGATTCCTATTTTCTTTGTCTACGGAATCCTCAAAACTTTGAAACAGTTTCAAAATTAATGGGAAACGAGTTTGAAAACTTATAAAATGATTGGGACTGGTGAGTGCTTGACATGTCTTTTACTCTCCAATAAATTTGCTAAAGTTTTAAATGAAAATGATTTTCAAATTACAAAGTGCCTTTCTCATTTTAAGGCAGATGCAAACTCTTGAGGATTTCATTATCACCAAGTACCAAATCTTTTCCATGAAGGTTGGTACTTCATTATTTTCTGCTATAATGTGGAATTGAGAAAAGTAAGTAAAGGTAGCAAGGTGGGTTAAAGGCAATGCTTCTATCCTAGGGTTAAGACTTAATCTAAAACCTAAGTTAAGGCGATGGATGTTGTGTCTTTTCCTTTAAGTTCACTTAGAACTCCGAGGAAAAGTGTGATTATTCTTGAACAAGCTATATTCTGGAATCACAAACAATTTTCAAACCAATAAAAAAAATATTTCCAGGAATACAGTTTGATGAATGTTAAATTCCCAATTTTAACATCCATTATTAAATCCGTAGCACCAGAGTTTAGAGAGCAATAGGGAAGTTTCGACTAAGGTCCGGAGATAGGAACAGTTGTGTGAGATTCTAACCTAAGGAACCCAATAGGAAACCTTAAATCTTTTGGAGAATAGTAAGCCTAGGTTTAGTTAAAGTCTTATAATTGTGAAGGTTTTCGGTAGATTGTGTTATAGAACCGGAGTCGTTTGATTAGTAGAAGCTAAGTCCGATTTGATTGAGCATTAAAGTCTAAGTCTCTTGTATATATAAACATATAGGTTCTTATAGGCAGTAGATTTTGTTTGTTTATGAAGGGCTAACTTGTATATGTATATGTATTTATAATTTTAAATTTACTATGACTGTACGATTAAGTTAACCTATTTTTATCGACCAATTACTTGGAATCTTTTTAGGATAATTCTCCAAACTCTAACTATTTTCATGCGCTTTGTATACAATTCAAAGTTAGTTTTAGATAAAGGATATTTTCCAATTACTATAAAAAGAGATTTTGAAAGAGTACTATACTAATCCTTTGTAGCTAACTATCAAATGAAATTTTTCTAAAGTTAGTTATCTTATATCCCTTTACATGGAAAATTCTTAACTCCAATTCTTTTCCGAGTATATATATATCTATATATATATAAATATATTCAATGTAACCCCCTTTCCGAGTATATGTATATTTTATAAGTGATGAACATGTAATTTTGAGAGGCTATGTCTTTGAGTAAATAACTAGTTACTTTCTATGTACACATAGGATTGAAGTATATCTACTCATGTAATATTTTAATCCATATTATCAACATCTATGAACTTGATTTTCAGATGCAACCTTTGTATCTATCTGTAAACTTAACCCTTATTGTTCCAATCATAATTATATCCAATTACTTTTCAATCTTGGTTATCTTGTTAAGAAAATGTTTAACATAACACTAAACTTTAACTTTTATAATGAATCCTTTTCATGTTTGACAACTCGGAATGTATGGACATTCCCAATCTTTTTCTTTTATATGAAATAATCCTTGTTGGAGTTTGATAGTATTTTCTTTCTTATTCTTGATCAATCCTTTCTAATTATACTATATGTATATAAATCTTAGGTAACCATTCAAGATTCTCAATGCTTATTCACATTTGTTTTGGAACTCTGTGCATTTAACTATTTCTCCTCAAACTTAGTTTTCATCATTTCATGAATTATAAATTTCTTCGGCCCTAAGCAAGTCTTGCCATTAACGAATCTTTCAAACTTTTCTTTAATTCCATTAGATTCAATACAAGACTACCTTGTGTGTGCTGATTGTTTTCATTTACATGTATTTGATTGTGTTTCATTTTTTTTTAAAATGATGTTGCTTAATGGGATTTTAGATAAAACTGCCTATGTTTTTTTTATGAATTATTTTAATGTGAAGTTTTGCCTTTTGAGACTTTGTTGGGTGTTAGTTATTTATTTTATTGTGTATGAATTGTACTTTGCGGTGTTAATTCCTCCTAACATAGTATGCTTTATGTTTTGTTCCTCTTGATGATAAATGTGTTATGTTTTTGTTTCTCTTTGAGTATGTTAATTATGGATGCCTGTGTTAAAATGTCTCCCGGATGTCAATATTAGAATTTTGATATTTGTGCCTTAAGGGAATGATAATACGTTATAAGTGAATTTAAGATAATTTGCTTTTCTGTTGTGATTAGTTGTAATGAATTAGGTCTCCTAAGTAAGAAGCCTTATTAGCAGTAGAATAATTATGTTATAGAAACCCAACCGAAGTTGTGTTATAAGTGGGGGAGCAAATCCCCAAAGCCCTACCCATTGCGTTGTCTAGAATAGGATTCATCCTATCGGTGGAGCATATAGCTCGATATTTCTCTTAGTTCTTTGAACTCAACTGAATTTCGGGGACGAAATTCCAGTAAGTGGGGGAGAATTGTAACATCCCTAATTTAATTCCCAAGTTTAATTAGGAGATTAGTGGACTTAAGAGGTGAAGAGTGGTAGGAAAAATCCAGTGATAGATATTAGAACCAAGAATAGTTAGAGAATAGTTAAAGTTTCTAAAAAGGGAGAAGAATTAGAATTTAAATATTTAGAGCTCAAAACCCAAAACCCACCGTTGGATGTGAAGTTGGAATCATTAGGGAGTTTATCTCCAAATTTGAGCAAGATCCAACGGTTAAAGAAAAAGTTATGGCCAATTGAATTGCGAAAGGTGCTGTCATTTTTAGCATTGGACATCTATATCCAACATGGGATATCGATGTTGGATATCGATATCCATAGGTGGATATCGATATCCATGACTCTGCAGCACCAGATTTAAGTTGGAAAACATGAATTTTTGGGGCATTTTTCATAAGTTTCCTCTCTCTTCTCCACGGGTTCTTCTTCCCTCTCACCCTAGGGTTTTGCAATTTCTCAATTCAACATCAAATAAGACTAAATCAACACCACAAATCATTCACTTATCACCTCCCAATCATTTTCCTCTTTCAAATTTCTTTCTAATTCATATTTCCCCAAAATCCCAAATCAATCCTCAAACCCTAGTTTGTTCAATCCATTATATTACGGCTTGTAATCAGCAAAGGAGTATTAGAAGGTGTCTAAGAGCAAGGAATAGGAGGCTAAGAAGCTAGGATTGGAGCTTGGTGAGTGGGTTCCAAGAAAACCCCAAATTTCTCTTTCTCTCTCTGTCAAAGGTAAGGGAGGAGATATTTAGCTTAAATTAGAGAAAGGATATATTAATAATCATAGTAATATAATTATATATATGTTTAGTTTGTGCTTGTTATGAATTATGTGTGATTTCTTAAGTGATGGCTCTATACTAATTGATGAATGATGATTATGTTTAAGTTATGAACTATATGTTTGACTAATTGGATATGTGTTATTTACTAATTAGCTTGATATTTGTATGATAATATTAAGGTCATGGTAAGGTTGGGAATGGATTCCGATATAAGTGGTTATATTGGAATTTCTTAAGTTATAACTCATAACTTTATAAAAATAAGTAAGGAATAATGGTTGGACTAATTAAATCAAATTAAAATAAGTAGAAACACGTGCATTAAGAAGTGAGGAAGGACGTTAGGAATTGGGAAAGATACGAGAACATTCTATGGACTGAAGGACGGGTACGTGAAGGTTCATAGAATCGACGGACGAGAGTGTCGTAGTGACTAGATTGTGTTATTGAAACAATCGCGGAAAACTATTGTAGAGGACTTTGATCTACCAGGGGACCTAAGCCAGTACGAAGGACGGTCACGTGAAGTACTGGATAAGTCGGGGATTGGTCCTGTGCACACTATAATAGTTTTTATCAGTCACTTATACACATCATGACTAGTGCAAAGTGGTTCCCGCTATAGCCATTTGGGTAAACAACCCAAATTGTACGAAGGACGGTCACGTGAAGTACTGTGAAAGCATTGGTTGGGCAACACTTACTCCTAGTTGATTTTTCCCAATTGTGTGGAGGGCGATGTGAGGAATTATGAAAATATGGAAATATGGAATTATGGGCATATGGATAAATGGAAACCAATGGAAAAGGGTATATGGATTATTATGTACAATGGAGTTGCATTGCATCATATGCATTTGTGTATTTTGGATTATAATATGGAAACTTCATTTATATGGAATCATATATTGGTTTGATGTGTATATACTTATATTCTATTATTGTTATTATGTGTTTTCTTTAATTTCTGTTTAAATGTCTCACCCTCTTGGTTGACATTTTTAGGGATTCGCAATGGAGACAAAAGAGACATTTCACCACCGGGGATCATTTCCTCCCAATTAATGGGAATAAGATCTAAGTATGACTTGATAGTCATATTTACGCAACCACTACGTTCTGGAATCATAAGTGACAAATTAGTTATATTTTATAAAGGAAAAATATGTAAATGCCTTGATTCAAATTCCAATAGGTTATTATTGTATAAGGATTATACTTTTATATTGAGATTTTGTAAATGAAGGAGTTGCAATATCTGTTTTTATGAATATGAATGACATCTGGAAATCTGACAGGTGATTTGAATTATAAGGGAAAGATTCGATTTTTAAAGTAAACCCTGTCAAAATTTTTATAAACTCACTATTTTCTAAATAAACTTTATTATAAAAGGTATGGTGTTACATTTTATGGTATCAGAGCAATGGTTGCAATCCTCGGCTGTGGAGTATGGATCTCCACATCTCCAATGGGTTACTCCACATGAGAGTAACTAATTATTAGTTAACTAAGTGCTAGAATTTCAGAAGGAATAGGAGTATAAGTAGTGATAAGCAGTGAATGTTTAGTAATAGAGGTATTGTGTGTGTATCTCTTAGTTAATTTTTTATGATTTATATCCAGTCCAAAGTGGGCTAAGTTTAATTTTCAGAATGTGACTTTGTCATATTGAGAAGTGAACAGGAAATCAAAATTAAGGAAAGTGAAAACCCCAACGGGCCAGAGCACAAAATTGCTACCCCAACGGGAAGGACTAATCCTTAGTTTTGAATTGAATGCATCACTTCATGAATATGACAAAGAAAATGGAACTTTTGTTTACAATAAAATTTTTAAAGCCTCTCTGGAGTGGATAAGGAGTATCTATTATCTTATTGGAATTCAGGTAGTACGGAAATGATTATATTCTCCAATGCAATGTAGAATCGAGAAGGGCCCCTCGAGATTTACATTTAATTGGAAGATGACATCATTAAGTCCTTGAATCCAATGAAATAATAGTTAGATTTATTTCTTAGGTCTAAGGTAGGAAAGGTATTAGGGTGTAACCGAGATGTATCAGAGTGTGCAGCAGAAGCGCATAGGTATTGAGTTTAACTACTAGGATTGTTCTTAGTGAAAACAATATTCTCTGTCGTTAATCGATTAGCCATCAGGTTAATCGATTAACCAAAAGCAGTGCATCAGGCATTAATCGATTAACCAACAAGTTAATCGATTAAGACCTATTTGATTGACCAGACCTAAGTGCCTTCTACGTTCCACATTATATTTTGGTTATAGATGTACTATTATGGATAAGTTGTAAAAATTGTTTTTGCAACAAACTTTTCTAAGACTTTATTTTGAAAAGTATTAGTATTATGATTTATAATGAATGTCAAGTATACTAGTATTTGGATATTTTTCAAAGTATGGAATTAATTCAAACTTCAATAATTGATCAAGTGTCTCAATACCAATCTTTAAGAATGCATTGTTAACAATGCGAATCCCTAACTAATTGAACGATGGTGTAGTTTATCTTTAAATTACATCAATTGTCGATTAAATAGGAATTCACTGAATGTGAAAAAAGTCAATTCAAAAGAAAGCTGGAACTTCAAATTTAAAATAAAAGGAAATGCATTCAACCAGATTTGAAAATGAGAATGAAACTAAATTTCTTTTAACTGAAGAATACATTCCTTTTATTTGGGTTTGATAATCATAGAGGATTCCTATTTTCTTTGTCTACGGAATCCTCAAAACTTTGAAACAGTTTCAAAATTAATGGGAAACGAGTTTGAAAACTTATAAAATGATTGGGACTGGTGAGTGCTTGACATGTCTTTTACTCTCCAATAAATTTGCTAAAGTTTTAAATGAAAATGATTTTCAAATTACAAAGTGCCTTTCTCATTTTAAGGCAGATGCAAACTCTTGAGGATTTCATTATCACCAAGTACCAAATCTTTTCCATGAAGGTTGGTACTTCATTATTTTCTGCTATAATGTGGAATTGAGAAAAGTAAGTAAAGTTAGCAAGGTGGGTTAAAGGCAATGCATCTATCCTAGGGTTAAGACTTAATCTAAAACCTAAGTTAAGGCGATGGATGTTGTGTCTTTTCCTTTAAGTTCACTTAGAACTCCGAGGAAAAGTGTGATTATTCTTGAACAAGCTATATTCTGGAATCACAAACAATTTTCAAACCAATAAAAAAAATTATTTCCAGGAATACAGTTTGTTGAATGTTAAATTCCCAATTTTAACATCCATTATTAAAGCCGTAGCACCAGAGTTTAGAGAGCAATAGGGAAGTTTCGACTAAGGTCCGGAGATAGGAACAGTTGTGTGAGATTCTAACCTAAGGAACCCAATAGGAAACCTTAAATCTTTTGGAGAATAGTAAGCCTAGGTTTAGTTAAAGTCTTATAATTGTGAAGGTTTTCGGTAGATTGTGTTATAGAACCGGAGTCGTTTGATTAGTAGAAGCTAAGTCCGATTTGATTGAGCATTAAAGTCTAAGTCTCTTGCATATATAAACATATAGGTTCTTATAGGAAGTAGATTTTGTTTGTTTATGAAGGGCTAACTTGTATATGTATATGTATTTATAATTTTAAATTTACTATGACTATACGATTAAGTTAACCTATTTTTATCGACCAATTACTTGGAATCTTTTTAGGATAATTCTCCAAACTCTAACTATTTTCATGCGCTTTGTATACAATTCAAAGTTAGTTTTAGATAAAGGATATTTTCCAATTACTATAAAAAGAGATTTTGAAAGAGTACTATACTAATCCTTTGTAGCTAACTATCAAATGAAATTTTTCTAAAGTTAGTTATCTTATATCCCTTTACATGGAAAATTCTTAACTCCAATTCTTTTCCGAGTATATATATATATATATATAAATATATTCAATGTAACCCCGTTTCCGAGTATATGTATATTTTATAAGTGATGAACATGTAATTTTGAGAGGCTATGTCTTTGAGTAAATAACTAGTTACTTTCTATGTACACATAGGATTGAAGTATATCTACTCATGTAATATTTTAATCCATATTATCAACATCTATGAACTTGATTTTCAGATGCAATCTTTGTATCTATCTGTAAACTTAACCCTTATTGTTCCAATCATAATTATATCCAATTACTTTTCAATCTTGGTTATCTTGTTAAGAAAATGTTTAACATAACACTAAACTTTAACTTTTATAATGAATCCTTTTCATGTTTGACAACTCGGAATGTATGGACATTCCCAATCTTTTTCTTTTATATGAAATAATCCTTGTTGGAGTTTGATAGTATTTTCTTTCTTATTCTTGATCAATCCTTTCTAATTATACTATATGTATATAAATCTTAGGTAACCATTCAAGATTCTCAATGCTTATTCACATTTGTTTTGGAACTCTGTGCATTTAACTATTTCTCCTTAAACTCAGCTGCATTTAACTATATAGCTCGATATTTCTCTTAGTTCTTTGAACTCAGCTGAATTTCGGGGACGAAATTCCAGTAAGTGGGGGAGAATTGTAACATCCCTAATTTAATTCTCAAGTTTAATTAGGAGATTAGTGGACTTAAGAGGTGAAGAGTGGTAGGAAAAATCCAGTGATAGATATTAGAACCAAGAATAGTTAAAGAATAGTTAAAGTTTCTAAAAAGGGAGAAGAATTAGAATTTAAATATTTAGAGCTCAAAACCAAAAACCCACCGTTGGATGTGAAGTTGGAATCATTAGGGAGCTTATCTCCAAATTTGAGCAAGATCCAACGGTTAACGAAAAAGTTATGGCCAATTGAATTGCGAAAGGTGCTGTCATTTTTAGCATTGGACATCTATATCCAACATGGGATATCGATGTTGGATATCGATATCCATTCCACGACTCTGCAGCACCAGATTTAAGTTGGAAAACATGAATTTTTGGGGCATTTTTCATAAGTTTCCTCTCTCTTCTCCACGGGTTCTTCTTCCCTCTCACCCTAGGGTTTTGCAATTTCTCAATTCAACATCAAATAAGACTAAATCAACACCACAAATCATTCACTTATCACCTCCCAATCATTTTCCTCTTTCAAATCTCTTTCTAATTCATATTTCCCCAAAATCCCAAATCAATCCTCAAACCCTAGTTTGTTCAATCCATTATATTACGGCTTGTAATCAGCAAAGGAGTATTAGAAGGTGTCTAAGAGCAAGGAATAGGAGGCTAAGAAGCTAGGATTGGAGCTTGGTGTGTGGGTTCCAAGAAAACCCCAAATTTCTCTTTCTCTCTCTCTCAAAGGTAAGGGGGAGATATTTAGCTTAAATTAGAGAAAGGATATATTAATAATCATAGTAATATAATTATATATATGTTTAGTTTGTGCTTGTTATGAATTATGTGTGATTTCTTAAGTGATGGCTCTATACTAATTGATGAATGATGATTATGTTTAAGTTATGAACTATATGTTTGACTAATTGGATATGTGTTATTTACTAATTAGCTTGATATTTGTATGATAATATTAAGGTCATGGTAAGGTTGGGAATGGATTCCGATATAAGTGGTTATATTGGAATTTCTTAAGTTATAACTCATAACTTTATAAAAATAAGTAAGGAATAATGGTTGGACTAATTAAATCAAATTAAAATAAGTAGAAACACGTGCATTCACTACTGCAAAAAGTACTTTTAAAATCGGTCGTTTTGGACTTTTGAAATCGGTCGTTGTGGTGATGTTGAAAATGGTGAAATTAAAAGTGGACCTTTTGAAATCGGTCATAACGACCGATTTTAAAAGTACTTTTTGAAATCGGTCGTTTTGACCGATTTTAAAAGTACTTTTTGAAATCGATGAAATCGGTCGTTTTGACCGATTTCAAAAGTACTTTTGAAATCGGTCACTCTTACAACCGATTTTAAAAGTCTTTTTTTTCCACATAATATATACATCCCCTGCTGCATGAAATTAAAAATTTTCTTTTTTACACAGAAGAATAACCCAATTACAGAACCTAAGCAAGCTAACAATAGTAATAAAACAAAATCCATTTCATAACTCAACTAATTAACCAAAAGCTACAATCCATTTCCAGAATGTAAATAAAACAAGCAAAATGAACAGGGCATACAACAACCGGGTACGTGAATTGTTATACACTACTAATTCTACAAATTTTATCCTAAAACCTTTAGCATCAAGTGCAGGGATGGCCCAAGCTTCTCTTTCTGCTCTTTTCCAAATATCATGTCTCTTGTCTTTGCTTCCAATTGCTACTTGTCTGCAAACATCAATAAACAAATATGCAACAAGAACACATTAGTTGCAAGAGCTACATTTCAATGGTAAATTGAGTTACATGCAAGCCACATTATTTTAGATACTCTAAAATAATAAACACTCTCGTATTTGAATTTGTTGGGGATTGAGTTGTGACTATAGCTAAGAATAATCATCCAAGAAACGCCTACCAAAGGAGCATGTCTAATTAGCATTTTAAATCACACTATGAAACATCATCTTCATGGCTTTTTTACACAAAATAGCATACTATAAGGCAAGGTTTAAGATCCTTTCGCCTTGGAAGCTTTGCTTTAAAGATTCAGGATCAATAATTTTAAAATAGAAGACAGAAAGAAAAAAAATTGTTAATGAATTATGCCAATTTACACTCACACGTGCACAAGATACTAACTAATTGTCAAAGAGATTGCGTACTGATATATGAAACATTCATGTAATACTTACAAAGTTCCAAACTATAATACTAACCTATTAAAGTGTTTTTTTTCCTGCAAAAAAAATCAAACAAGCTTACCGGTCTTTGTATAATTAATGAGTTGCACAGTAACTTCTGTATGGTTGTCAATTGCCTCTAATTTTTCTTATAGTTGCTGAATCAGTTTCAGGTCCTTGCAGAAACCTAAATAGCCAAATAGAATACAAAGCAAACACAACTGAATTTTTGTAGAATTATAGTATATATTATATAAGCAAATGTGTCACTGTATAATTCATGTAATGCAACCAATCAATCATAAACATCAAAAAGTGTCATGCGCTAGTTAATTCTAATGTTAGAAGGGTAGATCTGGTGATGCTTATAGTATAATATCTCTAGCAGTAATAACTTTGTAATACCCCTACCACTTGTTAAACAATCAGCAAAGAAACTACTGATGGTTAACAAAAGGGCTTTAAACTCTCCACATATAATAAAAACAATTAGAACAAGTTTCTTTGACTGCACACCAGTTGATCATAACAAGTTTATTTGGCTTATCGTCCCTGTAAGTATCCGGGAGAGGAAAGTCAAAAGCTCCAAGCCTTTTTTCCATCACCATCATTATGCCAAATCCAAAAGTCATAAGTTATTGACCCTATCATTAGTTCCATTAGATTTAATGGTTAGTTCAAATTACTACAAGTAAGTAAATACAAAAGGTTTTCGGTTTTTTAACAAATGCCTATTATTCTGGTAATGACAAAACATCATATTTTTTAACATAGACTAGGATTAACAACATAAGCACCTGCAACCACAATATTAGAAACTGTATTTTTTTTTAAATCAGCCACTTATTGACAGATTTAGAAACTCTAATTTTTTTTTTAAATCAGCCATAAAATGAACGATTTTCTAGTAGTGAATAAAGTAAACAATTGAAGATTCCTAAAAACAACAAAAACAATATCAATAATAGAGATGCAGAAAAGGACAATTTTTGATCCCGGGCTCAAAACTTGAAATAGTGAAAGAATACAATACACGAAACTGCTAAAGGACAAATTTCAAGTATACATGACAAGAACATTAGAGCGAGAGAAACATGCCACTTTGATTAGGGGTGGAAAAAAGACCAGGAAGCTAGAAACCTACTGACCAGATAAACAGCACTGAATCGCCAGCAACAAGTCTCTTGGCACTCACAAAGACACTCCATCCTGTAGTAAGTAGATGTCTTTTAGGTTGGCCTGCATAAAAAGAAACCAAGTTCAAACATTGTAAATAGTAAGTACACTGATTTTCGGCACCGGCAAGAAAAATAAAAGCTTCTAACTTCTAAAAAGGAAAAAACGAAAATAAAAATAAAAATATTCCTATATTTGCAATTAAAAAGAAGTAAATAATCTCTGCTTTATAACTCACCCCGGAAGATATGTCTGAATTTCCATTCATTACCATGCAAATCCCTTGCAATTAACTCTTGACAAGGAGGCTGTTGGGAGAAGTCCTGTTCGTCGCAATTATTAAGTTAAGAAATCCCCATATTTAATGAACAAATTAAAATTTTAGAGCAAGACTACACGAAAAAAATTATACCAACGGAGGAAACACTTTTTCAGCTGCCCGGCGAGGAACAGAAAATCCCCCATGAGTGCTCGTGTCACTGGCTGTCAAAATTTTGCAAAAGTAGTTTGTTGGCTGCTTACTTGGAATGCCCAACTCTGCTGGAAGGTATGCCTCCTTTTGCTCTTCCTGCAAACATGGTCAGAGTCAAAAGTTGAAGTTTGAATGTAACTATAAAACCAGCACAACCAGTTATCAGTTAAGAAAGGGGATCATACGGACTCAGAGGCTGCAAGGTCATCTGTGCATACACTTCATCAGTCTCGCTATCAGCCTGAATCCAGAACAAAGGTAAAAATAATTAAAGAAAAAGAGAGTGCAGAAATCACAACATAGGGGAATTGGTACCAACGAAACCAAAATAATCAAAGCCTTATTACTATAAAAAGAATGAATATGAACAAAGAAACCTTACATGCATAGTCACATTATGAAGCTGACAAACAAGTTGGGGAGGTAAGCTTGGATAATTGGGCATATGGCCATCCACTTCCCTGTTGGTTGATGCAGCAACCTAAGCAAAAAAGGCCAACTTAGGATATGCATACATATATAGTGTATGCGGATAAACAAGAGATACTTTTAAATGTAAATTTTTATGTGCTGATTTAAGGGATGAAGGTGAAGAGATTTTCCATTACTTTGTGTTAATTCATTAACCTGCAAGAATTCAAGACTAAAGAATTGTTCTTAGGAGTGAATTAACAATTAAGGGTCACCACAGACAAAGAATAAAACTGGTCTTGCTAAACAATGATAAAAGAAAATCCACCCTTAAAATGAGCAGAGCCACTCTCTGCCAGAGACCATAGACAAGACAAGAGAATCCTCATCCAGAAGCTGAAGATTTTTTATTACTTGCATAAATACCATAGTAAAAGAAAATTGACAGGTAGCTCCAACAAGGATTTCTCTATAGGGGCAATAATCTATCATCATATCTTACTCACATGTTCACTGTGACCTTGTGGAAAGTAGACCACACGGTAGGGAATATGCTGCAATTGAAGGAGAAGAAGCCATATAAGACATTCACACAGATGGCTGAGAAATGTAGCTGAGAAATAGAAACATTTTTTTCAAAAAAAAAAGCAGGAATAAAAATAGAAATAAAAATAAACCCTAACTTCAACAAAAGCAAGATTGAAAATAAAATTTGGGATTAGGAATAAAAAACAAAAAAGGAGTAAGAACAAACCACAAGAAGCACCAGCGGAAGGAGCAGAACCAGAGGGAGTGGTCGAGCGCCACAGTGGGTGAGCCGTTGAGAGCGCCGCCGTGAGTGAGTGAACCAGAAGTGGGGAGCGCCGCCGTGAGTGAGCGAACCAGAGGGAGTGGACCACGAGCTCAGCCAAGAAAGGAGACGGCGCAGCGATTAGGGACAGAAAGGAGAGGCTCTGCGATTGGGGACAGAAAGGAGATGAGAGACAGAAAGGCGCAGCGAAGAAGAAAAGGAAGAGAGACAAACCTAGGAGACGGCGGCGGCGGAGTGAAAGAGATGGTGAAGAAGACTGGCAGCGAGGCGGTGAGAGTGAGACGACTGGCGGCAGAGTGAGAGTGGGTGAGAGCTGTGAAGGAGACTAACCTAGAAAGTATGACTTATGTGACTGGCGGAGTGAGAGTGCGCGCCATACAAATTTTTGGGGCAAACTTATTAAATCGGTTACTATGACCGATTTAGAAACTAGTTTTTTTTATTTTTTAAATCGGACTTAAAACGAACGATTTAGAAAGATCAAAATAATAAAAAAAGTAAATAAAAAAAGAAAAAATACTTACGAAATCGGTCGTTTTGACCGATTTTAAAAGATAAAAAATTAAAAAGAAAAAATACTTACGAAATCGGTCGTTTTGACCGATTTTAAAAGATAAAAATTTAACAAAAGAAAAAAATACTTACGAAATCGGCCGTTTTGACCGATTTTAAAAGATAAAAAATTAAAAATTTAAAAAAAGAAAAAAATACTTACGATTAAAAAATTAAAAATTAAAAAAAGAAAAAATACTTACGAAATCGGTCATTTTGACCGATTTCAAAAGATAAAAAATTAAAAATTTAAAAAAAGAAAAAATACTTACGAAATCGGTTGTTTAACGACCGATTTCAAAAGTTAGATTTTATTTACAAAATTGCCACCGCGTTTTTTTTTTAAATCGGCTTTACAACGACCGATTTTAAAACCCCGATTTCAAAACCTTATTTTCTAGTAGTGATTAAGAAGTGAGGAAGGACGTTAGGAATTGGGAAAGATACGAGAACATTCTATGGACTGAAGGACGGGTACGTGAAGGTTCATAGAATCGACGGACGAGAGTGTCGTAGTGACTAGATTGTGTTATTGAAACAATCGCGGAAAACTATTGTAGAGGACTTTGATCTACCAGGGGACCTAAGCCAGTACGAAGGACGGTCACGTGAAGTACTGGATAAGTCGGGGATTGGTCCTGTGCACACTATAATAGTTTTTATCAGTCACTTATACACATCATGACTAGTGCAAAGTGGTTCCCGCTATAGCCAATTTGGGTAAACAACCCAAATTGTACGAAGGACGGTCACGTGAAGTACTGTGCAAGCATTGGTTGGGGAACACTTACTCCTAGTTGATTTTTCCCAATTGTGTGGAGGGCGATGTGAGGAATTATGGAAATATGGAAATATGGAATTATGGGCATATGGATAAATGGAAACCAATGGAAAAGGGTATATGGATTATTATGTACTATGGAGTTGCATTGCATCATATGCATTTGTGTATTTTGGATTATAATATGGAAACTTCATTTATATGGAATCATATATTGGTGTGATGTGTATATACTTATATTCTATTATTGTTATTATGTGTTTTCTTTAATTTTTGTTTAAATGTCTCACCCTCTTGGTTGACATTTTTAGGGGTTCGCAATGGAGACAAAAGAGACATTTCACCACCGGGGATCATTTCCTCCCAATTAATGGGAATAAGATCTAAGTATGACTTGATAGTCATATTTACGCAACCACTACGTTCTGGAATCATAAGTGACAAATTAGTTATATTTTATAAAGGAAAAATATGTAAATGCCTTGATTCAAATTCCAATAGGTTATTATTGTATAAGGATTATACTTTTATATTGAGATTTTGTAAATGAAGGAGTTGCAATATCTGTTTTTATGAATATGAATGACATCTAGAAATCTGACAGGTGATTTGAATTATAAGGGAAAGATTCGATTTTTAAAGTAAGCCCTGTCAAAATTTTTATAAACTCATTATTTTCTAAATAAACTTTATTATAAAAGGTATGGTGCTACAATGCTCACTCCCTTACCATATTTCAGGTACAGAGATTGAGTTAGCACAGCCCCCGGCCGAACAGGAGTGCTCTCCCTCACAGGGAGAGTAGGGTTATTATTGGGATTAGGATATTATTTTTGGCACAGCAATGTGTTGAGCATCATGCTAGTTGCACCTAGTATTTATTTTCCGCTTAAACTCTGATAACTGATACAGGATATTATATTTTATGCCCATGGGGCTGTTATATGATATGTGCATGAGATGAAGCCCTGTTGGCTGTTGGTTGTTTATATTGATAATGTTATTCACAGGTTAAAATTTGGAAAAGTCCGAAAAACAATCAAAACTCCGTCCGTTTGACGGGTGATTTTATTATATTAAAAAGGAATTTTTAAGTACACATCTTTAATACTTGAGAATTAACGGTAGAAATTATTAAGGTGTTACAATTGTAGCAGTGATAAAATTTCGAAAACTCTAAAATAAAAATCAAAGCTTTACATTTTCATAATCTAGATTTCGATACGATCGTTTTGACATATCATTTGTAATTTTTCGGCGTACGGTTAAAAAGATATGAATTTTTGAAGTTCTAGCTCTATAACCCAAAAATTCATTTTTCAGCCAAAACCTTAGTAAAGATTATTTCAATATAATTAAAATATTTATTAAATATCCAGAAATGAAATTTCACACTTAAAATAAAATACACAATTATAATTATTATATATATATATAGTATCGCTGCATATGTATAAAATAAATCAACTAAAGACAATTATCATTAAACTATTCTTAAAATAATTGTGATTTAAATCAAATAAAATATTAAAATAAATTGGAAAAAATTGCGGGTCTCACGAAAAGAAGTTTTTGAAGTAGAATCTTGTGTCGGATGCTGGAATCTTGCATGGAGAAGAAGATGGGATGATTGGGAAATTTTTGAAAAGAATGAGTTATTTATTCTGTTGAGAGATGTTACTCTGCAGGCCAATGAGCCTGATCTGGTTTTATGGGGCCTTGGCAATGGTGGCACTTTTTCTGTTAAAACAACATACAATTTCTTAATGTCTAAACTGTCACCTACTGCTGTTGGTATTGTTCTTTATTTGGTATTTGGCAGGTGCTTTGAAGAAGATGGGGAAGGTTAAGGCTCCTCCAAAGGTCCAAGCGTTCATGTGGCAATTGCTTCGGGACAGAATTCCAACAAAACTGAATTTGTGGAAGCGAGGAGTAAGAGTTTCTGCAAACTGTGTTCTTTGTGGTCAAACAAACAGAGGTGGATTCTTCCCATACGTTGTTTTTATATTGTGAAGTTGTTTCTCAGGTTTGGAATGCCATTGGTGCTTGGTTACAGATTAATTTCAATAGGCAGGCATCGGTTCCGCTCTACGAAGACTTCCTTCGTTATTAGGCGAATTGGTCAGGTAAAAAGGAAAAATCTTCGGCTGTTATAGTCTGGTTTGCAGTTATGTGGTTTTTAAAGAAGAAGATCTCAACTTAGTGGAGTTAGTTGACTCTATAAAGTTTAGATCTTGGCGTTGGGTTAATGTGTTGGGGTTTGTCTATCTCATATGAAAATTGGCAATTATGCCTTATACCTGGTTCCTAAGCTGTGTTGTTCACTGCTCTATCTTGGTATAAGCTCTGTTGTTCATTGCTCTATCTTGGTATTGGGTGGTTCTTTTATTGTTTATCCTCCTAAGGTGGGAGGAGTTAGTGTTTCTTGTTTGGTCCTGTTATGCTCTTTTTCCCTTATTTTGAATTTTCCATCTGGGTTTTTTTCATTCAAGGTTTTTAAGGAGGTAAAGGTCCTACCAAGTGTTTTTTTGGTGGTTAGGGTCATTATTTGTGTATAGGTTGGTAGGTGGATTTGGGGGAATTTTTTGTATGAGATTACTAGTACTTTGTTTGCTTCACAATGGTGTGAAGCTTAAAATTGTATCTGGTTGTGATTAACTTGATGCACATGATTGTGATTCCCTCTGACTAACCTTTTTAGAAGGTGGGGTCTTTGAATGTTCTATGATGCTCGATTAATCTTTTTGTTAATAAATTTTTCTTTGTTTGTTGTTAAAAAAACATATAAAAAAATCATACGTGGAATTTGTTTGTACACGTGCCTACCGTGAAGCCAGCTATGTTGCGGATGCATGATCCCAACCTTCTGAGGGGCATGTAATTTGTTTTTTGGTTTTGCGTGACAAAGCATTAATATTAGTAAACTTCTATCATCATACTATGAAAGTATAACAAATAAATGGAAAGAAATCAATAAAATATTGGGTTAATCAAATTGTGATATTTATATGCCATAATTCATTATAAGAAAGTAATTTAAAATGAGAAAAAATAGAGTATGATTGAAAGGATTAATTTTTAAATAGGTTCTATCTCTTTTTTTTCCATATTCCTTGCGAAATTACCGGTATTCCTAAGAGCACCCTTAATACCAGGGAGCTCTTAAGACTAATCTGGAGCGAGCTGCGTGGCTGGCTTTCCCAGCGGAATTTTTTAGTTGAAATCAAACCTGTAACACCCTCACTTTTATTAGTTATATTTAAGTTTTATTAAAATTAGTGTTAGAAAATATCTTTTAAACTTAATTACTTTTAAAAAATATCTTACGAAAATTCGGCAGAGTTTCCTCTGTTTTTCGGACTTCCCAAAAATTTTCTTCTTAAAACCTGTCAATCCAGAAATATTTAAAAACATAAAACACGACAGCCTAATAATCAGATCAGATCCTAACGCCCGATTAGTATAAGCTTCAGGGCATACGTCTATTACATATTCTAAAATTACAAAAATAGTTGTCCACTCATAATAATAAATATACATTCCACGTAGTGGAATGCAAATCCTGCTCGGCCATGTTCCATGTAAGCTCCACTTCAGTACCTGCAAAATATAGCAAGAAGGGTAGCATTACACAGAACTTGAAAAGATAAATTCTACAAGAGACATAGCAATAAACTAAGCCTACCCTATTATTAATATTCGTTACTCATGAATATCCATATAATTATTTTTCTTTTAGTTCTTCACATATTCTCACTTTCTTTTAACTTTTAATTCTCTTTTCATTTTCTCACATTTTATTCCACTTTTACTCCGCTATTCATTTCTATATCATTTCTCTTTTCATTCACTAGTGGAAAATATGGATTTTACATCAGCTATTTAACATCTGTTTTAAAAAATTGATGTAAAAGCAAAACGCGGTGGCAAACTTGTAATTATTTTTTAGAGGGAAAACTTTCCGCATCTGTTTTTTTTATTAACAGATGTGGAATGTCTTATGTCTACTACTTTTCGCATCTGTTTTTAAATAAATGATGCGGAATGTAACGCGGTGGCAAACATGTAATTTAGATAAATTTAAGAGTTAAAACTTTCCGCATCTTTTTTTATTAACAGATGCGGAATGTCTTATGTCTGCCACTTTTCGCATCTGTTTTTTAATGAGTGATGCGGAATGTAACGCGGTGGCAAATTTGTAATTTAGATAAGTTTAAGAAAAAAAACTTTTCGCATCAATTTTATTACAACTGATGCAGAAACTCATAATTTCTTACACTTTCCGAATCTATTTTTGATTAACAGATGCGAAATGTTTTGTTTTGTTACATTTTGGCATCGGTTTTTAATTAAATGATGCAGAATGTCTTAGTATACTTATTTCAAGTTTAACCTAAAATCCAAATTCATTCTTCTTCTTCTTGTACGACTTCTTCTTCTTCGTTATTCTTCCTCTCGTTTATGCCTTCTCTCCCCAATTCGTTTTCCCTCTCTTCCGCCTCCGCGGCTCGTCTTCTTCTTCGTTAGTCTTCTCCTCAAGCTCCCAAGCCTCAAGCGTGACCTCTCTTCCGCAGCCGTAGTTCGTCTTCTTCGTTCCCTCTCATCGCCACGCTGCTGCTCTTCGCCATCTCTCTCTTCCAAGCAAAGTACCTTTGATTCTTCTATCTTTTTCTTCCATAACAATTTTATTCTCGTATTCCAGTGATTATTGTTATTAATCATGAAGTTCAATCTTTTAATATGAACCCTAAATTTCAGATCCGTTGATAATGATTAATGAGGTTATTCTTAAATTTTTCTAATTGATTTTATTTTATTTTTAGGTGGAAAAGCTAAGCCTTTGAAGAAACCCAAGTCCGATGAGAAAGACTACGACGAGGTATATTATTGAAATCGAATTTATTTTGGAGTTCGTTGTTTTCAGTTTGTTATTATATTTAAGATGTAATTTAAATTGGTGTGATGAAAGGTCATAATTTTAAAGATTGATGCATTTTTATTTGAGAATTAGTAGTAATATTGAGGAAAAGGGAGAATAGAAGTAAGGCATAATGACTCAACGAGAGCTATCCATATTCGCTGATTAAAATCATGTAGACTCAAATTCGTGTCGGATGAATCATTTAGATGTGGAAATTAAAATAAAAAAGAATTGGGTGAAAAAAGCTTAAACAAGTGTAGAAGAACATCAGTAACAGATTGCTACAACTGGCAATTAATAATTATTTCGAATAAAGTGATTTCTTTTTTTACGTAGTATATAACTATAATAATAAGAAGAAAGAAATTAAAAAAAAGGGGGGGAGGAGGGGGAATGATCGTACCTCTGTTGCAGGAGGAAGAGTAGAGAATGAATGAGGAAGGTAGGTGGTGATTACGCAAAAAATTGGGGTTGGCTTAATCTATACTCTTCCTTTCATAATTTCCGAAACCTCAAAGCTCGTTCAGTGAAAAATAGTATAAGAAAGATAGGATAAAATCAATATACTATATCTCATTTGATTAAAATTTATAGTTTGGTGAACTTATAAGATATGATAGCGTTATTTTTATTTTTAAAATATGCGTTGTTCTCTGTTGTTGCAGACCAATGGTTCCACCATGCTAAATCCCTCGCATTGATTAGGACACACTTTATCTCGGTAAGATCCGGTATAATCCTTTTTCTTTGGAACTCCATTACCTTTAGTAGGCATATTTCAGTGATAGCACTCTCAACCTCTTCGTGTAAAACTTTCACTTGATTACCTTAAGTTATCCTATCATGAGAAGCTCCTCCTATCATAAACTTTATTAATTGAAGATGTGTTCCATTAGAGTTATTAACATTCATCTCATAAGAATGTTGTTCCTGCTTTGGGCAAACTTCTTCAGGGAGCAATTCATTTCACAGCCTCTTGCATATTATTTATCTCTAAATTTTTGGCAGAGTTCCAACAGAACGTCACAGACATGGATATTACATTCCAACTACTAGAGATAACTTATATTCTGGTTTTCATTTCAATTTCATAGTTATGTTGTTTATTTTAAAAAAAAAGAAGTTATAATTTTTTTTTATTGTATGACATTTACGGTGGTAGTAGTTATACTTTTATTTTCCTCAAGCTGGGTTAAATCAAGTTACCTGCTGCGTCCATGTCATGCTAGGTGTTATCTTGGGTTGTAGCTATTTCATTTCCAATAATCAGACCCTGAACAACATTTAGTTGTCTGAAGAGTTAGAGCATATTTAAATTGAGAATATTAGTAGCTCTGTTGAATGCTTTTATCTGGCTATTTTCTACTGCTGAGTTTTCTGGATATATTCTAGAATTAATTATTTTCCTCTAATTTTTGTAACACATGCAGATTTCACATATGTCGTCTGCATCTTCCAAGTAAATTTGATAGTCAAATTGCTTCATGATAGTATCAGTTAGCAATTATTTGTTTTCATATATTGGTGGTTACTTATAGCTCATGGCCATCAAACATCCTATCAGTATGATACAATTTGATATGGTGTGTGTGTGTCTTAATTTACTGCAATTACTTGGGTGTTGACAGGGGTGCTATATCGTGTGTAGTTTTCTTGTTATATTATTTTGATATAGTTGGTAGGACTTATTTATAGATCTCGTATCTATTAGTATGTATTGCAGATATATTATCTCAATTTGGCCGATGTTGGCTATATGGTATTGAATGTTAGGCAGTAAAGTACCAAGAAGGGCTTAGATAAGTGTTGCAAAGAGGTGGAGGAAGAGCAAGAAAAACTCTTACTAGGTACTGTTTTGATACTCTTTTTGTTTCAAGTCCTTGTTTAGGTACTCCACGTAGTGGAAATTTGATGTTGTGATGTTCTATCTTGAACAAAGATTGATGTAATATACTTACATTTGCTAGGATAAGGTTGTATTTTAATTTTTGGTGTCTTTGTTTCCTCTAATGCTCCACCTCCTTTGCTGCTGAATGTCCTATTATTTGATTTCATTTTGTATATCTTACATGCCTTTCTAGGGTATCAGCGGGTTCAAGCACTAAAATAGTGGGTGTCTCTTTGAGGAAATCTTTCACGGTATGAACACCAGTTACTAAATCATAGCTCTTCCAATTTCCAGTTAACATAACATCATGTTGTTTCTTGTTTACTTAATCAGTTCTTTGGATTTATGGAGATGGTAGCATATCAGCATATAATTATATGAAATATTAATTAACAATATAAATTTTCTCTAGGGCTATAACTATAAATACTGATCACTTTTGATGCTCAAATTAGGGAAGAGTGCTGCAAAGAAAGAGTGATGTTCAGTTAGATGCTTCCAAGAAAGGTAATCTATTTTCTCTTCAAGGTTTTCATTTTATGTTTCTTATATTTGGAACATATGCCATTTAGTTGTTTTTCTCCCATTGGTATACTAAAGCAGAAGTCACAGATTCTAGGGCATATTTAGATCATCAGAAGAATGATACAAATGGAGGCCAATCAGTTGTTATCACAAATGACAGGTACTGGGATCTTGTCTTTTGTTGATCTCCCATTTAGTAGAATATTAAACCTATTCATGGTTTTAATGTTACCAACTTACAAGCACTTTAAAATAGAAATCATGTGACATTTTTTTTCTTTTAGGTTTGCAAGGAAACCTTTATTAGCTTCAAGGTGTGTATTTAATTTTGTTGATTCACACAAGTTTTTTATGAATAACATAAAATGTGACTGAAACATAATATTCTCCTTCTTTTTTTTTTTAAACTTTTCCATTATTATAAATTTTTATGGCTTAGTAAACACACAATTGCTTGTAATAGGTTATTCTTTTGCACATAAGTCATAACTATCGACTACTTCTGGACCAATAGTTATGGCACTTGAGGGATGTGTCATTTCTATTGCAAAGATACCTTATTAGTTATTAGCAAATAGTACTCCCTCTGGTCTCATATAAAACAAAATAACCGAAAAAGATAGTTAAATGTATTTATCCTTTTCAAATTAATAAGAATTATAGTTACTTTAGGAAAATTAGGAAAATTGTATTAAGAATGAGATAAAAGTTAGATGAAATCACTACTTTCTAAGAATATTTTAAAAATAATTGTATCGAGAATAGAAAGTTAGTAAATTTTTTCTTATATTTATGATAAGATAAATATGTCTTGATTTTCTTATACTACATTCGTTTCATAAGTAGTGTATTTTAAGATTATACACGATTTTTAAGAAATGATTAAATGATTAAGAATTTGGGATACTTTGTCTATAACACCCTTATATAATAATTATTGAAAAGAGATAAAAATACTGAAAGTGAAAATGAGAGTATGATAAATAGGGATGTGTTGAAAAAAATAATATTAATTATATATTTGGTTTTGAAAAATAACAATACATATGAAACATAAAATAAAAACTCTAAACATTAGAGTTTTACTTTTGTTCCAAGCTTAGTTGATTTGTTTACATTTTCTCATAAATTTTACTTTTGTTGCAGGATGTTCATTGGCACTTCCAAAAGGATGGAGCTGGCTCAAGTTATAGTTAGTAGTATAGCTAATTTTCCTGCCAATTTCAGTACCTACAAGTAGTTAGTTTAATGTAGAAGCTAACTTATCAAGTGTTTATTTTATTTGTAGTTTGTATTAAATTACTTAGGATATTTTGCCTTTTGGAATCATTTGTATTATAACACTATTTTTTTGTATTAAATGTGGATTCATTTGTATTATGAGTTTATTATAAGCTTATTTTGCCTTTTGGATCCATTAATGAAGGTCATCAATAGATATAAAAAATATAAAAAAAAATCAACTTTTCCACATCTTTTTTTTATAAAAAACAGACATTCCGCATCTGTTTTATCGTAAAACAGATGCGGAAAGTGGACATTTCGCATCTGTTTTATCGTAAAATAGATGCGGAAAGTGGACATTTTAGATGCGGAAAGTGAACATTCCGCATCTGTTTTATCGTAGAACAGATGCGGAAAGTGGACATTCCGCATCTGTTTTACGATAAAACAGATGCAGAATGTCCATTTTTCGCATCTGTTTTACGATAAAACAGATGCGGAATGTCCATTTTCCGCATCTGTTTGGGTTCGTAAGTGATGTGGAAAGTAACTTTTCGCATCAGTTATGGAACTTTTCGCATCTGTTTTTAAAAGTGATGCGGAAAGTCCAATCTTTCACATCTGTTTTTAAAAGTGATGCAGAAAGTCATTACTTTTAACATCTCTCACATTTATATCATTTCTAAAACAGATGCGGAATGCGTTTTAAAACAGATGTTAAATGTCCGTTCTCCAGTAGTGATTCTTTTATTTCCATTCTTTTTTCTTTTAATGCCGACATGCCTCGGCAGGCTCGCATCGGTCTTCCATCTTTTATTATCGACACGCCTCGACAGGCTCGCATCGGTCTTTCATTCTTATTATTATCGACACGCCTCGACAGGCCCGCAGTGTTCTTTTAATACCGACACGCCTCGACAGGCTCGCATCGGTGCTGACACGCCTCGACAAGCTCGCATTGGGCTTCTTTTATCTTTTATTTTCGACACGCCTCGACAGGCTCGCGCCGCTTTTATTCTTTTAACACCGACACGCCTCGACAGGCTCGCATCGGTGCCGACACGCCTTGACAGACTCGCATCAGTCTTCCTTTACCTTTCTTTCTTTTTCTTTTTCTTTTTCTTCTTCTCTTCCTTTTTCTTTTTCTTCATCATATATCTTTTCTCTTCTTTTGATTTCCAGTATTATTCTCTTTTCTCTCATTTCTTTCCTTAGTGACTTATTTTCATTTTATTTATTTTCCTATACTTAAGTATCTCTCTTTCTTTTCTTTTTCTTCTTCTATTTATTAATTATCTTAATTTATATTTAACTCTACTTAGCTTTAGTGTTGTTGTTATATTTTAAATTCCCATTTCTAATTCTTAGTTCATTTCTATGATTCCTCTATCTCACTATTATTTACTTATTCTTCTTACATTATTACTCCGTTCAATTTCACTACCATATTAACTTAATTTGTTTTCCCCTATTATATTACGTCATTCTACTTAACTGTCACAATTGCATCCTCTCTCACTCTCTTATTATTTTTTCACTAAATTCTTTTACTGACTACCTACTTGTATTTGAAATTCAGTTTATTATTTCGTTTCTATTTCATTAATACCCGACAATGTAACACCCCAAATTTTTAATTCCTGATTAATGAAGATTAATTATAAAGGTTTATTTGTAATTAATTATTTTTGTGAAATCCTTGATTGTGAAATAATTTATTATGCATAAAAATATTAGATAATTTCTAATATGTGAAGATAATGTTTTTGCTCATCAGTCCCTGTTTTGGGACCTAGAAATAATTTTAGAAAGGTTTTGGAGGGAAAGAAAATAAAATAAATATTTTTGAATAACTGGCCAAAATACTCGAGTACTTCTGTGAATACTCGAGTATTCTGGTCAGAGTTGCACTTGTGAGTGCGTTGGCTGAGTCACCAACTCAGAAACCTCACGAGTTGACACGTTAGCGACTCAGGGACACGACCATGGCATCGTGTCGACCTGCATGAGTGATGGATTCGAGTATTTAAACTCATGGTGTTGATGAATCGAACCATTTTGCCAAATTCTGAAATCTCATGAAGTTAGGGTTCTTGATTTCTCTGGTTCGATTCTCCTTCTTTGAGTTGAGTTAGGTCACAAATCATACACCAATACGAAGCTCACATCTAGAGCTTTGTATAGACACCAAAATTGTGAGATGAGAGTTTGAGTGTTAGAAGAATCGAAGCTCAAAAGTGGGGGTTTGGTTGCTGTCAACTGGTTCTTGGAGCTCACTTTGATCTTCAATTGTGGTAAGCTCATGAACCCTCTTGATTCCAATTTGGTTTTAATCTCTCGTGCATGTTGCAGAGAGTGGATTCTAACCTTTTTCCCCAATTTTTGTGCACGATTACTCACTCAAACAATGTGTTTTTTGGACTCTGCTCACACTATTCTGCATTTTGGTGGGTGAAGTGATTTGAGCTGGTGTTGGTGGCTGCTGTGTGGCTGCTGCTGTTCTTTGGTGTTTTTAAGTTTGTCAAAGTGTTGTCTAAGGTATGGGAGAAGTCGTTCATATTGCTAGGATTATAGATTGTGAATTTAGAATTGTTGTGCTATGTGAATTGGACCAAGACATGCTTGCTGGACTTGGAGGTTCAGACAATCACTTGGTCATTTGATTTATAACATGGATAATGTCTGAAATGAATTAATGAAATTAAGCTATAGGAACTTAAGAGTTTGGTTGAGTTATAATTGGCAAATGTGATAAATCATGACCTTGATGTGGTATGCTTATGGTAAGCCATTAATGGACATTGAATAAGTTTGGAGTAAGTTCTAAATACTGCATTTGTGCTGTACAAACTTAGTTTCTATGTTAATTGTGGGTAAATGTGATATTGTTATGTTGAGTTGCATAATATGTGGTTTTATGCATAAATAGGAGCATGATAGGATTCTCTGTGAATTGATGTGATCTCTGTGTTGAGGCAAGTTTTAATTATGTAAATAGAGATCATTTGAGCATTGAATTGAGTTAGAATTACTCATAATTGATTTTGGCATGTCAAGTTGTTGAAAATGTGGTTTTATGCATAATTGGTGCTCAAATTCAATTCTGTGTAATTTGATGTGTTCTAAGGGTTTGAACACGTTTTTTATATGTTGTATGAACTCTATTGATCATTGGATTGGACTAAAAATGATTAGAATTGAAAATGGTATGTTAAAATCAAGTTTCCAGTCTGTTATGCAATAAAAGACTCGAGTATTAGGCTGGTTACTCGAGTAAAATTCTGGTAAAACAAGGTATGTTGAGGAAGAACACTCGAGTACCATGCCTAGAACTCGAGTAATTGAGTGATTGCATGGGATATGTTAAGGTAAACCACTCGAGTAATTCAGGGGTCACTCGAGTATTCTGGAAATGATGAAGAACACTCGAGTAACTCATGAATCACTCGAGTATTTTTATGAATCTGAAACCCAAATTCCCAAAAAGACATGAACACTCGAGTATCCTGAAGAATACTCGATTAATCTGGAAATAGGTTAAGAACACTCGAGTATTCTGAAGAACACTCGAGCAGTTCACCCAGAATATTGAAAATACCATTTTTAATTCTGAATCATTTGGTTAATAACTAAATATTGATAATCCAAGTGATCTAAGACTTAAAAGAGATTGATTGGTGGTGGTAGGAAAGTGATGAATTAGTAATGTGGGATATTATGAACTGTGATACATCAATCAATTCTTTTAAGTTAAGGAATTGCATTCATTCTGGAGTTAGGATTGAGAGCTAGACTCATGCATCATGCTGATAACTTAAATTGTAAACTTGAAAATGCAATAAGTATGAGCATCTTACTTGCATTAGATGCTTTCCTAGTGCTAAATATGATTGTGAAGATTGCATATGGGGCATGAGCCATTATTTGAGTTTAACCACTAGCTAAGTTGGTTCATATAGAATGAATTGTGAAATAATCATCATGTTCTTTTTGGATTGAAAATGATCATGTTTGCATTGGAGGATATTGAATGTGACTAATAGTTCAAGATGTGGGTATGATGTTGAGAAAGGATTTGATAAGCATGATCATGTCTACTTGGTAATTAATGTCTTAGAATATAAGAAGTTAATGGCTTAAAGGACATTAGAAAGAAGTGATTACCTCATGATGATAAGTGGAGTAAGTGTAATACCTTGGAACATAAATAGACAATGACTTAAGGAGTATTAACGATAATGTAAGAGTGGTGACGCTTGTTGATTATGAGGATTCAATCCAAATGCGTTAGGACTTGTTGCCCCGATTCGGATAAGTGAGCTTTGGATAAGTGGGATCACCCTGATTTTCATATGTTATGGACTAACTCCTGCAAGAAGTCGTTATGCTTAAAGGATTCCGTATAGTACGGTGTGGCCGCTATACGAAGACATGTGGAACGGTGTGGCCGCCATATGTGGGGTAAGTGTTATGGGATTCCGTATAGAATGGTGTGGCCGCTATACGAAGACATGTGGAACGGTGTGGCCGCCATATGTGTGTGATTCCGTATAGAACGGTGTGGCCACTATACGAAGACATGTGGAATGGTGTGGCCGCCATATGTGTGTGATTCCGTATAGAACGGTGTGGCCGCTATACGAAGACATGTGGAACGGTGTGGCCGCCATATGTGTGTGACTCCATATAGTATGGTGTGGCCGCTATATGAAGGCATGGAACGGTGTGGCCGCCATGTGTATGATGTGATGATTAATATATGTGTGATGCATCTCATGCATGTTGTACAGGGAATCGTTCGGTGAGGTGCATGCGAGATTGGAAACCATGTAGTACGGTGTGGCCGCTACATGAGACGGTTGGAACGGTGTGGCCGCCACCGTAGAAATGACAAGGACCTAGAACTATTGGTGGACAATGGTTCAGGGATCATCCCCTTGTATCATTTTAAGATCGTGGTCGGTGGGGTTCTAGTATAGAACGGTGTGGCCGCTATACAGGATGTGGAAACATCGAGCGCACGATTGCCTATCCCAGAGTGTTGTTTTCTGGAAGAGTTGATTATGGAGAAATGATTTGAGAGACGTGCATGCATTGCATGGAAGATTAATGGAAGATTAATGGTCATAGCTTATATGGTTGAACAAGACTCATGCACATGCATTTTCTATATTGAACTGATATCTGTTATGATTGTGTTTGACCAATCATATAATTTGCTTAGGCGATATGACAAGTGACTTACTCCCATCTACCATGTTTGTGGTGGTAGGTTCTTTCAAAGGACAGAATTGAAGTCACTCCGGCAGGAGTGGAAGTGTCTAGAAGAAGCAGCCAGGATGATGTCTCGTCATCCAAATCCTTTTGCAGAAGGATCGAGTTGTGAAGACCAATGCTCTGGGTGTAAAAAAGGGTTTTTGGGATCTTGTATTATATAAGTGTTTTACACTCAGAATATTTTGTAAAAGAAATATTACTCTATGAAAAAAAAATACTTTTTGGTTTTCACACTCCTTATAGAAAAAGTTTTTGTTAACCCGTATCTTTAAATGGTCTGGATTTTGGGGCGTTACAAACAATCTCTTAACTAAGTCTACTCCGCACTTAATTATTGTTCTCGCATTTTAACTCTTCTTTTATCTCACCTTCAATTTAATCATTCCACTCTCCTTGCCTATTACAATTATTCTATATTCTTTTACACTCACGTTCCGCTGATTTTCCTTAACTAATTTCCCCTGGTTTTATTTTATGTTCTTCTACATTTTCATTCTATATTATAACTCTTTTAATATCCTAAATACACTCATTCACTCCGGACCTTATTCTATGCACATACATTTTATTCCATACAGGCTGGTTTCCATTATCAATTTTAAATAAATCATTCATATTAGCGGGGATTACCCTAAGGATCATTAACTTATTTCTTAATTATCCTATTCTTAGTCACCACTATAGAATCCTAGAATTTACTTCCCAAGTAAAGGTAACACATCCCTTCTTACCTCGATTGACGAGAGTAGAAGAGATAACCTCGATCTTCGGAGAAGGAGCGGCGGTCCGTGAAGCTTTAGTGACCTGGGGTGTGGCGGTCAACGTTGGTGAGTGGCGATGCGCCGGCGGTTGGTGTCGATGGCGGGAACGATCACGGGCGGAACCAAGGCAAGAGCTTCGAGCTTCGGAGCTCCCGACACAAGCCCGGCACGGTCACGGTGGCGGTAACGACGCTAGTGAGTCCCGAGGAGAGAGAGAGATTGAGAGATGGTTCAGGAGGGAGAGAGAACACACGGTGGCGAGGCAAGGAGTGGTGGTGGTGGCGATGGGTCGCGGTGGTTGGTGGCCACGGTGGTGGGAAAGAGAGAGAAGAGAGAGAGAGAGAGCAAGGAGGGAGAAAGAGCCAAGAGAGGAGAGAGAGGACGGATCTATTGGGAGGGAGGACGGCCAAGGAGGCGGCAGCCTTGGGTGGTGGTAGCTCGCGGTGGCGCCGGAGGTGGAAGAAGGAGGAGGGAGAGGGAGAAAGACGGGAGAGAGAATGAGGGAGGAAGGGATGAAAAAATGTGGGGTTTCGACCCACAAAACCTGTTTTATGCTGATTCTGCACGAAGTATCCGGATACTTTGGCTGATATCCGGATACTTTTACTAGAAGTCTGTTGACTCTATGTTGACTGCACCATAACTTCTTCGTTAACCGTCAGATCTTGCTCAAATTTGAAAGAAAGCTTCCCTATATACTAATCTTCACATCCAACGGTGGAATTTGTGTTTAGAGTTGTAAATCTTTTATTTTGAATTTCCTAATATATGATGTTTATAACACCAAAAACATCGCTTCTAACGCTCTTTTGTTCATCTTTCAACCTCCTTTCCGATGCCAATGCTTCCTAACTCCTTCATGGCACTCTCCGGGATCCCAATCCATCACCTAAACTCTTCTTTAGCATGATTCTCATTCTTATAACCCTATCATTATTCTAATTATTTTGGGAATTAAAATTCGGGATGTTACAATTCTCCCCCACTTATTAGAATTTCGTCCCCGAAATTCCGTTGAGTTCCGTAATTGGAGAACCATCCCATTGGTAAAACTTTTGACTATGGTCTTCACTTCCCTTCGGTTTTTACTTCCCGCTCCAGGTGTGGTTAGGGTCATGCCTATTTCAATGCTTGTCTTCTAATACTACGTATTATCTCTATCTGCACAGGAACGTCAGTTTTCTTATTATTAAAGTTCCATCTCCCATTCCTTGGATTGAAATCCTCCCCCACTTGGCATCGACATACTTGTTATATCTATGCTAGGGGGTATGCTCATTCATTGCTCAGAATAGAGCACACAGGTTCCCGACCGGCATCCAAGGCTGGAAAGGGGCACGTGGGTGACTATCTATCGGTAGGCATAGAACTATGCCGGGTTCCTACGACTTGGCAAATTCTCACATACACATCTGAGATGCTTGAAACTTGAAGAGAGTGAAGATGAAAAGAAGAAACATGAAACACTCAAGGATGAGTCTCATGGTCTTTGTAAGACGACCCAGGGTGTACTGGGTACATGTCAAGCAAGAAGACAATGGAGGTTATCCCAAGGTGTGCATTTCCAGCAGAGAGTCATTGAAAGATGTACTTTCTATGGACCTGCGCTGATTTGATTGGTCTCGGTAAGGGTACCTGATGCAATGGTTAAGGCTTGCTTCCTTCGAAGGGATCGTTCGGGAACTTTGTTTAGATTCTTAGGCGAGTTTTAAGCTGCCTACTATCTAATTCGATTGGTTGTAAGAGGATGCCTACAATATTCGCTCGAGTCTCTCAAGGATTCTATACTCTATTACTCTTCTTTCTAATGCTACGCAAGAATTTAGAAGGAATTCTTTTCGGGCTGGTTCTGCTCCGTCTAGGGGTCTACTTTAAAAATTGTTTAATTTGATTATTTCGGTTTTGGATGAAATGTGACAATGACATCGATCACTAATAGGTGCAAAGATCAAGGTGATCAATCCCAATCTCACATCTATGAATGGCAATATCATTGTCAGGTTTGTTGATGGTATCATCCTCTAACAGATGTAAGAGTTAGAGTGATCGGTTCTAACCTTACCCTCTAATAGAGACTGTACCACAACCAAGCTTTGTGGAATTTCTAACTAAAGTATTAACACCTATCAATTCCTTCTAGATTATACTACCACTACAAGAAAAACCCTCTATTGCAATGACTTTTTGCAACGACAAAAAAAATGTCGTTGCATAAAATAGATGTTTAGCAACGATTTAATAATGTCGTTGCGTAAAGCCTGTGTTACGCAACGACGTACATATGTCGTTGCGTATACGGGTTTTACTCAACGACATTTTTAAGTCGTTGCCAAACATCTATTTTAGGCAACGACATTTTTTTGTCGTTGCAAAACATGTATTTTACGCAACGAATTGTCGTTGCCAATAATATTAAAATTTTTTTTTTTAATTTAAAAAAAGGGTTATTACTCCACTCGAACCCTTACCCAGCATTCCTACCCTCTCTTTTCCTCACAAGTCACGACTAGAGAGAGAGGAGCCAAATTAGGGCCGACTTCAACCACTCTCTCTCCCTCCCTCCCAACCGCAACACGAATGAGGGCACCACTCGATCTCTCTCTCTCTCTCTCTCTCCGTCAGGTGGTCATCTTCTATGTTCTCCTCTGTTCGTTTTCCTCCTTCGGTTTCTCGCCGCGAAACGCGGTTCACAGGGACGCCGGTGCCGCCACGAACCAAACTCCTGAGCCTTCGCCTTCCACTCGAGCTCTCCATCCTTCCACTGCTAAGAGATTCGCGAATCGCGATCTCTCTTTCTAGGATATGCGAATCGCATTTCCCCTAGGTCCCAAACACCACCGCTGTCCGCGCCGCCACCTCCATGGAAGAAGGTCTCTCTCTTCTTCGCTGCAACAGCCACGACAACAGCAACCCTAGCAAAAGCGGCGAACCCCAGTTCTTCTTCCTCCTTCTGGTTCGCCCCCAGTTCTTCTTCCTCCTTCTGATTCGCGACTCCTCCCCCGGTGCTCTCAAATTTCAGTCTTCTCATCTTCGCCACCATTCCCTGCTCGTTTGTCCGACCAGGTTATCGATCCCGTTTGGTTTTCAATTTTGTTTTGGAGGTTCTATTTCGTTTTTGATTTAGATCTCGTTTGGTAAATGCTGGTATGTTTATAATTTTCTCAAGTATGAATTTGATCTCCAGTTTGATGTCCCTGTCACTTACCCTGATACAAGTATCGTTTTTCTATCTCTCTTGTTGGTCTGCCAATTTGATCTCTTCTTAGTGAAGAAAACGACAAAGTTAAGCTAAATTGTTTTAGTGACCAATTGTTACTTCAGTTGATGAAATTCTTCGGTATTTTTCAATTTTCATTGTTATATTTATCCTACATAGTGCATTCTTTATCTATCTCTTCTTCAGGGAGGAGGGAGATGGAAGAAACTAAAAAAATGCATGCCATATAAATGCTTGATAGAGCTGATCATTTTAGTCCAAATCAAATACCCACAATTTTCTTTCATTCAAATAGTTAGAGTTCTTTGTATACACCACTTGATTGTGGTAATTGCTCAGTTTAGAGGGAAAGAAAGATGCATAAAAAGAAATGAAGTACTCTATATATTTTCTAAGAATGAAATCTGCATTTTGTTTTGATGGGATTTTATGAGGATTTAGTGTGCCATGTTTAGTTTTTGGGGAATTTCATAGTCACATTTATTCCTGAGATGATATTAGAAACCAAATGAAAAGAGCATGGCTTTATGTGGTGTATGAGTTAAAACCTCAACTACATACCCTTTTTTTTATGCATTTATATGCGCTCTTAGCTTTATTTAGTTATGTGCCATGAAGTTATATATATTGTCTCATTCTGTCCATTGCAGCTATCAGCGGATAAAACGGAAGGGAAGACCTGCACCGAGGGAATTTGCTCCTGTAATTGTATCTAACCATGTATCTTATATTGAGCCTATCTTCTATTTCTATGAATTATTTGCCACCATTGTGGCATACGAGTCTCATGACTCCTTACCATTTGTTGGCACCATTGTTAGAGCAATGCAGGTAATTTCAATTCATGGCTACATCTTATCTATGCTCATTCCTTTTATGTATTCCCCTTTGCTTTGTTGATTCTAAACCCTAAAAACCCCAATTTCAGAACCAATGACCGGTAACCCCAATTTCTTTGAAAGAGACACACGTTAGTGATGATTCTTTGGTGAAAATCCTTTTATTGAGGTTTCTGGGTTTGGGTTTTAAGGTTTTGAGATCTTTTTGTGTTGGATTTCTATATTTTTTTGGAAGGTAACTCACACACTATCATTAGTTAATCTTATGTATGGCTGATTTTGCAGGAGGAGTATGGTAGAAGGCATGAGAGTGGAGTCTCAAGAGAAAAAGGTAATAGTGATTTCAGGTAATTAAGAACTCTTTATTTTTTATGCCAAATCCTATGTTCAATCCTTTATTTCCTAACTGAACTTTTGGAAGTAAATAGTTAAATTTTTTTGTAATCTCAAGTGAATGTGTGGCCAAAAAAAGATGAGCATGATTGACTAGCATTCACTTGTAGGTTTTGAAATTGTTCTCAAAGAGGTTACAAAAATCAAGTGCTTTTGCTGCTGTCTTAAGGAACACGTTCTGCATTAATTTTTGCTTTTGTTGGACATTTTAAGAAAGTTTGATGATTATTTGAGTTGGGTGGATTGAGTTCCTAGATCCACCCCCGATGTTAACCACTGACCAACGGTGCATTGCTACTTGCTCTATGTTCAATGCCAGTGGGTCATCACCTCTCTTTGATTATGATGTCTATTATATTGTTTTGTTGGGGGAATTAAGGATGAGGGTTTAAACTTTAGAGTATGATTATTTTATCTGAGAGCTATTTCTAATTGTTCTGTTTCTACAAAGTTGAAAGTGGTAATATTAATTATCAAATAAAGTTCAGTTAACTATTTCACTATTTACTTCCTAACTGATCCTATGTTTAATTTTTTTGATTGCCAAATTCTATGTTCAAAAGTTCAGGTAATTAAGGATATTCAGGTAATCCTTTTATCGTAATATTAACATTTACTATAATTAAAGCAAAAGAACTAAGTAAATTTGTACTAAGGAAATTAAATTGAATTTGTGCCTTATCAAGCAATATGGAGCAAAGTAAGTCTATAATAAGAAAATAATTTACTTAGGCTGAATTATTTACCTTCTTGCTCTTGTTGAAAAATTGGGAAAAATGAAGTATAGTTTCATGACAAGGCGACAAGGTGGATTGTTAGTCTTCAACTTTTGAGCTGAAAGTAGTAATTAAGTTTGAGAAACCAAAAAGTTCTGCAGTTTTTACTAATACATGGATTGTTTCTGTATTGTGTCGGGTGGCTTCTGCAAAATATGCTTATGCAGTGTTTACTAATACTGATGGCACATGTGGTGAGAGCAGCTGGTTTTAAGCTCTCAGAAGACCAAGTCATTCAGTTTGTCGCAGGAAAGGGAACTCTTAGCTCCTACTCTCAGAAGACCAAGTTAGGTGGCTCCGTATAAAAAAGTTAGAAGGGTGAGTTTCATTGACACTATTCCAAATATGATATTTGGTCAATAGGATAAATTTTATGAGACAAGTATCTGATACTAGTGGATTTGTTTTTGCTGTAGCTAAATGGCATTTTTGTTGTTCCCAGGAGCTCTTGCATCACACAAATAACACAAAATCTACTTTAGCCATAGATGTCAATTTACCAGCCTCATAAGCAATTAAGCATTAAGCAGTGCATACTGATCAACCAGCGAGAGGAAGTTCACTGTATGAACCCAAACTACAATGACTTCAGGTTTCCACAGTTTAAAGCGCACCCATGGTACAAGGTTGGCATTTTTTAGTGCCCTTCTGTCTCATGGTTTTTTAGATTATCAAAGTTGAGTAGATAGAAAAGAATCCTAGACATTTTAAAACTTAAAAATTCTGAGTGTAGATATTCCATAAAAGGATGCCTCCAGAAGCAATCGATCTCGCTTCAAGGCTTCTGCAATACTCCCCAAGTCTTCGATGTTCTGCGGTGAGTGGCACTTCTGCAATTATGATAATTTATGTGTAGAACTTATTTACCCTTTCTTAATGTACATTATATATATTTCTTTTTTGAATCTGATCAATTAGCTGCTGTTATATATGTATATATTATGACTATCATAGTATTTTGAGGAAGATCTACTTTTGTTATGCAGCTAGAAGCATGTGCAGTTGTGCACACCCTTTCTTCAATGAACTCCGTCTACCCAATGCTCGCTTGCCGAATGGTTGACCATTTCCACCTCTTTTCAACTTTAACCAAGTGAGGATGACAGATTTATGATCAATTTTCAAGATCAATATCCTATCTTAACAAAACATATATATATATATATATATATATATATATATATATATATATATAGACACACACACCCCATGATCTGATACTTAATTCAGTATAAAACTTATAGATATCCTATCTAACATTTCCAGGTGTGGTAATTCAGTACTTGATTGTGGTAATTGCTCAGTTTAGAGGGAAAGAAAGATGCATAAAAAGAAATGAAGTACTCTATATATTTTCTAAGAATGAAATCTGCATTTTGTTTTGATGGGATTTTATGAGGATTTAGTGTGCCATGTTTAGTTTTTGGAGAATTTCATAGTAACATTTATTCCTGAGATGATATTAGAAACCAAATGAAAAGAGCATGGCTGTATGTGCTATATGAGTTAAAACCTCAACTACATACCCTGTTTTTTTTATGCATTTATATGCGCTCTTAGCTTTATTTAGTTATGTGCCATGAAGTTATATATATTGTCTCATTCTGTCCATTGCAGCTATCAGTGGATAAAACGGAAGGGAAGACCTGCACCGAGGGAATTTGCTCCTGTAATTGTATCTAACCATGTATCTTATATTGAGCCTATCTTCTATTTCTATGAATTATTTGCCACCATTGTGGCATACGAGTCTCATGACTCCTTACCATTTGTTGGCACCATTGTTAGAGCAATGCAGGTAATTTCAATTCATGGCTACATCTTATCTATATGCTCATTTATAAATATAAGAATACACTTGTCATTCAGCCATGTCCTGTTTTTCTTCGCTTTTTATGTTTTCGGGTCATATATGTAGATAGGTTCTCACCATCATCAAGGAAGCATGCTATCAAGGAAATAAAGGTAAAACATTTCTATTTGTTTACTTATTGTTATTTGATCTGGTTATTCTTTGATTGTTGATATGGTTGTCAATTGATGCTCAAGTTGTCGTATTTTCTGTGTTATGCCTTTGCTCAAAAGTTCCATTAAATCATTTGTCATGTGTTCCTCCAATGCCCCAATTTTGGCAAAAAACCTCGGCAAGTTTCTTCAAAATATTTGGTTAAGTTTTAGGAAAATGTAACCATGTGAGAGTGGTGACTAGACTTACTAATAGAAGTTTTCTGTTCATATGAGAGAAGTGATACCTCTTCTTTTTTATTTTTTTTATTGGGCATGAGTAAGAGTTAGCAATGTTTTTAGGATGCAGTGTGCAGACTAAATGCTTGAGAATGGACCTGTGTTGATTGAAGATACTTGCTTATGTTTCAATGCCTCGAAGGGTCTTCGAGGGAGATATAGTTTTGCTATTGTTCATGCTGTTAAAGCTAGCATTATAGAACATGACACTGTTTTTATCTGGATGCGTCAAAATTTTACAGGACCTTACATGTAAGTTCATACTCTCTCAAATCCTTGGGCCTCATATGTAGTTTATTCTCTTTCTTTTTTAAGAAAACTTGAATGCCTATGGTGTAGTTTATTTTTCCTCTTATCCATCTGCTTCATGGCTTTACAGGTTCTTGCACATAAGTATGGTAATGTTGTTCACTTTGGAGAACATGATTGCAACATCCAGGTACCTTGAACTAACTTTGACATTCCATTTTTAATTCAAATATTTTTATTCTTGCCATTTTACCTTTGATAGCCACTACTGCTACAACAATTTAAAAATTGCTTTATTTGTGTAGTAAAGTGCGAATTTTCACAGAGAAATTGGTTTTTAATTGATTAAAATTGGAACAGTAAAATGATTGAATGGAGTAGAGCTGAGATGCAAATGCTGAGATCCCAATTTCAGAAACTACAACTATAAAACTTGAATCTTGCTCAATCAAACAGCCAGATGCTAGCAGTGAGATTTTGTGTCACACACTCACACCAGGTAAAATGTAAAAACCAATTTTAGATTCCACTTTTAGATTCTATCTATGTAGTTATCTACTTCTGTCAATTTTTCAAGTTGGTTTTAATGGGCTCTGCTTTTGAGTTATCATAGCAAGTCCATTGTAATTGGTTCAATCATTTTTCACTTGGAGATACTGATGGTTTGGTTCATATAATTCTGAAAGTGGTTTGTTTCTTTTTTTTTAAATGGTTATTTGGGTTGGTTTTATGATGAAGGTTATATGATTGATGGTTAGCTTATCAGCAAAGTTATTCATGATGTCTCCATTTAAGCTTTTACTTGATTCAATATTTAGGTCTGTTAGCTCTGAAAATCCAGTATCAATTTTTTGTCTGTGTTTGTAATGCAGAAAATATTTTTATTTCATGGCATCAATGAGTGTTAAATGAATCTGTTATAATGACCCGTGATAATTTTCAGCAGGGTTTTTCACTCATTCATGTCTTGTTTTAACAACCACCACTAAATCATATTTGGTGCTAAAAAGGCCACTTAATATTTTTGTATTCTTGAAACCAAAGTATTAATTAATTTTTATGAACTTCTGTACATTTTTTTGGGTACTAACAAGCTCCACCAAACTATGATTTATAGTACCCTACTTAGCCTTTTTGTTGTAATGAACAACACACGCCATATACCTTGAGAAAATAGTATGTCAACATCTTGAGAAATTTATCTCTTTAAGTCTGTCATGATTTACTTTGGCCTAATTTACTTTCTGTTATGAAACTCCAAGGTATATGTTGTTCTGGCACTTTCTTAATATTGATATTAATATTGCTTTATTGATTTTTGAAAGTAAGGCCCTTGCTCCTCTTATTCTGAATAAGCTTCATGTTGGAATCAAGGTACATTTCACTCATTTAATTTGTTGTAGCGCTTTATGCATGATGTGTTTCAAGAATTATAACTTCATTTATTTTGTACAATTTATTTCTTGCTTCACAAGTATTCAATTAATTCCACTCTTGTTACAGGTTTAACATTATTGGAAGAAAAGTGACATTGGCCATGCATATGGAGATAAGAAGATATAAATTTATGTCATGAGCTTTGAAGTATTATTTTGGATTATTAGTTACTAAATAGATTTTTTATTTTTAATATTTTGGGCTGATGTAATATTGAGACTCAACATAATGCTAAAGATATTTTCTATATTAGATTGTTGAGATTTGAGCTCATTATTTATGGGCAATTTAATAATATAAAATTATTTATTATTTTTAATAATTACTTCATAATTTAAAATTCAAAATGGCTTTATCAACTTAAAAGGATTATTATTTTTTAAAATATAAATAAAGGCTATTGCAACGACAATTTTGTCGTTTCAAATTTATAAAAAAGGGTTTTGCAACAACAATGTCGTTGCCAATGATACTAAGCCATTGGCAACGACATTTGTCGTTACCTAAATGGGAAGCCATGTCAGCAAGTGTCATTGGCAACGACATTTGTCGTTACCTAAATAGGAAGCCATGTCAGCAATAAGGTATGATTGGCAACGACATTTATCATTGCAAATGATACTAAGCCATTGGCAACGACAAATATTGTTACCTAAAAGATAAGCCACGTCACCCTATTATTGCCTTTTTGGCAACGACAAAGTATTCGTAACGACGGATGTCGTTGCAAAACTGGTGTGAATCGCAACAAAAGTTTGTCGTTGCAATAGTTATATTGTCGGTGCGATACTTTTTCGCTACGCCCTGACCCGCAATGACTGATGTCGTTGCAAAAAATGTTTTCGCAACGACTTTTGTCGTTGCAATTGGCCGACTTTCTTGTAGTGTACCCACAACTTAATCTAGACAGAAACGTTAAAGTAAACAGTCGATGTAGCATTAACACGAAAAATACCTTGGACTAGTTTATTCGCTCCCTTCGCCGAAACATCTAGAACAGTTCGCCCCAATGTGTCCCGGTTGTCCGCATATATAGCAGAGACCCTGCTTTCTGTGATGTTTCAATATTGAACACAGTTTCCGATGGAATCTCCCACATAATGGGCATGGTGGTCTGGTTTTTGGGGCATTCACATATAGGGCCACATCCCTCGGTACTACGGCCATATTGTTGATGTCAAAGTGTGGGTCTGATTCATGAGCCAATTCCTTACCCTTGTTAAGAACTCCTTCAGCCTGTATATCCTGTCTTCTTTTCTCCTCCGCTATCCGTTTCAGTCCTCCTTCATAAGTGCTGGCCATATTCACTAGCTGAGTTAAGTCCGCTATGTTACGGTACTCAAGAGCAAGCCTAAGCTCCGGACGAAGCCCTGACTCAAACTTGATGCACTTGCTCCTCTCATCTGTATCCCGATAGCTTCCTGCATAACAAATGAGATCTTCAAAGCGTGCTGCATACTCCCTAACACTCATGTTCCCCTGAGTCAGTGTTAGGAAGGCAATCTCCTTTTCTCTACGGACATCTTCTGGAAAGTACTTTCCCAGAAAATAGCCCTTGAACACATCCCAGGTAATTGCCTAGTTGGTCGCCTCCAAGCTTCTTCGCACTCGATCCCACCAGTACTCTGCTTCATCCGTCAGCATATACTGTACCAGCAACATGGTTTGCTCAGCAAGTGGCGCCATGGTGCGCAAGATCTTTTCGATTTCCTTGAGCCATCGCTGAGCTTCATCAGGATTATACCCCCTTCAAACTTGGGTGGTCCGTTCTTTCGGAATCGTGGCAGCCAATCAATCTTAGCAGGGGCTGGTGGTGGACTCAGTGCTGCTACTGTTGCTACTATATTCTGCGCCTGATTTTGTTGCATCTGCGCTAGATGCTCGGCTTGATTATGCTGTATCTGAATCAGATTTTCCAGGATGGCAGCCATTCTGTCGTCTTCGGCACATCTCCTAGCCATGATAGCTAAGTCCTGGAGAAGATACAAGTTAATACTTGCCTAGCAAATAATTGCATAAGAATCCTATTTGTCTAACTTAGACACTCGACTACACACATTGGTTACTCGCTTGGAGAGTAACCACTGGAGTAACTCACAACTCCAAGGCCGAGGAAAAACTGCTCTGATACCATAAATGTAACACCCTCACTTTTATTAGTTATATTTAAGTTTTATTAAAATTAGTGTTAGAAAATTTCTTTTAAACTTAATTACTTTTAAGAAACTTCTTACGAAAATCCGGCAGAGTTTCCTCTGTTTTTCGGACTTCCCAAAAATTTTCTTATTAAAACCTGTCAATCCAGAAATATTTAAAAACATAAAACACGACAGCCTCATAATCAGATCAGATCCTAACGCCCGATTAGTATAAGTGTAACACTCTCACATTTATTAGTTAATTTTAGGTTTTATTAAAATTGGTGCTAGAAAATTTCTTTTTAAATTAAAATACTTAAGAATATTTTTATGGAAAAATGGACAGAGTTTCCTCTATTTTCCGGACTTCCCAAAACTTTTCTTCTTAAAACCTGTCAATCTAGAAATATTTAAAAACATAAACCACAACAGTTTAATAGTCATAACAGATCCTAACGCCCGATTAGTACAACTTTAAGGGCAAACTACTATTTCATATTATAATTTACAAAAAGTAATTGTCCACTCAAAATATTCAATATACATTCCACGGAGTGGAATTAAAATCCCGCTCGGCCATAATCCATGTAAGCTCCACTTCAATACCTGCAAAATATAGCAAGAAGGGTAGCATTACACAGAACTTAAAAAGATAAATCCTAAAAGAGACATAGTAATAAACTAAGCCTACCCAATTCTTAGCATACATTATTCATATAATTAATCTCTTCTAGTTCTTTACTTATTCTCACACTCTCTTAATTTTTTTTCTCTTGTCATCCTCTCATTTCCATTCTTTATCCATTTTCCATTATTTGGCCAACATGTCGGTTACCTTTTCGTTCCTTTACTCTTTTATTGCTGACAGGGTCTAATGACCCATCCATTTTTCCTTTTCATTACCATTTTCATTACCCTTTTTCCATTTTTATTTCCTTTTTATTCCATTATGTGTAACCTCAATCAGAGATCTACACTTTCCATTGGGTGTAACCTCAAATTAGAGATCTACACCATACCATCGTGTGTAACCCCAAACAGAGATCTACACACCGTGTATGCAACCACAAATAGTGATCTGCATACACCCATCTCATTTATGTAACCTCAAACAGAGATCTACATAAACTTCCTTTAGTATTATGACAGGGTCTACCGACCTCCCGCCATTATACCTTTTATTATTGTGACAGGGTCTACCGACCTCCCGCCATTTTACTTTTCATTATGGTGACAGGGTCTAACGACTTCCTGCCGTGTCACTTTTTATTATGGTGACAGGGTCTACCGACCTCCTGCCGTTTTTACTTTTTATTGTGGTGACAAGGTATACCGACCTCCCGTCATTTCACTTTTACCATTGTGACAGGGTCTACCGACCTCCCGTCATTACTTTTTATTATTGTGACAGGGTCTACCGACCTCCTGCCGCACAGTCCTTTCTCTTTTCTTTATCCTCGTCTATTTTAAATGTATTCCGTTCACTAATGATTCTCATTTTTATCTAATTCTGCTTGATTAGGCCATATACATTATATTTTAATTCTCGTTACTCGCTCTAAGTTATTTCCCTTTTCCCTTTCTTTTCTTTTTCTTCTTCTCTTCCTTTCCCTTTTTCCTTATTCTTTTTATTAATTACTCTAGCTTTCGTCTAACTCCATTCTATTAAACTACCATAATCGCATTCTCTCTATTTGCCTGACTATCTTTTCACTAAATTCTGTTACCGATTACCCAGTTGTATTTGGAATTTAGTTTATCATTTTCGTTTCTATCTCTTTACTACCTGACAACTCTTAACTAAGTCTACTCTGTGCTTTCTTTTTGTTTTCGTACTCTAACTTCTCTTTTTCCTCACCTTTAGTTTTAATCATTCTACTCCCCTTGCCTATTACAAACACTTTATATTCTTTTACTCCCACGCTTCGCTGGTTTTCCTTAGCTAATTTCCCTTGGTTTTATTTTGTGTTTTACTACACTTTCATTCCATATTAACTCTTTTAATATCCTATCACATTCATTCACTCCGGAACTCATTCTATGCACATTTAATTTATTCTATTGCCAATTTAAGTAAATCATTTATATTTGGGGGGACTATCCTAAGGTTCATTAACTTATTCCTTAATTACCCTATTCTTAGTCACCACTATAGAATCCTAGAATTTACTTTCTAAGTAGAGGTAATACGACCCTTCTTACCTCGGGCTTTCTTTTAAAAAGAACCTGGGTTGTGGCTCGGCGACGATGACGGCGTCGGTGTCGTTCCTCGTTAGCGAGAACGATCGCGGCTGGATCAAGGCAAAAGCTTCGAGCCTCGGGGTACCCAACACATGCCCGGTGCGATCACGGTCGGTAACGACGCCGGTGAGATCCGTGGAGAGAGAGAGAGAGACCAAATAGAGGGAAAAGGGAGAGAGAGAGAGAAAGGGGTTTGTGAGGGTGGTGGGTGGCCGGCGTGGTGGTTGGCCGTGGTGGCTGGTGGCCACAGTGGCGGCCACGGTGGTGGGAAAGGAAGAGAGAGAAAGAGAGTAGGGAGAGAGAAAGGGCCAAAAGAGAGAGAGATCTATGGAGAGGAGGAAGGCCAAGGAGAGGGGGCGGCGGCCTTGGGTGGCTCCGGTGGTGGCGGTTGGTGGTGCTGGGGGCAAAGAGAGAGAGGGAGTGGAGAGAGAGAAAGAAGGGTTGGAAATGGGGGGTTTGGGGGTGGCTGGCGCACCATTTAAGGTGTTGGTGCGGATCTGGTCGCGCCCGCGCGCCTGGGCGCGGGATTAGGCGCTCCTGCGCGCGTCACACGCGCAACTGATGCGCGATATGATTCCTCGCGCACCTGGGCGAGAGCTGGGACGCGCCTGGGCAAGAAAGCTCCTGAGTTGGTGCATCTGATGCACCCTGGTGCGCCTGGGCGTGCACCAGTGATTCCAGACTTCGATTCGCCATAACTTCTTCGTTAAACGTCGGATCGGGCCCAAATTTTTAGACAAGCTTCTTAATCCCTTAAACTTCATATCCAACGGTGGAATTTAATTTCTTAGCATCCTATAATAAATTCCAAATTTTCTCGTACCAGCTGATTTCTAATACTTAAAACGCCGATTTAACTCCCGATTTCGCTTAGATAATTTTGCCCCTTGCTACCGATGTCTCCTACACAACCCCTAATACTTATAATTGCTACTCGCCTTTCACCCAAAATTCTTTAAGCAATTAATCTACCCATTCCCTACACTTTAAACCTATTAATTTACTAATTATGCTTGGACTTAAATTAGGGATGTTACAATTCTCCCCCACTTATTAGAATTTTGTCCCTGAAATTCCGTTCAATTCCTTCAAATGGAGAACCATCCCATTAGTAAGCTTCTGATTACGGTTTTCACTTCCCTTCGATTTTTACTTTCCGCTCCATATGTGGTTAGGGCCATGCCCATTTCAACATATGTCTTCTGGCACTACGTACTATCTCTATCTACACAGGATCATCAGTTTTCTTATTATTAAAGTTCCATCTCCCATTCCTTGGATTGAAATCCTCCCCCACTTAGCATTGACATACTTGATTATATCCATGCTAGGGGGTATGCTCATTCGTTGCTCAGAATAGAGTACACATGTTCCCGACCGGTATCCAAGGCTAAAAAGAGGGCACGTGGGTGACTATCTGTCGGTAGGCATAGAACTATGCCGGGTTTCTACGACTTGGCGAATTCTCACATATACATCTGAGATGCTTGAAACTTGAAGAGAGTGAAGATGAAAAGAAGAAACATGAAGCACTCAAGAATGAGTCTCATGGTCTTTGCAAGATGACCCAGGATGTACTGGATACATGTCAAGCAAGAAGACAATGGAGGTTATCCCCCAAAGTGTGCATTTTCAGCAGAGAGCCGTCAAAGGATGTGTTTTCTATGGATCTGCGGCTAATTGATTGGTCTCGGTCAACCGGGGTCCTATCAAATGCACAGAGTCCCAAAAGACTTAGATTATCACCTGCGGTGTTCCGACATAACATCTTGATTGAGATTCCACTTTGCGACTCCACTTTTATCTCGTTCACCTTTTACTCCTTCAAGTGAGTCTAGCAAAGTCACTCTTAAAATCAATCTCCACCATACTCGCATTCTACTTCGATGTTACTTCCTTCTCGTTCGTTTAGTAATTTCAATTCGGTATAGGAATTCCTAAAGATTGATTACACTTGAGGGTCAAGGTCAAGGTCTAGTTGTTATTTCTCAATTCGGTGTTATTTTGGGGAGGTCTTGTTTTATCTCTAGTTTAACCCTCATTTGATTTCTCCGCAAAGCGTTTGGAATTATCTGTTTAGTAGTCCATTGGCTTATGGTGTGATTACTAGTTATTGCCGCTCGGATAGGATCCAATTTGAGTCGTCAAGTCTCCCCCACTTGTATCAACATACCTAAGTAAGTCGAAGGCAGGGAAGAAACTGGGTTGATTCCAAGAATTGATTAGCTAGGCTCTTCATACCTACGCATACGGCTAAGTTCTCATACAAGTTAGAGGGGTGGTTCGATCATTTAGTTGGATGTTCTCGGTGGAAATATAGAATATGAGTGTCTTGACTAGGGTTGGTTTGTGAATCACTGTTTATGAGTCTTATTAAAGATTCTATAGGATTAAAGTTCAATCGGGCTTTCGACAGGGATAGAATTCCTGGACGGTTTATTCGGATCTCAACTAGATGATTGCAATAATATAGCATGTCAATAAACGTGAAGATCGAGGTGGTCAGTCCCAATCTCACATTTATCCACTGTACATCACTGCATTATTGAATGATAGCATTGTCTTTTAACAGGTGCAAGAGAAAGGATGACCAATCCTGACCTTACACTCTATTAGAGGACGACACTATCACAATTGAGCTTGGTGGAATTTCTAACTAAGGTTTTAACACCTATCGACTCCTTCTAGATTACACTACTCACACTTACCCTAGGCAAAGACGCTAACGTAACCAGTTGATGCAGCATTAACATGAAAGGTACCTTGAGTTAGTTTATTCGCTCCCTTCACCGATACGTCCAGGACAATTCTCCCCAATGTGTCCCGGTTGTCCACATATATAGCAGAGACCCTTGTTCTTGAGCTGCTTCAACAACAAACATAGACGCCTGTGGGGCTTCCCACATAGTGAACATGGTAGCCTAACTCCTGGGGTATCCCCATTCGGGGCCACCTCTCTTGGCACTACTGCTCTAATGCCAATGTCGGTGTATGGATCAACTTCCTGAGCCGGTTCCCTGCCTCGGCTGGAACCTTCTGACCTTTGAGCTGCTTTCTTTTGACACGCATCCGCCTTTCTTTTGAGCCCTTTTTCATAAGTGCTCGCCACATTGACCAGATGAGAGAGGTCCGAAATGTTCTAATATTCGAAAGTGAGTCTAATATCCTCACGGAGACCGGACTCTAACTTTAGGCATTTAGCTCGCTCGTCTGCATCTCGGTAGCCACTGGAATACCGAATCAAATCTTTGAATTGTGCCGCATATTCGCCGACACTCATACTCCCCTGTTCCAGCTTAAGAAACAGCAGATCCTTTTCCTTTCTAACATCTTCAGGAAAATACTTCCAAGGGAAGCGAGTCTGAAATAGATCCCAAGTGATCATCTGGTTGGTTGCTTCTAAGCTCCTTCTCTTATGCTCCCACCAATATTCTGCTTCTCCGGTGAGCATGTAAGTTGCCAAGGGGACTTTCTGCTCAATGGGTGGCGACATTGTGCGGAAAATATTCTCCAGTTCTTGAAGCCATCCCAGAGCTCCATCTGGATTATAACCTCCTTCGAACCTAGGCGGTTCGCATTTCCTAAATCGAGCCATCCAGTCTATTTCAACAGGAACGGGTGGTGGATTCAATACTGCTGCTGCTGCGTGTAACATCCCAAATTTTAAACCCAAAGACGAATAAATAAATAATAGTTAGAATAAATGAAATAATGATAATAAACTACAAATAGTTATTAAAAGAAGTGTTTTAACATTAGGAAAGGATAACAATAATAATAATAATGTTAGAAAAGAAAGGAGCATTAAATTGAAATTAGAAACAGGCCAGAAAAATAGATAATTCGGTACTAAAACATAACATAGAGTAGAAAATCAAAATAAAAGATTTAAGACTCAAAACACAGTTCCCACCGTTGGATATGAAGGTATGATTTTCAGGAAGTTGCTCGTCAAATTTGAGAAAGATCCGACGGTTAACGAAGAAGTTATAGCACGGTCAACTCATAGTAAAAAAAAAAAGGGAAACAAAAACTGATCAGTGGGGGGCGCGTATCAGCGCACCAGCACCTTAAATTGGTGCACCAGCTGCCCCTCCACCCTATTTCCTCCGCACCACTTCTCTCTCCCTCACCCAAATCAACCCCCAACACCCCAAAACCGCCCCAGCACCACCAGCTGCCACCACCGGAGCCCCAAGGTCGCCCCACCTCCTTGGCTCTTCCTCCTCCCCATGGATCCACTCCCTCTTGATCTCTTTCTCTCTCTCCTCCATGGCCATCCTCTCTCTCTCACCTAGGGCTTTATTTTCTCTCTCCACCGTCCACCTTCTTTCCCTCCGGCCGCCACCGCCGTGAGCCGTGGCCACCATCACGGTGAGCACCCTCATCCCTCTCTCCTTCCGCTTTTGGCCGAGCTTTCTCTCTCTCTTCGCGGATCTCACCGGCGCCGTTACCGACCTGTGATCGTGTCGGGTTCGTGTCGAGTGCGCCAAAGCTTGGAGCTCTTGCCTAGGTCCAGCCGTGATTGTTCTCGCCACCGGCGTCGATCTCCGTTGACCCGTTCATCACCCGGATCGCTAAAGCTTCACGGATCGCCGCTCCCTCCTCGGAGTTGAGGTTATCTCTTTACTTTTGTCAACCGAGGTAAGAAGGGTTCGTGTTACCTCTACTTAAGAAGTGAATTCTAGGATGCCATAGTGGTGACTAGGAATAGGGTAACATGTTAATGAACCTTAGGGTAGTTCCCGCTAACATAAATGGAGCATGTAGAATTATTAATGAAAGTCACACCTTAGGGAATGGAATATGTACGTGTAGGACAAGGTCCGGAACAAGTGAGTATATTTAGGATATTAATTGGTTAATATTGGATGAAAATGTAGAAAAGTATGCACTGTAACACAAGGGAAAATTTTAGGATAAGCAAACTAAACTTAGGAGTAAAAGAATAAAAGGATAAACGTAATAGGTAAAAAGAGTAGAACTAATAAGCTGAAAGACCATAAAGTAAAGTAGTAAGTGAAGATTAAATGGGATAAAAGAGGGATTAGAATGTGGTTATGCATGATTATATGAAAAGGTGAATTTTGTTGATACTTGCACTAAGTGTTTATGTGAAAAGTGATATGCATGAATAGTGGTGGTTGTAATTATGTGTTATATTTGGCATTACTTAAACATTGGACTGGTGATAATTATGAAAGTGAATTGTGGCTAATTGGTTATATATGTGATGATGCTTGTGTGTGAAAGGACTAAGTGGAAAGAAACGGAATTGGTCGACTAATTAATGACATATAATATGGATAACTAATACTGGATAAATATGGTGATGTATATAGGCCTTCGATTTGGGGGAGATATACATCGTAATTGGTGATGTATTGTAGGCCTTCGATTTGGGGGAGACAATACATCGTAAATAAGGGTTGTATTGTAGGCCTTCGATTTGGGGGAGACAATACAACGTAATTGGGGCGATGTATGTAGGCCTTCGATTTGGTGGAGACATACATCATCGATGGTGTATGTATGTAGGACTTCGATTTGGTGGAGACATACATACACCGAAAGTAAAAGGAAATGAATAAAGGAAAAAGGGGATAAAATTGGATAAGATAATGGTAATGGAAAAGCGATGTATGTAGGCCTTTGATTTGGTGGAGACATACATCGTAGTTGGTGTATGTATGTAGGCCTTCGATTTGGTGGAGACATACATGCACCGTAAATAAAAGGAAAAGGGAGTAAAAGTGGATAAATTAATATAAATGGTAAGGTAAAAGCGATGTATGTAGGCATTCGATTTGGTGGAGACATACATCGTAGTTGGTGTATGTATGTAGGCCTTCGATTTGGTGGAGACATACATACACCGAAAATAAAAGGAAAAGGAAGTAAAAATGGATAAAATAATATAAACGGTAAGGTAAGAGCGATGTATGTAGGCCTTCGATTTGGTGGAGACATACATCGTAGATGGTGTATGTATGTAGGCCTTCGATTTGGTGGAGACATACATACACCGCAAATAAAAGGAAAACAATAAAGGAAAAAGGAAATAAAAATGGATAAAATAATATAAACGGTAACGGAAGGGCGATGTATGTAGGCCTTCGATTTGGTGGAGACATACATACACCATAAATAAAAGGAAAAGGTTAAAGGAAAAGGAAATAAAATGGAAAAGATAAGGAAAGCGAAAAAGGAAAAAGATAAAGAAAGGAAAAAGAAAGAGAAAAAGAAAAAGAAAAGGAAGAAAAGAAGAACGAGGAAAGAAAAGAGAATATAGGAATAATTACAGAATTAAGAACGGAAATAAATGGGTGAAGGAGGTAAATGGAATAGCGAATTGAGAATTTAAAGAACGTGAGGAATAGAGGAGAAGTATTGGAAAATCAAATGTATGGAAAGTTATAAGTAATTGATGTTAATAATGGGGTAGGCTTGGTTTATTGCTATGCCTCTTTTAGAATTTATCTTTTTAAGTTCTGTGTAATGCTACCCTTCTTGCTATATTTTGCAGGTACTAAAGTGGAGCTTACATAGGACATGGCCGAGCAGGATCTTCATTCCACTACGTGGAATGTATATTGATTATTATGAGAGGATAAATATTTTTGTAACTTATAACATGGAATAGACGTATGCCCTGTGACTTGTACTATTCGGGCATTAGGTTCTGTCATGACTATTAAACTGTTGTAGTTTATGTTTTTAAATATTTCTGGACTGACAGGTTTTAAGAAAAATTTTTTTGGGATGTCCGGAAAACAGAGGAAACTCTGCCGGATTTTCGTAAAAAGTTTTTATAAGTAATCATGTTTAAAAAGAAATTTTCTAGCCCAATTTTTATAAAACCTAAAATTAACACTCTCACATTTATTAGTTAATTTTAGGTTTTATTAAAATTGGTGCTAGAAAATTTCTTTTTAAATTAAAATACTTAAGAATATTTTTCTCGAAAAACGGACAGAGTTTCCTCTGTTTTCCGGACTTCCCAAAACTTTTCTTCTTAAAACCTGTCAGTCCAGAAATATTTAAAAACATAAACCACAACAGTTTAATAGTCATAACAGATCCTAACGCCCGATTAGTACAAGTTTCAAGGAAAGCTACTATTTCATATTATAATTTACAAAAAGTAATTGTCCACTCAAAATATTCAATATACATTCCACGGAGTGGAATGAAAATCCTGCTCGGCCATAATCCATGTAAGCTCCACTTCAATACCTGCAAAATATAGCAAGAAGGGTAGCATTACACAGAACTTAAAAAGATAAATCCTAAAAGAGACATAGTAATAAACTAAGCCTACCCAATTCTTAGCATACATTATTCATATAATTAATCTCTTCTAGTTCTTTACTTATTCTCACACTCTCTTAATTTTTTTCTCTTGTCATCCTCTCACTTCCATTCTTTATCCATTTTCCATTATTTGGCCAACATGTCGGTTACCTTTTCGTTCCTTTACTCTTTTATTGGTGACAGGGTCTAATGACCCATCCATTTTTCCTTTTCATTACCATTTTCATTACCCTTTTTCCATTTTTATTTCCTTTTTATTCCATTATGTGTAACCTCAATCAGAGATCTACACTTTCCATTGGGTGTAACCTCAAATCAGAGATCTACACCGTACCATCGTGTGTAACCCCAAACAGAGATCTACACACCGTGTATGCAACCACAAACAGTGATCCGCGTACACCCATCTCGTTTATGTAACATCAAACAGAGATCTACATAAACTTCCTTTAGTATTATGACAGGGTCTACCGACCTCCCGCCATTATACCTTTTATTATTGTGACAGGGTCTACCGACCTCCCGCCATTTTACTTTTCATTATGGTGACAGGGTCTAACGACCTCCTGCCGTGTCACTTTTTATTATGGTGACAGGGTCTACCGACCTCCTGCCATTTTTACTTTTTATTGTGGTGACAAGGTCTACCGACCTCCCGTCATTTCACTTTTACCATTGTGACAGGGTCTACCGACCTCCTGCCGCGCAGTCCTTTCTCTTTTCTTTATCCTCGTCTATTTTAAATGTATTCCGTTCACTAATGATTCTCATTTTTATCTAATTCTGCTTGATTAGGCCATATACGTTATATTTTAATTCTCGTTACTCGCTCTTAGTTATTTCCCTTTTCCCTTTCTTTTCTTTTTCTTCTTCTCTTCCTTTCCCTTTTTCCTTATTCTTTTTATTAATTACTCTAGCTTTCATCTAACTCCATTCTATTAAACTACCATAATCGCATTCTCTCTATTTGCCTTTTCATCTTTTCACTAAATTCTTTTACAGATTACCCACTTGTATTTGGAATTTAGTTTATCATTTTCGTTTCTATCTCTTTACTACCTGACAACTCTTAACTAAGTCTACTCCGTGCTTTCTTATTGTTTTCGTACTCTAACTTCTCTTTTTCCTCACCTTTAGTTTTAATCATTCTACTCCCCTTGCCTATTTCAAACACTTTATATTCTTTTACTCCCACGCTTCGCTGGTTTTCCTTAGCTAATTTCCCTTGGTTTTATTTTGTGTTTTACTACACTTTCATTCCATATTAACTCTTTTAATATCCTATCACATTGATTCACTCCGGAACTCATTCTATGCACATTCAATTTATTCTATTGTCAATTTAAGTAAATCATTTATATTTGCGGGGACTATCCTAAGGTTCATTAACTTATTCCTTAATTACCCTATTCTTAGTCACCACTATAGAATCCTAGAATTTACTTTCTAAGTAGAGGTAATACGACCCTTCTTACCTCGGGCTTTCTTTTAAAAAGATCCTGGGTTGTGGCTCGGCAACGATGACGGCGTCGGTGTTGTTCCTCGTTAGCGAGAACGATCGCGGCTGGATCAAGGCAAAAGCTTAGAGCCTCGGGGTACCCAACACATGCCCGGTGCGATCACGGTCGGTAACGGCGCCGGTGAGATCCGTGGAGAGAGAGAGAGACCAAATAGAGGGAAAAGGGAGAGAGAGTAAGGGTCAAAGGGATAGAGAGAGAGAAAGAAAGAAAGAAAGGGGTTTGTGAGGGTGGTGGGTGGCCGGCGTGGTGGTTGGCTGTGGTGGCTGGTGGCCACAGTGGCGGTCACGGTGGTGGGAAAGGAAGAGAGAGAAAGAGAGTAGGGAGAGAGAAAGGGCCAAAAGAGAGAGATCTATGGAGAGGAGGAAGGCCGAGGAGAGGGGGCGGCGGCCTTGGGTGGCTCCGGTGGTGGCGGTTGGTGGTGTTGGGGGCAAAGAGAAAGAGGGAGTGGAGAGAGAGAAAGAAGGGTTGGAAATGGGGGGTTTGGGGGTGGCTGGCGCACCATTTAAGGTGTTGGTGCGGATCTGGTCGCGCCCGCGCGCCTGGGCGCGGGATTAGGCGCGCCTGCGCGCGTCATACGCGCAACTGATGCGCAATATGATTCCTCACGCGCGCCTGGGCGAGAGCTGGGATGCGCCTGGGAGAGAAAGCTCCTGAGTTGGTGCATCTGATGCACCCCGGTGCGCCTGGGCGTGCACCAGTGATTCCAGACTTCGATTCGCCATAACTTCTTCGTTAACCGTCGGATCGGGCCCAAATTTTTAGACAAGCTTCTTAATCCCTTAAACTTCATAATAATAAATATAAGCTTCAGGGCATACGTCTATTACATATTCTAAAATTACAAAAATAGTTGTCCACTCATAATAATAAATATACATTCCACGTAGTGGAATGAAAATCCTGCTCAACCATGTCCCATGTAAGCTCCACTTCAGTACCTACAAAATATAGCAAGAAGGGTAGCATTACACAGAACTTGAAAAGATAAATTCTACAAGAGACATAGCAATAAAATAAGCCTACCCTATTATTAATATCCGTTACTCATGAATATCCATATAATTATTTTTCTTTTAGTTCTTCACATATTCTCACTTTCTTTTAACTTTTAATTCTCTTTTCATTTTCCCACATTTTATTCCACTTTTACTCCGCTATTCATTTCTATATCATTTCTCTTTTCATTCTTTCATTTCCATTCTTTTTTCTTTTAATGCCGACACGCCTCGACAGGCTCTCATCGGTCTTCCATCTTTTATTATCGACACGCCTCGACAGGCTCGGGCCGATGCCGACACGCCTCGACAGGCTCGCATCAGTCTTTCATTCTTATTATTATCGACACGCCTCGACAGGCTCGCACCGCAGTGTTCTTTTAATGCCGACACGCCTCGACAGGCTCGCATCGGTGCTGACACGCCTCGACAGGCTCGCATCGGGCTTCTTTTATCTTTTATTTTCGACACGCCTCGACAGGCTCACGCCGCTTTTATTCTTTTAATACCGACATGCCTCGACAGGCTCGCATCGGTGCCGACACGCCTCAACAGGCTCGCATCGGTCTTCCTTTACCTTTCTTTCTTTTTCTTTTTCTTTTTCTTCTTCTCTTCCTTTTTCTTTTTCTTAATCATATATCTTTTCTCTTCTTTTGATTTCCAGTATTGTCGTGTCCTTAATCAAGATCAACCTTGAAGCTATGGAAGAACTTCGAAGAATGATCCTAATCAAGAATTTAATGTAGGACTTTTAGGATTTCTGTATATCCAGTTGGGATAAACAGGTTCTCCCTAGTCAACAACGTGTGTGCTAGTGTTAACTTAGGGATGAGAAGACGTACCTTAGCCCCTATAGCATGGTGGTTCTTATAGGGGATTACCTGTGTGCGGTGGGCCGTTCTGATAAGGCTTCTGAAGAGGAAGAATACAAATAGGATTCGTAAAGGTTATGATAAGATCATATCCGTAAATCCTGTAGGCGATAGACTTCATCCAATACTGTTTGTATCTAACCAAGAGTCGTGGGCATCTTGGAGAGGTAGTTAAGCTTGATGAGACTGTAAATGATTGAGATAAGGATGAGAATCCTGTACTCGAGGTTAATCTCATTAGCATGCAACATCTCTATGAAAACCCAGTTTGCTTGGTATAACATTCCGACCGTAAGCCTTGTCCCAGTGTTTGAATGGTCGGACTAAGGTGACTTTGGTTGGGTAACGCTCGGTCTACTACAGGTCCACTACATAAGCCCCCCAAGCTCGATGGGGTGATTTGAGCCCTGCCGAGTTGTTGAGACGAACAAACTGTTGGTCGATCAAAATCAGGTATTGTTAAGGGGAAGAGAGATCCGATCGTCTTAGTGCGTCTAACAAGGCTGTCGCTTCATTGACACATAAGTGACCTTTCGATTCTTCTTAAGCTTCCACGTGTCCTTTCTATTACCGGGAAACGAAACGTTATGATTTCAAATTTTCAGGAAACGCCACGTATTCAGTTTCCACACGAATGGGCCTTTATTGATTCGGCCCAAATCCTTGGGATAGTGGAGGGAACTTCTAAAACAAATTTTGAGGAGCGGTTTCTCGAAGTTCATTTCATCTGTCAATCAAAATTAGAAACTCCTCAAGTAATTCTCTCTCCTTCTAGCATTATTTTTCTGGGGTTTGATCAGCAGATTAAGGGCTCACCACAGGAACTTTTGCAGCGATTTCAATCTTCTTCCTTACATCAAGCCTACTCCCAGTTTACTGATCTTCATATTTTCTTCAATTTCTTGATCATTCATCATCGAACAGGTAACGAACACATTCTTTCATCTTTTGACTATTTTCTCTCTCTTCTTTGCAAGCTTATGAATTTCTGCATGTGATTGCTGAATTTTATTCACCAAATAGCAAGAAAAAAACAATAATAAGAATAGAAGTGGTCAATTAGTGTGCACTCATACTTCCTAAATCTCTCAATGGTTTGGCTCAAGTGTTTACACTCAATTTCATCAAATGAGTAAGGAATTACCACAGGCTTGTAAAAATTCTTTCACAATTGTAATTGATTCTAAGCATGTGTAAATCAAAGGGCTTTAGGGTCAAGGTAAAAAGTGTCATTCGAAAATCGTCGATAGTGAGCAATTTCAACTTTTTCTAACAACATTTGAACCATTTCTTTTGCTTTTGTTTCAAAGCTTTTTCACAAAGGTATGGAAGCTTTTTCACATTTTATTTCTTTTCTTGTTTGCTTCTATATTCCTTTTGATACACTTTCTTTTGCATTGCAGAACCTTTTATTTTTATTTTGATTTTTTCAAATTGCTCACTTGAAATCAGATTTTTCAATTTAATTTTTGTCAAGTTGGGCTCATGAAAAAAAAAATTGATTTTGTGTTTGGCTCAAAGGGTTTGCAAAGGTTAAAATTTGTTGATTGAATATCATTTTGGATTTTTGAAACAACTGCCTAATCATTTTCACACATGCTTTCGAATTTTATTAACAACTTTTGGAAAGAATTTAGACAAGTTCTAGAATACCCAAAACTCATTGAGAAAAATCCCACATGGAATAAAAATTGCAGTAGCATTTGTATGACCACTTTAATTAAGACTCAAATCTCACACGGTGGGGTATTTTATTGACCATTTTATTCAAAATTTGTTCAAGTCGCTAATTTGGTGTCAAAAATTTTATTCTAGCCATTTTGAATTGGTTGAAAAAAAAAATTCAAATTGATTCTTTTTTTTTATTCAATTTCTTGCAACTTCAAATAGTGAGGTTAATGTTAAGAAAAATTTTATTTGTTATGCCTAAGGTCAATTTAAAACTCAAGTTGGGATTGAATAAGTGAAAATTTTGTTTGAAACTAATGGTACACTGGGAGTAAGTTTGCAAGCTTACGAGAATGGTCAAGTTATAGTATAAAAAGTATCGTTCTCAAAGAAAGTTATAGTATAAAAAGTTATAGAACGGCGCCAAAAACTTGATGGCCTCTCGCAAGTTTACGAGAATGGTCAAGTTATAGTATAAAAAGTATCGTATCCACAGAGATTTTGTAACTGAGTACCAACAAATTATAGACTTGATTATCCAAACCGATTAGGAAGTCCAAGAATAGTTGAATTCAAAAGCAATAAATAATTGTAAATTAAGTGGTGATTGATGGATAGAAGTTCTAAGGATTTGGTTTTGGCCACAATAAACGTAAATAAATAATAATGATTCTTTCCTCTTGTTATGTTTTATTCATTTAGAAGGTGAACAATCCAAAGTTAGATATTAGCTTCTCTCAAAGTCAAATAACGTATTTAATATGTATAACTTCTACTTTCGTGATAATTATGACATATTAAACCCATTAAGTTTTATGATTGTTCATTGGTCCCTCTTAAAGATTAGATCTACTTTCGTGATCTAATACCTTAAGTTCAATTATAAAGTTCGGATGTTAAAGTTCTCCTTTCGGTACTTTCTTTAGCATCTATTATCTTATAACATTGTTGTCAATAATTATAAGCTTTAAGCATAATATAATTGAATCGTAAATGAATAAAGCTAGAATACTAATGAATTAGGAGGTATGACCATCCATTAAATTGTTGTCAATTAGGAGGCATGGCCATCCATTGAAATAATAAAAGAAGAGGAGGCATAACCATCCATCAACATAATAAAAAGGAGGAGGCATAGCCATCCATCAAAGAGTTGATTTTAGCTTTAATTGTCAAAGGTGGCTTAGCCTTCCAATCCTTTATTAATCATTCATTTAGTATTTAGCCATAACAAGAGTATGAGAATCAAAATAACATTATTTACATTTTATTTGGTTAATACCGCTCCTTAGAATAAGGGGGTTACTCGGCCATAGTTTCGGTATAAATCATAAACATAACTCAAAGAAAGATTAACACAAAAGAGTTTAAAGAGGAATTACAAGTGTGAAAACCTCCAAGCTTAGGATCTTAACTTCAACCCTTAGCCTAAGACCGCCAATCTTGAAAGCTTTCACTCCCAAGAATCTCACTCAAGAACACTCACAAAAACTCCAAAGAAATTCTCAACCTAAGAATGATGCTTAGAATTTGAGAAGAAAATATGGTGAGAAGTGTATATTCCAAGAGCATAATGTCCTCTAGGATATGGTGTGTGTTTTGAAGCTTGTTTGATGGGGTATTTATAGGGAAAGTTGCAAACAAACTCGGATTGAGTTTGTGAGTTGGAGAAAAGTTGGATGCTGCAACTTGGCCGCTTATTTTGACCCTTTAAACAGCCGAATTTGACAATAGCTATTTCTGATTGAATTGTGTGTTTTTGAATCAGCTTTGTATACACACCAAGTTTGACAAATTTGGAGTTCTGAAGAGAAAGTTATGCCCAAAATACCGCTGATATGTCAAGGATCATGGTCAGCTAGCATGTTACACATTTAAGGCCGATTTTGACCATGTAAACGGCCGAATTGGATAACGGCTCCTTCTTCAAAGTTGTAGGGAATTCTCTTAGCTTTCCAATGATACTAAGTTTGCTTCCTTTGGATGATCCTAGCCCGAGTTATACTCTGAAAACTGAGACATGTCAACCAGCCCAAAAGAAACGGGTTAGGAAGCAATAATTCATAACTCTCTAATTAGGCTCAGCAACACACATATCTTTCTAAAACCTAAAATTAAGCATGAATGGAGTGTAAATGAACTACATGATACACACTAACTTATGACTAATCAAATTATTTATTTTTATTTTATTTTGTCAATGTTTGCTTAAGGAACAAATTTGGATAGGATTCTTGACAATGTTAAGCAATAATCCAAGCTTTTGAGGAGTAAAACCAATAGAATATCACACTAATTGAGCACTTATCAATTGCTTCTGTCATCTGCTATGGGTATTGTGTTTAGAATTTCCATTATTGCGCAGTAGCACTAGCCATGCACCCCCTTTTATCGATTTTGAACGAAATCTAGGGCTTACTGAAAACCCAACACTGTTCACCAGTATACCCCCTTGTCTTTTGAAGTTCTTTGCCCTTTTTTGTCGTTTGTTGAGCGATCACCGTAGTGTTTCCTAGGATTATTTTATTTTTTGTTGTTCCTAATTTCTTAGGGTTTGTACCGAAGCTGTGGTAAACATGAGTGAGGATTCTGTAAACTCTGATGTACCAAGAACACATGAAGAAGAAAACCTAGATAGTTGCATTAAACCAATTGCAACGTATTTTCCTCGGACTTTGAAAGAGTTCAGACAGGGTGTGATTCACTATAGGATTGCTGAGAGGGTAGAACAGAGGAGGCACCAGAGAGGTATTCGATATTTCAATTCGTTTGGGGGAATTCTGCCCAGAAAGGGAGGTGTTCCCCAACCGATCGTATTCATAAGTGTTTGATCAGAAATAATCAAGTTTTACTGCTTCTGACTCCGCGTGTGCCTCCTTTTCCTCAGGTGTGAAGAGAAAGTGTGTTACAAATCCTGAACTCTACCCACTTCCACCAGATGCCGCTCAGTATGATTGGGTTGACCGAGAGGTTGTAGGCACCCAATCCGAGCTCTCAACTGAGGAATCCTTAGAGCAAACCAGAACCATAATACTGCTCTGCCCTGGTGATGATTCTGGGAACTTGTATTCCATAAGTCCGGTGGGTCCTAATGAAAGAGTCTGCACTCGTATTCCTGAGGGCAGCACTGGCTTTTACTTTTATGAGGAAGTGATTACTCGTCTAGGGGTTAGAATGCCTTTCACTGTCTTTGAAATAGATGTCTTGAACACACTGAGAGTAGCCCCTTCTCAGTTGCACCCGAACGCCTAGGCCTTTGTTAGAAGTTTTCAACAAGTTTGCTCTGCCATGGACTGGTCTTGTACTATTCCAATTTTTTTTCTATCTGTTTGCTTCGCAATGTAACGCCTTTGAAAGAGGGTCCCCAAAACGACCTTGGGTTTCCTTGAAATCACGAAACGGATATGCTCTTTTTACCAAGTATTCCGAGTCTTGGAAAGGGTTCAAGCCTTTCTTTTTTAAGTATAATTTTGTTGGAAATGGTGTCTGTTGGTTCACACGAACTGGTGAAGAGAGACCAATCCCTCGGTTCCCTCTTCAATGGAGTGCAAGTTTTTTCAATCGGAGGATTGCTTCGTATGGGTCGGAATGGAAAGAGCTTTCCGAACATGAGAAGGACGTGTGCCGAGCGGTTGAGAGTTACCTAGGCACCAATGGGATGATAGAAACGAGGGATATAGTGGATATCCCTTCATCAGATGTCAAGGCTGAGCTTGGTAAACTGTTTTCTTTCTGCTATTATACTTGTGATTTATTCAGATCTAATGTCACTCCGTTTCCTTTGCAGATAAAATGGCCTCTCGTATGGATGCTCTGCTCCAAGGGGGCAAGAAAAGAAAAACTCCAGCAACAAGTGTGGCTTCAGGGTCTTCAAACCTGAGCACTCCCATTTTAAGTACTTCTACTCCTTCTGCTTCTCCGGTTGAGGTGTCTCCTCGGCCAGCTTCCAATGTTGTTGTTACTGCAACTACAGTTTCACCGACCCCGAGTGACCAAGTCCAAGTCTCCTTCCCCCTCAGCAACAGACTCGTCGCCATCGGTTGGACAAAGGGAAGGAAAAAATTACCGAAGGTGTCAGTGTCAGGGCCGAGGGGACGAGTACGAGAGCTGCTACTGTTCCAACTCCTACTCCAACTCCCCCAGAAGTTTCGATTTGGGATCGCGAGTTGGATGAAAAGTTTCCCAAGTTCATCTGTCCAGAATCTGACTACTCTCGGTTCGGAAATCTTAGTGCATCTGAGTGGTCTCGCTGCAATATGACTTTGACAAAGTATTTGCTCCGAGGTGCCAATTTAACTTCTTATCTGGCCAAGCAATCTGAGGATTTGTTCAGCGGCCTAAACATTGAGCAAAAAGAGGCTCGTGAGATGCATGCGGCTCAAGAAGCCAGTTTATCCGATGAGCTGATTCAGGTAAAGAATGAGTTGGAGAACTTGAAAGCTGATAAAACCGAGCTGACCAAGGAACGAGACTCTTTGAAAGTTTCTCAAAAAGCTGCCGAGGATAAGAAGAAAGAAGTTGAAGAAGCACTGAAGAGGGAGTTGCAGGAGAGCCGACAGAGGATTGAAGAGCTAGAATCTGAGGTGAAGAAGTCTGCTGCGAATGCTCAGAAATTTAAGGAAAAAGCTCTGGTTTTCAAGAAGAAGGTAGCAACCAACTTTTACAACTGGGGCAAGGGTGTTGACGACTCCTTCGTTTCAGCGATCAAACAAATTCAACTTCTGAATCCTGAAACCGAGTTTAGGGTGGTCGGAGCTCATCCTTTCCATAGCGTAGAAAATGGGAAGTTGATTGACCTTGAAACCAGGGCTGAAGTTGATTTGCAAGCAGAGAATCTTCCCAATCCTCTTGTTGATCTGACTGAGGCTCCTGAGTTTGATGATAAAGATATTGTTTTGTCTGATGATGAGGAATGACCTTGATGGCCTTGGTGGTCGGTCTTTATCTGTTCTTGTCATTTTAGTTCGTATGTAAAATTTCTTTGTTGCTGCTCGTTGTATTCGAGCGTTTATATATGCTTGTTTTGAACAAATTCCTTTAACTCTTTTGGAACTGATTTTGAATTAATTTGCTGTGCAAGCAAATCATATCATTGTCTGATGTATCTTTGTTGATTTTGGTTTCGTTCGTCACGTGTCCAATAGTATTTCCCGATTGAAAACTCTTAGGAGTGACTTGATAATTTTCATGCGTAGAATCACGTTATTTGCACGTAGTTAATTGTGAATAGAACTCGGATCGCCGACTTTAGCGGAAGCGGGACCCTCGGACCGCGAAACAAGGAGAGCAATTTCCTGAGTTCGGGTGTTCTATGAATACGTCGTTAAACTCTTGTAAAGAGCTGTGCCTCGATTTCGCTCGGTGGCTAGCCGAACCAAATGAGTCGTATGTGATTTCACAATGTAAACAGATAGTAGAAATACCAGAAAAATGCACTTTATTAATAAAGGAATACAAAGCTGAAACTGCTCATAACTAAAGAATGAAGTTGCTCATACCTAATAAATTCCTAACAATTTGTCTAAGAAGGGTGCTACCCATCGTTATTTAACTCCTAACAATTTATCTAATAAGGGTGCTACCCGTCGTTATTTATCACAAGCTAATCTGAGCAATCTATAAATGCGCTAAACTATCCTTAAACAAAGAAAATAAAAATGGGAGCTTAGCTGTAATAAGCTCTAAGCTTGGCCACATTCCAACTGTTATTGATGTCGGTGCCCGAGAGAGTCTCCAACCTGTAAGCGCCAGTTCCAGATTTAGTCTTTACTCGGTATGGACCTTCCCATTTTGGCTTTAGCTTTCCAACGCCAGCATTTCCTTTACCAATATCTGCTCGGAGAAGGACCAAATCTCCCACCTCAAAACTTCTCGGTCGGACCTTCTTGTTGTAGTCTCGGGCCTGTCGCTCTTTTACCTTCCTTTCATGAGCTGCCGCATTCTTTCGTACTTCTTCAAGTAATGTTAGTTCTTTGCTGAGCATGCTGTCGTTAGTTTCCGAAGGACGTTCAAGCATTGTAAAGGTGGGGATTCGCTTTTCGATTGGAATGACTGCGTCGCAGCCGTATGTCAAACGAAAAGGGGTATCACCTGTTGAGGAATGTACAGTTGTCCTGTGTGACCATAGAACGCTCGGAAGTTTATCTGCCCAAATGCCAGTTGTGTTGCCAAGTTTCTTTTTAATACCGTCCAAAATGGTTCTGTTGGTGGCCTCTGCTAATCCATTGGTTTGTGGATGTTCAACGAAACTGAAATAGTGAGTGATTCCCAGGTCGGCTGCTAATTGTTGAAAGTGAGAGGCTGCGAATTGCGACCCATTATCAGTGACTATGGGATGAGGCACTCCAAACCGAGAGATTATTTCCTTTACGAAGAAAGATTGAATTCGGGCCGTAGTGATTGTTGCTAATGGCGCCGCTTCAATCCATTTGGTAAAGTAATCAACAACCACGACCGCAAGCTTCAGTTGTCCAGGTGTAGTAGGAAACTTTCCGATGATGTCCATTCCCCATTGATAGAAAGGCCAAGGAGCTCCGAGAGAATGTAGCTCTTCTGCACGCCTTTGGTAAATATCGCTGTGAAATTGACATTGAACACACTTCTTAACATGCTCCATGGCATCTTTTTGCAGTGTAGGCCAGAAGTAACCTGCCCGGATTATTTTTCGAGCTAGGGATTTTCCGCCCATATGATGGCTGCAGATTCCTCCGTGGATCTCCTCAAGGATTTCTTCCGCCTGAGATGTATTGACGCACCTGAGCATGGGTGAACCGAAACCTCTCTTATAAAGTACACCATTAAGAACCGTGTATTGAGCTGCTTTCTTAATCAATCTACGAGCCTCTTTCTGATCTTGGGGAACGAAACCGTGCTGCAAGTAGGTGAGAATCGGATCCATCCATGATTGAGATAATGAAACTGCTAGAATGACGCTCAGTTTGGGAATGGTTTCTTGTATCAAAGTCTTGTTGTTTTCCGACCCCTTCGTACTTGCCAATTTAGATAAAATATCGGCTCGAGAGTTTGAATCTCTCGGGACATGGGAAATGTCGAACTCTGAAAAGTTGGAGATAATTCGCCTTACCTCATCAAGATACTTCTGTAAGATGGGCTCCTTAGCTGAGTACTGCCCCTTAATCTGAGAGACCACTAATTGTGAATCGCTGAATACTGACACCCGTTCTGTTCCGAACTCATGAACCATTTTTAGGCCTGCAAGGACTGCTTCGTATTCTGCCTGATTGTTTGAGGTTTGGAATTCAAACTTCAATGAGTACTCCATGCAAAGTCCTTCGGGATTTTCAATAATGACACCAGCTCCCGCTCCTTTCCTGTTGCTCGAACCGTCAACATAGACTGACCACAAATTCTGAGGAGTATCCGAAGGAATCTCGGTGAATTCAGTGACAAAATCAACAAGAACTTGAGACTTCATCGCCTTCCTCGGTTCATAGATGATGTCAAATTCAGACAGCTCTACTGACCATGAAACCATTCTACCAACTAGATCGGGCTTGTGAAGAACCTGTCTAACAGGTTGAGCTGTCCTCACCAGGATCCGATGTGCTTGGAAGTATTGTCTTAATCTCCGAGCAGATATGACCAAACAGTATGCGAGTTTCTCAAGCTTTTTATATCGCAACTCAGATCCCTGGAGAGCTCGGCTAACAAAATAAACCGGGGCCTCAAGTCCCGAATCCTCTCGTACCAAAACTGAACTGACCGCTGCATCCGCCACTGACATGTATAGAATGAGGCTTTCACCGAAAAGAGGGCTATGAAGGACTGGTGGACTGGAAAGATATTTCTTCAATTGAACAAAAGCTTGTTCGCAGTTATCATCCTAAAGGAAGTCTTTATTTTTCCTAAGGAGCTGGTACCATCGCAAAGCTTTCCGAGCGGCTTGAGACACGAATCTGGAGAGGGCCGCCACTCGACCCGTAAGCTGTTGGACTTCTTTGAGACTAGCTGGGCTTCTCATTTCGAGGATTGCTTTGCACTTATCTGGATTAGCTTCAATACCCCTTTCGGTTAGCATAAAACCGAGAAAGGATCCGGCTGGGACTCCGAACACACACTTTTCAGGATTTAATTTCATGGAGTGCTTTCTTACTCGGTCCAGTATTGTCTCGAGGTCCTTGGCATGGGTCTCTTGTTGTCTACTTTTTGCAATAATGTCATCAATATAAACCTCCATGTTTGAGCCGATCATTCCTTGAAATACCTTATTCATCATCCTTTGATATGTAGCTCTCGCATTCTTCAATCTGAAAGGCATGACATTGTAACAGTATGTTGCCTTATCAGTGATGAATGTAGTTTTGTCTTGATCGGCTGGGAACATTGGTATTTGGTTGTAACCAGAGTAAGCATCCATGAAGGAAAGGAGTTTGTATCCGGCCGAATTGTCGACGAGCTTGTCAATGACAGGAAGTGGATACTGGTCTTTTGGGAAGACTTTGTTTAAGTACGTATAGTCGACACACATCCTCCACTTCCCATTGGTCTTTTTGACCAAGACTGTGTTAGCTAACCAGTCTGTGTAGTCGATTTCCCGAATGAAGCCAGCTCGGAGTAATTCGGCAACTTTTTCCTCAATGGCTGCGGCCTTTTCTGCACTAACCTTCCTTTTACGTTGTGCCACTGGTTTTGCCCCTGGAAGGATACTCAACTTATGGCAGATGAAGTTAGGGTCAATCCCCGGCATGTCGGCCGAGGTCCATGCGAACAGATCCTTATTAGCAATCAGCAGAGCAGAAAGTTCACCCTTAACATTCACGGGGAGATCAGAACCGATTTTGACTTGTCTGATGGGATCATTACTCAATGTTAAGAACTCCCACTGCCCCTTTGGAGTTGGTCTGTTTCTGTCAGATTCATCCCGCACATCAAGATCCGCCAAGTTAATGTTACCTTTTTCGAGAGAGACTCTTTAAATACTGTTCTGATCCTTGTTCTTCACCTTTCCTAAACTTGCATTGTAGCATTTTCGTGTAGCTTCCTGCTCGGATTTTACTGTTACTACCTTGTCATCTGTTCCGACGAACTTCATAGCTAAATGAACTGTTGACACTACTGCTCCGAACGCTTGTAAAGAAGTTCTTCCGAGGATGGCGTTATAGGCCGCTGGACAGTCAACTACCAAGAACTTGATTATCTCGGTTCTGGCCGAAGGCTGTTGTCCGAGGGTGACAGGAAGTTGGATGTATCGCTTGGGTTCGATGGTGTCCCCCGTAAAGCCGATCAACTCCCCTTCGAAAGGAGTGAGATTACATTCCCTAAGTTTTAGTGCTTTGAACAAAGGGAGAAACATGATATCCGCCGAGCTCCCCTGATCGATAAAGACGCGTTTTACTTCGTAATTACCGATAAGGGCAGTGATTACCATGGGATCATTATGACTTGGGAGGATCCCTTCCAAATCTTCATCATTAAAGATGATGGGAACATTTTTCGTCGATCTTTAACAGATAGGCTTTTGGCTCAGGGCTAGGATTTGGTTGATGTATTTCTTTCTGTCAGCTTTTTTCTCTCCACCCCAAGCAAATCCCCCGGCAATAGTGTTTACTAAAAACTCATTGTTTGTTGGATTTGTATCAATGACTGGGGCGGGTTCGGTTTTCTGTCTCCCTGCATTCCTATCGTCCGGTGATCTACTTCTTTGGCGTTTGGACTTCACTGGTGAATGGGATCTGTTTTTTACCTCTTCGTCCTGCTGCGTCTCTGATATACTGCTGTAGCTTACCATCTCTGATCATTTCTTCAATCAAATCTCTTAACCAGATGCACTCGTCGGTTGTATGCACATATCCCTTGTGAAAGTCGCAATATTTCGACCTATCACATTTTGCGCCCTTCCTTAAAGACGAAGGTCTTTGGGCAGAACGTAAGTCGGTCTGCATTGTTTCCCGAAGAATCTGACTCCTAGGAACAGTTAAAGGAGTGTACTCCTGATATTTATTCCTCGGAGGTGGTCTTCGGTCTTGATCATTCCTATCCTGTCTTCCACCGAAACGTTTGTCACATTTTTGTTTATTCTGTCCTTGAGGGTCAGCTCGTTGTCGGTCATCTCTAAACTTTTGCCCTTTGTGGAATTCCTCCAAGTTAATGAATTTATTCGACCTTTGTCTCAGCTCGACCATATCTTTTGGAGGTTTTCCAATTAGTGATTTTCTGAAATCTCCCAGCTGCAAACCTTGCGTAAATAATAAAACTGCCACACCAAGCTCCAGTCGGGGAACAGAACTAGCTTCCGTATGGAAACGTGACAAGTAATCTTTCAATGGTTCATCTTGTTTTTGTGTAACTGCGGCCAGTGTGTGGTCGGAATTTGGCTGGATGCAGCTGGCAGTGTATCTGTTTAAAAACACTCGTTTCATCATCTCCTCCCATGAATTAATGGAATTACGAGGGAGAGATGAATACTACCGCAGTACCGAAGGCTCAAGGGTCATAGAGAAAGCTCGGCATTTCATCCGATCACCGCCTCCGTAATAATTCATTGCCCCCTCGTAAGAGACTATATGGTCAACTGGATTGGTCAGGCCGTTATGATGTGGTATGTTGGACGGACCCAAATATCCCTGAGGGGTTTCAAAATCCATGATATATGGGGTAAAAGGATGGCCAGGGTGGAAATCACCCTGATCGTGATTTGCAGAGGGGTTGGTATGGAAATTTTGAGGTGGAGGGAGTTGCATTACGGGAAGAGACTGAGGATCTATAGTCTGAGTTATTTGGTTATTAGGTTGTAGGGTACCTGGTTGGTTTTGAGCGATCCTTGCCATTGCCTGTTGTTGAAGGTCGGCGATTGCTCGGCCTTGCTACTCAATTAAAGTTGTCTGTCTGTTGAGTATGTTAATCATCTCTTGCTCACGAGCGCGAGCCGATGCAGATGTGGCATAAGATCTACTAGTGGAATGGCTATGGCGGGAATTACCGTGGGCGGTTCTGCCTGGGTTTAACCTAGTTCTTGGGGTCACGCTTATATGATCAGGGTTGGGTTGTACAGGTGGGGTCGGGGTGTGACGGGTATTTCTACCATGGTGTGCCCGGGTTCCAGTAAATCTGGCTGTATTATGGGTGGTTGGGGCTGTGCTGCTAGAATCGCCATGGGTGGAAGGGGGTGGTGTTGGAGGAGGCGGAGGAGGCGGAGGTGGTGGCGGAGGAAGTAAATTCTGCATGATTTGAAGTGGTTGGGGGTTGCTCCCGGCTCTACGGTGGGTAGATTGTGGTGGTTGAGAATGTGTGGGATGGTTTCCGCTATGATTTTGGCTATGATTTGGAGGTGGTTGGCTTTGTGAATTGTTTGGGGGTTGTGGGTTATTTCTTGCCCCAGAATGAGAGGTTTGTGGTGGATGCGAATTAGTTTCCCGATTTTGGTTAAGGAGATCACGCAAATCACCAACGAATTGTGGCTATTGATCGTTATTATTAGCGTTTCTGGGTCTACCACGAGAACGGCCAATGCGATCACGGAGATCACCAACTTGGCTTCTTGTAGTTACCATGGTGGTGGTGGGAATGATATATTACTCAGTTCCCACAAACGGTGCCAATGTCATGTCCTTAATCAAGATCAACCTTGAAGCTATGGAAGAACTTCGAAGAATGATTCCAATCAAGAGTTTAATGTAGGACTTTTAGGATTTCTGTATATCCAGTTGGGATAAACAGGTTCTCCCTAGTCAACAACGTGTGTGCTAGTGTTAACTTAGGGATGAGAAGACGTACCTTAGCCCCTATAGCATGGTGGTTCTTATAGGGGATTACCTGTGTGCGGTGGGCCGTTCTGATAAGGCTTCTGAAGAGGAAGAATACAAATAGGATTCGTAAAGGTTATGATAAGATCATATCCGTAAATCCTGTAGGCGATAGACTTCATCCAATACTGTTTGTATCTAACCAAGAGTCGTGGGCATCTAGTAGAGGTAGTTAAGCTTGATGAGACTATAAATGATTGAGATAAGGATGAGAATCATGTGCTCGAGGTTAATCTCATTAGCATGCAACATCTCTATGAAAACCCAGTTTGCTTGGTATAACATTCCGACCGTAAGCCTTGTCCCAGTGTTTGAATGGTCAAACTAAGGTGACTTTGGTTGGGTAACGCTCGGTCTACTACAGGTCCACTACAAGTATTATTCTCTTTTCTCTCATTTCTTTCCTTAGTGACTTATTTTCATTTTATTTATTTTCCTATACTTAAGTATCTCTCTTTCTTTTCTTTTTCTTCTTCTATTTATTAATTATCTTAATTTATATTTAACTCTACTTAGCTTTAGTGTTGTTGTTATATTTTAAATTCCCATTTCTAATTCTTAGTTCATTTCTATGATTCCTCAATCTCAATATTATTTACTTATTCTTCTTACATTATTACTCCGTTCAATTTCACTACCATATTAACTTAATTTGTTTTCCCCTATTATATTACGTCATTCTACTTAACTGTCACAATTACATCCTCTCTCACTCTCTTATTATCTTTTCACTAAATTCTTTTATCGACTACCTACTTGCATTTGAAATTCAGTTTATTATTTCGTTTCTATTTCATTAATACCCGACAATCTCTTAACTAAGTCTACTCCGCACTTAATTATTGTTCTTGCATTTTAACTCCTCTTTTATCTCACCTTCAATTTAATCATTCCACTCTCCTTGCCTATTACAATTATTCTATATTCTTTTACACTCACGTTCCGCTGATTTTCCTTAACTAATTTCCCCTGGTTTTATTTTATGTTCTTCTACATTTTCATTCTATATCATAACTCTTTTAATATCCTAAATACACTCATTCACTCCGGACCTTATTCTATGCACATACATTTTATTCCCTACAGGCTGGTTTCCATTATCAATTTTAAATAAATCATTCATATTAGCGGGGACTACCCTAAGGTTCATTAACTTATTTCTTAATTATCCTATTCTTAGTCACCACTATAGAATCCTAGAATTTACTTCCCAAGTAAAGGTAAAACATCCCTTCTTACCTCAATTGACGAGAGTAGAAGAGATAACCTTGATCTTCGGAGAAGGAGCGGTGGTCCGTGAAGCTTTAGTGACCCGGGGTGTGGCGGTCAACGTTGGTGAGTGGCGGTGCGCTGGCGGTTGGTGTCGATGGCGGGAACGATCACGGGCGGAACCAAGGCAAGAGCTTCGAGCTTCGGAGCTCCCGACACAAGCCCGACACGGTCACGGTGGCGGTAACGGCGCCGGTGAGTCCCGAGGAGAAAGAGAGATTGAGAGATGGTTCAGGAGGGAGAGAGAACACACGGTGGCGAGGCAAGGAGTGGTGGTGGTGGCGGTGGGTTGCGGTGGTTGGTGGCCACGGTGGTGGGAAAGAGAGAGAAGAGAGAGAGAGAGAGAGCAAGGAGGGAGAAAGAGCAAAGAGAGGAGAGAGAGGACGGATCTATGGGGAGGGAGGACGGCCAAGGAGGCGGTGGCCTTGGGTGGTGGTAGCTCGCGGTGGCGCCGGAGGAGGAAGGAGGAGGAGGGATAGGGAGAAAGACGGGAGAGAGAATGAGGGAGGAGGGGTGGAAAAAATGGGGGGTTTCGACCCACAAAACGTGTTTTATGTTGATTCTGCATGAAGTATACAGATACTTTGGCTGATATCGGGATACTTTTACCAGAAGTCTGTTGACTCTATGTTGACTGCACCATAACTTCTTCGTTAACCATCGGATCTTGCTCAAATTTGAAAGCAAGCTTCCCTACATACTAATCTTCACATCCAACGGTGGAATTTGTGTTGGTGTTGTAAATCTTTTATTTTGAATTTCCTAATATATGGTGTTTATAACACCAAAAACATTGCTTCTAACGCTCTTTTGTTCATCTTTCAACCTCCTTTCCTATGCCAATGCTTCCTAACTCCTTCATGGCACTCTCCGGGATCCCAATCCATCACCTAAACTCTTCTTTAGCATGATTATCATTCTTATAACCCTATCATTATTCTAATTATTTTGGGAATTAAAATTCGGGATGTTACAAAACCCGGGGCTACTAGTGTTGGGATTCTGGCAAGTATACCAGATCGTACAAGTAATAAAGTGATAAATAGAGTATCGTTCCCAACGAGGAATGAAATTGATTCGAACAATTCTCACCTATTCGTAGTTACTAAATGAAAATTAAATTGGAATTCAATTGATTGAGAAATTGTTGATTTGCTTAAATTAAAATAAATGAATAAAACGATTCTTGAACAATGGGAAAAAGCGGGACGTAGTTTCGATGAAGGTTCCTAAAACATTTAACAATGAATTAACTTGTTTTCCTAAATTCTGAATTTGTTTTGCAAAAGTAGGAAACGCCTAATGACTTAGAACGTTTCCGTATTTTAGAGATTAATCTCCCAATGATGTCTCAAGAGAGCCTTAAAACCTAACCCTTAATTGAGTTCAATCAAAAATTATAAAAATTATTCAATTCATAAGAAATATGTCTATCCCTATGCAATTGAACTGTTTGATTATTGGGCACAATCCTAAATTAATATGTCTATTAAATTAGGATTCCTATGTCATGAACTGCGCACTTTCATGAACAACAATAAAAATATAATAAAACACATAATTTATAATGGAAAAACAAAATCAATTCATTGCAAAAACATTAACAAGGTTCCATGTTCATCTACTCCTACATCCCAAAGAAGGATTTAGTTCATAATTGGGAGAAGAAAAGCAATAAAAGTGATAAAGAGTGACATAATTACCACTAATCCTTGCCTCTAATCTCCGTTCTTCACCAAAATCAATGCAAAAACTCTCTTCCAAGTGTTCTCAATAATTCCTAATACCAATCCTAGTATTTTAAAGTCAAAAGATAAACCAAATCCCTTCCAAATCCCCTAAAGATCTAAAATTCGCTAACTGACATCTGCGACGCTCGCCCAGGCGAGAATAAGGCTCGCCTGAGCGAGTTTTTGCCTGAGAAAATTGATCTCTTAAACCCATTCTTTTTAAACGTTCAACCCCACTCGCCTGGGCGAGTCTGTGACTTTTTCCCAACTCTTCACCGCTTTGCTCCGAACTCCTGATTCCAAGGCTTCCTTTTTCCTTCTTTTCCATAAATTACCAAATTAAGCCTCCAAAACCTGAAATTCACAACAAATCGATACAAAATCCTCAAGGATCTCGTTCTTCATATTAGTTAGCAAAATTTACATCTTTTTCCTAAAATACTTGAGAAACAAGCTAAAATTACTAAGAAAGAGGGTTAAATATTATCCAAAAACATCATATATTGAGCTCAAATCACTCCCCCAAACTTAGCATTTTGCATGTCCCAGGCAAAAGTAAAACAAAAATTCACAACTTAAGAACACTTCCTCTATCAAGATAAATCAATCCAATCAAGAAACTCGACTCGCTTTCTTCAAAACTTTTCTTCACAAACAAATAATCGAATCAAAACTGGTTAGAGGGGCAATCTCCAAAAGAACAATGTGGCTAGCAAACAACTCACAACTCACAAATTCCTCTCATGTGTATCAAGGTTTAAAATTCTGCACTCAAGTTCTACAATCACAATGTATTACCATAAGCTTGACTATAGACCTACATCTCCACTGAATTTATTGAAAACATGCACAAATCATAAGGTCTTTATTTGGTTGTAACGGGGCCATGGCTAAAAGTGTCAGGTGGGATAAAAGAATAAAAAGGATAAACAAAGGGATTTATCAATGAAATCACAACACTTCCCTTTTAAATTATGAAATGAGCAATAGTATACTTACACAATCACAACTAAATTCACTTGATTTTTCCTTTTCTTTCTTTTTCTTTTTCTATTTCTATTCTCTTCTTCTTTTCAATATTATTATTATTTTTTTTAAGAAGAGAAATAGAAACACAAATTTTCAGCACTTACACTTTCACCAATTTTTTTTCTAACGTTCCACTTAATTGCTCATTCACAATTTCAAAGGTACTTCTTAAAATATTCAATTCATGTAGGGTACCAAAGAAAATCCTTAAATCTCAAAGCTCAAAATGGGCAACTAAGGGATCATTATGTCTCAAAAATTTGTTGAAGGCCACAAAAACACAAACCTAAGTGCCTTAATCATGTTCATGCATGCAATCAATTGTCAATTTTGAAAAGGTCACAAGTCAAGTTCTAGAACACATAGTAAAAGAGAACGCACTCATGAAAGAAATGGGGGGTTTAAAAATTCAGTCATCAATTATCAATTATTAATCATTACCCCTTTTGTGTATAAGCCCAAGATCTCACAGGTAAGGTTAGTTTACTAAACACATATTCTCAAAGAGTTTGCCCAAGTAACCAATTTTTAAAAGAATTACACATTCAATCCAAGCAGTTTATGTTAGAGAAGTGCGCTTTATTCCTAAACCAGACATCTAAACCTATCAAGAGAAAGAAAATCCTAAGCCTAGAATAATTACCTACTTCTACCAGGTCATAACTAACACAAAGCTAGGGGAAATCATCAAGTCATGAAATTTTTTTTTTATTTTGTTGGACTCCCCCAAACTTGAAAGTTAGCTTGTCCTCAAGCAACGCACTAATCCTAAACAACAAAATAAAAATAAAATTAAAAAGAAAAAGAAAAAGAAACAAAAGATAAGAGACTTCCCTCTCTGAATGCAATCGGATAATTTAAGAGAGACACATGTCCTCCCCCAAACTTAACACCTACCACTACAAATAAATCCAAAGTGCATCAAGCATCACAAAATATCACCTGTGACAAATGCAATCCAACTACACAAAGCGATTAAAGTCAACACGACACACAAACTGAAATAACCAAAGTATCTGAAAACACAAAAGTGCCACACCAAGGCACAAGCAAAAGTACTACAGGTCTAATTATAAGTCTCCAAAGTGAAAGGAAAACCTAAATCAACTAGAAACAAATGCCACCAACAACAGCAAACCACACATCTCACACCCCATCAACATCTGCATCCTCATCCATGCCATCCTCATCGGACTGATCCAGGACCTGCAAATCCTCCTGAGAATATGGAGGCAATGGAAAAGGAATATGCATCTGATCAGTCACCGCTCGCAAGGCATCCTGAATTATCTGATTCCTGCGCATCTCGCGCTGGAAATACTCATTCTGACGACTCTGCCTGCGAAGTAGACGCTCCATCATACCCGAGGAGCAGCTGGAGCCTGAAGCTCTGCAGGCATCGGCTCATTGTTACCAAACTCGCGCCGTGCAATATCCAAATAGCGCTCGAACACTTTCATGTTCATTCTTTTGGCTGGTGTAAGCTCTAAAAGATCATCCCCCAAATCCACCTGCCGAGCTAGACACAGCTTGGTAATTACCGCTGGCAAACCAAAGGAGCCCGGGTTACTTTCCCGAGCCATGTGAAAAGTGTACTCGGACATAAGAAATCCAGCATCAACCACCATACCCCTCATAATCCCATAGACAATACGCATAATGAAGGGTTTGATATCGGTTTCATGGGACTGGGGGTGCAAGTTATGCATGACAAAATGTGCCCAAAAACGAGCTTCCGGGCAAAGGTATTTGGCTGTCACATGCTTAACAGAGTTGTTCGCACCATGGTTCCAATCTTTGTTAGGCACGAAGAGAGCATTTTTGATGTCATTTAAGCTCTGAGGATCAAGGGTGTCCCTAAGATAGTATTGCTCAAAGTTGGTGGGTTCATTGTGATCAGGGAGTCCTAACAATTGGTTAATTGCATGCCGGTCATAATCAATTTCTACCCCCGCACCCAGCTTTTGCGACACCCCGGCTTTTGTTGCTCACGATAGTGTGCGTGAGCGAAAAATTCCCAAACTAAAGGCTTGCTCATAAATTCCGGGGGTGCCACTGTAAATGGTGCCCACCCGAGATTACGCAATGGGTCAAAAATCGCGGGAACACTCGAAATGCCCCCCCTCATAATCCTCAATGCTAGTGTCCGAAGTAATACCCTCCCCTACTACTTTTTCAGTGTAAAATTTCTTGACAATTTGGTGTTCAAAATTCCTAGAGTAGGGTCGACTAGAGCCACCAAAAAGCCTAGGTTTCTTTCCCTTGTCCCTTGAAGCCATGTTTTCAGAAATAATTCTAAGTGGCAATTTGTCAAACACCTTATGGGCACTAGAACCTAAGGTCCTAAAAAGTGCAAATCAAGTGCAAAAACTACCCAAAAACAATATCTAGGCCACTAATTAGTGTAGAGACAAGAGAAGAAAGAGACTTACCCACAAATAGAGGAGAAATTCGTGAACCCTAGAGGAGAGAAGGGGGAAACTCGAATTGGAGAGAGGTGAAACAAGACCTTCAAGCATGTGACAGAAGAGGATGAGGAAGAGCAAGGAAGAATCAAATTTGGGGAGGAAGGTGGAGGGATGGGGTTGTTGATGGTGGTTGGGGTTGGTTTGGAGAGGAGAAGAGAGGAGGGAGGAAGAAGGATCATGGAAAAGGAGGGGAGAATGAGGGTTAGGAAGTATAAACCGGTCTTTTTTTCTCTTTGTATCTGACCCCACTCGCCTGGGCGAGGGTCGTGGCTCACCTGGGCGAGCCCTCGATTTTTTTCCACCACGCTACAGACCCCCAGGCTCGCCTGGGCAAAAATCATGCTCGCTTGGGCGAAAATCTCACTGAGTTGCTCCCTTTTTTCCTTTTTACGAATTGGCTCATGGACCCCCTTTGCACCCCACCTCGCCTGGGCGCACAGGTGCCGCGCCCAGGCGAGACAATCAGACCTGTAGCTTTTGCTTTTTTTTTTAGAAAAAAAAAATAAAATAACTAAATTAAAGGAAAACAAAAATGAAATAACTAAGAAGAGATTCGTTACCACTGGGTTGCCTCCAAGAAAGCGCTTGTTTAATGTCCCGAGCCTGACGGATGACAATACTTCCAAGACTAAGGATCACGGAGCTCCAATTTGGAAGAGCTCCCCTCAAAAGCATCGCCATGGTACAATTTCAGGCGCTGTCCATTCACTTTACAAACATCCCCAGACTTGGGGTCCTTTATCTCAACAGCGCCAAAAGGTGAGACCTGCACAACCACAAAAGGACCAGACCATCTAGATTTAAGCTTTCCAGGGAAAAGCTTAAGTCTAGAGTTAAATAGAAAAACCAATTGTCCATGCTCAAACTTCTTATTAGTCAATTTCTTGTCATGCCACTTTTTAGTTATTTCTTTAAAATCACGAGAAGTGTTATATGCTTGCTCTCTGAACTCATCAAGTTCAGTTAGCTGCAATAACCTCTTCTCACCTGTAGGTTGCATATCCAAGTTCAAAAATTTAGTTGCCCAATATGCCTTGTGAAGTAACTCCACTGGCAAATGACAATTTTTACCATAAAAAACCTGAAAAGGTGACATGCCAATGGGTGTCTCATAAGCAGTTCTATACGTCCACAAGGCGTCATCCAACTTTTTTGACCAATCTTTCCTACTTCTATTAACAGTTTTCTCTAGGATTCTCTTAAGAGACCTATTTGACACCTCTACTTGACCACTGGTCTGTGGATGGTATGGGGTAGCCACTTTGTGGTACACCCCATATTTGGACAAGGCTTTCTCCATGATCTGATTGCAAAAATGACTCCCACCATCACTAATAAGTACTCTAGGTACTCCAAACCTGCTAAAAATATTTTTTCTCAAAAAGTTCACAACTACAGCAGAGTCATTGGTGGGAGTGGAGATTGCCTCCACCCACTTAGAGACATAATCAACCCCTACAAGAATGTACCTGTTGTTATAAGAAGGAGGAAAGGGGCCTACAAAGTCTATGCCCCACACATCAAACACCTCAACTTCTAAAATGCCTTGAAGAGGCATCTCATCTTTCCTGGAAATATTCCCAACCCTTTGGCATCTATCACATTGCATCACATGGGTCCTAGCATCTTTAAAAATGGTGGGCCAGTAATACCCACATTGTAAAACTCTAGAAGCTGTCTTTTCATTGCTGTAGTGACCAGCATATGGTGAATTGTGACAATGCCAAAGGATGTCAGGAATTTCCTCTTGGGAAGCACAACGCCTGATTACTCCATCTGCACTCCTCTTGAACAGGAATGGTTCATCCCAAAAATAGAACTTGGCATCGTGTAAAAATTTTTTCTTTTGTTGCCAAGTCATATCCTTAGGAATCACATTCATTGCTAAATAATTAGCAAGATCAACATACCATGGGAGTTCAGATGCAGCAAACAGGTGTTCATCAGGGAATTTTTATTCAATTGGAACCTGCTTATCCCTATTACTATCCTCAAGGGGGAGCCTAGATAAGTCATCAGCAATAACATTCTCTACCCCATTTTTATCTCTTATTTCCAAGTCGAACTCTTGCAAGAGCAAGATCCACCTAATCAGCCTTGGCTTAGAATCGTGCTTAGCCAATAGGTGCCTTAAAGCAACATGATCTATGAAAACTATGACCTTCGAGCCTATCAAATAAGCACGAAACTTGTCCATTGCAAAAATCACTGCCAAGAGTTCTTTTTCAGTGGTCGTGTAATTAATTTGTGCACTGTTCAACACACGACTTGCATAATAAATTGCATGAAAAACCTTATTAATTCTTTGACCAAGTACATCTCCTATTGCGTGGTCACTAGCATCACACATTAGTTCAAAAGGTTCACCCCAATTGGGTGCAACCACGATACGAGCTGTAATCAATCTCTCTTTCAAAAGTTCAAAGGATTTCATGCAATTATTATCAAAAATGAACTCAGCATCCTTCTCCAGTAAATTGCATAGGAGTTTTGCAATTTTTGAAAAATCTTTAATGAATCTCCGGTAGAAACCGGCATGACCCAAAAAACTTCTTATCCCCTTAGCATTTACTAGAGGAGGTAGATTTTTGATGACATCAATCTTTGCCTGATCAACCTCAATACCCTTTTCTGAAATCTTATGTCCTAAAACTATCCCCTCCCTGACCATGAACTGACACTTTTCCCAGTTAAGGATTAGATTAGTTTCTTGACATCTTTTTAAAACTTTACGCAGATTGGCAAGACATGCATCAAAGGATGACCCGTAGACCGAGAAGTCATCCATAAAAACCTCAATGAAATTTTCGACCATGTCGGAGAATATAGCCAACATACACCTTTGAAGAGTCGCGGGTGCATTACAAAGCCCAAAGTGTAACAGCCCGATTTTTGTAAACCAAAATCATTAACTTTTATGTATTAAAGTTGCCAAAAATGAGGCCAAAATTATTTTTTTTTGTAAAACATTGTAAAAAATTGGTGTGCTCATATGTATCTGCATTGTTATCTGTCCATGACATACTTGTGTTTGTAATTTTAGTCTTTATCAATTATGTATATGTGTATACTTACTCCCTGTGCCCTGTTTAGGTGATGGCCAGATACCTAGCTTGCATCTAGATACGCCCTATCCCTAGTGGTATATGGACGTACAAGGAGCACCGTGCCACTTTTAAGGGGGAGGTGAAGATTACTCTCTACCACCCTAACCCTCAGGTGCGAGTGCGACCTCGTCGATTTAGGATCCCTTTAGTCTATACTATGCATGTTCCACCCTTTTATACATATAGACGACCACCCCCGGCTCGACCTGTGCGTCGATTTAATAGTTTTCATTTTAGAGCTGCCACTCGATCTCATCCTTCCTCCCATAGAGTTGTCACTGAGGAGACTCCTTCTCCTGGTCCGACTGATTTCGAGAGGACTGCTTCTGCAGATCCTAGACCCAGTGGTGGGGTCTCTACACAGTCAGACGAGGTCGAGGAGGATCCTGTGGAGGATGAGAGCGAGGAGGAGGTGCATGTCGAGCCGACTGTTTCTGCTAGAGGTGGACCTGCTGGTTCATAGGAGCCTGCATAGCATGGATGTTTTGGATCCTAGATCCTAGGGATAGAGCTGTGGAGGATCTGAGGAGCTGCTGAGGACATGGATGACCTGCTCTGGGACTTCTGCTTTTGGATTATGTGATATATTGTATATATTTTGAGAGGTCTTAGAGTGAGGTTTATTTTTATGCAGCCAGTTTGTACATATTTCACCAAACTTGCTATCTCGACTTTCACTACTTGCTACTGATGATACTGATGGGGTTTTATGTTATGTTATATATATATATATATATTATGTTTTACTTACCTCAGCAGTGCCCCATAAGTATTACTTTTATTTCGGCATACTCTGATTTTGATTCAAAAAGGATTCGGCTATAAGTTGGTATTTTATTCATTCGATCAAACTCGAGAGACAAGATAATATGTTTCATTAAGGACTACGAATATGTTTTGCTATGTTTAAAATACATTGTCTCGAGAGCCTTTTCATAATTTAAATAACATAGCGCCGAATTCAATTTATTTGTCCATGAAAGAAGGAGTTATAAATAAGCAAGTAAACATTGAAAAAGGAAAAAAAAAATTTGTCAGTCCCAACTTTTGGATAGCAAGTATTTCAATCAATTGGAAATATTAACTATTTTCAAAAATATAAAAATGAGGGTGTCACACCTTTGGTGGTATCAGAGCATTGGTCCTGTCCTCATGGCCCCGATGATGCAGCTAAGTATGGTATTCAATATTAATTGAATATGTCTTGAGTAAGTTAGTAGCAATTATGTTTTAAAGACCTTTTTAGTGACCCAAAGCCCATAATGCAGGTCTTTCTATGGCAACCAGAAATAGAAATATTACGAACGAAATGTTAGAACGAATCACGATAGTGCTGGAAGGCATGCAGCAGCAGCAGCAGCGACATCTGCCACCTCAAGGGCGAGCTGGTAACCCACCTGTTGGCAATATGGCGAATCATGATGCTAAGACTCTGTCGGAATTCAGGAAGTGCAATCCACCAAGGTTTGAAGGAGGATATAAACCTGATGAGGCAAACAAGTGGTTGTACGAGATCAACAAGATTTTCCGAACTTTAGATTGTTCTGATGAACAGAAGGTAACTTATGCAGTTTACATGCTGCATGGGGAAGCTGAAAACTGGTGGGATCACACTGTCCAATTGCTGAATTTTGAAAGGACAACAATCAACTGGGGAGTGTTTATGGAGAAATTTCTTAATAAATACTTTCCAGAAGATTTAAGGAGAAAGAAGGAAGTAGAATTCATGCAATTGAAGCAGGGGGATATGAGTGTAGGGGAATATGCTGCCAGATTTGAGGAGCTGATGAAATATTCTCCCTACTACTTGAATAACCCTGACGAAAGAAGTAAGTGTGTTAAGTTTGAAGGTGGGTTGAGACCAGAGCTGAAATCTATTTTCAGTTACTAGAGGATTCAGAGTTTCCCTGCACTGGTGGATATGTGCAGAATGTATGAGGATGACAAGAAGGCTGAGTTGATTGGAAGTCAAGGGAAAGGGGTTGGACAGAACTATGGACCACAGAGGAAGAAGAGGTTTGATCATCGGAATAATGGTCCATATTCTCAGAAGAACAAGGGCAAGGGCAAAGCAGTGATGGATAACAAGAACAAGTCTCGCGATAATGCTCCTTATTGCGAGAAGTGTAGGCGCTATCATCATGGTCAATTCTGCTAGTCCACAGAAGGATGTTTCAAATGTGGAAAGCAAGGTCACTTTGCTCGTGAGTGCAAAGAATCTGCAAAAGGTGATGCAAAAGGATCTGCTGGAAAGAATGTGGTGCAAGGAAGAGTGTTTACCTTGAGTGGTAATGAAGCAATCCAAACCCCGAATCTCGTGCAAGGTAACTTTTTGCTTAATAATCAACCTTGCAAAATCATGTTTGATTCTGGAGCTACACATTCTTTTGTTTCTCCTGAATGTGTAAATAGGTTGAATCTTGTTGTTTCCGATTCGCCTTGCTATCTTAGTATAGATACCCCTACTGGAATACCGATTTTTATCGTTAAAGTCTGTTTAGGGTGTAATGTGGAAATCTTGGGTCGTCTTTCTAAAGTAGATTTGGTCTGCCTCCCTAAGTTACAATTGGATGTGATCTTGGGTATGGATTGGTTGACGAAGAACCAAGTGATCATCAATTGTGAGGAAAAGACTATTCAATATAGGACCCTTGACCCCGAAGGTATATGTGTTTGTTCTCTGCTACTGGGGAAGAAGAGTCGATGCCGATAGAAGAGATTCCTGTGGTGAGGGAATTTCCGGAAGTATTTCCTGAGGAAATACCAGGATTACCACCGAAGCGAGAGATAGAGTTCGGGATTGACCTAGTCCCTGGAGCTGGTCCCATCTCTATTGCTCCTTATAGGATGGCACCACCAGAAATGGCAGAAATGAAAAAGCAGATAGAGGAATTGCTGCAGAAGCAGATGATCAGGCCAAGCGTTTCGCCTTGGGGAGCTCCATTACTGTTTGTAAAGAAGAAGGATGGGAGTATGAGAATGTGTGTGGATTACAGACATTTGAATAAGGTCACCATTAAGAATAAGTACCCGTTGCCAAGGATTGATGACCTTATGGATCAAGTTAGGGGAGCTGCAGTATTTTTCAAGATTGATCTGAGATCGAGTTATCATCAGATCAGGATAAAGGAGGAGGATATACCCAAGACTACATTTCGATATCGATACGGTCATTATGAGTATGTTGTGATGCAGTTCAGATTGACTAATGCACCTGCTATTTTCATGGATTATATGAACCGGATCTTTAGACCATACCTGGATTTATTCGTGGTGGTATTTATTGATGATATTCTGGTCTATTCTAAGAGTCCGGAGGAGCATGAAGAACATCTCAGGATAGTGTTAAAAGTCCTGAAGGAGAAGCAATTATATGCCAAACTTACGAAATGTGTGTTTTGGTTGAATGAAGTGAAGTTCCTAGGGCATGTAATCTCTAAGGAAGGAATTGCGGTGGATCCAGCAAAAGTAAGTTCAATGCTAAGCTGGGAACAGCCCAAGACTATGACTGAAGTGAGAAGTTTCTTGGGGCTAGCTGGATACTATCGTCGGTTTATTGAAGGATTTTCCAAGATTGCATTGCCTTTGACTAAGTTGACTCGGAAAGATCAACCGTTCGTGTGGGACGATAGGTGTGAAGTTAGTTTCTGTGAGCTGAAGGAAAGATTAACATCGTCTCCTGTGTTAATCTTACCTGATCCTCACAAGAGCTTTGAAGTGTACTGTGATGCATCTAAGCAAAGTCTGGGGTGTGTATTGATGGAAGAAGGAAGAGTAGTGGCTTATGCATCGCAACAATTGAAGAATCATGAGGTGAATTACCCGACACACGATTTGGAATTGGCTGTGATCGTGTTTGCCTTAAAGATATGGAGACATCATCTCTATGGCACTACGTTCCAAGTATTTAGTGACCATAAGAGTTTGAAATATATGTTCGATCAGAAAGAGTTGAACATGAGGCAAAGAAGGTGGATGGAGTTTTTGAAAGATTATGACTTTAAACTCCACTAACATCCGGGTAAAGCAAATGTGGTTGCAGATGCTTTGAGTCGAAAAGCAATCCATATAAGTGCGATGATGGTTAAGGAAGCAGCGTTGATTGAAGAATTCAGAGACTTGAGCTTGTTGACACAAGTGGAGCCATCAAGCATCAGGCTAGGGATGTTGCAGATCACAAATGAGTTCTTGGAAAGAATTCGGGAGTTGCAACAAGCGGATGGAGAATTGATGGAAAAGATGAGATTAGGTTCAGATGGAAAGGAACCTGATTTCAAGATTGGGATGGATGGAATCCTTCGTTTTAGGACAAGGATTTGTATACCAGAAATCAGGAGGTTAGAAGACTGATTCTTGATGAAGCATATAAGAGTCGGATGAGTATGCATCCTGGATCAACCAAAATGTATCAGGATCTGAAGAAGATGTTTTGGTGGTCTGGAGGTAGTTCGTCTTCGCGGAGTGCCTTCGAGTATTGTGTCGGATCGAGATCCCAGATTTTCTTCGCAATTCTGGAAAATTTTGCATGATGCTATGGGAACAAGATTGAAATTGGATTCTGCGTATCATCCACAGACGGATGGCCAGACGGAGAGGACGATTCAGTCTTTGGAAGATGTGTTGCGGGCTTGTGCACTTGAAGAACAAGGAAGTTGGGATCAAGTGTTACCTCTTGCAGAATTCACATACAACAACAATTATCATGCGAGCATTGGAATGGCACCGTTTGAGGCTTTGTATGGAAGGAAGTGTCAAACCCCGCTATGCTGGTTCCAAGTGGGGGAGAATTTAGTGGTTGGACCGGAAATGGTACAGCAGACATCTGAGACAATCAGGATGGTTCAGGCAAAGATGATAGCGGCTTAGAGTCGGCAGAAGAGTTATGCTGATAAGAGGAGAAAACCATTAGAGTTTTTGGAAGGCGACCATGTGTTTCTTCGGATAATTCCGATGAAAGGAATCAGTAGAGCCTTGAGAACCCGAAAGCTTTCGCCTAAGTGTATAGGTCCATACCAAATCCTTAAGAGAGTTGGTCCAGTTGCTTATCAACTAGCTTTACCACCCTCTCTATCCAATTTGCACAACGTCTTTCACGTTTCTCAATTGAAGAAGTATGTGCATGACCCATCAATTATTTTGAAACTCCAACCTGATGACCTAGCTTTGAAGGAAAAGCTTACCTTTGAGACCAGACCAGTCCAGATAGAAGATCGTGAAGTTAAGAAGCTCAGGGGAAAGGAGATACCTTTAGTTAAGGTTGTATGGGAAAATGCTAACGTGTCTGAAGCTACATGGGAATTAGAGGAGAAGATGCGTCAAGAGTACCCGGAGTTGTTTTTGTAAGCTAGAATTTCGGGGACGAAATTCCTTTTAAGTGGGGGAGTAGTGTAACACCCCTAATTTCTGTCTCCCGGATAATAAGGAAATTAATAATAAAGGTTTTATTATTAATTTATATGAATTTCCAAGTTTATGTTTTGTATTTAATTAGCCTGAAATATAAAAATAAGTTGAAATATTTTTATATGGCAAATAAATGCAAAAAATAAGGATATTGCATTTTAGTCCCTGGATTAGGACCTAAATGTAATATTGAAAAAGTTCTTGGAGGGAAAAATTTAAAAATATTAATTTTTAAATTTTGTACTGATCTAACCGGTTAGTAATGCCCTGTAACCGGTTAGACGATGAACCCAGAAATTCGGTTAGTGGATTTTGATGAGTAATCACTTGGGTAATTCTATTAATCGCCCTGCATGGCACACAAATTTCTCTATATAAGCTTGTGTGGTTGATGAATTTGGGGTTGTTTGGCTGAGATTGGGTGTGGAGGCTCTGATTAGGGTTTCAAAATCGTTTCCTTCAATTCTCTTTCGTTGTTGAGTGTTAGCCTTTGAGTGATACATAGTTGTAAAGCTTACATCAAGAGCTTTACAAAGACATAAACACTGTGAGTTGAGGGTTAGGGAGCTGAGAGAACGAAGCCTTTGAAGTGGAGGAATTCAAAAACTGTTTCTGCAAAAACTGATTCCTGGAGCTTAGTTGGAGCTTCAATTTGGGTAAGTGAATGAACTCCTTTGACCTCAAAATAGTTCAATCTCTTGGTGCATGTTGCATAGAGCAAAACCTAACCAATTTCCCCAATTTTTATGGCCTGTACATGCATGAAAAATTCTGATTTCTGGACCCTGCTCAACTGTTGATGGCTGAGAACAGAGAGTCGGGATTCAAGGAATTTCTTGCTAATTTCAGAGGTTATACTTATCAAGCACTATCCTAAGGTATGGGAGAAGCCTACCATATACTAGATTTAGACTAAAATCAAGTGGTTTAGGACTTGAGTCAACAAAGACTCAAAGGGCATTATGTGTTTGAAGCACAAAGGCTTGGAGGCCAAATTTTAGCTCAATTTTGTTTTGAGCAGTTTTATGTTGATGCATGCAATGGATGTTGATGCCTGAATCTAAATCTAAATGTGTAATCTGAGTTTTATGATGTTGAATTGTGTTTATATTGATTTTTATGCAATTTGATACAATAAGCTAGATGCATGCAAATTGAATATGTTTCTGTGGTGAAATATATTTGTTTAAGGTATATGAACCCTGATAAATGTTGAAATTTGGTTAGATTTGAGAAATGAAAAGAATGATGTGTCAAACCTCTTGTTTTAGTGGTCTAACTGCATAATCTAACCGGTTACTCGATATTTGTAACCGGTTAGACACTGTAAAATTTCAAAAAAAAATACATTTATAAAATCAGTCCTGTGGTCACATTAATTCCACTCAAATCTAGACTTTAATTTCATTGGAAACAATCTGAAAATGAATTGATAATACTGTTTTGGTTCAGATTGAAGGGTGAGGGTTAATACCTTAATTTAATGAGATAATTTCAAGAGGAAATTATGCTCATTTGGAAATAGAATGTGATTTAGACTTTTGAATGATTAACACAGTGATTTTGAGGTGTAAAACAATTTTGGAAATTTGTTATGGATTGGGTAGAGAATTCAAGAAAAAAGGTTTTCTAAATTTCAATGGTAAACAGTTCAGGTCTGTAATTCTAACCGGTTAGCCTGAAACTGTAACCGGTTAGTATCTGAATTTGAAAAATAAAAAGTTAAGTTTCTGAGTACCATTGGTTATGTTTTCCCAATGCTAAGCCTAATGGCATGTTTTTGAGATAATTCAAGAGAGAATTTTTGTGCCAAGGATTATGCCTCAAATTAATCATTCAAAAGAGAAATTGAAATATTTCTAAATCACAGTAATTAAAGTAAAGATAAAACAACCCTTGATGATTGTGCATTCATATAGAATGGAAGTTTGGTTGGTAGGAACGTTTATCATACTCTGGGAATATGAGGAGGGTACTCCGGGAGTACCAAATTGTAACCTACTTGATGACACATTCTGGGAATGTGGCCAGTGTCCGGGACCTGGTTTTTATGCGTTCTGGCAACATATGCGTTCTGGGAACGTGATGCACACTCTGGGAGTAATGCTTATTATCCAAGTATGGTTTGGCATTACGTTCTGGGAACGAACGTCAGTGTTCCGGGAACACAAGGGTGTATTGGATGGACGTCCAAGATGGACTTTAGAGGCCTCAGTTGTGGATAGAAAATCATACATCATGCCACTTGCATTATAAGAGATATAATGTTGAAAATTGGTGTGCTCATATGTATCTGCATTGTTATCTGTCCATGACATACTTGTGTTTGTAATTTTAGTCTTTATCAATTATGTATATGTGTATACTTACTCCCTGTGCGCTGTTTAGGTGATGGCCAGATACCTAGCTTGCATCGAGATACGCCCTATCCCTAGTGGTATATGGACGTACGAGGAGCACCGTGCCACTTTTGAGGGGGAGGTGGAGATTACTCTCTACCACCCTAACCCTCTGGTGCGAGTGCGACCTCGTCGATTTAGGATCCCTTTAGTCTATACTATGCATGTTCCACCCTTTTATACATATAGAGGACCACCCCCAACTCGACCTGTGCGTCGATTTCATAGTTTTCGTTTTAGAGCTGCCACTCGATCTCATCCTTCCTCCCATTGAGTTGTCACTGAGGAGACTCCTTCTCCTGGTCCGACTGATTTCGAGAGGACTGCTTCTCCAGATCCTAGACCCAGTGGTGGGGTCTCTACACAGTTAGGCGAGGTCGAGGAGGACCCTGTGGAGGATGAGAGCGAGGAGGAGGTGCATGTCGAGCCGACTATTTCTGCTAGAGGTGGACCTGCTGGTTCATAGGAGCCTGCATAGCATGGATGTTTTGGATCCTAGATCCTAGGGATAGAGCTGTGGAGGATCTGAGGAGCTGCTGAGGACATGAATGACTTCTCTGGGACTTCTGCTTTTGGATTATGTGATATATTGTATATATTTTGAGAGGTCTTAGAGTGAGGTTTATTTTTATGCAGCCAGTTTGTACATATTTCACCAAACTTGCTATCTCGACTTTCACTACTTGCTACTGATGATACTGATGGGGTTTTATGTTATGATATATATATATATATATATATATATATTATGTTTTACTTACCTCAGCAGTGCCCCATAAGTATTACTTTTATTTCCGCATACTCTGATTTTGATTCAAAAAGGATTCGGCTATAAGTTGGTATTTTATTCATTCGATCAAACTCAAGAGACAAGATAATATGTTTCATTAAGGACTACGAATATGTTTTGCTATGTTTAAAATACATTGTCTCGAGAGCCTTTTCATAATTTAAATAACATAGCGCCGAATTCAATTTATTTGTCCATGAAAGAAGGAGTTATAAATAAGCAAGTAAACATTGAAAAAGGAAAAAAAATTTGTCAGTCCCAACTTTTGGATAGCAAGTATTTCAATCAATTGGAAATATTAACTATTTTCAAAAATATAAAAATGTGGGTGTCACATGCAGAACGCAAGTGCATATACCAATCTCGGCAAAGAGGGTTAAAAGCACCTGTTGAGTAAATAGAAACGATTAACAATAAATAGCTAGAGTAAAATTCCACTAAGTAACTACTAAAAGTACCGAAAAATTATCAAAATCTAATTTTAGTCCCCGGCAACGGCGCCAAAAACTTGTTGGGATTCTGGCAAGTATACCAGATCGTACAAGTAATAAAGTGATAAATAGAGTATCGTTCTCAACGAGGACTAAAATTGATTCTAACAATTCTCACCTATTCGTAGTTACTAAATGAAAATTAAATTGGAATTCAATTGATTGAGAAATTGTTGATTTGCTTAAATTAAAATAAATGAATAAAACGATTCTTGAACAATGGGAACAAGCGGGACGTAGTTTCGATGAAGGTTCCTAAAACGTTTAACAATGAATTAACTTATTTTCCTAAATTCTGAATTTGTTTTGAAAAAGTAGGAAACGCCTAATGTCTTAGAACGTTTCCGTATTTTAGAGATTAATCTCCCAATGATGTCTCAAGAGAGCCTTAAAACCTAACCCTTAATTAAGTTCAATCAAAACTTATAAAAATTATTTAATTCATAAGAAATATGTCTATCCCTATGCAATTGAACTGTTTGATTATTGGGCACAATCCTAAATTAATATGTCTATTAAATTAGGATTCCTATGTCATGAACTGCGCACTTTCATGAACAACAATAAAAATATAATCAAACACAGAATTTATAATGGAAAAACAAAATCAATTCATTGCAAAAACATTAACAAGGTTCCATGTTCATCTACTCATACATCCCAAAGAAGGATTTAGTTCATAATTGGGAGAAGAAAAACAATAAAAGTGATAAAGAGTGACATAATTACCACTAATCCTTGTCTCTAATCTCCGTTCTTCACCAAAATCAATGCAAAAACTCTCTTCCAAGTGTTCTCAATAATTCCTAATACCAATACTAGTATTTTAAAGTCAAAAGATAAACCAAATCCCTTCCAAATCCTCTAAAGATCTAAAATTCGCTAACTGACATCTGCGACGCTCGCCCAGGCGAGAATAAGGCTCGCCTGGGCGAGTCTGTGACTTTTTCCCAACTTTTCGCCGCTTTGCTCCGAACTCCTGATTCCAAGGCTTGCTTTTTCCTTCTTTTCCATAAATTACCAAATTAAGCCTCCAAAACCTGAAATTCACAACAAATCGATACAAATCCTCAAGGATCTCGTTCTTCATATTAGTCAGCAAAATTTACATCTTTTTCCTAAAATACTTGAGAAACAAGCTAAAATTACTAAGAAAGAAGATTAAATATCATCCAAAAACATCATATATTGAGCTAAAATCAACTAGCACTCGTGTCTCATTCCAAATATTTCATTTGGGGCATTACACTAACTAAACCAAACTTCGTTGGTTCTATCTCTTTTTCAGTTTTACACCTTGTTTGTTTTGAGGGATTTTAAGAGGAAAGATTTTGGGGGAGGAGAGAATGAGAGGAAAACTTGAAAATCCTTTGTTTGGTAATGGGAAGAAAATAAGAAGAGAGAAAAGTTTTTAGTGGGACCTACATCATATTGTTTTCTCTCCTAAGGTAGCGAGATTTTGCGGAGAAAATGTGGAGGAGGCGCGAAAGAGAGATGATTAGGCGCCACTTTTGGGAAAAAAGCCAATCTTGCCCTTCAGAATACTATTACTCTTTCTTCTAACTCAGTAACACATACGAGCTCCTCTACAGTTATCTTCTTCCTTCGGCACTTCCATTGCACCAACAAACCAACTCTCATTCTTCTTCCACTTGGTATGTGCATCTCTTTATTCATTTTGTTCTCTATTTTCTCTTTAATTTTGTTACTTTGTGCTTGGTTGTTGTTCCTATTTCTGCACATAGGGTTTTCTTGTTGACATGAGCTTTATACTTTCAGATCCATCTCTACTTTGTGCTCTGTTTACTTTCAGATTCATCTTCTTGTTTTTTCTTTTTTTTTTAATTAGTCATTTAAAAGACTTATATAAGAGCAGTGGCAGGGAGTGAGATCATTGTGGTGGTGGTGGACAATAGATAAGCGTTTCTATTTTCATGTGGCTAGTAGTAACTTACCCTCCCTCTAACAATGGACCCACCACCCTCCACCGTTATTACTACTACTACTAAACTATATTATACAGATAAGCAATATTGCATGCAACAACAGCACAGGGTAGTTATTAAAGCTCTTCTCTTCAAATTAAATAAGGACACAAAATCTCCAACAAAAGCTCTTTGCACTATGATAAGTGGGTTTGGTTTAACGGAATCACCCGATTGAAGCTTAAGCAAAATTTGGGATATGATATTCAATAGTATCAATTACTGTTTAAAGTCCTTTTTTTTTTTGTTTCATAAGAAGGAAGGGATATTCATTCAATTACTGTATTTAGCTTTATGTTCACTCTCCACTAAGATATATGGATTATTTATTTTATCATTTTCTGTGATTATGTGTTGCAGGAAAAAGGGAAGGGACAATTTTATAATCTATAATTAGGCACTTGTTAGTGAGACTGGATGGCACCAATGGGGGGCATAAGCTGAGCAACCATTAGCTTTCAAATTGCTGTATCTTGCAACAAAAGGTTGGTATCTGTAATTAGCTTTGTACTTTCCATCTTCAGTATGGGCATCCCAAATTGAACCATAAACCCACATTGGTCTGAGTGGAAATGTTACACTACTCTTCCTTGGGTACCTCCTTATGGCACATCATCCATAAGGAATCTGAGACATTGTTTAATTTATAATAATGTCATTCAATATTTAAGTGATTCTTATTATAAATAATAATTTGAATGGCCATGAAAAGCAAACAAGTAGATCAATAAATTAATGGCTCTTCTCATTTTTTGGGAGTTATCATAACTACTTTTACCCTGCACTTCTATAGTATAGTTCTATTGTCTAATTTTGTATGCTACTCATGTGATCTTGATTTTGTATGATTAACTGTATCAGTTATATAAAGTTTCTTTGTCTTTGGTTTTTGTTTTGTGGGGCCTACTTTTAGTTAATGACACCAATCCATTCCATATAACTTCTTAATTATTGAAAACTTGCATTGCAGTAATGTTTTTAAAAGTTTACTATCTTAAAATATTAGACCTGCTATACTATCTTAAAAGTTTCGCATTGTGGTGGATCACATTCGCTTGCAGTGTCATGAATTCTTATGTAACAATGAGTCAAAGAAGCGTCAAATCTTTGGTGTGCCTTCTCATGTGCGAATGCAATCTCTGTACAAGATGATGGCTGATGCTAGATATATCAAGCAGCAATGATATGTATGTCGTGCTTTGATTTTTTTGGTGGTATATGCATGGGAGAATGAGGACATCTGATACTCAGATTGAGCATACCTCTAGATATTATACTATTTTGGTTTTAGATGTTATACTGCTTTTGGCAAAGTTAGCTTGTTGCATATCACTCCCTTTTTGTTTTAGATATGTGACACATGATACACCAATGTTTTTGTTACAATACTCACTAAGATATGCTATGCTTGAATGATGGCTATGTTCATATTAAATATTATGCTTGAATGATCCATATTTTTAAGATGTGTAGCATATTATTGTAATTTGGTAACATGGTAGCATATTATCTTTTATGTGTGATAGATCTTGTTATAGTTTCCCGTTTTGGTAACTAAGGTCTCACAGTGCTCCGAGGCAAAGAGCCAAAGAAAAGGCTTTCACTCAATGAAATGATGGCAGCAAGAAACAGCATAAGTATTGTTAGAATGCATAGGCCATCCAATTTGCAGGCTCCAGAATCATGGAATTTTTAACTTACTTGACTACACATTGCATGCCTTGTTACTTGAGAAGAATCAAAAGGAAAATTTGAGACGAAAATGAAGTCCATATGATGTTAGTACTTTGTTATTTGTTTTTACACTGGTGCTTATTACTACTTACAAAGTGAAAGATATAAGAAATCTACTGGTGCACATTATTTTAAGATTTTTTTTTTGAATCATGCTCTTTCTCTTGTACCAAATGATTTACATCTAGTGAAGAATTTGGATTGGTTTTTTTAATAAGAATACATTTTTGTGTAAGAATTGCAAGATTTAGACTGTATGTATTCTACCAAAGTGTTTATTGTTGTACTGCTTTTGAAATGCAACTTAATTACAAAGTAAAAACTGCTTAAGGTTGAGAAATAGATGGGACACTATACATTGCCAACTTTGATTTTGCTTGCCTTTGCTGTAACTTGTATATTTTAGTTTCAATTTGGAATAAATCATTTTTTCTTATAAAAAAGCTATTGAGTATGTGTGTTTTTTTTTAAAAAAAAAATTGATGCAACTTTTTTTACATATTTTTTTGAATTTACAATTTTCATTATTTAAAAAATGATTAAAAAAATAGTTGGTTATGTTTAATAGAAAAAGAAGAAAAAAAGAGAGAAAACAAGAATATTTATTTGTGCCCTATGTCAAACAAGGGTGTTTTTGACATTTCACCAACTTATTATTTTCTCTCTTTCCACTTTTCTCTCCAACCAAACAAGAGGAGAGAAAACTAAACTTTTCTCTCTTTCACATTTCTTCCCATTTTCTCTCATACCAAACAACCATAAAATCTATCCATTTTCTCACCATAATCTCTCTTCCCTATTTCTCTCTTCTCATTTTCTCTCTTTCCGTTTTCTCTCCGTTTACCGAACAGAGTGTTAATGTAAGCCCCTAATTGTTTTTTTAACTTGTGGTAAAAGTACAAGAGAAATAGTCGACTTTTAAATGAACCCCTACTTATTTTAGCAATGAAACTCCTTGAAAATGTTCGAAATAGGCCAATAAAAATAAATTATAAGGAAATTTTAAGTTTTTAAATAGCTTCGGTATTTTAATTCTTTAATTTAAGGCTCTGTTCTAACAAAAATTAAATAGGCCCCTAGAGATACATGTTTGAAGGACGTACTTAAAAAATAATATAAAAGAAACTAAAATAAAAAATAATTAAATTATTTTCATTAAAGAATAAAATATATATTAAATATGAGGATCTATTAAAAATATATTGAGGCTTTATTAAAATATAAGAACTTAATAAAAGTCATTTGAGGAGGAAATGTATTTTAATAACAACAAAAGTGAAAAGATTAACATGGCTCATAGAAAACTAGAGGATCCAAGAAGACTAACCTAAAAGAAATTCACAAAAACAAATGTGAAAATCATTTGAAGACTCACAACATATAAAAGACCGAAAAGATGTGTTTGTGGAAAATAAAAGAGATAATTACCATGGTGATGTAACTTTCAGTTTTTTTTTTCTAAAATCCATTTGATGATTTTCATTCAATAATAAATATTATGTAGAATTATTTGATTCACTCCCTCAATATAAGCTAAATTGATAAGTAGTTTACCCAAAAAATAAATATATAAAATTGATAAATTTTTAATATTTTTTTATCGTTAATATCTCACTTATATGACAATAAAAAATGCACGCTATCTTTTTAAAAAATCTTACTAAATTATTAAATGGAATCAAACGTTTGTTTAAAAAATGATTTTTTTTTAAAAAAAAAATAGTTACTTTAAAAAATATTTTGATCATAAATTTTTCTTTGAAATTATTATATTGTAAGCTAATGATATGAATTTTTTTTAGTGAAATCTCTATTAAACATTTTTCGGTTAATTACCTTGAAAACTTTTAACAATCATCATATTATGATTTTTATTTTATAAGTTAAAACATGCTATTAAAAAAGATTCAGGGTACTTGATGATTAAAAAAGAGTATATTATATGATCTAAAAAGCAAAGAAAGCTTTTATGTAAGATAAATGACTCATATGTCTGTCAAAGAAAGAACATATGTGAATACAAACCACATATTCTTATTTTTAATATGATATAAGACATTTAGATTGCTAAATACGACATTCTTAATTTATGAAAATGTTAGAATAATTCGTACAATATTTATTTAAATGATAAGATATTTATTTTAAAATAATATTCACATATTTAAAACTTTAATAAGTTTGAACAATTTTGATAAAAAAATTCAACTAATATTTTTGAAACTAGAAAATATACATGAAACTCGTACAACATACGCACTTGATAATTAGTAAATGTGTAATATGTACGTGTACCAATCAAATATTGGAAAATGCTCTTTATTTTGGTTTTCTCTTAAAAAAATTATTTTTTACTTAAATAAAACCTTTAGGATTAAGAATAAGATGTTAAAAATTAATTAAAGAAATAACAAAATTAAACTCACTATTTCTTACTCCTTCCATCCCATAAATTATGTTGATTTAAAAATTGCACATAGATTAATAACTGAATAAATTATGTATGATTTTTTTACCAAATTATCCCTATTTAATAATAGACTAGAGTAACATAAATGTACGAAGATTATATTGAAGAGAGGTGGATAAATAAGTGGTGAAAAAGATAATGTAATATATAATGATATGCTTGTGAAAAGAAGTAAAAATTAAGTATTGAATTTCTAAAAGTACATAAGTTATGGGACAAAATAAATGATTAAATGAATATAACTTATAGGACGGAGGGAGTATATGATTTATATTTTTTTTAAATGTATATCTATTTTATTTAGTCTTTGGTCAAGAAAATAAAAAATAATAATAGTCCCTCCTGTTTTTATTAAAATACATACTTAACCGAATTACACGTAGCCAAGAAAGTAGTTAGTTTTATGAATTCTATGAAAATATATTGTAACATTACAGTTGTACCCTCTCAACTTTTCTTGAAAAATTTAGACTTATTAATGAAAAACAAAAAAAAATCATAGATAGTCAAAGCATCTACTATCCTTATATAAAAAGACACATATTCGAGGCACCACATTTGTCGGGGAAATTTTCGAGGCACCACGTTTTGATACGCCCAGGAAATGAGACCATGGATTCCACATATTTCTCTAAGGCAAAGATCAACTGATCTTAGACTCAAACACTCAATGAATTCGGTTTCCATTCAAATTACACCTTATGGCCATGAATCTTATGATTCAAGGTTCAATCGTTGCGTTCTTTTGTTTAAAAGTTCATTACCTTTATTAAATCCTCAGAAAACCAAGCATGGAATTCAAAATTCAAACTTCAACACAATGATTATGGAAATGAATCAAAACCGAATTGAGAAGAAAACCCAAAGAAGAAACACAAGATAAGAAACACTCTCAAACACTCAAGGATGAACCACGAATTGATCATCGAAACAAGACTCAAGAAACTACTCTCTTTTTGTATTTTTGTAAGTTGAACACACATGTGTTCTTAGACTCAAAACAGCAAACATAACATCAAAAGGGATAGGAAGATGGCGCCACTTTCAAGGAAGAATAGGAAGCCATCTTGCTTCACAAAGCATCTCACTTTGGAAGTCTTGATTTTGGTTCAATCACTGAACCTCCAAGAGAATCACTCCCTTGAAATGGGAAGGCATCACGCCAAAACACAAGGCAAAGCCACACACGAGTTTTCTCAAATGGTCCAACCCCCAAGCCTTCTTGACAACTCATGATGGCTTCTTTATTCTTCTTAAATTCGTTTTCCACTTGCCTCCACATTTATTGACCTTATTTTTTTAGGATAGGTTCCCTTAACTAGGGTTTATGTCCTTCCCATGGTACATTATTGATGAGGTGTCCCAAAACTCCTCTTTTGGGTGATTGCCTTCATCAAATCCTTTGAAACACTCCTTTGGTTCTTCAAGTATCCAAACCGTGAGCTTCTCTTGAGAACTTCATGGTTGGCCTAATTCTAGACTAGCTATTACAACTTGAATAAACATAAGACATAACTTTAAAAGTTCAAACTATTTGGGCAGAAACCTAGGCCCTTATTACAAACATTAGCTCAAGTTCAACAAACTTTAGAGAAACTAAGCCAAGGAAAAGTTGGTTCATGGTGTCCTTGGCTTGGGCTCATCACTCTCCCCTTCTTCAAGAGGATTTGTCCTCAAATCTAAAGCTTGTAGACTCTCTCCTTCAAAATGCTTCTCCCAAATTCCAAGATCAAAAACAAGTTTAACTAAACCATCTTTGGCCTCCTTGGAATTCCAACAAGATGCATTCTTTATCACTACAAAACAGAACTAGACTACGCAAAATGTTAGCCCTTAAATAAAACATGTTTTCCAACTAAGTCCTCACATGAGTCCAAGTCAGAATTCCCAAAAAAAAAAAAAAAAAAACCAAATAAGACTAAAAAGAAAATTCCTTTCTAAACATGGTTGCTCAAATGAAACATGCACCCTATCTTCTTTCACAGTTGGGGCATTGGTGAGTGTACCCTTTAGTACTTCATTCTTGGCAACCTGAAAATCCAATCAAGCAATAAGATTCACAAGATAAGTGCTAGAAAGATCAGAATTTAAGCAAAGCTCTGCACTCTTGTTTTCACTCAAAGTGTTTGCACTCTTTGTGTTTTCCTCAAGCTCGCTTTGCTTTTCATTCTTTCTCACAAGTGTTTCACTTTCAAGCATCTCACCCTCAAGTGTTTCACTCATGCTTTCTTTCACTATCACAAATGTTTCACTCTTAAGCATCTCACTCTCAAATGTCTCATTTATGATTTCTTGCTCTCTTTTCCTTCCAAGGATTGGTCTTCCAAAACACTTCCCACCAAAAGCACTTCTTTCAGTTGTGTCATGCTTTCATTCTTTCTTGATGTTGCAATCTTGCAAATCAATAATGATTATCCAATGAATTCTGTCACACACCCTTCTTCTTATTATTATTATTGTAAAATCATAATTGTTTCCAAAAACATAATTATGGACTTATTGTTGAAAAGTAGGTAAATAAAAATTTCCTTTTTCCTCTATTGACTTCCAAAGAGTTTGGACTTGCTTTTTAATCAAATGCTTTGTCCATTCGTAAATATTTTGAATTCGACTTATTAATAAGTTATAAGACTTAGTTCAGAAAAATTATTTGAGACAACATTCATTACTTTAACAATAATCTTATAGTTAGTTTCTATCATAACTTATCGTTATCTCGAATGGTTTATCGTTAATAAAATAATAACCATCGTCGAATTCCTTTTTCATGAAGATCAGAGTATGCGGAAATAAAACAGTACTTGGGGGGGTCATTTGTGATATATAACCAACATATATATATATATATATATATATATATATATATATATATATATATATATATGATAAATAAAAACCCCATTAGTACATCATCATAGTATAGAAGTAGTACAAGTCCAACATACCAAGTCCATAAGCTGAAATAAAGAACTATATCTGATAAGACCTCAACTCTAAGACATCTCAAAATATATACAATATAATACAACTCCAAAAATAGACGTCCCAGAGCATGTCAACTGATCCTCCAAAAGCTCCCAACTGGTCCACAACATCTACATCCCTATCCTAGGATCCAACTATCTATACTATGCTCACCCCTAGGAACCACTAACTCCACTACGAGTCCTGGAAACCGGCTCAACTGGTACCTCCTCCTCGTCCTCATCCTCCATCTGATCCTCCTCGATCTCGTCCGACGGGGTAGGGACCCTACCACTGGTACTAGGGTCTGCAACAGGAACAGACCTACCGGCACCTGTCAGGCTAGAAGGAGGAGTCTCCTCAGTGAAAATCCTCAAAGCAGAAGGATGGGAACAAGTGGCAGCTCTAAAACGAAATCGGTGAAATCTCCGTACGGGTCGAGTTGGGGGTGGTCTTCTATAAGTATAAAAGGGTGGAACATGCATAGTATATATAATCGGGATCCTAAACTTACGAGGTTGCACCCTGACCAAGGGGTTAGGGTGATAGAGAGTTAACTCCACCTCACCCTCAAAGGTAGCTCGGTGCTTCTCATAAGTCCAAATACCGCTAAGGATAGGTCGGATCTCGATGCAAGCTAGGTATCTGGCCATCACCTAACAAGGGCACGGGAGTAAGCATCACACATATACATAATAAAATGAGACTAAAATACCAAACACAGATAATCATAGTCAGATAGAATATGCATAGACATATGAGCACACCCATTTTCGTGTATATAACTCTTTCAATGCAGGTGGCATGATGCATGATATCTATCCACAAACTGAGGCCTCCAAACATCATATAGATATCTATCCACAGATATCTGTGTGTTCCCAGAACACACAAAAAAATACGTTCCCAGAACGTATGGCGGAATTGCTTGGGGTGATTTCCTTAACGTTCCTCCCAGAGTATAGTCACATCGCGAAGACGTAATGAATCACCGTGGTACATAACGTTACTCCCAGAGTGAACGTCACGTCGCGAAGACGTAATAACCACATCAACAGTGAACCCACACTGGCCACATCCATACCCAGAATGTGTCATCAAGCAAAACACAATAGTTTGGTACTCCCAGAGTACTCAGGTCATGTTCCCAGAACATTACCCAATCACATCACCAACCTAATCTCCATGAATGAATGCACACACACGATGCATTAAAGGTTGGCCTTTTATTAATTCCCATAATTAATCCATAATTATTATGACATAATCTTAACATCTCCATTATTAAGATTAAACACATGACATAATTCCTTTTACTGATTTTCAATGATGAACTTAAGGTATCATTAATAAATTACATTTACACATAAAATTCCTCCATGAATTTAACTTAGGTAATTCCCATTGATTTTTTGGGTTAAAAGAATATCATTAAAAATGGTATGGATCATTTAGCAAAATTCATTTGAAATTTATTTTTGCTGTCAGGCACTAACTGGTTACTTCGGTCACTAACCGGTTAGTTTATGCAGCAGAACACTGAAATTGAGGTTTTACAATACCATTTTCAATTCTACTCAAATCTAACCAAAAAAAGCCATCAACAGAGACTTGATACCTGAATATAAACATGCTCCATCATTGAAAATATATTAAATCACTTTGCATGCAAATCTTATGCATCAAATTGCATAAAAACCATATATTTCATAACTGAGCATACCAATATGCACATAACTCAAACAAGTCATGAAATCAACATCAAAATAGCTTGCATGCATCCAAGTAAAGTTGCTCATAACATAATTTGAGCTTCCAAGCCACTTAACCAATTCAATCTATGCCCTTATTAGTCTCTTGATGACTCATCTTATTTTCAACCAATTTCAATCTCATTCTAGTATAAGGTAAGCTTCTCCCTTACCTCTAGGTCGTGTTTGATGAGTGTAATCACTGACTTTTGCAAGAAATCCACAAGAACCTCAAACTCTGTCCTCAGCCAACATAGGTTCAACAGGGTTCAGAAACCCGAGATTTTGGTGCATGAAAAGGTCATATAATTTGGGGGAAATGGTTAGGACTTGTTGTATGCATCATGCACTAAAGAAACAAAGTGATTCGAGGTCCAAAGAATGCTTGAGCTTACCGAAATCGAAGCTCAAAGACAGCTCCACGAATCTGAAACAGGGATGACAGGTTCACTGCCTCAACTTCGTGGTTTGATTTCTCCTTGCTCAGGAACTCCCAACTCACAAACTTTATATCAATGTAAAGCCCTTGATTCAAGCTTTACAGTAGTGTATCACTCAAATCCTAACTCACATGCACTAGGAAAAATCGAAAGGACGAATTATAAGAACAGAGTTTCAACACTTAACTCAGAATATCAACCCAAATTCATCAACAATTTGGGTTTCTATAGAGAAATCAAGCTTGCATGTATGAGGACGCGTGTTTCTCACTAATCCTGGGCTGAATTCGTGGCAAGTTTTTGGTTAATTCCAATGATAACTCATCAAACACACTAACCTAGTTTCTGGGTTCATCAACTAACTAGTTATCGGGCACCAGTAACCAGTTAGTTACTGGAAAATTTCAAAAAAAATAATATTTTAATTGTTTTCCCTCCAAAACCTTTCTAATATTGCAATTAGGTCTCAACCCAAGGACTGAATTGCAAAACTTATATTTTTGTACAAAATATCCATATAAAAATATATCCCATATTTTTATATTTCCAACACATAATGTACAAAAATTAAAACTTCAAAACTAATATAAAATAATTATAAAACTAATTTTATAATTAATTTCCTATTATTCGGGAGACGAAAATTAGGGGTGTTACAAATTCAGCAACCAAGAGACTCTTTAAAAAAAAACCCTCAAAGACTCAAAGTCTCAAAAACTCAAAGTGTGTTTTAAAGACTCAATAAGTTTGACTAAACACAAAAGAATTTGGTTCAACCACAAACACACTATAAGAACTCAAGACACAAAAACAAAGACTCAATAATGTGTATAAAACTCAAACTTTTCTTTACAAAGAACAACATATCCTATTCGGTCAAGTGAAGGAAATCAACACACTATTATTATAACAACTACCAAAACAAAAGACAAAAACCAACCAAGACCCAACCAAACTTGGCCACGGTTTTAAAAGGAAACAAAATTTTTTTCACGCTTTTGCCAAGAACACCCCAAAATAGCCACGGTTCTCACAAAACCAAATTTTAGACACGATTTTTGAAACAACAACAAAATTAAGAACAACAGACTAAACAGCCACGGTTTTGATTTGAATATAACACACCAAAGCAAAAACAGCTACGGTTTGATTTGCCTCAAACTGGACAAACACCAAAAACAACTCAAATGATTCACACTTGAATCAAAATCAAAAACAAATCAAAGACTCAAGAAGAAAAGTACCTTAGAAAATTTGAATCTTGTTAACCACTTGTTATGTATTTCATGGCTTAGCTCTGGTATGATACCAAATTGATATCCACTTATTGATACGACTTTGATAACATCATGGACATTCTCTCCTTAGAGAAATTTAGCGCTGATACCACTTTGATACACCCAGGAAATGAGACCATGGATTCCACATATTTCTCTAAGGCAAAGATCAAATGATCTTAGACTCAAACACTCAATGAATTCGGTTTCCATTCAAATCACACCTTATGGCCATGAATCTTATGATCCAAGGTTCAATCGTTGTGTTCTTCTGTTTAAAAGTTCATTACCTTTGTTAAATCCTCAGAAAACCAAGCATGGAATTCTAAATTCAAACTTCAACACAATGATTATGGAAATGAATCAAAACCGAATTGATAAGAAAACCCAAAGGATATACGCCTCCCAAGGGACTGCCTGTACTTTCCTTGATCGTCCTAGGTCTTGTTCCCCAATGCTAGGTCGTGGCCTCTCAATGGGTTTGCATTAATGCACACAACTCCTAAAAGACTCTAAACAAACCAAAAGAAAAATGTTTGACACTCAAGAATAACAAACAAAAGAAGACTCATTCTTCTAAGACTCTTTTTGGTGTTTTGGTGTTTATGAACACAAGAGTGTTCTTGAACTCTAAACAAAAGATAACAACAAATAAAATGGATAGGAGGCGCCATAATCCAAGGATTGATAAGCCTATGAAATACTCTCAAGAGATGCAACTCACTCTTGATAGCACTCTTGTGATTCAATCACTGAATCAAGGGAGAATCACTCTCCAAAAGTGGCACAAAGCCATAGCTTTCACTTCAAAATCGTTCCAACCTCCAAGTCTTCATGACAACTCATGATGACTTCTTTATCCTTCTTAAATTCGTTTTCCACTTGCCTCCACATTTATTGACCTTATTTGTTTAGGATAGGTGCCCTTAACTAGGGTTTATGTCCTTCCCATGGTATCTTATTGATGAGGTGTCCCAAAAACTCCTCTTTTGAGTGATTGCCTTCATGAAATCCTTTGAAACACTCCTTTGATTCTTCAAGTATCCAAACCGTGAGCTTCTCATGAGAACTTCATGGATGGCCTAATTCTAGACTAGCTATTACAACTTGAATAAACATAATACATAACTTTCAAAGTTCAAACTATTTGGGCAGAAACCTAGGCCCTTATTACAAACATTAGCTGAAGTTCAACAAACTTTAGAGAAACTAAGCCAAGGAAAAGTTGGTTCATGGTGTCCTTGGCCTGGGCTCATCACATTTGTTGTTGAAGTTTTCCTCTCTCCATAACGTTTGTAGGTAGATAATAAATATCTCCAAACAAAATCACAATTTGAAATTAAATAAATTATTAAAATTTATTTAATTATCATCTGATCTGCATGTGAAATCATTGTCCTCAATTTTAAAAGTTTTTCAAATCATTATATATAACATGAGTAATTTTTCTTTTTTCATCTTTCATCTTTGCATTCACCTTTATTCTTTTACTTTTTCTTTTTTTTTTTCGTTCTATTTTTCTTTAACAAATCATTAAAAGAATTCTATATATAGTTTGACTCCTATGCTAATCTTTCTTATATGTAATATTTTGTTATATGATGCAGTTTGTATGCAAATTTTGTTTTAGACAGTGTATGTAAATTTAACCCATAAAAATTCTCTAGTTTAGTTTCTTTTACGATATTTGCTTTATGTTATTATGTAACTTATTGAGTTTTTAAAAATTTTGATTGAATCAGGTTAGTCATTCTCCAGTTTTCAAAGCAATGCTTGATAATGCTATGGAGGAAAGTCGGAGTGTCACTATCAAAGAAAGGTATTGAAAAATATGAAGGTAAACAACTACCTCCTAATTATATTCACGCTCAATCTTTGCATTTTTTTCGTCATTAAATCTCTCTAATTCTTATAATTCTCGCTCATCTTAATTTATATTATTTAATTATTAAGTTCCTCCCTCTCTCTATAATTGCTTATTTCAATTCAATATGTTTTTTCACGTAAAGAACAACCTCCCAATTATGTCCATCTTCAATTTTTGCATTTTTTTTGTTCCGTCATTAAATCTCTCAAGTTCTAATATTTCTTACTCATCTTAATTTATATTATATTATTATTAAGTTCCTCTCTAATCACTTATTTCGATTCGGTATTTCGAAGACCTTCTATGGGATTGAAGGTTTAATTTCATAAGACTGCATCTTTTCGAGGGCTCCTAAGTTTTAATTTTAGAAGCAAGACTCCATCTACGACTGCTGTAATTTCTTCGATAATATATTTTTTTTTTGGAATAGATAAAAATCATTATATATAATAATAGGATTTGATTTTATACTTGAGGTAAATATTTTTTTTAAAATTTTTTGTACAATTAAAACTATAATTTGAAATCATTATCCACAACCAAAATACTACAATTTGAAATTAGATATATTATTCACGTTTTCAAATCATTAATTTATTTTAGATAAACATGTGACACCCTCTTTATAACCACATAAATAAATAAGATGTATTTGTTATATAAAATAACGTTTATGGACAATATTAGTGAGAATTAAAATCCCAAATCAAATAGTTATAGCCACTATTAGTTCGTACGAGAAATTATCGAATTCGGCTCTGAACATTTGATATTAAAATGTTGTAATCATTACTTTCTTGCAAGACAATGTATACTTGTTATTTAAAATCTAGACTTTAATAATTATAAACATAGTGTTGCCTTGTTGATCTCGTATGATAATTTTCCAAATAATAATAGTTGCCGAATTCTCTTTTAACAAAATCAGAGTGCGCGGAAAGATAGTAGTACTCAAGGATCCATGCTGTAATAAACATTATATATATATATATATATGTCATCATGAAAAGGGATCCATAGGTACAAAAGTCAACAAAATACAAGTGATCATGTCCATAAACTAAAAATACATATAAAAGTCTGAAAGTAAGACCTAAACTCTCAAACACTCTCAAAATATGTACAATATATCACAACTCAAAAATAAAGACTGTCTGAAAGCAGGTCAAGTGGTCCTCCATGCATCCGTCTGGTCCACTGCAACAACAAAGTCGATCCGGGATCCCTACTAACTATACTATGCATGTCCTAGGAACCACTGGGTCCTCCTCGAGGTGTGGGAACCGGCTCGACTGGTACTCCCTCCTCCTCGCTCTCCCCCTCCTCGGGATCCTCCTCTATCCTGTCCGACTGAGTGGCAGACCTATCAGTAGGTCCAAAAGTAGTAGCTGGTGTAGTCCCACCAGCTCCAGTCGGATAGGATGAAGGAACATCCTCATCGGTGAAAACTCTGTAGGCAGAGGGATGAGAACGAGTAGCAGGACGGAAACGAAAACTATGAAACCTACGTACAGGTCGAGCTGGCGGTGGTGGTCCTCTATAAACATAAAAAGCAGGGATGTGCATAGTATATATAATAGGTATCCTAAACCTACGAGGGCGCACCCGAACGAGGGGGTTAGGGTGGAAGAGTGTGAACCACCTCACCCTCAAATGTCGCTCGGTGCTCCTCAAACGTCCATATCCCGCTAGGGATGGGCATGATCTCTACGCATGCTAGGTAACGTGCTATCACCTATCAAGGGCACAGGGGTAAGCATATACATACACATAATCAAATAAAGATGATCAATACATATATGCAAAAGTAGCAGTGAGCATTTTATAATCATATCAAATTTAATCACATAACTAAATCAATGATGATATGATGCATGATATCTCACTCCTCTAACATTCTCCAACTAGTCACTCGATTAGATATCCTTCCATAATTTCATTGTATTCCCAGAATACAAGATACGTTATCAAACGTATGGCGTACTTGCTCGAAAGTGATAAACAACGTCACTTTATCTAGTGAACGTCACGTCGCCAAAACGTAAACTATCACTTGGATTACATAGTCATCAAGACATATAAGACCCACAACGTCAACCTTGAAGTGGGGTCGAGCAAGCAGTAACCTTTGGATATACCATAATGATGACTTATCACCAACACCATGCATGAATGCAATGACATATTCCAATTAAGATTAATCCTCTTTAATCTTAATATAATCAACATGGAATATTTGATCCACAAATATTCAAAGTAATTGATGTAATCTTACAATCCCTTTAACTTCTTGGAACATGATTAATCATCTTAAAAATTAATAACTTAGGTTAAAATAACTTGGTTAGAAAAAATGAAATCTAAGTGTTCTGACTAAAAGTACTCGAGTATCTTACCAAAATACTCGAGTAGCTCATGCTTTTTCTGAAAAGTGCAGTTTCAGATCAAGAATACTCGAGTAGTTCATCATTCCAGAATACTCGAGTAGTTCGTGAGAGACTCGAGTAGTTCATCACAATTTCAAAGTGGTGCATCAGACAATACTCTAGTCTTAGCTCAAACACTCGGTGCTACCAGACGCACTGGTGCACCACGAAATACTCGAGTATCGAGCCAAAGACTCGAGTATTTCATGACAGTAAAACACTGAAACTGAGTTTTCACATACCAAATTCAATTCTAACCAATTTTAACCAAAACCAACGTTCAACAGAGTTAAGTTTAAGTATATTAAACATGTTCCCACACAGAAATTACATCAAATTACACTGAATCAAAACTGAGCATTCATTATGCATAGAAATCATATTTGCAACAACTTAACATGTCAATTTCAATTCTGAGCATCTTTAACACGAAAATTGTGACATCCGTCAAAATCCTCGTATTATTTTAAGCAATAAAGAGATTAATTTTTTGAGAAAATGTTTTTAAAGAGCATTTCTTTGAATGAATCTCTTATTTCACGATTTTAAAGTGATGAATGATTTTTTTTTAAAGGATTGGTTTTCATGGGATGATACTATGAGTTTTAAAATTGAGTTTTTGGAACGGTTATGTATCTAATATTTTTATGCTTTGAAGAAATTGTAATTTTTATACATGAGTGATTTTATGGGAAAAATTTATTTCCTATGCATGTATGTGTATGTGTGTACGGTATTGCCATGTATGTGTATGCTTAGGATTTTATTTTAGGACAAGAAGCTTATAGGATAAATTAGAACCATATGGAAATTAAGGTGGTGGGAAAATGTGAGTTAAGGAAATAGCCAACCAATAGGAATTAGGATGAGTGCCTTAATTTACTCCTTTTTGTCTAGGTTGATAAGACCTAATCTGTAACATCCCGCGTTTTTCCGACTAGGATAAATATAACTTTATTAAAGAAGGATTTTGAGAAATTGTTTTACAAAAGGTTTTCAATGAGTATTTTATTCGGTTACGTAGTAAAGTGTCGATTTTAGGGAGTTTTGATAAATAAATATTTTTATGGAGTTAGTAAAAATGATTCTTATGAGAAACGATTTTATTGTTGGTGATTTATTTTAAAAATGAATTTCTTTATGGACTTTGATAGATTTATCAACTTCGGAAATCCATAACTTTTTAATCGTAACTCCGATTTTTATGATCTTTATACGAAAAAGATCGTATCGAAACACAGATTTCAAAAATGTATCTTTCATAATTTTATGGATTGGTTTGCGAATATTTTTCTCAGAGTTGTAAAGGACGAATTTTCAAGGAATTAATCATGAAAAATAGTTTTTGATTTTTAATGAATTTTTCCTTTTGGGATTACCTTTAATATATTAAAGTATGATTTTAGAAAGTGAAATGAGGGCTATAAGTGCAACCAATAAATACAGTTTATTAATTGAGGAAGAAAACGTGTATTAAGTATTATTATGTATGTTTGATTATTTAATTAAAGAAGAAATTATTTTGTGATTAAAGCGTGTGCTTGATTGTGAATGTGTGCATGCATGATATAGGTGTGATATGTGTATGTGTGACACGTGTGTGAATGGTGTATATGTGTATGTTCATGAGCCTTTGCTTGGTGACTAAGCTAGAAGGGGAAATAAAAAAAAATAAATTGGGAACTTGGGGACCAAGTATGTGTTTTAGTATTGCCAAAATACCCTCCCTTGATGCATGTTGGCCGAACCAAATTAAAGGACAAGGAGGGAAAATCAAGTTTCACCCTTAGTTTATTTTCCTCTCATCTTCCCATTCTTTCCTTCGTTTCATTCATTCATTTCATTCTTCCATTTCATTTCCTTTCACACCAACACAAACACTTTGTCTCAAAGAGCCACATTAGCTCTTGAGACATATAAAAAAAAAAGAAACACACATAGAGAGAAAGAGAGAGAACCGTGAGGGAGAAGAGGAGAGGAAGAGAGAAAGCCTTAATCCTTAGCTTATTTTCATTCATCTTCTTAGGTATGACCTTGATCTTTGTTGTTCTTCTTTCTCTATTATTTTTATTTTTGGTTTTTGTTGTATAAATGTTGATTTGTTCAAAGTTGGTTCTTGCATGTTGATTTTTGAGGTTCATCTATGTTTTTCAAAGAATAATAATTAAAGATTAAAGTTTTAAAACCACAAAGTGAACATGCAAAAATGATTAAAGGGTGATTCGGTTTTCATAAATATTTTGTGAAGAATGATTTTTGTTTTCTTTGATGTACCTTGGTTTTAAGTATGTGTTTGGAAAAGAAATTAATTTTTGAAGTTGTTCCTTGATGCATGTTGGTTTTTGAGCTAGATCTAGTATTTTTATTTACAAATCTCTTGATTTCTAAGCTTGATTTTTGAAGATCTTGACTTAAAAATAAGTGATCTACTATTTTTAAGAACTTGATTTTCAAATCGGTTTTAAAAGAATTTTTGTGCTAATGATCTTGTTTTCTTGCTTGATTCGGTTTTGTGTGCATGTAAAGGAAATTATTTTTAAGAAAGTTTAACTTAAAGCATAAAACTTTGGATAAAAATGAACTCATTTTCTCATGTATGTTTCGGTGATGGCTTGAATCTTTAGACATGAATTTTTAATTGAAGTATTTGATATATGCATGTAATGATCTAGTGAAAAAGAATAAGTTTTAATGTTAGTTTGATTTTTCTCTTAAAGTCTTGATTTTGGTTCTTGAATGTTAATGCATGTATAATTTTTCTTAAGATCTATTAATTTTAAATATGTGCATGTCAAGATCTAGGATAGTTTAGTTTGATTCTTGATTTTTAGTTCAAAAGGCTTGATTTTTAGATGTTGATGCATGTTGTATTTGAGTTAAAGAAAATTGTTTTCATGATATGTTAATTCGGTTTTCAAAGGAAAAATAATTGATGGATTGATTCTTGTGTTAATTTGTATGTATGAGTGTATTTTTGGTTTTCATGAAAATGGATGAACAAAATTGTTGAATAAAGTGTGTGCTGAAATTGTGATGTATGTGCTTTTAACTTTGATAAATGATATTTATGTATGCTCAATAATTCTAAAATTTTGTCACTGACTTGAGTATGTTAAAATGAACCTCTTTGAATTTTTGCATGATTTTTTGGAATTGACTTCCTATTTCTATGAGAGCAAACTTTGTGAAAACAATTTTAAGAAAATAAGTTTTTTGGTTTAAAGAGAAACAGAATTTTCGAACTTGTGCTACTCTAAATTGTTTGAAATTTTTATGGTAGCCTGACCATCTCTCCTATCATTTTGTCGTATCGGGTTACTCCGGTATTGCAATGGATAGATGGCCGACCCTGTAGTAAGATCTGTACTTTCATCTCGATGCGGCTTCGACAGTGGACTTCAGCGAGGAAGATTAGAGATCAAGATTAGTAGTAGGTAATCCCCTTCGAGCACTGTATCCCTTGCAACTACTTGGTTGACGTTGCTATATCATTTTGTACCCCGCTTGGTATTTTATTGAGTATGGCTTTTGAAAGAATAAAGTTTTATGAAACAAAGATTTGAACATGTTTTCTTAAAACAGATTTATGAAGCTAAGTTACAAAGCGCGATGTTAAGTAACATCTCGGTTTGGAACTTGACTTGTGATGTGTGACATGAGAACGTTATTTTACTGAAAAGTTTTTGGACTTAAAGCCTCTCATGTCCATGTCACCATGTAAAAAAAAATTTACCCAAATTTTTACTATATTTTGTTAAAGAGATGATGTTTTCAAGTTGCCGAAATCGGGGTGTTACATAATCCATGCAACAAATCAAAGTGCCAAAACTACCCCTCACACTCACTCATGGACCGAATTTTATCAAGGGCAAAGAAGGGATTTACGGCTTGCCTATATAAAGCTTGGCCTTAGTTCATTTTCCTTTCATTCATTTCATTTCCTCGATCATCTCCTCATTTCACCTAAACACAAATCTAAGAGACTATCAAACTCTTAGAGAGAGAGAAGGTCGTGAGAAAGAGAAGGAAGAAGAAGAAGGAGATTCAAGCTTGATCCAAGAGTTTTCTTTGAAGATCAAAGGTGCTATAAGCTAGAAGATCATTCTTTCTTGGTGTGTGTTTCGAAAATCATAGAAGAGTTGAGTTAGTTTAGGATCTTAGACTTTGTAATCTTCTTTTCTTTTGCATGTTGGATTTTATGGCTTAGTTGATGATTGCATGTGTTGGTTATGCCTTGATCATGAATTTTTAGAGCTAAAGAAACTTGTAAAATGCTAAACCATGAGTTAGATGATTCGGTCATGGTTAGTAAACCATGTGTTGATGATTTTCAAGTAGATCCAAGTGGTTGCATGTTGATTTTGTGCTTGGAAAAGTTGATCTAAGTAATTGCATGTCTTGATCTTGACTTGATCCATGATAAAGCTTTAATCTTGAGTCTTGCATGTTGTTTTTGAGCAAAAAGACTTGATCTTTCCTTGATGTTCATCACGGTTTTGAAAGAAACTAAGGAAAGCAAGCTTTTGAAAATGATTTTGATCCAAAAAGGACTTGATCTATGTATTATGTTTTTTGCATGTTAAATTTGAGTGAAAAGATTTGATCTTTCTTGATGCATGTCACGGTTTTGAAGAAATAATTAGGGTAGCAAGCTTTAAAAATGATTTTTAGTAAGAAAAGCATTTGATCTAAGTATTTAACCTTATGCATGCAAGAGATTTGAAATGAAACTTTGTTTGAGTGATGATGATGATGATTCAGTTTGATGCTTGAAGAAGGAAATGATGTTTTAAAATTTTGTGTGAGCAAGTACATGATTTGGTTTAGGAATCTTGATCTTTGCATGTTGAAAAATGAACCGAAAATCTTGTCTTTGTCATGTTGAGATTCAGCCAATGCATGTTAACTAGGTTAAGATTCTTTTCATGAAGTGACATGAAGTAATGAGTGTGTTTCATGGGTTAATGCTAAGTTAGTTGGTTGGAATTGTGTTGTAATTATTTCTTTGCTATTCGGTTTTGGTGTTGAAAATGGACAAATGAGTTTAGTTACTTCAAGAAGAGTTTTCAATGATTTTGGTTTTCTTTTCTTTGCTGTCCAAAAATTATCTTAAGGTATTTCTATTCTTAAAGTGTTTTCGATTGATGAAAAGTATGAGTTTTAAGTACTGTTTGAGATAACAAAAGCTAGATGGAAAAATAACGATTTTTCGGTGTTTTAAAAGCTAAAAACGTGGCTGGACCGATTGCATACAGCAACCTAAAGTGATTATTTAATTTGTATTATCAAGAGTTTTCAAATGATTTTGAGAAATTCCAAGTGCAAGAAAAGATTGGAATTGTTTTGACAAATGATTGTATTTTAAAGAGAATGATGAAAAGAAATAAGAGTTTTCCTATTTTAGTGAAAAAGAATAAAGTGATGTATTTCAATTGAAATAAATTTTGACGTAAACGTATTTTTAAATATGAGATATTCTTTAGACGATGGAACGGAATCGCAAGGAGAAGCAAGAGACTATCAAGGACAAGGCAATTCACCTGCTGGACTAAGAGGTGAGAGTGTTGTGAACCTACGACGTAGTGGCTTTTAGACTGAATATATGGACTGTGCCAATCGTTGAGACTTATTCGATATACTAAGTGCTACTTGATTATCTGTCTGTTTGTTATCTGAAGATGTTAATTATTTATCTGTTCAGTTAACTGTAATGCATGATTGGTTTCGTTATGAATCTTATTTCACTGTATTGATATAGCTGACTGTATTTTTATTCTGTCTGGAACTCTGGCTGTTATTATGTGTGACTATGAGAATCATGAGAAATGAATAAGACTTGAGATTATCTGAAAAGCTTAAGGAAAGATGATAAAGTTTTGAGATCTGAGAATGCCCCAGTTAAGCATGATGCTGAGATTGTGCTCATGATGCTGAGATTGTGTTCATGATGCTGAGATTGTGCTCGAGGACTCATGATTGATGATGATTGCCAAGTATCAGATGGATACAAGAGGCTTATGAGATTTTCCTACGGGAATTATTCGATGTGTTGTGATGCCAAGTGGCTATTGGAAATGAAAATAATATGTGATTCTTTAGGGAACAGATTTAACCTTTAGTGGTCGGGACATGTTGAAGGGATGAATCAAGGGCGAGCCGACCTTAGGTTAATTAAAGATATAAAAGACTATAAAAGACTCTAACAAAAGCGGTGAGAAATGAGTGCGAAGTAGTGGAGAGGAAGATACCATGGGTATCAAGGATACTCAGGTGGAGATTGTATGAGGGGAGGGAAAGGACGGTGAACGTCAAGAAGCCTGGAGTATATTTCTAGGCGGAACGAATTCCACATGTGGCGTTGGGTTGATCGATTCCGAATGGCTGTGGTAAGTTCTGCATCGCGAACTAGAAATAGTACTGTCACCCCCTTGATTGCAAATCTAGAACAGTGAGAGGGACTGAAACGAGGCTCTGTGATTATGTGATTATTGAAATTGATTATTTGCCGTTGTACCGGATTTTCTACAGTGTGCCAGTTTATGTGAATTGAGACTGTATCGGATTTTCTACAGTTCTCCTGAGGACAGCTGTCAAGCTTGCGTGGTAAAGTCCCGTACTCCTGTTTGCTTTCGACTAGGTTGGATGGATGACCGAGGAGATGTAGACGTCTGTGCTAACTGATTTCCTCAGTGATGGTTTTTCCCCACCTCATTGAGTGAACCAATTTGATAAGACTTAAGAATGATGAAAGATTCAAAGAAAGAAAGTATAAGTGAATCTCTGAAGGATTGAGAAAGACTCTGATAAGATTTGAATACTCGAAAAGATTGTGATGCCAAGTGCAGTGATTTATATGGCAATGAGTTGAGATCTTGATGTATCTGGAATACTGTTATATGCTTTGTTTATAAGTGCTTCCTATATGGTTATGTGGATAACATGTTCAGTTATGATGATATTGTTATGACTATACTGTTCTACATGTTTACGTTACACTGTTCTGTATAGTCTGGTTATATTGTCCTGTTCTATTATTTGCCTGTCTCTATATTGAGTCTATTGTGAGACCACATGGTCGACACGTAAGTGTTCGGAACACTGACTCTCTCCTACCATGTTGCCGTATTGGCGTTGGCCGGTATTGCAACGGGTAGATGGCATATCGTGTAGTGGTTCACATGTGGCCTCTTCAAGGAGGAACATGGGTGGTTGTCCCTGAAGGATGGATATGGAAAGGAGATACTCGGTTGGAGATCGACGATCCCAGACACATTTTGCGAGGGACGAGTTTGGATGTGCATGTGGGACATGTCACTCTTCGTGATTATCAGGATGGTGGACCAAGGGAACATCATGAGTATGATGGTCAACCCGCACCGTTAGCAGCAGTGACTCCACAACGGATGGAGGAGGAAGATGTGCGTGACTCTGGTCACGAAGTTGCCACGGAATCTAGTGAGAAGATGGAAACGGATGCTGGTTCGGATGGAGAGTGAAGTCCGATGTGTCTGATAGTGTCTAGATGTTCTAGTGTCTAGGATCTAGTTCCCAATCGAGGATTACCTTTATGAAATACTAGTAATGTAATCATGCTACTTTTATCTATGTTTTTAATTAAGTTTCTAAACCTGGTATGTAATCTTTTGTAACCATGAACAACTTTTGAAAACTGTTGGAGGCGAGACTCCGATGCTCCTGGTTTATTATCAAATGATGATGATGTTATGTATTTTCAATGGTATTTCGGATGTTGGAAGTTTCAAGTAACATCTCGATTTTTAGTTACGTGATATTATCAAATGTTGGACTTGTGTTTTTAAAAAAAATGGCCTCATTTTTACAACAAATTAATGACAAGTTAATAATAGTTTTGGGAATGAAAATTGGGCTGTTACAAAAATAACTTTCATTTAGCTTGCATGCAACATAACAAACATGCTCCAACAAGTTGCAACACACAGAATGGCCTCCAAGCCAATATCCTATTTCAAACTAATCCCTTCAAGCCTCATGGTGGCTTTCAACACAATTTCATGAAATCAAACCTTATTATTCTAGTGAATGTATAGCTTCCCACTTACCTCTAGGTTGATTAGAAATTGAAATTGGATGCAAATTGGTCTTACAATACTAAGCTCCCCAAAATCCACACTGAAACAGAGCAGTTTCAGCAGAGCACCAAGATTGAATTGGTTGATACATAAGACAGACATAAAAATTGGGGAAATTAGTCTCTAACTACTCTCTACAATTTTTACTAACTAAAGGAACAAGATTTACATGGAGAGGTTGCCTGAGCTTACCAAAATCAGATTCCAAAGTAAGCTCCAGGAACTTAAGTCAGCTTTCAACACCTCCACTTCTTGGATTCGATTCTCCCCACACACTCACTCTTAGCTTATGATTTTAGTTTCTTTACGAAGCTTGAGATGTAAGCTTCGTAACCGTGTATCACTCGTAATCTATCATGTAACACCCGTCAAAATCCTCGTATTGTTTTAAGAACTAAAGAGATTTATTTTTGAGAAAAGTGCTTTTGAAAGAGTATTTCCTTGAATGAATTTCTTAATTCATGTTTTCAAAGTGGTGAATGATTTTTAAAGGAAAGGTTTTCATGGAATGATATTATAAGTTTTAGAAATTGAGTTTTTGGAATGATTGTGTATTTAATATTTTTATGCTTTAAAGAAATTGTGGTTTATAAACATGAGTTGTTTTATGAGAAAAAGGATTTGTTTTCTATGTATGTATATGTGTGTATTACGTGTGTATGTGTATATGTGCATGTCTAGGATTTTTTTTTTGACAAGGAGCTTATGAGGTAAATTAGAATCATAAATAGATTAAGTTGATAGAAAATTTAAAGTAGTAGAAATAAATAGACATGAAGTGACCCTAAAGCCCTAAATTACTCCTCCTTGTCCCCTTGATAAAATCCACCCATGCAACTTATTGAATAGCCAAAATTACCCCTCCCTTTGACACATAGAACCGAATTCATCAAGGGAAAAAGGGTAAGCTCACGGTTTGCCTATATAAACCTTGGCCCTTAGTTTATTTCACTCATTTTTCCATTCACTCCCTTCATAACCAAACACAACTCTAAGAGGCTCATCAAACCCTTAGAGAAAGAAAGAGAGAGAGAAAGAGAGTGTGGCCGTGGGAAGAAGAAGGAAGAAGGAGGAGATCAAGCCAAAAACCTAAGACTTTTCTTGAAGATCCAAGAACTAGAAGGCTAGGAGATTAACCCTTCTTTAGGTGGGTGATTCGAAGACCAAAAGGAGTTGTAATAGTTAGATTTTTCTTTTAATCTTATAATATTCCTTCTCTTCTTTCTTTTCATGTTCATTTTTATGGTTTGAAAGATGAGTGCATGTTTGATCATGGACTTTAAGACTAAAAGAAACTTGTAATAAATTAAACCATGGACTTTATGATTCGGTTAAGGTTTTCCATGATAGATCTTGATGCTTTTTAAACAAAACCTTAAAGATCTAAAGACTTGTTGAAATTTTTGTGGGTTTAAAGTAAAGCTTCTTTGCATGTTAAATTTCCTTGCTTGAACCGTGATTTATGAGGCATTTATGTGATTATTTGATGAACAAATACATGATCTAAACTTGCTTGATGATAAAGTTGCGATCTTTGACTTTGCATGTTGATTTGATGACGATTTTGTTGATTTGAGTACATGCATGTGATTATCCATGTTTGATGAGTGAAAAGTTAAGATCTTTAGTCATGCATGTCAATTTTAAGTGAAAAGATCATGTTTTTCTTTGATGCATGATTCGGTTTTAAAAAGGGATTTGAGAAACAAGCTTTAAAATGATTTTTGAGCATGAACTAAGTGTTTGATTTTGTGTATGTTAAATCCTTGTGAAGTATGATTCGACCATGACTAGTAAAGCTAGGTCTTAATGCTTTTTAATTTAATCCAAGTAATTGCATGTTAACTTTATGTTTAGAAACATTGATTTGAGTTGTTGAAATGTTTGATTTTTGATTTGATCTTGATAAAGCTTTGATTTTGTCTTGATCCTTGAAAAAGTTTTGTTCTTGAGCTTTGCATGTAATCTTTGAGCAAAAAGCCCTAACCTTTCTTAAGTGCATGTCACGGTTTTGGCCTTTTCTACCCAAAATGATTTTTATCTTTGATTTGTACTATTATGATTGATTTTATGACTTGATCTACAAGATCTAAGTATATGCATGTTAATTTCTACTTGATTCAAGGATTTTTAAAGTGCATGCAAGAAAATTAAAAATGAAAACTTGGTTTGAAGTTGTGATGACGATTTCGGTTTTGAGCTTCAAAAAGAAATAATATTTTTAAATTGTTATGTAAGAAAATGCATAATTAAAATCATGAATCTTGATTTTTGCATGTTAAAAAGTGAACCAAAAACCTTGTCCTTGTCATGTGGGGTTTTCGGCCAATGCATGTTAACTAGACTAGGATTCTTTGTCATAAAGTGACATAAAAGTAATGAGTGTGTTTTGTGAAACTATGTTAAGTTAATGTGTTTGAAATTGTATTGCAACTATTTATTTTCCATTCGGTTTTGGTATAAAAAAATAAGTAAATTAGTTGATGTTGAATGCTTGCATGGAATTTCTAAGGCTTGGAAAAAAATAAGACTTGGGTGTGATGCTTGATTTAGTAAGTTGATTTAAGTTAAGGAAAAATAAATTAAAGTTTGATAATTTCCCAAGCTAAGCTCACGGTTTTATGATCAAAAAGGAAGAAATGATTTCTTAATCTTGTGTCTTGATGATGAACATGATTTAGTTGTTGGGAATGAATAAAGTTTATACGTTGGGCTTATTCAATTCGGTCTCTTTTTAATAAAGTAGGTGAATATGAAAATGTTTAGAAAATAATTAAGTGAATAAGTGTTTGATTGTGAAAGAGTTTATGTGAAAATGAATGTTTGATTTATAATTAAATTAAATGATTGGTTAATTGCTTATATGACTTAATTCATCTAAGTGTTGTTGTGGTTGTGTGCTAATTGATGTTTGGGAAATATTTAAATACGTAAGTGGTTTCGAAATTAATTGATTTTAAGATAAATCCATTTGATTTATTTGAGAATTTTGGATTGTGTTCATGGCTGTCCAAGATTTGTTTTATGATAAAAGCTTGAGTTTTAAAGTGTTAATTTAAGCTAAAGAATTATTTGAGACAAAAGTGCTTTTATGATGTTTTCAGGCTAGATTAAAGTGGATTTGCAAAATAATTCCTTGCTTTCCGAAATTGTTTAAAGTCGTTTCTTAAATTTAAAAATGTGTTTATGTGATTTAAAGTATGGTTTTCACGTGGTAAATGATTTGGGAAAAAGCCAAATTAAAAACGGTGAATTTTTTGGTGTTTTCGAACACGGTTAAGGTGCTGTCCAAGACGGACCAGCAACCAAACCAATTGATTCCAATTATTTTATTAGACATTTTCAAATGGTTTTGAAGTACTTAAAGTACTAGAAAACATTAGAATTGTTTTGAGAAAACACTTATGTTTTAAGTCTTCCGACGAGGAACGAAAAGTGTTTTGAGCTAAGAAAAGATTTTCTTAATACAAGTTAGTAACGTAAATGTGTTTTATTTAATACGAGGAATGTTAAAGACGAGGGATTGGGGCAGCCGGCAGCGAAAAAGATCCGAGGAGATCGTGCACATTTAATCGTTGGACTTGAGGTGAGAGAGAAGCTTTCCTAAGACACCGTGGTATTTAGGTGATATATTAGGACGTTCCGGTTCATCTTAAAGATCAGAACTTAGTGGTTCGGAGTCAGTAGTATAGTGGCAATTGTTTGTGTTGTGTGGCCACTTATACGAAGGAGACAAAGACCACATTGTTGTTGTGTGATGATTGTATGTTGATGATGTGAAATAGTATGTTTATATTTATTTACTTAATTATGCATGATGGAATTTAATGTTGTTGATTAATATGGGTAGCATGCTGATGGACGTCTGTTACGTCCTGAAAATGAAAATGAAATGAGTAAGTTTATGGAAGTAAAAGATACTAAGAGAAAGGAATAATGATAAAAGATATGAGGTTGATTAGAAAAGAGATAAAGAGTTGAGATTGGGGAAAAAGTGGATAATAATAATGAGGATGAGCCAGAGCTGGGGAAGTAATGTTGTTGTTGTTCATTGAAGCGAGCTGTGATTTGAGTGGAACTTGGTTCCTTTGTTGATATTATTGGAATGAGGCTTGTGTTGAGTTGAGCTTGCTCCTCCACCAGTGCTCACTGAAATGAGATTTTTGAAAAGTTTACGAACTGAGATTTTTGAGACAATTTGTGAAATGATATTTTGAAAAAGATTGTGAAAAGAAATTTTGTGAAAAGTTTGTGAAAGGAGATTTTGTGAAATGGGATTTTTAGAAATTTTGTGAAACGAGATTTTTAGAAAGCTTGTGAAATAAGATTTTGAGAAACGTCTATGAAAGGAGATTTTTGAGAAAACTTATAAAATGTATTTTTAGCAAAGTTTTTGAAATGTAATTTTGAGAAAGTTTACAAAACGAAATTTTCAGAAAGCTTATAAAAGTGTATTTTGAGGAAAGTAAGTGAAGCAAGATTTTTGAGAAAGTTTATGTAACGAGATTTTGAGAAAGATTGTTTTGAGGAAAAAATTGTGAAATGAATTTGTGAAATGAGATTTTAAGAAATTTGTGAAAGCAGATTTTGAGAAAGATTGCGAAATGAGATTGAAATGAGATGGTTGAGAAAGATTGAGAATGTGGAGAAAGTTTAAGAAATGAGAAACGAATTTATCGATATTATCCCAGCTCTGTGCTATGTTGAGAAAAGATGAGAGAAAGATTGAGGAAGTAGCGGTCGGGACTCGTTGAAGGGATGCACTAAGGATGAGCCGACCATCGGTTAATAATTAAACACTAAAAGACTTTTAAAAGACACTAACAAATGCGAACGCGGTGAGCTATGAGTGTGATATCGAAGTAGTGGAGAGGAAGGAACCATGGGTATCTGCGGATACTCAGGTGGAGACTGCATTAGGGGAGGACGATGACGGTGAAACGTCAAGAAGTCTTGAGTACTTTCTAGGCAGAACGAACTCCACATGTGGTATACGAACGTGGTAGGGACTGGGTCCAATGCCGTGGTAAGTTCTGCAGCGCAACTAGAATAGTACTGACACCCCCTAGATTGCAAATCTTGAACAGTGAGAGGGACTGGAGTGGGGCATCTTGAATTGCCACTGTACCCGATTTTTCTACAGTGTGCCTTGATTATATATGAATTGATATGATATGATTTGATTTGAGACTGTACCCAAGTTTTCTACAGTTCTCCTGGCTTGGAGCCAATTGATTGTTGAGACAGCTGTCGTGCCCGCACGGTAAAGGTCTTGTACTCTTGTTTGCTTCCGACTAGGTTGGGTGGATGACCGAGGAGATAGACTTTAGACGTGTGTGATAACTGCGAAAGAAACGAGTACCTCGATGATACTTTAACTTCCCCGATCATCGAAGGTCATAATTCAATAAGACTTGATAAGAAAAGACTTATAAATATGAAAGCTTATGAAATAGTGATAATGAGAAGGAATCGAGAATGGAAAATATGGAAAGATGAATGGAACCCTATGAAGAGGGAAATGAAGGAAAAGAGAAAGATTCACAAGTTGAGAATGAGAAAGAAATGAGGAAAGAGTCGAGAACGAAAGAATGTTATGAGAAGTGAAATTAAGTCTGGCAAGATAATGAATGATAATGATGATAATGATAATAATAATATGTTTGAATGCTATGTTGTATGTATGTTGCCTGTCTTTTTTGTATTGTCTTGATATCTTGTCTATCGTAAACCCACACCGTCGACGATGCGTCGTTCGGATCGCTTACTTTCTCCTGTTCGTTGGTATATCGGTGCTGCTGGTATCTCAACGGGCATATGGAGCATCGTTTGGAGATTACTACATGGCATCGTCAGGGAAGTGGATAGAAACCCATACGCTGTGGATGGGTATGGACGGGATGCACTCAGATGGTGGTTGCAGATTCAGAACATAGGCTGAGCGGATCGACAACGGGATCGTGCTTGGGAAGCGTCTCTATTTTGGGATACAACAGTAATGAACCACCGCCATGGGATGAAGCTAAAGAGGAATCCGTGAAGCTTTTTGGTGTAGAACTAAAGCCAAGTTCGGAAGCGGAGTCAGCAGCGGAGATAGCATCATCCTCCGGTGCGAGGAAAAAGTCAGAGAAGAAAAGGAAGCCGTATCCGGTTGTCTTCATTAGGAGGAATCGAAAGTAGTATGTTTAGTCTGAGTCTGTTGTGAGTATCTTGAGTCAAGGATTACCGAGCAAAGAACCATTTATGTAATCACGCTAAGTTTAAATTCCGTATTGTGGAGTACTTTTGTTCTGGGGAGACTGAACAATGTCATCTTTTGGAAATAGTTATGAACACTTTGCTTCAATGCAATAAATAATGATGCTTTTTGGAACTAAGTCATTTTATGGAGATGAAAGTTTTGAGTAAACAAATGTTTTAGTAACAACTCGGTTTTCAAGTAAAGATGTTAGAGTATATCAAGGACACTTCAACAATGTTTAAAAAAAAAATCGGCCTCTTTTTTGCAACTTTAATAAAGGAAAAGACAATTATTTTGGTTTATGAAAATCGGGCTGTTACATATCACTCAGAGACAAAGGGAAATTGTTGAAGGCAACTTTAGAACCCTAACTCACGATTTTATCAACCAAGAGCTCGAATCCTTGGTTGATTCAGCTTATATACGCGATTTCCTCTTGCATGCAAGCTAACACGATATCCCTGAGTTGTTCCTGAGGTGATTTCGTGTCGAGCTCAGGAATTAACGTGTTGATGACTCATTAAACGCACTAACTCAACCAGCTCCACCCAGAATACTCGAGTATCGGGCGAAATACTAGAGTATTTCGACTAAAATTTGAAAAATAATTATTTCATCCTTTCTTCCCTCCAAAATCTTTCTAATATTGCACTTAGGTCCTACAGCAAGGACTAATATGCAATATTCTAATTTTTGTAAATTATTTTCTACCTATTTGCAATAATTATCTATTTAATTTAATCAGGGATTCTTAATAAAAATTAATTATAAATAAAATTTATAATTAACTTTTATTAATCCAAGATTAAAATTTTGGGGTGTTACATTACTCCCCCACTTAAAAGGAATTTCGTCCCCGAAATTCTTGTCTTATAAAAACAAACCTGGATACTCCTGACGCATCTTACTTTCTAATTCCCATGTCGCTTCCGACACGTTCCCATTCTCCCAAATGACCTTTACTAATGGAATTTATTTTCCTCTGAGCTGCTTAACTCTACGGTCTTCTATACGAACAGGACCGGTTTCAAGAGTAAGGTTCTCTCTTAGACTCAGATCATCAGGCTTAATCTGAAGGATTACGACCGGATCATGCACGTATTTCTTGAGTTGAGACACATGAAATACATTGTGCAAATTAGCTAAGGACGGAGGTAAGGCTATTTGGTAAGCAACAGAACCTATCCGCTTAAGGATTTGGTAAGGGCCAATGAATTTGGGTGAGAGTTTTCGGGTTTTTAAGGCTCAGCTAACTCCCTTCATCGGAACGATCCGAAGAAATACATGATCCCCTTCTAAAAATTCCAATGGCCTTCTTCTTATATCTGCATATTTCTTCTGTCTACTCTGTGCCGTCCTCATCTTATCCTGTACCATTCTAATCTTCTCAGTTGTCTGCTGAACCATTTCCGGACCAACCATCAAATTCTCCCCCACTTGAAACCAATATAGAGGGGTTTGACATTTCCTCCCATACAAGGCTTCAAATGGTGCCATTCCTATACTGGCATGATGACTGTACTTGTAAGTGAATTCAGCAAGAGGTAACACTTGATCCCAACTTCCTTGTTCTTCAAGTGCACAGGCTCTCAAAACATCTTCTAAAGACTGAAGATCAACTATTACCCAAATTGCATCATGATTTGCGGTCGTCTTGGGCAAACCTGATACAAAGTCCATTGATATTCTCTCCCATTTCCATTGAGGAACATTCAATGGTTGAAGCTCTCCTCCAGGTTTCTGATGTTCTGCTTTGGCTTTCTGACATACCAGACACGAAGCTACGTATCTAGCAACATCTCTTTTCAATCCTGACCACCAAAATATCTTCTTCAGATCTTGATACATCTTGGTTGAGCCTGGATGCATGCTCATTCTGCTTTTATGAGCTTCGTCAAGAATCAGCTTCCTTAGATCTGAATTCTTCGGGATGCAAATTCTCGTTCGGAAACGAAGAATCGCATCTGATTCAAGGTGAATGTCCTTCTCCTTTCCTTCTGCCATCAGTCTCTTCTTTTCAGCCAATTCTTCATCCTTCTGTTGTAATTCACGAATTTCATTCATGAATTCATTTGTAATTTGCAGCATACCCATCTTAATGCTTAATGGTTCAACTTCCATTGTTAAGCTTAGATCTCTAAATTCTTCGATCAAAATGGCTTCTTTCACCATCATATGGCTTATATGAATTGCTTTTCTGCTTAGTGCGTCTGCCACTATGTTCGCCTTGCCAGGATGATAATGAAGCTTGAAATCATAGTCTTTGAGAAACTCCATCCATCTTCTTTGTCTCATTTTTAATTCTTTCTGATCAAACAGATATTTCAGGCTTTTATGGTCACTATACACTTGAAAAGTAGTGCCATAGAGATAGTGCCTCCATATCTTCAAGGCAAATACAATAGCAGCTAACTCCAAATCATGCGTCGGATAATTCACCTCATGCATCTTCAATTGACGTGAAGCATAAGCAACTACCCGTCTTTCTTGCATCGGCACACTTCCAAGCCCTTGCTTTGACGCATCACAGAATACTTCAAAATTCTTATTGGGATCTGGCAAGATTAACACAGGAGATGATGTTAATCTTTCCTTCAATTCTTGGAAACTTCTTTCACACTTGTCGTCCCAAACGAACGGTTGATCTTTTCGAGTCAACTTTGTCAACGGCAGTGCTATCTTCAAAAATCCTTCAATGAATCGACGGTAATATCCCGCCAATCCTAAGAAACTTCTTACTTCCGTCACAGTTGCAGGTTGTCCCCATTGTAGCACAAAATCCACCTTTGTAGGGTCTACTGCTATTCCTTCTTTAGAGATCACATGACCCAAGAATTTTACTTCCTTCAGCCAAAACTCACACTTCGAGAGTTTGGCATACAGCTGCTTCTCCTTTAAGATCTTCAACACGATTTGAAGATGTTCTGCATGCTCTTCTTCATTCTTGGAATAGATCAAAATATCATCAATGAATACTACTACGAACGAATCCAAGTATGGTCGGAAGATTCGGTTCATGTAGTCCATGAAGATTGCAGGTGCATTCGTCAGTCCGAACGGCATTACTACATATTCATAATGTCCGTATCGGGAGCGAAATGTCGTCTTGGGTATGTCTTCCTCCCTTATCCTGATCTGATGATATCCCGACCTCAAATATATCTTGGAAAATCCTGAAGCTCCTCTAACTTGATCCATAAGGTCATCTATTCTTGGAAAAGGGTACTTATTTTTGATGGTGACCTTGTTTAGCTGTCTGTAGTCTACACACATTCGCATACTCCCATCCTTTTTCTTCACGAACAACACTGGAGCTCCCCAGGGTGATACGCTTGGTCTGAAGAGTTGCTTTTGTAATAACTCCTCTACTTTCTTCTTCAGTTCCGCCATTTCTGGTGGTTCCATTCTATAAGGAGCGATAGAGATGGGACCAGTTCCCAGAGTTAATTCTATCCCGAATTCAATCTCTCTCTTCGGGGGTAATCCTGGAATCTCTTCAGGAAATATCTCGGGAAAATCCTTCACAACTGGAATCTCCTCCAATGGTTTCTCTTTCTCTTCTCCCGTAATAGAGAATAGACACATGAATCCTTTGGGTTCGAGGGGTTTGTATATGATTGTTTTTCTTTCACAATCTTTGGAAGTGATTTCAGGTAATCCTGTAACATCCCCGATTTTCCTCAATCGCTAGGTGCCTTAGTTAATGGAATTTTATAAGAGTAGTGTAGTTTACAAGTCTTTGATTTTGTTTAGAGTGTGTTTATAATATTTGATTTAGTTAAGGGTAGGTTTTCATGAAGTAGGATTAGCTTAGAAATGAGCTTTAGAAGGATTATTCGAGGGTTATAACATATGATCTTAAGAAATTAGGAATTAAATATCCATAGCTCCAAACCCAAATTCCACCATTGGATATGAAGTTGGACTTACTAGGAATCTTACCTCAAAATTTGAGCAAGATCCGACGGTTAAAAAAGAAGTTATGACACTTTGAAGTGCAATGGAATGATGGATTGAACCAGTTAATCGATTAAGCCTTGAGTTAATCGATTAAGACCTGAATGTTGCACACGACTTAATCGATTAAGCATGGGGTTAATCGATTAAGGCCTGAATGTTGGTTTTGGCCAAATTTACACTGGTTAATGGATTAACCACCCAGTTAATCGATTAACCACTGCTGAATCAGACTTAAAACACGTTTTGAAGGCCAAAAATCAGCATTTTTCCTCTCTCTTCTCCACGAGTTTCTCTTCCCTCTCACCCTAGGGTTTCGCAATCTCTCCAAATCAACACCAAACCAAATGAAACTAACACCACAAATCATCCCTCCATCAATCCTTTATGTGTTCCCTCTCCCAAAATCTCAATTTCTTCTCTTTTCTTAAAATCCCCAAATCAAACCCTAAAACCCCAACTTGTGCAATCCATGGAATAGAGGCATATAATCATCAAGGAAGCTTGGGGATCATTAAGAATCCAGGATTGGAGTGCGCTAAGGAGCTAGGATTTGGAGTGGGTGAATGGATTCCATGAGAACCTCATTGTCTCCTCTTCTCTTCAAGAGGTAAGGGGGAGTACTTTGGTTTTAATTAGGGGAGGGACTTAGTGATAGTAATAAATGCATAGGTAGATGTATTTTGCTATGTGTATATGTGACTGTTGATTGTCCAGCAAGTGTACTGGGTCAACGTGTAATATAGTCAATGTAAGACCGAATATCGTCCCACAGGGAGTTCTGTTTTTAGTATACTTTCACCTTAATGTAATTAGAAATAAATCCAATAACTAAAAAGTGATTTAAATAAAAATTCAGATTTGAAATTAATAATTAACTAAACTAATTAATTGCTGAAATTAAATAAAAACTTGAGAACTATGGGAGAAAGTGGTTAGGAACGTTGGTTGCATTGTAGGTTTCACTTATTCAACTATAATTTAGATTTTCCTTTAATTCATGGCAATTCCTATTTAATAGCAATTATTAGATCTCTCTAACATTACCCTTTACTTTCTAAATACTTAATCCTTGATCTCTCAACAAATTAAAGCATTAGAAAATAAGATACTTAGCACAAGGGAATTACCAAATCATATAATCAATCAATTATATCTCTATTTTCGAGTGATTATACCGTTAATTGCAAGGCCTTTTCAAAATCCCTAACTTTCATTAAGAATTAAGAAGATCCAAAACATAAAGTGATCAGTTTTACGTATTCAATAAAAACACAATTAACGCATGAATTAAAAACGGAAAATACTAAACTATAAATTAAAATAAGCTACGCCATACAAATTTGTAACGACCCGATTTTCGCTTGTAAAAACTTAACTGCATTATTATTATTTTGTTGCAAAAATGAGGCCATTTTTTTTTAAAACATAAATTCATTAACGACCAACACCACCCTTTCGAAAATCGAGTTGTCACTTTCGAAACTCCCCACTCAAAACATCATCATTGAAAAATAAAACAGTTTTCATTTAAAAGAAAGACATGAGCCACAAGTGCTAGAGTCAAGCTCCAAAAGTTTTCCAAAAGTAGGCCATCATTACAAAAGAGATTACAAACCAAAATAAAAAGTAGCTGATTACATTTGTAGTACATCACAAGATAATCCTCGACTGGAACTCAGATCCTAGACACACAACATCCTTTAGACACAGACAACAGGAAATCACTCTTCAGCGGAACTAGCATCCGTCTCCATATCTTCACTCGAATCCGCCTCCGCTTCGTGTTCGGAGTCACTAACATCCTCTTCCTCCATTGGTTGAGGAATCGCAGCCGCCAAGGGTGCAGGATCACCACCAAACTCGTGATACTCCCTCGGTCCACCATTTTGATAGTCACGGAGAGTGACTTGTCCCACGTGCACGTCCATGCTCGCTCCTCGTAGAATATGTCTCGGATCATCGATTTCCAATCGAGTTTCGCCACGCCAGATCCAGCCATCAAGAACCATTTCCCATGCTCCTCCCTGAAGAGGCCACATGTGGATTGCTACATGATATGCCATCTACCCGTTGCAATACCGGCGGATGCCAATACGACAACCAGGTAGGAGAGAGTTAGTGTGCCATACACTAACAAGTTGACCGTAAGGTCTCAAGGTAGAATCGATAGAAAGAAGAACAGACAACAACGACACTTGACCAGTATACAAAATGAGACAAGATACCCAAAAGCGTAGAGAACACACGGATAGACCAATTTGACAGCATGGGATAACAAAGCGGGTAACATAATAATCGAAATGAGCGAGATACGCAAATAAATAAACACATAAAATGAGTAAGCATAAACCACCAATCCAGAAACATGATTCTCATAACTGCACAACTCATCAATATTCTCCTCATCATTCAATTACATCTTTACTCTTTGGTTATTAAGTTTTATCATATCTCAGCTCACTCAATGAGGTAGGGGAATCACCATCACTGAGGATAAACGCACTCTCTACATCTCCTCGGTCTCCATCCAAACCTAGTCGGAAGCCAACAGGAGTACAGGACCTTTACCACGCGGGCACGACAGCTGTCTCAACACAAATGGTCCCAAACCAGGAGGATCTCGTCCTCAAATCATATGAATAATATCAAGGCTCACTGTCCACGCAGTGGCAAACACAATGCCCCGTTCCAGTCCCTCTCACTGTTGTAGACTTGCATTCAAGGGGGTGACAGTATCATTTCTAGTTAGCTATGCGGTACTTGCCACGACATTAGACCCAGTCCCCACCACGTTAGTGCGCCACTTGTGGGATTCGTCCCGCCTAGAAATGTACTCGAGGCTTCTTGACGTTTCACCGTCCTTGCCCTCCCCTCATGCAATCTCCACCTGAGTATCCGCAGATACCCATAGTATCTTCCTCTCCACTACTTCACACTCGTATACCTCATCGTGTATATTAATGTCTTTTAGTGTCTTTTAAAATCTTTTAAAATCTTTTAGCATCTTTAGTTAACCTAAGATCGGCTTGCCCTTAGTACATCCCTTCGACAAGACCCAATCACTAAGGGTTACATCTTTCCCCACTTTCACATAATCAAACCATCACTTTCTCAAGCCATACGGCCACAATGCCATCACATCATTATCACATACAATCACATATCTCTTTTGCACAATCATTTCCATCACACATTCTCTAGCACAATCTCAGCTCCACGAGCGCAATGTCCTCATCCGACACTTTGTTACTCCACCACATTATCTTGAATCTCAACACATATCTCTCTTTCACTTATCCTCATACTTTACTTTCGCTTTCTCATAAGCATTCATAACAACATTCAGACTCATTTCGCGAAGTGTAATATTTTCAAAAGAATGAGAAAGGAGCTAACATAGGATAGAAATAAACATGCACCAATTCAAGAAACATAGAACAGAATATATGGCGTAAACTCACGTTACCACCATACGAGCAACCATGTTACGGGCTCACCACAATCTCACTCACCTCTTAATCCAGCAAGAGAAATACTTTGACCTTGGGGATCTCTAGCTTCTCTTTGAGAATAGTTCCCACCGTCAACTGAATAACCTCGAGGTAAATAAATACACTTTTATCAAAAATCATTTCAATTAAAAATTACAACTTGATCTCTTGGATAGGAAATCCTTTACTTTCTTTATTCTTTTCTTAAATTACATGGGTTTATCAAAACAACTTTCAATCTTTTCTCATAATTGAAATCCTTGGAAAATCAATAAAACAAATGGTTTATGTGGCTGTTTGGAAAAGTCCAGCCACCATTTCAAATTGAAAAACATTGAAAAATCCAAAATTTTCATTCTAACTTTTTATAAATCACATAACACTTGAAATCCACATTTTTCACAACTCAAAATCATTTTTAAAAGTGAAATACTTTGAAATAAATTCTTGGACAGCAAAGGATAAAGAAATCAAACTATAAAAATACTTTTAGAAATAATCAAATACATTCACTCCTTTTCTTTAGTCAAAACCGAATTCAACCAAGAACAAAACAACATAATTCAAATAAAATTTTTTCTTAAAACAAAGTCATAAAACATAATCATTTCAAGGAGACAATTTCATACAAAAAGAATCTAGCCTATACAACCTAACATAGACCGAATTATCACTACAGGAAAACAAGGTCTTTGATGCATTTCTTTTTCATGCAAAAGCCCTTAAATATTAAATCAAAAACATGTACATATAAATCCATGGTTTTAGAAAATACTACTCCTTTTCTCACCAAAACCGTGACCTACTTGTGTCACTTTAAACAAGATTTCATTTTTATTTTCCCTTGCATATGCCTTAAAAATCATGGAAATCAAAAAGAGAACACATGCAAGAAACTTATCATGAAAAACAACCATGATCTTTGTTTTTTAAAGCTTGACCGAAAATTACATCAACAACATCAAGAGGAAAACTTAAATCTTTAACTTTGAAATACACATAAACTTAAATCCAAATGAAATCATTTTGAAAAAGTCATTTTCCTTTTGTTTCTCATCAAAACGTGACATGCAAGTAAGGGAAACAAAACTTTTGAGTTCAAAAATTACAAATCAAACTTCAAGATCAAAAGTATTGAAAATCAAGACAAGAAAACAAGTCTTTTTCAAGATCAAGGCAATAGATCAAAGCCTTTTGAAATAAAAATCAAAGATCAAAACTTTAGAAAAATCAAAGTTGAAATCAAAGCATGAAAACCATTTAGATCAACTTTAGCAAGCATCAAACTAACATGCATGGACTCAAAATGAAATAAAAATTATCACAACCTAATTTTCTAAGCATGACCGAATGATAATGTCCATGGTTTAGGGTTCTACAAGTTTATGATGCCCTTGGAACTCAAGATCAAGGCTTTACAAGTACTTACAAACATAGATCTACAAAGAAATTAGACATGCATCAACAAAGGAACTTTACAAGACTTGGAAAATCAAGAACTACCACTAACATCCTATAATCTTCGAGTAAACCAAAGAAAAAGAAAGGATCTTCAACCTTCTTCACTTAGTCTTCAAGAATCCTAAGGCTTTGGGTTTGATCTTCTTCCTCCTCTCTTCTCCAAGCTCACGGGTTCTCTCTCTCTCTAAGTCTCTCTAAGAGTTTGTTAAAGACTCTTAGGAATTGTGTGTTGGTTTGGAAATGAAATGAGAAGCAAATGGGTTGGGAGTGCTACGGTTTGGGGTATAAAAAAACAACAAAGTTTTTCCCTTCTTGCCCTTAAAACAATTCGGCCAAGAGTGTTGAATGAAGGGTAGAGTTTTCCTCATGAAGGCTTGCATGGCTCAAGCCAAGCCATTGGACAAATAGAAAAGGATTAGGCTTAATCTTACTTCCTATTGGTTGGTCAAACTCTTAACCAAGCTTATCACTAAACTAAACCTAGGTGCCATTAGTCCACTAGCCTAGGGTGCAAGGAAGTCAAAAATTTGCATCATGCATGCACCACACACACCACACGGCCGACACATATGCACACACATGCACCTTAATTCATTTTTATTTTCTTTTTCATAAAACCATCATTTTCTCTAAAATACAAAGTATTAAATACTTAAGGAATTCAATCCAAAAATTCAATTCAAAACTCATAAGGTGTTTCTCAAAACAAAATCATTTTCTTAAAAAATTTTTGTCACTTGAAATCACAAAAGGAATTTGATTTAAGAAATATCCTTTGAAATCACACCTTTTAAAATACTTTATCCAAATAATCTTTTTAGGGTTTTAAAACAAATATGAGGTATTCAAACGGGGTGTTACAAAATTCATCGTGTTCCTAACACGAGGGTTTTAGTTACACATAGAAATAAGAAGAATGAAAGACATATTAGGGAAATTCATAGACAAATTACCCCAAATTCTTCAATCTCCACTTGCTCCAAAGTGTTGTAATCTCCCTCTTCAATTCTAATTTATGTTTTCTCCTCTAGTTGGCTGCCTAACCTAATTCTAAATCACTAATTTATATTTACAAAATAACCCTAAGTAGAATCCCAATCAATTTCTGAAGTTTTGGCCCAATTGGGCCTGTTCTGATTCACGCGCGCCCCAGGCGCACACGGTCTCGCGCCCCAGGCACGCGGGTCTGTGTCTGGTGCCTTTCTTCAGTAGGCGCGCCCCAAGCGAACCCGTCCCCGCGCCCCAGGCGCGCGGGGTAGGTTTCGGCTCCGTTTCTCTCCGTTCTTTTTCCTACTTCAAGGTCTTTATGTGCTCTTTACAGTTCCATAATTAATTTTTGCATTTGAGCTCCAAAATCACCTGAAACAATGAACAAACGGATCAAAAAGTTCAAGGGAAACTACAACTACTAAGATTCCTAAAAACTAATAAAAAGATCCTAAGTTTGCTATGAAAACAAGCCAAATCAAAGTAAAAGAGGATAAAATGAAGTCCAAAAGATATATATATCAGACCAAAATCACTCCCCCAAACTTAGTATTTTGCATGTCCCAGGCAAAAGTAAAATAAAATTCTAAACAAAAGACAAACTCCCTAAATCAACATATATACACCTCATCTAAGACTACGACTCTTGACTCCAACACATATTATCACAAACTATTTACACAATTACAAACTAGTTAGAGTAACAAACCCAATCAGAACTCAAGGCTAGTGAATACTCTCAACCTCTCAAATGTTTCTCTCAAAAGTGTATAAGGGTAATATTTCAATTAAGCACACTAGTTCATCAATGATAAAGGGCTACCATATGCTTGACCATAGACCAACATCTCCATTGAAATTATCAATTGCACACAAAAATCAAAAGGTCTTAATATTGGTTGTAATGGGGTCTGGCTAAAGTTTAGGTGGGATATAAGAAAGAAAGAATAATGAACTAAGGGCTAAATGCAAAAACAAATTCCCCTAGAAATCATGAATGAGCACTAAGTATATTACAATAAGCACAACTCAATCACAACTTTATTCTTCTTCTCACTTTCCAATTTTTCCTCTACTCTCTTCCTTTTTCACTTTCATTCAATTTATATTTTTTTTTTCATAGGAGAGAAGTAGGCACATAACACTTTTCATTTTCTTTTCTTTTGCATCACATTCCACTTAATTGCTCATCCAAAATTCCCAAGGTACTCACAATAAAATTAATGCAACAATTACAGGGTACCAAAGGAAAACCATATATCATTATAAGGCTCAAAGTGGGAAAGTAAGGGAAAATATTTTCAATGCAACAATCTGGAGGCCTCAAAAACACACCTAAGTGCCTTAATCATCTTAATGCATGCAATCAATCATCAATTTTGAAATGGTCACAGGTCAAGTTCTAGAGCACAATTATCAAAGAGAACACACTCATGAACGAATAGGGGTCTCAATATCAGAATGTTTCAATAAAATTCATACCCCTCAAAATAAGGCTCAAAACCTCACAGGGCTAAAGTCAGTTCACTAATCACAAGTTCTGAAAGCATTTGTCAAAATAACCAGTTCACAACCATATTTACAGCTCAATCAAATAGAGTCAAAAGTCAATGAGTCTAAACCCTAAACTAAGTATGTACATGCATCAAAAGAGAAAAAGTCCTAAATCTAGAATAATCACCTACTTTCACTAGAGACACAAACCAACACCAAACATGGGGAAACAATTCAAGTCTGAAAAATCAATTTTTATTTTGTATCCTCCCCCAAACTCAGAGGTTGGCTTGTCCTCAAGCAAACTACTCTACCAACAAAAACTACAAAATAAAAATTAAAAACCTATACTAAAAAAAACTAACCAAAATGACAAGAATAAAGATTAAGAATACTACCTATCGCATCCACATAAACAACACTAAACACAAGTGAGATGTTGCTCCCCCAAACTTAATACCTGCAATGGTTAGCACTAGTGCAACAAAGCACCACTAATGGTAGGAGACAACATTCACACCTGCACAAAACTCAGCAATACAGATGCAACAAGATAATAATTGAAATAAATATCCATGCATTAAAAATAAATTAAGTCCTAGAAAACGCAAAACATGTTTTTGGTATCATAAGAACAGAGCGGGGGCAGGGAAAATACAATAGATATAGCAAATAAGAACATCCCCCAAACTAATCCTCATTCATCCCCCTAGCATCAGGTTCAGGCACATCCACAGGCTAATCCAACAAACTTCTCTCATAGTTAGAATAAGGGCGCAACTCAAGAGAGTAACCATGATCAGCACTCCAGGCCCTCAGAATATCATCACGAACCTCGTCCCTGTGTAACTGTACACGTTGGAACTCGGCCTGCTGCCGTAAATACCGCCCCTGCAGTGCCTGCTCCCTCATCATAGACTGCATCATAACCCTCAGGTCCTCCACACCATCCGACGACTGTGTCGGTCGGCGAGAAGATCCAGTTCTATCCTGGACTGGTGCCTGGGGTTCAAGAATAATCGGTGGGTGTCTATCCTCTCTAGCTGTCTTAATAGCAAGTAAAACATAATTATCCCAGACAGCTTTAGTCAACATAGTGGCCCTCTTAATATCAGTCATCTCATCACTCCCGGGCACTACCCCCACAGCAGCACATAATTGGTGTATCAACCAAGGGAAACCCACATATCCCTTATCACTCAAAGCAAAGCGGTGCAACTGATCAGAGATAAGCGACGCCGCATCAACAACAACATAGGACTTAAGGGCATACACTAATCTGCAAATGGCTGGGGAAATCTCAGTGTCATGGGAATGAGGGTACAAATTGTGCATAATAAACCGGACCCAAAATCGGGCAGCTCCCTGCATATTCCTCTGAGACACATGTTTTGGCCTTTGATTAATATTAAAATTCCAAGTTTTTCCAGCCAAAAACAAGTGTTTCTGAAGCATATCCAGTGGATACATACCCTTATCCTCATAGCTATCAGTGTTGAACAAAGCGGGAGCCATATCAGGCGAGTAGCTAGGAAGGCTCAGGACACGTGCTATAGTAGCAGCATCATAAGGCACTTCCTTGCCCCTCACGTAAGCAACCCTCCTATGCTCAACTATACCATGCAACTGCTCCTCCTTCTTTTCTAATTGAGCACGCCACCAAGCATGCGAATAAAACTCCCACACCAACTTCTGACTCAAGTACTCAGGTGGACCCCTAACCCATGACTCCTATTTGTTCACTTTAATAACCTCCATCACCTCCTCCATTGCTCTAAGTCCCACCACCGGCTGACCGGAAACGGCCTCATCAAGAACCATACCCAGTTCTGGCTGCACCTTCCTCTTAACCATCTTCCCATCATAAAACTCGGAGACTTTCAGATGCTCAAAAGTCGTCCCAGCCTCTCCATTACTCTCCACCATAGGCCTCTTTCCTCTTCTCAACATGTTTAAGTTCAAAAACTCAGATGGGCAATATATCGAACACCTGGTTGGCAGCAAAAAGCTTTCACAATTTTAAAGAGAGAGCTCAATCCTAACCTTCCAAATCCAAATAACTCAGACCAGAGAAGGATAGAGAAGAGATTCTTACCTTAAAACAATGAAAAATTCGTGCTCCTTGGCCCTTTTTAATGAAAACAGAATTGAGAAGAGAAGAGAGGGGAATGGGGTTTTTGAAAAATTTGATGAAAAGGGAGAGAAATTGATGATGGAAATGATAATTAATGGAAGAATGAGTGAATAATTTGATGAAATGTGGATGAATTTGATGACATTTTTGAATTGGGGGTGAAATTGGGGTTAGGGTTCTAAGTTATTTGAATTGGGGCTGAAAGGAAGTGGGGGAAAGGTGTTAACTCCCCCCAGGCGCACTGGCCAAAAGGCCTCAGGAGACGCGCGCGCCAGGCGCGCTGGGCCATGCGCCCCAGGCGCGCCTGGTCTGTACATGTGACCCCCTTTTTTTTTAATTAACAAAAATGCAGACACAATGAATAAAAATAAACTATCTAAACTATCCTAAACTAAAAATCACCTATCCTAAGGGAAAATTACTTAAAATTGGGTTGCCTCCCAAAAAGCGCTTGTTTAATGTCACGAGCCTGACTCATCGCCCCTAGAAGGGGCTTAAGGGCAATTGGTTTCAGAAGGGTGCACAAGCTCTAAATCATTAATTTGTTCATTAGAGCTTGCAACACAATTGATTTGGGGGAAGCAATCCGCCATGCATGGTAGTTTTTCAAAAATGTTTATCACTGCTTGCTCACCATTGACACGAAGAATAACTTCTCCTCTAGGAACATCTATGATTACCCCTGCTGTGGCCAAGAAAGGCCTCCCAAAAATTAGAGGAATATTATCATCCTCTTCTATGTCAAGCACCATAAAGTCAAGGGGTAATATAAAATCCTTCACTTTCACCAAGATATCTTCCACCACTCCATAAGGGCGGAGGGCGGAGGGCGGTGTTATCAGCTAGTTGTAATAAGATCGGGGTCGACTTAATCTCTCCTATCCCTAACTTATTAAAAAGTGACAAAGGCATGATATTAACACTGGCACCAAGGTCACAGAGGGCCTTACCTGTATAATCCTTGCCGATGCTTATAGGTAGGTTAAAGCTTCCTGGATCCTTCAACTTCGGTGGCAGATTAGATTTTATGATTTTGCTACACTTCTCAGCAATTGGAAATGTCTCTTCAGTGAGCATCCCCTTCTTCTTGGTCAGAAGATCCTTCATAAACCTCGCATACAGAGGCATTTGTTCAAGAGCCTCCGCAAACGGGATATTAATCTGGATCTTTCTGATCATATCCAGAAATTTCTGAAAGTGCCTCTTATCTTCATCTTTCTTCAACCTTTGAGGAAAAAGCACCCTCAAAGGCAAAGGAACTGGCCTAGGCTGAACTGGTATGTGATCCGCAGGTGGACCCTGCGTACTCGATGCTCCTAATTCACCTTCCTTCTTCTTTGATTTTGCATCGCCTTAGGCTCCTTCTCTTTGCTTGAATCTTCATTGGTGGCACTCCCCTTGGCAGTTGGTTCATCATATGTTGTGCAGCTTCGGAGTGTCACCTTCATGCACCTCTCCTTGGGATTAGCTATAGTGTCATTGGGAAAGGTTCCCACTGACCTCTCAGAGATCTGTTTGGCAAGCTAACCCACTTGCACCTCCAAATTTCGAATGCTTGCACCCTGATTGGCAAATTGGTCTCTAGTCTCCTCAATGAAAGATTGGGTGGAGTTGGTCAACTTATCAAGTGCTACCTCCCAGGAAGGCTTCTGCTGCTGTTGTGGCTGATTCAATGCTGGGCTATGCCACGAGAAATTTGGGTGATTGCGATATGCTGGATTGTAAGTGTTGGAGTATGTAACAACCCAATTTTCGTAAACCAAAATAATTAACTTTTGCATATCAATGTTACAAAAAATGAGGCCAATTTTTTTTTAACATTTGAAACGTTATTGACATCCTTCAATCTTCTTTTTCGAAAACCGAGTTGTTACTTAATTCCAAAACTCATTCACCTCGTTTTCCGAAAACATTTTATTAAGAAAACAGTTTGGTTCCAACTTAACTAATTCCATTCATTTCCTCAAAAGGACTTAGACAGGTTTCATAAAGAGTGTTCTTACATTCCTTAAAAGTCGGGCATGCTTCAAAATAATTTGAAGTACAGCAATAGCTCATCACTTAGGTAATCCTGGATACAAAATACAAGCAACCACCTATCCTAATTCCTTTACTGATCCTCCTTCCTGTTAAAGATGATCAGATTCAATTTTATTTTCTTCTCTGCTGGTGCCTTCGTACCGGAGGATGATGCTGCCACACTTGTTGATTTACCTTCGGAATTTGGTTTAAGCTCTACTCCAAACAGCTTCACGGAGTTCTCCTTAGCTCCCTTTCGAGATGGGGGTTCGTAATTAAATCCCACAAAGGATACACTTTCCAAACACGATCCCGTTGTCCTTCCGCCTAGCTTGTGCTCCGGGTCTGCGATCACCAACTGAGTATGTCCCGTCCATACCCATCCATAGCATGTAGGTTTCCATCCATTTCCCTCATGAAGCCATGTAGAGATCTCCAAGCGATGCTCCATCTGCCCGTTGGGATACCAGAGACACCGATGTACCAACGAACAGGAGAGAGTAAGCGATCCGGACGACGTAGCGTCGACGGGGTGGAATTACGGTAGGCAAGATAATAGGACACACAAACAATATACGACACACAAACAGAATAACATGCAAGCATTCTATTATTATCAATATCAATAATCCACATTATTCCATCTTACTTTCATTCTTCTCATTCTTCACACTTCTTAAACTCTTGTTCTTACAATTATAAAACTTTTCTTATCATGTCTTATTGAATTATAGCCATCGATGATCGGGGAGTTAAAGCATCATCGATGTACGCGTTTCTTTCGCAGTTAGCACTCACGTCTCAGGTTTACATCTCCTCGACCATCCATCCGCCTAGTCGGAAGCAAACATGAGTACAGGACCTTTACCACGCGGGCACGACAACTGTCTCACAATCAATTGGTCCCAGACCAGGAGGACTACAGCCTCAACTCAATAATATCAATTCATATATATAAAGGCACACTGTCTCGTCTCACAGTGGCAATCTCAGATGCCCCATTCCAGTCCCTCTCACTGTTCTAGATTTGCAATTTAGGGGGCGTCAGTACTGTTCTAGTGCGCATGAAGAACTTACCACGACATTGGACCCAGTCCCTACCACATTCGTACGCCACATGTGGAGTTCGTTCTGCCTAGAGAGCACTCAAGACTTCTTGACGTTTCACCGTCATCGTCCTCCCCTAATGCAATCTCCTCCTAAGTATCCGCAAATACTTATGGTTCCTTCCTCTCCACTACTTCGGGTTACTCTCATACCTTACCACGTTCGATGTTAATGTCTTTTAGAATCTTTTATCTTCTTTTATTAACCTAATGGTTGGCTCACCCTTCGTACATCCCTTCAATGAGTCCCGACCACTAACTTTGCACAATTTTCTCTCATCCACTCTCACATAGCACAGAGCTGGGAATATCTCAATTGATTCACATCTCATTTCTCAAACACTACTAAAAACATGCAGATTACCTGCGGATTTTTCTTGCGACTTTTATTCGCAGGTTTTTCCCACGGATTTTCATGCAAATTACTAATTTAATGAAATTTTTCTTACGGATATATTTTCCATAGAAATATTTGCAGGTGTTTTTGGCGCCATCTGGCGGAATAATATTTAAAGTGAATTTTCTTGCGAATTTTGTAGGGTCCAATCCGTAGGTAATATCCGTGCGAAATATCGCAGGAAAGAGACTAACAAACTTCCCCAACGACGAACCAAGACGAATTCGCAGGAAAAGTTGCAGATGTTTTTCTTGGGTATTTACGTGCGGAAGTTTCATACGGAATTTCCTGCAAAATTTTATTACCTGCGAACGTTCGTACAGATTAATTTGTTGGGGATTTTGCTGCAACTAAGGTTTTTGCGGATTTATCTACATATTCTAATTCTTGCGGGTTTTCTTGCAAATCTGTATTTCCTGCGGATTTATTTGCTACAGATTTTCATGGGGATTTCACATTACTTATTTTTTTAAGATTTCGTTATTTTATTATTATTTGAATTTTTAAATATTTTATATACTCATAAAAAATGTGAACTATTTGATATTATATATATATATATATAATTTTTTTAAGATTAATTATAAATTTATTACTATATAATTTATTAAAATATAATCCTCTTACTTAACGTTATGAATTTATTTTTAGAGTTAGTCATGAAACATGCATTTCAAGATTAAGTTGATCAAAGTAAATAATCTTGATTAAAAAAAATAGGTAACTAGTAAAAATAAAGATATGAGAGCTAGCTAATTAGAATTTTACTCATACCAACTAAAAATATTATTATAGTAGTTACATAAATAGATTACTTGAATAATCAAGCTAAGATTTATTGTGTCACGTGATAAATAGTTTAGTAAAACATATATGACATATAGTTTGTTGAGTTGTGTTGGGTAAATAAGTAGGTTATTAGTAGGCAGATCATATATGACATACAATCAATAAGATTTATAGTAGGTTTAGCTAGGGTTTAGGGTTTAGGGTTTATAGATTTAAGTAAAAAGTTGTGATTGAATTAGATCTAATATAGGCTTGGGAGTTTGAACCTACTTATAAGATTTATCTAAACAAAACTACTATTTTATTGTACTTCCATTTTGAAGCAATACATTGTATTATATATATATATAGTAAGAGCCTTATAACAATTAAAGAGTATTGTATGTTGAAATATATTAAAGAGTATTTATTGATGATTTTTTATATAGAATTTTAAACACATTAGTGTTTTTTTTAAACAAAAGTTTAGGTGAGTTGGGTTTCGGGGGTACACCAGGGCCATGATAAGCCTTCAGGGTCAAAGAGTGCTTAAAGAGGAACTTATAAATTATCCACCAATACTATTTTATTGTACTTACAATTAGTATTGACAATTAGACACATGCCCGCGTAATTATGTAATTGATTTTTTGAAAAAAATTTTATATTAATCAATTTTGTTTAACTATTTTGTGACTCATTTTGCAACTAATTTTTTTTTATAGTTTTAAAGAAATCTTTGTCATAGTAAAAAAAGAAAAAGAAATCTTTGTCATCTTATATATTTGGTCACTATACTTAAAATTTTTTACCTTTTAACTCTTGGTTTACTTATTTGACCTAAAAGACTCCTTCTTTACTTACTTTTAATCGTGCAAACTAACCACTCTCCCTGTCAACTCACGTTTAAACACTCACTCCATCCCTCTTCTCCTTCCGAACACTGACTTCGTCCCTCTTCTCCATCACGCTTCGTCCCTCTTCTCTGTCACGCTTCGTCCCTCACGCTCGTTCTCCATCACTCGCTGCTTTCATTCTCCATCACTCGCTGCTTTCGTTCTCCCCGTCACTACCGCTGACTGCGACGCCGCTTTCCTTCTCCGTCACAACCGCGAGTAGTCCATTGTCTTTTTTAATTCCTCACCTCAAATCCTATTTTATGATTTTATTTGGTACTCCTTAGGGTTCATCTAATTAGAATTCCTAATTCTTGTTTCTATTTGCTTCTCACCATTAATCATCGCTCATTGCTCACCGTGGACTGTCGCTAGTTGTTCATCGGGGAACGGAGATCGTCGTCGCTCATTGCTCACCCTGGACCGTCGCTCATTGCTCATTGTGAACCCTCGCTTGTTGCTCGCTACTCGCTGTGGACCATCAATTGCTACTCACCACCACCACTCTGTGAAACCAAGGTACCATTGTTCTTCATTTATTCATGTACTGCTTTGGAACAATTTATTTTTCGTTTTTTTCTTCTTATGTTTGCTTTTTTTTTGGTTTATCTGTGTAATATATTGATGTACTGTTCTGCATTTGTTCTTGTAATTTATTTTTTGGTTTGCCAAATGACTATTAATGTGCAAAAGAGTGGATGTGAATTCCTAATTCTTGTTGTTTTTATTTGTAATTCTGTTTTTTAAGGCTTCTATTTCTATATATACGTTCTGCTTATACATACGTTCTCACCGGCCACTCACCGCCATGTCATGTCTAACCACCGAACTTCATCGCCCATCGTCGTCTCGTGGAATTCTTCTTTTTATTGCTATCTCTACCTTAATCTGGTGGAAATCTTCTTTTTAGTGAAATTCTTGAAGCTAAAGTAGCAACTTGAAATTCTTTTTATTGCTATCGCCCATCGCCGTCTCGTGGGGTTTTAACGAATTTTAATTTTGTAGGAAGTAGCATTTCTCATCTTGTTTTGGTTTTATGCTATTATTTTTATGCTATAAGCTCTTGGTAGTATCAAACCTCTTTATCGGAGATAGCCTGCAAACTTTCTGAAGCAGCAGCTTTCGATTGTCTTATGTTTGACTCGTACAATCATCGCTTTTCCTTTTTTGATGCATCTACCTTGTATGACTTTTGAGTCCCAAGAGCAACACGCCACTGGCGTGGAAGCAAGGACGGATCTCTATGTGGAACAACACATTGCCATACTGACATCCAATCATGTTTATAAATCTTAAGCCCCTGTGTATTTTTGGTCATGCATCAGCAAGTCATAATACCATCAATCAAAAAACTTTCAAAACCAAAGATATAAATACATTCTATCTCCTCTTGAACAAATTACCTCTTGAATACATTCTATCTCCTCTGTGGTCAATGGGGAGGTTTTCATTCTTCGAACTGCCTGAGCAGAAAATATAGCAATAACATCATGAATCATTAAATAAGTTACCGAGTATAGCATGATTCCGTATATGCTACGAATACAACAGTGCAACACATCCTGTGCATATAAGTCTGCCTAAAGTAAAACGCCTTCCAACCTGAGCTTGGCATCAGCTTTTTTTCTTTCTTTTTTTTTTTAAGGATATAGTTGTTTCCTTCAATCATAAGCTGTAACATAATGCTTAATATAGACATTCCCATTATTACCTTTTAACATTATGTCTAGTCACTCTATGCCGGAAGGTTCTAATATTAGGGCAGCAAATAAGATAATGGGGTATGAGAATTTAAAAGCAAAGGCTCTTACCCATACTTTCCAAAGAGGTGATGCGATTGATACATTCCTGCATCAGATTAAGGTGTTAAAAAAGGAAGTCCTTGGGAAATAAAAAATTTATAAAATCAACACTTAAAAGTACAAACAATAACAATCTACACTTATAAGGACGAAGTATAAATTGGGCTTAATCACTTATAAACATTGGAAAGGGATCTCACCAGTTGCACAAGTATAATGAACCACTCTTAGTAGAATATTCTGTTCTCACTCTACCTCACATCTTCTAATTTTTATTAACCTTCCTCTTTTCTGCTATAAGAATCTTACTTTTATTAAAGATGGTATCATGCAGTACCATCCATCTTGAACTATAGGTTCTCCTAAGCATTCCTTATGAAATATGGGGAAAAATCAATGCCTCGTGATAGACTAATCTTTCTAATATATCTTTACATAATTAGAACTATAGGATAAGGTGATCAATGATCAACTCCCGTACTGAGTCAATCAAATTAATCAGTAATATGTGTTCCCTCTACCACATCTCTTTTTCCTTTCTCTTTCTTTTTGATACTCTTGTTTTCTTTCAACACTACTGAAGATTTCTCCCACCAAATATAAGCAGAAAAATAAAACTAAATACTGGCTAATCATGCACATAAACCATAAAACTTATTAGCAAAGTATAATTTATCATTATGTGTTACATTGTTTGTTCCATAAAACTTGTGGTAACAACCAATATAAGAAGGAAAAAAAAGAAGTGGTCAAGGATGGAATATAAAGACTAACTATGATAATGGAATAGAAAAGTAAATAATACCTGAGTACGCAATTTAAATTCTGCAGCAAGATCTTCTAAGGGAATGCATTTGTGCTTCTGAATGATTACACAAAAATAAGTTTATAAGTTAGAATGGCTACAAAACATTATCAAAGGTGAAATGAAAATCCAAGCTTAATGCTATTAGTTTTTGAAGGATATATTAAGCATTATGTTACTCAACACAATAGGTTTTTTTTTGAAGGATAAAGTTGTTTCCTGACAAAAATCTGTAACCAAACCATACACCATATTATACCATATTAAATATGTAATAAAAATTGACCACCATAATGAAATTACTGAACAGGATTATTCAACTGAACATTACATATAAATTCAAAAACTAGCAAAAAGAACAAAACTATGATTCATCATCATGATGATGCTTCGATACCCCAGATCAGTCCCACTCAAGCATAGAAATGTTGAACCTTGGGTGTTCAACTTAATAGCAAAATATTAAAAGAAGGGGATACATATTAGCAGATAAATTAAAAATTAAATTAATACCCATATACTCTAGTAATGGTGAGTCTAGACTCACTCCTAAATTAAAAATATGAACAATCAAAGTTTGGTCTTGTATTGGCACTCTTGTTTTCTAACTGTTCTATTTGAAAGATTAATTGCAAAATCACAATTTTAATTGAAACGTCCCAACTGTTATGTTTGAAAGGTAGTGTTTTAGCCTTGTTATCCTCCCAAGTAATGTTAGAGCACCTAGTTCGTTTATCTTCTATAATCTATCTATTACTATTATAAAACAAACACTCTTATTTTCCTTACTTAACTAATTTACCTTTTGGGATACTTGCTACTTTGCTAGCTTTCCTATTTTTTTTTAGATAGAAAAATGGAAACACCTGCACACCGAGCATGGATGTATAACAGGCTCCTTCCTGGTAAAAAGGGATATACAATTGAGTTTTTAAATGGTGTTGATGAGTTTCTTAATTTTGCTTGTCAACAACCAAGTTATTCAATTGAGGGTGAAATATGGTGTCCATGTAAGCGATGTAAAAATGAGATGTATTTATCTTGAGAAGAAGTGAATCTTCACATCCTTGAAAAAGGGTTTACTCTCGGATATTGGTATTGGACATCGCATGGAGAAGAAATCTCTCAGCCTAATAATGTTGATGCTGATACACATGTGGGAGCTTCTAGAAGTCGACAATCAGATTATTTTGATTGCAATCTGGTTGAACATGAACATGTTCATAGATATCAAGGCATGGTGTTTGATGCTGCTGGTCTTGATCATGGGCAATTTTTTGATCAAAATGTAGAGGAACCTCCAAATATGGAAGCTGCCAAATTTTATGGAATGTTGAATTCAGCTCGGGAACCATTATGGTTTTACATCAGAGTTGTCTTCTGCTGTTTCAATGATAGTTTAAAATCAAAACACAACATGTCACAAGCTTGTTTCAATGATGTGATGAAATTTATGAAGCGGTCAAGCCATTCTGAAAATGTATTGCCTCCTAATTTTAGAAAAGCAAAGAAACTTGTGGCATGGCTTGGTCTATCTAGCAAAAAAAATTGATTGTTGCATTAATGGTTGTATGCTTTATTACTTGGAAGATCAATGGGAGCATAAGTGAAAGTTTTGTGATGAACCTCATTATAAAGCATGCAATACTCGCAAGCGAAAATCTAAACCTGTTCCTCGCAAGAGATTGCATTACTTACCTATCATCCCTCGATTGCAACGATTATATGCTTCTGTGAAATCAGCAGAGCATATGAGGTGGCATTATGAAAATCATAGAGAAGAAGGCGAGTTGTGTCACCCTTCAGATGGAGAAGCTTGGAAACACTTTGATCGAGTATATCCTGATTTTGCCTCAGAACCCCAAAATGTTAGACTTGGTCTGTGTGCTGATGGCTTCACACCTTATAGCCAATCAGCAGAACCTTATTCATGTTGGCCAGTAATTGTAACTCCGTATAATCTTCCTCCAAAGCTATGTATGACAACTCCTTATATGTTCCTCTCCATGATCATTCCAGGTCCATCGAATCCAAAGAGTAAAATTGATGTGTATTTGCAACCGTTGATACACAAATTACAACAATTGTGGAATGAAGGCGTGGTAGCATATGATGCCTCAAAAAAAGAAAACTTTCAATTGAGAGCTGCATTAATGTGGACAATAAATTATTTTCCTGCCTATGGGATGTTGTTTGGGTGGAGTACAGCTGGAAAATTAGCTTGTCCGGTATGCATGAAAAAGACAAAAGCTTTCAGATTGGAAAATGGTTTTAAAAACTCTTGGTTTGATTGTCATCGTAAATTTCTACCTCACAATCATCCTTTCAGAAGAAACAAGAATGCATTTTACAGAAATAGAATCGAGAAATCCATGCCTCCTCCTAGGTTAAATGGTCACCAAGTATGGCAAAAGGTTTGTAATTTTCCAAAGATTACTGAAGTAGTTCCATGCAATATTGCAGGATATGGAATTGAACACAATTGGATCAAAAGAAGCATATTTTGGGATTTGCCGTATTGGAAAGATAATCTATTAAGGCATAATCTTGATGTTATGCACATTGAGAAGAATGTGTTTGAGAATATCTTTCATACTGTCATGGATCACAAAGAAAAAACCAAGGACAAAGATAGTGCACGACTAGACTTAGCTAAGTATTGTTGTCGAAAGGAGTTATGGTTGAAAAAAAATGATAATGGGAAGTACATAAAACCAAAAGCCAAGTTTTGTTTTTCAAAGGAGCAAAAGAGTGATGTATGTGAATGGGGGAAGGGGTTGAAGGTGCCTAGAGGTTATTCCTCCAATATTGCTAAATGGGTAGATTCAGGACATAAGAAGTTTTCTGTGATGAAAAGTCATGATTGTCATATTTTTATGGAATGTCTTCTTCCAATTGCTCTCAGTGCTCTTCCCGAACCAATTTGGAAGCACTTAACTGAATTGAGTCAATTCTTTAGAGACCTTTGTTCAACAATGTTAAGGGAAGAGCACTTGCTACAAATGGAACAAAACATTCCTATAATATTGTGTAAGTTGGAGCATATATTTCCACCTGCTTTCTTTGACTGTGTGGAGCATTTACCAATTCATTTGCCTTATGAAGCTAGGATAGGTGGACCTATAACACCTAGGATTTATAACCTTATTTCCCCCTTATGATAAAATACGGACTTAAAAATTCATTTTTATTTCATTAAAATCAACCGTCAAACGGACGGAGTTTTGTTTGTTTCTCGGACTATTCCAAAGTTCAACCTGTGGTACAACCATTTTAATTAAACAACCAATAGCCAGCAGGGCTTCAGATAATATTTCTAAATCATATCAAGGCCCAATGGGCTCCAAAAATATCAGAGTACTAGCGGAAATACTGAGTTTGAGTATCTTAACCAAAACATAACACTTTATCAAAACAAAGCATCATAAGCCTCATTTAAGATATGCATATTAAATTTACATCAAAATAATATAAGAGGCTTAGGTCCATATTATACTCTAAACCCATAACACCCTACTATCCCTGTAAGGGAAAGTACTCCTGCTCGGCCGGGGGCTGTGCCAGCTCAATCACCGTACCTGAAAAATGTAAGGGAGTGAGCTTTGCACATGAAATAGAAAGCAGTTTCTAACTAGACATAACAACCCGCTAGGTCAAACACAACTAGCAATTAGAGCATATATTCGCATATAGCACGCCATGCACATTTCATAATTTCCATATTCATTATTCATTCCAAATTTTCATTTTCATTATTCATTTCAACATTCATTTTCATTATTCATTTCATCATTCATTTTCTTTACTTTTTATTCATTTCACATACACATTTTATTTCAGTACATCACCTCAAATCAGGGGCCAATGCACAATTTTCATTCAACACATTTGTCACCTCAAAACAGAGGCCCTTAGACTTTTCCATATTTAAATTATGTGTCCCTCAGGTCAGAGGTCAACACCCAATCACTTATTTCATTTTCGTGTCCCTCAGGTCAGAGGTCAACACTTAAACATTTTATTCATTTGATTTCATACACATGCCCTTTTCATAGATTCTCTTAACTTTCATAATTTCTTTTCTCTGTACATATACCTTGAGTTCCTCATAATATAGGGAAATTTATTCACGTGGATCCATCATTGCGTTCAGTCCCACAACCCGGACAACGTCTTACAGCTGCGCACCATGGCGTCTTACGCGATCTATGCGTACAGTCCCACAACCCGGACAACGCCTTACAAGATCTGGATCGCACAAGTCTATGCGTGCAGTCCCACAACCCGGACAACGTCTTACAAGACATTAAATCAAACCAGTCGATGCGTACAGTCCCACAACCCGGACAACGTCTTACGCAACATCAAATCAAATCGGTCGATGCGTACAGTCCCACAACCCGGACAACGTCTTACAAGACTGGCTCCTTTAACCAATTTACCTTTAACCTTTTGGAAGTGCACCACCATATTTTTAAAGTCTTGCATTCAATGCCATAAAGTCCTTATTTACTTTATCCAATTATACTACTAAATTTTCATCTTCTTGTTCAATAAATCGTAACACATTTAATCATAACTACACATATTCATAATTTCCCATTCATAACTTATCCCTACTCAATTCCCATGTTAATTATTCAATTCCTCTCAAATAGCATTCATATTCTTAATTAAGCATATGCAATACATTTAGGCTCAGTTATACAAATTTAGCAATTAGGGAGCAAAAACGCATATTCATCACATATAATCGTTTCCATTCCATTTTCTTTCTATATCAATTTACTCCATAATACCTACATATATTTGCAACATCAATCATTTATCATTTTATACAAAACTTGACAATTAAAATCAATTATCATATAAATCATTTACGGTCACTTCACTATCATGTTACCAAAATCCCCTCATACTTCATTAAAATCATTATCCAAGTTTCATTTATTAAATAATTCAATTTCATATTATTGGGTTTCTTTTTTCCTAGTCTTTACATTCAATTTCATACATATTCATTTAGTAGGATTTTATATTCAATAACCTAGAGTTTATAATCTAATTTTCTCCCCTAACACATAACCCTAACAAATCATTATATACTAATTAGAACCAACTTCCTAGAACAAGGCAATGCTCACAATATCCACCCCCTTACCTTAACCAAAGAGAGGGAAAGTGGAAGAACCTAAGCCTTCGCTCCGCACGCTCCCAAAACAAAGAGCTCCAACGCACGAAGGTAACGAGAGTGATGATAATCTTTCCTAAATCAAAGGAATGGAATGAGGATGAAATTATTGCCCCATTTCAAAAGGAAATTCGAATTTCCCCAAAGAAGGGAAAGAGAGAGAGAGCAAATCCAAATTAGAGAGAGAAAAGAACTTCAAGAACACAAATACTTACTTGGAGAAACAAGAAGGGACTTGATGATGGACTTGGGGGTGATTCCCTTGAAGCTTGATGGATTTGGGATGAGAGATTGTGTGCCCTAGAGAGAGGAAATTCGAGTTTATGGCAAGAATCACGCGTGAATTGCTTTTATTTTTTTCACATTCAGCAGCCCTTAATCGATTAGTAATCGATTAGGCATTTCAAATTTTCTGGACTTAATCGATTAAGCTGCAGCTTAATCGATTAAGTTGTAGGATTTTCAGCACCCAGACTTTGAACGGCCATAACTTCTTCGTTAACCGTTGGATCTTCCCCAAATTTTAAAGCAAGCTTCCCTACATACAAATCTTCACATCCAACGGTGGAATTTGTGTTTATAGTTGTAAATCTTTTATTTTGAATTTCCTAATATCCTATGTTGTTAACCCTAAATCAAGCCTTCAATCCACTATTTTTAACTCAATATCATTATTTCCTTCACTCTAAGCTTGACCATCATCAATTATACTAAGAATTAAATTTGGGATGTTACAATTCTCCCCCACTTATTGGAATTTCGTCCCCGAAATTCCGCTGAGTTTCGTAATTGGAGAACCATCCCATTGGTAAAAATTTCGACTATGGTCTTCACTTCCCTTCGGTTTTTAATTTCCGCTCCGGGTGTGATTAGGGTCATGCCTATTTCAATGCTTGTCCTCGAATACAATGTATCATTTCTACCTAGACAGGATCGTCAGTTTTCTTATTATTAAAGTTCCATCTCCCATTCCTTGGATTGAAATCCTCCCCCACTTAGCATTGACATACTTGATTATGTTCATGCTAAGGGGCATAATCATCCGTTGCCTAGGATAGAGTACACAGGTTCCCAATCGGTATTCAAGGTTGAAAGGAGGGCACGTGGGTGAGTATCTATCGGTAGGCATAGAACTATGCCAGGTTTCTACGACTTGGCGAATTCTCGCGTATACATCTGAGATGCTTGAAGCTTGAAGAGAGTGAAGATGAAAAGAAGAAACATGAAGCACTCAAGAGTGAGTCTCATGGTTTTTGCAAGACGACCCAGGGTGTACTGGATACATGTCAAGCAAGAAGACAATGGAGGTTATCCCCAAAGTGTGCGTTTTCAGCAAAGAGCCGTCGAAGGATGCGTCTTCTATGGATTTGCGGCTGATTGATTGGTCTCGGTCAACCGGGGTCCTGTCCAATGCACAGAGTCCCAAAAGACTTAGATTATCACTTGCGATGTTCCGACATAACATCTTAATTGAGATTCCATTTCGCGACTTCACTTTTATCCCGTTCACCTTTTATTCCTTCAAGTGAGTCTAGCAAAGTCACTCTTAAAATCAATCTTCACCATACTCGCATTCTACTTCGATGCTACCTCCTTCCCGTTCGTTTAATAATTTCAATTCGGTATAGTAATTCCTAAAGATCGATTTCACTTGAGGGCCAAGGTCAAGGTCTAGTTGTTATTTCTCAATTCGGTGTTATTTTTGGGAAGGTATAGCTTTACCTCAAGTTTTACTCTCATTCTATCCTCTGCGAACGCGAAGCATTTGGAATCATCTTTTTAGTAGCCCTAAGGCTTATGGTATGACTACTAGTTATTGTCGCTTGGGTAGGATCCAAATTGTGTTGTTAAGTCTCCCCCACTTAGTATCAACATACCTGAGTAAGTCGAAAACAGGGAGGACACTGGGTTGATTCCAAGAATTGATTGGCTGTATTATTCACACCTACATATACGGCTAAGTCCGCATGCCAATTAGAGGGGTGGCTCGATCATTTAGTTGGATGTTCTCGGTGGAACTATAGAATATGAGTGTCTTGAATGGGGTTGGTTTGCGAATCACTGTTTACGAGTCTTAGTAAAGATCCTATAGGATTAACGTTCAATCGGGCTTTCGACCTCGGTAGAATTCCTAGGTGGTTTATTCGGATCTCAACTGGATGATTGCCATAATATAGCATGTCAATAAACGCGAAGACCGAGGTGGTCAATCCCAATCTCACATTTATCAACTGTACATCACTGCGTTGTTGAATTATAGCATTATCTTTTAACAGATGCAAGAGAAAGGATGACCAATCCTGACCTTACACTCTATTAAAGGACGACACTATCACAAGGTTTGACTAGCATCGGTAAGATTTAGAACCTTTCAAAAACATACACAAGCGTTCATGAACAAGAAGCACCCCAATGCTTAGTTGATTAGAGCGGCACAATTCCTATTAAATGCTCCACATTCAACTTCTTCCATGAATCGATTAAAAAGAATAGGAAGGAAGAAGTCCACATTAGTTCCAAGATTTACCCAACTACAAAAGGTGAAGGGTATGACAACTTGTCGTTGGCTGGGTCACTTGTCAAGATTGTTTGGTCTTAACACAAGGATTTACAAATTTGGCACAACCGGTTATTCTTACGAATGGTTATCTAAGAACCGGGAAAAGATTCGAAGTAAGTGTCAAATTGCTCAAGATCGGTTTGGTGGATATAATGGTTAAGAATAACTTCTGTAACTCATCCTTGGGTTTAGCATTTGGCTACACTACTTTGGAACAAGTAGCATACACCAAGACTTCAGTTCTTTAGTACTATTTTCTATCTACTCTCTAGCTCTATAAGAAGCTTTTGAACGAATGCTTCTAGGTTAGGTTGACTTCACTAAGAATTCTTTCCTTGGATGTCACTACTTTGGTTGTCTACTTTCACTTTAAAGGTCACAATGATAGCATTTATTGATAGATGCAAGAATTGAGGTGCTCAATCCCATCCTCACGTCTACCAACAACACATCACTATCGGGTTCTATCAGTAATGTCATCATTTAACAAATGCAAGAATTAGAGTGATCAATTCTAACCTTACATTACATCAAATAACAACATCACATCATAATATTGGTCACTTAGATACTAGAATTCTCAAACTGAAGAATTCCTTATAAGGTCTTCCATACGTTCTCTATAAGAACAGGATTGTATTTGGAAAGGCAAATCCAAAGTGTTTTAAACACTTCTATCCTGAAACATTACTAGTTTAATATTTAGCTAACAGAAGAGCAAACTAACTTCACAACTTCGAATTTAAAAGCACTTCGTATGGACTTGCCAAACGTTAGTTACCTGCAACCATATCAGCTGCTTAGCCAGAGTGAACAGACTAATAAGACTCCAATACTAAGTAAATACATAGTATTTATAATTATCTTATTATAATCCTAAACTATTACTATGAGCATCAATTACTCGCTAGGTGAGTAATCATTTGGAGTTTGTACAACTCCATGGCCGAGGAGAAACTGCTCTGATACCATAAATGTAACACCTAGGATTTATAACCTTATTTCCCCCTTATGATAAAATACGGACTTAAAAATTCATTTTTATTTCATTAAAATCAACCGTCAAACAGACGGAGTTTTCTTTGTTTCTCGGACTATTCCAAAGTTCAACCTGTGGTACAACCATTTTAATTAAACAACCAATAGCCAGCAGGGCTTCAGATAATATTTCTAAATCATATCAAGGCCCAATGGGCTCCAAAAATATCAGAGTACTAGCGGAAATACTGAGTTTGAGTATCTTAACCAAAACATAACACTTTATCAAAACAAAGCATCCTAAGCCTCATTTAAGATATGCATATTAAATTTACATCAAAATAATATAAGAGGCTTAGGTCCATATTATACTCTAAACCCATAACACCCTACTCTCCCTGTAAGGGAAAGTACTCCTGCTCGGCCGGGGGCTGTGCCAGCTCAATCACCGTACCTGAAAAATGTAAGGGAGTGAGCTTTGCACATGAAATAGAAAGCAGTTTCTAACTAGACATAACAACCCGCTAGGTCAAACACAACTAGCAATTAGAGCATATATTCGCATATAGCACGCCATGCACATTTCATAATTTCCATATTCATTATTCATTCCAAATTTTCATTTTCATTATTCATTTCAACATTCATTTTCATTATTCATTTCATCATTCATTTTCTTTACTTTTTATTCATTTCACATACACATTTTATTTCAGTACATCACCTCAAATCAGGGGCCAATGCACAATTTTCATTCAACACGTTTGTCACCTCAAAACAGAGGCCCTTAGACTTTTCCATATTTAAATTATGTGTCCCTCAGGTCAGAGGTCAACACCCAATCACTTATTTCATTTTCGTGTCCCTCAGGTCAGAGGTCAACACTTAAACATTTTATTCATTTGATTTCATACACATGCCCTTTTCATAGATTCTCTTAACTTTCATAATTTCTTTTCTCTGTACATATACCTTGAGTTCCTCATAATATAGGGAAATTTATTCACGTGGATCCATCATTGCGTACAGTCCCACAACCCGGACAACGTCTTACAGCTGCGCACCATGGCGTCTTACGCGATCTATGCATACAGTCCCACAACCCGGACAACGCCTTACAAGATCTGGATCGCACAAGTCTATGCGTGCAGTCCCACAACCCGGACAACGTCTTACAAGACATTAAATCAAACTAGTCGATGCGTACAGTCCCACAACCCGGACAACGTCTTACACGACATCAAATCAAATCGGTCGATGCGTACAGTCCCACAACCCGGACAACGTCTTACACGACCTCATACCGAACCAGTCGACGCGTACAGTCCCACAACCCGGACAACGTCTTACACGACTTGATTCACACCAGTCTAAGCGTACAGTCCCACAACCCGGACAGTCTTACAAGACTGGCTCCTTTAACCAATTTACCTTTAACCTTTTGGAAGTGCACCACCATATTTTTAAAGTCTTGCATTCAATGCCATAAAGTCCTTATTTACTTTATCCAATTATACTACTAAATTTTCATCTTCTTGTTCAATAAATCGTAACACATTTAATCATAACTACACATATTCATAATTTCCCATTCATAACTTATCCCTACTCAATTCCCATGTTAATTATTCAATTCCTCTCAAATAGCATTCATATTCTTAATTAAGCATATGCAATACATTTAGGCTCAGTTATACAAATTTAGCAATTAGGGAGCAAAAACGCATATTCATCACATATAATCGTTTCCATTCCATTTTCTTTCTATATCAATTTACTCCATAATACCTACATATATTTGCAACATCAATCATTTATCATTTTATGCAAAACTTGACAATTAAAATCAATTATCATATAAATCATTTACGGTCACTTCACTATCATGTTACCAAAATCCCCTCATACTTCATTAAAATCATTATCCAAGTTTCATTTATTAAATAATTCAATTTCATATTATTGGGTTTCTTTTTTCCTAGTCTTTACATTCAATTTCATACATATTCATTTAGTAGGATTTTATATTCAATAACCTAGAGTTTATAATCTAATTTTCTCCCCTAACACATAACCCTAACAAATCATTATATACTAATTAGAACCAACTTCCTAGAACAAGGCAATGCTCACAATATCCACCCCCTTACCTTAACCAAAGAGAGGGAAAGTGGAAGAACCTAAGCCTTCGCTCCGCACGCTCCCAAAACAAAGAGCTCCAACGCACGAAGGTAACGAGAGTGATGATAATCTTTCCTAAATCAAAGGAATGGAATGAGGATGAAATTATTGCCCCATTTCAAAAGGAAATTCGAATTTCCCCAAAGAAGGGAAAGAGAGAGAGAGCAAATCCAAATTAGAGAGAGAAAAGAACTTCAAGAACACAAATACTTACTTGGAGAAACAAGAAGGGACTTGATGATGGACTTGGGGGTGATTCCCTTGAAGCTTGATGGATTTGGGATGAGAGATTGTGTGCCCTAGAGAGAGGAAATTCGAGTTTATGGCAAGAATCACGCGTGAATTGCTTTTATTTTTTTCACATTCAGCAGCCCTTAATCGATTAGTAATCGATTAGGCATTTCAAATTTTCTGGACTTAATCGATTAAGCTGCAGCTTAATCGATTAAGTTGCAAGATTTTCAGCACCCAGACTTTGAACGGCCATAACTTCTTCGTTAACCGTTGGATCTTCCCCAAATTTTAAAGCAAGCTTCCCTACATACAAATCTTCACACCCAACGGTGGAATTTGTGTTTAGAGTTGTAAATCTTTTATTTTGAATTTCCTAACATACTATGTTGTTAACCCTAAATCAAGCCTTCAATCCACTATTTTTAACTCAATATCATTATTTCCTTCACTCTAAGCTTGACCATCTTCAATTATACTAAGAATTAAATTTGGGATGTTACAGGACCAGTCCAATATCGCTGGATGTATCCATTTGAAAGGTAAATATCTTTTGTTGTATGTTAAATTGATTGAAATATTTTACAGGCATATACCTAAACAATTGATTTATATTTCTTTTTTTGAAATAAGGTTTCTGAATAAAATTAAAAAAACAGTGAAAAACAGAAACTATGTTGAAGGATCTATCTGTGAAGCATACTTGGTGCAAGAGATGTCTCACTTCAGTTCTCATTATTTTGAATCTGATGTCTTTGGTAAAGCTAATGCAACTGAAGGGATTCATCGAGAACAAATTGAACCAACATTGTCTATCTTTAGGCTAGTTGGCCAAACGTCCGGTAAGAACAAGCAAAGATGGCTTGATGATAAAGAATTGTTAGCTGCCCAATTACATGTTCCCTTAAATTGTGACGAGGTTAAGCCATTTATTAAGTAAGTATCAATCACACTTTGTCTTTACACATTCAACTCATACTAAATTTATACTTAATATAAGCTCTTGTGTAGTTTATATGTAGAAACTTTAAAGAGTGCATATGGAGACCTTGATAGTAGTGTCATTGATAAACAAATAGAAGTTGATTTCCCACGGTGGTTTCAAGAATATGTAAGCATTAATTTAAAAAAAAAATTAATTTAAAGGGTATTTATTCAATATGTCTTACATGTGCAATTGTTTTTATTATTAATAGGTCAACAATAATCATCAATTGAGATTACAAAATCCTGACTTATATGACTTGGCACGAGGACCTTTAAGAGAGGCAAAGTCATGGCCTATGTATGATGTAAATGGATATAGGTTTCACACAACTGTTTGGGGTGAAGGTAAAAAAACATACCATAGTGGGTTATGTGTAGTGGAATTGGGCACGATGAAACCTCAAATGATTATTATGGTGTTCTGAAAGAGATTCTTGAATTGGAATGGCCAAGTCAAAAGGGAAGGAATTTAATTTTGTTTTATTGTGATTGGTTTGACCCTTCAAACCAAAGGACAAGGACGCATAAACAATATGAGATTGTAGAGGTTCGAAAGGGAAGAAAATATGGAAAATTTGATCCTTTTATATTTCCAATAACAGCAACTCAAGTTTATTATTCACCTTATCCTGGAAGGCAAAGGGACAAGGTTGATTGGTTGGTAGTTATGAAGACCAACCCTCAGGGAGTTGTCGATGATAGATATAATTTGGAAGTTTCTTTCCAAGTAGATGAGTCACGTGTTAGTGGTGCGATTTTGGATGACCTAATTAATCAGAAATATTTCTATTAATGAAGAAATGGAAGTAGAATCTGACAACGATGAGTTAGATGTCGGTGAGGATGAAGAAGAACATGAAGAAGAAGAAGAACATGAAGAAGAAGAAGAACATGAAGAAGAAGAAGAGGAGGAGGAAGAGGAAGAGGAAGAGGAAGAAGAAGAGGAAGAGGAAGAGGAAGACGATGAGGAAGACGATGACGATTTTGATTTTCAAAATTTTAATTTTCACAACTTTCTAAAAATACTATTTCCAAAAACTTTCACAAAATCTATTTTCACCAACATTCCCAAAAATATTGTTTTCACAACTGTTCTCAAAGAGGTCATTTCGTAAAACTTTCTCAAAAATATTATTTCGAATGGACGTTCTCAAAAATATCATTTCAAAGAGATTTTCTCAAAATGTTATTTCAAAAATATTCTTTCATAAAACTTTTTCGAAAGATCGTTTTATAAAAACTCCTTTGAAAACATTGTTTCACAAGCTTCTTCAAAAATCCCATTTCAAAAACCTTTTCAAAAGTTTCCTTTCACAAATCTTTTTCCAAAAATTTCTTTTTCACAACTCTTTACAAAAATTTCTTTTCACAAATCTTTTCGAAAATTCATTTTTCAAAAACCCTTTTTCAAAAACACATTTTTGCTGAGCGCTAATGGAGGAGTAAGCTCAACTCAACACTAGTCCCAGTCTAAAACCAAAAACAAAGGAGCCCAGCTCCACTCAATTCACCTCTTGTTCCAACAATCCCCATTAATCTCCCCAGCTCTGGCTCGTTCTCGTTCTTATCTTCAATTATTTTTCCCAATCAACTCTTATCTCTCTTCCACTCAATCTCTTATCCCTTATCGTTATTCTTTTCTTATTGTGCCATTACTATCCATTTCATTACTTTCTCAACTCTTTCATTTCATTTTCATTTTCTTATTCAGGACGTAACAGACGTCCATCAGCTTATCACTCATATTAATCAACAGCAATAAATATCATCAGACATAATTAAATAAATAATTACAAGCATGCTATCAACACACAAAATCACACAATAGTATCGTGGTCTTTGTCACCTTCGTATAAGTGGCCACACAAAGCAAACAATTGCCACTTATACTACTGACTCCGAACCACTTAGTTCCGATCTTTGAGATGATACGGAACGTCCTAATAAATCACCTAACTACCACGGTGTCTTAGGAAAGCTTCTCTCTCACCTAAGGTCCAGCGATTTAATGCGTGCTCTCCTTGAATCCTTGTGCTGCCAACTGCCCCAATCTCCTTTCTATATCATTCCTCGTATTACATAAAACACTTTACGTTATTGACTCATATGAGAAAATCTTTTCTTAGTTCAATACTGGTCCTTTTCTTAGAATACTTTAACATTTTTCCAATACTTTATATATATATATATATATATATATATATACACTTTCAAAAATCATTTTGAAAACTTTTAGTAAGGCAATTTAAATTATTTATTTTAGCACTTTAATCAATTTTTGAAAACATCGAAAAAAAATGCACCGTTTTCAATCCGGGTTTCTCTTAAATCAATTTTCACTCGAAAACTTTACTTTAAATTACTTCAAAATGTTTTTGAACATAAAAAGCAAGTCCAAGTAATTCTGGACAGCAAGGATAGTTTCACAAAATGACTTTGATAAAACTCCGAAAACATTGAAAAACATTCTTTGGTTTAAATAACGCTTTTACTCAAAATTAGCACTTTAAAATTCAAGTTTTTCCCATAAGACAACTTTGGACAGCCATAAAAAAAATCTTAAGTAAATCAAATCAAATTTTCTTAAAATCAATTTATGTTAAAACCGTTCAAACACTCAAATATTTTTCAAATATAACTAACACACAACCACAATATAATTCCAAACAAATCAAACCAAATTATCCCATAATTAATAAATTTCAACATTAACCACATATTTAATCATCTTTCAAACATCACTCCACACACAACAACAAACAACACTTTAATAATTTCACAACAACAAACAACACTTTAATAATTTATTAGAAGCAGTTAAACAATTTAATCATCCTCAAGAAATTATGCAACTCACATAATTCACTTTCACAACATAAAACACTTAGGCATGCAAGTATTCATAAACCAATTTGAATCAAGTTTCAAGCCAAACACATCAATATTTATTTTCCTTACTTTAAATAATTTATATCCTTCTCAAAATTCATCATGCACATTTTATTTCATGCAATTAAACTCCCTAAACCTACTTAGGCTATACAATCGAATGAAATCAAAGAAGGCAAATCAAACATCATAATTTAAATCACATGAATCAACTTGGTTTGTTTTAGGCATTTAAATTCCATTTTCTTTTTCATGCACAAAATTATTTATTCTTCTTTTTGCTCTTAACCAAATGCACATAAGCACACACATGTATTCATTTAAACACAATATTTTTCCAAGATTAATTTAACTTATTTATTTCCTTTGTTTCTAAATAATGAACCGATTAGAAAATAGATGTTCACAACATAAGTTCTAGCAATTTATTTTAGTACAATCCCTACAACATACTCATTTCTTCTAAGTCATTTCATGAAAAAGGAATCCTAGTTTAGCTATCATGAGTAGGCCGAATATCATCATGATATAGCAAGGTTTAATTTTTCAAATATTCATCATGCATGCACAAAGAACATGGATCAATGCAAAGTTCATTTTTCAAAAACTTGTTTCCTTGTTTTCTTTATAAAACCGTGAGGTCTATGAGGGAAAATAAAATCTTTTTAGTCAAAAACCAAATGCATGTTCCTAAATCTTGTAAATCAAGTCATGAAATCAATCAATTGATACAACAAAAGATGAAAATTGTTTTGGGTTGAAAAAGAAATCAAAACCGTGACATGCAAAGAAGAATGGTTAACTCTTTTTGTTCAAAAACAACATGCATGCATCAAAGATCAAGCCTTTCAAAGATCAACACAAGATCAAAGCTTTGGTCAAGTTTAAAATCACATCAAAGCATTTTCACTATTTAAACTAACTTTTCTAATCATGAAATTAGCATGAAACCACTTAGATCAAATTAAGAGCATCAAGAGCTAACTTTTCTAATCATGGCCGAATCACTTAGTTTTTTATTTGATGATTCATGAGTTCATTTATTCTTAGAAATCCAAGATCAAGGCATAAAGAGAACATGCAAAAAAGAATAGGAATCATAAGGCCACAAAATCAACATGCAAGAGAAAATCAAAGCAACATATGAATTTAGACACAATTTTAAACAAAACCGTGATGAAGAAAAATAACAAGTAAGAGATCAAAACTTTTCCACATCAACATTCAAGATCAAAAATAAAAATAAATTAGCATACTAGGGTTTCCTCTCTTCTCTCTCCGGTGAACATCGAATCCCTAGGGTTTTTGTGGCCACCGTGCGGCCGTAATGGCCAAGAAGAAGGGGAGGCCTCCCAAATCTCCTCAGACTCCTATTACATCACACCAGGTGGGGAAGCATTCTCAAGTTTTCGATCTTTCTCAACTTGATGAGGAAGACTTCGACACCATTGATGCCTTGACCCCCACACAACTGCAATCTTTGATGCATGGTATTGAACTGATCCGCAACAGAGCAAACAAGAAGGACAACCCTGCGCAAGAAAAAGAAGGTGATCAGTTACACGATAAGGATGAATCGGTGAATCCTAATTTTCAAACAGAACAAAGAACTATTGAAAGTAACAGCACTCAACCAACAATTCCGAATGTTTGGGAGAATTTTGATATTACAAAATTGCGTAATGCTGGGGGCAAACTAAAGTTCCATCAGCCAGAATTAAAGGATGGAATTGTTATAGGGAAGATAGATCCTATTGATGTTGAGGATGAGGTCAGATATTGGCAGAATTCCCTAGTTTGCTATGTATTGGGTGCTAACCCCCCATACCCTGTACTAAGTGGGTTTATTAAGAAAGCATGGGGACAATTTGGAGTAGATAAAATCTTGATGAATGCAGATGGAACAATTCTTGTGAGATTTAATGATGAAGAAGGGAGAAATAAGGTTCTTGATGTGGGAATCTTTCATTTTGATAGAAAACCACTCATCATAGCTCCTTGGACAGGGAAACCAGTGACGAAGAATTTTTTAGACAGGGTCCCTGTTTGGGTACAATTGCCTAATTTAAACTTGAAATTCTGGGGTGCTTCTGCCTTAGGAAAAATCTCAAGTTTAGTGGGGACCCCTATCATGGCTGTAACATCCCTCATTTCTTAAAAAGAATTTCATAAATTATTGAAACGTGTTGGAGAAGTCTGAGTATGAAAAATTTTCCTTGAATGTGGTACTCAAATTTAAACCATGTATTGGAACTAAATTCGGTAGAAGGAGTAATTATTTGCTGAACATTTTAGAATCCTTTTGAGATAACCTTTGTAGTACAAAATAGCTTTCGAAAATAATTTAGTTATTAGGTCATCCCAGGAAATCAACTTTAACAATACTTCCTTCGTGCCGAACGGATAAAATCAGAGTGAGCGGAATATATTAAAATAGTTCATTGACTCATAAAATCAGGTATATAAATTCGATGTGTACCACAATTATATTAAGGTATGAAAACTAGGTTTCCTCTTGGATACATCTCTCAAAATATATACATTGTTTCCATTATCAAAAATAGAGACGTTTTAGAGCTGGTCACTGGTTCTTCATCCCTTCGTTCATCTGGTTGAGTCCTCAGAGTTGTAGAAAAGAGTCTCTATCCCATGATGACATAGTACTTCATGAATTTGAGGGTCATCCAATTCCTTTAATCTCTAGGTAGTCTAGGTACCTGGTCAAAACCTATTAAGGGCAGGGGTAAGCTTATACATTCGCATTATCAAATAAGAATAAAGTCCTAACACCCACAAGTAAGCACCCATCATGATAGAAATGCATAACCATGAGCACTCGCCATTTCATTTATTTCTCTTTCCAAATAGGTGGAATGATGCATGCTTCCCATCTCTCGATTCCTGAGATTCTTCAACTAATCACTCAGATGAACGTCCTTCCATAACACCATTGTATTCCCAGAATACAAATAATACATTATCAAACGTATGGCGTACTTGCTCGGAAGTGATAAAAACGTCACACTATCTGGTGAACGTCACGTCGCCCAAGGACGTAAACCTATCACTTTGCAATATGCACTGGGTGTGATAAAAAACGTCACCACATCTGATGAACGTCACGTCGCCTAAGGACGTAAACCTTATCACTTGTGATACACAACAGAGGTGATAAACAACGTCACCATGTCTGATGAACGTCACGTCGCCTAAGGACGTAAACCTTATCACTTGTGTGCACCACACCCTTCTCAACAAACAACGGATGTGATAAAAAACGTCACCACATCTGATGAACGTCACGTCGCCTAAGGACGTAAACCTTATCACTTGTGTAACACAACAGAGGTGGTAAACAACATCACCATGTCTGATGAACGTCACGTCGCCAAAACGTAAACCTTACCACTTGTGTGCAACACACCGTTGAACCATCAAACCAACAGTATACCACATACTGCCCACATTGTCCACCTCAATGTGTCATCGAGCAAGTAGTAACATTTGGCACTCCCAGAGGCCCTCCTCATGTTCCAAAGACATGACACAATGATAACTCGTCACCGTTCACGGTGCATGAATGCATGCAAGTATTCCCTCAAGATTATTCGTTAATCTCATCGTATACAATATGTAATGAATTCATCAATGAGATATATCAATTTCCATGCTTAGGAATTATGGGATTTATTAAAGGAAGTATCACATTATTCCCTTTAAGTGTCATTAGGTTTAAATGGAAGTGGTTAGATTAAAAATGGTGTTTTCTCAACATTTTAGTAAAAGACTCGAGTAGTAGCTTCAATACTCAAGTAGTTCTTCAATTTCATGAAATTGTGTATCAGACTGCCCAGAATACTCGAGTATTTCCCAAAATACTCGAGTAGTTTACAGTTCCGAATACTTGAGTATTTCACAAAATACTAGAGTATTTTTCAACCAGAATACTTGAGTGTTTCACAAAATACTAGAGTATTTTTCAGCCCAAAATACTAGAGTATTTCACAGAATACTAGAGTATTTTGCAGCCCAGAATACTAGAGTATTTTACAAAATACTAGAGTATTTCGTGATCTTCTGGGAAGCTTGCATCAGAAAATACTCGAGTGTTTTACCAAATACTCGAGTTTTTTACCAAATACGCGAGTGTTTTACCAAATACTCGAGTATTTTTGACAGCAGATGCACTACAACTTGGTTTTAACATACCATTTTCAATTCTAGTCAATTCCAACTTAAACCAATGATCAACAAAGCTTTACATACACAAATTAAACATGTCTCAACACAGAGATCGCATCAATTCACAGAAAATCATAATCATTCATCAATTATGCATGAAAATCACATATTATGCAACTTAAGGTACCAATTTCAATTCTACTCATTTTTGGCATAATTTCAGCATTGATTTAGCTCATATGCAACCAAATAAACTTGCCTTAACATGTAGCATGCCTCAAATTGGCCTCCAAGCCATATTCCTCTTTCAATCTATGCCCTTAGAGTCTCATGGTGACTCATCCTACTTTCTAATGCAATTTACTCTTATTCTAGCAAATGGTAAGCCTCCCCCATACCTTAGGGTTGTTCTTGAACAAAAACTCCGCAGAGAACAGCAACCAAATGCTCTAACCACTTCCCACCCGAACTTGCATAACAGATTCAGCAGGGGTTCAAAACCACATCAATCGACATTCGAATCATGCATAAAAATTGGGGAAATTGGTTAGACTATGTTCTCTATAACATGTACTTTGAAAACCAATAAGTTTCATACCAAAAGAGAGCTTGAGCTTACCACAATTGAAGCTCAAAGTCGGCTCTCTGAATCTGAAATTCTAGTTTGGCATATTTCAACACCTAACTTCACAAGCCCATAACTTTTCATCCAGGAACTCAAATCTCACAAACTTGGTATCAAATCGAAGCTCGTTGAAAGAGCTTTCCAATGGTATAACAGGCGTGAGGTAACTCTCAAGGAGGAGAGAGAATCGAAGGCAAGAAGGTGACGGGTCTGAACAACATTCTGGTTCTTGGCAGATTTGAATCTCTATCTTGCAGCACTCACTACTCCTCACACACTCAGCCTTAGCTCACGATTTATGACTCTTTTCAAAGCTCTGGATGTGAGCTTCGAAACGGTGTATGATTTGTTCTAGGAGATTCGGGGACGAAAACGAATTGAGAGCTCGAAGTTTAGAACCCTAAAAACTCAATTTTCAGATCAGCTTCAGCAAAAATCCCTCAATTCTCTCAACCATGGCGTTATATGGATTGATTGAGTGCCCATGCACAGCGACACGAGTCCATGGACGTGTTGCTGAGTTGCTAACGTGTCAACTCGTGAGGTATTTGAGTGGGTGACTCACCAAACGCACCAACTCGTGCAACACTGACCAGAATACTCGAGTATTTTCAAAAATACTCGAGTATTTTGACCAGTTTTCACTAAAAACTTTGTTTAATTAATTTTAACCCCAAAAGACCTTCCATTATTGTTTTTAGGTCCTTCCCAAGGACTTAATTGCAAAATTTAATATTTTATGGAAAAACCTCACCATAAAATATTTTCACATAATACTTATAATGAATATATATCCAAATCAAACATGAAATTATTATTTATTTATAAAACCATTTTACTAACATATTTATTCGGAAGACGAAATTTGGGGTGTTACAATGGCTGATAAGGTAACAGAGGAGAAGAACAGAATTAGCTATGCACGAGTACTTATTGAGGTTAATCCTGCAACTCTCCCTGAAGAAGTGCATTTTGAAGATGATAAAGGTAATTTGATTTCTCAAAAAATTGTATATGAGTGGAAACCTACTTTATGCTCTAAATGCTCATGCTATGGTCATGATTCCAAAATGTGTAAAAAAGGGGTTAAACAACAATGGGTGGTGAAAAACAAGCCATCACAAGAGGAGATTAACAAAATTGATGAGGCCCTGAAATTAAAAGAAAATGTGGAAAGAGGTATTGTCCCTGAAGAGAATGTTGAGGCAGGCGTAGCAGAGGCTGATAAGGTTATTAATGATCTCACAATTAATAATCAGGTTGTGATTAGGGGTAAAGGAAAAGATATTGCTGAAGAAGGCTGGACTACTGTAGTCACAAGGAGTAAAGTCAAAAATAGGGATCAGTTAGGGGAATCTTCCACTCATCCCCCTAATGGATAGTTTTGGTGCTTGGAATATTCGAGGGCTGAACCACCCTCGAAAACAAAAACAGGTTCGGGAGCTATTTAGGATGAATAAGGTAGGGTTGTTTGCTATTCTTGAAAATAAGTTGAGAGATAATTCTCTTCAACAGGTTCATAATAATATTGCTAATGGGTGGAGTTCTATTCATAATTTAGATTCTTGTTCTGTTGGGAGAATTTGGGTTCTGTGGAGAAGGGATTGCTATGATGTCCAATTGGTGGCTAGATCTCACCAATATATTCATTGTTTTGTCACTATGGTCCAAACTCAGCAAGTTTTTCATGCCTCTTTTGTGTATGCTGATAATGACTATCAAGAGAGAAAGGAATTATGGCAGGTGCTCTCTGGGATTCAACAATTTATGAAAGTTCCATGGATTGTCATTGGTGATTTTAATACTTGCTTATCTGAGCAAGAGAAGCTGGGGGGAATTATCTGGACTTAAACAGTGCTAGAGACTTTCAGTCTTGTATTGACTCTTGTGGGCTGTTGGATATGAGGCAATCAGGGTGCTATTTTACCTGGTCCAATAGGCAAATGGGTGCTGATAGAATTGTGTCTAAGCTAGACAGGGCTTTGGTGAACCTGGAATGGTGCAGGGTCTGGCCTAATGCTTATGCGAATTTTACTACACCTGGGTTATCAGATCATTCTGCAATCCTAGTTGATTGGGGTATAACAACAGGCAACATCAAGCACACTTTCAAATATTTTAATATGTGGTCAAAGCATCAGGAATTCAAGAGCATTGTTCATCAGGTGTGGCTGAGAAAGTATTCAGGTAGTAAGATGTTTGTTTTATGCAAGAAACTCAGGGATCTTAAGAAGCCTCTATCCATCCTGAACAAGAAGTATTTTTCAAATGTTGATGAGAGAGAAACTGCATTAAGAGTTAAATTGGAGGCTATCCAGACTGAGCTATCTAGGGATCCTCTAAACCCTAAGCTAGTAGTTGATGAAAAAGATGTAAGCATACAGTATAGCAGGATCCAGACTGAGGCCTTATTGTTTTTAAAGCAAAAGGCTAAAGTTGCTTGGCTGAGGGAAGGGGATAGCAATACAAAGCTATTCCATGATGCTATAAGGAAGAGGAATTATCAGAACAGGATTCTCAGGATCATGAATGATAGAGAGGAACCTGTAATTGACCAAAAAGACATTCAGGGCCTTTTTCAGAATTTCTATCAAGACCTTTTTCAAAGTAAAAGCAGGGGTGTGACGTTTGACCAGGATGTTATTGATCAGGTTAATTGTCTGGATTTGGGCCAACAGATAGCTCTTATTCAGCCTATTACTGATGAGGAGATAAAGATTGCTCTTTTTGCTATCAATCAAAATAAAGCCCCAGGGCCTGATGGCTTTGGATCAGGGTTTTTTCAGGCTGCATGGGAGTCTATTGGTTTAGATTTTTGTGAAGCTATAAAAGAATTTTTCACATCAGGCTTCCTGCTCAGAGAAGTGAATCATACTAATCTTGTGTTGATCCCTAAAGTTGATGCTCCTACTAAGGTAACCCAATTTAGACCTATTGCTTGCTGCTCAACTCTTTACAAGTGTATCTCTAAGATTTTGAGCTCTAGACTTGCTGTTGTGCTACCTAATATTGTTCATGACAATCAAAATGCATTTATTAAGGATAGAAGTATTTTGGATAATGTTCTCTTGTCCCAGGAGCTGCTTAGAATGTATGGCAGAAGGAGGGTGTCCCCTAGGTGTATGATGAAGCTGGACATAAAGAAGGCCTATGATACTCTTGAATGGGATTTTATTGAGGCTATGCTCCTGGCTTTCAAATTCCCATCAAAATTTATTACTTGGGTTATGGCTTGTATCAAATCTGTTTCTTTCTCTCTGGTCATTAATGGGCAGCAGGGAGATAAGTTCTGGAGCACTAGGGGCATTCGCCAAGGGGATCCTATGTCCCCTTTGTTATTTGTCCTAGCTATGGAAATCTGTACTAGATGCTTATCCCTAGACTCTAATACAAGGAGCTTTAGGTTTCACCCAGCTTGTAAGGATATCAAATTGGTCAGCCTTGCTTTTGCTGACGATCTGATGATTTTTTGTAAGGCTCATAAGCCTAGTGTGGAGATTGTGAAGAATTCTCTGCTTAAATTCTCAGTATGGTCAGGATTGGAGATTAATCCAGAAAAGTCTAGCATTTACATGGCAGGAATTTCTCAGGATGTGCAGGAGCAGTTAATTTCTATTACTGGTTTCCAGAGAGGTTGCTTTCCTTGCAAATATTTGGGAATTCCCCTTTCTTCTTGAAAGTGGAATGCTCACACTTGCCAAGGTTTGGTGGATAAGGTTATGAAGAGTATTAACTACTAGAAATCTAGAAATCTATCCTATCAAGCTAGAGTTTGCTTAATTAACTCTGTGCTCATGAGTTTTCACATTTATTGGGCTTCCACTTTTATTATCCCTATGGCAGTGATTAAGTAGATTGAAAGGCTTTGTAGAGGTTTCCTTTGGAATAAGTCTGATGATTCTCACTATCAAGCTAAGGTGTCCTGGTCAACAGTTTGTATGAAGAAGAGGAATGGGGGATTAGGAATTCATGATTGCAGATTGTGGAATGTTGCTGCCCTGGGCAAACAGATTTGGTGTATTGCTATGAAGAAGGACTGTATCTGGGTTCGCTGGGTACACTCTTACTACATCAAAGATCGATCTTTTTGGGACTGTTCTTGGGTTCAAGGACAGAGTTGGCATTGGAAGCAACTCTTAAAGGTCAGAGACAGATTAAAATTGGGGTATCAAAATGATAACTGGATTGGGAGCACAGATGGAGTATATACTATTAAAGAAGGGTATCGATTTCTGAAAGGAAATTTACCCCCTTTTCCTATGGCAAATATTGTGTGGAATAGAGTAAATGTTCCTAAGCATTCATTCATATGCTGGTTATTGATGCATGGCAGATTACTTACAAGAGATAGAATGGTGTGGAGTTACATACCAAATTGTTGTTCTTTGTGCCTCGCGAATGCTGAATCGATTCCTCATTTATTTTTTGAATGCTCCTGGAGTGCAGCTTTGCTCAAATTGTGCGTTGATTGGCTTGGTCTCCGGAATTTTCCATTGAAGCTCTGTAGATGGAAGCGTTGGGTGCTGCATGCAATTCGTGGGAAGAGGATGAAGAAGCTGAGCTGGGCCATGTGTGTGGTTGTGGTTTATTACGTTTGGAAGGAAAGAAACACTAGATCGTTCTCAGATAGATCTAATTCTCCCCAACAGTCATTTTTACTTATTAAAAAAGAATTTTCAATTAGAGTAGTCTATTGTATTAGGAATTTTAAATTATGGCCTGACAAATTATTGGTCCAAAAAATATGTAATGAACTTCTTTAGTTTGTGGATTAGGGGAACCCTTCATAGAAGGTGGCTTTTAATCCATGAACTTTTTGCCTATTAGGTTTTTCTGAACCCTTCCTAGAAGGTGGCAGGAATACCTAAAAGTGTGGTTGATGTTTTCTTTTGGTTTGTGGTAATAGAATTTTTTCTTCTACCAAAAAAAAACATTCAAGATCAAAGCACAAAAATAACATGCAAGCCACTTAGATCTCAAGATCACTCAAAAATAGATACATGCACCACAAAATTAAACAAAGTCCATTAGAGAGTCCTTTACAACACAAAATGATTCAATTAAAACTCTCTCTCTACCTTAATTCCTAACTTAAATCTTCAAATCTCCTCTTCTCCTCCTTTAGGGTTCGCTTCGGTCTCCCTTCTTAAGGTTGATAGGTGATCTTCTTCTTGATCCTTGAAGAATAAGGTGGTTGAGAAAGAAGTTAAAGATGTTTGGGTTTAAGAATTTTGGGTTTTCACTCTTCCTTCCCTCTCCTCTCTTCACGGCCTTACTCTCTTTCTCTTTATGTCTCAAGAGTTTGAGGGTGCTCTTGAGATTAAGTGTGTTTGTGTTTGTTATGGAATGAAGAAAAATGGATCCTAGCCAACACTCACTCATACGGTTTTAAGGGCAAAGGCATGGGTGGGTAATTTCCTCTTTTAGCCTCGGTTCAAGGTGTGGGATTAAGGGCAATTCGGTCCAGTTCAATTGTTGCATGGGAAGGGTCATATCATAGGGGAGACAAGGTGAAGGCAAAGTCTCACCACCATCATCACACTCACTACCCTAGTTTCCTACTTATGTTCCATTTAAAATTCACTCTCTTAACACTTAAGAAAATAAACTCTATTTGGTCTTCCTAGTCCTATGCTTGGCCGAACCACATACACATACACACACATTCACATACAATTTATGTTCATGTTTATCATGACAACACATAGCGTGAACTCATGTAATAAGGCACACACTTAACACATATATAACCATACATACAATTATTATTTTTGAGGCATCATGTTCATACGACACACACACATATATACATCATACACATATACGCACATACACATACACATGCATTATATTCTTTTCAATAATTAAATTTTTCATATACTCCTAGAATTCCTATACATATCAAAACCGTGTATACACAAGCACATGTCTAGAAAATAATTCTTGTTCATCATAAAGTGACTCATATAAAAATCACAAATATTTTTATAAAAACATCGAGCATATAGACTTTTCAAAAACTAAATTTCTAAATGTTGGACATTATTTCAGGAAATCATTTCTTTTAAAATCACCCATTATCTTGAAAACGTGGATTTAAGAAAATGCTCTTTCAAAACACTTTTCTCAAAAATAATTTCTTTAGTGTTTTAAATTAATACGAGGAATTTGCGAGGTGTTACAGAGTACATGTTATTTCTATTTCCTCCACCACCCACATACTTTGCTTGTTCTTCAATAGTCGCTGCTTTTCCCATCTCACTGGCACAATCCCCATTCTGATGGTTCCCATTACAAAAGTCACAAACCAATGTACTACCCACTACTCCCAACTGATTATGCCCCATCTGCTTCACTAATGCTGTGATCTGATCATGCATCTCCTTATTCTGCTGAATGAGAGTCTGCATCTGGGTAGTGCTCAGTTCTGGATTCTTCAAGATAGTCTTGTCAGCAAGGTCTTGACTACTGTTGTAGGCCATAGTCTCAATTATTTCTTTTGCCTCTTCCACAGTCTTTTTAATCAATGACCCTCCAGCTGCTGCATCAATCATGAATTTGTTTGTGCTCCTCAACCCATCATAGAATAATCGGATCTGCATCCAATCTGGTATAGTATGTGTCGGGCACTTCTTCAACAGTTGGTTATATCTCTCCCATATATCATGTAACAACTCCCCCTCTGCTTGAACGAAAGAGTTAACATCTTGCGGAGCTTTGCTTGCTTTCCAGCTGGGAGAAACTGAGCCATGAATTTTTTAACCAGAATATCCCAACTAGAAAGGCTTCCAGGAGGCTGATTTCTCATCCAAGTAAAAGTCGTGTCCCTCAAAGATAGAGGAAACATACGCATGCGAATCGCCTCATCTGATGCACCTTCTATCTTGAAAAAGTCCAGCATCTGAAGGAAATTGGCTATGTGCTCAGTAGGACCCTGATTAGGTGCACCTGAGAATTGATCCTGTTTGATAAGATGAATGTATTGAGGATCAATCTCAAATGCAGCTGCTGAAATTGCTGGTCGGACTACACTGGATGTGCAAACATCTGGATCCACCGTGGTATAATCAGCCAAAGTCTTCCTTGTGGGTTGGTTTGTTGCCCCAGAACCACCAGAACCATGTGATTCAGCAATCTGTCTTGCTTGCTTTGCTTGCTTTTTCAACCGTTTCACACTAAGCTCCAATTCAGGATCAAGTTGCACAAGGCCTCGATTACCTACAGAGCGCAAAAGCATAAAAACGGTTAAGCAACACCTGTTAAATTAAACTAAATTAAAAAACATAAAAATAAAAAGAAAAATAGAATTTACTAATAACTACACTAAGTACCAAAAATAAACTATAGAAAACTACTCCCGGCAACGGCGCCAAAAACTTGTTGATTGTCTAGCAAGTGTACAGGGTCAACGTGTAATATAGTCAATGTAAGACCGAATATCGTCCCACAGGGAGTTGTGTTTCTAGTATACTTTCACCTTAATGTAATTAGAAATAAATCCTATAACTAAAAAGTGATTTAAATAAAATTTCAGATTTGAAATTAATAATTAACTACACTAATTAATTTCTGAAATTAAATAAAAACTTGACAACTATGGGAGAAAGTGGTTAGGAACGTTGGTTGCATTGTAGGTTTCACTTATTCAACTATAATTTAGATTTTCCTTTAATTCATGGACAATTCCTCTTTAATAGCAATTATTAGATCTCTCTAACATTACCCTTTACTCTCTAAATACTTAATCCTTGATCTCTCAACAAATTACAGCATTAGAAAATAAGATACTTAGCACAAGGGAATTACCAAATCATATAATCAATCAATTATATCTCTATTTTCGAGTGATTATACCGTTAATTGCAAGGCCTTTTCAAAATCCCTAACTTTCATTAAGAATTAAGAAGATCCAAAACATAAAGTGATCAGTTTTACGTATTCAATAAAAACACAATTAACGCATGAATTAAAAACGTAAAATACTAAACTATAAATTAAAATAAGCTACGGCATACAAATTCACCGTGTTCCTAATACGAGGGTTTTAGTTACACATAGAAATAAGAAGAATGAAAGACATATTAGGGAAATTCATAGACAAATTACCCCAAATTCTTCAATCTTCACTTGCTCCAAAGTGTTGTAATCTCCCTCTTCAATTCTAATTTTTGTTTTCTCCTCTAGTTGGTTGCCTAACCTAATTCCAAATCACTAATTTATATTTACAAAATAACCCTAAGTAGAATCCCAATCAATTTTTGAAGTTTTGGCCCAATTGGGCCTGTTCTGAACGCGCGCCCCAGGCGCACACGGTCTCGCGCCCCAGGCGCGCGGGTCTATGTCTGGTGCCTTTCTTCAGTAGGCGCGCCCCAGGCGCACCCGTCCCCGCGCCCCAGGCGCGCGGGGTAGGTTCCGGCTCCGTTTCTCTCCGTTCTTTTTCCTACTTCAAGGTCTTTATGTGCTCTTTCCAATTCCATAATTAATTTTTGCATTTGAGCTCCAAAATCACCTGAAACAATGAACAAACGGATCAAAAAGTTCAAGGGAAACTACAACTACTAAAATTCCTAAAAACTAATAAAAAGATCCTAAGTTTGCTATGAAAACAAGCCAAATCAAAGTAAAAGAGGGTAAAATGAAGTCCAAAAGATATATATATCAGACCCAAATCAGTGACTTGTATGCTTTGTATGATGAATATGGGATATATGACGTGTGTGTTATTATGGTGGGTATGAGAAGGCATGCTATGGACTTAGGGCTTAGAATAGTGATAAATTTTTATAATGATTATGAAACTAAATGAATAGAAACCTTTGGGACAATTTAGAATAGCATGTGTTTGCTTACGGCTAAATAATTATTAGTGCTTGTTTTGAACCAAATGGATGATATGGCCATGATTGTTATTGTTGATGTGTGTGATTGTCACTATATATATACATATATATTATGGCCAAAACCCTTAAGCTAGAGAACCCAACCAATTGGAAGTAAAGTATTAAAGATTTGACTAATGATAGCTACATAAAATGAATTAGAAACACGTGCATTATGGAGTAAGGTGGACCTTAGGTGTACGGGGAAAAACATACGTCGTTTTAACGATTGATGAGGACAAGAGTAAATATTAGGAATTACTATGGAGGACTTTGATCTTCCAAAGGACACAGGTTCGCCACCGTGTTGGGGATTGGTTCTATGCAAACCATAGTAGTTCTATTTACTTTGGCTCCTTGTGGCCAATGATAGTGATTTCTACTAAAGCCCGATTTGGACAAATCAACCCAAATCGCATGAGGGACCTTCCTAAGTGGAGGTGAAGTGTCGTGCAAGCGGGTGAGCGAGGGACCTTCCTAAGTGGAGGTGAAGCACCCAACTATAGGTTGAGAAATACTTACTCCTGGTCGGTTTTTCCCCAGAGTGGAGGGTGTATGTGAGGGTTGGAAAGTGTTATTGTGATTGGATATGGAGAAGTGAATTCATGGATATATAACTGGTTTAATTCACTGAATCCAATGAAAGTGTTAAAGTGTTATAGTGGTTAAAGTTAAATGGTAAAGTGTACGTTGGATTCAAGAATTAAACCATAATAGTATAAAGTGAATTCATACTCATATGATTGAGCATAAAAGCATTGAAATGTATTGGTATAGTGTAATAAAATAAGTTATAGATTAAGGTACAGGAATGGTATAGTAAATTGGATATGTGTGTGTGGGTATGTCTAGTTATGCTTTATTACTGTTGTTTAAGTGTGTTCCTTAATTATTATTCAAATTACTCACCCCTTAAGTTGACCATTTTAGGTATCATCGGAGAAAGACGTTCATGGCTTCCGCACCGAGAAGGTATACTCTCACTTAAGGAGAGTATATCATTATAGTGACCTCCTTGGTCACATTATGTTGCTGCAACCATACTAGGATATTAAATTGTAAAATGTTTTATTAATTAAAGTGGTTATAAGTGTTAACTTTTATTGTAAGTTAAGAATACTTTTATTTTGTAAAAGGACTTTGTAAGAACCTTTCTTTTGATTGAATGTAATAGTGGTTGTGAAGGATTTAAAAATATCATTTTCTCAATTGTTTCTAAGTAAGTCACAACCACTTACAATGTAATTATAGTTTTTCCATTGTTATAAACTGTTCTGGACTGACAGGTGAAAAATTAACTTGGGGAAAGTCCATATTTTAGAGTAAACTCCGCCAAAATTTTTATAAAACTCCAAGCATTTTAATATTAAATCGTATAAAAAGTATCATATTTTAAAGTATAAAAATTGAGGATGTTACAAATCCCATAGGGGTTTCTATTTTAAAACAAATAGGTGAATTTGACACTGCTAACTTCAACCTATTCACACATTCATAGGAGACAAAAGAATGTGTAGCTCCTGAGTCAAACAAGATCATGCAAGGGTTATTATTGAGGAGATAATTACCTTGCACGAGATCAGGAGACTTGTTAGCTTCTACTCCACTCAAGGTAAACACTCTACCTTGAGTCATTGGTTTGCTAGCAGGTTCATTGTAATTACTCTTCCCAGGTTCTTTGCAAAAACGTGCAATGTGACCTTGCTTGCCACAGTTGAAACAGCTACTGGTTTCCCAAAAGATTCTTCCATGATGATGGCGTTTGCACTTTTCACAAAGAGGTGCATCACTGCGATACTTCACCCGATCATCACTTGTAACTTTACCCTTTTCTCGGTTTTTGTTGAAATATGGATTCTTTCCCCGATAACCAGAACCCTTCTTCCTTTGAGGTCCATAACCTTGTTGACTGCTCTTCTCTTGAATAACTACTCCTTCAGATTTCTTATCGTCTTCATACATTCGGCACATATTTACCAATGCCGAAAAACTCTGTATCTGTTGATAACTGACAGACTTCAATTCTGGTCTCAGTCCACTTTCAAACTTAATACATTTGCTCTGTTCTTCTGGATTGTTCAAGTAATAGGGAGAATACTTCATCAGTGCCTCGAACTTGGCAGCATATTCCCCTACACCCATATCCCCTTGTCTCAGTTGCATAAACTCTATCTCCTTCTTACTTCGTAAATCTTCCAGAAAATACTTGTTAAGGAACTTTTCCACGAATACTCCCCAGGTGATTTCCCTTCTTTCATAGTTCAATAGTTGCACTTTGTGATTCCACCAATTTTCAGCTTCATCTCCCAACATGAAGACAGCATATGCCACTTTCTGCATGTAACACCCCGCAAATTCCTCGTATTACTTTAAAATACTAAAGAGACCTATTTTTGAGAAAAGTGTTTTTGAAAGAATATTTTCTTAAATAAATTTCCTATTTTACGTATTCAAGATAATAAGTGACTTTAAAGAAATGATTTTCCTGAGATAATGTCAAAGTTTAGAAATTAAGTTTTTGGAAAAAGGTCTATGTGTTTGAGATTTTTATAAAAAAATATTTGTGATTTTTGTGTGAGTCATTTTATGATGAAAAAGAATTATTTTCTATGCATGACTATGTGTGTGTATGCTTAGGATTAAATGAAATATAATTAGTGAAAGAATATGGTGATATGTGCATGTATGTGTGTATGCGTGTGGGTGTGTGTGTGTATGTGTGCCGTATGTATATATATATATATATATGTAGGTAGGTCTAGAATTTTCTAAGTGTTGGGCAAGAAACCAAATGAACTAAGTCTTAACCATGAGTAACTAAGTTAGCAACTAAACCCTAACTAGGAGCCCATGTAAGACCCGGGCTGATGAGGGCGGGGAGTGATCGCCGGTGCAAGAGGCACGGACAAGGAGCAGCTCCTGGCAGGCTTCTAAGGGAGGGGTACATGAATGAACCGACACATCGGAATGAGAGGGTAATCCTGAGACTGTGTAGGTATGGGACTACATAGTACAGGAAGGCTTAAATGAATTGATTAGTACTACCCATATCAACAAGATGCATCTTCTTTTCGGTAGTCCATCACATAAGAACTCCATGGTTAAGCGTGCTTAACTTGGGGTAATTCTGGGATGGGTGACCTCCTGGGAAGTTTTCCCGGGAAGTGTGCGAGTGAGGACAAAGCACGCTGAAAAGACTCGTGTTGGTATGTCGGGACAGTCGCAATCCATTTGCCTGCCAGGGATGTTATAAATCTTGAGTTTTCGAAAGGAGATTTTTTTCACGAAACGAAATTTTTAGAAAAGGGTGATGTTTGACTTGTTTTCCTTTATTCATTTGGCCATATAGTTAAAATAAGTTAGGAAGTCTAGTGGCATGAAATAAAATGTACGTGGTAGTTTTGAAAGGATTTGAGTTGTTTAAAATAAGAAAAAATAAATATAAATATGTTTGGTTTAAATCTTGATTCAATTTGGTTGTGAACATATGCATGACTAAGTGTTTTGTTTTGTGAAAATGAATTATTTGTGAGTGGTATGATTGCATGGATGCTAACTAAGTTGATTATATGCTTCTAATTGATTAATAAAGTGTTGCTTGTGGTTGTGTGTGAAGTTGATGTTGTATGAAATTGCTTTTAGAATAATTCGATTTGATTTACTTGGGATTTTTGGGATTGTGTTTATGGCTGTCCAGAATTGTTCGGACTTGCCTCTTATACTTAAAAATGTTTTCATGTTATTTAAAGTAAAGTTTTCAAGAGATAATTGATTTAAGAAAAACTCGAATTAAAAACGGTGAATTTTTCGGTGTTTTCAAAACGTAATTAAGGTGTTGTCCAAAACGGACCAGCAACCAAACTAAATAATTTAAATGACTTTACATGGTGTTTTCAAATGATTTTTGGAAAGTACTTAAGGTATTATAAATATCAGAGTTGTTTGAAAGAAAACGGTTATGTTTTAAGTTTTCCGACGAGGAATGAGAGGTGTCTAAGTTTGAAAAAGAATTTCATAATACAAGTTAATAACATAAGCATATTTTATTTAGTACGAGGAATTTGAAAGACGAGGGATTGGGGCAGCCGGCAGCACAAAGTACCCGAGGAGACGGTACGCATTAAATTGCTGGACCTCAGGTGAGAGAGAAGCTTTCCTAAGACACCGTGGTAGTTAGGTGATTTATTAGGACGTTCCGTATCATCTCAAAGATCGGAACTAAGTGGTTCGGAGTCAGTAGTATAAGTGGCAATTGCTTGTGTTGTGTGGCCACTTATACGAAGGTGACAATGACCACATTGTTATTGTGTGATGAGTGTGTGATTGTTAGTATGCTTTTATATCATTATTTCATTATGCCTGATAATATTTATTGCTATTAATTAACATGAGTAAACGGCTGATGGACGTCTGTTACGTCCTGAGAATAAAATGAAATGAGTAAGAATGTAAAGTAAAAGGCACAAGGAGAAAAGAAATAATAATAAAAGATAGGAGATTGATTTAAAAGAGAGAAGAATGAGATTGGGGAAACAGTGAATGGTAATGATGATAACGAGCCAGAGCTGGGGAGAATGATGTGATTTGAGCGGAGCTGGGCTCCTTTGTTTTTGGTTTTAGACTGGGACTAGTGTTGAGTTGAGCTTGCTCCTCCATTAGCGCTCTGCAAAAATATGATTTTTGAAAAAGATTTTTGAAAAAGGTTTTTGAAAAGAGATTTTTGAAAAGAGATTTTGAAAAAGGTTTTGAAAGAGGAATTTTTGAAATGATTTGTGAAAAGAGATTTTTGCAATGAGTTGTGAAAAGAAATTTTTGAGAAAGGTTTGAAAGGATTTTTGAAAAGATTTATGAAAGGAGATTTTTGAGAATATTTTTGAAACAATATTTTCAAGAAGGATTTGTAAAAAGGATAATTTTGAAAAGGTGGTGAAAAGAAATTTTTGAGAAAGATTATGAAAAGTATTTTTAGAAAAGTTTGAAATAAATTTTACGAAAGTGTGAAAAGAGATTTGGAGCAGTTTATAAAACTCATTTTGAGAAAGTTCATGAAAGAAATTTTATGAAAAATTTTACGAAATGATATTTTGCGAAAGTTTATAAAATGAGATTTTGAGAAAAGAATTTGGAAGGAGATTGTTAGAAGAGATTGCGGAATGAGATGCAAGCGGTTGATGTGATCCCAGCTCTGTGCTATATGAGAAATGATGAGAGAAAGATTGTGCCAAGTTAGTGGTCGGGACTCATTGAAGGGTTGCATGAAGGATGGGCCGACCTTAGGATAATTAAAAGATAAAAGACTTAAAAGACATCCGCGGTGAGGTATGAGAGTGCGAAGTAGTGGAGAGGAAGGAACCATAAGTATCTGCGGATACTTAGGAGGAGATTGCATTAGGGGAGGACGATGACGGTGAAACGTCAAGAAGTCTAGAGTATGTTTCTAGGCAGAACGAACTCAACATGTGGCGTACGAACGTGGTAGGGACTGGGTCCAATGCCGTGGTGAGTTCTGCGGGCCCACTAGAAACATACTGTCGCCCCCTAGATTGCAAATCTAGAACAAGGGGACTGGAGTGGGGCATCTTGATTGCCACTGAGAGACAGTATGCCATGAATATTTATGAATTGATATGATTTGAATTGAGGTTGTAGTCCTCCTGGTCTGGGACCATTTGATGTGTGACAGCTGTCGTGCCCGCACGGTAAAGGTCTTGTACTCCTGTTTGCTTCCGACTAGGTTGGGTGGATGACCGAGGAGATGTAGACGTGAGTGATAGCCGAAAACGAAATGAATTTCCCGACGATATCGAATAATTCCCAAAGTAAAGGAATGCTATGAATGGATAAGCTTGGAAAGGAAGAAATTCTGAATTGAGAAAGAAAGAATAATTAAGAGAAGTGAAATTAAATTTAGAAAGAAATTGAAGGATAATAATAAGGACAATAAGACTAATAATATTGATATTGACATCATGCTTGATTGTTGTGTGCTTGTGTGTGGTATTGTATGTTTGTATGGTCCTTCTATCTTGCCTATCGTAATTCCACACCGTCGACGATTTGTCGTTCGGATCGCTTACTCTCTCCTGTTCGTTGGCATATCGGTGCGGCTGATATCTCAACGGGCAGATGGAGTATTGCCTGGATATCACCATGTGGAATAAGTATGGAAGAGGTTGGAAGCACACCCCAAGCGGCTGGGCATGGATCGGCTACACGGAGATCGTGATCCAAGATCCGGAGCATCAACTGAGTGGAGCTAATCTGGAGCCGCACTTGGGACATGTCACAGTACGAGGATTCAGTAGTTACGAGGAGAAGGCACGGTATGAGCAACAGAGGAACTTTACTACATCAGATGAAGGGATGTTGGAATCCAATAACAATGAGGGAACAACCTCGCGGGCGGCATCATCTTCGAAAGCGACGAGAGGACGCAAGAAGAAAGAGGGGCGTCACCCGATTATTTTCAATCGAAAGGTTTAGGAGTAGGAATATTAGTTTAGGTTGTTGTGAGTGTTTTGAGTCAAGGATTACCTAAGTGATGAACTACTGGTGTAACATAACTTATTCTGAAGCATGCCCTACTTTTCATACAACTTTGTGAAAAATGTTTAAAGTACTTTTGAAGTTATGAAAGGAACTACTTAAGTTGGAACCAAACTGTTTTTCCTGCTAAATGTTTTTGGAAACCCGAGTGATTAAGTTTTGATTTTAGTAACAACTCGATTTTCAAAAGAAGTGTTGAATAATGTTAAACACTCTCCAATAATGTTTGCAAACACTTCAACAATGTTTTAAAAAAAAATTTTGGCCTCATTTTTGACAACTTTAATAAACAAAAGTTAATTGTTTTGAGTACGAAAATCGAGTTGTTACACTGCACATCAGTACACTCCAGAGTTCTGAAAATCTTGTCCATTTCATAAATCCATTTGTTGGCTTCCTCTGGCTTGTAACCCCCTTCAAACCTTGGAGGGTTGCAACTTCGAAATTCCGAGAGAGTCTTAGTCTCCGAATTACCCATGTTACATGGATGTGGCTGATCTACTTGCTGTTGTTGGTGATGCTGCATGTTCTCCATAACAGCAGTAAATCTATCCAGCATTGCATTGGTATGACTCTGGTTTCTAGTTGCCATAGCAGACCTGCACTATGGTCTCTATATCACTTAAAGGTCTCTTTTGGATTGAAATAACTATCCTATCTTATCCTAATTATATTCGATCTATTCGAACGGTGTGCCTAACTGCTTCCAGCTGGGCTAGGAGGAACAGGACCATGCTCTGATACCATAAAAACTGTGACACCCTCTTTATAACCACATAATTAAATAAGATGTATTTGTTATATAAAATAACGTTTATTGTAACAGCCCGATTTCCATAAACCAAAATAATTAACTTTGTGTCTTAAAAATTACCAAAAATGAGGCCAAAATTTTTTTTTTGTAAAACATTGTTGACGTGTTTGAAAAGTACTTGGTATTCTCAACACCCTTTTTCGAAAACCGAGTTGTTACTAAAACTTTCCTTTTTATAAAACATTTATTTCAATAGAAGAACTTGGTTCTAAATCATCTTGACAATCCTTCAAAAAACTTCACATGAGTTACTTAGCATGAAATGTTTTCCATCAATCAGTTTGAAAACTTAGCTTGATTACATAAATGGTTCATGGCATGGTAATCCTTACTTCAAACTTTCACAACAAAACTTAAATTCATAACCCTATCCTTAGACTATCCTATTGAACACGATCGGATGAAGTCCCTCCATCTTCTTGCGTTCTCTCCTCACTTCCGAGGATGATGCCCTTCTTGTTGCTGTCCCCTCATTGCTGATTGATTCCGACTCCGCCTCAGGAAGAAGGGAAGTATTCCTCCGAGTCTCATACCGAAACTTCTCCGCGTAGTTCCTATACCCTCGTACGGTGACTTGCCCTATGTGCGGCACCAGGTTAGCTCCACTGAGTAGATGTTCTGGGTCTGTAATTACGATCTGGGTATAGCCGGTCCATACCCAACCACATTGGGTGCGCTTCCAACCTCTTCCGTGCTTACTCCACGTGGTGACATCCATGCAGTACTTCATCTGCCCATTGAAATACCAGCAGCACCGATATGCCAACGAACAGGAGAGAGTAAGCATTCCGAACGACGGATCGTCGACGGTGTGGGATTACGCTAAGTAAAATAATAGGACCATACAAGCATACAATATAACACACAGGCACACAACATCCAAACATATCCTTATCATTATTATTATCATTATCATTCTCCTTTATGCATTTCTCATGAGTATTCTTTCTTCCTTTCTTTCATCCCTTTCCTTCCCTTAACTTCTCATTTTCTTTTCATCCAGTCTTATCAAATTACCCTTCTTTAATGCTTTGGGGAAAATACCATACATCATCAGAATATTCATGTCGTTCTCAGCTATCACTCACGTCTACATCTCCTCGGTCATCCACCCAACCTAATCGAAAGCAAACAGGAGTACAGGACCTTTACCGTGCGGGCACGACAGTTGTCTCAAACTCAAATGGTCCCAGACCAGGAGGACTCAGCCTCAAATCATAATCATATCAATTTATATACATGGCACACTGTCTCACTACAGTGGCAAACCAGATGCCCCACTCTAGTCCCTCTCACTGTTCTCGATTTGCAATCTAGGGGGCGACAGTATATTTCTAGTGGGCCCGCAGAACTTGCCACGACATTAGACCCAGTCCCCACCACGTTAGTGCGCCACATGTGGAGTTCGTTTTGCCTAGAAATATACTCTAGACTTCTTGATGTTACACCGTCATCGTCCTCCCCTAATGCAATCTCCTCCTAAGTATCCGCAGATACTTATGGTTCCTTCCTCTCCACTACTTCGCACTCTCATACCTCACCGCGTAAGTCTTTTAAAGTCTTTTATCTTGTTTTTAATTAACCTAAGGTCGGCCCGTCCTTCGTGCAACCCTTCAACGAGTCCCGACCGCTAACTTTGCACAGCATTTCTCTCATCATTTCTCATATAGCACAGAGCTGGGATCATCTCAACAAGCTCGCATCGCAATCTTTCTCATCTCAAACTTTCTCAACATTCTCCATTTCTCACAATCATCTCATTTCCAAAATCTTTCTCAACATTCACAATCTTTTTCAAAACAATCTTACTTTCCTCAAAACACATTTTCATAATCTTTTTGGAAAATCTTACATCATAAGCTTCCACAAAATATCCTTTCAAACTGTATCAAAGGATTGTTTCCCAAAAACTTTTCTCAAAAATATATGTTTTTGCAAAACCTTTCAAAAAAAGATTGTTTCACAAAACTTTTTCAAAAAGATTCTTTCGGAAAGCTCCTTTGAAAATATTGTACATAACCTTTTTTTTTCAAAAATCTCCTTTCAAAAATCTTTTCAGAAGTTTCTTTTCAAAAATCTTTTCAAAAGAAATACAACTTTGCTGAGCGCTAATGGAGGAGCAAGCTCAACTCAACACTAGTCCCAGACTAAAACCGAAAACAAAGGAGCCCAGCTCCACTCAAATCACATCTCATTGCACACATCAACACAACCTCTCTTTCCCCCAGCTCTGGCTTGTTCTCAACATCATCATTTACTCTTTCCCCAGTCTCAACTCTTTCATTCTTATTGTGTCTTTACTCTCAGTTTCAATACTCTCTTGACTTACTCCTTTCGCTTCCATTTCTAATTCAGGACGTAACAGACGTCCATCAGTACATTGCTTATTTCAATTCACAGTATTAAATTGCATCAGACATAGATAATTAAATACATAAAAGCAAAGCATCAATCATATAATCAACATATAACAACAATGTGGTCCTTGTCACCTTCGTATAAGTGGCCACACAATCAAAAAATTGCCACTTATACTACTGACTCCGGACCACTAAGTTCCGATCTTTGAGATGATACGGAACGTCCTAATAAATCACCTAACTACCACGGTGTCTTAGGAAAGCTTCTCTCTCACCTGAGGTCCAGCGATTTAATGCGTACCGTCTCTGCGTATCCTTTGTGTTGCCTGCTGCACCAATCCCTTGTCTTTAAGATTCCTCGTACTAAATAAAATATACTTATGTTATTTTCTTGCATTAAAAATCTTTTCTTAGCTCGTAACTTTCTGTTCCTTATTACAAAACTTGAAACATTATTGTTTTATCGGAACAACTCTCATTCTCTCTAGTACAGTAAATCTTTTAAAACCATTTGAAAACATTCCATAAAATAATTTAAATCAATTTATTTGGTTGCTGGTCCATTTTGGACAGCACCTCTATTACGTTTGAAAACACCGAAAAATTCACCGGTTTCAATCTGGGTTTTGCTCAAATCCATTACCTTTTGAAAACCAAACTTTGAGTCTCATGAACTCAATTTAGAAGTCAAGAAAAAAATTTTAAATAAACTTGGACAGCAAGGAATAGTTTCACAAAAATCAATTTTATAAAACCCGAAAACATCGTAAAAACTCGTTTTTGTTTCAAATACTTTTGAAAACTCAGGTTTTGTTGTAAAACACATCTTAAATAACCACAAACATAATCTCACGCACTCAAATAAATTAAATCAAATCAAATAGATCTCAAAACCACATACATACACAATGTACCTTGGTCACTCAAATCATATAAACAATTAATCAATTACAAATCGACACTTATTAATTCAATTATTTAATTAAATCACATACAAACATTCATTCTCAAGAAAATATTCACAAATCAATCACTTAAGTAAATCATTCAACATATGATTAATTTAAAATCATTTCATTTTCATAAAACAAAAACACTCACATATATCTAGCCCATAAACCGAATACATACACATAAATCAACTTAAACACAAAACTAATTCCTAATCAATTAGCTTAACACAACATACATGCATTATTCCTATGTTACTTCATGGAGAAGAATTATAACCTAATTAGCATGTGTAGACCAAAATGCTTCACAAATCAAAGCAAGATTCATGCATCATCAAACATACAAAATCATGCAATTATTTATTCCTTTTTCCTTGACAAAACCGTGAGCTACATCTTTGGAAATTAGTCAAACTTTAATCAAATCAAAAATCATCCAAGAATATAAAACATATATCAAGTCCTCACAACATAAGAGCATGGATTTAATTTTCATTAGACATGGCCGAATGAAACATAAGCACACACACACACACCTCCATTTAAGCTCAACACTCTTCCAAGATTAATTTAATTTATTTATTTTCTTAAAAGAGCCGATTGAAACATAAAGGTTCACAACACGATTTTAAACAATTTATTTTAGTATAACTTCACCAAATATATTTATTTCTCTTATGCCGTTTCATTGAAAAGGAGTCTAGCCCACTAACCCTAACTAGACCGAATCATCATCAACATGATAAATCAAGGCTTACTTTTCAAATACTCATCATACATACACATAGAACATGGATCAATGCAAGAATTATCTTTCAAAAACTTGTTTTCTTATTTCCTTTGTAAAAACCGTGAGTTTCACAAGAAATTTTGCAATTACAATTTAATTGCTTAACACAATAAAATCAAGAATTATGCCAAAGTCTTTAACCTTTAAGAAAATCCATGCATGCACTTAAAAATCTCTAGGTGGAACAATTGTCAACATACATGCAAGACTTAAAAGCATCACTTTACTTTTCAAACTATCAACTAAATCATCATCATCACACACACAATCTTGATTCAAACTCTTTTTATAAAAAATTATTTTTAAAGCTTGTTAGGCTTATTTTCCTTTGAAAACCGTGACATGCATACAAGAAATCAAGGCTTTACACTCAAATCGGACATACAATTTCAAGTTTCATGTTTTCTCAAAGATCAACCATAAATCAAGACATGTAAAAGAAGATCAAAGCAAAAATATAAACTTAGGCTCAAGTTTCAAGCAACCGTGAGAAATAAGTTAGAAATTAATCTTCCTAAACATAGAAGTAGCATGAAATCACTTAGATCAAATTAAAAACATGAGATCTAAATTTTATACTCATGGCCAAATCATGTTAGCTCTTGATTTGGTGATTTATGAATTCATTTAGTCCTAGAGATCCAAGATCAAAACATAAAGAGAACATGCAAAGAAAAATGAGAATTATAAGGTCACAAAATCAACATGCATGAGGAAATCAAAGCAATCTATGGACTTTAAACACAACCTCAACAAAACCGTGATGAAAAAGTTTACAAGTAAGAGATCAAAAACTTTTCAACATCAACATTCAAGATCAAAACATAAAAATAACATGCATGGCACTTAGACCTCAAGGTCACTCAAAATAGTCACATGCATCACAAAAATTAACCAAAGTCCATTAAAAGTCTTTTACAACACAAAATCATTCAATTTAAAACTCTATCTACCTTAATTCCTAACTTAAATCTTCAAATCTCCTCTTCTCTTCCCTTAATGGTTTGCCTCGGCCTCTCTTCCTCTAGGGTTGTGGGTAGTTTCTCCTTGATCTTTGAAGAAGAAGACGGTTGAGAAAGGAATTGAAGAAGTTTGGGTTAGGGCTTTGAGGTTTTCACTCTTCTTTCTCTCTTCTCCTCTCACGGCCTCACTCTCTTTCTCTCTATGTCTCAAGAGCTTGATGGTGCTCTTGGGACTAAATGTGTTTGTGTTTGTGTGAGAAGGGGAATGAATGAAGAAAATGAAAAGGAACTAGCCAATACCTACTCATTCACACGGTCATAAGGGCAAAGGCAAGGGGTGGAATTTTCCTTTTTAGCCTTGGTTCAAAGTGTAAACTTAAGGGCAATTCGGTCCAGCTCATTTGTTGCATGGGAGGGTCATGTCGTGGGAGACATGGAGGAAGGAAAGTCCTCCTAGGTATCATGAGTCACTCAACCTAGTTTCCTCCTATTTTTTTCAATTTAAATTTCATTTTCTTAATGCATAAGGAAATCAAACCCACTTGGTTCTCTACTCCTCACATGGCCGATCCACATGCTCATGCACACACATAATCATGTAATTTATTTTCATGTTCAACACATAGCATGAATTATGAGATAATGCATACATTCAACACATACCTAAGCATGCACATAAAATTAACACTTGTAGAGCATCATGTTCACACGGCACACACATATTATACACATAGATTCACACATTCATGCATCACACATTGTTCATGCATAAATATATATTTTCTCATACATTCTCACATACATTATTTTCAATAATTAAATCCTCATATAGTCCTAAGCATGCTTATAGATACCAAAACCGTATACACACCTAGGGAATAATTCTAGTTCATCACAAGATAACTCAAACAAAAAAAAAATCATAAATATTTTTATAAAAGCATCAAGCACATAAACTTTTCAAAACTCAATTTCTAAATGTTGAGCATTATTTCATAAAATCATTTAGGAAAACACTCTTTCAAAACGCTTTTCTCAAAAATAAATTTCTTTAGTGTTTTAAATAAATACGAGGAATTTACGGGGTGTTACATTTATGGACAATATTAGTGAGAATTAAAATCCCAAATCAAATGGTTATAGCCACTATTAGTTCGTACGAGAAATTATCGAATTCGGCTCTGAACATTTGATATTAAAATGTTGTAATCATTACTTTCTTGCAAGACAACGTATACTTGTTAATTAAAATCTAGACTTTAATAATTATAAACATAGCGTTGCCTTGTTGATCTCTTATGATAATTTTCCAAATAATAATAGTTTCCAAATTCTCTTTTAACAAAATCAGAGTGCGCGGAAAGATAGTAGTTGTGAGAACCCCAATTTAGGCCTGATTTAATTGTGTTATTTAGAAAAATAAATTAATTTTGTTAATATATTTACTTTAATTTTGTGCTAAATATGTGATTTAAGTAATATATATATATATATGAGTAATATGTCAGATTAGTCCCTGACTTTGTAAGCATCGGTCAAGTTAGTCCCTGACTTTATCGAAATAACAATTTAGTCCCTGAGATTTCATTTTAATTCACATACGTCCCTATCTTTATCCCATTTTAAAGCAAATACATCCCTGCGATAGTAACGGCAGGGACCAACTTGATCGACGTTCTCCTGTCTCAGGGACTAAATTTCTATTTCGATAAAGTCAGGGACTAACTTGATCGACGCTTACAAAGTCAGGGACTAATCTGACATATTAGTCATATATATATATATATATATATATATATGTGTGTGTGTGTGTGTATGTTCATGGATTATAAGCTATATATATATAATCATATTTATGTACAGGTTCTATTATATTATAGGATGCTCAAATATTTTATTTAATTGTTTTAAGAAGTCAATTGAAATATATTTTGAGCAAAATTAATTTAACATGATTTTGATAGGTGCCTATTTATATTTCTGATTTTATATATATACACGTGGGATATATATATATATATATATATACATATTTTCCTTAATGAATTTAAATTTTATTCTTAGCATGAAAATATTTTCAAGGTATAGTATTTCATTTTAATGATATTTGAATATGAAATGATTTTGGAAGGATTATGGTGATCTATCTTCAGAAATTCATATCTTTTTAACCGTAAGTCAAAAAATTACAAATTATGTGTCAAAAAGATCGTATCGAAATGTAGATTATGAAAATATAAAGTTTTTATTTTTATTTTAGAGTTTTCGAAATTTTATCACTGTAACAGCCCGATTTTCGTAAACCAAAATAATTAACTTTGTGTATTAAAATTACCCAAAATGAGGCCAAATTTTTTTTTTAAAAAAAAAAACAGTTGAAGTGTCCATGATACGTGTATCCCTCTTTACTGAAAATCGAGTTGTTACTAAAATCGTTCATCACATAAAACTTTCATCTTCATAAAATGGCTTGTTTCAAAAGCATCATAACATTTTCTCAAAAGATTACATTGTTCGTTCTTCCATAATAGAGTATTCCACCATACGGAATTAAAACTTGGCTTAGTTACATATTTGGCACGTCGCTTGGTAATCCTTGACTCAAAAACACAATTCACAAACTTAACCTAAACACTCTACTTTCGCTTCCTTTGATGAAGACATCCGGATGGAACGCTCCTTTCTTCTTGCGCCCTTTCTTCGCTCCCGGAGATGAAGCCATCTCTATCTCTGCCTTCCCGTTGTCTTTGACTCCAGCTTCAATTCATCTAAAATGCTGATCTTCATATAATGCTCCGTCTGCCCGTTGAAATATCAGCAGCACCGATAGGCCAACGAACAGGAGAGAGTAAGCGATCCGAACGACGTATCGTCGACGGTGTGGAATTACGATAGGCAAGATAGAAGGACCATACAACACACAATAAAACATACAAGCACACAATGATCAAGTATGTTATCACATTATTATCAGTCTTATCATCATTACTCTTATCTTTCATTATCTTTTCAAACTTAATTTCACTTCTCATAAACATTCTTTCTTTCTCAATCCTTTTCCTTCTTATGCTCATAATTTCTTCTTAAAAAATATCATCGGGGTACTCAAGATATCATCAAAATATCCATTTCATTCTCGGCTATCACTCACGTCTAATCGGAAGCAAACAGGAGTACAGGACCTTTACCGTGCGGGCACGACAGCTGTCACACATCAAATAGTCCCAGACCAGGAGGACCCAGCCTCAAATCATAATCATATCAATTCATATACATGGCACACTGTCTCACTACAGTGGCAAACAAAATGCCCCACTCCAGTCCCTCTCACTGTTCTCGATTTGCAATCTAGGGGGCGACAGTATGTTTCTAGTGGGCCCGCAGAACTTACCACGGCATTAGACCCAGTCCCCACCACGTTAGTGCGCCACATGTGGAGTTCGTTCTGCCTAGAAATATACTCTAGACTTCTTGACGTTTCACCGTCATCGTCCTCCCCTAATGCAATCTCCTCCTAAGTATCCGCAGATACTTATGGTTCCTTCCTCTCCACTACTTCGCACTCTTATACCTCACCGCGCAAGTCATTTAAAGTCTTTTAATCTTTTTAGTTAACCTAAGGTCGGCCCATCCTTCGTGCAACCCTTCAATGAGTCCCGACCACTAATTTGCACAATCTTTCTCTCATCAAATCTCACATAGCACAGAGCTGGGATCACATCAAAATCTCAAATCTCATTTCCCAAACTTTCTCAACATTCTTCATTTCTCATCATCTCATCTCAAAATCTTTTCTCAGAACACTCTTTTCAAAACTATCTCAAAGACACCTTCACAAAATCTCCTTTCGTATGTTTTCAAAACATAGTTTCCACAAACTTTTCTCAAAAAGTGTTATCTCACAAAATTCCTCTCAAAATATTCTCTTCTAAAGTTTCGCAAACATTAACTCAAGAAGACTTACCCCCAAAGTATCATTTCCAACAGACTTTCCATAAATATTTTATCAAAAGATTGTTTTCCCCAAAACTCCCTCAAAATACATCTTTTCGCAAAACTCTTTCAAAAGATCGTTGCACAAAACTTTTTCCAAAATCTCCTTTTACAAATCCTTTTAAAAAAACCTCTCTTCCAAAAGTCTTTTCGAAAATCTTTTGTCAAAAACCTTTTCAAAACTGGTTTTCAAAAACCTTTTCAAAAGTACAACTTTGCTGGGTGCTAATGGAGGAGCAAGCTCAACTCAACACTAGTTCCCAGTCTAAAACCAAAAACAAAGGAGCCCAGCTCCACTCAAATCACATCTCATATCCACCTTCACATTTCTTTTCCCAGCTCTGGCTCAACCTCATCACTATCATCAACTCTTTTCGCCCAATCTCAACTCTTATCTCTTTCCATTTCATCTTACATCTTTCATCATTCTTCCTTTCTCTTATTATGTCTTCACTTTCAATTTCATTTCTTTCACCACTTATTTATTTCATTCTCATATTAATTAACAGCCTCCAATTTCAACATGCATAATTAAATAAATGAATATAAACATGCTATACACACACAATCATCACACAATACAATGTGGTCTTTGTCACCTTCGTATAAGTGGCCACACAACACAAACAATTGCCACTATACTACTCACTCCGAACCACTTAGTTCCGATCTTTGAGATGATATGGAACGTCCTAATAAGTCACCTAACTACCACGGTGTCTTAGGAAAGCTTCTCTCTCACCTGAGGTCCAGCTATTAAGTGCGTATCGTCTCTGCATATCCTTTGTGCTGCCTGCTGCCCCAATCCCTCGTCTTTAAGATTGTTCCTCGTACTAAATAAAACACGCCTAGGTTATTAACTTGTATTAGGAAAACTCCTTTCATAACCTAAACACTTCTCATTCCTCGTCGGAAGTCTTAGAACATAACCGTTTTCTTTCAAACAACTCTAATATTTTCTAATACCTTAAGTACTTAAAAATCATTTGAAAACATCATATTAAATAACTTAAATCATTTGGGTTAGTTGCTGGTCCATCTTGGACAGCACCTTAACCACATCCAAAAACATCGAAAAATTCACCGTTTTTAATCCGGGTTTTTCCTGAGTCAATTATCATTTGTAAACCAAACTTTAAATTTCATTAAAGCATTTTTAAACACAAGAAGCATGCCCAAATAATTCTGGATGGCAAAGAGTTATTGTAAAAATTATTTTGATAAAACCCCGAGAACATCGTAAAAACACTTTTTCGTTTAAAACAACTCCTTTATCTAAATTAACCTTTTAAAAACTCAAGTTTCCATCACAAAACAATTTTGGACAGCCATAAACACAATTTAAAAAACTCAAGTAAATTACATCAAATCAATTTATTTTAAAACCGTTCACACACTAACACGCAACCACAATATAATTTCAACAAATCAAACCAAATCATTTCATGATCAATAAATTTCAATATTAACCACATATTTAATCCTCTTCCAAGCATTACTCCACATAACATAATAAACAATACTTTGATAATTTCATTAAAAGCATTTAAACAAGTTAGTCAACATCAAAGCAATCATACAACCCATACATAATTCATTTTCACAACATAAAGCACTTAGGCATGCAAGCATTCATAAACCATTTGGAGTCAAATTTCAAACCAAACATATTTATATTTATTTTCCTCACTTTAAACAATCATCATGCACTTTTTATCTCATGTAATTAAGCTCCTTAAACCTATTTAACTATATACCCGAATGGAATTAAAGAAAACAAATCATCATCACAATTTAAATCACATGAATCAACTCGGTTAGTTTTAGACATTTAAATTCCATTTTCTTTTTCATGCACAAAATTGTTTACTCTTCTTTTTGCTCATAACCGAATGCACATAAGCACCACACCCACACGCATATATTCATTTCTTTTAAGTCATTTCATAGAAAAGGAATCCTAGTCTAGCTAGCATGAGTAGGCCGAATATCATCATGATAAACAAGGCTTAATTTTCAAATATTCATCATGCATGCACATAGATCATGAATCAAGGCAAAGATCATTTTTCCAAAAACTTGTTTCCTTGTCCTCTTTGTAAAAACCGTGAGGTCTATGAGGGAAAATAAAATCTTTTATTCAAAACCAAATGCATGTTCCTAAATCTTGTAAATCAAGTCATGAAATTAATCAATTGATGCAACAAAAGATGAAAGTTGTTTTTAAGTTGAAAGAAGAACCAAAACCGTGACATGCAAAGAAGGTTGAGCAACTCTTTTGGTTCTAAAACACATGCATGTACCAAATATCAAGCTTTTCAAAGATCAACACAAGGTCAAAGCTTTAGTCAAGTTTAAAATCACATCAAAGCATGTTCCACTTCTTAAACTAACTTTTCCAAGCATAAAAGTAGCATAAAATCACTTAGATCAATTAAAAGCATCTAGACCTATTTCTTCTACTCATGGCCGAATCACTTATTTCTTGATTTGGTGTTTTATGAGTTCATTTATCCTTAAAAATCCAAGATCAAGATATAAGGAGGACATGCAAAGAGAAATAAGAATCATAAGGCCACAAAATCAACATGCAAGACAAGATCAATACATTATGTGAGACTTAAACACAACTTTGATCAAAACCGTGGTGAAGAAAAACAACAAGTAAGGGATCAAAATTTTCCAACATCAACATTCAAGAACAAGACATAAAAATAACATGCAAGCCACTTAGACCTCAAGATCACTCAAAAATAATTACATGCATCACAAAAATTTAAACAAAATCCATTAAAAGTCCTTTACAGCATAAAAATTACTTAATCAAACTCTCTCTACCTTAAATCAAATTCCTAACTTAAATCTTCAAATCTCCTCTTCTCCTCCTTTAGAGTTTGCCTCGGCCTCTCTTCTTCTAGGGTTAATGGGTTGTTTTCTCCTTGATCTTTGAAGAAGAATGTGGTTGGAAAGAAGTTAAGGATGTTTGGGTCAGGAACTTGGAGTTTTCACTCTTGTTTTCCCTCTTCTCCCTCACGGCCTCACTTTCTTTTCTCTCAAAGTCTCAAGAGTTTAATGTGCTCTTGAAACTAAGTGTTTGGAATTGTGAAGTAGAAAGGAAAGAAATGAACGAAAGAGTGGGTGGAACAAGCTAAGGCCAAAGGCTTATATATGTAAGTCATGGACTTCCTATCTCACCCTTCTTAAGAATGCGGCCAAAGTGTATTAAAGGGAGGGCAATTTTGGAAACTCAAGAGTTTGCATGGGTGGAGATTATCACTTCTAAGGAGACAATGAGGAGTAGATTAAGGAACTAGGTTTCCTTGGGCTTGATTACTCTTTGGCTTCTAGTTAGGTTTTTCCCACACATCTAGTTTGGTCATGGTTATGATTTAATCTATTTGGTTCCTAGTCTAATGCTTAGGAAAGTCCTAGGCTTGCACACATTCATATATATGCGCCACATACACACACTCATACATGCACACCTACACGTATCACACACATATTCTAACATTCGTGCATTATCACACTCTTAGGCTAATTTACTTCCATAAAATCCCAAACATATATGTATATAGATATACACGTAGCACACCACACATACATGCATCATCTTTTAATTTCTTAATTAATTCTATGTTAGAACATCTAACTACCAATTCACATAATAATTCAGAATAATTCAAAGAATCACATTAACAAAATCACACATTAAATACATATTAATTAACACATATATTTAGAAAACAACCTCTTTCTTATGAAAATACCTTTGTTTAGAAATCACCTTTTCTTTAAGGCATAAAATCGTCCAACATATAATTAGTTCTCAAAAGCCATTTTAAAACTCATGACATCATTTTATGAAAACCCTGTCTTTAAGGTCACCCATTATCTTGAAAACGTGAATTTAAGAAAATCATTTAATAAAATACTCTGTCGAGACACTTTTCAAAAATAAGTTTCTTTAGTGTTTTAATTTAATACGAGGAATTTGCGGGGTGTTACAATCACTGCTACTGTAATGTACGAATTTTGGAGTTTAAGTTTGAAAATATGATTTTAATGCATTTAATAGCTCTTTGACCCAAAAAAAATTTTATGTGCATGCAATATACATTTTAAAAATCCCTTATTGGCTGCACCGTCCAAATAAAATGTAATTTTCGTATTTTTGAAATTTAAAATTGTTTGAAAGCTTATGAAATGCATTTTTAGAGGAAATAACCTTAGAACTTCAAAAATTCATAACTTTCAAACCGTAAGTCCAAAAATTATAAATTTTATATCAAAATGATCGTATTGAAATGTAGTTTCTAAAAATATAAGAATTGTAATTTTATAAGGTATCCTTCGAAAAAATTTCTCTGCTGCAGTAACTGTATGATTTTATATGTTTTATGCTTGGAAAAACTATTTTAAAGCCTAGAATTAATTATTTGGCCTCAAAGTATTTTATTTGTATGTTCAGATATTTATTTAAAAGCTTATTGGATGCACAGTCCAGATTATTTTATTTTCCTATTTATTTTTGAATTTTCAAGCAAAAACCTTTAATTTGATTGGATAAAAGAGAGGTGGATTCAAAGTGAGTAAATGAAAATTTTGTTCTTCCCATTTTGACCAAGAGAGCCATCCAAATGCATGGGAAAGGGAGGTGATATTTTCTGAAAATTTATCTAGAAGAATCTTAGAGTTTAAAGCTTATAGGAGTTGGAAAAATCTCATTTAATGCATGTTCATGTTCCTAGACTTGGTTGAAGCAAAAATTGAAAATCTTTGACTCATTTTCTGCATGAAGGGGCTTGTAACTCAACCCATTTTTGAGGGAAATTCATTTTCTACTACTTCACTTATAAATAGAACCTAAGACCCCTCATTCTTTTACACACAACAAACAATTCTTTTGAGAGAAAAAATTACAGAAAGGCTTTGAGAAAGAGAGGTATAGGCGTGGCACTCTTGTGGAAGGGAAGGGGAAATTTTCATACTCACTTTGAAGCTCTTCTTTGCTAAGGAGAAGAGGTAATCTTACAAACTTGATTTTTTGTAATTTTTAAGTTCTTATTCTTTATTCTTTTCATAAATGAAAAACTTCTTCTACTCTTCTCTGATTATGAAATTGTGAAACAAAAATCTCTGATCTCTTCTCTGATTTCATATGAATTATGGATTTATTTTTGGTTGAAGGTCAAATGAATAAGGATTAAAAAGGGACAAAACAAAAATTGTTAAAGAGAAAATGATCTCCCCTTTTTAGCCTTTGATGACCGAATTTTCTTTATGATAAGAAATAAGGAAGATTTTTCACATCATTGAAATATTTTCATTGCTTTGGAGAAAGGTATTCTCATGAACTTTTGATTTATTCCTTTCTAAATTGTTTTAAGTTTCCTTTTCTGGATTTGTATAAACAACAGTAAGCTTTTTGAGTTCTTTCCTATTTTATGAACCCTAACAGGAAGTGTGAAAATTATTTTAAGTGGTTGTGAAATTTTGTTTATGGTCATTAAAAGGGACTACAAAGAGGTTTAAAGAAATATGATTTCCCCTTTTATTTTCTTATGAAGACCAAAATTTTAAGGATGAAATAAGGAAGTGAAAAGTTTGATTTGCATCATATGAACTTGTTTAAGTGATTTTCGGAATTTTAAAATGATAAATGTTTGATTGTTTTATGATGAAATCTTAAAGGAAATAATCAGTTGATGCATGAAATTGTAATTAGAAGTTCTGTCAAAAGTGTTTTCTTTTTTGATATAGGCGTGAGACCTATGTGGTCAAAAAGAAAAATTTTGTAATTGTTTGATGTTTATATGCATGATTTATTCTTTGTTCTTTGTACTTTGTAATTGATTTTAAGGTTTAATGATTGATTATGTGAAAAATAATTTGGTTACTGTTCATATTTTTTTGGTATGGCCGAATGATGATGTTGATATGATAGGTGTATTATTATGATTTTCCTAAGTGTTTATGTGATTATATGGTGTTTGTACCTTAATTCTTTGATGTAGTTTCATGAAACAACAATTGAATAAATGATTTTTAGTGAAAAGAAATAATTCTGGAAAATCTATTTTAATTCTGGAAAAATTTATTTTAATAAAGGTATGCGATTTAAAGGTGTATTTTTATGTGTATTTGTGATGTGTTTATGTGTATATTGTAACACTCCTTGTATATCATCTTACTTTATAAGAAAAGTAATAAGTTTATGATTACTTGGACTTGTTATTGTTGGAAAAAGATTTGAAAATAAGAATTATCCCTTCCTTTGAAAATTTATTTTCACAAACACTTGATTAATGATGAAGGTGACTAGTAAAATCAGAGTTTGCGGAAACATAGTGTAACCATCATATTACATTCCCAAAATATATCAAGTGTAACAAGCCCATTAATACCAAATAAGTATTATTATGAAACCGAATTCCTCCTATGATACCTCTTTCCAAAATATGTATCATATAAATTTTATTAAAAATAGAATTGTTATAGAGCTGGTCACTGGTCCTTTGTCCAAACATCCTTTTGGTCGGATCCTCGATATCTGCACAACGGGTTCCCAACCCACACTTTCTGCACTCTGCATGCACCTAAGGGACATCTTCCTTTACTGATTCTTGTGCAAGCTAGATGCACGATCAATACCTAATAAGGGCATAGGGGTTAGCTACACATATTCGCATAATCAAATGGGAATAAAACTAACATCCACAAGTCAACATGTAGCAAATCATGATGCATAATCATATGAGCACACCCGGTTAATCATAATAATTCTTTCAATGCAGGTGGCATGATGCATGATTTCCTTCCACAACTGAGGCCTCTAAAGTCCATCTTGGACGTCCATCCAATACATCCTTGTGTTCCCGGAACACCGACATTCGTTCCCAGAACGTAATGCCGAACCATACTTGGATAATAAGCATCACTCCCAGAGTGTGCACCGCGTTCCCAGAACGTGTAGCAAACCATACTTGGAATAATAAGCATCACTCCCAGAGTGTGCATCACGTTCCCAGAATGCATACGTTCCCAGAACGCATAAAAACCAGGTCCCGGACACTGGCCACATATCTATAATGTGTCATCAAGTAGGTTGCATCTCAATGTGTTCCCAGAACACTAACATACGTTCCCAGAATGTATAAAACCAGGTCCCAGACACTGTCCACATATCTATAATGTGTCATCAAGTAGGTTATAATTTGGTACTCCCGGAGTACCCTCCTCATATTCCCATAATATGATAAACGTTCCTACCAACCAAACTTCCATTCTATATGAATGCACAATCATCAAGGTTGGTTTTATCTTTAATTCTATTATTATACCAACGTGTTCCCAGAACACTCACATACGTTCCCAGAACGTATCGCAAACCATACTTGGAATAAAATCAAGCACCACTCCCAGAGTGTGCATCACGTTCCCAGAACGCGTCTAAGAAACCATGTCCCAGACAATGGCCACATTTCCAGAATGTGTCATCAAGTTGGTTGCATCAGTTTAGTACTCCTAGAGTACAGGGTCGTGTACCCCGAACATCACAAACAATCCTTGCCAACCTATTTCATCACCTTTCTCTATGCATGCATTGCATACATAATTACTAAGGTTGGTCTTTCCATTAATTACTGTGATTTAGAAATGTTCCAATTTCTCTTTTGAATGATTTATTTGAGGTATAGTCTTTGACACAAAATTCTCCTTTGAATTATCTCAAAACATGCCCTTAAACTTAGATTGGGTAAAACAAAGTCAATGGTATTCAAAAACTTAACTTTTTATTTTTCAGATTCAGGTACTAACCGGTTACAGTTTCAGGCTAACCGGTTAGAATTACAGACCTGAACTGTTTACCATTGTAATTCAGAGAACCCTTTTTCTTGAATTCCCTACCCAATCCATAAACCAGTTTAACAATGTTTATACCTCAAAACCACTGTTTATATCATTCAAAAGTCTAAATCACATTTCATTGTCCAATGAGCATAATTTCCTCTTGAAACTATCTCATTACCTTAAGGTATTAACTCTCAATTTTCAATCTGAATTATTACAATAAAATCAACTTCATTTCAGATTGAATTCCAGTGAAATTAGGGTCTAGATTTGAGTAACATTGATAAGACCACATAACTGATTTCAGAAACTTATTTTCTTTGACAATTTTACAGTCTCTTGGTGACTCATCCTATATTCTACCACAATTTATTCTCATTCTAGCAAATAGTAAGCTTCCCCCTTACCTTAGGATCGTGCTTGAACAAGATTTGAGCAGAGATTTGAGGTAGAACACCAAACACCCAAAGCTCCTCCTCAAACCAGAACCGTTTTGACAGGGTAGATTGATCAAGGAATTTGGAACATGAAATGGACATGGAAATTAGGGAAAATGGTCATTATCAAAACCATGCAACATGAGCTTTGAAAGGAAATCAAGTCTAGAACAAGAGAAGGCTTGAGCTTACCAAAATCGAGCTTCAAAGTCAGCTCCAGAAACCAGAAACTGAGGTTTGGCAGCACCAACACCTTTACTTCGCAAGCTTCGTTCTCTTGATTCAGGGACTCTCAACTCACAAACTTTATATCAATACAAAGCCCTTGATGTGAGCTTTGTAACCGTGTATCACTCATGTTCTAACTCTCAGAAACGAAAGAGAATTGCAAGAAACGATTCTAAAACCCTAGAACAGAGCTTCCCCCTAATTTCATAGCAGCAACAACCCAATTCTTCAGAATTGAGGGGTTTTATAGAAGAATCAAGCTTGCATGCACCTTGACGCGTGTTTTCCACTGGATTAGGGTTGTATTCGTGGCGAATTCTAGATTAATTGGGTGATTACTCATCAAAATCCACTAACCCAGTTTCTGAGTTCATCGTGTAACCGGTTACAGAGCCCTTCAAACCGGTTACATACTGATAAAATTCAAAAATTAATAATTTAATTACTCTTTCTTCAAAAACCTTTCTAATATTGCAATTTGGTCCCAACCCAAGGACTAAATTACAATATTCACATTTTTGTAGAAAATAACCATATAAAAATATATCTCATATTTTTATATATAAAAACACATAATGTACAAAAACTAAAACCTTTAAAACTAATATAAATCAATTATAAATTAATTGTGATAATTAATTTCTCGGTTATTTGGGAGACAAAAATTAGGGGTGTTACACTACTCCCCCACTTAAAAGGAATTTCGTCCCCGAAATTCATCTTCTAAAATTTTCCGCTTTTCCAAAGTGTTTTTATACTAAAATCTTCATCTTGTTTCCAAAAATTCGTTCTTTAGGGTCCTCCCCCACTTAAAAGAGTTTCGATATAATCCTTGTATTTTGAAACATTTCAAATAAAACTTTTCAGGAAAAACTTTCCAAACTAAACCACAAGGATTTTTCGGATAAAACTCTTATGTGAAAGAATTTCTTTTAAAAAAAATATTCTTTTGAATAATACACTTTTCAATCAACTTTTTGGGCTGCGCACTCTGATCTCTCGAGCACGATCAAAGAAACATTTGTATGACTTTATTCCTTAATAATTTGAGACATTAGGGTGATCAGTCCTAACATTCAAACCATTAGTAACAAAATCATTCCTTTCAGATATAATCTTTCGCAAGAAAGACCATACGACAGGTCTTTAAGTTAGATGAACTTAAAGATAGGGTAATTATCACTATCAGACTTAGTTAGATAGTCAAGTTCTAGAGACATTTCCGTTGGGGAGACAAAGATTTGTCCTATCCCGGTGGTTGTTAATCTCTCTAGCCATAACTTATCTTTCTATTTCTGTAGTGTCCACAGCGATTTATCACATCCAACTGTGATAAAGGTTTTGATCACAGAAAGATTGAAGTTGGATTTCCAACAGGATATTGATATTTTCAAACGATTAGATTAACGTAATCGAAAACATTTAACTACGTTAACTCAGATCAAAGGAAGAGATAGGCTTGGGTTGTTTACGTCAAGATTACACTCAACTCTCATCTCAGCCGGTGAATTCTTTTCGTGCTAGATTCGCTTGCTGTCCAATCCTTTCTCACCATTTCTTTCAAGACAATTCGGCGAATAATACTCCAGCTTCCTACAATCGGAATTTACTATTCCTTTAGGTACATCACAACTAAACTCCAAGTGATGTGCCTCACATTATTACCTTGAGATGGATAAATGTTCCCTTCCCTATTTCCTCCTTAGTCACTTTTCTTCAATCAAGGATTCCTTAACCTTGATATTTCCGTGGTTGATATTCTCCCATTTATTTTTTCCTCTTTCTCCAGTTGGGCCTGTATTTCATCATTCTTTCTCCTATTCTGAACTCAGACATTTCTCGCATGAATTTTTATGTACTTTCCCATAGTCCTCATACATGCTTACCAACATCAAGAAATTCCTTCTTCCTTGATAATTGATAGCTAACTTGGGTTCGAACATAATCTATGCTTGAAGTTCATGCCTTTGGATTTCTCATCTAGGTTGTACCAAAAAACACTTCCATAATATATTTTCTAATATTCATAATCCATGTCTTTAATTTCAAAGATTAAATCTCATTCGTTTCTTCATAGGAATCTAACTCCTCATTTCCTGGTTGAAATTCACGAATCCGATTCAAGAATTCGTTGGTGATTGGCAACATTCCCAATCAAATACTAGAGGGTTCCTCTTGGGTTACCCGTCTTAGGTCTCTGAATTCCTCGATCGGGATAACATCCTTAACCACCATTGAGCTCACAAGAATAGCCTATCAACTCAAATCGTTTGCAACTATGTTTGCTATGCCAGGACGGAGCATCAAAGCCATAATCTTTAAGAAACTCCATCCATCACCTTTATCTTACATTCAACTCTTCCTCTTCTTATTGTCATTCATACTTTCGAACTCCAAACTTGTTCATGAATTACCACCTTCTTAACTTAGTACCTAATGTTTCCTTTGCATCATCCAGATCAATTCTCTATCATCTCTAATTGGAGTAGCTCCTCAATTTCAACTCTCGATTAGTCCATAAATATTATGATTCAATCCTCTTAAATCAATTTCAATGATGAATCAAGGCATTAAGTTATTTTACCACATTAAATCCTTTCCTTCAATTTTTTACTTAGGTAATTGATATTGAGTTTGGATTGGAGGAAGATGTCTACTGATACCAAAAGTTCCTTCACAAAGGACTTAAATTTTTATTTTAAACTTTCAATTTCTAACCGGTTACAAGAAACTCTAACCGGTTATGAAGTATAGTTTTAGAAATAAAACCAAAGAATTTCAACACCATTTTCTTTACATCATCCAATCCAACTCAAAATAGGATTTATTCATAATCTAATACCTTGATTCCAACTGAATCCATCACTGAAATGATTTTAATCATAATCTACTCACATTTTCCATAATTCCTCTTGGACTAATCATATTATGTTGGGGTATAATCCATCACCACCCCACCATAATTACACAACACCCTATCATTTAATACCATCAGTTGATCTTTCCAAGTCAACTTGGTCAGAGGCCATGCGATCTTAGAAAACCCCTCAGTATTCCGGCGATAATATCCAGCCAGCCCTAAGAAACTTCTCACCTCAGTCACAGTTTTAGGCTGTTCCTATTTCAACCCTAAACTTACCTTTGCTGGATCCATCGCAATTTCTTCTTTAGAGATCACATGCCCTGTGAACGTAACTTCGCTCAACCAAAACTCATCTTTGGTGAGCTTAGCACACAACTACTCCTCTTGCAGAATTTTCAACACAATCCCGAAGTGTTCCTCATGCTCCTCCGGATTCTCAGGACAAACCACAAACGAATTCAACTATAATCTAAAGGTCTCGTTCTTATAATCCATAAAAGAACAAGTGCATTAGTCAATCTGAACGGCATTATTTTCTACTCATAATGTCCATATCGAGATCAAAATGCAGTCTTAAGTGTATCCCTGCCCTGAATCCTGATTTGGGGTTAATCCAACCGCCAATCAATCTTAGAAAACACTTAGACTCCTTTAACCTGGTCCAACCAATTCTTTTAGAAACTTCTCTACGTGTTTCTCCCTTTTGACCATTCCCGATGATACCATATCGTAAGGGTAGTAGAGAGGGAATCAGCTTCAAGAATTAACTTGATTCCAAACCCTATCTCTTTACTCAAGGGTGAACCTAACATCATTTCTTGAAACCCAGATTTCTTTGACCCCCTATTTCCTTCACTGCTTCCCAGAAGTAGACACATGGGTCCATTGGATTTCAGATTTGAAACTTGGAAATCCCAATACAGGGTTGTTCTATCGTCATTAATCATGATCACTTGATCCTTCAGCTCCCGAACCGTGCTTAAGATCAAATGAAATCATGACACAGGTAGATAGACAAAGTCTAATACCTTACTAGAACGATTCCGACATACTTTGAAAACCACTACAAGAAAATTTGTAAGATCCTCTGCTTTGAGATAGCAGATTGGATAAGGCATAGAGCAACTTTGATCAATACCCTTATCCATAAGGAACAAATGAAGGAATAGCTTTAGAGTTTAACAAACTCAACAAGATTAATCCTTAAGAAGATGACTGCCTTGTACTCGACCTGAGAAGTTGATTAACTTTAACACTAGTGAGGGTAAATACTCCTCCCCAGAGTCAAGGACTTAAATACAACTCCTTTAAGATTTCCTAATCACTGGTTCTATGAGAACAGAATAAACCAACACTATGGTTTTAGGGTTACCACATGTCTAAAGAGAAGCATACAACTATCATACTTCTACTTAGACTACATAGAACACTTTTTAATAGCAGAATAAGCTACTTATCTAGAGCCATTTCCCATAACCTTATCTCTAGTTTGGAAGTATATGAAAGCATACTTCCCAGGAAACATTGCAGATATCGATGACCAGCGTATTGGACCACACACCCAAGGACCAAGAGTCAGGACCATTGCTCTGATACCATAAAAATGTAACACTCCTTGTATATCATCTTACTTTATAAGAAAAGTAATAAGTTTATGATTACTTGGACTTGTTATTGTTGGAAAAAGATTTGAAAATAAGAATTATCCCTTCCTTTGAAAATTTATTTTCACAAACACTTGATTAATGATGAAGGTGACTAGTAAAATCAGAGTTTGCGGAAACATAGTGTAACCATCATATTACATTCCCAAAATATATCAAGTGTAACAAGCCCATTAATACCAAATAAGTATTATTATGAAACCGAATTCCTCCTATGATACCTCTTTCCAAAATATGTATCATATAAATTTTATTAAAAATAGAATTGTTATAGAGCTGGTCACTGGTCCTTTGTCCAAACATCCTTTTGGTCGAATCCTCGATATCTGCACAACGGGTTCCCAACCCACACTTTCTGCACTCTGCATGCACCTAAGGGACATCTTCCTTTACTGATTCTTGTGCAAGCTAGATGCACGATCAATACCTAATAAGGGCATGGGGGTTAGCTACACATATTCGCATAATCAAATGGAAATAAAACTAACATCCACAAGTCAACATGTAGCAAATCATGATGCATAATCATTTGAGCACACCCGGTTAATCATAATAATTCTTTCAATGCAGGTGGCATGATGCATGATTTCCTTCCACAACTGAGGCCTCTAAAGTCCATCTTGGACGTCCATCCAATACATTCTTGTGTTCCCGGAACACCGACATTCGTTCCCAGAACGTAATTCCGAACCATACTTGGATAATAAGCATCACTCCCAGAGTGTGCACCGCGTTCCCAGAACGTGTAGCAAACCATACTTGGAATAACAAGCATCACTCCCAGAGTGTGCATCACGTTCCCAGAACGCATACGTTCCCAGAACGCATAAAAACCAGGTCCCGGACACTGGCCACATATCTATAATGTGTCATCAAGTAGGTTGCATCTCAATGTGTTCCCAGAACACTAACATACGTTCCCAGAACGTATAAAACCAGGTCCCAGACACTGGCCACATATCTATAATGTGTCATCAAGTAGGTTATAATTTGGTACTCCCGGAGTACCCTCCTCATATTCCCAGAATATGATAAACGTTCCTACCAACCAAACTTCCATTCTATATGAATGCACAATCATCAAGGTTGGTTTTATCTTTAATTCTATTTGTGAAAAACTACACTCGGTGGGTGAAATAACTAGGAGAACTAGGAGAATATTGGTGTTGATTGTTTCCCCTTAATCTCTGATCATATAATATTTGTTAATTGATTGATTTTTATTGGTTTTAATCGTTTAGATTTGTTTCTTGCGAAAATCTTTCAAAGTTTCTATAACACCTATTCAACCCCCCTTCTAGGTGTTCTCCTAGTTCTCCTAGTTATTTCACCCGAGTGTAGTTTTTCACAATTGGTATCAGAGCTCGGTCGAAAGACACGAGCATAGAGCTTTTTCGTTAAGATCCTTGAGAAACTACAATGGGTTCTACGAATCCTTTTGGTGGTGAAGGTACTTCAATTAATCGCCCTCCTATGTTTGGTGGAGAGGGTTATGGTTATTGGAAAATTAGGATGAGAATCTTTATAGAAGCTATAGATGTGAACATTTGGGAAGCCATTGAAAATGGTCCTTATATTCCCTCAAAAGATGTAGAAGGTGTGCTTACCCTAACTCTCAAAGATAAGTGGACCGATGATGATAAAAGGAAAATTCAATATGATTTAAAAGCAAAAAATATCATCACCTCCGCTCTATCTTATGATGAGTTCTTTAGAGTCTCCCAATGTAAAGATGCCAAAGATATGTGGGACACCTTGCAAGTCACACATGAAGGCACTAGTGAAGTTAGGCGTGCTAGATTAAATTCTTTGATGCATGAATATGAATTGTTTCGTATGTTGCCTAATGAATCTATATGTTTTATGCAAAAACGTTTTACTCATATTGTTAATCATCTCATTGCTCTTGGTAAAACTTTCGTGAATTGTGAACTTGTTAACAAAGTTTTAAGATGTCTAAGTAGGGAATGACAACCTAAGGTTACCGCAATAGTTGAATCAAAGGACTTGGACACCATGGACTTAGCAACACTTTTCGGAAAGCTACAAGAACATGAAATAGAGCTTGGACGTTTGCAAATGCATGAAGAGTCGGATAAGTACAAAGAGAGAAAAGGAATTGCTCTTAAAGCTCAAAGGTCATATAAAAAGGAAGAGAGTTCCGATGATGATAATGAAGATTCCAATTCGGATATTGATGAAGAGGAGATGAAGCTTCTACTAAGAAAGTTCAATAAAATTCTAAGGAGAAAAGGAAGGTTGAACAAGAACAAAAGTAAAGAGAAGGATCCCCCACACTACAAGACCAAGACTTCAAAAGAAGGTATAGTTTGCCATGAATGTGGAAAGCCCGGTCATCTCAAGTACTCATGCTCTAGGTATCTCAAGAAGAAGGAGAAATAAAAGAAAACTAAAAGGGCATACATAGTTTGGAATAGTGATGATGAACAAGACAAGAAAAGCACAACTAGTAGTTCTTCGGATGATGAAGATGCCGCTTGTCTCAACTTGATAGCTCAAGTACATGAAGAGGAAAGCTCAAATGATGAATCAAGTGAGCAAAGTGACGAAAGCGATGTAAGTCTTACTAAATCCGAAATTTCTTCTAAATATGAAATGTTATATAATGCTTATGAAGAAATGCATGAACAATTTAAGAAACTAGCTTTGAAAAACATTGATAGAAAGAAGCTCATTTTGAAACATCAACAAGAGATTTTAGAACTTCAAAAACAAGTTGATGAGCTTAATCTTCAAAATGAAACTCTTGATCTTATATATGCTAGTTCTTCTTGTGATTGTGCTAGTAGATTGAATATTGTGGTTGATTGTGAGGATTGCAAGTTGCTTAAAGATGAAAATGCTATTTTGAAAAATAAGCTTGCAAGTTTCACAAATGGTGATATTAGATTGCGCACATTGTTAAATTTTCAAAGAGAAAATTCAAACAAGTTTGGTTTGGGTTATACTAATGCTAAGAGTAAATCTCATAGAAATGTTGTTGATTTTTCAAATGCACCAACATGTTTCTATTGTGGTACTCATGGACATACTTCAAATGTGTGTTATATTAAAGTGCATGGTATACCTAAAGGAGATTTTGTTTGGATGAAAAAAGGGTGAGAGTCCCTACACTAACAAAAATGGATCCAAAACCATTTGGATACCAAAAACCAAAGCATGATTGTTTTGTAGGTATGATTGAAGAAGCAAATGAAGGTCTATACACATTTGATACAATTGACATTATTGATCTTCTTCAATTGGTATCAAGGAGAAAATCCTACAAATTGGTAACATTTGATAGTATACAATTGGTATTTTCAATTTGATATTGTTGGATATTGCTCATAGTTCTCTCAATTGGTATTATTTCTTATAATGTGATATTGTTTATACTATTGATAAAATACTATTGTTATCAATTTCTTACAATTGTTTTACAATTGATATCATGTTATTGGTATACAATTTGTTATAATTGATATCATTGAGTTGAATAAAAGCATGGTAACCATCTATTGATGATCCTTTGGTTGTTATATCATATTAGTATCTCTATTTTGGCTTAGATCATATATTTTAAATTGGTATATATGTTTCTTTTTGATAATGCCAAAGGGGGAGAAATATGATGTTTTGATAAAGAGGAGATTTGTATTTGAAAGATTTTAAAAAGGGGAGAAATATTATCATTTTGGGGAGAAATAAAATGGTATGTTTGGAGAAAGGTTGTTTTTTGTTGTTTTTATGTAGGTTGAGCAAAGTTGTTGGAGATAGGGGGAGAATCAAGCTTTCTATCAATTGGATTTCAAATGTCAAAAGCATTAATTGAGGGGGAGCAAGAGTCTCACCAAGTGATCAAATGGTTCAAGCATCAACAACTTCAATGAACTTCAAATAATTTCAAAACATGTTTGTCATTTTCAAAAAGGGGGAGATTGTAAGATCCATGAAGAATGTTTTGATAAATGCCAAAAGGTTTTGAACAAGCTTCAAATGTGTTGATCAAGTTCAAGCTCAACAAGCAACAACAAACATCAAGTGATGAAGAGAGAACCAACTCATGAAGACTTAGTTTGGTAGTTTATGTTTTAATGTTTTATCTTTCGCCTCACAAGTCTTTTAGTTTATGATTTTGGGTAGAGTTTATTAGAGGGTAGTGAATCTCTTTTGATTGCATGATTATATCATATTTTGAGTATTCACTTTGTCTAAAATCAATAGGTGGCTTAAAGGTTTGAAAGAAAAGGTTTAGTTTTTTGAGAAAACAAGTTTTTAGTGATTTTTATGCTGATTACTCGAGTAACACATATTTCACTCGAGTAAAATTTATCAAGCTTGCGGCTTACTCGAGTAACACTCATTTCACTCGAGTAAAATGTTTTCAGCTTTCGGCTTACTCGAGTAACACTCATTTCACTCGAGTAACTTGATCAGATATGGTTTTTTAAATACGTTTTTCACTTCTCAAAAGCCATTCTAAGTGATCTAACTTTTGGGTATTCTATATAAACCTTTTTCTAATCATTTCTATCAACTAGAATCATTTTGATACACAATTTTACAAAGAATCAAAGCCACACTATTCTCTCTCACTCTCTCAAGATCAAAGCTCTCATTTTCATATTCTTTGATCAAGAACCTTGAATCTCTCATGTTGATATTTCATAGCTTTTGAAAGAGATTCATAGGATTGTTATTGTTTTCATTTGGGTTGTAATCATTGCAAGTTAGGCAAGCTATCTACAACATTGGAAACCTTGATTTTGTGAATCAAGCAAGTTTCATTGGAAGCCTTGGTGAGGCATTTCATCAAGCACTTGGAAGCCTTGTTGAAGAACAAGCATTTGGAAGTCTTGTGAGTGAAGCAAGCAATTGGAAGTCTTGTTGTGGGGTATCGGCAAGCAAGAGAAGAGGTTAGATTAGATATCAATAGGGTTACAAGGCAAGGGTGTGGTATCTCTTGTAGGCTAGCAAGAAGGAAGTCTTGTGAGGCATTTACTTGTAATTTGAGAAACTCTAATTCCTCATAGTGAAGAATCTTTCTTGGTTGAAGAGGGGACTGGATGTAGCTTTCAAGTGGATGAAAGTGAACCAGGATAAATCACTGTGTCGTATCTCTAAACTCTCTACTCTTTACAATTCTTGTTATTAATTGTGTTCTTGATTGAAAACCTAGAAAAAGTGATTTTTCTATATTTGATTGAATTGAATCTTTATTGTTCAAATTAATTTGGGGAAAATCATTTTCATAACCTAGGTGAATCAATAAGAATATTGGTGTTGATTGTTTCCGCTTAATCTCTGATCATATAATATTTGTTAATTGATTGATTTTTATTGGTTTTAATCGTTTAGATTTGTTTCTTGCGAAAATCTTTCAAAGTTTCTATAACACCTATTCAACCCCCCTTCTAGGTGTTCTCCTAGTTCTCCTAGTTATTTCACCCACCGAGTGTAGTTTTTCACACTATTATTATACCAACGTGTTCCCAGAACACTCACATACGTTCCCAGAACGTATCGCAAACCATACTTGGAATAAAATCAAGCACCACTCCCAGAGTGTGCATCACGTTCCCAGAACGCGTATAAGAAACCATGTCCCAGACAATGGCCACATTTCCAGAATGTGTCATCAAGTTGGTTGCATCAGTTTAGTACTCCTAGAGTACAGGGTGTACCCCGAACATCACAAACAATCCTTGCCAACCTATTTCATCACCTTTCTCTATGCATGCATTGCATACATAATTACTAAGGTTGGTCTTTCCATTAATTACTGTGATTTAGAAATGTTCCAATTTCTCTTTTGAATGATTTATTTGAGGTATAGTATTTAACACAAAATTCTCCTTTGAATTATCTCAAAACATGCCCTTAAACTTAGATTGGGTAAAACAAAGTCAATGGTATTTAAAAACTTAACTTTTTATTTTTCAGATTCAGGTACTAACCGGTTACAGTTTCAGGCTAACCGGTTAGAATTACAGACCTGAACTGTTTACCATTGTAATTCAGAGAACCCTTTTTCTTGAATTCCCTACCCAATCCATAAACCAGTTTAACAATGTTTATACCTCAAAACCACTGTTTATATCATTCAAAAGTCTAAATCACATTTCATTGTCCAATGAGCATAATTTCCTATTGAAACTATCTCATTACCTTAAGGTATTAACTCTCAATTTTCAATCTGAATTATTACAATAAAATCAACTTCATTTCAGATTGAATTCCAGTGAAATTAGGGTCTAGATTTGAGTAACATTGATAAGACCACAGAACTGATTTCAGAAACTTATTTTCTTTGACAATTTTACAGTGTCTAACCGGTTACAATTATCGAGTAACCGGTTAGATTGTGTAGTCAGCACACTGAAATATGAGATTTTGCAAACCATTCCTTTCCTTACTCAAATCTAACCAATTTCAACATTCAAAAGAGTTCATATACCTTAAGTAAACATGTTTAATCACAGAAACACATTCACCTTGCATGCATTCAATTTGGATACTCAAATTGCACATAATTGCACATATTTCACAACTTAATGCATCAATTCACATAATATCCAATTAAGTCATGAAATCAACATCAACATAGCTTGCATGCATCCAAATAACATTGCTCAAAACAACAATTGAGCTCAAATTGGCCTCCAAGCCATTTAACCAATTCAACTTATGCCCTTTGAGTCTCTTGGTGACTCATCCTATATTCTACCACAATTTATTCTCATTCTAGCAAATAGTAAGCTTCCCCCTTACCTTAGGTTCGTTCTTGAACAAGATTTGAGCAGAGATTTGAGGTAGAACACCAAATACCCAAAGCTCCTCCTCAAACCAGAACCGTTTTGACAGGGTAGATTGATCAAGGAATTTGGAACATGAAATGGACATGGAAATTAGGGAAAATGGTCATTATCAAAACCATGCAACATGAGCTTTGAAAGGAAATCAAGTCTAGAACAAGAGAAGGCTTGAGCTTACCAAAATCGAGCTTCAAAGTCAGCTCCAGAAACCAGAAGCTGAGGTTTGGCAACACCAACACCTTTACTTTGCAAGCTTCGTTCTCTTGATTCTGGGACTCTCAACTCACAAACTTTATATCAATACAAATCCCTTGATGTGAGCTTTGTAACCGTGTATCACTCATGTTCTAACTCTCAGAAACGAAAGAGAATTGCAAGAAACGATTCTAAAACCCTAGAACAGAGCTTCCCCCTAATTTCAGAGCAGCAACAACCCAATTCTTCATAATTGAGGGTTTTTATAGAAGAATCAAGCTTGCATGCACCTTGACGCGTGTTTTCCACTGGATTAGGGCTGTATTCGTGGCGAATTCTGGATTAATTGGGTGATTACTCATCAAAATCCACTAACCCAGTTTCTGAGTTCATCGTGTAACCGGTTACAGAGCCCTTCTAACCGGTTACATACTGATAAAATTCAAAAATTAATAATTTAATTACTCTTTCTTCAAAAACCTTTCTAATATTGCAATTTGGTCCCAACCCAAGGACTAAATTACAATATTCACATTTTTATACAAAATAACCATATAAAAATATATCTCATATTTTTATATATAAAAACACATAATGTACAAAAACTAAAACCTTTAAAACTAATATAAATCAATTATAAATTAATTGTGATAATTAATTTCTCGGTTATTTGGGAGACGAAAATTAGGGGTGTTACATATATGTGTTTAGCATAATTTATAGTATGAAAACATAAGTTTTGAGATGAATAAAATATTTATTTTCTGGAAATTTTAGTTACTGTTCAGATTTGATGTAAATAAGAAAAACATGATTATCTTTCTAAGTGGAGTTTATTTGGAGTCTTTAGATTATATGTCTTTAGGTGTATGTGTTAGAACTTGTAGAATATTAATTTTTGAATAAATGCAACCTATTTTGATATGGTTGTCCAGCGAGCTTAAATTATTTAATTAAATCAAACTTGATGTTATTTTTATAATAGAGCTTGTAAATAAGCTATAGGAAAAAGTGGCATGATTTTTAGATTAACCATTTGAGAGAAAAGTGATTTTTGAGATTTAAAGCTTATGCTGTCCAAAAAATTAGTTTTTATCCTATAAGTGTTTATTTTAAATTAATTTTGTGTATAGATTAAATGTTCTAAAGTTAGGAAGAGTATAGAAATATGTTATATATGTTTATAAATTGTTATTACTGTTTTTATTTTATTTTTATTAGGACCGAATTTAATATTGAGAGGAAGGAATGATTTTTGTTAAATTCCTAATTGTCTAAAGTGATTATATGCTGGATATATTGTGTTTATTAATGTGTATGCATGAAACAAACTTTGTGTCTTCATAGAAAATAAACTATTTCTTACAAGTTAATTTTATTCTGGAAAATAATAATTTTATTTGGACCATGGGTCCCAAATTATAACTTCTGTATGCGTTTGTGATGTTTGATTTTATATATGTGTATATTATAAAGTGTAGCTTGGAAGTATGTGTTTTTATAAAGTAACAATATTATTTTATCTAGTTTGATTTTATTTTTAGACCTTGGTGTATGTATCTTTTGTAAATAAATTGAAAAGAGGCATTTTTGGGTAAATTTGAATAGATGCAACTCCGTTTTAGTTTACTGTCCAGGATTGATCTTTGCATTGTTATGTGGATTTTAAATATTATTTATATAATAGGACTTGTGTATTGTAAGTAAGAAAAATTGACTTTTGTACTTGTATTGCATGCTGCCCAGAAAATCAATTAAGTTGCATTAGCTCAAATAATTATTTTTGACTTGAAAGAAATGCATGAGTTCTGATTTGGGATAATTGTTTATGTGTTAGGTTACTTGTTTATATGATAAAAATGATTTTTAATGGATATTAGTTGTTGTTGTAACGCCCCTAATTTTCGTCTCCCGGATAATAAGGAAATTAATAATAAATGCAAAAAAATAAGAATATTGCATTTTAGTCCCTGGATTAGGACCTAAATGTAATATTGAAAAAGTTCTTGGAGGGAAAGATTTAAAAATATTAATTTTTAAATTTTGTACTGATCTAACCGGTTAGTAATGCCATGTAACCGGTTAGACGATGAACCCAGAAACTGGGTTAGTGGAATTTGATGAGTAATCACTTGATTAATTCGTTTAATCGCCACGAAATCAGTTCAGTGATAATGGGAAACACGCGTCAATGTGCATGCAAGCCTAATCCCTCTATAAAAACCCACAATTCTGATCAAATTGGGTTGTTGTTGCTCTGAATTTAGGTGAATCTCTGTTTTAGGGTTTCAGAATCGTCCCTTTCAATTCCCTCTCGTTGTTGAGTGTTAGATTTCGAGTGATACACCATTGTAAAGCTTACATCAATAGCTTTACAAAGATATAAACATTGTGAGTTGAGGTTTAGGGAGCTAAGAGAACGAAGCTGTTGAAGTAGGGGAGTTACAAAACCATTTCTGTAAAAACTGAGTTCTGGAGCTGAATTGGAACTTCAATTTGGGTAAGTATATGAACTCCTTTGACCTCAAATCACTTCTATCTCTTAGTGCATGTTACCTAGATTGAGTTCTAATTGTTTTCCCCAATTTCTTTGGCCAATTACTATGTCAAATTTGGTGGTTTTTGGACCCTGTTGCTGAAAACGTGGGTAAAGAGCAGAATTAGGGATTTTGGTGGAATCTGGGAATTCTCTTCAATCTCAGTGACATTACTCATCAAGCACTATCCTAAGGTATGGGAGAAGCTTACCTTATACTAGATTTAGACTAAAATCAAGTGATTTAGGATTTGAGTTAACAAAACTCAAAAGGGCATTATGTGTTTAGAGCACAAAGGCTTGGAGGCCAAATTCTAGCTCAATTCTGTTATGAGCAACTTTATGTTATGCATGCAAGCAATTTTGATGCCTAAATCATAATCTAAATGTTTATTATGAGTTTTGTGGTATTGAATTGTGTTTATATTGATTTTTATGCAATTTGATACAATAAGCTTAATGCATGCAAGTTAAATGTGTTTCTGTGTATGAACATGTTTTTCTTAAGGTATATGAACTCTGTGAATGTTGAAATTTGGTTAGATTTGAGAAATTAAAAGAATGATTTGTCAAACCTCTTGTTTTAGTGGACTGGCTGCATAATCTAACCGGTTACTCGATATTTGTAACCGGTTAGACACTGTAAAATTTCAAAAGAAAATAAGTTTATAAAATCAGTCTTGTGGTCTTATTAATTTTACTCAAATCTAGACTTTAATTTAATTGGAAACAATCTGAAAATGAGTTGATTATACTGTCATGGTTCAGATTGATGGGTAAGAGTTAATACCTTAATTTAATGAGATAATTTCAAGAGGAAATTATGTTCATTTGAGAATAGAATGTGATTTAGACTTTTGAATGATAAACACAGTGGTTTTGAGGTGTAAAACAATGTTAAAACTTGTCTATGGATTGGGTAGAGAATTCAAGAAAAAGGGTTTTTCTGAATTTCAATGGTAAACAGTTCAGGTCTGTAATTCTAACCTGTTAGCCTGAGACTGTAACCGGTTAGTACCTGAACTTGAAAAATAAAAAGTTAAGTTTTTGAATACCATTGGTTATGTTTTCCCAATCTAAGTCTGGTGGCATGCTCTTGAGATAATTCAAGAGAGAATTTTTGGTGCAAAAAATTATGCCCCAAATTAATCATTCAAAAGAAAAATTGAATTGTTTCTAAATCACAATAATTAAAGTAAAGATAAAACCAACCTTGATGATTGTGCATCCATATAGAATGGAAGTTTGGTTGGTAGGAACGTTTATCATATTCTGGGAATATGAGGAGGGTACTCCGGGAGTACCAAATTGTAACCTACTTGATGACACATTCTGGGAATGTGGCCGGTGTCCGAGACCTGGTTTTTATGCGTTCTGGGAACGTATGCGTTCTGGGAACGTGTTGCACACTCCGGGAGTGATGCTTATTATCCAAGTATGGTTTGGCATTACGTTCTGGGAACGAATGTCAGTGTTCCGGGAACACAAGGGTGTATTGGATGGACGTCCAAGATGGACTTTAGAGGCCTCAGTTGCGGATAGAAAATCATACATCATGCCACTTGCATTATAAGAGATATAATGTTGAAAAATTGGTGTGCTCATATGTATTTGCATTGTTATCTGTCCATGACATACTTGTGTTTGTAATTTTAATCTTTATCAATTATGTATATGTGTATACTTACTCCCTATGCCTTGTTTAGGTGATGGTCAGATACCTAGCTTGCATCGAGATACGCCCTATCCCTAGTGGCATATGGACGTATGAGGAGCATCGTGCCACTTTTGAGGGGGAGGTGGAGATCACTCTCTACCACCCTAACCCTCTGGTGCGAGTGCGACCTCGTCGATTTAGGATCCCTTTAGTCTATACTATGCATGTTCCGCCCTTTTATACATATAGAGGACCACCCCCGGCTCGACCTATGCGTTGATTTCATAGTTTTCGTTTCAGAGCTGCCACTCGTTCTCATCCTTCCTCCCATAGAGTTGTCACTGAGGAGACTCCTTCTCCTGGTCCGACTGATTTCGAGAGGACTGCTTCTGCAGATCCTAGACCCAGTGGTGGGGTCTCTCCACAGTCAGGCGAGGTCAAGGAGGACCCTGTGGAAGATGAGGACAAGGAGGAGGTGCATGTCGAGCCGACTGTTTCTGCTAGAGGTGGACCTGCTGGTTCATAGGAGCCTGCATAGCATGGATGTTTTGGATCCTAGATCCTAGGGATAGAGCTATGGAGGATCTGAGGAGCTGCTGAGGACATGGATGACCTGCTCTGGGACTTCTACTTTTGGATTATGTGATATATTGTATATATTTTGAGAGGTCTTAGAGTGAGGTTTATTTTATGCAGCTGGTTTGTATATATTTCACCAATCTTGCTATCTCGACTTTTACTACTTGCTACTAATGATACTGATGGGGTTTTATGTTATGATATATATGTTATGTTTTATTTACCTCAGCAGTGCCCCATAAGTATTACTTTTACTTCTGCATACTCTGATTTGATTTAAAAAGGATTCGGCAATAAGTTTATATTTTATACATTCGATCAAACTCGAGAGACACATAATATATTTTAATAAGGACTACGAAGATGCTTTACTATGTTTAAAGACATTGTCTCGAGAGCCTTTTCGTAATTAAAATAACATTACACCGAATTCAATTTATTTGTCCATGAAAGAAGGATTTATAGATAAGCAAGTAAACATTGAAAAGAGAAAAAATTTTCAGTCCCAATTTTTTATAGCAAGTATTTCAATCATTTGGAAATATTAACTATTTTCAAAACATAGAATGAGGGTGTCACAGTTGTCCCAATTTCTTAAAAATGTTGCATCAAGTTAGAGTAATGTAGTTTAGTTTGTTTATGTTAATGATGGCATGGTAGTTGTTATATAAGTTTTTGGTTATGATTTTTATGCAAATAAAAATATGAGTGACCAAGTATTATATATTTAGTTACATGTTAAGTTTATGGCGTGTTTAAAATGAGTTTTCAAATCATTTTGAAAATGTTTTAAGTTATTAAGATAAAAATATGGTAGTAGTATTTGAAAATGATTTTTAAATGATTTTAACTCTGACTGTATAATTTATCTACAAATGGTAGTTGTTATAAGATAGTTAGAGATGAGTTTTTAAGTGATTAAAGTTTTGGAATTGATTTTTGAGAAGTGATAATAAAGTTCCAAAAGATATATTATTTTTGGAAAAGGTTTTCATGATTTTAAAAGCTAAAAGAAAAAAATGATTTTACTGATGCAGTAATCTGTTTTTGGTTTTCAAAGAGGTTTTAAGTTACTAATATTATTTTATGATCTTCGATTTTTTCTATGTATTTTGAAAAAGGTTTCAATTGGTTAAGTTATTGTTTTATGAATGTATAATTGATTGGTCCTTTGAATTGTATTATCAATGTTTAAGGTTCGAGTGAAACAAAGACGGGTGATCAGAATCAGTTGTGTCTAGCTTCACATCCAGGTGAGAGAGTAGCTATCTTAAGACACAATGGCACTAAGGTAACATTAGGATGATTTCGACCATCTCAAAAGTCGGAATCCAAAGTTACACGTCAAGATACGAGACGACAATTGATTGTGGTGTGCTTAGTCAGTAACTTTATATTGATTACTTGATTTTATTTTGATATGACATGTTGTATAATTTAAAGTTATGCTGCTGAATATGATCTTGGAAATGATAAGAGAACATGTGATAAAGTATCAAATGTATTTGGATATGTTTATGAAATCATGATTTATCCTATGAAAGAATTAATTGATATATTTGAACGGTTGTCCTATGGAAAGGACTTGGTATATTTTGATGAACTATGAAAAGAAATTATGAGAATGATTATAATTTTGTGGAGATTTGAAAACGATATTAGTGTACAGTGATGGTGCGAACGGCACTATAATCTTTGTTGTATATCCCCTTTAAGTGACTGGCCACGTGGATGACTGTGCCGTGGTTACAAGTCTTGTGGAATCCACTATACCATAGGGAGGTGTTTACTGTTACCCTTAGATGTCGAGACCCGTTAGAAGCGAGGCTAAGAATGGGTCGACCAAACTAGGTTAGTAAAAGACTTAAAAGACTTAAAAGACTCAAAAGCTTTAAAACTTTCTAACTCCGCGCTGAGAGAGAAGTAGTGGAGAGGAAAGATACTATATACTTGGAGACCAGTGTATCTTCGAGTGGTGATTGTGATAGGGGAAGGCAAAGACGGTGAACGTCAAGAAGCCTCGAGTGCTTCTCTAGGTAGGACAAGACTACAATGACGTGTCTTCCTGCTGTTGGACATGGTCGTAGCAAGGACTACACGATCAACTAGAGAAAGTACTGTCACCCCCTTGAGCAAATCGGAGATGGTGAGAGGGAATCTGAATCAAGGCTAGAAGTCACTGCTTTTGTGAAATTTTGAAATTATAAATGATATTGTATTTTGTTTTGTTGGCCAGATGTGTGGCTTCAGCTTGGTACGTACCCTTTGACTATCGATGCCTGTGTGGTTAGGATTCCTGTGCGTCCCATCTGCTTTCCGAACTAGGTTGTGGTTGGATATTGAGGAGGAGATGTAACGTGTGTGCTGACTTACCCTTCGCTTCAATGATTTCCCTCCCTTAATCATTGACAGCTATGTTATGGTTCTAGATAAGAGAATTGAGAAAGCTTACCAAAGATTTTAATAAAAAATCTGAATCTTTGATGTAAAGAGTATCATTATGAAATGAATATACTATTATGATAAAGCATGATGTAATCTGTGTATCTATGTTGTTTATGCATGTTGTATCCTAATGTGACCCTTAGAGTAAGCCCATGTCGTCGACGATTATATCGTTCAGATCACTTACTCTCTATGTTTTCCCCTTCTCTGTGGACATTGGGAATGATGTCCACAGATGGCAGATCCCGTTATGTGTCGGATAGATATTTCGAATAGTGGAGTAGCGTCTTTGGAAGATGTTGGGAATTGGGAGGTTAATAAGCAGGGCATGGAGATATTGAGTAAGGAATTGGATGAAAATGCAACTATTTGGGAGCTTGAGGATCTTTAAGAAGACTTTGAGATATGGGAACCTGATGAGGAGGAAGTTCAAGAAGAAGGACAAGTGGAGGCACCTGCTGTTGGGAGTAGTTTTATGTTTGTCATAAGATTAGGTAGATAGAGTCTGCTCTGATAAGACTAATGTACTCTTAGCATTGGCATAGACCCTTTGTTTTAAATCTTCATTGCAATCAATGTCATGCCTTTTTAGGTAATGACCATTTTAATGAAATGTCTATTCAGTATAATTTTTGTATCTATGGTATTACTGCAAATTTTAATATAACTAAATGTTTTTCAAGGAAACCATTAGAGAAAAATAATGTTGTTTTTCGAAAGGTGTTTTGTAATGTCTCAGTTTGGAATAGAATGGTATGAAAGGATATTTTGTAAATTAAGTATTTCGAAAGTTAAACTAAGAAGATGAAAATCCTTTTTATTAAGAAGTTAGAAAATAAATATTGTTTATAAAAAAAATGGCGCAAGTTTTTGGCTAAAATTCTATGTCCAAATTGGGGTGTTACATTTAGTGGTATCAGAGCAATGGTTGTCCTTAATGGCCTTAAGCATAGCCTTATATGCTTTCCTTGTGTGACTATGTTTGGTAGTTTAGCAATGGTTGTCTTTAGTGGTCTTAAGCATAGCCTTATATGCTTTCTTTGTGTGACTCTGGTGTGTCGGTCTGATTGTGTGGTTATATTGGTTTAAGTTACGATGTGAGTGATCAAAGAGTTAGAGGTGTGCAGAAAAGATGGTGCGTGGACATTTCGTAAGATCAGCTAATCAGAGCAACAACAACAATGATGCACATCCTGAGTTCATAAGAGGACTAAGGTTGGGATTGGAGTTGGTTCTTCCTCATATGAATATTCCAAAAATCAGACCAAGTAGAGGACGAAATGGTTCGCAAACTCCGGCAAGCAAAGTGAGGGCAAAACCAGTTAACTACATGGCTACATGAAACTATACGAGGAAATATCGGCTTGATGAGAGATTGGACAAGAGGAGCAAGATGCGTCACAACTCTTACCAGCAAGATGGAGAAGAAAGAGGAAAGGAACAAAGGAGGAAACCCGCAAAAGGTGAGTGGATTTCTAAGGATTCCAGAAGCAATCCACTTCAGCAAGACAACAATGGGAATCGCAACAGATTCAGTAAGAATGGTGAACACTATAACCACAAGAATCTTAAGGATGGACTTAGCAAGAATGGAATTAATGTAAAAAGTATAGGGGAAGAAATTCCATTTTGTGATCGTTGCAAGAGGAATCATTATGGACCAGCTTGTCCTTGGAACAACCCAAATTGTTTCAACTGCGACAAACCAGGGCATCTTGCAAGGAATTGCGGGGAGCCAAAGCGTGAAATGGATGTTGCTACTACAAAGGGATGGAAGGATGTTCGTTTTGGTCGGGAATGAAGGCGTTAGTATCCCTAGTAGTTTATTGTGTTGCTTTGAATGCTTGATTGATGCGTGGTGGGGTTGTCCACTAGATTGAATTTCTGTCTTTCAGTGTTTAAACTCTGCTTTTGTTGGTTGAATTGAAGATTGTTTGTTTTTATTGTTTCTTATGCTATAATAAAAAAAATGAATACTTTTGGGAGTACAATGGATGTGAGTACTTGAGTCCGTATTGGAAAACCCGTGATTGAAAAGAAAGGATCAACTACTGGAGGAAGCTGTCACAGTTGGACAACAAATTGAGTTCAAGAAAGAACCCCATCCTATCTTGTTGTATCTTTGTGAAATACCAATTTCTATTTCGTCAACTTTTGAGCTTGATTTTACACAAAAAACAATGATTATACCCTCCAAAACTTCAAACATATCTCTTCTTACCAGAAATATCCCAATCTTTGAAGATATAACCCACAAAACCCTTGACAAAACCTTGAATTCAAGTTCCTTATCACCAAAATTTTGTGACAAAAATACGATCCAGTCACCCGAACTAAACCCTCTATGTGGAAGAAGTAACATTTGTATGCATAACACCGGAATTATAGAAGGTTGTGGGGCAAGAATAGAACCTACTTCAAAATGTCAGCTCAAAACCTTGAAAGTAAGAGTGTAAGTCGACTCCTAAGCTAGAACCAAGGTGGGAAATGGTAGGATGATTTATTAGGAAGTGAGTAGAGTTTTAAGGCAAATTAGGATAAGTATGAGTCAATGGATAGTATTGTGTAAGTTCAACCCAAGTTGGGGAGTCATGTGTCACAGGGTATTGATTAGTAACAAGTACTAGAATGTAACTTTGGTAGTATGAAGGTAGGAAGTAGTCTCATTATTAAGTGATTGCGGTAATGATATGCATACAAATCGATTCTTCTCTACCATAGAAATACGAAAATTTGAAAAGACAAATCTTCCTTACCCCAAAAATTTACATTTGAGTCACACTATTTTATGATCAAACCCATACCTACCAAACCTTTACAATTTTTTGAATTCTTGGAACTTGAACTCAATTCAACTCTCGTACGGCGTCACATCAAGAGTATGGATCGAAACGTACGAAGTGCCTCAAGAGAAGTCGTGTGAAGCACGCAAGGTATGAGTATAGTTGTCGGAAATTGCATATGTTTATAAACTTGGCAAGCTGTTGTTGGTGCTGTCTGTATTTCTCGGGGACGAGAAATCTTTAAGTTGGGGAGGATTGTGAGACCCCCAATTTAGGCCCGATTTAATTGTGTTATTTAGAAAAATAAATTAATTTTGTTTATATATTTACTTTAATTTTGTGCTAAATATGTGATTTAAGTAATATTGTGGTGGACTCGGCCTTTATACGGTGGATTTGGGAAAAGGACCTAAACCAAGACCTCGGAACAAGGCTCAGATAGCCTTGACCAAGCTGGGGGCTTATGTGGTGGACTCGGCCTAGCCGAGATCCTCAGAACCCTTGCCCAAGGCCTCACGGCCCTACGAGAAGCTCTCTGTATGCTGGGCCGAGTTCAAGGCTCAACGGCCGAACAGATACCAGAAACGGGCTGACCTCATACTCCAACCCAGGTCCGACTTCCCTGTCCGACACCTCCCAGAGTCCGACACCAAGGACAGGGTGACGTGTCTCACCTTATCCACAAGGACAGCTCATCCACTAATAGCTCAGTACAGGCTTGCCCTACTTGGGCCAAAAGCAAGCCCATTAGGGCAACCAGCTCCCCCTATAAGTAGCTCCGTACTACATGGGGCTGAGGTACGTCCTCTAACCCTAATTATCACTCTCACACACCAGTGATTAGGGTTACTTCTTGGCTCTCCCCTTAGCCACCAGAGGACTCCCACCAAACATCACACAGAAATCCTAGACTGAGGCTCCTTTGAAGGTCTTCTTCCCTAACCCTTGGAGGACCTCACCGTCTAGGACATCACAAAGATATATATATATATGTGTGTGTGTGTGTGTGTGTGTGTGTGTGTGTATGTTCATGGATTATAAGCTATATATATATATAATCATATTTATGTACAGGTTCTATTATATTATAGGATGCTCAAATATTTTATTTAATTGTTTTAAGAAGTCAATTGAAATATATTTTGAGCAAAATTAATTTAACATGATTTTGATAGGTGCCTATTTATATTTCTGATTTTATATATATACATATATTTTCCTTAATGAATTTAAATTTTATTCTTAGCATGAAAATATTTTTAAGGTATAATATTTCATTTTAATGATATTTGAATATGAAATGATTTTGGAAGGATTATGGTGATCTATCTTCATAAATTCATATCTTTTTAACCGTAAGTCGAAAAATTACAAATTATATGTCAAAACGATCGTATCGAAATGTAGATTATGAAATGTAAAGTTTTTATTTTTATTTTAGAGTCTTCGAAATTTTATCACTGCTACTGTAATGTACGAATTTTGGAGTTTAAGTTTGAAAATATGATTTTAATGCATTTAATAGCTCTTTGACCTAAAAAAAATTTTATGTGCATGGAATATACATTTTAAAAATCCCTTATTGGCTGCACCGTCCAAATAAAATGTAATTTTCGTATTTTTGAAATTTAAAATTGTTTGAAAGCTTATTAAATGTATTTTTAGAGGAAATGACCTTAGAATTTCAAAAATTCATAACTTTCAAACCGTAAGTCCAAAAATTATAATTTTATATCAAAATGATCATATTGAAATTTAGTTTCTAAAAATGTAAGAATTGTAATTTTATGACGTATCGTTCGAAAATTTTTCTCTGTATGATTTTATATGTTTTATGCTTGGAAAAATTATTTTAAGCCTAGAATTAATTATATGACCTAAAAGTATTTGATTTGTATGTTCAGATATTTATTTAAAAGTTTATTGGCTGCACAGTCCAGATTATTTTATTTTCCTATTTATTTTTGAATTTTCTAGCAAAAAGCTTTAATTTGATTGGATAAAAGAGAGGTGGATTCAAAGTGAGTAAATGAAAATTTTGTTCTTCCCATTTTGACCAAGAGAGCCGTCCAAATGCATGGGAAAGGGAGGTGATATTTTCTGAAAATTTATCTAGATGAATCTTAGAGTTTAAAGCTTATAGGAGTTGGAAAATCCCATTTAATGCATGTTCATGTTCCTAGACTTGGTTGAAGCAAAAATTGAAATTCTTTGACTCATTTTCTGCATAAAGGGGCGTATAACTCAGCCCATTTTTGAGGGAAATTCATTTCCTACTTCACTTATAAATAGAACCTAAGACCCCTCATTCTTTTACACACAACAAACAATTCTTTTGAGAGAAAAAATTAGAGAAAGGCTTTGAGAAAGAGAGGTATAGGCGTGGCACTCTTGTGGAAGGGAAGGGGAAATTTTCATACTCACTTTGAAGCTCTTCTTTGCTAAGGAGAAGAGGTAATCTTACAAACTTGATTTTTTGTAATTTTTAAGTTCTTATTCTTTATTCTTTTGATAAATGAAAAATTTCTTCTACTTTATGAAATTGTGAAACAAAAATCTCTGATCTCTTCTCTGATATCATATGAATTATGGATTTATTTTTGGTTGAAGGTCAAATGAATAAGGATTAAAAAAGGACAAAACAAAAATTGTTTAAAGAAAAATGATCTCCACTTTTTAGCCTTTGATGACCGAATTTTCTTTATGATAAGAAATAAGGAAGAGTTTTCACATCATTGAAATATTTTCATTTCTTTGGAGAAAGGTATTCTCATGAACTTTTGATTTATTCCTTTCTAAATTGTTTTAAGTTTCCTTTTCTGGATTTGTATAAACAACATTAAGCTTTTTGAGTTCTTTCCTATTTTATGAACCCTAACAGGGAGTGTGAAAATTATTTTAAGTGATTGTGAAATTTTTTTTATGGTCATTAAAAGGGACTACAAAGAGGTTTAAAGAAATATGATTTCCCCTTTTATTTTCTTATGATGACCAAAATTTTAAGGATGAAATAAGGAAGTGAAAAGTTTGATTTGCTTCATATGAACTTGTTTAAGTGGTTTTTGGAATTTTAAAATGATAAATGTTTGATTGTTTTATGATGAAATCTTAAAGGAAATAATCAGTTGATGCATGAAATTGTAATTAGAAGTTATGTAAAAAGTGTTTTCTTTTATGATATAGGCATGAGACCTATGTGGTCAAAAAGAAAAAATTTGTAATTGTTTGATGTTTATATGCATGATTTATTCTTTGTTCTTTGTACTTTGTAATTGATTTTAAGGTTTAATGATTGATTATGTGAAAAATAATTTGGTTACTGTTCATATTTTTTTTGGTATGGCCGAATTATGATGTTGATATGATAGGTGTATTATTTTGATTTTCCTAAGTGTTTATGTGATTATATGGTGTTTGTACCTTAATTCTTTGATGTAGTTTCATGAAAGGCTTAATTATGTCACAGGTCCCTGATGTTTGGGGTACTTTTGTCAGATACCCTTATACTTTTTTTTTCAATGTTTGACTCCCTGAAGTTACTTCTGGGTTTGTCATATACCCCTACTACCGATTCTGACCAATTTTGCTGACATTTAACATCGCAATCCTGTGAGGTTAAGCACCTGGTGCCCTGTGGGCGAAGATCTTTTGTTTTTTTAATTTAAAAAACTAAAAAACTTAATATTTTTATATTTTTAGTTAAATAAAAAAAGAAAAAAAAGAATTGAAGAGAGAGGCCGTCTTCGACTGTGTGACATCATACGACACCACATGACCAACCTCCTGCGTCTGACTAAAATTCTGATGTTACATGTCATCAAAATTGCCCAGAATCAATAGTAGGGATATATGACAAAACCAAAAGTAACTTCGGGGAGTCAGACATTGAAAAAAAAAGTATAAGGGTATCTGACAAAAGTACCCCAAACTTCAGGGACCTGTGACATAATTAAGCCTTTCATGAAATAACAATTGAATAAATGACTTTTAGTGAAAAGAAATAATTCTGGAAAATCTATTTTAATTCTGGAAAAATTTATTTTAATAAAGGTATGGTACTTAAAGGTGTATTTTTATGTGTATTTGTGATGTGTTTATGTGTTTAGCATAATTTATAGTATGAAAACATAAGTTTTGAGATGAATAAAATATTTATTTTCTGAAAATTTAAGTTACTGTTCAGATTTGATGTAAATAAGAAAAACATGATTATTTTTCTAAGTGGAGTTTATTTGGAGTCTTTAGATTATATGTCTTTAGGTGTATGTGTTAAAACTTGTAGAATATTGATTTTTGAATAAATGCAACCTATTTTGATATGGCTGTCCAGCAAGCTTAAATTATTTAATTAAATCAAACTTGATGTTATTTTTATAATAGAGCTTGTAAATAAGCTATAGGAAAAAGTGGCATGATTTTTAGATTAACCATTTGAGAGAAAAGTGATTTTTGAGATTTAAAGCTTATGCAGTCCAAAAAATTGGTTTTTATCCTATAAGTGTTTATTTTAAATTAATTTTGTGTATAGATTAAATGTTCTAAAGTTAGGAAGAGTATAGAAATATGTTATATATGTTTATAAATTGTTATTACTGTTTTTATTTTATTTTTATTAGGACCGAATTTAATAATGAGAGGAAGGAATGATTTTTGTTAAATTCCTAACTGTCTAAAGTGATTATATGCTGGATATATTGTGATTATTGATGTGTATGCATGAAACAAACTTTGTGTCTTCATAGAAAATAAACTATTTCTTACAAGTTAATTTTATTCTGGAAAATAATAATTTTATTTGGACCATGGGTCCCAAATTATAACTTCTGTATGCGTTTGTGAAGTTTGATTTTATATATGTGTATATTATAAAGTGTAGCTTGGAAGTATGTGTTTTTATAAAGTAACAATATTATTTTATCTAGTTTGATTTTATTTTTAGACCCTGATGTATGTATCTTTTGTAAATAAATTGAAAAGAGGCATTTTTGGGTAAATTTGAATAGATGCAACTCTGTTTTAGTTTACTGTCCAGGATTGATCTTTGCATTGTTATGTGGATTTTAAATATTATTTATATAATAGGACTTGTGTATTGTAAGTAGGAAAAAGTGACTTTTGTACTTGTATTGCATGTTGTCCAGAAAATCTATTAAGTTGCATTAGCTCAAATAATTATTTTTGACTTGAAAGAAATGCAAGAGTTCTGATTTGGGATAACTGTTTATGTGTTAGGTTACTTGTTTATGTGATAAAAATGATTTTTAATGGATATTAGTTGCTGTCCCAATTTCTTAAAAATGTTGCATCAAGTTAGAGTAATGTAGTTTAGTTTGTTTATGTTAATGATGGCATGGTAGTTGTTATATAAGTTTTTGGTTATGATTTTTATGCAAATAAAAATATGAGTGACCAAGTATTATATATTTAGTTACATGTTAAGTTTATGGCGTGTTTAAAATGAATTTTCAAATCATTTTGAAAATGTTTTAACTTATTAAGATAAAAATATGGTAGTAGTATTTGAAAATGATTTTTAAATGATTTTAACTCTGGCTGTATAATTTATCTGCAAATGGTAGTTGTTATAAGATAGTTAGAGATGAGTTTTTAAGTGATTAAAATTTTGGAATGTATTTTTGAGAAGTGATAATAAAGTTCCAAAAGATATATTATTTTTCGAAAAGGTTTTCATGATTTTAAAAGCTAAAAGAAAAAAATGATTTTAGTGATGCAGTAATCTGTTTTTGGTTTTCAAAGAGGTTTTAAGTTACTAATATTATTTTATGATCTTCGATTTTTTCTATGTATTTTGAAAAAGGATTCAATTGGTTAAGTTATTGTTTTATGAATGTATAATTGATTGGTCCTTTGAATTGTATTGTCAATGTTTAAGGTTCGACTGAAACAAAGACGGGTGATCAGAATCAGTTGTCTCTAGCTTCACATCCAGGTGAGAGAGTAGCTATCTTAAGACACAATGACACTAAGGTAACATTAGAATGATTTCGACCATCTCAAAACTCCCAGAATCCAAAGTTACACGTCAAGATACGAGACGACAATTGATTGTGGTGTGCTTAGTCGTTCTACGTTGCGACAGTAACTTTATATTGATTGTTTGATTTTATTTTGATATGACATGTTGTATAATTTAAAGTTATGTTGCTGAATATGATCTTGGAAATGATAAGAGAACAAGTGATAAAGTATCAAATGTATTTAGATATGTTTATGAAATCATGATTTATCCTATGAAAGAATTAATTGATATATTTGAACGATTGTCCTATGGAAAGGACTTGGTATATTTTGATGAACTATGAAAATAAATTATGAGAATGATTAAATTTGTGGAGATTTGAAAACGATATTAGTGTACAGTGATGGTGCGAACGGCACAATAATCTTTGTTGTGTGACTGGCCACGTGGATGACTGTGCCGTGGTTGCAAGTCTTGTGGAATCCACTGTACCATGGGGAGGTGTTTGCTGTTACCCTTAGAGGTTGAGACCCGTTAGAAGTGAGGCTTAGAATGGGTCGACCAAACTAGGTTAATAAAAGACTTAAAAGACTTAAAAGACTCAAAAGCTTTAAAACTTTCTAACTCCGCGCTGAGAGAGAAGTAGTGGAGAGGAAATATATCATATACTTGGAGACCGGTGTATCTTCGATTGGTGATTGTGATAGGGGAAGGAAAAGATGGTGAATGTCAAGAAGCCTCGAGTGACGTGTCTTCCTGCTGTTGGACATGGTCGTAGCAAGGACTACACGATCAACTAGAGAAAGTACTGTCACCCCCTTGAGCAAATCGGAGATGGTGAGAGGGAATCTGAATCAAGGCTAGAAGTCACTGCTTTTGTGAAATTGTGAAATTATAAACGATATTGTATTTTGTTTTGCTGGCCAGATGTGTGGCTTCAGCATGGTACGTACCCTTTGACTATCGATGTCTGTGTGGTTAGGATTCCTGTGCTTCCCATCTGCTTTCCGAACTAGGTTGTGGTTGGATATTGAGGAGGAGATGTAACGTGTGTGCTGACTTACCCTTCGCTTCAATGATTTCCCTCCCTAAATCATTGACAGCTATGTTATGGTTCTAGATAAGAGAATTGAGAAAGCTTACCAATGATTTTAACAAAACGTCTGAATCTTTGATGTAAAGAGTATCATTATGAAATGAATATACTGTTATGATAAAGCATGATGTAATCTGTGTATCTATGTTTTTTATGTATGTTGTATCCTAATGTGACCCTTAGAGTAAGCTCATGCCGTCGACGATTATATCGTTCAGATCGCTTACTCTCCATGTTTTCCCCTTCTCTGTGGACATTGGGAATGATGTCCACAGATGGCAGATCCTGTTATGTGTCGGATATATATTTCGAATAGTGGAGTAGCGTCTTTGGAAGATGTTGGGAATTGGGAGGTTAAGCAGGACATGGAGATATTGAATAAGGAATTGGATGAAGATGCAACTATTTGGGAGCTTGAGGATCTTCAGGAAGACTTTGAGATATGAGAACCTGATGAGGAGGAAGTTCAAGAAGAAGGACAAGTGGAGGCACCTGCTGTTGGGAGTAGTTTTATGTTTGTCATAAGATTAGGTAGATAGAGTCTGCTCTGATAAGACTAATGTACTCTTAGCATTGGCATAGACCCTTTGTTTTAAATCTTCATTGTAATCAATGTCATGCCTTTTTAGGTAATGACCATTTTAATGAAATGTCTATTCAGTATAATTTTTGTATCTATGGTATTACTGCAAATTTTAATATAACTAAATGTTTTTCAAGGAAACCATTAGAGAAAAATAATGTTGTTTTTGGAAAGGTGTTTTGTAATGTCTCAGTTTGGAATAGAATGGTATGAAAGGATATTTTGTAAATTAAGTATTAAGAAAGTTAAACTAAGATGATGAAAATCCTTTTTATTAAGAAGTTAGAAAATAAATATTGTTTATAAAAAAAAATGGCGCAAATTTTTGGCTAAAATTCTATGTCCAAATTGGGGTGTTACAGTAGTACTCAAGGATCCATGTTGTAATAAACATTATATATATATATATATATATATATATATATATATATATATATATATGTCATCATGAAAAGGGATCCATAGGTACAAAAGTCAGCAAAATACAAGTGATCATGTCCATAAACTGAAAATGCATATAAAAGTCTGAAAGTAAGACCTAAACTCTCAAACACTCTCAAAAATATGTACAATATATCACAACTCAAAAATAAAGAGTGTCTGAAAGCAGGTCAACTGGTCCTCCATGCATCCGTCTGGTCAACTGCAGCAGCAAAGTCGGTTTGGGATCCCTACTAACTATACTATGCATGTCCAAGGAACCACTGGGTCCTCCTCGAGGTCTGGGAACCGGCTCGACTGGTACTCCCTCCTCCTCGCTCTCCCCCTCCTCGGGATCCTCATCTATCCCGTCCGACTGAGTGGCAGACCTATCAGTAGGTCCAAAAGTAGTAGCTGGTGTTGTCCCACCAGCTCCAGTCGGATATGATGAAGGAACATCCTCATCGGTGAAAACTCCGTAGGCAGAGGGATGAGAACGAGTAGCAGGACGGAAACGAAAACTATGAAACCTACGTACAGGTCGAGCTGGCGGTGGTGGTCCTCTATAAACATAAAAAGCAGGGATGTGCATGGTATATATAATAGGTATCCTACACCTACGAGGGCGCACCCGAACGAGGGGGTTAGGGTGGAAGAGTGTGGACTCCACCTCACCCTCAAATGTCGCTCGGTGCTCCTCATACGTCCATATCCCGCTAGGTATGGGCCTGATCTCTACGCATGCTAGGTAACGTGCCATCACCTATCAAGGGCACAGGGGTAAGCATATACATACACATAATCAAATAAGGATGATCAATACATATATGCAAAAGTAGCAGTGAGCATTTTATAATCATATCAAATTTAATCACATAATTAAATCAATGATGATATGATGCATGATATCTCACTCCTCTAACATTCTCCAACTAGTCACTCGATTGGATATCCTTCCATAATTTCATTGTATTCCCAGAATACAAGATACATTATCAAATATATGGCGTACTTGCTCGAAAGTGATAAACAACGTCACTTTATCTAGTGAACGTCACGTCGCCAAAACGTAAACTATCACTTGGATTACATAGTCATCAAGACATAAGACCCATAATGTCAACCTTGAAGTGGGGTCGAGCAAGCAGTAACCTTTGGATATACCATAATGATGACTTATCACCAACACCATGCATGAATGCAATGACATATTCCAATTAAGATTAATCCTCTTTAATCTTAATATAATCAGCATGGAATATTTGATCCACAAATATTCAAAGTAATTGATGTAATCTTACAATCCCTTTAACTTCTTGGAACATGATTAATCATCTTAAAAATTAATAACTTAGGTTAAAATAACTTGGTTAGAAAAAATGAAATCGAAGTGTTCTGACTAAAAGTACCCGACTATCTTACCAAAATACTCGAGTAGCTCATGCTTTTTCTTAAAAGTGCAGTTTCAGATCAGGAATACTCGAGTAGTTCATCATTCCAGAATACTCGAGTAGTTCGTGAAAGACTCGAGTAGTTCATCACAATTTCAAAGTGGTGCATCAGACAATACTCTAGTCTCAGCTCAAACACTCGAGTACTGGTGCTACCAGACGCACTGGTGCACCACGAAATACTCGAGTATCGAGCCAAATACTCGAGTATTTCATGACAGTAAAACACTGAAACTGAGTTTTCACATACCAAATTCAATTCTAACCAATTTTAACCAAAACCAATGTTCAACAGAGTTAAGTTTAAGTATATTAAACATGTTCCAACACAGAAATTACATCAAATTACACTGAATCAAAACTGAGCATTCATTATGCATAGAAATCATATTTGCAACAACTTAACATGTCAATTTCAATTCTGAGCATCTTTAACACGAAAATCACTTGCATTTAGCTTGCATGCAACATAACAAACATGCTCCAACAAGTTGCAACACACAGAATGGCCTTCATGCCAATATCCTATTTCAAACTAAGCCCTTCACGCCTCATGGTGGCTTTCAACACAATTTCATGAAATCAAACCTTATTCTAGTGAATGTATAGCTTCCCACTTACCTCTAGGTTGATTAGAAACTGAAATTGGATGCAAATTGGTCTTACAATACTGAGCTCCCCAAAATCCACACTGAAACAGAGCAGTTTCAGCAGAGCACCAAGATTGAATTGGTTGATGCATAAGACAGACATAAAAATTGGGGAAATTAGTCTCTAACTACTCTCTACAATTCGTACTAACTAAAGGAACAAGATTTACATGGAGAGGTTGCCTGAACTTACCAAAATCATATTCCAAAGTAAGCTCCAGGAACTTAAGTCAGCTTTCAACACCTCCACTTCTTGGATTCGATTCTCCCCACACACTCACTCTTAGCTTATGATTTTAGTTTCTTTACGAAGCTTGAGATGTAAGCTTCGTAACCGTGTATCACTCGTAATCTATCACTCAGAGACAAAGGGAAATTGTTGAAGGCAAATTTAGAACCCTAACTCACGATTTTATCAACCAAGAGCTCGAATCCTTGGTTGATTCAGCTTATATACGTGATTTCCTCTTGCATGCAAGCCGACACGATATCCCTGAGTTGTTCCTGAGGTGATTTCGTATCGAGCTCAGGAATTAACGTGTCGATGGCTCATTAAACGCACTAACTCAACCAGCTACACCCAGAATACTCGAGTATCGGACGAAATACTCGAGTATTTCGACTAAAATTTGAAAAATAATTATTTCATCCTTTCTTCCCTCCAAAATCTTTCTAATATTGCACTTAGGTCCTACAGCAAGAACTAATATGCAATAATCTAATTTTTGCATAGAAAATAATTTACAATTATTTTCTACCTATTTGCAATAATTATCTATTTAATTTAATCAGGGATTCTTAATAACAATTAATTATAAATAAAATTTATAATTAAATTTTATTAATCCAAGATTAAAATTTTGGGGTGTTACAAAGCACATATTAAATAAGTTGAATTTGTTATTCATTTTGGATAAATCTTTATGGGTAAATAATCATTTTCTCTAACCAAAATATTACAATTTGAAATTAAATAAATTATTCAAATTTTCTAAATCATTATCCCCAATGAAGATATTACAATTTGAAATTAAATAGATAATAAATAAATAGATTATTTATTTTGGATAAATATAAATTAAATCTATAAAATTTGTTAAGGAAAGTAACCAAACACGTGGTCAAAGATAAACTGCATACAAATTCCATAATTTAAGGAAATATAGAAAAATGGGTAAGATAAAGTTGAAAAAAAAATAAATAATTTTTTATTGTAACACCAAGATTCGACTTTCCTTCTTAAAATAAACCAGAGACATTCTGGTTTATCATTCATTATGATCATAATACCATCAAACAAAAAATGTCAAAATGTTTAATTTTGATTTATCACAATAAAGTAGATAATCATATAAAAATATTAATTTATTCATCAAATAAATAGAGAATATCTTATATAAAAAGTGTTATTTTTGATTTATATGAGGAAGTACTAAATTTAGCAACAAGATTATTTAGATTCAATTTTTTTAGGTGTACGGTTTGGTTTGAACCCCTGCCTTTTTATATAATTATTTTTGGTTTTTGTTAATAATAATATTTAATTTAAAATATTTAATATAAAAAATTAAAATATCAACAATCCATGTATTGCACGGGGTAAAAGCTAGTTTAATACTCGCTCCGGTCCTATTTATAAGACCCTTTTGGAGTTTTTCACTCTCACCAAGGAAAGTGGATAAATTTGTTAGTGACATTGAAAATGTGAAAATTTGATATACTTTTTCAAAATTACCCATATAATTATTATTGGAACTCTGAAAAGTGTTGACTTTAGGGGTGTTTGTGAAAAAAAAAGTAATTAAATGCTATTGAAAATTGAAAAAATGATCTTATAAATAGGACCAAAATAAAAACCCCAAAATGGTCTTATAAATAGGACCAAAGGGAGTAATATTGACAAAAGAAAAAGCAATAATAATACATAAAATATATAAAATGACATATTTTTAAAAAAAAAAATTAGAAAGTGATTTATAATAAGGGTGTGGTTAACATACTTATTGTGCAAAAGTTTGCACTGTTACATACCGTAGAATTTAATGGGTATTAAGTAATACTCCCTCCGTCACAAAAAGTTAGTAATTTTTTGAAAATTCAACAAAAATAAGGAAACATGCTATTAATGCATTGTTCCCCCAAATCAACCAATTATCAAAGCAAGTATTTAATACATGCTTCCTCAATTAACCAATCATAGAATATACAATACAATTTCAATTTTTTTAATTCACTATTTTAACTTTGATTTGGGACAAAAAAATTTCATGTTTTTTACTAACTTTATGGGACGGAGGGAGTATAAAAAGTAGGTGGCATGGATTGAAAGTGTGTGCCAATAGAAAAGATTCCCGAAGGAACGCTAGAGATACACATTTTTTTAAAATATTTAGAATTAATTTTAATTATGTGAAATTTAATATAAATTTATATTTTTTTATATTTTTTATATAAAACCTTTTTAAAAATTTGTGTTGGTCATATTTATGGAAACAATTGTTGATCAATGATATTTAATTATGGCTTAATTATGTCACAAGTCCCTGAAGTTTGGGGTACTTTTGCCAGATACCCTTATTCTTATTTTTTCAATGTATGACTCCCCGAAGTTACTTCTGGGTTTGTCATATATCCCTACTACCAATTTCGGCCAATTTTGCTGACATATAACATCGAAATCCTGGTCAGACGCTGGAGTTTCGGCACGTGGTGCCCCGTGGACGAAGATCATTTTTTTTCTTTAAATTAAAAAACTTAAAAACTTAATATTTGTATATTTTTAATTAAATAAAAAAAAGAAAATAAAGGACTGAAGAGAGAGGTCGTTTTTCACCCAAGTGACATCACACGGCACCACATGACCAACCTCCTGCGTGACCAGGATTTCGATGTTACATGTTAGCGAAATTGGCCATAATTGATAGTAAGAGTATATGACAAACCCATAAGTAACTTCGGGGAGTCAGACATTAAAAAAATAAGAATAAGGGTATTTGACAAAAGTACCCCAAATTTCAGGGACTTGTGACATAATTAAGCCTTTAATTATTTATTTACACAAACGCCTATGTTTTACACAACACTTTTTAAGGAATAAAATAATTTTGAAAAGACATATCAAATGTTCACATTTTCAATATCACTAACAATATTTATTTCAAAAGTGTCTTATTTATATCAAGGATAGGAGGAAATGTTGTATATGCTTCCTTCGTTCCTAAATATAAGCACTTGGATTGAACTTTAGCATTAATTATGGAAATTAGTTAATATTGTTAGTGACATTGAAGTATTCTCATTAATAGTTGGAAAGTATCCCCTACATATTTATAAATGGTTTTTTTAATATGTGTCACATAATATACTACTACTTCCGTCCCTATATATAAGACCCTATTTAAATATTTTACGTCAATGAAGAAAGTTGATTAATTTAGTCAATTATATTGAAAATGTGAATATTTAATATTTATTTTTAAAAGGCTTAATTATGTCACAAGTCCTTGAAGTTTAGGGTACTTTTGCCAAATAACCTTGTTCTTTTTTTTTCAATGTCTGACTCCCCGAAGTTACTTCTGGGTTTGTCATATACCCTTACTATCAATTCTGGCCAATTTTGCTGACATGTAACATCAGAATCCTGATCAGACACGGGAGGTTGATCATGTGATGTCGTGTAATATCACAAGGGTGAAGACAACCTCTCTCTTCAATCCTTTTTTTTCTTTTTTTATTTAACTAAAAATATAAAAATATTAAGCTTTTAAGTTTTTTAATTTAAAGAAAAGCAGGATCTTCGCCCACGGGGCACCACATGCCTTACCTCCTGCGTCTGACAAGGATTCTGTCGTTACATGTCAGCAAAATTGGTCAGAATTGGTAGTAGGGGTATATGACAAACCCAGAAGTAACTTCGGGGAGTCAAACATTGAAAAAATAAGAATAAGGGTATCTGACAAAAGTACCCCAAACTTCAGAGACTTATGACATAATTAAACCTTTTAAAAATTACCCCTGTTAATAGTATTGAAAATTTGAAAAGTGTTAAGTAAATAGGGGTATTCGTGGAAAAAAGTAATTAATTGTCATTGAAAATATGGGACAAAGGGAGTGCATGTTAAGGATCCTTTAAAAAGTATTTCCTCCGATCTTAAATATAAGAAAAAAAAATTAACTTCACACTTGTTAAGGAAGTTAATTTAGTGTATTTAGTTTCCTCGAATTCATTAAAAAATTCACGGTACCCAAGAGGCAGCTCGGTTAATAAAGTTGCAATACGTGAAACATTGAAACTAGAGTTCAAATCTGGGTGACAACATTAAATATTTGCCTATAAAAAAATAAAAACTTGACTACTTTAAAAAAAAAACATGCATTAGTAATATAACAAAAATTAAATGATACAATCATTTTATTAAGATATTGTAGGAATGATTTTATTGATAATAAAAAATTAGTTAAATTTTACTTACATTTAAAACCATTAATAAAGTACTCTTTTATTTACTTATATTTGAGATCATAGAGAATAAATTTACTCCCTCCGGTCCTATTTATAAGAACCTTTTGAGGTTTTTCACTTCTATTGTGGATAAATTTATTAGTGACAATGAAAACGAGAAAATTTAATATACTTTTTCAAAACTACCCCTATAATTATTATTGGAACTCTAAAAAGTGTTGACTTTATAAGGGTGTTTCTGGAAAGAAGTAATTAAATCGTATTGAAAATTGAAAAGGGGTCTTATAAATAAGACCAAAATAAAAACCCCAAAATTGTCTTATAAATAGGACCAGAGTACAATATATAGTAAATTGATACTTTTCGGATTATTTTTAAGCAAAAATAACTAATTCACATTTATTAAGGAAATTAGTTGAGTGTATTTAATTTTCTCAAATTTATAAATAAAAATAGACTACTTTAGTAAATTTACATTGGAAATGAAACAAAAATTAAATGACTCTACCATATTATGAAGATATTTTAATGATTGTATTGGAAATACAAAGTTGATTGATTTTTGTTTATATTAGTGGAGTGTCTTTTTTTTACTTATAAATGAGACCGGAGGAAGTATTAAAGTTTCACATAATTAAAATTAATATTAAATGTTTAAAAAAAAAAATTGTGTCTCACGTGTTCCTCCAGAAATCCAGTATACTGACACACAATTTGCAATCCTTATCACCCATTTTTTATGTAAAAAACACCCATTAGATATATGGTACGTAGCAGTGCAAATTTTTGCACAGCACCTATGTTAACCGATCCTTTATAATAAAGACGGAATGGAGTAACGTTGATTGTCTACCATTTTGTCCATTGTTTAATTTCTTCTGAATGAAGCTTGATCCAACAATTTGGATGACAATTCACTGCAAGCGTCTTCTTCAGTCAATCAAGTGCACGCGTGGCTCGTCAAGACAAAGAGACACGTATCTGCGTTTACGATACAAGGGAATAGGAAAAGTCAGACATTGGCCAATAGTGAGCACTGTCGGACATATCATATGTGCATCTTCTTTGTAATAATAATCTTCAGAGCTACCAATTGAGGTTGTCATAATTGATAAGGGACTGGGTAATGGCACTGTGTGATTTAAGTAAGTGATTGAGGTCTAATTTCTAATTTTTGAAAATATAAATAATTTTAGTTGGAAGTGTCACCCATAAAAAGGTCGAATCATGTCAAAAAAAAAAAAATTAGTCATCACACCCGTGTCGACCATACCTAAAAACATAAAAAAAAAAAAAAAAACTTAAGAGCTACTCCCTTCGGTCTTATATATAGGACATACTTAATCATATTTCTCGGATCAAGAAAAGTAGTTAGTTTTATGAATTCTATGAGAATATATTGTAACATTACAATTTTACTCTCTCAACTTTTCTTGAAAAATTCACACTCATTAATGAACAACAAAAAACACATGCATTTAATAAGGGCAAAAAAGAGAAAAAGTAATAAATGATGCATAGAAAATACAAAATGTCTTATATATAGAACCAAAGATTGCTTCTAGAATATGTCCTATATATAGGACCAGATGGAGTAGTAACTTAAACCCAAAATACCAAAGAAAACTAAAGACATGCAAAGTCACAATAATCAAGGTAACCAGTTCACCGTTTTGAAAATCTCTAAAATTTTGACGTTATGAATTATTATCTCTGTCCCTAATTATAAGGCCCTCTTGAGAGATTTCACGTCTATTAAGAAAGTGGAATAATTTAGTTAATTGTATTAGAAATGTGAACTTTTGATATGTATTTTCAAAATTACCCCTATTAATATTATTGGGAATCTAAAAAGTGTTAAATGAATATGGGTGTTTATGGAAAAAAAAATAATTAATGCTTATTGAAAATTGGTAAAGGGTCTTATAAATAGGGACAAATTAAAAGTGTTAAAAAGACCTTATAATTAGGAACGGACGGAGTATTATTGGCATGCATCAGTGGCAATTATAGTGGCTATAGCATTCTTGAACCCAAATTCTAAACCCTATACATGATCATAATCCATGGTCTATAAGTTTCAAAATTCTTAAATAAAGATGATAAAAAAAAAAAAGAAAATCTTAAATAAAGGTATAGCTGCAACCATATCCATTAGATTATGTCTTTGGAAGAAGCTGATGCATGCATAAATATTACTTCCTCTAGTCTTATTTATAAGATCCTTTTGGGGTTTTTATTTTGGTCCTATTTATAAGACTCCTTTCCAATTTTCAATAACATTTAATTACTTCTTTCCACTAACACCCCTATAAAGTCAACACTTTTTAGAGTTCCAATAATAATTATAGGGGTAGTTTTGAAAAAGTATATCAAATTTTCACATTTCCAATGTCACTAACAAATTTATCCACTCTTCTTGGTGGGAGTGAAAAACCCAAAAAGGTCTTATAAATAGGATTGGAAGGAGTATATTTCTGAGCATATATACCCTTTACAAAAATGACAACTTGTCCTATAACAGTACTATTAATAAATTAATGGGTGGGATCACTGGTGTACGAAGAAGGTCCACGTCAGTTGGGGCCTAGGGGGCATGATTGTGTAGACAACACTTTATGGATATAGCGATTTCAATTAGTTGGAGAGTTTAGGAAAAGAGTGGAGCATATCAAATATCAGTTTGATGGATTTATCAGTGTGGGCTCCATCTATGTCTCTATTATTGCACTGGTTTGTCTAACCATAATAAAAGGCTATGGATATAGATGGATTGAGAACTTAGCTTGCCTATCTAGTATCTACCTGAAAACTTTGGTCATGGAAAAGTGTAAAATGCTTATAAACCAGTGGCGAACAACATATTAAATATAATCACAAATTTTCCTGAAGTTTTGACTTAAGAATAATGAATAAATTAAGTCTAGAAGTTTCCATGAATTACATGATGCGTGCACTAAAAATTACTCCTAGTAAATATTAAATTTTACCCTTTTCAAACTTTAGAAATATGTATGTTTGATGTAACTGGATGATAGGATGGTGAAAAGAGGGATGTTTGTAATCTCCCCACTTCCGATTTTCTCTTATGTGATTTTGGAGGGGAAGAAATTAACAAAAGCATTTTTTTTAACTTTCTCTCCTCTCAGGTCCCAACCAAACAAAAAGAAAGGAAAAATGTTAAAAGTAAGTTCCATATTGGATGGAATACGGTTTGACCAATGTTTATCAATACTACTCCCTCCGTCCTTAATTATAAGGTCCTCTTAACATTTTTATTTTGTCTCTATTTATAAGGCCTTTTACCAATTTTCAATGAGCATTAATTACTTTTTTTTTCACAAACACCCCTATTTATTTAACACTTTTTAGATTCTCAATAATATTAATAGGGGTAATTTTGAAAATACATATCAAAAATTCACATTTCCAATACAATTAACTAAATTATTCCACTTTCTTAATGGACGTGAAATCTCCCAAGAGGACCTTATAATTAGGGACGGAGGTAGTAAAACATATCTTAGGCTATGAACTAGCTTTTGGAATTGAGTTAAACCTAGCTTACATCGTTCTAACATGATATCACTGCAAACTTCACACTCCGGATTATTTTAAAGGAGCTCAGAGTGCGCCTATGGGCTCCGATATTGTGTCCACTTCTGCTAAAGGTTAGAAAAAGAAAGGAATACTAAAGCATCTAGTTCATGTGAAGACTATAATAAAAATTAAGGTATTGCTAATAAGTGCCCTTGCCTTGTTAAGGTTTCTTTAGTAGGAAAAAACATCACAAGTCCTTATTTATTATTCTCTTAAAAAACATCAAAAGTTACATTTTCTAAAAGTTTTTTTTACCACTTTTAACTCTTTAACAAGTGCCCTTAGTATTTACCTAAGAATTATTGGAATAGATTGTGTCAATTCATTAAAAAAAAAAACTAAAAATTCGGATGGAAGTTAGTATGTCTGCCATTAGGAGAGAGAAATACATGATCATAAAACATTGTGTACAAAGGAAAGGGATTGTGCAATGCAATCAGCTTCCTTTAACGTTGGTGGTTAGGGGGTGCCATTAAGAAAAGAAATACGGTCACTGTCAGTTCAGAAAATTCGCCCTTTGTTGCATTTCCATAAAAGCAACATTGTTGGTATATGTTGGCACTGGATTTGTGGATTCAACGTCTAACCTCATAAATTGCACATATTCATAAATTTGGGTTTGCAAAGGAGAGATTACGAGAAATTAGATTGTGATAGGATCCATTGTTTAGGAAAAATATGCTAAATACTAGGTTATGTCACAACAGGATATCTTAGGAATGTACGTTGATGAGCTAACAAGTTGTTAGCGAGAATACATTTATGGGAAGAACACGAGGAGAGGTAGAGAGGGTAAAAAGTCGCTCATGAATTTGGTTGTTCATTCGGCTTTAAGTTTGGAGGATTAAGAAGAAAAATAAGTTCATTGGTCAGTTCGAAAGCCTTGGCCTTCATTGCATTTCCATAAAAGCAACATTGTTGGTATATATGTTGGTACTGGATCAATGGATGCAAGAAAATTAAGTTGGTGTGATAGGATCCTTTGTTTAGGAAAAATATGCTATACTCTAAGACCCTCCTGAAAAATTTCATGTCCATTAAAAAAAAGTAATTAGTATTGTTAATAACATTTGAAATTTAAATATTTGATATACTTCTTCAAAATTATCCTTATAATTATTATTTTAATGTGAAGTAAATAAGATTGTTTGCAGAGGAATGTTACTGACAAGTGGAATGTAGTCTTATACATAGAGACAAATAAAAAAGAAGTTTATAAAAAGGTTTTATATTAAAGGACAAAGGGAGTAAATACCATATTATGTCACAAGGATATTCTAGGAATGCAGTTTAATGAGTTAACAAGCTGTTAGAGAGAATACATGTTAGAGAGAATACATAAGAGATCAATATAAGAGGACACAATATAAGAGGTAGAAAGAAGTAGCTTAGGAGTTTAGTTGTTCATTCCGCTTTAGGTTTGGAGATGTCATTAAGAAGAAAATTAATGGCTTAATTATGTCACAAATCCCTAAAATTTGGGGTACTTTTGTTAAATGCCTTTATTCTTTTTTTTTCAATGTTTGACTCCCCGAAGTTACTTGTGAGTTTGTCATATACACCCACTACCAATTCTGGTCAATTTTGCTGATATGTAACATCGGAATCCTGATAAGACACAGGAGGTTAAACACTTGGTACCCCATGGGTGAAGATCCTTTTTTCAAAAACTTTAAAAAACTAAAAAACTTAATATTTTTATATTTTTAGTTAAATAAAAAAATTTAAAAAAAAAGAATTGAAGAGAGAGATCGTCTTCACCGGTGTGACATCACGCGACACCACATGACCAACCTCCTGCGTCTTATAAGGATTCTGATGTTACATGTAATCAAAATTGGCTAAAATTGGTAGTAAGGGTATATGACAAACCCAAAAGTAATTTCGGGGAGTCAGACATTGAAAAAAAAGTATAAGGGTGTAGTGGACCTGACTCCGGACCGACCGAGTCCTCTCCACGCCGACCAGTTAAACATTGGAGCAACAAACATCGACCACCATCTAGTCGGTATCACGTGACGCCGAGCTAGGGGCACTTAGGAGAGTTACAGGCTTATGAGATTACAGCCGAGCACAGCATCCTTATCGTTATCGCTTACAGTCTCTATCAGTCTAACAGCTCCTCCTATATTCCTGCACAGCTTGGTTGGATTACGGGATAAGGATAAGAGTTCATCACATACGGGATTATCAAAGGCAACCTTATCAGAACCTTTACCAGTCCCAGTTGAACACTTCTTTTTCACGGGCCTCATCTGACAAGCCCAGAGACACAAGTATCAGGTAATCCCTATAAGAACCCACCAGGCTATGGGGGCTAAGGTACGTTTTCTCCATCCCTAAGTTGACACTATCACACACTTTGTTGACTGGGGAGATCCTGATTATCCCAACTAGATATTCAGAAAATCCTACGAGGTCCTACATTAAAACTCGACTGGGATCAGATCTTTGGTTTATTCCATAACCGTAAGGCTGTTCCTGGTCTAAGACACTACATTGGCACCGTCTGTGGGGATCTGAATAACAAATCATCCCCACCTCCACCATGGTTCATACCAGAAGCCAAGCAGGGGATCTCCGCGATCGCATCGTGCAGAACCGCGGCAGACCCAGAAACGTTAACAGCAACGATCACCAGCCCGCTGATGACCTACGTGATCGTTTGAATCAGAATCGTGGGGCCAATTCCTAGCCGCCACGCTCACATCTTTCAAGAACTGGGGCCAATCCCCAGCCACTCCCTAACTTACAGAGTCAGAATCGTGGGGCCAATTCCCAGCTGCACGTTCACACCATTCAGGAACTAGTGAACCTAATCCTCCACCAAGGAATTTATTCCTTCCACCACCACCACCACCACCACCACCAACAACACCGCCACCTTCCACCCACGGAGACTCTAGCAATTCTGCTCCTCCAACCCGTAATACTGCTAGATCTACAGGAACCAGAACTCATTATGGCCAGCATACTCGCCGAACCCCAAACCCCAAGTCCAACCCAACCCCGATGAAAGAAGAGTAACCCCCAGTGCCAGATTAGAACCAAGTAGAGCAACCCAAGGAGACTCGCGGCGAGCGCATTCCACTAGCAGAAGGGATGCAACTTCTGCATCCGCTCGGAGTCGTGAGCAAGAGATGATTAACATTCTGAAGCAACAAACAGCTCTAATCCAACAGCAGGGACAAGCCATTGCCGAGCTTCAACAGCAGGCAATGGCAAGACTCGCTCACAATCAAACTCCTGCCCATCCGCTCCCTAACCCGACCCCTCAACCTTTAAACCCACAAAACATGCCCATGTTGCAACTCCCCCCACCCCCTCACCTTGACGCCAACCCGAACACAGACCCTAGTCAAGAGGATTTCCACCTCGGTCACCTTTTCACACCTTACATCATGGCATATGAGATGCCCCAGGGATATTTAGGCCCTTCGAATGTACCCCATTACAACAGCCTAACTGATCCCGTCGATCATTTGTTTCCTATGAAGGGGCAATGAACTACTATGGAGGTGGTGATCGGATGAAGTGCCGAGCGTTTTCCATGATGCTTGAACCGTCTGTATTGAGATGGTACTCGTCTCTCCCTCGGAATTCAGTCAACTGGTGAGAGGAGATTCAACCCAAATCCGACAAGCCCAGAAACACACGTATCAGGTAATCCCCTATAAGAACCACTAGGCTATGGGGGCTAAGGTACGTTTTCTCCATCCCTAAGTTGATACTATCACACACTTTGTTGACTGAAGAGATCCTGATTATCCCAATTGGATATTCAGAAAATCCTACGAGGTCCTACATTAAAACTCGACTGGGATCAGATCTTTGATTTATTCCATAACCGTAAGGTTGTTCCTGGTCTAGGACACTACAAAGGGTATCTGACAAAAGTATCCCAAACTTCATGAACTTGTGACATAATTAAACCAAAAATAATCAACCAAACCTATTATGTGTGCATGAGATTTGGATGTGTCACTCATCAAGAACCTCATATAATGACATAAACATATCCACGTAACAGGATCAATTGCACATGATGTGTATGCATGCATAAAATGTAAATATTTCGTGTTTATGTTTATGTGAAATATGATGATTTTAACATGCATTACGCTTAGGAGCTAGATTACATACATTTTTTTCTTCACACACTGATCCAAGAGCTCACCAACAAATCTTATGATTTTAATGTTCAATACACTACGAAATCAGTTTACATACGTTATTTACTTTGTACACAGACTCAGGAGCTCACCAACATTAGTTGGCTGGGTAATGAGGCTCAATTACTGGTAATGCAACAACCCCTACAGAGGTGTCATACCATTTACAACTTGCAGTGCCAGGTGGATTAATCTGAACATACAAAATGAACTCTGGATACCACCAAGGTCAAAGAAATAAAACCTTACTTTCAAAGAAAAAAAATCGAGGCTAAAACCTCAAAATGCTTGATAACAAGCCTTAGGAAATCGCATTGGAAGTAGTGCTGAGTGAACTGCCAAAACTGAATGCACAAATACCAAATATAATGGAAGTAATTCATACCTAATGGAGCAATTCATAGAAGTATATAACAGCATACTTTCTCCCTCACTTTCCCCCCTTCTTATTGCCTCCTTTTACTGGTGTGATGAGTGACAACACAATGTAAAAGATCAATTCAACTCCTCTTACGTTTTAGTTCATAACATCAGAATTCTTATAGCTTCTTCGAGTTCGACGCTCCTCCACGTAAGTGATAATCTGAACGAATGTACTTGTACATAAAAAGCCTGATTGTGTATCAAATACTTTGCATTCGAACTTCCAAAAGTATAGCTGCAATCAAGAACATAGGGTTGACGTCTTGAGGATATACTCATCAACATACTTAATGAGAAAAAAAAAAATAAAAACAAAAAGAAAATAAGACAACTACAAATAAAAAATAACCAACCCAGAAATTCATATGGTTTGTGATTGTGGAAAGAGCTTTTCCAACATGTTGTTTGCAACGATCTTGTTGGGATCCAATTCCTTTCTTGCCTTATTGTAAGCATCCACAGGAAACCGCTTTCTTAGCCTTTCTTGGAGAGCTGCAAGCTCCTCCTTGTTCTTTGGAACCTAAATAGAAGATAAAAAAAATAATAAGTATATTCCTTAATTACTTTACTTTCATTTTTCCACTTCATAAGCTCATATCTTTGGTGATACCAGTTATGGTTGAATATCATTTGCTATTAGAATAGACATGAGACAGACTAGACAAGACTAGTGAAACTACTGTCCAACCTACAACAAGCTAGCACAATGCAAAACTGTACGTCTGCGGGTGACCCAATGTCATGCCAAGGCTATAATACAATGTTAGGGTTTAGGAGTGGGCCCTATCCAAGTCTGGAATGGAGAAACTAATTTTCTCTTCTTATTCAACGGCCTAAGTGAACAATGATATAAGTGAGTTTGACACCACATTTTGACTCAAAACTTTAAGGCATTAGGTCTATAGGTTTTTCCACTTATATGTTGTTCAAGTTGCCCAATTCCATCGAATGTGGGATTTCATTATTTCCCAACACTCCCCTCAAGTCCAACTAGATTGGCTTTAGCACAGTTGTGTCTTTAACCTTCAAGTTTTAAGCCTCAGAGACCTCAAGTCCATCTTCATTTCTATTGAGCTCGTGCTCCTCTTCTAGAATTGAGTCTTGTTAGAATCTGAATAGATAGAGAAAAGAGAGAGAGAGAGAGAAGAAAACTGAATCTGAGAATTTCTGTTATTGATTAGAAATTGAGTTAGTTACAAAGTGAGCACAAGTTTGCTGATACAATAATTAACTGCCAGCTGTCAGCTCTGTCAGCTTATAAGCTGACATCATACATTCTACTATAGAGTATATGCTCTAATAGTCCTCCTCAGAAGACCAACTAGGCTAGTATAGTATATACGCTAATAGTCCCCCTTAGAAACCAAACTTCAGCGAGGCTGATGCTGGAGAAGAGGCAAACAAAGGACAGAAGCCTAGCAGTGGTTGCATTTTACTAGCAACTTGAAAACTATCAGTCACATGAAGTTTGTCTCTGAGAACACTGAACCTTGAGTTTGAGAGTGGCTTTGTGAGTATATCAGCAATTTGATGATCACCTGGTACATGCTCAACAACTAGTTTCTTGTGCAGTACCTTCTCCCGAACCCAAAACAGATCCAGTTCTATATATTTTGTTCTATAATGCAATACTGGATTTTTAGACAGCATCACAGTGCTAAGATTGTCACAATATACACTAATAGTCCCCCTTAGAAGACCAACTAGGCTAGTACAGTATATACCGTAATAAGTCTAAGAGGCCACAAGTGAGCAACATGTCGTCATATCCTTGGATCACAGGCTTTTTAAGACCATGTTAATAATTGGGACTAAATTAGTATAACAAGTTTTCTAAGATATGTTAATCACTAATAGCTAAGTAGGCAATCCCAAATAGTGAAAAGGAGTGGGCTGACCCCAAAAATGCTATAGCGGGTAGCAAGATGGCCACTATTGGGATATTTAGGGAAACAATGTAGTTCATACTGTATTCACATACAAATGCTCAAAAATATGAAAATACATAAATATAAAGACATCCATAACTGATAATCAAAATTAATTGTCTCTAACATTCAAATGCAATGTAACTCAAATATGTTGGCGCTTCTAAGGCATAAAAGTAAATAAGTAAAGTGTGTTTAGAAGAAGGGTGAAGAAAAATGCAAACCAAGGAAAAGAATACCTCATTAAGAAGAACCCAGAATAAACAATGGTTTTTTTAAAAAATAGACTGTGTATTGAGGTGTGTGCTATAGTTGGACAACCTCTATTTTGTGGACCACAAGGATTATAAGTCATACGACCATATTTTTACCTTCACGGTACAAGGCAATTTCGAAGCAGCTGTATGTAAGACAAAACACACCATATAGAAATAAAAAATGCAACTACAAAGTTAAATCAAAATGCACTACATAGAAGACAGGTAATTTTTTGTTTATTTGGACTTGGGGTGAGGCCCTTCCCTTTTAAAAGAGGGTTTTATTTTCCCCAGCTCTGAAGCCATTTTGGGGTGTAAGGAATTTTAAGGTTTCACACAAGAAGAGTCACCATCTTCTTAATGGGGAAGAGATGGTGCAGGTGAGGAAAGTCATCACATCATGGGAGGAGTCAAAGAATGCGATGAAGGCTAGGTATAGTCAGAATAGTATTGTCGGAAGGCACTGTGAAGGGAACAGCAGGAAAAAGGGGGATGGAACAGCTAATAGCTGGGGTTCGCTCCGTCCCGACAACTATAGGCTGCAAATTCTACTCAGGGAAAAATACGATGCTTCAATGTTTTGCTTGGCACTCCACTGTCTCGATAACAGCACTATTTTCAGCTTTTGACTATCTAGATTAACATAACCTATTACTCGATTAGAGACTCGGGTTTAAAGCAAAGTTGAAAACCATAAACTAGTTAATCTATCAGTGCAAAATGCTAAATGGTTAACCCACTAATTTTGAAAATATTAACATGACCGAGATGACGTGATCGATTACTGCACTTAATCGATTAAAGAAGCAAATAAATGAATTTTAAACCATTTTTTTTTTTTGGGTGATTACTGAATTTTAAACTTCACCATGTTTCAATAAGAATGTTCACTCGATTAAATGCTTCAAACATGAGTTTTCAATAAAAACCGTCTAAGTTCACTTTGAAAGGCTTGTAAAGTGTTTTGAAAACAATCTTTTGATCATGGGAAAGGATTTTGAGCTTACATAACGCATTACCATCATATCTTACAAATAAGATCCCAGGTTAAAAATAAACTTATGATAAGCAATCAAAGATCATCAGTAGCAACACAAACCCCATATGCAAACATGACCATGAGGCATGTGCATGCATGCAGATGTGCGTGTGACCGTGTGAGTCTGTGTGCGTGAGAGACACAGCTTCCTCTTGGAGGAACATAAATCCAAGATATTCTGTAGAACAAGTCAATTGGTGACCAAATACAAGGAAATTAGGCCAAACATCAAACAACTTAGATTAAGGCTCTATTTGGCACAACTGGCTAATAAGTTAGTTGAAAGCTTATAAGGTAGGAGCTGAAAGTTGAAATATGATAAGCTAGCTAATTGAGTCTGAACTGCTTGGTAGGATTTGCTGATAAGATACCTTATAGGTGTAAAATGACAAAAGCCCCTAGCTTATAAGCCCATAAGGTAGCTTATCAAATACGAGATTATAAGATCTTAGGCTTTTGATATAAACCCCTTAACCAAAAACTGATACATAGCTTATTTTGGGTGAAATAAACTAGTTGACTAGCTTATAAGCTCCTTGGTGGTGTGACCAAAACACAGATATCAATTGGTAAATCAGTCCTAAATAACAGTGTGGATCATTTTCCGCTATTTATGATGCTTAGATAATTACCTCAATCTTAGCCCAGTGCTCATATGCAGAGTACTGATCCCACAAATTTGCCTGAGTCAGATGCCTGTAATGAAAGAATTCTTCCGTTATATCCTTCCTTTGGCGAGCATCCATGGTAGGGAGGTACATGATTATACCAACCTGAAACACCGTCAAAAGAATAATTGACTTCAAAAATATAATAGCATGATAATGTTAAAATTCATAGAAGCCAAGGGTTATCATCTATTGATTTCAAAAATTGTAGTTATAGGTAATGAAGGACAATGCTATAAGCAATTGACTAAAATAAAACAAAGTTGTGGATTTCCATGCCAATTTGGACTTTAAAAAAAAAAAAAACAGCAAATAAGTTATCTATCTTTCAACAAAAATACCCTGCTGAAGAAGCTAAAGTTTCAGTTTTTAGCAAAAAGCCCTTTCATCTTATCTTACAAACTCCAGAAATTTTAAATCCCCCATCCCCCAAAAGATTAACATTTATTTATACAAAAAGAAAAAAAATAAACTCTTCCAAACAGGCAACATTCAATCAGAATATCACCCAATGTCTAAGAAAGGAAATGCATTTTAATAACGAACCTATTAGAAAAATAACAGAAAGTTCATGCATTTCAGTGTTAGTTAACTAGACAGTGAAAACATAAAATAAGATAGTTAATATGTAAGCTTTAACTTGAACCAATGAAAAATACTAGAGATCACATAAGACAAATATAGGGCTAAGCTCAATTTGAACAACCATGTCAAACCAGTTCACCCTTCCTGGCAAAGATAAAAACTTGGAACCATATTCACACTCTTAGCAATCATTTCAGTTATCCAGGATAGGATTAGGATTTAGGAATATATTACCCAAGAAAATATATCATCCTGGGATGAGCTTGAAGCAGGACTCAAGGGACTCCTACTGCTAGTCGTCCATCGCTGCTCAATTGGAGCAGGTGCGGGTATCTCCTCCTTCTCTATGAGCTGCTTCAGATCTTCAATGTACTCAAGGTCTTTCATGCTTGGGCTAGATAGGTTTCCAGCAGGGAAGCATGTCTCTGATACCCATTGTTGGCCTCCACAATCAAAACCCAATATTTCATCACTCCAACCAACTCTATAGCCTTCTGACTTCTGCCAGAACTCAGCCTCAGCTTGATTGATCTTGATGATGTGCTTTTTACTTAGAGGATCAAGGGCAATTAGCTTATCTCTCAACTCTGTGAAAGAAAGTTCATCTATGTTTTTTTCACTGTTCTCTTCTGAAGATTTATCCCTATATCCTTCTCTGCAAGCAAGAAAAGAAACTCATATGGCTTAAATACAAAATTTCACATCATGGCTACAGTAAAATGATAACTCAATTAATTAAATATATAATTGAGAATGAGAGTCATTGGCAACAAGCTGCTAGAAACCAATGTAAACTGTCCTATAAGAAGAACATCAACCTTAGATTAAAGCTCTTTCAGAGTATCAATTAATGTGTATGACAACTCTCAGATCAACAAGAAAAATACATAAACATTTAGCAATCCAAGCCCTCTAATTTACATGAAAACTAGTAGGATTTCCCATTCTACCCAAAGGTAAGCACAACAGAAATAAATTTCTTAATATATGTTTGAATCACACGAAAATGGCAGTCAAGACCAAAAAATAAGAAAAAAGAAATCAAACATTGGGGGTGTTTGATTTAAATTAAAATTATGTTTTGAGCTTTTTTTTTCAAAAATAATCATAATCTAATTTGTTTGGTTGCCAATGCAGATTACAATTCAAGATTATATTCTTGGAAAAATAATAAAATCCAACATCACCCTTACAGATGCTGTATATTATTTTTGGTACGATTATTTTTTGCGACCCATGTAATTTTCCTATTCTACCCTTATCACTCCAACAACAATAACTACCCCTTTTTGTAATTTACTCAGTAAAAATAATTTTCTTTACATTATCCAAACAAAACATATTGTGATGTCCTAGGGCGAGGAGAACCTCTAAGGAGGGGAAATCTACCTTAGAGGGGACTCTGCCTAGGGTTTATGTGTGATGTTTGTTGGGAGTCCTCTAGTGGCCAAAGGGGAAGCCAAAGAGATACCCTAATCACTGGTGTGTGAGGGTGGCGATTAGGGTAAGAGGACGTACCTTTGCCCCATGTAGTACTAAGCTACTTATAGGGGGGTGCTGGTTGCCCTAATGGGCCAACTTGGGGCCCAAGTAGGGCCAGCCTGTAATGAGCTAGGAGTGGTGCGTTGTCCTTCCGGATAAGGATGGGGTGAGCTGTCCTTGCGGATAAGGCTGGGGGACGTCATCATGTCCTTGGTGTCGGAATCTTTGGGGTGATGTCGGACCTGGGAAGACGTACGGAGATCGGACCTGAGCAGAGGCATGAGGTCGGCCTGTATCTGGCGCTTGTTCGGCCGTTGAGCCCTGAGCTCGGCCAAGCGTTCAGTGGGTCCCTTGTTAGGTCCTTGAACTTTTAGCGGGGTTTATGGGGAGCTCGGCCTAGCCAGGTCCACCACATAAGCCCCCCAGCTCGGTCAAGGCTCTTTGAGGCTTGCTCCGAGGTCGTGGTTTAGATATCTTCCCGAAGTCCATCATTTTACGGTCGAGTTTACCACATAAGCCCCCCAGCTCGGTCAAGGCTCTTTGGGGCTTGCTCCGAGGTTCCGGAGGGTTTCAGGACTTGGCCATCTGGTCAAGTGGAAGGACTGGTTCCAGCTGTCTCCACCTTAACGTCAGAGTACACTTGACAGCTGCCCATTTATCTAGTACCGATGTGATACCTGACACGTGTCAGAAAACTCTGTTTTCGAAGTGTCACTATCATTGTGACGTTATTCGAGATCCTCGAATCTTGTGGCCGTGCGCCACGTGCCTCGATCCTAGGGGTTAGGCATTGAATAGGGTTTTATGTGGACCAGGCCCATTATTCAAAACTGGAGGGAAAACCGCTTCTTTTCAGTTTTACCCAGAGTGTCCTTTTTTCCTCCTTCACCGTCCCCGTCTCTTCATTTGTTTCTCATTTACCATTATCTTCTTCGACTAGACAAGGCTCCCCTTCTTTTTTCACTTCTGCAGATCTCTCACTATACTCAAAGGTTCCTCCTATATTTCGTTTCTTCTTTGCTACTTCTAGACTTTGCTTGATCCCTTGTATTTCTTCCTTTTCTTTATGGAGGGGCGTGTCTTCCGCTGCTTGCGAGTTGCTTCTGCATTTGATTCGTTTCTGCACTCTGCAAGGTACTTACTTCGTCTCTTCCTCTTTTGAAATAATTGCTGTTTTGTGCCTTCATAGGTTTCCTTTTCTGGTTTTTGTGCATAGTTTCTGATTTTGATCCTATATTTTGGTTTTTCTTCAAGGGGTAGGGTTAGGATTTCAGGATTTCATAGGTTTCCCACTTTCTAATTCTTAGGGATTTCAGGATTTCTTTTGGGGGTTTTAATTTCGCTGTTTTGTGGGTTTATTCACAGTGGGTTCAAGGTATAAACTAGGTTCAATATGAGTAATGAATGGCTTAGGAAATGGGCTGGGATGGTTCTTCTTTCGTCAAGCAGTAGTGAGGAAGAGGACGGTTCCTCTTCTTCCTCCTGCTCGTCCACGGAGGTGGATGAGATGCTGCGGCGCAGGAGGGAGTTTGGGCGGAAGTACGAGCGGCAGGTTCTGGAGGTTGACCCCGTCAAAGTCGTCTACCCTCGGAACTCCGAAGAGAAACGAAAATGGATTAAGGAGTATGCTTGGGCTGGGTTTGTAGATGGCAGAGAGCGTGCCGATTACGAGAGGATGGAAAGGGAGAAATTGTTTGAACGAGGGGTACCTGTGGAAGAGGGGAGATGCTCGCCCCTCGGGACTACCTCGAGGGGGTTTTCGGGTGGTTTATTTTTCGCGACCCGGAGAACTAACTTCGAGATCCCCTGTCCTTCCGCAGGTACTATGGCTCCTCGGAAGTGCATCGTCCGACCTGAACTGTACCCTGCTCCCTTTGATGCCGAATTATACACTTGGGTTGACGTGGAGCCCAAGGGAGTCCAATCCAGCTTAGTTTCAGATGACCAGCTCATGGCAGTGCGGGAGGTCGTGCTTCCCAGCTCGGGGGATGCTGGTGATAACTACAAAATTCTACCCTGTTCAGCCAATGACAGGATTTGTTCTCGGACTGACAATAGCTCTTTCTTCTTCTACGCTGACGTTATTCAAAATTTAGGGGTGAGCTTGCCTTTCACCAACATAGAGATTAGAGTATTGAACGAACTCGGCCTGGCTCCCTCTCAGCTCCATCCCAATACTTGGTCTTTTCTCCGAGCCTTTCAGAGATATTGTAACGCTAGGAACCTGGTTTGCACAGCTCGGCTCTTCCTGTGGGTGTACAATCCGTTCGTTAGTAACAAGGAGGGTGTCTCAGGTCGGCTTTGGGTATCGACCAAGGCTCGAGGTCATTATGGGCTTTTTGGGATGTTCTCTGAATCATGGAAACAATTCAAACCGCGCTTCTTTAAGTACCAACATGTGGGTTCTGGTCGCCCCTGGTTTATGGGAGAAACGAAACCGAGATTTCCCTTAGAATGGACACAAGAATTTTTCATCCGACATTCGGAGGCACCTCAACGGTGGTCAGGGACGACCTTGGATGCCGATGAGGCTGTTACAGCCTTCCACTTTCAAACTGAGTACCGAGCTCGCAAGTCTCAGCTTGATATAGGAGTGTTCATGACGTGCCCAGTCCGAGAAGTCTTAACAAACATTGGTAGATAGCTTTTCACTTTTTTGCCTTTGTAATCTATTCTTTTTGTCTTTTGCTGATTTCTTTGTTTCTTTTCTTTGTGTTTTGCAGAGAAATATTGGGCCAACATGTCTTCTAAAGCGATGAGGGCTGCCTTGGAAGCGCGCAAAAAGAAGGCTTCCACATCTCCTGCTGCTGTTGCCGTCGTCGCCGAGGTGGCAGCCACCGAGGTCACTGCTGATACGACCTCGACAGGTTCTGGTCCTCTTCAACCTACTCCGCCTGCCGTTATCCTTGCGCAGGCTCCTCAACCGGCGGCTAGCTCGGACGTAGCAATGGTTGTCGCGCCGAGCTCGCCTGCTCAGGGCCGAGGATCTGAAGGTTCTTCCCGACCTCCAGTAGTCACCGTCAGTCCCTCAGTTAGAGAGGGAATTCTGAAGATGTCGGGGGCTGAGTGGAAGAAGAAGGCCGAAGACTTTGCTATTCAGATGAAAAGGGCCTGTACCATGTTTAGTGTTCTATCCGAGGTTGCTGACGATGTGGCAGAGGGTATATCACCCGCTCAGAAGAAAGCTCGGTTGGAGGCTGCGGCGGAGGTGGAGGATCTAAGACAGAGGAAGAAAGCGGCCGAAGAGAAGCTGGCGGAGCTGGAAGAAAAACATCGGCAACATATCGCGGAGCTCCAAAAGCAGAATGAGGAGGCCATGGCTCAGATGAAGGCTGAGGTTAGGGAAGCTGGTCGGCAGGAGAGGTTGGCCGAGGTGGAGAAAGTTAGGACCCTGCTGAAAAGAAGGGCTGCCCAAGCACTTAAGCATAAAGTGGCGGCACAGGAAGCTGATTTCCAGTTTGAGAAAGCTGGAAACAAAATCTTCGCCAGTGCGGTGGAGCAGGTTCTGCACTTGAATCCTGGTCTCCGAATTAGGGTGGTTGGGGCTAGTGCCGCCTATGGGGTAGAGGATGGCAAGATGGTGGATTATGGGAGAGATAGGGCCGAAGTTGATCTTGACCAGCCTGAGGAGAATCTTCCTGACCCCCTGGCCGAGAGAATGGAAGAAGATTTTGATCCGAGGTCGGTTGTGTTATCCGACGTAGAGGATTGACATGGCGTAAGTCCCTTATGCTGGGCAGCATGATTTTTCTTTGTAACAACTTTGTTGGATATGCTGAATGTCACCTGATAACAGTTTGTTTTTAACTTAATGCAAGTTCATATTTTGCTTAACTTGTTGCATAAAAAATTTGTGTGCAAGTTATTTGTCACTTGTTGCATACGTTGAAAAAGTTTTTAGGCAACGCGAGATAGTGAGATCTGTTGCGTGGTTTTACATCGTTGTTTACGCAAGTATTAAATTTAACTTGTGACGTATAACGAATTATTAAGGGCCTTGGTCTGTGAAGCTTTCTCACACCCAAGTCACCCATGATCATTTTAAGGTTTAGATCGGGTTACTCAGTAAGTGCAGTAATCTTATAAGGTTTCCTCTGGAAAGAGGTGCTGTATATAAGGGCATACGGTAGGGAACTCGGAACATCCCGTCTTGGCCGAGGTGGGTGTCCTCTACCCCGATGTGGAAGAGGTTGCTGAGTGAAGTGATGTAAAAACATTTCACTGCAAGCTGTACATCATCGGGTGTCCCTTGTACATTGTGCATATGAGCCGATCTCTTTTGGGAGATGTAGGCTGTGCATAACGCCATGCAACATTTAGGTGGCTAGTGCTAAATGAGAAGCTAGTACGTACGTATATAAAACTGTGGCACTTGAGTAAAGGGCAAGTTTGTATTTCATTGATTAGATGTCAGAATACATTGCCTTTTGAAAATAAACTTTGTATTTCATAGTGGTGGCACTCTGGCCGACCTTGGAAAGATGGATATCTCACAATGAAAGGGTGCTATGACCGAACTTAAAAAGGTGGATATCTCACAATGAAAAGGCACGCTGGCCAAACATGAATTAAAAAGCCTAAACTGATAGGCAAACATTTTGACTAAGAATTTAAGTAGAGTTTTTTGGTAACCGTGACTTGCTTCTGAGGTAAACCTGTTTGGGCGATGTAGGTTCTCAGTAGGGTGGTGATCTAAGGGCTTTACTGAGTTCGGCTCCTTAGACAGTGTCCCAGAGTCTGTGCTTCGTGAGCACCTCTGTTAGGGTCTGCTTGTCTTAGAACCGTGCTCACACCCTTCGGGGACCGATGCTCAGGTTTCACTTTTGGAGCGCTGATCTTCCGCGTTTGCAGGATCAGGACATTTTGCTCCAGTGTTTGTTTCTGCTTTTTTCTTCTTAGCTGCCTCCTTCTGAACCGAGGAGGAATGCCTGGGATACTTAACCAGCTTGAAGCCACTTGGGGGCTGCCGAGTTTGTAGGAGGAGAAGGAGGTGTTTTTTGATTATGAAAAAGCTGTTGATCCCAGATCGGGTTTGGTCGGTAGGACCGTTGTCGTCTTGTTGTCCTGGACTCTCTTTTCTGACCTCGATGCCTAAAATTTGTCCTTTGGTCAAGGTTGGATCAGTGGGTTCTTTCTGCTTCCTTTTTCCTTCCCGTAGACTTGCATTATAGCAAATTCGGGCTTTTACTTGGTCGGCCTTTACCGTGACGACCTTGTCGTCTGAACCAACAAACTTCATTGCTAGGTGGACCGTAGAAACTACCGCCCCAAAGGCTTGGAGGAAGGTTCGTCCCAGAATGGCGTTGTATGGGGAATCAGAGTTTACTACCAAGAATTTTATAATCTCCGTCCGGGCTGAAGGTTGCTTACCCAGGGTTATCGGAAGATGGATAGCTCCGAGGGGGCGGATTGCTTCTCCTGTAAAGCTGATGAGGTTTCCTTCAAACTTGAGGAGGTCAGATGATCTGAGTTTTAATGCTTGAAAAGTGTGCAGGAAGAGAATGTCGGCCGAACTCCCTTGATCGACAAAAACCCTGGCGACTTCAAAATTTCCTATCAGCGCGGTTATTACCATGGGGTCATTATGATCGGGGACAACATCTTCCATATCCAGGTCGGAGAAAACGATGGGAATATCTCGAGACGGCTTTTTGTAAATGGGCTTGTGGTGTACTGCCAGGATTTGGTTGATGTACCTTTTCCTATCTGCTCTCATTTCTCCTCCACCTGCGAAACCTCCGGAGATAGTTTCTACCCGTAGGTTTTCTGGTGACTTATCCATGTCTTGGATCGCGACCAAGCTTACTCGTTGTGGCTCCTCATCTCTCTTCTCGAGGGATGGCTCCGCTTTTGCTTTGCCTTTATCATTATCCGGGCTGCGGGTTCTTCTTCGGCCTTTCCTTTCTACTGCTTCTCTTACATACTGTTGTAATTTTCCCTTCCTTATCATGTCTTCGATCACATCCCGAAGCCAAGTGCATTGGTCGGTGTGATGCCCATACCCATCATGGAAATTACAGTATTTCGACCTATCTCTGATATTACTTTGATTCCTGAGGAAAGGGGGGCGAGTTACCCCCCTGAGGTCGGTTTGCATAGTCTCTCTCCAGACTTGAGATCTCGGGACTGTTAGGGGGGTGTACACATCATACTTGGTGGTGTAGGGACGTCGGCGGTCCTCTTGGTGCCCGGGGCTGGGGCGTCCTCGGTCACCTTGGTCTGATCTTCCTCCTTTCTCGTCCCTGTTGCCTCGAGGGCGACCTCGGGGAAGGGCACTTTGAATTGTAGCTTGGCTGTTTTCCATTCTATTAGTCTGTCCTTTGGTGAATTCTTCTAAGTTAATGTACTTATTTGACCGCTGTCTCAGCTCGGCCATGTCCCTCGGCGGTCTTCCAACCAAGGAATCTTTGAATCCTCCTTCGAACAATCCTTGAGTAAGGAGGAGTATGGCTACCTCGGGTGATAAGTGAGGGACCGAGCTGGATTCAGTGTGGAATCTGTGCAAATACGCACGCAGTGTTTCATCTGGCTTCTGGGTTACTGTTGCTAGGGTGTGATCCGACCTTGGCTGTATGCAACTTGCGGTGTACCTATTGAGGAATGCTTGCTTCATTTCTTTCCAGTTATTGATGGAATTTCTTGGCAGTGTGGAAAACCAACGCAGGACGGGAGCTTGGAGGGTCATGGAGAAGGCCCGACACTTAAGCCGATCTCCTCCCCATGAAAGTTAATTGCGCCTTCATAATTGAGGACGTGTTCCTGCGGGTCGATCAGGCCGTTGTACCTAGCGATGTTGGTTGGCCCGAGGTACCCAGGTGGTGGCTGGTAGGACATGACTGCTGGGGTGAAGGGGTGGCCTGGATGGACATCGTCGGGGTCGGCTTGTTGGTCATCAAAAGGTGGTGTCTGAGGTAACTGATTGAGAGTAGTAAGTGGTGTTGTAACCATTTGTGGTGTCAACAGTTGTGGAGATGCCAAGTTTTGGGTTGGGAGTATAGTGTTACCTTGGTCTGTTGGGATGGTCAGAGGTTGCGTTGCCTCATTTGTGGCTGGGGTTTGATCTGGTATAACTCGTTCAGCAAGGCGGTGCATGGTTATCTGTTGTAGGTCTGCGATAGCTTTTCCTTGTTGCTCCACTATTCTCATTTGTTGTCGCATTAGAGATAAGAGTTCGGCATCTCGTGAAAGGGAGGAGTGACGTGAGTGGGAGCGGTGGGTGGTGCTGATAGACTGAGCACGCTCACCACGGGGGCGGTGCTGTTCAGTGTTGGTCTCACCAAGTTCAGAACGTAGCTGCACGCGCCGACCTCCTCTGTCATACTGAGCTGGGTTGGTGATATCAGTGTGGATGGTATAAGGCCCACTGTGTGTATGGGTAAACTCTGGGGGAGGAGGTGACGGTGGGGGAGGTAGTGGGGGAGGAGGAAGGGGAGGCGATGGAGGGGGCGGTGGTGGAGGTGGTGACGGCCTTGCTGCCCTGTTGGCTTCAAGATGCTCACGTAGGTCCTCCGGAGACCGTGCCCTCCTGGGACGCCCTCTTCCTCTCCTTTGAGCTGTTGGAACGTCAGACATGGTAGATTCTTGGTGGGGCTGATGTTTATCTTTTTCCCACAGACGGCGCCAATGTTATGTCCTAGGGCGAGGAGAACCTCTAAGAAGGGGAAATCTACCTTAGAGGGGACTCTGCCTAGGGTTTATGTGTAATGTTTGTCGGGAGTCCTCTAGTGGCCAAAGGGGAAGCCAAAGAGATACCCTAATCACTGGTGTGTGAGGGTGGCGATTAGGGTAAGAGGACGTACCTTTGCCCCATGTAGTACTGAGCTACTTATAGAGGGGAGCTGGTTGCCCTAATGGGCCAACTTGGGGCCCAAGTAGGGCCAGCCTGTAATGAGCTAGGAGTGGTGCGCTGTCCTTCCGGATAAGGATGGGGTGAGCTGTCCTTGCGGATAAGGCCTGGGGACGTCATCATGTCCTTGGTGTCGGAATCTTTGGGGTGATGTCGGACCTGGGAAGACGTACGGAGATCGGACCTGAGCAGAGGCATGAGGTCGGCCTGTATCTGGCGCTTGTTCGGCCGTTGAGCCCTGAGCTCGGCCAAGCGTTCGGTGGGTCCCTTGTTAGGTCCTTGAACTTTTAGCGGGGTTTATGGGGAGCTCGGCCTAGCCAGGTCCACCACACATATCAGCTTAATTTCATTTCATGTTTGTTTTCCCTTAAGATAGTAGTTTTGGCTTTTTTTTCAAAAATAATCATAATCTAACGTGTTTGCTTATCAATGCAGATTATAATCTTATATTATATTCTTGAAAAAATAATAAAAATATAAAAGCTCCCTTTAGCAGCTAGAGATTATTTTTTGTAAGATTATTTTTTTAGACCCATGTAATTTTCTTATTATACCCTTATAACTCCAACACATTGACTACACTATTATCACTCCATACCCTTTTTGGTAATTTACTCAGTAAAAAAATAATCTTCTTTACACTATCCAAACAAAATAGATAAGCTTAAATTCATTTTTCAGCTAAGATACCAAACATAAACATAATCTCATTTTACCAGCTATACCAAACACGCACTAAGAGACCCAAACATAAACAGATTATAATTTTAACAAATTATACCAGATTATAATCATAGATAAAAATAATCATAATCTAATTTTACCAGCTATACCAAACATGCACTAAGTATAACCTGCGGAAAAGAGAAGAGAAAGCTACATCTTCTGCTAGCCTTGATTCCATTGAAAAGTATTCATAGCAATACTCTTCCCTCATATCAAGGCTAATTAGGTACTCCCATGTCAAAATAAATCGAAAAAGCATACAATCAAATGACTAGGTATAACTGTACCCATATTTATGGAGAGACTCCCTATAAAGGTCGCGAACATGTTGTATGGCTTCATCTTTAGTATATTTTGGTTTGAACTTGGGAGGACCTTTCCACTTTGAAACAGGATTGCATCTCACAACCACGACAGAGTCAGTATATGGGATATAAAGGTACTTCACATGCTTATTCTCAGATAGCAATTTCCTGCATAAGATAGAAAAGGGTAATCTAAGTCTTTGGAGGCGGATCCCTAATCACTTGGGCCAAAGGCAACGTAAAGAGAAGATACAGGCACATTTCATGATGCAGAAATAAATGGGTGAGTGGAGCACACATGCATTTAAATGTAAAGCATTTAGGAAGTTGGTTATTGAAAATGCGTAAACACGTATTTTGGTTTTTGAAAATGTTCGCAAAAATCATACCGATTCTCTATTTATCAGTGACATCAAATTGATCATTCAGTGACTAGTAATGCCAGCACTTTCATCCTTCAAGCACCAAGTTGATGTTACATATATCTTAGGAAGACCAATTAATATATTTAAAAAATGGAGGGCTTATGTCATGTTGTGTATATCTCTAGGAAAAAAATGGACATTTACTGAGTATATAATTATATTTGACAATTACTTTGAATTTGAAAGTGCCATTTACCACAACATGTCTGTCTCTATCCAGAACACCCTTCTAGCTTCCTGCTTTTCTCATATGCACAATTCAACTTGAAAAGCGAACCTTAAGTCCAATTTAATACCAGTCATCATAATTCCCTAGCGCTTGCGTTTTTATAGAATTTTCTAGACTCCAAAATTGAAAGCCATCATCCATAAAGTGCATTTTTTAACATATTTTTGTTATTTCCAAAGACAATACATAAAACTTATTATCTTGATACATTGTTAGTCATATGCACCAAAGGTTTTTGTTTCTTCCCTTTTACCAAATTCAATGCATAAAAGTAGATTAAGTTATTATATTGTAATGCACCAGGTATGGAGCCGACCACGGCCGACTGAAACATTACATCCCAGATAGTGAACTGACTAGAGCCCATGCATACCTCACAAGACCGAGCAGGCCAACCTGGCGAAACCCAAACTGACCATCAGACAACCCCTAGACCACATCCGAGAATCACCCCAACTCGGTCGCCGACTAACCAACCCCAATAGCAACTAGAACAGTACCCAGTTGGAGTACTGCACTAAGGGGACACCATAACCAGATCCTTTCAGGATATTTGAATCAAATAAATTTCAAGGAGATCATTTAGGTCTAAACTCATTCTGATGAATTCACTTACAAATTTTCTTCATCTTCCTCTTCCTCTAAATACATGGCTAATCTTTATCTGATCAACTTATCTAACTAGTACTTCTATTGTTCCACTTCTTATAAGTCCAAATCCAAAACTATCTTGGGTGGAAGTGGAACTCAACCATCTTTTCCTGGTAGATTTCACTCCTATTTTCCTTCTTTACATTTAATCTTGAATTTGATCCTATCTTATCTTGTATCCCCATTTATCCAATGCTGCATTCTGATCTCCGCCATAATCATGTCTTGTTGGCACTTTTTTTAATAAAAGAATATATATATATATATATATATATATATATATATATATAGAGAGAGAGAGAGAGAGAGAGACAGAGAGAGACAGAGAGAGAGAGACAGAGAAGAGACTAGTACAACAGGAGGATAAAACATCCTCAAGAACTTAAAAAATAAAAATTTAAAATTTAAAAAAAAAAAAAAAAAAAAAACTACACCAAATATACAAAGAGATACCAAAAAAACTAAGAACCGAAAACATGCAAAAAAGCATGCCAATCACTCTGCAAATCAGATAAAGAAACCCCTCCAAAGAGGCTATGGGCAGAGCACCACAAAGAGGCAAAGAAAACTATGCTGTCCCAAAAGATTCAAGAGACACCCAACACCCTGAAAAAATTCTAGTGTTCAAATCAGTGTCCATATGCATGTTACTGAATTTGCATTCTATATAATTTGCTTTGCGTCTGCTAAAACGAAACCTCTGAGATTCTTCCCTCCACAGTTCTGGGTTAACATTTATTCCCTCCCTTGACTCTCCCAATAGAACTATGAGTTCATTTGTTCGTTCTTAATAACTTAATTTGCAAGAAAACCATTCTCAGCAGCAAGTAATCAAGGTAACTAACAAGGCAGAAGAAAACTACAAGCAGGTGGTTGAACCTAAGCCTCAAAAGGATTCTAGAAAATATATTCAGTCCTATTGTAGAGCATGCTGATAGCTAATTTAATATGAATAATAATAATGATAACAAAATAATGACAATGGATGAAGATGATCACACACAAAAATTTGTAATAACATTTAGAAGTTAAATAAAATTATTAGTATATTTAAATGTGTATGAAATATTATTTTTATTGGCTTATTATATCAGCTGTGAGTTGGTGGTCAGAGGTTCTAATTGGGCTCTCCACTGATGCGGTTAAAGCAGAATACATTTGAATGTTATTAAAACCGTACCAGTGATCAAACTACTGGTCAGGGCAGTGGTTTACTGGTTTAGTGGTTTAACCACTGAAATAGTAATTAAACCGCGTGGATTTATACCAGTTAACTTGGACACAATATATATTTTTATAAAAGAATATCTGCAGAAAAATTTTTAAAAGAAAAACATACTCAAATTTAAAATCCATAATTTATAGTAGTTTGCTCTGAGTTCTTAAAAACAAACACCCATAACAACCACATCTTAACTGTTTAACATGTTGATAGTTTAAACTTTAAAATTTAAAATTCTAAAACCAAACTTAAAGTATTTATCGCACTTAACAAAAAAATATGTTTCTTTTATTTTTTTTTTTAAAGATTGAAAAACGACGTCATTTTAGAGTTTTACATTATAAAAAAAAGGAACCTGCCCGATTCATGAAATTCAGGCCGGTTCAACGGTTTACCGGAATTCCTACCAATTTTTCACTGGTTTATCTGGCTTGATGCACAAACGGTTGAATAGATATACCGTACCGGTTCTCCAGTTTTCCGATCGAACTGAACGGTTCGGTATTTATAACACTGCATCTGACCCCTATTACCTCATATGGTGGGAGCCTTGACACTAAGTCATTCTTTTATTCTTATTGTTATTATTATAGCAGCTGGGACTAAACTTATCAAGTTTGAGATCCTAGTTCCATAATTCACCACTCCTCAAAAAAAAAAAAGAATAAATAAATAAACCTCAAGCAATTACTTGTGATTTTTCTTTATCTCATTCATGGTTGAGACAGCTGTGTGCTCCACAAGTTCCTGTCGATCAACACACTGAAGGGTGACTTCAGCCACAACTCCAAGTCCCCCGAGACCACAACGAGCAAGATAAAACAGCTCAGGATCTTTCTCTTTTGAGATCTCTATTGTCCCCTTTGCTGGAGTGACCAGTTTCATGGCAATCACCTGCTCATCAATAGGAGGCAATCTAGCACCAGTGCCATGTGCACCTACCTAAAGCACATGAATGCAAAGAGTTATAGTACTGAATTATGATGACGGGAAGGGATAGAATTTAGTTCACTAAGCAATATCAAGTGAGTACAAAACCCTCACAGCAGGCAGAAAATTCAGATTTCGTTTACAACTAATGTTCCAAATGAATTACATAGCCTAATCTATAACAATGTAAGAATTCACAGGGTGATGTAGTTAGTAGCCGGTCAATGAAACATTACAATTCTAAAACTGATACTCATCAAACCAATGCTTAGTAAACAAAATGTTAAAAAAATTCCTTGATATTTAAACACGAGTTCAGCTCGTGAACAATGACTCCAACACATTCCATGTACTCAATTAAACGATATGAACCTATAAAGTACACATCCATAATCGCCATCAATTGATATGAACCTATACCCATTTGAATTCAAAGAATGAATCAAAATTTAATCAATTATTCAAACCACAACCAATTCATGTAACATAAAAATAGGATTAAATACCTAAATTAGTCCCTAAGCAAAAAAAAGTGCCTCCCATTTAGTCCCTGGGAATAAAAAAATTTCAACTTGTTCCCTAAGAATCTCAAGAGTCATAAGTAGGTCAAAATAATTCATGATAGGCACTAATATATGCCAAAAATTTGCCATCAAAAGGGCTCATTTGTTTAGGCCTTTTTCACTTTAAAAAAAGTGATAATTTTGATCAAAACAGTCACTTTTAACACTTGCATATTTCTTTGGTCGAGCTTCGCCAGAAAGAGAATGCTAACAAGTAACAAGTGTCGTAAGCCCGTAAGAAGTATCCTAAAAACATTGTTTAAGGATTCCAAAAAATAGAAACCTTGCGTTGTAAAATGGTGTATTTAATATCTTGAATAGTTGAATTTGAAAATAAGTTATGATTTTCGATGCAAAATTTCTATTTCATAAATCCTTATTCCTTAAACAATGTCATTTGGATACTGGTTAGTACCGGAAAGGCAAAAGCTGAGTGGAAAAAAAACTGAAGTTCAGCTTTTTATAAAAGCTATGTGAATCGCTGTTGTATAACCACTTTTTTTTAAACCTAAACAAACGCGTCCTAATCTGACTGGCACTTACGAGTTTTGGACGTATTTATCTGTCATATTCCAAACAAAACACACTTTTCAAGAAATTCAATAATTACTTAGATTTCCAATCTATTAATTATGTTTTTTCTCACTATACCCTTTGTGTAATTATTAATTTTTCTCTACTGTTCACATAAACCAAGACTCATTTAATAGGGGCAAACATTATTACACTCTTAAAATCCTCGAAAAGTCAGATAGTAAGAGACGGAGGGCATATCATTTCTTAGGGGGCATGATTGAAAAAAATTCGAAAAACCTGAATGATGCCACCAATTTGCTGCTCCCTAATGGAAGCAAAATTCTGGAGTGTAAGGCCATGGTCCTTAATCCCATCAACAAGCTGCTGCACCCTAATCCCAGCCTCCACCCTCACAGTCTTCTTCTTCTTATCCACTTCCAAAACCTTATCCATCAGCGCCAAATTCACCATCCCCACCCTCGAAAGCCCGATCCCATTCGGCGAAAGCCCCGAGCCCACGGGCCTAATCCGCGTCTTCTTCTCGTTCGCCTCCCTCACCAGGCTCTCCAGCTGGTCCAGACTCTCGGGCTGGTGGAAGTTTCGGGTCTGAACCTCGTGGGTCCCGCTCCAGTTGGAGACCGTGTGGAGGTCTTCCGGCAAGGGTGCGTAGCGGAAGATTTGGGCTTTCTTGTGCTTGGCGTTTTCCGGCAAGGGGAAGGAGTAGTACGTGGCGGCGCCGCAGAAGAGAAGGAGCGCCGCGTAGCCGACGTACTTGCGGGTTTCGGCATCCGTGGAGGAGGAGGGTTCGGGGATGGTGGAGAATCGGCGGAGGTGGTCGGTGCGGGTGGTGGTTGCGGCGGTGGAGGTGGTGGAGGTTAGGGTTTTGGGAGGGTGGGAATGTGAAGAAGGAGTGAGAGAGTGGTGATGGCGAAGAGGAATGGAGCGTTTGAGAAGGAGAGCTCTCAGCATTTCTACGAGACGGTGGTTTAGGATGGAAAAAGCTGAGTGGAGTATGAGAGTGTAGTCCTGTAGAAGAATTTGGAATTGCAAGAGAAAGGATTTTTCTTTTCTTTTCTTTTTTGGGTAAATGATGGTTTTTTTTTTTTTTTAACCATAATCAAATAAATGGATCCTATAGGTGTCTGGCACTACATGCCATCCACCCCTCTGACTTGACTCCGCACTGTCATGAGCAGATCTACCATCTCTACGTCCTCTCCTAGCTACTCGTAAACCCCCTGAATCTCACGCATGATAGGATGGTAGTATACAATTTGATATCATGTGTAATATCAGGATTGTATATCTGCTCCCGGTATGCTACATCAACAAGTCGAAAAATACTACACATTCTTGACATTTATTCGATCTACATATGAAAGCAATTACAAATTATTACCAAAAAAATAAATTGAAATTATTATAAAATTTACATTAGCAACTTGAAGATCATAATCCACCCTAGTCGATGTAGGTAGAGGATAAGGGTGAGAGTACGTGTGAACCCAATCTACATAATCCACCACGCACTCCTCGGCGTGTATAGCAAGAGTGCCATAGACTACATGAACACCCCATTTAGCTCATCGCTCCTCAATCGCAGCACACAAAGGAAGCGGATGTGGTGGAGGCGGAATATACTTGTATAACCGAATTGCCGAAGCACTCGCTCTGAAAGGTACGGTCGCCTAATTTTACCACAACGCGGAATATAATGTGTAACACCTACAGTTAACTACCCTTAATTACCCTTAGCCAATTAGTGAATTTGAAATTTTCTTTTTAACTTATAAAAATCTTCCGTCAATCGGACGGAGTTTCGTTTGTTTTTAGGACTTTCCCAAAATTCTGGTTTCCCTGTATCCTGATAAACATTAATATTTTCAAATTCCAGAAAGCCAACAGGGCTATATACATATATCACAGCTTGTGCAACTTCGTGCACACATCAGAATAGCAAAGTATAAAACATCAGAGTTTCAGCAGTTATATAAACAAGTTGTGGAAAATAGTCATTTCCCCAAAATAAGACTCCTACCCAAAAGGAGTCGTCCTGGGGCCCCAAAAACTATGTACAATATACACAACAAAAATGAATCAAATCACATCATTGGGCCCAGGACATTCCCATGTCCTACATATGTAAGTAACCTACTCTCCCTGTGAGGGAGAGTACTCCTGCTCGGCCTGATCAAGTGCAAACTCTTCCTCGGTACCTGTGGAAATAGTAAGGAGTGAGTATTACACATAAAATGGGGAAGCAGTTTCCAGTTATGACATAATGTTATACCAATCCAAACACATTTAACAATTCAATCACAAAATAATAAGTCTAAACATATCACAATTCATTATCAAAGTATCTGATAATTTCTCAAGTTGGTTTTACCTCTTCATTCTTATTCGTTAATTCCATAAAGTCTTTTATTCATTACTCATACATTATATCCACATTTCACTTTCAGTGTGCTCCAGTCACGACTTTACTGCGTTCGCACCCAATGCGCGATCCCGTCTTACCACGTCTGGACAACACTCCCGGTTACAACCGGTTTGCATCACTAGGAATTTAATGCTCCTGCCAGGCATTTGGCACACCCAAGGGTCTCTCGCTCAACCAGGACTTTCTCACCCAAAAGGCTTCACCCTGTCAAGCTATGCTATCACATTTTCCACATTTCATTATACATTTCAGTTATTTGAATTCATTCTCTTTTTCACATTCTCAACACATTTTGTATCATTTATTTTGGCAGTGAAATAAGTCTTGGTGCATTGACGCCTAATAGGGCATTTGGACCTAATGGGAATTTAGCCTGGTGAGCACTTGACCCTTGGGAATTTGGTACACCCGGCAGGGGCACCTAGTCTGTCAATGCACCGATACTCAATTCAACTGCACTTTCCATTATCATTTAATTCATATATGATTTCCATTCTTTGCCTTGGTTTATAAATAACATCATGTCTCAATCATTTAGCAAAATACACACTTAAATTATAAACATCACCAAATCACAAGATTATATACCAATATCAAAAATAAAGCATCTCATCATCTAATTATTTTTCCTATGTCATGAGTTCTAATTATTAACTACCCTATGGTATAATAATCTAGACTAACACATAACTCTTAGTACCCATTATATGCATATTGTAAAATAATCCCCAGAATACGGTAATACTCACTAATACCCACTCCTTACCTCAAAATAGCAAGAAGTAAGGAAACCTTTGTGTGCCCTAGCTCAAAACCTTGAGACCTTGAATTTCTTAAGCCTTGCTTGCCACCTCAACAAGGATATAATCAAGTGATGATAAACAACTCTATTTGGGGGAGTACAAGATGGTTGATTTTTGCCCTTCTCTTGGTCTTGATTTGATGGCATGAAATTGAGACTCTACATAATCAAGGGCACAAGAAAACCCTAAGCAAGTGCAACTTTTATGAGTGAAAGAGAAAGGACTAGAATCATGGCTTACCATAAGATTTCACTTACCCAATTGATGATGAGCTTGAAAATCCAAGAGGGAGAAGAGAGGGACAACTCGTGAGGTAGAGGGAGAAGAGGGAAGGAGCTTCAACCTATTTCCATGGTGCTAGCTTGATGGAGTTTGATGGTTTTGAGTTTGATTTGCTCAAAATCAAGTGTATGTAATGAGAGGGTGATGAAATGGCTCTTGAACTTGGGAGAGTTGATGAAGATGATGGGTTGATGTTGATGAGGGTGAATGAGGGAGTGCAAGGCTCAACACTTCTTATTTTCTGCCTTGGGAGCCAGCAAAATCGTGTGGCTCATAACAAAACTTTGGCCCCAAGCTTGGATTCGACGCACCAGATCTGATCTGGTGGCGCGCGCGCGCCTGGGTGCAGTGACCGCGCGCCTGAGCGCGAGGATCAGCACCAGCACACGAGCTGGTGCATGGCGCCGCACCAGGTGCTGACTGGGGAGGAAATTGGCGCGCCAACCAGAGGCTGGTGCATGGCTGGTGCGTGCAGGGCGCGCCTGGGCGCACGGGAAGGCGCGCCTGAGCGCAAATCTACCTGTCCCAGCACCAATGAATAGTGGTGCACGCCTGGGCGCAGGCTGGCGCGCCTGGGCGTGGGTCAGAGTTTTCAAACTTCGATTCACCGTAACTTTTTCGTTAACCGGCGGATCGGGTCCAAATTTTTAGACAAGCTTCTTAACCCCTTAAACTTCACATCCAACGGTGGAATTTAATTTCTTAGCATCCTATAATAAATTCCTAATTTTCTCTTTTCGGTCGATTTCTAACATCTAAAATGCCGATCTAACTCCCGATTTCGCTTAGTTAACTTTGCCCGCTGCTACAAATGTCTTCTATACGACCCCTAGTACTTATAATTACTACTCACCTATCTCCCAAAATTCGTTAAGTCATTAATCCAATTATTTTTTAGGTTTTAATAATAATTTCTCTTAAAAATAAAGCTTAGGATGTTACAATTCTCTCCCACTTACCAAAATTTCGTCCTCGAAATTCAGTTGGCGTCGAACAATTGTGGATGAGACTGCCTGATCTTGTCTTCCAACTCCCATGTAGCCTCTTCCACATTGTTCCTGATCCAAATGACTTTCACCAAAGAGATTTCCTTGCCTCTAAGCTGCTTCACTTGCCTGTCTTCAATTCTCACTGGCAAAACTTCAAAAGTCAAATTCTCCTTCAAAGGCAAATCATCCAAGGTGACCACATGTGAGGGATCATGGACGTATTTCCTTAGCTGTGAAACATGGAACACGTCATGAAGCCTTGCTAAGTGAGGGGGTAAGGCAATCCTGTAAGCCACCGGGCCAACCTTCTCCAGAATCTCATAAGGCCCAACAAACCGAGGAGTCAGTTTCTTGGACTTAATTGCCCTACCAATCCCTGTAACCGGAGACACAATCAGGAATACATGATCCCCAACATCAAACTCCAAAGGTCTTCTTCGCCTATCAGCATAACTCTTCTGGCGATCCTGGGAAGTTTTCATCTTATTCTTGATAATTGTGATCTTCTCAGTTGTTTCTTTCACAATATCAGGACCTGTCAACAAATTCTCACCTATCTGGAACCAACACAGAGACGTCCTACATTTCCTTCCGTAGAGAGCCTCAAATGGTGTCATGCCGATACTAGAGTGAAAGCTGTTATTGTAAGTAAACTCCATCAACGGCAGTAACTGCTCCCAACTACCAGCTTGCTCCAGAACACATGCTCTCAACAAATCCTCAAGTGTCTGGATAGTACGCTCAGATTGTCCGTCTGTCTGTGGATGATAAGCCATACTGAATTTCAGCTTAGTACCCAATGCCTGCTGAAGACTCTGCCAGAATCTAGACAGAAATCTCGGATCGCGATCGGATACTATACTGGTAGGAACACCATGCAGCTTCACTATGTCCCTGATATACAACTGAGTCAACTTCTCCAGAGTATACTTCTTGTGAATAGGGATAAAATGCGCACACTTTGTAAGACGGTCCACAACCACCCAAACTGCATCACAACCTGCAGCAGTCCTAGGTAGACCCGTCACGAAGTCCATAGCTATACTATCCCATTTCCACTCCAGGATATCAAGTGATCGCAAAGGACCACCAGGCTTTTGATGCTCAATTTTAACTTTCTGACAAGTTAGGCAATGAGATACATGATCGGCCACATCAGTTTTCAACTTCGGCCACCAATAAATCTTTTTCAAATCTTGGTACATCTTTGTTGCACCGGGATGGAAATTCATTTTGGTTCGATGTGCTTCCCAAAGGATATCTCTTCTAACTTCGAAATCCATAGGAACACATATCCGACCCCTAAATCGGATAATGCCATCAGAACCCTTCACAAAGTCGGGCTCTTCATTGCCCAATGCCCCTTCCAACAACTTTTGCAGTTCCGCATCATCAGCTTGTCTTTCTTTAATAAGACCAATCAAGTCATTGGTAACCTGAAACATTTCTAGAACAATGCTCTTCTCATTCACTTGCATGTTCAAGTTGAGGTCACTGAACTCTTGGATCAATTGCATCTCCTTCACCATCAAATTGCTGACATGCAAAGTCTTACGACTTAGTGCATCAGCCACTACATTGGCTTTGCCCGGATGATACTAAAGATCAAAATCATAGTCCTTCAGAAATTCCATCCACCTCCTCTGTGTCATATTCAACTCCTTTTGATCGAAGAGATAGTGAAGGCTTTTATGATCACTGAAGACTTTGAACTTTGAACCATATAGATAATGCCTCCAGATTTTCAAAGCAAAAACCACAGCCGCCAACTCAAGATCATGAGTGGGATAGTTCTGTTCATGCTGCCTTAATTGTCTGGACGCATAAGCTATGACTTGTCCTTGTTGCATCAACACACAACCCAACCCTTGTTTTGAAGCATCACAATACAACACAAAGGATTGAGTCGGGTCCGGCAAAATTAACACTGGGGAACTAGTCAACCGCCTCTTCAATTCCTGGAAACTATCTTCACATTCCGGGGATCACTCAAACGGAATACCTTTCCGGGTAAGAGTAGTTAAAGGAAGGGCTAATTTAGAAAACCCCTCAATAAACCTCCGATAATACCCAGCCATACCAAGAAAGCTTCTGATCACAGTAATGGACTTGGGTCTCTCCCACTTAAGCACCGCTTCCACCTTAGAAGGGTCAACAGCAACACCCTTATCAGAAATGACATGCCCCAGAAATTGCACCTCATTCAACCAGAAACTACATTTAGAAAGCTTTGCATAAAGCTATTTGGCCTTGAGAATTTGCAACACTATTCTCAGATGCTCGACATGCTCACTTGGACTCTTAGAATAGATGAGAATGTCGTCAATAAAGACTATGACAAAAGAATCCAAGTACGGCCTGAAGATCCTGTTCATATAGTCCATGAAGATGGTCGGAGCATTCGTGAGACCAAAGGACATCACCACATATTCAAAATGCCCATATCTCGACCTGAATGCCGTCTTAGGGATGTCCTCCTCTCGGATACGGATTTGATGGTATCCCGATCGGAGGTCAATTTTAGAAAATACGGCTGCTCCTCTCAATTGGTCCAGCAAATCATCAATGCGAGGCAGAGGATACTTGTTTTTCACAGTCACAGCATTCAACTGCCTGTAGTCGATACACATTCGGAGACTTCCGTCCTTCTTTTTGACAAAGAGAATCGGAGCTCCCCAAGGTGACACACTCGGTCTAATCAAGCCCTTAGACAAAAGCTCCTCTATCTGCTTTTTCAACTCCGCTAATTCCGGAGGTGCCATCCTGTACGGGGCTATTGAAATTGGACCTGCTCCAGGCATCAGATCAATACTAAACTCCACTTCTCTGTTCGGCGGTAATCCGGGAATCTCTGTAGGAAAGACTTCCGGAAATTCGCAGACTATCGGAATCTGACTGATCTCTGCCTCCTCATTCATTTCCAGGGCAGATAAAGAAAGATCACTAATAGTAACTGATTTCTGATGACAATCAATCAGGACATGGTGCCGAGACATCTAGTCCATGCCCAGAATGACATCCAATTTAGTTAGAGGCAAACAGATTAGGTTTACTTTGAATTCCCGCTCCAACACTCGAAGTGGGCAATCCAAACACATCGTTGATGTGACTACAGAAGAATTTGTAGGGGTAGAAACAGATAATTTATAAGGCATTTCTACTGCAGATAATCCTAACTTCTTCATGCAATCGGCAGAAATAAATGAATGAGTAGCTCCGCAATCAATGAGAATACCACAAGGAATATCATTAACATAACCGGTACCTCTAATCAGCTCATCGGCATCAGTAACTTCCTCACCATCCAGAGTATACACCTTGCCCTTCTGAGTCACCCGACTGTCACTAGCCTTCTGTACCTTGGCCACATTCACCTCCTTCTTAACTGCGTTTCTAGGACAATTCGCCAACATGTGACCCGGCTGACCGCATCTGAAACAGGTCACTACCCTCTTGCTCGGATCCAATTTCCAGCAATCTCCCCTATGTTGTCTGCCGCAATGTGGACAAATCGGAATAGGACCAAAGTTACTCACTACTTGGCCTGTTCTAGGCTGGGAGTAAGGACCTGGTCGCTGCACCGAACTCTTGCCCCTGACAGGACCTCCAGACTTCTATACATTCTTGCTGCGTTTCTCAGTTGCCCGTTGTTTCCGACTCTTCTCATAAGTACTAGTCATATTGATCAATTGAGACAAGTTGGCGATGTTCTGATACTCAAAAGCCATCTTGATTTCAGAATGAAGTCCGGTCTCGAACTTGATGCACTTGGTCCTTTCATAAGCATCTCTATAACTCCCTGCATATCGGATCAAGTCTTCAAACCTAGCAGCGTACTCCCCAACGCTCATATTCCCTTGCACGAGCTGCAGAAAGGTTATCTCCTTCTCTCTACGAACATCCTCAGGAAAGTATTTGCTCAGAAAACGACTCTTGAACAAATCCCAAGTGATCGCCTGATTGTTCGCCTCCAAACCCCTCCGCATCTGTTGCCACCAGTGTTCTGCCTCACTAGTCAACATGTATTGTGCTAGCAGAACCTTTTGTTCCTCCGGTGGTGCCATGGTATTAAGGATCTTTTCAATCTCTTGCAACCAAAGTTGTGCCCCATCGGGGTTGAACCCTCCTTCGAACTTCACCGGATCATTCTTTCTGAATCGTGCCAACCAGTCGATTGCAACTGGAGCTGGGGTCGAGGAATCATTGCTGCCGCTGTTGCTGTTGCTGCTGCTGCGTCTGCTGCTGCTATGTTATTCCCATGATTCTGTTGCATCTGTTGTTGCATCTGTACCATTTGCTCCAGAATAGCTCGGATTCCGTCATTATCGGTCCGTCTACCAGCCATACTGTTTAGTCATGCACAAGGCTGACAGTTAATGCTTAGTAGCATGATTAATAGTATAAACATCCTATCCATAAATTCTAGACTCTAAACTATAATTATCGATTACTCCCTTGGTGAGTAATCACTGGAGTAGCTCATAACTCCAAAGGCCGAGGGAAACTGCTCTGATACCATAAATGTAACACCTACAGTTAACTACCCTTAATTACCCTTAGCCAATTAGTGAATTTGAAATTTTCTTTTTAACTTATAAAAATCTTCCGTCAATCGGACGGAGTTTCGTTTGTTTTTAGGACTTTCCCAAAATTATGGTTTCCCTGTATCCTGATAAACATTAATATTTTCAAATTCCAGAAAGCCAACAGGGCTATATACATATATCACAGTTTGTGCAACTTCGTGCACACATCAGAATAGCAAAGTATAAAACATCAGAGTTTCAGCAGTTATATAAACAAGTTATGGAAAATAGTCATTTCCCCAAAATAAGACTCCTACCCAAAAGGAGTCGTCCTGGGCCCCCAAAAACTATGTACAATATACACAACAAAAATGAATCAAATCACATCATCGGGCCCAGGACATTCCCATGTCCTACATATGTAAGTAACCTACTCTCCCTGTGAGGGAGAGTACTCCTGCTCGGCCTGATCAAGTGCAAACTCTTCCTCAGTACCTGTGGAAATAGTAAGGAGTGAGTATTACACATAAAATGGGGAAGCAGTTTCCAGTTATGACATAATGCTATACCAAGCCAAACACATTTAACAATTCAATCACAAAATAATAAGTCTCAACATATCACAATTCATTATCAAAGTATCCGATAATTTCTCAAGTCGGTTTTACCTCTTCATTGTTATTCGTTAATTCCATAAAGTCTTTTATTCATTACTCATACATTATATCCACATTTCACTTTCAGTGTGCTCCAGTCACGACTTTACTGCGTTCGCACCCAATGCGCGATCACGCCTTACCACGTCTGGACAACACTCCCGGTTACAACCGGTTTGCATCACTAGGAATTTAATGCTCCTGCCAGGCATTTGGCACACCCAAGGGTCTCTCGCTCAACCAGGACTTTCTCACCCAAAAGGCTTCACCCTGTCAAGCTATGCTATCACATTTTCCACATTTCATTATACATTTCAGTTATTTGAATTCATTCTCTTTTTCACATTCTCAACACATTTTGTATCATTTATTTTGGCAGTGAATTAAGTCTTGGTGCATTGACGCCTAACAGGGCATTTGGACCTAATGGGAATTTAGCCTGGTGAGCACTTGACCCTTGGGAATTTGGTACACCCGGCAGGGGCACCTAGTCTATCAATGCACCGATACTCAATTCAACTGCACTTTCCATTATCATTTAATTCATATATGATTTCCATTCTTTGCCTTGGTTTATAAATAACATCATGTCTCAATCATTTAGAGAAATACACACTTAAATTATAAACATCACCAAATCACAAGATTATATACCAATATCAAAAATAAAGCATCTCATCATCTAATTATTTTTCCTATGTCATGAGTTCTAATTATTAACTACCCTATGGTATAATAATCTAGACTAACACATAACTCTTAGTACCCATTATATGCATATTGTAAACTAATCCCCAGAGTACGGTAATACTCACTAATACCCACTCCTTACCTCAAAATAGCAAGAAGTAAGGAAACCTTTGTGTGCCCTAGCTCAAAACCTTGGGACCTTGAATTTCCTAAGCCTTGCTTGCCACGTCAACAAGGATATAATCAAGTGATGATAAACAACTCTATTTGGGGGAGTACAAGATGGTTGATTTTTGCCCTTCTCTTGGTCTTGATTTGATGGCATGAAATTGAGACTCTACATAATCAAGGGCACAAGAAAACCCTAAGCAAGTGCAACTTTTATGAGTGAAAGAGAAAGGACTAGAATCATGGCTTACCATAAGATTTCACTTACCCAATTGATGATGAGCTTGAAAATCCAAGAGGGAGAAGAGAGGGACAACTCGTGAGGTAGAGGGAGAAGAGGGAAGGAGCTTCAACCTATTTCCATGGTGCTAGCTTGATGGAGTTTGATGGTTTTGAGTTTGATTTGCTCAAAATCAAGTGTATGTAATGAGAGGGTGATGAAATGGATCTTGAACTTGGGAGAGTTGATGAAGATGATGGGTTGATGTTGATGAGGGTGAATGAGGGAATGCAAGGCTCAACACTTCTTATTTTCTACCTTGGGAGCCAGCAAAATCTATGGCTCATAACAAAACTTTGGCCCCAAGCTTGCATTCGACGCACCAGATCTGATCTGGTGGCGCGCGCGCGCCTAGGCGCAGTGACCGCGCGCCTGAGCGTGAGGATCAGCACCAGCACACGAGCTGGTGCATGGCGCCGCATCAGGTGCTGACTGGGGAGGAAATTTGCGCGCCAACTAGAGGCTGGTGCATGGCTGGTGCGTGCAGGGCGCGCCTGGGCGCACGGGAAGGCGCGCCTGAGCGCAAATCTACCTGTCCCAGCACCAATGAATAGTGGTGCACGCCTGGGCGCAGGCTGGCGCGCCTGTGCGTGGGTCAGAGTTTTCAAACTTCGATTCACCATAACTTTTTCGTTAACCGTCGGATCGGGTCCAAATTTTTAGACAAGCTTCTTAACCCCTTAAACTTCACATCCAACGGTGGAATTTAATTTCTTAGCATCCTATAATAAATTCCTAATTTTCTCTTTTCGGTCGATTTCTAACATCTAAAATGCCGATCTAACTCCCGATTTCGCTTAGTTAACTTTGCCCGCTGCTACAAATGCCTTCTATACGACTCCTAGTACTTATAATTACTACTCACCTATCTCCCAAAATTCGTTAAGTCATTAATCCAATTATTTTTTAGGTTTTAATAATAATTTCTCTTAAAAATGAAGCTTAGGATGTTACATAATGGATATAACTGAATTGGCGAAGCACTCGCTCTGGAAGGTACGGTCGCCTAATTTAACCACAGAGCGAAGGTACCCGAAGTATAGAGCAATCTCGACAAATGGCATGTATCCCTGGTGGTCGAGAAACGGCTGCCATACAATCTGATCAGCCCTAATGGTCTCCAGGTGCTGTCTGAAAGTAACTTCCGCACCATTAGGGCTTTGATGAAGGGACAACCACTTGAATATTCTTGGATGAGCCTCATTATAATCATCCTTGGGAGTGTCAAATCCAAGTCCTGGAAAATATTGCAGGATCCAAGCCTGCAAATGAGTTGAGACAAGTTGTTAATAAATAGAATATAATGCTTAAAAAATTTATAAATAAAATAAGTTAAATATAACACATGTTACCTGCAGTAGTGATGTGAAATCGGCACACTGCCATTTCGCTTTCTTCACGGTGTAAGCCAACCGATCGTATAAATATTCCAACGCGGACGCACCTCATGCATAATCTCCTACAGCATGCAGATCCTCCCGTACTTGCAGGTACTGAACTCCGGTGTTATTGACAGTCTTGTCAATAAACAGAGTCGATCCAACAAGGTACAGTAGGTAGCACCTTGTAGCGTGCTCGTACCGTCCTTAATGGATGAACTCCGCCAACCACCTCTCCAATGTGCTGAAGGCAACCGTCCTTTTGTGCGATTGACCTCTTGAGTGACCTCTGCTGCAGACACTCCCAGAACTTCCTGTAACAAAACCACAGCCTCAGGCTTCGACAGTTTATCCCACTGGATTAGCCGACCAGTCACAGGAATATGCAGCAGGGACGAACGTCATCCAAAGTCACCGTAATCTCCCCACACGACAGATGGAAGATGCATGTATCCTCGTAGAACGCTCCACAAATGAGCTGAGTAGGCGCATATCCGTCATGTGAAATGACGAATTGAGTCCAGAACCCAAAACAATTGTACGAACTTGTTCCGGTAACTCAGCCAAGGGCCTCAACCCAAATTTCCGGTTAAGAAACTGGTTCAAAGGACCAGGATCCTACAAATAGGAGATAATAATTAGTTATGCAATTTAATTAAAAAAATTACAAAAGTTTTTAAATTTAAATTAAATATGCATACATTGCCTTTCTATATCTGCTTGGCCCTGTGGCCGCTGTATGTAGTCAATAAGGTCTCATTCTGACGGTCGTCGACGTCATCGTCTGGTTCCCCTACATTGACCTCTGGTTCGTTGTCCTCGACGTTCAAATACCCTGCGGCTGCTATTGCCGCCGCCTCTACCTCTGTCGCCTCTGCCTGTGCTGCAGCACATGCATCATTAAGACGCTTACAATGCGATGCACTAGGACGGTTTCTCGGAGGAGGACGAGGAGGAGAGTCATCGTGGGATGCCATCTGAAAATAAAAAACAAAGCAACATTAATATTAATTATTATTAAAGGAAAAAAAATTTAATTTTATTAAAGGAATTAAAAAAATTAAGATTATTAAAGGAAAAAAACATTTATTATTATTTAAGGATTTAAAACAAAAACAAATTTATTATTATTAAAGGCAAAAAAAAAAACACCTATGCAACACAAACACCTAAGCAAGTTTTAAGATTTGACCTTAAAGAATATTAGAATCAATGGATCCAATTCTTATCAGCTTACCATTGTGTAATACAAACTTGAAGTCATTGTGTAATACAAACTTCTAAATGCAAACTTGAAGTCTTGAACACTGAACAGTGCAATATAAACTTGAAAAACACAACCACACATATGAATACCAAACTTAATTCTTGAACAGTGCAATACAAAAACATAAATAACACAAATTGAACAGTGCATTATAAACTTGAAGTTTGCACAATCATAAATTGAATAATCATAACACAATATGTCTATGAAAGTTCTCCTATCAAAGCTAAAAAAAGAATTATTTATTCCAATTTTCAAGATAGCTGCTGAATTGATCAAAACATACTCGTATTTTCATGCCCCGAAACCACACTTGAATCTGCTACTTAGTTATTTCAAAGCAATGCTTTAACAAGATAAAAAAAAAGGTCATATAACTTGAGTAAACGTTCAGTCAGAAAAGCAGGTTTTAAATGGTGATTACAAGACTTAAGAAATGCATGTTTGGATAAAGGCATAAATGTTTTAGTTACTTTTGGAAGCTTGACAAAACTTATATCTGCATCTTAGGCTAATCCTAGTGATACATTTCATTACACGTGCCCGCTGATGCTCAATCCCAACACTAAAATTCCTCATCTGCCAATCATTGCAATTTCTTAGCCCTTGCATCTACAATAGTCTCTCAACAAACACTTGAACTTCAATCACTCAACAACAAAATTCACACTATGACATAATTCTAGGAGCAGGTTTCTTTGATTCATCTGCAAACATTGCTCGTATGCACAATACAAAATATATACACAATACAAACTTGAACAATGCAACAAAAATAGAAGTTTGCACTCTGCACAATACAAAATATCACAAAAAAATATCAACACATTGCAAAGCTAATATCAAAACACTGATCCAATTATAAAATATGCTTGCGGTTCGGTTCGGTCCACTATATTACCAAATCCAAATTGATCTGATCCAAAAAAAAACCATGTGGTTTCGGTTCGGTTCGGTTTCAGTTTATCAAATTCTTTTTATAATCTCTGTTAAAAGCCACAAAAATGAAGTGGAACTTCACAAGTATCGAATTTTATTTTTTTTTTGAACATTTTGTTGGAAACCAATAAACGGCCTAACAATCTACTAGAGGGGGGTGAATAGTAGTTTAAAGCGCTAATACTAATTTTTCGGATTAATAGAAAGTTGTTAATTTATGCTTGTTGTTTTTAAGAAAATTGCCGAGTTAATGCCGAGCAGATGCTGACAATCTATTGTCTAAGCCGAGCAATAGATTATCCGAGCTGCTACACACAGAAATTAGTTTTAACATAGTGAACTTAGCGAGCACAAATTAACGAATAGAGGTTCGGTTTTTCTGACTAAAATGCTCGGAAATAGCAAATGCAAGAAAGAACAGATAATGCGGAAAACAATAAAGAAAGAGACACAGAAAATTTTATACTGGTTCACTCTCACCCACTTGAGAGCTACGTCCAGTCCCCCCTAAAACCTTTAGGGAGCTTTTTGTAACATCCCAAATTTAATTCCTAGTATAATTGATGATGGTCAAGCTTAGAGTGAAGGAAATAATGATATTGAGTTAAAAATAGTGGATTGAAGGCTAGATTTAGGGTTAACAACATAGGATATTAGGAAATTCAAAATAAAAGATTTACATCTCTAAACACAAATTCCACCGTTGGATGTGAAGATTGGTATGTAGGGAAGCTTGTGTTAAAATTTGAGGAAGATCCAACGGGTAACGAAGAAGTTATGGCCATTCAAAGTTGGGGTGCTGCAAACTCTGCAACTTAATCGATTAAGCTGCAGCTTAATCGATTAAGTCCAGAAGGTGGGGAAAACTTTAATCGATTAATAATCGATTAATTGCTATAGATGCAGAAAAAAATAAAAGTGCAAAACGTGTTCTTCTCTTCCAAAATTCGAACCTCTCTCTCTCTCTCTCCTCTAGGGTTCCATTCTTCATCATCAAATCCACCAAGAACAAGTGGGATTTCTTCATTTCATCAACAAATATCTTCCTCCTTGCTCCAAGTAAGTATTCAAGCCTTTGATTCCTTCCCTCTCTCTCTTTAATTCGAGTTTTCTCTCTCCACCCTCTCATGGAGGTTTTCATTCCTAAGCATAGAACCTTCAAGTTTTCCATGGGGTTTAGTTTGAGAATCATGGAATGAGCAATAACCCTCATTTTTGTGGCTTTATAATAGGTTCTATCACTCTCTTGTGGATTTTGAGCTCTTGGTGGGTAAACTCAAGTATAGGACACTTGGACTCTCCTTATCCTTAAGTGCTTGAGGTAAGGGGGTGGATATAGTGAGCTTTGCCTTGTTCTAGGGAGTAGGTTCTAGTTAGTATATAATGCTTGTTAGGATTATGTGTTAGGGGAGAACATTAGATTATAAATCCCTAGGTTATTGAATATGAAATTCTAATTAATTAAATGTGCATGATGATTGGATGTTAAGACTAGGAAAAGGAAACCCAATAATATAAGAATGAATTATTTGATAAATGAAATTTGGTTAATGATTATATTGAAGTACATGAGGAATTGGGTAATGTGAAAGTGAAGTTGACATAAATGATTTTTATGATTATTGACTTTATTTGTAAAGTTGTGAATTAAATGATAATTAATTACTGTAGCAAATATATGTATGTGTTGTGGAATAAATTGATATAGGAAGAAAGGGAATGGAAAAGATTAAATGTGATAAATGTGCATATTTGTATCTAATTGTTAAATAAGTAAAAATGTTAAGTATTATCAACTGTGAATAAAGATCATGGTTTATGAATTGAACTTGTGAATATAGGAAACGGAAGTAAAACGATTATGTGGAAATAAAAAGTAAAAGATGATATATGCAAAATTAAAATGAAGGGCGAATCTAAATGTTAGGCTATAAAAGAGAACACTACTTGGTATGATTGTGATAACTGAGAAAGGAAATGAATAAGGTAATTACATGAATCATTAGTTGTTGAATGTGTGTTGTTGTACTTAAATGTGTTACAATTAATTGAACAGGAAAGCGAATAATTCTTGGCCTCTGAATTGAGGCGCCGAATATTGAGAATGTGGTTTATGCGTTGGCCTCTGCTTTGAGGTGACGATTAAAGGAAAGATTTGATAATTGATATAAGGAATGAGTATGGATAAAGAATGAATAGGAAATGTGTGTAAGTGTATTTGTGATTGTATGTGCTATGTTGTTTGTGTAAGATAGTGAAAGTATGATTTGGCCTCCGATGTGGGGTAATGTGAAATGAAAATGAAAGTGTGCGTTGACCTCTGACCTGAGGGACGCCATATGAACTAAAGTGGTTGGGTGTTGACCTCTGACCTGAGGGACACCGGATAAAATGTGTTGGTGTGTTGACCTCTGACCTGAGAGACACACCGCGAATTAAGTGATAGAGTGTTGACCTCTGACCTGAGGGACACAGAATGAAATAAAGTGTTGACCTCTGACCTGAGGGACACGATATGAATTAAAATGAATTGAGTGTTGACCTCTGACCTGAGGGACACCGGATTAAATAATGAGTTGGGTGTTGACCTCTGACCTGAGGGACACCGGATGAAATGTGTATTGGTGTGTTGACCTCTGACCTGAGAGACACACCGTGAATTAAGAGATTGAAGTGTTGACCTCTGACCTGAGGGACACAATATAAATCATAATGAATGAGGTGTCGACCTCTGACCTGAGGGACACATAATTTAAATAAGGAAAAGAATGTGGGCCTCTGTTTTGAGGTGATAAATGTGTTGTGCATTGGCCTCTGATTTGAGGTGATGTACTGAAATAAAATGTGTATAGAAAATGAATAAAAAGTAAAGGAAATGATTGATGAAATGAATAATGAAAATGGATATTGAAATGAATAATGAAAATGGAAATTTGGAATGATTAATGAATATGGAAATTATGAAATGTGCATGGCGTTCTATATGTGAATATATGCTCTATTTGCTAGTTGTGTTTGACCTAGCGGGTTGTTATGTCTAGTTAGAAATTGCTTTCTATTTCATGTGCAATGCTCACTCCCTTACATTTTTAGGTACGGAGATTGAGCTGGCACATCCCCCTGTCGAGCAGGAGTACTTTCCCTTACAGGGAGAGTAGGGTGTTATGGGTTTAGAGTATATTATGAACTTAAGCCTCTTACACTATTTTGATGTAAAATTTGTTATTCATATTTTAAGTGAGGCTTAGGATGTTTTATTTTGACAAAGTTATATGTCTTGGTTATGACACTCAAACTTAGTATTTTCCGCTATTACTCTGATATATTTGGAGCCCATGGGGCCTTGATATAATTTAGGAATATAATCTGAAGCCCTGCTGGCTATTAGTTGTCTATTTGAAAATTGTTTACCACAGGTTAAATTTTGGAATAGTCCGAAAAACAAAGAAAACTCCGTCCGTTTGACGGTTGATTTTAATGAAATAAAAATGAATTTTTAAGTCCGTTTTTATTATAAGGGGGAATTAAGGGTATAAATCCTAGGTGTTACACTTTTACTCAAATCAATTTAAATGGTTACACAAGGATTTACAAGAGAACCTCTCTAAACCTAACCCTTCAAGAGTGTACCAAACCCTTGAATCTACCCCAAATAAATTGATGGCTGAAGAACCTCTTCAGCACTTTCCAACACCGAAGTTTCTTGAAACCTTCAAGAACAACTTCGTCTCAACAAGTTACAATGATGAAATGAAGAGTATGGCTCCAACTCGAAAACTCAACAGAGTATGATTTGAAAGTTTGTGTATCTGGTGAGTAATCGATTAAGGAAGGGATTTGACAGAGGAGTTGAAACTTAGGTTTCGAGTATGAAAATTTTGTTTCTCTGTGTTCTTAAAAAAAATGTTGTAGTTGCTGTATCTTGCTCGTGTTCTTCGTATGTAGAGTGTATGTTCTGGAGAATGAGAGTTGGGCTTTTTATATTGATCTCAACACCCAACAGAGGAAAGATATTTTGTGACACGACTTGTCCTTGCAACGGATATTCCAGACATTATCCATTTTGTTGCAACGTTCTTATCCACGTATGTCCTTTCCAGAGAATGATTCCAGATGCTTCCAAAACACAGCAACGTGCAGAGACACGTATTGTCCTTTCTGAATTCAATCCCTTTTTGAATTTTAAATTCAAGTTTTGCGGCGTTGTGACACTTGAATGTAGAAGACGATGAACAGTATTGCCGAGCTTGACATCTTGTTCGAGCTAGGGAACTTGATTTCTCATGCAGTAGAGAGCTGAGATAGAACTGAGCTTGAACCGGGCTAAGAGATTGAGCTTGATGATGCTTGCACTGAAACTGACCAAATGTGAGCCGAGCTTGACCTTGACCTTTGACTTCTGAGCAGTGGCCGAGCGTTTGCATTCTGGCTTGAGTTTAACTCTGAGCTTGGCCGAGCGTTTGTATATTATCTTGAGTTTGACTCTGAGCCGAGCTTTTTGACTTGACACTTCACTTTACTGTAGCGAAGGCCGAGCAAAACTTCTGACGCGCTGATGCTTTGCTATTTTGCTCGGAAAGCCGAGCTTAACTTCGGTTGAGCTGTTTACTTAAGATTTTGACTTGGCTGCATCAAAGGCCGAGCTGATGGTTTTGTCGAGCTGATGATATAACATGTTACTCGATCGGACAAAACTTCTGGCTCGCTGCTGGTTCAACTACATTGGCTGATCATCTTCGAACTTGCATCTGAGCTTCTGACTTGCTTCTGGTTGAACTACATTTCTTCAAAGCAACCGTTGAGCATCTTCCAAAACATCTTCTAAGCATCTTCCGAACTGAGCTTTTGGTTTTACCTTGACAACTTGGCTTGTGCTACATGTTCGACTGAGAAAAGTTCCGAACGTCTTCCGAAGTTGCACCTGAGCAACTGCCGAGCTTGTTCTTGATCTTCAGACTCGATATCTAAGTTCGATCATGTTTCGAGCTTGAACCTGAACTGCTGACTTGCTGCAGGTAGCTGAGCATGTGCCGAGCTAATCAAAGACTGAAATCAACACATGGAACTAGTTCAGCAAAGACCGAGATCCGATACGCTGATTCATTTGACTTCATCAAAGCATCGGCCGAGAGCTGAGCTGATTTGACTTCATCAAAGCATTGGCCGAGAGTCGAGCTGATTTATTTGTCTTCATCAAAATCTCTTTGATCCAACAATCTCCCCCTTTTTTATAATGACAAATGCTTGTTGATTTTTGTATGTGCCCTCTGAATATGTTCTCAGAAATTTGCTCGGAGAGTTGTAGAGATGCTCGGAAAACATTCCCCCTGAATGTATGCTCGAGAAACTGATCATCTGAAACAACAAAAATAACAAATGCCTTTCTCCCCCTTTTAGCATGATCAAAAAGGAGCCAAAGAGTTAAGCACATTTGCCAAAAGAGAGTAAAAACAAAAATTCGAACACCTTTCACCCCCTTTTTCCTTATAAAATCTCGTAACAAGATATTTTCTCCCCCAGAAAAGAAGTTTTAAACAGAAAAAGCCGAGGAAGAAGCTTGGCAGGAGTTAAACAAAAAATTCGAACACATAAAAGGATCACGAACAGACTTACATTGAAAAAAGATTTTCGATTTTGGTGACTGAGTTTAAAATAACTGAAAAACACTTAGCTTATACTGGATTCATCCAGAATGCCGAGTTCTGTTCGAATACGATAAAAAGTTTCCCTCGGCAGGGGCTTTGTAAACACGTCGGCTAATTGTTTATCAGTGCTAACAAATTCTATTACACAGTCACCTTTTTGAACATGATCTCGCAAAAAGTGATGTCTTATTTCAATGTGTTTTGTTCATGAATGATATATTGGATTCTTAGTTAGATTGATTGCACTTGTATTGTCACATTTGATAGGAATGGGATCCAATTGCAAGCCAAAATCCGAGAGTTGTTGTTTCATCCAAAGGATTTGATCACAACAACTTCCAGCTGCAATGTACTCGGCCTCTGCGGTTGAAAGAGCAATGCAAGCTTGCTTTTTAGAAAACCAAGACACTAGTGAACTTCCCAAAAGATGACAAGTTCCACTGGTGCTTTTTCGATCAAGCTTGCATCCCGCAAAGTCTGATCCTAATACCCAATCAAACTAAGGTCGGCATCCTTAGGATACCATAAACCAATGTTCTTGGTTCCTTTTAAGTATTTAAAAATCCGTTTAACAATTGACAAATGAGATTCTTTTGGGTTTGCTTGAAACCGAGCACACATGCAGACTTCGAACATGATGTCGGGCCGAGATGCAGTTAAATAGACTTCCTATCATACCTCTATATTTACTTACATCTACCGACTTACCTGATACATCTTTGTCAAGGTAGCATGAGGTGCTCATCGAGGTTGCTGCACTCTTGCAATTCTCCATCCCGAATTTCTTTATGAGCTCCTTGCAGTACTTGCCTTGATGCACTAAGATGCCTCCTTTGACTTGTTTTTGTTGGAAAACAAGCGGGTAGTACTATTCCCTATAAAGGAGGTGAATAGGCGAAGAGTACGAATCTTCACCAATTAAAAATTTATCGCTTACTAAGGCCTTTAAAATAATCAGAGTAAAAAATATAAAACGCATATACTTAAATATATGAAAATTAAGCGCGCGGAATTGTAAAGAGATAATGAAAGAGAAGTGAACACAAGGATTTTATCCTGGTTCACATTAGTGTGTTAACGAACACTAATGCTACATCCAGTCCTCCCTCTCTGAGATAGGAGATTTGCTTCACTATGAACAAGAATTGTAAGTACAAGTAATGTGTAAGAGAAAACATTTCCCTTAGACTTGTCCCTCCAAAGAACCTCTTTGGAACTTGTGTCTTTGCAAACAACTCCTTGAACCACAGTGAACCTTGTGCTTTAAGAAACCTTCTTCAAGTATACTTGATGAAAACCTTTCACCAATTTGCGTTTGTCAAAGTCTTGTTGTTGGCACTTTACACCGCGTTGTGTGGATGAACAACTCCAATGAAGATCAATGGTACTTGCACCTTTCTTGTGTGGATTAGAAATTCACTTAAGAACACTTTAAGTACTTGATCAAAATCTAGAACAATGAGAATGAATGCAAGTGTATATCAGAGTGGGTATATGAAAGTTTAAGATCAACACTTGAATAGTTCTTCAATTATGTATGAAAATGTTGTTTAATCATGAAGAACACTCAATGATTCTGGAAAATATGTTTTTCAGAAAGTTCAGAGCAGATAGAGAGGTGTTGGAATGTTGTATTCTCGTTTAAAAACGTTTGGATATGTATATATAAAGATTTAGACAGCAAAGGGCTAGTTTTAGACACTTTTAACTGTCAGTATCCGGATACTTTTGAACAAAAGTATCCGGATACATCGTGTTTAAATTCAAAATTCTGACTGTTGTAAAAGATGAGATATGCAGATACTTTCAGATGTAGTAGGATACTTTCATATGTATTCGGATACTTTCAGATGTATCCAGATACTTTGGTTCAAAATTTCCAAGATCAACAATTTTACTTGTTAACACTTACAGTATTATATTTAAAACATTTTCTTAACTTCCAAAACACTTTAATTTATTTGAAAAATATTTTCAAATTATTTTCTCAATATTTTCTTATATTTATAAAATCACATATTTTTCTTTTAATTTTGAAAAGCACCCACTTTGATTTTACTTAGCATGCAAACCCTTTTCTTTTAGATTACGATTAGTTTCATTCTAACTTAGACTCTAACGATTATGCATCTAGGGGGCTTAATAAAGAATAAGTAATACATTGAATTACAATAAGAACCCCTTTGTTGACTTTGTTGAGCCTTAAGTTGAGTTGTGGACTTTTGCCTTGACTTGCACTTTGTAATCATCAAAACTACCTATGCTTAGGCATTTTCTCAACAGTTTCACTTGCAGTCCGAGGAAAAATTTAAGCTCACCCATCATTGACATCTCAAACTCACCCTTCATAACATCTGAAAACTTCTTACATAAAGACATATTAGTAGCACCGAATATTATATCATCAACATACACTTGTACTAATAATATGTCCTTGTTCTATTTATAAATGAACAGTGTAGTGTCAACTTTCCCTCTTTCAAAGCTTTGTTCTAAGAGAAAGGAACTTAACCGATCATACCAAGCTCTAGGAGCTTGTTTTAATTCGTAAAGTGCCTTTCTAAGTTTGTAATAAACATGATTTGGAAATTCATGGCTTTCAAATCCAGGAGGTTGTTTCACATACACTTCTTCATTTATGTATCCATTCAAGAATGTACTTTTGACATCCATTTGATACAAAGTAAAATTCATTAAAGATGCAAAAGCGAGCAAGATTCGAATTGCTTCAAGCCTAGTGATGAGCATTTTATTTCCCATTATTCCTTGCATTATTTTACTCCTATTATTGATACTTGTTTCCCATTTGACATTGTTTAGCTTGATTTAGTGATTTAGAGTTTATTGGACTAATATTCCGAATATTGTTTAATTTGAGATTATTTAGCCTAATCAATTCTATTTCTATTTTCAGGTCATATTTGGCACAAGGACACTTTGGGCATTTTGGAAATGAAGATTGAAGTATTGAAGTGAAGATTCTAATTTACATTTAGATCCCCTTTTAGTTGTAATTTTCATAATAGTGTTCTTAGGACTTGGGCACATGTTTTATGCCCATTTTCATGGTAAAAGAAGGGGAAATTCGTCCAAACCTAGTACCACTCTCCCATTTTAGATTTTTCACTCTGTAACATCCCAAATTTTAAACCCAAAGACGAATAAATAAATAATAGTTTGAAGAAAGGAAATAATGATAATAAACTAAAAATAGTTATTAAAAGAAGTATTTTAACATTAGGAAAGGATAACAATAATAATAATAAGGTTAGAAAAGAAAGGAGCATTAAGTTGAAGTTGGGAACAGGCCGGAAAAATAGATGATTCGGTACTAAAACATAACATAGGGTAGAAAATTAAAATAAAAGATTTGAGACTCGAAACACAATTCCCACCGTTGGATATGAAGATATGATTTTTAGGAAGCTGCTCGTCAAATTTGGGAAAGATCTGACGGTTAACGAAGGAGATATAGCATGGTCAACCCAGAGTCAGCAGACTCGCGCCCCAGGCGCGAGAAGCCGCGCCCCAGGCGCGCTTGGCGCATCAGACCTGCATCAGTTTGGCACTCGCGCTCAAGAACGGAGGGCGGCGCTCAAGCGCCGATCTGTTTAAAGGCGCACGTTGGGGGAGGTCGAGACCCATTTCCTCCCTCCCTCCTCCATCAAAAGCGACCCCTTCCTTCCCTCCTCCGCCCAGCACCACCACCGCCGCCCTAAGCCGCCCCACCTTGGCCTCCCCTTTCCTCCTCTCTCAACCCGTCTCCCTCTCCCACTCTCTCTCTTCCTCTCTCTTCTTGGATTTCCCATCTCTCTCTCTCCTCTTCCACCGCCCACCTCCCTACTCTCCGGCCGCCACTGCCGTGAGCCGTGGCCACCACCACGGTGAGCTTCCCCATCCCTCTCTTCCTTCCCTTGGCCCTTCTCTCTCTTTCCCCTTTGGCCGAGCCTTCTCTCTCTCCACGGATCTCACCGACGCCGTTACCGACCGTGATCGCACCGGGCTTGTATCGGGTGCCTCGAAGCTCGAAGCTCTTGCCTCAGTCCAGTCGCGATAGTTCCCGCTAACGAGGAGCAACACCGACGCCGTCATCGTCGCCGAGCTAAAATCCAGGTTCTATTTAACAAACCCGAGGTAAGAGGGTTCGCATTACCTTTACTTAAGAAGTAAATTCTAGGATGCTATAGTGGTAGCTGAGAATAGGGCAATTAAAAAGTATGTTAATGAACCTTAGGGTAACCCTCGTGGATATAAAGGAAGTAAATAAAATTGTTAATAGAAACCACACTTTAGGGAATAAAAGAAATGAGCGTAGAATAAGGCTCGGAACGAATGAGCGTAATTAGAATATTAAAATAATGAGAATAAAACAAAAACGTGAGCAATCATAAAAATAAAATCATAGGGGAAGTAAAAGGACAAAAAGGGTGAACGAAATAGGCAAAAGAGAGAGTAGAATTAATGAATTAAAAGATGATTAGTATAATAGTACCCGAAGAGTAAAGTGAGGTAAAGGAGGGATTAGTATTGGAAATGATATATACGTGCAGGACCGATTAGGGCAATAGGCGCAAAATAATGAATTAGATTCAAAAGAAAATAGGAAAATGATAAGCGGATTAATAAAAAGATAATGAAACGAAGAGAGAGTACATTATGAGGGAAATTAGGTAGAATAGTGTAATAAAATAAGGAAACCAAGTGGAGTTAATAGGGTAGTTAAATAAAATGAAATTAATGAAATAGGGGTAATAAGTTAAGTAATAATGTGAGTTAATAGAGTAGTTAAATAAACTGGAGTCAATGAAATAGAAATAATAAGTTAAGTAAGAGTGAGAGATAAATGAAATAAAGAAATAACTAAGAATTAGAAACGAGAGCAAGAATATAATATACTTGACCAAGTTAAACAGAGTTGGGCAAAAGCGAGGATAATTAGTATCAAGGAAGAGAATAAATTAGAAAACGTAGGAAAATGTGCTAAGTCATAAACGAAAATAAAGATTAAAAGATTTTGATGAGCATAAAAGAATTATTTGAATTATAAGAAAAAGAAAAGGAAGAGAAGAAGAAAAAAAGGAAAAGAAAGAAGGATACTGGAAAATAGTGGAAAGTAAATAACGTGATAATAAGTCTATAAGTAAAGAGATGAGAGAAAAGAGAAAAATACAGTAAATCAGAAAAAGAGAAAAGATATGTGATTAAGAAAAAGGAAAAAGAGAAAGAGAAAGATAAAGAAAGAGAAAGAAAGGTAAGAGAATGAAAGTCCGATGCGAGCCTGTGAAGGCGTATCGGTGTCGATGCGAGTCTGAGAAGGTGTGTCGATTAAAAAGGAAATTGGAAGTCCGATGCGAGCCTGGTAAGGCGTATCGGCATCGATGCGAGCCTGGTAAGGCGTGTCGATTAAAATGGAAAAATGGAAGTCCGATGCGAGCCTGTGAAGGCATATCAGCGTCGATGCGAGCCTGAGAAGGCGTGTCGATTAAAAGGAAAAAGGGAAGTCCGATGCGGGCCTGAGAAGGCGTATCGGCATCGATGCGAGCCTGTGAAGACGTGTCGATTAAAAAGAAAATGGAAGTCCGATGCGAGCCTGTGAAGGCGTATCGGCCTTAAAAGGAAAAGAATGGAAAATGGATAAAATAATGGGAATGAAAGAATGTTAAGAGAATCACTAATTAAGAGAATGTGAGAATAAGAGAAGAACTAAAAGAGATTAATTATATGAATAATTAGGAATAAAATATATTAATAATTATGTGGGCTTAGTTATTTACTATGTCTTCTTATAGGATTTATCTTTTTAAGTTCTGTGTAATGCTACCCTTCTTGATATAATTTTATAGGTACGGAAGCGGAGCTTACACTGTTGCGGGCCGAACTGGAAACTCTCCACCACGTGGAGGGAAATTGTGATACCCCGAGTGGATTTTATTATATTAAAAACTATTATTTTTGTAATTTTTAATATGTGTAATTATATGCCCTGAAACTGGTACTAATCGGGCGTTAGGATCTGAACTGGGTTTTAATCTATTGTGTTTATGTTTTTAAATAATTCTGGACTGACAGGTTTATAAGAAGAAATTTTTGGGAAGTCCGAAAAACAGAGGAAACTCTGCCGGATTTTCGTAAAACCTTTCATAAGAAATCAAATTCAAAAATGAATTTTCAAACTCTGATTTTATTAAAATTTAAAATTAACTAAATAAAGTGAGGATGTTACATTTATGGTATCAGAGCAGTTTCCCTCGGCCTTGGAGTTTGAACTCACAACTCCTGTGGTTTACTCACCAAGCGAGTAACCGATATGTATAGTCAAGTGTCTAAGTTAGGCGAATAGGATACATATATATAACTACCTATTTATATATGTGTTCACTTGCTAACTTCTCCAAGATTAGGTTGTGACAGCAATAGACTATAGGACGTTAGTTTAAACTCAACTAGATCCCTCGATGTTGTCATTTAATAGTGTAAGGGTAGGATTGGTCATCCTTACTCTTGCAGCTATTAAGTGATAATATCGTCAAAAAATTTGACGATGATGTTGCTATTGATAAATGTGAGATTGAGACTGACCATCTCAATCTTCGCACTTGTCAATTGTCAATGTCGTTGAAAGCTTCGAAGTAGCACAAAAAACCAATCCGACATAAAATTTCATGAGAAGTACCACCATTAGAAGAAAGTAAGTCGACTTGAACGGTACCTTCTTCGGATCCTTCGTGCGAAGTTCTTGAGGGAATCAAGCTCACCCTAGAAGCCATCTCCAGCTTCCCTGAAAAGCTAAACCAGACTTTGGCAGTCCGAAACCTACTGGGAGTCTTACCAACAAGATTTCTGGACAGTCACCCGTGAGAAAATCAAATCTTGACAACCTTACCAAGTGTCCACGCCGAGATCAACCAAAATTGAACAACTGAACAATAGTCTTCGGTGAAAATAAGAACCCGACAATGGTGCGCTGTTGATAGACGTGAGGTTGAGATTGATCACCTCAATCTTTGCAACTATTAACGGATGATATCATTGCATCTCTCTTAATGAAATTGAAACAATAGAAATGGAAACTCTCCAAGGGAGTAGATCCTTTGGAAGCAAAGAAACCAACCCGAATGGTGTTCTTTCCAAGTTCCTTAAACAGAAGTGGATAGTAGGCTCAAAACAAAATCAAAGCATAAAAGCCTTAAGCCATCTTATCCATTTAAGAATAGCGTAATCAAATACCCTATCTTAGAAAGGATGGAATAAACTCTATAAGAACCACCCCTAACCATCAAAAAGCCAAACTAAAACTTAGGTAACCCAAGTCTTATCGGGAATCTTGCCCAGGTTCCTGAATGGTCATCCATTAGAAAAGCTTAACTGGTAACCTCTTGAAGTCTCTACACAGAGACCAAACAAATTGAATGAATGACCACCAACGGGTCGTCCACCCAACACGAATCTCGATTTCGAGAATAGTGCAAGTCTTAAGATGATAGAAAGGTCAGATTCCACTAGCTTTCTTGTTCTATATCAAATTCATTCAAGCTTTCCTTAAGATCCAACTCGAAATAGGTTGTAAGGAATTGCTGACATACACCCAAGGTATGTCTTAGGTGTCATTGATAAAAAAATAGTGCTCAACAGAGCGTTCAGAAGCCAAGAATGTCTGCCAACCACAATTCATGACCATCAAAAATCGTTTAAGACTTTAATAGTAATTCTGAAAAGCTTAGTTAGAACCTCAATTAGTGCAAGTAGATCTCTTCCTCCTCATTCTTCTTGGTTTGACTTTACCTTGAAGTAGCGACTTTTGATCACGGATCAAAGATTTCTCGCTCTAATCTACTGAACATTGTAAACTTACGATTTTCTCCTTGTTTCTTATCCTGGATACCCATCGTTCTTGGAGTTCCAGTCTTATTTATTCGATCCGATTCCTCTTGGACGAGGAAATTTCTAGTCAAAAGCTGCTACATTCTGCGAAAAGTCCTTGGAACGCATAACCTTAGGCTGTTTTTCTTAAAGCAAAAGCGCAAATTCCTTGTGAATTCCAAAGATTACGTTTCCTGTTGTTGTTATATTATTACACTCTTCATTGAAAGTCGTATGAAAGACAATCAGAAGCCGACACGTTCAATTCCCTGCTTTCGGGCACCGGCATAATCAGGTAAGTTGATACTAAGTGGGGGAGACTTAACGACTCAATTCGGATCCTATCCGGGCGACAATAACTAGTAATCATACCATAAGCCATAGGACTACGAAACAGATAATTCCAAATGCTTCACGGAGGATCGAATGAGAGTTAAACTAGAGGTAAAACCATACCTCCCCAGAATAACACCGAATTGAGGAGTAACATCTAGGCCTTGACCGAGACCAATCAATTAGCCGCAGATCCATAGAAAACGCATCATTCGAAAGCTCTCTGCTGAAAATGCACACTTTGGGGATAATCTCCATTGTCTTTGTAACACCCCGTAAATTCCTCGTATTAATTTAAAATACCAAAGAGATATGTTTTTGAGAAAAGTATTTTTGGAAAGAGTATTTTCTTAAATAAACTTCTTAGCTCACATTTTTAAAGTAATGAGTGATTTTAAAAGAAGGATTTTTCAAGAAATAATATTATGAATTTTTTAAAGTTGATTTTTGGAAATGATTATATGACTGAAATTCTTCTAAAGGAATATTGAATTCTTCCATAAGGAATTATTTAATGAAAGGGTGATTTGATTTCTAAAAATGTGTGTTTGATATTTTTGGGTGTTATTGTGATTCATATGTATGAATAATTTATTTTATATGAGTATATGCATATGTATATTCGGTTTTGTATATATGTATGTATGCCTAGGATCATGTGAAATTTAATTAGTGAAAAGTATATGATGAAAAATGCATGAATGTATGATATGTGTGTGCATGAGTATGTGCCGTGTGTGTATGTATAGAAGGGAGCCTAGAATTTTCCTAAGTTGTAACCAAAAGAACCAAATCCTAACTAAGTCCCTAACTAAATCCTAACTAGATAGAAGAAACCCTAATGGAGGACCAAAAAGTCTTAAAGCCTAGAATGACCCTAAGTACCTTATGTTCCCTACATTGTCCCCTTAATTTTGCTAAACACCACCCATGCAAAGTTTTGAGTTGCCAAAACTACCCCTCCCACTTGCACCATAGCCGAATTAATTGAGGACAAAAGAGGAAAAGTCCCATGCTTTAGTCCTTGTCTATATATGGCCGAATGGGTGAAGGGATGACCACTTCATTTCTTCATTTCCACCCTTCATTTCTTTTCATTTCCCTTCACTTTCCAAACACATTGTTGAGAGCAAATACCAAAGCTCTCAACACATAGAGAAAAGGAGGAAGAGACCGTAGGGGGGACAAGGAAGAGACCAAGCCAAAAACCTAAGCTCCTTCTTGAAGATTCAAGACCTAAAAGCTAGAAGATCAACCTTCTTTTGGTGGGTATTCCGAAGATCATGAAGAAATTGTAATAGTTTAGATTTTTCTCTTGAACTTGTAATTTTTCCTTCTTTTCTTCTTTGCATGTTAATTCCTAAAGCTTAAATGACAAGTACAAGTATTGTTTGTGCTTGATCATGAACTTTTTAAAGCTAAAGATGAATTCTAAATGTCTAACTACCGGACTCTATAACTCGTTTAAGAGTTTTCATGGAAGCTCTTAAAGTTTTCAAACTACATCCTAAAGATCTAAAGATATGTTGAAGATTTTGTAAAGCTTTAAGTACATTTCTTTGCAAGTTAATTTTCTAAGTTTTATTTATGTTTGATCATAAATTTTCAAAGTTAAAAATATCTTCTAAACGTCTAAAACAACGGACTCTATAACTTGATTAAGCTTTTCATGAAAAATCTTAAAAGTTTTTTTTTCAAGCTAAATATTCTAGATCTAAAGATTGTTGAGATTTTTATGGATCTAAAGTAAAACCTCTTTGCATGCAAAATTTTCTTTCTCAAATCGTGAACTAAATTGTTTTTAAGAGATGATTTGATAAATAAATGAACGATCTAAATTTTCTTAACCATAATGTTAAGATCTTTGGTGTTGTATATTGGTCGATGATGGTTTTGGGTTGTTTTGAGTGCATGCATGTCTTGTTTATGCTTTGATCTTGAATTTCTAAGACTAAATGAACTAATAAAACACTAGACCTTAAATTGTGTGGTTCGGCCATAACCTAAGGACTAGGCCTTGATGCTTCTCTATTTGATTTAAGTGATTGCATGTTGATTTCGTGTTTAGAAAAGTTGATTTGAGTTGTTTGATTTTGATTCGGTTTTGATGAAACTTTGATTGGTGAGTTTTAACCTTTAAAAGCTTTAATCTTGTTTTAATCTATGAAAAACTATGCTTTTGGAACCATGCATGTTGTCTTTAAACTAAGGACTTGATTTTCTTCAACGATCATTACGGTTATGACCTTTTCTTACTCAAAGTAATTTTAATCTTTGATTTACACTCTTATATTTGATTTCATGACTAGATTTACAAGATCTAGGTGCATGCATGTAGTTTTTAAGTAAAAAGATTTTATTTTTCTTAATGAACCTCACGGTTTTGCAAAGAACCAAAGAAACTAAGCTTTGAAAATGGATTTCTAACTTGACCTATGTTTGATGTTCATGCATGATAAAGATTTGAAGATGAATCTTAATTTTTGGTAATAAGGTATTCGGTCTAGGCTTAGGAATCAAGAAATCATGTTTTAATTTTCATAAGAAATACATGCATGTTACTTTCCTTTTATTTTGATTTAAGAATATTGTGTTTTTGCATGTTGAAAAAGTAAGCCAAGGGCCTTGTTTCGTCAAAATAGGGTTCGGCCTATACACATAGAATGGTCTAGGATTCTTTCTCAATGAAATGACATGAAAATAATGATTATGTTTTGTGAACTATGGTTAAATTAATATGTTTGAAATTATGATGTGCACCTTTAGTTTATATTCGGTTTTAATTAAAGACACAGGGAGCAAATGAATTAAATGGTATTAGAAAAGTTTTGTGTATTCGAGCAAGAATAAAAGAAAGAGAAAATAATTTGTTGCATGAAAATGGAAATAGAATTTAAGTACTTGAATTAAATCAAGTTGATCTATGTGTTTAGTTTTGTAATTCTTAACTTGTTTTCTTTGATTACATTCGGTCATATAAAGTTAGAGAGTTTAAATGCATGAAATCAAATGCGCATGATGATTTCTGAAAGGAATAAAATTATTTAACAAGAGAAAAATAAATATTAACATGTTTGGTTTGTAACCGTGATTCAACTTGGTTTGTGAATGCATGCATGACTAAATGTTTTGTTTTATAAAAATAAATTATTTATGAGTTATATGATTGCTTTGATGATTGATTGAATTAGTTATATATTTCTAATTACGTGTTGCTTGCATGTTGAGTTGATATGTGGAAAATAATTGAGTGTATAATTAATTTCGAAATTTGTTGGTTTTAAAATAATTTGATTTGATTTGTTTAAGAATTTTTTGAATTATGTTCATAGCTGTCCCAAGTCGTTTTGTGATAAAGAAGTTGTTTTAAATGGAAAGCGTTTTACGGTGTTTTCGGGGTCTTTATCAAAGTGATTTTTAAAATGACCCTTGCTGTCCAAGATTGTTTGGACCTGCTTCTTATGATTAGAAATGTTTTCATGCAATTTAAAGTGTGGATTTAAGTGATGATTGATTTAAGAAAAACCCAGACTGAAAACAGTAAATTTTTCGGTGTTTTTAAACATGTTTATGGTGCTATCCACAACGGACCAGCAACCAAATCAAATGATCTACATCATTTTATTAAATGTTTTCAAATGGTTTTAAAATATTTAAAGTGCTAGAAAACATGGAAAGTGTTTTGATAAAACAAGAGTGTTTTATTTAATGCGAGGAATAAGAGGTGTTTAAGTTACGGAAAAGATTTTCCTAATATAAGTTAATAACGAAAGCGTATTTTATTTAGTACGAGGAAATCTTAAAGACGAGGGATTGGGGCAGCCGGCAGCACAGAGGATCCGAGGCGACGGTACGCATTAAATTGCTGGACCTCAGGTGAGAGAGAAGCTTTCCTAAGACACCGTGGTAGTTAGGTGATTTATTAGGACGTTCCGTATCATCTCAAAGATCGGAACTAAGTGGTTGGAGTCAGTAGTATAAGTGGCAATTGTTTGATTGTGTGGCCACTTATACGAAGGTGACGAAGACCACATTGTTGTGTATGTGATGTTTGTGTGAATGATAGCATGCTTTTATATATTTATTTAATTATGCCTTATGTTATTGCTGTTAATGAAAATGCGTAATATGCTGATGGACGTCAGTTACGTCTTGAAAATAGAAGCGAAGTAAATAAGATTGTGAAGTAAAGACATAATGAGAGAGAAATAGTGATTGTAAATAAAGTATGTAATGGAAAAGAGAAAGAGTTGAGATTGGGGAAGCAATGAAATTGAGGATAATGATGAGAACGAGCCAGAGCTGGGGAGAGTGATGTGAATGTGGATATGAGATGTGATTTGAGCGGAGCTGGGCTCCTTTTGTTTTGGTTTTAGTCTGGGACTAGTGTCGAGTTGAGTTTGCTCCTCCATTAGCGCTCAGCAAAGTGAAATTTTTGAAAAGGTTTTTGAAAAACAGTTTTTGAAAAAGTTTTCGAAAAGAGTTCTTCGAAAAGATTTTTGAAAAGAAATTTTGTGGAGAATGGTGAAAGGGAATTTTTAGAAAAAAGGATTTGTGAAAAGAAATTCTTTTGAAAATGTTTTTGAAAAGAAGTCTTGAGAAAACATTATAAAAAGTGTTTTCAGAAATATATTGAAAGGAAATTTTTATGAGAGACTTTGGAAGGGGATTTTTATAAACTTTGAGAAATGGGGCTTTTAAGAAAACTTTTGAAGAAGAGATTTTATGAAAAGTTTACGAAATGATACTTTGTGGCGGATTACGAAACAGTGTTTTGAAAAAGTTGTAGGAAGATTGTTTTGAAAAGAGATTTTGGAAATGAGATGATTTACGTGAAATGAAGGGATGTTGAGAAAGTTGAGGAATGAGATTTGAGATTTGTGATGTGATCCCAGCTCTGTGCTATGTGAGAAATGATGAGAGAAAGGCTGTGCAAAGTTAGTGGTCGGGACTCGTTGAAGGGTTGCAAGAAGGACGGGCCGACCTTAGGATAATTAAAAGATAAAAGACTTAAAAGACATACGCGGTGAGTTATGAGAGTGCGAAGTAGTGGAGAGGAAGAAACGATAAGTATCTGTGGATACTTAGGACGAGATTGCATTAGGGGAGGACGATGATGGTGAAACGTCAAGAAGTCTAGAGTGTGTTTCTAGGCAGAACGAACTCCACATGTGGCACACTAACGTGGTGGGGACTGGGTCTAATGTCGTGGCAAGTTCTGCGGACCCACTAGAAACATACTGTCGCCCCCTAGATTGCAAATCGAGAACAGTGAGAGGGACTGGAACGGGGCATTGTGTTTGCCACTGCGTGGACAGTGAGCCTTGATATCATTGATATGATTTGAGGACGAGGTCCTCCTGGTCTGGGACCATTATGTGTTGTGACAGCTGTCGTGCCCGCGTGGTAAAGGTCCTGTACTCCTGTTTGCTTCCGACTAGGTTGGGTGGATGACCGAGGAGATGTAGACGTGAGTGATAGACGAGAACGAAGTGAATATCCTGATGTTGTATGGTATTTCCCCCAAAGCGTTAAAGAGGGTAAATTGATAAGACTGGATGAAAAGAAAATGAGAAATTAAGGGGAGTATAAAGAAAGAAAGAGGATAATAATGATAATGCATAAAAGAGGATAATAATGATAATGATATGTTTGATTGCTGTGTGCCTGTATGTTATATAGTATGCTTGTATGGTCCTATTATTTTGCCTAGCGTAATCCCACACCGTCGACGATCCGTCGTTCGGAATGCTTACTCTCTCCTGTTCGTTGGCATATCGGTGTTGCTGGTATCTCAGCGGGAAGACGGAGTATCGGATGGAAGTCACCGTACGAGGTTATAGGAACTACAAAGAAAAGATTCGGCATGAGGATGGAGGGAACTCCACCACTCTCAATGGAGCAGAGTCGGAATTTACTAGCAAGGAGGGAATCACAACAAGGAAGGCATCATCTCTGGAAGCAAGGAGAGGACGCAAGAAGAAGAAGGAACCTCACCCAAATTGTTTTCAATAAGATAGTTTAAGGTAGTGTGGTTAGGTTAGGTGGTGATGATTGTTGAATCAAGGATTACCGAAGCCATGAGCCATTATGTAAGTGAGCTAAGTTTTTAATCTGACCTGTGAAGCACATCTTTATGCAAAGATAAATTCATGTAAGGTTTTTGAAATCTGTTAAGATAATTTTGGATCAAATTCTTTTATGAAAACGAACGTTTTAGGAAAAGGACGATCTTCGTAACAACTCGGTTTTCGAAAAAGAGTGTTGAAGAACCTTAAGAACTTTTCAGATATGTTTCCAAACACTCCGACAATGTTTTATAAAAAAAAAATTGGCCTCATTTTTGCAACCTAAAAGAATAAAAGTTAGTTATTTTGAGTTACGAAAATCGGGCTGTTACAGTCTTCTTGCTTGACATGTATCCAGTACATCCTGGGTCATCTTGCAAAGACCATGAGACTCACTCTTGAGTGCTTCATGTTCCTTCTTTTCATCTTCACTCTCTTCAAGCTTCAAGCATCTCAGATGCATAGATGAGAATTTTCCAAGTCGTAGAAACCCGGCATAGTTCTATGCCTACCGATAGATAGTCACCCACGTATCCTCTTTCCAGCCTTGGACACCGGTTGGGAACCTATGTACTCCACTCCGAGTAACGAATGAATGTATCCCCTAGCATGGATATAATCAAGTGTGTCAATGCTCAGTGGGGGAGGATTTCAATCCAAGGAATGGGAGATGGAACTTTAATAATAAGAAAACTGACGATCCTGTCCAGATAGAGGGAATACGTAATATTAGAAGACAAGCATTGAAATAGGTATGGCCCGAACCACACCTGGAGCGGGAAATAAAAATCGAAGGGAAGAGAAGACCGTAGTCAGGAGTTTACCAATGGGATGATTCTCCATTTAAGGAATCGAACGGAATTTCGGGGGCGAAATTCTAATAAGTGGGGGAGAAACGTAACATCCCAAATTTTAAACCCAAAGACGAATAAATAAATAATAGTTAGAAGAAAGGAAATAATGATAATAAACTAAAAATAGTTATTAAAAGAAGTATTTTAACATTAGGAAAGGTTAACAATAATAATAATAAGGTTAGAAAAGAAAGGAGCATTAAGTTGAAGTTGGGAACAGGCCGGAAAAATAGATGATTCGGTACTAAAACATAACATAGGGTAGAAAATTAAAATAAAAGATTTGAGACACGAAACACAATTCAAACCGTTGGATATGAAGATATGATTTTTAGGAAGCTGCTCGTCAAATTTGGGAAAGATCTGACGGTTAACGAAGGAGATATAGCATGGTCAACCCAGAGTCCTCGCGCTCAAGCGCGGAGGGCGGAGCTCAAACGCCGATCTGTTTAAAGGCGCACGCTGGGGGAGGTCGAGACCCATTTCCTCCCTCCCTCCTCCATCAAAAGCGACCCCTTCCTTCCCTCCTCCGCCCAGCACCACCACCGCCGCCCTAAGCCGCCCCACCTTGGCCTCCCCTTTCCTCCTCTCTCAACCCGTCTCCCTCCCTCTCTCTCTCTCTTCCTCTCTCTTCTTGGATTTCCCATCTCTCTCTCTCCTCCTCCACCGCCCACCTCCCTACTCTCCGGCCGCCACCGCCGTGAGCCGTGGCCACCACCACGGTGAGCTTCCCCATCCCTCTCTTCCTTCCCTTGGCCGAGCCTTCTCTCTCTCCACGGATGTCACCGACGCCGTTACCGACCGTGATCGCACCGGGCTTGTATCGGGTGCCACGAAGCTCGAAGCTCTTGCCTCAGTCCAGTCGCGATCGTTCCCGCTAACGAGGAGCAACACCGACGCCGTCATCGTCGCCAAACTAAAATCCAGGTTCTATTTAACAAACCCGAGGTAAGAGGGTTCGCGTTACCTTTACTTAAGAAGTAAATTCTAGGATGCTATAGTGGTAGTTGAGAATAGGGCAATTAAAAAGTATGTTAATGAACCTTAGGGTAACCCTCGTGGATATAAAGGAAGTAAATAAAATTGTTAATAGAAACCACACTTTAGGGAATAAAAGAAATGAGCGTAGAATAAGGCCCGGAACGAATGAGCGTAATTAGAATATTAAAATAATGAGAATAAAACAAAAACGTGAGCAATCATAAAAATAAAATCATAGGGGAAGTAAAAGGACAAAAAGGGTGAACGAAATAGGCAAAAGAGAGAGTAGAATTAATGAATTAAAATATGATAAGTATAATAGTACCCGAAGAGTAAAGTGAGGTAAAGGAGGGATTAGTATTGGAAATGATATATACGTGCAGGACCGATTAGGGCAATAGGCGCAAAATAATGAATTAGATTCAAAAGAAAATAGGAAAACGATAAGCGGATTAATAAAAAGATAATGAAACGAAGAGAGAGTACATTATGAGGGAAATTATGTAGAATAGTGTAATAAAATAAGGAAACCAAGTGGAGTTAATAGGGTAGTTAAATAAAATGAAATTAATGAAATAGGGGTAATAAGTTAAGTAATAATGTGAGTTAATAGAATAGTTAAATAAACTGGAGTCAATGAAATAGAAATAATAAGTTAAGTAAGAGTGAGAGATAAATGAAATAAAGAAATAACTAAGAATTAGAAGCGAGAGCAAGAATATAATATACTTGACCAAGTTAAACAGAGTTGGGCAAAAGCGAGGATAATTAGTATCAAGGAAGAGAATAAATTAGAAAACATAGGAAAATGTGCTAATTCATAAACGAAAATAAAGATTAAAAGATTTTGATGAGCATAAAAGAATTATTTGAATTTTAAGAAAAAGAAAAGGAAGAGAAGAAGAAAAAAGGAAAAGAAAGAAGGATACTGGAAAATAGTGGAAAGTAAATAACGTGATAATAAGTCTATAAGTAAAGAGATGAGAGAAAAGAGAAAAATACAGTAAATCAGAAAAAGAGAAAAGATATGTGATTAAGAAAAAGGAAAAAGAGAAAGAGAAAGATAAAGAAAGAGAAAGAAAGGTAAGAGAATGAAAGTCCGATGCGAGCCTGTGAAGGCGTATTGGCGTCGATGCGAGCCTGAGAAGGCGTGTCGATTAAAAAGGAAATTGGAAGTCCGATGCGAGCCTGGTAAGGCGTATCAGCATCGATGCGAGCCTGGTAAGGCGTGTCGATTAAAATGGAAAAATGGAAGTCCTATGCGAGCCTGTGAAGGCGTATCGGCGTTGATGCGAGCCTGAGAAGGCGTGTCGATTAAAAGGAAAAAGGGAAGTCCGATGCAGGCCTGAGAAGGCGTATCGGCATCGATGCGAGCCTGTGAAGGCGTGTCGATTAAAAATAAAATGGAAGTTCGATGCGAGCCTGTGAAGGCGTATCGGCCTTAAAAGGAAAAGAATGGAAAATGGATAAAATAATGGGAATGAAAGAATTTTAAGAGAATCACTAATTAAGATAATGTGAGAATAAGAGAAGAACTAAAAGAGATTAATTATATGAATAATTAGGAATAAAATATATTAATAATTATGTAGGCTTAGTTATTTACTATGTCTTCTTATAGGATTTATCTTTTTAAGTTCTGTGTAATGCTACCCTTCTTGATATAATTTTACAGGTATGGAAGCGGAGCTTACACTGTTGCGGGCCGTACTGGAAACTCTCCACCACGTGGAGTGAAATTGTGATAGCCTGAGTGGATTTTATTATATTAAAAACTGTTATTTTTGTAATTTATAATATGTGTAGTTATATGCCCTGAAACTGGTACTGATCGGGCGTTAGGATCTGATTTGGGTTTTAATCTGTTGTGTTTATGTTTTTAAATAATTCTGGACTGACAGGTTTATAAGAAGAAATTTTTGGGAATTCCGAAAAACAGAGGAAACTCTGCCGGATTTTCGTAAAACCTTTCATAAGAAATCAAATTCAAAGATGAATTTTCAAACTCTGATTTTATTAAAATTTAAAATTAACTAAATAAAGTGAGGATGTTACACACTCTCTCTAGGTTAGAACTTCTCTCTTGGCTCTCCCAAGTGGTAGTGGTTTCTAGGGTTTTGTTCTTTCCCATTTGTACTCGTTTTTCTTCATTTATGGCCATGGAAGGCTAGACTTCAAGGGTTAATCCCTTTTGTAACAGCCCGATTTTCACTCCTCAAAACTTAAATGAATCATGATTACTTTCTTGCAAAAATGAGGCCATTTTTTTTGTATAAATTTGTTAATGCGTAATCCACCCTTTTGAAAATCGAGTTGTCACTTTCGAAACTCTCCACTCAAACACAATCATCGGAATATAGAACTGTTTTCATTTAAAGAAAAACAAGTGTCACAAGTTCTGGAGTCACCCTCCAAAGATTTTTCCAAAATAGGCCATCATTACACAAGAGCTTACAAGCCAAAATATAAAAGGTAGCTGATTACATCATTAGTTCATTACAAGATAATCCTCGACTGAAAACTTAGATCCTAGACACCAGACATTCTCTAGACACAGATTGCAAGACATCACTCTTCAGCAGAACTAGCATCCGTCTCCATATCCTCGCTTGGGTCGGTCTCCGCTGCATGATCGGATTCGCTTGCACCTTCCTCTTCCATAGGTTCAGGAACCACTGCTGCCAAGGGTGCAGGATTACCATTCAACTCATGGTGTTCCCGGGGTCCACCATCTTGATAATCTCGCAGAGTGACTTGCCCAACATGCACGTCCATGCCTGCTCCCCGTAGAATGTGTCTCGGATCGTCGATCTCCAGACGAGTATCTCCTCTCCAGACCCATCCATCAGGTACCACCTCCCATGCACCTCTATGAAGAGGCCACATGTGGATCGCTACATGATACGCCATCTACCCGTTGCAATACCGGCGAATGCCAATACGACAACCAGGTAGGAGAGAGTCAGCGCGCCATACGTAACAAGTTGACCGCAAGGTCGCAGAATAGACACGATAGAAAGAAGAACAATACCAAGAACACTTGACGAACAATATACAGATCATGGCACGAGAACCAGAATATATCGAACACTTGAAAGATAACGCTCTTCCCAAATCGAACTCAAAATAATAAATATAGGTACTCACAATATAAAATGAACCACACATGTTCTTGCCAACCATTATTACCATGTACCACAACTGAACATCATCATACTTTGCCCATTCTTTTAAATATTCAGCATTTCTTCATTCTTTTGTTATTAAGTTTTATCATACTTACATCACTCAATGAGGTAGGGGAAATCACCATCACTGAGGAACGCACACTCTACATCTCCTCGGTCTCCATCCACCTAGTCGGAAGCCAAAAGAGTACAGGACCTTTACCATGCGGGCACGACAGCTGTCTCAAAACAGATGGTTCCAGACCAGGAGGATCTCGTCCTCAAATCATATAATATAGGCTCACTGCCTCGCAGTGGCAAAACACATTGCCCCGTTCCAGTCCCTCTCAACTGTTGTAGACTTGCATTCAAGGAGGTGACAGTATCATTTCTAGTTAGCTATGCGGTCCTTACCACAGCATTAGACCCAGTCCCCACCACGTTAGTGCGCCACTTGTGGGATTCGTCCCGCCTAGAAATGTACTCGAGGCTTCTTGACGAGTCACCGTCATTGCCCTCTCCTCATGCAATCTCCACCTAAGTATCCGCAGATACCCATAGTATCTTCCTCTCCACTACTTCACACTCTCATATCTCACCGTGAATATTAATGTCTTTTAATGTCTTTTAATATTCTTAAAGTCTTTTAGTTAACCTATAGTCGGCTTGCCCTTAGTCCATCCCTTCAACAAGTCCCGACCACTAACATCTTTTCCCCACTTTCACAACACAATCTCATTCACATTCTCAAGCCCCTCGAGCAAACATCTCACATCATCACTTTCTCATAAATCCACATTGCTCATTCACTATCACTTTCAGCACAACAATCTCAACTTCACAAGCATCATTCTAATGCTCAATACGTCAACATCTCATCACATTCCTCGTACCACATCACGTACCATTCCTTCACTCCATCTCATATGTTCATTTTCCATTCAGACTCATCACACGAGGTATAACGACTTACAATAGAATAGAAAAGAACCAACACAAGGTAGAAGTAAACATGCATTAATCCAAGAGACAGAAAACAAAATAAATTTCGTAAATTCATATGACCACGTGCACCAACCATGCTATGGGCTCACTACACTCTCACTCACTCACCTCTTATTCCAGCAAGAAAAGCACTTTGCCCTTGAAGGTCTCTAACTTCCCTTTGAGAATTGTCACCACCGTCCACTGAATAACCTCAAATAAATAAATACACTTTTATTAAAATCATTTCAATTAGAAATCATCACTTGATTCCTAAGTCAAAACCCTTTACTAAAATATTGGTGTTTATCAAAACAACTCTCAATCTTTTCTATTACTTAAGCCTTTTGAAAATCATTTGAAAACTCATATTAGGATAATTAAAACAATAGTTTATGTGGCTGTATAGGAAGTCCAGCCCCTTATTCACATTGCAAAACCATTGAAAATCCATCATTTTTCACTCCAAATTTTTATAAATCAATAACACTTGAAATCCATGTCTTTTCACAACTCAAAAACTTTTTTAAACTTGAAATATTTGAAAATAAAATCTTGGACAGCAAGGAATAAAAGAAATTAAATCATGAAAATACTTTTAAAATAATCAAATACTTCCACTCATTTTCTTTCCATAAAACCGAATAAAATCCGAACCAACATAATGCAATTCAAATAAATTTTCTCAAAACTAAATCATAAAACATAATCATTTCATGAAGCCAAGTTTTATGCAAAAGAATCTAGCTTCCTCAACCTAAGGTAGGCCGAATCATTGCTAGTTGAAAACAAGACTTTGGATGCATTTTTTTCTTCATGTAAAAGCTTTAAAATATTAGATCAAAAACATACACTATTAGGACAAATGGTTTTAGAAAAATATAACTCTTTCTTCCTCAAAACCGTGACCTACTTGTCACTTTAAAACATGTTTGCATTTTCATTTTTCCTTTGCATGTGCCTTAGAAATCATGGAAATCACAAAGAGAACACATGCAAGATCTTGTTCATGAAAATAATCAAGGTCCTTTGATTTTTAAAGCTTGGCCGAATGGTATTTTAACAAAACCAAGAGAAAAACTTAAATCCTTAACTTTGAAATACTCATGAATTAGATCAAAGCAAAATCATTTGAAAAAAAAGAATTGTTTTCCTTGGTTCTCCATCAAAACCGAGACATGCATGTAAAAGATCAAAACTTTTGAGGAAAAGGATCTCATGCAAAACTTAAAAATCAAAGCCATGGGAAATCAAGAAAAGAATCAAATCCTTTTCAAAGCCAAACAAAGATCAAAGTCATTTTTGAAAATAAAACCAAGATCAAAACTTTAGAAAAATCAAAGTTGAAATCAAAGCATGAAAATCATTTGGATCACCTTCATCAAGCATCAAACTAACATGCATGAACTTAGAATGAAATAAAGATCATCATGACCTAATTTTCTAAGCAAGGCGGAATAGAAATGTCCATGGTTTAGGGTTCTACAAACTTGAAGAGTTCTTGAAACTCAAGATCTAGGCTTAACAAACATAGATCTTCAAAGAACTTAAACATTCAACAACAACAAAGAACTTTTACAAACTTGGAAATTAAAACTACTTAGAACAACTTTAGGATCTTCGAATAAGCTAGAGAATGAGAAGATTCTTCAACCTCTTCACTTAATCTCCAAGGATCTAAGGCTTAGGACTTGATCTTCCTCTTACTCTTCTCCTTGGGTGCTCACGGGTTCTCCCTCTCTCTATCTCTACCTATTTCTTCTCTAAGAGCTTGATGTTCTCTTAGAATAAGTGTTTGGTTGTGGAAGTGAAATGAGAATCAAATGGGGTTGAGGGTGCTACGGTTTGGGCTATAAATCAACACACAACATTTTCCCTTCTTGCCCTTAGTGTAATTCGGTCAAGAGTTGTTGGGTGAAGGGTAGAATTGGCCAAACTAAGGCTTGCATGGCTCAAGCCAAGCCATTGAACAAATGGAGTAAAATTAGGCTTAAGCTCACTTCCTATTGGTTGGTCAAACCACTAACCATACTTAACACTTAAACTAATCCTAGGTGCTAAGGGTTACTAGCCTAGGGTTCATGAGTCAACAAAATGGATGATGCATGCCACTACTCACACACTCACGGCGACACATATGCACACACATGCACAATTTCCTTTTTATTTTCTTTTTCACATAAAACCACATTTTCCATAAAAATACAAAGTATAAAATGTTTAAGAATTTCATCCAAAATGCCATAAATCCGAAATTCATAAAGTTGTCTCAAATAAAATCATTTGCTTAAAAATCCAAAATAATTTGAAAACACAAAATAAATTTAATTCATGAAATACTTTTGAAATCACACCTTTTAAAATTCAAATAATCTTTTTAGGGTTTTCAAACGAATATGAGGTATTCAGACGGGGTGTTACACCTTTAGTATTGTATTATCTACTCTTGAGCTCTTGTTATTAATGCAATTTCGTTTTCTCTCCTCTGTTTTCACGTTTATCAATGTGTAGTGGTTTGCTTAATTCCATTTCGTAGAGATAATACATGAATATAAATGCTTAATTTGTATTAACTTGTAAAAACTCCAATTCTGGTTTATGATCCTTAATTAGAAGTTAGGGTTTGGAGTGATAACTAAATTTTCGCTTAGTATTTGGTTGTCACGAGTTGGACAGAGGAGAGGAGAGGAATCGATCTTTAGTGAGCTAGGATTGAGTAGTGTACGTAGCCAAAGGGGTTTGCCCACTTTTGTTTCTGATTTTCTTAGTTTTAATATTCTGTTTTGTGTTTTTTTCTTCACATCTGATACATACAAAAACCCCCATTTTATTGCACACTACGTGTTTGATACTTTGCCTAAACCGATATTCGCTGGGAAATGACCTAGGATCATCTTCCTAGTACTACAGAATTAATCCCCTTTTATTTGATCTGGTACGGCCTCGATCACCTAGCAACCGGAGCAAAGGTCTCATCATAATCGATACCCTCCTCTTGGTTGTAGCCTTGAGCAACCAGCCTTGCCTTGTTTCTTATGATTACCCCTGATTCATCCATTTTATTTATAAAAATCCATTTTGTGCTGATTATGGTATGATCATCGAGCTGAGGAACTAAATCCCAAACACTATTTCTGATGAACTGATTTAATTCCTCTTGCATGGCAATAGCCCAGTGTTCATCCTCAATTGCAGCACTAACAGAATCAGGTTCAATCTGAGAAACGAAAGAAACGAAATTACAGAAGTTTTGAATGGACCGCCGAGTAAAAACTCTTTTCGAGATGTCTCCGAGCACATTTTCTATCGGATGATTCTTGTTCGTCTTCCAAGTTGGAGGAAGGTCGGACTGAGTTCTGCTCGGAGAGAGCTCGTCTCTCTGTGCTCCGATTTCAGCTGAAGATGCAGGATCATCCTTTTGAGCTCCAGTTTCAGTTGAGCTCGGAATGAGATCGGCAACTGAGTTTTCTAGGTTTCCTGCACAACTCACAGTGTCTCCTTTCGGAGACTCATCAAATACCACATGGATAGACTCTTCCATAGTGGAAGTTCTTTTATTAAACACTCTAAAAGTACCGTGAGTAGAATAACCTAAGAAAATCCCTTCATCTGCTTTTGAATCGAATTTATCGAGATGTTCTTTGCCATTATTTAAAATCAAAACTTTGCATCCAAAAGCATGAAGATGAGATATGTTCGGTTTTCTACCCTTGTAAAGTTCATAGGGTGTTTTCTTAAAAATTGGTCGGGTCAGAATGCGGTTCATGACATAACACGCTGTATTCACTGCAACTGCCCAGAAATAATGCGGTAAATGATATTCATTCAACATGGTTCGAGCAAGCTCTTCAAGAACTCGGTTTTTCTGTTCAACAACACCATTTTGCTCGGGAGTTCTTGGAGCTGAAAATTGATGTTCAATGCCGAGCTTAGAACAGAATTTGTCACATTTGTAGTTCTCGAACTCGCCACCGTGGTCTGTTCGAATTACAAAAACTTTTTGATTGACTTGGTTTTGAACCCGTTTGACATGATCTTTGAATCTTTGATAAGTATCACTTTTTGATGCTAAAAATAAATTCCATGTTAATCTAGAGAAGTCATCAACAATCACTAAAGCATAATAATTGACACCAAAGCTTTTCACCTGTGACGGTCCGAACAAGTCCATATGACGTAACTCTAATGGCCTTGAGGAAAGTTATTTTTATTTTTGGTCGGTTTGCATATTTTACAAGCAGTGCAAACACCTTCAACATCAAATTTCAACTTTGGCAAACCAATTACTAGGTTTTTGGATTGCAGTTTCTTCAATTGATTTACATTTATATGTGTTGTCCTACGGTGCCATAACCAAGTATCACCTTCTTTGCTGACCGAGCAAGTGGACACCAAAGAAGTGATTTCATTTAAGTCAACCAAATAGGTATTGTTACTTCTTTTACCAACAAATTTAACAGATTTGTCCTTGTCACTTTTAATAATGCAGAGAATGGAGGTAAAAACAACATGATTACCGATATCAATAGTTGACTAATGCTTAAAAGATTATGCTCTAGTCCTTTTACAAGTAAAACATTATTGATAATCAAGTTGGAGGAATTCCCGATTTTACCTTCACCCAAGATTTTACCTCGGTTGTTATCTCCATAAGTGACATAGCCCTTTTCCTTATATGAAATTTCAGTGAAGTGTTCCTTGTCCCCCGTCATGTGCTTCGAGCACCCACTGTCAAGATACCACCGATTTTCCCTTGATCGAAAACACACCTGCAACACAAACATATCACTTGTTTGTTTCGGGTACCCAAACAGTTTTGGGTCCCTGGAGGTTAGCATGTGAGTCTTTTCTTTTTACTATCCAAACATAAGAGCCCTTGGTCACACCATGATGTCGAATTTTGCATTCATTTGGCGTGTGTCCATGTATGCCACAGTAAGTACCGATCGGAATTTTTGAGTGATTGACTTTTGAAAATAAGCCGACCTTCTTAACAATTTTCTTTTTGGCACGAATGTAACCAAGACCTGATTTGTTTGAATAGTTCCTTTGTTCGGCAAGAATTCGGTCAAACATCTTATCACTTTTTGCAAAAGTTGCACAGTTAGTTTTCAAATCTTTAATTTCGTTTTGGTACTTGATGCAACTTTCACAATTTTGATTCTTCAATTCAGTGATAGTATGTTCTAAAGATTCATTACTGCATTTTAATTTATCAATGCAATTTTCTAATTCAAGAACTTGCTCTTTATGGTTTAGAATGTTCTTTTTCAATTTTGTATAACTTTTAGCAAGTTTCTTGAATTCATATTACATTTCAATATATGCAGCATACAATTCATTATAATCATCAAAATCAGAATCATTTTCAGAATCAATATCAGTATCAAAAGCTACCTCAGAGTCATGCTCGAAAGTTGTTCGGCTAGGTGATGCTTCCTCATGATTTCTACCAATTAAGCACAAGGTCGGATTCTCCTCGTCATAATCCGAGCTTGATTCAAAAATCTCACATTCTTGCTCGGTTGTTGTTCGGCTCGAGGATCCGTGTACATCTTGCCTTCCCATTAGGCACAGATTTGCCTCCTTTTCATCATTGGATGAACTGGTGTCTGAGGTTTCATTGTCCTCGGGTGCATCCCAAACTATGTACGCTCTCTTCGGTCTGTGCTCTTTCCCATTCTTTCTTTCAGCATTGCCTTTGTAACACCTTAAGAAAATTACACTTAACTACCCTTAATTGATTTGAGAACTTGAAAATTTCTTTTCAAAACTGCTTGGTTAATTTTAGTTCATAGGAAAACTCTTGGTTTGCTTTGTTTCCTTATGAAAAATCTCCGTAAAATCGGACGGAGTTTCCTTTGTTTATAGGGTGTTCCCAAAATTAGTTTAACCTGCTCATTTTCAGAGAAACATAATTATATTCATCAGAGGCCAGCAGGGCCCAAAATATTGTTCAGTCCATACATTACAACTTTTCCAGAAAAATAAGTCTAAGTCTCAAGACTCCCAGTTTTCAAATATAAAATAGAATAAATACAACAAAACCTCCCAAAATACAGAATATATGACCAAAATAGTGGTCACCCCAAAAATACCCTATACTCCACATGATGGAATGTATTTCCTGCTTGGCAAGACTCGTGTATGCTCCTTCGGTACCTCTAAAAATATAGCAAGAAGGGCAACATTACACAGAACTTGGAAAAGATAGCTTCTAAGAAGCATAGCAATAAACTAAGTCCTAATTACCCACTAATTTCTAGGCAACCATACATACATCCAAATAAAATCACGTTCACTTGGCAAAGTTACATTCACATGCTATCAAATTCAAATTCCCAATTCCATTTGCGTTAACCCTCTCATTATCCATTTCCCTTACCTTTGCACCACTAGGATTTTATGCACCTGCCAGGCAATTCACCACCTACTAGGGACTTTACACCTGTCAGGACTTAGACACCCAATAGGCATCACCCGTTAAGACTATGCTTGTTAATTTAATTAAATTCATTTCCCTTAATTCCAGCTCACATATTATTCCTTTTTAGGTGGTTATGCAGTGAATTGACCCATTGGCGCACCGACGCCTAACGGGGTATTTGGACCTATTGGGCAATTGGCCTGACAGGAAATTGGCCCTAGCAAGCAATTCACCACCTAGCAGGGCACCTAGTGTGCCGATGCTTCCAAAGATCAATCACACTGCATAACCTTTTAATTAAACTATATATCATCTTCATCAAAATAAACCATACACATTCATTTATCACAACACTCATATTAAACAACAATTATCAACATACTAATATAAATTCACATTCTCCAGCGAAAACATAAAAATTTACATGTACCACACATTTCCCATAACTATACACTCATAGATAGATATTTATAACTCAATTAATCACAAGCATCCATATTTAGCATTTAAATAATCCATTATCACAAACTTCCAAATAGCTTACACATTCTTAAATAAACATTTATAGCACACTTGATTACCACCCAACCAATTTAGCACTTTGTTACATAATTAATTCTCAACAAATAGTAGACATGTCAGTCGACATACTCAGGTATGTCTCAGAGTACCATAATATAAATCAGCTCCCTAGGGTTCTTCACTTCCAACTTTTATAACATACCATATGAGAGTTTATTCTCTAAATTAATTAACTATACCTAGCTATCACTGAAACATCCTTAGAATCTATGTCCCAAATAAAGTTAATACAACCCCTCTTACCTTCCAAATGGGAGATGATAATGAATCACCAATCTGAGCACTTGAATCCCTAGCCCTTACTCCTTACTCCTTGCACCATTTTGGCCCTTGACAATCCAAGCCTTAATCTCCTACTCCTTGCTCTTGATGATGGGGTCTAGGAATACAACTCTCCCTAGTTGCTAAGTTTTCAAATCCATGGAGATAGAGAGGGAGAGGGTTACGAATTTGGGGGAGAAAATGAGGAAGGATTTGTTGGCCAATTTCATGCTTAATCTTTGATGGGGATGAGGGGTGGGTTGATTTTGTGGCTTGGTTTTGGGTACTTGATGATTGATGATGATTAGGTGTTCTTGGTAATGGAAGGGATTTCATGAAGATGAAGATGAAGCCATGGTGTTTTGGGTGGTGGTGGTGATTGCTTTTGTTCTTGGTTTGTGAAGGTTGTTGATAATGATGATTGGATCAAGAGAAGTGGTGATGGTGATGCTCCTTGGATCCATGAAAGGGGTGAAGAAGATGTTGAAAGAATGAAGGAGAAGATAATGTGTTGGTGGGGTTTAAGCTTTGGTTTTTATCTTTGTTCTTGCCAAGAGGGAGTAAATCGTGCGGCTGGGATCAAGTGACTTGGTCACCAAGTCCAGATCTAACGGCTGATAATGCACCAGCAGACCTTGCGCGCCTGAGCGCAGGTTCGTGTGCCTGAGCGCGAGGCACGCACCACACTGGTGCGTCAAACGGAAATGGTGCGCTGACTGGTGGGGCTGGCGCAGATTGGTGCGCCATTTGCTAAGCTGGTATGAGAAAGGCGCACTTGGGCGTACGGGAGGGCGCGCCTGGGCGCCAATCTGTCTATGAAAACCAATTGGAATTTAATTTTCTGGCGCCTGAGCGCGACCCTTGCGCGCCTGAGCGTGGCTTTGTTGACTTTGCCTTGACCACTCCGTAACTTCTTCGTTAATCGTTGGATCTTGCTCAAATTTTGAGGCAAGTTTCCTAAGACCCTTATCTTCACATCCAACGGTGGGAATTGGGTTAGAAGATATGGACCTTCTACTTCTAATTTCCTAAAGTCCTAGGCTCTTAATTTCTCAAATAACTCTTCTAAATTCCTAATTTAGACTTAACCTACCCAATCCTCTTCACTCTAAGCCTATTACCAAACTAATTATGCTTGAAAATAAATTAGGGATGTTACAGCCTTTCTTTCGAAGCTTGGGACAGTATGCTCGGATGTACCCTGGTTCACCACACTCGTGACATTTTATCTTTTCTTTTGAGCTCTTGTGGTGTTCATCTCTTCTTTTCCTCAGTTTCTGAAGTTCCTTTTATTTTTGAAAAATTTCCCGAACTTCTTCACCATGAGGCGGAAGCTTTCCTCATCCATGTCCGAGCTTTAGCCACTGTCCGAGGAGTCTTTGCTTGATTTTTATTGCTTTATAGAGGCCTTGAGAAAGATCCCCTTTTTCTTTCTATCTGACTCCTCATGCATCGTCAGTCTGCCGAGCTTCATCTCATGCTCTTGTAATTTTCCGAACAGGGTTGCAATGTCCATGGAATCCAAATCTTTAGATTCCATGATGGCCGTTACCTTGGGCTCCATTCCCTGCTTAAGCATCTTGAGACTTTGTTAATAATTTCAGAGTTTAAGAAAGTCTTTCCTAATGCAATTAAATGATTAATAATATGAGTGAATCTCTTTTGCATGTCACTAATCGATTCATTCGGTTGCATGCGAAAGAGTTCGTACTCATGCATCGGGGTATTTAATCTGGCCCTTCTGACCTCGCTGGTTCCTTCATGAGTGAGTTGTAGAATATCCCACATTTGTTTCGCATTTTTGCAGTGCGAAACTCGGAAAAGCTCGTCATAGGACAAAGCCGAGGTGATGATATTTTTAGCTTTTAAATCATAAGATACTTTTCGTTTATCATCATCATCCCAGCTTGTCCTTGGGATTTCTACAACATCATCTTCAATTTTTATTTTCGGAACATGAGGACCATATTCAATTGAGTCCCAAATATCGATATCAATTGCTTCTATAAAGATTTTCATTCGGGCTTTCCAATAAGCGTAACCATCACCATTAAATAGTGGTGGTTGGTTTATTGATGAGTCTTCCCCTCCAAATTGATTGTTAGACGCCATTTGGTTTCTTTTGGATCTTTTTTGAAAAAGCTGTTAAGCTCGACCTTTCGACCGAGCTCTGATACCACTTGTTGGAAACCAACAAGCGGCCTAACAATCTACTAGGGGGGTGAATAGTAGTTTGAAGCACTAATACCAATTTTTCGGATTAATTGAAAGTTGTTCATTTATGCTTGCTGTTTTTAAGAAAATTGACGAGTTAATGCCGAGCAGATGCTGACAATCTATTGTATAAGCCGAGCAATAGATTATTTGAGCTGCTACACACAGAAATTGGTTTTAACAGAGTGAACTTAGCGAGCACAAGTTAACGAACAGAGGTTCGGTTTTGCCGACTGATTTGGGTCTAATATATGATGTTTTTGGGCTTAATTTCACTTCCTTTTGCTATGGTTTTGGCTTGTTTCTCTTGTAAATATAGGTATTTTGTATTAGTTTTAGGAATTTTTAGTTTTATAGAATCCTTTGAACGTTTTGATCCGTTTTGGGTATGTTTCAGGTGTTTCAGAGCTTTATTTGGAGAAAATATTATTGGAGTTGAGAAGAGCATAAGAAGAACTTGAAAATGGCACAAGAACGGAGAGAAACGGAGTCGAAAATTACTTGGCACGCCCAGGCGCGTGGAGGCCGCGCCCAGGCACACGTGCAGCGGTGATTTATTGGGCATCAGATATGGCACGCCCAGGCGTGCTGACCAACACGCCCAGGCGCGCATGACTCGAGTAGGCCCAATTGGGCCAATTTCTGAGCAATTTCGAGGGTTTCTAATAGGATTTGTATTTTAGAGATAGATTTATGTTTTTAGGACTAGATTAGGCAGAAATAATCAGTCATCATTAGAGATTAGTATCAAGTTTGAGGGAGATTACATTCTCTGGAGAGCATTCGGAGGAGGAATCCATTGAAGGCTGAAGATTCAGATAAAGGATTAGTGGTAATTTAGGAATGAATTGCTTCTATTCTTATTTGTTCTTCTTCTCTATGATGTGTAACTAAACCCTCTTGTGTTAGGAACATGATGGATTTGATTATGTAGTTTATTTATATGAATTAATGTTTTTCGGTTTTTAAATCAAGTGTTTAATTGTGTTCTACTTGTTATGCATGAACTTGATCAACTCATGTTATGAATTTTTAGATCTGAATTGGAAAATTAGGATTTAAAATAGGTCATACAATTAAACAATATAAGGATTCAACTTGTAGGAATACTTTTGGATTCTAATATAACTTTTCATAATTCACTGTTCTTAATCATGGTTATTCAATAGATTAAATTTCTACGGAATTAGGATTTAACAAATTGGATAATAAACAGTAATTTCATTAGATGAATCTGGGAATTACTAATTTTCTGTATTAGTTCTTGATTTAAATGGAAAACATTGATTTATAATAAATAAATGAAATATTCCATGAAACTAGTTCCTAACCACCATTCACCCATTGTTAATTGTTTTTATTTATTTTTCCAGCAGTAAAATATTCTTTTTAATTAATTTATTTAATTCTGAATTTTAATAAATTTTACTTTTAATTACTCTTAGGTAGGAATAAGTTAAATAATTCGTAGTACCTGTGGGAACGATATCTGGTCTTCCTAGACTATATTACTTTGCGATCTAGTGTACTTGCTAGAGAGTGAAGACCGACTAAAATGCTCGGAAATAGCAAATGCAAGAAAGAACAGATAATGCGGAAAACAGTAAAGAAAGAGACACAGAAAATTTTATACTGGTTCACTCTCACTCACTTGAGAGCTACGTCCAGTCCCCCTAAAACCTTTAGGGAGCTTTTACTCAAATCAATTTAAATGGTCACACAAGGATTTACAAGAGAACCTCTCTAAATCTAACCCTTCAAGAGTGTACCAAACCATTGAATCTACCCCAAATAAATTGATGGCTGAAGAACCTCTTCAGCAATTTCCAACACCGAAGTTTATTGAAACCTTCAAGAACAACTTCGTCTCAACAAGTTACAATGATGAAATGAAGAGTATGGCTCCAACTCGAAAACTCAACAGAGTATGATTTGAAAGTTTGTGTATCTGGTGAGTAATCGATTAAGGAAGGGATTTCACAGAGAAGTTGAAACTTAGGTTTCGAGTATGAAAATTTTGTTTCTCTGTGTTCTTAAAAAAAATGTTGTAGCTGTTGTGTCTTGTTTGTGTTCTTCGTATGTAGGGGGCGACAGTATTGTTGTAGTGCGCGCACAGATCTTACCACGGTATTAGACCCAGTCCCCACCACGTTAGTGCACCACTTATGGAGTTCGTTCTGTCTACAACAATACTCTAGACTTCTTGACGTTTCACCGTCATCGTCCTCCCCTAATGCAATCTCGTCCTAAGTATCCGCAGATACCTATCGTTCCTTCCTCTCCACTACTTCGGGTTAACTCTCATGACTCACCGCGTTCGTTGTTAATGTCTTTTATAATCTTTTAATTATTTAATTAACCTAACGGTCGTCTCACCCTTAGTGCATCCCTTCAGTGAGTCCCGACCACTAACTTTGCACGATTTTTCTCTCATCAAAATCACACATAGCTCAGAGCTGGGAGTTCCTCACTTGTTTCATATCTCATTTCTCAAACTTTCTTCTCAACCACACTCTCATTCTTCCAAATTTTCCTTTTTACCATTCTTCTCAAAATCTCAATGTCACCATTCTCCCAAAAACCCCATTTCCACAATTCTCACAAAATTATCTTTCACCAAATACCCTTTCTTCAAATCTCATTTCAAAAGGCTTTCTCAAAAACATTGTTTCTACTGAGTATTCCTTCATAAAACTTTTTCAAAAGATCTAGTCATAAAACCCCTTTAAAATTTTGGTTTCACAAACTTCTTCAAAATCCCATTCCAAAAACCTTTTTAAAAATTTCAGTTTACAAACCTTTTTCAAAAATTGTTTTCACCACTCAAAATTTCTTTTTCAAAACTCTTTTTCAAACACCTTTGTGCTGAGCGCTAATGAGGAGCAAGCCCATCTCAACACTAGCTCCCAGACTAAAACCAAGAACAGAGGAGCTCAGCTCAACTCAGTTCACTTCTCATCTCAACAATCAACATCACACTCCCCAGCTCTGGCTCTTTCTCAACATTATTCTCAACTTCCTTTCCAGTCAACTCGTATCTCTCTTTTCCATTCAACCTCTTATCTTTCCTCATCTTTCTCGTCTTATTACCCCATCACTCTCATTTCCATTTTCTTATCAAGGACACAACCATGTCCAACAGCCGTTTACTTATCATAATCCTAAGCATCATTATGTAAAAACAAATAAATAACCAAGCATACTATCACACACAACATCACACAATAGCATTGTGGTCTTTGTCACCTTCATATAAGCAGCCACACAAAGCATACACTTGCTGCTTATACTATTGACTCCAACCACATAGTTCCGATCTTTGAGATGATACGGAACGTCCTAATAAATAACCTAGCTACCACGGTGTCTTAGGGAAAGCTTCTCTCTCACCTGGGGTCCAGCTATTGAAGGTGTGCTCTCTTCAAATCCCTGTGTTGCCATCTGCCCCAACCTCTTTTCTTTATCCTTCCTCATATTAAATAAAACACTTCTCGTTATTAACTCATTTGAGAAAATCTTTTATTAATTTCTTTCTTATCCTTTCTTTGTTGAAAAGCTTTGAAATTATAACCAAAACCAACTATTATTTGAAAACTCGGTTTTTTTTTTATCATATGAAAACATTTTTAGACATAAAAGCACGTCTAAGTAGTCCTGGACAGCAAATGGTTTTACAAAAATTACTTTATTAAAACTCTGAGAATATACTAAAACATGGTTTACTTTAAATAACTTTTTATCTTAAAATTAATACTTTAAAAACCTAAATTTTTATCATAAAGCCAACTTTGGACAGCCATGACATAATTTATAAGTCTCAAGTAAATCAAATCAAATCAACTCATTTCAAAATCGTCCACTCATTCAATTATTTGCCAAACATAATTAATCATGCAACCCTAGTGTAATTCCAAACAAGTCAAACCACATTAACATCGAGCACATATTTTAATTAACAGTAGAATAAGTATGCATCTCACACATAATTCATCAACATAAAACACATAGTCATGCAAGTATTCATGAACCAATTGGAATCAATTTCAAACCAAGCACATTAATATTAATTTTCTTTACTTCAAACAATTCCGATCCTACTCAAAATCATCATGCATATTTCATTTCTTGCAATTAAACTTCCTAAATCTAATTAAGCTACACAACCGAATGAGAGCAAAGAAAACATCACAAATTAAACCACATGAATTACTTTATTTTATTTTAGGTATTTAAATTTCATTTTCTTTTAACTCTAACCGAATACACATAACACACATAAACACATATTCATTCAAACACATACTTTTCCAAGATTAATTAAATTTATTCGTTTCTTTTATTTCTACTCAAAGGACCGAGTAGAAAACACATATCCACAACACAAGTTCAAACAATTTATCTTAGTATAATTCCTTAAAATATGTTTATCTCTCTTTAAATCATTTCATTGAAAAGGAGATCCTAGGTTTACTAACACCTATAGACCGAATGTCATCATAGTATGTTCAAAGAGCATGAATCAAAGCAAGAATCTTGTTTTCTTTATTTTTCTTTATAGAAACCGTGAGTTGTACAAGAAGATTTAGCAAACTAAAAGTTAATTTCTCAACACAATAAAATCAAGAAACATGTTAAGGTCTTTATCCTTTTAGGAAAACACATGCATGCACCTACAAATCTCTAGATGAGACACTTTTCAGCATGCATGTAAGAAAAGCATGATTTCCTACTCTCCCTAGTCTTGACCGAATGATGTCATGCAAGAGAACAAAATCTTATAATTTTATTCCTACATGAAAATGTCTAAAACTCATGGATCATGTCATGTAAGACATAAGAACATCATCTCACTTTTCCAAGCATCCACCGAATCATTGTTACACACACAAAATCTTGGTTCAAATTCTTTTTAGACTAAAAATCACTTTTAAAGCTTGTTAGACTTATTTCTTCTTGAAAAGTAACATGCATGACCTCCAAATCCCAAGATCATTCGAGAATAAATACATGCATCAAGAAATTAAATCAAAGTCCAAAATAAAATTCTTTACAACACAAAATCATTAAATCAAAACTCTTTCTACCTTAATCCTAACTTAAATCTTCAAATCTCCTCCTCTCTTCATCTTGGGTTTTGCCTCGGTCGCTCTTGTCTAGGGTTAAGGGGTGGTTTCCTCTTTGATCTTTGATGTAGAAGGTGGTTGAGAAAGGAATTAAGGGTGTTTTAAGCTAAGGCTTTGAGATTTTTCACTCTTCTTTCCTCTCTTCTCCTCACGGTTCACTCTTCTTCTCTATGAGTCTCAAGAGTTTGATGTTACTCTTGGACTTGATGTGTTTGTGTTGGAAAAATGTGGAATGAAGAAGGAAATGAATTAGCCTAACACACACTCCTTCACACGGGTTTTAAGGGCAAGGGAAAGGGGTGAACAATTCCCTTTCTAGCCTTGGTTCAAGGTGGAAGCCTAAAGGTAATTTGGACTAACCCAATTGTTGCATGGAGTGGGTCATTTCAATGGAGACAAGGAGGGAGGGAAAGTCTTACTAGGTTTATGACTAATCCCTCCTAGTTCCTCCCTAGGCTTCATGAGTCATTCACTCTACTCCTCCTTCCATTTTCTATTTTGAATTTCATTTGCTTAAGGCTTAAGGGATGGCTTCCACTTGGTTCCCCTACCCTTCTACTTGGCCGAACCATACACACACATGCACCCATAAATTTTAATTTTTTATCAACACACAACATGCATACACTTATCATATACATAAGCATACACACATTCACCTATAATTCATTTTCATGTTTATCATAGCAACACTTAGCATGACTCATGCATACATTTTTACACATATAAGCATGCACATAACATCTTGAGGGCATCATGTTTACACGGTATGCACATATATCATGCACATATACTTACACATTCATGCATCATACAAATATGCATTACACATTCATACACTCACACACGTATGGCACACATTCATATCATATATTACTCATATATAAGTATGCATATTTATGTTTCTTTAATTAATTATTGTGCGAATCCTAAACATACATGCCAAAACCGCATATGTATATATATATCACAAGTATTTAAACCCAATTTCTAAAACTTCGAACATCACCTTAGGAAATCATTTCTTTAAAATCCTTCATTATCTTTGAAAACTCGAATTTTAGAAAATTATTTAAGATAATACTCTTTTCAAAACACATCTCTCGAAAATAAGTTTCTTTAGTGTTTTAAATTAATATGAGGAATTTGCGGGGTGTTACATTCTCCCCAACTTAAGGATTTCTCGTCCCCGAGAAATACATTGTAGATTGGGCAGCAGGGCACCGATATTCTTATGTTATTCTGAAGTTCCTCTTTAACCGCTTCCAGGTGATCGAAGAGATTCCACTCGTACCGTCACTCGCGTGTCGAGTCGGGTCAAGTCCAATGGACTAACCGAAGAAGATGTCGCTTCCTTAGCCAGTCGTCGTCACAGGAAGTCCACACCTATGGTTGGACTTATGGGAAAAATCAAGAAAACAATCATTCATACATCTCCAAAGGCAAGAATTTTCCCTATAAATCCTTAATCATTTACTATTCTCTATGACTTGGATTCCTATTACCTCACAACGATCTCTCCTTCCTTCAACTTTCTATCTAATTCTAGGGTTTTCATCAATTATTCTTCAAGCTTAAGGGATCCTATTACCATTTAGACTTACTTACTCCTCCTAACCTCCTTTCCTTTCTTCCTAAGCTCATCCGAAACATTAATCAAACTTAACACCTTGGTCATCTAAACTTCTACTTAGGGTATAAGGTAACTCTAATCCTTAAATTTTCTTCAAAGTTTCCTCTTAAGACCGATAACATATGCCTCTCTTCTTCCTTGTGGCTCCCCAACTTTGATTCAACTTATAACTATCTCACGGGAATCTTACGACTTCACCAACTTAGACTATTTCTCCTTCCCTAATCACTCAAACCTTGAACTATTTGGGGTAACTATGGCACTTCCAACTCTACTATTCGGACTAAAAGTCTCAAATAGGTTTGGTAAGGCTACAATCTGATAGAGGCTCATGAAGGAAAAGGTTCGAATGACAAAACTGCTTTGTTGAAACAATTCAACAAACACGGAATTTCAGGGAAGATACGCTACATCCTCAAGGGTACCAACTATCCCTATACGAAGGTATGCTAAGGTTAATCAGATCTGAGTCTAACAATTACTGATGAAACATCAGGGGTATAGGGTCCTAATTGCAGGATCCGTTCATCGTCTATTCTTGTAAAGCCAAAAGGTTCCTTAAACTAACACGGTCAGTGCTAAGCTACTAACTAATCCATATCCTAAGAGGCAAAAGCTTATCTCCTATTCCTACTCGAATACCAACAAACACACGAGGTCACACAAGCAAAGCATGAAGCCCATGCTTAAGGCTACAAAGGATTACCATAAGCTCTGATACCATTCTGTAACAGCCCGATTTTCGACATCCAAAATAATTGATTAAGGTTGCAAAAAATGAGGCCCATTTTTTTTTTAAAACGTTGTTGAAGGGTTTAAAAACGTTTTGAAAAGTTATTAGTCTCCTTCAACTTTCTCTTTCGAAAACCGAGTTGTTACTTGAAACCAAAACTCTTTCGCCTTACCTTCCGAAAACATTTTATTAAGAAAACATTTTGTTTCGATTAAAGGACTGGGACATGTTTTATAAAAGAGTGTCCTTACATTCCTGAAAAGTCGGGCCTGCTTCAGAATAATTGAAGTACAGTAATAGCTCATTGCATTAGGTAATCCTGAATACAAAATACAAACAACGACTTAATCTAATTCTACTACTGGCTCTCTCCTCCTATCAAAGATAGTCGGTTCCAACTTTCTTTTCTTCTTTGCTGATGCCTTTGTACCAGAGGTTGATGCAACCTCACTTGTTGTATCCGTTCCCGAATTCGGTTTAAGCTCCACTCCGAACAGCTACACAGGGTTCTCCTTCTTTGTATCCCGAGATGATGGTTCCGAATTATGTCCCACCACAGATACGCTTCCTAAACACGAACTCGTTGTCTTTCCTCCAAGCTTACGCTCCGGGTCTGCGATCACCATCTGAGTGTGTCCCGTCCATGCCCATCCTCGACGTATAGCTTTCCATCCGCGTCCCTTATGAGGCCAAGTAACGATCTCCAAACGACGATCCATCTGCCCGTTGGGATACCAGCGACACCGATGTACCAACGAACAGGAGAGAGTAAGCGATCCGGACGCGTAGCATTGACGGTGTGGAATTACGGTAGGCAAGATAATAGGACACACACACATAACACACAAAATACACCCATAACAACAAGCAAACATACTATCCTTATTATTCACGAACCATATTTATTTTGTCTTATCATCAATTCCTTCATACTTCTCCTCTCTTGTTCCTCATCCCTTTCACGAATCTCAATATCTTTTCCACATCGTCCATTTTCAATCTCTTCTCGTTCCTCACATTCCTTGAATTCTTACTCTTACAAATATAAATCTTTTCTTACGATGTGTTATCGAATTACAATCATCGATGATCAGGGGATTTCAGGGATCGTCGAGGTACGCTTTTCTTTCGTAGTTAGCACTCACATCTCAAGCCTACATCTCCTCGGCCATCCATCCACCTAGTCGGAAGCAAACAGGAGTACAGGACCTTTACCGTGCGGGCACGACAGCTGTCACACACAAATGGTCCCAGACCAGGAGGCTCTGCCTCAATAATATCAATTCACAATAATCATGGCACACTGCCTCGCAGTGGCAAACAAGATGCCCCACTCCAGTCCCTCTCACTGTTCTCAATTTGCAATCTAGGGGGCGACAGTATTGTTGTAGTGCGCGCACAGAACTTACCACGGTATTAGACCCAGTCCCCACCATGTTAGTGCACCACTTATGGAGTTCATTCTGTCTACAACAATACTCTAGACTTCTTGACGTTTCACCGTCATCGTCCTCCCCTAATGCAATCTCGTCCTAAGTATCCGCAGATACATATCGTTCCTTCCTCTCCACTACTTCGGGTTAACTCTCATGACTCACCGCGTTCGTTGTTAATGTCTTTTATAATCTTTTAATTATTTAATTAACCTAACAGTCGTCTCACCCTTAGTGCATCCCTTCAGTGAGTCCCAACCACTAACTTTGCACGATTTTTCTCTCATCAAAATCACACATAGATCAGAGCTGGGAGTTCCTCACTTGTTTCATATCTCATTTCTCAAACTTTCTTCTCAACCACACTCTCATTCTTCCAAATCTTCCTTTTTACCATTCTTCTCAAAATCTCAATGTCACCATTCTCCCAAAAACCCCATTTCCACAATTCTCACAAAATTATCTTTCACCAAATACCCTTTCTTCAAATCTCATTTCAAAAGGCTTTCTCAAAAACATTGTTTCTACTGAGTATTCCTTCATAAAACTTTTTCAAAAGATCTAGTCATAAAACCCCTTTAAAATTTTGGTTTCACAAACTTCTTCAAAATCCCATTCCAAAAACTTTTTTAAAAATTTCAGTTTACAAACCTTTTTCAAAAATTGTTTTCACCACTCAAAATTTCTTTTTCAAAACTCTTTTTCAAACACCTTTGTGCTGAGCGCTAGTGGAGGAGCAAGCCCAGCTCAACACTAGCTTCCAGACTAAAACCAAGAACAGAGGAGCTCAGCTCAACTCAGTTCACTTCTCATCTCAACAATCAACATCACACTCCCCAGCTCTGGCTCTTTCTCAACATTATTCTCAACTTCCTTTCCAGTCAACTCGTATCTCTCTTTTCCATTCAACCTCTTATCTTTCCTCATCTTTCTCGTCTTATTACCCCATCACTCTCATTTCCATTTTCTTATCAAGGACACAACCATGTCCAACAGCCGTTTACTTATCATAATCCTAAGCATCATTATGTAAAAACAAATAAATAACCAAGCATACTATCACACACAACATCACACAATAGCATTGTGGTCTTTGTCACCTTCATATAAGCAGCCACACAAAGCATACACTTGCTGCTTATACTACTGACTCCAACCACATAGTTCCGATCTTTGAGATGATACGGAACGTCCTAATAAATCACCTAGCTACCACAGTGTCTTAGGGAAAGCTTCTCTCTCACCTGGGGTCCAGCTATTGAAGGTGTGCTCTCTTCAAATCCCTGTGCTGCCATCTGCCCCAACCTCTTTTCTTTATCCTTCCTCATATTAAATAAAACACTTCTCGTTATTAACTCATTTGAGAAAATCTTTTCTTAATTTCTTTCTTATCCTTTCTTTGTTGAAAAGCTTTGAAATTATAACCAAAACCAACTATTATTTGAAAACTCGGTTTTTTTTTATCATATGAAAACATTTTTAGACATAAAAGCACGTCTAAGTAGTCCTGGACAGAAAATGGTTTTACAAAAATTACTTTATTAAAACTCTGAGAATATACTAAAACATGGTTTACTTTAAATAACTTTTTATCTTAAAATTAATACTTTAAAAACCTAAATTTTTATCATAAAGCCAACTTTGGACAGCCATGACATAATTTATAAGTCTCAAGTAAATCAAATCAAATCAACTCATTTCAAAATCGTCCACTCATTCAATTATTTGCCAAACATAATTAATCATGCAACCCTAGTGTAATTCCAAACAAGTCAAACCACATTAACATCGAGCACATATTTTAATTAACAGTAGAATAAGTATGCATCTCACACATAATTCATCAACATAAAACACATAGTCATGCAAGTATTCATGAACCAATTGGAATCAATTTCAAACCAAGCACATTAATATTAATTTTCTTTACTTCAAACAATTCCGATCCTACTCAAAATCATCATGCATATTTCATTTCTTGCAATTAAACTTCCTAAATCTAATTAAGCTACACAACCGAATGAGAGCAAAGAAAACATCACAAATTAAACCACATGAATTACTTTATTTTATTTTAGGTATTTAAATTTCATTTTCTTTTAACTCTAACCGAATACACATAACACACATAAACACATATTCATTCAAACACATACTTTTCCAAGATTAATTAAATTTATTCGTTTCTTTTATTTCTACTCAAAGGACCGAGTAGAAAACACATATCCACAACACAAGTTCAAACAATTTATCTTAGTATAATTCCTTAAAATATGTTTATCTCTCTTTAAATCATTTCATTGAAAAGGATATCCTAGGTTTACTAACACCTATAGACAGAATGTCATCATAGTATGCACAAAGAGCATGAATCAAAGCAAGAATCTTGTTTTCTTTATTTTTCTTTATAGAAACCGTGAGTTGTACAAGAAGATTTAGCAAACTAAAAGTTAATTTCTCAACACAATAAAATCAAGAAACATGTTAAGGTCTTTATCCTTTTAGGAAAACACATGCATGCACCTACAAATCTCTAGATGAGACACTTTTCAGCATGCATGTAAGAAAAGCATGATTTCCTACTCTCCCTAGTCTTGACCGAATGATGTCATGCAAGAGAACAAAATCTTATAATTTTATTCCTACATGAAAATGTCTAAAACTCATGGATCATGTCATGTAAGACATAAGAACATCATCTCACTTTTCCAAGCATCCACCGAATCATTGTTACACACACAAAATCTTGGTTCAAATTCTTTTTACACTAAAAATCACTTTTAAAGCTTGTTAGACTTATTTCTTCTTGAAAACCGTAGCATGTATACAAGAAATCAAGACTTTTCATACCCAAATTAATCATACAAAATTCAAGTTTCATGTTTTCTCAAAATCGATCCTAGATCAAGACATGTAAAGGAAAATCAAAGCTAAATCATAGACTTAAACTCCACTCTTCAAACAAACCGTAAGAAACAAATTAGAAGTTAATTTTTTTTCTAAGCATAAAAGTAACATAAAAGCACTTAGATCAAAGTAGAACAATAATGTAAGTTCCATGATGAATGTTTTGATAATGACAAAGTGTTTTGAACAAGCTATCATGTGTTGATCAAGTTCAAGTTCAACAAGCAACAACAAACATCAAGTGAAGAAGAGAGAACAAGTTCATGAAGACTTAAGTTTGAGTGTAATTGTTTTTGTTTTATCTTTTGCCTCTCAAGCTTCATAGGTTTTCATTTGGGTAGTTTGTTTAGAGGGTAGTGAATCTCATTCATAAGTCATGATTTAATCATAATTTGAGTTTTCACTTAACCTAGAATCAATAGGTGGCTTAAAGGTTTTAAAGGAAAGGTTGGTTTTTGAGAAAACAAGTTTTAAACAAGTGCAATATAGTTTTACTCGTGTATGAGTTTGTTTAATCGAGTACTACTCGAGTATGCTGCAATTTACTCGAGTAAACACTGCTAAACTGATTTTTAAAATACGTTTTTCACTTCTCAAAATCAGTTTTCAAGTGCCATAACTTTTGGGTATTCTATAAAAACCTTTTCCTAACCTTTGTGATCATAACCTATCATTTTGATATTCATTTTACAAAGAATCAAGCCACTCTATTCTCTCTCAATTTCAAAGATCAAAGCTTTTCTATTTTCATATTCTTTGATCAAGAACCTTTGAATCTCTTGTTTGATTTGTCATAGCTATTGATTGAGATTCATTAGGATTGTTATGTGTATTCATTGAGTTGTAATCTTTGCAATAAGGCAAGCCACTACAACAAACAAAGAAGCCTTGGTGTGTCGATTATCATCAAGCAACGTTCATTGAAGAAGAAGAAGTCTTGGTTGTGAATCAAGCAAGGAGAAGCCTTGGTGTGTGGATTATCATCAAGCAATTGAAGACTTGTTGTGTCGATTATCAACAAGGGGTAGAGGTTAGATTAGAGAGAAGATCAATAGGATTACAAGGCAAGGGTGTCGGTTATCTCTTGTAGGCTAGCAAGAAGGAAGTCTTGTGAGGCAATCACTTGTAATTTGAGAACTCTAATTCCTCATAGTGAAGAATCTCTCTTGGTTGAAGAGGGGACTGGATGTAGCTTTCAAGCGGATGAAAATGAACCAGGATAAATCGCTGTGTTGTATCTCTAAACCCTTACTCTTTACAATTCAATTCATTTGATTGCGTTCTTGGTTGAAAACCTAGAAAGATTGATTTTCATAATTGATTGAATTGAATCTTTATTGTTCAAATTAACTTGGGGAAAATCATTTTCATAACTAGGTTAATCAATAAGAATATAGGTGTTAATCATCTCCGCTGAATCTCTGATCTTTCATGTGAATTGATTGATTTTCGTATGCGAATGAAAACTTGATTTTTCTGGTTTCTGTCAGATATACTCGAGTAAACGTGTCTTTAATCGAGTACTACTCGAGTACTCTGAAATCTACTCGAGTAAACCTGAGAGTTTTTGGAAAAATATTTTGTTTTGATTGTTTCGATTTGTTTCGTTCGAAAATCTTTCAAGGTAGCTTAGACACCTATTCAACCCCCCCCCCCCCCCTTCTTGGTGTATTCCTAGGGTTCCTTTGTCTCTCCAACCACCAATTGCGGTTTCTTCAATTGGTATCAGAGCTCGGTCGAAAGACACGAGCATAAGAGCTTTTTCGTAAAGATCCTTTAAGAAAATCGCAATGGGTTCCATGAATCCCTTTGGTGGTGAAGGTTATTCAATAAGTCGTCCTCCATTGTTTATCGGAGAAGGCTATGCATATTGGAAAGTTAGAATGAAAATCTTTATCCAAGCCATAGATAGTGAAATTTGGAAAGTAGTTGAAAAAGGCCCTCATATTCCCTCTAGTTTAGTTGAAGGTGTAGAACAATTGATCCCCGAGGATAAGTGGAAGGATGATGATAGAAAGAAAGTACAATATGATTATAAAGCAAAGAATATCATTACCTCCGCTTTATCCTATGACGAGTTCTTTAGAGTTTCTCAATGTTCTAGTGCTATGGAAACGTGGGACACTTTACAAGTGACTCATGAAGGAACTAGTGAGGTTAGGAGAGCTAGATTGAATGATTTAATGCGTGATTATGAATTGTTTCAAATGCTTCCAAATGAATCTATTAATGATATGCAAAAGCGTTTTACTCATATTATTAACCATTTACTTGCTCTTGGTAAGACTTTCTTACAAGGTGAACTTTCTAACAAAGTGTTGAGATGTTTAGACAGGAATTGGCAACCAAAAGTAACGGCTATTGTTGAATCTAAGAACTTGGATGCTATGGATCTAGCAACACTCTTTGGAAAGCTTCAAGAACATGAAATGGAGCTTGGACGATTAAGTATCAATGAAGAGTCGGATCAGAACAAAGAAAGAAAGGGACTTGCTCTTAAAGTCAAAAGTGAATACAGAGTTCCGATGATGATGATAGTGAAGATTCCGATTCCGATGTTGATGAAAAAGACATGAAACTTTTGCTAAGGAAGTTTGACAAGTTTCTAAGGAGAAAAGGAAGGTTGAACAAGGACAAAAGTAAAGAGAAGGATTCTCCACACTACAAGACCAAGACATCAAAAGAAGGTGTAGTTTGCCATGAATGTGGAAAACCCGGTCATCTCAAGTACTCATGCTCTAGGTATCTCAAGAAGAAGGAGAAAGACAAGAAAAATTCTAAATCTAAAAGGGCATACATAGTTTGGGATAGTGATGAAGATAACAAGAAAAGCACATCGAGTAGTTCATCGGATAATGAAGAAGCCGCTTGTCTCAACTTGATAACTCTAGTAGATGAAGAACAAAGTTCAAATGATGAATCAAGTTATCAAAGCGAGGAAAGCGATGTAAGTCATACTAAATCCGAAATTTCTTCTAAATATGAATTGTTATACAATGCTTATGAAGAAATGCATGAACAACTTGAAAAACTAGCTTTGAAAAACATTGAAAGAAAGAAGCTCATTTTGAAACATCAAAAAGAGATTTTAGATCTTCAAAAACAAGTTGATGAGCTTAATCTTGAAAATGAAACTCTTGATCTTATATATGCTAGTTCTTCTTGTGATTGTGCTAGTAGAGTGAATATTGTGGTTGATTGTGAGAATTGCAAGTTGCTTAAAGATGAAAATGCTATTTTGAAAAATAAGCTTGCAAGTTTCACAAGTGGTGACATTAGATTGCGCACATTGTTAAATTTTCAAAGAGAAAATTCAAACAAGTTTGGTTTGGGTTATACTAATGCTAAGAGTAAATCTCATAGAAATGTTGTTGATTTTTCTAAAGTTGATTTTTTAAATGCACCAACATGTTTCTATTGTGGTACTCATGGACATACTTCAAATGTGTGTTATATTAAAGTGCATGGTATACCTAAAGGAGATTTTGTTTGGATGAAAAAGGGTGAAAGTCCCTACACTAACAAAAATGGATCCAAAACCATTTGGATACCAAAAAGCAAAGCATGATTGTTTTGAAAGTATGATTGAAGAGCAAAGAGAGCTTACAAGTGTTATTCATATTTGCATCTTCAATTGGTATCAAAAGAAGTCCTACAATATGGTACAAATGTTGTTGATAGATTTGTGAACTTCAAATGGTATCTTCTCAATTGGTATTACTTTTCTAAATGTTTAATTAAATCATTTGGTATCATTGAGTAGATTCATAGATGGTTATCATGATATAGTGACATGCTTTGGTTGTTATTAAATAAATATCACAATTGGTATCAAATATTTGTTGATATATGTACTTCTTTACAATTGATATCTTCTTTTTTAAGTGATATTATGATCTTTTTAGTTCTCAATTGGTATCATATTTCATTGTTATATTCTCTTGCCAATTGATATCACATTTCAAAGTATAGTTCTATTGTATTTGTTAAATTGGTATCAATGTTGTAAAGAAATGATCATTGATTTCTTACCTTGGCTTAGATGTTTTATTTCAATTGGTATATATTACTTTTTTATAATGCCAAAGGGGGAGAAATATGATGTTTTGAATTGATTGGAATGTTTCTCAAAGGTGGAGAAATGATTGTTGGAGAAATAATATGATTTTTAGATGCTTGTTTGGAGAAAGGTTATTTTTGTTGTTTTTATGTAGGTTGAGCAAAGTTGTTGAAGATAGGGGGAGAATCAAGCTTATCTCAATTGGATTCAAATGCAAAAGCATTTATTGAGGGGGAGCAAGAGTCTCACCAAGTGAGCGCTAGTGGAGGAGCAAGCCCAGCTCAACACTAGCTCCCAGACTAAAACCAAGAACAGAGGAGCTCAGCTCAACTCAGTTCACTTCTCATCTCAACAATCAACATCACACTCCCCAGCTCTGGCTCTTTCTCAACATTATTCTCAACTTCCTTTCCAGTCAACTCGTATCTCTCTTTTCCATTCAACCTCTTATCTTTCCTCATCTTTCTCGTCTTATTACCCCATCACTCTCATTTCCATTTTCTTATCAAGGACACAACCATGTCCAACAGCCGTTTACTTATCATAACCCTAAGCATCATTATGTAAAAACAAATAAATAACCAAGCATACTATCACACACAACATCACACAATAGCATTGTGGTCTTTGTCACCTTCATATAAGCAGCCACACAAAGCATACACTTGCTGCTTATACTATTGACTCCAACCACATAGTTCCGATCTTTGAGATGATACGGAACGTCCTAATAAATCACCTAGCTACCACGGTGTCTTAGGGAAAGCTTCTCTCTCACCTGGGGTCCAGCTATTGAAGGTGTGCTCTCTTCAAATCCCTGTGCTGCCATCTGCCCCAACCTCTTTTCTTTATCCTTCCTCATATTAAATAAAACACTTCTCGTTATTAACTCATTTGAGAAAATCTTTTCTTAATTTCTTTCTTATCCTTTCTTTGTTGAAAAGCTTTGAAATTATAACCAAAACCAACTATTATTTGAAAACTCGGTTTTTTTTTTTATCATATGAAAACATTTTTAGACATAAAAGCACGTCTAAGTAGTCCTGGACAGAAAATGGTTTTACAAAAATTACTTTATTAAAACTCTGAGAATATACTAAAACATGGTTTACTTTAAATAACTTTTTATCTTAAAATTAATACTTTAAAAACCTAAATTTTTATCATAAAGCCAACTTTGGACAGCCATGACATAATTTATAAGTCTCAAGTAAATCAAATCAAATCAACTCATTTCAAAATCGTCCACTCATTCAATTATTTGCCAAACATAATTAATCATGCAACCCTAGTGTAATTCCAAACAAGTCAAACCACATTAACATCGAGCACATATTTTAATTAACAGTAGAATAAGTATGCATCTCACACATAATTCATCAACATAAAACACATAGTCATGCAAGTATTCATGAACCAATTGGAATCAATTTCAAACCAAGCACATTAATATTAATTTTCTGTACTTCAAACAATTCCGATCCTACTCAAAATCATCATGCATATTTCATTTCTTGCAATTAAACTTCCTAAATCTAATTAAGCTACACAACCGAATGAGAGCAAAGAAAACATCACAAATTAAACCACATGAATTACTTTATTTTATTTTAGGTATTTAAATTTCATTTTCTTTTAACTCTAACCGAATACACATAACACACATAAACACATATTCATTCAAACACATACTTTTCCAAGATTAATTAAATTTATTCGTTTCTTTTATTTCTACTCAAAGGACCGAGTAGAAAACACATATCCACAACACAAGTTCAAACAATTTATCTTAGTATAATTCCTTAAAATATGTTTATCTCTCTTTAAATCATTTCATTGAAAAGGAGATCCTAGGTTTACTAACACCTATAGACCGAATGTCATCATAGTATGCACAAAGAGCATGAATCAAAGCAAGAATCTTGTTTTCTTTATTTTTCTTTATAGAAACCGTGAGTTGTACAAGAAGATTTAGCAAACTAAAAGTTAATTTCTCAACACAATAAAATCAAGAAACATGTTAAGGTCTTTATCCTTTTAGGAAAACACATGCATGCACCTACAAATCTCTAGATGAGACACTTTTCAGCATGCATGTAAGAAAAGCATGATTTCCTACTCTCCCTAGTCTTGACCGAATGATGTCATGCAAGAGAACAAAATCTTATAATTTTATTCCTACATGAAAATGTCTAAAACTCATGGATCATGTCATGTAAGACATAAGAACATCATCTCACTTTTCCAAGCATCCACCGAATCATTGTTACACACACAAAATCTTGGTTCAAATTCTTTTTACACTAAAAATCACTTTTAAAGCTTGTTAGACTTATTTCTTCTTGAAAACCGTAGCATGTATACAAGAAATCAAGACTTTTCATACCCAAATTAATCATACAAAATTCAAGTTTCATGTTTTCTCAAAATCGATCCTAGATCAAGACATGTAAAGGAAAATCAAAGCTAAATCATAGACTTAAACTCCACTCTTCAAACAAACCGTAAGAAACAAATTAGAAGTTAATTTTTTTTCTAAGCATAAAAGTAACATAAAAGCACTTAGATCAAAGTAGAACAATAATGTAAGTTCCATGATGAATGTTTTGATAATGACAAAGTGTTTTGAACAAGCTATCATGTGTTGATCAAGTTCAAGTTCAACAAGCAACAACAAACATCAAGTGAAGAAGAGAGAACAAGTTCATGAAGACTTAAGTTTGAGTGTAATTGTTTTTGTTTTATCTTTTGCCTCTCAAGCTTCATAGGTTTTCATTTGGGTAGTTTGTTTAGAGGGTAGTGAATCTCATTCATAAGTCATGATTTAATCATAATTTGAGTTTTCACTTAACCTAGAATCAATAGGTGGCTTAAAGGTTTTAAAGGAAAGGTTGGTTTTTTAGAAAACAAGTTTTAAACAAGTGCAGTATAGTTTTACTCGAGTATGAGTTTGTTTAATCGAGTACTACTCGAGTATGCTGCAATTTACTCGAGTAAACACTGCTAAACTGATTTTTAAAATACGTTTTTCACTTCTCAAAATCAGTTTTCAAGTGCCATAACTTTTGGGTATTCTATAAAAACCTTTTCCTAACCTTTGTGATCATAACCTATCATTTTGATATTCATTTTACAAAGAATCAAGCCACTCTATTCTCTCTCAATTTCAAAGATCAAAGCTTTTCTATTTTCATATTCTTTGATCAAGAACCTTTGAATCTCTTGTTTGATTTGTCATAGCTATTGATTGAGATTCATTAGGATTGTTATGTGTATTCATTGAGTTGTAATCTTTGCAATAAGGCAAGCCACTACAACAAACAAAGAAGCCATGGTGTGTCGATTATCATCAAGCAACGTTCATTGAAGAAGAAGAAGTCTTGGTTGTGAATCAAGCAAGGAGAAGCCTTGGTGTGTGGATTATCATCAAGCAATTGAAGACTTGTTGTGTCGATTATCAACAAGGGGTAGAGGTTAGATTAGAGAGAAGATCAATAGGATTACAAGGCAAGGGTGTCGGTTATCTCTTGTAGGCTAGCAAGAAGGAAGTCTTGTGAGGCAATCACTTGTAATTTGAGAACTCTAATTCCTCATAGTGAAGAATCTCTCTTGGTTGAAGAGGGGACTGGATGTAGCTTTCAAGCGGATGAAAGTGAACCAGGATAAATCGCTGTGTTGTATCTCTAAACCCTTACTCTTTACAATTCAATTCATTTGATTGCGTTCTTGGTTGAAAACCTAGAAAGATTGATTTTCATAATTGATTGAATTGAATCTTTATTGTTCAAATTAACTTGGGGAAAATCATTTTCATAACTAGGTTAATCAATAAGAATATAGGTGTTAATCATCTCCGCTGAATCTCTGATCTTTCATGTGAATTGATTGATTTTCGTATGCGAATGAAAACTTGATTTTTCTGGTTTCTGTCAGATATACTCGAGTAAACGTGTCTTTAATCGAGTACTACTCGAGTACTCTGAAATCTACTCGAGTAAACTTGAGAGTTTTTGGAAAAATATTTTGTTTTGATTGTTTCGATTTGTTTCGTTCGAAAATCTTTCAAGGTAGCTTAGACACCTATTCAACCCCCCCCCCCCTTCTAGGTGTATTCCTAGGGTTCCTTTGTCTCTCCAACCACCAATTGTGGTTTCTTCAAATAAGACCTAAAACTTCTACTTATGACCGAATCAATTTGTTCTTGATTTGGTGGTTCATGAGTTCCTTTATTCATAAAAATTTCAAGATCAACACATAAGGAAACATGCAAAAGAAAATAAGGGTTATAAGGCCACAAAATCAACATGCATGAGGAAATCAAAGCAAACTATGGATTCTAGACACAACCTCAACAAAACCGTGATGAAGAAAATTACAAGCAAGAGATCAACATTCAAGATCAAGGCATAAAAATAACATGCATGACCTCCAAATCCCAAGATCATTCGAGAATAAATACATGCATCAAGAAATTAAATCAAAGTCCAAAATAAAATTCTTTACAACACAAAATCATTAAATCAAAACTCTTTCTACCTTAATCCTAACTTAAATCTTCAAATCTCATCCTCTCTTCATCTTGGATTTGGCCTCGGTCGCTCTTGTCTAGGGTTAAGGGGTCGTTTCCTCTTTGATCTTTGATGAAGAAGGTGGTTGAGAAAGGAATTAAGGGTGTTTTGAGCTAAGGCTTTGAGATTTTTCACTCTTCTTTCCTCTCTTCTCCTCACGGTTCACTCTTCTTCTCTATGAGTCTCAAGAGTTTGATGTTACTCTTGGACTTGATGTGTTTGTGTTGGAAAAATGTGGAATGAAGAAGGAAATGAATTAGCCTAACACACACTCCTTCACACGGGTTTTAAGGGCAAGGGAAAGGGGTGAACAATTCCCTTTCTAGCCTTGGTTCAAGGTGGAAGCCTAAGGGTAATTTGGACTAACCCAATTGTTGCATGGAGTGGGTCATTTCGGTGGAGACAAGGAGGGAGGGAAAGTCTTACTAGGTTTATGACTAATCCCTCCTAGTTCCTCCCTAGGCTTCATGAGTCATTCACTCTACTCCTCCTTCCATTTTCTATTTTGAATTTCATTTGCTTAAGGCTTAAGGGATGGCTTCCACTTGGTTCCCCTACCCTTCTACTTGGCCGAACCATACACACACATGCACCCATAAATTTTAATTTTTTATCAACACACAACATGCATACACTTATCATATACATAAGCATACACACATTCACCTATAATTCATTTTCATGTTTATCATAGCAACACTTAGCATGACTCATGCATACATTTTTACACATATAAGCATGCACATAACATCTTGAGGGCATCATGTTTACACGGTATGCACATATATCATGCACATATACTTACACATTCATGCATCATACAAATATGCATTACACATTCATACACTCACACACGTATGGCACACATTCATATCATATATTACTCATATATAAGTATGCATATTTATGTTTCTTTAATTAATTATTGTGCGAATCCTAAACATACATGCCAAAACCGCATATGTATATATATATCACAAGTATTTAAACCCAATTTCTAAAACTTCGAACATCACCTTAGGAAATCATTTCTTTAAAATCCTTCATTATCTTTGAAAACTCGAATTTTAGAAAATTATTTAAGATAATACTCTTTTCAAAACACATCTCTCGAAAATAAGTTTCTTTAGTGTTTTAAATTAATATGAGGAATTTGCGGGGTGTTACATTCTCCCCAACTTAAGGATTTCTCGTCCCCGAGAAATACATTGTAGATTGGGCAGCAGGGCACCGATATTCTTATGTTATTCTGAAGTTCCTCTTTAACCGCTTCCAGGTGATCGAAGAGATTCCACTCGTACCGTCACTCGCGTGTCGAGTCGGGTCAAGTCCAATGGACTAACCGAAGAAGATGTCGCTTCCTTAGCCAGTCGTCGTCACAGGAAGTCCACACCTATGGTTGGACTTATGGGAAAAATCAAGCAAACAATCATTCATACATCTCCAAAGGCAGGAATTTTCCCTATAAATCCTTAATCATTTACTATTCTCTATGACTTGGATTCCTATTACCTCACAACGATCTCTCCTTCCTTCAACTTTCTATCTAATTCTAGGGTTTTCATCAATTATTCTTCAAGCTTAAGGGATCCTATTACCATTTAGACTTACTTACTCCTCCTAACCTCCTTACCTTTCTTCCTAAGCTCATCCGAAACATTAATCAAACTTAACACCTTGGTCATCTAAACTTCTACTTAGGGTATAAGGTAACTCTAATCCTTAAATTTTCTTCAAAGTTTCCTCTTAAGACCGATAACATATGCCTCTCTTCTTCCTTGTGGCTTCCCAACTTTGATTCAACTTATAACTATCTCACGGGAATCTTACGACTTCACCAACTTAGACTATTTCTCCTTCCCTAATCACTCAAACCTTGAACTATTTGGGGTAAATATGGCACTTCCAACTCTACAATTCGGACTAAAAGTCTCAAATAGGTTTGGTAAGGCTACAATCTGATAGAGGCTCATGAAGGAAAAGGTTCGAATGACAAAACTGCTTTGTTGAAACAATTCAACAAACACGGAATTTCAGGGAAGATACGCTACATCCTCAAGGGTACCAACTATCCCTATACGAAGGTATGCTAAGGTTAATCAGATTTGAGTCTAACAATTACTGATGAAACATCAGGGGTATAGGGTCCTAATTGCAGGATCCGTTCATCGTCTATTCTTGTAAAGCCAAAAGGTTCCTTAAACTAACACGGTCAGTGCTAAGCTACTAACTAATCCATATCCTAAGAGGCAAAAGCTTATCTCCTATTCCTACTCGAATACCAACAAACACACGAGGTCACACAAGCAAAGCATGAAGCCCATGCTTAAGGCTACAAAGGATTACCATAAGCTCTGATACCATTCTGTAACAGCCCGATTTTCGACATCCAAAATAATTGATTAAGGTTGCAAAAAATGAGGCCCATTTTTTTTTTTGAAAACGTTGTTGAAGGGTTTAAAAACGTTTCTTGAAAAGTTATTAGTCTCCTTCAACTTTCTCTTTCGAAAACTGAGTTGTTACTTGAAACCAAAACTCTTTCGCCTTACCTTCCGAAAACATTTTATTAAGAAAACATTTTGTTTCGATTAAAGGACTGGGACATGTTTTATAAAAGAGTGTCCTTACATTCCTGAAAAGTCGGGCCTGCTTCAGAATAATTGAAGTACAGTAATAGCTCATTGCATTAGGTAATCCTGAATACAAAATACAAACAACGACTTAATCTAATTCTACTGCTGGCTCTCTCCTCCTATCAAAGATAGTCGGTTCCAACTTTCTTTTCTTCTTTGCTGATGCCTTTGTACCAGAGGTTGATGCAACCTCACTTGTTGTATCCGTTCCCGAATTCGGTTTAAGCTCCACTCCGAACAGCTACACAGGGTTCTCCTTCTTTGTATCCCGAGATGATGGTTCCGAATTATGTCCCACCACAGATACGCTTCCTAAACACGAACTCGTTGTCTTTCCTCCAAGCTTACACTCCGGGTCTGCGATCACCATCTGAGTGTGTCCCGTCCATGCCCATCCTCGACGTATAGCTTTCCATCCGCGTCCCTTATGAGGCCAAGTAACGATCTCCAAACGACGATCCATCTGCCCATTGGGATACCAGCGACACCGATGTACCAACGAACAGGAGAGAGTAAGCGATCCGGACGCGTAGCGTTGACGGTGTGGAATTACGGTAGGCTAGATAATAGGACACACACACATAACACACAACATACACCCATAACAACAAGCAAACATACTATCCTTATTATTCACGAACCATATTTATTTCGTCTTATCATCAATTCCTTCGTACTTCTCCTCTCTTGTTCCTCATCCCTTTCACGAATCTCAATATCTTTTCCACATCGTCCATTTTCAATCTCTTCTCGTTCCTCACATTCCTTGAATTCTTACTCTTACAAATATAAATCTTTTCTTACGATGTGTTATCGAATTACAATCATCGATGATCAGGGGATTTCGGGGATCATCGAGATACGCTTTTCTTTCGTAGTTAGCACTCACATCTCAACCTACATCTCCTCGGCCATCCATCCACCTAGTCGGAAGCAAACAGGAGTACAGGACCTTTACCGTGCGAGCACGACAGCTGTCACACACAAATGGTCCCAGACCAGGAGGCTCGGCCTCAATAATATCAATTCACAATAATCATGGCACACTGCCTCGCAGTGGCAAACAAGATGCCCCACTCCAGTCCCTCTCACTGTTCTCAATTTGCAATCTAGGGGGCGACAGTATTGTTGTAGTGCGCGCACAAAACTTACCACGGTATTAGACCCAGCCCCCACCACGTTAGTGCACCACTTATGGAGTTCGTTCTGTCTACGACAATACTCTAGACTTCTTGACGTTTCACCGTCATCGTCCTCCCCTAATGCAATCTCGTCCTAAGTATCCGCAGATACATATCGTTCCTTCCTCACCACTACTTCGGGTTAACTCTCATGACTCACCGCGTTCGTTGTTAATGTCTTTTATAATCTTTTAATTATTTAATTAACCTAACAGTCGTCTCACCCTTAGTGCATCCCTTCAGTGAGTCCCGACCACTAACTTTGCACGATTTTTCTCTCATCAAAATCACACATAGCTCAGAGCTGGGAGTTCCTCACTTGTTTCATATCTCATTTCTCAAACTTTCTTCTCAACCACACTTTCATTCTTCCAAATCTTACTTTTTACCATTCTTCTCAAAATCTCAATGTCACCATTCTCCCAAAAATCCCATTTCCACAATTCTCACAAAATTATCTTTCACCAAATACCCTTTCTTCAAATCTCATTTCAAAAGGCTTTCTCAAAAACATTGTTTCTACTGAGTATTCCTTCATAAAACTTTTTCAAAAGAACTAGTCATAAAACCCCTTTAAAATTTTGGTTTCACAAACTTCTTCAAAATCCCATTCCAAAAACCTTTTTAAAAATTTCAGTTTACAAACCTTTTTCAAAAATTGTTTTCACCACTCAAAATTTATTTTTCAAAACTCTTTTTCAAACACCTTTGTGCTGAGCGCTAGTGGAGGAGCAAGCCCAGCTCAACACTAGCTCCCAGACTAAAACCAAGAATAGGGGAGCTCAGCTCAACTCAGTTCACTTCTCATCTCAACAATCAACATCACACTCCCCAGCTCTGGATCTTTCTCAACATTATTCTCAACTTCCTTTCCAGTCAACTCGTATCTCTCTTTTCCATTCAACCTCTTATCTTTCCTCATCTTTCTCGTCTTATTACCCCATCACTCTCATTTCCATTTTCTTATCAAGGACACAACCATGTCCAACAGCCGTTTACTTATCATAATCCTAAGCATCATTATGTAAAAACAAATAAATAACCAAGCATACTATCACACACAACATCACACAATAGCATTGTGGTCTTTGTCACCTTCATATAAGCAGCCACACAAAGCAAACACTTGCTGCTTATACTACTGACTCCAACCACATAGTTCCGATTTGAGATGATACGGAACGTCCTAATAAATCACCTAGCTACCACGGTGTCTTAGGGAAAGCTTCTCTCTCACCCGGGGTCCAGCTATTGAAGGTGTGCTCTCTTCAAATCCCTGTGCTGCCATCTGCCCCAACCTCTTTTCTTTATCCTTCCTCATATTAAATAAAACACTTCTCGTTATTAACTCATTTGAGAAAATCTTTTCTTAATTTCTTTCTTATCCTTTCTTTGTTGAAAAGCTTTGAAATTATAACCAAAACCAACTATTATTTGAAAACTCGGTTTTTTTTTTATCATATGAAAACATTTTTAGACATAAAAGCACGTCTAAGTAGTCCTGGACAGCAAATGGTTTTACAAAAATTACTTTATTAAAACTCTGAGAATATAGTAAAACATGGTTTACTTTAAATAACTTTTTATCTTAAAATTAATACTTTAAAAACCTAAATTTTTATCATAAAGCCAACTTTGGACAGCCATGACATAATTTATAAGTCTCAAGTAAATCAAATCAAATCAACTCATTTCAAAATCGTCCACTCATTCAATTATTTGCCAAACATAATTAATCATGCAACCCTAGTGTAATTCCAAACAAGTCAAACCACATTAACATCGAGCACATATTTTAATTAACAGTAGAATAAGTATGCATCTCACACATAATTCATCAACATAAAACACATAGTCATGCAAGTATTCATGAACCAATTGGAATCAATTTCAAACCAAGCACATTAATATTAATTTTCTTTACTTCAAACAATTCCGATCCTACTCAAAATCATCATGCATATTTCATTTCTTGCAATTAAACTTCCTAAATCTAATTAAGCTACACAACCGAATGAGAGCAAAGAAAACATCACAAATTAAACCACATGAATTACTTTATTTTATTTTAGGTATTTAAATTTCATTTTCTTTTAACTCTAACCGAATACACATAACACACATAAACACATATTCATTCAAACACATACTTTTCCAAGATTAATTAAATTTATTCGTTTCTTTTATTTCTACTCAAAGGACCGAGTAGAAAACACATATCCACAACACAAGTTCAAACAATTTATCTTAGTATAATTCCTTAAAATATGTTTATCTCTCTTTAAATCATTTCATTGAAAAGGAGATCCTAGGTTTACTAACACCTATAGACCGAATGTCATCATAGTATGCACAAAGAGCATGAATCAAAGCAAGAATCTTGTTTTCTTTATTTTTCTTTATAGAAACCGTGAGTTGTACAAGAAGATTTAGCAAACTAAAAGTTAATTTCTCAACACAATAAAATCAAGAAACATGTTAAGGTCTTTATCCTTTTAGGAAAACACATGCATGCACCTACAAATCTCTAGAAGAGACACTTTTCAGCATGCATGTAAGAAAAGCATGATTTCCTACTCTCCCTAGTCTTGACCGAATGATGTCATGCAAGAGAACAAAATCTTATAATTTTATTCCTACATGAAAATGTCTAAAACTCATGGATCATGTCATGTAAGACATAAGAACATCATCTCACTTTTCCAAACATCCACCGAATCATTGTTACACACACAAAATCTTGGTTCAAATTCTTTTTACACTAAAAATCACTTTTAAAGCTTGTTAGACTTATTTCTTCTTGAAAATCGTAGCATGTATACAAGAAATCAAGACTTTTCATACCCAAATTAATCATACAAAATTCAAGTTTCATGTTTTCTTAAAATCGATCCTAGATCAAGACATGTAAAGGAAAATCAAAGCTAAATCATAGACTTAAACTCCACTCTTCAAACAAACCGTAAGAAACAAATTAGAAGTTAATTTTTTTTTTTCTAAGCATAAAAGTTACATAAAAGCACTTAGATCAAAGTAGAACAATAATGTAAGTTCCATGATGAATGTTTTGATAATGACAAAGTGTTTTGAACAAGCTATCATGTGTTGATCAAGTTCAAGTTCAACAAGCAACAACAAACATCAAGTGAAGAAGAGAGAACAAGTTCATGAAGACTTAAGTTTGAGTGTAATTGTTTTTGTTTTATCTTTTGCCTCTCAAGCTTCATAGGTTTTCATTTGGGTAGTTTGTTTAGAGGGTAGTGAATCTCATTCATAAGTCATGATTTAATCATAATTTGAGTTTTCACTTAACCTAGAATCAATAGGTGGCTTAAAGGTTTTAAAGGAAAGGTTGGTTTTTGAGAAAACAAGTTTTAAACAAGTGCAGTATAGTTTTACTCGAGTATGAGTTTGTTTAATCGAGTACTACTCGAGTATGCTGCAATTTACTCGAGTAAACACTGCTGAACTGATTTTTAAAATACGTTTTTCACTTCTCAAAATCAGTTTTCAAGTGCCATAACTTTTGGGTATTCTATAAAAACCTTTTCCTAACCTTTGTGATCATAACCTATCATTTTGATATTCATTTTACAAAGAATCAAGCCACTCTATTCTCTCTAAATTTCAAAGATCAAAGCTTTTCTATTTTCATATTCTTTGATCAAGAACCTTTGAATCTCTTGTTTGATTTGTCATAGCTATTGATTGAGATTCATTAGGATTGTTATGTGTATTCATTGAGTTGTAATCTTTGCAATAAGGCAAGCCACTACAACAAACAATGAAGCCTTGGTGTGTCGATTATCATCAAGCAACGTTCATTGAAGAAGAAGAAGTCTTGGTTGTGAATCAAGCAAGGAGAAGCCTTGGTGTGTGGATTATCATCAAGCAATTGAAAACTTGTTGTGTCGATTATCAACAAGGGGTAGAGGTTAGATTAGAGAGAAGATCAATAGGATTACAAGGCAAGGGTGTCGGTTATCTCTTGTAGGCTAGCAAGAAGGAAGTCTTGTGAGGCAATCACTTGTAATTTGAGAACTCTAATTCCCCATAGTGAAGAATCTCTCTTGGTTGAAGAGGGGACTGGATGTAGCTTTCAAGCGGATGAAAGTGAACCAGGATAAATCGCTGTGTTGTATCTCTAAACCCTTACTCTTTACAATTCAATTCATTTGATTGCGTTCTTGGTTGAAAACCTAGAAAGATTGATTTTCATAATTGATTGAATTGAATCTTTATTGTTCAAATTAACTTGGGGAAAATCATTTTCATAACTAGGTTAATCAATAAGAATATAGGTGTTAATCATCTCCGCTGAATCTCTGATATTTCATGTGAATTGATTGATTTTCGTATGCGAATGAAAACTTGATTTTTCTGGTTTCTGTCAGATATACTCGAGTAAACGTGTCTTTAATCGAGTACTACTCGAGTACTCTGAAATCTACTCGAGTAAACCTGAGAGTTTTTGGAAAAATATTTTGTTTTGATTGTTTTGATTTGTTTCGTTCGAAAATCTTTCAAGGTAGCTTAGACACCTATTCAACCCCCCCCCCCTTCTAGGTGTATTCCTAGGGTTCCTTTGTCTCTCCAACCACCTATTGCGGTTTCTTCAAATAAGACCTAAAACTTCTACTTATGACCGAATCAATTTGTTCTTGATTTGGTGGTTCATGAGTTCCTTTATTCATAAAAATTTCAAGATCAACACATAAGGAAACATGCAAAAGAAAATAAGGGTTATAAGGCCACAAAATCAACATGCATGAGGAAATCAAAGCAAACTATGGATTCTAGACACAACCTCAACAAAACCGTGATGAAGAAAATTACAAGCAAGAGATCAACATTCAAGATCAAGGCATAAAAATAACATGCATGACCTCCAAATCCCAAGATCATTCGAGAATAAATACATGCATCAAGAAATTAAATCAAAGTCCAAAATAAAATTCTTTACAACACAAAATCATTAAATCAAAACTCTTTCTACCTTAATCCTAACTTAAATCTTCAAATCTCCTCCTCTCTTCATCTTGGATTTGGCCTCGGTCGCTCTTGTCTAGGGTTAAGGGGTGGTTTCCTCTTTGATCTTTGATGAAGAAGGTGGTTGAGAAAGGAATTAAGGGTGTTTTGAGCTAAGGCTTTGAGATTTTTCACTCTTCTTTCCTCTCTTCTCCTCACAATTCACTCTTCTTCTCTATGAGTCTCAAGAGTTTGATGTCACTCTTGGACTTGATGTGTTTGTGTTGGAAAAATGTGGAATGAAGAAGGAAATGACTTAGCCTAACACACACTCCTTCACACGGGTTTTAAGGGCAAGGGAAAGGGGTGAACAATTCCCTTTCTAGCCTTGGTTCAAGGTGGAAGCCTAAGGGTAATTTGGACTAACCCAATTGTTGCATGGAGTGGGTCATTTCGGTGGAGACAAGGAGGGAGGGAAAGTCTTACTAGGTTTATGACTAATCCCTCCTAGTTCCTCCCTAGGCTTCATGAGTCATTCACTCTACTCCTCCTTCCATTTTCTATTTTGAATTTCATTTGCTTAAGGCTTAAGGGATGGCTTCCACTTGGTTCTCCTACCCTTCTACTTGGCCGAACCATACACACACATGCACCCATAAATTTTAATTTTTTATCAACACACAACATGCATACACTTATCATATACATAAGCATACACACATTCACCTATAATTCATTTTCATGTTTATCATAGCAACACTTAGCATGACTCATGCATACATTTTTACACATATAAGCATGCACATAACATCTTGAGGGCATCATGTTTACACGGTATGCACATATATCATGCACATATACTTACACATTCATGCATCATACAAATATGCATTACACATTCATACACTCACACACGTATGGCACACATTCATATCATATATTACTCATATATAAGTATGCATATTTATGTTTCTTTAATTAATTATTGTGCGAATCCTAAACATACATGCCAAAACCGCATATGTATATATATATATATATCACAAGTATTTAAACCCAATTTCTAAAACTTCGAACATCACCTTAGGAAATCATTTCTTTAAAATCCTTCATTATCTTTGAAAACTCGAATTTTAGAAAATTATTTAAGATAATACTCTTTTCAAAACACATCTCTCGAAAATAAGTTTCTTTAGTGTTTTAAATTAATATGAGGAATTTGCGGGGTGTTACATTCTCCCCAACTTAAGGATTTCTCATCCCCGAGAAATACATTGTAGATTGGGCAGCAGGGCACCGATATTCTTATGTTATTCTGAAGTTCCTCTTTAACCGCTTCCAGGTGATCGAAGAGATTCCACTCGTACCGTCACTCGCGTGTCGAGTCGGGTCAAGTCCAATGGACTAACCGAAGAAGATGTCGCTTCCTTAGCCAGTCGTCGTCACAGGAAGTCCACACCTATGGTTGGACTTATGGGAAAAATCAAGCAAACAATCATTCATACATCTCCAAAGGCAAGAATTTTCCCTATAAATCCTTAATCATTTACTATTCTCTATGACTTGGATTCCTATTACCTCACAACGATCTCTCCTTCCTTCAACTTTCTATCTAATTCTAGGGTTTTCATCAATTATTCTTCAAGCTTAAGGGATCCTATTACCATTTAGACTTACTTACTCCTCCTAACCTCCTTACCTTTCTTCCTAAGCTCATCCGAAACATTAATCAAACTTAACACCTTGGTCATCTAAACTTCTACTTAGGGTATAAGGTAACTCTAATCCTTAAATTTTCTTCAAAGTTTCCTCTTAAGACCGATAACATATGCCTCTCTTCTTCCTTGTGGCTCCCCAACTTTGATTCAACTTATAACTATCTCACGGGAATCTTACGACTTCACCAACTTAGACTATTTCTCCTTCCCTAATCACTCAAACCTTGAACTATTTGGGGTAACTATGGCACTTCCAACTCTACAATTCGGACTAAAAGTCTCAAATAGGTTTGGTAAGGCTACAATCTGATAGAGGCTCATGAAGGAAAAGGTTCGAATGACAAAACTGCTTTGTTGAAACAATTCAACAAACACGGAATTTCAGGGAAGATACGCTACATCCTCAAGGGTACCAACTATCCCTATACGAAGGTATGCTAAGGTTAATCAGATCTGAGTCTAACAATTACTGATGAAACATCAGGGGTATAGGGTCCTAATTGCAGGATCCGTTCATCGTCTATTCTTGTAAAGCCAAAAGGTTCCTTAAACTAACACGGTCAGTGCTAAGCTACTAACTAATCCATATCCTAAGAGGCAAAAGCTTATCTCCTATTCCTACTCGAATACCAACAAACACACGAGGTCACACAAGCAAAGCATGAAGCCCATGCTTAAGGGTACAAAGGATTACCATAAGCTCTGATACCATTCTGTAACAGCCCGATTTTCGACATCCAAAATAATTGATTAAGGTTGCAAAAAATGAGGCCCATTTTTTTTTTTTGAAAACGTTGTTGAAGGGTTTAAAAACTTTTCTTGAAAAGTTATTAGTCTCCTTCAACTTTCTCTTTCGAAAACCGAGTTGTTACTTGAAACCAAAACTCTTTCGCCTTACCTTCCGAAAACATTTTATTAAGAAAACATTTTGTTTCGATTAAAGGACTGGGACATGTTTTATAAAAGAGTGGCCTTACATTCCTGAAAAGTCGGGCCTGCTTCAGAATAATTGAAGTACAGTAATAGCTCATTGCATTAGGTAATCCTGAATACAAAATACAAACAACGACTTAATCTAATTCTACTACTGGCTCTCTCCTCCTATCAAAGATAGTCGGTTCCAACTTTCTTTTCTTCTTCGCTGATGCCTTTGTACCAGAGGTTGATGCAACCTCACTTGTTGTATCCGTTCCCGAATTCGGTTTAAGCTCCACTCCGAACAGCTACACAGGGTTCTCTTTCTTTGTATCCCGAGATGATGGTTCCGAATTATGTCCCACCACAGATACGCTTCCTAAACACGAACTCGTTGTCTTTCCTCCAAGCTTACGCTCCGGGTCTGCGATCACCATCTGAGTGTGTCCCGTCCATGCCCATCCTCGACGTATAGCTTTCCATCCGCGTCCCTTATGAGGCCAAGTAACGATCTCCAAACGACGATCCATCTGCCCGTTGGGTTACCAGCGACACCGATGTACCAACGAACAGGAGAGAGTAAGCGATCCGGACGCGTAGCGTTGACGGTATGGAATTACGGTAGGCAAGATAATAGGACACACACACATAACACACAACATACACCCATAACAACAAGCAAACATACTATCCTTATTATTCACGAACCATATTTATTTCGTCTTATCATCAATTCCTTCGTACTTCTCCTCTCTTGTTCCTCATCCCTTTCACGAATCTCAATATCTTTTCCACATCGTCCATTTTCAATCTCTTCTCGTTCCTTACATTTTCAATCTTCATCTTGGATTTGGCCTCGGTCGCTCTTGTCTAGGGTTAAGGGGTGGTTTCCTCTTTGATCTTTGATGAAGAAGGTGGTTGAGAAAGGAATTAAGGGTGTTTTGAGCTAAGGCTTTGAGATTTTTCACTCTTCTTTCCTCTCTTCTCCTCACAATTCACTCTTCTTCTCTATGAGTCTCAAGAGTTTGATGTCACTCTTGGACTTGATGTGTTTGTGTTGGAAAAATGTGGAATGAAGAAGGAAATGACTTAGCCTAACACACACTCCTTCACACGGGTTTTAAGGGCAAGGGAAAGGGGTGAACAATTCCCTTTCTAGCCTTGGTTCAAGGTGGAAGCCTAAGGGTAATTTGGACTAACCCAATTGTTGCATGGAGTGGGTCATTTCGGTGGAGACAAGGAGGGAGGGAAAGTCTTACTAGGTTTATGACTAATCCCTCCTAGTTCCTCCCTAGGCTTCATGAGTCATTCACTCTACTCCTCCTTCCATTTTCTATTTTGAATTTCATTTGCTTAAGGCTTAAGGGATGGCTTCCACTTGGTTCCCCTACCCTTCTACTTGGCCGAACCATACACACACATGCACCCATAAATTTTAATTTTTTATCAACACACAACATGCATACACTTATCATATACATAAGCATACACACATTCACCTATAATTCATTTTCATGTTTATCATAGCAACACTTAGCATGACTCATGCATACATTTTTACACATATAAGCATGCACATAACATCTTGAGGGCATCATGTTTACACGGTATGCACATATATCATGCACATATACTTACACATTCATGCATCATACAAATATGCATTACACATTCATACACTCACACACGTATGGCACACATTCATATCATATATTACTCATATATAAGTATGCATATTTATGTTTCTTTAATTAATTATTGTGCGAATCCTAAACATACATGCCAAAACCGCATATGTATATATATATCACAAGTATTTAAACCCAATTTCTAAAACTTCGAACATCACCTTAGGAAATCATTTCTTTAAAATCCTTCATTATCTTTGAAAACTCGAATTTTAGAAAATTATTTAAGATAATACTCTTTTCAAAACACATCTCTCGAAAATAAGTTTCTTTTGTGTTTTAAATTAATATGAGGAATTTGCGGGGTGTTACAGAGACACGTATTGTCCTTTCTGAATTCAATCCCTTTTTGAATTTGAAATTCAAGTTTTTCGGCGTTGTGACACTTGAATGTAGAAGACGATGAACAGTATTGCCGAGCTTGACATCTTGTTCGAGCTAGGGAACTTGATTTCTCATGCAGCAGAGAGCTGAGACAAAACTGAGCTTGAACCGGGCTGAGAGACTGAGCTTGATGATGCTTGCGCTGAAACTAACCAAATGTGAACCGAGCTTGACCTTGACCTTTGACTTCCGAGCAGTGGTCGAGCGTTTGCATTCTGGTTTGAGTTTAACTCTGAGCTTGGCCGAGCATTTGTATATTATCTTTGTAAGATCCATGAAGAATGTTTTGATAAATGCCAAAATGTTTTGAACAAGCTTCAAGTGTGTTGATCAAGTTCAAGCTCAACAAGCAACAACAAACATCAAGTTATGAAGAGAGAGCCAACTCATGAAGACTTAGTTTGGTAGTTTGAGTTTTATTGTTTTATCTTTTGCCTCACAAGTCTTTTAGTTTATGAGTTTGGGTAGAGTTTATTAGAGGGTAGTGAATCTCTTTTGATTGCATGATTATATTATATTTTGAGTATTCACTTTGCCTAAAATCAATAGGTGGCTTAAAGGTTTGAAAGAAAAGGTTTAGTTTTTGAGAAAACAAGTTTTAAGTGATTTTTAATGTTAATAATCGATTAACAGATTTTGATAATTGATTAACAGTGTATTTTGAACTGATAATCTATTAACAAACTTTTGATAATCGATTATCTGAACTTTACTCGAGTATTTTTGGTCTCACTCGAGTGAAAATTATCTTGCTTTCGTATTACTCGATTAACACTTATTTTACTCGAGTAAACAGAGTCTGTAACTGTTTTAAATACGTTTTTCACTTCTCAAAAGCTATTCTAAGTTGCTCCAACTTTTGGGTATTCTATATAAACCTTTTCCTAATCATTTCTATTAACTAGAATCATTTTGATACACAATTTTACAAAGAATCAAGCCACACTATTCTCTCTCACTCTCTCAAGATCAAAGCTCTCATTTTCATATTCTTTGATCAAGAACCTTGAATCTCTCATGTTGATCTTTTCATAGCTTTTGAAAGAGATTCATAGGATTGTTATTTTGTTTTCATTTGAGTTGTAATCATTGCAAGAGGCAAACATTCTACAACATTGGAAGCCTTGATTTTGTGAAATCAAGCATAGTTCATTGGAAGTCTTGAAGAAGCATTTCATCAAGCACTTGGAAGCCTTGTTGAAGAACAAGCATTGGAAGTCTTGTTGAGGGGATATCGGCAAGCAAGAGAAGAGGTTAGATTAGATATCAATAGGGTTACAAGGCAAGGGTGTGGTATCTCTTGTAGGCTAGCAAGAAGGAAGTCTTGTGAGGCATTTACTTGTAATTTGAGAAACTCTAATTCCTCATAGTGAAGAATCTCTCTTGGTTGAAGAGGGGACTGGAGTAGCTTTCAAGTGGATGAAAGTGAACGAGGATAAATCACTGTGTCGTATCTCTAAACTCTCTACTCTTTACAATTCTTGTTATTAATTGTGTTCTTGGTTGAAAACCTAGAAAAAGTGATTTTTCATAATTGATTGAATTGAATCTTTATTGTTCAAATTAATTTGGGGAAAATCATTTTCATAACTAGGTTAATCAATAAGAATATTGGTGTTGATTGTTTCCGCTTAATCTCTGATATAATATTTGTTAATTGATTGATTTTCATTGGTTTTAATCGTTTAGATTTGTTTCTTGCGAAAATCTTTCAAAGTTTCTATAACACCTATTCAACCCCCCCTTCTAGGTGTTCTCCTAGTGTATCCTAGTTATTTCAACCACCGATTGTAGGTTTCTACAATCTTGAGTTTGACTCTGAGCTGAGCTTTTTGACTTGACACTTCACTTTACTGTAGTGAAGGTCGAGCAAAACTTCTGACGCGCTGATGCTTTGCTATTTTTCTCGGAAATCCGAGCTTAACTTCGCTTGAGCTGTTTACTTAAGATTTTGACTTGGCTGCACCAAAGGCCGAGCTGATGGTTTTGTCGAGCTGATGATATAACATGTTACTCGATCGGACAAAACTTCTGGCTGGCTGCTGGTTCAACTACATCGATTGATCATCTTCGAACTTGCATCTGAGCTTCTGACTTGCTTCTAGTTCAACTACATTTCTTAAAAGCCACTGCTGAGCATCTTCCAAAATATCTTCTGAGCATCTTCCGAACTGAGCTTTTGGTTTGACCTTGACAACTTGGCTTGTGCTACATGTTCGACTGAGCAAAGTTTCGAACGTCTTCCGAACTTGCACCTGAGCAACTTCCGAGTTTGTTCTTGATCTTCAGACTCGATATCTAAGTCTAATCATATTTCAAGCTTGAACCTGAACTGCTGACTTGTTGCAGGTAGCTGAGCATGTGCCGAGCTAATCAAAGACTGAAATCAACACACGAAACTGGTTCACCAAAGACCGAGACCCGATACGCTGATTCATTTGACTTCATCAAAGCATTGGCCGAGAGCCGAGCTGATTCATTTGTCTTCATCAAAATCTCTTTGATTCAACACATTTAACAGCAGGTTTTTTATTGGGTGCACAATCAACAACAAATTATTTTTTTAAGCATGAATTTCAATCAATGGGAATAACAAAAGTGCATATATATGAAAATGATGACTAAATGACAAAAAAATTATAGATTACTCAAACTGAAATAGAAACAAAAGTCAGTGTAAATCTAATTTTTATCCTTTAAATTTCATAAAATCATTCAAGTTGGTAATAGAAATCGAAAATAGTAGCAATTACCTCCATGCAGTGAGCCAGCGACGGTGGAGAACGACTGTTGATGTTCGAACTTCGGTGGGCTGTGGGCGTTCGTCGCTTCGGTGGCGTTCGTGGCGTGGCTGCGTGGAGCAACGATTCGTGGACAGGGAGGGAGATCCGAAGGAGAGACTGAGAGAGGATGGCTGGAGCGATGTGTAACGTTCCTTTATTATACTACTTTATTTAAAAGGATTTCTCTGTTATTGTTTATTTTAAATAGAATATATGGACTTGCTCGAGAAGAGATATAATAAAGGATCTCTTTTATAAAGCTCTTGTGAAATAACTTGGTATTCATTTGTGGTTATTAAAAATCTTCCCAGAAAATTTATGAAATCATTTTCTTCTTTTTTTTTTTTTAAAGTGAAATACCGTAATTATCAGAGTAAGCGGAAAATAGAGACCTTGACTTGATAATTCACATGTACAACTATTTATAGAAAGAAAATAGATATATATATATATATATATATATCATCCATAAAAAAAGTCAACATACATCCAAGTCAAGTCGAGATAGCAGGTTTGTACAAAATACAAGTCCATAATATAAAACTAAAAGATAGGACCACGTCACTGAGATCTCCCAAAAACATGTACAATATATATAGAGCAAAAGATGAAATCCCAAAAGTGGTCCAGTGATCCTCCTCCATAGCATGATCTCCGGAGTCTCTAGCAGCTGCTCCACCCGTCCCACATCCTAATCATCTATACTATGCATCACCTGGTGGATCCCCAACTCCCCACTAGCTTCCAGTGGAGTGCTCGACTGGCTCGTTCTCATCCTCACCCTCCTCAGGATCCTCCTCTACCTCCTCCGACTGAGTGGGTACCCTTCCACTGGGCACTGGGTCCGATGAAGGTGTCCCATGAACCGGACTCATCGGACTAGGTATAGGAGTCTCTTCTAGAATCACTCGAGAAGCAGAGGGATGAGATCTAGTAGCAGCTCGAAAACGGAAAGAGTGAAAGCGACGAGCAGGTCGAGTCGGGGGTGGTCCATGATAAGTATAGAAAGGGGGTACATGCAAAGTATAGATTATAGGGATGCGAAACCTACGAGGACGGACACGAGCCAAAGGATTGGGGTGATATAGAGTCACCTCCACCTCACCCTCGAACGTGGCTCTGTGGTCCGCGTAGTACCACACTCCACTAGGGAGCGGGCGCAACTCGATGCAAGCTAGATAGCGTGCCATCACCTAACATGGACAATAAGGGGTAAGCACATAATCCACATAATCGAATAAGAATAAATAAAGCATGTAACAATTGCCAATTACAAACATCCAATGCAAATGCAGATGTAAGTGAACATGTGTATTCCATTTATAATAATTCCATTAATTATGAGTAATGATGCATGTCTCCCAATTCCATTGTCCATTGAGCGTTCATTCTAATAATTCGCATACATGACCAACATGTATTGTGGAACTGCTCGGATAGTGTGCACACAACGTCACCAAGACGTAACAGCATTCCCAAATGCTGCCCACATTACCAAAATGTGTCATCGAGGCAGTCACCACCGAATTATCCCCAACCTTTCACCATGCATGTATGCACATAAAATTATACACTAAGATTAACCAATAATCTTATTATGTAATTATACACTAAGATTAACCAATAATCTTATTATGTGCATCCAATATTTTCCCTCAGTGAGTTAAACTGTTGTTAATACTTTCCCAATCCTTTTATTGGAACATGATACTTTTTCCCACAAGCATAATTGATCTTAATCGACATTCCATCAGGTATGTTAAAAAAAAGAAGTTGTTTTTCTGTCTCTGGTCCCAAAATACTCGAGTAGATTCTCCTAGACTCGAGTGTTCCTCAGTTTTCCCAAAATACTCGAGTGTTTCTCATGGCACTCGAGTGTTCTTTGTTTCCAGAACTTGATTTTTAAAAATTCATCCATATACTCGAGTGCTCTTTATAAGACTCGAGTGTTCTTTTATTTTCCAGAAATACACTTAAAAATCACCAGGATACTCGAGTGTTCTTCATGAATACTCGAGTGTTCTTGAGTTTTCCAGAAAATCAATTTTCCCAAAACAGGCAAAATACTCGAGTATTACCCATAATACTCGAGTGTTTGCAGACAGACAACACTGAAATTTGAGTTTTAACATACCAATTTCGATTATAGTCCATTCCAGTCCAAACCAAAGATCAATATAGCTTACATTACACATTTTAAACATGTTCCAATACAGAATTAACAACATCTAACACTGAATCACAGATTATCAACAATATTGCATAAAATGCATTTTTCCACAACTTGGCATACCAAATTCAATTCTACACATAATAATCGCATTTCCAGCTTTGGTACACCTTGCATGTGACCAAATAAACATGTCCAAATCAACATTTAACCCAGAGAAGGCCTCCAAGCCTCAAACCTATTCCAACTATGCCCATAGAGTCATTTATTGACTCCCATCCTAATTTCACATAATTTAAACTTATTCTAGTGAATTAGAAGCTTCACCCTTACCTCTAATTCGTGAATCAACACTGAGTTTTCAGAGAGATTGGCTGGAAATATGAATCCTCAAAAATCCTTGCATGCAGCCATAGTTTGAGCAGAGTACCAAAACCAGAGAATTTCACATGAAAAATTGGTTTAAAAATTGGGGAAAATGATTAGGATTTATTCTCTGCAACTTAAACTAGAGGTATAAACGAATTTGAGGGTCATAGGGTTCAGGAGCTTACCACAATCCAAGTTGAAAGTGAGCTCCAGACTTCAGCTTCCAACTTTGGCAGTAAAAACACCCTTACTTTCCAACTTCGATTCTCCTTCCACACAGACACTCAGCTCACAATCTTTGTATCTTTGTAAAGCTCGTGATGCTCGTGATGCGAGCTTTTTAATGGTGTATCACTCTCAAATCCACTCTCAAACACAATCGAGTAATCAACGTTCGAAATCAGGAACCCTAACTCTATGTTTTCAAAGCAAAGCCAACCAAATCCTCCACCCTCATCAACCAAGCGCTTAAATAGACGTTGCTTATGATCATGCAGCTCGCCACGACATCCATCATCGTGTACTAAGGGTGTTTTCGTGTCAAACCAGGAGAATCATCGTGTGTTGACTCATCAACCGCACTCACGAGTTCTCCACTGACTCGAATACTCGAGTATTTCCAGAAATACTCGAGTGATTTTGGTCAAATTTCAAAAATATTTATTTTAATGCCCTTCCCTCCAAAGTCTTCCTAATATTGCTTTTAGGTCCTCATTCAGGGACTAATATGTAAAAATCTCATTTTCACATATTATTCTCTTGCTAAAATATTTTTCTATTTTCGCAAATACCAATACTAACTCATAATCATCCTAATTGATTTACGAAATATAATTATGATTAAGAAAATAATTTATAAAATAATCTTCCATAAATCATAATTGTATTACATCGGGAAACGAAATTTGGGGTGTTACACGATGGTTCGTGGAGAGGGAGGGAGATTCGAAGGAGAGACGACGAGAGAGGTTGGCTGGATCGAAGGTGTGGGAGGCGTTGTGGCTGTGTGGCGGTGGCTTGAGCGGCGGTGTGGTTGGTGGTGGCCGCTGTGAGTCTTCTTCTTGAGAGAGTGTGTGGGCATGGCTGTAGTGTGGGGGCTGTGGGCTGGGAGCGAATGAGGGTTTCCCAAACCTAACTTTAACTTAACTTCTGATCGGGTCGTAAGCAGGTGCTACGACCTTCAGGTCGTAACACCTCCTTAGTCGTAGCACCTGCTTACGACCCTTCAAAAAACCTAGTTTTAACACGGGTCGTAAGCAGGTGCTAGGTCGTAGCACCCGCTTACGGCCCGTGTTAAAACTTGGTTTTTTAAAGGGTTGTAAGGTGGTGTTATGACTTGAAGGTCGTAGTATCTGCTTACGACCCGTGTTAAAACTTGGTTTTTTTAAAAGGGCATAAGGGGTATTATTTAAAGAATTGGTCCATAGACCTTAGGGTGGCAAAATAAAATCCCCAATGTGCAAGGTTCCTCGTAGATTTCCTTACATAAAAGTCCAACATTAATTTGTGTTGTTAGTTGTCACTTTGGGGTTTGGAAAATAAAATATGGAAATTGAGAATTAAAACTTTTAAAATTTTAGGTATTTGAAGTTAAAACAAGGGTTCTAATGCCATTTCCTTATCTTTGATAAAAAAAAAATTTAAAAAAAAGTGTTGATTTTCATGGATTAAAATTTTATTTTTCTTCTGCATAACTTTTCAATCCTTTTCCTTCTCGCTGCTACTTGAGCCACGCAAACACTCCTCAACACTGACAATAATAGGGAAGACAAAAATAAGTGTAGAAGTGTAGAACAAAACTTCTATTTTGACTACTCTCCACTTAACTAATGTCAAACATTTGTTTAAATGCAGTTTTTTTCCTCCAAGTTTTTGGTTTTGGTGATTTTGGTCTCCTAAGTTTCATCAAAGTAGTACCGTTAATCCCTTCGTTAATGATTGCCACACGTCAGTCAACCATTAGTTGGATTAAATAAAACTTTTATTAAAAACTTTAAAAATATTGTAAAAAACAAATAAAATTATAAGATTTTTTTAAATAAAAAAAAGAAACAAAACAATGCTCATTTTTCTTCTTTAAGCGAATTCAGAACAAGGACTATTTTCAATTTTGACCCGTCTTCCTCACTGTTTCAACCCATGTCTTTCTCCTTGTCATACTCATCACTCTCACATGGCCAAGTCTGTCGCCGCCTGCAAGGAGTGTTCGCCTCTTTTCAGTGCCAACAATATTATCTCAGCTATCCACTTCACACGCCAGCGTCGGTAGCACCCTTGATGATATTATTTAAATATTATTTATTTTTATAATTTTTTAAATATTAATTAATTATTTTTAAAAAAATAAAAAGAAATATCCAAAATTGACTAATGGATATGCATACGTGGCAATAGATAACAAATGGACTAACAATACTACATTGATGAAACTTGGGGAACCAAAATCCCCAAATTTAAAGTTAGAGGACAAAAATAACCAAAACCAAAAATTCGAGGGACCAAAACTGCATTGAAGCCAACATTTAATCTATCCAAACAAAAACGGGTACACACAATGTAACTCATCTGACACCGGATTCGGCTCACATGAGCTGTAGGCTAAATAAGCTATGCCTAAATTTTAACAAATCAAAATATAACCAATCCAACTTGCCTCCAACTTGAGGTGAGCTAGTGCACGCTTCGACATCTATACACTCAATTAATGATTCAAACACTTAGAAAATCAATATTGTAAAGCGAGGCATGGCCAAGTTGAAAGCATAGCAATGATAGTTGTCAATACAAAACTTAATGAAAATACAAGTAAAGGATATCTCTCCAGTCTCATTTTCCCGGTTCTTTTGAATTTCTACATAACATTTTTATTATTCACATCTATTTTAAGGTCCAGATAAGGGAATACAATAGCATAAATGTCACTCAATTTTCATGGTGCTAACATTACAAAAAGTACTCCATAATTTAACACAACGAGTACAAAAATATTGACAACGCAACTTTGACTTAACGACAATTGCTGAGTAGGTTTTCTAAATACAACGTAGACATTGTATAAATAACCATTAAAAATATCACATGATCAAAATGACAAGTCTATCTATTCATCCAAAGGTGTCAGGGCCCTGCAATGAAATACAAAGTAAACGAATCACAAGATCTTCAGATATATTATTCAATTCGAATCATATAAAGTTAATTTTCATAAGATCTTCAAATATATATTACTCATAATTAATTTTCATATTTTGCCAAAGTATATGAATCATATAAAGTTACCGCGTTGTATAGCAAGATTAAGCCACCATTTTTGATATGACATACTTGAAAGTACTTTATAACATAGCAAAATAGCTATTCCTCAAAATTAAGTATACATATCAAATATAGCAAAAACAACATCAACATACAAGATTTAGACACATTTACTTGCTTTAAAAACCAGAACCTGCCAAGTGCCTACTGTGTCACCACTTAGGTCATTGAATTGAATTGGGTAAAACAAAATCAGTTGATGCATCCAAACAATTTTTTAAGAGTGAGCATGAGACGGGTTGAGATAGATAGATTAAAAATGCAAGAATAAAATTTATGCAAAATATAGATTTATTCTTAAGACAAAAAATGAAAAAATATGATATGATACCATATGTTATTCATTACAAATTTTCTTTTAATTGTCAAATTGTTAAAACGTTTTCTAAAAGATAAATATAAAGTAATTGCGTAATGATAGTTGATCAAACCGTCTCCTCATTATGGTCACTCTACATGACTTAGGTATTTTGCAGAACTTGAAAAGTGAAAACGTCAAGAAGCTTTACTATTCAATAATAAAAAGATGAATATTTCATTAACAAGTACCTCCCATTGTATGATTTAGCCCACACGTCAACATAATTTAAATCTATCATCATACAAACATCTTAGACATGACACTCGCAATATATTTTTTAACTATATACTTGTGATATCACATATTTGAAGTTGTGCTCATTTCAACTATCATTCTTACCAACATCAAACTTTAGAAGAAAGTAAATTAGTGAAGCATACTCCCTCCGACTCGAATTATAAGCAAATCCAACCACTTTTACACTTATTAAGGAGATTAGTTGATTGTATTTAATTTTCTCAAATTTATAAAAAAATAAAGGTATTTTAGAAAAGTAGTATTGAGAATGAAACAAAATTTAATAAAGTTAGTTAAATTTGCTTATATTTTAAACCAAAATAAGTATGTTTTTTGTTGCTTATAGTTCGAGCCGGAGAGAGTACTAGAACATTGATATACAAAGGTGGACATGAGGAAGGGGTCGGGTGAACCGAGGATTACCCGAACCCATCACCTCCTATATTGAATATGTCGCTTTCTGCCCTTTATCCCTTTTTGTGTCAATCATGACGAGTCAGACCTGACCCATCACCTCCTATATTGAATATGTCGCTTTCTGCCCTTTATCCCTTTTTGTGTCAATCATGACGAGTCAGACCTGACCCGAAATCATTGGGATCAGACAAATCTAAGAGACGGGTCGTGTTCTGCTTACCTCTACAATTTTTGGTTGCTTTTAAAATCCAAGTAAACAATTGAATAATGTAGTAGGTTATGCATTTTCCAAAGTATTCACAAAATGCTCTATTATGTGTCGGCCATTTCAATTCATTTTCTTCGTTAATTGATATAAAAAAATTTCAATTATAGAACATTGACAAAATGCAAGATCAGAACGTATGGCTTAGGTCAATAACCTTGCATGCAAAGAGACATACCTCCTTGACCGAGTAGTTCTTTGTTTTGTGATAGAGATACCACCCTTTTCCTCTTTCATATTACTTTTCTTAGCTCTGGGCCGTTGAACTCCTATAATGGGCAAATTCTTGTTAATTGTAACAGTAAAATCAACCGGATTTATAAAGTCGTGTTTGCACTAACCTCTGGTGTTAACCCTAGGTGATTGGACTTCAGTATCCCCTAGATTTGACTCTGTCAGCAACTCATTTGAAGCATCACCCTTTTCCTCTTTCATATTGCTTCTCTTGGCTCTAGGCCGTCGAACTCCTATAATGGGCAGCCTCTTGTTAACTCTAACAGTAAAATCAACCGGATTTTTAAACTCATGTTTACACTAACCTCTCATGTTAACCATGGGTGATTGGACTTCAGTATCCCCTACACTTGACTCTATCATCACCTCACTTGTAACACCAGAACATTCTTCTGACTCATGAAGTTTATATTTGGATTTATCATTTGGAGACAAAGCTGACTCTTCAGTGCATGCATCAACAACTTCACCATCTGTTTCATCTGCATAAAACTCAAGACTATTATTAACGAAAACATGAACCAGAAAATTCACAAGATTAATGAGGGAAAAAAAAACACGAACATCAACTTTTTATCCTGAACAGACCATTGTTTATCATGCAGCATATTTATGATTACGCATTCATTTGCAATATATTCTTAATGGTTGGCTTGATTCCATCATTTTGAAAGAAGATTGACCATGTAGGACACATAATAACATGTGAATAGTTCTTTAAAATCTTCATTTCATATAACCATAAAAATGTGTAAGCAGTAATTTCTATGTAAGGATGCATGCATTTATATATTGTTGAATTCCTTTGAGGGAAATGCCACAAAGCCAAGAGAAATAGCAAGGAAGGGGGAAAAATATCAGTTATTTGCAATAGTGATTGGGAATCAGTTTTGAACTTTGGATAGGATGGAAGTTCTATGGCTAAACAGAATTTGTTTTTTCTTGTACTTTATTTTCAGTTTATAAAGTCAGCACCATTGCCATATACTAGATAATAGAAGTGTAGCAAAATACAAATCTCGCCTTGCCTATGGCTATTGTTTCAAGTTAGTCATATATCATAATAGTTATACACTTGTACTTAACAAATCAAATTAGAATTTAGAAATGGTAAAAGAGTGAAAGAATAAAGGGGAGGATTGTGTGGCAACTGTCAAACCTGAAAAATATATAAACAAAATGCATTCATGAAAATCAATTACTTTAGGAAGCAAGCAAAAAGTTGAAACCACGAACAATTTAAAGATCAAAAATTTTACCTGAAGCAGTATTAGATTCTCTGTGCTCTTCAGAATTCATAGCCACTACAAAACCTTCTCTGTTGCCAATTCTCTGTTGATGGATTTGGGCATTTCGAGTAGTAACTTCCTGCTCCTTTTTTTCCATGTGGAACTTATTCAGCTTATCCTCAAACTCCTCGATGCAAGACTTAAGTTCAAGTTTTGCAAACTTCTTGCCCTGATTTCATTTAAAATTAGACAGGAAACAACCTCGGCCATTTTCAGAAGCATGCAAGAACAAAAACATCAATGCCAATTTCAATACCTTGTTTAGTATGTTCCTGAAATGATCCATGACAGAATCCTCTGACAAGACATGTTCATACGTCTTAAATAGGTCTATGAGTTTTTTCATCCCTTTTTCAGTAAATGATAGCTGAGAAAGACAGTAAGCTATATATTCCCATTGTCTGACATCTGTGGATAAAATAGACAATAGAAAACCATGAGCAATAACTATATATATTATTTCTCTTGGTTTTGTAGTTGATTACAAAGCCCATTGCAATCACGAGAAAAGAACGGAAGGCAAGAGGCTCTATCAAACCTTTAGCACATAAGCTAATCAAAGATGAAATCAGAACCTGTTTAGCACATCTTATCCCCTCTATTCTCATAATCGAAAAGCATTTTACCAAGATAATCCGAGTCTGCTTATCCTTTACAAAATGTGGGCATAAGCATCATTGCATACAAGCACAGAAAAACTATGAAAGGAAAAAACGCCTAAGCTTAGACTCATTCTTACTGTTAGACAACTTTTAAAAAGAATCAGCCATGTTAAAGAACGCCGGTCCAGGAAAGAGAAAAGAAAAAAAGAACACATGAAATCATTATAATAAATACGGATTTGGATCCTCTAACTTAGCAACGAGGGACTTTCGCGTAACATTTTACACTAAAGTCCAATACACAAAATACACAAAAGTCCCCCCTTAGCTAAGTTAGAGGATCTATTTCCTATAAATACTGGTGGCATTCTGAAAAGTGAAAAGCATTGAGTGTCTATTACACGACAAAAGATATAAAACCAAGAAAAGAGAAGAAGCAAATATTCAAAACCGCTATCTATATTCAACAGATATCAGTATGATCAGAATTTAAATAACAAGGGTTCTTGATCTTAAAAAAATTCTATTTATTAGAATTTTTTTTGAATGCCTGACATGTTACACCAGGGGCCTGCTTCTAAAGCACATGTAATTTTTCAAAGGAAAAGGAAGATACCTGTAACACCACTAAACCTGTTACATAACTTCTCGACAAGAGCTTCCATTTGTCTGTCCTGGAGTACATAAAGAAACTAATGTGAGTATGGCAAATAGAACTCTATATAACAATTTCAACATTGTGTGATAACAATTACCTTTTTGATGGAAGAAATTAAAAATTGCATGATGTTGCAGAAGGAATCTTTGCTTAGATTCTGCTTGGATAATTTGCTAAGTATATCTGGAAGCAAATTATATACTGGATTGTTTCCTGTTATCATCATGACTGTATTAAACACCTGCCTTTAAAATGTAATATTGATAGTAATAGCAATGATACTTCTATATATAACTATATATTATAATTTATTTATATATTATATATAACAAGTAGGATACCTTTCTTGGAGAGTTCAAGAAAAAATAGCTTTGCAAGATTTGAAATTCTCTCATCTTTGTCTTCTAATCTCATAGCCATTTCATTAATGTAACCTTTCACCTGTTCAAGAAATGATTATATCAATGTCTAAACCCCAGCAAAAGCGAAAAAGAAAGAACAACTTCAGTGACCTGTACCTTCATCATGTCATTTAGAATGAGATGTGAAAGCACCAGAACAGCATTCTTCCTCACTGATGCACAAGGATCTTTTAGGCGCGCATACATGTTTTCAGTCCATGGTTCTAAAAGATTGGGAAACCGAACTGCTAAATCTCCCAATGCAATAGTGCAATTAGAACGAACAATTTCTGATTGTGCACTATCCACAACAGTAAAGAGGAGCTGGAGATTTGCATCACTGTAGCAGTAATTTGTCATTTTGTTGGGTTGCATAAGTATGAACAGGAATAGGAGGGAGATATAGATTTAACAAAGAACTCACCAAAAATCTGCATCGATAATCATCAATCGACACAAAGCAAGCATTGCAGATGCCTGTAAATCTGGATACTGAATAGTTGGAAGAAGTTATGCCATTTTATTAGACAAATAATTAATAAATTGCAGGAGCATTGTAGTGACAAGAACATGAGAAACAGGGAGGAGTTATTATTTGTAAGAGTAGTTTAGTAAATTAAGGAATAATTATAAACAAAATAAACAACATAAAAGATAGTTTGCATGTTCTTCACCTCATCTCAAGGTCTTGCTATCAGTGCCCTAAAATTACCTATTTTACTTCCTTTAACAATATCCTAAAAGCACTTGTTAGCATTTTCCTAATCTCAAACCCACTTGCACATAATTTCATCCAGAGCTAGAGGTAAGTCAATATACATTTTAATTTGTGTGCTAACTCAATTTTCCTCGAGCTGCGTGAGGTAAAAATAGTGGATGAGTAAACAAATTATGTCCTTCAGCAGGCATCTAAGGGTTTACTGGTTTAGGATCTTAAACAATAATGGGTTGTAATTGACAAGATAAAATAAGGGTAGCTCTATATTCGTAAAATAAGGGTTTCAACATGAGACCTGAATGGTAGCTCTATATTTTAAAAAAATGACTGCAAATTATGAGTTTAGGACAAATTCTAGAGAGGGTTTATCGGGGTTGTGGTTGAGTTTTGATATGCTTTCTTGTTTCTTATTTTTAAACTTCAAAAAAAAAAAATTGTTTATGGCAGTTTCATTACATACCACGCCACTTGTTTTTTCCAAAATCAATGAGATTTGAGAGCACCTAAATTGATTTATTCAGTTTTATTTTATCTGATGATTAAATTTATTTATTTTAAGTTCTAAAAAGTTATGTTCAATGAAATTATGTGAAGATCAAATTTTGCCTTGCCCATCAAACCCATGAGAACTCAAACTCCTAACCCCTTAATCTATACCCAGCACCAAAAATTTAGCTCATCCCCCATTCTTAAGCTCAAAGTTTGATGAATTTTTAGTGTCTAACACAAGAAACAGAAGTTTAAGATTACAAACCTACGTCAAGTTCTAGACAAAATGGATGCAAGTGGACTTGAGATAAACTAAAGAGAATGAGAGATATGGTGAGGCAAAAGATGGTCTTGGTAGAGTAGGAAGGTGTTTGCAACCCCTTGTCCTTTTGTTTCCCTGTTCTACAAAAGCATGTCAGTTCTGTCTTTACCCCACCCCAGGATTTTTTTTTTTTTTTGGGATAATCAAACACAAACAGGAATATTAATTACACTCTTTAATCCATGTGTCACAATTTAAAAAAGATTTATATTATGAAATTGAGAGAGTAATGTTTTACAATTTTATGCAAGACATTATTCTAATTATTATAGAAAGTATTAACTATTTTTGCGTTTCCTTAATAACTGCTGGACTCCAAATCGAGTCTCTCATTTACTAGACTAGAATACAAATAAGCTATTAAATTATAAATAGAAGATGCAAATTTAGTGAAGGATATATAGAAAATCACCTTCTGCATTAAACCGAAATTTCTACAAAGCTTTGATAAAAAGGTTGCACAGGTTCCAATCAAATTCTTTTCATTTGACCCACCAGAGACTATTTCTTTTTCTGCCTTTTCAAACAAAGCATCAAGTGCTGCATCCTCAGAGGCAGCAAATCCTAACTCTGCATTTATATCATTATCCTGCAACACATTAATGGACAGACTTTAAATAAAGATTTGACAGCAAAAAACCATGATATGGATGGCATGGTTATACCTTTTGTGTACCAGATGATGCTGTGCCATTACCATCTATACTCTGATTCTCAGACTCCTTTTTCTGTTTCCCAAGCTTCTGCTTCTGAATTTTACGGGCACAGGATTCAATGTATACCAGTTGATTCATGGCAATGTGACTTATGACAAATAAGCATCTGCTTAGTTTTGGTACTTGAACTGTGACAGGCATGCTCCCACTACCAAAGTCATTGTCACTTTCCACAGCACTATTGCCATCATTAAAGACAGAACTGAGAGACTTCTTTATCATATCAGCTGCTATGGTTTCTGGGGTGGGGTGAATGGCATAAATGGCAGCTATTGCTTTGTCTGTAGCAGCATACCAAATATTCCCAGGAAGCCAAAACCCGGTGATTAAACTTTGTAGAATACCAAATATTCGAATGCTACTATTAGCCAACAACTTTTTTTTGTCCTCTTCAGACAGTCTCTGGATAGCAAGACATGCTGTCCTAGCTAGCAACGGATCAACTTTAGCCCATCGACCAAACCCAATATCAATTATGTCCTGCAAATGTGAACCAAGAACACTAGTTGATATCTTTGCGACCATGCAAAGGATAGATAAAGCACCACGGCTTTGCTCTGCAGTAGTTCCTCCAACATTGAAGCAAAAGAAATCCCAAAGTGCTGATATCTGTGAAAGCAAAGAGATGATGAGAAATTTAAAAATTAAAAATTTAATTTTTAAAAAACATGATATAATGGCAGCAAGAATTTGATGTAATGAGAGAAATAAAGGCCAGCTTCCATACAAACTTAAAAAAGGTATTATAGCTCATTTGTCAGCATTAACAACCAGAGTCTTACTTCCCAATGTTCCACGTTTAATAAGGAGCAGTGTTTATCATCAAATGATATGTGCATTATGTTAACAGGAAATTGTAAGCTAATCTCATCCCAAATCCCAAATCATAGTTAACTTTGTCTGTCTGTCAACATGAATGAATACATAAATGAAAACAGAAAGTCGGAAACACAGCCTTATTTGCATTAAACCTTTTATGATTATAAAATTAAATATTAAAATATTTATAGAACTCACAAAAGAACAACTGAACTCTTACAGGATGGATTGATATTTGACACACATAACTAAGATGTTAGCACAAATCTAGACCAAGACTTTGAATCTCATTACAATATCCCCAGAAATATAATATCAAACCTGAAAATTATCAACCTTAGGTCTTGTTATAAACCAAAACAAAGTCATTTTTCTAGGGTATAATATGTAAACTGTAGTCAAATCTAGAGGCATCCAAATAATTTATGCAGCGTACTAATCAAGACAACAAGCGAAAACATACTGTGCTGGAAGATATATCACCCTTAGAGACCAGGGCGCCAACTATAAACTCAAGAGATGCTAGATCTCCTATATTTGAATCAATGGCAAGACTCAAGAGATTCTTGGCAGTTTCGACTGGGTTTTTCCGGACGTATATTGTATGGAAAGCATTCTCCACAGCTTCGTAGATGGATTTATCCTGGGAAAATACCTACAAACAAGACCAGACAAAGGAAAGAATTAATGAGACAAAACAAGGATAGCATACAAAGAGTACATTGCCCAATCACATGGAAGACAAAAACAAATTAATCTTAAATATAGTTGTTTCAGATATAAAAGAACAATGGGCTTACCAGTGGCAACATCTTTCTAAGACATTCCTCCGAGCCATCAATTTGAAACTGTTTGCACCTCATCAATAAGAGAATTGTGTTCTCAACATCAGTAGCAGACGATGAAGCCATCAATTGGACAAGAGTTGGCAAGGTGGCCTCTATGCATTTAGAGAATCTCAATCCAGCCTCAAGCGAGGCAACCAAGGCCCTAGTCTGCTCCAAGTTCCCAACATCTGGCAGATCACTGTTCTGCAAAGGGTTTGCCTCTTCAGCCTGGGATATGCAAGTATCAGTTATACTGTCTTGCTGCTCCTTTGCAACAGTTTCAGAATTTAAATTGGCAACTTCACCATCAACAAAATTATCAGCATCAGATGGTAGATCATCTTTTACACCTTCTGAAGGCATGTCTGGATCAAGCTCTTTTAACTTCTTTTTATACTGATCTAAGGTTGCTTCAAATGAAACTATCCTAAGCTGCGGACCAAATGGGTTGTGCTGCAGCATCATGATTATTAGATTTAAAGCCGATTTTCTGACCATTGCACTCTTGTCCTCCAATCTTCCAGCAGCAACCTCTGCAACTTCATTCCACAGACCAATTGAAATAGAGTGTTCTTCACATAATTCAGCCCATACCTGGAGAACCCGGCTTCTTGTATAAGCCGAAACATCTCTACAACGCTCGAGTAAAATTTCCAACATGGCTTGCTTAGTACGCAAACGAATGGATTTCGAGCTCACTTCACCATCCATGTCATTAAATGCCTTTGCTATTAGCTTCCCCAGCACACCAACCAGAGCATTTCTAATCTTGTATGATTCTCCACCAAAGTGAGGAACAAGAATGCCAATGTTGGTAGCAATCAATTTTGGAAGCCGGTCAGCAAGCTCTACAAGAAAACGTCCAACATTTTCAGCTCCAACAGTGTCCTTCACGTAATCTTTTGGATTAGCCCTTCCAATCTCCCTAACAAGGGAGGTGGCCAGGCTTCCATCTGCATACTTCTTCTCAGCACCAACAACTGCATCAGCAATGTGGGTGACAACAAAATCATATTTGTGAATTAGGTGCATAATGGATGCACAAGATTGTGCCATGTAATGGTACTTCGTAGAGCAGGCTCCAATTATACGACAGAGGGCATCCTTTGCATCTGAATCTTTCAAGAGTGTCGCGTTCTCAAGCATAGAGAATGCATTTCTACAAAAATTAAATGTCAATGAGAAAGATTCAACTTAACAATACACACATGTAAAGGAGCAATTCAAGGTTGAGGATAGATTGCTCACTTTGTAATGAAAGATAAATAGCTTTCATCTGGGTCTGATGAACCAAAAAGCAATTGAAGGTTAATCTCCAAAGAGTTAGCAATAAGATTTAGTATCCGAGCTCTCTGTGGCTCCCAATTCCATGAATTCACAGGTTGTTTCTTCTTAGTACTTGCCGCTGCCACCTGAAACCGATGCCAAAAATGTTTAAGTGAACTGATTTTTAGACAAAGCAATACAAAATGCCTCTGACTAAAGGGATGTGTACCTATAAATTCTTAAACTCAGGTGTAGTAACATATCTACCATTGAATAGCCTCTAAACAAGTAAACATATAGAGAGATAGAGACTGCTGAGTCTATATAATTTGTCCTGAAAATTATTATTTTGACTAGCATTTGAGTTTCTTAAGAGCATGGAAGAGATTTTTAGTCTTTCACTGACTAAATTAGGGACCGACCAATTTGGATATTTAGTCGTACCTTTTAAATATTTGGATGTTGGAATGTATACGGTTTACAACAAAACCCCAAGTCTATAGCAACACAACAACAACCTAACTAAAAGCACTACATACATACACAAACAGTACTCATTAATTTATAGCAACATTACACGAATATCTCCCAAGGTTAAGCTTAGTTATACACGCCACTACTCTAATTTCAAAAAAGTATATCAATGCCTCTTGAGGTTAATTTTATAAAAGGTAAATGTATCAATAACATAACCTAAACTTAAAAGGGTGATAACCTATGTTCACTGATACGGTACCGTATCCATATCTAATATGGGTACGTCATTTTCTAAAAAAAACTGAGGAACGTTATTATAAATTCAAAATCAATAGAAATAGATAAATATAAATAAAAATATACAAATTTCAAACAAATAATATTAACACTGACATAGGGTAAAGTGTCTTCAAATGAAAAGTTGATGCTCAAAATCTGACATAGGGTAAAGTGTCTTCAAACGAAATGGAGAAGTTAAGTACCTTTGAAGCATTGTTGGAACTGGTAATCGACTCTTGAGCAAGAACAATGTGAAGGAGGAAGAACGTGTATATTTTAAAAGCGTTGCGATGAGACGCGACGCGATCCAGCACGGGAACCTCCTCATCGGAAACCCTGGAGAGCGAATCGACGTTCGGGAGAAGCACGGCGAGATTCGAACGGAGACTTTCCACAAGATTCAGTTTACACGACTGAGGCAAACTCGCGTAACCCTTGACCAACGAGTACACGCGATCGAACACATCTTGCTCCTCAACGCAGAATAGTTCTTTATCCGAAAGATCAAACGACACACCTGTTCCCACCAAAAATGAAATAAATAAATTATAAAAGAGTAAAATAATTTTTATTATTTGTTTTTGTGGGGAATTGAAATTGAGAGAGACCTTTGACGAATTCTTCGATTTGGGAGGGGCGAAGGGAAGGAATGTGGAGAGGGTGGTGTACGAAGAGACGGTTATCTTGGTCGTGTTCTTGTTCGAGGTCTTGAAGATAGCGAGGGAAGACGAAGTGAGGAGCCATGGAGGAGAAGGAGAGAGAGGTAGAGCCGTAGAGGTTTACTCTCTTATGTGAAGTTTCAAATTTCAAATGAAAAAATTGTACCTAGAAAAAGCGGGAATATTATACCCACTGTGTTTCTGGGTGTACATTAGGTCGATCAGTGTGGTCATGACTCATGATGCTGAGAAAAATGATGAGATTGAAAAATTTATTAAATTAAATTAAATTACCGTTTTGGTCATTGTCTTTTTTTTTTCACCCGATTCTCTAGGTATTACTTAGGTACATTCGGATCTGATCCGAGTTGCATGTCTGGCTATGGCAGATGAGTATCCCAATATGAGTTTTTTGCATCCACAAAAAATCGAACTCAAGATTTTGCTTAAACGAGATCGAACCGCTTATCACTAATCTCAACCCATGTTGGTTCGGTCATTGTCTTTAACGAAATTATATGTAGGTCATTTTAATTGTGGACTAACGAAATTTTAGTTTAGTCCATGTATAAATGAACAAAAATATTTGGTTGTCCACAACAAACCTAATATATTCTATACATTGACAAAATTTTTAATTTGATTACCGATAGAGTAAGATGGTTTTACTTTTGTCTTTATTATTTCGAAAATTTCTCTTTAGTTTTTAATATTGTAAAATATTACTAAGTAATGTCACTTAATTTTTCTTTCAATTTAATCCATAACTTGTAAATGTTTGATACTTGAGATTTCTAAATTTGTTTCAATGACATCCTTTAGATGACCGCTAACAACCTATGCGTGATTAAGGTAAGTAAATAAAGTTTTACAATCTCAGAGACTAAAGAATAATTTTTGAATGTCAAGTATCAAAGTGACAATTTTGTCATCCTATATTTTACACATTATAAAATTATATAAAAAACCAGAGTTTTCCTAGTTTTCCTTAAGACTAAATATGCATCGCACGGGCCAACTTCCTAGCCAACACATAATATAAAGAGTTAATAGTCATATAGGTCCCCGAAAGATACCCGTGGAATCAGTTAGGTCCCTGAAAGATTTGTGGAATCTCTTAAACCCTCAAAGATCATTTTGGCGTCACGTTAGTCCCCCCATTCAATTTCGTCAAGAGGGACCTGACGAAATCCTTCGTGGCACGTTATATGCTTTATTGGCCCCAATGCCATGTTGGAATGTTAAGAAGGTGCTACATTTGGGCCAACAAAGCATTTAACGTGCCAAGTAGGATTCCGTTAAGTCCATCATGGGGGACTAACGTGATGTCAAATTGATCTTTGGGGGTTTAAGAGATTCCACAAATCTTCAAGGGACCTAACTGATTTCAAAATGATCTTTGGTGTATTTAAGAGATTCCACAAATTTTTCAGAGACCTAACTTGTAACAGCCCGATTTTCACTCCCAAAACTTAATCAAATGATTCTTACTCAATTGCTAAAAAAATGAGGCCATTTTTTTTTTAAATATAAGTTTGTTCTCATGTTACCCATCCTTTTGAAAATCGAGTTGTCACTTTCGAAACCACTCACATTGAAAACCATCGTTTACGAAAAGTGCAGAACTTAGTTATATTAAATAAACACAAGTCTCACATTTTGTAAAAGCATTCAAAGGTCTCAAAAGAGTTGTCATCACAAAATATTACAAACTGAAAACAAAAGATAGCTGTTTACATCATTGGTTCATCACAAGAAAATCCTCGACTATGATTAGAATCCTAGACACCTGACCATCACTATGTGGAAACCGCAATTGATGGTTGGAGAGACTTAGGAACCCTAGGAAAACACCTAGAAGGGGGGGTTGAATAGGTGTTGAAGCTACCTTGAAAGATTTTCGAACGAAACAAATCTAAACAATCAAAACAAATGATTTTTGCAAATTCTACAGCACTTAATCGATTAACCTGCAATTTACTCGAGTAGTACTCGATTAAATTTGAACTTAATCGATTAAATATGACAGAAAACAGAAAAATCAATTTTTCATTCGAATACGAAAATCAATCAATTCACATGCAAGATCAGAGATTCAGCAGAAATGATTAACACCTATATTCTTATTGATTAACCTAGTTATGAAAATGATTTTCCCTTTATCAATTTGAACAATTAAATATTCAATTCAATCAATTATGAAAATCAATCTTTCTAGGTTTTCAACCAAGAACGCAATCAAATGATTTGAATATAAAGAGTAAGAGTTTAGAGATACGACACCGTGATTTATCTTGGTTCACTTTCATCCACTTGAAAGCTACATCCAGTCCCCTCTTCAACCAAGAGAGATTCTTCACTATGAGGAATTAGAGTTCTCAAATTACAAGTGATTGCCTCACAAGACTCCCTTCTTGCTAGCCTACAAGAGATAACCGACACCCTTGCCTTGTAATCCTATTGATCTTCTCTCTAATCTAACCTCTACCCCTTGTTGATAATCGACACAACAAGTCTTCAATTGCTTGATGATAAACCACACACCAAGGCTTCACTTGCTTGATTCACAACCAAGACTTCTTCTTCTTCTTCAATAAGAATGCACTTGCTTGATGATAAAATCGACACACCAAGGCTTCTTGTTTGTTGTAGTGGCTTGCCTTCTTGCAAATATTACAACACAATAGAAAACACAAAACAATCCTATGAATCTCAATCAAGAGTTATGACAATTCACCATAAGAGATTCAAAGGTTCTTGATCAAAGAATATGAAAATATGAGAACTTTGATCTTTAGAAAAATGAGAGAGAATAGAGTGGCTTGATTCTTTGTAAAACTTGTATGAAAATGATTCGAATTAATCACAAATAATAGGAAAAGGTTTATATAGAATACCCAAAAGTTGTAGCACTTGAAAACTAATTTTGAGAAGTGAAAATCGTATTTTAAAAATCAGTTCAGCAGTACTTAATCGATTAAGCAAGTCGTGTACTCGAGTAGTACTCGATTAAGTTAATCACTTAATCGATTAAGTTGGTACTGCACATGTTCAAAACTTGTTTTCTCAAAATCCAACCTTTCCTTTAAAACCTTTAAGCCACCTATTGATTCTAGGTTAAGTGAAAACTCAAATTATGATTAAATCATGACTTATGAATGAGATTCACTACCCTCTATAATAATCTACCCAAATAAAAAACCTATGAAGCTTGAGAGGCAAAAGATAAAAGAAATACAAATACACTCAAACTTAGGTCTTCATGAGCTTGCTTTCTCTCTTCTTCATTTGATGTTTGTTGTTGCTTGTTGAGCTTGAAACTTAATCAACACTTGTAGCTTGTTCAAAAACACTTTGTCATTATCAAAACATTCATCATGTTCATCATGGAACTAACAATCTCCCCCTTTTTGAAAATGACAACCCATGTTTTGAAATCGCTTGAAGTTGTTGATGCTTGAAACATTTGATCACTTGAGAAGACTCTTTCTCCCCCTCAATCATTGCTTTAACACTTGAATCCAATTGATAGAAGCTTGATTCTCCCCCTATCTTCAACAACTTAGCTCAACCTACATAAAAACAACAAAACAACCTTTCTCCAAATATAATATCATATTTCTTCCATGTTTCAAAAACATACCATTTCTCCCCATTTGAGAAACATTTCATTCAATTCAAAACATAATATTTCTCCCCCTTTGGCATTATCAAAAAGTAATATATACCAATTGAAATATAACATCTAAGCCAAGGTAAGAAATCAATGATCATTTCTTCACAACATTGATACCAATTGAACAAATACAATAGAGCTTTACTTTGAAATGTGATATCAATTGGTAAGAAAATATAACAATGAAATAAAATACCAATTGAGAATTAAAATGATCATAATATCACTTAACAAAGAAGATATCAATGTAAAGAAATATCAATAATCACAAAAGCATGATAATCAACTAATAATCTCTCAATGATACAAATTGAATTAACTAAACATTTAGAAAAGTAATATCAATTGAGAAGATACCAATTAAGATAATATATCAATATCAAATATTACCACTTTGTAGGACATTCACTTGGGATGCAAGTGTGATACCAATTGAAGATGTGAATATAGACATTCATAGTTGAGACCAATTGAGAACATGTGTCATTCATTTGCATCTTCAATCAAACCTACAAAACAATCATGCTTTGCTTTTTGGTATCCAAATGGTTTTGGATCCATTTTTGTTAGTGTAGGGACTTTCACCCTTTTTCATCCAAACAAAATTTCCTTTAGATATACCATGCACTTTAACATAACACACATTTGAAGTATGTCCATGAGTACCACAATAGAAACATGTTGGTGCATTTGAAAAATCAACTTTAGAAAAATCAACAACATTTCTATGAGATTTACTCTTAGCATTAGTATAACCCAAACCAAACTTGTTTGAATTTTCTCTTTGAAAATTTAACAATGTGCGCAATCTAATATCACAAATGGTGAAACTTGCAAGCTTATTTTTCAAAATAGCATTTTCATCCTTGAGCAACTTGCAACTCTCACAATCAACCACAACATTCAATCTACTAGCACAATCACAAGAAGAACTAGCATAGATAAGATCAAGAGTTTCATTTTCAAGATTAAGCTCATCAACTTGTTTTTGAAGTTCTAAAATCTCTTTTTGATGTTTCAAAATGAGCTTCTTCCTTTCAATGTTTTTCAAAGCTAGTTTTTCAAGTTGTTCATACATTTCTTCATAAGCATTATGTAACAATTCATATTTAGAAGAAATTTCGGATTTAGATTCACTTACATTGCTATCCTCGCTTTGATAACTTGATTCATCATTTGAACTTTGTTCTTCATCATCTACTAGAGTTATCAAGTTGAGACAAGCAGCTTCTTCATCATTCGATGAACTACTCGATGTGCTTTTCTTGTTATCTTCATCACTATCCCAAACTATGTATGCTCTTTTAGATTTAGAATTTTTTCTTGTCTTTCTCCTTCTTCTTGAGATACCTAGAGCATGAGTACTTGAGATGACCGGGCTTTCCACATTCATGGCAAACTACACCTTCTTTTGAAGTTTTGGTCTTATAGTGTGGGGAATCCTTCTCTTTACTTTTGTCCTTGTTCAACCTTCCTTTTCTCCTTAGAAACTTGTCAAACTCTTTTAACAAAAGTTTCATGTCTTTTTCATCAACATCGGAATCGGAATCTTCACTATCATCATCATCGGAACTATCTTTCTTTTTATATGCACTTTTGACTCTAAGAGCAAGTCCTTTCCTTGATTTGTTCTTATCCGACTCTTCATTGATACTTAATCGTCCAAGCTCCATTTCATGTTCTTGAAGCTTTCCGAAAAGTGTTGCTAGATCCATAGCATCCAAATTTTTAGATTCAACAATAGCCGTTACTTTTGGTTGCCAATTCCTGTCTAAACATCTCAACACTTTGTTAGAAAGTTCACCTTGAAGAAAAGTTTTACCAAGAGCAAGTAAATGATTTATAATGTGAGTAAAACGCTTTTGCATATCATTTATAGATTCATTTGGAAGCATAGTAAATAACTCATATTCACGCATTAAAGCATTCAATCTAGCTCTCCTAACCTCACTAGTTCCTTCATGAGTCACTTGTAAAGTGTCCCACATTTCCTTAGCACTAGAACATTGAGAAACTCTAAAGAACTCGTCATAGGATAAAGCGGATGTGATGATATTCTTTGCTTTATAATCATATTGTACTTTCTTTCTATCATCATCCTTCCACTTATCCTCGGGGATCAATTGTTCTACACCTTCAACTAAACTAGAGGGGATATGAGGACCTTTTTCAACTACTTTCCAAATTTCACTATCTATGGCTTGGATAAAGATTTTCATTCTAACTTTCCAATATGCATAGCCTTCTCCGGTAAACAATGGAGGACGACTTATTGAAGCACCTTCACCACCAAAGGGATTCATAGAACCCATTGTGATTTTCTTAAAGGATCTTTACGAAAAAGCTCTTATGCTCGTGTCTTTCGACCGAGCTCTGATACCAATTGTGGAAACCGCAATTGATGGTTAGAGAGACTTAGGAACCCTAGGAAAACACCTAGAAGGGGGGGGGGGTTGAATAGGTGTTGAAGCTACCTTGAAAGATTTTCGAACGAAACAAATCTAAACAATCAAAACAAATGATTTTTGCAAATTCTACAGCACTTAATCGATTAACCTGCAATTTACTCGAGTAGTACTCGATTAAATTTGAACTTAATCGATTAAATATGACAGAAAACAGAAAAATCAATTTTTCATTCGAATACGAAAATCAATCAATTCACATGCAAGATCAGAGATTCAGCAGAAATGATTAACACCTATATTCTTATTGATTAACCTAGTTATGAAAATGATTTTCCCTTTATCAATTTGAACAATTAAATATTCAATTCAATCAATTATGAAAATCAATCTTTCTAGGTTTTCAACCAAGAACGCAATCAAATGATTTGAATATAAAGAGTAAGAGTTTAGAAATACGACACAGTGATTTATCCTGGTTCACTTTCATCCACTTGAAAGCTACATCCAGTCCCCTCTTCAACCAAGAGAGATTCTTCACTATGAGGAATTAGAGTTCTCAAATTACAAGTGATTGCCTCACAAGACTCCCTTCTTGCTAGCCTACAAGAGATAACCGACACCCTTGCCTTGTAATCCTATTGATCTTCTCTCTAATCTAACCTCTACCCCTTGTTGATAATCGACACAACAAGTCTTCAATTGCTTGATGATAAACCACACACCAAGGCTTCACTTGCTTGATTCACAACCAAGACTTCTTCTTCTTCTTCAATAAGAATGCACTTGCTTGATGATAAAATCGACACACCAAGGCTTCTTGTTTGTTGTAGTGGCTTGCCTTCTTGCAAATATTACAACACAATAGAAAACACAAAACAATCCTATGAATCTCAATCAAGAGTTATGACAATTCACCATAAGAGATTCAAAGGTTCTTGATCAAAGAATATGAAAATATGAGAACTTTGATCTTTAGAAAAATGAGAGAGAATAGAGTGGCTTGATTCTTTGTAAAACTTGTATGAAAATGATTCTAATTAATCACAAATAATAGGAAAAGGTTTATATAGAATACCCAAAAGTTGTAGCACTTGAAAACTAATTTTGAGAAGTGAAAATCGTATTTTAAAAATCAGTTCAGCAGTACTTAATCGATTAAGCAAGTCGTGTACTCGAGTAGTACTCGATTAAGTTAATCACTTAATCGATTAAGTTGGTACTGCACATGGTCAAAACTTGTTTTCTCAAAATCCAACCTTTCCTTTAAAACCTTTAAGCCACCTATTGATTCTAGGTTAAGTGAAAACTCAAATTATGATTAAATCATGACTTATGAATGAGATTCACTACCCTCTATAATAATCTACCCAAATAAAAAACCTATGAAGCTTGAGAGGCAAAAGATAAAAGAAATACAAATACACTCAAACTTAGGTCTTCATGAGCTTGCTTTCTCTCTTCTTCATTTGATGTTTGTTGTTGCTTGTTGAGCTTGAAACTTAATCAACACTTGTAGCTTGTTCAAAAACACTTTGTCATTATCAAAACATTCATCATGTTCATCATGGAACTAACACACTAGACACGAGATACACTATCACTCTTCAGAGGAACTAGCCTCAGCTTCCATGTCTTCACTTGGGTCGGTTTCCTCCTCATGCTCAGATCTACTAGCATCCTCTTCTTCCATCGGCTCAGGATTCACCGCCGCTAAAGGTGCAGGATCACCGTTTAGCTCATGGTGCTCCCGTGGTCCACCATCTTGGTAATCCCTCAGAGTGACTCGTCCGACATGAACATCCATGCCTGCTCCTCTTAGAATATGTCTTGGATCCTCAATCTCCAGCCGAGTGTTTCCTCTCCATACCCATTCGTCAGGTACCATTTCCCATGCTCCTCCCTGAAGAGGCCACATTTGGATCGCTACATGATACGCCATCTACCCGTTGTAATACCGGCAAATGCCAATTCGACAACCAGGTAGGAGAGAGTCAGCGCGTCATACATGACATGTTGACCGCAAGGTAGCAGGATAAACGCGATAGAAAGACAATTAACATCATAGACTCTTGACACATAAATGATTAAGCGTAACAAGACTCGATGCCAAAATACACCGGAAACTCAGAGACATAAGCGCAATCATTCGACTTCCGATCATCATAAGTACATTCCATAAATAAATAGCATAATATAAAACAAGCGTAAAATAATCATTCCATCGACCTCAATCTCGTACCACACCATTAATCATCTCAACACTTCGCTTACATCCTCGAATACTCTTATCATGTAATCTTTAGTTATTAAGTCTTATCATTTTTATTCACTCAATGAGGTAGGGGAAATCACCATCATTGAGGAAACGCTCACTCTACATCTCCTCGGTCTCCATCCGCCTAGTCGGAAGCCAACAGGAGTACAGGACCTTTACCACGCGGGCATGACAGCTGTCCAACAATTGGCTCCAAGCCAGGAGGTCTCAGCCTCAAACATAACATATACATATAACATAGTGCCCCGTTCCAGTCCCTCTCACTGTTGTAGACTTGCATTCAAGGAGGTGACAGTATCATTTCTAGTTAGCTATGCGGTCCTTACCACGGCATTGGACCCAGTCCCCACCACGTTAGTGTGCCACTTATGGGATTCGTCCCGCCTAGAAATGTACTCGAGGCTTCTTGACGAGTCACCGTCATTGCCCTCTCCTCATGCAATCCCCACCTGAGTATCCGTAGATACCCATAGTATCTTCCTCTCCACTACTTCACACTCTCATCACTCACCGTGAATGTAAATGTCTTAAGTGTCTTTTAATACTCTTGAAAGTCTTTTAGGGAATTAAAGTCTTTTAGTTATTAGCCTATAGTCGGCTTGCCCTGAGTCCATCCCTTCGACAAGACCCGACCACTATATGTATATACATTCCCCACTTTCTCATACATCATCACTTTCGAAGCCCTTAGGCCACCAACACAACTCATCATCGTCTCATGAAACCATTTCATTTTACACATTCATAATCACCATCAACATCTCATAGTCCTCATGTTCTTGTTCCACATATAGACATTTCATCTCGCCATCCATAATCGCATCGTACATTGTCTCTTTGTCCATCCTCACGTTCATCATTCATGAATCACTTACGATTATCATAAGGGGTATCTCATTCGACCCAGAGAGATAGAACATTAAACAAATAAAACATGCATCAAGACATAACATAAAGAAAGATAACATAGATACCACCATCCGACAACATTGCCACGGCTCACCGCAATCTCACTCACCTCTAAAATCCGTACGAGAAAAGCTTTGTTCTTGAAGATCTCTAATTCCTCTTTGAGAATTATCACCTCTGTCCACTGGATGACCTCACATAGATAAATACACTTTTATTAAAAACCATTAGAAATTGTTACTGAATTTCTCAAGTCAAAACCCTTTGTTTTATTCTTTCTTTAAAACATTGTGAAAACAACTTGGATCTTTTCTAATACTTGAAAACCTTTGAAACCAATTGAAAACTCATATTAAAATAAGTAAAATAATTGACTTAGGTGGCTGTATGGAAAAGTCCAGCCCCTTACTTCAAGTTGAATTTCATTAAAAACTCACAATTTTTCATCCAAACCTTTGCAAATCGAGTAACACTTGAAATCCATGTCCTTCCATAACTTTAAAAACATTTTCAAACTTGAAATACTTGAAAACAACTCTTGGGCAGCAAGAATTAAAGAAATCAAATCATGAAAACACTTTTAAAATCATCAAACATGTTTGGTTCATTTCCTTCCATGAAGGCCGAATTGAACCCAAAACAAAATCACATCATTTAATTAAGTTTTTCTCAAAACTAAATCACAAAACACAATCATTTCATGAAAACAATCCCATGCAAAAAGGATCTAGCTTCCTCAACCTAAGGTAGGCCGAATCATCACTAGGAGAAAACAATAATATTGATGCACTTTGATTCATGCAAATCCTTTGAAAATACTAAATTAAAAACACGCATCACCAAAACAATTGAGTTAAAATAGCATAGCTCTTTCTCTTTCAAAACCGTGACTCACTTGTCACTTCAAAATATTTTCACAATTTCATTCTTCCTTTGCATGTGCTTTAGAAATCATGAAAATCACAAGGAGAACACATGCAAGAGACTCTTCACAAAATCCTTATATTTCTTTGTTTTCCAAGACATGGCCGAATGATATTTTAACAAAAATCAAAATGAAAACTTAAGTCCTTGGTTTTTGAAATACACTCCTTCATGATAAAGTAAAATCATTTGGAAAAGATTTGTTTTCCTTAACTCTCCATCAAAATCGTGAAGTACAAGTCATGGAATAAAAGTTTTCAACCAAGAAAATCACATGCAAAGCTTCTTGAAAGTAAAACCATGAAAATCAAATGCAAATATCAAATCCTTTTTCAAAACCGAATCCAAATCAAGAACTTAATGAAAATCCATTCAAATCAAGGCTTAGAAAGTTCAAGATGAAAACTAGAGCATGAAAATCACATAGATCATCATCATCAAGTACCAATTAAACATGCATGGACTCAATAATGAAATGAAAATCTTCATGACCTAAGTTTCTAAGCAAACCGAATATAATGTCCATGGTTTTTGGATTTACAACTTGTAGAGTTCTTGGTCAAGGCTTAACAATTACATACAAACATAGAACCTAATCATGCATCCACAATTAAGTTTACAAAACTTAGAGAAATTAAGAACCACACTTTAAGAATCTAGGATCTTCAAGTAGACAAGAAAATAGGAAAAGTTCTTCAACCTCTTCACTAGTTCTTCGATGATCCTAAGGTTTGAGCTTGGTTTTTCCTCTTCTCCTCCTCTTTGGGTGCTCACGGTTCCTCTTCCTCTCTATGTGTTTCTAAGTTTTCTAAGAGCTTTGATGTTTACTCTTAGATTAGTGTTTAGTTTGGAAATGAAAATGAGAAGCAAATGGGCAAGGTGCTACGGTCCAAGGCATATAAGGAAGCACTAAAATTTCCCTTTCTATCCTTGATGAAATTCGGTCAAGAGAGAGCCAAGAAGGGTAGTCTTGTCCACCTTAAAGCTTGCATGGCTCAATTAAGCCATTGAGCTAATGAGGTAAGGTTAGGCTTAAGCTTGATTCCTATTGGTTGGTCAAACCACTAACCACACTTAACACTTAAACTAATCCTAGGTGCTAAGGGTTACTAGCCTAGGGTTCATTAGTCAACACATGACTCATCTCACACTACACTCACACACTCCTCACGGCGACACATCACACACACATGCACCAATTTTATTTTCATTTTCTTTTCAAGCACAAAATCACATTTAGGAAAAGTATAAGGTAAAAATACTTAGGGAAATTTAATTCAAACACTCCAAAAATTCGAATGCCATATGGTTTGCCTTAAAATCAAAATCATTTGCTTTAAAATCTAAAATCATTTGAAATCATAAGTCACGAATTCAATTCAAATTAAAGCTTAGACTCATAAAATATTTTTCCATAAAATCTTTTTCTTAAAAGAAACTTTGTCACATAAAATCATAAGGAAAACTTCAAATTTAAAACTTCTCTTTAAAAAAAATATTTTTATGAAAATATAAATCAGGTTTTTCATCAAAACTTTTGTGAGGTGTTTGGACAGGGTGTTACATAACTAATTCTACAGGTATTTTTTGGGGACCTATGTGACTATTAACTCTAATATAAAATAGGAGAAGTTTGAGGGCAAAAAGATTTCCCTCCTTTGATCCTCTCATCTTCCCTCTCAATCATGTTTTTTTTCCTTCCTAAACAGTCATTAATGCAATCTTATCAAAGACATTGAACGGATTAATCTGATCCGTTTATTTCATTTTGATCTAGATAGTTGAAAAAAAGCTTCTTCCATGAGCTTTCCTCCTCTTTCTCTCTTGCACGGTTAATCTTTATTTCTCCTTCTCTCCGGATCTCTCATTCTCTTTCTCTTCTCTTTTCTCCTTCTCTTTTCCTCTATTTCTCTCTTTTTTTTCTTTCTCATTTGTCATCTCCCTCTCTCTTTCTCGCTCTTACTCTCTCTCCTGATCTCTCTCTCACATCAACCACCAACACCCACTCAGCTGGAAATCGCGACTGCCACCAACGGCAACATCACCGTTGACCGCTGCCAATTAGGATTTCGGTTCTAGTGAGTAAATCTTCAACTCCCACTTTCTTCAAAGATTACATTTTGCTAGAAAATCCAAAATCTCATTCTGTTGCATCCATAAAAAAATATGCAAGTTTTTAATTTATGCAAAATCCCAGATTTCGTTAATTTTTTTTATGTATGCAAGTTTTTAATTTATTTGATTTTATTCTATGTGTTCATTGCATTTGGGTGTTTTTCAGTATATCTCTGTTTTCGGAGATGTTTGATGTATGTGTTTTAAGACAATAGGTATGAAGTGCACTATTTGATGCTATTGTTTCTTATTCATATTGTACAAGCAATATTTTTTTTGGCGGATTTTATTAATAGATTTACAATGCTTTGTACCATATTCATATTATGTTTCTATTCCTTTTTCTTTGTGTTTTTTTTATTTTTTCATTTGTTTGCTTTTTTTGGTTTGGTTGAAATTAGTAGATAGCCATGGAGATTTTATTTGTGCTATATAGTTATTATGGAGAAAGTGGATTTTATTTGTGCTATATAGTTATTATGGAGAAAGTGGTTTAGTTATGCTAATGGTTGATGTTTTTCTATGTTTTGTGAGAGAGGTTGGTGATTTCAAGAACCCGTGCTCAAGGGGTGTGGTCGATGGTAGATGCATGAAAAGGATGGTGAATATATAGAGAATATCATGTATACTTTATGGATGATGCCACAACTATTTCTTTTAATTCAACATCTTTTAAAATCTCAATAATAATTATAAGAGTAATTAAAAATATTAAATATTTAAATTTCTAATATCACTAACTATATTTTTACATGAGAGGAGTAACACTTTTGATTGAAGGCATGTCGCACTTTTATTCGTCAATATGTGAAAAGCCCTTTCTTACCCTTATTATTTTTTTAGGGTGAATTATTACCTTGATATTATTTTGTTATATCGACTTACATATAAATATAAACAAAATAGCTTCTCCAAATGTGTCAAGTCATTTGATCACAGAAATCGCCGCCAGCCAACCTTTATCACGAAACCGACACGATGACATGTTTTCAGTTTTAGGTTTTTTGAGCAATTATGTTTGAGCATACTTAAAATTCAGAATGAAGCATATAATTAAGTTTGGACCATAATAATAAAAACAATAATAAGAAGAAAATTTTTTGAAAAAACAAAATAAGTTATCATGGAAAAAAAGAAGCAGGGAAATTAAGATGCCTGTTGATTGTGATGAACGCAACATCGCCATTAGAGGGTTATACCATTTGGCCCTTTCTTCTTCCCCGGAATGCACCAAAGAATTTATTCTTTTCTAATATGCTAAAAAGTATCCTCTAATATGAATTTAAAATATTAAGGACAGAAACACATTCCCACATCCACTGCACCGTCGTCGCTAAAATACTGCTTTGCTTTGTGTTAAAAAGCCCTCATATGCATACCTTCGAGTCTCACCACTTCTTTCTGCTCTTTTTCTTTTCAAATTTTTCATCTCTCCCTTATTATAAGTTTTCTTTTTGCGAATGAAACTTGTGCCTTGAGGGATATTGATAAAAGAATTTTAAATTAAATCTCATATTGAAAAATTAAGGATCTATTTGATTTCCAATGCAAGATTTTGTTTAAAGATATTTTTTCCAGTATCCCTATAAGCACCAGTCACTTTCGCAAAAAATTTAAAAAAAAATAAGTGAGAGATAAAAAAAACATTCAAAAGGAAAAAGGACAAAAAGAAGTGATGGACAGTGAGGTATATAATGGGGCTCTTTTCCAAAAAAGAGTATTTTTGTGACGACGGTGCAACAGTGATGGAAATGTGTACTTCTGCTTGATATTTTAAATTCGCATTGGATGCTCTTTAGCATTTTGGAGAAGAGGAAACTCTTTAGTGCATTCTGGAGAAGAGGAAAGAGTCAAGCGATATCCCATGTTCTCAATCATAAATCATAATTGAACCACCATCTTCCTCTAATGGTGTTGCTATGCTGATCACAATCAACCAAAATGTTAATATCTTTTATTTTTTTCATGATTATTTATTTTATTTTTTCACAATCTCTTAATATTACTATTTTTATTATTATGCTCTAAACTTGATTATTTGCTTACAATCTGAATTTTAAGTAGGCTTATTTAAGTTTTTAGTCCCTGAATTTAGGTGCTCTTTTGAAATTAGTCCTTTTCTTTTTTTTGTTGGTATCAGTCCTTAAACTTTCACCTCTGTTGAAATAAGTCCTTCCGTCAACTTCCGTCAATTAAATGCTGACATGGTTGACGGGTGCCACTTCACACTAATCGTTGTCCTGACCCATGGCACATCATTTTTTGAAAATTTTGGCTTATTCAGGTTTTTAGTCCTTGAATTTATGAGGTCTTTTGAAATTAGTCTTTTTCCTTTTTGTTTGTTCTCGGTCCTTTGACCTCTATTGAAATAAGTTCTTCCGTCAACTTTCGTCAATTAAATGTTGACGTGGTTTACGGGGTACCACATCACACCAATCGTGTCCGGACACATGACATATCATTTTTTTAAAATTTCGATTTTTTTTTAATTTTTTTAATTCGTATTTATTATTTAACTAGGAAGAACGGGTTTTTTAAATTTTAAATTTTTGATATTAAATATGTTAAAATAAAGATTATTAATATTATATTATAAAAAAAGATTATTATTAAATAACAACATAAAATAACTATAAAAGAAGGCAAGAGTTCATATCATATCCTACCCTTAAAAAATTTCTAAATTATTTTGTTGATAAATTTTGTACTTTCTCATATGTATAAAAAAAATTACAAATTTTATCTCAGATATTCCTTATTTATTTGATGAATAAATTAACATTTTTTCTATGATTATCAACTTTATTATAATGAATCAAAATTAAATAAGAATTTAACATTTTGATTTTTTGTTTCATGGTATTATGAGCTTAATAATATCAATTACTTCATTGAATATGAATTCATTAGAAGATAATAACGATTGTTCATTTTTTAAATATTATATTTGTTTATATATAAAACGACTTAAAAGAAATACAATCACATTTCATCCTCTATTTCTCCGTCATGTTCTTTGCAGATAGATAGAGGAAGGTTGTGGAGGATGGGTAAGTCGGAATCATGGGGAATTAGGGTTCCTCACCCTTAAATAGGGTGTGTTTTTTTTAATTATAATTTTTTAAATTAAATAATAAATATGAATTAAAAATATTAAAAGAACAATTCGAAATTTTAAAAAACTGATATATATGCCATATGTCAGGACACGATTGGTGTGATGTGGTACCATCAATCACGTCAACATTTAATTGACGAAAGTTGACGGAAGGACTTATTTCAAAAGAGGTCAAAGTTTAAGGACTGAGAACAAAAAAAAAGGAAAATGACTAATTTCAAAAGACCTCATAAGTTCAGGGACTAAAAAGCTGAATAAGCCAAAAATTTTAAAAAAATGATGTGCCACGTGTCAGGACACAATTATGTGACGTGACATCCATCAACCACGTCAGCATTTAACTGACGGAAGATGACGGAATGACTTATTTCAACAGAGGTGAAAGTTTAAGGACTGATACCAACAAAAAAAAAAGGAAAATGACTAATTTCAAAAGACCACCTAAGTTTAGGGATTAAAAACTTAAATAAACCTTTTAAGTAAGATCAAACATACTATATTGGGGATTGGGGGTGGAAGTGTGTATCTTAAGCATTTAAGCATTTTATCTTAAACAATTTTCACCTTGATCTGATGGTTCTCCAGCTTAAGGTTGAGTTAAGTTGGTAATAGGCTTGATCTGATCATGACGTGAAAAGTGCACCCACCTTCAAAAAGATGCAAACTCGTATTAAGCTATAACTCAAAAACTAAAACAAATTAACCATTACAAACAAGGATACAAAAGTTGGGAAAATGAGAGAAAAAAAATAATGGCATTAGATTGAGGAAAACCTAACAAAAAGATATTGGGAAAGATATAAAAAGAAGGTATCACAATTATTTAATTAAGCATCCAATATTATCAATGTATTCTTTATGCAAATCATTGCAGAGTAGGCAAGTCAAGCGTTTTTTACCCTTGCTTAGTATCTCTTCTTTAAGGATTATGTTTCTCTCATTTGGTTTCTTTTTCTTTTTCACCCTTCCGTCGTTCTTGTTTCCATTGTTATCATCAGTCCTCTCTTCATTAATTCATTCGATCGCCATCAACCTATAATCTGATGAGAAATACTTCGTCAATTATTAGTTGATGATGATCAAAATAAAAGGGTGATATATAAGAAAACGATGGTAAACAAAAAAAACACGGAGAACGAGAAAGACATAACAAAATTTAAAGGAAAGAAATTGATCAAAGATGAAGAAAGCTTGAATTGTTCAATCTGTAATGATTTGCATATGGATGTCATCAATAACACTTGAAGCTTAATTACAAAGATGTCAGCATTTTCATCTTAATTCCCTCTATATATTTTTCAATCCTCTTATTTGTTTACCCTCTATCAAATGTCATTAATTTTTTTCTAACTTTTTTTGTTTTTTTAATTGTCGAGTTATAACCCAAAAGCTTAAATTTGCATACCATTTGGCCGAGATGAAACCTGAACCCCAATTCTTTAGTTGACCTTCGATCTCGCTAAGTTTGTACTTCTATTACACGTCGTAGTTTGAATTGTGTGAAACACTGAAATTGAGATTCGAAACAATAATGAACTCTGAAGATACAATCGATGTTTGTACCAAGAATCATTGAATCCTAGGTGAATCGTGATTTTGGGGTGCTTTGTGCGATTCGTGCACAGCCCAAAATATAAGAAGATGGTTTCAAAAATAAGTGGTTGTGGTTGGGATTTCACTCGAACACATTGATGCTCTAGTGACAATGAGGCTCTAGTGGTAGGTTGGATAGACAAAGACTGTGAATGTGTTGCGGTTGATAAGGATGAAATATACTCAGATTTATTGTACTTAGATGATTGGTGATAAATGAAAATACAAGGGGCAACCATTAAAAAACAATTAGCAGTAAAAGAAAACGGTGGGTGGTAGATGAAAAACAAGGGGCTACCATTATAAACAATTAGTGGTAAAAGAAAACAATGGGAAGACTAAGTTCTTAGATGACTAGCGATAAATGAAAAAACAAGGGACGACTACTAAAAAAACCATTAGCGGTAAAGGAAAATAGTGGGTGGTAAATGAAAAACAATAGGACAACACTATAAGCAATTAGCGGTAAAAGAAAACAAGGGGTGGGCTAAAAACTCAAAATTTTGAATTGGGACCTTTAGTTCTGTATGAAATTCAAAATGCACATTTTGGGTGCCGTTTGACTAGCTTTATAATTTTAAGGAAAAAAAAACTTATTAATCAGCATTGGCAAATAGGGCCCAAGTCCGCTGGCCTGCCTAGCCCGCCCGCAAAAAATGCGGTCATGGCCTAATTTTTTAGCCCAATTTTAATTAGGGCTGGGCAGGCCTGCCTGTTAAATTTATGGGCAGGCAAGGGGCGGCCTGCGGGCCATAAAAAAAAACATTCTTTTGTGGCCTAATGTACAAGCCGACCTAAAAACAAAAAAATTAAGGCAATTGTTGTCTTTGTCTTGATGAGACATGAGCCAATATTTAGCCTAAGAGACAATTGCAATATTTATTATGAACTTTCGAGACAGGGACCAATATTTTATTATGCTAGCAAGAGCCAATGATTCAATTTTTAATGCTGAAATTATTTTCTTTTTAATTTTGAAAAAAAAGGCGGCTCGCATGCCCTCCCGTAAAAAACGTGGGCGAGCAGGGCATGGATTTGTCGCCCTAAAACCAAAACAGGCTGCCCATGCCCGCTCGTTTAAAATGTGGGCGATTGTGGGCCAGACCCATGCCCGTCCATTGGCTCTAATTGCCAATGCTACTTATTATTAATTTGACAGTTAAACTACCAAATCAAGTTTGATCCAAACACACATATGTTAATCGACTCAAAAGCCACTTCTCTAAGCTTGTGAGTGTGACATTTTTTTAGCTTGATTAGATAGACTTTTCATGTGACATGATCGAGCCAAACCCGAAATTCAATATGTGTAGGGTTAACCGATCTAAACCTCTCTAGACCGACTTAGGTCAATCCACTCAAGACAGATGTCCTAACGGTTCGAAGGCTTATCGCCTACTACTCGGACTAACTGCAGCCAACATTGTCGTCAACCTATAGTGGACCAAACTCCGATCCGACCAATATCACTTTACACTGACCAGTTAAACACTGAAGTAAAGAACACCGATCACTATCTGGTTGGAATCATGTTACACCGAGCTAGGGACACTTGAGTGAATCAAAGGCTTACAGGATCATGACCGAGCACAGGATTTTCATCCTTATCATCACCAGCTACGGTCCCAACAGTCTAACTACCACTCCTATATTCCCGCACAGCTTGATAAACCACAGGATAAAGGCTAGTGTTTATCCACTACAGGATTTACAAAGGTTCTCTTATCAGCACCTTTACTAATCCTAATCAAACACTCCCTTCTCATGGGCCTTATCAGAAAGCCCACAGACACACGTATCAGGTAATCCCTTATAAGAACCACCATGCTAATGGGGCTAAGATACGTTCTCTCCATCCCTAAGTTGACACAATCACACACTTTGTTGACTAGGGAGATCCTGATTATCCAAACTGGATATTCAGAAATCATACGAAGTCCTACAATAAAACTCGATTGGTATCAGTCCTTTGGTTTCTCCAATATCCATAAGGCTCTTCTCGATCTAGAACACGACATTGGCGCCGTTTGTGGGGATCGATTAACATATCACTCCCACCACCACCATGGTTAATACCAGAAGTAACGCTGGGGATCTCTGTGATCGCATCACACACAATCGTGGCAGACCCCAGAACCCCCCAAATCCTCCCACCAGCGATTTGCGTGATCACTTGAACCACAATCGTGGGGCGAACTCTCAGCAACCACATTTGTAACATCCTGATTTTCTTTTGTATTATAAATTTTTAGTTTGATCAAATTAAATAATAAATTCTTATATATATTTACTAAAGTGTTGGTATTTTCATAAAGTACCTTATATTATTTCTATTTGACTATTTTATTTATATACCTTAAAGTAAACTCATTTAGAGTAATTACCCTATATGGAAAAATACATTTTTATATGTTACTTGTTTTTGACATATTCAATATTATTTTATGTTTAATATTTCCAAACTTCTAACTCTATGATTTTTTTTATGTGTGTTCATTTGATGATTTAAAATTTATTGTAGGTATTTCTTTGGATTAAAAATAAATAAATAGATAATAATAGTAATATTAGTAGTAATAGTAATAATAATAATAATAAATTAAAAAGAAATAAAAAAAATAAAGAGGAAGGGGTTCGAAACCCCCCCTTTCTTCTCCAGCCGGCCCTAACAATTGGGCAACAACACAAACCACCATCTCCCTCCTTCCTCCCAGTTCCGGCCTCCACCGCCTTCAATCCCGCCGGCGCCGCCCTGAAGCAAGCCACCACCACCTGTCCTTCTCTCTCTCTCCACCTCGCGCTCTCCCTCTCTGTAACACCCCGTATTGTTCCCGTACGTGCGTAAACGAATTCGTTAAAGTAAACCTTGAGTTTGTTTTCCAAAGGATTTTCTAAAAAGAATTATTTATGATTTTATTCAAAAATGATTCCTTTATGGAAAGAATTTTCATTCGATTGACGAATTTTGAGAATGACATCTTTAGAATTTTCCGGATTTATTTACAAACTGTATTTCTGAAAAACTTTTGAAGATGAATTTTTATAAAACCCTGATTTCTGGAAAACGAATGACTTTAAATAAATTGTCTTTTGGAGATTTCCTATTTGTATAAAAAGCTTAATTTGTAAGGATTTCTAATTATGTGTTTTGTGTAAGTGATTGTTTTACTTTGAAAGAATTTAAGTTTTCCTAGGATAAAGATGTGTCCTTGTAGGAGATTAAATCAATTGCCATGATATAGAAGTGATTTGTAATGTGTGCTCATCATGATATGTGTTTGATTTAATGTTGCTTGCAAATAAACATGTGTGTGTATGTGTGCAAATGTGTTACAGTTTGGGCTTATAGGTGTGTACATGACTTTTGAAAATGTTGCATAAGTTACATAAATTAGTGATCATGGTGCTTTGAATAAATAAGATTAGGAAATGAAAATGAAAATGCATGAGGTGTGGACATGTGTGTGCTACGGTGTGAGCATGTGTGTGCCACGATGATGAGTGTGTGTGTAGGTAGAACTTTGACTCTTGGGTAGAAAAGAAAAGATGGGAAGTGACCATGCATGATGAAGTCTAGCCCTAGCCTAAGCACCTTGTCTCCTTGATCTAAACCTTGCCATGCAAAATTTTAGAAACCCAAATTTTCCCTTTCTTTTAGTACCTTGGCCGAACCCCAACTTAAGGGCAAAGGAGGCAAACTCGTTGGCCCTTAAATTTATCTTGCTTTAGTTCATTTCTCACATTTCAATCCCATTTCCTTCACTCACATATCCAAACACTTTCTAAGGGATCATCACACCCTTAGAAAAGAAAGGAGAGCAAGAGAAAGAGGGTGTGACCGTAGGAAACAAGAAGGAAGAAGAAGGAGAATTAGACCAAGACTCTGAGTTCCTTTGAAGATCAAGAACCTTAGGAGGTAAAAAAACCAACTTTCTTGGTAGGTTATGTGAAGATCAAGAGAAAACCATGATAGTTAGATTTTCTTTTGGATTTGTAACTTTTCTTTCCTTTTTCCTTTCATTGCATGTTTGTCTTTATGGCATGAAAGATGAGTGCAAGTATGTCTCAGCCTTAACTATGGACTTTTTAATTCGGTTTGTAATTATGTGAACTCATGGACTCTTTAAGCTTCGGTTATGGCTTCATTAGGTAGATCATCATGATTTTCTAAAAAAATTTCTAAAGGATCTAACTTATTACTTGAGATTTTTGAGAAAACTAAGATGAAAACTTCATGCATGTTGAATTTTGTAGAGTTATGATGTTTTGATGCTAACAACCTAAAGCCAAGCAACAACATTCAACAAGGAAGCACCACTCATGAAGATTAGAATTAGATTAAGTTTATTTTATTTCTAATCAATGTAATATTTTGTTGCATATCATGAGAGTGGGTGGTAGCTTTAGGAATCTCAATTAGATTTATAATATTGTTTGATTAATAGTGAAGAAAGATTAATCTTGATAAAATAGCTCTAAATAAAGTATTTGTCAAAGTATATTTGAAAAGCTTTATTTTTAATCACTTTTTACAGTGGTTAATCTATTAGCAAGTAAGGCTTAATCGATTAACTCAAATAACTGTACAACACTAATTGTGTTAATAAAGGTTAATCGAGTAGTGTGTTACACGTTAATCGATTAGCACGAATTAACCCAGGTTAATCGATTAGTGTGTTTACCTTAATCGATTAATTGCTGTTGTTTCTAAAAAATAATATTTTGTTTAAAAAGACTTCATTTCTACTTTGACAAGGTTACACACTCTTTTATAATTTTCATATAGAGAAACATACTTTCAGATTTTCAAGAGCTATTACTACTTTTCTTTTGTGATATCAAGATTCAACAACTTTCAATTTTCTTCACTCATGATCTTTCAATATTCTAAGTTCTATTGAGATTCAAGTTTTCTAGTTTTCTAGTTTTTAGTTTTGTGTTGAAGCAATTCACAACAATAAGGTTGTCACATTCAAGCTTTCAACAAAGAAGTGAAGAATTCACAATTCAAGACTTTGAAGAATCTCAAAGCGATTGGAAAAGGAATTTGGTTGGAGAGCATCCTTCAATAAATTCAAGAGGACAAGATACGGATTCAATTGAGTAGATTATCAAAGAGATTGGTACTCTCTTTGAAGGGGTTAAGATAGGATAACTAGTGAGAGTTGCATCTTAACATTGTATTCTAACAATTGAAGTATCTAGTAGAAACTCTTTATCTTTTGATAAAGGGGACTGGAGTAGCTCTCAGTGGTAGAGAGTGAACCAGGATAAAATCTTGTCTTCCTTGCTTTTAATTCTTCTAGTTTTCATTAACCAAGAACAATTGAATTAGGTTTAATTTGGGGTTTTTCAATTCCTTGTTAATTAACCTAAATTGGCTTGGTAAATTTACTTGATATTGTTCAATCATTCATTCATCATTTGTTGGTGCATCAAGGCATTGCAATCTCCATTGAATTCCGATTAAAACTGAAATTGCATCAGATACTGTTCAGATTAATCGATTAAGTCGATTGTTAATCGATTAATTTTTAAGTTGCTTTCGGCATTAATCGAGTAACGTCTTAGTTAATCGATTAGTTTTAAAGTAAGCTTCGGCATTAATCGATTAATACTGAAGTTAATCGATTAATCAGTACATTTTTGTAAGAAAATTTATTTTCTCAAATCCATTCTCTTTGGTGATCGAAATATTTGTATTAAGGCTTCAAAATTCTATTCACCCCCCTCTAGACTATTTTGAGCCGCTTGTTGGTTTCCAACAAATTTATCCTCTTAAACCGTGAACCATGAGGTTTTTATGAAAAGGTTTAGTAAATAATTTATGATCTAGGTTTGATTTGTGACAAAGTGAAGAATTTGTGTCTTGCATGTTGATTTCTTGTACTCAAACCGTGACCTATGTGTATATACGTGAATGTTTGATTAACAATTTCATGATCTAAGTTTATTTGAGAAGAAAATAGAGATTTCTAGCTTTGCATGTTGATTTGTAATGATTTTTGGTTGATCTTTGTATGTGTTGTCATTAATCCATGTTTGTTGATTAAAAGTTAGGACTTTGAGGCTTTGCATGTCAAGTTTCAAATGAAGAAGGCTATGTTTCCCTTTGTGTATGTCTCGGCCTAGTAGAAATAAATAGGATAATGGACTTTAAAATGATTTCTCTTCTTATGAGCATGATTTGATTCAAAGACTTGTTTTATATTTGTGATGTTGATATGAAGGTCATTCGGCCATGAGTGCTAAAAATGTTTTGGTGCATGATTTTTAGGTGCATGTATGTATTAGGAATTGATTTAGTGGTCTTAAGTCCATGCATGCCATTCTTTTTAGAAGTCCAAGATATAATTCAAATTTCTATAAAAAAAGGTCAAAAGGAAACATCATAATGGCTCATGCATGTTGGTGTGATTAAATGGTGATGTGTGATCTATATGGTTTGCTTTGATTAATTATCTTTAGTATGTCAAAAAGTAAACTAAAATTCTTGCCTCATGTGTGATGATATTCGACCTTGAAGTAGGAGAATACGGAAGTGTGCTTAATCATCATTTAGATTGCATTTAGACTAAGACTAGTCTCATTTAGGAGCCTAAAAGATGTACACATGAAGTAATTTGTGGTTGTGATTGTTACCTTGAATTAAATTGATAATAATGAAATTGAAATTTGTTGAATGCTCCTATGCTGCTCACGGTTTGGTCTTGAAAGAAATAAAATTATTTCCTGGTTCTATGTCTTTGATGGTGTGTAGTATTTTGCAAGATTTTACTTGAGATAATTCGGTTTGTGTATGTTTAGGTTCTTAGAAGGATTTTCTTTTTTGAAATGACTATTGAGAGTGGCTACATTATGTGTGTATGCTATTTTATGCTTGATAAAGTGATGTGTTAAATTCCTTTCTTCTTTTCGGTTTAGGGACTGAAAATAAATAAAATTGTTTGTCATGATGTTAATTCTGTGATTTTAAGATTTATAAATAATTAGTAATTAGGAAATGTTAATCATAGACAATTCGGTTTTGCCATGATTTAATTAAGAAATTAAGTTGAACCATTTTCCTGTACATGCTTGAACGTGTGTGTTGATGTTGCGATTTAAGTAGTTGTTTTCATGAAGCTTAAGAGTGTTTTACAGTAAGTGAATGATGAATGTTTTAAATTAAGAATTTAATGATGAAAGAAAATTTATTTCTAAATTGTTTTCAAAAGTTTTTCTCAAGAATTGTTTTTTTTTGGATTCGAATCCAATTTGAAGATCTTGGACAATGATAAAAAGTTTTCAAAAGAGAAATTGTTTTCAAAATGAATTCAATGAATATATCGAAAACGTTTCTAACGCACGGGAAAAATGTGTTAGCTCGAGCGACGGACGCAAAAGGAAATGAGACGAGGATAATAATCGGGAACCCTGGAGAGCTTTCGGAGGATCGCCATTGAGGTGAGAGAGGGGCTTATCCTTAAGACGCCGTGGTAATTAGGTAACATATTAATGCGTCCAATCATCTCAAAGATTGGACTCCAATCTCATTTAGCGTAGTGGTGTACGTGATAGCGCTTGTCTGATTGGTTTAGCTATCCACCCGAACGACTGAGATTGGTTTATCTAAAGTATTATTATGTTTCCTGCTTGGTTATGTTGAATTATCTTATGCTTTGTTTATTCGTGAAACGTATGTGATATTGTTGGGAGTTATTTGATGGAGCGTTGATAATTAAGTTATGTAAGTAACGAACTAAGAATGAAAAGAAAAGATTAATGAATCCGAACAATGAGGACAAAGTGAAGAGAGGCAATTGTGAGGAGAATGAATCGTGAGACGAGTAGAAGATGCTTGGAAATTTAGAAGAACGCGAAGAGTTGATGACGCTGCTGAGCCGAGTTGGCAAGGAGGGACACCAGTGATGATACTAAGTCACAACCAGCAAAGAGGACAATGATGGCGTGCTGAGCAACAATTGATTTGAAAAGTGATGATAATGTTGATAAGCTAAGGCTGATGAGAGCAGTGTTGTTGCTGATATGTGAGAGAGAAAGATGATACAATGATGTGTGATGATTCAAGTGATAGTGTATGAGCTTTAGGGGGATAGATGCGAACGACTAGCGATCGGGTTTCATTGAAGGGATGCACTAAGGATGAACCGATCATTAGGACTAAGCCGTAACTACAAATCTTTAAAAGACTATTAAAAGACATTTATAAATGCGGTGAGGCATGAGGGTCGAATCGAAGTAGTGGAGAGGAAGGAACGATAAGTATCTGCGGATACTTAGGACGAGATTGCATTAGGGGAGGACGATGACGGTGAAACATCAAGAAGTCTAGAGTATGTTTCTAGGCAGAACGAACTCCACATGTGGCGCACTAACGTGGTGGGGACTGGGTCTAATGCCGTGGCATGTTCTGCGGGCCCACTAGAAACATACTATCGCCCCCTAGATTGCAAATCGAGAACAGTGAGAGTGACTGGAACGGGGCATTGTGTTTGCCACTGCGTGGACAGTGAGCCTTGTTATTATTGATATGATTTGAGGACGAGATCCTCCTGGTCTGGGACCATTTCTGTGTTGAGACAGCTGTCGTGCCCGCGTGGTAAAGGTCCTGTACTCCTGTTTGCTTCCGACTAGGTTGGGTGGTTGACCGAGGAGATGTAGACGTGTGCGAGCTCAATGATGTCTCCCCCCATCATTGATGCTAATCGAATTGATAAGACTTAAATAAACCAAGATGTTCCAAGGATATGTGTGATAATGATTATAGTACTAAGGAAAATGATAATGCTGACGCTAAGCGTTGGATAAGGTTTGAGATTGGAAGTGGATATGAATCCTCTTGAAACATTTGATGAGTTTGAGATTGAAAATGAGGGAGAATGAAAGAAAAGTATCATGGTGATGGATGTCATTGTATTAAGCTTGCAAATATTGGAATTAATTATTGAATAATTATGTGTGTGTACATCCTGATAATTAGATGTGACGTTTTGAAGTGTCTTATGCTATTGTTGGATTTATGTTTCCTTTTACATTTATTTGGTCTTAGTATTTACCTAATGTAATCCCACATAGTCGACATTGCCGTTTTGGGTAGCTCACTCTCTCTTTCCTCTACAATTCTATTATGAATGAAAATGTGCGGATCCTAGATGGACAACATTGCAAGATATCAGCGGTTTAGGGAGATCGGAGCCCTACCAATGAGAAGAGATAACAACGCTATGTCGGCCTACGTGGTATTCTTTCTGAGGATTCAGCACAGAAGCGTAGGGCTAGCCGAAAGAGTCACTCCCTTGGATACAGAGACTAACAGAGCGCCGAATGATTTTACAGCAGAAATCACTAAGGAGGCAGAGGAGGAGGACGAGTGACAAGATCGAGTAGAACCTGACGACTGTAGATTAGGTAATTCCCTTTTGAGTATTGTATTCCACTTCAAGTTATTAGACACCTGGCTCTACTATATATGCTGTAACCCCAAACCAGATTATGTTAAGTACTGATGTTTTGAAATCAAATCAAATGGGGTAATTTGTTTGAACTACGTTTTGGAAAACGAGTTTCAAAGTGCGATGTCCCGTGACATCTCGGTTTGGAACTTCAAGGGTGGCATGCCTTGAGAACGTAATGTTTTATATCTCGGTTTCAAATTTAAAATGTTCTCATGAGTGTGTAACTCTTGTAAAAAAAAATGGCCCCTAATTTTCACTTAAAATGACTATGGTTTTCAAGTTTCCAAATCGGGGTGTTACACTCTCTCCCTCTCCTGCTCGCGATTGCTCTCTCTCTCGGTGTGGGTGTGGATCGCGACCCACTCACCGCCGCCGAACCTAACCGCAGCGCCAATCACAGCCACCGCCTCCACTGCTGGGCCAGCCGCCATCATTTTCTCCCTCCCTCCTTCGATTGGTCGTTGTTCCTTGCCTTCCTCGCGCCGCCGTAGTCCTCTTCTGCTGCTGCAGTGAAGTCACGCCACCACCACACCGCCGTCTTCCCTTGGTGCAAGTCCCTAGTTCGTGTGCTGCTGTTGCTGCCAATTGCAGGGGCCACTAACCAGCCACCATCTCCAACTCCTCCAGTCTGTGGTGTCCGCTACGATTCAAGATCAAACCGCCAACCTTTTGGCCTTGCTGTGGTGGTTGTATGGTTGTTTCAAATCGGGTTCAACCGTTGGAGCCAATTTCTCTTTAAAACTGGGTCTGAACCACTTTGTTGTGCCCCGAACCGGAGACTCATGGAGCTTTAGAGTCAAATCGACGCCGTTATCGTCATTGGCCATGGTTGCGGGTTCGATTCAAACCGCCATCACCAACATAGTCTAGGAGTCAAACCGACCCCGGTCATGTAAGCCGTAGTTGCCGCTGGTGGATTTGGACTAGTTCGACGTAAGCCGCAACGGGATCGCCTCACCGAGCCGTAAGCCAGGTTCTAATAGAACCCTGAGGTAAGGGGTTCTTTACCTTGCTTTAGGGAGTATTTTCTGATTAGCATATAATACTGGCTAAGAATAGGTGGGTATGCTTGTGACTGATTATTTGGGTAATTAATTTAGATTAAATATAAAGTAAGAAAATAAATGAAATGAACCATAAATTGATATTTGTGATTGAATATACAGGCTAAGTGTTAAGTGCTATATGTTATCATGTATGTTTATTTGGAGAACAGGAACTCTGGTTGTTAATTGTGAATGATTATAAGTGATTATTGTTTTGTATGTCTGGTTGATTTAAAGAGATATATGTGAATCATATAAGTGGTTGAATTGTGATGTTTGTGTGCTAAATGTGTATCACATAATGAATTGAATAATAAATAAAAGAAAGTATGTATGTATGAGATGTAAAAACTAGAATGAGAACTAAGGAATAGAAAGAGTTAAAAATGTCATGGCATAAACTTAGGGAATTGAAAATATAAAGTGCGAAAATTATTGTGTATGCTTGTATGATAAATGTGTGTTGAATGACGAATGAGATAATAAGTTACTAATGAAAGTCAAGAGAGAAAAGGATAATTATAAAGAAACTAAAGAAGAGAAAAGGTAATAAATGAAAAGAATAACTAAATAAGATAAACAGAATGAGGATGAGAATAGTAAAAGGATACTTGTCACAGGTTAGGTCGGAAGGACCTGGTCGTGAGACCCTGTGGCCAATTGATAAAAGACTAATAAAAGAAATGGGCCGACGCAGGTTAGATCGTGGAATCTGGTCGTAAGACCCTGTGGCCAACGCATGTTAGATAGTATGATCTGGTCGTGAGACCCTATGGCGCAGGTTAGGTCGAAAGATCTGGTCGTGAGACCTTGTGACATAGGTTAGGTCATATGAATCTGGTCGTTAGACCCTGTGAATAGATAGTAAAGAGTTTTCTGGTGCAGGTTAGGTCATTGGGCCTGGTCGTTAGACCTTGTGACCAGCTAAATGAAAGGAATTGAATAAAGAACATTTTGGTGCAGGTTAGGTCGGTGGGCCTGGTCGTGAGACCCTGTAGCCAAATTAATAAAAAGAAAGAAAGAATACAAGAAAGAAAGAGAAGTAAACAAGAAAAATATAAAAGAGAGAAGGCAAGATTGAAAGATAATAGGATGTGAGTGAGAGAAAAGAGAATCAACAACACATGAGAAGATAAGCGAAGAATATGGGTTTAAGAGTGGCTAAGGGAATTCTTGTTTGTGTGTGATGCATGCTTGGTTTGATGATTGAAAATATGTGTTACGTGCTAAATGTGTTTGACTTAGTATGTCATTATGTTTAGTTAAAAACTGCTTTCTATTTCATGTGTAAAGCTCACCCTTACAACCATTTTTCAGGTACTGAGCTTGGAGCTTGCACAGTTTCTGGCCTAGCAGGTTGAACCTCCACTACGTGGAGTGTCCGTTTATTATTTTATGAGTGGACTGCAGTTTTAGCTATGTTAAAAACTACTATTTTTTAATTTAAAGATATGTATTAGTTGTACGCCCCTATTTGAGATATTTGGGGCATTAGGATCTGTTTCTGGATAATATTTAAACGTTTTATGTTTTAAAAGTTCGCTGGTCTGGACAGGTTAAGCAGGTACAAAGTTGAAAATTTTGGTAAAGTCCGAAAAACAGAGGAAACTCTGTCCGTTTTTCCGGAAAAATATTCTTAAATATTTTAATTTAAAAAGAAAATTTCAAGTAGCATTTTTATTAAAACATCAATTTAATTAATTATTTGCGAGGGTGTTACAACATTCACCCCCTACAATCCCGCCTCCATTGATGGATCTACTCCCACCACCACCTCCCTCTAAGACTCAGAGTGGAACTTACACTGTTCAAGGAGATTCTAGTAGTGTGACGACCCGCGAATTCCTCGTCTGTTTTAAACGAGTTTTTGAAATATGTTTTATCCACAATAGACGTATTTGTGTGAAAACAAGTATTTTCCTGGGCTCAAAGCCAGAGGTTTTATTATTTGAGACTTCTTTAAGAAGTGGAATTCTTTGTGGACTTAATAAATTGAATAACTTTGAAAATTCATATCTTTTTAACCGTAATTCCGAATTTTATGATCTTTATATGAAAACGATCGTCTTTAAATGTAGAATTTGAAAATGTGACTTTTATAATTTTCTGGATTGATTTACGAAAATTTATTTCCTGAATGCATTGTAAACGAATTTTGAGTATTTAAATTGGTAAAAATAGTTAAAGACCTCAAATGAACTTTTCCTTTTGAGGATCTCTTTTATATATTAAAATATGATTTTAGAAAATGAAATGAGGGCTATATTTATATCCAAGTAGTGCAGTTAATTATTTTATGTAAAGTGTGTATTTTGGAGTTTTATTTATAATTGTTGGTGATTGTTATGATTATGAAAGGAAAATTATTTTATGAATCTTACAAAGTGAATTAAAATTAAAATGAGTATTTGGTGTGGTGTGTATGAAAATAATTGTGTGAATATGATTCTTTAGAGATAATTACATCATTATGTGAATTGATGAACATAAGTGAATATGATTAAGAAATGAAAAGATAATGTATGTATGTATGTGTGTGCTACGTGTGTATGTGTGTATATATGTAAGCTTAGGATTTTAATTTTTAGGACAAGGAGCCTATAGGATAAGTTAGAGCCATAAAGAAACTAAATTGGTGGAAAAAATTGAAGGAGTAGAAATAATCATGCATGAAGTGACCCTAAAGCCTTAAATTGCTCCTTATTGTCCCCTTGATAAAATCCACCCATGCAATTTGTTAAAGTGCCAAAGTTACCCCTCCCATTTGTGCATGACCGAATTATTTCCTAAGGGCAAAAGAGGGATAAATCGATTGGCCTATAAATAGGTGTGGCCTTGATTCATTTCCCTCATTTCATTTCCATTTCACTCTTTCACTTCCTAAACCAAACCCAACTCTAAGAGGCTCATCAACTCTTAGAGAGAAAAAGGAGAGAGAGAGAAAGAGGGAGGTTGGCCGTGAGAGGGAGGAAGAAGAAGGAGGAAGTTCAAGCTTGATCAAGAGTCATCTTTGAAGATCCAAGTGTTAGGAAGGCTAGAAGATCAACTTCTTTTGGTAGGTGACTCGAAGATCATGGAGAAGATGGTGTTAGTATAGGTTTTTCTTTTGATTTTGTGATCTTTCTTCTTTGTCTTCTTTGCATGTTAATTCTCAAGGCTTAAATGATGAGTGCATGTGATGTTTATGCTTGATCATGGACTTTTGAGGTTGAAAACAACTTGTAATATGTGAAACCAAGGACTTGGTGATTCGGTTAAGATTTTTATAAAGGATCTTGATACTTTTTAAACTAAATCTTAAAGATCTAAAGAGTTGTTGAGATTTTTGTGAGTTTGAAATAAATTTCTTTGCATGTTAAGTTTTCTTACTTAAAACCGTGATTCATGAAGCTTTCATGAGATGATTTGATGAATAAATTTATAAGCTAAACTTGATTGATGATAAAGTTGAGATCTTTGGTCTTGCATGTTGATTTGATGATGATCTATGTTTAATAAGTAAAAAAGTTAAGATCTTGAACCTTGCATGCCTTAATTTTTGACTTGATCTTTGATAAAGCTTTGATTTTGTCTTAATCTATGAAAAGTGTTGATCTTGAAGTCATGCATGTTGTTTTTGAACATAAAGCTTTGATCTTTTCTTAGTGCATGTCACGGTTTTGCAAAGAATCAAGGAAAGAAAGCTTTTGCAAATGATTTTTGGTTCAAAGAAAGCTTGATCTATGCATTATGTTCTTGCATGTTAAAGATTTGAAGTTAAATCTTGATTTCTAGTGATGTGAATTCGGTTTAAGCCTAAAACTAGAAGATCATGTTTTGTTTCTCATGAAAAGGCACATGCATGAAAATCTTTACTTGATTCAAGGATTTTAAAGTGCATGCATAAGATTTGAAGTTAAAACTTTGTTGAGTGGTGATGATGATTCGGTTTAGTGCTTTAAAAAGGAAATGATGTTTTTAAAAATTTAGTGTAAGAAAGTGCATGATTTGATCCATGAACCTTGATTTTTGCATGTTGAAAAGTGAACCAAAAACCTTGTCTTTGTCATGATGGATATACGGCCATGAAGTGTAAATAAGTCTAGGAAATTTAGTTGCATAAAAATAAATTTATATAGTGATTTTTGAAAGGAATTAAGTTGTTTAAAGTAAGAAAAAACAAATGTGCTTGGTTTACATCTTTGGTTCAATTCGGTTGTGAGTATATGTATGTCTAAGTGTTTTGTTTTATGAAAATGAATTATTTGGAAAAGATTGTGAGTTGTATAATTGCTTTGATGTTGATCAAATTGGTTATATGCTTCTAATTAATTAATAAAGTGTTGTTTGTCGTTTGTGTGTTAAGTTGATGTTTGGAAAATATTTGAATACGTAATTGGTTTTGAAATTAATTGATTTTAAGATAGTTCGATTCGATTTAATTGGGATTGTTGGTTTATACTTGGTGGCTGTCCAAGATTTGTTTTATGACAAAAGCTTGAATTTTAAAGTGATAATTTTGAGCTAAAGAATTATTTGAAGCAAAAAGTGCTTTTACGATGTTTTCGGATTTTTATTAAAGTGATTTTATGAAGCAATTATTTGCTGTCCAGAGTTGTTTAAAGTTGTTCCTTAACTTTAAAAAGTGTGTTCATATGATTTAAAGTATGGTTTTCAAGTGGTACTTGATTTGGGAAAAAGCCGGATTAAAACGGTGAATTTTTTGGTGTTTTTGGATGTGATTAAGGTGCTGTCCAAGACGGACCATCAACCAAATCAATTGGTTTAAATTACATTATTAGATATTTTCAAATGGTTTTGAAGTACTTAAAGTACTAGAAAATGTTAGAGTTGTTTTGAGAAAACGATTATGTTTTAAGTTCCGACGAGAAATGAAATGTGTTTGAATTGAGAGACGATTTTCTTATATAAGTTAATAACGAAAACGTGTTCTGTTAATACGAGGAATTTTAAAGACGAGGGATTGGGGCATCTGGCAGCGACAAGGATCCGCGGAGATCGTGTATATTTAATTGCTGGACTTGAGGTGAGAGAGAAGCTTTCCTAAGACACCGTGGTATTTAGGTGATTTATTAGGACGTTCCGAATCATCTCAAAGATCGGAACTTAGTGGTTCTGAGTCAGTAGTATAGTGGCAATTGTTTGTGTTGTGTGGCCACTTATACGAAGGAGACAAAGACCACATGTTGTTGTGTGATGAATTTATGTGATGATGATTTGAAATAGCATGCTTATGTTTATCTGTTTAAATGCTTAGTTATGCATGATGATATTGAATTGTGGATAATAAGAGTAACATGCTGATGGACGTCTGTTACGTCCTGAAAATGAGATAATGTGAATGAGACGTGAAAGTAATGAAATATGACTGAAAAGAAAGACGAATGAGATAATGTGGAAAAGATTGTGAAAGCGAAAGATACAGAGAGAAAGATATAATCCCCTGTTTGGCCTAAGTCCTTATTGAATAAGACAGCCTTGATAAGACATTAAGAAAAGAAATAAGGATATGAGATACTGTGAGAATCCTAAGAATTTGATAAGAGATGAGATATGATGTGAATGAAAGTATCGTAATGACGTTGAGCCAAAGCTTGGGAAAGTAATGCTGTTGTTGTTTATCGAAGTGAGATGTGATATGATTGGAGCTGGGCTCCTCAGCTGAGAAAGCGAAGCCAGAGGGCTGATGTTCTAAAAAGAGTGTGTTGCTAATTGGAGAGAGTTTGTGAAACAAGATTTTGAGAAAGTTGGTGAAACAAGATTTTGAGAAAGTTGTGAAACAAGATTTTGAGAAAGTTGGTGAAACAAGATTTTGAGAAATTTTGTGAAACAAGGTTTTGAGAAAGTTTGTGAAACGAGATTTTTGAGAAAGTTTGTGAAACGAGATTTTGAGGAAACTTATGAAATGTTATTTTGAGAAAAGTGTATGAAATGAGATTTTGAGAAAGTCTATGAAATGAGATTTTGTGAAAGATTGTGAAATGAGATGTTGAGAAAGTTTTTGAGATGAGATGCAAATATGCCGGTACAATCCCAGCTCTTTGCTCTGTTGAGAAAAGATTGAGAGATTAGCGGTCGGGACTCGTTGAAGGGATGCACCAAGGACGAGCCGACCATAGGGTAATAATTAAACTTTAAAACTCTTTAAAAGACATTGACGAATGCGAACGCGGTGAGTCATGAGTGTGATATCGAAGTAGTGGAGAGGAAGATACCCCGGATATCAGGGATATTCGGGTTGTGAATGCAATAAGGTAGGCTAGAGCGGTAAAACGTCATGATGCCTTGAGTACTATTTTGGGCGGAACAAACTCCATATGTGGTAACCAGACATGGTGGGGACTGGGTCCTAAGCCGTGGTAAGTTCTGCACCCGGAACTAGAATAGTACTGTCACCCCTATGGCATTTCAGGAACAGTGAGAGGGACTGGAACGGGGCTCTTTGATTTTTCCACTGTACCCGATTTTTCTACATTGTGCCTTGATATTATATGAATTGATTTGATTTGAGACTGTACCCGATTTTCTACAGTTCTCCTGGCTTGGAGCCATTTGATTTGTGAGACAGTTGTCGTGCCCACGTGGTAAAGGTCCTGTACTCCTGTTTGCTTCCGACTAGGTTGGGTGGATGACCAAGGAGATGTAGACGTGTGTGCTAACTGCGAAAGAAACGAATACCTCGATGATATTTTAAATTCCCCAATCATCGATGGTTGTGATCCAATAAGACTTGATAAGAAAAGACTTATAATTATAAGAAGCAAAGGCTTATGAAATATTGGTAATAAGGACGAACCGAGAATGAGGTATGGGAAAGTGATTGAACCATATGAGAATGGAAGTGAATAAGATTCACAAGCTGAGATCGAGGAATGAATTGAGAAAGAAGAATGTTTATGTTGAGAAATGATAATAAGTTTGGCAAGATAATGAATGTTGATGATGATAATGATGATGAAGATATACTTGAATGCTATGTTGTATTTATGTGCATTGTTATGCTATATATGTGTGATGTTGTATGCCTGTATTGTCTTGATATCTTGCCTATTGTAAACCCACACCACCGACGATGCGTCGTTCGGATTGCTTACTCTCTCCTGTTCGTTGGCATATCTGGTTGCTGGTATCTCAACGGGCAGATGGAGCATTGTTTGGGGATTACTACATGGCGCCGTCAGGGAAATGGTTGGAAACCCACACGATATGGATGGGTGTGGACTGGTTGTACTCAGATAGTGATTCCGGACTCGGAGCATACCTTGAGCGATGTTAACCTAGAACCGCATCTGGGACAAGTCACGGTACGAGGATACAGTAGCTACGAAGAAAAGGTGCGAAATGAGACTCCGGAAAGCTCCACCGCCCTAGATGGAGTGGAGTTAGAGTCAAACGACAATGGGAGAGTAGCGGCAAGGATGGCATCATCTACGGGAGTGAAGAAAGGACGCAAGAGGAAAGGGAAACTTCATCTGGTTGTTTTTGACCGAAAGGTTTAAGGGCAGTGTTATTAGTCTAAGTCTGTATAGTTGAGTTAAGGATTACCGAGTAATGAACTAGTCATGTAATCAAGCTAAGTCTTTAATTTTATCTTGTTGAGTATTTCTATTTTGGAAGATGGGACAATGTAATCTTTTGGAAACAGTTATGAATACTTTTGATATAATACAATGGATTATGATGTTCTTGGAACCAAGTCATCTTATGAAGATGAATGTTTTACGAAAAGAGATGTTTTAGTAACAACTCGGTTTTCAGTAATAAATGTTAAGTGCAACAACGATATTTCAATAATGTTTTCAAAAAAAAAATTGGCCTCATTTTTACAACTTATTAAATAAAAAGTTGGTTATTTCGGGTTGCGAAAATCGGGCTGTTACAAGTAGTACAGTTTGTAACACCCCAAAACTTTAATCCCCGATTAATGAACTGTGAATCATAAAGTTTATTTATAATTAATTATTTTATTTTTAATCTTTGATTAAAATCTATGTTTATGTTATTAGTAAATGTGTGAATGTGATTTGGAAATTATATTTATGTGAAAATAAGCATTTTGCGCATTAGTCCCTGTTTTGGGACCTAGAAGTAATTTTAGAAAAGATTTTGGAGGGAAAGAAAATAAAATAATTATTTTTCAAAATTTACCCAAAAGACTCGAGTCTTGAAGAAAAGACTCGAGTGGATTGAACAGTGTTGCACGAGTTAGTGCATTTTGGTGCGTCACCTCCAACGATTCTCCGCCGTTGACACGAAAACACCCTCCAAACACGTCAAAGGCCATCGTGTCGAGCTGCATGAGTCTTCTATCAACCTATATAAGCCATGGTTGACGAATCAACCAACCCATTTGCCAATTTCGTGAAGGATTGTATGTGTTAGGGTTCCTGAATCTTTTCATTCGATTCTCCCTCTCTGTTTAGAGTTAATTCACAAATCATACACCAATACAAAGCTCACATCTCGAGCTTTGTATAGACACCAAAATCGTGAGTAGAGAGTTTGTGTGTTGGAAGATTCGAAGCTCGAAAGTGGAAGCTTGTTTGCTGTCAACAGTTTCTGGAGCTTACTTTGATCTTCAATTTTGGTAAGCTCTTGCGTCCATTCAACCCCAAATTCATTTTAGATTCTAGTTTATGTTGCAGAGAATGTATTCTAACCAAAACCCCTAATTCTCTTGCATGATTACCCATTCAAAAACTCTGATTTTGGACCTCTGCTCACACTGTCCTGCATGTTGATGGCTGAAGTGGTTTTTGGTGTTGTGGAGTTTTTCTTCCCAAAATTTTTATTGAGTCACGTTTGAGAGGTAAGGGGAAAGCTTTCTATTCACTAGATAGAGTTTAAATTACATGAATTTGATTAGAGAGCCACCAAGAGGCTCTAAGGGCTTAGTTTGAATAGGGAAATTGGTTTGGAGACCAACCTGTGCTCTAAAGGTGTTTTGAGCAAGTCTTACATGTTGCATGCAAGCTATTTGGAACTTAAAAATGTAACATCCCTATTTTTATTTATAAGTGTAATTAGCACTTTAAATGAATTCTTGGTGGAAGAAAATAAAGAGTTAAGTTAGAAATAGATAGATAGATGTGGGTAGGGGGTTAGACTCTTCAGACTTTAGGAAATTTTAAATGCATGCTTCGTAGCTCAAATCAGGAATTCCACCGTTGGATTTAAAGTAGGATATATGTGTTAAAATGTCCCAAAATTTGGGAAAGATCCAACGGGTAGAAAAGAAGTTGTAGAAGTTTGAAGTTGGAAAATGCAGGTTTTTGGGGTTTCGCTCAAGTGAAAAATCCATCGCTTAAGCGAAAAAGTGGTTCATCAGACCCTGAGTTCCAGACGTATTTTCTCTCCAGCGAGAATTGGCTCGCTCCAGCGAGAGTTAGGTTCGCTCAAGCGAAAATCTTTGGCTCAAGCGAAAACGGCTCGAGCAAAATCCAAACTTACTGGACGAAGTTCGCTCAAGCGAATAGGTGCTCGCTTAAGCGAAAATGCCCAGATATGTTGTTCGCAAGACGCAATCTAGACCGTTTGATGTGAATATTCCCATGGTTCTTCTAATCCTGGCCGTCCAAATGCCTCCCCCTCTCTCATAAACTCATACTCCACCTTCCTCCTCATTCATTCCTCCACCACCATCAACAAACACCTCATCCTTCTCTCCTCCCTCCCATTCGAACTCCTCCTCTTCCTCACCAAGATAGGGCTTTGTTTTTCTTCTTCCTCAAGCTCAAGACTCATTAATCATCCTCATCCATCTCCATTGGTAAGTTTCAACTCTCTCTCTCTCTCTCTCTTTCTCTAGAGCTCATACGAATTTCACTCTCCTCCCTCCCATGATATACGACTTTTAAGTCATGGGTTTAACAAATTCATGACTCATTTGTGTTCTATTGTTTCATGGAGGTCAAGAATCTCTCTCCTTCCACTCAATCCTTGGAGTTTTTGATCAAGGGATTTAGGAGCTAGGGCTTGGAAGATTTCCCCCATTTCTCTTGGATTGAGGTAAGGAGGTTTGTGTTACCATATTCTAGGGGGTAGGTTGTATTATGTTTATAGTGGGTTTCTAGGAGTTATGTGCTAAATTTAGATTAAAAACCCTAAGATAAATATTATTATATAAAGTATTTAAATATGTTAATTTGTGCTAAAACATGATGTTGTTACTTGATATGTGTGATATGGTATGGCTTAAATTGTATGGAAATTTAGTGGCATAATTGAATAAAGTGACTATTGGCTCTATGACATTAATTGTAAGGCTTAAAACTATTGTGGTGCACTTCCAAAAGACTAATGGTAAATTAATTAAAAGGGCCATGTCTTGTAAGACGTTGTCCGGGTTGTGGGACTGTACGCTTAGACTGGTGTGGATCAAGTCGTGTAAGACGTTGTCCGGGTTGTGGGACTGCACGCATCGACTGGTTCGATTTGAGGTCGTGTAAGACGTTGTCCGGGTTGTGGGACTGTACGCATCGGCTGATTTGACCGATTGTCTTGTAAGACATTGTCCGGGTTGTGGGACTGTACGCATAGACTTGTGCGATCCAGATCTTGTAAGACGTTGTCTGGGTTGTGGGACAGTACGCATAGATCGCGTAAGACGCACGTAGTGCGCAGCTGTAAGACGTTGTCTGGGTTGTGGGACTGTACACAATGATGGATCCACGTGAATAAATTTCCATATGTTATGAGGAAATCAAGGTATATGTGAAGAGAAAAGAAATTTATGGAAATCAAGAGATATGATGAAAAAGGCATATATGAGAATCAAATGAAAAATACATGTGGTAAAAGATCAGTGAATGGTACGAAGAAAGAATTGTGATGTTATATATGAAACTGAGAAATATGTCAATTTGTATACTTTGGAAACGTATGAAATAATTAAATTAAACTATGAAAGGACTATTCTATTATGGAAATGAAAATAATTGAATTGTTGAGAATGCTTAATGGTGTACATGCATTATATGACTAGATGTGTTTGGCTTAGTGGTTCATTATAGCATAATAGAAACTGCTTCCCTATTTTATTGTGTAATACTCACCTCCTTACCATTTTTCAGGTACTGAGCTGGAGTATACACCAGGACCGGCCGAGCAGGATTACTCTCCCTCACAGGGAGAGTAGGGGGTGTTAGGGGAGAATAGTATATTATGGACCTAAGCCTCATATTTTTATGTGGATTTATTGTGTATATTTTGATCGAGGCTTAGGATGTTTTTGTCTTGTTTTGATAGAGTTTTTTTGTGTTTTGATTACTGATACTTGAACTTGGTCATCCGTTGATACTCTGACACACTTGATGCACATTGTTATTCTTTTGGAGCCCGTTGGGCCTTGATGTGGTTTATGTATTTGACATGAGGCCCTGCAGGCTACTGGATATATATATATATATATATATATATATATATATATATATTTGATAATGTTTTCCACAGGTTAAATTTTGGTATAGTTCGAAAAACAAACAAAACTCCGTCCGTTTGACGGGTGAGTTTATTAAATTAAAAAGGAATTTTTAAGTACATATTTTAATAATTGTGGAATTTAAGGGTAATAATTATAGGGTGTTACAAAAAACATGAGTATTCTGAGTATTATGCAAATTGGTATGTTGAGTTGTGAGTTTTCTAAGTTTTATGCATAATCTTGTGAATCTCTGTGAATCCTGTAATTTGATGTGTTCTAAGTGTTTGAACATGTTTATTATATGTTATATGAACTCTGTTGATCATTGGATTTGATTAGAAATGGTTAGAATTGAAAATGGTATGTTAAAACCAGATTTTCAGTCTGTACTGTCTGTCAAGACTCGAGTACATGGCTTGAGACTCGAGTATTTCGTGATGCACCAGTGCATCTTTTTGCACCAACACTCGAGTATCAGGTCCAGGACTCGAGTATTGAATGATGCAGCAAGAGTATTTTATGATGAACCACTCGAGTAATGCATGAATCACTCAAGTCTTCTGGGTTGAAGAACGACTCGAGTATTTCATGGACTACTCGAGTGTTTATAGAAAACCTGAAACTTGACTTTTCTGAAAAAGCATGAACTACTCGAGTATTATGAAGAACACTCGAGTCTTTTTGTTCAGAAACTTAGAAATGCCATTTTAATTTTAAATCATTTTGTTAATATCTAAGTAATAATAATCCAAGTGATGTGGGACTTAAAAGTAATTGATTGATGATGGTATGAAATCATTGGATTAATAATGGGAGATATTATTAATTGAGATATACCAATCAATTCTTTTAAGTCAAGAAATTGCATCCATTTTAAAGTTCGGATGGTAGATCGTTTTTCATGTTATGATAACATGAGGAGGGCCTCTGGGTGTAACACCTTAACTAATTTACCCATAAATACCCATTAATTAAAATAGTGAACTTAAAACTTCCTTTTTAATTTATAAAAATCTGCCGTCAATCGGACGGAGTTTCCTTTGTTATTAGGACTTTCCAAAAATTAGATCAACCTGTCACCTAATTAAAACCACATATCATATATCATAGCAAAAGCTAGCAGGGCTCAAACATTAACAGTGCATCATAATGCATCCAGCACCATACAGTTATCAGAGTATTTAGCGGAAATATATACAAGTTTTACTTAACAAATCCATCAAAACACCCCTTTATCTAAGAGGCTGTCCTGGGCCCTAACAAAAGTAAATATTTACATATATACAACAAAAGATATCAAGTCATCATAGTGACAATCGGGCCCAGGACATTTCCATGTCCCACTATCCTATAATCTACTCTCCCTATGAGGGAGAGTGCACCTGCTCGGTCGGGGGCTGTGCTAGCTCGATCTCAGAACCTGAAAAATGTTAAGGGAGTGAGCATTGCACATGAAATAGAAATGCAGTTTCCAAATAGACATAATAACCCACTAAGCCAAACAAAAATAGTCAGTTACCAAATATAGCGCATTTCATACTTATTTATCAATCCATCATTTTCCAAATTAAATTCATTATCACATTTCTCTATTTCCATTTATGTTGAATATTTCCATTGCCATACTCATTATTTATTTCCTTTATCCATTATCGTTTCCAGTTTCCATTTCCTTTATTCATATTCCATTATCCTTTCCAGTTTCCATTTCCTTTATTCATATTCCATTATCTTTTCCTTTATCCATTTCCATTATGTGTAACCTCAAAATAGAGATCTACACACAATGTATGCAACCACAAATCAGTGATCTGCATACACCCAATATCATTTATGTAACCTCAAAACAGAGATCTACATAAACTTCCCTTTTTCCTTTTTATTGTACACCACTAGGATTTTGTGTACCCGCTAGGTAATTGGAACACCTGTCTAGAGACTTGGAACACCTGCCCAGGACTTTACACCCATCCAGACCATAACTTGTAGGACTATGTACTTTTACCATTCCATTTATTTAATCAAATTATTGGTGTGAAAAACTGATCCTGTGGGTCACCCGGCGCCTACAGGGCGGTTTGGCCTGATGGGTAATTGGCCTGGCAGGTAATTGACCCTAACAGGTAATTGGAACACCTAGCTGGGTACCTAGTGTTCCGGGCCCCACTGAACAGTTTCCACTTTAAGTTACCTTTTACCATTTTCAATTATCAACAATCCATTCCATTAATTAATATACCAAAATCAGAATTCCGATAATGTTCACAAATATGCAAAATTATAATCCCCTCCAACTCATCACATTTCAATTCCAATACATATATATATAATTTACCATTGCCAAATAATAACACATATATTCATAAATAAGCATATACCATCAATAATTATAACCATTCACCAAGTATTCATATATAAATTCCATATTCAATATTTAATCTTTGTACCCACTTTCTAAGCCTTTTATCTAAGTTCATTTCATATATTATTTTTCTAGCACTAACAATGCCCTAGCTCACTACCTAGGGTTTTCTCCTTAATTTTCCTAACCACATAACTTGTAGCAAAGTCATTATAACTTTAGGGATACCCATTCCTAAGTCAAGCCAACACCCACCCCCTTACCTCAAATGTAGTGATATAAGAGTGCCTTATCCTTTACCCCAGCCTAGAACCTTGGAACCTTGAACCTCCTTAGCCTAGCTTGCCACCTCAAGAGAGCCAAAATCCAATGGTGGTAGACAACCCTATTGTGAGTGTTGTACTTGGGTAGAGAGTTATCCTTGTCTTGATCTTGATTATTTTGCATAAGGTTAACGGTTCTCCATTTTGAAAAGTTTGTAAGATCCATTGAGAATGTTTTGATAAATGACAAAAGGTTTTGAACAAGCTACAAATGTGTTGATCAAGTTCAAGCTCATCAAGCAACAACAAACATCAAGTGATGAAGAGAGAGCAAGCTCATGAAGACTTAGTTTGGTAGTTTATGTTTTATTGTAATATCTTTCGCCTCTCAAGTCTTTTAGTTTATGAGTTTGGGTAGAGTTAATAGAGGGTAGTGAATCTCTATCAAGGTCATGATTATATCATATTTTCAGTATTCACTTAACCTAAATCAATAGGTGGCTTAAAAGTTTGAAAGAAAAGGTTTAGTTTTTGAGAAAACAAGTTTTTAAGTGTTTTTCATCTGACTAATCGATTAAGCACTTTGACTAATCACTACACCAAAAAGGAGTTTTAAAAGCAGATATTTTAAAGCATTTGTATCTGAAATGCTGTAAAATATAAGTGGAAAAAACTGGATTGCATTTTTAAAAGCATTTGAGCAAATGCTGTATAAAGCCTTAAAAAAAATTGCATTACTTTATTTAAAGCACTCCTTTGAAGAAATGCTTTTGAATGACTTTAGTGGAATTTTAATTTAAAGCGCTCCTTTAAAGAAGTGTTTTTGATTGTATGGTGCTTAAACCCTATCTTTCTCTTGGTTAAGGATAGCCTCTGCCACTCTTACCCCGATATTCTCCCTTGTGCGTATGTATTTGGTCCTTCTCTCTTCCTCACCGCTCGCCATCTTCCCGTTGGTGCCACCCTGTCCACGAAGCCACCACCGCCATAAACATCCTTGCACCACCCCTTTCCTTTCTCTCTTGCTAGTCGCCGTTCCCTTTCTCTCTCCCTCCGCCATTGTCGTGATCTCTCTCTACCTCGCGAGTGGCCTCCTTTGCGATTCGAACCGTGAACTCCCCATCTCTGCTCGCATCGTCGCTGCTCGCGTCTGCTGGTGCTGCTCGTGCTGCTCGTGTTTATCGCGTCTGCTCGTGCTACTCGTGCTGCTCGTGTCTGCTGGGATTCGTTGCTGCTGCTCTAGGCTGTAGCTGCTGGAATCGTGGGTGCCACCACCTCCATTGCTCTCCTTCACTCCTTCACGGTTCTAACTACCAAGGCTCAAATTAGGTAAGCTTCTCATCCTCTTCATCTTTATTCTTCAGCTTTGTTCATATTATATGAGTTTTTAATTTGGGGATTAGCTTTATTGTTAGGGTTTTTAATTTGGGAACAATGACAAAGTTAATGGTCTTAAGTCATAACTGTTTTCATGCGATTGAGATATGGGTGCTGAGTGAGAGGAGTTTTCATTAGACAAGAGAAGAACTCTTGGTTTTGGTTAAAAGGCAAATGCAATAAGGCGAACATGTCCCTTTTTGAATGGTTCTCAAATCCTCACCTGTGCATTCTATCCTACTGCTCATGATCTTGGCTTGCTGATAGATATGGCGTGTTTTGTACTTTTTTTCCTTTCCTGTGCAGACTTGCGATTTTTGCTCCTGCTCTTGGTGGAGGATCGCGCTTCTAAGTCCTTGTCTGATCTGTTTTTGGTCGCTGTTTTGGTCTTTTGGCTGATTCTCTTTGTTTGTTTGGGTTGGCTTGGGATTTTGGATTTTGCATTTTGTTCCGGGTGCTGGTGTAATTGTTGCTGGCCATTTGCTGCTACTGTTACTGTTAGTTGTTCTGTGTTTTTAAACCTGTTTTGTTGTTGTAGGTGCTGGTTGTTTGGCTGCTTCTATTTTTTCTATTTTTTTGTAATCTTGTAACTTTTTGTTTTGGCTTGGGGTATTAGAGTATCACTCATACTCGCCCTTTCGGTCTTTTCTTAATATATTTTTCTTATTAAAAAAAAAGACAAGAGAAGAACTCAAAAGGGAATGAGTTTTATGTATTAATATTAATAGTAGCTTCATATATGTGCATTTTTTTGAGTTAGTTGCTTTCATGCATCTTTTGCTTATAATGATTATTATCAGAAAGAACATGGTGCAGGTGGAACATGTGACTTCAATGGTACTGCTATAACAACTGCCCAGGATCCTAGTAAGTTATTATGATTTCATATTTTCTACTTCTATGGTACTCTTTAAACTTGAAGTTGTTTCTCTGATTGTCACGCTTATATAACCAATGTACTTTTCAAATTGTTTACTTGATAACAGTTTTAGGAATTCAAAGCAGTTATAATTACGAAGTTATAGCCTTATAGGCATATAGCAACGTGCTTTCAAAATTACACACATACACATTCGATGAAGGCTGAATGAATACAACATCTCTTTACTCCTTCAATTGAAGCTGGAGGATATAATTATGGATTCTAAAGTCATTGGTGACATGTCTCTATTTGACATATTAATAGGGCAACAAAGTGATTGTAGTTTGTTTTAATTGAAACTGTAGATCATATTTAATCTAAAAGATAATAGTTACATTTTCCCTTTGTTTTGTTTAAATAGGTTGATGTCATAGCTTCACATTTGTTTGATTCGTTTTATTACAGAACTGCATGTAGAATTGGGATTTCATTATTTTCAAATTGACATTTTATCATTTGCATATGTGGTTTAATATTCAGGTTAGATAATAATTGAACCAGTGTATGAATTATATAAAATTGTAGGTGTGTAAAGTGTGAACTGGATATGATTCTATAGTCGCCAGCATGTTAAATTTATTCTTTTATAGTGACTCACTTCAAGTTTAGTTCCTATTTGTGTTTCCTATTAGCTTACTCTACAGGATATTCAAATGAATGATGTACTTTTCTTATTTCTTCAATCATAATGTAATGCAAAATTATTGGTGGATCTAGCTTTATGTTTGATAATAATGAATTGGTGCAACAATGTTGCTCATCAATTAGCATCTAGGAATGCCTTGGAGCTGAGCTGGTTGAATCATGGTTTTATTTGTGATCCCCAGGGTCGATATCAATCTCATTGAACTCTTAATGCCATGGGTCCTGCTAAGAATGTTTTCTTTTCTTGTTGCTACTTGAAAGTGAAGCTGATATAAACTTGGATTGCATAATTAAAAAACCTGTAATGGGCAGAAACTTGTCGCAGACTCTTGTAAAGATGTGTCTTTTATAAATTTGTATGAACATGTCATTATTGAAGCTTCTTTTCCATTCAATGGCATTTATCACTATAATGTTAACTTTTGGGTGTTCTCATGCCCCTGTGTTGAGGATTTGCGGAAGTTATTTAACTACTAATGTTGTGTACTCCGTTGTAGGTTATGGATCCTGTTTATGCACCGGAAGGTATAATCATTAATCTATGCATATCCATGAGTAATTAGATTAATAAAATAATCGTTGTCTTTTGAAATTCTTATCTGACCATGGCATATTTTTATATCAGTTCAAGCACCAGTGGACCGAGTTTACCTCCTACGGCACTAGGACCTTCAAGCCCTGATCATGGAGCAAGTTGGAATCTGCAAGTGTCCAGCCTTGGGTGTATAATATCTGCTATTGGTGTATTTTTCAGTCTTGTGGTGTTATGACCAAAAAGGTCAATGCATTTTACATTGAAATTTAATGATTCATGGATTCTAATTTATACTTGCCATATTTGAGAGAAAATATTGCTTCCTGTGAAGCATCTAGTGAATTCAATGACATTGACATTCCCTTTACATATACTGTTTGTAGGTCATGGCCATTCTTGCAGATTTCATGCTGGTTTATCTTGCTGCGCCAACTGTAGCTCTTAGAGCGCCACTTGCAATCAATTCAGGGCCCATAACCAAGTTTTTCCACAACTGCCCAGATAACGCATTCCAGGTCATAATATATCCCTAGACTAATGGTTTTTGATTACTTTCTCAATTTCCTGTGCAAATTGTTAGTAATACCAATGACATTTTTACTCTCCTTCCGCAGGTTGCTCTTTCAGGAACATCATATTCTTTAGTACAGAGAATTGGTGCAATTGTGGTATGTAATATTTGGCAGCTTCTGTCATATTTCATCTTCCAAGTTGAATCCATTTTCTTCCTTTTTGTTTGAGTTTTGTTTTTATTTTCTTGTGACTAATTGTTCTATATAATGTGGTTACATTGCCCAGCGAAATGGATCTAAGCTTTTTGCAGTTGGAACTGCATCATCACTGGTTAGTTCTCATCTTCCTTGGGATTTTTTTCACCCTTTTTTTTCTTCTTGGTTGTTGTTATTGTTGTTGTTGTGCATTGCTTGATCTCTTTTTTTTAATGTTACTGAGAATTCTGGGTGTTTATTCATTAGACATCACAAAAAAGTCAGCAGACACATGATTTGGCATTGGGTTGACTGTCTCTCGCCTCTTCAATTGAACCCACTTTTCACCCCATGGGTGTGTGTGTGCATGGTGGGACTGATTTGGCATAATAATGTATTGACTATTATGATCAACTGCTTTTGTATATGTTTTTCAAACATGAATTTGAAATCATTGATTCACTTTGTTCTAAAGAAATAATGAATGGCCTAAATGTTTGTCAAGGATCATTTCATATCTTACAACCTTTTCCTTTAAATTTAATAAATCATCTGTCCAAATGTTCTTTGTCTTGAATGGTTTTAAGGTAAGTGAAGTAAATTAGGTTCAGACACTGACACATTCTGCATAATTGTATTCATAATTATGACTTCTGGATATTCTGTCAATGATGAATCGGGTTGATCTGGTTTCTTTTTGTTTGTTGGTCCTTTATCATAATTGGAAGTTTATGATAGGATTGACATTTGTTTTTGCCTTTGGAGTTAGAGTTGGTTTTAGTTGATTTTTGCTAAGTTTTGTTAAAGATTGCTTGCAGGTTGGGCGGGGAGTTTCTATGTCTTTTGTCATTTATATTTGCATTCTAAACTTCTTCTGTTGGCTATGGACATTCCTTGCGCTTCTTGACTTTTGATACATTTTCTCATATCTAAAAAAAATATGCAGAGGCGAAGCAGCAACTGAAAGTTTAATCAAGGAACAATCAGGAGACAAAAGGATGCAGTAGAAGGATTTACCTATATATTTCCGTTTTTTTTATGTCGTATATGCTAATGTTATAGCAGAATTGTTAGTTATCATGTGATGATCGAATAAGATACAGTGCATACTATTGATATTAGTAATCGGTTTTTTATTTGTTCTCGTATGTTGGATTACAGATCAAACAATTTTTCAAAGTTATTGTTTTAGTATTTTTTTTACTATTTAATATTTTTAATTCATTAAATAATATATGCAATAATAACAATTGAAGAAAAATAATTAAGAAAATATATAAATTTAAAGCGCTTATTAAAGCAAGTGCTTTTGAAAATAAATCAATTTAAAGCGCTTAGTAAAGCAAGTGCTTTTGAATTGGCCCTCTAAATAAACATTTAAAGCGTTTGGTCAAGCAAATGCTGTAGAAAATATACACATTTACAGCGCTTTTGTCAACATAAGCGCTTTTATATGCCATTTTTCGTAGATTCGTGGTACTGATTTAAAGGCGCTTCAGAAGCGCTTTTATTTTTGTATCCCTTTTTTACTGCGCTTAAATCTAAAGCGCCTGGCAAGCGCTATAAATTGTAATTTTCAAGCGCTGTTGATTTAATTTTCTGGTGTAGTGAATCGATTAGAATTTTCATGCCTTGCGCACTTAATCGATTAACTAATGTATTAATCGATTAAGACCTTTGTTAATCGATTAACACGTATAGATCTGGTTTTTTAAATACGTTTTTCACTTCTCAAAAGCACTTCTAAGTGTTCCTAACCTTTGTGATCAATATACAACATTTTGATATTCATTTTACAAAGAATCAAGCCACTCTATTCTCTCTCACTTTCATAGATCAAAGCTTTCAACTTTTACATTCTTTGATCAAGAATCTTTGAATCTCTTATGTCGATATTTTCATAGCTATTGAAAGAGATTCATAGGATTGTTATTGGTTTTCATTTGAGTTGTAACCATTGCAAAGAAGGCAAGCTATCTACAACAAAGGAAGTCTTGGTTGTTCATCAAGCAAACAAGCATTTGGAAGTCTTGATTGTTATCAAGCAATTGGAAGTCTTGTTGTGTTAACAAGCAAATTGGAAGTCTTGGTGTGAGGCATCATCAAGCAAGTGGAAGACTTTGAAGAATCTCAAAGCAAATTGGAAGACTTGTTGTGGGGAATCGGCAAGCAAGAGAAGAGGTTAGATTAGATTCAATAGGGTTACAAGGCAAGGGTGTGGTATCTCTTGTAGGCTATCAAGAAGGGAGTCTTGAGAGGCATTTACTTGTAATTTGAGAACTCTAATTCCTCATAGTGAAGAATCTCTCTTGGTTGAAGAGGGGACTGGATGTAACACCCTATGAAAAAATTACCCTTAATTACCTTAAAATTAGGATTTAAAATTTCTTTTAATATGGATAAGATATTTGCCACAATAATATTCCCTTTCATTAATAACGAACACATCAGAGTTAATAAAGCGGAAGACTTAAATGCATCAAATACATAAAGTATAAGTTTTAGGTACATTCAGTTCGGTCATTCAAAATAGAATCAGTGTTTTAGCTCGGCCCAACTGGCCCCATCCACCTATCAGATTCTAAGTAACTTACTCTCCCTGTGAGGGAGAGTGATCCTGCTCGGCCGGGGACTGCGTCTGCTCGGGCTCAGTACCTGAAAAATGGTAAGGAGGTGAGCATTACACAGAACTTAAATAAGCAGTTTCTAAAATGACATACCGAACTACCAAGCCAAACGGAAGTAGTCAAATAGCATATAAATAACAAGTAGTCAAGCCCATATATCTCATGCATATATCAACATTAGCTCGGTTCACATACACACAATCTCATCTAACTCGGCTCGCATCCTGCCATCTCATCTAGCTCTGCTCACATTATAAACCAGTTTGCTCATTACCTACTAACTTTACCTCGGTTCCCATTCTCAACCACTATATCCTTCCCTGACTAATTATACCTCGGTTCACATTCTCTTACCTCGGATTACCATCACTATCTCGGACATTACTCATTATTCCATTTTCACATAGTTTACAATCTTTTACTCTTCTCGGATGCATACACCCAGTGCATGTCTTACACCATTTAGGTCGGATATTGGAGTGTCCATAACTGCGAGTACCACAATACCCGTCTTATAGCTGCGAGCACCACAATGCTCGGCTTATGCGATCAATGCACGCACCCAGTACGCGTCTGCTATGACCAGGAACACTACCGCCGATCATTCTATGGAGTAAGAAGTGTCCATAACTGCGAGTACCACAATACTCGTCTTACAGCTGCGAGCATCACAATGCTCGGCTTACGCGATCAATGCACGCACCCAGTACGCGTCTGCTATGACCAGGAACACTGCCCACCGATTCCGTTCTCGGAACCTTGTGTGAGTCATAACTGCGAGCACCACAATGCTCGTCTTACAGCCGCGAGCACCACAATGCTCGGCTTACGCGATCAATGCACGCACCCAGTACGCGTCTGCTATGACCCGACCACACAACCATTTCTCTTTAATTCCCCTTATCTTATTAACCATTACTTTTAGTTCGGCACATCTCAGTTCACCTCTAATTTATTCCTCTTTGCATTAATCTCATTATTTACTTAGCCCGGCCTCTCTCGGCTCAACCTCTCTACTTATCCCTTTAACCATCTTTCTAGCTCGGCCTCTCTCTCGGCTAAATTCGGTAACCATTCCCTCTTTCCATTAACCTTACTCATTTTCTGCCTTATTACTCTATCTCTCCTACTTTCCATCTCTACCATTTTCTCATACCCATTCCCGAAGTCACTCAGCTCGGCCACAGACATGGATCATAAATATCAAAGCTCATAAACATTTATACACAAAGTTCATAATCACTTATACAACAGCAACAACCATAAGAATAAAACACTCAACCAATCCATCATGTAAATACCAACATATAGCATATAACGATACTCATCCCTACTTCAAACTCAAGTTTCTAATTCGTTTATTAGTTCCCTTTTTCCCTTTTTACCATTTCCTTTCTACATTAACATAGATCCATTTCCTAATCTAACACCCACTCTTAGTACCCTTTATGAACACCCTAGAAACCCAAACTCAAGTAGAGGTAACACTCACTCCTTACCTCAAACCGTGAGAGATAAGAGTTGAGAGCTTGAGAATGACTTCCTTGGCCTAGACCTTGACCTTGTGAGCTTCACACCGCTCGAATCTGTGTCTTCCTTGCTGCCACCACCACACCACGACGGTCCAGGGACGCCGGAACAGAAGAGAACAGAGAGGAGGAGGATTCCGTTTTGTGAGAAGAGAGAGGGAGAAAGAAAGTGTTGGGGTTTTGTTTGCTGAAGCTCTGGAGGAGAAAGAGAGAGATTCGTAGGAGGAAGAGAATGAGAAATGCAAAGTGTGATATGTGGTGTTTTGAGCTTTCTTTTATTCATTTAGGGAAAATATTTGTGTGGTCAAGATTCATTGGCTTCTTGGGGAAGCTAGAATGTGTGGACAGGGTTCATTGGCTTCTTGAGGAAGCCATGAATAGTACTTGAGAGGGACATAAAGCAATGAAAATGACATAAAGTGAATGGCAAGGACAGCGTACGGATGGTACGAATCCCAAAGGGCTACAGCTCAACATGAGCTGGCACGGAGGAGCTAAGACGTGTTGGCTCGGGTACATCGGCTAGGATACGTTGGCTCGGCTTGTAAGAACAGCAGTAGTCCGAGCTTCCTTCTCGGATAGGACAATGGGTTTCACGTTGGATCCCCTTTCAGCTCGGTCCATAAGCACACATTCTTATGTAGCTCGGCCGAGGTCGGGCCGAGGCCTTAATTTCACATCCTAGGTCAGCCTATGTTCATACTACCCTTCTAACCCTGTACAATTTCTAAGGCTTAATCCTATCCTTAAATAGATATTTATATATTAAAATTATATTATTTAATATTAATTTTCGGGATGTTACACTGGATGTAGCTTTCAAGTGGATGAAAGTGAACCAGGATAAATCACTGTGTCGTATCTCTAAACCCTTAACTCTTTACATTCAAGTCATTTCAATATTGTTCTTGGTTGAAAACCTAGAAAAGATTGATTTTCATAATTGATTGAATTGAATCTTAATTGTACAAATTGATTTGGGGAAAATCATTTTCATAACCTAGGTAATCAATAAGAATATTGGTGTTAATCAATTCCGCTTAATCTCTGATCATATGTGTTAATTGATTGATTTTCGTATTTGATTGAAAAGTGATTTTTCAGTTTTAACAGTGATTAATCGAGTAACTGTTTTCATTAATCGATTAATTTTAATCAAGCTTTCGGCATGAATCGATTAACCATTCTATTAATCGATTAACAGCTGAAAATTTTGAGAAAATCATTTGTTTTAATCATTTCGATTCGTTTCTTTCGAAAATCTTTCAAGGTTTATCTAACACCTATTCAACCCCCCCTTCTAGGTGTTCTCCTAGTGTTTCCTAGTTATTTCACCCACCGATTGTAGGTTCCAATAATTGGTATCAGAGCTCGGTCGAAAGACACGAGCATAGAGCTTTTTCGTTAAGATCCTTGAGGAAACTACAATGGGTTCTACGAATCCCTTTGGTGGTGAAGGTGCTTCAATTAGCCTCCCTCCTATGTTTGGTGGAGAGGGTTATGCTTATTGGAAAATTAGGATGAGAATCTTTATAGAAGCCATAGATGTGAACATTTGGGAAGCCATTGAAAATGGTCCTTATATTCCCTCAAAAGAAGTAGAAGGTGTTCTTACACTAACTCCCAAAGATAAGTGGACCGATGATGATAAAAAGAAAATTCATTATGATTTAAAAGCTAAGAATATCATCACCTCCACTCTATCTTATGATGAGTTCTTTAGAGTCTCCCAATGTCGTAATGCCAAAGAAATGTGGGACACCTTGCAAGTCACACATGAAGGCACTAGTGAAGTTAGGCGTGCTAGATTAAATTCTTTGATGCATGAATATGAATTGTTTCGTATGTTGCCTAATGAATCTATATGTTTTATGCAAAAGCGTTTTACTCATATTGTTAATCATCTCATTGCTCTTGGTAAAACTTTCTTGAATTGTGAACTTGTTAACAAAGTTTTAAGATGTCTAAGTAGGGAATGGCAACCTAAGGTTACCGCAATAGTTGAATCAAAGGACTTGGACAACATGGACTTAGCAACACTTTTCGGAAAGCTTCAAGAACATGAAATGGAGCTTGGACGCTTACATATGCATGAAGAATCGGACAAGAACAAAGAAAGAAAAGGAATCGCTCTTAAAGCTCAAAGGTCATATAAAAAGGAAGAGAGTTCCGATAATGATGATAATGATGATAATGAAGATTCCGATTCGGACATTGATGAAGAGGAGATGAAGCTTCTACTAAGAAAGTTCAATAAGATTCTAAGGAGAAAAGGAAGGTTGAACAAGAACAAAAGTAAAGAGAAGAATCCCCCACACTACAAGACCAAGACATCAAAAGAAGGTATAGTTTGCCATGAATGTGGAAAGCCCGGTCATCTCAAGTACTCATGCTCTAAGTATCTCAAGAAGAAGGAGAAAGAAAAGAAAAATTCAAAATCTAAAAGAGCATACATAGTTTGGAATAGTGATGATGAAGATGACAAGAAAAGCACATCGAATAGTTCTTCGGATGATGAAGATGCCGCTTGTCTCAACTTGATAGCTCTAGTAAATGAAGAGGAAAGTTCAAATGATGAATCAAGTGAGCAAAGCTACGAAAGCGATGTAAGTGAAACTAAATCCGAAATTTTTTCTAAATATGAAATCTTATATAATGCTTATGAAGAAATGCATGAACATCTCAAGAAACTAAATTCGGAAAGTATTGAAAGGAAGAAGCTCATTTTGAAACATCAACAAGAGATTTTAGAACTTCAAAAACAAGTTGATGAGCTTAATCTTCAAAATGAACTCTTGATCTTATATATGCTAGTTCTTTTTGTGATTGTGCTAGTAGATTGAATAATGTGGTTGATTGTGAGGATTGCAAGTTGCTTAAAGATGAAAATGCTATTTTGAAAAATAAGCTTGCAAGTTTCACAAATGGTGATATTAGATTGCGGACATTGTTAAATTTTCAAAGAGAAAATTTAAACAAGTTTGGTTTGGGTTATACTAATTCTAAGAGTAAGTCTCATAGAAATGTTGTTGATTTTTCTAAAGTTGATTTTTCAAATGCACCAACATGTTTCTATTGTGGTACTCATGGACATACTTCAAATGTATGTTATATTAAAGTGCATGGTATACCTAAAGGAAAGTTTGTTTGGGTTAAAAAGGGTGAGAGTCCCTACACTAACAAAAATGGATCCAAAACCATTTGGTATATGTTTCTTTTTGATAATGCCAAAAGGGGGAGAAATGGTTGTTTTGTGGAGAAAGGTTTGTGTTTTGCTGTTTTTATATAGGTTGAGAAAAGTTGTTGAAGATAGGGGGAGAATCAAGATTCTATCAATTGGAATTCAAATGTCAAAGCATTAATTGAGGGGGAGAGTCTCACCAAGTGATCAAATAGTTCAAGCATCAACAACTTCAAACAAATTCAAAACATGGTTTGTCATTTTCAAAAAGGGGGAGATTGTAAGATCCATTGAGAATGTTTTGATAAATGACAAAAGGTTTTGAACAAGCTACAAATGTGTTGATCAAGTTCAAGCTCATCAAGCAACAACAAACATCAAGTGATGAAGAGAGAGCAAGCTCATGAAGACTTAGTTTGGTAGTTTATGTTTTATTGTAATATCTTTCGCCTCTCAAGTCTTTTAGTTTATGAGTTTGGGTAGAGTTAATAGAGGGTAGTGAATCTCTATCAAGGTCATGATTATATCATATTTTGAGTATTCACTTAACCTAAAATCAATAGGTGGCTTAAAGGTTTGAAAGAAAAGGTTTAGTTTTTGAGAAAACAAGTTTTTAAGTGTTTTTCATCTGACTAATCGATTAAGCACTTTGACTAATCGATTAGAATTTTCATGCCTTACGCACTTAATCGATTAACTAATGTATTAATCGATTAAGACCTTTGTTAATCGATTAACACGTACAGATCTGGTTTTTTAAATACGTTTTTCACTTCTCAAAAGCACTTCTAAATGTTCCTAACCTTTGTGATCAATATACAACATTTTGATATTCATTTTACAAAGAATCAAGCCACTCTATTCTCTCTCACTTTCATAGATCAAAGCTTTCAACTTTTACATTCTTTGATCAAGAATCTTTGAATCTCTTATGTTGATATTTTCATAGCTATTGAAAGAGATTCATAGGATTGTTATTGTTTTTCATTTGAGTTGTAATCATTGCAAAGAAGGCAAGCTATCTACAACAAAGGAAGTCTTGGTTGTTCATCAAGCAAACAAGCATTTGGAAGTCTTGATTGTTATCAAGCAATTGGAAGTCTTGTTGTGTTAACAAGCAAATTGGAAGTCTTGGTGTGAGGAATCATCAAGCAAGTGGAAGACTTTGAAGAATCTCAAAGCAAATTGGAAGACTTGTTGTGGGGAATCGGCAAGCAAGAGAAGAGGTTAGATTAGATTCAATAGGGTTACAAGGCAAGGGTGTGGTATCTCTTGTAGGCTATCAAGAAGGGAGTCTTGAGAGGCATTTACTTGTAATTTGAGAACTCTAATTCCTCATAGTGAAGAATCTCTCTTGGTTGAAGAGGGGACTGGATGTAGCTTTCAAGTGGATGAAAGTGAACCAGGATAAATCACTGTGTCGTATCTCTAAACCCTTAACTCTTTACATTCAAGTCATTTCAATATTGTTCTTGGTTATAAACCTAGATAAGATTGATTTTCATAATTGATTGAATTGAATCTTAATTGTGTAGGATTCTCATGTTTTGATGCTAACAATTTCTCTCCAAGCAACAACATTGGCAACAAGCAAGCTACACCACATGAAGATTAGAATGAGGATTTTTATTAATTCTATTTCAATGTAATCTTTATTTTTATGCAATGCATCTCATTGGTGTGGGTAGCTTAGGTGATTTTAAGAATATTTAAATAATGTTTGATTAAGAGTGAAGATACTTTAAATCTTGATTAAATAGCTCTATTAAAAGTTTTGTGAAAATCCTTTTAGAAAAACCTTGTTTTTATTCAGATTCTGATCAGTTTACTCGAGTAATGAGTATTGGGTCATTCGAGTAATTTATGTCATGACAGGTTAATCGAGTAATGGTTTACACATCACTCGAGTAACTTAATCTGACATGTTTTAATCGAGTGAAGTTATATGGTTTACTCGAGTAATTCAATCAGTGTTTGAAAAATTTTAAAAGGACATAATTTTCTCTTTCACAAGAGATACACATTCATTTCTTACAATTTTCTATAGACTTTAAAAAAAAGCAATTCAAGAGCTATTTTACATCTTTCAAGAGCTATCAAGATTCAACAAAGAACTTTTCATTCTTCACTCTATTTCTCTCATTGTTCAAATATTCTTGAGATCATAATTTTTGTTCTTAGTGGTTGTTGAAGATTTGCAATTTATGATTGCATCATTGAAGTTTCAACACAAGTGAAGAATCTCACAAGGAAGACTTTGAGGATCAAATCAAAGCAAGAAAAGAGGATTGGTTGGAAGCATCTTCAATCAATTAGCAAGGAAATCTAGAATTCTCAAAAGGGGTAGATTAGATCAAAGTGTTTGGTACACACTTTGAGTTGGGTTTTAAGATAGGAGAACTAAGAATCTAGTTGCATCTTAAAACATTGTAAAATCTACATTTGAAGATTTCTAGTGAAGAATCTCTCTTGATTCAAGAGGGGACTGGAGTAGCTTTCAAGTGGGTGAAAGTGAACCAGGATAAATCCTTGTGTCTCTTTTATTTTCATTCCTTGTATTGCATTAATTCATTAACAATTGCATTTTTAGGTTAGAATTGGGGTTTTCTTAATTCTACTCAATTGATCTAAAATTGCATGTTAATATTACTTAAAGTTGTTCATATTAATCATTCATAATTTGTTGAATCATCATAGCATTGTTATTCTTGAAGAACTCCATTGAAAACTAAGTTGTAATTGAATTTTACCCAGTTTACTCGAGTAAAGTTCTTGTCACTCGAGTAATCTGCTTTTAGTTTATGAACAATACTCGAGTAGGTTTTCTGTTACTCGAGTGATTTAAAAATAGCTTTCGTAATACTCGAGTGATTTGCTGAATACTCGAGTGAAATTATTTTTGCTTGCGTATTACTCGAGTGAAGTCTTGAGTTACTCGAGTAATCTGACTTGAATTTTTAAGAAAATTTATTTTCATAAAATCATTCTCTTAGGTGGACGAAAAATCTGTAATAAGACTTCAATATTCTATTCACCCCCCTCTAGACTATATTGAGCCGCTTGTTGGTTTCCAACAAATTGTACAAATTGATTTGGGGAAAATCATTTTCATAACCTAGGTAATCAATAAGAATATTGGTGTTAATCAATTCCGCTTAATCTCTGATCATATGTGTTAATTGATTGATTTTCGTATTTGATTGAAAAGTGATTTTTCAGTTTTAACAGTGATTAATCGAGTAACTGTTTTCATTAGTCGATTAATTTTAATCAAGGTTTCGGCATTAATCGATTAACCATTCTATTAATCGATTAACAGCTGAAAATTTTGAGAAAATCATTTGTTTTAATCATTTCGATTCGTTTCTTTCGAAAATCTTTCAAGGTTTATCTAACACCTATTCAACCCCCCCTTCTAGGTGTTCTCCTAGTGTTTCCTAGTTATTTCACCCACCGATTGTAGGTTCCAACAAAGTTGATAAAACACTAAAAACCTAGAGAGAGAGAGAGAGATGCGTGTATGAAGGAGGGAGATAGGGAGGGTTTCTAACTCATTTTCTTGCCACAAGGATGATGATTCAAGGCTTGATCAAGGATTAATGGAGTGGAAAGTGGTAAATGAATTGGAACCCTAGAGGAGAGAAAAATAAAATATGAGAAAGAGAGGGAGTAACTATGTTGTGTGTATGTGTTGAAGTGTTTATGTTGGGGTTTTTGTTGCATGGCTTTGGATTTGTGTGGCCATGGCAAATGAGTGGTCCACACGCTTTTATTTTTTTACAACTCTGACAGTTTTCGTTCGGGCGAGCCATTTTACGCTGGAGCGAGTTTTCCTCAGTGATTTTGGGTTTGACACTAATCGATTTTCGCTCGAGCCAGCAGAGATTCGCTGGAGCGAACCGGGTTTTCGCTGGAGCGAACCTGTCTTCACTGGAGCGAAATCTACTCAGGGAATCAGGGTCCAATTTGCACTGTTTCACTCGAGCGAACCCATTTTCGCTGGAGCGAGGACCCAAAAGTCTGAACTTACCAACTTCAAACTTCTACAACTTATTTTCTACCCGTTGGATCGTGCTCAAACTTTGAGACCATTTAACACATATATCCTACTTCATATCCAACGATGGAATTTATGATTTAAGCTAGGACACTAGCATTTAAAATTTCCTAAAGTCTTATGAGTCTAATTCCCAACCACTTCTAAATTTCCATTTCTAACTTAACTCTTCATTTTCTTCACCCAAAGTTCATTTAAAGCACTAGTTACACTTAGAAATAAAAATTGGGATGTTACAATCCTCTCCCACTTACCAAAATTTCGTCCTCGAAATTCAACTCTGGAGGAAAACAATTGTGGATGAGTCTCCTTCATTTTGCTCTCCAACTCCCATGTTGCCTCTTCCACGTTGTTTCTACTCCAGATTACCTTCACCAGTGGGATCTCCTTGCCTCTGAGTTGCTTTATCCGCCTATCCTCAATTCTGATCGGAAGAACCTCAAAAGTCAGATTCTCCTTCTATGGCAAGTCATCAGCTGCTACCACATGAGAGGGATCATGAATGTATTTCCTGAGTTAAGAAACATGAAATACACTATGAAGCCTAGACAAATGTGGAGGCAAAGCAATCCTGTATGCCAAGGGTCCAACTCTTTCCAGAATTTCATAAGGTCCAACAAACCGTGGAGTCAGCTTCTTGGACTTGATTGCCCGACCAATCCCTGTGGTAGGGGACACTCTCAGGAAGACATGATCATCCACATCAAATTCTAGAGGTTTTCTACGTTTATCTGCATAGCTCTTCTGCCGATCCTGAGAAATTTTCATTTTATTCTTAATCATAGTGATCTTCTCAGTAGTTTCTTGCACCAATTCTGGCCCAGTCAACAAATTCTCACCAATCTGGAACCAACAAAGAGGCGTTCTACACTTTCTGCCATAAAGTGCCTCAAAGGGTGCCATACCGATGCTAGAGTGAAAGCTGTTGTTGTAAGTAAACTCCATCAGCGGTAACAACTGCTCCCAACTACCAGCCTGTTCTAGTACACATGCTCTCAGCAGATCCTCCAAAGTCTGAATAGTACGCTCAGATTGCCCATCGGTTTGAGGATGATAGGTTGTACTAAACTTTAACTTAGCACCCAAGGTCTGCTGGAGACTCTGCCAAAATCTAGATAAAAATCTAGGATCACGATCAGACACTATGCTGGAGGGCACACCATGAAGCTTCACTGTGTTCCGAATGTACAATTGAGTCAACTTCTCTAGAGTGTACTTCTTATGAATAGGGATAAAGTGAGCACACTTCGTTAAACGGTCTACAACAACCCAAACGGCATCACATCCTGCAGCAGTTCTGGGTAGACCTGTCACAAAGTCCATGGCAATGCTGTGAGACCCACAATTTTACCCAATTTAATTGTGAAATTATATTTGAATTTACAATATTATATTTTATTTTTGATAAATCATGATACCTGGATTTATTTAAAATCGTATGTTTTATATATATATATATATATATATATATGCACATGGGATATATATATATATATACATATATGCATACCAATGTTTTCTTTAATGTATTTAAAATTGTATTCTTAGGATGAAAATATTTATAAGGTATAGTGTTTTATTTAAATGATATTAGAAGGTGAAATGATTTTGAAGGATTACGGTGTTCTATCTTCAGAAATTCATATCTTTTTAACCGTAAGTCAGCAAATTACAAATTATATGTCAAAACGATCGTATAGAAATATAGATTATGAAAAAGTAAAGTTTTTATTTTTATTTTAGAGTCTTCGAAATTTTATCACTGCTACTGTAATGTACGAATTTTGGAGTTTTAAGTTTGAAAATATGTTTCTAATAATGCATTTAATGACTCTTTGACCCAAAAACATTTTTATATGCATGGAAAATATTTTTTTTTTAAAAAAAATCCATTATTGGTTGCACCGTCCAAATAAAATTTAATTTCTGTATTTTTGAATTTTAAAATTTGTTTGAAAGCTTATGAAATGCATTTTTGAAGGAAATAACTTTAGAACTTAAAAAATTCATAACTTTCAAACCGTAAGTCAAAAAATTATAAATTTTATATAAAAACGATCGTATTGAAGTGTAGATTTATAAAATATAAAAATTATAATTTAAATCGGTGTGCTGCAAAAATTTTGTATCTGTACCAATTAAGAATGAATTTAGAGTTTTAATATTGGAAAAATTATTTTAAAGCCTAGAATTAATTATTGGATCTCAAAATATTTTTATTTGTATGTTCAGATATTTATTTAAAAGCTGATTGGCTGCACCGTCCAGATTATTTTATTTTCCTATTTATTTTTGAATTTTAAAGTAAAAAGCTTTAATTTGATTGGATGAAAGGGAGGTGGATTCAAAGTGAGTAAATGAAAATTTTGTTCTTCCCACATGGTCTATGGGTGCCGTCCAAATGCATGGGAAAGGGAGGTGATATTTTCTAAAAATTTACCTAGAAAAATCTTAGAGTTTAAAGCTTATAGGAGTTGGAAAAATCCTATTTAATGCATGTGCATGTTCCTAGACTTGGTTTAAGTAAAAATTGAAATTCTTTGACTCATTTTCTGATGTGTGGGGCGTGTAACTCAGCCCATTTTTGGGGAAATTCATTTCCTACTTCACCTATAAATAGAGCCTAAGACCCCTCATTCTTTTACACACAACAAACAATTGTTTTGAGAGAAAAAAAATTTGAGAAAGGCTTTGAGAGAGAGTGGTTGAGGCGTGGCACTCTTGTGGAAGGGAAGGAAAATTTTCATACTCACTTTGAAGCTCTTCTTTGCTAAGGAGAAGAGGTAATCCTAGAAACCTAATTTTTATTTTAATTGTTAAGCTCTTATTCTTTATTCTTTTGTTAAATAAACTTCTTATACTCTTCTATGGTTATGAAATTGTGAAACTAAAATCTCTAATCTCTTCTCTGATATAATCTGAATTTTGGATGGTTAGTGTGAATTTGGTTGAAGGTCAAATGAATAAGGATTAAAAAGGGACAAAACAAAAATTGTTTAAAGAGAAAATGATCTCCCCTTTTTAGCCTTTGATGACCGAAATTTTTATAATGAAATAAGGAAATAATATTCTGAAATTTTAATTGATAAAGGTTTATATGTTTTAGGAATTTTTTTTTAATCCTTGTTGTATTGTTGTTTTGATTATGAATATAAGTATGAAAGCATGAATAATAAGTAAGTGATGATGAACAAAAAAAATATAATATTGTTGTGTGTGTTTTGGCCGTGAGGCCTATAGTGTTTTTTTTAAAGGATAATAGCAAATTATATATGTTATTTTGTTTAGTAATTATGTGTATTTGATGATATTTGATGTGGTTAAAAGGTGATTGATTGACTTATTGTTTTATGTGATTATATAAATTGATAAGCTATACTGTTAAGTGTTGTACAAAAAAATAATCTGACTCAAAAGTGCTTATTTTCTATTCCAATTGATGTTTTAAGTAGATTTTTGGAAGGTATGGAATTATATGAATAAAATATATATGTGTTTATAAATTAATATTACTCTTCTATTTTTATTATTAGGACCAAAAATTATTATTGGTAGGAAAGAATAATTTTTGCTAAATTCCTAATTGCTTAAATGGTTATATGATGCATATGTATGTTATTGATATGTATATGGTTGTATATGAATGTTAGAACATGTGTGTTTCAATTTCTAGAGGTGATGCAACTGAATTTAGTGGCTGTCCAACAAGCAAAAATATTTTATTGAACTTATATTTAATCATATTTTTATAATGGAATTTGTAAGGAAATTTTAGGAAAAAGTGACATGTCTTTTTGATAAATCATTTGTGAGAAAAGTGATTTTTAAGACTTGTAGTGTATGCTGTCCAAAATTATAAATTAGTTGCATCAACTATAGAAATTGTTTTAGAATAAATTAGTATGTAAATTTTATGTTAGGACCTTTAGTATAAGTGTGTAGAGTTAAAAAGGAATTATGAAAGTGATTTTTTGGAATTAAAGCTTTTGCTGTCCAAAAATTATTAAGTTGATTTCATTAAGTTTGGAAATTGTTTGATTTGATGAAATATGTGATTTTATGTGTTAGGGATTTAGATGCATAAATGTACTGATGTTTAAAAAGTGATTTTTCTATACTGTTTAGGATCTGTAATTAAAATTGCATCAACTTTAGAATATATATATATATATATATATATATATATATATATATTTTAGCTTTTTTTTTTGGTAAAAAGAAAATCTTATTACCACAGAGCAAAAATTAATACAACTCAAAGGCACTCCTTTTGCACCCTGCCACCTTCTAGGAAGGGTTCAGGAATAGCAGAAGAAGCCCAACCTCATATTTACTTGCCACCTTCTATGAAGGGTTCAAGTGAGATATGAAGCCAAAGAATTATAATTCATTACAAATCCTTTGTACCAAAGGTTTATTATGCCATTGTCTAAAAGAATGATAACAACTATTGATTCTAAGGCTTAGTTCTCTCTTGACAATCCTGAATATAGTGCCAATTGATCTCCTCGAGTCTTGAAATGTTCTCAAGTTCCTCTCATGCCAGATCTGATAGCAAACAGCAGACCATAATGTAATAACTACTCTCCTTCGAATTTTGTCCTAAAAACCATGCTTCAACCATATGGTCCAGTTTGTAAATTTGTAAGGAAAATGCTCAACTCCAATCCAATCACAGCATATCTGCATTAACTCCCTTGACCAACTGCATTCACTAAACAAGTGTTTGTGAGTTTCCTGACTAGCAACACATAGACAGCAGTGATTTGGTATGCCAAGCTAGCCCATCCTATCTATAGTATCAAGTCTGCCATGAATAATCAACCATAAAATGAATCTGTGCTTAGGCTGAGAAAGATGATTCCAGATGACTCTATGCATAGGGAAGTGTTGAGTCACATCAGACATGAATTTATATCCTGAACTGATGCTATACATGCCAGTCTGATCTGCAGTCCACACATTACCTTGAAAACCAGATTGTAGCTTGTCCCTAACTTTCAGGATTTGTTTCCAGTGCCAGTTATGATGCTGCATAGCAGTGCAGTCCCAAAAATCCTGGTCCTTTATGTAAATTGCATGAATCCACCTTACCCACAGGCACTCCTTTCCACTAACAATCCACCACACTTGCTTCCCCAGAGCAGCAGAATTGCAAACCTCAGTATTCTTAATATTAAGACCACCATTAACTCTGGGCCTACAAATAGTATCCCAAGCCAATTTGGCTCTATAATTGCCCTGATCATCTTTGCCCCACAAGAATCCTCTACAGAGTTTATCCACTTCCTTTATTACAGCCTTAGGAATAATGAAAAAAGAGGCCCAATACACATGCAAATTTAAAAGGACAGAGTTTATTAAGCACAATCTACCTTGATAAGAGATGTTTCTTGTCTTCCAAGTAAGTAGTCTAGCAGCCACTCTCTGAATCAGAAAATTACAAGTGGTCTTGTTCCACTTCCTGGCCATAAGAGGAACACCAAGGTACCTACAAGGGAAAGCACCAGCTTGAAAACCAGTAATCTGCAGAAGAGATTGATGCACATCCATATTAACCCCAGCCATAAACATGGAAGATTTGTTCTGATTGGCTTCTAGACCAGACCAGTGAGAAAACTGGTTGAATGCATTCCTGATAATATCAATACTTGCAGGATGAGCCTTTGAAAAGACCATCAAGTCATCTGCAAATGCAATATTTACTAATCTGAGCTCTTCGCATTGGGGATGAAATATAAAGTTTCTGGCTTTTGCTGCATTCTGAAACTGTCTTGTCAAAATTTCCATTGCAAGGACAAAAATAAGTGGAGACAATGGGTCTCCTTGCCTGATGCCCCTTGTTCCCTGGAACTTCTCACCCTTGATGCCATTGATAACAATGCTATAGGAAGCTGTCCTGATACAAACCATGACCCAGTGAATAAACTTGGAGGGAAATCTCATAGCCTCAAGCATCTGTTCTATGAAAGGCCACTCAATGGAGTCATAGGCTTTCCTCAAATCGATTTTCATCATACATCTTGGTGATATGTTCCTTCTACCATAAAGTCTGATCAAATCCTGTGTGATCAGGATGTTATGCAGGATACTCCTATCCTTGACAAAAGCACCCTGATTATCCTGGACAAGATAAGGCAATACCAAGCTTAACCTGCTGCAAATGATCTTAGTAATACATTTATAAATGCTATTACAACATGCAATTGGCCTATACTCATTTACACAGCTAGGATAATCTACTTTTGGAATCATAACAAGGAGGGTATGGTTCACTTCCCTGAGGAGTTGCCCTGAATGGAAGAACTGCTGGATCGCCTCAGAACAGTCAGCACCTACAATCTCCCAAGCTGCTTTGAAGAACCCTGAACCATAACCATCAGGTCCTGGAGCTTTGTCCTGGTGAATTGATAACATAGCATCCTTAATTTCCTGGTCAGTGATTGGTGAAATAAGAGATAGTTGCTGCTCTGTGGTTAAAACATTCCCTTCACTAAAAAAGTCCTTATTAACTGCAATGTTGTTATTTTTGGCCCTGAATAGGTCCTCATAGTAATGCAAAAAGGCTTGAGCTATCTGATCTTGATCATTAATTACTCCCTGAGCAGTTTGAATTCTCAGAATCCTGTTTTGATATTGCCTTTGCTTAATTGAGTTATGAAATACCCTGGAATTTTCATCACCTTCCTTTAGCCAACTCAGCTTAGCCTTCTGTCTCAGGAAAGCATAGACTGCTTCCTTCACTTCCAAGTAACTTCTGGTTAAATTTCTTTCTTTCAAATGAAGAGTGGTATCATCAGGCTTAATTTCCAATTCAGTTTGCACAACATTCAATTCTTCTCTAATTTGCAATTCCCTTCTATCAATACCCTCATAAGCTTCCCTATTTAGATTCCTGAGAGATTTCCTGAGATCTTTGAGCTTCATGCAAATTTGATACATTTTATGGCCATACACAGTTTTATTCCAGGCTTGTGACACTAACTACATAAAAGCATTGTGATCTGAAACATGTACCATTTCTCAACTGCTGCTGACCCCAGTCAATGATGATAGGACAGTGATCTAAAACCCCAGGGTTTAGGAAATTAGTGAAAGCTGTTGGCCACTCCATACACCATAGATTATTGACCATACATCTGTCAAGTTTACAACTCACCCTGTCCCTACCAATTTGCTTGTTTGACCATGTGAGATTATGACCAATGTATCTCATGTCAAACAGATCACAAGAACTAATACACTCTTTAAACTCCATCATGCTTCTATAATCCACAGGATTCCCACCAATTTTCTCATTTTCAGATAGATAACAGTTGAAATCCCCTAACACCACCCAAGGTCTGTCAATAAAACAGTGCACACCACTAAGGACCTGCCATAACTCTTGCCTTTCAGTGATCTCATTTGATGCATAAATAAAAGTTATAAAACAGGTCTGCATAGTTTGCTTCAAAGTAACCAAGCAATGCATGTACTACTGAGATCTAGCTATAAGCATTACATCAAAACTGTCTTTTTTCCAAATGATCCAGATTCTACCAACTACACTCACATCCAAATTGTCAAGAGATCCCCACCTTGGAGCCACCTTATTCCTAATCTGCTGAAAACAATTAGTTCTTAGTTTATTCTCCAGAATTCCAACCAAACCTATACTTTTGTCCCTACACAAATCTCGAATAGCATCTTGTTTAAGAGGGCTATTCATCCCTCTGATGTTCCAGGCAACAATCTTATCCATGGGGTCCTTGCCTTGAGGGGCTACCTCTTGGCAACTCTTTATTTTTGTTTTGTGCTTTGCTCCTAGTTTGGACTGGAATCCATCCCTCCTTATCTCTATCAGTAGTTATCTCTGAATGTGCAACTTCTTTGCCTTTAACTGCAATTTTGACATTATTTTGATCAGTAGCTGCATCCAAGATCCTTTCAGCTTCCTTCTTAGCATTTTCTATGTTCTCAGCAGGAATTGATTCATTGACAAATTCCTCTTGAGTCTGCACAGCCCTAACCACCTCATCAATGTCCTTCTGTGATGGCTTGTTCTTCACCACCCACTGCTGTTTAACACCTTTCCTACACATATTTGAGTCATGGCCATAGGTTGAACATTTAGCACATAGTACTGGCTTCCATTCATATGTGACTTTCTGACTGATAACAGTACCCTTCTCATCCTCAAAGTATACTTCATTTTGCAACACTCTAGGATTAACTTCCACTAGCACTCTAGAATAGTTAATTCTGTTTCTCTCTTTTGTTACTTGATCCACCATTATAGGTGTGCCAATCAGACTAGCAACCTTGCCCAGAGCCATAGCCCCCCAATATTTCAGGTTAAGATTTGGCAACTGAACCCAAACTGAAACTCTGTCCAGAAAATCTCTAGTCATTGATTTTCCATTCCAAGGAGCCATTATGATAGGTTTTCTGTCAAAGTGGAACAGGCCTATGTCAAGCACAACATTCAATCCATCAGTGCTATTAAATGTAACTATAAAGGTGCCATATGAGTTCATCAGGACATTATCTACTCCATGCTCACCCCACACTTTCCTGATGTAGCCATTAAGGACAAGGAATGGGGGGGGGGGGTTTGCACCTAAAACATAACAAACCAATGCATTCTTCCAGTATATCAACTCAGTTTCCACATCAGTAGTTTGTATTTTACCTATGGCCACTCCTTCCTTCAATTCAGGTTTAAAAAACTATAGCTTCTCACCTGCAATCCTCAACTTGCTTATGTCAAACTTCTCCCAAACACTTGGTTGCTTAGTGGAGTCCTTTCCCTTTTCTGTCAGCATTTCACCATTATTAGGATTCGAAGGCATATCACTCTTTAGATCAGAACCCTTGTCCACATTCATCAACTCCTTATTCCCTATAGCAGATGCCTTTTCTTGAATCTTTGCTCTCAGGATATCAATCTTCTGCACCCATAATTCGACTTGCTTGGGGCTTAAGTTATCTATGTCTTCAAGGTCTTCCTCATCAAGTTGTGAAAAATCAATCTTCGATGGCGTTCCATAAGGACTCGTCGTATCTGTTTCATCAGTTTTGATCACAAAAGAAGGCGTTTTCGGCGGCCTCCCTCTCTTTTTGCCCATTACGGCGTTGATGGCGGCGGTACCTAGGGTACAGTCGCAAGAGAGAGAGAGAGAGAATTCGAATGAATTAATATTTGTTATGTATTTTAGCTTTGAAGACATGAGTTATGTTCTATATGAATTAAGTGTGCTCATGATGTGGTTATGTGATTTTTATTTACTGCTTAACTTGGTTTTAAGGTTGCATCAAAACAAATGATTTTAAAACATGTTGTATGATTTATCTGCAAATGGTAGTTGTTATAAGATATTTGGAAATGAGTTTTTGAGTAATTAATGTTTTAGAATTTATTTTTGAGAGGTGATAATAAAAATCTAAAAGATATATTATTTTTAGAAAAGGTTTTCATGATTTAAAAAGCTAAAAGAAAAAGTGATTTTACTAATACAATAATCTGTTTTTAGTTTCAAAGAGGTTTTAAGCTACTGATAGTGTTTGTATTTTTTTTAAAGGATACTAAGTGTTTTGATTAGTAAAGTGTCCTTTTAATAAATTTTTTGAATTGATTTGTTATTTGGATTATGTGCATCAAATTGTTAAAGGTTCTCGTTCGGAATCAAGTAACGCAAATTCAATTCAAGAGGACGCTAATTCTTTAGCTTCACATCAAGATGAGAGAGTAGCTATCTGTAACACCCCTAATTTTCGTCTCCCGGATAATAATGAAATTAATAATAAAGTTTTATTATTAATTTATATAAATTTTCCAAGTTTATATTTTGTATTTAATTAGCCTTGAAATATAAAAATAGGTGAAAATATTTTTATATGGCAAATAAATACAAAAATATGGATATTGCATTTCAGTCCTTGGATTAGGACCTAAATGTAATATTAGAAAGGTCCTTGGAGGGAAAGATTTAAAAAGTATTAATTTTTAAATTTTGTACTGACCTAACCGGTTAGTAATGCCCTGTAACCGGTTACACGATGAACCCAGAAACTGGGTTAGTGCATTTTGATGAGTAATCACTTGATTAATCCACGAATTGCCACAAAATCAGCCTAAGATCAGTGGAAAACAGGCGTCGGTATGCATGTTAATCTAATTCTTCTATAAAAGCCAGTGTGTTGAAGAATTTGGGGTTGATTTTGCTGAGTTTGGTGTGAGAGGTGCTGTTAGGGTTCCAAAATCGTCTGGAGTAATTCTTCTTCTTCTGAGTGTTAGAGAGCGAGTGATACACCTTTACAAAGCTTGAATCAAGGGTTTTGTATTGATATAAAGATTGTGAGCAGAGAGTTCTTGTGTGAGGAGGAATCCATCCAAGAAGAGAAGCTATCAACACTGTCTCTGTGTTCGTGGAGCTGTCTTTGAGCTTCAATTTAGGTAAGCTCAAGCACTCTTTGATTCTCAAACCAGTTTGATTTTCTAGTGCATGTTACCTAGAGCAAGTCCTAATTGTTTTCCCTAATTTCTTTGGCCAATCTCTATGTCAAATTCCCTGGTGTTTGGACCCTGTTGCAGGAAAACGTGGCTGAGAGCAGAACCTGGAATTTCTGTGGTGTTTGTGGATTTCCTTCAATTTCAGTGATTATACTCATCAAACACGACTTTGAGGTATGGGAGAAGTTTACCTTATACTAGATTGAGACTAAAATCAAGTGATTTAGGACTTGAGTCAACAAAGACTCAAAAGGGCATTATGTGTTTAAGGTTAAAAAGGCTTGGAGGCCAATTTACAGTTCAATTCTGTTTTGAGTAGTTTTGATTTGATGCATGCAAGTGATTTTGATGCTTGAATCATAATCTAAATTCTTAGTATGAGTTTTGTGGTATTAAATTGTGTTTATGTGGGTTCCTATGCAATTTAATACTCTAAATTGAATGCATGCAAGATAAATATGTTGCTGTGGTTGAACATGTTTATTTTAAGGTATGTGAACTCTTTTGAGTGTTGAAATTGGTTAGATTTGAGTATTGGAAAGAATGGTATGCAAAACCTCATTTTTCAATGTACAGACTGCATAATCTAACCGGTTATTCGATAATTGTAACCGGTTAGATACTGTAAATTTTCAAAGAAAATGAATTTCTGAAATTGGTCCTGTGTTCTTACCATTTTTACTCAAGTCTACACTCTAATTTCACTTGAACTCAATCTGAAAACATGTTGATAAATACTGTTTGGTTCAGATTGAATTTGAGGAGTTAATGCCTTAATGTTTTGAGATAATTTCAAGAGGAAATTGTGCTCATTTGGAATTGGATTGTGATTTAGACTTTTGAATGATGAAATCAGTGGGTTTGAGGTATAAAACAATGTTGAACTTTGTTTATGGATTGGGTAGAGAATTCAAGAAAAAAGGTTTTCTGAATTGCAATGGTTAGTAAGTTCAGGTCTGTAATTCTAACCGGTTAGCCTGAGATTGTAACCGGTTAGTACCTGAAACTGAAAAATAAAAGTTAAGTCTTTTAAGTGAAAAATGAATACCATTGGTTAAGTTCTTCCCAATCTAAGCCTAATGGCATGTTTTTAAGTTAATTCAAGAATGAATTTTTGGGCCAAAGGTTATACCTCAAATTAATCATTCAAAAGAGAAATTGGGATATTTCTAAATCACAATAATTAAAGTAAAGATAAAAACCAACCTCAATAATTGTGCATTCATGCATAGAGAATGGAAGATGGGTTGGTAGGAAACGTTTATCATATTCTTGGAATATGAGGAGGGTACTCCGGGAGTACCGAATTGTAACCTACTTGATGACACATTCTGGGAATGTGGCCAGTGTTTGGGACATGGTTTTTATGCGTTCCGGGAACGTGATGCACACTCTGGGAGTGATGCTTATTTATCCAAGTATGGTTTGGCATTACGTTTTGGGAATGAATGTCAGTGTTCTGGGAACACAATGGTGTATTGGATGGACGTCCAAGATGGACTTTTGTTAGAGGCCTCAGTTGTGGATAGAAATCATGCATCATGCCACTTGCATTATAAGAGATATAATGTTGAAAATTGGTGTGCTCATATGTACTTGAATTATTGTCTGTCCATGACATACTTGTGTTTGTATTTTAGTCTTTATTGATTATGTATATGTGTATACTTACTCCCTATGCCTTGATTAGGTGATGGCCAGATACTTAGCCTGCATCGAGATACGCCCTATCCCTAGTTGTATATGGACGTACGAGGAGCACCGAGCCACCTTTGAGGGGGAGGTGGAGATCACTCTCTACCACCTTAACCCTCTGGTTCGGGTGCGACCTCGTAGATTTAGGATCCCTTTAATCTATACTATGCATGTTCCACCCTTTTACTCATATAGAGGACCACCCCCGGCTCGACCAGTGCGTCGATTTCATAGTTTTTGTTTTAGAGCTGCCACTCGTACTCACCCTTCATCCCATAGAGTTGTTACTAAGGAGACTACTTCTCCTGGTCCGACTGAGTTTGAGAGGACTGCCTCAGCAGATCCTAGACCCAGTGGTGGGGTCTCTGCACAGTCGGGCGAGGTCGAGGAGGACCCTGTGGAGGATGAGGACGAGGAGGAGGTGCCTGTCAAGCCTACTGTTTCTGCTAGAGGTGGACCTGCTGGTTCCTAGGAGCCTGCATAGCATAGATGTTTTGGATCCTAGGTCTAGGGATAGAGCTGTAGAGGATCAGAGGAGCTGCTGATGCGTGGATGACCTCCTCTGGGACTTCTATTTTGATATTGTGATATATTGTACATATTTTGAGAGGTCTTAGAGTGAGGTTTATTTTGAGCAGTTGGTTTTGTATATGTTTCATCAAAACTTGCTATCTCGACTTTTACTACTTGCTACTTGCTAATACTGGTGGGGGTTTCTATCATGATATATATATATATATATATATATATATATATATGATGTTTTTCTTTACCTAAGCAGTGCCCCACAAGTATTATTTTTACTTCCGCATACTCTGATTTTGGTTCAAAAGGATTCGGCAATAAGTTTATATTCTATACGTTCGATCAAACTCAAGAGACAAATAATATGTTTTGAATAAAGGTTACGAATATGTTTCATTATGTTAAAAAGACATTGTCTCAAGAGCCTTTTTGCAAGTATGATATTATTAAGCCGAATTCAAATTATTCGTCAAGATAAAAGGTGTTTATAATTGAGCAAGTACCAATTAAAAAGGAAAAATTTTCTAGGCCCAATTTTTGATAGCAAGTATTCAATATTTGGAAATATTTATTATTTTCAAAGATATAAAACAAGGGTGTCACATCTTTGGTGGTATAAGAGCATTGTTCCTGTCCCTCATGGCCCTGATGATGCAGCTAAGTTTGGTATTCAATGTTATTTGAATATGTTTGAGTAAGATTGTTGAGTAAGCTAGTAGTGCTTATGTTTTAAAGACCTTTTAGTGACCCAAAGCCTATAGTGCAGGTCTTTCTATGGCAACCAAAAATAGAAATTATACGAATGAAATGTTAGAACGTATTACGACTGTGCTGGAGGGTATGCAGCAGCAGCAGCATCAGCAGCCACCTCAACGACGAGCTGGTAGTCCACATGTTGGCAATGTGGTGAATCATGATGCTAAGACTCTGTCGGAGTTCAGAAAGTGAAATCCACCAAGGTTTGAAGGAGGATACAAACCTGATGAGGCAAATAAGTGGTTGTACGAGATCAACAAGATTTTCAGAACATTAGACTGTTCGGATGAGCAGAAGGTAACCTATGCAGTTTACATGCTTCATGGGGAAGCTGAGAACTGGTGGGATCATACTTTTCAATTGCTGAATTTTGAGAGAAGAGCAATCAATTGGGGAGTGTTTATGGAGAAATTCCTTAATAAATACTTTCCAGAAGATTTAAGGAGAAAGAAGGAGGTAGAGTTCATGCAATTGAAGCAGGGGGATATGAGTGTAGGGGAATATGCTGCCAGATTTGAGGAGTTGATGAAATATTCTCCCTATTACTTGAATAACCCTGATGAAAGGAGTAAGTGTGTTAAGTTCGAAGGTGGACTGAGACCGGAGCTGAAGTCTATTTTCAGTTACCAGAGGATTCAGAGTTTTCCTGCACTTGTGGATATGTGCAGAATGTATGAGGATGATAAGAAAGCTGAGTTGGTAGGAAGCCAAGGAAAGGGTAGTGGACAGAACTATGGACCACAGAGGAAGAAGAGATTTGATCACTGGAATAATAGTCCATATTCTCAGAAGACCAAGGGCAAGGGCAAAGCTGTGATTGATAACAAGAGCAAGTCTCGCGATAATTCTCCTTATTGTGAGAAGTGTAGGCGTTATCACCATGGTCAATTCTGCTGGTCCACAGGAGGATGTTTCAAATGTGGAAAGCAAGGTCATTTTGCCCGTGATTGTAGAGAGCCCGCAAAAGGTGATGCGAAAGGATCTGTTGGCAAGCCTGTGGTGCAGGGCAAAGTGTTTACCCTGAATGGTAATGAAGCAACCCAAACCTCGAATCTCGTGCAAGGTAACTTTTTGCTTAATGATCAACCTTGCAAGATTATGTTTGATTCTGGAGCTACACATTCTTTTGTTTCTCCTGAATGTGTGAATAGGTTGAATCTTGTTGTTTCTGATTCGCCTTGCTATCTTAGTATAGATACCCCTACTGGGATACCCATCTTTACCTCTAAGGTTTGCGTAGGGTGTGATGTTGAAATATTGGGTCGTGTCTCTAAAGTAGATTTGGTTTGTCTCCCTAAGTTACAATTAGATGTGATCTTGGGTATGGATTGGTTGATGAAGAACCAAGTGATCATCAATTGTGAGAAAAAGACAATCCAATATAGAACCCTTGAACCCGAAGGCTATATGTGTTTATTCTCTGCTACTGGAGAAGAAGAGTCAATGCCGATAGAAGAGATTCCTGTGGTGAGGGAGTTTCCGGAAGTATTTCCTGAAGAGATACCAAGATTACCTCCGAAGCGAGAAATAGAGTTTGGAATTGATTTAGTTCCTGGAGCTGGTCCCATCTCTATTGCTCCTTATAGAATGGCACCACCGGAAATGGCAGAAATGAAAAAGCAGATAGAGGATGCAGAAGCAGATGATCAGGCCAAGTGTTTCACCTTGGGGAGCTCCACTACAGTTTGTAAAGAAGAAGGATGGAAGTATGAGAATGTGTGTGGACTACAGACAATTAAATAAGGTCACCATTAAGAATAAGTATCCTCTGCCAAGGATTGATGACCTTATGGATCAAGTTAGGGGAGCTGCAGTATTTTCCAAGATTGATCTGAGATCGGGCTATCATCAGATCAGGATAAAGGAGGAAGATATACCCAAGACTGCATTTCGATCTTGATACGGTCATTATGAGTATGTTGTGATGCCGTTCGGATTGACTAATGCACCTGCAATTTTCATGGATTATATGAACCGGATCTTTAGACCATATCTGGATTTGTTCGTAGTGGTGTTTATAGATGATATCTTGGTCTATTCTAAGAGTCCGGAAGAGCATGAAGAACATCTCAGGATTGTGTTGAAGGTCCTGAAGGAAAAGCAGTTGTATGCCAAACTTACGAAATGTGAGTTTTGGTTGAATGAAGTAAAGTTTCTTGGGCATGTAATCTCTAAGGAAGGAATTGCGGTGGATCCAGCAAAGGTGAGTTCGGTGTTAAGCTGGGAACAGCCTAAGACTGTGACTGAGGTGAGAAGTTTCTTAGGGCTGGCTGGATACTATCGTCGGTTTATAGAAGGATTTTCCAAGATTGCATTACCTTTGACTAAGCTGACTCGGAAAGATCAACCATTCGTGTGGGACGACAGGTGTGAAAGTAGTTTCCGGGAGTTAAAGGAAAGGTTAACATTGTCTCCTGTGTTAATCTTACCTGACCCTCACAAGAGTTTTGAAGTGTACTGTGATGCATCTAAGCAAGGACTTGGGTGTGTGTTGATGCAAGAAGGAAGAGTAGTGGCTTATGCATCACGACAGTTGAAGAATCATGAGGTGAATTACCCGACACACGATTTGGAATTGGCTGCAATCGTGTTTGCCTTAAAGATATGTAGACATCATCTCTATTGCACTACTTTCCAAGTATTTAGTGACCATAAGAGTTTGAAATATCTGTTTGACCAAAAAGAGTTGAACATGAGGCAAAGAAGGTGGATGGAGTTTTTGAAGGATTATGACTTTAAACTCCATTACCATCCGGGTAAAGCAAATGTGGTTGCGGATGCTTTGAGTCGGAAAGCAATCCACATAAGTGCGATGATGGTGAAGGAAGCAGCTTTAATCGAGGAATTCAGAGACTTGAGCTTGTTGACGCAAGTGGAACCATCAAGCATTAAGTTGGGAATGTTGCATATCACAAATGAGTTCTTGGAAAGAATTCGGGAGTTGCAACGAGCAGATGGAGAGTTATTGAAAAGATGAGATTAGGTTCAGAAGGGAAGGAACCTGATTTTAAGATTGGGTTGGATGGAATCCTTCGTTTCAGAACAAGGATTTGCATACCAAAAGATCAGGAGGTTAGAAGATTGATTCTTGATGAAGCACATAAGAGTCGGATGAGTATGCATCCTGGATCAACCAAAATGTATCAGGATCTGAAGAAAATGTTTTGGTGGTCTGGTTTGAAAAAGGATGTTGCGGAGTATGTGGCTTCATGTTTAATTTGTCAAAAAGCTAAGGTAGAGCAACAGAAACCGGGAGGACAGTTGCAACCTTTAAGTATCCCTCAATGGAAGTGGGATAATATCTCAATGGATTTTGTGTCCGGTTTGCCAAGGACAACAGCAAATCATGATGCAATCTGGGTGATTGTGGATAGGTTGACTAAGTCGGCGCATTTTATCCCGATAAATATGCGCTATCCTTTGAATAAGCTTACCCAGATCTACATTAAGGAGGTAGTTCGTCTTCACGGAGTGCCTTCGAGTATTGTGTCGGATAGAGATCCCAGATTTTCTTCACAGTTTTGGAAGAGTCTGCATAATGCTATGGGAACAAGCTTAAAGTTGAGTTCTGCGTATCATCCACAGACAGATGGTCAAACGGAGAGAACTATTCAGTCTTTGGAAGATGTATTGAGGGCTTGTGCACTTGAAGAACAAGGAAGTTGGGATCAAGTGTTACCCCTTGAAGAATTCACATACAACAACAGTTATCATGCGAGCATCGGAATGGCACCGTTTGAGGCTTTGTATGGAAGGAAATGTCAAACCCCGCTATGCTGGTTTCAAGTGGGGGAGAACTTAGTGGTTGGACCAGAAATTGTGTAGCAGACAACTGAGAAGATCAAGATGGTTCAGGCAAAGATGAAAGCGGCTCAGAGTCGGCAGAAGAGTTATGTTGATAAGCGGAGGAGACCAATAGAGTTTTTGGAAGGCGACCATGTGTTTCTTCGAATAGTTCCGATGAAAGGGATCAGTAGAGCCTTGAGAACCCGAAAGCTTTCACCTAAGTGTATAGGTCCATACCAAATCCTTAAGAGAGTTGGTCCTGTTGCCTATCAAATAGCTTTACCACCCTCTCTGTCAAATTTGCACAACGTCTTTCATGTTTCTCAGTTGAAGAAATATGTGCATGACCCATCGGTTGTTTTGAAAATTCAACCTGATGATCTAGCTTTGAAGGAGAATCTTACCTTCGAAGCCAGACCAGTCCGGATAGAAGATCGTGAAGTTAAGCATCTCAGGGGAAAAGTGATACCTTTAGTTAAGGTTATATGGGAAAATGCTGACGTGTCTGAAGCTACATGGGAATTAGAGGAGAAGATGCGTCAAGAGCATCCTGAGTTGTTTACGTAAGCTAGAATTTCGGGGACGAAATTCCTTTTAAGTGGGGGAGTAGTGTAACACCCCTAATTTTTGTCTCCCGGATAATAAGGAAATTAATAATAAAGTTTTATTATTAATTTATATAAATTTTCCAAGTTTATATTTTGTATTTAATTAGCCTTGAAATATAAAAATAGGTGAAAATATTTTTATATGGCAAATAAATACAAAAATATGGATATTGCATTTCAGTCCTTGGATTAGGACCTAAATGTAATATTAGAAAGGTCCTTGGAGGGAAAGATTTAAAAAGTATTAATTTTTAAATTTTGTACTGACCTAACCGGTTAGTAATGCCCCGTAACCGGTTACACGATGAACCCAGAAACTGGGTTAGTGCGTTTTGATGAGTAATCACTTGATTAATCCACGAATTCGCCACGACATCAGCCTAAAATCAGTGGAAAAAAGTCGTCGGTATGCATGTTAATCTAATTCCTCTATAAAAGCCAGTGTGTTGAAGAATTTGGGGTTGATTTTGCTGAGTTTGGTGTGAGAGGTGCTGTTAGGGTTCCAAAATCGTCTGGAGTAATTCTTCTTCTTCTCTGAGTGTTAGAGAGCGAGCGATACACCTCTATAAAGCTTGAATCAAGGGCTTTGTATTGATATAAAGATTGTGAGCAGAGAGTTCTTGTGTGAGGAGGAATCGACCCAAGAAGAGAAGCTATCAACACTGTCTCTGTGTTCGTGGAGCTGTCTTTGAGCTTCAATTTAGGTAAGTTTAAGCACTCTTTGATTCTCAAACCACTTTGATTTTCTAGTGCATGTTACCTAGAGCAAGTCCTAATTGTTTTCCCTAATTTCTTTGGCCAATCTCTATGTCAAATTCCCTGGTGTTTGGACCCTGTTGCAGGAAAACGTGGTTGAGAGCAGAACCTGGAATTCTTGTGGTGTTTGTGGATTTCCTTCAATTTCAGTGATTATACTCATCAAACACGACTTTGAGGTATGGGAGAAGTTTACCTTATACTAGATTGAGACTAAAATCAAGTGATTTAGGACTTGAGTCAACAAAGACTCAAAAGGGCATTATGTGTTTAAGGTTAAAAAGGCTTGGAGGCCAATTTACAGTTCAATTCTGTTTTGAGCAATTTTGATTTGATGCATGCAAGTGATTTTGATGCTTGAATCATAATCTAAATGCTTAGTATGAGTTTTGTGGTATTAAATTGTGTTTATGTGGGTTCCTATGCAATTTAATACTGGAAAGAATGGTATTAGTATGAGTTTAGTATGAGATTTGAGTATTGGAAATAATGGTATGCAAAACCTCATTTTTCAATGTACAGACTGCATAATCTAACCGGTTATTCGATAATTGTAACCGGTTAGATACTGTAAATTTTCAAAGAAAATGAATTTTTGAAATTGGTCATGTGTTCTTACCATTTTTACTCAAGTCTACACTCTAATTTCACTTGAACTCAATCTGAAAACATGTTGATAAATACTGTTTGGTTCATATTGAATTTGAGGAGTTAATGCCTTAATGTTTTGAGATAATTTCAAGAGGAAATTGTGCTCATTTGGAATTGGATTGTGATTTAGACTTTTGAATGATGAAATCAGTGGGTTTGAGGTATAAAAAAATGTTGAACTTTGTTATATGGATTGGGTAGAGAATTCAAGAAAAAGGGTTATCTGAATTGCAATGGTTAGTAAGTTCAGGTCTGTAATTCTAACCGGTTAGCCTGAGATTGTAACCGGTTAGTACCTGAAACTGAAAAATAAAAGTTAAGTCTTTTAAGTGAAAAATGAATACCATTGGTTAAGTTCTTCCCAATCTAAGCCTAATGGCATGTTTTTAAGTTAATTCAAGAATGAATTTTTGGGCCAAAGGTTATACCTCAAACTAATCATTCAAAAGAGAAATTGAGATATTTCTAAATCACAATAATTAAAGTAAAGATAAAAACCAACCTCAATAATTGTGCATTCATGCATAGAGAATGGAAGATGGGTTGGTAGGAAACGTTTATCATATTCTGGGAATATGAGGAGGGTACTCCGGGAGTACCGAATTGTAACCTACTTGATGACACATTCTGGGAATGTGGCCAGTGTCTGGGACATGGTTTTTATGCGTTCCGGGAACGTGATGCACACTCTGGGAGTGATGCTTATTTGTCCAAGTATGGTTTGGCATTACGTTCTGGGAACGAATGTCAGTGTTCTGGGAACACAATGGTGTATTGGATGGACGTCCAAGATGGACTTTTGTTAGAGGCCTCAGTTGTGGATAGAAATCATGCATCATGCCACTTGCATTATAAGAGATATAATGTTGAAAATTGGTGTGCTCATATGTACTTGCATTATTGTCTGTCCATGACATACTTGTGTTTGTATTTTAGTCTTTATTGATTATGTATATGTGTATACTTACTCCCTATGCCCTGATTAGGTGATGGTCAGATACCTAGCCTGCATCGAGATACGCCTTATCCCTAGTGGTATATGAACGTACGAGGAGCACCGAGCCACCTTTGAGGGGGAGGTGGAAATCACTCTCTACCACCCTAACTCTCTGGTTCGGGTGCGACCTCGTAGATTTAGGATCCCTTTAGTCTATACTATGCATGTTCCACCCTTTTACTCATATAGAGGACCACCCCCGGCTCGACCATTGCGTCGATTTCATAGTTTTTGTTTTAGAGCTGCCACTCGTACTCACCCTTCATCCCATAGAGTTGTTACTGAGGAGACTCCTTCTCCATGTCCGACTAACTTTGAGAGGACTGCCTCAGCAGTTCCTAGACCCAGTGGTGGGGTCTCTGCACAGTCGGGCGAGGTCGAGGAGGACCCTGTGGAGGATGAGGACGAGGAGGAGGTTTCTGTCGAGCCTACTGTTTCTTCTAGAGGTGGACCTGCTGGTTCCTAGGAGCCTGCATAGCATAGATGTTTTGGATCCTAGGTCTAGGGATAGAGCTGCAGAGGATCAGAGGAGCTGCTGAGGACGTGGATGACCTGCTCTGGGACTTCTATTTTGATATTGTGATATATTGTACATATTTTGAAAGGTCTTAGAGTGAGGTTTATTTTGAGCAGTTGGTTTTGTATATGTTTCATCAAAACTTGATATCTCGACTTTTACTACTTGCTACTTGCTGATACTGGTGGGGGTTTCTATCATGATATATATATATGATGTTTTTCTTTACCTCAGCAGTGCCCCACAAGTATTATTTTTACTTCCGCATACTCTGATTTTGGTTCAAAAGGATTCGACAATAAGTTTATATTCTATACGTTCGATCAAACTCAAGAGACAAATAATATGTTTTGAATAAAGGTTACGAATATGTTTCATTATGTTAAAAAGACATTGTTTCGAGAGCCTTTTTGCAAGTATGATTTTATTAAGCCGAATTCAAATTATTCGTCAAGATAAAAAGTGTTTATAATTGAGCAAGTACCAATTAAAAAGGAAAAATTTTCTAGGCCCAATTTTTGATAGCAAGTATTCAATATTTGGAAATATTTATTATTTTCAAAGATATAAAACAAGGGTGTCACACTATCTTAAGATATAATGGTACTATGGTAACATTAGGATGATTTCGACCATCTCAAAAGTCGTAATTCGAAGTTATATGTCAAGATACAAGACGACAATTGACTATGGTGTGCTTAGTCGTCCTATGTTGCGGCAATAACTTTATATAGTTTGTCTGATTTTATTTGATATGAAATGTTGTATAATCTAAAGTTATTCTGCTTAACATGATTTTGGAAATGATAAGAGAGCATGTGATAAAGTATCAAATGTATTTGGGTATATTTATGAGATCATGATTTGATCTATGATAGCTTAATTTATTCGAATGGTTATTCCTATGAAAAGGACTTGGTATATTTTGATGTACTATGAAAAGAAATTATGAGAATGATTTATCTTGTGGAAATTCGAAAACAGTACTAGTGTACAGTGATGGTGCAAGCAGCACAATAATTTTTGTTGTATATCCCCTTTAAGTGACTGGCCACGTGGATGACTGTGCCGTGGTTGCAAGTCTTGTGGAATCCACTGTACCATAGGGAGGTGTTTGCTGTTATCCTTAGAGGTCGAGGCCCGTTAGAAATAAGGCTTAGAATGGGTCGACCAAACTAGGTTAATAAAAGACTTAAAAGATTTAAAAGACTTTAAGCTTAAATCCTTTCTAACTACGCGTTAAGAGAGAAGTAGTGGAGAGGAAAGATACCGTATACTTGGAGATCGGCGTATCTTCGAGTGGTGATTGCGATAGGGGAGGGCAAGGACGGTGAAACATCAAGAAGCCTAAGAGCGCTTCCCTAGGCGGGACGATGTTACAATGGTCAAGGTCACCTGCCGGGCATTGATCGTAGCGAGGACTGCAACGCGAACTAGGGATAGAGTCGTCGTCCCCTTGAGAGAATCTTAGATGGTGTAGAGGGAATCCGAATGGGAATAGAAGTCACTGTTGTTGTGAAATTGTGGAATTATGAAATAGGATATATGTTTTGTTTGCTGGCCAAATGTGTGGTTTCAGCTGGTACATACCCTTTGACTTCGATGCCAGCATGGTTAGGATTCCTGTGCATCCCATATGCTTTCCGACTTAGGTTGTGGTTGGATATTGAAGGAGGAGATGTATCGTGTGTGCTAACCTACCCTTACCTCGATGATTTCCCTCCCTAAATCATTGATGGTTATCTTATGGAAAGATTTAGTGGAAAGTTTACAAGTAATGAACCTTTGCGTAATGATATTAAGTTATGTTATAATGATAAGGTTATAATGATAAGAGTAATAACGATATGATATGATGAACACATGATAATCATGATATGTTGATGAGATATAAGTTTATGTCTTGGTATGTGTTTGATCCTAGTGTGATCCATGGAATAAGCCCATGTCGCCGATGACTTGTTCGTTCTGATTGCTAACTCTCTCTCTTCTTCTCTTCTTCTTGTTTCTCTTGGATGTCGAACATTAGATGGCGGAGCGAGTTTTGAGTTTGCTAATGTCACCTCTGGCGGGGGGACACTAGAGTAGAACTACTACCGGTTGGATATGGGAGGGGCCTACTATACTGAGTTTTGAGGACAGAGACCATGTGCTTCGAGGTGTCGCTACTGATCGCGTGGAGGTTCGTTTTCTTTCGAGGGACCTTATGCCCGGAGGGCCTAGGGACTTTCATGAGGCTCAGGATGTTCCACCTGCTAATGCTGATATGGGAGAGGAGGAAGACCCTGAAGAAGATCCTGAAGAGGATCCTGAAGAAGATCCCGAGGAGGACCCAGTGGAGGATCTTAGCGAGGATGAGTAGTGATCATTGTGTTGTGGTCTAGGTTTTGTTTTCAGTCTAGGATGGCAGCTCTCTCTGATGAAACTTATGTAACCCCAATGGGGAGTTTATTGTATATTTTCGTATTTTGGTTCAGTACTTTCATTTTGAGGATAATGGCCTGATGAGCCGAAACACTTTTATATTATGTCAAATATTTTCTAATGAATGAAGGATCTATTATTCTGAAATTTCAACTATCGTATTTTTAAGAATGGCAAAATAGATGATGTGGTAACATGACACTTCTTTTTGGAAAATGAGTTAAGAAAATATTTTGGAGACTAAGTTATTTGTTTAATAACATGCAAACCTTTTTCGAATAATAATACTAACTGTAATGGATGTTTTTATAAAAAAAAAAATGGCGCAAATTTTTAGTGAAAATTGTAGTTCCAAATTGGGGTGTTACATTTAGTGGTATCAGAGCGATGGTTGTCCTTAGTGACCTTAAGCATAGCCTTATATGCTTTCATTGTGTGACTCTGCCTTAATTGGTGTGTAGATGTGAGTTAGTTCTTTTGTGTGGGTAGACGTTTTCCTTAGTCTGAGAGTTTAACCTGTGCATAGGATCGCAATGGCACGTCGACAAGCAAATGTGGAACCAGCTGCTATCATGGCTCAAACAGCTACGATTTTGGCAGGAGTGAGGGATAACATGAACCTTATACACCAACAACTCCAACAGAATCAGAATGCTGGTGGACAAGGAATCAGAGGCCTTGATGAGTTTTGCCGCAAAAATCCGAAGGAGTTTGCTGGAGGTTACGCAACGGAAGAGGCTGAAGCATGGATAACAAGTCTGGAGAGAATATTCGAAGGGATGGTGCAATGCACGGATGAGAAAAAGGTTGCTTATGCTGGATACATGATGGTGGGAGAAGCAGCTGATTGGTGGCATAATGAGAGGCAAGCTTTGGCTGGAGAAGCTGGTGTTATCACTTGGAACCAATTCAAGAATAGGCTTTTAGAGAAGTATTTCCCTGAGCATCTGAAAACAGCCAAGGAAATGGAATTCCTGCGATTGGAACAAGGTAACATGAGTGTAGGGGAGTATGCTGCTAAATTTGAGAATTTGGCAAGGTTTATGCCTTACTATGGAGAGGCTGGAAATGAGAGGTCTAAGTGTGCAAAATTTCTGGATGGTTTGAGGCCGGAAATTAAACAAGCTCTGGCTCCCTTGGAGATAAATGTGTTTACAACCTTGGTGAACAAAGGGAGTATTGTGGAAAATGGTTTGAAGTCGAAGAATTCGACAGGGAAGTCAGCTGCACAAGTTTCAAGTGGTGGTCCTATGAGGCACTCCCTAGGAAATGGAAACCAAAACAGTGGAGCCCGATATCAAGGTCCTTACGGACAGGGAAGTGGACAAAGAGACAATAGGTCTGGTGGGTCAAGGTTTCATGGTGGTTTTAACAATAATAACAGGAATCATCCTCGGAACAACAATCACAATAATCAGATCCGTAACAACAACAGAAACCTCCACAACAGTCGCAACAATCAGTTCAGAGGGAACAACAATAACAATCGTGGTGGGAATCGTGAGAACAACAACAACAACAACAATAACAATGGAGGAAACAGGAACGATGGTGGAGTACAGGGAAATGTACCTTCACTCTGCAACAAGTGCAACCGGAATCACTATGGAGCTGTGTGCCCTTGGAACAATCCCAACTGCTTCAATTGCAACAAACCAGGACACCTAGCAAGGAGTTGCCCAGAACCCAAATGAGAAGTCAATGCGGTGAATGTAGCTAGACCCCGTGGACAAGGAAGAGTTTTCTCAATGAGTGGAGCAGAAGTTGCTAACAATGCTAATTTGATCCAAGGTAGGTGTTTCATTCGTAAGATACCTTTGAATGTGTTGTATGATTCGGGTACTACGCATTCGTTTATTGCTCGTAATGTGGTTGATAGATTAAGTTTGCCAGTAAAAGTTATGCCTTTTGATCTAATTGTGTCTACCCCTACCAATGAGCCAGTCATGGTATCAACTCTTGTTCCCAAATGCCCTGTAGGAATAGAAAATAGAGAGTACTTGATAGACTTAATTGTTTTACCCCTTACCCAACTCGACATAATTTTAGGCATGGATTGGTTAACTGCTAATCATGTCCTCTTAAATTGTGCCGAAAAGACTCTTATTTTCGATAGCTTAAGACCTAGTGTGCCCCAAACCTTAGAACCCGAGCACGTAACTGCCAATCAAATCAAAGCTTCATGGGAAGATGGAGCCATGATATACATGTTTGTCGCTTCTTTGGATGTCAAGGAGGAGAGGAAGCTGGAGGAGCTACCTGTTGTCAAGGAGTTTCCTGAAGTTTTTCCCGAAGAAATCCCTGGATTGCCCCCTGTGCGAGAAGTGGAGTTCGGGATTGACTTGATTCCTGGAACGACACCGATTTCGAAGGCACCTTATCGCATGGCCCCGATGAAGTTGATCGATTTAAAGAAGCAACTAGAAGAATTATTGGAAAAGTAGTTCATTAGACCGAGCGTTTCACCGTAGGGAGCACCTGTTTTATTCGTAAAGAAGAAGGATGGGAGTATGAGATTGTGCATCGACTATCGTCAACTGAACAATGTAACAATCAAGAATAGGTACCTGTTGCCAAGGATTGACGACTTAATGGACCAGCTGAGAGGAGCAACTGTGTTTTCAAAGATCGACTTGAGATCAGGTTACCATCAGATCAGAGTGAAGGAAGAAGATATTCCAAAGACGGCCTTCGGAACAAGATATGGGCATTATGAGTATCTAGTTATGCCTTTTGGAGTGACTAATGCGCCCGCAATATTCATGGATTACATGAATAGGATATTTCACCCGTTCTTAGATTCTTTTGTCGTTGTGTTTATTGACTACATTTTAATCTATTCACGGAATAAAGTGGAGCATGCAGAGCATTTAGCGAAGGTGTTGAATGTGTTGAAGGAGAAAAGGCTTTTCGCGAAGTTATCGAAGTGTGACTTTTGGCTAGAGTCAATAAATTTTCTAGGGCACGTGATAACAAGAAATGGAATTGCAATGGACCCTGCGAAGGTGGAAGCAGTTTTAGAATGGAAAGCACCAACGATAGTGACGGAAATTCGAAGCTTTTTAGGACTTGCTGGTTACTACCAGAGGTTCATAGAAGGATTCTCTAGATTGCTGTTGCCATTAACTATGTTAACAAGGAAAGGACAGACGTTTGTTTGGACGGAGAAGTGTGAGGAATGCTTTCAAGAGCTAAAAAGGAGATTGACATCTGCACCGGTATTGGTCTTACCCGACCCGACAAAGACTTTCTGTGTGTACTGCGATGCGTCTAAGAAAGGATTAGGATGTGTGCTAATGCAAGATGGCCAAGTGGTGGCGTATGCTTCAAGACAACTAAAGGTTCATGAACAGAATTATCCTACTCACGACCTGGAGCTAGCAGCAATAGTGTTTGCGTTAAAGATTTGGAGACACCATTTGTACGGAGTAAAGATAGAAGTTTTCAGCGACCACAAAAGCTTGAAGTACCTGTTCGAGCAAAAGGAGTTGAACATGAGACAAAGAAGGTGGATAGAATTTCTAAAAGACTATGACTTTGAAGTACAGTATCACCCTGGAAAGGCGAATGTTGTAGCTGATGCACTAAGAAGGAAATTCCTTCATGTATCTGCTTTGATGATAAAGGAACTGGAGCTACTTGAGAAGTTTAGGGATCTGAATATGGCAGTGGAGTTGAACCCAAGGAGTATGATACTGGGAACTTTGAAGGTAAACAACGAATTCATGGAGCAAGTAAAAACGTTACAATCGACAGATCCAGAGTTACAAGAAAAGAAGGCGCTGTCAGATAAAGGAAAGGAAGTGGAGTTTCAGATAGGAGCAGACCAAATTCTATGATTCAAGGAAAGAGTTTGTGTGCCGAACAACCAAAAAGTCAAGGAGATGATCTTGGAAGAAGCGCATAAGAGTAGGTTGAGCTTTCATCCCGGAGCGACAAAAATGTATCAGGATTTGAAGAAGATTTTCTGGTGGTCAAGAATGAAACGGGAAGTAGCAGAGTATGTGTCCAGATGTCTAGTGTGTCAGAAAGCCAAAATTGAGAACAAGAAACCTGGAGGAGAATTACAACCGTTACCAGTACCTGTGTGGAAATGGGATAGCATATCCATGGACTTTGTTTCCGGTTTTCCAAGAACTCAGAAAGGATATGATGCCATTTGGGTAGTAGTGGATCGCCTTACCAAGACGGCACGCTTTATCCCAGTCAACATGAGGTACCCCTTGGAGAAGCTGGCTGACTTGTACATCAGAGAAGTGGTGAGACTACATGGAGTACCATCGAATATTGTGTCGGACCGAGACCCGCGTTTTACTTCAAAGTTTTGGGAGAGTTTGCAAGCTGCAATGGGAACCAACCTAAGTATGAGTTCTGCTTATCATCCACAAACGGATGGTCAGTCAGAACAAACTATTCAAACATTAGAGGATCTACTAAGAGCATGTGTGTTGGAAGAAGCTGGAAGCTGGGATTCTTTCTTGCCAATGATTGAGTTCACTTACAACAACAGTTTCCATTCGAGTATAGGAATGGCACCTTACGAAGCTCTGTACGGAAGGAAGTGTAGAACTCCCTTGTGTTGGTTCGAGACTAGAGAACACTTATAGTTAGGAACGGAGATAGTGCAACATACGATGGACAAGATCAAGTTAGTTCAAGAGAATATGAGAACTACACAGAGCAGACAGAAAAGCTATCATGACAAGAGAAGGATTCCGTTGGAATTCAAGGAAGGTGACCATGTATTCATGAGGGTAGTGCCCACTACCGGTATTGGCCGAGTGCTCAAAACTAGGAAACTAACCCCTCGTTTTATAGGACCTTATCAAATCCAAAAACGTGTAGGACCTGTAGCATACCAAATAGCTTTACCCCCTATGTTCTCAAACCTACACAATGTCTTTCATGTATCCCAACTAAGGAAGTATATTAGTGACCCATCCCACATTGTTGAGCCTGACTCTATACAACTCAAGGATAATCTTACGTATGAAACATTGCCCTTACGGATCGATGGCCGTAGTGTTAAAAAGTTGAGAGGTAAAGAGATTCCTTTGGTTAAAGTAATATGGAGTCAAGAGCATGGGGAAGATGCTATGGGAGCGTGAAAGTAGCTTGAAAGAGTAGTACCCTCACTTGTTTGAAACATGTACGTATTTCTCGAGGACGAGAAATCTCTAAGTTCGGGAGGATTGTGAGAACCACAATTTTTACCCAATTTAATTGTGAAATTATATTTGAATTTAAAATATTATATTTGATTTTTGATAAATCATGATACCTGGATTTATTTAAAATCGTATGTTATATATATATATATACACACACATATATGCATACCAATGTTTTCTTTAATGTATTTAAAATTGTATTATTAGGATGAAAATATTTTTAAGGTATAGTGTTTTATTTAAATGATATTAGAAGGTGAAATGATTTTGAAGGATTACGGTGTTCTATCTTCAGAAATTCATATCTTTTTAACCGTATGTCAGAAAATTACAAATTATATGTCAAAACGATCATATCGAAATATAGATTATGAAAATGTAAAGTTTTTATTTTTATTTTAGAGTCTTCGAAATTTTATCACTGCTACTATAATGTACGAATTTTGGAGTTTTAAGTTTGAAAATATAATTCTAATGCATTTAATGACTCTTTGACCCAAAAACATTTTTATGTGCATGGAAAATATTTTTTTAAAAAATCCCTTATTGGTTGCACCGTCCAAATAAAATTTAATTTCTTTATTTTTGAATTTTAAAATTTGTTTGAAAGCTTATGAAATGCATTTTTGAAGGAAATAACTTTAGAACTTCAAAAATTCATAACTTTCAAACCGTAAGTCCAAAAATTATAAATTTTATATGAAAAGGATCGTATTGAAGTGTAGACTTCAAAAATATAAAATTTATAATTTAAATCGGTGTGCTGCAAAAATTTTGTATCTGTACCAATTAAGAACGAATTTAGAGTTTTAATATTGGAAAAGTTATTTTAAAGCCTAGAATTAATTATTGGATCTCAAAACATTTTTATTTGTATATTCAGATATTTATTTAAAAGCTGATTGGCTGCACCGTCCAGATTATTTTATTTTCCTATATATTTTTGAATTTTAAAGTAAAAAGCTTTAATTTGATTGGATGAAAGGGAGGTGGATTCAAAGTGAGTAAATGAAAATTTTGTTCTTCCCACATGGTCTATGGGTTCCGTCCAAATGCATGGGAAAGGGAGGTGATATTTTATGAAAATTTACCTAGAAGAATCTTAGAGTTTAAAGCTTATAGGAGTTGAAAAAATCTCATTTAATGCATGTGCATTTTCCTAGGCTTGGTTTAAGTAAAAATTGAAATTCTTTGACTCATTTTCTGATGTGTGGGGCGTGTAACTCAGCCCATTTTTGGGGAAATTCATTTCCTACTTCACCTATAAATAGAGCCTAAGACCCCTCATTCTTTTACACATAACAAACAATTGTTTTGAGAGAAAAAAATTTGAGAAAGGCTTTGAGAGAGAGTGGTTGAGGCGTTGCACTCTTGTGGAAGGGAAGGAAAATTTTCATACTCACTTTATGAAGCTCTTCTTTGCTAAGGAGAAGAGGTAATCCTAGAAACCTAATTTTTGTTTTAATTGTTAAGCTCTTATTCTTTATTCTTTTGTTAAATAAACTTCTTATACTCTTCTATGGTTATGAAATTGTGAAACTAAAATCTCTAATCTCTTCTCTGATATAATCTGAATTTTGGATGGTTAGTGTGAATTTGGTTGAAGGTCAAATGAATAAGGATTAAAAAGGGACAAAACAAAAATTGTTTAAAGAGAAAATGATTTTCCCTTTTTAGCCTTTGATGATCGAAATTTTTATAATGAAATAAGGAAATAATATTCTGAAATTTTAATTGATAAGGGTTTATATGTTTTAGGAATTTTTGTTTTAATCCTTGTTGTATTGTTGTTTTGATTTTGTTTTGATTATGAATATAAGTATGAAAGCATGAATAATAAGTAAGTGATGATGAACAAAAAAAATATAATATTGTTGGTGTGTGTTTTGGCCGTGAGGCCTATAGTGTTTTTTTAAAGGATAATAGCAAATTATATATGTTATTTTGTTTAGTAATTATGTGTATCTGATGATATTTGATGTGGTTAAAAGGTGATTGATTGACTTATCGTTTTATGTGATTATATGAATTGATAAGCTATACTGTTAAGTGCTGTACAAAAAAATAATCTGACTCAAAAGTGCTTATTTTCTATTCTAATTGATGTTTTAAGTAGATTTTTGGAAGGTATGGAATTATATGAATAAAACATATATGTGTTTATAAATTAATATTACTCTTCTATTTTTATTATTAGGACCGAAAATTATTCTTGGTAGGAAAGAATAATTTTTGCTAAATTCCTAATTGCTTAAATGGTTATATGATGTATATGTATGTTACTGATATGTATATGGTTGTATATGAATGTTAGAACATGTGTGTTTCAATTTCTAGAGGTGATGCAACTGAATTTTGGTGGCTGTCCAGCAAGCAAAAATATTTTATTGAACTTATATTTAATCATATTTTTATAATGAAATTTGTAAGAAAATTTCAGGAAAAAGTGGCATGTCTTTTTGATAAATCATTTGTGAGAAAAGTGGTTTTTAAGACTTGTAGTGTATGCTGTCCAAAATTATAAATTAGTTGCGTCAACTATAGAAATTGTTTTAGAATAAATTAGTATGTAAATTTTATGTTAGGACCTTTAGTATAAGTGTGTAGAGTTAAAAAGGAATTATGAAAGTGATTTTTGGGATTTAAAGCTTATGCTGTCCAAAAATTATTAAGTTGATTTCATTAAGTTTGGAAATTGTTTGATTTGATGAAATATGTGATTTTATGTGTTAGGGATTTAGATACATAAATGTACTGATGTTTAAAAAGTGATTTTTCTATACTGTTTACTCATGAGTTATGTTCTATATGAATTAAGTGTGCTCATGATGTGGTTATGTGATTTTTATTTACTGCTTAACTTGGTTTTAAGGTTGCATCAAAACAAATGATTTCAAATCATGTTGTATGATTTATTTGCAAATGGTAGTTGTTATAAGATATTTGGAAATGAGTTTTTGAGTAATTAATGTTTTAGAATTTATTTTTGAGAGGTGATAATAAAGTTCTAAAAGATATATTATTTTTAGAAAATGTTTTCAAGATTTAAAAAGCTAAAAGAAAAAGTGATTTTACTAATACAGTAATATGTTTTTAGTTTCAAAGAGGTTTTAAGCTACTGATAGTATTTGTATTTTTTTTAAAAGGATACTAAGTATTTTGATTAGTAAAGTGTGCTTTTAATAAATTTTTTGAATTGATTTGTTATTTGGATTATGTGCATCAAATTGTTAAAGGTTCTCGTTCGGAATCAAGTAACGCAAATTCAATTCAAGAGGACGCTAATTCTTTAGCTTCACATCAAGGTGAGAGAGTAGCTATCTTAAGACATAATGGCACTATGGTAACATTAGGATGATTTCGACCATCTCAAAAGTCGGAATCCGAAGTTATATGTCAAGATACGAGACGACAATTGACTGTGGTGTGCTTAGTCGTCCTACGTTGCGACAATAACTTTATATTGTTTGTCTGATTTTATTTGATATGACATGTTGTATAATCTAAAGTTATTCTGCTTAACATGATTTTGGAAATGATAAGAGAACATGTGATAAAGTATCAAATGTATTTGGGTATATTTATGAGATCATGATTTGATCTATGAAAGCTTAATTTATTCGAATGGTTGTTCCTATGAAAAGGACTTGGTATATTTTGATGTACTATGAAAAGAAATTATGAGAATGATTTATCTTGTGGAAATTCAAAAACAGTACTAGTGTACAGTGATGATGCAAGCGGCACAATAATTTTTGTTTTATATCCCCTTTAAGTGACTGGCCACGTGGATGACTGTGTCGTGGTTGCAAGTCTTGTGGAATCCACTGTATCATAGGGAGGTGTTTGCTGTTACCCTTAGAGGTCGAGGCCCGTTAAAAGTAAGGCTTAGAATGGGTCGACCAAACTAGGTTAATAAAATACTTAAAAGATTTAAAAGACTTTAAGCTTAAATCTTTTCTAACTACCCGTTGAGAGAGAAGTAGTGGAGAGGAAAAATACCGTATACTTGGAGATCGACGTATCTTCGAGTGGTGATTGCGATAGGGGAGGGCAAGGACGGTGAAACGTCAAGAAGCCTAAGAGCGCTTCCCTAGGCGGGACGATGTTACAATGTTCAAGGTCACCTGCCGGGTGTTGATCGTAGCGAGGACTGCAACGCGAACTAGGGATAGAGCTGTCGTCCCCTTGAGCAAATCTTAGATGGTGTAGAGGGAATCCGAATGGGACTAGAAGTCACTGTTGTTGTGAAATTGTGGAATTATGAAATATGATATATGTTTTGTTTGCTGGCCAAATGTGTGGTTTCAGCTGGTACATACCCTTTGACTTCGATGTCAGCATGGTTAGGATTCCTGTGCATTCCATCTGCTTTCCGACTTAGGTTATGGTTGGATATTGAAGGAGGAGATGTATCGTGTGTGCTAACCTACCCTTACCTCGATGATTTCCCTCCCTAAATCATTGATGGTTATCTTATGGAAAGATTTAGTGGAAAGTTTACAAGTAATGAACCTTTGCGTAATGATATTAAGTTATGATATAATGATAAGGTTATAATGATAAGAGTAATAACGATATGATATGATGAACACATGATAATCATGATATGTTGATGAGATATAAGTTTATGTCTTGGTATGTGTTTGATCCTAGTGTGATCCATGGAATAAGCCCATGCCGTCGATGACTTGTTCGTTCTGATTGCTAACTCACTACAAGAAAAACCATTTTTTGCAACAACATTTTGCAACGACATAAAAAATCCGTTGCAGAAAACAGATGTTTTGCAAAACACATGTTTTCTGCAACGACAAATTTTAATCGTTGCAAAAAATATGTTTTCTGCAACGAAAATTTTAAGTCGTTGCAAAACATCTGTTTTCTGCAACGAGTAGTCGTTGTTAAAGAAATTAATTAATTAAAAAAAAAACCCGAACTAGGGCCAACGCACAATATCTACCAATACTTAACTGAACAACTCTCACATTAGGAATCAGACAGAGAGACAAAGGGTCATCTCCCAAAATTAGGGCCGGCGCTACCACATTTCTTCTCCCCTGATGTTGTGCTTCTCCCTCTCGAAGAAACGACCGCCACTCTCTCTCTCTCTCTCACTCGGTCTTGTCTCCTCGCTCTGCCGCCAACAAGCTCTCTCTCTCACTCGGTCCTGTCTCCACGCTCGCTGCCAACCTGTCTTTGTCACGAATTGCGACTACCATGAACTCGAGCCTCTCTCCGCCGCAAGTGCTTACACTGCATCCCTTGGAACCATCGCGAACCCATCGCTGATTTTGTTCCCTTGGCCGAGATGGACGAGCCCCACTTCTCGTGAGTTAAAGTTCCTTCATCTCCTCCGGTATGTTTGTAGTCTTCTCCTTTTATGCTCAGTTCATTCTTCTATTCTGCATTCTTGATTTCAAACCCTAATAGCTTTTGATTTCCCTTTGATTCCAAAAGATCTAAACGTGGGAAACAACTCTGGATTCATTTTTACAAGATGGGTTCTTCATCTGCTGCCGATGCAATGAAGATTTTGAGGTTGGAAATGATGGGGTTATGGCATAAGCATTGAAAGACAAATTTGAAGAAGCAGCTAGGAGAAATGATTTAAAAGCTCTAGTTTTGACCGGTAAATTTTTTTATTTTTTATTTTTAGTTTTGTTCGATTGGTGGAATTTCTTTTTGATTGGAAATATGCTTTATTATTCTTTTCAATTGAGTGAAGGTATGCATGGTGTCAACGTGCATGTGATGGTAAATTTCTGAGTCAGAAAGAGTACTGAGACAAAATTAAGAAACTTTCGCATAATTCCAGATTTTGTTCCGTTTTAGACTAGAAATAGAAGAAGAAAAAGTAGAGAGTGAACAATTTAGCTTTGGTTATATCATAGGGTTTCAGATTGCAAATAACTGTGTAATAGTCTCTTTTGAGAATCTGAAACTTTTTTTCCAACTAGTTTTGTGTATTTTATTCATAAATTTAATGTAGTTTATTTGTGTGTTGTGAGGTGCTGATTCTTTGATTATTTGTGCATTTTATTCTCATATTCTGCTATCCTTACTATGAAACATTTCATTTCTCAAATACATGAGGAAGTTATTAAAACTAATTATGAGAAGTCTTATTCGGTAGGAACTGCACTTTTAGATGCTTATGTTAAGATAGGAAATACTAGTGATGCTATTACAGTTTTTGAGCTGATTGAATCCAGCGACGTAATAGCCTGGTCAGCAATGTTCACGGGATATGCATAAATAGGAGAAACTGAAGAAGATGCTAAAATCTTCCTCCAATTGACAAGGGATGAGATCAAACCAAATGAGTTTACCTTTTCCAGCATCATTAATGCCTGTGCTGCTCATACAGTAGCAGTAGAACAGGGAAGACAATTCCATGCTTGTGCAATTAAAATGAGATTCAATAATGCTTTATGTATAAGTAGTGCTCTTATTACCATGTATGCAAAGAGAGGCAATATTGAAAGTGCACAACAAGTTTTCAAAGTGCACATCGATACGGGTTTGAGCTGAAGCACTTCTCTGCCATGATAATTTGTGCTCGAAATATAGTAATAATTGTCAGTGGGGATTGGCTCAACTGATAAGATCAAACTTCATTTACTTGAAGGTCTTTGATTATTGCTGGTGATCCTTCATTGGGAGATCATTTTTTTTTGTAAAACATTGGTATGTCATTTGTTAGTACCACTGTGAGTCCTCCTTAAGGCTTGTGGCATGCCCTTAGGAAACCTCCTATTCTCTTAAACTTTTATTATCCAAAATGAATGGATATATAGTGATATTTATTTGAAACTTGTTACTGCACTTTTCTGACTACTTGATTTTTAAGGTTTATATTTTCTTCCCTCAGATCCTCACTAATATTTATACAACAACTTGGCTGAACTGATTTGTTATGTTAGCAATCTTCAGCAATCTCTGACCTTGAGTTCTTTGATTTTATTTTTCTTTAGTTTTGAAGAGCATCTGGCTGCACAAAGGGGGGGGGGGGGGGGGGGGAGAGAGAGAGAGAGAGAGAGAGAGATAGAAATGGCTATAGCTAAACTTGGGTCCAAAAAGCCATTAACCAAGGAGGAAACAATAATGAAGAAGAAAGAATCCCTTCCTGCTATTGGTAATGCACCTAGTCTGATATTGCATTTGCCGTTAGGTTTAGAACTATAGGCTATTTGGATGTATGCATAGAGCAACTATAGTTGATTAAACTGGTGAAGATGAAAAGAGGTTAGTTCTAGGCAAGAATATATTTTTTGGGCTATTGGCTAAAAATATTAGCATGTTAGTGTGATAACATCATGCAACCCATAGGCTTCTCACGTACTTGTAATTGTAATCCTTTAAACAGGAGAAGATTTATTATCCATTGCAGCAGAACAGCCCTTCCGTTTTTCTGCTGCCTTCACATTTGTTGTTACAGAATTAATAAGTCTGATTTCAAACTTAATGGATTGAGTTTAAATTTATGGAATTGAAGTTATAATCTTTATATACTATATGGCTAAGTTCTAATATTATACTTAAACCTTTATGCTACATTACTACTACAATGGAATACTCCTATTACTATACATAAGGCTGAATTAATCCAATACGGTATGATAAAATTATAACCCGTGCTGTACCTATGAATTCTATAAGGTCTATGAGATTGGAAATTATAATCCTTTTACTTCTATATGGATAATTATTGGTATTTTATATAATCCTCTTATTACTATATGGATGTAATATTGAAGTTAAGTCTGAATTGTGTTCTAAAGTAACAAGTTTATAAAGTTCTGAAAGAAAGCAATATGATTTGGGTTTAAGTTTCTTAGTCTCTGATTTGGGTTTTGAGTGTCCAATAGCATGATGCTACTAATATTTTTGTTTTAGAATTTAGAATAGTGACAGTTAGTTGCTTGGTGAGTTTGTTGCTGTTTGTTTTAATCCTCTTATATGGCCCATGATTTGTTTGCCAACTGATAATTCTTACTTTGCAAAAGCTTCATGATTTGTTGAATTGTTAGTTTGTTTGATGTCCTCACCAATCACATTTGTTCACAACCAGAGCAAATCACTCGTACTCATACTTGACTCTCTTGATTTACTTGTGTCCCTTCTTATGAGTCTTGTTTCTTACCTAGTTTGGTAAGAAAAGTGATTAAACACTGATCTAATTTGCTCAAAGTAGGATTAATGTTGTTTCTTTTTTGCTTCCTGAAAACCTGAGTATGTTTTTTATTTTTTGGGTTTTGCTTCTACTTCTCGTAGCATTGATGAGGAAGTGGTTGAGATTTCTGCACCAGCTACTGCTACGAGAGCTCCTAGACCTCAGAGGGCTAATAGGACTTGGGCACTATATGTTGTGAGCGAAACCAAAGTTGAGGATGATGATGACAATGATGCAGATGTTAATGATTCCGATGATTCCAACTTTGATGATGAAGTTAGAGTTGGTGCAAAAGACAGTTTTGATATTCACTAATTCCATAGACATGAGTTTCAGATTGAAACTATCTCCAGAAAAGGTATGCTGGTTCTTTTTTTCGCCGAGTAAATATACCTGATCTTACATTGTACTTCATATATGGAGGTTAAGTATGATGACTGTGATGGGGAAAATTTAATAACTACCATATGCAGGTTAAATTGAACATGGGGATATTGTATGAGCCAAGCTAACAAGTTTGACTCAACCTTTTATAGTTGTTCTATTTGCAAACTATGGGTTGTGGATATCTTTATTTGAATTAATTTTCCTTTGTCTTTAGAATTTTAGTCCACAAAGAAGACTAGAGAAAAAAGTGAAGTTATAAGCAGACCATTGTTAATTAATATTTTTAAAAAAAATTGAGATCTTTGTTTTGAACTCTATTTTATGGATATTAAATTTTATATACTTCAAATAACCTTGTTTATTCATCCCTTACAATTTCCGCTACTGCTAGATGTTGTTAATGTTGTAACTGCTATAGTGTTTGTTATTATAATTAGTTATCAGTTACTTTATTTTATTTTGCAGGCTATGCAATGTGGCCGGCTGTTCTCCTGGATGGATCACTTACTAGCAACTGTAAAGGTTTGAAAACGCTGCAAGGAGGAAGATAAGTTCCTGTCCATTTTTTTGGAACTCACGACTTTGCAAGGTTTAATAATATTATGTTAAAATAGAAAAAAGTTTTCTATGTTTAGTGAGTGACTATTGTATTTATATGTTGTTTTTAATAGCAAAAGCATGTATCAAAATTATGAAATTTGGCTTTGTCATATTCTATTGGTACATAGTATATTGTATTTGGATAATTTATTGCATTGAATAATTTATTAGAGATGAATGGTATAGAAAATGTGGGTTATTTTTCTTTGCGTACGTGGGTTATTTTTCTTTCCGCGAGGCAGGAGTTGAAGTTGTCCTAAAGGCATTAACAAACTTTTTCTACTTTGCTTGAATTCAGTCCAAGTATTGTGATTTTCTTTCTCATATCTTTCTTGTAAATGTACATGACTTTAGAAAGAGATGGTACAGACAATCTTAAGCATTTTACAACTTATTTAGACAGGCTAATAGGGTTGAAAAGCTTGCTGAAATTATAGAATGCTAGTTAAAGACATTTTTCATATAAGATTGTTGAGATTTGAGCTCTTTATTTATGTCAATTTAATAATATAAAATTTATTAATTATTTTTAATTATTACACTATCACGATACTTTAGAAAAATGGCCAAATCAAGTTAAAAAGAGTATTATTTTTTTTAATATAAATAAAGGCTATTGCAACGACAATTTTGTTGTTGGTATTTTGCAACGACAATGTCGTTGCCAATAAATGTTACTACTAACATTTCAAAAATCGAAGGTATTTTGCGACGACAATATCGTTGCTAATAAAGTCTACTGCAACGACGATTTTGTCGTTTCAAAAATCAATGGTGTTTTGCGAAATAGATTACCAATATAGCTTTGGAAGCCCTATTTAGCAACAACATTTCTTCTGCAACGACCAATGTCGTTGCTGAAAACCATTCTGTATAACAACGAAGAAAGTCGTTGCTATACCCTTTTGCAACGACTTTACCTGCAACGACTAAAATCGGTGCTGAAAATAATAAAGGGTTTTTCTTGTAGTGACTCTCTCTTCTCTTCTTCTTGTTTCTCTTGGATGTCGAACATTAGATGGCAGAGCGAGTTTTGAGTTTGCTAATGTCACCTCTGGTGGGGGGACACTGGAGTAGAACTACTACCGGTTGGATATGGGAGGGGCCTACTATAGAGTTTTGAGGACAGAGACCATGTGCTTCGAGGTGTCGCTACTGATCGCGTGAAGGTTCGTTTTCTTTCGAGGGACCTTATGCCCGGAGGGCCTAGGGACTTTCATGAGGCTCAGGATGTTCCACCTGCTAATGCTGATATGGGAGAGGAGGAAGACCCTGAAGAAGACCCCGAAGAGGATCCCGAAGAAGATCCCGAGGAGGACCCAGTGGAGGATCTTAGCGAGGATGAGTAGTGATCGTTGTGTTGTGGTCTAGGTTTTGTTTTCAGTCTAGGATGGCAGCTCTCTCTGATGAAACTTATGTAACCCCAATGGGGAGTTTATTGTATATTTTCGTATTTTGGTTCAGTACTTTCATTTTGAGGATAATGGCCTGATGAGCCGAAACTCTTTTATATTATGTCAAATATTTTCTAATGAATGAAGGATCTATTATTCCGCAATTTCAACTATCGTATTTTTAAGAATGGCAAAATAGATGATGTGGTAACGTGACACTTCTTTTTGGAAAATGAGTTAAGAAAATATTTCGGAGACTAAGTTATTTGTTTAATAACATGCAAACCTTTTTCGAATAATAATACTAACTGTAATAGATGTTTTTATAAAAAAAATGGCGCAAATTTTTAGTGAAAATTGTAGTTCCAAATTGAGGTGTTACAAATGCTATCCCACTTCCATTCAGGAATATCAAGTGATCGCAACGGACCACCTGGCTTTTGATGCTCAATTTTCACCTTCTGACAAGTCAAGCAATGAGACACATGATCCGCCACATCCGTTTTCAACTTTGGCCACCAATTGATCTTCTTTAAATCCTGATACATTTTTTGTTGTACCCGGATGGAAACTCATTTTTGTTTGGTGAGCTTCCCATAATATGTCTCTTCGAACCTCAAAATCCATGGGAACCCATATTCTGCCTCTAAACCGGATGATTCCATCTGTGCCCTTAATGAAATCAAGTTCTTCTTTACTTGCTGCTCCTTCCAACAACTTCTGGGGTTCTTCATCATCGACCTGCCTTTCTTTAATCAAATCCATTAATTCACTAGTGACCTGCAACATTTCCAGAACAATGCTTTTCTCCTTCATCTGCATGTTCAAGTTGAGATCACTGAACTCCTGTATTAACTGCATTTCTTTCACCATCAGGTTGCTAACATGTACAGTTTTGTGACTTAGTGCATCAGCTATAACATTAGCTTTACCAGGATGGTACTGAAGATGGAAATCATAATCTTTCAGGAATTCCATCCATCTCCTCTGTCTCATATTCAAATCTTTCTGATCGAAGAGATAGCGGAGACTCTTGTGATCACTGAACATCTCAAACTTCGTGTCATACAAGTAATGTCTCCAGATTTTTAATGCAAAAAAACAGCTGCTAACTCCAGATCATGAGTTGGATAATTCTGCTCATGCTGTCGCAACTGTCTAGATGCATAAGCTACAACTTTACCTTGTTGCATAAGTACACAACCCAAACCTTGCTTTAAAGCATCACAATAAATATCAAAGGGTTGAGTCGGGTCCGGCAAGATTAAAACCGGTGAACTAGTCAGCCTCTTCTTCAGTTCTAGAAAACTGCTCTCACACTGCTGTGACCACTGATAAGTAACATCCTTCCTGGTCAACATAGTCAATGGAAGAGCCAATTTGGAGAAACCTTCAATGAATCTCCTATAATAACCTGCCATTCCCAGAAAACTTCTGATTTCTGTGACTGTTGTGGGTCTCTCCCACTTTAACACTGCTTCCACCTTAGAGGGATCTACAGCAACTCCCTCCGCAGAAATTACATGACACAAGAAATGAACTTCATTCAACCAGAAGCTGCACTTAGAAAGCTTGGCATACAACTGCTTCTCTTTAAAGATTTGCAGCACTATCCTCAAATGCTCCTCATGCTCACTTGGACTCTTAGAATAGATAAGGATGTCATCAATGAACACTATCAAGAAATAATCCAAATAGGGCATGAAGATCCTATTCATATAATCCATGAATATTGCAGGAGCGTTGGTTAAACCAAAAGGCATCACCACATACTCAAAATGCCCATACCGCGTCCTGAATGCAGTTTTAGGAATGTCCTCTACACGGATACGAATTTGATGGTACCCCGATCGGAGGTCAATCTTAGAAAACACTGCTGCACCCCTCAATTGATCCAGCAAATCATCAATGCGAGGGAGCGGATATTTATTCTTCACTGTCACCGCATTCAACTGCCTGTAGTCGGTGAACATCCGGAGACTACCATCCTTCTTTTTGACAAAAAGAATAGGAGCTCCCCAGAGTGATACACTTGGCCTGATAAGTTTCTTTGCTAATAGCTCCTCCAACTGCTTCTTCAATTCTTCCAATTCATGAGGCGCCATTTTGTATGGTGCAATAGAAATTGGGCCAGTACCAGGCTTCAGATCAATACTGAACTCCACTTCTCTTTTTGGAGGCAATCCGGGAATCTCTGTAGAAAAGACTTCCAGAAACTCACAAACTACTGGAATTTGGCTGACATCAGGTATTTCATCAACTTCCATGGCAGATAGAGATGAATCACTAAAGATAACGGCTTTCTTACGATAGTCAATCAGTACATGATGCTGAGTCATCCAGTCCATACCCAGAATAATATCTAATCGAGTCAGAGGCAAACAAATAAGATTGACTTTGAATTCCCTCTCCAAGACTCGGAGTGGGCAATCCAAACACATCTGTGAAGTGACTACTGAAGAATTGGTAGGGGTAGAAACTGACAATTTATAAGGCATATCTATAGTGGATAACCCTAATCTCTTCATGCAGTCTATAAAAATGAATGAATGAGTTGCACCACAATCAAATAGGGCACCACAAGAAATGCCATTGACATGGCAAGTACCTCTCATAAGCTCATCCTCATCTGTCACCTCTTCCCCATCCAGTGTATACACCTTGCCTCTCTGCAAGGGCTGACTGCCACCTGCTTTCTGCTCTCTAACATCATTGGCCTCCTTCTTCATTGTGCTTTTAGGACAATTTCTTGCAAAATGTCAAGGCTGACAACATACAAAGCAAAGCCCTTCATTTCTGCTAAAAGCCCAACATACTCCCCTGTGCGGCTTCCCACAATGCTTGCAATTCGGGACTGGACCATAACCAATTGCTGCTTGACCTGTTCCTCTTGGAGCTGTACCCTTCTGATTAGGATATGGCCCTGATCTCTGCATAGGACCCTTGCCTCTGGTAGGTCCAACAGATTTTTGAGCTGCCTTGTTCCGATCTGCATCAGCTTTCCTCTTAAGCCCTTTCTCATAAGTGCTTGCTACATTGACCAGATGAGAGAGATCTGAAATGTTCTGATATTCAAAAGCAAGTCGAATATCCTCCCGAAGACCAGATTCAAACTTGATGCATTTAGCTTGCTCATCTGCATCTCAGTAACCACTGGAGTACCAAATCAAATCTTCAAATTGTGCCGCATATTCGCCGACACTTAGACTTCCCTGTTCGAGCTTGAGGAACAACAGATCCTTCTCCCTTCTAACATCCTCAGGAAAGTATTTCCCAAGAAAGCGGATCTTGAACAAATCCCATGTGATCATCTGATTGGCTGCTTCTATGGTCCTTCTTTGGTATTCCCACCAGTGCTCAGCTTCACCCGTCAACATATACTCAACCAATCGGACTTTTTGATCGGCGGGTGGTTGCAGGGAACGGAGAACCTTCTCAATTTCTTGGAGCCATTTCTGATCCCCATCAGGATTGAATCCTCCTTCGAATCTAGGCGGTTCACTCTTCCTGAATCGAGCCATCCAATCAATCTCCACAGGAGGTGGTGGTGGAGGTTGCATTGCTGTTGCTGCGGCTGTCACTGCTGTTGCTATGTTCTGAGCTTGATTATCAACCCGGTTCTGTTGCATCTGAACCAGAGTCTCAAGAATCGCAGCAATTCGATCATTGTCGACCCGCCTTCCTGCCATGCTGTTAAGTCATGGAGGGACAGCCAGATAAGGATTAGATAACTTAACAATTAGATATATAACTATATATACACCTACTACTAACTAACTTAAACACTTAACTCTTTACTTTGGTTACTCGCTCGGGGAGTAACTCTTGGAGTAGTGAATCCACACTCCATGGCCGAGGGAAAGTGCTATGATACCATAAATCTAACACCTTAACTAATTTACCCATAAATATCCATTAATTAAAATAGTGAACTTAAAACTTCCTTTTTAATTTATAAAAATTTGCCGTCAATCGGACGGAGTTTCCTTTGTTATTAGGACTTTCCAAAAATTAGATCAACCTGTCACCTGATTAAAACCACATATCATATATCATAACAAAAGCCAGCAGGGCTCAAACATTAACAGTGCATCATAATGCATCCAGCACCATACAGTTATCAGAGTATTTAGCGGAAATATATACAAGTTTTACTTAACAAATCCATCAAAACACCCCTTTATCTAAGAGGCTGTCCTGGGCCCTAACAAAAGTAAATATTTACATATATACAACAAAAGATATCAAGTCATCATAGTGACAATCGGGCCCAGGACATTTCCATGTCCCACTATCCTATAATCTACTCTCCCTGTGAGGGAGAGTGCACCTGCTCGGCCGGGGGCTGTGCTAGCTCAATCTCAGAACCTGAAAAATGTTAAGGGAGTGAGTATTGCACATGAAATAGAAATGCAGTTTCCAAATAGACATAATAGCCCACTAAGCAAAACACAAATAGTCAGTTACCAAATATAGAGCAATTCATACTTATTTATCAATCCATCATTTTCCAAATTAAACTCATTATCACATTTCTCTATTTCCATTTATGTTGAATATTTCCATTGTCATACTCATTATTTATTTCCTTTAACCATTACCCTTTTCAGTTTCCATTTCCTTTATTCATATTCCATTATCCTTTCCAGTTTCCATTTCCTTTATTCATATTCCATTATCTTTTCCTTTATCCATTTCCATTATGTGTAACCTCAAAACAGAGATCTACACACAGTGTATGCAACTACAAATCAGTGATCTGCATACACCCAATATCATTTATGTAGCCTCAAAACAGAGATCTACATAAACTTCCCTTTTTCCTTTTTATCGTACACCACTAGGATTTTGTGTACCCGCTAGGTAATTAGAACACCTGTCTAGGGACTTGGAACACCTGCCCAGGACTTTACACCCATCCAGACCATAACCTGTAGGACTACGTACTTTTACCATTCCATTTATTTAATCAAATTATTGGTGTGGAAAACTGATCCTGTGGGTCACCCGGCGCCTACAGGGCGGTTTGGCCTGATGGGTAATTGGTCTGGCAGGTAATTGGTCCTAACAGGTGATTGGAACACCTAGCCGGGTACCTAGTGTTCCGGGCCCCACTAATCAGTTTCCACTTTAAGTTACCTTTTACCATTTTCAATTATCAACAATCCAGTCCATTAATTAATATACCAAAATCAGAATTCCGATAATGTTCACAAATATGCACAATTATAATCCCCTCCAACTCATCACATTTCAATTCCAATACATACATATAAAATTTACCATTGCCAAATATTAACACATATATTCATAAATAAGCATATACCATCAATAATCATAACCATTCACCAAATATTCATATATAAATTCCATATTCAATATTTAATCTTCATACCCACTTTCTTAGCCTTTTATCTAAGTTCATTTCATGTATTATTTTTCTAGCACTAACAATGCCCTAGCTCACTACCTAGGGTTTTCTCCTTAATTTTCCTAACCACATAACTCCTAGCAAAGTCATTATAAGTATAGGATACCCATTCCTAAGTCAAGCCAACACCCACCCCCTTACCTCAAATGTAGTGATATAAGAGTTCCTTATCCTTTGCCCTAGCCTAGAACCTTAGAACCTTGAACCTCCTTAGCCTAGCTTGCCACCTCAAGAGAGCCAAAATCCAATGGTGGTAGACAACCCTATTGTGAGTGTTGTACTTGGGTAGAGAGTTATCCTTGTCTTGATCTTGATAATTTTTTCATAAGGTTAATGGTTCTCCATTTTGAAAAGTTGATAAAACACTAAAAACCTAGAGAGGGAGAGAGAGGCGTGTATGAAGGAGGGAGATAGGGAGGGTTTCTAACTCATTTTCTTGCCACAAGGATGATGATTCAAGGCTTGATCAAGGATTAATGGAGTGGAAAGTGGTAAATGAATTGGAACCCTAGAGGAGAGAAAAATCAAATATGAGAAAGAGAGGGAGTAACTATGTTGTGTGTATGTGTTGAAGTGTTTATGTTGGGGTTTTTGTTGCATGGCTTTTGATTTGTGTGGCCATGGTTTGTGGCTTCCCTTGGAAGCCACGAATGAGTGGTCCACACGCTTTTATTTTTTTACAACTCTAACAGTTTTCGCTCGGGCAAGCCATTTTACGCTGGAGCGAGTTTTCCTCAGTGATTTTGGGTTTGGCACGAATCGATTTTCGCTCGAGCCAGCAGAGATTCGCTGGAGCAAACCGGGTTTTCGCTGGAGCGAACCTGTCTTCGCTGGAGCGATAACTACTCAGGGAATCAGGGTCCAATTTGCACTGTTTCGCTCGAGCGAACCCATTTTCGCTGGAGCGAGGACCCAAAAGTCTGAACTTACCAACTTCAAACTTCTACAACTTCTTTTCTACCAGTTGGATCGTGCTCAAACTTTGAGACCATTTAACACATATATCCTACTTCATATCCAACGGTGGAATTTATGATTTGAGCTAGGAAACTAGCATTTAAAATTTCCTAAAGTCTTATGAGTCTAATTCCCAACCACTTCTAAATTTCCATTTCTAACTTAACTCTTCATTTTCTTCACCCAAAGTTCATTTAAAGCACTAGTTACACTTAGAAATAAAAATCGGGATGTTACACTGGGAGTGCCAATTGACCGCTTGCTTGATGACACATTATGGTGGACGATGTGGCCAGCGAGAGCAATATGCTGATGATATGGTTTTTCCGTTAAGACGACGGGACGTTGCTCGAGGAGCACGTTATGTACCATTTCCAAGCTTGTCGTGTACATTCTAGGGTGAATGTACGAATGTTGTACACCTAGGAGTACAACGCACTGTTGAGTGCTGATATGAAGTAAAGGATGTGACATAGAATGTTGGAGTTAGGGATGAGAGCTATACTCATACATCATTCCATTCATCTAATCCAAAGTTGATAAATGAAAATAAGTATGAGCATTGTACTAGCATCAGATAATTGCTAAGTGCTAATTGTGGTTGTTGATTATTGCTGCATACATTCATATTCATATTGTACATTTGTTTATGCTCTATTTATTATGTGTATAAAATTGCTTATCCCAGTGCCCTTGTAGGTGATGTCACGTTACATTGCTTTCATCGAGATCCGGCCACTTCCTAGTGGCATATGGATCTACGAGGATCACCGAGCGGTATTTGAGGGTGAGGTAGAGATTACCTTCTATCACCCAAACCCGCTGATTCGGTTCCATCCTCGTAGGTTTAGGATCCCCATCATATACATTATGCATGTACCACCCTTTTACACTTACCATGGACCACCTCCCACACGACCAGCTCGCTCATATCACAGTTTTCGATTCCGACCTATCCGCTCACACCCTTCTACTTATAGAGTCGTTCGAGAGGAGACTCCCCCATCTGATCCGAGGAGTCTTGTTAGGGTCACGCCTTCGCCAGACCCTGTACCCAGTGGTAAGTTACCCACTCCTTCGGATGAGATCGAGGAGGACCCTGCGAGGACGAGAGTGGAGGCGAGCCTGTCATGCATTCTACCAAGAGTCAGTGGAGGGACGATAATTCGCAGCCACCACGTACATCCCATTCTGGAACGAGGACTAACCCGCGGCCTCCCCATAATTCACAAAGTCAGAATCACGTCACCAATTCTCAACCACTGTATTCATCTCAGTCGAGAGCTGGGACAAACCCCCAGCCACCCCCTAGCCTACGGAATTTACTTCCTCCACCACCACCACCACCGCCACCACCAACATCACCACCCTCTTCCACCCGAGGAGATTCAAGTAGTACGACCCCTCCAACTCGTAATACAGCTAGATCTACAGGAACCAGAGCACACCACGGGAGAAACACTCACTGAACCCCAACTCCGCAAGTTCAACCCAACCCTGACCATAGAGGAATAACTCCCAGTACTAGACTAAACCCAAGTAGAACAGCCCATAGTAATTCCCAACGAGCCCACTCCACTAGTAGGTCCTATGCAACCTCTGCATCCGCTCGCGCTCGCGAGCAAGAGATGATTAACATATTGAACCGACAAACTGCGTTAATTGAACAGCAGGGACAGGCCATCGCCGATCTCCAACAGAAGGCAATGGCGAGAATCGCTCAAAACCAACCTACTACCCAGCAAGTCCATAACCAAATGGCTCAACCCTTAGACCCTCAACCCGTTCCCGTTATGCAACTGCCCCCACCCCCTCACCTTGACACCAATCCAGTTACAGACCATGATCAGGGTGATTTTCACCCTGGACATCCTTTTACGCCATATATCATGGAATATGAAACTCCTTAAGGATACTTAGGCCCATCCAACGTGCCACATTACAATGGCCTAACTGACCCAGTTGATCACATCGTTTCTTACGAGGGGGCAATGAACTATTACGGAGGAGGTGATCGGATGAAGTGTCGAGCTTTTTCCATGATCCTTGAGCCTTCGGTGTTGCGTTGGCACTCATCTCTCCCTCGGAATTCCGTTAATTCATGGGAGGAGATGAAAAGAGTATTTCTAAATAGATACACAACCAGTTGTATCCAACCTAAATCTGATCATACACTGGCTGCAGTTACCCAAAAGCGGGACGAACCTTTGAAGGATTATTTGTCACGCTTCCATACGGAAACTAGTTCGGTCCCACGGCTCGAGTCGGGCGTTGCTGTGCTATTATTTACTCAAGGTTTGCAGCTAGGGGATTTCCGAAAATCACTCATAAAGCCTTTATGGAACTCCTCCAAGTCTTTATGGATTTATTTTAGCGTTGTCTGAGCTCGGCCATGTCTTTCGGAGGCTTTACTATGAGTGATTTTCGGAAATCCCCTGGCTGCAAACCTTGAGTAAATAATAGCACAGCAACGCCCGGCTCGAGCCGTGGGACCAAACTAGCTTCCGTATGGAAGCGTGACAAATAATCCTTCAAAGGTTCGTCCTGCTTTTGGGTAATTGCAGCCAGTGTATGATCAGATTTAGGTTGGATACAACTATCTGTGTATCTATTTAGAAATACTCTTTTCATCTCCTCCCATGAATTAATGGAATTCCGAGGGAGAGATGAGTACCAACGCAACACCGAAGGCTCAAAGGTCACGGAAAAAGCTCGGCACTTCATCCGATCACCTCCTCCGTAATAGTTCATTGCCCCCTCGTAAGAAACGATGTGATCAACTGGGTTAGTTAGGCCATTGTAATGTGGCACGTTGGATGGGCCTAAGTATCCTTGAGGATGTTGGAAGTCAAGCTTTCCCAAGGACTTCAAGTGAATTTATTATATGGTTTTGATGATAACAAACTCAAGATTCTCAAGTTCATATCAAGTGCAATCACAAGATTTTCATCCTTCAAGTCCAAGCTTCAAGTTGATGAATCAAGCAAATGAAGTTGAAGGCTCAAGCAAATAAAAGACCTTTTAGCCCTTTCCCTTAGGACATCATGTAAGGTACCGAAGTCAAGGATTATATTATGTTAAAAGGCCAATATAAGCTTTTCTAAATATATTTTTCATAATTAAGGAGAAGAAAAAGAAGTTTTGTGAAAATCAGTTTTCATATCTTAGTGTTGGTGAAAATAATTGATGTTACAAAACTCTGAATATTTTTATGTATATAAGAAGGAGTAATCGATTACCTGCTTAAAGTAATTGATTAACTTTGTTGCATCATAGAAAAATCAGAGAGATTGTAATCGATTAAGTGAACTTTGCTAATCCATTACTTTCTTATGAGAGTAATCGATTACCTGGCTCAAGTAATCGATTAAAATTGTTGCATCATATATTTTCCTGAGACAAAGTAATCGATTACATGCCGTGTAGTAATCGATTACATGATGTTGCATCATATGCATATCAGAGGCTCAGTAATCGATTATTAGATAAGTGGTAATCGATTAAATGAGTTGCATCATACATTAAACAGAAGTGAAGTAATCGATTACATGCATGTGATAATCGATTACTGGTTTTTAAAATGAATTTCAAAGTTTCTATTTTTAAAGGGATAATCGATTACCTCCCTGAAGTAATCGATTACCTCAAGTTTTATTGAAAAACGTGTCAGAATCATTTTGATTTATTTCCATATTTGTTTTTACTTAATTGATTCTGATTTATTTTCAAAATTCGAATTTGATTTTATTTTTGAAAACATTCCTTATTTGTTTTAAGAATCAAATCTTTGTTTTATTTCTTAAATCTTTTTTATTTAGTTTTGATTTTAAAACTTATTTCAAAATCTTATTTTATCTTATTTTGATTTTCAAATTGATTTTAATTTATTTCTTAAATCTTTTATTTTATTTTTTGATTTGATTTTGATTTCAAAAATAACTTTATTTATTTGTTTTTCAAAATCATTTCTCACTTCCACAACAATCTAATATTCACGCTTCTTCTTCTTCTTCTCTATTTTTCTCTGGTTTTCACGTTCATTCATTTTTGAAGAAAAACTAAACCTTATTTTGGCCTTGTAACAACCTTATCTAGACTTCATTATCATTAGAGTTTTATTGTTGTATATGTGTTGCTTAGAACACATAATTGTTAGAGTGACCTATTATTGTTGTATCCGCACTATTAAGAATGCACTATAGGTCTTGTACCCAATCAATCATACCATAACCAGTGTTGTAAAGGGGTGTGTAACCCTTAGTGACTAGGGAGTGAATCTCCTAGTGCAGACGTGCTGCGTTCGTGGTTGTAGGGTGAGGAACCCTGTTGTGTGGGTAGTGCTAGACGAACGGTTGGTCACCTAGTAGTTAGGCTATCTGGAAAATCTAGGAAGGGTCTTCCTAGTGGTTTATCGAGGTCCCTAGCGAAAGGAGGTTCCTAGTAGCTTGCGGGGTGCTCTGGTTGTACTTGGGGACGCGAGGCGTCTTTGGTTTAGTGAAAAGCTCAAGCGGGTCGCTTGGGGACTGGATGTAGGCCGGGTTTGCCGAACCAGGATAAAATCTCCGGTGCAATCTCTTCTATCCCTTATCTCTTTATTTTTCGTTGTTATATTTATTTGCTGTGCATCATAACATCTATTTCCATAATAATCTATTTTAAGAGAATTTAAAATAATAAGCGCGGTAACAGTTTTCGTTGTTCTTGTTTTAATTCGTATCCGCGCATATTAGTTTTCATAATAGTATTAATATTATTCGCTTCTACGCAATCGTTTTCATCGTTATAATTGTTTTTCGTTGCAAATCTCTTTAAATTTGTTGAAAACGTTTTAAAGCGGATATTTTCCAATGTTTTCGTAAACACCCAATTCACCCCCCCTCTTGGGTGACTGTAACATCCCCAAATTTGCTAAGTGGTTAGGTGCATTAGTGAGTAGGATTTCGATGAGGATCGTAGTATTCTTAAATGTCGATTTCGTTTAGAAACGATAATTTATACTAGAATTAGTATGAGCTTAAGTGTTTAGAGTGTAGTATTTAGCTAAGAGTAGGTTTGTGTGAAGTAGAAATAAGTTAGGATAGGTTTAGAATGTAGAGAAAGGTAAATGTTAGGTTAAGGTTGCGATTTAAAAAGGTTATTAAAGGATTAAGAGCATAGGACTTTAGAAAGTTAGAAATAGAAGGTCTATAGCTTTAAACCCAAATTCCACCGTTGGATGTTAAGATAAGTGTCTTAGGAAGCTTGCCTCAAAATTTGAGCAAGATCCGACGGTTAACGAAAAAGTTATGACACTTTGAAGTGCAAAGGAATGGTGGGTTGAACCAGTTAATGGATTAAGCCTTGAGTTAATCGATTAAGACCTGAATGATGCACACGACTTAATCGATTAAGCATGGGGTTAATCAATTAAGGCCTGAATGTTGGTTTTGGCCAAAATTACACTGGTTAATCGATTAACCACCCAGTTAATCGATTAACCACTGCTGAATCAGCCTTATAAACTCGTTTTTGAGCCATTTTTCACAAAGTTTCCTCTCTCTTCCACACGAATTCTCTCCTCTCTTCTCACCTAGGGTTTTTGATTTCCCAAACAACCACCCAAAAGATCAACAAATCAAACCCCCAAATCAATTCCCCATTACTCCCTCATGTATTTCCCTATCTCAATTTCCAATTTTTCCTCTTTCTCTCTAAACCCCCAAATTAACCCTAAGCCCCAAAGTGTGCAATTGGTCAATTGGAGTCTCAAATCCATCCAAGGAGCTTGGGGAGCCATAGGAATCAAGAGGGGAAGCACTTAGGAAGGTTGGATTAGAGTCGGTGTCGGTGCTCCCTTAAATTCCCATCCTTCTCCTCTTCTCTTCAAGAGGTAAGGGGTGTACTTTGGGTTTAGTATTAGGGAAAGGGTTTATTTATAGTAATAGAGTTATAATTGGGTGTATTGATTGGTTTGTTAGGTTGATGGGTAAGAGGGTAGAGTTTAGCTAGAAAATTCTAAGTTCCAATGATGTGTTATTTATGTATGTTATATTAATTGATTTTATAAATTGTTAAAGTAGGAAGTGAAGAACCCTAGGAAAGTGACTTAAATTACAGTCCCTGAGACATACCTGAGTATGTCGATTGATTGTTGATTGATATTTTTTGTACGATTATTATTATTAAAGTGTATATAAGTAAATTGTAAATGACATTCATATAGTTATGCATTAAATAGGGCCAAGTATTTCTCAATTGAGTTTAAACCAATTCAATGACATTTTTCTAAAGAACAAAGAGGGCCTTAAATTCAATTGAGAAACACTTGAGATATTGGATCATGCATGGTGTAAAGGAGGACGTTAGGAGTAGGGGAAATGAGGAAACCGCAATTGGTGGTTGAAACAACTAAGGAACACTAGGAACACACCTAGAAGGGGGGTTGAATAGGTGTAAAAGAAACCTTGAAAGATTTTCGAAAGAAATGAATCGAAACAATCAAAACAAATGTTTTTTGCAAATTCTACAACACTTAATCGATTAAACTGAAATTTAATCGATTAACCTGCAATTTAATCGAGTACTAATCGATTAAATATGTTCTTAATCGATTAAACGAACACTTAATCGATTAAATCTATCAGAAACTGAAAAATCACTTTTCAATCGAATACGAAAATCAATCAATCAACACTTAAGATCAGAGATTCAGCGAAAACAATTAACACCTATATTCTTATTGATTACCTAGTTTATGAAAATGATTTTCCCAAATCAATTTGAACAAATAAAGATTCAATTCAATCAATTATGAAAATCAATCTTTCTCTAAGTTTTCAACCAAGAACACAATCAATGACTTGAATGTAAAGAGTTAAGGGTTTAGAGATACGACACAGCGATTTATCCTGGTTCACTTTCATCCGCTTGAAAGCTACATCCAGTCCCCTCTTCAACCAAGAGAGATTCTTCACTATGAGGAATTAGAGTTCTCAAATTACAAGTAAATGCCTCACAAGACTCCCTTCTTGCTAGCCTACAAGAGATACCACACCCTTGCCTTGTAATCCTATTGATCTTCTCTCTAATCTAACCTCTACCCCTTGTTGATAATCAACACAACAAGTCTTCTTTGCTTGATGATAATCCACACACCAAGTCTTCACTTTGCTTGATTCACAACCAAGACTTTCTTCTTCTCCAATGAGATTTGCTTGATGATAATCGACACACCAAGGCTTCTTGTTTGTTGTAGTTGGCTTGCCTTCTTGCAAAGATTACAACACAATAGAAAACACAATGACAATCCTATGAATCTCATTCAATAGCTATGACAAATCAACATAAGAGATTCAAAGGTTCTTGATCAAAGAATATGAAAATATGAAAGCTTTGATCTTTGAAATTGAGAGAAAATAGAGTGGCTTGATTCTTGTAAAGTTGATTATGAAAGTGTTCTAATTAATCACAAAGGTTAGGAAAAGGTTTATATAGAATACCCAAAAGTTGTAGCACTTGAAAAACTGATTTTGAGAAGTGAAAATCGTATTTTAAAAAACCAGTTCAGCAGTGTTTACTCGAGTAGATTTCAGTTTAATCGAGTAATACTCGAGTAAATCCATACTTAATCGAGTAAACTGATACTGCACTTGTTTAAAACTTGTTTTCTCAAAAACCAACCTTTCCTTTAAAACCTTTAAGCCACCAATTGATTCTAGGTTAAGTGAAAACTCAAATTATGATTAAATCATGACTTATGAATGAGATTCACTACCCTCTAAGATACTCTAACCAAACTCATCAAATAAAAGACCTATGAAGCTTGAGAGGCAAAAGATAAAACAAATACAATTATACTCAAACTAAGTCTTCATGAGCTTGCTTTCTCTCTTCTTCATTTGATGTTTGTTGTTGCTTGTTGAACTTGAACTTGATCAACACATGATAGCTTGTTCAAAACACTTTGTCATTATCAAAACATTCATCATGGAACTTACAGGAAAAACACACGTCGCTTTGCGATTGATGAGGACAAGAGTAAATGTTAGGAATTACTATGGAGGACTTTGATCTTCCAAAGGACATGGGTTCGCCACCCGTGTCGGGGATTGGTCCGACGGAAACCATAGTAATTTTATTTACTTTGGCTCCTTGTGGCCAGTGATAGTGATTTCTGCTAGAGCCAATCTGGGCGAATTAATCCAGATTGTACGTTGTACACTACCCTAGAGGAGTGTGACGTATTGTGCAAGCGGGTGAGCGACATTCCTAGAGGATGTGAAGCACCCAAACAGGGGTTGAGGAATGCTTCCTCATGGTCGATTTTTCCCCAGAGTGGAGGGGGGTATGTGAGGAGGTTGTGTTATTATTGGAAAAAAGGGAAAAGTGTCATAGGTACATTGTGTGAGGAACCCTCCTTCGGGGAGAATGTGAAGCACAATGTACCCAATTGTTAAAAGTTAAAGAGAAAAAGTGTTAAAAGTGTTAAGGTACATTGTGTGAGGAACCCTCCTTCGGGGAGAATGTGAAGCACAATGTACCCAATCGTTAAAAGTGTTAAATTGTCATTGTTAAAAGTGTGAAAGTAAAAAGGGAAAGTGTGATTGCATTGTATAGATGTTTTAATTCGTCGAATCCGATCCAATTGTTAAAGTGTTTAAAACGAAATGAAATGTTAATATCGGATTCGAGAATTAAATCACGTAAGTGTGACGTTAGCAGAGCATAACCATGTGTTTGAGCATTATAGCATTATATTAAAGTATTATACCCTCTATACTAATAATTATTAAACTGAATAGTGTTGTGGTGTTTTATTTGCTAATTGAATTGTGAATTGTATAACTGTTATTGTTTGTGTATGAATATGTCTCTTTATGATTTATTACTGTTTTTAAACGTTTTCTTTGATCTAAATTTCAAAGTACTCACCCTTACAGTGGACATATTAGGCACACCAAGGATTCAGGCACAAAAAGGAACAAGGCCGAGAACTGTATACTCATAGTAGAGAGTATATTGGTATAAGTGACCCAAGGGTCACGGAGTCTGAACAACCATTCATAGGTCCTGTTTTGTAATATATAGATTTTTGTAAATATAATTGTAATTAATGAATTTTATTTTGTTTTAGCATTTTGTATATTGGAAGAGTTATATGTATACCCTTATTTTGATAAGTTTTAAAGTATGGCCTAATGTTGAACATTTGGAATTGAAAGTTTTATTTTTATTTGATTTTGAAAACTGTTCTGGACTGATAGGTTTAAATCTATTCGGGGAAAGTCCGATTTATAAAGGAAACTTTGTCAAAAATTTTATAAACCCCGAATATGTTCTAAAATAAATGTTAATTAAAAGTATTTTCTTAAAGTATAAAATGTAGGATGTTACAGTGACGGCTGCCAATCCTATCAATAAAACTAACAGAGGAGTTTCATATTCCATGATATATGGCGTAAAAGGATGTCCTGGGTGAAAATCACCCTGATCATGGTCTGTAACTGGATTGGTGTCAAGGTGAGGGGGTGGGGGGAGTTGCATAACGGGAACGGGTTGAGGGTCTAAGGGTTGAGCCATTTGGTTATGGACTTGTTTGGTAGTAGGTTGGTTTTGAGCGATTCTCGCCACTGCCTGCTGTTGGAGATCGGCTATGGCCTGTCCCTGTTGTTCAATTAACGCAGTTTGTCGGTTCAATATGTTAATCATCTCTTGCTCGCGAACGCGAGCGGATGCAGAGGTTGCATAAGACCTACTAGTAGAGTGGGCTCGTCGGGAATTACTATGGGCTGTTCTACTTGGGTTTAGTCTAGTACTGGGAGTTATTCCTCTATGGTCAGGGTTGGGTTGAACTTGCAGAGTTGGGGTTCGGTGAGTGTTTCTCTCGTGGTGTGCTCGGGTTCCTGTAGATCTGGCTGTATTACGGGTTGGAGGGGTCGTACTACTTGAATCTCCTCGTGTGGAAGGGGGTGGTGAGTTTGGTGGTGGCGGTGGTGGTGGTGGTGGAGGAAGTAAATTTCGTAGGCTAGGGGGTGGCTGGGAGTTTGTCCCAGCTCTCGGCTGAGATGAATACGGTGGTTGAGAATTGGTGACGTGATTCTGACTTTGTGAATTATGGGGAGGCTGCGGGTTAGTCCTCGTTCCAGAATGGGATGTACGTGGTGGCTGCGAATTAGTCTCACTTGTTCTAACCCAGAATGGGCTTATGTAGACAGAAAGAGGAAGGCCACTATTAGTGGCGCTGTTTCCGACTCTACGAGCCCACCTCCTGTTCTATCGCTGCTGGCGGTTTCCAATCCTCCGACTCAAACCAAGGCGATCGTAGTTATAATTGACAGTTCCAACCGATGTTCTTGATTCTCCTCCTCTTCCTTCTTTCAAACGAACATGGAAAATCAAGGAGAAATCCATGATATCTGAGTAGTTTGATACCGAGGAGGATGTAGCCGAGATTACTACGGTGGACGCCGAGGCTTCTCAGATCAGCTCCGTGTAGTATAGGAAGTTAGATTAAGAATTCCCCAACTTCATTTGATTGGAGGGAGACTAGAAAAGATTTTTTGAGCTGACTGCGCTCGAATGGAAGAACCATGCACAAGTTTTGACTAAGCAATTCTTTCGTGTTGCCAGTTTGATGCACTACTTGGCACAATGCTCGGACGATCTGTTTGTGGGGTTGAAGGAGACTCAGAATCTCTCGGCTGCTAATGAAGCAAGCTTGAATGACGAGCTAAATCGAATCCAATCTCAATTTGAAAATTTGGGAGTTGAACATGCTGATATCGTCAAGGATCGGAATGTGTTGACAGGGTCCAAGACGACACTTGATGATGAAAAGAAAGAGCTTGAGGAGTCCTTGCAAACTTCTCGTCAGTCTGTTGACAAGCTAAAGAAGGAAACTTCGACTCTGACTTCTATGACAAATGCAAAAAGAAGCTTTGAAGCATTCGAAATCTTTACAACTGGGAAAAAGGTGTGGACGACTCATTTCAGAATACAGTGGAGCAGATGTTGTTTGTAAATTCTCTTGACCTAAAGGTGATGGGGGGGACCCTTTTCATGGAGTGGTGTAGGGCTAGCTTGTCGACCTATTAAGCAAGAGGTCAACCTAGATGCTGAGGATTTGCCAAACCCTCTGGTTGACCTAGTTGAGGGCCCAGCTTTTGATGATTCAAACATTATTTTGAGTGATGATGAGGCATAAACCCCTTACGCTGGGTAGCCCTTTTTTAATCATTGCTGATACTATTTACAAATGTCTTGTTTGACTTCTGCTGTGTACGCAAGTAATTTTGCTTTGTCTTTATACAATTTAGCTAGTCGTTGTTCGACCGTTTTTACTTGTTGTCCAACAAGTGTTTTTAAGTAGTAATTTCTCTCATTCTTCTTTCTGCTCGTTGTTATACAAGCGTTTTTCGATCATTTTTACTTGTTGTGGAACAAGTGTTTGTATTTCTTTGTGATTATTGGACTTAAAACTGTGAGTTAGAACTCGGATAGCCAACTTAAGCCGAAGTGGTATCCTCGGACCGCGATGCAAGGAGAGTGACGCTCCTGGGATCGGGCGTTCTTATAAGTACGATGTTTTAAACTCATGAAGAGAGCTGTTACTCGATCTTGCTCGGTGGCTAGCCGATCAAGATGAGTCGTACGTATTTTCACAGTGTAATAACATAGATTTTGGAGAAAATCTGTAAAATGATTTATATGTATGGATTTTAATCGCTCATAATTGATTTCACACATGTAGTGAATTAACATATGTCCTCGATGAGGAAGGTAAATACCGAGTCAGCTGACGCACGGGACGTGGTAGTCCTGTCCCCTACTCGGTAAAGCCTGAAAAGGCTTGTGTCGAGTCATAAGATATGCGAAACGCTCGGAACCTTTATATGAAAAGATGGTCGGGAAAACCTATACAGGCTTGTGCCAAGCTTATAGGAATTGTGAGACACTCATTGTTGACGTTCGAGGCTTCCTCGAACTCGACCTGGGTCCGAAAGCTCGTCAAGAGATTCCTAAAGATACTAATTGGTGACAACGATTGTCGTTACATAGCAAGCATGGGGAACTCCGCATGATGCAACGGTAACTTTCCCCAAGCAGCGAGCATTGAGGAATACATCAACCCACTAAGGAATGAGGATGCCGAGGGAAGGAAGTCTGACACCGAGAAGGCAACGACAAGCCATGGTCAGCCGAGGACAAACCATTCCTTCGTTGGCATTGTTTGTGAATTTCAACTATTGAACCATTCTGGAACCGAGTAATCGAGGTGAGTCTTGTTTGATGTGACGAAGTGTGTAGGTCAGCCTTGGGAAAGCTCCTTTTTATAGGATACGAACTCGGGAAAGCTCGTAGAGTGCACGTTGTGCTTGAAAGACATTGTATTTAGGGCAGAACTTGAAGGGGCTTGTTTTTGGAGATCTTGAGCAACTTGTGTCATGATGTCATCATGCTTGTACACCATGCAAGCATTGTTATGCAACTATCTAACTGATTTCATGTGTACCATCCATGGCCAATTATTACAATTATCTTCTACCAGAGGCAAACAATTGGGACGTTGACTTAGCCCTTGTGAAAGGAGTGTATTTATAGGAGAAAGAGTGAGGTAGTGCCTTATGGGCCTATTTGGCCCGGGGGGGCTGACGTGGCTCTTAGAGGATAAGTGGGACAAGTCAGTCATCCTTATCCTGTACTAGAAAGCTCGTGCTTACCCCTTAAGTCATGCGGGCTGTTAGGACCTCAGATCTCGCATCCTCGGAAACCAACTCGGTTTGAGACAGGTAAGGCGAGATGCTCGGCACGTGGATGTCGAGATGCCTAGATGTCGGTGTAGCCTCTCGAAGGTCGGTCCAAAGTCCTTTAAACCCGAGAATAGTCCGAGTATATGATCGTGTCTACTGTAGTTGGTTCGACTAATAGGCGAGATGCCTTCGAACCACTTGAAGACCTTTTCTGAGTCGATTGGCTCTGGTCAGTCCATTGAGGTCCAGATTGGTTAATCCTACAAGCACCAAGCGCCTCCCCCCATGCTCGTATAAGCTCGAAGAGCCTGTGCTGAGCTTCCGAGAGTTGACGCTGTTTGCCTCGGGTTTTGTGTATCGAGGGTACTTCGTTGGTGGTCCTCATACTCTTATCATGACAAGAAAACCTGATAGGAGATTCTTCATAATAAGCAATTGATTCCGAGCAAGGGAAATCCAGAATGTATGTCAATGCCAGGTTGTGAAAATATCTGCAAAAAATGTCCGTATCCTTGCAGGTTGTGAAAATATTCTAGAGCTCGGACGGGGCGGCATGTTCTGGGACCTGTACAGCTCAGAATGCTCGTCTTCATGCCTAGCCCGTTAAAGACGTTGGGGGCGGATGGCCCGTGGCCTGTTCGGTGTCCCGAGGCCAAATCGAGCCATCCGTCCTTTGTTAGGAAACTCAAGATACTGCGAGGATGAGTGTTCAGTCGGTTATCGACTAAGTAGAGGAAGACCTGCGGAAGGTTGAGTGTAGCAAGACGTTGTTGACTCGTAAAAAGTCGAGTTAAGTAAGATGCTTCCGACCAGTAAAAGGTCGGGTTTAAGTTAGGCGCTTCCATCCTGTAGAAGTTCGGGTTTCAATAAGACAATTCCGATTTGTAAAAGGTCAGGTTTAAGTAGGGTGCTTCCAACCTGTCGAAGATCGGGTGAAGCAAGATGTTTCTGACATGTAAAAGGTCGAGTTAAGTAAGATGCTTCCGACCTGTAAAAGGTCAGGTTTAAGCCTCTCCAAGTCGGTATTATAGGCATCATTTCGGGTCGTGGCATGATGCTATCAGCATAGCGACCATGGCTGAGGTGTTTTCCACGAACCTGCGATGTATTTGGCTAGTGGCCAAGTTATCGAGGTAGCATCTTCATTTCCACTTGTAGCCCCGTCGATCTAGACGACTGACCAAGATCGTGGGCAAGTGGGTAGGGCAGTGATCCGAAGTGAATAAATAGGTCTTTGATGAGAGGAGGATATCAAACTTGATAGTACTAGTTATAAATGTCGTGGCACCCCATATGAACTGTTATAATGTTTACGAACTTGAAACGCAGATCCTGGGCCGAGGTTGGATTCTTGATCCCGATTATTTGTGCGTTTTTAGCCATAGTTAAATGTCTAGACTAGCGTGTTAGTCATGTTGATTGTTGCACGGGCATTTTTGTACTTGTTCTGTTAGACACCCGTCATTGAGTACTCGTTTGAGAGCTATGTATAAAATTTCGCATTAGGCGTCAGTGGCCTACTAAGTGTAAGGAAAAGTACGTAATAACATGAGTTCATGTCGGGGCTGCCGAGAAGGCAAAGAAAGAAGTCAATGAGGCGTGAAAAGGAAGAATGTACTGATTCAAAGAGAAAAAATGTACTGATTCTTTCGTCAATGTCGTTAGATCTACTGACTAAATCAGATTTACCCTCCGAGAATGCTCGACCGATTAGGTCGGATTCATCCTAACCTGTTTGATAGGCTTGAGGATTTAGACCTGTGTAGGAGAGCATTGTGACAGGGTTGGATGCTTGCAAATTGTGAGTGACTTGTCTTTACTGTGTTTGATCGGAGCCGACAGGATTTCATTAGAGCACTGAGGGGTGGCACCATGGAACGTTCTACTAGAAGTAGGGTCACGATGGTGCGCGTATCATAGGAAATGTTCGAGAAGCATGGGAGACTCATGCGTGTTTTCTGACCAAGCTCGGCTAACGTGCTTGGCTTGTCGTGTTCGATGGCTCTGACCAAGCTTGTGCCTGTTTGTCTTTCATGGTTAGATTATTTTTGAATGTTGATATGCTGAATCATCCTTTTGGCATGGATGTCGAAATGCCCGGCGAAAAGCGAGGATGCTTGGGACTACGGCTATGCTGCATGAACCAGGAGCCTGATTGGAAATCGATGGGAGAGCGGTGACGACCGTGTAATGAACCCGAAGGGAGGAGGCTAGTACTTGGTTCCTGGCACTTCGAGTTCATGGATGTAAAGAAGGGGGTGGCCTGATGAGGGCCCACTGCGCTTGTTGCATGTTTTTAGGATAAGGAACCAAGTACGAGCTCAAAGGGTGACATGAAGCTTTGACGAAGCTTTGGCATGTGGGCCCCTATCACCTGTGCCCTCTCCCCCAACGATTAGATGCTAAATATGTTGGGGTGTTTCCCATACTTGGTAAAGTCGTTTGTCTATTGGTGAGAATCTTGAAATGGATTGTTCGCCCATGTTTGAACTGACAATGTATAATAATTAAATTGCAATAATGAGAACCATTGGTAAGTGAATATCAAAATGCAGGAGTATGATTATAAAAGGTCACACCTATCGAACATTACAGGGGCAGTTACTAGAAAGTAAGTGCCGCTCAATCATACAAGGTTTCTAACGAGAAATGCACGATGCCAAATATATCATGCGCAATAATAGACAACATTCGCAAACATGTCAGAGCATGTGATGGCATCAAATTAAAAGAAAGCATTAATTCATGAAAGATGACAATGCGTAATTGCCGGAAATTTAAAATGCAATGCATATCAAATATTATTATCCTATAATGACGGGAAAGACGAACATCTAAGGATATTCAGCAGCAAGGAAGTTTGCGTCACATATCAACATGTATGAAAAAAGAGTATAATATAAGTGACATGTAATGAAATTAAAGGAATTAAGCGCCAAAACCACATGTCAGAAATATGGCATCAAGTAAATTAATATTAGCATGTGTGTGAAGTAATCACGTAAAATGCCAAGTAATTAGGAAAGTAATATAGGAAAATCGGATTTCTTCCCTGATTCGTTGAGGTGAGGAATGTCGGATCGAAGACTGTTGGATTGAAGTCTTCCGTTAATCCTTTCCAAACGAGCTTCGTTGAGCGATTGACCCGGAATAAGAGACTTAAGTAGGGAACGCTGTGTAGGGTTTCCTGATGGAGAGAAGAGTATTGCGTGTAGTGTGTAGTTCCCAATGTTCTGGATGTATGGGATACTAAAAGGGGGACGCTGTCGAAGGTCCGGGCTCAGTTGGCACATGTATCTGAAGTAGGAACTGAGCACAGGGTTCTTTATACTCGGAGACGAGCTCAAAGAGAGAAACTTGGTGCAGGAGTCCTCGCCGTTATCATCATGTTTCGGATAGAGTAAAACATTTTGTCTCCTTTTGTTTGTTTGGGCCTGTATGAGCTAAGCTCGTATTGAGCTGTGCTTATTTGTGCGAATCCATTGCGAGATTCGTAATACACATACAAAAGCTTGTTGATTCAAGACTTGGATTGTTCCCAAGAAAAACCCTAAGTGGCTTAGGGTATTGGAAGTCTTGAGAGGTTCTCAAGCACAAGACTAGGAGGTTCCTAGCCCGATGGAGTTTCTTGAAGGGAGTTCAAGGAAGCTTTAGAAGAGTTCTTCATCACCGAAATCAAATTGGGGTAGAAATCAAGAGTTTGGTACACTCTTGAAGAGTTAGGTTGAGTGAGACTATCTCAAGTAATCCTTGTAATTTCTAACAATTTGATTTATAGAAAAATCTCCTAAGGTAGTTAGGAGGACTGGATGTAGCTCTTTGTTGGAGTGAACCAGGATAAAATTGCTTGAGTGTTGATTTATAGCTTTCAATTTACATTCTTGCTGTAACACTCAGCTTTTTTATATAAAATATCACTTTTAAGGTTTGATAATTAAAATGGAGAACTTAAAATTTCCTTTTCATGAATCAAATTTACATATGAAATTGGGTATTGCAATTACAATATGAGTAGCACAAACAAATAAAGTTTTCCTTCTTTCCAATTCTTCCACTGCGACACTCTAATCCTCAAGCTCCTTGACTTTCACCTAAAATGTTAACCACATAAGGGTGAGACCTTTTCGCAACACAGTGAATTATAAGATAGTAAAAAGCACACAATAGCAATTTAAGCATCATAATCAAGTCAAGCCATGAATAACAAAATGCTTCACTTTTAACAAATTATTCAGTAACAACACATTTTCCATTTATTCTGAACATCACCTCAAATCAGAGGCCAATGAAACAAACTTAATGTCGTGTCCTTAACCAGGATCAACCTTAAAGCTATGGAAGAGCCTTGAAGAATGATCCCAGCCAAGATGTTAATGTAGGACTTTTTAGGATTTCTGAATATCTAGTTGGGATAATCAGGATCTCCCTAGTCAACAATGTGTGTTCTAGTGTCAACTTAGGGATGAGAAGACGTACCTTTGCCCCTATAGCATGGTGGTTCTTATAGGGGATTACCTGTGTGGGTTGTGCCGTCTTGATAAGCTTCCTAAAGAGTTAGAAGGCAAATAGGACTCGTTAAGGATATGATAAGATCATATCCATAAATCCTCTAAATGATAAACATTATCCAAGGCTGTTTTATCTAGCCAAGAGTCGTGGGAATTTAGGAGTGGTTACGGCTTTGATGAGGCTGTAAACGATAAGGATCAGATTGAGAGTCTTGTGCTCGGTGTTAACCTCATCAGTACGTGACCTACATGTAGAAACCCAGTTTGCTCGGTATAAGGTCCGATCGTTGGTCCTGTATCAGTATCATACTTAGTAGGAGTCATGAGGCTTTCAGTCGGTCGACGCTCGGTCTACTGCAAGTCCACTACATAAGCCCCCCAAGCTCGGTTGGGTGATTTGAGCCCTGCCGAGCTAATAAGACGAGCGAATTATCTTCCGACCAAGCTTTACTAGAACGAGATATGTATCCATCCGAGTAATTTTACTAGAGCTGACGTTTGATTGACCCAGACGCGACCCTTCACTTCTTCTTGTGCTTCCACGTGTCCTTTACTTCGTAGGGAAGGGGAACGTTATGATTTCAAACTCAACAGCGGTGCCACGTGTTTAGTTTTCAATACTAATGGGCTTTTTCTGACTTAGGCCCAAACCTTTTGAGATAGTGGAGGGAAGTTTTAAGGCGGATTTCAAAGGGTGGTTTCACCATTCGTTCTAAACATAACCTTTCAAATTCTCCTTCATCTTTGTTCATCATCTTCCTGAGTTTTTGGAACTCGAAGCCAGAGCTCCTCCAAGACATCCCCAGTGCACGCTTCTTGTTTCGTGGTCCTCGTTCTTCTCTAGTTTCTTGATCACTCATTGTTAGCAGGTAATGAAACTCTTCCTTTCTCTGACTAGTTTTTCTTTTTTTTCTTTCTTCTTTGCTGTCTTGCATGCTCTTTCCTTTTTGCTGTCTTGCATGCGATTGCTTCTGGTATTTACTGTGTGTAAGTGCTTAGAATTTTCTTTTTATGCATTAACTCTGGCCTCTCTTCACTGGTTCCTTGAATAGATTTTTCTAGGGTTTGAACAAATCCCAAGTTTGTTGCTGTGATACCCCCACTAGCCCTTCGAAATTCTTTGTCCGCCTTTATCATTTACTGAGTGATCGCTGTAGCATTTCTTAGGTCTGTTTTACGTTTTGTTGCACTTAACTTCTTAGGGTTGGTACTGAAGCGGCGTTTATCATGAGTGAGGAATCCGTAAACTCTGATGTTCCAAGAACACATAAAGGAGGAAACCCAGAAATTTGTGTTAAACCGATAGCCACGCATTTTCCTCAGACTTTGAAAGAGTTCAGGCAAGGTGTGATTCACTATAGGATTGCCGAGAGGGTAGAACAGAGGAGGTTAAGGAATCAACAGAGAGGTATTTAGACATTTCAATCGGTTTGGGAAATTTCTGCCCTGAAAGGGAGGTGTTCTCCAACCGATCGAAACCGTAAGTATTTGAACTGAAATAGTTAAGTTTTTCTGCTTCTGACTCCAAGTGTGCCCCCCTTTTCCTCAGGTATGAAGAGGAAGTGTGTCTCTAATCTCGAACTTTATCCATTTCCATCAGATGCAGATCAATATGATTGGGTGGACCGAGAAGTTCTTGGTACTCAATCTGAGCTCTCAACAGAAAACTCATTAGATCAAACACGGGCTATAATTCTGCCGTGTCCTGGTGATAATGCTGGGAACCAATACTCTATTAGTCCTGTGGATTTGAATGAATGGGTCTGCAATCAAATTTCGGCGGGTAACCCGGGTTTTTATTTTTATGAAGAAATCATTACTCGGTTAGGGGTTAGGATGCCTTTTACCGATTTTGAGATAGGTGTTTTGAACACTTTAAGAGTGGCCCCATCCCAGCTGCATCCCAACGCTTGGGCATTTGTGAGGGGTTTCCAGCAAGTGTGCACAGCCATGGAGTGGTCTTGCACTCTTCCAATTTTCTTCTACCTATTTGCTCCTCAATGCAACACTTTTGAGAAAGGATCGGCAAGACGACCCTGGGTCTCACTGAAATCCCGCAATGGCTATACCCTTTTCACCAAGTATTCTGAATCTTGGAAGGGTTTTAAACCTTTTTTCTTTAAATACAACTTTATTGGCAATGGAGTTTGCTGGTTCACCCGACCTGGTGAATCCCGACCAATTCCTCGGTTTCCTCTCCAGTGGACTGCGAGCTTCTTTAACCGATCGATAGCCTCATACTCCTCAGATTGGAAAGAACTGGCTGAACATGAGAAGGAGGTGTGTCGAGCAGTAGAAAGTTACATGAAATCTAATGGGAGGATAGAAACTAAGGATATTGTGAACATCCCATCATCGGATGTTAAAGCAGAACTTGGTAAAACTGTTTTCTCTTGGTTGTTTGCATTTGCTAAGTTGATCCGTTCTAATTTTACTTTGTTTTTCTTTGTTCTTTGCAAAAAAAATGGCTTCTTGGCTGGCTTCTTTGGTTCAAGGGGGAAAGAAAAGGAAGACCCAGGCAACGAGCACGGCATCCGGGTCTTCAAGCTTGAGTACCCCGAGCCTGAGTATCTCTACTCCAACTGCATCAGCAGCCGAGGCGTCCCCTCAGCCAACTTCAAACGTGGTAGCTGTCGGTGCTACAATTTCACTAGGCCCTAGCGGCCAAGTTCAAAACATTTCACCCCTTCAGCCTCAACTTCGTCGCCGACGGATTGATAAAGGAAAAGAGATAGTGACCGAAGGGGCGAACCCTCGGGTTGAAGGCTCAAGTGCTAACGCTGCTGCTGTTCCTTCTTCTGACAACGCTCCTTCTTCAGCTGCGACCCCTCCGGAAACATCTATATGGGACCAACAATTTGATGAAAGATTTGGTCAATACATCTGTTCTGAGTCTGACTGCACTCGTTTTGGAACTCTTTCTTCTGATCAATGGTCTCGTTGTAACATGACTCTTGCCAAATATCTGCTACGGGGTGCCAACCTTGCGTATTTTTTGGCTAAGCAACCTGATGGACTTTTCGCTGGTTATAATGCCGAGCAGAGGGAGGCTCGCGAATTGTCTGTTGCTCAAAAAGCTAGCCTCTCAGATGAACTGAATCGTGTAAAGAATGAGTTGGAAAACTTGAAAGCTGATAAAAATGAGTTGATTAAGGAGAGGGATGCTTTGAAGGTTTCCCAAAAGGTTGCTGAAGACAAGAAGAAGGAGGCCGAGGAAGCATTGAAGAGGGAATTAGAGGAGAGCCGACAGAGGATGGAAGAGCTGAGGGCAGAAGTTGAGAGGTCTGCTGTGGTTGCTCAAAAATTGAAGGAGAAAGCCCTTCTACACAAGAAAAAGGCAGCAACCAACTTCTATAACTGGAGTAAAAGCGTCGATGATTCTTTTGTCTCAGCCATCAAGCAAATTCAGTTTTTGAACCCTGAGACTGAGTTCAGGGTGGTCGGAGCTCATCCACTTCATCTTCTCGAGAATGGAAAGCTAATTGATATCAAGACCAAGGTTGAAGTTGATCTACAAGGTGAGGATCTGCCAAATCCTCTTGTTGATCTGACCGAAGCCCCTGACTTCGATGATTCCAACGTTGTTCTGTCCGATATTGAGTAGTGATCATTTTTTGTTGCAATTCTGTATGGTTTAATATTTTGTTGCTCGTTGTTATCGAGCGTCTTTTCTAGAACAATTTTTGCTTTAACTTGCAGCTCGTTGTAATCGAGCGTTAATCTTGTTGCTCGTTGTAATCGAGCATACTTCTTTATGACCATGAACAACTTTTTTACTTCTGTTTAAATTTTAATCCGCTTGCCTTTATATCAATTGTGTTTGGGTTCCGTTTGTCACGTGACCCTTGATTTTACTGATCAAACAGGCTAATTTAGGAATTGCGTTATTTGAATAAATTATTGTGAGTAGAACTCGGATCGCCGACTTTAGCCGAAGCGGGACCCTTGGACCGCGAAGCAGGGAAAGTAATTTCCTGAATTCGGGCGTTCTATGAATACGTTGTCAAACTCTTATAAAGAGTTGTATCTCGATTCCGGTCGGTGGCTAGCCGAACAAAATGAGGCGTATGTCACATCACAATGTTCATAAAAAAGATTGAAGGAAATTGCTACGTTTTATTAATAAAAGAATACAAAAACAATGTTGCTCGTTTGTCAACTAACTCCTAACAATTATTTCTAAGCTAAGAAGGATGTTATCCTTCGTTTATTCCACCTAAACATTTTCGAGCAGTAAACTAACCTATCTGTAAAAAGTGAAAAAAAAATAAAATAGGAGCTTAACTGTAATAAGCTCTGAGTTTGGCCACGTTCCAGCTGTTGTTGATTTCCATGCCCGAGAGAGTCTCCAATTTGTAAGCACCAGATCCGGATTTAGCTTTCACTCGGTATGGGCCTTCCCACTTTGGCTTCAATTTTCCAACTCCCGCATTTCCTTTGCCGATATCCGCTCGGCGAAGGACTAAATCCCCTACTTCAAAGCTTCGCGCACGAACCTTCTTGTTATATTCCCGAGCTTGCCGCTCCTTCATTTTTCTTTCATGAGCGGCGGCGTTCTTTCGAATTTCCTCGAGAAGAATGAGCTCTTCGCTGACCAGATGGTCGTTAGTTTCTAAAGGACATTCAAGAGTCCTAAAGGTAGGGATTCGCTTTTCGATCGGAATGACTGTGTCACAGCCGTATGTCAAACGAAAAGGAGTCTCTTCGGTAGATGAGTGTACAGTTGTCCTGTGTGACCATAAAACGCTCGGAAGTTTATCTGCCCAAGTTCCAGCTGCGTTACCGAGTTTCTTCTTAATTCCATCCAAGATGGTTCTGTTGGCAGCTTCGGCTAACCCATTTGTTTGTGGATGTTCAACAAAACTGAAGTAGTGAGTGATTCCCAAGTCGGCTGCTAGTTGTTGAAAGTGAGAGGCTGCAAATTGTGATCCATTATCAGTAACTATAGCATGAGGCACCCCGAACCGAGAGATAATTTCCTTCACAAAGAAAGATTGAATACGGGCTGTGGAGATTGTTGCTAACGGAACCTCCTCAATCCACTTAGTGAAGTAGTCAACGGCCACTACCGCAAACTTGAGTTGCCCTGGTGCGGTGGGAAACTTCCCAATAATGTCCATACCCCATTGGTAAAAGGGCCAAGGGGCACCGAGAGAGTGTAACTCTTCAGCCGGTCTCTGGTAAATGTCGCTGTGGAATTGGCATTGAGCACACTTCTTAACATGATCCATGGCGTCCTTTTGCAGTGTGGGCCAAAAGTAACCCACTCGGATTACCTTTCTCGCAAGGGATTTTCCACCCATATGGTGGCTGCAAATTCCGCCGTGAATTTCCTCCAGTATCTCCTCAGCTTGGGATGGGTTGACACATCTGAGCATGGGGGAGCCAAAGCCTCTTTTGTAAAGAACACCATTCAGAATTGTGTATTGAGCTGCTTTCTTAATCAATTTCCGAGCTTCTGCCTGATCTTGGGGGACAAACCCATGTTGTAAATAAGTAAGAATCGGATCCATCCATGATTGGGATAATGAGATAGCCAAAATGACACTTGGTTGGGGAATAGTTTCTTGTATCAATGTTTTATTATTTTCCGACCCCTTTGTACTTGCCAATTTAGATAAAATGTCGGCTCGGGAATTTGAATCCCTCGGAACATGGGAAATGTCAAATTCTGAAAAGTTTGAGATGATTCGCTTTACCTCTTCAAGATACTTTTGTAGGATAGGCTCCTTTGCCGAGTACTGACCCTTGATCTGAGAAACTACTAGTTGTGAATCGCTGAAAACTGATACTCGCTCTGCTCCGAACTCATGAACCATTTTGAGGCCTGCAAGAACTGCCTCGTATTCTGCTTGGTTGTTCGATGCTTGGAACTCGAATTTTAAAGAGTATTCCATGCATAATCCTTCAGGGTTTTCAATGATGACCCCTGCTCCCGCTCCTTTCTTATTGCTTGACCCGTCAACGTATACTGACCATAAGTTTTGAGAGACGTCCGAAGGGATATCTGTGAACTCAGTGACGAAATCGGCAAGAGCTTGAGATTTCATCGCCTTCCTCAGTTCATAGGCAATGTCAAATTCGGATAGTTCGACAGACCACGAGACCATCCTACCTGCTAAGTCGGGTTTATGAAGCACTTGTCTGAGAGGTTGGGCTATTCTTACCAATATTCTATGTGCCTGAAAATACTGTCTCAACCTTCGAGCTGACACGACCAAACAGTACGCAAGTTTCTCCAGTTTTTGATATCTCAGCTCCGGTCCTTGAAGTGCTCGGCTAACAAAATACACCGGGGCCTCAATACCTGACTCCTCTCTTACCAAAACCGAACTGACCGCCGTTTCTGCTACTAACATGTATAGAATGAGGTTTTCACCAGGAAGTGGACTGTGGAGGACGGGTGGGCTGGAAAGATATTCCTTTAATTGGTCAAAAGCTTACTCACAGTGCTCGTCCCAAAGGAATTCTTTGTTTTTCGTAAGGAGCTGGTACCATGGCAAGGCTTTCCGAGCGGCTTGGGACAAGAATCTGGAGAGTGCCGCCACTCGGCCCGTGAGTTGTTGAACTTCTTTAAGATTAGCTGGGCTCCTCATTTCAAGGATTGCTTTGCATTTATCTGGATTGGCTTCAATCCCTCTCTCGGTTAACATAAAACCGAGGAAAGAACCGGCTGGGACTCCAAACACACACTTTTCCGGATTCAACCTCATGGAATATTTTCTCACTCGGTCTAATATTGTCGCGAGGTCCTGGGCATGGTTTTCTTGCTGTCTGCTCTTTGCAATAATATCATCGATGTATACTTCCATATTTGAACCGATCATTCCCTGAAAAACCTTGTTCATCATCCTCTGATAGGTGGCACCCGCATTCTTCAACCCAAAAGGCATGACATTATAACAATAAGTTGTCTTGTCGGTGATGAATGCGGTTTTATCTTGATCGTCCGGGAACATAGGGATCTGGTTGTAACCAGAGTAAGCATCCATAAAGGACAAGAGTTTGTAACCGGCTGAACTGTCGACGAGTTTGTCAATGACGAGAAGAGGATACTGGTCTTTAGGACATACTTTATTTAAGTCCGTGTAGTCGACACACATCCTCCACTTTCCATTGGGTTTTTTGACCAAGACGGTGTTAGCTAACCAGTCTGTGTAGTCAATTTCCCTAATGAAACCTGCTCGGAGTAATTCAGCAACCTTTTCTTCGATGGCAGCGGCCTTTTCAGCGCTAACCTTCCTTTTGCGTTGTGCCACCGGTTTCGACCCCGGAATGATACTCAACTTATGGCAGATAAAATTTGGGTCGATTCCTGGCATATCCGCTGATGTCCATGCAAACAGGTCTTTATTTGAAATCAACAGAGTGGTTAACTCCTCTCTAACATTTGCGGGTAGTTCAGATCCGATTTTTACTTGCCTAAGGAGGTCATTGGTCAATGTCAAGATTCCCACTGTCCCTTCGGGGTTGGTCTATTTCTGTCGGATTGGTCCCTTAAGTCCAGATCTGCAAGATTAACGTTGCCCTTTCCCAAAAAGACTTTTTCCAAATTGCTCGGATCCTTGTTTTTAACCTTCCCTAAACTGGCGTTGTAACATTTCCTTGCTGCTTCTTGCTCGGCCTTGACAGTCACCACTTTATCATCAGTTCCGACGAATTTCATAGCCAAGTGAACTGTAGATACTACCACCCCAAATGCCTGCAGAGAAGTCCTCCCAAGAATGGCGTTGTAGGCCGCTGGGCAATCAACCACCAAAAATTTGACTATCTCAGTTCTGGCCGAAGGCTGTTGTCCGAGGGTTACTGGAAGTTGAATGTACCCCTTTGGCTCAATGGTATCCCCCGTAAAACCAATTAATTCACCTTCAAAGGGAGTGAGATTACATTCCCTGAGTTTGAGGGCTTTGAACAGAGGGAAAAACATGATGTCCGCCGAGCTCCCTTGGTCGATGAAGACTCGTTTTACCTTGTAATTACCAATAAGGGCAGTAATCACCATGGGGTCATTATGTCCTGGAAGGATTCCATTCAAATCATCATCATCAAAAATAATAGGAACGTTTTTTGTTGATCTCTTGGCTATAGGCTTCTGACTGACTGCCAAAATTTGGTTGATGTATTTCTTCCTGTCGGCTTTCTTCTCCCCACCCCCAGCAAAACCTCCCGCAATAGTATTAACCAAGAATTCGTTTTTATTGGCATTTGTATCAGGAGCTGGAGTGGGATCGGTCTTCTGTCTTCCGGTGTTTCTATCGTCTGGTGACCTACTTCTCTGTCGTTTGGACTTTGCTGGTGACTGAGATCTGTTCCTACTTCTTCGGCCGGCTGCATCCCTGATGTATTGTTGTAACTTGCCATCTCTGATCATCTCTTCAATCAGATCCCGCAACCAGATGCACTCGTCGGTTGTGTGGCCATATCCCCTGTGGAAGTCACAGTACTTTGACCTGTCACGCTGTGCGCCCTTTCTCAAAGACGGAGGTCGTTGGGCCGAACGCAAGTCAGTCTGCATTGTTTCCCTCAGGATTTGACTCCTTGGAACAGTTAAAGGAGTGTATTCCTGAAATTTGTTCCTCGGAGGGATCCTTCGGTCTCTATCATTCCTATCTTGTCTTCCACCAAAAAGTTCATCACGTTTTTGTTTATTTTGGCCTTGAGGATCAGCTTTTTGCCTTTCTTCTCTGACCTTCTGCCCCTTATGGAATTCCTCCAAATTAATGAACTTATTCGACCTTTGTCTTAACTCGGCCATATCTTTTGGAGGTTTTCCAATCAAAGACTTTCTGAAGTCTCCCGACTGTAAACCCTGTGTGAACAACAGTACTGCCACACCAGGTTCTAATCGAGGAACCGAGCTAGCCTCTGCATGAAATCGCGAAAGGTAGTCTTTCAATGACTCATCTTGTTTTTGGGTGACTGCTGCTAAGGTGTGGTCGGATTTGGGCTGAATGCAACTAGCCGTGTATCTATTTAGAAACACTTTTTTCATCTCCTCCCAAGAATTAATTGAGTTCCAAGGGAGGGATGAGTACCATCGTAACACTGACGGCTCTAGGGTCATGGAAAAGGCTCAGCATTTCATCTCCTCCCCTCCTCCGTAGTAATTCATCGCTCCTTCATAAGAAACAATATGGTCCACTGGATCAGTAAGGCCGTTGTAGTGTGGTACATTAGAAGGGCCCAAGTATCCTTGAGGAGTTTGGAATGCCATAATATATGGAGTAAAGGGATGACCAGGGTGAAAATCACCCTGATCCTGGTTCATGGTAGGATTAGCATGGGTATTTTGTGGTGGGGGAAGCTGCATTACTGGGAGTGGTTGTGGGTCCATGGTTTGAGGCATTGTATTTTGGGGTAGTATGGTGGGTGGTTGACTCTGTGCAATCCTTGCCATAGCTTGCTGTTGGAGGTCGGCAATAGCTCGTCCTTGTTGTTCAATTAAAGTCGTTTGTCTGTTTAGGATGTTAATCATCTCTTGCTCCCGAGCCCGAGCAGATGCAGATGTTCCATAAGACCTTCCGATGGAGTGGCTATGATGAGAGTTTCCAGGAGCAGTTCTTCCTGGATTCAATCTGTTTCTAGGGGTTGTACTTATGTGGTCGGGATTGGGTGGGACAGGAGGGGTACGTTGGGTATTTCGGCCATCATGTGCTCGAGTTCCAGTGGTCCTGGATATGTTTCGAGTGGTTGGGGCTGTGCTGCTCGAATCACCATGGGTGGAAGGTGGTGGTGTTGGAGGGGGTGGTGGTGGTGGTGGAGGCAGTATGGTTCGTAGAACTTGGAGCGGTTGGGGGTTGCTTCTAGTCCTAGGATGAGAAGATTGTGGTGTTTGGGAATGAATAGCGTGATTATTACTACGATTAAGGCTGCGATGAGGGGGTGGATGATTTTGTGAATGGTTTGGTGGCTGAGAATTATTCGCTGCACCAGAATGGGAGGTTCGTGGCGGTTGTCCATTATCTGCACGATTGTGGTTGAGAACATCGCGCAGATCACCAGCAGAATGGGGCTGTGGGTTGTTGTTATCAGCGTTTCTAGGCCTGCCACGGGTGCGGGTGATGCGGTGACGGAGGTCACCAACTTGACTTCTGGTGGTAACCATGGTGGTGGTGGGAATGATATGTTATTCAGATTCCCACAGACGGCGCCAATGTCGCGTCCTTAACCAGGATCAACCTTAAAGCTATGGAAGAGCCTTGAAGAATGATCCCAACCAAGATGTTAATGTAGGACTTTTTAGGATTTCTGAATATCCAGTTGGGATAATCAGGATCTCCCTAGTCAACAATGTGTGTGCTAGTGTCAACTTAGGGATGAGAAGACGTACCTTTGCCCCTATAGCATGGTGGTTCTTATAGGGGATTACCTGTGTGGGTTGTGCCGTCTTTATAAGCTTCCTGAAGAGTTAGAAGGCAAATAGGACTCGTTAAGGATATGATAAGATCATATCCATAAATCCTGTAAATGATAAACATTATCCAAGGCTGTTTTATCTAGCCAAGAGTCGTGGGAATTTAGGAGTGGTTACGGCTTTGATGAGGCTGTAAACGATAAGGATCAGATTGAGAGTCTTGTGCTCGATGTTAACCTCATCAGTACGTGACCTACATGTAGAAACCCAGTTTGCTCGGTATAAGGTCCGATCGTTGGGCCTGTATCAGTATCATACTTAGTAGGAGTCATGAGGCTTTCGGTCGGTCGACGCTCGGTCTACTGCAAGTCCACTACACTTAATCATCATAATTCATTTTTTTTTTCTTTCTTTTCTTCATTTCATTCTTAAGATGAATCTCACTTCATTGTACTTCACCTCCACACCGGAAGGTACCTCATATAATTTGGCCTATGGGTACTTTACCTTACACCGGAAGGTACCTCATACCATCGTACTTCACCTCCACACCGGAAGGTACCTCATACAATTTGGCCTAAAATATATTCCTTAATTAAGTTATGTGCCCCTCAGGTCAGAGGTCAGCACCCTTTTTACTTTATTTCATTTTGTGTCCCTCAGGTCAGAGGTCAACACTTAATCATATTAATTCATCTTGTGTCCCTCAGGTCAGAGGTCAACACACTATCGTACTTCACCTCCACGCAGGAAGGTACCTCATACACTTGGCCTATGGATACTTCACCTCCACACCGGAAGGTGCCTCATACCATTGTACTTCACCTTCACACCGGAAGATACCTCATACAATTTGGCCTGGTGGTACTTCACCTCCACATAGGAAGGTACCTCATACCACCACATAGGTTATACTAACACATCATTTTCATTATCAGCCATTCATTACACATTTCCCCACATCAGAGGCCAAATCATACTTTCATCTTCTTACTCAAACAACTTAGCACATATATTCACAATTACACTTACACACCTTGCCCATTCATTCTTCATCCATAATCACAATTCCACCAATATTCACAAATATACATACTTATCATCCCTCCCCAATCATCACATATCATTATAGCCCCAACAATCATAACCATTTACCGAGTATTCACATATCAATTCACCTCCGAAAATTAGCATTTATAGCAATTATCCACCCTTGTCATACATTTAGCATCACATTATACTTTTAGTTACACATAGTCATTTTATTCCCATTTATACCTTTGACAGATCATTCCATAACTATATCATAAAAATTCATTTATAACACATCATCACTCATGTAGTGGACATAGTAACTTTTATCAGACATCAATTAACATCAATCGATTCGACATACTCAGGTATGCCTCAGAGTACTATAATATAAGTCAACTCCCTAGGGTTCTTCACTTCCTACATTACCAACATTCATAAGGGATTTTAGCAATTTTATGACAATTAAATTAAATTATTAAATTAATTCAAATTACATTCATTCTTCTTAAACCAACTTATAACTGGTGCTATTTTGCTACCCACAACCCAATTTAACTACTTAGCCCAAATTCTATTATATACCCCAACTATCCCTAACTCAAAGTGTAGAAAAGAGACTCCCCTTACCTTAGAGAGGGAGAGAGCCCACACAAAGCTCCAAAGACACCAAATCTACACCAGATCTACCTTGATTCCTATCCTCTTGACCGATCTCCACTCCGTTCTTCAAGATTGGAGGAGAGAGAAAGCAAACCCTTGGAGAGAGAGAGGGCCACGAATTGAGAAAGGGCCACCAAGGGAGAAGATGAAGGCAAAGTCATGAGGAAGGAGATGGATCTCATGGGTGAAGGTTTGAAAGGAAGGATTTTGGGTGGTTTGTGGTGGTTTTGTGGGTGTGTGTTGATTGTTGATGGAGATGGGAGTGAAGGAGAGAGAAAGAGCCATGGGGGAAGGATCTAAGCTTGATGATGGAGGAACCAATGGAGATGATGGTGGGAAAGGATTTTGAGCCCCAATCCTCCATGGGAGCTCTAAAATCACGAGGAATAGGAAGAAAAGAATAGAGGGAGGCGTGAAACAAGAGAGAGAAAAAGAAGGAGAAGATGAGGAAGAGAGAGAGAAAAGGGATCGTGAATGAGATAAGGAGGAGAAGGTGTGGCTGAAATAATGGATAAGGGGGTGGAAATTACGTTTCTGCCCCCAGACTTTATTTTTATTTTCTGCATCAGACCTAAAGTAATCGATTACTTGCAAAGAGTAATCGATTACTTTGCCACAATAATCGATTACTTCCTCCAGTTAATCGATTATTTTTGCAGCATCATACAAAAACCAGAGCACTGATAATCGATTAATTGCCCCCAAGTAATCGATTAACACCTGAGATAATCGATTACTTCCTTAAGAGTAATCGATTAAAAATGCTGCAACATCAAAGAGATTCTACCAGAGAGCTAGTAATCGATTAACTCCTACAGAGTAATCGATTACTCTAATGAAAACTCCTATTAAGACAAATTCTAACTCTAAGACACTACCCTTAACTCCTATCCTTGGCTTCCTATGGTTTTTATCATAAATTCTAGCTTATGTTTTCCTAATTATCTTGGAATAAAATTTTTGGGATGTTACACTTCTCAAACAACCTAAAGCTTTTCAAAGAAATAGGATTTGTCTAATTGGGTAGCAAGTTCAAGGAATCTAAGTGTTATTCAAGTGTTAAAAGTTATTTAGATTGCTTGCTATTCCGTTGGATAAGTTTCTATTTTATATTGGATTGATTTAAAGTGAATTGCTGATTTTTCATTTCTGGTTTAGCACATATCTGATACGAAAGACTCGAGTGTTTCTCAGAATACTCGAGTAGTTCTTGCTCAAGACTCGAGTATATCAAGAAAGACTCGAGTATTTCGAGTCTGTTTCCAGAAAAATCAGTTTTAGCTCATTTCTTTTAATATTATTCGAAATATTTGGTATTACTGCTTCAAATTACTATTCACCCCCCTCTAGTAATTGCTTAGTCCGCTTGTTGGTTTCCAACAACTCCCAACATCTCCATGCCCAAATAAAGAAAAAATAACCGGAGGAGATTGAAAGGGTTTTAATACTACTTGTTTGCACAAAGAATGTCAAAAATAATTTGGAAAACAAGAAGAATTTAAATCCGCTATAAAGAGGAGTCATAAACTGAGCCATGAAAAAAAGAAAAAAAAAACAGAGAGCTGTGAGGTAGAGAAGGTTCCACATATTCTTTGAATGAGATGCTCTACAACCAAAAGTACGAGGGTATGTACACAATAAATTACCTTGAGCAACCAATATATCAATAAATTTCTCTATCACCAATTACAATATTGCCCTTTTATCAAAAACAAATTAAGCATAAAAGACATTAACACAAAATTAAGCAAGACTAGTTAAGTAGACTATAACTAACCTACCAAATTAAGTAACTATTTCAAATTTGTGAAAGCAAAAACATGCTTAGAAGATGTCAAGTGGTAATATAAGGGTAATATTGGTAAATAACTGCAAAAAATTACAAAAACTGAGTGTGTGAATAGTAATGAAACATATGTTAATAACATCTCCCATCATTCAACGAACATCAATAATATTATAGACATAGATAAGATTTTCCAAAATAATTTAAAGATTTTCAAGAAAAAATAGTCATTTTTTTTGCGCTTATCATCACTCTTAATTTGGCTTCATTCATTTTGTTCTACACCCGTGCTGCAAAGTAAAAAGTTTTGGAATTTAACCTTGTTTTTTATATATAAACCCCATTTAATTTTTAAATCCAAAATTACCTTTGTAATTTTTCGACAAATATCTCTCAAAAAATTTCTACGACATGTACTTCTCAAAAATATTTTTTTGGCTGCTGCAAAATAGCACTACTGCTAAAAATATTTATTCAACAATCAACACATTTTTTTTAATAGATACCTGTCGAAAAAAATATTCCGATAATCATCTCTCAAAAAATTACGAGGATAATTTTGAAAATTTACATGTAAAATTTACATGTAAAATGAGGTTTATGAATAAAAATCGGGTTTATATCCGGAACTCAAGCAAAACGAATAAGCATGGCCCTAATTTGTCACACACGGACACATAAGGCGGGAAAATTTAACTTGAGTAGAAGAACATAATCCATCGCAGCATAGAAAAAGACCTCCACCCTATAGTCTCAAACCCAAACTCAAACTCAAAGAGAGAGAAATCGCCTTCTCAAGTTCTTTCGATGGAGAGGATCCACGTGACCGTGCGTGCAAGGCCCCTCTCCTTAGAGGACGCCAAGACCAGCCCTTGGAGGATCTCTGCCAACTCCATCTCCATTCCCAACCACTCCTCCAAATTCGAATTCGGTCTGTACACTCTCCACTCCCTCTTCATTCCCATACTCTAATTTATTTATTAATTTAATTTAATTTAAATTTATGCTCCGCAGATAAAATATTCAGCCAAGATTGTAAGACCGCTGAAGTCTATGAAGCTCGCACCAAATTTATAGTCTCCGCCGCAGTCCGCGGTTTCAACGGTTCCACTTAGCTTCCTACTTAGCTTTCTTTCTTTCTTTCTTTTTTTAAATTATTATTATTATTTTTGTAAAACTCCCCTCCCTATTTATCCGCTACTTGAATTAAAAAAAAATGTGCCCACCTATTTAGTGCATGCTTGGATGCAGTTGGATTTTCCTGGAATTGATTAAGGGAAGCAGAAGCTACTCATAGTTGCTTCACATTCAATGTGATTTTGAGCCTTAAGGGTGATTTTCCACCCCCAAATCAAACATGCACGTAGTCTCATAGAAATGAAAAAAAATACTCTAATATCAGTTCCTGATGGAAATTATTGTGTCCCAGGGTGTTTGGTATTATGAGGGATGTTTTTTTAGCACATTCCTGGGAATGAATGTGATGCCTGATTATGTTACGTTCCGGTATTTGGTTCTCGTTTGGTTGATATAAAACATTCTTGATTGATTTTTCAACTATAAAGACAAGAAATCATAAGGAGAAGGATTCATAAGTCATTTTACACTAAAAAATGACATTCGCAACTTCTTTGCAATTTAAGATAGATTTGTGAAAATGTTATTTTTCGACAATTTTTTTTAAGGGTTTTCTTAATCTCAGTCCTAAGGGCTGATGATAAGAGGCTATAAAAAGCATGTATTCATTGTAAAACTAAAGATTAATGTTTTAAGAGATAATGAACTTAGAATTCCAATGTATTTATTCTATTTTTAAACCTCTAAGCAAACCCTTTCTTTTCAGGGTGGAACATGAGTATTCACTCATTAACTTATTTTTTGTGAACTGAAGGTACTGTTTTTGCTTACGGGCAAACTAATAGTGGGAAGACTCATACAATGCGAGGCTCGACATCGGAACCAGGCATAATTCCTCGTGCTGTGCATGATTTGTTTCAAATTATTCAACAAGTAAGTGCTACATTCGTAATCTTGTGCAGTGTGGTTTTTTTGGATAAGAATCTTGTGCAGTGTGGTTTTTTTGGATAAGAATCTTGTGCAGTGTGGTTGGCTAGGGTAGCTTAAAGATGATCATGATATTAGTGGTAGTTTTTAGTTCAGTAAATAATGATGTAAAGTGTAAGCTTTTTAATTTTTCAAGCTTTTATGTTTGGCTTTTCATATCCTGAACTGAGAGGCTGAAATGTGCCAGATTTGTTGAAATTTTGTATATTGTTTAACTGAGTTGTAGAAGCATTGGAGAATCTTGTCTTAGATGATTCGGTAACGTGTGGAGAAGACGTGTAGAAACTCTAGTAAAGAGAATATATCAAATGGAAGGCAGCCGAATTGCTAGAAGTAGAGGGAGACCAAGAAAAGTTATGAGTGAAACCATTAAGAAGGATTTAAATGCGAATAGATTGACTAAAGTCTATAGGTAGGCACGAATTTAGGGGAAGGCATCCCTGGGCCCGAACCTTCCACTTGTCCAATAAAAAGAATTTTATAGATATGTTAGTATATGTTAAACTCAAATAACATCAATATAGTAACTGTAAAAAAATAAAAGACCTAGCTCACTTTGACGCTTAGTTAACAAGCTTTTCTATTTATCTTTGAACCACTTTACAACACATCTTAGCACTAGTTGTTAACAAGCTTCTCGTTGCATTTGTCTCACTCACATGCTCACTCATCTCATCTTTGCTCTTTCACTTTCATTTGTGCAGCTTCCAAGTTTTCTTCCTAATTGGTAGTCACACATTCACATTGAACCATTTTACTTTCTAAGTCTTTCATCAAGTAGTTATGTTATTGTAATTCTTTCTTTGGCTTTTCTTATTTTTGTTTAGCTTTGATATAAAAATGATCTGCTTACCTACTTTATTTTTGTTTAGTTAATATTAATAAGTTTGGAAATTTTTCCCCTCCAATAGAAAATACACGTGGCTAAAACAAAATATTACTCTGATAAAAAAAATTTGGACCCTCGCCTCGTACCTTTTCTGGATCCGTCCCTCTCCATAGGCATGACTTATAATAGGACAGTGTGGTGTTGTTTGGTCCATGTAGCAAATCATACATTGTGGGAAAATGCTTGGTTGTTGTTGTTAACTGAGTTGGATTTTATGGTGTTATTAATCCATCAAACGAAGTATTGCGGGTACATCCTTGTAATTAAAGCTTCTGGAGTTGTTGGGCATGTACCTTAACTTACAACAATTAGTTGTGAGAACTGCTGGCTGTGATAGCTATGTTCTACTTATGAATAGAAACAAACAACTGTGTTTAGTCCGATTGTTTGGGCATATAGAGATGTTCCCGAAATCTGCCCTCTAAGTTGTTCTATCATCATATTGCTAAATTTAATGAATTTTGCAGCGTATCGCTCTTTCTTATTGTCTCTCATAATACCTATAATATTGTTGTTTTTTTTAATGTTAGGATGTGGACAGAGAGTTTCTTCTTAGAATGTCATACATGGAAATTTATAATGAAGAGATAAATGATTTATTGGCTCCTGAACATCGAAAACTGCAGATTCATGAAAGCCAAGAGGTTATTATTCATTTTTAATGCTTTTATTCTTATAAACACACATTTATTTATTTTATATTTATATATAATTATGTATTACATACTGTGAAGTCTGCTCATGTCTGGTATTATATTTGTATTCCCTGATACTTCATCATTGTTCCATGATCTCACAGCGGGGAATATATGTTGCCGGGCTGCGAGAAGAAATCGTTGCCTCTCCAGAGCAAGTCCTTGATCTCATGGAGTTTGGAGAATGTAATTTATTCTTATCATGCTTTTCTTATATGTTTTCCTCTAAACCCCTTTTGTGCAGCTTATATATCCATTCATGTTAAATTGGAGGCAATCAGAGGATACTGAATATTGAAATGAAAATGAATCCCAATCTCAATTTGATTTCTCCAGTTTCTTCATTTGCAATGTTTTCTCTTGAGTGACTCTGACATTCTGTATCGTTCTGTTGACCTAGTCAGTATATTTATATTTGTGAAGTATCTTTTAGCCTATTACTTTATACCCTTCTCTGGAACTGAACATACTCACCTGCAAGTCGGTTAATAGTACCGTTGGATGTATTTTTTTGCTACTCCTGTCTGCCAAACTAATTTTTCCTGTATGTTCTCTGCATCTGAATCAGCTCATAGACATATCGGGGAGACAAATATGAATTTGTACAGCAGTAGGTCCCATACTATTTTTCGCATGGTAATCAATGTTCTTAAATTTTTTTTAGTATTTTTTTATTTGAATAAAATGCTTATGTATGTGTCTCCTTCATTAATACGTTTGATTGACTAGATAATCGAGAGTAGGGATAGAAGTGAAGATGAAGGCAATGGCAACTCTGTTGATGCTGTCCGTGTATCAGTTCTAGTATGTCATTACTTTGACTTACAACTTATCTCTTTTGTATAACTACTTTTGTGTATGGGTAGTCACATATGCTTATCTTCTCTCCTTTAGAAATGAATACTCTTGTGTAAAGTTTCATATTTGTAATAATTTTATTCTTATTTACAGAACTTGGTGGATCTTGCTGGTTCAGAACGTGCTGCAAAAACTGGAGCAGAAGGTGTTCGGCTCAAAGAGGGTTCTCACATAAACAAAAGCTTAATGACTTTGGGAACTGTGATTAAAAAATTGAGTGAAGGTGCTGAGAGTCAAGGGTAAGTGTAAATTATTATGTTTACCTTTTCTGTTTTCACTTTTCAGTGATCAAAATGGAAATATAATATTTCATGCAGGGGTCATGTTCCTTATCGAGATAGCAAGCTCACACGAATTTTGCAACCTGCACTAGGGGGAAATGCTAACACAGCTATAATATGTAACATAACACTTGCTCAGGTGAGATATCCTTTCAATGTTTTAGGGTTTTTTTCACACAATTTATTATATATCCACGAGTGAATTACTTTTTGCTTATTTGCAAATTAAGTCCATTTTTTAATTGTTAAACTTAAATAAATTATGTCTTTTTAGATTACTTATATGATGTACTAATGTATGTATCCCCTCTATCTATAATGAGTTCGGCCCTGGTAGTATTTAATGTCTAAAAGATATATTGTCTCAACACCTTGGATTAAAAAATGTACTGATGTCGTCCGCGTAAGACAGCCCAGTTGGTAGCTGCAGGACACTTAGGATTTCCCCCTCTCCCAGGTCATGGGTTCTAGTCCCAGACCTCCCATGTAAACAAAAAAAAAAAAATGTACTGATGTCAAACATTATGACGTTATCCTTATTCTGTACATCTCTTCAGTGGCTTCATATGCCGTTGTAAGTTGCTTTGACTATCAATTGATATCTCTATCTAACATAGATGCCTCCTAGCTATCATTGGTCATACAACATCAATTTCTTTTCCAAATCACTGTCTACTTCTTGATATTTACTATTTTTGTTAATGAATCTCAGTTTTATTTTAACATTCTTTGCATCTATTTATGTCAGCACATTTAATATGTTGCAGATTCATGCAGATGAAACTAAAAGCAGCTTGCAATTTGCAAGCAGGGCATTGCGTGTCACAAATTGTGCTCAAGTGAATGAGGTTTCTTCTGGTTCATTTCCCATGTTTGAGAGCTCGTTTACTTTGATGTCGTTATTTTATTTTGGGTTATGTAGAGGGGAATGTCTTATGCCTTTTACTTGAATGTGAAAAAAATTGCATACTTTTTGTGAATGAATAAAATTGTAAATGATTTCATTACAATATAGACCCAGAAAACATCTACTTTCCTAAAATAGTGCTAAGTCTATGGCAGCTAATAATCTGTTCTAGTAACAATATAATTTCTCTCATTATTAATTATTAATAATATCCTATTTTAGTGTGTGCTGTACCATTACAACACTGTGAAGCGATTGATACCATGATAGAATTCTAGAGAGAGAGAAATGAGAGAGAAATTCTGTAAATGGATTCTGTTATTGAATCTGAAAATTGGTTAGTTACATAATGAGGCACTCTTTCTATTTATAGAAGAGTCCTATTACAATAAGTTAAGTAGATGAGCTGTCAGCTTACTAGACTAGACTAAGTCAAAGCTAACTAACACTAACTGTTATCTATACAATATACTATATACTCTTATACCTCTCAAGCTGATGAATGATAATCTATCACTATCAGCTTACTAGAAAGATCTTGAAATGAAACCGCTTTGCAGGAAGACCCTTAGTTGACACATCTGCTAACTGCAACCCTGAGGGAAAATATGCTGTGATGATCAGTCCACTTTCCAATCCAATCTCTCATTGTTTAAATGTAGTCTATCTCGATATGTTTTGTCCTGTCATGCTGAATCGGATTATGAGCCATGCTGATGACAGATTTGTTGCCATAAAACAGCTTCATATGAGCTTTAAATTTTATTCCAAGATCATAAAGTATATGCTTCATCCATAGTAACTCGTGAACTCCTTGTGCCATAGCTTGAAACCCAACCCCAGCGCTTGATCAAGCAACCGTGTTTTCTTTCTTACTCCACGTTGAAAACAGAGTTTATAAGGAATATTTCTCTGTTCTAATTTATTCATCATGAGCAATTACAATATATACACAGAATAGCTAGCATTCAAGCTAGAAACTAGGAACGAAAAAGGAATAATTTCCTAAACATCAGCTAATAATCAGATCCCTACCAAAAACGAAAATGGAACAAAGAAACATGTAATAGTTACATATTTACAGATAATATTCCCCTGATTTCAGAATTAATTCAATCCCTTAATCCTTGGGATTTCGTCTGAATCCAACACATGTTACTAAATTTCCACCCAAAACATACAGTAACGACTGTTGACCTCTTGTTAATGACTGATCCTGCATAATCAGCATTGGTATACACTTCCATAGATTTTTGCATCTTTTGAATATTAATTTTCTTTTAGGCGTCATTTTAAGATGCTATAGAATTCGATCCACAGACTGCAAGTGTCTTACTCATGAATCTTGCACGAGCTGGCTAAAAATATTGACACATGACAGCAATGAAGGCAGTTTTGCGATGAAGGTAGGCTAGGGCCTAGGGTTGATTGAAGAAGCTGAAGCAGAATGTCCCAAATCAGGAGCTCTGATACCATCTAAAATGTGGGAAAACTGCATGTTACTTCTGAATGAATACAACTGCACATGGTTTCATTACAACATATATATCTAGCAAAATAACTTATCTAAAATATGGCTAATTCTTCAGCAACAAATAATATGTCCTTATAACCTTATAGTTTATATATGAGACCGTTACAACACTTTTTGATGTCTTTTTCTGTTTGTCCGTCTTTCTTTCTTTTATCTGTGATAAACTTATTCTTTAATTATTATTTTTTTTAAAATTTAATGCACCATCCCATGGAGGCAGGTTTAAAAAATTGATGCAAAGATGTGCTTATTATCTATTTTTGAACCCCACTTCTGATTTTTATTGTATGTTTTGTCTGACTTGGTTCTGCTTTGCATTGAAGTTTATGTATTCTTTCAGTGTAACTTCTTCCACTTTGTTTTTGCTCCAGATTTTGACAGATGCTGCTTTGTTAAAGCGACAGAAGAAAGAGATTGAAGAGCTTCGTGCCAAATTGATGGTTGATCCAGTTTCCTGTTGCAACTTTTGTTTTACTCCCTCTGTCCCTAAAAAAAAGACCCTTTTGAATTTTTTATTTTGTCCCTATTTATAAGACCCTATACCAATTTTCAATAACAATTAATTACTTCTTTCCACAAAGACCCCTATTTACTCAACACTTTTTAGATTCCCAATAATATTAATAGGGATAACTTTGAAAATACATATCAAATTTTCACATTTTCAATACCATTAACTAAATTAACCCACTTTCTTAATAGACGTGAAATATATCAAAAGGGTCTTATATATAGGGACGGAAGGAGTATATTTCATGAACATTTTTTTTTTGGTTTAAGGAAAATGAACATAAATTTTTGTTTTCATATTAAATTTTTCTTCAGGGTAATCATTCCGAGCATTTGGAAGAGGAGATACTGAACCTTCGAAATACATTATTACAGGTGTTTAAATTTTATTTATTGGTTAATTAATTGTTACAAAATGCTTGTGTGCTCTGTATGTTACAATGCTTTTCTTGATAGATTGAACTGGAAAGGGAACGCATAGCTTTGGAATTAGAGGAGGAAAAGAAAACTCAAGCTGAATGGGAAAAAAGAGTAAAGGAGCAAGCCAAGAAAATCGAGAATTTGAGTTCAATGGTTTTGTTTTCAAATAGGGATGAGACTCGTGAACATACTAAAAAGGTATTCTTAACTTACATACATGCCAAGTACACTTTTCTGAGTGCATTGAAGTTTTTTCCCCTAGTCACTAAACCTAACCTGGTTATGTATGGGATACATTGTACAAATAAAAGATGTTAATGCTGTACTATAAAGAGCATTTTGTTGCTGAATGAATTTTAAACCATATGCTTAAGGAATAATTGTTTCTTTTGTTTTCAATGGAAATGAATATCCAACTTTTCCATAATCAATAGCCAATGGATCAAAATCCTGTGAATTACATAACAGAAGGATTTAGTGTTGCCTGCCTTTATATTTGGCATTATCTACTGAAAAAAACGTAGCTGTAAGTTTTTGTTCAGATGTCTTGAGAAAGTTACATGTTCAGACAGAACATGGTTATGCAGTTCTCTGCAAGAATGTGTCTTCATTTTTGTTTTTCATTTTGCTATTTATGAAATTGAGTGGCATAGCAAATCATAAAAGGAATTAACTTTGCATGGTTTGGTATATATGAGATAAAAAGGTTAGGATGTCCAATGACCAATGCCAATGCTATACTTTTGATGTGTTCAATGGAGGTGGAAATGAGATGGATAAGGTGTTTATATATTGCCAAAAACTGCTTATGCTTGGTTTGGGAATTAAAGGATGCCAAGGTTAGAACTTAGAACTGGGCTGTGTGAGTAGCTCAAGAAAAGTATTTTGAGCTTTGCTTTATGTATTTATGAAACATCACTTGTAGAAGAAATAAAGAGGCCAGAAAATTCACAATGTCTGTTAAAAAGTGAGAGAGAGAGAGAGAGAAAGAGAGAGAATCTGAAAATGTATTCTGTTATTGTTAGTTAGAAAATGAGTACTCCTATCTATTTATAGTAGGAGTCTCAACTAACTTAAGTTACAATGTACAGCTGTCAACACATAGTGTTACAGCTGTGAATTCTAAACTACTAAACTATACAATACAATATGAAAGTACATAAACTATACAGTATCTAACATTCCCCTTTATAAACTAAGCTATCCTATTAGATATTCTCTAATAGTCCCCCTTGAAACTTAGCCAGGAGAATCTGTATAGGCTGGGCTTTTGTCATCTGTCTTTGCAACATCTTGATTTGAATCTGAACTTAGTGGAAATAGAGAAAAAGAACCAAGAATAGACTTGCTGTGATGAGCTTTAGCAAGAGCTTGAGACATGTCTGTAACATTCAGCTTTCCCTTAAGAAGACTGAATCTAGTATTAGAGAGGGCTTTTGTAAGTATGTCTGCAACCTGATGCTCTCCAGGAATATGTGCAACAATTAACTTCTTGCTAAGTACCTTTTCTCTAACCCAAAACAAGTCCAGCTCAATATGCTTAGTTCTAGAGTGAAGAACAGGGTTTTTAGTGAGCATCACTGTACTAAGATTGTCACAATATATGACAGGTGTGTTAGTGTTGAAGTTGAGCTCACTCAATAGACTTTGAATCCACATTAGTTCAGTAGCAGTGTTGGCAAGGCTCCTGTATTCAGCTTCAGCTGTAGAACGAGCAACCCACTCTTGCTTCTTAGACCACCAAGACACTAGGTTAGAGCCCAATTAAATGCATGAGCCGGAAGTAGACTTCCTATCATCCGGGTCAGATGCCCAATCTGCATCACAGTATGCAAATAAAGGCAAAGGACCATGCCTAGAAGTAGGTTTCAGCAATAATCCCTGATCAACAGTACCACTGAGATACCTAAGAATCCTCTTTAAAGCCTTCCAATGCTCCTCTAAGGGCTGAGAGAGAAATTGACACAATCTATTGACACTGTAGCTGATTTCAGGTCTAGTAGTAGTCACATACTGAAGTGCACCAGCCAAGGATCTGTATGCAGATGGATCAGCCATGTAGTTAGAGCCTTGTTTAGTCAATTTCTGTCCACCCACCATAGGTGTAGGTTGACTCTTCATATCTGTGAAGTGTGCTTTCTCAAGAAGATCCTTGATGTACTTAGATTGAGTAAGTAGGAGATCACCAGTAGGAAGTCTCTTTATTTCAATTCCCAGAAAATAATCAAGTGCACCAAGATCTTTAAGAGCAAAAGCCAAATTCAGCCTCCCAATCAGATCTTTAATCATGGTAGGAGAAGTGCCCGTGATGATAATATCATCCACATAACACAAAACATAGAGTCTATGAGAGGAAGTGTTGTGAATAAAGAGAGAATGATCACATCTACACTTGCGGAACCCAAGAGACAAGAGTGTGCCAGCTAGCTTCTCAAACCAAGCCCTAGGTGCTTGTTTCAGACCATACAGTGCTTTATTAAGTTTGCAGACCTGAGAATTATCTCCAGAATGAAACCCCTCTGGTTGTTGCATGTACACCTCTTCTTCAAGATCACCATTAAGAAATGCATTATTCACATCAATCTGCTGAATATCCCACCCATGAGTAAGTGCAAGAGTAAGAACAACTCTGACTGTGACTGGTTTCACCACTGGTGAGAATGTCTCACTATAATCACGACCATATTTCTGATGAAACCCCTTTGCTACCACACGAGCCTTGAATTTGTTGAGTGTGCCATCAGGATTTTGCTTCACCTTATAAATCCACTTGTATCCAATAGCCTTCTTTCCCTTGGGCAGAGGAACCAAAGTCCAGGTATTATTTTCAATTAAGGCCTGATATTCCTCCTCCATAGCACGTTTCCAGTGAGGAATAGTGGGTGCTACCTTTGCTGAAACAGGTTCAGCATATATATCCTTTGGTGCTGCAGATTTAGAGTGAGCAGTATAGACTCTTGGAATCCCAGAATTAGTACCAGCTTTTGATCTTGTGATCATAGGATGAGAATTAATAGGAACAGATATAGAACTAGTGGAAGAAGTATTATTAGAATTAAGAGAAATAGTAGGAGATGCTGTAGATGGTAAAGAGGAAGAAGGAGTAGGAATGGGAGATATGTGATTATTTTGTAGAGAAGAAGAATTATCCTGTAAATCAGAAGAGGAAGGTGTAGGTCTAGGTGTAGCAGCAGCAGTATCTGACACAGATTGACTCAGAACAGTAAGTTGAGTAGGAATGGGAGATGAAAAAGTAGAAGAATTATCAGCTGAAGTAGCAGAAGGAAAGGAGTTTTCATCAAACACAACATCCTTTGAAATATACATTCTACCATTAGAAGCAAGACACTTATATCCTCTATGACTAGGTGAGTAGCCTAAGAAAATACACTTGGTAGATCTAGGTTGTAGTTTGTTATGAGTATAAGGTCGAAGACAAGGAAAACAAGTGCAGCCAAACACTCTAAGAAAACCATAATCAGGTTCAGAATTAAAAAGAACAGTGTATGGGACTTTTCCTTCAATAGATGAACTAGGCAACCTATTTATAAGATAGACAGCACTTATGAATGCATGATCCCAATAGGATGTGGGTAAGGAAGCATGAGCAAGCATTGTAAGACCCATTTCTACTATATGTCTATGTTTTCTCTCAATGACACCATTTTGATGATGTGTATGTGGACATATAACCCTGTGTACAATACCTTGGGACTCAAGAAATTTTGTAAAAGGTCGAAATTCACCCCCCCAATCTGTTTGAACAGACTTAATAGTAAGTGAAAACTGAGTTTTCACATACTGTAGAAAATGGTTGAAGGTCTGAATGGCTTCAGATTTTTGTTTTAATAAAAATAGCCATGTAAATCTAGTACAAGAGTCAACAATCGACATATAGTATTTAAATCCTGTAGAAGAAAGAATAGGAGCAGGACCCCACAAATCAATGTAAACTAAATCAAAGGCAGACTTATACACAGTAGGGGAAGGGGTTGAAGGTAGTCTATGAGATTTTGCTAAAGCACATGCATTACAGAAATCAGAATTTTTATTGATAGTAGATGAGAATTTACAATGCTTCAAAACAGAATTTACAGTACTTTCACTAGGATGGCCAAGTCTATTATGCCACAAAAAGTAAGTATTAGATGAGGCATGAACAGTGTTTACACTACAAGAATCAGAAACACTACTACTAGGGGTACTAGTACAGGAACCACTAGTTACACCATTATTTAGCAACTGAGACTTAGAAACACTAGAATCAGAAAGCTGCTGAGCTGTAGAAGACACAGTGGCTGTAGAAGACAAAATAGGCTGAGGCTGAATGGCATCATGAAACCTATAGAGACCATCAGCTCCAACATATCCTTCAAGAAGAATAGAATTGTTGTCCTGTGATTTCACACAACAAGAATCAGGATGAAATTCAAAATAAACTGAATTGTCTCTGGCAAACCTACTGACACTTACTAAATTCTTAGTAATTGAAGGAACCAACAGTAGATTATTAAAAGACAGATTAGTTTTAGGACAAATAGGAGAAGGAAAAATACTGGTACCAACTCCTGTTATTGGAATTCCAGAACCATTACCCATGAAAATCTGGTCTTGACCTGAAAGAGGAGGTCTCAAGTGAGTGAAATTTGCTGGATCAGCAGTCAGATGATGGGTAGCACCTGGATACCAAACTTGAGAGTTGTAGGACTGTGGTTCCATGAGTAGAGCTTGAGGAGCTCTAATGGCTGGAAATGAGGGTTGAGGGGCCCAAGAGGAGGGTCCAGGCCCTAGGATAGAAGGTCTAGGTGCAATGAATGGTGGAGCAACCATTTGCTGAAAGTGCATGGGTTGCTGATATGGAAAGTAAGTAGCTGGATACTGAGAGAACTGAGGAAAAGGAATCATAGGAGCATTTGTTGATTGTCCCTTGTTGGATTTCTGAAATCTGGATGCAGACTTGTTTGAAGACTGATTATCATTGTTGGAACTCATGACAATATCAACACGATTCCAACATTTCAAGGCCTCATGGCCTGGTTTATCACAGAGTTGACATCTCACTCTGTTTTTCCCAGATTTTCCTTTGTAGGAAGTCTTGGAATTATGCTTTGGTGCAGCAGAAAGATCAGCTGAATCAGAGCTATCTGAATCAGAAGCAAAAGGATTGGTTGACTTTTGTGGTTTTGTAGCAGTAGGTTGAGGCTGATTAGTAGCATTAGGAACAAAGCCTACACTTGTTGCTGACTGTGTAGGTGCCACATACTGCTGTGGAGGATATTGAGAAGGAAAGGATTGTAGAGGAACTTGAGGAGAAGGTTGATAATACATCACACCTTGAGAGGCTTGCTGAAATTGTGTAGGTGCAGCCTGAGTAGGTTGAGCAGAGGGCTGAGTTTGACCCTGAGCAAGATGCACTGAAAAAGCATCATTGACAACCGGATGTAACTTTTCTAAGTAAGCTTCTTGTGCCACCAATAGGGCCTCCAATGCACCAATTGTTACTGGAGTGTCCCTAATCAACAGAGAAGTGACAAAGGCTTCATATTCTGAAGGTAGACCATTCAGAACAATTCTAACTTGTTCCTTTTGAGAGATTGGTTCTCCAACAGCAGCCAAGGAGAATGCCAATGCCTTTATCCTAGCTACGAATTCAGAGATAGTCTGAGATCCCTTCTTAGAGGAACGCAAATCAGACTCAAGCATCTGACTGCGTGCTTTTGTGAGAGCTTTTGTGAGAGAACTGAAGTAGTTGTGAAGTTCATCCCACACTTGATAAGCATGAACACAGCCAAGTACTCTAGCTTGAACAGGTTCAGATAGAGATTGTAACAACCAAGATACAATATGTTGATCTTGTTCTTCCCAATTCAAGTAGTTAGGGTTAACTCTATCAAACTCAATATCATCATCAGTAAGATATTTTGCTGGAATTTGAGGACTCACAACAAAACGTTGAAGTCTGTGAGAAGCAATCACAGCTTCAACTTGCTGCTTCCACACAAGATAATTCTTATCTGTGAGTTTTGCAGAAATAGAGTGTGAGAAAGTAACAGGAGTGAATACCGTAGTTAAAGGTGGTGGAGCGGAAGCCATTGAAGAAAATTGAAGGATCGAAGATAGAGAACACGCGCAAACCAAAAAATATTGAAGAATCAAAATCTGCTTGTGAAGAATCAGAAGAAATGCACTCGCAAGTGAGAAGATGAATTTTCAGAATCGCCAATGGAAGAAGATGAAGATCCAGACTCGCACAACAGAATCGCTGAATCCAGAGAAGAGCATAGCTCAAAATCGCACTTGAGAGGAAGCTACAGAATCGCAATTGAGAAGAGAAGAGGAAGAAACAAATCGCGAGCTCTGATCTTCAAAGGAGAGTCACCATCGCAAGTGAGAAGAGGAAAATTCTGAATCGCGAATGAGAAGTGAAGAAGCAGAACCAGATCGCAATGGAGAAGAGAAGAATCAGAACCAAATCGCGAGCACAGGTCTTCAATGGAGAGTCACCATCGCCAGTGAGAAGAGAAAACTCAGAATCGCACTGAAGAGAGAGAGAGGTTGGCGCGTAGAAGCTTTGATACCATGTTAAAAAGTGAGAGAGAGAGAGAGAGAAAGAGAGAGAATCTGAAAATGTATTCTGTTATTGTTAGTTAGAAAATGAGTACTCCTATCTATTTATAGTAGGAGTCTCAACTAACTTAAGTTACAATGTACAGCTGTCAACACATAGTGTTACAGCTGTGAATTCTAAACTACTAAACTATACAATACAATATGAAAGTACATAAACTATACAGTATCTAACAATGTCTGATAATTGTAGATAACTAGAAATGTAGAGACAACCATATCAGAAATTGAAGAGGCAGCGGTGAATTTCTATAATCAGTGATCACAAATTTTATGCAAGAATTATATAATGACATTCTACTTTAAGAACTGGTTTTCTTAGATTTTACTTTAATGGTGTTTTTTTCAACTATATTCATGAGGTAGCTGCTTGAATAACCATGTTTATTTACCTTTTCTTTCTTTTGGCCGGCACTAACTTCCAACAACTGATATGCTTAGTTTTTTTTATTTTGGTAATATGTAAATTGTATTACCTGAACCAAAGAAATTACTCACAAATGGTATGGAGTGAAGGAAAAAAGAAAGGCCACCTTCTATGAAGGGTTCCTCCAATCCGACACTGTACCTCAAGCGCTCTAAAACTGATATGCTTTTGTCTTGCCTTTTTTATTCTTTTTCTTGTCCTCTTCCTCTCTCACTTCCATTTGTTAATCAAGTTTTCATGCATGCTTTGCAGGACAAGAGGCGGGATACATGGTGTCCAGGAAATCTTTCGAGGGAGCTTCTAAGAGATGTAACTTGTTTTCTTCTAATAGTTCATCTGATGAGTTCTAATGGGTCTTATTTTATAGGAATTATGTGTTGTTATCAGCGTATGGTGTCTTGAAAATAATTTGCACTGTTAAAAATCACGTCCTTTATCTTTTAGAGACAAAATACACTAACTTGTATGATCCTTTATTGAGGTAAATTACACTAACTTTTTCCAATACAATCTCATGCAGTAACAAGCGATACAATTTATGAACTACTAAGAAGTGCGTCCTTGCTTATAACTTTTTTTGTAGGCAACCTAGTTTATCAATGGCTTGACTTTGGGTCATTCAATATCTAGTTGATCTATGCTTGAGTCAATTCTCATAGATTTCCATATCTCTATTGTCTATTCCTGTTAGGTTGGGTCCAAATGAGTGCGTTTGCAATCATATATAGCATGAGATTTTTATTTCATGACTCCAGCCCATCAAGATTCAGTAATTTCAATGATTATTCTCAGTCTTACTGACTCTGATTCCTCGAGTTATCTCATCGAGCACAACTCATTAATGGCAGACGGAACTTATTGGAAAAAGAAGATCGAATCACTCAAACTTAGCAGATGGATTGGGCTATGTGTAGATGGCATTGGTGTTCTGGTGGAGCAGTCTGGTCATTTTGAAGAACAGCATTTTTCCGTCTGATTTTTGTGTCTGACTATCTAATTGTATAGAGCAATCTGGTCACTCCTTATGCTTCACCTGGGGAAAAGAGTGGGAGTAGGGCATCAAACAGCTTCAATTTTCTGTGTGTCACTTAAATATGATTTTCATTTGGTTATGTGACATTTAGCTCTTCATCGCATTTAATTCCTTGATCTCTTTTTAAGGAATTCCTTGCAAATACTTTTCATTTCTCGACTTTCTTGTGTAGCTATATATAGTTTTCTTATGTAGTTGCTACTTGCTTAAAACTTGATAAAAATAAGTTCAAAATTATAATTATATCTGGGATGCTGTTTTTTTTCCATAATGTAGTATGACATTCATCATAGTGAGATAGTTGTCTTCTTTCTTGTATCTCATATATGTAATTGTAATTCATTTATTTTCTGCACTATAGGTATACTCTAGCATCCAACCAAATGCTTCTACTATAAAACCCACAAGACATAAGCGAGACATAGGACCACTTCTTCCTTTTGAGGAACTTGTAAATGAAGATGATTTTGTGGATCAGTCCTTTAAGCCAGAAGAGGATAATAAAGGTGATGCTAAAGAGAGCTGCAAACTACCAGACCCTTGTGCTTTATTGCATGTAACAAACCGGAAAAAGGTTCCATCATGGAAGAAGAGCTTTTCCATGGTTCGTTATACGACTTACCAATATATCCTTGTCTCAAGTCTGAGTAGTCTGTAACTAATATCTTTCAAATATAGCAGGAGGATGAGGAGTTTCTACAATTGCAGGCAGAATATGAAAATTTGCTTCTAGAATTTGAGACTCAGGTTTTGTTTTTCGTTATTGATTCACTTTCAGCAAGCCAGCAGCGGCTAGACTTTAAACATGACCATGTTAGTCTTATTGCAGAGAACAATGAGTGAGATACAAATTGAATCATTGAGAAAACAACTTCTTGAGTCAAATTCTCTTCATTCAACAGAACCTTTTGACATTTTAAATTATGCCAATAGTAACTTGAATGGGGATAAAAATGTGAGTTGTAGAGAGTTGGAGGCTATTCTTGTTATCAAGAGACTTCAGGAGCAGGTTTTATTTCTTTTTAATGTTTCTTTTTCTCTCTTATTATTTCTTTGGTTACAAAAATTTGTTTGATTACAATTTTTTGTATAACCACTTCCTACTTTGTGCTGGATTAAAATATATTTATATATTTTTATGAATTTTTGCTGTGTCTTATATTTCTTTGTCTTTATATCTTGAAGATCAAAGTTTTGGAAATTGAAAAGTTATCAAGCCAACAAAACCTGGATAATGTTGTTGATCTAGCAACTGAGCAGAACATATGTGCTCGGGAGAAATTTGAAGAGGTGATCATTGTTTAAATCATAATGTTTCTTTCAATATGCCACATCATCTGATTAAAAGTCGCTGATTATTAGATTATTGTTACTCATCAACTATCCTTGAGCTTGCTCTGGTTGAATTGTTTGAGTGAGGGAGTTATAAGTTTTTAATTGCACTGGACATAGCATGAACAGGACATTCTTGATGAGGCCATCTGGAATCCCAGATTCACAAGTTACCTAGTCTACCTCTTGAACTCCACTCAAGCATATTGAGAAAATTTTTCTATTTATTTTTCTTTGATAGTTGAAGTCACTTCAAAATATCAAGTCACGTCAAAATGTCAATGTTGAATTGAGTAGATACAGCATCATCAGTTATTTATGTCGACCCTTAACTTCCCCACTGGGTAGCTGGACCTTGCTATCCAAAATAATCTTTATGTGCCTTTGTTATCCTCTTAGAAAAGTTCAAATAACATTACATACACAAAAAAATAAAAATAAAATAAAGGAAAAAATAGAATAATAAAAGTTACTTGCCTATTTTAAGTTGTATCAATCTTGTTTTTTTTTTTAATTATTTTTTTTTTTTAAATACGGTGGTAAGATAGGTTTACTCCAAGTGATCAGGGTACCATACTACACTTCTGTGTAATAATCCATAAGCACAATTTGAAAAATTTCTGTTTTAAAGCAGATTTGATAATTGTATGCCTAAATTTGAAAATTCAGTCCAAATGTTATACATAATCTTTTAATTATTTTAAAGCACATTTGGTAATTGTATGCCTGAATTTGCTCCCATGAGTATGTCTAAATTCCACATTTTTGCCTTGGTGCAGATACAGAACTGCTTGGAGATATATAGAATTTTGTACTCTTTCCCTGCTTCACATTTCTAATTCCTGTATTTTATTTCATTCGCTTAGCTCTATGAAGATCTTGTAAATGCACAGGAGGCAGCTCGAGTGGCTAATGAACAACTTACTTCCAGTGAAACTGTGAGCAACGTTAATGTTGAATTTGATGCTTTGTAGAAAAGTTTAGAGTTTTACCTATGATCCCAAAAGTGATTTTAAGATGGTGCATAAGAGCATTTTTTTTTGTAAAGCTTTTATGTAAAGCAAAACTTATCGTGAATGCGTTGGTTACATTTATGCACTTGGAAAATGTCATCCTCATCGGCAATACTTGCCATTTTAAAATTTCATAGGGATATTTCTGTCCAAGAAAAAACTATAATGACTTCTTCATGTTTGGTTACCACTTTCAAAGTCTCCGATCCTAAAAAACTGATTCTTGAAGCTTTATGCAGGATGGAAATTTTGATTTTTTGGTTAATGTTTCAACTGAAGTTCAAGAAATAATGTCAGAAGTACAAAACTCAAAAGAAGCTGTTCAAAGTGTTATTTCTATTGTGGATGACACCACTAAAAGTTTCTTCGCTCTCTTTGATATGTTCCGTGTAAGTACTAATGAACAAATTATTGCAATATAAATAAAGTTAGTGTTTTTATCATATAATGTTGAGAGATGCTATCTTTGATTTTCTAACTAGCATTTCTATGTAGATATTTGCAGCTCTTATGATTGTTAGTTTAATATTTTAAGGTTTAATGCAGGATTTTAAAGCCTCGATATCTCAGGATTCTGCAGATCAAAAAATAATATTGAGTAACCATCAGAAGTTGAATTCTTATTTAAGACAAAAAATAACCGAGCTTCAGAATGAGAAGGTAAACTTGCCTTTTTATCTATTCTCTATTTGTAGTTGTATTTGGCAGGTCCTATTTGGTCTCATATTTGTACTGCAGATTCTTCTTGACAACCAATTAGGTGATCTTCAAAAGCAGCTCCAGGAGGCCCAATTAAATGCTCAGAATTCCCAAAACTCTTTGATGGTGGGCCTTCCTTTGATGATATGTTATCTATATCATATCATTTTGTTTGAATATGCAATGCAGCAGGGCCACTAACTGTTTATTATTGCAACAGGAATCCTCTGAACAGAAAGCATTTGAAAATGCAGAATTGATTTCATATATTCAAACTCTTGAAAAAGATATATCAAGTTTAACATCATCTTCATTGGTCAAGGAAAGGGAAACTTTAAGAAAAGAACTTGAGAAGACAAAAATCAAGTTGAAAGAAACCGAGTCTAAGCTTAAGATTGCCATTCAAGAAAAAACAAAACTTGAGGTCTATTCCTCTTTAAGAAAAATCTCTTGGTTTCCTTCTAAGCTATTGATTTGTGATAAATATGTCCTTTTATTCCCTAACAAGTTATGTCTACTTTAGGGCGAGAAAGCCTATGCTGAGCGAGAGATTAAACGTCTGTACGGTCAGAACTCTCTTCTTGAACGTGATATCAACAAACGTGATTCAGTTGCTGGTAGAAGACGTGATTCAATTGTTGAAAGGAGTTCAAAAGTGTTTGATCCTAGAAGACCAAAGGCTCTTGCTCTGGAAGAAACATTACAGGTTTTGGCAATGATATTTGCTTGCTGAAACTGTATTTATTATTTGAGCAAGCTAGTAATTCCTTTTTATAAATAATTAATTGTATGTATGCATGTTTTATTGGTGCTTTCCCATGTGGGGAGAGGGGATTGACTTTATGGGAATTTGGCAGATGCATATTCTTGTTATTTGTTCGTGTGTACATGTGTGTAAAACACACTTCTCTCATTTAGGCTTTGTGGTAACAATAGATTATTTGCAGTTACTCTAAATGACAGTGGCAAAATAGAATTACAGATATGATGTTTCTCTGCAAACCTTATAATTTTATCTATATAAAACACACTTCTCTCATTTAGGCTTTGTGATAACAATAGATTATTTGCAGTTACTCTAAATGACAGTGGCAATATAGAATTACAGATATGATGATTCTTTGCAAAACTTTTAATATTATTTATATCATGATATATATCATACACTTTAAAATTAGATAATTCGGTCTTGTAGTATTTAATGGCTTATACAGTGGATAGTGCTTATGGTATTGTTGTACTTAAGCATTTCATCTTCATTTGTGTGACATAAATGCCTTCTTTATATGTTCACCGATGGATAGGCTATTCCCTTCTTTGGTCAAACTCATGCTTTATAATTTTCAATCAACAGCCTTTCTGCGTATTCATCTGTTCTTGCATTGTCATTCCATCCTTATGCCTTTTCTATTTAAACATGTTTGCCTCTTCTCTGATGTCAAAGGTAGAAACTGAAAAGGGGGGGGGGGGGGGGGGGGGGGGGAAGCAATGCTCTTAGCCTCAGACATATTTGCTCTGCTAAGTCTATAATATATTTGGCTTTAGAAAGGAGTAAGGAGCCATTTGGTAGTTTGACAACCTGAATACCCAAAAGATCACCTAGGTATGCAGCTTAGTAATTAGTGTTAGAATCTGAATAGAGAGAGAAAATGAGAGAAAGAGAGAGAGAGAGAAGAGAAATGAATCTGAAAATTCTATTATTGAATTAGAATTGAGTTAGTTACAAAAAGAGCACAACACTTCTATTTATAGAAGAGTTTCCAGAAACCTTAACTTACTGCCAGCTAAGCTGACAGCATACACTTTAACATTAAGCTACACTACTATATAGAATATACTCTGATAGTCCCCCTTAGAAGACCAACTAGGCTAGTATAGAATATACTCTAATAGTCCCCCTTAGAATCTAAACCTTCAGGGAGGTTGATGCTGGAGGAGAGGCAAAGGACAGTAACCCAGCAAGGGTGGCTTGTGACTTGCAACCTGAAAACTGTCAGTCACATTAAGCTTTTCCCTGAGAACACTGAATCTAGAGTTTGAGAGAGGCTTTGTGAGGATATCAGCAACTTGATGGTCACCTGGTACATGCTCAACAACAAGCTTCTTGTGCAGTACCTTCTCCCGTACCCAAAACAGATCTAGTTCTATTTTTCTAGAAAGTAGCACTGGATTTCTGGACAGCATCACAGTAAGATTATCACAATATATGACTGGAATGGCAGTATTATAACCCAATTCAGAGAGCAAACTCTGAATCCACTTAAGTTCACCAGCCGTGTTTGCAAGGCTTCTATACTCTGCTTCTGCAGTGGACCGAAACCAAGAAACAAGATTTGAACCCAGATAGATGCAGGCACCTGATGTTGATTTTCAGTCATCAGGATCAGAGGCCCAGTCAGCATCACAGTAAGCAAAAAGACTGAGAGGTCTATGAATAGAGGTAGGTTTCAGCAACAATCCTTTGTCAACAGTACCACTAAGGTATCTAAGAACTCTCTTCAAAGCTTTCCAATGCTCCTCTTGAGGCTGAGAGAGAAATTGACAGAGTTTGTTAACACTGTAACATATTTCTGGCCTTGTAGTAGTCACATACTGAAGTGCTCCAGCTAGAGATCTGTACAATGTGGCATTCTCTATATTGTTGCTGCCTTGCTTTGACAATTTTAGACCCCCTACCATAGGAGTAGGCTGACCCTTCATGTTGTCCAAGTGAGATTTCTCTAACAAATCTTTAATATACTTGGACTGAGTAAGTAAAAACTCCCCTGTAGAAAGTTTCTCGATCTCTATGCCCAGAAAATAGTCCAAGGAACCAAGGTCCTTGAGAGCAAAGGCAAGATTCAGTCTAGAGATTAGATCCTTGATCATAGTAGAAGTCCCAGTGATAATGATATCATCAACATAGCAAAGCACAAACAATTTGTGAGTGGAACCATTTTGAATGAACAAGGAGTGATCACATCTACATTTTCTGAATCCAAGAGAAAACAGTGTCCCAGCATGTTTGTCAAATCAAGCTCTGGGATCTTGTTTAAGCCCATAGATAGCCTTATTCAGCTTGCAGACCACAGACTTATCACCTTGATGAAAACCTTCTGGTTGTTGCATATACACTTCCTCTTCCAAAACACCATTTAAAAATGCATTATTGACATCAATTTGTTGGACATCCCACTTGTGAGTAAGAGCAAGAGTAAGAACAATTCTGACAGTAACAGGTTTTACTACAGGTGAGAAGGTCTCAGTGTAGGCAAACCCTTGCCTTTGGTGAAACCCCTTTGCAACCACACGAGCCTTAAGTTTGTTGATAGAGCCATAAGGATTTTCCTTGATTCTGAAAACCCACTTGCAACCAATAGCTTCTCTATCATCAGGTAAGGGAACCAAAGACCAAGTGTTGTTTCTTATCAGAGCTTGATACTCATCTTCCATGGCTAACTTCCAGCTAGGAATAGTGAGAGCAACTTTTGCTGACTTTGGTTCAGCATTAGCAACAAGTACTCTAGGAACAGGAATGGTACCAGATTTGGACCTAGTGATCATGGGATGAGTGTTGTGGGGCTGCAAAACAGAAGTGGACTGAGAAGAAGAGGACAGAGAAATTGTTTTAGAGGCAGAAGAAGGGAGAGAAGAAGGGAGAGAAGAAGGGAGAGAAGAAGGAGAAGACATCTGATTAGTAGGAATTGCATGTTCAGAGTGAGAGGATGCAGAAACAGAGGCTGTAGCAGTAGCTAAGTCAGGGACAGCAATAGAAGAGGAAGGAGAAGGAGATGAAGACTGTTGGAGAACTGTAAGAGATGTAGGAACGGGAGAGGAAGGTGAAGTAGAAACAGGGGATAAAACCTTCTGATAGGGAAAAGAAAATTCATCAAACACTACATCTTTAGAAACATACATTTTCCCAGACGCAGACAAACACTTATAACCCCTATGACTAGGTGAATACCCTAGGAAAGTGCACAAAGAGGACCTAGGCTGAAGTTTATTCTTTGTATAAGGTCTTAGGCAAGGATAACAAGAGCAACCAAACACCTTAAGAAACTTATAATCAAGTACAGATTTGAAGAGTAAAGTGTAAGGTACAACACCTTGAACAGAAACACTAGGCAACCTATTTATGAGATAAATAGCACTGATAAATGCATGATCCCAAAAGGCAGTGGGTAGAGAAGCATGAGCCATGATGGTCAAACCCATTTCAACTATATGTTTATGTTTTCTCTCAATAACCCCGTTTTGATGATGAGTATGTGGGCAAATAACTCTGAGTGATACCACAAGAGGTTAGAAAAGTTGTAAAGGGTCTAAATTCAACCCCCCCCCCCCCCCCTTTCAAATCTGTTTGGACAGATTTAATAGAAGTTGAAAACTGAGTTTGAACATAAGAGAGAAAATGTTTGAAGGTTGGCATAGCTTTGTTTCAACAGTGTTAGAATCTTATGAGAGAGAGAAGAGAGAGAGAGAGAATCTGAAAACTAATTCTGTTATTATTAGCATCAGTCAATTACAAAAGAACTCAACACTTCTATAAATAGAAGTGTTGGTTGTAAGGGAAACAGCTAACTTAAGGTGCCAGCTGTCATTTAATCTGACAGCTGTACACAATACATTAAGACTAAAGCTAACTAAGCTATATACACTAATATTCCCCCTTAGAAGACCAACTAGGCTAGTATTACATATACTCTAATATTCCCCCTTAGAAACTCAGCTTCAAGGAGGCTGATGTTGAAGAAGAGGCACAGGACAGAAACCAAGCAAAGGTTGTTGCTGATTTGCAATTTGAAATCTGTTACTCACATTCAATTTATTCCTGAGAATACTGAACCTAGAATGTGAGAGAGGCTTGGTGAGGATATCAGCTACTTGATGATCTCCTGGTACATGCTCAACAACAAGTTTCTTGTGCAGTACCTTCTCCCTCACCCAAAATAGATCCAGTTTGTTAGAATCTGAGAGAGAGAGAGAAGAGAGAGAGAAAGAGAATCTGAAACTAATTCAGTTATTTTCATTAGAATCAGTCAACTACAAATGAACTCAACACTTCTATTTATAGAAGTGTTGGTTGAAAGGGAATAACTAACTTAAGGTGACAGCTGTCATTTTAAGTTGACAGCTGTACACACAATACAATTTAAGATACATTAAGCTAACTAAGCTATATACTCTAATAGTCCCCCTTAGAATGCCAACTAGGCTAGTATTACAAATACTCTAATATTCCCCCTTAGAAACTGATCTTCAAGGAGGCTGATGTTGAAGAAGAGGCACAGGACAGAATCCAAGCAAAGGTTGTTGTTGATTAGCAATCTGAAACCTATCAGTAACATTCAACTTATACCTTAGAATACTGAACTTAGAATGTGAGAGAGGCTTGGTGAGGATATCAGCAACTTGATGATCACCTGGTACATGCTCAACAACAAGTTTCTTGTGCAGTACCTTCTCCCTTACCCAAAACAAATCCAGTTCGATATGCTTTGTCCTGGAATGAAGAACTGGATTCCTGGACAGCATTACAGTGCTGAGATTGTCACAATAGATGACAGGAGTGACTGTATTATAACCCAATTCAGAGAGTAGGCTTTGAATCCACATCACTTCACCAGCAGTAGTGGCCATACTTCTATACTCAGCTTCAGCAGTGGATCTAGCAATCCATTCTTGTTTCTTGGACCACCAAGAGACAAGATTAGAGCCAAGATAAACACAAGAGCCTGATGTTGATTTTCTGTCATCCGGATCAGATGCCCAATCAGCATCACAATAGGCAAATAAACTCAGGGGTTTGTGAATAGAAGTAGGTTTAAGAAGCAGCCCTTTGTCAACTGTACCACTGAGATACCGTAGCACCCTTTTTAAAGCTTTCCAATGCTGTTCTTGAGGCTGAGACAGAAGAATGTTCCATAGATAGCCTTATTTAGCTTGCAAACCATAGACTTATCCCCAACATGAAAACCCTCTGGTTGTTGCATATACACTTCCTCTTCTAGAATGCCATTAAGAAAGGCATTATTGACATCAATTTGCTGCACATCCCAATTGTGGCTGAGAGCTAGAGTAAGAACCACTCTAACAGTGACAGGTTTCACCACAGGAGAAAAGGTTTCTGAGTAATCAAAACCTTCTCTTTGATGAAACCCCTTTCCAACCAAACGAGCCTTAAGTTTGTTTATAGTACCATCAGGATTTTGTTTAATTCTGTACACCCACTTATTTCCAATAGCATCTCTGTCTTCAGGTAGAGGAACAAGGGTCCAAGTGTTATTTTTCATGAGGGCTTGATACTCTTCTTCCATAGCTGACTTCCAGCAGGGAATAGTGAGAGCCACTTTTGCTGACTTTGGTTCAGTAATAGAAAGAGAGGCTGCTGATTTTGGATCAGTATTAGCAACAAGAGCCCTGAAAACAGTGTTAGTACCAGTTTTGGACCTAGTGACCATAGGATGAGTGGACATAGGTTGCTGAACAGAATTAGACTGAGAAGAAGAAGGAGAAGAAATAGAAATAGTGGGAGAAGCAGTAGAAGGAAGAGATGTAGAAGTAGATGTAGTGCTGTAGAGTGTGAGGAGAAGTAGAAGAATGTTCAGGGGATGTAGCTGTAGCTAAGGAAGGAATAGCAGAGTGTGACTTTTCTTGAAGAACAGTGAGAGAAGTGGGAGAGGAAGAAGATGATGAAGTGTGGACTGAAGTAGGTGTATCCTTTTTATAAGGAAAAGACAATTCATCAAACACCACATCCTTAGAAATATAAATTCTTCAAGACTCAGAGAGGCACTTATAGCCCTTATGATGTGCTGAATATCCTAAGAAAGTACACAAAGTAGACCTAGGTTGAAGTTTATTCTTTGTATATGGCCTAAGACAAGGATAACATGAACAACCAAACACCTTTAAGAAATTGTAATCTGGTGCAGTTTTGAAAAGTAAGGTGTATGGTACAGCACCTTGCACAGATGCACTAGGTAACCTGTTTATTAGATAAACAGCACTAATAAAAGCATCATCCCAGAATGTTGTGGGTAATGAAGCATGAACCATCATGGTTAAGCCCATCTCAACAATATGTCTATGTTTTCTCTCAATGACCCCATTTTGATGATGGGTATGAGGACAAATGACTCTATGATTGATGCCATGTGAAACTAGGAGATTAGTAAAAGGCCTGAATTCACCTCCCCAATCTGTTTGGACAGATTTTATACTTGTTGAGAATTGTGTGTGAACATAGGCTAGAAAGTGTTTAGAAGTCTGTAGAGCATCAGACTTTTGTTTCAACAGAAATAACCAAGTATATCGAGTACAAGCATCAACAATAGACATATAATATTTGAAACCATTTGAAGATGATAAAGGTGCTGGACCCCACAGATCTATATAGACTAATTCAAAAGGTGAACTGTAAACAGTTAGTGAAGGAGAGGAAGGAAGTCTATGAGACTTAGCTACAGCACATGCTGAACAGAAATGAGAGACATTTTTATTGATATTTTTCTGAATTTTACAAGCATTCAAAACAGACCTTACAACACCCTCAGGTGGGTGACCTAGTCTACTATGCCATGTGGAATAGAAATCAGTACAAATCTGAACATTATTTACAGAACTAGAAGGAATAACAGTAGGTAATGAGTTTGTACAATGAGAAGAACCTAAGGAACTAGAGTTCTTATTACAATTTTTAGGAAAGGATGATAAAGAAGCCTTGACATCTTGTCCAGTGAACAAGTGAGAGTCAGACTTTGACTTTTGCTGAAGTAAATCATGAAAGACATAGAGGCCCTCTGCATTGATAGAACCTTTAAGAAGGATAGAATTGTTGTCCTGAGATTTTACAAAACATGAGTTAGAATGAAACTCAAAATAGACATTATTATCTTGAGCAAACTTACTAACACTGACAAGATTTTTAGTGATAGAAGGAACAAGTAATAAGTGCTTGAGTGTTTATTTGGACAAAAGGGAGAGGAAAAACTACTGGTACCAATGCCTGTTATAGGAACTCCTGAGCCATTGCCCATTAAAATCTGATCCTGACCAGTGAGAGTGGTTGCATTACCTATGTTGTGAAGATCAGCAGTGAGATGGTGAGTAGCCCCTGAGTCTGGATACCACATCTGAGAGTTATAAGTTTGAGGCTCAACCAGCATAGCTTGAGGTGATGGTCTCATAGTAGGAAAGGTAGAATGAGGAGTCCAAGCAGCTGGACCAGGTCCAAGGATAGATTGAGAAGGTCTGTGTGGAAATTGAGGTGCAGCATGCATAGGATAGGGCTGATAAGGCATGTAGAAAGGTGCAGGATACTGAGGCAAAGAGAAATAAGGTTGCACAGGCTGAGCAACATTCTGATTCTGTTGCTGAGTGGGCTGAGACTTTTGACCTTTTTGTCCATTAGAACCATTTTCAGCATTTCCAGATTTCAGAACAATATCAAGCCTATTCCAGCACTTGAGAGCTTCATGTCCAGGTTTGTTACATAGTTGACACCTGACACGATTCTTACCAGACTTTCCTGATGCATTTTTACCCTTGTAACCACTAGACTTAGGCATAGAGGATGCCTCAGGTTCAGAATTATCACTATCTTCATTATCAGTGTCAAATGGATTCTTAGATTTTGGTTTGACTGCACCTTGAATAGGCACAGATGAGGGTTGAGTGTAACCAAAACCATTCAGTTGTTGAGGATAATACAACTGAGGTTGTGAAGCTTGATGAACAGATTGAGAGAGAGAAGGTTGAGGCATAGGTTGAGAAAAATGCTGAATACCTTGAGATTGATGAGGTAGAGAGACATGAGCTACATTTGCTTGAGGATCTGATTTCTGTGCTTGAGTCAAATTCACTGAGAATGCATCATTTGCTATAGGATGCATCTTTTCAAGGTATGACTCATGCTGAACCAGAAACGCTTCAAGAGCACCAACACTCACTGGTTCATCTCTAAGAAGAATAGAGGTGACAAATGCCTCATATTCAGATGGTAAGCCATCTAGAATAAACCGAACTTGCTCTTTTTCAGTGACAACTTCACCAACAGCAGCTAGAGAGAAGGAAATTGCCTTGATTCTGGAAATAAATTATGAAATAGTTTGATTTCCTTTCTTTGAAGATCTAAGTTCAGATTGAAGCATCTGACCTCTAGCCTTGATAAGAGTGTGAAAATAGGAGTTGAGTTCATCCCAAATCTAATAGGCATGAACACAACCAAGTACTCTGGACTGCACTTGCTCAGAGAGAGATTGCAATAACCATGAAGCTAGGTGTTGATCTTGTTCCTCCCAATTGAGATAATGAGGATTAACTCTATCAAACTCACGATCTTCAACAGTTAAGTACTTTGAAGGAATTTTAGGATTGACTACAAATCGTTGAAGTCTATGAGATAGGATCACTGCTTCAACTTGTTGCTTCCATAAGAGGAAGTTCTTGTCAGTCAATTTTGTGGAAATAGAATGAGAAAAAGTCACAGGATTAAACACAGTAGTGACAGGAGAAACATGAATAGGAGAATTAGGTGGAGATTCATGAATTGAAGCCATGAGTGCCGCAAATAAAACAGAAATTCGCAGCTATGTGAGAAGAGGAGAACGAAATCGCGAATTGTAGAAGAAGAAGCTAGTTTTGGCGCGCAAATTAAGCAAGCTTAAAACACAAGAGAAAACTCACAATCGAAGTTCAGAATTCAACAAACCACAGTGGCGAAGATCAAATCAAAGATGCTGAACTTGAGGAGAAATCGCGATTTCACAGATCTGAGAGAATCGCAAATTTGCAAATCGCACCTTGAGAATTCGACAAATCTGAATCGCACCTTGAGAATCGCGATTTCACTCGATCAGAGAAGAAGAATATTGAGGCGGAAGCAGAGAATCAGAGTTGGAGAGAAGAATCCAGAAGCATTTCGCATGAGAGAGAAGAAGAAGGATCGAATTTTGAGAGAGAGAAGCTCTGTGATACCATGTTAGAATCTGAGAGAGAGAGAGAGAGAGAGAAGAGAGAGAAAGAGAATCTGAAACTAATTCAGTTATTTTCATTAGAATCAGTCAACTACAAATGAACTCAACACTTCTATTTATAGAAGTGTTGGTTGAAAGGGAATAACTAACTTAAGGTGACAGCTGTCATTTTAAGTTGACAGTTGTACACACAATACAATTTAAGATACATTAAGCTAACTAAGCTATATACTCTAATACAGTTCTATATGTTTTGTCCTGGAATGAAGGACTGGATTCCTGGACAGCATCACAGTGCTGAGATTGTCACAATAGATGACAGGTGTGACTGTGTTGTATCCCAATTCAGAGAGTAGACTTTGAATCCACATCAATTCACCAGCAGTAGTAGCCATACTCCTATACTCAGCTTCAGCAGTAGACCTAGCAATCCACTCTTGTTTCTTGGACCACCAAGAGACAAGATTTGAGCCAAGATAAACACAAGAACCTGATGTTGATTTGCGGTCATCCGGATCAGATGCCCAATCAGCATCACAATAGGCAAATAAACTCATAGGCTTGTGAACTGAAGTAGGTTTTAGAAGTAGCCCTTTGTCAACTGTACCACTGAGATACCTTAACACCCTTTTTAAGGCTTTCCAATGTTGTTCTTGAGGCTGAGACAGAAATTGGCAAAGCTTGTTGACACTATAGCTAATTTCTGGCCTTGTAGTTGTCACATATTGAAGAGCACCGGGAAGAGATCTATACAAAGTAGCATTCTCAATGTAGTTGCAGCCCTGTTTTGACAACTTTAAACCAGCAACCATAGGAGTGGGTTGACCCTTCATAGAATCCAAATGAGACTTTTCTAACAAATCTTTGATGTATTTGGATTGAGTGAGTAAAAACTCTCCAGTAGATAGCCTCTTGATTTCTATGCCAAGAAAATAGTCAAGAGACCCTAGCTCCTTTAGAGCAAAGGCAAGGTTCAGCCTAGATATTAAATCCTTTATCATAGAAGAAGTGCCAGTGATGATTATATCATCAACATAACAGAGAACAAAAAGTTTGTGAGAGGAGCTGGTTTGAATGAATAAGGAGTGGTCACACCTGCATTTTCTGAACCCAAAAGAAAACAGAGTTCCAGCAAGTTTATCAAACCAAGCTCTAGGAGCCTGTTTAAGGCCATAGATAGCCTTATTGAGCTTGCAAACAAGAGACTTATCCCCAATCTGAAAACCCTCTGGTTGTTGCATATACACTTCTTCTAAAATGCCATTAAGAAAAGCATTATTGACATCAATTTGCTGCACATCCCACTTGTGACTGAGTACTAGAGTAAGAACAACCCGAACAGTTACAGGTTTCACCACAGGAGAAAAGGTTTCTGTGTAATCAAAACCTTCCCTTTGATGAAAACCCTTTCCAACCAAAAGAGCCTTAAGCTTGTTTATTGAACCGTCAGGATTCTCTTTGATTCTGTAGACCCACTTATTACCAATAGCTTCCCTGTCTTCAGGTAGAGGAACAAGAGTCCAAGTATTATTTTTCATGAGAGCTTGATACTCTTCATCCATAGCTGACTTCCAACAAGGTATAGTGAGAGCAACTTTTGCTGATTTTGGTTCAGTAATAGGAAGAGGTGCTGCTGATTTTGAATCAGTATTAGCAATAAGAGCCCTGAAAACAGTATTAGTACCAGTTTTGGACCTAGTGACCATAAGATGAGTGGACAGAGGTTGCTGAACAGAATTAGACTGAGAAGAAGAAGAAAGAGATATAGTGGGAGAAGCAGTAGAAGGAAGAGGTGTAGAAGTAGAAGAAGAATGTTGTTGAGTGTGTATAGAAGAAGATGAGTGTTCAGGTGCTGTAGCTGTAGCTAAGTGAGGAAGAGAAGACGTTGACTGTTCTTGTAGGATAGTGAGAGAAATGGGAAAAGAAGAGGATGATGAAGTGTGAACAGTAGATTTATCCTTTTTTATAGGGAAAGGAATATTCATCAAACACCACATCCTTAGAAATAAAAATTCTTCCAAATTCAGAGAGACACTTATAGCCCTTATGATTTAGTGAATATCCTAAGAAAGTACACAAAGTTGACCTGGGCTGAAGCTTGTTCTTTGTGTAAGGCCTTAGACAAGGATAACATGAGCAACCAAACACTTTTAAGAATTTATAATCTGGTTCAGATTTGAAAAGTAAAGTGTATGGTACAGCACCTTGCACAGAGGCACTAGGCAATCTGTTTATTAAATAAACAGCACTAACAAAAGCATCATCCCAGAATTCTGTGGGTAATGAAGCATGAGCCATCATGGTTAAGCCCATCTCAACAATATGTCTATGTTTTCTCTCAATAACCCCATTTTGATGATGGGTGTGAGGACAAATGACTCTATGAGTGATGCCAAGAGAAACTAGAAGATTAGTAAAAGGTCTAAATTCACCTCCCCAATCTGTTTGGACAGATTTGATATTTGTTGAGAATTGTGTGTTAACATAGGCTAGAAAATGTTTGAAATTTTGTAAAGCATCAGACTTTTGTTTCAACAAAAATAACCAAGTATATCGAGTACAAGCATCAACAATAGACATATAATATTTGAAACCATTAGAAGATGAAATAGGTGCTGGACCCCACATATCTATATAGACTAATTCAAAAGGTGAATTGTAAACAGTCAATGAAGTAGTTGAAGGAAGTCTATGAGACTTAGCTACAGCACAGGCTGAACAGAAATGAGAGACATTTTTATTGATGTTTTTCTGAATCTTACAAGTATTCAAAACAGTCCTTACAACACCCTCAGGTGGATGACCTAGTCTACTATGCCATGTGGAATAGGAATCATACAAATCTGAACATTATTTGCTGAACTAGAAGTAAAAACAGTAAGTAATGGAATTTTACAATGAGAAGAACCTAAGGAACTAGAGTTCTTATTACATTCTGTAGAATAGGATGACATGAGCCTTGACACCATGCCCGGAAAACAAATGAGAATCTGACTCAGACTTTGGCTGAAGAAAATCATGAAAGACATAGAGACCTTCTGCATTGATAGAACCTTTAAGAAGGATAGAATTGGTGTCCTGAGATTTTACAAAACACGAGTTAGCATGAAACTCAAAATATACATTATTATCTTGAGCAAACTTACTAACACTAACAAGATTTTTAGTGATAGAAGGAACAAGTAATAAGTGTTAAGTTTTAGAATTCTGTTTGGACAAAAGGGAGAAGAAAAACTACTGGTACCAATGCCTGTTATTGGAACACCTGAACCATTGCCCATTAATATATGATCCTGACCAGTGAGAAAGGTTTTATTACCTATGTTGTGAGGATCAGAAGTGAGGTGGTGAGCAGCCCCTGAATCTGGGTACCACATCTGAGAATTATAGGTATGAGGCTCAACCAGCATAGCCTGAGGTGGTGGCCTGACAGTGGGAAAATTAGGCTGAGGAGTCCAAGCAGATGGACCAGGCCCAAGGATAGACTCTGATGGTCTTTGTGTAAAATGAGGTGCAGCTTGCATAGGATAGGGCTGATAAGACATGTAGAGAGGTGCAGTGTACTGAGGCAAAGGAAAATAAGAATGCACAGGTTGAACAAAGTTCTGATTCTGATGCAGATTGTTCTGAGACTTTTGACCTTTTTGACCATTAGAACCCTTAGAGTTTTCAGACTGCATAACTATATCAAGTTTGTTCCAGCACTTGAGAGCTTCATGGCCAGGTTTGTCACAGAGTTGACACCTGACACGATTTCTACCAGACCTTCCTTTTGCACTTTTGCCCTTGTAACCACCAGACTTAGGCTTAGAGGATGCCTCAGAATTGTCACTGTCTTCATTATCAGTGTCAAAAGGATTTTTAGACTTTGGTTTTGCTGCACCTTGAATAGGTGCAGGTGAAGGCTGAGTGTAACCAAAACCAGTCATCTGATTGGGATAATACAGCAGAGGTTGGGAAGGTTGATTCACAGACTGAGAGAAAGAAGATTGAGGCTGAGGCTGATTCTGTGACTGATGCAGATTTAGCTGAGGCATAGATTGAGAAAAGTGTTGAATGCCTTGAGTGTGTTGAGGTAGAGAGACATGAGCAACATTTGCTTGAGGATCTGGTTTCTGTGCTTGAGTTAGATTCACAGAAAATGCATCATTTGCTATGGGATGCATCTTTTCCAGATATGACTCTTGCTGAACCAGAAAGGCTTCAAGAGCACCTACACTCACAGGTTCATCACGAAGAAGAATAGAGGTAACAAAAGCCTCATATTCAGATGGTAATCCATCTAAGATAAACCTAACTTGCTCTTTCTCAGTTACAACTTCTCCAACAGCAGCTAGAGAGAATGAAATAGCCTTAACTCTGGAAACAAATTCTGAAATAGTTTGATTCCCTTTCTTTGAAGATCTGAGTTCAGATTGAAGCATCTGACCTCTTGCCTTGGTAAGAGTGTGAAAATAGGTGTGTAGTTCATCCCAAATCTGATAGGCATGAACACAACCTAGAACTCTGGACTGAACTGTCTCAGATAGGGATTGCAGCAACCATGAAGCTAGGTGCTGATCTTGTTCCTCCCAATTTAGATAATGAGGATTGACTCTATCAAACTCACGATCTTCAACAGTTAGGTACTTTGATGGAATTTGGGGATTGACCACAAACCTTTGAAGTCTATGTGATAATATCACTGCTTCAACTTGTTGCTTTCATAGAAGGAAGTTCTTATTAGTCAATTTTGTAGAAATTGAATGTGAAAAAGTCACAGGAGTAAAAACAGTTGTCACAGGTGTAACATGAACAGGAGAATGAGGAGGAGATTCATGAACTGAAGTCATGATTGTAACAAAAATAACAGAAAAACTCAACTATGGAAGAAGATGAGATCGAAATTGCGAACTGAGAAGTGAATTCAGATTTTGGCGCGCAAAATTGAAGAACACACAAATTGCAAGTGAGATCTCACAATCGCAGGTCAGAAACTTCAGCAAAGAACTCGAGATTCAGCAAAACCACACAAGACGCAGCAGAGATCTGAACCGAAGATGCTGAAGAAGAAAATTCGTGATTTCACAGGTGAGAACAGAGAATCGCAAATCGCACCTTGTTGAAATTGCTGAACTGAACAAGCAATCAGAGAGAAGGAAGAAGAAAACTGATGCGGAAGCAGAGAATCAGAGTGTCAGAGAAGAATCCAGAAGCATTTCGCATGAGAGAGAAGAAGGTGGATCGAATTTTGAGAGAGAAGCTCTAGATACCATGTTAGAATCTTATGAAAGAGAGAGAAGAGAGAGAGAGAGAATCTGAAAACTAATTCTGTTATTATTAGAATCAGTCAATTACAAAAGAACTCAACACTTCTATTTATAGAAGTGTCACTTCTATTTATAGAAGTGTTGGTTGTAAGGGAAACAGCTAACTTAAGGTGCCAGCTGTCATTTAATCTGACAGCTGTACACAATACATTAAGACTAAAGCTAACTAAGCTATATACACTAATTTTCCCCCTTAGAAGATCAACTAGGCTAGTATTACATATACTCTAATATTCCCCCTTAGAAACTCAGTTTCAAGGAGGCTGATGTTGAAGAAGAGGCACAGGACAGAAACCAAGCAAAGGTTGTTGCTGATTTGCAATTTGAAATCTGTTACTCACATTCAATTTATCCCTGAGAATACTGAACCTAGAATGTGAGAGAGGCTTGGTGAGGATATCAGCTACTTGATGATCTCCTGGTACATGCTCAACAACAAGTTTCTTGTGCAGTACCTTCTCCCTCACCCAAAACAGATCCAGTTCTATATGTTTTGTCCTGGAATGAAGGACTGGATTCCTGGACAGCATCACAGTGCTGAGATTGTCACAATAGATGACAAGTGTGACTGTGTTGTATCCCAATTCAGAGAGTAGGCTTTGAATCCATATCAATTCACCAGCAGTAGTAGCCATACTCCTATACTCAGCTTCAGCAGTAGACCTAGCAATCCACTCTTGTTTCTTGGACCACCAAGAGACAAGATTTGAGCCAAGATAAACACAAGAACCTGATGTTGATTTGCGGTCATCCGGATCAGATGCCCAATCAGCATCACAATAGGCAAATAAACTCATAGGCTTGTGAACTGAAGTAGGTTTTAGAAGTAGCCCTTTGTCAACTGTACCACTGAGATACCTTAACACCCTTTTTAAGGCTTTCCAATGCTGTTCTTGAGGCTGAGACAGAAATTGGCAAAGCTTGTTGACACTATAGCTAATTTCTGGCCTTGTAGTTGTCACATATTGAAGAGCACCAGGAAGAGATCTATACAAAGTAGCATTCTCAATGTAGTTGCAGCCCTGTTTTGACAACTTTAAACCAGCAACCATTGGAGTGGGTTGACCCTTCATAGAATCCAAATGAGACTTTTCCAACAAATCTTTGATATATTTGGATTGAGTGAGTAAAAACTCTCCAGTAGATAGCCTCTTGATTTCTATGCCAAGAAAATAGTCAAGAGAACCTAGCTCCTTTAGAGCAAAGGCAAGATTCAGCCTAGATATTAAGTCCTTTATCATAGAAGAAGAAGTGCCAGTGATGATTATATCATCAACATAACAGAGAACAAAAAGTTTGTGAGAGGAGCTGGATTGAATGAATAAGGAGTGGTCACACCTGCACTTTCTGAACCCAAGAGAAAACAGTTCCAGCAAGTTTATCAAACCAAGCCCTAGGAGCCTGTTTAAGGCCGTAGATAGCCTTATTTAGCTTGCAAACAAGAGACTTATCCCCAATCTGAAAACCCTCTAGTTGTTGCATATACACTTCTTCTAAAATGCCATTAAGAAAAGCATTATTGACATCAATTTGCTGCACATCCCACTTGTGACTGAGAGCTAGAGGAAGAACAACCCGAACAGTCACAGGTTTCACCACAGGAGAAAAAGTTTCTGTGTAATCAAAACCTTCCCTTTGATGAAAACCCTTTTCCAACCAAACGAGCCTTAAGCTTGTTTATTGAACCGTCAGGGTTCTCTTTGATTCTGTATACCCACTTATTGCCAATAGCTTCTCTGTCTTCAGGTAGAGGAACAAGAGTCCAAGTGTTATTTTTCATGAGAGCTTGATACTCTTCATCTATAGCTGACTTCCAACAAGGTATAGTGAGAGCAACTTTTGCTGATTTTGGTTCAGTAATAGGAAGAGGTGCTGCTGATTTTGAATCAGTATTAGCAATAAGAGCCCTGAAAACAGTATTAGTACCAGTTTTGGACCTAGTGACCATAGGATGAGTGGGCAGAGGTTGCTGAACAGAACTAGACTGAGAAGAAGAAAGAGATATAGTGGGAGAAGCAGTAGAAGGAAGATGTGTAGAAGGAGAAGAAGAAGAATGCTGTTGAGTGTGTATAGAAGAAGATGAGTGTTCAGGTGCTGTAGCTGTAGCTAAGTGAGGAAGAGAAGACTTTGACTGTTCTTGTAGGACAGTGAGAGAAATGGGAAAAGAAGAGGATGATGAAGTGGGAATAGTAGGTTTATCCTTTTTTATAGGGAAAGGAATATTCATCAAACACCACATCCTTAGAAATAAAAATTCTACCAGACTCAGATAGACACTTATAGCCCTTATGATTTGGTGAATATCCTAAGAAAGTACACAAAGTAAACCTAGGCTGAAGCTTGTTCTTTGTGTAAGGCCTTAGACAAGGATAACATGAGCAACCAAACACTTTTAAGAATTTATTATCTTGTTCAGATTTGAAGAGTAAAGTGTATGGTACAGCACCTTGCACAGAGGCACTAGGCAATCTGTTTATTAGATAAACAGCACTAACAAAAGCATCATCCCAGAATTCTGTGGGTAATGAAGCATGAGCCATCATGGTTAAGCCCATCTCAACAATATGTCTATGTTTTCTCTCAATAACCCCATTTTGATGATGGGTGTGAGGACAAATGACTCTATGAGTGATGCCAAGAGAAACTAGAAGATTAGTAAAAGGTCTAAAGTCACCTCCCCAATCTGTTTGGACAGATTTTATAGTTGTTGAGAATTGTGTATGGACATTGGCTAGAAAATGTTTGAAATTTTGTAAAGCATCAGACTTTTGTTTCAACAAAAATAACCAAGTATATCGAGTACAAGCATCAACAACAGACATATAATATTTGAAACCATTAGAAGATGAAATAGGTGCTGGACCCCACAGATCTATATAGACTAATTCAAAAGGTGAATTGTAAACAGTCAATGAAGTAGTTGAAGGAAGTCTATGAGACTTAGCTACAGCACAGGCTGAACAGAAATGAGAGACATTTTTATTGATGTTTTTCTGAATCTTACAAGTATTCAAAACAGTCCTTACAACACCCTCAGGTGGGTGACCTAGTCTACTATGCCATATGGAATAGGAATCATTACAAATCTGAACATTATTTGCAGAACTAGAAGTAAAAACAGTAGGTAATGGAATTTTACAATGAGAAGAACCTAAGGAACTAGAGTTCTTATTACATTCTGTAGAAAAGGATGACATATGAGCCTTGACACCATGTCCAGAAAACAATTGAGAATCTGACTCAGACTTTGGCTGAAGAAAATCATGAAAGACATAGAGACCTTCTGCATTGATAGAACCTTTAAGAAGGATAGAATTGGTGTTCTGAGATTTTACAAAACACGAGTTAGCATGAAACTCAAATTATACATTATTATCTTGAGCAAACTTACTAACACTAACAAGATTTTTAGTGATAGAAGGAACAAGTAATAAGTGTTTAAGTTTTAGAATTCTGTTTGGGCAAAAGGGAGAGGAAAAACTACTGGTACCAATGCCTGTTATTGGAACACCTGAACCATTGCCCATTAATATCTGATCCTGACCACTGAGAAAGGTTTTATTACCTATGTTGTGAGGATCAGCAGTGAGGTGGTGAGTAGCCCCTGAATCTGGGTACCACATCTGATAATTATAGGTATGAGGCTCAACCAGCATAGCCTGAGGTGGTGGCCTGACAGTGGGAAAATTAGGCTGAGGAGTCCAAGCAGATGGACCAGGCCCAAGGATAGACTGTGATGGTCTTTGTGTAAAATGAGGTGCAGCTTGCATAGGATAGGGCTGATAAGACATGTAGAGAGGTGCAGTGTACTAAGGCAAAGGAAAATAAGAATGCACAGGTTGAACAAAATTCTGATTCTGATGCAGATTGGTTGAGACTTTTGACCTTTTTGACCATTAGAACCCTTAGAGTTTTCAGACTGCATAACTATATCAAGTTTGTTCCAACACTTAAGAGCTTCATGTCCAGGTTTGTCACAGAGTTGACACCTGACACGATTTCTACCAGACCTTCCTTTTGCATTTTTGCCCTTGTAACCACCAGACTTAGGATTAGAGGATGCCTCAGGTTCATTATCAGTGTCAAAAGGATTTTTAGACTTTGGTTTTGCTGCACCTTGAATAGGTGCAGGTGAAGGCTGAGTGTAACCAAAACCAGTCATCTGATTGGGATAATACAGCAGAGGTTGTGAAGGTTGATTCACAGACTGAGAGAAAGAAGATTGAGGTTGATTCTGTGACTGATGCAGATTCAGCTGAGGCATAGGTTGAGAAAAGTGTTGAATGCCTTGAGTGTGTTGAGGTAGAGAGCCATGAGCAACATTTGCTTGAGGATCTGGTTTCTGTGCTTGAGTCAGATTCACAGAAAATGCATCATTTGCTATTGGATGCATCTTTTCCAGATATGACTCTTGCTGAACCAGAAAGGCTTCAAGAGCACCTACACTCACAGGTTCATCACGAAGAAGAATAGAGGTAACAAAGGCCTCATATTCAGATGGTAATCCATCTAAATAAAACGTAACTTGCTCTTTCTCAGTTACAACTTCACCAACAGTAGCTCGAGAGAATGAAATAGCCTTAACTCTGGAAACAAATTCTGAAATAGTTTGATTCCCTTTCTTTGAAGATCTGAGTTCAGATTGAAGCATCTGACCTCTGGCCTTGATAAGAGTGTGGAAATAGGTGTGTAGTTCATCCCAAATCTGATAGGCATGAACACAACCTAGAACTCTGGACTGAAATGTCCCAGATAGGGATTGCAGCAACCATGAAGCTAGGTGCTGATCTTGTTCCTCCCAATTTAGATAATGAGGATTGACTCTATCAAACTCACGATCTTCAACAGTTAGGTATTTTGCTGGAATTTGGGGATTGACCACAAACCTTTGAAGTCTATGTGATAATATCACTGCTTCAACTTGTTGCTTCCATAGAAGGAAGTTCTTATCAGTCAATTTTGTAGAAATGGAATGTGAAAAAGTCACAGAAGTAAAAACAGTAGTCACAGGTGTAACATGAACAGGAGAATGAGGAGGAGAGTCATGAATTGAAGTCATGATTGCAAGAAAAATAACAGAAAAACTCAACTATGATAGAAGATGAGATCGAAAATGCGAACTGAGAAGGAATTCAGATTTTGGCGAGCAAAATGAAGAACACACAAATCGCAAGTGAGATCTCACAATCGCAGGTCAGAAACTTCAGCAAAGAACTCGAGATTCAGCAAACCACACAAGACGCAGCAGAGATCTGAACCGAAGATGCAGAAGAAGAAAATCGCGATTTCACAGGTGAGAACAGAGAATCGCAATTGCACCTTGTTAAATTGCTGAACTGAACAAGCGATCAGAGAAAAGGAAGAAGAAAATTGATGCGGAAGCAGAGTATCAGAGTTTCAGTGAAGAATCCAGAAGCATTTTGCTTGAGAGAGAATAAGGTGGATCGAATTTTGAGAGAGAAGCTCTAGATACCATGTTAGAATCTTATGAGAGAGAGAGAAGAGAGAGAGAGAGAGAGAGAATCTGAAAAACTAATTCTGTTATTATTAGAATGAGTTAGTTACAAAAGAACTCAACACTTCTATTTATTTATAGAAGTGTTGGTTGTAAGGGAAACAGCTAACTTAAGGTGCCAGTTGTCATTTAATCTGACAACTGTACACTATACATTAAGACTAAAGCTAACTAAGCTATATACACTAATAATATTGGACTGAACATTACAAGACTTGTTTTGACAACACCTTCAGGTGGATGGCCTAACCTACTATGCCATAAGGAATAAGCATCAGTAATGCCTTGTACATTATTCACTGAATAAGCTGAAAAATCAATAGGTAATTTGCTATTGCAATGAAAAGTACATAATGGACTAGAGTCCTTATTACAAGTTGAAGAGACATGCTGAAAATCAGCAGGAACAGCAGCCCCTGAGTTCAATGAAGATCCTAACTTTACCATCAGCTACTGTAATAGTAATATCATTATCAGCCTGTGGGTATGATGTGAAATCAGTATATGAGCCCATCATATGGTCCGTAGCACCGGAATCTAGGATCCACTCTGCTTATTAGAGTATATAGCTTAGTTAGCTTAATGTATCTTAAATTGTATTGTGTGTACAGCTGTCAACTTAAATGACAGCTGTCACCTTAAGTTAGTTATTCCCTTTCAACCAACACTTCTATAAATAGAAGTGTTGAGTTCATTTGTAGTTGACTGATTCTAATAAAAATAACTGAATTAGTTTCAGATTCTCTTTCTCTCTCTTCTCTCTCTCTCAGATTCTAACATGGTATCAGAGCTTCTCTCTCTCAAAATTTGATCCTTCTTCTTCTCTCTCATGCGAAATGCTTCTGGATTCTTCTCTCCAACTCTGATTCTCTGCTTCCGCCTCAATATTCTTCTTCTCTGATCGAGTGAAATCGCGATTCTCAAGGTGCGATTCAGATTCGTCGAATTCTCAAGGTGCGATTTGCAAATTTGCGATTCTCTCAGATCTGTGAAATCGCGATTTCTCCTCAAGTTCAGCATCTTTGATTTGATCTTCGCCACTGTGGTTTGTTGAATTCTGAACATTCTTCTACTTCTCCTCACACTCTACAGCATTCTACATCTACTTCTACATCTCTTCCTTCTACTGCTTCTCCCACTATTTCTCTTTCTTCTCCTTCTTCTTCTCAGTCTAATTCTGTTCAGCAACCTATTTCCACTCATCCTATGGTCACTAGGTCCAAAACTGGTACTAACACTGTTTTCAGGGCTCTTGTTGCTAATACTGATCCAAAATCAGCAGCCTCTCTTCCTATTACTGAACCAAAGTCAGCAAAAGTGGCTCTCACTATTCCCTGCTGGAAGTCAGCTATGGAAGAAGAGTATCAAGCCCTCATGAAAAATAACACTTGGACTCTTGTTCCTCTACCTGAAGACAGAGATGCTATTGGAAATAAGTGGGTGTACAGAATTAAACAAAATCCTGATGGTACTATAAACAAACTTAAGGCTCGTTTGGTTGGAAAGGGGTTTCATCAAAGAGAAGGTTTTGATTACTCAGAAACCTTTTCTCCTGTGGTGAAACCTGTCACTGTTAGAGTGGTTCTTACTCTAGCTCTCAGCCACAATTGGGATGTGCAGCAAATTGATGTCAATAATGCCTTTCTTAATGGCATTCTAGAAGAGGAAGTGTATATGCAACAACCAGAGGGTTTTCATGTTGGGGATAAGTCTATGGTTTGCAAGCTAAATAAGGCTATCTATGGCCTTAAACAGGCTCCTAGGGCTTGGTTTGATAAACTTGCTGGAACTCTGTCTTCTCTTGGGTTCAGGAAGTGTAGGTGTGATCACTCCTTGTTTATTCAAACCAGTTCCTCTCACAAACTCTTTGTGCTTTGCTATGTTGATGATATAATCATTACTGGTACTTCTTCTTCTATGATAAAGGACCTAATTTCTCGGCTGAATCTTGCTTTTGCTCTAAAAGAACTAGGGTCTCTTGACTATTTTCTTGGCATTGAAATCAAGCGGCTGCCTACTGGAGAGTTTTTGCTCACTCAATCTAAATACATGAAAGACTTGTTAGCAAAGTCTCATTTGGATTCTATGAAGGGTCAACCTACTCCTATGGTCTCTGGTTTAAAATTGTCAAAACAGGGCAGCAACTACATTGAAAATGCATCTAAATATCGATCTCTTGCTGGTGCCCTACAATATGTGACAACTACAAGGCCAGAAATTAGCTATAGTGTCAACAAGCTTTGTCAATTTCTGTCTCAGCCTCAAGAACAGCATTGGAAAGCTTTAAAAAGGGTGCTAAGGTATCTCAGTGGTACAGTTGACAAAGGGCTGCTTCTTAAACCTACTTCTATTCACAAACCCCTGAGTTTATTTGCCTATTGTGATGCTGATTGGGCATCTGATCCGGATGACAGAAAATCAACATCAGGCTCTTGTGTTTATCTTGGCTCTAATCTTGTCTCTTGGTGGTCCAAGAAACAAGAATGGATTGCTAGATCCACTGCTGAAGCTGAGTATAGAAGTATGGCCACTACTGCTGGTGAAGTGATGTGGATTCAAAGCCTACTCTCTGAATTGGGTTATAATACAGTCACTCCTGTCATCTATTGTGACAATCTCAGCACTGTAATGCTGTCCAGGAATCCAGTTCTTCATTCCAGGACAAAGCATATCGAACTGGATTTGTTTTGGGTAAGGGAGAAGGTACTGCACAAGAAACTTGTTGTTGAGCATGTACCAGGTGATCATCAAGTTGCTGATATCCTCACCAAGCCTCTCTCACATTCTAGGTTCAGTATTCTAAGGGATAAGTTGAATGTTACTGACAGATTTCAGATTGCTAATCAACAACAACCTTTGCTTGGATTCTGTCCTGTGCCTTTTCTTCAACATCAGCCTCCTTGAAAATCAGTTTCTAAGGGGGATTATTAGAGTATTTGTAATACTATCCTAGTTGGCATTCTAAGGGGGACTATTAGAGTATATAGCTTAGTTAGCTTAATGTATCTTAAATTGTATTGTGTGTACAGCTGTCAACTTAAATGACAGCTGTCACCTTAAGTTAGTTATTCCCTTTCAACCAACACTTCTATAAATAGAAGTGTTGAGTTCATTTGTAGTTGACTGATTCTAATAAAAATAACTGAATTAGTTTCAGATTCTCTTTCTCTCTCTTCTCTCTCTCTCAGATTCTAACACTGCTGAATTCTCATGCTTAGACAAGAAGGAAAACTGACCATTACCTTTGTGAGCAATGTTTGCCATAGAGGTTGAAGGTTCAGATGCTTGAGGTTTGAGTTGAGAGAGCAAACTCTTCAACCTATCTAGTTCTTCACTAGAAAAAAGGAAGAGAACTTTGCTTCTTTGGTTCAGTGGAGGACTCAGCAACATGAGCGGTGGCAGTGGGTTTGCGTTGACTTCGAGGCTTCTAAGCTACAGGTTTCCCATGAATGAGCCAGCATGTATCCTTGGTGTGATATGGTTTTTGACAATGAAAACACCAAGTTTTTGCATCCTTAGGACGTTGACTTTTCAATTCATTTCTGCGAGTGACAAGTGTGGAACTCAGTTGAGTGTCTTCAGTTGTAAAACTAGTCTCCAACATTACTCTCCTCCGACTTTCTTCCCTTCTAACCCTGGCAAAGGTTTCTTTTAGAGATGGTAGTGGCTTAAGGCCGATGATTTGACCCCGCACTTCATCTAACTCTTTGGTAAGACCCTGAAGAAAATCAAATACCCTTTCTTTTTCCAGCATTTGGTCATATAATAATTTATCCTTGGAGTAATTCCATGAAACAGTATAGAACAAATCCATTTCTTGCCATAATTCAACAAGCATATTAAAATAATCAGTAATAGACTTGTTACCTTGTCTAGTATTACGCAATGCTGACCTAATTTCGAAGCATTGCGCAGAGTTTTGGAGATATGAGTACATCTCCTGAATCATTGTCCAGATTTCATGGGCATTTTTACAGAAAAGGTAGGTTCTGCCAATTTTAGGATCCATGGAGTTGATCAACCAGGCCATGACAACGGAACTGATTGGAACCATTCCCTGAAAGGTGGGGCTGCAGTAGTTCCTGTAAGGTAGCCCATTTTTCCTTTTCCTTTGATCACCAAAAGAACTGATTGGAACCATTCCCTGAAATTTAACCCATTTAACTTGTGTTGGGTTATTTGGATGGAGGGGTTGAGATTAGCCGGTTGGAGGGAAGGAAGGGTGGAGGTCAATTTAGTGTTTAGGTTGGGAGACTGATCAACATTTGTATTCAATTGATCGGTATTTTCTGGGATGACAAATGTGTCAGCCATGAAACTATATCGAGGAGTTTTCATCTAAGATGAAGAATTGGCTCTTGATACCATATGAGTAGAGTATAGAGAAATTATTCTATCTCACTTGATTTTTATTCATTAGGTAAATGTGCAATATATAAGCCGAAACTGAGAAATATAAAAGGAAATAAAGAATAGGCAATTCCTAGACATGACCAGGAATCCCTAGAAACTGGGAACAAAATAATGAGACCACAATCCCTCTAATTATGAGCTGTTGATATTGCTCATAATTTTCAGGATTGCTTTCCTATAGTATCGAATCGGAAATCGGCGTTAGAGAGGAATTGCGGTGGAATTACCAGCACATCGGTAACAAAGCGAAGATGTGCAGTGTGGAGAACAGAGATCACATACTGTTTCCATGCGATAAAATTCGTCTCTGTGAGCTTAGACAATGCGAGTGGGAGTTAGATCGTGGCTAGCGGAAGCGAAGCAGGTGGCGGAAACGCACCGGAACCAGAACCGTCGTCGGTGGAGGCCATAGCTCAGTCTGATACCATATAAGAAACAGAAAATGAAGGAGAGAGAGTGAAAACAGAATTAACTAACTTGTTATTCAGAATTAAGTAACTCATTACAAGAGGGTAAGAGTGCTATTTATAGAGAATGCGTACAGCTGTCAGTCTCTAAGTCTCTAACTATCACTTAACTAAAACATTGAAAAATGCAAAGTTAATACAAGCTACACTTATGTACTCTATTATGATGCATGATTATTCATCTTTAATTATTCTTTTTTAAAAATTCAAGCAGGATGATTGATCTGTTTTCAGGAAGAGCACAAAAAGCTGGAAGTCTTTGCATTTGAATCAGAAACAAGAATCACATCTTTGGAAGAAGAACTAACAGCTGCCTTGAAGGAGAAAGAAGAAGTCATTTCTATTAATGAAGGTTTAACTTCAGAACTGGAAGACTTGACTGAAAAGCTGAATTTGTCAAACTCTGAGCTGCATAATTTGAAGGAGGATATTTCAGCTCTTGTAAGAATTTCTGAGAAGTTCTTCCTAGGTTTCTCCTTCTGACCTCGTTGTTAGATGATGAGTTAAATATATGGTATGCTTTCTCATTAAAACCATCAAATCTGGCATCTTATTCTTGTCCAGAGGCAAATATTAGAAGATTCTGATCTTGTCCATGAAAAATTGAAAAGCTCTATCGAAGTATTGGTGGAAGAGAAGGAGGAGTTGGCAATGGTAATACATCTGCAACTCTTCTTTTCTTCCTGTTGATTGTTATTCTTCCCTTTTCTTTTTATCAAGTTAAAGCTATTTCATTGAGTCTCGTTGATCTTGCAGCAACTCACAGATTCCCTTTTGGCAATAGAAGAGGAGAGGGCTATTTCCTCTGCCAAGGAGAAAGCAGCTCTTGTTGCCGTAGAAGAACAGGCAAGAGCAAGCAGTGTGCAAATTACATCATTATCAACGGAATTATTAAAAGTAAGATTCACGTCTCTACTATTTTGTAAATTTGATTAGTTTCTTTCTTGTTTTATAAATATACACGAGGTACTTGAAGCAGATTTGTTTAGATTGCATTATCTCTTTCATTTACTGGAATCCAGTTGCCCCTTCTTTCTTTTTCTTAAGGTTTTAGAGATAGAGCATACATGTTCTCTATAGTTTTACTGTTAAAACGTGCATAGATAAATTCATAAGCTCAGGTTTCAGTCATGAACTTTGGGGCAATTTGTCATTTTGCTTCACAAGTTATAGAGCACATTTTCTCATGACAGCCCTAGTTTAAGTTTTTCCCCCATTTAGTTGAGTTTCACTAGAGAATAATTCTTACCATTATTAATTATTTCGGTATATTTTGCTTCACTATAACTCTGTAGCAAAAAATATTTCCATGTATCATCCATTCTCAAGCACAATTTATTTAATGGGATAGCCTGGCAGTGATACAAACAGTTACGTGATTGTGTGAGAGTGGGAAATAAAAGCGATATGCACTTAAGTAATAAAATAATATATGAAGTCCCACGAAGTTTTTTATCACTGGTGCTTTCAAGTTGTTTGATGGATTTAGTTTCTTTCTAGTTTTCATGGCATCATCTGCTTATATTGATAAAATTTAAACATGAATTTAAGGTGAGGAATCAATTGGAACTTTGTAGAGAAGAATGCCGGACTCTCCAGGAAAAATTGACCATATCAGATGAAAATTCACATCTCAAGGAAAAATTCAGGTTTGGTTTTGTTTATTATATTACTGTATTTCTTTCTGTTGTCTATCTCTTATAAGTTTCTTATTGTACAAGGATTTTTTTCTTGCTTTGTGTAACTTGTATCCTGCAAAACATTTTTGAATGTATGCTTTTCCATTGACCTCTGTTGAATTTTGCAAGACAACTTGATACCAACCTTTCTGAAAATATTTATCCTTGTGCCCTCCTGTATTTGCTTTGCTCTTATATCCTATACCAGGGCCTAAGATTAGCCCATCATATAACTACAGCACTGTGATTGAAATTATCATGTTGTTGGGCTTGGTCAAATTGGTTTGAATTGGCCTACTTTATCGATTGTGATGCTTTACAGGAGGTGATCTGTGTTCAATGCTTCACTGTTAAATGTGAGTTCATTAATTTCGTATTTTCATCAGCATGAAGAAATGTCTTAACAAAAAGAGAAAATAGATCATAACGGCTTGATTACTCTTTCCTGATGTATGCATATATTCTGTATCTTTGATTGCATGTTATGCATATATTCTGTATCTTTGATTGCATGTGATATGGTTTTAATTGTATAGAGGGAATTCTAGGAATTTCTATGGATTCAAAGAATTAGGGAAACAAGAAACAAGAAATAGGGGTTCCTTTGAAACAAAGGATCCCAAATTGTCTTATTGAGATAGAGAAAGGAGAGATTACTATAGGGATCACTAGAGAGGAAATTTTACAAATGATCTATGCTAGCTAATTCCACTAAGGGGAGAGATATTTATACATAGGGGGAAAATCATAAGGGAGGTTGACAGTTATAACTATCTTACCTTTAGCCAACTACTAACCCAAAATAACCAACTAGACAGTTATTGTTTGCTGTCAATTAATTGCTAGAATGACCCCTAAAATGATCCTTATCATTACCCCTCCCTTAGAAACATTCTTGTCCTCAAGAATAAAATGAATTGGGTAGCAGTATAAGCCTCTTCCACATGTTGCTGCACTGAGATACCAGGAAAACAGTATGCACCTAAGCTGAATTAGTGATTGAAGCTTGTAACCAACAGATCCAAACCTCTGATCCTGAGCTTCCCTCAATACTCCCTGCACCACATTCCTTTTGGTTAAAGTAAATGTTTCAGAAGGTTCTTGGTATGCCATACTGCCATAAGCTTCCACTTGTGATGTTCCAGTGCATAGTTGTATCACATACAAGTGAACACCGGTTACCAAAGTTCCTTCTAGCTGCTGATTTTTAATAACTTTGAGTAACCTAAAAATAACTGCAACTCAAGCTTAGTTTCATATGATGCACCCCTCAATACATGTCTATTCCCCACCACCGCAGGTTTTCTGCCTTTAACTACCCTTATCAGCATAGGATCGAAATCATCAATCCAACACTCCAATTTCTTAGTTATATGAGTAAAAATGGCCTCATGTTTCAGGGTTGCAGACTTGCAGTGACCACTTCAGGTAAGTCAAAAATGGAAATTTTGGTTTTGGGCTTAAATGGTTCAACTGGGACTTCAGCTATAGTGCTTGGGTTGGAACTGAGTATAGGTTTAGGATTGACATTCTTCTCACTGATTTTGGTAGAGAAATTCAGCAGGGAACTCTGTTTATTAGCTGATTCATATAGCTTAGCCAAATTGAAAGCCTTGCTAACCGATTGTGGCTGGAATATTTGAACCATCATCTGGATATCTTGCCGCAATCCCCCCAAAAAGCAGCTTAGAGTATATTATTCTGATAATTCTGAACTGTGATGATTGCATCAAATTCTTCATAATATTCACTAACTGTTCCTTTCTATTTCAGATTCCTAAGTTCAATCATATGATCCTCCCAAACCTTCCCAAACCTCTCTATTTGGATCTTAACATACTCTTCCCAATTAGGTGAATTATTCTAAGTAGAATATAGACAAGTGTGAAGCCATTGTAGTGCTTTCCCATTAAAATGATCTACTGCTAATTTGACCTTAAATTCTTCCGGAGTATGGTCATTTCCAAAATAAGACTCACTCATAAATCCATTTGTTAACATTTTCACCATTGAACTAGGAAAGTTGATTCTAGGTTTCCTAATTGCATCATCATAGTAAAGATTGGAATTGTTATTACTTGAAGCAAAACAGCAAATACCTTGTGTGGTTTGGGTTTGTCATCAGTCAAGCCCAACACCTTAGGGAAATTGTTGTGTTTCTCCCCTGAAGCAAAACATCGAACACTTGGTGTCCATTCTAGTTCTTCCTTACTGTTATCAACTAGAGAAAAAGATCGAACACCTTGGTTAAGTGTGCGATTCCTCGTAGAAGATTCTTCTTCATTAGTGTTCTTGAACCATCCTTCTTCTAGAGGATAATTCTTCATCAGTGTTCTTGAACCATTCTTCTGTTGACTGCCTAATCGATTCTTCCAAGGTTCTTTGCAATGAAACAACCAACTCAGACATCTTCTCAAGCTTATCAGAAATCCGTGCTTCTAACTGATCTTCAATTACCCTCATGTCTCCTTGATGAAGGAATTCTAGGAATTTCTATGAATTTGAAGAATTAGGGAAACAAGAAATAGGGGTTCCTATGAAAGAAAGGATCCCAAATTGTCTTACTAAGATAAAGAGATGAGAGATTACAATAGAGATCACACAAGAGGAAACTTTACAAATGATCTAACCTACCTTATTCCACTAAGGGGAAGGGTATATATACATAGGGGGAAAATCATAAGGGAAGTTGATATTTATAACTGCCTTACCTTTAGCCAACTTCTAACCCAAACTAACCAACTAGACAGTTATTGTTTGTCGTCAATTAACTGCTAGAATGACCCCTAAAATGATCCTTATCTCAAATAAGACAATTCGAGATCCTTTTTTTGATTGGAACCCTATTTTTTGTTTCCCTAATTCTTCAAATTCATAGAAATTCCTAGGATTCCCTCTATACAATTAAAACCATATCAATTGGTATCAGAGCCTTCCACCATGTCTCTCAGCTGCACAATGAGCGGGGAGGGTGGTGACGCCGACATTGCAGTGTTCGTCTTGGACTAGTCAAAGTGGTTAGTGAACAACCAGCCCGCGTGGACGCTGGGCTGTGGAGTGTGGTGGGATGTTAGGATCCAATTGCAAGGTATGTGACTTGAGTCCCACATTGGAAATATGGGATTCTAATGTGGGATTTATAAGGCTTTGGGCTCTCCCAACTACAACGGATAGCTTTTGTGGTGTGGCTCTCCCAAGGTTCTTATCAGCATGGTTGATGCTAAGGGTGGCTGAGTGCTTCCAAAAGATGTACATCCTACAATTTATGTTGTGGACAGTCACTTTCCCCTTTTTGTTTTCTTATGATGAGCTGTAATGATTTAAAATGATGGACTTAGTTGGGTTGTGTTAGAATATCTAGAAAGATCTCATAATATTTTACAAATCATTAAATGGATTATGATTGATTCTATCATTATAGGTAATCAGGTTAGGATCAATGAGTAATTATATTAGGTTCTATTTGTCTTTTGTTATTGTCCTATAAATAGGACCAATCCTTTATAGTTTTAAATAACTTCAATAATATCACATTAATATCGTTGTTATATTATTTTTGTTTCTATTCTCTCTTTTCCTTTTCCCTAACCTAAAACTTTCCAATCGGAACTCCGATTTGTCAACTCTCTTTTTTGAGACTTTTTTCCAGCACCTTTTCTTTTCTAGAGTAAGCTGCTATCCATCGCTGTCCACTGCTGTTGCCATCAATGTTTTTCGACAGCTTCTTCGGCCAGCCAACCTAGTAGTCACCTTTGCCGTGGCATCTTCCCAGCACTTTTTTCTCCCCTTTCTTATGATGTTTGCTGCCAGCAGCCACTGTTCCAGCCGTTGCTTCGTGCTCTAGCTTACCTAAGCATTCTCTATTTGATGTTCTCACATCCCTCACAGGACCATTGTATTGTCGCCTCCCCTTACGCAAAATCTTCCGGTTCTCATGGTGTTTGGCTCTGCTCTAGTGCTTGCTTCTTCTCTCCATTGTTAGTCATGCCATTCTTCTCCTACTAATTGAGATCATATCAGTAGCTATTCTCATCGATGATCATTCCGGTGGTGCTTCTTATCCTACTAATGGATCACACCAGTGGCTGTTTACCGACGATCATTTCGATGGTGCCTAATCTCTCTTTAATAAATCATATTAGTAAGGAATCCTTTTCCTGTCGATACCCTTTCCAATGGTGACTTATATCGGTAATGACTCGCAGTAGCCCCGTCTTTGTCCCAAATGCATTGGCCATGTCTCTATCTTGCCAACCATAGTTTCAAATTTAAATATTTTGGGTGCTAAGAAAAAATTGTATATTTTCATGTAACAAGCTTAAGCTTAGTTAGCTTTAGCTTGAGAGGGAGTGTTAGAATATCAAGAAAGATCTTATAATATTTTACATATCATGGAATTGATTATGATTGATTTTATTATTATAGGTAATTATATTAGGATCAATTATGTCATTATGAGTAATTATATTAGGATTTTATTTGTCTTTTGTTATTGGTTTATAAATAGGACCAATCCTTTGTATTTTTGAATAACTTCAATAATAACGAATTAATATTATTATATTATTTTATCCTCTCTTTTCCTCTTCCCGAACTTAAAACTTTCCAATTCAACAAATTGCAATATAGCTGTAATCCACTTTTTACCTTTTCCTTATTTAAAATTTTACCAGCAAGACGTCTCAGCTTTTATGGTGATGTTTTGCTTTTGGGTCATGCTCATATTTGACTTGCATTCTTTCCACAATTTTCTTCCAAATTAGAGATGCTTGACAGCATTTCTGACCGCTGTTTCAAGGTTTTTTTTTCTTTTTTTCATAAATGCGACCCACTCCCAGATTTAACTGTCTCAAATAAAGTAAATTATTATTTCGGTCATGATATTTTACGGTTGCAGAGAAAAAGCTTTGGAGTTAGATCAACAGGAAAATCACCTTAAAACAGTTGACGCTAAGAGCAAACATTACCATGAAGTAAGGAATATTTGTCATTAATTTCTTTAGCTTATGATTTTCTGACCGTCGTAATTGTCACTACGTTGGCATGCATTGCAGATGTCAAATGCCAATTTTGGGACTCTACCTTTGGAGCATGAGCTGCATGATGATCCTAAGACAGAGAGAGCAGGAGAAATTCAGTTGGATACCACTTCAGAATTTTCCAGAGAGTTTCAGGTTTCTCCTTCACTGCCACTACCTTCAGGGCATCTGCCCTTATAAAATTGTCAATATATACAACTTGGGAGTAAGGAGTGAAGATTCGTCGGTAAGAATTGCACAAAATTAGTTTTACTGATCATATTTGATCTCTTTGACAGAATCTCAAGAATGAACTTTCAATTGTGACAAAAGAAAGGGATAAAGTGATGAGTCAAATGGAAGATCAACAGAAACATGTTATGGAAGTGGAATCTTTGCAAAAGCATTGCCGCAATGAGGTAGACTAAAAAGGTTATCTTATGGTAATTACCTTCTTAATCTCTAATCACATTTTGGTCTATTGTTCATTTTCAGTTATCAAAGACAAAGGTCCAAGTGGAAGAACTGAGCTGGAAAATTTCCTGCACTGAAGCCAAAATGCACGCTGTAAGTTTTCTATGCTTAGGCTCATTCTTGAACATTAAATAGTAGTCATTATGCATGAACATTAACATCAGTATAACGTTTTTGCCATATTTTTGAACAGGATGGAGTAACTAGCAAAGAGATGACTAAGCTTAAGATGAGACTCCGTGGAGCACAGGCAAGGCTAGATGCTTTTCGCGGCAGAACTGAGGAAGTAATCATTGAATCAGATCTGATGAATAGAAAGTTTGTGGCTGCAGCAGGGAAGCTGAAAGAACAGATAGCTACAATAGGAATAGAGAACCTCAACCTAAAGAAAAGGCTTGCTGCCAAGGAGAAATAGGGAAACGTGACTAGCTTTTGCATCGTTGTGCTCTAAAGTTTGTAATCCCATCTTTTGTAGCAACTTTCTTATCATCATTTTGGTATAATGTATTTATATAACTTTAACTTCATATATATATAATTTAACTTATCACATCTGTTTTTCTTACCTAAAGTTTAAAATTTAGAAATAAATGTGACCACCGAAAATAAGAAAAACAGACCAAACACAGCTTAAGGTTTTGGGTCCAGGAAAAAAAACCGCAACGATCCCTAACTAAAGTATAGCTTCAACCTTAAGTTGTATCTTCTAATCCAACATATTAAAATCAAGTTTAATTATGTCACAAGTCTCATAAGTTTGAAGTACTTTTGCCGGATACCTTTTTTTCTTTAATGTCCGACTCCTTGAAGTTATTTTTGGGTTGTCATATACCCCTATTAACAATTCTGACCAATTTTGCTGTAACATCAAAATCCTAATCAGGCGCATGAGGTTGACCATGTGGTGTCGCGTGATGTCACACTGGCGAAGACGATCTCTTTCTTCTATGTTTTTTCTTTAACTAAAACAATAAAAAATATTAATTTTTATACTTTTTAAATTTTTTTTAAATCTTCACCCACATGGCACCACGTATCTAACTTTTTGTGTCTGACTAGGATTTCGATGTTACATGTCAGCAGAATTGCTAAAAAAAAGAATATGGGTATCTGACAAAAATACTCCAAACTTCAAAGACTTGTGATGTAATTAGCCTTAAAATCATTTGATTTTCTAACCTCCCCTTTTGGGTTTTTGACCCCTTTTAATATTTTTTTTTCAAAAATATCCCTCTTCATTTTCTTCTTTCTTTTTTCTTCACCCTTCCATCATCTTCTTCTTCTTCTTCTTTCTTTCCTCTTCAAACCCCCCTTCCCCCAATCTTCTTCTTTTTCTTCAACTCTCTCTTTATTCCTCCTTCTTCTTCTTTTTCCTCTTCTTCTCTCACACACTCACACTCATTCCATTTCCTTCACAAAGACAAACACACTTACTAACTCACCCCCACACACTTACTAACTCACCCCCAAACTCACTCACAATCACCACCACTCGCATACTACACTATTCTATCTTTTTTCGTGTTAAAAGTGTCCTACGTCAATGTCGAAGCGTACAAAACATGTCATACGCCTTGGCAGAGGCATAGGGCTTTTCTTTCATTGTTCCCCAGTACGTCAAGGCCTGGGCGTACGTGTAAAATACACATATGCTTCGGCATTGACGTACTGGAAAAAAATGAAAAAAAAGCCTTACGCCTCTGTCGAGGCGTATGACATGTTTTGTACGCTTCGACATTGGTGTATGACCCTTTTAACACGAAAAAAAACATAATAGTGTAGTATGCGAGTGGTGGCGATTGTGGGTGAGTTAGTAAGTGTGCGTATGTGTGAGGGAGTGAGGGAGAAGAATAAGAAGTGAAAAAGAAATAAAGAAGAAGAAGGTGATGGAGGGGGGGTTAAAGAAGAAAGAAGATGATGATGGAGGGGGTGAAGAAGAAAGAAAGAAAAAAAAAGATGAATGGAGGATATTTTTGAAAAAAAATTTAAAAAGGGGATAAAAACCCATAAAAAAGTGTTAGAAAATCAAAACCCTAATCCAAATACAGCAATGTCGTTCTTTAACATCGAGAGGTAGTGAGGTACACTGGTCCAAGACATTGGCACCGAGCAAAAACATTAAGTAATGGAATAATCTTGAATTGGCCACATGGCTGCTAGGCAAGGCCCCGCTCTCTGATATTATATAAAGCTGCATCTGCCTTGGAATTAGTAAATTGTAGCTCAGGCATGAACAGAAGAAGCTTAATCCCTGGGCCTCGCATATCCTACCAATACAGAAAGCATCACTTAGAGGGTATTGAGAATCTTCAATCAAGAAGCAATAATAAAGAAAGAAACTAGAAAATATCCCAAAGGTGGTGCATATCAAGTAACTGAGTGAAGTACAAGTTTATCCATTATGTAAAAATAAATAGAATTAGTTTTACACCAGATTTCAAACAAACAGGAAATAATCCCAGCATCCAACAATTTCACTAACTATTTCCTAATAACTTCTTGCAGAGTGAGGTTTAACCTTCATTGTGGTTGTATCACAGGCTTAAAATTCTCCTCCTAGAGAATCTTATGCATGCAAAAAGAGGGACTAATTCCCTTCAGATCTGATACATTCCAGCCAATAGTAGATTTATAGTGCCTTAATACCCTTAATAATTTTTCAGTTTCAATTTCAGTAGTCTTAATCTCTCCAATGCCCAGTTTCTTGAAGATGGAAAGGGGCATCAAATTGATGCTAGGCCCCAAATCACATAATGCCTTGCCAATATCCACTCCACCTATGTTGCATGGAATGGTGAAGCTGCCCAGATCTTTCAGTTTATGTGGTAACTTCTTTTGAAGGATAGCACTGCACTCCTCAGTTAGTAGCACTATTTCATTATCTCTCAGCTTCCTCTAATTAGTGAGCAACTCCTTCATGAATTTGGCCAAAGTAGACATTTGTTCAAGAGCTTCAGCAAACGGTATGTTTATCTGAAGCTTCTTGAACACTTCCATGAACCTTGCAAACTGCCTCTGATTCTCCTCCTTCTTCAATCTTTGAGGATATGGTACTCGTGAAAGGTCTGGTAGGCTCCGTGGCTTCTCTGGAGAAATATCTGAGGTCTTCTCTTTGGGTTCAGGCTGTAGCACTTCAGGCTTTCTCTCTCTTCCCTTTTCTACACGTTTTTGATTTATTTCATCATGGAAGGCTAAACTTTTAGGTTAAATCCCTTTGGTAATGTATCACATACTCTTGAGGTTTTGTTCTTAATGCTTTTTCGTTTTTATTCACTGTTTTCATGCTTATTGATATGTTATGGTTCGCTTAGTTCAATTTTATAGAGATAATCCATGTGTATGAATGCTTAATTTATGCAAACTCGTAAAAACTCCATGCTTTGGCTTTTAATGCTTAATTAGAGATTAGGGTTTTGGGGTGAGAATTGAATTTTCGCTTAGTATTTAGTTCTCACGAGTTGGACAGTGAAGAGGGAAGAAATTGATCTTTTGTGACCGATGATAGAGTTGTGAACGGGAGCCAAAGGGGTTTATCCACTTTTCCTTATTTGTTACTTCGTTTTTATTTTAATTTTGTTTTAATTTAGTATTCAATATTCAATTCAAACCCCCCCTTTTGTATGCATACTATGTGTTCGACCTTTTGCTTGATAAGATATTCCTTGGGAGACGACCTAGGAGTCACTTCCTAGTACTATATTTAAACTCTTTTTTATTTGTATCGGGTACGACCTCGATCAAATTAGGAGCCATTGCCGGGGAATATCGGTTCTTGCCAAAGGTCATTAGTAGTTAGTTAGTGTCGTAGTTAGTATAGTTATTATAGTGTGTTGTGTCTGATTTGTGTCTAGTAGTCAATTCTTATAACTAGTAGAAGTTGCACTGTTTGCTGTTTTGCTATTCTGCTGCAATTAGTGTATCTGATTGATTATGTGGTTGCTAGTTCACATAGTCATGGGTGGTGTTTTTGCACGAAAATTTGAATCCACACTACTTTTATCATATGATGATGTTTTGTTAAGCCACTGTCACTCAGATCATCACTGGTTGTGAATTACAGAATTTTTTTTTCAAATTTTAGCGGCACGAACTTCAAAATATTGTAACTTTTGATCAGGTTGTCGGAATTGGACGAATTACATATCAAATCGAATGGAAAAATTCAATAAAAAGATAATTCCGCCTAGAGAAAATTTGGACCCCAAAATCCTTCGTTTACTATTTCTTTTTTATTTTACAAGTTTTATTTTGAGTCTTTTTTGTGATATTTTTAGTTGTTTGACTTGGTTCCCTTTTGAGTTTTGTCCTCAAACTTTTTGTGATTGTTTTATATGATTTTAGGGTGTTGTTATTTAAAAATTTGGGTGGTTTCCTATTCTGAGTATGCATGACCATAACTGTCTACTTTTGTTAATGCTGCCGATTTTGGTTACATTTAGTGCATGACTAGGAGCAACCCAGGGTTTTTGCATCCATACAACCCTGAAATTGATAGAACATATCACTCATTGGTTAGGCTAAATAGGAACCAGTCCATAGGTAGTGAGTCTCTTGGGTCTTTACATAGTGAGTCTGCTTCTTTTTCTTCTGTTCCTATAAATTCTGATTCTGATTCTTATTTTGTTTATTATGAAAATATGGCCCAACCTCCACCACGTGAGAGGACATTGAGGGAGTCAGCTGCATCTGATTTTACTATTGAAGATTTGTGCATCTAGTATCCTGATGATCCGTATGAGCTAAGGTCAGGACTAATTCATTTATTTCCCAAGTTTAATGGTCTTGTAGGTGAGGATTCTCATAAACATCTCAAGCAGTTCCACATTGTGTGTGCCACTATGAAACCACATGATGTGCAAGAGGATCATGTTTGTCTCAAGGCATTCCCACATTCCCTAGAGGGGCTAGCCAAGGATTGGTTGTACGATCTGGCCCCTGGTTCTATCACAGGCTGGGATGACCTGAAGATTTTTATATTCTTGATATGGAAGAGGACACCTCTCATAGTGCTGTCCCTGTCATAATAGGGAGACCATTTTTAAAACAGCCCGAACCAAGATTGATGTGCATGCAGGTACACTTTCAATGAAATTTGATGACAGAGTGGTTCAATTCAATATTTTCGATGCTATGAAACATTTTTCTGGTGACCACTCTGTCTTTCATGTTCACTTGCTTGATGATCTGATTGATGAGCATGTTCTAGACTTTTTGCATGATTATGAGTTGCCATCTTTCACTGACTCATTTACTTGTTCTGCATGTTCTGATTCCGAAATGTGCACTGCATAGATTGAAATTGATCAGTTTTTAGATTTTGCTACTGAAACTGTTGATTCATATGATATAGATTCAGATTATGCTAACCCTAACCCCATTTATGTTATGCATGAGTCTAATCCATTTGTTCAGGTGCAGGCGGCATAATCCATTTCTGCTGCCCCTGCAGTTCCATCTGTGATGCAGGCACCTTTATTGGACTTGAAGCCCCTTCCTCCTCATCTCAAATATGCTTACTTAGAGGATGAGCATAAACTTCCAGTGATCATCTCTGCCTCCCTTTCTGTTGATCAAGAGAAGAAGAAGCTGCTGGATGTGATTCGAGCAAACAAGAGGGCAATAGGATGGACTTTGGCCTACATACTTGGTATTAGCCCCTCCATGTGCATGCAACGGATTTTAGTGGAGGATGGGGCTAAGCCAGTGAGACAACCCCAGAGACGGTTGAACCCCCATATTCTTGATGTGGTGAAGAAAGAGGTCACCAAGTTGCTGCAAGCTGGTATCATCTACCCCATTTCAGACAGCACTTGGGTAAGCCCGGTTCAAGTAGTTCCCAAGAAGTCTAGGGTGACAGTTATCAAAAATGAGAAGGATGAGCTAATTCTCACTAGAGTGCAGAACAGTTGGAGAGTTTGCATTGATTATAGGAAGCTCAACCAGGCGACACGCAAGGATCACTTTCCTTTTTCCTTCATTGATCAGATGTTGGAGCGCCTGGCAGGTAAATCTCACTATTGCTTCTTAGATGGTTTTTCTGGTTATTTTCAAATCTTTATTGCACCAGAGGACCAACATAAGACCATATTTCCCTGTCCTTTTGGTACATTTGCTTATAGGAAGATGCCTTTTGGCCTATGCAATGCTACTTGCACTTTTCAAAGATGTATGATGAGTATTTTTAATCATTTACTTGAGCATTGCATAGAGGTCTTCATGGATGATTTTAGTATATATGGCTCCTTTTTTGATGCATGTCTTGATAGTTTGTCTAAGGTGCTTAATAGGTGCATTGAGGCTAACTTTGTCTTGAATTTTAAAAAATGTCACTTTGTGGTAGAACAAGGCATAGTCTTAGGGCACATTATTTCGCATAAGGGCATAGTGGTTGACCCTGCTAAGCCGCATGTAATATCACATTTGCCTTACCCCTCTTGCGTGCGAGAGGTGCGTTCTTTTCTTGGCCATGCAGGTTTCTATCGCAGGTTTATTCAAGACTTTAGCAAGATAGCCCTTCCACTATCCAACTTGCTTCAAAAGGATACCACATTTGAGTTTGGAGACCAATGCAAGAAGGCATTTGATGAGCTAAAGAGAGCACTCACCACCACTCCCATCACCCAACCACCTGACTGTACTCTCCCATTTGAGCTCATGACCGATGCCTCGAATTATGCTTTGGGAGCAGTTCTCTCCCAAAGGGTTGGTAAGCTGTCACATGTGATATATTATGCTTCTTGGACTTTAGATGCATCATAAGTTAATTACACCTCAACTGAAAAAGAGCTGTTAGCCATTGTCTTTGCACTTGATAAGTTTAGATCATATATGTTAGGTTCTAATGTTGTAGTGTATACTGATCACGCTGCTCTGAAGTTTCTTTTGAAAAGGACAGACTCTAAACCTAGATTAATTAGGTGGATGTTACTTCTTCAGGAGTTCGATCTTGAGATTCAGGATCAGAGTGGTGCGCATAACCTTGTCGCAGACCACTTGAGTAGAATAGAGAGAGGAAGATGCAATTCCTATCCGGGATGACTTCCTGGATGAGCAGCTTTTAGATTTGCATGTTTAACATCCCCCTCCCCTTACTCCTTGGTTTGCTGATATTGTAAATTATCTAGTTGCATATGTTTTTCCACCCTTGGCATCCAAGGCTCAAAGAGACAAACTTAAGAGCGATGCCAAGTATTATGTATAGGATGACCCCTATTTGTGGCATTTTTGCAGTGATAAGGTCATTCGCAAGTGCATTCCGGATCAAGAGATCTGTTCTTTAATTTTGCCATGCTTCACCAGTTGGAGGCCACCTTGGGACTCAAAGGATAGCACAGAAGGTGCTGGATTCTGGATTTTATTGGCCTACCATCGTTAAGGATGCAAGCAACATCTGCAGCACATGCAAGCAGTGTCAGAGAGCAGGAGGCTCCCTTATCTTGGAGGAAACAGATGCCGCAACAATCTATGTTGTTCTTTGAGGTGTTTGATGTCTGGGGTATAGATTTCATGGGCCCATTTCCTGTTTCTTTTGGTTTCTATTATATCTTCCTTGTTGTGGATTATGTATCCAAATGGGTGGAAGCTAATGTCACCAGGACTAATGATGCTCAGGTTGTTGTAGATTTTGTCAGGTCTAATATACTTTGCAGGTTTGGCATACCTAGAGCCATGGTCAGTGATCAGGGCACACACTTCTGCAATAGATCCATGCAAGTTTTTCTCAAGAAGTATGGGGTTGTGCACTAAGTTTTTACACCCTATCACCCCAAACCAATGGGCAAGTTGAGAGTTCAAATAGAGAGATCAAGCAGATTTTGGAGAAGATGGTGAAGCCTAATAGAAAGGATTGGAGCACTCGATTGGAGGATGCTTTGTGGGACCATCGGACCGCTTCAAGGCACCCATAGGGATGTCACCTTATCGGGTTGTCTTTGGTAAGGCATGCCACCTACCTGTGGAGATAGAGCATCGTGCATACTGGGCTGTGAAGCAATGTAACTTAGCTCTTGATCAAGCGGGTGAAGAGATGAAGCTGCAGTTGAGTGAGCTAGATGAGATCCATTTGGATGCCTATGAGAACTCCAAGTTCTACAAAGAGAAGACCAAGAAGCTCCATGATAGCTCAATTTCTAGAAAGGAGTTCTTGGTTGGTCAAAAAGTGTTGCACTACAACTCTAGGCTTGGACTCATGAGTGGAAAGCTCTGCTCTAAGTGGATTGGACCATTTGTAGTCACCCAGGTGTTTCCTTATGGCACTGTGGAGATCAAGAGTGAGTCCACGAACAAGAGCTTTAAAGTCAATGGCCACCGACTCAAGCCTTTCCTAACCACTCCTACTTTGGATGATGCACCTGTGGAGGAAGCCTCTTTGGCCGAACCCACCTTTGACCCACCATGACTTAGGGAGTTTTCTTTTCTCCTTCTTTACTACTTTTATTACACTTGTCTATACCTATTTGATTTTGTTTTTTGTGTTCCATTGAGGACAATGTGTGATTTAAGTGTGTGTGTGGGGGGGAGAGAGTAGTTTAGGTTGCATATTTTTGCTTTTATTTTTTAAGTTTTGCTTAGTTTTGGGCATTTTCTTGCATGTTTTTGCTTCATTTTAGTAGAGTCTTGGTATCTTGTGTCTGAATTCATGCATTTTTGTGTGCAAAGTTTCTTTTGATAATTAACAGGTGGTAACACTGTGATAGAATTGTCCCTTTTGTGAGGATTTGAGCCTTAATTGTGGGTGGATTGCTATAAATGCCACCTAATTTTCTTTCATGTGTGATTGCACTCTGGATTACTTGCACTCTAGAACTTGACTTAACTCTTGTTGATACTTGATATTCCCATGCACATTTTGAAGTGATTTAGGCATTGTTTTTCTTGAATAAGCCACTAACCATATGAGCCTACCTTGAATGAATTTATCCTTAGATAGCCCCTTTGAGCCTTTTTATCCATTTTCTTTGTTCTTTAGCTCATTACAAGCCTATGACTGAAAAACCATGATTGCCCTAACCTTAGGGAATTTTGGAGCTTTGGAATTGTTTTGGGAATGGGTATTAAGTAAGTGAGGGTGCTTTGTTCTTCATCTCTTGTAAGTTCTTGGTTTTTCCTCTATGGTTGGTTTTTTAATTATGGCTTTATCTCATTATGCTATTTATGTTGTTTCTTCTTTTATTTCGTTCATGACGTTCTCCAATGCAAAAAAAAAGAAATAGAAAGAAAAAAAAGAAAGAAAAGAAAAGGAAAGGAAAAAAAAAGAAGAGAAAAAAAGGAATAAAAGATTGATTGAGGCAAAGATGATTGGAATTAAAGGTTGGTGTTATGTTCATTATTTCATTCTAGGGTGGATTGTGCTTACTTTTTACTTATTCCCCTTACTTCTCTATTCCCTTGGTTTTAGCTACATTTCCCATATTTTATCCCACCTTGTCCTTGGCCCCATTACAACCCTAAAAAGACCTTTTGATCTTAATGTGCATGTGTGTTGATTGTTGATGTTAGAGGCTTGTCAAGCTTATGGTTGTGTTTGTTTTTCATGATGTGCCTTGAGTGTAAACACTGATTAACCCTAAACACTTGAGTGTAAACACTTTTGAGTGATCCTTGTGAGTTTCTATCATCTTTGTCACTACCCTCTTGATGTCATTGGTTTTATTTGCATATATGAAATAATTGGATGATGTTCATGGATGCCTTGATTCTTTGGTCCTTATTCTCTTCGTGTGCTCGATTTTGCTCATTTCTTTGCATTTCCTAGAATTCATTGTGAAGTATTTAATCTCTTAGGTTTTGCATTTTCTTAGTTTTTGGTATTTTTCCTTACATGATTCACTTTGGTTCATATTAGTCTTTTAGTCCTATTTCTTAGTTTTGCCCAGGAGTGCAAAAGGATAAGCGTGTGGGTGTTTGATGAGCATTATATTTCCCATTACTCATAGCCTTATTTTCCTCTCATTGATGATTTTTGGTGCCTACTTGACATTGTTTAGAATGATTTAGTACTTTAGACTTTATTAGACTATTATTTCGGATTTTAATTAATTTGGATTATTTAGCCTAATTTAATCTATTATTATTTTCAGGTCATATGTGGCACAAGGGCTTTTTGGGCTTTTTGGGTACAAAGATATAATTTTAGAAGAGAAGATATATGATGAACTGAAGATTGTAATATATCTTTAGGATTATTTGAGATTTAGTATATATCTTTTAAGATTTAGATTTTATCTATAGGATATTTTTAGATTTAATTTAGAGATTACTTTTCCTTAGGATTTGGCCCATGATTTAGAACCGTTTTGAGATTTAAAACCCAAAATTCGTGTAACCTAGAAGCCACACCTTCCATTCCACGTTTTTACATTCTCTCTCTAAGATAAGGCTTAGTTTTGCTCTCCAAGCTTGTGGTGGCTGCTAGGGTTTCTCTCTCTTCCCTTTTCTACACGTTTTTGATTTATTTCATCATGGAAGGCTAAACTTTTAGGTTAAATCCCTTTAGTAATATATCACATACTCTTTAGGTTTTGTTCTTAATGCTATTTCATTTTTATTCACTGTTTTCATGCTTATTGATATGTCATGGTTCGCTTAGTTCCATTCTGTAGAGATAATCCATGTGTGTGAATGCTTAATTTATGCAAACTCGTAAAAACTTCATGCTTTGGCTTTTAATGCTTAATTAGAGGTTAGGGTTTTGGGGTGAGAATTGAATTTTCGCTTAGTATTTAGTCCTCACGAGTTGGACAGTGAAGAGGGAAGAAATTGATCTTTTGTGACCGATGATAGAGTAGTGAACGGGAGCCAAAGGGGTTTATCCACTTTTCCTTATCTGTTACTTCATTTTTATTTTAATTCTGTTTTAATTTAGTATTTAATATTCAATTCAAAAACCCCCCTGTTTTGTATGCATACTATGTGTTCGACCTTTTGCTTGATAAGATATTCCTTGGGAGACGAACTAGGAGTCACTTCCGAGTACTATGTTTAAACTATTTTTTTTATTTGTATCGGGTAGGCCTCGATCAATAATAAAGGAAATTCAAGAAGTAATTGATTACTTTGGAAGGTAATCGATTACCTCAAGGTCTGACGAGAAAAAAAACAGAAACTTGGGGAACACGAATTTACTATTAAGAGCAAGCTTCCTTGACAAGCTTGGCTCATACTAACACACAAAACACACTTTCCATTTCCATAACACCACAAACACTCTTCTTATTCTTCTTCATTCCACCATCTTCCTTACTCAAGAGCAATACCCACATCACCAAGCACAAGATCATCAATACCATCACACCACCATTATCAACTCCATGGAGCTTTCTCTCCTAACCCTCCATCACCATGAAATCACTTTCTCTCTCATGCCCACAAGCTCTCTAAGGGCAAATCCATAACAAAGCCCCGTCACCATCCAAGCACCACCATCACCATCAAGCTCTCCCTCTCTAGCTTATCACCACCACCATGGAGTCTTTCTCTCTCTCTCTCTCAATCTCCAACACACATAAGTGCAAATGAAATCCCTCCCTCCATCAAGCTTTCCAATGAACAACACCCCCACATCTATTGGTGGTCCTCATTAGAGAGCAAGCTAAGCTTAGAAGATTTAAGCTTTAAGGGAGTCAAGGGTAAAGGGGAAGGTCTAGGGTTTCGAGGTTTCCTTCTATCTCTCTCTCCACTTAAGGTAAGGAGGTGGTATTACCTTGATTTAGGGAATGAGTTCTACGATGTTTATAGTGATAGCTAAGGGTAGAGGAATATATATATGTTAATTAACCTTACGGTAGTTAATACTGGTAAAGATGGAATATTTATAATAAAGAAGGAAAACCCATTTTAATACTTATGAATATTTGTGATATATGATGGTATTAGTGATGTTGTGTGATTTTTATGAAAATGGCATTTGATGATTGTTGTTGAATAAATAGGAGTGAATACTTAGGGTTTAGAAACGAACATGGCGTATTGGTAAGTTTGATTAGCTTTATGTGGTGGACTGAGTAACTGATGAATCACTTGAGGTTAGAAAAAGGGACTTAAGCTTATTGGAATTAATTGAGGATAGATAAAGTGACTTAAGCCTAAGGGAAGTTAATATACAGGAAATTTATTGAGGATTAGTTAAAAGGTCTTAGGCACAAATGAGTTAACTAAGGTAGGATTGAGGGAGTTAGGATTGATGGAGGTTAGGAGAAAGAAATTAAGCATGAAGTGGGTTCTAATACATAATAGGAAGATGTAAGAGAATTTAGGGAACGGTAATATGGAGATGATTGTGTATGTATGATTGTTGTGGATTGTAACATCCCAAACTTAAATTTTAGTGTAGCTTATATTGTGATAGCCTTAGGGTAGAAGCAATAATGTTATAAGTTAGAAAATTGGCCAATTAGACATGTAAATTTAGGTTTAAAACATACAACTTTGGGGGAATTAGAATAACAAGATTGGTAGCTAAAAATACAAATTCCACCGTTGGATATGAAGGTTAGTAGGTAGGGAAGCGTGCTTTAAAATTTGAGCAAGATCCAACGGATAATGAAGAAGTTATGGCATTTTGAAATGCCAAGAAAAGAAGTCAAGCCTGACTAATCGAGTAGTGCCCTGACTAATCGATTAGTGCCCTGACTAATCGATTAGTGCCCTGACTAATCGAGTAGTCTGGCCAAACAGCAAGTCAAGAAAATGGGGGACTACTCGAGTAGTGCACTGACTACTCGAGTAGTACGTGCAGTCTGAGAAAAAATAAAAGGACGAATGGAGCCTCATTTGCTCCATTCCTTCTTCCCCAAAGAAACCCCAACCTCCCAAATGAAAACCCCAAGTTCTATAGCTCATGATCCGAGGTCTTGGTTCATCATCCAACCTTTTCCTCACCATTTCCATCATCGTTACCCCCATAAACACCATTAACACTCAATCTTTCTCTTTCTAAGTCATCATCCATGGAGCTTTTCTCTCTCCTCTAAGGCACAACTTCTTCCCACTTCAATTAAACAAGGTTAGAGTGTGTGGCACCCATTTCCATCATCTAATCTCTTTCTTTCTTGCTCCAAGTAAGTATTCAAGCCTTGATTTCTTCTCTCCCTCTCTAATTCGGATTCTCTCTCTCCTCCCTTTCATGGAGGTTTTCATTTCTAAGCATAGAACCTTCACTTTTCCATGGGGCTTGGCTTGAGAGTCATGGCATGAGCAATAACCTTTCCTTTGTGGCTTTATAATAGGTTCTATCCTCCTCTTGTGGATTTTAAGCTCTTTGGTGGGCAAACTCAAGCATAGGGCACTTGGAATCTCCTTATCCTTAAGTGTTTGAGGTAAGGGGGTGGGTATTGGCTTGTCATAGGGATGAGCATCCAATTAGTTATATTGATTTATTAGGAGTTATTTGATTAGGAGAATAGTTAGGAACCCTAGGTTAGAAATAAGAATATTAATGGTGTAACATCCCGCGTTTTTCCGATTAGAACGAATAAAAATTTATTAAAGAAAAGTTTTAAGAAATTGTTTTTCAAAGAGTTTTCGATGAATATTTTATTCGATTTTGAAGTAAAGTATTTATTTTACGGATTTTTGATAAACAAATATTTTTATAGATTTAGTAAAAATGATTTTTAATGAAAAATGATTTTTATTGATGATGATTTGTCAAAATGAATTTTCTTTATAGACTTTGAAAGATTGACTAACTTAGAAAATCCATAACTTTTTAACCGTAACTCCGATTTTGATGATCTTTATATCAAAAGGATCGTATCGAAATGTAGTTTTCAAAAATGTATCTCTCATAATTTTCTGGATGGGTTTACGAAAATTATTTTTCAGGACTGTAAAGGACGAATTTTAAAGGAATTAACCATGAAAAATGGTTTTTGATTTTTAATGAATTTTTCCTTTTGGGATTATCTTTAATATATTAAATTATGATTTTTGAAAATTAAATAAGGGCAATAAGTGCAACCAATAAGTGCAGTTTATTATTTAAGGAAAATGTGTTTAAGTGTTAAGATTATGTTTGAATAAGTTAATTAATTTAGTGATTGAGTGTATGTGCTTGTATGATCAAATGTGTGACTAAATATGAGTGTGTGTATGATATATTAAAGTGTGCTTATATGTGTATAATTGTGTGAATTAATAATTATGAATTAATACTTATAAATGAATTTAATTAAGAAAAAAAAAGAAGTAGGACATGTGTGTGCATGAAAAGGTGCCACGGTTTTGGGGTGTATGTGTGCATGAGAAATATATGTGTGATGTGTGTGTTCGGTGATGGCTTGGACCTTTAGACATGAATTTTTAATTGAAGTCTTTGCTACATGCATGTAATGATCTAGTAAAAAGAAGTATGTTTTAATGTTAAGTTTGATTTTTCTCTTGAAATCTTGATTTTGGTTCTTGAGTATTGATGCATGTATGATTTTTCTTAAGATCTATAAATTTTAAGTATGTGCATGTTAGGATCTAGGTTAGTTTAGTTTGATTCTTGGTTTTTAGTCTAAAAGACTTTATTTCTATTTCTAAGAAGTTGATGCATGATTTATTTGAATAAATTGTTTTCATGAAAAATTAATTCGGTTTTCAAAGGAAATATAGTTGATGGATTGATTTATGGTGTTGATTATTTGTGATTTTCGTGAAAAGAAATGAATAAACAAATTGTTGAATAAAAAGTGTATGCTGAAATTATGAATGTGTGTGTTTCTAACTTGGATAAATGATATGTATGTGTGTTCAATAATTCTGGAATTTTGTCACTGGATCAAGTAGGTTATAATGAACTTCTCTGAATTTTTAAATGATTTTTGGAAATGATTTTCTATTTTTATGAAAACCAACTTTATGAAAATGATTTTGAGATTTCAGTTTAAAGATGAACAGAGTTTTCAAACTTGTGCTACTTCAAACTGTTTGAAATTTTTATGGTAGCTTCACAAACCTCTCTAGATGTTTTCTGTAAAATTTGAAGAGATTTGGAGTTGATTTGATATTTTTAATAAAGGCAAAACAGTGAACCGTTTGGTTCAGATTTTCTGGACTTAGTGGCAAATTTAATTAGAAAAATGTGACTTTCACAAATCCAAATAATCTGAAAATTTTATGAGATATTCTTGACTGTATAAGGAAGACTTATACCAATTTTCGTGTAATTCTGAATTGAACAACTATTTTCAATCATGAAATCTTTGTCTCTGACCAGCAACAGTACCATGTTGTTTTTCTTGTGAAATTTGATTTGAAACCTAGCTTAGGGTTGTTTAAGTGACTTGAAAATTTTATATGATGAACTTTTGCATATATGTGTTTGTTCTGGAAATTTTTAGGATTAAAAAAATTTATTTGATATAGTTTTGAATTTTATCTTTTGTGTTTTACGTGTAATCGCACTAGGATTCTACTTGAATGTTCTTGATGAATATGAATTTTTATGTGTTATGTTATGACTTGGCTGGCTTGTTTGATAATCATGATGCTTTGAAATAATTGGATGAGTGATTGTTGGATGATGTGTTTAAGTTATGTATGAATGAACTATCTAATGAATCAAAGTGTTGTGTTTGATTTTGTAATTGGCTTTGAAATAATTTAATCTTGATTTAATTGAAAAACCCTGAACTTGGTGGTTGCTGCCCTTAATTCATTTCACCATGATAAGTTTGAAAAATAAACCATTTAAGTGTTTATTTTATAGCAAAGTAATATATGAACTAAAGTTAAGTTTTTCGGTGTTTTTGGGTTTTGGTTGGTGGCTGTCCGGAACGGACCAGCAACCAAAACTAATGATTTTAAAGTGTTTTGTAAATTATTTTAAAAAGATTTTGAGATGTTTAAAGTATTTTCAAAAGTTGAAATTGATTTGAAAAAGTTTTAACGATTTACGATTTTCCGACGAGAAATAAAAAGAGTTTTCGAAAACGCGTTTTGATAATAAGTAGGGCGATTATCTAAAATAGGTTGTAACGTAGTATCGTCTATTTATTACAAGGTACGTATAAGTCGAGAAGCGGAACGGCCAACTTGTGGGAAGGACTCGCAACGATTTCAGATGCTGGAATGTGAGGTGAGAGATGCAGTAGGCCTAGGTCATCGCGACCCGTAGACTCAGTTCTAAACTGAGCACATCGAGTCTAATATGTTACATGCTGCATTATCATACGTGATGTATGTAAGATCCTATATTTTAAATATATGAAATAAAAGTATTTTATCAATATTAGTATCATTAAAATAGTCAATTTTTCCTATTTTAGCAAAAACACTCGAGTATTGTAGGCAAAACTCGAGTATTTTAAGTAGCTGTTTGGAAATTTGAATTTTTAAATAAAAACTCGAGTATTTGGGAAAAAACTCGAGTATTTCGTGCAGACCTGAAAGTGTATAAGTTGGTTTTCATTTAATTTTCCCACCAAAACGTGGTTTCTTGAAATGACAAGCATAGAGCTGGACTTTACTTCGACCTTAAGTATTCTTAAGCTATAAATTGGTGCTTGGTTGAAGCATTCAACACCTCTAATCACCTAAAACCCGAATTTCAGTTTTTGACTCTCAGTTTTCTAGAGCACACTTTGATCTCTGATTTCTCCTTCGTTTCTCAATCAAATCCTTCGAAACCAAAACACAACTCAAGGTTCTAGTTCCATCTTTGAAATAGAATCAAGAATCACATCAAATAAGCCCCTGTAGTTCGAGTTCTAGCTCATCAAAGTTTGAGGTTCAAAGCTGTAAAAACAGTGTAGTTTTCAACATCAAGTATTCATCTTCATTGAATTCGTTTGGTAATCTCAGGAATCCTTTTTGTGTCAAACTTGTTTCTGATTGGAGTTAGTATATCCTAGTTTGTTAAACTAACCTGTTTCGTTCTTTTTCATGCCAAATCCGTGGTGAAATCTGTGGCCAAAGTCAGCCTGTTCAACCCCTTTTTCACAAGTCCTGAATTTGGATTTTTGATCCAGCCAAGCTTCTCGTTGTTTAATCTGTTGTTTAGCTTCTCTAAGGTAAGGGAGGAGTTATCTAATTGCTAGAATGAGTAATCTCAAGCTAGAAATGTAGGAACCTCACAAGGTTCATCAAGGGATGAAGTTGGAATTGGGAATATGACATGGAGGTCATAAACCCAAGGTTTTCTAAGTCAAACAAGTTTAAATGGACCTAATAATGCTTACTGGATTGATTTTCGAAGTTAAAACCAAGTGGAAATGAATTTCATATCTTGAAATGGTTATTTTCCAAGTTTATGTTGATTCTGTGATTTGATGTTGATTTATGTTGTTATGTACTTGTTTATCTGTTCTAACTTGTTTCTTATATGTGTTTATGCCTCTGTTTTGCATAAGAATGGAAAAACAATGAACGGAATTCGAATTGGTGCTTAAAATGCAGAAACTAGTGTTGTTGCAGTAAAAACACTCGAGTTTTTGAGAAACACTCGAGTATTCTGGGAAAATGAAGAACAACTCGAGTCTTTCTTCAAGGACTTCAAGTATTCTGGAAAAAAAATGAAGAACACTTGAGTATTTTATAATATACTCGAGTATTTTGATCAAAACTGAAGAAAACATTTATTTTTTTAGAATATTAAATACCTAATTCTTATACGTTTACCCATTGGTCGATTATTATCCTGAAAGAGTCCTACTGGAATTTCATCCAGTGGTTGATATGTTCGGACAGGAGTCCCAATGGACAAATATATAAGTTTACTTGATTCCCATTGGTTGATTTTATCCTGGATGAGTCCTACTGGAATTTTATTCAGTGGTTGACATATTCGGACAGGATGTCCCAATGGAAGTGCGTACACCCATTTGGTTGATTATTTTCCCACGTCCCAGTGGAAGTCTTTACCCACTTGGTTGATATTTTGGGAGTCCTAAATGGGGTCGTTGCAATAATTAAATGATAAAACGATTAATTCCTATTGTATAAAACCATCACAAAGTGGCTGGGCCGCTGATGGAATTTTCAGTAAGCACTAGCACCAATTAATGCTAAAAGAAAAGATGAAATTGTGATTAAGAAGGATTATGAACTTTGGGTCTCTATATTGGAGGCATGATGTTCAAGGATGTGATTTAAAAGAAAGAAAGAAGACGAAAAGTTTTGTGTGACATTATCATGCATGGAGAAGGAGTTGCTCCGATCTAGATTCGGAACTTCGGTAAGGTTAAATCAGAATATCCCTGGCACAAGGATGCTAGGAAGACCGAGTTTCCATCGATCGTGATGCTTGAATATGAATCGCTCCGGTTTGATGAACCATAGGATTGAGAATATCCCGAGCCTGAGATACTCGGATGCCAAACCGTGTAGCATGAATGAGGAGTAGGCATGCATCACGACACTAATCGAGATATTATAAAAGACAGTTTGAGCATATACAGATGCATTTATTATTGCTATATGATAACATGTGTTTGTTATTTCTAGCCACTGTTATACTCATTTGTTATTGCTTTTAGCTATGACTCACTCCCAGTCCCTTGTGTAGGTGATGGCGAGAAACATGTTCTGCGTGGAGATGAGGCCGCTCCCTAATGGGGAGTGGAATTTTGAGGACCATAGGGCTACATATGAGGGGGATGTGGAAGTTATCTTCCGCCATCCTAATCCATATTCCCGTATGCGTCCGCTTAGATCGAGAATTCCAATGGTTTACATCAAGCACATTCCGCCAAATTTTGTTATGAGAAATGGAACCCCTCCACCACCACCAAGACGTTTTCCGAGACGCACTATCCCACCGAGTCCAGCACTCTCCTCAGAAAGAATCATCTTAGAGGTTCTTGCTTGTCCTAGTCCTTCTCCTCGAGTTCGATCCCGAACTCGGATATACGTGCCTGACGATTCGGCACAAGAGGAGGAGGAAGAGGAAGAGGAGGATCCAATCGAGGATGAGGATCCGGTGGATAATGCGAATTAGATGGTGGATGACTTTATGGACAACTCGACTGGAAGTCAGTGGGGAACTGACGACTAAGTTAAGTTGTGGAGTGGAATGTGACTGATATAACCCATCAGGTTTTCTCTTATCTATGTTATGTTATATTTTGAGTCATGAACCATATGCTCTAGGTTATTATGAATTTTTTTGTAATATATGTAAGATAATGTAATGGCCTAGAGTTTTAAGTTAAGTAATTATGTATTTTGTTTAAATGAAGAAAATGGGATGTACTCCTTTTTTTAGTATGAATGAAATATGATGTTACGTCACTTGTCTTCATGACTCGGTGTTTATATGATTCCGCAAGATTTGATAATGGATGATGACTTGGCTTTTAGTTTCAAAGAAAAAAAAATAGTTGTATTTTTTTGAATACGAATATTTAACTTTGGAATAAAAGTTGGGTCGTCACAATGTATATATGTGCTAGATGTTTATCTGTTTTGATAAATATGTTGCATGAATAATTTTGGTTATGCATTGAAATTCTCTGTGAGCGTATTGTTGAGTATATCCTGTTCTATCTGAAAAGTTGAATGTGGTTATAAGGGATGATGAGAAGAATGAGAAAGAAATAAGATGAGTAAATCGCAAAAGATGTGAAGAGTTGAGATTTGAAAAGAGAAAGTGGTTGTGAAAGTGAGATGTGGTTGAATGGAGATGTGATTCCTCGTTCATGTTTTTGGGAAGAAGCTTAGTGTTGAGTCGAGCTTGCTCCTCCATTAACACTCACCCAAAAATGTGATTTTTGAAAAAGGTTTTTGAAAAGAGATTTTGAAAAGCATTTGTGAAAACAATATTTTTTTGAAAGTTTTTGGAAACAGTATTTTTGAAAAAGTTTTGTGAAAGGATTTTTGAAATGAGGTTTCTGAAAATGTCTTGTGAAGCAAAAGTTTTGTGAAATCAAGCTTTCGAAAAAGTTTTGCGAAAAGAGATTTTGAGAAAGACGAGGAAAAGATGTTGATGATGTTGAGGAGAATATGCTGAGAGTGAGCTTTTGAGAATCATGATGATGAGATGCGTGAGAAAGTGATGTGAGGCCAAGGGCCATTGAGATTTAGGGGGAACAGATTGCGATTAGTGGTCGGGCTTCGTTGAAGAGATGCATCAAGGACGAGCCGACTGTTAGGATTAAGCCGCTAATTAAAACATTTAAAACTTTAAAAGACTTAAAAGACATATATATACGCGGTGAGGCATGAGTGTCGTATCGAAGTAGTGGAGAGGAAGGAACCATATGTATCTGCGGATACTTAGGAGGAGATTGCATGAGGGGAGGACGATGACGGTGAAACGTCAAGAAGTCTAGAGTATATTTCTAGGCGGAACGAATCCCACATGTGGTGCACTAACGTGGTGGGGACTGGGTCTAATACCGTGGTATGTTCCGCATCGCGAACTAGAAATTATACTGTCGCCCCCTTGATTGCAAATTGAGAACAGTGAGAGGGACTGGAACGGGGAATTTGTGATTGCCGCTGAGAGCGTGCATTGTTATTATGTGAATTATGATTATGATTTGAGGCAGGGCCTCCTGGTCTGGGACCATTTGTTGTGTGACAGCTGTCGTGCCCGCGTGGTAAAGGTCCTGTACTCCTGTTTGCTTCCGACTAGGTTGGGTGGATGACCGAGGAGATGTAGACGTGTGCGAGCTCAATGATGTTTTCCCCCTCATCATTGATGCTAACCGTTTGATAAGATTTAATAATGATAAAAAGATTATAAGAAAGAAAGCAATAAGAATTTATGAAAAGTTGAGAAAGATTCAAAGAAAGAAAGTATATTGATTGTTGGAAAGAATGAGAAAGAGGATGATGAGAATGGAAAGTTCGAAGGCTTGTGATGCCAAGTGAAGTGATGTGTGTTGTGATGGTTTATGATTTTGTATGTTTCATTTATAAGTGTTTCCTATGTGCTTATGTGAATACTTGACATATGCATAGCATGAGTAATTATTATTGCATGAGAGTTAGTAGATCCTATGTCCTTATTATATGTCTCTAGTTATGGTTCTATTGTCCTGTCATGTTGTACTTCGGGAATACTGACCATCTCTCCTACCATGTTGTCCTGTCGGGTTACTCCGATATTGCAACGGGTAGATGGTCGACCCTGTAGTAGGATCTGTACTTTCTTCTCGATGCGGTTTCGGCAGTGGGCTTCAGCGAAGAGGATTAGATGTCAAGATTAGTTGTAGGTAATTCCCTTGAGCACTGTATCTCTTGCAACTACTTGGTTACATTGTCGTATCATTCTGAACCCCGCTTGGAGTTTTATGGAGAATGGTTTTAAGAAACAAGATTTGAAAATGTTTTCTCAAAAGAGATTTATGAAGCTAAGTTACAAAGCGCGATGTTAAGTAACATCTAGGTTTGGAACTTGACTTGTGATGTGTGACATGAGAATATTACTATCAAGTTAATGAAGGTTTTTGGAACCTAAAGGTTCTCATGTCCATGTCACCATTAAAAAAAAATTTCCCAAATTTTTACTATATTTTGTCAAAGAGACAAGTGTTTTCAAGTTGCCGAAATCGGGGTGTTACAGAGTGGTATCAGAGCAATGGTTGACCTAAGTAGCCTGATGCATGGGCTTACGTGCTTGTTTGTGTGTCTGTCTGTGCATCACTGTTAGAATTTCGATGAGTAAGAATAGGAGTACGAAGTCACGTGAGCATCTCTATCATACCACCTCTAACGTTCGATCTATCTCTATCATTCTATCTCTCTATCTTCGGAATGTGTTACGGATTTGTCTACGATGGTGCAAAGAACAGTGATCAGAAACATAAAAAGACTTTATTCTTTGTGACCTGAACCTCTTTTAATTGTTGAAACCCTCTTTTGTGGAGAATCCCTTTTTGTTTGTAACGACCTCTGAGCTATTGACATACGACTTTGTTTTACGACTAGAACCCTCTTTTCTTTGTTGATACTCCTTCTTATGTGAACCCTATGTATTGATTGAGTTGCCTCGACAATGCGTTTGTTTTCTATAAAAGCCTTCTATGAAAACCTTAGACCTTGACACCTTATGCCAATCAACCAAATATACCTAAGTTATAAGGTGGACGGTGAGGTGTTGTTAAGGAAAGAGTTATAATGGTTGAGGAAGGAATAAGCATGAACGGATGAGATACCTTATAATAAGGGTACCCCTAGAACCTTGAGTGAGATAGTGGGATGTATAAAAGGATTAATACTGAAAGGTTTGATGGTAGTCCAACCCAATTAATGGTATAGATGGTGTTAAGATGGTGAATATCTGGGATGAGTCCGAGAGAGTTGGAATTAGAAAAGCTCTAGTTGGAGTAGATAAATGATTGGGGTAAGTGTAAACCTATGATAGAACCAAAAGACCAACTGAATGGAGTGATGAAATTAACAGATAGAACTTGTAAGTGACGACCAAAATTAGGGTAAATGAGCAAGATTTGATGCTTTAATGGACATAGGTGACTATAAGCTGTGGAGTTAAGGGTGTCATTAGGCACTAAGATCGTTAACCTGGAGGATAAATCCCTGAGTTGGAAAGTTTTTCGGTTTAGAAGACGAGAATTTGGTTTAGTTAACAGGATTTAAGATAGGCTTGAACAAAATGATGGGAAGTTTTGTAAGACAAACTAGAATTAGTAAATGTTGGGAAATTTTATGACCTTAGTCCCTGTCAAGTGTTATTGGATAGATGTGATGTATAGGAATATGATCTGTCAAAGTTGGGGAGTAAACGGAGATTTCGAAGTTTGTAGTAACCCACCTGGGCCTGAAAGGATAAGAAGAGTCAAATTAAGGCGGAAAGACCATGAAGGAAGTAGTACCCTTGTCCGGATTGGCATAAGTGTGCTATTCTTTTTGAATTTTGTTTCGAAATCGTTGAACCCTTCGAGCTCTTGTTGACAAAACTATACCCTTAGTATTCCATTGTATCTGATGATGGAATGGCCTGAGAAGATTACCTTTGAGAAAACGATGCATATGCGACGACTCGAGGACGACGACTGTTGTAATAAATTGAGAAAAGCACTCCAAGGAATCCGACATCCGTTGATCGTGAAATTTCACATAGCATTTCTTGAGGACGAGAAATCTGCAAGTTGGGGAGAATGTAACATCCCGCGTTTTTCCGATTAGGACGAATAAAAATTTATTAAAGAAAAGTTTTAAGAAATTGTTTTTCAAAGAGTTTTCGATGAATATTTTATTCGATTTCAAAGTAAAGTATTTATTTTACGGAGTTTTGATAAACAAATATTTTTATGGAGTTAGTAAAAATGATTTTTAATGAAAAATGATTTTTATTGATGATGATTTGTCAAAATGAATTTTCTTTATAGACTTTGAAAGATTGACTAACTTAGAAAATCCATAACTTTTTAACCGTAACTCCGATTTTGATGATCTTTATATCAAAACGATCGTATCGAAATGTAGTTTTCAAAAATGTATCTTTCATAATTTTCTGGATGGGTTTACGAAAATTATTTTTCAGGACTGTAAAGGACGAATTTTAAAGGAATTAACCATGAAAAATGGTTTTTGATTTTTAATGAATTTTTCCTTTTGGGATTATCTTTAATATATTAAATTATGATTTTTGAAAATTAAATAAGGGCAATAAGTGCAACCAATAAGTGCAGTTTATTATTTAAGGAAAATGTGTTTAAGTGTTAAGATTATGTTTGATTAAGTTAATTACTTTAGTGATTGAGTGTATGTGCTTGTATGATCAAATGTGTGACTAAATATGAGTGTGTGTATGATACATTAAAGTGTGCTTATATGTGTATAATTGTGTGAATTAATAATTATGAATTAATACTTATAAATGAATTTAATTAAGAAAAAAAAAGAAGTAGGACATGTATGTCATGAAAAGGTGCCACGGTTTTGGGGTGTATGTGTGCATGAGAAATATATGTGTGATGTGTGTGTTCGGTGATGGCTTGGACCTTTAGACATGAATTTTTAATTGAAGTCTTTGCTACATGCATGTAATGATCTAGTAAAAAGAAGTATGTTTTAATGTTAAGTTTGATTTTTCTCTTGAAATCTTGATTTTGGTTCTTGAGTATTGATGCATGTATGATTTTTCTTAAGATCTATAAATTTTAAGTATGTGCATGTTAGGATCTAGGTTAATTTAGTTTGATTCTTGGTTTTTAGTCTAAAAGACTTGATTTCTATTTCTAAGAAGTTGATGCATGATTTATTTGAATAAATTATTTTCATGAAAAATTAATTAGGTTTTCAAAGGAAATATAGTTGATGGATTGATTTTTGGTGTTGATTATTTGTGATTTTCGTTAAAAGAAATGAATAAACAAATTGTTGAATAAAAAGTGTATGCTGAAATTGTGAATGTGTGTGTTTCTAACTTGGATAAATGATATGTATGTGTGTTCAATAATTCTGGAATTTTGTCACTGGCTCAAGTAGGTTATAATGAACTTCTCTGAATTTTTAAATGATTTTTGGAAATGATTTTCTATTTTTATGAAAACCAACTTTATGAAAATGATTTTGAGAAAATAAGCTTTTCAGTTTAAAGATGAACAGAGTTTTAATTTCAAACTTGTGCTACTTCAAACTGTTTGAAATTTTTATGGTAGCTTCATGAACCTCTCTAGATGTTCTTTGTAAAATTTGAAGAGATTTGGAGTTGATTTGATATTTTTAATAAAGGCAAAACAGTGAACCGTTTGGTTCAGATTTTCTGGACTTAGTGGCAAATTTAATTAGAAAAGTGTGACTTGCACAACTCCAAATAATCTGAAAATTTTATGAGATATTCTTGACTGTATAAGGAAGACTTATACCAATTTTCGTGCAATTCTGAATTGAACAACTATTTTTAATCATGACATCTTTGTCTCTGACCAGCAACAGTACCATGTTGTTTTTCATGTGAAATTTGATTTGAAACCTAGATTAGGGTTGTTTAAGTGACTTGAAAATTTTATATGATGAACTTTTGCATATATGTGTTTGTTCTGGAAATTTTTAGGATTAAACAAATTTATTTGATATAGTTTTGAATTTTATCTTTTGTGTTTTACGTGTAATCGCACTAGGATTCTACTTGAATGTTCTTGATGAATATGAATTTTTATGTGTTATGTTATGACTTGGCTGGCTTGTTTGATAATCATGATGCTTTGAAATAATTGGATGAGTGATTGTTGGATGATGTGTTTAAGTTATGTATGAATGAACTATCTAATGAATCAAAGTGTTGTGTTTGATTTTGTAATTGGCTTTGAAATAATTTAATCTTGATTTAATTGAAAAACCCTGAACTTGGTGGTTGCTGCCCTTAATTCATTTCACCATGATAAGTTTGAAAAATAAACCATTTAAGTGTTTATTTTATAGCAAAGTAATATATGAACTAAAGTTAAGTTTTTCGGTGTTTTTGGGTTTTGGTTGGTGGCTGTCCGGAACGGACCAGCAACCAAAACTAATGATTTTAAAGTGTTTTGTAAATTATTTTAAAAAGATTTTGAGATGTTTAAAGTATTTTCAAAAGTTGAAATTGATTTGAAAAAGTTTTAACGATTTACGATTTTCCGACGAGAAATAAAAAGAGTTTTCGAAAACGCGTTTTGATAATAAGTAGGGCGATTATCTAAAATAGGTTGTAACGTAGTATCGTCTATTTAGTACAAGGTACGTATAAGTCGAGAAGCGGAACGGCCAACTTGTGGGAAGGACTCGCAACGTTTTCAGATGCTGGAATGTGAGGTGAGAGATGCAGTAGACCTAGGTCATCGCGACGCGTAGACTCAATTCTAAACTGAGCACATCGAGTCTAATATGTTACATGCTGCATTATCATACGTGATGTATATATGTGCTAGATGTTTATCTGTTTTGATAATTATGTTGCATGAATAATTTTGGTTATGGATTGAAATTCTCTGTGAGCGTATTGTTAAGTATATCATGTTCTGTCTGAAAAGTTGAATGTGGTTATAAGGGATGATGAGAAGCATGAGAAAGAAATAAGATGAGTAAATCGCAAAAGATGTGAAGAGTTGAGATTTGAAAAGAGAAAGTGGTTGTGAAAGTGAGATGTGGTTGAATGGAGATGTGATTCCTCGTTCATGTTTTTGGGAAGAAGCTTAGTGTTGAGTCGAGCTTGCTCCTCCATTAACACTCACCCAAAAATATGATTTTTGAAAAAGGTTTTTGAAAAGAGATTTTGAAAGAGCTTTTGTGAAAACAATATTTTTGTGTAAGTTTTTGGAAACAGTATTTTTGAAAAAGTTTTGTGAAAGGATTTTTGAAATGAGGTTTTTGAAAATGTCTTGTGAAGCAAAAGTTTTGTGAAATCAAGCTTTCGAAAAAGTTTTGCGAAAAGAGATTTTGAGAAAGACGAGGAAAAGATGTTGATGATGTTGAGGAGAATATGCTGAGAGTGATCTTTTGAGAATCATGATGATGAGATGCGTGAGAAAGTGATGTGAGGCCAAGGGCCATTGAGATTTAGGGGGAACGGATTGCGATTAGTGGTCGGGCTTCGTTGAAGGGATGCATCAAGGACGAGCCGACTGTTAGGATTAAGCCGCTAATTAAAACATTTAAAACTTTAAAAAACTTTAAAAGACTTAAAAGACATTTATATACGCGGTGAGGCATGAGTGTCGTATCGAAGTAGTGGAGAGGAAGGAACCATAGGTATCTGTGGATACTTAGGAGGAGATTGCATGAGGGGAGGACGATGACGGTGAAACGTCAAGAAGTCTAGAGTATATTTCTAGGCGAAACGAATCCCACATGTGGTGCACTAACGTGGTGGGGACTGGGTCTAATACCGTGGTAAGTTCCGCATCGCGAACTAGAAATTATACTGTCGCCCCCTTGATTGCAAATCGAGAACAGTGAGAGGGACTGGAACGGGGAATTTGTGATTGCCGCTGAGAGCGTGCATTGTTATTATGTGAATTATGATTATGATTTGAGGCAGGGCCTCCTGGTCTGGGACCATTTGTTGTGTGACAGCTGTCGTGCCCGCGTGGTAAAGGTCCTGTACTCCTGTTTGCTTCCGACTAGGTTGGGTGGATGACCGAGGAGATGTAGACGTGTGCGAGCTCAATGATGTTTTCCCCCTCATCATTGATGCTAACCGTTTGATAAGATTTAATAATGATAAAAAGATTATAAGAAAGAAAGCAATAAGAATTTATGAAAATTTGAGAAAGATTCAAAGAAAGAAAGTATATTGATTGTTGGAAAGAATGAGAAAGAGGATGATGAGAATGGAAAGTTCGAAGGCTTGTGATGCCAAGTGAAGTGATGTGTGTTGTGATGGTTTATTATTTTGTATGTTTCATTTATAAGTGTTTCCTATGTGCTTATGTGAATACTTGACATATGCATAGCATGAGTAATTATTGTTGCATGAGAGTTAGTAGATCCTATGTCCTTATTATATGTCTCTAGTTATGGTTCTATTGTCCTGTCATGTTGTACTTCGGGAATACTGACCATCTCTCCTACCATGTTGTCGTGTCGGGTTACTTTGATATTGCAACGGGTAGATGGTCTACCCTGTAGTAGGATCTGTACTTTCTTCTCGATGCGGTTTCGGCAGTGGGCTTCAGCGAAGAGGATTAGGTGTCAAGATTAGTAGTAGGTAATTCCCTTGAGCACTGTATCTCTTGCAATTTATTTACTATTACCCCGCTTGTATGACATGTGGAAGTGAATGGTAAATTGTTTTGTGCAATTGGTTATTAATTAAGAAAAGAGCAAATGAATGGTAAAAGTGAGGGAAAAAGGGACTAAGGGTGTATGCAGATCATCTGTTTGTGGTTGCATACATCGTAAATAAATTGTGGGTGTATGCAGATCATCTGCTTGTGGTTTCATACCTCGTAAATAAATTGTGGGTGTATGCAGATCATCTGCTTGTGGTTGCATACATCGTAAATAAATTGTGGGGGTATGCAGATCATCTGCTTGTGGTTGCATACATTGTAAATAAATTGAGGGTGTATGCAGATCATCTGCCTGTGGTTGCATACACTGAATTGTGTAGACCTCTGCCTTGAGGTTACACACAGTAGAAAATGAATAATGAAAGGAAATAAAAATGGAAAAGGTAATGAATCGGAAAACGAGATTTAAAAAGGGAAAGATGTAAATGGAATTGAAATTGATAAAAATGGGATATCTTGAAATGATTAAAGGCATGAAATGTGATAATGTGAAATGTGTGAACTATATGATATTTGTGTTTGGCCTAGTGGGTCGATATGTCTATTTGGAAACTGCATTTCTATTTCATGTGCAATGCTCACTCCCTTAACAGTTTTTCAGGTTCGGAGCTTGAGCTAGCACAGCCCCCGGCCGAGCAGGAGTGCCCTCCCTCACAGGGAGAGTAGGGTTATTATTGGGATTAGGATTTTATTGGACCTAAGCCTCCTTATTCTTTTGATGTGTATACGATATATATATATATATATATATATATATATATATATATATTGATAGAGGCTTAGGATATTTTTTTTGTGGCATAGTCATTTGCTGAGCATCATGCTAGTTGTACCTAGTATATATTCCGCTAATACTTTGATAACTGATACAGGATGTTATATTTTGTGCCCATGGGGCTTTTATATGATGCATGTATGAGATGAAGTCCTGCTGGCTACTGGTTATATAATTGATGATGCTATTCACAGGTTAAACTTTGGAAAAGTCCGAAAAATAAACAAAACTCTGTCCGTTTGACGGGTGATTTTATTATCATAAAAACGAATTTTTAAGTACACATTTTTAATACTTGGGAATTAAGGGTAATTAATTATAGGGTGTTACATGGATTGCATGATTTGTTGGCTAACCTTTGAATAAATAAATGTGAAAATATTAATAAACAAAGATGGCATAATAAGTTACAAATTAAAAGAAAGAAAGAAGAAAAGTTAATGGTGAGGAAAGAAAGTGAATGTGGCCCTTGAGGGCCTGTGTAATTGAAGCGCTGACTAATGATCCGTGTGGGTGACACTGTCCCATTAGGCGAAATGCCCTGTTGGGTTGAAATTCCCCTAGGTGGAAATGTCCTTCAGGTGGAAATGCCCTTCAGGTGGAAATGCCCGTTAGGTGAAATGTGTACCCACGGATCATTATGCGCGATTAAAACAAATAAAAGCTTGATAAAAACACATAAGAGGAAAATAAAAGTAAACAAAAGAACTTGAGTGGTTTAATAAATATAACAAAGTCCTAACGGGTGTGGCCTAATGGGTGGACAATTCCTGATGGGTGGACAATTCCTGATGGGTGGCAACTTCCTAGTGGGTATAAATGCCTAACAGGTGAGACGTCCTAATGGGAAAAGCAATAAAATATGAAAAGGAAGTAACAGATAAAGTAAAAATAAGGAAATGTGAGAAAAGAAAGAAAATGCGAAAATGAAAATGGGAACCTAAATGCAAATGTTGTGATGCAAAATAATTGTTATCAAACTGTTAGGCTTAGTATATTACTATGACTTTTTAGAAGTTATTTTCTAAGTTCTATGTAATGCTACCCTTCTTGCTGTTTTTTATACAGGTACAGAGGCAGAGCTTGCACTAGTATTGGCCGAGCAGGAGTACACTCCACCTCGTGGAGTGTAAGTAGTTAGGGTTGTGGCCATATCTTGGTCTTGGGCTCTAGTCTGAAAACTTTATGTATGTATATATATATATATATATATATATATTATATTTTGGAAATTAAACTATTCCAAGGTCTTGTAAATATTTTAAATTATGTTATCTGGCTGTTTTGTTGTTATGAAAATATCTTACTATAGGTTAAGCAAGAAAAACTAATTTTTGGAAAGTTTGAAAAACAAAATAAACTCCGTCCAATTTTAAGGAGAAATTTATAAGCAATTGAATTTATGAAATGAAATTTTCAAGTAACTAATTAACCAATCATTATTCAAGATAATTTTGGGTATTAATTTTAAGGGTGTTACAGATTTAGCATAGACTAAAATTATAATAGAACTCCCTTAACCACCAAACGAAGAGTTTGAAGTCATTTCACTCTTGAGACGGTTAAGTCAAGAGTCTAGCTCTGATGCCAATTGTTAGAATTAGCCTCAAAATCTTGAGGGGGGGGGGGAATCGAGTTTTATTAACCTTATTGAAATTCGTTCGAATGAGTTATAATAAAAATGTTTTCGTGAAGGAGAAGTATTAAAATTGCGACAATTCAAGCGGAAGCACAAATATATTAGAGATAATGCAAGTAAACAATTAAAAGCAAATAAGTGTCGCGAAAAATAAAAGATAAGGGAAAGAGAGACGCAAACCAAATTTTATACTGGTTCAATCTTTCCAGCGAAAGACATACATCAAGTCCCCAAGCGACCCGCTTGAGAGTTCTATTGACCTTCAATTGAGTTCGACCCAATTACACCCAGAGGGCCCCGCACACTACTTGGTTCGACCGTTCGTTAAGGACTTCAAAAATATCACCCAAGGGTTCCTCACCCTCTACACCACAAGGATTCGATCCTTCACACCTAGGGAGACACTCCCTACAACTATGGTTGAATACAATAAATTGGTACAAGTGATAACAATTGATGTGTTCTTAAAAATACGGATACAGAAATGTAGGCTTCTATGACAATAAGATTATCTCACAAGTATAAAGGCCAAAAATAGGATTTTCTTTCAACAAAAACATGAAATTGCAAAAGATTGAAGGAGGAGAAGAGAGAAGAAGAAGGAGGCGTGAGAGAGGAGAAGAATAAATGTCTAAAAAACTTATTTTGAAAAGATACATAAAACCTTATTTTAGAAATCCAAACAAATCATGAAGATTGAAAAACATAAATCCAAGATATGATTTTCAAATAATAAAAGGTATATTTTCAAAAATTGAATCAAAGACTTAAATTCGAAAATGCATTCGAATCAATTAGGTAAAAACAAATCTGGAAAGAGCTCTAATTGATTCTGACACGGATTTCAAAAAATTAAAAAGTAATCGATTACTTTAGCCAAGGTAATCGATGATAGGCTTTTAGGCATTTTAAAAAATTCAGCTTTTTGAAAAAGTAATCGATTACAACAGTCCAAGTAATACATTACGAATCTTTAGGAAAAACACTGATGCAGATTTTGAAAGGTAATCGATTATCACAACCCAAATAATCGATTACAAGGTTTCAGGAAAAATGACAAAAATCACATACATAAAATAATCGATTATCTGATCATAAGTAATCAATTACACACTTTCAGGTTAGCAACCTTTAGAAGTAATCGATTAGCAAAGACCAGGTTATCCATCATAAACTCTTAGGTTACACATCTGAAGCTCTGTAATCGATTATCCACATAAAGTAATCGATTACTTTTGCTTAATTTGACAAAATTGATTTTCATAAACATAGATTGTATCCAGAGGTTTTCACAAATATATTTTCTCAAAAATACAGATGAAATGTTTTAAGAAAACTTTGAAAAAACTTTTCCTTCTCTTTGAAGTAAACCTTTGGCCTTACATGATATCCTAGGGGAAAGGGAAAGGATAACTTGAGCCTTCATTTGCTTGATGCTTGGAGCAGGACTTGTGTGAGCTTGTTTGACTTGATTGATTCAGTTTGTGATCATCAAAACCTTTCTTTGAATGAAACTTGAAGTCCTTGGGAAGCTTGACTTCTAACAGTAGCTGGATCGATTTGATATGGTAATGGGTTACCCGATTTTGGATTCGGAGTAACTCATGCTTGATTGCTGAGTAAGAGTGGGTTGATTGAATTTGGGTTATAGTTACCCATCAGGTTGTGGTCAGTGGGGTTTGTAATTTGTGGTTCCCACGAATAGCGTCAATGTTTTGTCTAGATTGGACAAAAGTCCTTAACAAGGACTTTTAGTCTGACAAGAGAGATCGGACAAGAGTCCTTGTCCAGATTGAAAAAAGTTGTTTGAGAGTCATCATGCAGGATAAGTATCATTAGCCCACGACAGGTCCGAAAAAAAAAAGGAAAATGATAGTAACGGTTAAGAGGAAGGCGTTAGGACTCATGAGGGACGAGGGAGGAAGTCACAAAATGACACTGATTAATGCAGCGGTGGTTGTCCAATGACACTCGATCATGAGAGTTGAGATTCTGTGAATGGAAGCTAAGAGTGGTAGGCATTTAGCATAGACTAAAATTATACTCCCTCCGTTTCACTTTTAAATGTCTTTTTAACATCAAAATTTTGTTTCAAAATAAGTGTCTTTCTACCAAAGCTAGGCAACATTTAATACTGTTTTTCCTTATTTACCCTTACATTTAATGTTCTTTTAGTTTTGAAATTTGTAATAATACTAGTAATGATGCATTGACAAAATAAAAATATTAAATAGGGGTATTTTTGACAAAATACACATAAAACTTACAATAATCATCATAATCAACACTTTCTTAATCTATGTGCAAAAGTCCAAAAGGACACTTAAAGTGAAACGGAGGGAGTAATTTGTGAAGTCTGGTTTTTGTTCAATTATGTAAGTACTTTGTCCAAATTTGATTTTTGCTATTTATAAAAAATTGAAATAGTGACTGAAACTGAATGTTAATGACTTAGAAAAAGAAATTGAGAACTAAACTGAACTTCATTATTTTGTTTGATCAATTTTGTCGATTTCACGACTCAACTTAGAACCAGTTAGTGCATATTTGGATATTCGTTGGATTTTCTTGGAATTTATTTTGCAAAGCACAAGCTACTCACTGATGCTTTACATTCAATGTGATTTTTAGCCCTACTGTAATTTTCCACGGTCAAACCAAACATGCACTTATACTTCGTGGTGAGTACTGTGTATTGAAAAGAAATAAATCAAATATTAAACCAAACGGTAGATGGTAAATGGGACCAATGCATTTAGACTTTGTTTGGTTGCACTGAGAGAAAATGGGAAGAGAAAAACCGAGAAAAGAGAAATAGAGAAGAGAGATTATGATGAAAAACTAGGTAGATTTTGTGGTTGTTTGGTATGAAAGGAAATGTGAAGAAATGGAGAAGAGAGAAAAGTTGAGTTTTCTTTCCTTTCGTTTGCTTGGAGAGAAAAGAGGGAAGAAATAAAACAACAAATTTGTCAAAAGACAACTAAACCCTTCTTTTACAAAATAGAAATAAATATTTTTTTTCATTTTTTACATGTATGTATATTTAACATAGCCAAAGTTTTTTTTACTTCAATTTTTTATTATATGATAAAAATTCTGAGTCCAAAATATAAAAAAGTAACAATTTTTTTATCGAAAAAAAGCTTTATTTTTTCAATTATTATTTTTTTTTAAAAATCAAATAAAGTAAATAATTGAAGAACAAATAGATAATTTTACATGTCAAAACTCATTTTCCTCTCATTCCCTCTTCTATGGGAAGAGAAAATTTTTTCTGGTGGGACGTACCTCATTTTTTTTCCCATCCCCCCCCCCCCCCCCCCCCCCCCCCCCCCCCCCCCCCCTTATTTTCTCTTTTATGGAGTACCAAACAAAAAGAAAAACTAAAAACTTGTTTCTCTTTATTTTCTCTTCCCTCAATTTCTCTTCTTCCAAAATCACCCCAAACAAATAAAGCCTAAGATAAGCAAAGAAAAGAAAGAGAAAGGTGGGCATCTCAGGTAATCTTAAATGTCTCTGCACATTGAATCATCGGCAACCCGTAGTTATTTAATGAAAACATTCACTTTGGTTGATTGAACCAAGACATTGTTTGTCTTGGTCAGTGACCCCCTTTGGCATTTATAATGACTAAGACTTGACTTCCTATTCCTGTCATATCTATTCTCTTTCCGTTTTTAATTACTATTTACTCCCTTCCTGTGTTGCATTAATACAGTATGAGTACACTGTCGGGGACTGAATACGATATTTTTTACTTCCTTCGCACGGTCCGTTAAGATTTAAGAACCTAGAATAATTTAATTAATTGTATTGAAAATGTGAATTTTTAATATATGTAATTTTATTTATTCCTATTAATGTTATTAGGAATCTAAAAGGTGTCATGTAAATAGGGGTGTTTATGAAAAAAATAATTAATCATCACTGAAAATTGATATAAAGCCTTATAAATAGAGACAAAATAAAAGTGTCAAAATGATCTTATAATTAAGGACAAAAAGAGTAAAAAATTGGAATACGAGTATAGTAATATAAATTTAAATTTATATATAAATATATATAAACAACAAAATAAATAAACAATCTTGAGATTGAAATATAATATGAGTATTTTAAAATTAAATATTGAGACTTAAAATAAACCTAGATATAGGTGCGACCAGCTGGGCTTGATTCATTTGGTGAAAGGTCCCAATTCAAATCTTGGGAATGTGACAAGGGTGCTAGTAGCTCCGGGTTCGATTCCACTAAAAATATCCCGATGGGAGAGCCAGCCACGCAGCTCGCTCCAGATTAGTCTCTAGGGTTCCATGATATTAAGGGTGCTCTTGGGGATACCGGTGGTTCCACAAGGAATTCGGAAAAAAAATAAAAATAAAACAAGACATAAGGATGTGATATTGATAATGACGTTAACACACAAATTCTAAAATAAAAATGATATTAATAAATAGGGTTTGCTTAACCTCAACCTTTAGGGTTGAGGATAAGATGTTAAAAGTAGTAAATAAACCTAGGAAAACTAAGTCCACTATCACTTGAATCATTAAATGTTTAGTTTTTCTATAAAAATGCACTTCTTTTAGTCTCTTATCTTCAGCCCTTAGGGCTGAGGTTAAGAAAATCCTAATAAATATTAATATGATTCGATCGACTCATACTTAAAATAGATATTGACATACTCCCTTTGTTTCACTTTAAGTGTCTTTTTAACATCAAATTTTTTTTTCAAAATAAGTGTCTTTCTACCAAATCTAGGTAACATTTAATACTGTTTTTCCTTATTTACCCTTACATTTAATGTTGTTTTAGTTTTGAAATTTGTGATACTAGTAATGATGCATTGACAAAATAAAAATATTAAATAGGAGTATTTTTGACAAAATACACATAAAACTTACAATAATTATCATAATCAACACTTTCTTAATATAATTGTAAAAGTCCAAAAAGACACTTAAAGTGAAACGGAGGGAATATTAGTTAAAGTACCCAAGAGCATGCATGTGCCGGGTACAGTACGTTATTAATTTGGGAGTATTCATATTTCAAAGTTCCCTCTTATTCTATCTCTAAGGCTTTTTTATACGAAGAAATTTGGTTGTATTTGTAAGACTCTCTTTCTTTTATGGTTTGCACCCTGCTATCCGGCCCACTGGGCCGACTAATCCAATTCGAGGGGGGTCCCGGGGTTAAGGTTTTATTCCTCTCCCAACGTTGTTGCGGGGGATCGAACCGTGGTTCGCCCTACCAAGTGCAGCCCCTGACACCACTGCACCAACAGCTCGTTGGTTTGTAAGACTCTCTTTCAATTTCCAATAACATTTAATTATTTTTTTTAATTTAAAAAATGCTCCTATTAAATTAACATTTTTTAGAATTTCAATAACACTTATAGGTATAGTTTTGAAAAAGTATATTAAATATTTACATTTCAAATAACATTAATTCACTTTCTTGGTCAACGTGAATTTCTCCCAAAAAGATCTTACATATATAATCGGAGAGAATATTATTTTTTAATATTTTTTTTACTTTTATTTGTGTTGTATTTGAAATTATAATTATTTAATACTATTATTTTTTATGTTTATTCTTATTTAACGATATTGATTTATTGAAATAAAAATAATAACTAGACAAATAGAAAAAGTATGTCATAATAGAAATATAATCAATTTATTAAATATTAAAGTATTTATTACATTTTTTAAAAGATATGTTTTTTGAAAATAGACGAAAATATTATGTTGATTTCTTAAATTATTTTTAAATTACAAATCACCGTTTTAAGTTTTTTTTTTTAAAAAGTTTTATAAGTTGCTATTGTTCAACAAATTAGTTATTTACATTAACTTTTTCCGTTGAGGGACATGTTACATCGTTAGCAAATATAAAAAAATAATCATTAATTATTTTCTTAACATGTGACGCTATTAATTAAGTAATAGGTATCACTTAATGAAAAAACTGATTTATTAGACAACAAAAAGTTACAGGAGATATTTAAAAATAAAAAATTTAAAAATACTTATTTATAAACTTAAAATAACTTAAGAAAACAATATAATAATTTTACCTTTAAAATATCACATATAAATAAAAACCGACGAAATATATCAATACCAATAAAATCTTCTCTTATCTCCCGCTTCTCTATTATTCTCTCTTTGTTACACCCATAAAAATCCCTCCTTTCATAAAGGTTGTTTTTAGGCTACTTAGACAAAGGAATCATTATTTTTAAACGAAGTCTTTTCCACTATCGAAATCTTACAAGAAAGACTCAAATATCTATCACTTGTGCCAGGTCCGTTGGTAAATTCTCTCATCATCTTTTGTAGTATCTGCCATAACCATCATCACTCCTCTCATGATTCATCAAATACATCAACAAATTCGTGAATCTCAATGAGGTAATTTTTTTATTCAAGCTGTGGGCTGACAAATAAAGGATAAGTTTTCGATATGATGGCTATTGTAGATGGAGACACAACTTTTTTGTAATAGACGTGGCGGCTCGAAAGGAGAGTAGTACATGCATGTTAAGGTACACAATCATGGTTTTGGTTCTTCTCACTTTGTCCATTCTGGTGCTTCCGGTGGTGTTGCCTCCTCTACCACCACCACCTTTGTTGCTTCTCCTTGTTCCCGTTTTCATATTGGTGCTTCTCTTTTTCTTAGCTTTTTCACCTTCTAAACTTCCAACCATGACTGTCCTAGCTTCTTGATGTAGTAGTAAATATTAATTTTTATTGCCCTTTTCCAAATCTTTGCATGTAAGATCAGGGAAAAAACAAAGTAGTGGAATTTGAGTGTGAATTTCCTATGTTCCATAGATCAAATGTGCTCCTACTGAACATATAGAAATGAAAGGTATTTTGTTAATCACATATATTCTCAAGTTGCTTATTATATGTTATTTTTAGAAATTTTTTTGTTATTTTTTATATATCATTTTGAGGATTTTAAGAGTGTAATAAATGTTATTTTTTTATGTATACGCCTATTTAATAAATCTTAATTTATGTAAGTAGTGGAAAAAAATTAATGATTATATAAAGAAAAAAGTTATAGTGGAAAAAAAAACAAAATTAATGTATTAAAAATATAAGAAATAATTAGATTTCTTAAAAGATGTTTTTGTTTGAATATGTGGCTGATTGGTTAGTGAATGATGTGGTCACAATGATCGAATTGTAATAGTTAATCGATAATATTTTTTTTATATCTACGTCTAATATTATCTAAGTTTAATACTTATTATTTTAGGTTAAGATGTAAAAAATATAAGGGAAAAGAGTATAGAAGTCTTTAAAACTATTTGATTTTTGCAAGTAGGCACCACAAACTATTTTTCCTACACAATTATTCCTTTCCTGGTGGTCCGGTCTTTCTTTTGCCACTTGTGGAACTACTCCCGGGATTGATGAATCCAGCGGTCTAACTTTAATATTTGACAAAATTAATACTTTCGTTAACTCCAAGTTACTAAAACTTAATGCGAAAAATATCTTACCATTCAATTTGTTATAATTTCAATCATTGAATCTTAGGCTCCATTCGGGATGGTTGCCAGTTTTTGGATTTTGGTTTCGAAATTGTATTTTCACAAAAAAATTTGTAAGGCAAAAATTGGGCTGAAAAGGTTTTTTTACTTATTTTCAAAACAATTTTACCTCTATACTTAAAACAACAAACAATGGTTTGATAAATTCAGTTTTGAGTTGCGCACCAATATTATCTCACTTTTTGTGTCAATCAACCACCTTTATCATCATCATCACTCCTCCCACTGCCACCACAGCTACGGTTACTGCTACCACCTTGATTGTCACCCAACCACCACCATTACGCACTACAACATTTTTGAGTTTAGACCACACTTTTTTTCCTTTCAAAAAATCGTGGTCAGAACACAAAATAGACCACGATTTTACAAGAGTGGCTAATAATATGAAGATTTTCCATTTTCCAAACTAATGTTGGACGCAACCATGACCTATTCTTTTTAAGCTACGGTTTTGAAAATGTGGAACACCAAAGGCCACAGTTTTTTAATATATTATATTAGACCACATTATAAATGTGTGACGTATAATATTAATTTCTAAATCGTGGCCAAAAGTCTTGTATAGGCCACGGTTTTTATACCAATATACTACACCACAGTTTATTTTGTGTGGTTAATAAATTTGATAAATTTACCGTGGTCATAGATCATTGAAAATTTAGCGGGACTAAGCAAAATTACAAGCGGGAATTAAATAAAAAGGAAAAAAAACAAAGGGAGGAAGTAAAACAAAACAGAATCATATAAGGAACCAAAGGCCACGCACTCTGAATATTGCGCTACCTCACGATACCTCACAACGGCGGCGACGAGACACCTTTATAGTGGCCCAATCGTGCTCACAGTGGTGTCTCTCCCTTCCTCTGCTCGTTACTTGGCGAACAACGACGACGACGACAACGACGACTAGCAAACCCTATCTTGACGATGGTGACTGCAACGATTATGGTGACGATTAGTCGATTACGGTGGCGGCTTAGCTTTCACTTTCATCCTCTCTAGTCAAAGGTATGCAACCTTATTTATTTCTTCTTGTACGGGTTCTCTTCACTTCTCCATCAATAAACAATGTTTGTGGTTTAGGTTTCTTCAATCACGAACTATCACCACCATACCGACACCAATCGCAAGCTTCTTCAAAGGCGTGAATTTCTTTTATATAAAAATTGTTTTATCATTATTAATAGGTTTTAAAAAGTTGTTGTTTGAGTGGTATGTGTAGCATTGTGTACAATGCTAGCTTAAATTTGTAAAAGATAATTGTGACCTGAAAATTGTTTTAAAGTTGTGCAATAGAAAGTCGTAACCTAAAAATAATTTAAAAATCGTGGTTTGAGAGTAATTCTAAAAATTATGGTCTAAATTTGATATTAAAAATTGTAAAAACTATTTTTAAAATCGTGATTTAAACTAATAGCAACGCAAAAAAAATGTCGTCTAAAGTTGGTTATGAAAACCGTGGTTTAAAGAAATAACCACATTTAACAAACCGTGGCCAAAAGGATGTACAAAAAACCGTGGGAAAAAAATGTAAAGAAAACCGTGGCAAAAATAAAAAGAATCAAAACTGTGGCTTAAATATTTGCCATAAAACCGTGGTTTAAAGAAAGAATGTAGAGAAAACATTGGCCTAAAAAACAGTGGCCAAAAGAATGTAGAGAAAACCGTGGCCAAAAAATAAAAGGAAAACCGTGGCTAAATGCACTACATAAAACCGTGGTCTGTTCATTATTTTAAGCGACAGTTTTCTGAAATCGTGGCCTAAAGTCAAAAACCGTGGCCTATTAGAATAGCCCACGACAGCAACTACTACGCACGAAAAATCGTAGTGTAAAGATTAGGCCACGATTTTTTGACCTTATACCACAGTTTTTGGGCGTGGTCTAAGACCAAAAATGCTGTAGTGACGGCTGCCTAATCCCCAACCACCATCATGGCAGCCACAACCACCCTAACCACTACCGTTCCTAATGCATAATAACCATCATTAGCATCATAACCACCACTATCGCTCCTAATGATAACCACCATTAGCATTATAACCACCCTAACCACCACTATATCATCACCTTCTACCATTGTCCCTCCTTGCACCACAATCATCACCACTCAGACCACCACGACCCTGTAATACCCGCAATTTCCATATTTCAATAAATTGCTTTTTAAGAATTTATTATTGGGCAATTACTTTCAGAGTTCTAAAAATATATTATTCATTTATATTTATGAGTGAAAATAATTGTTTGGAATTTATTGTTGTAATGATGAAATATTTTATTTTTGTGTTTTGAAGGAATTATTATTTATTGATTCCTTTGATTTACTTAACTTTGAAAATTCGTAACTTTTGATCTATAAATCCGAATTGGACAAATTTATAGTCAAAACGATCATATTGAAAAGTAGAATTTATTTTTGTACACTTTGGGTTTTATTTTGCTGAGCACGAAATTTTATTATTTTTGGGAAGATTATAATGTTTTATTTAAGTGAATTGAAGTATGATTTTCAAGTGGAATTTACTATATTAAAAAAATATTATTTTCTGCTATAGTGATGTGTTGTACGGTTTTAAGAATTTATTTTGTGCAATTCGAATTTTTAAATTGTTAGATATCCATTTATGAGTGCACAAGACCCTAGGTTAACCCAATTAAACACAACTTACACTCATTAAAGTGTAGCCACCCTATATGCACCCTATAGGGGACATGCAATTAAGGACCCTATCCAAAAAGTGCAAATTTCGGCCAATGCATGCCTTGGTATTTTTCTAACCACTCTTTCTTAATTAATTAAACTTAAACCTATCTACATCCTATAAGACTAACACTCATAAATAGAAAACAAAAATGCAAAGTCCCTAACCCCTATGTATGTGATAAAACGGTGAGGGAGCAAGGGTATGTGGGGGAAACCTTTTCATTTTTTTACCCCAATTTTAAGTCATAAACCCCACCCCACCTAAAGCATATAAATAACCCCCACCCCCATTCATTTATGTTTTGTTCTTGCCATTCCCTTGAGAAAAAAAAAATAAGAAGAGGAGAGGAAGAGAGGGAGAGGCCGAGAGCTCCCAAGGAGGAAGAAGGAGAAATTTCTGCCTTCCAACACCAAATCAACCTCATTTCTATTCATTCATCTAGGTATTCATTCTTTCTCCATTCCTTTTCCTTCTTTGGTTGTTTCATTTTCTGTCTTCCTATGTTTTTGTTGATAAGTTGTTGATTTGCCATTGCATGTTGGTTTTTTTGTTGATTTACGGTTTTCAAGTCTTTGTATGTATTGATTCAAGCTTAAAAATAAAAAAGGGACACACATGAATAAGAAGAGGTCCCATGGTTTTTACTTCTTTAAGCACCTATGTGATTTTTGTTTTCACTTTTGATTTGGAATGAAGAAATAAAGGTGTATATTTGTTGATCCAAAAGTGTATTAGTTTGTGTTGCAAAAGTTTTTTGATTTTTCCTATATATATGATTCAGCCAAGGCAAGGAACCAAAGAAATAAATTTTTGTTCTTGATGCACATGTTAGATTTTTGTGTTTCTCTATGATTTTTAAGCCCTAAAGTGTAAGGATTTAAGTTCAAGAAGTTGAAATAAACATGCAAGGGGCCATACGGTTTTTATTTAATTTATGATCAAGCGATTTTATTTTTTTAATGGTTTGTTTGTGTTTAAAGTAAAGGATTAAACCTTGATTTTTATGGGTTTTGAAGCATGTGTTTGAGAGTTACGTTGTTTATGTTGCAAAAATTTCTAATTTTTCTTCTTCAATGATTCGACCAAGATGAGAAAGGGAAGAAATGAAATTGATTTTTGGGTACTTGATGAATTTTAAGTTGGATCCTTAATTTTTAGATGCATGCATATTGGGATCTAAGTTTAAAATAAACAAAATGGACATGTATGATGCTTTAAGGTCCATACGGTTTTTCTCATTGATTTTGGTCTCAAATGATTTTATTTTGAAGACTTGAGTTGTACTTGGAATTGAAGGAATGAAAAATTGATTTTTAGTGTATGTTTGTGTGTTGGTTGATTTGTGTAAAATCCCAAATTTTCTGTATGTGTAATTCGGCCAAGGTGAGAAAATAAAGAAAATAAATTGATTTGGTTATGCATGTTTTATTTGAGCTAAGGATAAATTATTTCTATGCCTTATAACTCGGTTTTGAAGGAAATTAAGTGATGAATTGATTTTTGTGTTGATTATGTGCATGTATGTGTTATATGTAACACCCCAAATTTTCATTTCCTGATGTAATGAAATTATAATCATGCAAGTTATTCAAAATTATTTTCTTAAATTATAAATATTACTTTTATAATTAATTTATATTAATTACGTGATTATGTGTGTTCTTGTAATAAGTGAAAAAGCATGAGAAATATGTTAATAATTAATAATATGTAAAAATAGGGTTTTTGCATATTAGTCACTGATTTAGGACCTAAAAGTAATATTAGAGAGGTTTTGGAGGGAAGAGAATTAAAATAATTATTTTTCAAATTTTGACCAAAAGACTTGAGTCTTTCCTATTCTGGTCAGTGTTGCACTCATTAGTGCGTTTGATGAGTCAGCACTCAACGATTTTCAATCGTTGACACGAAAACAACTCAAGGACTCGATAGTGGGCTTCGTGTCGCCATGCATGAGAAATGGAAGTGAGTATTTAAGCCGATTGATGAAGGAAATCGACCATTTTGGCCGAATTGCTCTGAAACGGTTCCTGATTTTGTCTCCTTCATTCTCCTTCATTTCTGAGTGTGAGATTGAGTGTTATACACCATTGTGAAGCTCACGTCTCGAGCTTTACAAAGATTGTGAGTTGAGGCTTCGTGAGGAGGAAGAATCGAAGCTCGAAAGATTGGTGTTGTTTCTGTCAAGTTCAGAAAACTGAGGTCTGGAGGTTACTTTGAGCTCGGATTTTGGTAAGTACATGAGTCCTACAACCCTCAAATTCATTTCTACCTTTAGTCCTTGTTGCAGAGAATAGTTCCTAATCATTTTCCCAATTTTTAAAAAGATTTTGCATGTTTAAATCTTTAGTCTTTGGACTCTGTTCAACTGTGGCTGCATGCAAAGGGTTTTGTGGGTTTAGGACTTCCAGCCAATTTCTCTGCGAATTTCTTGTTGATTCACGGCCTAGAGGTAAGGGTGAAGCTATTTGTTCACTAGAGTAAGTTTAATTTGTAGGATTTTATGTGTGGAGTCACCATGAGACTCTTTGGGCATAGTTTGAAATAGGTTTAAGGCTTGGAGGCCTTTCTGAGCATTAACTTTGATTTGAGCAAGTTTGTTATGTTGCATGTGTACTGTATGCAAGTTGTTTTCATGCCAAAAATGATTAGAATTGAATTTGGTATGTTAAGTTGCTCAAAATATGGTTTTTATACATAATTGATGCTCAGTTGTGATTCACAGTAATATAATGTCTGTTGAAACTGAGTGTTGAACTCATGTGTTTCTCTCTCAGTGTTTTGATGATGACACAACAACATCATTTATGAATATTTTCTTAACAGGTTCAGGTACAAATGAAGATTGCAAAGGCTTGTTTTGTGTTAGATCTAGCCTTAGGCTTAGAAGTCTTTGTAAAGCAATTTAATTTTCTTAAAGCACTTAGAATTATAGTCTATGTGATGATGATCATGTTTTTATTTGAAAATCTTAGAAGAAGCATTTTTATAAAACCTTTGCTCCAGGACTTTATTTGTGAAAAATGTTTTGCGAAAACCTTTGGTTACAATCTTTTTCATGAAAATCAATTTTTTACTGTTGAGTAATCGATTAACCCTTCTGGTAAAATCGTTTATTTAATGCAACTTGTAACCAGAGAACATGTAATGGATTATTTAGGTTCTTATAATGGATTACTTCCTTGAACTGGACATTTGGGAGTAAGTAATCGATTATCAGAAACTAGTAATCGATTATATGTTAATGCTGCAACTTTTATGGAAAACCTGAGAGCTTGTAATCGATTATGCCTGTCCAATGTAATCGATTATTTTAATTCAAATTTTGAAAAACGTGCTGAAATCAATCTGATTCCCAGAATGATTTGTTTCCATTTTTGGAGGATCACGAATTGATTGTTTGGTTGCTTCTTCTCCTTCTTTAAAACTCTTTTTCATTTTTGAAAAAAATAGAGACTCTTCTTCTGCTCTTTTCTCTACTTTTTTGATAATCTTTTTAGAGAGGAAAAAGTTCATCATCATCATCATCATAGTGCTATAAACTTTGGGCTTTGCTTTAGATTATTAATATTGTCACAGGTCTTGATTGTTGTATCCGCTCTATCTAGAGAGCATATTGTTAGTTGCACAAATTCTTTTGTGCATATTCTTATTATTGTAAGGGGTGTGACAACCTTAGTGTTAAGGAGTGTTATTCCTTAGGATTGAACGTGTGTCGCGTTCATAGGGTGAGATAACCCTTGTTGTTTGGGTAGCGCTATACGAACGGTGGGATTCCTAGTAGTTAGGCTATTGTTTGAGTTTCGAGGTCCCTTGCGAACGGTGGGATTCCTAGTAGCTTGCGGGGCGCTCTGGATGTACTCGGGGACGCAGTTGCGTCTTGGCTTAGTGAAAAAGCTCAAGCGATTCGCTTGGGGACTGGACTAGGCTGGGTTTGTCGAACCAGGATAAATTCGCCTGCGTACAATTTCTCTATCCCTTATCTTTTACTTTCCGCACGCTTAAATTGTTTTAATCATATTTTCGTGCATAAAAACTATTTTCAAGTTTTTAAATTATATCACACGAGAATTGTGGTTTTCATGTATTGATTTTTAAATCAATCTCGTGTATAATATGTTTTCAATATTCATATAATAATATTTCTATTTCGTACGTAAAAAACGTTTTAAATCGTTCTTTAAGTCTTCCGCTCTATTTAATCTCTGATATTTTTCAAAAGAACGTTTTAATTCGATTATTTTTCTAAGTTTTCTAAACACCCAATTCACCCCCCTCTTGGGTGATTCTTGCCAATTACACCGTTTATTCCAATAATTGGTATCAGAGCTTCGTGCTCTGGTAACAAGCTTAACCGCTTGAGTTAAAGATCCTTGGTTAATTGGCTTTGGGATTTTGTGTTTTTAATTTTAAAATGGAGGGTAATTCATTCGATGAAGCACCAATTTTCAATGGAGAAAATTATTCATATTTGAGTGCTAGAATGAAATTTTATTTACAATCGATGAATTATCGTTTATGGAGTATTGTGCAAAAAGGTTTTGATCTAAATCCAAAAAATGTTTTAAATGATTTTGATAAAAAATGTTTTGCCTTGAACATTCAAGCAATGCAGATTTTAAGGAATGCCTTAAATGATGACGCATATGCTAAAATCAAGGATTGTATTAATGCTAAAAATATTTGGGATACCTTACACACTTGTTATGCTACTAATGATCTTTTGGAAAGTGTAAGTGTTCACAGATGTTTTCAAGATACTCACGAAGGGAAAAACTCAAAGAACGAATGGACTAGCTCTCTTGACAAAGTTTTAAATGATGACACTCATAGCATGAAGAGGAGTTCATTAGATGAAAGAGATGATGATGATCTAGAAAGACTGTTTGAAGCTTTCTTGGAAACTCTTGAGGAATCAAGTTCTTCAGATGAGGAGTCAGTAGAAAACGGAAATGCATCACATTTATTTACTCCTCACGAGGTAACCTTGATTAATTTCAATGTCCAAAACCCTCATAGTACTAATAATATTTTGAGAGAAGATTTGAAAAACAATTTTGAAAATAGCACCTCTAATAGTAATGAAAAATGTATTTCTATTAAAAACTCTGTTGAGGCTGCTTCGTGTGACCCTCATTGTATTTCAAAATCTGTTTGTTCAAACTCTTTTCTTGACAATTCAAATACGAATGTGGAAATTCAAAAGTCAAGCAAAGAGGTTAGAAAATGTGATTCTGAATACGAAGATCACAAGTTTCGCAAAAATGATTTTATAAAATCCAAAACCTCTCCCAAAATCATTATTTGTAACTATTGTGGTCGTTCTGGTCATATTTCTCATTTATGCATATTCAAGAAAAATCAATACTTGAGAAATAAAATGAAATGGGTTCCAAAAGTCTCCGAGAAATCTAAAATTAACCCCCGTGGACCCAACATGAGATGGGTACCAAAAACTTCTGCGTGTAACAGGAAAGAAGATTATTTTCTACCCAAGGAAAAACCAAGAAGAATTCTAAGAGACAATCTCACCACTTGGACACCTTGGATATCTGAGACAAGATGGAATAACCAAAGAAGATCAGTTCCATTTAAGTCAAAAATGACACATGGAAGAAATGAAAATCACCTATGGACAAAAATTCGTAGAAAGAATCATTGGCATAAAGGAAGTGACAGAAAGAAACATCGGCAAAATTCAAAATTTCCATGGCATGCAAAAATTGAGGTAAACAGATCATATAACTCTTATAATTATGATTATTCAAGAACGTACTTTGATTATTCCAAGCTAAACTATTTTTGAAAAATAAATCGTGTGTTGCTAGTTTTATCTTCACATGATCATCAATTCTTGGAAAAATCAAAGATCTTCATAAAATGTCATTTAGTACAAACTTGATGAAATCAAGATAGTATCAAATGCTTATTATGATTAATCTTGATATATTTCATAATTATGATAGGCATATGATTTGTTACATTATTGTTATTGATTTATTCAAATAAAGCTCATTGTGATTATCATGAATATTATCTAACTTGAGCGTTGGAGATAGCCAGATTCATTTGTTTTGTAGGGAACAGGATTTTTAAAGGTAAGTTGACCACAAGCTTAACGTCACTAAACGGATTCAGGCATCAAGGTTCATGTATCAGAAAGGATTGGGTTGTATCAGTCAGAAAAGGAAGAATTTTGGAAGTTTGTGCAGAAGTAATCGATTACTCTGCAACAGTAATCGATTACCAAGTGGATTTTTTGAATCAGTTATGAAGAAATAATGGATTAGAAGATCAGAATAATGGATTATATTTGCAGCATCATTCAACTCATCAGAGGAGAGATAATCGATTATGGAAGTCAGAATAATCGATTATACTGGTTGCATCAGTTCTGACCAGAGAAGAGAGAATCGATTAAATGGATTATAGTAATCGATTATGTGCAGAAGTAATCGATTACAACAAGGGAATAATCGATTAATTGATACAGTATCTGAAAAAAAAAGGGAAAAAGTGCAGAAGATTGTGTGGGCCTTTGACCCATGTTTGACCAAGTGTGGACCACCAATTATAATAATAACCCTAGCCACACATTCTTACACACACACTCTCTCTCTTCCCTCTCAAAATACACGGCCTCCTCCTTCTCTCTCTCTTCCACGACTTCTTCTTCTTCTTCTCTTCATCTTCTTCAAACCTTCAACACCCACAAACCTCCATAACCACTCACAACCTTCACCATACTCACTCATACTACTTCTCTCTCTCATAAACCTTCACCCTTTCCACTTCAGTTAACCCAAAACCGCCCCTATCTCTCTCCTTCCTCACCATTCGGTTTTTCAGTCACAACCACCATAACCACCATTAAACCTCTTGCTCTTGCTTCACATTGTCCAAAACCTTCTCTTCATACTTGGTTAAACTTGGTGTTCACAAGGATTTCATGCTTCATGCCTCTTGATCTTCAAGTTTCAGATCCGGTTCATGCATGTTGATGAAGATGTTGGTTCACTGGTTTGAGCATTCGGTTCGCTGATAAGAAAATCACTCGGTTCACTGGTCCGGTTCGTTTTTCTGCTTGGTTCAGATTCTTGGTTCTCCGGTTCAGTCTTGGTTCTGGTTTACTGGTCTGGTTTGGCTTCTGGTTTGCTCGGGTTAATGTGTGCTGTTCATTGTTCGGTTCATTGCTTCGGTTCAGTTGATAGCTTCTCCGGTTCAGGTTCACAGTATCTTGGTTATGCATTATCAGTATCTTCATGCTTACTATTTTTGATATGAAGTTATTCTGTCATTGATTCTGTGAAGTTGAAACTGCTGAACTGTGTTTTTGGTAATCTGAGTTATATTCTGTGCTGTGCTGCATTCTGGTTGGAAAAGTTAGTTGGTTCAGAATTCAGAATTTCTTTTGAGATAGTTGTGCTGTGCTGCATTCAGTTGAGTTGATTTGGTTGTTATTATCTGTGCTACAATCATGTCTCGTCACTCTAAAAGGCGTATGGTAATTGAGGAATCAGAGGATGATGAGCCTTCACCCCCTGTTGTTCAAAGAAGGGCTCAACCTTCATCTAGTCGAGTTCCTAGACCGCCAAGGACACGTCAAAGCGATGCAGGTCCTTCAGCTCCACCTCCACCGGTTCATCAGCCGATAGCAGTAGAAAAGCTAAATCGTTGGTTCTCTAATCCTGCTCAAATAATGGATTATGAAAAATACTTTGCTGCTTGTTCCGTTATTTCACCAAGATTTCTCGATGCTGAAACATTTGAAGGTGATGATTGTAATCTTCCGGCTGTTGTTATGTTGAAAGAAAAAGGACTTTATGAGTTCAGTACCATTGGAGGAGATTATTATGAGGACTTGGTCAGAGTGTTCTACTCGAACCTGGTTTGGAATGCTGAAGAACAAACTCTTTATTCCGAGGTCAAAGGAAAAGCGATCAAAATTAGCTTGTCAACTTGGACCAACATGACTCACTTGCCCACTGATGGAGTTACCTTCACTGGTTCTGGTTCTGAAAGTCTTTGGGGTGATGAGTACGACAAGAAAGCTGCAAAAGAGGAATTTATTGATGATCGCATTCCTGCCGGAAAGGCAATGACTTCTGGGAACTTGAAATTTGTGTACCGTGTTCTTCATTTCATTCTGACTCGCTGTTTGCTTCCAAGACAAGGAAACTATTTCAGAGTTCTTGAGTCCGACTACATTATATTTTGGGCGTGGTATCATAATAAACCAATTAATTGGGGTTGGTTTATATTGAATCATATGATTGAGACTGCTGCTAAGGTTCGTCGGTCTATTAATGAGGATATGAAGAATAAGACGACGAAGCTTCCATATGCTACTGTGATCACCAGAATTCTCAGGCGATTCAGAGTTCCTGTGAATGGCGAAGCTAGAACAGCTCCTAATGCAAATATGCGCATGGACTCGAACTTCTTGGGAAACAAGGGATGGATCAACATGGAAGGCACCGGTTGGAGACCAAAAGCACAAAGACGTGAGCGCAAGTCCAACCACAATTTTGATCCTGATGAAGATGATCAGCAGCAGCAACCACCACAGCCTGATAGTGTACCGGTTCAGGATTCAGATTATGTTCCGCTACAAGCTCTTTATCCTCCCGAGCACATTCCTCCATACATGCAATTATTCATGGATGATGTTCGAGGGTATATGAGGAGATCTGATGAGCACATGTATTCGGTTGTCACCTCTCTTGCTCAACTCACATCCGGCATGGAGCAGATGCACATGGATATGGAGTCAATGCAACAAGATATTTACCATCTGCAACATCAGAATCGTCCTCCGTTCCAGTGATTGTCGAGCTTGTGGCACCGCAACTCTATTCACCGCACCTCATCTATCTTTATCTATTTCAGTTATTTGGATTATGAAAATTGGATATTTTATTTATGCTTGCTCTTAACCCCTAGTATTTCTATTGCCTGACTTGTTCCTGGATTTAAGTTTGTTTTCCCTGAGTTGTTCGAACTGATTATGATGCTTATGACAATTATTTCTTTGGTGTGCTTATTTTATGCGTTGTCATTTGCTTTCCATTATGCCTTTTCACCTTTTTGATGATGTCAAAAGGGGGAGAAAAAGGAGAAGAATGAGAAAACAGGTTACACAGGTTACAGGTTATTTTGTTCATGAGATATCATGAATTCAGGGGGAGCTTAGCTTAGTGAGCTCAATGTTATGAGCTTGAGTATTTGTTGTGATGCTCTTATGAGAATTGCTTTAATATGTTATATTCGTACTAACCCTTGTTTTGCAGGAGTGTTTGTCATCATAAAAAAGGGGGAGTGTTGAAACTGAGTGTTGAACTCATGTGTTTCTCTCTCAGTGTTTTGATGATGACACAACAACATCATTTATGAATATTTGCTTAACAGGTTCAGGTACAAATGAAGATTGCAAAGGCTTGTTTTGTGTTAGATCTAGCCTTAGGCTTAGAAGTCTTTGTAAAGCAATTTAATTTTCTTAAAGCACTTAGAATTATAGTCTATGTGATGATGATCATGTTTTTATTTGAAAATCTTAGAAGAAGCATTTTTATAAAACCTTTGCTCCAGGACTTTATTTGTGAAAAATGTTTTGCGAAAACCTTTGGTTACAATCTTTTTCATGAAAATCAATTTTTTACTATTGAGTAATCGATTAACCCTTCTGGTAAAATCGTTTATTTAATGCAACTTGTAACCAGAGAACATGTAATGGATTATTTAGGTTCTTATAATGGATTACTTCCTTGAACTGGACATTTGGGAGTAAGTAATCGATTATCAGAAACTAGTAATCGATTATATGTTAATGCTGCAACTTTTATGGAAAACCTGAGAGCTTGTAATCGATTATGCCTGTCCAATGTAATCGATTATTTTAATTCAAATTTTGAAAAACGTGCTGAAATCAATCTGATTCCCAGAATGATTTGTTTCCATTTTTGGAGGATCACGAATTGATTGTTTGGCTGCTTCTTCTCCTTCTTTAAAACTTTTTCATTTTTGAAAAAAATAAAGTCTCTTCTTCTTCTCTTTTCTCTACTTTTTTGATAATCTTTTTAGAGAGGAAAAAGTTCATCATCATCATCATAGTGCTATAAACTTTGGGCTTTGCTTTAGATTATTAATATTGTCACAGGTCTTGATTGTTGTATCCGCTCTATCTAGAGAGCATATTGTTAGTTGCACAAATTCTTTCGTGCATATTCTTATTATTGTAAGGGGTGTGACAACCTTAGTGTTAAGGAGTGTTATTCCTTAGGATTGAACGTGTGTCGCGTTCATAGGGTGAGATAACCCTTGTTGTTTGGGTAGCGCTATACGAACGGTGGGATTCCTAGTAGTTAGGCTATTGTTTGAGTTTCGAGGTCCCTTGCGAACGGTGGGATTCCTAGTAGCTTGCGGGGCGCTCTGGATGTACTCGGGGACGCAGTTGCGTCTTGGCTTAGTGAAAAAGCTCAAGCGAGTCGCTTGGGGACTGGACTAGGCTGGGTTTGCCGAACCAGGATAAATTCGCCTGCGTACAATTTCTCTATCCCTTATCTTTTACTTTCCGCACGCTTAAATTGTTTTAATCATATTTTCGTGCATAAAAACTATTTTCAAGTTTTTAAATTATATCACACGAGAATTGTGGTTTTCATGTATTGATTTTTAAATCAATCTCGTGTATAATATGTTTTCAATATTCATATAATAATATTTCTATTTCGTACTTAAAAAACGTTTTAAATCGTTCTTTAAGTCTTCCGCTCTATTTAATATCTGATATTTTTCAAAAGAACGTTTTAATTCGATTATTTTTCTAAGTTTTCTAAACACCCAATTCACCCCCCTCTTGGGTGATTCTTGCCAATTACACCGTTTATTCCAACAATGTCATTTCTTTGTTGGAACATGTTTAACTTACATAATGTTAGCTCTGTTGAGCATTGGTTTTGATTGAATTTGATTAGAATTGAAAATGGTGTGTTAAAACTCAAGTTTTAAGTGTTATCTATCTGTCAACACTCGAGTCTTTGACTCGAGACTCGAGTATTTCGGGCGCACCAGTGCGCCTGATGGCACCAACACTCGAGCCTTTGACCCAGGACTCGAGTATTGAATGATGTTATTAATGAACTTTTCTGATGAACCACTCGAGTCTTGCATGATCCACTCGAGTCTTCTGGGTTGATGAAGACTCGAGTATTTCATGATCTACTCGAGTATTTTTAGAAAACCCGAGACTTAAACTTTTCAGAAAACTTATGATTCACTCGAGTCTTACTAAGAACTACTCGAGTATTTTATGCAGATTGAAACTCCACTCGAGTCTTTTAAACACCACTCGAGTCTTGTTAACCAGAATGCTAAAACAATACCATTTTCAACTAAGTCAAATTTAATTAAACCAAGGATGGATTGCAAAGGATGAATTATGTTCCAAAGGAAATATGATGGGTTCAATTACATTGATAATTACCTTAGTGAATGTATTGTATGTTGCACATAACGAGATTAAAGGATAATCTTAAATGGAACCTTTATGTGCATTCATACATGGTGTTACGGCGATAGAATATCGTTTGTCATGTTCGTGAAACATGAGGAGGGTACTCTGGGAGTACCAATTTGGATACAACTTGCTCGATGACACATTTTGGTAATGTGTGCAGTATTGCGGGATGCTGCTACGTCTTGGTGACGCGACGTGCACTTTAGTAGTGATGTCATGGATTATGTTTCGAGCAGGTTCATTATACGTCTTAAGCACGTATATGGGTTGTTTGGTTGGATGTCCATGAAGTGATAATTGGAGAATCTCAGGAAATTGAGATAGTGAGCATGCAACATGCCATATAATTAAAGAGATTAATTATAATTGAAAATTGGCTTGCTCATATGTTTATGCATATCACTTGACTACTTGGTATATGTGATTGTTTACCTGCTTTTATTATTCTTATTCGATTACGTGGGTTGTATTGCTTACCCCTTATGCCCATTGTAGGTGATGGCTCGCTATCTAGCTTGCATCGAGTTGCGCCCACTCCCTAGTGGAGTGTGGTACTACGAGGACCACAGAGCCACGTTTGAGGGGGAGGTATAGGTGATCCTCTACCACCCTAATCTTTTGGCTCGTGTCTGTCCTCGTAGGTTCCGCATCCCTATTATCTATACTTTGCATGTGCCCCCGTTTTATACTTATCATGGACCACCCCCGGCTCGACCAGCTCGTCGATTTCATACTTTTCGTTTTAGAGCAGCCACCTGATCCCATCCCTCTGCTTCCCGAGTGATTCATGAGGAGACTCCTGTGCCTAGTTCAATGAGTCCAGTTCATGGGACTCCTTCAGCTGACCCAATGCCTAGTGGTAGGGCACCGACTCAGTCGGACGAGGTAGAGGAGAACCCCGAGGAGGCAGAGAGTGAGGGAGAGCCAGTCGAGAACTCCACTGGGAGCCAGTGGGGAGTTGGGGATCCACCGGACGATGCATAGTATGGATGGTTAGGATGTGGGATGAGTGGAGCTGTTGCTGGAGACCTATGGAGGAGCATGACTTGGAGGAGGATCACTGGACCATTCGCTGAGAGTTTCTATATTTTTGAGTTGTATTATTTTGTATATGTAACACCCTATGATTATTACCCTTAAATTCCCCAATTATTAAAATATGAACTTAAAAATTCCTTTTTAATTTAATAAAATCACCCGTCAAACTGATGGAGTTTTGTTTGTTTTTCGAACTATACCAAAATTTAACTTGTGAAAAAAATTATCAAATATATATATATCCAGTAGCCTGCAGGGCCTCATGTCAAATACATAAACCACATCAAGGCCCAACGGGCTCCAAAAGAATAACAGTGTGCATCAAGTGTGTCAGAGTATCAGCGGAAGACCAAGTTCAAGTATCAGTAATCAAAACACATAAACTCTATCAAAACAAGACAAAACATCATAAGCCTCGATCAAAATATACACAATAAATCCACATAAAAATATGAGGCTTAGGTCCATAATATACTATCCTCCCCTAACACCCCCTACTCTCCCTGTGAGGGAGAGTAATCCTGCTCGGCCGGTCCTGGTGTATACTCCAGCTCAGTACCTGAAAAATGGTAAGGAGGTGAGTATTACACAATAAAGTAGGGAAGCAATTTCTATCATGCTATACTGAACCACCAAGTCATACACATATAGTCAAATAAAGCACATTTCACAATTAAGCACTCCCAATAAAAGACATGTACATATCATAATTATTTAGTTCTTTTTAAGATATGCTAAAACATAATTTCATTAATTCTAACTTGGTTCAAAAAGCATGAGTTATCAAGCATGAATTACCAAACTCCTCACATTCAATTTACCAAGTAGCACACATTAAATTTCAGGTCCTATATCATCATCATAATTCAATTTTTTCTTTCTTTCTTTTCTTCATTTCATCCTTAAGATGTATCTCACTCCATTGTACTTCACCTCCACACTGGTAGGTACCTCATACAATTTGGCCTATGGGTACTTCACCTCCACACCGGAAGGTACCTCATACAATTTGGCCTATGGGTACTTCACCTCCACACCGGAAGGCACCTCATACAATTTGGCCGGTGGGTACTTCACCTCCACACCGGAAGGTACCTCATACCACCACATAGGTTATACATATAAAGAATAAGATTAAAACATAACAATACACATAATTCTGAGCACACCATTCATTCATTCACTCAATTCTTTCCTTAATAAAACACTTATATCCACAACTAAACAATTATGCAAAATCAATCACCATTATGCACACCTAACATTTAACCATCCCTAGTCCAGTTCATTATAAGTATACACATGTTGCACTGAGTTTAATTCCGAGCGTCATATTTTTCATCATACATAAATTCTAGGGCTCATTATGATTTAACAAAACATCAACCAAGTAATTCAAGTATCAACAGTTAGAATTAAGCACAAAGCAAAATATCCAATTACTTTTATAGGTACTTACATCCCTAACATATTATTATCTATCCTAGGGTTCCTTACCCTAACTAACAAACACCTCCTAGCAACCCAGTATATACACAATACAATCTACCCCCTAGAATATGGTAACACAAACCTCCTTACCTCAAGTTCTTAGAAATAGAGAGAGTTTGTGCTTGTAACACACTTGAGAATTAGCCACAACTCAAAAGAAGAGGGAGGAACCTAAAACCAGTAGAATAATAAGATAAATTGTTAAGCTTTGCCCATAAGCTTGAAGAAATCCATGAACCAAATTAGAGCTCCCTAGTTGAAGATTGAAACTTCATGGAAGCAAGAGGGAGAGAGAAAATTCGAATCCTAGGGGAGAGAAAGAGGAAAACTCAAACAACAATCACTTACTTGGAGCAACAAGGAAGGACTTTGATTATGGATTTGGTGTGATTCTCTTGAGGCTTGATTGATTAGAGTGAATGAGTTTGTGCCCTAGGAGAGAGAGAATTCGGATTTGGCAAGAAACTAATGTGTGGTTGCTTTTATTTTTTTCATCAGCAGGTCGGGTTAATCGATTAACAGACCAATTAATCGATTAACCCCTTGTATTTTGGCCAAAATCAGCAGTGAGCCTTAATTGATTAGGCTTTTGCACACTTTCTGACCTTAACCGATTAGCCAACAAGTTAATCGATTAAGCTGCATAATTTTGCAGTATCCAATACTTTGAAAGGCCATAACTTCTTCGTTACCCGTTGGATCTTCCTCAAATTTTTAAGCAAGCTTCCTCACCTATCCTACTTCACATCCAACGGTGGAATTTATGTTTTGAGCTATCAATCTTGTTATCCTAAATTCCCTAAGTTTCTATGTTTTAAACCTAAGATTACATGCACATTTGGCCAAGTTTCTAACTTATATCCTCATTTCTTCTACCCCAAGACCATCACAACATAGATTACTCTATAAATTAAGTTTGGGATGTTACAGTATATAGTTTTGGAGAGATCTCAGTGAGATGGTCTATCTTTTAGTTTTCATGGACTTGTCTTTTTGAAACATTGGGATATCTTTACCTGGACCTTGGACACTGATGTACTTATGTTACTTTCACGTTATCTACATTTCATCTCTCTCTCTCTCTCTCTATATATATATATATTTGGCAGTTTGGTATTTATCATTCCAAGGTTTCGTTGATCTTAAATTCCGCATACTCTGATATTATATTATTTTATTAGATACATAAGAATTTTACTTTATGAGTACGAGATAACAATACCTTGTTATGGAAAATCTTATTTACCACTATTTTTATGACACAAGTCCATAACCTAATTCTTTAGAACTTTAATCTTTATTAAACTATTAAAGATTCTCATATAATATAATTGAAGAGGACGTGACATTATACGGTTTTGTATAAGAAAATGCTTAAGTGTAGAAATTTGTTTGTTCTATTGGACTATTTGGTTAAGTGCATTAGGTTTATGTTTGATTTAAAATAATAGGTTGATTTGAGTGATTTGTTGAAAAAGAAATTGAATTAGATTAAAAGCATGGAAATGAATCAATTTGGTTTGAAAAGTGCATGTTTGTGTGAGCTAAATGTGTGGCTGGAAAATTGTGATTTTTCTGCATAATAATGTGTGTTTGGAGTAGGAATATGACCCTTTAGGGGCTGCATGTGTGTGAATGAAATAGAAAATGATATGATGCTCTTATGCTGAATTTTTAAACGTGTTGCTTTAGCTTGTAGGCGGACTTGATAAATGTTAGTTGTGCTAATCCGATTTCCTTTAAAATTTGATATGTTGTTCTTGATATTATTGAAATGTATTCTGGAAAATTTGGATTGATTTGGAATTGTTTTTATATTTTAAACAAATTTTGTTTGTTAAGGAATGTTTAAGAAAAACTTGTGTTTCAAGTTGCAAAAGAGTTGGATAAAAGATACTTGCACAAGTCCAATGACTTTGAAATTTGATTACTGTATTTTTTAGAGTGATATAAAGCTCTCTGAATTTTTGTATGATTTTTAGAATTGATTTACTAATTGTACTAGAGCCATGTTTGTGAAACTAATTTCGGAAAAATAAGCTTTCCGGATTAAATGTGAACAGAATTTTTGAACTTAACCTATTTCAAATGAATTGACATTTTTATGGAAGCTTCCTTAGAATGTCTTGAATTTCTATGTAAATTTTTAAGAGATTTGGAGTTGAATTGATAATTTTTCTAATGGCAAAACGGTGAAACATTTGGTTCAGATTTTTCAGACTTAGTGACACGTTTAATTGGAAAACGATTGACTTAAAAAACTCCAAATAATCTGAATTTTTTTTGATATGACCATGAATATTTAAGGAAGGTTTGTACCAATTTTCATGCAATTCGAAGTTGATTTACTATTTTTAATCATTGCATTTCAGCCTCAGGTCAGCAACAATGCTGTTGTGGTTTTGATGCAAAATCTGATTTGAAACTTTCTGAATGTTCAAATGACTTGAAAATTTTATATAACGAACTTTGATGTATGTGTATGTGTTATGAAAATTTTGGGATTTAAACAAATTGATTTGATATAGTTTTGAATCGTATCTTTCGTGTTTTTCTTGTAATCGAACTAATGCCCTATTTGATACTTTTTGATATGAACGAGCTCCTGTACTTCCTTTTGTGATTTGACTGGACCCTATATGCTGGATGCGATGTCTTGGTTTGATGGGAATAAGTATTGTTTAAAATGTGTTTAAATTTTGTATAAGCGAATTTGTGAGTTCAATGTTTACGGTTGTTGTTCGGTTTAGGTTTTTAGTTAGAGTGAGAATTGTCTAATATACTAAATGTTAATTGACCTATTATGTGATGCATGCTATTTGAATTTCCTAAGTGTCTACCTATCTTGGAATTATTTGTATGATTAAGGAATGAAAAGAAAATGAATGATTTAGCTAAGTTAAAGTGTTGTGTTTGAATTGCATGAAAAACTTTTGGAAATTTATGTATTTTGAGAATGATTATTCTTGATATGGTTGAATAATGTTTGGTTGCTGCCCTATTTCATTTCATGGTTTCATGTTTGAAAATAAATTGTTATTAGTGTTTATTTTAAAGTGAAGTATTAAACGAATTACAGTATGATTTTACGGTGTTTTCGTATTTTGCGAAGAGTGATTTTGAGTTGCTTCACTGCTGTCCAGCATTGGATTAATTGGTGTTCCATCTCTAAAAAAAGGTTTTCAGTTAATTTAAAGTTTGAGTTTCAATGGTATTTGATTTAGAGAAAAGTCGGGTTGAAAAAGCGACATTTTTCGATGTTTTTGGGTTTCGGTTAGTTGGCTGTTCGGGGCGGACCAACAACTAAATTATTTGTTTTAAAATGTTTTGTTAGCTGTTCTAGAATTATTTTAAAGTGATTAAAGTATGTCAAAAAGTTGGATTTGATTTGAAAAAGTAAAGGTTTTCTTTTACGATTTACCCGACAAGGAATAAAACGAGTTTTTAGAAAATGATTCGATATTGAGCATGAATGTTAGTTGAACAGCTTGATAATAATTATGTGTCTTGTTTTAAGCAAGGGACTTGCAAGTCGGGATTTTGGAGATGCTGTCAGTCGGGAGATTGGTGCCCTTTAAGACGCATGTATGTTTTAATCAGTGGTGAGAAATTAAGTGAGGCAATGGAAATTATGAAAATTAAAGATGCTGATGAGAATAATGTGATAATGTTGAATTAAGTGAAGAAAAGGAAAAGATTCCTAATGATGATATGATGTGCGTATGATGAAAAGATTGATAGTGCAAGGAAAGAAATGATGATGTCAAAGTGATTGGAATCAGTGACGTGTATGTGTTGAGCAGTGAAAAGATTAACGTGATGTGTGCCAGGTTGAGGAACTCCCTGATGTGCACGACTGATGTGACGTGCTTGCCAGGTTAAGGAGCTCCTTGATATGTTCAGTTGTGATGATAATTATGAAATAACGAGAAAGAGTTAATGTGAAAGATTTGATTAGAGGTCGACGATTACCGAAGGGATAAATACGGATGACTCATCCGAACTTAGGATTAATAAAGCACTAATAAGACAATAAAAGACATTGAATAATGGGGCGAGTTGAGTGTGATGTAGTAGAGAGGAAGATACCCTGTTTATCTGCGGATACTCAAGTGAGCAATTGTGATAAAGAGGGTGATGACAGTGAAACGTCAAGTAACCTAGAGTGCTTTTCTAGGCAGAACGAGACTATAAGTGATCGGGGATTGATACCCAAGGGATCGTAGTGTGTTCTGCACCCGGAACTAGAAAAGTGTTGTCGCCCCCTTGATCAATTTCGAAACGATAAGAGGGAACCTGAACTAGGCGGGCAGTCGACTGGTTTTGGGCCCTTGCGATATCGCACAAAAATGAAATACTGATGAAAGTTATGCTGGCCATCCTGTACGGTTGCAGCATTGATCTTGATATGTTGTGATTCTCGACTGTTCGACCTGCATAGGTTAAGGTTCATGTACGTCCTGTTTGCTTCCGATTAGGCTTGGGAGGATTGGAGGAGATGTATGTGTGCTAACAAAATCCACGATGATGTTTTCTTATCCCCTGTCATCGATGGATACGCCTCAGTAAAACTTAAAAAAGTTGAAATATTGAAAAGACTCTTGGAGTAAGAGATTAAAATATAGTGACGCACTTTGGTGAAAGGTAGTGGAAAAGTCAAGTGGTAAGACTGAGGATGCGATGTTGTGATGGCAAGAGAGCTTGGAAATGATAAAGGATGAGATTTTGGGGATGGCAAAGAGTTGTGATGTGGTACTGCGAAACAAATAAATAAAGTGATATATATTTGAAGAGAGAGTTGTCAGAATGACAAGCTGTGACATCCTAACTTTTAAACCCTAATTAGACCCTTAAACAAAATTAACAACTTGAAAATTTCTTTTTGAAACAAAAATTTATTATAAAAATCTCCGGAAAATTCGTCGGAGTTTACTCTATTTTACGGACTTTCCAAAAATTATATTTTTCCTATGAACCTGTTCCAGAAACAATAATAACATCCAGACAGCCAGATAAATAATTCATAAAATGTTTATAAGTTTGGGAAAAGAAACTATCCCTCCGATATGTCCCAACACCCAGAAAGACATGTCTTGGGCCGACCCTGCTCAATAACTACGTCAAAATATACACACACATCTCACATAAAGCACAAAAGTAAAAATATGACTCGTAAACTGGCCCAAGACCCATCAAAACAACTGGATCATCACTATCTACTCTCCCTGTGAGGGAGAGTGCACCTGCTCGGTTGGGGGTTGTGCAATCTCAAGCTCTGAACCTGTAAAAACAGTTAAGAGGTGAGCATTACACAGAACTTAGTGAATGAAATCTAAATAGATATACTAATAACTAAGTCATACACAATACAACAGATAATTATACAAGTACCAGACAATTACAAACCAACTCATTTCATTCACAAACACTTGTCGTTACATTCTCATCTTATTCTCAATCTCTCATTCCTAACCGGCTCTTTTCATTCAACTATTCCCGGTCAACTCTTATTCATCCAACTATCCTCATTCACGTTTTTCTACCAACATCCTAATACCTTTCTTTCTAACAGCTTCGCGAACCCACCACTGCGCACGATCCCGTGCGACTTACCGCTGCACACGCCATTAAATCGTGCAGCTTACACAACCAATGCACCCAAACAGGGCGTACTTACTTGGCCTGACATTCGCTAGTCGTACCTAATCCTCCCCTTAATGTTCTGTGAACCCACCACCGTGCACCAACCCGGGCGACTTATGTAACATCCTAAAAATTAATATTAAATAATATAATTTTAGTATATAAATATTTATTTAAGGATGGGATTAAGCCTTAGAAATTGTACAAGGTTAGAAGGGTATTATGAGAATAGGCCGACCTAGGATGTAAGTATAGGACCTCGGTCCGATTCCGGCCGAGCTAGATGAGATTGTGTGCATATGAACCGAGCTGGATGGGAACCAAACGCGGAACCTGTTGTCCAGTCCGGATTAGCCGACCTCAGCGCACCTCGCAGTATCATCCGAGAAGGAAGCTCGGACTACTGCTGTCCCTACAAACCGAGCCGACGTATCCTAGCCAACGTACCCGAGCCGACACGTCCTAGCTCCTCCGTGCCAGCTCATGTGGAGCTGTTAACCCTTTGGTTTTCGTACCGTCCGTATGGTACTATCCCTCACTTTATGTCATTGTCATTCACTTTATGTCACTATCATTGCTTTATGTCCCTTTCAATGTACTATTCATGGCTTCCTTTGGAAGCCAATGAATCATGTCCACACATTCTAGCTTCCCCAAGAAGCCTCTAATGAGAGCCACACAAATGTTTTCACTAAATGAATAAAAGAAAGCCCAATCCACAACACACAACACTTTGCATTTCTCATGCTCTTCCTCCTTCGAATCTCTCTCTCATTTTCTATTTCAAGCTCCAGCAACACTCAACCCTCAATACATTTTCTTCTTTCTCCTCACTCACAAACAACTCCCCTCCTCCACCAAGTCTCACAAACCGGAACCCTCCTCCTCTCCGTTCCCGTTCTGTTCTGGTGTCCCTGGTTCGTGTGGCAGCCGACGTGTAGCTAGGAAGCAAGGACCCAAGGGGTGTGAAGCTCTCAAGGACCAACATCAAGGAAGCCATTCTCAAGCTCTCAACTCTTATCTCTCACGGTTTGAGGTAAGGAGTGAGTGTTACCTTTACTTGAGTTTGGGTTTCTAGGGTGTTCATAAAGGGTACTAAGAGTGGGTGTAGATTAGGGAATGGATATAGGTTAATGATAGAAAGAAGAGGTAAAAAGGGTAAAGGGAACTAATAAATGAACTAGAAACATGAGTTTGAAGTAGGGAGGAATATTGTTGTATGCTATATGTTGGTATCTACATGATGGATTGGTTGAATGCTTTTATTCTTATTGTTGTTGTTGTATAAGTGTTTATGAACTTTGTGTATAGTTGTTTATGAGCTTGATATTTATTGATTATATCTGTGGCCAAGCTGGGCCGAGCTGAGAGAGGTTGAGAATGGGTATGATAAAATGGTAAATATGGATAGTAGGAGAGACAGATTAATAAGTAGACAATGAGAAATGTTAATGGAAAGAGGGAATGGTTACCGGGTTTAGCCGAGATAGACCGAGCTAAGAAATGGTTAAGAGGATAATGGGAATAATTAAGGGATGAATAACAGGGTGAGCCGAGAGAGGCCGAGCTAAGAGAATAATGAGATTAATGTATAGAGGAATAATTTAAAGGGTTGAGCCAAGATGGGCCGAACTAAAATGGTTAAAAAGGATAAGAGGAATTAAAGAGAAATGGTTGTGTGATCGGGTCATAGCAGACGCGTACTGGGTGCGTGCATTGATCACGTCAGACACATACTGGGTATGTGCAGCTGTAAGACGGGTACTGGGTACTCGCAGTTATGATTCACACAAGGTTCCGAGCACAGAACAGGTGGGATGTGGTCCTGGTCATAGCAGACGCGTACTGGGTGCGTGCATTGATCGCGTAAGTCGCCGAGATGCGCCGCTGTAAGACGGGTACTGGGTACTCGCAGTTATGGACTCTCCTTAACCCCATAGAATGATCGGCGGTAGTGCTCCTGGTCATAGCAGACGCGTACTGGGTGCGTGCATTGATCGCGTAAGACGCATACCGGGTATGTGCAGCTGTAAGACGGGTACTGGGTACTCGCAGTTATGGACACTCCGATATCCGACTTTAAATGGTGTAAGACATGCACTGGGTGTATGCATCCGAGAAGAGTAAAAGATTGTAAACTATGTGAAAATGGAATAATGAGTAATGAGTCCGAGATAGAGATGGTAATCCGAGGTAAGAGGATAGTGGTCGAGATGCCGAGTGTAAGATTTATGGAAAGAGTATAAGGGGAATCGGTAGGATGTGCCGAGGTATAGCTAATAGGTAATGGATAAACTGGTTTATGATGTGAGCCGAGCTAAGTTAGTTTGTAGGATGTGATCCGAGCTAAATGATGATGTATGCATATGGTTTGATTACTTGTTATTATATGCTAACTGCCTACTTGTGTTTGGCTTGGTAGTTCGGTATGGCATTTTAGAAACTGCTTATTTAAGTTCTGTGTAATGCTCACCTCCTTACCATTTTTCAGGTACTGAGCCCGAGCAGACACAGTCCCCGGCCGAGCAGGATCACTCTTCCTCACAGGGAGAGTAAGTTATTTTAGAGTCAGATAGGTGGATGGGTACCTGAAACTAAAATATTGGGCCGAGCTAAAATATTGTTTTGTATTGGGTCTCGGCTAGTTGGGCCGAGCTAAAACACTGATTTGTATTTTGAATGACCGAACTGGATGTACTTAATTTATGCTTTAATCGAATTGAAGTCTTCCGCTTATTAACTCTGATGTTTTTGTATTAATGAAAATAAATTTTAAATCCTAATTTTCGGGTAATTAAGGGTAATAATTATATAGGGTGTTACAACTTACCGCTGCACACGCCATTAAATCGTGCGGCTTACGCAACCAATGCACCCAAACAGGGTGTACTTACTTGGCCTGGTGTAACATCCTGATTTTATTTTGTATTATAAATTTTTAAGTTTTAATGAATTAAATATTTGTTTCTTGAAATCAATTACTTAAGTGTTGGGTAATTTCATAAAAATACATTATGTTAATGGTGGAAGTATATTTAATTATGTTTTTTTTAAAGTAAATTCATTCAAAAGTAATTACCCTATGTGGAAAATATATTCTCTATACTTCACCTTGATTAAGATACACCAAAATTAAACCATTTTGTGAGTAATATCAAATTAATAACCTTATGATTTATCCTATATGTGTTGGTATGAGAATTTACTTTTGGTGTTGATTTTTTTCCTTTAAGTAATAATAATAATCATGATAGGAATAATATGTTTTTCTTTTGTTGTTAAAAATCAAATTAGATAAGTGGGAGGGTATATTGGTAAACTAAAGAGGGTATGAAACCCTATTTATGCTTCTTCCTTCTTCTTGCCTTAGGTCCAGCCGCCCCCTTCCCCATCTCTCTCTCGTCTCCCTCTCTCACCTCCCTACCCTCATGACCACCACTTGCCACTGCCAGAACCACCATCGCAGCGCCCTCTCTCTCTTGCTCACCCATGGTTTCTCTCTCTCCTCGTGTTCTCTTTCCTTCGCTCTCTCACCCCGTCTCTCTCTCTCCTCCGTCGGCGCTGCCTTCTCCATCACCGCACGCCGTGCGTTTTCTCTCTCCATCGCAATTCCTCTTCTCCTTGTTGCGGATTGCGAGTGCTGACCCTCTATCGCTGCAGCCGGTCGGGGATGCCAGGGCTGTGAAGCTGTGAACCGACCTTGCCTCTCTTTGCTTCAAAACCATATTTGAGGGTAAATCCCTAATACCCATTTAATTACTCTATGTAGTGTGTTAATAATCACCATGTTAGTTTTGATATTATTGATTTTAATTATAGTGTTAAATTGTTTTGGAAGGTTAGAGTTGTTTTGGGGATTTTATTATTGTTTTGGAAATTAAATGGTATTACAAGTTATAATTATTTTAATTAGTGTTATCCAAGGATTTTAATTGGTTACTCTGACTTGCATAATGCTGAGTTAACTGTTATGTCGAATGATGAGTTTTAAAGAGTATTTTCGTTAAATGTGTCAAGTTCCTAAGTAAGTGAGCTGTTGTTTAGCTAGGTTGAATTGTCCCTGAACTAAACAATACCTCAGTTAATTAGGAACCCAATAGATTCGGCATAATGTTAATTCGGATTGAAACCTTGGACTTTAAATTCAAATTGAAAGGGAGTGTAGTTATTGAACTTAGGAAACGTAATTTTAACTTATTTTTGAACAAGGAATGCTCTCTTTCAGTTTTAAATTTATAGCGTCAAGTATCATTAGTATTTGGTTTGGTGATTTGAAATTAAAACAAATTAATTTTAATGTATTTTTGACGAATATGTTACTTTTGAAAGTTAGCGTATTTTTAACATAAAGTAACACTATTTTATTGAAGGAGCAGTGGTTCTAAGCTTAAACTTCTATTTGACTTTGACTTATGGATTTTAATTAAATGCTTTCAAAATTTATTTGTTTCGACTTTCAAGTTAAAGTCCCTTTTTCGTAAAACGCATAATATTGATTATTATTTAATTTGTATGACCCGGTTAGACGACGAAGGATTTTAGGATCAGCGCAAGAGAAAGCATTGAACCGCGCTACGTTTGGGCATCAGTATACGAAAAGAATTATGTCTAAAGAAACACAAGGTAAGGGGGTGTGTGTTACCATATTCTAGGGGGTAGTTTGTATTATGTATATAGTGGGTGCTAAGAGTTTTATGTTATGCTAAGTTAAAACCCTAGGATAGTGAATATGTTAGAAAAGTATTGAGTTGTATTATTTTGTCCATGATTGTGATGATTGAGATTTGTATGTGTGTTGTTTGGAATTTTTGTAAGTTGATGTTGGAATCTAGAAATATAAAAATGACAAATAAAATGATGGTTTAATAAATAAATATAAAAGGGTAAAGAAAATGATGGTTTCATGAAAGTGGATGCAAAATGAAAATAATTCAAGTATGAATTAAAAGATTAAAGGCAAATTAAGTGGGTGATCCAGATCTTGTAAGACGTTGTCCGGGTTGTGGGACTGTACGCATAGACTGGTGTGATTCAGGTCTTGTAAGACGTTGTCCGGGTTGTGGGACTGTACACATAGATCGCGTAAGACACACATTGTGTGCAGTTGTAAGACGTTGTCTGAAGGAGACTGTACGCAATGATGAATCCACATAATAATTTCTAAATATCTATGAAAAACTTAAAGAATATGAAAGGAGAAAAGAGAATATGAAAGCAATGAAAAGAGATGAAAAAGTGATAAGCTTGTATAACCTAGATATGAATGAAGTAAAAGAGTTGAAGAATGATAAAAGAAAGTAGTTGTCATTGATGTGAACATAAGTGAATTGAATGGGTATGATTGGTTGATTGTGTGTACTATATGACTAAATGTGATTGGCTTGGTAGTTCATTATAGCATATTAGAAACTGCTTTCCCTATTTTATTGTGTAATGCTCACCTCCTTACCATTTTTCAAGTACTGATCTGGAGCTTACACGATTGCTGGCCGAGCAGGTGCACACTCCACTCCAGTGGAGTGTTAGTTAGTTAGTTAGGGGGAATTATAGATTATATGGTTGTAAATAATTTATTTTAATTCGGTTGTTACGTGTTGTGCGATGTAGCACGAATTTACGTTTATGTGTTGTTGATAGCCCTGTTGGCTCTAATTGATATAGATGAATATGTTTTTCAGGTTGCAGGAAAAATATAATTTTTGGAAAAGTCCGAAAAATAGAGGAAACTCCATCCCTGTGGCGGCAGATTTTGCATAAATTGAAAGAAAGTTTTAAATTCACATTTTTAATAATGGGGAATTAGGGGTAAAAACTATAGGTGTTACACCTGGCATTCACATAACATAGCTAATCCCCTCAAGGTTTGCGAACCCACCACTGCGCACCATTCTGGGCGACTTACCGCTGCACACGCCATTAAATCGTGCGGCTTACGCAACCAATGCACCCAAACGGGGCATACTTACTTGGCCTGGCATCCGCTCACCAAATCCCTAGATCGCTAATCCCTTGAAGGTTTGCGAACCCACCACTACGCACCATTCCGGGCGACTTACCGCTGCACACGCCATTAAATCATGCGTCTTACGCAATCAATGCACCCAAATGGGGCATACTTACTTGGCCTAACATCCGCTCACTCAATCCCTAAATCTTCCATCACACAAAAATCCCTGAATCTCTTATCACTTTCTCTTTCATTTCTCTAACTCAATCACTCAACCACAATCTTCCTATCTCAGTTACCACCCTGTTATCGTATCCTAGATCATTCTACTCCCTCTCCTAAGCCCACCTAAATAGCAACAACTAATGCACTCGACCACCCACACCTATTTCAAAGAAAAGTATCAAACATAAAATTCAAATCAACACATAATGCATGTAGAACATAAATGTCAAGTGAAGCTTTTCTATTCTTTTCCCTATGTTATTATTCTTGATTATTACCGGTTACGCTAAGGTTCATTAGCATACAAAACCACACATTCTTAATCATCAATATAGACTACCTAGATATACATCCCCTAAGCTAAGGTAACACTCCCTCTTACCTCAACCAGCAAAGAGAGAGAAGGTAGTACCAAACCCTTGCTTTATGAGCTTTAAATCAAAACCGAGTGAGCCATGTGCGGTGACGACGGAGAGTGACTATGAGGCACAATGAGAATGTGTTGATGGTCTTCCTCCTTTCCTTGTAGAGAGAGAAAGCTTCCAGCTATGGAGGAGAGAGAGAATCTATACCCACCATGAAACAAAGAGGTAATATAGTGAGCATGATGAGGGAAATTCATGTAACATGAAGGAAAGAGATAGGAAAGCTTGAATTCAACTTACTTTGAGCTTGGAATGATGGGAATCAAGAATGGGTGTTGAACCCTAACTCTTGGCCATGACTTGAGAGAGGAAAATTGAGAGATTGAAGGAAGGGTTAAGTGTTTAAATGTGACGGGGATTGATTTTGAGTGGTTTATGTTGGATTTGTGTGATGGTTTGAGGTGGAAATTAGAGAGAAAGGGAAGAAACTCGTGCCCTAGAGAGAGAGTAACAATGGGGAATGAATGATGAAGACAACCCAAATCACGATTTCAAGTTGCTGGACATGCTTGAATCGAATTGGCCATGTCTCCTTTTAGCTCTTTTGCATTTCAAAATGCCATAACTTCTTCGTTAATCGTCGTATCTTGCTCAAATTTGAAAGCAAGCTTCCTTACATACTACCTTTCACATCCAACAGTGGAATTTATGTTTGGAGTTGTAAATATTTTATTTTGAATTTTCTAGTATGGTGTATTTAAAACACCGAAAACGCTAGTTCTAATATTCGTTCTCCGTCTCTTAACCTCTTATTCCTTGCTAAGGATATCTAACGACTTCGTAGTACTATAAATAGCCCTAGTCCATCACCTTATTCATTATTGAACATGATTTCCATTTTTCTAATCCCATCATCGTAAATCCTTTTTAGAATAATCATTACTTCCAAATCCTATTATTATTCTAATTACTCTTGGAATTAAAAATTCAGGATGTTACACAAGAATTAATGTGTAATAATAATGATGATGAGGTGAATTATGTTTTGTATTTAATTGTTGATGTGCCTTTATTGTGTGCTTGTCTTAATATTTGTGCCTACTGTAATTCCACCCGTCGACGAGAAATCATTCGAGATCGCTCACTCTCTCTTCTGTCCTATCTTCTGTTGGTATCCTATACCGCGCATTGCATATGGTTTATGGCATCGGGATTTCTATGTGCCCATTGGAAGACGGAGATTGGGAGTCAACTCCAGCAGGTTAGAGATGGCGTGGAGCCATCGGTTTGGAGGTCATTGATCCTCTGTCCACTCTTACAAATTTGGATTTGGGAGACATGATGAGTAGGCTGGTGCTGACAGATTAGGAGTGCATAATGAGTCTGATGTTTCCTAATGAAGATGACGGGAGATTCGATGATGCAGAGGAGTTTATCGAGCCGGCAGGTGTAACGCGCTTATTTTCGAAAAGGTTTTCGTTCGAATCATTTGGACTTGTAAAGTTTTCCAAATTTTAGGGTGGAAAAAAAATTTATTTTTAAGGCGCTTGGTTTGTAAGTGAAAATCAAAGAGTTGAAATCTTGGAAGTTATAAGTCATTGAAAAGCAGTCGAGGGTTTTTGCAATAAATATTATTTTTGAAATGAAACCATTAGTCCCTCAATTGCAAGTTCTTTAAAAACTGATCAATACCGGATTTCAAAAATTCTTAAAAGCCAGCGGAGTATTAAAATGCGTAAAGTGAACCTTAGTTGTAGATAATAGGTCTTAAAGGTCTGATACATAATAGGTACAAGTCCATTGAAAATAAAACACTCTGATAATACCTTACAAAAATATTATTTATAATATGTCTAACTCAAAAGAAAAGGGTATCATTAGAGCTGGTCACTGGTCCACTGCAGCTACTCCATAGTCAAAGATCACCGGTTTCGTCCAACCGAAACTGTACAACTACTTCGACTTCCAGATTACTTCCATTATGCACACCCCTAAAGATCGTCCATCCGAGAGTACAAAAAGGTGCAACAAGGGGGTATGTTCATAACGTAAATAATCGGAATACGAAACCTATGTTGATTTGCCAGCAAATGGACTGGGTCAACGAGTAATATAGTTTGGAAGACCGAATATCGTCCCACAGGGAGTTGTGTTTTTAGTATATTCTCACCTTAATGTAATTAAAAATAAATCCTATAAACTAAAAAGTATTTAAATTAATAATTCAGATTTAAAAACTATAATTAACTAAACTACTAAGTTGCTGAAATTAAATTAAAACTAGAGAACAATGGGAGAAAAGTGGTTAGAAACGTTGGTTGCATTGTAGGTTTCACTTATTCAATTATAATTCAGATTTTCCTTTAATTATCCTTCAATTCATGGACCATTCCTCTCAAATAGCAATAGTTAGATCTCTCTAACATTACCTTATTTTCTAAATACTTAATCCTTGATCTCTCAACAAATTACAATATAAGAAAATATCAATTCAGCACAAGGGAATTATAAAGTCATATAATCATTTAATCATATCTCTATAACTAAACTGATTATACCATTAATTGCATGGCCTATTCAAAATCCCAACTCTCGTTGCGAATTAAGAAATCCAAAACATAAATTGCGCAGGTTTATGTATATAATAAAAACACAATTAATGCATGAATTGAAAACAGCAAAATCCTAAATCATAAATTGAAATAAGCTACGCCATACAAATTCACCTTGTTCCTAACACGAGGGTTTTAGTTACACATAGAAATAAGAAGAAGAAAAGACATAATAGGGAAATTCATAGACAAATTACCCCGAATCCTTCAATCTTCAAATGCTCCAAATCAATGCAATCTCTCTCTTCAAATCTAAATTCTGTTTTCTCCTCTAAGTTGGCTGCCTAACCTAATTCTAAATCACTAATTTATAATTACAATCTATCTCTAAGTAGAATCCCAATCAATTTCTGAAGTTTTGGCCCAATTGGGCTTTTTCAGGTGCACGCGCGCCCCAGGCGCACGCGGTGTCGCGCCCCAGGCGCGCGCCTCTGCTGCTATTGTTGTTCCTCAAGTGGCGCGCCCCAGGCGCACCCGTCCACGCGTCTGGGGCGCGTGGACCTGTTTCGGCTCCGATTTTCTCCGTTCTTTTTCCTATTTCAAGTTCTTTGAATGCTCTTTCCAATTCCATAATTTACTTTTGCATTTGAGCTCCAAAATCACTTGAAACACTGAACAAACGATCAAAAAGTTCATGGTAAACTACAACTACTAAAATTCCTAAAAACTAATAAAAAGATCCTAAGTTTGCTATGAAAACAAGCCAAATCAAAGTAAAAGAGGATAAAATGAAGTCCATAAGGTATATATATTAGACCCAAATCACTCCCCCAAACTTTGCTTTTTGCATGTCCCAGGCAAAAGTAAAATAAAAATTCTAAATAAAAGACAAACTCCCTAAATCAACATGAACACACCTAATCCAAGACTATGACTCATCACTTCGACACATATTATCACAAACTATATACACAATTACATACTAGTTAACATAACAATCCCATTCAGAACTCAGAACTAATGAACACTCTCAACCTCTCAATTGTTTCTCTCAAAAGTGTATAAGGGTCATATTTTCAATTCACTCAAGTTCAAGAATGATAATGTGTTACCATAGGCTTGACCATAGACCAACATCTCCACTAAAATTATTGAAAGTATGCAAAAATCAAAAGGTCTTATTTTTGGTTGTAATGAGGCCATGGCTAAAAGTGTCAGGTGGGATAAAAGAAAGAAGGGATAAAACAAAGGCTAACTCGCAAAAATATTTACAAAAGAAAGTTTCCCTCAAAAACCATGAATGAGCAATGAATACAATAAAGACTCACACTCACATCAGGAACATTTTATTCTTCCTTTCTTTTTCAATTTTTTCTTTCTTCTATTCTTTTCCTTTACATTTGTTATTTTTTTATTTTTTTTTCTTTTCTTTCACACGGAAGAGAAATAGAACTCATACACTTTTCACCAATTACTTTCACTTTTTCTTTCTATATTCCTCTCAATTGCTCATTCAAAATTCCCAAGGTACTACAAAGAATATGCAATAAATGCAAGGTACCAAAGAAAAATCATAATGTCTCATAAGGCTCAAAATGGGCAACTAAGGGAAAATTATCAATGCAAAACATCTGAAGGCTACAAAAACACATCCTAAGTGCCTTAATCATCTTAATGCATGCAATCAATTATCAATTTTGAAATGGTCACAGGTCAAGTTCTAGAACAACAATACCAAAGTGAACACACTCATGAAAGAATAGGGGTCTCAAAATTAGAATATTTCAATAAAATTCATACCCCTCAATATAAGGCTCAAAACCTCACTGGGCTAAAGTCAGTTCACTAATCACAAGTTCTGAAAGCATTTGTCGAAATAACCCAGTCACCATAATCATATTTATAGTTCAATCAAATAGAGTCGAATACCAATGAGTCTAAGTCCTAAACTAAATATACACATGCATCAAAAGAGAAAAAGTCCTAAGGTTAGAAAAATTAATTACTCTCACTAGAGACACAAACCAATACCAAATATGGGGAAACAATTCAAGTCATGAAAAATCAATTTCTATTTTGTATACTCCCCCAAACTTAGATGTTGGCTTGTCCTCAAGCAAACTACTCTACCTAAAAACTACAAAATAAAAATTAAAAACCTATACTAAAAAAAAATTAACCATAAATGACAAGGATAAAGATTAAGAATACTACCTATCACATCCACATATATAGCATTAATCACAAGAGAAATGTTGCTCCCCCAAACTTAATACCTGCAATGGTTAGTACTGGTGCAACAAAGCACCACCAATGGGAGGAGACAACATTCACGCCTGCACAAAACTCAGCAATACAGATGCAACAAGATAATAATCAAAATAAATATCCATGCATTAAAAATAAATTAAAATCCTAGAAAGTGCAAACTCAAATAATATCACAGGTACAGAGCGGGGTGGGGAAATACATCAGATATATCAAAATAAGAACAACCCCAAACTAGTCCTCATCCATCCCTCGAGCATCAGGCTCAGGCACATCCACCGGATAGTCCAACAGACTCCTCTCATAGTCCGAATAAGGGGGCAGAACAAAAGCATAACCCTGATCAACACTCCAGGCCCTCATAATATCATCGCGGACCTCGTCCCTGCGTAACTGTACACGTTGGAACTCGGCCTGCTGCCGCAAATAACGCCCCTGCAGTGCCTGCTCTCTCATCATGGACTGCATCATAACCCTCAGGTCTTCCACACCATCCGACGACTGTGCCGGTCGGCGAGAAGATCCTGCTCTATCCTGGACTGGTGGCTGTGGGTCAAGAATAATGGGTGGGTGTCTATCCTCCCTAGTTGTCTTAATAGCAAGTAAAACATAATTATCCCAGACAGCTTTAGTCAGCATGGTGGCCCTCTTAATCTCCTTCATCTCATCACTCCCAGGCACCACCCCCGCAGCAGAACATAACTGGTGTATTACCCAAAGAAATCTCACGTATCCCTTATCACTCAAGGCAAAGCGGTGCAACTGATCAGAAATCAGCGACGCCGCATCAACTATAACACAGGATTTAAGGGCATACACTAAACGACATATGGCTGGGGAAATCTCAGTGTCATGGGAATGAGGGTACAGGTTGTGCATAATGAACCTAACCCAAAACCGGGCAGCTCCCTGCATATTCCTCTGAGACACATGTTTTGGCCTTTGATTAATATTTAAATACCATGTTTTTCCAGCCAAGAACAAATGTCTCTGAAGCATATCCAGAGAATACATACCCTCAGCATCATAACTATCCGTGTTGAACAAAGCTGGGGCCATAGTAGGCGAGTAGCTAGGAAGGTGTAGGACACGTGCTATAGTAGCAGCATCATACGGCACCTCCTTGCCTCTCACATACGCAACCCTCCGATGCTCAACCGTTCCATGCAACAACTCCTCCTTCTTCTCTAATTATGCACGCCACCAAGCATGCGAATAAAACTCCCACACCAATTTCTGACTCAAATACTCCGGTGGTCCTCTAACCCAGGATTCCCATTTGTTAACTTGAATCACCTCCATCACCTCCTCCACACCTCTCAGACCAACCACCTGCTGACCGGAAACGGTCTCATCAAGGACCATGCCCAATTCCGGTTGCACCCTCCTCTTAACCATCTTTCCATCATGAAACTCGGCGACTTTCGGATGCTCAAAAGTCGTCCCAACCTCTCCACTACTATCCACCATTGGCCTCTTTCCTCTTCTCAACATGTTTTAGTTCAAAAATTGCAAAAGGCAATATATCGAACACCTGGCAGGCAGCACAAAACCTTCAAAATTTTAAAGAGAGAACTCAATCCTAACCTTCCAACTCTAAATAAATCTGACCAGAGAAGGATAGAGAAGAGATTCTTACCTTAAAACAATGAAAAATTCGTGTTCCCTAGCCCTTTGTATGAAAATCCGAATTGAGAAGAGAATGGAGGGGAATGGGATTTTTGAAAAATTTGAATGAAAAGGGAGAGAGATTGATGATGTTTATGATGATTAATGGAGTTGTGAGTGATTAATTTGATGAAATATGGGTGGATTTGATGGAATATAAGAATTGGAGATTGAATTTGGGGGTTAGGGTTCTTAGGAATTGAATTGGGGATGAAAGGGAAGTGGGGGGAATTGGATGTCTCCCCCCAGGCGTGCTGGGCATAAACCTGCAGACGCGCGCGCCCCAGGCGCGCCAGGCCATGCGCCTCAGGCGCGCCTGGTCTGTACACAGTGATTTTTTTAAATAAAATAAAATAAAAAAAACTAATCAACTAATAAACAGAGTTAGGAACTTACCTTTGTAGCACAACTTTTTCTATTGATGCACATGGAGGAACTCCTCCAAACTTATTTACCTGTGTCACATGAACAACTAAAAGTAGTGCTAGAAAGCACAACATTAGTAGTTACTTATAGAAAATTCCAACTCCTTATTCACTAAAAAAAAACAAACCTACACTACTAAATAATTACAAGAAATCCACTAGGATCCCAAATTCTATGGCTCAATTCCCATGTGATATAGGAATAACAAGTTACTCCCATGTCCCATAGGAATGAGCAGGGATGATGATGAAATAAGGAAAATTTAAAGATAAATTTAAACCCACCAGGGTCAAAAGGTATATTCCTTACATCATGCATCATCTTAGAAAATTTGCCTTTTTCCCCATTCATGAAGGTGTAAATTTCATGAACAAGGAAAACCAAATTGTTAGGATCTTTATTCATCCCATGGTACAACAATGCCTTATGTTGATGATTTGGAAAAACATCATATAAATTCAAGGGTCGAACATAATTGAAAAATTTTGAATCATCCACACATGCTAAGGATTTAACACAATTCTTAAGTTCAGAAAGTTCAGCACGCAAGGATGAGTCAAATTTTTCTACTATTATTCTATCCCCATCTGTTTTGTTTTGTTTCACCTCTTCTACCTCACGATGCACCTCAATTTCTTTTTCTTCTTCAAAATTTTCAGAGAGGTTAGGACTCAACTCTTCCTTAATGGAGAACTTTTGTACCCACTCCTCTATGATAGATTTCCTATACACATTGAATTACAATTTCTCAATCTCGAAAATCGAGGTATTTGCATCATAAGTAAGAGGAGGTGAATTCAAAACAAAATTAAAAAATTTTGACTTTACAAAAGGCATTATTATACATTTCAATGAAAAACAGAAAAATAAAAAGAAAAATAGGATTTACTAAAAACTACACTAAGTACCGAAAATAAACTAAAGAATACTATTCCCCGGCAACGGCGCCAAAAACTTGCTGATTTGCCAGCAAGTGGACTGGGTCAACGAGTAATATAGTCTGGAAGACCGAATATCGTCCCACAGGGAGTTGTGTTTTTAGTATATTTTCACCTTAATGTAATTAAAAATAAATCCTATAAACTAAAAAGTGTTTAAATTAATAATTCAGATTTAAAAACTATAATTAACTAAACTACTAAGTTGCTGAAATTAAATTAAAACTAGAGAACAATGGGAGAAAAGTGGTTAGGAACGTTGGTTGCATTGTAGGTTTCACTTATTCAATTATAATTCAGATTTTCCTTTAATTATCCTTCAATTCATGGACCATTCCTCTCAAATAGCAATAGTTAGATCTCTCTAACATTACCCTTATTTTCTAAATACTTAATCCTTGATCTCTCAACAAATTACAATATAAGAAAATATCAATTCAGCACAAGGGAATTATAAAGTCATATAATCATTTAATCATATCTCTATAACTAAACTGATTATACCATTAATTGCATGGCCTATTCAAAATCCCAACTCTCGTTGCAAATTAAGAAATCCAAAACATAAATTGCGCAGGTTTATGTATATAATAAAAACACAATTAATGCATGAATTGAAAACAGCAAAATCCTAAATCATAAATTGAAATAAGCTACGCCATACAAATTCACCTTGTTCCTAACACGAGGGTTTTAGTTACACATAGAAATAAGAAGAAGAAAAGACATAATAGGGAAATCCATAGACAAATTACCCCAAATCCTTCAATCTCAAATGCTCCAAATCAATGCAATCTCCCTCTTCAAATCTAAATACTGTTTTCTCCTCTAAGTTGGCTGCCTAACCTAATTCTAAATCACTAATTTATAATTACAATCTATCTCTAAGTAGAATCCCAATCAATTTCTGAAGTTTTGGCCCAATTGGGCTTTTTCTGGTGCACGCGCGCCCCAGGCGCACGCGGTGTCGCGCCCCAGGCGCGCGCCTCTACTGCTATTGTTGTTCCTCAAGTGGCGCGCCCCAGGCGCGTGGACTTGTTTCGGCTCCGATTTTCTCCGTTCTTTTTCCTATTTCAAGGTCTTTGAATGCTCTTTCCAATTCCATAATTTATTTTTGCATTTGAGCTCCAAAATCACCTGAAACACTGAACAAATGATCGAAAAGTTCATGGGAAACTACAACTACTAAAATTCCTAAAAACTAATAAAAAGTTCCTAAGTTTGCTATGAAAACAAGCCAAATCAAAGTAAAAGAGGATAAAATGAAGTCCAAAAGGTATATATATCAGACCCAAATCAACCTACGAGGACGAAAGCGAACTACGGGATTAGGATGGTAGAGAGTGATCTCCACTTCACCCTCAAAAACAACCCGGTGATCCTGATACTCCCAAACACCATCAAGGAGCGGGCGAATCTCGATGCAAAGCCGACATCTGGCCATCACCTAAAAGGGTAGGAGAGTAAGCCTAACACAGTCGCATTATCGAATAAGCCTAAGCCCTAACATTCACAACCAGATAGCAACAGCAATCACCAGTGCAACAATGCATATACATATGAGCACACACCAGTTTAGTTATTATCTTTCAGATAAGTGGCATGATGCATGTACATGTTTCTCCAACTTCGAGGCCTCTATGTCCACCGGGTCCAGATCTGAGGAACGGTGCGTTCAAGAACGCGGCACGGCTTACGGCACGTCTGCCAGCGTAAAAGGCACGACTTACAGTGTTTCCACCAGCGTAAAGGGCACGACTTACAGTGTTTCCACCAGCGTAAATGACACGACTTACAGTGTTTCCACCAGCGTAAACGACATGACTTACAGTGTTTCCACCAGCGTAAATGAAACGACTTACAGTGTTTCCACCAGCGTAAACGGCACGACTTACAGTGTTTCCACCAGCGTAAACGGCACGACTTACAGTGTTTCCACAAGCTTAAATGGCACGACTTACAGTGTTTCCACCAGCGTAAATGACACGACTTACAGTGCGTCCACCAGCGTAGAAAGGCACGGCTTACGGTGAACCCTGTGCATGCTTTCATAAAATATCAAGTTCAGTTACAGAAACGGTTCACAGGTTCACCTGCGTAGAAAAGGCACGCCTTACGGTGTTTCCATCTGCGTAGGGGTTCCTCAGATTGGGACTGGTCTGATAACCTAGCTCATGTATGTCATCAATGCAATTCTTGCCATCCTAGGTTATCATGCATATGTTCAAGTTCCAAGTTTATCATTAGTCCAACTATGTCATAATTATTTGACATCAGTTCAGTATGGATACATACATGTTTTTATTAGTTCATCATATAATCATAAGCAGTCAACATGTATCCATCAGTACATAAGCATAGCAGAGTCATACTAGTTCTAGGTCAGCTTAGTTCAGAGTAATCGAATAAAGTCCCATTATTTTCCTGACCTAAGTACACCTTAAGCCACTAGAACTTGGTTTAAGTAAGTCTTAATTACTTAAGACTTTGGTTAAGTAAGTCCTACTTACTTAAGACTAGGTTTAACTGAACTTTAGCTGACTAATCATGGACTAAGTCCCCTAATCATGAATTAGGTCTCTCTAATCATGAATTAGGTCTAGATTAATTGACTAATCATGGATTAAATCCAACTAATCATGGATTAGTTGACTAATCAGGGGATTAGGTTCACTAATCTAGGGTTTAAGTCCCTCTAATCTTGGATTAGTTGACTAATCATGGTTTAAAGTCACTAACCGAGGGTTAAGTCCAACTAATCTCGGATTAGTTGACTAACCATGGAATTAGGTTCACTAAATTCGGATTAAGTCTAACTAATCTTGGATTAGTTGACTAGTCAGGGATTAAGGTTACTAAGTTCGGATTAAGTCCAACCAATCTTGGATTAGTTGACTAATCAAGGATTAAGGTTACTAAGTTTGGATTAAGTCCAACTAATCTTGGATTAGTTGACTAATCAAGGATTAAGGTTACTAAGTTCGGATTAAGTCCAACTAATCTTGGATTAGTTGACTAATCAAGGATTAAGTTAAACTTAATTAGGTTCAAGTGCTCTTTAGTTATCTAAGACTAGGTTTAATTAATACTTTAATTTCCTAGTTCATTAGGATCCATACGGCCACCCTTAAGCTTGGGTTCATCCAAGGGTCTAATCATTCCATTAATCACATAACATATGAAATTTCTCATCAACACAACCACATTCACAAAATTCAGCATAGAACATTTAGTAATCACAAAAGTAATCACTCATTAACAATAAACATAGTCATAAAATTCAGCATAGAACATTAAGCAACCACATCTCAAGATTCATTACAATTCGGCCTCCAAGCCAAAATAACTCTAACTAGTGCCCTTGAGTCTCATGGTGACTCAACCTAGTTTCTAAGCTTTAAGACTTATTCTAGCAAAAGTGCAAGCTTCTCTCACTTACCTCTTGAAGACAACTATTGAGACTTAAAACTTTTGGGCCCTTCCTTACCAAACCGTGAGCACTCTCCCTCCTTAGCCACTTGAGACTTGATTCCAAGCTTCTAAAACTCTAAGGCTCCACTTGATTTGCCAAACCAAAGACCTTAAAGCTTGATTTGGGGTTTGGCCGTGAGGTTGCTAAGGTCTTGAGTTTAATGGTTGAAATTTCTTCAACACAAATCTTCAAGTAAGTGGCATATTCATGATCTAGAGTATGAATATGCTAAGGTTTCTTGTGTTTGGTAAAAGTTTAGGCTTGATTTAGGGTTGGGATGGGTGAGGCCGTGAGCTTCTAAAAGAGGAAGGGTTTGGATTTGAGCTTGTAAGCCTTAATCACACATGCATGTTGCATATTAATGATCTAGGCTTTAGATATGTGAAGATTTCTAGGTTTAATGGAAGAAAAAGCTAGGAAGAGGGTGGTGGTGGTGTTGGCCGTAAGCTTCTCAAGAGAAGAGGAAGAAGATGATGGTGAAGATGTCATGAAGAAAAGGGAGCCAAAGTGAGATTCATCCACACATGCTTACTTTTATGATAGCTTATGGTCAAAGGGTGAGTTGTTTAGGATGGCTAAGTGGTGTGCTTTGGTGTGGAGACCTCACACCTCATGCAAGGGAAGGAAATGTGGAGTTGCCACCTAACTCTTAACCAACATGCATGAAATGTGAGCTTGCCACCTCACTACCTCATGCAACTCACCATTCACTCCACACACATACACACACCACGGCCTACACACACACACACACTCTTCACGGCCTATACACACACATACACAAGGCCCAACACACTTTCATGGCCCAACATCACTCACAAGGCCCATTTGGTTACTTAGGTTTAATCTAACCCACTAAACCCTTAAGCCATTTATTAACCAAGCTAATCTAACTTTTAACTAAACTATTACGTATGTAATCCTAATCAACTTAAAACTACACAAGGCTAAGCTTAGCAAATTAGGTTTAAGCTAACCCTAATCACTATAAGCTAGTTAAACAAGATTAAGTCTTAGCACATCAAGCAAGGCAAAACATTAGTATAGCAAAGCATAACATTATTCGGGAACTAAAATTCAGGGATGTTACAGTAGGTGTGCCCGGTGAAGGTGGTGATCCGTAGTATAGGTTCCTAGTTATGTTTTGAGTATGTATTGCACTCTCTTGAGATGTACTAAGATGAAATGGCTCTACCCTGATGTAACTGTTTTATGAGACCATTATGTTTTGGAAAAATTTATCACCCTAAGGGAAGTAACATGATTTAGAACTGGTATTTATGAAACAAGGTTTATTTTGTCGAACGAGACATTTTATGATAATGGAAGAAAGTTTCAAAGCGTGATGTTGGTAACTGTAACATCCCGAATTTTTATTCTAATAATAATTAGAATAATAGTAAGATTTGGAAGTGAGGATTATCCTATAAGGGATTTAAAATGATGGATTAGGAGTACTTTGAGTGCATATAGGAGTCTAGGAGCATTGGCATCGAGAAGCAAATTTAAAGAAGACCCAAACGAGTGTTAAAAATCGATTTTTCGGTGTTATAAACACCCGACGTTAGGAAATTCAAAATAAAAGATTTAGGACTCAAAACACAAATTCCACCGTTGGATATGAAGGTATTATTTTTAGGAAGTTACTCGTCAAATTTGAGCAAGATCCGACGGTGAACGAAGAAGTTATCTCGAATTGAAGCAGGAAGAAAATAGGAGGAAAATAGGAAAATGAATAAATGGGGTACTGGGCAAAACACTGGAGTCTTTTGGAAAAGACTCGAGTGTTTTGGAAAAGACTGGAGTCTTTGTGAAAAGACTCGAGTGTTTTACAGATCCTGAATTAGGGAAAGGCAAAGCCCTCAGATTCACTCGAGTCTTTTAGAAAAGACTCGAGTATTTTGCATGAATTCACTCGAGTGATTGGGAAAAGACTCGAGTGTTTTTATCAGATCAGCAAAAAATAAAAACACGAGTTGGGGTCATTTTAACCCCAAAAATCACTTTCTCACTCTTCTTTTCTCCGGCTTCTCTCTAGGGTTTTCATCCCCAATCCTTCTCCAATGTTAAAATAACACCAAATCAAATTAAATTAACATCCCATAATCATTCCCCATCAAATCCCCATGATTTTCTATCAACAAAAACCCCAATTTCATTCTCAATCCCTCAAATCCCCAATTCCCAATTCAAAACCCTAAATCCTTCCAATCCCCATAATCACTCAAAGTTATCAAAAATTAGTGCCACAAATCAATTCCTCATGAATTTTCCCTCTCCAAAAACACATATTACTTCCTCTTTCTCATGAAATTCCAATTCCCTATCAAACCCCAATTTGTGTAATCGGTGGCATAGGGTCTTCTAATCATGCAAGGAAGCTTAGGAAGTGATTAAGGGCAAGGAATAGGAAGCTAAGAGGCATGGATTAGAGCTTGGTGAGGATGCTCCATCAAAACCCCCATTTTGGTTCTTGCTCTTCAAAGAGGTAAGAAGGGTTGTTCACATTACCTTTACTTAGAGAGTAAATTCTAGGATGTTATAGTGGTAGCTGAGAATAGAAAAGATTAGTTATAATAATATACAATAGGGTAATTGCAATAGACAATAAACAAAGCTTAGGAATAAAGGAAATGAACTCATTAGATAAATTGCGAATATATGTAGTATATGATGATGTTTGTAATGTGTGAACTTAGTATGGAAATGTTAAATGAACGGATAATGAATGAGGAAACTATAGGGAAATAAAGGTAATAAATCGAGTAGGTGAATAAATAAAATAAACCCGCCAAATTGTTTGTAATGCTATGTGTAAGTGAATTGTGTTGTTATGCTTGAATGCTTATATGTGAGATAATGGGTCTTAAAAATGAACCTAGGACTTAGTAAGATTAGAGGTATCACAAGCCAATGAAAGAATCAGAATATTGGGTATGTGTGGGAAATTAATATAGATAGTTAAACAAGAATAGTAATCAATTAATTAATCGAAAAGATAAGGAAGGGGTAAAGGGTTTATATTGGGAAAATGATTGTGAATGTGCGAATGTTGTGAATGTTAGTTTTATATGCTAACACCTTTAAGTGAAGATAAAGAAAATGGTAACAAGTCACATGATAAGACATAAATGAAAATACAGATCAAAGATAAGATGCAAACATAAACGAAATGCTATAATACAAATCATGTATATGTGTTATTTCTGAAATGGAAATGTATTGTAAAGTAAAAGAAAAGCAATAGGGTCTGCAGCTATTAATCGCGTATTGGGATCCACACCCATTAGGTGCACACGGTTAGGATAGGGTCCTACTAGCAAAGTAGGCCCGAATTAGCCCCAATAGGTACAAACCTCGCTCAGGAAAAATCCCCATAAGATCAAAGGCTCGTTAGGTTACGTGGATCCTACGCGACGATTAATAGCTGCAACACCAAATATAAGCATGAATCATGAATAATTGAGAATATATGAAAGTGAGAGAAGAAAAGAAAATAAAGGAAAGGCCCTAACGAGGGAAAGGTCTTACGGGTCAAGAAGTCCTGAGTGAGAAGAAGTCCTATTGGGTGAAGATACCATCCTAACCAATGTGCAAGCAAGAATACCTAATGGAATTATTATTTTGCTAGTAAAGAAAAAGACAAGATAAAAGTCCGATCCGATCCTGACGAGGCGTATCGGCATTAAAAGAATTAGTCGGCGCTCAGTACCGTACGGCTGGCTGAGGTTGGACTACATAATGAATACTGTAAAATGAAATAAAGAATGGAATTAAAAGGAAGCAAGCACATGAATCTTCATGTATAAGTATGCTAATAAAAATGAAAGAAAGAAAGGAAAACCAAAGATTAAAAGAATTAGAAGAAATAAATTATATGCAAGCTTTATGAATAAACGTATATTAATGGAATGAAAAAAAAAATAAGTGAAGAAATATATATTAAAAGAATGCAAAAATAAGAGAGAAATTAGAAGAACTTAATTATATATGAAAATTTATGAATAAGGAAGATTCAGAATAGTGTAGGCTTAGTTATTTGCTATGTCTTCTTTTAGAATTTATCTTCCTAAGTCCTGTGTAATGCTACCCTTCTTGCTATACTTTTACAGGTACAGAAGCGGAGTTTACATGGGTCATGGCCGAGCAGATTTATGTTCCACTACGTGGGATATATATATTGTTTTGAGTGGACTGTTATTTTGTAAAACTGAATATGTAATAGTTTTATGCCCTGAGACTAGTTCTAATCGGGCGTAGGATCATTTAAGTTGTTTGTAATATTTTTGTGTTTTATGTTTTTAAATAATTTTGGTTTGACAGGTTTAAAAGAAGAAAACTTTGGAAAGTCCGATAAACAGAGGAAACTCTGTCGGATTCTTGCTAAGGATTTTTACAAGTATTTAAGTTTTAAAAAAAGAAATTTTAAATCACCAATTTTATTAAAACCTAAAAATTAACTAATTAAAGTGAGGACGTCACAGTAACATCTCGATTTGGAACTTGATGCATGATGTGGGACATGAATGATTTATTTTATAACAAAAATGTTTTTGGAAAAAAGGAAATAATTTATAAAGGCAAACTCATGTCCACGTCACCAATGAAAAATAAATTCCAAGACTTTTACTAAATAAAAATATAATCAAGTTTCTAAATCGGGGTGTTACAGACCCAAGCACCACCATAGTAACCCCTCAAGACACCATTACCTTCGAATGACCACCACCACCATCGACGCGGGTCTAAAGACCATCATTGCCTCTTTGGTCACCATCCCACGATGAGCATCACCACCACCACAACGACCACTCTAGACTGCAACCACTATAACAACGACCATCACCTCCAACTAATAATGACAACAACCATTATAACAACGATCACCATCTCCAACTACTAATAACAACAACCACATGGAAGTTGTTATTAAATAATGATGGTAGTATATGTGCATAACGTGGTAGGAATGTTATCAAAATTATCTGTTTGAAAATAATTTTGAAAGCTGAAAACGAAAAAAATTTAAAACAGTAATTTTAAAACTGAAAACTGGTTTTGGTTTATTTATAATTTCAAAACTTAAACTAAAAATCGCCCCAAACAGGACCTTAATAATTTATTTTTTAATTTTAATAATGTTCATTTAACCTTTTTTTTTTCAAAAACTCGTTCTCTTCTGTTCTTCCCAATACACTACAGTAATGACACATCACCCAATCATACAAATCATCATGCCCATAGCCTTATTTATCAACCATCTTAGTGGCTTTTGTTGTAAAAGTTGGTCTGGTCCTCAACAAATTGCACCCACAAGGCCACAACTTTTTATGATCCTTTTTTCCTATGGTTGATAATCGAAGTTTGTTGAACCACTTATCAATAATTACTTCCCTTTACATAAGATAAGTAGAACCAAAGCCCACAAAGAGAAACAAAAGATTCATATATACCAGCACACAACGAGAAAACAATATGGGTGGCCTTTACAAAATTGAGCTATCCATATTCTCACCATTAGAAGAAACTGATCACAGCGCTCAGAAGAAGTGAATGCAATGGGATGATGTGTCATGTAACAACCCGATTTTCACTCCCAAAACCTTAACTGAATTATTATTAATTTACTGCAAAAATGAGGCCATTTTTTTTAAACATTAGTTCGTTAGTGGTTAACGATACCCTTTTGAAAATCGAGTTGTCACTTTTGAAACTTCCCGTACCCGAAATATCATCATCATATAAAAACATCATTTTCATTATAATTAAAACATAAGCCATAAGTACTGGAGTCACACTCCAAAAAGTTTTCCAAAAGTAGGCCAGAATTACAAAAGATTACAAACCATAATTAAAAGGTAGCTGAATTACATCCATGGTATTTCACAAAGTAATCCTCGATTGGAACTTAGATCCTAGACACACTAGACACAGAACACAAGACATCACTCCTCAGCTGAACTAGCGTCCGTCTCCATGTCTTCACTCGAATCCGCATCCGCTTCGTGATCAGAATCACTAGCGTCTTCTTCCTCCATCGGTTGAGGAATCACCGCAGCCAAAGGTGCGGGATCACCATCGTACTCGTGATGCTCCCTCGGTCCACCGTCTTGATAGTCGCGGAGAATGACTTGTCCCACATGTACGTCCAGACTTGTTCCTCGCAGACAGTGCCTTGGATCATCGATCTCCAATTGAGTTTCGCCTCGCCAAATCCAGCCCTCAGGAACAACCTCCCATGCTCCTCCCTGAAGAGGCCACATGTGGATTGCTACATGATATGCCATCTACCCGTTGCAATACCGGCAAAAGCCAATACGACAAGCAGGTAGGAGAGAGTCAGTGTACCATACACTAACGAGTTGACCATAAGGTCTCAGGGTAGACTCGATAGAAAGAAAGACAGACGACAATGACAATTCGACAAGTATACAGGGCGAGATAAGATACCCAGGGTGTAGAGGATAAACAGAATTTAATAAATAAACAGAACGGAATAGCAAGGCAAGTAACATAATATGAATAAATCATAATAAACAAAATATGCAAAGTATATAAATAACATATAAGGCACATAAAAGCAAAGCATAACTCATCAATCGAAATCAGGATTCGCATTACTGAACAACATCATTCAATTATATCATTATTCTTTGAATATTAAGTCTTATCATAACTCAGCTCACTCAATGAGGTAGGGGGAAAACCATCACTGAGGAAAAACGCACATGTCTACATCTCCTCGGTCTCCATCCAAACCTAGTCGGAAGCCAACAAGAGTACAGGACCTTTACCACGCGGGCACGACAGCTGTCTCAACAAAAATTTGGTCCCAGACCAGGAGGACTACAGCCTCAATCAATTCAATTCTCATAATTATCAATGCTCACTGTCCACGCAGTGGCGAATCACAATGCTCCGTTCCAGTCCCTCTCACTGTTATAGACTTGCATTCAAGGGGGTGACAGTATCATTTCTAGTTAGCTATGCGGAACTTGCCACGACATTGGACCCAGTCCCTACCACGTTAGTACGCCACTTGTGGAATTCGTTCCACCAAGAAATATACTCCAGGCTTCTTGACGTTCACTATCCTTGCCCTCCCCTCATGCAATCCCCACCTGAGTATCCGCAGATACCCATGGTATCTTCCTCTCCACTACTTCGCACTCTCATTCCTCACCGCGTATGATAGTCTTTTAATGTCTTTTAAGTCTTTTAAGAGTCTTTTAATTAACCTACAGTCGGCTTGCCCTTAGTCCATCCCTTCGACAAGACCCGACCACTAAGGGTTATCTCTTTTCCCCACTTTCACATATCATTCTTTCATTTCCTCAAGCCACTTGGCACAATCACATCATTCCATAGGAATTCATGTAGCTCTCTTTAGCGATCATTTCCATCTTGGAATCCATCAGCACGATCTCATCTCCACGAGTGTAGTCTCCTCGTCCATTGCATTGTTACTCCACCACATTTCCTTGACTCACGTTGTGCATCGCTCTTTCACTGATCTTTACATTATACTTCCTCTTTTATGTTCTTATTATCATTCATAATAACATCCAGATTCATCGCACAGGATATAATATTTTCACAATAACATAGTAAAGAATTTAATGCAAAATAGTAACAAGCATGCATCAATTTAGTAAAACACGTAAACATATAGCACAAAATAAATCACGTAAGTCTTTCCACATCACCACACGAGCAACTGCGTTATGGGCTCACCCCACTCTCACTCACTTACCTCTTAATCCAGCAAAAGAAATGCTTTGTCCTCGGAAATCTCTAGCTTCTCTTTGAGAATCGTTCCCACCGTCTACTGAATTACCTCGAGGTAAATAAATACACTTTTATTAAAAACCATATCAATTAAAAATCACAACTTGGTCTCTTGAATATAAAATCCATTGCCTTGTTTCAGTAAAGACAAACAATTCTTTATTTTTCGTTACTTTTGTATATGCTTCAAACAATCATGATGTTAGAAAAGAGCTTTGGCAGGTCATAAAAGGCATGAGCTCATTCATTCAGATTCCATGGATGATTCTTGGTGATTTTAATACAATTCTGGATCCTGATGAGAAGGTTGGTGGTACTGTTGACATTGATCATTTCCAGGATTTTAAGAACTGCATTGATGATAGTTCCTTGATTGATATGAGATTTAAAGGATGCTCTTTCACTTGGACTAATAAACAGCTTGGCCAGGACAGAATTATATCTAAGCTGGATAGGTGTTTAGTGAACAAGGAATGGTGTGATTCTTGGCCTAATGTTGAAGCAAATTTTATGCTCCCTGGCCTTTCTGACCATTCCCCAATTCTGGTGGAATGGAATTAGGCTGCTCAAAAACTCAGGTCAGAATTTAAATACTTCAATATGTGGTCTCAGAATGAAGGTTTCCTCAACATTGTTAAATCAATTTGGGATCTGAGTATTACAGGTAAGCAGATGTACCAATTAAGTGTGAAGCAAGCTCTACTAAGGAGACCCCTATTAGATCTTAATAAGGCAAACTTCTCAGATATTGACAAAAAGGAGAAGGATCTAAGGGACAGACTGAATTTTACTCAGCACCTTTTATCTCAATTGCCTCAGGACCCTATTTTGCAAATTGAAGAAAAAAAGCTTTCTCTTGAATATAGATCCACTCAGCAAGCTATGATGTCTTTCCTCAGACAGAAAGCCAAAATTCATTGGTTAAAAGAAGGTGATCACAATTCTGGCTTTTTTCATGCTTCAATTAGAGAAAGAGTTTACAGGAACAGAATTCTCAGAATTAAGGATGCTCAGGGAGGGTTTGTCACAGGGCAAGAAATTATTAGCAATTTGTTCACTGCTTACTACCAGAAGCTCTTCTCAAAGAAATTTCATTACTAGTGGAATGCAGCCTTTTCAACAGGGAAGACCTTGACTGTGAATCAACAGATTAATCTGATCAAACCATTCACCAATGATGATATCAAACAAGCCTTCTTCTCAATAAACTCTAATAGCTCTCCTGGACCAGATGGCTATGGCTCTGATTTTTATAAGAAGGCATGGGATGTTATTGGTCCAAGTTGCTGTGATGCAATCCATGAATTCTTCTCTTCAGGTAAAATTCTGAGGAAATTTAATGAGACTAATTTAGTCATGACTCCTAAGATTGAGGGTCCAACTGAGGTGAAAGACTATAGGCCTATTGCTTGTTGCAATACTTTCTATAAATGCATTGCCAAACTTTTATGCAGCAGACTTAATCAAGTCTTGCCTGATTTGGTCAATGAGAACCAGACAGCTTTTGTACAGGGTAGAAGCATCATACACAATGTCCTTATTTCACAAGAGTTACTGAGACTGTATGGTAGAAGGAACATATCCCCAAGATGCCTTATGAAGATTGATATTCAGAAGGCTTATGATACTCTTGATTGGAGATTTCTTAGTGATATGTTAACAGCATTCAAATTTCTTGATAAATTCAAATCCTGGATTTGGACTTGTGTTACTACTGCCACTTATAGAATTGTTATTAATGGTCAGAAATCAGAAGCTTTTACTGCATCCAGGGGCTTGAGACAGGGTGATCCTGTTTCACCTCTTCTTTTTGTCCTTGCAATGGAGATTCTGACAAGACATTTACAAGCTGCTGCTAACCACAGAAACTTTAGGTATCATCCTCTATGTAAGAACCTGAAACTGATTAATCTAGCCTTTGCAGATGATCTCATGATCTTCTGTAAAGGTCATCCAGCAAGTGTTGGTATCTTGATTGAAGTTTTTAAGGAGTTCTCCTTGAGTTCTGGTTTGGAAGCTAGTCCAGTAAAATCCCAGATCTTCATGGCTGGCCTGAATCTTGGTAAATAGAATGAGTTGATGCAGATCACAGGGTTTCAAAGGGGTATATTTCCTTTTAAATATCTTGGACTGCCTTTATCAGCAAAGAAATGGCCTATTAACACTTGCAAGGTGCTTGTTGAGAAGGTTAGCAAAAGGATTAACAGCTGGAAGTCCAGGAATCTTTCTTACCAAGCAAGGTGTTGTCTTATTAATTCAGTGTTGCTCAGTCTTCAGGTTTATTGGAGCCAAATTTTACTGATTCCTAAGGCTGTGCTTAGATCAGTTGAAAAGAAATGTAGGCAGTTTCTTTGGGGAGCTGATAGTGGTGGTTCTTATCATTCTGCAGTAGCTTGGTCTCATGTTTGTCAGCCAAAGAAGCATGGTGGTTTAGGCTTCAAAGACAGCATCACTTGGAATGTAGCAGCATTAGGAAAGCAAGTATGGTTCATTGCTAACAAAAAGGATACTCTTTGGGTTAAATGGATCAATTCCATTTATCTAAAGGGGTCTGACTTCATGGATTATATTCAAAAACCTGGAGATGGCTGGCATTGGAAGCAAGTGATTAAAGTGAAGAATAGATTGAAGGCTCACTTTCAAAATGATCTATGGAGACATTCACCTGATGGTTCTTACAACATTCGCAGTGGTTACAAGATCCTTAAGAACCATTCATCCTTTCTTTTCTATAGATTTGTTTGGAATCCGGTTAATGTTCCTAAGCACAATTTCATTGTGTGGCTGTCTATGCTTGATAAACTTAAGACCAGAAACAGAATGAGTGTTTATATGAACTTGCCTACTAACTGTGTCTTATGTGGTTCAGGGAATGAAAGCAGGAATCACTTATTTTTTGAATGCTCCTGGAGCCAGCAGTTGCTCGATGCTGTCTACCTCTGGATTGGGTTGGATCATTGGCCTAAGCTCTATCATCACTGGTCTCGTTGGCTTATCTATGGATTCAAAGACAAAACAAGGCAAAGGTGCATTTTCGCTTGTTTTGCAGCAGTCATTTATCATATCTGGGAAGCAAGGAATAAACAGATTTTTGCTCAGGAGAATCAATCGGTGGACTATGTGCTGAAGTGTGTGAAATTTGAGATTGCTTGTAGAATAAGTTTTTGTTTTCCTCATTTTCAGAATTGGGACAATTTTGCCTTGGTTAATCGCATCCTCATTCAATTATGTAATTAGCTTGCTGGTTAGGGTAATGAATTCTTCCTAGAAGGTGGCATTATTCTATCCAGTTTTGGCAAGCTCTTTCTCTTTGAACCCTTCCTAGAAGGTGGCAAAGGGATTGAGTTTGGCCTTTAGGTGTATGAGTTTATTTCTGCTTGTTGGTTTATGAGTTTTTCGTTTACCAAAAATATAAAATCCCTTACTCTCTTTATTGTATTCTTTAAAATACAAATGTTTATCAAGACAACTCTCAATCTTTTCTTATTCTTGAAATCCTTTAAAAATCATTTGAAAACTCATATTAAAATAAATAAAATAAATGGTTTATGTGGCTGTATGGAAAAAGTCCAGCCACCTTTTTCACTTTGTAAAACATTGAAAAATCAACAATTTCTATTCTAACTTTTGTACATCAAATAACACTTGAAATCCACCCTTTTTACAACTCAAAAACACTTTTTAAAATTGAAATACCTTGAAATAAAATCTTGGACAGTAAGGGACAAAATCAAACCATGAAAATACTTTTGAAAATAATCAAATATAATTTCCCATTTCTTTTAAGAAAACCGAATGGGACCAAAACAAAACAACACATTTTAAATAAATTTTTCTCAAAATAAAAACATAAAACATAATCATTTCAATGAGTCAATCACATGCAAAAAGAATCTAGCTTATCCAACCTAGTATAGACCGAATCATCATCATAGGAAAACAAGTCTTTGATGCACTTTTTCTTCATGCAAAACCTTAAATTACTAAATCAAAAACATGCATTTCAAACACAAGGTTTTAGAAAAATACCACTCCCTTTTCTTTACAAAACCGTGACCTCTTAGTCACTTCAAACATGTTCTCATTTTTATTTTCTTTTGCATGTGCTTCTAAAAATCATTTAAGGTAAAAGAGAATCACATGCATGAACATTTTATGAAAAACAATCATGATCCTTTGATTTTCAAAGCTTGACCGAAACTCATCAACAAAATCAAGAGGAAAAACTTAAATCTTTAGCTTTCAAACACTCATGAACTTAGATCAAAATAAAACCATTTTGAAAAAGTTGTTTTTCTTTGTTTTCTCATCAAAACCGTGACATGCAAACCAAGAAACAAGACTTTTTGAGTTTAAAAAAATCACATTCAAGACTTCAAGATCAAAGCTATTGAAAATCAAGGCAAGAATCAAGTCTTTTTTTTTCAAGATTAAAACAATAGATCAAAGTCTTTTTGAAAAGAAAACCAAAGATCAAAACTTAGAAAAATCAAAGTTAAAATCAAAGCATTTAAACCACTTAAATCAACTTTAACACACATCAAACCAACATTCATGTACTCAAAACAACATAAAAATCATCACAACCTAATTTTCTAGACATGGCCGAATGGTAGAGTCCATGGTTTAAGGTTCTACAAGATTGTGTGGCTCTTGAAACTCAAGATCAAAGTTAAATAGGTACTTATAAACATAGATCTACAAGAAAATTAAACATGCAACAACATTCAAACCTTACAAGACTTGGAAAATGAAAACTACTTATAACACTTTATGATCTTCGAACAAACAAAGAAAAAGAGAAGATCTTCAACCACCTTCACTTGATCTTCAAGGAATCCTAAGGCTTTTGGGTTTGATCTCCTTCTTCTTCTCTCCTCCAAGCTCACGGTTTCTCTCTCTCTCTCTCTCTCTCTATGTCTCTCTCTAAGAGCTTGATGACACTCTTAGAATTGTGTTTAGAAAATGAATGGGAAATGTGAAGGAAAGAGTTGGAAATGAACTAAGATTATGGGTATAAATAGACAAACGAATGTTTCCCTTGTTGCCCTTCAAAAATAATTCGGCCAAAGAGTGTTGCTTAAGGGGTAATTTTGGCTTCACAAAAGTTTGCATTGCTTAAGGCCAAGTCATGAGACAAATGGAGTAAAATTAGGCTTAATCCTTCATCCTATTGGTTGGTCAATCTCTTAACTATACTTTCTACTAAACTAAACCTACATGCTACTAGTCTACTACCTTAGGGTGCAAGAAAGTCAAAACTCTATCATGCATGCACATACATACATATACGGCCAAACATACACATGCACACACATACACATAGAAAATTATTTTTTTTCTTTTCTCATAAAATCACAATTTCTTAAAAATACCAAATATCAAATACTTAATTATTTCAACTTTAAAACTCAATTCCAAAACTCATAAGATTTTCTCATAAAAATCCTTTTCTTTAAAACCATAAAAGAAATCCAATCTAAGAAATATTCTTTTAAAATACTCTTTTTGAAACACTTTCTCAAAATAATCTTTTTATCATTAAAACAAATATGAGGTATTCAGACGGGGTGTTACATTCTCCCCAACTTGGAGATTTCTCGTCCCCGAGAAATGCAGTACCTGAAGCAAACAGGTGTGGGAAAGAACTTCTCATCTTACTCTCAAGATCCCATGTCGCATCTTCTCCATTATTCCGACTCCATACTACCTTAACTAAGGGAATATCTTTTCCTCTTAACATCTTAACACTACTACTATCTATCCTTAGGGGTATAGCCTCAAATGTAAGATTTTCCTTTAGTTGTACCGAATCGGGTTCAATGATGTGTGAAGGATCATAGACATATTTTCTCAATTGGGATACATGAAAGACATTATGCAAGTTCGAAAGAAAAGGAGGTAAGGCAATTTGGTAGGCTAAGGGTCCTATTCGTCTAAGAATTGGATAAGGTCCAATGAAACGAGGTGTAAGTTTTCGGGTTTTGAGCATTCTACCAATTCCAGTAGTCGGCACTACTTTCATGAAAACAAAATCTCCTTCATTGAATTCCAGCGGACTTCTCCTCTTGTCCTGATAACTCTTCTGTCTACTTTGAGCAGTCCTCATCCTTTCCTGAATTAGCCTCACCTTTTCATTTGTCTGCTGCACTACATCTGGTCCTATTATTAAATGCTCACCAGTCTCGAACCAACACAACGGCGTTCTGCACTTTCTACCGTATAGAGCTTCATACGGTGCCATTCCGATACTTGAATGAAAACTATTGTTGTAGGTAAACTCAATCAGATGCAGAAAAGAATCCTAATCACCGGCACTTTCAATCACACAAGCCCTCAACAGGTCTTCCAACGTTTGGATAATTCGCTCTGACTGTCCGTAAATGCTCGGCGTGTTCTTCCTTAGTCTTGGAGTAAATCAAAATATCGTCAATAAATACGACAACAAATGAATCCAAGTAAGGATGAAAAATTCTATTCATGTAGCCCATGAATATCGCAGGAGCATTCGTTACACCAAAAGGCATAACCAGATACTCGTAATGACCATAACGAGTTCTGAAAGAAGTCTTAGGAATATCCTCCTCCTTCACTCTTATCTGATGATACCTGTAACAGCCCGATTTTCATGAACCGAAATAATTAACTTTTACTTATTAAAGTTGCAAAAATGAGGCCAATTTGTTTTTTTTTAAAACCTTGTTGAAGTGTTCCTGATGTATTCCAACGTCTTTTCTTGAAAACCGAGTGGTTACTAAAACAGTTCACTTCATAAAAACTTTATTTTCACAAAATGACATGTTTCAAAAGTATCATGATAGTTTTTCCAAAGGCATACATTGTTCGATCTTCCAAAATAAAGTATTCCACATTACATAATTAAAAACTTGGCTGAATTACATAAATGGCACAATGCTAGGTAATCCTTGACTCAAAACACAAACAACAAAAAACTTAAACTAGACACACTACTCTCACTTCCTTCTGATGAAGACAACGGGATACGGTTCCCTTTCCTTCTTGCGCCCTTTCTTTCGCTCCCGAGGATGAAGCCACCTCTGCTGCTACTTCCCCGTTGTCGTTAAACTCCAGCACCAATTCATCTAAAGTGGTGATCTCCAAGCGATGCTCCGTCTGCCCATTGAGATATCAGCAGCCCCAATATGCCAACGAACAGGAGAGAGTAAGCGATCCGAACGACGCATCGTCGACGGTGTGGGATTACAGTAGGCGAAATATCAAGACCATACAAGCATACAACACACAACAAACATCCAACATAATAATCAAGCACATCATGATTATCATCATAATTCTTATCACTATTTTCTTTATTTTATCAAACTAACATTCTTTCTTTCTCAACTACTTCCTCAATCTCACTTTCAAATCTTTTACTTTCATGTCTCAAACCCATTCCTGTCCTCAGCATTTCAGGGGACCATAATCGTGTTATTAACAATCTCTTTATTACTTTCCAATTATCATTATTAAGTCTTATCAGATCATAACCATCGATGATTGGGAAGAATAATATCATCGAGGCACTCCCTTCGTTACCATCGTCTCACACGTCTACATCTCCTCGGTCATCACCCAGCCTAGTCGGAAGCGAACAGGAGTACAGGACCTTTACCACGCGGGCATGACAGCTGTCTCAACAAATGGCTCCAAGCCATGAGGTCTCAACCTCAAAACATATCATATAATTAAGGCTCACTGTCCACGCAGTGGCAAAACACATTGCCCCGTTCCAGTCCCTCTCCACTGTTCTCGAAATGCCATAGGGGTGACAGCACTATTCTGGTCCCGGGTGCAGAACTTACCATGGTATTAGACCCAGTCCCCACCACGTTAGTGCACCACATGTGGAGTTCGTTCTGCCCAGAATAGTACTGAAGGCAACGTGACGTTTTACCGCCCGAGCCTACCCTATTGCATTCACAACCCGAATATCCCTGATATCCGGGGTACCTTCCTCTCCACTACTTCGCACTCTCATACCTCACCGCGTTAATGTCTTTTAATGTCTTTTATCTTTTGTTTAACCTAAGGTCGGCCCATCCTTCGTGCATCCCTTCAATGAGTCCCGACCACTAACTTTGCACAATCTTTTCTCATTAGAGCACAGAGCTGGGTTCACCTCATCACACTTGCATCTTATTATTCGACTTGTCTCAACAATCTCATATCACCATATTTATCAAAGTCTCAACTCACAAAACTTTTTCTGAAAACTTATTTCACCAGTTTTCTAAAAATCTCGTTTCAAAAGCCTTTTTCAAAAATACTCATTTTCAAAAACCTCTTCAAAACCTCTTTCCATAGATCCTTTCAAAAACCTTATTTCAAAACTTTTCGAAAACATATTGTTTCAATGAGTACCAGTGGAGGAGCAAGCTCAACTCAACACCAGTCTCACTTCAACAATATCACAAAGGAGCCCAACTCCTCTTAAATCACCTCTCATTTCACGTATCAACACCACACCACTTTCCTAGCTCTAGCTTAACCTCATTCGCATCATCAAATCTGTCCCCAATCTCAATGCTTTATCTCTTTTCCAATAAATCTCATATTCTTTATTCCCATTTCTTTCTCATGGTGTCTTTACTTTACAATCTTATTTATTTCATTTCTGTTTTCAGGATGTAACAGACGTCCATCAGCGTGTTGTTCACATTAATCATCAATATAATTATCATCATGCATGATTAAATAAATAAACATACAAGCATGCCATTTCACACAATCATCACGCAACAATAATGTGGTCTTCGTCACCTTCGTATAAGTGGCCACACAATACAAACAATTGCCACTTATACTACTGACTCCGAACCACTAAGTTCCGATCTTTGAGATGATACGGAACGTCCTAATATGTCACCTAAACACCACAGTATCTTAGGATAGCTTCTCTCTCACCTGAGGTCCAACAATTAAATGCGTACGCTCTCCTTGGATCCTTGTTTCTGCCAACTGCCCCAATCCCTCGTCTTTAAGATTCCTCGTACTAAATAAAATACGTTTACGTCATTAATTTGTATTAAGAAAATATTCTCTTAACTCATTTCACATTTCATTCCTTATGGGAAGACTTAAAAACGTAATTATTTTCTCAAAACAACTCTAATACTTTCTAGCACTTTAAATTCTTCAAAATCATTTGAAAATATCATATAAGTAAATTCATTTGGGTTAGTTGCTGGTCCGTTCTGGACAGCACCTAAAACACGTTCGAAAACACCGAAAAATGTACTATTTATAATCCGGCTTTTTCTTAATTCAAATAACACTTGAAAACTATGTTTTAAATCACATGAACACATTTTTAAAGTCAAGGAACAACTTCAAACAAATATGGACAGCAAGGAAATATTTTTGCGAATCCGTTTTAGAAAAACCCGAAAACATCATAAAAGCTCTTTTACCTCAAATACTTCTTTAGTTTAAATTTAACACTTTAAAACTCAAGCTTTTGTCATAAAACAGTTCTTGAACAGCCACCACACAATCTAAAGTCTCAGATGGATTTATTTTTAAACCACTTAATTTAAAAACCAATCACACACTCAAATATTTTTCAAACACAAACTAACACACAACCACAAAACCACACAAATGAATTAAGTCACACAACTACTTATTTTATTATGAACCAAATATTTATTTTCAAACAAATACTTATTCACACATACACTCACAAGCCGAATGGAACTAAAAATATAACCAAACACTTAAACCTTATTTTCTTTTCTTTCATGAAATAAAATCATTTACCCCTTCTTTCTCTTAAAACCGAGTATACGTATGAGTCTAAGAAAAATTTATTCAATATTAAGGACATGAAATCATGAAGTCTTTCATTCCATTTTGTTCCAAAACCGTGAGCCCTTCTAGAAAGAATTTAAGCAAACTTTAATTCATTTCCTCAACTTAAATTAATTTACCAAACCAAATATAGTTTCCTTTATCTTTTTAATCAAAACCAAATTGGAATAAAAATAGTCACAATACAATCTCAAACAAATTAATTTAACAAGACATATTCATTGCTTTTTGTGTCACTTCATGAAAAGGATTTTGCCTACTAAACCTAGCTAGGCCGAACCATCATCATGGCAAAAACATGGTTTTGAAAAAATACTACCTCCCTTTTCAAACACAAAACCGTGACCTCTTTTTCTCCTCAAACCAAGTTTTCAATTTCATTTTCTTATATGTACTTTAGGAATCCTTGAATCAAATAGAAAATGACATGCATGTACTTAAAGCACCAAGATCACCATGAAATCAACATGCAACACTAAAGATCTTGACATTATTGTTAAACACGTTTAGATCATCCATTTATTTATCAATAAACTCTTAAACACATCACAATTCACGGTTTCAAGCAAGAAAATTAAACATGCAAAGAAATTTACTTTAGACTTCTCAAAAATTTCATCAAACCTTTAGATCTAAAAGATTTAGTTTGAAAAGCTTTAGGATCTCTTATGAAAACTTTAAACAAGTTAGGAAATCCGTTGATTAGATGTTTACAAATTTCTTCAAGCTTTGAGAAACTAATATGTAAAGAGATACACTTTAAACTTTACAAAAATCTCCAAAACTATTTAGATCTTTATGATTTATGTTGAAAAACTTTAAGATCTTTCATGAAGATCTTAATGGAGTTATGAAGTCCGTTAGTTAGAAGTTTATAAGTTGCTTTAAACTTTAAAATCCATGATCAAGTACAAACACACTTGTACTCACCATTTAAGCTTTTGGGAATTAATATGCAAAGAAGAAAAGAAAGAAAAATCACAAGATCAAAAGGAAAAATCTAAACTATTACAACTTTCTTCATAATTTTCGAACTACCCACCAAGAAAGGGTTGATCTTAAAGCTTCTAAGGTCTTGGATCTTCAAAGAAAACTTAGGTTTTTGGCTAGATCTTCCTCCTTCTTCCTCCTTCTTTCTCACGGTTTCTCTTTCTCTCTATGTGTGTTGAGAGCTTTGATTTTTGCTCTACAACAATTGTGTTTGGGAATGGAAGAATGAAAGAAAGGGAATGGAATGAGTTGTGTGCCAATGTACTAAGGCCAAAGGTATTTATAGGCAAACCGTGAAGTCCCTCTTTTACCCTTGGTTTGGTCTTGGTTGTACACAAATGGGAGGGGCGATTTTGTCCTTACAAAAACTTGCATGGGTGGAGGTTATCAAACTTAAGGAGACAAGGTAGGATAGTCTAGGGTATTAGGGGTCATTTTAGGGCTAATGGGTGGTTGGTTTTTAGTTAGGGTTTTTCTTCTAATCTAGTTTGGTCATGGTTCTAGTTAGTTCCCTTGGTTACTTGCTTAAGAAATAAAAATCCTAGGTTCATGCATACACACACACACACGGGTAACACACACACATATACACACAAATATACGTACATACATACACACATACATACACATTGCAATCCCACTCAATCACTCAATTAGTCATGAAATAATTTCCCCTTCAATAATCTAATATTAACACTTAAACATACTTTCTCTTTGACTAATAAACTGTACCATTTGGCTATAATTATGGCCCTCATTTCATTTTCAAAAATCATATTTTAATGTATTAAAGATATTCTCAAAAGAAAAAATTCATTTGGAGTCCTTAACTATTTTTACTAAGTTATTCTCTCAAAATTCGTCCTTTAAACACCTCAAAATAAATTTTTGCAAACCAACCCAGAAAATTATAAAAGTTACATTTTTGAAATCTACATTTTAATACGACCGTTTTCATATAAAGATCATAAAATTCGGAGTTACGGTTGAAAAGATATGGATTTTCAAAGTTAACAAACCCAAAAATAAAAATAAAAAATCATTCTTTGATAAAATCACAATTTCTTTAAAACACCAAAAATGTCTAACACATAATTATTTCTTCCAAAATTATTCTCCACTTAAAATCATAAAATAAGAAATTTACTTCAAGAAAACATTCTTTCAAAAACATTTTCTCCATTTAGATCTTTTAAGTATTTAAAATAGTACGAGGAATTTGCGGGGTGTTACAATACCCCGATCTAAGGTCGATCTTGGAAAATACAGTCGCTCCCTTCAATTGATCCAATAAGTCGTCAATTCTGGGCAGAGGGTACTTGTTCTTAATTGTCACCTTATTCAATTGCCGATAATCCGTACACAAACGCATACTACCATCCTTCTTCTTGACGAATAAAACCGGTGCTCCCCAGGGTGAAACACTAGGCCTTATCATCTTCTTCTCCAACATCTCTTCCAATTGCTTCTTCAATTCAGCTAACTCGGCCGGAGCCATCCTATAAGGTGCTTTAGAAATCGGTCCAGTTCCAGGAATCACGTCAATTGAGAACTCTACTTCTCGAATTGGCGGTAAACCAGGTATCTCTTCCGGAAAAACTTCGGGAAATTCCCGAACTACGGGTAATTCATGCAGTTCCTTGTCCTTTTTGACATCCAACGAAGCTAGAAATATGTAAGCTACCGCGTCGTCCTTCAATGAAGTTCGAATATGCTTGGCAGATGAATGCTCAAGGTCATTGGGTTTAGGAAAAGAAGATTGGGTTTCGCTAAAGACTAACGACTTTTCGGAACAGTTCAGAAGAACATGATTCCTAGTAAGCCAGTCCATTCCTAATATAATGTCTATTTTAGAAAGGGGTAGTTGAATCAAATCAACAAAATAAGTGTTTCCTTCTATTTCTAAAGGACAATTAGGACAATAAGTAGACACTATCACAGGCTTATCAGTAGGAGTAGAAACAATCAAGTTATAGGGTAAAGCATCTACTTTCAAATTTAATCTATTCACCACATCATGAGAAATAAAGGAATGAGTAGCACCCAAATCGTACAATACTAACAAGGAATTCTTATAAATGAAACATTCACCTTGGATAAGATTAGCAGCATTCGCAGCTTCAGCTCCGCTCATCGTAAACACTCTCCCTGGCATAGTTGGACGATTTACATTCCCCAAATTAGCTGTTCGCTTAGCCTCCCTGCAGTCTCTTGCCATGTGACCAGGCTTGTCACAGTTGTAGCAGTTCGAATTCCTTGGTGGACACATCAGACCGAAATGATTACGACCACACTTGTTGTAATGAGGAGGTACGTTCCCTGATCTCACTCCACCGAAACTATTACGATTACCACCGCCACGATCCATACGATTCCCTCCATAGCTGCTGCCCCCACGGTTTCCACCGCGATTACCGTTGCCTCCGAAGCTTCCGCCTTGACCGCTTCCTCCAAAACGTAGATCTCTCCTTCCGCTCAAACCAGAATATGGGTGCGAAGTCCTATACCTTCCTCCGGAATCTCGATGAAAAGGAAAGTTACGAGCCGGTCCATGAGATGAAGAAGGGTTCACTACCCTATCAGTCGCTCCTCTTGCTTTCAAACCTCCCTCATACATACGACAGCGATTCACTAAACTAGCAAAATCATCTATCTCTAAATGAGAAAAAGCTAACTTAATATCAGGCTTAAGACCATCCCTAAACTTATCACACTTCGATCGTTCATTCCCTCCTCCAGCATATTGAGGTACATACTTAACTAACTCTTCGAATTTTGAGGCATACTCGTCGACCGATAAATTCCCTTGAGTCAACCTCAAAAATTCCAGTTCCTTCTCAGTCCTCAGATACAACGGAAAATACTTCTCAAGAAATCTCTGCTTAAAAGCTTCCCACGTCAGTGCTTCTCCCAGATTCACCATCACCTGCTTAGTAACTCGCCACCATGCTGCAGCCTCTCTCGTCAGCATAAACCCAGCATGTGCCAACTTCTGCTCATCGTTACACTGCACCATACCCCCGAAAATACGCTCTAAATCCTCTATCCATTCCACAGCCGTGTCCGGAGCAAAGCCTCCCGCAAACTCCTTTGGGTTACGACGACAGAATTCATCCAATCCTTTGTAGCCTTGGGCTTCCAGATTTTGAGATTGTTGCTGAGTGTTGAAATTCTGCTGCGCTTGTTGATGCAATGCCTGAAGATTATCGTTGACTCCCGTCATCATAGCCGCCATCCGAGTCATAAAATCTGCCGCATCCGGGTGATGAGCATCCTCACCAGGGTTTCTCGAATTTGAACCGGAAGGTCTCCCACACGCACGACTCATCTTAAAAGGAAACAGAAAGGGAATTCAGCGCACGATAACACAGAACCTAGACTCTAGACACACAGAGTGACACAGAGTAAACATGGATAGCCTTACATGCTTAAGGCCACTGAGGATTACCATTGCTCTGATACCACTTCTGTAACAACCCAATTTTCACTCCCAAAACCTTAACTGAGTTATTATTAATTTACTGCAAAAATGAGGCCATTTTTTTAAAACATTAGTTCGTTAGTGGTTAACGATACCCTTTTGAAAATCGAGTTGTCACTTTTGAAACTTCCCGTACCCGAAACATCATCATCATATAAAAACATCATTTTCATTATAATTAAAACATAAGCCATAAGTACTGAGTCACACTCCCAAAAGTTTTCCAAAAGTAGGCCAGAATTACAAAAGATTACAAACCATAATTAAAAGGTAGCTGAATTACATCCATGGTATTTCACAAAGTAATCCTCGATTGGAACTTAGATCCTAGACACACTAGACACAGAAGACAGGACATCACTCCTCAGCTGAACTAGCGTCTGTCTAGATGTCTTCACTCGAATCCGCATCCGCTTCGTGATCAGAATCACTAGCGTCTTCTTCCTCCATCGGTTGAGGAATCACCACAGCCAAAGGTGCAGGATCACCATCGTACTCGTGATGCTCCCTCGGTCCACCGTCTTGATAGTCGCGGAGAGTGACTTGTCCCACATGTACGTCCAGACTTGTTCCTCGCAGAATGTGCCTTGGATCATCGATCTCCAATCGAGTTTCGCCTCGTCAAATCCAGCCCTCAGGAACAACCTCCCATGCTCCTCCTTGAAGAGGCCACATGTGGATTGCTACATGATACGCCATCTACCCGTTGCAATACCGGCAAAAGCCAATACGACAAGCAGGTAGGAGAGAGTCAGTGTACCATACACTAACGAGTTGACCATAAGGTCTCAGGGTAGACTCGATAGAAAGAAAGACAGACGGCAATGACAATTCGACAAGTATACAGGGCGAGATAAGATACCCAGGGTGTAGAGGATAAACGGAATTTAATAAATAAACAGAACGGAATAGCAAGGCAAGTAACATAATATGAATAAAGCATAATAAACAAAATATGAAAAGTATATAAATAACATATAAGGCACATAAAAGTAAAGCATAACTCATCAATCGAAATCAGGATTCGCATTACTGAACAGCATCATTCAATTATATCATTATTCTTTGAATATTAAGTCTTATCATAACTTAGCTCACTCAATGAGGTAGGGGGAAAACCATCACTGAGGAAAAACGCACACGTCTACATCTCCTCGGTCTCCATCCAAACCTAGTCGGAAGCCAACAGGAGTACAGGACCTTTACCACGTGGGCACGACAGTTGTCTCAACAAACATTTGGTCCCAGACCAGGAGGAATTTAGCCTCCATCAATTCAATTCTCATAATTATCAACGCTCACTATCCACGCAGTGGCGAATCACAATGTAAGTTCCATGATGATTGTTTTGATAATGACAAAGTGTTTTGAACAAGCTATCATGTGATGATCAAGTTCAAGTTCAACAAGCAACAATAAACATCAAGTGAAGAAGAGAGAACAAGCTCATGAAGACTTAAGTTTGAGTGTAATTGTTTTTGTTTTATTTTTTGCCTCTCAAGCTTCATAGGTTTTCATTTGGTTAGTTTGTTTAGAGGGTAGCGAATCTCATTCATAAGTCATGATTTAATCATAATTTGAGTTTTCACTTAACCTAGAATCAATAGGTGGCTTAAAGGTTTTAAAGGAAAGGTTGGTTTTTGAGAAAACAAGTTTTAAACAAGTGCAGTATCAATCTACTCGAGTAAATCAAGATTTAATTGAGTAGTACTCGAGTATGCTGCAATTTACTCGAGTAAACACTGCTGAACTGATTTTTAAAATACGATTTTCACTTCTCAAAATCAGTTTTCAAGTGCCATAACTTTTGGGTATTCTATATAAACCTTTTCCTAACCTTTGTGATCATAACCTATCATTTTGATATTCATTTTACAAAGAATCAAGCCACTCTATTCTCTCTCAATTTCAAAGATCAAAGCTTTTCTATTTTCATATTATTTGATCAAGAACCTTTGAATCTCTTGTGTGATTTGTCATAGCTATTGATTGAGATTCATTAGGATTGTTATGTGTATTCATTGAGTTGTAATCTTTGCAATAAGGCAAGCCACTACAACAAACAAGAAGCCTTGGTGTGTCGATTATCATCAAGCAACGTTCATTGAAGAAGAAGAAGTCTTGGTTGTGAATCAAGCAAGGAGAAGCCTTGATGTGTAGATTATCATCAAGCAATTGAAGACTTGTTGTGTCGATTATCAACAAGGGGTAGAGGTTAGATTAGAGAGAAGATCAATAGGATTACAAGGCAAGGGTGTCGGTTATCTCTTGTAGGCTAGCAAGAAGGAAGTCTTGTGAGGTAATCACTTGTAATTTGAGAACTCTAATTCCTCATAGTGAAGAATCTCTCTTGGTTGAAGAGAGGACTGGATGTAGCTTTCAAGCGGATGAAAGTGAACCAGGATAAATCGCTGTGTCGTATCTCTAAACCCTTACTCTTTATATTCAAGTCATTTGATTGCGTTCTTGGTTGAAAACCTAGAAAGATTGATTTTCATAATTGATTGAATTGAATCTTTGATTGTTCAAATTGATAAAGGGAAAATCATTTTCATAACTAGGTTAATCAATAAGAATATAGGTGTTAATCATCTCCGTTGAATCTCTGATCTTTCATGTGTATTGATTGATTTTCGTATGCGAATGAAAACTTGATTTTTCTGGTTTCTGTCAGATATACTCGAGTAAACGAGTCTTTAATCGAGTACTACTCGAGTACTCTGAAATCTACTCGAGTAAACCTGAGAGTTTTTGGAAAAATATTTTGTTTTAATTGTTTCGATTTGTTTCGTTCGAAAATATTTCAAGGTATCTTGTACACCTATTCAACCCCCCCTTCTAGGTGTATTCCTAGGGTTCCTTTGTCTCTCCAACCACCAATTGCGGTTTCCTCACACAATGCCCCGTTCCAGTCCCTCTCACTGTTATAGACTTGCATTCAAGGGGGTGACAGTATCATTTCTAGTTAGCTATGCGGAACTTGCCACGGCATTGGACCCAGTCCCTACCACGTTAGTACGCCACTTGTGGAATTCGTTCCGCCTAGAAATATACTCCAGGCTTCTTGACGTTCACCGTCCTTGCCCTCCCCTCATGCAATCACCACCTGAGTATCCGCAGATACCCATGGTATCTTCCTCTCCACTACTTCGCACTCTCATTCCTCACTGCGTATGATAGTCTTTTAATGTCTTTTAAGTCTTTTAAGAGTCTTTTAATTAACCTACAATCGGCTTGCCCTTAATCCATCCCTTCGACAAGACCCGACCACTAAGGGTTATCTCTTTTCCCCACTTTCACATATCATTCTTTCATTTCCTCAAGCCACTTGGCACAATCACATCATTCCATAGGAATTCACGTAGCTCTCTTTAGCGATCATTTCCATCTTGGAATCCATCAGCACGATCTCAGCTCCACGAGTGTAGTCTCCTCGTCCATTGCATTGTTACTCCACCACATTTCCTTGACTCACGTTGTGCATCGCTCTTTCACTTATCTTTACATTATACTTCCTCTTTTATGTTCTTATTATCATTCATAATAACATCTAGATTCATCGCACAGGATATAATACTTTCACAATAACATAGTAAAGAATTTAATGCAAAATAGTAACAAGCATGCATCAATTTAGTAAAACACGTAAACATATAGCACAAAATAAATCACGTAAGTCTTTCCACATCACCACACGAGCAACTGCGTTATAGGCTCACCACACTCTCACTCACTTACCTCTTAATCCAGCAAAAGAAATGCTTTGTCCTCGGAAATCTCTAACTTCTCTTTGAGAATCGTTCCCACCGTCTACTGAATTACCTCGAGGTAAATAAATACACTTTTATTAAAAACCATTTCAATTAAAAATCACAACTTGGTCTCTTGAATATAAAATCCCTTACTCTCTTTATTGTATTCTTTAAAATACAAATGTTTATCAAGACAACTCTCAATCTTTTCTTATTCTTGAAATCCTTTAAAAATCATTTGAAAACTCATATTAAAATAAATAAAATAAATGGTTTATGTGGCTGTATGGAAAAAGTCCAGACACCTTTTTCACTTTGTAAAACATTGAAAAATCAACAATTTCTATTCTAACTTTTGTACATCAAATAACACTTGAAATCCACCCTTTTTACAACTCAAAAACACTTTTCAAAATTGAAATACCTTGAAATAAAATCTTGGACAGAAAGGGACAAAATCAAACCATGAAAATACTTTTGAAAATAATCAAATATAATTTCCCATTTCTTTTATGAAAACCGAATGGGACCAAAACAAAACAACACATTTTAAATAAATTTTTCTCAAAATAAAAACATAAAACATAATCATTTCAATGAGTCAATCACATGCAAAAAGAATCTAGCTTATCCAACCTAGTATAGACCGAATCATCATCATAGGAAAACAAGTCTTTGATGCACTTTTTCTTCATGCAAAACCTTAAATTACTAAATCAAAAACATGCATTTCAAACACAAGGTTTTAGAAAAATACCACTCCCTTTTCTTTACAAAACCGTGACCTCTTAGTCACTTCAAACATGTTTTCATTTTTATTTTCTTTTGCATGTGCTTCTAAAAATCATTTAAGGTAAAAGAGAATCACATGCATGAACTTTTTATGAAAAACAATCATGATCCTTTGATTTTCAAAGCTTGACCGAAACTCATCAACAAAATCAAGAGGAAAAACTTAAATCTTTAGCTTTCAAACACTCATGAACTTAGATCAAAATAAAACCATTTTGCAAAAGTTGTTTTTCTTTGTTTTCTCATCAAAACCGTGACATGGAAACCAAGAAACAAGACTTTTTGAGTTTAAAAAAATCACATGCAAGACTTCAAGATCAAAGCTATTGAAAATCAAGGCAAGAATCAAGTCTTTTTTTTTCAAGATTAAAACAATAGATCAAAGTCTTTTTGAAAAGAAAACCAAAGATCAAAGCTTAGAAAAATCAAAGTTAAAATCAAAGCATTTAAACCACTTAAATCAACTTTAACACACATCAAACCAACATGCATGTACTCAAAACAACATAAAAATCATCACAACCTAATTTTCTAGACATGGCCGAATGGTAGAGTCCATGGTTTAAGGTTCTACAAGTTTGTGTGGCTCTTGAAACTCAAGATCAAAGTTAAATAGGTACTTACAAACATAGATCTACAAGAAAATTAAACATGCAACAACATTCAAACCTTACAAGACTTGGAAAATGAAAACTACTTATAACACTCTATGATCTTCGAACAAACAAAGAAAAAGAGAAGATCTTCAACCACCTTCACTTGATCGTCAAGGAATCCTAAGGCTTTTGGGTTTGATCTCCTTCTTCTTCTCTCCTCCAAGCTCACGGTTTCTCTCTCTCTCTCTCTATGTCTCTCTCTAAGAGCTTGATGACACTCTCAGAATTGTGTTTAGAAAATGAATGGGAAATGTGAAGGAAAGAGTTGGAAATGAACTAAGATTGTGGGTATAAATAGACAAATGAATGTTTCCCTTGTTGCCCTTGAAATAATTCGGCCAAAGAGTGTTGCTTAAGGGGTAATTTTGGCTTCACAAAAGTTTGCATGGTTTAAGGCCAAGTCATGAGACAAATGGAGTAAAATTAGGCTTAATCCTTCATCCTATTGGTTGGTCAATCTCTTAACTATACTTTCTACTAAACTAAACCTACATGCTACTAGTCTACTACCTTAGGGGTGCAAGAAAGTCAAAACTCTATCATGCATGCACATACATAAATATACGGCCAAACATACACATGCACACACATACACATAGAAAATTATTTTTATTTCTTTTCTCATAAAATCACAATTTCTTAAAATTACCAAATATCAAATACTTAATTATTTCAACTTTAAAACTCAATTCCAAAACTCATAAGATTTTCTCATAAAAATCCTTTTCTTTAAAACCATAAAAGAAATCCAATCTATGAAAAAAAATACTCTTTTTGAAACACTTTCTCAAAATAATCTTTTTATCATTAAAACAAATATGAGGTATTCAGACGAGGTGTTACATGTCACTGTTGCGGTGTGGAGAAAATGATGCGGCACAAATTAAGAAGAGAACGTTGTTTCTTTTTTTTATGAGAAACTGGCATCTCGAAGTGCCTGTTGATTGTCATTCTCATTATCGTGTTTTTGTCGTAAAAAGTTTTTTATAGTAAAATATTATATTGTAAAATTGGTAATTTTGAATGTCACATGATATGTTAAAGATTTTCAATTTCATATAAATAGAATTTATTAACTGTGTGCATTCTTACTTGTGAAGTTCTACAATATGGAACCACATAATTTCAATGGAATTATCCATGCATTGTTATTTCGTTATTTTACATTTTTTTTTACTCTTTCACCCCTTGTTTTTCTATTATTATTGTAGAAATCCATATGTGGATCAAAAATACTAAATCGTTGGAATATGTTAAAAACCATGTTTCAGTTTCAATATTTGAGTTTAAAAATATACACATAGAAGCTAATGCTATATAAACCTTTTCTTTTTATTGTTGTATCATCTCATGCTGCTTTGTGTCATCAGGACCTTCAACTTCAATAACCATGGCTGCTTAATATAATGTAGGCCAAATTTTGTCAAGCACTCTTTTGTAAGGAATTGTGCCAGTATGTACATCTAGAAAGAATCCAGTGAGACACCACCATTCATCATTAAATATCAATAGGTAGGAGGGACAGAGTTTGCCCCACTTGCTTAATAATTATAACCACTCTCCACCCTATTAAATTCAAATTAAAATAAAAATATTAATGATGAAGAAGTAGATCAAAATGAAATGTGAGCGTTCAACTACATAATGAATCATAAAAACAAATTTTGAAATAGGTACTTTAGTAAAACTTAAAATTAATTTGGGAAACTAACAATTTTGTGCAATCTACATGTGAAGAATTGAGAACATAAATAAATTCATAGCAAAGAAACTAATTAGATATGCACCTTTTAAGTTCTATTTGACTCAACTATGCAAATTGAAATAATCATATAATAATAAGAGAGACCAAACTTTCATAAATGCTTCTTTTAACAAATAATGCATCGGTCATCATGAAATTTACAACCCATTGCATGATGTTAATTATAAGAAAATGAAAGATTGAATTTCATAAAAAGAAAATTTTAAAATCTCAATATCAAATCCTTGAAACATTTCTAAAATGTTTTCTATCCCAATTCCTTGAAACACTACCAAAACTTCTTTTATCGGATAGATAACCGCACTTCGATCGACAAAAGCTTCCTAAATTTGAAGTTTCTTTGATCTTTTTTAGAGTAATATTTTTTTATTCTAATAAGTTAGGAAGAGAGTTAGTAAGTATTCTACCCATAATATTTTAAACTATTCTCATATTTTTGTCATAAACTTAGGATTAATAACACCACTTTTACCTTTAGTAAGCTTGTTCAATTTATAATTTTAAAATTTGAGGTTCATCGGCAATAAATTTTTTGTGAATGGCTATAAACCTATAGTCAAAGCCAAAGAATTAAAATTACAAATTAACAAACATAACTAATCAATTAAATAAAAGGTAAAACCATATTATAGTGAAATTTAAGACAATGTATGTCTAAAACATAAGAACCAACGTGTTGGCTTGGCTCACTCCCTAACAGTTGCGTAAAGAAAAAAGCAATTTAAACCTTGATACTACCACATAAACATATCAGTAAAAGTAATAGAGAAATTATAGGACTTGCACTCATAAACCTTAAAATTGCCAATCAATAACAACAGAAGTACAAATTAAAGATAGGAAAATTAAAAATAATAAAGCCTCATCAGAGATGAAGATGAGATACTGTAATTGTGTACCCACCAAACACAACACTTCCTCTTTGTTATCTCTCTCTACTTTAATTTGTGTGTATTTTTCTCTTTGTTTTGCTGCTCTCTTTCTCCTTTGTTTTTGTCATATTCGTTCACTTTGTTTGCTGTATTATAAAATGACAACACGTATCTATTGGTGAACAAAGGTGAATTGCATGCAGTTATTTTCAGAAGAAGGAAAGGAGAAGTTATTGTAGAAAGAAATGGTGGTAGTTATTGGTTGATATTGTAATTTTGTTCAAATAGTGGGGGTATTTTTGGCATAAGCTAAGTTACGCCAACTAAAAATTAGTTAAAGTAGTTAAAAAATGGTGTTTTCTTTATAATAGTAATAGATAACCACTCTCCACCCTATTAAATTCAAATTAAAATAAAAATATTAATGATGAAGAAGTAGATCAAAATGAAATGTGAGCGTTCAACTACATAATGAATCATAAAAACAAATTTTGAAATAGGTACTTTAGTAAAACGTAAAATTAATTTGGGAAACTAACAATTTTGTGCAATCTACATGTGAAGAATTGAGAACATAAATAAATTCATAGCAAAGAAACTAATTAGATATGCACATTTTAAGTTCTATTTGACTCAACTATGCAAATTGAAATAATCATATAATAATAAGAGAGACCAAACTTTCATAAATGCTTCTTTTAACAAATAATGCATCGGTCATCATGAAATTTACAACCCATTGCATGATGTTAATTATAAGAAAATGAAAGATTGAATTTCATAAAAAGAAAATTTTAAAATCTCAATATCAAATCCTTGAAACATTTCTAAAATGTTTTCTATCCCAATTCCTTGAAACACTACCAAAAATTCTTTTATCGGATAGATAACCGCACTTCGATCGACAAAAGCTTCCTAAATTTGAAGTTTCTTTGATCTTTTTTCGAGTAATATTTTTTTATTCTAATAAGTTAGGAAGAGAGTTAGTAAGGATTCTACCCATAATATTTTAAACTATTCTCATATTTTTGTCATAAACATAGGATTAATAACACCACTTTTACCTTTAGTAAGCTTGTTCAATTTATAATTTTAAAATTTGAGGTTCATCGGCAATAAATTTTTTGTGAATGGCTATAAACCTATAGTCAAAGCCAAAGAATTAAAATTACAAATTAACAAACATAACTAATCAATTAAATTAAAGGTAAAACCATATTATAGTGAAATTTAAGACAATGTATGTCTAAAACATAAGAACCAACGTGTTGGCTTGGCTCACTCCCTAACAGTTGCGTAAAGAAAAAAGCAATTTAAACCTTGATACTACCACATAAACATATCAGTAAAAGTAATAGAGAAATTATAGGACTTGCACTCATAAACCTTAAAATTGCCAATCAATAACAACAGAAGTACAAATTAAAGATAGGAAAATTAAAAATAATAAAGCCTCATCAGAGATGAAGATGAGATACTGTAATTGTGTACCCACCAAACACAACACTTCCTCTTTGTTATCTCTTCTCTACTTTAATTTGTGTGTATTTTTCTCTTTGTTTTGCTGCTCTCTTTCTCCTTTGTTTTTGTCATATTCGTTCACTTTGTTTGCTGTATTATAAAATGACAACACGTATCTATTGGTGAACAAAGGTGAATTGCATGCAGTTATTTTCCGAAGAAGGAAAGGAGAAGTTATTGTAGAAAGAAATGGTGGTAGTTATTGGTTGGTATTGTAATTTTGTTCAAATAGTGGGGGTATTTTTGGCATAAGCTAAGTTACGCCAACTAAAAATTAGTTAAAGTAGTTAAAAAATGGTGTTTTCTTTATAATAGTAATAGATGATAAAACAACCTACATAAACATGCCTACAAAACAACCTATTCACAATATTTTGACAAGTGTCTTTTTTCTCTTCATACTTTTTTGTATTTTGTTGTTTTCCGAATATATCCCTCCTTTACAACCAAAGTCTATATTTGTTTTTTTTAAGACAATCTTAGGGCTTTTTTTATTTCTTGTATTTTATAATATTTTTATTATATTTTTTAATTTCTTTTTTTACTCCATTTAACATATTGTACGTCCATAAACACGTAATTATTGTTTTTTCTTTTGTTACTTCATAATTGAGTTATAACAACTCTCAAATCAAGTACTTTTTCTTTTTCCTCGTTGCATAAAGTATAAGTATTTAGTTACCTTTTTCTTTTTCTTCTTTGTCTTCATTACTTTCTATTTTGGACTCATTCATATGGCAAAATCATGAAATTATGCAGTTATAACTCCTTCCTATGGACTCCGTTTTTTTTTGGTGATTTGAGAGTTGTTATTATAACTCAATTACGCAGTTATATATAAATTTTGTGCACATACTCTTATTTCAAATATTATATAAAGGGAGATAAAAAACGAAAAGCTAGTATGTAAAAAAACAAGTTATTGAAAAAATGTTATAAAAAAAAATGTTATACCAACTAAAAAAACAATAATTACGTGTTTATGGACGTACAATATGTTAAATGGAGTAACAAAAGAAATTATTAAAATATTATTAAAAAATAAAGAAAAAATATATTATAAAAAAATAAAAAAAAGGTTGCAAGATTGTCTTTAAAAAAAAACAAATATAGACTTTGGTTGAAAAGGAGAGGTACATTTGGAAAGCAACAAAATACAAAAAAGTGGGAAGAGAAAAAAACACACTTGTCAAAATATTGTGAGTAGGTTATTTTGTACGCATGTTTATGAAGGCTGCGCGCTGTTTTATCATTTCTTTTTTTTATTATTACAAAGAAGGTATTTTAGAATAGAGATAAATGAATATTATTAAAATAAAAAAATAAATTATAAAGATATTATAGTTGAAATTACAACAAAGTGAACAGTTAGATATGTTTTTACCGTTAAGTTTAATTTTGAGATAACTGAAGTATTAATTTTACCAAATGTTGAAGTTTAAAGAATAATTGTATAGGGAAAATACTTTGTGGCAATGATAGAAGGTTAAGATTAATAGAGATTAAAATAATTATTAGGTCTATTTGGAGAAAAAGAATAGGATAAGTATTTGTTTAATAATTAAATAAGTCTTAGTATTATTATTATTATTATTATTATTATTATTATAGTTGTTGTTGTTAGTATTATTATTCTAGAATGTTCTTAGGGTATTATGATTGTGACAAGTTTATGGTCATTAAGAGTTTTAGGGTTTGAGTATTTAATATATAAAGAATGTACCCTCTTTCATTATTTTCAATGCAAAATGAATCAAGTCTTTTAGTTTTTATTTGTTATTTTCCCTCTTATCTGCTTAATCGCTCTTGGTAGGATTTTTCCTCCTACCAAATGGTGCTTTCATTGGCTTACAAACCTCCCACCATGGATCCTCACCACCAACCACCCTCCTCCCACCTTCAGCCACCGTGTGACATTTGTTACACTTCTTGTCTACCACAATTCAACCATTTCCTCCCACCAAACCTATCACATGACGACTTAATGGAAAACTATCATCACAGATCCTACTATCTTCACCACCACCACCTCCATTCTCAACCACTCCGGCCGCCACCTCAACCACCGTCATTTTCTCAACCTTATTCTCCACCCTTTCACTCATCTTTACAGCTTTATCCACATCCACAACCATCTCAGTTTTCTTCCTTTCCATGGTGGCCAACACCAGATCCACCACCACATCACCTTCCAGTAGCCGGTCACGCTCCGGTCAAACATACTTTCTTTGAGATTAGAGGGCTTCTCCTCAAGATGCAAGAAGATCTGAAGGCCAACAAAGAAATCATTGAAAGAAAAAAACAAACAACCCTGTCACCACCAGATCTGAAATGGAGTTCACCGTCGATCACCGCCACATCACTGGAATCACAACCTCTGACCCGTTCTCCGTCATTGTCACTGTCACAAGCTCCGTCATCATCTCAACCGCTGTGGAAACCTCCTCCTCCGCCATCGAGTTTAACTTCCGACGTGAAAAGGGAGAACGAGATTCCGTTACTCAGTCGTGCTCAATTGGGGAGACCACCACCGCCGACGCGAGCACCGCCATGGCGACCATCGTCTCCGTCGTTGGACTTCGCATCCGACAAGAACAATGAGAGAGAGGATGAGAACACCATGCCCAGTCACCAACCACCGTCGACTTTGCCGCCGGACATAGCCGCCATCGAGAGAGAGGAGCGCGAGGAAGAATACCCAGGAGAGAAAGGGGTATTTAATCCTTCATTGAATATTGTGGAGAATATGCGGAAGGAAAGAGGAATTAATTTTATATCTGGAAAAACATTTGAAAAAGAGAAAAATGAAAATTTGAGAGAGGAATCAGAGGATGTGCAGAGTTTTGATAGTTTTGGCTCTATGGAATGGAAAAAAGGACATGTTTGTTTACTGGACTTGAAGGCTCCTTCAATGAGCACTAAGCTATTTTTGTTCCACGAGGAGTTCACAGTTGGCAAGATTCCATTTTTAAGTCAACATAACCTCAATATAGCTTGGCCCTCTATGCAAAATTTCCCTCATGCAACTCCACAGTATCTTGTGGACAAAACCGAAGTGGGCCAAGTGATGCCTAATAGAAATACTGAAGCACCTCTTTTGAAGGAATTTATTGGTTTCACATCAAAACACAAAGAATTGGTATATGAAGATGATCAAATTATACTCTGGTCTGATATAATTCTCTTTCAGTCCATTGACTTGTTCAACCTTGAGGACAAGGTTGATTTTGAAGGGGTAGGTAATGATAGAAGGTTAAGATTAATAGAGATTAAAATAATTATTAGGTCTATTTGGAGAAAAGGAATAGGATAAGTATTTGTTTAATACCTAAATAAGTCTTAGTATTATTATTATTATTGTTTTTTTGGTAAATAAAAATTTTATTACCAACTTGCAAAAAATAACTCAATACAAAAGAAAGAGAACCTTAGGCACAAGGCCACCTTCTAGGAAGGGTTCCAGTGCCTAAAGCCTCAAAGAATGACAGTGAATATAATCAAAAAGCAAAACTGAAATAAACTAAACTATGTCTTTCCCATGATTCGATTGACCAGCACCGTGTTACTCCAATTCGTATACATAGGAAAGACCACCACTAATCTACGAGCCAGTTCCTTGACAGCGATTCTAAACACCTGATCCGGAACAAGAGGGGTTTGCCCAAAGACCCTACGATTCCTCTCATTCCAAACATTATAAATTGCCGCAGCAATGAAGGCTGAATATAGTTTCCTGTTAATCTTGTGCCTTGCACTAATCCTCAATCATTTGGTCCAATTAGAATAACGATAATAACAGTTTTCCACACACATCCAATTAGCAAGCAGAAAAAGTAATAATAATTAGTATTATTATTATTGTTGCTAGTATTATTCTATAATGTTTTTAGGGTATTATGATTGTGACAAGTGTATGGTCATTAAGAGTTTTAGGGTTTGAGTATTTTGTAAGACCCACAATTTTGTTCCCAATTTAATTTAAACGATAGTTTAATTTTATGTATGATTATTTATTTGAGATTATTTTATAATCCTCGATATTTATTAAAGTGAAATTTTTATAGTGAACAATTGATTTTGGATTTTAAAACTAAAAATTGTTTGAGTTATGTATTATATACGTGAGCTATATATGTACATGTATATAACTATGAATTTTCTTTTAAGGATTCAAAATGTACTCTTTGCATGAAGGTATTTTATAAAGTATAGTATTTTATCTTAGAAATAGTATTGGAATGTTATTTTAATTATGCTTAGAATGTAAAAGGATTTTTGAAGGATTATAGTATTATAACTTCAAAAATTCATATCTTTTTAATCGTAAGTCGAAATGTAACACTCCTTGTATATCATCTTACTTTATAAGAAAAGTAATAAGTTTATGAATACTTGGACTTGTTATCGTTGGAAAAAGATCTAAAAATAATAATTTTCCCTTCCCTTGAAAATTCCTTTTTACAAACACTTGATTAATAATGAGGTTGACTAACAAAATCAGAGTTTGCAGAAACATAGTAAAGTAATCATATTATGCCCCCAAAATATATCAAGTGTAACAAGTCCATGGATACCAAATAAATATTATTATGAAACCGAATTCATCTTATGATACCTCTTTCAAAATGTGTATCATATAAATACTATTAAAAATAGAGATGTTATAGAGCTGGTCACTGGTCCTCTGTCCAAACATTTATCTGGCCGGATCCTCGATATCTGCACAACGGGTTCCCAACCCACACTTTCTACACTCTGCATGCACCTAAGGGACATCTCCCTTTACTGATTCTTGTGCAAGCTAGATGCACGATCAACACCTAATAAGGGCATGGGGGTTAGCTATACATATTCGCATAATCAAATGAGAATAAAACTAACATCCACAAGTCAACATGTAGCAAATCATGATGCATAATCATATGAGCACACCCGGTTAATCATAATAATCCTTTCAATGCAGGTGGCATGATGCATGATTTCCTTCCACAACTGAGGCCTCTAACAAAGTCCATCTTGGACGTCCATCCAATACACCGTTGTGTTCCCGGAACACTGACATTCGTTCCCAGAACGTAATGCCAAACCATACTTGGATAAATAAGCATCACTCCCAGAGTGTGCATCACGTTCCCAGAACGTGTAGCAAACCATACTTGGAATAATAAGCATCACTCCCAGAGTGTGCATCACGTTCCCAGAACGCATACGTTCCCAGAACGCATAAAAACCAGGTCCCGGACACTGGCCACATTCCCAGAATGTGTCATCAAGTAGGTTGCATATCAATGTGTTCCCAGAACACTAACATACGTTCCCAGAACGTATATAACCAGGTCCCAGACACTGGCCACATTCCCAGAATGTGTCATCAAGTAGGTTACAAATTTGGTACTCTCGGAGTACCCTCCTCATATTCCCAGAGTATGATAAACGTTCCTACCAACCAAACTTCCATTCTATATGAATGAATGCACAATCATTAGGGTTGGTTTTTTATCTTTGATTATATTATCATACCAATGTGTCCCCAGAACACTAACATACGTTCCCAGAACGTATCGCAAACCATACTTGGAATATAATCAAGCACCACTCCCAGAGTGTACATCACGTTCCCAGAACGTATCAAAGAAACCATGTCCCAGACAATGGCCACATTCCCAGAATGTGTCATCAAGTAGGTTGCATCAGTTTGGTACTCCTAGAGTACAGGGTCATGTTCCCATTAATTCTATTATTATGACTTAGAAAACACAACTTCGGAATGATATCTTGAGGTATGGCTTTATTCATAAAATTCACCTTTGAATTTAAGTTTAACATATGCTCATAGACCTGGATTGAGAGAATATATCATTGGTATTAACAATTCTTACTCAAAACTTAACTTTTATTTTTAAGTTTCAGGTACTAATCGGTTACATCATCACCTAACCGGTTAGAATTACAGACCTGAATACAAAACCACTGCTTTTCAAAGAGTCTTTTCTTGAATTCTCTACTCAATCCAATAACAAGGTCTTAGCATAATAGAATACCTCAAGTTCAACACATATTATCATTCAAAAGATCTAAGTCATAATCCAATTTCATTTATGCATAATTTCCTCTTGAAATTATCATTTGATATTAAGGTATCAACTCATCACTTCCAATCTAAACCAAACAGTGCTCAATTACATAGTTTTAGATTGGTCTTTGTATGAAATTATAGCTTAAACTTGAGTACAAATGGTATGGAAACTTGGTCAGTTGTAGAAATTCATTTTCTTTGAAAATTGACTGTATCTAACCGATTACAAATTTCGACTAACCGGTTAGATTATGCAGTCTGTACATTGAAAAATGAGGATTTGCATACCATTCTTTTCAATACTCAAATCTAACCAATTTCATCAATCAAAAGAGTTCACATACCTTAATACTAGTATGTTCAGCCACAGAAACATATCTATCTTGCATGCATTCAATTTAGATACTCAAATTGCACATAATTGCACATATTTCACAACTTAATGCATCAATTCACATAATATCCAAATAAGTCATGAATCCAACATCAATATATCTTGCATGCATCTAGGTAACATTGCTCATAACCACAATTGAGCTCAGATTGGCCTCCAAGCCACTTAACCATTTTAACTTATGCCCTTTGAGTCTCTTGGGGACTCATCCTATGTTCTACCACAATTTATTCTCATTCTAGCAAATAGTAAGCTTCCCCCTTACCTCTAGATCGATTGAGAACAAAGACTTCCCAGAGAAATGAGTTTGATCACCCAAAATCCACTAATTCCTCTTCTCTGCTGGACATGCAACACAACTTCGGTGGATTCCCAAAATCAGAGAATTCAACGTAGAAAACATGTTTCAAAATTGGGGAAAATAGTTAGGACTTAATCTCTGCAACATGCTCAAGAGATTAAGAAAGATTTGGGACCAAGGGATAGCAGGAGCTTACCAAAATCGAAGCCAAACTTAGCTTCCCAGGACTGAAAAACCAGTGTTGACATACTCTAACTCCAACCTTCTCAGATTGATTTCTCCTTGCTCCAACACTCTTAACTCACAAACTTTATATTAATACAAAGCCCTTGATGTGAGCTTTGTAACAGTGTATCACTCGCAGCCTACCTCTCAGAAACGAAGGAGAATTACAGGGACGAATCTCAGAACCCTAAAAACAGAGTTTCAGCACTTCAATCAGAAAATCAACCCAAATTCATCAACAATTCGGGTTTTTATAGAGAGATCAGGCTTGCATGCAAGGCGACACGCGTTCCTCAGCGTGATTGAGTGAGATTCGTGGCAAATTTCTGGATTAATTGGGTGATTACTCATCAAAACCCACTAACCCAGTTCGTGAGTTCATCGTGTAACCGGTTACAAAGCCCTTCTAACCGGTTACATACTGATAAAATTCAAAAATTAATAATTTAATTACTCTTTCTTCAAAAACCTTTTTAATATTGCAATTAGGTCCCAACCCAAGGACTAAATTACAATATTCACATTTTTGTAGAAAATAACCATATAATCTGTCTCAAAACTTCATTTCAAATAAAAATCAGTCTTGAATAAAATCACCACTTAGTAAATCATTTTCATTTTAACAAAATCATTCACTTCTCTTTTATCAAATCTGGATGTCCAAGTGGCCAGATGCAGAGGCAAATTTTCTCCTCCCTGGTATCTCTGATCATTCACCTGTTTTGGTGGAGTGGTGCCAGTCTCAGACTAACAAGGGTGCTGATTTCAAATTTTTCAACATGTGGTCTTCCCATGGTGATTTTTTATCCATTGTTGATTCAGTTTGGAAGGAGAATTGTCCAGGCAACCCAATGGTTCAGGTTACTAAGAAATTGGTTAAGCTAAGGAAGCCTTTGAGGCAGTTAAACAAAAGTAGTTTTGCAGATATTATTCAGAAGGAGTCTGAGTTAAGAGCTCGTTTGAGTTTTGTTCAGGAACTTTTGGTGCAGCACCTTTCAGATATCAGTGTTCAAGTTGAAGAAAAAAGGTTACACTCTCAATATATTGAGGTAAGTAGAGCTGCCTCTTCTTTTTTAAGGCAGAAGGCTAAATTAAATTGGTTGATAGGAGGTGATGATAACACTGCTATGTTTCATAGAGCAATTAGACAGAGGACTTATCTAAACAGAATAATTAGAATTACTGATGAATCTGGAATGCTTGTATCTGGTCAGAATCAGGTGTCTGAAGTGTTTGTTTCTTATTATAAGAATCTGTTTACAAGGAAAGACCATTATAATTGGTCTGATTCTGTGTCCAGAATTGGGACTGTTTTAACCTCTGATCAGCAGATTAATCTTTTAAAGCCTTTTTCTGATGAGGAGATTTATCAAGTCTGTTTCTCCACACATGTTGACAAAGCACCAGGCCCTGATGGCTATGGTGCAGGTTTCTTCAAGAGTGCTTGGTCTATTATTGGTAATGACTGTATATCAGCAATAAGGTACTTTTTCAATACTGGTTTTTTGAGCAGGAGTTTGAGATTGTCCTAATTCAGTAAGAGATTATAGGCCAATTGCTTGCTGCAATTTCCTATACAAATGCATATCCAAACTTTTGTGTCTCAGGTTGAATTCTGTTCTGCCTTATCTTGTCCAAGAGAATCAGACTGCATTCATTAAAGACAGAAGTATAGTCCATAATATCTTGATCACTCAGGAGTTGCTAAGGTTATATGGAAGAAGGAACAGTTCACCAAGATGCCTTATGAAGATTGACATAAGAAAGACATATGACACTTTGGACTGGGAGTTCATAGAAGACATGCTCACAGCTTTTAAGGTTCCTGAGAAATTCAGATTTTGGATCATGACTTGTGTGACCACTGCCTCTTATTTCATTACTATAAATGGTCAGAGATCTGAGATATTCCATGGCTCTAGGGGAATTAGACAAGGGGACCCCATCTCCCCTCTGATTTTTGTGTTGGCTATGGAGGTGTTGACTAGGAGTCTTCAGATAGCTGCAATGCACACAAACTTCAGATTCCATCCTTTGTGCAAGAACAGCAGGCTTCTTATAACATAGCTAATCCCCTCAAGGTTTGCGAACCCACCACTGCGCACCATTCTGGGCGACTTACCGCTGCACACGCCATTAAATCGTGCGGCTTACGCAACCAATGCACCCAAACGGGGCATACTTACTTGGCCTGGCATCCGCTCACCAAATCCCTAGATCGCTAATCCCTTGAAGGTTTGCGAACCCACCACTACGCACCATTCCGGGCGACTTACCGCTGCACACGCCATTAAATCATGCGTCTTACGCAATCAATGCACCCAAATGGGGCATACTTACTTGGCCTGGCATCCGCTCACTCAATCCCTAAATCTTCCATCACACAAAAATCCCTGAATCTCTTATCACTTTCTCTTTCATTTCTCTAACTCAATCACTCAACCACAATCTTCCTATCTCAGTTACCACCCTGTTATCGTATCCTAGATCATTCTACTCCCTCTCCTAAGCCCACCTAAATAACAACAACTAATGCACTCGACCACCCACACCTATTTCAAAGAAAAGTATCAAACATAAAATTCAAATCAACACATAATGCATGTAGAACATAAATGTCAAGTGAAGCTTTTCTATTCTTTTCCCTATGTTATTATTCTTGATTATTACCGGTTACGCTAAGGTTCATTAGCATACAAAACCACACATTCTTAATCATCAATATAGACTACCTAGATATACATCCCCTAAGCTAAGGTAACACTCCCTCTTACCTCAACCAGCAAAGAGAGAGAAGGTAGTACCAAACCCTTGCTTTATGAGCTTTAAATCAAAACCGAGTGAGCCATGTGCGGTGACGACGGAGAGTGACTATGAGGCACAATGAGAATGTGTTGATGGTCTTCCTCCTTTCCTTGTAGAGAGAGAAAGCTTCCAGCTATGGAGGAGAGAGAGAATCTATACCCACCATGAAACAAAGAGGTAATATAGTGAGCATGATGAGGGAAATTCATGTAACATGAAGGAAAGAGATAGGAAAGCTTGAATTCAACTTACTTTGAGCTTGGAATGATGGGAATCAAGAATGGGTGTTGAACCCTAACTCTTGGCCATGACTTGAGAGAGGAAAATTGAGAGATTGAAGGAAGGGTTAAGTGTTTAAATGTGACGGGGATTGATTTTGAGTGGTTTATGTTGGATTTGTGTGATGGTTTGAGGTGGAAATTAGAGAGAAAGGGAAGAAACTCGTGCCCTAGAGAGAGAGTAACAATGGGGAATGAATGATGAAGACAACCCAAATCACGATTTCAAGTTGCTGGACATGCTTGAATCGAATTGGCCATGTCTCCTTTTAGCTCTTTTGCATTTCAAAATGCCATAACTTCTTCGTTAATCGTCGTATCTTGCTCAAATTTGAAAGCAAGCTTCCTTACATACTACCCTTCACATCCAACAGTGGTATTTATGTTTGGAGTTGTAAATATTTTATTTTGAATTTTCTAGTATGGTGTATTTAAAACACCGAAAACGCTAGTTCTAATATTCGTTCTCCGTCTCTTAACCTCTTATTCCTTGCTAAGGATATCTAACGACTTCGTAGTACTATAAATAGCCCTAGTCCATCACCTTATTCATTATTGAACATGATTTCCATTTTTCTAATCCCATCATCGTAAATCCTTTTTAGAATAATCATTACTTCCAAATCCTATTATTATTCTAATTACTCTTGGAATTAAAAATTCGGGATGTTACACAAGCATTAATGTGTAATAATAATGATGATGAGGTGAATTATGTTTTGTATTTAATTGTTGATGTGCCTTTATTGTGTGCTTGTCTTAATATTTGTGCCTACTGTAATTCCACCCGTCGACGAGAAATCATTCGAGATCGCTCACTCTCTCTTCTGTCCTATCTTCTGTTGGTATCCTATACCGCGCATTGCATATGGTTTATGGCATCGGGATTTCTATGTGCCCATTGGAAGACGGAGATTGGGAGTCAACTCCAGCAGGTTAGAGATGGCGTGGAGCCATCGGTTTGGAGGTCATTGATCCTCTGTCCACTCTTACAAATTTGGATTTGGGAGACATGATGAGTAGGCTGGTGCTGACAGATTAGAAGTGCATAATGAGTCTGATGTTTCCTAATGAAGATGACGGGAGATTCGATGATGCAGAGGAGTTTATCGAGCCGACAGGTGTAACACGCTTATTTTCGAAAAGGTTTTCGTTCGAATCATTTGGACTTGTAAAGTTTTCCAAATTTTAGGGTGGAAAAAAAATTTATTTTTAAGGCGCTTGGTTTGTAAGTGAAAATCAAAGAGTTGAAATCTTGGAAGTTATAAGTCATTGAAAAGCAGTCGAGGGTTTTTGCAATAAATATTATTTTTGAAATGAAACCATTAGTCCCTCAATTGCAAGTTCTTTAAAAACTGATCAATACCGGATTTCCAAAATTCTTAAAAGCCAGCGGAATATTAAAATGCGTAAAGTGAACCTTAGTTGTAGATAATAGGTCTTAAAGGTCTGATACATAATAGGTACAAGTCCATTGAAAATAAAACACTCTGATAATACCTTACAAAAATATTATTTATAATATGTCTAACTCAAAAGAAAAGGGTATCATTAGAGTTGGTCACTGGTCCACTGCAGCTACTCCATAGTCAGAGATCACCGGTTTCGTCCAACCAAAACTGTACAACTACTTCGACTTCCAGATTACTTCCATTATGCACACCCCTAAAGGTCGTCCATCCGAGAGTACAAAAAGGTGCAACACGGGGGTATGTGCATAACGTAAATAATCAGAATACGAAACCTATGTTGATTTGCCAGCAAGTGGACTGGGTCAACGAGTAATATAGTTTGGAAGACCGAATATCGTCCCACAGGGAGTTGTGTTTTTAGTATATTCTCACCTTAATGTAATTAAAAATAAATCCTATAAACTAAAAAGTATTTAAATTAATAATTCAGATTTAAAAACTATAATTAACTAAACTACTAAGTTGTTGAAATTAAATTAAAACTAGAGAACAATGGGAGAAAAGTGGTTAGGAACGTTGGTTGCATTGTAGGTTTCACTTATTCAATTATAATTCAGATTTTCCTTTAATTATCCTTCAATTCATGGACCATTCCTCTCAAATAGCAATAGTTAGATCTCTATAACATTACCCTTATTTTCTAAATACTTAATCCTTGATCTCTCAACAAATTACAATATAAGAAAATATCAATTCAGCACAAGGGAATTATAAAGTCATATAATCATTTAATCATATCTCTATAACTAAACTGATTATACCATTAATTGCATGGCCTATTCAAAATCCTAACTCTCGTTGCGAATTAAGAAATCCAAAACATAAATTGCGCAGGTTTATGTATATAATAAAAACACAATTAATGCATGAATTGAAAACAGCAAAATCCTAAATCATAAATTGAAATAAGCTACGCCATACAAATTCACCTTGTTCCTAACACGAGGATTTTAGTTACACATAGAAATAAGAAGAAGAAAAGACATAATAGGGAAATTCATAGACAAATTACCCCAAATCCTTCAATCTTCAAATGCTCCAAATCAATGCAATCTCTCTCTTCAAATCTAAATTCTGTTTTCTCCTCTAAGTTGGCTGCCTAACCTAATTCTAAATCACTAATTTATAATTACAATCTATCTCTAAGTAGAATCCCAATCAATTTCTGAAGTTTTGGCCCAATTGGGCTTTTTCTGGTGCACGCGCGCCCCAAGCGCACGCGGTGTCGCGCCCCAGGCGCGCGCCTCTGCTGCTATTGTTGTTCCTCAAGTGGCGCGCCCCAGGCGCACCCGTCCACGCGCCCCAGGCGCGTGGACCTGTTTCGGCTCCGATTTTCTCCGTTCTTTTTCCTATTTTAAGGTCTTTGAATGCTCTTTCCAATTCCATAATTTACTTTTGCATTTGAGCTCCAAAATCACTTGAAACACTGAACAAACGATCAAAAAGTTCATGGTAAACTACAACTACTAAAATTCCTAAAAACTAATAAAAAGATCCTAAGTTTGCTATGAAAACAAGCCAAATCAAAGTAAAAGAGGATAAAATGAAGTCCATAAGGTATATATATTAGACCCAAATCACTCCCCCAAACTTTGCTTTTTGCATGTCCCAGGCAAAAGTAAAATAAAAATTCTAAATAAAAGACAAACTCCCTAAATCAACATGAACACACCTAATCCAAGACTATGACTCATCACTTCGACACATATTATCACAAACTATATACACAATTACATACTAGTTAACATAACAATCCCATTCAGAACTCAGAACTAATGAACACTCTCAACCTCTCAATTGTTTCTCTCAAAAGTGTATAAGGGTCATATTTTCAATTCACTCAAGTTCAAGAATGATAATGTGTTACCATAGGCTTGACCATAGACCAACATCTCCACTAAAATTATTGAAAGTATGCAAAAATCAAAAGGTCTTATTTTTGGTTGTAATGAGGCCATGGCTAAAAGTGTCAGGTGGGATAAAAGAAAGAAGGGATAAAACAAAGGCTAACTCGCAAAAATATTTACAAAAGAAAGTTTCCCTCAAAAACCATGAATGAGCAATGAATACAATAAAGACTCACACTCACATCAGGAACATTTTATTCTTCCTTTCTTTTTCAATTTTTTCTTTCTTCTATTCTTTTCCTTTACATTTGTTATTTTTTTATTTTTTTTTCTTTTCTTTCACACGGAAGAGAAATAGAACTCATACACTTTTCACCAATTACTTTCACTTTTTCTTTCTATATTCCTCTCAATTGCTCATTCAAAATTCCCAAGGTACTACAAAGAATATGCAATAAATGCAAGGTACCAAAGAAAAATCATAATGTCTCATAAGGCTCAAAATGGGCAACTAAGGGAAAATTATCAATGCAAAACATCTGAAGGCTACAAAAACACATCCTAAGTGCCTTAATCATCTTAATGCATGCAATCAATTATCAATTTTGAAATGGTCACAGGTCAAGTTCTAGAACAACAATACCAAAGTGAACACACTCATGAAAGAATAGGGGTCTCAAAATTAGAATATTTCAATAAAATTCATACCCCTCAATATAAGGCTCAAAACCTCACTGGGCTAAAGTCAATTCACTAATCACAAGTTCTGAAAGCATTTGTCGAAATAACCCAGTCACCATAATCATATTTACAGTTCAATCAAATAGAGTCGAATACCAATGAGTCTAAGTCCTAAACTAAATATACACATGCATCAAAAGAGAAAAAGTCCTAAGGTTAGAAAAATTAATTACTCTCACTAGAGACACAAACCAATACCAAATATGGGGAAACAATTCAAGTCATGAAAAATCAATTTTTATTTTGTATACTCCCCCAAACTTAGATGTTGGCTTGTCCTCAAGCAAACTACTCTACCTAAAAACTACAAAATAAAAATTAAAAACCTATACTAAAAAAAAATTAACCAAAAATGACAAGGATAAAGATTAAGAATACTACCTATCACATCCACATATATAGCATTAATCACAAGAGAAATGTTGCTCCCCCAAACTTAATACCTGCAATGGTTAGTATTGGTGCAACAAAGCACCACCAATGGGAGGAGACAACATTCACGCCTGCACAAAACTCAGCAATACAGATGCAACAAGATAATAATCAAAATAAATATCCATGCATTAAAAATAAATTAAAATCCTAGAAAGTGCAAACTCAAATAATATCACAGGTACAGAGCGGGGTGGGGAAATACATCAGATATATCAAAATAAGAACAACCCCAAACTAGTCCTCATCCATCCCTCGAGCATCAGGCTCAGGCACATCCACCGGATAGTCCAACAGACTCCTCTCATAGTCCGAATAAGGGGGCAGATCAAAAGCATAACCCTGATCAACACTCCAGGCCCTCATAATATCATCGCGGACCTCGTCCCTGCGTAACTGTACACGTTGGAACTCGGCCTGCTGCCGCAAATAACGCCCCTGCAGTGCCTGCTCTCTCATCATGGACTGCATCATAACCCTCAGGTCTTCCACACCATCCGACGACTGTGCCGGTCGGCGAGAAGATCCTGCTCTATCCTGGACTGGTGGTTGTGGGTCAAGAATAATGGGTGGGTGTCTATCCTCCCTAGTTGTCTTAATAGCAAGTAAAACATAATTATCCCAGACAGCTTTAGTCAGCATGGTGGCCCTCTTAATCTCCTTCATCTCATCACTCCCAGGCACCACCCCCGCAGCAGAACATAACTGGTGTATTACCCAAAGAAATCTCACGTATCCCTTATCACTCAAGGCAAAGCAGTGCAACTGATCAGAAATCAGCGACGCCGCATCAACTATAACACAGGATTTAAGGGCATACACTAAACGACATATGGCTGGGGAAATCTCAGTGTCATGGGAATGAGGGTACAAGTTGTGCATAATGAACCTAACCCAAAACCGGGCAGCTCCCTGCATATTCCTCTGAGACACATGTTTTGGCCTTTGATTAATATTTAAATACCATGTTTTTCCAGCCAAGAACAAATGTCTCTGAAGCATATCCAGAGAATACATACCCTCAGCATCATAACTATCCGTGTTGAACAAAGCTGGGGCCATAGTAGGCGAGTAGCTAGGAAGGTGTAGGACACGTGCTATAGTAGCAACATCATACGACACCTCCTTGCCTCTCACATACGCAACCCTCCGATGCTCAACCGTTCCATGCAACAACTCCTCCTTCTTCTCTAATTGTGCACGCCACCAAGCATTCGAATAAAACTCCCACACCAATTTCTGACTCAAATACTCCGGTGGTCCTCTAACCCAGGATTCCCATTTGTTCACTTGAATCACCTCCATCACCTCCTCCACACCTCTCAGACCAACCACCTGCTGACCGGAAATGGTCTCATCAAGGACCATGCCCAATTCCGGTTGCACCCTCCTCTTAACCATCTTTCCATCATGAAACTCGGCGACTTTCGGATGCTCAAAAGTCGTCCCAACCTCTCCACTACTGTCCACCATTGGCCTCTTTCCTCTTCTCAACATGTTTTAGTTCAAAAATTGCAAAAGGCAATATATCGAACACCTGGCAGGCAGCACAAAACCTTCAAAATTTTAAAGAGAGAACTCAATCCTAACCTTCCAACTCTAAATAAATCAGACCAGAGAAGGATAGAGAAGAGATTCTTACCTTAAAACAATGAAAAATTCGTGTTCCCTAGCCCTTTGTATGAAAATCCGAATTGAGAAGAGAATGGAGGGGAATGGGATTTTTGAAAAATTTGAATGAAAAGGGAGAGAGATTGATGATGTTTATGATGATTAATGGAGTTGTGAGTGATTAATTTGATGAAATATGGGTGGATTTGATGGAATATAAGAATTGGGGATTGAATTTGGGGGTTAGGGTTCTTAGGAATTGAATTGGGGATGAAAGGGAAGTGGGGGGAATTGGATGTCTCCCCCCAGGCGTGCTGGGCATAAACCTGCAGACGCGCGCGCCCCAGGCGCGCCAGGCCATGCGCCTCAGGCGCGCCTGGTCTGTACACAGTGATTTTTTTAAATAAAATAAAAAAAAAAACTAATCAACTAATAAACAGAGTTAGGAACTTACCTTTGTAGCACAACTTTTTCTATTGATGCACATGGAGGAACTCCTCCAAACTTATTTACCTGTGTCACATGAACAACTAAAAGTAGTGCTAGAAAGCACAACATTAGTAGTTACTTATAGAAAATTCCAACTCCTTATTCACTAAAAAAAACAAACCTACACTACTAAATAATTACAAGAAATCCACCAGGATCCCAAATTCTATGGCTCAATTCCCATGTGATATAGGAATAACAAGTTACTCCCATGTCCCATAGGAATGAGCAGGGATGATGATGAAATAAGGAAAATTTAAAGATAAATTTAAACCCACCAGGGTCAAAAGGTATATTCCTTACATCATGCATCATCTTAGAAAATTTGCCTTTTTCCCCATTCATGAAGGTGTAAATTTCATGAACAAGGAAAACCAAATTGTTAGGATCTTTATTCATCCCATGGTACAACAATGCCTTATGTTGATGATTTGGAAAAACATCATATAAATTCAAGGGTCGAACATAATTGAAAAATTTTGAATCATCCACACATGCTAAGGATTTAACACAATTCTTAAGTTCAGAAAGTTCAGCACGCAAGGATGAGTCAAATTTTTCTACTATTATTCTATCCCCATCTGTTTTGTTTTGTTTCACCTCTTCTACCTCACGATGCACCTCAATTTCTTTTTCTTCTTCAAAATTTTCAGAGAGGTTAGGACTCAACTCTTCCTTAATGGAGAACTTTTGTACCCACTCCTCTATGATAGATTTCCTATACACATTGAATTACAATTTCTCAATCTCGAAAATCGAGGTATTTGCATCATAAGTAAGAGGAGGTGAATTCAAAACAAAATTAAAAAATTTTGACTTTACAAAAGGCATTATTATACATTTCAATGAAAAAAAGAAAAATAAAAAGAAAAATAGGATTTACTAAAAACTACACTAAGTACCGAAAATAAACTAAAGAATACTATTCCCCGGCAACGGCGCCAAAAACTTGCTGATTTGCCAGCAAGTGGACTAGGTCAACGAGTAATATAGTCTGGAAGACCGAATATCGTCCCACAGGGAGTTGTGTTTTTAGTATATTTTCACCTTAATGTAATTAAAAATAAATCCTATAAACTAAAAAGTGTTTAAATTAATAATTCAGATTTAAAAACTATAATTAACTAAACTACTAAGTTGCTGAAATTAAATTAAAACTAGAGAACAATGGGAGAAAAGTGGTTAGGAACGTTGGTTGCATTGTAGGTTTCACTTATTCAATTATAATTCAGATTTTCCTTTAATTATCCTTCAATTCATGGACCATTCCTCTCAAATAGCAATAGTTAGATCTCTCTAACATTACCCTTATTTTCTAAATACTTAATCCTTGATCTCTCAACAAATTACAATATAAGAAAATATCAATTCAGCACAAGGGAATTATAAAGTCATATAATCATTTAATCATATCTCTATAACTAAACTGATTATACCATTAATTGCATGGCCTATTCAAAATCCCAACTCTCGTTGCGAATTAAGAAATCCAAAACATAAATTGCGCAGGTTTATGTATATAATAAAAACACAATTAATGCATGAATTGAAAACAGCAAAATCCTAAATCATAAATTGAAATAAGCTACGCCATACAAATTCACCTTGTTCCTAACACGAGGGTTTTAGTTACACATAGAAATAAGAAGAAGAAAAGACATAATAGGGAAATCCATAGACAAATTACCCCAAATCCTTCAATCTCAAATGCTCCAAATCAATGCAATCTCCCTCTTCAAATCTAAATACTGTTTTCTCCTCTAAGTTGGCTGCCTAACCTAATTCTAAATCACTAATTTATAATTACAATCTATCTCTAAGTAGAATCCCAATCAATTTCTGAAGTTTTGGCCCAATTGGGATTTTTCTGGTGCACGCGCGCCCCAGGCGCACGCGGTGTCGCGCCCCAGGCGCGTGCCTCTGCTGCTATTGTTGTTCCTCAAGTGGCGCGCCCCAGGCGAACCCGTCCACGCGCCCTACGGGCGTGGACTTGTTTCGGCTCCGATTTTCTCCGTTCTTTTTCCTATTTCAAGGTCTTTGAATGCTCTTTCCAATTCCATAATTTATTTTTGCATTTGAGCTCCAAAATCACCTGAAACACTGAACAAATGATCAAAAAGTTCATGGGAAACTACAACTACTAAAATTCCTAAAAACTAATAAAAAGTTCCTAAGTTTGCTATGAAAACAAGCCAAATCAAAGTAAAAGAGGATAAAATGAAGTCCAAAAGGTATATATATCAGACCCAAATCAACCTACGAGGACGAAAGCGAACTACGGGATTAGGATGGTAGAGAGTGATCTCCACTTCACCCTCAAAAACAACCCGGTGATCCTGATACTCCCAAACACCATCAAGGAGCGGGCGAATCTCGATGCAAAGCCGACATCTGGCCATCACCTAAAGGGCAGGAGAGTAAGCCTAACACAGTCGCATTATCGAATAAGCCTAAGCCCTAACATTCACAACCAGATAACAACAGCAATCACCAGTGCAACAATGCATATACATATGAGCACACACCATTTTAGTTATTATCTTTTAGATAAGTGGCATGATGCATGTACATGTTTCTCCAACTTTGAGGCCTCTATGTCCACCGGGTCCAGATCTGAGGAACGGTGCGTTCAAGAACGCGGCACGGCTTACGGCACGTCTGCCAGCGTAAAAGGCACGACTTACAGTGTTTCCACCAGCGTAAACGGCACGACTTACAGTGTTTCCACCAGCGTAAATGACACGACTTACAGTGTTTCCACCAGCGTAAACGACATGACTTACAGTGTTTCCACCAGCGTAAATGGAACGACTTACAGTGTTTCCACCAGCGTAAACGGCACGACTTACAATGTTTCCACCAGCGTAAACGGCACGACTTACAGTGTTTCCACCAGCTTAAATGGCACGACTTACAGTGTTTCCACCAGCGTAAATGACACGACTTACAGTGCGTCCACCAGCATAGAAAGGCACGGCTTACGGTGAACCCTGTGCATGCTTTCATAAAATATCAAGTTCAGTTACAGAAACGGTTCACAGGTTCACCTGCGTAGAAAAGGCACGCCTTACGGTGTTTCCATCTGCGTAGGGGTTCCTCAGATTGGGACTGGTCTGATAACCTAGCTCATGTATGTCATCAATGCAATTCTTGCCATCCTAGGTTATCATGCATATGTTCAAGTTCCAAGTTTATCATTAGTCCAACTATGTCATAATTATTTGACATCAGTTCAGTATGGATACATACATGTTTTTATTAGTTCATCATATAATCATAAGCAGTCAACATGTATCCATCAGTACATAAGCATAGCAGAGTCATACTAGTTCTAGGTCAGCTTAGTTCAGAGTAATCGAACAAAGTCCCATTATTTTCCTGACCTAAGTACACCTTAAGCCACTAGAACTTGGTTTAAGTAAGTCTTAATTACTTAAGACTTTGGTTAAGTAAGTCCTACTTACTTAAGACTAGGTTTAACTGAACTTTAGCTGACTAATCATGGACTAAGTCCCCTAATCATGAATTAGGTCTCTCTAATCATGAATTAGGTCTAGATTAATTGACTAATCATGGATTAAATCCAACTAATCATGGATTAGTTGACTAATCAGGGGATTAGGTTCACTAATCTAGGGTTTAAGTCCCTCTAATCTTGGATTAGTTGACTAATCATGGTTTAAAGTCACTAACCGAGGGTTAAGTCCAACTAATCTCGGATTAGTTGACTAACCATGGAATTAGGTTCACTAAATTCGGATTAAGTCTAACTAATCTTGGATTAGTTGACTAGTCAGGGATTAAGGTTACTAAGTTCGGATTAAGTCCAACCAATCTTGGATTAGTTGACTAATCAAGGATTAAGGTTACTAAGTTCGGATTAAGTCCAACTAATCTTGGATTAGTTGACTAATCAAGGATTAAGGTTACTAAGTTCGGATTAAGTCCAACTAATCTTGGATTAGTTGACTAATCAAGGATTAAGTTAAACTTAATTAGGTTCAAGTGCTATTTAGTTATCTAAGACTAGGTTTAATTAATACTTTAATTTCCTAGCTCATTAGGATCCATACGGCCACCCTTAAGCTTGGGTTCATCCAAGGGTCTAATCATTCCATTAATCACATAACATATGAAATTTCTCATCAACACAACCACATTCACAAAATTCAGCATAGAACATTTAGTAATCACAAAAGTAATCACTCATTAACAATAAACATAGTCATAAAATTCAGCATAGAACATTAAGCAACCACATCTCAAGATTCATCACAATTCGGCCTCCAAGCCAAAATAACTCTAACTAGTGCCCTTGAGTCTCATGGTGACTCAACCTAGTTTCTAAGCTTTAAGACTTATTCTAGCAAAAGTGCAAGCTTCTCTCACTTACCTCTTGAAGACAACTATTGAGACTTAAAACTTTTGGGCCCTTCCTTACCAAACCGTGAGCACTCTCCCTCCTTAGCCACTTGAGACTTGATTCCAAGCTTCTAAAACTCTAAGGCTCCACTTGATTTGCCAAACCAAAGACCTTAAAGCTTGATTTGGGGTTTGGCCGTGAGGTTGCTAAGGTCTTGAGTTTAATGGTTGAAATTTCTTCAACACAAATCTTCAAGTAAGTGGCATATTCATGATCTAGAGTATGAATATGCTAAGGTTTCTTGTGTTTGGTAAAAGTTTAGGCTTGATTTAGGGTTGGGATGGGTGAGGCCGTGAGCTTCTAAAAGAGGAAGGGTTTGGATTTGAGCTTGTAAGCCTTAATCACAATGCATGTTGCATATTAATGATCTAGGCTTTAGATATGTGAAGATTTCTAGGTTTTAATGGAAGAAAAAGCTAGGAAGAGGGTGGTGGTGGTGTTGGCCGTAAGCTTCTCAAGAGAAGAGGAAGAAGATGATGGTGAAGATGTCATGAAGAAAAGGGAGCCAAAGTGAGATTCATCCACACATGCTTACTTTTATGATAGCTTATGGTCAAAGGGTGAGTTGTTTAGGATGGCTAAGTGGTGTGCTTTGGTGTGGACACCTCACACCTCATGCAAGGGAAGGAAATGTGGAGTTGCCACCTAACTCTTAACCAACATGCATGAAATGTGAGCTTGCCACCTCACTACTTCATGCAACTCACCATTCACTCCACACACATACACACACCACGGCCTACACACACACACACTCTTCACGGCCTATACACACACATACACAAGGCCCAACACACTTTCATGGCCCAACATCACTCACAAGGCCCATTTGGTTACTTAGGTTTAATCTAACCCACTAAACCCTTAAGCCATTTATTAACCAAGCTAATCTAACTTTTAACTAAACTATTACGTATGTAATCCTAATCAACTTAAAACTACACAAGGCTAAGCTTAGAAAATTAGGTTTAAGCTAACCCTAATCACTATAAGCTAGTTAAACAAGATTAAGTCTTAGCACATCAAGCAAGGCAAAACATTAGTATAGCAAAGCATAACATTATTCGGGAACTAAAATTCAGGGATGTTACAGTAGGTGTGCCCGGTGAAGGTGGTGATCCGTAGTATAGGTTCCTAGTTATGTTTTGAGTATGTATTGCACTCTCTTGAGATGTACTAAGATGAAATGGCTCTACCCTGATGTAACTGTTTTATGAGACCATTATGTTTTGGAAAAATTTATCACCCTAAGGGAAGTAACAGGATTTAGAACTGGTATTTATGAAACAAGGTTTATTTTGTCGAACGAGACATTTTATGATAATGGAAGAAAGTTTCAAAGCGTGATGTTGGTAACTGTAACATCCCGAATTTTTATTCTAATAATAATTAGAATAATAGTAAGATTTGGAAGTGAGGATTATCCTAGAAGGGATTTAAAATGATGGATTAGGAGTACTTTGAGTGCATATAGGAGTCTAGGAGCATTGGCATCGAGAAGCAAATTTAAAGAAGACCCAAACGAGTGTTAAAAATCGATTTTTCGGTGTTATAAACACCCGACGTTAGGAAATTCAAAATAAAATATTTAGGACTCAAAACACAAATTCCACCGTTGGATATGAAGGTATGATTTTTAGGAAGTTACTCGTCAAATTTGAGCAAGATCCGACGGGAACGAAGAAGTTATCTTGAATTGAAGCAGGAAGAAAATAGGAGGAAAATAGGAAAATGAATAAATGGGGTACTGGGCAAAACACTGGAGTCTTTTGGAAAAGACTCGAGTGTTTTGGAAAAGACTGGAGTCTTTGTGAAAAGACTCGAGTGTTTTACAGATCCTGAATCAGGGAAAGACAAAGCCCTCAGATTCACTCGAGTCTTTTAGAAAAGACTCGAGTATTTTGCATGAATTCACTCGAGTGATTGGGAAAAGACTCGAGTGTTTTTATCAGATCAGCAAAAAATAAAAACACGAGTTGGGGTCATTTTAACCCCAAAAATCACTTTCTCACTCTTCTTTTCTCCGGCTTCTCTCTAGGGTTTTCATTCCCAATCCTTCTCCAATGTTAAAATAACACCAAATCAAATTAAATTAACATCCCATAATCATTCCCCATCAAATCCCCATGATTTTCTATCAACAAAAACCCCAATTTCATTCTCAATCCCTCAAATCCCCAATTCCCAATTCAAAACCCTAAATCCTTCCAATCCCCATAATCACTCAAAGTTAACAAAAATTAGTGCCACAAATCAATTCCTCATGAATTTTCCCTCTCCAAAAACACATATTACTTCCTCTTTCTCATGAAATTCCAATTCCCTATCAAACCCCAATTTGTATAATCGGTGGCATAGGGTCTTCTAATCATGCAAGGAAGCTTAGGAAGTGATTAAGGGCAAGGAATAGGAAGCTAAGAGGCATGGATTAGAGCTTGGTGAGGATGCTCCCTCAAAACCCCCATTTTGGTTCTTGCTCTTCAAAGAGGTAAGAAGGGTTGTTCACATTACCTTTACTTAGAGAGTAAATTCTAGGATGTTATAGTGGTAGCTGAGAATAGAAAAGATTAGTTATAATAATATACAATAGGGTAATTGCAATAGACAATAAACAAAGCTTAGGAATAAAGGAAATGAACTCATTAGATAAATTGCGAATATATGTAGTATATGATGACGTTTGTAATGTGTGAACTTAGTATGGAAATGTTAAATGAACGGATAATGAATGAGGAAACTATAGGGAAATAAAGGTAATAAATCGAGTAGGTGAATAAATAAAATAAACCCGCCAAATTGTTTGTAATGCTATGTGTAAGTGAATTGTGTTGTTATGCTTGAATGCTTATATGTGAGATAATGGGTCTTAAAAATGAACCTAGGACTTAGTAAGATTAGAGGTATCACAAGCCAATGAAAGAATCAGAATAGTGGGTATGTGTGGGAAATTAATATAGATAGTTAAACAAGAATAGTAATCAATTAATTAATCGAAAAGATAAGGAAGGGGTAAAGGGTTTATATTGGGAAAATGATTGTGAATGTGCGAATGTTGTGAATGTTAGTTTTGTATGCTAACACCTTTAAGTGAAGATAAAGAAAATGGTAACAAGTCACATGATAAGACATAAATGAAAATACAGATCAAAGATAAGATGCAAACATAAACGAAATGCTATAATACAAATCATGTATATGTGTTATTTCTGAAATGGAAATGTATTGTAAAGTAAAAGAAAAGCAATAGGGTCTGCAGCTATTAATCGCGTATTGGGATCCACACCCATTAGGTGCACACGGTTAGGACAGGGTCCTACTAGCAAAGTAGGCCCGAATTAGCCCCAATAGGTACAAACCTCGCTCAGGAAAAATCCCCATAAGATCAAAGGCTCGTTAGGTTACGTGGATCCTACGCGACGATTAATAGCTGCAGCACCAAATATAAGCATGAATCATGGATAATTGAGAATATATGAAAGTGAGAGAAGAAAAGAAAATAAAGAAAAGGCCCTAACGAGGGAAAGGTCTTATGGGTCAAGAAGTCCTGAGTGAGAAGAAGTCCTATTGGGTGAAGATACCATCCTAACCAATGTGCAAGCAAGAATACCTAATGGAATTATTATTTTGCTAGTAAAGCAAAAGACAAGATAAAAGTCCGATGCGATCCTGACGAGGCGTATCGGCATTAAAAGAATTAGTCGGCGCTCAGTACCGTACGGCTGGCTGAGGTTGGACTACATAATGAATACTGTAAAATGAAATAAAGAATGGAATTAAAAGGAAGCAAGCACATGAATCTTCATGTATAAGTATGCTAATAAAAATGAAAGAAAGAAAGGAAAACCAAAGATTAAAAGAATTAGAAGAAATAAATTATATGCAAGCTTTATGAATAAACGTATATTAATGGAATGAAAAAAAAAAATAAGTGAAGAAATATATATTAAAAGAATGCAAAAATAAGAGAGAAATTAGAAGAACTTAATTATATATGAAAATTTATGAATAAGGAAGATTCAGAATAGTGTAGGCTTAGTTATTTGCTATGTCTTCTTTTAGAATTTATCTTCCTAAGTCCTGTGTAATGCTACCCTTCTTGCTATACTTTTACAGGTACAGAAGCGGAGTTTACATGGGTCATGGCCGAGCAGATTTATGTTCCACTACGTGGGATATATATATTGTTTTGAGTGGACTGTTATTTTGTAAAACTGAATATGTAATAGTTTTATGCCCTGAGACTAGTTCTAATCGGGCGTAGGATCATTTAAGTTGTTTGTAATATTTTTGTGTTTTATGTTTTTAAATAATTTTGGTTTGACAGGTTTAAAAGAAGAAAACTTTGGAAAGTCCGATAAACAGAGGAAACTCTGCCGGATTCTTCCTAACGATTTTTACAAGTATTTAAGTTTTAAAAAAAGAAATTTTAAATCACCAATTTTATTAAAACCTAAAAATTAACTAATTAAAGTGAGGACGTCACAGTAACATCTCGATTTGGAACTTGATGCATGATGTGGGCCATGAATGATTTATTTTATAACAAAAATGTTTTTGGAAAAAAGGAAATAATTTATAAAGGCAAACTCATGTCCACGTCACCAATGAAAAATAAATTCCAAGACTTTTACTAAATAAAAATATAATCAAGTTTCTAAATCGGGGTGTTACAGACCCAAGCACCACCATAGTAACCCCTCAAGACACCATTACCTTCGAATGACCACCACCACCATCGACGCGGGTCTAAAGACCATCATTGCCTCTTTGGTCACCATCCCACAATGAGCATCACCACCACCACAACGACCACTCTAGACTGCAACCACTATAACAACGACCATCACCTCCAACTAATAATGACAACAACCATTATAACAACGATCACCATCTCCAACTACTAATAACAACAACCACATGGAAGTTGTTATTAAATAATGATGGTAGTATATGTGCATAACGTGGTAGGAATGTTATCAAAATTATCTGTTTGAAAATAATTTTGAAAGCTGAAAACGAAAAAAAATTTAAAACAGTAATTTTAAAACTGAAAACTGGTTTTGGTTTATTTATAATTTCAAAACTTAAACTAAAAATCGCCCCAAACAGGACCTTAAAAGTCGCGGAGAATGACTTGTCCCACATGTACGTCTAGACTTGTTCCTCGCAGAATGTGCCTTGGATCATCGATCTCCAATTGAGTTTCGCCTCGCCAAATCCAGCCCTCAGGAACAACCTCCCATGCTCCTCCCTGAAGAGGCCACATGTGGATTGCTACATGATATGCCATCTACCCGTTGCAATACCGGCAAAAGCCAATACGACAAGCAGGTAGGAGAGAGTCAGTGTACCATACACTAACGAGTTGACCATAAGGTCTCAGGGTAGACTCGATAGAAAGAAAGACAGACGACAATGACAATTCGACAAGTATACAGGGCGAGATAAGATACCCAGGGTGTAGAGGATAAATAGAATTTAATAAATAAACAGAACGGAATAGCAAGGCAAGTAACATAATATGAATAAATCATAATAAACAAAATATGCAAAGTATATAAATAACATATAAGGCACATAAAACAAAAGCATAACTCATCAATCGAAATCAGGATTCGCATTACTGAACAGCATCATTCAATTATATCATTATTCTTTGAATATTAAGTCTTATCATAACTCAGCTCACTCAATGAGGTAGGGGGAAAACCATCACTGAGGAAAAACGCACACGTCTACATCTCCTCGGTCTCCATCCAAACCTAGTCGGAAGCCAACAGGAGTACAGGACCTTTACCACGCGGGCACGACAGCTGTCTCAACAAACATTTGGTCCCAGACCAGGAGGACTATAGCCTCAATCAATTCAATTCTCATAATTATCAATGCTCACTGTCCACGCAGTGGCGAATCACAATGCTCCGTTCCAGTCCCTCTCACTGTTATAGACTTGCATTCAAGGGGGTGACAGTATCATTTCTAGTTAGCTATGCGGAACTTGCCACGGCATTGGACCCAGTCCCTACCACGTTAGTACGCCACTTGTGGAATTCGTTCCACCAAGAAATATACTCCAGGCTTCTTGACGTTCACTGTCCTTGCCCTCCCCTCATGCAATCCCCACCTGAGTATCCGCAGATACCCATGGTATCTTCCTCTCCACTACTTCGCACTCTCATTTCTCACCGCGTATGATAGTCTTTTAATGTCTTTTAAGTCTTTTAAGAGTCTTTTAATTAACCTACAGTCGGCTTGCCCTTAGTCCATCCCTTCGACAAGACCCGACCACTAAGGGTTATCTCTTTTCCCCACTTTCACATATCATTCTTTCATTTCCTCAAGCCACTTGGCACAATCACATCATTCCATAGGAATTCATGCAGCTCTCTTTAGCGATCATTTCCATCTTGGAATCCATCAGCACGATCTCAGCTCCACGAGTGTAGTCTCCTCGTCCATTGCATTGTTACTCCACCACATTTCCTTGACTCACGTTGTGCATCGCTCTTTCACTTATCTTTACATTATACTTCCTCTTTTATGTTCTTATTATCATTCATAATAACATCTAGATTCATCGCACAGGATATAATATTTTCACAATAACATAGTAAAGAATTTAATGCAAAATAGTAACAAGCATGCATCAATTTAGTAAAACACGTAAACATATAGCACAAAATAAATCACGTAAGTCTTTCCACATCACCACACGAGCAACTGCGTTATGGGCTCACCCCACTCTCACTCACTTACCTCTTAATCCAGCAAAAGAAATGCTTTGTCCTCGGAAATCTCTAGCTTCTCTTTGAGAATCGTTCCCACCGTCTACTGAATTACCTCGAGGTAAATAAATACACTTTTATTAAAAACCATTTCAATTAAAAATCACAACTTGGTCTCTTGAATATAAAATCCATTGCCTTGTTTCAGTAAAGACAAACAATTCTTTATTTTTCGTTACTTTTGTATATGCTTCAAACAATCATGATGTTAGGAAAGAGCTTTGGCAGGTCATAAAAGGCATGAGCTCATTCATTCAGATTCCATGGATGATTCTTGGTGATTTTAATACAATTCTGGATCCTGATGAGAAGGTTGGTGGTACTGTTGACATTGATCATTTCCAGGATTTTAAGAACTGCATTGATGATAGTTCCTTGATTGATATGAGATTTAAAGGATGCTCTTTCACTTGGACTAATAAACAGCTTGGCCAGGACAGAATTATATCTAAGCTGGACAGGTGTTTAGTGAACAAGGAATGGTGTGATTCTTGGCCTAATGTTGAAGCAAATTTTATGCTCCCTGGCCTTTCTGACCATTCCCCAATTCTGGTGGAATGGAATTAGGCTGCTCAAAAACTCAGGTCAGAATTTAAATACTTCAATATGTGGTCTCAGAATGAAGGTTTCCTCAACATTGTTAAATCAATTTGGGATCTGAGTATTACAGGTAAGCAGATGTACCAATTAAGTGTGAAGCAAGCTCTACTAAGGAGACCCCTATTAGATCTTAATAAGGCAAACTTCTCAGATATTGACAAAAAGGAGAAGGATCTAAGGGACAGACTGAATTTTACTCAGCACCTTTTATCTCAATTGCCTCAGGACCCTATTTTGCAAATTGAAGAAAAAAAGCTTTCTCTTGAATATAGATCCACTCAGCAAGCTATGATGTCTTTCCTCAGACATAAAGCCAAAATTCATTGGTTAAAAGAAGGTGATCACAATTCTGGCTTTTTTCATGCTTCAATTAGAGAAAGAGTTTACAGGAACAGAATTCTCAGAATTAAGGATGCTCAGGGAGGGTTTGTCACAGGGCAAGAAATTATTAGCAATTTGTTCACTGCTTACTACCAGAAGCTCTTCTCAAAGAAATTTCATTACTAGTGGAATGCAGCCTTTTCAACAGGGAAGACCTTGACTGTGAATCAGCAGATTAATCTGATCAAACCATTCACCAATGATGATATCAAACAAGCCTTCTTCTCAATAAACTCTAATAGCTCTCCTGGACCAGATGGCTATGGCTCTGATTTTTATAAGAAGGCATGGGATGTTATTGGTCCAAGTTGCTGTGATGCAATCCATGAATTCTTCTCTTCAGGTAAAATTCTGAGGAAATTTAATGAGACTAATTTAGTCATGACTCCTAAGATTGAGGGTCCAACAGAGGTGAAAGACTATAGGCCTATTGCTTGTTGCAATACTTTCTATAAATGCATTGCCAAACTTTTATGCAGCAGACTTAATCAAGTCTTGCCTGATTTGGTCAATGAGAACCAGACAGCTTTTGTACAGGGTAGAAGCATCATACACAATGTCCTTATTTCACAAGAGTTACTGAGACTGTATGGTAGAAGGAACATATCCCCAAGATGCCTTATGAAGATTGATATTCAAAAGGCTTATGATACTCTTGATTGGAGATTTCTTAGTGATATGTTAACAGCATTCAAATTTCCTGATAAATTCAAATCCTGGATTTGGACTTGTGTTACTACTGCCACTTATAGAATTGTTATTAATGGTCAGAAATCAGAAGCTTTTACTGCATCCAGGGGCTTGAGACAGGGTGATCCTGTTTCACCTCTTCTTTTTGTCCTTGCAATGGAGATTCTGACAAGACATTTACAAGCTGCTGCTAACCACAGAAACTTTAGGTATCATCCTCTTTGTAAGAACCTGAAACTGATTAATCTAGCCTTTGCAGATGATCTCATGATCTTCTGTAAAGGTCATCCAGCAAGTGTTGGTATCTTGATTGAAGTTTTTAAGGAGTTCTCCTTGAGTTCTGGTTTGGAAGCTAGTCCAGTAAAATCCCAGATCTTCATGGCTGGCCTGAATCTTGATAAATAGAATGAGTTGATGCAGATCACAGGGTTTCAAAGGGGTATATTTCCTTTTAAATATCTTGGACTGCCTTTATCAGCAAAGAAATGGCCTATTAACACTTGCAAGGTGCTTGTTGAGAAGGTTAGCAAAAGGATTAACAGCTGGAAGTCCAGGAATCTTTCTTACCAAGCAAGGTATTGTCTTATTAATTCAGTGTTTCTCAGTCTTCAGGTTTATTGGAGCCAAATTTTTCTGATTCCTAAGGCTGTGCTTAGATCAGTTGAAAAGAAATGTAGGCAGTTTCTTTGGGGAGCTGATAGTGGTGGTTCTTATCATTCTGCAGTAGCTTGGTCTCATGTTTGTCAGCCAAAGAAGCATGGTGGTTTAGGCTTCAAAGACAGCATCACTTGGAATGTAGCAGCAATAGGAAAGCAAGTATGGTTCATTGCTAACAAAAAGGATACTCTTTGGGTTAAATGGATCAATTCCATTTATCTAAAGGGGTCTGACTTCATGGATTATATTCAAAAACCTGGAGATGGCTGGCATTGGAAGCAAGTGATTAAAGTGAAGAATAGGTTGAAGGCTCAATTTCAAAATGATCTATGGAGACATTCACCTGATGGTTCTTACAACATTCGCAGTGGTTACAAGATCCTTAAGAACCATTCATCCTTTCTTTTCTATAGATTTGTTTGGAATCCGGTTAATGTTCCTAAGCACAATTTCATTGTGTGGCTGTCTATGCTTGATAAACTTAAGACCAGAAATAGAATGAGTGTTTATATGAACTTGCCTACTAACTGTGTCTTATGTGGTTCAGGGAATGAAAGCAGGAATCACTTATTTTTTGAATGCTTCTGGAGCCAGCAGTTGCTTGATGCTGTCTGCCTCTGGATTGGGTTGGATCATTGGCCTAAGCTCTATCATCACTGGTCTCGTTGGCTTATCTATGGATTCAAAGACAAAACAAGGCAAAGGTGCATTTTCGCTTGTTTTGCAGCAGTCATTTATCATATCTGGGAAGCAAGGAATAAACAGATTTTTGCTCAGGAGAATCAATCGGTGGACTATGTGCTGAAGTGTGTGAAATTTGAGATTGCTTGTAGAATAAGTTTTTGTTTTCCTCATTTTCAGAATTGGGACAATTTTGCCTTGGTTAATCGCATCCTCATTCAATTATGTAATTAGCTTGCTGGTTAGGGTAATGAACTCTTCCTAGAAGGTGGCATTATTCTATCCAGTTTTGGCAAGCTCTTTCTCTTTGAACCCTTCCTAGAAGGTGGCAAAGGGATTGAGTTTGGCCTTTAGGTGTATGAGTTTATTTCTGCTTGTTGGTTTATGAGTTTTTCATTTACCAAAAATATAAAATCCCTTACTCTCTTTATTGTATTCTTTAAAATACAAATGTTTATCTAGACAACTCTCAATCTTTTCTTATTCTTGAAATCCTTTAAAAATCATTTGAAAACTCATATTAAAATAAATGGTTTATGTGGCTGTATGGAAAAAGTCCAGCCACCTTTTTCACTTTGTAAAACATTGAAAAATCAACAATTTCTATTCTAACTTTTGTACATCAAATAACACTTGAAATCCACCCTTTTTACAACTCAAAAACACTTTTTAAAATTGAAATACCTTGAAATAAAATCTTGGACAGTAAGGGACAAAATCAAACCATGAAAATACTTTTGAAAATAATCAAATATAATTTCCCATTTCTTTTAAGAAAACCGAATGGGACCAAAACAAAACAACACATTTTAAATAAATTTTTCTCAAAATAAAAACATAAAACATAATCATTTCAATGAGTCAATCACATGCAAAAAGAATCTAGCTTATCCATCCTAGTATAGACCGAATCATCATCATAGGAAAACAAGTCTTTGATGCACTTTTTCTTCATGCAAAACCTTAAATTACTAAATCAAAAACATGCATTTCAAACACAAGGTTTTAGAAAAATACCACTCCCTTTTCTTTACAAAACCGTGACCTCTTAGTCACTTCAAACATGTTCTCATTTTTATTTTCTTTTGCATGTGCTTCTAAAAATCATTTAAGGTAAAAGAGAATCACATGCATGAACATTTTATGAAAAACAATCATGATCCTTTGATTTTCAAAGATTGACCGAAACTCATCAACAAAATCAAGAGGAAAAACTTAAATCTTTAGCTTTCAAACACTCATGAACTTAGATCAAAATAAAACCATTTTGCAAAAGTTGTTTTTCTTTGTTTTCTCATCAAAACCGTGACATGCAAACCAAGAAACAAGACTTTTTGAGTTTAAAAAAATCACATGCAAGACTTCAAGATCAAAGCTATTGAAAATCAAGGCAAGAATCAAGTCTTTTTTTTTTCAAGATTAAAACAATAGATCAAAGTCTTTTTGAAAAGAAAACCAAAGATCAAAACTTAGAAAAAATCAAAGTTAAAATCAAAGCATTTAAACCACTTAAATCAACTTTAACACACATCAAACCAACATTCATGTACTCAAAACAACATAAAAATCATCACAACCTAATTTTCTAGACATGGCCGAATGGTAGAGTCCATGGTTTAAGGTTCTACAAGATTGTGTGACTCTTGAAACTCAAGATCAAAGTTAAATAGGTACTTATAAACATAGATCTACAAGAAAATTAAACATGCAACAACATTCAAACCTTACAAGACTTGGAAAATGAAAACTACTTATAACACTTTATGATCTTCGAACAAACAAAGAAAAAGAGAAGATCTTCAACCACCTTCACTTGATCTTCAAGGAATCCTAAGGCTTTTGGGTTTGATCTCCTTCTTCTTCTCTCCTCCAAGCTCACGGTTTCTCTCTCTCTCTTTATGTCTCTCTCTAAGAGCTTGATGACACTCTTAGAATTGTGTTTAGAAAATGAATGGGAAATGTGAAGGAAAGAGTTGGAAATGAACTAAGATTGTGGGTATAAATAGACAAACGAATGTTTCCCTTGTTGCCCTTGAAATAATTCGGCCAAAGAGTGTTGCTTAAGGGGTAATTTTGGCTTCACAAAAGTTTGCATTGCTTAAGGCCAAGTCATGAGACAAATGGAGTAAAATTAGGCTTAATCCTTCATCCTATTGGTTGGTCAATCTCTTAACTATACTTTCTACTAAACTAAACCTACATGCTACTAGTCTACTACCTTAGGGTGCAAGAAAGTCAAAACTCTATCATGCATGCACATACATACATATACGGCCGAACATACACATGCACACACATACACATAGAAAATTATTTTTTTTTCTTTTCTCATAAAATCATAATTTCTTAAAAATACCAAATATCAAATACTTAATTATTTCAACTTTAAAACTCAATTCCAAAACTCATAAGATTTTCTCATAAAAATCCTTTTCTTTAAAACCATAAAAGAAATCCAATCTAAGAAATATTCTTTTAAAATACTCTTTTTGAAACACTTTCTCAAAATAATCTTTTTATCATTAAAACAAATATGAGGTATTCAGACGGGGTGTTACATTCTCCCCAACTTGGAGATTTCTCGTCCCCAAGAAATGCAGTACCTGAAGCAAACAGGTGTGGGAAAGAACTTCTCATCTTACTCTCAAGCTCCCATGTCGCATCTTCTCCATTATTCCGACTCCATACTACCTTAACTAAGGGAATATCTTTTCCTCTTAACATCTTAACACTACTACTATCTATCCTTAGGGGTAAAGCCTCAAATGTAAGATTTTCCTTTAGTTGTACCGAATCGGGTTCAATGATGTGTGAAGGATCATGGACATATTTTCTCAATTGGGATACATGAAAGACATTATGCAAGTTCGAAAGAAAAGGAGGTAAGGCAATTTGGTAGGCTAAGGGTCCTATTCGTCTAAGAATTGGATAAGGTCCAATGGAATGAGGTGTAAGTTTTCGGGTTTTGAGCATTCTACCAATTCCAGTAGTCGGCACTACTTTCATGAAAACAAAATCTCCTTCATTGAATTCCAGCGGACTTCTCCTCTTGTCCTGATAACTCTTCTGTCTACTTTGAGCAGTCCTCATCCTTTCCTGAATTAGCCTCACCTTTTCATTTGTCTGCTGCACTACATCTGGTCCTATTATTAAATGCTCACCAGTCTCGAACCAACACAACGGCGTTCTGCACTTTCTACCGTATAGAGCTTCATACGGTGCCATTCCGATACTTGAATGAAAACTATTGTTGTAGGTAAACTCAATCAGATGCAGAAAAGAATCCTAATCACCGGCACTTTCAATCACACAAGCCCTCAACAGGTCTTCCAACGTTTGGATAATTCGCTCTGACTGTCCGTAAATGCTCGGCGTGTTCTTCCTTAGTCTTGGAGTAAATCAAAATATCGTCAATAAATATGACAACAAATGAATCCAAGTAAGGATGAAAAATTCTATTCATGTAGCCCATGAATATCGCAGGAGCATTCGTTACACCAAAAGGCATAACCAGATACTCGTAATGACCATAACGAGTTCTGAAAGAAGTCTTAGGAATATCCTCCTCCTTCACTCTTATCTGATGATACCTGTAACAGCCCGATTTTCGTGAACCGAAATAATTAACTTTTACTTATTAAAGTTGCAAAAATGAGGCCAATTTGTTTTTTTTAAAACCTTGTTGAAGTGTTCCTGATGTATTCCAACGTCTTTTCTTGAAAACCGAGTGGTTACTAAAACAGTTCACTTCATAAAAACTTTATTTTCACAAAATGACATGTTTCAAAAGTATCATGATAGTTTTTCCAAAGGCTTACATTGTTCGATCTTCCAAAATAAAGTATTCCACATTACATAATTAAAAACTTGGCTGAATTACATAAATGGCACAATGCTAGGTAATCCTTGACTCAAAACACAAACAACAACAAACTTAAACTAGACACACTACTCTCACTTCCTTCTGATGAAGACAACGGGATACGGTTCCCTTTCCTTCTTGCTCCCTTTCTTCGCTCCCGAGGATGAAGCCACCTCTGCTGCTACCCCGTTGTCGTTAAACTCCAGCACCAATTCATCTAAAGTGGTGATCTCCAAGCGATGCTCCATCTGCCCGTTGAGATATCAGCAGCCCCAATATGCCAACGAACAGGAGAGAGTAAGCGATCCGAACGACGCATCGTCGACGGTGTGGGATTACAGTAGGCGAAATATCAAGACCATACAAGCATACAACACACAACAAACATCCAACATAATAATCAAGCACATCATGATTATCATCATAATTCTTATCACTATTTTCTTTATTTTATCAAACTTATTAACATTCTTTCTTTCTCAACTACTTCCTCAATCTCACTTTCAAATCTTTTACTTTCATGTCTCAAACCCATTCCTGTCCTCAGCATTTCAGGCGACCATAATCGTGTTATTAACAATCTCTTTATTACTTTCCAATTATCATTATTAAGTCTTATCAGATCATAACCATCGATGATTGGGAAGAATAATATCATCGAGGCACTCCCTTCGTTACCATCGTCTCACACGTCTACATCTCCTCGGTCATCCACCCAGCCTAGTCGGAAGCGAACAGGAGTACAGGACCTTTACCACGCGGGCATGACAGCTGTCTCAACAAATGGCTCCAAGCCATGAGGTCTCAACCTCAAAACATATCATATAATTAAGGCTCACTGTCCACGTAGTGGCAAAACACATTGCCCCGTTCCAGTCCCTCTCCACTGTTCTCGAAATGCCATAGGGGTGACAACACTATTCTGGTCCCGGGTGCAGAACTTACCATGGTATTAGACCCAGTCCCCACCACGTTAGTGCACCACATGTGGAGTTCGTTCTGCCCAGAATAGTACTCAAGGCAATGTGACGTTTTACCGCCCGAGCCTACCCTATTGCATTCACAACCCGAATATCCCTGATATCCGGGGTACCTTCCTCTCCACTACTTCGCACTCTCATACCTCACCGCGTTAATGTCTTTTAATGTCTTTTATCTTTTGTTTAACCTAAGGTCGGCCCATCCTTCGTGCATCCCTTCAATGAGTCCCGACCACTAACTTTGCACAATCTTTTCTCATCAGAGCACAGAGCTGGGTTCACCTCATCACACTTGCATCTTATTATTCGACTTGTCTCAACAATCTCATATCACCATATTTCTCAAAGTCTCAACTCACAAAACTTTTTCTGAAAACTTATTTCACCAGTTTTCTAAAAATCTCGTTTCAAAAGCCTTTTTCAAAAATACTCATTTTCAAAAACCTCTTCAAAACCTCTTTCCATAGATCCTTTCAAAAACCTTATTTCAAAACTTTTCGAAAACATATTGTTTCAATGAGTACCAGTGGAGGAGCAAGCTCAACTCAACACCAGTCTCACTTCAACAATATCACAAAGGAGCCCAACTCCTCTTAAATCACCTCTCATTTCACGTATCAACACCACACCACTTTCCTAGCTCTGGCTTAACCTCATTCGCATAATCAAATCTGTCCCCAATCTCAATGCTTTATCTCTTTTCCAATAAATCTCATATTCTTTATTCCCATTTCTTTCTCATGGTGTCTTTACTTTACAATCTTATTTATTTCATTGCTGTTTTCAGGATGTAACAGACGTCCATCAGCGTGTTGTTCACATTAATCATCAATATAATTATCATCATGCATGATTAAATAAATAAACATACAAGCATGCCATTTCACACAATCATCACGCAACAATAATGTGGTCTTCGTCACCTTCGTATAAGTGGCCACACAATACAAACAATTGCCACTTATACTACTGACTCTGAACCACTAAGTTCCGATCTTTGAGATGATACGGAACGTCCTAATATGTCACCTAAACACCACAGTATCTTAGGATAGCTTCTCTCTCACCTGAGGTCCAACAATTAAATGCGTACGCTCTCCTTGGATCCTTGTTTCTGCCAACTGCCCCAATCCCTCGTCTTTAAGATTCCTCGTACTAAATAAAATACGTTTACGTCATTAATTTGTATTAAGAAAATATTCTCTTAACTCATTTCACATTTCATTCCTTATGGGAAGACTTAAAAACGTAATTATTTTCTCAAAACAACTCTAATACTTTCTAGCACTTTAAATTCTTCAAAATCATTTGAAAATATCATATAAGTAAATTCATTTGGGTTAGTTGCTGGTCCGTTCTGGACAGCACCTAAAACACGTTCGAAAACACCGAAAAATGTATTATTTATAATCCGGCTTTTTCTTAATTCAAATAACACTTGAAAACTATGTTTTAAATCACATGAACACATTTTTAAAGTCAAGGAACAACTTCAAACAAATCTGGACAGCAAGGAAATATTTTTGCGAATCCGTTTTAGAAAAACCCGAAAACATCATAAAAGCTCTTTTACCTCAAATACTTCTTTAGTTTAAATTTAACACTTTAAAACTCAAGCTTTTGTCATAAAACAGTTCTTGAACAGCCACCACACAATCTAAAGTCTCAGATGGATTTATTTTTAAACCACTTAATTTAAAAACCAATCACACACTCAAATATTTTTCAAACAGAAACTAACACACAACCACAACAACACTCAAATGAATTAAGTCACACAACTACTTATTTTATTATGAACCAAATATTTATTTTCAAACAAATACTTATTCACACATACACTCACAAGCCGAATGGAACTAAAAATATAACCAAGCACTTAAACCTTATTTTCTTTTCTTTCATGAAATAAAATCATTTACCCCTTCTTTCTCTTAAAACCGAGTATACGTATGAGTCTAAGAAAAATTTATTCAATATTAAGGACATGAAATCATGAAGTCTTTCATTCCATTTTGTTCCAAAACCGTGAGCCCTTCTAGAAAGAATTTAAGCAAACTTTAATTCATTTCCTCAACTTAAATTAATTTACCAAACCAAATATAGTTTCCTTTATCTTTTTAATCAAAACCAAATTGGAATAAAAATAGTCACAATACAATCTCAAACAAATTAATTTAACAAGACATATTCATTGCTTTTTGTGTCACTTCATGAAAAGAATTTTGCCTACTAAACCTAGCTAGGCCGAACCATCATCATGGCAAAAACATGGTTTTGAAAAAATACTACCTCCCTTTTCAAACACAAAACCGTGACCTCTTTTTCTCCTCAAACCAAGTTTTCAATTTCATTTTCTTATATGTACTTTAGGAATCCTTGAATCAAATAGAAAATGACATGCATGTACTTAAAGCACCAAGATCACCATGAAATCAACATGCAACACTAAAGATCTTGACATTATTGTTAAACACATTTAGATCATCCATTTATTTATCAATAAACTCTTAAACACATCACAATTCACGGTTTCAAGCAAGAAAATTAAACATGCAAAGAAATTTACTTTAGACTTCTCAAAAATTTCATCAAACCTTTAGATCTAAAAGATTTAGTTTGAAAAGCTTTAGGATCTCTTATGAAAACTTTAAACAAGTTAGGAAATCCGTTGATTAGATGTTTACAAATTTCTTCAAGCTTTGAGAAATTAATATGTAAAGAGATACACTTTAAACTTTACAAAAATCTCCAAAACTATTTAGATCTTTATGATTTATGTTGAAAAACTTTAAGATCTTTCATGAAGATCTTAATGGAGTTATGAAGTCCGTTAGTTAGAAGTTTATAAGTTGCTTTAAACTTTAAAATCCATGATCAAGTACAAACACACTTGTACTCACCATTTAAGCTTTTGGGAATTAATATGCAAAGAAGAAAAGAAAGAAAAATCACAAGATCAAAAGGAAAAATCTAAACTATTACAACTTTCTTCATAATTTTCGAACTACCCACCAAGAAAGGGTTGATCTTCAAGCTTCTAAGGTCTTGGATCTTCAAAGAAAACTTAGGTTTTTGGCTAGATCTTCCTCCTTCTTCCTCCTTCTTTCTCACGGTTTCTCTTTCTCTCTATGTGTGTTGAGAGCTTTGATTTTTGCTCTACAACAATTGTGTTTGGGAATGGAAGAATGAAAGAAAGGGAATGGAATGAGTTGTGTGCCAATGTACTAAGGCCAAAGGTATTTATAGGCAAACCGTGAAGTCCCTCTTTTACCCTTGGTTTGGTCTTGGTTGTACACAAATGGGAGGGGCGATTTTGTCCTTACAAAAACTTGCATGGGTGGAGGTTATCAAACTTAAGGAGACAAGGTAGGATAGTCTAGGGTATTAGGGGTCATTTTAGGGCTAATGGGTGGTTGGTTTCTAGTTAGGGTTTTTCTTCTAATCTAGTTTGGTCATGGTTCTAGTTAGTTCCCTTGGTTACTTGCTTAAGAAATAAAAATCCTAGGTTCATGCATACACACACAAACACGGGTAACACACACACATATACACACAAATATACGTACATACATACACACATACATACACATTGCAATCCCACTCAATCACTCAATTAGTCATGAAATAATTTCCCCTTCAATAATCTAATATTAACACTTAAACATACTTTCTCTTTGACTAATAAACTGTACCATTTGGCTATAATTATGACCCTCATTTCATTTTCAAAAATCATATTTTAATATATTAAAGATATTCTCAAAAGAAAAAATTCATTTGGAGTCCTTAACTATTTTTACTAAGTTATTCTCTCAAAATTCGTCCTTTAAACACCTCAAAATAAATTTTTGCAAACCAACCCAGAAAATTATAAAAGTTACATTTTTGAAATCTACATTTTAATACGACCGTTTTCATATAAAGATCATAAAATTCGGAGTTACGGTTGAAAAGATATGGATTTTCAAAGTTAACAAACCCAAAAATAAAAATAAAAAATCATTCTTTGATAAAATCACAATTTCTTTAAAACACCAAAAATGTCTAACACATAATTATTTCTTCCAAAATTATTCTCCACTTAAAATCATAAAATAAGAAATTTACTTCAAGAAAACATTCTTTCAAAAACATTTTCTCCATTTAGATCTTTTAAGTATTTAAAATAGTACGAGGAATTTGCGGGGTGTTACAATACCCCGATCTAAGGTCGATCTTGGAAAATACAGTCGCTCCCTTCAATTGATCCAATAAGTCGTCAATTCTGGGCAGAGGGTACTTGTTCTTAATTGTCACCTTATTCAATTGCCGATAATCCGTACACAAACGCATACTACCATCCTTCTTCTTGACGAATAAAACCGGTGCTCCCCAGGGTGAAACACTAGGCCTTATAATCTTCTTCTCCAACATCTCTTCCAATTGCTTCTTCAATTCAGCTAACTCCGCCGGAGCCATCCTATAAGGTGCTTTAGAAATCGGTCCAGTTCCAGGAATCACGTCAATTGAGAACTCTACTTCTCGAATTGGCGGTAAACCAGGTATCTCTTCCGGAAAAACTTCGGGAAATTCCCGAACTACGGGTAATTCATGCAGTTCCTTGTCCTTTTTGACATCCAACGAAGCTAGAAATATGTAAGCTACCGCGCCGTCCTTCAATGAAGTTCGAATATGCTTGGCAGATGAATGCTCAAGGTCATTGGGTTTAGGAAAAGAAGATTGGGTTTCGCTAAAGACTAACGACTTTTCGGAACAGTTCAGAAGAACATGATTCCTAGTAAGCCAGTCCATTCCTAATATAATGTCTATTTGAGAAAGGGTTAGTTGAATCAAATCAACAAAATAAGTGTTTCCTTCTATTTCTAAAGGACAATTAGGACAATAAGTAGACACTATCACAGGCTTATCAGTAGGAGTAGAAACAATCAAGTTATAGGGTAAAGCATCTACTTTCAAATTTAATCTATTCACCACATTATGAGAAATAAAGGAATGAGTAGCACCCAAATCGTACAATACTAACAAGGAATTCTTATAAATGAAACATTCACCTTGGATAAGATTAGCAGCATTCGCAGCTTCAGCTCCGCTCATAGTAAACACTCTCCCTGGCATAGTTGGACGATTTACATTCCCCAAATTAGCCGTTCGCTTAGGCTCCCTGCAGTCTCTTGCCATGTGACCAGGCTTGTCACAGTTGTAGCAGTTCGAATTCCTTGGTGGACACATCGGACCAAAATGATTACGACCACACTTGTTGTAATGAGGAGGTATGTTCCCTGATCTCACTCCACCGAAACTATTACGATTACCACCGCCACGATCCATACGATTCCCTCCATAGCTGCTGCCCCCACGGTTTCCACCGCGATTACCGTTGCCTCCGAAGCTTCCGCCTTGACCGCTTCCTCCAAAACGTAGATCTCTCCTTTTGCTCAAACCAGAATATGGGTGCGAAGTCCTATACCTTCCTCCGGAATCTCGATGAAAAGGAAAGTTACGAGCCGGTCCATGAGATGAAGAAGGGTTCACTACCCTATCAGTCGCTCCTCTTGCTTTCAAACCTCCCTCATACATACGACAGCGATTCACTAAACTAGCAAAATCATCTATCTCTAAATGAGAAAAAGCTAACTTAATCTCAGGCTTAAGACCATCCCTAAACTTATCACACTTCGATCGTTCATTCCCTCCTCCAGCATATTGAGGTACATACTTAACTAACTCTTCGAATTTTGAGGCATACTCGTCGACCGATAAATTCCCTTGAGTCAACCTCAAAAATTCCAGTTCCTTCTCAGTCCTCAGATACAACGGAAAATACTTCTCAAGAAATCTCTGCTTAAAAGCTTCCCACGTCAGTGCTTCTCCCAGATTCACCATCACCTGCTTAGTAACTCGCCACCATGCTGCAGCCTCTCTCGTCAGCATAAACCCAGCATGTGCCAACTTCTGCTCATCGTTACACTGCACCATACCCCCGAAAATACGCTCTAAATCCTCTATCCATTCCACAGCCGTGTCCGGAGCAAAGCCTCCCGCAAACTCCTTTGGGTTACGACGACAGAATTCATCCAATCCTTTGTAGCCTTGGGCTTCCAGATTTTGAGCTTGTTGCTGAGTGTTGAAATTCTGCTGCGCTTGTTGATGCAATGCCTGAAGATTATCGTTGACTCCCGTCATCATAGTCGCCATCCGAGTCATAAAATCTGCCGCATCCGGGTGATCAGCATCCTCACCAGGGTTTCTCGAATTTGAACCGGAAGGTCTCCCACGCGCACGACTCATCTTAAAAGGAAACAGAAAGGGAATTCAACGCACGATAACACAGAACCTAGACTCTAGACACACAGAGTGACACAAAGTAAACATGGATAGCCTTACATGCTTAAGGCCACTGAGGATTACCATTGCTCTGATACCACTTCTGTAACAGCCCAATTTTCACTCCCAAAACCTTAACTGAGTTATTATTAATTTACTACAAAAATGAGGCCATTTTTTTAAAACATTAGTTCGTTAGTGGTTAACGATACCCTTTTGAAAATCGAGTTGTCACTTTTGAAACATCCCGTACCCGAAACATCATCATCATATAAAAACATCATTTTCATTATAATTAAAACATAAGCCATAAGTACTGAGTCACACTCCAAAAAGTTTTCCAAAAGTAGGCCAGAATTACAAAAGATTACAAACCATAATTAAAAGGTAGCTGAATTACATCCATGGTATTTCACAAAGTAATCCTCGATTGGAACTTAGATCCTAGACACACTAGACACAGAAGACAGGACATCACTCCTCAGCTGAACTAGCGTCTGTCTAGATGTCTTCACTCGAATCCGCATCTGCTTCGTGATCAGAATCACTAGCGTCTTCTTCCTCCATCGGTTGAGGAATCACCGCAGCCAAAGGTGCAGGATCACCATCGTACTCGTGATGCTCCCTCGGTCCACCGTCTTGATAGTCACGGAGAGTGACTTGTCCCACATGTACGTCCAGACTTGTTCCTCGCAGAATGTGCCTTGGATCATCGATCTCCAATCGAGTTTCGCCTCGTCAAATCCAGCCCTCAGGAACAACCTCCCATGCTCCTCCTTGAAGAGGCCACATGTGGATTGCTACATGATACGCTATCTACCCGTTGCAATACCGGCAAAAGCCAATACGACAAGCAGGTAGGAGAGAGTCAGTGTACCATACACTAACGAGTTGACCATAAGGTCTCAGGGTAGACTCGATAGAAAGAAAGACAGACGACACTGACAATTCGACAAGTATACAGGGCGAGATAAGATACCCAGGGTGTAGAGGATAAACAGAATTTAATAAATAAACAGAACGGAATAGCAAGGCAAGTAACATAATATGAATAAAGCATAATAAACAAAATATGCAAAGTATATAAATAACATATAAGGCACATAAAAGTAAAGCATAACTCATCAATCGAAATCAGGATTCGCATTACTGAACAGCATCATTCAATTATATCATTATTCTTTGAATATTAAGTCTTATCATAACTCAGCTCACTCAATGAGGTAGGGGGAAAACCATCACTGAGGAAAAACGCACACGTCTACATCTCCTCGGTCTCCATCCAAACCTAGTCGGAAGCCAACAGGAGTACAGGACCTTTACCACGCGGGCACGACAGCTGTCTCAACAAACATTTGGTCCCAGACCAGGAGGACTACAGCCTCAATCAATTCAATTCTCATAATTATCAACGCTCACTGTCCACGCAGTGGCGAATCACAATGTAAGTTCCATGATGAATGTTTTGATAATGACAGTGTTTTGAACAAGCTATCATGTGATGATCAAGTTCAAGTTCAACAAGCAACAACAAACATCAAGTGAAGAAGAGAGAACAAGCTCATGAAGACTTATGTTTGAGTGTAATTGTTTTTGTTTTATTTTTTGCCTCTCAAGCTTCATAGGTTTTCATTTGGGTAGTTTGTTTAGAGGGTAGCGAATCTCATTCATAAGTCATGATTTAATCATAATTTGAGTTTTCACTTAACCTAGAATCAATAGGTGGCTTAAAGGTTTTAAAGGAAAGGTTGGTTTTTGAGAAAACAAGTTTTAAACAAGTGCAGTATCAATCTACTCGAGTAAATCAAGATTTAATTGAGTAGTACTCGAGTATGCTGCAATTTACTCGAGTAAACACTGCTGAACTGATTTTTAAAATACGATTTTCACTTCTCAAAATCAGTTTTCAAGTGCCATAACTTTTGGGTATTCTATATAAACCTTTTCCTAACCTTTGTGATCATAACCTATCATTTTGATATTCATTTTACAAAGAATCAAGCCACTCTATTCTCTCTCAATTTCAAAGATCAAAGCTTTTCTATTTTCATATTATTTGATCAAGAACCTTTGAATCTCTTGTGTGATTTGTCATAGCTATTGATTGAGATTCATTAGGATTGTTATGTGTATTCATTGAGTTGTAATCTTTGCAATAAGGCAAGCCACTACAACAAACAAGAAGCCTTGGTGTGTCGATTATCATCAAGCAACGTTCATTGAAGAAGAAGAAGTCTTGGTTGTGAATCAAGCAAGGAGAAGCCTTGATGTGTAGATTATCATCAAGCAATTGAAGACTTGTTGTGTCGATTATCAACAAGGGGTAGAGGTTAGATTAGAGAGAAGATCAATAGGATTACAAGGCAAGGGTGTCGGTTATCTCTTGTAGGCTAGCAAGAAGGAAGTCTTGTGAGGCAATCACTTGTAATTTGAGAACTCTAATTCCTCATAGTGAAGAATCTCTCTTGGTTGAAGAGGGGACTGGATGTAGCTTTCAAGCGGATGAAAGTGAACCAGGATAAATCGCTGTGTCGTATCTCTAAACCCTTACTCTTTATATTCAAGTCATTTGATTGCGTTCTTGGTTGAAAACCTAGAAAGATTGATTTTCATAATTGATTGAATTGAATCTTTAATTGTTCAAATTGATAAAGGGAAAATCATTTTCATAACTAGGTTAATCAATAAGAATATAGGTGTTAATCATCTCCGTTGAATCTCTGATCTTTCATGTGTATTGATTGATTTTCGTATGCGAATGAAAACTTGATTTTTCTGGTTTTTGTCAGATATACTCGAGTAAACGAGTCTTTAATCGAGTACTACTCGAGTACTCTGAAATCTACTCGAGTAAACCTGAGAGTTTTTGGAAAAATATTTTGTTTTAATTGTTTCGATTTGTTTCGTTCGAAAATATTTCAAGGTATCTTGTACACCTATTCAACCCTCCCTTCTAGGTGTATTCCTAGGGTTCCTTTGTCTCTCCAACCACCAATTGAGGTTTCCTCACACAATGCCCCGTTCCAGTCCCTCTCACTGTTATAGACTTGCATTCAAGGGGGTGACAGTATCATTTCTAGTTAGCTATGCGGAACTTGCCACGGCATTGGACCCAGTCCCTACCACGTTAGTACGCCACTTGTGGAATTCGTTCCGCCTAGAAATATACTCCAGGCTTCATGACGTTCACCGTCCTTGCCCTCCCCTCATGCAATCCCCACCTGAGTATCCGCAGATACCCATGGTATCTTCCTCTCCACTACTTCGCACTCTCATTCCTCACTGCGTATGATAGTCTTTTAATGTCTTTTAAGTATTTTAAGAGTCTTTTAATTAACCTACAATCGGCTTGCCCTTAATCCATCCCTTCGACAAGACCCGACCACTAAGGGTTATCTCTTTTCCCCACTTTCACATATCATTCTTTCATTTCCTCAAGCCACTTGGCACAATCACATCATTCCATAGGAATTCACGTAGCTCTCTTTAGCGATCATTTCCATCTTGGAATCCATCAGCACGATCTCAGCTCCACGAGTGTAGTCTCCTCGTCCATTGCATTGTTACTCCACCACATTTCCTTGACTCACGTTGTGCATCGCTCTTTCACTTATCTTTACATTATACTTCCTCTTTTATGTTCTTATTATCATTCATAATAACATCCAGATTCATCGCACAGGATATAATACTTTCACAATAACATAGTAAAGAATTTAATGCAAAGTAGTAACAAGCATGCATCAATTTAGTAAAACACGTAAACATATAGCACAAAATAAATCACGTAAGTCTTTCCACATCACCACACGAGCAACTGCGTTATAGGCTCACCACACTCTCACTCACTTACCTCTTAATCCAGCAAAAGAAATGCTTTGTCCTCGGAAATCTCTAACTTCTCTTTGAGAATTGTTCCCACCGTCTACTGAATTACCTCGAGGTAAATAAATACACTTTTATTAAAAACCATTTCAATTAAAAATCACAACTTGGTCTCTTGAATATAAAATCCCTTACTCTCTTTATTGTATTCTTTAAAATACAAATGTTTATCAAGACAACTCTCAATCTTTTCTTATTCTTGAAATCCTTTAAAAATCATTTGAAAACTCATATTAAAATAAATAAAATAAATGGTTTATGTGGCTGTATGGAAAAAGTCCAGACACCTTTTTCACTTTGTAAAACATTGAAAAATCAACAATTTCTATTCTAACTTTTGTACATCAAATAACACTTGAAATCCACCCTTTTTACAACTCAAAAACACTTTTCAAAATTGAAATACCTTGAAATAAAATCTTGGACAGAAAGGGACAAAATCAAACCATGAAAATACTTTTGAAAATAATCAAATATAATTTCCCATTTCTTTTATGAAAACCGAATGGGACCAAAACAAAACAACACATTTTAAATAAATTTTTCTCAAAATAAAAACATAAAACATAATCATTTCAATGAGTCAATCACATGCAAAAAGAATCTAGCTTATCCAACCTAGTATAGACCGAATCATCATCATAGGAAAACAAGTCTTTGATGCACTTTTTCTTCATGCAAAACCTTAAATTACTAAATCAAAAACATGCATTTCAAACACAAGGTTTTAGAAAAATACCACTCCCTTTTCTTTACAAAACCGTGACCTCTTAGTCACTTCAAACATGTTTTCATTTTTATTTTCTTTTGCATGTGCTTCTAAAAATCATTTAAGGTAAAAGAGAATCACATGCATGAACTTTTTATGAAAAACAATCATGATCCTTTGATTTTCAAAGCTTGACCGAAACTCATCAACAAAATCAAGAGGAAAAACTTAAATCTTTAGCTTTCAAACACTCATGAACTTAGATCAAAATAAAACCATTTTGCAAAAGTTGTTTTTCTTTGTTTTCTCATCAAAACCGTGACATGGAAACCAAGAAACAAGACTTTTTGAGTTTAAAAAAATCACATGTAAGACTTCAAGATCAAAGCTATTGAAAATCAAGGCAAGAATCAAGTCCTTTTTTTTTCAAGATTAAAACAATAGATCAAAGTCTTTTTGAAAAGAAAACCAAAGATCAAAGCTTAGAAAAATCAAAGTTAAAATCAAAGCATTTAAACCACTTAAATCTACTTTAACACACATCAAACCAACATGCATGTACTCAAAACAACATAAAAATCATCACAACCTAATTTTCTAGACATGGCCGAATGGTAGAGTCCATGGTTTAAGGTTCTACAAGTTTGTGTGGCTTTTGAAACTCAAGATCAAAGTTAAATAGGTACTTACAAACATAGATCTACAAGAAAATTAAACATGCAACAACATTCAAACCTTACAAGACTTGGAAAATGAAAACTACTTATAACACTCTATGATCTTCGAACAAACAAAGAAAAAGAGAAGATCTTCAACCACCTTCACTTGATCGTCAAGGAATCCTAAGGCTTTTGGGTTTGATCTCCTTCTTCTTCTCTCCTCCAAGCTCACGGTTTCTCTCTCTCTCTCTATGTCTCTCTCTAAGAGCTTGATGACACTCTCAGAATTGTGTTTAGAAAATGAATGGGAAATATGAAGGAAAGAGTTGGAAATGAACTAAGATTGTGGGTATAAATAGACAAATGAATGTTTCCCTTGTTGCCCTTGAAATAATTCGGCCAAAGAGTGTTGCTTAAGGGGTAATTTTGGCTTCACAAAAGTTTTCATGGCTTAAGGCCAAGTCATGAGACAAATGGAGTAAAATTAGGCTTAATCCTTCATCCTATTGGTTGGTCAATCTCTTAACTATACTTTCTACTAAACTAAACCTACATGCTACTAGTCTACTACCTTAGGGGTGCAAGAAAGTCAAAACTCTATCATGCATGCACATACATACATATACGGCCGAACATACACATGCACACACATACACATAGAAAATTATTTTTATTTCTTTTCTCATAAAATCACAATTTCTTAAAAATACCAAATATCAAATACTTAATTATTTCAACTTTAAAACTCAATTCCAAAACTCATAAGATTTTCTCATAAAAATCCTTTTCTTTAAAACCATAAAAGAAATCCAATCTATGAAAAAAAAATACTCTTTTTGAAACACTTTCTCAAAATAATCTTTTTTATCATTAAAACAAATATGAGGTATTCAGACGGGGTGTTACATGTCACTGTTGCGGTGTGGAGAAAATGATGCGGCACAAATTAAGAAGAAGAGAACGTTGTTTCTTTTTTTTATGAGAAACTGGCATCTCGAAGTGCCTGTTGATTGTCATTCTCATTATCGTGTTTTTGTCGTAAAAAGTTTTTTATAATAAAATATTATATTGTAAAATTGGTAATTTTGAATGTCACATGATATGTTAAAGATTTTCAATTTCATATAAATAGAATTTATTAACTGTGTGCATTCTTACTTGTGAAGTTCTACAATATGGAACCACATAATTTCAATGGAATTATCCATGCATTGTTATTTCGTTATTTTACATTTTTTTTTACTCTTTCACCCCTTGTTTTTCTATTATTATTGTAGAAATCCATATGTGGATCAAAAATACTAAATCGTTGGAATATGTTAAAAACCATGTTTCAGTTTCAATATTTGAGTTTAAAAATATACACATAGAAGCTAATGCTATATAAACCTTTTCTTTTTATTGTTGTATCATCTCATGCTGCTTTGTGTCATCAGGACCTTCAACTTCAATAACCATGGCTGCTTAATATAATGTAGGCCAAATTTTGTCAAGCACTCTTTTGTGAGGAATTGTGCCAGTATGTACATCTAGAAAGAATCCAGTGAGACACCACCATTCATCATTAAATATCAATAGGTAGGAGGGACAGAGTTTGCCCCACTTGCTTAATAATTATAACCACTCTCCACCCTATTAAATTCAAATTAAAATAAAAATATTAATGATGAATAAGTAGATCAAAATGAAATGTGAGCGTTCAACTACATAATGAATCATAAAAACAAATTTTGAAATAGGTACTTTAGTAAAACGTAAAATTAATTTGGGAAACTAACAATTTTGTGCAATCTACATGTGAAGAATTGAGAACATAAATAAATTCATAGCAAAGAAACTAATTAGATATGCACCTTTTAAGTTCTATTTGACTAAACTATGCAAATTGAAATAATCATATAATAATAAGAGAGACCAAACTTTCATAAATGCTTCTTTTAACAAATAATGCATCGGTCATCATGAAATTTACAACCCATTGCATGATGTTAATCATAAGAAAATGAAAGATTGAATTTCATAAAAAGAAAATTTTAAAATCTCAATATCAAATCCTTGAAACATTTCTAAAATGTTTTCTATCCCAATTCCTTGAAACACTACCAAAACTTCTTTTATCGGATAGATAACCGCACTTCGATCGACAAAAGCTTCCTAAATTTGAAGTTTCTTTGATCTTTTTTCGAGTAATATTTTTTTATTCTAATAAGTTAGGAAGAGAGTTAGTAAGGATTCTACCCATAATATTTTAAACTATTCTCATATTTTTGTCATAAACTTAGGATTAATAACACCACTTTTACCTTTAGTAAGCTTGTTCAATTTATAATTTTAAAATTTGAGGTTCATCGGCAATAAATTTTTTGTGAATGGCTATAAACCTATAGTCAAAGCCAAAGAATTAAAATTACAAATTAACAAACATAACTAATCAATTAAATAAAAGGTAAAACCATATTATAGTGAAATTTAAGACAATGTATGTCTAAAACATAAGAACCAACGTGTTGGCTTGGCTCACTCCCTAACAGTTGCGTAAAGAAAAAAGCAATTTAAACCTTGATACTACCACATAAACATATCAGTAAAAGTAATAGAGAAATTATAGGACTTGCACTCATAAACCTTAAAATTGCCAATCAATAACAACAGAAGTACAAATTAAAGATAGGAAAATTAAAAATAATAAAGCCTCATCAGAGATGAAGATGAGATACTGCAATTGTGTACCCACCAAACACAACACTTCCTCTTTGTTATCTCTTCTCTACTTTAATTTGTGTGTATTTTTCTCTTTGTTTTGCTGCTCTCTTTCTCCTTTGTTTTTGTCATATTCGTTCACTTTGTTTGCTGTATTATAAAATGACAACACGTATCTATTGGTGAACAAAGGTGAATTGCATGCAGTTATTTTCAGAAGAAGGAAAGGAGAAGTTATTGTAGAAAGAAATGGTGGTAGTTATTGGTTGGTATTGTAATTTTGTTCAAATAGTGGGGGTATTTTTGGCATAAGCTAAGTTACGCCAACTAAAAATTAGTTAAAGTAGTTAAAAAATGGTGTTTTCTTTATAATAGTAATAGATGATAAAACAACCTACATAAACATGCCTACAAAACAACCTATTCACAATATTTTGACAAGTGTCTTTTTTCTCTTCATACTTTTTTGTATTTTGTTGTTTTTCGAATATATCCCTCCTTTACAACCAAAGTCTATATTTGTTTTTTTTAAGACAATCTTAGGGCTTTTTTTATTTCTTGTATTTTATAATATTTTTATTATATTTTTTAATTTCTTTTTTTACTCCATTTAACATATTGTACGTCCATAAACACGTAATTATTGTTTTTTCTTTTGTTACTTCATAATTGAGTTATAACAACTCTCAAATCAAGTACTTTTTATTTTTCCTCGTTGCATAAAGTATAAGTATTTAGTTACCTTTTTCTTTTTCTTCTTTGTCTTCATTACTTTCTATTTTGGACTCATTCATATGGCAAAATCATGAAATTATGCAGTTATAACTCCTTCCTATGGACTCCGTTTTTTTTTGGTGATTTGAGAGTTGTTATTATAACTCAATTACGCATTTATATATAAATTTTGTGCACATACTCTTATTTCAAATATTACATAAAGGGAGATAAAAAACGAAAAGCTAGTATGTAAAAAAACAAGTTATTGAAAAAATGTTATAAAAAAAATGTTATACCAACTAAAAAAACAATAATTACGTGTTTATGGACGTACAATATGTTAAATGGAGTAACAAAAGAAATTATTAAAATATTATTAAAAAATAAAGAAAAAATATATTATAAAAAAATAAAAAAAAAGGTTGCAAGATTGTCTTTAAAAAAAACAAATATAGACTTTGGTTGAAAAGGAGAGGTACATTTGGAAAGCAACAAAATACAAAAAAGTGGGAAGAGAAAAAAACACACTTGTCAAAATACTGTGAGTAGGTTATTTTGTACGCATGTTTATGAAGGCTGCGCGCTGTTTTATCATTTTTTTTTATTATTACAAAGAAGGTATTTTAGAATAGAGATAAATGAATATTATTAAAATAAAAAAATAAATTATAAAGATATTATAGTTGAAATTACAACAAAGTGAACAGTTAGATATGTTTTTACCGTTAAGTTTAATTTTGAGATAACTGAAGTATTAATTTTACCAAATGTTGAAGTTTAAAGAATAATTGTATAGGGAAAATACTTTGTGGCAATGATAGAAGGTTAAGATTAATAGAGATTAAAATAATTATTAGGTCTATTTGGAGAAAAGGAATAGGATAAGTATTTTTTTAATAATTAAATAAGTCTTAGTATTATTATTATTATTATTATTATTATAGTTGTTGTTGTTAGTATTATTATTCTAGAATGTTCTTAGGGTATTATGATTGTGACAAGTTTATGGTCATTAAGAGTTTTAGGGTTTGAGTATTTAATATATAAAGAATGTACCCTCTTTCATTATTTTCAATGCAAAATGAATCAAGTCTTTTAGTTTTTATTTGTTATTTTCCCTCTTATCTGCTTAATCGCTCTTGGTAGGATTTTTCTTCCTACCAAATGGTGCTTTCATTGGCTTACAAACCTCCCACCATGGATCCTCACCACCAACCACCCTCCTCCCACCTTCAGCCACCGTGTGACATTTGTTACACTTCTTGTCTACCACAATTCAACAATTTCCTCCCACCAAACCTATCACATGACGACTTAATGGAAAACTATCATCACAGATCCTACTATCTTCACCACCACCACCTCCATTCTCAACCACTCCGGCCGCCACCTCAACCACCGTCATTTTCTCAACCTTATTCTCCACCCTTTCACTCATCTTTACAGCTTTATCCACATCCACAACCATCTCAGTTTTCTTCCTTTCCATGGTGGCCAACACCAGATCCACCACCACATCACCTTCCAGTAGCCGGTCACACTCCGGTCAAACATACTTTCTCTGAGATTAGAGGGCTTCTCCTCAAGATGCAAGAAGATCTGAAGGCCAACAAAGAAATCATTGAAAGAAAAAAACAAACAACCCTGTCACCACCAGATCTGAAATGGAGTTCACCGTCGATCACCGCCACATCACTGGAATCACAACCTCCGACCCGGTCTCCGTCATTGTCACTGTCACAAGCTCCGTCATCATCTCAACCGCTGTGGAAACCTCCTCCTCCGCCATCGAGTTTAACTTCCGACGTGAAAAGGGAGAACGAGATTCCGTTACTCAGTCGTGCTCAATTGGGGAGACCACCACCGCCGACGCGAGCACCGCCATGGCGACCATCGTCTCCGTCGTTGGACTTCGCATCCGACAAGAACAATGAGAGAGAGGATGAGAACACCATGCCCAGTCACCAACCACCGTCGACTTTGCCGCCGGACATAGCCGCCATCGAGAGAGAGGAGCGCGAGGAAGAATACCCAGGAGAGAAAGGGGTATTTAATCCTTCATTGAATATTGTGGAGAATATGCGGAAGGAAAGAGGAATTAATTTTATATCTGGAAAAACATTTGAAAAAGAGAAAAATGAAAATTTGAGAGAGGAATCAGAGGATGTGCAGAGTTTTGATAGTTTTGGCTATATGAAATGGAAAAAAGGACATGTTTGTTTACTGGACTTGAAGGCTCCTTCAATGAGCACTAAGCTATTTTCGTTCCACGAGGAGTTCACAGTTGGCAAGATTCCCTTTTTAAGTCAACATAACCTCAATATAGCTTGGCCCTCTATGCAAAATTTCCCTCATGCAACTCCACAGTATCTTGTGGACAAAACCGAAGTGGGCCAAGTGATGCCTAATAGAAATACTGAAGCACCCCTTTTGAAGGAATTTATTGGTTTCACATCAAAACACAAAGAATTGGTATATGAAGATGATCAAATTATACTCTGGTCTGATATAATTCTCTTTCAGTCCATTGACTTGTTCAACCTTGAGGACAAGGTTGATTTTGAAGGGGTAGGTAATGATAGAAGGTTAAGATTAATAGAGATTAAAATAATTATTAGGTCTATTTGGAGAAAAGGAATAGGATAAGTATTTGTTTAATACTTAAATAAGTCTTAGTATTATTATTATTATTGTTTTTTTGGTAAATAAAAATTTTATTACCAACTTGCAAAAAATAACTCAATACAAAAGAAAGAGAACCTTAGGCACAAGGCCACCTTCTAGGAAGGGTTCCAGTGCCTAAAGCCTCAAAGAATGACAGTGAATATAATCAAAAAGCAAAACTGAAATAAACTAAACTATGTCTTTCCCATGATTCGATTGACCATCACCGTGTTACTCCAATTCGTATACATAGGAAAGACCACCACTAATCTACGAGCCAGTTCCTTGACAGCGATTCTAAACACCTGATCCGGAACAAGAGGGGTTTGCCCAAAGACCCTACGATTCCTCTCATTCCAAACATTATAAATTGCCGCAGCAATGAAGGCTGAATATAGTTTCCTGTTAATCTTGTGCCTTGCACTAATCCTCAATCATTTGGTCCAATTAGAATAACGATAATAACAGTTTTCCACACACATCCAATTAGCAAGCAGAAAAAGTAATAATAATTAGTATTATTATTATTGTTGCTAGTATTATTCTAGAATGTTTTTAGGGTATTATGATTGTGACAAGTGTATGGTCATTAAGAGTTTTAGGGTTTGAGTATTTTGTAAGACCCACAATTTTGTTCCCAATTTAATTTAAACGATAGTTTAATTTTATGTATGATTATTTATTTGAGATTATTTTATAATCCTCGATATTTATTAAAGTGAAATTTTTATAGTGAACAATTGATTTTGGATTTTAAAACTAAAAATTGTTTGAGTTATGTATTATATACGTGAGCTATATATGTACATGTATATAACTATGAATTTTCTTTTAAGGATTCAAAATGTACTCTTTGCATGAAGGTATTTTATAAAGTATAGTATTTTATCTTAGAAATATTATTGGAATGTTATTTTAATTATGCTTAGAATGTAAAAGGATTTTTGAAGGATTATAGTATTATAACTTCAAAAATTCATATCTTTTTAATCGTAAGTCGAAATGTAACACTCCTTGTATATCATCTTACTTTATAAGAAAAGTAATAAGTTTATGAATACTTGGACTTGTTATCGTTGGAAAAAGATCTAAAAATAATAATTTTCCCTTCCCTTGAAAATTCCTTTTTACAAACACTTGATTAATAATGAGGTTGACTAACAAAATCAGAGTTTGCAGAAACATAGTAAAGTAATCATATTATGCCCCCAAAATATATCAAGTGTAACAAGTCCATGGATACCAAATAAATATTATTATGAAACCGAATTCATCTTATGATACCTCTTTCAAAATGTGTATCATATAAATACTATTGAAAATAGAGATGTTATAGAGCTGGTCACTGGTCCTCTGTCCAAACATTTATCTGGCCGGATCCTCGATATCTGCACAACGGGTTCCCAACCCACACTTTCTACACTCTGCATGCACCTAAGGGACATCTCCCTTTACTGATTCTTGTGCAAGCTAGATGCACGATCAACACCTAATAAGGGCATGGGGGTTAGCTATACATATTCGCATAATCAAATGAGAATAAAACTAACATCCACAAGTCAACATGTAGCAAATCATGATGCATAATCATATGAGCACATCCGGTTAATCATAATAATTCTTTCAATGCAGGTGGCATGATGCATGATTTCCTTCCACAACTGAGGCCTCTAACAAAGTCCATCTTGGACGTCCATCCAATACACCGTTGTGTTCCCGAAACACTGACATTCGTTCCCAGAACGTAATGCCAAACCATACTTGGATAAATAAGCATCACTCCCAGAGTGTGCATCACGTTCCCAGAACGTGTAGCAAACCATACTTGGAATAATAAGCATCACTCCCAGAGTGTGCATCACGTTCCCAGAACGCATACGTTCCCAGAACGCATAAAAACCAGGTCCCGGACACTGGCCACATTCCCAGAATGTGTCATCAAGTAGGTTGCATATCAATGTGTTCCCAGAACACTAACATACGTTCCCAGAACGTATATAACCAGGTCCCAGACACTGGCCACATTCCCAGAATGTGTCATCAAGTAGGTTACAAATTTGGTACTCCCGAAGTACCCTCCTCATATTCCCAGAGTATGATAAACGTTCCTACCAACCAAACTTCCATTCTATATGAATGAATGCACAATCATTAGGGTTGGTTTTTTATCTTTGATTCCATTATCATACCAATGTGTCCCCAGAACACTAACATACGTTCCCAGAACGTATCGCAAACCATACTTGGAATATAATCAAGCATCACTCCCAGAGTGTGCATCACGTTCCCAGAACGTATCAAAGAAACCATGTCCCAGACAATGGCCACATTCCCAGAATGTGTCATCAAGTAGGTTGCATCAGTTTGGTACTCCTAGAGTACAGGGTCATGTTCCCATTAATTCTATTATTATGACTTAGAAAACACAACTTCGGAATGATATCTTGAGGTATGGCTTTATTCATAAAATTCACCTTTGAATTTAAGTTTAACATATGCTCATAGACCTGGATTGAGAGAATATATCATTGGTATTAACAATTCTTACTCAAAACTTAACTTTTATTTTTAAGTTTCAGGTACTAACCGGTTACATCATCACCTAACCGGTTAGAATTACAGACCTGAATACAAAACCACTGCTTTTCAAAGAGTCTTTTCTTGAATTCTCTACTCAATCCAATAACAAGGTCTTAGCATAATAGAATACCTCAAGTTCAACACATATTATCATTCAAAAGATCTAAGTCATAATCCAATTTCATTTATGCATAATTTCCTCTTGAAATTATCATTTGATATTAAGGTATCAACTCATCACTTTCAATCTAAACCAAACAGTGCTCAATTACATAGTTTTAGATTGGTCTTTGTATGAAATTATAGCTTAAACTTGAGTACAAATGGTATGGAAACTTGGTCAGCTGTAGAAATTCATTTTCTTTGAAAATTGACTGTATCTAACCGATTACAAATTTCGACTAACCGGTTAGATTATGCAGTCTGTACATTGAAAAATGAGGATTTGCATACCATTCTTTTCAATACTCAAATCTAACCAATTTCATCAATCTAAAGAGTTCACATACCTTAATACTAGTATGTTCAGCCACAGAAACATATCTATCTTGCATGCATTCAATTTAGATACTCAAATTGCACATAATTACACATATTTCACAACTTAATGCATCAATTCACATAATATCCAAATAAGTCATGAATCCAACAAAAATATAGCTTGCATGCATCTAGATAACATTGCTCATAACCACAATTGAGCTCAGATTGGTCTCCAAGCCACTTAACCATTTTAACTTATGCCCTTTGAGTCTCTTGGGGACTCATCCTATGTTCTACCACAATTTATTCTCATTCTAGCAAATAGTAAGCTTCCCCCTTACCTCTAGATCGATTGAGAACAAAGACTTCCCAGAGAAATGAGTTTGATCACCCAAAATCCACTAATTCCCCTTCTCTGCTGGACATGCAACACAGCTTCGGTGGATTCCCAAAATCAGAGAATTCAACATAAAAAACATGTTTCAAAATTGGGGAAAATAGTTAGGACTTAATCTCTGCAACATGCTCAAGAGATTAAGAAAGATTTGGGACCAAGGGATAGCAGGAGCTTACCAAAATCGAAGCCAAACTTAGCTTCCCAGGACTGAAAAACCAGTGTTGACATACTCTAACTCCAACCTTCTCAGATTGATTTCTCCTTGCTCCAACACTCTTAACTCACAAACTTTATATTAATACAAAGCCCTTGATGTGAGCTTTGTAACAGTGTATCACTCGCAGCCTACCTCTCTGAAACGAAGGAGAATTACAGGGACGAATCTCAGAACCCTAAAAACAGAGTTTCAGCACTTCAATCAGAAAATCAACCCAAATTCATCAACAATTCGGGTTTTTATAGAGAGATCAGGCTTGCATGCAAGGCGACACGCGTTCCTCAGCGTGATTGAGTGAGATTCGTGGCAAATTTCTGGATTAATTGGGTGATTACTCATCAAAACCCACTAACCCAGTTCGTGAGTTCATCGTGTAACCGGTTACAAAGCCCTTCTAACCGGTTACATACTGATAAAATTCAAAAATTAATAATTTAATTACTCTTTCTTCAAAAACCTTTTTAATATTGCAATTAGGTCCCAACCCAAGGACTAAATTACAATATTCACATTTTTGTAGAAAATAACCATATAATCTGTCTCAAAACTTCATTTCAAATAAAAATCAGTCTTGAATAAAATCACCACTTAGTAAATCATTTTCATTTTAACAAAATCATTCACTTCTCTTTTATCAAATCTGGATGTCCAAGTGGCTAGATGCAGAGGCAAATTTTCTCCTCCCTGGTATCTCTGATCATTCACCTGTTTTGGTGGAGTGGTGCCAGTCTCAGACTAACAAGGGTGCTGATTTCAAATTTTTCAACATGTGGTCTTCCCATGGTGATTTTTTATCCATTGTTGATTCAGTTTGGAAGGAGAATTGTCCAGGAAACCCAATGGTTCAGGTTACTAAGAAATTGGTTAAGCTAAGGAAGCCTTTGAGGCAGTTAAACAAAAGTAGTTTTGCAGATATTATTCAGAAGGAGTCTGAGTTAAGAGCTCGTTTGAGTTTTGTTCAGGAACTTTTGGTGCAGCACCTTTCAGATTTCAGTGTTCAAGTTGAAGAAAAAAGGTTACACTCTCAATATATTGAGGTAAGTAGAGCTGCCTCTTCTTTTTTAAGGCAGAAGGCTAAATTAAATTTGTTGATAGGAGGTGATGATAACACTGCTGTTTCATAGAGCAATTAGACAGAGGACTTATCTAAACAGAATAATTGGAATTACTGATGAATCTGGAATGCTTGTATCTGGTCAGAATCAGGTGTCTGAAGTGTTTGTTTCTTATTATAAGAATCTGTTTACAAGGAAAGACCATTATAATTGGTCTGATTCTGTGTCCAGAATTGGGACTGTTTTAACCTCTGATCAGCAGATTAATCTTTTAAAGCCTTTTTCTGATGAGGAGATTTATCAAGTCTGTTTCTCCACACATGTTGACAAAGCACCAGGCCCTGATGGCTATGGTGCAGGTTTCTTCAAGAGTGCTTGGTCTATTATTGGTAATGACTGTATATCAGCAATAAGGTACTTTTTCAATACTGGTTTTTTGAGCAGGAGTTTGAATGCCACAAACCTTGTTATGGTGCCTAAATGTGATTGTCCTAATTCAGTAAGAGATTATAGGCCAATTGCTTGCTGCAATTTCCTATACAAATGCATATCCAAACTTTTGTGTCTCAGGTTGAATTCTGTTCTGCCTTATCTTGTCCAAGAGAATCAGACTGCATTCATTAAAGACAGAAGTATAGTCCATAATATCTTGATCACTCAGGAGTTGCTAAGGTTATATGGAAGAAGGAACAGTTCACCAAGATGCCTTATGAAGATTGACATAAGAAAGGCATATGACACTTTGGACTGGGAGTTCATAGAAGACATGCTCACAACTTTTAAGGTTCTTGAGAAATTTAGATTTTGGATCATGACTTGTGTGACCACTGCCTCTTATTTCATTACTATAAATGGTCAGAGATCTGAGATATTCCATGGCTCTAGGGGAATTAGACAAGGGGACCCCATCTCCCCTCTGATTTTTGTGTTGGCTATGGAGGTGTTGACTAGGAGTCTTCAGATAGCTGCAATGCACACAAACTTCAGATTCCATCCTTTGTGCAAGAACAGCAGGCTTCTTAATCTTGCATTTGCTGATGACCTTATGATTTTTTGTAAGGGTCATCCAGCAAGTGTAAGAATTCTGATACAAGCTCTAGATGAATTTGCTAACAGTTCAGGTCTTCAAGCTAGCATGGAGAAGTCTCATATTTATATGGCTGGATTGTCTGTTGATAAGCAAGCAGAACTTATTAATCTAACTGGTTTTCAGAAAGGATGCTTCCCCTTTAGATACCTTGGCATTCCAATTTCAGCAAAGAAATGGACGAATGCGACTTGTCAAATTCTTGTTGATAAAGTAAGTAACCGAATCAATTCTTGGAAGTCAAGAAACTTATCTTACCAAGCAAGATGCTGTCTCATTAACTCTGTCCTCATGACTTTGCATGTTTATTGGGCTTCCATTTTCATTATTCCAAAATCTGTATTGAGAGAGGTTGATAAGAAATGCAGGCAGTTTTTATGGGGTATGAATACTACTGGTCATTATTCAGCTGCTGTAGCTTGGCATGAGGTCTGCAAGCCAAAAACTCATGGTGGTCTGAATTTTCCTAATACTGTGTTGTGGAATTATGCTGCAATAGGCAAGCAGATATGGCATATTGGTCTGAATAAAGATACTTTGTGGGTTAAATGGATCAGTTCCATATATTTGAAGAATCAGGACCTATGGGACTGTGAAACTAAACCTTGGGACAGTTGGCATTGGAAACAGATTGTTAAGGTAAAAAACAAATTGAAGGCTGGTTTTGTGAATAACCATTGGTCTGCTGATTCTATTGGTCATTACACAATCAAGAGTGGATATAGATTCCTTTTGGGTCAGGTTCCTCCTTTCCAGTTAAGCACTTTTGTTTGGAACTCTGTATTGGTTCCTAAGAATAGGTTTATTGCCTGGCTTACGGTTCATGATAAACTGAAAACTAGAGATCAGTTGTATGTGCAGCAGACTGTTTGTGTTCTGTGCAATGATGCTATGGAATCTCGAAATCACCTGTTTTTTTAATGTACCTGGACTAGGAATTTCCTTGATCATATGTGTTTATGGCTTTGTCTTGATACCTGGCCTTACAAGTATACGAATTGGAAGAGATGGATTAGGCATGCATTCAGTGACAAAAAAAGAAGGCAATGTGTGTTTGCTATTTTTGCTGGTGTTATTTATCATTCTTGGATTGAAAGAAATCATAGGATTTTTGCAGATAGGAGGAGAAATCAGCACCTTCTGATGAGAATTTTGAAGCGGGAAATAGCATGGAGGATTAGGAATTGCTTTCCTAATTTTAGTTCTTGGACTAATAAAGTGTTAGTTAATAGGATTTTAGTTGAATTGTAAATCATTTTTTGACATTAGTTGTATCTTGAACCCTTCCTAGAAGGTGGCAAGATCCTACTAAGGGTTTTTCTGTGTAGTTTTTGAATTTTCATGTGGTTAATAGAATTTATTCTTTTACCAAAAAAAAACCATATAAAAATATCTCATATTTTTATATAATAAAAAACACATAATATCTCATACTAAGATTTTGAGTACTAGGCTTGCCTCTGTTCTTCCAGTCTTGGTTCAAGATAATCAAAATGCCTTTATCAAGGATAGAAGCATTTTGCATAACATCTTGCTTTCTCAAGAACTGGTCAGACTTTATGGGAGAAGGAGAGTCTCCCCTAGAAGTATGATTAAGCTTGATATTAAGAAAGCCTTTGATACCTTGGAATGGAACTTCATTGAATCTATGCTTGTAGCCCTAAAGTTCCCAGCTAAGTTTATCTAATGGATTATGGCTTGTGTAAGGTCTGTTTCTTATTCTATTGTCATTAATGGCTATCAGGATAATAGGTTCTGGCCTTCAAGAGGAATTAGGCAGGGGGATCCTATGTCCCCCCTCATTTTTGTTTTGGCCATGGAAATTCTGACTAGATGCCTAAATCTCTCTGCTTGTGAAAGAAATTTCAGATCCTGCTTGTAAGGAATTAAGGCTTATCAACCTAGCTTTTGCTGATGATTGTTTAATCTTTTGCAAAGCCCATCCAGCCAGCATCAAAATAATTAAGAAGGCTCTAAATGACTTTGCTACTTGGTCTGGTCTTCAGGTGAGCCCTGAGAAGTCTCATATCTATATGGCTGGGGTCTCTCAAGACACTAGGAGGGTTATTCTAGACTTATCTGGTTTTCAAGAGGGATCTTTCCCTTGTAAATACCTAGGTCTTCCTTTGTCTTCCAGGAAGTGGAATGCTGCAACTTGTGAATTGTTGATTGACAAAATTGTGAAAACTATTAATTGCTGGCAATCTAGACATCTATCCTATCAAGCTAGGGTCTGCCTCATAAACTCAATTCTCATGAGTTTTCACATTTACTGGGCTTCTACATTTATAATTCCTAAATCAGTGATTAAGGAGATTGAGAAAAGATGTAGATCTTTTCTTTGGAATTCAGCTGCAGATGGTCCTTACCAAGCAAAAGTAGCATGGTCTACAGTTTGTACTCAAAAGAGATTTGGTGGTTTAGGTATCTCTGATTGTGGTGTCTGGAACATGGCTGCCTTAGGGAAGCAGATTTGGAGTATTGCTCAGAAACAAGACTGCCTCTGGGTTCGTTGGGTGCATGCTTATTATATAAAATCGCAATCCTTTTGGGATTGTGAATGGGTTCATGGCCAAAGTTGGCACTGGAGGCAACTATTGAAGATCAGGGATAAACTCAGAAGTGGTTTTCAGAATGATCAATGGCTAGCAAGCACAGATGGTGTCTACACCATTAAATCAGGGTATCGATTCCTTAAGGGTAATCGAACTCCCTTCATCATGTCAAAGGTTGTGTGGAATAATGTTAGTGTGCCTAAACATAGATTTATTGGGTGGCTAGCTATGCATGATAAGCTTCAAACTAGAGATCGATTAAAATGGAGCTACTTACCTAATCACTGCAGTTTGTGTCTTGCATCTGAGGAATCGATGAGTCACCTCTTCTTTGATTGTATCTGGAGCAAGGAGCTGCTTTCCCTTTGCATGTCCTGGATGGATTTTCATGGCTTCCCTCCAAGCTTCAGACATTGGAAGCGCTGGATCTTCTTTGCGGTCCGAAGGCATCGTCAGAGAAGGCTTCTTTGGGGACTTTGTGTGGCTGTTATCTACCACACGTGGTTAGAAAGAAATTCCAGAATCTTCTCAAATTACTCCCATTCACCTTATTATAGATTTACTCTAATTAAAAAAGAGTTTGCTTTCAGGGTTAAATTTTGTTTTTCTAATTTTAGAAGTTGGTCAAATAAGTCTTTGGTAGATAGAATTTGTAGTGAGATTGGTTGTATTAGTGATTAGGGGAACCCTTCCTAGAAGGTGGCTCTTAATCCTTTTTGTCTTACTCCTTTTTCTTTTCTGAACCCTTCCTAGAAGGTGGCAGAGGGTGATTGGAGTTGAACCTTTGATGTATTTTTGGTTTGTTGGTTTTAGAATTTTTTTCTTTCTACCAAAAAAAAAAACACATAATGTACAAAAACTAAAACCTTCAAAACTAATATAAATCAATTATAAAATAATTGTTATAATTAATTTCTTGGTTATTTGGGAGACGAAAATTAGGGGTGTTACACGAAAAATTAAAAATTATATGTCCAAACGATCGATCGAAAAATAGATTATGAAAATGCAAAGTTTTTATTTTTATTTTGGATTCTTCGAAAGTAAAATACGAATTTTGGAGTTTTTAAGCTTGAAAATGTGACTTTAAGTCATTTATTGGCTCTTTGACCAAGAGATATTTTTATGGAAAATATATTTTAAAAATCCCTTATTGTTTGCACCGTCCATATTTGATTTAATTTCTGCATTTTTTGAATTTTAAATTAAGTTTGAAAGCTTATGAAATGCATTTTTGGAGGAAATAACTTTAGAACTTCAAAAATTCATAACTTTCAAACCGTAAGTCCGAAAATAATATATTTTATATGAAAACGATCGTATTAAAATGTAGATTCTAAAACTGTAAAAATTTTAATTTTATGTGGTGTCCTTCGAAAATTTATATCTATAGCAATATATACGAATTTATAATTATAATATTGAAAAAAAAATATTTTTGTGCCTACAATTATTTATGTGAGCTAAGAATAAGTTGTATTTTCAAAATATATATTTTTGGAAGCGTATGATAGGCTGCACCATCCATATTTAATTTGCTTTTTTTTATTTTTGAATTTTGAATAATTGGAGCTTTATTTTGATTGGACCAAAAAGAGGTGGATTCAAGTGAGTTAAATGCAATTTTCCTTCCCCCATGTTGACTAGTCCCCACCGTCCAAACTCAAGACTAGGAGGGAGATATTTTTCTGAATTTAGCATGTGGAGAATATTTGAGAATTAAGTTCATAGGAGTTGGAAAAATTGCCTTTATGGAAGATATATGTTCCTAGACCTTATTAAGTGAAAAATTTGAAATTCCTTGACCACATTCTCACTCTTGGGCATGAATATCATAGGATTTTAGGGGAAGATTCACTTTTGCTGAACCTATAATAGAGGATTAGGTCTGTAACACCCCGCAAATTCCTCGTATTATTTTAAAGTACTAAAGAAAGTTATTTTAAGGAAGTGTTTTTGAAAGAGTGTTTCCTTGAATAAATTTCTCATTTCATGATTTCAAAGTGGTGAATGATTTCAAAGAAATGGTTTTCATGAAATAATGTTATGAGTTTTAAAGTTGAGTTTTGGAAAATAATTATATATTTGATATTTTTATGCCTTAAAGAAATGGTGATTTCTAAACAAGAGTATTTTTATGAGAAAGAAACTTGTTTTCTAAACATATGTGTTGGTTGATCCATGTTTAATGTATGATTGTGTGAATATGATCCCTTGAAATATTTGAATTATTATGTGAATTGGTGATTATATGTTCTAAAATAAAAATGATTAAGAAATAAAAAAGATAATGCATGTATGTGTGTATGTATGTGCAACGTGTATGTGTATGTATGTGGGTAAGTTAGGATTTTATTCTTAGGATCAAGAGCTTATGAGGAGAAAAAAAATTAGAACCAAAATGGGAATTAAGGGGTAGAAAAATTAAAAAAAATAAATTAAATAAGCATAAAGTAACCTAAAGCCTAAACCTACTCCTAGATGTCCCTTTGATAAAATTCACCCATGCAACAATTTAGAGTACCAAAATCACCCCTCCCACTTGTGTATAAACCTAAACCAAACCAAGGGCAAAAGAGGGACTACACGAATTGCCTATATAAGCCACCACTCTTAGTTCATTTTCCCATTCATTTCCTTCATTTCCACTTCCAACCCAAACACAACTCTAAGAGGCTCATCAAACCTCTTAGAAAGAGAGAAAGAAAAAGAGAGAAAGAGAGAGAGAGAAGAGAAAGGGCCGTGGGTGAGGGAGAGGAAGAAGGAAAAATCAAGCCAAAACCTAAGCCTCTCCTTGAAGATCCAAGACCTTTGGTGGGTATTTCGAAGGAGCATGAAGAAATTGTAACAGTTAGGTTTCCTTTTAGTTTTGTGAATTTTTCTTCTTTTCTTTCCTTGCATGTTAATTTTCCAAGTTTAAATGATGAGTACAAGTGTTGCTTGTGCTTAATCATGGATTTTTAAGACCAAAAATAACTTGTAATAACTTAAATCATGGACTTTATGATTCGGCTAAAACCTAAATGATGGATCTTAAAGTTTTTCAAACTAAATCTTCTAGATCTAAAGGTTTGATGAGATCTTTTTGAAGTTTGGAGTGAATCTCTTTGCATGTTGAATTTTCTTTCTTAAAATCGTGAACCATGATGTGTTTAAGAGTTTATTTGATAAATAAATGAATGATTTAAACTTGATTGATAATAAAGTTAAGATATTTGGTGTTGCATGTTGATTTGATGATGATCTTGGTGCTTTGTGTATATGCATGTGTTAATTATGCCTTGATCTTTGAAAAAGTCTTAATCTTGAGTCAAACATGTGATTTTCAAACAAAAGCTTTGATCTTGAACTTTGCATGTGATCTTTGAAGAAAAAGATTTGATCTTTCATCCATGCATGTCACGGTTTTGGTCTTTTTTTCTACTCAAAATGATTTTCATCTTTGATTGTACCAATTGATTTATTTCATGACTTGATCTACAAGACTTAGGTGCATGCATGTTATTTTTAAGTGAAAAAGATTCGATCTTTCTTAGAGATCATTTCGGTTTTACAAAGAACCCAAGGAAATAAGCTTTTGAAAATTGATTTCTAACTTGATCTATGTTTAATGTTCATGCATGTTAAAGATTTGAATTTTACTCTTGATTTTTGGAGATAATGATATCACGGTTTTATGTTTGGGAAAAAGGAAATGATACTTTTAAATTTTTAAGTAAGAAAGAACATGATTTGATTTAAGAACCTTGTGTTTTTGCATGTAGAAAAATGAACCCAAAGACCTTGTTTTTGTCATAATTAAATTCGGCCTATACCTAGGAATTAGACTAGGACTCTTTTTCATGAAAAGACATAAAGATAATGAGTGTGTTTTATAAACTAATGCTAAGTTAAAATTGTTTGAAAAGGGTGTTGTAATTATTAATTTTCTATTCGGTTTTGAGTTAAAGGTAAAAGAAATAAATGAACCAATTGGTTGGAAAGAGTTTTGTGTTTAAGTGAATAAATGTGTGTGTGTATTCGGTTGTGAACAAAAGGAAGAGTAAATAAATTTGTTTCATGAAAAAGAAAATGGAGTTTAAGTATTAGAAATAAATCAAGTTGATTCATGTGCTTTAAATTTGTAATGTTTGACTTGTTTTCTTTGATTTCATTCGGCCATATAGTTTAAATAAGTTTAGGAAGTTTAGTTGCATGAAATAAAATGTACATGGTGATTTTTGAAAGGAATAAAGTTGTTTAAAGTAAGAAAAATAAATGTTCTTGGTTTATATCTTTGGTTCAATTCGGTTTGTAAATATATGCATGACTAAGTGTTTTGTTTTATGAAAATGGTTTTGAAAAATAATTATGTGTTGAATAAGAGGATAAGTGTTTGATTGTGAAGGTGATGTGTGTGTTGTGTGAATGTGTTTTGGAAAAACATTTGAATACTAATTGGTCTTGAAATTAATTGATTTTAAGAAAAATCCATTTGACTTATTTAAGATTTTTGAATTGTGTTCATGGCTGTTCAAGATTTGTTTTATGATAAAAACTTGAGTTTTAAAGTGTTAATTTTGAGTTAAAGAAATATTTGAAATAAAAAGTGTTTTTATGATGTTTTCGGGGTTTTATCAAAGTAATTTTGTAAAACGACTCCTTGCTGTCCAAAGTTTGTTTGGACCTGTTTCTTAATTTTAAAAAGTGAGTACAAGTGATTTAAAACAAAGTTTTCAAGTGACATTCGATTTAAGAAAAAGCCGGATTGAAAACGGTGAGTTTTTCGGTGTTTTTGAACATGGTTAAGGTGCTGCCCAAAACGGACCAGCAACCAAACCAAATGATTTAAATCATTTCATGTGATGTTTTTCAAATGGTTTTAAAATATTTCAAGTGCTAGAAAATAGGGGAGTTGTTTTGATAAAACAAAGGTGTTTTAAGTCTTTCGATAAGGAACGGAAAGTGTCTCGAGCTAAGAAAAGATTTTCTTAATACACGTTAGTAAGGTAAGTGTGTTTTATTTAATACGAGGAATGGTATAGATGAGGGATTGGGGCAGCCGACAGCAAAAAGGATCCGAGGAGACGGTACGCAATTAATCGCTGGACCTCAGGTGAGAGAGAAGCTTTCCTAAGACACTGTGGTATTTAGGTGATATATTAGGACGTTCTGTATCATCTCAAAGATCGGAACCAAGTGGTTCGGAGTCAGTAGTATAAGTGGCAATTGATTGTGTTGTGTGGCCACTTATACGAAGGAGACAAAAACCACATTGTTATTGTGTGATGATTGTATGTTGATGATGTTAAATCGTATGTTTTTATTTATTTATTTTATTATGCATGCTGAATTTAATACTGTTGATGAATATGAGTAACATGCTGATGGACGTCTGTTACATCCTGAAAATGGAAATGAAATAAGTAAGTTGATGGAAGTAAAGACATAATGAGAAAATGAATAATGATAAAAGATATGAGGTTGATTGGAAAAAAGATAAAGTGTTGAGATTGGGGAAAGAGTGAATAGCATTAAGGATGAGAATGAGCCAGAGCTGGGGAGAATGATGATTGGTTATTGAAACGAGATGTGATTTGAGTGAAACTGGATTCCTTTGTGGATGTCGATAGAATGAGGCTTGTGTTGAGTTGAGCTTGCTCCACCATGAGTACTCAACGAAAAGATATTTTTGAAAAGGTTTACGAAAAGATATTTTTGAAAAGGTTTATGAAAAGAAATTTTTTTGAAAAGGTTTATGAAAATGAGAGTCTTTGAAAAGGTTTTGAAACGAGATTTTTAAAGTAGAATTTGCGAAAGGAAATTTTGTAAAAATACGTTTTCAAGAAAGGTTTGTGAAGTGAAATTTTTAGAAAATTTTGTGAAATGGATTTTCAAACAAGTTTGTGAAATGAGATTTTTGGAAATTTTGTGAAATAAGATTTTTGAAGGTTATCAAATGAGATTTTCGAGAGAATTTGCGAAATGAGATTTTTGAGAAAGTTTACAAGAAGTGACTTTTAGAAAATTTAGAAAAAAATGTATTTTGAGGAAAGAATGTGAAGTAAGGTTTTTGAGAAAGTTTATGTAACGAGATTTTGAGAAATTTATGAAAAATTGTTTCAGGAAAGATGGTGAAATGAATTTGTGAAAAGAGATTTTTAAGAAATTTGTGAAAGGAGATTTTGAGAAAGATTGCGAAATGAGATTGTGAAAGGAGATGGTTGAGAAAGATTGAGAATGTTGAAAAAGTTTGAGAAATGAGAAACAAGGTTGTCGATGTGATCCCATCTCTGTGCTATGTTGAGAAAAGATGAGAGACAGATCGAGAAAGTAGTGGTCGGGACTCATTGAAGGGATGCACGAAGGGTGGGCCGACCTTAGGTTAATTAAAAAGATAAAAGACTTTAAAAGACACGAACGTGGTGAGATATGAGTGTGATATCGAAGTAGTGGAGAGGAAGGAACCATGGGTATCTGCGGATACTCAGGTGGAGATTGCATTAGGGGAGGACGATGACGGTGAAATTTCAAGAAGTCTTGAGTACTTTCTAGGCAGAACGAACTCCACATGTGGTATACGAACGTGGTAGGGACTGAGTCCAATGCTGTGGTAAGTTCTGCAGCGCAACTAGAATAGTGTTGTCACCCCCTAGATTGCAAATCTTGAACAGTGAGAGGGACTGGAACGGGGCATCTAGATTGCCATTGTACCCGTGTTTTCTACAGTGAGCCTTAATTATTTATATGAAATGATATTGAATTAAATTGAATTGAGACTGTACCCGAGTTATCTACAGTTCTCCTGGCTTGGAGCCAATTGTCGGGACAGCTGTCGTGCCCGCGTGGTAAAGGTCCTGTACTCCTGTTCGCTTCCAACTAGGTTGGGTGGATGACCGAGGAGATGTAGACGTGAGTGCTAGCTGAGAACGAAATGAATACCTCGATGATACCCATAAATTCCCCAATCAATGAAAGTCATAAATTGATGATATTTGATGAGAAAAGATTTATAATCATGAAAAGGAAGAGGATGAGAAATAAAGAATGTTTATGAGAAGAGAAAGTAGGATGGCAAGAAAACGAAAAATGATAATAATGATAATAATGACGATAATGATGATAATGATGTTGATAACATGCTTGTATGTTGCTTGTCTTGCTTGTATTGTCTTGATATCTCGCCTACTGTAATCCCACACCGTCGACGATGCGTCGTTCGGATCGCTTACTCTCTCCTGTTTGTTGGCATATCGGTACTGCTGGTATCTCAACGGGCAGATGGAGTATCGGATGGAGGTCACTACTTGGAAACGGCACGGGAATAGTTGGAAGCACACTCCCTATGGTTGGGAATGGATCGGCCATACTCAGATCGTGATTCCCGATTCAGAGCATCAACTGAGTGGAGCTAATTTGGAGCCGCACCTGGGGCAAGTCATTGTGCGAGGGTATAGTGCAACACCCCTAATTTTCGTCTCCCAAATAACCAAGAAATTAATTATAAAAATTATTTTATAATTGATTTATATTTGTTTTGAAGGTTTTAGTTTTTGTACATTATGTGTTTTTATATAAAAATATGAGATATATTTTTATATGGTTATTTTGTACAAAAATGTGAATATTGTAATTTAGTCCTTGGGTTGGGACCTAATTGCAATATTAAAAAGGTTTTTGAAGAAAGAGTAATTAAATTATTCATTTTTGAATTTTATCAGTATGTAACCAGTTAGAAGGGCTGTGCAACCGGTTACACGATGAACTCAGAATTTGGGATTAGTGCGTTTGATGAGTAATCAAGCCAAAACCCAGAAATTTGCCACGAATCAGCCTTCATACTTAGTGGGATACGCGTGTTGCCTTGCATGCAAGCCTGAAATCTCTATATAAACCCGAATTGTTGATGAATTTGGGTTGATTTTCTGATTGAAGTGCTGAAACTCTGTTTCTAGGGTTCTGAGATTCGTCTCTGAAATTCTCCTTCGTTTCTGAGAGTTAGAACATGAGTGATACACCATTACAAAGCTTGAATCAAGGGCTTTGTATTGATATAAAGTTTGTGAGTTGAGAGTCCCTGAATCAAGAGAACGAAGCTTGCCAAGTTGAGGTGTTGATGCTGTCAAACCTCAGCTTCTGATTTCTGGAGCTGACTTTGAAGCTCGATTTTGGTAAGCACACAAACCCTTCTGGTTTCAAATCTATTCCTACCTCTAGTGCATGTTGCAGAGAACTCAATTTGACTGTTTTCCCCAATTCTTAATTGGGTTTTGCATGTCAATTTCCCTGGTTTCGGTACCCTGTCCAACTCTATCTGCATGTAGTGGATTTAATGAAAATCTATGTTGGAGCCTTTCTCTCTGCAATGTTTTGGATCAAGCACGAACCTTAGGTAAGGGGGAAGCTTAATATTTGCTAGAATGAGAATAAATTGTGGTGGAATATAGGATGAGTCACCAAGAGACTCAAAGGGCATAAGTTAAAATGGTTAAGTGGCTTGGAGGCCAATCTGAGCTCAATTGTTGTTATGAGCAATGTTATCTGGATGCATGCAAACTATATTGATGTTGGATTCATGACTTATTTGGATATTATGTGAATTGATGCATAAAGTTGTGAAATATGTGCAATTATGTGCAATTTGAGTATCTAAATTGAATGCATGCAAGGTGAATGTGTTTCTGTGGTTAAACATGTTTACTTAAGGTATATGAACTCTTTTGAATGTTGGAATTGGTTAGATTTGAGTAATGAAAAGAATGGTTTGCAAAACCTCATATTTCAGTGTGCTGACTGCACAATCTAACCGGTTACTCGATAATTGTAACCGGTTAGACACTGTAAAATTGTCAAAGAAAATAAGTTTCTGAAATCAATTCTGTGGTCTTATCAATGTTACTCAAATCTAGACCCTAATTTCACTGGATTTCAATCTGAAATGAAGTTGATTTTATTGTAATAATTCAGATTGAAAATTGGGAGTTAATACCTTAACATCAAATGATAATTTCAAGAGGAAATTATGCATAAATGAAATGGGATTATGACTTAGATCTTTTGAATGATATTATGTGTTGAACTTGAGGTATTCTTTTATGCTAAAACCTTGTGATGGATTGAGTAGAGTATTCAAGAAAAGATTCTTTAAAAATTAGTGGTTTTATAATCAGGTCTGTAATTCTAACTGGTTAGGTGATTACGTAACCGGTTAGTACCTGAAAACTTAAAAATAAAAGTTAAGTTTTTGAGTAAGAATTATATTCTCTTAATCCAGGTCTATGAGCATATGTTAAATTTAAATTCAAAGGTGAATTTTATGAGTAAAGCCATACCTCAAGATATCATTCAGAAGTTGTGTTTTTCTAAGTCATAATTGTGGAATCAATAGAAAGACCAACCTTAGTAATTATGTATGCAAATCATGCATAGAGAAAAGTAAAGAAATAGGTTGGCAAGGATTGTTTGTTATGTTCTGGGAACATGACCCTGTACTTTAGGAGTACCAAATTGATGCAACCTACTTGATGACACATTCTGGGAATGTGGCCATTGTCTGGGACATGGTTTCTTGGATACGTTCTGGGAACGTGATGCACACTCTGGGAGTGGTGCTTGATTTTATTCCAAGTATGGTTTGCGATACGTTCTGGGAACGTATGTGAGTGTTCTGGGAACACATTGGTATAATAATAGAATTAAAGATAAAAACCAACCTTAATGATTGTGCATCCATATAGAATGGAAGTTTGGTTGGTAGGAACGTTTATCATATTCTGGGAATATGAGGAGGGTACTCCGGGAGTACCAAATTATAACCTACTTGATGACACATTATAGATATGTGGCCAGTGTCTGGGACCTGGTTTTTATACGTTCTGGGAACGTATGTTAGTGTTCTGGGAACACATTGATTTGCAACCTACTTGATGACACATTATAGATATGTGGCCAGTGTCCGGGACCTGGTTTTTTATGCGTTCTGGGAACGTATGCGTTTTGGGAACGTGATGCACACTCTGGGAGTGATGCTTATTATTCCAAGTATGGTTTGCTACACGTTCTGGGAACGTGGTGCACACTCTGGGAGTAATGCTTATTATCCAAGTATGGTTCTGCATTACGTTCTGGGAACGAATGTCGGTGTTCCGGGAACACAATGGTGTATTGGATGGACGTCCAAGATGGGCTTTGTTAGAGGCCTCAGTTGTGGAAGGAAATCATGCATCATGCCATCTGCATTGAAAGAATTATTATGATTAACCGGGTGTGCTCATATGATTATGCATCATGGTTTGCTACATGTTGACTTGTGGATGTTAGTTTTATTCTCATTTGATTATGCGAATATGTATAGCTAACCCCCATGCCCTTATTAGGTGTTGATCGTGCATCTAGCTTGCACAAGAGTCAGTAAAGGGAGATGTCCCTTAGGTGAATGCAGAGTGTAGAAAGTGTGGGTTGGGAACCCGTTGTGCAGATATCGAGGATCCGACCAGAAGGATGTTTGGAAAAAGGACCAGTGACCAGCTCTATAACATTTCTATTTTTAATAGAATTTATATGATACATATTTTGGAAAGAGGTGTCATAAGAGGAATTTAGTTTCATAATAATACTTATTTGGTATTAATGGACTTGTTACACTTGATATATTTTGGGAATGTAATATGATGATTTTACTATGTTTCCTCAAACTCTGATTTTACTAGTCACCTTCATTATTAATCAAGTGTTTATGAAAATAAATTTTCAAGGGAAGGGATAATTTCTTATTTTCAGATCTTTTTCCAACGATAACAAGTCCAAGTATTCTTAAACTTATTACTTTTCTTATAAAGTAAGACGATATAAAAGGAGTGTTACATTTTTATGCTATCAGAGCAATGGTCCTGACTCTTGGTCCTTGGGTGTGTGGTCCAATACGCTGGTCATCGATATCTGCAATGTTTCTTGGGAAGTATGCTCTCATATACTTCCAAACTAGAGCTAAGGTTATGGGTAATGGCTCTAGATAAGTAGCTCATTCTGCTATTAAGAAGTGTTCTATGTAGTCTAAGTAGAAGTATGAAAGATGTATGCTTCTCTTTAGACATGTGTTAACCCTAAAACCAAAGTGTTGGTTTATTCCGTTCTCATAGAACCAGTGATAAGGAAATCTTAAAGGAGTTGTAGTAAGGTCCCTGACTCTGGAGAAGAGAATTTCACCTCACCAGTGTTAAAGTTAATCAATTTCTCCGACCGAGTGCATGGCAGTTATCTTTTGAAAGATCGACCTTGTTGAGTTTGTTAAACTCTAAAGCTATTCCTTCATTTGTTCCTTATGGATAAGGGTATTGATCAAAGTTGTTCTATGCCTTATCCAATCTGCTATTTCAAAGTGGAGACTCCTACAAATCTCCTTGTAGTTGTTTCCAAGGTATGTCTGAATCGTTCTATTAAGGTATCAGACTTTGTCTATCTACCTGTGTCATGATTACCTTTGATCTTAAGCACGGTTTGGAAGCCGAGAGATCATGTGATTATGATTAATGACGATAGAACAACCCTGTATTGGGATTCCCAAGTTTCGAATCTGGAATCCAATGAACCCATGTGTTGCTTCTGGGCAGCAGTAAAGGAGAAAGGGGGTTAAATAAATCTTGGTTACAAGAAATGATATCAGGTTTACCCATCAGTAAAAAGATAGAGTTTGGAATCAAGTTAATTCTTGAAACTGATTCTCTCTCTACTACCCTTACGATATGGTATCATCGGGAATGGTCAAATGGGAGAAACACGTAGAGAAGTTGCTAAAAGAATTGGTTGGACCAGGTTAAAGGAGTCTAAGTGTTTTCCAAGATTGATTGGCGGTTGGGTTAACCCCAAATCAGGATTCGGGGCAGGGATACACTTAAGACTGCATTTTGATCTCGATACGGACATTATGAGTAGAAAATAATGCCGTTCGGATTGACTAATGCACCTGTTCTTTTATGGATTATAAGAACGGGACCTTTAGATTATATTTGGATTCGTTTGTGGTTTATTCGGAGAATCCGGAGGAGCATGAGGAACATCTCGGGATTGTGTTGAGAATCCTGCAAGAGGAGTAGTTGTGTGTTAAGCTCGCCAAAGATGAGTTTTGGCTGAGCGAAGTTACGTTCGCAGGGCATGTGAATTTTTAAAGAAGAAATTGCGATGGATCCAGCAAAGGTAAGTTTAGTGTTGAAATGGGAACAGCCTAAGACTGTGACTGAGGTGAGAAGTTTCTTAGGGCTGACTGGATACTATCGCCGGAGTATTTAAGGATTTTCTAAGATCGCATGGCCTTTGACCAAGTTGACTTGGAAAGATCAACTGATGGTATTGGATGATAGGATGTTGTTTAATTATGGCAGGGTAGTGATGGATTATACCCCAACATAATATGATTAGTCCAAGAGGAATTATGGAAAATGTGAGTAGACTATGATTTAAATCATTTCAGTGATGAATTCAGTTGGAATCAAGGTATTAGAGTATGATTGAATCCTATTTTGAGTTGGATTGGACGATGTAAAGAAAATGGTTTTTGAAAGTTTAAATTAAAAATTTAAGTCATTTGTGAAGTAACGTTTGGTATCAATAGACATCTTCCTCCAATCCAAACTCAATGTCAATCACCTAAGTAAAATTTAAGAAAGTATTTAGTGTGGTAAAATAACTTAATACCTTGATTCATCATTGAAATTGATTTAAGGGGATTGAATCATAATACTTATGGATTAATCGAGAGTTGAAATTAAGGAGTTACTCCAATTGGAGAAGGTAGAGGATTTAGTTGGACGATGCAAAAGAGACGATAAGCATTAAGATAAGAAGGTTGTGATTCATGAACAAGCTTGAAGTTCAAAAGTATGAATGACAATAAGAAGAGGAAGAGTTGAATGTGAGACAAAGGCGATGGATGGAGTTTTTAAAAGATTATGACTTTGAGCTCCATTATCATCCTGGCATAGCAAACGTAGTTGCAGACGATGGAGTTGATAGGCTATTCATGTAAGTTCAATGATGGTTAAGGAGGTATTATGATCGAGGAGTTCAGAGACCTAAGTTTGGTAACCCAAGAGGAACCCTCTAATATTAGATTGGGAATGTTGCCAATCACCAACGAATTCCTGAATCGGATTCGTGAATTACCACCAGAAGATGAAGAGAAGAAAGAGAAGTTGACTTTTGAGGAAAAAGGAGTTAGATCTCTATGAAGAAACGAATGAGATTTAATCTTTAGAATTAAAGTCTGTGATTATGGATATTAGAAAATATATTATGGAAGTAAGGGATTTAGGAAGTGTTGTCTAGGACAATCTCGAGGAGAGATCCAAAAGCATGAACTTCAAGAATAAATTATGTTCGAACCCAAGTTAGCTATCAACTATCAAGGAATAAGGAATTTCTCGATGTTGGTAAGCATGTATGAGGACTATGGGAAAGTACATGAATTTCATGCGAGAAGTATCAGAATTCAGAATAAGGGAAAGATTGATGAAACAAAGGCCCAACTGGAGAAAGAGGAAAAGTAAATGGGAGAATATCAACCATGGAAATATCAAGGTTAAGGAATCCTCGATTGAAGAAAAGGGACTAAAGAGGAAATAGAGAAGGGAACATTTGTCCATCTCAAGGTGAAAACTGTGAGGCACATCACTTTGAGTTTAGTTTTGATGTACCTAAGGGAATAGTCAATTCCGATTGTAGGAAGCTGGAGTATTATTCACCGAATTGTCTTGAAGGAAAAGGTGAGAAAGGAATGGATGAATCCAGCACGAGAAGAATTCACCGGCTGAGATGAGAGTTGAGTGTAGTCCTGACGTAGACAACCCAAGCCTATCTCTTCCTTTGATCTGAGTTAACGTAGTCAAATGTTTTTCGATTACGTTAATCTAATCGTTTGAAAATATCAATATCCTGTTGGAAGTTCAACCCCAATTTTTCTGTGATCAAAACCTTTATCACAGTTGGATGTGATAATATCTGTGGACACTACAGAAATAGGAAGATTAGTTATGGCTAGAGAGATTAACAACCACCGGGATAGGACAAATCTTTATCTCCCCAACGGAAATGTCTCTAGAACTTGACTATCTAACTAAGTCTGATAGTGATAATTACCCTATCTTTAAGTTCATCTAACTTAAAGACCTGTCGTATGGTCTTTCTCGCGAAAGATTATATCTTAAAGGGATGATTTTGTTATTAATGGTTTGAATATTAGGACTGATCACCCTAATGTCTCAGACTATTAAGGAATAAAGTCATACAAATGTTTCTTTGATCGTGCTCGAGAGATCAGAGTGCGCAGCCCAAAAAGTTTTTCCAAAAAGTTTATTGGAAAGTGTTTTAATTGAAGAATATTTATGTGAAGTGTAAAGATTATTTCTTTTAAAAGAAATTCTTCCACCTAAGAGTTTTTATGCAAAGAATTTTGGTTTAAAGTGAAAGGTTTTATTAGAAATGTTTCAAAATAAAAGAATTATATGGAAACTCTTTTAAGTGGGGGAGGACCCTAAAGAACAAATTTTTGGAAACTAGATGAAGTTTTCTAGTATAAAAATATTTTGGAAAAGTGGAAAATTTCAAAAGATGAATTTCGGGGACGAAATTCCTTTTAAGTGGGGGAGTAGTGTAACACCCCTAATTTTCGTCTCCCAAGTAACCAAGAAATTAATTATAACAATTATTTTATAATTGATTTATATTTGTTTTGAAGGTTTTAGTTTTTATACATTATGTGTTTTTATATAAAAATATGAGATATATTTTTGTATGGTTATTTTGTACAAAAATGTGAATATTGTAATTTAGTCCTTGGGTTGGGACCTCATTGCAATATTAAAAAGGTTTTTGAAGAAAGAGTAATTAAATTATTAATTTTTGAATTTTATCAGTATGTAACCGGTTAGAAGGGTTGTGCAACCGGTTACACGATGAACTCAGAATTTGGGATTAGTGCGTTTGATGAGTAATCAAGCCAAAACCCAGAAATTTGCCACGAATCAGCCTTCATACTTAGTGGGATACGCGTGTCGCCTTGCATGCAAGCCTGAAATCTCTATATAAACCCGAATTGTTGATGAATTTGGGTTGATTTTCTGATTGAAGTGCTGAAACTCTATTTCTAGGGTTCTGAGATTCGTCTCTGAAATTCTCCTTCGTTTATGAGAGTTAGAACATGAGTGATACACCATTACAAAGCTTGAATCAAGGGCTTTGTATTGATATAAAGTTTGTGAGTTGAGAGTCCCTGAATCAAGAGAACGAAGCTTGCCAAGTTGAGGTGTTGATGCTGTCAAACCTCAGCTTCTGATTTCTGGAGCTGACTTTGAAGCTCGATTTTGGTAAGAACACAAACCCTTCTGGTTTCAAATCTATTCCTACCTCTAGTGCATGTTGCAGAGAACTCAATTTGACTATTTTCCCCAATTCTTAATTGGGTTTTGCATGTCAATTTCCCTGGTTTCGGTACCCTGTCCAACTCTATCTGCATGTAGTGGATTTAATGGAAATCTATTTTGGAGCCTTTCTCTCTGCAATGTTTTGGATCAAGCACGAACCTAAGGTAAGGGGGAAGCTTAATATTTTCTAGAATGAGAATAAATTGTGGTGGAATATAGGATGAGTCACCAAGAGACTCAAAGGGCATAAGTTAAAATGGTTAAGTGGCTTGGAGGCCAATCTGAGCTCAATTGTTGTTATGAGCAATGTTATCTGGATGCATGCAAACTATATTGATGTTGGATTCATGACTTATTTGGATATTATGTGAATTGATGCATAAAGTTGTGAAATATGTGCAATTATGTGCAATTTGAGTATCTAAATTGAATGCATGCAAGGTGAATGTGTTTCTGTGGTTAAACATGTTTACTTAAGGTATATGAACTCTTTTGAATGTTGGAATTGGTTAGATTTGAGTAATGAAAAGAATGGTTTGCAAAACCTCATATTTCAGTGTGCTGACTGCACAATCTAACCGGTTACTCGATAATTGTAACCGGTTAGACACTGTAAAATTGTCAAAGAAAATAAGTTTCTGAAATCAGTTCTGTGGTCTTATCAATGTTACTCAAATCTAGACCCTAATTTCATTCGATTTCAATCTGAAATGAAGTTGATTTTATTGTAATAATTCAGATTGAAAATTGGGAGTTAATACCTTAACATCAAATGATAATTTCAAGAGGAAATTATGCATAAATGAAATGGGATTATGACTTAGATCTTTTGAATGATATTATGAGTTGAACTTGAGCTATTCTTTTATGCTAAAATCTTGTGATGGATTGAGTAGAGTATTCAAGAAAAGATTCTTTAAAAATTTCATGGTTTGCTACATGTTGACTTGTGGATGTTAGTTTTATTCTCATTTGATTATGCGAATATGTATAGCTAACCCCCATGCCCTTATTAGGTGTTGATCGTGCATCTAGCTTGCACAAGAGTCAGTAAAGGGAGATGTCCCTTAGGTGCATGCAGAGTGTAGAAAGTGTGGGTTGGGAACCCGTTGTGCAGATATCGAGGATCCGACCAGAAGGATGCTTGGACAAAGGACCAGTGACCAGCTCTATAACATTTCTATTTTTAATAGAATTTATATGATACATATTTTGGAAAGAGGTGTCATAAGAGGAATTCAGTTTCATAATAATACTTATTTGGTATTAATGGACTTGTTACACTTGATATATTTTGGGAATGTAATATGATGATTTTACTATGTTTCCGCAAACTCTAATTTTACTAGTCACCTTCATTATTAATCAAGTGTTTGTGAAAATAAATTTTCATGGGAAGGGATAATTTCTTATTTTCATATCTTTTTCCAACGATAACAAGTCCAAGTATTCTTAAACTTATTACTTTTCTTATAAAGTGAGATGATATACAAGGAGTGTTAAATATAGGAGCTACGAAGAGAAGATGCGGTATGAGATCCAAAGGGGCTCTACGACTCCAGACGGAGTGGTGTTGGAGTCCGATGGTAATGGCGGGACATCAACCCGGACGGCATCATCTTCAGGAGCGAAGAAAGGAGGTAAGAAAAAGAAGGAACTTCACCCGATTGCTTTCGATAGGAAGGCTTAGGTATAGCGTCGTTAGTTTAAGTTTGTTGTGAATGTTCTGAGTTAAGGATTACCAAGCAATGAACCAATTATGTAATTAAGCTCAGTTTTTGATTCTATCTTGTTGAGTAATCCTATTGTGGAAGATGGAACAATGTTATCTTTTGGAACGGTCACAAATATTTTGATATAATGAATTATGATGTACTTGGAATCAAGACATTTTATGAAAGATGAAAGTTTATGAAAGAAACTGGTTTTAGTAACAACTCGGTTTTCGGAAAAGTGTGTTGAAGAATATAAAGAACTTTTCAATAACGTTTTCAATCACTTCAACAATGTTTTTTAAAAAAAAATTTGGCCTCATTTTTGCAACCTAAATGAATAAGAGTTGGTTATTTTTGAGTTACGAAAATCGGGCTGTTACAAAATGGTATCAGAGCTTATGGTAATCCTTAGTGTCTGTTGTATTAGTATGAGGAACCTATTCATCGTGTAGTTTGAGGAACGAAGACTAAGTAGAAAGTGAATAGGTTGAGACCCCTTCATCTTTGATGTTTCATTAGTGTTTGATAAACCTCAGTTTGTTGACCTAGACGTACCCTGGTCCAAAGAGTAGTCGGTACCTTTGAGGAAATAGGATGTTATTCTTGAAATCCCTGTTTGTTGAATCGCTTCAACAGAACAGTTAGTATTATTAAAATTCGAACCTTTTCTTCATGAGCCTTACTATCCACCCGTAGCCTTATCGATCCTATTTAAGACTCATTAATCCAAATCGTGGAATTAGAAGTGCCATAGTTACCCAGATAGTTTAGGCTTGAACGTATAAGGAAGGATAAATGGTTTAAATTAAGTAAGGATATAAGATCCCAGTGGATTTAGTTGTGAGTTTGATCGAAGTTGGGGAGTTACAAGGGAGAAAAGAGGTGTATGTTACCAGTTATTAGAGGAAATTCTGTTAACTGTTGTGATTAAGGAGTAAGGAAATGAAAACAAAATTTCTTGTATGTGTATGTTTGTTTGAAATTTTGTTAGAATGATGAAGGCTTAATGTGTTGTCTTATAATCCTAAAGTTATAATATTTTGTATTTGGAAATCATTTGTTTGGTTTTATTTTTTTTAATTATTTGCTGGACTTTGGCCGTGAGGCCTATAGATGGTTTAAAAAAATAATAGTAATAATAATAGTAATATATATATATGGTATTTTTTTGATGATTATGTGTGTAATTGATGTTATTTGATGTAGTTTATATGTGATTACTATGATTATTATATGTGTATGTGATTAAAATAATTAGTCACTATTTTTAATTGATTTTAGGTAGGCCGCATGTTGTATTGTATGATTAGGTGATTTTTAGATTTTTCCTAAGTGTCTAAATGTTGTATGATAATTATATTGTGTTTGTTTGATTTATATGCATGAATATAAGCATTTTTATTGAAATATTTTAATTCTGGAAAATTTATTTTAATTCTGGAAAATAAATTTTATTTGGACCGTGGGTCCCAAAAAAAATTATTTTTGTGTGTAGTTGTGATGTTTAATTGTGTATAAGTGTATAACATAAAGTATAGTGGAAAAGTATGTGTTTTATGAAATAAAAATGATTATTTTTTTATAAAATAATTAGTTGTTCTCCAGAAATTAATTATAATAGAAAAATGTCAGTTTATTAAGTTTAATTTTTTTTTTAAACTTTGGATGTGTATCTTTTTGTATAAAAATGAAAAGGATGAATTTTCGGGTAAAAACTAAAGTAATGCAATAATGTTTTGATTACTGTCCAGAATTATTTGTAATGTGATTAGATGTTATTTAAATGTTATTTAGATAGTAGCACTTGTGTATGGTATATAAGAAAAAGTGGCATAATATTTGAATGAATAGTTTAGGAGAAAAGTGATTTTTAAGTTTATATAATGCTGCCCAAATTTTCTAATTAAGTTAAAGTAAGTTTGAAAATGAGTTTTTATTGATGAATGCATGTGGTTGTGTGCATGATATTGTGTATATGTTAAGATGTGAGTTGTAAAAGATGTATGTCTTTTTAAATGCCTTGTTTTGAGTTATTAAGTTTAAAAGATGGTAGTAGTATTTGAAAATGATTTTTTTTTAAATGGTTTATGTGTTTGGCTGCTTGGTAGGTGTTATATAAGCATTGGTTAAAGGTAGCCAAGCTTTATAATTATTTACCAAGTTACGTTTTAATTTGTTTAATTTGTTTATATGTGAATTTAAACTATGTTTTGAAAACGTTTTAATTGGATTATTTACGTAATTTGATATAGTTGATTTTCAAAATGAAATGAAACTTTGTTTTATAAAGGTGTTAAAGAACTTTGGTTTTGGTTTAATTTGAATTGAGTTTAGTTATTTAGTTTGATTGTATTATAAATTGTTTGAGGATAAAGAGCTTCACGGAGAAGTGAGGAACGACATTGGCGGAGATCAAGAGGAAGCTGTAGTAACTCCTAATCAAGGTGAGAGAGAAGCCTTCTTAAGACATAGTGGCATGTAGGGTAATATTAGGACATTTCATATCAACACAAAGGTCGGAACTAGGGATCTATCGGGTGAGTAGTAGAACGGCAATTGTGTGTGTGTTCCGCCGTTCATACGGAAACACGATCCCTTGATAATAATTGTATGTGTTATATATCCTGATTTATTATGATGATGACTTTATTATGATGTTTATATATTGTTAACTGCCTGATGATAGCATGTCTGGCTTATATGTGTTATAATCTTGTTATTGGAAGACAATTTGTTCATATGATGTTATTTTTGGGAACTATTTAAAAGGCTTTATGGTTTAAGGCATTGGTATGGAATCTTTGCGAAAATTTATGAAAGTTTATAATGTTATCCCCTGATCGCATTGTCATGGTGACGTGCTTGATCGTTAAGTTTTGCCGGCCACGTAAATGGAATGCCATGGTTGCGAGCTCGGTTTGGAATTCACCGTGATATGGAAGCATCTATGATAGGTTAATCCCATAGATGTCGAGACCCGTTAGAAGTGTGGCTTAGAATGGGTCGACCACAATTAGGAATGTTTAACTTAGTAAAACCCTTCGATGACTTAAATACTTAGGAATCCTTTTTCTAAACCTTGCGTTGAGAGTGAAGTTGTGGAGAGGAAATATACCATATGCTTGGAGGCTGGAGTCCCTTCAAGTGGTGATTGCAATAGGGGAGGGCAAGGACGGTGAACGTCAAGAAGCCTCGAGTACTTCTCTAGGTGGGACGGGACTACAATGACAAGGTTCACTGGAGCCTGGACTTTCGTTGTAGCAAGGACTGCAGGCCAACTGGAGAAAGTTGTAGGATTCTCATGTTTTGATGCTAACAATCTCTCTCCAAGCAACAACATTGGCAACAAGCAAGCTACACCACATGAAGATTAGAATTAGGATTTTTATTAATTCTATTTCAATGTAATCTTTATTTTATGCAATGCATCTCATTGGTGTGGGTAGCTTAGGTGATTTTAAGAATATTTAAATAATGTCTGATTAAGAGTGAAGATACTTTAAATCTTGATTAAATAGCTTGTGAAAATCATTTTAGAAAAACTTTGTTTTTATTCAGATTCTGATCAGTTTACTCGAGTAATGAGTATTGGTTCACTCGAGTAATTTATGTTCTGACAGGTTAATCGAGTAATGGTTTACACATCACTCGAGTAACTTAATCTGACATGTTTCACTCGAGTGACGTTGTTTGGTTTACTCGAGTAATTCAATCAGTGTTGGGAAAATTTTAAAAGGACTTAATTTTTTCTTTCAAAGTAATAGACTTTCATTCTTACAATTTTCTAATACACTTTGAAAAGTAATTCAAGAGCTATTTTACATCTTTCAAGAGCTATCAAGATTCAACAAAGAACTTTTCATTCTTCACTCTATTTTCTATCATTGTTCAAATATTCTTGAGATCATATTTTTGTTCTTAGTGGTTGTTGAAGATTTGCAATTTGTGATTGCATCATTGAAGTTTCAACACAAGTGAAGAATCTCACAAGGAAGACTTTGAGGATCAAATCAAAGCAAGAAAAGAGGATTGGTTGGAAGCATCTTCAATCAATTAGCAAGGAAATCTAGAATACTCAAAAGGGGTAGATTAGATCAAAGTGTTTGGTACACACTTTGAGTTGGGTTTTAAGATAGGAGAACTAAGAATCTAGTTGCATCTTAAAACATTGTAAAATCTACATTTGAAGATTTCTAGTGAAGAATCTCTCTTGATTTAAGAGGGGACTGGAGTAGCTTTCAAGTGGGTGAAAGTGAACCAGGATAAATCCTTGTGTCTCTTTTATTTTCATTCCTTGTATTTCATTAATTCATTAACATTTGCATTTTTAGGTTAGAATTGGGGTTTTCTTAATTCTACTAAATTGATCTAAAATTGCATGTTAATATTACTTGAAATTGTTCATATTAATCATTCATAATTTGTTGAATCATCATAGCATTGTTATTCTTGAAGAACTCCATTGAAAACAAAGTTTTAAATTGAATTTTACCCAGTTTACTCGAGTAAAGTTCTTGTCACTCGAGTAATCTGCTTTCAGTTTATAAACATTACTCGAGTAGGTTTTCTGTTACTCGAGTGATTTAAAATTTGCTTTCGTAATACTCGAGTGATTTGCTGAATACTCGAGTGAAATTATTTTTGGTTGCGTATTACTCGAGTGAAGGCTTGAGTTACTCGAGTAATCTGAACTGAATTCTTAAGAAAATTTATTTTCATAAAACCATTCTCTTAGGCGGACGAAAAATCTGTAATAAGGCTTCAATATTCTATTCACCCCCCCTCTAGACTATATTGAGCCTCTTGTTGGTTTCCAACAAGTGGTATCAGAGCTCGGACGAAAAATCCGAGCCTTAAAAAGCTTTTTCGAAAAGATCCTTTTTACTTGGAAACAATGGGCTCAATTTCAAATCCTTTCGGTGGTGAAGGAACTTCCATTAATCGTCCTCCACTATTTAGTGGTGAGGGTTACGCTTATTGGAAGGTCCGCATGAAAATTTTTATTCAAGCCATAGATATGGAAATTTGGAACGCCATAGAGAATGGACCTTTTGTTCCTCAAACGAAAGTAAATGATGTTGTTTCAATTAAACCTCAATCGAGTTGGGACAATGATGATAAGAAGAAAGTTGCATTTGATTTAAAAGCTAAAAATATCATCACGTCCGCTCTTTCTTATGATGAGTTCTTTCGAGTATCTCAATGTGTTGATGCTAAACAAATGTGGGACACATTACAAGTCACACATGAGGGCACTTCGGAGGTTAGAAGGGCTAGGCTAAATACACTCATGCATGAATATGAACTCTTTCGTATGTTACCTAATGAAAACATAGGTGACATGCAAAAGCGGTTCACTCATATCATTAATCATCTTTCTGCACTTGGAAAAGTTATATCTAATGGTGAAGTTGTTAATAAGATTTTGAGATGTCTTAGCAGGGAATGGCAACCTAAGGTGACGGCCATTATGGAAGCTAGAGACGTGGATCAAATTGATTTAGCAACTCTATTCGGAAAGCTTCAAGAGCATGAAATGGAGCTTGGACGGTTATCCATGAATGAAGATGCCGATAGGAAGAAAAAGGGGATAGCTCTTAAATCAACTTCAAAATCCCTTAAGGCACAAGAGGAAAACTTTCAAGTGGATGACTCGGACTCCGATATAGATGATGAGACCCTTGGCTTGCTAGTTAAAAAGCTTGGTAGGTTCCTTAAGAAAAAGGGGAACTTTAATAGAAATAGACAAAGAGATTCTAAGGACTCACAACCAAGAAATAAGACTAACAAGGATCACATCAAGTGTCATGGATGTGGAAAGCTTGGTCACTATCGATCGAATTGTCCAACTCATTCTAAGAAGTCGGAAGGTGACAACTCAAAATTCAATTCTTCTAAAGGAAAAAGGGCTTACATAGTATGGGATGAAGTGGAGAGTCAATCAACATCTAGCTCATCGGATGATGAAGAACTTGCAAATCTATGTTTAATGACAAAGCTTGATGAAGAGGAATCTTCGAGCATTAAATCAAGTGAGAACGTCAATGAGGTAGATTATCTTTCCGATGCTAGCTCAAGTTCTAATTCTCCTTCATTCAATGAATTGTACAATGTGTATGTAGAGATGCATAAAGAGTTGAAGAAACTTGCTAAAATAAATGTTGAAAGAAAGAATTTCATAATGAAGCAACATGAAAAGATAATTGAACTTCAAAAAGATTTAGAAGAACTTAAGCTTCAAAATGAAACTCTAGAACTCATTTATGCAAACTCTACATGCAATTGTGAATTGAAATCAAATGAGACTCCATCTTGTGAAAATTGCAAGTCTTTGGAAAAAGAAGTTTTTAATTTGAATGATCGACTTGCAAGGCTCATGAAAGGAGATACTTCTTTAGATCATTTGCTTTCAACTCAAAGGAACAATAGCAATAGATCCGGTCTTGGCTATACCAAACCTAAGAAACGCAATTATCGCAAAGTTGGTGGATTTTCAAAGAATAAGATTTCTAAAAACCCAACTTGTCATTATTGTGGAATCTTTGGGCATACCACGAATAAATGTAATATAAAGAAATTTGGTATACCAAGCGGTGAATATATTTGGATTGTTAAGGGGACTTCTCCTCATGCTAACAACAAAGGACCCAAGACCACTTGGGTACCTAAGTCAACCAAATGATATCTTTCTTGTAGGTGTGTTTTCGAACCAAAGAGCGAAAATGGTACTTGGATAGTGGTTGTTCGAGACACATGACGGGAGACAAAACGCACTTCATGGAACTTACTCCAAAAAGTGATGGATTTGTGACATACGGCGACAACAACAAGGGCAAAATTCTAGGAGTCGGGAAAATCGGTAACGTATCTAATCTTGTCATAGAAAATGTCCTATACGTAGAAGGCTTAGAACACAACTTGCTTAGTATAAGCCAACTATGTGATATGGGCAATTATGTAACATTTACTCCGGAATTATGCTTCATTAAGTCTTCTATAGATGATAGTGTTAAGTTTGTTGGTCGTCGCTCTAATAACACTTACTTAATTGATTTGGATGAGATAACTTCACTGTTTTCAAAATGTTTCAAATCTTTTGATGATGAAATTCGTCTTTGGCATAGACGAATTGCTCATGTGAATGTGAATCAATTGAACAAACTTTTGCGAAAAAATTTAGTGATTGGTTTGCCTAAACTAAACTTTAAGCTTGATGGCATTTGTGACTCTTGTCAAAAGTGCAAGCAAGTTAAAAGTTCTTTTAAACCTAAAAATGTGATAAGCACAACAAAGCCTTTGGAGCTAATCCATATGGATTTGTTTGGCCCTTCACAAATTAAAAGTTTAGGTGGCAATTACTATGGATTTGTTTTAGTAGACGATTTTACTAGATTCACATGGACTTTATTTTTATCCGCAAAAAGTGAAGTTTATAAATGTTTTAAAAAATTTGCCAAACTCATCCAAAATCAACTAAGTTTGAAAATTGTGTCTATTAGAAGTGATCACGGAGGTGAGTTTGAAAACACTAGGATTGATGCGTTTTGTGATAAGTTTGGTATTGATCATCAATTTTCGGCCCCTAGGACTCCGGAGCAAAACGGAGTTGTAGAAAGGAAAAATAGAATATTAGTGGAACTTGCTCGTACTATGTTGATAGAATCAAATGTTCCTAAATATTTTTGGGCTGATGCGGTAAACACCGCTTGCTATGTGCTTAATAGGGTTCTTATTCATCCGCATTTAAATAAAACACCTTATGAACTTTTAAAAGGGAGAAAGCCAAATATCTCACATTTTCATGTTTTTGGGTGTAAGGTGTTTGTTTTAAATAACGGAAAGGAACCGGTCGGCAAGTTTGACTCTAAAGCCGACGATGGCATATTCATAGGTTATTCAACTCATAGCAAAGCATATAGAGTCTACAATAAAAGAACATTAACCGTTGAGGAATCCGTGCATGTTGTATTTGATGAATCTTCGAAAGGAGATTGTGTTGTTTCTTGTGATGATTATATAGGTACATTTTTGGATCATGAGAATTCAACACCACAACAAATGGAAGAGAATCAAAATGAAGATCGAGAGGTGCAAGCACAAGATAAAGACTTAGCACAAGAGATACAACCTCAATTACCAATAGCTTGGAAGTCCAACAAAAATCATCCGATTTCTAATATCTTAGGTGACATTGCGAAGGGAGTGGTAACCCGACGCACTTTAAATAATTTTTGTTATTATGTTGCCTTTGTATCTCAAATAGAACCTAAGAATATCAAAGAGGCTCTTCAAGATGATCATTGGATTATGGCCATGCAAGAAGAATTAAATCAATTTGAAAGAAACCAAGTTTGGGAGCTTGTGCCAAAACCCGATGATCGTCCTGAAATTGGTACTCGGTGGGTCTATAGGAATAAGTTAGATGAATCGGGTATTATTGTTAGGAATAAAGCTAGGTTGGTAGCACAAGGTTATAGTCAAGAAGAAGGAATCGATTACGATGAGACATATGCTCCCGTTGCTAGATTAGAAGCTATTCGTATTCTTCTCGCTTTTGCTTCAATTATGAATTTTAAATTGTTTCAAATGGATGTTAAGAGCGCCTTTCTTAACGGATACATTCAAGAGGAAGTTTATGTGTCACAACCTCCCGGATTCGAGAGTTTTGAGCATCCGGACTACGTTTTCAAACTGAAAAAGGCTTTGTACGGTTTGAAACAAGCTCCTAGAGCTTGGTACGACCGACTAAGCAATTTTTTATTACAAAAAGGTTTTAAACGAGGTACTGTTGACACTACACTTTTTATTGAACGTTCCGGTAAGGATATTTTATTGGTTCAAATATATGTTGACGATATTATATTTGGTGCTACTAACGATAACTTGTGTAAGAAGTTTTCAGAATTGATGCAAAGTGAATTCGAGATGTCGATGATGGGAGAGCTTACATTCTTTCTTGGCCTTCAAATAAAGCAGCTTAATGATGGCATTTATATTCATCAGAGTAAATATAACGTTTCAAACGTTTTGGAATGGATTCGTGCAAATCCGCTTCTACACCAATGAGCGTTGCATGCTACCTAGATCAAGATGAGGCTGGAAAAGCGGTAGAGGTAACGAAGTATCGTGGTATTATTGGTAGTTTGTTATACTTAACTGCATCTAGGCCTGATATCATGTTTAGTGTATGTATGTGTGCACGTTTTCAAGCAAAACCGAAAGAGTCGCATCTAACTGCTGTCAAAAGAATAATGAAATACTTAAAGGGTACAACGAATACTGGACTTTATTATCCTAGGGATGCTTTTCTAAAACTAATAGGATATTCGGACTCTGACTTTGCCGGTTGTAAAGTTGAGCGAAAAAGTACAAGCGGAACATGCCATTTAATTGGTAATTCACTTGTATCGTGGTTTTCTAAAAAGCAAAATTGTGTAGCTTTATCAACCGCGGAGGCCGAATACATAGTTGCAGGTAGTTGTTGTGCTCAAATTTTATGGATGAAGCAACAATTATCTGACTTTGGTTTAAATTTAACAAATATCCCTATAAAGTGTGATAACACTTCGGCAATTAATTTGACTAAAAATCCAGTATTACACTCAAGGACAAAGCATATTGAAATTAGGCATCACTTTTTGAGAGATCATGTTCAAAAAGGTGATTGTGTTATTGAGTTTGTTCAAACTTCGGATCAATTAGCTGATATCTTTACAAAACCATTACCAAGGGACACATTTTATAAGATTCGAAGAGAACTTGGTATTTTTGATGAATTAACTATTAGCTAATTGTATTTGATGCTTTTTATACTCACCTTCAAGCCTATTTCAATGTGACTTGTATTTTGAGTTGTTGTATCTTATTAAAGTGTTTATCATTTTTTTTTTTGCAGTTATGTGTGTATGTTTTCTATAATATGCTAATTGCTTTATTTGTATGTGTGTTACTTGCTACATGCTAAGTGTTTCTCTGTGTTTGTGCATGAAAAATGATTTTGCATGAAAAATTGAAATTTTTGAAATTCTGGACAGTTCACTCGAGTAACAGAAATTTCACTCGAGTAATTTTAAAAACTCTTTCGTATTACTCGAGTAATTCTGTCTGTCACTCGATTAATTTTAAAATGACTTGCGTATCACTCGATTAAGTTCATCCATCACTCGAGTAAAATCTTTTTATCTTTCGGCATACTCGAGTAACATACTCTTTCACTCGAGTACTGCTCGAATCACTCGAGTAACGTATGAACATTACTCGAGTAACTTACGTGATTTTAAAAGCTGAACTGTTGAAATCTGCATCATTTTCACGATTTTTTCTCTCTCTTGTTCGTCTTTCTCTCTTCTCTCTCATACGGGTCTTCATCAAATCATCATCTTTCAGCCACAAAACTCACAAATCATACAAATTTCTTCCATATTTCATCATTATATCATCATTTCTACTCCTTTCATTCATCAATTTCACCAATTTTATCCAAAAATCCGAAAACCCCAAATCAAAACCCTAACCCCTCAAAACCGAATTTGCTTTTTCTGAATTAATGGCTTCTTCCTCTCACAATCAACCTCCTCAAAAGAAAGCAAAGCAAGGAGCAGGTCGTAATGATACTTGGTTTTCTGGAATCAACCGAGATTTGCGGGAACCGGCATTTATCAATCGTTCTTTTGGTCTTACAAGGTATGTTAAATTTGCTTGGTTGCATAAGGAGCAATTTCCGTTTGTAGAGGATTTAGAATTTCAGAATTTGCAGAGGTTTTTGGAATTTGAGACTCATTATTACCCTAGGCTTGTCAGACAATTTTATCAAAATTTTACTAAGCTAGATGGTGAGTATCAAACAATGGTTAGAGGACATCATTTTGTTATAAAGCCTGCGGATTTGACTATGATGTTTGGTTTAGAAAACAAGGGAACTTTTATTGGTGATACTGAATGTCTGGATTTGGATGTGGATACTAATAAGATTTATACTGATTTGTTGCGTACTGGTGAATCTTGGGGTGATAGAACTACTAGAACTGTATCACCTTTGCATGCTGTGGATAGGGTGCTCATGTATATTATCTCTTATTGTTTGATTCCAAAATGCAATCAAAATTATGCTCAATTGGGAGATGATGATCTTACTTTGTTTCATGGGATTAAAAAGAGGTATGAGATGAATTGGAATAAAATGTTTTTAGCTCGTATGGAAGCTGCTGCTCAATCTCCTCCTACCCAATTCTTGCCATATCCTATGCATGTCACCAAGATCATGAGGTATTATCGTGTTCCAATCCCTGATGATGAGCCAGCTGAAAAGGAAAAGAAAAATAACTGGTGTCTTAATGATTCGCACATTAGTTATATGAAAATTGCTTGGCATAGGGACAGTCGCACTTGGTTATGGAAATCACAGATTAAGGAAATGGCTGAAGCTGCAAAGGCTGCAAGAGTTTCAGGTACTAGGAAAAGGAATTTACTTGGTGATAGGGCTGGTGCATCCTCTTCTGTTCCTCCTACTTCTACTGATCCGATGGATACCGATCGTATTGAGGACTATATCGATTTGGATAATCTTGGTACTCCATTTGATGCACAAGCTGCTCATGAGTCATTAGTTGAGCACATCAATGCTCAATTCACTCAGTTGGAGATGAGACAGGATGTGAAGAATATTGCCATGGAGCATCGTTTGATGGATTACATGTCTGGATTATTTTCTCATCATTTTCCTCCTCCTCCACCTGATTCCTAGACCTGTGGATGCTGATGATGTTTGCTGTTGATTTCTGTTGCATGTTTCATTTGCATATTCTCTGTTTATGTTTCTGTTTCATGTTTCTGACTCTGTTGCTACTATGACTTTAGGACCTTGTGTATGGTCTAGTTTGTTTAGTTTTCGTTTTGATTATCTGCTATGATTTGCTGCATAGTGTGATGCTCTGATACTCTGATTTCTGGTGCTATATTCGTTGTTCGTTTATATTCGTTGTTTATATACGTTGAGGCACTATTGTGGTTTATTTTGGTATTGTCTTTATTGTTATATATTTTCTATACCATTGTGAACTACTAACCTTCAACTTTTGGCAAAGGACTTTTCTCAAAAATATTATCTTTTTAATGATGCCAAAAGGGGGAGAATATTTTGTTGATGTTGTTCTTGTAGGTTAAGTTTTATTATATTTTTTCCTAGATGTTTTACATTTAGGGGGAGTATGTTAAAACTTAGTGCTTAATTTGAAAGGAGGTTTGTCATCATCAAAAAGGGGGAGTTTGTAGGATTCTCATGTTTTGATGCTAACAATCTCTCTCCAAGCAACAACATTGGCAACAAGCAAGCTACACCACATGAAGATTAGAATTAGGATTTTTATTAATTCTATTTCAATGTAATCTTTATTTTATGCAATGCATCTCATTGGTGTGGGTAGCTTAGGTGATTTTAAGAATATTTAAATAATGTCTGATTAAGAGTGAAGATACTTTAAATCTTGATTAAATAGCTTGTGAAAATCATTTTAGAAAAACTTTGTTTTTATTCAGATTCTGATCAGTTTACTCGAGTAATGAGTATTGGTTCACTCGAGTAATTTATGTTCTGACAGGTTAATCGAGTAATGGTTTACACATCACTCGAGTAACTTAATCTGACATGTTTCACTCGAGTGACGTTGTTTGGTTTACTCGAGTAATTCAATCAGTGTTGGGAAAATTTTAAAAGGACTTAATTTTTTCTTTCAAAGTAATAGACTTTCATTCTTACAATTTTCTAATACACTTTGAAAAGTAATTCAAGAGCTATTTTACATCTTTCAAGAGCTATCAAGATTCAACAAAGAACTTTTCATTCTTCACTCTATTTTCTATCATTGTTCAAATATTCTTGAGATCATATTTTTGTTCTTAGTGGTTGTTGAAGATTTGCAATTTGTGATTGCATCATTGAAGTTTCAACACAAGTGAAGAATCTCACAAGGAAGACTTTGAGGATCAAATCAAAGCAAGAAAAGAGGATTGGTTGGAAGCATCTTCAATCAATTAGCAAGGAAATCTAGAATACTCAAAAGGGGTAGATTAGATCAAAGTGTTTGGTACACACTTTGAGTTGGGTTTTAAGATAGGAGAACTAAGAATCTAGTTGCATCTTAAAACATTGTAAAATCTACATTTGAAGATTTCTAGTGAAGAATCTCTCTTGATTTAAGAGGGGACTGGAGTAGCTTTCAAGTGGGTGAAAGTGAACCAGGATAAATCCTTGTGTCTCTTTTATTTTCATTCCTTGTATTTCATTAATTCATTAACATTTGCATTTTTAGGTTAGAATTGGGGTTTTCTTAATTCTACTAAATTGATCTAAAATTGCATGTTAATATTACTTGAAATTGTTCATATTAATCATTCATAATTTGTTGAATCATCATAGCATTGTTATTCTTGAAGAACTCCATTGAAAACAAAGTTTTAAATTGAATTTTACCCAGTTTACTCGAGTAAAGTTCTTGTCACTCGAGTAATCTGCTTTCAGTTTATAAACATTACTCGAGTAGGTTTTCTGTTACTCGAGTGATTTAAAATTTGCTTTCGTAATACTCGAGTGATTTGCTGAATACTCGAGTGAAATTATTTTTGGTTGCGTATTACTCGAGTGAAGGCTTGAGTTACTCGAGTAATCTGAACTGAATTCTTAAGAAAATTTATTTTCATAAAACCATTCTCTTAGGCGGACGAAAAATCTGTAATAAGGCTTCAATATTCTATTCACCCCCCCTCTAGACTATATTGAGCCTCTTGTTGGTTTCCAACAAAAGTGTTGTTGCCCCCTTGAGCAAATCATAGATGGTGAGAGGGAACCTGAATGAGGCTAGAAGTTCGGTAGGTGTTGGGTTTTTGGAAACTTTTGTGAAGTGAATCTTGTTGACCACCGGCGTTTGGTCACATGAATTTTGATATCTTGCTGACCATCGGCGTCTGGTCACATGAATTTTGATATCTTGCTGACCACCGGCGCCTGGTACAGCCTTTGTTTTTCGACTTCGATGCCAGCGTGGTTAGGGTTCCTGTGCGTCCCATCTGCTTTCCGAACTAGGATGTGGTTGGAATTGTGGAGGAAATGTAACGTGTGTGCTATCAATCCCTTGAACCTCCGTAATGGTACCCCTTTTGATTTACCGATGGTCGTGACTTGGAAACTTAGAGCCTAAAGAGAATTAATTATAAAGGTTATGGTTTTATGAAGAACATCCTTTTTGGGAAAGGACTTTATGGTTTTGGTTTTATAAGGTGATGGTAATGATGATGTATATTCTGTTTTAGGATAAGTTATGATATGCTTGCGTGGTCTTAATATTCCTTTATAGTAAGCCCACACCGTCGACGATAATATCGTTCGGAAGTGCTTACTCTCTTTATTTCCTTTTTCTGTGGACATTGGGGAACAATGTTCACAGATGGCAGATAAAGTAGAATTTCGAGTAGTGGTTGCTCAAGTTGGAAGAGGATCGCGAGATAGCACACATACGAGGAGGAAGCAGAAGCGGCAATCGAGGAATCTTCCAGACACTTGTGGTGGAGGATATGATGAAGATTAGTAGCCTAAGATAGCATAGTCTTTGTTTTGTACCCTATCTTAAGGTGATTAGAATATTATTACTCTATCCCGATGTAACCCCTGTTGTAAAAAAAGGATTATTTTGAATAAAATGAAAGAAGTTCTTTTTGGTTATGTATCGAGTGCAAAAAGTAATTAAATGTTTTCTCCAAGTTAACCATCGAATAAATATGACGCTAAGAAAAGGAGTTTTTGGAAATGTGTTTGTAACATCTCTTTTTGGGAAAGAATTTTACGTCGCGTGTTTGAGTATCAAATTATTTTTGGAAACCAAATGAATTAAATTGCATTATGAAAACCTTTTTGTAAAAGAATTCAAGTGAACTGATTTTGGTAATGTTAAAAAAAATGGCACAAATTTTCACTAAATTTCTGAGTTCCAAATTGGGGTGTTACATATTTAATATATAAAGAATGTACCCTCTTTCATTATGATCAATGAAAATTGAATCAAGTCTTTTAGTTTTTATTTATTATTTTCCCTCTTATCTGCTTAATCTCTCTTGGTAGGAGTTTTCTTCCTACCAGGTAACTCTTTGCGAAAGGCAAATAGTTTAAGGGATGTCAATACTTTTTTCTCAAAAAAGAATAAGAAAGATAAATTTAAAGGTTCATCTTTTTTATTCAAAATGATAAGTGTTAAACTTATATCTTGGATACAAATATCCAAATAATATTATTGTTAGCCAACAAACATGGTGGTACATCTAGCCATGAAATCCGAGGCATATCAAAAACTGACTTGGCAGGGCAATCAGCCAAAGCATTATTATCTCTACGGATATAGATGAAATGAAAACTAATGAAAGATGGCACTAGGTTGTGGCATTCTTGAATCACGCGTGGACCAAAAGGAGTCAGTCCGTCATGATTCACACATGAGATAGGCCAATATCAGCGCGAGAAGCTCTAGAGTCCACCGGGAAGCTCTTCCTTCTGCTATCTATGCCTCCGTGGAGGCTTGCGACAAAGCTGCCATGAAATTTCCCTCAGTGTCCCCAGCTACCATACTGTGAAATGTGAATCTCCATGGCTAAGACGCTTAAGAAGCTTTTTAACCTAATTTGGTAACTTGAAAATTATTTAATTTTTATATTATTTTTGTAAGAATGAGAATAAATTTTTTTTAAAGCGTTTAACATTAATTTCCATATTTTTATTTTTGGATCTAAATGAATTATATATTTTAATGTTTGTCTTAAGTATTAAAATTTTTTATTTTTCCCTTGTGTTGAAATGAGAGTGTCGTCCACCATATTGAGTGGGGAGGAGAATTTAGCATTTTGTACACATGTCAATTGTTTGAATTTGAATTTTTCATAAAAAATGAGTTTAAGCATTTATACACTTCATAAAGAACCATAGTCTCCATTAACCTTTGCCAAACTTACCTCTACATTTATGACTATGAACTCATAATTTTGACTATTTATCTTGCCTCAACCTTTATTCTTAAGACCAAAAAAAAAAAAAAATACCACCCTAAAGAGGCCCAAGAAATTCGTCCCACCCCTCTTTCATATTGGGTAGAAATTCCAATTTGCTAATTCTATAAATAGCCACCCTTAAAACTACTCTCATCTTTTACACATTTAGTATACTAGAAGAAAAAAAAATAAGAGAAAATATTTCCCCCACTTTGGGAGGCTTGGCCGTGTGAGAAACTAGGAGAAGAGAGGAGGACTTTTCAAGTTTTCAAAGGCTTAGGAGTTTTACTTGCTAGGAAGAAAAGGTATCTCTTGAACCTTATGAGTTTATGTTCTTCTTTATGCTCTTGTGCTTATTTGAGATTATTTGATTTAAATTCTATGTATTATTCTTCATCTTCTAGTTCTTTTCACAAAAAGATAGATTTTAAACTTTTATAAAGTACATGACTATGGCTATTTTAAGTGTATGTGGTTGCAATCATATGATAAAGGAAAAATATTTTTATTTGGTTAATAAGTTTTAAAAGAGAATAAGAGAAAAAATATTTTGATTGTTTAAAGTAAAACTTTGATTTTATTTTGTTATTGGCCAAATGATTACCTTCTATAAAAAGTCTCTAAAATGTAAACATCTAGATAAACAAAAGTGCTTTTGAAAAATAGGAGGAGATGACCGAAATTTTGATATGAAAAAGAAAGGCTTGATTTTATTTTGTGCAGCATGATGTATTATTTTGATGTGTTAGATTTTATGTGATAAAAGGCAATTTTTTTAGGACTTAGATATAAAAATATGTTTGATATAGTTGTTGTACATATTATTATATAAAAAGATAAAGGTCTTAGAAAAGTTATATGTACATGTAATAGTGAAAGGATTTTGTATGGAAAAATTAAAAGAAATGTGTTATTTTCCTTTGAGATAAAGGGAAATATTTTTAGATGTTATGGTTGCTGTCTAGAAATTCTATTGTGCTTGATTAGGCTTTAAAAAAATGATTTTCTTATTTTTAACTTAAAGATTTTTGGTAGTGATGATGTTATAAAATTTTTGTAAATAAAGTTTGATAATGATAAAAGTGATTTTAATTGCTTAAATATGTTGATGTCCCATATTTAATTTTAAGGTTATATGAACTTAAAAAGTGTTTTTAATTGTTAAAGACTTAAGAATTTTAGTGTTAACGATTGTATAAAGATTGGAAGAGATTTATAAGTGTTAAAGATAGTTTTCCAAAAAGAATTGGCTGCTGAAAAAAATTCAACATTTAGTAGTTTTGAGAAATGAATTTTATTCATGAATTTCATGAGCTTGTAAGGTGTTAGAAAGTTTTAAATTGAGTTGAGAAATTTTTGGGATTAAGGTTTTGAATGTTGATGTTTATAATTACTTTAAAGTATGTCTAAAAGATTTCTAAAATGTTTACTGCATTCATATAGAGTAGAATTAGTTTATTAAAGTTAGATGTTAATATAAGTCATGTCGTGTTCGAGTATTAAAGAAGTAAGCAATTCGCAAGGAGAAACGAAGCACTTGCATTGGTGTTGGATAACTCAGAATGCTTTACGAACTCTCAAGGCGAGAGAGAAGCCTTCCTAAGACATAGTGGTAGTTTAGCAGTATATTAGAACGTTATGTACTATCTCAAAAGTCGGAACTTGGGTCTAAGTGTCTAGTCGCTTGACGACATTTCATTGTGTGTGCCTTGTCGTCGAAAGTAAAAGATTAAGACTCAATGTTGCACAAATATATGTTTGTATGTATGATAAATTATTATGTCTATCTTGTTGATCATGAGGCATGTATTATATTACCTATTATTCTGATTTGTTATTATTATGTTGTTATTTTGGGAAGTTAATGTTGGCTTGTTGCCTCTGTAATAATCGAAATGCATTAAGAGTTTTGAAATTAAAAGACACCAAGAATTATGATAATGTACCCCTGGTGAATGTAAGTCCTTACGTGTTAAGGCATATTCATAAAACATTGAGGTACTTGAGATTGGATTGGTACAGCGAAGATGCCTTGGGCATAAGTGTTGTTGTAAATTCCCCTTTTTTTGCACGGCCTGTATGACGTGCTTTTTGTGTATTAAGTTTTGAGCTGGCCATGTGAGCCTTGATCTGTGGTTGCGAACATTTGGATTCCACTGTACTAGGAGGTTGTGTTATTGGGGAAATGTTGAAATAAAACTCTAAGGTCGAGTCCCGTTAGGAGTGAGGCTTAGAATGAGTTGAGGACCTTTTCCTTAAAAATTATCACCTAAAAGACTTTTCACAAACTCTGCGAGCTGAGCATGAAGTAGTGGAGAGGAAAGATACCTTGAGTAGCTGCAGGTGCTCAAGTGAGCAATTGTGATAGGGAGGGAAAAGACGGTGAACGTCAAGAAGCCTTGAGTGATTCTCTTGGTGGTCGAGTCTACAAGTGGTCGGGGCTTTAAGACCCACGAGGCTGTAGCTGTAACACCCCGCAAATTCCTCGTATTAATTTAAAATACTAAAAAGAATTATTTTTGAGAAAAGTATTTTGAAAGAATACTTTCTTAGATGAATTCCTTAATTCACGAAATAATGTTATGATTTTCAAAGTTGAAGTTTTTGGAAATGATGAATTTTTCAACAAGGAAATTATTATATGAAAAAGTGACTTGATTTATAAAATGTGTGTTTGATATTTTGGTGTACCATTACACATGAATGATTTATTTTTCTATGTATACATGTGTATGCACGGTTTTTACATGCATGAATGCTTAGAATTTAATTAGTGAGAAGTATATGCATGAATGTAAGTGTGATTGATATGTGTATGTGAATGTATGAATATATGTATGTGTGTGAGGCCGTATGTGTGTGTGTGTATGTGAAAAGCCTAGAAATTTCTTTAAGTAAAGACCAAGTAACCAAGACCTAACCAAATCCTAACCAAGTCCTAACTAGATTAATGGAAACCCTAATGGAAAACCAACAAGTCAAAAACCTAGATGAACCCTAAACACCTAGTGTTCCCTACCTTGCCCCCTTAAGAGATGATAATCTCCACCCATGCAAAACCTTGAAGGGCCGAAATTGCCCCTCTCATTTACACCTCTTGGCCAAATTATTCAAGGGCATTAGAGGAAATACTCGTGTGCCTATTTAAGCCCACACCTTAGTTCTTTTCCAATTCATTTCCTTCACATTTCTCATTCAAACTAAACACTTGTTCTAAGAGTATCATCAAACTCTTGGAGAGAGATAGAGAGAGGGAGTGAAACCGAGAGCTAGGAGAAGAGAGGAAGAAGAGAATCAAGCTCAAAACCTTAGGATTTCTTGAAGATCAATTGAAGGAGGTTGAAGATCTTCTCTTTTTCTTTGATTTATTCGAAGATCATAGAGTGCTAGAAGTAGTTTTCATTTCTCTAAGTCTTGTAAAGTTTCTTTGTTGTTTCATGTCTATTTTCCTTATAGATATATGTTTGTAAGTACCTATTTAGCTTTGATCTTGAGTTTCAAGAACCAAACCAACTTGTAGAACCTTAAACCATGGACCCTACCATTCGGCCATGTCTAGAAAATTAAGTTATGATGATTTTTATTTTGTTTTGAGTTCATGCATGTTAATTTGATGCTTGTTAAAGATGATCCAAGTGGTTTGAATGCTTTGATTTTAACTTTGATTTTTATAAGCTTTGATCCTTGGTTTTCTTTTCAAATAGGCTTTGATCTATTGTTTTAACCTTGAAAAAGATTTGATTCTTGCCTCGATTTTTCATGACTTGGATCTTGAAGTCTTGAATGTGATTCTTTTACTCAAAAAGTCTTGATCTTGGTTTGCATGTCACGGTTTTGATGAGAAACAAAGGAAAAACAACTTTTTTAAAATGGTTTTGCCTTGATCTAAGTCTATGTGTGTTTGAAAGTTAAAGATTTAAGTTTTCCTCTTGATTTTGCTGATATGCTTTTCGGTCAAGCTTTAAAACAAGAAGATCATGATTGTTTTTCATAAAAAAGCTTTTGCATGTGATTCTCTTTTACTTCAAATGATTTTTAAAGTGCATGCAAAAGAAAATAAAAATGAAAATTGATTTGAAGTGATTAATGGGTCACGATTTTGGGGAAGAAAAAGGGAGTGATATTTTTCTAAAACCATGTGTTTGAAATGCATGTTTTTGATTTAGTATTTTAAGATTTTTGCATGTAGAAAAGTGCATCAAAGACTTTGTTTTTCCTATGATCATGATTCGGCCTATACTAGGTTAAATAGGCTAGATTCTTTTTGCATGTGATTGTCTCATTGAAATGATTATGTTTTGTGATTGTATTCTAAAAAAAATATTTATTTAAATTGTGTTGTGAATGTTTAATTTATATTCGGTTTTTAATTAAAAATAAAGGAAATAAATGAACTCATTGAGTTGAAAGGAAGGTTTTGTGGACATATGTGTGAGTATGTGCATTCGGGTAAGAATAAAAGTAAGAGTAAACAATTTTGTTGCATAAAAAAAAGAAAATAGAATATTGATTTAGGTGAATTGAATTTGTGATGTTTAGCTTGCTTTCTTTAATGACATTCGGCCATGTAGTATAAATAGGTCAAGGAGATTTAGTTGCATTACAATAAACCTATATAGTGATTTTTGAAAAGAATTGAGTGCCTAAATGTTTTGTTTGAGTTATAGTTAAATGATTAATGAATTATTTGAATGACTTAATTCGTTTAAGTGAGATTGTGGTTGTGTGTTAGTTTGTGTTTGAAAAACATTTGAGTGTGAAAGTGGTTTTGAAATAAAAAGTGTTTTTACGATGTTTTCGGGATTTTTATCAAAGTGATTTTTGAAATAACCTTTGCTGTCCAAGATTACTTAGACCTGCTTTTTATGTTTAAAAACATTTTCATGTAATTCAAAGTGTGGTTTTTAAATGATAATTGATTTAAGAAAAACCCGGATTAAAAACGGGGCATTTTTCGGTATTTTCGAACATGTTTATGGTGTTGTCCAAATCGGGCCAGCAACCAAACCAAATGATTTAAACCATTTTATTAAATGTTTTCAAATGATTTTAAAATAATTAAAGTGTCATGAAATAAGAAAAGATTTTCTTAGAACCAGACAATAATGTAAGTGCATTTTATTTAGTACGAGGAAATCTTAAAGACAAGGGGATTGGGGCAGCAGGCAGCACAAAGGATACGCGGAGACGGTACGCATTAAATTCCTGGACCTCAGGTGAGAGAGAAGCTTTCCTAAGACACTGTGGTAGTTAGGTGATATATTAGGACGTTCCGTATCATCTCAAAGATCGGAACTAAGTTGTTCGGAGTCAGTAGTATAGTGGCAATTGTTTGTGTTGTGTGGCCACTTATACGAAGATGACAAAGACCACGATGTTATTGTGTGATGTTGTGTGTTGATAGCATGCTTTGATTTATTTAATTATGTCTGATGATATTTATTGCTGTTAAATTAAATGAGTAATATGTTGATGGACGTCTGTTACGTGTGAAATGAATGAGTTGTGAAAGTAATAAAGTAAAGACACAATGAGAAAAGAATAATGAGTGAGAATAAGATATGTGTTGGAAAAGAAAGAAAGAGATGAGATTGGGGAAAGAATGAAATGATAGTGTTGAGAACGAGCCAGAGCTGGGAGAGAGTGATGTGAATGTGGATATGAGGTGTGATTTGAGCGGAGTTGCGCTTCTTTTGTTTTGGTTTTAGTCTAGGACTAGTGTCGAGTTGAGCTTGCTCCTCCATTAGCGCTCAGCAAAGATGTGATTCTTGAAAAGGTTTTTGAAAAGCGGTTTTTGAAAAGAGATTTTCGAAAAGATTTTTGAAAAAGAGATTTCTGAAAAGATTTGTGAAAGGAAAGTTTTGAGAATGATTCGTGAAAAAGAGATTTTGTGGAGAATGGTGAAAAGGAATTTTTAGAAAAGAGATTGTGAAAAGAAATTCTTTTGCAAATGTTCTTGAAAAGAGATTTTTGAGAAAAATATTATAGAAAGTATTTTGGAAAAGCTTTTGAAGTAAAAATTTGTGAAAGGTTATAAAAAGAGATTTTTAGAAACTTGAGAAAAGAGATTTTAAGGGAAGTTTTAAAAAGAGATTTTCAGAAGATGTGAAACCAGATTTTTGAGAAAATTTACAAAAGGGAGTTTATGAAAATGTTTATGAAGTGAGGTTTTGTAAAAGCATAAAAAATGGTGTTTTGAGAAAATTGTGAAAAGATTATTTTGAGAAGAGATTCGGAATGTGATTGTTAAGAGAGATGGTGAAAGGTATGTTGAGAAATGAGATGAGAAAGATTGTGATACGAGCTTGTTGAGGTGATCCCAGCTCTGTGCTATGTGAGAAATGATGAGAGAAAGTTTGTGCAAAGTTAGTGGTCGGGACTCGTTGAAGGGTTGCACGAAGGACGGGCCGACCTTAGGATAATTAAAAGATTAAAAGACTTTAAAAGACACACGCGGTGAGGTATGAGAGTGCGAAGTAGTGGAGAGGAAGATACCATAAGTATCTGCGGATACTTAGGAGGAGATTGCATTAGGGGAGGACGATGACGGTGAAGCGTCAAGAAGTCTAGAGTATATTTCTAGGTAGAACGAACTCCACATGTGGTGCACTAACGTGGTGGGGACTGGGTCTAATGTCGTGGTAAGTTCTGCGGGCCCACTAGAAATATACTGTCGCCCCCTAGATTGCAAATCTAGAACAGTGAGAGGGACTGGAGTGGGGCATCTTGATTGCCACTGTGAGACAGTGTGCCTTGATATATATGAATTGAATGAATTGAATTGATTTGAGGCTGAGTCCTCCTGGTCTGGGACCATTTGTTGTTGAGACAGTTGTTGTGCCCGCATGGTAAAGGTCCTGTACTCCTGTTTGCTTCCGACTAGGATGGGTGGATGACCGAGGAGATGTAGACGTGAGTGATAGCCGAGAACGGAATGAATTTCTCGACGATATCTTATGATTCCCCAAGTAAAGGAATGAGATGAATTGATAAGATTGGAAAAGAAGAAATTCTGAGTATGAAAAGGAAAAAGGGATTAAGAAAGAAAGAGTAATTAAGAGGAGCGAAATTAAATTTAGAAAGAAATTGAAGGATAATAATAAGGACGATAAGACTGATAATATGAATATTATGATTGTTGTGTGTTTGTATGCTGTATGTTGTATGGTCTGTTTGTATGGTCCTTCTATCTTGCCTATCGTAATTCCACACCGTCGACGATGCGTCGTTCGGATCGCTTACTCTCTCCTGTTCGTTGGCATATCGGTGCTGCTGGTATCTCAACGGGCAGATGGAGTATCGGAGGGAAGTCACCGTACGAGGCTACAAGAACTACAAAGAGAAGATTCGGTATGAGGCTCGTAGGGACTCCACCTCTGTCAATGGAGCGGAGCCGGAATCTACTAGCAGGGAGGGAATCACAACAAGAAAGGCATCATCTTCGAGAGCAAAGAGAGGACGCAAGAGGAAGAAGGAACTTTACCCAACTGTTTTCAATAGGATAGTTTAAGGATAGTGTGGTCAGATTAGGTTGTGATTATTGTTGAGTTAAGGATTACCAAAGTGATGAACCAATTGTGTAACCCATCTTATTTTGGAACATGCCCTACTTTTGCGCAACTTTGCGAAGAATGTTTAATGTCCTTCTTGATGGTAATGAAAGTAACTACTTTGAATTGAAACCCAACCATTTTCCTTGATGAATGTTTTTTTTTGGAAACCCAAATGAATAAGTTTTGATTTTAGTAACAACTCGATTTTCGAAAGAAAGTGTGGAAGAACATCAAGACTTTTTCAATAACGGTTTCAAACTCTTCCACAATGTTTTATAAAAAAAAAATTTGGCCTCATTTTTACAACCTAAATGAAATAGAGTTGGTTATTTTCAAGTTACGAAAATCGGGCTGTTACAGTAGCATGAACCACACCGCGAACTAGAGAAGTACCGTCGCCCCCGTGAGCAACTTATGAATGGTGAGAGGGAACCTGAACGAGGCTAGATGTTCGATGTCAATGAGATCTTGAATAAATTGTCTTATGTACCATGGCGGCTGACCCGGGGAGCAGTTACAGCATGACAGATACTTTATTGCCTGGTCACATGTATTGGTTTCAGTGCTTTGTTTCTGACTTCGAGGCCTGTGTGGTTAAGGTTTCTGTACGTCCCATTCGCTTTCTGAACTAGGTGGTTGGAATTATTGAGGAGATGTAGCATAGTGTGCTGGCTAAACCCTTTACCTCAATGATATTTCTCCCCATATCATTGACAGACGCGATAAGGTTAACATTAAAAGTAAAAGACTCTAAGTAATGGAATTTTTATGTTAAGTATGTTCATACTTGTTATTTATTATCTGTTATTGTTATTATCTGGTGGTTATGAATATTATTATGTGTGTAGTTCAGATATACTGTCTATCGTAAATCCATGTCATCGACGTAATTTGTCCAGATTGCTTACTCTCTTTATTTCTCCCTGAATGTATTTCTTGTGTTGGTGACGAGATGGCGGATCACGTAGTGGGTTTGATAGCACCCTTGGAGGGAGGGGAATGGACACGAACCCCTAATGGTTGGTGATGGAGAGGCCCCACTCCTATGATGATTCATGACCCCAAGCTCACAATTCGACGAGTAGCATATGTAACATCCCTCATTTTTATAAAAAGATTAAATAATTATTTTATCATTGAAAATTATTTAAAGGAACTATTTTGTAAAGACATAAAAAAAGAAACATATTTTTGGAAATAAAATAGTTGTGGTAAGAAAGACGTTAATAGAATATTTAAGACAATGATATTTTTGTAAAATATCATTCAATAATCGGGCGATATCTTCTTCGTTAACCGTTGGATCTTGCTCAAATTTTTAAAAAATATTCCTAACTCTTTTATCTTCACATCCAACGGTGGAAATTTTGTATTGAGAAGTAAAACTCTTAAAATCAATTTTTTTGCACAACAGTGTATATGATTTTAAATTTCTGAATTTTAACAGTGATTAATCGGTTAGTGGAAGCTGTAACCGATTAGCACGATTCTGAAGAACCCAGTTTAAGGCAGTTTTGAGCGATTTGATGGGTGTCCTTCGCGCTTTTCACCTCCTTTTGCCACCTTCTGCTTACCCTTTCGTGTTTCCAAAGGTTATAGACGTGTTACATGCCTTAGGGTTGAGGATTCTTCCTTCAAAGTGAAGAAATCTTTCCTTTCTAATTCTTTATAAGTAGTTTTTGGTGTCAACTTATTCCCTTTCGTTTTCATTTTCAGAGCAATAGCAACCCATAAACCCTATACACATTCTAAGCTCTATATCCCATCTTGGTATAGAGATCAAGTTTGTTCAATTTCGTGAACCACAGAGAAAGTTATAGGTTGAGGAAGTGACCCCGTTAGAACTGAAAACTCAGAAATCAGTTTCTTGAGGCTTTGTTCTTGGAGTTCGTTTGGTAAGCTCAAGCCTTCTCTGAGTCTCAAACTCGTTTTAATCTTGATTTGGCATATCTCAGTTTATGTTCTAACCCTTGTTTACGAATTTCCTTGACATATTATTGATAAAAAAAATCCTGGTAAAGTCAGCTTGTTGAAGCTATAACAAAGAATTGCAGCTGAACTTGTTGTTGCACGAACTCGTGTCAAACCCCTCTTTCCAGCCTCAAATCCATTCAATCACCTCAAATAGGTATGGGAGATCTCATTCATATCGCTAGGTAATGATTGAAGTATGTTTGATTGATTATAAATGGAAGCATCGTGACAAGATTGCTTGGTATTGTGACCAAGACAATCCACGGTTCCTTGCTTAAGTAATTGATCTGAACAAGTAATAATCACTTAGTATTTTCTAAAGAAACACTGATCCTTGGTTATTTTGAAAAAGAATTGAATATGACATGTTAAGTTGTGTTTATGTGTTTTATGCAATATTTGGAAATTGATTATGAAATTGGCAATTCTTTGATGTTATATGTTAGCTAACATGTGTAATATATCATGATTAATTGCAGTTATATGTTGATTTTGGTTAAGGAAAAGTATATCAATGTTTGAAGTGCCAAAACCCCATTTTTATGTATTGGTTTCTACAGACTAACCGGTTAGAGGAGTCTGTAACCGGTTAGCTTGCAGATATGAGACCAGAAATTGAATTTGTACAACTGGTAACCGGTTAGCACGGCCTGTAACCGGTTAGACACTGGTCCAGAAACATATTTTTGAACTTTGATTATACTTAGCCTTAGCCAAACCTTATAATTGATTTTGAGAATTATAATTTTGATGATTTGAGATGTTTAAGTGAGAAATATGATGATAAATAACTATGTGTTAGGATTGAAGATTATGGATTTGAATTGGTGATGATAATGATTATGACATTGAATATTAATGAAAAGAGAAACAATAAAGTTTGTGCATTCACACGAGGCGATGTGGATGGTGAGATAGGATGTCAGGAAAGATACAGATGGTTCTTAGAACAAGATAGAGAATGCATTCTGAGAATCAGATTGAGAATGTGCAGAGGTTAGGTCTGACGGTTATTCGTCAAGTGACCCCTGGGAATTATTATGATGGGTAAAACGGTCCTAAGATGGGTTGGGTCTGAAGACCACGCCCGGGATAGTTTTGTTTAACTGTAATATATCCTATCGACCTCTAGGGACATGTCTTGACTGCGAAGGACGATTCTTTGGCGTGGTCCTATCCACTGTTCCTGAGTAATCGTGGATACGCATGAGAGGTCCTTATCCACTGGTCCTGAGTAATCATGGATATGTGTGACGTTGCGTGAATCCACCCTGGGTGAAAGACGTTTACTCCTAGTCGTAACACCCCAAAATTTTAATCCCTGATCAATGAAAGGTTAATTATAAAGTTTAATTATAATTAATTATTTCTATTTTTAATATTTGATTAAAATCTATGTTTATGTTATTAGTAAATGTGTGAATGTTATTTGGAAATTATATTTATGAGTAAATAAACATTTTGCACATTAGTCCCTGCTTTGGGACCTAGAAGTAATTTTAGGAAAGGTTTTGGAGGGAAAGAAAATAAAATAAGTATTTTTCAAAAATTGATCAAAATACTCGAGTATTTCTGAGAAGACTCGAGTATTCTGGTCAGAGTTGGACGAGTTAGTGCGTTTTGGTGAGTCACCACCAACGATTCCCGTCGAGTGACACGAAAACACCACCACTACACGTCCATGGCCTTCGTGTCGCCGTACATGAGCTTCATGAATGGCTATTTAAGTCATGGTTGATGAATCAACCAACCCATTTGCTCAAATCGTGAAGAATTTCATGCATTAAGGTTCCTAAACCGTTCCATTCGATTCTCCCTCTCTGTCTTGATTCGAGTCACAAATCATACACTGATACAAAGCTCACATCACGAACTTTGTATAGACACCAAAATCGTGAGTAGGGAGTTTGTGTGTTGGAAGATTTGAAGCTCGAAAGTGAAAGCTTGTTTGCTGTCAACAAGTTCTGGAGCTTACTTTGGTCATTGATTTTGGTAAGCTCACGCATCCTCTGAGTCTCAAACTTGTTTCTCTAGTTAGTATGTGTTCCAGAGAATCTAGAGAAACTAATTTCCCCAATTCTTATTGTTTATTCATGTGTCAACCAATTCGGTTTTGGTGCTCCACTCAAACTGCTCTGCATGTTGGTGCTTGAAGTGGTTTTCTGTGTTGTGGAGCTTTTCTTTCCAAATTTTCTATTGGTACACGTCTGAGAGGTAAGGGGAAATCTTTCTATTCACTAGATAGAGTTTAAATTATATGAATTTGATTAGAGATCCACCAAGAGGCTCTAAGGGCTTAGTTTGAATAGGGAAATTGATTTGGAGACCAACCTGTTCTCTAAATTTGTTTTGAGCAAGCTTTATATGTTGCATGCAAGCTATTTAGAACTTAAAAACATGAGTATTCTGAGTATTATGCAAATTGATATGTTGAGTTGTGAAATTTCTAAGTTTTATGCATAATCTAGTGAATCTCTGTGAATTCTGTAATTTGATGTGTTCTAAATGCTTGAACATGTTTAATATATGTTATATGAACTCTGTTGATCATTGGATTGGAATAGAATTGGTTAGAAATTTCTTTATCAGTTCCGAACTCTTTAAATTTCTTTATCGTAGCCGAACTTTGAATAGCAGAGATTCACAAGTAAGAATATCGTAGCCGAACTCTTTAAATTTCTTTATCAGAGTAGGCGGAAATAGCAGGACTATGCACAAGTTGTAATATAAACATAAGTTTTATATAAATATATATATGTCATAAGGTACATAGTCCAAGTGGAAGTCTCCAAGATCCAGTACAAGTCCATAAAAAAAGTAAACCATAACTCTAGAGTTCTCAAAAGTGTATCTACAATATATATACATATCAAAATATAAAACTCCAGAGCTAGTCACATAGAACAAGTAGCAGCAGCAGTAGTAGTAGAAGTCTCCCAGTAGCAGCAGCAGTCATCATCAATCCATCAGCAGTATCATCTCCTCCACAGCATCCATCACACCGGATCCCTGATCCTCATCATCTACCCTATGCACATACCTAAGGATCATCGTCCCTCCACTGACTCCCGAATAGAATGAACGACAGGCTCGCCTCTGCTCTCGTCCTCAACAAGGTCCTCCTCTATCTCATCCGAATAAAATGAACGACAGGCTCGCCTCTGCTCTCGTCCTCAACAAGGTCCTCCTCTATCACAATCCCGAATAGAATGAACTCTAAAGAATTCGTTGAACTTTGAATCTCTGCTATTTCCGCTTACTTGTGCATAATCTAGTGATGGTATCAGTTCCGCAAAATGAAAGAATGGATAGCTGTTGGAAACCAACAAGTGGCTAAAACAACCTTCTAGAGGGGGGGGGTGAATAGAACTTGTAAGCGATGATACCCAAATTTAAAAAGTAATTAAAAATGGTTCAGAAACAATTAATTTTTAAGCCAAAATACAGGTCTTAATCGATTAAACTGGTGCTTAATCGATTAACGTCAGAAAGCTTGAAAAGTGTTAATCGATTATGCTGCTACTTAATCGATTAAGTACTGATTAAAATTGCAAAAAATTGTTTTCAATCAATTCAAGAAACACATGGAAATCCAGGAATGCAGAATTAGATCTAAGACAATAAATTGCGAATCAATTATGCAAGATATAGAATACGTAATTGAAATTCCCAATCTAAACCTAGATCCAAGAACTCTCGCAAGATTCAAATTAATAACGAAATGTAAAGAACGAAAATAACAAAGAATACACGAGGATTTTAGCCTGGTTCACTCACAACCACCGTGAGCTACATCCAGTCCTCCCTCTCTGACTTGGGAGATTTGCTTCACTAAGAAATAAGAGAATTAGTACAATAGAGTTAGAATTCTTCACTTCGCTCAATCCTAACCCTTTCTCACGATGTACCAAATCAATGAGAATCTACCCCAATCTCTTAATTCTTTGATCTCGTTCTTTGATTGAAAGTCGCCTTCAATCCCTTTAGCTTTCGCCTTGAAATCTTCAAAGCCCAAGGTAATGCTCCACCTTGCTCCCTTTTCAATTAACCAATTGAAAACACCTTTGTTGAATGCCTTGAATGTAACCTCAACGTTACTAATTGATTCAACCAAGAATATTGAAGAACACTTAGAATCTCAACTTGATACAATAAGAACACAATATGTATTGGAATTGAGATTAGAAAAGAATATGATAGAGGTTTGATTTGAAACAGAATAATAGCTCAACAAAGATTGTAAGATGATGAAAATATGCTCTTGAAAATATTAAGTTCATAACCTTTTTCAAAACACATTAGAAAAGCTTTTATTCATTCTGTTTTAACAGCCCTTAATCGATTAAATGATAGCTTAATCGATTAACCACTGTTAAAAGAATGTATTAATTAAAATTGCACATGTGTTAATCGATTAACCTGTGGTTTAATCGATTAACCACTGTTAAAATGCTTTTCTTTTATTTGCAATTTTCACCTTTAAGTTTTAATAAAACATTGAGCTAAAAATCTCTATCATGGTAATCTCAATTCTTAAACATATTAAATAATCATTGAATCAAATTGAGATTATCTAATCCTAATCTACCCACACTCATATAATATGAATAATAAACAATTTAATACAAATATATGAATGCTAAAAATAGACTAGTCTTGATATGTTGTTGTAGGTTGTCTATGAGTCTTGTCTTCATCAAAACACAATTGAACACTTGAGCCTTCAATCTCCCCCTTGTACTTTGTTTGCCTTAACTACTCCCCCTAAATGTAAGCACACTTAGGAAGATAAACCTACAAAACAAATATCAACCTTTCTCCCCCTTTTGGCATTATCAAAAAGATAACAATAAAATTTCATGCCAAAAAGTGAGAAATTAGAACATAGTAACCAATATCCAAAACATAGTAATCATAGGTTATGGACAACAAATAATAATGCACACAATCTATAAAGATAATATCATCATAAACCAGAAAAATTGTAGCATGTTGTCCATCAAAACACGTCCAAAAACCATAATAAAAACTAGTACCAAAACCACATTACTAAGTCTGAAACCATAAAACCAGAAAAACATGAAACATAACCAAGAAATCAGTCCAGAGATAAGTAGAACATAAACATCATAAAATCAGGAATCGAAAAACTAAGGTGGTGGGTGTGGAAAAAGTCTCCCAAGAGCACCAAAAAAGCGATCCTCCATAGCTTGTTGACGAAGAGCCATATCCGCAAAGCCTTGCTCAAGCAATTGTTGTTGGCGATTTTCCATTGCTTGAAACCTATCATCAATTTGTGCAGATAGACTATCATGAAGTGCCCTATAGTCAAAACCAGCATCAGCCCGATGAGGAGGAGGGGGTTGCTCTTGTGGTTGATCTTCCGGAATATTCATAAAATCATCCACATTAATACCATCCGTAGGAGGAGGGGCAGACTGTCCAACAGCTTCAGCTTGTGCCATTTGCTCCATGTGACGTGCCAATTCCTCTTCAGCACGCTGTTGAGCCTTAAGTGCTTTCACTTCCGATTTCCACATCCAATTCTTTGGAGTAGGATATTCTTGAAGACCTTGAGCTCTCAAAATGGAAGCATTGACACAATTGCTCTCATCCACCACTGTTTTCGGTTCATCATCACTGATTGGAACACTATAATACAAAAGCAATCTAGTAACAAGCATAGGATATGGTAAAGTAGCAGATCCACGAGATGCAGCAGCAATTAGCATTTTATCAATGACAACCCGTGTCCAATTAGTTGGAACATGATGTTTAATACCATAAAATATCCGCATTTCGTCCTCATTAGCTTGTCCGAAATTCTGAGAGGACGTAGGCATTAAACAGTAAGATATAACATAAAGTAACATGCGGTTGTCAACAGTCATTAGCCCGACACTCTTAGTACCATTAATCCACTCTTGACCAGCCCTTAAAGTTTGCTTAAAAACCATACCAGGATCAACATCATTCAAAGTATTATCATCCCTATCATTTAAAAAAGTCCCGGAAGTGCTTAAACCAAATGATTGATGCAGATGAGAAGGCTTGAGAATGCACAATTTCCCATTCACAACAGTCTTGTATTTTCCATCAATTATTTTCAAATTAGCATAGAATTGCGGAACTAACCTAGGATAATAGTTCATTCTAAAAATCAAAAATTTATGAAGACCTTGTTCATGAAACAAGGTAACACAATAAAACCTCTGATCCTGTAGCCACTGCAAATTTAGATATCGGAGAATTCCAAATGCTCGATCATCAAACTCTTCTTCACGTTCCTCCCGTGCCTCCTTAGAATAATAGACCGAGTCCAAATCCATATTTGCACGCTGCTTCTTACGTCTTCCAGCGGAGGAGGATGAAGCCATGGTGTCTTAGGGTTTTGAAATTGGGGGTTTTTATGAAAAATAGGATGTAGAGAAGAAAGAGAGATGAAATTGAAAAGTAAAATAATATGTTGAGAGAAGAAAGAAAAGAATTTGTGAAGAAACCGTGTTGATTTTGTGTGAGAAGAAGAGAAATCCTTGTTTGAGAAGAAGAAGAAAACGTGTCTGAGAGGTGAGTGAATAACGTGTTGAATAAAAAGATAAGGTTTTAACTTTTCAGTTCTGACACGGCTTAATCGATTAAGCTGAGTCTTAATCGATTAACGCCTGTAACGCCTGAAAATTTTTATAAATTTAATCGATTAAACTGAAGATAATCGATTAAGGCCAGAAAATGGTTTTTATTATAATCGATTAAACTGCAAAAATACTCAGTTTTAACAGATTAAGTAAAGCCAAAACAAGGTTAAACTTATCCAAACATCACACATAAGCACATATCAAGTAGCATTTTGAAAATTAAACATACAACCAAGCTAAACACCTTTGAGAACACATACAACCAGCACTTTAGAGAAACATGAATTGATTTTAATGACAAAAATAAATCAGAACAATTCATATAGAAATAGGCTTTTGTAAAGAGATTGAATTTAAAACTATCAAATACAACTAACCAACTGTAGATTCATCTAAAATACCTAGCTCCCTTCTAATATGATAGAAAGTATCTCTAGGTAGGGGTTTTGTAAAAATGTCGGCAAGTTGATTTGAAGTACTTACAAACTCAATTACACAATCTCCTTTTTGGACATGGTCCCTTAAAAAATGATGCCTTATTTCAATATGCTTTGTTCTAGAGTGTAATACCGGATTTTTAGTAAGATTTATTGCAGAGGTATTATCACATTTAATTGGAATTTTTGTCAAATTTAAACCAAAATCCGAAAGTTGTTGCTTCATCCATAGGATTTGAGCACAACAACTACCGGCCGCAATATATTCGGCTTCCGCGGTTGATAAAGCTACACAATTTTGCTTCTTTGAAAACCACGATACAAGTGAACTACCAATTAAATGGCAAGTACCACTTGTAATTTTTCTTTCCACTTTACAACCGGCAAAATCCGAATCCGAATATCCAACTAAATTTAAAAATGCATCCCTAGGATACCATAATCCGGTATTAGTTGTTCCTTTTAAATATTTCATGATTCTCTTAACTGAGGTTAAGTGTGACTCTTTGGGATTCGATTAGTATCTTGCACACATGCACACACTAAACATAATATCAGGACGAGAAGCAGTTAAATACAATAAACTACCTATCATTCCACGATATTTTGTTACCTCTATTGATTTTCCGTTGTCGTCCTTATCCATGTAGCATGTAGCACTCATTGGTGTTGAGGCCTCTTTGCAAGAATCCATACCAAAGCATTTAAGTAACTCTTTGCAATACTTACTTTGATGTATGTAAATCCCGGTGTCAAGTTGCTTGATTTTTAATCCAAGGAAGAAGGTAAGCTCCCCCATCATAGACATCTCAAACTCACTTTGCATTAAATTTGAAAATTTCTTACATAGTTTTTCATTAGTTGCACCAAAAATGATATCATCAACATAAATTTGAACCAAGAGTATGTCCTTACCGGATCTTTCAATAAAAAGTGTATTATCCACAGCACCTCTTTTAAAACCTTTTTCAAGTAAAAAATTGCTTAAACGATCATACCAATCTCTAGGAGCTTGTTTAAGACCATATAAAGCCTTTTTCAACTTGAACACATAATCCGGATGCTCAAAATTTTCAAATCCGGGTGGTTGTGAAACATACACTTCTTCTTGAATGTATCCGTTAAGAAACGCACTCTTTACATCCATTTGATACAATTTAAAATTCATAATAGATGCATAAGCAAGTAAGAGTCTAATGGCCTCAAATCTAGCTACGGGGGCATATGTCTCATCATAATCAATACCCTCTTCTTGGCTATACCCTTTGGCTACCAACCTAGCTTTGTTTCTAACAATAAAACCCGATTCATCAAGCTTATTTCTATATACCCACCTAGTACCAATCACAGGACGATCATCGGGTTTAGGCACAAGCTCCCAAACCTTATTTCTCTCAAATTGATTTAATTCATCTTGCATTGCCATAACCCAATGCTCGTCTTGGATTGCCTCATGAATATTTTTAGGTTCTACTTGCGAAACAAAGGCAACGAAATGACAAATATTATGTAAAGTGCTTCGAGTTATCACTCCTTTAGCAATATCACCTAATACATTTGTCAAAGGATGATTGCGGTTGGTTTTCCATGCTGGAGGTAGTTCATTATCTTCATGATGTGCTAGCTCGTTTCCTCTTGAATGATCATCTGCTTCATTGATTTTATTCTCAATCTCCTTCTCTTTTTCATATACATCTTATGGTACTTCTTCATAGATATCTACACCTGAAACACGAGAAATACCTTTCTATCATTCCGGAGATTCATCAAAAACAACATTTATCGATTCTTCAATAGTCAAAGTTCGTTTATTAAAAACTCTAAAAGCTTTGCTATGACTAGAATAACCCAAAAATATCCCATCATCCGCTTTTGGATCAAATTTTCCCAAAACTTGTTTTCCATTATTCAAAATAAAGCATTTGCATCCAAAAACATGAAAATAAGATATATTGGGCTTTCGGACTTTGAAAAGCTCATAGGGGGTTTTCTTAAGAGAGGGCCTAATCATAACTCTATTCAATACATGGCAAGCGGTACTAACCGCATCGGCCCAAAAATACTTAGGAACTTTGCTTTCACTCAACATGGTTCTAGCCAACTCTTCTAATACTCGATTTTTCCGCTCAACAACTCCATTTTGTTGTGGAGTTCTAGGAGCAGAAAATTGATGCTCTACACCAAACTTATCACAAAATTTATCAAAAAGATTATTTTCAAACTCGCCACCATGATCGGTCCGAATAGCCACAATACTTTGATTGACTTTGTTGTGAACAAGCTTGGAAAAGTTTTTAAAACGTTGAAAAGTTTGATCTTTAGAAGATAGAAAATAAGTCCAAGTAAAACGTGAAAAATCATCTACAATCACAAGTCCATAATAGTTGCCACCAAAACTCATGGTTTGCGAAGGTCCAAATAAGTCCATGTGAATGAGTTCCAAAACCCTTGTAGTAGAAATCACCGTTTTAGGTGGAAAATTAGTTTTTGTTTGTTTGCACTTTTTACAAGGGGTGCAAACTCCTTCAATTTTGAAATTGAGCTTTGGAAGACCAACTACTAAGTCCTTGGATAAAAGTTTATTTAATTGTTTTAAATGGACATGAGCAACTCTCCGATGCCAAAGCCAAATATCACTTTCTTTGTTGATAAAACATTTTGAAAATAAAGAAGTAATGTCATTCAAGTCAATCAAGTATGTGTTATTGTACCGATTTCCTATGAATTTAATAGATTGATCACTATCACTCTTAATAATGCAATGGTTTGAGGTAAAAACGACACTATTACCGATATCGCAAAATTGACAAATAGTATGTAAGTTATGCTCAAGACCATCAACATACAAAACATTGTCAATCACAACATTTGAGGCGTTTCCTATTTTACCTATACCAAGAATTTTTCCACGATTGTTGTCGCCATAAGTGACGTGACCCTTATCTCTTGGAGAAAACTCAATAAAATGTCTCTTGTCTCCAGTCATGTGCCTTGAACAGCCGCTGTCCAAATACCAACGATCTTCTCTCATTTGAAGGCACACCTACAAAACAAATCATTTGGAAGATTTAGGTACCCAAACAATTTTGGGTCCTTGGGGGTTAAGTTCTGGTTTCTCTCCTTTGATAATCCAAATATATTCCTTTTTGGGTACACCATAGTTTTTAATTTTACAAACATTTGAGGTATGTCCAAAGATACCACAATAGAAACAAGTTGGTTTTCTAGTAAAATTGACCTTTGAAAAATTTCCAACTTTTCTATAGGATTTCTTCTTTGGAATAGTGTAGCCCAAGCCGGTCCTATTTGAATTATCTCTTTGTCTAGAAAGTAAATCATTCAAATTCATTTTTCCTTTTGTGAAAGTTGCAAGTTTTTCTTTTAAATCATTAAGTTCAATTTCATAAACCTTGCACTTTTCACAATCGGAGATCACAGTAGAAGTAATACAACAATCACATGATGCATTCGAATATATGAGTTCTAAAGTTTCATTTGGAAGCACAAGTTCATCAATATGTTTTTGCATTTCAATAATATTTTCTTGATGCTTAAATATGGCTTTCTTAGCTTCAATGTTGATTTTAGCTAATTTCTTAAGTTCACTATGCATATCAACATAAGCATTATATAATTCATCATATGAGGGAGAAGAACATGAATCACCATCAGAATCTAAATCAGAGTTGCGATTAGAAAGTACCTCTTTTGAGCTTGATTGCTCAAGAGACGCATCACTTGTGGAAGCTTCTTCATTGTTCTTAGCCATTAAACAAAGATTTGTCGATTCGTCATCATCCGAAGTACTAGAATTTATTTCATCTTCAGGTTCGTCCCAAACAATATAAGCCTTCTTTGCTTTATGATTGTTGAGTCTCTTCTTATCACCTTTGGATTTCTTTGGCTTTTGAGGACAATGATATTTGATGTGCCCAGCCTTCCCACATGTATGACACATAATTTGTTTTTTGGTAAAGAAAAAATTGCATTACCAATGAACAAATGAAAATACATCAAAAGGCGGTAATCTAGTCCCAAGCCACCTTCTAGGAAGGGTTCTAGGAGTCTAAATTACACCAAAATAAATAACAAAACATGTACTTTAGAAGCAGGCCTACACTACAGCCCTTATTCTATTAAAAATGAAGCTATTTGGGCCATTATTACAAGCCCAATTCCTAAGACTATTCACGAGTTTTACTGCTAGCTCACTTTGAAGGAGAACAAGAACCTGTCTTGGTTGAAGTCGTTTGTGTCTGAAGACACGGCGGTTCCTCTCCATCCAGATTCTATAAACACAAGATGCCACCACCGCCGTGACCATCTGCCTTCTCTGCTTATTTCTAAACCCATGCTGAAGCCATCTGATCCAATTAGGGAACCTATAATATGTTACGTCCACCCCAATCCAGTTCCCAGCTAGCTGAAGTAGCTCCCTGCTCCACTCGCACTCGAAGAACAAGTGGCTGCATGTCTCCTCCATTCCTTCACAAAGTTCACACAAAGGCGAAATCTGCAGAAATGGTAACCTGTCCTTCGTTTTCAAGCTCTTATGAACAAGAAGCCAGAAAATGAAGTTATGTTTCACTATGCTCATACGATTCCAGACTTGGCGGTGAAAAGGGAACAATTGCTGCACTCCAATCAAGTATTCATACCCATCCTTGATTGAGTAATGTTGTTGATTAGCTATCAAATCTGTAAATTTTGTGTTCAACTTGTTTCTAGCTTTTAAAACCTGCTTCCAATGCCAATTACTTGCCTGAGATGCCTGAATAGTTAAGAACGAATCCCTTTTTAAGTATATTGCTTGAATCCAACGAAGCCAGAGAGAGATTTTGTTTGTCCGAATTTGCCACGCTTGATTCCCTATGGCAGCTAAGTTCCAAAGGCTGATGTTTTGGAACCCCAGACCCCCATGTTTCTTATCTCTGCACACCAAATCCCAAGCAACCTGAGCCTTAGCTCTACCACCTTGATCCTTGCCCCATAGGAATCCTCTACACACTTTCTCAATTCCTCTGATCACAGCTTTAGGGATTATAAAAGTAGTGGCCCAATAGATATGCATAGTCATGAGGACCGATTGAATTAGTTGAGCACGCCCTTGAAAGGATAAATTACGAGTAGTCCACATGTTTAATCTTTTAGTGATCCTGTATACCAGCACTTTACACGTAGTCACACTCCACTTTTTTGCTGTTATAGGTAATCCCAGATAAGTAAATGGGAATGATCCCCTACTAAACCCTGTGATTTTCACCAATCTCTGATGTAAGTCACCATTTACTCCAGCAATGTACATCTGAGATTTATTCTGATTAGCACTTAGGCCAGAACTGTTAGCAAACTCAGAAAATGCCCTATCCAGGATTCTCACACTACTTTCATTTGCCTTACAAAAGATCATTAGGTCATCTGCAAACGCTAGGTTTATTAACCCTATTCTTTTGCACATAGGGTGGAACTTAAACTCTCTATCTTTAGCAGCATAGATTAACTTTCTTGTTAACATCACCATCACCATAACAAAAAGAAGGGGGGACATAGGGTCTCCCTGTCTGAGTCCTCTAGTGCTAGTAAACCTGCCATGAATACTGCCATTAATCACTAGCCTGAATGAAACTGTTTTAACACATACCATAACCCACTTTATAAACTTTTCAGGGAATTTTAAGGCCTCCATACTTCTCTGTATAAAATCCCAATTGACACTGTCACATGCCTTTTTTAGATCTACTTTCATCAAGCACCTTGGAGACACATTTTTCCTTCTATATAGTTTGAGTAAGTCTTGAGTAATTAGCACATTGTGAAGAATCGATTTGTCTTTTATAAATGCTGCTTGGTTTTCATGAATCAGGTAAGGCAAGCATTCTTGTAATCTTTGACATATTAGTTTAGAAATAGCTTTGTATATCACATTACAGCAAGCTATAGGACGAAAATCACTTACAAGATTAGGGCAGTCATTCTTAGGGATTAGAACAAGCAGGGTCTGGTTTGTCTCCTTGAGCAGTTTTCCATTGGAAAAAAACTCTTGCACAGCCTCAATTACATTTGCACCAATTACTGGCCAAGCTGCTTTGTAGAATGCAGCACCAAAACCATCAGGCCCAGGGGCCTTATCATTCCCCATTTGAGTAAAGCATTGTTTAATCTCTTCAACCTCAAAAGGTTTTAGAAGATTCAGCCGCTGATCAGGGCTTAGGATATTCCCTTGGTTGATTTCTCCCTCAGTCATACACCAAGGCCTGCTAACATCAGAGAGTAGATTTTTGTAGAATTCTTCAAAAGCCTGCACTATATGCTCCTGGTTTGTATGCACCCTTCCATTGCTGTCTTGAATTCTCAAGATTCTATTCCTGTATCTTCTAATCCTGATAGCCTGATGAAAGAATTTAGTGTTCAAATCCCCCTCACACAACCAATCTTGCTTTGATTTCTGCTTCAAGAACACTACAGCAGCCTGGTAGACCTCATAATGCTCCTCTCTAGCTTCTTTCTCTATTCTCTGAAGGTGAATATTCATTGGATCATTTTGAAGCATCTCTTGGATAACATCCAGCTTTTCTATTGCCTGTATTTCTTTTGTGTCAATGTCTCTATATTTCCTCTTATTTAGATCAATCAGCCCAGGTTTAATTTTCTCCAAGTTTCTCATTACTCTGTACATAGCACAGCCCTCTCCCTCTTGTCTCCAATGATGATTCATGTAACACCCCAAAAATTTTAATCCCCGATTAATGAAATGTTAATTATAAAAATTAATTATAATTAATGATTTCTATTTTAATCCTTGATTAAAATTCTGTGTTATGTATTTGGGAGATGTGTTTGAATTTATTTAATAAATATAATTATGCATGAAATAAATATTTTGCATATTAGTCCTTGGGTTGGGACCTAGAAGTAAATATAGGAAAGATTTTGGAGGGAAAGTAAATAAAATAATTATTTTTCAAAAACTGAGCAAAATACTCGAGTATTTTCTGGAATACTCGAGTATTCTGGACAGAGTTGCACGAGTTAGTGCGTTTGGTGAGTCACCACCAACGATTTCGTGTCGTTGACACGAAATCACCACCACTCCAAGTCTATGGAGGTCGTGTCGACCTGCATGAGCCTTCTCCCCTCCTATTTAAGCCTATCAACACCAAATTCGTGAAGAATTTTGGCAAAGCTTGGGTTGTTGAGCAAGTTAGGGTTCTTGATTTACTCCCTTCGATTCTCCTTCTCTGAGTCAAATTGAGTAACAAATCATACACGAATACAAAGCTCACATCCCGAGCTTTGTATAAACACCAAAATCGTGAGGTTTGAGTGAGTGTGGTGGAAGAATCAAGGCTTGGAAGTGGAGTTGTTCTTTGTCAAGTTTTTGTCTGGAGCCTACTTTGATTCTGATTTCTGGTAAGCTCACGAGTCTCTAAGTCCCAAATTCGATTTCTCTAGTTAGTATGTGTTGCATAGAGTCCAGAAAATCTAATTTCCCCAATTGTTATCTCTGTTTTCCATGTAAACCAATTCAATTTTGGTGATGCACTCAAACTGTCCTGCATGTGATGCTCAAAGTGGTTTCTGGGGTTGGAGAGCTTTCTCTTGGGAATTCTCTGTTGTTATACGTCTGAGAGGTAAGGGGAAGTTGTTTTATGCACTAGATAGCGTTTGAATTTCATTATTTTCATTAGAGAGCCACCAAGAGGCTCTAAGGGCTTAGTTTGAATAGGAACTTTCGTTTGGAGACCAAGTTATGCTCTATGGTTGTTTGGAGCAAGTTTCTCATGATGCATGCAAGCTGTGATGAACACTAATTCATGAATTTGTTGATTATTTTGCAATTTGAGGTGTTAAGTTGTAAAATTATATGTTTTATGCATTAGTGATTGATTTCCTGTCAAATCTGTAATTTGATATGAATTGAGTGTTGTAACATGTTCATTATATAGTATATGAACTCTGTTGATCATTGGATTGGACTAAAAATGATTAGGATTGAAAATGGTGTGTTAAAACCAAGATTTCAATCTGTTCTGCAATAAAACACTCGAGTATTAGGCTGGTTACTCGAGTAAAATTTTGGCAAAACAATGTATTTTGAGCAAGAACACTCGAGTACCATGCCCAGCACTCGAGTAATCGAGTGTTGCATGGGATATGTTAAGGTAAACCACTCGAGTAATGCAAGGGTCACTCGAGTATTCTGGAAATGCTGAAGAACACTCGAGTAACTCATGAATCACTCGAGTATTTTTATGAATATGAAACCCAAATCCCAGAAAGGCATGAACACTCGAGTAGTTTGAAGAACACTCGAGTAATCTGGAAATAGTTTGAAGAACACTCGAGTCTTCTGAAGAACACTCGAGTAATTCACCCCAAAATCTTAAAAATACCATTTCAATTCTGAATCATTTAATTAATAACTGAACAACAATAATCCAAGGGATCTAGACTTAAAAGAAATTGATTAATATGAGTGTACCGTTTGGATGACGGGATGTGCTCGGGTGGCACGTTATATATTAACCAATTTCCTTTAAGCTTAAAAGATGATGCATTCATTTGGAGTTGGATGGTAGGTCGTTTATCATGTATTAGTAACATGAGGAGGGCCTCTGGGAGTGCCAATACGCTTGCTTGATGACACGTTGAAGACGTGGTTGGCTTAGTGGATGCCGATATGGTTATACCGTTTGGATGACGGGAGGTGCTCGGGTGGCACGGACTCCAAGCTTGTCGTGTACATTCTTGGTGAATGTACGAAATGTTGTATACCTAGGAATACAACGCACTGGTGAGTGTTGGGTTGTCAGGGATGGACGTCAGAGAGTGACATAGATTGATGGAGATAGGTTTGAGAGTTCAATTCATGCATCATACCATTCATTTAAATTAATTGTGATAAATTAAACAAGTGTGAGCACTCTACTTGCATTCAATACCTGCTAAGTGCTAAATGTGATTGTTGTTCAATGTTGCCTATTTACATATTCATATTGTACATATTTAAACTCTGTTGATTATGTGTATAGAATTGCTTACCCCTATGCCCTTGTAGGTGATGTCTCGATACATCGCTTGCATCGAGATCCAGCCACTTCCTAGTGGCACATGGATCTATGAGGACCATCGCGCGGTGTTCGAGGGAGAGGTAGAGATTACCTTCTACCACCCGAACCTGTTGATTCGATTTCGTCCTCGTAGATTTAGGATTCCCATCATATACACTATGCATGTACCCCCGTTTTACACATATCATGGACCACCTCCCACACGGCCAGCTCGCTCTTATCATAGTTTTTCGTTTCAGACCTACCCGCTCACACCCTTTTTCCTCGAGAGTCGTCCGCGAGGATACTCCCCCTTCTGATCTGAGGAGTCCAGTCAGGGCCACACCATCTCCTGACCCCGTACCCAGTGGTAGGGTACACTCTCCATCGGATGAGATCGAGGAGGATCCCGTGGAGGATGAGAGCGGAGGCGAGCCTGTCGTTCATTCCACCGGGAGTCAGTGGAGGGATAATGATCCCTAAGTATGTGTATAGGGTGTATGATGAGGATCAGGGGATCTGATGTGGAGATGCCATGGAGGAGATTCTGCTGCTGCTGTTGATGGGGATGTTTCTTTTGCTACTTGGAGATTTCTGCTACTATCACTGCTACTACTGATGCTGCCAGATCTATGTGACCACCTCTAGAGTCTATATTTTTGAGATGTACATATTGTAGATATAATATGAGTACTCTAGGGCTATGGTTTTATTTTGAGTATAGATCTGTTATAGACTTGTGTTATGGATCTTGGAGACATGACTTATGCTTGGACTATGTATCACCTGACTTTTTATTTATATATGTATATAAAGTCTATGTTATATTTCTATTAGTTGCATAGTCCTATAATTTCCGCTTACTCTGATTTAATCTTTTTAAAGAGCTCGGCTCCGAAAAGGATAGCTCCATTTACTTTCTATCATATAAAGACGATTTCAAATACGAATGCTATTCCGCTTATGAAAAGGTTTTAGAGATTGCCGAACTCAATACAACTGATTTAAAATGGTTTAGAATTTCTTCTCCAAGAATTCCAAGTTTTGGTTTGTGCACCCGCTTAAAGAAAATAAATTTTATTTCCACATTTTCTTATATACTTACAAGTCCATATATTATCTGATAAGATAGTTTAATTACTATATTAAACTTGAGGTAGTGAGAAGGGTGTCACAATTCACAGTTTCTAGAAATTCACTGTCCAGGGTGAGATGATTAAGGAATTTGAATGTGTGCCCTCTTCTGTTGTCATTTGTAGTCCATTTTATAACCATAGGACTATGGTCTGAAATGCCACTATTTATGAACTCTGTGTGAGCCTCTGGCCAAATTCTGCACCATTCCATATTCACCAAAACTCTATCAAGCTTGCATAGGATTCTATCCTCGCCTTCTTGTTTGTTGCTCCAAGTATAATAGCATCCACCATACTTCATGTCTTCTAATTGGCAATGAAAGACTAAGTCTCTAAAATCTTCAATTTGCTGAATATCTAGATGGAGCCCCCTAGTTTCTCTTGCATATTCAGGCAGCAGTTGAAATCACCCATCATGACCCACTTTTCATGCATAACCTCTCCTATCTCCTTCAGATCCTTCCACATGTCATCCCTTCTATCAGCATCATTGTGAGCATAGACAAACGTAGCATAGAATATTATGTTCTCTGGAATGTGATTTATTTTGCAATGGACAAATTGGCTAGTGTGGCTAATCACTTCCACATGAAACATGTCTTTTTTCCAAACAACCCAGATTCTACCAACCGGATGGTCCTCTAGATTAATAAAGGATCCCCAATCCACAAACAACTTGTTCTTAATCACATCAAATGAGCTAGCTCTAAGTTTATTTTCTAGTATAGCCATGACACCTATATTATAAACATTCATCAACCTCTTAACCTCTTTTTGTTTCAGGGGTTGGTTAAATCCCCTGGTATTTCATGCTCCTATATTATCCGTTAATAATGAGGGTAGATGATTCCCCCTTATTAAACTTTACCTGGGCTTTTCGTCTAGTTAAAACTGGAGTCCATTGCCCTTCTTTCTGATCTTTCAAGTTCTGTACTTCCTGTTCTTTGTCATCCCTCTCTAGCTGAGTTTCTTTGACCACAGAAACCACCTCTCCCTCTTCACAATGATCTTGAAGTACCTCTTTATCTGCTTGTGTTGCTGCTTCCATATTCTCTTCAGGGACCTTGCCATCTTGAATCTGTTTATTAAGCTTCAGAGCATCATCCACCTTTTCTATGTCTTCCCTTGAAGGCTTTCTTTTCTCAACCCAAATCTTCTTGGTTTGCTTCCTGCATGATTTTCTGTCATGGCCATACATGGAGCAAGCAGCACATAGTACTGGTTTCCACTCATATTCAACCTTCTGTGCTATGATATTCTCCTTTTCATCCTCAAAAAACACCTCATCTGGAAGGATTGAGGGATTAACCTCCACAAGCACCCTAGCATAATTGATTCTATTTCTCTCCTTAGTAACATTGTCCACCATAATAGGGGTTCCCACAAGGCTGGCAATCTTGCTCAATGCATTAGCACCCCAAAACTTTAGGTTTAAGTTTGGTAATTGGATCCACACTGGTACAGAATCATGAAAGCTTTTGGACACTGGTTTTCCTGTCCATGGTGCTATGATTAGAGGCTTTTAATCAAAATGGTATATTCCAATTTCTAGGACAGCATTCCTAGCCTCCATAGAGTTAAACCTTACAACCACAGTTCCATCACCATTCATAAGAACCTTGTCAATGCCATGTTGCCCCCATATCTTCCTTATATACCCATTCAGAACAGCATAAGGAGGCTGTGCACCAAATACATAGCATACAATCGCCTGCTGCCAGTATTTTTCTTCACTCTCTATGTAGGGTTAACCAATAATAAATCCTACCGCTACAGGATAAGCATGAGCTCTCTAGTACAGGATAAGGGTGAATAACTCATCCTTCTTATCCTCTAAGAGCCACATCAGCCCTACTGGGCTGAACAGGCCCATAAGGCACCACAACACAACTTCCCCTATAAGTATCGCCATGCAATAGGGGCTAAGGTATGTTCTCTCATCCCTACTCTCAAGAACTACGTGTGGCTTGATCCCCTTATCACTGGGGGTACGTAGGACCGGGGTCACCCTCGTCAGCTGCAACAACCCCAAAAACACATCGTGGTGGATCTATTTCTCATATCCACTACATTGGCATCGTCTGTGGGGACGATAAACTTCGATCCCCATCCACGTTTAAAAAAAAACAGCAGCCTCGTTCTCCTTTCCTGGCGGCCCTGCCAATGCTACCGGTGCGATTCATGGCCAAGAGCTCTAGCTGTTGCGGGTGCTGCACGACCTTGACTCTGTTGGTCTCATAATGAGGTATGGCGGCCAAATCCGGAGGGAAGCCATCACGTCCAGCAAGCAGGAAGCCATAGCGAAGATCTCTTGGTGGTGCGATGGGATTCCTTCTCGTGGTGTTGGACTGCTTGGCGCCGGTGTTGCCGTGAGCGTTGTTCCAATCGGTGCCACTCCTCCGGTGCCGCTGCTCCTCCAAAAGCCATCATCATCGCGAGCCTCCCCACCACCAAAGAGCCCACCGCCGCCATCTCCTTCCCTCCCACACTCTCCCTGTTCGTCTTTTTTTTCGGAAACTGAAGGGAGGAGAAACCACTGTCCGCCTCACCGCCACAGTCCTCTTCTTCCTCTTCTTCAAATGGAACCATCGTGAAGCCCATCTCTCCACTGCCGCCGCATCACTTGTCCGTGACCCTCAATGGCGAGCAAAGTCGCGACTGCCTGGTGCTCGCATTGACAAACGACCGCGCGGGTTCGGTCGATAGCCACCGTCGTTCCAGTGGCGCGAGTTGCAGAGAACAAGGGCGATTCGAAGGTCACCGTTCTCGCCACCCCTGACTCTCGGTGCCACCGTCATGCATGACTGCACCGTGAACAGAGGTGTGGCGCAGCGGTTCCAGTTCCATGGTGGCGGTGGTCCTTGGTTCCATCGAGCGTGGCTGCCTCTGCCCCAATTGGCGCCGCCGCTGCTGTGCATCGCAGCACCCACCACACGCAGCTGCTGCTGCTCGAAGAGGAAGAAGTGTAGGTTTCTATGTTTTGATGCTAACAACCTTTCTCCAAGCAACAACATTATCAACAAGGAAGCTATCTCATGAAGAATAGAATTAGGATTTAGTTTGATTCTAATGCAATGTAATATTTAATTTTATGCAATGCATATCATGAGAGTGGGTAGCTTTAGGTGATCTTAATGAAGCTTATAATAATGTTTGATTAAGAGTGAAGAAAACTTAATCTTGATTATAATAGCTCATATTAAAGTTATTGTGAAAATCCATTTGAAAAACTTTGTTTTTAGTCCATATCTGATCAGGTCACTCGAGTAATGAGTTTGCCTTTACTCGAGTAATGTGTGTTGTTATAGGTTAATCGAGTAATGAGTTATTCGTCACTCGAGTAACGTATTTCAACATGTGTTAATCGAGTAGTGTGTTACACTTCACTCGCGTAACTTGAACAGTGGCATAAAAATTATAAAAGGACTTCATTTTTACATGAACAAGGTTACACACTCTTTTACAATTTTCTATTGAGCAATACACTTTCATTTTTCAAGAGCTATTACACACTTCCTTTGAGAAATCAAGATTCAACAAATTTCTTCTATTCTTCACTCAAGATTAATCATTGTTCTAAGTTTTCTTTGAGATCAATATTTTTTAGTTCTTAATTGTGTTGAAGCTTTGCAACAAGAGGTTGCACATTTCAAGAGTTCAACAAAGGTGAAGAATTTCACAAGCAAGTCTTTGAAGGTTTATCAAAGAAAGATTGAAAAGGATTTGGTTGGAAGCATCTTCAACAAATCAACAAGAGAAGACGGAAATTCAATTGGGTTAGAATTTCAAAGTGTTTGGTACACACTTTGAAGAAGGGTTAAGATAGGATAGCTTTGTGAGAAAGTTGCATCTTAAACATTGTAATTCTAACAATTTAATTTGTCTAGTAGAAACTCTTTATCATTTTGATAAAGGGGACTGGATGTAGCTTTCAAGTGGGTGAAAGTGAACCAGGATAAAATCACCGTCTTCATTGTTTCTTTTCTTGTTTGCATTAATTCAAGAACAATTGAATTTTAGGTTAGAATTGGGGTTTTTCAATTCATTATCAATTGACCTAAAATTGGTTGGTAAATTTACTTGCAATTGTTCATAGCATTCATACATAGTTTGTTGAATCATCATAGTATTGCGATTCTAAAAGAATTCTCATCAAAACTCATTTACTATTCGATTTTTACCCAGATTACTCGAGTGAATTGTGGATTACTCGATTAATCTGAAAGCTGTTTTGAACTTTACTCGAGTGAGACTTCTGATACTCGAGTGAAATAAAATTTGCTTGTGTAATACTCGATTAAAAGGTATTTTACTCGAGTAACCTGACTTGTTTTTGAAAGAAAATTTATTTTCTTAAAATCATTCTCTACGGTGATCAAAATATCTGTACTAAGGCTTCAATATTCTATTCACCCCCCCCCCTCTAGACTATATTGAGCTGCTTGTTGGTTTCCAACAAGTGGTATCAGAGCTCGGACGAAAAATCCGAGCCTTAAAAAGCTTTTTCGAAAAGATCCTTTTACTTGGAAACAATGGGCTCAATTTCAAATCCTTTTGGTGGTGAAGGAGCTTCCATTAACCGCCCCACACTATTCAATGGTGAGGGATACGCTTATTGGAAGGTCCGAATGAAAATTTTTATACAAGCCATAGATATGGAAATTTGGAACGCCATAGAGAATGGACCTTTTGTTCCACAAACTATAGTAAATGATGTTGTTTCTGTAAAACAAAAATCGAGTTGGAACGATGATGATAAGAAGAAAGTTCAATTTGATTTAAAAGCGAAAAATATCATCACGTCCGCTCTTTCATATGATGAGTTCTTTAGAGTGTCTCAATGCGTTGATGCTAAACAAATGTGGGACACACTACAAGTCACACATGAGGGCACGTCTGAGGTTAGAAGGGCTAGGTTAAATACACTCATGCATGAATATGAACTCTTTCGTATGTTACCTAATGAAAATATAGGTGACATGCAAAAGCGTTTCACACATATTATAAATAATCTTTCGGCTCTTGGTATAGTACTAACAAATGGTGAAGTTGTTAATAAGATTTTGAGATGTCTTAGCAGGGAATGGCAACCTAAGGTGACGACCATTATGGAAGCTAAGGACTTGGACCAAATTGACTTAGCAACTCTATTCGGAAAGCTTCAAGAGCATGAAATGGAGCTTGGGAGGTTATCCATGAATGAAGATGCCGATAGGAAGAAAAAGGGAATAGCTCTCAAATCAACTTCAAAATCCCTTAAGGCACAAGAGGAAAACCCTCAAATGGATGACTCGGACTCCGACATAGATGATGAGACCCTTGGCTTGTTAGTCAAAAAGCTTGGAAGATTCCTTAAGAAAAAGGGTAACTTTAATAGAAGTAGACCAAGAGATTCTAAGGACACTCAATCAAGGAACAAGACTAACAAAGAGAATATCAAGTGTCATGGGTGTGGGAAGCTTGGTCACTATAGATCAAATTGTCCAACTAACTCTAAGAAGTCCGAAGGTGACAATTGGAAGCCCAACTCATCTAAAGGCAAAAGGGCTTATATAGTGTGGGATGAACCGGAGAATCAATCCTCATCTAGCTCATTGGAAGATGAAGAACTTGCAAACCTTTGTTTAATGACGAAGCTTGATGAAGAAGAATCTTCGAGCATGAAATCAAGTGAAAACGTCAATGAGGTAGATTATCTTTCCGATGCTAGCTCTAGTTCTAATTCCCCCTCATTTAATGAATTGTACAATGTGTATGTAGAGATGCATAAAGAGTTGAAGAAACTTGCTAAAATAAATGTTGAAAGAAAGAATTTTATTATGAAGCAACATGAAAAGATTTTGGAACTTCAAAACTCTTTAGAGGAGCTTAAGCTTCAAAATGAAACACTTGAACTCATTTATACAAACTCTACATGCAATTGCGAATTGAAAACAAATGAGACTCCATCTTGTGAGAATTGCAAATCCTTAGAAAAAGAAGTTTTCAATTTAAATGATCGGATTGCAAGGCTCATGAGAGGAGATACATGCTTAGATCATTTGCTTTCAACTCAAAGGAACAATAGTAATAGATCCGGTCTTGGCTATACCAAACCTAAGAAACGCAATTATCGCAAAGTTGGTGTATTTTCTAAGATTAATTTTTCTAAAAACCCAACTTGCCATTATTGTGGGATTTTTGGGCATACCACGAATAAATGTAACATAAAGAAGTTTGGTATACCAAGCGGTGAATATATTTGGATTGTTAAGGGGAGCTCACCCCATGCTAACAACAAAGGACCCAAGACAACTTGGGTACCTAAATCAAACAAATAATAATTGTTTTGTAGGTGTGTCTTCGAACCAAGGAACGTAGATGGTACTTGGATAGTGGGTGTTCGAGACACATGACGGGAGACAAAACGCACTTCATTCAACTTACTTCAAAAAGTGGTGGATATGTGACTTACGGCGACAACAACAAGGGAAAAATTCTAGGAGTCGGGAAGATTGGTAACGTATCTAAACTTGTCATAGAAAATGTCCTATACGTAGAGGGCTTAGAACACAATTTGCTTAGTATAAGCCAACTATGTGATATGGGCAATAATGTGACTTTTACTCCGGAATTATGCTTTATTAAGTCTAGTATAGATGATGGTGTTAAGTTTGTTGGTCGTCGCTCTAATAACACTTACTTAATTGATTTGGATGAGATAACTTCACTATTTTCAAAATGTTTTAAATCTTTTGATGATAAGATTCGTCTTTGGCATCGACGAATTGCACATATTAATGTGAATCAATTAAATAAACTTTTGCGAAAAGACTTAGTGATTGGTTTACCTAAACTAAACTTTAAGCTTGATAGCATTTGTGACTCATGTCAAAAATGCAAGCAAGTTAAAAGCTCTTTTAAACCTAAAAATGTGATAAGCACAACAAAGCCATTGGAGCTAATCCACATGGATTTGTTTGGCCCATCACAAGTTCGAAGTTTAGGTGGCAATTACTATGAATTTGTTTTAGTAGATGATTTTACTCGATTCACATCGACTTTATTTTTATCCGCAAAAAGTGAAGTTTACAAAAGTTTTAAAAAGTTTGCCACACTCATCCAAAATCAACTAAGTTTGAAAATAGTGACTATTAGAAGTGACCACGGAGGTGAGTTTGAAAATACTAAGTTTGATGCGTTTTGTGATAAGTTTGGTATTGAACATCAATTCTCAGCCCCTAGAACTCCGGAGCAAAACGGAGTTGTAGAAAGGAAGAATAGGGTATTGGAGGAACTTGCACGTACAATGTTAAAAGAATCTAAAGTTCCTACATACTTTTGGGCCGATGCGGTAAACACCGCTTGTTGTGTGATAAATAGGGTTCTTATTCGTCCGCATTTAAATAAAACACCTTATGAACTTTTAAAAGGGCGAAAGCCAAACATCTCATATTTTCATGTATTTGGGTGTAAGGTGTTTATCTTAAATAACGGAAAGAATCCGGTCGGCAAGTTTGATTCCAAAGCCGATGAAGGTATATTCATAGGTTATTCAACCCATAGTAAAGCATATCGTGTCTATAACAAAAGAACATTAACCGTTGAGGAATCCGTGCATGTTGTATTTGATGAATCTCCGAGAGGAGATCGTGTTGTTTCTTGTGATGATGATAATATAGGTACTCTTATGGATCATGAGAAGTCAACACCACAACAATTAGAGGAGACTCAAGTTGAACATGAAGAGGTGCAAACACATGATAAAGACTTAGCACAAGAGACACAACCTCAACTACCAATAGCTTGGAAGTCCAACAAAAATCATCCGGTTTCTAACATCTTAGGTGACATTGCTAAGGGGGTGGTAACCCGAAGCACTTTAAATAATTTCTGTTATTATGTTGCCTTTGTATCTCAAATAGAACCTAAGAATGTCAAAGAGGCTCTTCAAGATGATCACTGGGTTATGGCCATGCAAGAAGAATTAAATCAATTTGAAAGGAAACAAGTTTGGGAGCTTGTGCCAAAACCTAATGATCGTCCTGAAATAGGGACTCGTTGGGTCTATAGGAATAAGTTAGATGAATCGGGTATTATTGTTAGAAATAAAGCTAGGTTGGTAGCACAAGGTTATAGTCAAGAAGAACGAATTGATTACGATGAGACTTATGCCCCCGTAGCTAGATTAGAAGCTATTTGTATTCTTCTCGCTTTTGCATCTATCATGAATTTTAAATTGTACCAAATGGATGTCAAAAGTGCTTTTCTTAACGGATACATTCAAGAGGAAGTTTATGTCTCACAACCTCCTGGTTTTGAAAGTTTTGATCATCCGAACTACGTTTTTAAGTTGAAAAAGGCTTTGTACGGTCTTAAACAAGCTCCTAGATCTTGGTACGATCGACTAAGCAATTTTTTATTGGAAAAAGGTTTTAAACGAGGTACTGTGGACACTACTCTCTTTATTGAACGTTCCGGTAAGGATATTCTTTTGGTTCAAATATACGTTGATGATATTATATTTGGTGCTACTAATGATAATTTGTGTAAGAAGTTTTCAGATTTAATGCAAAGCGAATTCGAGATGTCGATGATGGGAGAGCTTACATTCTTTCTTGGCCTTCAAATAAAGCAACTCAACGATGGCATTTATATACATCAAAGTAAATATTGTAGAGAGCTTCTCAAACGTTTTGGCATGGATTCGTGTAAATCCGCTTCTACTCCAATGAGCGTTGCATGCTACCTAGATCAAGATGAGGCTGGAAAAGCGGTAGAGGTAACAAAGTATCGTGGAATTATTGGTAGTTTGTTATACTTAACTGCATCTAGGCCTGATATCATGTTTAGTGTTTGTATGTGTGCATGTTTTCAAGCTAAACCGAAAGAGTCGCATCTAACTGCTGTCAAAAGAATAATGAAATACTTAAAAGGTACAACCAATACCGGTTTGTGGTACCCTAGGGATGCTTTTTTAAAACTTATAGGTTATTCGGACCCTGACTTTGCCGGTTGTAAAGTTGAGCGAAAAAGTACAAGTGGAACTTGTCATTTAATTGGTAGTTCGCTTGTATCGTGGTTTTCTAAAAAGCAAAATTGTGTTGCTTTATCGACCGCGGAGGCCGAATACATAGCGGCCGGTAGTTGTTGTGCTCAAATCCTTTGGATGAAGCAACAATTATCGGATTTTGGTTTAAATTTGACAAAAATCCCTATAAAGTGTGATAACACTTCGGCAATCAATTTGACTAAAAACCCGGTATTGCACTCAAGGACAAAGCACATTGAAATTAGGCATCATTTTTTGAGAGATCATGTTCAAAAAGGAGATTGTATTATTGAGTTTGTTCAAACTTCGGATCAATTAGCTGATATCTTTACAAAACCTTTACCAAGGGATACATTTTATAAAATTAGAAGAGAACTTGGTATTTTTGATGAATCAACTATTAGCTAATTGTATTTGATGCTTTTAGAAATCACCTTCAAGCCTATTTCAATATGATTTGTATTTTGAGTTGTTGTATTTTGATAAAGTGTTTCATAAATCTTTTGGTATGTAGTTGTGTGTGTATGTTTTTCTATGATATGATTACTTGCTTTATTTGAATATGTGTGTTAATTGCTAAATGCTAAGTGTTTCTATGTGTTTGTGTGCATGAAAATTTGAAATTTTAAGTTTTTCAGTAGTTTACTCGATTAACAGATGTTTTCACTCGAGTAATTTTTAAATCTCTTTCGGCTTACTCGATTAATTGCATCTGTCACTCGATTAATTTTTAAATCACTTTCGGCTTACTCGATTAACTGATACTGTCACTCGAGTAAAATATTTTCATCTTTCGGCTTACTCGATTAAACTTGATTTCACTCGATTAAGGAACGAAATACTCGAGTAACGTATCATTTCACTCGAGTAACGCGCGTCAGTATAAAACCTGAACTGCTGCATTTTGCATCATTTTTCCGAATTCTTCTCTCTCTTCATACGAGTTTCTCTCTTCTTCTCTCTAAAGTTCATCATCAATCCGTCCCAAATGGCCTAAAATCATCCATTATAAACAAAATCCTTCCACATATCAACCTTATAACACCATTTCTTCATCAAATATTCATCAATTTCACCCAAATCCTCACAAATCCGAAAATCCCCAAATTCACAAACCCTAACCCTAAAACCCCATATTCCGAATTTCATCACAACAATTCAGCAATTATGTCTTCTTCCTCACACCAACCTCTAAGAAAGAAAGCTAAACAAGCTACTGGACGCAATAATCCTTGGTTTTCTCAAGCGGAAAGGGATTCACGTGGTCCAAAATTCGATCGTCGCACGTTTGGCATAACACGGTATGTGAAGTTTGATTGGTTGCGTAAGGAACAATTTCATTTTGTCGATGACTTACAATTTCAGAATGTTAAGAGGTTTTTGGAGTTTAATACTCATTACTATCCTAGGCTAGTCAAACAATTTTATCAAAATTTCACTAAGTTGGATGGTGAGTATCAGACTATGGTTAGAGGAGTTCATTTTGTGATCAAACCTGCTGATTTGACTTTGATGTTTGGGTTAGAGGATAAAGGAACATATATTGGTGATGATGAGTGTGATGATTTAGCCGTGGATACTAGTAAGATTTATACTGATCTTTTGCGTCCTGGTGAAAGTTGGGATGGTAAAGCAACTAAAAATGTCTCACCTTTACATGCTGAGGATAGGATGCTTATGTACATTGTGACTTATTGTCTTGTTCCAAAGTGTAATCAAAATTATGCACAACTTCAAGATGATGATCTGAAATTGTTTCATGGAATTAAAAAGAGATATGAAATCAAGTGGAACAAAACTTTTCTTGCTAGAATGCATGCTGTAGCTGAATCTCCTCCTACTCAGTATTTACCATATCCTATGCATGTGACTAAGATTATGAGGTATTATAGAGTTCCATTTGCTAATGATGAATCATATGAACGTGAAGTGAAAAACAATTGGTGTATCAATCATTCTCATATTAGCTACATGAAGATTGCTTGGCATAGGCCTACGCGTTCTTGGTTGTGGAAAACGCAAATCAAAGCTTTAGAGCAAGGTGCTCAAGCTTCTGGTTCTTTGCGTGGTGATCGGGCTGGTCCTTCTGCTCCTACTACTTCTGCTCATCCTCCTTCTACTGATCATATGGAAACGGATCGTATTGAGGATTATATTGACTTAGAAAATTTGGACACTCAGTTTGATCCTCAAGCTGCACATGAGTCTTTGGTTCAGCTCATAAATGAACAATTTGCAGCTATGGAGTTGCGTCAAGATGTGAAGAATATTGCTATGGAGCAACGTCTGATGGATCATATTTCTGGACTCTTTTCCCATCTCTTTCCACCTCCACCTCACCCTTAGTTCATGTGGTTGATGTTGTTCTTTGGACATTTTATTTTTCTTTTATATGCATTTCACTGACTATTTTATGGTTATATTTTCTATGTTATGTTTCAGACTATGTTTATGTATTTGCTGTTCATGGTTGATGACTATGTTGGATACATTGTGGTACTATGTTTTGTGGTGCTTTGTTTTGGATTATTATATTTAAATTATGGCACTATTCTGGATTGTTATATGGTTAGAGACTATACTCTGATTTTGGATTTTATTCATTACGTCTTAACTATATTTTCATTCTTTATCATAGTTACTACACTTACCTTCCACTTTTGGCAAAGGATTTTTCTCAACATTTATATTTTTTTAATGATGCCAAAAGGGGGAGAATATTTTGTTGATGTTGTTCTTGTAGGTTAAGTTTTATTTTATTTTTCCTAAGTGTCTAACATTTAGGGGGAGTATTTTAAAACTTAGTGCTTAATTGCAAAGGAGGTTTGTCATCATCAAAAAGGGGGAGTTTGTAGGTTTCTATGTTTTGATGCTAACAACCTTTCTCCAAGCAACAACATTATCAACAAGGAAGCTATCTCATGAAGAATAGAATTAGGATTTAGTTTGATTCTAATGCAATGTAATATTTAATTTTATGCAATGCATATCATGAGAGTGGGTAGCTTTAGGTGATCTTAATGAAGCTTATAATAATGTTTGATTAAGAGTGAAGAAAACTTAATCTTGATTATAATAGCTCATATTAAAGTTATTGTGAAAATCCATTTGAAAAACTTTGTTTTTAGTCCATATCTGATCAGGTCACTCGAGTCATGAGTTTGCCTTTACTCGAGTAATGTGTGTTGTTATAGGTTAATCGAGTAATGAGTTATTCGTCACTCGAGTAACGTATTTCAACATGTGTTAATCGAGTAGTGTGTTACACTTCACTCGCGTAACTTGAACAGTGGCAGAAAAATTATAAAAGGACTTCATTTTTACATGAACAAGGTTACACACTCTTTTACAATTTTCTATTGAGCAATACACTTTCATTTTTCAAGAGCTATTACACACTTCCTTTGAGAAATCAAGATTCAACAAATTTCTTCTATTCTTCACTCAAGATTAATCATTGTTCTAAGTTTTCTTTGAGATCAATATTTTTTAGTTCTTAATTGTGTTGAAGCTTTGCAACAAGAGGTTGCACATTTCAAGAGTTCAACAAAGGTGAAGAATTTCACAAGCAAGTCTTTGAAGGTTTATCAAAGCAAGATTGAAAAGGATTTGGTTGGAAGCATCTTCAACAAATCAACTAGAGAAGACGGAAATTCAATTGGGTTAGAATTTCAAAGTGTTTGGTACACACTTTGAAGAAGGGTTAAGATAGGATAGCTTTGTGAGAAAGTTGCATCTTAAACATTGTAATTCTAACAATTGAATTTGTCTAGTAGAAACTCTTTATCATTTTGATAAAGGGGACTGGATGTAGCTTTCAAGTGGGTGAAAGTGAACCAGGATAAAATCACCGTCTTCATTGTTTCTTTTCTTGTTTGCATTAATTCAAGAACAATTGAATTTTAGGTTAGAATTGGGGTTTTTCAATTCATTATCAATTGACCTAAAATTGGTTGGTAAATTTACTTGCAATTGTTCATAGCATTCATACATAGTTTGTTGAATCATCATAGTATTGTGATTCTAAAAGAATTCTCATCAAAACTCATTTACTATTCGATTTTTACCCAGATTACTCGAGTGAATTGTGGATTACTTGATTAATCTGAAAGCTGTTTTGAACTTTACTCGAGTGAGACTTCTGATACTCGAGTGAAATAAAATTTGATTGCGTAATACTCGATTAAAAGGTATTTTACTCGAGTAACCTGACTTGTTTTTGAAAGAAAATTTATTTTCTTAAAATCATTCTCTACGGTGATCGAAATATCTGTACTAAGGCTCCAATATTCTATTCACCCCCCCTCTAGACTATATTGAGCTGCTTGTTGGTTTCCAACAAGAAGGAACCTTAGGGTTCCCAACGGCCCTAATGGGTCATTGGCCCAAACAGTAAAAAAAAAAGGAATGGACTAAAGCACCGCGTTTCGCAAGGTTCTGTCTCTCCTTTGGTCTCAAAAACTCCGCTACCGTTCGAAACCAAAACCAGTGGAGTTGCTCCTACCCGTCACGGCGCCGTCACCAACGACCTACGGAGCCATCTGTGGCGCCAGCCCTCGTGTTTGCGCCGAATACCACCGCCACTATAAACGGCGACACTTGCTGTCGACGCCGTTTCCGACACCGCCGGTGTGGGCAGCATCGCCCCCGATTAGCCGCCGCTGCAGGGCATAACAGCGCCACACCCACTTGCAAGCTGCAGCATCAACACGCAGCAGCAGATGCTGCATAAGTTAGGGTTTGGAACCCTAACGGGCCAACAGGCCCAACCCTAAAAAAAAAAAGAAGGAGGAGGAATGGACTATCAACACCTCTATTGGCCCAACAACTCAATAATTCTAAATCAGGGAAGCTACTCTTTCTAATTTTTAATAATTGCACAAATCTTTTATTGACTCACATGACTATTAATTAGCGGCAAAAATAATTTATATTTTTGCTATTTAGTTTGATTACATGTCATTATCAATTGCCATTTATTAATTGCCAATAATTATTATTTAATGGTTATTAATCGTTATTTTCGTACACACATGCAAGGTACACGTATGATGGCCCGAGCAGCTGAGTGTCCCATTTCAAGATTCTCATCAATGGGCAAATCGTTTCAAGATTCTCATCAATGGGAAAATCGTTTTCCGAGCATAATGAACACAATAACATGTTACTCTATTCGAAACGTATTGATGATGGCGAGGACCCCTATGCCGAGTTTCCCTCTTTGCGCTTGTTTTCCGAGCGTAGAGAAGCCTGTGTACGGTTCCTTGCTTCGAATACATGTGCTAACTGCGCACGGACGTTCGACAACGTCCCCCCGTTTGGTATCTCATACATTCAGAATGTCAGGAATCACGCACTACCCTTCTCTTCTCGGATTTGTAAGACGATTGTGGAAACCTCGCACTATGTTCCCCACTAGAGTCTCTCGTTCCGGGTATGAAGAATATTTTGTTGATTTCCCCTGCTCGGAATCGTTTGCTAATTATGAAGAATCTCATATCGGGTTTCCTTGTCATTATCCGAGCACGAAGAACGCTATCAACCATCAGTGATACTCTTCCGAATAAAAGGTTCTCAGCCGCAAACAATGTTTTATGTCACCACCAACTCTCAGAAGCTCAGCACAGGCTCTTCGAGCCTATACGAGCTTGGGGGGCTTGTAGGGTTAACCAATAATAAATCCTACCGCTACAGGATAAACATGAGCTCTCTAGTACAGGATAAGGGTGAATAACTCATCCTTCTTATCCTCTAAGAGCCACGTCAGCCCTACTGGGCCGAACAGGCCCATAAGGCACCACAACACAACTTCCCCTATAAGTATCGCCATGCTATAGGGGCTAAGGTATGTTCTCTCATCCCTACTCTCAAGAACTACGTGTGGCTTGATCCCCTTATCACTGGGGGTACGTAGGACCGGGGTCACCCTCGTCAGCTGCAACAACCCCAAAAACACATCGTGGTGGATCTATTTCTCAGATCCACTACACTCTATATCCGAGGCCTCAATTTTCCCTACTGCGACCCCTTCTTTGATTTTAGGCTCAACAAAATTAAGTTTTTCACCAACATTGCGAAGTTTGGTGATGTCAAACGAGTCCGATATAGAAGCTCTTCTGGGTTGTTCCTCATTAATGATGAGATCTGCCTGTCTGGTAGGGGTTTGGTGTGTCATCTCCTCCTTGTTAGTGCCTACTACTTCTTCTTCTAAAACCGAGCTTTTGATTTTTGTGGAGTCTCCTTACTTTCCTTTGAATTGAACCTTTTGAAATTCCCTTTGCGCTTGAAAAATTTTCTGAAGTTCTTCACCATAAGAGCTAGTGACTCATCATCTAGTTCCGAGTCGGAATCGTCATCTTGAGAAGAATCATTTTGAGTATCTACTACTTTTGAGGAAGCTTTAAAAGCTATACTCTTCTTCTTCTTGTCCGATTCTTCATTCATTGTTAGACGCCCAAGCTCCATTTCATGCTCTTGTAATTTACCAAAAAGTGTCGCGAGATCCATAGCATCCAAATCTTTAGATTCTACAATAGCTGTCACCTTTGGTTGCCAATGCTTATCCAAACATCTCAACACTTTGTTAGTAAGTTCACCTAGTAAAAAAGTCTTACCAAGAGCAAGTAAATGATTGATAATATGAGTAAAACGTTTTTGCATATCATTAATAGATTCATTAGGAAGCATTTGAAACAATTCATACTCACGCATCAAAACATTTAACCTTGCACGTCTAACCTCACTAGTTCCTTCATGAGTCACTTGAAGAGTGTCCCACATTTCCTTAGCACTAGCACATTGAGAAACTCTAAAAAATTAGTCATAAGATAAAGCGGAGGTGATGATATTTTTTGCTTTAAAATCAAATTGAACTTTCTTTTTACTATCATCTGTCCACCTATCTTTGGGGGTTAATTGTGCTAAACCTTCAGGGAATGTGAGGACCTTTTTCAATCGCTTTCCAAATTTCAATATCAATCGCTTGGATAAAAATTTTCATTCGTACTTTCCAATAAGCGTATCCCTCACCATTAAATAGCGGGGGACGGTTTATTGCAGCACCTTCACCTCCAAAAGGATTATGGTTCGAGCCCATGGTTTCCAAAGGATCTTTTTGAAAAAGCTTTTATGCTCGGTTTATTCGACCGAGCTCTGATACCACTTGTTGAAAACCAACAAGCGGCAAAAACAACCTTCTAGAGGGGGGTGAATAGAAGTTGTTAGCGATGATACCCAAATTTAAAAAGTAATTTAAAATGGTTCAGAAACAATTAATTTTTAAGCCAAAATACAGGTCTTAAACGATTAAACTGGTGCTTAATCGATTAACGTCAGAAAGCTTGAAAAGTGTTAAACGATTATGCTGCTACTTGATCGATTAAGTACTGATTAAAATTGCAGAAAATTGTTTTCAATCAATTCAAGAAACACATGGAAATCCAGGAATGCAGAATTAGATCTAAGACAATTAATTGCGAATCAATTATGCAAGATATAGAATACGTAATTGAAATTCCCAATCTAAACCTAGTAACTAGAACTCTCACAAGATTCAAATTAATAACGAAATGTAAAGAACGAAAATAACAAAGAACACACGAGGACTTTAGCCTGGTTCACTCACAACCACCATGAGCTACATCCAGTCCTCCCTCTCTGACTTGGGAGATTTGCTTCACTAAGAAATAAGAGAATTAGTACAATAGAGTTAGAATTCCTCACTTCGCTCAATCCTAACCCTTTCTCACGATGTACCAAATCAATGAGAATCTACCCCAATCTCTTAATTCTTTGATCTCGTTCTTTGATTGAAAGTCGCCTTCAATCCCTTTAGCTTTCGCCTTGAAATCTTCAAAGCCCAAGGTAATGCTCCACCTTGCTCCCTTTTAAATTAACCTATTGAAAACTCCTTTGTTGACTGCCTTGAATGTAACCTCAACGTTACTAATTGATTCAACCAAGAATATTGAAGAACACTTAGAATCTCAACTTGATACAATAAGAACACAATATGTATTAGAATTGAGATTAGAAAAGAATATGATAGAGGTTTGATTTGAAACAGAATAATAGCTCAACAAAGATTGTAAGATGATGAAAATATGCTCTTGAAAATATTAAGTTCGTAACCTTTTTCAAAACACATTAGAAAAGCTTTTATTTATTCTGTTTTAACAGCCCTTAATCGATTAAATGATAGCTTAATCGATTAACCACTGTTAAAAGAATGTATTAATTAAAATTGCACACGTGTTAATCGATTAACCTGTGGTTTCATCGATTAACCACTGTTAAAATGCTTTTCTTTTATTTGCAATTTTCACCTGTAAGTTTTAATAAAACTTTGAGCTAAAAATCTCTATCATGGTAATCTCAATTCTTAAATATATTAAATAATCATTGAATCAAATTGAGATTATCTAATCCTAATCTACCCACACTCATATAATATGAATAATAAACAATTTAATACACATATATGAATGCTAAAAATAGACTAGTCTTGATATGTTGTTGTAGGTTGTCTATGAGTCTAATTGTCTTCATCAAAACACAATTGAACACTTGAGCCTTCAATAGCATCACTTGATTTTTCTTACGTAAATGCAATTTCAAAGAACAAATGCTATCTAGATTGTGAAATGATTCTCTTATTTCAGAAAACTCCGAATTCAATATTTCAAGTAATACGAAATCTAATCTTCAAGGATCCTATATCATGATTGTGCACCCGCTTCTTTTAGAAAATGAAAAGGAAAAATTTAACATTATACTTTCTATCTTTAAACAAGTCCATATCGAATTGAGTAATAGTCTATATATTACTCTAATTTCTAGTATTATATTGAGGGTGTCACACCGAGTGGTATCAGAGCAAAAGTCAGATCCAGTAGTAGTTGAAGTGATTCCAGAAAGATAGTCATCAATATCCAGCAGGTATCCACAGGGTACATTTATTGTTTTTGAATGCTAGTATATTGCTTGAATTGAGCAATAGATACAATTGAATGTTTGTTTGGAGTTATAGTTATAGCCTCAGTATTGGTTGTGTTATGAATGTTTCTTTAGTCCATCATATGTAACCATAAGCCCATAGTGCATGTCTATTATGACGACTAGAAACCAAAATCATACTAACGCGATTTAGAGAGAATCACCATTGTGTTGGAATCTATGCAGCAACGGCAACAACAACAATCTCAACAACCACCGCAACCAGTTAATCTACCTCATCAGTGTAATATTGGTAATGTTGAGGCTAAGAGTTTGGCGGATTTTAGAAGTTGTAATCCACCTAAGTTCGAAGGAGGATTTAAGCCTGAGGAGGCTAATAAGTGGATTCATACGATGGATAAAATCTTCAAAACATTAGACTGCATAGAAGCTCAGAAGGTGGCATATGCAGTTTATATGTTAGAAGACGAGGCTGAGAATTGGTGGAACCATATGGTTCAGCTCCTACATTATGAAGGAAGGGATGTTAACTGGTGTGTGTTTATGGAGAAGTTTCTCAATAAATACTTCCCAGAAGATTTGAGGAGGAAGAAGGAAGTTGAGTTCTTGCAGCTAAAGCAAGGAGACATGAGTGTGGGTGAGTACGCAGCTAAGTTCGAGGAGTTGATGAAGTACTCTCCATATTACCAGAACAATCCAGATGAAAGGAGCAAATGTATCAAGTTTGAAGGTGGCTTGAGGCCTAAACTGAAGTCTATTTTCAATTATCAACGAATTCAGAGCTTTCCTGCACTGGTGGATATGTGTAGAATGTATGAGGACGACAAAAAGGCAGAAGGGTTGCAAGCATCGGAGAAGAAAGACAATCAGAGTTATAGAACTCAAGGAAGCAAATGTTTCAACAATCGAGGCAAGGGTCCATATGATCGCCGAAGAAAAGGCAAAGGAAAAGTTGGAAGTAGTGGTAGAGGTAATTTCCGAAGTGAGGCTCCCTACTATGACAAGTGCAAGCGTCGCCATTATGGTCGTTTTTGTTGGGCGACAAGTGGTTGTTTCAATTGTGGAAAGCCGGGACATTTTGCGAAGGACTTCAAGGAACCGGTCAAGACCAATGCGAGAGGGGCAGCTGATAAGTTTGTGGTTCAAGGCAGAGTTTTCACGCTTAGTGGTGTGGAAGCAAGCCAATCCTTTGATCTTGTTCAAGGTAATTACTTGCTAAATGCTTAGTCTTGCCATGTGTTGTTTGATTCTGGTGCAACACATTCATTTGTTTCTTATGAATGTGTAAATCGTTTGAGTTTACCCATATCTGAGTTTTCATATACTCTTAAAGTAGAAACCCCTACTAATGCTCCTGTAGTTGTTTCTAGAGCATGTCTTAACTGTTGTATAGAGGTGTTAGGACAAATCTCTAGGGTAGATTTGATCTGCCTACCCTTATCGCAATTGGATGTGATCTTGGGAATGGATTGGTTAAGTCAAAACCAAGTGATCAATGATTGTGATAGAAAGATAGTTATCTATAGAGACCCAAAACCTTCAGGCTATATGTGTTTGTTCAACACTGAAGTAGAAGAAGATGGCCTAAGGATTGAAGAGACTTCTGTGGTCAAGGATTTTCCTGAGGTATTTGCAGACGAAATACCGGGTTTACCGCCGAGAAGGGAGATTGAGTTTGGAATCAATTTAGTTCTGGGGGCTGATCCCATTTCTATTGCTCCTTATAGAATGGCACCACCGAAAATGGCTAAGATGAAGAAGCAGATTGAGGAGTTATTGCAGAAGCAGATGATCCGACCCAGTGTGTCATCTTGGGGTGCTCCGGTCTTGTTTGTCAAAAAGAAAGATGGTAGCATGAGAATGTGTATCGACAACCGACAGTTGAATAAGGTCACAATCAAGAACAAGTATCCTTTACCAAGGATAGATGACCTTATGGATCAAGTTCGAGGGGCTTCATTATTTTCTAAGATTGATCTGAGGTCGGGGTATCACCAGATCAGGATTAGAGAAGAGGATATCTCTAAGACTACATTTCGATCCTGATACGGACATTATGAGTATGTAGTGATGTCGTTCGGATTGACTAATGCACCAGCTATTTTCATGGACTACATGAATCAAATCTTTAGACCCTATTTAGATTCATTCGTGGTTGTGTTCATCGACGATATCTTGATATATTCCAAAAGTCCGGAGGAGCATGCTGAACACTTAAGGATAGTGTTGAATGTCCTAAAGAAGAAGCAATTGTACGCCAAACTTTCAAAGTGTGAGTTTTGGCTGAAGGAAGTTAAGTTTTTAGGACATGTGATATCCAACAAGGGAATAGCTGTTGATCCGGCAAAGGTGAGTTCAGTTCTACAATGGGAACAACCGAAGTCGATCACAGAAGTGAGAAGTTTTCTTGGTTTGGCAGGATATTATCGAAGGTTCATAGAAGGTTTTTCAAAGATTGCACTACCGTTGACGAAGTTAACTCGGAAGGACCAACCATTTATATGGGATGAGAAGTGTGAAAGGAGTTTCCGAGAGTTGAAAGAAAGATTGACATCATCTCTTGTGTTGATTTTGCCTGATCCACATAAATGTTTTGAGGTGTACTGTGATGCATCAAAACAAGGACTGGGGAGTGTATTGACGCAAGATGGAAAAGTGGTAGCTTATGCTTCGAGACAACTAAAGGTTCATGAAATGAACTATCCGACTCATGATTTAGAGCTGGCAGCTGTTGTTTTCGCTCTAAAGATTTGGAGGCACTACCTTTATGGCACTACGTTTCGGGTATTTAGTGACCATAAGAGTTTAAAGTACCTCTTCGATCAGAAAGAGTTGAATATGAGGCAATGTCGATGGATGGAGTTCTTGAAGGATTATGAGTTCGAACTTCATTACCATCCTGGGAAGGCGAATGTTGTGGCAGATGCATTAATTCGAAAAGCAATGCATATCAGTTTGATGATGGTCAAAGAAGTTGTGTTGATAGAAGAATTCAGAGATTTGAGCTTGACAATGCAAGTGGAGCCGACAAGTATCAAGATGGGAATGTTGCAAATCGCAAATGAATTCTTGGAAAGGATTCGAGAGTTGCAACAAGAGGATGATGAACTTAAGGAGAAGAGGAGGCTTATGAAGGAAGACAAAGAGTTAGAGTTTCAAGAAGGGAAGGATGGAATTCTTCGCTTCAGAACAAGGATTTGTGTGCCCGATAATTTAGATGTAAGGAGAATGATTCTAGATGAAGCGCATAAGAGCAAGATGAGTATGCATCCTGTAACATCCCAAATTTTATTAATAGTTAAATAATAATAAGAAATTAAAAATAAAATATTGACAACTCAAAATGAGAATTCCACCATTGGATATGAAGATATGGACTTTAAGAAGCTTGCTTTCAAATTTGAGCAAGATCCGACGGTTAACGAAGAAGTTATGGAAGTTTGAAGGGGAAAGAAAATGAATATATGAGAACTGGGCAAAAGACTAGAGTCTTTCAAGAAAGACGCGAGTATTTTGGATAAAAAGACTAGAGTCTTTCCAAAACGACTCGAGTCTTTTCATCAGACCTACAAAAATAAAAGCACGAAAATGACCTATTTTCCTCATAAGTTTCATGCCCTCAAACTTGAACCTCTTTCCTTCTCAGACCCTAATTTCTTCCAATAAACAAATTAACCACAAAACACAATAAATCATCATCATATAATCATCTCCTAACACTTCCCCATCAAATTCCATCTCCAAAAACATCAATTTCACCCTTTCCTCTCAAAACCTCAATTCCACCATAAACCCTAACTTTCACAATCCTTAATTTCTTGCCTTGTAGCTTTGAAAGAAGACTTAGGAAGGACTAGGGAGCAAGAAATTAGAGGCTAAGGAGCTTGGATTGAAGCTTGGAGAGTGGTTCTACTTCAATCCCTAACTTCTCTTTCTCTCTCTAGGAGGTAAGGGAAGTACTTTGGGTTAAATTAGGGAGAGGGTTTAAGAATAGTAATAGAGACATAATTAAGTGTATATAATGGTATGTTAGGTCTTAGAATCAATTCTCTCTAATTATATGAATGATGCTTTGAGTATGTGCTTTCTTTATATGTGTATGTTAAAGCCTTGATGTTTGAAATTGCTTTTGGCTACATGAATATTGATTCTCTATGTGCTAATGATATACTTATGTGTTAATTGTATGTTTAGTAATTATAAAATTAAATCTTGACAATTATGCATAAATTAGGACAAAGTCCTTCTTGATTCTATTTGAGCCCAAATCAATGTTATTTTATAAAGAATGAAGGGTTTAAATTCAATTAAGAAGAGACTAAGAACTTGCATCATGCATGGTGAAAAGGTGGACGTTAGGAGTAGGGGAAAAACATACGTTTCTATTCGTGAGGGCAAAAGTAACTAGATTGTGCTATTAAAACAATCGTTGAGAATTGCTATGGAAAACTTTGATCTTCCAAAGGACCGGGTTTGCTCCCCGTGTTGGGGATTGGTTTTATGCAAACCATAGCGATTCTGTCAGTTGCTTTGGCTTCTTAAGGACAGTCGAGGGTGATTTCTGCTATAGGCAATTTGGACGAATCAAACCAAATTGTATGAGGGACCTTCTAATATGGAGGTGAAGTACTGTGCAAGCAAAGGTTGAGAAATACTTACTCCTGGTCGATTTTTCCCTAGAGTAGAGGGTGTATGTGAGGAAATGCTAAAGTGTGATGTTAAATGTAAATGAAAAGTAAAGTGAACTTGAAAAGAAAGAAGAAAAGTGAATGCATTTGCATATATGGGTTTAATTCATTGAATCCAATGAAAATGATAAAGTAAATGAAATGAAATGCAACGTTTAATATTGGATTCAAGGATTAAATCAAAAAGGTGTGACGCTGCATTACATACTCGTGTGATTGCATAATAAAGTACTATTATAAATTATGTATTGCACTTTATTTAAATGATGAAAAAGTATACTTTATGTGTTGTGTTTATGAATGCGCTTCTTTATGATTTATTATTGTTTTTAAGTGTTTTCTTTGATTTAAATTCAAATTACTCACCCTTACTGTTGACATTTTTAGGTACGCATGTTGAGGAGTTTCCGACTGTTCCCTCTGCCGAGGATCACTACACTTCCCCTGATGGAGTGTAACTGTTGCATCATATGCATATCACTCTATATAGTTGCATGTATTATGTTCCACTTTTGATGTAAATTTATAAAATATACCATGGTTGTGAAGGATATTCACATATCCTTTCTTTTGATAAACTTCCTCTTATCACAACCAACTTTTGGAATGTAACTAAACTTTTTATGGACTTTGATTCTAAATGGTTTGCAATGATATAGTACTTAAATGCTGGTGGATACATATATGTACTATTCTGGTTTCTGACAGGTTTCTATTTTTAATTTGAGGAAAGTCCATATTACAAACAAACCCTTGCAAAAAAATTTCTTAAATTTTTCTATTTGCAATAAAATAAAACAAATTAGAATTAGGTGTTACACATCCGGGAGCTACCAAAATGTATCAGGATTTGAGAATGATATTTTGGTGGCCTGGTCTTAAGAAGGATGTGGCAAAGTATGTAGCGTGTTGTTTGCTGTGTCAGAAGGCTAAGGTGGAACACCAAAGGCCAGGAGGAGAATTACTTCCCTTAGAGATTCCGTTGTGGAAATGGGATAGTATTTCAATGGATTTCGTGTCCAGTTTGCCAAGGATAGCTACTGGTCATGATGCAATCTGGGTGATTGTAGACCGCTTAACGAAGTCATCGCATTTTATTCCGGTAAATGTACGCTATTCTTTGGAGAAGCTCACTCAGTTGTATATCAAAGAAGTAGTTCGTCTGCATGGTGTTCCATCAAGTATCGTGTCAGATCGTGATCCAAGGTTTACATCGAAGTTTTGGCAGAATCTACATAAAGCTCTGGGTTCAAGGTTGAAGTTGGTTCTTCTTATCATCCCCTGAATGATGGTCAAACGGAAAGGATTATTCAGTTGTTAGAGGATATTTTGAGAGCCTGCGTTTTGGAAGGTCAAGGAAGTTGGGAAGAAGTGTTGCTGCTCGTGGAATTTACTTACAACAATAGTTATCATACGAGCATTGGAATGACACCATTTGAAGCTCTATATGGGAGAAAGTGTCAGACTCCGCTATGCTGGTTTCAAGTGGGGGAGAGTTCTCTTATTGGTCCAGATTTTGTGCAAGAGACAACTGAGAAGATTAAGATGATACAGGAGAAATTGAGGACTACTTAGAGTCGGCAGAAGAGTTATGCTTATCGAAGAAGGAAACCATTAGAGTTTGCTGAAGGTGACCATGTTTTCATTAGAATAGTACCAACCAAAGGTATTAGTAGAGCTTTGAAAACCCATAAACTATCACCTATGTTTATTGGTCCTTATCAAATTCTTAAAAGAGTTGGTCCAGTAGCTTATCAATTAGCCCTACCCCTGTCTTTAGCTAATCTTCATAATGTGTTTCACGTGTCTCAGTTGAAAAAGTATATTCATGATCCTACCATTGTCCTTAGGATCCAACCTGATAACCTAGAAATACGTGAGAATCTAACCTTTGGAGCTATGCCTATCCGGATTGAGGATCGAAGAGTCAAGTAGCTCAGAGGGAAGGATATTCTTTTGATCAAAGTTATCTGGATTTGTGGTGATGTAATTGAGGCATCTTGGGAATTAGAGGATAAGATGCGTCAGGATTATCTTGAGTTGTTTGTGTAAGTTGAATTTCGGGGACGAAATTCCTTGTAAGTGGGGCAGTAGCGTAACACCCCAAAATTTTAATCCCTGATTAATAAAAGGTTAATTATAAAGTTTAATTATAATTAATTATTTCTATTTTTAATCTTTGATTAAAATCTATGTTAATGTTATTAGTAAATGTGTGAATGTGATTTGGAAATTATATTTATGAGTAAATAAATATTTTGCACATTAGTCCCTGCTTTGGGACCTAGAAGTAATTTTAGGAAAGGTTTTGGAGGGAAAGAAAATAAAATAAGTATTTTTCAAAAATTGACCAAAATACTCGAGTATTTCTGAGAAGACTCGAGTATTCTGGTCAGAGTTGGACGAGTTAGTGCATTTTGGTGAGTCACCACCAACGATTCCCGTCGAGTGACACAAAAACACCACCACTACACGTCCATGGCCTTCGTGTCGTCATGCATGAGCTTCATGAATGGCTATTTAAGCCATGGTTGATGAATCAACCAACCCATTTGCTCAAATCGTGAAGAATTGCATGCATTAGGATTCCTAAACCGTTCCATTCGATTCTCCCTCTCTATCTTGATTCGAGTCACAAATCATACACTGATACAAAGCTCACATGACGAGCTTAGTATAGACACCAAAATCGTGAGTAGAGAGTTTGTGTGTTGGAAGATTTGAAGCTCGAAAGTGGAAGCTTGTTTGCTGTCAATAGTTTCTGGAGCTTACTTTGGTCATTGATTTTGGTAAGCTCACGCATCCTCTGAGTCTCAAACTTGTTTCTCTAGTTAGTATGTGTTCTAGAGAATCTAGAGAAACTAATTTCCCCAATTCTTATTGTTATTTCATGTGTCAACCAATTCGGTTTTGGTGCTCCACTCAAACTTCTCTGCATGTTGGTGCTTGAAGTGGTTTTCAGTGTTGTGGTGCTTTTCTTTCCAAATTTTCTATTGGTACACATCTGAGAGGTAAGGGGAAATCTTTCTATTCACTAGATAGAGTTTAAATTATATGAATTTGATTAGAGAGCCACCAAGAGGCTCTAAGGGCTTAGTTTGAATAGGGAAATTGGTTTGGAGACCAACTTGTTCTCTAAAGTTGTTTTGAGCAAGCTTTATATGTTTCATGCAAGCTATTTAGAACTTAAAAACATGAGTATTCTGAGTATTATGCAAATTGATATGTTGAGTTGTGAAATTTCTAAGTTTTATGCATAATCTAGTGAATCTCTATGAATTCTGTAATTTGATGTGTTCTATGTGCTTGAACATGTTTAATATATGTTATATGAACTCTGTTGATCATTGGATTGGATTAGAATTGGTTAGAAATGAAAATAGTATGCTAAAACTCAATTTTCACTGTCCACTGTATGTCAAGACTCGAGTCTTTGACTCGAGACTCGAGTAAATTATGACGCACCAGTGCGTCTGTTGGCACCATCACTCGAGTATCTGGTCCGAGACTTGGGTATTGATTGATGCACCAATAAACTTTTCTGACGAACCACTCAAGTCCTGCATGAATCACTCGAGTCTTCTGGGTTGATGAACGACTCGAGTATATCATGAATGACTCGAGTATTTTGAGAAAACCTGAAACAAGAACTTTCTGGAAATTTATGATCCACTCGAGTCTATCCATAAACCACTCGAGTCTACTGGACAGTCTAAAGAACTACTCGAGTCCTATGAGGAGTACTCGAGTCTTTTTGACTAGAAAACTTAAAAATGCCATTTTTTATTCAGAATCATTATGATAATATCTAAGTGATGATAATCCAAGTGATCTAAGACTTAAAAGCAATTGATTGATGATGGTATGAAATTATTGGATTAATAATGTGAGATATTATTAATTGAGATATACCAATCAATTCTTTTAAGTCAAGAAATTGCATTCATCCTAGAGTTCGGGTGTTAGATCGTTTTCATGTTTCGGTAATATGAGGAGGACCTCTGGGAGTGCCAATTGACGGCTTGCTTGATGACACATTATGGTTGACGATGTGGCCATCGAAAGTGAGATGCTGATGATATGTTTATTCCGTTAAGACGACGGGACGTTGCTTGAGGAGCACATTATGTACCATTTCCAAGCTTGTCGTGTACATTCTAGGGTGAATGTACGAATGTTGTACACCTAGGAGTACAATGCATTGTTGAGTGCTGATATGACGTAAAGGATGGACATCAGAGAGTGACATAGATTGATGGAGTTAGGGTTGAGAGTTAGAATCATACATCATGCCACTCATCTAATCTAAAGTTGATAAATGAAAGTGAGCATTCTACTTGCATCAAATATTTGCTAAGTGCTAAATGTGATTGTTGATTATTGCTGCATATCTTCATATTTATATTGTGCATTTATTTATGCTCTATTTATTATGTGTATAGAATTGCTTATCCCTGTGCCCTTGTAGGTGATGCCACGTTACATCGCTTGCATCGAGATCCGGCCACTCCCTAGTGGCATATGGATCTACGAGGATCACCGAGCGGTATTTGAGGGTGAGGTAGAGATTACCTTCTATCACCCCAACCCGCTGATTCGGTTCCGTCCTCGTAGGTTTAGGATCCCCATCATATACACTATGCATGTACCACCCTTTTACACTTACCATGGACCACCTCCCACACGACCAGCTCGCTCATATCACAGTTTTCGATTTCGACCTACCCGCTCACATCCTTTTACTTCTAGAGTCGTCCGAGAGGAGACTCCCCCATCTGATCCGAGGAGTCCTGTTAGGGTCTCGCCATCACCAGACCCTGTACCTAGTGGAAGGGTACCCACTCCTTCGGATGAGATAGAGGAGGACCTTTTGAGGACGAGAGCGGAGGCGAGCCTATCATTCATTATATCGGGAGTCAGTGGAGGGACGATGATCCTTAGGTATGTGCATAGGGTAGATGATGAGGATCAGGGATCCGGTGTGATGGATGCTGTGGAGGAGATGATACTGCTGATGGATTGATGATGACTGCTGCTGCTACTGGGAGACTTCTACTACTACTACTGCTGCTACTTGTTCTATGTGACCAGCTCTGGAGTTTTATATTTTGATATGTATATATATTGTAGATACACTTTTGAGAACTCTAGAGTTATGGTTTACTTTTTTTATGGACTTGTATTGGATCTTGGAGACTTCCACTCTATGTACCTTATGACATATATATATTTATATAAAACTTATGTTTATATTACAACTTGTGCATAGTCCTGCTATTTCCGCTTACTCTGATAAAGAAATTTAAAGAGTTCGGCTATGATATTTGAAAATGGTATCAGTTCCGCAAAATGAAAGAATGGATAACATCACTTGAGTTTTGTTACGTACATGCAATTTCAAAGAACAGATGCTATCTAGATTGTGAAATGATTCTCTTATTTCAGAAAACGCCGAATTCAATATTTCAAGTAATACGAAATCTAATCTCCAAGGATCCTATATTATGATTGTGCACCCGCTTCTTTTAGAAAATGAAGAGGAAAAATTTAACATTATGTTTTCTATCTTTAAACAAGTCCATATCGAATTGAGTAATATTCTATTTATTACTCTAATTTTTAGTATTATATTGAGGGTGTCACACTAGTTGTTTTCCCAGACTTAGTGATTGAATTATGATTTTTGGACGAAGGGTTGTGAAGATATTGCATCCACTGGTCCCGAGTATCGTGGATACGCATGATTGTTATGGATATTGGATCCAACAAGAGAAGGAGATTGATATTAGTGATCATGCATCATGCCACATAAAGATAAGATAATATGATTGTAAATAATGGATTGAACACGTAAATTGCATTACAATGATTATGTTTGTATGTTTATCCATGATTATTCAATTAATTATCCACTTACGCGATGCGACAAGTGATTTACTGTCATCTACCATGTCTGTGTGGTAGGTACAAGTAGCAGTCAAAGCCAGTTCATCTGTCAAGCCAGAGACTCAAGCAGAAAAGGAGGATATTTAATTATTTAATTGACTGGATTTGATCCATTGTAACCCTGGAAATAAATGTATTTGAAAGGAAAATTTTTATTTACTATCTTTCAATAAAGGGAATTTTTATTTTCCGCCGCAACAGTTTTTAATAAATTATTTTATTCCCTTTATAAAAGATAAGGGTGTTACAGCATCGACGTATATGACAGCAAGAGTGACTTTGAGCGATTACATGAATGGAGGTCCTGCAAAGCATCATGCTGCACCACCAACACCTCTACCTGGTGATGTTGATGGAGGTGCTTTAGATCCTGAGGAGGATCCCGAGGAGGACATCGAGGAATATCCGGAGGAGGATCCTGAGGAGAACCTTGATGAAGATGCCTAGCTATGTGTTGTTCGATGTTGTGTTCGTGTTAAATACTTGGAGTTAGGGTTGTGTGTTTGTGTGGCTTCCATTATCTCCTATTCCATGATGTACCCCAGTATTTTATTTTCAGTTATCTTTTGGAACATATGAATAATGGTTATTTGTCAAGTTATAACTTTATCATGGTTTTTGGGTTCAAGAATATTTAATAAATAAAGTAATATATTTCCGCAAAGTAATGAAAAGTATTGAAAAGTTCATTTTCGCATTTTAACCATGGTATAAGTTTTGTGAAAGATGTTTTGAGTTATTGTGTACGTGACATCTTGATTTGGGAAACTTGATTGAATGTAATATGGTAGGTGATTTGGGTCCAATATATGATGTTTTGAGCATGAATTAGACTCCCTTTTACTAAGGATTTGGTTTGTTTCTCTTGCAAATTTAGGACTTTTTGTATAGTTTTTAGGAAGTTAGGTAATTTAGAATCCTTTGAACGTTTCGATCCGTTTTGGGTTTGTTTCAGGTACTTTCGGAGCTTAATTGAAGAAAATAATTATGGAGCTGAAAAGATGATGAAAGAACTTTGAAAATGGCGCAAGAACGGAGCGAAACGGAGTCGGAACAGGGCTGGCACGCCCAGGCTGGGGTGCCAAAGCGCGCAACCCACGAGAATCAGCACCAGCCAGACCTGGCACGCCCAGGCGTGATGCCATGGGCGCCCAGGCGCGCGTCCCCCGCAGTAGGCCCAGTTGGGCCGATTTCTGATCAGATTTGCTCCGATTCAATTGGGATTAGTTTTAGACTTTAAATATAGGTTTTTCCATTAGGTTTTGTAGACTTTTCAAAGGCAATTAGAGATTAGAATAGAATTTAGGATTAGAGAAGAGAGGCTAGTTCTGCAATTGAGAGCAAGGAGGCAAGGCACAAGGATTGATGATCAACATTGCTGGAGGGATCCACTTGAAGATTGAAGAACTCTTGGGGGTAAATTCATTGTTGTCTATGATTATGAGTTTTTCCCATTCTTTGTATTTCTTCTTCCAATATATATAACTGAACCTCTTGTTAGGAATAGGGTGGATTTGTATGGATCTTAATTTGCCTGTTTATTTATGAATTAATGTTTTTTTCTTTTAAATCAATTGTGTGGCTGCGTTTTAATTACAATTCATAGAATTAGCTACTTTATGTTTTGCTTTGGTAATCTGAACCTTAATTGGAAAATTAGGATTTAGATTAGGCCTTTCAACCAAACAATATAATTATTCAACTCGTAGGGATACTTTTGGGTGATTGTATAACTTTTATAAACTAAAAGTATTCCTACGAATGGAATAATTATATTGTTTGGTTGAAAGGCCTAATCTTAATCCTATTTTTCCAATTAAGGTTCAAATTACCGAAGCAAAACATAAAGTAGCTAATTCTATGAATTGTAATTAAAACACAACCAAGCAATTGATTTGAAAGGAAAAACATTAATTCATAAATAAATAGCCAAATTAAGATCCATACAAATCCACCTTATTCCTAACAAGAGGTTCAATTATACATATTGGAAGAAGAAATACAAGGATGGGAAAAACAAATCATTATAGACAATAATCAATTTACCCCCAAGAGATCTTCAATCTTCCAATCTTCAATCCTTGTGCCTTGTCTCCTTGCTCTCAATTGCAGAACAGCCTCTCTTCTCTAATCCTAATTTTATTCTAATCTCTTATTTGGCTCTGAAAAGTCTACCTAACCTAGTGGAAAAACCTATATTTAAAGTCTAAAACTAATCCTAATTGATTGGAAGCAAAACTAATCAGAAATCAGCCCAATTGGGCTTTCTCGAACATCGCGCGCCTGGGCGCCAAGGACCTCACGCCTGGGCGCACAGGACTGATCTGATGGTGCTGACTGGGGGCTGCGCGCTTGGGCGTGGAGGCTTGGGAGCCTGGGGGTGCCAGCCCTGCTCCGACTCCATTTCGCTCCGTTCTTGTGCCATTTTCAAGATCCTTTCATCCTCTTTTCAGCTCCATAATTATTTTCTTCTATTAAGCTCCGAAAGTACCTGAAACATACCCAAAATGGATCAAAACGTTCATAGGATTCTAAATTACCTAACTTCCTAAAAACTATACAAAAAGTGCTAAATTTACAAGAGAAACAAGTCAAATCCTTCATAAAATGAGGTGAAATTAATGCTCAAAACATCATATATTGGACCCAAATCACTTGACCTGTGACTTCATTTTTTTATAAAACTACCTAAAACTAAACTACCCTAAAAAAATAAAAATAAAATCTAAGGGAGTTACTTAACATTGGGTTGCCTCCCAACAAGCGCTTGTTTAACGTCACGAGCCTGACGGGTCACCACTTTTCAGAGGTTAGGGTGGTTGCCAAGATCCTTTCAAGGGTGGCACCTTGTTTTTCAACTTCTTTCCAACACTCTCTATAACATCCCTGATTTATTTTCCAAGTCTATTTATTAGAATAATAGACTCAGGAGACGATAGTGATAGAAAAACCAAGTGGTAGATATTAGAACTAAAAACAGTTAGAAAATAGTTAAAGTTTCTCAATTAGAAGAAAAATTAGGATTTAAAGATTTATAACCCAAAACCCGATTTCCACCGTTGGATATGAAGTTGGATTTATTAGGAAGCTTGCTTTAAAATTTGAGCAAGATCCAACGGTTAACGAAAAAGTTATAGCAGTTTGAAGTCAGGGAAAATAAGCTAAAATGAGTCAGACCCCCACACCCGAACGCACGCCCACGCGGGCAGGAGCCCAAAAAGTCGCATCAGCCACGCCCGAGCGCACGCTCGACCTAGAAGAAGCACCAAAATGTTGCATCGGTCAACGCTCGAGCGCAAGCCCGAGCGTGCGCGCGCCAAAAAACCCCCCTGACGCACCAGATCTATGCACCAGAAACGAGCCATCAGCCACCATGGACCCACGCTCAGGCGCACGCCCGAGCGTGTGCGCGATTTTAAAAGCTTGTTCAGCAGCTTGGGAACCAGAAAATTTGGTTCCCTTCTCTCTCTAAAACACGATTTTCTCTCCTCTTCTCTCTAAAATTCTTCTTGAATCATCAACTAAACCCAAAATAAATCACTAGAAACTAATCCCCATCACATATAAACATCATCTCTTCATCAATCTCTCATTTTTCCCTCTCATTCCTCTCTCTCCATGGTTCCAAGAACCCAACACCACCCTCAAGCACCCCAAAACCCCATTTCCAAGCCTCACCATGGATCTAAACTTGATTTTGGGTTAGATCCTACACATAAACACTTCCTCCCTCTTGATTCCAAGCTCTCTCTCTCTCCCTCTTTGAAGCTTTCTCTCTCTAAGGGTTTTGCTCTCTCTCCTCCAATCTCAAGAACGAAGTGGAGATCGGTCTAGATAGTTGGAGATCTATTAGATCGGTGGTAGATTCTTGGTTTTGGAGCACCAATTGAGTCTCTTTTCTCTCCAAGGTAAGGGGAGTCTCTTTTCCGCACTTTGAGTTAGGGATAGTTAGGGTTTATAATAGGATTTGGGACTAATGATTAAGTTGGGTTGTGGGTAGGAAGTTAGTGTTCATGTAGAGTTTGATTAGGAGTAATTAGTATATTATGGGTTGAATTTTTATATTATTTGAAATATTTATATTAAATCCTTTTGTATGTCATTAAAGTAGGAAGTGAAGAACCCTAGGGAGAGGACTTATATTGTGATACCTTGAGACATACCTGAGTATGTCGACTGATTGTATTGATTGTTGAACTAAACTATGTGATGAATGTACGTATTTGTATCTAAATGCTAAATGAGTATAAATGTCAAGTATTAACAATTGTGAACAAAGGACATGGCTTATGAGATGAACTTGTGAATATAGGAAATGGAAGTAAAATGATTATGTGTAAACAAAAAGTAAAAGGTGATGTTAATATGTGGCAAGTACGAGTTGGTGGTGTATACTTACACCCTAATGCTAAATATGTTTAACTGTGTTTAATTGTACTGCATATGCTTAACTGAGAACATGGAATGCTACGTGGTAAGATTTGATAATTAACATAGGAAATGAGTATGGATAAGTTATGAATGGTAACTGTAAGTATGTGTAATTGTGATTAAATGTGTTATAATTGATTGAGTAAGAAAGTGAATAATTCTTTGGCCTCTGAGTTGAGGTGCCGAACATTGAGAATGTGGTAAATATGTTGGCCTCTGACCTAAGGTGACGTTCCTTGAATTGTGATGGAAATGAGAATAGAGTGTTGACCTATGACCTGAGGGACACAGAATGAAATAAAGTGAAAGAGTGTTGACCTCTGACCTGAGGGACACAGAATGAAATAAAGTGAAAGAGTGTTGACCTCTGACCTGAGAGACACATAATGAAATAAAGTGAAAGAGTGTTGACCTCTTACCTGAGGGACACAGAATGAAATAAAGTGAATGAGTGTTGACCTCTGACCTGAGGGACACATAATTTAAATGAAGAAAAATATTAGAGCCTCTGTTTTGAGGTGATAAATGTGTTGAATGAGACTAATACATTGGCCTCTGGTTTGAGGTGATGTACCTGAATAAAGAGAAAGTAAAAAGAATGAAAATTAAAAGAAATGGAATTTGAGTGGAATAATGAAAACGGGAATTTGAAATGAATAATGAATATGGAAATTTGAAAAGGATTTGAGAGCTGGGAGTTGATGTGTATAAATGTAATAAATGAATGTGGTGAATGGTGGATCCATGACTTGACTTGATTGTTATTTCTTGAGTCACTGTTATGAGTTGTATACTATCCTCTAATTCACTTTGTTGTAAAAAGGTCTCACCCTTAGTGGTTAACATTTTAGGTGATTGCTAAGGAGCTTGTGGATCAGAGTGGCGTAGTGGAAGACTGGAAAGAAGGAAACTATATATATGTGCTACTTGTATTGTAAATTGATGCCCAAATTTATTTGTAAACTTGAATTGGAAAAAGGAATTTTTAAGTACACTATTTTAATTATAAACTTTTACTTACTATTTTTGCATATAAAATAAGGGTGTTACACTCTCTCCATTCGAGTGCTAAATGCACATGAGAGGAGCGAAATTCTCCACGGTGATTGGTGGTTTTTCAAAAATTTTAATTGTAGTTTGCCCACCATTCACTCGAAGAATTACTTCTCCCCTAGGTGTAAAAACTACAATCGGTGGTAGAAATAACTAGGATACACTAGGAAAACACCTAGAATGTGGGGTTGAATAGGTGTTAGATAAACCTTGAAAGATTTTCGAAAGAAACAAATCGAAACGATTAAAACAAATGATTTTTACAAAATTTTCTTAGTCTTAATCGATTAAAACAAGAAGTTAATCGATTAAAACCTACTATTAATCGATTAATAAGGCAACTAATCGATTAATGCCGAAAGATTAATTTGAACTAATCGATTAATGAAACCAGTTAATCGATTAATCACTGTTAAAACTGAAAAATCATTTTTCAATCAAATACGAAAATCAATCAATTAACACATATGATCAGAGATAAAGCGGAATTGATTAACACCAGTATTCTTATTGATTACCTAGGTTATGAAAATGATTTTCCCCAAATCAATTTTGCACAATTAAGATTCAATTCAATCAATTATGAAAAATCACTTTTTCTAGGTTTTCAACCAAGAACACAATGAATAACAAGAAATGTAAAGAGTTAAGAGTTTAGAGATACGACACAGTGATTTATCCTGGTTCACTTTCATCCACTTGAAAGCTACATCCAGTCCCCTCTTCAACCAAGAGAGATTCTTCACTATGAGGAATTAGAGTTCTCAAATTACAAGTAAATGCCTCACAAGACTCCCTTCTTGCTAGCTTACAAGAGATACCACACCCTTGCCTTGTAACCCTATTGAATCTAATCTAACCTCTTCTCTTGCTTGTCAAATCCCCTCAACAAGACTTCCAATTGCTTGATGATGCCTCACACCAAGACTTCCACTTTGCTTGTTAACACAACAAGACTTCCAATTGCTTGATAACAATCAAGACTTCCAAATGCTTGTTTGCTTGATGAACAACCAAGACTTCCTTTGTTGTAGATAGCTTGCCTTATTTTCAATGAATACAACCAAAATGAAAAACAAATAACAATCCTATGAATCTCTTTCAAAATCTATGATAATATCAACATGAGAGATTCAAGGTTCTTGATCAAAGAATGTAAAAATGAGAACTTTGATCTTGAGAAAGTGAGAGAGAATAGAGTGGCTTGATTCTTTGTAAAATTGATAAGAAAATGATAGGTAATGATCACAAAGGTTAGGAATAGGTTTATATAGAATACCCAAAAGTTAGAAAATGATTAGAAGTGCTTTTGAAAAGTGAAAAACGCATTTTAAAAACCAGATCTGTACGTGTTAATCGAGTAGCACAAGTCTTAATCGAGTAATCCATGTGTTAATCGATTAACTGCGCAAGCCTTCAAAAATCTAATCGAGTAATCAAAAGCCTTAATCGATTAGTTTAATTGTTAATCGATTAGTTTAGTGAAAAATCAATTAAAACTTGTTTTCTCAAAAACTAAACCTTTTCTTTCAAACCTTTAAGCCACCTATTGATTTTAGGCAAAGTGAATACTAAAAATATGATAAAATCATGACTATGATAGAGATTCACTACCCTCTAATGACTCTACCCAAACTCATAAACTAAGAGACTTGAGAGACGAAAGATATTACAATAAAACATAAACTACCAAACTAAGTCTTCATGAGCTTGCTCTCTCTTCATCACTTGATGTTTGTTGTTGCTTGTTGAGCTTGAACTTGATCAACACATTTGTAGCTTGTTCAAAACCTTTTGGCATTTATCAAAACATTCTTCATGGATCTTACAATATCCCCCTTTTTGGAAAATGACAAACATGTTTTGAATTTTTTGAAGTTGTTGATGCTTGAACCATTTTATCACTTGGTGAGACTCTTGCTCCCCCTCAATTAATGCTTTTGACATTTGAAATCTAATTGAGATAAAATCTTGATTCTCCCCCTATCTTCAACAACTTTGCTCAACCTACATAAAAACAACAAAAACAACATTTCTCCACAAAACATACATTTCTCCCCAAAATAGTCAAAACATACTATTTCTCCCCCTTTGGCATTATCAAAAAGTAATATATACCAATTGAAATAGAAAATCTAAGCCAAAATAAGAAATACTATGTCATACTATCTCTATATCAAACATTTCTTCACAACATTGATACCAAATGTAGATGTGGTAATTAATACCAATTGTACAATACAAGAATGATACTTTGAAATGTGATATCAATTGGCAAGAACATATAACAATGAAGAATAATACCAATTGTAACAAACTAATTGAAACTAGAAAGTCATAATATCACTTAACCAAAGTAAGATATCAATTGTAAAGATATATCACAAAATCAACAATAGCATGATAAACATCTAATAATCTAACAATATCAATTGTATAATATCAAATGTTACCAATTTGTAGGATTTTCTCTTTGATACCAATTGAAGATGCAAATGAATGAATAACACATGAAAGTCCTTTTGCTCTTCAATCATACCTACAAAAACAATCATGCTTTGCTTTTTGGTATCCAAATGGTTTTGGATCCATTTTTGTTAGTGTAGGGACTCTCGCCCTTTTTCACCCAAACAAACTTTCCTTTAGTTATACCATGCACTTTAATATAACATACATTTGAAGTATGTCCATGAGTACCACAATAGAAACATGTTGGTGCATTTGAAAAATCAACTTTAGAAAAATCAACAACATTTCTATGCGATTTACTCTTAGCATTAGTATAACCCAAACCAAACTTGTTTGAATTTTCTCTTTGAAAATTTAACAATGTGCGCAATCTAATATCACCATTTGTGAAACTTGCAAGCTTATTTTTCAAAATAGCATTTTCATCTTTAAGCAACTTGCAATCCTCACAATCAACCACATTATTCAATCTACTAGCACAATCACAAGAAGAACTAGCATATATAAGATCAAGAGTTTCATTTTGAAGATTAAGCTCATCAACTTGTTTTTGAAGTTCTAAAATCTCTTGTTGATGTTTCAAAATGAGCTTCTTCCTTTCAATATTTTTCGAAGCTAGTTTCTTGAGATGTTCATGCATTTCTTCATAAGCATTATATAAGATTTCATATTTAGAAGAAATTTCGGATTTAGTTTCACTTACATCGCTTTCATAGCTTTGCTCACTTGATTCATCATTTGAACTTTCTTCTTCATCTACTAGAGCTATCAAGTTAAGACAAGTGGCATCTTCATCATCCGAAGAACTATTTGATGTGCTTTTCTTGTCATCTTCATCATCACTATTCCAAACTATGTATGCTCTTTTAGATTTTGAATTTTTCTTTTCTTTCTCCTTCTTCTTGAGATACTTAGAGCATGAGTACTTGAGATGACCGGGCTTTCCACATTCATGGCAAACTATACCTTCTTTTGATGTCTTGGTCTTGTAGTGTGGGGAATCCTTCTCTTTACTTTTGTTCTTGTTCAACCTTCCTTTTCTCCTTAGAATCTTATTGAACTTTCTTAGTAGAAGCTTCATCTCCTCTTCATCAATGTCCGAATCGGAATCTTCATTATCATCATTATCGGAACTCTCTTCCTTTTGATATGATCTTTGAGCTTTAAGAGCGATTCCTTTTCTTTCTTTGTTCTTGTCCGATTCTTCATGCATATGCAAGCGTCCAAGCTCCATTTCATGTTCTTGAAGCTTTCCGAAAAGTGTTGCTAAGTCCATGGTGTCCAAGTCCTTTGATTCAACTATTGCGGTAACCTTAGGTTGTCATTCCCTACTTAGACATCTTAAAACTTTGTTAACAAGTTCACAATTCAAGAAAGTTTTACCAAGAGCAATGAGATGGTTAACAATATGAGTAAAACGCTTTTGCATAAAACATATAGATTCATTAGGCAACATACGAAACAATTCATATTCATGCATCAAAGAATTTAATCTAGCACGCCTAACTTCACTAGTGCCTTCATGTGTGACTTGCAAGGTGTCCCACATTTCTTTGGCATTACGACATTGGGAGACTCTAAAGAACTCATCATAAGATAAAGCGGAGGTGATGATATTCTTAGCTTTTAAATCATATTGAATTTTCCTTTTATCATCATCGGTCCACTTATCTTTGGGAGTTAGTGTAAGTACACCTTCTACATCTTTTGAGGGAATATAAGGACCATTTTCAATGGCTTCCCAAATGTTCACATCTATGGCTTCTATAAAGATTCTCATCCTAATTTTCCAATAAGCATAACCCTCTCCACCAAACATAGGAGGGCGGCTAATTGAAGCACCTTCACCACCAAAGGGATTCGTAGAACCCATTGTAGTTTCCTCAAGGATCTTAACGAAAAAAGCTCTATGCTCGTGTCTTTCGACCGAGCTCTGATACCAATTGTAAAAACTACAATCGGTGGTAGAAATAACTAGGATACACTAGGAAAACATCTAGAAGGGGGAGTTGAATAGGTGTTAGATAAACCTTGAAAGATTTTCGAAAGAAACAAATCGAAACGATTAAAACAAATGATTTTTACAAAATTTTCTTAGTCTTAATCGATTAAAACAAGAAGTTAATCGATTAAAACCTACTATTAATCGATTAATAAGGCAACTAATCGATTAATGCCGAAAGATTAATTTGAAATAATCGATTAATGAAACCAGTTAATCGATTAATCACTGTTAAAACTGAAAAATCACTTTTCAATCAAATACGAAAATAAATCAATTAACACATATGATCAGAGATAAAGCGGAATTGATTAACACCAATATTCTTATTGATTACCAAGGTTATGAAAATGATTTTCCCCAAATCAATTTTGCACAATTAAGATTCAATTCAATCAATTATGAAATATCACTTTTTCTAGGTTTTCAACCAAGAACACAATGAATAACAAGAAATGTAAAGAGTTAAGAGTTTAGAGATACGACACAGTGATTTATCCTGGTTCACTTTCATCCACTTGAAAGCTACATCCAGTCCCCTCTTCAACCAAGAGAGATTCTTCACTATGAGGAATTAGAGTTCTCAAATTACAAGTAAATGCCTCACAAGACTCCCTTCTTGCTAGCTTACAAGAGATACCACACACTTGCCTTGTAACCCTATTGAATCTAATCTAACATCTTCTCTTGCTTGTCAAATCCCCTCAACAAGACTTCCAATTGCTTGATGATGCCTCACACCAAGACTTCCACTTTGCTTGTTAACACAACAAGACTTCCAATTGCTTGATAACAATCAAGACTTCCAAATGCTTGTTTGCTTGATGAACAACCAAGACTTCCTTTGTTGTAGATAGCTTGCCTTATTTGCAATGATTACAACCAAAATGAAAAACAAATAACAATCCTATGAATCTCTTTCAAAAGCTATGAAAATAACAACATGAGAGATTCAAGGTTCTTGATCAAAGAATGTAAAAATGAGAACTTTGATCTTGAGAAAGTGAGAGAGAATAGAGTGGCTTGATTCTTTGTAAAATTGATAAGAAAATGATAGGTAATGATCACAAAGGTTAGGAATAGGTTTATATAGAATACCCAAAAGTTAGAAAATGATTAGAAGTGCTTTTGAGAAGTGAAAAACGCATTTTAAAAACCAGATCTGTACGTGTTAATCGAGTAGCACAAGTCTTAATCGAGTAATCCATGTGTTAATCGATTAACTGCGCAAGCCTTCAAAAATATAATCGAGTAATCAAAAGCCTTAATCGATTAGTTTAATTGTTAATCGATTAGTTTAGTGAAAAATCAATTAAAACTTGTTTTCTCAAAAACTAAACCTTTTCTTTCAAACCTTTAAGCCACCTATTGATTTTAGGCAAAGTGAATACTCAAAATATGATAAAATCATGACTATGATAGAGATTCACTACCCTCTAATGACTCTACCCAGACTCATAAACTAAGAGACTTGAGAGGCGAAAGATATTACAATAAAACATAAACTACCAAACTAAGTCTTCATGAGCTTGCTCTCTCTTCATCACTTGATGTTTGTTGTTGCTTGTTGAGCTTGAACTTGATCAACACATTTGTAGCTTGTTCAAAACCTTTTGGCATTTATCAAAACATTCTTCATGGATCTTACACTAGGCACATCAATCACTGCCCCTGCTGTGGCCAAGAATGGCCTTCCAAAAATTACAGGAATGTTTTCATCCTCTTCTACATCTAAGATCATGAAATCCAAGGGTAGGATAAACTCTTTCATCTTAACCAGAATATCTTCCACCACTCCATATGGGAGGAGGGTGGTCCTATCAGCTAACTGAAGTAATGTCGGGATAGGCTTAACCTCTCCTAAGTTTAATGCTTCACACACAGACAATGGCGTAATGTTTACGCTAGCTCCTAAGTCATAGAGAGCCTTACCTGAGTACTCCTTGCCTATGCTAACTGAAATGGTGAAGCTACCTGGATCCATCAGCTTTGGTGGAAGGTTGGATATGATGATGCTGCTGCATTTCTCTGCTATCGGGAATGTCTCCTCAGTGAGCATCCGCTTCTTCTTTGTCAGCAACTCCTTCATGAATCTCGCATACAGAGGCATTTGTGCAAGAGCCTATGCAAGTGGGATGTTGATCTGCACCTTTCGTAGCATCTCCAGAAATGTGGAGAATTGCTTCTAGTCGTCCTCTTTCTTCAACCTCTGAGGATAGGGAATCCTCGAAGGTAGTGGTGCTGGTTTGGGTGTGCCTTTTTCTTTCTCTTGATTCGCAGGTGGATCCTACGTCTGTTGCATTGTAGTTGAGCCTCCTTCACTTGGTTGCTTTTTCTCCTTTTTCTCCTCTTTCTTCTTCTCAACCTCAGTTCATCATCCTTCTTCAGTGGCTCCTCATACGACTTGCCACTTCGAAGGGTGACTGCCATGCATTGCTCCTTGGAGTTGGTTATGATCTCTGACATCTGATTTGCAAGCTTACCCACTTGTATCTCCAAGTTGCGGATGCTAGCTTCTTGATTGGTGAGGCTCGCCCTTGTCCCTTCCATGAATGTGGTAGTGTGGGCGACTAGCTTTTCTAGTGTTGCTTCCCATGCTAGCTTATGTATCTGTTGTGGATGTTGTGGTAGGTTAAGGGTTGGGCTGCACCATGGGTTATTGGATTGATTTTTTGGCCCCGGATTGTAGGTGTTGGGGTACATATTATTTTTAAGTACTCTGCTACCCACAAAATTGGCTTGCTCCTCGATGGTTGCCTGACCCTTTCTGACTTCGAAAGCACAATCACCATTCCGATGACCTCCCCCACAAAAGTCGCACCTCAAAGTGGTAGATGCAACTGACATACTGATCTGACTCATCTACTTCAATAATGCAGCAATCTGCTGCTGCATCTGCTTGTTCTGCTGAATCAAGATCTGGGCTTGAGTAGAGTCCAGATCATAACTCTTCAAGACGCTTTGCTCCACCTGGGTCCTTAGTCCCTGGATGCTGCTGAATGTCATGTTTGCAATAACTTCCTTGACCTCTTCAACAGTCTTCTTCATCAGCGATCCACCAGCTACTGCATCAATCATGCTTTGATTGAATCGGTTGAGCCCATTATAGAACAATTGAATCTGCTGCCAGTCTTGCATATATGTTGGGTACTTCTTCAGTAGCTGGTTGTAGCGCTGCCAAGCTTCATGCAACGGCTCGTCGTCCTCTTGCATGAATGAGTGAACATCCTGCCTCAGCTTTGCTTGCTTCCCAGCTAGAAGGAACTTATCCATGAATTTGGAGACAAGTATTTTCCAGCTAGAAAGACTCCCTGGTGCTTGGTTGTTCACCCGCGTTAGCGCCTCGTCCTTCAGCGAGAGAGGGAACATCCTCATTCTGATGGCCTCCTCCGTAGCACCCTCGATCTTGAAGAATTCGAGCATACCCAGAAAGTTGGCGATATGATCCTTGGGGTCTTGATGCGGCACACCACTGAACTGATCCTGCATGATGTGGTGGATGTACTGCGGATCGATCGCGAATGCAGTTGCAGTGATGGCTGGCCGGACTATGCTGGAAGCAAGGAAGTTCGGGTCCACGGTTGCATATTCCGCCAAAGTCTTCCGGGGAGGAGGAGGCGGAGAGGATCCGTGAGATCCTCCTTCTTCAGCCATCTTCAAATTTTGTTCCTTCCCCTCTTGTGCTAGTTTCTTCTTCCTCTTTGCACTCAAGTAGATAATGTTACCTATAGAGCACAAAAACAACAAAAAGATTACTCAACACCTATCGAGACAAGAACGCTAAAAAAAATTCACCTAAAACTACTACTAAGTACCGAAAACTAATTGAAACAAATTTCAATCCCCGACAACGGCGCCAAAAACTTGTTGGACTACCGGCAAGTATACCTGGTCATCAAGTAATATAGTCAGTAAGACCAGATATCGTCACTTAGGGATTGCAAATTGTTCAATTAATTTTCACCAAAGAGTAGTTAAAAACAAAATCTATTGGTTTCTAATTAATTAACTAAGATTGAATTGAGAGAAAATAAAAACAAAACAGAAAATAAATTTAAAAAACAGAAATTAAATAGAAGTTTTGAGAAATTTAAGAAAACAAGTTAGGAACATGGTTTCATTTTAGGCGTTGTTTATTTATCATGAATCTCTGTTTTTCCCTAAATCAAGAACAAATTCCTAAGGTAGTAATTACTAGATTCCTCTTGTGCAATTACTGTTTATTATTCAATTTGATAACACTTAATCCCTTAAGTAATTAAACCATTGAATAACCTTTAATTAAGAACAGTGGAATTTATAACAAGTTATATAATTACCCAAAAGTATCCGTACGAGTTGAATAATTATATTGTTTGATTGAAGGCCTATTCTAATTCCTAATCTCTCAATTGAAGAATTAGAGATCCAAAACATAGATTAGCTACTTCCATGCATAACAGTGAAAATACAATCAAACACTTGATTTAGAAACCGAAAAACATCAATTCATGAAATCAATAAACTAATCCATACAAATTCACCAATTCCTAACACGAGGGTTTTAGTTACACATTGAGAAAATAAGAATAAATACAATAGAAGAGTAATCCATAATCATAGACAATTAGGATTACCGCAAAGAGATCTTTAATCTTCCAATCTCCAATCTTCTTCTCCTCTAAAGCTCTCCAAAATCATGTAATCTCCCTCTCTAAAGTTGCTAACCTCGTTTCTAATCCTAGAATAAATATATAATTACAAAACCTAAGAAAATCCCTCAAAAACGCATCAGAATTTGTCCCAACTAGGCCTAGACGGGGTACGCGCACCTGGGCACACAGGACCTCACACCTGGGCGCACCAAGTCTGATTGCTGGTGGACAACGGGGGCTGCGCGCCTGGGCGTGCCAGCCTGCTTCTGACTCCGTTTCGCTCCGTTCTTGCGCCATTTTCAAGGTCCTTTCGTCCTCTTTTCACTCCCGTAATTATTTTCTTCAATTAAGCTCGGAAAGTACCTGAAACATACCCAAAACGGATCAAAACGTTAAAGGAATTCTAAACTAATAACAAAATCCTAAAAATATATAAAAAGTCCTAAATTTACAAGAGAAACAAGCCAAATCCATAGTAAAAGAGAGTCTAAATCATGCTCAAAACATCATCTATTAGACCCAAATCACAGCCTCATAGTGTGCAGTAGTAGGTTTGTCGCGAAATTGACTGAGATGACCAACAACATAAGAAAGATCAGGCCTAGTGTTAGTTAGATAGACAAGTCTACCTAAAAGTCTCCTGTAACTAGTAACATCTGAATGCAATGGCCATGGTTCACTATGAAGTTTGGCATGACAGTCCATAGGTGTAGAAGTAGACTTAGCAGCCAACAAACCTAAATCCTGCAACAAGTCTAATGCATATTTCCTTTGGCACAGATTGATTCCCTTTAAGGATCTGGCTACCTCCATACCTAAAAAGTATTTCAATATACCAAGATCCTTAATGCTAAACTTGTCATCTAGAATATGTTTCATATGATCAATTTCAGTGATGGAATTTCCTGCTAAAACCTGATCATCAACATAAACTAGAATGGTAGTAAAGTCTGGACTAGTAGATTTTCTGAAAAGGGAATAGTCTGCCTTGGATTGTGAATAACCACAAGATAGTAACACAGTTGTAAGCTTTGCATTCCACTGCCTACTTGTCTATTTCAAACCATAAAATGATTTCTCTAATTTTCAAACCAATTAAGGATTCTGAATAACCAAACCTGGAGAAGGCTTCATGTATACTTCCTCTGGCAAGTCACCATGCAGAAAGGTTGTATTGGCATCCAATTGGTGAAGATTCCAATTAACAATGGAAGCCAAAGCAAGAAGAACTCTAAGTGTGGTCATTTTGACAATAGCGCTAAAGGTTTCTAGATAATCAATTCCAATAGTTTGTGTATAACCCTTAGCCACCAATCTTGCTTTGTATCTTTGTATAGTGCCAATTGCATGATGTTTGACCTTGAAAACCCATTTGCAAGCAATGGTCTTCTTATTAGGTGGTAGAGGAGTGAGTTTCCAAGTCTTGTTCTTCTCAATGGCCAGCAGTTCAGCCTTAATTGCATTTCTCCAACACTCATTAGTCACAACCACAGCATAGGATTTAGGTTCTATAGTATTTGTATTGGCTAAGGTGAAAGAATGATGAGATGGAGACAAATTAGCATAAGAAAGGTACTATGAAAGAGAATACCTTACAGTTGAAAGAAATGAAGCTGAAGCCCTTGTTGAAGCAAGTTGGCAATGAAAATCTTTGAGGTATGAAGAAGGATTATGAACTCTGTTGGACCTTTTAAGCATTGGTTATACCAGTTCTGGTTCAATAACAGAGTTAGACCTTGGTTGATGAGGGACATGTGGTTCAAGGGAAAGAGAGGGTGGTTGTTGATCATGATCAGTAGTTGGTGATGAATGTGATGGATTAATGGATGAATGTAAAGCATCATTAGCATTGTTGGTGATTACAAAAGGAGGATAATCTAGAAAATGATCATGATCAGTGAAAATAGCTATTGGCAGCAAAGGATCAGCAGACATAGCATCACCATTAGCATTAATTCTCTAAGAGAAAGGAAATATATTTTCATAAAAACTTACATTTCTTGATACAAAATTTTTCCTAGTTTTTAGATCAAACGATATATGCCATTTTGTACCTGTTTAAAAAAACAATGAAAACACACTTCCTTGATCTAGGATCAAGTTTCTTTCTCTGAGTAGTTAGGGTAGAGTATAACAAAGGAAACCAAAGGCCTTGATATCAAGAATATTAGGATTTTGTTTACATAGGAATTGATATGGTGATTTATTGTTCAAAAAAGATGAGGGTTGTCTGTTGATCAAGAAAACAGCATGACAAACTACATAGTTCCAGAAGCATTTAGGCAATGATGATTAAAACATCAATGCTCTAGTTCTAAAAATCAATTAGTTCTACAAAGTCTGGTAAAATTTGGTCTTACATCAAACGTAACAGTACTATACAATTGTTTATTTCCCTTCTCCGCTGGATCAGTCATGGATTTGTATGAGTTGGACCTTCGTAAATAAAAAATTAGAAATACCGGGAGAGAGACAATATCTTATAGTCCATGTAATAACACTTGAATAAATGACAAAAGGTTGGTATAAAATAATCATTATTAATGAATTACAATCAATTAATCACATTCACATATCAGCCATATGCACATGATGTAACGACCCGACTAATTACCTTCCTAATAAAATAATGGATAAAAGATAGATTTTTATTTTAAAATAAAACATGGATGCTTAGTCGCATAAGTACACAACCATTCATCAAGTTTATTAAGTCACACATAATTTACATTGCCTTATCTATATTTCACATATAGTGAAAGTGATCTCCTTTCTCCTTCTTAGCTTCTAAACATATATACATATTTCACATATATATCACATGACCATGAAAACTCTATTGTAAACCCTAGAGAGGAGTATGGAAGATCATTTAAAAACCTCACCACCACCACCACCATCACCGTTTTCTGCACACGCCACTAGTTAATTGCGGGCCACGCACTCACCCAGACCTACAGCTTCTCCATTTACCCCAGGCAAATTCCCCGGCTCTATGTGTCCATTTGCCAACCCAAGGTTTTCTGGATGAAAGCCCGGAGGGGTGGTGAACATTAGTATTAGAAAATACATAATTAAACTTGAGGTTTTAGATCATGAAAGTAGTTCTAATCCTTGAGAGGATTCAATGAATTATCAAAGACCATAATGGATTTAATGTGCCCTAAGTACCACGAAAGTAGGAGCTATGAACCATTTGGTACGTTGCTAGATTCTGAAAGGAACTAGTATTCTACAATAGGATAATTCACCTTCCAAATAAATCTAATTTGATAAAAGATATATCTTTATTTGATTGTCAATGCGGATATGTGGTGAAAGTAATTCTTAGAAGATTCAATTCTTATTATCTTATTTCAAATATGTAGATTTATTTTATTTTATTTTATTTCTTAATTCAATCCTTTATTTTATTTTTCCAATCTCTAATATATTGATTTAGATAATTTATACTTATAATTTGTCGGTACTTAACAACAAAATCCATGTGAAATATTAACCGAGAACTCGTGCAACCCGTGACACATATATAATGATCGAAGAAATATATTAAAAAACAGAAGAACTGTTATATATCAGGAGAAACCAAAATAATAATTATGCAACACTAATCCATTAAAAATGAAAATTAGGGTATTTTATTTAAAATATTTGAAAAACTAAGCCAAAAAAGAAAGAGATTGACATGCAAATAAGAAAGCTACAAAAATTTACTGGAAATAAATAATTAGTACAATCAATGAAACAAATAGAAAGAAAAAAAACTGAGAAGAGAAAGAAACTCACGGAGTAGAAGGAAGAATGAAGAAGAATGAGAAACAAATAAGGAAACAGGTATTAAGAGGAAGAATGACGCAGTTTTTTTATTGGAAACAGTTACATCACACAAAGAGGATAAAAAAAATAAAAACTATTGATGCCACATGAATGCCTCTTCTATCATGGGAATCCTAATTTTTAATGAGAAAACAACATTTGAATGAGAGTGAATAAGAAAGCTCAAATGAGGTAGGTTTTTTTATAATAAAAAAAAAGGATTGTTGAAATGGTCATATTATCTATAAGTTTAAATCCGAAATTCCTTTAAAATTAGCGACGGTTAAAACCATAGTTAAATGATCTGTTTCAACTAGGCGATTTTATTGGAAAATAGTTCGCGGTGGTTATAAACATCGCTAAAACAGTGTTTTAGATTTGAAAGAGAGACACGTGGATGCCTCCAAATTTCATCATTCTTTAAAATTAGTGACAATTATAACTAGGCTTAGCAATTTGACCTAGACCCGCTGGTACCCGTGGGTAATACCCGTAACGGGGCCGGGTCCGGATCTAGAAAATGGACCCGCGAGTATATAAAAACGGGTACTCGCGATTAATATCCAGAATGGGTCTGGGTCTGGGTCTGGGAAATGGGGTAACGGATCTGCAAAAAAATACTTATTATTCAATTGATTTGGAATTTAAGTATGTTTATGTGAGAGGATTTGTATCTTTATAAGTTAATCTATTTTGCCTCTAGTGAATTTGTTTGTGAATTTTTTAATGATATATCAAGCAATTGACAAGTAAAAATAAGGAATTTTTATGTTAGTTTAGGAAAAATAAGCTTAAAACTTTCATAATTTTTTTTTTAAAAAGATAATGGGTACCCGCGAACCCGTTTGGGTACCCGACGACCCGTTGCCCTGCTTGACAATAGGTACCTGGGCGGGTCCGGGTCCAGATATACATGAATGGGGTGGGTCCGGGTAATGGGATACCCGGACCCACCCGGACCTATTGCCATCCCTAGTTAAAACCGTAGCTAAATGGTCAGTTTCAACTATGCAGTTTTATTGGAAAACAGTTCCGGTGGTTATAACCGTCGCTAAACCAGTGTTTCAGAGGGGAAAGAGAGACACGTGGATGCCTCCAAATTTCAGCATTCTTTAAAATTAGCGACACTTAAAGTCATAGCTAAATTATCAGTTTTAACTGTGAAGTTTTGTTGGAAAATAGTTCGCAACGGTTATAACCATCGTTAAATCAGCGTTTCCGATTTGAAAGAGTGACACATGGATACCTCCAAATTTCAGCATTCTCCAACTTTTAATATGGAGGCTCAAATTTGCTGAGAGTGAATGTGGAGCCTCCAATAAGATACTTTTTTATTATACAAAAAAGAAGGATTTTCGATCTCTAATATAAAATAAAGTATTTATTTTGATATCAAATATAAAAAAAATTTGAATAAATTTTCATTCAAAATATATAATCTATTTTTAAAATATTTTTATAAAGTAATTATCTCATTTGATTTGTATTTCACTTCTAATGCAACTTTTCAAAAGTAGTTTTATTGTTTTTATGAATTTAAAAAAATTAAATACTCTCAATTAACTTTCTTAATAAGGGTGAAATTAGTTACTTTTCCTTATAATAGAGATCCGAGGGAGTACATAGTTATAAAATTCGAGAGTTTATCTAAAAACGTAAAAATTAAGTAATTTCGTCTTGTAAATTCGTATGAGTTTATCAACATATTATAAAATAGGAGAAGTTGAGGGCATTTTTGTCATTTTCATTTTCCCTCCTTCATCCTTGTTTTTTCCTCCAAATTTGTTTGTTCGTGCATCGCACGGAAATAAATATTTCTCTTAAGTTGTTTTTTGTAAATTTTTATTAGTACAATTTGGATTACACATAAATATAAAAATTGTCCGCGAACATATAATTTGCATTTCGATATTATTACAATTTGCACGGGTTATTAATGATCTTTTCAAATGGAAATAATTTGAATCAAATATTGACATAAAAAATATATAATGCCTAAACGACCCGTCATATGATAATTAACCAGAAAAAAACGAATATAATGTTGTAATTTTAGAAATTCTAATACAAACAAGTCATAATATAGGCAAATTGGTATTAAACATTTAAACAGAGCATCATTATGAATAATAAATTTTGGGTACAACGGAAAAAACAGATATATAAGTATTAAAGATGAGCTATAATTTGGTATAATGATTTAGCTTAATACAATCAAATATTTACTCAGTCATGAATTCAAATTTAAAAAAATCCAAAAATTAATACAATATGTTGCAATTTAAATTGTGAAAAATAATGATGCGTTATTTTATACTTTAGACAATATACTTATTTACAATTATGAAGTTCTAATACAAGCAAATAATTTGAAAGTTCGAATCTTATAAACACGAATTAATTAAAAGTGTTAAAACATGTCTTATATTTTGGGACAGATTTAATAATAATAATAATGATGATGATGATGATGATGATATATATGGTAAAAAAAATAGCTGCATTTGGACTTGCAAAATGAATTACTAACAAAATGCATTTGGAATGATGGATTAAATAAAACAAAAATCAAAATGAGTTGGATTTTTTTTAATATAAGAAATTTTGTTTTTAATTAAAATTAGAAATCACATAGTTGATACATTATTAGTTAATTTTTATTAATGAAAAAGTTGGTAGCTGAAACTAGATTCAAAGGTTAATGTTTATGACTATTCATTTCTAAATACATGTAAATCATTTTTATAAAATTTCATATTAACTTATTATTTAAAAAGACATATTTCCAAAATCTATAATCAATTTTTTTTTTTTAAAAAAAAAATTAATTAAAGAAGTATACATTAACATAACATATATAATATCTACACAAAATGATAACTCATAATTATTGTATCTGTTTGTCTTATATGTAACAATCGTTGATTTCTACATATAAGGCAAACAAATGTATATCCACGTGTCAATTCTAAATATAAATATAATATTAGTGTAAAACTTTACCTTAAATCTCAAAGAATATGTAAAGGGCGATGATGATGATAGAATTAAAATTAGTCAAGGAGCGAAAAGTCAAAATTTAAGAAATTCGAGAATTCAAATTTTAGGGGAGCACCATTTTATATTGGTCAAAAAGAAAAAAAATTATCATTAGTCATGAAGCTTCATCATTTTATTAGATGCTTTAGCCATGAAACAATGTTATTTTGGGTGCTTCGAGAATAAAATTTGAATAAGTAATTAATGATATTGTAAACTCAACGGGGATATCAAGAATTTACCGGCTCCGAATTTATCTTAAATCTCATATTTCATCCGAGATTATCTAGATACTAGTTTTCATATGTGTTAACTCAATTCAACTACTTAAACTTGTAAAATGGTACAAGTTTACAAGTTAATTCACAAATTTAAAAACTTTGATAATAACGGTTAATGCTAACAACCACTATATCTTGTTTTGATGAAGAAATACGCTATGTATTTATACATGTTTTAATAAGTTTTTATTTTATTGACGAGTCTTGTTATTTATTTATTTTTGATATATTATTACTTCCACCACTACAAAAGGCATTTAATCTCTGTTCCACGTTCATATTAATTCCAGTTCCGAACTCTCATAATTTTGATCTTTTTGATTATTGTAAATCTCTAAAGTATGAGTGGTGATATACTCATATCTGGTACATCTTGGGTACTAGTATACGTATAGTATTTTTATGTATTTGTAACTAGTATATTAAGGTATATTTCAGGTATGGATCATATCGATAATGACATTTTTGCTTTAGAATATATATTTTAATGTAATAATCAACATTTCATCCTTATATATTGACTTATTTTGAACAAAAATCTTTAATTTTATGATACTCATATGTTATTTAAATGTCAAAATCATTTATTTGCATCTTATTTATGTATATATTTATAAAACTTAAATTTATATCATCGTGACAATTTTCCTTTAAAAATGTCTATCTCATACCCGTATCCCGTATCCGTATTGTACCGGTGTAGCATAGTTGTGGATAAATGAGGTTGATATGTACTTGATTAATTTGCAGCGAACCTAAATTTAAAATGCGTACGTGAGACTGGGACTTGTAACCATCTGTAACCCCAACCCTGATGGCCTGATCTCTCCCTATTTCACGTCCCACTTTAATTATTACAGTTTCTCTCTCCCCCTTATTGGTCTCCTCCAACAACAAGCAAGGCCACAACCATACAACCCAGAAAACCATTTCTTGTAAAAAGTCATTTTTTTTCACTTTAAAAAGCTTCCAGGTTGGAGACAAAACCCCCACCTGAGTTTTCATTTGAAGGCAAGAAGGTGCGTGCTAGCAGGTGAGGGGGACCAAACATTTGCTTGCACGGGTGAGTTGAGTAGATCAATGAGCATTTTCTGGATTCAGTGAAAGAAACTAGCTAGCTAGCATTGATGGTGAAGGTATTTGGGCTTAAATCAATGGCGTTTATGGTGGTGTTGAGTATAACACTTGTAGTTCTGCCGCTACTACTGCCACCACTTCCTCCACCGCCAATTGTACTCATGTTCGTCCCCGTTTTGGTAATGTCGCTTCTGATAATGTTGGTTGTGTCTCATAAACCATTTCCTGATATGATGTGAAAAATTAATAGTATCAAGCTATAGTGCATGACAATTATCTATATTTTTTTTCTGCACTCTTTAATCAGTATCACAAGTGTTCTAAGAGCACCTTTAGTACCTAGGAAGTAGAAACCCTTGAAACTAATCATGCCTGCACGAGGTAAGTGCTAATCGGAAATCGAGCTTGAGACTTCTTAATCTTAGGTTCCATTTTCAAGTTCTCAAATTGGTAGGATCGCACCGCTTGGTGAACCCGTTGGTTGACAATTATCTATATCTTGTCAATGAAATTGTTGATATATGAATAAAATAATGTTTGATAAAATATCTAAAGTTGCAATGCAGTAGCGGTAATTATGTTGTTCACCACAATTGCAATGTCAGTTGCCAATGGCATGCATGCATGGAAATCAAACGATTTTCATCAGTAGCTTAATTATAATTAAGTGTTGTTATTCATGTAGATGTAGAAACATGAAATTTAAGAAGTTCTTTATTTTATTTTCTATTTTTCTTTGTTTCTGCGCAATAAAACTGTGTATAAGTTCTTCGAGAAGAAGCTGAGCGATTTTCCCGAAGGTGGAAAATTAGAGCAATGTAGTAGGTAACCTTGTAAAAATAAAGGAGCGATGTTTAATGTGCTGAACCGATTTAACAGTGCAAAAGAGCAATCCTGTAAACTCCACAGTCCACAGCAACAAAGGTAGCTTACTTAAACTTTAATTTAAGGAGGAGGTTTTTTTTTTTTTTTTTTTTTGGAATGTAACTTTACACGGGAGTTTATTATTCTCCCATTTTTATTATAAGTCCCTTTGATCAAATTTCATATCTTTTAATAAAGTTAATTAGTATGATTAGTAGTATTAAAAATATAAATATTTGTTATAGCTTTTCAAAAGTATACTTATACTTATTATTGAGGATTTAAAAAGTGCTAAGTAATATGAGTATCTATAAAAAAAAAATTAATATCATCACTGAAAGTTGGACTTGTATTTTTTTTTTTTTACATGGGAGGTCTGGAAATAGAACTCATGACCTGGGGGTGTGGAAAATCCTAAGTATCCTTGTAGCCACCAATTGGGCTGTCTTACGCGGACAAGTTGGACTTGTATTTAAAAAAGAATCTTCGAATAATACTTATATTTAGTACCGGATAAAGTATATGATCACCTGAAATATTCTTTTATTATTCCTCACTACTCATTTTTTATGTAGATTTATTCTAAGGTGAAGTATCGCTTATCATATCGAAAAAACACACGAATAGTAAACACAATATTAGCACATGAAAAAGGATGATGCACCTACCACTGTAAAAAAAAAAAAAAAAATGGCGATGGATAAAACGGTCGCAAAATAATGAATTTTCGGTTGAAAACATGTTTGCGACGAAGTGTGCTGCCACAAAGGCTTCGTTGCTAAAGTGGGGTTACAAACCGTTTTGTACCTACTTGCAATGTTTGTCGCAATATAGATACTCTCTTCGTTCAATATTAAATGTAAGACTTAATTCGAATTCAAATTTTGTTGATGATGCAATTTCTCTTTCACTTAAAGACATTTGCCTATTATAAAACACGTAAGACCTTTTTGAAATTTTTTTTTTACTATTTATAAGATCACATTCTGATTTTCAAAGATATTTAATTATTTATTTTCGTAATCAATCTTGTTCGGTCAATACTTTTTACAATTTCAATAACAATAATAGTAGTAATTTTGAAAAAAAAATTTTGTTAAATATTTACATTTTCAGTATCACTAACAAAAGTAATCAATTTTTTTTATACACATCAATTTTTTAAAACCATCTTACATTTAAATTATGTGGGGTAATAGACATCATATATGTACAGATGTATATTAAAACAAAGCTAGTATAGTCGCATAGATGATGAGAAATTTGTTACTCCCTCCGGTCTTATATATAAGTCCCTTTTCAAGACTTTTTTTTTGTCCTTAATAGAAGCCTCATTTCCAATTTCCAATGGCATTAATTACTTTTTTTTTCACAAACATCCCTATTTACTTAACACTTTTTTAAATCTCAATAATAATTATAGGGGTACTTTTGAAAATAATACCAAATATTTACATTTCCAATGCCGCTAACTAACTTTCTTAAACGGAGTGAAATTGGTCAAAAAGTGCTTATATTAAGGATCGAAGGAAGTACTGTTTAAGCAAATAATTGGGGTTTGATCCTCGATTTTTGTAAATGTAAAAAAAGCTAGCTAAAAGATTATCCAAAAATATCTTAATACTCCATTCATCTCTAATTATAAGACCTATTTGACACTTTTATTTTGTTCCTATTTATAATACTTCATGCCATTTTTTAATAATCATTAATTCTTTTTTCAATAAACACCCCTATCTATTTAACACTTTTTAAATTCCTAATAATATTAATAGATGTAATTTTGAAAATACACATCAAAAGTTCACATTTCCAATACAAATAACTAATTAATCAACTTTTTTAATTGACGTCAAATCTCCCAAAGAGGTATTATAATTAGGGACGAAAGAAGTAATACTTAAAAAATTAGAAGAATGCTAACAAGTGCATTTAAGTTACTATAAGTAGTGGAAAATCATTGAAAAATGTAGTTTTTGAGATTTCAAAAAAATAATAATGTGGAATTAGAATTAATTTTCCATGTTTAGTAACCTAAGAGCACTTGTTAGTAAGACAAAAAAATTAATTACCAAATTACACTATGGATACATTAAAAAAAAACAAACAAAGCTGCATGAAAACAAAGTAATAAGTGCACAGTTTCAAGGAAAAGGAGTGAATTTTCCTGAAAAACGTCAGGTGAGAAGGAGGAAAACAAGACGGAGAGAACGAGGAAAGACATTTGAATTTGGGGTCAGTTTGGACTTTGGTGTTCTCTTTTTTTCTTTTTTTTTTTCAAGCTCAGATTAGTGAAGACCGACGGGGTGACACGTGGTGGGCATGGGTAACATTTGGGAAATGAAAAAACAGGAGGGAATTAAATGTTTTTTTAACGTTTGTATACAGTAACTATGGGCAAAACAAGTTGGTTCATCGTACCAGGATTTGCTACTCAGAGCATCGCACATATGAACAAGAAATTTGGTCATAAATGAAACTCACATATTATTTTATTATTTTTTTATATTTTTTTACATTTTTAGAGACAAACACGTTTTTCCTCCACACTTATAAACTCACTTTTATCCTTAAAATTGGAATTCACACACTATCTCACACTCTTAATATTTTACAATAAATTAAAACAATCATTAACTAACTAGATTTTTCTCACCAAAATCATAACTATAATTTAAAATGTTATATATTACTCCCTCCGTTCCTTTTTATCTGTCGTTTTTTGAAGAGATTTTTTGTTTCTTTTTATCTGTCGTATTGAGGATTTCAAGAGTGTAATAAATGTTATTTTCCATGTTTGCCCCTATTTAATATGTCTTGGTTTATGTAAGTAGTGAAGAAAAATTAATGATTATACAGAGAGAAAGGGTATAGTAGGAAAAAACATAATTAATGCATTGGAAATTTGAGTAATGATTGGATTTCTTAATGGACGTGTTTTGTTTGAAATATGACAGATAAATAGGAACGGATGGAGTATTATATTATTCTATAACTGCTACTTTTTGTAAAAATATTTTATTTATTTTTACCCTTAATAAATATCATAATAAACTTAAATACAATAAATTTTAATTTAAAATGCATTAAAAAACAAAAAAAATCGAAATTAAAATTGGAGAGAAATTAAAAAAAATAAAATACATTAAAAATTCGAAAAATAAAGAAATACATGAAATAAATCTACAAAGAAAATAATGCATGCATAATGCAACTGTTAGATTTTATTACCACTCTCATACACAAAACATACACAACACTCTCGTACACTACTTCACTCAACAGTCAACACACACACAATGAAATACACACACACACGGTGCTCTCTCTCTCTCTCAAATACACACACACACTCTCAATGTAACGCACACAATCACACACCCACACACCGACGTCGATCTCCCTCCGGCGTCGATCCAGCCACCACAACCCACCACCTTCGATCCGCCCCAACTGCTTTCGATCCGCCCCAACCGCCTTCGATCCAGACCCCACCACCGTCGATCCGCCCCCACCACCTTCGATCTCAGTCGCTCACTCTCTCCGCCGTGGTTCTCCGTTCCACAGCCTTGGATCTCCGGTCCACCTTGGATCTACCTCCACTGCCATGGATCTCTGTTCCATCACCTGCGATCTCCCTCCACCGCCATGGATCTCGAACTCCGATCTCCCTCTCCCTCCACCGCCGGCGATCTCCCTCCACCTCCATGGTTTCTGTTTTGTATTTTAATTTTCTTTCTGTTTTGTTTTATGTATGAATTTTTGGTTGTCGATGATGATAAAAATTTGGTTTATTGTTGTTGCTGTTGATGCCTTGATGATACCGTTGCTTCTCCCTCCTTTTGCATATTTTATTTGTGTAGGGTCCATTTCTCTCTCCTCCACTGACAGTTTCCAGTGTTGCTAATTAGGGATGGTAGCTAATTAAGGATGAAAATGAGCTGCTCCACATCGGTATCCCTAATTAGTGATTGTTCCTAAAAAATTTTAGAACAGCCGGTGTGGATGCTCTTACGGCTATATTATATTATCCCACCAATAACTTAAATCAATTTAAAGATTTCATGTAAATTAAAAAAATAATAAATGATACTCCTTCCAGTCCTATATATAAGCTTCTTTTGAAGGTTTTGTTTTGGTCCTTAATATAAGGCTCATTTCCAATTTCTATTAGCATTAATTACTTCTTTTTCACAAACATCCCTATTTACTCAACACTTTTTAGATTTTCAATAATAATTATTGGGGTACTTTTGAAAAAGTATACCAAATATTTACATTTTCAATACCACTAACAATATTAACTAACTTTCTCAAAGGGAGTGAAATTGGTCAAATGGTGCTATATTAGGGACCGGAGGGAGTATAAGAATTTAATATGTTTAGACTAAAATACCCCCATTTAATAATAGGAGAGAGAGTAATAATAAATGTATGAAGATTATATCAAAAAGAGAAAGAGGTATGAGTGGTGGAAAAGATGACATAATAAATAGGGGTATGCTTGAAAAAAGAAGTATAAATGATTATTGAGTTTCTAAAAGAACATAACTTATGAGACAAAATGAAAAACTTATATGAATACTCCCTCTGTCCATTATTATAAGTCACTTTTACTTAATTCACGCAGATTAAACAAAGTAATTATTACTCTCAAATCTATAAAAAAAATATATATTGTCATTCCAAAGTTATCCATATTTAAAACTTTACAACTCTATTCATTTCTCCCTCTATTGTAATTATTACCATATCACCCCTATGTAATTATGAAGGGTGTGTAACATCCTGATTTCTAATTCTGAGCATAATTAGAATAAATCTAAGTTAGAATTAATGGAGTTAACAATAGCAAATTGTGTCTAGGAGTTAAGAGGGATGCCTTACAGCTAGAAACACTTAATATATGAAAATCAAGCAAAGTAATCGATTACTTTGGGGAGGTAATCAATTATCAGGTTTCTGTGTGAAACCCTAAAATTGAACTAAAGGAAGTAATCGATTACTTTTGGTGAGGTAATCGATTACTTTCTGTGTGACAAGTAATCGATTAGTTGTTTTCTGTGAGGAACCAAATAATTGAAAAATTAAGGAGATAATCGATTACTTGGTGAGGTAATCGATTACCACACGTCAGACTTAGAAAAAAATAGTGACTTGGAGGCCACACGTTGGAAGCTTCTCGAAGAAGCCATTTAACCACAACCACTCATTTCCATCCCATGCAAAACACTTTTCTTTTTATAAAACAAAAACAAACACATTCATTCATTCATTCATTTCTTCTCCTTCATAAACTAAGAGCCAAGATCACCATCATCATCTCCATCATCAAGCACCATAGCTAAGCTCCGTCACCCCATCACCACCAACACCACACACATCATCATCATCTTAACTCTTGAAGCTTTCTCTCTCTTAACACCATAGCTATGGAACTCATTTCTCTCTCATGCCTCTTCTCTCTCAAGATCAAGTAAAATAAAGCTCTATTCCTCTATCTCATTCTCCACTAGACAAGGTCCCAACTCATTTCATATTTTCTTTGTTGAGGTGGCAAGCTAGATTCAAGAAGTTCAAGTTTTGAGGATTCCAGGGCAAAGGAGGAAAGGCTAAGACTTAGAGGTTCCTTATCTCCATCTTCATTTGAGGTAAGGAGGGGTAAATTACCCTGACTTAGGAATTAGATTCTAGGGTTTATATAGTGATTGTTAAGAATATGTGAGTAGTTTAGGATAATAAACCTTTGGGTAGTTGATATTTTTAATAGCTAGAGTATGGAAATAAAGGAAGAGAACCCACTTTTATATTTGTGATTTTTATGTGTATATGTTATGATATAATATATGTTTGGATGATGACCATGAGATATATGTGTGTTTGAATGAAATGTGTGTTTGACAAGTGATGATACAAATGAAAGAAAGAATAATAAAAGAAAGATAATGAAAGGTGAAGCTATTGATCCTTGGGGGAACTGACCCACTAGGTGCCCTGTTAGGTGCCAAATGACCCATTAGGAAAATGACCCATCAGGTGCAAACAACCCATTAGGTCCAAACGCTCTGTTAGGTGCCTGTGAACCCAAGGGATCAATAAGCTGCAAGGGCAATTAAGTAAATCTAAAAGTGAAAGAAATTAAAGACAAATGAAATGAACTAAAGGGAATTGAGTGAAGTCAAGGAAAAAGGACCTAACGGGTGACTCATGGCCTAATGGGTGAAAAGCTACTTGATGGGTGGAAAACGACCTAACAGTGCACGAAATCCTAGTGGTGCAAGAAAGAACTAAAACAAATGGAATGAAAAAGAGATAAGAATGTAAAGAAAAAAAGTCGAGCCAAAGGAAAAGAAAATGTTAAGTATGAATTGAAAAAGGAACTAGGTGATTGCTATAGTGCTTGTGAATGAATGATTGGAAGGTTATGATTAATTGTTAATTGTTCTTGACTTAGCTTATTTCTATGTTATTTTAGAAGCTATATTTCTAAGTTTTGTGTAATGCTCACCTCCTTAATGTTTTTATACAGGTACCGAGGCCGAGCTTACAGGATCACAGGCCGAGCAGGTGTACTCTCCCCCTCGGGAAGAGTAAGTAGTTGTAGTTAGGAAGTGTCTCATGTCCTGGGCCAGTTATTTTGGATATGATGATGTAGTACTTTTGTATAAAATGTAAATATTATTTTGGGTGCTAGTATGTAGCACTGGGTTGGACCAGGACCACTCCTTTTGGGAAAGGGGTTCTTTTGGGAAAATAACATTTTCCGCAACTTGTTAGTATTTTATGAAACTCTTATGTGTATGGTTTACTGATGATATATGGTGATATGATGAGCCCTGTAGGCTAGTGTGTTTATGATATGTTATTTGAAAGCAGGTTTACAGGAAAACTTAATTTTGGAAAGTCTTAAAAACAGAGTAAACTCCGTCCAATTTTACGGAAATTTTTACAAGTAAATAAGGTTTATGAAAGAAATTTTCAAGTGTCAAATTAATCATGGGCAAGTAAGGGTATTAATTAAGTAGGGTGTCACATTTATGGTATCATAGCAGTTTCCCTCGGCCTTCGAGTGTGGACTCACGACTCCAGTGGTTTACTCACCAAGCGAGTAACCGGTATGTATTGTTAAGTGTCTAAGTTAGATAAATAGGATGTACATGCAATTACTTGTTTGTAAAATCATTAATTAGTTGTCTTCTCCATGACTGAACAGTATGGCGTGGAGACGTGCTGACAGCGACATGATTGCTACAATCCTGGAAAATCTGGTTCAGTTGAATCAGAATCAAGCTAAAACCGTGGCAGCGGCCGCAGCTGCAGCGGCAGTGGCAGCAGTGAATCAGCAGCCACAAAATTAGGTTGAGACGAATTGGCTGGCAGAGCTCAGAAGGAACGAGCCACCCAAGTTTGAAGGAGGATATAATCCTGATGGAGCACAACGCTGGTTATAGGAGATCAAAAAGATACTCAGAACCATGGCACCACCAGCTGAAGAAACTGTTTTGCTGGCACAGTACATGTTGACTGGTGAGGCGAAGCATTAGTGGGAATAGATGCGAATGGGTCTGGAGGAGGCCAATCAGGCGATCACTTGGAATTTGTTCAAAATCCTGTTTCTGGGAAAGTATTTCCACCACACCAGAAAACTGCATTAACAGCGTTTGAAATAGCCAATTAACAGCATTTGGGGGGCGTTGTAAATTCGCGTGCAGTAAAAAGTGGGGCTATAAATAAAAGCGCTTCAAGAGCGCTGTTCATTGCATGTACTCACGCGGCCTGCACCCACATTCTACTGCGCTTCATATGAAAGAAGTGCTGTAAATGTTGATTTAATGCGTCTTTTCTACAACACTTGTTTGGAGAAGTGCTATAAATGTGTATTTAAATGCCTAATTTTCTACAGCACTTGGTTGGAGAAGTGCTGTAAATTTATTTTTAATTTTTTTAAAAAATTATTTTGTTCTCATATTTTTACTAATTTTCTACTGCACTTATTTAAAGAAGTGCTGTAAATTTATTTTTATTTATTTTTTATAATAATTTTTCCTCATTTTACTACATTTTTTAAGAAAGTAGTGCTATCTATTTTAATTTTTTTATTTAATTTTTTTTTAAATTTGCTGTTGTAGATATTATTTAAATAAATTCAAAAAAATGTTAAAATAAAAATCTAATTCTACAACAAGTACTAAACCAATATAATTGAAATGATTTTTAATTATTAATAAACATCCCTAATCCAACATCCTTGGTCAAATCAAAAATAGACTACTAATGAAAATAATTGAAATATCAAAAGCATCCCCCAGTATTATCCAATTCGTCACACGCACAAGAAGATAGCTTTGACAACTAATATCCGTTGCACCTGATGCTGACATGTTCTCTTCTAGCAACCTTGACACTGCCTGCAGAGTTCATGATGAAAATTGAAATCAAGTGTATCAGGATTCCAAGAATTAGTATCATGGTCTCAGTAGAAAGGATACCTCGATTCTAAATGTAAGACTTGCTTTCTCAAAAGAGAGTGACTCAATCTGTTCACAAGAAAAAAAATCTTTAAATGAATAGGGCTCTATAACATGCTAGTATGTGAAGTCCCAATTTTGTATTTGAGTGATATTTTGAAAGGAAAAAATCATTTGCATTTTTAGCCTGTCGTAGTATCAGATCCAGTTAAGTTATGTTGGTTATTCTGGTTTGATTGTACTACAAGTTAGGTGGTTTTGTATAAAATGCTTATATGTTCAATCAACAGTTGGATCGATTAGGCTCGCTGATCCAGATTCCAGACTGGTTTTCAAATTGATTAATTTTGAATTTTAAAAAAAATCACAGCCGACTGGATGTATGAAAGGCCCACCTTGGCTTGTTTCTGTATTAAATGATCAGTCATTTGATGAAGCCTTCGCTTGAGCTCAGCTTCAACTTCTGTTGGCTCTTCTATCTCCTTCCTTGTCATTTCTATGTCAGTTTCCAGCTTCCTTGCCTATGATGTACAAGTATATTAAATAATTTCACAGCAAAAGGAAGTCATAAAGAGTGCTCCACCTCAAATAAATCATGAATTAATTTAACTCATATTGACTTTTCAATGTGCCTTATACTAAAGATACAACAAGTCATACAATTACATAATTGAAGTATATCTTTTTATTGTCAAAGTATATCAGCAAACAGAATATACTTATACTTAAGCTTCTAATTTGAGCAATACCATACAAAATTGAAGAAATGGACAAGAGGGGAAAAAATTGAAGATTTGGCTACAATACCATACAAAATGACCAATTGGAACAACTTGTAATAATATATCGTTTCTTATAATATCATGTTTATTTCCTATTACTATAACTAGGATTTTGTTTTCACTTTTCTGCATATTATTAGATAGCACCAAAAATGTATGTCTACACATATAACAAGTATATGATCCTTAGAGAAATGATGACAGAAGTAACTATGTTTTTTTTTAAACTCATGACTGCCTAGAATCTCTATAGTGGAATGGCAATTCTATGTTGATAATAGTCCTTGTGGCATGTAAATATTTCTTATGCAGAAACCTCCAACACAATGTGAGTGAGCTAAAAGCTGCCACTCACGGTGCGAAACCAATCTATAAGACTCTAAATGCAACTAACAATGACTCTCGATGAAGATTGGTCAATTAATTAGTTAAATTTGACACTTGTGCAAGCAATAGAGGCTTCCAAATCCAAGAGATTATTATCTAATACACAACATGCCCCACAGTAGACACTTATGGTTCTCATAATATTGGACACTTGGCATCTTTGAAGGACCTAACTAATGATACAAAACTTTAAAGCACAGGTGGTAATACTTTGAAGTGTGAAGGCCCAATATCATGTTTTACTTGGGGCTTTCAAATTTTGATCATACAAAACAATTAGGGGCTGAAGCTAAACACAAGTGGCACAAGAAATACTTCTAGAGAAAAAATAGAGAACAAGATTGTTATAACATTACAACAATTACCAAAACCCAATCCCTGTACAGCAAAATTGCAATTTAACTACTAAAAACAAGAGCTAAGTAGCTAAATTGCCATGACAATCAGCACAATTCCGAGGTCTTTATTGAACGACTCCTAGCTGCAAAGAAGAAAGCACCAAATACACCTCTACACATACTGAAATGCTTCTCAACCATAGCTTAAACTAATAGATTCTAACTTGAACTAGAACTGTGAATCCCGGCCAAACAGCATCACAACCAGAATACCAAATTAGCAATAATCAGGAACAGTATGAATTTTTAGCTTACACATAGCATACAAACTATTCCATACAAACTATGGGCATACCCATAGCATAAAACAAGTATAAGAACCTAACACTTCAAAACCAAAGTGGAATCATTAGCTAATGCATTATGTCATTAGCTTTCTGCTAAGAATAACTAATCCAGTTCATCATTCAGATCATGCAAGAGGAAGATTCATACACAACAATAAAGTGTATTACTCAATTTAATTGACAACCAAAATGATCGGACCTGACAATGGAAGAAAAATGAACCCCATCAGAACAATATTGTACAATAGTGTAAAAAAGAGTGTGAGCGTGATTCAGCACCTTATTCCATTCTTGCTTTTTAGCTTTGAGGTCCCTTCTCTATGTCCTTGCTAGCTAACTCTGCTTTACAGCAAAAAAACAAAATAAATAATATGGCTCGGTAACACTACAAGTACATTCACTACTATTTGTATTAATAGAAAAATCATTCAAGAGTGGAAGAGTAGTTCACAATTATTAGATACGAGCATAGCAAATAACATTTTTGAGTCAGAGCTTATTCGAGGCTATCAAAGGGACAGGTTTATCATGCATATCAGTCCCAAGGCCACTCACATCATCCAGCAGCACAAAACTTCTTCTACTTCCAAATTCTAGCTAAAAGTCTAAAACAGTTACATACTACAGTGAAAAGAGAGCACGTGCAAGCGATAGGCTCCTTAGTCCGATCATATATTAGCAAATAACCTGTTTTTCATGGTAGAAATAAAATTCTCCCTATACTGAATAAACTAAGGAATAAGGTTTATTCTAAAGTGAGTTGCCTCTAACATGCAAGAAATTTCATATATCAACCAAATACTTGTAAAAAGCTACAATCTGTGGGTGAAATAACTAGGAGACACTAGGAGAACACCTAAAAGGGGGTTGAATAGGTGTTAGAGAAACCTTGAAAGATTTTCGAAAGAAACGAGTCGAAACAATTAAAACGAATGATTTTTACAAAAGTTTCAGCCCTTAATCGATTAAGCAAGGCTGTTAATCGATTAACACTTGAAAAACACTAGTTAATCGATTAATCAAACATGTTAATCGATTAATGCCAAAAAACTTGATTTTGGTTAATCGATTAACACCTCCAGTTAATCAATTAATCACTGTTAAAACTGAAAAATCACTTTTCAATCGAATACGAAAATCAATCAATTAACACGTATGATCAGAGATAAAGCAGAATTGATTAACACCAATATTCCTATTGATTACCTAGGTTATGAAAATGATTTTCCCCAAATCAATTTGCACAATTAAGATTCAATTCAATCAATTATGAAAATCAATCTTTTCTAGGTTTTCAACCAAGAACATATGAAATGACTTGAATATAAAGAGTTAAGGGAATAGAGATACTGCACAAAGATTTATCCTGGTTCACTCTCATCCACTTGAGAGCTACATCCAGTCCTCTCTTCAACCATGAGAGATTCTTCACTATGAGGAATTAGAGTTCTCAAATTACAAGCAAATGCCTCTCAAGACTCCCTTCTTGATAGCCTCCAAGAGATGCCACACTCTTGTCTTGCAACCCTATTGAATCTAATCTAACCTCTTCCCTTGCTTGTTGATATCCCCACAACAAGTCTTCCAAGTGCTTGATGATACCTCACACCAAGGCTTCCAAATGCTTGTTAACACAACAAGACTTCCAAGATGACTTTTTGCTTGATGAACAACCACCAAGGCTTCCTTTTGTTGTAGATAGCTTTCCTTCTTGCAATGATTACAACCAAAATGAAAACAATAAAAATCCTATGAATCTCTTTCAATGGCTATGAAAATATCAACATAAGAGATTCAACGATTCTTGATCAAAGAATGTAAAAGTGAAAGCTTTGATCTATGAAAGTGAGAGAGAATAGTGTGACTTTGATCTTATGTAAAATTGATATGAAAATTGTTCTAATATTCTAATTATTTCACAAAAGGTTAGGAAAAGGTTTATATAGAATACCCAAAAGTTAGGAAACTTAAAAACTGATTTTGAGAAGTTAAAAACGTATTTTAAAAACCAGTTTTACAGGTCTTAATCGATTAACATGTGGCTTAATCGATTAACCACTGTAACAATGTGTATGTTAATCGATTAACCTAACCCTTAATCGATTAACCACTGCTAAATTCACTTAAAACTTGTTTTCTCAAAACTAAACCTTTCCTTTCAAACCTTTAAGCCACCTATTGATTTTAGGTTAAGTGAAAACTCAAATTATGATATAATCATGACCTTGATAGAGATTCACTACCCTCTAAAGACTCTATCTAAACTCATCAAAATAAAAGACTCAAACTAAAGATATTACAATTATAAGCAACTTGAATCTTCATGAGCTTGCTCTCTCTTCATCATTTTTTTTTGTTGTTGATTGATGAACTTATTCATATTTAAGCTTGATCAAAACTTTTGTAGCTTGTTCAAAACCTTTTGTCATTATCAAAACATTCTCTTTGGATCTAACAATCTCCCCCTTTTTGAAAATGACAAACATGTTTTGAAGTTGTTGATGCTTGAACCATTTGATCACTTGGTGAGACTCTTGCTCCCCCTCAATAAATGCTTTTGACATTTGAAATCCAATTGATAGAAGCTTGATTCTCCCCCTATCTTCAACAACTTTGCTCACCCTATATAAAAACAAAAAAACAACCCTTTCTCCCCCTTTTGGCATTATCAAAAAGTAATATATACCAATTGAAATATAAAATGCTAAGCCAAAATAAGAGAAATCAACATTCATTTCTTCACAACATTGATACCAATTAATCAATAATACCAAATGTAAAACTAAAGAACCATTTCTTCAAAGTATAGTTCTTTAGTTTACTTTGAAATGTGATACCAATTGGAAAGAAATATGACAATGAAATATAATACCAATTGTAACTAGAAAGTCATCACATTACTTAACAAAGTAAGATATCAATTGTAAAGAAATATCACAATAACTATAGCATGATAATCATCTAATGATCACACAATGATATCAATTAAATTTTTGTAAAGTAATATCAATTGTAAATATCCAACAATATTGATTTTACCAATTTGTAGGATTTTCACTTGAAACTTGAAGATGCAAATCAAAGAATAACACTTGTAAGCCTTTTTGCTCTTCATCATACCTACAAAACAATCATGCTAAGCTTTTTGGTATCCAAATGGTTTTGGATCCATTTTTGTTAGTTAAGGGACTTTCACCCTTCTTAACCCAAACAAAATTTCCTCTAGGTATACCATGCACTTTAATATAACACACATTTGAAGTATGTCCATGAGTACCACAATAGAAACATGTTGGTGCATTTGAAAAATCAACTTTAGAAAAATCAACAGCATTTCTATGAGACTTACTCTTAGCATTAGTATAACCCAAACCAAACTTGTTTGAATTTCCTCTTTGAAAATTTAACAATGTGCGCAATCTAATATCACAACTTGTGAAACTTGCAAGCTTATTTTTCAAAATAACATTTTCATATTTAAGCAACTTGCAATTCTCACAATCAACCACAATATTCAATCTACTAGCACAATCACAAGAAGAACTAGAATATATAAGATCAAGAGTTTCATTTTGAAGATTAAGCTCATCAACTTGTTTTTGAAGTTCTAAAATCTCTTGTTGATGTTTCAAAATGAGCTTCTTTCTTTCAATGTTTTTCAAAGCTAGTTTCTTAATATGTTCATGCATTTCTTCATAAGCATTATATAAAATTTCATATTTGGAAGAAATTTCGGATTTAGTTTCACTTACATCGCTATCCTCGCTTTGTTCACTTGATTCATCATTTGAACTTTCTTCTTCATTTACTAGAGCTATCAAGTTGAGAGTAGCGACTTCTTCATCATCCGAAGAACTACTTGATGTGCTTTTCTTTTCCTCTTCATCATCCCAAACGATGTATGCCTTCTTATGCATTTAATTTTTCTTTTCTTTCTCCTTCTTCTTGAGATACTTAGAGCATGAGTATTTGAGATGACCGGGTTTTCCGCATTCATGGCAAACCACTCCTTCTTTTGTTGTCTTGGTCTTGTAGTGTGGGGGATTCTTCTTTTTACTTTTGTCTTTGTTCAACCTTCCTTTTCTCCTTAGAAGCTTATTAAACTTTCTTAGAAGAAGTTTCATCTCTTCTTCATCAATGTCCGAATCGGAATCTTCATTATCATCACTATCGGAACTCTCTTCCTTTTTATATGAATTTTTGGCTTTGAGAGCAATTCCTTTTCTTTCTTTGTTCTTATCCGAATCTTCATGCATATGCAAACGTCCAAGCTCCATTTCATGTTCTTGAAGCTTTCCGAAAAGTGTTGCTAAGTCCATGGTGTCCAAGTCCTTTGATTCAACAATTGCGGTAACCTTAGGTTGCCATTCCCTACTTAGACATCTTAAAACTTTGTTAGCAAGTTCACAATTCATGAAAGTTTTTCCAAGAGCAATGAGATGATTAATAATATGTGTAAAACGTTTTTGCATAATAAATATAGATTCATTAGGCAACATACGAAACAATTCATATTCATGCATCAAAGAATTTAATCTAGCACGCCTAACTTCACTAGTGCCTTCATGTGTGACTTGCAAGGTGTCCCACATTTCTTTGGCATTACGACATTGGGAGACTCTAAAGAACTCATCATAAGATAGAGCGGAGGTGATGATATTCTTAGCTTTTAAATCATATTGAATTTTCCTTTTATCATCATCGGTCCACTTATCTTTGGGGGTAAGTTGAGATACACCTTCTACTTGAGTTGAGGGAATATGAGGACCATTCTCAATGGCTTCCCAAATGTTCATGTCTATAGCTTCTATAAAAATTCTCATTCTAACTTTCCAATAAGCATAACCCTCTCCACAAAACATAGGAGGGAGACTTATCGAAGCACCTTCACCACCAAAGGGATTCGTAGAACCCATTTGTAGTTTCCTCAAGGATCTTTACGAAAAAGCTCTATGCTCGTGTCTTTCGACCGAGCTCTGATACCAATTGTAAAAAGCTACAATCGGTGGGTGAAATAACTAGGAGACACTAGGAGAACACCTAAAAGGGGGGGTTGAATATGTGTTAGAGAAACCTTGAAATATTTTCGAAAGAAACGAGTCGAAACAATTAAAACGAATGATTTTTACAAAAGTTTCAGCCCTTAATCGATTAAGCAAGGTTGTTAATCGATTAACACTTGAAAAACACTAGTTAATCGATTAATCAAACAGGTTAATCGATTAATGCCAGAAAACTTGATTTTGGTTAATCGATTAACACCTACAGTTAATCGATTAATCACTGTTAAAACTGAAAAATCATTTTTCAATCGAATACGAAAATCAATCAATTAACACGTATGATCAGAGATAAAGCGGAATTGATTAACACCAATATTCCTATTGATTACCTAGGTTATGAAAATGATTTTCCCCAAATCAATTTGCACAATTAAGATTCAATTCAATAAATTATGAAAATCAATCTTTTCTAGGTTTTCAACCAAGAACATATGAAATGACTTGAATATAAAGAGTTAAGGGAATAGAGATACTGCACAGAGATTTATCCTGGTTCACTCTCATCCACTTGAGAGCTACATCCAGTCCCCTCTTCAACCAAGAGAGATTCTTCACTATGAGGAATTAGAGTTCTCAAATTACAAGCAAATGCCTCTCAAGACTCCTTTCTTGATAGCCTCCAAGAGATACCACACTCTTGTCTTGCAACCCTATTGAATCTAATCTAACCTATTCCCTTGCTTGTTGATATCCCCAAAACAAGTCTTCCATGTGCTTGATGATACCTCACACCAAGGCTTCCAAATGCTTGTTAACACAACAAGACTTCCAAGATGACTTTTTGCTTGATGATTAACCACCAAGGCTTCCTTTTGTTGTAGATAGCTTGCCTTCTTGCAATGATCACAACCAAAATGAAAACAATAACAATCCTATGAATCTCTTTCAATGGCTATGAAAATATCAACATAAGAGATTCAACGATTCTTGATCAAAGAATGTAAAAGTGAAAGCTTTGATCTATGAAAGTGAGAAAGAATAGTGTGGCTTTGATCTTATGTAAAATTGATATGAAAATTGTTCTAATATTCTAATTAATTCACAAAAGGTTAGGAAAAGGTTTATATAGAATACCCAAAAGTTAGGAAACTTAAAAACTGATTTTGAGAAGTTAAAAACATATTTTAAAAACCAGTTTTACAGGTCTTAATCGATTAACATGTGGCTTAATCGATTAACCACTGTAACAATGTGTATGTTAATCGATTAACCTAACCCTTAATCGATTAACCACTGCTAAATTCACTTAAAACTTGTTTTCTCAAAACTAAACCTTTCCTTTCAAACCTTTAAGCCACCTATTGATTTTAGGTTAAGTGAAAACTCAAATTATGATATAATCATGACCTTGATAGAGATTCACTACCCTCTAAAGACTCTATCCAAACTCATCAAAATAAAAGACTCAAACTAAAGATATTACAATTATAAGCAACTTGAATCTTCATGAGCTTGCTCTCTCTTCATCATTTGTTGTTTGTTGTTGATTGATGAACTTCTTCATATTTGAGCTTGATCAAAACTTTTGTAGCTTGTTCAAAACCTTTTGTCATTATCCAAACATTCTCACTGGATCTAACAATACTATTATTCTCAATCAAGTTTTTACAGTAGTACATAAATACATACAAAGCAAAATATTGCACTTATGCTAATGCCCAAGATTTTCAAAATACACCTCTGTTGAGGTTTGACTTAATTAGCTATACTCACCTCCCTTGAAATTCAATTGTCATTTCGCTTACCTTCTCTTCAGGGGTAAAATACTCTGCAGGAGCTAGAATAGTCTATAGCAATAAGATAGAAAAAACCACTTTTGAAATTTACTCAGTAAGGAAAAGATCTAGACAAGTACGAGGACTCTAATCCAATATTCCACTTGGTATTTACTCCTTGAAATCAAGTTTTTGTATTCATTAATTTGATTATCAAAAAGTGAGACTTAAATTATAAGAAAAATGAGCCACTGAAATGACAACTTCCTCTTTAAATTTCACTCAAGCTGTTAAGCATATGTAAATTACTTTCCACTTTCCACTTTCCAGTGACTCTGACTCCAAAGAGACGACTTTAACATAATCTTTGTTTTCGCTTAAAAAAAATATTTGTTTTCTTTTTACTTTACAAGAAAATAGAACTCTATTCCCATTTTATGACTAGTAACATAACAATAAAAAAAAGGCTTATACCAAATTAAAGCAAAAACAGTGCCAGAACTTGTGAGTTCCAACGTCACACGCTTTCTTAGTAAGGAGGCCAAAGACTAAGAACAGGAAAATCCTAACATTGTTTACTCACATACTTATCATCTTTTGCAAATGAAAAGTTTGCTACTTTCATTTGTCCATATCAGAAACACACACAACACAATAGAAAAGAATGATCTTTTTTTTCTAGCTACATGTTATCCTCACGGAAGCAAATTATGTTCAAGCTCAGAACATCCATAACATATGTTCCAACAAGGTAAGACATCATAGTGAGTGGTGAGATGGTATCCCTTCCGCGATTGACAGTTCTAAATAAAATACTCCCTCACAGCCACTGGCACCAACTGTGTAGTAAGTGGCTCTGGCTAAATTAAGTAGTTAAATAATTTACATAAATCGCAGAGTCACTGACACCAAGGGACTGCAGATCATTAAGTTAATTAGCAATAGTCATAACCAATTTTTCATTATTACACGAATGTCTCATGTTAATCAGATGAATCTCATCTAGCCTTCAAGAACAAATTAATCAATTTTCCTCTAAATCAAACACTCCAGAGTTCACACAAATCAATATCATGAATTATATAAAAGAATAACGAAAATCATGATTATATTATCAACAACAGTCCACCTACACAGCATATGTAATTCTAATGCCCAAAACACCTAACCAATTCACATTCTGCAGCAAAGCTAGCAGAACAGAATTGAACCCCTCTCAACAAATATAGATGGGTGCATCTTCAATAACCAGCCATGAAGAAGGCTGAAACAGAGAAGCACAAAACCACCTTGTTTACATTCAAGCTTCATATAGGCAATTTAATTACAAAAAGAAAAGCAAGATGAGAAGGTAAATTATTGAAGATAGTGTGTTATAAGAGAACAATTCACCCCCAACTTGTACCAAACATACCTCTCATAGATAGCTTATGCTTTGTACCAACTTGTACCAAACATACCTCTTAATGAAAATATCAAGGACTTGCATACAAGAAATGCTAGAGAAAAAAATCCTAGCGCTGCAATTTTCTGATTTTTCTATTTTGAACCTCTTAACCTTTTACTATACAATCAAGATAGATTTACTAAAAGCTCACAATTTCATTTTTATGATTTTTCTATTTTGAACCTCTTAACCTTTTACTATACAATCAAGATAGCTTTACTAAAAGCTCACGATTTCATTTCTGGTTTGCTACAATTGTCACAAGAGGCTTTATAGCTTCAGACAACTTCACAGCTACCCTTTATTGTTCTTAAATATCAGACAAAATTACTTTGTAATATTCCAGGTGAAAAAGACTTTGATCACTTATAAACAAAATTTCAACTGAAAGCCAAAAAAATATATCAGTTGCAAAATGTCAAACCAAAGGTGTCAATTATGCTTTGTTCACTATATTTGTAGAATGTAGATGCATCAAGATCCTATTCTGAAATGTTGGTCATAGAGGAAAAGATAGAATAGCTAATAGTTGATTTCCACATTAGTAAATTACAAGTATCATTTTATTGGCAACAAGTTTAGTGTATATAAACATTGATACACTTAAAATTTAGAAAACTTACCAAAAATGTTGTACCCATTTGAAGTGGATTACACCACCAAGACTTCACCTTAATTCTCTCAACCACATCAGCCAAAGAAGGGGTTTCTTGATCAATGATTGCCCAATTTCTACATAACAGAAATCAGTTGAGTTAATGGATTTTTTAGATAAGCAGATAAACTTCACTCATCATTAATAATTGCAAGTTGTAAGCACAACAAGCTGATTGATAATCAATTTGACTAAAATATACAATGTACATTGCATATTGCATAAGATTCTTTGAAACTTAACACTTAAATCTTATTGTCCAAAATATGTGATCCTAAGGGTATAAGGTCCCACATGATCAAGAAGTAGATACCTTTATACAAAATAGGGAATTAAAATTCAACCATCAACAAGAGAAATCGGAGGCTACAACTCACCAAAAGAGGGAATTAAAATTCATCCCCTCATATGAGAACAACTTATGAGAGTTAAGTATGAAAATAACTTTTAAACTTCCCATAAAAAAAGCTAAACACAAAAAATTGAAACCCTAAAATTGAGAAGCAAAATCAAAACCAAAAACAAGAGAAATAGGAGGCTACAACTCACCGGTGTGACAAGGAAGTGGTTCGGTGTTGGGGTGGTGGCTCGATGTCGTGGGAGGAGGTGAGAACAATGGTGAGTTGGGGGTGTGGTTCAGAGCAACAATGAAGGCTCAAAGTGACGGTTCGGTGGTCGAGGGCGGTGATGGCTCGATGAAGGGTTGAGTACGGCTATGGTTAAATGAGTGGAGTGAGCCAGTGAGGGTTTGGATCGGTGAAGTGGTTCAGTGTTGGGGTGGGGTGGGCTGAGGACGAAAAGCGATTCGGTGGAGGGCTGGCTGAGGTGAGAACGACAACCCGGTGGAGGCTGGCTGAGGACGGCGGATGGCGACAGTGCATGGGTGCGTGGGTGTTGATCGTGTGGAAGACGAAAAGGAGGGAGACAGAGGAGTCAGTAGTGTACTGATGAAGCAGAAGGGGTGGTTTAAATAAAATAAAAAATAAAAAATATTTTAAATCATAGAAACAACAGCGCTCCAAGTATATAGCGCGAAAGAAGTAAAAATTTCGCCCCATACAATTAACAACATTTACTTAATGAAGTGCAGTCTATTAAGTGTTACAATTTTTTTAAAGGATTTTTACAGCATTCTCTCAAGTAAATGCTGTTAAAAGTGCAATCCTAGAACACAACTTGTGTATAAATGGATTTTTCACAGCATCTTAAACACAAGTGCTATAAAATGCGTGTTGTTAAAACTCCTTTGTGGCATAATGTTCCAAGAAGATGTCCGCAGAGAGAAAGAATTGGCGTTCCTGAATCTGGTGCAAGGGAATCTAAGCGTCGGGGAGTATGCTGCGAGGTTCGAAGATCTTATTTACTATGAGGGTAGCTACTGTGATGCTGATGAACGGACTAAATGCATCAAGTTTGAAGCTGGGCTTTGTACTGAAATTAAGATTGCCTTCGAGTATCAAAACATTGCCAACTTCTCCCAACTGGTTAATATTACCAGTACTTATGAAAAGGGTCTGAAACAGAAGGCGTTTGAGGATCGAAACAAGAGTGTGCAGAGAATTGGAGGTCTTGTTAGGGGAAGGGGTCCAACACAGAAATCTGGCCCCTATGTGAATTCCAATGCTAGGGCAGCAGTTCCAAGGGGAATAGGTCAAAATGGGAATGCTCCTGGTGCTGTACCAACCTGTCAACACTGTGGGAAACAACATTGTGGTGTTTGTTGGGTTTTGAGCCAGTACAGGAGAGAAGGACTGTTCTTTCAATGTGGTCAACCTGGGCATTTTGCTATGAATTGTCCTAAGAGTACCTTGAATAAAGAGGTGAATGTAGCTAGGGTTTAGACAATAGGTGCATGTCAACTGCTTCAGAAGGGCAACGTTTATACAATGGATGGTGAAGAGGTGACCGATGCAGATGAGCTGATACTAGGTATCTGTTATGTTAATAATATATCTTGTGGAGTGCTATTTGATTATGGCTCTATTTGAAAGGTGTGGATGACTCATTTCAGAATACGGTGGAGCAGATGTTGTTTGTAAATTCTGTTGACCTAAAGGTGATGGGGGGACACTTTTCATGGAGTGGTGTAGGGCTAGCTTGTTGACCTAATAAGCAAGAGGTCAACCTAGATGCTGAAGATTTGCCAAACCTTTGGGTTGACCTGGTTGAGGGCCTAGCATTTAATGATTTAAACATTGTTTTGACTGATGATGAGGCATAAATCCCTTATGCTGGGTAGCCCTTTTTTAATCATTGCTGATACTGTTTACAAATGTCTTGTTTGACTTCTGCTGTGTACACAAGTAATTTTGCTTTGTCTTTATACAATTTAGGTTGTCGTTGTTCGAGCGTTTTTACTTGCTGTCCAACAAGTGTTTTTAAGTAGTAATTGTAAGTTCCATGATGAATGTTTTGATAATGACAAAGTGTTTTGAACAAGCTATCATGTGATGATCAAGTCCAAGTTCAACAAGCAACAACAAACATCAAGTGAAGAAGAGAGAACAAGCTCATGAAGACTTAGTTTGAGTATAATTGTAATTGTTTTATCTTTTGCCTCTCAAGCTTCATAGGTCTTTTATTTGATGAGTTTGGTTAGAGTATCTTAGAGGGTAGTGAATCTCATTCATAAGTCATGATTTAATCATAATTTGAGTTTTCACTTAACCTAGAATCAATAGGTGGCTTAAAGGTTTTAAAGGAAAGGTTGGTTTTTGAGAAAACAAGTTTTAATCAAGTGCAGTATCAATCTACTCGAGTAAATCAAGATTTAATCGAGTAGTACTCGAGTATGCTGCAATTTACTCGAGTAAACACTGTTGAACTGATTTTTTAAAATACGATTTTCACTTCTCAAAATCAGTTTTCAAGTGCCATAACTTTTGGGTATTCTAAAAAAACCTTTTCCTAACCTTTGTGATGATTACCTATCATTTTGATATTCATTTTACAAAGAATCAAGCCACTCTATTCTCTCTCAATTTCAAAGATCAAAGCTTTTCTATTTTCATATTATTTGATCAAGAACCTTTGAATCTCTTGTGTGATTTGTCATAGCTATTGATTGAGATTCATTAGGATTGTTATGTGTATTCATTGAGTTGTAATCTTTGCAATAAGGCAAGCCACTACAACAAACAAGAAGCCTTGGTGTGTCGATTATCATCAAGCAACGTTCATTGAAGAAGAAGGAGTCTTGGTTGTGAATCAAGCAAGGAGAAGCCTTGGTGTGTGGATTATCATCAAGAAAATGAAGACTTGTTGTGTCGATTATCAACAAGGGGTAGAGGTTAGATTAGAGAGAAGATCAATAGGATTACAAGGCAAGGGTGTCGGTTATCTCTTGTAGGCTAGCAAGAAGGGAGTCTTGTGAGGCATTTACTTGTAATTTGAGAACTCTAATTCCTCATAGTGAAGAATCTCTCTTGGTTGAAGAGGGGACTGGATGTAGCTTTCAAGCGGGTGAAAGTGAACCAGGATAAATCGCTGTGTCGTATCTCTAAACCCTTACTCTTTATATTCAAGTCATTTGATTGCGTTCTTGGTTGAAAACCTAGAAAGATTGATTTTCATAATTGATTGAATTGAATCTTTAATTGTTCAAATTGATAAAGGGAAAATCATTTTCATAACTAGGATAATCAATAAGAATATAGGTGTTAATCATCTCCGTTGAATCTCTGATCTTTCATGTGAATTGATTGATTTTCGTATGCGAATGAAAACTTGATTTTTCTGGTTTCTGTCAGATATACTCGAGTAAACGAGTCTTTAATCGAGTATTCTGAACTTTACTCGAGTAAACCTGAACAAAATTGCAAAAATCTTTTGTTTTGATTGTTTCGATTTGTTTCGTTCGAAAATCTTTCAAGGTATCTTGTACACCTATTCAACCCCCCCTTCTAGGTGTATTCCTAGGGTTCCTTTGTCTCTCCAACCACCAATTGCGGTTTCCTCAATTGGTATCAGAGCTCGGTCGAAAGACACGAGCATAAGAGCTTTTTCGTAAAGATCCTAGTTAAGTAACCGCAATGGGTTCTACGAATTCCTTTGGTGGTGAAGGTGCTTCAATAAGTCGTCCTCCATTGTTTACCGGAGAAGGCTATGCATATTGGAAAGTTAGAATGAAAATCTTTATCCAAGCCATAGATAGTGAAATTTGGAAAGTAGTTGAAAAAGGTCCTCATATCCCCTCTAGTTTAGTTGAAGGTGTAGAACAATTGATCCCCGAGGATAAGTGGAAGGATGATGATAGAAAGAAAGTTCAATATGATTATAAAGCAAAGAATATCATTACCTCCGCTTTATCCTATGACGAGTTCTTTAGAGTTTCTCAATGTTCTAGTGCTAAGGAAATGTGGGACACTTTACAAGTGACTCATGAAGGAACTAGTGAGGTTAGGAGAGCTAGATTGAATGCTTTAATGCGTGATTATGAATTGTTTCAAATGCTTCCAAATGAATCTATAAATGATATGCAAAAGTGTTTTACTCACATTATAAATCATTTACTTGCTCTTGGTAAAACTTTTCTTAAAGGTGAACTTTCTAACAAAGTGTTGAGATGTTTAGACAGGAATTGGCAACCAAAAGTAACGGCTATTGTTGAATCTAAAGATTTGGATGCTATGGATCTAGCAACACTTTTTGGAAAGCTTCAAGAACATGAAATGGAGCTTGGACGCTTGAATATCAATGAAGAGTCGGATAAAAACAAAGAAAGAAAGGGACTTGCTCTTAAAGTCAAGAGTAGATCTTACAAAAAGAAAGAGAGTTCCGATGATGATGATAGTGAAGATTCCGATTCGGATGTTGATGAAAAAGACATGAAACTTTTGCTAAGGAAGTTTGACAAATTTCTAAGGAGAAAAGGAAGGTTGAACAAAGACAAAAGTAAAGAGAAGGATTCCCCACACTACAAGATCAAAACTTCAAGAGAAGGTGTAGTTTGCCATGAATGTGGAAAGCCTGGTCATCTCAAGTAATCATGCTCTAAGTATCTTAAGAAGAAGGAGAAAGAAAAGAAAACTAAAAGGGCATACATAGTTTGGGATAGTGATGAAGATAACAAGAAAAGCACATCGAGTAGTTCTTCGGATAATGAAGAAGCCGCTTGTCTCAACTTGATAACTCTAGTAGATGATGAAGAACAAAGTTCAAATGATGAATCAAGTGAACAAAGCGAGGATAGCAATGTAAGTCTTACTAAATCCGAAATTTCTTCTAAATATGAATTGTTATACAATGCTTATGAAGAAATGCATGAACAACTTGAAAAACTAGCTTTGAAAAACATTGAAAGAAAGAAGCTCATTTTGAAACATCAAAAAGAGATTTTAGAACTTCAAAAACAAGTTGATGAGCTTAATCTTGAAAATGAAACTCTTGATCTTATATATGCTAGTTCTTCTTGTGATTGTGCTAGTAGAGTGAATATTGTGGTTGATTGTGAGAAGTGCAAGTTGCTTAAAGATGAAAATGCTATTTTGAAAAATAAGCTTGCAAGTTTCACAAGTGGTGATATTAAATTGCGCACATTGTTAAATTTTCAAAGAGAAAATTCAAACAAGTTTGGTTTGGGTTATACTAATGCTAAGAGTAATTCTCATAGAAATGTTGTTGATTTTTCTAAAGTTGATTTCTCAAATGCACCAACATGTTTCTATTGTGGTACTCATGGACATACTTCAAATGTGTGTTATATTAAAGTGCATGGTATACCTAAAGGAGATTTTGTTTGGATGAAAAAGGGTGAAAGTCCCTACACTAATAAAAATGGATCCAAAACCATTTGGATACCAAAAAGCAAAGCATGATTGTTTTGTAGGTATGATTGAAGAGCAAAGAGAGCTTACAAGTGTTATTCATATTTGCATCTTCAATTGGAATCAAAAGAAGTCCTACAATATGGTACAAATGTTATGGTTAGTTTGTGAACTTCATATGGTATCTTCTCAATTGGTATTTCTTTTCTAAATGTTTAATTAAATCATTTGGTATCATTGAGTAGATTCATAGATGGTTATCATGATATAGTGACATGCTTTGGTTGTTATTAAAGAAATATCACAATTGGTATCAAATATTTGTTGATATATGTACTTCTTTACAATTGATATCTTCTTTGTTAAGTGATATTATGATATTTTAGTTCTCAATTGGTATCATATTACATTGTTATATTCTCTTGCCAATTGGTATCACATTTCAAAGTATAGTTCTATTCTATTTGTTCAATTGGTATCAATGTTGTAAAGAAATGATCATTGATTTCTTACCTTGGCTTAGATGTTATATTTCAATTGGTATATATTGCTTTTTGATAATGCCAAAGGGGGAGAAATATGATGTTTTGAATTGAATGGAATGTTTCTCAAAGGGGAGAAATGATTGTTGGATGAATATTATGCTTTTTAGATGTTTGTTTGGAGAAAGGTTGTTTTTTGTTGTTTTTATGTAGGTTGAGCAAAGTTGTTGAAGATAGGGGGAGAATCAAGCTTCTTTCAATTGGATTCAAATGTCAAAAGCATTTATTGAGGGGGAGCAAGAGTCTCACCAAGTGATCAAATTGTTAAAGCATCAACAACTTCAAAGAACTTTTGGAGAACTTCAAAACATGGTTTGTCATTTTCAAAAAGGGGGAGATTGTAAGTTCCATGATGAATGTTTTGATAATGACAAAGTGTTTTGAACAAGCTATCATGTGATGATCAAGTTCAAGTTCAACAAGCAACAACAAACATCAAGTGAAGAAGAGAGAACAAGCTCATGAAGACTTAGTTTGAGTATAATTGTAATTGTTTTATCTTTTGCCTCTCAAGCTTCATAGGTCTTTTATTTGATGAGTTTGGTTAGAGTATCTTAGAAGGTAGTGAATCTTATTCATAAGTCATGATTTAATCATAATTTGAGTTTTCACTTAACCTAGAATCAATAGGTGGCTTAAAGGTTTTAAAGGAAAGGTTGGTTTTTGAGAAAACAAGTTTTAATCAAGTGCAGTATCAATCTACTCGAGTAAATCAAGATTTAATCGAGTAGTACTCGATATGCTGCAATTTACTCGAGTAAACACTGCTGAACTAATTTTTTAAAATACGATTTTCACTTCTCAAAATCAGTTTTCAAGTGCCATAACTTTTGGGTATTCTATAAAAACCTTTTCCTAACCTTTGTGATGATTACCTATCATTTTGATATTCATTTTACAAAGAATCAAGCCACTCTATTCTCTCTCAATTTCAAAGATCAAAGCTTTTCTATTTTCATATTATTTGATCAAGAACCTTTGAATCTCTTGTGTGATTTGTCATAGCTATTGATTGAGATTCATTAGGATTGTTATGTGTATTCATTGAGTTGTAATCTTTGCAATAAGGCAAGCCACTACAACAAACAAGAAGCCTTGGTGTGTCGATTATCATCAAGCAACGTTCATTGAAGAAGAAGGAGTCTTGGTTGTGAATCAAGCAAGGAGAAGCCTTGGTGTGTGGATTATCATCAAGCAATTGAAGACTTGTTGTGTCGATTATCAACAAGGGGTAGAGGTTAGATTAGAGAGAAGATCAATAGGATTACAAGGCAAGGGTGTCGGTTATCTCTTGTAGGCTAGCAAGAAGGGAGTCTTGTGAGGCATTTACTTGTAATTTGAGAACTCTAATTCCTCATAGTGAAGAATCTCTCTTGGTTGAAGAGGGGACTGGATGTAGCTTTCAAGCGGGTGAAAGTGAACCAGGATAAATCGTTGTGTCGTATCTCTAAACCCTTACTCTTTATATTCAAGTCATTTGATTGCGTTCTTGGTTGAAAACCTAGAAAGATTGATTTTCATAATTGATTGAATTGAATCTTTAATTGTTCAAATTGATAAAGGGAAAATCATTTTCATAACTAGGATAATCAATAAGAATATAGGTGTTAATCATCTCCGTTGAATCTCTGATCTTTCATGTGAATTGATTGATTTTCGTATGCGAATGAAAACTTGATTTTTCTGGTTTCTGTCAGATATACTCGAGTAAACGAGTCTTTAATCGAGTATTCTGAACTTTACTCGAGTAAACCTGAACAAAATTGCAAAAATCTTTTGTTTTGATTTTTTCGATTTGTTTCGTTCGAAAATCTTTCAAGGTATCTTGTACACCTATTCAACCCCCCCTTCTAGGTGTATTCCTAGGGTTCCTTTGTCTCTCCAACCACCAATTGCGGTTTCCTCAATTGGTATCAGAGCTCGGTCGAAAGACACGAGCATTCAATCACAAACACTTATCATTTTATTTTCACTAACTCATTCTTCTTTTACTTTTTCCATTCTTTTGTATCATTTCTTTCTTTTTCTCTATTCCTTTCTTTTCTTTTTTTTCCTTTCTTTTTCTTTTCTTTGTGCTTCGTATCTTTTACTCTTGGGGTCTTTGCAAACACACCACTGCGCACAATTCCCTGAATTGGGCGTCTTACCGCTGCGCACGCCATTAAATCGCGCAACTTACGCAACCAATGCACCCAGCGGGGCATACTTACTTGTCCTGACATCCGCAAAACCGTTATTAGGGTATTACGAACCCACCACTGCGCACAACTCCATGAATTGGGTGTCTTACCGCTGCACACGCTATTAAGTCGTGCGGCTTACGCAACCAATGCACCCAGCGAGGTGTACTTACATGGCCTGGCATCCATAGACCGTATCTGCATATCTTATCAGAGTATTGCGAACCCACTACTGCGTACGACTCCATGAATCGGGCGTCTTACCGCTGCGCATGCCATTAAATCGTGCGGCTTACGCAACCAATGCACCCAGCGGGGCGTACTTACTTGGCCTGGCATTCGCATACCCAAATCCTTTAATCTTTATCACATTCTCTTTATTTTATTTATTCTCATTCTTCGATCACATTTCATCTCTTTCATTCAGTCTTTTATCACATTCTCATTCTTCATTTTATTTCAATTTATTCGATCATATTTCTTCTCTTTCATTCAATACTTTAATTTCGTTTACTCTTTCGTTCTACTCTTTCAATTATGGGGAAAAGTCTCAACTAGCATTCTAAAGGTTACTTGACTTTACTCAAGGTCACACATTTATTTTCATTTAAGGCAACCAACCACATATACATATTTCTATGGAAAATAATCAAACAATCACATTCCAACCCTCATTAAAGCAGCCCGCTACATATTAATATTTCCATAACAAATAATCAAATATCAAATCATATATCCAATCATCAAGTCATAAAACATCAAGTAATGCATATAATACATAAATCCCATGTAAATGTCAAATATTAAAATCCAATCATCAAGTCAAGTATATAAGATATAAATATCACGTGGGGTTTCTACTCTTCCCTTAAATCATTATTATTTATTATTACCGGTTACCCTAGGGTTCATTAACATACAAACTCATCCAATCTCAATCATCATTATACACTACCTATATTTACATTTCTTAAGCTAAGGTAACATTCCCCCTTACCTTAGAAGCGATAAATAAAGCGAACCTTAACCCTTAGTCTTAAGACCCTAGCCTTTGAACTTTGTAATCAGGTTGAGAAGCGAAGTATGATGATGTTGAGGTGCTCCCCCTTTTTCTCTAGTGATGATGGTAGTATCAAAAAGAGAGAAGAGCCATGATCCTTGAAACAAAGAAAAAGGCAATAAAAAGCTTAGAGATGATGATGGTGTTGTGTGTTTGAGAAAGAAAGGAAAGAGAAGCACTTACCCAACTCTCACCTTGATGCTTAATTGGTGTAGGGGAAGAACCTAAGAGAGAGGATGATGGTGATTGATTCTCATGAACCAACCCAAAGGAGATGAAGGGAAGATGTAACTTGAAGAGGATAAGGGAACTTGAAGCTTGGCCAACAATGGAGTTTGTGTGATGAAGAGGATGATGCTCCAACCTTCCTTGCCCTAGCACCCACGTAGATGAAGAGGAAATGAGGAATGGAAATGAGTCTTAGCATTGAAGGGAGAAATGAGTGACTAAGAATGGGCTTGGGGTGGGCAAAATCCCGTTTTTGCCCTTGTTGGTGCTGATTTCCGCACCAGTCTTAGAATTTTATTGAACTTTCTTAGTAGAAGCTTCATCTCCTCTTCATCAATATCCGAATCGGAATCTTCATTATCATCATCATCATCAACGGAACTCTCTTCCTTTTTATATGACCTTTGAGCTTTAAGAGCAATTCCTTTTCTTTCTTTGTACTTATCCGACTCTTCATGCATTTGCAAACGTTCAAGCTCCATTTCATGTTCTTGTAGCTTTCCGAAAAGTGTTGCTAAGTCCATTGTGTCCAAGTCCTTTGATTCAACAATTGCGGTAACCTTGGGTTGCCATTCCCTACTTAGACATCTTAAAACTTTGTTAACAAGTTCACAATTCACGAAAGTTTTACCAAGAGCAATGAGATGATTAACAATATGAGTAAAACGTTTTTGCATAAAACATATAGATTCATTAGGCAACATATGAAACAATTCATATTCACGCATCAAAGAATTTAATCTAGCACGCCTAACTTCACTAGTGCCTTCATGTGTGACTTGCAAGGTGTCCCACATATCTTTGGCATCTTTACATTGGGAGACTCTAAAGAACTCATCATAAGATAGAGCGGAGGTGATGATATTTTTTGCTTTTAAATCATATTGAATTTTCCTTTTATCATCATCGGTCCACTTATCTTTGGGAGTTAGTGTAAGCACACCTTCTACATCTTTTGAGGGAATATAAGGACCAATTTTAATGGCTTCCCAAATGTTCACATCTATAGCTTCTATAAAGATTCTCATCCTAATTTTCCAATAACCATAACCCTCTCCACCAAATATAGGAGGGCGATTAATTGAAGCACCTTCACCACCAAAAGGATTCGTAGAACCCATTGTAGTTTCTCAAGGATCTTAACGAAAAATCTCTATGCTCGTGTCTTTCGACCGAGCTCTGATACCAATTGTTGGAAAACTACACTCGGTGGGTGAAATAACTAGGAACACTAGGAGAACACCTAGAAGGGGGGTTGAATAGGTGTTATAGAAACTTTGAAAGATTTTCGCAAGAAATAAATCTAAACGATTAAAACCAATGAAAATCAATCAATTAACAAATATTATATCAGAGATTAAGCGGAAACAATTAACACCTATATTCTTATTGATTCACCTAGGTTATGAAAATGATTTTCCCTTTATCAATTTTGCACAATAAAGATTCAATTCAATCAAATATAGAAAAATCACTTTTTCTAGGTTTTCAATCAAGAACACAATTAATAACAAGAATTGTAAAGAGTAGAGAGTTTAGAGATACGACACAGTGATTTATCCTGGTTCACTTTCATCCACTTGAAAGCTACTCCAGTCCCCTCTTCAACCAAGAGAGATTCTTCACTATGAGGAATTAGAGTTTCTCAAATTACAAGTAAATGCCTCACAAGACTTCCTTCTTGCTAGCCTACAAGAGATACCACACCCTTGCCTTGTAATCCTATTGATATCTAATCTAACCTCTACTTGCTTGTTGATAACCCCACAACAAGTCTTCTTTGCTTGCTTCACTCACAAGACTTCCAAGTACTTTGAGATTCTTCAAAGTGCCTTCCAAATGCTTGATGAAATGCTTCTTCAAGACTTTCAACTAAACTTGCTTGATTCACAAAATCAAGGCTTCCTTTGTTGTAGAATGTTTGCCTCTTGCAATGATTACAACACAAATGAAAACAAAATAACAATCCTATGAATCTCTTTCAAAAGCTATGAAAAGATCAACATGAGAGATTCAAGGTTCTTGATCAAAGAATATAAAAATGAGAGCTTTGATCTTGAGAGAGTGAGAGAGAATAGTGTGGCTTTGATTCTTTGTAAAATTGTGTATCAAAATGATTCTAGTTGATAGAAATGATTAGGAAAAGGTTTATATAGAATACCCAAAAGTTGGAGCACTTAGAATGGCTTTTGAGAAGTGAAAAACGTATTTAAAAAACCATATCTGATCAAGTTACTCGAGTGAAATGAGTGTTACTCGAGTAATACGAAAGCTGCATAAATTTCACTCGAGTGAAAAAGGTTTTACTCGAGTAAAAGTTCAGATAATCGATTATCAAAAGTTTGTTAATCGATTATTAGTTCAAAATACACTGCTAATCAATTATCAATATCTGTTAATCGATTATTAACATTAAAAATCACTTAAAACTTGTTTTCTCAAAAACTAAACCTTTTCTTTCAAACCTTTAAGCCACCTATTGATTTTAGGCAAAGTGAATACTCAAAATATGATATAATCATGCAATCAAAAGAGATTCACTACCCTCTAATAAACTCTACCCAAACTCATAAACTAAAAGACTTGTGAGGCAAAAGATAAAACATTAAAACATAAACTACCAAACTAAGTCTTCATGAGTTGGCTCTCTCTTTATAACTTGATGTTTGTTGTTGCTTGTTGAGCTTGAACTTGATCAACACATTTGTAGCTTGTTCAAAACCTTTTGGCATTTATCAAAACATTCTTCATGGATCTTACAATCTCCCCCTTTTTGAAAATGACAAACATGTTTTGAAATCGTTTGAAGTTCATTGAAGTTGTTGATGCTTGAACCATTTGATCACTTGGTGAGACTCTTGCTCCCCCTCAATTAATGCTTTTGACATTTGAAATCCAATTGAGTAAGCTTGATTCTCCCCCTATCTTCAACAACTTTGCTCAACCTACATAAAAACAACAAAACAACCTTTCTCCAAACATACCATTTAAAAATTTCTCCCTTTGTTTCAAAAACATCATATTTCTCCCCCTTTGGCGTTATCAAAAAGAAATATATACCAATTGAAATAAGATCTAAGCCAAAATAGAGAAATACTAGGAGATATAACAACCAAAAGCATGATAATCATCTAATGATTACTCAATGATATCAATTATAACAAATTGTATACCAATATCATGATACCAATTGTAAAATATCAAATGTTACCAATTTGTAGGATTTTCTTCTTGATACCAATTGAAGTAGCAAATGAATGAATATCACATGAAAGTCCTTTTGCTCTTCAATCATACCTACAAAAACAATCATGCTTTGCTTTTTGGTATCCAAATGGTTTTGGATCCATTTTTGTTAGTGTAGGGACTTTCACCCTTTTTCACCCAAACAAAGTCTCCTTTAGGTATACCATGCACTTTAACATAACATACATTTGAAGTATGTCCATGAGTACCACAATAGAAACATGTTGGTGCATTTGAAAAATCAACCTTTGAAAAATCAACAACATTTCTATGAGATTTACTCTTAGCATTAGTATAACCCAAACCGAACTTGTTTGAATTTTCTCTTTGAAAATTTAACAATGTTCGCAATCTAATATCACCATTTGTGAAACTTGCAAGCTTATTTTTCAAAATAGCATTTTAATCCTTAAGCAACTTGCAATCCTCACAATCAACCACATTATTCAATCTACTAGCACAATCACAAGTAGAATTATCAATGATAAGATGCAAAGTCTCATTGTCTAACTTAAGGTCATCAACTTGCTTTTGAAGATCTAAAATCTTTTGTTGTTGTTCCTCAATGAGCTTCTTCCTATCAATATTTTTCTTAGCTAATTTCTTGAGATGTTCATGCATTTCTTCATAAGCATTATATAACATTTCATAATTTGAAGAAATTTCGGATTTAGTAAGACTTACATCGCTTTCGTCACTTTGCTCACTTGATTCATCATTTGAGCTTTCCTCTTCATGTACTTGAGCTATCAAGTTGAGACAAGCGACATGTTCATCATCACTATTCCAAACTATGTATGCCCTTTTGTGTTTTGCATTTTTCTTCTCTTTCTCCTTCTTCTTGAGATACTTAGAGCATGAGTACTTGAGATGACCGGGCTTTCCACATTCATGGCAAACTACACCTTCTTTTGAAGTCTTGGTCTTGTAGTGTGAGGGATCCTTCTCTTTACTTTTGTCCTTGTTCAACCTTCCTTTTCTCCTTAGAATTTTATTGAACTTTCTTAGTAGAAGCTTCATCTCCTCTTCATCAATATCCGAATCGGAATCTTCATTATCATCATCATCATCAACGGAACTCTCTTCCTTTTTATATGACCTTTGAGCTTTAAGAGCAATTCCTTTTCTTTCTTTGTACTTATCCGACTCTTCATGCATTTGCAAACGTTCAAGCTCCATTTCATGTTCTTGTAGCTTTCCGAAAAGTGTTGCTAAGTCCATTGTGTCCAAGTCCTTTGATTCAACAATTGCGGCAACCTTGGGTTGCCATTCCCTACTTAGACATCTTAAAACTTTGTTAACAAGTTCACAATTCACGAAAGTTTTACCAAGAGCAATGAGATGATTAACAATATGAGTAAAACGTTTTTGCATAAAACATATAGATTCATTAGGCAACATATGAAACAATTCATATTCATGCATCAAAGAATTTAATCTAGCACGCCTAACTTCACTAGTGCCTTCATGTGTGACTTGCAAGGTGTCCCACATATCTTTGGCATCTTTACATTGGGAGACTCTAAAGAACTCATCATAAGATAGAGCGGAGGTGATGATATTTTTTGCTTTTAAATCATATTGAATTTTCCTTTTATCATCATCGGTCCACTTATCTTTGGGAGTTAGTGTAAGCACACCTTCTACATCTTTTGAGGGAATATAAGGACCAATTTTAATGGCTTCCCAAATGTTCACATCTATAGCTTCTATAAAGATTCTCATCCTAATTTTCCAATAACCATAACCCTCTCCACCAAACATAGGAGGGCGATTAATTGAAGCACCTTCACCACCAAAAGGATTCGTAGAACCCATTGTAGTTTCTCAAGGATCTTAACGAAAAAGCTCTATGCTCGTGTCTTTCGACCGAGCTCTGATACCAATTGTTGAAAAACTACACTCGGTGGGTGAAATAACTAGGAACACTAGGAGAACACCTAGAAGGGGGGGTTGAATAGGTGTTATAGAAACTTTGAAAGATTTTCGCAAGAAATAAATCTAAACGATTAAAACCAATGAAAATCAATCAATTAACAAATATTATATCAGAGATTAAGCGGAAACAATTAACACCTATATTCTTATTGATTCACCTAGGTTATGAAAATGATTTTCCCCAAATTAATTTTGCACAATAAAGATTCAATTCAATCAAATATAGAAAAATCACTTTTTCTAGGTTTTCAATCAAGAACACAATTAATAACAAGAATTGTAAAGAGTAGAGAGTTTAGAGATACGACACAGTGATTTATCCTGGTTCACTTTCATCCACTTGAAAGCTACTCCAGTCCCCTCTTCAACCAAGAGAGATTCTTCACTATGAGGAATTAGAGTTTCTCAAATTACAAGTAAATGCCTCACAAGACTTCCTTCTTGCTAGCCTACAAGAGATACCACACCCTTGCCTTGTAATCCTATTGATATCTAATCTAACCTCTACTTGCTTGTTGATAACCCCACAACAAGTCTTCTTTGCTTGCTTCACTCACAAGACTTCCAAGTACTTTGAGATTCTTCAAAGTGCCTTCCAAATGCTTGATGAAATGCTTCTTCAAGACTTTCAACTAAACTTGCTTGATTCACAAAATCAAGGCTTCCTTTGTTGTAGAATGTTTGCCTCTTGCAATGATTACAACTCAATAGAAAACAAAAACAATCCTATGAATCTCTTTCAAAAGCTATAAAATATCAACATGAGAGATTCAAGGTTCTTGATCAAAGAATATGAAAATGAAAGCTTTGATCTTGAGAGAGTGAGAGAGAATAGTGTGGCTTTGATTCTTTGTAAAATTGTGTATCAAAATGATTCTAGTTAATAGAAATGATTAGGAAAAGGTTTATATAGAATACCCAAAAGTTGGAGCACTTAGAATGGCTTTTGAGAAGTGAAAAACGTATTTAAAAAACCATATCTGATCAAGTTACTCGAGTGAAATGAGTGTTACTCGAGTAATACGAAAGCTGCATAAATTTCACTCGAGTGAAAAAGGTTTTACTCGAGTAAAAGTTCAGATAATCGATTATCAAAAGTTTTTTAATCGATTATCAGTACAAAATACACTGTTAATCAATTATCAATATCTATTAATCGATTATTAACATTAAAAAAACACTTAAAACTTGTTTTCTCAAAAACTAAACCTTTTCTTTCAAACCTTTAAGCCACCTATTGATTTTAGGCAAAGTGAATACTCAAAATATGATATAATCATGCAATCAAAAGAGATTCACTACCCTCTAATAAACTCTACCCAAACTCATAAACTAAAAGACTTGTGAGGCAAAAGATAAAACATTAAAACATAAACTACCAAACTAAGTCTTCATGAGTTGGCTCTCTCTTTATAACTTGATGTTTGTTGTTGCTTGTTGAGCTTGAACTTGATCAACACATTTGTAGCTTGTTCAAAACCTTTTGGCATTTATCAAAACATTCTTCATGGATCTTACAATTATTATGCCTATTTAGATTATATTTGCTAAGTTCTGTGTAATTCTCACCTCATAATTGTTTTTACACAAGTACAGAGCTTGAGTTAGCACAGCCTCCGGCCGAGCAGAAGTGCTCTCCCTCACAGGGAGAGTAGACAGTAGCTGTACTGTTTATTTTGTCGGGTCTTGGGCTGGTTTTGAGTCTTAATTATGCACATGAACCTTCTTTTTGGTGACACCTGTATATGTGTATTTGGATGTAGATTCTCAGCAGGGTCGGCCCAGACCGTGTCTTTTGGATTTGAGTTTATTTTTGGGGAGATAGAACCACTATCACAAACTTGTTATTTACCTGCCGATGCATTGACAGGGTGTATGTTAATTCATCATATCATGTGGCATGATATGGTCGAATATGACGTGACATGATATGATATGGCTGCCGATGTCTGGTTTTATCTGAAATATATCTGACAGGTTATAACAGGAGTTTTTGGGAAGTCCGAAAAATAGAGAAAACTCTGCCGAATTTTCGTAAAAATATATATGAGTAACTAAGTTTTTGAAAGAAATTTTCAAGTTCGTAATTTTTTAAATTTCTAATTTTGGGTAAATTATAGTAGGGTGTTACATATTCAAAAGTTGGATTTGATTTGAGAAAGTGAAGGTTTCTTTTATGATTACCCAATAAGGATTTAAAACGCATTTTCAAAACTGAGTTGATATTAAGCATGAATGTTGATTAGATAGCCTTGTATTAATTATGTGTCTTTTTTTAAGCAAAGGATCTGCAAGTCGGGATTTTTGAGCTGTTGTCAGTCGGGAAGACCCACAACAGTTTCTGACGGATATTTGTTGGATTCGAGGTGAGAGAAGGGCCCTCCCTAAGACACTGTGGTATTTAGGTAAAATATTGAGAAGTTTCATATCATCTCAAAGATCAAAACCTAGTTATCTCTGGGTCAGTAGTATCGTGACAATTGTTTGTGTAGGCGGCCACGTATACTAAGGGGACTAGGACCACGCACCTTATGATGCATGATGTTATTAATGTGAATATGTCATGCATGATGATATGATTTGCTTTTATTACTTATGCCTGGTGAATATTTTATATATGATGATGTTAAGGTCTGGAACTCGGTGAGATGTTTGTATGTTTAATCCATGATGTAATTTAAGTAAGGCAATGGAAATTATGAAAATAATAATAATGCTGATGAGAATAATGCGATAATGTTGAATTAAGCAATGAAAAGGAAAAGATTCTTAATAATAACATGATGTGTTGATAAGCTTTGGAAATCTTGGATATGGAAGTGCAAGGAAAGAAATGATAAGACAAATATGATCGGAATCAGAGATGCGTAAGTGCCAAGCAGCGAAAGGTTTATCGTGACATGTGCCAGATCGAGGAACTCCCCAAGGTGCACGATTAACGTGACACGCTTGCCGGATTGAGGAACTCCCTACTAAGTTCGACTGCTATGAGGAGTATGAAATAATGAGGAAGCGTTAATTTTAAAGATTTTATTAGAGGTCGAGGTTCACCGAAGGGATGAACAAGGGTGACTCGTCTGAACCATAGAATTAATAAAATACTAATATGACTTTAAAAGACATTGAATAACGCAGAGAGTTGAGTGTGAAGTAGTGGAGAGGAAGATACCCTGTTTATCTGCGGATATTCAGGTGAGTGATTGTGATAGGGGAGGGTGATGACGGGGAAACGTCAATTAACCTAGAGTGCTCTTCTAGGCAGAATGAGTCTATATGTGATCGGGGATTGATACCCAAGGGATCGTAGCGTGTTCTTCACCCAGAACTAGAAAAGTACTGTCACCCCCTTGATCAATTTTGGAATGGTGAGAGGGAACCTGAACGAGGTGGGCAAACAATTGGTGTTGGGCCCTTGCAGTATCGCATAAAATGTTAATTATCATGATGGCCGGCCTGTACGGTTGTGGTCTTGACATATATGTATTGTTGGATTTTCTCGGCTGTTCGACCTGCATGGATTAAGGTTCCTGTATGTATCGTTTGCTTCCGATTAGGGTTGGGAGGATTGGAGGAGATGTATGTGTGCTAACTAACTCCTCGATGACGTTTCCTTAATTTCCCCTGTCATTGCTGGATGCGCTATGATAAAACTTAATAAAGTAAAATTAAATTATTTAAAAAGACTCTTAGAATAAGAGATTAAAATATAATGAGGGTCTTGATCAAGGAAATGGAAAAGGTCAAGTGGCAAGAAAGTATGGATAAGACTAAGGATGTGAATTTGTGACGGCAAAGAATGGTGGAGTAATTTTGTGAATAAATAAAAGAAAGTAATGAATGTTTGAAGAGAGAGTTGTTAGAATGAATGACATTATTGTGTAATGATGATGATAAAGTGAATTATGTATGTACTTTGTTATATGATATATTGTTGTATGCTTGTCTTGATATTTGTGCCTACTGTAATTCCACCCGTCGACGAGAAATCGTTCAGGATCGCTCGCTCTCTCTTCTGCCTTATTTCTTCTGTTGGTATTCTATACCGCGCATTTCAGATGGCGTATAGCATCAGGATCTCTATGTGTCCATTGGACGACGGAGGCTGGGAGTTGACTCCAGCAGGTTGGAAATGGCGTCGATCCATCGGTTTGGAGGTTAATGACCCACTGTTCACCCTTGCGGGATCAGATGTGCGAGACAAGATGAGTAAGCTAGTGCTAACAGACCAGGAGTGCACGTTGAGTAAGGCCACATGGGATTCCTATATTGTTCGAGCTATCGAGACGACCAGAGAGGGCCCACCACCACCACCGCAGCAGCAGCAATTTGAGGCAGGACCTTCCAGCCAGCCGGCGTGGCAGTTGGGGGGCATGGATGAGGTTATTAGTTTGATGGAGCGCATGATAAGGCGCCAGAGTAGAGCGGCTGAGTTCCAGCACAGGGAGATGCGTAGGAACCAAGCCAAGGATGCAGTTTTGAGGGATTGGAGAGCAACATAAGGCTTACCATATGATGTGCCTCTGTACACTGAGGAGGATCATGGCCTGCTGGATGCATCACCAGAGGAGGATGAGATGGAGGATGATCATTGAGGGGATTTTGTATTTTATTTCTTTCTATCTTATGCATTCCCCTCCCCCTATTCAGACCTATACCACCAAAAATATGTACTACTTTGTAGGATTTTTCTTTTGTTTTATTGCATGGATATTATTCTATTCACTCTCTATTGCATCTGTATATATCTTATGTCTGCAGTAGGTGTGAGTGATGTCTCCCCCATGAGAGGTGCTATTTTGCACTTGTTTCTAATGACCTGTAGGTACTTAGTTTGGGGGAGCGTCTTCTCATTTTTGTTTAGTGATGAGCTGTGTAATGGATGTATAGGGAAGTGCTCTGAATTTTTCCTTGTAGTAATTTTTTATTTTGTAGTTAGGTTAGATTAGTTTGCTTGAGGACAAGCCAACCTCTAAGTTTGGGGGAGTGGTACAAAATAAAAAATTTTCAGACTTGAACTTTTCTCCCATTTTTAGTGTTCGTTTGTGTCTTTGGTCGGAGTAGGTAATTATTCAAGACTTAGGATTGTTTTTCTGATAATAGGTGTAAATACCTAGTTTAGGATTAGACTCACTGATTTATGATACTGAATTGATTGAGCTGTAAATATTGTTTGAATCTGGTTATTTTGACAAACTTTTTGAGAATTTGTGATTAGTGAACTTACCTTTAGCCTAGTGAGATTTTGAGCCTAAACACTAAAGGGGTATGTGATTTATTAAATTATTTTTGATTTGAGATCCTATTTCTTTCATGAGTGTGTTCACTTTGCCTTTGTGTTCTAGAACTTGACATGTGACCATTTCAAGACCGATTTTTGTTTGCATGCATGAAAATGATTAAGGCACTTAGGATTGTGTTATTGTGTCCTTCAACTTATTTGCATTGATAATGTTCCCTTAGTTACCCATTTCGAGCCTAATGATATATGATTTTTCTTTGGTACCCTGCATTGATTGCATAATTTTTGTTAGTACCTTAGGAATTTTGAATGAGCAATTGAGAGGAACAATTCAAAAGAAAAAAATGGTATAAAGTTTTGTAAGTCTACTTCTCTTCCATGAAATAAATGAAATAAAAGAAAAAAATAAAGAGAAATTTGGAAGAGAGTAGAGAGGAACAAAGTGAAAAGAAAAGAAGAATAGAATAATTGTGAGTTGAGTGTGAGTCCTCTTAGTATTCATTGCGCATTCATGATTTTTGAGGGAAATTTGTTTTTGCATTTTAGCCCTTAGTTTATTCCTTCTTTCTTTTATCTCACCTGACACTTTTAGTCATGGCCCCATTATAACCAAATATAAGACCTTTTGATTTGTGCATGTATTTAATACTTTCAGTGGCGATTTTGGTATATGGTCAAACTTCTGGTAACATTTTGTCATTGCATGAACTTGTGTGCTTTATTGATATATGACCCTGATACACATGAGAGATATACATTGAGAGGTTGAGAGTGTTTACTAGTCTTGAGTTCTTATTGGGTTTGTTTCTTTAACCATGTTTTGATTATATGAGTAGCTTGTGAAAATATGTATTTGAGTTGGTGAGTCAAAGTCCTAGATTAGGTGTGTACATTTTGATTTAGAGGGTAGTCTTTTGTTTTAGAATTTTTATTTTACTTTTGTCTGGGACATGCAAAATGCTAAGTTTGGGGGAGTGATTTGGGTCTAATATATGATGTTTATGGGCTTAATTTCACCTCCTTTTACTATGGATTTGGCTTGTTTCTCTTGTAAATTTAGGATGTTTTTATTAGTTTTAGGATTTTTATTAGGAATAGAGTCCTTTGAACGTTTTGATCAGTTTTGGGTATGTTTCAGGTGCTTTTGGAGCTTAATTGAAGAAAATAATTATGGAACTGTAAAGAGGGCGAAAAGACCTTGAAAATGGCACAAGAACGGAGCGAAACAGAGTCGGAAGTGGTGTCACACGTCCAGGCGCACAAACTGGCTCGCCCGGGCGCACGTACCACATTGAACTACTTTATCAGACCTAGCGCGCGAGATACTTTCAGGCCCAATTGGGCCAATTTCTGAGCAGTTTTGAAGGATTCTCTTAGGTTTTGTATTTTTCTATTTAAACTAGGATTAGAAACTAGGTTAGTACCTTTGGTAGACTGGAGATTACACATCTAGGAAGCATTCAAGGAGGAATCCATTGATGATCTGAGCGTCTTTGTGGTAATTTAGGAATGAATTCCACAATTATTGTTTTTGTTCTTCCTTTCTCTATGTGTAACTAAAACCCTTGTGTTAGGAACATGGTGAATTTGCATGGATAGTTTATTTTAATTTATGAATTGATGTTTTTCCATTTTTAAATCAAGCGTTTGATCGTGTTTTAATTGTTAAGCATGAAACTAATCACTTTTTGTTTTGGATCTCAAAATCTTCAATTGGAAAATTGAGATTTAGAATAGGCCTTTCAATCAAACGGTATAACTATCCAACTTGTAGGAATACTTTTGGATTCTTATATAACTTTTCATAAATTCCACTGTTTTATTTAAGGTTATTCAATGGTTTAATTTCTTAAGGGATTAAGGATTATCAAATTGAATAATAAACCATAATTGCGCAAGAGAAATCTAGTAATTACTACTTTAGTTCTTGATTTAAGGAAAAACAAAGATTCATGATTAATAAACGATGCCTGTAATGAAACCGAGTTCCTAACCACTTTTCTCCACCGCATTCAAAACCTTTTTAATTTTCAGTATTTATTTTAATTTTAATTTCAATTCAAAAAAAATTTTAAAAACAATTTTAATTAATAGATTTAGCTTTAAACTACTCTTAGGTGAAAATAGTTGAAACAATTTACAATCTATGTGGGACGATACTCGAGCTTACTGCTCTATTACTTGTCAACCTGGTACACTTGCCGGTAAGCCAACATGGGAAATAGGGGTTAGTTTACTAATAGGAAACATCCTAAGAGAAATTAGAGAATGGTAATAAAAGTGAGTTATGGATTAGTAAATAATAAGTTACGAAATGACAAGACTAGTGAGTAAGAATTAAAAGAGAATAGAGAATGAGTAGGTATTGAGATAGGGTTAAGAATAGCGCCAGAGGATAGAAAAGGGAAATAGGAGTTTAGTTGGAAAGAAAAGAATACAAAGAGGAAAAAAATAGATAACGAGCGAAATAAGAATATGAGTAAAGAGATAGGAAACAATATTAATGTGTTAACTGAAATAGGAGGATTAGGGTTGAATAATTGAGTTAGAGAGATGAGAGAGAAAGTGATAAGAGATTTAAGGATTTGGTGAGCGAGTACCAGGCCATGTAAGTACGTCCGTAGGTGCATTGGTTGCGTAAGACGCACATGTAGTTGTGTGCAGTGGTGGGCTCGCAAACCATAAAAAGGAGGATTAATTATGCTATGTGAATACCAGACCAAGTAAGTACGCCCTGATGGGTGCATTGGTTGTGTAAGACGCCCATGTAGTTGAGCGCAGCGGTAAGACGCACATGTAGTTGTGCGCGGTGGTGGGTTCACATTAATCTACTAAGCCATGCAGGCATGGTCTACGGACACCGGACCAAGTAAGTACGCCCCGTTTGGTGCATTGGTTGCGTAAGACACACGTGTAGTCGTGTGCAGCGGTAAGACGTACATGTAGTTGTGTGTAGTGGTGGGTCCGTAGTACCTTAATTACGGTTTCGTGAATACCAGACCAAGTAAGTACGTCCCGTGGGTGCATTGGTTGCGTAAGACACCCATGTCGTTGAGCGCAGCGGTAAGACGCACATGTAGTTGTGCGCAGTGGTGGGTTCACCAAACCTTAGTTAAGGGATTAGGAATGCTTTGTGAATACCAAGCCAAGTAAGTACGTCCATTGGGTGCATTGGTTGCGTAGGACGTCCATGTAGTTGAGCGCAGCGGTAAGACGCACATGTTGTTGTGCGCAGTGGTGGGTTCACAAAACATCAGTTAAAGGATTAGGAGCTCTTGTGAATACCAGGCCAAGTAAGTACGCCACATTGGGTGTATTGGTTGCGTAATACGCCCATGTAGTTGAGCGCAGCGGTAAGACGCACATGTAGTTGTGCGCAGTGGTGGGTTCACTAAGCCGCCAAAAAGAAAGGTATTAGGATGTCGAAAGAAAACGAGTGCAAGAATTTAATGAGAAAAGAGCAGAATAAGAACAATAGATAGAGGTTAAGCAGGATAAAGATTAGAGTAATAAAACGAGAATAAAATTATAGGTGCTGGTGAATGAATCGAGTTGGATTGGAAATTGTCTGTACTTATGTGATTTTCTGTTGCGTTGTTTATGACTTAGTTGTTATTATGCCTTGTTATACACTATTTCCTAGGTTCTGTGTAATGCTACCCTTCTTGCCTATTTTTGTACAGGTACGAAGATGGAGCTTACAGTATGCATGGCCAAGTAGGAGTACACTCCACATCGTGGAGTGTATTTAGTTAGGGGTTTTGACCACTTGTTGGGTCTGGGTTTTATTTGGAGAACTTTATGTACATATATTCAATTTATCTTTTGGGAACTAAAGAACTTCATTATCTGGTTCATATTTTTGGGTAATTATGTAATGAAAGAATTAGATTTTATTTTGGCTCTGTTGGCCTACTATTGTTTAAATGAAAATTTTATGCAGGTTAAACAGGAAAAGTATATTTTGGGAATGTCCCTAAAACAAAGTAAACTCCGTCCGATTATACGGAGATTTTTCCATAAGTAATTAATGTATCCAAGAGTTTTAAATGAGTAACTAAATATTTTAAAATAAATTTTCAAGTCTATAATTTTGCTAATGGCTAATCAAGGGTAATTTTAGATAGGGTGTTACAGGCCCAGGACCACTCCTTTTGGGAAAGGGATTCTTTTGCGAATATAACAATTTTCGCAACTTGTTAGTATTTTATGAAACTCTGATGTGAATGGTTTACTGATGATATTTGGTGATATGATGAGCCCTGTAGGCTAGTATGTTTATGGGATGTTATTTGAAAACAGGTTTACAGGAAAACTTAATTTTGGAAAGTCTTAAAAACAGAGTAAACTCCACCAAAATTTACGGAGATTTTTACAAGTAAATAAGGTTTATGAAAGAAATTTTCAAGTGTCAAATTAATCATGGGCAAGTACGGGTATTAATTAAGTAGGGTGTCACAGGGTGTCTTTGGAATAAACTATTTAATGTCATTTAGATATTCTAAAACGACTTATAAAAAGGATACCAAATCTATCAAAATGATGCCCTGTAATAAGGGACGGAGGGAGTACATTTTTTATCTCTAATATAAATTGAAAACTTTATTTTGATATCAAATATAAAAAAAATTAAATAAATATTTATTCTAAATATATAATCTATTTTAAAAATATTTTTAGAAAATGATTATTTCATTTAATTTTTATTTCATTTCTAATACTTTTCAAAAGTAGTTCTATTTTTTTATGAATTTTAAAAATTAAATGTACTCAATATACTTTCTTAATAAGGGTGAAATTAGTTACTATTACTTTTTCTTACTATTACTCTTGGGAGAAATTCTGCAGGCCTTGGAAGTGTGGAGGTCTTAATGTTAAAAACAGTAAACTATGGAATTTGGCAGCCATAGGGAAGCAAGTTTGGTCTATTGCAAAGAAGAAGGACTGTTTGTGGGTTAGGTGGATCCATTCAGTCTATATTAAAGACCAAGACTTCTGGCAGTGCATTCCTGCTCAACACCATAACTGGCATTGGAAGCAGATACTGAAGAGAAGAGATAGATTTCAAGCTGGTTTTCAAGGTGACTTGTGGCTGCACACTCCCAGTGGTGAGTATACTGTTAGATCTGGTTATGCTTTCTTGGCCAATCACCATGCAGTCTACCCCTTGCACAAAGCTGTTTGGAACAGGTTGAGTGTCCCTAAGCATAGATTCATCTTTTGGCTTGTTATGCAAGGTAAGATCATGACTTTAGATAGAGTGACTTGGCTTTCTTTTCCAAATCACTGCTGTTTATGCCTTGCTGGACAAGAAAACAGAGATCACCTATTCTTTGAGTGTCAATGGTCCAGGGATCTCCTTACTATGGCTGCTGACTGGTTATGTTTGTGGCGGATTCGGCCTAGCCGAGATCCTCAGAACCATTGCCCAAGACCTAAGGACCCTTCAGGAAGCCTCCTGAACGCTTGGCCGAGCTCAAAGCTCAACGGCCGAACAGACGCCAGATACAGGCCGACCTCGTGCTCCAACTCAGGTCCGACGTCCAAGTCCGACACCTTCCGAAGTCCAACACCAAGGACATGATGACGTCTTCCCATCTTATCTACAAGGACAACTCACCATCTTATCCACAAGGACAACTCATCCACTCATAGCTCAGTACAGGCTGGCCCTACTTGGGCCTAAAGCAAGCCCATTAGGGCAACCAGCTCCCCCCTATAAGTAGCTCCGTACTACATGGGGCTCAGGTACGTCCTCTAACCCTAATTGTCACTCTCACACACCAGTGATTAGGGTTACTTCCTGGCTCTCTTCCTTAGCCACTCGAGGACTCCCACCAAACATCACAGATCAACCCTAGACAGAGGCTCCTTTGAAGGTCTTCTCCTACCCTTGGAGGACCTCACCGTCTAGGACATCACATTGGCGCCGTCTGTGGGGATCGGAGATAAACTTCATCCCCACCCAGAAGATTCTACCATGTCTGAAGCACAGCCAGATCAGAAGAGGAGGAGGGAGCGCCCAAGGAGAATCCCGTTAACTGAGGACCTGCCATCACACCTTGAGGCTAACAAGGCAGCAAGGTCCCCACCACCCCCCCTCCTCACCCACCGTCACTATCGTCGCACCAGAGATGGCCTGTGCGGCATCCCGCCGGACGAGCCACCGTTCAAGCCTCAGCCCCTAATGGGTCCCAACAACAACCAAGAAATTTTCTTGTACAAGATCTGTTTAAGACACCGGAAAATTTCCGGGTGGAAACTATCTCTGGAGGTTTCGCCGGTGATGGCGAGAAGAAGTTGGAAAGGAAAAAGTACGTTCAGCAAGTATTAGCTGTTCGCCACAAGCCTATTGGTAAGAAACCATCTCGGAACATCCCAATCAGTTTTTCTGATCAGGATCTAGGAGATATCATCCCAGATCACAATGACCCAATGGTGATCGCGGCGATGATCGGCAACTTCGAAATCGCCCGAGTTCTTGTCGACCAAGGAAGCTCGGCCGACATTCTTTTTCTCCACACATTTCAAGCACTGAAACTAAGGTCTTCCGACCTCGTACATTTTGAAGGGCATCTTATCAGCTTCACGGGCGAGGCAATACACCCCCTTGGAGCCATCCTCCTCCCGGTGACCTTGGGCAAACTGCCTTCGGCCGAACGGAGATTGTCAAGTTTTTAGTGGTTGATTCTGAATCCCCATATAATGTGATACTGGGACGAACCTGCCTGCAAGCCTTCGGGGTAGTGGTCTCAACAGTTCACTTAGCAATGAAATTCGTCGGTTCTGACGACAACCTTGTCGCCGTCAAAGCCGACCAGCTCAAAGCCCGACTCTGCTATAACGCGAGTCTACGGGAAAACAGGAAAAAGCAAGAAGAACTCTTTGGTCCGACATTAGCCAAAGGGAAAGTCCTTTTGGCCGAATTGGATGTCCGGGCCGAACAGGATGATCTCAGACCGTCTCCTCAAGGAGAATGGTTGGTAATTCCCATCGATCCTGCTGACTCCAGCAGAACTGTCAAAGTGGGTGCCGACCTCCCTAAGAAGATCCAGGATGAGATCATCGCACTGTTACGAGCTAATTTGGATCTGTTTGCTTGGACCTCGGCCGATATGCCGGGGATCGACCCGAACTTTATCTGTCACAAGCTCAGTGTAGACCCGAAGGCAAGGCCAGTAGCGCAGAAGATGAGACGGATTGGGACCGAGAAATCAAAAGTCATCCAGGAAAAGGTGTCCGAGTTGCTCGAAGCCGGGTTTATAAAAGAAGTCCCATATGCCGAATGGGTTGCAAACACTGTGTTGGTTAAAAAGGCAAACGGCAGTTGGAGGATGTGTGTGGATTACACCGACCTCAACAAAGCTTGCCCCAAGGACCAATATCCGCTGCCGATTATCGACCAGCTCGTCGATAATTCAGCAGGCTACCAGTTGTTGTCATTCACTGATGCATATTCGGGATACAATCAGATCCCTATGTATCCCCCTGATCAAGACAAGACCACATTCACGACCGGAAAGGCAACTTATTGTTACACTGTCATGCCTTTCGGCCTAAAGAATGCTGGCGCACCCTATCAAAGGATGATGAATAAAGTTTTTGATGGGATCATTGGTACCACCATGGAGGTCTATATCGATGACATGATTACAAAGAGCAAGAAAAGGGAAGACCATGTCCGAGATCTGACCATGGTTCTGGAAAGGGTAAGAGCACATAGGATGAGATTGAATCCGGAGAAGTGTACCTTTGGGGTCCCCGCTGGTGCCTTCCTCGGATTCATGCTCTCCGAGAGAGGAATCGAGGCAAACCCCGACAAATGCCGTGCTATATTAGAAATGAAAAGCCCTGCCGACCTCAGAGGGGTGCAACAATTAACTGGCAGGATGGCGGCACTGTCCAGATTCCTTCCTCAAGCTGCTAGGAAGGCCTTACCTTGGTACCAACTTTTAAAAAAAGGCACAACTTTTAACTGGGATCAGAACTGTTAAGCCTCCTTCCTTGCGCTTAAGGAATATCTCTCTTCCCCTCCAGTTCTCTCCAGTCCTCGAGAGGGGGAGAATCTTTTCATTTATCTTTCCGTAGGGGATTCCGCCCTCAGCTCGGTGTTAGTCCGAGACAAGGGCCGAAATGAGTTTCCTGTTTATTTCATAAGCCGAGCTCTCCAAGGACCCGAGCTTCGGTATTCCAAGATTGAGAAATTCGCATTCTGTCTCATCCTGGCTACACGGCGGCTACGACAATATTTCCAAAGCCACCCTATTGTCGTAAGAACCGCCCAGCCCATTAAACAAGTTCTACAAAAGCCCGACCTCGCAGGGAGAATGATGGCCTGGGCAATCGAACTGTCCGAGTTCGACATCTCCTATGAACCGAGAAAGGCAATCAAGTCACAAGTATTGGCAAATTTTGTGTCCGAGTTCACAGAGCCCCACCAAAGCTCTAGCTCGGACATTTGGGTAATATATGTTGATGGTTCGAGCAATCAAAAGGGTGCAGGAGCCGGTGTTATTTTGGAAAATGCGGAAGGGCTCAGCATCGAATACTCCCTGAAATTTGAGTTTTTAACCTCGAATAATCAGGCCGAGTACGAAGCAGTCATTGCCGGCCTCCGCATGGCCAAGGAGCTCGGTGCAACTGAAGTCCAAATTATGAGCGATTCCTAGTTGGTGGTTTCCCATGTCGTTGGAGACTACCAAGCCAAAGAGCCCATCCTGCAGAAATACCTTGATAAAGTTAAATCCTTGGCTCTTGATTTTGCCAAGTTTTCCATCACCCATATCCCGCGCAGTTCAAACTCCCGAGCCGATGTGCATTCCAAGTTGGCGAGCACGAAAGGTGGAGGGAACAATAAAAGCCTCATTCAAGAACAAATCTCGGCCCCAAGCGTGGTGATGGCTATTTCAGTATCGCCGAACTGGATGCAGCCGATAAAGGCATACCTCGAACATGGCATACTTCCAGCCGATCAAAAGGAGGCAAAGAAACTTAAGAGAAAAGCGGCTGAGTATGTTATTATGGATGGAATTCTTTATAGAAGAGGAATGTCTTCCCCTCTCCTACGATGTCTCACCTCCGAGGAAGCTCAGGAAACCTTGAACGAGGTTCACGGAGGACTGGGGAGCCACCATGTCGGAGGAAAATCTTTGGCAAGGAAGAGACTAAGGGCCGGATATTTCTGGCCGACCTTAATTATGGATTCCATTGACCATGTTCGACGGTGTCCTCAATGCCAATTCTTCAGCGATGTTTATCAGAAACCCTCCGAGGAGCTCCACTCTCTAGCTTCCCCCTGGCCTTTCAGCATGTGGGGAATGGACATTGTGGGACAGATCCCAACAGCTCCGGGTCAGCTGAAATTCATCGTGGTAGCAATAGACTACTTCACGAAATGGATCGAAGCTGAGCTCCTAGCAACCATCACTTCGGCAAGGATCCAGAAATTTTTTATGAAACAAATCATCTCCCGTTTTGGCCTTCCACTCATATTAATCACCGACAATGGTAGTCAATTCGCTGCCAACAACTTCCAGATGTTAGCTGAGAATCTCGGGATCTCTCATCGGTTTTCTTTGGTAGAGCACCCCCAGACCAATGGCCAAGCCGAGGCCGCCAACCGAGCTATCGTTGACGGCCTCAAGAAGAGAATTACACAGGCCAAAGGAGCATGGGCCGATCTTCTACCCGAGGTCCTCTGGTCAATCAGGACCACAGTTCAGTCCTCGACCGGGGAAACCCCCTTCAGACTCACCTATGGTTGTGATGCAGTCATCCCCATCGAACGAAGGATTCATACCTTCCGAATGAGGGACAGACCCGAGGAGGAAAACGGAAATTTGATCAAAGAAAACTTGATACTGGCCGAAGAGATCCGGGACGCCGCCTCTACTCGGGAAAAGAAAGCAAAAGAAAGGCAAGCCAAGCAGTATAACAAATCGGTACAACCCAGGTCTTTTGAGGTCGGTGATCTCGTTCTCAGGAGAGCTGACATCGGTCTTAAAAACCGAAGAGATGGGAAATTTGCTCAAAATTGGGAAGGCCCCTACAGAGTCATTTCAAAAACACACTCTGGGGCATACAGACTGGAGACTCTTGAAGGGGCTGAACTAAAAAATTCTTGTAACGCTGCAAAACTGAGAACCTACTTCAGCTAGGTTTACCTCAGATGTGATTAGCTGCCTCAGCTAAAAATTTAAGTTCTACCTTCATTCCTGTCAACATTTTACACTTACTTCCCCTAGTCATGCTCTTATTTTCCACTTTGGGTTATACCCACCTTTTTAATTCATAGGCAATGTACTCATGTTGATAATTAATATACAAACTTGCCCATTACTCAAGTGCCACAGTTTTATATACGTACGTACTAGCTTCTCATTTAGCACTAGCCACCTAAATGTTGCATGGCGCTATGCACAGCCAACATTTTCTAAATAAGATCGGCTCATATGCACAGTGTACAAGGGACACCCGATAAAGAACAGAATGTTGTGAAATGTTTCCACATAGCTTCACTCAGCACTCTCTTTTACATCAGGGCCGAGGACACCCACCTCGGCTAAGGTGGGTAGATCCGAGTTCCCTACCGTATGCACTTATATACAGTACCTTTATTCAGAGGAAAACTTATAAGATTACTGCACTCACTAAGTCATGTGAGCTTATCAGAATTATTTATACTAGATTTTAAACACCAATATTTTGGGTACAAGTTTTTTAGGTCTGATCATGCCGAAATACAACAAGTTGATAAAGGACTTGTATTCTCAAAAGTATTTTCACTTAGAAACGACCTTGGACGCAGTATATATGCAACAAGTTAGAATAAAAACTTGCATAAATATAACAGCATGCAACAAGTTAAAACTGGAAAGAACTTGCATAAGAATAAAATGTTGTACACAATAAAGCAAAATACAATCCAACATTGTCAAACATGTTACAAAAAACATTGACAAATCACAAGCTGCCCAGCATAAGGGACTTATGCTGCTTCATCTTCAACATCGGACAGGACAACCGAGTTTGGGTTGAACTCCTCATCCGGTTTCTCCACCAAAGGATTGGGCGGATTCTCCTCGGGTTGGTCAAGGTCAACCTCAAGCCCATCCTTATCGTAGTCAACCATCTTCCCCTCCTCCACCCCGAACCCAGCAGAAGCACCGATATACCGGATTCGGAGCCCCTGGTTCAGGTGAAGAATCTGCTCTATGGCATTGGTAAAAATTTTACTAGCCGCCCTCTCGAGATTGAAATCCGATTCATGTGCGGCTACCTTGTGTTTAAGAGCCTGAGCGGCTCTTCTCTTCAGCAATGTCCTCACCTTCTCCACCTCGGCCAGCCCTTCCTGCCGACCAGCTTCCTTTGCCTCCGCCGTCGCTTGGGCCAGGGCCTCCTCTTGACTTTTTCGAAGCTCCTCCATCTGCTGACGGTGCTTCTCTTCTGACTCGGCCAACTGTTGCTCGGCAGAGTTTTTACTATTCCTCAGCTCCGCCACTTCAGCTGCCATATTAGACCGGGCTCTCTTTCTGGCTGGCGACACGCCTTCCGCAACGTCATCAGCAACATCGGCCAACACATTGAAAATATTTGTTGACCTTTTCAAGTGATAGGCTAGCCCTTCGGCCATCTTCTTCCACTCGGCTCCCGACATCTTTACGAGTGCCTCTTTGACTGAGGCCCTAGTAGGGGGGTCGTCGGCTTCGGGGTACCGGCAGCAGTAACGAGCTCGACACTTGGAGATGGTGAGTGAGGAGGCGGTGGGGTAGTGATTACCGCAGGTGGAGTAGAGTGTGGAAGAGCGGAGTCGGTTGACGTGGTGTCAGCGGTCACGGCCTCATTGGAAGTATTTTCCGACCCCTTTCTTTTGCGGCTCAACGCAGCCTTTAACGCCCTAGACGACATGGCTGACCAATATTCCTTTGCAAACAAAAAGGTAAACAAAAATCAGTAAAAAAATAAAAAAAATAAGTGCGAGGTTAACTACCAATTTTGCTTAAAACTTCGTTGTCAGCACACTTCATGAAAACTCATGAAAACTCCAACATCAAGTTGGAATTTCCGAGCATGGTATTCATTTTGGAAATGGTGGACTGTGGCAGCCTCGTCGGCATCAAGAGTCGCGCCCGACCACCTTTGTGGCGTGCCGAGGTGGCGATCGAAGAATTCCGGGGTCCACTCCAAGGGAAACCTCGAACCCGTCTCGTCCCGGAACCAAGGTCGGCCAGTGCCTACGAACTTGTATTTGAAGAATCTGGGCTTAAAGTGCTTCCAAGATTCCGTAAACATTCCGAACAGCCCACAGCGAGCTCGGGCTTTGGCCGATACCCAAAGTCGACCAGTAACCCCGTCTTTGTTATTGACGAACGGGCTGTACATCCACAAAAAGAGCCGAACTGTACATACCAATCCTTTGGCCCTGCAATACTTTTGAAACGCCCTCAGGAACGACCAGGTGTTGGGATGAAGTTGCGAAGGGGCCAGTCCGAGCTCTTTCAGAACCCTCATCTCAAGGTCGGTGAACGGCAAGGTCACGCCGAGGGTGTGAATCAAGTCGGCATAAAAAAAGAAGGAGTTGTCATCGGTCTTGGTGCATATTCTGTCATTCGCCGAACAAGGAAGAACCTCATAAGAAGTACCAGCGGCATCTCCCGAATAGGGTAATACAACTCTCTTCACGTCGGAGAGCTTATCCTCGAAATCTAAACTAGATCGCACTCCCTTTGGCTCCACATCGACCCATTGATATTGGTCGGCATCGGTGGGCGCAGGGTACAGCTCAGGTCGGCTGACGCATTTCCTGGGCGGCATGGTACCTGTGGAAGAACAGGGGAGCTCAATGTCAGTCCTATGGGTTACAAAGGATAACCCCCTAGAAAACTCCCCTCGAAGTCGTTCCGAGGGGTGAGCACCCCCCTCTACCATAGGCACCCTCATTCATATCCTCTTCCCTCCCCCATATTCTCGAGATTGGCATAGCCCCCATCACCAATAAACTCGGCCCAGGCGTATTGCCAAATTCACTTTTTCCTCTACTCCCGATCCCGAGGATAAACTACCTCAACGGGATCAACCTCTAGAACTTGTTCCCCATATTCCTCGTCAACCTCCAGGGAGGAACAGGACGAGGAAGAGGAGTCGTCCCCTTCCTCGTTACTGCTACAGGACAGGGAGATCACTATAAACCATTCCCTAACCCGTTTCCTACTCATAATAAACCCAGTACATCCCTTTGATTTCTTGAAAAATGAAAGCAAAAACCCTCCAACAAGTCCTAAAACGCTCCAAACCCAGAAATATTATAAACCACCAATTTCATTCCCCAAGTCTAACACAAAACCCCACAAACAGAAAAAACCACCCCTCACTGTAGAAACAAAGCCTTTAAAATCCTAAATTCCACCTAGGCAAACCAAAGCAGAGAAGAAGAAAAGGCAAAAACAAAAAAGAAAAAAGGGGTAAGAGAGTACCTCGAGTTTTGCGACCGTAAAGAATGAATGGGAAGGAGAGAGTAACTTGTTGTTCACCTTCTGCGGAGAAGGAAGATAAGAGGAGCACAGTTCCAAAGTGCAGTTTCAAAGAGAATGGGACTGGTGTGAGTGATGAGCATTTTATTTCCCATTATTCCTTGCATTATTTTACTCCTATTATTGATACTTGTTGCCCATTTGACATTGATTAGCTTGATTTATTGATTTAGAGTTTATTGGACTAATATTCCGAATATTGTTTAATTTGGAATTATTTAGCCTAATTAATTCTATTTCTATTTTCAGGTAATATTTGGCACAAGGACACTTTGGGAAGTTTGGAAATGAAGATTGAAGTATTGAAGTGAAGATTGTAATTTGCATTTAGGTCCCTTTTTAATTGTAATGTTCAGAATAGTGTTTCTTAGGATTTGGGCCCATGTTTTAGGCCCATTTTGTGTCTTAAGAGGGGAAATTCGTGTAACCTCCAAGAATACACTTTCATTTCAGATTTCTCATTCTCTCTCTAGGTTAGAACTTCTCTCTTGGCTCTCCCAAGTGGTGGTGGCTGCTAGGGTTTTGTTCTTCCCCATTTCTACTCGTTTTTCTTCATTTATGGCCATGGAAGGCTAGACTTCAAGGGTTAATCCCTTTGGTATTGTATTATCTACTCTTGAGCTCTTGTTATTAATGCAATTTCGTTTTCTCTTCTCTGTTTTCATGTTTATCGATGTGTAGTGGTTTGCTTAATTCCATTTCGTAGAGATAATACATAAATATAAATGCTTAATTTGTATTAACTCGTAAAAACTCCAATTCTGGTTTCTGATGCTTAATTAGAAGTTAGGGTTTGGAGTGATAACTGAATTTTCGCTTAGTATTTGGTTATCACGAGTTGGACAGAGGAGAGGAGAGGAATCGATCTTTAGTGAGCTAGGATTGAGTAGTGTACGTAACCAAAGGGGTTTGCCCGCTTTTGTTTCTGATTTTCTTAGTTTTTATATTCTGTTTGTGTTTTGTTCTTCACATTTGTCACACACAAAAACCCCCCATTTTACTGCACACTACGTGTTTGATACTTTGCCTAGACCGATATTCGCTGGGAAACGACCTAGGATCACCTTCCTAGTACTACAGAATAAACACCTTTTATTTTGATCGGGTACGGCCTCGATCAGTGAGTGAGTGAAAGAGCAACTGTTTGGTAGAAAGAAGAAGAGGAACGATTTTTGTCAAAATAGGAGAAAAGGAACCATCTTCCCTCCATTTTAGAAATCTGGGCTTGGCCCAAAAGGCCCAACCCAGCATGCAGCCATATCAATTGGGACACGTGGCACGCAGCAGTTGAAATAACGGACCTCGAGCAACGTCACAATGATGGTGACGCTTCGTAGGTCGCGATTTCTGACACGCGTCAGATCTGGTAAAAGCAAACGTCACTTCGGTACTGATGAATAGACAACTGTCAAACCCGCTCTGTCATAATAAGAAGACGTCAGAGACAGCTGAATCCAGCTCTTGGCAGATTTATCGTCCGAGTTCCTTAGATCCTCGAAACAAGGCTCAGTAGCCTTGACCGAGCTAGGGGGCTTATGTGGTGTACTCGGCTCTTATACGGTGGATTTGGGAAAAGGACCTAAACCAGGACCTCGGAACAAGGCCCGATAGCCTTGACCGAGCTGGGGGGCTTATGTGGCGGACTCGGCCTAGCCGAGATCCTCAGAACCATTGCCCAAGACCTAAGGACCCTTCAGGAAGCCTCCTGAACGCTTGGCCGAGCTCAAAGCTCAACGGCCGAACAGACGCCAGATATAGGCCGACCTCGTGCTCCAACTCAGGTCCGACGTCCAAGTCCGACACCTTCCCAAGTCCGACACCAAGGACATGATGACGTCTTCCCATCTTATCTACAAGGACAGCTCACCATCTTATCCACAAGGACAACTCATCCACTCATAGCTCAGTACAGGCTGGCCCTACTTGGGCCTAAAGCAAGCCCATTAGGGCAACCAGCTCCCCCCTATAAGTAGCTCCGTACTACATGGGGCTCAGGTACGTCCTCTAACCCTAATTGTCACTCTCACACACCAGTGATTAGGGTTACTTCCTGGCTCTCTTCCTTAGCCACTCGAGGACTCCCACCAAACATCACTGATCAACCATAGACAGAGGCTCCTTTGAAGGTCTTCTCCTACCCTTGGAGGACCTCACCGTCAAGGACATCACAATGTTTAGATCACATTCCCTTTAAATTTCAAAATTGGAGCAGATGGCTTCTGTTTGCCTTCAAGGACAAGAAGAGGAGATGCTGTGTGTATGCTTTATTTGCTGCTATGATTTATCACATTTGGCAGGAAAGAAATCAAAGAACTTTCAACAATTCCAAGTCTCTTTTAGAGAGAAGCTTCAAGATTGTCAAGAGTGCAATTGCGCATAGGATTGCTTTTTGTTTTCCTAACTTTAGGTCCTGGAGTAATAAGACTTTTGTACACAGACTTTGCATTGAACTCTAGTTTCATCCCTTTTAGATTGTTAGAACCCTTCCTAGAAGGTGGCTAGCTTCTACAAGGGTTTTGCCTTGGTTTTTGCCAAAAACTAAGGTTTTGTATGAGGTTTTGTTTTTGTTCTGTGGTAATAAGGTTTTCTTTTACCAAAAAAAAGGATCACAGGGAGTACATAGTTATAAAATTCGATAGTTTATCTAAAATTGTAAAAATTAAATAAATTTGACTCATAAATTCGTTTGAATTTATTTATATAAAAAAGTATACATTAACATAACATACATAATATCTACTCAAAATGATAACTCATAATTATTGTTTTACATTAAAAATTTATCTTAAATAATAGAGAATACGTAAAGGGCGGTGATTATAGAAATTAAAATTAGTTAAGGAGTAAAAAGTCAAACTTTGAGAACTTCGAGAATTCAAATTTTATAGGAGCTCCATTTTATATTGGTCAAAAAGGGAGGTTTTTTTTTATCATTAGTCATGAAGCATCATCATTTTATTAGATACTTTAGTCATGAAACAATGTTATTTTGGGTAATTAGAGAATAAAATATGAATAAGTTAATGAAATTGTAAACTCAATGGGGATATCACGAGTTTATCGTATAATATCATAATATTTTTTATTTTAAATTTTGAGCAAATTTGGGATTAAACAATTAATTATTTAAATTAATCATTATAGCGTTGGGAAATTTCATAAAATATCTTAAACTCCCTCCATCCCATACGTTATGAGTTAGCTTCTGGAGATTTTTTTGTCCCATAAGTCATAATCTTTTTAGTAATCCAAGACTCATTTATACTTCCTTTTTCAAACATACCCTTATTTATTGCATTCTCTTTTTTATCACGCATTTCTTCATCTCTCTTCAATATAATCTTCATACATTTATTATTACTCTCTCTCCTTTTATTAAAGGGGGTAATTTAGTCAAATTATACCAAATTCTTACATCATTTACTCATTTCTTAATCTGTGTGAAATTTCCAAAAAAATCATAACATATGGGACGGAGGGAGTAGTATTTAGGAAAGTATATTTTATTCTTATATTTTAAAGTAGTTTTATTTAAAGTAATTATCCTGTTTGAAGAATACACTTTCTAATTTCAATACTTTACTTTGATTTTGATATATTCAATATTTAATACTTCTAAACTTTTAACTCTATGAATTTCTTATGTATATTTAGTTGATACTCAATTAAATTTTACTATAGGTATTTCCTTGAATTAAAAATTAATAATTAAATAAAATGTGTGTATCAGTATTAATAAAAAAAGGAATATGTGTGTGTATGTTAAGTAAAAATAAGGGAGTGTAGTTATTTGGACTTTGGAAATTAGTTTAGACTTAATTTTGAACATAGAACGCTCTCTTTCAATTCGGAATTTATAGCGTCAAGTATCATAAGCATTTGATTTTGTGAGTCGTGATTAAAGCTACTTGATTTAAAATTATTTTTGAAAGGCTAAACTGCTCATTTGATCTCTTACCTTAATTTTTTATTTCAATTTGGTCCCTTACCTTAATTTAGTATCAATTTGGTCCCTTATGTTTCAAATCATTAACACCATTAGTCCCAACCGTCAGTTGTTGTTAACATTGTCAATTTTAACCCTACATGGCCATTAATTATACACGTGGCTGTGAACATGTGTCCCTGCTGTGTCCACAGAATTTGTGGCCCAAAACGTTGTCGTTTTGGAACCTACGTTTCACCTTCTTCTCTAAGTCTTCTCAAGAGAGAGAAGGAGAGTGTTTCAGAAACTCATTCACAGCCTTTTGGAGGGAAACGTTTCCTCTGCTAGGATACAAACTAAGAAAAAAAATATGAGTTGGAAGTTAGCTATTCACTAGGATTGGTTAGAAGGAAGACAATTTTGAATTAACAAAGAAGACTAACGGTGTGAACGATTTGAAATGTAAGGGACCAAATTGATACCAAATAAAGGTAAGGGGCAACATGAGCAGTTTAACCTTTTTGAAAAATATGTTAGTTTTCAAAGTTAATGTGTTTTTAATAAGGAACTTTTATTGTCAAGTGATATTAGCATTTAATTTTGTGAGATGAAGTTAAAACTACTTGACTTTAACGTATTTTTTATGATTATATTAGTTTTGGAAGTTAATTTCTTTTCAATAAGAAACTGCACTATTTTGTGAGGAGACGTTGGTTCTAATTTTAACTTCTATTTCACTTTGGTTTATGATTATATTTAATCGATTTCGTGATTTGAAACTAAGAAAAATTTGATATCTTGATACTTGTCAATTTTTGAGATTTCGAATTTAGTTTGTTTCGATTTCCAAAGCTAAATTCCCTGCTATGTAAAGTTTGAAAATATTCGTTTTAATATGATTTTGACGTGTTGTTCACATTGTTATTAGTTTAGTATTTAAATTTAAAATTTGTTTAGGAAGACATTGAATGGTCTCTTATTGATATTTTAGTTTATTTTGTGTATAGCTAGTTATGTAGGACTATGCGTATTAGGTCATTTATTGTTTGATTTTTGTTTGGCATGGTTAGCAGAACAAAAGGACTTTAGGAACAGTCGCAACGTGAAAACAATGGACGTCGTCATGTGGAATGAGCATGTATATGACGAAACTAAGAGTTAAAGCATCTAAAGGTAAGGGAGGAATTATTTTTCATAACATAGGGGAAGTTCATTGATAATGAAATTGAATATATGATAACTGATGATGAATTGATGAATTTGAAGGTTATATGTTATGATATATGTGTTGGATGATGATGGAATGCTGAAAATTTATTGATCATTGAATGTATTAAGACTGAGACATACGTGATGGAGATAGCATTGAGAGATTAGTGAGGGGAGGGGAGGGGAGGTGAGGCACGGGTTTGAGGGCCGAGAGGGATGAGAGGGTTTTAGAAGCGGGGATGGGAAGTCGTTGTTTTTTTAGAGATGGAAGAATTGGTGAAGAGAGAAGGTTGGAGATGGTGAGGATGAAAAGAATTGGGAAGAAGAAGAGAGAAAGAGAAAGGAGAGAAGAAGGAGATTGAAATATCGAACATAACACCACTGATATTAGACTTTGGGCTTTGTGTGCTTATCTAATATGAAAGTAGGGTTTTGTTACTTTTTTAAATTATTTAATCTTTTTGGTAACGACAAGTCGTTGCATAAAAGTGTTTTTTTACAACGACTTAAAAATGCTGCTGCGTAAAACAAAAGCTTTTGAGTCGTTACAAAAAGTTGCAATAAATGGTTTTTCTTGTAGTGATACTTGAGTATGTTGATTAGAGAGTGTCTTAATATGTTTGATTACTTGATATTATTGTTAAATCTTGGAACATGATGTCTATATGATAATGATTGTAAGACCCACAATTTTCCTCACTTAAATTATTTAATTTTTTGGGACTTTATCATGATGCATGTACTATAGAAATTTTATTTAACTAGTATTATTTTTTTTAGTGTCACGATTTTTATGCGTATGTGCATAGTTTGTAAAACACTATTATTTAAGTATATAGTAACTTAGTAAAAATCTAAGTTACATAAATTGGCTTTCATAAAATGAGATTTTATCATTCATATATTTTTTCCTACTTGATTTAATTATTTTTAGGAGATGATCATAATGCATATGTTAGAAATTTTTTATTAGAATTTTTGTGGAACACGTTTCTACATGTATGTGCATGATTTTGGAAAGCATTGCTATATAAGCATGTAACGCCCCAAAATATTAAGGTGATTTAAAAATGCGGATTTACAAAAAAAAATTGAAAGACTGTGAAAACCAAAAGCCTTTTAATTAAACTATTATTTATTTACAAGAGTAGTCTGAGTGTAAACATTAAAATATAAATTTCCCAAAATCATTTTTTACACCAAGAGCATTGGTCTTCATAACTCCATCCTTCTTCAAAAGTATCCAGATGACAGAACGTCATCTTGGCTAATACTTCTATCGTACTTCCACTCCAATAGGAGTGGCTTCAGTCATGTCCTTCGAACAGACTACCACACAGACATGGTAGATGGGAGTAAGTTACTTGTCATATCGCCTACGCAGATTATATGATTGGTTCAAGCACAAACACAATATAATTCACATTAGCCAATGTGTAACACCCTACTTTATAGTTACCCTAAATTACCCTTAATGAAATAGTGAACTTTTTAAAAAAATCTCTTTTATAAACCTTATTGACTTGTAAAAATCTCCGTAAAATCGGACGGAGTTTCCTTTGTTTTATTACTATTCCAAAACAAAGTTTTCCTGTAAACCTGTCATAATCAAAATATTCACTTCATTCAGAAAGCCGATAAGGCCACATAAATCAAATCATATTGTATCAAATGCATCCACATAAGAGTTTAATAACATCAGAGATAGCAGCAGATATTAACAAGTTTGGAATTGTTTAAAGTTTCCCAAAAAAAAATACTTCCTACCATAGGAAATGGTCCTGGACCTACCCCAAAAATGAACATTTACAGTTTACACAAATATCATAACTAAACCATCATAATCCAAAAGATGTCCAGGACAAAACAACATGCCCTAACTATAATGACTTACTCTCCCTGTGAGGGAGAGTACTCCTGCTGGGCCGGGGTTTGTGCAAGCTCAAGCTTAGTACTTCTGTAAAAAATAGTAAAGAGGTGAGCATTACACAAAATTTAGAAAAGCAGTTTCTAACTAGACATAGGAACAACTAAGTCAAACACAACAATCAAATTTTACACATTCAACTCATGCTCATGCACACTCAAACATTTACATTAGTTCATTTCCTCGTTTCCATTCCTTTGCTTTGACATATATACTTATTTAGCTCACTTCACATTTTGAATGTCTTTTAACCATTCCATTATTCCTGCACCACTAGGATTTAATGCACCTGTTAGGTCGTTTGTCACCCATGAGTTAATTTTACACCCATCAGGTCCCTTTTACACCCGTTAGGTCCATTATCTTTTTACTTCACTTATTCTCATCTAATTCTTTACCAGGTTCAATTTCATTTACTTTCTCTATTTTCAATTTCACATATTCATTTCTTTTCATGTTGCAACACACTAATCCTTTGGGTGCACAGGCACCTAACGGGGCGTTTGGGCCTAATGGGGCATTTGGCACCTAACAGGGCACCTAGTGGGTCAGTGTCCCCCAAAGGATTAGCTGCACAAGCATTATTTTTGTTTTCATTCTTCTTTATTCCATGGTTCCTTAATCATACATACATTTATACAATTCTTCATATTTCACACATTCAATATCTTTAGTTCACTTTCATTCCTTAATTCATTTCATTTATTTCTCTTCAAGCATGCACTTCATGCGACACAACACATCTCATTTATCATGCACATACATAGCAACATTTCCCATTCAACATATGTTCTTAGTTATCAACCTTACACAACAACATATATTCATAATCATCAACATTTCTCAACAACAAATATTCATATCTATCACATGGGTTCAATTCATTTATTTGCGTATTCTACATGTTATCATCATTAGCTACCCTATGGTTCAACATCACAACTAGGCACACATTCTTAGCCATCACTATATACTAACTAGAAACTATTTCCTAAATCAAGGTAACACTCACTCCTTACCTCAACCAAGAAGGAATAAAGTGAACCTTCACACACCCTATCTTTAGCTTGCCCTAGCTCCTTAAGATTTCAACCCTTAGAACCCCTTTATAACTCCAACCAAATAGCTACCAAGTGTGTTGTGAGAGGAAGGAATAGGGAGCTTGATTCCAACTAGCCCTTAAAATGGAGAAAACATGAGAGTGTGGTCCTCTATGATGAGTGGTTCGAAATTTCCAAGAGAGGGGGGAAAAGAGAGAGTGGCGTGAGGTGTGTGTGATGATGAGGAGATGAAATTTATCTTGTGTTTGTGAGGGAGAAAGTGAGGTTGATGGTGGTTCTTGATGATGAGTGAGAATGTAGCTCTTAAAACTTGAAGAGAAAAAGTAGAAATGAAACCTTGCCTTGGGAGGGTGATGAACTTGTGTGGGATGATGATAATGGAGAGAGGAAGTTTATCTTGTGATGGTGTGGGATTGATGGTGATGATCTTGTTCTAGCTTGGTTTGATGGTAGAAATGTAGTTGATGATGGAGGTGGAGTGGTTCTTTGTGTTCTTAGGGCTAGAGAGGAGAGAGAGCTTCGTAGAGAGGAAAAAGAATGAAGAGGAAATGAATGAATGGGTGAGTGTTTGTTTGTTTGTTTTTGTTTAGTTCTACATGTGTTAAAATTGTGTGGATCACAATGAAAGCTTCTCCTAGAAGCTTGACAAATATGTGGTTGAGGAAAGAAGCTTCCTCAAGAAGCCTCATTGTGTGGCCTTCAATCAACCTTTTTTTTTGTACAAGGACGAGTGGTAATCGATTACATCCCCAATTTCCCAATTAATTGGCTCCTCACAGGGACTAGCTAGGTAATCTATTACCTCCCAAAGGTAATTGATTATCTCCCAAAAAATCCAATTTTAGGGTTTCTCACAGGAGGTCAGTAATCAATTATCTCCCCAAGGTAATCGATTACTTCCCTTTAATCAATTCTTTGGGCTTTTCACAGGAACATGGTCATCGATTATCACCCAAAGGTAATCGATTACCCTCCTTGATTTTCACATTCTTGAGTGTTTCTAATTCTAAAACATTCTCCTTAACTCCTACATGCATTTTGGCCATGATTACTTCACTTAATCCTAGCTTAATCTTATGATTTTCCTGACTGTTAACTTAGGTTTAACCTAATGAAACTTGGAATTAAAAATCAGGATGTTACAATCCTCTCCCACTTACCAGAATTTCGTCCTCAAAATTTTGCTATCTTGGGACAGTTGTGGATGAGATTCCTTCATCTTATTCTCTAGCTCCCAAGTGGCTTCTTCCACATTGTTTCTGTTCCAAATCACCTTCACCAATGAGATTTCCTTGCCTTTAAGTTGCTTAACCTGCCTATCTTCAATTCTGACTGGCAACACTTCAAAGGTTAAGTTCTCTCTCAAAGGCAAGTCATCAACCGTGATCACATGTGAAGGGTCAAAAATGTATTTCCTTAGTTGTGAGACATGGAAAACATCATGCAATTTTGACAGATGTGGAGGTAAGGCAATTCTGTACGCCAATGGCCCAACCTTTCCAAGATTTGATACGGCCCAACAAACCTAGGAGTTAGCTTCTTAGACTTGATTGCCCGTCCAATACCAGTAGTAGGAGTTACCCTTAAGAATTCATGATCTCCAGCATCAAACTCCAAGGGTTTCCTACGTTTATCAGCATAACTCTTCTGACGATCTTGGGATGTCTTCATTCGGTCCTTGATCATTCTAATCTTTTCAGTTCTCTCTTGCACAATATCTGGACCAATGAGCAAGTTCTCTCCTATTTGAAACACACAATGGTGTTCTATACTTCCACCCATAGAGTGCTTCAAAAGAAGTCATCCCAATACTGGAATGAAAACTATTATTGTATTTGAATTCCACTAATGGCAAGAGTGTCTCCTGTAACACCCGCAATTTTCCCCATTTTAATCAACTGATTTTCGGAGATTTCTGATTGGACGATTCTTTTTAAATATAGATAAAATGTTATTGGGACACGTGGAAACGAGGAAATTGTTTTAAGTTGATTAAATGTTTGATTTTTGTGCTTTATTGATTCAAAGAGTCTATTTTGTGGTATTACTTTATGTTTTGAAGAAATAATTATTTATTTATTTATTTATTTGATTTATTTAACTTTGAAAATTCATAACTTTTGACGGGAAGATCGGAATATGACAAATTTAAGTCAAAACGATCGTAATAAAATGTGGAATTTATTTTTGTACTGTTTGGAATTTTGTTTTACAGTCCACGAATTTTTATATTTTTGTGATAGATTATAATGTTTTATTTCGTAAGAAAATTTAATGATGATTTTTAAGTATTATATACTGTGTTGGAAAAATATTATTTTCTCCTGTCTAGAGGAAGTGCACGGTTTGGGCATATATTTTCATGCATTTGGATTTTGAATTTTAAATTAGGGAACATCCATTTATTAGTACACAAGTCCCTAGGGCGACCAAATTAATACTCTTATCTCTTAAACCACCTTCATTAAGACTAGCATTTAATTACCCAATCTTCATGAGATTTCCAACCAATGCATGTCATCAACTTATTTAATTATCCTATCCAATATTAATTAAACCTAAACCTACCCATACTCTACTAAATTATTATTCCTATTTATGAAATAAATTGCAAAATCCTACCCTATGTATATATCATGAAACCGTGGGAGTAAGAAAAAGTGGGGAGACTCTTGAATTGTTTTGACCCCATTTTAAGCTATAAACCCCCCCCCCCCACTATTTTATAAATACCCCCACTATCACCCCACCCCCTTCTTACTATCCATTTGCTTCTTACAAAAAAAAAAGTGAGAGAGTGAGAAGAAAAGAGGGAGGCCGAGACTAGGAGTGTAGGGTCTGCCGACCATATACGGACCTAAGTCCTACCAAAGGGATTCTCTAAGGGCATTTCCCTCGGTTCACTTAACATGAACGTCCTTCGCTCGGACTCATGGACTCCGAGCATACCCAAAGGACCAGGCTCGGACTTGATGGAACCGAGCCTCATCATCGGTCCTCAATCCATCAGGCTTGAGACTCTAGGCCGAGACATACCGTCGGCTAGCATATAAGCTCAGACCCACCGAGGCTTCTTATCCCTTCCGCAAATCTCTCCTAGATTCTCGCAACAGCCTAGACATGAGATCTTCAGCTGATCCTATCCAGATTCTAAGAGCATAATCCTCCGATATTATCTCACAGAATCCTGGTTCAGCTCAACCCTGATACAGGGCCCAGACGGCCCATATCAGCCTCCTCCAAACCCTATAAATAGCTCACTACAGCTAGGGTTTCAGGTACGTACTCTCATCCCTAAGTTGACACTCTGCACACACACGTTGACTAGGGAGATCCTGCTTTTCCCAACTGGAACTGCAGAAATACCATAAGTCACACATTAACACTTGATCCTCTCTTGGGCTCCTGGTTGCCATAATCTTGAGCACTTAGAGGGTTAAGGACATAGTGTTCAAGGACACTACATTGGCGCCGTCTGTGGGGAAAGAATAACCAGTATTCCCATAACCACTGTTCTCATGGCAAACGATAACAATGACAATAACCAGGGGGATCTCCGTCGTCGCATCCGGGGAAGGCCGCCTAAGAGTGGGGGAAGAGGAAACGTTAGGGACAGAATTGCTCCGGGAGGACCCACTGGAGGCGACCATGCTAACACCCCACCAGTTCCTCCGGTGGATCAGACGGTTGCTCCGCCAGTTCCTCCGGTTCAGGCTAATGTTCCTCCAGTCCCTCCAGTTGTTCAAGCACAAGTCACAGTTCCTCCTCGCGTTGAAGGCGGCGGAGGACGATCCAACCCCTCATACTGTTCCCGATGGCCATATTTCAGAATGGCATGAAACTGCAGATTCTGGACCACGTCAATCTCGGAGGGCCCCAGCTGGATCGCGAACTGGTGACGATCGGCGAGTTGAGCATTCCGCTCGTCGTCACCACTCCCGTGTCGAGCGATCCAACAGGGAAGTCCCTCAATTTACTAGGGGTCGTTTTGGAACACTTCAAGGTGGTGAACGTTCTGAAACACAGGGTAGATCTTACATGACTACTTCTTCGGCCCGTAGGAGAGAGGAATCAATCATGGAAATCTTGAGAACTCAAACTTCTTTGATTGAAAAGCAGAATCTGTAACATCCCTCGTTTCTTAAAAAGAATTTCAGTTCATTATATAAAATAATGTTGGAAAAGTTTGAGTAGGAAAATTTTTCAAATGAATGTGGTACTCAAATTTAAACCATGTATTGGAACTAAATTCGATAGAAGGAGTAATTATTTGCTGAACATTTTAGAATCATTTTGAGATAACCTTTGTAGTACAAAGTAGCTTTCGAAAATAACTTAGTCATTAGGTCATCCCAGGAAATCAACTTTAACAATACTTCCTTCGTGCCGAACGATAAAATCAGAGTGAGCGGAATATATTAAAATAGTTCATTGACTCATGAAATCAAGTATATAAATTTGATGTGTACCACGGTTATATTAAAGTATGAAAACTAGGTTTTCTCTTGGATACATCTCTCAAAATATACACATTGTTTCCATTATCAAAAATAGAGACGTTCCAAAGCTGGTCACTGGTTCTTCATCTATTCGTTCATCTGGTTGAGTCCTCAGAGTTGTACAAAAGAGTCTCTATCCCATTTCCTTTAATCTCTAGGTAGTCTAGGTACCTGGTCAAAACCTATTAAGGGCAGAGGGTAAGCTTATACATTCGCATTATCAAATAAGAATAAAGTCCTAACATCCACAAGTAAGCACCCATGATGATAGAAATGCATAAACATGAGCACCCGCCATTCCATTTATTTCTCTTTCCAAATAGGTGCTATGATGCATGCTCCCTATCTCTCAATTCCTGAGATTCTTTAACTAATCACTCAGATGAACGTCCTTCCATAACACCATCGTATTCACAGAATACAAATAATACGTTATCAAACGTATGGCGTACTTGCTCGGAAGTGATAAAAACGTCACCCTCTCTGGTGAACGTCACGTCGCCCAAGGACGTAAACCTATCATTGATCAACATGCAACGGGTGTGATAAAAAACGTCACCACATCTGATGAACGTCACGTCGCCTAAGGACGTAAACCTTATCACTTGTGATACACAACAGAGGTGATAAACAACGTCACCATGTCTGATGAACGTCACGTCGCCAAAACGTAAACCTTACCACTTGTGTGTAACACACCGTTGAACCATCAAACCAACAGTATACCACATACTGCCCACATTGTCCATCTTAATGTGTCATCGAGCAAGCAGTAACATTTGGCACTCCCAGAGGCCCTCCTCATGTTCCATGAACATGACACAACGATAACTCATCACCGTTCACTGTGCATGAATGCATGCAAGTATTCCCTTAAGATAATTCATTAATCTCATCATATACAATATGTAATGAATTCATCAATGAGATATATCAATTTCCATGCTTGGGATGATGAGATTTACTAAAGGAAGTATCACATTATTCCCTTTAAGTGTCATTAGGTTTAAATGGAAGTGGTTAGATTCAAAATGGTGTTTTCTCCATATTTTAGCAAAATGACTCGAGTAGTAGCTTCAATACTCGAGTAGTTCTTTAATTTCATGAAATTGTGTACCAGACTGCCCAGAATACTCGAGTATTTCATAAAATACTCGAGTAGTTTACAGTTTCAGAATACTTGAGTATTTCACAAAAGTACTAGAGTATTTCAGCCCAGAATACTCGAGTATTTCACAAAATACTCGAGTATTTTTGACAGCAGAATACTACAACTTGGTTTTAACATACCATTTTCGAATCTAACCAATTCTAACTTAAACCAATGATCAACATAACTTTGTTTATACATTTAAAACTTGTCTCAACATAGAGATCGCATCAATTCACAACAAATCATAATCATTCATCAATTATGCATGAAAATCACATATTATGCAACTTAAAGTACCAATTTCAATTCTACTCATTTTTGGCATAATTTCAGCATTGATTAAGCTCACATACAACCAAATAAACTTGCCTTAACATGTAGCATGCCTCAGATTGGCCTCCAAGCCATATTCCTATTTCAATCTATGCCCTTAGAGTCTCATGGTGACTCCTCCTACTTTCTAATGCAATTTACTCTTATTCTAGCAAATGGTAAGCTTCCCCCATACCTTAGGGTCGTTCTTGAACGAAAACTCCACAGAGAACAGCAACCAATTGCTCTAACCACTCCCCACCCGAGCTAGCTTGACGGTTTCAGTAGAGGTTCAAAACCACATCAATCGACATTCGAATTATGCATAAAAATTGGGGAAATTGGTTAGACTATGTTCTCTATAACATGGACTTTGAAAACCAATAAGTTTCAGACTACGAGAAGGCTTGAACTTACCACAATCGAAGCTCAAAGTCGGCTCTCTGGATCTGAAAATCTAGTTGGACAGATTTGAACACCTAACTTCGCAGGAGCATAACTTTTCATCCAGGAACTCAAATCTCACAAACTTGGTATCAAATCGAAGCTCGTTGAAAGAGCTTTCCAATGGTATATCACACGTGAGGTAACTCTCAAGGAGGAGAGAGAATCGAAGGAAAGAAGGTGACGGGTCTAAACAGAGTTCTGGTTTTTGGCAGATTTGAAGCTCTAACTTGCAGAGCTCATCACTCTCACCACACTCAAGCTTAGCTCGCAATTTATGACTCTTTTCGAAGCTCTGGATGTGAGCTTCGAAACGGTGTATGGTTTGTGTGTTAAGACTCAGAGACAAAAACGAATTTTGCTCTGAAAGTTTAGAACCCTAAAACTCGTTTCTGAACTTCAAGGATTGAGTTTTATACCCAAAAGTTGAGGAATTGGTCAAATCCTTCTCTTAGAAGGATGAATAGATAATGGAAATGTTTGCATGAAAGGCGCCACGAGTCATAGGACGTGGGTGGGGGTTGAAATCGTGTCAAACGGCGGTGACTCGGTGGTGGTGAGTCACCAAACGCACTAACTCGTGCAACACTGACCAGAATACTCGAGTATTTTCAAAAATACTCGAGTATTTTGACCAGTTTTCACTAAAAACTTTGTTTAATTAATTTTAACCCCAAAAGACCTTCCATTATTGTTTTTAGGTCCTTCCCAAGGACTTAATTGCAAAATATAATATTTTATATGGAACACCTCATCATATACAATATTTTCACATAATATATAGATATACATATAATGCAAACCAGAAATCAAGCATGGAATTATTATTTATTTATAAAACCATTTTACTAACATATTTATTCGGAAGACGAAATTTGGGGTGTTACACTACTCCCCCACTTAAAAGGAATTTCGTCCCCGAAATTCATTCCTTTAAAATTCCACGTTTTCATAACAAATTGTTTTGAGGTTATTATTTTTCAAAACATAATTAGGGAGAACTCTCCCCCTCTTAAAAGGAATTTTCTTATACTTTTTCAAACTCTCTGTCCCAAAATGTTTCACAAAATATTTCAAATGAAATTTTTCTCAAATAAAACTTATGCATTCCAAAGCATATACAAATCCTTGTTCACATAGAAGGGTTTCTCTTAAACTTCCTCAAAAATTATCTTGCAATTCCTTCAAATGAAATCTTTTGACTAAAATTTTTTCGAATAATACCTTTGAAATATATATATATATATATATATATATATATATATATATATATATATACTGTTCAATTAAAACATTTTCCAAAGATCTTTTTGAGAAAAACTTGTCCCGTTGCGCACTCTGATCACTCAAGCACGAGTAAGGAATTATTTATATGACTTTATTCCTTAACAGTATAAATATCAGGGTGATTAGTCCTAACATTTAAACTATTAGCAATAAAATCATCCCTTTCAGATATAGTCTTTCTCAAGAAAGACCATACGATTTATCTTTAAGTTAGATGAACTCAAGATAAGGAACTTTATCGTCGCCATCAGACCTAGTTAGATTGTCAAGTTCTAGAGGCATTTCCGTTGGGGAGACAAATGCTCGTCCTATCCCGGTGGTTGTTAATCTCTCTAGTCTTAACTGATCTTTCCCTTTATGTAGCACCCAAAGACATTTATCACATCCAACTGTGATAAGGGTTTTGATCACAGAAACTCAAATTAAAGATCTGCTCAGATTTTCAGATCACAGAACGAAATTAACGCAATCGAAATAATTGATTACATTAATTCAGATCAGAGGAAGGATAAACTCAGACTACCTATATCCGAATCTAACTCGCATCCTAGCAGGATGGAAAACTCTTCCACTCTTGATTTGCTGGTTGACCATTCCCTTCTTGCATTTCTTCTTCAATTAATCCGGCGAATAAGACTTAATTTTCATGCGACTGAAATCAAATATCCCTTTCAGTATATCACCACCCAGCCCATGATAATGCGCCTCACCTTCCCACCTTAAAATTGACAAATGATTTCCTTCCATTGCCTTTTCAGTTATTTTCATGCAATTGAGATTTCTTTAACCCCTTATGCATGAAATTATGGTTCCCATAGTTAGTTCACTTATTCCTCAAGAGTTGATATCTAGTTTGGAATTCAAACATTATTCATTCCAGACACCGCATGCTTGCACCTTCCATCAAAATTGCAATGAAATATACTTCCTCAATCTTTTGAACTTGGCAGTGTTTTCTCCGAGATTCATATTACCCTACCTTATTTACAATAATTCAATCTCCTTTCTCAAATTTTTCAAAGATTTCATCCTTGAATAATTCTCAAGTGACATGCCATTCCTTTGCTTCCAATATCAAATTTACATAGTTCCACTATGTTTTAGCTTCACCACTTAGCATATTCGTATGTAGCCTTTACTCACCCATTTGGCTTAACTCCATAATTAACCTTCAATTTCCAAATCATCCATACTCCAAATTCTTGTCCCTAAAACGTCCCCTATGGAACCTAGGTTTCTTCCCTTACGAAATCAATCTCTTATTTGTCCTTAGCTCTTCAGCTCTTTGTTGCAATTCACGAATTCGAATTAGGAATTCTATTGTGATTTGCAACCTTCCCTTCTTACTTCTCGTCGGTCTACTTGTATCATCAAACTCGTATCTATTAGGCTTCTTAAAACCACTTTCTTAATCCCCGTAGAGCTCACATGAACTGCCCTTCGGCCCAGTTGTAATTGCTACCTCCTTTGCTTTGTCGTGACGACGATAGAGTTTCCAATCACGAGCCTTTTAAAATTCTGTCCGTCGGCGTTGTCCCTTGTTCAACTCCTTCTAATTGAACAATTACTTCGACTCTCCATGGTCATTAACACTTAAAGCATAGTGACACGAGGAAGGCCTCAAATCCTCAAACAACCATGGTCGTTGTAAAACTCGAGTCATGAGTCAATTGTATCACCTTGTGTGTATTCAATCACCTTGATGTATACACATCCACCTTCCTTTCATAAAACTTCCTCCTTCCAAGTCCGGGTCTCGACACATGAAAGTATGCTCCAATACTTCGGCATGAATCGAGTGGAAGTAACACAAGAGGAAATGCTAACTTTCCTAGAAATCACATCCAAATGTGATAAAGGATAATGGATCTATTTTAACTTAGTGTCGTGATCGAATACCTCGATACTAATTTCGGGAATTTCATAGAGTCTCTAATTCTAAAACAATTAGGTGAATCCGACTTCAACCTAATCTCACATATATATAGAACAAAAGAATGGGTAACTCCCGAATCGAACACAATCATGCAAAGTTGGTTTTCAAATAAATGGTTACCTTGCACGAGATCAGGAGATTGGTTAACTTCTACTCTATTCAGGGTAGACACTTTTCCTTGAGTCATTGGTTTGCTAGCAAATCTGGTGGGGTCACTCTTCGCAAGTTCTCTGCAGTGACGTGCAATATGACCCTGCTTCCCACAGTTGAAGCAAGTACTTGTTGCCCAGCAGATTCTTCCATAATGATGATGCTTGCATTTCTCACAGTAAGGGGCATTGCTGTGAGTCTTAACCCCATTCCCGTCTTCAACTCTACCTTTGCCTCGTTTCTGGTTGAAATATGGATCCGCTTTCCGATGATTAAATCCTTTCTTTCTTTGTGGTCCATAACTCTGCTGGTTACTCTTTGCCTGATCAGCTGCTACTTCAGCCTTCTTGTCATCCTCATACATCCGACACATGTCAACCAACGTAGGAAAACTTTGGATCTTCTTATAACTGAAAACAGATTTCAGTTCAGGTCTCAAGCCACCTTCAAATTTGATGCATTTGCTTCTCTCATCCGGATTGTTTTGATAGTATGGAGAGTACTTCATCAATTCCTCAAACTTAGCTGCGTACTCGCCCACACTCATATCTCCTTGTTTTAATTGTAGGAATTCAACTTCCTTCTTCCTTCTCAGGTCCTCTGGGAAATATTTATTGAGAAACGTTTCCATAAATATCTTCCAATTGACGTCCTTTCCCTCATAGTGTAAAAGTTGAACCGTGTGATTCCACCAATTATCAGCCTCTCCTTCTAACATATAAACTGCATATGCCACCTTTTGAGCTTCCGTGCAGTCTAATGTTCTAAAAATCTTATCCATAGTATGAATCCACTTGTTAGCCTTCTCTGGCTTAAATCCTCCTTCAAACTTAGGTGGATTACAACTTCGAAAATCCGCTAAACTCTTAGCCTCAACATTATCGACATTACATTGATGTGGCGGATTAACTGGTTGTGGTGGTTGCTGATGTTGTTGCTGTTGCCATTGCTGCATTGATTCCAACACAGTCGTGATCCTCTCCAGCATCGCATTAGTATGATTTCGGTTTCTTGTCGTCATATTAGATCTGCACTATGGTCGTGTGGTCATATATGGTGGACTTAAGAAACACTCATCACACAACTTATACTAAAGCTGTAGCTTCAAACGGTACATCCAACTCCTATCTATTTCTTGATCAAAGTAGAATATAAATCTCATCTTGTGGATACTTTCCTTGATGCTGATAACTACCTTTCTAGAACTACTTTAGCTATTACAGGATCTAACTTTTGCTCGAACCCGACACTTCACGAGAGAATATCCGGGAGATTCTTCGTAACCATAATTTCTTTAATTCCCCTCTTCCTTTACCCCACTATGAGAACAACACTCAAACATCTTGGGTTTTGGATTCTCGCCCCTCTATTACAATTAGTTATCACTTGATTCTTGGGTACCCAATCCAAGTCCAAGATCACACCTAATTGTGAAAAATGAGTAGACCAAGTTTACTCTGAAGAGATAGCTCAATAGAATAGCTCAAACATACGAGAGAAACAACTACAAGAAAACTTGTAGGAGTTCGATCTTGAGGTAGCAGGGTGGATCAAATACAAGAAAACGCAATCGATTCCCATCCTCACCATGGGTTAATTAACTTCCTAGTACTAACTCCGGGGGTTTGTTAGTTTTCATGCTAGAAGAAAATACCCTCCCTAGAGGATATTAGCTCGCCTTTAGATCCTTTGGAATCATCCCTTGTTGATTCTTTGATGCCATAATGGATCAGCACTATGAGCTTAAGGTTGGAATTGACCTAAAAGAAGTACATCACAATCATACTTCAACTTAGGCTACTTTAAACACTATAGACAGATACTTGGTCACATACCCAGGGTCAAGGGATAGAACCTTTTACTCCAATTAGAAGTATGTAAGAGCATACTTCACAAGAAACTCTACAATTCTTGAGGACCAGCGTATTGAACCGCACACCCAAGGACCAAGAGTCAGGACCATTGCTCTGATACCATAAAATGTAACATCCCTCGTTTCTTAAAAAGAATTTCAGTTCATTATATAAAATAATGTTGGAAAAGTTTGAGTAGGAAAATTTTTCAAATGAATGTGGTACTCAAATTTAAACCATGTATTGGAACTAAATTCGGTAGAAGGAGTAATTATTTGCTGAACATTTTAGAATCATTTTGAGATAACCTTTGTAGTACAAAGTAGCTTTCGAAAATAACTTAGTCATTAGGTCATCCCAGGAAATCAACTTTAACAATACTTCCTTCGTGCCGAACGATAAAATCAGAGTGAGTGGAATATATTAAAATAGTTCATTGACTCATGAAATCAGGTATATAAATTTGATGTGTACCACGGTTATATTAAAGTATGAAAACTAGGTTTTCTCTTGGATACATATCTCAAAATATACACATTGTTTCCATTATAAAAAATAGAGACGTTCCAAAGCTGGTCACTGGTTCTTCATCTATTCGTTCATCTGGTTGAGTCCTCAGAGTTGTACAAAAGAGTCTCTATCCCATTTCCTTTAATCTCTAGGTAGTCTAGGTACCTGGTCAAAACCTATTAAGGGCAGAGGGTAAGCTTATACATTCGCATTATCAAATAAGAATAAAGTCCTAACATCCACAAGTAAGCACCCATGATGATAGAAATGCATAAACATGAGCACCCGCCATTCCATTTATTTCTCTTTCCAAATAGGTGCTATGATGCATGCTCCCTATCTCTCAATTCCTGAGATTCTTTAACTAATCACTCAGATGAACATCCTTCCATAACACCATCGTATTCACAGAATACAAATAATACGTTATCAAACGTATGGCGTACTTGCTCGGAAGTGATAAAAACGTCACCCTCTCTGGTGAACGTCACGTCGCCCAAGGACGTAAACCTATCACTGATCAACATGCAACGGGTGTGATAAAAAACGTCACCACATCTGATGAACGTCACGTCGCCTAAGGACGTAAACCTTATCACTTGTGATACACAACAGAGGTGATAAACAACGTCACCATGTCTGATGAACGTCACGTCGCCAAAACGTAAACCTTACCACTTGTGTGTAACACACCGTTGAACCATCAAACCAACAGTATACCACATACTGCCCACATTGTCCATCTTAATGTGTCATCGAGCAAGCAGTAACATTTGGCACTCCCAGAGGCCCTCCTCATGTTCCATGAACATGACACAACGATAACTCATCACCGTTCACTGTGCATGAATGCATGCAAGTATTCCCTTAAGATAATTCATTAATCTCATCATATACAATATGTAATGAATTCATCAATGAGATATATCAATTTCCATGCTTGGGATGATGAGATTTACTAAAGGAAGTATCACATTATTCCCTTTAAGTGTCATTAGGTTTAAATGGAAGTGGTTAGATTCAAAATGGTGTTTTCTCCATATTTTAGCAAAATGACTCGAGTAGTAGCTTCAATACTCGAGTAGTTCTTTAATTTCATGAAATTGTGTACCAGACTGCCCAGAATACTCGAGTATTTCATAAAATACTCGAGTAGTTTACAGTTTCAGAATACTTGAGTATTTCACAAAAGTACTAGAGTATTTCAGCCCAGAATACTCGAGTATTTCACAAAATACTCGAGTATTTTTGACAGCAGAATACTACAACTTGGTTTTAACATACCATTTTCGAATCTAACCAATTCTAACTTAAACCAATGATCAACATAACTTTGTTTATACATTTAAAACTTGTCTCAACATAGAGATCGCATCAATTCACAACAAATCATAATCATTCATCAATTATGCATGAAAATCACATATTATGCAACTTAAAGTACCAATTTCAATTCTACTCATTTTTGGCATAATTTCAGCATTGATTAAGCTCACATACAACCAAATAAACTTGCCTTAACATGTAGCATGCCTCAGATTGGCCTCCAAGCCATATTCCTATTTCAATCTATGCCCTTAGAGTCTCATGGTGACTCCTCCTACTTTCTAATGCAATTTACTCTTATTCTAGCAAATGGTAAGCTTCCCCCATACCTTAGGGTCGTTCTTGAACGAAAACTCCACAGAGAACAGCAACCAATTGCTCTAACCACTCCCCACCCGAGCTAGCTTGACGGTTTCAGCAGAGGTTCAAAACCACATCAATCGACATTCGAATTATGCATAAAAATTGGGGAAATTGGTTAGACTATGTTCTCTATAACATGGACTTTGAAAACCAATAAGTTTCAGACTACGAGAAGGCTTGAGCTTACCACAATCGAAGCTCAAAGTCGGCTCTCTGGATCTGAAAATCTAGTTGGACAGATTTGAACACCTAACTTCGCAGGAGCATAACTTTTCATCCAGGAACTCAAATCTCACAAACTTGGTATCAAATCGAAGCTCGTTGAAAGAGCTTTCCAATGGTATATCACACGTGAGGTAACTCTCAAGGAGGAGAGAGAATCGAAGGAAAGAAGGTGACGGGTCTAAACAGAGTTCTGGTTTTTGGCAGATTTGAAGCTCTAACTTGCAGAGCTCATCACTCTCACCACACTCAAGCTTAGCTCGCAATTTATGACTCTTTTCGAAGCTCTGGATGTGAGCTTCGAAACGGTGTATGGTTTGTGTGTTAAGACTCAGAGACAAAAACGAATTTTGCTCTGAAAGTTTAGAACCCTAAAACTCGTTTCTGAACTTCAAGGATTGAGTTTTATACCCAAAAGTTGAGGAATTGGTCAAATCCTTCTCTTAGAAGGATGAATAGATAATGGAAATGTTTGCATGAAAGGCGCCACGAGTCATAGGACGTGGGTGGGGGTTGAAATCGTGTCAAACGGCGGTGACTCGGTGGTGGTGAGTCACCAAACGCACTAACTCGTGCAACACTGACCAGAATACTCGAGTATTTTCAAAAATACTCGAGTATTTTCAAAAATACTCGAGTATTTTGACCAGTTTTCACTAAAAACTTTGTTTAATTAATTTTAACCCCAAAAGACCTTCCATTATTGTTTTTAGGTCCTTCCCAAGGACTTAATTGCAAAATATAATATTTTATATGGAACACCTCATCATATACAATATTTTCACATAATATATAGATATACATATAATGCAAACCAGAAATCAAGCATGGAATTATTATTTATTTATAAAACCATTTTACTAACATATTTATTCGGAAGACGAAATTTGGGGTGTTACAGAATCAGGCTATTGCTGCTCTTCAGCAGCAAAGCATGGCAAGAATAGCCGAGCAAGGCCCTCACGTGGCTCTCGGCAACCCTAATAATCTTCCTCCACCCCCACCCCTTAATCCGGGATTGGTTCCTGGGCGTGTTACTGGGGAACCCCATCCTGGACATCCTTTCATAGCTGAGATTATGGCATTTCAAACCCCGCAGACTTATGTGGGTCATCAAAATATCCCTCGGTATAATGGGACGACTGATCCGATGGACCACATTGCGGCCTACGAGTCCTCCATGATGTTTTATGGAGGAGGGGATTTCATGAGGTGCCGAGCATTCTCAATGACTCTGGGATCGGCACCTTTGAGATGGTTCAATTCCCTACCTGCTAACTCGATTCACTCATGGGCCAAACTGAGGACAGCATTTTTGAACCGATATACAGCCAGTATGTCACAACCCAAGTCGGACCATTCATTGGCTGGAGTCGCACAGAGACCTGACGAGTCTCTTCGCGATTACCTGGCTCGGTATCAGCAGGAAGCTAGTGGCATATCAGGCCTGCAATCGGGAGTATCTGTACTCTTGCTCACTCAAGGGTTGCGAGATGGTGATTTCAAGGATTGTCTGATTGGAGAACCACCAAAGGACATGGCCGAACTCAGGGAAAGATCTAGGAAGTTTGTTAATTTGGAGGAATTCCATAGAATCAGTACCGCGGCTCAGGGTCAGGAACAGAACCCTCGTCAGAACGATCCCCGTCAAACTGATCGTTTTCGAGAGAGTAGGGGAAGGAAGGACAAGAGGGAAAGAGGAGAAAGAGAAAAACCGCCTCCCAAAGGCAAGTACGATGTATACACTAAGCTTACAGTCCCGAGGAGTCAAATCCTCCGAGAGACTATGCACACTAAAATGCGCAACATTACTCGGCCTCCAGCTTTGAGAAAAGCTGCCCAGAGAAACAGGACGAAGTACAGTGACCATCATGGCGGATGGGGGCATACGACTGATCAGTGTACGATGCTGAAGGACTTGATTGAAGAAATGGTTAGGGATGGGAAGCTTCAACAATACATCGGGGAAGCGATGCGGAAGCGTTCAAGGAGAAGAAGTCATTCACCACCCAAAACCGAAGAAAAAAGGAATAGAAGCCCTTCACCACCTGCAGGGGGAGCCTCCGCCCTACTGTCCGAGCAGGATAAGGGTCGAGAGACGTTTCTGATCAACACCATTGCTGGTGGATTTCGGGTGGTGGGGAAAAAAGAGGTGATCGAAAAAAGTATGTGGGACAAGTCCTTTCGGTGGCCAGCCGACTGATCCAAAAGTCCAAAAAGAAGAACATTGTCATCAGTTTCAGTGACGATGACTTTGCTGATATTATCCAAGACCACAATGATCCAATGGTGGTCACTGCCAGGCTCGGCAATTACAAGTGAAGAGGATTCTTTTTGACCAGGGGAGTTCAGCAGACATTATGTTTTTGGATATGTTCGAAGCTTTGAAGTTGAAAAGATCTGATATTACTCCTTTCGAGGGAAGTCTGATCGGCTTCACGGGTCATTCGATTGTTCCCTTAGGCCACATCCACCTCCCAGTGACCATGGGGGAACAACCTTCGGCCCGAACCGAGATAGTGAAGTTTTTAGTTGTCCAGGCCCCATCAGCGTACAACGCTATTCTCGGCCGTACGGCACTTCAATCTTTTGGTGCTGTGGTATCAACCGTCCACTTGGCCATGAAGTTTCCAGGATCTGATGACAAGGTGGTCACGGTACGCTCTGAACAAGAGTTGGCCCGAAAATGTTACAACATCAGCCTAGGGAAGTTAAAGATCGAAGATGAGGAGATCATGAAGGAACCACTCAACAAAGGAAGTGTTAACTTGGCAGATCTCGACGTACGGGAAGAGGATGAAACTAGGCCAACCCCTCAGGGGGACTTCAAAAAGGTAATTCTGGGTCCCGATCCATCCCGTTGTGTCAAGATTGGTGTTGGCCTTGCTGAGGAAATAGAAAGAGAACTGACGGAACTGCTGATAGAAAACAAAGACTTGTTTGCTTGGACTTCGGCAGACATGCCGGGGAATTTTATCTGCCATAAGTTAAGTGTGTATCCTGGCGCCAAGCCAGTGTGTCAGAAGAAAAGACGGGTCGGAACAGAGAAGGCACAAGCAATTGAAGAAAAGGTGTCCGAGCTACTGGAGGCAGGGTTTATCAGGGAGGTGGTATATACTGATTGGTTGGCTAATCTCGTGCTAGTCAAGAAATCCAATGGAAAATGGAGAATGTGCGTGGATTACACAGACCTGAACAAGGTCTGCCCCAAGGATCAATACCCACTTCCCTGCACAGACAAACTAGTGGACAGTTCGGCAGGCTATCAGAGATTATCATTTATGGATGCTTACTCAGGCTACAATCAGATCCCGATGTACCCTCCGGATCAGGTAAAAACCTCGTTCATCACAGAAAATGCTACATATTGTTACAACGTCATGCCGTTCGGGCTGAAGAACGCTGGGGCCACTTACCAGCGAATGATGAACAAGGTGTTCGGTCCACTCATTAGGCCGAAAATGGAAGTATACATCGACGATATGATTGCAAAAAGCCTGAAGGAGGAGGACCATGCTAAGGATTTGAAGGTTATCCTTGATAGAATTCGGCAGTTCGACATGAGGTTAAACCCAGAAAAATGCACTTTTGGGGTTCCTGCTGGTTCGTTCCTCGGATTCATGCTCACCGAACGAGGAATTGAGTCAAACCCAGAGAAGTGTCGAGCCATCCTTGAGATGAAGAGCCCTTCCGACATCAAGGGAGTACAGCAGCTAGCAGGTCGGGTAGCAGCTCTCTCTAGGTTTCTATCTCAGTCAGCTCGGAAGGCCTTACCATGGTACCAACTGCTGAGGAAGGAAAAAGAAAAGACGTTCGAGTGGAACGAGGCATGCGAAAAGGCCTTTACTGACCTTAAGCAATACCTAGCATCTCCTCCAATCTTATCTAGTCCGGCAGCAGGAGAGGTTTTGTTCCTGTACTTATCAGTGGGGGATTCGGTGGTCAGTTCGGTTCTGGTTCGGGAAGAATCGGGCAAAGAATCTCCTGTTTACTTTGTCAGCCGAGCACTTCAAGGACCAGAGCTGAGGTATCAGAAGGTTGAAAAATTGGTGTTTTGTTTGGTTATTACGGCTAGGAGGCTACGTCAATACTTCCAAAGCCACCATATCACGGTCAGAACTACTCAGCCAATCCGACAGATCCTTCAAAAACCCGACTTGGCAGGCAGAATGGTGACTTGGGCTATTGAACTTTCTGAGTTCGACATCACTTTTGAACCTCGAAAAGCAATGAAGTCTCAGGTCTTAGCTGATTTTCTCACCGAGTTTACTGAGCCATTGACGAGCTCAAACTTGGATTGGAGCATTTATGTCGATGGGTCAAGCAACAAGCTCGGAGCAGGGGCGGGAATAATCCTGGAGAACTCTGAGGGAGTTACCCTTGAATATTCATTGAAGTTCGGCTTTCCCACGTCAAATAATCAGGCCGAATATCAAGCCGTAATGGCTGGACTAAGGATGGCAAAAGAAGTAGGAGCCCGAGAAGTGAAGATTTTCAGCGATTCTCAGTTGGTGGTTTCGCAAATTAAAGGTGATTATCAAGATAAGGAACCCATCCTCCAAAAGTATCTCAAGAAGGTGAAGTTCCTATCTTCAGAGTTTGCCAAGGTCGAATTCTGCCACATCCCGAGGGAAAGCAATGGCCGAGGGGACATTCTTTCCAAACTTGCTTCAACAAAGGGTCCTGGAAATAACAAGACGTTGATCCAAGAAATGGTGCATGGACCTAGCGTTGTCCTCTCCGTTTCGGTGGATCCAAGTTGGACCTCTCCGATCATAAACTTCTTGGAACAAGGAATCTTGCCGACGAATCCAGTCGAGGCCAAAAAGCTTGTCAGAAGGGCATCCCAATTCGCTATGATCGATGGAATTCTGTTTCGCCGTAGGGTCAGCGGCCCTATGCTCAGATGCTTAGACCCCGCCGAAGCAAAGCAGGCACTGGAAGAAGTCCATGGAGGTATCGGAAGCCATCATGTTGGGGGGAAGTAACTGGCAAAAAAGATTCTAAGAGCAGGATACTACTGGTCGACCCTACAACAGGATGCGATTAGTCATGTGAGAAGATGTGAAAGATGCCAGTTTCACAGTGATGTCTACCAGAAGCCGGACGAGGAACTCCATTCACTTTCATCTCCCTATCCCTTCTATCAATGGGGAATGGATTTGATTGGCCAGTTCCTCACCGCACCAGGACAACTCAAATGGGTGATAGTGGCTATCGATTATTTCACTAAATGGATTGAAGCCGAGCCCCTTGCAACTATCTCGTCGGCCAAGGTGCAGAAGTTCTTTGAGAGACAGGTTGTGGCTCGGTTTGGAGTGCCACAAGTTTTGGTAACCGACAACGGAACTCAATTCGCTGCAAAGGCATTCCAGGACTTAGTCAACGCTTTGAACATTGAACACTATTTTTCCTCGGTCGAGCATCCTCAGACCAATGGACAAGTAGAATCAGTGAACCGAAGTATCATTCAGGGGATCAAGAAGAGACTCATCGGTCCAAAGGGAAATTGATTGGAAAACTTGCATGAAGTGCTTTGGTCGTACCGCACCACCGTGCAGACTTTGACGGGAGAAACCCCTTATCGTCTCACTTATGGTTGCGACGCAGTCATCCTGATAGAAAGGATCATCCCTTCTTTCCGAGCCATACAACAACCGAACCCCCTCAACAACACTTTACTGTGTGAGGACCTAGTTCTGTCAGAAGAAGTCAGAGATTTAGCTGCCGAACGGGAAAGACATGCCAAGCTTATGCAAGCGAAAGGATATAATCGCTCAGTAGTGCTCAGAGAATTCGAGGTAGGTGACCTCGTCCTACGAAGAGCTGACATCGGCCTCAAAAATGCTAAGGATGGGAAACTGGCTCAGAATTGGGAAGGTCCATACCGAGTAGCTTCCAAAACAGGAACAGGAGCTTACAAGCTCGAAACTCTCTCGAGTACCCTCATCAACAACACATGGAATGTGGCAAAACTTAGAGCATATTTCAGTTAGAATTTTCTATCCATTTCAATTGTTCTTGTTTTACTATTTCCCTTGCTGTGTTAGGACTGTTTATTTTTAATGATGGTGTACGCTCGGTGGAACTCCGAGCCCATTGTATTTACTGCTTCGAATAAATAAAAATGATGTTATTGAATTCATTGTATTTACGTACTTTTCCGCATAACCGACTAGCCACCGTTTATGACGCGAACGATTATAAACAGCTCAAACAAGAGCTTATAACTCGTCAAGTACCTTAAAAGGATTCCCGATTCAAACATGATTTGTTTTAAAAATCATTTATACATCGCGGATAGAGGAACCCACCTCGGCTAAAGTGCTGGAGTTCCGAGGTCTTAACACTTGAATTCTTAACAAAAAGTTCAGAAAGAAGCATAAAATAAAAACGGATATTATAAATATTCCAAACCAGTTACAGCAAAAAAGATTTAAACCCATCTAATGGGGCAGATACAAAAGTAAAAAAGCAAAAGAAAAAAACTACTCGATGTCAGACAATACTACGCTGTCAGGTTCGAACTTCTCATCTTCCTCTTCCTTACCTTCGGCACCCTCGGCCTCTTCTTCCTCGGATTCCTCGGTGAAATGGTCAAGTAGATCATTGCTGCTCATGTCAATAGGAACCCCATTCGCACCCACAATCTGACCATTCTTGGCAGCAAAGAGGGGGTCAGCACCCTTTGTCACGAGGTTAGGGTTCAGGATGCGAAGCTGCTCGACTGTGTTAAGGAAGGAATCTTCAACTGCGTGACTCCAGTTGTACAGATTCTCCTGGGCCGCCTTCTTATGCTTAAGAGCTTTCGCTCTCATCTTGTCCATAGAGGCTCGGAGCCCTGTAACCTCATCCTTAGCATATTTAAGTTGCTCCTGAGCCACAGCAGCATCCTCCTTAGCCTTTCTCAGGGTTTCCTCAGATTTCCTCAACTTTTCCTCAGCCTCTTGACGAGTCTTCTCGGCTGTTTCTTTATCAGCTTCGGCCTTAGCTTTGGCGCCTTCAGATTCCTGCATTCCCTTCTGCAGTCTTTCATTCTCGGCCGCCAGTACTTGAAGTTTTTTCTCAAAGCTTTCCACTTGAAGCTGCAAGTAATCCTCCCGATCATCAGCTTCTGATCTTTTCTTCTTCTCCTCGGGGGCTACTCCAGCGTAGATATCGTCACCACGTTGACCGAGGTAATGGAGAATGCTTGCACCTCGTAGGAAGCTCCTCACCAAGGCCAAGCAGTTATTTTCCCAGGTGCCTGGACCCCAGGCACCTATCACTTCAGCGTCCTCAGGAGGAAAGAGATTTGCAGTGAAGGAATTTAACTTATTCTTACCCCACACAGTCTTGGCGACGGCGTCGCCCATACCCTCAGTAACTTGAATTCCCTTGTGGGGCTTGCTCAGTTGAAACCAATCACTAGCCAAGCCTTTCCCTTTTGGAAGGACGCTCAGGAGTACTTTTACCACTTTGTGGCGCCTCTGACTGGACGGTTTGCTCAACATTCTCGGCGGCCTTGGGAACTTCGACTGGGGTAGTTTGAGAGGCAACCTTGGGACTTGCCATTGGAGTTGGCTCGGAGGGTTGGCTTTTAGCCGAGGATCCTGAATCTCCTCTTACAGCAGCTAGTTGAGCCATCCTGGCCGAAGCAGCTGCACTCTTCTTGGCTTTGGAAGCTTTCTTCCCCATTTTTTCTGCAACAAGGAAATATGCTTTAGACCGAGTAAAAAAAATGTATATATACCCAGCTCGGCCTTCACTTCGGCCTGTGTCCTCTTCAGCAATATTTTCTTGGTATCAATTTGACCATTCGCCTTGAGGTATTCCCAAACTCGGTCACACAATCGTCTCTCGGCCTTCGTCAAATCGACCTTATAGTCAAATTGATACAAGGAGGCCCCTCGGTTATAGATACCGTTCGACCAACCCAGAGGGAAGCGAGGTACGACTTTGATTTCTCCCTCTTCCTCAACCTGCTCCATAAACCAGCACACACCAGCCCCATTGTACTCATACCGAAAAAAGAGAGGCTTGAAGGACTTCCAAGAATCGGTGACTTTAGCGAAAAGTGCGTGGTCCTTCCGAGCTTTCAGTGACACCCAAAGCCCTTTGGAGTTGCCGAACTTGTTCACTTGAGGGGCATATAGCCAAAATAAAGCTCGAAGTGTGGCAACTAAACCTTCGGCGTCGCAGAACTGTTGGAATGCTCGAACAAATGCCCATCCGCTCGGGTGTAGCTGGCTCGGGGCTATACCTAAGTGGTTGAGTACCTCTATTTCAAAATTCGAAAAGGGCATGCGGATTCCGACCTTTGTTACTATTTCTTCGTAGAAGTAGAAGAGTTGTTGATTTTGCAGCAGTTCGAAGCAGATCCGGTTGTCAATGTTCACGTGCCTTAGTACAAATTCCGAGGCATTCCCATCTGCGCTCAGAGGGGTTAGGAGAGGACGAAGGTGGTTCAAACTGTTATTCCTCAGCAACGAAGGCCTCGTTCCAAGCACCTCCCGATCAAAGACTCCATCGTACTGCGCATGATTGGGTGGTAATGGATATTCTTCAGGATTGGTGTCACACCTGCGCTCCACCATATCTGGGGAAAAAGTAAAAGGCTCGGCGTTAGGATTTTTTATAGAAGATGTTTTAATTCTAAAGTTAAGGCCGAGCCTTGGACTTTTTCCCCCCTCTTTCCTCGGATCTCCCAAAGGCTCTTCCTCCATTGTACAGCGCTCGGGGCTAATCCTAACCTGAGCCCTACGTTCAGCAAACCTATAAGCCAACAGCCACTTGCTCTCTTCAGCGGGATCCGATGGGTATTCTACGGCTAACACTTTTGTCACGGTGGATCCCTGGCTGATGGGGGGAGGAAGGATCTATTGCGTCATCGGTGTCAAAATTCCCAAAATCCCCAAAATCCCCAGAAAAACCCGAATCACTATCACTAGAAGGCTTCTCTCCTAATTTCCTACAAAGTTCGTGATAAATTCTCTTCAAGTTCCTCCAACCTCTCATGATTCAGAAATCCAAACCCTTAACACTATCTACCCAGAACAAAAATCCCAAAATCCCTGCAAAACCCAGAAACCAAAACCCCTTTTACAAAAAAATAAGAAATCACAACACTAAAGGCGGATGATGGAAACAAAAGGAGTAGTAGTTACCTGCTTTAGGTTGATGATTTCTGTGGAAAAGTTTGGTAGCAATGGATGATCGTGACAGTGTGGAGGAGATGCGCTTGAAGAGGAAGCAAAGAGAGTTTCTGTTTTGAGGAAATGAGAAGTGAGTGAAAAGTGATGGGAGGAAGAGTGAGGGATTCGAATAACCCCCAAAGATTGTTCAGTTTCCTTCCACGATACACGTATGGGCCAAAAGCCCATTAACGCACTCAGCCATTCACAGGGTGAGACGTGGCAGTGACAAAAAGGTGCTTTTTCAAATTTCAAAATTTGTAATGATTTGGCACAACTTACAAGGATACGCGCTGTACCTAGAGAACCCAAAACGTCACCTCGAACAGGCTACCTGGTTACAGTTGTCACACACTCCCGAACTAAGGCATCCGAAAAGGTCAACCCTAAACGCTTGTTACCTCGTCACAGACTTTCTAAAGTCTTACGAGCTGGGGGGCTTGTAGGGTCTGCCGACCATATACGGACCTAAGTCCTACCAAAGGGATTCTCTAAGGGCATTTCCCTCGGTTCACTTAACATGAACGTCCCTCGCTCGGACTCATGGACTCCGAGCATACCCAAAGGACCAGGCTCGGACTTGATGGAACCGAGCCTCATCATCGGTCCTCAATCCATCAGGCTTGAGACTCTAGGCCAAGACATACCGTCGGCTAGCATATAAGCTCAGACCCACCGAGGCTTCTTATCCCTTCCGCAAATCTCTCCTAGATTCTCGCAACAGCCTAGACATGAGATCTTCAGCTGATCCTATCCAGATTCTAAGAGCATAATCCTCCGATATTATCTCACAGAATCCTGGTTCAGCTCAACCCTGATACAGGGCCCAGATGGCCCATATCAGCCTCCTCCAAACCCTATAAATAGCTCACTACAGCTAGGGTTTCAGGTACGTACTCTCATCCCTAAGTTGACACTCTGCACACACACGTTGACTAGAGAGATCCTGCTTTTCCCAACTGGAACTGCAGAAATACCATAAGTCACACATTAACACTTGATCCTCTCTTGGGCTCCTGGTTGCCATAATCTTGAGCACTTAGAGGGTTAAGGACATAGTGTTCAAGGACACTACAAGGAGGAAGGAGAAGAGGTTGAAAATTTGATTTTTCTTGCTCTTTCTCATTGATTCTTCATAGGTAATGACCCTAAACTTTTTTTTCTTCACCTTTCTCATTTGTATTTTCGGTTTTTTTGGTATAAGAAAAAATCTATTACCACTTGAAAATTTAACACAAAACTAATGGCCATTTAATGAAACTTTGCCACCTTCTAGGAAGGGTTCAAAGATTTAAAAAATGCCAGATCAAAGAATAGCTCTAATTCTATTTACAAGTACCTTATTAGACCAATTAATGAACATAGGGTAACAAAAATTAACTCTAATAGCTATCTCCTGCTTGATACGTGTCACAATCACAGCCTTAGATTGAAGAGTGCCAGCAAACAATCTCTTGTTCCTTTCAGACCAGAGATTGTAGATCACACTTGCAAACATACAAAAGACCGTTCTTCTTCTCGTCTTGTCTAGAAAGGCTCGATTAATCCATCTACTCCACCTCTGAAACTTGTAATGGAGATTATTAAGGCAAAACCAGCTGCAGCATTCTTCCAGAATCGATCGAGTCCAGCTGCATTCCAAAAAGAGGTGTTCATGCGACTCCACCTCCAACCCACATAACACACAAAGCAAATCAGGTACATGCATTCTATCCTTCGTCTTTAATCGTTTGCGCATAGCCAACCAAACAATGAATTGATGCTTAGGAACTGACACTTGATTCCAAACAAATCGAAACCAGGGCACAGATGGTAGAGGACCCACCAGGAATTTATAAGCACTGGAGATCGAAAATTCACCAGACTGAGCAAAAATCCAGGTATTATTCACAAACCCAGGCCTTAATTTATCTCTTACTTTGATTAATTGTTTCCAATGCCAGCTGTCAGTAGGTTTAGTAACATACCCCCAAAAATCAGAATTTTTGAGATAAACAGAACTAATCCATCTAATCCATAAAGATTTTGAATTGTTGATAAGTTGCCAAATCTGTTTTCCCAGAGCTGCATAGTTCCATAAAATAGGGTTCTTGATGTTTAATCCACCTTTTGATTTAGGAGTGCATACTGAATCCCAAGCAACACCTGCTGTATAATGGCCATTTTGATTCTTCCCCCACAGAAAAGCTCTGCATTTCTTTTCAACCTCACGAAGAACCGCTTTAGGAATAACAAAAATACTAAAAATTTCAATCTAGAGGCGTCAAAAAATGTTAGAAAACAAAAAATGAATTTTCGGTTTCTTCAAGGCTTTTCAAGATAGGATTTTTGTTTCATGAACCAAGCTTCATGCATGTTTGTTTTTAAGCTTTCTTATACCTTTTCATACTTGTTTCTACTTGTTTTTGAGATTGAAAACAAAAAATGGACATGCATCAACACCTAAGGAGCTCACGGTTTTTGGCTCCATTATGTCCAAATAATTTTTTGATCTTTGATTTAAGTTTTTGATCTTTGATATACAAAAAAAATTCCAATTTCCTCTATGCATGTCACGACTAGGGTTTGATTTGGGGGAAAACAATTTTGTTTTGGTTTGCATGTAATTGGTCCTTGATTTGTGAAGTTTATTTGGTATATTTTTATATTTTAAGTTTGATTCTAAGAAAAATGAAATTTTGATTTAGTGTATGAGTGAAAGATGTATTCGGTTTTTAGCCCCTACGTGTTAAAATATTTTTTGTTCAATGATTTTTAATAAGGGTGCTTGAATATGAGTATGTTAATGTTGTGAATGAGTTTTGTGTGTTTGATTTGCAAAAGTTTTCTTTGATTCTTTGTTGCATGTCACGGCCTAAGGGCTAATAGGAGGTAAATGAATTTGTTTCTATTTGCATGTCATGGATTGATGAATATGGTTATATATTAAGTGTATTTTTCATTTGGTGCATGAAAAACATGAAAGAATAAATTTTTGTGTTGGTTTACTTTGATTTAGGCCATACGGTTTTAAGGAGAAAATTATGCAAATAAGTTTAATAAACTTTGTTGTATAATTGTGTTTAAGAAAGTGATTGGTTGAGTGTGTTTATGTGTTTGTTGACAAAAAAAATGTATATGCTTTTATATGTATATATTTGGCCAAACCAAGAGAAAAGGGATGAAATGATTTGTGATTTTCAAAAGTTTGAGTTTTGTTCTTGCATGTGTATGTTTATTCGGTTTAGGCATGAAGAATAAGGTATGTGAGTTCATTTTGCATACATGTTAATGATTTGTTATGATTAACTATTTTCCTAAGTGTATTCTTGATTTTCATAAAGAAAATGAATGAATAAAATTGTTTGGTAAAGCTTTGTACTTAAAGGTATGTATGTGTGGGTGTTAGGTCAAGGGAGAAAGAGTGAGTAAATGATTTTTGTTTCATAAAAACAAAATGGTGTTTAAGTGCATGCCAAGAATCATGATGATTTAAGTATTTAAAATTGTAATTTTTTTTTTGCCAAATTGTCCTTGAATCAATTCGGCCAAGCATTGTAGACATACTTAGGAAATTTGGTTTTATGAAAATAAATTGGTAAGTTGATGCTTGAACATGGTTAAGTTAATGAAAGCTTGTAAAATTTGTAGTTGTGATTTATTCTTTGATTTGTATTCGGTTATGTACGTATAAATGACTAAGTGGATTCTATTCTTTAAAAATGAACTTTTATGTTAATGTCTTGAAAGGATTGAGTTGATTCAAGGTGTTGAAGCTTGTAATATTTGATTTGTTTTAACTTATACAATTCAGTTTCTTTGGATTGAGTAGGTAAATATGAGAATTAAATTGTTTTGGAAATAAGTATATGTTGTATGAGTGACTTGGTGTTGGATGATTGATTATGTGCTTGAATTTGTTTTAAAAGGTGATCAAATGATTTTTGAAGTAGTAAGGATGAAATAATACTTGAATGCTTTGAAAAAGTTAAAATGGATTTAAGAATGTGAGACTTGTAAATTGTTTTGCTTTTTGCTCCAGTCGGATTGGCTTGATCATTAGAGGAAAACCTATTTTTGAGACACACTAATTGCCATATCAATATGTTCAAATGATTGAGCTAATTTGAACTTGTTTTGACACTTTGATGCATTTTGGTTTGGTTTAGGGAATTAGGACTTTTACTTGAAAATTATTGGGATGAAAAGTGCTATATATGATTATTGAACTTGAGGATTTTTTACTGTTTCAATAAGGAGATTTTAGATGATTTTGAATTTTTATATTATTTTGGGATTTGGTTTACTAATTTTCAAGAATTGTTTTTGAGAAAACGATTTCGGAAAATCGGAGTTTTCGGGTTAAATACAAACAAAGTTTTTGAACTTACACTTTTTCAATGTAATTGAAATTTTTATGGTACAGCCTTACATATATAAGTATACTCTCTGAAAAAATTGAAGTTGTTTGGAGTTGATTTAATATTTTATTTAATTTAAAACAGTGTGCAATTGCAAATCGGAATTTCCAGAGTTTCCGGGAAATTCAATTGAAAAAGTGTTACTTCCACAACTCCAAATAATCTAAAATTTTTATGGGATTTTCCTAACTATATGGAGATGTCCTGTACCAAATTTTGTGACAACTGGACTTAATTTGCTATTTTAAATAAATACGAATTTGCTTCAGATGGTAACAGTTCAGACTCGGACTTTTGAGAAAATTGGAGTATAAATTTAAGTTCTGATTATTGAAATGACTTGAAAATTTTATGTGAGGTATTCCCATATGTGTTTAAGTGTTCTGCGAAATTTGGGACTGAAATGAGTTGATTTGGTTTGGATTTGGAATTTTATTTTCTTGAATTTCCCGTATTCAATTTAACATGAGTACGATGTTTTTAAGAATGAAATGCTTGGAGTTGTTGCTGGACTTGGTTGAAATGCATTTATTTTCATTTTGATGTGTGGATAATTGAATAAAAATAAGAGGATGACTTTTGTTCATAAAGACTAACTTTCATGCTAGATAGTTTTCATGAAGTTAGAGTTAAAGAGAATAAGTATACCCTAATTGGATTGCTTCTATGATTCGGTTTTATACAAATGAATGTATGGCTGTGAAAAAAATGTTTTAATTGGAATGTTATGCTTGTTGATATGATTTAATTTGAACAAATTTAGAGCATGTTACTTGTGTTGCTTGGATTAGAAGAAAACTTATTTCGGGTAAAGTGGATTTATAAAATTGGTTTTGAATTGTTGATTTTAAAATTCATTTATGGATATTGAAACTTTTCATGGTTGTCCAATTTTTATATAAAGTGTTATGGCTTGAAAACAAATTGTTTTAAAGCAATTATTTTTATCCAAAAGTCTTGTGAGTTAACGTGTGGTTTTACGATGATTTCGGATTTTTTTGAAAAGTGATTTTATAAATTAAATGTGACTGTCCAGAATTTTAATTGAAGTGTTTTCAATTGATAAAATGTTTTCAAGTATTTAAAAGAATGAGTTTTAAGTTATAGTAAAAGTTAGATTGCAAAATTAAGGTTTTTCGATGTTTTCAGGTTTAGGTAGGTTGTTGTCCAAGGCGGGCCAGCCACTAATCCGATTATTTAAAATGACTTTACTAATTGTTTTATAATGATTTGTAGAATTTAAAGTGTTAAAGAGTTTTGGGATGATCTCAGAGAAAAAGATTTCTGTTTTTATTTTACTCGAAGGATTTCAATTTAAGCTTCAAAGAGCGGTTTTAATTTTGGGATAAATATTTGAATTAGAATATATTATTGATACGTAATGTCTGTTTTGAGGATTAGAGGGTGTCGGCTATGGATGCGTGTCGGAGGATCGCATCAGTAGGAGCTTTTGGGAATTTATCGACTGTCAAGGTGAGAGAGCAGCTTTCCTAAGATCCCGTGGTCTGTAGGTAACATGTTAAGTGTTCCTGGCTATCTCAAAAGCCGGAACGTGGGGTCTACAAGTCAGTCGTATAGTGGCAATTGATTGTGTATGTTTGGCCACTTATACGCGGGACTAAGACATCCCTTTTTGGTTATGATATTATGACATGATGCTATTTATTTATGATGATGAAATATTATGATATGCTGCTTTATGCTGCTGAACTTTTATCTGAAATTGGAAGTAATCATGTTAAATGAAATATTGCTTTGATCATGAAGTAAATTAATGTCGTTGATTGGGATAATGAAATGGTGTTAAAAATGTATATGAAAAGACTGGCGATTGTTGAAAATAATAAAAGTAAAGTGGACTTGTACGTAAAACGCAATTAGAAAGGCTGAGTTGCTATGGATACGATGGAAACATGATAATGAGATTTCCCTGATGTACACTAAGGTGGATTTATACTTTCTTGAATGAAGTATGTGCTGGCCACGTGTGCAGTACGTCGTGTGTCCGAGCCCCGATGTGAAAGACTGACGTGACGTGTTGCTGAGTAAGGAGTTTCTCAATGTGCTAAGCTGTTTGACGATCATCTAACGACAAGGAAGCGTTAATGCGAAAGATTCAATTAGGGGTCGAGGTTCACCGAAGGGATGAACAAGGGTGACTCGCCGAATTTAGGATTAATAAGAGATTGATAAAATAGTTTAAAAAGACATTAATTATAAAGCGGCGAGTTAAGTGTGAAGTAGTGGAGAGGAAGATGCCCTGTTTATCTGCGGATACTCAGGTGTTTGATTGTGAGAGGGGAGGGTGATGACAATGATACGTCAAGTAACCTAGAGTACTATTTTAGGTGGAACGAGTCTATATGTGATCGGGGATTAATACCCAAGGGATCGTAGCGTGTTCCACACTGAAGACTAGAATAGTGTTGTCGCCCCCTTGATCAAATTCGAAGCGGTGAGAGGGAACCTGAACGAAGCAGGCAGTCGAATGGTTTTGGGCCCTTGCGGTATCGCATAAAATATTAATTGTCATAGTGACCGGCCTGTACGGTTGTGGTCCTGACAACGATATTATATGCTATTGGATTTCTCGGCTGTTCGACCTGCATGGGTTAAGGTTCCTGTACGTCCTGTTTGCTTCCGACTAGGCTTGGATGGATTGGAGGAGATGTATGTGTGCTAACCCAACTCCACGATGACTTATCTTTAATCCCCCGTCGTCGATGGAGGCGCTTCAATAAAACTTAATAAGAAAGATGTATAAAGATTCAAGTATAATCCTCGATAAGTGAAATGCGAATTATGAAGGTATGTGGTATCAAAGAGAGCCTTTGGGCAGGAAGAAAGATTGGAACTATGATTAAGGTAAGAATTTGGAATTTTGGCCTGAATCGTCAAGTTCGATTAAGGAAGAATGACAATGATAGGTGATGATGAGAATAAATGGTGATAATGGAAATAATAAAAGAGAATGATGAATTATGAATGGTTAATTAGTATGTTGTTATATAATTGTTTATCTTAATATGTGTGCATGCTGTAATTCCACACCATCGGCTTTCCGCCCGGAAACACTGACTCTCTCTCTCTCTATTTCTCTTTGTTTTGGTGTTTCTTTTGGTCTTGTGATGGACCAATAGATGGTGGACCTGGTCAAGTTTACTTTTGAGGTTTACCACGATGGTAACTGGGAGGTGAATCGCCAAGGCTGGAATTGGACAAGTGGCTCAGAGGTGACCATTAAGGACCCAGGACACACTCTCCGAGGAGATTCTTCTGACACTCGCGAATGTCGTTTCTCATTAGTGGACCTTCGGACTGGAGGACTGGCGGACTACCATGGTAGCTATCCATTACCACTGCCTGCACGCATTGACCCCGGAGCTGAAGAGGTGGATGCCTATGAGGACTTGGACCCTGCGGAACCTCTTGAGGATGAATTGGAGGATGTTCCCCAGAGTGACCCAGATGAGGTGGAAGAGGACCCCAGTGAGGGCTCGACCCCGGTCGAGTACTCTGATGCGGATGTTTGGGAGTATGATCCGGAGGAAGTACCTGCTGCAGCATCCAATGATGAGGAGAAGTAGTTAGTTTATTTTAGTCATGTTTGTTATTGGACTTTAATAACTGTGCTGGATACCATGTAACTCCCATATTTGTAATGATGTTTTCGGACTTGTCAATCGAAATAATAGGATGATGATGTGATAAGGGATTCCAAAGCGCGGTGTTGGTAACATCTCGATTTGGAAACCTGATGAATGACGTGGAACATGATTGTACAATTTGTAACAAAAATGTTTTGGAAAAAGAAACGTGTTTCCAAGAAAGAGCTCATGTCCATGTCATCAAATGAAAAAAAATTTGACCCATATTTTTATAAATTAGAAGTCTCTAAATTGAGGTGTTACATCTCCCAGTTACCAGATTGCTCAAACACACAAGTCCGCAACAAGTCTTCCAGGGACTGAATTGTGCGCTCAGATTGACTATCGATCTGGGGGTGATATGTTGTGCTGAACTTCAGCTTAGTACCTAGTGCCTACTGAAGACTCTGCCAAAATCTGGACAGAAACCTTGGATCATGGTCAGATACAATGCTGGGAAGGAACTCCATGTTGTCTAACTATGTCCCTAATATAAAATTGTGTCAATTTCTCCAAGTTATACTTTATGTTCATGGGGATGAAATGGGCACACTTATTTAATCTGTCAACTACCATCCAAATGGCTTCACAATCGGAAGTGGATCTTGGCAAACCGGAAATGAAATCCATTGCTATGTTGTCCCACTTCCATTCTAGGATCTCCAAGGACCTCAACAAACCCCCTGGCTTCTGGTGTTCGATCTTAGCATTTTGACAAAATAAGCATCGAGACACATAATCTGCTACATCCCTTTTCCCCCCTGGCCACCAAAACAATCTCTTCAAATCTTGATACATCTTGGTGGTACCTGGATGGAGACTTAACTTAGTCTTGTGAGCTTCCTCTAGGACCATTCTTTTAACTTCAAAGTCCATAGGAATACACACCCTGTTTCTGAAGCGGATAATTCCATCGGAACCCTTCTTGAAATCAGGCTCTACCCCTTCAGTTACCCTTTCCAACTGTTTCTGTAGTTCTTAATCATCATCAGCTTGTCTATCTTTGATCAGATCCACAAACTCATTTGTGACTTCCAACATTTCCAGGACGATGCTATTCTCTTTCACTTGCATGCCCAGATTAAGGTTGCTGAATTCCTGCATCAATTGTATCTCCTTCACCATCAGATTGCTAACATGCAAAGTCTTACAACTTAGACCATCGACCACAACATTTGCCTTGCCGAGATGGTATTGAAGATGAAAGTCATAATCTTTTAGGAATTCAACCCATCTCCTTTGCCTCATGTTCAGCTCCTTCTGGTCAAAGAGGTATTTGAGACTCTTATGATCATTGAAGACTTCAAATCGAGTACCATAGAGGTAGTGTCACCAGATTTTTAGAGCAAAAACAAATGCTGCTAATTCAAGATCATGAGTGTGATAATTATGTTCATGTTGTCGGAGTTGTCTAGAGGCATAATCTATCACCTTGCCCTGCTGCATTAACACACAACTTAATCCTTGTTTCGAAGCGTCACAATAAACATCGAAGGATTGGGTCGGATCCGGCAAAATTAACACTAGAGAGCTAGTCAATCTCTTCTTTAACTCTTGGAAACTTTACTCGCACTGCAGCGACCATTGATAAGGAACATCTTTTCTAGTGAGCATGGTTAATGGAAGGGCTAATTTTGAGAACCCTTCAATGAACCTCCGATAGTAACCCGCCATGCCAAGAAAACTCGTGATCTTCGTTACTGTCTTGGGTCTCTCCCACTTTAACACTGCTTCCACCTTAGAGGGATTAACTGCTACCCCTTGCTCAGAGATAACATGACCCAGAAAATGAACTTCATTAAACCAGAAGCTACACTTAGACAGCTTTGCATAGAGCTGCTTCTCTTTGAGAATCTGCTGCATCATTCTCAAATGCTCTTCATGCTCACTTGGACTCTTTGAATAGATTAAGATGTCGTCAATGAACACAATTACAAAAGAATCCAAGTAAGGCCGGAAGATTCTGTTCATGTAGTCCATGATTATTGCAGGCGCATTCATCAGACCAAAGGGCATCACAACATATTCAAAATGCCCATAACGTGTCATGAATGCAGTCTTGGGAATATCCTCTTCTCGGATAAGGATTTGATGATACCCCGATCGGATATCGATTTTAGAGAACACCCTGCTCCCCTTAATTGATCCAACCAATCATCAATGCGAGAGAGTGGGTATTTGTTCTTCACTGTTACATCATTATTCGACCGTTTGTAATCCGTACACATCCGGAGACTACCGTCCTTCTGTTAGATCTAGTGTGTATGTGCATGTGAAGATTGTGAGATCTATTATGCAAGTGCATGGTTTTGATAATGACAAATGTTTTGATCAAGTTCAATTTATGGAGAAGCTCACCAAAAGCACAACAAACAACAATGATGAAGAGAGAGCAAGCTCATTAAGATTCAATTTGCGTATTGTTTGTAATATCTTTATTTTGAGTCTTAGAGTTTGATGAGTTTGGGTAGAGTTTATTAGAGGGTAGTGAATTTCTATCAAGTGCATGATCATATTATGATTTGAGTATTTCACTTAACCTAAATCAATAGGTGGCTTAAAGGTTTGAAAGAAAAGGTTTAGATTTGAGAAAACAAGTTTTTAGAAGTGTTTTTACAGCTCATAATCGATTATGAGGAAGCCATAATCGATTATCATGAATTGCATCAGGTAATAATCGAATATGTTCTAGAAATAATCGATTATCAAGTTTAGCAAAGGCATGAACGATTATTGAGTTGTCATAATCGATTATGACCTGCTGAAAAGCTTTTTAAAATACGTTTTTCACTTCTCAAAATCAGTTTTTAAGTTTCCTAACTTTTGGGTATTCTATATAAACCTTTTCTTATTCATTGTGAACAACTAATTTCATTTTCATATCGTTTTAGAAAGATCAAAAGCCACTCTATTTTCTATCAACATTCTCTCTCACTTTCTCAAAGATCAAAGTTCTTCATTTTCATATTCTTTGATCAAGAAACCTTTGAATCTCAATTACTAATTGTTCATAGTTCTTGAAAGAGATTCATTAGGTTATTGTGTTTTCTACTGTGTTGTAACCGTTTCAAGGAGGCAAACATTCTACAACAAAGAAGAAGTCTTGGTGGTTGTTCATCAAGCAAGTTGATTTGGAAGTCTTGTGTTGACAAGCAAATTGGAAGTCTTGTTGTGAGGAATCAACAAGCAAAGTGGAAGTCTTGTTGTGGGGTTATCAACAAGCAAGGGAAGAATGTTAGATTAGAAGTTCAATAGGATTGCAAGACAAGAGTGAGGTATCTCTTGGAGGCTATCAAGAAGGGAGTCTTGAGAGGCGGATTACTTGTAATTTGAGAATTCTAATTCCTTATTGAAGAAACTCTCTCTTGTGATAAGAGGGGATTGGATGTAGCTGACGGTGGTTGTGAGTGAACCGGTGTAAATCTCCGAGCAAGCTTCTCTTCCCTTAAGTCTTTAGTTTTTGTCATTCCATATTGTTCTTGTTTGAAAACCTAGAAAAGTTTGATTTTCCATAATTGAATGAATTAGGTATTAATTGTGAAAATTGATTTGGGAAAAATCATTTTCATAACCTAGGTAATCATTAACAATATTGGGGTTAATCAATTCCGTGCTATCTCTGATCTGATGTGTTAATTGATTGATTTTCGTATTTGATTGAAAAAGTGATTTTCTGATTTATGCAGTGCATAATCGATTATCTACTATTTATAATCGATTATATGAAACTTTGCTATCAGATGATAATCGATTATCTACTGTTCATAATCGATTATCAGGTTCAGTTTTCGTAAAAATCATTCGTTTTAATTGTTTCAATTTGTTTTATTCGAAAATCTTTCAAGGTTTCTTTAACACCTGTTCAACCCCCCCCCCCTTCTAGGTGTTCTCCTAGTGTTCTCTAGTTAATTCACCCACCGATTGTAGTTCTTACATCTTCTTCTTGACGAATAGAATCGGTCCTCCCCAAGGAGATACATTAGGCCTGATCAACTCCTTAGCCAATAACTCTTCCAACGGCTTTTTCAACTCTTCTAGTTCAGGGGGTGTCATCCTATAGGGTGCAATAGAAATCGGTCCAGTTCCAGGAATGAGAACAATACCAAACTCTATTTCTCTGTTTGGTGGTAATCCGGGCATCTCTTCAGGAAACACCTCCGGAAATTCACAGACCACTGGGATTTGACTAACATTTGCCACATCATTCACTTCCATGGCAGTCAAGGAAGAATCACTAAAGATAACAGCTTTACGATGGCAATCAATCAAGACATGGTGGTGGGACATCTAATCCATGCCAAGAATGATGTCTAACCGAGTCAACGGCAAACAAATCAGGTTCACCTTGAATTCCCGCTCCAACACTTGAAGAGGGCAATTCAGGCACATTTGAGATGTGATTACAGAAGAGTTGGTAGGGTTGAAACTGAGAGTCTATAAGGCATTTCTACACAAGACAGTACTAACTTCTTCATGCAGTCAACAGAAATAAAGGAATGTGTAGCACCACAATCAAGTAGAACTCCACAGGAAATATCATTGACATAACATGTACCTCAGATAAGCTCATCAGCATCAGTCACCTCCTCACCATCCATGGTGTAAACATTGCCTTTCTGAAGCGGTTGACTTCCTCCTGCTTTCTGAACCTTAGCTACATTAACTTCCTTCTTCAATGTGCTCTTGGGACAATTCATCGCAAAGTGTCCAGGTTGACCACACTGGAAACAAAGTCCTTCCCTCCTATACTGTCCCAGAGTCTAGCATACTCCTCTGTGTTGTCTCCCACAATGTTGACAGGTAGGGGTAGGACCAGGAGCAATCGCTGTTTGGCCCGTTCCTCTTGGAGCTGATACTCTAGGATTAGAATAAGGGCCTGATCTCTGCACTGGGCCCCTGCTTCTAATGGGACCACATGGTTTCTGCATTGCCTTGCTCCGCTCTTCAGCCAATTCTTGCTCAAGTCCCTTCTCATAGGCGCTTGTCATATTCACGAGCTGAGAAAGGTTAGCAATATTTTGGTATACAAAAGCAGTCCTAATTATAGTGCGGAGACCAGATTCAAATTTGATACATTTAGTGCGCTCATCCGCATCCCTATAGCTGCCAGAATAACGAATCATGTCTTCAAACTGTGCTGCATACTCGCCGACACTCATACTCCCTTGCTCCAGCTTAAGAAAAGTTATCTCCTTCTCCCTTCTCACATCTTCCGAGAATTACTTCCCAAGAAAGCGGACCTTGAATAGATCTCATGTCACTGCCTGGTTTGCAGCCTCCAAGCCCCTTCTTTGTTGTTCCCACCAATGCTCAGCTTCGCTAGTCAAAACATATTCAGCCAATCGGACTCGGTGATCGGCTGGTGGTTGCAGAGAGCGAAGGATCTTTTCTATTTCTTGAAGCCATCTTTGAGCTCCATCTGGATTGTAACCTCCTTCGAACCTTGGCGGCTCACTCTTCTGGAATCGTGCTAACCAATCTATCTCGATTGGAGCTGGTGGCGGAGGTTATAGTCTTGCTGCTGCTGCGGCTACTGCAGCATTTTCAGCCTGATTCTCTGGTTCATTTGAACCAGATTTTCCAAGATAGCAGTGATACTGTCATTCTCAGCACGTCTTCTAGCAATATTGATTAGTCATGGAGAAGACAGCTAGTTAATACTAAAGTATATCAACAATTGGTAATACATCCTATTAATTAGCTTAGACACTTAACTATACACGTCGGCTACTCGCTTGGTGAGTAACCACTAGAGTAGTGAGTCAACACTCAAAGGCCGAGGGAAACTGCTCTGATACCATAAATGTAACATGCAACTTAATAGTTACCCTAAATTACCATTAATGAAATAGTGAACTTAAAAAAATCTCTTTTATATACCTTATTGACTTGTAAAATTCTCCGTAAAATTGGACGGAGTTTCCTTTGTTTTATTACTATTCCAAAATAAAGTTTTTCTGTAAACCTGTCATAATCAAAATATTCATTTCATTCAGAAAGCCGGTAAGGCCACATATATCAAATCATCTTGTATCAAATGCATCCACATAAGATTTTAATCACATTAGAGATAGAAGCAAATATTCACAAGTTTGGAATTGTATAAAGTTTCCCAAAAAAAATACTTCCTACTCGTAGGAAGTGGTCCTGGACCTACCCCAAAAATGAACATTTAAAGTTTACACATATATCATAACTACACCATCATAATCCAAAAAGATGTCCAAGACAAAACAACATGCCCTAACTATAATGACTTACTCTTCCTGTGAGGGAGAGTACTCCTGCTCGACCGGGGGTTATGCAAGCTCAGTACCTTTGTAAAAAATAGTAAGGAGGTGAGCATTACACAAAATTTAGAAAAGAAGTTTCTAACTAAACATAGGAACAACTAAGTCAAACACAACAATCAAATGTTACACATAATCTCATCCACATTCAACTCATGCTCATGCACACTCAAACATTTACATTAGTTCATTTTCTCGTTTCCATTCCTTTGCTTTCACATACATCCTTATTTAGCTCACTTCACATTTTGAATGTCTTTTAACCATTCCATTATTCCTGCACCACTAGGATTTAATGCACCTATTAGGTCGTTTGTCACCCATTAGGTAATTTTACACCCATCAGGTCCCTTTTACACCCATTAGGCGATAATACCCCCGTTAGGTCCATTATCTTTTTACTTCACTTATTCTTTTCCATGTTCAATTTCATTTACTTTCTCTTTGTTCAATTTCACGTATTCATTTCTTTTCATTTTGTAGCACACTAATCCGTTGGGTACACAGGCGCCTAATGGGGCGTTTGGGCCAAATGAGGTGTTTGTCCTTATGGGGCATTAACCTAATGGGGTATTTGGCACCTATAGGGCACCTAGTGGGTTAGTGTCCCCCAAAGGATTAGCTGCACAAGCATTATCTTTGTTTTCATTCTTCTTTATTCCATGGTTCCTTAATCATACATACATTTATACAATTCTTCATAGTTCACACATTCAATATCTTTATTTCACTTTCATTCCTTAATTCATTTCATTTATTTCTCTTCAAGCATGCACTTCATGAGACACAACACATCTCATTTATCATGCACATACATAGCAAAATTTCCCATTCAACATATGTTCTTAGTTATCAACCTTACACAACAACATATATTCATAATCATCAACATTTCTCAACAAAAAATATTCATATCTATCACATGGGTTCAATTCATTTATTTGCATATTCTACATGTTATCATCATTAGCTACCCTATGGTTCAACAACACAACTAGGCACACAGTCTTAGCCATCACTATATACTAACTAGAAACTATTTCCTAAATCAAGGTAACACTCACTCCTTATACCTCAACCAATAAGGAATGAAGTGAACCTTCACACACCCTAACTTTAGCTTGCCCTAGCTCCTTAAGATTTCAACCCTTAGAACCCCTTTAAAACTCCAATCAAATAGCTACCAAGTGTGTTGTGAGAGGAAAGAAGAGGGAGCTTGATTCCAACTAGCCCTTAAACTGGAGAAAACATGAGAGTGTGGTCCTCTATGATGAGTGGTTAGAAATTTCCAAGAGAGAGTGGCGTGAGGTGTGTGATGATGAGGAGATGAAATTTACCTTGTGTTTTTGAGGGAGGAAGTGAGGTTGATGGTGGTTCTTGATGATGAGTGAGAATGGAGCTCTTAAAACTTGAAGGAGAAAAAGTAGAAATGAAACCTTGCCTTAGGAGGGTGATGAATGTAACACCCCGATTCGGCAACTTGAAAACTTACATTCAAAGTAGTGAAAATTAGGGCCAATTTTTTTTTTTTTTTTACAAACAAGTGGTGCACAAGATGAGAACACTTAGGTTTCCAAAACATAGTTATAACTAAAACTTGTGTTCTCATATTGTTCAAACTTTTCAAGTTCCAAACCGAGATGTCACAGGACACCGCACTTTGAAACTTGTTTTTCAAAACATCTTTTAAAACGTGGCCCGTTTACTTGTTTCAAAACAACAATGCCAAATAATACAATTGCCGGGGTACAGTATAATAGAGCAAGGAAACTAAGAACTTACAATGGATTACCTTCCGCCAGGGGAATTCCTAGCTTCTAGTCTTGCTTCCTAATACTTGTCGTCTAACTCCAGACCTTGGTCAATGAAGCTCACCACGCTTTCGCTGCGCCATCTACCAGTTGCAATATCAGCAAGTGCCGATACGACAACATGGTAGGAGAGAGTCAGTGTTCCGAACACTAACGGGTTGACCATTCAGTCTAAGGGTAGGCTTAATATAAAAACAACATACTAAAACAGCAGAACATAAATGCAAGCACATTATCACCAACATATATAGCATTTAATGCACATAATATATATATCCCACAGAGAACCAAACAATCATAATGATCCGAACACCTCACCACCATCACTCTTAGCCCATTAATACATTCACCACATTCTCATAATCTTTCTTGCGAACTTTCACAACTTTTTCTCAAAACTCCTTCCGTTATCACTTCCGCACATATCCCTTATCTCAAGAATTCTTTCTTATATTGTCTTACAAATTTTTGCTCAATGTTTGATATCTTCAATGTACTTCTCTTTGAAACATCTTTGTCTATTAAGTTTTATTATTTCGATTAGCACCAATGATGAGGGGGACACATCATTGAGCTCACACACGTCTACATCTCCTCGGTCAACCACCCAACCTAGTCGGAAGCAAACAGGAGTACAGGACCTTTACCACGCGGGCACGACAGCTGTCACACAAACAAATGGTCCCAGACCAGGAGGCCTTGCCTCAAATCATATCATATCAATTCATATCATAAACAAGCACGCTCTCAACGGCAAACACAAATGCCCCGTTCCAGTCACTCTCACTGTTCCTGAAAAGCCATAGGGGTGACAGCACTATTCTGGTCCCGGGTGCAGAACTTACCACGGTATTAGACCCAGTCCCCACCACGTTAGTGCACCACATGTGGAGTTCATTCTGCCCAGAATAGTACTCAAGGCAACGTGACGTTTTTCCGCCCGAGCCTACCCTATTGCATTCACAACCCGAATGTCCTTGACATCCGGGGTACCTTCCTCTCCACTACTTCGATACGACACTCATGCCTTACCGCGTTTGTATATGTCTTTTAAGTCTTTTAAGGATTTAACATTTTATTTAGCGGCTTAATCCTAACGATCGGCCCGTCCTTGGTGCATCCCTTCAACGAAGCCCGATCACTAAGCGCAAACTGTTCCCCCTAAAATCTCAATGGCCCTTGGCCTCAATCACTTTCATCTCATCTCACACTCTTTCTCATCTCATCCACTTTCTCATATCATCATTCTCATAAACTCACGCTCAGCATCATTCCCATCAACATCACCAGTATCTCTTCCTCGTCTTTCTCAAAAACATCTTTTCACAAAACTTTTACTTCATCAAAACGTTTTCAGAAAAATCCTTTCATAAAACTTTTTCGAAAATAATGTTTCCGAAAACTTTCACAAAAATATCATTTTCACAAAAGCTTTTCAAAAATCACATTTTTGGGTGAGTGTTAATGGAGGAGCAAGCTAAACTCAACACTAAGCTTCTTCCCAAAAACATGAACGAGGAATCATATCTCCACCCAAACCACGTCACACTTCCAATCTCAACTCTTTTCAACTCAAACACTGATTTCCTTTATTTCATTCTTTATCTCTTTTACATTCTATTCGCAACATGCTTACTTCTTTCTCAATCATTCTCATACTTTCCTTTTAATCTGTTACTCATCACTTATTTCTTTCTCAATTATTTCTCATTTCTCTTTTCACATCTCTCTTTTCTCCTTCCAATCTCATCTCATTACTTTCACGGTTCCTTATTATGGTTTCACTACTCAAACATAACCAAACAATTTCAAACATAATAAATAAAGTATGCTCAACAATTAAACAGGAAGTATGCAAATAAAACAAATAAGCATTTAGCACGCATCTCTCTATTGCCTAATTTGCAGTACATTCACAATCCCTCCATTTGGATTGTGAGCAACCGCGTTGCGGGATCACCGCACTCTCACTCACCTGGATGATGACACATCCTGAGACTTTCCAAGATCTCCCAGTCGCTAACCTCGTCACGTTTCCTTCGCGTCCGATGTAACACCTGAACTAGAACATTTTTCCCCGTGCGTTAGAACATTTTCGATAATTTCTTAGTTTCGTTTTGAAAACTCTTTGAAATAATTCTTTTCTTATGAACTCATTGTTAATATCCAAAGACCCAAAACCAAATCAGATTTCAAATAAAAGATTTCAAGAAAACTTTGAAAACAATAATAATCTTTTCATTAAAACAAATTTATTCTTTTTAATTTGAGACACTCTGATTATAAAAATTATTTTCCTGAACCATTAAACAAAATTCAAACTCCAGAAAATAAAGTTTTAAAACCATATTAGGTTGATTCATTAAATTTCCAAACTTCAAGGCATCATCAAACACTAATCAAAGAGGGTCACACAAAATCTCAAATTGATTTAAATTGTTTAAATCATACCCTTTAAGTAAAACATTTTTTTTTAAAATACACATATAAATTTTTTTTACAAACAAATTTTACAAACAACTCTCACAACCAGTACATACAAGTTCTAAAGCATATAAGGCATTTACAAGCACACACCATACAAATCATACTTTTAATCACTCAAAAATCATTAGTTATATCATAATCCTAATAAATCAATTTAATTACACTTAAGAAAATGATTTAAATTTAATCCTTCAATTTATTTAAAAAAACCGATTCACTGTGATTCATAATTTCTAATCACAAATCAATTTCAAAGACTTAAAATCATTAGATTTAACATTATAAAAATTCCTTTCACATAATCAGATCAAACCAAAAGAATCAGAAGAACACACATCACATAACATCATGCATCTAAGAATATAACTATCATCATAATCATTTTATAGAAATCATTTTCCTATCAATTAAATATATGTTGGCCGAATTATACACATACAATTTTACAAGGATTTAATGCACAAATACAAGCATACAAACATGAAATCATCTTCTTCATTTTTAGAACCAAAAACCGTGAGCACACAAAAAAAAGAAATTAACATTCTTCAATTCATTTTCATTCACAGAACCAAGCAACAAGTTAAACCACAAAGGATTCACATGTAATTTCTTTTAAATACTTAATCATTTCATGCATGCATTTTTATTTTTAAACCTTAAAGTCAATTACCCTTATCATGCATGTAACCTATAGGGGGACAAGTCTAGCTACCTATTTTTCCTAGTATGGCCGAAAGTCAACATGTAAAAAGACATGGTTTCATTTATTTTCAACGCACACAAAATCACATAATTACAACCAAGGCATGTAAAGTACTTATCATTCCTTCACATCAACCTTCACAAACTAATTTTCAATTTCATTATCTTATAAAAATCAAAGTTACACTTTTAAATTTCCAAAAATAACATGCATGCACTTGAAATCAATGGATCTAACTTTAAAACCAACATGCACCAACTTTTGCAAAATAAAAAGCATAAATTCAACTTTTTCCTAATCATGGCCGAATGGCCTCTAAAAATAGTTCATGCACATAATCAAATATTCAATGAAAATCATGTTTATACTTGAAAATCATTTTTAAGACTTAGTTTCTTTAATCTTTTAAAAACCGAATCGTATATATATAAAAAGAAACACAACCTCTTCACTTGAAAAGGGCATGCAAGAGGAATCAAAGCAAACACACAAACTTAAACACAATTCTTACATAAACCATGAAGAAGAAAATATACAAATTAAAGATCAAAGCCTTTCAAGCATAAATACTCAAGATTAACACATACACACAACATGCAAGCCATTTAATTTCACTTTATCATTTATTAAATTTAGATCATAGATTTACTTCACAAACATACACTTAGATCATGATTTACCAAGGAGATCTAGCATGCAAAGACCAAAAATTAACAAACAAATTTAGATCATGAATTTATTTATTTAAATCATCACATATTCACATAGGATCTACGGTTTAGAGCAAGAAAATTAGACATGCAAAGAGGTTCATTTTAGTCTTCATAAAAGCTTAGTTTCCTTTAGATCCTTAAAGATTTAACTAGAAAATTATTAGATCCAACCATAAAAATTCCCAAACCGAGACAAAAGCATAAAAATAACATATTACAATTTAGTCTAAGTCCTTAAAGTCCTTGATCTAACAAGATCAACACATAATAACATCTTTGAAACCATAAAATAGAACATGCAAGAAGAAAAGAATATAAATCCACAAACTAGAAGGAAAAATCTACACTACTTCAAGCCTTCTTCTTCTTCAAATCCTACCATGAAAGGTTGGTTCTCTAGCTCCTAAAGCTTCTTGATCTTCAAGGAAAACTCCTAGGTTTTGGCTTGGATCTCCTTCCTCCTTCTCCTTCATGTTTCGGCCACCTCTTCTTTTCTTTCTTTCTATTTCTTTTTCTTTTCTTTTCGCTCTAAGAGTTCAAGGAGTCTCTTAGGAGTTGTATTGGTGTGGGTGGAAGAAATGAGAATGGGTGGAGAGAAGTAAAAATGAGGTAATGGACTAAGGCTCACCCTATTTATAAGCAAATTAATTTTCCTCCTTGTGCCCTTTAGGTGTTTTTCGGCCATGAATGAAGGTGGGGGCAATCTTGGGCTTCCAATTATTTGCATGGGTGGATGTTATCATATGGAAGGGGACAAGGTAGCATGGCTAGGTTTTTAAAAGTCAATCTAGGCTTAAGGACTTGTTAGCCATAGTTAGGGTTTTGGTTGCACACTAACTTAGTTTGGTTTTTGGTTTGGTTCACTTAGTTTCCATTTTCTTAGCCTCTAAGTTTCTAGAGACATACATGCACACACACGTATATCATACACACATACACGTACATACATACATACACAATCATACATTCATACGTACAACACTCACATAAATACGCATACATATACATTTTGCATTTTATTTTTCTTAATCTTATTCACTTAAATTCATCAATTCACAAAACAAGACAATTAATTAAAAATCACACCCATACAATCAATTTCCATACATCATACAGTACACACATATTAAAACAAGCACTCACCACATAAAAATCTCAAACCAAATCAATAAATTCATTTTCTTAAAAGCAATTTCTCCAAAAATTCGTATTTTATAATTCTGAAAATAATTTTTTTTAAATCCACCCAGAAAAATCTGAAAATTACATTTTTAAAATCTACGTTCCAAGACGATCGTTTTGATATAAGGTTCATGAAAATCCGATTTACGGTTTAAAAGATACAAATTTTTAAAGTTAACATACCCAAAAACTTTATTTCAACAAAAATCACTTTTTTTTTTAGGAAAACATCAAATCACAAAATAATTCACTCCTCTTTCATAAAATATACATGAAAATCAAACTTTATTTCTTATTTACTTAAAACACTTTTCCAAAATCTTTTATAAAACCGAATTTCAGGGTTTATTTTAACCAGATTCGTTCTCACACGTACGGGAAAAATGCGGGGTGTTACAATGAACTTGTGTGGGATGATGATAATGGAGAGAGGAAGTTTGTCTTGTGATGGTGTGGGATTGATGGTGATGATCTTGTTTTAGCTTGGTTTGATGTTAGAAATGTAGTTGATGATGGAGGTGGAGTCGTTCTTTGTGTTCTTAGGGCTAGAGAGGAGAGAGATCTTCGTAGAGAGGAAAAAGAATGAAGAGGAAATGAATGAATGGGTTAGTGTTTGTTTGTTTGTTTTTGTTTAGTTCTACATGTGTTAAATTTGTGTGGATCACAATGAAAGCTTCTCCTAGAAGCTTGGCAAATATGTGGTTGAGGAAAGAAGCTTCCTCAAGAAGCCTCATTGTGTGACCTTTAATCAACCCTTTTTTTTTACAGGTACGAGTGGTAATCGATTACCACCCTTAGGCAATCGATTACATCCCCAATTTCCCAATTAATTGGCTCCTCACAGGGACTAGATAATCGATTACCTCCCTAAGGTAATCGATTATCTCCCCAAAAATCCAATTTTAGGGTTTCTCACAGGAGGTCAGTAATCGATCATCTCCCCAAGGTAATCGATTAATTCCCTTTATTCAATTCTTAGGGATTTTAACAGGAACATGGTAATCGATTATCAGCCAAAGGTAATCTATTACCCTCCTTGATTTTCACATTCTTGAGTGTTTCTAATTCTAAGACATTCTCCTTAACTCCTACATGCATTTTGGTCATGATTACTTCACTTAATCCTAGCTTAATCTTATGATTCTCCTTAGTGTTAACTTTGGTTTAACCTAATGAAACTTGGAATTAAAATTCAGGATGTTACACAATGCATGTTGAACAAGTGTCTTATCATACAGTATGTATCATCATATCATTACTCTCCCATGCTATGCATGCACGTCACTCAAATCATTCTTCCATATAGTCAACTCTTTCGTAAAACAACACTCTGGGAATAAGCAACCGTGTGCTGGAATGTTTCCACAACTTGTATAACACTCCCACCGGGATGTATACTGGAAACCACCCACCACGGTCCCAAAATGAACAAGCTAACACCCCAGAACCACTGTACACCAGTAGCCCTAGGAATTCGTCATTTTCAACTTTATGGCGACTAAACCGTTCTATATGTATCTTATTCCCATACCTTATGTAATCTCCTTCACACCATGCATGATAAGTGCAAGATTCATTCATCATCATCACATTAGTTCACACTCTTCAAATCAAATTCTCATCAGGGTTGCTTTGAAGCAAACCCAACCAATTTACATTGTTAACTGTCCCCATAGAATTAACGCTTCTTATCTCATTAGTCATGATCAATTATTCATCCATGAATTACCCATATTCAATTATTCATCAATTCCAGATGTATAAACTTCACAATTAACAAATCATCAAATCATCAAATCATCATCAAATTAAACCATATATTATGATCCCAATAGGATTAATGATCGATGACCCTTAAACCAAGAATCTAAGGGTAAGCTAATGTAATTAGGTTTCCTAGGATTGATACTTCCAATTATTTGAATTTTAGTCTGGATAATCGATTATCGTAACCTGATAATCGATTACTAGCAGACCTGAAAGCAGACTCAGCTTTGTTATTAAACCTAGTTCAGTTATAAACCTTTCTTCTTTCCTAAGCAACCTCAGGGTACTATCTTGGATACATTTAAGACCAATTCCAAACCAAAAATAGTATGTTTAATAATCACAAACAGTATTCAATGCTATGCAGGAACTCGAATGGGAAGGTAAAAAAGCAGCAGCAGTGTTCATCACTTCACCTACTTTGATTGTCGAAGCACATGGTGCACATCTAGGATTTCATACTGAACTGCCCAATTCAGCCCTCCAGTAAAGGGTTGATCTTACTGTACAGTCCACTCACAAAGTTTTGTATGTGCTCTCTCACTTAGTCCTCTATGTTACACAAGTCATGTAACTTGATAGATAAGGAAAAAATAAGAAGCATATCTCATGGATGACTAATTCTTGTCCATTGTTTTTCTTGACGTTCTTAAACTTTCTCAAAAAATAGCTACAAAAATTAAGGAAAAAACATTCAATTGAATGGTGTTCCAAATCCCATGTTTCTCATAGCTGATAAAGAGGTTAGATAAATCAAATGCCAAGTTTCAGAAAAATGATTGCAGTTGAAAAAAAATCAGCAAGAAAGCTTTCGAGAAGAAGGAACTTCAGCAAGAAAGCTTTTGAGAAGAAGGAACTTTATGGTTAAAAAAGTCTATTGGAATGCATATATATAAGAAGCAAGGAGGAAATAATCCTCAAACTAATATTAGTATTACAGTTTAATCAAGCGAATATGCTAGAAAGTCCACAACATAATATAACAATCATTCTAGACAGCTTACCACAACATAACCTCATCAATTATTGGTAGTAGGCAATATGCAAAATAGCATAAGGCTTACCCATTTACATATAAAAGATAAAAGGATAAAAAAAAATATACTACTTATAAAAGGATATTTTGGAAAAAAATAATAATAATTTTTTGAGGGTTAAATATCAACTAAGGGGTAAAAAAACTCTAGATGCCTTAGAATAAGCTTGTCCCGTCCCAATGCCTCAATTTTGGCTTTTGTTAACGCCCTTTAAGCTGAATCTTAAGCCTTCATATATTCAGCACGGCAATGTGAGGTGTAGCAGACAGACCAACAAATACTGATAGGTTTATGGTATTGGTAGGCGAGTCTGTAATTTTGTGGTAATTAATATTATTTGATGACAGTTGAGTTTTAACCAATGTTTTGACATCAGCTATAACAATTTTATTTTTTTTTTATGAATCAGGATGTCTCAGCCTAAAAAGCGAAGATCAATCCAAATGAAGACATTCGCCGAAATGAGTTTTATCTTTAGCCATATGATTGGTTTATGAACCAAAATTTGACTGTGTTCCAAGCGGAAGACTTATTTCCTTGAACAGAAACCATCTCATTGAATTTAATTTCCAGATAGTGAATCAACAAAAATACACATTTGAAGGTCTTCAACGCCAAATTAAAACTAAAAAGCATCAATGAGGATTAGCCAAGTAAAAAATTGAACATGTACATTGATCTTCCATTTTTCTATACATCTCAAAAAGATACAAAATGTTGAAACTCCTTGTCACCTCTTTTTCCATCTATGGGTGAAAAGGAGCTGTATTCTTGCAAAAGTCTAACAAGATGCATGAATGCAATGCTCTTGCTTTCAACATTCTGCATGATGTCTTGTGCTCATGTATATGCTATATCACCATTGTGCTATACACGAAATGACCGTAATTTAGAACAAAATGAAAGATAAGTTTCGAGTATTCTCGAGGACAAGAAACGTCAATGATGGACAAGAAATGCACAATCAGGTAAGCCTTTCACGAGTCTTCAGAAAATATTTTGAATATGAAGTCACGAAAACGCTTCGAGTATTGTCTAGGATCAACGGCTGATATTGAGGTTGGGTCATATTGAAAGGATTTGTACGCATGCTCAAGCTTCTTGCTGATGTCATAGTCTTGAAGTATGTCTATGATACCAAAAAATAATACAACCTCATAGAACTCTCCAATTGGTTCTCCAACTAATTGTAACTCGCAATCACTTCTTCTAACAGTCCTTTCAACCTTTGCTGGCATGTTCACACCCAATTTGATACTCGCCCACCTGCAAATGCCGAATGAATATAGGGATTAACAAAATAATATTGGTCAGTTCGAGTAGGTAGGTGTTTAGTTCAAATCCTTGGAGCAAGATAGAAATATAATAGATAGTTTTAAATTGAAGACCGCATCACAGGATGTGACCACAATATCTTAGTTATGGTGACTGCTACAACTACATCAGTCTGCAACAGCCGCAATGCAACTGTAACCACAACTTAAAATCCTTTATACAACCATATTTGCAATTGCAACACAACAAAAATGGAGAAAACAAGCATTTCTTTAGGCTTAGCAAATATAAAACACCCCTCTATTGATTGAAGTAATAATCAGGTTATCTTAGATGATATTGCAGAGATTATTATGATTGCTTCAAGTTAAGTGCGCCATTAGGTAAAAGCTAATTGGATTACCTAGAAAATATTCTAGGACCGACTTCTGGAGTAGTTTACAACTGTTGCTGGTGACAAAAAAGTTGAAAAGTAGTTTCTTTTATCCAAGATTCAATTTTTTGATAGGTAACTGCTTTTGGTTTCAACTATTATTTCCTGTAAAACATTTATCTTTAATAGTTACATATGATCCTTTTCTCAATGACTTCAAGTACTGTTTTTTCTTTCCATGCAGATTGTGTTCGTTTGAAGTGTACAATCTTATGCACCTCAAATGGTATACTATACGTATATATATGCTAAAATAATCCATTAGCTATAGTATAAAATTGTGTTAAAAACTTAAAATTTCAAAAAGACATGTAACCTGGTAGGGTCTAGAAGAAGTTGATCCACGTCTGCCCTTGAAATACAGGGAGTTCCGTCACCATTTGAGTCCCCTAATATTGAAAATCCAAAGGAAAATCTAAGTTGCTAGGAATATCTGTATGACATTAAGGATGTAGTGTAAAGCACACAAGGATAAGAAAAGTACCAAGAGTTTGAGATCCTGAAGGAATAAGATCCCCATCTGCTGATATATCTCTGAAATGAATACCAACCAGCAAACTATAGTCCATAATTCCCTCCTGTTCCAAAAGCTCACAGTCTCTATCAATTTGCCTGTCATAACAAACACATGCTTGAGGTGCTTATTTTATTTAGACATGCGACGACAAAAAAGAAAAGAAACTAAAGCTGCTACACATTTGGATTTGCAATTGCTCATTTTAGTTAGATAGACAACCAAGGAAGCACCGATACTTCATATTTGTTGTCATATCCTGTCCGATATGTGTCGTGTCCCGTGTCAGACACATATCCATTTTAGACACTTTTAACCATTTACTTTAACATTTTATATTTTTTTGCCGTATCGCTGTGTCCCGTATCGTGTCGTATCCGTATCCCGTGTTGTTTCAGTGTTTCCTTGTAGACAACTAAAGGAATAGCAACTCTGTCACAAACTAACGTAATGAAATCTTTCATTACCTGCGAAACTCTTGAAACCAAGATCTTTGAAGTCGAAATACAAAATTTAGATCAAGATCTTTAAGGATAGTGGTTTCACTAATCTCAGACTCAGGCTTATCTGTTATGCGGCCAAGTGATGAACCCTTCAAATCAAAGCGTCTATGAATGGTATACTCAGAACAAAAGAGGTTACCCATTATGATAAACCGAACCTGCAAATCCGAACATGTTATAAAGATTACAATAGTTAATTCGTTATAAATTTATGTAAAATACTTCTATCAAACACTTAAGAATTCTAAATATTCATAAAACTAGCATTATTCTATGATCCTATAGGTTTATACCTTCTTCTGAGCAGTTCCAATTAACTTTACACAATGCAGGCCATAAAACTTTGTTAATAAAGAATTTTCGAATGCTCGAAAATGATTGTAATAAGCTGGAAGCATTCTCAAAAGAGCCTGCAACAAAACAAAAATCAGCATAGACAGATTGATAAGAATAAGAATCCTGGATTTATAAGAAATGTCAAAGAAGGTGATAGGTAAAGATGAGACTTACTTTTGCTTCTGCTTTCTTCATTGTCTTAATCATGTAACGGTCATCATTTGTTAAGTAAAAGAAGCTGCCACTTTTTCCAGGAGAGGAAAGTTCACGAAGGGCGTCGTTTCCACATATGGATAACATGTAGTCAGCTGCATCAACCTTGAATAACTTCCTAAGAGTCCTGAGGACAGAGTGGGATGTATAAGTTAATAAATGAAAAAAGGAATAGTCATTCTATCATTGTTTAAATCTAAAGCCTTAATGTTAAAGGAATGTAGTCGTTGAAGAATCTTATAATTTTCAAATAATGAACAAAAAACTATCAGCAAAAACATATTAAGCGTTAATAGGACTGACCTGAAAACTACAGGGCAGTAGTCCTTCCACTTGAACTCACATGACGAATGTGGCGGAGTATATTTGGAACCTTCCGGAGGAAATCTCGTCCATACTTTCTCCTTGGGATCAAAAGCTGAAGGCTTTAAATCAAGAGATGCTGAGGGGGCAGGTCTTCCAACAGAATGCCTATGAAAACAAAAAACCCAAAAAGTTGTATTGACAAACAAGGGACATATACTAAAGGCAAGGCTTATAGAGAAACCAAGCTGATAGCATGGAGCTGAGGAAGCAAAACATTCAATGGCATCTATTACCTGTCAAAATATCGTGAATAAGCTTAATGAATACATCAATACTAGTCATATTAGTTTATAAGAATGAAGTAACGTGAAGTGTAACAAAAAAAAGGAGAAATAAATCAAATTTTAAAGTTGACAGAACGAACCATGTTGACATTTCCCTCTCCTCAGCATCAAACTTTCATTGATGCAAGATTTTTAATTTTTGGCAGTTAAGTAACTTGAGTAAGGAAATTAATTTAAAGTAAAAACAAATTACATCCACTGATAAAGAGGCGCATTGTACAAGATTCTGGAAGAGAGCATATTGTTCAGAACTTTAAAGAGATAAAAAGAAATTCAAAATCATATTAGTACCTGATTCCCAGCTGCAAATTGAGCATGAGCTCATAATTTTTGTGTCCTTTGGATATAGTCTCACCTTGCCTCTTTGATTTCCTTGGTGCTTTCAGAGTATTGAGTTGAGACCCTCTTGGATTAGCACTTTCTATGTTTAGACCCAACAATTCTTCATCCAAAGCACCAACCTTAGTTGGAGTTCTACTACCACTATAATCACCTTCCCCACCCCATAAATGCATTCTGTCACTTGGCTTCTCCAGCCCTACACTTACCCTCCCATCCACGGACTTTCTCCTCGGCTTACCACTATCCCCACCCTTTGTAGACCTCCAAACTGCAAGTCTCTTCTGTGATGGCAAAATCGAAACCTTCTCACCCGGACAAATTGGATACTTACTCAGCTCATTAAGCACTTCTTGAGGATCCCAATCAAGATGCCCATCCTGTGATGACCCTGGTGGATAGTATGTCCCACTCTGATCTCTTGGATCCTTACTCCAGTTTCCTACATAAAAACTTCCATCAGGCCATTTGAATGTTCCACTCCCTTTAGGAAAACCATCTTCCCAATACCCATCATATGCATTCCCATTAGTCCAATAAAATGTCCCTCTACCCCAAATACACCCATTCCTCCATTCTCCAATATAATGGTTCCCATCTTTCCATCGATATCTTCCCTGACCATCCAGCAACCCTCTCCTCCATTCACCATCATACTGATCCCCATTGGCAAAACTCTTTTCACCATGACCATGCTTCAAATTCATGGTCCATTCCCCCTTATAAACGTCACCATTAGAGGAAGTGTATGTACCTATCCCATCCATATAACCACTCTTGAATTCCCCTTCATAAGTAGGCCCAGCAGGCCAAGTGAACCTACCCCTTCCCATAGTCTTCCCTTTGTACCATTCTCCAACATACATGCACCCATCAGTCCACAAATATTTGCCTTTCCCATGTGGGAAATTATCTGCCCAATCTCCCTTATAGTAATCCCCATTGGGGAGAACCTTCTCTGCATGGTATACTTCCATTCCATGATCACTTCCATCCTGATCTTCCTTTCTGTCATCCTCCTCTGCATGGGCCACAGAAGTTGTCCCAAATATGCTGTTTGCGCGCTTCTTCGCAACTGCTTGCGTCTTCCTCACTGTGGCCTCCCATGCCTTCATAACACCACTATCTTTACCCATCATTGTGCTTCTTATCCTTTAATATTTACGACTCTTTTCTGAACTTTCTCTTTTCACATTTGAAAAACTTTTCTTACTATGTATAAGAGCTGATTCATGAAAAATGGACACCTAGATGAAAGAAATTACAAAAGAAAAATATGGTTGTCTTCTGCAGCCTTGAAAAAGTTAGGGAAAGAAGAAAAATGGAATCAAACAACAACAATAACAACAACAACAAGAAGATATCCAAACATTCGCCCACCAGGGGTACTTAATTACATGGATCAAAAGATGTCATAAAAGTCTATGAATCTTGAAAATGAAATGAAACGAGAAATATTGTTTCTATCTATAATTCATTAAGATGCATGGGAAGGGCATGCGAAAATCTTAACGAGGGCTTTCTGCGGATGAAGCCTTCTTTCTTCGTAACCAAAACCAAGGTGAAAGATTTTTGGTATCTCATGTTTCCAAAAATTATGGGGACAACCTGATTGTTAGATGAGATAGGAAATGAGACAACTATCTCTAGCAAAAGAAGGATAGAAGACCTGTTCATTAATTTGTTGTGCAATATTTTGTTACACAAATTAAATGATTAAGGAATTTGATATTCTAGAATACAAACCATGAACAATTCATGCTCCAATAGGTCAGAGGGGCAGCTTTCCTCCCATGTTTGAATTGTAATCCGTGATTGAGAGAGAGACCCGTTCACCTCCTACAACTTCTAAGAACCATGACCAAATAGGGACAAGTACTAAATCAAGGTGTTTCTTTACTATTCTTAGCCAATAACAAAATTTTCCGTTTATGTTACGTTTTTCTAATTCCATTCAATGTGTTTTTTCATGCAACGACTATTGTTAAGTTTGTTAAGGCAAAAAAAGATATGAATGATGATTTCATGCTCCATTCCATGACTCACTCCAAGGGTCAAGTAGATATATAGTGAGTGAGCAGATTCAAACTCAAGTTCAGGATGTGTATGTTCTCTCTTCCGTCTCTCCCCAAAATTTTAAAAAAGTTTGCTTATTAAAAAAATCACAATTTCCTACTTACTACATTTGATAAGATGTAAAGAAGTTTTCAAGAGGAGAGAAGATTTAAATTCATATTTATTCTGACGAGGTAGCAAGTTAATGCATGATAGTTTAAGTCCTACAACAAAGGAAGCTGCCAACTCAGCAATTGGTGGCTGAGATTGAGGCCTATTTATTGTCGTTACAGCAAACTCATATGTTAGAGTCTATGTGGCTCGCGTATCTGGTCTCCTCCTCCAAGGGATACTAATTAAAATTAAAATCAATGTGGATGATGCTAAGTTTCACGAGGTGAATGAAAGTGGCTTGGGTTTTGTTGGGTGATGATATGGGAAGAGTGCTTCATTGTGATGTTTATAAATCCAGATACTATAGGTGTCTTGCCGGAAGCTTTGGCTTCGGTATTAGATCATCATGAAATAGAATTTTCGTTTTCAACCCACCTTTTAGTCCCAACCCCCAATTTAAATGTGAAATAACCAACACTCTTTTTCTTCTTCTTTCTTAACCTTTCATCATCCTAAACCTCTATAACCACCCTGCTTCTTCCCCCTTCTCACCCACATCAACTTTTTTCTTCTTATTACATGTGAACTAAAATAAAAAAATAATGGATGGAGATAGAAAAAAAATAATAAAATAAAATAATGGATGTGAACTAAGCCTCCATTTAATAGTATACACTGGAATTGGAATTGATGGAGATAAACAAAAAAATAAAATAAAAAATAATGAAGGTTGTGGTTGTTGGGATGTGAAAGAGAAAGCGAGAGGGGGCCAATGGGAGCGGATTATAGAGAAGGGTGAGGCGGTGGAGGAAGAAGTGAAGACTTGTATTTTTGAGTGTTTTTGGGATTAAAAAGTTGGGAGTTACTAGCATGCAATCCAATTTTGGATTGTTGGCATGCAATCTTCTCATCAACCAATAGCAAGTTGTCACTTAATTCATTTGTGTTATGTCATCATCTCAGGTAGTCAAATGTAATTTTCTACAATTTGGTCCAACTTAAAAAGTAAATTACAATTTTAGTCCTTTGTACCTATTGATAAATTATAAGTTTTAATTTTAAAAAATATAATTAAAAAAAAAATCAAAGTAGCTTCTGGAGTGCTGGTGGTTCGTCTTCTTCCCCACCACCACCACCACCACCTGCCACCATCACCTCCTATCCAAATGCCTCAGACGTCGTCCGCCAATTCCTTCTTGGTAGTAGTGCTTATATTTTCGATACTAAAGGGATTGGCGGACGACGTCTGAGGCATTTGGATCGGAGGTGATGGTGGCCGGTGGTGGTGGTGGTGGTGGTGGGGAAGAAGACGAACCACCAGCACTCCAGAAGCTACTTTGATTTTTTTTAAAAATTATATTTTTTAAAATTAAAACTTATAATTTATCAATAGGTACAAAGGACTAAAATTGTAATTTACTTTTTAAGTTGAACCAAATTGCAAAAAATTACATTTGACTACTTGGGATGATGACATGGCACAAGTAAATTAAGTGGCAACTTGCTATTGGTTGATGAGAAGATTGCATGCCAACAATCTAAAATTGGATTGCATATTAGAAAAGTCCTAAAAAGTTTTTGGGGTTTGGGCTCAAAAAGATGGGATTGGGAACTAAAATTCCAAGAGTTTTAGTTCCCAGCCCCCATACATTAGCCTCAAACCCCAATTTAATAGTGAAAATACTGAAATGCCCTTACCTAATAATTTTCCTCCAAAACTTAGTTCCCAAACTCCATTAGCCACAAACCTCATTCCTAATTTATGTAAAACCCAAACCCCATCAACCTTTCACCTTCATAACCAAGTAACCTCCATAATACCCAAAACTTTTCATGTTCCTCACATACAATCCCTCTCATTCTCCAAAGCCTTCATCTTTATCACTTTTTTTCTCTAAAAGCTTCCACTTTTTCATCATTGACGCTCAAAAGAAGGTGCATACGACGTTGTGGACGTGTTGTTGAAGGTAAGCAACGTATATACGTTTGTTTTTTTTTTCGTACTGTTAAATATTTCCGACAGGCCAGTCTCGGAATTTTCTAAAATTCCGACACGGGTATGTCGGAATTTTATAAGATTGAGAAAAAATATTCCGACAGCTAACTTTCGGAATTTTATTTTTTGTTGTTTCACTACCCAGCTTCTTTGTCTAATATTTATTCTAATATTCATAAAATTAAATCTTGATAGATTATGTTTTGTCATTAATATTTCAGTTTTGATGGAGCACAAGGAGGGAGAGATTGAAGAGAACAATATGGACAATCTTCTAGTAGAAGCTGTCGGCTTTCCGGACTATGGTTATGCCTTCCATCGTGATCGTCCTTTTGCATCTCGTGAGGAAGTCGTGGCTTTTGTTAAAGATGTTGGAGTAGAACAAGGATTTTTATTGAAGTTTTTATTTTGGGTAAATGAAAAATAACATTGAAATGAGAGTATTTTGGGTAAATGAAAAATAATATTGAAATGAGAGTATTATGGGTAGAAGAAAAATATTATTGAAATGAGGGTATTTTGGGTAGATGAAAAATAATATTGAAATGAGGTTATTTGGGTATATGAAAATAATATTAAAATGAGGGTATTTTGGGTATATGAAAAATTATATTAAAATGAGGATATTTTGGGTAGATGAAAAATTATATGAAAATGAGGGTATTTTGGTATATGAAAAATAATATTATAATGAGGGTATTTTGGGTAGATGAAAAATAATATTGGAATGAGGGTATTTTAGTTAAATGAAAAATAATATTGAAATAAGGGTATGTTATGTAGATGAAAAATAATATTAAAATGAGGGTATTTTGGGTAGATGAAAAATAATATTGAAATTAGGGTATTTTTGATAGATGAAAAATAATATTAAAATGAGGTTATTTTGGGTATATTACATTAAGGATAAAAGTAATATTTTTACGTAAATATCTTAGGGACTTAATTGCAAAACTTATAAATTAAAAATATGTCTAGCTGACGTGACTAAAATAGACACGTGGCCTTTTTCTTGGGCCATTTATTCCAAAGGGTACCAAAGTAAAATTGTTGTTACATTCCTTTTATCGATTTTGGCCAAAATTTGCTGACACCATAATCCTAGTTGGATGCAGCGGCTTAGTAAGACTAGAATCTTTTATTTTTTAAATTAAAAAACTTAAAAAGATTAATATTTTTATGCTTTTGGTTTTAAAAAAAAAAAGGATTGAAGAGAGAGGTCACCTTCGTTCATGTGACACCACGTGACATGTCAACAAAATTTGCCTAAAATTGGTAGGAGAGGCATATGACTAACCCTGATGCAACTTCGGAAAGTTTGACGTTAAAAACAAAAAAGAACAAGTGTTTGTGACAAGAAATCCTTAATGTTCAATGCAAGGATTTGACACATAATTAATTAAGCCTAAAAATATTATAGAGCTAGGAAATTCTTTAAAAGCAAAACTCATGTTTTGGACCCCTTGTGACCCCATTTTGGCGGCTCACCTTAGCCCTTTTTATCCTAACTCTCACCTCAACTCTCATCTCAACTCTACCAATAGAGACCCTTAAACACTTGTCATTTTTTCACCTTTAGAAAAACAAAAGAAAAAAAAAAGATATCCATCCCTAGAGAAGAGAAATTCGTGTAAGACAAGGGTGGGAAGGAAAGCAACAGTATTTTTCATTCTTAGAGCATAGAGTTAAGGATTCTTAGCTTAGAGTTAAGGATTCTTCTTGCTAAGAGAAGAGATAATCCAATAACTAAAGTTATTCCTTTTGGTTGTTTTGATTTTTGATTTCTCTAAACTTTTCCATATTGCTATCTGTATTCCTAAAAGAAATTCTAAATTTCTAAGTGTTCTCCATCCTATTTTTCACAAGTAAAATGCATATATGTTTGTAATATTGATATTTTAAAAGAAACGATGTAAGAAAGTTTTATAAAATGGTTTGTGTTATATGATTTTATGAGTTTTTTTTTCATCCATCATCATATTTTATTTAAGAATCTTCTAAGTTTTTCTAAGTGAACGAGTATAATTATTTTATCAGTATGTACTTTTATTTGGTAATCAAGAAAATATTTCTTCCTATATAAAAGAAGGCCGACCAGTGGAGGCTGACACAAGTGGAAGGGGCTTGTGTCCCTTAAGCTTGTGGTCGCGAGTTCGGGTCGTTCTCGAGGCGCATGTGAATGGAGTAAGCCTTACTAGGAGCATCGCCCCCGAAAGGGCCTGACCGTGGTGCGAGGGATTAGTCACCCAGTTGCGCGGTGGATACCCTGGTTCATCCAAAAAAAAAAAAGAAGGCCGAAATTTTTAAAGAAAGAAAAAGATTATATAATTTCATTTTATTTTTTTTAAATGTTTGATTGTTATGTGAATTCATTTTGGATGTGTTTGTGTATATGTGATTAAATAGAAATTTTTATTGTCCAAAAAAATTTATTTTGATCAAATAAACACTAAGATTTTTGAACCCTATTCTTTTGAGATTAAAAGTGAATTTTGATAAACCACGGAGAGTATAAAAAAGTCCTTAAGGCCTATCACCTTTGCTGTCCAATATGGATTGTATGTTAGTAGAAAAAAAATATTTGATGAAGAAATAAACAAAACGGAAAACTTTTAGGACTTTTGTGCAAAATCTAATTGATTGTGTTGATGTCCACGATGATTTGTAAAAGAGAAAAGGCCTAAGAAAAATAACTTTGATGTGTAATAGTGAAAATATTTTGAGTAACAAGTTAATTAAAGTTTTATGTAACAAGAAAAATAATTAATGTTTTTAAGTATTATGTGGTTGTTGAAGAAACCGCAATTGGTGGTTGGAGAGACAAAGGAACCCTAGGAACACCTAGAAGGGGGGTTGAATAGGTGTACAAGATACCTTGAAAGATTTTCTTACGAAACAAATCGAAACAATTAAAACAAAATATTTTTTGCAATTTTGTTCAGGTTTACTCGAGTAGATTTCAGAGTACTCGAGTAGTACTCGATTAAAGACTCGTTTACTCGAGTATATCTGACAGAAACCAGAAAAATCAAGTTTTCATTCGCATACGAAAATCAATCAATTCACATGAAAGATCAAAGATTCAACGAAAACAATTAACACCTATATTCTTATTGATTATCCTAGTTATGAAAATGATTTTCCCTTTATCAAATTGAACAATTAAAGATTCAATTCAATCAATTATGAAAATCAATCTTTCTAGGTTTTCAACCAAGAACGCAATCAAATGACTTGAATATAAAGAGTAAGGGTTTAGAGATACGACACAGCGATTTATCCTGGTTCACTTTCATCCGCTTGAAAGCTACATCCAGTCCCCTCTTCAACCAAGAGAGATTCTTCACTATGAGGAATTAGAGTTCTCAAATTACAAGTGATTGCCTCACAAGACTTCCTTCTTGCTAGCCTACAAGAGATAACCGACACCCTTGCCTTGTAATCCTATTGATCTTCTCTCTAATCTAACCTCTACCCCTTGTTGATAATCGACACAACAAGTCTTCAATTGCTTGATGATAATCCACACATCAAGGCTTCTCCTTGCTTGATTCACAACCAAGACTTTCTTCAATTGCTTGAACTTTGCTTGATGATAATCGACACACCAAGGCTTCTTGTTTGTTGTAGTGGCTTGCCTTATTGCAAAGATTACAACTCAATGAATACACATAACAATCCTAATGAATCTCAATCAATAGCTATGACAAATCACACAAGAGATTCAAAGGTTCTTGATCAAAGAATATGAAAATATGAAAGCTTTGATCTTTGAAATTGAGAGAGAATAGAGTGGCTTGATTCTTTGTAAAATGAATATCAAAAAATGATAAGTTATAATCACAAAGGTTAGGAAAAGGTTTTTATAGAATACCCAAAAGTTATGGCACTTGAAAACTGATTTTGAGAAGTGAAAATCGTATTTTAAAAATCAGTTCTGCAGTATCTACTCGAGTAGATTGCAGCATACTCGAGTAGTACTCGATTAAACAAACTCATACTCGAGTAAAACTATACTGCACTTGTTTAAAACTTGTTTTCTCAAAACCCAACCTTTCCTTTAAAACCTTTAAGCCACCTATTGATTCTAGGTTAAGTGAAAACTCAAATTATGATTAAATCATGACTTATGAATGAGATTCACTACCCTCTAAACAAACTAACCAAATGAAAACCTATGAAGCTTGAGAGGCAAAAGATAAAACAAAAACAATTACACTCAAACTTAAGTCTTCATGAGCTTGTTTTCTCTTCTTCACTTGATGTTTGTTGTTGCTTGTTGAACTTGAACTTGATCATCACATGATAGCTTGTTCAAAATACTTTGCCATTATCAAAACATTCATCATGGAACTTACAATCTCCCCCTTTTTGAAAATGACAAACCATGTTTTGAAGTTCTCCAAAAGTTCTTTGAAGTTGTTGATGCTTTAACAAATTGATCACTTGGTGAGACTCTTGCTCCCCCTCAATAAATGCTTTTGACATTTGAATCCAATTGAGATAAGCTTGATTCTCCCCCTATCTTCAACAACTTTGCTGAACCTACATAAAAACCACAAAAACAACCTTTCTCCAAACAAACATCTAAAAATCATATTATTTCTCCAACAATCATTTCTCCACCTTTGAGAAACATTCCAATCAATTCAAAACATCATATTTCTCCCCCTTTGGCATTATCAAAAAGCAATATATACCAATCGAAATATAACATCTAAGCCAAGGTAAGAAATCAATGATCATTTCTTTACAACATTGATACCAATTGAACAAATACAATAGAACTATACTTTGAAATGTGATACCAATTGGCAAGAGAATATAACAATGAAATATGATACCAATTGAGAACTAAAAGGATCATAATATCACTTAACAAAGAAGATATCAATGTAAAGAAATAACAATAATCACAAAAGCATGATAATCAACTAATAATCTCTCAATGATACAAATTGAACTAATTAAACATTTAGAAAAGTAATACCAATTGAGAAGATACCATATGAAGTTCACAATCTAACCATAACATTTGTACCATATTGTAGGACTTCTTTTGATACCAATTGAAGATGCAAATATGAATAACACTTGTAAGCTCTCTTTGCTCTTCAATCATACCTACAAAACAATCATGCTTTGCTTTTTGGTATCCAAATGGTTTTAGATCCATTTTTGTTAGTGTAGGGACTTTCACCCTTTTTCATCCAAACAAAATCTCCTTTAGGTATACCATGCATTTTAACATAACACACATTTGAAGTATGTCCATGAGTACCACAATAGAAACATGTTGGTGCATTTGAGAAATCAACTTTAGAAAAATCAACAACATTTCTATGAGAATTACTCTTAGCATTAGTATAACCCAAACCAAACTTGTTTGAATTTTCTCTTTGAAAATTTAACAATGTGCGCAATCTAATATCACCATTTGTGAAGCTTGCAAGCTTATTTTTCAAAATAGCATTTTCATCTTTGAGCAACTTGCAATTCTCACAATCAACCACAATATTCACTCTACTAGCACAATCACAAGAAGAACTAGCATATATAAGATCAAGAGTTTCATTTTCAAGATTAAGCTCATCAACTTGTTTTTGAAGATCTAAAATATCTTTTTGATGTTTCAAAATGAGCTTCTTTCTTTCAATGTTTTTCAAAGCTAGTTTTTCAAGTTGTTCATGCATTTCTTCATAAGCATTGTATAACAATTCATATTTAGAAGAAATTTCGGATTTAGTATGACTTACATCGCTTTCCTCGCTTTGTTCACTTGATTCATCATTTGAACTTTGTTCTTCATCATCTACTAGAGTTATCAAGTTGAGACAAGCGGCTTCTTCATCATCCGATGAACTACTCGATGTGCTTTTCTTCTCTTCCACATCACTATCCCAAACTATGTATGCTCTTTTAGATTTAGAATTTTTCTTGTCTTTCTCCTTCTTCTTGAGATACCTAGAGCATGAGTACTTGAGATGTCCGGGTTTTCCGCATTCATGGCAAACTACACCTTCTTTTGATGTCTTGGTCTTGTAGTGTGGGGAATCCTTCTCTTTACTTTTGTCCTTGTTCAACCTTCCTTTTCTCCTTAGAAACTTGTCAAATTTTCTTAGCAAAAGTTTCATGTCTTTTTCATCAATATCGGAATCGGAATCTTCACTATCATCATCATCAGAACTCTCTTTCTTTTTGTATGATCTATTGACTTTAAGAGCAAGTCCCTTTCTTTCTTTATTTTTATCCGACTCTTCATTGATACTTAATCGTCCAAGCTCCATTTCATGTTCTTGAAGCTTTCCAAAAAGTGTTGCTAGATCCATAGCATCCAAATTCTTAGATTCAACAATAGCCGTTACTTTTGGTTGCCAATTCCTGTCTAAACATCTCAACACTTTGTTAGAAAGTTCACCTTGTAAGAAAGTCTTACCAAGAGCAAGTAAATGGTTAATAATATGAGTAAAACGCTTTTGCATATCATTAATAGATTCATTTGGAAGCATTTGAAACAATTCATAATCACGCATTAAAGCATTCAATCTAGCTCTCCTAACCTCACTAGTTCCTTCATGAGTCACTTGTAAAGTGTCCCACATTTCCTTAGCACTAGAACATTGAGAAACTCTAAAGAACTCGTCATAGGATAAAGCGGATGTGATGATATTCTTTGCTTTATAATCATATTGTACTTTCTTTCTATCATCATCCTTCCACTTATCCTCGGGAATCAAATGTTCTACACCTTCAACTAAACTAGAGGGGATATGAGGACCTTTTTCAACTACTTTCCAAATTTCACTATCTATGGCTTGGATAAATATTTTCATTCTAACTTTCCAATAAGCATAGCCTTCTCCGGCAAACAATGGAGGACGACTTATTGAATAACCTTCACCACCAAAGGGATTCATGGAACCCATTGCGATTTTCTTAAAGGATCTTTACGAAAAAGCTCTTATGCTCGTGTCTTTCGATGGAGCTCTGGTACCAATTGAAGAAACCGCAATTGGTGGTTGGAGAGACAAAGGAACCCTAGGAACACCTAGAAGGGGGGGTTGAATAGGTGTACAAGATACCTTGAAAGATTTTCTTACGAAACAAATCGAAACAATTAAAACAAAATATTTTTTGCAATTTTGTTCAGGTTTACTCGAGTAGATTTCAGAGTACTCGAGTAGTACTCGATTAAAGACTCGTTTACTCGAGTATATCTGACAGAAACCAGAAAAATCAAGTTTTTATTCGCATACGAAAATCAATCAATTCACATGAAAGATCAGAGATTCAACGAAAACAATTAACACCTATATTCTTATTGATTATCCTAGTTATGAAAATGATTTTCCCTTTATCAAATTGAACAATTAAAGATTCAATTCAATCAATTATGAAAATCAATCTTTCTAGGTTTTCAACCAAGAACGCAATCAATTGACTTGAATATAAAGAGTAAGGGTTTAGAGATACGACACAGCGATTTATCCTGGTTCACTTTCATCCGCTTGAAAGCTACATCCAGTCCCCTCTTCAACCAAGAGAGATTCTTCACTATGAGGAATTAGAGTTCTCAAATTACAAGTGATTGCCTCACAAGACTTCCTTCTTGCTAGCCTACAAGAGATAACCGACACCCTTGCCTTGTAATCCTATTGATCTTCTCTCTAATCTAACCTCTACCCCTTGTTGATAATCGACACAACAAGTCTTCAATTGCTTGATGATAATCCACACATCAAGGCTTCTCCTTGCTTGATTCACAACCAAGACTTTCTTCAATTGCTTGAACTTTGCTTGATGATAATCGACACACCAAGGCTTCTTGTTTGTTGTAGTGGCTTGCCTTATTGCAAAGATTACAACTCAATGAATACACATAACAATCCTAATGAATCTCAATCAATAGCTATGACAAATCACACAAGAGATTCAAAGGTTCTTGATCAAAGAATATGAAAATATGAAAGCTTTGATCTTTGAAATTGAGAGAGAATAGAGTGGCTTGATTCTTTGTAAAATGAATATCAAAAAATGATAAGTTATAATCACAAAGGTTAGGAAAAGGTTTTTATAGAATACCCAAAAGTTATGGCACTTGAAAACTGATTTTGAGAAGTGAAAATCGTATTTTAAAAATTAGTTCTGCAGTATCTACTCGAGTAGATTGCAGCATACTCGAGTAGTACTCGATTAAACAAACTCATACTCGAGTAAAACTATACTGCACTTGTTTAAAACTTGTTTTCTCAAAACCCAACCTTTCCTTTAAAACCTTTAAGCCACCTATTGATTCTAGGTTAAGTGAAAACTCAAATTATGATTAAATCATGACTTATGAATGAGATTCACTACCCTCTAAACAAACTACCCAAATGAAAACCTATGAAGCTTGAGAGGCAAAAGATAAAACAAAAACAATTACACTCAAACTTAAGTCTTCATGAGCTTGTTTTCTCTTCTTCACTTGATGTTTGTTGTTGCTTGTTGAACTTGAACTTGATCATCACATGATAGCTTGTTCAAAATACTTTGTCATTATCAAAACATTCATCATGGAACTTACAGTTGTTGTCCAAATAGAAATTTTGTGTATTAGGATTTAGAAAAATTGATTTGTTTTGTTAAACACTTAAACCAATTGATTTTGATTTGGAAATCAAGTTTGAAACAAGTTTGACTTTTTAAATTAATGAATGCAAAAATTTATGTATGCTGCCCAAAATTTTAATTATGTTAACTTGAACTTAAAAAGTGATTTTCTAATTTAGAACTTAAGAATTTTGGGTGCTAATGATTTTGTAGAAGTTTGGTTAAGTTTTATGGTATTTTAAGTGATCGATTTTTGTCAAATCATATGTTGTTGTCCATAATTTATTTTTATAGTAACATGTACTTAAAAAGTAAACTTTCATGTTTGAGACTTAATAATTTTAGTGATAATAGTTATATAAAAGTTTGTGTGAGTTTTATAATTTTTAAAGTTGTTTTCCAAAAAGTATTTGTTTGCTGTCCAAAAAGTCCAGCCCTCAATTAATTATGTGACATGAATTTTATTGATGATTTTTATAGGTCTTTGGTATGTTTGAAATTTTAAAATAAATTGGGAAATTTTTAGTTATGATTTTTGAATTTCGATGTATGTAACTACGTTAACATATGACTAAGTTTTTAAAGTATTATACTGCATTCATTTAGGAGAGAATAGCATGGTAAATGTCAGTTGTTATCGTAAGGTGTGTTGTTATTCGAGGAGTAAAGAAATCAGCGACGTACGAGGAGCGGAGGAACAACCCGCACTGCAGAACACGAAAATTTTCGTGAAACCCAACGTGAGAGAGAATCCTTCCTAAGAAACTATGATAGATTAGCGGTATATTAGGATATTCCTGACTATCTCAAAAGTCGAAACTTGGGTCCAAGAGTTTAGTAGTATAATGACACCTTGTTGTGCATGATTTGTCGTATGTACGAAACTAAGATCCTATGTTGTATATGATTTGTGTTTGTATGTTGTATATGGCCCAACATACAATACAATTTGGCTAAGAGAAGCTGGCTAAAGCTATTTTTCGACCTTCATGCCAAATATTGGCAAGGGGAACTAAAGATTTGATAACCTGTTGAGATTTGGAGCAAAAGATAAAACAACTAAGCCATAGAGTCAAAAATTTGACATGCTGAATATCACTAACAAATTTAACAATTTGGTACATTTTATGCCTAGAGAAAATAAAATTATTAAATTTATAAGTGCCAGGACCAATATTTACCATACGATCTGGTTTGCTTTCGATCGTAAGAAGTTTGCCATCGGGTCGAATACTAGTGAGTGTAGATATGTCGAAGAGAGTTGGAGTCATCATTCCATATGGAAAATGAAAACTGTTGGTGAGTCGACATCAGAAATAAGAAGCAACCCCTATCATTCCTTCGTCAATATTGAAACTGCAATATGTTGGAAGAATGTGATCAACAAAACCAGCTTCCACCCATGACACTTTCTATATAATGCTCTACTCTAGTGAACCAATGTTCAAGATCAGTGAATGCAATGATATTTCGAAAAACCATATTTTGGGTTGACTTGTCAAAATGACAAGTATGAATTAGGTCAAGAGAAATTAGAATTATGGAAATCTCAGGTTCTCATAGAGAAAAATGGTTGGCAATATCATTAGCAACAATTTCCTCTCGGATAAGCAAAGAACCAAGAAAAAATGAGAATGATTAATGGGCTCATCTTGCCCAAGAATGAAAGAAGTGGCTGGGATCATGACACTTCTAAAACAATAGGGTAGTGTTTCATCGATCTCAGGATTGTTGATTCTTTCAACAGCCATTGATGAATTTCTTTAAAAAAAAACAATTAAAATACAAACTCGAAGACAGGGTAGTTGTTGTAGAATTGTTTGCCTCAATTGCAAAGATTACAACTCAATGAATCTCAAAACCTATAAATCTCAATCAAGAATAATGAACAAAATGAAATTGAGATTCTAAACTTTTGTAGAAAAGATAATCACAAAGATGAAAAAGAATAGCTTTGATTTTTCTTGTTTGAGAGAGAATGTGTGGCTTGTTATTTGTAAAAGTGTGTAAGTTTTTGTAAGTATGTTTCTAATGTGTAATTAAAGGTTTATATAGAATACCCATAAGCAATAGAAAACACAAAACTGATTTTTCCAACTCACAAAACAGTTTTTAAAAACACAGTCTCCACGAATTAATCGATTAGCTCAGGACCTAATCGTTTAGCCTCTAACAGCTGAAAAGCTATTAATCGATTAGCCTATTTCCTAATCGATTAACATCTGAAAGCCGAAACCATGTTAATCGATTAACACATAGCTTAATCGATTAGCACCTGAAAAACTTTTATAAAAACTTGTTTTTCATTATAACACGTATTTAAACCTTTATGAAAACCTCTAAGCCACATATTGATGCATTTCCAAATATTTAAACTTGTTTTTAAAAACTCAATGCATCATTTTAAAAATTGTTTTGGTTAAGTGAAAAAAAATCAAGATTAATTTGATCAATATTAATTGATTGATATCCACTACCCAACTCTAAACTCTACCCAACAAACTAAGGACTCAAAACAGAAATTAAAATAATTCTATAAATCATTGAGCATCCTTGAGCTTGCGTGATAGTAGTTGTTTCTCTCTTGATCTATCTTCTTGCTTTTGTTGCTTTTGTTCTTTATGAAATGTTGTCTTCATTGAAACACCTTTGTCTTCGTCAAAACTAAATATGAATGTACACTTGATTCAACAGAAAGTTTGTAAGCTTATATCTCACAAGCTTGTCAAAAATGAAATGCACACTTCCCAAAGATAGTCAACGAAAGTTAAAACATGAAATGTAAGAGTTATCTCATTGGTGAAGATTAAGGTGCCATTAAATTAAGTCACAACTCTCGTTACAGTAAAAATGACTATAAATAAGGCCATTTTTCACAAAAAGGATCCAATGTAACTAAGGTAGTGAAAAGATTAAGAACGCAAGGATGGTCAGAATCACATATTGGTATGATTTCTAGAAAGAGATAAAATTATTTGAGATTAATTTCATAAACTTGTCAATATGAGGATTAGATATTAGAGATTATTAAATCTGATTGAAGGAAAAAAAAAATTAGATCAAAGTCTTTCTCAAGCAGTCTTCTATTTCCTTTCTAATGATGAAAGATTATATATGGGAGATTATGTTTGTTCGTCGAAGCAAATATCTCAGTGTGTGTGAGATACTTTATTCTTAATAAAGTTTCTATAACACGGGACATGGTTGTTTCAGCAAAATAGGCATATGAGTGATTGAGGAAGCTTCAATAGCTTAAAAAAAATTAAGTGATTTGGTATTCATTCCTGTTGACCATATCACAAGGTCTTAGCGGAGGGATGACTAAAATCTTGGATAATTTTCATCATAAGGAAATGAAAGTGAAATATTCCACACAGCTAACCCTCAACCGTGTGTTGAAATAGAACTCCTAGATAAAATGACCAAGACTACTTGTATGAGAAATTGTTAAATTCATGACGAAAGGACATTTTGTCGAAAGACAAAAAGGGGATATATGTAAATGGTCCAGGTAGTTTACTTAAAATAAGTAGATTACTTTACAAATCATTTCTAATTCTGTCAGAAAGAGAACACTGAAGACATCATTTGAGGATCTTTGTTGAAGACTTCCACAGAGCAAATCCCAGTTTAGCGTCGAGAAATAGGAGGCAGTTATTTTGTAACTTTGAAAAAATTTGAATGTATTAAATCCTGGTTGTACACGTGTTAGTAGATTAAGTTGACAATTGTTGAAATTTTGTTTAAAGGTAGAAGAACTGCCGATGTAATTTAGGTTGGAACCTTGGTATTATTGTCCTAACATCTCCCAAGCATATTAATGGAGAAAACACCGATGTAACATCCTTCTTTCAAGTTTAATAAAATCTTCACTTTATATATATATATGAGGAGGGATCCGTTTACACCATGTTGAATTACACCAACTCTTACACCGCTCATAACTTTTTATACAATATGAATTTAATTAATCCATCCGTTGATTAATAACTATACATCATCAAGATCATTTGTGTCAAATTTGAGAAAATTTAAACACCATTGAGTATAAATTCAAATAGCTCCATTTTCATATACTTTTAACATATATATTTCGTTAATTTTGGCGTATGTAAATAAAGTACTAAATGATTTTGGATTTTTGTGAAATTTGATATAAATGATCTACTTGATAGAAACTTTCAATCCAACGGTTGATTGGATTAAATTTGATTTGGTGTAAGAGTTATGTGCGGTGTAAGATTTGGTGTAATTCAACATGATGTAAATGGATCTCTCCTATATATATATATATATATATATATATATATATATATATATATATATTAAAATCTTTACTTTTCATTGCAATGTCTTTAAAATTCTTTTACTTTCTACACATTTAATTCCTGCACTTTCTTTCTATTGCCAATTTAAGTTTTTTAATTCCAGTCTCCTTTTACTTTACGTATTTTCAATTAAGGCTGAAACACAATATTACCATATAAACCTATTGTGACCCACTCTTTCACACATATCATGTAAACAACACAATCTTTCCAATGATTTTTATTTTTCACCTTAAAATCCCATTCATAATAATTTAGACCACAAAATCTTAAATATGTATAATGTGTAGTGTAGGAATTCTACCTGCATTTGGACACCTTTACGTCAAACTAAATTAAGTTTACTCATTAAATAATGTCGTGGGTGAAAGTTCTATTTGAAAACCACTTTTTTATTAAAAAAAAAATAGCCCACATATATTTAATTTGAATTATATTTAAGAGAATTTGGGAGAATGAGAATGACAATATGGAACTTTCAATATGTCCCCTTTAACCAAATTTATCAAACAAAATCCTACTATGATTTTAAAACTTTATTTTAAAACCAAATTAAATATAAGATGAACAAGCAAGTAAATATTTAAAGCAAGCGACGTAGAATTTCCAATGTACAAGATAAATGTGTCTTTGACTATTTGCTTACTCATTTTAATATTTAGAGTTAATAGTTACTTTGATCTCCACAAAATATTGTGGTTATTATTAATTTAGTCTTCAAAATATTTTTATATTAAGATTAATTTAGTCCCTAAAAATCAATATGCATATGGCACCATATTGATTTTTTTATGAACTTATTTAATGGTTATATAAATTTTTCAAGGAGCAAAATTTACATTATTTAATACCATGTTAATTTTAGAAAAGTTAATTTAATATAAAAAATATTTCATAAACTAAATTGATGATGATTATATTTTTTTTATGACCAAAATACTATTAATTCTAATCTCAATTTTGAACAAGATCGTACTTTTAACCTTGAATGATACTGTATGGCATTGAGCTTTTGGGCTGGAAGGCTTTTTTTTTTTTCCCCCTAAAATGATGGAGAGGGATTGTGACAGTGTGATCGTGGCAGGTGCTGGAAGTTAAGGCATCACCGCATCAGTTTAATGCTTCTGGTTTTGTCGCGAAGCGAATGATTCGTCAGCAAAGAGACACAACATCTGCAGCAAGATGCCACCCGACACATGACGAAAAATCTGAGCTCCAATCTTGGAAATTTGGATTTTATGATGCGCTGTTTGGATCCCATAGACAAGCAAAGGAAGGTTAATAAGCAACGTAACTTCATCAGTCAAAAGAATACATATATAAAAAATGCTTATTTATGGATTTATTATTAATAGTTTAAGTGTGTTTCGGTTTTAGTTCACAAAAATTATTTTGATCAGGAATAATCTTTAAATTTGCAAATATTTTGGTTTTGAACTCCACCGTTAGGAAAAATATGTTATTCACCGATGTGACTAGTGAAACCACCACATCAACAATTATGTTGTATGAGGTGGTGCTAAGTAAGTGGTATGACATACATGATATAAGCTTATGAACGCAAAATTTTGCGCATGGGACCATTTTGCGTTCATGGGTTTGTATCATCCACGTCATACTACCTGTCTCCGCACATCACGTGACTGCCGATGTGGTGTTCCGTTAACCACATCGACAAATACCATATTCTTCCTAATGACGGGGACCAAAACCAAAATATTTGAAAATTTAAGGAATACTTTCGATGAAAATAACTTTTAAGGACTAAAACCAAAATACACAGAACTTTTAGGGATCAAAGACATAAATAGTCCTAAAAAATTTTTATTTAAGTTTTTAATCTCATATCCTAAGACTCAAAATTTAGGTATTATTTTGGAATTAGTTTTTGAATTTTTCTTTTATGTTTTGCGTCTTTGAAACTGTGTAAACATTTGAAAATGATCTTTTCGTCACTTTAGTAATGATATGGTCAAGAATATGTCACATCACTTTTGTGACATCGACAAATGATGTGCTATGTGGTGTCACATGACAATACAAAGGATTTTTATTAAAAAAATAAAATATTTTAAAATAATTAAAAGCGATTTTTTTTAATTATTTTTAATATTTTTTATTTCATAAAATCATGTGGCAATACTTGGTAAACTATTCATCAATGTGGCGAAAGTAACATGACATGTTGTTGATTATATTATCACTTACGTGACGAAAGAACCATTTTCAAATGTTTGAGCAAAGTTTAAGAACCAAAATAAGGTTGACTGAACTGTCACTTTAGTCCCTCACTTTGTAAGGTTTTTCATTTTAGTCCGTGACTTTTCAATAATTCCTCTTCAGTCCTCACTCTAAAAAAAAGTTACTCACGTTAGTCCCTGATAATTTTCTCTGTTCAAAGACGTTAACGTCTTACACATATAGTCATTAAATAACATATACACACGCGACCGTTAACATCTTACACATGATGCTTAATTCAAAAGACAAAAATTGAAGGTAGAAGAGGCTAAGGCAGTAAGGCCGCTAAAGAGGCAGTTAAGACAATTGCAGAAGGTAAGGCAACTGCAGATACGGCAGCTGCTGAAGTTGTGACTGTAACACTCTCACAATTAATTAATTAAATTGATGTTTTAATAAAAATGGTACTTGAAAATTTCGACGAAAATCCGGCATAGTTTCCTCTGTTTTTCGGTCTTTCCCAAAATTTCCTGTTTATACCTGCTCAGACCAGATAAATTTTAAAACATAATAATTTTACAACCAGATGAATTCCTAATGCCTGACTAATACACGTTCCCTGGCATACACTAATACATATATTAAATTTTCAAAATAACATTTTTGAATATAAACTAAAGCCCACTCATAACAACTTTACACTCCACCAACTTTACACTTCACGTGGTGGAGTATACTCCTGCTCGGCCACGACTTGTGCAAGCTCCTTCTGAACCTGTAAAAATATAGCAAGAAGGGCAGCATTACACAGAACTTAAGAAATAACTTCTAAGAAGTCATAGGAATAACCAAGCCTAACATTTCTATTATCATACTACAAATATAGACATTCATACACTCACTTTTGTCCACTCCTCATTTAACTCTTATATTTGTCTTTATTTATGCTTAGTTTTTCTTAGATAGTGTAGGGTCTGCCGACCCAATAAGGACTAAGTCTTATATAAGGGATTCTTCAAGGACCCCTCCCTCGATTTACTCAGCATAAACGTCCCTCGCTCGGACTCGCTGGTTCCGAGTACAATAAAAGACCAGGCTCAGACTTGATGGGGCCGAGCCTCGCCAATGGTCTTCAACCCATCGGCTCGGGACTCCAGGGCCGAGATATAACGTCGGCTGGTAGATAGACTCAGTTACCACAGCTTCCTATCCCTTCCGCAAATCTCTCCTGGAATCTCGCAACAGCCTAGACATGGGATCGTAAGTTGACCCTATCCAGATTCTAAGAGCATAAACCTCCGATATTATCTCACAGAATCCAGGCTCAGCTTAACTCTGGTACAAGGCCCATACGGCCCATATCAACCTCCTCTAAACCCTATAAATGGCTCATAACAGCTAGGGTTTCAGGTACGTACTCTCATCCCTAAGTTAACACTCTGCACACACTGGTTGACTGGGGAAACCCTGCTTTTCCCAACTGGAACTGCAGAAAACCATAAGGTCACACATAAACACTTGATCCTCTCTTGAACTCCTGATTACCATAATCTTGAGGGCTTAGAGGGTTAAGAACATAGTGTTAAAGGACACTACATTGGCGCTGTCTGTGGGGATCGAATAATCAGAATCCCCACCACTCACCGCACTAATGGCGAATGATAATGACAACAACCAAGGAGACCTTCGCCGTCGCCTTAGGGGAAGGCCACCAAAGAACGCTGGACCAAGGAATGTTGTTGGAAGGAATGTAAGGGACAGACTGGCCCCTGGAGGACCCCCTGAGGGCAACCAGGTTGAAAATCCCCAGGATCCTCCAGTTGTCCAGCCTACTGATCCAGTTGTTCCGGAGGTCCAAGCGCTAGCCACCGTCCCTCCGGTTGTTGAAGGCCACGAACGACGATCTCAGCCGCGTCGCGTTTCAGATGGCCATGTGTCGGAATGGCGTGACACAGCGGATTCTGGGCCACATCAATCTAGGAGGGCCCCTGCTGGATCACGAACTGGGGAGGACCGACGAGTCGAACGTCACGCTCGCGATAACTCCCGAGCCGAGCGATCTGATAGGGGAGTACCACAGTTTGCTCGAGGCCGCTTTGGAACCCTTCAGGGTGGCGAACGTTCCGGATCTCAAGGAAGATCCTACATGACAACCTCTTCGGCCAGGAGGAGAGAGGAGTCAATTATGGAAATACTGAGAACCCAAACTTCATTGATTGAAAAGCAAAACCAGGCTATTGCTACTCTACAGCAGCAAAGCATGGCTAGACTTGCCGAGCAAGGCCCTCGCGCGGCTCTCGGCAACCCAATTAACCTTCCCCCACCGCCACCCCTCAATTTGAATGTGACTCCCGAACCAGCAGTTACAGAGCCCCATCCTGGACACCCCTTTACAGCAGCAATTATGGCATTTCGGACTCCACAAACCTACATGGGCCATCAGAATGTCTCCTGGTACAATGGGACGACCGATCCGATGGATCACATTGCATCTTACGAGTCTTCCATGATGTTTTATGGAGGAGAGGATGAAATGAAATGCCGAGCTTTCTCAATGACGTTAGGCCCGGCGCCGTTGAGATGGTTCAACTCCCTACCAGCTAACTTCATTAGTTCTTGGGCTGAGCTTAGAAGAGTTTTCCTGAATCGGTATACAGCCAGCATGTCACAGCCCAAATCTGACCATTCATTAGCTGGAGTTGCACAAAGACCTGGCGAGTCTTTACGCGACTATCTGGCTCGGTATCAGCAAGAGGCCAGTGGCATATCTGGTTTGCAGTCGGGGGTATCCGTTCTTCTGCTTACCCAAGGACTGCAAGATGGAGATTTCAAGGATTGTCTGATCGGGGAACCACCTAGTAACATGGCGGAACTGAGAGAAAGATCCAGGAAATATGTTAATCTAGAGGAGTTCCGAAGGATTAGCACTGCAGCAAGGAGTGCCGAAGGACGACATGAGCAACGTCCTCGCCAAAACGAGGCTCGTCAGAATGATCGTTTCCGAGATAAGGGAAGGAAAGATAAGAGAGAACAAGAGAGAGGAGAAAAACTGCCTCCCAAAGGCAAATATGATGAATATACCCAGTTAACAGTCCCGAGGAGTCAAATCCTTCGTGAGACTATGCATACAGAGATGCGTAACATCACTCGGCCACCAGCCTTGAGAAAGGCGGCCCAAAAGGATAGGACGAAGTATTGCGATCATCATGGTGGATGGGGGCATACCACCGACCAATGTATCCAGCTGAAGGATTTAATCAAAGAGATGGTAAGGGATGATAAGCTTCAACACTATATTGGAGAAGCGTTGCGCAAGCGTTCCAGAAGGAAAAGCCCCTCGCCTCCCAGAACTGAACAGAAGAGGAATAAAAGCCCTTCACCACCAGCGGGCGGAGCCCCTATCCAGCAATCCGAGAAAGGCAACGATTTTCTCATTGGCACCATTGCTGGAGGATTTGCTGGTGGTGGGGAAAAGAAGTGTGATCGCAAGAAGTATGTGGGACAAGTTCTCTCGGTGGCAAGCCGACCGATACAAAAACCCAGAAAAAAAGTGTGGTCATCAGTTTTAGCGATGAGGATTTTGAAGACATCCTACAGGACCACAATGACCCAATGGTCGTCACGGCAAGGATTGGCAACTACGAAGTAAGAAGGATTCTCGTCGATCAAGGGAGTTCGGCGGACATCATGTTTTTGGATTTGTTCGAAAAATTGAAGTTGAGAAGGTCCGATCTCACCCCGTTCGAAGGAAGCTTGATCGGCTTCACAGGACATTCAATTGTTCCTTTAGGCCATATCCACCTCCCAGTGACCATGGGGGAACCACCTTCTGCTCGGACTGAAATGGTGAAGTGGTTAGTTGTCCAAGCTCCCTCGGCGTACAATGCTATCTTTGGCCGAACGGCACTCCAGTCCTTCGGCGCCGTTGTTTCGACGGTCCACTTGGCCATGAAATTCCCAGGGTCGGATGACAAGGTAGTAACAGTACGGTCCGAACAGGAGTTGGCTCGGAAGTGCTACAACATCAGTTTGGGGAAGCTAAAGCTGGATGATGAGAAAATTATGCAGGAACCATTGAACAAAGGAAGTGTCAACCTGGCTGATCTCGACGTAAGAGAGGAGGATGAAACTAGACCGACCCCTCAGGGGGACTTCAAAAAGGTAATCCTAGGCCCCGAGCCATCTCGTTGCGTCAAAATCGGAGTTGGCCTATCTGAGGAACTAGAAAAGGAGCTTGCTGAATTACTAATGGAAAATAAGGACTTGTTTGCCTGGACTTCGGCAGACATGCCGGGAATCGATCCTAACTTCATCTCCCACAAGCTAAGTGTGTATCCTAGCGCTAAGCCAGTGTGTCAAAAAAAGACAAGGGTCGGAATCGAGAAGGCACAGGCAACGGATGAGAAAGTAGCCGAGCTATTGGAAGCAGGATTTATCAGAGAGGTAGTGTACACTGATTGGTTGGCCAATCCCGTGTTAGTCAAGAAATCCAATGGGAAATGGAGGATGTGCGTGGACTACACAGATTTGAACAAGGTTTGCCCCAAGGACCAGTACCCACTTCCTTGCATTGATAAACTGGTGGATAGCTCGGCAGGTTACCAAAGGCTATCCTTCATGGATGCTTACTCAGGGTACAATCAGATCCCAATGTACCCCCCGGATCAGGTAAAAACCTCGTTTATCACAGAAAACGCCACATATTGTTACAATGTGATGCCGTTCGGGTTGAAGAACGCTGGGGCAACTTACCAGCGGATGATGAACAAGGTGTTTGGTCCTCTGATTGGGCCGAGGATGGAGCTTTATATAGATGACATGATTGCAAAAAGCTTAAAGGAGGAAGATCATGCTAAAGATTTAAAGGAAATCCTAGGAAGGATCCGGCAATTTAATATGAGATTGAACCCGGAAAAATGCACATTTGGAGTTCCGGCAGGGTCCTTCCTCGGATTCATGCTTACTGAGCGCGGAATCGAGGCAAATCCAGAAAAGTGTCGAGCTATTCTGGAAATGAAGAGTCCGTCGGATATCAAGGGTGTACAGCAACTGACGGGTCGGGTTGCAGCTCTCTCAAGATTTCTATCTCAATCAGCTAGGAAGGCCCTTCCCTGGTACAAGCTGTTGAGGAAGGAGAAGGAAAAGGCGTTTGAATGGGATGAAGCATGCGAAAAGGCCTTTACTGATCTTAAGCATTATTTGGCATCACCTTCAATTTTGTCTAGTCCGAACAATGGTGAAACTCTTTTCTTGTACTTATCAGTGGGAGACTCGGTGATCAGTTCGATTTTGGTTCGGGAGGAATCTGGTAAAGAGCTGCCCATCTATTTTGTTAGCCGAGCTCTCCAGGGACCAGAGTTGAGATATCAAAAAGTGGAGAAATTAGCTTTCTGCTTGATTGTTACTGCCAAACGACTGCGCCAATATTTCCAAAGCCACCATATCACGGTCAGAACGGCCCAGCCGATCCGTCAAATATTGCAGAAACCTGATTTGGCTGGAAGGATGGTAACCTGGGCAATTGAGCTTTTCGAGTTTGAAATCACTTTCGAACCAAGAAAGGCGGTGAAGTCTCAGGCTTTGGCCGATTTCCTCACCGAGTTTACTAAGCCATTGACGAGCTCAACCTCGGATTGGAACATTTATGTGGACGGATCAAGTAACAAACTTGGAGCGGGGGCAGGAATAATTTTGGAAAACTCCGAGGGGGTCACCCTCGAATACTCTTTGAAGTTCGGATTTTCAACGTCGAACAATCAAGCGGAGTATGAAGCCGTTTTGGCAGGATTGAGGATGGCAAAAGAGGTGGGGGCCCGAGAGGTCAAAATATTTAGTGATTCTCAGTTGGTGGTTTCACAGGTCAAGGGCGAGTTTCAGGCTAAGGAACCTATCCTTCAAAAATACTTGGAAAAGGTAAAATTCCTATCCTCCGAATTTATGAAGGTCGAAATCTCCACATTCCGAGAGAAAGTAATAGCCGAGCGGATATTCTTTCCAAACTCGCATCAACAAAAAATTCTGAAAACAACAAAACTCTGATTCAAGAAATGGTGCATGGACCTAGCGTTGTCCTCTCCATTTTAGTGGATCCGAGCTGGATCACTCAAATTGTAGGTTACTTGGAACAAGGGATTGTGCCAACTGATCCGGTCGAGGCCAAAAAACTTGTCAGAAAAGCATCGCAGTTTGCCCTTGTAAGTGGAGTCCTGTTTCGCCGAGGGGTTAGCGGCCCAATGCTCAGATGTTTGGACCCTGCCGAAGCAAAACAAACGCTAGAGGAAGTTCACGGGGGGGTTTGAAGTCATCATGTTGGGGGGAAATCACTGGCTAAAAAGATCCTAAGGGCAGGATACTACTGGCCGACCCTTCAACAAGATGCAATCCACCATGTGAAGAGATGTGAGAAATGTCAGTTCCACAGTGATGTATATCAGAAACCCGCCGAGGAACTCCATTCGCTTTCATCTCCATATCCCTTCTATCAGTGGGGAATGGATTTAATCGGACCGTTCCCTACCGCACCAGGACAGATCAAGTGGGTGATAGTGGCCATTGATTATTTCACAAAATGGGTGGAAGCTGAGCCGCTTGCTACCATTTCATCAGCAAAGGTTCAGAAGTTCTTCGAGAGACAGGTTGTAGCTCGATTCGGAGTTCCGCAAGTGGTAGTAACAGATAATGGAACACAATTTGCGGCAAAGGCATTCAAGGATTTGGTCAACGCTCTGAGCATTAAGCACTATTTTTCCTCAGTCGAGCATCCCCAGACTAACGGGCAAGTAGAGTCCGTTAACCGATCCATCATTCAGGGAATCAAAAGAAGACTCGAAGGTGCGAAGGGGAATTGGCTGGAAAACTTGTATGAGGTACTTTGGTCGTATCGCACAACCATACAAACCTCAACAGGAGAAACACCTTATCGGCTCACTTATGGGTCTGACGCAGTCATTCCCATTGAAACAATCATCCCTTCATTCCGAGTTATGCAACAGCCGAATCCCCTCAACAGCACTATATTGTGTGAGGATTTGATTTTGTCGGAGGAATTCAGGGATTTAGCCGCCGAACGAGAGAAGCATGCCAAGACGATGCAAGCGAAAGGATATAATCGTACGGTTGTGCCCAGAGAGTTCGAGCTAGGCGACCTTGTCCTAAGAAGAGCTGATATTGGTCTCAAAAATGCAAAGGACGGAAAACTGGCCCAAAGCTGGGAAGGACCATACCGAGTAGCCTCTAAGACTGGAACAGGAGCCTACAAGCTCGAAACTCTCTCGGGAGCCCTCATCAACAACACTTGGAACGCGGCAAAGCTCAGAGCATACTATAGTTAGAATTTTTCTTTCATTTCAATTTTATAGTGTATTGTTTTTATTGTTTATTTCTTTTAAACATTGGTGTACGCTCGGTGAAATTCCGAGCCCGTTGTACTTTCTGCTTCTGGTTAATAAAAAGACTTGTTATTGAATTCATTGTATTACGTACTTTTCCTCATCTTCGATTAGCCACCGTTTATGACGCGAACGATTATAAACAGCTCTAACAAGAGCTTATAACTCGTCAAGTACTCTTAGTAAGATTCCCGATTAAATCATGATTTTTTTCGAATCATTTTATATTGCGGATAGAGGAACCCACCTCGGCTAAAGTGTTGGAGTTCCGAGGTCTTAACACTTGAATTCTTAACAAAGAGCATAAAAAGAAGCATAACATGATTACGGATATTATAAAATATTCCAAATGAAACAGTAATACAAGTTTAAACCCATCTACTGGGGCAGTTACAAAAAAGAGCAGAATAATCAAACTATTCTAAATCGGACAATACAATGCTGTCAGCATTGAATGTGTCCTCTTCTTCTTCTTCTTCTTCACCTTCAGCATCCTCGGTTCCTTCCCCTTCGGAATCTTCGGCCAAATGGTCAGGAAGGTCGGCGTTGTTCAGATCTATGGGAACTCCACTCGGGCCGACAATTCGACCTTTTTTCACAGCAAAATTAGGGTCAGCGCCCTTGGTCAAGAGCCCAGGATTCAGAACACGGAGTTGCTCGGCAGTATTGTAGAAAGAATCTTCAATTGCATGGTCCCAATTGAACAGATTCTCCTTAGCTGCTTTCTTATGATTGAGAGCTTTCGCACTCATCTTCTCCAAGGAAGCTCGGAGCCTGAGTATCTCGTCCTTAGCATACTCATGTTGCTCCTGAGCCACTGCAGCAGCTTGCTCGGCCAAACGAGCTTTCTCCGTAGCCACCAGAAGAGCAGCAGCATCCTCCTCAGCCTTTTTCTGGATTTCTTCCGACCTCTTTATCTGTGCCTCGGCAGCCTGAAGTGTTTTCTCAGCCCGAACTTTGGCCCCCTCAAAATCTTGAGCAGTCTTTTGAAGCCGCTCGTTTTCAGCTGCCATTTCTTGTATCCTTTTATTCAGACCTTGGACCTGAATTTCCAAGTAGTCTTCCCGCTCGTTGGCTTCATATCTTTTCTTCTTTTCCTCGTGGGCCAATCCAGCATAGGAGTCATCACCATGATGACCAAGGTGATGGAAAATGCTCGCACCCCGTAAAAAGCTTCTCACCAACGATTTACAGTTATTTTCCCAAGTCCCAGGGGTCCAAGACTCGATTACTTCAGCATTTTCAGGAGGGAAGACGGTGGCAATGAATGAGTCGAACATTTTCCTACCCCACACCGTCTTGGCAGCTGCATCTTCCTTACCCTCGGGAATTTCAATCCCTTTGTTAGACCTGCTCAAGTTGAACCAATCTCTAGTGAGACCTTTTCCTTTGTCCTGACGAGTCCTCTTGAGGGGGCGCTCGGGAATGTCTTGGGGAGATGAACGAGCTTCCACTTCAATATTCACCGCGTCGACAACACGGCCCTTTTTGATCACCTGTTCGACACCCGTAACCCTTACAGTGGGGGTGGTATTGGGGATAACGATCGGGCTTTCAGAATGGGTCGGCTCAGAAGACTGACCCTTGATTGGAGATCCGGATGCAGTCTCTTTGAGTGCAGCCAGCTGCGACACTCTAGCTGCCCGAGCTTCGCTTTTTTTGGCCTTGGTCGCTTTCTTTCCCATGGCTTCTGCAAGAAAAATAGGTTAGCACCAAAAAAAAAAATACCCAGCTCGGCTTTCACTTCATCCCGTGTTCCTTTTAACAAGATTCGCTTAGTATCTATTTTCCCATGGGTTTGAAGATAAGTCCAAGCATCATCACACACCCCACGTTCGGATCTTGTAAGCTCTGTTTTAAAGTTAAATTGGTATAGAGAAGGCCATAGGCTATAAATATCGGTGGTCCAACTCAAAGGGAACCGAGGTACAGACTTAATTACTCCGTCTTCAACGACTTGCTCCATAAACCAACATTCTCCAGTTCCCGTATGTTCATATTTGAAAAAGAGGGGTTTAAAAGATTTCCACGAGTCGGTTACCCTGGCAAATAGGGCGTGCTCCTTCCGAGCCTTTAGCGATACCCAAAGCACCTTCGAATCTCCGAATTTGTTCACTTGTGGGGCATACAACCAAAATAAAGATCGTAAAGTCGCCGTCAACCCCTGGGCGTCACAAAATTGCTGAAAGGCTCGGACGAAAGCCCATCCGCTCGGATGAAGTTGGCTCGGAGCAATGCCCAAGTGTTTCAGGACTTCAATTTCAAGAGTGGAAAAAGGCATGCGAATACCAATTTTGGTGGCTACTTCTTCATAAAAGTAAAAAAACCGAGAATTCTCCGAAGTTTGAAAGCATATCCGATCGTCAATGCCCAGAGGTCTCAATACGTATTCCGAGGCGTTTCCGTCAGCACTCGGAGGAGTTAAAACTGGTCGAAGGTGGGTAAGACTATCTTATGTCAGCAAGGAAGGTCTTGTCCCCAACACCTCCCGATCAAAAATGGCACTGTACTGCGCGTGATTCGGCGGCAACGGGTACTCTTCAGGATTTGTCACGCACCTGCGTTTCACCATATCTGGGGAAAAAGTAAAAGGCTCGACGTTAGGATTTTTTACAGCACGCGTTTTCGTTTTAAATTTAAGGCCGAGCCCTGGACTTTTTCCCCCCTCTCTAGTTGAGCTTCCTAAAATTTCTTCCTCGGTATCACGGTCAGGACTGATTCTAATTTGAGCTCGGCGCTCGGCAAATCTATAAGCTACCAACCACTTATTCTCGTCAGCGAAATTCAAGGGGTATTCTACAGTTAACAGTTTTAACTTAGTGAATCCCTGGTTTAAATGGGGAGTAGAAGTGGGTATAGAATTATCCATTTCATCTCCCTCATTTCCAGAAAACTCAGAGTCTCCCTCATTCCCAGAAAACTCGAAAGAACTTAAAGTCCCCAAATCACTATCGCTGGAGGGTTCTTCTTCTAATCTTCTGCAAAGCGCACGGTAAATCCTTCTTAAACCTCTCAATCCCCTCATGATTTAAATGAAAAGAAGCCTAAACACTACTCACTTAGAACAAAACCCAGAGACAACCCAGAACCTCTAAAATCAAAGCTCACTGGGAAACCCAAAACAAAAAACCCCATTCACGAAAATTGAAAAACCGCAGAAGTTATAAGAAAAGTTGGAAAAAATACCTGCTTTTTGGTTGTTGAAAGAGATGAGAAAACTGGGTTTGAAGAAGTTGTTTTGAGAAAGTTAGGATAGCAGGAGAAGAGTTCGGGATCAAGTGCGGAGAAATTGGGAAGGAGATTAGAGGAGAGGGAAATGGGGGATTCTGGTTGAGAAGATTCTGGAGGAGGCAAAGAAATGAGAAATGTTAGTAAAGATATGAAGGAGTGATTTGGAGTAATGATGGAAACTTTTTCAGTTTCCCCCCGTATCACATATACGGGCCGAAAGCCCATAAACGCATGCAACCACTCGTTGGAAGAGACGTGGCAGTTTCAGGAGGCGCTTTTTCAAATTTCAAAATTTGTAATGATTTGGCACAACTTACAAGAGAGCGCGCCGTACCTAGAGAAACCAAAACGTCAACTCGGACAGCTGTCACACATTCGAACTGAGACATCTAGGAGGTCTAACCCTAAGCACATGCTACCTCGTCACAGACTTTATAAAGTCTTACGAGCTGGGGGGCTTGTAGGGTCTGCCGACCCAATAAGGACTAAGTCTTATATAAGGGATTCTTCAAGGACCCCTCCCTCGGTTTACTCAGCATAAACATCCCTCGCTCGGACTCGCTGGTTCCGAGTACAATAAAAGACTAGGCTCGGACTTGATGGGGTCGAGCCTCGCCAATGGTCTTCAGCCCATCGGCTCGGGACTCCAGGGCCGAGATATAACGTCGGCTGGTAGATAGACTCAGTTACCACAGCTTCCTATCCCTTTCGCAAATCTCTCCTGGAATCTCGCAACAGCCTAGACATGGGATCGTAAGTTGACCCTATCCAGATTCTAAGAGCATAAACCTCCGATATTATCTCACAGAATCCAGGTTCAGCTTAACTCTGGTACAAGGCCCATACGGCCCATATCAACCTCCTCTAAACCCTATAAATGGCTCATAACAGCTAGGGTTTCAGGTACGTACTCTCATCCCTAAGTTAACACTCTGCACACACTGGTTGACTGGGGAAACCCTGCTTTTCCCAACTGGAACTGCAGAAAAACCATAAGGTCACACATAAACACTTGATCCTCTCTTGAACTCCTGATTACCATAATCTTGAGGGCTTAGAGGGTTAAGAACATAGTGTTAAAGGACACTACAAATAGATTTGTATATTTGATTCTTATTTCATTCCTTTTATTTTTACAGTTATCATTATTCTTTCACCTTTTAAAATTATTGTCTTTCCTCCCTATACATTTATCTTTGCCATTCTCAACTATCCCCTGAGCCACTAGGACCGACAGGGTTGTAATTCAATTCTTTTAGTTATTTCCGGAGTTACTAGGACCGTCCGGTTAGTTATTCCCTGAGTCGCTAGGACCGTCAGGGTAGTATATTAATTCTTTTAGTTATTTCCGAAGTCACTAGGACCGTCCGGTTAGTTATGCCCTGAGTCGCTAGGACCGTCAGGGTTGTGCTGGTTATCCCAAGAGTCACTAGGACCGTCCAGGTTGCGCTACGACAGAGTCACTAGGACCGTCCGCCGCTATTCTTTAAATTCTCCCCTGAGTCACTAAGACCGTCAGGGTTGTATATTAATTCTTTTAGTTAATTTCGGAGTCACTAGGACCGTCCGGTTAGGTATTCCCTAAGTCACTAGGACCGTCAGGGTTGCGCTGATTATCCCCAGAGTCACTAGGACCGTCCGGGTTGCGCTTCGACAGAGTCGCTAGGACTGTCCGCCGATATTATTCTTTCTCTTATTAATTATTACCCTGAGTCACTAGGACCGTCAGGGTTATACTTTTAATTATTTCCGGAGTCACTAGGACCGTCCGGTTAAATTACTCTTTATCATTAAGTCTTATCTTTCTCTTCATTTTCTCATTAAGTCTTATATCGTTTTTCTTTACTTTCTTGTTCTTTGTCTCACTGTCAATTTCATAATTCTCTTTCTTTCCTTCCTTATTACTTATCTTTATCCTTCTTTAGTTTTCTATTAATTATTTCCCTTCTCTTTTCCCTTTCGTTAGTAACTTGCTATCACTTACTTATCGTCAATTAGGGGTTTGCATACAAAACCAACATTCATAAACGCCCACACACACCTTCACAATCATGTCCTTAATATAAATTCTTACATCTTCCTTTATTCCCTTAATTAGTTACTTGGTTCCTATTTTGTTTACCTATTGTTGCCAATTTCTCATTATCAAATATTCATACATTATTCCACCACAAGTACAAACATCTCATTTCATCTCTTAATTAGTGATTACTCATTAACTTACTATATCCTAGGTTCATTCTCATAACCCATTCTCTCACTTACTTCACACATACAAGCATTCAACTATATAACACAATTCACTTATACCTAGCATTACAAACAATTCTGTGGGTTCTTTTTCTTTATTCACCTACTTTATTTATTACCCTTATTTCCCTATAGTTTTCCTCATTCATTTTATTATCCACGATTACTCAACTAGCTCTAATTCATTCTAAATATTCAATTACCATTTGAACTTCAACACACATAGCAAACCTCATCATACAACACATATATTCATAACCATTTTAAAAGTGGGTTTTCCCTTTTACTTAAAATTACTCTATTCATATTAAAATTAGCTACCCTATGGTTTGTTCTCCTAATTACTCTTTTCTACTCCTGGTCATAACTATAAACAACCTAGAAATTAGATCCTAAGTAAAGGTAAGGCAACCCTTCTTACCTCGGGGCTTTAATAGAACCTGGTTTACGGCTTGGCGAGGAGGTCTTGTTTCAGCTTACGACGTTCCGACTTACCCCGACACTAGCAACTTCAACGATCCGACCCGACTCACGGTCAAATTGGTTCGAACCAAAACTTCACTATCCTACGACTCAACGCACAACTGAGGGGCTGGTCACGGTACGGTGACGGTCTTGCGATTCCCCATGCTTTGATTGAAGGAGAATTTGTACCCACCAAAGAATTTGTACCCACCAAAAACTTATCAGAGGCACCCCAACAAATTTGATTTTTCTTTATGGCTGGGGTCTGAAATTGGAAAGTGGTGTGCAGGGGGCAATGGGGTCTGTTGTGTTGAAGAAAGAAGAGAAGGGCTGAAGGGTTTGAGCTGTGGGTTGGAGAAAGGGTGCTGTGTGTGGAGACGGGAGGAAGCGAAGAAGGGAGAGAGAGATGGGGTCACAAGGGGGAAGCATGAAGAAGAAGGGTTGGGGGAGACTGTTGACGGCGGTTGTGGCTGGTTCTCGTGGAGGAGGGAAAGAGAAAGGGTGCTCACGATGGAGGCGGCACTTGGTGGTTGTGATGATGGTGTTCGGTGACGGTGGCGGTGCCGGCAAGTGAGAGAGAAAGGGACCACGAGAAGGAGGAGAGACGGATCTATGGAGGGGAGGAAAGGGCCAAGGAGGTGGCGGCTTTGGTTCGGGCGGCGAGCGGCGACATGAACGGATACCGGCGATGGCTGAAGGTGGGGGTTGTGGAGGAGAGAGGGAGAGAGTGTTGTGAGGGAGAAGGAGAATGAGGTTCATCGTGAGAACCCCAACTTCCTCTGTTATATTGTTTTTTTTCTTTTTTTTGTTACAGGCTAATCGATTAATCGATTAGTCTAGGTGCTCTTTGGTTTTATTTGTTTTCTTTGCCTTTACGAACGCCGTATTTCTTCGTTACCCATCGGATCTTGCTCAAATTTGAAAGCAAGCTTCCCTACATAACACCCTTCACATCCAACGATGGATTTCGTCTTTAGAATTGTCAATCTTTTATTTTCAATTTTCTATTATAACTTATTTAAATCAAAGTAAAGTATAGAAAAATATATTTTTCAAAATAGGGTAATTACTTCAAATGAATTTTGTTTCAAATATAATTAAATATTCTTTCGTAGTTAACATAATGTATTTTATGAAAATACCCAACGCTTAAATGATAAATTCTAGGAATCATTTATTTAATTCAATAAACGTTATAATTTATAATGCCAAGGAAACCACAGTGTTCAAATTCCGATATTTCATAGTACTTTTGTAATATTAAAAGAGACCTTAATTTTTTATTCTTAAACTTTATATTGTTATTAGTATTATTTCCAATTTATTATTATTATTATTATTTTTTTAAAACTGCTACTATCTATTTTCCTTTATTTATTTATTTATTTATTTTAAACAACACGAAGTACTAAGAATAAAATATAATCATTAACTAATTATATGTATAAAATCCTGAAGTTAAAGATCTCGAAGTTCTTAAAACAAGTTTAATATTAAATATGTTAAAAGCAATTTAAAATATAGCAAGTAAATTTTTCAGATAGGATAATTGTTTTAAACCAAATTACTTTGAAATATATAAATAAGATATACTTTCGTAAATTTCGTAGGATATTTTAAGAAAATGTTTAATGCTTTAATGGTTAATTTTAAGGGTTAATCCTTTAATTTAGTAAAACTCGGAATTCATAATACAAACGAAAATTCAGGATGTTACAGTGACAGCTGCTGAAAATATAGCAGCTGATGAATCTGTGGTAGCAGCATAACAACTAGACGTCGTATAAGTTATTTAACAGTCACATGTGTAAGATATTAAGGTCTATGAACGAAGAAAGTTGTCAGGGACTAACATGAGTAACTTTTTTCAAAGCGGGGGACTAAAGAGGAATTATGGAAAAATCAGGAATTAAAGTAAGAGCTCCTTATAAAGTGAGGGACTAAAGTGATAGTTTAGTCAAATAAGGATTAACTCCAAAATAACATCCAAAATGGCAATTTAAGTTAAGAAAGTAAAAACATAAATAAGCCTAATAAAAACTACACTCTTTGTGGTCGTTGGGGCATGGAAATTTCTATGAAGAGAAGGCTTTGTGAGAGCTTTGATTTAGAATAGGAAAAAGTAGGAGGGGGGAGAGGAAGTGGTGAAAGGGACCTTCTGGAATGTTGAATGCTGGAAATAATGGCATTCTCAAGGAAACTTTTATCACTTTTTTTAATTCTTAGCCGTTACACGTTTAATGGGCCATTAATGTGTCATTAGTTGGTTGTTTCATTTTGGTAGTTATTTGAAATAATCACGGATTAATTCGACCGTTATTTGAAATAATGACGTATTAATTTGGCTGTTACAAAAACCGTTTTTCTAGTATTTATGGCTATTTAATTGGATCATTATGTTTTGGTCGTTGGAGACTTTTTCCTTGGGCTATATAAGGGTCATTGTAAGACCAAGTCATTGCTTGGAGAGAAAACTTAGTGAAAAAGCCCGTTTCTTATTCTTCTATTCATCTTTCTTTTCCTAGGTTGAACAACCTAACTTTGTGAGAATCCAAGCTCCTTGCCTTGAGTGCGCAAGTTAGGGAACTGATGTGCTAACCTTGGGAACAAGAACCGGTTGATATAGTTGCACCGCGGTTAAAAACAAGATTTTGTAGTTGATTTGATGGCCCTCCTTTCAACAAAGTCACATTGCTTGGCATCACCAAAACCAAGTCGCTAGATGGAGTGAACTACAGGAGCTGGGTTCAAAATCTCACTATCTTTTTCGATCAATTAGAGGTTGATTTTGTCCTAATCACTGACCCGAGATGAATGTATTTGTGGTGGTCTATAAGTGGAGACAAAGCTTGAAAACTCCAAAGAAGTTTTTGTGTTTGCTAAAGGATAATTCTTCTCTCTTTTGATTTTATTTGGTCTATTTCATATTTATTAAAGGCTCCTTTCTATATTATAATTGTGTTTCTCACTTGCTATTTTGTTATATGTAGAAACACACTGGAGTATTTTATAATCCTACCGTGGTCGAATGGTCGAAAATAACGAGATATTGTAGGATTTTAAGGAGTGCTCCAAATGGTGCTTATAAGCCTCTATATTATTGAGATAAGTTATCAAGTCCTATATTATTTTTTTTTGTTATTCGATGATTATTCCCTTGATTTGTCATTTTTTGTTATTGGGTAATGACGTTTGGTGAGATATATGTTTCTTCTTCTTAAGTATTATCACATCGATCAATGTCTTTTATGTGTGAAATTGACATAATTGAATTATGAATTTATTGATGATGAAAATCTATTTGTGTTACTTGACCAAAAATTGAAAATTTTATGAAATTGTTACGTTGATGATTGCAATGATCATTGTGTCAAAGTTGGATGGTAAAGATTCCATGAAGAACAATAATTTGAAGTTGAACTTACAATGTTATTAACCAAATGTTGGTGAGGGAAAATTTTTATTTTGAAAATTATAATCATTTGGTTAGATTTTCTTTGGCACCCATTGTATTTGTAGTTTACACCTTTAGAAATGTATTTTTGGTCTAGAAATAGAATAGTGACTTTATTTGATATGTGAATAATGTACCATCTGAATTGTGGTTAGGCTCTCGTTTTTTATAGAGGTGCTATTTTGCAAAAATTTGCTAAGCCTATTTATATAGCACACTTCACCACCTTTGGAAATAAGTTAATTACTTTTTGAAAGTTTTGAGTGGATGTGTTATTTTGTAGAAATTCGTTGAAAACTAAATTCATTATTTTGAGATGACAGAGCAAATAAGTATATTGGATGAGGAACCTCATTTCAAATATCTCATTGTGGAAGAAATAATAATTATGTTTATAATGACAATGTCAAACACGTTTGTGTAGGAGATATTGTTAAACAATTATTTGAAATAGTGCTGCCTACAAATTTATGCCACTTAGTGAGCACTCTGTTATCAAATCTGAGGATGCTGCATTTTTCAAGGTATGTTCCCTTAAAAAATAAAATTGATTTCTCTTGATGGTGATTATTCCTCCTTTGGCACCTTTAGACTTGAGTGTACCTCTATTTATGCATGCTTCTAGTTAAAAAAATAAAATGTTGTGATTGATGAACCTAGAAGGAGTAAAAGGAAAGGAATAGAAACTAGTTTGATCTTGATTTTATCATTGCTTTCTTGACTGAAATTTTTGATGTTGATCTTCTGTCTAAAGAAATTTTTTTATCTATATCGTAGAAGAAAATCTCAAAACATGTGTTGAAACGATAAAATAAGTAGACTCAAGGTTTTGAAAGATGCCATAAAATGTGAAATATATTAAATCTTGAGAAATCATATTGGTGAAGCTACGTGAGCAGTGTAAGCCTATTGGTAGTAAATGTTTTTTTTAACGGAAAAATGAGATTTGATGGATTCATCAAAAAATTTAAAGCAAGACCGGTGATTAGAGGTTTTACTCAAAATAAAGGTGTAGATTATTTTGATACTTTTTCACCAGTTACTAGAATTTCTATTGTGCATGCTTTAGTTGCTATACAAAATCTTGTTATACATAAAATGGATGTAAAATCAGTCTTTCTAAATGGTGATTTAAATTTGAAACAACCTACGAAGATTGTGTCATACTTGGGAAGGAACATTTGGTTTGCAAGGTTAAGAAATTTTTGTATATCTTGAAGCAAGCACCGAAATAGTAGTATGAGAAGTTTAACAATGTTTTGCTGGAATATGGTTTCTCTGTTGATACCTCTAATACATGTGTGTATGCAAAGATATTTGACTCTGAATGCGTCTTGATATGCATATATGTGGATGATATGCTAATTTTTTGGAACGCATTTAGATGTGATAAATGAAACCAAAAGATTTTTGAGTTCAAAGTTTGAGATGAAAGATTTAGGAGAAGCTGATGTGATTCTTGGAATTAAGATCAATAGAACTGAAAATGGAATTTCTCTAAATCAATCTCATTATGTTGAAAAAATATTAAAGAAATTCAATAGTTTTGATGTTACGCCTGTAAGAACTCCATATGATTATAGTTTTCATTTGAAGAAAAATTGTAGTGATATAAGTGCGTCTCAATCTGAATATGCAAGAATTATTGGGAGTTTGATGTTTCTTATGAATTGTACTAGACCTGATATTGCATATGCTGTTAGTAGATTGAGTCGTTACACTCATAATCCTAGTGGAGATCGTTGGATTGCCTTACGGCGTCTTTTAAAATATTTAAAAGAACTATTGATTGGAGTTTGCATTTTACCAAGTTTCCTACTGTTTTAGAAGGATATTGTGATGCAAACTGGATATCTGACAATGATGAGATGAGTTCCACCAGTGGTTTTGTTTTTACCTTAGGTAGAAGAGCTATTTCTTGGAAATCACCTAAATAGACTTGTATATCACACTCAACTATGGAATCAGAATTCATAGCTTTGGAGCTGGCAGGACAAGAATCTGAATGGCACAGAAGTCTCATGGCAGATATACCTTTATGTGGGGGATATCTACACTAGTTTCACTGCATTGTGACTCTCAAGCAGCGATTGAAGTTGTCAATAGTAACACTTACAATGGAAAGAGGAGACACATACGTGTCAGACATGGTAGTGTTAGGCAGCTGAATGGAAATGGTGTAGTTACTCCTAATTATGTAAAAAGTGAAAAGAATGTAGTTGATCCTTTAATCGAGGGTTTTCTCAAGATAGTTGTCCTGGATTCGTCGAGGGGGATGGGCCTTACACCTTGAGAGGAGGAAAATGTGGTGGATACCCTTCTATTGGTCAAACGAAGCCACATGAGTACTATAGTGCAATACATGCTTATCCCCATGACACTTGGTAATGCTTGATGTAATAGATACATAGTCCTAGTGTTTGGGTAGTGCTTTAATAATTGGCACTTGATGTACGTGTACCTATTAATAAAATTTGGAATAAAGATTCATAGCCCGTTAAATCTGGTGGTGCTATAGAGACGCACTTGATGTATCTGTTAAAGTTATTAAAGATATATAGCCCGTTAAATCGGGTGGTGCTATAGAGGCGCACTTGATGTATCTATTAAAGTTATTAAAAATATATAGCCCGTTAAATCAGGTGGTGCTATAGAGACGCACTTGATGTATCTATTTCAATGAGTGAGAGGTATTAAGCCAACTTCTATGAAAGACTTGGGCAATCTTTCTAAGACACTCATTTGCAACCCAAGGTTTGGTTAGGCTTAAAAATTGATAACAATAATTGTTGTTATAATTTGTTGTCAAAAATTATATCGCGGAATCTCACAAGTGTTTAAGGTTATTACGTATTGTGGGGGTCTCAACTAATAAAATTTTGTAAAGTCCAAGGGAACTCCACTTTATAGGATATAGTTGTTGCCTCACATCACTACGTGTTAATTCAAATCCTATGGATATTAACACTTAAGCATAAAAGAACTAAGGTTTCTCTTCCATTATCCTTCTCTTCTTGTGATTGCCATTAGTGGGGGATTGTTGGAAATAATGCCATTCTCAAGGAAACCTTTATCCCTCTTTTTAATTCTTAGCTGTTACACGTTTAATGGGCCATTAATGTGTCATTAGTTGGTTTTTTCATTTTGGTAGTTATTTGAAATAATGACGGATTAATTCGACCGTTATTTGAAATAATGACGTATTAATTCGGCCGTTACAAAAACCGTTTTTCTAGTATTTATGGCTATTTAATTGGCTCATTATGTTTTGGTCATTGGAGACTTTTGCCTTGGGCTATATAAGGGTCTTTGTAAGACCAAGTCATTGCTTGGAGAGAAAACTTAGTGAAAAAGCCTGTTAGTTTCTTATTCTTCTATTCATCCTTCTTTTCCTAGGTTGAGCAACCTAACTTTGTCAGAATCCAAATTCCTTGCCTTGAGTGCACAAGTTAGGGAACTGCTGTGCTAACCTTGGGAACAAGAACCAGTTGATATAGTTGCACCACGGTTATCCAGAAATCTTGTTTTTAAGGCAGTGATATTTTCCGCGACACAACCATCTTCAACTCTCTTTTTCCAACAATAATGTTGAAGACACAAGTGAATGAGAGAGTGAGATATGGGTTTATGATGGTTAGTAAAAAATTGGGAACAATCCAACTATTGGATTAAAGTTTGACAAAACTATAGCCATTGAATTGTAGATGAATTGAATGAAGTGAATGGACTATATTGACTAAACTGTCACTTTAGTCCCTCAATTTACACTGAACATTCACTATAGTCCCTGGAATTGGTGAAATTGCTTTTAGGTCCTTGACTTTGTAAATTGTCTTTCACGTTAGTGCCTAGCTCTAACAGCCGTTAAGGGACGTTAACGGATGTATTACGTGGCAGTTATGAGGCCTTAAACGAAATCGTTTATAGAACCCGTGACATATCTTACTCAGCACACCTAATAGCACCCTTGAAGGCTACTTCTTCTTCCCCAATCCTTAAGTATAAAACCCTAATTCCTAGAATATCGAGACCCAAAATTCCTCTTCTTTTCGAATCATTTGGTGATTTCTTCTTCATTATTAAGCTTCCATTGGTATGTCACAAACCCTAATCCCAATTTGCACCCAATTTGTGTAATTGAAACTCAATTATTGATGCAATAGTAGCAGCAGCTGCAACAATAGCAACAATAGCAGTAGTTGCTGCCTCTTCTTTCTTCCTTCCTTCTTCTTCCTCTTGTTTGTCTCTTTTGAATGCAGTACACCCCTTCCTATTGTGTTTTTAACCCCCACGAAAAACCGTAATTCAGTTTAGCTCCCGAATAATTAATTCATTTCAGTCCTGGAATACATATAATTAATTCATTTTAGGCCCTGAATTTTACAAAGTTATCTCAGTTTGATCTCTAAAATAAAGATATCAGTACCGATATCAGTATCAACATCACCCTAACTCATTGCAGCTACTTAAACAAATATGAAGTCAAGTGTTACCTTCTGCATATCTGAGGTAAAGTTCCATCCATGTTCTTCGTATTAGCTCAAATCAAGATGCAGTTGCTCCAAAAACCATTTCCAATTATCTTTATTATCCACATCTACAACAACATATACAATGACCCATGCATGGTGTAACATCCTACCTTTTTAATTAAAATATAATACTTAAAAGTATTGATTTCATGAGAAATTTTAATGTTTTATAAAAATTTTGTCGGAGTTTCGTTTAAAATATGGATTTTTCCAAAATTATAAATTTTCACTTGTCAGATTCGGAATCAAAATAAAACATATACGTTAATATTATGCGTCATAGTAAAAATTTAGTTTGTATATCAGCATTATGGGATATCACATTTTTCCAAATCTCATACCTTAACAAAAGAGGACATTTAAATGTCCATCAAGGCAAGTGATATCCCTTCTTTTAAAATATACATACAGGAATAATTATTCGTTCAAAAGATTAAAGAGTACATTTATCCAAAATAGTGAAATAATATCAGAAGCTAGTGGGTTGCATTTTCTATGATTCATATCATAGAATAGAGTTACTCTCCACTTGTAGGTGGGAACTCATCCTCGGCAAAAGATGTCAAAGTCATCTACCAAAGAGGTGTACCTAAAATAGACAACACAGAGGGTGAGATATTCATTCAAAAATCAAAGGAAACGTGTAAAAATAATAATAAAACATAATGATACATATGCAACATAATTAACCATATCATAATTATATGTAAAGCAATGCAATGCAATATAGTTCCAATCGTTTACTCCATATACCATTTCATTTCTTTTCCTTTTCCCATTTATCCATTTCATTTCATAGTAGTCATTACTACTTTCCATTTTCCTTTTTCCTCACATCGCCCTTCACACTTTAGGAAAGATCAACTAGGAGTAAGTGTCCCTCAACCATTGCTTGCACAGTACTTCACGAATCGTCCTTCGTACAATTTGGGCTGTTTTACCCAAATTGGCTATAGTAGGGACCACCCTCAACTAGTCATGATGTATCTAAGTGACGGATAGAACTATTATAGTGTGCACAGGACCAATTCCCAACATGGTGCATTTTCCATGTTCTCTAGTGTATCAAAGTCCTTCTATAATAGTTCCCACGATTGTTTTAATAACACAATCTAGTCACTATAATACTCTCGTCCATTAATTTTATGAACATTCACGAAACTTCCTCCAGTTCATAAATTCTTCACGGCATCTTTCCTAATTCCTAACGTCCACCTCACTTCATAATTTACGTGTTTCTAGTTCATTTTAATTGCTTTTTAATAGTCAAGCCTTTAATAATTATATCAATCTAGATATGTTTTCTAACTTAGGGTATTTATGCATAATAATAATGGGATTAATTATCTAATTCATGAAATTAATTTCAATATATGATCAACCATTCAATCATAGTCATCATAAACATACTAATCATTAAATCATAATCATCATCAACATACTAACATACCAACATAAAACCCTAGGTATAGAAATTCATCAATTTACAACCAATACACAAATCAAACATACATATCATTATATCCTTATTATTATAATTACATTCTTCCCCTAGTTTAATAGAATATCTCCCCTCTTACCTCTTGAAGAGAGAGAAGGAAGGAGAGAGATGTCCTCTTTAAGCTTTAATCCACATACTTTAATCTCTAATTTCTTGTTCTCCAACACCCTCTAGGCTTTCTTTCTTAGTTTCATAGCAAGAGCTTCTTGATTCCACCAGTTAGGGTTTTTGGGGTTCTTGGATTTGAGAGGAGAGAGTTTAAATTGGGGTTTTTAGAGAGGAAAAGTGAAGGATTAATGATAGATTGATGATAGGAAGTGAATATAGGGTAGTATTTTGCTTAGTTTTGATGATTATAAGGGTTGAGATTTTCTAAGGCATGAAGAGAAGGGAGAAGGATCGTGAATTTGCGAAGGGAACTAATGAAAATCATATGTTTAATAACGTGTTTATGAGGTTGAGACTGCAAGTTTTAATCGATTAACCAGACCCTTAATCGATTAAGAGATGATACTGCTATTAAAATTAATCGATTAACATATGCCTTAATCGATTAAGACCTGATGGGGCATTTCCTTAATCGATTAACCCATGCTTTAATCGATTAATGGTTGATTTTTTCCTTCTTCTATTGCATTCTAAAGGTTTCTAAGTTACCATTCTGCATTCTAAAGGCCATACTCATTAAATTTCTACTTCCTGACATTTTCTACATAATCATAAGATTTAGGATGTTACACATGGTTATTTGCATCTTGGCCAATATCGGTAAATAGTTTACCTCCATAATATCCCTTCAAATTGGAAGTCAAATTGAAATTCGATTTCACAAATTGGGTATCAAATTGAGGTTAGGGTTTGCAACATACCAGCAGAAGCTCAATAATAATGAAGAAGACATCGCCAAACGATTTGAGAACAAGAGGAATTTTGGGTCTCGACTTTGAGAATAAGGGTCCCATACTTAAGGATTGGGGAAGAAGTAGCCTTTGGGGGTGACCGTTAGGTGTGCTAAATAGGATGCCATGGGTTCTACAAACGATGTTGTTTTATGGGATCCTAATAACTGCCATGTAATACATCCATTAACGTCTCTTAAGGCTGTTAGAGTCAGGGATTAACGTGAAAGACGCTTTACAAAGTTAGGGACCTAAAAGCAATTTCATCAAATCCAGTGACTAAAGTGAATGTCCAGTGTAAATTGAGGGACTAAAGTGATAGTTTAGTCAAACTATATATATTCATTGAAGCCCGTTGGGAAAAAAAGTATATTTCATCCGTCCCTAAATACAAGATCCTTTTGACACTTTTATTTTGCCCCTATTTATAAAACCCTATAACAATTTTCCTTTTTTTTTGGTGCACCAAGGGTATCCTCCAGCTGATAGCCGAAGACTAATCCCCTCCAAAGCGTAGAGATCACCGAAGTGGGTTTTGCCTCTACCAAAAAAGCCTTTTCTATACCCACAACAGTTATCGAATCATTGACATCATGCTTAAGGAAGTCAGTCATCTACCTATTGTGTTGGGCTATATCAATTTTCAATGACAATTAATTACTTCTTTCTATAAACACTCTTATTTACTTAACACTTTTTAGATTACCAATACTATTAATCGGGGTAGTTTTGAAAATACATATCTAATATTCAAACTTACAATATCATTAACTAAATTAACTAATTTTCTTAATGGAAGTGAAATCTACCAAAATTGTCTTATATATAGGTACGAAGGGAGTATATATTATGATAATGTAAACAAAATAATGTGGGATAGGTTTTGGGGCCCATTCAAGAACCATGGTTGGTTCTTGGGGTTGGAGCAAATTTGTAATGTAATTGCTTTAAATATTGAGATGTGTGAGATAATATTAAAAATGATGCAGAGACCACTTATAAACCAATTTTAGTTCTTAGGGTTGGAAATGCTCTAAACCACTTACATCTAAGAGAATCATTTTTCCACCACCGATATGTATATTTATATGGAAATATTTTTTGTACGTTAAACTTCTTGACACATGTAACCTTTGCAAGGAAAAAACAATAGGATGAAAAGATAAAAAGTAAAAAACAAAAGTGATTGGTGATGCAGCAACAAAGGAAGAGAAATTTAAAAAATTAATTGTTAAAGGAAACATGGTAGAAAAATACACTACCCTTTTATATATTTCATTTGAAAATATTTTACATATTTGTCTCATCTTTATAACATATATATTAAGAAAGGCTAAACTACTCATTTGGTCTCTTACCTAATTTTTTAATTTCAAATATGTCCCTTACGTTTTTTTTGCTTCAAATTGGTCCCTTATGTTTCTTTTTGCTGTCAAATTGGTCCTGAACCACTATTCATCCTATGTGGACCACTATGATTTGCACACATATCAGTATTCATCATATGTGGAACAATATGATATTGACACGTAAGATGAATAGTGACTCAGGGACCAATTTGACATCGAAAAGAAACATGATGGACCAATTTGAAACCAAAAAAATGTAAGGGGCCAATTTGAAATTGAAAAATAAGGTAAGGGACCAAATGAGTAGTTTAGCCATTAAGAAAAGTTAAATTACTTTTCAAGTGTCTATGTAAGATTGTGATAATTTACGACTATCATTTATATGAAGGTGTACGGTATAATTCCTGCATAATTATCCATTTCATATAACCCATGGTTGAATCTTAATGAATTTTTTTCAATCTTAGAGCAATTATTGAAACAAAGAAAAAATAAAAATCATTCATTTTAAATCTGACGATATAATTATGCTCCTCAAGTAGCAAAATTAGAAAACAATGTATGCTCCTTACAGGTCAAAACTCACATCATCAATCACATGGATATAATATAATTTTATAACAAAAAAAATTACGAATATGGTTCAAGGTTTTGAAATAGCAAATCCTAATTTTTTTTAATTGGGATTAAGTGTGTTATAATGTTGTAGATCACAAATAAATCTACTAAGTTTCAAAGGTATATTCCAAATTTTATTTTCAAAATAGTTTAGTATCTTTTATCAAAATTAATTGTTATAATATTTATTTTATGTTTATTACATACATGCTTTATACTTTTTTGTTACATCAACTTTATTAGAATATTTTTTATGGTGGGAATGATTTATACGAAACTTTCTTCAAAATGTTTTTTCTATTGCTAGAAGTCAATGTTAACACTATATTTTAGTACAATGATAATTAAAAGCTCTTGAAGAGTTGTTATATGGAGGTATTAGAAAATTTTTAAGTTTATATTACACATACATAGTACAGTTGAAATTCATTACATTATAATCCAGAAGTTTATAGATCATGATAAAATTTTGTTTGGCTTGATAGGTAAGACCATCCCGGATCAACTATATGATGCGAAAATAAAATGAAAATTCCTCTTGATATCTAATGAAGAACCTGAAGTTTCTTCAATCGAATAATTTCACACTTGCTAATAATTGTTCCCAAAGAAAATTTATTTGGTATTACCATAAAATTTTGGATTGAATATGGAATGAGTACAAGGTGATATTTATATGTTATTAGTATTGTCATGTGGACCATTTAGATATTCTTTATTCTTAATTGATGTATAAACTAGATGGTCACAAATTTGTTCATTGGCAATTCACAACCAGAAGTATGCGAGATTATTTGTGCAATTGAATGAACCAATGCAAAATTTAGTTATTAACTATTGTATGTCTATTTCCATTACTTACTGGAAACACGCATGACACTGATTCGCATCAGGCCACTAAATTATCAAGAGTTTTTGTAACACCATAACTGAATACATCTATATTATGCAAATAAGTCTAATTCCTATAATACATTAGCATACTTGTTTTTAAGAAATGGGTTCAAATTTTTTTTTTTTTGCCATAGCTCACTTTGTTTCTTGGACGAGTCAAAAGCTATCAATAGTACCTGTTGTTGGAATTCTGGCAAGTGTACCAGATCGTACAAGTAATATAATTGGTAAGACCAAATATCGTTCCACCAGGAGCAGTCGATTTTAGTTAATTAGCTTAGTTGATGAAAATTACGTGACAAAAGTTTGATTGGAAGTTGGATTTTAAATTTGAATTAAGATTAATATTAAAAATGTAACTGATTGAAACTTATGTTTGGAAAAGCAGGGAACGTAACATCATCGCAGACTCCCTAGATGTTTAATTCTAAATCGATGTATTTTCTTTAATCCGAATTCAATTTGCAAGGGTAGAAAATGCCTAATTCCTTAGGTCGTACTCGTTTCTTAAGAATTGATCTCCCTTGATTCCTCAAGTGGAGCCTCAATTCCTAATCATGAAAATTATAGAACAATCAAATTAAAAGAATTACCCAATTTGTAGAAGATATTCCTATTCCTACACACATGGGTTGTTGAATATTAGGCAATTTCCTAAATTAATATTCCTATTAACATAGAAAAACCATGATTATGAATTGATCAATTTCATAATAGTAACTAAGAACATATTCAAACACGGTATCAAACATGAAAAATACATCAATTTATTCCATAAACATCAATTGGGATCCATGCGAATCTGTTACATTCCCAATAACGGGTTTAGCTACTCATAAAAATAGAAAAACAAGAAAAAGAGATGATAAACATTGAAGAGTTCATAATTACCACTCTAGAATTGATCTTCTTCTTTTCTAGAAGCCCTGAAAAACCTCTCTTTGTTCCTCGCCAAAAAAAAACTCCCATAGTCCTCATTACCAATCCTCATATATTTCTCCCCAAAAAAAAAGATCAAAACAAATCCCTTTCAAATCCTAAAAGATAGAAAATTCGTAACTGCACATCTGCGACACTCGCCCAGGCGAGAATAAGGCTCGCCTGGGCGAGTTTCTCACTGAGAAACTTAGAACTTTAAACCCATTTTTTTAAAACAGCAAACCCCACTCGCCTGAGCGAGTAATAACCTCGCCTGGGCGAGTCCTGCACTTTTTCACTGATTTTCATCGCTTTGCTCCGAACTTCTGATTCCAAGGCTTGCTTTTTCCTTCTTTTCCATAAATCATCAAATTAAGCCTCTAAAACCTGAAATTCACAACAAATTGATACAAAATCCTCACGGATCTCATTCAGCACATTAGTAAGCGAAATTTTCATCTTTTTCCTAAAATACTTGAGAAACAAGCCAAAATTACTAAGAAAAAGGGGTTAAAATTCATCCAAAAACATCATAAATTGAGCTCAAATCACTCCCCCAAACTTAGCATTTTGCATGTCCCAGGCAAAAGAAACAAAAATTCACAACTTAAGAACACTTCCTTTATCAAGATAAATCAATCCAGTCAAGAAACTTGACTCACTTTCTTCAAAACTCTTCTTCACAAACAGATAATCCAATCAAAACTGGTTAGAGGGGCAATCTCCAAAAGAACAATGTGGCTAGCAAACAACTCACAACTCACAAATCTCTCTCATGTGTATCAAGGTTTAAAAATTTGCACTCAAGTTCTACAATCACAATGTGTTACCATAAGCTTGACTATAGACCTACATCTCCACTGAATTTATTGACAACATGCACAAATCATAAGGTCTTTATTTGGTTGTAACGGGGCCATGGCTAAAAGTGTCAGGTGGGATAAAAGAATAAAAGGATAAACAAAGGGCTTTATCAATGAAATCACAACACTTCCCTTTTAAATTATGAAATGAGCAATAAGGTAATTACACAATCATACTCAATTCACTTGATTTTTCCTTTCCTTTCTTTTTCCCTTTTTTTTCTATTTCTATTCTCTTCTTCTTTTCAATTTTTTTTATTATTTTTTTTTAGAAGAGAAATAGAAACACAAATTTTCAGCACTTACACTTTCACCATTTTTACACATTCCACTTAATTGCTCATTCACAATTTCAAAGGTACTTCTCAAAATATTCAATTCATGTAGGGTACCAAAGAAAATCCTTAAATCTCAAAGCTCAAAGTGGGCAACTAAGGGATCATTATGTCTCAACAATATGTTGGAGGCCACAAAAGCACAAACCTAAGTGCCTTAATCATGTTCATGCATGTAATCAATTGTCAATTTTGAAAAGGTCACAAGTCAAGTTCTAGAACACATAGTAAAAGAGAACACACTCATGAAAGAAATGGGGGTTTAAAAATTCAGTCATCAATTATCAATTACTACCCCTTTTGTGTATAAGCCCAAAATCTCACAGGTAAGGTCAGTTTGCTAAACACATATTCTCAAAGAGTTTGCCCAAGTAACCAATTTTTAAAAGAATTACACATTCAATCCAAGCAGTTTATTTTAGAGAAGTGAGCTTCATTCCTAAACCAGACATCTAAACCTATCAAGAGAAAGAAAATCCTAAGCCTAGAATAATCACCTACTTCTACCAAGACATAACTAACACAAAGCTAGGGGAAATCATCAAGTCATGAAAAGTTTTTATTTTGTTGGACTCCCCCAAACTGAAAAGTTAGCTTGTCCTCAAGCAACACACTAATCCTAAACAACAAAATAAAAATAAAATAAAAATAAAAGAGACAAAGAAACACTTCCCTCTCAAAATGCAATTGGAACATCAAGGGAAAACACATGCTCCCCCAAACTTAACACCTGCCACTCCAATTAAATCCAAGGTGCATCAAACACCACCAAATATCACCTGTGACAAATGCAATCCGACTACACAAATTGATTAAAGTCAACACAACACATAAACTAAAACAGACACAATATCTGGAAACAGAAAAATGCCACACCAGGGCACAAACAAAAGTACGACAGGTCTGATTACAAGTCTCCAAAGTAACATGACAACCTAAATCAACTAAGACAAAACCCCACCAGCATCAGCATCCTCATCCATGCCATCCTCATCACTCTGATCCAAAACCTGAAAATCCTCCTGAGAATATGGAGGCAATGGAAAAGGAAGACTCATCTGCTCAGTCACCGAGCGCAAAGCATCCTGGACTATCTGATTCCGGCGCATCTCGCGCTGGAAATACTCATTTTGACGGCTCTGCCTGCGCAAAAGCCGCTCCATCATACTAGTCAGCCCAGTCATATCACCACCACCACGGCCGCGCCCTCGTCCCCGAGGAGCAGCTGGAACCTGAAGCTCTGCAGGCATTGGCTCACAGTGACCAAGCTCACGCCTAGCAATATCCACATATCGCGCATAAACCTTAAAATTCATCCGTTTGGCTGGTGAAATTTCTAACAGGTCATCTCCCAAATCCACCTCCTTGTCTAAACACAGCTTGGTAATCACCGCAGGCAACCCAAAAGAGCCCGGGTCGCTTTCCCGCGCCATATGGAAAATATACTCTGACATCAGAAATCCAGCATCAACCCTCATACCCCGCATAATCCCATAGACAATCCGCAAGATAAAAGGTTTGATATCGGTCTCATGAGACTGGGGATGCAAATTGTGCATAACAAAGTGGGCCCAAAAACGAGAGACAGGGCGAAGGAATTTTGCTGTCACATGCTTAACGGTATTGTTAGAACCATGATTCCAATCTCTGTTGGGCAAGAAGAGGGTGTTTTTGATATCATCCAAGCTCTGGGGATCAAGGGTGTCCCTAAGATAGTATTGCACGAAATCTGTGGGTTCAGCATAATCAGGTAATCCTAAAACTCGGTTAATCGCATGCTGACTATAGTCAATTTCAACCCCCCGGACCCAACTCGTGCGACATCCTGGATTTTGTTGCTCACGATAATGTGCGTGAGCAAAAAATTCCCAGATTAATGGCTTACTCATGTTGCCTGGTGGTGAGAGAGTAAAAGTTGACCAATCTAATTGAATCAATGGGTTGTAAATCGCAGGAACAACCATAATGCCCCCCTTGATGTCCTCAATACTAGTATCCGGGGTAATACCTTTCCCCACCACTCTTTCAGTGTAGAATTTTTTTGCCAATTGATGTTCAAAATTTCTGGAATAGGACCGACTAGAGCTACTAGCAAGCCTAGGTTTCTTACCCTTGTCCCTGGAAGCCATTATGTTCAGAAATCCTAAGTTGCAATTCAACAAACACCTTGTGGGCACTAGAACTAAAAGTCCTAAAAAGAGAAAATCTAGTGCAAACACTACCCCAAGACAAAAACTTAGCCACAATTCAGAGAGGAGACAAGATAAGAAACATTCTTACCTACAAAAAGAGTGAAAAATTCGGCGCCCTAGTAAAGAGATAGAGGAACCCGAATTGGAGTGAGAGAGAAACAAAACCCTCAAGCAGGCGACAAGGAGGAAGGAGAAGAAGCAAGTGAGAATGAAATGTGGTGGAGAAGGTGGAAGAGAGTGATGGATTTGGGAGATGTGGACTGGTTTTAGGGTTGAGGAGGGAGGAAGAAGTGGCTGAGAAGGAGAAAGGATGTTGGGTTCGAAACCCACCCCTTTCCTTTTTTTTATCGCCACTCGCCTGGGCGAGGGTCATGGCTCGCCTGGGCGAGTCCCTTAATTTTTCACGAGGCATACAGACCCAAACATCCGCCTGGGCGAATTTTCCTCCCGCCTGGACGGGTTTTTCACGGGTTCCCATTTTTTTTCATTCTTACACGAATTTGACTTTGAACCCCCTTGCACCCCACCTCGCCTGGGCGAAATTTATTCTCGCTTGGGCGAGTTTCTCACGGGTTTGCCACTTTGCACAATTTAGTTAATTGACCCCCTTCAACCCAGCTGCACCCCACCTCGCCTGGGCGAGAAATAATCACGCCTAGGCGAGGTCATCAGACTTGTACACTTTTTTTTTTTTTTTTTTAATTTAATTTTGTAAATTAATAAAATCCTACACGAAAAGAAAAAGAAACTACTTACCACTGGGTTGCCTCCCAGCAAGCGCTTGTTTAACGTCCCGAGCCTGACGATTGGCACTTATTGAGATCAAGGATCACGGAGCTCCACTTGGGAAGGGCTCCTTGATATTTCGCCACCATGATATATCTTGAGCCTCTGTCCATTCACTTTGAACACATTTCCATTGTTGGGGTTTTTAACCTCCACAGCTCCTCCTGGCATCACCTGCAAAACCACAAAGGGACCAGACCATCTAGATTTAAGCTTTCCTGGGAAAAGCTTAAGCCTAGAGTTAAATAGCAAGACATGTTGACCAGGTTCAAAACTCTTCTTAATTATTTTCTTATCATGCCATTTTTTTGTCTGTTCTTTAAATTTCTTAGAAGTGTTGTATGCCTGCTCTCTGAACTCATCAAGTTCAGTGAGCTGCAACAACCTTCTATCAGCAGCAGGTTGTACTTCCAAATTTAAAAACCTCGTTGCCCAGTATGCCTTGTGAAGTAGCTCCACAGGCAAATGGCAACTCTTTCCATAAACCAACTGGAAAGGCGACATCCCAATGGGTGCCTTAAAAGCAGTCCTATACGCCCAGAGAGCGTCGTCTAATTTCCTAGACCAATCTTGCCTGCTACTGTTGACTGTTTTCTCCAGAATTCTCTTTAAAGACCTGTTGGACACCTCCACCTGTCCACTGGCCTGTGGGTGGTATGGAGTAGCCACCTTGTGGCGAACCCCATATTTGGTTAAAGCTTTTTCCATAACCTGATTACAGAAATGGCTTCCACCGTCACTAATGAGCACCCTTGGCACTCCAAACCTGCTGAAAATATATTTTCTTAAAAAGTTCACAACTACAGCAGAATCATTGGTGACAGTGGGAATCGCCTCCACCCACTTTGAAACATAGTCCACCCCCACAAGAATATATCTATTATTATAAGAAGGGGGAAAGGGGCCCATAAAATCTATGCCCCACACATCAAAAACTTCAACTTCCAGAATTCCCTGCAGTGGCATCTCATCTTTTCTGGAAATGTTCCCAGACCTTTGACACTTATCACAATTCATTACGTGGTTTCTAGCATCCTTAAAAATTGTAGGCCAAAAATACCCACTTTGCAAAACTCTTAATGCAGTTTTTTCGCTGCTATAATGACCAGCATAATGTGAATCATGACAATGCCAAAGAATCTCAGGAATCTCTTCCTCTGAAACACAACGCCTAATTACTCCATCCGCACTCCTTTTGAATAAAAACGGCTCATCCCAAAGATAAAACTTAGCGTCATGTAAAAACTTCTTCCTTTGTTGCCAAGTTAGATCTTTCGGAATAACCTTTGCTGCCAAATAATTTGCCAAATCGGCATACCAAGGCAAGGCGGATGTAGCAAAAAGGTATTCATCAGGAAAGTTTTCAGTTATTTCTACCTGTTTGTCTTTGTTTTCAATACTAAGGGAGATCCTAGATAAGTGATCGGCTATAACATTTTCCACCCCCTTTTTGTCCTTAATCTCTAAGTCGAACTCCTACAAGAGCAGGATCCACCTGATCAGCCTTGGCTTAGCATCCTGCTTAGCCAAAAGGTGCCTTAATGCTGCATGATCAGTATAAATCACAACTTTAGAGCCTATGAGGTAGGCTCTAAATTTGTCCACAGCAAACACAACAGCCAACAACTCTTTTTCTGTAGTCGTGTAGTTGACTTGGGCACTATTCAACACACGACTAGCATAATATATAGTGTGGAAAACTTTATCTATCCTTTGGCCTAGTACAGCACCCACTGCGTGATCACTCGCATCACACATCAGTTCAAAAGGTTTACGCCAATCAGGAGCGACCACAATGGGTGCTGTCACCAATTTGTCCTTGAGGATGGCAAAAGCTTTCTTACACTCCTCATCAAACAGAAATTCAGAATCTTTTTCCAGTAAATTACATATGGGTTTTGCAATCTTTGAAAAATCTTTTATAAAGCGCCGGTAAAAACCGGCGTGCCCAAGAAAACTCCTAACCCCTTTTGTATTTACTGGATGAGGCAAGTTCTTTATTACATCAATTTTGGCCTTATCTACCTCAATCCCTTTTTCAGAAATTTTGTGCCCCAACACAATGCCTTCCCTGACCATAAACTGACACTTCTCCCAATTCAGGACCAAATTGGTTTCAGTGCATCTATTCAAAACCTTTTCAAGATTAGCCAAGCATGCATCAAAGGTTGACCCGTAGACTGAAAAGTCGTCCATGAATAACTCTATGCAGTTTTCAACCATGTCAGAGAATATGGAAAGCATGCACCTTTGAAAAGTTGCTGGTGCATTGCAAAGCCCAAAGGGCATTCTCCTGTAGGAAAAAACTCCAAAGGGGCATGTAAAGGCCGTCTTTTCTTGGTCTATCGGGTCAACACAGATTTGGTTGTAACCCGAATAGCCATCTAGAAAACAGTAATATGCGTGTCCAGCTAATCGCTCCAACATTTGGTCCATGAATGGGAGAGGGAAGTGGTCTTTCCGGGTGGCATTATTCAATCTCCTATAGTCAATGCACACTCGCCACCCGGTGACCGTCCTAGTGGGGATTAATTCATTATTTTCAGATTTTATCACTGTTAACCCCCCTTTTTTAGGCACCACTTGCACCGGGCTAACCCAGGCGCTGTCAGAGATGGGGTAAATTATGCCAGCATCTAAAAGTTTTACCACCTCTTTCCGGACTACCTCTTGGAGAGTGGGATTAAGTCTTCGTTGAGGTTGCCTGACCGGCTTAAAATCCTCCTCCAAGAGAATTTTATGCATGCAAAAGCTCGGGTTGATACCCTTCAAGTCAGACACAGTCCATCCTAAAGCATTTTTGTAGTGCCTTAACAACCTAATTAATCTATTACTTTCAAGTTCGGTTAAGGCACTACTTATTATAACAGGAAAAAGTTTAGTATCATCTAAGAATGCGTACCTGAGGGTGGAGGGTAGTGTTTTCAATTCGGGCACAGCTCGTGCCTCCTTGTTGTCTGGCATCAGTGCCTTCAGCTGATCTGTCCTTGTGAAAGCCTCTGGTGCATCCAATTGGGACACCACAGCATCTACCTCTTCATCTCCACAGCTCCCCAGTACCAGAGCTGCTTCCACCACGTCTCTGAGCCCATTCCTTTCAAAGGCGGATGTGACCATAGTATCTATCACGTCCACTGCAAATCACTGTGAATCTCCCATAGGGCTCTTCATCGAACGGTACACATTAAAAGAGACTTCTTCTTCATGGACCCTGAGTTTCAACTCCCCTTGTTGCACATCAATCAACGCTCGCCCAGTAGCCAAGAAAGGCCTACCAAGGAGGAGAGGAATGTCAGAGTCCTCCTCCATATCCAATATGACAAAATCTGCGGGGAAAATGAACTTGTCCACTTTGACAAGGACATCCTCCACCTTCCCATATGGCCTCTTCACTGAACGGTCAACCAACTGCAGACACATCAAGGTTGGCTTCACCTCACCTATCCCCAGCTTCTTGAAAATGGATAAGGGCATGAGGTTGATGCTTGCCCCCAAGTCACACAGGGCTTTACCAATGTCGAATCCTCCAATGTTGCAAGGAATAGTGAAGCTGCCTGGATCCTTCAATTTCTGAGGCAACTTCTTTTGCAATATAGCACTGCATTCTTCAGTGAGGAGAACTGTCTCATCATCCTGCATCCGCCTCTTATTTGTGAGGAGTTCCTTCATGAACTTTGCATAAGTAGGCATCTGCTCCAATGCCTCTGCGAATGGGATGTTTATTTGGAGGCGTTTGAAAACCTCCATAAACTTTGCAAATTGCTTTTGTGTCTCCTCTTTCTTCAACCGCTGGGGAAACGGAACTCGTGCTCCAGCTTTTGGAATCACCTCCTTTTTCTGACTCCCTAGTCCAGCTGATGTTTCTGATTCAGGAGGTTGTACTTCAGGTGCTTTTTGAGGCTCCATTGCAGTTTCAGAAATCACCTCCTTTCCCTTTGGAAGTGGCTCCTCTAACGACTTGCCACTCCTTAGGGTAATTGCCTTACAGTGCTCCTTTGGGTTCGTGATGGTGTCGCTAGGAAATGAACCTTGTGGCCTCTCTGAAAGTTGCTTGGCTATCTGACCAACCTGGACCTCCAGATTGCGGATACTGGCTCCCTGATTCTTGAAATTCTGCCTCGTCTCTTCCACAAACCCAGTTGTAGACTTGGCCAATTTCTCAATAGCCAACTCCCATGCTGCTGGTTGTTTCTCTTGTTGTGGTGGCTGGAGTGCAGGGCTGCGCCAAGAGAAGTTGGGATGATTCCTATACCCTTGATTGTAGGTATTAGGAAAATTACCCCGCTGGCCACCACCTACAAAATTCACTTGTTCATCGCTCTGCTCAGCTGATTCAGCGCCACAATTGCCATTCTGATGGTTCCCACCGCAGAAATCACATACTAACTCAGAAACAGGGGATGCTGAAGATGATGATGGATTAGACACTGCTGCAGCCAATTGCACCTGGCTTAACTGCTTATTAAGACTTGCAATTTGCTGTTGCATCTCCTTATTTTGGGTAAATAGCGTTTGCATCTGAGCCAGGTCTATATCAGCTTTTCTGAGAACTCCCCTCTCAGAAGTGTGGCTGCTGTTATGGGCCATTCTTTCAATCAACTCAAGTGCCTCTGGGATGGTTTTGCTATCAAGTGATCCGCCAGCTACGGCATCAATCATCCCCTTAATCGAAGGCCTCAACCCGTCGTAGAACGACCTAACTTGCATCCACTCTGGCATACCGTGAGTTGGGCACTTTTTCAGCATTTGTGAGTACCGTTCCCAGGCCTCATGCAAATTTTCGCCCTCCTGCTGAGTGAAGGCGTTGAGCTTCTGTCTTAGCCTTGCCTGCTTTGATGGTGGGAAGTACTTATCTATAAATTTTCTGACAAGTGCCTCCCACGTTGTGAAAGTACCCTGTGGAAAGGACATCAACCAGCTCTTCGCCCGATCTCTGAGTGATAGGGGAAACATGCGGAGTCTGACGGCATCATCCGAAACACCCTGGATTTTGAAGAAGTCCAGGATGCTTAGGAAGTTTGCAATGTGTTCCCCTGGATCCTCACTGGGTGCACCACTGAACTGGTTCTGTTGCACCAGTTGAATGTACGCCGGCTTGATTTCAAAATGTTGTGCAGTGACAGCCGGCGAAGCTATACTTGTGGCGCAAGAGTCCGTGTCAACAATGCCATACTCGGCCAGAGTTCTTTCTCGCTCTGGCGGTGCCTCAGCCATTTGTGCTATTCGGTTATTTCTCGCTTGTCTGGCTACTCTCCTGTTGGCTCTTGCAGTACGTTCTATCTCACTATCAAATAGAAGATTATCTGTACCTGCACTACGCAAATGCATACACAAGAAGAGTCAAATAGCACTGCTCGCAATCAAAAATAAAAAAAAATAAATAAACGAAATAAAATATGTACTAGAATTCACGTAATCTGAATCAAAACACAAACTAAAAAAAACTAAAATGAACGCCGCTCCCCGGCAACGGCGCCAAAAACTTGTTGGAATTCTAGCAAGTGTACCAGATCGTACAAGTAATATAATTGGTAAGACCAAATATCGTTCCACCAGGAGCAGTCGATTTTAGTTAATTAGCTTAGTTGATGAAAATTACGTGACAAAAGTTTGATTGGAAGTTGGATTTTAAATTTGAATTAAGATTAATATTAAAAATGTAATTGATTGAAACTTATGTTTGGAAAAGCAGGGAACGTAACATCATCGCAGACTCCCTAGATGTTTAATTCTAAATCGATGTATTTTCTTTAATCCGAATTCAATTTGCAAGGGTAGAAAATGCCTAATTCCTTAGGTCGTACTCGTTTCTTAAGAATTGATCTCCCTTGATTCCTCAAGTGGAGCCTCAATTCCTAATCATGAAAATTATAGAACAATCAAATTAAAAGAATTACCCAATTTGTAGAAGATATTCCTATTCCTACACACATGGGTTGTTGAATATTAGGCAATTTCCTAAATTAATATTCCTATTAACATAGAAAAACCATGATTATGAATTGATCAATTTCATAATAGTAACTAAGAACATATTCAAACACGGTATCAAACATGAAAAATACATCAATTTATTCCATAAACATCAATTGGGATCCATGCGAATCTGTTACATTCCCAATAACGGGTTTAGCTACTCATAAAAATAGAAAAACAAGAAAAAGAGATGATAAACATTGAAGAGTTCATAATTACCACTCTAGAATTGATCTTCTTCTTTTCTAGAAGCCCTGAAAAACCTCTCTTTGTTCCTCGCCAAAAAAAAACTCCCATAGTCCTCATTACCAATCCTCATATATTTCTCCCCAAAAAAAAAGATCAAAACAAATCCCTTTCAAATCCTAAAAGATAGAAAATTCGTAACTGCACATCTGCGACACTCGCCCAGGCGAGAATAAGGCTCGCCTGGGCGAGTTTCTCACTGAGAAACTTAGAACTTTAAACCCATTTTTTTAAAACAGCAAACCCCACTCGCCTGGGCGAGTAATAACCTTGCCTGGGCGAGTCCTGCACTTTTTCACTGATTTTCATCGCTTTGCTCCGAACTTCTGATTCCAAGGCTTGCTTTTTCCTTCTTTTCCATAAATCATCAAATTAAGCCTCTAAAACCTGAAATTCACAACAAATTGATACAAAATCCTCACGGATCTCATTCAGCACATTAGTAAGCGAAATTTTCATCTTTTTCCTAAAATACTTGAGAAACAAGCCAAAATTACTAAGAAAAAGGGGTTAAAATTCATCCAAAAACATCATAAATTGAGCTCAAATCACCTGTCAAACCAGTAATTCATATATATTCATAATCTTTAAAGCTTTATACACAACAAAACTATTGATCACCTCATAATTACATCAAAAGAGTGATGGTGACCATGTTTGTTCTTCATCACATGCACTACACACTATCATTTTTAATATTTAAGTTAACATTTTTTAAGGTTTATACAGCATGCGACTTATTTAATCAAAATAAACTAAATATCAGACTATCCAGAGCGGTTGCATCCAAAAGAAGTGGCTATGCCACATTACTGAGTCTTCGCTCCAGAAGATGGAGCATGACTCTCCTCGGCAGGTACAGTGGAAAAGACATCCCCGCTCGCAGTACCTAAAAGGGTCAACATTAAGGGAGTAAGCAGATTATCATAATTTACTATAAAGAATTAAGAATTAAAACATATAACCAAAGGGAAAAGTGTAGGCGGTATTCTCTTTTCGTAAAGTGAACCATATACATGTATATAAAAAGGAAATCCATACACAGATGTTGAATTCATATATCATCAATATACATGTATATAAAAGTGTTGCCCATATAGTCAATATCCAACTCTTTTTCTTAATTTCCTTATAGAACCATGATGCATAATTCACCCTTTTCTTATTCCTCTTGTGACATGGTGCATGTTTGACACACCCAATGGATTAGTAATTTCACATCCTTGCAATAATTCCTTTCTTTAATAAAAAGCCATTTCATTGGGTCCAATAGTGGAATCAATCTTTCATGCTTCTAAAAATCTCAATTCTTCTCTTTAAAAATCTCAATTCTTCTCTTTAAAAGATCAATGGCTCATCATGTGTCCACATATCACATAATTCATTCACTTCACCCATCACTCCAGGGAAAGACCAAACCAGGAGTAAGCGTCCCTCTACCAATGCTTGCACGCTACTGGGCCCCAACACAGTCCAGTAGACTTGGCTATAGCAGGGAACCGCCCTCAATTGGTCGAACGAAATGACTCTGTGACCGATAGAATTATTGTGGTTAATGTGAAACCAATCCCTCGACACGAGTGGCCAGTTCGTGTCCTACTTGGAGATCAAGGCTCCAACCACAACAATTTCCGCGGTTGTTTTATTAGCACAACCTAGTCACATATCATTCACAAATCCATGTCTTGTCTTTTCCAACTTCCTCACCATTCACCTTATCAACCATGCATGATGCATGCTTCCTACTAATGCATTACTATATGAAAAGGATATGCATTCATCACAAATACACTTTAATACATTAAATCATTAATACTTTATTTCCTTTTAATTCCAAGTGATAAAAATGACTCAATTTCTATAAAAATTCTCATAAGTAGTATTTTAGTGGTTTCAATCTCTTTTATTCTTATAAATTCCCAAGTTAACTTTATCCCGGTTAGTAACTTATAACTAGCTTTAATTCTTTACTTATGTTCTTTAGCTAATAATCTAGTTTCAAGCCATTGTAGAACTAAAACAATATAACAAATCCTAAAGTCTTGTGTTTTAGAATTTCATATCCTAGGGTTTATGTAAAAATCCCTAACTCTTTACTTTAAATTAGAAATCTACTCCTCCCTTACCTTATATGTGGAAAACCCTAGTAGAAAACCTTGGACTATGAGTTCCTTGCTCCCTTCTCTCTTCCCATCCTCTAAGTAAGCTTTCCTGGACTCCTATATGCTTCTTCTTCCTTTAACTTAAGTCATACATGAAGATGGAGGAAAAGGAGAGATTTGGGTATTAAAAGAAATGAGTTTTCATGAGAGAGAAGAGGTTAATGATGATGATTAAGAGGTTTGTGCAATGGAAATGGAGATTAAAAGGGGTGGTTGGTGATTATGATGAAGGTTTAAGAGGTGGGTATGGAGATGAGCAAGGAAGCCTCTAGAGTTATGAAGAAGAAGTGAGTGTGTTCCTTGCAAATTTCCTCACGTGCGTGCCTTTATTAACTCACCTTTCTGGCCAGTTCAACAGGGGTTAATCGATTAACCTATCGGTTAATCGATTAATGCCTGATGCACTACTTATGATTAATCGATTAACCTGTTGGTTAATCGAGTATTGGCTGATGGCTTCACTTTTTTTAATCGATTAACTCCTACCTTAATCGATTAACAGGCTTTATTTTTCACTTCCTGAGTGCATTTTAAGAATCCCTAAGATTGATTACACTTAACCTAAGTTGTTTCTAAGTTAATCTATCATTCTTAGAACATTCTAATTATGGTTTAAAATTCAGGGTGTTACAGTTTTCCCCTATAAAAATAGTTTTTGTCAGGAACCTAATATTTTCATCTAAGAATTATGGATGTGTGACATATGTTCCAATTGGTCCACCGTAACATGTAACGCCCCGAATTCTTATTTCACAAATTAACAAATAAAAGTCGATAATAAAATAGAGAACTTAAAAATTTCCTTTTTATAAAACAAGTTTACAAATGGTGTAGGGCCTACAATTACAATATAAGTAGCACAATATAGAATTCCCTTTTTTTCACTCTTCCACTGCGACACTCTGATCCACAAGCTCCTTAGCATTCACCTAAAATGTTAACCACTAAGGGTGAGACCTTTTCACAACACAGTGGATCATAAGATAGTAAATAGTTTATAATAGAAATTCGAGAGTAATAGCTAAATCAGGCAATGGACTAACAAAATACATCACATTCAATTTATAAATCAACACACATTAAATTCCAAATTCCATATTCTCATTATTCATTTCCTTAACCATCATTCCTTTTTATTTTCACGATGTATGTCACCTCAGGTCAGAGGCCCACATACATCCCACATTTCCATTGTATGCATCCTTAGGTCAGAGGCCTACATACAAACCATATTCTTTTTCACTTTCTTTCCTTTTTCCTTATTTCTCTTTCTCTTTTTTCACTACTAGGATTTTATGCACCTTCTAGCAAATTCACCACCTACTAGGGACTTTACACCTGTCAGGACTTTACACCCATTAGGAATCACCCGTTAGGACTATGCTTATTTATTTCCTCATTTCATTTCTCTTAATTCCAGTCCACATTTTATTCTTTTTCAGGTGGTTATGCAGTGAATTGATCCATTGGGACACCGTTGCCTAACGGCAATTTGGACCTAATGGGCAATTGGCCTGACAGCCAATTGGCCCTAGCAGGCAATTCACCACCTAGCAGGGCACCTAGTGTGCCGGTTCTTCCAAGGATCAATCACACTGCATTTCTTTTTATTTAATATCAACACTCTTATTCTTATTTTCAACAGACATAACCTTTTCCTTAACCCATAACTCAACCACAATTGTCAAGTAATACATGTCAAATTCAACATACACTTCATTCATCAATTACTCAAATAATTGCAAGTAACATCCAATGTTCACATTTATCATTTTCACAACAAATATACATTAGCACCCAATACCAACTTCAGGCGTTTCCAATAAACATACACACCCTTAAGTAAAACCTATATAATAAACTTAACATTTAAGCATTTTTATAATACCCTTCATTATCTATCTATCACACATTTAACACATAGTCACAAATATATCCATTTAGCACTTAGTGAACATAGAAATTATTCAACAATCAACAGATATCACAAATCAGTCGACATACTCAGGTATGTCTTAGAGTACATTTAATATAAGTCAACTCCCTAGGGTTCTTCACTTTCTACTTTAATATTTACAAAAGGGGTTTTATCATAAACAATTCAATTAATATAAAATCAACCATAAATATACTTATCACCCCTAAACCAACTCTAAACCAAAACTATTTTGTTACCCACAACCCGATCTAACCATTAAACCCAGATCCTATTATAAACCCTAACTATCCCTAACCCAAAGTGTGGAAAAGTGTCTCCCCTTACCTCAACCAAGGAGAGAGTGAAGAGACCTTTAACAATTCCAGCCTTAGCCTTTGCCCTAGTCCCTTTTTGAGCCTCAAACAAGAAGCTCCCATGGAATGAGAGGAAGGAGAGTGAGCTTGATTCCCACGGATGAGGTTTTGAAGCAACAAGGAGGGGTTTGGTCTGGTTTTGTAGCTCCACCTAGATTCGGTTCACAACAAATGGGCCCCAAACTGGTTCAAACCAGTCTGAACCATCAACACAGCAACAACAAGGGCTGAGGCGACAGCTTTGCCGGCGGTGGTTCGGGAGCCATCTTCTACAGCAGCACCGACGGCGGCACGAAGAGAGAAGACCATAGAGGGCCTGCGACTAAGGAAGGAGAACGGCGGTGGTTCAACAGCGGCGGCGGAGCGATTTGACAGAAGGGAGATCGCGATTCGCGACTTTGAGGGAGAGAATTCGCAAGGCAGCGGCGGCACGACTTGGGGAGGGGGAACACGCGAGCGCCGATAGAGGAGAGAGAGATGGGGTGGAGAGTGAAAATGGGGGCGGGAAGGGTGGCGGTGGAAACCCCCCCTTTTTGTTGAAGATGATTAGGGCTTTTGCCCTCATATGCATACACACTCACACACGTGACACGCTTCTTTCCTTCTTCGTCTTTTTTTTTTCATCATCTGCAGTGGGTTAATCGATTAATCAGATGACTTAATCGATTAACCTGGCTGCTTTTGATTTTATTTATTTTCTTCGCCTTTACGAATGTCGTATTTCTTCGTTACCCATCGAATCTTGCTCAAATTTTAAAGCAAGCTTCTTAAGACCCTTATCTTCACATCAAACGGTGGAAATTGGGTTTTGAGCTACCAATCCTAAAATCCTAATTTTTCTCCCTATTTAGAAACTTTAACTATTTTCTAACTATTTTTGGTTCTAAAACCTACAGCTTGGTTTTTCTATCGCTCTCGCCTCCTAAGTCTATTATTCTAATAAATAAACTTGGAAAATAAATTAGGGATGTTACAATTCACCCCCACTTATTGAAATTTCGTCCCCAAAATTCCGTTCAATTTTCCTTAAATGGAGAACTATCCCGGGCAAAAGGTTTCTCAACTACGATACTCACTTCCTTTGGTTTTACTCCCCCACTTGGAATCGGCATACCATTCAGCATTAGTATGCTACTAAGCTCTTGCACTCGTTGAAGAGTACTAACTATGGTTCAATTTGGTTAGTCTCGACGTGGAGGCTCTATCGGGTCTTGCTAAGTTTCACTCTTATCATGGTTAAACGTTTCAAGAGTCCCACTAATAAGACTCCCAAAGGATCTTGGACTCTCAAAACTCAGGTTTAACTTCCCAAGGAAGTCGGAAATGGTTTCTATGATCAGCTGGGTTCCCTCCGGAATTCTACATCAAAAGTTTGGAAGGGGTACTATTACGCTCTACACACTAATGTCCTCAAGGGTTTTGTTAAAGTCTAATCCCCAAAACATACAACCTCTCCGCTACTCCTATGCCCTAGTCAAACACATTCATCATTCAAGCAAACATAGATCATATAAACATCCTTCAAAGCTCAAACATACACCACAGCAACTCACAATATCATATACTTCAAAAATAAACATCATGCCAAGTTCAAGCATACATACAACATTCATATCAACATACATTTCAAACAGAAACATGACTCAACCCTACTTCCTGCAAAGCTAGACATAGTCTACCCTGCCTATCTTAGGGCTAAATCCTAGCTCTACACACACATTCATAACAATCATCAAATATCTGAAAATTGGTTAAAAAGGTGTTCGAGGGATAGGATTTGCATGGTTTGTAACAAAATGCAATTTTTATCAATTCAGTTTCCTAATGTTATGAAAATTTGGAAGTAGTGTCCCTGCACATAAAAGAACAAAATGATAAATTTTTAAGTCAACCAGAGTTCATTAGGTTCATTTTTAACCCTACAACCACTTTGGCAAAGATTTGTAATTGTTGGGGCTGAACCTAAGTCAGATTTATTTGAAAACAGTAAGCAACTCCAAATAGCCTCAAAAATTTAAAGGGACATCCCCCACATTTAGCCAAAGGTTGAGTAGAATTATCAAACCGATCAGAGCACGTAGAATTCAATTTGTTTAAAACACTAACTTGCTTCAATCGGCTTGAAATTTTACATGAAACAATAATTCAACCTTAGGGTGCTTATGTCAAAATTTTCTAATCAATCAAGTACCCTAATCCCAAAAACTCAGTTTTCCATTTTAAGTAAAAACCCTGGTTTCCCGACAAACACCTAACTACAAACACATATACATGTCAAAATCTTTAATTTTAAGCAATCACTAGATATGGGGATTAAAATTCAGTAAAAAGATCCCATACTAGTAAAACACTTAGAAAAGCAGTTATGCATTTTTAAAAACAAAATTCTTTGGAATTCAGGTTCCTCTCTTGATGAGGAAACAATTAGTTTCACTTCAAAGTTCAATAAAACTTTTAATCATGCACGTCACCATAAAGAACTACCTCCATCTAGCCTCATGAGAACCTAGATGAAGAAGTGCATCTTGTTCAAAATTGTCAAACTTAGAGAAAAAGGAATATGCTTTTAACTTAGAAAATTCAGTTTGGTAAATCGTCAAAAATTGGAACAATAACATTCCCTTTTTCTTCAAGTTTGAAAATTTGAATTTCATTCCGAATTGATTTGGGTCACGTATGAAAAGTTCCTATTTAATCGACATGTGACTTGGTTAAACAAATGAATTAATTCACTGCTCGATTACTTAGGAATGCTTGCTTTCCTTACTATTTTCTTAAAATTTTGTCGTGCGCCTTCACGATCCATTTGGAATGATTGTGATTCGGTGCAACACTTTGAAATTAATTTTGAACACTCACATTATCAAACAAGAATTTATCATAACCTCCACTCACGAGCATCAAACAAAATTTCATTTTTCATATATTAATATCAAGCACATATATCAATCAAACGTACATAAACATAATCAGTTTTATCCTGAAAACAATTTCCAAAAACAATATTTTTAGTCACTGTTTAGTGAAAAAAAAATAGTTTGGAACTCTCAAGCATGGGGATGACAATTGAAAAGCTCTTAGTCCCAAAATCGTTTGAAAACATTATCAAAAGTTTAAACTCATCCCCACAAAGACATAGACTTTTAATATATGCATATATACTACCATCAATCTAACCCGAATTGATGTGAGAACCTCCCGATTGAATCTTAACCCCTTTCTCGATTAAAGAAACCTCTTTTCATTATAAAATTTTATTATTATAACTCGGGGTTCAAGTCCAATCGATAGGAATTCCATACTTACCTTTCGTTTAGTATTAAAGTCATCGGAAATCAAATTAGTGGTGGAATTAACTACGAGTTCAACAGAAATGTTTTTGTTGTTTTCATGGATTCTAGTCTAACCAATGCAAACTAAGTCACTCGGATAGATTAGAATCGAGGCAATAAATTATTTTGATTCTCATGGTTCCACTTCTAATTTTCGTCTGCCTACTTCAACGCTAAACTATTCCACATATAAACATATTTCGAGGACCTTTTGATTGAATCTGAACCGCTTCCCCAACTTGGACAAAAAGTTACTTTTATGTTTGCAATTCAAATTAGTATAGTTCAGCGGGTTGAATCTGATCGATTAGTTCTCGATTCCTATTTCTCGGTTGATGTCACAGTCACTTGAATCAAGATTAGCTACGGAACCGATTATCAATTTAATACAAACATTATTTTTCGTTCTCTTAGATACTAATCTAATCGACGTGAATTTAATCACTGGGTTGGATTAGTATCGAAATCATAATTTATTTATTCCATGCGGTTCCATTTCTAATCCCTGTTCAATTACTTTGACACCAATTTACTCAACAAACATACATTAAAATCATACACAAATAAACATAAACCTATGGGATCCGCTTATGTTCCAAAGAATTCACTGCTCTTTCCCATTTGCAAACATAAACCTATTCCGTTCGTTCATTTTCAGGTAAGCACAAATACCAATTTAACATCACAACTATATATATACTTTCACATAAGCATTTGTGACACACTTAGCATCAAATATTTCTATTTCACAATAGCACCAAACATATTCCAAAATCGCTTAACATTGAAATTTTCACTTATATAAGTCTCACCTCGGATCAGGAAGCTTGAGATGAGAGTGTTCGCAGCGAGTTAGGGACCACTTTCCCTCAGGTCGAAAGGAAGAACCTGGCTCTGATACCATAATTGTAACGCCCCGAATTCTTATTTCACAAATTAACAAATAAAAGTCGATAATAAAATAGAGTACTTAAAAATTTTCTTTTTATAAAACAAGTTTACAAATGGTGTAGGGCCTCCAATTACAATATAAGTAGCACAATATAGAATTTCCTTCTTTCCACTCTTCCGCTGCGACACTCTGATCCACAAGCTCCTTAGCATTCACCTAAAATGTTAACCACTAAGGGTGAGACCTTTTCAAAACACAGTGGATCATAAGATAGTAAATAGTTCATAATAGAAATTCGAGAGTAATAGCTAAATCAGGCAATGGACTAACCAAATACATCATATTCAATTTATAAATCAACACACATTAAATTCCAAATTCCATATTCTCATTATTCATTTCCTTAACCATCATTCCTTTTTATTTTCACGATGTATGTCACCTCAGGTCAGAGGCCCACATACATCCCACATTTCCATTGTATGCATTCTTAGGTTAGAGGCCTACATACAAACCATATTCTTTTTCACTTTCTTTCTGTAACATCCCAAATTTTAAACCTAAGTGCAAATAAATTAATAATAGTTTGGGATAATTAAAATAATAATAATAAAACCATAAATAGGTATTAAAAGAAATGTTCAAGCATTAGAAAAGATTAATAATAAAAATATTGGTTTAGGAAAGGAAGAAGTAGTAAATTAAGTTAAGAACGGACGAGGCAAACGGGTGATTCAGTGTTAAACGAAATAAATAGGATAAGAAATTAAAATAAAAGATTTAGGACTCAAAACACAATTCCCACCGTTGGATATGAAGGTATGATTTTTAGGAAGTTGCTCGTCAAATTTGAGCAAGATTCGACGGCGAACGAAGAAGTTATAGCGGTTTGAAAATAAGAAAAATGGGATAAAGATGAAGTAGCAGTACCTGTGAATTTCGCTTAAGCGAAAATATTTTGCTTAAGCGAAAATGTCACAGTTTCAACATTTCAAGAATTCGCTTAAGCGAATGGGTTCGCTTAAGCGAAATGGTTAAAATGCAATACTGAAGGGATTTCGCTTAAGCGAAAATCCTGCGATCTGCAACACCAAACACGCGTTTTAAACGCATTCTCGCCATTCACCCCCTTCCCTCATTTTTCTTCGCCCATCTTCTCCCTCCTCACCCCAAAACCGCCCCCAACACCACCAAGCACCAAAATCTCCCTTCCAATCCTTCCTCCATTGAAGCTCCACCTTCCTTGGTCCCTTTCTCTCTTTCTCTCTCTCCTCCTCTCACTTGATTCTCCCTCTCCTCCTTGTCCCTCCACCGGAAACTGCCGCCGCCACCTAGACCCGCGACCACCACCACCGATACAACCCACCACCATCATAAACCCCTTTCTCTCTCTCCCCCCTTGGCCCTTGCTCTCTCTCTTTCTCTCTCTCACTCGAATCTCTTCCCACGGATCTCACCGGCGCCGTTATTGACCCGTGACCGTGTCGGGCTTGTGTCGGGTGCCCTGAAGCTTGAAGCTCTTGCCTTAGTCCAGCCCGTGATCATTCTCGCCACCGACGTCGATCGCCATCAACCCGTTAACCACCCCGGGTCACTAAAGCTTCACGGATCGCTGCCTCCCCGGAGTTGAGGTTATTCCTTTACTTTCGTCAATTGAGGTAAGACGGGTTGCGTTACCTTTACTTAGAAAGTAAATTCAAGGATGCTATAGTGGTAGCTAAGAATAGGGTAATTAAAAAGTATGTTAATGAACCTTAGGGTAGTCCCCACTGATATAAAGGAAGTAAATAAAATTGTTAATAAAAACCATACCTTAGGGAATAAAATGCATATACTTAGAATAAGGTCCGGGATGAACGAGTGTATTTAGGATATTAATTCGGTTAACATTGGATGAAAATATAATAAAGTATAGAATATAACCAAAGGGAAAAGTTAGGAAAAACTAATTAAGCGTGAGTGTAAAATAACAGAGAGTAATTGAATAGGCAAAAAGAGTAGAATAAATAAACTAAAAGTGAGATAAAAGAAGAGTTTAAATGCGAAGGCAATAGGTATGTGCGGAGTAGAATTAGTTAATAGATGTTGGGACTAGAAAAATAGAAACGAGATAATAAACTAAATTTCAAGTATAAATAAGAAACCGGTAAAAGAAATTAGTAAAAAGATAATAAGACGAGAGAGAGGTTGATATTAGGGAAGTTAAATAAAATGGCATAATAAAATAGGGAAAACTAAGTTGGATTAATAGGATAGTTAAATAAAATGGAGTTAATGAAATAAGAATAATAAGTTAAGTGATAATGTGAGCTAATAGAGTAGTTAAATAAACGGGAGTTAATGAAATAGAAACCATAAGTTATGTAATAGTATGAGATAAAGGAAACAAAGAAATAACTAAGAATTAATAACGAGAACTAAAACATAATATACATAACCAAGTTAAGTAGAGTTGAATATAAATTAGAGTAATTAATAAATAGAAGAAGAAAAAAAAAGGAAGAGAAGAAAAAAAAAGAGAGGAAAGAGAATTGGGGAAAACCAAGAATCTAGTAACGAGTATTTAAATATATTGTACATGACCAAATCAAGTAGAGTTAATTAAAAATGAGAATAATTAGTAAAGAGAAATATGTAAAATCTAAAAAGATAAAGAAAAAGAGAAAGGAAAGATGGCACTATCATAATAAAAGAAAAGTAAAGGAAGTAATAGAAAAATAAAAGAGATAAAGGACACGATGGCAGGCGGGTGAAAGTCACTGTCATCACTAAAAGGAATAAAAGAAAATATGGATTCGATGGCAGGCGGGCGGAAGTCACTGTCATCACTAAAAGAATTAAAAGAAAGAATGGATTCGATGACAGGCGGGTGGTAGTCACTGTCATCACTAAAAGGAATAAAAGAAAATATGGATTCGATGGCAGGCGGGCGGAAGTCACTGTCATCACTAAAAGAATTAAAAGAAAAGAATGGTTTCGATGACAGGCGGGCGGAAGTCACTGTCATCACTGAAAAGAAAGTATGGTTGCGATAGCAGGCGGACGGAAGTCACTGTTATCACTAAAAGAAATAAAAGAAATGAATGGTATCGATGGCAGGCGGGCGGAAGCCACTATCATCACTAAAAGAAATTAAGGAAATAATGGAAAAGAATGGAAACAAGTGAATGAATGTGAGAGAATGAACGAGAATTAAGAATGAAAACAAATAGGAGGAAGTAAATAGAGAAATAAAAATGAAAATTTAATGTATGAATATTTAAATGCATTGTATGTTAATAGTAACGTAGGCTTAGTTTATTGCTATTCCTTTTAGAATTTATCTTTCTAAGTCATGTGTAATGCTACCCTTCTTGCTACATTTTGCAGGTATAGAAGGACCTTGCACAAGTCGTGGCCGAGCAGGATTACCACTCCACCACGTGGAGTGGTTGTTATTATGAGTAGATTGTAGATTTAATTATGTGGAAACTAATATTTTTAAAAATTAAAATGTGTAATAGATACCGGCCATGATCTGGAATTAATAGGGCACTAGGATTTTCAAATGACTGTTTTAGTTTTATGGTTTATGTCTGAAAACAATTCTGGCTGAACAGGTACAACAGGAAATGTTGGGAAAGCCCAATAAACAGAGGAAAATCTGCCGGATTTTCGTAAAATATTTTAAAGGTAATTAGGTTTAAAAGAAATTTTCATACACCAATTTTAAATAAACTTAAAATTAAATAATAAAAGTGAGGATGTTACACTTTCCTTTTTCCTTATTTCTCTTTCTCTTTTTGCACCACTAGGATTTTATGCACCTGCTAGGCAATTCACCACCTACTAGGGACTTTACACCTGTCAGGACTTTACACCCATTAGGCATCACCCGTTAGGACTATGCTTATTTATTTCCTCATTTCATTTCTCTTAATTCCAGTCCACATTTTATTCTTTTTCAGGTGGTTATGCAGTGAATTGATTCATTGGCGCACCGACGCCTAACGGAAATTTGGACCTAATGGGCAATTGGCCTGACAGGCAATTGGCCTTAGCAGGCGATTCACCACCTAGCAGGGGCACCTAGTGTGCTGGTGCTTCCAAGGATCAATCACACTGCATTCCTTTTTATTTAATATCAACACTCATTTCTTATTTTCAACAGACATAACCTTTTCCTTAACCCATAACTCAACCTCAATTGTCAAGTAATACATGTCAAATTCAACATACACTCCATTCATCAATTACTCAAATAATTCCAAGTAACATCCAATGTTCACATTTATCATTTTCACAACAAATATACATTAGCACCCAATACCAACTTCAGGCGTTTCCAATAAACATACACACCCTTAAGTAAAACCCATATAATACACTTAACATTTAAGCATTCTTATAATACCCTTCATTATCTATCTATCACACATTTAACACTTAGTCACAAATGTATCCATTTAGCACTTAGTGAACATAGAAATTATTCAACAATCAACAGATATCACAAATCAGACGACATACTCAGGTATGTCTCAGAGTACATTTAATATAAGTCAACTCCCTAGGATTCATCACTTCCTACTTTAATATTTACAAAAGGGGTTTTATCATAAACAATTCAATTAATATAAAATCAACCATAAATATACTCATCACCCCTAAACCAACTCTAAACCAAAACTATTTTGTTACTCACAACCCAATCTAACCATTAAACCCAGATCCTATTATAAAATATAAACCCTAACTATCTCTAACCCAAAGTGTGGAAAAGTATCTCCCCTTACCTCAACCAAGGAGAGAGTGAAGAGACCTTTACCAATTCCAGCCTTAGCCTTTGCCCTAGTCCCTTTTTGAGCCTCAAACAAGAAGCTCCCATGGAATGAGAGGAAGGAGAGTGAGCTTGATTCCCACGGATGAGGTTTTGAAGCAACAAGGAGGGGTTTGGTATGGTTTTGCAGCTCCACCCAGATTCGGTTCACAACAAATGGGCCCCAAACCGGTTCAAACCAGTCTGCTCCATCAACACAGCAACAACAAGTGCTAAGGCGACAGCTTTGCTGCCGGCGGCTCGGGAGCCATCTTCTATAGCAGCACCGACAGCGGCGCGAAGAGAGAAGACCATAGAGGGCTGCTACTGAGGAAGGAAAATGGCGGTGGTTCAACAACGGCGGCGGAGCGATTTGACAGAAGGGGGGTCGTGATTCGCGACTTGGAGGGAGAGAATTCGCAAGGCAACGGCGACGCGACATGGGGAGGGGAAACACGTGAGCGCCGGCAGAGGAGAGAGAGATGGGGCGGAGAGAGAAAATGGGGAGGGAGGGTGGCGGCGGAAACCCCCCCTTTTTGTTGAAGATGATTAGGGCTTTTGCTCTCATATGCATACACACTCACACACGTGACAAGCTTCTTTCCTTCTTCGTCTTTTTTTTTTTCATCATCTGCAGCAGGTTAATCGATTAATCAGATGACTTAATCGATTAACCTGGTTGCTTTTGATTTTATTTATTTTCTTCGCCTTTACAAATGCCGTATTTCTTCGTTACCCGTCGGATTTTGCTCAAATTTTAAAGCAAGCTTCCTAAGACCCTTATCTTCACATCCAACGGTGGAAATTGGGTTTTGAGCTACCAATCCTAAAATCCTAATTTTTCTCCATATTTAGAAACTTTAACTATTTTCTAACTATTTTTGGTTCTAAAACCTGCAGCTTGGTTTTTCTATCGCTCTCGCCTCCTAAGTCTATTATTCTAATAAATAAACTTGGAAAATAAATTAGGGATGTTACATAACACACTAAGATGGATCAATAAAGAATGTTGGGAATATATATTGGATATGAATCTCTATCTATAATAAAATATCTTGAACTATTGATGGGAGATTTATTTGTGGTTTGATTTATTATCATTTTAATGAATTAGTTATCCCTACATTAGGGGAGAAAATAAGCAGTTGAAAAAGTAAATTATTTTGAAAGAGTTATTATTGTCTTAACTTGATCCTCATGCAAAACAATGTGAACTTGAAGTTCAAAAGACAACTCATTTGCAAAATTTGACTAACCAATTTCCAGATGCACTTACTGACCTAAAAGAGTGACTAAGTCACCTATTCCAGTTGCTAATGCTCCAATAAAATTAATTAATGTCACTGTTGGATAAATTAAAATTGCAAATGAGTATAAAGCACGCCTAAAGCGTGTAAGACTCATCTGTTCCAAAGATAAAGATCCTCGAAAAAGAAAAGGAGCTAAGAAAGAAGATGGTCAATTCGAGCATACAATGACTCACGAAGAGCTCTCAGACATAATTGATAGTTCAATTCGATAAGAAACTCAGGTACAGTGACTCATCTGTTCCAAAGATAAAGATCCTCGAAAAACAAAAGGAGCTAAGAAAGAAGATGGTCAATTCGAGGATACAGTGACTCATGAAGAGCTCTCAGACATAATTGATAGTTCAATTCAATAAGAAACTCAGGTACTCTAAAATTGTGAAAACAAAGAGATCTTAATAAATTATGTCATGAATAGAATACAATGGAACTGAAATAAAATCAACGTCGATGATATTTTTGCATATAATATAGCACGCTTGATTTAATAAATGATGAGGATCACAAAATAAAGTTTATTAAAAAATATAGACAAAGAAATCATTGACCAAAATGGAAAGACACAGTTGAGGCAATAATTGATCTCGCTTGAAAAATTATAGGTATTTGGACCTACAGTCCGTACACCAAAAGGTGTAAAGTCGGGTTGATACAAATGTGTTTTTGTGAATAAGCGAAATGAGAATGACGAAATTATGAGATATAAAGCAAGATTGGATGCCCAAAGATTTTCACAAAAACCTGACATTGATTTTGAGGAGACATACTTTCTTGTGGTATGTAAGTATTTTTTTAATACTTAAATAGTCTGGCAATACATAAAGGACTCAATCTGTGTTAAATGAATGTTGTTATAGCCTATTTTTATTATTCACTTGATTAATGTCATACATATAAATACCCCTCAAGGATTCAATATGCTTGAAGCATATCTTTGAACTATTTAATATGACAGAATTATATTCATTATTTCCTTAAAATGGTTGAAGCATGGAGTGAAAAATGTCGACATGTGTACTTTAATTGCAAAACGGAAGAATTTGTGAACCTGCAATTCAAATCCCTAAGAGGTTTTAATAGACTCGGAATCTAAACTCTAGTAAACATAAAATGTGTTGATAACCATTATTATGGTTCACTCGAGAATGATATCATTATATCAATATAATAATTCATAGAAGAATTAAGGATAATGATATTATATACATATATCTGTTTAGATAGATTTATCCAATCTTTTATGTTCTTTAGTTATACATTGTTTGATTTATATATACATGGTGTTATTTTATGCAGATATGAATAGTTTATCATAATTATTGTTATAATACTTATATGGTTATATGAAATGTATGTTTATGTGTATTTATTTTAATATTTATTTTTGTATTGTTTGAATTATCTAAAATTAAATAAAGAAAAAATTTAAAAATGAAATATCGCGGTATGAAGATTGAGTATCTAGCAAATTGAATTTTCGTCTATCAAGTTATGAAAAAACGAGTTTTAAAGGTGATTCTCTTTTATACATAACAACTAATTTATGTATTAATTGCTGTTAGATTTTTAAATGAAGATGATGAATATCATGGTTCTAAAGAACCATGGTTGCAGTTTGGGCACTACCATATCTTGCTAGTCATATTTGACTTGATATTGTTATTCATTTGCAAGGAGGTGTTGAAATGAGGTTAAACACATACTTCAATATAATAAATATTTATTGGTTTTACTCTAGTATAACCAATTCTTACTTGATTGTTGGTTATATATGTATGTGCATAAATTTTGGAATGCTTGAGGCAAATCAAGAATGTATTTAATTGAAATCTGTAATACAACACATGAAAGATATAATATATAGAAAAAATAATTCTGAAGATATTTTACGAAGATAAAATACTACATGAATGTATTATCCATTTGAAATAATGATAAAAAAAAGAAGATAGAACAAAAGACATTTCAATAAAATTCTTTTACACTCTATCTTCGAAAGGATCACGATTTCAACAAGTTTGTTCAAGTGAAAGTCTAGCGGATCATTTTACAAAATCATTACCAATTGAAATGTGTAAGTTGCTAATATGCAAATAAGCCTTCATCATCTCAAAGATAATTGTTCACATCAGAGGAAGAAATAAATACACACTGCACTCTTTTTCCCTTGGTCATGGTTTTTTTCCAATGGGTTTTCCTGACAAGGTTTTTAATGAGACATCATCCAATTGTGTACAGAAGAAGAATTATGTACTATTTTTCCTTCACTAAGTTTTTTTGCCCATAGGGTTTTTCTTAGGAAGGTTTTAATGAGGCATATTATCTTGTGTTTGTAATAGTCATCCAAGGGGGAGTGTTATAAGCACTTTGTATTTATCTAATTAGTGGATGACTCTCCTTTTTGTATTTATCTGATGAGGGGGAGAGTTTTATCTTTTCCTATAAATAGGACTCATGTTGTATTGTAAGTTTTAGTCCCAAATAAGTGTAATATACTCCCTTCTTCTCCCTTCTTTCTATTCTCTCATTTCTCCCTACTTCTCTCTTCTCCCCCATTCTCTCCTTTCTTATTATATTTCTCCTCATTATTTCATAACTGGCATGAAAATAATTTCATTTGTTTTTATTTAGAGATAGTCCTCATTTTTTCACTACCCATTTTTCTTTTTTGTTTTGGTGTGTATCAAGGGTATCCCTTGACCGACAGCCGAAGACTAATCCCCTCTGTTTAATCTAATTTTCATATGTTTAATATTACGCTTTCTCCTATTATTAAATGAGGATAATTTAGTCAATAGTTACATAATAATTTTTTTTTATTGAATCAATAGTTGCTTGATAAGTGTGAGTTTATGTCACCGTATATTAGCTTCAACTCATTGTCATGTTAGTTTTAAATGGATTAAATTAGCTGAGTTATCAAGTAATCATTAAAGAATTGTTATACTCCCTCGGGTCCTATTTATAATATCCCTTTGGAATTTTTCTCTTCCACGAAAAAAATGTAGTTAAACTTGTTAGGGGCATTAAAAATGTAAAAATTTGATATACTTTTTCAAAACTATCTCGATAATTATTATTGAGACTCTAAAAAATGTAGAGTTAACATGGGTGTTTGTAAAAAAAAAGTTTTCTTATAAGTAAAATACTAAATGCTATTGAAAATTGAAATGTTATAAGACCAAAATAAAAATTCCAAAAAGTCTTATATATAGGATCGGAGGAAGTACAAAGGTTTAAAATTAAGTTGCATGGAAGCATTCTTGGAATAAATTATAAAATAATACTCATTCCGCGTAAGTTTTTTAGATTCAAAGAAATTTGATTCTGTTTATAAGATTTTATTCCAATTTTCAAACATTTAATTACTTATTTTAAAAAGTACACCAATTGAATTAACACTTTTTAAAATACCAATAACAATTATAACAATAATTTTGATAAAATATATAATATTAAAAATTTATATTTTCAATATAAATAACAACCTCAATTCACTTTCTTCTTTGTAAACATGAATTTAAAAAAAAAAATTGCATAATATAGTACTAGAGGGAGTGTGTGAAAATTTTTTGAAGATAAAAGATGTGGTCCATTGACCACGAGTAAAGACTCTCGAATAGTCGTATTCTAACCTCGTCACCACTTCGGACATCATATTATAGTACCAGTACAAGCATATGGTCACACGCTAAACCATGTCAGCTCCACCTTCCTTAGGCAGATAATCCGCATCTCATGATTTATTTTATTTTTTTTAATGAACGTAAAACAAAAAAAAGTAATTGAGAGGTTTATACAGAAATGTCCACCTATAAATTTATTACATATAAAATTTTGATATTTGTTATTCTTTAAATTATATAAATAAATTAAAAATATAAATGACAAATATCAAAATTTTATATATAGATTTGTATTTCTTTTGTTCTTATTTATCTGTCTTATTTTAAAAAAAGAAATATCCTTTAAAAAATGTAATTATTATTTAAATTTTTAATTTATTAGTAATATTTTTTCTTATTATACTTTTCTTTTTTCGTAATCATTACTTTTTATTCTTCTTACAGAAATCAATACCTTATCAAATTTGGAAAAATACGAAGAATAACATTTATTACACTTTTGAAATAATAAAAAAATAAATTAAAAGAAAAAGGCTTATTTATGGTTTTGATCATTAAAAGTTCAGCGTGTTTTGGTTTTAGTCCCTAAAAGTTATTTTGACCGTGAATGGTCCTTAATTTTTCAAACATTTTGGTTTTGATCTATTTCATTATGAAAAAACTGTTATTTACTGATGCGGCTAGCGAAACACTATATGAGTCACGTAGTGTGAGGAGACATCAAATAATCAAAATGTTTGAAAAATTAAGAACTCGATCAAAATAACTACTTATAGGGACTAAAACCAAAACACGCTGAACTTTTGATACGAAAAGCTTAAATAAGCCAAAGAAAAAAATCTAAAAAAAAGGAAAATTATATTGGTCTTCAAAAACGACAATTAAAGCAATTAAAGAGGGAGGAAGTACGTGAATATGTTTATCAGGCCACCTTCACCACCTCGAACCTTCTTTTGTACACTGAGTAAATACGGTATTTATTCACAGTCACAGCCACTTAACAGCATTCTTTTATCTCCTCTTATCCCAAAAAGAAAAAAAAAACAAAAGTATTATACAGACAAAACTGTTCGTTTGGTCCCTGAGTTATTTTTTTGTCCTATTTTTGTCACCTAAGTCTTTTTTGTTTTAAAGTGATCCCTTAAGTCTTTTACCGTTACCATCGTTAGTCCCTTCCGTCAAAACCCCCATAACACCGTTAAATTTTGCAAGGGGTATGGAAATATCAATTTTAATTGAGTTCTTTAAGTTTTCAAGTAGTTTTCAATTGGTCCCTCAAGTTTTAAATAAGTTCTAAAATGGTCCCTCACGTTGGCAACCCTGCTTGCCACGTAAGCAAAATTTAACGGTGTTATGGGGTTTTTGACGGAAGGGACTAACGGTGGTAACGGTAAAAAACTTAGGGGATCACTTTGAAACGAAAAAAACTTAGGACACCAAATTAGAATACAAAAATAAGTTAGGGGACCAAAGGAGCAGTTTTGCCTATTATATATCATTGCATATTTGTTCCTTCCCTTGTCTCATACTTGCAGCAATGGCTAACGACAGCAGCAAAAACAAGGAGACTGACCTCCAGTTTATGTCTGATGAAGAGCATGATATAGAGGATGTGAAGTTCGAGAGTGAGAGTAGCAGTGATGGTAGTGATGCTGATCACGATCATGGAAACAACAAAACCCGGCAAGAGTCTTTCACTTCTCAGCAGTGGCCTCAAAGTTACAAGTAAAATCTTCTTCCACCTTTTATTTTTCTTTTTGCAATTTGTTTAATGACAACTATTCCTGTTGTTTGCTGCTGCCCCTTTTGAATGGCCCCACTCTTTTTTCTTTTTTTTTTAAAAGCAAAATCACAGCATGGTTTTAATATTGCTATGGTGGGGTGTTCATATCTAGCTTCTTCAAAAAATTTAAAAAATAATAATAATAATAATAATTAAATTAAATTGATATAGCTCCATTTTGATTTTTATATGCCAAAATACTAGCAAGTTGGTTGCTTGGGGAGGGGTTTTAACTAACCACCTTTTTTTTTTTGGCCTAGTTGATAAGTCTTCCATGTGAACAAATTTGCACTTCCTGGAATCAAGTGGGTGTGAGTGATAAAAAGGAGAAAAAGTGCAGCCCTTGGCTTAGAGAAATTATGGGGTGGTTCAGATCAATGATCAATTTTACTTCAATGACCAATTATAACATAAAATCAATTTTATATAACTCAAACTTTTATGAAATTGACCAATCCGATAACTAAAGTGACCTGCAGCAGCATAAGATCCCTAATTCCCTATATATCCAAATAATTAAATGCGTTTTATTACATCTTCACCTGGCCATAGACTAAAAGTGTGAGGGATACTGAAATTCTTGTTGTGAGTAAAGATGCCATATCTAATGACCCATGTAAGTGTGTGGTTTTGTGAAGAGGCGAATCAGATTGTTTACAGTTTGCTACTTTGCTTCATAAGCCTTGCTAGAATTATGCTATCCAGCTTTTTGTGCTTCTTCTATTTTCTCTGCAATTTGAATTATCTTTGGTTTTTTATTATCCTTTATTTTATTTTCCCTTTTTCTTGTGACAGAGAGACTACAGATTCTTACTCAATTGCTGCAGCTCCGAATTTTGAGTCAATTCTGCATGGACCGAGTTTTGTTTATTCAAGTTTTCGCAAACGTTCAAAGAGTGACCTCGACATAGATGGAAAAACTCCTCTTCTATCTGGTCAGGACATTAGGCAATCAACATGGTGGGAGAAAGCTTCATTGCAAAGGCTTATTTCTGGTGAATTGCCGGTTGGTTATGGATGCAACTTCACTCAAACGGTTTTCAATGGTACGTTTCATCATCGTAATCTACTGAACAGTTTATTGCATATAAACATTGGAAATTGCATATGAACATTGGAAATTCAGTTGCTGGCAAGAACATCATCCATTTAGCCCAGGCAATGTGTATTTCTTTAGTAGTTAGTGGTGTGATGAGACAAGGACTCATGGATTACTGTTATATATTATTTTTCTCTGTATTCTGACAGCTTAATAATTCAAGGGATTAAAAGGTTGTTTCTTTTGTTTGAGAAATTTCTTAACAGATTTATGGTTTTTTTCCTATCTGGTTTACCCTCTCCTCCACTTCTGTAAGTATTATTACCTTGGCAGGGATCAACATTATGTGTGGAGTTGGCCTTCTGTCTACTCCTTATACAGTGAATCAAGCTGGGTGGGCAAGTATGGCCGTGATGCTTCTTTTTGCAGTTATTTGTTGTTATACTGCCACCCTTATGAAACAGTGCTTTGAAAGCAGAGAAGGAATCATTAGCTACCCAGATATTGGAGAAGCTGCCTTTGGAAAATACGGCCGTATTTTTGTATCAGTGAGTTTATTCGTTTCTTCACTTAACTTTTTAGAATTAAGATTTAAGCACATGTCGCTTTAGTCTGGTAAATTTGATTTAGAGGGCTAATTGCTGGAAATTGTAATAAGCAATATTTCAAATTAAAACAATAGCGTAATGTAACATAGCTCTACGCTCTACCACACTTTTCTCAAGTTGTTGGATATTTTGATGTTGATTGAACGGGTTTGTCATTAGATAAAAGATCAACTTGGTATGGTATCTGTGTAAGAGGTATAACTTAATCTAGTGGAGAAGAAGCAAAACGTAGTTGCTAGTTCTAGTGCAGATGCTGAGAATCTTGCTACGGCAGCGGCAACCAATGAACTTTTGTGGTTAGAACAGTTGAGTAAACAGCTAAAATTGGGAGATATCAATGAAATAAAACTAATTGTGACAACCAAGATGCTTTACATATTACGCAAATCAGTGATACGTAAAAGGACTAAACATTTAGAGGTTCTGTCATTTTGTCAGAGAGAAGATTCTTTTAGGCGTGTTTGCAACTGACTTTGTCAACTCAAACAAACTGTTAGCTCATTAATAGAGTATATAGAAGTGGACACAAGTGAACTTCGGTTTACTTGTGTTCACACTCCCTTTAGACTTGTTAGTTTGTTAGAATTGGTTAGTTTGTTATATTGAGTTAGTTAGCCAGCTGTCAAATCTGTTATTGACAGCTAAGAGAGACTCATCTAGCTTCTTCTATAAATAGAAACTCAATGTACATTCCCTCTTAGATTTTCAATAATAGAAAATTTAGTTTCTCTCTCCTCTCTCTCTCTTCTCTCTCTCTCTCTCTTCTCTATCTTCTCTCTCTTAACTTCTGCACATTTCACTTCTCTTATACTCATACATTTCCTAAGTCCCTTAGATTGCCTCAGGTTGATTTTTATCTGTAACAAACTTTGGTATATGACATTTATTCCTCCAGTTTGGTGAAGTGTTAGAATTCAGCACTTGTAGCTTTTGTACAGTCATAGCTGACTAGTGGAGATGAATGATGATCACAAGAAAAAAAAATCAGATCTATTTAGTTAGGCATTAGCAATAGTAGAGATGATCAATTGTTGCGCAATGCTTAGTTTGCAAATAGAAGTGTTTATGTTTTTTTTAAAAATAGAAGTGTTAATTGGGCATTATGCTAGGTGCCTGTCTTAAATTCCTCTCTTCTAATACCTGCTGGCAACAATCACTTTTAATTTTCAATTTGCCTATTAAAAAAAAAAAAGAAAAATTCCTCTCTTCTAGATCTAGAATTAGACTATTTGTGGGTGTCAAATTCTATTTGACTTTTGCTAGATGATCATAGTTATGTTCGTTACCATGGTTTTAAACTGTTTAAGTTCCTTTTTTCTTTAAAAAAAATCTTCAATGGTTTCTAATTTGCATCTTAACGCCCTGTCAAAATGCTCAACTTGTTTAATCTAAAGCTTCTATCATAGGATTGAAATGGAATGCTGAGCCAGGAGTTAAAAAAAAATCCTGAGATATAAATTTTAATCAATGTATTAATTGGTGAATTTACTAATAATGTTTAATAATGATATTTGTTTGTTGCAGATCATTTTGTACACTGAATTATATGTAAGTGCTTCAACCATTTTGTTTGAAGACACCTATGTTCTGTAGCACCGAACCATATGTATAAGATCTCTTTTCATGAGTGCAGTCATATTGTGTGGAATTCATCATCTTGGAAGGAGATAACCTTACTAGTGTTTTTCCTGGAACATCCTTGAACTTTGGTAGTTTCCAGTTAGACTCTGTGCACTTGTTTACGATTTTGGCTGCACTTATTGTTCTTCCTACTGTTTGGTTGAAGGATCTTCGCATAATCTCTTATCTATCAGGTTCTCCCAAGTATAAAAAAGATTCCTTCTATATTTTCAGTTTTTACAACTTAGCATGTCCTTATTGGAACTTTTATTATAATCTGCAGCTGGAGGGGTTGTTGCAACAATTTTGATTGTTATCTGTGTGTTTTGTGTTGGGACAATAGATGGTGTTGGATTTCATCACACTGGTCAATTGGTGAAATGGAATGGCATCCCATTTGCCATTGGTATTTATGGGTTTTGCTTTGCAGGACATTCAGTTTTCCCAAATATTTACCAGTCTATGGCTGATAAAAGACAGTTTACCAATGTAGTAATAGTATGGTATGATAACGAACTTTCTTTGTCACTGGCAAACAGTATTTGATTTATTCCTTCAGATTGATAGATTGATTAACTCATTTCATTGTGTACAGTTTTGTTTTGTGCATTTTGTTATATGGAGGCATTGCAGTCATGGGGTTTCTCATGTTTGGGGATGGCACTTTGTCTCAGATAACATTGAATATGCCCCCAGGTGCATTTGCTTCCAAAGTTGCTGTGTGGACAACAGTGAGTTTGATATGTTTTTGGTCTGTTACAGTTTCATTATAGTCAACATATATATTGTTTCTAATGACGTTCTCCTTGCTCTTTTAGGTAATTAACCCATTCACCAAATATCCTTTTTGCCATAATTTTGTTATTTATGAAAGTCAAATAAGTGAAGATGGCTTGATCAAATTCAGAAGTCATTTTATTTTGTCTTTTCCTTAATAATAAACACATATGCTTTGCTGATTAACCCGTTGGCAAGGAGTCTAGAGGAGTTGCTTCCAGAAAGAATTTCAAGTACTTATTGGTGTTACATTCTTGTCAGAACAGTACTCGTTGTATCTACTGTTTGTGCTGCTTTTCTGATTCCCTTTTTTGGTAAGTCTGAGATTTTGTCTCTACCGTACATTACTTTAATACGACCTCTGTATTAGTCATGGTCACTTACGACTGTGATATAAAAATGGGCATTTAGTTTTCTGGCATATACTTAGAGCAGTATTCTTTTTCATCTTAGAAGCACCAGTGCTTTGAAATGTCTACCACTATTGCATGCAAACCAGAATCAAATGCTTGGATGCTTGATAAAGATTAGTATGTTTTTGTTTGTAGCTACTCATAAGTTGAAAGTAAAAGCTTTTTTTCTTCACTTTTATCCTTAACCTTGAAGTGGTCCAACTATGTGTTGTTTTATATGAGATCTTATAATGCTTTCATATAATTTTTTGGGTCTTGCTAACAAGTTCCCTTAAGGGCATTTGTTAAGCTTTATAGAATTAGATAAAACAATACAAGTTCCTGTTTCTTCTTCTCTCGAGAATATCAAAAATTACATTTTCCATTATTTTCTAACTACATATAATTCCTTAACAAGTGCCCTAAGCACTTTCTCTTTTCCTAATTTTTTTGATGTTTTATGAGATGCTACGCATAAAGTTTTCTTAGGTATGTTCTGTCATCTCCAAACATACTTTGCTTGTATCCTAATTTTTAGCAGAAGCCTTATCCCCAAACTGTATTGGTATCATATCCGATAACATTATCCGATCCATATATGCGTGTCCTAGACTCCTAGGGTAAGGATATTATGTTAGCATATGCTCATCTTCATAATAATATATGCCAGTTACAAAGATTTTGCTTCACATTGTTGTTCAATTAAAACCTTAAGCCAACTGATTAAATTTGTTTTTCACATAATTGAAACCAAAAATTTTCAACTGTACCCTTTTAAACCGGAGAGCCCATCTTCTGTCCCAAAAAGTGTATCACTCCATGTGCTACTTGTTGTGATTGGTTGAAAAAATAATATTTGAAGTTAAAAATTTAATAAACAAATATTTTTTCAACCAATGAGAACAAATGGTACATGAGTGACATACTTGTTGGGACAACAGATGTTGACTCTTTAAATTGTCCTGGAACCTTTTCCTTTTGTATAATTTGGATAAGAAAATGAAGGCTTAAATGTTTTTGGTCATTGCAAATAGAGCCAATTTTAATATTGGTTCCTTCATTTTATTTTTGTGTTTAGTCTCTACTTTAGTTAACCATTTTTTTATTTTTTTATTGACAAAAAAACATATTTAAGCCAATGATCAATTTCAATAGGAATTTGTTTTCTCTACTTTCCTCTTGAATTGAAGGGAATGTATTTCAGGAGGTTTTTAACATCTTTTGTAATGAGTTAGAGAATTCAACTTATTCAAAAGCTTTATTTACAAATTTTACAGAGTGAGGGAAAATTTTAAAAGGAATAGTCAATAGAGGGGACATTGTCTAAATTTTTTTTATAGACAAATATATTTTTTCTTTCTTTTTAATTGGGATGGGGAGATTGCCATCACTAAGGATCGAATCCAGGTTTCAACAGTCCTGCAACTCTACCAACTGAACTGCCTATTGGGGACTTTATCTTCTGAGATTGTTTACCATTGAATGATCTTTTAGGCATAATTACTACAGATCTAGAGCTATTATGGATGTGCCTGAAATGAAAATTTGTAAGATTAGACATGGTGATTCAAATTGGTCTGTGATTCTTATAACAGTCACTTTCATGAATTCACACCTTTTGTTTTTTTCCCACTTCTTTCTAGTATATATTGCAAGTAATGAATAAATGTGGAAATTCAGTCTGCTGTACATTTTGTGATTGATAATTAGGTTGGCCACCAAGCTTTTAGGGTTCTTGCCTAATTTGAAGTGCTAACCACATAGTATCATATATATGTCCCAATAAAAAACTGCATCAGAACGTTTTTTGTTACGAAAGTTCAATCTTAAATATTAAAACTAGTCATATGTGTCACATGGACTAAATGATTCTAATATCTTTATGTCATAATTCCAGGGCTTGTGATGGCTCTGATCGGTTCTCTCTTCAGTATGCTTGTGGTAAGTAAGGAAACAGTTCTGTTTATAGTGTGCGTGTATTGTGATAACATGATTCTGTGTATTTACTTTTATTATCTAAAATTATTTGATCGATTGTCAGTCTTTATCGGTATACGTCAACTGTAAAACATTGCTCCTTGAAACATAGACAGAAAATGAAAGAGGGAGATAATAAACTACTTTGTCTTCTAAAATTGCGACGTCTTTGAGCTTGCCTTTGTTTCTTCTTAGCTTTCTTGCAGAAAATTACATTAACCTACCAACAACTATGCTTGCATGCTTTTTCTTTTTCTTATTCTTACATTGCTTGGGTTTCTTTGTAAGGAATTCCCACAAAACTGCTATCTAACATGGGAATGCAAATATTTTTTCAGTCGGTGATAATGCCAAGTTTGTGTTTTCTGAAAATCGTGGGGAAGAAAGCTACAAATACACAGGTATGAGCACAGCTGATATTAGTAATTAAATCCCTTTTAACTTTTTCTATTCCGTGCATGCCATAAAAAAGGGGATAACCAAAATGCTAGAAGACACCACAAGCTCATAAAAGATCAAACCCGAAACATATTCAACACGATTTTCCTTACAAAGATTAAGAAATATGATAAATATGTCTATTTTGATTATATTTGTGCGCAATTGTCTTTGTTTGCCTATGTACTGTCTCTATAAGTAATTTTATTAGTTTGCCTTACTCATGTTGATAATTACTCCCTCCGATCCTATTTATAAGATTCTTTTGGGTTTTTATTTTGGTCCTATTTATAAGACCCCATTTTAATTTTTAATAGCATTTAATTATTTAATTACACAAATACCTCTATTAAGTCAACACTTTTTATATTTCCAATAATAATTTTATGGGTAGTTTTGAAAAAGTGCATCAAATTTTCACATTTCCAACGTCACTAGCAACTTTAGTCATTTTCCTGGATGGGAGTGAAAAACTCCAAAAGAGTCCTATAAATATGACCGGAGGGAGTATTTACATATTCCTAGACATTCCATTTATAATCTTTAAGATTCTCTTAATCTCATTCTTTAGGGTTGATGATAAGCATTAAAAAATGAACTATTTTTTATTGAGAGTTGATGCATTAAAACTTAAAAGAATCAAAAGTTTATATTTTTATTGTTCCAAAAAATTTATTCATTTTGAGTTTCTTATCCTAAGTTAAGAAATTCCTAATTTTTAATGTAACCATTTTTCTCGCACCAATATTTTTGAAATGGTCCAGAAACATTAAGCAATGGAAAGTCACCATATAGTTTCTCACCATATGCTTTCTTTTTGCCTATAATTTATAAAAAGAGTTTCCTGCCAAATTTTTGGAAAGTTTTGTTTTATTTATATCTAAAGACTCTTCATCTTAATTCAACTCGGCATCTGAACAACACATAGTTTTAAAGAAAAAAACTGACTTCCATTCTTATTCCATTATCTTCTTGCACAATGATTCCTTATTTTGTTATGGAGTAAATAATTTGTGCATACTTATCTATATTGACATTTTTTCAACTTATCCTTGTAAATTTTATAAAATAATATATGTAACAAGATATAAAAGTTTAAATTACAATACATATAGTAGAATGGATGGAGTAATATTTTTTTGGCTTAATTGCATAATTGGTCTTTTATCTTATTTATTAGATTCACTTTGGTCCTTTATCTTTTTTTGGTAATTTATTGGCCCTTTATTTTTTTTAAAAGATTTAGTTTGGTCCTTCCGCTAAAATAAAGTTAAATGAGAAAGAATATTCTTGGAATATTCCCTCTTCTTCTTCCTCTTCCACACGGCGAAGAGGAGGCGGATGTTGTCCTTGGCAGCGGCGGCAATAGCGAACAGTGGCGGCGGCGTCCTCCATGGCAGCAGCGGCGAGCAACCACCAGCAGCGGCGGCGGTTCGTTCAGGCCAGAAGGGAGTGACGAGTTGAGAGAGAGGAGGGCGCTGCGATGGTGGTGGTGGTTGAAGGTGGTGGGAGCGGCGGCGGCTGGGCTCGCGATTTGTGAGCCTTCCCCTCGGTGTGGTGACGACGGTGTGAGGAAGGGACAAGGGAGCAAGGGAGAGCGCAAGGGAGAGAGGGCACCGCGGCAGCGGCCCGTGACGTGCGGCGATGAGGACAGGGAAGAGAGAGGAAGCCGAATGGAAGAGAAAGAGCTGAGATAGAGGGACCAAAGGACCAAAACGAAGAAGAGATGGGAAGAGAGAAGAGGAAGAGGGCGGTGGCGGCGCCCATGGTGGCTGCCGCCGCTGTAAGGAGAGAGCAGAGGAAGAGGAAGAAGAAGAGGGAATATTCCAAGAATATTCCTTCTCATTTAACTTTATTTTAATAGAAGGACCAAACTGAATCTTAAAAAAAAAAAAAATAAATGACCAGTAAATTGCAAAAAAAAGATAAAGGACCAAAGTGGATCTAATAAATAAGATAAAAGACCAATTATGTAATTAAGCCTATTTTTTTTTAAAAAAAAATGGAGTTACTAAAGTTTTCTTTTGCTGACATCTTCAGGTCGCCCTGAGCGTCGTAATTGCTATATATGGAGTCATTTGTGGAGTCCTTGGAACGTATTCCTCTCTGTCAAATATTGTTCATAGTTACTAAGACCTATATATAGTCTTTCAGAAGATGGTTATGAACTTATGATGCCAAATGGTTCAGACTTCAGACAATGAGAAATGTTTCTTGTATGACTAGGCAGTTGCGGTGAATGGGACCTTTCTCTTTCCAGGCACACCTCATTCAATGTTGTAATTTTCCAGCGAAAAGTATATCTCATGTCATTATGTTACCAATCACATAGTAGCAACTGCTGAGTGCTTACTAAGTTGTAGACGATCATTTATTGCTTGGTTTTTGGTTACTGAGGTTTTGCTCATACTTTCCAATTTGAAGCAGGTGATATACAATGAGTTTTTTTAACAAGATAACCAAACTTGAAAAAGTAAATTTTTATAAGAAAATTGATGTACTTACTAGATAAAAATAATGTTTTTAGTTTTCCAACTATTGTTTACATTTTTATGGTAGTTTATCTATGGTAAGCCACAAAAATTAAAATAAATAAAATTATGTATCATTAAAGTGATTTGATTAGATTATAAAAAAAAAAAAAAAAAAAAAAGTGATTTGATTAGATTTGAATAGAGTCGTTGAAATAAAAGTTCTATTTCCTCTTGTCCTTAATATAAGTATATTAAGTATATATGGTAATGAGTTGAGTTTGAGGTGGATTGGGTCAATTCAACCCATCACTCATGAAGGTTGTGATAGGCTCGGATGTGAGTTTAAGGAAAGCGATGTTGAAAATAATAAAATCAAGTCTATTTTCGTTGGGTTTGGGAAAGTTCCTGAGTAATTTATCTCATTATTTTCAATTGTTTTTCTAAATTACCTTTTATTATTTTCAATATAAATAATACATGAAATATATTATAATTCAAATAAATATAAAAAATTTTAAAAGTATTTAAAAAAAGATTCATTATTATAAAAATCAATTACTTATGATATCTATATTTTCTAGTGATTAAATGGTTTATTTTCAGTTAGAATTATGAGATAAATGTTGAATTTTGAGTATCAATAGAATAAAGGAATTGAATATACATAAGTTATGGACATTATAATTGATGTCTTATTTTGAGAAAGAGTTATTCCATTCATACATGACATTCAATAAAAGATAATGAAAAAGAATTCATACACTTATACATGGAGTTAAGGGTATCATGGTAAGAGAATACAAAAAGATAAATGAAAGATTTTGGGAACCTGATTGAAAATGATTTGGAGGTTACACCTGTTGCATTGATTTGTGAAATAACTCCTAGGAGTTATCATGGCTAGGAGGGTTCTAACATGAGCTAGTCTAGCTAATCTCGATTGGGATAATCCTACATACATTAATTGCAGTTAACTCCCCCTTAGGCATCTTATGAGTAGCGAAGGATGGTTCTTGACAAGGCCCTAATCCCTATGGGGTTTGTATTGTTCTTGTGACATACTTGGTAGCAAGACATATATTCTCGGTTGCTTTTCCTAGAGAGTGATTATGTGATCAATTGAAGAAGAGATGATTATATTAGATCCAAAGGAGTTGAATTAAGAATCGTACATGCATATCATGAAATATATAGAACATATAATGTTGAGATGATAAAATACTTGTGTTTATCATGCATCATTACATTCTATAACTGATACTTGTAATTGTAAACTTTCAGTCTATTTAATTACTAATATATATAACAATATGATAATGACTTACTCCCTATCCCTACATGTTGTTAGGTAACGAAGATGACATTCCAAAATCTCTTTTGTCTAGAGATAAGGCCACTCCCAACTAGAGAGTGAGAGTTTGAAGGAAATAAGGCCACAGTGGAGAGTGACATAGAAATTACTCTACGTCATCCTAACCGCCGATCTCTCATCAGGGCGAGGTGAATGATGGTGCCCATGATGTATACCATGTATGCTCCACCAGGATACTCTTACCACCGTGATTTACCTCCACGAGATCCCCGTCCGCCTACACCATTTCGAAGAAACATAAGGACTCCTCCATCTCCACTTCTCGAACGAGATAACAACGTATTATCCACTTCCAATCCTACTCGTCGTGTCAGGTTTACGTCACCACCGCAATACATTCCAAGTTCAAGGGTGGTGGCAAACAACAAGAAGGATGAGGAAGAGGATCCAATGGAGAGAAAGGTGGAGGAAGATTCTATCAAATACTCGATGGGCAGCCAATGGAAGAATAATTGAATTGTAATCATACTCTAGTATCAAAAGACATAATGCTAAGCAATGTATGAATGCATGTTATTTCATGTTGATTCTCAACTTTACAATAAGCATAATATGAATGCACGTTAACTCTTGGCATATCACTTCTAAGTATGTTGTTTACAATAAACATATAAGCACATTGGGTTTACGCATGTGCAATGTCCGGCCTCTCACCAATGGTGTAACACCTGTCGATTTCTCACTGGTGTAAAGTGTTACACAATATCAGATAGGCACACTGGATTTACGGGTGTGCTTCGCCCATCCTCTCACCGGTGGTGTAGTCTTCACCCAGTTGAAACGAAGTACTACACAGTATTAGATAGGCACACTAGGTTTATAGGTGTGCACCGCCCGTCTTCTCACTGGTGGTGTAACACTCATCTGGCCTCTCACCGGTACAAAGTAGTGCTACACAAACTGCAACATAGGATACCAAAATCAATTCCACTCACATTTTGCGTGAAAGTAGTGTTTATACAGCACACATTCAACATATTGAGCTTGCTCAAACTGAATTTGAAACACAGAAAGGCCTCCATGCCATAATCCTATTTCAAACTAAGCCCATAGAGTCTCATGGTGACTCTACACATTAAACACAACAAATTAATCTTATTCTAGCGAATGTATAGCTTCACCCTTACCTCTAGGTCGTGTCTGATCCAAGAATTCACAGAGAAAGATGCTCTACCACTTAGTTCCACTAGCTCCTCACTAAACAGAGCAGTTTTCAGCAGTGTATCAAAACCGAATTGGTTGACACATGAAACAATAATGAAAATTGGGGAAATTAGTTTCTCTAGATTCTCTGCAACATGTACTAACTAAAGAAACAAGTTTGAAATGGATTGGTTACTTGAGCTTACCAAAATCGAGCCCTACAGTAAGCTCCAGGAAACAGAGGCAGCTTCCACACCACCAAAAGATCAACCTCGTTCTCGATCCACACTCAAGCTCAACTCACGATTTTTGTGTCTTTGCAAAGCTCGTGATGTGAGCTTTAGAATGGTGTATAATTTGTGTATTAATTCTCAGGGCGAGTGAGAAACGAAGAGACAAAGTTATGAACCCTAACTCACGAAATTGGAAAAAATGGTTGGTTGATTCGTCAACCAAGAGCTTATATAGTAAGGCCAAGCAAGCATGCAGCTCAACACGACCTCAGGGACACGTTTCTGGGTTGATTTCGTGTCAACTCGTGAAATATTTGAGTGGGTGAATCACCAAACACACTAACTCGTGCATCTTTGTCCAGAATACTCGAGTCTTTGCAAAAAGACTTGAGTTTTTTGGCTAATTTTTGAAAAATAATTATTTTATTTCATTTCCCTCCAAAACCTTTCTAATATTTCTTCTAGGTCCTAAAACAGTGACTAATATGCAAAAACCTTATTTTTACATATTAATGATTTTCAAATTATTTTTCATGCATTCTCATTCATCAATGCACACACACAAAACACATAATTAATCGAGGATCAAAAATAAAAATAATTAATTATAAATAAACTTTATAATTAAACTTTCATTCATCAGGGATTAAAAATTTGGGGTGTTACATGAGTCTGATCCCAGTAGAAGCGATTCTCTTCCTCCCTGACCTTGTGTTTCAAGGCCTTCTCCCTCATCCTCCTAACGCAGGCGTGTGCCACCTTCGCGTTCTCCTCAGCCATCTTTTGGGCACCAGCCAAGCTCGCCTTCGCCTCCTCCTTCAACATTAGGGCGGCCTCCAGCTTCTTCTCCGCCTTCTCCCTCGCCCTCTTTTCGGCAGAAAGGCCCTCCTCCAAAGCCTTCACCTGCCCCCGAAGCCTTTCCAGCTCGGCACTATTCAAACCCAGAGCCATCTCCTTGCCATGAGTAGCAAGCCCAGCCAACCAGCTAGCATACTTGAAAAGACCTCGGATCAAGGTACTAGCCGAGTCGCGTTGTAAATAGCACAACTTGCAATGTGAAACGGTCAGATCAAACTCGCAGTCATATATTGCAAGGACAAGGCAGTTATGATTACCTGTCAAACCCATCAGGCAGGAAAACGACCTCCCGGATCAGCTCGTCGGTGGCGACCTCTTTTCCCTTATCCAACCTAGTCCTCTTGGTAGCAGGAGAGGATCCAGATTCTAGGGAAGGATCGGCTGCAGGCTCCTCCCGAGCTCCCTCACTATGAGTATGCTCCGAAAACGGTTGTGAAGCCGCAGGAGAAGCAACCTGCACAGACGCCGAACCAGAAGCTCCAGCTTGCTTCCTCTTTTTGGCTAGAGTTGCAGCTCGTGCGCCTCCTCCCATCTTTTTGGCTTGAACTCGAGCAATGACTTTATCTGAATCAAGAAACAAATCTGTTAAAAAAATAATGCAAGGGCATACCTAGTTCACCCCTCACTTCCTCCTCATGAAGTCTAACAAAACTCGGAGTGTGGAGTAGGCCATAATCCTTCAACCAGTCTTCCGCCAACCTCACACCCCCTTGCTTGTTTTGAGTCATCATCTCCCACTTAAAATGGAAGTCTTGTGACTCCGTTTGGTAGAAATCTCTAGACCAGACGAGGGGAAAGCGAGGTTGATCCCCGTTCGTGAACCAACAAGGCCCCTCGCCCACGTACAAATATTTGAAGAAGCCCGATTTAAAGGTCTTCAACGAATCGCAGTACTTGGAGAAAACGACTAAGCCGCTCCTCGACCTGAAAGAGACCCAAAGTCTCTTATCACTCCCTTTCTCCATGGAAGTTCTCTGGGGTGTAAACAGCCAACAAAAAGTCTAGAGACGACACCTCTGATTTAATCCAGCACAAAATTGTTGGAACATTTGAACAAAGGCCCAGCCACTAGGATGTAGCTAGGTAGGAGCTAGGCTATAGAACGTCAACAGCCTCATCTCAAAATCGGAAAGGGACAAGCAAACTCCTAATTGGCCCAAGACTTCAGCATAAAAGAAGAAGTCTCTCTCCCCGTCAGCAAGGCGGCAGCAAACCCCTATCATTTTCCCCTACAGGGGAAACTTCACAAGTAGCCCTAGTCTCGTCCCCTTTACAAGGAAGGACAACGACCTGAATCCCTACGAGGGTGTCTTCCGAAGAATACTCCGACCGAGTCCCGAGAACCTCACGGTCAACCCAGTCATACTCTTCATGGTTTGGGGGGAGTGGGAACTTCTCAGGGTGGGTAATGACTCTTCGCTTCACCATACCTAGGAAAAGAGTCACAGGGGAGTCAAAAACTGGAAAAGAGTAAAAGAAAAAATGAAGAAAAAAGATTGACTCCCTAGCACACCCCTTGAGGTTACAAAGAACAGAAGCGTTCTCTAAAACCCCACTCCAAAACGGTTCCATTCAAGAACCACATGCAAACCCTCAACCAGAGAGAGAACGCTGGAGAGAAAGGACCCAAAAAAAAAGAAAAAAAGAAACAAAAGGAACTAGAAAGAGAAGAAAATATACCTGAAACAGAAGAAATGAAGGTGGCAGAAGGAAAATGTTGGGACTTGGCGTTGAAATGGTGGCTGGTGCAGCAACGAGAGAGAAAACAAAACTTTCTGAAGAAGTTGCAAATGGAGTGAAAGTGTGAGAAAAGCCAAGTTTAAATACTCTGCTCTTCCACTCCCCCACCGAGGCCCAAAAAGGTGGGAGAGAGCCCATTTCATGGATCTTGGGCACGTCATGGGGACAGCCAGGCGAAATTTCGATTTTCGAAAAGACACTCATCATTACTTTCCCTCTTTTCAAAAATGTAGCCTTGACGCGTGTCAACTTGGGGAAACCCTAGCGTCACCACAAGCAACTGAAAAGATAGGAGACAAGACCAAGGCACCAGATCGAATCCTCGTCAACTTAAGCTCGGCACAGGCTTTTCTAAGCCTACGCCAGCTTGGGGGCTTGTAGGGTTAACCAAACTGAGACCTTCTTTGACCGACCTAGGTCCATTCACACCAGACTCAACGTCATGACAGTTCGAAGGATGATCACCTATTACTCAGACTAATTACGAAGATGTTCAAGCATCACCAACAGTCCCAACCGGATGAATCAAGACCGAACACAAGATCGACACATCATCAAAGCTCACCTGGCCTCCGCATATGTTGGAACTCTAACAGTTAACCCGACCTCGGACATACCAGGACAAGTTGCCTCTAACCGACCTTCTACAGGTTGAGAGCATTGCATCCGACCTGGTCTTCATCAGGTCGGACCCCCCTACATGGTCGCTAACCAACCATACACTCGGCCTCCCTTAGTAGCACACCGAGTGGCCCAACTAGGGATGGGTAGGCATTTATCCGACCTCGGGACGCCGTACAGGTCGAGTCATACACCCTACATCCTTAATACGGGCTAGACATGAGACCAACTGAACCGTCCAGTCTCTCTGATACATAGTATTGCGCAGTCTATCCATTAGACAACCAAAGATATTTATCAAATATTTTACAAAGTCTGACGTCAGCATGGTAACCCTAACGGGCCTCACCACAGGCCCATACCCACACACCCTATAAAAGGCATTATCATGCCTTAGAGTCAGGTAAGGTTTTCTCATCCCTATGTTGACACTCTGCACACACTCTTAGTTGACAGAGGGAGAACCTGGATATCCCAACTGGATATTTAGAAACGTTCCATTACCGTCACACATAAACCCCTGATCTCACTCAGATTTCAGGACTACAAGTCACTGGTCTTGCGGTCCCCTAGGTCAGGGACATTTCCTATTTTTCATATCCACTACAGTTTCAGACCAGCCTTATTGAGAAAACTACCAGAAACTAGGTTCCTACGAAGGGAGGGGACATACAACACATCATTCAAAGCTAAAATTTTCCCAGAGGTGAGTTTCAGGAGTATTTTTCCTTTACCAAGAACCACAACAGTGGTTGAATTGCCCATGAAGGCATGTTCACCATCTACAGCGTCACAAAATTCCTAGAAGAGATCCTTGTTGGAGCAAAAGTGTCTGGTGGTACCTGTGTCCAACAGCCAGTCAACTTTGTTTTCCAACATATTTGCTTCGACACCACAACAGCAATTATATCTTCCTTTTTAGCAACATTGACCTGCGGAGTAGAATTATTGTTAAGCTTACTAGCAGGTTTCTTATTCTTCCTATCCCAGCACTGGTACAACTTGTGGCCTAGTTTTCCACCTTCAAAACAGAGTAGCACTTTGTCTTTTTGATTCCTTCTGTTATTGCCATTGGAATTTTTCTGGTATACCTCTTTTTGAATTTCTTTCTGTTGGCTTTGTACCTGTCTTTGAAAGAAGCAGAAGATTCAACCAAGTTAGCCTTAACAAAAATTGAAGAAACATAATTTTTCTTATTTTTCAGACAATTAGCCTCCTCAATTTTTATGTAACTGATCAGCTCCTGGAGTGGCAGGTCATTCTTTTTGTGTTTCAGATGGTTTCAGTAATCCTCCATGAGGGTGGAAATTTTTCCAACAGAACATTAGCCTGCAAGACATCACACATTTTCATGTCTTCTCTGAGCACATCCGCAACAAGGTTCTCAAACTCGTGAATCTTCTCCATGATAGGCTTATCGTCAACCTTATGGAACTCCATCCATTTTCCCACCACGTATTTTTTTCTGCCATCATCATCAGCACCGTACCTTGATTCCAAGGTATCCATATTTCCTTCGCTATTTCTGTTCAACAAATATATCAAAAAGAGCATTTGTCATGTGATTGAGAAGATGACCTCTGACAGCTTTATTATCCTTCTCGCATTTCGCTTTTGCCTCTTTATAAGTTTTCTTCGTTTCGTCCGCTGAGGGCGTGGCAGGAACAGGAACATCAGTGAACAAAACATAATCAACCTCAAGCTGTTCAAAGAAGATTTAAAGTTTCTGGGACCAACGTCTAGAGTTGATTCCATCAAAGGTTCGAGCTTGGAGAGATCAGGCGGTGACTTGGGAATATAAGCATAAACAACAGCCATTATTGACAGGTTGTTAGAAAAACAGTTTAAAAACGGAAGCTGCGTCGTGGAAACCACTGCCCTGAAAAAGCGAAATTCCGGCACGACCGAGTTGCAATCGATTGAAGTCGTTCGCTTCCCAAGGTTAACACAGCAACTCGTAACTTGTGCACTCGTGATAAGAGTTTGGAATAACATACTACAATTGCCTAAAACCAAGTAAGAAGGAGAGGTTTAATTGTAAAACTAAATGTCACTTTGATTATCAGAAGCAGAACATATAAACTGGCCTTTGAGAACGTTACTGAAAAATGAAAAATGGTTGAGAAAATCTGACCAAGGAACGTGCCTTTAAAACGTTTCTTTCCCAAAGACCTGGCCAAAAACGTTTTTTCTTTTTTTTTCCTTTTTTTCTTTTATTTTTTCATATTAAATTGATTTCCTTTACAAGAAGAATTTTGAGTAAAACCAAATTTTTCATGAAGGATTTAAAAGGTGGAGGCCCAGCCCAACCCATGTACTCTTTTAAACACAAATATAAAAAGGGCTTATTATAATTCTTAAATGGCTTATTTAAGTTTTTGGTCCCCCGAAAGTTGACTGTGTTTTGGTTTTAGTCCCTATCTTTTTATTTGACCGGTCCCGATCCTTAAAAGTTCAAAAAAGTTTGATTTTGGTCCCTGCCGTTAGACTTCCACCGTTATTGCTGACGTGGGAAACGGAAAATTTAAAAAAATAATAAAATAAATAATAAAAAATTAATTTTTTTTATTGATAGATTGAGAGGAATCGGGTTTCGTAGGGAAAAGGAATAACCGAATTCGAGAGGGTTTGAGTGAGGAATTGGAATTGGTGCGATCATACTCCTCAATTATGTTATCCAAGTCTTCGTCGGTGGTGACGGAGATGAGAGAATCGAGGTCCTCGTTGGGGAGTTGGTACTTGAGAGTGAAGGGTCTACCGTTGAGGAAGGTTTGGGAGAGGCGCGTGGAGAGGTCCGTGAGTGAGGTGGTGCGGTCCACGACAACGATGCGCGTGTCGCCACCGACGTAGCAGAGGGACTTGTCGTGAGGGCGGGGGACGATGTGGCCGCCGTAATTGCACATGAGGTGGAGCTTGGTGGTGGTGGCGGGTGGGAAAGGCTCTTCCCATGAGTCGGTGTTGCGGGAGCGTGGGGAGGAGTCGACGGAGTCGGGGTAGTTGAGTTGTTGCTGTTGTTGTTGGGGTGGTGGTGGAGCCACGGTGGAGAATGGCGGAGCGGTGGAGGGGGTTGGAGGTTGTTGCGCCTCCATGGTGGGTGGGGTTTGGAATTTGGGTCTCGATAAAAATGGAGGAGGAGACAGGAAGAGGGGAGATGTGGGGTGGTGGTGGCTGGTGGTGGTGGTGGTTTCAACGGAGGGGAGAGGAAGGGGGTGGGTTTGGGTGGGTTCTGGCCTTCTGGGGACTTCTTCTTCTTTCTTTTTTTTTTTTAATTTTAATTTTTTATTATTTATTTTATTATTTTTTTTAATTTTCCGTTTGCCACGTCAGCAATAACGGTGGAAGTCTAACGACAGTGACCAAAATCAAACTTTTTTGAACTTTTAAGGATCGGGACCGGTCAAATAAAAAGATAGGGACTAAAACCAAAACACAGTCAAATTTCGGGGGATCAAAAACTTAAATAAGCCTTCTTAAACTCATAAAAACTTTGTTTTTCCAAGCAATATGGAAAGTACTTAAAAATGCCTACCTACCATATAGTCATATTTCCAACATCCTTCACCAACAGCCGACCTCTTTAACTCCATGACCCCAAATTCGGTTTCTATTTTCAACCACTCCTTCATTCAGCCACTCCTTCACCATGACAAATCCTATCCTTAATAATAATTCAAGCCCAGACTAAGGCCAAACTGATTCAGCATAGCGAGAACTTGAACTCGAAAACGAACAAATTATTGGTAATGGTTTCAGTTGGCTGCACAACAAGCTCGGACAATAGTGACCATGGTGGATCTGCGACGGTAAGGGTTAAAGGAAGCAAAAAAAGATGGAGACTATAGTGGTGGTTATGGTGAAAGGGAACTGAGATTGAAGGAGGTAGTTGAGGTTAATGGTGGATACAATGCCGATAGACGGTGGCGATTAACACTTATATGGAGGTTGGTTATGGGTTGTTGGTAGAGAATTAGGGTGGTTTTGGCTTTTGAAGCTAGAAGTAGAAGGTGAGGATACTTTGGTAATTTAACAACTTGGTGCATTGAAAAAAAACTTAACTAGGAGCATTAAAGAGTTGCCCTCTTTTCCTCCCGTGAACATAAGAAGCTACATTTTTCAATGATTTTTCATGGCATTTGACTTTTTAAATAAGTGCTCTCATTAGCATTAGATTTTTAAATAATCGACACATTATGTACAAATTAACAAGAAACATAATCACAAATAAAACCAGGGAAAGGCATCATAACATACATAAAGGATTAAAAAAAAAAAAAAAACCCTACTGCTTTTCTGACGGAGCAGGGCAGCAGATAAAATAGAAAATACTAAAAAACTCCCCCCTTATTCTTAGTAGTCTGTTTTTGAAACAGCTAGAGAAACAACTTCATGTATATACAGACAGTTCCATGGAGGAGGCATTTATACATACCCATTGTATGCAACCACAAACCATTATACTGGAGAAGTAAACACTCCTCATATACACTGTTTTCTTGAATACAATTAACAGCTATAACTACAATACAAGTATTACTACATCATCTCCCCCTCAACCCTATGTAACAAATATCTACATAATCAGATTATTTAGAACATTTTCAAAGATTGTACCGCCCTGGCCTTAAGTGGATAAATTACAGATGTACAGTAGAAAAATCTTTGCCTAACCTTACGGCACCGCAAGTATGCTTCTCGGGGAATTCAGTGTCAAAAGATACCAGCTTCAATGAATTCATTTAGTGGAGAAGGGCCAATTTGCATGTTGATGACAATATGATTAGCCTCAATAGATGGTGCATTGAAATACTTTAATCTTTCGGCCGCGCAAGCCATAGAGAGCTTAGGGCTCGCAGCCGAAAGAAATAATCACTAATTGCGATAAGGGCTCGAGCTGATTGCCTGGTTGTTAATATCCGAAGCATTTGTTGTAACGTTTGCTGCCGTAGATTATCAGCCTAGAGTAACATGGAAAAGAACCACCTGATAAATATTGTGACTAAAACTTTATGCCTGATGAATAAACTCATCATAGTTGAACTCATATGGAACACTAAGGGTCCAGTTCATTTTTTAGAGCATGCGTAATAATTAATTACTTGAGGCTTACATATAGACAAGCATTGAAGCGTTTAATATGTTTCTCTCTATTGAATTTATATTATTCATTTAATCCTTTTCTTTTGGAGTAATGCTGGTGGTGCTTCGAGTTATATAGCTTGCACGCAACTAGACTACCTCCACAGTCCAGTCAAAGGCTAGAGGGGATTCATTTTATTTAAGCTTAAATATGTAGTCTTTGTAAAGGAAATAGTTTTGGTCAAAGTCCACCTAATCTTGTTTATTTTTATTTTAGTCACTATTGTTAAGTACTAATGTGACAAGGACCAAATCCAAAAATGTAATATATTATACGAATCAAATACAAAACATCAACACATTACAAGGAGCCAAATCCAAATGTCAACACATTACAAGGATAAAATCCAAACAAAAATATAGTACCAACTAGTGTCAGTGACTAAAGTCAAAATAAACAAGTTTATATGGACTTTCAGAGAAATTCTATTTTTTATAGGGACCAAAATCAAAAGTCCCCTACATTACAGGACCTAAACATATTTATGCCTTCTATTTATATTACTTTTAGCTTTTGTTAGTTTTCCTACCAAAGGGAAGCCTTGGCACAATGGTTAAAGTTGTTGCCATGTGAAAATGCCTCAAGTTAAAGTCCAAGAATCAGCCTCTTGCAAAACGCAAGGTAAGTAAGGAATAAGGATGCCTGCTATAGACTCATGCAATGGATCCAACCCTTCCCTGGGCCTGTGCTTATCAATAGCTTTCTATCACCAGGTTGCCATTTTTTAAGTCTTTCCTACCATATAAATAGATGATTCTTTTCAAGTTGAAACTGATAGGAACTTGGACCAGTGAATAATAGTAACTATGATAATGAGTTATGAATAGTTATATATTTTTGTAGAAAGTTATGTATTAGGGGTATATTAGCAAAATATGTTCTGGTGAGGTCTGAAAAATATTTGTTTGTCTTAATAATTGTCATGTGGTAGTTAAGGGCAGTTACATATAGTTTATTACAAATATGGGCTGCTAGTGTGTAAAAGGGGTTATGTAGTTATTTGGAAAGTTTGGGACACTTGCTGTATTGTGCGTGTGGAGATGTAGGAGACTTTGGTCTCTGGGGGCAGGTCTCTGGGGGCAGGTCTCTGGGGGCAGCAAGTTTATTGTTGTACAGTGTATAATTTATGTTTCTATCAATAAAACTGTTCATTTCAAATCTGAAGTTCTATCAATTATTTGGACTTGCCGGATCCGAAAAGGAGATTTGTCATACCAGCGAAATTGTGTGTTGATCATGGCAAGAGTGTTAGGTAGACTTGTTGGAGGAAAAAATCGAAGGGATGGGAACTACCGGGATCAGAGATTGACTAACATGGAAGAGAAGATAAATAGGTAAATTTGAAGGACATTTTGTCCGAAATTAGGAGATGGGAAAGAGTAATGAAGAAGAAGAGAGTTCTAACAAAATAGAGAAAGGCATCATTGAGAATGAAAGAAATTCAAACGATAGTGGATTAGTTGAATATCGTATGCCAGTTAAGAATGTGGAACTGCCATCCTTTCATGGAGAGGATCCTGCGGGATGCATCACAAAGGCTGAAACTTACTTCGAAGTGCAGAACACAAGTGAGGAGGTAAAGATAAAGTTGGCAAAATTAAGTATGGAAGGATCAACCATCCATTGGTTCAATTTATTAATAGAAACTGAAGCACCTTTATCATGGGAAATATTTAAGACAGTCATGGTTGAAAGGTTTGGAGGAAGAGATGTTCAAAACCTTTATGGAGAGTTAAAGGAATTGAAGCAAACAGGGACAATGGATGATTATATAGAAGACTTTGAATTTTTGTCCTCACAATTAAGGAAACTGCCTGAAGAACACTATTTGGGTTATTTTATAGGAGGCTTACAATAGAGCATCAAATGGAGACCACATACGTTCAAGCCTCATACCCGACTTCAGGCCATGCAATTAGCCAAGGATATAGACAGGCAGAAATTATTGATCTGCCTGCCTCTATTGGTAGATATGGGTTGCGAAAAGATAGTGCAGGTTTCGGATAGCACGGGAGGGTGTGAATGGGAGTCAGTAAATGTCGTAAATTCTGTAACTGCCTCATCTAGAGGGTGCAACAATAGTGATGTTGGAGAGAATCAATTTTGGAGTGGTTCCATCTGGATATTCATAGAACCATAATTTCTCTTCAGCACTATTTCTTCTGAGCACAAAATAGAAGCAGTTCTTGACAACTCTGGTCAAAGAAGTAAGGGTGTGTGTCACCTAACATGTCAAGAGGTGCTGGAACAAAAAAGCAAAGGTCTTCGCTTCAGATGTGGAGAGAAATTTCACCCACTGCATTAATGTGCAGAAAAGCAGTTAACGGTGATGATTTTAGGGGACAATGAAGCCTTAAATGAAGATGGGAAAGTGATAGTTATAGAGGTAGATGAAGAATCAATTTCCATTCAGCCTCGAGGACAAGGCTGATCTTCTAGGGGCAAGAAATGATAGGAACTTGGACCATGGACCAGTGAATAATAATAATTATCATTATGAGTTATGAGTAGTTATTATTTCTATCTTACAGCAGGATGCAGAAATAGAAGGGATGTAAATCATAGGATTCAAGCAGGGTGGATGAAATGGAGGAGTGTCTCGGGCGTGTTATGTGATAAGAAGGTACCACTTAAACTTAAAGGAAGGTTCTACCGCACTGTAAGATCGGCGATGTTATATGGGACAGAGTGTTGGGCGGCAAAGGGCACACAAGAGAATAAATTTCATGTTGCAGAGATGAGGATGTTGCGGTGGATGAGTGGGCATACCAGACAAGATCGGATTAGAAATGAGTATATTCGAGAAAAAGTCAGGGTTGCTCCTATTGTTGAAAAAATGGTTGAATCTCGTCTTAGGTGGTTTGGGCATGTGTGGAGGAGATCGGTGGAAGCCCCGGTTAGGAGGGTAGAAGAGGAAGACCTAGAAAAACTATAGGCGAAACAATTGAGAAGGATATGGCAATCAATGCCTTATCAAAAGACATGATTTATGATAGGCCTTTATGGCGTCGTTTGATCCATGTAGCCGACCCCACCTAGTGGGACAAAGGCTTAGTTGTTGTTGTTGTTGATGATGAGTTATGAGTAGTTATATATTTTAGTAGAAAGTTATGTATTAGGGGTATATTAGCAAAATATGTTCTAGTGAGGTCTGAAATATAGTTGTTTGAGTCTTAATAATTGTAGTTAAGGGAAGTTACGTATTAGTTTATTACAAATATGGGCTGCTAATGTGTAAAAAGGTTATGTATGTTATTATTTGGAGAGTTTGGGACTCAGAACATTCTCTGTAGTAGGGACAGCAAGCCATTGCCGTATTGTGCATGTAGTAGAAGACTTTGGTCTCTGGGACAACACGTTTATTGTTGTACAGTACTACGGTGTGTAATTTATGTTTCTTTCAACAAAAGTGTTCATTGCAAATCTGAAGTTCTTTCATAAACATGATCTTGTTATCATTGACAAAGAAATTGATATTACAAAATATGGAATTATAGGTTCAGCTATTATTTAATTCTAAATCTCCTGATTACCTTTTATTTTTCCGAAATGATGAAAGTTGAGACCAAGGAAGTAGACTGGAAAACAGGCAGATGGTTATTTACCTGGTGAAGAAATCCCTCCAGAGTACCAAGCTTTCCCATTGCCATAGCCATTTGCCCCATATAATTTGCCACATTTCCCGAAGACCCTGATGGGCTAGGTGCACCATTAGCCAATGTCTCGGCTAGCGATTGCTGCAATGCATCCATTCCTTGGGACAGAGCATCTTCAGCTTCCTGGGATGACTGCTGCAAGCTATAGATGCCCATTAACTGTTGCTCACTTAAAGGCTCCAGTTGATTTGCAAGTAGCTACACCCATGTCAGTCCAGTTTAAAGTTAGACAGCATAAAAAAACAAAGGGATAAGAACTAGAAAATTCAACATCAGAATAAAGTGTTACCAAGAGTTAACTGTTAAATAGTTAAATCTTCCGTGAAACTCATCGAGAGTCCCACCAAAGAAGCAAGAAACATTATGGAGGAGAGACTTTTCTATCCAAGGTCCAAAAATGGTACAAAAATGAGCAATGAAAGTTCTTTATCATGCAACAAAGGATCTTGCCCCAATATCACAGTTCATGCACTTAAACATATAGACTTCCCAGGGACAATTGTTCATGTTAAGATAATATTTCTACATACCGTGTCTTAGTTAGAAATCATAAAAAAAATCTCAAAAATGTTTTTTTTTTTACTTGAACACTGCATTATTTATTTCCTCCTGTGGAAGACCAAATTCCATCTTATTTAGTGGCCATGTTATGGCTGGTAATGCAAGACAATTCCTATAACTAAAAGCAGTGGGTGCACCACCTCAATTGTGCACCAGGCTAATGGGAAAGTGGATCTAATTAACATCCTCATGTTTGAGCCCTTCATGCAGTGTTTGTACAACTAAATTATTAACATCCTCGAAATTTTGTAGAACTAATCTTGGTAGTGAGAATTAAAATTCTTCCTACTCAGGCATGTTTACAGAGGAATACATACACAGGACATGAGCTGCATATATGGTTAGTAAATATACAAGAAATAAACATTTCAACCCAAGGTTTCTATCTTCTGAATTTTACTTAAGAAGGTTAAATAGATACTAAAACAGAATCACACGGTTCTACAAACTTTTTAACTAGCTGATATAGCACACACTTACTAAATCTTTTAAAGACACCACAATAGATGTATTACACACCTGTATTTTAGTAAACTATAAACCCTGAAAAAGCATACGAGAATAGACATAACAAAAAGTATGTTTCTCACCTTGAGAAGCTCAGATGATCGAAAGTCTCCAATCCATATGAAACATCTCTCAGCTGGAGTCTTCCACATTCCTGACAGAATGTGAAAAACATCAGCTTTAGCTGCAATACCTTTCAGCCTGAAGATCTCATCAAATTGTGTCATGACATTGTCTACAATTGTACGAAGTTCAATATCTCCAGCATGAGAATTTACTGCAGCTTTTAGCTCATTGATTTGCCTATTATGCTCTTCTAACCATCGTGCATACGCTGCATCAAATTGAATAGCACCTGCATACACAGATTACTAACACGATTGATTTCGGATCTGAATAAGAGAATGTAAACTTTTTGCAAAATCCCTGCAGCCCTTCCTTTGATCATCCATGCTACTGAGTACAATGGTGCCACAGTAGAAAAGAGTATAAAGGCCTTCACTTCTCGTTGCGCATATAGTTGCAACTTCAGTTAAGTATCAGAACAGTGCAGTACTGAAGTGCAAGATGCAACCAAGTATTCTTGAGACAAATATGTTTGCCAATTAAAAAGAGTACAAAAAACGACAAAGCTTCTTCCCACAAGGTAAGTTACATAATCGAACCGTTCGGAGTTCAGACATCATTGTGTTTTGCCATCAACTGTCTTTCAAAAGGCTGTTTAAAAGTATCTGTTTTAATTGTTTCACCTACAGTTTTCTTGTTCTCCCTCCATAATTAAATATTGGGCTGTTCTATACCTTATCGACTGTTCTTACTGGGGCTTCTAATGGTCTTCTCTTCACTTGGTCAAACCATCTTTTCCACGATAGGTGCTACCCCTACTCTCTCTTTAATGTATTCATTCCTAGTCCTATCATGTCTAGTAAGTCCAACAATCCTCATTTTGCCAACTAAAAGTAGAAACCAATGTAAAAAGTTTAATTAAGAGAGATTTATATCCCTTCGTACGAAATTTTGGCTTTATTTCCGAAAAAAGAATCACTAGCTCAAAATTTCATGGAGCACTTAGTGAATAAAGATTATGCACTAACACAGTAAGCAGTAAGGCAATGACACAAAAAGAGACACTCAATGCTGGTGAAGTTGGTGCTGCCAGGAACTACTAGAATAATAAATCAACCAGATTTAATAAATGAAGGTTGTATATAGGTCTATTTGATCTATGAATAATATATAAAGAGCAACTAAGGTACTAAAAACAGGAGGGCCTCAAGTAATATATGGGAAAATTTAACTCTCAAATCATCAGTCCACAAACTTTAAGAAAAATTTTGGCAGTGGTTCCAAAAGGAAAGTGTTCAAGAATCTGGTTTAGAACATATATTGGCTTGTCAAACATCACATTTTGTGTAAACTGAAAAGGCAATCAACTTAATCATAATGCATCATCTGCCTGCTTCAAATTTAACCATTTTACATTATTTACCCATAAATTTATACACCATTTCAGGACAGCAAAATTCTGAATTGGATGTCAAGTCAAGTGTTACTGGCTTTTAGATTGGCCCCAGTTACAGCTTTGAATTTGATATTAATAAACTCAAAAAATCTCAAAACTCTTCTCCCACTACAATTTCCATTATAACCCCAATGTTAAAGTTACCAAGCTTGAGGCACAAGATTGGAGATAAAAGAGGTTTAAATACCATTTCCACTCATTGAATGGGTCTGATCTCCTGAGCTCGAAACAAATACACCCTACAAAAGATTAATAACCAAATAATGATGCATAAAGTAATAACAAGCTGATTAAACAAAGTTTGTGAAAAAAGGGATGGGAGATTTAAATAGAATAACCAACAAACAATGAAAAGCGATAGTGAAGTGGTTAAGATAATGTAACAAAACCTGCTGGCGGGCTTGCTGGAGCTCTTGCTCAAGTTGGGTCAGTTTCAGTCTACTACTCTCTAATTGTTGAACATATGCCTGTTGAATATAGAAAGAGTCAATCACAAACTTTCCCAAGAGGATAAGTTTTTAATTGAAGCCTTATGAATGATTTTTATATTTAACCATGCACAAAACACAAGAGCCTTTTGAACTTTAAGAGGGGATAATACACAAGCCTACCCTAACTTGTGTTGAAATTCAACTTTTAATTAGAAGAATGTCAATCACCAACTCTCTCAAAGGCTTAAGCTGTTAGGGGAAGGCTTATAAATGGTTTTATATCTAATAGAAGAGTTAAAAACAATAAGACATGCAAGGCCGGTATGTAGTGAGTACTGCAAATTCCTGCCTTTACAATGAATTGTGAAAATCAGCAATAAAGCAACAGTGTTGCATCCAGCAACTACCCATTTTTTTATTAAACTAACAGAACTATTAATTTTACAAGGACTTTTACAATTTAAAGGAAACAAAACCAATTACCTTTTTCTTCAGTCTGCTTTTTCTGGCAGCCTCCCGATTTTGAGCTAGCCGCCGTAATGTCTGAATTTATATAAAATTACTACATGGTGACAAAAGCGTAGGTTATGCAAATACAAAAAAATTATACAACCTTTTGATTTGATTTATCTTTTGATCTATCACTGGAATCAGCAGAGGCAACAGCTAATTGACCCCCTTCAAGCTGCAAAACAACAACAATGCACCATATTTCATTATAATAGTTTGCATTTGTTTGTCTGCTTGATGATATTGAACCATTAATATAAGGACTGGGACATATCTATAATGTAACACTATAAATCTTGAAGTATCACTTAAAGGCTTTCAATTACTAAATAAATTTGATTCCCAGAGGCAGAATAAACTAAGTAAAATTATCACCCTTTGATTTTTATCATCAGTATCATCTGTTGAAGTATCAGTCATAGGACTTGCATCTGCCATGCTGGACTCCCCCCAGTTCTCACGTTGACCAGCAGATGTGGAAGCTAAATTTGGTGGTATGTCTTTTTGTAATGGCAGTGTCTGAGAACCAGCAATTGCGGCAAAGAGGTTTACATTTGAGGTTGCAACTGACTGTATCTTAAGCATAAGATAAGAATGTGAAACATATGAATTCAAGTTATAATTTGAGATTAAATGATTATTTGAAGCACATAACTGAATAAAGTAGATAAAAAATTACCTTACTCAAAGCACCAAACTGAACATCAGCACCTAGACCTTGGATATTTGACCTCATTTGATTGAACACGGGATCTGGAAAATAATATAAAAATGAAAAGGCACTAGAGGTTTTAGGCAACGTGCCAACTGGGGAGGGGGGATTGGACCATGCATTTCTAATGAAGTATTTTGTTTAAAAAGGCGATGTTTGATGTGAGATAAATCACACTGTTTTCGCAATTCCTGATAGTTAATTCCCACAATTCGCACAACTTTCACACGTCACAGTCCCACCTAGTGAGAAAAGGCTTGGTTGCTGTTGTAAGTCCAACAACTATCCTACATTCCTCCATCTTCTTCAATTGTGTTTTTGAAGGGTCATACTTTAGGTTTAGGAAATGAAGAAAACTGAGATTTTGCTAATGAGGTAGAAATAAAACGAAAGGCTCATGTTCATTGAAACTTGAGTCAAAAACCATCGAAATGAATATGATTAATTTGTTTCCTATAAAAATTTTCCATGGTGAATTCACTAAGCAGTGTATAGGAAAACAATTTTCCACAACGAAAATCAGGATAACAAAGGTTTTCACTGTAACATAAAATGAAAGGTATATTAATATTAGTATATGACAACAATTAGAAAGAATATTATTCCTGAGTTTATCATATATGACGATTTGATTTGGCACAGAAGCCTAATGAAATAATACTAATCCATGGGGGAATTCATAGAGTAATGCATAAAAAGAACAGAATGGAAGGCTTAAGTAACTATCAAGTTATTAACAAATAAATTAACAAATACAAACAAATAGAAAAGTGAATTGATTAAATAGAAGTTCACTGCAACAATAAATACCAAATAAAGAAAGCAGTGTATCTAACTGTTACAGATTAAAATGTACATAACATACTTCTGCTAAGATTGATGGCATCCTCCAAACGAAATCCAGCAGATTGCTCAAGGTTTCCAAATTCAGAAATTCGAGAAGGATGAACAGTAGTTCCTTCTATGCCCCTGAAAACCAAAATCATCATAACCACGTGACAAAAGTGCATTGTGCATATCTGAGTGAGGTTTAGAAAGCTATACAGCCAATGAAATCCATATTTCAAAGTTAAAGAAAAGCTGAAATCCCCAAATTGCATACTCAACGCATAAAACTAATCCATGAATCCATGATAATAATAATCATTAATAATAATAATAATAGAGCACCAAGAGAATTATCCCAATCTTTTAAGCATAGCCTGAACCCATAAAAGAGGATAAAAAATTAGAAGGTTCAATAATTTCAAGAGTTAAAAGAAGCAGTGACATTCAACTTCATTGAGGGCGAAGTGAAAGGAAGGATTTGTCTCCAGAATTCCCAAATTAAACACGAAACTGAAGTATAAAAACTTGGATTTTCTTAACCTCGACCTTTAGGGTTGAGGATAAGAGGATAGAAATGATACCTTTGCATTGTAAAACTAAATGTTTAATATTTTACGAAACAATGGACTTAGTTTCCAAATACATTCTTTATACTATTTAACTTCTTATCATCAACCCTAAGGCCAGAGGTTAAGCAAACCCTGAGCATTTTGCTAGCTAATTAGCTAGATGTGCCAACTAGGGCCTTTATGTTTGTTTAGTCTTATAATAGGTTTCTGGTATCATTGTTATTGTTGCGGTTTGCATAACTTACCATTTTTCTTCAAATCCAAACTTACAAATCTATTTGCAAGGCTTTCTTGATGTTGCATTAAATGTAGTATACAGTATAAAACCTCAAGAACTAATTGAGACTTGAGCAAGGTTGCAGAAGAGAGCATAGAGAATTAACATAAGTGAAACTTTTTAGGGTTTGGATATGAAAAGAAAGGGAAAGTTATGCAAACAACAACAATAACAATGATACCAGAAACCTATTACAAGACTAAAAAAAAATAAAGGCCTCAATTTGCACAACTAGCTGATACAGTAGCTAATGGCTTGTAAGCTACCCGGAAGCTTATAGCTAGGAAGATAGTTGATTGAATCAGAACTGTTCGGTAAAATTAACAGATAAGTTAGTTAATATATGTTAGCCCATAGCTTATAAGCCTATATGCTACTTCAGGTAGCTAATCAAATACAAGCTTATAAGCTAGTAGCTCTTTAAAAAGCCCATTTACCAAACACAACCAAGTAGCTTATTTTTGGTCAAATAAGCTAGTTGACTAGTTTATAAGCTACCTCATGGCCTTGCCAAACACACACAAAGTAAATATTAAATCAAACAAAGGGTTCCCTGTTACATGGAACTAGAAGAAGGCAATGAAGGAGCATAGCTAGGCATCCCTTTCACGAACTTGTTAGCTTCCTCAGAGTTGATATTCACTTTTCTAGTTCCACTACCCATCAATAACCATAATCAGCACCACCCCATCTCATAAACCACCAAGCTTCAGCTGAACACAGCTTTAAAAAGATCCTTAAACTCTGCAAAAACAAATTTCAGACACAAAACAGGAATCAACACAAAACAGCAACAAACACGTTTCATAACATGATCAGAAAATTAAGTGTTGAAATTTTAGAAGGGCAAAACAAACAACACAACATGTCTCTCTGTACTCCTACTTAAAGCTATGACAAATCTTTGAAACTCAAAAGGAAGAAAAAAAAACTAAGAAGTAATCTTAAAAAGTTTAAGCAGATAGAATAAAAATCAAATTTTGAGAGATTTGAGCAGTACCCAGAAGAAGATAACAAATGCAAAAGCCCTGCAGACCCTAATTAGTGCGTATAGTTGATAATTGATAGTAATTGATAAATAAATAAATACTATGGTGCCTTTTTTCTTTGACTTTTTTATTCAATGAAAATGGAATTGAATATTTAACTGTATACTAGTTCAGAAAATCTTATGCCTTTTGTGTTGTTGCTTACAGCTGACGACTTCTATCGTCACTTTATTAAAAAGAGGGAATGGTGTTACTCGTCAAGTTGATAAATTATTTTGTCATCGTTGAATATAATAACTGGGGATGGGAATTTTTTACTGTGCTTGGCCATTTCTTTTGCAGTAATAATGGTTAAGGATTGAAGAATGGAAAGTTTTTGGTTCTTTTTAGGCAAATGATGGCAAAATTAATCAATGACTAAACTGTCACTTTAGTCCCTCACTTTGTAAGGAGCTTTCACTTTAACCCTTGATTTTTCAATAATTCATCTTTAGTCCCTCACTTTGAAAAAAGCTACTAACGTTAATCCCTGACAACTTTCTTAGTTCATAGACCTTGACATCTAACACACGTGGTCGTTAAATAATCTATATGACGTCAAGTTGTTGTGTTGCTACCATTGATTCATCATCTATTGTATTTTTTGCAGCTGTCTTATCTGCAGTTGCCTTAGTTTCTGCATCTGCCTCTTCAGCGGCCTTACTGCTTTAGCCTCTTCTTTATCCAATTTTTATCTTTTGAATTCAGTATCATGTGTGAGATGTTAACAGCCACGTGTGTATATGTTATTTAACGGCTATGTGCGTAAGACGTTAACGTCTACGAACAGAGAAATTGTCAAGGACTAATGTGAGTAATTTTTTTCAAAGTGAAGGGCTAAAGAAGAATTTTTGAAAAGTGATGGACTAATGTGAAAAATCTTACAAAGTGGGGGACTAAAGTGACAGTTTAGTCATTGATCAATATTCAATATCTTAAATTGGAGAATCTTAAGCTAATATTTATTTCCCTCATAATGTATTACTCACTCCGTCCCATAAGTTATGATTTTTTAGAAATTTCACACAAATTAAGAAATGAGTAAATGATGTAAGAATTTGGTATAATTTGACTAATTTATCCTAATTTAATAAAAGGAGATAGAGTAATAATAAATATATGAAGATTATATTGAAGAGATATGAAGAAATGAGTGATGAAAAAGAGAATGCAATAAATAAGGGAATATTTAGAGAAAAAAAATATAAATGAGTCTTGAATTTCTAAATGATCATGACTTATAAGACAAAAAAATCTTCCAAAAATCATAACTTATGGGATGGAGGGTATCCTTATTTCCCTCTTAAGATCCTCGTTCAAAATAGTCCTATCAAATACCGTTTTAAGACTCATCAAAATCATCAATCTAATTTTGGTCTAAAACCATCTCGGTCGTCCAAAAAAGGTGAGTTATTACATGTTGTGTTTTCATTTTTGTTCCACTCTCTTTAACTATGGCGTTTAGGAGTGTAAGTGGTCTAGTCTAGGACCGCGAGACCAATCAGACCGGACCGAACCGAACAGAAAAATGCAGTCCATAATGGTCTCACAGTCCACTCTGGTCTCAAAACATGTGGATTGATCTATAATGGTCCAGTCCACGGTCCAGTTAATTTTCAGACCGCAAAGACCGGACTGGACCGATAGTTCAAATATTTAAAAACAAAAAACCCCCACAAAGGCACAAACCCACATTAACACATAGCAGCAGCCATCATCCATCTCAAACCCTAATACCCTCTTCTCTCACGCAGTATCCACTACCCACATCTCATGCAGCCACCGGCCCATCGCCAGCCTGAAGTTGCCTCCCTCCGGTTCGTCGCCTCCTGTTCTCCCATCGGTTCTCAGATTCGATTCTCCCTTCGTCTCCTTTGTAACACTCCAATTTTATATTATAAAATCATAAAGAAATAAAAGTTTTTGGAAATAACTAAGGAACTTTAAAAGTTGTTTTATTAAATAAAATACATGAATCAGAGTTTGCAATTAAAACAGATAACTTTAAAAATTTCCTTTACAAATTAAGTTTGTACAAAATGTGGGGCACCCAATTACAATACAAACAGTTTATATACAATTTCCTTTCTTTCGACTTGTTCCGCTGCGCACTCTGATCTCCAAGCTTCTTGAACATATACCTAAAATGTTAACCACTAAGGGTGGGATCATTCACAACACAATGAATTAAAAGGGCAGTAAACTGTTAGAATAATTGATAGGATTGGCAGCCGTCACCCAAGAAGGGGGGTGAATTGGGTGTTTATGAAAACATTAGAAAATATTTTCTTTAAAACTTTTTCAACAAACTTAAAGAGATTTTGCAGCGGAAAACAATATAATGTTGAAAATCGATTGCGCTTAGGCGAATAATATTAATACTATTATGAAAAACTAATATGCGCGGATACGAATTAAATAAGAACAATGAAAACCGTTACCAAGCTTATTATTTTAAATTCGCTTAAAATAGATTATTACGAAAATAGTTGTTATGATGCACAACAAATAAATATAACAACAGAAAATAAAAGAGATAGGGATAGAAGAGATTGCACCGGAGATTTTATCCTGGTTCGGCAAACCCGGCCTACTCCAGTCCCCAAGCAACCCGCTTGAGCTTTTCACTAAACCAAGACGCCACGCGTCCCCAAGTACAACCAGAGCGCCCCGCAAGCTACTAGGAACCTCCTTTCGCCAGGGACCTCAACAACCAGATAGCCTAACTACTAGGTGCCCCACCGTTCGTCTAGCACTACCCAATACACAAGGGTTCCTCACCCTACAACCACGAACGCCGCACGTCCGCACTAGGAGATTCACTCCCTAGTCACTAAGGGTCACACACCCCTTACACAAATGGTTACGGATATGAATGATTGAGTACAACCACTATAATGCACTCTTCTTAGTGCAGATACAACAATATAAGGTTCTAACAATATTGTGTTCTAAATAACACGGATACAACAATTAAGCACTATAGCAATGAAGTTAAATCACAAGTGTATAGGCCAAAGTAAAGTTTTTCTTCTCAAAAGATATGAACGATAAAACCAGAGAATTGAAGAAGGAGAAGAAGAAGAAGCGTTCAGAAGAAAAAGGTTGGATCAGAAAATAGGAAATGATCAAATCATTTTAAACACATTTTTAACACATGTTTAAAATCAAAAACCAATATTAAAGATTTAAGAATTAAAACCAAAGATTTGAAAATATTTGAAATTTGAAATTTGAATTTGAAAATAGAATCAAATCAAATCAAAAATGATTTTGGAAATAAATCAAATTAAATCAAATCCGGAAATATTCAAAATTGATTTTCTGAAATCAAATAAATAAAATAAGTTTTTGAAATCTAAAACAAATCAAATAGATTTAAAGAATAAAATAGAATAGAATAAAATCAATTTTGAAATCAGAAACAAATAAAATAGATTTAGGAGATAAATCAAAGATTTGAATCTTAAAAACAAATAAGGAAATATTTCAAAATAAAATCAAATTCGAATTTTGAAAATAAATCAGAATCAATCAGGTAAAAACAAATCAGGAAATAAATCAAAATGATTCTGACACGTTTTTCAATAAAAGCTGAAGTAATCGATTACTTTCTGAAGGTAATCGATTATCCCTTCAAAAATAGAAACTTTTAAATTCATTTGAAAAACAAGTAATCGATAAGACCAACAATGATTAATCGATTACATCACTTCTGTTAATATATGATGCAACTCATTTAATCGATTACTACTCATCAAATAATCGATTATTGAGTCTCTGATCATTATGTGATGCAACATATGTAATCGATTACTACACAGCATGTAATCGATTACTGTGTCTCTGGAAAATATATGATGCAACAATTTTAATCGATTACTTGAGCCAGGTAATCGATTACTCTCATAAGAAAGTAATGGATTAGCAAAGTTCACTTAATCGATTACAAGCTCTCTGATTTTTCTATGATGCAACAAAGTTAATCGATTAACTCAAGCAAGTAATCGATTACTCCTTCTTGCATTCATAAAAATATTCAGAGTTTTGTAACATCAAGTATTTCCACAGAAACTAAGTTAAAAATAGATTTTTACTAAAACTCTTTTTGCAATTAAAAACATTTTTCATAAACATTTAAAAACAGATTTTCATGAAAACACATTTTGCAATTAAAACATTTTTCACAAAAAATCCTTTTCTTCTCCTTAACATGAAAAACTAATTTTGGCCATTAGAAACTTGTAATAAAAATTCATTACCTTACAAATTTCCTATGGGCCAGGCTATACCAAACTTGAACATGAAGCTTGAGCCTTGACTTTAGCCTTGAAGCTTGATGCATGAACTTGATGCAGCTTGATGCTTGAAACTTTGAATCTTGTTTGTAATCATCAAAACATTATCTTCTAGAATCCTTCTAGCATTACTCTTTACGTCCTTTGGGGCAAGCTTGACTTCCAACACTCCCCCTTTTTGATGATGACAAACCCTTTTCTGAGTTTCTGCATCACAAGCGTTAAGCAGCAAGTATAGCACAATATAGTCCAATAATATCATAGGAAATTTAAATACAAATATAGAATATAGAGAATAATTGATTAATCCATGAAATAGTTTCTCTTCATTCTCATAACCTCCCCCTGCATATATGGTTAGTATGCACATGAAGCTCAGAATTCTTCTCCCCCTTTTGTCAACATCAAAAAGGTGGTGAGAAGACTTTAGCAGGATTAGTGTTCTTCTCCCCCTTTGTACTATACTCCCCCTGAAACACTGAATATATACATTAATAATAACAAGGGAGGTGACTATGCATATTTACTCCCCCTATTTGACATCAGCAAAAATAAGTATGGGATACAAAAAAATTTCTTCCCAATACACAATAAAAATTAGCATGATGTCAAAATGGGATGAAGAAGAAAAAACATGTTCTCAATGCAAATATTCCAATAATATTTTTCTCCCCCTTTCTAAAAGGTTTTTCCAAAATAAGCATAGCATGAAGGGAGATGAAAAATGCATCATAAAAAACATGTGAATGCTCACTATCATCAAAACTTTAAATTTCTTATATGCCTTGACAATAATAACATATAATTCATAATAGCACATATTGTCATATAAGGAATATATCACATAAACAAGTATCATATGATAAAAAAAATAAGAGTAGTGATACTTATCGAGATGACGCTTTCCATGTATGTAGTCATTCCATTTGTGGAGTTTCTTCCTTTGATAGATTATCATTACGTATCTTGTAGAAAGCTCCACTTGTTCAGTATGTTGTACTTCTTCCACTCCAAGAGATCATTCACATATCGCAGAGTCACTATCAAGTGCTTGAGTATTGCCCAGTTCTCTTGTCATTTGAATGCATTAACCATAAGTTTGTAGAGAACGTTGCATACTGATACTTGTAGTAATACCTGCAAAACTAATTAGCACGTGTCTCTTGGTATCCAACAAAATTGGATCCTTAGGAATTAGTGGCACATGTATATATATAACCAATTATGACTTTTTCAAGTATCATTGTACATGAATATATATCATGAATGACATCATATTCAAATTCATGAAATACAATGACAGGAACATGTAATCCATGTAGTCACCTAGATATAGCTCAAGAGATATGATATGTTGAAAAAAAATAGTTTTTCCTTCAAAATGAATGGATGCACAAATATAGCACAGAAGGAATAAATTATTAAAAAAATTTCAGCATTCAGATACGCATAACACATAAGACATGACAAGAATATATTATTCATTTTAACATAATTGTCATGTTGAGCACATATCACAAAGACAAGTATCAAAAGATAGTTAAATAAAAATAAGGTCCGTGATACTTATCATAGGAGAGGCTATCACATGTACTAAGCTTGAGTATTTGTGAGGTTCTTCCCCAAAGAGTTTTTCCAGTCTTTGCCTTGAAGGAAGTCTCCACCTTTTTAATATGTTCCCCTTCTTTAGTATTTTTCCTCAAGCATCATGATGAAAAAGAGAGTCTTAATTCCTCCTTTGGAATTCTTTCATTTAATTTCAATGCGCATACCTTCTCTTGTACTTGAGACATTGCCTGTAAAAATACTTAGGAACATTTCTTTTGGTATCCAAAAACTTGGATCCATATAGATTAGTAGCACAAGCATAAATAGGCATTTTGAGTTTTCAAAATATTGAATCACATGAAGGACAACATAGTCAAATGCACTTGAAAATATGCTCATGAACACAAATGCATGTATTATATCAATAAATATCTCTAGTATGTCATGACATGTCATCAACACATAAAGAGTGTATTCATGTGATAAAAGGAATTTTAAAAATATTTTAACACACATGATACAACTCAATATATGGTGAAAAATAATGCAATGCACACAAAAAAAAAATATAATCATGTGCTTAAAAAGATTTTCAAATAAAGCAAGGCACACATGAATTATTTTATCCAATGAGTGATCATGAAAAATAAAAGATTTTTCAAAAAGATTTCAGCACTCATGATACACCTTGGTATGCACAAAAAATAGAGTAGTCCAGGTATACCTTTGTGTAGTCGTTGTTATAGTAGGAATGAGAGCTTGATACCTTGGACTTGTTGATCAAAGAGGCGTTTGTCCTTACCCATTGCTTCTTGCTTGAGGTCCTAGACCATTTGATTTCACTTTTATGCATGTGAGAAGCTTTGGTTGTAGGTACTTTTCTCCTTTGACCAATCCATCTATTTCTTGTCCTCTTAGACATCACCCTCGATAGTTTATCCTTTTCTCCACCACTTGATTCATCCTTAGGCTTGTTTCGTTTCTCAACCCATACACTTATTGTCCTCTTAGGTACACCCCATAAGACTTTCTTTTGACCACTTAGATCTTCTTTTTGTTTGGATTCCTGCACATTTAGAACACTAGAAGAACTTTTTGGTACCCATTTCATCTTGGGTCCTTTGGGGTTAGTCTTAGGTTCCTTAGAAGCCTTTGGAACCCATTGCAAATTATTTCTCAAGTTAATATTTTTGCGATATAAACATAAATGAGAAATATGTCCTAAACAACCACAATAAATTCAAATAATGGGTTTGGATGAAGATTTGACTTTTTCAAAATGATTTTCACGAAACTTGGAATTTTTGGCTTCACATTGAAAAATATTATTGTCATCGACTTTACTTGATTTTTGGATATCCACATTATTTTCAAATTCATCAAGTAAAGAATTTGAACAATTTGATTTTTCAATGTTACTTTCAAAAAGTGCTTCCTCAACTTGTTTTTCAATATGTAAGCAATTTTCAAAAATGGTTGAGGAACTGTTTTCTAAAAATATCTCTTTATCAAAAATATCTCCATTTTTCAAAATATCAATTTCATTTTCAATCAAGGAGAGTTTTTGTAAAGAGTCCAAGTTTCTATTTTCTAAAGATATCAAATCATCATTCAAATCATTATATGTATATTGTAGAAATTTAGAACATAGACTATTTTGAATTACCTCATGTTCCTCATGGGCCAAGTGTTCGGATGTTTCATTTTCAGCTTCAATTGATTCCTCATCCGAAAAGCTTGATTCCTCCATTGAGTCCATGAAGCTTTCAAACAGTCTTTCAAGATCATCGTCATCGTACATTGAACTACTCCCCACGCTTTCAATGTCATCATATTCTTCTTCTAGGGAGTTAGTTCTTTCATGCTCCACATCACTTTCTTCTTGTTCCTTCTCCTCCTTTTTCCTGTGGACACTAACACTTCCATGAAGATCATTAGTAGCATAGTGTGTATTCAAAGTGTCCCACATATTCTTCGCATTCAAACAATTTTCAATAATAGCATATGCATCAACATTCAAAGAATTTTTCAAAATATGCATTGCTTGAAAATTCAAGGAAAAAGATTTTTTGTCAAAATCATTTAAAACATGTTTTTGATCAAAACCATGAAGAACAATATGCCATAAACGAAAACTAATAGATTGTAAAAATATTTTCATTCTCGCACTCCAATAATAAAATTATTTCCATCAAAAAATGGTGCTTCATCGAATGAAAATCCCTCCATATTAAAACAAATAAAATATCCCAACGCTGCCAATCTACAACGGATCTTTAACTCAGGTTGTTAGGCCTTTACCAGAGCACGAAGCTCTGATACCAATTGTTAGAATAATTGATAGGATTGGCAGCCGTCACCGAAGAGGGGGGGGGGTGAATTGGGTGTTTATGAAAACATTGGAAAATATTTTCTTTAAAATTTTTTCAACAAACTTAAAGAGATTTTGCAGCGGAAAACAATATGATGTTGAAAATTGATTGCGCTTAGGCGAATAATATTAATACTATTATGAAAAACTAATATGCGCGGATACGAATTAAATAAGAACAATGAAAACCGTTACCGCGCTTATTATTTTAAATTCGCTTAAAATAGATTATTACGAAAATAGTTGTTATGATGCACAACAAATAAATATAACAACAGAAAATAAAAGAGATAGGGATAGAAGAGATTGCACCGGAGATTTTATCCTGGTTCGGCAAACCCGGCCTACTCCAGTCCCCAAGCGACCCGCTTGAGCTTTTCACTAAACCAAGACGCCACGCGTCCCCAAGTACAACCAGAGCGCCCCGCAAGCTACTAGGAACCTCCTTTCGCCAGGGACCTCAACAACCAGATAGCCTAACTACTAGGTGCCCCACCGTTCGTCTAGCACTACCCAATACACAAGGGTTCCTCACCCTACAACCACGAACGCCGCATGTCCGCACTAGGAGATTCACTCCCTAGTCACTAAGGGTCACACGCCCCTTACACAAATGGTTACAGATATGAATGATTGAGTACAACCACTATAATGCACTCTTCTTAGTGCATATACAACAATATAAGGTTCTAACAATATTGTGTTCTAAATAACACGGATACAACAATTAAGCACTATAGCAATGAAGTTAAATCACAAGTGTATAGGCCAAAGTAAAGTTTTTCTTCTCGAAAGATATGAACGATAAAACCAGAGAATTGAAGAAGGAGAAGAAGAAGAAGCGTTCAGAAGAAAAAGGTTGGATCAGAAAATAGGAAATGATCAAATCATTTTAAACACATTTTTAACACATGTTTAAAATCAAAAACCAATCTTAAAGATTTAAGAATTAAAACCAAAGATTTGAAAATATTTGAAATTTGAAATTTGAAATTGAAAATAGAATCAAATCAAATCAAAAATGATTTTGGAAATAAATCAAATTAAATCAAATCCGGAAATATTCAAAATTGATTTTCTGAAATCAAATAAATAAAATAAGTTTTTGAAATCCAAAACAAATCAAATAGATTCAAAGAATAAAATAGAATAGAATAAAATCAATTTTGAAATCAGAAACAAATAAAATAGATTTAGGAGATAAATCAAAGATTTGAATCTTAAAAACAAATAAGGAAATATTTCAAAATAAAATCAAATTCGAATTTTGAAAATAAATCAGAATCAATCAGGTAAAAACAAATCAGGAAATAAATCAAAATGATTCTGACACGTTTTTCAATAAAAGCTGAAGTAATCGATTACTTTCTGAAGGTAATCGATTATCCCTTCAAAAATAGAAACTTTTAAATTCATTTGAAAAACAAGTAATCGATTAGACCAACAATGATTAATCGATTACATCACTTCTGTTAATATATGATGCAACTCATTTAATCGATTACTACTCATCAAATAATCGATTATTGAGTCTCTGATCATTATGTGATGCAACATATGTAATCGATTACTACACAGCATGTAATCGATTACTGTGTCTCTGGAAAATATATGATGCAACAATTTTAATCGATTACTTGAGCCAGGTAATCGATTACTCTCATAAGAAAGTAATGGATTAGCAAAGTTCACTTAATCGATTACAAGCTCTCTGATTTTTCTATGATGCAACAAAGTTAATCGATTAACTCAAGCAAGTAATCGATTACTCCTTCTTGCATTCATAAAAATATTCAGAGTTTTGTAACATCAAGTATTTCCACAGAAACTAAGTTAAAAATAGATTTTTACTAAAACTCTTTTTGCAATTAAAAACATTTTTCATAAACTAAGTTAAAAACAGATTTTCATGAAAACACATTTTGCAATTAAAACATTTTTCACAAAAAATCCTTTTCTTCTCCTTAACATGAAAAACTAATTTTGGCCATTAGACACTTGTAATAAAAATTCATTACCTTACAAATTTCCTATGGGCCAGGCTATACTAAACTTGAACATGAAGCTTGAGCCTTGACTTTAGCCTTGAAGCTTGATGCATGAACTTGATGCAGCTTGATGCTTGAAACTTTGAATCTTGTTTGTAATCATCAAAACATTATCTTCTAGAATCCTTCTAGCATTACTCTTTACGTCCTTTGGGGCAAGCTGGACTTCCAACATAAACAGTTCATAATAAAACTTAAGAATAATAAACAAATCAAAGGGAGGGGCAACATAATACAATCACATTCACAATTCCATTTTCATTCATATTCATTTAAGTTTTCCATTATTCAATTCATTTCTATTTCCCTTTTTGATCCCATTTCCATTTCCATGTCCACACACTTTAACAATTAAACCATTATAACACTTAGTCACAATTATAAACATTTAGAACTTAGGTTGCATAACAATTTGTCAACAATCAATAGCAATCACATAATTTGGCAATTAACAAGTAAATCAGTAGACATACTCAGGTATGTCTCAGTGTGCTATAATTTATGTCATTTCCCTAATGTTCTTCACTTCCTACTTTAACAATATACAACATGGTTTAATATAAACATTTACATTATTCTTAAAATCAACTAAAAGCTACACTAATCACAATTAATTAAACTCTAACCTACACTATTTGCTATCACACTCTAATTTAATTACTAATCTCAAATCCTATTATAAACTCTAACTATCCCTAACTCAAAGTGTGGAAAGAGTCTCCCCTTACCTCTTGAAGAGAAGAGGAGAAGGAGAGGGTGTGAGTTGCACTCCACCAAGCCCTTGGGATCAAGCTCCTAAGCCTCTAATTCCTTGCTCCTTAACCAATTTCTAGCTTCCCTTGGTGATTACCCAACTCTATGCAAAGGATTGAGGGAGTTAGGGTTTTGAAGCGGAATTGGGGCTTTTGAGAGAAAGAGATGAAATAGAGAATTTAAGGGTGGAAATTGGTAGGAACTTGATGGGGAATGATTATATGGTGTTAATTTGGTGTGATTTGGTGTTGATTTGAAGATTGGAAGAACTTAGGGTTGAGAGAGAAGAGAGACTCGTGGAGAAGGAAAAGAAAACAATGAATATCAACACATTGAAATTGTGTTTTAAGTTTGAACTGACAGTGGTTAATCAACTAACCACTTTGGTTAATCGATTAACACTTGTTAGTTGCACATAGTTAATCGATTAATACATGAGTTAATCGATTAGTGCCTGAAGGTGCTCTTAATTCTAATCGATTAAGCTAAGCCTTACTCGATTAGTGGCTGAATGTGGCACAAAATTTAATCGATTAAGGGACCTCTTAATCGATTAATGGCCTTTGTTTCCCTTTCTTTCAAGCATTCTAAGAGTTCTAAGCCATTCCTAATACACATTAACTTATCCTGTCATAATTCCACTTTCTAAACACCTTCTAAACACCTCTTAACACACACCAAACATCACAATCATAAATTACAATAATAAACACGTAAATCACAGACACAGAAATACGAAACGAACTAACAATCGAATTCTAGACTTAACCTTTTCTTAAACACTCGATCTACCCCGACCGACTTAAGACAACACTCTAACCACTTAACCCTAATACCAACCACGCTCGAGGCATAACCAACAAGGTCGGAATGAACTCAAATGCCTCGCACACTTATTAGATTCTGGAACTCAGTCGAAACGTGAGTTCGAAGGAATCCTCCGATCATAGACGCTAAGGTCTATCCTTATACTCAAGGCTCTATCCTAGAATCCTTTATCCACTCACTCTATCGAGGTCGGAACACTAAAAGGCACTCATAAGGACTCCGACACTCTTTGGCACCCGAACCTACACAAATTCTACTCACTCAACCACAACCACGCCAATCTCAAACCTAAACCGATTACCCTTTGACTATAACCAACGACTCTAGAGCGCTTCCCTACGAACACTTCCCTACGCAAACCTAACGATGTGATTACATAACAAATACACACATACACACAAGGAAACAATTATATTTACTTACACTTAGGAATGCACACAAGCACATGCATATATATATATATATTAACTCAATCTAAATGCATATATATATATATATGTATATTCATACACACACATGCAAATACCCACACACACATTCATATACTCAAGAATATAATTACAAATACTAATACTTACATAGGGATATATTTATACAAATATATATATATACTAGGAAAACGTTTACATATACTTATACATATACATATTTTAACTCAATATAATTATATACATATATGCAGATACTAAGAAAATAGTTGTAAATCATTTCTCACATGAAAATAAGATATTCCTAAATATACTTATTAGGTTAATTAAAACCAGGATGTTACAATTCTCCCCCACTAAAAGAATTTCGTCCTCGAAATTTACTCTTTGAAAAGAAAAACATTTGAAAAAGAATGGATGGAGGCTTTGACGAAATTGTTTTGCTTAAAACCCTTTTTAAAATTAACAAAATACTTAGAGTTTCAAAAAAAATCATTTAGTTTCCCCCTAATAAAATCATAATAATAAAGATATGGATTTCTCAAAATCTCCACAATTTTAAATTCTACCCCTGGGTGCTCCCCCACTTAGGCTTGGGTTATCCTTGCCAACTCAGACTCAATGTTTTGGTCGGTGTAAGGTGGTTCTATTAAACTGGTTCTGATCCTTGGGTCTACTTGGTAGGCGCTAAACTTTTCTAATCTTTGAGAACTCCAAAAGTTGTTGGGTGCTAACAAGGTGAGATAATTTCCTCATTGTTGATCTTCTCACTAAAGGTTTCTCTTCCCAGAACTTGCATAAAAATCAATCAGAAGTTCTCTGATAGTTCTCATGCCATGGTTAGGTTCTAACCTCAAGATACTTTCTAGTCTTGGCGATCTACAACTATGAAGGTTATTCTCGTTCCTTAGTGCTCTACAAATTGATGGTATGGTTTACAATCCTATGTTTCTTTGGTTAGGTTCTCCAGTTTTAGAGGGCGTTTGACACCCCTAACTTACAATTTCATCCCGACCACATAGGTTTGGCGACTACACTAATTACTTTGGCCTTTCTTAAATCTTGGAAGGTTTGAGGTACTATGATGTCTTACTTGTGGGTTTGGTCTTTTGCACGGTCTAAGTTTCGATTTTTGAGGAGGAACTTATGGATGGGTAGTCGGAAACACACTCTTACTAAGGTTACTCAAATCATTTGCGCTCGTGCGAACGATTTTTCACTTGAACAAAAACTGCTTAGAACTTTGGGTTGGTTACTATCTGTTTTCGCTTAAGCGCGAATAGTTTCGCTGGAGTAAAAACTACTCCGAAAATCCGGTGAAGCCTAAAATTCTCGCTTAAGCTTATTATCGGTTCTTGTTTATTCTATGGTTCTCCTATGGACATTGGGGAAATTCAACATTGCAGAGTTTCCGAGAAATACTTTATTAAAACAAGGCAAATAAAAACAAAACCTTACATATACATATATGAATATATATGTACACAAACATAAGTATATCACGAAAATATATACGTACACCCTATTATTCATATTTTCAAAACGATTCAAGAAAAAGTGTGATATATATATACATACATATATAGAAATAAATATACACATACAAACATAGTTCCAATTAGTGCATCGACCTCCCGATTGAACTTAAACCTTTGGTTCTGCTTAAATCAGACCCTTTGTCATTCATAGATTTAAATACTACCATTTGGGGTTTAAGTTCAACCGATAGGACTCCGCACTTGACTTTCGTTTAGTATTGAAGTTACCGAGCTCAATTTAGTAGTGGAAACCAACCACAAACTCAATATAAACGTTGTTATGGTTTTCTTGGATTTTAGTCTAACCGATGCCAACTAAATCACTCGGCTAGATTAAAATCGCAAAAATAAATTATTTGATTTTCATGGTTCCACTCCAAATCTTTGTTCGCTTACTTTGACACTAAATTAGTCCACCTCCAAACACATTTCGAGGACCTCCTGAATAAATTCGAACCGCTTCCCAACTTAGGTAAAAAGTTCCTTTTTATTCCTGCAAATTTTCAATTGGAATAGTTCGGCGGTTTGAATTCGATCGTTTAGTTCTCGATTTCTATTTCACTCTTGGTGTCATAACTACTTGAATTAAGATTAGCAATGGAATCGTCCGTTAATTTGATCTAAACATTATTTTCCATCCTCTTTGATACTAATCTAATCGATGTGAACTTAGTCACTCGGTTGGATTAGGATCGAAGTCTTGATTCATTCAAGTCGAACGGTTCCATATCTAATCACCACTCAGTTACTTTGACACCGCATAATTCAACAAACACACATCCAAGACATACACGAATACACATAGTCAGGCAAGGAAAGAACAACAAACAATTGGGCACTAAGGTTTTATACATAGAAAATCGTTTACTAATTCATAGTAGTGCACGAACTCCTAGATTTCGACGACTTCACCTCTCGGTAAATGTAATGTCGGATTGGCCAGTTCCAACACTACATTAAATCGGTGGTAGTAGCCCTTTCAATCCAATGAATTTCCGTACTACGGTTTCAATTGCCTTGGCATTATTCGGATTTCCTTTGTATGAAACTTTAGCTTTACACTAGCCTAACACTTAAAACACTTTGATTTTCAACCATTCGCCTAATACCACTTAGGTTTGTTGTTTGCAATGGGGAACACTTACAAAATTCAAAATTTTCAAATTTTCTCTTCTTTTATCACTTGTCAGTATTCCCTTTTGCAAACTCAAACCCATTCATTTTTCTATTAACATTAAACTCTCTCTATATATACACTTACTCCTCTAGTAACTATTCATATACATACTCATCATCATAAATCATCAACTAATGTTGACGACGCACAACCAATATCCTAAATGTGATACAAATGCAATGTGGTGCAAATGCAATGCGATGCGGATGCAATGCAATAACATTTCATTTTCCTTTAATTTCCACTTTGAACCACTTTTACTTTTTAATGCAATGCAATGCAATCTCACTTCTCCCTCTTGTACATTGTGCTTCACATTCTCCCCAAAGGAGGGTTCTTCACACAATGTACCACTTTTTAACAATTTTAACTTTATTGACATTGTACTTCACATTCTCCCCGAAGGAGGGTTCTTCATACAATGTCCACTTTTTAACAATTTATGTACATTGCACTTCACATTCTCCCCGAAGGAGGGTTCTTCATGCAATGCACCACTTTTTAACAATTTTCACTTTATGTACATTGCACTTCACATTCTCTCCGAAGGAAGGTTCTTCATGCAATGTACCACTTTTATAACAATTTTAACTTTTTCCTCACCACACTTGCCCCTCCACTCTAGGGAAAACCGGCCAGGAGTAAGCATTTCTCAACCCCTAGCTGGGTGCTTCACCTCCACTTAGGAAGGTCCTTCGCTCACCCGCTTGCACAACACTTCACCTCCACTGTGAAAGGTCCCTCATGTAATTTGGTTTGATTTGTCCAAATTGGCTTTAGCAGAAATCACCCTCAACTGGCCACGAAAAGCCAAAGCAACTGACAGAATTATTGTGGTTGCATAAAACCAATCCCCAACACGGCTAGCGAACCCGTGTCCTTTGCAGGATCAAAGTTTTCCACAATAATTCTCAGCGATTGTTTCAATAACACAATCTAGTTACTTTTGCCTTCATCAATCGAAAATGACGTAAGTTTTCCCCGTACACCTAAGGTCCACCTTTCTCCATGAATGCACGTGTTTCTAGTTCGTTTTAGGGGTAGTAATTATTCATCCTTTATGTATATAGATTCATTGGGAGGGTTTTTCGAACCTAAGACATGAGGCCATATGATGCAACAATCACAATCCAAAGATGCACACACTTATACACAAAACATTCGCAACCAACATGCACATTCATTCCTAATTAATTATGCTTAACAATGGCATCACACATAAACAACAAGCACATGACATTAACATTTTCACTTGAATATAAGTCTCACCTTTATTCAAGAAACTTGAGATAAGAGTGTTTGTAACGGAATTGGGATTACTTTCCCTCAGGTCAAAAGGAAGAATTGGTCTGATACCATATTGTAACACCCCAATTTTATATTATAAAATCATAAAGAAATAAAAGTTTTTGGAAGTAACTAAGGAACTTTAAAAGTTGTTTTATTAAATAAAATACATGAATCAGAGTTTGCAATTAAAACAGATAACATTAAAAATTTCATTTCCAAATTAAGTTTGTACAAAATGTGGGGCACCCAATTACAACACAAACAATTTATATACAATTTCCTTTCTTTCGACTTGTTCCGCTGCGCACTCTGATCTCCAAACTTCTTGAACATATACCTAAAATGTTAACCACTAAGGGTGAGATCTTTCACAACACAGTGAATTAAAAGGGTAGTAAACCGTTCATAATAAAACTTGAGAATAATAAACAAATCAAGGGGGGGGGGGGCAACATAATACGATCACATTCACAATTCCATTTTCATTCATATTCATTTAAGTTTTCCATTATTCAATTCATTTCTATTTCCCTTTTTGATCCCATTTCCATTTCCATGTCCGCACACTTTAACAATTAAACCATTATAACACTTAGTCACAATTATAAACATTTAGAACTTAGGTTGCATAACAATTTGTCAACAATCAATAGCAATCACATAATTTGGCAATTAACAAGTAAATCAGTAGACATACTCAGGTATGTCTCAGTGTGTATAATTTAAGTCATCTCCCTAATGCTCTTCACTTCCTACTTTAACAATATACAACATGGTTTAATATAAACATTTACATTATTCTTAAAATCAACTAAAAGCTACACTAATCACAATTAATTAAACTCTAACCTACACTATTTGCTACCACACTCTAATTTAATTACTAATCTCAAATCCTATAATAAACTCTAACTATCCCTAACTCAAAGTGTGGAAAGAGTCTCCCCTTACCTCTTGAAGAGAAGAGGAAAAGGAGAGGGTGTGAGTTGCACTCCACCAAGCCCTTGGGATCAAGCTCCTAAGCCTCTAATTCCTTGCTCCTTAACCAATTCCTAGCTTCACTTGGTGATTACCCAACTCTATGCGAAGGATTGAGGGAGTTCGGGTTTTGAGGCGAAATTGGGGCTTTTGAGAGAAAGAGATGAAATAGAGAATTTAAGGGTGGAAATTGGTAGGAACTTGATGGGGAATGATTATGTGGTGTTAATTTTGTGTGATTTGGTGTTGATTTGAAGATTGGAAGAACTTAGGGTTGATAGAGAAGAGAGACTCGTGGAGAAGGAAAAGAAAACAATGAATATCAACACATTGAAATCGTGTTTTAAGTCTGAACTGACAGTGGTTAATCGATTAACCACTTTGGTTAATCGATTAACACCTGTTAGTTGCACATAGTTAATCGATTAATACATGAGTTAATCGATTAGTGCCTGAAGGTGCTCTTAATTCTAATCGATTAAGCTAAGCCTTACTCGATTAGTGGCTGAATGTGGCACAAAATTTAATCGATTAAGGGACCTCTTAATCGATTAATGGCCTTTGTTTCCCTTTCTTTCAAGCATTCTAAGAGTTCTAAGCCATTCCTAATACACATTAACTTATCCTGTCATAATTCCACTTTCTAAACACCTCTTAACACACACCAAACATCACAATCATAAATTACAATAATAAACACATAAATCACAGACAAGAAAATACGAAACGAACTAACAATCGAATTCTAGACTTAACCTTTTCTTAAACACTCGATTTACCCCGACCGACTTAAGACAACACTCTAACCACTTAACCCTAATACCAACCTCGCTCGAGGCATAACCAACAGGGTCGGAATGAACTCAAATGCCTCGCGCACTTATTAGATTTCGGAACTCAGTCGAAACGTGAGTTCGAAGGAATCCTCCGATCATAGACGCTAAGGTCTATCCTTATACTCAAGGCTCTATCCTAGAATCCTTTATCCACTCACTCTATCGAGGTCGGAACACTAAAAGGCACTCATAAGGACTCCGACACTCTTTGGCACCCGAACCTACACAAATTCTACTCACTCAACCACAACCACGCCAATCTCAAACCTAAACCGATTACCCTTTGACTATAACCAACGACTCTAGAGAGCTTCCCTACGAACACTTCCCTACGCAAACCTAACGATGCGATTACATAACAAATACACACATACACACAAGGAAACAATTATATTTACTTACACTTAGGAATGCACACAAGCACATGCATATATATATATATCCTAACTTAATTTAAATGCATATATATGTGTATATATATATATATATATTCATACACACACATGCAAATACCCACACACACATTCATATACTCAAGCATATAATTACAAATACTAATACTTACATAGGGATATATTTATACAAATATATACATATACTAGGAAAACGTTTACATATACTTATACATATACATATTTTAACTCAATATAATTATATACATATACGCAGATACTAAGAAAATAGTTGTAAATCATTTCTCACATGAAAATAAGATATTCCTAAATATACTTATTAGGTTAATAAAAACCAAGATGTTACATCCTCCACTGCCGCCTCAGTCTCCCGTTCATCCTCCCGCAGTCCCACCTCAGTCGCCAGCCGATCGGCCTCCGTGCCTTTGCTCTCTCTCCTTCCGGTTCTCTCTCTCCCTTCGCCTCAGCTGTAACATCCCTAATTTTAATCCCTAGTATAATTATAAGTTTTAATGAATTAAATATTTGTTTCTTGAAATCAATCATTTAGTTGTTGGGTATTTTCATAAAAATACATTATGTTAATTACGAAAGAGTATCTAATTATATTTAAATTTAATTCTTTTAAAGAAAAATTATCATATTAAAATAATGCTAAACGTTTTAAATACTTTACATAACCTTTATGTATTCAACAATGAATTATGTTTTGTGTTTTTAAATATTTGACTCTAGGACATTCTTAAAAATATATTTAGTTATTTGATTTGATGACTAAATTCTATTTTAGATGCTCTTAAAAATAATCGCCTTCGTTGAAAGATACACTTTTTATATTTTCCTTAATTTGGACATACCAATATTAAGTTACTTCGCAAGTAATATCAATTATTAACCTGATGATTTACCCCATATGTGTTGATATAGCAATTTATATTTAGTGTTGGTTTTTCCTTTAAGCAATAATAATAATAGTTTTTACCTTTCAAAATAAATAAATGAATAAAAATATTGATGAATAGTTAGGAAGGGCATAAAAGTAAAATGAGGGTATGAAACCCTCATCTTGTTCCTTCTCCTTGAGGAGCCGTCGGCTCCCTCTCCCTCTCCAATTTTTATTTCTTTCATGGCCATGATCTCTCTCTAAGCCCATCTCCCCTAGTTTTCCCTTCCAAATCCGTTCTCTCTCTCTAAGCTCGCCTCTCTCTCCGTCGGACTCTTTCTCTCTCCCTCGCGACTTCTCCTTCTCTCTCTGGACCGCCGCCATGCGCGTTCTCCCTCCTCCAGTCGTGTCGCCGCTGTCGTTGTTGTTGAAGGAGGCTCGCGAATCGTGAGCCACGGATCTCACTGGCGCCATGAAAGTCCAAGTGGAGAACTCCCTCTTTTGTCTCGCGCGTTCCTCCTCCTTCTAGATGCTGTATATCCATTGTCGCCGCCTGGGTGTTGTGGTGTTTAGTGATGTCGTAGTCGGAGCTTGGAGCTCAAAGATCGTTCTCTCTCTCCCCGGTTCAGATCCATGTCGTTCTCGTCACCGACGCTGGTCAGGGATGCCGGGACTGTGAAGCTGTGAACCAACCTTGCTTCTATTTGCTTCAACACCATATTTGAGGGTATATCTCTAATACCTTTTATTTACTCTATGTTGTGTTTTAATAATAATACTAATTATACTAGTATGTTTAATAATTATTTAGTATTAAACTGGTTTGGAAATTAAACTTGTAATATAGTTTATATTGATTTGTAATTATATTGTTATTGATGATGATTTTAATTGGTCACTTTAATTCGTAATAACATTGAATTAAACGTTATGTCAAATGAATTATTTTAAGAGTATTTTAGTTAAATGTGTTGGCTTCCTAAGTAAGTGGGCTGTCATTTAGCTTGGTGGACTTGTCCCTAGGCTGAACAATACACCAGTTAATTAGGAACCTGATATATTCGGCATAACGTTAATTCGAATCAAAACGTTGAACATTAATCTCAAATTGAAGGGGAGTGTAATTATTTAGATGTTATAATTGTAATTTGGACTTATTTTTGAACCGAGAACACTTCCTTTTAGTTTGAAATTAATAGTGTCAAGTAACGGCATTCGATTTTGTGGATTGAAGTTAAAACTAATCAACTTTAATGAATTTCGACGAATATGTTACTTTTAAAAGTTCGCGTATTTCCAACAAAAAGATTGTACTGTTTTATTGAGGGAGCAATGGTTTTAAGTTTAAATTTCTATTTGACTTTGATTTATGGACAATTAAATGTTTTCGAAATTAACTTGTCTCGGTTTTCAATTTAAAGTCTCTTATTCGTAAAAACGCAGTATATTGATTATTATTTGATTTGTATGACCCGAGTAGACGATGAAGGAGCTTTAGAACCTGTCACCACGTGTAAGAAATGGACTTGGATACTTTAGGACACTATCATGCAAAAAGGAGTATGTTTTTGGGAAAGGCCAGGTTGTAACATCCCAAATTTTAAACCCGAAGATAAATAAATAAATAATAATTAGAATAATTAAAAATGAAAATAACAAACCACAAATAGGTATTCCAAATGAGAATTCTAGTATTAGAAGAAAATAATAATAATAATACTAAGCGAATTAGAGAAGAAAGGAGCGTTAAATCGAAGTTAGGATCGAGCCAGAAAATAGATAATTCGATAATAAACATAATAACAAGGGAAAAATTAAAATAAAAGATTTAAGACTCCAAACACAATTCCCACCGTTGGATATGAAGATATGATGTTTAGGAAGTTACTCGTCAAATTTGAGAAAGATCCGACGGTGAACGAAGAAGTTATGACTATTTGAAGTTGGGAGAAAATAGCTGAAAAATAGAAAAATGAAGTAGCAGTATCTGCTCATTTCGCTTAAGCGAAAATGGTCCAGTAGCAACACATATGGGGTTCGCTTAAGCGAACAGATTTCGCTTAAGCGAAATTACTTCGATCTGAAACATTAAAAACGCGTTTTGGGGCTGAAACCCACCCCCAAACCCCCATTTTTCTTCCCCCGTTCCACCCTCCTCCGCCCTCCTCCTCCAGGGCAGCCACCACCACCCACAACCACCACTCTTCACCTCTCCCTTCCCTCCTTCCCTCACATTCCACCATCAACTCTCTCTCTCTCTCTCTCTCTCTCTCTTTCTCTCTCTCTCTCTCTCTCCATTGAGCTCTCCCTCTCCTTCTCTCTCCACCACCACGGCCGCCGCCGCCAAGGCCGCCACCGCCACCTCCACCACGAGCCACCATCACTATTCCTCATCACCACCATCAGATCTCCCTCTCCCTCTTCCCCTTTAGCTTGGTCTCTCTCTCTCTCTCTCCCTCTCTTCGAGTTTTCTCTCTCCACGGATCTCACCGGCGCTGTTACCGGTCCGTGATCGTGTCGGGCTCGTGTCGGGAACCTCAAAGCTCGAAGCTCTTGCCTTGGTCCAGCCGCGATCGTCCTCGCTAACGAGGAGCAACACCGACGCCGTCATCGTCGCCGAGCTAAAACCCAGGTTTTATTTAAAAAGCCCGAGGTAAGAGGGTTCGCGTTACCTTTGCTTAAGAAGTAAATTCTAGGATGCTATAGTGGTATCTAGGAATAGAGTAATTAAAAGTATGTTAATGAACCATAGGGTACCCCCGTTGATATAGATAAAGTAAATAAAATTGCGACAAGAAACCACACCCTAGGGAATAAAATGTATGTGCGTAGAATAAAGCTCGGAGTGGATGAGAGTATTTAAGGATATTAAAATAGTTAATATAAAACCAAATGTGGGAAATTATAAAGTAAAAGCTATAGGGGAGGTAAAGGAACAAAAAGGGTAAAAGAGAGTCTAGAATAAGGAATAAGGAATGCACGCGGAGTAAAGTAGAGAATAGAAATAAAATGATGAATTAAGATTTAAAATAAAATAAGGAAAACGATAAGTGGATTTACGAATAGATAAGAAAACTAAGAGAGAGTACATTATGAGGGAAGTTGGAGTGAAATAATTGAAAAGTTAGATTAACAGAATAGAGCAATTAAAACTAATATAGTTAATGAAATAGGAACAATGAATTGGGTAATTGATTGAGATAGGGAAACGGAGAAATAACTAAGAATTAGTAACGAGAACTAGAATATACTATAATTGACCGTAATGATTAGAGTTGGATAAAATCGGGGGAAACTAACGAAGAGAAAAAGAATGAAGTAGAAAACGTAGAAAATGTGATAAGTCATAAATGAGGATAAAGGCTAAAAGATTTAGATGAGTATAAAAGAATTATTTAAATTATAGGAAAAAAAAAGGAAAAAGAAAGAAAGATGTTGAAAATAGTAGAAAGTAAATAATGTGATGATAAGTCTATAAGAAAAGAGAAAGAGAAGGAAAAGAGAAAGAGAAAGAAAAGAGAAAGAGAAAGAAAGAGAAAGAAAAAGAAAGAGAAAGAAAGGAAAGAAAAATGGAAGTCCGATGCGAGCCTGTGAAGGCGTATCGGCGTCGATGCAAGCCTAGGAAGGCGTGTCGATTAAAAAGGAAAGATAAAAGTTCGGTGCGAGCCTAGGAAGGCGTATCGGCGTCGATGCGAGCCTAGGATGGCGTGTCGATTAGAAAGATTAAAAGAGAATAAAAGTCCGGTGCGAGCCTAGGAAGGCGTATCGGCATCGATGCGAGCCTGGTAAGGCGTGTCGATTAAAAAGAAAAGAAAAGACGATTAAAAAGAAAATGAAAGCCCGGTACGAGCCTAGGAAGGCGTATCGGCATCGATGCGAGCCTAGTAAGGCGTGTCGATTAAAAGAAAAAAGAATGGAAAGGAAAATGATAAGATAAAGGGCTGATGGTCTGTTGGACTCAGTCACCAGGAAAAAGAAAATGATAAAGAAAAGGAAAAAGAAAGGAAAAGAAAAAGTAGAAATGATTAGAGAACTGTTAGAAAATCAATAATTAAAAGAATGCGAGAATAAGTGAAAACTAAAAGAGTTTATTTATGTGAATTAACTGTGAATAAAATATATTAATAATTAAGTAGGCTTAGTTATTTGCTATGTCTTCTTTTAGAATTTATCTTTTTAAGTTCTGTGTAATGCTACCCTTCTTGATATCATTTTACAGGTACGGAAGCGGAGCTTACACTGTTGCGGGCCGAACTGGAAACTCTCCACTACGTGGAGTGTATTTATGATACTCTGAGCGGATTTTATTATTAAAACTGTTATTTTTTTGTAATTTAATTTGCGTAGTAATTGTATGCCCTGAATTTGTTCTAATTGGGCTTTAGGATCTGATCTGGTTATTGAACTATTATGTTTTAAGTTTTTAAATATTCTGGACTGACAGGTCTTAAGAAGAGAATTTTTGGGAAGTCCGAAAAACAGAGGAAACTCTGCCGGATTTTCATAAAACCTTTCTTAAGAAGTCAAATTTAAAAATGAATTTTCAAACTCTAATTTTATTAAAAACTAAAATTAACTATTAAAAGTGAGGATGCTACACAGGTAAGGAATGAGTATTACCTTATCTTAGGGATAAGTTTCTAGTATGTATATAGTGCTTGGTAAGAGTTTGTTGCTAGTTTTAGGATTTTGCACATTAGGGTAGTTGTTAAAGCTGACAATTAGCGCTTAGAAATTAAAACAATAAATTAATGAAATATTTTGGAATGTGAATTTACCGATGATTATATTATGTGTTAAATGTGCATACTTGTGAATTTGTGTATATTTGAGAGTAGGGGTATATTTGTGAATATGTGCATACTTGTGAATTTATGTATACTTGAGATCAGGGGTACATTTATGAATATGTGTATATGTGGTTTGTTGTTGAAAATGCTCTGAAAAATGTAAAAGTCAATGATAAACAATTGAGGAGAAAAGAGTAAAGTAATTGAATAAATAACAGGATTGAGAGAAGTACTTAATAAAGAATAAGATATAATAATGTGTGGAATCCGACTGCGATGTGGCGCGAATCGGATAGTCCACAACCAGAGTGTATATATATATGTGTGTGTGTGTGTGTGTGTGGAATCCGACTGCGATGTGGCGCGAATAGGATAGTCCACAGAAAAGACTAAATATTATTCTCTTGCGGCCGGCTGCAATTGTGCGTGAACCGGGGCCGACTGCGATTGTACACGAATCGGTTAGTACGCGAAAGAGAATAAACACCAATCCCTTGCGGCCGGTTGCGATTGTACGCGAGCCTGGACCGACTACGATTGTGCGCGAATCGGTTAGTACGCAAAAGGGACTAAATATTATCCTCCTGCTGCCGGTTGCGATTGTACGCGAGCCGGGGCCGACTGCGATGTGCGCGAATCGGTTAGTACGCGAAGAGGAAACTCACATAAAACATGTAATGAAAAAGTGGAATGATTTGAAAGAATATAAATATATAATAACCCCTTGCGGCCGGCTGCGATTGTACGCGAACCGGGGCCGACTGCGATTGTGCGCGAATCGGTTAGTACGCGAAAGGGGAATAGAAACTAATCCTCCTGCGGCTGATTGCGAAAGTAAGCGAATCGGGGCCGATTGCGAAAGTGCGTGAATCGGTTAGTACGCGAAGAGGATAGTTTCTCAAAAACTTAAAGAATGCATATAAGACATTTAAAAGGGAGGAAAGTAATACTAAAATCAGTGATAACGTTAAGATTGAGAAGAGATGTGATAAATTTCGATATCAATACTTGAATAAAAAATGGTTCATTTGCGATTTGGCATGTTATGGTTGGGTTTTGTGAATATATGCAATATTTGTGCTAAATGTGTTTGACTTAGTGGGTATTATATCATATCAGAAACTGTTATTCCTAATTTATATGTAATGCTCACCTCCTTACCATTTTTCCAGGAACAGAGTTTGAGCTTGCACTATTACTGGTCGAGCAGGTCACTCCAGTGGAGTGTAAGTTAGTTAGAGGGAATTACAGACTATTTGGTTGTAATTAATTTATTTTAACTCTGGTGTATGTGTTGTGCGATGTAGCACTGATTTTGGATTATGTGTTGTTGATAACCCTGTTGGCTTCTGGTTGTTGAAAATGAATGTGTTTATCAGGTTGCAGGAAAAACATAATTTTTGGGAAAGTCCGAAAAACAAAGAAAATTCCGTCCGTTTGACGGGAGATTTTTATAAGTTAAAAAGGAAATTTTAAATTCACTATTTTCAATAATGGGTATTTATGGGTAGTTAATGTAGGGTGTTACATTAGCCAGTCAGCCACCGCTCTCCGCTCGCTGCCGCCTAGTTCTTGCCGCTGTTGCCGATTTGGGTTCTCCGTTTGACGTTGGTTTTAATTAGTTTTTATTTTTTTAGTGGGAAAAGTAATTAATATATATATGGTAGGTGATGAAGATATGTTACTTTTTTTAGCAACTGGTACTTAGCCCCTTTGCAATGCATTCTTTGTAGCTAATAGGGGTGTAACGGTCCGGTCCGGTTCGGTCTGTGAGCCATATTACCGACCGGACCGTTCAATTTAGTATGGTCCGATTCGGTCCGGTCTCAATATTATTTATCCACAAAGACCGGACCGGACCGAACCGTTAATGAGTGGTTCGGTCCGGTCCGATCCGATCTATTTTGCATTTTTTTCCTATTTTTTTCTATCCTTTTTTTTCCTATTTTTTTGTCCTGTTCTTTTTTTTCCTGTTACTATTCTAGAGTCTACACGACTCCATTTCCTGCAGTGTACTAATGTACATTGAAGAAGCTAAGATTTATAGTTTCCGTGAATTTACAGTGGATCCATTTCCTGTAGGTTTGGTTTTTTTATATAATTATTAACCCTTTTGGTCCGGTCCGGTCCCAGTGGTCTATAAATATTTGGGACCGTGGACCGAACCGTTTAAGTGTGGTCTGGGTTTGTTGGGACCGGACCGGACCGCGAGACTGGACCGAACTGCATTTTTTGGTCGGTCCGAGCGGTCTCGCGGTCTTGGACCGGATCACTTACACCCCTAGTAGCTAACATTCCTTTTGGGTCTCTATACTTCGAATCTGTCATTAGGAACTATGATTTAGTGGTCTTTTTGCCACTGTTCTGATTCATTTGTATCATCCAGGGGATTCCTTGTCCTATTCTTTAATAAATTATTTTACTTATTTTCTGCTGTAGGGTAATATCCATACCAGCATCATCAGCGTGTGCATAGTTCAAAATTTAGGTTTTTTATTAAAATTTTATTATTATGGTTTATAGACCGGATCAAACCGGACCGGATTGTTTATGAACGGTTCGGTCCGGTCCGATCTTTGTATATGATAAACATCGGGACCGAACTGGATCAGACTACATGATTTTAATTGGTCCAGTCCCTAAAGTTCATTAAAGACCGGACCGGACTGGACTGTTACACCCCTAATGGCATTGAGGTTCTATGTGTTTCTTCTCAAAGCTTTGTTTCTTGGTATTGGACTTTTTCTTTTTGACCCTCACCCATTACTCTTTGACCCCCATTATTCTTTCCGCTTGAAACAAGGCGGAAACGAAATAAAATAATTTTCGCTTTATGCAAGTCGTATTATCTCCCGCTTTTCCAAAGTCGTAAATAAAATAGAGTATTCCGCCTTTCATGCGAAATTATTTTTTTATTCCCTATCTCCCGCTTTCTACGTATCATGCGGTGTATTCCTTGTGCTGGGTATCATGCGAAATTCTCAATTGGCCGAATGAATTCATGAATTCAACAACTGATACATGATTTTGGTAATTATTAAGAGTTCACGTGAATCGATTGTGCCTTGTGCCGTGAAACAAATTTGGCCGCGTGAAGCATGAGCCGTATGAACACAGAGTACATCAACGTGTTCTTAATCTAGTTATCCGTTGGCAGTATATTTTTTTTTTTAATCAAGAGTTGATACGTTATTATTTTTATCAAGAGTTGATAAAATATAATTTTTTTATATTTCCTAACAGTAGGCGAAAACATTAAAAATTTGTTATAATACCAAAATTGTCCCTTCGCTTATTCACGTACAAGAAGGGGTGGAGGGTTTACGGAGGGACATATCTGGGATTTCAACATTATAATTGTTTTGCTTCTTAAAAGGCGGGAGTATTTCCGTTTTTAAATAGTCTGTAATTCTTCCGCCTTATGCAAATCGGTAGTAAATTAAAATACTTTCCGCCTTTTGAAAATCGAAAAAGACAAATGGAGGCCAAAAAGTAATGGATGAGGGCCAAAAAGAAAAAGTCTTGACATTGAGACTTGGCGAAAATCATCACACCCACCTCCTCTTAATACGTTGTGGCATCGTCATATCCCAAGTGGAAGATGGGAGCTCATCACGATTCTTAGCATTTGACCTCATTCTTTTCCACTTTCATAACTCTTCTTCGCTTTTCTTATTCTATTTTGTTTTCATTTTCATTTGTTACAAGATATCGTGGTTTAAGGTTGATGGCCTTTTTCTAGGTTGCCGGAATAAAATGCATGCTCAAAGTTTGTTGGCTTGTCCTCATTTATTTTTTTTAGTTATGCATTTTAATTTTTTTAAAGGTTAAACTGTTCATTTGGTTCCTTATCTTATTTTTTTTAATTTCAATTTGGTCCTTTACCTTTATTTGGTATCAATTTGGTCCCTTACGTTTCAAATCGTTAATACCGTTACTCCCGATCGTTACTATTCTTTGTTGATTTGAAATCGCCTTCCTTCTACTCGATCTCACGTTTTTGTCTATTCAGTTTGTGCCCTAATAGAAGAAACATTTCCCTCCAAAAGGCTTTGAATGAGTTTCTGAAATACTGTCCCTCCCTCCCTTAAGAAGATTTAGAGAAAAAGGTGAAACGTAGGCTCCAAAACGATAGGCCAGAAATTATGTGGGCACAGAGAGGGACACGTGTTCACAGCCACATGTATAATTAATGGCCATGTAGGATTCAAAATGACAGCGTTAACAACAACTAACAGTTGGGACTAACAGTGTTAACAATTTGAAACGTAAGGGACCAAATTGATACCAAATAAAGGTAAGGGACCAAATTGAAATAAAAAAATAAGGTAAGGGACCAAATGAGCAGTTTAACCTTTTTTAAATGATTTGTTATTAGTGGTCGGATATAATAATTGGGTATTTTCGATTTTATTTTCAGGAATTGTTTTATTTTTTGAATGTTTAGCTCTCTCAAGCTTCTATATCATATAAGATTTGTTAGTTTTGTTGGTGTAATTATAGGTAAATTTTATTTTTCGTTAGCTCGATAATTAGGTTTCTTTGGTGTGGTGCATGTACTTTTTGAGCTCAAGGTTTCACACTCAATTAAACATGAGCTTGAAATTGAGAATTAATATGGTTCATGTACTTTTTCAGCTCAATTTTTTATAATAGTGTAAGTATGAGTTAGTTTTGTCACGCTCTCTTTTTAACTTGAAAATAATTAATATTTCCAAATAGTTGAATACTTGCTATCAAAATTAGGGCTAGAAAATTTTCCTTTTCAAAGCTAGTACTTGCTCAATCATAAATCCTTTTGAATTCGGCTCAGCACAATCTTAAGTTCGAAAAGTCTCTCGAGATCGCATCTCTTTAGTTATAGAAGGCATTATTAGTAGCTATTATGACAACATATCATTTGCTTCTCGAGTGGGATTTGAGTATATAAAATATAACATATAACTTTATCGCCGAATCTCTTGTAACTTAAAATCAGAGTTCGCGAAAGTAAAAATAATACTTTTGGGGCTCTGCTGAGGAAAATAAACATCATATATATATATATAGATCATAGCATAAAATAAAACCCCATCAGTACAATAGTAGCAAGTAACATCAGTCGAGATAGCAAGAGTTTATAAAAAGATATACAACCCAGCTGTATGAAATAAAACCTCACTCCAAGACCTCTCAAAATATATACACTATATCACATGGTCTCAAAATAGAAGTCTCAGAGCAGGTCTTCAGTATCCTCAGCAGCTCCTCAGATCCTACACAGCTCTATCCCTAGGATCTAGGATCCAAAACACCTATGCTATGCAGGCTCCTATGAACCAGCGGGTCCACCACTAGCAGAAACAGTCGGCTCAACACGCACCTCCTCCTCGCTCTCATCCTCCACAGGGTCCTCCTCGACCTCGCCCGACTGCGTAGAGACCCCACCACTGGGTCTAGGATCTGCAGAAGCAGTCCTATCGTAATCAGTCGGACCAGGAGAAGGAGTCTCCTCAGTGACAACTCTATGGGAGGAAGGATGGGAACGAGTGGCAGCTCTAAAACGAAAACTATGAAAACGACGCATAGGTCAAGCCGGGGGTGGTCCTCTATATGTGTAAAAAGGTGGAACATGCATAGTATAGACTAATGGGATCCTAAATCGACGAGGTCGCACACGCACAGAGGGTTAGGGTGGTAGAGAGTGATCTCAACCTCCCCCTCAAAAGTGGCACGGTGCTCCTCATACGTCCATATACCGCTAGGGATATGGCGTATCTCGATGCAGGCTAGGTATCTGGCCATCACCTAAACAGGGCACAGGGAGTAAGTATATACACATATACATAATTGATAAAGACTAAAATTACAATCACAGGTATATCATGGACAGATCATAATGCAAATACATATGAGCACACCAATTTTTCAACATTATAACTCTTATAATGCAAGTGGCATGATGTATGATTTTCTATCCACCACTGAGGCCTCTAAATGTCCATCTTGGACGTTCATCCAATACACCCTTGTGTTCCCGGAACACCGACATTCGTTCCCAGAACGTAATGCCGAACCATACTTGGATAATAAGGATCACTCCCGGAGTGTGCACCACGTTCCCAGAACGCATACGTTCCCAGAACGCATAAAAACCAGGTCCCGGACACTGGCCACATATCTATAATGTGTCATCAAGTAGGTTATAATTTGGTACTCCCGGAGTACCCTCATATTCCCAGAATATGATAAACGTTCCTACCAACCAGACTCCCAGTCTATATGTATGCACAAATATCCGGGTTGGTTTTATCTTTACATTAATTAATGTGATTTAGAAATATTCCAATTTCCATTTTGAATGATTAATTTGAGTCATAATATTTGGCATAAAATTCTCCTTTGAATTTTCTCAAAACATGCCTTTTAACTTAGATTGGATAAAACAAAGCCAATGGTATTCAAAAACTTAACTTTTTATTTTTCAGATTCAGGTACTAACCGGTTACAGTTTCAGGCTAACCGGTTAAAATTACAGACCTGAACTGTTTACCATTGCAATTCAGAAAAACCCTTTTTTCTTGAATTCTCTACCCAATCTATGCACCACTTAAACCCTGTTTTATGCCTCAAAATCACAGTTTCCATCATTCAAAATTAAAATCACATTTGTTTCCAATCATACATAATTTTCTCTTGAAAATTACTATATGAACTTAAGGTATAAACTCTTTACTTCTAATCTGAATCATAACACTTTATATTCAGATTATTTATAATGGATTTATAGTATAGATTTGAGCAAAACTCCTACAACTTAAGGACTGATTTAATAAACTAATCTTTCTTTAAACTTCTGCAGTGTCTAACCGGTTACGAAAATCGAGTAACCGGTTAGATTATGCAGTCAGTCCCTCAAATTGAAGGTTTTAACACACCATTTCCTTTAATTCTCAAATCTAACCACAAACCATCATTCCGTGAAGTTCATATACCTTAAACAAATATGTTTCATCACAGAAATCATATTCAAAGTGCATGCATCAAGTCTTTGCATCAAATTGCATAAAAATCCACATAAACACAATTTAACACAACAATACTCATATTAATCATTCAAATCCAGAATTTAACATTCATACACTTTGCATGCATCAATCTAAACTTGCTCAAACAGGATTGAGCCAAAACTTTGGCCTCCAAGCCTTTGTGCTTAAAAACACATAATGCCCTTTTGAGTTTTATTAACTCAAATCCTAATTCATTTGACATTTAGTCTAAATCTAGCATAGTGAAGACTTCTCCCATACCTCTAAGACGATTTTGAGGAAGGTTTGACACTGGTTTGAAAAAAACTCCACAACTTCCTCTCAGACCCAAAGTTCTGTTTTCAGATTCGGTTTCCAGCAACAGGGTCCAGAAACCACCAAATTTGACATAGGATTCGGCCAAAGAAATTGGGGAAAATAGTTAGAACTCAGAATAGGTAACATGCACGAGGAATTGGAAAAGATCTGGAACCTAATGGTGAGCTACACTTACCAAATTCAAGGCTGGAATTCAGCTTCCAGAATTGGCAAAACAGAGAATTCAGTTTTCCACCTCCAACTTCCAAGCTTGATTCCTTCTTCCACACTCACTCTTGACTCACAAATTTGGTATCAACACGAAGCTCTGGATGTAAGCTTCGTGTTTGTGTATCACTCGTTCTCTGACTCTCAAGGAAAAAGAAGAATTGCCCTCCACGAATTGAAAACCCTAATTTCAGCCTCTCAACAAGAAATCAAACGCATCAACCCTCAATCCTTCAGATATCCATCAATTTATAGAGGGATTTGTTGACATGCAGGAAGACACGCGTCCTCCAACATGCATTAAGTGGGATTCGTGGCGATCAATCGAATTAACCCAGTGATTACTCATCAAAATCCACTAAACCAGTTCCTGAGTTCATCGTCTAACCGGTTACAGGGCATTACTAACCGGTTAGATCAGTTCAAAATTTAAAAATTAATATTTTTAAATCTTTCCCTCCAAGAACCTTTTCAATATTACTTTTAAGCCCTCATTTAGGGACCAAAATGCAATATTCTTATATTTTGCATTTATTTGCCATATAAAAATATTTCCACTTATTTTTATATTTAAGGCGAATTAAATACAAAACATAATCTTGGAAAATTCTATAAATTAATAATAAAACTTTTTATTATTAATTTCCTATTATTTGGGAGACGAAAATTAGGGGTGTTACACTACTCCCCCACTTAAAAGGAATTTCGTCCCCGAAATTCTAGATTACAAAAACAACTCCGGATACTCTTGACGCATCTTCTCCTCTAATTCCCATGTAGCTTCAGATACGTCAGCATTCACCCAAATCAACCAAAGGTATTTCCTTTCCTCTGAGCCGCTTGACTTCACGATCTTCTATCTGAACCGGTCTAGTCTCAAAGGTCAGGTTTTCTTTCAGAGTTAGGTCATCAGGTTGGAGTTTCAAAATAACAGATGGATCATGAACATATTTCTTTAATTGCAAAACGTGAAAGACGTTATGCAAGTTGGATAAAGAGGGTGGTAAGGCCAATTGATAAGCAACAGGACCAACTCTCTTAAGAATCTGATATGGACCTATACACTTAGGCGAAAGCTTTCGGGTTCTCAAGGCTCTACTAATTCCTTTCATCGGGACTACCCGAAGGAACACATGATCGCCCTCAGAAAACTCTAATGGTTTTCTCCTCTTATCCGCATAACTCTTCTGCCGACTCTGAGCCGCTTTCATCTTTTCCTGAACCATCTTAATCTTTTCAGATGTTTGCTGTACCATCTCTGGTCCAACCATTAGGTTCTCCCCCACATGGAACCAACATAGCGGGGTTTGACACTTCCTTCCATACAACGCTTCGAACAGTGCCATCCCAATGCTCGCATGGTAGCTGTTGTTGTATGTGAATTCTGCAAGAGGTAGCACTTGATCCCAACTTCCTTGTTCTTCAAGTGCACACGCTCGCAACACATCTTCCAAAGATTGAATTGTTCTCTCCGTCTGGCCATCCGTATGTGGATGATACGCAGAGCTCAATTTCAACCTTGTTCCCATAGCATCATGCAAACTTTTCCAGAATTGCGACGAAAATCTGGGATCTCGGTCCAACACAATACTCGAAGGCACTCCGTGAAGACGAACTACCTCCTTGATATAGATCTGGGTAAGCTTGTTCAAAGGATAGCGCATATTTATCGGAATAAAATGCACCGACTTGGTTAATCTATCCACAATCACCCAGATTGCATCATGATTTGCTGCTGTCCTCGGCAAACCAGACACAAAGTCCATTGAGATGCTATCCCACTTCCACTGGGGAATTCTCAGAGGTTGCAACTGTCCTCCCGGTTTTTGATGTTCTACCTTCGCTTTCTGAAAAATTAAGCATGCCGCCACATATTCTGCCACATCCCTTTTTAATCCCGACCACCAAAATATCTTCTTCAAGTCCTGATACATTTTGGTTGATCCAGGATGCATACTCATCCGACTCTTATGGGCTTCATCAAGAATTAGTCTTCTAACTTCTTGATCTCTTGGTACACAAATCCTTGTCCTGAAACGAAGGATTCCATCCTGCCCAAACTTGAAATCAGGTTCCTTTCCTTCCAAACCTAGTCTCATCTTTTCCATCAATTCTTCATCTGCTCGTTGCAACTCCCGAATTCTTTCCAAGAACTCGTTTGTGATTTGCAACGTCCCCAACTTGATACTTGATGGCTCCACTTGTGTCAACAAGCTCAAGTCTCTGAATTCCTCAATCAACGCTGCTTCCTTAACCATCATCGCACTTATGTGGATTGCTTTCCGACTTAACGCATCTGCAACCACATTCGCTTTACCCGGGTGATAATGGAGTTTAAAGTCATAATCTTTCAAAAACTCCATCCATCTTCTTTGCCTCATGTTCAACTCTTTCTGGTCGAACAGATATTTCAAACTCTTATGGTCACTAAATACTTGGAATGTAGTGCCATAGAGATGATGTCTCCATATCTTTAAGGCAAACACGATCGCAGCCAATTCTAAATCGTGTGTCGGGTAATTCACTTCATGATTCTTCAATTGTCTCGATGCATACGCCACTACTCTTCCTTCTTGCATCAATACACAACCTAGTCCTTGCTTAGATGCATCACAATAAACTTCAAAACTCTTGTGAGGATCAGGTAAGATTAACACAGGAGACGATGTTAACCTTTCCTTCAACTCACGGAAGCTAACTTCGCACCGGTTGTCCCACACGAATGGTTGATCCTTCCGAGTCAACTTAGTCAAAGGCATTGCAATCTTAGAAAATCCTTCTATGAACCGACGATAGTATCCAGCCAGTCCTAAGAAACTTCTCACTTCCGTCACCGTCTTAGGCTGTTCCCAACTTAGCACTGAACTTACTTTCGCTGGATCCACCGCAATTCCCTCTTTAGAGATCACATGCCCCAAAAACTTCACTTCATTCAACCAAAACTCACACTTCGTAAGTTTGGCATATAGTTGCTTCTCCTTCAGGACCTTTAACACAATCCTGAGATGCTCTTCGTGCTCTTCCAGATTTTTAGAATAGACCAAAATATCGTCAATGAATACCACCACAAACAAATCCAAATATGGTCTGAAGATCCGGTTCATATAGTCCATGAAAATAGCAGGTGCATTAGTCAATCCGAACGGCATCACAACATACTCATAATGACCGTATCGAGATCGAAATGCAGTCTTGGGTATATCCTCCTCCTTTATCCTGATCTGATGATAACCCGATCTCAGATCAATCTTGGAGAATATTGCAGCTCCCCTCACTTGGTCCATAAGGTCATCAATCCTTGGCAAAGGATACTTATTCTTAATAGTGACCTTGTTCAATTGCTTGTAGTCTACACACATCCTCATACTCCCATATTTCTTCTTTACGAACAGTAATGGAGCTCCCCAAGGCGAAACGCTTGGCCTGATCATTTGTTTCTGCAACAGCTCCTCGATTTGCTTCTTCATCTCTGCCATTTCTGGTGGTGCCATCCTACAAGGAGCGATAGAGATGGGACCAGCTCCAGGAACTAAGTCAATCCCAAACTCTATCTCTCGCTTCGGAGGTAATCCTGGTATCTCTTCAGGAAATACTTCTGGAAATTCCCTCACTACTGGAATCTCTTCGATCGGCATCGACTCTTCTTCTCCAGAAGCCGAGAATAAACACATGTAACCCTCCGGTTCTAGGGTCCTATATTGAATCGTCTTTTCCTCACAATTGATGATCACTTGGTTCTTCATCAACCAATCCATTCCCAAGATCACATCCAATTGTAACTTAGGAAGACAAACCAAATCTACCTTGGATGAACGACCCAAAATTTCTACATCGCACCCTAAACAGACTTTAGCGGTGTAGATTGGTATTCCCGTAGGGGTATCTATACTAAGATAGCAGGGTGAATCAGAAACAATAAGATTCAGCCTACTCACACATTCAGGGGAAACAAAAGAATGTGTAGCTCCAGAATCAAACATGATTTTGCAAGGTTGATTATTAAGCAGAAAATTACCTTGCACGAGATTCGGGGTTTGGGTTGCTTCACTACCACTCAGGGTAAATACTCGTCCTTGTACCACAGGCTTTCCAGCAGATCCCTTTGCATCTCCCTTTGCCGATTCCTTGCATTCACGGGCAAAGTGACCTTGCTTTCCACACTTGAAACATCTCCCTGTGGACCAGCAAAACTGACCATGATGATAACGTTTGCATTTCTCGCAATAAGGAGCATCATCGCGAGACTTTTTCCTGTTATCCATCACTGCCTTGCCCTTACCCTTGTTCTTAGAATATGGACCATTATTTCGATGATCAAACTTCTTCTTTCTCTGTGGTCCATAATTCTGTCCCAACCCCTTTCACTTGACTTCCTATCAGCTCCGCCTTCTTATCATCTTCATACATTCTGCACATATCCACAAGTGCAGGGAAACTCAGAATCCTTTGATAACTAAAGATAGACTTCAGCTCCGGTCTTAGTCCACCTTCAAACTTCACACACTTACTCCTTTCATCGGGGTTATTCAAGTAATAGGGAGAGTACTTCATCAGCTCCTCGAATCTGGCAGCATACTCCCCTACACTCATATCCCCCTGTTTCAATTGCATGAATTCCACTTCCTTATTCCTCCGCAAATCTTCTGGAAAGTACTTATTAAGAAACTTTTCCATAAATACTCCCCAGTTGATTGCTCTCCTTTCAAAATTCAGCAATTGGACCGTGTGATCCCACCAGTTTTCAGCTTCCCCATGAAGCATGTAAACCGCATAGGTCACCTTCTGTTCATCAGAACACTCCAGAGTTCGGAAGATCTTATTGATCTCATACAACCACCTGTTCGCCTCATCGGGTTTATATTCTCCCTCAAACCTTGGCGGATTGCAGTTCCTGAACTCCGACATAGTCTTAGCATCAGGATTCGCCATGTTGCCAGCAAATGGGTTACCAGCTCTCCCTTGAGATGATTGTTCTCTGCTGCTGCTGCATGCCTTCCAGCACGGTCGTGATTCGTTCTAACATTTCATTATTAACATTTCTATTTCGGGTTGCCATAGAAAGACCTGCACTATGGGCTTTGGGTTACTAAAAAGGTCTTTTAAAAACATGAATACTACCACTAACTTACTCAAATCATATTCAATCAACATTGAATATCATACTTAGCTGCATCTTCGGGGCCATGAGGAACAGGACCAATGCTCTGATACCACCAAAGGTGTGACGCTCTCTTTTTAACTTGAAAACAATTAATATTTCCAAATAGTTGAATACTTGCTATCAAAATTAGGGCTAGAAAATTTTCCTTTTCAAAGCTAGTACTTGCTCAATCATAAATCCTTTTGAATTCGGCTCAGCACAATCTTAAGTTCGAAAAGTCTCTCGAGATCGCATCTCTTTAGTTATAGAAAGCATTATTAGTAGCTATTATGACAACATATCATTTGCTTCTCGAGTGGGATTTGAGTATATAAAATATAACATATAACTTTATCGCCGAATCTCTTGTAACTTAAAATCAGAGTTCGCGAAAGTAAAAATAATACTTTTGGGGCTCTGCTGAGGAAAATAAACATCATATATATAGATCATAGCATAAAATAAAACCCCATCAGTACAATAGTAGCAAGTAACATCAGTCGAGATAGCAAGAGTTTATAAAAAGATATACAACCCAGCTGTATGAAATAAAACCTCACTCCAAGACCTCTCAAAATATATACACTATATCACATGGTCTCAAAATAGAAGTCTCAGAGCAGGTCTTCAATGTCCTCAGCAGCTCCTCAGATCCTCCACAGCTCTATCCCAAGGATCTAGGATCCAAAACACCTATGCTATGCAGGCTCCTATGAACCAACGGGTCCACCTCTAGCAGAAACAGTCGGCTCAACACGCACCTCCTCCTCGCTCTCATCCTCCACAGGGTCCTCCTCGACCTCGCCCGACTGCGTAGAGACCCCACCACTGGGTCTAGGATTTGCAGAAGCAGTTCTATCGTAATCAGTCGGACCAGGAGAAAGAGTCTCCTCAGTGACAACTCTATGGGAGGAAGGATGGGAACGAGTGGCAGCTCTAAAACGAAAACTATGAAAACAACGCATAGGTCAAGCCGGGGGTGGTCCTCTATATGTGTAAAAAGGTGGAACATGCATAGTATAGACTAATGGGATCCTAAATCGACGAGGTCGCACACGCACCAGAGGGTTAGGGTGGTAGAGAGTGATCTCAACCTCCCCCTCAAAAGTGGCACGGTGCTCCTCATACGTCCATATACCGCTAGGGATAGGGCGTATCTCGATGCAGGCTAGGTATCTGGCCATCACCTAAACAGGGCACAGGGAGTAAGTATATACACATATACATAATTGATAAAGACTAAAATTACAATCACAGGTATATCATGGACAGATCATAATGCAAATACATATGAGCACACCAATTTTTCAACATTATAACTCTTATAATGCAAGTGGCATGATGTATGATTTTCTATCCACCACTGAGGCCTCTAAATGTCCATCTTGGACGTCCATCCAATACACCCTTGTGTTCCCGGAACACCGACATTCGTTCCCAGAACATAATGCTGAACCATACTTGGATAATAAGCATTACTCCCGGAGTGTGCACCACGTTCCCAGAATGCATACGTTCCCAGAACGCATAAAAACCAGGTCCCGGACACTGGCCACATATCTATAATGTGTCATCAAGTAGGTTATAATTTGGTACTCCCGGAGTACCCTCCTCGTATTCCCAGAATATGATAAACGTTCCTACCAACCAGACTCCCAGTCTATATGTATGCACAAATATCCGGGTTGGTTTTATCTTTACATTAATTAATGTGATTTAGAAATATTCCAATTTCCATTTTGAATGATTAATTTGAGGCATAATATTTGGCATAAAATTCTCCTTTGAATTTTCTCAAAACATGCCTTTTAACTTAGATTGGATAAAACAAAGCCAATGGTATTCAAAAACTTAACTTTTTATTTTTCAGATTCAGGTACTAACCGGTTACAGTTTCAGGCTAACCGGTTAGAATTACAGACCTGAACTGTTTACCATTGCAATTCAGAAAAACCCTTTTTTCTTGAATTCTCTACCCAATCTATGCACCACTTAAACCCTGTTTTATGCCTCAAAATCACAGTTTCCATCATTCAAAATTAAAATCACATTTGTTTCCAATCATACATAATTTTCTCTTGAAAATTACTATATGAACTTAAGGTATAAACTCTTTACTTCTAATCTGAATCATAACACTTTTTATTCAGATTATTTATAATGGATTTATAGTATAGATTTGAGCAAAACTCCTAAAACTTAAGGACTGATTTAATAAACTAATCTTTCTTTAAAATTCTGCAGTGTCTAACCGGTTACGAAAATCGAGTAACCGGTTAGATTATGCAGTCAGTCCCTCAAATTGAAGGTTTTAACACACCATTTCCTTTAATTCTCAAATCTAACCACAAACCATCATTCCGTGAAGTTCATATACCTTAAACAAATATGTTTCATCACAGAAATCATATTCAAAGTGCATGCATCAAGTCTTTGCAACAAAATGCATAAAAATCCACATAAACACAATTTAACACAACAAAACTCATATTAATCATTCAAATCCAGAATTTAACATTCATACACTTTGCATGCATCAATCTAAACTTGCTCAAACAGGATTGAGCCAAAACTTTGGCCTCCAAGCCTTTGTGCTTAAAAACACATAATGCCCTTTTGAGTTTTATTAACTCAAATCCTAATTCATTTGACATTTAGTCTAAATCTAGCATAGTGAAGACTTCTCCCATACCTCTAAGACGATTTTGAGGAAGGTTTGACACTGGTTTGAAAAAAACTCCACAACTTCCTCTCAGACCCAAAGTTCTGTTTTCAGATTCGGTTTCCAGCAACAGGGTCCAGAAACCACCAAATTTGACATAGGATTCGGCCAAAGAAATTGGGGAAAATAGTTAGAACTCAGAATAGGTAACATGCACGAGGAATTGGAAAAGATCTGGAACCTAATGGTGAGCTACACTTACCAAATTAAAGGCTGGAATTCAACTTCCAGAACTGGCAAAACAGAGAATTCAGTTTTCCACCTCCAACTTCCAAGCTTGATTCCTTCTTCCACACTCACTCTTGACTCACAAATTTGGTATCAACACGAAGCTCTGGATGTAAGCTTCGTGTTTGTGTATCACTCGTTCTCTGACTCTCAAGGAAAAAGAAGAATTGCCCTCCACGAATTGAAAACCCTAATTTCAGCCTCTCAACAAGAAATCAAACGCATCAACCCTCAATCCTTCAGAAATCCATCAATTTATAGAGGGATTTGTTGACATGCAGGAAGACACACGTCCTCCAACATGCATTAAGTGGGATTTGTGGCGATTAATCGAATTAACCCAGTGATTACTCATCAAAATCCACTAAACCAGTTCCTGAGTTCATCGTCTAACCGGTTACAGGGCATTACTAACCGGTTAGATCAGTTCAAAATTTAAAAATTAATATTTTTAAATCTTTCCCTCCAAGAACCTTTTCAATATTACTTTTAAGCCCTCATTCAGGGACCAAAATGCAATATTCTTATATTTTGCATTTATTTGCCATATAAAAATATTTCAACTTATTTTTATATTTAAGGCGAATTAAATACAAAACATAATCTTGGAAAATTCTACAAATTAATAATAAAACTTTTTATTATTAATTTCCTATTATTTGGGAGACGAAAATTAGGGGTGTTACAAGTTTTATTGATTTTTGGTGATGTTGTTGTTTCATTTGGGGTTTTGGCTAAAAAGCATCAAATATATTTGGTGTCACAGTACACCATGTGTTAATTTAATGATAAACTTACGTGCAACTTGTTGAGTAGGTAACATGTATCAACTTAATGAATTTCCAAATATAAACCGCATTAATGAATTTATTTATTGTTTGCATTTAAAGATTTTTTTCATTAATAAGTAATATATATAAATATCTATACATTATTTTTTTTAATTATGACTATAAGTTTTTAAAATGATTTATTTGAAAAAAAATCATAAATTCTAATTTCACTAAATTATATCTGAAATATTAATTTATGAAGATGTAAATCAATTAATTTTTTTATTGAAATATCTCTGACGTAGGAAATGTAAATCAAATAATTAGAATTATCATGAGTTTTGAGGGTGCAAATTAAATAATTTAGATATACCAAAGTTATTTTACCATTGTGTGTCGTATGATTTAATTTTTTTATTTTTAGTGTATTGGATTATTAAATCTACACTAAAAAATATAATTTTATAAAAATATAATTTAAGAATATGTTCTTGAAAAAATAATCAAATTTCGACATCTACTTCATAGGTTCTGTAGATTATTTTTTATAAGATTGTTTTTTGAAACATGTGTAATTTTCTTATTTTATCCTTATCACTGAAATAGCAATAACTAACTTCATACTTTTTTTAATTTACTCGTAAAAATAATCTTCTTTAATTTACACCACCTAAATAAAATAGATCAAATTAAATTCATCTTCAGCTAATATATCCAAATATAAACATATTATATTTTTAACAGGCTATAAGCTTAATAGATTATAGTTACAAATAAAAATAATCATAATATAATTTTTTCAGTTATATCAAACACACACTTAAATGGCGATCCATGTATTATTCACATGACAGGTTAATTTAGTAAACCATGACCCCTAATGTGAACTTATGTGAAGACTCAACATTCCAAAATTAGGGATGCTAACGGGTCGGGTTTGGGGCAGGTTTTGCCAATACTAACGCCGCATCAATTAAGAGCAAGACAGATTCGAGTGCGGGTTTTAGGAGAGCGAATATGAAAATGTGAAACCCAAACGCATCTCATCGAGTTCGGGAAAACATATGGGTAATCCATCCAATTATTTGTTAAAATTATTTTTTATTATATTAAACAAAAATAATATATAACATACATTATAATTCAAATAGAATATAATAATAAACGACAAATTTTAAAAATATCTAAAATTTTAAGAATTAAATCATGATTTTTGACAAATATGTTAGTTTAATTTGACTTCACCATTTAACTATTATTATAATGAAAATAATTTAATTTAGGCATATTAAACATTTTAGTCCCTAAACTTAAGTGCTCTTTTGAATTGGTCCTTAAACTTTTTTTTTCGTTGCTTTAGGTCCTTGAACTTTGTTTAATTTTTGGAAATGGTCCTTTCATCACTTAAGTGATGATATAGCCGACGATATGTCACTTGACTCTCACGGTATCGACAAGTGAATTGTTATGTAGAGCCGCGAGACACTTCATTATTTTTTTATTGAAAAAATAATTTATTTTAAAATTTATTACAAGATTCTATTTTCTTTAAAAAATATAATTTTTAATTATTTTTAATAAATTTGAATTTTTTAATTTAAAAAATTCATGTATCATCATCTAGGACATTACCTATCGATTTGGCAAAGGTGATATGACATATTCTCAATCATATCACTACTTAAACGACGAAAGGACCATTTCCAAAAATTAAACAAAGTTCAGGGACCTAAAACATCCAAAAGAAAGTTTAAGGACCAATTCCAAAAGAACACCTAAGTTCAAGGACTAAAATGTTAAATAAGCCTTTAATTTATATATTAGGGTGGATTTGGGAGCGGGGACAGGGCAAGTGCTTACAATCCCAGAGTCGGTCCGCCCTGTAGACTCACAATGCAGAATCAAAGAGCTTTTGATGATGTCAAATAAACAGACTCGGCTTGTGCTTAGCGTTAGACAAGTCAGACTTATCAGCGCAAGCGTTCATCTAAAGGTACAAGCTCTGCAGAGGCTCGGAATCTTTGTTTTGCGTATGCGTTCCGCCAAAGGCAGAGGCTCGGCAGAAGCTCGGAAAACTAGGGTTCTTCGCTACCTGCATCAAGTCAGCTTTTGTAGCTCAAGCTCGACTTTGACTCGGCCCGTGATTAAGGCCAAAGTTCATCCAAGTTTGCAAGCTCGGTTCTTCATTTCAAGGCAGTAAGCTCGGATGATGATTTGCTCGGTACTCGCTCGGATTAAGCTCGAAACAGCCACATCATCTGATAGAGTAAATAAGCTCGGGTTGATCGTTCTAAACTTGACTATTTGCCGACGCTCAGATCAATCTCAGAAACACCAAGCTCGAACAAAGCCAAAAGCTCAGCAATCTCTGTTCATCGTCTTCAACAATGCATCGTCTTCAACCTTCGGAATCTGCTCAACTGTTCCGTACTTTTTATTACCGTTGAGTCTGGGTAGAAGTCCTAGGTTTAGCTCCTATGCTCTGACAAGTTTGAAATTCAAAATGAGTTAAATCAAAGGTTGGTGAACTGTCACCATCACTGCTCTGCTGTCTAAATGTTACCGTTGGAAACTCCATCTCCGTACAGCTCTCTTTCTCTCTTTCTCTACAGAAAAGAGGAGACTATAAAAGAGGGGGTCTTCAACGTTAACATGGATTGATTCTTTTACAACCAATTTTCACAGAACTTAAACTTTCATTTTTACTTTAAAAAGAAAAAAAAAACCAACAGAGCAGAAATCACAAACTCACAGAGAAGAAGAACATTCGATTTTCATACGAACTTAGAGAGTTAAAACTTTCAAATCTTAACTCTAAGTTCGAATCAGTTCTTCTCTGTGAAATCCTTCTAGAATTGACTCACTCTTGTTATTCAATCTTTCATCATATTCGAAGAGTGTTTCGAATTGGAGCCATACACTTTCATCATCTTCTTCGTTGTATTTGCTGTTGTGAGAAGCTGGTCTCTGATCGAGAAAGCTTCGATTTGTAAAGGTTCCAAAGAGGTTCTTTGGTCGTCGATTTGTTGTGGGTAGTTTGTCACGAGTTTGGTACACTCGTTTGACTGGATAGGTCTAGAGGGGTAGGCTCTGGTAAATCCTTTGTAACCCAGAAAATCGATTTTTTTAGTGAAAGCTCTCTGAAAGGTTTTCAGAGGGGACTGGACTAGCTCTTAGGGTGAGAGTGAACCAGGATAAATCTCTGGTGTTCTTTCTTTACTGCTTATCTGTTGCTGCCAAGCGTAACGTTAATTCCGCTAATCTTCATTTATCTAAGTTCGAACTGTTATTTTTCTTAGCTCGGCCCTTTGAGTGTTGTTCTTCGAACTTAAGTCAAAAACCAGCTCTACCTTGAAGCAGCTAGGTTAACTGATTAACCATTTTGTTTATCTGATTGGTTAATCATTTAACCTTGTCTGCTCGAAAATAAGCTCGGGTTTTCTTTTAAAACCGAACAACATCAGTTTAATTTTCAATAAATCGAAAAATTGCCATATTAGCTTCAATCTCCTATTCACCCCCCTCTACTCGATTGTTAGGCCTCTTGTTGGTTTCCAACAAGTGGTATCAGAGCTCGGTCGAAAGATCGAGTGTAAAAAGTTTTTCGAAAAGATCCTTGAGGAAACCGAATGGCTACTAACAATCCCTTCGGAGGTGAATGCTCTTCCATAAACAGACCACCACTATTCAATGGTGAGGGTTACGCTTATTGGAAAGCTCGAATGAAAATTTTCATTGAAGCCATAGATATGGAAATTTGGAAATCTTTTGAAAATGGGCCATTTGTCCCTAAAAGAAAAATTAATGATGAAGTTGTAGAAATCCCGTGGGAAAGTTGGGATGATGATGACAAAAGAAAAGTATCTTTCGATTTAAAAGCCAAAAACATCATCACCTCAGCTTTGTCCTACGATGAATTCTTTCGAGTGTCAAGTTGCAAATCTGCTAAAGAAATGTGGGACATTCTACAACTTACTCATGAAGGGACAAGTGAGGTTAGACGAGCAAGATTAAATACTCTGATGCATGAATATGAGTTATTCCGAATACTGCCAAATGAAAATATAAATGATTTGCAGAAACGGTTTACTCATATCATAAACCATCTTAATGCTCTCGGCAAAACTTTTCAAAATGCCGAGATAACTAACAAAGTGCTTAGATGTCTTAGCAGAGAATGGCAGCCGAAGGTCACTGCCATCATGGAAGCTAAAGACTTGGACACAATGAGTATAGCCACTTTGTTTGGCAAGCTGCAAGAGCATGAGATGGAGCTCGACAGACTGACCATGCATGAAGAATCTGATAAGAAGAAGAAGGGAATTTCCCTCAAAGCTGCTATAAAGGCAACCAAAGAATCCTCTGAAGATGAATCCTGTAACACTCTATATAATAATTACCCTTAATTACCCCAAAATTAGGATTTAAAATTTCTTTCATTAATAACAAAACATCAGAGTTTATAAAGCGGAAGACTTAAATGCATCAAATACATAAAGTATAAATTTAGGTACATTCAGTTCGGTCATTCAAAATACAATCAGTGTTTTAGCTAAGCCCAACTGGCCGAGACCCAATACAAAACAATGTTCTAGCTCGGCCCAACTGGCCGAGACCCATCCACCTATCTGACTCTAAATAACTTACTCTCCCTGTGAGGGAGAGTGATCCTGCTCGGGCTCAGTACCTGAAAAATGGTAAGGAGGTGAGCATTACACAGAACTTAAATAAGCAGTTTCTAACATGACATACCGATCTACCAAGCCAAACACAAATAGTCAAATAGCAAATAAATCACAAGTGATCAAACCCATGTATCTCATGCACATATCAACATTTAGCTCGGTTCGCATACCCACATCCTCGTCTAGCTCGGCTCACATCATAAACCAGTTAACTCAATACTAGCTATACCTCGGTTTACATTCTCTTACCTCGGATTACCATCTCTATCTTGGATCCATTACTCATTATTCCACTCACATAGTTTACAATCTTTTACTCTTCTCGGATGCATACACCCAGTGCATGTCTTACACCATTTAAGTCGGATATTGGAGTGTCCATAACTGCGAGTACCACAATACCCGTCTTACAGCTGCGAGCACCACAATGCTCGGCTTACGCGATCAATGCACGCACCCAGTACGCGTCTGCTATGACCAGGAACACTACCGCCGATCATTCTATGGAGTAAGGAGTGTCCATAACTGCGAGTACCACAATACTCGTCTTACAGCTGCGAGCACCACAATGCTCGGCTTACGCGATCAATGCACGCACCCAGTACGCGTCTGCTATGACCAGGAACACTTCGTACCGATTCCGTTCTCGGAACCTTGTGTGTCATAACTGCGAGCACCACCATGCTCGTCTTACAGCTGCGAGCACCACAATGCTCGGCTTACGCGATCAATGCACGCACCCGGTACGCGTCTGCTATGACCCGACCACACAACCATTTCTCTTTAATTCCCTTTATCTTATTAACCATTACTTTTAGTTCGGCCCACCTCAGTTCACCTCTTTAATTTATTCCTCTTTGCGTCTATCTCGGCTCAACCCTTCACCCATTTTCGATTTCCATTATTCCTATTATCTATCTCGTCTACCTATCTCATTATGTAACTTATTAGTTTGTCTTTTCGATCCACCCTGGTTACCATTTTTCTCATTCTCCATTCTCACCCTCTCTCGGCTCGGCCACAGATACAAATACCAAATATCGAACCTCATAAACACTTATACCACCACAACCGTATGCACAAAACATTTAGTCAATCCATCATATAAAATACAGCATATGAAATATAGCATGTAATCAAAAGTGATATTCCATCTTCACCTAAAATCCATGTTTCTAGTTCATTCATTAATTCCCCTTTTTCCCTTTTTACCATTTCTCTTCTAACATTAACCTATGTCCATTCCCTAATCTAATACCCACTCTTAGTACCCTTTATGAACACCCTAGAAACCCAAACTCAAGTAGAGGTAACACTCACTCCTTACCTCAAACCGTGTGAGATAAGAGTTGAGAGTTTGAGAATGGTTTTCTTGATGCTTGATCTTGGAGCTTCACACCTTTGAATCCTTTTCCTCCTTGCTGCCACCACCACGCCACGCTACACACGAACTTCACGGCGACCCAGGGACTCCAGATTAAAACGGGGACGGAGAGGAGGAGGGAGATATGTGAGGGAGAAAGAGAGTGAGACGTAGGGAGAAGAAGAATGAAAAATGAGAAATGTTATGTTGTGTATGTTGACTCTCTTTTATTCATTTAGGGGAAATATTTGTGTGGATAAGATTCATTGGCTTCTTGAAGAAGCTAGAATGTGTGGGCAGGATTCATTGGCTTCTTGAGGAAGCCATGAATAGTATATTGAAAGGGACATAAAGTAATGATAGTGACATAAAGTGAAAGATAGTACCGTACGGATGGTACGAAAACCAAAGGATCAACAGCTCAAAATGAGCTGGCACGGAGGAACTAGGAAGTGTCGGCTCGGGTACGTCGGCTAGGATACGTCGGCTCGGTATGGAGGAATCGTAGTAGTCCGAGCTTCCATCTCGGATACTAGTGTGAGGTATGCTAAGGTCAGCTAGTCCGGACTGGACAACAGGTTCCGCGTTTTGATTCTCATCCAGCTCGGTTCATATGCACACAATCTCATCTAGCTCGGCCGAGATCGGTCCGAGGTCCTATACTTACATCCTAGGTCAGCCTATACTCATACTACCCTTCTAACCTTGTACAATTTCTAAGGCCTAATCCTATCCTTAAATAAATATTTATATACTAAAATTGTATTATTTAATATTAATTTTCAGGATGTTACATTCCTCTCCCACTTACAGGAATTTCGTCCTCGAAATTTAGTCAACATTGAACAGTTGCGGATATGACTGCTTCATCTTCTCCTCGAGTTCCCAAGTAGCTTCCTCCACATCATTTCGATTCCATACTACCTTGACCAAGGGGATTTCCTTTCCTCTGAGTCGTCTGACTTGTCTATCTTCAACTCAGACTGGTAGGACTTCGAAGGTCAGATTGTCTCTTAGCGACAGTTCGTCCACTGCTATCATATGCGAGGGATCGTGAATGTATCTCCTAAGTTGCGAGACATGGAACACATCGTGGAGCTTAGACAAGTGCGGAGGTAGAGCGATTCTGTACGCTACTGGTCCGACCTTCTCCGATATCTGGTACGGTCCGACAAACCTAGGGGTCAACTTCTTTGATTTGATAGCTCGGCCGATACCCGTTATAGGGGATACCCGAAGAAATACATGATCTCCCTCGATGAAGTTCAAGGGTTTCCTTCTCTTGTCGGCATAGCTCTTCTGTCGGTCCTGAGCGGCTTTCATCTTCCCTTGTATCATTCGGATCTTCTCAGTTGTCTCCTGAACAATGTCGGGACCAATCAACAAGTTTTCACCTATCTGGAACCAGCATAGCGGCGTTCGGCATTTCCGACCATACAAGGCTTCGAAAGGAGCCATTCCGATACTTGAATGGAAGCTGTTTTTGTAGGTGAATTCGACCAACGGCAATAGTGTTTCCCAGCTTTCTGACTGTTCAAGCACACATGTTCTCAGCAAGTCCTCAAGAGTCTGAATGGTGCGCTCGGATTGTCCGTCAGTTTGGGGATGATAAGCAGTGCTAAACCTCAACTTTGTACCCATTGCTTCTTGCAGACTCTGCCAGAATCGAGACAAGAAACGAGGGTCACGGTCCGACACTATGCTGCTCGGAACACCTTGGAGTCGAACAATGTCCTTTATGTACAGTTGCGTCAGCTTCTCCAGGCTGTACTTCATGCTGATCGGCAGGAAATGAGCACACTTTGTAAGTCGGTCCACCACAACCCAAATGGCTTCCTGCCCTGATCTCGTCTTTGGTAGACCTGATACAAAGTCCATCGAAATGCTATCCCACTTCCATTGTGGAATCTCCAAGGATTTGAGTAATCCTCCTGGTTTCTGATGCTCGATCTTGGCTTTCTGACATGTCAAGCACCGAGACACATAATCGACCACGTCGGTCTTCAACTTTGGCCACCAAAATAACCTCTTCAAATCTTGGTACATCTTTGTGGCACCTGGATGAAGACTCATCTTCGTCTTGTGGGCTTCTTCCATTAACTCTCTTCGGACTTCAAAGTCCATGGGGATGCAAACTCGGCCTCGAAATCGCACAAGACCATCAGGTCCTTTAGTGAAGTCAGGTTCATCCTTGTCTCCGGCTCTTTCTAATAGCTTTTGGAGCTCTAGGTCGGCGGCCTGCCTTTCCTTAATGAAACCCACGAAATCATTGGTTACTTGCAGCATTTCCAGTACCACACTGTTTTCCTTTTTCTGTATGCCTAGGTTAAGGTCACTGAACTCCTGCATTAACTGCATCTCTCGGACCATCATGTTGCTCAAATGAAGACTCTTCCTGCTCAGTGCGTCGGCCACCACGTTGGCCTTTCCAGGGTGATAGTGCAAGCTGAAGTCATAATCTTTCAAAAACTCTACCCATCTGCGCTGTCTCATGTTGAGTTCTTTCTGGTCGAACAGATAGCCGAGACTCTTGTGGTCACTGAACACCTCGAATTTCGTGCCATACAGGTAGTGTCTCCAAATCTTAAGGGCAAACACCACGGCTGCCAGTTCGAGATCATGCATACGGTAGTTCTGCTCGTGTTGCCAAAGTTGTCGAGAGGCATACGCCACCACTTTTCCTTGTTGCATCAGCACACAGCCAAGGCCCTGCTTTGAGGCGTCACAAAATACGTCAAAGGTTTTGGTCGGATCGGGTAAAATCAACACGGGCGAGCTCGTCAACCTTTTCTTTAGCTCTTGAAAGCTCTGTTCACACACCTCAGACCATTGGTATGGGGCATCCTTTCTAGTTAACGAGGTCAACGGTAGCGCCAGTTTAGAGAATCCTTCAATGAATCTTCTGTAGTACCCTGCAAGACCGAGGAAACTCCTGATCTCAGTGACCGAGTTGGGTCTCTCCCACTTAAGTACCGCTTCCACCTTGGAGGGATCAACTGCTACACCTTGCTCGGATATCACATGTCCGAGGAAATGAACCTCGTTGAGCCAAAAGCTACACTTAGAGAGCTTAGCGTAGAGATTCTTATCCTTCAAAACTTGTAACACCATTCTCAGATGCTGCTCGTGTTCACTCGGATTTTGGGAGTAGATGAGGATATCGTCAATGAAGACTATCACAAACGAGTCCAGGTAAGGTCGGAAGATTCTATTCATGTAGTCCATGAAGATAGCTGGGGCGTTGGTAAGTCCAAAGGGCATAACCACGTACTCAAAATGCCCATACCTTGATCGGAAGGCTGTCTTCGGAATGTCTTCTTCTCGGACTCAGATTTGGTGATATCCAGATCGGAGATCTATCTTTGAAAACACCGACGCTCCCTTGAGTTGGTCCAATAAGTCATCAATCCGAGGGAGGGGATATTTATTCTTCACCGTTACCGCGTTGAGCTTCCTATAGTCAGTGCACATTCTGAGACTACCATCTTTCTTTTTCACAAACAGGACCGGGGCTCCCCACGGCGATACGCTTGGTCGGATTAGCTTTTTGGCCAAAAGTTCTTCCAACTGTTTCTTAAGCTCTTCTAGCTCGGGAGGCGCCATTCTGTACGGAGCAATTGAGATCGGGCCAGTTCCCGGAAGGAGGTCTATACTGAACTCTACTTCTCTATTCGGCGGTAAGCCAGGCATTTCGTCCGAGAAAACCTCAGGGAATTCTCCGACCACAGGGATTTGGTCTAAGGTCGGTTCCTCTGTTGTCTCTAACTTCGCAACCGAAGGGCCACTAAAGATTACGGTCTTTTCTCGGCAATCGAGTAAGACATGGTGTTGAGACATCCAGTCTATGCCAAGGATAATATCCAGCTTGGTTAAGGGTAGACAAATCAAATTGACTTTAAATTCTTTGCCTAATACTTGGATAGGACACTCTAGACACATTTTAGAAGTGATTACAGAAGAATTGGTTAGGGTAGAAATGGATAGTTTGTAAGGCATTTCTACTGGGGATAGTTTTAGTCTATTCATACAGTTAAGGGAAATGAAAGAATGTGTGGCTCCACAGTCAAATAGTACGGCACAAGGAATACTGTTTACTTGGCAAGTACCTCGGATCAGTTTGTCAGCATCAGTCACTTCTTCTCCATCCATAGTGTAAACTTTGCCTCTCTGCATAGGTCGGTTAATACCAGTCTGATGAGCCTTGGTCACATTGACCTCTTCCTTCACAATATTCTCGGTACATCGAGCTACAAAATGGCCAGGCTTGCCACATCGGAAACAGGATCCTCTGGTTTTGCTCGGATCCAGATTCCAGCATTCCCCCCGGTGCTGCCTTCCACAATGTTGGCATATCGGACAGCCACCATTTGACCACCACTCCTCGGAGCTGTTGACATTCTGGAGTTCGGATTCACATATGGGGCAGATCTCTGGACAGCTCCTTTTCCTCTGATCGGACCCACTCCTTTCTGTGCCGACTTGCTCCTCTTTCCATCAGCTTTTCTCTTAAGCCCTTTCTCATAGGTGCTAGCCATGTTCACCAGTTGCGAGAGATTGGCCACGTTCTGATATTCGAATGCGAGCCGAATGTCGTCATGGAGACCAGACTCAAACTTGATGCACTTGGTACGCTCATCAGCATCTCGGTAGCTTCCTGAATAACGGATCAAATCCTCGAACTGAGCGGCATACTCCCCAACGCTCAAGTTTCTCTGTTCTAGCTTGAGAAAAGCGAGCTCCTTCTCTCTCCTTACATCCTCGGGAAAGTACTTTCTGAGGAAGCGAGCTCGGAATAAGTCCCAAGTGATGGCCTCATTAGCCGCTTCCAGTCCTCGGCTCTGTTGCTCCCACCAGTGCTCGGCTTCTTTAACCAGCACAAACTCGGCCAACCTCACTCTGTACTCATAGGGCGGTTGTAGGGATTGGAAGATCTTCTCAATGTCCTGGAGCCATCTCGGAGCTCCATCGGGGTTGTAACCCCCTTCGAACCGAGGTGGTTAGTTCTTCCGAAATCGGCTCATCCAGTCTATCTCGACCGGAGCCGGAGGTTGGGCTGAAGGGCTACAGCTGCAGCTGCTGCGGCTGCGGCGATGTTTTGAGCGAGGTTCTCAGCCTGATTCTGCTGAGCCTGCGCTTGGTTCTACTGTAGTTGAACCAGGGTTTCCAACACAGTGGCAATTCGGTCGTTATCAGCTCGTCTCCCAGCCATGCTGTTTGGTCATGGAGAGAAAACCAATTAACTTCCGATTAATCAAGTAAATGTATATATATAAACATATATATCTATGAGCTCTATTGTCTAACTTAGACTTCTAGACTTTACTTATTTGTCACTCTCTTGGTGAGTAACCACTAGAGTCTTTCACAACTCCAATACGCCGAGGAGAAACTGCTCTGATACCAAAAATGTAACACTCTATATAATAATTACCCTTAATTACCCCAAAATTAGGATTTAAAATTTCTTTTAAGATGAATACGATATTTGCCAAAATAAAATTTTCTTTCATTAATAACAAAACATCAGAGTTTATAAAGCGGAAGACTTAAATGCATCAAATACATAAAGTATAAATTTAGGTACATTCAGTTCGGTCATTCAAAATACAATCAGTGTTTTAGCTCGGCCCAACTGGCCGAGACCCAATACAAAACAATGTTCTAGCTCGGCCCAACTGGCCGAGACCCATCCACCTATCTGACTCTAAATAACTTACTCTCCCTGTGAGGGAGAGTGATCCTGCTCGGGCTCAGTACCTGAAAAATGGTAAGGAGGTGAGCATTAAACAGAACTTAAATAAGCAGTTTCTAACATGACATACCGATCTACCAAGCCAAACACAAATAGTTAAATAGCAAATAAATCACAAGTAATCAAACCCATGTATCTCATGCACATATCAACATTTAGCTCGGTTCGCATACCCACATCCTCGTCTAGCTCGGCTCACATCATAAACCAGTTAACTCAATACTAGCTATACCTCGGTTTACATTCTCTTACCTCGGATTACCATCTCTATCTCGGATCCATTACTCATTATTCCACTCACATAGTTTACAATCTTTTACTCTTCTCGGATGCATACACCCAGTGCATGTCTTACACCATTTAAGTCGGATATTGGAGTGTCCATAACTGCGAGTACCACAATACCCGTCTTACAGCTGCGAGCACCACAATGCTCGGCTTACGCGATCAATGCACGCACCCAGTACGCGTCTGCTATGACCAGGAACACTACCGCCGATCATTCTATGGAGTAAGGAGTGTCCATAACTGCGAGTACCACAATACTCGTCTTACAGCTGCGAGCACCACAATGCTCGGCTTACGCGATCAATGCACGCACCCAGTACGCGTCTGCTATGACCAGGAACACTTCGTACCGATTCCGTTCTCGGAACCTTGTGTGTCATAACTGCGAGCACCACCATGCTCGTCTTACAGCTGCGAGCACCACAATGCTCGGCTTACGCGATCAATGCACGCACCCGGTACGCGTCTGCTATGACCCGACCACACAACCATTTCTCTTTAATTCCCTTTATCTTATTAACCATTACTTTTAGTTCGGTCCACCTCAGTTCACCTCTTTAATTTATTCCTCTTTGCGTCTATCTCGGCTCAATCCTTCACCCATTTTCGATTTCCATTATTCCTATTATCTATCTCGTCTACCTATCTCATTATGTAACTTATTAGTTTGTCTTTTCGGTCCACCCTGGTTACCATTTTTCTCATTCTCCATTCTCACCTTCTCTCGGCTCGGCCACAGATACAAATACCAAATATCGAAGCTCATAAACACTTATACCACCACAACCGTATGCACAAAACATTTAGTCAATCCATCATATAAAATACAACATATGAAATATAGCATGTAATCAAAAGTGATATTCCATCTTCACCTAAAATCCATGTTTCTAGTTCATTCATTAATTCCCCTTTTTCCCTTTTTACCATTTCTCTTCTAACATTAACCTATGTCCATTCCCTAATCTAATACCCACTCTTCGTACCCTTTATGAACACCCTAGAAACCCAAACTCGAGTAGAGGTAACACTCACTCCTTACCTCAAACCGTGTGAGATAAGAGTTGAGAGTTTGAGAATGGTTTTCTTGATGCTTGATCTTGGAGCTTCACACCTTTGAATCCTTTTCCTCCTTGCTGCCACCACCACGCCACGCTACACACGAACTTCACGGCGGCCCAGGGACTCCAGATTAAAACGGGGACGGAGAGGAGGAGAGAGATATGTGAGGGAGAAAGAGAGTGAGACGTAGGGAGAAGAAGAATGAAAAATGAGAAATGTTATGTTGTGTATGTTGACTCTCTTTTATTCATTTAGGGGAAATATTTGTGTGGTTAAGATTCATTGGCTTCTTGGAGAAGCTAGAATGTGTGGGCAGGATTCATTGGCTTCTTGAGGAAGCCATGAATAGTATATTGAAAGGGACATAAAGTAATGATAGTGACATAAAGTGAAAGATAGTACCGTACGGACGATACGAAAACCAAAGGATCAACAGCTCAAAATGAGCTGGCACGGAGGAACTAGGAAGTGTCAGCTCGGGTACGTCGGCTAGGATACGTCGGCTCGGTATGGAGGAATCGTAGTAGTCCGAGCTTCCATCTCGGATACTAGTGTGAGGTATGCTAAGGTCGGCTAGTCCGGACTGGACAACAGGTTCCGCGTTTTGATTCTCATCCAGCTCGGTTCATATGCACACAATCTCATCTAGCTCGGCCGAGATCGGTCCGAGGTCCTATACTTACATCCTAGGTCGGCCTATGCTCATACTACCTTTCTAACCTTGTACAATTTCTAAGGCCTAATCCTATCCTTAAATAAATATTTATATACTAAAATTGTATTATTTAATATTAATTTTCAGGATGTTACAAGTACAGCTCGGACATGGATGAGGAAGACTTTGGTCTCATGGTCAGGAAGTTCAGCAAATTTTTTAAAGGCAAAAAGAACTTCACAAACAGAGCAAGAGATACCAGAAGCACTCACCACAAAGGCTCAAGTTCAAAAGACCGAGTTAGATGCCACGAATGTGGTGAAGCAGGTCACATTAGAACTTACTGTCCAAGATTACAAAAGCAAAGTGGTGAAGAAATAAAGAAGAACAAAGACCACAAGAAGAAGAGAGCTTACATAGTGTGGGATGCACCCAACAACAATACCAGCTCAAGCTCCAGCTCAGGCGATGAAGAAGAAAAAGCAATTCTGTGCTTAATTGGAAGGGAAACTGTGTTCAGAAGCCCGAGCCAAACAAGCCCCAAGCAAGAATGGTGCTCGAACCGTGAAAAGGAAGTATCGAGCTCATCACTCAGAATAGATGAACAAGATCTTCCTGTATATGACTCTTGCTCGGAGTGTGAAGATGAGGAAGCTTGTTCGAGTCTCAGATATACCGATCAAGAAGACTCATCGAGCCCGACTTTTGGCACAATTAATCAAAGATCAAATTTCAAATGCTTAATGGGCAAACACAGCGAGGAAACTTCAGCCAGCCAAATAATGTCCGAACATAAAAACACTGAGGTAACCTCTACATTTGATTCTGACTCTGAATCTGAATTCAATGACTCTGTTGAATATTATTATGCTTATCTTGAAATGCAAACCGAATTCAAGAAGTTTGCTAAAAATTTCATTAAGTTGAAACTCGGTCTTTCAAAATACAAAGAGCAAGTTCTTGATTTGGAAAATTCAATTGAAATTCTGAAAAGCAGAAACGAGTCATTAGAAAACACTATCACTCAGTTGAAAAATGAAAATCTTGACTGCTGCACTAAATATGAAAAGGAAATTTCTGACCTAAAATTTAAAAGTGCAACTGTCATCAAGAGTGATGTCTTGTTTGATCGGCTTTTAGCCGAACATAGGAACTACTCGAACAAAACTGGCCTCGACTACACTCAGACCAAGAAGAAAGCAGTAAGGAAACTCGGCTATGTCTCAAACTTTAATAACTCAAAACGGCCGAGCTGCTCCTACTGTGGCCTTCATGGTCATACACCCAATGAATGTAAAATCCGACGTCACGGTGTAACCAAGGGCAACTTTGTTTGGGTAGTCAAAAAGAAAGATCCAACTGCTAACCCCCAGGGACCCAAAACAATTTGGGTACCCGAATCAAAGAAGTAATATTTTTGTGATGCAGGTGTGCTTCCGAGCAAAAGAGAGCAGATGGTACCTTGACAATGGATGCTCGAAGCACATGACGGGGGACAAAACTCTACTCATTGAACTTTCACATTCAGATAAGGGCTACGTCACTTATGGTGATAACAACCGAGGTAAAATATTGGGTGAAGGTAAAGTCAGTAACTCTGCCAACTTGGTTATCAGTAATGTTTTACTTGTAAAAGGGCTAGAACACAATCTTTTAAGTATTAGCCAACTTTGTGATATTGGTAACCATGTTGTTTTTACCTCTACCCATTGCATTATTAAAAGTGACGAGGACAACTCTGTCAAATTTGTTGGAAAACGATTTAACAATACTTATTTGGTTGATTTGAATGAAATCACCTCTTTGGTAACCACTTGCATGGTTAGCAAAGAAAGTGACACATGGTTATGGCATAGAAGGACAGCTCATATAAATGTAAACCAGTTAAAGAAACTACAATCAAAAGAATTAGTGATTGGTTTACCAAAGCTAAATTTTAACATTGAGGGAGTTTGCTCTTCATGCAAGAAGTGCAAACCGATCAAAAAGAAAAACGATTTTCCATCTAAGTTGATGGTCTCGACAACGCATCCGTTGGAAATGTTACACATGGATTTGTTCGGACCATCACAAGTCAAAAGCTTTGGTGGCAATCTCTATGCCTTAGTAATTGTAGATGACTTTTCCAGGTTTACATGGACTTTATTTTTAAAATCAAAAAGTGAAACTTTTGAAACTTTTAAAGAGCTTGTCAAGCAACTCCAAAACCGAGCTAACCAAAAAGTAGTTGTAAGCCGAACAGACCATGGCGGTGAGTTCAAGAACTACAAATTTGACAAGTTTTGTTCTAAGTTCGGAATAGAACATCATTTTTCTGCTCCTCGGACTCCCGAACAAAACGGAGTTGTGGAACGGAAAAACCGAGTTCCAGAAGAACTAGCCCGAACCATGCTAAATGAATTCAATTTACCACATTATTTCTGGGACGATGCGGTGAACACAGCTTGCTATGTAATGAATCGCATCCTCATCAGACCAATTTTAAAGAAAACTCCATATGAACTTTATAAGGGTAGAAAACCAAAAATTTCTCATTTCCATACATTTGACTGCAAAGTCTTCATTTTAAACAATGGAAAAGAGCATCTCGGCAAATTTGATTCTAAAGCCGATGAAGGAATATTTTTAGGTTATTTTACTCATAGTAAAGCATTTAGAGTTTTTAACAAAAGGACCTCCACTGTGGAAGAGTCCGTGCATGTGGTATTTGATGAGTCTCCTCGGAGAGACAATGTTGGTTGTGCAGATAGAGAAGATCATCATATGGATGAACTCGATACGAGCACAACAACTGAAAGAGCTCAAAAGGATGAAACTGCTGAAGACAAAGATCGGAGGGACGAGCTTGTTCCGAGCCAAACAAACAAGGAAAAAACCGAACTCAGTCCGAGCCAAATTCAAAATAGTCAGTCCGAACTCATTCCAAGCCGAGCAGAGCAGTTTGAGCTCAGTCCAGCCTGGAAGAGAGTCAAGGACCATCTGATAGAGAATGTGCTCGGCGACTTGAATAAGGGAGTTTTAACTCGTCGTTCTATTCAGAACTTTTGCAATTTCGCTTCCTTTGTTTCTCAAATTGAACCTAATTCGATTGATCAAGCAATTGATGATGAACATTGGGCGATTGCCATGCAAGAGGAACTGAATCAATTCATCAGAAATGATGTCTGGGAATTGGTTCCTCGGCCCAATGATCATACGATAATTGGCTTGAAATGGATTTTCAGAAATAAAATAGATGAATTAGGCTTAATTATAAGAAACAAAGCAAGATTAGTTGCTCAAGGCTACAACCAAGAGGAATGTATCGATTATGATGAAACCTTCGCTCCAGTTGCTAGGCTTGAAGCAATCCGAATTTTACTTGCTTTTGCATCTATTATGAATTTCACCCTTTATCAAATGGATGTAAAGAGTGCTTTCTTAAATGGCTTTATAAATGAAGAAGTATATGTGAAACAACCTCCTGGCTTTGAAAATTTTGAATATCCAAACCATGTATTTAAACTCAAAAAGGCTCTTTATGGTTTGAAACAAGCTCCGAGAGCTTGGTATGATCGTTTGAGCTCATTTTTACTCGAACAAGGGTTTGAGAGAGGGAAGGTTGACACAACTCTATTCATTTATAAATCCAAAAAGGACATATTGTTAGTACAAGTTTATGTTGATGATATAATTTTCGGTGCTACTAACATGTCTCTTTGCAAGAAGTTCTTTGAATCAATGCAAGGTGAATTCGAGATGTCGATGATGGGAGAACTCACATTCTTCCTTGGGCTGCAAATAAAGCAAGTTGATGAAGGAACCTTTGTGCATCAAGGAAAATACTGCAAGGCACTCCTCAAGAAATTTGGCTTAGAAAATTGCAAAGAAGCTGCCACTCCCATGAGCACATCCAGCTATCTCGGCAAGGATGAGTCAGGTAAAGCCGTGGATGTGAGCAAGTATAGAGGCATGATAGGAAGCCTTCTATATTTGACTGCGTCTCGGCCAGATATTATGTTCAGTGTTTGTTTATGTGCTCGTTTTCAAGCTAATCCCAAAGAATCTCATCTTTCGGCAGTTAAGCGAATTTTTAAATATTTAAAAGGAACTGTGAACACTGGTCTGTGGTATCCTAGGGATGCCAATCTAAGTTTGATTGGGTATTCGGACTCAGATTTTGCTGGGTGCAAGCTTGACCGAAAAAGCACAAGTGGAACTTGTCATTTGCTCGGCAGTTCCCTTGTGTCGTGGTTTTCTAAAAAGCAAGCTTGCGTTGCTTTGTCAACAGCTGAGGCCGAATACATTGTTGCTGGTAATTGTTGTGCTCAAATTCTTTGGATGAAACAACAGTTATCAGATTTTGGCTTAATTTTAGATCACATTCCTATCAAATGTGACAATACAAGTGCAACCAATCTAACAAAGAATCCAGTGTATCACTCTCGAACAAAACACATTGAAATTAGGCATCCTTTTCTTCGAGATCATGTTCAAAAAGGTGACTGTGTCATAGAATTTGTAAGTACTTAAAATCAATTAGCCGATGTGTTTACTAAACCTTTGCCGAGGGAAACTCTTTATAAAATTCGGCGTGAGCTCGGCATTCTAGACGAATCCAGTGTATGCTCAGCGCAAGCTCGGAATCCTGGATAAGTTTAGCATGTGCTCGGCATGAGCTTGGTTTTCAGTATATCATAAATTTTGATCACCTTCATAGTCTCGATCTTTACATTCAATTGTGTATTTGTTTAAATTTCCTGAAATTTCACATTCTTCAAAACTTCTACCCTTTTTCTAAATTTTTATCTAAGGGGAGAAGAGTGCTGTTTTTAATATTTGAACTTTCATATTATGTTATTCTTCATTCTCACCTTTACCTTTTAACTTCTCGGATGAGAAGCATGCTTTCACTGTTAAAGGGGGAGAACGATAATCATGAAAATTTTCTTCCTTGGTTATCATTTTAAAGTCTTAAGGGGGAGAACAGTTTTTTTTTTAAATCAACAAGTGGTACATTACTAACAAGTGGTACAGAAAAATGTTAATCTTTTTTTTCCAAAAAGGGGGAGAAAGGTGTTAATCTTTTCTTTAGTTTTTATTTCTCTCTTTTGGCGAATGTGCTTAATCTTTGGCTCCTTTTTGATCATGCCAAAAGGGGGAGAAAGGTGTGTTTGTTGTTTGTTTTTGATGTTTCAGATTTTGCGAGCATAAATTCAGGGGGAGTGTTTGACGAGCTGCTCCTGCTCCACATTTTTACATCCTTTCAACAAGTGGAAGTGGGAGAAAGGTCTGATAAGTGCATTTTCATGTGCAACATGTGGTGTATTTTCGAGCAAATTCCAATCAGTGCCAAGTCCAATCAGCTTACGAGCATACAGTCAGGGGGAGAACACAAAAAAAGCAACAAACTGTTAAAGAATATTTGTCATCATCAAAAAGGGGGAGATTGTAGACTCACAATGCAGAATCAAAGAGCTTTTGATGATGTTAAATAAACAGACTCGGCTTGTGCTTAGCGTTAGACAAGTCAGACTTATCAGCGCAAGCGTTCAGCTAAAGGTACAAGCTCTGCAAAGGCAGAGGCTCGGCAGAAGCTCGGAAAACTAGGGTTCTTCGCTACCTGCATCAAGTCAGCTTTTGTAGATCAAGCTCAGCTTTGACTCGGCCCGTGATCAAGGCCAAAGTTCATCCAAGTTTGCAAGCTCGGTTCTTCATTTCAAGGCAGTAAGCTCGGATGATGATTTGCTCGGTACTCGCTCGGATTAAGCTCGAAACAGCCACAACATCTGATAGAGTAAATAAGCTTGGGTTGATCGTTCTAAACTTGACTATTTGCCGACGCTCAGATCAAGCTCAGAAACACCAAGCTCGAACAAAGCCAAAAGCTCGGCAATCTCTGTTCATCGTCTTCAACAATGCATCGTCTTCAACCTTCAGACTCTGCTCAACTGTTCCGTACTTTTTATTACCGTTGAGTCTGGGTAGAAGTCCTAGGTTTAGCTCCTATGCTCTGACAAGTTTGAAATTCAAAATGAGTTAAATCAAAGGTTGGTGAACTGTCACCATCACTGCTCTGCTGTCTAAATGTTACCGTTGGAAACCCCATCTCCGTACAGCTCTCTTTCTCTCTTTCTCTGCAGAAAAGAGGAGACTATAAAAGAGGGGGTCTTCAACGTTAACATGGATTGATTCTTTTACAACCATTTTTCTCAGAACTTAAACTTTCATTTTTACTTTAAAAAGAAAAAAAAAACCAATAGAGCAGAAATCACAAACTCACAGAGAAGAAGAACATTCGATTTTCATACGAACTTAGAGAGTTAAAACTTTCAAATCTTAACTCTAAGTTCGAATCAGTTCTTCTCTGTGAAATCCTTCTAGAATTGACTCACTCTTGTTATTCAATCTTTCATCATATTCGAAGAGTGTTTCGAATTGGAGCCATACACTTTCATCATCTTCTTCGTTGTATTTGCTGTTGTGAGAAGCTGGTCTCTGATCGAGAAAGCTTCGATTTGTAAAGGTTCCAAAGAGGTTCTTTGGTCGTCGATTTGTTGTGGGTAGTTTGTCACGAGTTTGGTACACTCGTTTGACTGGATAGGTCTAGAGGGGTAGGCTCTTGTAAATCCTTTGTAACCCAGAAAATCGATTTTTTTAGTGAAAGCTCTCTGAAAGGTTTTCAGAGGGGACTGGACTAGCTCTCAGGGTGAGAGTGAACCAGGATAAATCTCTGGTGTTCTTTCTTTACTGCTTATCTGTTGCTGCCAAGCGTAACGTTAATTCCGCTAATCTTCATTTATCTAAGTTCGAACTGTTATTTTTCTTAGCTCGGCCCTTTGAGTGTTGTTCTTCGAACTTAAGTCAAAAACCAGCTCTACCTTGAAGCAGCTAGGTTAACTGATTAACCATTTTGTTTATCTGATTGGTTAATCATTTAACCTTGTCTGCTCGGAAAGAAGCTCGGGTTTTCTTTTAAAACCGAACAACATCAGTTTAATTTTCAATAAATCGAAAAATTGCCATATTAGCTTCAATCTCCTATTCACCCCCCTCTACTCGATTGTTAGGCCTCTTGTTGGTTTCCAACACACCCCATCTTTTTAAGGCAGATTTTGGTTTCGAGTTTCTCCAAACCGAATTAAAGCGGGGTTTTCCATCAAAATCGGATCGATTTCGAACGGGTACCCGTGGATGTGGGTTTTATTACCATTTCTATCCAAAATCATGATTGATAGATGCGATAATTTTCAATGCTTTATAATTTTCTTTATTAACTTTAATATTTGAATATCAATTTTATGAATAATGTTATTAATGAGTAAATGTATTTCTACAAAAGATATAAGGGTACTTCTGTAAAAAAAACATTATAATATGTTAATTTGTTTCAACTGAAAAATCATTTTTCTCATATTACATTTTTTAATTATCTATGATATAAGTTGTTTTTATAATTATTTATTTTTATAAAATCATAAATTTTTATAATTAACATATTTCTACAAATTACGTAAGGACATTTTTGTCTACAATATAATATGTTATACTATGTTAATTTTTCTAAACTGAAAAATTACCTTTTGCATCTTACATTTTTAATTATCTATATGCTATATGTTTTTTTAATAATTAATTATTTTTAAAAAATTATAAATTTTTATAATTAATATATTTTTACAAAACACATAAGGGTATTTTTGTCTGCAATAATATGTTATACTATGTTAATTTGTTCCAACTAAAAAATCATCTTTCTTATATTATACTATTTTTTAATTATCTATGTTATAATTATCTATTTTATAATTATTTAATTTTGAAAATCATAAATTTTTATAATTAACATATTTCTACAAAACATATAAAGGTATTTTTTTTATAATAATCTGTAATACTATTATAATTTGTTTCAAATGAAAAATCATCTTTATCATATTATATTTTTTAATTATCTATGTTATAAGTCTTTTATAATTATTTATTTTTAAACAATCATAAATCCCAATTTCATTAAATTATCATGTATTTGAATTAAAAAAATCAATAAAGAAAATTATTATTTTTTAAATTTATGATATAAGTAAAAAAATTAGCAATTAAAAAAAAGTAAAGGTTTCTAAAATCTTTAAAGATTACAAAAAAGAATAATGAATCATCATTTCAAAAATAACAGATTACAACATTGAATAATGAATCATCATTTCAAAAAATAAAAGATTACAATAATGAATGATGGGTAACTTGTTATACTTGTTATAATAGGTAAATAAAGATGATGTATGTATCCACCAAAACAAAATCCGGTGTAACTTAGCCTTCACCTTCATTTGGTCTAAGTAGCTGATTGTGCTACTCTTAATTTGATATTTGTGTTGTTTGGAAGCTAAGTGTTCATTGTAATTGAGGTTTGTGGTTAGAGAGTTTCTTATGTACCGTCGTAAAAGTACAGGTTTTGGTATCGTCAAATGGTTAACCAATAAAAACTTGAAACTTCATATAAATAGTCACGTCATCATTTTAATTATTAAAGAATTCAATTTTAACTTTTTGTAATTTAATCTTTCATATCTTAAGTAACTTTAATTAATTCATTTAATTTGAATCAAATAAAATATTTTCTTTTTTTAAAAAAAATTAAAATAAAAAAAATCAGGATTAGTTATCCTTATATAGCAACAACAACAACAACAAGGTTCCACCAACACCATTGTTTCTCTTATCCTTATAAAACAGGGTTCCACTAACAGTTGCATTGTTCAACCATTGTCATTCATCACCAAATAGCTTTTATCAACCTTAATTTTTACCGTTATTCGAGACGACACCATCACCAAACACGACCCCAACATCATCATCATCACCAATCCTCGTTCTCTTCTCTCCCAAAACCTTCATAATCGGGATTATCAAGTATGGCAACATCATTTGCCCCATCTCTTCACCGCCATTTATTCTAACTGCAATATCATCCTCCTGAAGATGAGAACATCGTTTGCCCCATCAAATGTCGTATTCTCAGTTTTCATTTTTACCAATCTCAAACTTTTTTGTTTTGGGAGATATGATTATAATGTTTTGGCACCCCAATAATCATCTATTTTTCGAATTGTTGTATAAAATACAAAGTAGTATCACTTGTAATTATTTGGAGAGTTTATTTTATTTTTGAGCAGTTGACAATATTGGTTGGGCTTTGAGAAAAAAACAATTGACAATTTTGTTTGTGGATGTTATGTGGGAGGTTCATGATTGGATTTTCAATCACAACAAAGGTTCTTATGTGTTCATGTTTAGGACAAGAAGTGGCTTGGACAATAGGCTATGGTTGGAGGTAGTGCTGGCAATTAGGGCGGATGTCCATGGGCCCCGCCCGCCCGCCCTACATTTTTTGTGGGCAGGGCATCATTTTTTAACCCAATTTTCGAATGGGCCCCGCCCGCCTTGCCCATTTCTTTTGTCGGGCATCATTGGGCGGGCAGTGAGCTGCCCACGGGTCGCCCATTATTCAGTTAAAAAAAACACAATTAGCAAATGAGCAACACATCCTAAAAACCTAAGCCCATCCCAAACCCCAAAAGACCAAAACATACCTAAAATTAAAAACAAGAAAAACCATCAGTAAAAAGTTAAGCAGCAACCCTACTCCAAAGCTACTCCAAATATTTCCACAATCCACACCGACCCCTCTCTCTCTCCAAGTCTCCAAGTCTCCAAACTCCATAGCCTCCGCCCTCCACGGTCCACACCTCCTCCACAGACTCCATAGCCTCCACCGCTCCAACACGCACCGTAGCATGGACAACCATTCACAGCAGCAGAGTCGAACCTTAGCATCGGCGACGACAACGACATCAACAGTAGTGGGAACTGTTAGAACTACAATCGGTGGGTGAAATAACTAGGAAACACTAAGAGAACACCTAGAAGGGGGGGTTGAATAGGTGTTAGAGAAACCTTGAAAGATTTTCGAAAGAAACAAATCAAAACGATTAAAACAAATGATTTTCACAAAATTCTTTAGCCTTAATCGATTAATAACATGAAATAATCGATTAATGCCTCTGTATATTGAAAAATCACTTTTCAATCAAATACGAAAATCAATCAATTAACATTGTTTTAATCGTTTTGATTTGTTTCTTTCGAAAATCTTTCAAGGTTTCTCTAACACCTATTCAACCCCCCCTTCTAGGTGTTCTCTTAGTGTTTCCTAGTTATTTCACCCACCGATTGTAGTTCTAACAATTGATATCAGAGCTCGGTCGAAAGACACGAGCATAGAGCTTTTTCGTTAAGATCCTTGAGAAACTACAATGGGTTCTACGAATCCTTTTGGTGGTGAAGGTGCTTCAATAAATCGCCCTCCTATGTTTGGTGGAGAGGGTTATGGTTATTGGAAAATTAGGATGAGAATCTTTATAGAAGCTATAGATGTGAACATTTGGGAAGCCATTGAAAATGGTCCTTATATTCCCTCAAAAGATGTAGAAGGTGTGCTTACCCTTACTCCCAAAGATAAGTGGACCGATGATGATAAAAGGAAAATTCAATATGATTTAAAAGCAAAGAATATCATCACCTCTGCTCTATCTTATGATGAGTTCTTTAGAGTCTCTCAATGTCGTAATGCCAAAGAAATGTGGGACACCTTGCAAGTCACACATGAAGGCACTAGTGAAGTTAGGCGTGCTAGATTAAATTCTTTGATGCATGAATATGAATTGTTTCGTATGTTGCCTAATGAATCTATATGTTTTATGCAAAAGCATTTTACTCATATTGTTAATCATCTCATTGCTCTTGGTAAAACTTTCTTGAATTGTGAACTTGTTAACAAAGTTTTAAGATGTCTAAGTAGGGAATGGCAACCTAAGGTTACCGCAATTGTTGAATCAAAGGACTTGGACACCATGGACTTAGCAACACTTTTCGGAAAGCTACAAGAACATGAAATGGAGCTTGGACGTTTGCAAATGCATGAAGAGTCGGATAAGTACAAAGAGAGAAAAGGAATTGCTCTTAAAGCTCAAAGGTAATATAAAAAGGAAGAGAGTTCCGATAATGATGATAATGAAGATTCCGATTCGGACATTGATGAAGAGGAGATGAAGCTTCTACTAAGAAAGTTCAATAATATTCTAAGGAGAAAAGGAAGGTTGAACAAGGACAAAAGTAAAGAGAAGAATTCCCCACACTACAAGACAAAGACTTCAAAAGAAGGTATAGTTTGCCATGAATGTGGAAAGCCTGGTCATCTCAAGTACTCATGCTCTAAGTATCTTAAGAAGAAGGAGAAAGAAAAGAAAACTAAAAGGGCATACATAGTTTGGAATAATGATGATGAAGAAGACAAGAAAAGCACATCAAATAGTTCTTCGGATGATGAAGATGCCGCTTGTCTCAACTTGATAGCTCTAGTAAATGAAGAGGAAAGTTCAAATGATGAATCAAGTGAACAAAGCGAGGAAAGCGATGTAAGTGAAACTAAATCCGAAATTTCTTCCATATATGAAATTTTATATAATGCTTATGAAGAAATGCATGAACAATTTAAGAAACTAGCTTTGAAAAACATTGAAAGGAAGAAGCTCATTTTGAAACATCAACAAGAGATTTTAGAACTTCAAAAACAAGTTGATGAGCTTAATCTTGAAAATGAAACCCTTGATCTTATATATGCTAGTTCTTCTTGTGATTGTGCTAGTAGATTGAATATTGTGGTTGATTGTGAGAATTGCAAGTTGCTTAAAGATGAAAATGCTATTTTGAAAAATAAGCTTGCAAGTTTCAAAAATGGTGACATTAGATTGCGCACATTGTTAAATTTTCAAAGAGAAAATTCAAACAAGTTTGGTTTGGGTTATACTAATGCTAAGAGTAAATCTCATAGAAATGTTGTTGATTTTTCTAAAGTTGATTTTTCAAATGCACCAACATGTTTCTATTGTGGTACTCATGGACATACTTCAAATGTGTGTTATATTAAAGTGCATGGTATACCTAAAGGAGATTTTGTTTGGGTGAAAAAGGGTGAGAGTCCCTACACTAACAAAAATGGATCCAAAACCATTTGGATACCAAAAAGCAAAGCATGATTGTTTTTGTAGGTATGATTGAAGATGCAAATGAAGGTCTATACACATTTCTTCAAATCTCAAGTAAAAGTCCTACAAGTTGACACAATTGATATTGTTGGATATCTTCAATTGGTATGAAGAAAAGATCCTACAAATTGGTAACATTTGATATTATACAATTGGTATACAATTTGTTATAATTGATATCATTGAGTAATCATTAGATGATTATCATGCTTTGGTTGTTATATCTTATTAATCTCTCTATTTTGGCTTAGATCTTATATTTCAATTGGTATATATTTCTTTTTGATAATGCCAAAGGGGGAGAAATATGATGTTTTGAAAAAGGGGGAGATTGTTGAGCAAAGTTGTTGGAGATAGGGGGAGAATCAAGCTTTTATCTCAATTAGATTTCAAATGTCAAAAGCATAAATTGAGGGGGAGCAAGAGTCTCACCAAGTGATCAAATGGTTCAAGCATCAACAACTTCAATGAACTTCATAATTTCAAAACATGTTTGTCATTTTCAAAAAGGGGGAGATTGTAAGATCCATGAAGAATGTTTTGATAAATGCCAAAAGTTTTTGAACAAGCTACAAAAGGTTTTGAACAAGCTTCAAATGTGCTGATCAAGATCAAGCTCGACAAGCAACAACAAACATCAAGTTATGAAGAGAGAACCAACTCATGAAGACTTAGTTTGGTAGTTTGTGTTTTAATGTTTTATCTTTTGCCTCACAAGTCTTTTAGTTTATGAGTTTGGGTAGAGTTCTTAGAGGGTAGTGAATCTCTTTTGATTGCATGATTATATCATATTTTGAGTATTCAGTTTGCCTAAAATCAATAGGTGGCTTAAAGGTTTGAAAGAAAAGGTTTAGTTTTTGAGAAAACAAGTTTTAAGTGTTTTTTGAACTGACTACTCGATTAGCCACTTGATTAATCGTGTAGAATTTTCATGTCTTGCGCAAATGCTCGATTAAGGGGCTGATTACTCGAGTAGAATTTTGAAGCCTTGCGTAAATACTTGAGTAGTAACTTAAATACTCGAGTAGTGAACAAGTTTTACACTTGTTACTCGAGTAGTGACTTTGTTACTCGATTAACACGAGTTGTAACTGTTTTTAAATGAGTTTTTCACTTCTCAAAAGCACTTCTAACCATTCCTAACTTTTGGGTATTCTATATAAATCTATTTCTAACCTTTGTGATTATATTCCATCATTTTGATATTCATTTTACAAAGAATCAAGCCACTCTATTCTCTCTCACTTTCTCAAGATCAAAGTTCTCATTTTTACATTCTTTGATCAAGAACCTTGAATCTCTCATGTTGATATTTTCATAGCTTTTGAAAGAGATTCATAGGATTGTTATTTTGTTTTCATTTGGTTGTAATCTTTGCAAGAGGCAAGCTATCTACAACAATTGGAAGTCTTGGTTGTGAATCAAGCAAAGTTATATTGGAAGCCTTGGTGTGGCATTTCATCAAGCACTTGGAAGCCTTGTTGTGTTAACAAGCAATTGGAAGTCTTGTAGTAAAGCAAGCATTGGAAGTCTTGTTGTGGGTATCGGCAAGCAAGAGAAGAGGTTAGATTAGATATCAATAGGGTTACAAGGCAAGGGTGTGGTATCTCTTGTAGGCTAGCAAGAAGGGAGTCTTGTGAGGCATTTACTTGTAATTTGAGAAACTCTAATTCGTCATAGTGAAGAATCTCTCTTGGTTGAAGAGGGGACTGAAATAGCTTTCAAGTGGATGAAAGTGAACCAGGATAAATCACTGTGTCGTATCTCTAAACTCTCTCTACTCTTTACATTCTTGTTATTCATATTGTTCTTGGTTGAAAACCTAGAAAAGATTGATTTTCATAATTGATTGAATTGAATCTTTATTGTTCAAATTGATAAAGGGAAAATCATTTTCATAACTAGTTAATCAATAAAAATATTGGTGTTAATTGTTTCTGCTGAATCTCTGATTATACATGTTAATTGATTGATTTTCGTATTTGATTGAAAAGTGATTTTTCAATATACAGAGGCATTAATCGATTAGTTCATGTTATTAATCGATTAAGGCTAAAGAATTTTGTGAAAATAATTTGTTTTAATCGTTTTGATTTGTTTCTTTCGAAAATCTTTCAAGGTTTCTCTAACACCTATTCAACCCCCCCTTCTAGGTGTTCTCTTAGTGTTTCCTAGTTATTTCACCCACCGATTGTAGTTCTAACAGGAACGACGAATCGGCTTCAACCACAACCACAAAACTCAAGTATTTCCTTATACTCTTACTTCTAATTATTTATGTTTATTTTCATATTATTGTTATTTGGGGTTTTGTTTTGGAGTTTTTGAAATTGTGAATGTGAAATTAAGATCTACATTTTTTTTGCTGCTGTTGGTTTTTTTTGCTGTTGTCATTTTATTATTTTTTCTTGGAAGGGACTGTCGTCTTTATTTTTAGCTGTTGTGGCTGTGGTTTTATTTTATTTTATTTTTTTTGTGTTTTTTGGTTTGTTAATTATTATCTATTATCTATTTCAAATAGACGTTGTTAATGTTGCACCTGGCAATCTGGATCTTAAGGATATATTTGTGATTAAGAACGATGATGTTGATGATGACGTTGATGATTTTGAGGAGGAAGAGGATGTTAAATCTAAGGTAAAAAAGCCAAGAACAACAAAAGCTAAATGTTGGGATTATTTCACAATGATAGAAATTGTGGATAAAGTGAGAGGGTATAAAAGGGTCAAATGTAATGCTTGCAATGCAGCATGCCTAGCTGGTGGTAAACATGGGACAAATTCTATGCGTCGTCACTTGTAGGATTGTTAAAAACATGAATCTAAATATGTGGGTTAAATGTTGTTGGATGGGCAAGCAAAACTTAAGTCTCGTGTAATTGATCAAATGGTATCACAAGAGATGTGTGCTTCCACGATAATTGAGCATGATTTGCCATTCAACTTTGCAGAGTACAAAAGCATTAGAGCTTGGCTGAAGTACTTGAATCTTGATTGGATTCCTATTTCTAGAAATACTGCAAAGGCCGATGTGTTGAAAGTTTATATGCGTGAGAAGCATAAGCTAAAGGAAACATTGGCTAGCATTCCTAATAGGATATGCTTAACTTCTGATTTGTGGACAACTTGCACTACTAAGGGCTACATATGCTTGACTGCTCATTATGTTGACTCGGCTTGGAAATTAAATAGTAAAATTCTCAACTTTTTCCACATGCCTCCTCCCCATTCGGGTTTAGAAATTTGTGCAATGTTATTAGAGTTTTTGAAAGAGTGGAACATAGAAAAAAGTGTTTTTCTATAACTTTGGACAATGCAACATCTAATGACACATTGGTGACTACATTAAAGCATAAACTTGATGAGAAGAATGGGTTGGTGGCTGGAGGTGAATTTTTTTCATTTGTGTTGTTCTGCACACATTCTGAATTTGATAGTTCAAGATGGATCGAAGGTGGCTAGTGATGCTTTGCACAAGATAAGAGATAGTGTGAAATGTGTGAAAGACTCAGAAATTAGAAAGAAGAATTAAAAAAAATGCATTGAGAAACTGGTGGAATTGATTGTTCTGTAGACTTGAAACTTGATATGCCAATCAGGTGGAATTCAACATATATTTTGCTTAGTACTACTCTCAAATACAAGCGGGCATTTATTAATTTTCCAATGTATGATTCTGCATATAAATATTGTCCATCTCTTCAAGAGTGGACAAGAGCGGAAAGGATTTGTGATTTCTTGTTTCCATTTTATCAAACTACTGAGTTGATCTTTGGCACTTCCTATCCTACAGCCAACTTGTATTTCATGCAAGTTTGGAAAATTCAATTTGTTATACTCAGAAGTTTAAATGATGGAGATGAAGTCATAAGGGCCATGGGTGTGAAGATGATAGAGAAGTTTGATAAATATTGGGATGAGTACAGTGTTGTGCTTGCTATGGGAGCGGTTCTTGACCCGCGGATGAAATTAAACATGTTGAGATGTTGCTACATGGAAGTTGATGTTTCTACTGCTGCTCATAAGTGTCGTGTACCCATAAGGTTGAATACACCATGATGTTTTTGATGAGTTGTTGTAGCTGGCGAGGGTAACCCCGGTCCTACGTATCCCCAGTGAAAAGGGAATCAAGCCACACATAGTTCTTGAGAGTAGGGATGAGAGAACATACGTTAGCCCCTATAGCATGGTGGTTCTTATAGGGGGTTTACCTGATATGTGTGTTGTGGGCTTTCTGGTGAGGCCCGTGATGAAAGAGTGTTCAATTAGGATTAGTAAAGGTTCTGATAAGATTGCCTTTGTTAATGAACACTGATCCTTATCCCGTAATCTAACCAAGCTGTGCGAGAATATAGGAGAGGCTATTAGGCTTGTTAAGACCGTAACTATTAGTGATAAGAATGAAGATCCTATGCTCGGTTGAGGTCTTGTAAGCCCGTGATTCTCCTAAGTGTCCCTAGCTCGGTGTATGATGCTTCCGACCAGATAGTGATCGGTGCCCTTTACTCCAGTGTTCAACCAGTCGGCATAAAGAAGAAATGGTCGGACTAGAGTTAGGTCCACTACATAAGCCCCCAAGCTCGGTAAGGCGATTTGAGCCTGTACCGAGTTAAAAGGGTTAGCCGAGCAGTTAAGATGAGTGACTGGAGGAGGAGTCTGGGTAATTGCTGTTCGACGCACGGTCGGTTAAGATGGAGTAGGTCGGACCGAGGTCCGGTCCACGACATAAGCCCCCCAGCTCGGGACAGAGTCGTAAAGACTCTGTGCCGAGTTTAGAGCCTTTTTGTGTTGGGTCGATCAAACGTCCTTTTCCGAGGTTTGGTGGTGACGTGGAAGATTATTTGCGGCCAAGACCTTTTATTCAGAAGAGTATTGCTGATGGCTGATACCGTTCTTTGTGCTCGGATAATGACAGGGAAACCCGATAGGAGATTCTTCACAATTAGCAAACGATTCCGAGCAGGGGAAATCAACAAAATATTCTTCATACCTGGAACGAGAGACTCTAGTGGGGAACACAATGCGAGGTTTCCACAATCGTCTTATGAATCCGAGGAGAGAAGGGTAGTGCGTGATTCCCGACATTCTGAATGTATGAGATACCAAAAGGGGGGACGCTGTCAAAGGTCCGTGCGCAATTGGCATATGTATTCGATGCGGGGAACCGTGCACAGGCTTCTCTACGCTCGGAACACAAGCGCAAAGAGGGAAACTCGGCACGGGGGTCCTCGCCAATGTCAATAGGTTCCGAATAGAGTAACATGTTATTGTGTTCGCTATGCTCGGAAAACAATTTGCTCTTTGATGAGAATCTCGAAGTGGGTTATTCAGCAGCTCGGGCCATGTAACTCGCATATGTGCACAGAAAATAATTTAGCGGTTGTCGTTCAAGTTTATAACAATAATAATAGATAACAATAGACATGTAATGACTTTAATTAGCAAAAGTGTAATATTTTTGCTGTTAACTAATAGTCATGTGAGTCAATAAAATATTTGTGCAATTATTAAAAATTAGAAGAAATAACTTCCCTGATTCAGGAGTGAGTATTGAGTTGCTGGGCCCATAGTGGTGTTGTACTCTTTTCTTTTTTCTTTTGGAAATTGGGCCATGTTTAGGCTTGTTAGGTCATCCCCAAGTGTTCTGCAGCAACGGGTTTGGAAGCTGCTATGTGGCGATGACAACAAGCATCAAGCAGCGGGGGGCACGCGCCGGAGGTTATGGCGTTCGACGGTGGTAGCTGCAATAGGGATGGAAGACCATCACGGGTGGTGCGGCGAGAAGGACAAGGACCACCGTTACCGGGGACGGCGAGAACTGGGATCGCCAGAGACGGCGAGAAGAACAACTGAACAGGGACCACCAATGCCATCGTGACCGAACCCGATTTTGAGGCTTGAATGGTGTGGCCGCGGTTCGTGCAGCGATAGCGTACAAAGACCAGCCACACTCGATGGTGGAGAGCAGAGTTGTTTCTCCCGCTTCGCTGTTGCTGTTTCTTGGCAGGATCTTCGTCCCTATTGAGCTCCTAACCACGAGCCACATGGACAGTAACGGTTGTGCCTGGCGGCGACGGGGATCGGTGTCTTCGTTCGTGGGAAGGCCACACGAACCAGATGAGTTCGAGCAAGAATTAGCAGCGCCAACGAGTGATGGTGGGGTGGCGCAGGTGTGACAGTGATGGGCTCATCGTGGTGGCCAGTATCGTGGTTACTGCTACGGATAAGCAGCAACGACGTTGGGTGATGAGGAGCGGCAACACCGCCATGGACAGCCCTTCGAGAACAGCAGCAGTCGGGAACAGTATCAACCGCACCGCGACGTTGATCCTCCTGGACTTGGCAGAATACGTTGTCAGTGTTCGTTTCTCTTTTTTTTTGTTATTTTTCTTTTGTTTTTCGATGAATGTGGATGGGGATCGAAATTTACCGTCCCCACAGACGACGCCAATGTAGTGTACCCATAAGATTGAATACACCACGATGTGTTTGATGGGTTGTTGTAGCTGGCGAGGGTTACCCCGGTCCTACGTATCCCCAGTGAAAAGGGAATCAAGCCACACATAGTTCTTAAGAGTAGGGATGAGAGAGCATACCTTAGCCCCTATAGCTTGGTGGTTCTTAAAGGGGGTTTACCTGATATGTGTTGTGGGCTTTCTGGTGAGGCCCATGATGAAGGAGTGTTCAATTAGGATTAGTAAAGGTTCCGATAAGATTGCCTTTGTTAATGAACACTGATCCTTATCCCGTAATCTAACCAAGTTGTGCGGGAATATAGGAGAGGTTGTTAGGCTTGTTGAGGCCGTAACTATTAGTGATAAGGATGAAGATCCTATGCTCGGGTAGGGTCTCGTAAGCCCGTGATTCTCCTAAGTGTCCCTAGCTCGGTGTATGATGCTTCCGACCAGATAGTGATCGGTGCCCTTTACTCCAGTGTTCAACCGGTCGGCGTAAAGAAGAAATGGTTGGACTAGAGTTAGGTCCACTACAATAAGGTACAAAAAGTAAGCTCAAAGTTGAGTTTGATTTTTGAGAAGTATAAAAGTGCAACTGGAAATTCTTCTAACTCCAATGTTGAAAGTGTTCAACTAACTCCATCTCTTGCTCCAAGTGTGTCAATGGGATCATTCTTTGGTAGCAAAGGCTTGTTTGAAGTAAGTTTACTTATATTTATATTTTTGTTCTTTGATAATTTGATTGTTCTCTATTTTATCTTATTTTAATTTGTTTTGTGTATCAATTATGTTAGGAATTATTCAAACATAATCAATAACTTATAAATGATGTTGGAAAATCTGAACTGGATATTTACTTAGAAGAACCAATTTGGGACATTCGAGTTAATCAAGACTTGGATGTCTTGAAGTGGTAGAAGGATAATGAGGCTCGTTTTTCTAATTTATCATTGATGGCTCGTGATTTGCTAAGCATTCCATTACTATCGTTGCATCTAAATGAACATTTAGCATTGGTGCACTTATCTTAAGCAAATATAGGAGTAGCCTCTTGTCTACAAATGTCCAAGCTTTGATTTGTACTCGCAATTGGTTGCATGGTTTTGGTGAAAATGGTAATTTAATTATTTATTGAAAACTGACTTGTGGATTAGTTTGAATTATAATTTATTGATGCATTTGATTATTTTCTTCTTTATGTATATGAAGAAGATGGTGGTATTGGTATATGATTGACAAATTGAGGAATGAGGGCAAGAATTGAAGGAGCTAATTTTATTATGTTTTGATGTTGGTTTGGTTTGTAATGATAACGTATGACTTATGTTTATGCTGTGATTTATTGTTATGATTCTTATGAACAATGAACTTTTGTTGATGATTTATTGATCATTATGATTATGAAATTTATGAATTTTCAGTTATGATTCATTATTTTTTAATGTTCCAGAAAAAAAAATATATTAGATTTTAATTTTTTTTATTTAAACATGGGCTGCCCATGCCCTGCCCGCATTTAGGGTGGGCAGGGCATGAATTTTCAGCCCTAAATATTATAATGGGCGGGCGGGCATGCTCGTCAAAAAACGGACTTTTGATGGGCATGGGCAATGTCCGCCCGCCCGCCCGAATTGCCAGCACTAGTTGGAGGAGAAGAATTTGCAGACAAAGAAAGATTTTCTGGACAGAGCAATTGGGTTATCTTTGTTGATTTGTGATTGTTAGAACCCTGGCTGAGAATCATCATGATTTAGATGGTGCTAGTGGAACCTTGTTGTTGTAGCTATCGTATAAGGATAACTAATCCTGATTCTTTTTATTTTAATTTTTTTAAATAAAAAAGGAAATATTTGATTTGATTTCAATTAATTAAATTAATTAAAATTACTTAAAATATGAAAGGCTAAATTGCAAAAAGTTAAAATTGGATTCTTTAATAGTAAAGATGATGTCATGGCTATTTATATGAAGTGTCACATTTTTATTAGTTAACCATTCTGTGGTATCGAAATCTGCACTTTTGCGACGGTACCGGAGAAACTCTCTTATAGTTATTCTAGAAAGAGATTTGGCATGTGCCATGTGTTTAGTGTAATTGTTTTATGTGTGAAGTTGTTATTTACAGATGGTAAGTCAGTGTTTTGTATCCTTCTTTGTAAGTGGTAATATAAGTTAGAAAATAGAAGTTAATAGAACTAGTAAAAAGTGTAGAACTAAAGCAAGCTCTCAACGACTCAATCATGTGGTTATCTTTTCTCTTATTTCATTGGCAATTGTTGGTTTTCCTGGGCGGTTTTAATGTGGTTCCGTATGCATACGGCACCACTGGTGAAGACGTATTTTGACCGGTCCCTGTAGGTCATACGTGGGTATTTTTGCAATTATAACCGGTGGTCCTTTCTTTAACTAAAAATGAGCCCTTCTTTGGTTTTAATTAAAAACACATTGTCTTGTCCGAACTCACTCTCTCTTTCTCTTTCATTATATTAAACTTCTTAATTGGATCCAGATATGTCCGTCGAACTCCTCTTCCACTCAAATGCGACAGTTGTTCATAGAAGCTATGTGTCACGCTCCTTCATATTCTACTACTTTATTATAAAGAAATACTCTCTTTGATATTTGAATAGAATATATGGACTTGCTCGAGTAGAGATATAATTAAAAATTCTTTCGTAAAGCTCTTATAGAATAACTTGGTGTTTATTTGTGGTTATTAAAAATCTTTCCAGAATCATTTATGAAAACATTTCTTATTATAGCAGAATACCGTAATTATCAGAGTAAGCGGAAATAGTGACCTTGACTTGATAATTCACATTCATAAATTATTTATAGGAAAAAGAGTAGGTATATATATATATATATATATCATCATCCATAAAAGTCACATACAACCAGGTCAAAGTCGAGATAGCAGGTGTTACGAAAATACAAGTCCATAATATAAACTAACGATAAGACCACCTCACTGAGATCTCTCAAAAATATGTACAATATATATATAGAGCAAAATGTGAAATCTCCAATGGTGGTCCAGTGATCCTCCTCCATAGCATGATCTCCAAAGTCTCCAGCAGCTGCTCCACCCGTCCCACATCCTAATCATCTATACTATGCATCACCTGGTGGATCCCCAACTCCCCACTAGCTCCCAGTGGAGTGCTCGACTGGCTCGTCCTCACCATCGCCCTCCTCCGGGTCCTCCTCTACCTCCTCCGACTGAGTGGGTATCCCACCACTGGGCACTGGGTCCGCTGAGGGTGTCCCATAAACAGGACTCATCGGACTAGGTATAGGAGTCTCCTCTCGAATCACTCGAGAAGCAGAGGGGTGAGATCTAGTAACAGCTCGAAAACGGAAAGAGTGGAAGCGACGAGCGGGTCGAGTCGGGGGTGGTCCATGATAAGTATAGAAAGGGGGTACATGCAAAGTATAGACAATAGGGATGCGAAACCTACGAGGACGGACATGAGCCAAAGGGTTGGGGTGATACAGAGTCACCTCCACCTCACCCTCAAATGTGGCTCGATGGTCCTCGTAGTACCACACTCCGCTAGAGAGCGGGCGCAACTCGATGCAAGCTAGATAGCGTACCATCACCTAACATGGGCAATAAGGGGTAAGCACATAATTCACATAATTGAATAAGAATAAATAAAACATGTAACAATAGCCAGTTACAAATATCCAATGCAAAGGTAAATGCAGATGAATGTATTCCATTTATATTAATACCATTAATTATGAGTAATGATGCATGTCTCCCAATTCCATTGTCCATTGAACGTTCATTCCAATAATTCGCATACATGACCAACATGTATTGTGGAACTGCTCGGATAGTGTGCACACAACGTCACCAAGACGTAACAGCATTCCCAAATGCTGCCCACATTACCAAAATGTGTCATCGAGACAGTTACCACCGAATTATCCCCAACCTTACACCATGCATGTATGCACATAAAAATTATACACCAAGATTAACCAATAATCTTATTATGTGCATCCAATATTATTCCTTCAGTAGGTTAAACTGTTGTTAATAATTTCCCAGTCCTTTTATTGGAACATGACACTTTTTCCCATAAGCATAATTGATCTTAATCGATATCCCATTAGGTATGTTAAAAGTAAAATTGTGTTTCTGTCCTGATCCAAATATACTCGAGTAAACTTCTCCAGACTCGAGTGTTTTCTTGATTTATCAAATTACTCGAGTGTTCCTCCTGGTACTCGAGTGTTCTTTATTTCCAGAACTAAATTTACAAAGATTCAACCATGTACTCGAGTGTTCCAGGCAAGACTCGAGTGTTCTTTCATTTCCAGAAATATACTTTAAAAAATTTCCAGAATACTCGAGTGTCTTATATGAATACTCGAGTGTTCTTGAGTTTTCCAGAAAATTGATTTCCCAAAACAGGCAAAATACTCGAGTATTACCCATAATACTCGAGTGTTTGCAGACAGACAGCACTAAAATCAAGTTTTAACATACCAATTTCGATTATAGTCTATTCCAGTCCAAACCAAAGATCAATATAGCTTACATTACACATTTTAAACATGTTCCAACACAGAATTAACAACATTTAACACTGAATCACAGATTATCAATAATTATGCATAAAAATGCATTTTTCCACAACTTAACATACCAATTTCAATTCTACATATATCCATTCCATTCTCAGCATTGGTACACCTTGCATGTGACCAAATAAACATGTCCAAACCTTCAGTTAAGTCCAGAAAGGCCTCCAAGCCTCAATCCTATTTCAAACTATGCCCATAGAGTCATTCATTGACTCCCATCCTAATTCCACACAATATACCCTTATTCTAGTGAATTAAAAGCTTCACCCTTACCTCAAATTCGTGACTCAACTCTGAAATTGCAGAGAAATTAGCTGGAGATGCTCAAACCCAAAAATCCTTTGCATGCAGCCACAGTTTGAACAGAGCACCAAAACCAGAGAATTTAACATGCAAAATCGTTTTAAAAATTGGGGAAAATGATTAGAATCAATTCTCTGCAACTTAAACTAGAGGTATAAACGAATTTGAGGGTCATAGGGTCCAGGAGCTTACCACAATCCAAGCTGGAAGTGAGCTCCAAGCTTCAAGTTTCTGAACTTGGTCACAGAAAACGCCTCACTTTCGAGCTTCGATTCCCCTTCCTCAGGCAACCACAACTCTCAAATCTTAGGTCTGTGTAAAGCTCGTGATGGGAGCTTTACAATTATGTGTATCACTCAACTCAACTCTCAGAATCAGAGGAGAACGTGGAAGACGAAATTGAAAACCCTAACTCTATATTTTCAGAGAAAAACCAACCAAATCCTCCATTATCTTCAACCAAAGGCTTAAATAGACATTCCCACTCGTCATGCAACTCAACACGAAGGTCCTTAACGTGTACTCGTGGTGTTTTCGTGTCAAACTCGGGGATCGTCGTGTGTTGACTCATCAACCGCACTAACGAGTCCTCCACTGACTCGATTACTCGAGTATTTCCAGGAATACTCGAGTGTTTTGGTCAAATTTTCAAAAATATTTATTTTAATGCCCTTCCCTCCAAAGTCTTCCTAATATTGCTTCTAGGTCCTCTTCCAGGGACTAATATGTAAAAACCTTATTTTTACATATTATCTTCTTGCTCCAATATTTTTCTACTTTCGCAATTACTAATACTAACTCTTACTAAACTTAATTTATTTATGAAATATAATTATGATTAAGAAAGTAATTATAAATTAATCTTTCAATAATCACAATTGTATTACATCAGGAAGCGAAAATTTGGGGTGTTACACTACTCCCCACTTAACAGGAATTTCGTCCCCGAAATTCAGCTTACAAAAATAACTCAGGATAATCCTTGCGCATTCGATCCTCTAATTCCCAGGTTGACTCGAATACATTCCCACTTTGCCACATAACTTTGACCAACGGAATCTCCTTTCCTCTAAGATGCTTAGTCCTCCTATCTTCCACTTTCACTGGGCCAGCTTTAAAGGTTAGGTTTTCTCGTAAGGTTAAATCATCTGGACGAATTTGAAGGATCGAGGTTGGATCATGCACAAACTTTTTCAATTGAGAGACATGGAAAACATTGTGCAGGTTGGCTAAAGATGGCGGGAGAGCTATTTGGTAGGCTACAGGTCCTACTCGCTTAAGGATTTGATAGGGACCTATAAACTTAGGTGATAGCTTCTGAGGTTTCAATGCTCTACTCACACCCTTTAGCGGTACAATCCTGAGAAATACATGGTCGCCTTCTGCAAACTCTAAAGGTCTTCTTCTTCGATCCGAATAACTCTGCTGACGACTAACCGCAGTCCTGATCTTTTCTCGAATCATTCTAATCCTTTCGGTTGTTTGTTGCACCACATCCGGACCAAGATGTAAATTCTCCCCCACTTGAAACCAGCATAGCGGGGTTTGGCATTTTCTCCCATACAATGCCTCAAACGGTGCCATACCGATACTGGTATGGTATCCGTTGTTGTATGTAAATTCTGCGAGTGGTAGTATCTGATCCCAACTTCCTCTTTCTTCTAACACACACGCTCGCAATATGTCCTCCAAAGTTTGGATGGTCCTTTCGGTTTGTCCATCGGTCTGAGGGTGATAAGCTGACTTCATCTTAAGTCTCGTCCCCAGAGCTTGATGCAAACTTGTCCAAAATCTAGACATGAATCTCGGATCACGATCCGAAATAATACTGGATGGTACTCCATGCAATCGTACCACTTCCCGAATATAAATCTGGGTCAGTTTCTCCAAAGAGTAGTGCATATTCACCGGAATGAAATGCGCTGACTTAGTAAGACGGTCCACAATTACCCAGATTGCGTCATGGTTTGCAACTGTCCTTGGCAATCCAGTCACAAAGTCCATGGAAATGTTGTCCCACTTCCATTGTGGAATATCTAGGGGCTATAACACTCCCCCAGGCTTCTGATGTTCCACTTTAACCTTTTGGCAAATTAAACATGACGATACATATTCTGCTACATCCTTCTTAAGACCAGGCCACCAGAACATGCTTTTCAAATCCTGGTACATCTTTGTCGATCCAGGGTGCATACTCATCTGACTCTTATGTGCCTCATCCAAAATCATCCAACTAATCTCCGAGTTCTTCGGTATGCAAATTCTCGTTTTAAAACGAAGAATTCTATCTGACCCTTCTGAAAAATCTGACTCCTTTTATTTTTCCATCAATTCCCTCTTTTCTAGCAATTCCGGATCTTTACGTTGCAATTCTCGAATTCGAGCCAAGAATTCGTTAGAAATTTGCAACATACCCAACGTAATCTGACCTGGTTCCACTTGCATCACCAGGCTTAGATCCCGAAACTCTTCAATCAAAGCCGCTTCCTTAATCATCATGGAACTCACATAAATCGCTTTACGGCTCAAAGCGTCTGCTACAACATTGGCCTTACCAGGATGGTAATGAAGCTCAAAGTCGTAGTCTTTCAAAAATTCCATCCATCGACGCTGCCTCATATTTAATTCCTTTTGATCGAATAAATACTTCAAACTCTTATGGTCACTAAACACCCGAAACGTAGTGCCATAGAGATAATGCCTCCATATCTTCAGTGCAAAGACTATTGCAGCAAGTTCCAAATCATGGGTGGGGTAGTTTACCTCGTGAACTTTCAGTTGACGAGATGCATACGCCACAACCTTTCCTTCTTGCATTAGGACACTCCCAAGTCCTTGTCCCGATGCATCACAGTACACTTCGTACTCCTTGTGAGGGTCATGTAAGATTAACACTGGTGAGGATGTTAATCTTTCCTTAAGCATCAGAAAACTCTTTTCACACTTCTCATCCCATACAAATGGTTGATCCTTCCTAGTCAGCTTGGTGAGGGGTAATGCAATCTTCGAAAATCCCTCAATAAATCTTCTATAATATCCGGCCAATCCTAAGAAACTTCTGACTTCAGTGACCGTCTTTGGTTGAACCCACTGCAAAACTGATTCCACCTTGGCTGGGTCAACTGCTATGCCACCTTCCGAGATCACATGCCCCAAGAACTGGACTTCTTTTAACCAAAACTCACACTTAGAGATTTTGGCGTAGAGTTGCTTCTCCTTCAAAATCTTCAACACTACTCGGAGGTGTTCGGCATGTTCTTCCGGACTCTTAGAATATATCAGGATGTCATCAATGAAAACTACCACGAATGAATCCAGATATGGTCTAAAAATCCGGTTCATATAGTCCATAAAAATGGCTGGTGCATTTGTTAATCCGAACGGCATTACGGCATACTCATAATGTCCGTATCGAGATCGAAATGCAGTCTTAGGGATATCTTCCTCCTTGATTCTGATCTGATGATATCCAAATCTCAGATCGATCTTAGAAAACACCGAAGCTCCTCTCACTTGATCCATGAGATCATCTATCCTTGGCAAAGGATACTTGTTCTTTATAGTCACCTTATTCAACTGTCTATAATCCACACACATCCTAAGGCTTCCATCTTTCTTCTTGACAAACAACACTGGAGCACCCCATGGGGATACACTTGGCCTAATAAGTTGTTTTTGCAGTAATTCCTCAATCTGGTTCTTCAATTCGACCATCTCGGGTGGCGCCATTCTATAAGGAGCGATAGAAATGGGACCAGTTCCTGGAATCAACTCGATTCCAAACTCAATCTCCCTCTTGGGTGGTAATCCCGGCATCTCTTCGAAAAACACTTCCGGAAATTCCCTAACAATCGGAATCTCCTCCACAGACCTTTCTCCTTTCTCCGGCTCAACAGCAGAGACCAAACAGAGATACTTCTCCAAGATTGGGTCTTTAAACAAAAGCGTCTTCTTAGCACAATCAATAACTACGTGGTTGCTAACCATCCAGTCCATACCCAAAATCACATCCAATTGGGACAAAGGTAGACAGATCAAATCTAACTGAAAGACTCGGTCTGCTATCCTAATTTTACAATTAGGACACACCTTTGAGGTGATTACAGGAGAGTTAGTAGGGGTCTCTACCCTAAGATAATAGGGTGATTCAGACACAGGAAATTTCAAACGATTCACACATTCAAATGACACAAATGAATGAGTGGCTCCTGAATCGAATAAAATTCTACAAGGTTGGTCATTGAGCAAATAAGTACCTTGCATGAGTCCTGGAGTCTGATTCGCTTCAGCACCACTAAGGGTGAAAACTCTACCTTGAGTTACCGGCCTGTCCGTAGAACCTCTTTGAGCGTTCTTGGGTGGTTCCTTGCAATCGCGAGAAAAATGACCAGGTTTCCCACAGTTAAAGCACCCACTGTGAGACCAGCAGAACTTTCCAAAGTGATGACGCCTGCACTTCTCACAATAAGGAGCATTATTGTAAGAGGTGTTTCGATCATCAGACATCTTGCCCTTCCCCCTATTCTTATGAGAATAAGGGCCTTTATTACGGTGGTCATGCCCCTTCCGTCTCTGTGGACCATATCCCGAATGTTCCTTCTTTCCTTCCACAATCTGAACTGCCTCCGCCCTTTTATCATCCTCATACATCCTACACATATCAACCAGCGTAGGGAAACTTTGAATCTTTTGATAACTGAACACCGACTTCAATTCGGGTCTCAGTCCTCCCTCAAACTTGATACATTTACTTCTCTCAACCGGATTCATCTGATAGTAAGGGGAGTATTTCATTAGTTCTTCAAATTTCGCAGCATATTCTCCTACACTCATGCTGCCTTGTCTGAGTTGTAGAAACTCAACCTCTTTCTTCCTCCTTAAATCCTCAGGAAAATACTTCTTGAGAAATTCTCCCACGAATACTTCCCAAGTTACCTCTCTTCCTTCAAGAGCGAGTAACTGGGCAGTATGATTCCACCAATGTTTTGCTTCTCCCTCCAGCATGAAAACAGCATAAGCTATCCTCTGGGCATCAGAGCATTCTAAAGTTCTAAAGATCTTTTCCATCTCCAAGATCCACTTGTTAGCTTCTTCTGGTTTAAATCCACCAGCAAACTTTGAGGGATTGCAGCTCCTGAAATCCGATAAGGTCTTGGCTTCTGCAGCTACCGCACCTGTTGGAGGTGGGTTGACGGGCTGAGGTTGATGTTGCTGCTGCTGATTCTGCTGCAAATTTTCTAACACTGTAGCCATCCTTTCCAGCAGATCGTTCGTATGGTTTCTCGCGATACCATAGTGAGCCTGCACTATGGACCTATGTCGTTAAAGATATATCTAGACTTTGAAATCTATCTAGTTCTATTCTAAACTATCACTAATAAAACTAAGCCATATGAAATGAATCAAATAGCTAAGAAACTTTACCCAGCTGTAGCAACTTCTGGCAGATTATGCTCGAGAGGATCAAGAATCAGGACCATTATGCTCTGATACCACAAAAGGTGTCACGCTCCTTCATATTCTACTACTTTATTATAAAGAAATACTCTCTTTGATATTTGAATAGAATATATGGACTTGCTCGAGTAGAGATATAATTAAAAATTCTTTCGTAAAGCTCTTATAGAATAACTTGGTGTTTATTTGTGGTTATTAAAAATCTTTCCAGAATCATTTTTGAAAACATTTCTTATTATAGCAGAATACCGTAATTATCAGAGTAAGCGAAAATAGTGACCTTGACTTGATAATTCACATTCATAAACTATTTATAGGAAAAGAGTAGGTATATATATATATATATCATCATCCATAAAAGTCACATACAACCAGGTCAAAGTCGAGATAGCAGGTGTTACGAAAATACAAGTCCATAATATAAACTAACGATAAGACCACCTCACTGAGATCTCTCAAAAATATGTACAATATATATATAGAGCAAAATGTGAAATCTCCAATGGTGGTCCAGTGATCCTCCTCCATAGCATGATCTCCAAAGTCTCGAGCAGCTGCTCCACCTGTCCCACATCCTAATCATCTATACTATGCATCACCTGGTGGATCCCCAACTCCCCACTGGCTCCCAATGGAGTGCTCGACTGGCTCGTCCTCACCATCGCCCTCCTCCGGGTCCTCCTCTACCTCCTCCGACTGAGTGGGTATCCCACCACTGGGCACTGGGTCCGCTGAGGGTGTCCCATGAACCGGACTCATCGGACTAGGTATAGGAGTCTCCTCTCGAATCACTCGAGAAGCAGAGGGGTGAGATCTAGTAACAGCTCGAAAACGGAAAGAGTGGAAGCGACGAGCAGGTCGAGTCGGGGGTGGTCCATGATAAGTATAGAAAGGGGGTACATGCAAAGTATAGACAATAGGGATGCGAAACCTACGAGGACGGACACGAGCCAAAGGGTTGGGGTGATACAGAGTCACCTCCACCTCACCCTCAAATGTGGCTCGATGGTCCTCGTAGTACCACACTCCTCTAGGGAGCGGGCGCAACTCGATGCAAGCTAGATAGCGTGCCATCACCTAACATGGGCAATAAGGGGTAAGCACATAATTCACATAATTGAATAAGAATAAATAAAACATGTAACAATAGCCAGTTACAAATATCCAATGCAAAGGTAAATGCAGATGAATGTATTCCATTTATATTAATACCATTAATTATGAGTAATGATGCATGTCTCCCAATTCCATTGTCCATTGAACGTTCATTCCAATAATTCGCATACATGACCAACATGTATTGTGGAACTGCTCGGATAGTGTGCACACAACGTCACCAAGACGTAACAGCATTCCCAAATGCTGCCCACATTACCAAAATGTGTCATCGAGACAGTTACCACCGAATTATCCCCAACCTTACACCATGCATGTATGCACATAAAAATTATACACCAAGATTAACCAATAATCTTATTATGTGCATCCAATATTATTCCTTCAGTAGGTTAAACTGTTGTTAATAATTTCCCAGTCCTTTTATTGGAACATGACACTTTTTCCCATAAGCATAATTGATCTTAATCGATATCCCATTAGGTATGTTAAAAGTAAAATTGTGTTTCTGTCCTGATCCAAATATAATCGAGTAAACTTCTCCAGACTCGAGTGTTTTCTTGATTTATCAAAGTACTCGAGTGTTCCTCCTGGTACTCGAGTGTTATTTATTTCCAGAACTAAATTTACAAAGATTCAACCATGTACTCGAGTGTTCCAGGCAAGACTCGAGTGTTCTTTCATTTCCAGAAATATACTTTAAAAAATTTCCAGAATACTCGAGTGTCTTATATGAATACTCGAGTGTTCTTGAGTTTTCCAGAAAATTGATTTCCCAAAACAGGCAAAATACTCGAGTATTACCCATAATACTCGAGTGTTTGCAGACAGACAGCACTAAAATCAAGTTTTAACATACCAATTTCGATTATAGTCCATTCCAGTCCAAACCAAAGATCAATATAGCTTACATTACACATTTTAAACATGTTCCAACACAGAATTAACAACATTTAACACTGAATCACAGATTATCAATAATTATGCATAAAAATGCATTTTTCCACAACTTAACATACCAATTCCAATTCTACATATATCCATTCCATTCTCAGCATTGGTACACCTTGCATGTGACCAAATAAACATGTCCAAACCTTCAGTTAAGTCCAGAAAGGCCTCCAAGCCTCAATCCTATTTCAAACTATGCCCATAGAGTCATTCATCGACTCCCATCCTAATTCCACACAATATACCCTTATTCTAGTGAATTAAAAGCTTCACCCTTAACTCAAATTCGTGACTCAACTTTGAAATTGCAGAGAAATTGGCTGGAGATGCTCAAACCCAAAAATCCTTTGCATGCAGCCACAGTTTGAACAGAGCACCAAAACCAGAGAATTTAACATGCAAAATCGTTTTAAAAATTGGGGAAATGATTAGAATCAATTCTCTGCAACTTAAACTAGAGGTATAAACGAATTTGAGGGTCATAGGGTCCAGGAGCTTACCACAATCCAAGCTGGAAGTGAGCTCCAAGCTTCAAGTTTCTGAACTTGGTCACAGAAAACGCCTCACTTTCGAGCTTCGATTCCCCTTCCTCAGGCAACCACAACTCTCAAATCTTAGGTCTTTGTAAAGCTCGTGATGGGAGCTTTACAATGATGTGTATCACTCAACTCAACTCTCAGAATCAGAGGAGAACGTGGAAGATGAAATTGAAAACCCTAACTCTATATTTTCAGAGAAAAACCAACCAAATCCTCCATTATCTTCAACCAAAGGCTTAAATAGACATTCCCACTCGTCATGCAACTCGACACGAAGGTCCTTAACGTGTACTCATGGTGTTTTCGTGTCAAACTCGGGGATCGTCGTGTGTTGACTCATCAACCGCATTAACGAGTCCTCCACTGACTCGATTACTCGAGTATTTCTAGGAATACTCGAGTGTTTTGGTCAAATTTTCAAAAATATTTATTTTAATGCCCTTCCCTCCAAAGTCTTCCTAATATTGCTTCTAGGTCCTCTTCCAGGGACTAATATGTAAAAACCTTATTTTTACATATTATCTTCTTGCTCCAATATTTTTCTAATTTCACAATTACTAATACTAACTCATACTAAACTTAATTTATTTATGAAATATAATTATGATTAAGAAATTAATTATAAATTAATCTTTCAATAATCACAATTGTATTACATCAGGAAGCGAAAATTTGGGGTGTTACACTATGTCACCGTCGCAGTCGCAACTCACTCTTCTCAGTCGCAATGTCACAACTTGCCCTTCTTAGTTGCCCTGTCACAACTTGTCCTTGTCGGTTTGGTTTAGAGTTGTAGATCTGAATGTAAAGACATTCATAGAGTCCAGATTCATTACTCACAGTCCCAGGTCAAAGATAGTGGTGGGACTTTTTAAAAAAAATGTTTAAAAATAAACCAATAAATTGGTTACACAAGTAAAAGTTGAGTGCATTTCTTTTATTTTTTTTATTTTGGTACTGATACAATGATACGTATGTTGAAGTGAATGAGGCTTAACCATTTTTTATTTAAAAAAAATTTCCATTTTGAGCTTAATTTACGGGCCCGGCTCAAATGCATGGAAATGACAAATATGCACTAATGCATGTGATGTGTTCGGTCGTTGGATTTATGTGACGTGGCTTGAAGCTCTAGGATGAAACACGGGCACCTGCTATTTTGGTTGCTCCTTGACTTTCGTGCACACTGCGTTTGAGCCCAAACAATACGTCGTCGTTTGTTTAAGGAGCAAAAATTAAATGTACCACTGTCAAAATGTGGTCGTTTCACACGACAACAGAATCAATCCGAACCACATCCTTGAACCTCTCCTTTGTTACTACTCATAATTGTTTTCAGGCATGATTGAGCAGGTGCAAGACATACATGTGTTAAACAAAATGTGGGACCATGGTCACGATTTGAGCATCAATGGTACTTAACAACAATTATATTAAACAACGATATTAACACCGGACATAAGAGAATGATTTCTTAGTGCTTGTGTATTTGTTTATTTGCATGAGTCCTTACCAGGTAGCATTTCTCATTTAGCAACGCCATCCTTTATGCCATTGAAGCCACTGGTCACTGTAACACCCTACTATTTATTACCCTTAATTATTCATTAACAAATTAGTGAACTGTAAATATCGTTTTAAAACCATTTAACTTATAAAAATCTCCGTAAAAACGCACGGAGTTTCCTTTGTTTATATGACTTTCCCAAAACTTAGTTTTCCTTGAAACCTGTTAAAAACATACATTTATATAATTCAGAAGCCAGCAAGGCCAAAAACATAACATTGTGCATCATCATGCACTAATCACATCAGAGTTTTAGTAGCATATTTGACTAGTTGTGGATTTGTTTATAATTCCAAAAGGACTCCCAAAAGGACTATTTACATTTTATACAGCGAAAATGGATCACATCATGTCCAAGGCCCAGGACATTTCCCATGTCCTACTTCCTACAACCTACTCTCACTGTGAGGGAGAGTAGTCGTGCTCGGCCTGCACGGTGGTATGCTCAGTCTCAGTACCTGTGTAAAAACAGCAAGGAGGTGAGCATTACACAATACTTAGGAAATAGTTTCTAAAGAGCTATAGCAATAAACTAAGCCTAATGCACTTACTATATGCTGTTACAACTCAACACTCCCATTCATTATAGATTATATATTCAATTACTTTTCTTATCTTTCCTCTTACATTCCATTATTTCTCAATTTACCACTTTTATCATAACCTTTATTTCACACAGATTTCTCCTATCTTTCATCTTTTATTCATTTTTTCCATTAGGACTTTCGCACTTGTCAGGCATTTCCCACCCAATAGGAAGTTTCACCCATTAGGAAATGTCTACCCAACAGGAATTTATCCACCGAACAGGAATTTTTCACCCATTAGGACCACACCCGTTAGGATTTCCAAACATTTACTACTCCTTTTTTTTCGTTATTTTAATTCTATTCCCTTTTTAATTTTACATCTTAGTCAACTTTATTCATTTCAATTGCGCATAATGATCCGTGGACACACCCTTCACCTAACGTGCTTTTCCACCTAATGGGCATTTCCACCTGAAGGGCATTTCTACCTGAAGGACCTTTCCACCTAATGGGACTTTCCACCTAGAGGGCATTTCAACCTAACAGTGCATTTCGCTTAATGGGACGGTGTAGCCCATACGGATCATTAATCAGCGCATCAGTTATTACGGCCCTCAATGACCACATTCATTTTCTATACAGTCACAAATTAAACGTACACAAACATCAACATAATAACATTATCATTCACATTATCAATTTAGCCTCTTAAATTTATATTTCTTTCTTTGTCCACGGTTATCAATTTAACCCTGGATTATTCTCAACCATCATTTATCACACACTCAGCATAATCAATTTATCCCCTTAGTTTATAATACCCATTAACCTTATATGCACTATGTTCATTTCAAACCCTAACCCCTCACATATATCAACACCCCATTATCAATCAAATATTTCCAATCCACATATCAAATACTCATAACTTTACACATACATATTTTAGTTCATTTCCTTTAGTTTATATTTAACTTATTATCAATATCAACTACCCTGTGGTTTATTATCATAACTTTTATCTACATATCCTCCTCTAATCTTAGCCACCACTATAATCACCCTAGAACCCATCCTCTAAATAAGGGTAATACCCCTTTCTTACCTCAAATTGAAGGGAGAGAGAGAAAGTGTAATCAAGCTCTAGTTATTCCTCTTTCTCCTAGCTTGCCACCTTAGAGTGGTCAATATCCAAAGATGATGACTGAGCTTGGGTTGAGAATTGTATGTAGGGAGTGAGTTGTCTTTCACTTGATCTTGATGAGGTACGAGTGTTTAAGAGTCTCCATAGGTATAAAGCTTGACGAATCAGTGGGGATGAGAGGGAGAGAGAGACGTGAGAGGAAGGGAGCGTTATGGTGATATGGTGCTTGTGTTTTTGCTCAGGAGTTAAGATTGATGATGATCATGATGTTTTTGATGATGGTTGTTGTTGGTTTGTGAGGTTTGGAAGATGATGATAATGGGGTTCTCACGCCCTAGAGACAAGGAGGAGAAGATGAAGTTGATATGCGTGGGTGTGAATTGTGTTGTTGTTTGTTTTTTTTTTAATTTCATAACTTGAGTGAGAGAAAACAAATGAGTGGAGGAAAATTAATGGCTTCATGAGGAAGCCAAAAACGTGTGGCTGGGAATGGTGGAGAATGGTGTGCTTGGGTGTGGAGAATAGTGCGCCTGGCGAGGAAAACACTGTGAGAGCCATTTGTTTCGGCGCTGGTGTTCGGATCCCTAGAGACACCAACTCAGACTGGGACAGGTAAAACGAAATGCTCGGCGCGTGGAGGTTGAGATACCTTGGAGTCGATGCGAGGTCGGTTTAGCCTCTCGATGGTCAGCCAGTGTAGCCTCTCGATGGCCGATAAGAGGCCGAACTTAAAATCGATTGATACAAAGTAACTTGCCGTGGTCGACGGGATTTTGCTGAGGTATGTGCGCATGATCGTCCCACGCGAATCGACTCGATATGGTCGGCTGGCCACTACCAAGGGGTGTAAAACGAAACGAAGTCGGTTCTCTTGAGCTCGATACTAACTGATCGGTTCTTATGAGCTCGGTGCTAACTGGTCGGCTCGGAAGCAGGTTCGCTACATAAGTCCTCCTAGATCGGTTAGGTGATTCGAGCTTATCTCAAGTTTACGGGGTAGCCTAACAGTCTGGTATTCTCTATTCGGCGTACGTCGGTCAAGATGGGGTCTATGTCCCAGAACGTTGCTCATTGGTCGGTTAAAATGGGCTAGGTCGGACCGAGGTTCGATCCACTATACTTGAACTCTCTCACTCTTTACTAAGGCTTCCCAACTTATTCTTAAGATTTCCATTAGTTTCGCTTAGAATTATTCTAATTAAACTTGAAATTAAATTCAGGATGTTACAATAACGATGACGATGAAAGGGGTAGGGAAGAAGATATGGTTGTTGCGCGGGTCAGGCAAGGGTTAGACAAGTGTTTGGAAGGCCCAATTGCCAAAATTCATTTAGCTATAGAAGTTTTTTTCTTTATTTCGTAAGTATTTTCTTAAGAGTAAAATAGAAGAAAAAAATATGTGAATGTTATACATATGAGCAAAATTTTCTATTTTAGAGTACATCCTTAACTTGAAGGAAAACACGTTTTTCGCATTCACCAAGAGTTTGAAGAAAACTTCCCTCATCAAGAGCTTGAACGAGATCTGCTCTATGTTGGTGCGAACCAAATGTGTGTGTTTCTATTTTTTTTTTTTTTTTATTCTTTAATGAGGGTAAAATGTGTGTGTTTCTATTTTTTAATTCTTCAATGAGAGTAAAGTAGTTTTATTACCACTTACCTTTCTCAGCAAATAATAATAAAGAACTGAGGGACTTCTCAGCAAATACACAAAACTTGCTCTTGACTTGGTGTAACAAGTTACAGTCAACCATGCATCAGTGTATGGTTCCTATTTCTATGCATTTGAGATTATAGCAGTAGTTAGTTGCTAATTGCTAATTCATTGATATTTTAACATTTTTTGAATAAATTTTTTATTTATGATATCTGAATCTTAATCTTAATATGTAAAGTTTGAAGGAAATTTTATGGAAAGTATTGCCAAGCGGCATGATTATATGAATATTAGATTTAAAATTTTTTGAATATATTTCTTTTTTTAGTAATTAAGTGTAATATTATACCAAAGTGCGAAATAAAAATTCATGTCATCGTAAATACTCCCTCTGGCCCTATATATAAGCCCTATTTCAAGACTTTTTTTTTGTCCTTAATATAAGTCCCATTTCCAATTTCCAATGGCATTAATTACTTTTTTTTTCACAAACACTCATATTTACTTAACACTTTTTACATTCGCAATAATAATTATAGGAGTACTTTTGAAAATAATACCAAATATTTATATTTCCAATGCCACTAACTAGTGAAATTGGTCAAAAGGTGCTTATATTGTGAACCGAAGGGAGCATATAAGAGTGGTTATCATTTTTCAAGGTTATAATAGTAGTCTTTCTATCTCCTTTCCATTCAAAATTTTTTGGAACTCATAAAAAGGTTTAAATTTTCGTTAATCTCTGTCCATGCATGTGTGGGGGAACTGTTTCTGTCTTTCTGAGGTATAACTATAAATAGCTTTAGCCTTTAGTGCATTGTTGATAGTCCATCTTATCATCTTGGTATATTAATTAATTTCAACATGCGGAACCTACTCATGGGGAAGGAAATGCGCTGGCCAAAGTTGATGCATCTGTGAGAGAAGAAGGCACGGGATTTGGCTTAGTTGTTACGGATGATGAAGGGAACTTCATGTTAGCAGCAACGAAAATCAATGATTCCACTATTGGTGCAAAGGTATGAGGCGCTGGCTCTGCTATGGGCCATGCATTGAGTTGCTTCGGAAGTTTGAAATCACACATGTAGACATTTATTCAGATTGCCTCAATTTGGTCCAAGCCCGGAACAGGGGAAAGATTACTGGCTGCTCTTACTTTGATGATATTGTGCAAGAGAGCCGTGAATATTTGCCTCAGTTTAGTTCTTTTTATTTCATGTATATATGTAGGGAAAATAATAAGCTAGCAGACTTTCTAGCTAAATTATGCTTTTGATTTGGGCAGCATATTATGCCTGGATGTTGTTCCCAACTTATGCTGTTGATATTGTGCAAATTATGCTTTTGATATCCTATTAGATGATGCCAGTGAATTGTTTCAAACTGAAATTGTGCATGATTTATTGATTTGCTGTAGATAGGGTTTAACCTCTTCGACGTGTACTTGGTTTAAGCTTCATATTTGACTGTAGAAATCACTATATTTCAATAAAAATTATATAATAAGAGTTAAAATAATTTATTGAATACTATAAATGTGACATAAATATAAAAATATGAAGCAACGGTTAAGGAATAAAGGAAGTAAAATGCTATTTGAAGGTGTAAGTGTATATGACTTATATATGATGTTGTTATAAACAATTCATATCTATCTAATTAATGGATGACTATCTATTGGATTGCATTTATATTTAGTTGAAACCACTTCATATTAGGATTTCTTATCTCCCTATAAATAGGACTCAACTATGATGTAAAAGGTACACTGAATATATCACAATATATTGTTTCCTCTCTTCTTCTCTTCTTCCCTATTTTCATACGTTTCATAATACGTTATCAGCACGAAACTCTAACCAAAAGGTGTGTTGAAGCTTATACATCAAAGAGTATTGAAGCAAGGTAAATTTTAATATTATTAATGTTTTATTTATTTATTCATTTTTTTCTTTTGATATATTATATATTGATCCCAAAGTATTAATATTATATGGACATGAACATTTTATAAGAGATACAAGTCCTTGAGAATTATAGCATTTATCATGTCCATCACAAAAAAAAAGATGCAAATCGAAACAGATTTGAAAAGATGCAAACAGAAGTAGTGTTGATTGATTTGAAAAGGAGAACTCATCGATGCAAACAAGGCAGAAGCAATTTATAGCTCTGAAGTAACCGTGATATTTATATATATTATGTTTGCATTTCATGCCAAGCAGTTGGAATATTGGTAGCAATAATCACTGCAAGTATGACAAGTCATGGGTTCAAGACTGATCCTTGAATTCTATTTTATATATTTTCCAAAGAATGATCGAAAAATAAAATAGCAAAATTTTTCTAAGATTGAAATCTATAGAACCCGATGTGGAACTTGGTTTGTTCCACCAGTCCAAGGAGTTACAATCTATTTAATACTATGTCAATGGGGAGTTCCAATCTATTTAATACTATGCCAATGGATGACAAAGTTCTCAGTGCCCAAATCTTACTACTAATGGTGACAACTTCTTAAAGCAATCGAGGGACTTGTATTCATTCTTCATCTCCAATTTGTAATGTCTAACTCTTGCTTCAACTGTGTGCAAATTCCACAAAATGAAGAATACACATCGAACCAAGATATGCATAATCATGTCTAGTGCTAAGGATTTCAAGTATTGCTAGAGAATTTAAAGAGTAAATACATCATTGGAATTTGAACACACACTTACAGTTATCATTGTGCAACTCCAACCATTTGGGCTGATTGTCTCATTGAATTAATAAAATTTTTATTACAAAAAAATTGTTGTTTTCACTGAGTATTGTACTCGGGATCCCACGGGTCATTTCAATCGCACCAGGTTGTTGTGCCTTTATTGATGAAATCAATATTTGATATCATTTTATTAAATTTGATAATTTCACTATTATATCGACAAGTTTTAATTTTAATGCAAATATTTCTTTGGTAGTGGTAATCATTATTTATTTGATGTATCAATGATACTGCTCATGTGTCATAAATTATTAGTTTTAAATGTTAGCACATTTATTTTTATGATGCAAAGACAGTCAAATAAGTATGATTTTACTTTGAGAAAAAAAATAATTTCTTTGTTTTGCCTTATATATTTAATTGCATTTATTGTCAATTATTATTGAACGTTATGTTGAAACATGAAAATATCAATGTTTTTCATGAAGTAAATTAATATGATTTATATATTTTATCATTAACAATTTGACATTAAAGTAGAGCTTTATTTGATATAATTTTTGTTATTGTTCCCTAATGATCTCCCTATGAGTTGCTTTGAAAGTTATATAAAGAAGAATATGCTTCATCAAGATGACTCATATCTTATGTCGGCATCTATTTTCTTGGCTCTACACACATGTTGAGTAGTACGTTTTTCGATGCTAGTTATAAAATTTTTATGCTATTGTCATATTAAGAACATGCATAAGTGGAGAAATTTATCCTAAATGAGTACATGTGCCTTGTCATTTTGTTTTTCAATATGAAATTTTCAGAATACGATAATCTCACAACATGAAATTTATGTTCTTCTTTATTGGCATGTTTTAAAACTATTAGTGATAAAAAATTCTAATATTTTTTAATTGAAAATGATTACTGCCATTATGATAAAGAGAAAAATTTGCCAATATAATTATGGATATACTTGCGCATTTGTTTATAGCATTGAGTGACGTCAATACTTGTTTGAATATGATATTATTGAATGATATTGATCACATATGTTTTGGAGATATTTGATGCTTATTAGTTTTAGCAAGTAAAACTATGCAAGATCTCGTATGATCTTGTTTTGAATTCTATTTTCAATATAAATATTTTTTTATATTTCCAAAAATTAAGTCTCTGCTTAAATATACTATTTGAAAATTATTTAAAAATAATAATAACAATTTAATAACATGTGTTAGACATATAAATGGTTATTAAAGAAAAATGTGTTTTTTTTTTGTGAGAAATTTATTAATTTTTTTATTGTCATTATTGAAATAATTAGATTGGATTGTACGAACCACATAAATAATTGATCACATGTATACATAATATATTTTTATAACAAAAGTTTATGAATATAAATTTTTAAAATAGCATATCCTATTTTTTTTATTGAAGTTAACAATGTGTTATAATGTAGTGGATCATAAATAAATATGTCAAGTTTCAAATGTATATGTAAAATTTTATTTTCAAAATAGCTTAGTATATTTTATCAAAATTAATTGTTCCAATATTTATTTTAGTGAACTTGTGGACAATGAGTTTTAGTGCATTATCTTTTAATCTTTTATACAAGTATGTGTATATAATAAACTCAATTAAAGAAATAAAAATCAAAACATTGTTTACGATGTAACCTTTTATACTTGTTTTACATTAATTTGCAATATTAACTTTAATAGAGTATTTTTATGGTGGAAATAGTTTATTCGAAATGTTTTACAAAATGTTTCTTTCATACTCTACTAGTTATATAAAATTTTTCTTCTATTTAGTATTGCTAGAAGCCGTTGTTAACACTATATTCGTGTACAATGATAATTTAGAGATCTAAAAGATTTGTTATCCAGAGATATTGGAAAATTTTTCAGTTTACACGTATGTAGTTGAAATACCTCATATCGTAAAACCAAAAGTTTATAAATTAGAAGTTTATAAATTATAATATTATGTTTTTTTTTTGCTTGACTGATTAGACCATCCCGGGTCAACTATATGATGAGAAAAAAAATAATTAAAACTTATGTTGACATCCGATGAAGAAATCGAAGTTTTTTCAATTTGATTATCTCAATGTGCTAATAATTTAATAATTGTTCCAAAGAAAGTTTGTTCGGCCATCACCATAAAATTTGGATTGAATCTAAAATGAATACAAGGTGATATTTATGTGTCATTACTTTCATCATGTGGATCATTTATGTATTTTATATTTTTAATTGATGCATCAACTGAATGGTCACATGATTGTTCATTGGCAATTCACAACCAGAAGTTTGCGAGATTACTTGTGCAATTGAATCAACCAAAATCTAGTTATTAACTATTGTATGTCTATTGCCATTACTAATTGGGAACATGTATGACACTGATTCGCATCAAGCCATTAAAATTATCAAGAGTTTCCCCTTTTACAAATGGTTTTTGGTCAGAAACCTAATATTTCCCATCTAAGAACTTTTGGATGTGCGGTATATTTTCCCCCACAACGAACTAAGATGGGACCTCAAAGAAGGTTGGGAATATATGTTGGATATGAATCCTCATCCATGATAAAATAATTCAATCCAACAATAAGAAAGTCATTCATGGATCGATTTTCAATCATCGCTTTGATGAATTTGTTTCCCAACATTAGGGGGAGAAAATAAGCAGTTGGAAAAAGAAATAATTTCGAAAGAGTTATCATTATATTATCTTGATCCTCGAACAAAACGATTTGAACTTAAGTTCAAAAGATAATTCATTTGCAAAATTTAGATAACCAATTGCCAGACGCATTTACTGACTTAAAAAGAGTGACTAAGTCACATATTTCAGCTGCTAATGCTCCAATGAAATTTATGTCCCTCTTGGACAAATTAAAATTGCAAATGAGTATGAGGCACGCTTGAAGCGTGACAGATCCATCGGTTCCAAAATAAAATAAAAAAAATATACAAAAATCCTCGAAAAAGAAATGGAGCAAAAAAATAAGATGGTCAATTCGAGGATGTAGAGACTCCTGAAGAGTCCTTAGACATAATTAATAGTTCATTTCAAGAAAAACTCAGGTACCTGAAAAGTATGAAAACAAAGTGATCTCAATAAATTATGTCATGACTGAAATACAATGGAACCGAAATAAAGTCAACGTTGACGATGCTTTTACATATGATATAGGCGCTTAAATGATATAAGATGAGGATAATGCTTCAAAGTCTATTAAGGAATATAGACAAAGAAATGATTAGCCAAAATGGAAAGACACAATTGAGGCATAATTGAATTCACTTGAAAAGCGACAGGTATTTGGACCTATAGTCCGTACACCTAAATGTGTAAAGTCAGATGGATACTAATGTGTTTTTGTACATAAGTGAAATTGTAAAGAAGAAATTATGAGATATAAAGTAAGATTGATAGCCCAAAGAATTTCACAAAGACCTGACATTGATTATGAGGAATAATACTTCCCTGTGGTAGATGCAAGTATTTTTCGATACTTGATTAGTCTGGCAATATATAAAGGATTCAAATTGTGTCAAATGATTTTATAGCAGATTTTTATGGCTAACTTGATTAATAACATATATATGAATATCCCTTAAGGTCTCAATATGCTTGAAGCATATGTTTGAACTATTTAATATGGTTGAACCATATCAATGGATAATTAAAATGTTTGAAGCATAAAGTGTAGTATGTCGACTCATGCACTTTAATTAGTTAAATTGCAAAATGCAATAATTTTGAACTTATAATTCAAACTCCAAGAGATTTTTAATAGACTCGAAGTTATAATTCTAGCAAACATAAAATGCATTATATGTTTGTAGCCATTATCATGGTTCATTCGAGAATGATATCATTATATCAATATGAGAAATTGCAGAAAAATTAAGGATATTGATATATACATGTATATATCTATTTAGATTTAGCTAATAATTTATGTTTTTTAGTTATATATTGTTTGGCTTATATATATGATGTCATGTCATGCAATCATGGATATGTTTATTGCAATTGTTTGAGAATACTTATATGATTATGGTTCATGTTATGTGTTTATGTAGTTTTATTTTAATATTGTTTGAATTACCTAAAGTTAAAGGAAACATTTCAAAATGAAATACCTCGGCCTGAAGATCGAGCATTTAGTAAATTAAATTTGTGCCTATCAAGTTGGGGAAAACAACTTCTAAAGTGAGTTGCTTTGATAAATAACAACTAATTTATATGATAATCTCTATTAGATTGTTAAATGTCATACGTGACTTAATATGTCATCTGATATTAATTTAATAGCAAGATATTGTTATTCATTCACAAGAAGATGTTGGAATGAAGCTAAACACACATTTTAGTATGATAAATTGAATATTATTAGAATTCCTGAAGAGCTTCCAAATGTTCTAAATTGCTTAAAGAAAGAATTTGAAATGAAAGATTTGGAAAAAACAAAATTTTGTTTTGAATTACAAATGGAATATTTAATGAAATTTTGGTACATCATGAAACCTATGCTGCGAAGGTAATAGTGTAATATCTCAAAGATAATTGTTCGCATCAGGGAGAGATATAAATACGCACTGCACTCTTTTTCCCTTAGTCACGGTTTTTTACGATGGGTTTTCCTGGCAGGGTTTTTAATGAGGCAGCATCCAATTACGTAACAAAAATTGTGTACTCTTTTTCCTTCGCTAATTTTTATTATAGGGTTTTTCTTATGAATGTTTTTAAAGAGGCATATTCTCTTAATAGTCATCCAAGGGGGAGTGTTATAAACAATTCATATCTATCTAATTAGTGGATGACTATCTATTGGATTGCGTTTATATTTAGTTGAAATCTCTTCATATTAGGGTTTCCTATCTCCCTATAAATAGGACTCAACTATGATGTAAAATGTACACTGAATATATCACAATATATTGTTTTCTCTCTTCTTCCTTATTTTCATACGTTTCATAACAGATGTCAACATATTGTTACTCCTTAAGATGATTATTATTAATACCTATGTTATTTTATGGAAGATTTTGGTTGCATAAATGTTATGATACAATTCATTCATGTGTTTGAAATTTTTAGAAAGATAATTTTAACAAAGTTAATTAATCTAATTTGTGACATGTATCAACAAATAGCTATTTTTTTAGTGAATATGTGGGTGAAAAATTACATATATGGATAAAAATATGTGAAATATATGCATCTTAAACTTATATAATACAATATTCACCCTCTTATCAAAATTAAAATAACTTTCATATATGTTTTATATAAAAAAATTTGGTCTTAAAATTCAAAATTTGCAAATATTTAATATCGAACGCAATCTTTTTGTGATATATGAAAGCGATTAAAAGAGGTTTTTTTTTTTAAAGTTAAAAGATGGTAAATTGTGGGGGAATAAAAATATATGTACTATTAACATTTCTTAAATCTATCAAAGGCGAATGTTTGTGTCTAAATTTATTTTATTCAAAATTTTGGTTGCATAGATATTATTATACAATTCATTCACGGATTTGAAATTTTTAGAAAAATATTTCAATAAAATTAATTAATCTAATTTTTATTGTGAATCAACAAATAGCTAAGCTTTATTTTTTTACTGAAAAGGTGGGTTAAAAAAATAATATATATGACTAAAAATTTGTGAAATATATATATATATATATATATATATATATATATATCTCTTAAATTTATATAATATAATAATCACTTTACCAAATAACTCCATCCCGTGCATCACACGGGTTAAGATACTAGTGTTAACTAAAATTGAATTATTCTCCCGGCCGCATATCAACACAACACTTGGCTTCCAAGTTTAGTCATATACTGAAAATTGCAAGTAAACTATAAATGTGAACAAAAATTGCAAGTATCAGTCCTATATTGAAAGAAGGTAGATGCTAATTTGCTCTCCCCGGAGTTATTTTTAAAATGCTCCGTGTGGTTTTACCGGTAAAACAAAAGTTTGTAACTTGGTCCCTTATAACAAAAACTAAATAATATTTACCCCATGCCCCAATGACATCCCTTTGTGCAAATACCAAAAGACAAGGCAAAGACCTTCCACTTACTTCGGTTTGCCCTGCTTCACTTATGCGTCTATCTTCATCGCGCCATTTCCTACCCTGCATCGCGCCATTTTCACCGTTCATCCTTCCCCATCCCAAACGACATTCCTTCGACCATTTTCGACCTTAATCACCATTCATCCTACCCGATCAGATCTCGTACATCACAGTTGTTCCCTTATCTCATATCATCAGATCCCATAAAATCCCCTTTCTAATAACACACATACACAATCATCCCATCAAATCCCCTTTCCTCATTTCGTGTCTAACAGTGTTGAGAGTGGAATCAAAATAGCTTAATTGATACCCACCTCTTGACATTGACGGAAAGTCATTCGGTTCTCATTTTTTAGGTCATATATCGTCTATTGTTGTTGGTGGCATATCGACGTAGAAAGAGCAAAGACCAAGGTTGAGGTAAGTGGAATGATTTGAGTTATATTGTTTAGTTATATATAATTAAAGCTCGGTGGAAAGACCAAGACGTGGGTTTTGATTTTTTTTTTGTTTTGTTATAATGGTGGTGGTACTTTTGACATTGTATTAGATATATGTGAAGCATTTTAGACAGTGTAGAGCGTGTGCTAGGAAAATATATTAAATTGTGTAATGTGTGGGCTAGGAATATTGTGTAAACCGTGTAATGTGTAGGATATGAGTATGACTGAAAATGCTATATCTTATTCGATAATTAACAATTGCACAACATAATATTTCAGGTTCGATGGGAGATGTTGGTGAAGATGTTCATGACAACGAATTTGCTGATTCAATTAAAATGGTAGATGAGAGTTTCATTGAGACCGAGGTGGATGAAGACGATGTTCATAGTGATGAATTTACGGAAGAAGATGAGGAGTTTGAGTGTGATAAAGTAGATGATTTTGTCGAAGAGGATGAGGGTGTTGAAGAGGATGTGGGTGATGAAGAGCATGAGCACTTCGAGGGAAGAAGAAGGATTATTGTTGATGATGATGCAGACATACGTGCATTTCGTTATGACGAGTTGACACTGGATGTGATTAAGCGCATTGACTTCAAGGATGTTGAGGTTGCGTATCGTTTCTATAACAAGTACAGCCGACTGAGAGGATTCAGCGTCAGAAAGCACAAAACTAAGTGTGATGTGAAAGGAAACCTGTTGTGGAAGTCCTATGTTTGCTCGAATCATGGACAGAGATTGATGAAAGAATTAGAAAGGAAGAGACGTGAAAGGCGGTCAAGCAGATGTGGATGCAATGCTGAGTTTCGCGTGCATTTGGAAGCTGCGAGTGGAAGGTGGTATGTTAGCAGATTTCGTGATGTCCATAATCATGAACTAGTGATAGAAAGGGAGCATGTTGGTATGCTTCGCTCACACCATAAGATGACAGACGTTGATATTGCGTTGATGAAAGTGCTAAGAAGTGTTGGTATCAATATTCCTCACATATATGGAGTATTTGCAAGGTTGGCAGGAGGCTTTCCATATGTTGGTTTTAGTAGGAAAGATATGTACAATGAGATTGACAAAGAAAGGAGAATGGAAGGAGGAGATGCAAGGGCAACAATCCAGCACCTAAGGAAGTTGGCTAGTGCTGATGGGGTTCTATTTTGGAAAACTGTGGTAGACTGTGATGGAAAGTTGAAGCATCTCTTTTGGAGTGATGGCATATGTCAATTTGATTACCATGTTTTTGGTGATGTGATTGCGTACGATGCAACCTATGGACGCAACAAGTATAAGTGTCCAGTAGTTGTAATTTCAGGCGTGAATCAACACCTTCAGACAACTGTTTTCAGTACGGCAATAGTTTCAGAAGAATCGGAGGAGACCTATGTTTGGGTGTTGGAGAAATTCCTGAAGGCCATGAGTGGCAAAACTCCAAAGTCTGTTATAACATATGGTGATGTTGCAATGAGGAATGCCATAAAACGAGTATTTCCTCATGCGCGTCATAGATTATGCGCTTGGCACTTGTCACAAAATGCTGCGAATGTGACACCCTCATTTCTATATCTCGAAAATAATAAATATTTTCAAATGTAAAATACTTTCTATCAAAATTAGGACTAGAAAATTTTTCCTTTTTAATTGATACTTGCTCATTCATGAACACTTTTGATCGGAACAAACATTTGAATTCGGCTTAACAATACTTTAATTACAAAAGACTCTCGAGACAATATTTTTATAATATAAATAAAACATTTTCTTAGCATTTCTTGAAAAGTATTATTGTCTCTTGAATTTTGATCGAGTGCATAGAATATGAACTTATCGCCGAATCCTTTTACGTCAAAATCAGAGTATGCGGAAGTAAAAAGTAACACTTGTGGGGCACTGCTGAGGTAAATAAAACATCATATGCATATATATATATATATATATATATATGTCAAGATAAAACCCCACCAGTATCATCAGTAGCAAGTAACATAAGTCGAGATAGCAAGAGTTTATAAAAATATATACAAACCAGCTGCATAAAATAAAACCTCACTCTAAGACCTCTCAAAATATATACAATATATCACATAGTCCCAAAAGTAGAAGTCCCAGAGCAGGTCATCCGTGTCCTCAGCAGCTCCTCAGATCCTCCACAGCTCTATCCCTAGGAACTAGGATCCAAAACATCCACGCTATGCAGGCTCCTATGAACCAGCAGGTCCACCTCTAGCAGAAACAGTCGGCTCGACATGCACCTCCTCCTCACTCTCATCCTCCACAGGGTCCTCCTCGACCTCACCCGGCTGTGTAGATACCCGACCACTGGGTCTAGGATCTACAGAAGCAGTCCTCTCGAAATCAGTCGGATCAGGAGAATGAGTCTCCTCAGTGACAACTCTATGGGAGGAAGGATGAGAACGAGTGGCAGCTCTGAAACGAAAACTATGAAATCGACTCATAGGTCGAGCCGGGGGTGGTCCTCTATATGTATAAAAGGGTGGAACATGCATAGTATAGACTAATGTGATCCTAAATCGACGAGGTCGCACTCGCACCAGAGGGTTAGGGTGGTAGAGAGTGATCTCCAACTCCCCCTCAAAGGTGGAACGGTGCTCCTCATACGTCCATATACCACTAGGGATAGGGCATATCTCGATGCAAGCTAGGTATTTGGCCATCACCTAAACAGGGCACAGGGAGTAAGTATACACATATACATAATTGATAAAGACTAAAATTACAAACACAAATATATCATGGACAGATAATAATGCAAGTACATATGAGCACACTAATTTTCAACATTATATCTCTTATAATGCAAGTGGCATGATGTATGATTTTCTATCCACAACTGAGGCCTCTAAAAGTCCATCTTGGACGTCCATCCAATACACCCTTGTGTTCCCGGAACACTGACATTCGTTCCCAGAACATAATGCCAAACCATACTTGGATAATAAGCATCATTCCCGGAGTGTGCACCACGTTCCCAGAACGCATACGTTCCCAGAACGCATAAAAACCAGGTCCCGGACACTGGCCACATTCCCAGAATGTGTCATCAAGTAGGTTACAATTTGGTACTCCCGGAGTACCCTCCTCATATTCCCAGAATATGATAAACGTTCCTACCAACCAAACTTCCATTCTATATGGATGCACAATTATCAAGGTTGGTTTTATCTTTACATTAATTACTGTGATTTAGAAATATTCTAATTTCTCTTTTGAATGATTTATTTGAGGCATAATCTTTAGCACAAAATTCTCCTTTGAATTATCTCAAAAACATGCCCTTAAGCTTAGATTGGGAAAACATAACCAATGGTATTCAAAAACTTAACTTTTTATTTTTCAGATTCAGGTACTAACCGGTTACAGTTTCAGGCTAACCGGTTAGAATTACATACCTGAACCATTTACCAGTGTAATTCAGAAAAACCCTTTTTCTTGAATTCTCTACCCAATCCATAAACAAGTTTAACATTGTTTTATACCTCAAAAACCACTGTTTTCATCATTCAAAAGTCTAAATCACATTTTCTCCTCAAATGAACATAGTTTCATCTTGAGTTTATCTCATTAACTTAAGGCAATAACTCTTATCCTTCAATCTGAACCATGACATTATAAGCAACTCATCTTCAGATTATTTCAAATGAAATTAAAGTGTAGATTTGAGCAAAACAACTAAGACTTCAGGACTGATTTAATAAACTGATTTTCTTTTGAAATTTTACGGTGTCTAACCGGTTACAATTATCGAGTAACCGGTTAGATTATGCATTCAGTCCACTAAAACAAGAGTTTTGACAAATCATTCTTTTCCTTTCTCAAATCTAACCCAATTTCAACATTCTCAGAGTTCATATACCTTAAGAAAAATATGTTCATGCCCAGAAACACATTTAGCTTGCATGCATTAAGCTTATTGTATCAATTTGCATAAAAATCAATACAAACACAATTCAATACCACAAAACTCATAATCAACATTTAATTTCTGATTTAAACCTTAAAATCACTTGCATGCATCAATTTAAATTTGCTCAAAACAGAATTGAGTCAGAATTTGGCCTCCAAGCCTTTGTGCTTTAAACACATAATGCCCTTTTGAGTTTTTGTTAACTCAAATCCTAAATCACTTGATTTTAGTCTAAATCTAGTATAAGGTAAGCTTCTCCCATACCTTAGGATAGTGCTTGATAAGTATAACCTCTGAAATTAGCAAGAAGTTCCTTGAATCCCAACTCTCTGTTCTCAGCCAACAACAGTTGAGCAGGGTCCAAAAACCACCAAATTTGACATGGAAATTGACCAAAGAAATTGGGGAAAACGATTAGGACTTGCTATAGGTAACATGCACTAAAGAATCGAAGAGATTTGAGGCTTGATGGTGGACTGTACTTACCAAAATCAAAGCTGAAACCCAGCTTCCAGAACAAGAAGAACACAGAATTCAGTTTTCCAACTCCAACTTCTAAGATCGATTCCTCCTCCTACACAAACACTCAGCTCACAAAGTGTATATCACTGAAAAGCCCTTGATTCAAGCTTTTCAGAAGTGTGTGTTTCTCTCTCTAACTCTCAAGGAAGAAGACGAATTCCTCTGAACGAAACTGAAACCCTAATAACCCTTCTCAACCCAAAATCAGCAGAATCAACCCCCAATTCCTCAGAAATTCAACAATTTATAGACAAACCAGGGTAACATCCACGTTGACGCTTGTTTTCCACTGGTTTAAGGCTGTATTCGTGGCGATTAATCGAATTAATCAAGTGATTATTCATCAAAATCCACTAACCCAGTTTCTGGGTTCATCGTCTAACCGATTACAGGGCATTACTAACCGGTTAGATCAGTACAAAATTTAAAAATTAATATTTTTAAATCTTTCCCTCCAAGAACTTTTTCAATATTATATTTAGGTCCTAGTTCAGGGACTAAAATGCAATATCCTTATATTTTGCATTTATCTGCCATATAAAAATATTTCAACTTATTTTTATATTTTAGGCTAATTAAATACAAAACATAAACTTGGAAATTCATATAAATTAATAATAAAACTTTTATTATTAATTTCCTTATTATCCGGGAGACGAAAATTAGGGGTGTTACAGCGAAGGTTGTTAAGGTTCCCAATTTTGTTGAAGGTTTCAATAGTTGTATGTTCAATGATTATGAAGTAAATGTGTTTGAGAGGAGGTGGCATGAGCTAGTTGAGTCATGTGGGTTGGATATGAACAGTGGATGGATTAAAGAAGCTAATGAGAAGAAAAAGATGTGGGTAACTGCATACTTGAAGGGTTCTTTCTTTGCGAGATTGCGTAACACCTCACGCTGTGAAGGATTGCATTCCAAGTTTGGAAGGTACGTTGGGTCTCGGAATAGCTTGTATGAGTTTTTACAACATTATCATAGGTGTCTAGATTACATTAGCCACAATGAGCACCAGAAAGACTATAACTCTTGGTATGAAATGCCTGTGTTGATTACACATTTGCCGAAGTTGGAAAGATCTGGTGCGCTTGTGTATTCTCATGATGTGTTCTATATGTTTTAGAAGGTTATCAAGAAGTCAGGTAGGTTAAAGGTGATAGGTTCTAAGAAAACAGGTACAAGTGAAATACATTTCGTGACTTACCATGGCAAAATAGGGGAAATAAACAGTGGCTTGTCTCAGTTTTCTCTGATAAATTGAATTTGAAATGTTCTTGCTTGGGAATGGAATCATTTGGCTTACCTTGTCCTCACATTGTGGCTGTGCTTGTACACATAGATGTAGAAGAATTGCCTAGCTCTCTTGTGTTAAATAGATGGTGCAAGACCGCAAAGGAAGGGTTTTCTGGGCGGGTAGGTAAGGGTGCTGGAAATCAGAGTGATACCAACGTTTTCCGCCACTTGAGTTTGGTCAGTAGTTGCATTCGGATGTGCAGACTTGCATGTGGGTCAATGGAACGGTACAATGAGATCAAGGAGAAAGTGTTGTTGGAAACAAAGGATTTGATGACACATTTTGAATCTACTGAAGCTCCAGGAGGTGCATAAGATAATGTTAAGTCACCCACCAATGATGATGGTATATTCGGAAATCCTGGTGTGGTGAGGACCAAGGGATGCGGGTCACTGCCTAAGGCAGGTCCCAGAAAAAGGAAGAGAGTACAAACTTGCTCCATTTGCAAAAGCCAAGGACATAACAAAAGCACATGTGAAGTACGAAACAATCCAATTTTAGATGAAGAGGCAGAGATAAATGGCATATTTGGGGGTGGTGGTGATGAATTTAATGAAGAGACAGACGAAGGTCGGGGTCTGAGGATGTTGACGAGTATGAGGTAGTTTTTAAAAGTGTAGAATAATTAGCACATGCTTTTCTGTGTAGGTGATTTGTAATGTTTTTTTCACCTTTCATGCAGGATTTGGGTGCGGAATAAGGGTAAAAGAACGTGCACAGACAAGATTGTCGTGTTCGTTACTGTTGTTGGATTTAAGATTTAGATAAACAGTATGATTTAATTCATTTAGTTAAATTGTAGTAATTTGTATTCAAAGTCTTGTTCCGGATCTATTTAGTATTCTTATCAGGTCCCACATTTGCATGTATAAGATCACATACATGCCACAATCATGTCTACAGTAATTTAAACCATATAACCAACATAAAAAATATGATTAAAATTTAAAAATTTACCACATTTATATATATATATATATATATGTGTGTGTGTGTGTGTGTCAATCATTAAACATATTACAAATGTAGGATACTTACATATTCATTTGTTGCGGTAACATCACTTCTATCACCTCCAAGTTTACTCTCCTCTTCGACGTCAATATTTGTAACAGCTCTACAAATCTCAGCCTCTGCAAAAAACAAAAGGAGGATTCAAATAATAGCTTTAACCAATGAAAATTAATAAATTGAAAAGTTAATAAATTGTAAGATCGACCACCAAGGAGTCCACATCAACTTGACTTTTACGAGCATGACCCAATGAATCCAAGATGAACAATTTTTTGTTCAACGGATCCACTACGTAACACCATCAGTGACCATCATACAAAACAGGTGCAAATATCTGCAGCATGTTTTAAAAAATTGATATCAATATCAAATTCAATTAAATTATTATCCATTAACAAAATATTACCAAACTCAACCTCATACCAGTTTGCACTCAATAATGTCGTGATCAAATTTACCAAGACGTCAGTTTGAGGCACTTCCTGCCAGCGAGTGTGTTGACCATTCTTGAAAGCATCCAAATCGGCTGTAACTCCAGCCTACAAGTTTAGATATATCATAAACATCATGACTTCCAAACAATTTTTAATCTAAATATAACATTAACACACTAACCATGAATAAATAACTCAAATAATGACGTGTCACATGTTTGCCTCTGTATTTTGGACTTCCCATCAACCAATAAGTAGCTAGCAACATAACCTAACAAAATATCGATATTAATGTCATGAACATTTAAATTTTCATTATTTATATAGCATGTATGATTCTCAAATTAAATTATATTTCTTACCAAATTTGATACGCAGTGTGTCGGTATAAAGCTCCGCGCATCATCTGCAGTTATGTACTAGCCGTGCATTTGCACAACAATACTAAAGCACACTAATAATTAATGACAAATATAGATTCAAACAATTATAAATACCAAACGATTGAATTAAAAACTAAACACTTACTCATCTTTTGTTGTCTTTCGTATACAGTAATTCCAAACTGCCTCTTCATTAGCATTTAGAGGGGTCTCGTAATCTATCCACATGTCCCCTTCTTCTTCATCTTCCTCTTCCTATTCTTCTTCTTCTACTTCCTCTTCACCTTCACCTTCAACTTCAACTTCAACTCCATCTTCCTCTTCGTCTTCTTCTTCTTCTACTTCCTCTTCGCCTTTACCTTCAACTTCAACTCCATCTTCCTCTTCCTCTTCCTCTTCCTCTTCATGTTCCTCTTCCCCTTCCTCTTCATCCTCGAAGCTGCAAGACGGGTATGAGGTAAATTGATGAATATTGAATTTACCCGCAGTAATTGCTTCATCCATTGGCTTTAAAATTTCGGTGTAAAATTTCATCATGCAATCACGGGTTTGCTGAAATGGAAAAACTTGCGTTACAATAAAATTGTGCAGCAAGTATAACAAAAAAAAAATAATCAAAACAACTAAAACATATACCTCATTTTTTAAAGAACTGAAAGTTGCATCAATGGATTTATTCTTCTTTTTGTTCTTGTTAAGGTATAGAAGACCTTACAAGTGTGAATCTAAAATATCAGCTCACATTATGGTTTTGAAACTATATTAAATTACACGCTTAAATAAATATATACCAGGGATTCTTCCTCTCTTCCATAATACGCCTATGAATGTTGGTCTGATTCCATCCGTGAACATATGGAATGTCTCCAGAAACACTTATACGTCCTAGGGGCCTTTTCTAGAAATATATAACCTAAGCCAACATACAAAATCTTAGATATTTTTATAAGTCAAGTAGACAAGATAGAGACTTCCGTACATAGAAATTAATTTTATACCTTCAAAAAGAAGGTGCAGTCCCCTATACTCTTTTTTGAAGGGTTCCTTTTAAATTTCATTACCTTCTCAATGAGGTAATCAAAAACCAGCTTGCTCCAATTATATTCGCGAACCCTATGTACGTCCATGATAGCTGGTAAGAACCATGTTGAAACACCATACCTTGCAATCGGACACAAAAAGTTCGTTAAAGCATACAGAAGAAATGCTCTAACGAACCTACCATCGTTTGCTTTACTTTCAAGTATTCTCTCCAACTGAGCAATTGAGATTTGGGTGAACTCAAGAATTTCATGCCTTTCTTCCCCCGTCATGGAAGTAGGAATGTCCATTCCTACAATTTTTAAACACATCAAACATGTCAAAATTTACTGCAAAAAACTATTACTAACAAAATTTGAAACCAATAAAATTAAGGGTTCACGTACCTCTATCAGGAATGCCTAATGCCTTTCCAATATCTCTATGGTCCAATCTAATTCTTGAACCACTGACGAGTAAAGAATGTTGCCTTTCGTCAAAATGATTCACCAATTGTAGACATACATTTCTATCCAAACTTCTGCAATTGATGTGCGCCAAACCACCAAAACCAATTCTTCTTACAGCCTCTAATTGCTCATCCGATAGCTTTTTCATAGCTTCTTCTATTCCTTTCGAAGAACATCTCGTCACGAAAAAAGGCTGTCAATTGCTTATACATAACCCATTACTTGACATTTCTTTAACAAAACCTTCCCTACTATTAAACAATCATTAATTACAAAACTTACATCACGACTCCTTGACTTTTTTTCTGCATCCTCACCACGTGCTCTTGAAACTTGTTTATTTTTCAAACTCATTTTCCAACCTACAAGTAAACAGCAAACTAACAATTAAGTGATCAGTGTTCCTCCACACCGTGAAGGAACACTTTCAATATTCAACAAAAGAACACTTTCAACACGTTCTACTCATGAAGTTCCTAAAATCTACCAACATTTTGGAAGACAATACATTTCTATAATGGAAGACAACATTTTGGATTGGGTTTACCTACTTTTTTTCAGTAAAGATTGGTACTATAATGGAAGACAATTAATTTTTATGGTCTTGGATACAGTACCAACATAATACAAGGGGTAACCAACATTGCTTAATACCAACATTTATCACAATGTTACAGTCGTTATAAAAAAACCCTTATTTCACACACTCTACACCTGTCGTGCAAAGATTTCAACTCATTGCTAATAATGTAACATTTTTTGAAAAAGCACCAACATTCACAGTCACGGTACCAAAATAGTACAAGAAGGGGATAAACATTTATCATCTTAATACAAAAAATTTACACGGCGCTACAGGCATTATAATTCTCAAATCTCATACTACGACCCTAACATTTTGCTAAATCGGTTCCAATTTTTTTCTTATCACAAACCCTAAATTAATGTCTGTTACAAAAATTAGGATTTCGCCCAAGTATGGACCAAAAATAGGATGCAGTACTACATTAGACCACATGCAGAAAAAACTCACATAACGAAGTATTAACCACCAACTTTCACAACCAGTGACAGAGAAACCACCGAACCGGGTGAGAGAGAGACGAGCGGCGAATTGAATGGCCAGGAGGGAGGAACAGACTATGGAGAGGGAGCAGCAAAGCGAGTGAGTGAGAGACAGGAACTGAGTTTTTGAACCAGGTACGAAGTAAGTATTTTTGCGACGAAGCAACACAAAGAATGACAAACAAAAGAGAGCAAGGTTGAGAGATAGAGAACGGAGAATGAGCGTGGGAGCAACACAGTGAAGAAAGGAAAAAGAGGAAAAAAATATATGACCTTTCAAACGTCTTCTATGCGACGTACGTTGTGTGTATGATTTTTCACATACGTCTCGTGTGGAACGTGCAGAACTATTTCGCAAATTAATTGGCAAATTTTGCTTTCCGTTAGCCCTTCAGTGATGTAAGTCGTTCATTCTTTTTAAACAAAATCCGACGGTGTTGAGAAGGGGGAGCATTTTAAGGAAACATGATTTTAGGGGGAGCATGGCATGCTCCACTTTTAGAGGGGAACAAATTAGACGGAGCTTTGAAAGAAATATTCCCGACCGCATATCAATACTTCCAAGTTCCAAGTAATTGATACAAGAGGAACAAATGCCACAAGCGAAATTACAAGGAGTAATATCCAACAACTGTTGGAATGCGAACGCTGAACGGGATGTATTAGGACCTTTATCAAAAATATAATTTCAATAGTGTAAATGCATATATTGGAAAATGTTTTCATCCATTGAAAAAATAGTAATAAGAAAGAAAAAATGTCATGGAATACATAAAGTTTCATGTTTAGTAATACTTCCACCGGTTTAAAATATAAGAAATAAAAAATTAATTTCATATTTATTGAGAATAAAAAAAAATTTAAACAGATTATTTACTTTTAACATATATTTTAAACCAAAATAAATATTTTTTCTTATATGGGGGGAATATTAAATTGGCGTTTTTGAGCACATGATATATTTGCCATATTTTTAATTTTGAATGCTTGAGGATGTTATATGAAGATTCTAATTGAATAAAAAAAATTTGCAATAGTTATTTGCAACAAACTTTTTTTTAATGGATGTTAATTGATAAAAGGAGTTTTTTAATATGCACCCTATGACACATGTTAAAAATACTTTGAAAAGCAAGTATTTATGGGAAAATTTAAAATATCATGTTCCAATGTAATAATTTAAAAAGAATCAATTCCCCATGTAAATTAGCTCTTTTATTTAAGTAAGTACTTTATGTGGTCTTTATTATAAGAAAAAAAAATTAATTTCACATTTATTAAGGAAGTTAGTTTAATGAATTTAATTTTCTCAAATTGATAAAAAAATAGAGCTACTTTAGAAAAGTTGTATTGTTAAAAAAGCAAAAATCAAATGAAATAAAACATATTCTATGAATATTATAAAAATAATTGTATTGGAATTAAAAAAGTTAACTTTTTCTTATAATTTAATCCAAAATAAGTATCGTACATTTTTTTCTCTCCTTATATTAGAATTCGATAGAAGTATCTTATATATGACACACATTAAAATAATGTTTGATAGAAATATGCTTCAATAGTAATCTTAAGTGGACGGATTATAATAATTTGAGTGAAAGCCCAATTTGGTCCTTTAAGTTTTTCGATTGGGACATTTTAGTCCCTCAAGAATTATAATTCACTTTTAGCCCCAAAGAATTTAAAAAATACCACTTTAATCTTTGTTTTCATTTCGTTAACTACTGTCACTATTTCTAGAAGCATCAAGGACATTTACTGGGAGACCATTAGCACCTGAGAATGAAATGTTACAGTTTATGCCAACAGTGACAGTAGTTAATGGAATGAAAACAGGGACTAAAGTGGTATTTTTTAAATTCTTTAGGGACTAAAAGTGAATTATAAATCTTGAGTGACTAAAGTGTCCCGGTCGAAAAATTTGAGGGACCAAATTGGGTCTTCACTCTAATAATTTTGTTTGGTTATTTTCATAATTTTTTTTAAATAAAGTATTAAAATTGTTATTTTTGAATATTATCTTTCTATTTTTTTGGGACAAATTGGGGTATGATATTTTGGTTACAATTCATTCACAATGTTGAAATTTTCAAAGAGATAATTTTAGTAATTTTTTAGGTATATGGATGATGTTTGTTTAAGCCCATATCAATTTTTTGAAATACTTTGGTGGCATAAATATTTGGCCTACAATTCATTTATAGGGTTATACTAATTTTTAGAGAGATAATTTTGATTAATTTTAGATTAGTAATATCTAGGTTGATTTCTTCGGGAATTTGATTGCATAAATATTGTAGTGCAATACATCAATGATAATTATGATTTTTTACAAAGTTAACTACTCTAATGTTTACCAGATATAATAATGTTTTTTTCTGAAGTGATTGTGACAAATATATTAAAAAATTATGTATAAATATTTATGCTTTGTGCATAAGAAAAAATAAATATTTTTGATTTTGATTAATATAGATAAAACTTAGTGAAAATGTTTACCTAATGATTGCTCCACCCAACAACTATACCCCGTGCATCGCACGAGTATAGATACTAGTAATATAGAAAATTTATAATTTTTTCCCTCTATCCCTATATATAGGTTCCCTTTGGGATATTTCACGTTTATTAAGAAAATTGAATAATTTAGTTAATTGTATTGAAAATATGAATTTTTGATATATATTTTCAAAATTACCCTTATTAATATTATTGAGAATCTAAAAAGTGTTAAATAAATATGTGTATTTATGAAGAAAAAAAAGTAATTAATGTATGATCATTGAAAATTGGTATATGGTCTTATAAATAGGGACAAAATAAAAGTATCAAAGGTAGTATATGTTATTATTTAGTATAAAATGAAATAGATTATTTTAAGTCTATTTGTGAAAAGTTGTCAATTTGTTATTTACATATCCTCCCGTAATCTTAAAATCCCCTTTGCTCCTCTCTTTTCTTTTCTTTTTTTTGGTCTGTACTCTTTGGCTAGTACTACAGGTATTCCCAAGAGTACCCTCAATACCAGGGAACCTTGAGACTAATCCTGCACGAGATCGCGTTCCTATGCCTCTCCCAGTGTGGTGTGTTAAACGAGAATCGAACCTGAGACTTCTTAGTCATAGGCCTCATTCTCAAGTTCTCAAGTTGACAGAATCGCACCACTTGAGCTAACCCCCCGTTGGTTGCCCCTCTCTTTTCTAATAAAGTAAAAGTGATGAGTTTGTGCTTCTTGCCTTCTACTTTTTTTTTTTAATGATAGAGTTATACTAATTATGTTAATTAGTTCCTACGGTAATGGTTAAAAATTACAAACATAATTAGTATCCCTCTAGATACTATTAATTGATTTTTTCTGCAACCTAATTCAAAAATCTCATTTACATGTTATTAAATAAAACCAACTTAGATAAACAATACTGCTCCAATTTGTAGGGAAGAGGAGAAATAAATATCATATTATTAACAAAAAAACAAGTTTAAATATTATAACAACTAACTCCAAAAAATATAACTTCTCAAGATTTTAAATTTACATCCAGTTTTAAAAAAAATAAAAATATTTACATCCAAAACTTTTTTAAACAATACGATTTAAGGTAATATTTAATCTTAAATTCGATAATTATGCTAAAATAATATTTTAGATTGCACAATTTTTTTTTTTTGAAAAAAAACATTACATTTGCCAAATATTAAACGCGCAACAAAAATTTATTTTCAATTTAACATCTTTATTTTTAATTAATGAACTAAGTTTAAACCATTACAACTGACAATATTTATTTATCATTTAAATTGGACTACAAAAAATGTTTTTTGGGCTTGGGAAAATAAAAAAAGTGTTTGGTTCAGGCAGACCCAACCCAAACTTGGTTGCAGACCCATCACAAATCTTGGTTAAAACATTTTTTTTATTCATAAATATGGTATTGTATCTTAACCCGTATACTAGGTTGCAGGTAATAAGTCTGGGTCATTAATCTTGTATCTGACTCAAATCAATAGCAACAACCCTTGTCTCCACGGGCACATCAAACGTTAACGGTTTTCCTCCCCGTACTTGCTTTGGTCAATAAATTTATTGTAATGTGTAATGTGGTGTTGGTGTAGATAAACAAGCAAAGAATTTCAAAAAGTACCAACGTGGTGTTGACCTAGTGGTGAGCTTACTAGGATCCTTAACCAGTGGTCTCGAGTTCGAGCCCGAGGTATTAATAAACACTCATTGGGAGACCCCTCACCCCCGAGGGAGCTCTGTGGGTCGGGGTGAAATTAGTTGGGCCACAAAAAGTGAAGTCCAGACACCATCTGCGAAAGCAAAAAAAGAACTTCAAAAAGTCACAATCAACTTTAACATTCGGGTTGGTGTTATATTCCAAATTCGCAAGTGACACATTATTAACAAAATTTATAAAATGTATGTTTGGTTTTGTGGTGGGTTAGCCCAAAATTAATTTTGGAATGTCAACACTACTAACAGTTGTTTATAATCTAACGTGATTTTGGATATTTTGTAACGAATTATCAAACATGCTAAAAATATCTTCATAAAATCGATTTCTATAAATGGTTTGCAAAAATTACATTCTAAATAAAAAATTATTTCATAAATTAAATACATTTTTAATATATCACTTCCTCCTGTTTTGGGAGAAATGATAAACAAACCTACGTAATAACCTACACTGCTACACACCAAAATCTGACAAGTATCCTTCATTTTCTCTTTCCAGTTTCTTCAATTTTTGTACTTCCAAATATGTCCCTCCTTTGATATTCAACCCACTGTCACTTCTTGTAACACTAACATTGTTTTTGTTTTTGTTTTTTTCTCATTTTGAGGAGAATTTTTAACATCAATTTTTTTTTTATTATTTTCTTGTTAGACTCCATGTGGATAGTGAGTGCCCCGGAACTATTTTTTTTTTAATATAAGAATCTCTTCTAATTTTTTTCCAAAATTATCCTTAATATTTAATCATAATACTCTAAGTTTTAATGAAAAGGCATAATTGAAATTATATTGAAAAATGCAAAAATTTGCAAAACTTGTAGTTTTAATGTTGTAGGTGGTAGAGGTAAAGTAAGTATTAAAAAATCAAAAAATTTATTATATTCAAATTATCGGTAAAAGGGTATTTTTGGAACAATATATCAATTTTAGTATAAAATTTATCAATCTTGATAGACGTAAAAATATCCAAAAGGGTCTTATAATAAAGGACGAGGGAAGTACATATAGACAAATCATGAAGTTAGAAATTTGGAAGTATTAAAAATAATTTAATATTGAATATATCAAAGTATAGTATAAAAAATATATTTTTCTCATAGGGTAATTACTTTAAATAAATCTACTTTAAATTATATGAATAAAAAAAAACTTTCGTAAATAATATAATTATGATATTGAGAGTGGTAACAAATTAACAACGTCCGGTAAAGATGGTGCTGTCATATGTGAAGAGAAAAGACAACATCTTTTTAAATAATGTTGTCTTATATGGAAGTGCTGGAATGAAAAGATATTGACAACGTCTGATGAAGAGAGTGTTGTCATTTATTTCTCGTAGACAACACAAAGTAAAGAGGGCGTTGTTAATACTTCCGTTTGAACTTTCAACAACATTCTTCTCAAAAATGTTGTTAAATCGATCTTGTTAAATCCATATTTTGGTGTAGTGTTACTTTATGCCAGCGAGTTATGCAAGTTAACAACCTTAATCAACTCCTTAAGTATTCCATAGAACTATAGAAGTAAAAATTACTTGACTTTAGTAATATTCAGACTTGAGAATGAGAAGGGAGTCAAGGGACATATATCATGCTACTAACTCTTACTCCGTGCAATGCACGGGTTGTTGATATTTTAATTTTTTTATATTAAAAATTTTAAATTAAAGATTATTATTAACAACAATAAAAAATAATTATATAAAATGTAGGAGTTCAAAACCAAACTGTACAACGAAATTAAATTAATCTAAATGATTTTGTTGATAAATTTTGTAGTTCCCCATATAACTCAAAAATAACACTTTTTATCTGAGATATTCTCTATTTATTTGATGAATAAATAAATATTTTTATATGGTTATCTACTTTATTGTGATAAATCAAAATTAAATCAGAATTTTGTTTTATGGTATTTTGAGCAGAATGTCTCTTGTTTATTTTGAGAATGAAAGTTGAATCTTGGTGTTATAATAAAAAATTATTTATTTTTTTCAACTTTATCTTACCGATTTTTCTATATTTCCTTAAATTATGGAATTTATATGCATTTTATCTTTGGCCACATGTTTGGTTACTTACCTTAGCAAATTTTATAGATTTAAGTTATATTTATCTAAAATAAATAATCTATTTATTTATTATCTATTTAATTTTAAATTGTAATATCTTCAATGGGAATAATGATTTAGAAAATTTGAGTAATTTATTTAATTTCACATCATAATATTTTGGTTAGAGATAATGATTATTTACCCATAAAGATTTATCCAAAATTAATAACAAATTCAACTTATTTAATATGTGTTTATCTAAAATAAATTAATGATTTGAAAAATGTGAATAATCTATCTAATTTCAAATTGTAGTATTTTGGTTACGGATAATGATTTCAAATTGTAGTTTTAAAAAAAATATATTTACATCAAGTATAAAATCAAAATATATAATGATTTTTATCTATTCCAAAAACAAAATATATTATCATAGGAATTGCAGCAGTCGTAGATGGAGTCTTCTGAAATTAAAACTTAGGCCTCTCGAGAAGATACAGTCTTCTACCGCATAACGTCTTCATGTAACAACCCTAATTTTCGTCTCCCAAATAACCAAGAAATTAATTATAACAATTATTTTATAATTGATTTTGAAGGTTTTAGTTTTTGTACATTATGTGTTTTTATTATATAAAAATATGAGATATATTTTTATATGGTTATTTTGTACAAAAATGTGAATATTGCAATTTAGTCCTTGGGTTGGGACCTAATTGCAATATTAAAAAGGTTTTTGAAGAAAGAGTAATTAAATTATTAATTTTTGAATTTTACCAGTATGTAACCGATTAGAGGGGCTTTGTAACCGGTTACACGATGAACTCAGAAATTGGGATTAGTGCGTTTGATGAGTAATCAAGCCAAAACCCAGAAAATTGCCACGAATTCATCCTTCTCTTGGTGGGGAAAGACGTGTCAACATGCATGGAGCTCTGATTTTGCTATATATAGCCTTGTGTTGATGAATTGAAACCCAATTTTGCTCCTGAAATGCTGAAGCTCTGTTTTAGGGTTTTTGATTCGTCTGGTGCGATTCTCCTTCGTTTCTGAGAGTTAGAACATGAGTGATACACGGTTACAAAGCTCACATCAAGGGCTTTGTATTGATATAAAGTTTGTGAGATGAGAGTTCCTGGAGTTTGAGAACGAAGCTTGCCAAGTGAGGTGTTGATGCTGTCAAACCTCAGCTTCTGGTTTCTGGAGCTGACTTTGAAGCTCGATTTTGGTAAGCACACAAACCCTTTTGATTTCAAATCTGTTCCTACGTCTAGTGCATGTTGCAGAGAACTCAATTTGACCATTTTCCCCAATTCTTAATTTGGTTTTGCATGTCAAATTCCCTGGTTTTGGTACCCTGTCCAACTCTATCAGCATGGAGTGGATTCAATGAGAATTTGTGTTGGAGCCTTTCTCTCTGCAATGTTTTGGATCAAGCACAGCTTAGAGGTAAGGGGGAAGCTTACTATTTGCTATAATGAGGATAAATTGTGGTAGAATATAGGATAAGTCACCAAGAGACTCAAAGGGCATAAGTTAAAATGGTTAAATGGCTTGGAGGCCAATTTGAGCTCAATTGTTGTTTTGAGCAATGTTATCTAGATGCATGCAAGCTATGTTGATGTTGATTTCATGACTTAATTGGATATTATGTGAATTGATGCATCAATTATGTGCAATTTGAGTATCCATATTGAATGCATGCAATATAGATATGTTTCTGTGGTTGAACACACTAGTATTAAGGTATGTAAACTCTATTTATGAATGAAATTGGTTAGATTTGAGTATGGTAGAAAATGGTATGCAAAACCTCATTTTTCAGTGTATGTTCTGCCTAATCTAACCGGTTATTCGAAATTTGTAACCGGTTAGATACTGTAAATTTTCAAAGAAAATGAATTTCTGCAATTGGTTAAGTATCCATACCATTTGTACTCAAGTTTAAGCTAGAATTTCATACAAAGACCAATCTAAAACTATGTGTTTGAGCACTGTTTGGTTTAGATTGGAGGTGATGAGTTAATACCTTAATATCAAAGGATAATTTCAAGAGGAAATTATGCCTAAATGAAATTAGATTATGACTTAGATCTTTTGAATGATATTATGTGTTGAACTTGAGGTATTCTGTTATGCTAAGACCTTGTTATTGGATTGAGTGGAGAATTTAAGAAAAGATTCTTGGAAAATCAGTGGTTTTATAATCAGGTCTGTAATTCTAACCGGTTAGGTGATGATGTAACCGGTTAGTACCTGAAACTTAAAAATAAAAGTTAAGTTTTTGAATAAGGGTTGTTAATACCAATGATTATATTCTCTCAATCCAGGTCTATGAGCATATGTTAAATTTAAATTCAAAGGTGAATTTTATGAGTAAAGCCATACCTCAAGATATCATTCAGAAGTTGTGTTCTTCTAAGTCATAATAATGGAATTAATGGTAACATGACCCTGTACTCTAGGAGTACCAAACTGATGCAACCTACTTGATGACACATTCCGGGAATGTGGCCATTGTCTGGGACATGGTTTCTTGGAGACGTTCTGGGAACGTGATGCACACTCTGGGAGTGGTGCTTAATTACATTCCAAGTATGGTTTGCGATACGTTCTGGGAACGTATGAATGTGTTCTGGGAACACATTAATATAATAATCGGACTAAAGATAAAAACCAACCTTGATGATTGTGCATCCATATAGATTGGAAGTTTGGTTGGTAGGAACGTTTATCATATTCTGGGAATATGAGGAGGGTACTCCGGGAGTACCAAATTATAACCTACTTGATGACACATTATAGATATGTGGCCAGTGTCTGGGACCTGGTTATATACGTTCTGGGAACGTATGTTAGTGTTCTGGGAACACATTGATAAGCAACCTACTGGATGACACATTATAGATATGTGGCCAGTGTTCGGGACCTGGTTTTTATACATTCTGGGAACGTATGCGTTTTGAGAACGTGAAGCACACTCTGGGAGTGATGCTTATTTATCCAAGTATGGTTTGCTACACGTTCTGGGAACGTGATGCACACTCTGGGAGTGAATGCTTATCATCCAAGTATGGTTTGGCATTACGTTCTGGGAACGAATGTCAGTGTTCCGGGAACACAACGGTGTATTGGATGGACGTCCGAGATGGACTTTGTTAGAGGCCTCGGCTGTGGAAGAAATCATGCATCATGCCACCTGCATTGAAAGAATTATTATGATTAACCGGGTGTGCTCATATGATTATGCATCATGATTTGCTACATGTTAACTTGTGGATATTAGTTTTATTCTCATTTGATTATGCGAATATGTATAGCTAACCCCCATGCCCTTATTAGGTGTTGATCGTGCATCTAGCTTGAACAAGAATCAGTAAGGGGAAGACATCCCTTAGGTGCATGCAGGGTGTAGAAAATGTGGGTTGGGAACCCGTTGTGCAGATATCGAGGATCCGACCAGAAGGATGTTTGGACAAAGGACCAGTGACTAGCTCTATAACATTTCTATTTTTAATAGAATTTATATGATACATATTTTGGAAAGAGGTATCATAAGAGGAATTCAGTTTCACAAATATAATTACTTGGTATTAATGGACTTGTTACACCTGATATATTTTGGGGGTATAATATGATGATTTTACTATGTTTCCGCAAACTCTGATTTTGGGTAGTCAACCTTTATCATCAATCAGGTGTTTGTGAAAATAAATTTTCGAGGGAAGAGATAAATTCTTATTTTCAGATCTTTTTCCAACAACAACAAGTCCAAGTAATCACAAATTTATTACTTTTTTTTATAAAGTAAGATGATATACAAGGAGTGTTACACTTCAAAATACTGAACTAAAAATAAGATTAAAGAGGAACTTAAGAATCATACAATATAAATTAAGATGAGTGAGAAATATTAGAATTAGAGAGATTTAATGATGGAACAAAAAAAATGCAAAAATTGAAGATTGACATAATTGGGAGATTGTTGTTTACGTGAATAAACATATTGAATTGAACTAAGCAATTAGAGAGAGAGAGAGGAACTTAATAATTAAATAATATAAATTAAGATGAGCGAGAATTATAAGAATTAAAGATATTCAATGACGAAAAAAAATACAAAGATTGAGCATAGATATAATTAGGAGGTTGTTGTTTACCTTCCTATTTTGCAATATCTTTCTTTGATAGTGCTACTCCAACTTTCCTCCATGATATTATCAAGCAATGCTTTGAAAACTGGAGAATGACTAACCTGATTCAATTAAAATCTTTAAAAACTCAATAAGTTACATAATAACATAAGCAAATCTCGTAAAAGAAATTAAGCTAGACAGTTTTTTATGGGTTAAATTTACAAAAAGTAAACTATATGCATGATACATATTCAAGAAAGATAGAATAAAAAAATAGAACAAAAAAAAAAGAATAAAGATGAATGCAAAGATGGAAGATGAAAAAAGAAAAAATACTCATGTTATATATAATGATTTGGAAAACTTGTAAAATTGAGGAGAATGGTAAACTTGTAAAATTGAGGATAATGATAAACTTGTAAAATTGAGGATAATGATTTCACATGCAGATATGATAATAATTAAATAAATTTTAATAATTTATTTAATTTCAAATTGTGATTTTGTTTGGAGATAATGATTATCTACCTAAAAATGTTCTGGTGAGAGAAAAACTTCAACAGCAAACATGGTGCCTCAAAAATTTCTCCGACAAATATGGTGCCTCGAAAATTTCTCCGACAAACGTGGTGCCTCGAATAGGCGTTTTTTTATACAAGGATAGTAGATATGTGCAGATATGTGTAAATCCTTCTTAGAATCGGTGAATTTCAGAAAGCAACACCCATTTATAGTAATCGATTCCCTGGTCTTTAGCACACATAATTCATCATTTTTCCATCATTCTATCTCCCTAACAGTGACAAGCACAATAACCAAAGGCTTTGGGAGAAAAAATTATGAGGGTGTGTTTGAAAGTTGGGAAGGGAATGGAATGGAATGCAATATAATGGAAAGGAAAGGGAAAGAAAGGGAAGGAATGATACTTTTGTAAAATTAAGTTTTCATTCCATTGTTTACCCCCCAAATTGGGAGGGAAAGAAAATTGGGGATTTGGAGGGGAACAAAGGGGAATGATTCCCTTTCCATCGTTGGTATAAAAATCTCTCAAACAATGGAAATGATTCCCTTTCCATCGTTGGTATAAAAATCTCCCAAACAATGGAATATTAAGTTTCTCCCCTTCTATCCCTTTCCATCCCCCTAGCTCTTACCCATCCAAACGAACCCTGAGAAATTGTAACTTATTCATGATGGGCAAGATTGAGCAGCACCAAGGTTGACTGGCGATTCAGGTGTGGTGTGGTTCAGCGTCGGTTCTGTTAAGGATATCACAGACACATCAGCAAATACCAAGTCAATTAACAACTAGTCATATATATCTGTTCATTTGCTACTATTATTATCACGTAGCTGTCATATATTCTTGTTAGTATTCTGTTGTAACAAACTCATAATTGTTGTATTTAAAAAGGCACTGCCTATTCAATAAATATATACCACAATCCTTTATGGTATCACAGCTATTATCCTATCATGACATCTTCAATTCAAGATACCCATCAAATCATACCTTTCAATGCACCGTCACACCTTCCCACCAAACTGTCTCAATCCTTTACTTTAATCCAAAATTTGTAAATCACGTCACCTCTCATCCAATTCCACCTACTCTTGAACCAAAAAATCTATCTGAAGCAATGAAAGGTGAGAAATGGCATGCTGCTATGTCTGCTGAGTTTGACGCACTTCTACGAAATGGAACTTGGGATCTTGTTCCACAAGACAACCAAAATCTTGTTGGTTGTCGTTGGGTTTTTCGCATAAAAAGAAATATGGATAGAACCATTTCTAAGTATAAGGCCCGACTCGTCGCCAAAGGATATCATCAACGACCAGACTTAGACTACTCCGAGACATTCAGCCCAGTTTCCAACCCAACTACAATTCGTTTGATTCTTAGCCTAGCTCTTGCGTATGGTTGGAAACTTCGCCAATTGGACATCAATAATGCCTTTCTTTAAGGAACTCTTATTGATGATGTTTATATGGTTCAACCACCTGGCTTTATACATCCTTCTTTCCCCAATCATGTATGTAAGCTAAAGAAAGCCTTGTATGGCCTCAAACAAGCTGGTACCAAGAGCTCAGACGGTTTCTCCTTCGGTTTGGCTTTAAAAACTTAGTAGCTTACTCATCATTTTTCATTTATAATAGGGATGGCATATGTCTCTACTTCTTAGTCTATGTTGATGACATTGTTCTTAATGATAATCATAATAAATTTCTAGAATTTTTTGTCTCACAACTTGGCTGCAAATTCTTTTTGAAGGACCTTGGCATATTTCATCAATTCTTAGAGACACATCAGCAAATACCAAGTCAATTAACAACTAGTCATATATAGCTGTTCATTTGCTATTATCCTCTGTAAATATTATTATCACGTAGCTGTCATATATTCTTGTTATTATTCTGTTGTAACAAACTCATAATTGTTGTATTTAAAAAGGCACTGCCTATTCAATAAATATATACCACAATCCTTTAGGTTCAAGGATAATTGGGTCGAGCAACGGTTCGGTGGTGGTTTTGTTGGGATTCTGGCAAGTGTACCATATCGTACAAGTAATATAGACAATGAAGTCCGAGTATCGTACCCAAGGGAGTGACCGTTTAATTAATTTCACCTAATTAATATTACTTAGTGAACGAGACAAAGAATTTATGAATTTGTAAATAAAAATAGAAATTAAAATAAATGACTTTTTGACAAGGGAAAAAGCGGGATGTAGTTTCAATTCAGGTTCCTAAATATTCTATAACAAATTAATTTATTTTCCTTGAATTCCGAATTGGTTTTGCAAAAGTAGAAAACGCCTAATGTCTTAGTACGTTTCCGTATTTTAGATATTAATCTCCCAATGATGTCTCAAGAGAGCCTTAAAACCTAACCCTTTCATTAAGTTCAGTCAAAACCTCTTTTTATAAAATTACCCAATTCATAGAAAACATGTCTGTGCCTATGCAATTGAACTGTTTGATTATTAGGCTAAATCCTAAATTCATATGTCTATTCATAAAGGATTTCCAAAAGTCATGAAACAACTTCTTTCATGAGAAACAAATTAGAACATAATCAAACACAAAATTCAATAACGAAAAACAAGATTAATTTATTACTAGAAATATTGAAAAGGTTCCATACATCTACTCCTACATCCCAAGGATAGAATTAGTTCATACTTACAAGAGAAAACACAATAAACATGATAAAAATAATTACCATGAATCCTTGAGCTAACTCCGTGTTCTTCACAAAAACCTCCAATCCTTGTTCCTTCTCCAAGTCTCAAATCCTAATCTACTATTATTCTATGGAGTTGTATGAGTGTCTCTCCTCCTTTTTTGGAATCAATCCTAATTCCTAATTCTCTTATTATATAGATAAAAACTAACCTAATTTCCAATCTAATGTGATAAGATAAAACTAATCCTAAATCTGAGTATAATATGATAAGATCCTATTAGAATAAACTAATCTTTAATAATCTTATCTACAAATAGAATTTATCATTAAAATCCTTCTAAAATCCCGTATTTGTGTTTGGCAGAAACTTCGGCACTGATTTTGACCCCCAAGATGGACGAATTTGAGCAAGGTTATATCCGGAAAAGTTGTAGATCCTTTCCTTAGCTTTAAAATGATATATAGATCGCCTCATTTGGATAAGCGTAGCTCAAGTTATGATCAAAACAGCGAACATTGTCACTTTCTTGCATTTTGCGCGCCCAGGCGTGAAAATCCTGCGCCTAGGCGCGTGGGACCCGTGCCTGGACGCCACGGTCAACTTTTCTTCATTTTTTTCCTCTTTTTCTTCCCAAATCAAGTACCAAACTCTCATTCTTCATTCCTTTGCAAAAATCATTGTTTTAAGAGTTTAAATACCTGAAAACAAACCAAACACATCAAAAGGTTCCAGAAATCTTATAAAGACAAAATTCCATTGTTTTATTCCAATTTACTCAAGAAACAAGTCACTTACTATGTAAAAGGGAGGCAAAAAAGGTACAAAAACATCACATATTAGACTCCAATCACACCCCCAAACTTAGCATTTTGCATGTCCCAGGCAAAAGTAAAACAAAAATTCAGAGCCTAAGATTCTCCCCTCTCAAGGTATAGTAACCTAACCATAAATTCCAACTCGCCTACCCAAGATACCTTTCTTCACTAGCAAATCACCGCAATGAAAACTAGTTGAAAAACAAACTCAAAATGAGCAAAAGATTAGTGACCACACCACCTCTCAATATCTCTCATGTGTATGGGTAATAATTATCAATTCACTCAAGTTCAAACAATGAAAGTATGTTACCATAAGCTTGACTATAGACCTACATCTCCACTGAATTTATTGAAAACATGCACAAATCATAAGGTCTTTATTTGGTTGTAACGGGGTCATGGCTAAAAGTGTCAGGTGGGATAAAAGAATAAAAGGATAAACAAAGGGCTTAATCAATGAAATCACAACACTTCCCTTTTAAATTATGAAATGAGCAATAAGGTAATTACACAATCACAACTCAATTCACTTGATTTTTCCTTTTCTTTCTTTTTCTTTTTCTATTTCTATTCTCTTCATCTTTTCATTTTTTTAGCACATTTGTTGCTCTTTTTTCTTTTTTTTTAAGAAGAGAAATAGAAACATCAAATTTTCAGCACTTACACTTTCACCAATTTCTAACATTCCACTTAATTGTTCATTCACAATTTCAAAGGTACTTCAAAAGAATAATTCAATTTATGTAGGATACCAAAGAAAGTCCTTAAATCTCAAAGCTCAAAGTGGGCAACTAAGGGATCATTATGTCTCAAAAATATGTTGAAGGCCACAAAAACACAAACCTAAGTGCCTTAATCATGTTCATGCATGCAATCAATTGTCAATTTTGAAAAGGTCACAAGTCAAGTTCTAGAACAAACAATCAAAGCGAACAACACTCATGAAAGAAATAGGAGTTTCATCACAATATTCATTAAACATTACTCCTTCAAGTGTATAGGCTCAAAATCTCACTGGTTAAGTTCAATTCACTAATCAATCATTCACAACAAGTTTGCCAAACAACTAATTTCCAAAAAATTTCAAAGCTAAATCCAATTAGTATCTAGGTAAAACAAGTCGAAAATCACAATCAAGCATTTACACCTATCAAAGGGACAAATCTAACACCTGGAATTAGTGTCTACTCATGCCAGGACACAAACCAACACAAAGCCAGGGAAGAAATCAAGATCAGAAAAAAATTTTATTTTGTTACCCTCACCCCCAAACTTAGAATGTGGCTTGTCCTCAAGCAACAAATCTATCCTAAACTACAAAATAAAAATAAAAAAAACAAAAGCAAGGAGTTAGAGACTTCCCTTTGTAGCACAGGATTCTCTCTTGATGCACCATGGAGGAGACTCCCTCAAACATATTCACCTGTGTCACATAAACAACTAAAAAATAGTGCTTGAAGCACCCCATTAGCAGTTACATATAGAAAACTCTAAACTCTTTATTCAATCTCCTAATTAAAAATTTAAATCCTACGCTACTAAAAAACTAAAGAGAATCCACCAGGATCCCAAATCCTATAGCACAACTTCCATGTTATGCAGCAATAACAAGTTATTCCTGGATCCCATGGAAATATGCACGGATGATGTTGGAGCAAATGTTTAAAAATAGTTTTAAACCCTCCCGGGTCAAATGGTGCATTTTTCACTCCAAGCATCATCACATGGTGCTTGTCTTTTCCATCATGCATGGAGTCTATGAAAGTGTAACTTCCATGGCTTAGCAAGGTTGCCTTTTCATGCTCTAAAAAGGAGAACAATGACTTATCATCATCATGAGCATCAGGGAAGTCATAAAAAATTAAGGGGTAGATTGAAGGAAATTTTTTTGAGGGTTCCACATATTCATGCAATCCAATACATTTAGCAAGAGCAGAAAATTCATCATGCAAAGTGGACCCTAATTCAACCCCTAGACGCATCCCATTATTCAATTTATCTTGTTTCACTTCCTCAATCTCATCATGCACAATTTCTTCTTTTTCTATGGGTTTAGAAAGGGAAGCACTTTGGTCTTCCGTAATAGAAGATTTTTGTACCACCTCCTCTAAAAGACCATCAAAAACTTTAATCTCATCAAAAACATTTTGTGCAAAACAGGATGGGATAGGTGACGACAAAATAAATTTGAAACATTCTATGTCATCATGAGAATAAGCCATGTTACATAATAATAAAAAAAATAAAACTAAAAATATATACTCAAGTTACACTAAGTAAAATTAAATTAGTAAAAAAATTAATTAAAACAAAATCACTCCACGGCAACGACGCCAAAAACTTATTGGGATTCTGGCAAGTGTACCAGATCGTACAAGTAATATAGACAATGAAGTCCGAGTATCCGAGTATCGTACCCAAGGGAGTGACCGTTTAATTAATTTCACCTAATTAATATTACTTAGTGAACGAGACAAAGGATTTATGAATTTGTAAATAAAAATAGAAATTAAAATAAATGACTTTTTGACAAGGGAAAAAGCGGGATGTAGTTTCAATTCAGGTTCCTAAATATTCTATAACAAATTAATTTATTTTCCTTGAATTCCGAATTGATTTTGCAAAAGTAGAAAACGCCTAATGTCTTAGTACGTTTCCGTATTTTAGATATTAATCTCCCAATGATGTCTCAAGAGAGCCTTAAAACCTAACCCTTTCATTAAGTTCAGTAAAAACCTCTTTTTATAAAAGGCTTAAATATCAAAATGGTCCCTATAATTGTTGCTCATTTTGAAATTAGTCCCTAAAAAAAATTTTCTTTGGTTTTGTTCCCTGACATTATTTATTGTTTTGGTTTTAGTCCCTGACATTATTTATTGTTTTGGTTTTAGTTCCTCATATTTAAATTGGATGGAAATTACCGACGTGACCTACCAGAATGGTGGTCAAGAGGCTGTTGCTACTGGGAATGGTGGTCAAGAGGTTGTTGCTGCTGGGAAAGAGCAACCGTCTGCACAGTCATGTAGAAAGAGGGCTAGATCAACTGATAAAGCCCTCTTTCTACATGACTGCGCAGGTTGTGTAGACGGATGATCATTCCTAGTAGTAGCAGCCTCTTGACCACCATTCACAGCAGCAGCCTCTTGACCACCATTCTGTTATGTCATGTTAACGATTTCCATCTAATTTAAATGTGAGGGACTAAAACCAAAACAATAAATAATATTAGGGACCAAAACCAAAGAAAAAATTTTATAGGGACCAATTTCAAAATGGGCAACAATTATAGGGACCATTTTGGTATTTAAGCCTTTATAAAATTACCCAATTCATAGAAAACATGTCTGTGCCTATGCAATTGAACTGTTTGATTATTAGGCTAAATCCTAAATTCATATGTCTATTCATAAAGGATTTCCAAAAGTCATGAAACAACTTCTTTCATGAGAAACAAATTAGAACATAATCAAACACAAAATTCAATAACGAAAAACAAGATTAATTTATTACTAGAAATATTGAAAAGGTTCCATACATCTACTCCTACATCCCAAGGATAGAATTAGTTCATACTTACAAGAGAAAACACAATAAACATGATAAAAATAATTACCATGAATCCTTGAGCTAACTCCGTGTTCTTCACAAAAACCTCCAATCCTTGTTCCTTCTCCAAGTCTCAAATCCTAATCTACTATTATTCTATGGAGTTGTATGAGTGTCTCTCCTCCTTTTTTGGAATCAATCCTAATTCCTAATCCTCTTATTATATAGATAAAAACTAACCTAATTTCCAATCTAATGTGATAAGATAAAACTAATCCTAAATTTGAATATATGATAAGATCCTATTAGAATAAACTAATCTTTAAGAATCTTATCTACAAATAGAATTTATCATTAAAATCCTTCTAAAATCCCGTATTTGTGTCTGGCAGAAACTTCGGCACTGATTTTGACCCCCAATATGGACGAATTTGAGCAAGGCTATTTCCGGCAAAGTTGTAGATCTTTTCCTTAGCTTTAAAATGATATATAGATCGCCTCATTTGGATAAGCGTAGCTCAAGTTATGATCAAAACAGCGAACATTATCACTTTCTCGCATTTTGTGCGCCCAGGCGTGAAAATCCTGCGCCTGGGCGCGTGGGACCCGCGCTTGGGCGCCACGGTCAACTTTTCTTCATTTTTTTCCTCTTTTTCTTCCCAAATCAAGTACCAAACTCTCATTCTTCATTCCTTTGCAAAAATCATTGTTTTAAGAGTTTAAATACCTGAAAACAAACCAAACACATCAAAAGGTTCCAGAAATCTTATAAAGACAAAATTCCATTGTTTTATTTCAATTTACTCAAGAAACAAGCCACTTACTATGTAAAAGGGAGGCAAAAAAGGTACAAAAACATCACATATTAGACTCCAATCAAGGTTCAGCTTGGGTCTAGTGGCAGTTGGATGGGTCGTGCAATGGTTTAAGGGATGAGGGGTCGAGGAAGGTTCAAGGGTAGCGGCATTAAGCAGTTCCGGCGCGGCGGCATCGAGCGGTTCAGGGGCGGTTGGGTAAGGTTCCAGGCACAACGCGGGAGGGTTTAGGGAAGATGGGTGAGGGTGCGCCGACCGCCGGAGGTGAAGAAGATGAGATTAGATTGAGGGTTCTGGTTTAGTGACATGTTCCTCTTCTAATCAGAAATGAGATGAAAGTGTAGAAGACAAAGGGTATTTTTGAAAATAAGTAAAAACTAAGAAATAAAATAAAAAAATAAAAAATTATAAAGGTGACTTGTCAAGTTTTGGAGTATAGGTTGTTGTGTAGGTTTGTTTATGTAGGTCCTTTTATCATTTCTCATTATATAAATTGAATATGTAACTGTATGAAAGGTGGTGAAATTGTGTAGAAATATTGAATGTGTAGTTGTATGTGCAGTGAATTGGGTGAAGGAATGGTTGGGAGTAAAGATTGTCCACACTTACAGGCTTGCAGCCACCATTCTCCCACTTCAACACCCTCAAAACTAAGTTTTAAAAGCTAAGCATAGTTAGCATCAAAGGATCTACCATGTAGACATACATGCAAGATTAGAACCAAATGGCCTTTTCATAAAATTCGGCAAAGTGAGCATTACTATAAGAAAAAATTGAACTGAACACTAACCCACAAGGTACTTGAATGGATTAGGGAAAATTGCACAATACACTAAGAGATTAACTTATGTTGAAATTGTAAAAATTGAATGTTATTCCCCTAATGTATTGTGTGTAAAACCAAATATATTCCAACTTTCGGAGGTTTAATACTAATCAGGGGATAAAAACTAGATCTAACAACTAGAGGCTAATGAAAGCCTATGCTACATGCAAAGTACCGATTGTTCGATGGTTTAACACCCCCCCCCCCCCCCCCCCCCCCCCCCCCATATCTTACACCATCCTTAATGCTACCGAAAGTTTTAGATCAAAACCACCTCTCCAGAAGGGGGGAAAAATGAAAACATATCCAATAATTACACTTGTCCTTTGCAAAACATATCATTTTCTCTTTTTCTTTAGAAAGGATGCAGCATGCAGAAAAATCTTGTCAACTTCATCAAACTTATACGAGTCCACATCCTTTCCCATATTTTTTGAGTTCAAAGATATTTGTCTCAGATGCTCCTCGAAGTTGTTTGTTTCTCCATCACTAGGCTCTGGAAAATTATCAAACACATCCAAGTAAAGAGGTTTTTCCTCCTTTGCCGAATTCTCTGTATCCGAATCTGTCTCAAAAATATCAGATAATCTATCAGGATCTGAATCCAATTCAGAATCCATATCATCAGACTCATCCTCTGAGCACCCAATGCTATCATTTATCATTTCACGAATTTTATCTGCATTTTCTATCCGGAAATTTGAATCACTAACAGACTCAATACTCTCTTTGTCACCTTTCTCGACTCCATCAACAGCATCTGTATTACTTTCAGCTGAGCTTTTAAGTTGTGCTCGAAGAATTTCAAGCTCTTGCTCAAGTCTGGGAATATATCTCCTCACAGCTCGAAGGCCATCCCTATATTTGGATTTATCCAAAGCCTGCATAAGATGAGAGTAACCCCAGTAGAGACAATGAGAAAAAGTTTCAACAATGCACTGAAGTGTGTTTAAAATACGTGTATGACCTACAATATAAAAATGGAAAAAGAAACATTTCAATTTGTGTCAAACAGACTAGCAGAGGGGAGAAGAGAGATTGAATATGCATATTCAAGGTATTAAATCTGGGTCTGCGATGGCGACTGCAATTGAGACTGCAACATTGTCCGCAACCACAATTGTGGCAGCATTTTCTTGCAATACTCCGCAACATTATGGTTTTAATATTCTCAACAATCATGACTGGACCTGCAATTTAAAACTTTCTGCATACCCAAGGTCCAAGGACTACACATGTGAGACTTCATGCAAGAAATGGTCCGGTAAGTGAAGCATTGGTTGAGAACAGAAGGAGAAGCAAGTCCCATTAAGCAAGATTTTACAAATGATTAGAATTAGAATGGGTCCAAATTTTTATATTAAAAAAAAGGAAGAAGTGGATGTTGAATGCAGGAACAAGTGTTGGACACTAGTAGAAAAAGCAGCTCATTGTGAGAGTCAGGTAATATTTATAATTTTAACTCAAGTGACTCATTTGAAAAGTGGTTACAATGTGTTTTTATTGAGGCAATATTAATGGCATTAAGCGAGTCATGTATCCATTACAGTTTACGGTGAATCTTTAACCCTCTTCTCTTGACACTTCAATTTCACGAAAACACATCAACTAGACTAGCAGGAAGAATTTTTTGTTAGAACACCACTCCTAGGGAAACTTTAAATCTATTATATTCATAATTGACTGAAAATTGTGTTGGGCCCTAGGATTGATTTATAGCGTAAATGAAATAATATAGTAGTGTAACAATGAGCTCCAAAGGATTATAATAAAAAAAGCTCCAAAGTAATATTGAATGTGTGCAGAATGTAGAAAATATGAACACCAAATTTTTAATGTGGAAAACCATTCAATGTAGAGGTAAAAACCACGGGACAAACTCTGAAAACATTCCACTATATTATAGGCCAATTTTACAATATCCTCCCCGCCCTCTCACTTGTAAGAGGTACAAATATAGTGTTTCCCAATGAGACCCACTCCTATTCAAGTGCTACAATTCTTTGTGATTGCAGTACAAAGGATTAATAGATATGACACCCAACCCGGTGCTTTTTTCTCACACTTAAACTCTCATGATAAAATCTCTTTATTTCTTCTCCATCTTTTATAAGCTCTTTCCTTTTTTTTTTTCTTCACTTCTTATTATTTTCCTTTTCATTCATAAAAGCCTTTTTATACAAGCTTTTTCTCAACAAACTCCTATTATTAACTTGAAATAATGCTTGGCACATAAAAGATTTACTACCTTGCTAGTAACAACTTCTAAAGAATGTAGTGAACCTAACGTTCTTTTTCGTTTCTTTGTTATTTTATTTTACTATTTTGATTGTTTGTTTGATTGGCCAAACCTGTCAATTCTCCCCTTCAAGCCAAAGTGTATCTTCTTTGGAAATTCACGTGCAATTCATGGCAATCGACTTGTTACAAAATTGCCGTGCTATAAATCAATCCTAGGCTTCACTTATAGATGCTCAACTTGGAGCACTAATACCAATTGTTGGGCCCTAGGATTTGATTTATAGCGCGTCAATTGCACGTGAATTTTCAAAGAAGATACCCTTTGCTTGGAGGGGCATAATTAACAGGTCTAACCAAACAAAATAGTAAAATAAAATTACAAAGAAATGAAAAAAAATTAGGTTAGCATCACCACTTTTTTTAGAAGTTACAAAAGTCCAGCAAGGCATGAAACCTTTTTATGTTGCAAGCATTATTTCAAAGAAGTTAATAATAGGATGTTGTTGAGAGAAAGTTTTCTATGAATGAAAATTAAAATAATCGGAAGCCAAAGAATAAAAAAAAAGAGCTTATGAAAGAGTGAGAAGAAACACAAAGATTGTATCGTGATAGTTTGAGATGTGAGAAAAATACACCGGTTAAGTATCGTCTGTCATTCCTTGGTACTTCAATCATAGAGAATTGTAGTATTTGAATAGAGTGGATGTTATTAGGAAACACTATATTTGTACCTCTTGTACTTGAGTGTTGTAATTAAGTGAAATATTTTCGAAGTTTGTCCTATGGTTTTATCCCTACATTGAAGGGTTTTCTACATTGAAAATTTGGTGTTCATACTTTCTACATTTTGCACAAATTTGGTATTGTTGCACTACGAGTGATATACTTTAGAGCTTGTTGTTACATAGCTATATTATTTAATTTACACTATTAATCAATCCTAGAGCCTAACAGAACCTAAGACACATTACCTTCTTCCTTGAGAGAGTGACCCGTGGAGACATTATCTCTGTTGGTGGCTGAGAGTAGTTTTTCCCTCTATACATTATTATTGTGTCATCTTCATGAATGTCAAGTACTATCCCTCCGGTCAGTCTTGCCAGCTCAGTGGCAATCTCCTTGACCTCCTCCGGTGAAAATGTCTTCACCACCACCTTCAAAGTCTGATGTTTTTTCCAATGCAGATGCATGTTCAAAATTACACCTTGGTAAATTCCGCGTCTTCCAACAGGCACATAATTTTTGCATTTGAGGCCCATCTTTAAGAAGAAAAAGTGCTCTTCTGGTGTCAATATCTCAGGATCATGGGTTGCTTCTGATGACTCTGCAGGCTCAATCTTCTTCAGGGCTTCACAAAGTCTCTCTTCTTTTTCCCGAGCCTAGAATGGTGGAGAAAGCATTGCATATCCATTAATTGACATAATAAACACACCTCACAAATTAAAAATTAAGATGGAAAATAACAAGGAACTAAAAACTAAATGAAACTGCAAGAGCTATTACTCCTGTTAGATATATTAGCATTATGTATTAGTTAGTTTCAGTTGTATTAGCTGTCAGCTTATAAGCAGCTCAGCTCATAACTAATTGTAACTTAAGTTGAGCTGTCAGCCTCTTCTATAAATAGAAGTAAGTTGCTCAGCTTCAACTAACTTTCTCATAATGAAACAATTCAGTTTCAGATCTCTCTCTCTCTTCTCTCTCTCATTCTCAGTTTCTAATATGGTATCATGAGCTTTTCTGCGTGCCACGGCTTCTCTTCTCTGAATCTCGATTCTCTTCTCATTCATTGAGAAATCGCGATCTCACTCATCTTCTCAGTGATTACGATCTCTTCTTCTCTCTTCAGCCCCTAGAAGATCACTGGAAAGCACTAAAAAGAGTTCTAAGGTATCTCAGTGGTACACTAAATCAAGGTCTTCTTCTGAAACCTACTTCTCTACATGCTCCCTTGAACCTTTTTGCCTATAGTGATGCTGATTGGGCAACAGACCCTGATGATAGGCGTTCTACTTCAGGCTCTTGTGTTTATCTGGGTTCTAATCTCATTTCCTGGTGGTCAAAGAAGCAGGAATGGGTTGCACGCTCAACTGCTGAAGCTGAATATAGGAGCTTGGCTAATACTGCAGGAGAGCTCATGTGGGTTCAAAGCTTGTTGAGTGAACTTGGCTACAACACCAATGTTCCAGTCATCTATTGTGACAACCTAAGCACTGTTATGCTAACCAGGAATCCTGTTCTTCACTCAAGAACAAAGCATATTGAACTTGATTTGTTCTGGGTAAGGGAAAAGGTTATCAGTAAAAGGCTTATTGTTGAACATGTTCCTGGAGAACATCAAGTGGCTGATATTTTTACAAAACCCCTCTCAACAACTCGGTTTTCAGTCCTCAGAGAGAAACTGAATATCACAGATAAATTCCAAGTTGCTGCTAAGCACACTTCTGTTTTGGGCTATTTTCCTCTACCCAAGCTAAACGAAGAAATGTATTGTGGTGACTCCTTCAGCTAGATGCTTAGGTTCAGGGGGGAATATTAGGAATGTTAGAAATATATTGTAAAGTCTTTGATAAAGACTAGTTCAGTTTCAAGGGGGAATGTTAGATATATTAGCATTATGTATTAGTTAGTTTCAGTTGTATTAGCTGTCAGCTTATAAGCTGACAGCTCAGCTCATAACTAATTGTAACTTAAGTTGAGCTGTCAGCCTCTTCTATAAATAGAAGTAAGTTGCTCAGCTTCAACTAACTTTCTCATAATGAAACAATTCAGTTTCAGATCTCTCTCTCTTCTCTCTCTCATTCTCAGTTTCTAATAACTCCGGAGGAAAGCAAAAAAGGGAAAGAAAAGAATTTGTTTCATCCCCCATGCCATCAGAGTACATAAAGAATTATAGTTGGAGCAGATAAAGAAACAAAAGTGATGGATCTTGGAGGGATGGAATTCGATTTAGTGAAGGCTGATTTTGATTCAACATCAGCAGGACGGAAATGGATACCCTGACAAATTCTAAGACAATCAGGTCTATACGAGCGAATGCACTAGAATACAAACCAAGTGAACAGCTGACATGTGAGTGCTGCTGATCTGGTTGACCTTTCAAAATTGTAGAAGTCTAAAACTTTCAGATCCTCTAATTAAATATAGGGAAATTCTATTTGCATATGGAAAGTGTTGCTCTCACCCAAGACAATTTTTGGATGGTCTTTCTGACGGTGCAAAAAATTTGGATAGCTTATCCAAAATTGATAAAAATAGCTTGAAAAGCCATCCGAAAATTTCTCTTGGGTGCAAGTAGCACTTTCTGGGTGCGAATAGAATTTCCTAATAACTATAACAAACTGTCAACTTCTATACAACTTTTAACAGTGATTAGATTTGGATACAGAATACACAAATTTTTTATACAAATATGAGGAGTGGCCTTCATTAAAGGACAAGGTAAATCTTGCTTTGTTAAACCCATAATGTTCTAGCAGGACAAGAGAAACCTTATGAAACATTTAGAAGAAAACAATCAACCAATATTTGCTCTCTTGCTGGATGAGGATACCTTATTACCTTTTCACCAAAAAGTACTGCAGATTTAGAAAATATTTACTAATGCCATTGCAAACATTCTCTTCATAAGCATTAACAGACATAATCTCTTCCACCACTCTTGTTATTAGAAGATGAGTTGGAGTCTCACTACCAGTTTACTACCAATGAGTCATTAAGCTATAAGTAACAAGAAAGAATCTTAAATCTAGAAGACATGGTGTTAATCTTTAGTAGTAGCAGGAGTCAGCCACCATGAATGCCAATCCCACATTCAAGCAATTCAATACTACACTCAGACAGCTAGATATATTCATCCAGTCTTTTCCCTAACAGATTTAACACAACTATCTCTGCAATTTTTGCAGAACAAGAAAGACAAAATGAATAATTTTTTTTTTTCTTTTTGAAATTTAAAATGAAGAATTAGATAGCAACCTGTTATGCAGTTTACAAAACTGAATGAATTATAATAGTTATCAAAGTTATTATTCAAAACGGAAAGAAATTTTAAGTACATATTCTATCATTTTATCTACCAGAAAGAGTGCATTATGATTTATATCTGAACATTCATAGTTTATGTCAGTTGCCATATGCCAATATCGAATAATGAAAACAAAGAGCCATCAATTAATTTTCATCTTTAACTACTACAGCTATATTCAAGAATTTAAAGCAATTCTTTCTCAGAAAATTCTTTGCTGGCAGAATATTGGTTGGCCAGCTTCTACTGTTCTAGTTGACTCTTCTTAGATGACAGGTTTGTACATAAACAAGATGAAAACAGTATTGCATGGCTAAATTGCCAACAACAATAGATTTTTTTTCCAATGAAAACTTTCCTATTTTAAGAACCTCATCAGGCCATAAACATTAGTCTACAATTTCACTGTTCATGAAGTGATAGACAATCATAGTTCTTCATGATAAAACTTAAACATAAGTACATAACCCATGCATAGTCTGTAAAATGTTTATAAGCTATAAGAAAAATCAAAAAGATATAATTAGCACAGGGTGGCAAGGGGGAAAAATGAAAGTATAGGCAGAATACACTTTCAGAACAATGGAAAGGGTCGATCCCTGATTTCCTTCAATTAGAAAAATAGAACTCACCTTTAACAATTTGTATAAAATTTTCTCCTCTGCTGTCATCCTTTCATGTTCTTTCTTCTTCTTGTATCTAAAGAACTTCAGCCATTTTACAACTGCTCTTTTCCCCTTTAGTTTTTTCTTCTTTACTTTGGTGTTACCAGCATCGTGAGTAGATGAGGATTTTCCAGAATCCTGAAGTGGCTCAGCAACCTTATCATTAGACTTCATAAATGGACCTGAATGAAAGCTTAGGTAGCCCAGGAAAGGAGACATTTTTATGTCATGACAGTGGCCTCCGAAAATAGGTTCCTGGCCGCAAACCTTGCATAAAACATAATTCAAGCTACTGCAGTGTAAGTCAATATTCAAGCAAACTTTCATATCTAAATCATTGGCCTCACATGAGATTGCAAGCTAACACAAATTTAGAACAAAAAAAATAAGAATGAAAGGAAAAACGAAGCTTTAAAATTATCAGTAATAGAATGAAATATTCAAACATACAACATCAATCTAGCTTGTAACTGAGTTTTTGCCAACCAGAGTGTCAAGTTAAACCAAAAGGGTAAAACAGTAATGCAATAAAACTACTCCATAAAAGTTTAGCTAAATATAAAAAGCCTGTAATCTGTTACGAAATTATCGAAATTATGGGTCCTATGGATAAGCTTTGAAAACAAAAGTGATTTTAAGATTAAAAATTGATAGTATTTTTTATGAAAATAATAAATTGTTTTGCGTTTGGATACAATTACAAAAAGCACTTTCAGCTTTCTCTCTCTTCTATGGCATTTTCATAAAATTGGTTTTTTTAAAGAGGCTACTCATTTCGGCTTTTGATAAAAAATCTGAAAACTTTTTTTTTCAAAATCTCATCCAAACAGTTGTCTACACCTGAGAAATGATTTTTTTGTTTTTTACTTTTGCAAATAAGAACAAACAAATGCACTGTATAACAATTTTCATCTTAAATGATAAAAATGAAAGGCCAATCAGATTAATGGAGAAAACAAACAAAATCTCCTGCATAAGAGAAAGCTAGAATATTTATGAAGTCCACACACACATATATATGAGGAAAGATCCATTTACACCAGGTTAAATTACACCAACTCGAACATCGCTCATAACTCTTACACCTTGTCAAATTTAATCGAATCAACCGTTGTATTGAAAGTTCCTATCTTGTAAATCGTCTATACTAATTTCACAAAAATCCAAAATCATTTAGTACATCATATATATACGTCAAGATTAACAAAATATGTCTTAAAAGTATGTGAAAATGGAGCTAAATGAATATATATTCAATGATGTCTAAATTTTCTCAAATGATCTAGATTTCATATAGTTATTAATCAACAGATAAATTAGTGAAATTCATGTTGTATAAAAAGTTATGAGTAGTGTAAGGATTGGTGTAATTTAATTTGATGTAAACGGTCCCTCCTCTCTTTCTCTCTCTCTCTTATATATATATATATATATATATATATATTTATATAGATAGATAAATTCAAACAATCTTCTACCAAGGAGGTGAACTGTTATATAAGCAGTGCCTATTTGCATTCTAAAAGCCACCTTATTTTGCTTCAGAATTTCTGCTCGAAATCTAAGCCATGGTCTTTCTGGCATTCCCATTTTACTTGAAAACACAAGTAAAACGAATCACCATGTCTATAAGTAATTTCTGTGCCTTTCCATGATCACACGGAGTTCCAAATTGTATACTATGCGTGTGTGTTTGGTAAGGCCATGAGCTAGCTTAAAAGCTAGTCAATTAGTTGCCCAAAGATAAGTTATTTGGTTGTGTTTGGCAAATGGACTTATTCAATAAGCTACTACCTCATAAGCTAGTATTTGATAAGCTACTTTGAGCTTATTTTATTTTTACACCTATCAGTTAGCTAATCAGATAATTTTATGAGTGGTGTTATACGTACATCCAGAATTGACATCTGTATGTACATCTACTTGTCTTATATGCATAAACAAATACATCTACATAAGACAAGCAGATATACATCCAGATCCAGATGTCAATTCTAGATGTACACGTAACATTAGTGTAATTTTATCAAGCAACTCTCATTCAATCAGTTAACTTTTCCGCTCAAAGCTTATGAATAGCTCCTACTTTTAACTACTCCTAGAAATGCCTCAAGCTAATCTTTACAATGTAAAAATTGGCGGTAAAAGATGTATTGGATGGTACCTTGTCTTGTGAAGCATGGAATTGGACAAGAGACCCCTCTTGATAAGCAATGGATTTGAAAAGAGATTGTTGAGCAAATGAAATTTAGTGAAAAAAACCCTCCACGCCATTTTTTTTTCCTCACCCGAGTTCTAAACCTTGGAGAGTATCAATAAAAAAATGAATTGATTACTTATGAACGACTTGCACTGCGCATGGTGGGTGTTGGTAGTGCCTAAGGTGAAAGACTGAAAGGGGGCTGCAGGGAAAGATCAAAGAAGTGCATACGTTGAAGAAAGAAAGGATATGGGACTGTTTGCGCTTTTTTTTTTTTTTTTTTTTTGATAATACGCTTTTTTTTATATATATATAAATATAAATTTTAATTAATGTTTTTGGACCGTTAGATTGATCCAACCGTCCAGAATCAAGCAAAAACAGGGAGCAGTTCCCTCCGTACCGAATCAAAGACGGAAAAAGGTTTTTTTTTTTAAAAAAAAAAGTTTATTTTGAAAAAAAAAATGTTTTTGTAAATTTTTGACATGTGGCAAGATCAGATCCAACGGCTCACACGAAATGCGAAGCACCTGTTGTTCCCGTCACCACGGTAGAGAATAAAAATCCGAAGAACTATGATACGTGTGTTTGGCTATTTTGGCTTTTTTTTTTTAAAGTAGAAATAAGACTATTTTGGCTTTTTTTTTTTAAAAAAAAAAAGAAGTAGAAATAGGACCAAGCAAAACTTTGAAAAAAAACTTAAAATTAACAAATAAAATTGAAGAAATAAGTGTTGTAAAATAATATTTCATTTCAAAAATAATTTTTAAATTAAAGTTATTAGCTTCGATTTCATTTCTTGAAAGCAAATTTAAATCTCATTAATATTGTTCTTTCATTTGGTTACGTGTCGTAAGCCTTTATACTTATTATATTAATAAGATTAATGAGTATGCATTGACAATGTGTAAAAAATTTTACGTCATCAATCCATCATCCACCATTCATTTGTATTACTTTAATCTAAAAGTCAACGACCATAAACAGATGAATGGTGGATGATGAACTGATGGTGTAAAAACATTTACACCGTGGGTGCATTATCTATTTTCTCTATATTAATTAGCCTTTTTTTGTCCCTATTCCCAAGAGCACCCTTAATACCAGGCAGTCCTTAAGACTAATCCGGAGCGAACTGCATGGTTGGCTCTCCAAGCGGGATGTTTTTAGTGGGAATCGAACACGTGGATATTAATTAGCCTTTGATTTTATTGTTAGATCCAGTGAGAATGTTTTGATAATGACAAAGGTTTTGAACAAGCTACAAGTGTTTGTGATCAAGCTCAAGTATGAAGAAGTTCATCAAACAACAACAAACAACAAATGATGAAGAGAGAGCAAGCTCATGAAGACTTAGTTTGTATTTAATTGTAATATCTTTAGTTTGAGTCTTTTATTTTAATGAGTTTGGGTAGAGTTTTTAGAGGGTAGTGAATCTCTATCAAGGTCATGATTATATCATAATTTGAGTTTTCACTTAACCTAAAATCAATAGGTGGCTTAAAGGTTTGAAAGGAAAGGTTTAGTTTTGAGAAAACAAGTTTTTAATTGATTTGAACAGTGGTTAATCGATTAAGACAGAGGCTAATCGATTAACACACACATTAGTAGTGCTTAATCGATTAAGCTTCATGTTAATCGATTAAGACCTGTTAAACTGGTTTTTAAAATACTTTAACTTCTCAAAATCAGTTTTCAAGTTTCCTAACTTTTGAGTATTCTATATAAACCTTTTCCTAATCATTGTGATTAACAAGTATCATTTTTTACATCAATTTTAAAAAGATCAAGCCACACTATTCTCTCTCACTTTCATAGATCAAAGCTTTCAACTTTTACATTCTTTGATCAAGAATCTTTGAATCTCTTATGTTGATATTTTCATAGCTATTGAAAGAGATTCATAGGATTGTCATTGTTTTCATTGAGTTGTAATCATTGCAAAGGAGGCAAACATTCTACAACACAAGGAAGCCTTGGTGGTTGTTCATCAAGCAAAGTTATCTTGGAAGTCTTGTTGTGATAACAAGCAAGTGGAAGCCTTGGTGTGAGGTATCATCAAGCATTTGGAAGTCTTGTTGGGTTAACAAGCAAATTGGAAGACTTGTTGTGGGGATATCAACAAGCAAGGGAAGAGGTTAGATTAGATTCAATAGGGTTGCAAGACAAGAGTGTGGTATCTCTTGGAGGCTATCAAGAAGTGAGTCTTGAGAGGCATTTGCTTGTAATTTGAGAACTCTAATTCCTTATAGTGAAGAATCTCTCTTGGTTGAAGAGGGGACTGGATGTAGCTCTCAAGCGGATGAGAGTGAACCAGGATAAATCTCTGTGCAGTATCTCTATTCCCTTAACTCTTTACATTCTAGTCATTTCATATGTTCTTGGTTGAAAACCTAGAAAAGATTGATTTTCAAAATTGACTGAATTGAATCTTAATTGTGCAAATTGATTTGGGAAAATCATTTTCATAACCTAGGTAATCAATAAGAATATTGGTGTTAATCAATTCCGCTTAATCTCTGATCTTACGTGTTAATTGATTGATTTTCGTATTCAATTGAAAAGTGATTTTTCAGTTTTAACAATGATTAATCGATTAACTGGAGGTGTTAATCGATTAACCAAAATCAATCTTTCGGCATTAATCGATTAACTGAAGTATTAATCGATTAACCATTTGAAGCCTTTCGGGTGTTAATCGATTAATTGCATACTTAATCGATTAAGAGCTTAAATATTTTGTAAAAATCATTTGTTTTAATTGTTTCGATTTGTTTCTTTCGAAAATCTTTCAAGGTTTCTCTAACACCTATTCAACCCCCCCCCCTTCTAGGTGCTCTCCTAGTGTCTCCTAGTTATTTCACCCACCGATTGTAGTTCTTACATTTATGTTTCATATCATTCTGATTAAGGCATTGGTTTTTTATTTATTTTTGCTTTTACTAGCTTTTGTCCGTTGTTCTCTTCTCTCTCTAGGTTTCTCTCTTTTCTCTCTTGCGGAAACCCTAGGGTTTCTATAGCCACCATCAATGGCAAAGAAGAAAGTGAGGCCACCAAAACATGTGATTCTTGTGCATGGTGCGACTGGTGCACAGCCTGGTGCAGCCAACAATTATGCGTTTGGGAAGGGGCCACAGACTGGTGCACAAACATTGCATCATGATGCGACTGTGATTCAAGGCAATGGTCCAGGTACTAATGCAGCTAAGATTGATAATGCAAGGGTGCCATCTGTATGGGATAGTTTTGATATCAAGAAGCTTCGTAATGCTGGAGAAAAACTCAAATATCATCAGCTAGAGGTAAAAGAAGGAGTTGCTGTAGGGAAAATTGAAGATTGTGATGTTGTCAATGAGGTGCAGTATTGGCAGAATGCACTTGTATGTTATGTCCTAGGGTCACGGCCACCTTTCCCAGTGATTAATGGTTACATCAAGAAGGTTTGGGGTCATCATGGTATTGACAAAGTCCTGATGAATAATGATGGGACTTTTATTGTAAGATTCAATACAATTGAAGCCAGAAATACAGTGTTGGAGATTGGTGTTTTTCACTTTGATAAGAAACCAATGATCCTGGCTCCTTGGACTGGTAGACCTACTTCTAGGACTTTTATTGATTGTGTGCCTATCTGGATCCAATTCCCGGATTTGAATTTAAAGTACTGGGGTGCTGCAGCTTTGAGCAAGATTTCTAGTCTTGTTGGTACTCCAATTATGGTGGATCAGGTTACTCAGGAGAGGAACATAATCAATTATGCAAGAGTGCTAATAGAGGTTAATCCTGCAGTTCTTCCTGATGAAGTTTTTCTTGAGGATGAAAGGTGCAACATAATTAGTCAAAAAGTGGTTTATGAATGGAAACCGACATTGTGCACTAAATTCTCTACATATGGTCATGATGCAACTATGTGTCGGAAAGGAGTGAAGCAGAAATGGGTGGTAAAGAACAAACCTACACAAGAGGATGTGGATGAGTTAGTTCAGAAGTTGAAGCTCAAAGATAGCTTAGAGGAGGGTACAATTCCATAAGAGAATATAGAGTCAGCAACTGAAGCTATTAAGGACCTTTGTGAGCCTATTTCTGAGGTAGTGGTGGAGGCTGTGCCTGATTCTTAGACCGTACCTGGTTCTTAGACCGTACCTGGGAAGGTTCATGATAATGCTGAGGGAGGAGTGAATACTGAAGATGGATGGACACTTGTCAAACAAAGAAGTAGAGGTAAATCTAAAGTTGTTGTGTTGCACAAGGGGGAAACCTCTAGGCAAGGCTCTAATGGATAGAATAGCTGCATGGAATATTAGAGATTTAGAGGGCTCAATCTCCTTTAAAACAAAAAGTAGTTGTAGATTTTTATAATAAATATAGTGTAGGTTTGTTAGGGATTTTGGAGAATAAATTACGTACATCCTCCTTTAGTACTATTCAGAATAAGATTGCATATGGTTGGGGGTCTTTCTCCAATCATGATTTAACTCCAGTTGGGCGTATATGGTTTATTTGGAGAATGGATATGTTTGATGTTGAGATTATTAGCAGGTTTGATCAATATATTCTCTATTATGTGAAGGTCAGGCATACTGATGCTGTTTTTTTTTTTTTGCTACTTTAATTTATGCATCGAATGAATATGAGCATAGGAAGGAGCTTTGAAATGTTTTGAAAGGAATTCATGCTTTCATTCAAATCCCCTGGATTATTTTTGGGGATTTTAATACTTTCCTTTCTGACAATGAGAAGCTTGGTGGTGTGCCTGTTGATGTTACCTTATTAGCTGACTTTAATGATTGTGTGCACACTTGTCAGTTGAGTGATATGAGGTATGGGGGTTGTTACTATACATGATGCAACAAGCAGGATCAACAGGATAGAATCTATTGTAAACTTGATCGTGCTCTTGTGAATGAGTATTGGTGTATGCAGTGGCCGAATGCAGAAACAGAGTTCCTTGTTCCTGGGGTATCTGATCATTCCCCCATCCTCATAGATTGGGGTTTGGGTTCTCAAATGAGGAGATCTGGGTTCAAGTTCTTCAATATGTGGGCTGAGCACAGGCTGTTTGGGCAAATTGTCAATGCAGTTTGGTCTATGCAGTGTGATGGTAGTGCCATGTACAAATTTTGTTGCAAGCTTCAGCTTCTAAGGAAGCTTTTATCTAATCTTAACAGGGAGGAGTTTGCTAATATTGATAAGCGGGAGATTGAGCTCAGAGACAAGTTGCATTACATTTAGACAAAGTTGATTACTAAGCCATATGATGTGGCTTTGCAGGCGGAAGAGAAGGATATTCTCAAGCAGTATCAAATAGTCAGTCAGACAACTTTGTCTTTCCTTAGGCAGAAGGCTAACTTAACTTGGCTGAATGAAGGTGACCAGAATTCCAGGCTTTTTCATACGTCCATCAAGCAGAGGCAGTACAGAAACAAGATTTTGAGAACTGTGAATAATCAGGGTGATTTTTCATACGTTCACTATGATCTACTTCTTCATAGTTAATATTTTCATTTTAATTTGAATTTAATATGGTGGAGCGCGTTTCTAATTATGCAAATGGGACAAACCGTGTCCCTCCTACCTATTGATATTTTAGGGTGCGTGTATGGTGGTGTCTCACTCGATTCTTTCTAGACGTACACAATCTCTTACAACATAATACATGACAAAATTTGGCCTACATTAAGCAGTCATGGTTGAAGTTGAAGGTCTTTATGGCAACAAGCTATCGGTTACCCCCAAGGCTTGATGACACAAAGCGACATGAGATGATACAAACAATAATCAAACACCTATTATATAATTTTGAGACTAAATGCTGAATCCAGATAGCTCCTCATGAAACAGAGCTCTCACAATAAAAGTTAGGAAAATGGGAACGTATGAGATATGCCACGTGTCAATGGCATTTATTATTTAAAAAAAAAATTCTTGAAAAGATATGTCTCATGGACTAACAACCTTTCATAATAGTTTTAAAAAAATAAAAAATTTATGAAAAGATATGTCTTATGGACTAACACCCTTTCATAATAGTATTTCTAAATATAATTTAAAAAAAATAAATTCTGAAACAATACTAATGCACCTGTACAAAATAATAAATTCTTGAAAAGTTATGTCTTATGAACTAACACAATTTTACAATAGTGTTATTAAATACATTTTTAAAAAATAAATTCTAAAATAATACTAATGTACCTGTTAAAAACATTCTGAAACACCATTTCATAATAATACTAATGTATCTTAACAATTTAAGACTCTATATATAGTCAAACTCTATATTATATTTTTGAATTCAAACTTTGCAATTAGAGAGCTCCTCACAACCAGAGCTTTCCGGAGCATTCACAGAAAAAGTTAAGAAAATAAAAAACAATGAGACATGTCACGTGTCTTGAAAATATTTAAAATCTAAATTACTACTTATATTTTTTATTCTTCCAAAATATAAATTATAATTACTACTCATATTTAAAATCTGAATATCAATTATTACTCATATTTTTTATTCTTCCAAAATCTAAATTATAATTATTATATTATACAATAATTATAAATTATTATTACCATTATCATAAATGAATAGATAATTCATTTTTTATTTATTCAATTAATATAAAAAAATCAAAATGTTTAACTCTGATTTAATTTTGATTCTTCATAATAAAATTTATAATCATATAAGAAATGTTAATTTATTCACCAAATATATAAGTAATATCTCAGATAAAAAGTGCAACTTTTTATTCATATGAGAAAGTACAACATTTATCACCAAAATAATTTAGATTATTTTTTATTGGTAGGGTTTAATTTGAACCCTTGCCTTTTTGTATAATTATTTTTCTATTATTTAATAATGACATTTACTTTACAATAAAAAATAATAATCTTTGCTTTAAAATATTTAATTTAAATTTTAATAACTCGTGCATTGCATGGGATAAGACCTAGGAAGAATACACATAAATCAAGTTCTGAAATTTGGTTCAATCTGTAACACCCTTAATTTTCGTCTTCAAGATAATAAGGAAATTAATAATAAAAGTTTTATTATTAATTTCCCAAGTTATGTTTTGTATTTAATTAGCCTTGAAATATAAAAATAGGTGAAAATATTTTTATATGGCAAATAAATACAAAAATATGGATATTGCATTTTAGTCCTTGGATTAGGACCTAAATGTAATATTAGAAAGGTTCTTAGAGGGAAAGATTTAAAAAGTATTAATTTTTAAATTTTACACTGACCTAACCGGTTAGTAATGCCCTGTAACCGGTTACACGATGAACCCAGAAACTGGGTCAGTGCGTTTTGATGAGTAATCACTTGATTAATCCACAAAATCGCCACGAAATCAGCCTCATATTAGTGGAAAACACGCGTCATTGTGCATGTCAACTTAATCTCTCTATAAAAGGATGGATTGTTGAAGGATTGGGGTTGATTTTCTGAGTTTGGTGTTGGGGAGGCTCTGTTAGGGTTTCTAGTTCGTCTGGAGTAATTCTTCTTCGTGCAAGTGAGTTAGGGTTTGAGTGATACACTACTGGAAAGCTTGAATCAAGGGCTTTTCATTGATATAAGATTTGTGAGCTGAGAGTTCTTGTGTGAGGAGGAATCAATCCAAGAAGTTGAAGTTGCCAACACTGTCTCTGTGTTCGTGGAGCTGTCTTTGAGCTTCGATTTAGGTAAGCTCAAGCACTCTTTGAACCTCAAACCACTTCAATTCTTTAGTGCATTCATGTTACCTAGAGCAAGTCCTAATTGTTTTCCCTAATTTGTTTGGTCAATTTCTATGTCAAAATTCCTGGTGTTTGGATCCTGTTGCTGAAAATCGTGGCTAAGGGCAGAACTGAGGGTTCTTGTGGAATCTATGGATTTTTCTTCAATCTCAGTGTATTGACTCATCAAACACTATCCTAAGGTATGGGAGAAGTTTACCTTATACTAGATTGAGACTAAAATCAAGTGTTTTCGGACTTGAGTCAACAAAGACTCAAAAGGGCATTATGTGTTTAGGGTTAAAAGGCTGGAGGCCAATTCTGTGTCTCAATTCTTTTTGAGCAAAGTTAATAACCTGCATGCAAGCTATTCTGATGATTGAATCATAATTTAAAGGTTTATTATGAGATTTGTGATATCAAGTTGTGTTTATGTGGAATTATATGCAATTTGAGTATCTAAATTTAATACATGCAAGATAGATATGTTTCTGTGGCCGAACATACTAGTATGAAGGTATTTGAACTCTATTGATTGTTGAAATTGGTTAGATTTGAGTATCGAAAAGAATGGTATGCAAAACCTCATTTTTCAATGTACAGACTGCATAATCTAACCGGTTATTCGAAAATTGTAACCGGTTAGATACTGTAAATTTTCAAAGAAAATGAATTTCTGAAATTGGCCCTGTAGTCTTACCATTCTTACTCAAGTCTATACTCTAATTTCACTTGAAATCAATATGAAAACATGTTGATAAATACTGATTTGGTTCAGATTGAAATTGAGGAGTTAATGCCTTAATGTTATGAGATAATTTCAAGAGGAAATTGTGCTCATTTGGAATTGAATTGTGATTTAATCTTTGAATGATGAAATCAGTGGAATTTGAGGTATATGACAATGCTGAAAACTTGTTTATGGATTGGGTAGAGAATTCAAGAAAAAGGGTTTTCTGAATTGCAATGGTTAACCAGTTCAGGTCTGTAATTCTAACCGGTTAGCCTGAGACTGTAACCGGTTAGTACCTGAAACTGAAAAATAAAAGTTAAGTCTTTTAAATGAAAAGTGGATATCATTGGTTAAGTTTTTTTTTCCCAATCCAAGCCTAATGGCATGTTTTTAAGTTAATTCATGGATGAATTTTTGTGCCAAAGGATATACCTCAAATTAATCATTCAAAAGAGAAATTGAGATATTTTTAAATCACAATAATTAAAGTAAAGATAAAAACCAACCTTAATAGTTGTGCATTCATGCATAGAGAATGGAAGATGGGTTGGTAGGAAACGATTATCATATTCTGGGAATATGAGGAGGGTACTCCGGGAGTACCAAATTTGTAACCTACATGATGACACATTCTGGGAATGTGGCCAGTGTCTGGGACATGGTTTTTATGCGTTTCGGGAACGTGATACACACTCTGGGAGTGATGTTTGTTTTCCAAGTATGGTTTTCCATCGTTCTGGGAACGTATGCTAGTGTTTTGGGAACACAGTGGTGTATTGGATGGACGTCCAAGATGGACTTTTGTTAGAGGCCTCAGTTGTGGATAGAAATCATGCATCATGCCACTTGCATTATAAGAGATATAATGTTGAAAAAGGGCATGCTCATATGTACTTGCATTATTGTATGTCCATGATATACTTGTGTTTGTATTTTAGTCTTTATTGATTATGTATATGTGCATACTTACTCCCTATGCCCTGTTTAGGTGATGGCCAGATACCTAGCCTGCATCGAGATACGCCCTATCCCTAGTGGTATATGGACGTACAAGGAGCACCGAGCCACCTTTGAGAGGGAGGTGGAGATCACTCTCTACCACCCTAACCCTCTGGTTCGGGTGCGACCTCGTAGATTTAGGATCCCTTTAGTCTATACTATGCATGTTCCACCCTTTTACTCATATAGAGGACCACCCCCGGCTCGACCAGTGCGTCGATTTCATAGTTTTCGCTTTAGAGCTGCCACTCGTACTCATCCTTCTTCCCATAGAGTTGTTACTGAGGAGACTCCTTCTCCTGGTCCTACTGACTATGAGAGGACTGCTTTTGCAGATCGTAGACCCAGTGGTGGGGTCTCTGCACAGTCGGGCGAGGTCGAGGAGGACCCTGTGAAGGATGAGGACGAGGAGGAGGTGCCTGTCGAGCCTACTGTTTCTGCTAGAGGTGGACCTGCTGGTTCCTAGGAGCCTGCATAGCATAGATGTTTTGGATCCTAGGTCTAAGGATAGAGCTGCAGAGGATCAGAGGAGCTGCTGAGGATATGGATGACCTGCTCTGGGATTTCTATTTTGATATTGTGATATATTGTGCATAATTTTGAGAGGTCTTAGAGTGAGGTTTATTTTTGAGCAGCTGGTTATGTACATGTTTTATCAAAACTTGCTATCTCGACTTTTGCTACTTGCTACTGGATACTGGTGGGGTGTTTTTATGTTATGATATATATATACATGATGTTTATTTTACCTCAGCAGTGCCCCATAAGTATTATTTTTACTTCCGCATACTCTGATTTTGGTTCAAAAAGGATTCGGCAATAAGTTTATATTCTATAAGTTCGATTAAACTCAAGAGACAAATAATATGTTTTTAAATAACGTTATGAGTATGTTTCATTGTGTTAAAAATACATTGTCTCGAGAGCCTTTTGTAATTAAGATATTATTAAGCCGAATTCAAATTATTCGTCAAGATAAAATGTGTTTATAATTGAGCAAGTACCAATTAAAAAGGAAAAATTTTCTAGACCCAATTTTTGATAGCAAGTATTCTATGGTTGGAAATATTTATTATTTTCAAGATATAAAACTAGGGTGTCACACAATCTAATCGAAAATTTGATAATAAAAAACCTATATAAATGCTATAAATAATTTTCTACATTGATAAAATCATTATTTTTGTTTTTTAATCTTAATTAATTTTTCAACTCCTTTCTTAAATTTATGACAAATACACAACAATGGGATTGCGGGTCGAGAGGCACAAGGCATATGAATCTTAATCTTAATCGAAATAATTTCGATTAATTCATATGTATAAAGATTCATATCAAATAATTTTTCTTTACAAATTAGTATGATACTAATTTAATTTGAATGCACAAAATAATTTACAATTATTATCTACTTAAATTATCCAATAATAATTAGCTAACTATAAGCAAACAAACAAACACCCCGTAAAAAACTAGAATTGAATAAAATATTTAATATGACCACTTAAAAATGTGATATTTACTCGAAATGATCAATTAAACGTATAAAGATGGATCGAAATTAAAAGTATAAAGATTGATCGAAATTGAAATCTTATTAAACAATTATGATATTAATCATAATTTAATCAATTAAACGTTAACAATTCAAAATGTATAAGGATCGAGAAAAATAAAATTGTATAAAATTTTCCAAAATGAGTTCATATAAATTTCATGGATAGCATGTTTTTACCAATTTGATCATCTGAATTTCATCAAATAATTTTTTGCTTACAAATTAGTTCATACTAATTCATTTCGAAAATGCAAAATGATTTATAATTATTATCTATTTAAAAATAATAATTAGATAACGATAAGCAAGCAAACAATCAAACGTCCCGTGCAGTGCAGTGCACGGGCCTAAAACTAATCCTTCCTTTTATTATAATAATGTGACTCAATGTTGTTCACTCATTCAACCTTTTCAAAATAAAGGCTTCACAGGAAAAGTTGGCATTTTCTCTTCAATCAGGGTATCTACGTGACACTATTTTTGAATTATAAGTATAACTGCTTCGCTAAAAAAAACTGCAAAAAAAAAAAACCTGCATTCAATCCCTCTAATTTCCCTTTTTTCTTTCTCATATTTATGGTGGTTAAAACTTAAGACACTCATTAATCAAAACCGTCATATCGTGATCCTCTCTCCATCACAGATCTCTCCACTCTTCCTTTCCCTTCTTCTTTTCTTCCTCTTCCAATTTTTCATTCTCCACTTCCAATTCGCAAACGCCCACCATGTCTAACAGCCATGAAAAAGAGAAAGGTGTCCATGTTCTGGTCCTTCTTCGTTGCAGGTATTCTATTCTATTCAATTTTATTGGATTCCATAAAAAAACGAACAAAGTAGATAAACAAAGAAGACAAACTCCTAAATCACTCACTTTGTTGGTTGTCTTTGCGACTGCGTTTCCGTTCCCCATTCAGTATGGCGGTTAGCCTTTGGGTATCAATATGGCGGTTCCCGGTTCTATGTTTATCTTTGCTGCCTTTGCCTTTGTAAATTATGTTTATCCTATTATATCCTCTTAAATTTATTTATTTTTTATATCATATTCCTATATAGATAGAAGAACAATAAGTATGGCGGTTTTTCTTTTTCGGTATTATTATAATTATAATAATTATAATTATTCTTTTCATGTTATTCTTTGATGATATTATTTTTTTACTAACATCAGTTGAAATCTGGTTAGTTTTTTTTTTCCAGAACTTGCTTTGTTTCGTTTTGCTTTATTATTCATGCCTTGAATAACTGGTTATGTATAATTAAATTGAGAAAAAAGTATATAAGAAGAAAAGAGTTAAGAGGGTTTTTTTTAAAAAAATTTCGTATATGAATTCAGGGCCCGTGGTTTTATTTTTTTTTGTTTCTCACAGAAAAAGTGATTATTCGTTATTTTGATTTTGATTCAAAAACCACTTAAGTCACTTTCAAGTTGTTCGGGTTTTACTAAATAACAGAAACTGAGCGTTTTGAGAAGCTAGACAACAAAATATTAATGATTTATTTTTTAATTATTAACGTAAGGGAGTAATTGTCTATCGTCCTTACTTTGTTACTTACTTTTTGAATTCCCTGATAAGGTCCAATATTTCTTTTTGGTTTTCTTGTTGTACTTATATGCACTAATTTGCTGTACCTATATGCTAATTTGATAAAAATTATGATACAAGAAAGGAGGCAAACATAGATAGTATAGAATGAAAGTTATGTGTGATTTGGAAAATGAATAACATTTTGAAATTTGTATTTTGAATTTATAACAAATTTGATATAATTAATATATTCAACAAATATATTCGTTAATCAATATATCACGTCTCACTTATAAAGGATTAAAGGATTATAAAAAATATATATGCTATAATCAATAAGGAAAGGTTAAAAGATTTATATTATATATATATATATATATATATATATATATCCTTTTTTATATATATAAAATAAAATTATTTTCATATTGTATTTTTTTTTCAGAATTTAGAATTTTGCATGGTAATGGAAGTTTTACTTTTGTTTTTTACTTTCATTTTTAATTTGGAATCTTTCTGCTCTCTTTCTTTTTTTTTCTTTTCATACTTTTATTTTTAATTTTTTGGGTTATTTTGCTATAATTATGGGGTACATGAAAATTTTTTATTTAGTGAAGATTATATCTTAAATCTGAACTAATGAACGATGAGCTAAATTTGTTGAAGTAAATAATACTTAGAATTTACCATCAATTATCCAGCCCATTTTTATTTGAATTTCTTGATTTCGAGTTTTCAATCTCCATGCCTATTATTAAGTTTTATGCTTTCCTGAATTTTGAATTTAATCATTTGAGTTTTAAATAAAATATTTTATGTTTGCAACAAATAATTGGTAACGATTCAATTCTTCAACCCAAAATGATTATCAGTTATTAGAATTACTAAAAAAATTCAAAAATAATTTTTTTTATATCTCCCAAGATAATTAATTAACTAATAATAAACAACCCGTGCATTGCACGGGCTAAAAACTAGTATACTTATATAGCATCAGCTTCTATGTATTTGGCATTTTCGAGTTATGATATTTTGAAACTCTAATATTGAAATTGAAACTTGGTTTTTAATAGACTCCAACAATTATGTGACTCACATATGAATTTCTATAATAATTGTGGTGGACTCGGCCTAGCCGAAGTCCACGTAGTCCTCGCCCAGGACCTAAGGACCCCTCAGGAAGCCCTCTGTATGCTTGGCCGAGCTCGAAGCTCAACGGCCGAACAGACATCAGACATGGACCGACCTCATGCTCCTATCAAGGTCCGACCTCCTTGTCCGACACCTCCCAGAGTCCGACACCTCCCTGAGTCCGACACCACCCCGAGTCCGACACCACCCTGAATCCGACACCTCCCCCAGAATCCGATACCAAGGACATGATGACGTGTCTCACCTTATCCACAAGGACAGCTAATCCACTCATGGCTCAGTACAGGCTGGCCCTACTTGGGCCTCAAGCAAGCCCATTAGGGCAACCAGCTCCCCCCTATAAGTAGCTCCGTACTACATGGGGCTCAGGTACGCCCTCTAACCCTAATTATCACCTTCACATACCAGTGATTAGGGTTACTTCTTGGCTCTCTCCTTAGCCACCTGAGGACTCCCACCAAACATCACAGATAAACCCCTAGACGGAGGCTTCCCCAAGGTCTTCTTCCCTAGCCTTAGGGGATCTCACAGTCTAGGACATCACATTGGCGCCATCTGTGGGAAAGAGAAACTTCATCCCCACCCAAAAAGAATCTACCATGACAGATATTCCACAAGTTCAGAGGAGAGGGAGGGGGCATCCAAGGAGGGTGCCATCAACTGAGGACCTGCGCCTGCACCTTGAAGCCAATAGGGCAGCAAGGTCCTCACCACCACCCCCTCCACCACCTCCACCTCCTCCCCCGCCACCCCCCACCTCCACCGCCACCTCCACCTCCCCCACCACCCCCAGAGCCTACCCACACCCACAGTGGACCTTACACCATCCACACCGGAGACACTACAAATCCAACTCAGCACCAGGGAGGAGGTCGGCGCGTGCAGCTACGCTCCGAGCTCGGAGAATCCAACACAGAACAGCACCGCCGCCGTAGCGAACATGCCCACTCTGCCAGCACTACACATCGTTCTCACTCACGTCAATCTTCACTCTCTCGTGAGGCAGAGGTCTTGTCCTTGATGAGACAACAGATGAGGATCATAGAGCAGCAAGGTAAAGCCATCACAGATCTTCAGCAGGTTACTATGCAGCGTTTGGCTGAATGAGCCGTTGTTGAAGCTCCAGCGCACCAAATGAATTCCCACCACCTCCAAATCCACCACCGGCAAAACCTCCGTTAACACCACGAACATTTACAACACCACACACTACCATTACACAACTTACACAAACACCACCCCCTGACCAGCAACAACCTGATCTAGATGATTCTCACCCTAGACACCCTTTTACACCAGCTGTCATGGCTTATGAACCACCACCAGGGTACCTCGGACCCAGCAACATTCCCATATATAATGGCCTCACAGATCCTCAAGAGCATGTCCTCTCCTACGAGGGAGCTGTGAACTTCCATGGTGGTGGAGATCGGCTCAAGTGCCGAGCTTTCTCCATGACCCTCCAAGCCCCAGTCCTCCGATGGTATTCAACGTTACCCAAGAATTCTGTCAACAACTGGACAGAAATGAAGCGAATATTTCTCAATAGGTACACTGCTAGCTGTGTGCAACCAAGGTCAGATCACACACTAGCAACAGTGACACAAAAATCGGACGAATCCCTACGTGCTTACCTACACAGGTTTCACAGTGAATCCAGCTCGGTCCCCAACCTATCTTCCGAGGTAGCCGTCCTCCTCCTGACTCAAGGCCTGGCCGAGGGAGGATTCAAAGACTCACTGATAGGAAAGCCACCGAGAGATATGGTCGAACTCAGACAAAGATCCAACAAGTATATCAACCTCGAGGAATTCAACAAAGGTCAGACAAGTAGGATGGAGAACGTTCAAGCTGCTTCGCAGAATGCCCTTCCTCGAGGTCGTCCTCGCGGAAACAGGGATGATAGAGGAGGAAGAGTGGACCAAGGAGACCGAGGTCGCCCTCACGTCGGCCAGCAAGATGACCGCCGACATCCTTACATCACTAAGTATGATTCTTACACCCCCCCTGACGGTTCCAAGGTCACAAGTCTGGAGGGAGACCATGCAGACCGAACTCAGGAGCGTACCTCGGCCACATTTCCTCAGAAACCAAAATAATATCAGGGACAGATCTAAATACTGCAACTTCCACGACGGGTATGGTCACCATACCGATCAGTGCACCTGGCTTCGAGACGTTATCGAAGACATGGTGAGAAGGGGCAAGTTGCAACAGTATGTGCGAGAAGCGGTGGAGAGAAGAGGCCGAAGAAGGTCTCCCAGCCCAGACAACGACAAAGGAAAAGCCAAAGCTGAACCGTCTCCAGAAAAGAAGGAAGAAGAACCACAACGTGTAAATATGGTCGTGGTACAAGATCTGGATAAGTCGCCGGAAAATTTCTGAGTTGAAACTATCTCGGGAGGTTTTGCCGGTGGCGGTGAGAAGAGAGCAGAAAGGAAAAGATACGTCAATCAAGTTTTAGTTGTTCACCACAAACCTGTCTGCAAGAAACCTTCTCGGAACATCCCCATCATTTTTTCTGACCAAGACATGGAAGATGTCATCCCGGATCACGACGACCCAATGGTGATCACGGCGTTGATCGGCAATTTCGAAGTCGCCCGAGTTTTCATTGATCAAGGAAGCTCGGCCGACATTATTTTTCTTCATACATTTCAAGCACTGAAGCTGAGGTCAACCGACCTCGTGCAATTTGAAGGCAATCTCATCAGCTTCACAGGTGAGGCAATTCGCCCCTTAGGAGCCATCCACTTCCCGGTGACCTTTGTAAGAACTACAATAGGTGGGTGAAATAACTAGGAGACACTAGGAGAACACCTAGAAGGGGGGGTTGAATAGGTGTTAGAGAAACCTTGAAAGATTTTCGAAAGAACGAATCCAAACGATTAAAACAAATGATTTTTACAAAAACCTCAGCATTTAATCGATTAACAAAACTTATTAATCGATTAACCCTTTAAAAACACTTAGTTAGTCGATTAATCAAACAGGTTAATCGATTATTTATGAAAGCTTGATTTTGGTTAATCGATTAACACTTTTAGTTAATCGATTAATCACTGTTAAAACTGAAAAATCACTTTTCACTCAAATACGAAAATCAATCAATTAACACATATGATCAGAGATTAAGCGGAATTGATTAACACCAATATTCTTATTGATTACCTAGGTTATGAAAATGATTTTCCCCAAATCAATTTACACAATTAAGATTCAATTCAATCAGTTATGAAAATCAATCTTTTCTAGGTTTTCAATCAAGAACAATATTGAAATGACTTGAATGTAAAGAGTTAAAAGTTTAGAGATACGACACAGGGATTTATCCTGGTTCACTTTCATCCACTTGAAAGCTACATCCAGTCCCCTCTTCAACCAAGAGAGATTCTTCACTATGAGGAATTAGAGTTCTCAAATTACAAGTAAATGCCTCTCAAGACTCCCTTCTTGATAGCCTCCAAGAGATACCACACTCTTGTCTTGCAACCCTATTGAATCTAATCTAACCTCTTCCCTTGCTTGCCGATATCCCCACAACAAGTCTTCCAATTGCTTTGAGATGCTTCAAAGACTTCCACTTGCTTGATGATGCCTCACATCAAGACTTCCAATTGCTTGTTATCACAACAAGACTTCCAAGATAACTTTGCTTGATGAACAACCACCAAGGCTTCCTTATGTTGTAGAATGTTTGCCTCCTTTGCAATGATTACAACTCAATGAAAACAATGACAATCCTATGAATCTCTTTCAATAGCTATGAAAATATCAACATAAGAGATTCAAAGATTCTTGATCAAAGAATGTAAAAGTTGAAAGCTTTGATCTATGAAAGTGAGAGAGAATAGTGTGGCTTGATCTTTGTAAAAATGATATGAAAATTGTTCTAATGTGTTCTAATGATTCACAAAGGTTAGAAAAAGGTTTATATAGAATACCCAAAAGTTAGGATCATTAAAAACTGATTTTGAGAAGTGAAAAACGTATTTTAAAAACCAGTACTGCAGGTGTTAATCGATTAACTCATCATGTTAATCGATTAAACACTGTTAAAAAATGTTAATCGATTAACCACTCCTCTTAATCGATTAACCACTGCTAAAGTCAATTAAAAACTTGTTTTCTCAAAACTAAACCTTTTCTTTCAAACCTTTAAGCCACCTATTGTTTTTAGGTTAAGTGAAAACTCAAATTATGATATAATCATGACCTTGATAGAGATTCACTACCTCTAAAGACTCTACCCAAACTCATTAAAATAAAAGACTCAAATTAAAGATATTACAATTATAAGCAAATTAAGTCTTCACGAGCTTGCTCTCTCTTCATCATTTGTTGTTTTTTTGTTGATTGATGATCTTCTTCATACTTGAGCTTGATCACAAACACTTGTAGCTTGTACAAAACCTTTGTCATTATCAAAACATTCTCACTGGATCTAACAACCTTAGGCAAGCAGCCTTCGGCCCAAATGGAGATCATCAAGTTTTTAGTTGTTGATTCTGAATCCCCGTACAATGTGATACTGGGACGAACCTGCCTGCAAGCTTTTGGGGCAGTGGTTTCAACGGTACACCTAGCAATGAAATTCGTCGGTTCTGACGACAAGGTCGTCACAATCCAAGCCGACCAGATGAGAGCCCGACTCTGCTACAATGCGAGTCTACGGGAAGTAAAAAAGAAACAGAAAGAGCTTACTGACACGACTTTGGCCAAAGGGAGAGTTCTATTGGCTGATGTTCAGGTCAAACAAGATGTTCTTAGGTTTTCTCCTCGAAGGGAAGGGTCAACGATTTCCATTGATCCTTCCGACCCCAGCAAAACTGTCAAAGTATGTACCAACCTCCCTCAAGAAATCCAAGGTGCAATTAAAGAAAATCTCTCTTCCCTTCCACTTCTCTCCAGCCCTCCGCAGGGGGAGAATCTTTTCATTTATATAATTGTTGGTGATCCCGCCCTCAGCTTGGTTCTGGTCCGAGGTGAGGGCCGAAGTAAGTTCCCCATTCACTCCTTAAGCCGAGGTCCCGAGCTCTGGTATTTCAGGATGAAAAACATTGCATTTCGTAAGGCTGCCAACAATTTCCAAGTATCGGCTGAGAACCGCGGCATCTCTCATCGGTCCTCCTCGGTCAAGCACTACCAGGCCAATGATGTCATCCCCATCGAACGAAGGTTTCATACCTTCCGAAGGAGGGACAGGCCCGAGGTTGAGAACAAGAATCTGATACTGGCCGAGGAGATCCGAGAAGCCGCCTCTGTTCAGAAGAAGATAGCGAAGAAAAGGCTAGCTAACCAAGACAACAAAACTGTGCTCGGAGACCTCGTGCTCCGAAGAGCAGATATTGATCATGAGATTCGGAGGGACGTAAAACGTGCTCGGAATCAAGAAGGCCCCAACATAGGCGTTTCAAAAACATACTCTGGGGCATACAAGCTAGAGACTCTGGAAGGAACCGAGCTCAAGAATTCCCAGAACATTGCAACACTGAGAACCTATTTCAGTTAGGTTTACCTCAGATATCATCAAACAGTCACCAGCATCCCCAGCTAAAGTTTAAGTTTAAGCTCATTTTAGTCTAGTCACATTCTGTTCCACTGTGATATACTCATCTTTTCAATTCCCTAAAAGGCAATGTACTCACACTTATGATTAATGAAAAAGTACAAACTTGCCCCTTACTCAAGTGCCACAGTTTTATATACGTACGTACTAGCTTCTCATTTAGCACTAGCCACCTAAATATTGCATGGCGCTATGAACAGTCAACATCTTGCAAATAAGATCGACTCATATGCACAGTGTACAAGGGACACCCGATAAAGTATAGCTTGCTGTGAAATGTTTTCACATAGCTTCACTCAGCAACCTCTTTCACATTGGGGACGAGGGCACCCACCTCGGCTAAGGTGGGTAGATCCGAGATCCCTACCGTATGCACTTATATATAGTACCCTTTTTCAGAGGAAAACTTATAAGATTACTGCACTTACTGAGTCGACCGAGCTTAGCTTCGTTATTTATATTCAGGTCCGATCAAGTATTCTTATCACGACCTCTTCAGGTCCGATCAAGTCCAAGTATAACAAGTAAAGGCAGAACTTATATTCTCATAAACAGTTTTACTTGGTTTTCTAAATTAGAATGCAACAAGTCACAAACACTTGCATCTTTCAGAACAGGTTTTTTCGATAACCTCCTAACTAATTGCAGTTCGGATCCCAGGTCCAATAAATAAACATGCAACGAGTTAAATAAACTCGCATTCGTGCAACAAGTTAGAGAAAAAACTTGCATAAAAATGACCTCGGACTCCATACGTATGCAACAAGTTGAAATAAAAACTTGCATCAAAATACCAACATACAACAAGGTAAACTAGAATAAACTTGCATAAAAATAAAATGTTGTACACAATCAGCAGAATGAAGTACAATACTGTCAAGCATGTTACAAAAACATAGACATATTGCAAGCTGCCCAGCATAAGGGACTTATGCTGCTTCATCTTCAACGTCGGAAAGAACAACCGTGCTCAGATCGAAGTCCTCATCCGGTTTCTCCACCAAGGGATTGGGAAGGTTCTCTTCAGGTTGGTCGAGGTCAACCTCGGCCCCACCATTCTCATAATCCACCATCTTCCCATTTTCTACCCCATATCCAGCACAGGCGCCGACAACCCGAACTCGGAGCCCTTGGTTCAAGTGAAGAATCTGCTCAACGGCACCAGCGAAAATTTTGCTCCCCCGCATCTCAAAGTCGAAGATTGCCTCGGCTGCTGCGATCTTATGTTTGAGTGCCTGAGCAACCCTTTTCTTCAACAAAGATCGGACCCGTTCAACCTCGGGCAAGCCCTCCTTGTAACACCTAAGTTTATTTACCCTTTTATACCCTTAATTAAAATAGCAACTTGAAAATTTCATTTTTAACTTATAAATTGATTAGTAAAAACTCTTAGTTATTTTTAATTCATAAGAAAATCTCCCGTCAAACGAACGGAGTTTCGTTTGTTTTTAGGACTTTCCCAAAATTTAACCTGTGATAATCAATATTAAAATGGACAACTAATAGCCAGCAGGGCTTCAGATTATATTTCTACATTATATCAAGGCCCCATGGGCTCCAAATATATCAGAGTAATAGCGGAAAATTCCAAGTTTAAGTGTCATAACCAATACATATAACTTCGTTAAAATAGAACATCCTAAGCCTCACTTGAAATATGAATAAAAAATTTTACATCAAAATAGTGTAAGAGGCTTAAGATCATAATATCCTCTAAAACCCATGACAACCCTACTTTCCCTGTAAGGGAAAGTACTCCTGCTCGGCCGGGGGCTGTGCCAACTCAGTCTCCGTACCTGAAACTGTAAGGGAGTGAGCATTGCACATGAAATAGAAGGCAGTTTCTAACTAGATATAACGACTCGATAGGTCAAGCACAAATAACAATTAAACAAATATTTACATATTCATTATTCATTCCAAATTTCCATTTTTATTATTCATTTCAATGTTCATTTTCATTATTCACTTCATCATTCATTTCCTTTATTTAAATTATGTGCCCCTCAGGTCAGAGGTCAACACTTCAATCTCTTTAATTCAGCGTGTGTCCCTCAGGTCAGAGGTCGACACTTTCTTTTATTTATGTGTCCCTCAGGTCAGAGGTCGACACTTTATTTTATTTATGTGTCCCTCAGGTCAGAGGTCAACACTTTATTTTATTTAAATCACCTCTTACTTTTGTTTATGCATAATCCGTTTACTTCCTTCTCCTATATTCACACTTCAATACATAAGCTACGACCTTGTTAGAAATTGTTATTACTTAACATTTATTCTCATTTAGCATTTAAATACAACTACACACGTTCATCACACATAGTCGTTTCCGTTCCATTTTTTTCCTATGTCCAATTACTCCATAATACATACATACATTTTCAACATCAATCAATTATCATTTTATACATAACTTGACAATTAAAATCCATAGTCATAGAAATCATTTATATCATCTTCCCTACCTTATTACCAAAATCTTATTGTACTTCCTTAACATCATTAACAAAGTTACATTTATCAAATCATTCGTTCTCACATTATTGGGTTTCCTTTTTCCTAGTCTTAACATCAATTCATCATGAATATTTAATTATTTAGAATTTCATATTCAATATCCTAGGGATTTATAATCTAATATCCTCCCCTAACACATAACCCTAACAAGTATTATATACCAACTAGAACCTACTCCCTAGAACAAGGCAAAGCTCACTATATCCACTCCCTTACCTTGGTGTGGTGAGTAAGCAAACGGAAACTTAGAACCTCCTGAACCTCCTTAGCTTAGTGTACCACCCAAGGATAGCTAATGCCCAATGGTTGTAGAGTGCCCTAGGATGATTGTTGTATGGTTGAATAGAGCCTTCCTTGTCTTGGTTTGAGTTGGAAGACTTGAAACAAAATCCCTAGATAGCAAAAAGTGCAAGAATCCTAGGGTTTTAGAGCTCAATTTCTATGAGTCAAGGAAAGTTGAAATGGAAAGGAAATAACTCATGGCATGAAGTTTACTTACCCAAATCAATGGTGGAAAAATTAAAAATCCAAGGAGAATGGAGAGAGGAGCAATTTGTGAGAGTCAAGGAGGAAGAAGGAATAAGCTTCAACCCACTTCCATGGTGAAAGGCTTGATGGAGCTTGGTGGTTTTGGGTTTGAGGTGCCCAAAACTATGTGTTTATGGTGGTTTGGTGATGGGAATGTGATGGAGTTGCTCTTGGAGAGGAGAGGATTTGATGGAGATGGTGCTTGTGTGTTGGAGTTGAAAGGTGGTGGAGAGATTATGTTTTGGTGCCTTATTTTTGTATTGGGTGCTGAGAAAATCGTGTGGCTGGAATGGAAACTTTGGCCCCAAGTTTTGATCCAACGCACCAGATCTGATCTAGTGTGCGTCGCGCGCCAGAGCGCCAGATTTTGCACCTAAGCGCAGGATCAGCATCAGCACCAAGCTGGTGCATGGCTGATGCGCCAGCTGCTGGATGTTGGAGGAAATGGCGCGCCAGAACGAAACTGGTGCGTGGCTGGTGCCTCAAGGGCGCGCTTGGGAGCACAATTAGCGCGCCTGAGCGAAAAAATCCCTATCTCAGCACCAATGAATAGTGGTGCGCGCCTGGGCGTGCACCGGTGCGCCTGGGCGTGGGTCAGAACTTTCAACCTTCGATTCGCCATAACTTTTTCGTTAACCGTCGGATCGGGTCCAAATTTTTTGACATGCTTCTTCACCCCATAAACTTCACATCCAACGGTGGAATTTATTTTCTTAGCTTCCTATAATAAATTTCTAATTTTCTCTTTTCGGTCGATTTCTAACATCTAAAACGCCGATTTAACTCCCGATTTCGCTTATTTGACTTTGCCCAAAGCCACAACTGCCTTCTATACAACTCCTAGGACCTATAATCACCACTCACCTATCTAGCAAAATTCATTAAGCCACTTTTCCAATTTTTCTACGGTTTTTAATTAATAATTTCACTTAAAATAAAGTTCGGGACGTTACACTCCTGCCGACCAGCTTCTTTAGCATCTGCCTTCGCTTGGGCCAGTGCCTCTTCGTAATTTTTGAGAAGCTCCTCCACCTGCTGGAGATGCTTCTCTTCCAGCTCGGCCAGTTTCTGTTCGACAGAGTTTTTGCTATTCTTTAGATCCGCCACCTCGGCCACCATATCGGATCGAGCCTTCTTCTTGGCAGGAGATAACCCCTCAGCCACATCTTCAGAAACCTCGGCCAACACATTAAAAATAGTTGTTGACCTCTTCAGGTGGCAAGCCAGTTCCTCGGCCATCTTTTTCCACTCTGCTCCCGACATCTTTATGAGAGCATCTTTGACCGAAGGCTTGGCGATGGTGGTCGGCGGCCTCGGGAGAATATCAGTTCCCCTCCTCGGATCGCCCGATGAAGGTGGCGTATCTGCAGCAATGACCACCTCGGCACTCGGACTCGGAGACTGAGGGGGAGGTGGGGCGATAATCACTGCAGGAGGAGTAGGATGGAGTGGAGCCGAATCGGTGGAGGTCGTATCGGTGGAGACCTCGGCAGCCACGGCTTCGTTGGAAGAGTTTTCCGGCCTCTTCCTCTTGCGAGCCTCCAACACAGCTTTCAACGCCTTGGACGACATGTCCGACCAATGTTCCTCTGCAAACAAAAGGATAAAGAAAAATTAATAAGAAAGTTGAAAGAAAATGTATAAGTGTAACAGTAAAGTTAACTACCAATTCTGGTCAAGACTTCGCTGTCAGGACACTTCATGAAAACTCCAATATCGACCTGAAATTTCCGAGCACGATATTCGGTTTGGAAATGGTGGGCCATTACGGCCTCATCAGCGTCAAGTGTTGCGCCCGACCACCTCTGCGGTGTGCCGATGTGGCGACTGAAGAACTCTGGGGTCCACTCCAAAGGGAACTTCGGACCCGTCTCGGACCGAAACCAAGGTAGCCCCGTTCCAACATACTTGTACTTAAAAATTTTGGCTTGAAATGCTTCCAAGAGTCCGTGAACATGCCGAATAGCCCACAGTGACTTCGGGCCTTGGCCGACACCCAAAGCCGACCAGTAACCCTGTCTTTATTACTGACGAACGGGTTGTACATCCACAAAAAGAGCCGAACTGTGCACACCAAACCTCTGGCTCCGCAATACTTCTGAAATGCTCGAAGAAATGACCAAGTGTTGGGGTGAAGTTGCGAAGGGGCCAAACCGAGCTCGTTCAAAACCCTCATCTCCAAGTCGGTAAAGGGCAGGGTCACGCCGAGGTTGTGAATCAGGTCGGCGTAAAAGAAGAAAGAATTATTATCGGTCCGCGAGCAGATCCTGTCGTTTGCTGAGCAGGGTAGAACTTCATAAGAGGTCCCAGTAGCATCCCCCGAGCAGGGCAGCACCGCTCTTTTCACTCCGACAAGTTTGTCCTCGGAGTCGAAGCTGGACCGAACTCCTTTAGGCTCCACGTCGACCCACTGGTACTGATCGGCATCAGAAGGTGCTGGATAGAGATCAGGTCGGCTGATGCACTTTCGGGGCGGCATGTTACCTGTGGAAGAACAGGGGAGCTCGGTGTTAGTCCTACGGGTTACAAAAAATAACCCCCCAGAAAACCCCCTCGAAGTTGTTCCGAGGGGCGAGCATCTCCCCTCTACCACAGGAACCCCCCGATCGTACATTCTCTCTCTCTCTCTCTCTCTCCATCCTTTCAAAGTCGGCACGCTCCCTACCATCGACGAACTCGGCCCAGGCGTATTGACGTACCCATTCCCTTTGCTCTTCCCAGTCCCGAGGATAGACGACCTCAACGGGATCAACCTCCAGGACTTGTTTTTCATACCTATTCCTATACTCCCTCTGGCGACGGAGCGCCTCGTCTACCTCCTCTGAACTGCTGGTTGACAAGGAGACTACCCCTACCCATTTCCTAAACCATTCCCTACTCATACTCCCCCAATCCACTTCTCTGAAAAATAAAAACAAAAACACGAATTAAAAACCCTCCATAATCCTAAAAACCTCCACCCCAACCCAGGGACTGCCAAAACCCCAAGAACAGTCCCCAGAATCAAAACCCCAAAACCCAGAAAAAACACCCCATTTCACAGAAATAAAAACGAAAAGTATCAACCCTTCCCATGCACACCATAAAGTAATACAGAAAGAAAAAGACGCCAGAAGCAAAGAAGAAGAAGAGAATAGAGCAGTACCTTGAGTGTGTAAAAGCGAAGGAGGAACGTGAAAAACCCAGTAAAATCGCAGCAGAGAGGAGGAAAAGGAAGCGCAAGAGAGAAGAGGAGTTTTGTAGAGAAAAGAGCCAAGGGAATTCGTGTCTGAGAAGGAGGAATTCGATAAGGAGAGAAAGAAGAGGAGTTTGCAGAGAATGAGTATCTGGTAGAGAGAGAAAGAGAAACAGTTTTGGCAGTTTTGAGTCAAAGAGAGAGGAAGGGAACCGTGTTCCCCCTCCTTTTTTGAAAAATGGGCCTGGCCCAGGAGGCCCAACCCAGCATGAGGCCACACGCAATGAGACACGTGGCGCATAGTAGCTGGAATCACGAACCTCGAGCAACGTCGCAGTAATGGCGACGCTTCGTTAGGTGTAATCTCTGACACGTGTCAGATCTGGAGAAGGCAAGCCTCACTTCGGAGCAGGTGAAAGGACAGCTTTCAGACCTGCTCCGTCATAATGAAAGGACGTCAGAAACAGCTGGATCCAGCTCTCGGCAGCTCATCGCCCGAACTCCCTAGAACCTCGGAACAAGGCTCAAATAACCTTGACTGAGCTGGGGGGCTTATGTGGTGGACTCGGTTGTTTATGTGGTGGACTCGGCCTATGTGGTGGACTTGGGGAAAGGACCTGAACCAAGACCTCGGAACAAGGCTCAAATAACCTTGACCGAGATGGGGGGCTTATGTGGTGGACTCGGCCTAGCCGAAGTCCACGTAGTCCTCGCCCAGGACCTAAGGACCCCTCAGGAAGCCCTCTGTATGCTTGGCCGATCTCGAAGCTCAACGGCCGAACAGACATCAGACACGGGCCGACCTCATGCTCCTATCAAGGTCCGACCTCCTTGTCCTACACCTCCTAGAGTCCGACACCTCCCTGAGTCCGACACCACCCTGAGTCCGACACCACCCTGAATCCGACACCTCCCCCAGAATCCGATACCAAGGACAGGATGACGTGTCTCATCTTATCCACAAGGACAGCTCATCCACTCATGGCTCAGTACAGGCTGGCCCTACTTGGGCCTAGAGCAAGCCCATTAGGCCAACCAGCTCCCCCCTATAAGTAGCTCCGTACTACATGGGGCTCAGGTACATCCTCTAACCCTAATTATCACCTTCACATACCAGTGATTAGGGTTACTTCTTGGCTCTCTCCTTAGCCACCTGAGGACTCCCACCAAACATCACAGATAAACCCCTAGACGGATGCTTCCCCAAGGTCTTCTTCCCTAGCCTTAGGGGATCTCACAGTCTAGGACATCACAATAATAATAATAATAATAATAATAGAAAAATAAGGGGTGAAAGAGTAAAAAAAATTGTAAAATAACAAAATAACGATGTATGAATAATTCCATTGAAACTAGTAAGCAAGCTCGTGCAATGCACGGGCAAAACACGTTAGTACATGCTTAAATGGTTTACTGAACTATTTAAAACTTAGTTTATCATTTAAATTTTTTTTTTCATAATTTTCATTTTACATGTCTAAGCTTAAAAAAAGAAATTTTATATGTGTAACTATGAAAATGACTATAATTTATTATTTATTAATTATTATAATTTTTTTACTATATAGATGATAATAAATTAATATTTTATATTATATTATATTGTTAAACCTTAGCTATTATCTATTACTGAATTCATATATTCTTTTATGTTTTTTTATTATATTCGAAATAGATATTTTTTGGGCCTTCCATTTTTGATTAAACAGGCCCAATACTATATGAAGAATCTGTCATTGTTTTTAAAGATACCTAATACCATGAACCCTAGATTGTGCATTCTGATTCTGTCGTCCCTTAAAGAAGAAGGGAGCTCCTGTTTTGCGATTTCAAATTTGCTAACCTTCCAAAGTCAGACGCAAGTGTGGTTGAATATGTCTTTGTAAGTCTTGCTCTCATCAAATGTTATGTTTCACTGTGCATGTCAAAATACTACACTTTCTTTTCACTTTTCCATGTTATCGGTCAAAATAGTACACTTTGTTTTCACTTTTCCATGTTATCTATTTAGTTTCCTTTCTGTAGATCTTTTAAAATCATGCTCTGGTTTTTGCATGTTGTTTGTTGTGTCTATTATAATGTGTATAATTTTTAATAATTTTGATGTTTACTAAAATTTATGTAGTTTTGGTAATGCGATTGTCATAAGTTCTGATGAAGAGTTCGAGATGATTTCAACTCCAAATTCAACAACCACCTGTGCAAGAGTTAGAAAAGTTGATTCAATTGGCAGACGAAAAAGAGAAATTGTTGACCTTACACATGTAGGTTCAAGCAGAATCATCTTTCACTACAAGAAAAACTCGTTTTGCTGATGGTTTTGTTTCAAGATCTGAGGTATGTGATATGATATTTCATAATTCGTTCATTTGGAAAAACTCAAATTTGAAGTGTTGTGTTATTCATTCATATTGTGCAGGAAGAAGAAAATTCAGAGGATACTGATGAACAATTTCTTTCTGAAGGAGAGCATGTCTTTACTCAGTTGTTCTCAAGTACTATTACCTGTGGTCAGCTAAAAAAGAAACAGACTTTGGTATGTTTTCATTATTGTTATGATTATAGTTGAATATTCGAAATTGTAAGGCTGATATGGAGTGAATTTTTTTCTCCAATTTAGCCTATTCCAGCAATTGTTCGTCAGAAATTTCTCAAAGTTGGCCAATCCTTTGTGAATGTTAAGGAGGAAGGTAGCAATGCTGAAAAGTGGCATATCAAATGGAATTTTGAAAGGAACAATTACTGCTGTTTTGGCGAGGGTTGGTATGCCTTTGTGAAGAGAAAGAATTTGCGAATAAGAGATAAAGTGATATTTATGAAAGAGATGGATCATGAAGAATGGCTGGTTGCTGTTTCAAAGTAAGAAGTTTAGCTTTTAGTTTGTAGAACATAAATATATATAAATATATATATATATATATATATATATATATTTATTGCTGGTTGCTTTCAATGTGGGTACTTAGAGTATATATTTTTAGATAAATTTTGATTACTAACAAATATGGATTGTGTTTATGGCATTTAATTTTGATATGTAAATGTTTGGAAATGTCGTGACTTTTAATACCTAACGTTAATTCGGAATTACTAAATATAGTCTTTTCTAATATAGATTTGACTAATATATATTATAAAATGCATAATAGTTTTTAGTGTGATAATTTTACACTGTATGAAAATTGCACGAAAATTACTCTTTATATAGTAGTTGTATTCTATTGTATTTAAAAATTTCAAGTCTGCTATTGAATATAACCAACTACTCAAACTTAAAGCAAATTTAGAAACATAACTGAAAGAGTTTTAGGTAGTTTTTGAAGTAGCAAAAGTGTCTGAAATGACATGAAAAAGAAATAAATATTGTTCAATAAATAACTGTTGAAATTTCAGATTAATCCTCCATGACACTTCCTAGAGCATCCTTAGTTTAATTCCTCAAATCTGTCAAAAAAAATTTAAGAATTTCATTAGTTTTGATTACTATAAAAAGATTCACAAAAAATTAAAGTGGTTTCGTATAGCATGTGTATGGAATAATTACCAAATCTGTGAATATTACTCCAGCTTGTCTGTTTTGAATCTCTTTGGTAATTTGGTTGAAGAAAATTGAGTGAATTCCAATTGAGATATCCCAAGTGTGTCATTCCCATTGTCTATGTCAACTTTTTTTCCTTTATCCGAACTTGAGTCTGGGGTTTTGTATTGATCAGGATTGTTTTCAGATGAATCTGATCCAATTTCCTGAAACAAAATATTAAGTCAGTTAAATTAAGTTGTTGGAAATTATTTTTATTACATTCAGTAAATTCATTACAGCAATAGAATTGTTCAAGTGTGACTTGTTCAGCATATGTTCATGTGTAACAGATTTTGGAGATGTCTGATCTACCTGCAATATTGAAATTAAATAGGTTAGGAGATTTTCACATGATTGTGTTGGAATACATAATTTTTAAGTTAGAAATAAATATTTGAATATTTTTCTACATAGTGTTATACCGCACTATCTGCCTTCTTTCCATGGAATACATTCAATATATGCTCATCATCAAACATTTGCACAATTGTGTAAGAGTTCTTCTTTCTAAGCACATTATAATCCTCATTTACATCGATCAAAAATGCAAATTCTTTTTCACAAAGTGTATATAGGACAGGTGGGAAGCCATAGATGTCACCAATCTGTAACAATTACACATTTGGATTAGAGCTTTTAAAATTTCTGTAAGTTACATGTTGAGATGGCTTTTATTTTACGCCATTAATAATTAATAATGAATTTTTGTAATCTGATGCTGGAAATATATGAATCATAACGTGCTCAAGTTCCTTTAACAATTCAGCAGAAGTTCTGTGAAAATATTTGAATGCTATATTGTCAAATAGAATAAAACATGCCTCATCCTCTGAATCTGAAATCATCATTTGAATTTTGTACCTACATATTCATATAGAATATTATTTGTATTATTAAAAGGTATGGAATTTGTATAAGTGTATTATGCAGTATATGAGGAATATAAGATCTCATACTTAGGAATAATGATATCTGGTTCTTTTTGGCACTCTTCAGTGGCACTAAAGAAGTATGTTCCTTCTTCACCAGCTTATATATGCAATATAGAAACAATATATATTTAGTAAGAATCATTAAATAGTCGTAAATAAGTTTGTATTTTACATACTAATTGTAATAAATATACCATAATTACTTACGTTTAACCTTTTCCTTAAGTAACTTCTTACACACTCCACATGAGTTGTAATGCCAATTATTGTCCTCTATGATGTAGCAAATTTTTCCAATTGTAGCATACTTTCCAACCTATGATTAACAGAGCAGACAGAAAGAATGAAAAATGGATAGCAGAAAGTAATAATTTGGAATACTATGTTACAACTCGTTGGAGTTTTAACTACTGATGAGTAATTAGCTAATGAGTAATGACTAATAACAATAGTAACAAATCGTTTAGTATTACCTTGCTGCAATTTTTTATTTCGCGAATACTTTTTCGAATGCTTGGATCTGTAATTGAAAGTACAATTTCATTTTGACTCCCACTTGTGTATTGTGATGAAGATTGTGTGAGCATTGGAGGTTGATAATTCTGGTTTATACTGGAATAAATGAAGCTGTTATTTTTTTTTATAATAATAATATCCAACAGCAGAAATTTTTTAACACATATATATATTCAATGGAAAAAAAAGGAAAAGAGATGTGCATTCTTACAGGTTTTGAAATTCCTTAACCTCAGACAAGTTTGGATTTAGCTGTATTCTGGTTGTTGTCCATGATGTGTTAATTGAAATGCTTCCTAAAAATTCTCAGAATATAGTCAGACAATATTTTTCTTGCCTTAAATTATTTATCCATTAATGTGTGATACTTGCTTACATAATTTAGTAAAAAAGAAGAATACCATGTCAGTCGTTTATCTTAGCATATTCCATCACAACAATTTTCGGGTGTGCATCATCCATGATAAATTCATTCATCTTTTCAGCATGATCATCAAATAGACATACCTTAATAGTGTTATTCCTGCAATTTTATACATTCAAACACATATATAGTTGAAAATATTTGTATGGATTTTATAAAGTGTTAACGTGAAGAAACTAACCTTGAATCTGACATGTGGAAAAGAAGTCTTGTTTTCCATCCTTTTGGTATATGTCTAATGGGTTGTGTTCAGTGACAACACCTATTACATCTGATAAATAATTATGATATTAATATGATGCAAAGGAAAGAAAGAAGGGATGTATTCACAATAATATTGCCTAAGATAGTATTTACTAAAATAATAAAAAATAGAAACAGCTTTACCTATAAGAGCGTCTGATTTTGGATTTTGTGTTGTTGTTGGCATAAGGATGTTTTCATAAGGCTAGAAGTTAAATCCATAATGAGGTAAATTGTTCTCACTCCATTCAATTTTTGTAGCATATGTAAATTTCATTCTTAGGGGGCATTTTGTAGCTTTGTATGGCCCATCATTGTTTTCAACAATAAATTTCGAAATCTTAATACATTTTCCTTCAATAAGCCATTTTTGAAGTTTATTAATTGAGTCCTGTGAATTGATGTAACATGGTACTTTTTCAGCCTTCATATGGAAAAATGTAATAGTTAATTTCAATAATCAGTTGTCACTATACTAACAAAAAATCATTTTATTTAAAATAAGGTATGAATATAATAACCTCACTGTCCAATACAACAACTTGCATGTATGTGAGAATATTTTCTCGTTGCATCACTTTCCATACTCTATTGACGCGACAATGGAATTCTCTTGTTTCCCTTCCAGTCATCAAGTCTTTCATCCTAAGCCCTCCCATTTTCTACGTATAAAAAAGAGGGATCACAAGTTAGTAGTGTATTGATGTAATGGTTAATTATTGCTTAATGACAATGATAAATAATACCAATTTGAATATACTTTCGAAAAGTTAAAATCGATTTAAAATTAAATTGAACATGTTGTGGAATAGCATAGACAGTAATTTATTCGATGGCTTCTAAAGCATAAATCAATTGAAGTTGTAACATATGCGAGTATTTAGTTAACAATTTGATAAGTTGGAGCTGTTGTCTGGAATTTAAAATAAAATATTAAAATTTTTGAAGAGAATAACGATTGAATTTCAATAAGTATAAATTGCAAGTTAAAGTGTAATACCAGAATACATACCTTTTGAACTTGCAATTCGTGTTTTGAAACTAAAGTTTGGAGTCTTTCAAAGTAATGCAGAATGTTGATATGTAGTATGTTTTATAGACATTGTTTGAGGCATATATATTATAAATAGTGCTTTAGATAATAAATAGTGCTTTAGATAATTGATGAGTAGGTGAGGTTATTTATTGTTGTAATGTTCATAGTTATTTTTGTAGGTGATGTTTCGTATTTCAATAGTTGTGCAAAATCTTGTTTAATGAAAAGTTTTATAGGGAAAAGTAGCATTTATTCTTTTATTCAAAATTCGTCACAACCGAAAAAAAATATGGAAATGTTCATATTGCTAATATGAGATGCTTATTAAAAATAATTATTGGATATTCATTATCATTATCCTTATAATCTCGAGTCATCCGTACTATTAATAATAATAATAATAATAACAACAACAATGATAATAATAATAATAATTAAAATTATCGTTGTGATAATGATAATGAATCTTCTTATTTCGATTATTTATTAACATTTATCCTTTTAAAACTCCCTCTCAACTTTTATTAAATTTTATATTTTAATTGTACTATTAAATAATTATACAACATGTGCAGCGCAAAGAGAAAAATAATTAAAGAAAAGGAGAATTTAGGTGCATGAGAAAATTTTTGAGATAATAAGTTTTAGGGGTTTTTAGTAATTATTATTGCAACAAAGATAAGTATATAAACGTGTTTTTATTTTTTTTTAATTTTGGAGTCTTTCAGACTAATGCCTAATGTGGATATATAGGATGTTTTATATACATTGGTTTGAGGCTTATATTCTTAACTAATTACCAATAAAGAAGCTTTAGATAAGTGATGAGTAAGTGAGGTAATTTATTGTTGTAAAGTCCATAGTTATTTTCGTATATGACGTTTAGGTTTTCAATGCCAGCAAAATCTTGTGTAATAATAGGTATGATAGGAAAAAAGTAGCATTTATTGTTTTATTCAAGGTGCACAGCTCGAAAAAAGATTTGGAAATGGTCATAGCGCAAATCTATGGTGTGTTTTAAAAATAATTATTGAATATTAATTGTGACGCTCTATTTTGTATCTTGAAAATAATTAATATTTCCAAAAGATTGAAATACTTGCTATCAAAATTAGGACTAGAAAATTTTTCCTTTTTAAATTAATACTTGCTCGATTATAAACCCTTTTTAACATGAACTATTAATTGAATCCGGCTTAGTAATATCTTAATTTCAAAAAGGCTCTCGAGAGAACATTTCCTTAATCATAAAAACGTTGTTTGTTATTCTTATTAAACATAACATTTGTCTCTCGAGTTGGATTTGAATATGTAAAACATAAACTTATTGCCGAATCCTTTTTAAAATAGAAATCAGAGTTCGCGGAAGTAAAAATAATACTTATGGGGCACTGCTGAGGTAAATAAGGCATCATATATATATATATATATATATGTCATAACATAGAAACCCCATCAGTATAGTCAGTAGCAAGTAGTAAAAAGTCGAGATAGCAAGTTTGGTGAAACATATACAGACCAGCTGCATAAAATAAAACCTCACTCTAAGACCTCTCAAATATATACAATATATGACAAAACCCAAAAGTAGAAGTCCCAGAGCAAGTCATCAGTGTCCTCAGCAGCTCCTCAGATCCTCCACAGCTTTATCCCTAGGATCTAGGATCCAAAACATCTACGCTATGCAAGCTCCTATGAACCAGCAGGTCCACCTCTAGAAGAAACAGTCGGCTCAACATGCACCTCCTCCTCGCTCTCATCCTCCACAGGGTCCTCCTCGACCTTGTCTGACTGTGTGGAGACCCCACCACTGGGTCTAGGATCTGCAGAGGCAGTCCTATCATAGTCAGTCGGACCAGGAGAAGGAGTCTCCTCAGTGACAACTCTATGGGTGGAAGGATGAGAACGAGTGGCAGCTCTGAAACGAAAATTATGAAAACGACGCATAGGTCGAGCCGGGGGTGGTCCTCTATATGTATAAAAGGGTGGAACATGCATAGTATAGACTAATGGGATCCTAAATCGACGAGGTCGCACCCACACCAGAGGGTTAGGGTGGTAGAGAGTGATCTCAACCTCCCCCTCAAAAGTGGCACGGTGCTCCTCATACGTCCATATGCCACTAGGGATAGGGCGTATCTCGATGCAAGCTAGGTATCTGGCCATCACCTAAACAGGGCACAGGGAGTAAGTATACACATATACATAATGGATAAAAACTAAAATTACAAACACAAGTATATCATGGACAGATCATAATGCAAGTACATATGAGCACACCAATTTTTTAACATTATATCTCTGATAATGCAAGTGGCATGATGTATGATTTTCTATCCACAACTGAGGCCTCTAAAATTCCATCTTGGACGTCCATCCAACACACTCTTGTGTTCCTAGAACACCGACATTCGTTCCCAGAACGTAATGCCGAACCATACTTGGATAATAAGCATCACTCCCGGAGTGTGCACCACGTTCCCAGAACGCATAAAAACCAGGTCCCGGACACTGGCCACATATCTATAATGTGTCATCACGTAGGTTATAATTTGGTACTCCCGGAGTACCCTCCTCATATTCCCAGAATATGATAAACGTTTCTACCAACCAAGCTTCCAGTCTATATGGATGCACAAATATCAGGGTTGGTTTTATCTTTACATTAATTAATGTGATTTAGAAATATTCCAATTTCTCCTTTTGGAATGATTTATTTGAGGCATAATCTTTGGCACAAAAAATCTCCTTTGAATTATCTCAAAAATATGCCCTTAAGCTTAGATTGGGAAAAACATAATCAATGGGATTCAAAAACTTAACTTTTTATTTTTCAGATTCAGGTACTAACCGGTTACAGTTTCAGGCTAACCGGTTAGAATTACAGACCTGAACTGTTTACCATTGTAATTCAGAAAAACCCTTTTTCTTGAATTCTCTACCCAATCTATAAACAAGTTTAACATTGTTTTATGCCTCAAAAACCACTTTTTCATCATTCAAAAGTCTAAATCACTTTCTCTTTCCAAATGAACATAGTTTCCTCTTGAGTTCATCTCATTAACTTAAGGCATTTAATTCTTATCCTTCAAATTTGAACCATGACATTATAACAACTCATATTCAGATTATTTCTGATGAAATTAAAGTATAGATTTGAGCAAAAACCACTAAAACTTCAGGACTGATTTAATAAACTGATTTTCTTTGAAATTTTACAGTGTCTAACCGGTTACAATTATCGAGTAACCGGTTAGATTATGCAGTCAGTCCACAAAAACAAGAGTTTTGACAAATCATTCTTTTCATTTCTCAAATCTAACCCAATTTCAACATTCTCAGAGTTCATATGCCTTAAGGGTAATATGTTCATACCCAGAAATACATTCAATATGCATGCATCAAGATTATGGCATCAATTTGCATAGAAATCCATACAAACACCAATCAATACCTCAAAACTCATAATCAACAATTACTTTCAGATTTTAAACTTTAAATCACTTGCATGCATCAATTGAAATTTGCTCACACAGAATTGAGCCAGAATTTTGGCCTCCAAGCCTTTGTGCTTTTAACACATAATGCCCTTTTGAGTTTTGTTAACTCAAATCCTAATTCACTTGATTTTTAGTCTAAATCTAGTATAAGGTAGACTTCTCCCATACCTTAAGACAGAGTTTGATGGAGATTAACACTGAACTTGAAGAAAACTCCCCAGATTTCTCACAAACCCAAGATTCTGTTCTCAGTCACGAATTCCATCAACAAGGTCCAAAGACCATAAGATTTGACATAGCAATTGGCCAAACAAATTGGGGAAAACAATTAGGACTCAAAATAGGTAACATGCACTAGAGAATCAAAGAGATTTGAGGCTTAATGGTGGACTGTACTTACCAAAATCAAAGCTGAAATTCAGCTTCCAGAACAGGAAGAATACAGAGTTCAGTTTCCATCTTTTGGCTTCCAAGATTGATTTCACCTTCCACACGAAAACTCAACTCACAAAGTGTATACCACTGAAAAGCCCTTGATTCAAGCTTTTCAGAAATGTGTGTTTCGCTCTCTAACACTCAAGTAATGAAACGAATTGCCTAGAACGAAATTGAAACCCTAATTTCCCTTCTTCAACACAAACTAGCAACAATCAACCTCAACACCTCTGAAATTCCACAATTTATGGGCAAATTGGATTTGCATGCATGGTGACGCGTGGTTTCCACTAATTTTAGACTGATTTCGTGGCGATTAATTGGATTAATCAAGTGATTACTCATCAAATTCCACTATCCCAGTTTCTGGGTTCATCGTCTAACCGGTTACAGGGCAATACTAACCGGTTAGGTTAGTACAAAATTTAAAAATTACTATTTTTAAATCTTTCCCTCCAAGAACCTTTTCAATATTACATTTAGGTCCTATTTTCAGGGACTAAAATGCAATATTCTTATATTTTGCATTTATTTGCCAAATAAAAATATTTCAATTTATTTTTATATTTCCGGCTAATTAAATACAAAACATAAAATTAGAAAACCATATAAATTAATAATAAAACTTTTATTATTAATTTCCTATTATCCGGGAGACGAAAATTAGGGGTGTTACACTACTCCCCCACTTAAAAGGAATTTCGTCCCCGAAATTCTAGCTTACAAAAACAACTCCGGATACTCTTGACGCATCTTTTCCTCTAACTCCCATGTAGTTTCAGATACGTCTGCGTTTTCCCATACAACCTTAACTAAAGGTATCTCCTTTCCCCTGAGCCGCTTAACTTCTCGATCTTCTATCTGAACTGGTCTGGTCTCAAAGGTCAGGTTTTCCTTCAGAGTTAGGTCGTCAGGTTGAATTTTCAAAATGGCTGATGGGTCATGCACATAATTTTTCAATTGCGAAACGTGAAAGACGTTGTGCAAATTGGATAGAGAGGGTGGTAAAGCTAGTTGATAAGCAACAGGACCAACTCTCTTAAGGATTTGGTATGGACCTATACACTTAGGCGAAAGCTTTCGGGTTCTCAAGGCTCTACTAATTCCTTTCATCGGAACTATCCGAAGGAATACGTGGTCACCTTCCGAAAATTCTAATGGTTTTCTCTGTTTATCAGCATAACTCTTCTGCCGACTTTGAGCCGCTTTCATCTTTGCCTGAACCATCTTAATCTTCTCAGATGTCTGCTGAATCATTTCCGGTCCAACCACTAAATTCTCCCCCACTTGAAACCAACATAGCGGGGTTTGACACTTCCTTCCATACAACGCTTCAAACGGTGCCATTCCAATGCTCGCATGATAGCTATTGTTGTACGTGAATTCTGCAAGAGGTAACACTTGATCCCAACTTCCTTTTTCTTCAAGTGCACAAGCCCGCAACACATCTTCCAAAGACTGAATCGTTCTCTCCGTCTGGCCATCAGTCTGTGGATGATACGCAGAACTCAATTTCAATCTCGTTCCCATAGCATCATGCAAAATTTTCCAAAATTGCGCCGAAAATCTGGGATCTCGATCAGATACTATACTTGAAGGCACTCCGTGAAGACGAACTACCTCCTTGATATAGATCCGGGTAAGCTTGTTCAGAGAATAACGAATATTTATCGGAATAAAATGCGCCGACTTGGTTAACCTATCCACGACTACCCAGATTGCATCATGATTTGCTGCTGTCCTTGGCAAACCAGACACAAAATCCATTGAGATGCTATCCCACTTCCATTGAGGTACACTCAAAGGTTGCAACTGTCCTCCGGGTTTCCGATGCTCTACCTTAGCTTTTTGGCAAATCAAACATGCCGCCACATATTCTGCAACATCCTTTTTCAATCCAGAGCACCAAAACATCTTCTTCAAATTCTGATACATTTTGGTTGATCCAGGATGCATACTCATCCGACTTTTATGGGCTTCGTCAAGAATCAGTCTTCTAATCTCCTGATTTCTTGGTATACAAATCCTTGTCCTAAAACGAAGGATTCCATCCGGCCCAATCTTGAAATCAGGTTCCTTTCCTTCTGAACCCAATCTCATCTTTTCCATCAATTCTTCATCCGCTCGTTGCAACTCCCGAATTCTTTCCAAGAACTCACTTGTGATCTGCAACATCCCTAACTTGATACTTGTTGGCTCCACTTGTGTCAACAGGCTCAAGTCTCTGAATTCCTCAATCAACGCTGCTTCCTTAACCATCATCGCACTAATGTGGATTGCTTTCCGACTCAAAGCATCTGCAACGACATTTGCTTTACCCGGATGATAGTGGAGTTTAAAGTCATAATCTTTCAAAAACTCCATCCACCTTCTTTGCCTCATGTTCAACTCTTTCTGGTCGAACAGATATTTCAAACTCTTATGGTCACTAAATACTTGGAATATAGTGCCATAGAGATGATGTCTCCATATCTTTAAGGCAAACACGATCGCAGCCAATTCCAAATCGTGTGTCGGGTAGTTCACCTCATGATTCTTCAATTGTCGCGATGCATAAGCCACTACTCTTCCTTCTTGCATCAATACACAACCCAGTCCTTGCTTAGATGCATCACAGTACACTTCAAAACTCTTATGAGGATCAGGTAAGATTAACACAGGAGACGATGTTAACCTTTCCTTCAACTCACGGAAACTAACTTCACACCGATCGTCCCACACGAACGGTTGATCCTTCCGAGTCAACTTAGTCAAAGGCAATGCAATCTTGGAAAATCCTTCTATGAATCGACGATAGTATCCAGCCAGCCCTAAGAAACTTCTCACCTCCGTCACAGTCTTAGGCTGTTCCCAACTTAACACCGAACTTACTTTTGCTGGATCCACCGCAATTCCTTCTTTAGAGATTACATGCCCTAAGAACTTCACTTCATTCAACCAAAACTCACATTTCGTAAGTTTGGCATATAATTGCTTCTCCTTCAGGACTTTTAACACAATCCTGAGATGCTCTTCATGCTCTTCCGGATTCTTAGAATAGACCAGAATGTCGTCAATAAACACCACCACAAATAAATCCAAATATGGTCTAAAGATCTGGTTCATATAATCCATGAAAATAGCAGGTGCATTAGTCAATCCGAACGGCATCACAACATACTCATAATGACCGTATCGAGATCAAAATGCAGTCTTGGGTATATCCTCCTCCTTTATCCTGATCTGATGATAACCCGATCTCAGATCAATCTTGGAGAATACTGCAGCAATTCTTCTATCTGCTTCTTCATTTCTGCCATTTCCGGTGGTGCCATCCTATAAGGAGCAATAGAGATGGGACCAGCTCCAAGGACTAAATCAATCCCAAACTCTATCTCTCGCTTCGAAGGTAATCCTGGTATCTCCTCAGGAAATACTTCCGGAAATTCTCTCACAACCAGAATCTCCTCTATTGGCATCGACTCTTCTTCTCCAGTAGCAGAGAACAAACACATATAACCCTCAGGTTCAAGGGTCCTATATTGAATTGTCCTTTCTTCACAATTGATGATCACTTGGTTCTTCATCAACCAATCCATACCCAAGATCACATCCAATTGTAACTTAGGGAGACAAACCAAATCTACCTTGGAAAAACGACCCAAAATTTCTACATTACACCCTAGACAGACTTTAGCAGTGAAAATCGGTATTCCAGTAGGGGTATCTATACTAAGATAGCAAGGTGAACCGGAAACAACAAGATTCAACCTATTCACACATTCAGGAGAAACAAAAGAATGTGTAGCTCCAGAATCAAACATGATTTTGCAAGGTTGGTTATTAAGCAGAAAGTTACCTTGCACGAGATTCGGGGTTTGGGTTGCTTCATTACCACTCAGGGTAAACACTCTTCCTTGTACCACAGGCTTGCCAGCAGATCCATTTGCATCACCCTTTGCAAATTCTTTGCACTCACGAGCAAAGTGACCTTGCTTTCCACACATGAAACTTCCTCCTGTGGACCAGCAAAACTGACCATGATGATAACGCCTACACTTCTCGCAATATGGAGCATTATCGCGAGATTTGTTCTTGTTATCCGTCACAGCCTTACCCTTACCCTTATTCTTCTAAGAATATGGACCATGATTCCGATGGTCAAACTTCTTCTTCCTCTGTGGTCCATAGCTCGGTCCAACCCCTTTCCCTTGACTTCCAACCAACTCAGCTTTCTTGTCATCCTCATACATTCTTCACATATCCACAAGTGCAGGGAAACTCTGAATCCTTTGGTAACTGAAGATAGACTTCAACTCCGGTCTCAGCCCACCTTCAAACTTTACACACTTACTCCTTTCATCAGGGTTATTCAAGTAGTAGGGAGAGTATTTCATCAGCTCCTCGAATCTGGCAGCATACTCTCCTACACTCTATCCCCTGCTTCAATTTCATGAATTCTACTTCTTTCTTCCTCCTTAAATCTTCTGGAAAGTACTTATTAAGGAATTTCTCCATAAATACTCCCCAGTTGATTGCTTTTCTTTCAAAATTCAGCAATTGGACAGTGTGATCCCACCAGTTTTCAGCTTCCCCATGAAGCATGTAAACTGCATAGGTCACTTCTGTTCATCGAAACAATCCAAAGTTCGGAAAATCTTGTTGATCTCATACAACCACTTGTTCGCCTCATCAGGTTTGTATCCTCCTTCAAACCTTGGTGGATTACACTTCCTGAACTCCGACAGAGTCCTAGCATCATGATTCGCCATATTGCCAACAGGTGGATTACCAGCTCGCCCTTGAGGTGGCTGTTGTCGCTGCTGTTGTTGCATGCCTTCCAGCACGGTCGTGATTCGTTCTAACATTTCGTTAGTAATATTTCTATTTCTGGTTGCCATAGAAAGACTTGCACTATGGGCTTTGGGTCACTAAAAAGGTCTTTGAAACATAAATGCTACTAACTTACTCAAGACATATTCAATTACCATTGAATACCATACTTAGCTGCATCATCGGGGCTATGAGGAACAAGACCAATGCTCTGATACCACCCAAGGTGTGACGCTCTACTTTGTATCTTGAAAATAATTAATATTTCCAAAAGATTGAAATACTTGCTATCAAAATTAGGACTAGAAAATTTTTCCTTTTTAAATTAATACTTGCTCGATTATAAACCCTTTTTAACATGAACTATTAATTGAATCCGGCTTAGTAATATCTTAATTTCAAAAAGGCTCTCGAGAGAACATTTCCTTAATCATAAAAACGTTGTTTGTTATTCTTATTAAACATATCATTTGTCTCTCGAGTTGGATTTGAATATGTAAAACATAAACTTATTGTCGAATCCTTTTTAAAATAGAAATCAGAGTTCGCGGAAGTAAAAATAATACTTATGGGGCACTACTGAGGTAAATAAGGCATCATATATATATATATATATATATATATGTCATAACATAGAAACCCCATCAGTATAGTCAGTAGCAAGTAGTAAAAAGTCGAGATAGCAAGTTTGGTGAAACATATACAGACCAGCTGCATAAAATAAAACCTCACTCTAAGACCTCTCAAATATATACAATATATGACAAAACCCAAAAGTAAAAGTCCCAGAGCAAGTCATCAGTGTCCTCAGTAGCTCCTCAGATCCTCCACAGCTCTATCCCTAAGATCTAGGATCCAAAACATCTACGCTATGCAAGCTCCTATGAACCAGCGGGTCCACCTCTAGCAGAAACAGTCGGCTCAACATGCACCTCCTCCTCGCTCTCATCCTCCACAGGGTCCTCCTCGACCTTGTCCGACTGTGTGGAGACCTCACCACTAGGTCTAGGATCTGCAGAGGCAGTCCTATCATAGTCAGTCGGACCAGGAGAAGGAGTCTCCTCAGTGACAACTCTATGGGTGGAAGGATGAGAATGAGTGGCAGCTCTGAAACGAAAACTATGAAAACGACGCATAGGTCGAGCCGGGGGTGGTCCTCTATATGTATAAAAGGGTGGAACATGCATAGTATAGACTAATGGGATCCTAAATCGACGAGGTCGCACCCGCACCAGAGGGTTAGGGTGGTAGAGAGTGATCTCAACCTCCCCCTCAAAAGTGGCACGGTGCTCCTCATACGTCCATATGCCATTAGGGATATGGCATATCTCGATGCAAGCTAGATATCTGGCCATCACCTAAACAGGGCACAGGGAGTAAGTATACACATATACATAATGGATAAAGACTAAAATTACAAACACAATTATATCATGGACATATCATAATGCAAGTACACATGAGCACACAAATTTTTCAACATTATATCTCTAATAATGCAAGTGGCATGATGTATGATTTTCTATCCACAACTGAGGCCTCTAAAAGTCCATCTTGGACGTCCATCCAACACACCCTTGTGTTCCCGGAACACCGACATTCGTTCCCAGAACGTAATGCCGAACCATACTTGGATAATAAGCATCACTCCCGGAGTGTGCACCACGTTCCCAGAACGCATAAAAACCAGGTCCCGGACACTGGCCACATATCTATAATGTGTCATCACGTAGGTTATAATTTGGTACTCCTGGAGTACCCTCCTCATATTCCCAGAATATGATAAACGTTCCTACCAACCAAGCTTCCAGTCTATATGGATGCACAAATATCAGGGTTGGTTTTATCTTTACATTAATTAATGTGATTTAGAAATATTCCAATTTCTCCTTTTGGAATGATTTATTTGAGGCATAATCTTTGGCACAAAAACTCTCCTTTGAATTATCTCAAAAATATGCCCGTAAGCTTAGATTGGGAAAAACATAACCAATGGTATTCAAAAACTTAACTTTTTATTTTTCAGATTCAGGTACTAACCGGTTACAGTTTCAGGCTAATCGGTTAGAATTAAAGACCTGAACTGTTTACCATTGTAATTCAGAAAAACCCTTTTTCTTGAATTCTCTACCCAATCTATAAACAAGTTTAACATTGTTTGATGCCTCAAAAACCACTGTTTTCATCATTCAAAAGTCTAAATCACTTTCTCTTTCCAAATGAACATAGTTTCCTCTTGAGTTCATCTCATTAACTTAAGGCATTTAATTCTTATCCTTCAAATCTGAACCATGACATTATAACAACTCATATTCAGATTATTTCTGATGAAATTAAAGTATAGATTTGAGCAAAAACCACTAAAACTTCAGGACTGATTTAATAAACTGATTTTCTTTGAAATTTTACAGTGTCTAACCGGTTACAATTATCGAGTAACCGGTTAGATTATGCAGTCAGTCCACAAAAACAAGAGTTTTGACAAATCATTCTTTTCATTTCTCATATCTAACCCAATTTCAACATTCTCAGAGTTCATATGCCTTAAGGGTAATATGTTCATACCCAGAAATACATTCAATTTGCATGCATCAAGACTATGGCATCAATTTGCATAGAAATCCATACAAACATCAATCAATACCTCAAAACTCATAATCAACAATTACTTTCAGATTTTAAACTTTAAATCACTTGCATGCATCAATTGAAATTTGCTCACACAGAATTGAGCCAGAATTTTGGCCTCCAAGCCTTTGTGCTTTTAACACATAATGCTCTTTTGAGTTTTGTTAACTCAAATCCTAATTCACTTGATTTTTAGTCTAAATCTAGTATAAGGTAGACTTCTCCCAAACCTTAAGACAGAGTTTGATGGAGATTAACACTGAACTTGAAGAAAACTCCCCAGATTTCTCACAAACCCAAGATTCTGTTCTCAGTCACGAATTCCATCAACAAGGTCCAAAGACCAGAAGATTTGACATAGCAATTGGCCAAAGAAATTGGGGAAAACAATTAGGACTCAAAATAGGTAACATGCACTAGAGAATCAAAGAGATTTGAGGCTTAATGGTGGACTGTACTTACCAAAATCAAAGCTGAAATTCAGCTTCCAGAACAGGAAGAATACAGAGTTCAGTTTCCAACTTTTGGCTTCCAAGATTGATTTCTCCTTCCACACGAAAACTCAACTCACAAAGTGTATACCACTGAAAAGCCCTTGATTCATGCTTTTCAGAAATGTGTGTTTCTCTCTCTAACACTCAAGGAATGAAACGAATTGCCCAGAACGAAATTGAAACCCTAATTTCCCTTCTTCAACACAAACCAGCAACAATCAACCTCAACACCTCTGAAATTCCACAATTTATAGGCAAATTGGATTTGCATGCATGGTGACGCGTGGTTTCCACTAATTTCAGACTGATATCGTGGCGATTAATTGGATTAATCAAGTGATTACTCATCAAATTCCACTATCCCAGTTTCTGGGTTCATCGTCTAACCGGTTACAGGGCATTACTAACCGGTTAGATTAGTACAAAATTTAAAAATTACTATTTTTAAATCTTTCCCTCCAAGAACCTTTTCAATATTACGTTTAGGTCCTATTTCAGGGACTAAAATGCAATATTCTTATATTTTGCATTTATTTGCCATATAAAAATATTTCAATTTATTTTTATATTTCCAGCTAATTAAATACAAAACATAAAATTAGAAAACCATATAAATTAATAATAAAACTTTTATTATTAATTTCCTATTATCCGGGAGACGAAAATTAGGGGTGTTACATTAATTATCCTTATTATCTCGAATAATCTGAATTAATAATAATAATAATAATCATATATAACTATCATTGTGATAATGGGAATGAATCTTAGTAATTGGATTATTTATTTATATCTATATTTTTAGAATGTGTATCAAATAAACAAAATATTTTAATTATATAATATAATCAAACCACATACCCGATGTTTAAGTTCTCAATGGGTTATTTAAACTTGTGCATTGCAAAGTGAGACTTTGGGAAAAGGATAATTAATTCTTGGATTGAAATTGCACAATTTAAAAAAAAAGGAAAAATTTGGTACTTATAAAAAATTGGTTATTATTTCTCATGTTATTCAGTTACTATTGTATTATAAGTTATTTTTACCAAAAAAAAATGGGTATAAGTTATGATTTTTGATGTTCTACTTATCCTAATTATTATTGTTTTGATGGTTATATATGATTTCAAAAAACCGGTACACATATGGTAATAATCTTTTAGTTTTTACACAAAATTAAATGCATCATTATTTTTTTCGGTTGAATAAAAGTTAAGCCTATTCATTTACTTCATCGAAATTTTCAAAGACATTAATTTCCCGTATATATATTAATGGAGAAATATTCTATACCGTAATTATACTTATTTTTGGTGGAAGATCAAACGTTTAAGTATATTTGAATATTAGTATATTAGTATACTATACTTTATGAAGTTAAAATTGGAATATTCAAAAATTTTATTCCCATTGTTCGAAGTACAATAAACATGGAGTAGTAAAATACTTTATTCCCAAAGACTAACTGACATTAAAAAAAGTCAATATATATTTTAATTTTGATTTGGTTGAACAAATTTATATATTCTGCACTTCAATTAATGATGATTATTCATACTCTTAAAGATACACACAAATAAAATGATGTAAAATATAATAAGAGGATATCAACATGAGAAACTTTCAATAATAGCATAATAGGATAAGTTATATAATTGTTTTCATAAAAGAGAACATAGTAGAGTAGAATACGAAAACATAACCAAGGTTCATGACAGATTACTGAAAAATAACATAGAAACGACTTAAAAAGTTCAAAAGGTAACTAATAATAGATAGAAAATAGAGACATGAAACTGAAAAAACATTCACTTGACGCCATCGTTTCCATTGTTGTTTATGGGTGCTTTTTCTGGAATAACTTCATCTTCCTCACTTTGGTCTTCATCGTTTCCTTCTTCATCTTCATCTTCAAACATGTCCTCTTCTGATTCCCACATTTCATCTTCCTCCTCTGTGTCATCAATCTCCTCAAGTTCAACCTCATCTTCACTCTCATAACGGTACAATGATGAATCAGGTCTAATGAGGCCATCCCATTGAGGAATTTCAACTCGGAATCTTTCTCCTCCAACATAACAGAAATGCACTTCCTGACCATCAACCAAACCATATCGATTTTGAATAATTGTCCACCCTTTGATAATTTGTTCTGCAGCATAACAAATATGGAGGCGTATGACATCTGCATCTGGAAGATGACATGTCCAATATCCACCAGCTTCTTTCGAAAATTGCTTCAACCACTCCTTATCAATGGAAAACATAGTCTGCGTTTTTTTTTCTTCATATAAACCATGAAAATTTCATAGAATGATCCTTAAAGTAGTTACAAATTGAAGAAAGACACAGTTGCAAAAATTATTAAAAAAACACCTATCATATACCTTCCTGGAGTCATTGATTACGATCTGACGGTATACCACTGGCAAAGAGTTGACATTGTTTGGTTGAGTCATGGTGATTCTGAAATGCTAAACAGAATGAAGATAGTCTATACAGGTATATATGATTAGTTGATGAAGCAATTGAAGAAATGAGGAAGAGATAAATAGTGCTGAAGAAAAGAATAAATCGACAGAGATGCTTTGAATATGACTATACCGTGTATTTCAGGAAGAAGTGATTTTGTGATTGTTGAGATAAGTGTTATTATTAGTGTTTTCTTCTTAGTATATATAATGAAAGAATAAAATCGAATGGCAGGGAAATGTCTTTTCAACTGAAGAGACACAGTTGTTCAGCATTCTTCATTGAAAATGGGTTTTTTTTATTTGTAATTAAGACCCCGAACAGTTGAATGGCTATGTAAAACCCCTAATTTTCGTCTCCCGGATAATAGGAAATTAATAATAAAAGTTTTATTATTAATTTATATGGTTTTCTAATTTTATGTTTTGTATTTAATTAGCCGGAAATATAAAAATAAATTGAAATATTTTTATATGGCAAATAAATGCAAAATATAAGAATATTGTATTTTAGTCCCTGAAATAGGACCTAAATGTAATATTGAAAAGGTTCTTGGAGGGAAAGATTTAAAAATAGTAATTTTTAAATTTTGTACTAATCTAACCGGTTAGTAATGCCCTGTAACCGGTTAGACGATGAACCCAGAAACTGGGATAGTGGAATTTGATGAGTAATCACTTGATTAATCCAATTAATCGCCACGAAATCAATCTGAAATTAGTGGAAACCACGCGTCACCATGCATGCAAATCCAATTTGCCTATAAATTGTGGAATTTCAGAGGTGTTGAGGTTGATTGTTGCTGGTTTGTGTTGAAGAAGGGAAATTAGGGTTTCAATTTCGTTCTGGGCAATTCGTTTCATTCCTTGAGTGTTAGAGAGCGAAACACACATTTCTGAAAAGCTTGAATCAAGGGCTTTTCAGTGGTATACACTTTGTGAGTTGAGTTTTCGTGTGGAAGGAGAAATCAATCTTGGAAGCCAAAAGTTGGAAACTGAACTCTGTATTCTTCCTGTTCTAGAAGCTGAATTTCAGCTTTGATTTTGGTAAGTACAGTCCACCATTAAGCCTCAAATCTCTTTGATTCTCTAGTGCATGTTACCTATTTTGAGTCCTAATTGTTTTCCCCAATTTCTTTGGCCAATTGCTATGTCAAATCTTCTAGTCTTTGGACCTTGTTGATGGAATTCGTGACTGAGAACAGAATCTTGGGTTTGTGAGAAATCTGGGGAGTTTTCTTCAAGTTCAGTGTTAATCTCCATCAAACTCTGTCTTAAGGTATGGGAGAAGTCTACCTTATACTAGATTTAGACTAAAAATCAAGTGAATTAGGATTTGAGTTAACAAAACTCAAAAGGGCATTATGTGTTAAAAGCACAAAGGCTTGGAGGCCAAAATTCTGGCTCAATTCTGTGTGAGCAAATTTCAATTGATGCATGCAAGTGATTTAAAGTTTAAAATCTGAAAGTAATTGTTGATTATGAGTTTTGAGGTATTGATTGGTGTTTGTATGGATTTCTATGCAAATTGATACCATAATCTTGATGCATGCAAATTGAATGTATTTCTGGGTATGAACATATTACCCTTAAGGCATATGAACTCTGAGAATGTTGAAATTGGGTTAGATTTGAGAAATGAAAAGAATGATTTGTCAAAACTCTTGTTTTAGTGGACTGACTGCATAATCTAACCGGTTATTCGATAATTGTAACCGGTTAGACACTGCAAAATTTGAAAGAAAATCAGTTTATTAAATCAGTCCTGAAGTTTTAGTGGTTTTTGCTCAAATCTATACTTTAATTTCATCAGAAATAATCTGAATATGAGTTGTTATAATGTCATGGTTCAGACTTGAAGGATAAGAATTAAATGCCTTAAGTTAATGAGATGAACTCAAGAGGAAACTATGTTCATTTGGAAAGAGAAAGTGATTTAGACTTTTGAATGATGAAAACAGTGGTTTTTGAGGCATAAAACAATGTTAAACTTGTTTATAGATTGGGTAAGATAATTCAAGAAAAAGGGTTTTTCTGAATTACAATGGTAAACAGTTCAGGTCTGTAATTCTAACCGGTTAGCCTGAAACTGTAACCGGTTAGTACCTGAATCTGAAAAATAAAAAGTTAAGTTTTTGAATACCATTGGTTATGTTTTTCCCAATCTAAGCTTAAGGGCATATTTTTGAGATAATTCAAAGGAGAGTTTTCGTGCCAAAGATTATGCCTCAAATAAATCATTCCAAAAGGAGAAATTGGAATATTTCTAAATCACATTAATTAATGTAAAGATAAAACCAACCCTGATATTTGTGCATCCATATAGACTGGAAGCTTGGTTGGTAGGAACGTTTATCATATTCTGGGAATATGAGGAGGGTACTCCGGGAGTACCAAATTATAACCTACATGATGACACATTATAGATATGTGGCCAGTGTCCGGGACCTGGTTTTTATGCGTTCTAGGAACGTGAAGCACACTCCGAGAGTGATACTTATTATCCGAGTATGGTTCGGCATTACGTTCTGGGAACGAATGTCGATGTTCCGGGAACACAAGGGTGTATTGGATGGACGTCCAAGATGGACTTTTAGAGGCCTCAGTTGTGGATAGAAAATCATACATCATGCCACTTGCATTATAAGAGATATAATGTTGAAAAATTGGTGTGCTCATATGTACTTGCATTATGATCTGTCCATGATATACTTGTGTTTGTAATTTTAGTCTTTATCCATTATGTATATGTGTATACTTACTCCCTGTGCCCTGTTTAGGTGATGGCCAGATACCTAGCTTGCATCGAGATACGCCCTATCCCTAGTGGCATATGGACGTATGAGGAGCATCGTGCCACTTTTGAGGGGGAGGTTGAGATCACTCTCTACCACCCTAACCCTCTGGTGCGGGTGCGACCTCGTCGATTTAGGATCCCATTAGTCTATACTATGCATGTTCCACCCTTTTATACATATAGAGGACTACCCCCGGCTCGACCTATGCGCCGTTTTCATAGTTTTTGTTCAGAGCTGCCACTCGTTCTCAGCCTTCCACCCATAGAGTTGTCACTGAGGAGACGGTCCGACTGACTATGATAGGACTGCCTCTGCAGATCCTAGACCCAGTGGTGGGGTCTCCACACAGTCGGACGAGGTCGAGGAGGACCCTGTGGAGGATGAGAGCGAGGAGGAGGTGCATGTTGAGCCGACTGTTTCTGCTAGAGGTGGACCCACTGGTTCATAGGAGCTTGCATAGCGTAGATGTTTTGGATCCTAGATCCTAGGGATAGAGCTGTGGAGGATCTGAGGAGCTGCTGAGGATACTGATGACTTGCTCTGGGACTTCTACTTTTGGGTTTTGTCATATATTGTATATATTTGAGAGGTCTTAGAGTGAGGTTTTATTTTATGCAGCTGGTCTGTATATGTTTCACCAAACTTTTTATCTCGACTTTTTACTACTTGCTATTGACTATACTGATGGGGTTTCTATGTTATAACATATATATATATATATGATGCCTTATTTACCTCAGCAGTGCCCCATAAGTATTATTTTTACTTCCGCGAACTCTGATTTCTATTTTAAAAAGGATTCGGCAATAAGTTTATGTTTTACATATTCAAATCCAACTCGAGAGACAAATGATATGTTTAATAAGAATAACAAACAACGTTTTTATGATTAAGGAAATGTTCTCTCGAGAGCCTTTTTGAAATTAAAATATTACGAAGCCGGATTCAATTAATAGTTTATGTTAAAAAGGGTTTATAATCGAGCAAGTATTAATTTAAAAAGGAAAAATTTTCTAGTCCTAATTTTAATAGCAAGTATTTCAATCTTTTGGAAATATTAATTATTTTCAAGATACAAAATAGAGCGTCACAGGCTAAAGGTCGGTTGAGTGGCAAACTTTAATTTTTTTGGTGAGTGAGATAGTAATTGAAGTGAATCTTTTGGAAACAACTTTTCAATGGCCAAAAGATATGTAGTGCAACTCACATGTTTATCATCATCTCATTGCCATATTGTATATCGTGCCATGGCAGGCAATAATATGATAGTTTAATTTATTGATAGTTAATATTAATTGTTTATTGAATTATTTCAGAACCAATATGTGAAATGATACTAACTCAGTACCAAAATCGTCCTTAAGATACTTTTGACATTATCATTTTGTCCCCAATCATAAGAGATTTAAAAAGCTACTAATTTATTAATTTATTACTAAATTAATAAATTAAATAATAGTATTAATTATTATTTTGTGTTGAATGTATATAAAGGTCTATTCATAACTTATTTATTGATTGTATTCCAAATGACAAAAATTTGTGACAATTTCATAAATTACCTCTAATAATAATATTATTTGAAATTAAAATAGTGTTAAAATAAAAGGGGTCTTATAAATTTAAAAAAAATAATGATTATGAGAGTATTGGCAATAAATATTTCCTCTAACAATATTATTGGCCACGTTTTTTATAAGAGGAAAAAAATTACAAAAAATTGATGATAAGTTATTATAGTGAGGAACACAATGAGTTACTCACGGATGCAACATGCAGGTATAAATTTGAGGAGAGCAAAATGCGCAAGAGATAAAGTATTCAATTATCAAATTACAAAAAATATTTAAATTGGAAGTTAAAATGTATTATCACATTATATACATTTTGACACTATAATGATACTAACTCAGTACCAAAATCGTCCTTAAGATACTTTTGACATTATCATTTTGTCCCCAATCATAAGAGATTTAAAAAGCTTCTAATCTATTAATTTATTACTAAATTAATAAATTAAATAATAGTATTAATTATTATTTTGTGTTGAAGGTATATAAAGGTCTATTCATAACTTATTTACTGATTGTATTCCAAATGACAAAAATTTGTGACAATTTCAGAAATTACCTCTAATAATAATATTATTTGAAATAAAAATAGTGTTAAAAAAAAGGGGTCTTATAAATTTAAAAAAAATAATGATTGTGGGAGTATTGACAATAAATATTTCCTCTAACAATATTATTGGCCACGTTTTTTATAAGAGGAAAAAAAATTACAAAAAATTGATGATAAGTTATTATAGTGAGGAACACAGTGAGTTACTCACGGATGCAACATGCAGGTATAAATTTGAGGAGAGCAAAATGCGCAAGAGATAAAGTATTCAATTATCAAATTGCAAAAAATATTTAAATTGGAAGTTAAAATGTATTATCACATTATATACATTTTGACACTATAATGATAATAACCATTAACTTAAACTTATAACAAAAGAATAATATACTTACTGTGTTGTCTATATATTCTTAAAATTGAGGATTATATTCAGTCATTTACTGTAGTTTGCATTGTAGCACAGTAAACAATTGTAATTGAAACAGTGTTTTTGTCTCTAATTGCACTGTGCAATGAACAGTAAATTGTGTCTAAGGTGGTACTGTGCTAAAACAGTGAATTTGTGTGTGTACTGTAGTGGGATTTCAAATGCAATCGCTTCTACGAGAAGCCTCTTCTCTTCTCTTCTTATTTTCCTTCTTCACTTTGGTACCTCTTTCCTTTCTCGATCTCTACCCTTCTTCCTCCTCCTCTCTTTTTCTTCTTTCTTAATTCATTCGGGTCTCTCAATCTCTCTCTCTCTCTTCTTTCTACTGCCTCCTCACTCTTTCTTCTTTCTTCTTTTCGTGCTACTTCTTCTTTCTTCTTTTCATTCTTAATTGTTAGTCCCTCTTTCTTTCTCTCTCTTTATTCTTTCTCTCTCTTTATGAATGTATGGTAAATTGCTGATTACGGATGAGGGATGAATGGAGGGACTAAGATACGGTAATTTTTAGGAGGGCGATGGAGGAGAGTCACGGTGGTTGTGAACGAAAGCGGTGGCTTCATTCGTGGCACTCCACAGCAGATTCACGGTTGTGCAACAACAGATTGAGCGATGGAGGTGAATGATGGGTTATAAGGTGAGTGTTCTTCTTTTTTTAATAATCCTTTATTGCTTTTTTTTCTGAGTATTTGATTTTATGTTGATTCAAAGAGTTAATTGACATTGTTGGAAAATAAAAAAGGAGATCCTTCACTTGGTAAAGGTATAATTTCTTGCTTTGATGTTGAGTTTGATTGCATAGTCCCTAAGTTTTAATTTAACTAAATTCATATTACATAAATATAGATACCAAGTGTTTGTGAAAAGTTTCAAAAGAATGATATCTTATTTGCACCACTTATTATAAGTAGCCTTTCACCCTTTTCCAAAAGATTGAGTTTGCTTTTGGGTAAGTGTATGCAATTAATTTAAGTGTAGGAGCATACACTATATTTTGGGTAAAATACAAATTGGTTAATAGTTAGAGTTTAAGAAATACTGCCTGGTGTACATAAAAAGTTGAGACTAAGGTGCTAAGAAGGAGCATTAAGGCCTTTTTCACTAATGTAGCAAAGAAGAAAAATAAGCAAAAAGAAAAGGAATGGGGAAGGGGGGCCAAATTAGAACTGCATAATATTTTTTTTCATGTTTCGATATCTATATTTATGTTACATAAATATAGATACCAAGTGTTTGTGAATTAAATAAAATCAAACAATGAAGGCATTACTGAAAGAACAGGTATGTCTATTGAAAGTTATCATTGTGTACAATTAACTTTTATTGAAATATGGGTGTATATAAAGCTCTGTGAAGACCTAAAACTGATTAAAACTTACAACTTCATGCTTTACACAGTCGGGAAGAGTGTGCAGAATACTAATGAAGAGAAAGCAATTGTACTTTACAAGCATAGTAGGTCATTAATACTGAAATGGTTTGACGAGTTTATCATTTTCTTATCAGTCTTTGTGGTTATCTGCCAGCCTGATGCACAGCTAGCCGAAGCAAATGGAAGCACCACATCATAAGGAAACTCAAAGTAAATTATATATGTCCTTCAATTTTTTCCCTTTTACATGATCACCCCACATGTGTAGAAAGTTTTAAGTTTAATTATGGTTGTTTATGATTTTATACATAAGTCCATCAAGTGTTTATACCAGACCATGCATACTTGCAGTTTCACTTGAGTTTCTTGCTGGAAAACCCTTCTAGCAAATATAAAACAAAGATGTACGTACGTTACATAATATAGATACCCAGTGATTCAATTTGTTTTTATGTATTTTGATTCAGTTGTGAAGTAAATCATTTTCATGGATTTATCATTTTCTAAATGCTAATGATTGAATCAGATGGAAAATTGAAAATGTAGGCTTGACAATATTTGGCTACCTATATGAATGTAGGAGAAATGATCTTAGAGTAGGATTCACTTGGAGCAACCTTACCCTAACCCGGACTCATTATCTAACAAATCCTTGATGTGCAGGAAAATAAAAGAATGTTATGTGATTCCATAGTCTTTGAAAATTTTTCTTAGTTCGTACTAGATGTTTATGCAGTCTTCACATTGCCATTAATTTATTTCTTATGTTCATCTATTCTTACGTTCCCCCGTTATTAATTAGTAAGTTGATATATATCTTTGAGATATTGGAATCTGATATTGATTGTTAATTACTGAAAGATTAAAATACTTTCAATCTTTTATTGTGAATCATGGGTTCAATTCAAATCAAACTCTAGGTTCCTATTTTTTTTAATATTATTCCAACAATTATAACTATGTGGAATCAGTCATCATGCTTTATAGCAGTGTTTTTTTTTCTCCAGAAATATGGTCTATCTTTAGTATAGATCTCTATATATGGAGCTCAAGTCCAGTCCCCTGGTGGATTTGATCTAATGTTGGAGGAACTTTATTTAACAACTACTTTTCAGATCCATACTTTTGTATTGATAAGCATTGCCGAGGTATTAATTGGAGGAAGTATACTCTTTAAACTAATCCAAATGAACATTTCCATTTAGTTGGAGTGATCTTTATATAAGAGTCTTGACTATTTTTCTGAAAAACTTTGTTACTGCGTTGAAGCAGAATTGCCTTCTAGCATAGGAGAGGACCTGCAAACAAAATGCCTGCTGAACTTTATGGACTAAAGGTAAAATAAATTCCTGAATTATTCTTCCTTATTTAATGTATTGTGAGGCATGTATAACAATTAATTGTCCTTCCTTTATGGGAAATGAAATAATTTTCCTTTTGAGATGTACAACAGAAAACTGTGTTCTTTTTTTTTGCGCAGCCCTGAAATTTGACCAAGTTTGACCCGTATAATATAGCAAACATTCAAATATTCATAATCTTTGTCATTTTTCTCATTATTATATGAAAGGAATAGCAACAAGTTTAAGTAGAAAGTTCGCTTGGATCTATTGCTACCCAGAAATTATATGAACTTGAATCTTTGAATTAAAGGTAGCCAAATATTGTCATGAAGGTAGGATTAACAATATAAATTTGTATCTGATTAGATAATCTTTGTTTTGCCACTATATCAGTCACTTCTTTTGTCCGAATTTAATAAAAATTAGAGTTGTATTATTGTTAATATATTATCATGATCCTGTTAATTAATTCTGTTCTATTTGAAGTTGGAAAAAAATTGCATGCAAAGGGAGCAGAGATTAATCAAATGCAAGCTATATCACAGGTTAGTATGTCTAAGTCAACTAATAATAGCTTCTAATTTGCAAAAACAGAGGAGATATGAATGGTTGTACATATGAATGCTCTGTTGCTTCTCCTTTCCTGCTTTTTTTTTACAACTAAAGATAATGAAGCTATGTCTCTAATGCAACCCATTGAAATTTCCCATATTAGCATAGCAGAAAATCAGAAAAGACATAAATTTGAATCCTAACTTTTGTTCAGGATGTAAGTGATAAGAATTATCCTTGACTGATGTCTTCTATGGTTAAGCAGCAAATGCTTTTAAAGTGATAACAAGGTTTGAGTTCCTTTTTCAAATTAACATTTTTTTTATTTGTTTTTTTTCTTAGGTTGTTTGGATTTCATCTATGTTTCACTAAATTTTTATAGTGTGTTTTAAGACAAAAATTGCATTGTTCCTTTTAACTTAAAGATCAACTATTGTGTCATTGATATTTGCATGCTTTCTTTTCTCATTATGTAGTTTCTACTTTTTTTTGTATAAAAATATCTTTTTGCAAGTTTTGCATTGTACAAAAGCTGAGTCATTTTTCTGTTATTTCATTCGTAATTTCTTTTGCTAAGCTGGTGAGCAAGAATTTTGGTACCAAATTAAGTTGTCAGCTTGAATACAATCAATCACCATAAGCATTTTTCAAGATTTACAAAGCATACATTAATGTCCTAACCGGTGCATCTTAGTGGAGTGAATAAAGGAAACTGAATAGGCTTAAAATTGCATATATTAGTGTTTCAACGATGTTTCAACGTAGGTATATATGCTTTTCTTTCTACTTTGAAAAAAGTTCCAGTTTTTTTATTTATGTATTTCTCTTTTGCTTTGTTTTATATTTATGTATTTCTCTTTTGCTTTGTGTGATTCTGCAGGTTGAATATGTATGACTTTTTACTTGAAGAAAACAATGTTTGGGAAAGTGAGGGCAGGTAAGTTATTGTTTCTATTACATGAAATGTGATGCATTATCATTATTGTCTTGATGTCTTCCTCTTTCCCCAATACAGTCTCATTGTTTCTTGCTTTTCATAATATTTCTTCAAATCTATTTCTTAACCTTCCAATCAAGCTTTAGGCCAAATTTTTATAGCCTATGTCGACAGGGCTGTGGTGGATTATTTTGTTGAGAGCTTATAGAAAGCTAATGAGTGACTATGCATTGCAAGAAAGGATGAATGTGCATACGGGCATAGGACTGATTTTTAAGTCATGACTAATTGATGGATTTGGCATGTTTCCTACTCTATTAGTTTATGATGGTTCTTGAATAATTGATTGAAGGATTAGCATTCATGGTCACCCACTTGAGATCCAAGTATACTGATTGCTCATTATTATTACCACCACATGTATTAGGAAGTATGAATAATCAACTGTTATGCCACAGGAAGTTCTCTGTATTTGAAACAGCATCCGATCCTAATGATGATGCAAGTTGTCATTTTAGTCTCATAGGACTAAAATAGTTATACTCTCTCTCTCACACATTTTAGGAATAAAGGTGGTATCTAACCTCACGTAATTTCAAGGTTTACATGTGAAAGTTGAATATTTTGTATATTCTTTGGATAATGGGGATAATCAAACCTTACATTATTATTATTATTATTATATATTTTAAAATCTGATGAAATAATATATAGGTGGTTCGTTTATTTCTTCCTTTCTGTTATATAAAGAGACTTTTTCAATTTGTCTTTGTCTTTTTAGATTGTTTGGATTGCAACTTTTTGCTTACCATCGATTTGTTTAGCATAACATGAAGTTTCATGTAGTTGTTAGAACAATTATTTTACATGGATTGCAACTTATTTCGTTGTTTCTTTAATGGTGAATAAATGTTAGATATGAATATCATAGGAGATCTGAAAAATTATTTTACATGGTAAGAATCTTATTGATTATATTATTTGTGCATTGGACGGTTTTGTAAGTTTCATTTAGTTTGTTAGAACAATGATGTTAAAATCTTTCAGCTTTGCCTAATAATTTAATTGTTACAACAATCCTGTTTAATTTCAAAACTCCACTTTTAAAAGTTTATTAAATTAATCTTTTTTATAATTTGAAAATAAAGTATATGTAAACAATATTTCTAATAACAATCATCAACATCATTTAAGAATAATTTAAAACTGATATTATTTGTAATTTAGTAAGAAAAAATTTATCTGTGCGATTCGTCCCGTGCATCGCACGGGCCTTATACTAGTTGTATTCAATTGAAATATCTGAATTGCATTGAGATTGATCTGCTTCAAATAATACAAACCAGTTAAGCTACTTCAAATATCAACTATTTGAATAAATGACATTCTTTAATATCAATTCAGACTACTAATTGAAAAATGCAGAATACATACCTGCAAAATATTGATCAGTTACATTTGCTAATGAGGTATATGTGACTAAGCAACTGATTACCAGTATGGCCATCAAATTGCGTAGCCTACAAACTATTTGCAAACATATTTATTTAGTCAATAGAAACTTATTTTCTTTTTGTAAATCAAAATAGAGAAAGAGAGGAAGCATCTACGAGAGCATTCTTCAGCATGTCTTATCTGTGTGCAGAAAAAAAATAGAATTTCAGATTGATAACAAAGTTGTACAGTATAATAATATAACATCATAACACTTTTGAGCTATTTAAATACAAAACTTACCTAAAAACATTGAGAGACTGTCCCAAACGTCAAGTTAAATTTAAATTCAACAGATTCGATCATTCATAGCTGGTGTTGCAGTATATTTTCAAATCTTAGAAGGAGAGCCATCTTTGTCGGTTATTAGAAATTTAAGACCTTTCTTAGATTTAACTCTGGAGACAGCAACATAGAGTTGCCCATGAGAAAAGACTGGTTTTGGCAAATACACGTAACATTTGCAAGTGATTGGCCTTGACTTTTGTTAATTGTCATGGAATAGCAAACTGCGATTGGCAATTGCCTGCGTTGAAATCGAAACGGAAGTCTCGAATCAGAAGGGGTCATATTCATTCTACTAATGAATACAGTCTCACCCAAACTTCCACCTGAAATGACTTTTGCACCAATTACATGCTGACTTAATTGTGTAACAATTAACCTTGTTCCATTGCATAATCCCTTTGATTGATCTATATTTCTAAGACGCATTATAGGAATCCCAAGTTTTAACTTTAGAACATGGTTGGGCATTCCTGAAATTTTCATTTCATTAAGCAACAGAGGAGTAATGTATTGTGCAGACAGATCAAAATTGTCACCATGATTGCAGACACTGTCAGAACTTAGATACACCTTCTCTTCACCAGGGATTTTCATCATAACAAATCCATTAACTTTATGTACTATCTCAAGTGTAGGTGCCAAAATTGCTCTGTCTTTCAAATATTCTGGATTGTTGAAGTTTTGTTCAAATTCTGGATATGTATTGTCAAACAAAGCTTGCAATGGATCTTCAAAGTCAAGAATCAGCATATCATCTGGAATATCTATATCAACTTCTTCATCATTAGGCTCTGATAACTTACCATCGCCTAATTTTAGCATCCATTCAGAAAATTCCCTAATTTCATTACCATTAACTTCATTTGAACAGGTTTGAAGTCTCATGTTCCGAGTCAGTTTCAGCATTTGACGATGTTTCCATAAATGAGAAGAATTGATGGTTGCAAATACAATGTTTGAACGACTTCCACGGGGAACAACGGGCAATATTTGACATTAATCACCTCCTAGTACAATGCAAATACCACCAAAAGGTCTTATTTCTTCATCACAAACATTGCTTTGTAGAATATCTTTTAATGTACTATCCAAAGCTTCAAAACATTTCTTTTCCACCATTGGTGCTTCATCCCAAATTATAAGGCTGGTTCTTTTGAGTAACTCAGCTTGCATAGATGCTTGTTTGATGTTACAGGTGGATTCTTCATTCACTGCTATAGGAATGCTAAATCTAGAATGCACAGTTCTTGCAACAGGAAGCAAAGTGGCTGCAATACCACTTGATGCAACACAAAGCACGATCTCACCTCGAGATCTCAATTTAGCAGTTAAAGCATGCCATAAAAATGTTTTTCCAGTGCCACCATATCCATTTAAAAAAAAAGAATCCACCTAAAAAAAAGTCATTTATTGATAAAATAATACCTGTGTTTAATAAGTAGATTGAAGTATTTAGTTTTGTAATATTTGAATTCAAAATAATAATCAGTAAACATTACCTTTTTTTGAATCAACTGCTCCAATAATTTGATCAAAGGCATTTTTCTGCTAAATTGTCATTGTCTACATAAGTTGCTCAAATTCGTTTGCAATAATTCCCCTATCAAAATCAAGTTGTTCTGCAATTAAAGTGTTTCCCATATTTGAAGAAGCATTGTATTCAGGGATTGACATATTTGGGTAATCACTTAATGATTTTCCTGCCCTTGATAACTGATTTTGAATTTCGAATAATCCCCTTGCACGAATTTGATCCTCAGTAAATGTCATTGCTGTCATATGTAGAGCAAGCTCAATTATGAGATTGAAAATGTGAACAGAACACATAAACAGGAAACATTAAAATATAAATTTTATTCTCAAAGTGTTACTTAATATTGGAAATTATGTATTACCCGGTCTTCCAACTTCCCTTCTAATAATAAATACAATGTCTTCACATAGATATTTCCAAGCTTGCTCCCATATTCTTTCTGGTTTCTGGATTGTATTTGAAAGAAGCATTGACACAAATAATGACCTTAATTGATTTCCCGTACCCCAATGAGACGCCTCTTCTATAGCTTCAATAAACTCGTTGTCATCATCGAGTAATCCTAATTTATAGCAAGCATCTCTAAATGTATCATATATAACTCCATTAACTGTACGTATATCTTCATAGCTTTCTGGACCTTTAACTCTATGGAGAAGAATACTAAGGTAAAAAAGTTCCCCTGCACTTGGTGGAACAAAAGTCAACCTTCCTATTGTGAATCCTTTCTTTCTTGGATGCCATTTTGGAGGAGAAGCAGTGTATACGAATTTTGTTGGAAATTGAACATATGTGAGATTCTTCCCCTCAGGATAAATCATATTAGCTTCTAACCATGCTAGGAACATTGATGACTGATTCTTCTGAGCCTGTACAACATTTTCCAAGTCATCATCATGTCCATATAGTACCAGCTGCTCGTTGGGTAAATGGAACTTTAATCTTTCTACAGCTGGTTTTCTATAGTTAATGTCAAATTTGAAAATGCGCCACATAGCTTCACAGAGAGATATATACCGGCAATCATAGTATGTTTTAATCTCATCAACTACTTCACCAGAATCTCCAGCACATTGTTGATAAATAGCAGCAGTTACACGATCATTTCCTTTACTAATGTATTTGAATAAATACTTCACACTTGTACTTTGGTTGCACCATTCAACATTTAAGTGTGATCGATACTTCATGAGAAGTTTAGGATTAAACGGCACAGGCCATCTGTTATCAAGCTTCACGCCACCTTTTTCAATTACTATACCATTATCTCTTCTTCTATATACTGGATAACCATCTTCATTTACTCTTGTGAATGGCTCAAAACTTTTGGGATAAAACTTTGTGCATGAACCATCAACCATGCATGGTGATGCTGTATTTGCTGCACCGCATGGCCCATGAATCATAAATTCCTTAACTGCTTCGTGCAAATCTGGATGTGCAACCGGATCGGGTACCTCAGCACTAATTATCTTATCTATATCTTCAGGCAGCGGGTGCTTGCACTGCTCGGTAAGAAAAATCAAAATATGGGCATGAGGAAGGCCTCGCTTTTGGAACTCAATAGTATATAGAGCTGCAATAATTATAATGAATTAAGATATTATAACAGGAAACAATTGCATAAATTAACTCTTCAATAAATAAATGTGTAAATAATCAATACCTGCTTTAACATGACCAAAGATTTTTCCTGAGTTCAAATCATTCATCAAATCTTTAAGTTTCATTTTAAAAACTCTCACAACTATATCTGGTCTGTCCTCCGGCTTTAAGCCCTTAGGTTCCAAATACCTTGATATCTCAGGCCATTTAGGATTGCATGTGAATGTCAAGAAAATATCAGGGAAGCCACACCATCTACAAATCGTCATTGCATCTTGATAGTTTTGCACCATGTATCTCGCACCACCCACATAACTTGATGGTAGTATAATTCTTTTTCCCTAAAGCACAACCTCTTCTTTCACCGTCAAATACAGCATCGTGTAGACGACTGTACACTTCAGACCTAAGCTTCTCTTGTTGCGTAAAAAAAAATGTCATTCTCCAACTTTCAATCATAGTGTAAGCATCAACAACTAATTGTTGAAAAAGTCTTCTCGAAAATAGGATAATTGACTCTTCCCTGTCTATCCTGAAATCTAAATGCAAACCATTCTCTGAGTGTTACTGTCCCTTGTTTTCTACTGTCTGGATCTGAAATTTGACTATGTGGTATACCTTCGCGGAATCCATCTTCACCTCTGGCAAAACAGACAGGGTAATGCAAAGGTAAATAAAGAGGATGCAGCTCATGTATTCTTTTGAGATAGCCTGCTTGTGTTTGAACAATTATATCCCTTTCCCCACTATCAACATTTACGTCGCCAACGACTAATGCTGCAACTTCATTTGCAGTTGGTAAATTATAGACTCTGCTATCTCTGTTTCTCCTACTAATCAATCTCATTTTCAAATCCAACACTGGTTCACTATTAAGTCGATCCCGAGCCATCCTAAATACTTTGCAAATTGGATTATACATATCAAACATTTCTTTGAGATTTTTGATTATATCAGGATTTAAATCAGAACTATAATCTCGTCTGCTGTACCTGCAAGAAATAGAAAAATTATCCACGCAACATTTCAAGATATATAATTTAGAGAGTTAATAATATAGAGAATTACATATATAATTTAGACAGTTAATAGTGAATTACATTTATAATATAGAGAATTACATATATAATTTAGAGAGAAGTTATTAGTTATTACCTTAAAGCATTCATGCGATTATTGACTTCATTCGCAGTATCATAAATATAAAGTTGTGCAAATTTGTGATTTTGATCCTGTCCAGGTAGAAGACTTCCTATCCGGTGATGATTTTGTCCAGACAACCTTACACAAATCGACCCTACCATCATTCACTGACATGTCAACCTTTCCTCCCATCGATGTAAAAGAAAACATCGAATTATAGGCTCTTATATTTTCTTGAAAATGCTTCCCTTCACAATTGTTTTCATCAAACATAAGTGATTGTAAATAAGGTGGAAGGCTTGTCATAAATGGAAGTTGAATTTTTCCTTTTGAGCAGCAAAGTGTGTAAACTGGATTTCTCAGACTTGATCCACCAATCCGCTCGCGTATCCAAAATTTAGCACCACAATAATTACATTCAAATTGAGGGTCACCACAATCATCATATTTAAATTCATCCAAACTAAAGTCAAAAATTTCAGTCATGTTCATAGTCCTTTCTTGCATATCACCTACACATGAATATAATAAGTTTGAATGAAACTTAAGATGGATATACACCTACAGATTCATAAACCACAAAAACAAAATCTGTCTTAATAGAGATTCATACCTTGCTGAAATGTTTGCGTTGTAACTACCAATTGATTATCATTGTTCATTTGTCTTACATTTTCTGGTGCAAGTCTTACTCTTCGGATCCTCCTTCTAAGGTTCGGACCACTTGAAGCACCCTCATTGATTTGAGAATTTATAAGCCCTCCTGTATAATTTTTTTTAAATTATAATAACATCATTGTAAACAGCAATTCAAGATTATTATATAATGGATATTATCTTACCATCATTAGAAACATGTCCCTTGCCCAACCTTATGTGCTTATCCTTATCACAATACCTCCTTTTCCTACTTGATGAGGAAGACTCTGGCAGTACAGCTTGCAAATATCAACGTTGGACAATGAACATTTAAATAAATACAAAATTGAACTTTTAAATACCAGGAATATCAATGTTTCTAAGTGCAGTTGATGTAGAACCATTCTCTCTGCTTCCAAGTGCAGTTGATGTAGAACCATTCTCTTTGTTTCCAAGTGTAACAAAATCCTGCTCTGCACGTGCTGGATCAAAATTCTCCTTGTTATTTGATATCGTACTTCTTCGAGTTGCAATACCATTATGACCGATATTAGTTCCTCTATCTGCTTCAAAATGTGCTTTATTTTCTGCATTCGAGTGCAAGAAATATGCATCAAATGGCACGAAGTATAAGATGACAACATCTACTATAATTTTTGAAGATATGCTTTATTATACTATCGAAATGACATATAATTTACCTGCCACTTGTTTCTGCTTCATACAATCTTTACTACTGAGCTGCTGTTCTAACTTTCTATGTTTAGAATGTCCACCAATTGTTAAATTATTACTTTGATATTCCAAATTGCAGCTTCGTTTTCGAGTGGAAAAGAACCCTGCAATTACAAATAACAATTACTACCAGTCTTTTTAAACAGTTTAATATTGACTAATTTGATGGAGAGTTTGTAACTATGACTTTAAGATATGGATATACCCTCATTGTGTAAAGAAGATGGAACAACACTGATGTGCTCAAACTCTTTTGAAAGAAACCTTACAATGCAATCATCACCATTATCTTGAAAGATACTTTTCAAACTTCTTCGACTTGCATTAATCGTATTTGTAAGATCAGATAATGCAGTGTCAATTCCAGTTGATTTACAATAATTATCACCTGCAACAAACCGGTTTAAACACATTTATGAATGAACTTGAGACAACTCATAATTCATGTATCATACAAAATCAATTAGAAAAGTACCTGACTTATTACTATCATTTGTTTTCACATTGTCCCGTGATTTGAATTGAGTATCACTGTCTGAAATTTTTGAGCTCAAAATGGTTCTACCAGGTTGCAACTTTCTCATGTGGTTACAATAACGATCACCTGGAACAAAACGGTGCACCACAATTATAAATGAACTTGAGAAATTTCAGAATTCATACTTCATACTAAATCAAATACATAAATTACCTGATATATTCGCATGATTTGCTTGAAATAAATTGTTTTTTGAATTAAAGCTTGTATCACCGTCAGAATTTTTTGAGCTCAAAATATTTCTACCAGATTGCAACTTTCTCATAGATCTCGAAATCAGGATCTCAGCTATCATAACTTATTTGCTTAGAATGTTTTCAAAGTGTAAACTGAAAGAACCAGTAAAGAAAAACATTTTGCATGCATTGATTACCTGATCGAGGAGTCAAATCCGAGACGCATGATTCCCCATCACAAATTTCATTAGAATTATTCACTGAAAAAATTGCCACATTCAGAACAATTGCATTTCAATAAAATAAAACTATGGTAAATTAAAATGAATAGAGGAAAAGGAAATATTAGACTTACTGTCCCGGTCATCTTCCATGCCATACGGACTTTGCAAGCTGCATCTATTAGCTTCCATTTACTGCTGAATGTATTGTTTTTCTTATTTCTTCGATGAAGGAACGAATATGCAAGAGTTTACGACCTCATAAATGGGTGGAAGGTGGAAAACAGAGAAAGTGACTTTCCGCTTTCTGCACCAAGCTCAAAAAAGAACACTACATACGATGAAAGATGAAAGCTTGGAAAATAGAAAATGGACCATTTTAATTATTCGAGCCACTTATTAGTTGACTGTTGCCCTTCCATTCAGCTACCGATTTAAACAAAATAATTAATGTGCTAAAATGGGGAACTAATCACTGCATTTATTGAATGATTATGCGAGAATTAGATGTTTCCTTATGTATAAACCATCCTGGATTTATATATAGTATAGATTATGTTATTTCATATTGTAGAACTTCACAACTAAGAATACACATAGTTAATAAATTCTATTTATACGAAAATGAACATCTTTAACATATACTCCATCCGGTCCTATTTATAAGATCCTTTTGGGGTTTTTCACTCCCACCAAGGAGAGTGGATAAATTTGTTAGTGGTATTGAAAATGTGAAAATTTGATATACTTTTTCAAAACTACCCCTATAATTATTATTGGAACTCTAAAAAGTGTTGACTTTATAGGGGTGTTAGTGGAAAGAAGTAATTAAATGTTATTGAAAATTGGAAAGAGGTCTTATAAATAATAGGACCGGAGGGAGTAACATGTTATTCATGATTACCAATTTTGTAATATTGGGATAAAAACACGATAAAGAGAATATGAGATACTAGTCAAAATTACATTTACCAGGAAAAATGTCATGTTTGACGGATTTAATGTAAGTATGCCGCGTAGTAAAAGAGTAGTTAAAATATCTCCGAAACTCTCCACGCGTTCTTACTCCTTCACCCTTTCCAAGGCCCACGACAAAACGCGACCCAACCTCTTCATCATCCAAACGAATCAAAACAAAACAAAACTACACATACACGTCAGAATCAAAATCAATTATCGAGGGTTTCATTTTCACCTTCGAACGCATCCCTTCCTGCTACAACAACCGCCAAAATTTCACTCCCCCTATCACATGAATCAATCATCTCCCCTTTGAATTCCCAATCTCTCGCAGGTCCGTTCTCTTCTCTCTCCTCTCTTTCTCTTCCGCGTTTTTTCTCTTTATGTTTCGCATCCGAGACCATTAGATTTAAAATTCATAGTCATGTGCTTATTTGAGCACTGTAAACGACGCCGTACTTCTCTTTGTTTTGGAATTTGAGTGTTTAATCACAATTATTCACTGAGATTATTTATTTTCATTCTAGTCTGACTGTGTTGGCACTATTATTATCATTGTCACAGGCTTTTGGTGTGATGGACTCGAACTTATCGTCTCCTCCGCCACGCGACAACTCTGATGCGAAGAATCCGTTCCGCAAGCCTTCTGGTGATGCAGCTGGTAGGAATTATCGGCGTAGGTCCCCTGCAGACGGATCACCGCCACCTGACGGTTGGGATATTTAAAGCTCTTGGTCTTATTTTTATTTTAGAGGTTACAGTGGTATGGTGATAGGAATGAATGATTATAATGTCATGTGCGACTGATAATTTCGTTTGAAATGGTTAGTAGAAACTGCATTAGGTTGTTAATGCATGGTGCTTAGATAGGTATTGATGGTGCTATGAATTTTTTGTTATGTACTAGGTGGAATTGTGAGAAAAATATATGAATTCGTGTTTTCTATGTAGAAGCATTGAAATTGATACAGGAGCTAACCTCGATTGGTAATCCTTTTATTTTAGGGTGAAGTACCAACTTAGTCCATGATGTTTTTTCACTATACCAATTTTTAAATACACATTTAGTCCCTCAAGATTTTTGGATGTACCAATTTGGTCCCTCAAGATTTTATTACATACAACCAACTTGGTTCCTCATGTTTTAAGGACCAATTTGATACATTCGAAATCTTGAGGGACCGAATTGGTACATCTGAAAATCTTGAGGGACTAAATGCGTATTTATAATTTTTGAAGGACTAAGTTGGTACCTTGAAAAAATATCAGGGACTAAACTGGTACTTCACTCTTTATTTTATGAGCTTGTTTTATCTTTTTCCCAGAAAGCTATTTTAGGGAAAATTAGATGCAAGATTGATTCACGATGTCTCTTCTGTGTCTGTTTTAAGGCCGTTACTGTGTTGTGTGCTCTCAATATAGCAGAAGATGGGAATTTATTTGCAGTTTGGAAAATGTTCAAACACTTGATACTTATTTAGTGGATATTAGAGCTCGTCTGGATACATGTAATTTAAAAAAGAAGTACTGATGTTTCAAAGCTACTTTTGAATTACTTGATTAGTTAATGTATAGCTGTAGACCTGTAGTTATTCTATAACTTTATGCTTGCCTACTTGGTCACTGTGTTGGCAAAGATTTCAGTAGGTATTGTATATAAAAATTTCATTTGGTATAGGTGGAATGTAGTTTCTTCACTTCTTGACATAGAGGACTACAGTATTCAGTTAAACACTCAACTGTTAACTTTTTATTTTTTTAAATTTTTTTTTATCACGGAGTTTTATGCTAGAAGGGATTGAGAAAAGAATCACAAACCATTAAACATGGTGTAAACCTAGGTAGTCGATCGCGGCCAGTCGCGGCGCGATCCCGGAAAAGCGTAGCGGCGTGGCGGCGGTTGCGACGCGAAACGCCGTCGCTTCCCAGAAATTGGTCGCGGCGGCGTCGCGGCTCTGTTGCGGCCGTCTCACCCGCGACAGGGTTTTCCCCTGAGAAAATCGGAAACCCGACCCGTAACCCCATCAAACCCGGCGGCGGCGGCTGAGACATAATGTGATAAGGGATAAGGAAACCCTAATTTTTTAAAAGTGAAATGGGCCTTTGTTATTGGGCTTAACAGTTAACACTATGCAAATCAGAATAACATGCAACCAAAAAAATTGGGCTTAACACTACAAAATTAGAATCAGATTACAACAACAAAAAAAAAAAAATCAAAAGACACTATACAAATCAGAATCAGATTACAACAAAAAAAAATCAAAAGAAACTAAAAAGACAGGCATTACTACGTGCAAGTATGCAACCCTGTTTCTTATTTCTTCCTAAACACTTCATCTTCTCCTCTTTGATCAACATGTAACACGTTGATCTTCTCAAAGCAGCTGCATACTCCTTTCATCTTCTTCCATCTTTTTCTTTTTCACCACTCTTCTTCTCCTATTCACTGTTCTTCTCAAAGCAGCATATGTGCATACTGCATACATACTGCAGAAGCAACATACGTGCATACTGCATATTGCAGAAGCAGCATACTCCTTTGTCCTTCACTATTCTTCCTTACTTCCTTTTCTATTCTTTATCCTATTCTGACAAAAGTCATTCTTTTGCTTGAATTTGAATTTTGAAATATTACAAAATTTTGGGTTTTATTTTTCAGCATATATATGTGTATTTGTGTAGCATAATATTTAATTTTTCAGCACTATATATATGTCTCAATAGCGGCCATCCCGCTACCCGCTATCCCGCTATCCCATTTTAGGGGGTGGCCGCTCCGCGACGCTATTTGGGATTGACTACCTAGGTGTAAACTTTCACCGGTGAAACATTGTGTACTGATACGAGCTTTTATTATTATTTTCTGCATCAATGTTATAACTAGTTGTTAGTGCTCTTGTGATTTTTTTATGATCTGGTGAATTATCTTCTCTCTTTTGCTTATCTGTCACAGCTTTTCATTATTTGTCTTGTCTGATATTTGTTTTTCCTCTTGATAAATAAAAAAAAAAATTATAAGATCTCGCAGTTTGTGCATTCCAAAAATGTGTTGATATGACAAAACGCGATTAGAATAAGATAGAAAGAGAGACAATATGTTGGGAAAGGAAGAAATAAAGATAGATGAGCTGTAGAAGGTGGTGTGTATAGCTCATGTATGCTAAATAGTGTTCATAGCAAATTATGGCATTGATTATTGCTTTTAAAACTGTTAATTTCGGGTATACAGCATATACTACCATTAGTATCAGTGTTTTTTAGGATGGCTGCCCATGCTGCTGCAATCAGCATGTCAACGAAAGTAAATTTAATATATTTGGCTCTCTTGATGCTTGTATTAGTGTTATCAAATTTAATGCTAATTAATCCATATCTATCTATATGGAGTAGTGCTCGAATTAAGAAATATTTACTGATGCATATATGCAGGTAGTCCCAACCACGAACACAGCTCAAGTCCAAATCCATCGAGGGATGATTCCATTAGAGTCTCTGACCATCATTCAAGGAAGCATGATGGCAGGGAACCAGATCGGCAATATGGCAAAAGTCACCATGGTAGAAGCAGTGATACTTTGAGGCATTCTGATAGGCAGTCTTCAAGGAGCTCCTATGGTCACTCCAGGCATGACAAGTATGCAGATGAAGATAGATACCGTGAGAGGTCTCGTTCTGGACATGAGTCAAGGGGTGATCATGTGCGAGAAGATAGTGATAACAGGTCAAAAGACTACTTGCGCACATCGGACAAGCATTCACGTGACAAATATGATAGGCCAGAATACAGAAGCAAGGAGAAAGATAGAGAAACATATTTGGAGCATCAGAAGAATAAAGATAAGGATTCTTCGTATGACAGATCTGGATCTGGTAGGAGGCATGCACCATATGATGATGAGAGAGAGAAACATCCAAGGGACCGGGATGGTCGAGATGACAGAAGAGATTACCGCAGAAATTTTGGAGATCACAGAAGTGACCGTGCACGCGTAAAAGAATCTTATAAGAATGAGCAGAAGGAGCTGGATGGTGTCGCTGAGATTGGTAAGGACAAGGACCAGAACACTAGAAAAGGAGGGGACCGGTTTGATTATGAAGATAAAGAATCTTCTGGTAAAAAACAAAAGCTGTTTGGTGCTGAAAAGGATGGAAATAATGTAAAAGGTGGTAATCTTTACAGATTTTTTGTCCTGATGCATTATATGAGTTTTACCTTTTAGGTGACAATTGTGTTATTTTATTATCTTGTATTCTTGTAATAAAGCAGATGAAAGGCAGACTTCAAGTTCAAAGTTTTCTCATGTGAGCAAGACAGATTTAGGTGCTTCCAAGACTAGTGGTTTTGATGTTGGCAGTGATCTAGATGCTGCAAAAGTTGCGGCCATGAAAGCTGCTGAATTAGGTATACACTATATTTCCTGTAAAACTTTCTTATTATTGCCTTATGGACACATGTTTGATTTTCTATGATTGACTGGATTCTAATAGATTGAAGGTTCATGATTTTAATTTTTAACCTGTTGCGCTAGGTGAATTGGTGGGCTTGGCCGTATGCCATGGGCATGGCTGTTACTTTCTTCATTTTGAACACTTACTCAAGTTTCAACTTTTGAAAATTATCTGATTTTAGCCAAGCATCTACAGTCTTGTACATCTTTCTCATGCCTTACTCATCTAGAAATTTTGATGTGTGACAGTGAATAAGAACTTAGTTGGGGGTGGTGGCTTGACTACTGACCAAAAAAAGAAGCTGTTGTGGGGCAAAAAGAGTACAACTACAGAAGAGGTAACTTTAATTAAATACTACTCTCTTGTACCTATGCACTGGTTGATTATTAGTTTTCTTTTTTATGATTATTTGTTATGATATAGTATACGTTATTCCACGTATTTATTTTAATTTAAAAAAATACTTATATTTAAATATTGCTGAACAATACATATATAATTGATAGGTACCAGTTAAGTAAAGAAGAAATAAGGCTGAAACTGGTATTACTCAGTACTGGAATTTGTCAATTGTACTAGGAATATGCAAGAGTACAGTGATTATAAAATGAAATAGAAAAGTGCAGCAAACAATGAAAGGATAATCAGAGGGAATAATTCCTCTCTGCCCTGTGACTAACGTCAACCTAACCACCAAATGATTGCCTACACCTCACATTTATGCACACTCACTCCAAACCGAATTCCTATTGTTATCCCCTTCCTATTGCCACGTAGGCATATGGTTAGGGTGCAGGTTTTGCTGTTTGAGTAATTTCCCATCTTGCCCTCAATGTAACCACCGATTTCCCTTCTATACTTTCCCATATGCATCTTATAATAAGAGAGATCTAACAATAATAGAATAAAAAGGGTGACCCAGTGCACGAGGCTCTCACGTAGTGGGGTCTGGGGAGGGTAGATGTACACAACCTTACCCTCGCAAGCAGAGAGGTTGTTTCTAGGATTTGAACTTATGATCTCTTGACCACTAAGCAACAACCTTACTGTTGCCCCAAGGCTCACCCTCGACATATGTAATAGAATAACAAAAACAATTACTATTATTAAAATTACAATTACAATTAGATAATTAACAATTAATGTAATAATTTCTCTACAGATTCTATTTTACCTAGTTTTATTATGTTTTTATGTAAAAATTACACCCAGTGCAAGATATATATATATATATATATATATATATTAGTTGAAAAGGGAGTTATCAGTTTACACCAGTGTAAGACTTGGAACACTCTTACACCACACCCAATAATTTTTTATACAACATAATTTTTATCAATCAAACTCAGTTTAGTATGAGACACTCCTTACTGTTGCATATAACATGGTTTTTTTCTCAGGGATTGGATTACCAATAAATGGGTAGGTGATGAATTTGCATTAGTGAAATTTTTGGCTATCTGGCTTATGTTTCTTTGGTAATAATGGTTTAGAATAGCAGCAGCATTGATTTTTTAATCCAGATGAGTTGAAGTTATATCGATGATGGACTGTTTTAATTAACACTATGAATTAACTGTATATGAATACACTGCAGTATCATTATTGTTAATTTCCTACATATAGGTGTATATAGTTTTGGTTATTTTATCAGAATAAAGTGTGTTTGGATAAAGGGTTTTTAAAATCCTAGGAATTTAAAGCATTTCAAGCCACTCCATGGTAGGGAGTATGGAAGTGGAGTGAGAAAAAAGTGGAGATTAGATGTTGATGGAGGATGTGGAATTTTGAAATCCTCCCTCAACCTCTATTCTCAACACTACTCAACCTTTGTGCTTCCTATCATGGAGTGGTTTGAAATGCTTTAAATACCTGGGATTTTATATTCCCTTATCCAAAAAACACAATAAATTTATTTTCCTTTATATTAGTTTAATTTAAATTATAGTGCCCCCTTTAAAAAATACCGTTCCATTTGATAATAGTTGCAGCGGTTATCAACGGATCTGGCATCTTGAACTTTTTCTCTCTTTTCACCTGTGTTCAATACATTTGCACTCCTTTCCCATATTTATTTTTGTTCCTTGATTCAAGTTCTTTTTTCCCAAGCTGCAATGACCTCTGGTTGGATGGCCTCCCACTTTGATACAATTAGTCTTTTTCTCGAGTGCTAGTGCCGATTACCAATTTTTGCATGAGGCCTGATGCCTCCATCTGAGTCACTATCAATACTTTGAAAGACGACCAACCTATATTTCATAGTTTTTGAACTGCATAAATACAAAAGCTCGTACGCATTGCTTAAAGCTGATTCTTTTGCTTGATGTGGTATATGTGTTTAGTGGATGCGTGGGTCCTGGGCTCATAGATCTAGATGACCTCTGCCTGAGATTAATAGATTTGTTATTTTACTATTGTTTCTGTCATCTTCCATGATATATACATACATATATATTTGTTTTGTTTTGCATTTCCCACTACCTGGTACTAACAATGCAATTATCACTTTTAAAAAATGCACTTGCCAAATGTTGTAGTCTGGCCATCGTTGGGATACCGCAATGTTTTCTGATCGTGAGCGGCAAGAGAAATTCAACAAACTCATGGTAAATGTTGATTTATCGGTTTGTGTTTTGACCCAATAATAACGACAACATTATTTATTTGTTTGTGCCTTCCTGCATGACTTGCTCGCTCCATTAGAATTTCTTCCCTTACTAACACAGTTTTAGAGTCTGAGGTTGTGCTCGTGCCTATGGCAAATTGTAGGGTGTGAAAGGAGAAGCCAAATTGGAGCAAGATTCCAACAACCAAAATGGCAACAACCTACTCAATGTCGAGAAGCAGAGGGAACAACTCCAGCAGGATCTAGAGAAACAGTACACTGCAGGCCTACGACGAAGAGATGGCCGTACAGTTGGATTAGGTCTTTAAGCATTCACCTGGGAAAATTTACATCGTATGACATTTGTTATGTTTTTGAGTATACCTCCCCCATGCTTGGGAGGAGCTTATCACTTTTTTGTTTTAGACATGTTTGGGAGTTTATGTATGCTCTGATGTCAACCGCAACATATCTTAGTAGTTGGTGGGAGTTTTTTGTTAGACAAGGACTTATTATTTCTATGGGATTCCTTACCATGATTGTATCTAAATTTTTAGTTTTATATAATTCATATGAAACTCCTTTAGGTAATGTGGATTTGTCTTAGAAATTTAATTGTATTTATTTGTGTTATACCCTAAAATAGGCTAAATATTAAAACTGGGAGGTTGGATTTGTGATGTTTTTCCCACTAAGGGAACCTTAACAAGTGCCCTTTTAGCATTTTTCTTAAAATATATTTCACAATGCAAGGGATTCTTAGTTGTCAAATGTAAGAAAAATTTGTGGATTGATGCAAGTATGTAATTTTTTAATAGCTGATTTATCAAACATTTATTTGCCTGGTTATACAAGTTGAAAAGCATTTGGGATAACTAGCAGGCCAATACTTCCATACCCCTTAAGTCTACAAGGGTAACGTACCCTCCCAAAGTTACCAACAGAAATAATTGTCACAAAGATAAAACAGTTATATATTTCTGACGGAAAAACCCGTCACTAATAGAAAAATCCCAAATAATAATGGAAAGGAGTTAATCTGAAATTGAATATTTAAAAAGATTATTGAGAAAAGTAAATACAGAAATAGCATGGCAACAAAAAACTATAGAAGAATTAATTTTATTAAAAAATTCTATAAAGTTGAATTTAGCTAATTCTCAAGAAATAAATCTGTTAATCAAACATGCTCGAGAGCAAAAAGAAATAGCAAAAGAATTAAGAGAAAACAACTAAAAGACCTAGTTATGGATTTTAAATAATTATGAATGAAGCAAGAATTTCGGAAAAATTAGAATTGATAATAAAAATACTAAAAGAGATTCAAGAAAAAGAAAAATGTAGAGAGGAGAAACAAATAATAATTCCTTCAAATAAAGCAAAATTAAATTTATTTGATAAACCACCCTTAAGATGATGGAAAATTTATCAGACAAAATACAAGAGCAAATGGATAATTTAGGTAGACTTATGGCTACACTAAACCTTAATGATGAAACAAAAGAATTATTATACGATTATGACTCAAAAGACTTAGAAAGTAATCCATACAATGAAGAGCCATACGAACAGTCAAACTTCGTAAAAATCGAAGAAAGAGAAGCCTCGAGAAAAAGAGATACAGAATCTCGCCCGCATTTTAGTGAACCATTCACACACTTTTGGGGAGCAAAATTCAGAAAAATACCTGAAAAATATACACCTACAATAGATATGAATGATAAGGAGAATATTCAAGACTTAGACTGCAAAATAGAGCAAGGAAAAACCTTAAAAACATGGTACCAAGAAGTAAGAATTATGTTAGCTCTACAAGAAGAACTAAGAAACCTTGATAAAAAAACCAATGGAATTTTGTTCTATATAAAACTAGATGAATAGTATCCAATTTTTTTACAAGAAATACCTCAAGAAGAAGTTAATAAAAAATTAGAAGAAAATAGAGAAGTAAAAGTAATAGATCTTGTTTACAATATATTAGTTGAAGAATTTATTGGAAGAAATACAGATAGTCCAGAAAGTAAAACACTAGAAACAAATAGAGCTATTTGGCATCTTACAAACCTAAGAATCTGTAACATGTGTTATTTAGAAAATTTTATATGCGAATATAAAAAATATTATTATAAAATAGAAAAAGGTCTAAGAGATAGCTTATGAGGAAACCGCAATTGGTGATTGAAACAACTAAGGAACCCTAGGAGAACACCTAGAAGGGGGGGGGGGGGGGGTTGAATAGGTGTTTAAGAAACCTTGAAAGATTTTCGAATGAAATGAATCGAAACAATTAAAACAAATGATTTTTGCAAATTCTACAGCATTTAATCGATTAACCTGAGATTTAATCGATTAAGACCAGCTAGCATGAATTCACTTAATCGATTACTAATCGATTATGACAGTTAAAAACTGAAAAATCACTTTTCAATCGAATACGAAAATCAATCAATCAATACGTAAGATCAGAGATTCAGCGGAAAGGATTAACACTTATATTCTTATTGATTACCTAGGTTATGAAAATGATTTTCCCAAATCAATTTGCACAATTAAAGATTCAATTCAATCAATTATGAAAATCAATCTTTCTCTAGGTTTTCAACCAAGAACACAATGAATAACAAGAATGTAAAGAATAAGGGTTTAGAGATACGACACAGTGATTTATCCTGGTTCACTTTCATCCACTTGAAAGCTACATCCAGTCCCCTCTTCAACCAAGAGAGATTCTTCACTATGAGGAATTAGAGTTCTCAAATTACAAGTAAATGCCTCTCAAGACTCCCTTCTTGATAGCCTACAAGAGATACACCACACCCTTGCCTTGTAATCCTATTGATCTTCTCTCTAATCTAACCTCTACCCCTTGTTTATAATCCACACAACAAGTCTTCACGTTGCTCGTTGATACCTCACAACAAGACTTCACTTTGCTTGATTCACAACCAAGACTTCTTCTTCTTTGAATGAACTTGCTTGATGATAATCGACACACCAAGTCTTCTTGTTTATTGTAGATGGCTTGCCTCTTGCAAAGATTACAACACAATAGAAAACAAAATGACACTCCTATGATTCTCTTCCAATAGTTATGACAAAATTAACATGAGAGATTCAAGAGTTCTTGATCAAAGAATATGAAAATAGAAAGCTTTGATCTATGAAATTGAGAGAGAATAAAGTGGCTTGATTCTTTGTAAAAATTGATGTAAAAATGATTCTAGATAATCACAATAATTGGGAAAAGGTTTATGTAGAATCTCCAAAAGTTATGAGACTTGAAAACTGATTTTGAGAAGTGAAAAACGTATTTTAAAAATCAGATCTGCAGTGTTTAATCGATTAGATATATGCATAATCGATTAGTAATCGATTAGACTTTATTTTAATCGATTAAACCCTGTTAAAATCAATTAAAAACTTGTTTTCTCAAAACTAAACCTTTCCTTTCAAACCTTTAAGCCACCTATTGATTTTAGGTTAAGTGAAAACTCAAATTATGATATAATCATGCAATCAAAAGAGATTCACTACCCTCTATAGGACTCTACCCAAACTCATCAAATAAAAAGACTTAATCTAGAGAGGCAAAAGATATTACAATTATACTCAAACTAGATCTTCATAAGTCTTCATGAGCTTGTTCTCTCTTCTTCCTTTGATGTTTGTTGTTGCTTGTTGAGCTTGAACTTGATCAACACCTTTGTAGCTTGTTCAAAACCTTTTGTCATTATCAAAACATTCTCAATGGAACTTACAATCTCCCCCTTTTTGAAAATGACAAACATGTTTTGAAGTTGTTTGAAGTTGTTGATGCTTGAACCATTTGATCACTTGGTGAGACTCTTGCTCCCCCTCAATTAATGCTTTTGACATTTGAAATCCAATTGATAGAAGCTTGATTCTCCCCCTATCTTCAACAACTTTGCTCAACCTATACAAAAACAACAAAACAACCCTTTCTCCAAAACAATCATTTCTCCCCCTTTGGCATTATCAAAAAGTAATATATACCAATTGAGAAGATACCAATTGAGGATATTCAACAATATCAAATTTTACCACTTTGTAGGACATTCTCTTGAGATTTGAAGAATGCGTATAGACCTTCATTTGCATCTTCAATCATACCTACAAAACAATCATGCTTTGCCTTTTGGTATCCAAATTGTCTTGGATCCATTTTTGTTAGTTAAGGGACTCTCACCCTTCTTAACCCAAACAAAATTTCCTTTAGGTATACCATGCACTTTAACATAACACACATTTGAAGTATGTCCATGAGTACCACAATAGAAACATGTTGGTGCATTTGAAAAATCAACTTTAGAAAAATCAACAACATTTCTATGAGAATTACTCTTAGCATTAGTATAACCCAAACCAAACTTGTTTGAATTTTCTCTTTGAAAATTTAACAATGTGCGCAATCTAATATCACCATTTGTGAAACTTGCAAGCTTATTTTTCAAAATAGCATTTTCATCTTTAAGCAACTTGCAATTCTCACAATCAACCACAATATTCAATCTATTAGCACAATCACAAGAAGAACTAGCATAGATAAGATCAAGGGTTTCATTTTCAAGATTAAGCTCATCAACTTGTTTTTGAAGTTCTAAAATCTCTTGTTGATGTTTCAAAATGAGCTTCTTTCTTTCAATGTTTTTCAAAGCTAGTTTCTTAAATTGTTCATGCATTTCTTCATAAGCATTATATAACAATTCATATTTAGAAGAAATTTCGGATTTAGTATCACTTCCATCGCTATCCTCGCTTTGTTCACTTGATTCATCATTTGAACTTTCCTCTTCATCTACTTGAACTAGCAAGTTGAGATTAGCGACTTCTTCATCATCCGAAGAACTACTTGATGTGCTTTTCTTCTCATCTACATCACTATCCCAAACTATATATGCCCTTTTGTGTTTTGAATTTTTCTTTTCATTCTCCTTCTTCTTGAGATACTTAGAGCATGCATACTTGAGATGACCGGGCTTTCCACATTCATGGCAAACTACTCCTTCTTTTGTAGTATTGGTCTTGTAGTGTGGAGAATTCTTCTCTTTACTCTTGTCTTTGTTCAACCTTCCTTTTCTCCTTAGAAACTTGTCAAATTTCCTTAGTAAGAGTTTCATTTCCTTTTCATCAACATCCGAATCGGAATCTTCACTATCATTATCATCGGAACTCTCTTTCTTTTTATATGATCTATTGACTTTAAGAGCAAGTCCCTTTCTTCCTTTGATCTTATCCGACTCTTCATTCATGTTTAAACGTCCAAGCTCCATTTCATGTTCTTGAAGCTTTCTGAAAAGTGTTGCAAGATCCATAGCATCCAAATTCTTAGATTCAACAATAACCGTTACTTTTGGTTGCCAATTCCTGTCTAAACATCTCAACACTTTGTTAGAAAGTTCACCTTGAAGAAAAGTTTTACCAAGAGCAAGCAAATGATTAATAATATGAGTAAATCGCATTTGCATATCATTAATAGATTCATTTGGAAGCATTTGAAACAATTCATATTCACACATCAAAACATTCAATCTAGCTCTCCTAACCTCACTAGTTCCTTCATGAGTCAGTTGTAAAGTGTCCCACATTTCCTTAGCACTTGCACATTGAGAAACTCTAAAGAACTCATCATAAGATAAAGCGGAGGTAATGATATTCTTTGCTTTATAATCATATTGAACTTTCTTTCTATCATCATCCTTCCACTTATCCTCGAGGATTAAATGTACAACGCCTTCAACTAAACTAGAGGGGATATGAGGACCTTTTTCTATTGCTTTCCAAATTTCATTATTAATGGCTTGGATAAAAATTTTCATTCTAACTTTCCAATAAGCATATCCCTCACCATTAAATAGTGGAGGACGACTTATGGAGGATCCTTCACCACCAAAGGGATTCATGGAACCCATTGCGGTTACTTAACTAGGATCTTTACGAAAAAGCTCTTATGCTCGTGTCTTTCGACCGAGCTCTGATACAAATTGAGGAAACCGCAATTGGTGGTTGAAACAACTAAGGAACCCTAGGAGAAAACCTAGAAGGGGGGGTTGAATAGGTGTTTAAGAAACCTTGAAAGATTTTCGAATGAAATGAATCGAAACAATTAAAACAAATGATTTTTGCAAATTCTACAGCAATTAATCGGTTAAACTGAGATTTAATCGATTAACCTGAGATTTAATCGATTAAGACCAGCTAGCATGAATTCACTTAATCGATTACTAATCGATTATGACAGTTAAAAACTGAAAAATCACTTTTCAATCGAATACGAAAATCAATCAATCAATACGTAAGATCAGAGATTCAGCGGAAAGGATTAACACCTATATTCTTATTGATTACCTAGGTTATGAAAATGATTTTCCCAAATCAATTTGCACAATTAAAGATTCAATTCAATCAATTATGAAAATCAATCTTTCTCTAGGTTTTCAACCAAGAACACAATGAATAACAAGAATGTAAAGAATAAGGGTTTAGAGATACGACACAGTGATTTATCCTGGTTCACTTTCATCCACTTGAAAGCTACATCCAGTCCCCTCTTCAACCAAGAGAGATTCTTCACTATGAGGAATTAGAGTTCTCAAATTACAAGTAAATGACTCTCAAGACTCCCTTCTTGATAGCCTACATGAGATACACCACACCCTTGCCTTGTAATCCTATTGATCTTCTCTCTAATCTAACCTCTACCCCTTGTTGATAATCCACACAACAAGACTTCACTTTGCTTGATTCACAACCAAGACTTCTTCTTCTTTGAATGAACTTGCTTGATGATAATCGACACACCAAGTCTTCTTGTTTGTTGTAGATGGCTTGCCTCTTGCAAAGATTACAACACAATAGAAAACAAAATGACACTCCTATGAATCTCTTCCAATAGTTATGGCAAAATCAACATGAGAGATTCAAGAGTTCTTGATCAAAGAATATGAAAATAGAAAGCTTTGATCTATGAAATTGAGAGAGAATAGAGTGGCTTGATTCTTTGTAAAAATTGATGTAAAAATGATTCTAGATAATCACAATAATTGGGAAAAAGTTTATGTAGAATCTCCAAAAGTTATGAGACTTGAAAACTGATTTTGAGAAGTGAAAAACGTATTTTAAAAATCAGATCTGCAGTGTTTAATCGATTAGATATATGCATAATCGATTAGTAATCGATTAGACTTTATTTTAATCGATTAAACCCTGTTAAAATCAATTAAAAACTTGTTTTCTCAAAACTAAACCTTTCCTTTCAAACCTTTAAGCCACCTATTGATTTTAGGTTAAGTGAAAACTCAAATTATGATATAATCATGCAATCAAAAGAGATTCACTACCCTCTATAGGACTCTACCCAAACTCATCAAATAAAAAGACTTAATCTAGAGAGGCAAAAGATATTACAATTATACTCAAACTAGATCTTCATAAGTCTTCATGAGCTTGTTCTCTCTTCTTCCTTTGATGTTTGTTGTTGCTTGTTGAGCTTGAACTTGATCAACACCTTTGTAGCTTGTTCAAAACCTTTTGTCATTATCAAAACATTCTCAATGGAACTTACAATCTCCCCCTTTTTGAAAATGACAAACATGTTTTGAAGTTGTTTGAAGTTGTTGATGCTTGAACCATTTGATCACTTGGTGAGACTCTTGCTCCCCCTCAATTAATGCTTTTGACATTTGAAATCCAATTGATAGAAGCTTGATTCTCCCCCTATCTTCAACAACTTTGCTCAACCTATACAAAAACAACAAAACAACCCTTTCTCCAAAACAATCATTTCTCCCCCTTTCTCAATGTGCACAAAAGAAGGCAAGAAGACAAGCACAAATAGGGTTATGTTGTGATAGATTTATAGATAAAATAGGAGATTTGGGATGTCACCCAGCTCGAAGAAGAAAACGAAATTTTCACAAACAAAGAAAATCAAACAAAAGCAAATATAAGAAATCAAATAATAAAAAACAATTCTTTAGAAATAAAAATAAATATAAAAAGGATAAAAACTATTGCCCATCTAAGAAGAAAACATCATGCAGATGTTGGATATGTGACGAAGAAGGACATTACGCAAATAAATGTCCACAAAAAGGAAAAGATAAGAATAAGTTAGAAACGCTAAGAATTGCATACAATTTAGGATATGAACCTATAGAAGATTCAGAAATAGAATCTGACGATAGTCTCCTAGAATTTTACAGTTCTAGTGAAAATGAGCAAAATTTTGAAGAATGGTAATCCAAACGCAACCTTTATAAAGGTTAAAATAGAAGAAAAAAATTACTTAGCATATGTTGACACAGGAGCGACGTTATGCTTTGAAAGAAAGAGCATTTCAAAAAATTGGAAGAAATTAAAAAAACCAAAAAATATAATAGTAGCAGATAAATCTGTACATGAAATCTGGTTTTTTCTAGAAAACCAAGAAAAAAAATAGAAGATCATATTTTTCAAGCAAAAACAATATATCTTCATGATTCAGGATTAGATCTAATTATGGGAAATAATTTCCTAAAATTATATGAACCTTTTATTCAAAGAAAAAAATAATATTAGCCTACATTGGTGGGATTTAGTTTCAAAGAAAACTACCAAAGAGGTAAAAACAAAAATCATTACAAAGAATGAAATACTAAAATAATGACAAATAAAATTCACTCTATTCTAGTTGAACTTTATTTATATTCACTAAATATAGGAATAGAAAAAGCATTAGAAAAAGTTTGTAGTGATCATCCTTTGGATCCTACAAAAAATACAAATAAAGAATTAATTGTGATAAAATTAAAAGACCCTTCACAAGAGGTAAATGTTCCCAACAGAATCCCATATTTTGTAAGGGACATCGAAGAATTCAAAAAAGAATGTAAGGAACTACTTGATAAAGAATTAATAAGAGAAAGCACGAGTCCACACTCAGCACCTGCTTTCTATGTTGAAAATCATAATGAAATAAAAAGAGGAAAAAGAAGGATGGTTATTAATTATAAAAAATTAAATAATGCAACAATTGATGATTCTTATAAGTTACCAAGAAAGGATTATATTTTAGAAAAAAATTAAAGGATGTAATTGGTTTTCATCTTTAGATGCAAAATCAAGATACTACCAGTTAAGGTTATCAGAAGAAACAAAACCGTTAACTGCATTCTCATGTCCACTCAAAAACATTATGAATGGAACGTCTTACCCTTTGGTCTAAAACTGGCACCATCAATATACCAAAGATTTATGGATAGATCCCTGTTAGATCCAGTGTGATGATTTTGATAATGACAAATGTTTTGATCAAGCTCAAGTCATGGAGAAGCTCACCAAAGTTCAACAAGATCAACAAACAACAATGATGAAGAGAGAACAAGCTCATGAAGATTCAATTTGTGTGTTATATTGTAATGTCTTTAGTTCGAGTCTTAGAGTTTGATGAGTTTGGGTAGAGTTATTAGAGGGTAGTGAATCTCTATCAAGTGCGTGATTATATTATAATTTGAGTATTCACATAACCTAAATTCAATAGGTGGCTTAGAGGTTTGAAATAAAAGGTTTAAATTTGAGAAAACAAGTTTTTAACTGACTTTTACAGTGGCTAATCGATTAAGTAGAATGACTAATCGATTAACACACATTTAACAGTGCTTAATCGATTAAGACTGTATGTTAATCGATTAACACCTGTTTTACTGGTTTTTTTAAAATACGTTTTTCACTTCTCAAAATCAGTTTTTCAAATTTCCTAACTTTTGGGTATTCTATATAAACCTTTTCCTAACCTTTGTGAATCATTAGAACAAATCAATTTCATTTTCATATCATTTTTGGAAAGATCAAAGCCACACTATTCTCTCAACTTTCTCTCTCACTTTCAGAGCTCTTACTTTTACATCTTTGATCAAGAATCTTTGAATCTCATGTGTTGATATTTTCATAGTTCTTAAAAGAGATTCACAGGATTGTTATTGTTTTCTATTGTGTTGTAATCATTGCAAGGAGGCAAACATTCTACAACAAAGGAAGTCTTGGTGGTTGTTCATCAAGCAAATCAAGTTGGAAGTCTTGTTGTGTTAACAAGCAATTGGAAGACTTGTTGTGGGGATATCAACAAGCAAGGGAAGAAGAAGGTTAGATTAGATTTCAATAGGATTGCAAGACAAGAGTGAGGTATCTCTTGGAGGCTATCAAGAAGGGAGTCTTGAGAGGCGTATTACTTGTAATTTGAGACTATCAAGAAGGGAGTCTTGAGAGGCGTATTACTTGTAATTTGAGAATTCTAATTCCTTAGTGAAGAATCTCTCTTGGTTGAAGAGGGGACTGGATGTAGCTCACGGTGGTTGTGAGTGAACCAGGATAAATCACTGTGCAGTATCTCTATTCCCTTAACTCTTTACATTCTTGTCATTTCATATTGTTCTTGGTTGAAAACCTAGAAAAGATTGATTTTTCATAATTGATTGGATTAGTGTTTAATTGTTCAAATTGAATTGGGTAAAATCATTTTCATAACCTAGGTAATCAATAACAATATTGGTGTTAATCAATTCCGCTTAATCTCTGATCTTATGTGTTAATTGATTGATTTTCGTATTCGATTGAAAAGTGATTTTTCAGTTTTAACAGTGATTAATCGATTAACTGAAGGTGTTAATCGATTAACCAAAAATCAGTTGTCAGGAATTAATCGATTAACAGACTAGCTTAATCGATTAACTTGTGTTTTTCAAGGGCTAATCGATTATCTGTTTTGCCTAATCGATTAAGGGCTAAAGAATTTTGTAAAAATTATTCGCTTTAATTGTTTCGATTCGTTTCTTTCGAAAATCTTTCAAGCTTTCTTTAACACCTATTCAACCCCCCCTTCTAGGTGTTCTCCTAGTGTTCCTTAGTCAATTCACCCATCGATTGTAGTTTTTACAATTGGTATCAGAGCTTGGTCGAAAGACACGAGCATAGAGCAATTTTCATAAAGATCCTTGAGAAAACTACAATGGGTTCTACGAATCCCTTTGGTGGTGAAGGTGCTTCGATAAGTCGCCCTCCTATTTTTGGTGGAGAGGGTTATGCTTATTGGAAAGTTAGAATGAGAATCTTTATAGAAGCCATAGACATGAACATTTGGGAAGCCATTGAGAATGGTCCTCACATTCCCTCAAAACAAGTAGATGGTGCATCTCAATTAGTTCCCAAAGATAAGTGGACCGATGATGATAAAAAGAAAATTCAATATGATTTAAAAGCTAAGAATATCATCACCTTCGCTCTATCTTATGATGAGTTCTTTAGAGTCTCCCAATGTCAAAATGCCAAACAAATGTGGGACACCTTGCAAGTCACACATGAAGGCACTAGTGAAGTTAGGCGTGCTAGATTAAATTCTTTGATGCATGAATATGAATTGTTTCGTATGTTGCCTAATGAATCTATATGTATTATGCAAAAACGTTTTACTCATATTATTAATCATCTCATTGCTCTTGGAAAAACTTTCATGAATTGTGAACTTGTTAACAAAGTTTTAAGATGTCTAAGTGGGGAATGACAACCTAAGGTTACCGCAATTGTTGAATCAAAGGACTTGGACAACATGGACTTAGCTACACTTTTCGGAAAGCTTCAAGAACATGAAATGGAGCTTGGACGTTTGCATATGCATGAAGAGTCAGATAAGAACAAAGAAAGAAAAGGAATTGCTCTTAATGTAACATCCTGGTTTTTATTAACCTAATAATTATATTTAAGAATATTTTGCGTACATGAAGTGATATATGAAAAATGATTTACAACTATTTTCTTAGTATATACATATATGTATATAGTTATGTTGAGCTGAGATATACATGTGTGTATATGTTTGTAAACATTTTCCTAGTATATGTGTATATTTAGGTAAATGTATCTCTAGGTAGGTGTTAGTATTTGTAATCGTATTTTTGTGTATATGGATTTATCTGTGTTGGTAATTGCACGTGTGTATGTATATATGTATATATATATATTTAGGTTGAGTTAGGATATATATATATATATGTGTTTGTGTGCATTCCTAAGTGTAAGTAATTATAATTGTTTTCTTGTGTGTATGTGTATGTTTGTTTATGTGATCGCATCGTTAGGTTTGGGTAGCGAAGTGTTCTAGAGTCGGTGGTTATAGTCGAAGGGTAATTGGTTTAGGTTTTAGAATGGCGTGGTTGCGATTGTGTGAGTAGGACATTGTGTAGATTCGAGTGTCAAAGTGTTCCAGAGTCCATATAAGGGCTTTTGGTGCTTTGACCTCGATAGGGTGAGTGGATAAAGGATCCTAGGATAGAGCCTTGAGTATAAGGATAGACCTTAGCATCTATGTTCGGAGAATTCCTTTGAACTCATGTTTCGACGGAGTTCCGGAATTTAATAAGTGTGCGAGGCATTTGAGTTCAATCCGACCCTGTTGGTTATGCCTTGAGCGTGATTGGTATTAGGGTTAAGTGGTTAGAGTGTTGTCTTAAGTCGGTCGGGTTAGATCGAGTGTTTAAGAAAAGGCTAAGTCTAGAATTCGGTTGTTAGTTCGTTTCGTCTTTCCGTGTTTGTGATTTGTGTGTTTATTATTATTAATTTATGATTGTGATGTTTGGTATTTGTTAAGAGGTGTTTAGAAAGTGGAATTGTGATAGGATAAGTTAGTGTGTGTTAGGAATGGCTTAGAACTCTTAGAATGCATGAAAGAAGGGAAAACCTAGGCCATTAATCGATTAATAGGTCCCTTAATCGATTAATTTTTGTGCCACATTCAGCCACTAATCGAGTAAAGCTTAGCTTAATCGATTAGAATAAGTATCACCTTCAGGCAGTAATCGATTAACTCTTGTTCTAATCGATTAACCTTGTGCAACTAATAGGAGTTAATCGATTAACCAAAGTGGTTAATCGATTAACCACTGTCTTCTCAGACTTAAAACACGATTTTAAGTGTGTTGCCCACAATTTCCTTCCTCTTCAACTCGAGTTCTTCTTCTTCTCTCTCACCCAATCCTTCTCAATCACCAAATTAACGCTAAATTACACCAAATCATCAACCTGTAATCATCTCCCATCAATTCCCCATCATTTTCCATCAACAAAAACACCAATTTCATCTCTTTCTCTCAAATCCCCAATTCTCACTCAAAACCCTAACTCTCTCAATCCTTCTCATAGAGTTGGGTAATCATCAAGGGAAGCTAGGAATTGTTTAAGGGCAAGGATTAGAAGACCAAAGAGCTAGGATTGGAGCTTGGTGCGTGGGTTCCTTGAAAACCCCAATTTCTCCTTTATTCTTCAAGAGGTAAGGGGAGACTCTTTTCCTCACTTTGAATTAGGGATAGTTAGGGTTTTTGATAGGATTTGAGGTTAGTAGCTTAAATTAGAGTGTGATAGCAAATAGTATAGATTAGAGTTTAATTAATTGTGATTAGTATAGTTTTTAATTGATTTTAATATTAATGCAAATGTTTATATTAAATCATTTTGTGAATTGTTAAAGTAGGAAGTGAAGAACACTAGGGAGATGACTTAAGTTATAGCACTCTGAGACGTACCTGAGTATGTCGACTGATTTACTTGTTTCCGGTTGATTTGTGAACTTCTATTGTTTGTGATAAGTGTTATACAACCAAGTGCTAATTGTTTATCATTGTGAATATTGTAAGTATTATAATAGATTAAAAATGAAAGTGGGAGGTGTTGGAATTGTTAAAGGATCGTGGAATTGAAAATGAATATGAATGAAATGAATGAAAATGGAATTTGAAAAGTAATTGTATTTTGTTGTCACTATCTTTGATTTGATTATTAGTCTCAAGTTTCTATTATGAACCTTTTACTATCTTTTAATTCATTGTGTTTTGAAAAGGTCTCACCCTTAGTGGCTAACATTTTAGGTACATGACCAAGAAGCTTGAAGATTAGAGTGCGCAGCGGAAAAGTCGAAAGAAGGAAACAGATTTTGTATAAACGGCTTGTATTGTAATTGATTGCCCCACATTTTGTACAAACTATTTTTGTAAAAGTAAATATTAAAGTTCACTATTTTAGTTTCAAAACTCTTATTTATGTATCTTTTATAAATTTAAAATCAGGGTGTTACACTTAAGGCCAAAAGTTCATATAAAAAGGAAGAGAGTTCCGATGATAGTGAAGATTCCGATTCGGACATTGATGAAGAGTCTATGAAACTTGTATTGAGAAAGTTTAGCAAGCATCTAAGGAGAAAGGAAAGGTTGAACAAATACAAAAGAAAAGAGAAGAATTCCCCACACTACAAGACCAAGACAACAAAAGAAGGAGTAGTTTGCCATGAATGCGGAAAACCCGGTCATATCAAGTACTCGTGCTCAAAGTATCTCAAAAAGATGGAGAAAGAGAAGAATCATCCAAAGCACAAAAAGGCATACATTGTTTGGGATGAAGAAGAAAAGGAAAGCACATCAAGTAGTTCTTCGGATGATGAAGAAATCGCTACACTCAACTTGCTAGTTCAAGTAGATGAAGAAGAAAGTTCAAATGATGAATCAAATGAACAAAGAGAGGATAGCGATGTAAGTGATACTAAATCCGAAATTTCTTCCAAATATGAAATTTTATATAATTCTTATGAAGAAATGCATGAACAACTTAAGAAACTAGCTTTGAAAAACATTGAAAGAAAGAAGCTCATTTTGAAACATCAACAAGAGATTTTAGAACTTCAAAAACAAGTTGATGAGCTTAATCTTCAAAATGAAACTCTTGATCTCATATATGCTAGTTCTTCTTGTGATTGTGCTAGTAGATTGAATGTTGTGGTTGATTGTGAGAATTGCAAGTTGCTTAAAGATGAAAATGCAATTTTGAAAAATAAGCTTGCAAGTTTCACAAGTGGTGATATTAAATTGCGCACATTATTAAATTTTCAAAGAGAAAATTCAAACAAGTTTGGTTTGGGTTATACTAATGCTAAGAGTAAGTATCATAGAAATGTTGTTGACTTTTCTAAGATTGATTTTTCAAATGTAGCAACATGTTTCTATTGTGGTACTCACGGACATACTTCAAATGTGTGTTATATTAAAGTGCATGGCATACCTAGAGGAAATTTTGTTTGGGTTAAGAAGGGTAAAAATCCCTTAACTAACAAAAATGGATCTTAGACTATTTGGATACCAAAAAGCAAAGCATGATTGTGTTGTAGGTATGATTGAAGAGCAAAAGGGCTTACAAGTGTTATTATTCATTTGCATCTTCAAGTATCAAAGAGAAAGTCCTACAAATTGGTTCAATTGGTATTAGTTTTACAATTGGTACTATTTCTACAAAAGCTCACATTTGGTATCAAGTGGATTTCTCACAAGAGATAGCAAGTATTCACAATTGGATTTACAAATTGGTATCTTCTAATCTTACCATTAGTTTCTTACAATTGATATTTGCAATTGCTGTTGAAAATTCACAAGTGTTGTCATGATTTCTATATTTTCTTCAATTGGTATCATTGTGTGTTCATTATATGATTATCATGCTATTGTGGTTATGGTGATATTTATTTACAATTGATATCTTACTTTGTTAAGTGATATTATGACTTTTCAGTTCCAATTGGTATCATATTTCATTGTCATATTTCTTTCCAATTGGTATCACATCTCAAAGTATAGTTACAATTAGTTACAATTGGTATCATTGATTAATTGGTATCAATGTTGTGAAGAAATGATTATTGATTTCTCAATTTTGGCTTAGAATTTCATTGTTATATTACTTTTTGATAATGCCAAAAGGGGGATAAAAGGTTGTTTTGTTGTTTTTATATAGGTGGAGCAAAGTTGTTGAAGATAGAGGGAGAATCAAGCTTAACTCAATTGGATTTCAAGTGTCAAATGCATTTATTGAGGGGGAGCAAGAGTCTCACCAAGTGATTAAATGGTTCAAGTATCAATAACTTCAAACAACTTCAAAACATGTTTGTCATAATCAAAAAGGGGGAGATTGTTAGATCCAGTGTGATGATTTTGATAATGACAAATGTTTTGATCAAGCTCAAGTCATGGAGAAGCTCACCAAAGTTCAACATGTTGGAAAACTACACTCGGTGTGTGAAACAAATAGGAACACTAGGAGAACACCTAGAAGGGGGGGTTGAATAGGTGTTAAAGAAACTTTGAAAGATTTTCGCAAGAAACAAATCTAAACGATTAAAACCAATGAAAATCAATCAATTAACAAATATTATATGATCAGAGATTAAGCGGAAACAATCAACACCAATATTCTTATTGATTAACCTAGGTTATGAAAATGATTTTCCTCAAATGAATTTGAACAATAAAGATTCAATTTAATCAATTATGAAAAATCACTTTTTCTAGGTTTTCAATCAAGAACACAATTAAAGACTTGAATTGTAAAGAGTAGAGAGTTTAGAGATACGACACATGATTTATCCTGGTTCACTTTCATCCACTTGAAAGCTACTCCAGTCCCCTCTTCAACCAAGAGAGATTCTTCACTATGAGGAATTAGAGTTTCTCAAATTACAAGTAAATGCCTCACAAGACTTCCTTCTTGCTAGCCTACAAGAGATACCACACCCTTGCCTTGTAATCCTATTGATATCTAATCTAACCTCTACTTGCTTGTTGATAACCCCACAACAAGTCTTCTTTGCTTGCTTCACTCACAAGACTTCCAAGTACTTTGAGATTCTTCAAAGTGCCTTCCAAATGCTTGATGAATTGCTTCTTCAAGACTTTCAACTAAACTTGCTTGATTCACAAAATCAAGGCTTCCTTTGTTGTAGAATGTTTGCCTCTTGCAATGATTACAACTCAAATAAAAACAAAATAACAATCCTATGAATCTCTTTCAAAAGCTATGAAAAGATCAACATGAGAGATTCAAGGTTCTTGATCAAAGAATATGAAAATGAGAGCTTTGATCTTGAGAGAGTGAGAGAGAATAGTGTGGCTTTGATTCTTTGTAAAATTGTGTATCAAAATGATTCTAGTTGATAGAAATGATTAGGAAAAGGTTTATATAGAATACCCAAAAGTTGGAGCAACTTAGAATGGCTTTTGAGAAGTGAAAAACGTATTTAAAACAGTTACAGACCCTGTTTACTCGAGTAAAATAAGTGTTACTCGAGTAATACGAAAGCTGCATAAATTTCACTCGAGTGAAAAAGGTTTTACTCGAGTAAAAGTTCAGATAATCGATTATCAAAAGTTTGTTAATCGATTATCAGTTCAAAATACACTGTTAATCAATTATCGAAGTTTGTTAATCGATTATTAACATTAAAAATCACTTAAAACTTGTTTTCTCAAAAACTAAACCTTTTCTTTCAAACCTTTAAGCCACCTATTGATTTTAGGCAAAGTGAATACTCAAAATATGATATAATCATGCAATCAAAAGAGATTCACTACCCTCTAATAAACTCTACCCAAACTCATAAACTAAAAGACTTGTGAGGCAAAAGATAAAACAATAAAACATAAACTACCAAACTAAGTCTTCATGAGTTGGCTCTCTCTTCATAACTTGATGTTTGTTGTTGCTTGTTGAGCTTGAACTTGATCAACACACTTGTAGCTTGTTCAAAACCTTTTGGCATTTATCAAAACATTCTTCATGGATCTTACACAACAAGATCAACAAACAACAATGATGAAGAGAGAACAAGCTCATGAAGATTCAATTTGTGTATTATATTGTAATATCTTTAGTTTGAGTCTTAGAGTTTGATGAGTTTAGGTAGAGTTATTAGAGGGTAGTGAATCTCTATCAAGTGCATGATTATATTATAATTTGAGTATTCACTTAACCTAAAATTAATAGGTGGCTTAGAGGTTTGAAAGAAAAGGTTTAAATTTGAGAAAACAAGTTTTTAATTGACTTTTACAATGGATAATCGATTAAGTAGAATGACTAATTGATTAACACACATTTAACAGTGCTTAATCGATTAAGACTGTATGTTAATCGATTAACACCTGTTTTACTGGTTTTTTAAAATACGTTTTTCACTTCTCAAAATCAGTTTTTCAAATTTCCTAACTTTTGGGTATTCTATATAAACCTTTTCCTAACCTTTGTGAATCATTAGAACAAATCAATTTCATTTTCATATCATTTCTGGAAAGATCAAAGCCACATTATTCTCTCAACTTTCTCTCTCACTTTCAAAAGATCAAAGCTCTTACTTTTACATCTTTGATCAAGAATCTTTGAATCTCATGTGTTGATATTTTCATAGTTCTTGAAAGAGATTCATAGGATTGTTATTGTTTTCTATTGTGTTGTAATCATTGCAATGAGGCAAACATTCTACAACAAAGGAAGTCTTGGTGGTTGTTCATCAAGCAAATCAAGTTGGAAGTCTTGTTGTGTTAACAAGCAATTGGAAGACTTTTTGTGGGGATATCAACAAGCAAGGGAAGAAGAAGGTTAGATTAGATTTCAATAGGATTGCAAGACAAGAGTGAGGTATCTCTTGGAGGCTATCAAGAAGGGAGTCTTGAGAGGCGTATTACTTGTAATTTGAGAATTCTAATTCCTTAGTGAAGAATCTCTCTTGGTTGAAGAGGGGACTGGATGTAGCTCACAGTGGTTGTGAGTGAACCAGGATAAATCACTGTGCAGTATCTTTATTCCCTTAACTCTTTACATTCTTGTCATTTCATATTGTTCTTGGTTGAAAACCTAGAAAAGATTGATTTTTCATAATTGATTGGATTAGTGTTTAATTGTTCAAATTGAATTGGGTAAAATCATTTTCATAACCTAGGTAATCAATAACAATATTGGTGTTAATCAATTCCGCTTAATCTCTGATCTTATGTGTTAATTGATTGATTTTCGTATTCGATTGAAAAGTGATTTTTCAGTTTTAACAGTGATTAATCGGTTAACTGAAGGTGTTAATCGATTAACCAAAAATCAGTTGTCAGGCATTAATCGATTAACAGACTAGCTTAATCGATTAACTTGTGTTTTTCAAGGGCTAATCGATTATCTGTTTTGCCTAATCGATTAAGGGCTGAAGAATTTTGTAAAAATTATTCGCTTTAATTGTGTCGATTCGTTTCTTTCGAAAATCTTTCAAGGTTTCTTTAACACCTATTCAACCCCCCCTTCTAGGTGTTCTCCTAGTGTTCCTTAGTCAATTCACCCACCGATTGTAGTTTTTACAATCCCTTGATGGATTAGAACATATCTGTTTAGCATATATTGATGATATCATTATCTTCACTAAAGGAGAGAAACAAAATCATATTGATGCATGTTTTTTAGTACTTAGAAGAATCCAAGAGAAAGGAATTGTGATTTCGAAAAAGAAGTCAAATCTTTTACGACAAGAAATAGAATACCTTGGTTTAAAAATTGGAAATGAAGGAAAGATAAATCTCTCATCGCATGTGGCTGAAAAGATACGTGCTTTCCCTGATAAATCAGAAGATCGAAAACAAATTCAAAGATTCTTAGGATGTTTGAATTATTTTTCAGATCAAGGATTTTTCAAAAATCTTTCGTTGGAACGAAAAATATTACAGAAAAAGATCTCTAAAAAAATTCCATGGGAATGGAAAGACTCAGATACAAAAATAGTGCAAACTATTAAAGAAAAAACAAAGTTTTTGCCAGAACTCTATAATCCTACAGAAAAAGATTTTTTGATTATAGAAACTGACGCATCAGAACACGTATGGGCTGGTTGTGTGACAACTATTCCTAAAGGAAAAGAGCTTCTACAATTGGACGAATACAGAAATAGAATTGCTAACCTGGAAGAGGAAAGCCAAAAGAACACTATCCATACAGGCATTGTTACGCCTAGTAAGGATAATCTCCATACGGAGAAATTAGAAAGAAAGCTATGTCGATATGTATCGGGCACCTTTACAGATGCTGAAACACGATACACCATAGCAGAAAAAGAAACATTGACATGTTTGAGAACTCTTGAAAAGTGGAAGGTTGAACTTCTACCAACAAGATTTGAATTAAGAACTGACACTCAGTACGTAACAGGTTTCTGGAGATATAAACTCCAAGAGGATTTTAGAAAAGGAAGACTAATTAGGTGACAGCTAAAACTGCATCAGTTTAATCCTTATGTAAAATACATAAAATCAGAAAAGAACAGTTTTGCAGATACGCTAACGAGAGAATGGAAAACATTGTAAAGCAATTGCAAAACCAACTTAAACAAAAAAAAGAACAAATTTTCAAAGCAGAAGAAACAATCAAAACTCTCAAGCAAGAGAGGGGGAGATAGTTACAGCAATTCAAACCCTCACAGGTAAAAGTTTTTACTCAGAAGAAGAAAAAGACGAAAAGAAAGATGACCCAAAAAAGTCATTGGTCACAAAAGAAAAAGACAATGAAATCATCTCAAAAAAGTCAGATGATAGATAAAAATATTATGTAATATTCGAAGGACCATTCAAAGGTCTATATACTAATTGGGGCATAGTTAATTCCCATACAAAAGGAAAAAATTATGCTTACAAAAGTTTTGATACAAAAGAAGAAGCTGAAAAAGAATTAAGCTCAGCCTACAAGGCTATTACAGAAGCTAAAAATATAATTAAAGAAAAATTCGAAGGAACTGTCTTTAAAAGAAATCAGAGCTCCATAAAAAATATTTAGCAGCTCACCAGAATGGCTTCTCCACTAAGTCATGAAAAGCAGCAAAGCATGTGGAGGTTAGCTACAGAATATTCCCAAGAAATGACTACGGAATGTTTCTATCAAAAGAAACGAAACATAGGTCCAAAAGTAAATATCTTGCCTGGAGCAGATAAAGAATTGGTTTTTGATTTCTATCAAACCGGTATGATTGATACATTATATCTCAGGGTTGAGCCAGGAAGGGAGTTCCCAGAAATTCAATTCTTTCCACAGAAATTCAAAAACATGGTTAAATCTTTCAATAATAGATTTGCTAAAGGAAAAGAAATCTACTTAAATTTTATTTCATCATATCCCAAGCTAAATGAGGAAGGAGAAGTCCAGTTAGAAGCAATGCATTTGATAAAAATTGGACAGTCCAATGGTGACTATAGCCAAATGGATGTCATGGAGAAAGAGACCTTGATTAACTTTCATATCCAAGAATCCATAATAGGTGTCTATTCCGGATGACTTAGGCTTGGACATGAGATTAAAAATTTTAAGCTTATTTACAGAAATTCGAATACTTTAATGTACTCCTTACAAAAGAAGGAATTCTCACAAGAAGACCAAGACGAGGTTATAAATTTTGAGAATCCTATTCTCACAATATCTGGGCCTCTAGAAAAATTAGACGAAGAAATCCAACAAGGAATCTGCAACAGAATGACCCAGCTCAAAACCCACACGTGTAAATGGTGTGAAGAGAAGAAGGCTCTCGAAGACTTAAGCCCAACAGAAGACTAAAAGAACTGTCGACAGAAAACGCAAAAAATGGAATAATTGTAGTGATAAGATGGGGACCACTATGAGTCACCCACAACTAATAAAGTAGGAACCTTATCTACGTTAAAGACAGATGTCAATAAGTGGCTGAGAGGGCTTACGTACTAGCTTACGTACTCATCCAGCCTAGAGTCCCTATATAATGGAGAGCTGAGGCTCCTTTGTCCTCAGAGGTTGTTTATGTTTTAATAACAAAAAGAGTTTGTGTCAACACTCTCAAGGTCCTTGAGGTAAAACTCTGGAGGGACTTGTCCTTGCGGTAATACTTTGGAGGGACATTTCATTAGAAAGTTTCAACCCAGAACGAACAGGTATATTCTTTACCTATCTATTATTATGTTTTTACTTTTAAAGGAATTAGTAGAATAAAAAAGAAGGCTAGAAAACCATATTAAAGAATCTAGAAATGAAATAAATTGTATAGAAATAATATGGGAAGAACATAAATTAAAAATGGTCGAATTATTAATAAAAAAGCTATTTGCATAGATCATGGAACATCAAATTATAGAACAACAAGAGAATCAACATGGATACTATTTTGACACAATTTTTGACAAGAAAATAGAGAAGGAAGACTTTACTCTGAAATAAAATGATAATTTTAAAAATAATGTTGTCTCCAATTTAAGAAATATATTATCCAGAAAAAATATTCTAAAATATGGAATGATGATAGGAGAGCTTTCAGTTTCTATCGAAAAAACAGAAGGAGATGTCATGATTTCAGTAATCAATAGAGCCCAAATAGAAAGAAGAATTAAATCTATTAGAGAAAAAGATAGACCCAAGATTCAATATATTCATATATATATATATATATATATATATTATCCAAATAATTTTGAAAAGTACATATATGAAGGGAATTGAGTCACCCATGAACTTAGAACTATTAGATAATAGATTCATAGATAGAAACGATTCAATAATTGCAAAAGGAAAATGTAATTTAAAGAAAGGAAAGGTCAAATTTGACATTAATCTTCGAGTTGGACTTTCATTAAAAGACAAAGATCTTGATAAATCTATAGTATTTCATTATGAGTTACTTAGAAAAAATTTTATGAAAGAAGAAAATTCCCCTTTCACAATATGTTATAAGGTTAATTATGCTTTAAGCAATAGCCATCATAGTACTGAATTTAAGGAAAAAGATTTGATTTACATAAATGAATTATTTGCCCCTTTAATTCAATTAGAAACATAGAAGTTTCAAAAATATGAAGCTAGGAAGATATTTTTACCTTCCTACAAAAACAATAAATTAGATAAAACATAAACTAATCTTCAAGAGATAAATAAAAGACTTTTAGAAATTGAACAGAAGTTATGAAATATATAAAATTATTAATAAAATCTAAAAAGCAGTTAGTAGAAAGAATAGAATTATATGAGATATATGATTTAAATGATTTGGAGTATCTAGATTATATGAAAGAAGTTTATGGAAGGCTAACTGAAAGGATAAAGAATATTGTTGCGTAGTATAAGCTTATCAACACAAAAATATCAAACATAACATTATTGGTTAAGAATCTAGAAGGATAAGATAAGGCTAGACCCACCATCTAGTAACACAACCAATATCATGACTAGTTTAACTTGGAAACAAATTTATAAAGAAAAACTAAGAATATTAAAAGAGACAGAAACAACAATACATCATTTGATAAATTTTGTTGAATCAGAATATAAAAAAAATCCAGAAAATCATGAAATAAGAAATATACTTAACAGATTAAATACAAGATATATTCTTTTAAACGGAGAAATAGCAAGAACTCAAAGCATGTGTATTTTTATAGACACAATAAAAAATAAAGAATATAATGTAAGAACTACAATCGGTGGGTGAATTAACTAAGCAACACTAGGAGAACACCTAGAAGAGGGGTTGAATAGGTGTTTAAGAAACCTTGAAAGATTTTCGAACGAATCAAATCGAAACAATTAAAACGAATGATTTTTACAAAATCTGCAGCCCTTAATCAATTAAGCTACAGGATAATCGATTAATGCCTGACAACAAACTTTGGTTAATCGATTAACACCTTCAGTTAATCGATTAATCACTGTTGAAACTGAAAAATCACTTTTCAATCGAATACGAAAATCAATCAATTAACACATATGATCAAAGATAAAGCGGAATTGATTAACACAAATATTCTTAATGATTACCTAGGTTATGAAAATGATTTTCCCCAATTCAATTTACAAAATTAAAACCTAATTCAATCAATTATGGAAAATCAAACTTTTCTAGGTTTTCAAACAAGAACAATATGAAGTGACAAAAACTAAAGAGTTAAGGGAAGAGAAGCTTGCTCAGATATTTATACTGGTTCACTCACAACCACCGTGAGCTACATCCAGTCCCCTCTTATCACAAGAGAGAGTTTCTTCACTAAGAATTAGAATTCTCAAATTACAAGTAATCCGCCTCTCAAGACTCCCTTCTTGATAGCCTTTAAGAGATACCTCACTCTTGTCTTGCAATCCTATTGAAATACAATCTAACCTTCTTCCTTGCTTGTTGATAACCCCACAACAAGTCTTCCACTTGCTTGTTGATTCCTCACAACAAGACTTCCAATTTGCTTGTTAACACAACAAGACTTCCAACTTGATTTGCTTGATGAACAACCACCAAGACTTCTCCTTTGTTGTAGATAGCTTGCCTTCATGCAAAGATTACAACACAATAGAAAACACAACACCCTAACGAATCTCTCTCAAGAACTAAGAACAATTAGTAATTGAGATTCAAAGGTTTCTTGATCAAAGAATGTGAAAATGAAAGCTTTGATCTATGAGAAAGTGAGAGAGAATGTTGAGAAAATAGAGTGGCTTTGATCTTTCGAAAATGATATGACAATGATGTTAGTTCATCACAATGATTAGGAAAAGATTTATATAGAATACCCAAAAGTTAGGAAACTTAAAAACTGATTTTGAGAAGTGAAAAACGTATTTTAAAAAACCAGTTCAGCAGCTGTTAATCGATTAACTACTCAGGTTAATCGATTAACCCTTGTTAAATTTATGTTAATCGATTAAGCCATCATGTTAATCGATTAAGACCTGATGCAAAAGCTATTAATCAATTAGCATTGCTTATTAATCGATTAAGCACAGTAAAAACACTTCTAAAAACTTGTTTTCTCAAATCTAAACCTTTTCTTTCAAAACTCTAAGCCACCTATTGATTTAGGTTAAGTGAATACTCAAAATATAATATGATCATGCACTTGATAGAGAATCACTACCCTCTAATAAACTCTACCCAAACTCATCATACTATAAGACTCAAAATAAAGATATTACAACTCAATACACAAATTAAATCTTAATAAGCTTGCTCTCTCTTCATCATTGTTGTTTGTTGTGCTTTGGTGAGCTTCTCCATAACTTGAGCTTGATTAAAACATTTGTCATTATCAAAACCATCAAAACCATGCACTTGTATAATAGATCTCACAATCTTCTCATGCACATGTCGTCTAGATCTAACAATCTCCCCCTTTTTGATTATGACAAACATGTTTTGAAGTTGTTTGAAGTTGTTGATTATTGAACGATTTGATCACTTGGTGAGACTCTTGCTCCCCCTCAATAAATGGATTTGACATTTGAAATCCAATTGAGTAAAGTAAAGCTTGATTCTCCCCCTATCTTCAACAACTTTGCTCCACCTATATAAAAACAACAAAACAACCTTTTCTCCCCCTTTTGGCATTATCAAAAAGTAATATGACAATAAAATCTTAAGCCAAAATAAGAGAAATCAATGATCCAATCTCTACATAATTGATACCAATTAATCAATGAGATACACTTTGAAATGTGATACCAATTGGAAAGAAATACAACAATGAAATATGATACCAATTGGAACTAATTGAAACATAATATCACTTGACAAGGAATGATATCAATTGTAAAGAAATTTCACAATAACCACAAAAGCATGATAATCACTAAAAGAATACACAATGATATCAATTGTAAAAGAATATATCATGACAATACATGTGAATTTTCAACACAAATTGTAAATATCAATAGTAAGATTAGAAGATACCGATTGTTAATACTAATTGAAAGTACTTGTTATCTCTTGTGAAGAATTCACTTGATATCAAATGTGAGCTTTGTAGAAATTGTTGGAAACCAACAAGCGGGCTTAGCAATTACTAGAGGGGGGTGAATAGTAATATGAAGGCAACAGTGACTAATTTTCGAATGCAATTAAGGTATAATTGATTTTGTGCAGATTTTTCTGAAACAGAGCAAAAATACTTGAGTCTTTTTCAGACTACTCGAGTAAAATAGCAAGAACACTCGAGTCTTCTGAAGAACACTCGAGTAAATCGTGCAGAGTGCAGAAAACAGTTTCTGAGAAATTGGCACTTTAAATCAATAAGAATAAAACCAGTCCAGAGCAGATTAATAGAAGAATAGTAAGCAATTAAATAAAGATATAACAACTTAAAAACAACCTAATTGCTGTGGAATTACTACTCAAATTAAAAAGCTCCTTTTGAGAAACTTAGGATTGGTTTTTACTTAAAAGTAAAGAAAGCAATAAAAAGAGGACACCACCAATTTTATACTGGTTCGCTCTCTATTAAGAGAGCTAATCCAGTCCCCCTAAGAACCTTAGGAGTGTCTACTAAAATCAAATTTTTAGAAATATTACAAGGGATTATTGAGATGCCTCACTCAACCTAACCCTTCCAAGAGTGTACCAAACTCTTGAATTTCTACCCCAATTTGAAGTTGGTGATGAAGACTCCTTCTTCTAAAGCTCCTTGAAACCTTCAAGAGCTCCACCAAGCTAAGAACCTCTTAGACTTTGCTTGAGAACCTCTCAAGTCTTGAATGAACCTAAGACCCACTTAGGTACACTTGGTTATCAACCAAGATTTTGGAACAAGATATGTAAGTGTATGTGGAGAAATACAACAAATGATTTCTACAACAATTAAGCACAATCTCTAACTCTTTGGACAAAGTAATAACAATGAATGAATAGTTGAGTTAGAGAGAATTTTCACTTGAGAGAGAGAATGAGCAAAGAGAATACTTTTGCTTGTGTCTTGTATGTTCTTGTTATCAAGTACAAAGGCAATAAGAATGGAATATATGGAGGAGGGAATGAGAGAGTGAAAACAAAGTTAAAATCCCATTCTTGTCCTCTTCCAGCGGTTAAAAAAATTGCTGACAGGACCAAAATACTCGAGTCTTTTTGGCTCCACTCGAGTCTTTTGCCCATCTTCTAATAGTGATGCCCTTGTACTTGAGCTAACGGTCATATCTATGATTTGAAGCAAAATACTCGAGTCTTTTGCAAATCACTCGAGTCTCTTGATCAGAGTTACTCGAGTCTTTTTCAGATTACTCGAGTCTTTTGCCCAAAGATGATAAAAATTAAGTTGTTCTAAAATTATTTTCAATTCTCTTCTAAAGAGATAAATTTATGTAATCCCAACCTTTTTCATGCATTAAAATTATTTATCCTAGGATGAGATTACCTCCTAAGCTACCCACTCTCAATTAGATAAATAAAAACTACAATTAAAATAAAAGAGAGAATGACTAGCTAATGATGCACTTGATCTTCTTGAGTTGATGAGCTTGAATTCTTCCTTTAAATCCATGATCTAATTATATTGTCATCATCAAAACTATAACCACCTCATTGGAGACTTGATTCTACAATCTCCCCCTTTTTGATGATGACAAAATAATTAAACCGTTCCATCACTTTTGAGAGCTCCCCCTCAATATAGGAACCTATAAACCTGTCAATCCAGAGAATTCCAAGCACAGCATAATATCATAATAATCATATTCAAGTGCACAATATATACTTGGTATCAGAGCGAGAGCATATATATTATCAGAGTAAAAAAAATGTGCTTGCTCTTCTCATTCCTCTTTTCTCCCCCTTTTTGTCATAATAAAAAAGATATCATTTGGAAACGGCGGAGGAGAGAAGAAGGATACCAATAACGAAAACTCCCCCTAAATATTAGCAAGATAATAATCATGACTACCGGAGAATATAAAACATGTGAAAGCCAAAAATAGTGAGTGCATAAAATAGCATAAAAACATAACCAAAGTTTAAAACTAATATCCATCACACAAATACAGAGAAAACACCCACACAGGGGTTACATAAAAACAACTAACTCCCAAGATAAAAACACAAAAAAAAACACCATGAAATATAAAACATGAAAGATCGGAAATATAGTGCCAAGTCCACAAATCTCAAAACATATCCGGAGCCGGAGGATCATTAGAAGGCGGAGGAAAGAAGTGGCTGAAAGCAGTCATCATGTCATCAAAACGAGCATTCATCTGAGCTGAATGCTGGTCTAACCGAGAGTAGAGCCTAGCTGACTGTTCACCCATTTGTGTCTCAAGCCTGCCAATACTATCCTGCTGTTCGGACATTCGATGCTCGAGACTATCCATGCGACTATCGAAATGATCCAGTCGAGCATCAAAGTGAATCCGATAATCCTGAAAGGCAGGATTGCTGAAATCAATATGATCAGCAAGATCATCCTCAGTAGCACCACCACCAGCAGCCTGGTCAAACTCAGCCTGCTCCTGAGCCAACTGCTCAGCATCCATACCTTGCTGAGCTGCTGCTTGCTCAGCTGACCCCTGAGCTTCCATAGCTTGAACCTCATCCTTCCAATAATATCTACCACCATGTAACCTCATATTCATCTACCTAAGCAACCCATCATTAATCACATGCAACTCCTCCGAAGGATCAAAGGACTCCTCATCTATAGGAATGGGCACATTGAAGTGCTGGAGGAGTCTACCGATATGCATCGGATAAGGCAATTTATGGGAAGCTTTGGAGCTCCCTACCTTCACCATCCGAGAAAGTATTATAGTAGCCCAATTTAGCAAATTGTCATTCAGAATGGCATCCATGATCCTAAGCTCTAATTGGGTAGGCTTGGAGTAATTGGGAAAGGTTTGAGGAACAAGCTGGTGAGACACTATGTAATGCAGGATGCGGTTGGGTGCAGTCATGGTAACGACTTTCTTCTCATTTCTGGTGTATCTACGATCGGGGCGAAGCAAACTTCTAAAAATAGCATCAGTATCAGCAGTAAATGTGTTTGTCCCCGATCGTGACATACCAAAAACAGTCTCTAGGTCCCTAGGGTGAATATGAAATTGGACACCCTCTACACAGGATTCATACCTAGAATTATCAATATACCTAATATTGGCATAAAATTGTCGAACTAGCCTAAGGTATATTGGACCATGAAAAACTATGAAGGGCATGAGTTTCTGATCTATAAGATTTTGCACAAAGTGAAAACCATTATCCTGAAGAAAGCTTTCCGAAGTCCAACTTTGAACTCCGTAAGTATGAGACACAAAAAGAGCTTCCCTCCTAGCACACTCCTCTGCAGAAAAGAAATCATCCTCCTCCGATGAAGATGGAGAAGGTGGAGGAGTGGGCTCCTTCCTTTGCTTCCTTGGACGTTTTGGACCTCTAGAAGTAGACATTTGCACAAATGGAGAAAGAAAATTGAGGAATTTTGGGGTTTTGGGAGTTAGGGTTTGAAAAGGGGTTTTGAAATTAAAGGGTGAAAAAGTGTGATTTGATGTGAAATAAGGGTTAAATAATGATTAGAAAGTGAAATGGAGTTAAAATATAGCAAGAATTCGTGATGCAAAGTGATTTTTGTAGAAAGAGATGGAGAGGACTCGAGTGAGAAGAAGAAGGTGCGTGAAAAAATGAGGAGAAAACTGCTACTGCTGCTTAAGAACTGCTCGATATACTTGAGTGTTTTGAAAAACACTCGATGTTCTAAGTAAAATGACTCGAGTCTTGAGGAAAGGACTCGAGTATTTTGCCTAGTCCGAGAGTTCAATTCTCAGGTTCTGAAATTTACTCGAGTGAACTGAAAATCACTCGAGTGTTTTGGGTTACCTGAAACCATGCAAATATGAAAACTCGAATCACTCGAGTAAACTTGAAAGGACTCGATTAAATTTAAAATTACTCGAGTAAATTTGAAAAGACTCGAGTGAATTCGTCAGACATGCCCAAAAACTTTTTCTAATTAAAGCTGATTTAAATTGGAATTAAAATACTCGAGTAAATTTTCAAATACTCGAGTGAATTTATCAGACAGACAGTTTTAAACCCATTTTGAACACATTTGCACAAAACTAACACATTTAAAACCAACACAAACTTGGAATCAAAATCACTCACAAGCAACATCATATATTTCACAACATCTCAAGGTTCAATTGTTCATCAAGCATCAATGCACATTTAATTAGACACAATTGGTGATTTTTCAACAAAACACAAATCAATTAGCTAATGTTTAACTCATCTAAAATGCCAAGTTCCCTTCTTATGTGATAGAAGGTATCTCTTGGCAAGGGTTTTGTAAAAATATCGGCTAATTGATTTGATGTGCTAACAAATTCTATAGTACAATCACCTTTTTGCACATGATCTCTAAGAAAATGATGTCTAATTTCAATATGCTTGGTTCTTGAATGATAAACCGGATTCTTAGTTAAGTTTATGGCACTCGTATTATCGCATTTAATTGGAACACTTTATAATTTTAAACCAAAATCCGATAGTTGTTGTTTCATCCATAATAGTTGAGCACAACAACTTCCGGCGGTGATATATTCGCTTCGGCGGTTGAAAGAGCAACGCAAGCTTGCTTTTTAGAAAACCATGACACTAGTGAACTTCCCAATAAATGGCAAGTACCACTAGTGCTTTTACGATCAAGCTTGCATCCCGCATAGTTGGAATCCGAGTAACCAACTAGACTGAGATTTGCATCACAAGGATACCATAATCCGGTATTTATTGTTCCTTTAAGATATTTAAATATATGTTTAACCGCGGATAGGTGTGATTCTTTAGGATTAGCTTGAAATCGAGCACACCTGCATACACTAAACATAATATTCGGTCTAGATGCAGTGAGATATAGGAGACTACCTATCATGCCCCTATATTTACTAACATCAACCGGGTTACCTGAGTCATCCTTGTCTAGGTAGAATGAGATGCTCATTGGAGTGTAGGCTTCCTTGCATTTGTCCAATCCAAACTTCTCAAGGAGCTCTTTGCAATATTTTCCTTGATGCACAAAAATCCCCTCCTTGACTTGCTTGATTTGAAGTCCTAGGAAGAACTTGAGCTCTCCCATCATAGACATCTCAAATTCCTTTTTCATCAAATTAGAAAACTTTCTACAAAGAAACTCGTTAGTGACACCAAAGATAATATCATCAACATAAATTTGCACTAACAATGTGTCTTCTTTAGTTTTATAAATGAATAGGGTATTATCAACTTTTCCCCTTTGAAAGTCATTTTCTAATAAAAAGGAACTTAATCGATCATACCAAGCTCTAGGAGCTTGTTTCAATCCATAAAGTGTCTTTTTCAATTTGTAAACATGATTTGGAAATTCATGACTTTCAAAACCGGGAGGTTGCTTAACATACACCTCTTCATTTATAAAACCATTCAAGAAAGCACTCTTAACATCCATTTGGTAAAGAGTGAATTTCGTAATTGATGCAAAAGCAAGCAAAATTCGGATTGCCTCAAGTCGTGCAACCGGAGAAAAGGTTTCATCATAATTGATACCTTCCTCTTGGTTGTACCCTTGAGCTACTAATCTCGCTTTGTTTCTTATAATCAATCCGGATTCATCAAGTTTATTTCTATAAATCCATTTTGTGCCGATTATGGTATGATCATCGGGTTGAGGGACTAAGTCCCACACATCATTTCTAGTAAATTGATTTAGCTCTTCTTGCATAGCCATAACCCAATGTTCATCCTTAATCGCCGTTTTAATGGAATCCGGTTCAATTTGAGAAACAAAAGAGACAAAATGACAAATATTAAGAATTGACCTACGAGTTAATACTCCCTTTGAAATATCTCCTATGACTTTGTCAATAGGATGAGCTTTTACCATTTTCCAAGCCGGAGCAAGTTCTTCTTTGACTTCTCCTTCATCTTTTAAAACCTCCTTCTCTTTTTCTTATTTTGAAAATTCAAAACCTTCATCACAAACATCACTCAAAACACCATCTTCTTTCGAAGACTCATTAAAAAAAACATGAATAGATTCTTCAATAGTCATAGTTCTTTTGTTAAAAATTCTATATGCTTTACTATGTGAAGAATAGCCCAAAAATATTCCCTCATCGGATTTGGAGTCAAATTTTCCAAGATGATCTTTTCAATTGTTTAACACATAAACTTTGCATCCAAAAACATGAAAGTGGGATATATTTGGTTTTCTTCCTTTGTAAAGCTCATAGGGGGTTTTCTTGAGCATGGGCCTAATTAAAATTCTATTCATGACATAGCAAGCCGTATTAACGGCATCGGCCCAAAAATAATGAGGTACTTGAGAATCATTTAGCATGGTTCTTGCAAGTTCCTCTAGCACCCTATTTTTTCGCTCTACCACTCCATTTTGTTCCGGAGTTCTTGGTGCGGAGTATTGGTGCTCAATACCATGTTTATCACAAAATCTATCAAATTTGTAGTTTTCAAATTCACCACCATGGTCGGTTCTAATAGTAATCACTTTTTGGTTTACTTGGTTTTGCACAAATTTAACATGACGTTTGAAAGATTTGTAGGTCTCACTCTTTGCACTTAAAAATAATGTCCATGTAAACCTAGAAAAGTCATCAACAATTACCAAGCCATAATAGTTGCCACCAAAGCTTTTTACTTGAGAAGGTCCAAACAAGTCCATATGAAGCATTTCTAATGGTCTTGTTGTGGACACATCATTTTTAGATCCAAAATGATATTTGGTGTGTTTGCACTTTTTACAAGGGGTGCAATCACCTTCAATTTTAAAATTTAGCTTTGGTAATCCAACTACTAAGTCTTTTGATTGTAGTTTCTTTAATTGATTTACATTAATGTGAGCGGTCCTACGATGCCATAACCAAGTGTCACTCTCTTTGCTAACTAAACAAGTAGAAACCAAAGAGGTGATATTATTCAATTCAACCAAGTAAGTATTATTAGACCTTTTACCAACAAATTTGATAGATTCATCTTTGTCACTTTTTATGAGACATTGAGTAGAGGTAAATAGTACATGGTTACCAATATCACATAATTGACTAATGCTCAAAAGATTGTGTTCTAATCCTTGAACATAAAGTACATTATCAATAACCAAGTTGGAAGAATTACCAACTTTACCAATACCAAGAATTTTGCCTTTGTTGTTGTCTCCATAAGTGACATATCCACCTTCTTGAGGAGTAAGATCTATGAAGTTCCGCTTATTTCCCGTCATGTGCCTTGAACATCCACTATCAAGATACCAAAGTTTCTTTTCCGTTCTAAGGCACACCTACAAGACAAAATTATTTGCTCATTTTGGGTAACCAAATTATGTTGGGTCCCTTTTGGTTAGCTTTGGGTGTTCCTCCCTTCTCAATTCAAACATAAGTGCCCTTTTGAATTTCAAAGTTCTTTATGTGGCACCTATTGTTTGTATGTCCAAAATTTCCACAATAAAAGCAAGTTGGTATCTTTGTAAAATCAACTTTAGAAAATGTACCAACCACTTTATTGTTCTTTTTCTTGTGGACATATCCTAAACCGGTTTTGTTTGAATTGTTTCTTTGTGAACTAAGTAACCGATCTAGGTTCCTATCACTATTGGAGAGTGTGTTGAGTTTGTTTTTCAAATCATTAACTTCCTTTTCAAGTTCACAACACTTCTCACAATGTGTGATAGTTTCCTTAGGATTTGCACATTCACAAACATGACTAGAGTTAACAAGTTCTAAGGATGCATTTTGGAGTTTCAAGTCATTTATATATTTTTCCAATTCATTGATTTCCTTTTGATACTCCAAGATTTTCTTTCCTTTTTCCTTGTTAACTTTAGCTAGTTTTTCAAATTGTGTTAACATTTCATTATACTCATTTAGCAAATCATCATAAGGAATAGTGAAAGTGGAAGAGTTAGAATTTTGAGAAGATACCTCATCCTCACTTTCACCATTGGCATTTGAGGCTTCATTGTTGCTTCTAGCCATGAGACAAAGATTTGCAACTTCGTCATCCGAGCTACTTGATGAGGATTTTGCATCCTTCTCCGGTGCATCCCAAACAATGTAAGCTCTCTTGCCTTTGCCCTCTTGGGTCTTCTTTTCACTCTTTCTCAAGTATGTGGGACATTCCATCTTGGTATGTCCAATGCCTCCACATTCATAGCATTTTACTCCATCACTTGAGCTCTTGTTCTTTGATTTGTACTCCTTGGGTCTTTTATCTCTTGATGATGAACCACCCTTTTTGCCCTTGAGGAATTTATTGAATCTTTTTGCAAATAATCCAATTTCCTCTTCATTGAGTGCATGATCGGAGTTCTCACTTGTAGAGTCATCTTCAACCTCTTTTGAGACTTTGGTTGAGGCCTTGAGAGAGATGCTCTTCTTCTTTTTGTCCAACTCCTCATGTGTGCTAAGTCTTGATAGCTCTATCTCATGTTCTTTGAGCTTCCCAAACAAGGTGGCCAAGTCCATAGTGTTCAAATCCTTAGACTCCTTGATGGCGGTCACCTTGGGTTGCCATTTTCTATCAAGACATCTCAAAACTTTATGAGTAGTTTCACCATCACGAAATTGTTTTCCTAGAGAAATAAAGTGACTAATGATATGTGAAAATCTCTTTTGTAAGTCATCAATGGATTCATTAGGGAACATGTGAAATAGTTCATATTCATGAGTTAAAGAATTTAATCTTGCGTTTCTCACTTCACTTGTTCCTTCATGAGTGACTTTCCAATGTTTCCCACATTTCTTTAGCCGACTTGCATTGAGAAACTCGATAAAATTCATCATGGGACAAGGCGGAGAAGATGATGTTTTTAGCTTTCAAATCAAAAGATACTTTCTTTTTATCATCATCACTCCAACTTCTCCTAGGAATTTCAACGACTTCTCCATTTATCATATGTCTAGGAATATATGGACCATCTTCTATTGCATCCCAAATTTCGGTATCTATTGCTTCAATAAAAACTCTCATCCGAATCTTCCAATAAGCATTCCCTTCACCATTGAAGAATGGAGGGAGGTTTATTGAAGAGGATCCTTCTTGGTGATTGCTAGAGCCCATAATTTCCAAAGGATCTTTTCGAAAAAGCTTTTACGCTCGATCTTTCGACGGAGCTCTGATACCACTTGTTGGAAACCCACAAGCGGGCTTAGCAATTACTAGAGGGGGGGTGAATAATAATATGAAGGCAACAGTGACTAATTTTCTAATGCAATTAAGGTATAATTGATTTTGTGCAGATTTTTCTGAAACAGAGCAAAAACACTCGAGTCTTTTTCAGACTACTCGAGTAAAATAGCAAGAACACTCGAGTCTTCTGAAGAACACTCGAGTAAATCGTGCAGAGTGCAGAAAACAGTTTCTGAGAAATTGGCACTTTAAATCAATAAGAATAAAACCAGTCCAAAGCAGATTAATAGAAGAATAGTAAGCAATTAAATAAAGCTATAACAACTTAAAAACAACCTAATTGTTGCGGAATTACTACTCAAATTAAAAAGCCCCTTTTGAGAAACTTAGGATTGGTTTTTACTTGAAAGTAAAGAAAGCAATAAAAAGAGGACACCACCAATTTTATACTGGTTCGCTCTCTATTAAGAGAGCTAATCCAGTCCCCCTAAGAACCTTAGGAGTGTCTACTAAAATCAAATTGTTAGAAATATTACAAGGGATTATTGAGATGCCTCACTCAACCTAACCCTTCCAAGAGTGTACCAAACTCTTGAATTTCTACCCCAATTTGAAGTTGGTGATGAAGACTCCTTCTTCTCAAGCTCCTTGAAACCTTCAAGAGCACCACCAAGCTAAGAACCTCTTAGACTTTGCTTGAGAACCTCTCAAGTCTTGAATGAACCTAAGACCCACTTAGGTACACTTGGTTATCAACCAAGATTTTGGAACAAGATATGTAAGTGTATGTGGAGAAATACAACAAATGATTTCTACAACAATTAAGCACAATCTCTAACTCTTTGGACAAAGTAATAACAATGAATGAATAGTTGAGTTAGAGAGAATTTTCACTTGAGAGAGAGAATGAGCAAAGAGAATACTTTTGCTTGTGTCTTTTATGTTCTTGTTATCAAGTACAAAGGCAATAAGAATGGAATATATGGAGGAGGGAATGAGAGAGTGAAAACAAAGTTAAAATCCCATTCTTGTCCTCTTCCAGCGGTTAAAAAAAATTGCTGACAGGACCAAAATACTCGAGTCTTTTTGGCTCCACTCGAGTCTTTTGCCCATCTTCTAATAGTGATGCCCTTGTACTTGAGCTAACGGTCATATCTCTGATTTGAAGCAAAATACTCGAGTCTCTTGATCAGAGTTACTCGAGTCTTTTTCAGATTACTCGAGTCTTTTGCCTAGAGATGATAAAAATTAAGTTTTTCTAAAATTATTTTCAATTCTCTTCTAAAGAGATAATTTTATGTAATCCCAACCTTTTTCATGCATTAAAATTATTTATCCTAGGATGAGATTACCTCCTAAGCTACCCACTCTCAATTAGATAAATAAAAATTACAATTAAAATAAAAGAGAGAATGACTAGCTAATGATGCACTTGATCTTCTTGAGTTGATGAGCTTGAATTCTTCCTTTAAATCCATGATCTAATTATATTGTCATCATCAAAACTATAACCACCTCATTGGAGACTTGATTCTACAATCTCCCCCTTTTTGATGATGACAAAATAATTAAACCGTTCCATCACTTTTGAGAGCTCCCCCTCAATATAGGAACCTATAAACCTATCAATCCAGAGAATTCCAAGCACAGCATAATATCATAATAATCATATTCAAGTGCACAATATATACTTGGTATCAGAGCGAGAGCATATATATTATCAGAGTAAAAAAAATGTGCTTGCTCTTCTCATTCCTCTTTTCTCCCCCTTTTTGTCATAATAAAAAAGATATCATTTGGAAACGGCGGAGGAGAGAAGAAGGATACCAATAACGAAAACTCCCCCTAAATATTAGCAAGATAATAATCATGACTACCGGAGAATATAAAACATGTGAAAGCCAAAAATAGTGAGTGCATAAAATAGCATAAAAACATAACCAAAGTTTAAAACTAATATCCATCACACAAATACAGAGAAAACACCCACACAGGGGTTACATAAAAACAACTAACTCCCAAGATAAAAACACAAAAAAAAAACACCATGAAATATAAAACATGAAAGATCGGAAATATAGTGCCAAGTCCACAAATCTCAAAACATATCCGGAGCCGGAGGATCATTAGAAGGCGGAGGAAAGAAGTGGCTGAAAGCAGTCATCATGTCATCAAAACGAGCATTCATTTGAGCTGAATGCTGGTCTAACCGAGAGTAGAGCCTAGCTGACTGTTCACCCATTTGTGTCTCAAGCCTGCCAATACTATCCTGCTGTTCAGACATTCGATGCTCGAGACTATCCATGCGACTATCGAAATGATCCAGTCGAGCATCAAAGTGAATCCGATAATCCTGAAAGGCAGGATTGCTGAAATCAATATGATCAGCAAGATCATCCTCAGTAGCACCACCACCAGCAGCCTGGTCAAACTCAGCCTGCTCCTGAGCCAACTGCTCAGCATCCATACCTTGCTGAGCTGCTGCTTGCTCAGTTGACCCCTGAGCTTCCATAGCTTGAACCTCATCCTTCCAATAATATCTACCACCATGTAACCTCATATTCATCTACCTAAGCAACCCATCATTAATCGCATGCAACTCCTCCGAAGGATCAAAGGACTCCTCATCTATAGGAATGGGCACATTGAAGTGTTGGAGGAGTCTACCGATATGCATCGGATAAGGCAATTTATGGGAAGCTTTGGAGCTCCCTACCTTCGCCATCCGAGAAAGTATTATAGTAGCCCAATTTAGCAAATTGTCATTCAGAATGGCATCCATGATCCTAAGCTCTAATTGGGTAGGCTTGGAGTAATTGGGAAAGGTTTGAGGAACAAGCTGGTGAGACACTATGTAATGCAGGATGCGGTTGGGTGCAGTCATGGTAACGACTTTCTTCTCATTTCTGGTGTATCTACGATCGGGGCGAAGCAAACTTCTAAAAATAGCATCAGTATCAGCAGTAAATGTGTTTGTCCCCGATCGTGACATACCAAAAACAGTCTCTAGGTCCCTAGGGTGAATATGAAATTGGACACCCTCTACACAGGATTCATACCTAGAATTATCAATATACCTAATATTGGCATAAAATTGTCGAACTAGCCTAAGGTATATTGGACCATGAAAAACTATGAAGGGCATGAGTTTCTGATCTATAAGATTTTGCACAAAGTGAAAACCATTACCCTGAAGAAAGCTTTCCGAAGTCCAACTTTGAACTCCGTAAGTATGAGACACAAAAAGAGCTTCCCTCCTAGCACACTCCTCTGCAGAAAAGAAATCATCCTCCTCCGATGAAGATGAAGAAGGTGGAGGAGTGGGCTCCTTCCTTTGCTTCCTTGGACGTTTTGGACCTCTAGAAGTAGACATTTGCACAAATGGAGAAAGAAAATTGAGGAATTTTGGGGTTTTGGGAGTTAGGGTTTGAAAAGGGGTTTTGAAATTAAAGGGTGAAAAAGTGTGATTTGATGTGAAATAAGGGTTAAATAATGATTAGAAAGTGAAATGGAGTTAAAATATAGCAAGAATTCGTGATGCAAAGTGATTTTTGTAGAAAGAGATGGAGAGGACTCGAGTGAGAAGAAGAAGGTGCGTGAAAAAATGAGGAGAGAACTGCTACTGCTGCTTAAGAACTGCTCGATATACTTGAGTGTTTTGAAAAACACTCGATGTTCTAAGTAAAATGACTCGAGTCTTGAGGAAAGGACTCGAGTATTTTGCCTAGTCCGAGAGTTCAATTCTCAGGTTCTGAAATTTACTCGAGTGAACTGAAAATCACTTGAGTGTTTTGGGTTACCTGAAACCATGCAAATATGAAAACTCGAATCACTCGAGTAAACTTGAAAGGACTCGATTAAATTTAAAATTACTCGAGTAAATTTGAAAAGACTCGAGTGAATTCGTCAGACATGCCCAAAAACTTTTTCTAATTAAAGCTAATTTAAATTGGAATTAAAATACTCGAGTAAATTTTCAAATACTCGAGTGAATTTATCAGACAGACAGTTTTAAACCCATTTTGAACACATTTGCACAAAACTAACACATTTAAAACCAACACAAACTTGGAATCAAAATCACTCACAAGCAGCATCATATATTTCACAACATCTCAAGGTTCAATTGTTCATCAAGCATCAATGCACATTTAATTAGACACAATTGGTGATTTTTCAACAAAACACAAATCAATTAGCTAATGTTTAACTCATCTAAAATTCCAAGTTCCCTTCTTATGTGATAGAAGGTATCTCTTGGCAAGGGTTTTGTAAAAATATCGGCTGCTAACAAATTCTATAGTACAATCACCTTTTTGCACATGATCTCTAAGAAAATGATGTCTAATTTCAATATGCTTGGTTCTTGAATGATAAACCGGATTCTTAGTTAAGTTTATGGCACTCGTATTATCGCATTTAATTGGAACACTTTCTAATTTTAAACCAAAATCCGATAGTTGTTGTTTCATCCATAATAGTTAAGCACAACAACTTCCGACGGTGATTTATTCGCTTCGGCGGTTGAAAGAGCAACGCAAGCTTGATTTTTAGAAAACCATGACACTAGTGAACTTCCCAATAAATGGCAAGTACCACTAGTGCTTTTACGATCAAGCTTGCATCCCGCATAGTCGGAATCCGAGTAACCAACTAGACTGAGATTTGCATCACAAGGATACCATAATCCGGTATTTATTGTTTCTTTAAGATATTTAAATATATGTTTAACCGCGGATAGGTGTGATTCTTTAGGATTAGCTTGAAATCGAGCACACCTGCATACACTAAACATAATATTCGGTCTAGATGCAGTGAGATATAGGAGACTACCTATCATGCCCCTATATTTACTAACATCAACTGGGTTACCTGAGTCATCCTTGTCTAGGTAGAATGAGATGCTCATTGGAGTGTAGGCTTCCTTGCATTTGTCCAATCCAAACTTCTCAAGGAGCTCTTTGCAATATTTTCCTTGATGCACAAAAATCCCCTCCTTGACTTGCTTGATTTGAAGTCCTAGGAAGAACTTGAGCTCTCCCATCATAGACATCTCAAATTCCTTTTTCATCAAATTAGAAAACTTTCTACAAAGAAACTCGTTAGTGGCATCAAAGATAATATCATCAACATAAATTTGCACTAACAATGTGTCTTCTTTAGTTTTATAAATGAATAGGGTATTATCAACTTTTCCCCTTTGAAAGTCATTTTCTAATAAAAAGGAACTTAATCGATCATACCAAGCTCTAGGAGCTTGTTTCAATCCATAAAGTGTCTTTTTCAATTTGTAAACATGATTTGGAAATTCATGACTTTCAAAACCGGGAGGTTGCTTAACATACACCTCTTCATTTATAAAACCATTCAAGAAAGCACTCTTAACATCCATTTGGTAAAGAGTGAATTTCATAATTGATGCAAAAGCAAGCAAAATTCGGATTGCCTCAAGTCGTGCAACCGGAGCAAAGGTTTCATCATAATTGATACCTTCCTCTTGGTTGTACCCTTGAGCTACTAATCTCGCTTTGTTTCTTATAATCAATCCGGATTCATCAAGTTTATTTCTATAAATCCATTTTGTGCCGATTATGGTATGATCATCGGGTTGAGGGACTAAGTCCCACACATCATTTCTAGTAAATTGATTTAGCTCTTCTTGCATAGCCATAACCCAATGTTCATCCTTAATCGCCGTTTTAATGGAATCCGGTTCAATTTGAGAAACAAAAGAGACAAAATGACAAATATTAAGAATAGACCTACGAGTTAATACTCCCTTTGAAATATCTCCTATGACTTTGTCAATAGGATGAGCTTTTACCATTTTCCAAGCCGGAGCAAGTTCTTCTTTGACTTCTCCTTCATCTTTTAAAACCTCCTTCTCTTTTTCTTCTTTTGAAAATTCAAAACCTTCATCACAAACATCACTCAAAACACCATCTTCTTTCGAAGACTCATTAAAAAAAACATGAATAGATTCTTCAATAGTCATAGTTCTTTTGTTAAAAATTCTATATGCTTTACTATGTGAAGAATAGCCCAAAAATATTCCCTCATCGGATTTGGAGTCAAATTTTCCAAGATGATCTTTTCAATTGTTTAACACATAAACTTTGCATCCAAAAACATGAAAGTGGGATATATTTGGTTTTCTTCCTTTGTAAAGCTCATAGGGGGTTTTCTTGAGCATGGGCCTAATTAAAATTCTATTCATGATATAGCAAGCCGTATTAACGGCATCGGCCCAAAAATAATGAGGTACTTGAGAATCATTTAGCATGGTTCTTGCAAGTTCCTCTAGCACCCTATTTTTCCGCTCTACCACTCCATTTTGTTCCGGAGTTCTTGGTGCGGAGTATTGGTGCTCAATACCATGTTTATCACAAAATCTATCAAATTTGTAGTTTTCAAATTCACCACCATGGTCGGTTCTAATAGTAATCACTTTTTGGTTTACTTGGTTTTGCACAAATTTAACATGACGTTTGAAAGATTTGTAGGTCTCACTCTTTGCACTTAAAAATAATGTCCATGTAAACCTAGAAAAGTCATCAACAATTACCAAGCCATAATAGTTGCCACCAAAGCTTTTTACTTGAGAAGGTCCAAACAAGTCCATATGAAGCATTTCTAATGGTCTTGTTGTGGACACATCATTTTTAGATCCAAAATGATTTTTGGTGTGTTTGCACTTTTTACAAGGGGTGCAATCACCTTCAATTTTAAAATTTAGCTTTGGTAATCCAACTACTAAGTCTTTTGATTGTAGTTTCTTTAATTGATTTACATTAATGTGAGCGGTCCTACGATGCCATAACCAAGTGTCACTCTCTTTGCTAACTAAACAAGTAGAAACCAAAGAGGTGATATTATTCAATTCAACCAAGTAAGTATTATTAGACCTTTTACCAACAAATTTGATAGATTCATCTTTGTCACTTTTTATGAGACATTGAGTAGAGGTAAATAGTACATGGTTACCAATATCACATAATTGACTAATGCTCAAAAGATTGTGTTCTAATCCTTGAACATAAAGTACATTATCAATAACCAAGTTGGAAGAATTACCAACTTTACCAATACCAAGAATTTTGCCTTTGTTGTTGTCTCCATAAGTGACATATCCACCTTCTTGAGGAGTAAGCTCTATGAAGTTCCGCTTATTTCCCGTCATGTGCCTTGAACATCCACTATCAAGATACCAAAGTTTCTTTTCCGTTCTAAGGCACACCTACAAGACAAAATTATTTGCTCATTTTAGGTAACCAAATTATGTTGGGTCCCTTTTGGTTAGCTTTGGGTGTTCCTCCCTTCTCAATTCAAACATAAGTGCCCTTTTGAATTTCAAAGTTCTTTATGTGGCACCTATTGTTTGTATGTCCAAAATTTCCACAATAAAAGCAAGTTGGTATCTTTGTAAAATCAACTTTAGAAAATGTACCAACCACTTTATTGTTCTTTTTCTTGTGGACATATCCTAAACCGGTTTTGTTTGAATTGTTTCTTTGTGAACTAAGTAACCGATCTAGGTTCCTATCACTATTGGAGAGTGTGTTGAGTTTGTTTTTCAAATCATTAACTTCCTTTTCAAGTTCACAACACTTCTCACAATGTGTGATAGTTTCCTTAGGATTTGCACATTCACAAACATGACTAGAGTTAACAAGTTCTAAGGATGCATTTTGGAGTTTCAAGTCATTTATATATTTTTCCAATTCATTGATTTCCTTTTGATACTCCAAGATTTTCTTTCCTTTTTCCTTGTTAACTTTAGCTAGTTTTTCAAATTGTGTTAACATTTCATTATACTCATTTAGCAAATCATCATAAGGAATAGTGAAAGTGGAAGAGTTAGAATTTTGAGAAGATACCTCATCCTCACTTTCACCATTGGCATTTGAGGCTTCATTGTTGCTTCTAGCCATGAGACAAAGATTTGCAACTTCGTCATCCGAGCTACTTGATGAGGATTTTGCATCCTTCTCCGGTGCATCCCAAACAATGTAAGCTCTCTTGCCTTTGCCCTCTTGGGTCTTCTTTTCACTCTTTCTCAAGTATGTGGGACATTCCATCTTGGTATGTACAATGCCTCCACATTCATAGCATTTTACTCCATCACTTGAGCTCTTGTTCTTTGATTTGTACTCCTTGGGTCTTTTATCTCTTGATGATGAACCACACTTTTTGCCCTTGAGGAATTTATTGAATCTTTTTGCAAATAATCCAATTTCCTCCTCATTGAGTGCATGATCGGAGTTCTCACTTGTAGAGTCATCTTCAACCTCTTTTGAGACTTTGGTTGAGGCCTTGAGAGAGATGCTCTTCTTCTTTTTGTCCAACTCCTCATGTGTGCTAAGTCTTGATAGCTCTATCTCATGTTCTTTGAGCTTCCCAAACAAGGTGGCCAAGTCCATAGTGTTCAAATCCTTAGACTCCTTGATGGTGGTCACCTTGGGTTGCCATTTTCTATCAAGACATCTCAAAACTTTATGAGTAGTTTCACCATCACGAAATTGTTTTCCTAGAGAAATCAAGTGACTAATGATATGTGAAAATCTCTTTTGTAAGTCATCAATGGATTCATTAGGGAACATGTGAAATAGTTCATATTCATGAGTTAAAGAATTTAATCTTGCGTTTCTCACTTCACTTGTTCCTTCATGAGTAACTTTCCAATGTTTCCCACATTTCTTTAGCCGACTTGCATTGAGAAACTCGATAAAATTCATCATGGGACAAGGCGGAGAAGATGATGTTTTTAGCTTTCAAATCAACAGATACTTTCTTTTTATCATCATCACTCCAACTTCTCCTAGGAATTTCAACGACTTCTCCATTTATCATATGTCTAGGAATATATGGACCATCTTCTATTGCATCCCAAATTTCGGTATCTATTGCTTCAATAAAAACTCTCATCCGAATCTTCCAATAAGCATTCCCTTCACCATTGAAGAATGGAGGGAGGTTTATTGAAGAGGATCCTTCTTGGTGATTGCTAGAGCCCATAATTTCCAAAGGATCTTTTCGAAAAAGCTTTTACGCTCGACCTTTCGACCGAGCTCTGATACCACTTGTTGGAAACCAACAAGCGGGCTTAGCAATTACTAGAGGGGGGTTGAATAGTAATATGAAGGCAACAATGACTAATTTTCTAATGCAATTAAGGTATAATTGATTTTGTGCAGATTTTTCTGAAACAGAGCAAAAACGCTCGAGTCTTTTTCAGACTACTCGAGTAAAATAGCAAGAACACTCGAGTCTTCTGAAGAACACTCGAGTAAATCGTGCAGAGTGCAGAAAACAGTTTCTGAGAAATTGGCACTTTAAATCAATAAGAATAAAACCAGTCCAAAGCAGATTAATAGAAGAATAGTAAGCAATTAAATAAAACTATAACAACTTAAAAACAACCTAATTGTTGCGGAATTACTACTCAAATTAAAAAGCCCCTTTTGAGAAACTTAGGATTGGTTTTTACTTGAAAGTAAAGAAAGCAATAAAAAGAGGACACCACCAATTTTATACTGGTTTGCTCTCTATTAAGAGAGCTAATCCAGTCCCCCTAAGAACCTTAGGAGTGTCTACTAAAATCAAATTGTTAGAAATATTACAAGGGATATTGAGATGCCTCACTCAACCTAACCCTTCCAAGAGTGTACCAAACTCTTAAATTTCTACCCCAATTTGAAGTTGGTGATGAAGACTCCTTCTTCCCAAGCTCCTTGAAACCTTCAAGAGCTCCACCAAGCTAAGAACCTCTTAGACTTTGCTTCGGAACCTCTCAAGTCTTGAATGAACCTAAGACCCACTTAGGTACACTTGGTTATCAACCAAGATTTTGGAACAAGATATGTAAGTGTATGTGGAGAAATACAACAAATTATTTCTACAATAATTAAGCACAATCTCTAACTCTTTGGACAAAGTAATAACAATGAATGAATAGTTGAGTTAGAGAGAATTTTCACTTGAGAGAGAGAATGAGCAAAGAGAATATTTTTGCTTGTGTCTTGTATGTTCTTGTTATCAAGTACAAAGGCAATAAGAATGGAATATATGGAAGAGGGAATGAGAGAGTGAAAACAAAGTTAAAATCCCATTCTTGTCCTCTTCCAGCGGTTAAAAAAATTGCTGACAGGACCAAAACACTCGAGTCTTTTTGGCTCCACTTGAATCTTTTGCCCATCTTCTAATAGTGATGCCCTTGTACTTGAGCTAACGGTCATATCTCTGATTTGAAGCAAAATACTCAAGTCTTTCGCAAATCACTCGAGTCTCTTGATCAGAGTTACTCGAGTCTTTTGCCCAAAGAGGATAAAAAATTTAAGTTTTTCTAAAACTAATTTCAATTCTCTTCTCAAGAGATAATTTTATGTAATGCCAACCTTTTTCATGCATTAAAATTATTTATCCTAGGATGAGATTAGCTCCTAAGCTACCCACTCTCAATTAGAGAAATAAAAATTACAATTAAAATAAAAGAGAGAATGACTAGCTAATGATGCACTTGATCTTCTTGAGTTGATGAGCTTGAATTCTTCCTTTAAATCCATGATCTAATTATATTGTCATCATCTAAACTATAACCACCTCATTGGAGACTTGATTCTATAGAAATAATACCAATTGTACTTATTTGTAGGACATTCTCCTTGATACTTGAAGATGTTTATAGAACATTATTTGCATCTTCAATTGAACCTACAAAAACAATCATGCTTTTCTTTTTGGTATCCAAATAGTAGTCTTGGATCCATTTTTGTTAGTTAAGGGATTTTCACCCTTCTTAACCCAAACAAAATTTCCTTTAGGTATACCATGCATTTTAACATAACACACATTTGAAGTATGTCCATGAGTGCCACAATAGAAACATGTTGGTGCATTTGAAAAATCAAACTTAGAAAAATCAACAACATTTCTATGAGACTTGCACTTAGCATTAGTATAACCCACACCAAACTTGTTTGAATTTTGTCTTTGAAAATTTAACAATGTGCGCAATATAATATCACCACTTGTGAAACTTGCAAGCTTATTTTTCAAAATAGCATTTTCATCTTTAAGCAACTTGCAACTCTCACAATCAACAACAACATTCAATCTACTAGCACAATCACAAGAAGAACTAGCATAAATGAGATCAAGAGTTTCATTTTGAAGATTAAGCTCATCAACTTGTTTTTGAAGTTCTAAAATCTCTTGTTGATGTTTCAAAATGAGCTTCTTCCTTTCTAAATTTTTCAAAACTAGTTTCTTAAATTCTTCATGCATTTCTTCATAAGCATTATATAAAATTTCATATTTGGAAGAAATTTCGGATTTAGTATCACTTACATCGCTTTCCTCGCTTTGTTCAATTGATTCATCATTTGAACTTTCTTCTTTATCTACTTGAACTAGCAAGTTAAGTGTAGCGACTTCTTCATCATCCGAAGAACTACTTGATGTGCTTTAATTTTCTTCTTCATCCCAAACAATGTATGCCTTTTTGTGCTTTGGATGTTTCTTCTCTTTCTTCATGTTTTTGAGATACTTTGAACATGTATACTTGATATGACCGGGTTTTCCGCATTCATGGCAAACCACTCCTTCTTTTGTTGTCTTGGTCTTGTAGTGTGGGGAATTCTTCTCTTTCTTTTTGACTTTGTTCAACCTTTCTTTTCCCCTTAGATGCTTGCTAAAATTTCTTAATAGAAGTTTCATAGACTCTTCATCAATGTCTGAATCGGAATCTTCACTATCAGAACTCTCTTCCTTTTTATATGAACTTCTAGCCTTAATAGCAATTCCTTTTCTTTCTTGGTTCTTATCCGATTCTTAATGCATATGCAAACGTCCAAGCTCCATTTCATGTTCTTGAAGCTTTCCGAAAAGTGTAGCTAAGTCCATGTTGTCCAAGTCCTTTGATTCAACAATTGCGGTAACCTTAGGTTGCCATTCACTGCTTAGACATCTTAAAACTTTGTTAACAACTTCACAATTCATAAAAGTCTTTCCAAGAGCAGTGAGATGATTAATAATATGAGTAAAACGTTTTTGCATATCACATATAGATTCATTAGGCAACGTACGAAACAATTCATATTCATGCATGAAAGAGTTTAATCTAGAACGCCTAACTTCACTAGTGCCTTTATGTGTGACTTGCAAGGTGTCCCACATTTCTTTGGCATTACGACATTGGGAGACTCTAAAGAAATCATCATAAGATAGAGCCGAAGTGATGATATTCTTAGCTTTTAAATCATATTGAATTTTATTTTTATCATCATCGGTCCACTTATCTTTGGGAACTAATTGAGATGCATCATCTACTTGTTTTGAGGGAATGTGAGGACCATTCTCAATGGCTTCCAAAATATTCATATCTATGGCTTCTATAAAGATTCTCATTCTAACTTTCCAATAAGCATAACCCTCTCCACCAAACATTGGAGGACGACTTATTGAAGCACCTTCACCACCAAAGGGATTCGTAGAGCCCATTGTAGTTTCCTCAAGGATCTTTACGGAAAAGCTCTATGCTCGTGTCTTTCGACCGAGCTCTGATACCAATTGTAAGAACTACAATCGGTGGGTGAATTAACTAAGCAACACTAGGAGAACACCTAGAAGGGGGGTTGAATAGGTGTTTAAGAAACCTTGAAAGATTTTCGAACGAATCAAATCGAAACAATTAAAACGAATGATTTTTACAAAATTTGCAGCCCTTAATCGATTAAGCTACAGGCTAATCGATTAATGCCTAACAGCAAACTTTGGTTAATCGATTTACACCTTCAGTTAATCGATTAATCATTGTTGAAACTGAAAAGTCACTTTTCAATTGAATACAAAAATCAATCAATTAACACATATGATCAGAGATAAAGCGGAATTGATTAACACCAATATTCTTAATGATTACCTAGGTTATGAAAATGATTTTCCCCAATTCAATTTAGACAATTAAAACCTAATTCAATCAATTATGGAAAATCAAACTTTTCTAGGTTTTCAAACAAGAACAATATGAAATGACAAAACTAAAGAGTTAAGGGAAGAGAAGCTTGCCCAGAGATTTATACTGGTTCACTCACAACCACCGTGAGCTACATCCAGTCCCCTCTTATCAACAGAGAGAGTTTCTTCACTAAGGAATTAGAATTCTCAGATTACAAGTAATCCGCCTCTGAAGACTCCCTTCTTGATAGCCTCCAAGAGATACCTCACTCTTGTCTTGCAATCCTATTGAAATCCAATATAACCTTCTTCCTTGCTTGTTGATAACCCCACAACAAGTCTTCCACTTGCTTGTTGATTCCTCACAACAAGACTTCCAATTTGCTTGTTAACACAACAAAACTTCCAACTTGATTTACTTGATGAAAACCACCAAGACTTCTCCTTTGTTATAGATAGCTTGCCTTCTTGCAAAGATTACAACACAATAGAAAATACAACACCCTAATGAATCTTTTTCAAGAACTAAGAACAATTAGTAATTGAGATTAAAAGGTTTCTTGATCAAAGAATGTGAAAATGAAAGCTTTGATCTATGAGAAAGTGAGAGAGAATGTTGAGAAAATAGAGTGGCTTTGATCTTTCGAAAATGATATGACAATGATGTTAGTTCATCACAATGATTAGGAAAAAGTTTATATAGAATACCCAAAAGTTAGGAAACTTAAAAACTGATTTTGAGAAGTGAAAAACGTATTTTAAAAAACCAGTTCAACAACTGTTAATCGATTAACTACTCAGGTTAATCGATTAACACTTGTTAAATTTATGTTAATCGATTAAGCCATCATGTTAATCAATTAAGACCTGGTGCAAAAGCTGTTAATCGATTAACATTGCTTGTTAATCGATTAAGCACTGTAAAAACACTTCTAAAAACTTGTTTTCTCAAATCTATACCTTTTCTTTCAAAACTCTAAGCCACCTATTGATTTAGGTTAAGTAAATACTCAAAATATAATATGATCATGTACTTGATAGAGATTCACTACCATATAATAAACTCTACCCAAACTCATCAAACTATAAGACTCAAAATAAAGATATTACAACTCAATACACAAATTGAATCTTAATATGCTTGCTCTCTCTTCATCATTGTTGTTTGTTGTGCTTTGGTGAGCTTCTCCATAACTTGAGCTTGATCAAAACATTTGTCATTATCAAAACCATCAAAACCACGCACTTGCATAATAGATCTCACAATGTTCACATGCACATGCCGTCTAGATCTAACATATAAATTAGCGGATCATAAAGAAGATTTGATTAGAAGAGAAAAATTATCTAGAGATAATTTAGAAACAGTAAAAATAGCAACTTACGTAGAAGAAATTGGTTTTGAAGAATGGCTAATTTCTGCCTGTAGAAAAATCTGATATCAGAGCTCGGAAACGAGTTCTAGGAGGTAAAAAAAAGGGTTCCATACCCCCTATACATAAGAGGGCACCGAAGTAGTCACCTAACTAGCAATTGTCAAAATGATTAAAGTAGTTGTAGTTATCTTTTTTATATTGCTGAAAACAAAGCATTTGTGGAAAGATCATGATGTGTATGGTTTTAAGACTGATTTTACACAAACAATAATAGAAAACAGCAGAAAAATTTCACTAAAGCATGGTTCTTCAAGATAGGTGACGTATTCGTATTCGTTACATATTGGATACCGGTATATGTATGGTACTTTTGGGTATGTATTGGGTATATACCAGTTTATTATTATTTTAATTTAAAGTTAGGTACACGTACCGTCATATTGAGTATATTCATATATATATTAAGTATGTCGGATTACACTTTAAATATGTATTATTTGAAAACTATGTCCTTCGTCTAAAAATTTCGGTTTTTTCTTATATTCACATCATAATTTTAAATTTAACATAATTAATTTCTCATTCTTACATGTTAATAGATTTTGAGTATCAATTTCTTATTGAATACATTTTATCCTACGTCAATGTCAATTTATTTGTTTGTATATTATTTATTTATATTTATCTATTAATTTTAAATTTATAATACCGTATCCGTTTCCTAATTTTTTAAAATATAACATATCATGTACCTATACTCATATATGTTATTGATATCATACCCTTATCACTTAGGATAGAAAAAATTCCTTCTTTTTGTTTTGGAGAATTTTTTTTTTCAACAAAACACACTCCAAGTGAATTTGAAGCCATAGCCCATAAGGAGTAGATTAATTAATGGTCTTTCCTGTTAGCTACTTCAAATGGAGGCCGTTGTTTCTTGCATCACCCATTTTCATTCTTTCCATACTTTTTAATATATTTTTTTCATTTCAAAGACAACCTTCTATATTGAATTTCATCCCACCCTATTCTCTTCCTTTTGCATGTCTAGCATCATCCTTGTTCTGTCCATCCGAATTAAAATCGCTAAATTTTAGTTTCCAAATCCACACTTTAGCCCCGATCCCCATCTTAAAAGTAAAATTTCTAAAAAATCTTTTCTTCTTATTCTTTTCTCCAAATCCCAAATTTCCTCATCTTCCCCTTCAAACCCCAAATCCCAAACCTCCTCATCTTCCTTTTCAAACCTCAAACCTTTTCATCTTTCATTCCAAATAATTTTAGAAACTTCCCATATTAGAGCCCCAAAGTTTGTTGAAAGTAACTAAAAAAAGTATGAAAGAGATGTTGAAGGAAACCTTTTTCTGTTTCTCTTTTTTTTCGTCACTGTAGTTATTCCGACGAACCAGAGTCGGAAAATTTAAAAACTACAAAAAAATTTAACTGTAAGTTTTTCCGATATCCCCGTGTCGGAAAAAATTCTGACATTGGTTCGTCGGAATAACTTCAGTGACAAAAAAAAGAGAAACAGAGAGCGGTGACGGCGGTAACGACGATAAATGAGTGAGAGATAGGTGAAAGTGAGTATGGATTTAGGAGTGAGAGGGCTTTTTCTGTTTCTCTTTTTTTTCGTCGCTATAATTATTCCGACGAACCAATGTCGAAAATTTTTCCTAAACGGGTGTGTCGGAATATTCAAAAACTACAAATAATTTTTGTAAGTTATTTCCAATATTCCCGTGTCGAAAAAAATTACGACACTGATTCGTCGGAATAACTATAGTGACAAAAAAAAAGAGAAACAGAAAGCGGTGACTGCGATAATGACGATAAATGAGTGACAGATGGGTGAAAGTGAATATGGGTTTGGGAGTGAGAGGGAGGTTGATGTGAGAAGAGTTGGAAGATGAAGGGAAAGTGAGGTTTGGGGTTTAGAGGGGAAAAATTTTGTTTTGAAGGTAATGGTATAAAATAAAAAATGGGGTTTGGGGGCTAATGTATTGTATTTGGTGGGGACCTATGTTCCATCAATACGGGTACAATATCAGATACGGGTACAGTACCGAGTACAGGGTACGACATTTTCTAAGAAATTAGAGTTCGAGTACGACAATATAAATTCTAATTTTATAAATAAATATATATAAACAAGATGTAAATAAACGATTTTAGCATTGACATATCTCGTAAAATTAGAGGTTGATGCTCAAAATAAGTCAAGATATAAGGCTGAAAGATTGATTATAACATTAAAATATAAATTCTAAGGTAAAAATTATATTATTGATACGATTCACACCTAAAATATATCTTAACATACCAATTACAAGTACTCAGGAGTATGATATGTGTACTGGTACCCAAGGTGTACCCGGTACGGATACGTCACCGGTTTAGGAATACCCATGTTTCAAAGGTGGGGATAGATTAAAATTCTTCCTAAAAAGGTATAAAAAACATGCTAATAGCTCAAATGGGTCAGCCAGCAAGAAAAGGCCCAATAGCTTAGACTAACAAAACATCCTTAGTTCAAGCGTGCGTTTAGAGTAAGCATTAGGGTTTTTTTGGTTCTAAATTTTCTGCAGCCATTCTCTCTCGTATTTGTACTTTGGCCTTGAGTTCCATTGTTTCACGTATCAATTTGGTAACTATGGATAAAGCTGATACAGGTATAGAGGATGATGAAAGCCTTAATCATGATGCTACCACATATATAAGTTTGGCTAAGTATTTAGAGGATATGTCTTTGTGGGATATGTTCGAAACCATAGAGAAGGAGAAAGTTAGTTTTTTATTAAGTCATAGACGTGAAATGAGGGTATGTAAGTCTTTTTTTTTTGGTCTAATAGTTTAAACATGGAGTTTATTTTATTAATTTATTATTCTCACTCTTTTCATTCTCCCTGCAGATATCTATTCGTACATACCTTGATGCAATCAACTTTGCATATTCTATGGAAAGTAGTGCTGCCATCATGCAAAGTGATAATGCACGTGCTGAATTGGATAGTTTTAAGAAAGGAATAGTTCAACTATCCAAAACATTTAAAAGAAGGTAAGAAATTGTCATAAATCTCAAAAGTTTTACATAGCTGTTAAGATAATGTTTCTATCCTTGAAACTTTGATATTTCAAACTATTGCGAGCAAATGCGATGGTTGCTTTGGTGTTTTTAATAATTATGAACCCAAATTTAAAAGAGTAACATGACATACGTGTCTTATTTCATGGACCAATTTCCAATTTCGAAAATCTTAGGGATTAAATTGATCGATACCTATAAAGTCAGTGACCAATTTGACATATTACTTAAATTTAAAATCTAATAAATTTACTTAGGCATTTTATTTCACTAACCTTATTATTATTTACTCTTGGAAAATGCTAAGCATCTAAATGCAATTAAAAGATGTTGGAAAATATGTTTTTTTAGATTTTCGAGAGATAAAGTATGATGGATTCATGATTAAATTTTTTTTTTAGTAATCTTAACAACTACCGTAAGGACACTTGTTAGCAAGACCCTCTACTTTTTGTTGGGTTTTGGTGGAAAATAGAGATGATAATTGAATAGATGGATATGGGAGAGGAGATAGATTAGCACATGAAATGTAACAAATATTAGATTGAATAATAGTTGAAGGAGTAATTTGGTGGAGTGGAGGGCGATGCATAGTATTTTTAATTGATCATCCTCCATTAAACCACGCATTACAATGGCTTCCTAAATACCTATTTATAAGACTGGTGGAGGAAACTTCCACAAGTTTCCATCATTATGTATTTTACTAGATTATTCTACATGTTTCATTTGCACTCATAGTAGTCATAGTGCTAGAAACTTCTACCTTAGCTTAGATGTTCTACATGTTTCTAGTTGGTGCTTATTTGTTGCTATTACAAGATTTTACTTCAATTGTCTAGAAGCTACTAGAAATTAGTTGACTCTAATGGTTGTATCTCTGGAATTATCTAGAAATTTGCTGCATATATGTTCCAACACTTTTTACTCATTAATCTTCTTTAATGCCTCTTTTCCAGAAAGTCACTGGAGAGTAAGCACGAAACTCTTTGCCGTGTCATCAAGGATATCATTTCAAGACGAACTCAAATTGAGCTCTTATTGAAGGAGCTTAAAGTGGAAGTAACGGTTAAAGACCTTGAAGAATATGACAAAGAGGAGAAAAAGGAATCCAAGAAAGGCAAGAAAAGGAAGAAAATGAACTAAAGGAATGCCACGATCAGTGATGTATCAAGGATTTATGCAATGTTGGTAACTTGGTATTGCTGTGTTCTCGGATTATGCAATAATTTCTTGAACCAAAGAAGGCCCAAGCGTATCACTCAAGAGCCACACAGGATTTAGAACTATGCTCAATAATAAATATTCTGTTTGTTAGGATTCTTGCCTTTCAGTATCTTTAATACTCTTTTAATATTGTGCCATCTCTATGGTTGCAATTGGTTTGAGAATGTTTAGTGTTTATTTGTGCGTTTGTTTATGTAAAGAAAAGATCAGATAATTGAGCTTTCCCTTTGTGTTTTACCATATATCTCGAGAAATTTTACCGAGACTTTGAGTTGATTACCTTTGATTAATTATTTATTAGACAAAAAAGCTGCAATATGATATTTGTTTAAATGTGTAAGGCTAAAATTGAATTGTTTATAAGATACATTGAATACTACATACAACATTAAAATTTCTCCCTAGAAGTTATTCTCTTAAAAGGATCATTAAATCTTGGTCTGAATGACATGAGTTTTTGAATTCAATCTCGATATTCTATGTGTGTGAGTAGTAGTTCTTTGAAATAAGTCTTTTATGAAAAACCTTGGACAATGTAATTAGGTCTTTCTGTCTCAACTCTCTGATTGTGAATACTAACCAAACTAAATGCATCAATTGTTTTTTATTTATGTTTGAGAAAAAGTTGGTATTCGTTTGCTATGATTGATTGCCTGCTACTATGTTCATGTATAACAGTTTGCTTTAGATTTTTTATAATTTAATCTAAACGCAGTGAAATGTTTATATTACTCACATATTACTTTATTCCAATGTTTAAATTAGTACTGATAAAACTTTTATTTTCTTCACTGATAGTTTAGCCTAAATCAGACATTTTGTTTTAGTTTGATGTTTGTCTGACTTTCAGAATGGGTTTCACACTCTGACTTTTAAATATTAAATGGGTGAGTATAGTGTATAAGTAGCATGAGACCACCAGTATCAAAACCTGAACATACCACCAAAACAACATTGATTACTAATTGCCAGATACAAAGGTACAAACCAACATTGATTACCTTTTACATTTGTCATACACAAAGGTACAAGTACAACATACAACTTCCCATATTTGTTAGGTTCTCTCATTTACCTTGCGTTTGTTATACTGAATTTACTGTAACATATACTGGGTACTGACTCCTTTTTAAATAAGGTCTCTTAAAAAAATTTTAAAAAAAATGACAAATCATGTCCTTGTACCTATTTTTGAGAAAAATATCTTTTCCTATAACCTTGCCAAATCGGGAGGCTCCAACCACCGGGGAGTCATATTGGTATAGGGTCATGGGAAGTGTGAGAATTCATCTATAAGTGAGACACCACTCTTGAACCAAAACTTTAAGACAATGGTTCTATGGATCTTTCCATTTATAAACCCTCATCCTATCCAATGTGAATCTTTAACTCACATTTGAATACTCAACAATCTCCCCCTTCAACCATGACTCCAACCACCGGGGAGTCATATTGTTCCAAGGTCATAGGAAGTGTGAGAAGCCATCCATAAGTGAGACACTGCTTCTTAAACCAAAACCTTAAGATAATGATTCTATGGATGTTGCCACTTATAAACCCTCATCATATCCAATACGAGACTTCAACTCACATTTGAATACCCAACAATGTTCCTCTTCAATTGTGAATTCCCACACTTACCAGACACTCCCCCTTATCCATCATGTCCTAGCCTCACATTGCTCCAGGGTCATGGGAAATGTGAGGAGCCATCAATAAGTGAGAGAACACATCTGAAACCAAAACTTTAGCTTAAAGCAATGGTCCTATATATGAGTCTTGTCACTTATAAACACTATTATTAGTCATCTCATCCTATCAATGGGGGACATTAGCTCATACTTGAATACCTAACAACAGGATCACACAAGGTGATTTATCCTCATGGCATTACCGCGATGTGATGTATATAGAAGGATGAGTTCGTGCTAACGGTTACATAATTTCACACGGGCATTGGTTAACATGAACTGAAGGTGTGTGACATGGGCATTAGTTAACATTGATGCACGGTGTGTGGTGGGTGATGTCGGTCACTGAGGAACTTTCGAAGATGACGATCATGGAAGTTTCACCATAAACTTTTCATCATGGTTTAGACATATGCAACATGATGACAAAAATGCTCTTTATGGTGGAGTATGATAGTTCTTTTGAACTATGATAGTCGGTATAGACAATAATTATATTGTCCGTTTAGGCAATAAAGACATAAATGTGTATATTTCTATCAAGGTGGAGCTTGTTAAGTATTACTCCTTCCGTCCCATAAGGATGGTAAAAACTGATAAAATTTTTTGTCCCAACTAAAGTTAAAGTAATTAATGAAAGAGTTTAGAAATTGCAAACTTTGAATTGTGATTGGTTAGTCAATGCAAAATACATTAAATTAGTTGTTTGGTAATTGATTGATGTGTTAAACAAATCATTAAATACATGTCTCCTTAATTTTTTTTTTAGTATTGCAACTTTTTACCATTTTTGTTGTTCGAAAGGAGTATATTTTTGTAAGTCCCACATTGACTGAGACTGGAATGAAGGAAGGAGGTCAATGCTATATATTGGGCTCAAATTCCTTGTTTTATTTGACCATAGTTAGAAACATTTTAAGCTTTTATCTAACCTTTCTTTCTTCTCATACTTAGAGAGAGATTATTGTGAGATGTAGTTTAGATATTGTAAAACTTGAAGAATAATGTGAATGTATTGATGTCAAAAATAGAATAGTCTATATATTATAAAAATTTTCACATAGTAATATTTTTTATTATCTTCAGACAATGAACGTGGTTTTTTTTTTTTTGGATTTTAAAGTCGCCAAAACCCAAATTTCACCACCACACTATTTTCATGATCAAGTGGAGTTTTCTTCCTAGTGAGTGGTTTAAATTTACAACTCTGTCTGTATTTGACATCTATATAGGACACCTGCCTTTTCAGGTTAAAACTGGTGGGTCCTGCAGTTTCTCTTTCTTACAGGACCCACCACTTTTTACCAAAAAAGGCAGGTGTCTACATCTGTTGTCAAATACAGAAGTCCCAATAACATTTTTGTTAAATTTAACATTGATGGTGCATCTAAATTCTAAAGGCAACCACTTGATAAAGCCTAATCCCACATCAAACCATCACTAAGCAAGATAAAAGATCAAAAACATTATCGTTACCTTACTTTATCATGATAATAACCTTGTCAAAAATAACCAGTTACACTCAACAGCTTATATTATCACGAGAAGCTAAGTTAGTTCTAACCTTCACTCTATAGTCTAAATTAAACCTTTGAAACCCACGCTTGGGGAGTGGACGCTTTGGAGACACCTAAGTTTAGAGTAATTACCAAAAGGGTACACTTATCCTCATGAAGGTCTCTACATTTGCAAATGTGTTAATGGTGATTCTATTCCTGTCATTGTTTTGCACTCTGGAAACTCTTACAAAATAGAAATAACCTGACGCTGCTCAAAATTGAGCTAGGTATAAAAATTAACAAGATTGTTCAGTCCTGTTGTGGTACGAATCGAGAAACAACAGGGAATGTGAGTAAAGTTTGTGTTTCTTGAACTGTCAAATGATCCTATTTATAGGCCACAACAACTATAGATAAATGGAATGCTGGCATAGTTGTATGCAATGTCATACTCAATCCCAGTATATTACACATAATGTGACAATATTATGAGATATTGTTTAGATATATTATAACAATAGGTATAGATAAGGCAAGGTATAGAATGGATGAGAACCATTCTTGAAGACGAACAATCCCACCATTTGTTTTTGGATATATATTATCGATGGTGTTGATACAGTACACCAAAATGGTAGAATCGGTTACTAACTTAAAATCCTTAATTATCTGAATTTATTATTTTCTCTACAAGTTAGTTTGCATTTTATAAGTTCCTGCCTGAAAATTTCATAAATATAAGTGCTCCCTAGCTAGTTCTTGAAGTTTATGTTGTCCACCTAAACGGCATAGTATGAACTATGAACATGAGGAGAATCAAGATCCGATTTGTGACAAAATAGTTGGTTCATTAAATTTCCTGCAAAATGAAGTTATGTGATTGTGTCATAAACAGATGATTTTATGGTAATTGATTCATTAACTTTGTTGCAAATTCCATTTTAAAAGCGGAACCTTTTCATATGTTTACCTATAGCAGTCTTCGATGACAATTATAAAGTTAACGTTTTTCCTTCTCACAGTGGTTACGTATGCATTTGTGCTTGATGTTCTAATGAAGTTTCACCACTCTGGCGTTGAATAACCTCAGTTTGTTGGTCACATAGTTGACTCAAGTCTTCCATATTTGTTAGATTAGGTTCTGCATTCATGATTGTATCCTACATGATTCAAAAAGTAAGACAATGAATAAACATCTTCCAAACAGAAACAATGGAAAGGAAAACTTGCTGACTACACAAGTTATGAAGAAGAGAAAATTTCAGTATGACCATACCAGCCAAGGAAATATTGACATGAAACATAAACCAAGTTGAATGTATGTGTTTTTCGTGCACAACATAAATTGCAAATGCTATGTTACATAATATTAATAGCAAGTGGAGAAGGCTCAAATATAGTATTATTGTATTAGTGGTGAGAATTAATATGTTTAGTATAGTATTATTGTATTAGCTCTGATACCAATTGTAAGAACTACAATTGGTGGGTGAAATAACTAGGAGACACTAGGAGAACACCTAGAAGGGGGGGTTGAATAGGTGTTAGAGAAACCTTGAAAGATTTTCGAAAGAAACGAATCGAAACGATTAAAACAAATGATTTTTGCAAATTTCTCAGCTGTTAATCGATTAAACAAACCTGTTAATTGATTAACACTTCAAAAAACACTTAGTTAATCGATTAATAAAACTGGTTAATCGATTAATGCCGAAAGCTTGTTTTTATTTAATCGATTAACACCTTTAGTTAATCGATTAATTACTGTTAAAACTGAAAAATCACTTTTCAATCAAAACGAAAATCAATCAATTAACACATATAATCAGAGATAAAGCGGAATTGATTAACACCAATATTCTTATTGATTACCTAGGTTATGAAAATGATTTTCCCAAAATCAATTTGCACAATTAAGATTCAATTCAATCAATTATGAAAATAATCTTTTCTAGGTTTTCAACCAAGAACAAAATGAATGACTTGAATGTAAAGAGTTAAGAGTTTAGAGATACTACACAGTGATTTATCCTGGTTCACTTTCATCCACTTGAAAGCTACATTCAGTCCCCTCTTCAACCAAGAGAGATTCTTCACTATGAGGAATTAGAGTTCTCAAATTACAAGTAAATGCCTCTCAAGACTCCCTTCTTGATAGCCTACAAGAGATACCACACCCTTGCCTTGTAACTCTATTGATGCTCTAATCTAACCTCTAACCTTGCTTGCCGATTCCCCACAACAAGTCTTCCAATTTGCTTTGAGATACTTCAAAGGCTTCCACTTGCTTGATGATGCCTCACACCAAGACTTCCAATTTGCTTGTTAACACAACAAGACTTCCAATTGCTTGATAACAATCAAGACTTCCAAATGCTTGTTTGCTTGATGAACAACCAAGACTTCCTTTGTTGTAGATAGCTTGCCTTCTTTGCAATGATTACAACTCAAATGGAAAACAATAACAATCCTATGAATCTCTTTCAAAAGCTATGAAAATATCAACATGAGAGATTCAAAGATTCTTGATCAAAGAATGTAAAAATGAGAACTTTGATCTTGAGAAAGTGAGAGAGAATAGAGTGGCTTTTAGAAATTGATTTGTTCTAAAGTGTAATAATGATTCACAAAGGTTAGGAAAAGGTTTATATAGAATACCCAAAAGTTAGGAACACTTCAAAATACTTTTGAGAAGTGAAAAACGTATTTAAAAAACCAGATCTGTACGTGTTAATCGATTAACAAAGGTCTTAATCGATTAATACATTAGTTAATCGATTAAGTGCGCAAGGCATAAAAATTCTAATCGATTAGTCAAAGTGCTTAATCGATTAGTCAAATGAAAACCACTTAAAAACTTGTTTTCTCAAAAACTAAACCTTTTCTTTCAAACCTTTAAGCCACCTATTGATTTTAGGTTAAGTGAATACTCAAAATATGATATAATCATGACCTTGATAGAGATTCACTACCCTCTATTAACTCTACCCAAACTCATAAACTAAAAGACTTGAGAGGCGAAAGATATTACAATAAAACATAAACTACCAAACTAAGTCTTCATGAGCTTGCTCTCTCTTCATCACTTGATGTTTGTTGTTGCTTGATGAGCTTGAACTTGATCAACACATTTGTAGCTTGTTCAAAACCTTTTGTCATTTATCAAAACATTCTCAATGGATCTTACAATAGGAACCTAGATCGGTTACTTAGTTCTCAAAGGAACAATTCAAACAAAACCGGTTTAGGATATGTCCACAAGAAAAAGAACAATAAAGTGGCTGGTTCATTTTCTAAAATTGACTATACAAAGAAACCAACTTGCTTTTATTGTGGAAAGTTTGGACATACAAACAATAGGTGCCACATAAAGAAATTTGAAATTCAAAAGGGCACTTATGTTTGGATTGAGAAGGGAAAAACACCCAAAGCTAACCCAAAGCGACCCAACATAATTTGGGTACCCAAAATGAGCAAATAATTTTTGTCTTGTAGGTGTGCCTTAGAACGGAAAAGAAACTTTGGTATCTTGATAGTGGATGTTCAAGGCACATGACGGGAGATAAGCGGAACTTCATAGAGCTTACTCCTCAAGAAGGTGGATATGTCACTTATGGAGACAACAACAAAGGCAAAATTCTTGGTATTGGTAAAGTCGGTAATTCTTCCAACTTGGTTATTGATAATGTACTTTATGTTTAAGGATTAGAACACAATCTTTTGAGAATTAGCCAATTATGTGATATTGGTAACCATGTATTATTTACCTCTACCCAATGTCTCATAAAAAGTGACGAAGATGAATCTATCAAATTTGTTGGCAAAAGGTCTAATAATACTTACTTGGTTGAATTGAACAATATCACCTCTTTGGTTTCTACTTGTTTAGTTAGCATTGAGAGTGATACTTGGTTATGGCACCGTAGGACCGCTCACATTAATGTAAATCAATTAAAGAAACTACAATCAAAAGACTTAGTAGTTGGATTACCAAAGCTAAATTTTAAAATTGAAGGTGATTGCACCCCTTGTAAGAAGTGCAAACACACCAAAAATCATTTTGGATCTAAAATGATGTGTCCACAACAAGACCATTAGAAATGCTTCATATGGACTTGTTTGGACCTTCTCAAGTAAAAAGCTTTGGTGGCAACTATTATGGCTTGGTAATTGTTGATGACTTTTCTAGATTTACATGGACATTATTTTTAAGTGCAAAGAGTGAGACCTACAAATCTTTCAAACGTCATGTTAAACTTGTGCAAAACCAAGTAAACCAAAAAGTGATTACTATTAGAACCGACCATGGTGGTGAATTTGAAAACTACAAATTTGATAGATTTTGTGATAAGCATGGTATTGAGCACCAATACTCCGCACCAAGAACTCCGGAACAAAATGGAGTGGTAGAGCGGAAAAATAGGGTGCTAGAGGAACTTGCAAGAACCATGCTAAATGATTCTCAAGTACCTCATTATTTTTGGGCCGATGCCGTTAATACGGCTTGTTATGTCATGAATAGAATTTTAATTAGGCCCATGCTCAAGAAAACCCCCTATGAGCTTTACAAAGGAAGAAAACCAAATATATCCCACTTTCATGTTTTTGGATGCAAAGTTTATGTTTTAAACAATGGAAAAGATCATCTTGGAAAATTTGACTCCAAATCCGATGAGGGAATATTTTTGGGCTATTCTTCACATAGTAAAGCATTTAGAATTTTTAACAAAAGAACTATGACTATTGAAGAATCTATTCATGTTGTTTTTAATGAGTCTTCGAAAGAAGATGGTGTTTTGAGTGATGGTTATGATGAAGGTTTTGAGTTTTCAAAAGAAGAAAAAGAGAAGGAGGTTTTAAAAGATGAAGGAGAAGTCAAAGAAGAACTTGCTCCGGCTTGGAAAATGGTAAAAGCTCATCCTATTGACAAAGTCATAGGAGATATTTCAAAGGGAGTATTAACTCGTAGGTCTATCCTTAATATTTGTCATTTTGTCTCTTTTGTTTCTCAAATTGAACCGGATTCCATTAAAACGGCGATTAAGGATGAACATTGGGTTATGGCTATGCAAGAAGAGCTAAATCATTTTACTAGAAATGATGTGTGGGACTTAGTCCCTCAACTCGATGATCATACCATAATCGGCACAAAATGGATTTATAGAAATAAACTTGATGAATCCGGATTGATTATAAGAAACAAAGCGAGATTAGTAGCTCAAGGGTACAACCAAGAGGAAGGTATCGATTATGATGAAACCTTTGCTCCGGTTGCAAGACTTGAGGCAATCCGAATTTTGCTTGCTTTTGCATCAATTATGAAATTCACTCTTTACCAAATGGATGTTAAGAGTACTTTCTTGAATGATTTTATAAATGAAGAGGTGTATGTTAAGCAACCTCCCGGTTTTGAAAGTCATGAATTTCCAAATCATGTGTACAAATTGAAAAAGGCACTTTATGGATTGAAACAAGCTCCTAGAGCTTGGTATTATCGATTAAGTTCCTTTTTATTAGAAAATGACTTTCAAAGGGGAAAAGTTGATAATACCTTATTTATTTATAAAACTAAAGAAGACACATTGTTAGTGCAAATTTATGTTGATGATATTATCTTTGGTGCCACTAACGAGTTTCTTTGTAGAAAGTTTTCTAATTTGATGAAAAAGGAATTTGAGATGTCTATGATGGGAGAGCTCAAGTTCTTCATAGGACTTCAAATCAAGCAAGTCAAGGAGGGGATTTTTGTGCATCAAGGAAAATATTGCAAAGAGCTCCTTGAGAAGTTTGGATTGGACAAATGCAAGGAGGCCTACACTCCAATGAGCACTTCATGCTACCTAGACAAGGATGAACAAGGTACCCCGGTTGATGTTAGTAAATATAGGGGCATGATAGGTAGTCTCCTATATCTCACTGCATCTAGACCAGATATTATGTTTAGTGTATGCATGTGTGCTCGATTTCAAGATAATCCTAAAGAATCACACCTATCCGCGGTTAAACATATATTTAAATATCTTAAAGGAACAATAAATACCGGATTATGGTATCCTTATGATGCAAATCTTAGTTTAGTTGGTTACTCGGATTCCGACTTTGCGGGATGCTAGCTTGATCGTAAAAGCACTAGTGGTACTTGCCATTTATTGGGAAGTTCACTAGTGTCATGGTTTTTTAAAAAGCAAGTTTGTGTTGCTCTTTCAACCGTCGAAGCGGAATATATCGCCGCCGGAAGTTGTTGTGCTCAACTATTATGGATGAAACAACAACTATCGGATTTTGGTTTAAAATTAGAAAGTGTTCCCATTAAATGCGATAATACGAGTGCCATAAACTTAACTAAGAATCCGGTTTATCATTCAAGAACCAAGCATATTGAAATTAGACATCATTTTCTTAGAGATCATGTGCAAAAGGGTGATTGTACTATTGAATTTGTTAGCACATCAAATCAATTAGCAGATATTTTTACTAAACCATTGCCAAGAGATACCTTCTATCACATAAGAAGGGAACATGGAATTTTAGATGAGTCAAGCATTAGCTAATTGATTTGTGTTTTTGTTGAAAAATCACCAAGTATGTCTAATTAAATGTGCATTGATGCTTGATGAACAATTGGTCCTTGAGATGTTGTGAAATATATGATTTTGATTGTGAGTGATTTTAATTCCAAATTGTGTTGATGTTCAATGTGTTGGATTTGTGAAAATGTGTTCAAAATGTGTTTAAAACTGTCTGTCTGATAAATTCACTCGAGTATTTGAAAATTTACTCGAGTATTTTAATTCCAATTTAAATCAGTTTTAATTAGAAAAAGTTTTTGGGCATGTCTGACGAATTCACTCGAGTCTTTTCAATTTCACTCGAGTCTTTTTGATTTTACTCGAGTCATTTAAGCTATACTCGAGTGCTTCGTGTTTTTCATATTTACATGGTTTCAGGTAGCCCAAAACACTCGAGTAAATTTCGGTCCACTCGAGTAAATTTCAGAACCTGAAAGTTGAACTCTCGGACTAGGCAAAATACTCGAGTCCTTTCCTCAAGACTCGAGTCATTTTCCTTAGAACACTCGAGTGTTTTCCAAAACACTCGAGTAAATCGAATAGTTCTTAAGCAGTTGCAGTGTGTTTTCTCCTCATTTTTCATGACCTCTCTTCTTCTCACTCGAGTTCTCTCGACCTCTTTCAACAAAAATCAGTTTTCAACTCAAATTTTTCCCATATTTCAACTCAAAATCATCTTCTAATCATTATTCAACCCTTATTTCACATCAAATCTCTCTTTTTCACCTATTAATTCAAAACCCCCTTTTCAAACCCTAACTCCCAATCACCCAAAATTCATCAATTTTTCTTCCAAATTTGTGCAAATGTCTACTTCTAGAGGTCCAAAACGCCCAAGGAAGCAAAGGAGGGAGCCCACTCCTTCACCTTCTTCATCTTCATCGGAGGAGGATGACTTCTTTTCTGCAGAGGAGTGTGCTAGGAGGGAAGCCCTCTTTGTGTCTCATACTTACGGTGTTCAGAGTTGGACAACTGAAAGCTTTCTTCAGGGTAATGGTTTTCATTTTGTTCAAAAGCTTAGAGACCAAAGACTCATGCCTTTCATATCTTTTCATGGTCCAATATACCTTAGGCTAGTTCGCCAATTTTATGCAAACTTTAGGTATGTTGCTAACTCTAGGTATGAATCCTGTGTAGTGGGTACTCAATTTCAGATTCGCCCTAGGGACCTAGAGACTGTTTTTGGTATGTCACGATCGGGGACGAACACATTTACTGCTAATTCTGATGCTATTTTTCGAAATTTGCTTCGTCCTGATCGTAGATATACCAGAAATGAGAAGAAGGTTGTGATCATGACCGCACCCAACCGAATCCTGCATTACATAGTGTCTCACCAACTAGTGCCCCAAACCTCTCCAAACTACTCCAAGCCAACCCAATTAGAGCTAAGAATTATGGATGTCATTCTAAATGACAATTTGCTAAATTGGGCTACTATCATTCTGTCCCGGATGGCAAAGGCAGGGAGCTCCAAAGCTACCCAAAAATTGCCTTATCCGATGCATATCGGACGACTCCTCCAGCACTTCAATGTGCCCATTCCTCAAGATGAAGAGTCCTTTGATCCTTCGGAGGAGTTGCATGCGATTAATGATGGGTTGCTTAGGCAGATGAATATGAGGCTGCATGGTGGTAGATACTATTGGAAGGATGAGGTGGCAGCTATGGAGGCTTAGGCGGCAGCCGAGCACGCTGTAGCTCAGCAAGGTGTGGATGCTGAGCAGTTGGCTCAGGAGCAGGGTAAGTTTGACCAGGCTGCTGGTGGTGGTGCTGCTGAGGATGATCCTGCTGATCATATTGATTTCAGCAATCCTGCCTTTCAGGAATATCAGACTCACTTTGATGCTCGATTTGATCATTTCGATAGTCGCATGGGTAGTCTCGAGCATCGGGTGTCTGAGCAGCAGGATAGTATTAGCAGGCTAGAGACACAAATGGGGGTTCAGTCAGCTATGCTCTACTCTAGGTTGGACCAGCATTCAGCTCAGATGAATGCTCGTTTTGATGACATGATGACTGCTTTTGGCCTATTCTTTCCTCCACCTTCTAATGATCCTCCAGCGCCAGATATGTTTTGATATTTGAGGACTTTGCACTACTTTTCAACTTTCTCATGTTTTCTATCATGTTTTTCATGGAGTTTTTAGTGTTTTTATCTTGGGAGTTAGTTTGTTTTATGTAACCCCTGTTTGGGTGCTTATCCGTATTTTGTGTGTTGAATTCTAGTTTCAAACTTTGGTTATGTTTTTATGATATTCTATGATCTGATTTCCTTTGGTTTACACATGTGTTATATTCTCCGATAGTCATGATTATTATCTTGCTAATATTTAGGGGGAGTTTTAGTTATTGGTATCCTTCTTCTCTCCTCCGCCATTTCCAAATGATATCTTTTTGATTATGACAAAAAGGCGGAGAAAAGAGAAATGAGAAGAGCAAGCATTTTTTTACTTTGATACTATATATGCTTTCGCTCTGATACCAAGTATATATTGTGCACTTGACTATGATTATTATGATATTATGTTGTGCTTGGAATTCTCTGGATTGACAGGTTTATAGGTTCCTATATTGAGGGGGAGCTCTCAAAAGTGATGGAACGGTTTAATTATTTTGTCATCATCAAAAAGGGGGAGATTGTAGAATCAAGTCTCCAATGAGTTGGTTATAGTTTTGATGATGACAATATAATTAGATCATGGATTTAAAGGAAGAATTCAAGCTCATCAAGTCAAGAAGATCAAGTGCATCATTAGCTAGTCATTCTCTCTTTTATTTTAAGTGTAATTTTATTTCTATAATTGAGAGTGGGTAACTTAGGAAGTAATCTCATCATAGGATAAATAATTTTAATGCACGAAAAAGGTTGGGACTACATAAAATTATTCCTTGAGAAGAGAATTGAAATTAATTTTAGAAAAACTTAATTTTTATCATCTCTGGGCAAAAGACTCGAGTAATCTGAAAAAGACTCGAGTAACCATGTGTCAAAAGACTCGAGTAATTTCCAAAAGACTCGAGTATTTTTGCCTCAAATCAGAGATATGACCGTTAGTTCAGGACATGGGCATTTCTATTGAAAGATGGGCAAAAGACTCGAGTAGAGTCAAAAAGACTCGAGTATTTTGGTCCTGACAGCAAATTTTTTAACCGTTGGAAGAGGACAAAAATGGGATATTAACTTTGTTTTCACTCTCTCATTCCCTCTTCCATATATTCCATTCTATTTGCCTTTGTACAAAACAACAAGAACATACAAGACACAAGCTTAATATTCTCTTTGCTCATTCTCTCTCAAGTGAAAATTCTCTCTAACTCAACTATTCATTCATTGTTATTATTTTGTCCAAAGAGTTAGAGATTGTGCTTAATTATTGTAGAAATCATTGTATTTCTCCACATACACTTACATATCTTGTTCCAAAATCTTGGTTGGAAACCAAGTGTACCTAAGTGGGTCTTAGGTTCATTCAAGACATGAGAGGTTCTCAAGCAAAGTCTAAGAGGTTCTTAGCTTGGTGGAGCTCTTGAAGGTTTCAAGGAGCTTAAGAAGAAGGAGTCTTCATCACCAACTTCAAATTGGGGTAGAAATTCAAGAGTTTGGTACACTCTTGGAAGGGTTAGGTTGAGTGAGGCATCTCAATATCCCTTGTAATATTTCTAACAATTTGATTTTAGTAGACACTCCTAAGGTTCTTAGGGGGACTGGATTAGCTCTCTTAATAGAGAGTGAACCAATATAAAATTGGTGGTGTCCTCTTTTTATTGCTTTCTTCACTTTCAAGTAAAAACCAAACCTAAGTTTCTCAAAAGGGGCTTTTTAATTTGAGTAGTAATTCCGCAGCAATTAGGTTGTTTTTAAGTTGTTATAGCTTTATTTAATTGCTTACTACTCTACTATTAATTTGCTCTGGACTGGTTTTATTCGTATTGATTTAAAGTGAAAATTTCTCAGAAACTGTTTTCTGCACTCTGCACGATTTACTCGAGTGTTCTTCAGAAGACTCGAGTGTTCTTGCTATTTTACTCGAGTAGTCTGAAAAAGACTCGAGTGTTTTTGCTCTGTTTTAGAAAAATCTGCACAAAATCAATTATACCCTAATTGCATTCGAAAATTAGTCACTGTTGCATTCAGATTACTATTCACCCCCCTCTAGTAATTGCTAAGCCCGCTTGTTGGTTTCAAATACCGTGAAATTGGCCTGATGGTTGTCTTTATTGCGACAGTTTTGCTCCGAGTGCCCATATTTTTTGCAGTGTTGGCATTGTTGCTTTTTCCGGTACCAACAATATTTTCCTGAATGGCCTGGCTTCTTGCAGATGCCACAAGGAGGATATTTGCTTTGATTGTTTCTAGAGGAGTCTCTAGAAATCTCCTTGTTTCTAGAGTTTTCCGCACCATTATTTTTTCTTTCATGTCCTTTTTTCTGAGATCGTAATTGGAGCTTTGATTGAAAGGCATTTTCTAATGATTCTTCATTATGCCTACTCAACCTTTGTTCATAAGCTTCTAGAGAGCCCATTAGTTCTGTCACCGATAGGGTAGACAGATCTTTGGTTTGTTCAATCGTAGTGATGATTGAATCATACCTTTGGGGAATAGAAATTAAAATTTTCTCGACAATTCTCTTGTCAAGAATATTTTCCCCATAGGCTTTCATTTGATTGACTATTTCTTTTATTTTAGAGTAATAGTCTGTGATGGTCTCAGACTCTTTCATTTTAATTAATTCAAACTCACGCCTTAGAGTTTGAAGTTTAATGGTGCGTACCTTGTCGCTGCCATGAAACTCCTCCTTTAGTGTAGTCCACGCTTCTTTAGCACTTGTAGCTCCCATTATTCTTGGAAAGATAGGCTCCGCCAAGGCTTGTTGCAAAATAAATAATGCTTTTGCATCTTTTTTCTCATTTTCCTTCAACTCTTTCTTCTGAGCTGCAGTAAGAGCTGAAGCATCCTCTGGGATAGTATATCCTTCTTCAACTATATCCCATAAATCTTGGGACCGGAAGAAGGTTGTCATTTTAGTGCTCCAAAAATCATAATTTTCTGCAGAGAATATTGGAATAGGGATAGATTGAGGAATAATAATGGGTTTAGAGTGAATAGTTAATTTTTTTGGAATAGTTGAAAAATAGTTTGGGTATTATTTCTACGCCCAGTATATGACCGAACATAGCTCTGGTACCACTGTTAGTATTTGAGACAAATACAAATATAAGTTGATTAATATAGAATGGAGTTTGATATATGGAAACTGAATATGTTAGAAAAGAACTAGGTTTTATTATTAGAATTTGCGTGGACACTAGTTACAGAGTTTTCTTGATTGTTTGATTGTTAGTTCTTATTACATTGTACTCAAGGCTATTCTGGACACTAGTTACAGAGTTTTCTTGATTGTTTGATTGTTAGTTCTTATTACATTGTACTCAAGGCTATTCTCTATTTATAGCCTCACTTCACCGTCTCCATATAGTCGACAGAAATTATTTAATTCATTGGTACATTCTAGTAGTTTCAATACTTGACTAGATATGCCTATGTTTCTAGAGTACTACATATTATGATAGAATCTTCTAGGAGCATAAGGCCTAGAGACTTCTAGAAGTTGCATCAATATTAACAGAAAGAATAAAACAAGAAAATATGAGAAAAAAATTAGTTTTGTTACCAGTCGGGTTCACGAAGATCAAATCTTTAAAGTGTATTTGATACACTGTATATATTAACTTATCTTTATTTTTAGTTGCTAAAAAGTTTAGGTGTGTTGAATTTGAGGAGTTCAGGAAGATGCAGATCTCTTTACTTAAAAAATACTTATAAAGATACTTATCTTTATTTATACACATTTAAAATATATCTAAGAACCAAATAAATAAATATGTTGCAACTTACTGGAATCTACCAAAACATCAAAGAAAAAATAAGTTGAGAAGACACAAGGAACATACAAAGCACCATAAATTCTTTTGCAACCGGTCTCAATTATAACTAAAACAATTTAGTTTCACACTTATTAAATAAGTTAGTTAAATACATTTAAATTTATAATTTATAATAAATAAGGCTATATTAAAAAAGGAAAATGCTAACATAAGAAGTTAAATGGGGTGAAAATGTCCGTGTAAGACAGCCCAGTTGGTGGCCGCAAGGACACTTAGGATTTCCCCCTCCCCAGGTCATGGGTTCTAGTCCCAGACCTCGCATGTAAACAAAAAAAAAATGGGGTGAAAATTTATTGGAAAGTATGGTTTTTTATTTTTTCGAGAAAAGAGAAATTAACTTCTTATGTTATTTTCTAATCCTAAAAACTTTAACAAGTGCCTTTAAAAAAATAACATTGACAATAAAACAAAAATTAATTAAGAGAACAATTTTATAAAAGTATTTTAAAATTAATTGTATTTAATATTAAAAAAAATTAATTTTTTCTTATTTTTGAAGTCATTAATGACATGTTTGTTTTTTTTAAACATGTAAATCATGTATTTAATGAGATTTGAACTACATGCCAACATGTTTAGCAGTCCTATAGTATATAAAGCTTAGAACCTCTGTAATCAAGAAAATGTAATTTTTGCATTTAGTTGAAATTTTTACTCTGATTTATCTTTTTTTCTTAACAAAACTATAAAGTACAATATCCAAATAATCACATAACTTTAAACTGTAACACCCGATTTTGGCAACTTGAAAATATCATTTCTTTAATAAAATATAGATAAACACCCCAAAAATGCACTTTTAGACAACATAATTAACTGTACTTATTGACTATAAGTACAGACCTCATTTCATTTTCTAAAATCACCTTTTCATATATAAAAGAGATTCCCAAAAGGAAAAGTTTATTGGAGGTCTCGAACTATTTTTTATAAGTATTATATTCAAAATTCGTATTTTACAGACCTGAAAAATAATTTTTCATAAATCAACCCATAAAATTATAAAAATTGCATTTTTAAATTCTACATTTCAATATGATCGTTTTCATATAAAGATCATAATTTTCGGAGTTACGGTTAAAAAGTTATGAATTTTCAAAGTTTAATAACTCACTAAAACAATTCCTTACTCAATAAGATGGCTATTTAAAATGACTAAAATTATCTTTCATGAAAACACCTTAAAAATATCACTATATAAGACTTTACTTGAAGATACTTTATTTTATATATATATATATATATATAATATATATATATATATATATATATATATATATATATTTAACAAAACCTTGAAGCACAACATTAAATAGCCACATCAAAACTATACTTTAAATAAAATATATTTGAAATGGCACATTATCAATCAAACATTTATTTATTTTATTTTTAAAATACTATTATTTACAAAAATACATTGTAAAATGATATTTTATCATTTAAAATATACGAGGATTTTGGCGGTTGTTACACTCTCCTCAACTTAAAAATTTCTCGTCCTTGAGAAATGATGTGTAACACCGAAAATTATGATCTTTATATGAAAACGATCGTATTGAAATGTAGAATTTAAAAATGCAATTTTTATAATTTTATGGTTTGATTTATGAAAAATTATTTTTCAGGTCTGTAAAATACGAATTTTGAATATAATACTTATAAAAAAATAGCTAGAAACCTCCTTTTGGGAATCTCTTTTATATATGAAAAGGTGATTTTAGAAAATGAAATGAGGTCTGTACTTATAGTCAATAAGTACAGTTAATTATTTTGTCTAAAAGTGCATTTTTGGGATGTTTATCTATGTTTTATTAAAGAAATGATATTTTCAAGTTGCCAAAATCGGGGTGTTACATAAACTCAATTATTATAATCAAAATCAATTTCAAAAAATCAAGTTGATTGAATCATATTTTACAAATATTCACCGACTTACTTGGAACCCAAGAAACAAAACAAAAACATAACCGTAAACACTGCAAAAAAAACGCGTTTTAGCGACGGAAAAAACGGTCGCAAAATAATTAATTTTCGGTTGCAAAACGTGTTTGCGACCGCTTAGATTCCGTCGCAAAAAGTGGGGTTGCAAACCGTTTTGCAACTGCTTCCAACGTAGTCGCAAATAGTGACGGAAAATTTCCGTCGCAACGATTAAAATAACGGTCGCTAAGTCTGGTCGCTATTCCAACAGCAATGCGACCACTGAAAAAATTAGCGACGCTTTTATTCCGTCGCTATTTCAGTCACAAAAAATTTGGTTTTTTTTTGCTATTATTTGCTACAACTTAATAATTGCAACGTTTTTTATTTTCGTCACTATTTTTTTTCCGAAATTTCTTGCTGCTAACACTGAAAAACCTTAATAAACTATATAATATGGCTAGAAATCAACTTCCAAAATCAGAGAATCAAATAATTGTCATGAAACAAAGGATCCAATATCTCAAAACTTAAGTAGCTAGATACCAACGGCATAAACTAATATATCAAAACACATTAACATAAACTAATGTACCAACAATATAACATAAACTAATATCTAAAAAGAAATGCAACTACAGTGCTGAGGAGATATAGTCATCACCAATGGCATCATCGCTGTCTTCATCATCAGGGTGGTGGGCACTACTCTCGGATTTGTTACCGCAACTTAGTTAATGGTATGGATTTGTTACCGCAACTTCCTCTGCCTTGCCGACCCATCGTCCATCCTTCTTCTTCTTTGTCCTGCCTAGGACATCCATGCAAGTGGGCCGTTTCAAATTAATCTTTTCCTACATGTACAAAAAACATGATTTTTTAGAGAGATAATAAAGCAAAACAAAAGCAGCTCATCAAGCACATAATAAAATCCCAACACTTACACAAATAAAAATAACTAAGACATAATTCAAGGTACTTACCATCCTATAAACATAATCGGCAGTAGAGACACGAAGATAAAAGTTTTCCTCCAATTGCTGTCAATATATGCAAAGGAGTAAAATTCTAAAAATTTAAAGCTCCAAAAACTATATAGAAATAATATATTATTGAAGCTAAAAAAAAGAGCATTTAATTTCATGAGAAATTACCAATTCCTCTGATCCCCTAAGAATCATCCCATGATGAAAGTGATGTAACTGTCCGATGTCTAGAAACTCATCAGATAATAAGCCATGAAAATCAATTACACTGATATAGTCATTTCATCTAATGTTAAAACCTTATGATACATACCTCATACATTATCACACAAGGAACTTGTCCCATCCCAATAGCAAATGCTGTTATGTAGATCTGATTAAAATAAAGGCCAAAAGATGACAAAATTTCAGGCTAACTAAAGTTGAGTTTAAGAATTAATCCCTTGACTTAAAACAGGAGGGGAAAGAAAGGAGGAAAAAACCAAAGATCAAAAGTTGTAGAAGAAAACTAACCAATACACCAGCAACTGTCAAAGTTGGTACCCACTCAAGCAATAAGCCTTGACCCTGCTCCATGGAGTCATAAAGATGAACTTTAGAACTGAGGCACAAACACAAAACCTGCGGGGAAAATGTAAAACATACTATATACTTAAGACTTGCCTTGAGAAAGAAAGCAATTTTGATAATAAAACAGCCTAAGAATGTCCCACTTGCAGAAATCTGCATGTACACAAGAACTTTTGTTAAGCATCAATTCTTATTTTCATTTGCTTTTAGATATGCCATTGATAAATAAGTACTTGTAGACAGATTCACCATTATAAGAGGTCTTCTTCCGGACTTATCCATCAAAATGGCTCCCAATGCAGGAAATGGAACCTGTAGAGATGAAGATCAAACACAATAATAGTTACAATATTATATATAGCATGGCAGATCTCATACGCCTATGATAAATAAATCGTATACCACATATAGACAAGGCAAATTGAATAGTTAGGAAACTCACACTTCTAACTTTTTTATACAGAGCCACCTGAAAATTCTCAAATTTACAGTAAGTAAAGCAAATAGAATCAAATTAGTTAAGATGAAGCAAATGGAAGAGAAGAGGTAGGAGCTAAGAGTTCCCCATCCTGCAATAAATTGAATGACTTGGTCTTCTGAGAGTTTTAGAACCAGTTGCTCTCACCACATATGCCATCGGTATCTGTTCAGTTTCTTCATCTTCAACCCTGTAACATATCTTACCACATGATAAAAGCAATCATAGAATGAAAATGAGTTAAAATTTGGCGAGGGAAACGCACGGCATAATTGCTTAATCAACAATAAGGGGATGTCTTAGCAGCACTGATTCCAATTTTGTAGAAGCCACCTGACACAATACAAAAGCAATCCATGTATTAGTAAAAACTGCAGAACTTTTTGGTTCTCAAACATAATTACTACTTTCAACTCCAAAGTTGAAGACTTAACAATCCTGCAGACAAAGAGAAATCTAGTTCTGTTTTATATCTCAATTTTACAGTTGTTGCTTCATTTTTCATTTAAATTCCTTTTATGCTGATTGTTTGCTAGTAAATTTGGAACTTTTTCTCAAAGATTGCAGCTGCACTGAACAACCCTAGATTTGTATTCGTAGAACTTTATTTAAAATTCATTGTATCTTCAGAAAGTGAAAATTAAACTTTTTCCAACATTGGAGAGTATTGTGTTTTAATTTTTTCTTACTTCTGGATGCTATGATTGTCAATGCAGGTTCGGAAGAGACCACTAAACAAGAAGGAATTAGCAAAGAATGAGGAAGAGATTATAGATACATATTCTAATTCTTTAACAGTGCATGAGACTAAACTGAAGGTGAGCATAGTAGGTGATATAATAGGAATCAATGGTTCCCTGTGGTATTATTGTCCTTTAGTTTGATAATGTAAGTTTGAGCTGTTGAAAAATACTTGGCGGCGGCGCATGTGTATCTATAAGTGTGTGATATTTATTATTTTAATAAGCTTTCTAGATATAGTACTGGACCAAAATAACAATATTTACGCAAATATTTAAGTACCATTTCTCATTTACATAAAGAGTAAGTAATGGTTAAGATGTGCTATTATTTTTGAGTTGACATTGCTTCATCCTACACCTACAAGTTATACCATGTAAGAATGATTTTTGCGTTCTAAATCTACAATCAATTTTAAGCAATATAACTTAAAGACCTATCCCTGCTAAACTAAGCATAATTTAATTTCCTGCGACCAACCACTGCTAAACTAAGCCATTCATATCATGTTTTATTTAGTCACAATGAGAGGGATCATGTTCAAAGAAAAGCATTGCATGAGGTACACTCATGAAACATAGACCAGAGGGCGAGTACGAGTGATACTGCCAAAACCCCAGGCCAAAAAAAACAGAATCCATTCTTAGGCTTTGCGATAAGACAAGCAAAAAAATCAAAAATTACAGTACCAAACATAATACAGCAGAACCAAGACAACTACAATACCCCAACATCACCCCCACAAAACTTGTAACCACCATTCAGAGAAAAAAATGCAAAAAAGAAAGACAGCTACTCTAACAAGGAAGCATCTGATAGATAAAAAACTCATGCTCTGCATAACTGAATAGCAAAAGTTGATACCAGATAATGAAAGAAATCCATAATTCTGCTCAATTTTGTTCTTTCCTTTTCCCTTATCCTAAGGCATATACAGAATTATAAGTCCATCAATCTTCACTCTTTTAACCAGATAATGAACCTATTTAAACCAGATATTGTTAAATAACATTACTATTACTAAGCATAGGAACATAATTCACAAATCTAAAACAAATTCAAACAAGTAATAATAATATAAACAAGTCCATCAATAATGATGGAATTGCTAGGATTCATGAACAACATATCTAATCAAATCACAAAACAAATCATAATTTCAGAACCTAATCCCTAAAATACAAATTCAGAACAATAATTCCTAAAATTCAAATTCAAAACCCTAATCCCTAAATTAAGATCACAAAATGAGAGAGAGAAGACTTACCTTCGATAGAGAAGCTGGTTCGCACCGTTACTGTGAAAATCAAAGTAAGAGTTTCATTAATCAATATCGCAAAAGAAATTTCTAGACTCACCGTTCGATCGATGATGAGAAGACTGACGTCGGCATCACCGTCGTTGAAGAGTGAGAGCAGAATTAACGAAGTGAGAGTGTCGCAAATTGTGATAGAAGCTAAGAGTGAGAGTTAGTGTGTCGCAAAACGCAAATAGTGAGAGAAGCTAAGAGCGAGAGTGAGGGTGAGGAGAGGGAATTGAGAAGTGAGAATGAGCAATGAGTTGAAGCGAGGAGCGTGAGTGTTGAATCTGCGTTGAGAAGGAGAGTGAGATGCAGTAAGAAAGTTAGAGTTGAATTAGTAACTAACGGGCCTCAATTATTTGAATATAGAGAAGGCCCAGTCACAAAAACAGTAGCTAATAGCAACTACACGGCCCCCAGTTGCAAATGGAGGTAGTCAAATTTCCGTTTCCTTGTAGTGAAAGAAAAGAACATTATTAGTTGAGTCATGAGTGATATATAGAAAGTGTGAGAGAGAGTTAGGTACCAAGCAATAAGGGGGGTGAGTGGGAGTGTGGAAGTCTTTAAAAAGTTGTTGAAGACGTTGTTGAACGAAAGAGGCAAGAGCAGGGTTGATGGTGATTTGGTTCACTTCGGCGAGCCAAGACAAGACCTCGTTTTTCAGTTTATCTATAATCACATTGTATCTGTAACCACAAGCAACAGCAGTAGCATGGTGGTATTTCTCTGGAACTTGCATGATCGCTATATATCCTTTGTTAGTGAAGGTTTATTTGGTTTACTTCTTGCGTCTTGTCTCATAATGGACTTATATATAAGAGAGTGTATGGAGTAGTAGTCTTGCACACTTTCAAGTTACAAATCAAATCTTTGCGTGAAATCGACTGAAATATTACAACAGTGGTGTATATTAGAAGGAAATACATGTAATAAATACACGGATTTACATTAAATCTATTATATTTGCTAGAAACTCAGCATCAACAGCTACGTGGTGTGAGATAGCGTCAAATAAGTATTGTAAAATGAATGTTTCAGGTCCATAAACGCAAAATTCTGCTTATGAGATCATTTTGCGTATGAGACCATTTTGTGTCCATGAATCTGTATCATCCACGTCATATCACTTATATGGTGTTTCCTCACATTACGTGACTGCTGATATGGTGTTCCGCTAATCATATCAGCAAATAACAGTTTTTTTCATAATGTAGTGGATCAAAACCAAAATATTTGAAAAATTAAGGACCAGTCCCGGTGAAAATAACTTATAGGGACTAAAACCAAAACACGCTGAACTTTTAGGGATCAAAAGCATAAAAAACCTAAATACATATATGTTTTATATATTATTCTATGCAAAATATATGTTGTCAAATTCTCTACATTACTAGCATGGTTTCGATCCAAGAAGATAACATTTGAGTGTAATGTTATTCTTTTCATTTGAAGTTTTGCTTTCCAAAAAAAATAGAAAATGATATATACACTACTAAAAACATGCGGATTACCTGCGGATTTTTCTTGCGACTTTTATTCGCAGGTTTTTCCCACGGATTTTCATGCAGATTACTAATTTAATGAAATTTTTCTTGCGGATATATTTTCCATAGAAATATTTGCAGATATTTTTGGCACCATCTGGCAGAATAATATTTAAAGTGAATTTTCTTGCGAATTTTGTAGGGTCCAATTCGTAGGTAATATCCGTGGAAAATATCGCAGGAAAGAGACTAACAAACTTCCCCCAACGACGAACCAAGACGAATTCGCAGGAAAAGTTGCAGATGTTCTTCTTGGGTATTTACGTGCGGAAGTTTCATGCGGAATTTCCTGCAAAATTTTATTACCTGCGAACGTTCCTACAGATTAATTTGTTGGGGATTTTGCTGCAACTAAGGTTTTTGCGGATTTATCTACATATTCTAATTCTTGCGGATTTTCTTGCAAATCTATATTTCCTACGGATATACCTGCGAAAATTCATACAACTTTTCCTGCAGATTTAATTGCTACGAATTTTCTTGTGAATTCATATACCCAGTGATTTTCTTGCATATATTTCTACAGATTTTCATGGGAATTTCACATTACTTATTATTTTTAAGATTTCGTTATTTTATTATTATTTGAATTTTTAAATATTTTATATACTCATAAAAAATGTGAACTATTTGATATTATATATATATATATATAATTTTTTTTAAGATTAATTATAAATTTATTACTATATAATTTATTAAAATATAATCCTCTTACTTAACGTTATGAATTTATTTCTAGAGTTAGTCATGAAACATGCATTTCAAGATTAAGTTGATCAAAGTAAATAATCTTGATTAAAAATATAGGTAACTAGTAAAAATAAGATATGAGAGCTAGATAATTAGAATTTTACTCATACCAACTAAAAATATTATTATAGTAGTTACATAAATAGATTACTTGGATAATCAAGCTAAGATTTACTGAGTCACGTGATAAATAGTTTAATTAGTAAAACATATATAACATATAGTTTGTTGAGTTGTGTTGGGTAAATAAGTGGGTTATTAGTAGGCAAATCATATGTGACATACAATCAATAAGATTTATAGTAGGTTTAGGTAGGGTTTAGGGTTTAGGGTTTATAGATTTAAGTAAAAAGTTGTGATTGAATTAGATCTAACATAGGCTTGGGAGTTTGAACCTACTTATAAGATTTATCTAAACAAAACTACTATTTTATTGTACTTCCATTTTGAAGCTATACATTGTATTATATATATATATATATATATATATATATTAAGAACCTTATAACAATTAAAGAGTATTGTATGTTGAAATAAATTAAAGAGTATTTATTGATGATTTTTTATATAGAATTTTAAACACATTAGTGTTTTTTTTAAACAAAAGTTTAGGTGAGTTGGGTTTCGGGGGTACACCAGGGCCATGATAAGCCTTCAGGGTCAAAGAGTGCTTAAAGAGGAACTTATAAATTATCCACCAATACTATTTTATTGTACTTACAATTAGTATTGACAATTAGACACATGCCCGCATAATTATGTAATTGATTTTTTGATTTTTTTTATATTAATCAATTTCGTTTAACTATTTTGTGACTCATTTTGCAACTAATTTTTTTTTATAGTTTTAAAGAAATCTTTGTCATAGTAAAAAAAAAAAAGAAATCTTTGTCATATGATATATTTGGTCACTATACTTAAAATTTTTTACCTTTTAACTCTTGGTTTACTTATTTGGCCTAAAAGACTCCCTCTTTACTTACTTTTAATCGTGCAAACTAACCACTCTCCCTGTCAACTCACGTTCAAACACTCACTCCATCCCTCTTCTCCTTCCAAACACTGACTCCGTCCTTCTTCTCCGTCACACTTCGTCCCTCTTCTCCGTCACTCGCTTCTGCAGCTCTCACGCTCGTTCTCCGTACGCTGCTTTCGTTCTCCATCACTCGCTGCTTTCGTTCTCCCCGTCACTACCGCTGACTGCGACGCCGCTTTCCTTCTCCGTCACAATCGCGAGTAGTTATTTGGCTTTCCTTCCAGGTTCGTTCTTAGTCCATTGTCTTTTTTAATTCCTCACCTCAAATCCTATTGATCAGATTTTATTTGGTACTCCTTAGGGTTCATCTACTTAGAATTACTAATTCTTGTTTCTATTTGCTTCTCACCATTAATCATCACTCATTGCTCACCGTGGACTGTCGCTAGTTGTTCACCGGGGAACGGAGACCGTCGTCGCTCATTGCTCACCCTGGATCGTCGCTCATTGCTCATTGTGAACCCTCGCTTGTTGCTCGCTACTCGCTGTGGACCATCAATTGCTGCTCACCACCACCGCTTGTAACACCCCAAATTTTTAATCTCTGATTAATGATAATTTAATTATAAAGTTTATTTATAATCAGTTACTTATATTTTAATTTTTGATTAAAAAGTTATTTAGTATACATGTGTTTGACAAAAGCAAATATGTAGAAAAGACTAGATAGTTTTTAATATGTGAAAAATAAGGTTTTTACATATTAGTCCTTGTTTTAGGACTTAAAAATAATAATAGAAAGATTTTGGAGGGAAAGGAAATAAAAATATTCCTTTTTCAAATTTTAGCTGAAAGACTCGAGTCTTTCTGAAAAGACTCGAGTATTTTGCTCAGTGTTGCACGAGTTAGTGCGTTTGGTGAGTCACCCACTCGAATACCTCACGAGTTGACATGTTAGCAACTCAGCAACGCGACCTATGACTCGTGGCGCCTCGCATGAGCCCTTCCCCATTCGTTATTGACCCTTAGGGAGGAAGAATTGAACAAGTCTTCAACTCTTATGCATTAAAATCAAGTTTGAAGCTCAGTTAGGGTTCTAAACTTGTTCTCTTCGATTCTTCTTCAACTCTGAGAGTTAGACAACAAGTTATACACCGTTTCGAAGCTCACATCCAGAGCTTTGAAAAGCACCAAAATTTGTGAGCTAAGGTTGAGTGTGTGAGGAGTAGTGAGTGCTGCAAGATAGAGCTTCAAATCTGCCAAAAACCAGAACTCTGTTCAGACCCGTCACCTTCTTGCCTTCGATTCTCTCTCCTCCTTGAGAGTTACCTCACGCCTTATATACTATTGGAAAGCTCTTTCAACGAGCTTCGATTTGATACCAAGTTTGTTATATTTGAGTCCCTGGTCAAAAAGTTATGCTCCTGCGAAGTTAGGTGCTGAAATCAGCCAAACCAAATGTTCAGATTCAAAGAGCTGACTTTGAGCTTCAATTGTGGTAAGCTCAAGCTCCCTTTTGGTCTGAAACTTATTGGTTTTCAAAGTTCATGTTATAGAGAACATAGTCTAACCAATTTCCCCAATTTTTATGCATGATTCGAATATCGATTGATGTGGTTTTGAACCTCTGCTGAAACTGTTATGCAAGTTCGGGTGGAAAGTGGTTAGAGCATTTGGTTGCTGTTCTCTGTGGAGCTTTTGTTCAAGAACGACCCTAAGGTATGGGGGAAGCTTACCATTTGCTAGAATAAGAATAAATTGCATTAGAAAGTAGGAGGAGTCACCATGAGACTCTAAGGGCATAGATTGAAATAGGAATATGGCTTGGAGGCCAATCTGAGGCATGCTACATGCTAAGGCAAGTTTATTTGGTTGCATGTGAGCTTAATCAATGCTGAAATTATGCCAAACATGAATAGAATTGAAATTGGTACTTTAAGTTGCATAATATGTGATTTTCATGCATAATTGATAATGATTATGATTTTCTGTGAATTGATGCGATTTCTATGTTGAGACATGTTTAATTTATGTATGTAAAGCTTTGTTGATCATTGGTTTAAGTAAGAATTTATTAGAATTGAAAATGGTATGTTAAAACCAAGTTGTAGTGCATCTGCTGTCAAAAATACTCGAGTATTTGGTAAAACACTCGAGTATTTTCTGATACAAGTTTCCCAGAAGATCACGAAATACTCTAGTATTTTGTAAAATGCTCTAGTATTCTGGGCTGCAAAATACTCTAGTATTTTGTGAAATACTCGAGTATTTTGGGCTGAAAAATACTCTAGTATTTTGTGAAACACTCAAGTATTCTGGGCTGAAATACTCAAGTACTTAGTGAAATACTCAAGTATTCTGAACTGTAAACTACTCGAGTATTTTGTGAAATACTCGAGTATTATGGGCAGTCTGATACACAATTTCATGAAATTGAAGAACTACTCGAGTATTGAAGCTACTACTCGAGTCTTTTTACTAAAATGTGGAGAAAATACCATTTTTAATCTAACCACTTCCATTTAAACCTAATGACACTCAAAGGGAATAATGTGATACTTCCTTTGATAAGTCTCATCATCCTAAGCATGGAAGTTGATATATCTCATTGGCGAATTCATTACATATTGTATATAATGAGATTAATGAATAATCTTAAGGGAATACTTGCATGCATTCATTCACAGTGAACGGTGATGAGTTATCGTTGTGTCATGATCATGGAACATGAGGAGGGCCTCTGGGAGTGCCAAATGTTGCTGCTTGCTCGATGACACATTAAAGTGGACAATGTGGGCAGTATGTGGTATACTGTTGGTTTAATGGTTCAACGGTGTGTTGCACACAAGTGGTAAGGTTTACGTTTTGGCGACGTGACGTTCATCAGACATGGTGACGTTGTTTATCACCTCTGTTGTGTATCACAAGTGATAAGGTTTACGTCCTTAGGCGACGTGACGTTCATCAGATGTAGTGACGTTTTTTATCACACCCGTTGTATGTTGAGAAGTGATAGGTTTACGTCCTTGGGCGACGTGACGTTCACCAGATAGTGTGACGTTTTTATCACTTCCGAGCAAGTACGCCATACCTTTGATAACGTATTATTTGTATTCTGGGAATACAATGGTGTTATGGAAGGACGTTCATCTGAGTGATTAGTTGAAAAATCTCAGGAATTGAGAGATGAGAAGCATGCATCATTCCACCTATTTGGAAAGAGAAATAAATGAAATGGTAGGTGCTCATGTTTATGCATTTCTATCTTGATGGGTGCTTACTTTTGGATGCTAGGACTTTATTCTTATTTGATAATGCGAATGTATAAGCTTACCCCCTGCCCTTAATAGGTTTTGATCAGGTATCTAGACTACCTAGAGATTAAAGGAATTGGATGACCCTTAAGTTCATGAAGTACTAAGTCATCATGGGATAGAGACTCTTTTGTACAACTCTGAGAACTCAACCAGATGAACGAAGGGATGAAGAGCCAGTGACCAGCTCTGGAACGTCTCTATTTTTGATAATGGAAACAATGTATACATTTTGAAAGATGTATCCAAGAGGAAACCTAGTTTTCATACTTTAATATAATTGTGGTACACATCGAATTTATATACTTGATTTTATGAGTCAATGAACTATTTTAATATATTCCGCCCACTCTGATTTTATCGTTCGGCACGAAGGAAGTATTGTTAAAGTTGATTTCCTGGGATGACCTAATAACTAAATTATTTTCGAAAGCTATTTTGTTCTACAAAAGTTATCTCAAAAGGATTCTAAAATGTTCAGCAAATAATTACTCCTTCTACCGAATTTAGTTCCAATACATGGCTTAAATTTGAGTACCACATTCAAGGAAAAATTTTCATACTCAGACTTTTCCAATACGTTTCAATAATAAGTGAAATTCTTTTTAAGAAACGAGGGATGTTACATTTTATGGTATCAGAGCAATGGTCCTGACTCTTGGTCCTTGGGTGTGTGGTTCAATACGCTGGTCCTCAAGAATTGTAGAGTTTCTTGTGAAGTATGCTCTTACATACTTCTAATTGGAGTAAAAGGTTCTATCCCTTGACCCTGGGTAGGTGACCAAGTACCTGTCTATAGTGTTTAAAGTGGCCTAAGTTGAAGTATGATAGTGATGTACTTCTTTTAGGTCAATTCCAACCTTAAGCTCATAGTTCTGATCCATTATGGCATCAAAGAATCAACAAGGGGTGATTCCAAAGGATCTAAAGGCGAGCTAATATCCTCTAGGGAGGATATTTTCTTCTAGAATGAGAACTAACAAACCCCCGGAGTTAGTACTAGGAGGTTATTTTCCCTAGTGGTTTGCTTTGCAGAGTTGTAACTCTGAAGTTAATTAACCCTTGGTGAGGACGAGAATCGATTGTGTTTTCTTGTGTTTGATCCACCCTGCTACCTCAAGATCGAACTCCTACAAGTTTTCTTGTAGTTGTTTCTCTCGTATGTTTGAGCTATTCTATTGAGCTATCTCTTCAGAGTAAACTTGGTCTACTCTTTTTTCACAATTAGGTGTGATCTTGGACTTGGATTGGATACCCAAGAATCAAGTGATAAATAATTGTGATAGAGAGGCGAGAATCCGAAACCGAAGATGTTTGAGTGTTATTCTCTTAGTGGGGTAAAGGAAGAGGGGAATTAAAGAGGTCATGGTTACGAAGAATCTCCCGGATATTCTCTCGTGAAGTGTCGGGTTCGTTAGAGTAAAAGTCAGATCCTGTAATAGCTAAAGTAGTTCTAGAAAGGTAATTATCAGCATCAAGCAAAGTATCCACAGGATGAGATTTATATTAGTATTCTACTTTGATCAAGTAATAGATACGAGTTGGATGTACCGTTTGAAGCTACAGCTTTAGTATAAGTTGTGTGATGAGTGTTTCTTAAGTCCACCATATATGACCACAAGTCCATAGTGCAGGTCTAATATGACGACAAGAAACCGAAATCATACTAATGCGATGCTGGAGAGGATCACGGCTGTGTTGGAATCAATGCAACAATGGCAACAGCAACAACATCAGCAACCACCACAACCAGTTAATCCGCCACATCAATGTAATGTCAGTAATGTTGAGGCTAAGAGTTTAGCGGATTTTCGAAATTGTAATCCACCTAAGTTTGAAGGAGGATTTAAGCCAGAGGAGGCTAACAAGTGGATTCATACTATGGATAAGATTTTTAGAACATTAGACTGCACGGAAGCTCAAAAGGTGGCATATGCAGTTTATATGTTAGAAGGAGAGGTTGAGAATTGGTGGAATCACACGGTTCAACTTTTACACTATGAGGGAAAGGACGTCAATTGGGAGATGTTTATGGAAACGTTTCTCAATAAATATTTCCCAGAGGACTTGAGAAGGAAGAAGGAAGTTGAATTCCTACAATTAAAACAAGGAGATATGAGTGTGGGCGAGTACGCAGCTAAGTTTGAGGAATTGATGAAGTACTCTCTATACTATCAAAACAATCCGAATGAGAGAAGCAAATGCATCAAATTTGAAGGTGGCCTGAGACCTGAACTGAAATCTGTCTTCAGTTATCAGAAAATCCAAAGTTTTCCTACGTTGGTTGACATGTGTCGAATGTATGAGGATGACAAGAAGGCTGAAGTGGCAGCTGATCCGGCAAAGCGTAACCAGCAGAGTTATGGATCACAAAGAAAGAAAAGATTTAATCATCGGAGAACGGATCCATATTTCAACCAGAAACGAGGCAAAGGTAGAGTCGAAGACGGGAATGGGGTTAAGACTCGCAGCAATGCCCCTTACTGTGAGAAGTGCAAACATCATCATTATGGAAGAATCTACTGGGCAACAAGTACTTGCTTCAACTGTGGGAAGTAGGGTCATATTGCACGTTACTGCAGAAAATCTGTGAAAAGTAACCACATCGGACTTGCTAGCAAACCAATGACTCAAGGAAAAGTGTTACCCTGAATAGAGTAGAAGTTAACCAATCACCTGATCTCGCGCAAGGTAACCATTTACTTCAAAACCAACTTTGCATGATTGTGTTCGATTTGGGAGTTACCCATTCTTTTGTTTATTGTAAATGTGTGAATAGGTTGAAGTCGGATTCACCTATTTGTTTTAAAAATAGAGACCCTATGAAATTACCCAAATTTGTTTCTAAAGTCTGCTTAGATTATAGTGTCGAGATAATTGATCGCGACACTAAGTTAGATTTGATATATTATCCCTTATCACGCTTGGATGTGATTTTGGGAAGGGATTGATTGAATTCTATTGGGGGTGTTTATGTGGACTTTCTAAAGTCAAATATTATTTTTTTTACCAAAGTAACCCGGAAGGAATGGCCTTTTATATGGAATAAGAAGAATAACAAGAATTTTCAGTCATTGAAGGGAAGGTTAACATTCCCTCCTGTGTTACCCCTACTCGATTCATGCAAAAGTATTAAAGTGCATTTTCATGTGTCGAGGCCAAGACTTGGAAAGAGGTAGTTTTAAGAAAGGAGGGTAGATGTGTATGCATCAAGGTGATGGAATACACAAGGTGATTCACTCGACGCATGACTTGAGCTTTGTAACGATCATGGTTGCTCTGAGGGCTTGAGGCCTTTTTCCCGTGTCACTATGCTTTAAGTGTTAATGACCATGGAAAGTCAAAGTAATTGTTCAATCAAAAGGAGTTGATCAAGGGACAACGCCGACGGACAGAATTTTAAAGGCTCGTGATTGGAAACTCTGTCATCATCCTGACGAAGCAGAAGACGAAGGCAATTACAATGGGATGAAAGGCAATTTATGTAAGCTCTACGGGGATAAAGGAAGTGGTTTTAAGAAGTCTAATAGATACGAGTTTGATGATACAAGTAGACCGACGAGATGTAAGAAGGGAAGGTTGCAAATCACAATAGAATTCCTAATTCGAATTCGTGAATTGCAACAAAGAACTGAAGAGCTAAGGACAAATAAGAAATTGATTTCGAAAGGGAAGAAACCTAGGTTCCATAGTGGACGTTTTAGGGACAAGAATTTGGAGTACGGATGATTTGGAAATTGAAGGTTATTTATGGGGAATTAAGCTAAATGGATGAGTAAAGGTTATACACTAATATGCTAAGTGGTGAAGCTAAAACATAGTGGAACTATGTAAATCTGATATTGGAAGCAAAGGAATGACATGTCACTTGAGAATTATTCAAGGATGAAATCTTTGAAAAATTAGAGAAAGGAGATTGAATTTTTTGTAAATAAGGTAGGGTAATATGAATCTCAGGGAAAACATTACCAAGTTCAAAAGATTGAGGAAGTATATTTCATTGCAATTTTGATGGAAGGTTCAAACATGCGGAGTCCGGAATGAATAATGTCTAAATTCCAAACCAGATATCAACTATGGAGGAATAAGTGAACTAACTATGGGGACCAGAATTTCATGCATAAGAGGTTAGAGAAATCTCAATTGCATGAAAGTAACTGAAAAGCCAATGGAAAGAAATCGTTTGTCAATTTTAAGGTGGGAAGGTGAGCCGCATCATCATGGATTGAGTGGTGATATCTGAAAGGGATATTTGATTTCAGTCGCAAGAAAATTAAGTCTTATTCACCGGATTAATTGAAGAAGAAATGCAAGAAGGGAATGGTCAACCAGCAAATCAAGAGTGGAAGAGTTTTCCATCCTGCTAGGATGCGAGTTAGATTCGGATATAGGTAATCTGAATTTATCCTTCCTCTGATTTGAATTAACGTAATCAATGATTTCGATTGCGTTAATTAAATCGTTCTGTGATCTAAAAACCTGAGCAAGTCTTTAACTTGAGTTTCTGTGATCAAAACCCTTATCACAGTTGGATGTGATAAATGTCTTTGGGCGCTACAGAAAGGGAAAGATCAGTTAAGACTAGAGAGATTAACAACCACCGGGATAGGACGAGCATTTGTCTCCCCAACGGAAATGTCTCTAGAACTTGACAATCTGACTAAGTCTGATGGCGACGATAAAGTTCCTTATCTTTGAATTCATCTAACTTAAAGATAAATCGTGTAGTTTTTCTTGAGAAAGATTATATCTGAAAGGGATGATTTTATTGCTAATAGTTTAAATGTTAGGACTGATCACCCTGATATTTATACTTTTAAGGAATAAAGTCATACAGATAATTCCTTACTCGTGCTCGAGTGATCTGAGTGCGCAGCGGAGAAAATTTTCTTTGAAAGGTTTGTTGCAAATATTTCAATATGTACTTGGGGCATCGGTTTTAGAAAAGTTTTAATAAAAGGGTTTCATTGTGAAATAATTTCAAGGAAGCATAAGGCAAACCTTTTTGAAGGATTTTGATGTGTGTTGGAAACGCAAAAGTTTATCCGATAAAATTTTATTTGAAAAATTTTATGTGACATTTTGGGGGCAGAGAGTTTAAAAGGAAAATATATACATAAGAAAATTCCTTTTAAGTGGGGGAGAGTTCTCCCTAATTATGTTTTGAAAAATAATAACATCAAAACAATTTGTTATGAAAATGTGGAATTTTAAGAATGAATTTCGGGGACGAAATTCCTTTTAAGTGGGGGAGTAGTGTAACACCCCAAATTTTTAATATCTGATTAATGATAATTTAATTATAAAGTTTATTTATAATCAGTTACTTATATTTTAATCTTTGATTAAAAAGTTATTTAGTATACATGTGTTTGACAAAAGCAAATATGTAGAAAAGACTAGATAGTTTTTAATATGTGAAAAATAAGGTTTTTACATATTAGTCCTTGTTTTAGGACTTAAAAATAATAATAGAATGATTTTGGAGGGAAAGGAAATAAAAATATTCATTTTTCAAATTTTAGCTGAAAGACTCGAGTCTTTCTTAAAAGACTCGAGTATTTTGCTCAGTGTTGCACGAGTTAGTGCGTTTGGTGAGTCACCCACTCGAATACCTCACGAGTTGACATGTTAGCAACTCAGCAACGCGACCTATGACTCGTGGCGCCTCGCATGGGCCCTTCCCCATTCGTTATTGACCCTTAGGGAGGAAGAATTGAGCAATTCTTTAACTCTTATGCATTAAAATCAAGTTTGAAGCTCAGTTAGGGTTCTAAACTTGTTCTCTTCGATTCTTCTTCAACTCTGAGAGTTAGACAACAAGTTATACACCGTTTCGAAGCTCACATCCAGAGCTTTGAAAAGCACCAAAATTTGTGAGCTAAGGTTGAGTGTGTGAGGAGTAGTGAGTGCTGAAAGATAGAGGTTCAAATCTGCCAAAAACCAGAACTCTGTTCAGACCCGTCACCTTCTTGCCTTCGATTCTCTCTCCTCCTTGAGAGTTACCTCACGCCTTATATACTATTGGAAAGCTCTTTCAACGAGCTTCGATTTGATACCAAGTTTGTTAGATTTGAGTCCCTGGTCAAAAAGTTATGCTCCTGCGAAGTTAGGTGCTGAAATCTGCCAAACCAAATGTTCAGATTCAAAGAGCTGACTTTGAGCTTCAATTGTGGTAAGCTCAAGCTCCCTTTTGGTCTGAAACTTATTGGTTTTCAAAGTTCATGTTATAGAGAACATAGTCTAACCAATTTCCCCAATTTTTATGCATGATTCGAATGTCGATTGATGTGGTTTTGAACCTCTGCTGAAACTGTTATGCAAGTTCGGGTGGGAAGTGGTTAGAGCATTTGGTTGCTGTTCTCTGTGGAGCTTTTGTTCAAGAACGACCCTAGGATATGGGGGAAGCTTACCATTTGCTAGAATAAGAATAAATTGCATTAGAAAGTAGGAGGAGTCACCATGAGTCTCTAAGGGCATAGATTGAAATAGGAATATGGCTTGGAGGCCAATCTGAGGCATGCTACATGCTAAGGCAAGTTTATTTGGTTGCATGTGAGCTTAATCAATGCTGAAATTATGCCAAACATGAATAGAATTGAAATTGGTACTTTAAGTTGCATAATATGTGATTTTCATGCATAATTGATAATGATTATTATTTTCTGTGAATTGATGCGATTTCTATGTTGAGACATGTTTAATTTATGTATGTAAAGCTTTGTTGATCATTGGTTTAAGTAAGAATTGATTAGAATTGAAAATGGTATGTTAAAACCAAGTTGTAGTGCATCTGCTGTCAAAAATACTCGAGTATTTGGTAAAACACTCGAGTATTTTCTGATACAAGTTTCCCAGAAGATCACGAAATACTCTAGTATTTTGTAAAATGCTCTAGTATTCTGGGCTGCAAAATACTCTAGTATTTTGTGAAATACTCGAGTATTTTGGGCTGAAAAATACTCCAGTATTTTGTGAAACACTCAAGTATTCTGGGCTGAAATACTCAAGTACTTAGTGAAATACTCAAGTATTCTGAACTGTAAACTACTCGAGTATTTTGTGAAATAATCGAGTATTATGGGCAGTCCGATACACAATTTCATGAAATTGAAGAACAACTCGAGTATTGAAGCTACTACTAGAGTCTTTTTACTAAAATGTGGAGAAAATACCATTTTTAATCTAACCACTTCCATTTAAACCTAATGACACTCAAAGGGAATAATGTGATACTTCCTTTGATAAGTCTCATCATCCTAAGCATGGAAGTTGATATATCTCATTGACGAATTCATTACATATTGTATATAATGAGATTAATGAATATTCTTAAGGGAATACTTACATGCATTCATGCACAGTGAACGGTGATGAGTTATCGTTGTGTCATGTTCATGGAACATGAGGAGGGCCTCTGGGAGTGCCAAATGTTGCTGCTTGCTCGATGACACATTAAGGTGGACAATGTGGGCAATATGTGGTATACTGTTGGTTTAATGGTTCAACGGTGTGTTGCACACAAGTGGTAAGGTTTACGTTTTGGCGACGTGACGTTCATCAAACATGGTGACGTTGTTTATCACCTCTGTTGTGTATCACAAGTGATAAGGTTTACGTCCTTAGGCGACGTGACGTTCATCAGATGTGGTGACGTTTTTTATCACACCCGTTGTATGTTGAGAAGTGATAGGTTTACGTCCTTGGGCGACGTGACGTTCACCAGATAGTGTGACGTTTTTATCACTTCCGAGCAAGTACGCCATACCTTTGATAACGTATTATTTGTATTCTGGGAATACAATGGTGTTATGGAAGGACGTTCATCTGAGTGATTAGTTGAAAAATCTCAGGAATTGAGAGATGGGAAGCATGCATCATTCCACCTATTTGGAAAGAGAAATAAATGAAATGGCAGGTGCTCATGTTTATGCATTTCTATCTTGATGGGTCCTTACTTATGGATGCTAGGACTTTATTCTTATTTGATAATGCGAATGTATAAGCTTACCCCCTGCCCTTAATAGGTTTTGATTAGGTATCTAGACTACCTAGAGATTAAAGGAATTGGATGACCCTTAAGTTCATGAAGTACTAAGTCATCATGGGATAGAGACTCTTTTGTAAAACTCTGAGGACTCAACCAGATGAACGAAGGGATGAAGAACCAGTGACCAGCTCTAGAACGTCTCTATTTTTGATAATGGAAACAATGTATACATTTTGAAAGATGTATCCAAGAGGAAACCTAATTTTCATACTTTAACGTAATTGTGGTACACATCGAATTTATATACCTGATTTTATGAGTCAATGAACTATTTTAATATATTCCGCCCACTCTGATTTTATCGTTCGACACGAAGGAAGTATTGTTAAAGTTGATTTCCTGGGATGACCTAATAACTAAATTATTTTCGAAAGCTATTTTGTTCTACAAAGGTTATCTCAAAAGGATTCTAAAATGTTCAGCAAATAATTACTCCTTCTACCGAATTTAGTTCCAATACATGGCTTAAATTTGAGTACCACATTCAAGGAAAAATTTTCATACTCAGACTTTTCCAATACGTTTCAATAATAAGTGAAATTCTTTTTAAGAAACGAGGGATGTTACACCGCTCTGTGAAACCAAGGTACCATTGTTCTTCATTTATTCATGTACTGCTTTGGAACAATTTATTTTTCGTTTTTTTCTTCTTATGTTTCCTTTTTTTTTTGTTTATCTGTGTAATATATTGATGTACTGTTATGCATTTGTTCTTGTAATTTATTTTTTTCTCACTATTCCAATTTATGATATGATTGTATATTTTTTTAAATGTTTTTCATTTTTCATTATGTTATAAATAGGTTTGATAAACACAAGTTGGTTATTTCAAACATTGCTTCGTGTATACGCAAAAAATTCGATGAGGCTAAACCATCATGGAAGAAGATGTCTACTGACCAACGGGATACATGGTTTGATATGTTTCAAGTAATAAATCTACAACTTCAATTATAAATGATTCATGATAATTTATTTTTTATTATATTTATAAAATACAAGTCTAATGTCTTGGTTTTATTTTTTCATTATTTTCAAAATGTATGCAGAAGGACTTTACTTGGCTACCTCAATACAATGACATGGTGCAGTGTAACTTTGAGAAAAGATGTTCAACAAAATTGACTCAATTATTGCAAGAAGCTCGAAAGAACTTAGGCCGAAGACCGAGTTGGATTGGAGATTCAGTATGGGCACGGTTGAAGCAACATTGGCAATCCTCTGAATTCAAGAAAAAATCTGAAACAAATAAGAGAAATCGTGACTCAATGGCTGGTGCATCACTTCACACTGGTGGATCAATACCTCATCGTGAGCATTGGAAGAGAATGGTATTAATAATAATGTTATTTCAATAATTTTTTTAAAAAATCAGCAACATTGATATTATTTATTAATTAAAGAAGGCAGAACTTGGGTCAGATCCGCCGCTTGTAGATTTTTACTTTCGTACCCATCAAAAGAAAGACAAAACTTGGGTGGGTCATCATGCACAGGACGCTTATGTAAGTACCATACTACACAAACTTATGTTTAATCAAGGATTAGCGAAGTTGTGTTTAGGTGTGCAGAGGTTGGTTTCGTCTTTTGTCATTTGCTAGTTGCTTTTCATTTTGTAGAATTATTTGTGGTCTTGTTCTAGTTTCTCTTATTCTGCTATGTTATTAGCTATGTGCTCAATATGTGCACACTTTAAATATGAAAATTGAAGAACATCTATGGTTAGAATGAAAAAGAGGATTATAAACAAGCTGTCCATGGTTAAGTGACTGCTACATATGCTGATTTTAGTATGTTTTTAATGTGATGTCATTGTTATAGTTACTTTTAGTATTGTAAACAGTGGTCTATCGGGAAGTATATGTTGATAAAGAGGTATAGGTGGATGATGGGTGTTGTGTGTACTGATATTGTGAATGATATCAGTGATGTATTTCTTAGATTTGTGTGAAAAAATTGATAGATTATAAATATGTTGCACATGGTTAGGTGGTTGTTATATCTGCTGATTTTGGTTTGCTTATAATGTCCCGGAGTTTTTATAGTTATTTCAAGTATATTATTAGTAATTAGATTGATAGATTATAAACATGTACATGATTAAGTGATTGTTATATATGTTGATTTTGGTTTGCTTATAATGTCATGGTGTTGTTATAGTTACTTCAAGTATCTTAGTAATTAAAACATTATTATAATGTCAATTCATAAGCATGATAACTTTTATAATTATAATTTCCCTTAAAGGTTATGTTCATGTGGTTCACTCTTATTCAAACATGTGGTGCAGGAAAAATTTCAACATAAAAAGTTAGAGTTTTCTTCTCAAAACTTGTCACCATTGGGGGAGGATAATGGAGATGGTAGCAACCAACAAACAAATGTTATGCCCTCTGATATTGATATATGGGTAGATGCAGTTGGTGGAAAGAAGGGAAGAATCTTTGGACTTGGCTCTGTAGGTAGTATTCTAGTTCAATCTTCAAAAAGGTCAATGCAATTTTCCACTCCTCCAGAAGATGTTGATGCCATTAGGAGTCAAGTTCATGCCTTAAATGAGTCATTGCAAAAAGAGCATCAAGAGAAACTAGAGATGAAAAAGGAGCTTAACGAAACCAAACATCAATTACAACAATTGATGCAACACTTGGGATTTGCTGCCTCTTCTTCTTCTTCTCGACAAAGCTACGAAAATGACGATGAAGAAAATGAAGAATATGATTATGAAGATGAAGATGAGGACGGAGATGAGGATGGAGATGGAGATGGAGATGGAGATGGAGATGGAGATAATGTTTTAGGGGATGAGTAGGAGAAGTAATATATATCTTTTAGGTGACATATGATGTTTTATGGCGACTTTATTAGTTATAATATTTTGATACTTTAGTATTTTTTTTAGAATTTGTTAGACTTGAAAGAGTTTGTTCACTTTTGAATCATTGTGGCTAATTTTGTGAATATTTAGCTATAATAGAATTTTTATGGAGCAAAAATGGTACGTAATATAGGTGATTATTTTTGAGAATTTAATTTATTAGGGATTTTCATGCGGAATAAATTTTTTTGTGAATAGTAATTCTTGCCATTGTTTTTGCAAATAATATATTCTTGTGTATTTTCCTTCAAATATATGAAATTTACTATATTGGGATTTTCTTGTGGATTAGATTTTTTGTCTAGTATTTCCTACGAATTAATTTCTTGCGAATTTACTTGTAAATAATTCTCCTACGGAGTTTCCTACGAATTAATTTCTTGCGGATTTTCCTGTAAATAATTTTCTTACGGAGTTTCCTACGAATTAATTTTTTGCCGATTATTCAGCAAATTTAATCGTGGATAATTTTACTGCAGAGTTTCCCACGAATTAATTTCATGCGGATTTTCTTGCAGATTTGAGTGCTGCGAAATTTCATACGAATAACTTCTTAAAAAAATGGCACGAATTTTCCACGTAAAATTGATAAATTTATCACAAATATACTGCGGATTTTCAATAGAAATGTGAAACAAAAATGCGCAAGTAGTTTCATGCGGCTTATAATCCGTAGTAAATAATTACCCACGAAGGTATTACGTGGGGATTATTAGTCGCACAAAATTTCGCATTATTAGTCGCACAAAATTCCGCAAGAAATTAATTTCCTGCGAATAATTGGTCTATATTCGCAGAAAATTCCGCAAGAAATTCGCATATTTTTAGTAGTTATAGATGAGATAGATTTACATTTCTTTTATGATTTTAATATTTTTCTATTTTGAATTTTATTGATGTACTGTAATTTTTTATCATCATATAATTTTTTAGAGTTTTTTCAGTACAGTTGCAAAAGTGCGGGTTTTGACACCGTCGGATGATTAGCCAATAAGAACTCGCCACATCATGTAAGTAGCAACGTCATCATATTTATTGTTAAAGAATCCAATTTTATCATATTGCATTTTAGTCATTCACATTAAGTAATTTTTAATTAATTTAATCAATTTAAATCAAATTAAATATTGAGATCAATGGATATGCATTGACGGTTCTTTACACCATCAGTCCATCATTCATTTGTATTACTTTAATTTAAAAGTCAACAACCATAAACGGATGAATGGTGGATGATGCACTGATTGTGTAAAAAACTATACCATGTCGGTGCATTACCCATTTTCTCTTAAATATTTCCTTTTTTTTTATTTAAAAACAATTAAAATAAAAAAAATTAGGATTTATTTTGTAATCAATTTCATCATCACCATTGTTATCTCCTTGTACTAAGGAGTAACAACTTTCATCACCAAACACCAAACACGACAAGAATAAGCAATAGAAATGCAGGGAAGGATACAACCTTTTGCAATGGAGTCTTGCAATAATCACGTCTCAAAGTTTGCCTTTCTATTGTACCAAGGATGCACACAAAATGCATTCTAAGTCTCTGTAAATAGCAACATACTCAGAATTGAAACGAACACGTGTAATATTTTTCCAAAGACCACTAAACAATTTAGCTACGACATCACTGTCACCTAACCAGTTAACAATTATTTTCCTTTTAACAAGGAAATCTACATCCTTGCCTATCTTTATAAGGAAACTCAGGATTGCAATATAGTTAGTGATATATATATATATATATATAAAAGATTCATCAGGATAGTGACATAACTGGTCACAAGGAGACAACGATGGTGGTAATTTCGTGTTTGGTGTTTAGTGATGAACGTTGTTATTGCTAGGTACATGGAGATAATGATGGTGATCGTGATGATGAAACTGATTACAAAACAAATCCTAATTTTTTTCATTATAGTTTTTTAAATAAAAATGAAAAATATTTAATTTGATTTAAATTAATTAAAAGTGAATTAGAATGTGAAAGATTGAAATGCAATATGATAAAATTGGATTCTTTAATAATAAAGATGATGACGTGACTACTTACATAATGTGACGAGTTCTTATTGGCTAATCACTCGATGCATGGTATCATTTCTCCAGTGTAGTTGCAAAAGTCCGGATTTCGGTGTCGTCAAACTGTTAGCCCATAAAATTAAAACACGTCATCTCATATAATTAACCACATTATCATATCTACTATTAAAGAATCCAATTATAACTTTTACATTTTAGTCCTTCATATTTTAAGTAACTTTTAATTTATTACATTAATTTAAATCAAATAAAATATTTCCTTTTTTATTTATAAAATTAAAATAAAAAGGCTTAATTATGTCGCAAGTCCTTGAAATTTGGCATACTTTTGCCAGATACCCTTATTCTTTTTTTTTCAATGCTTGACTCTCCGAAGTTATTTATGGGTTTGTCATATACCCCTACAATCAATTCTGCCCAATTTTGCTGAGATGTAACATCAGAATCCTAGTCAGACGCAGGAGGTTGGACATGTGGTGCCACGTGATGTCACACGGGCGAAGATGACCTCTCTCTTCAATCCTTTTCTTTCTTTTTTTATTTAACTAAAAATATAAAAATATTAAGTTTTTTAGTTTTTTTTAAAAAAAATGATCTTCGCTCACATGACACTACGTCATGTTAGAAAAATTGGTCAAAATTGGTAGTAGGAGTATATGACAAACCCAGAAGTAACTTCAGGAGTTCAGGAGTCAAACATTGAAAAAAAGAATAAGGGTATCCGACAAAAGTATGTACCCCAAACATCATATACTTGTGACATAATTAAGGCATAAAAAATATAGGATTGAATTTATTTCTCCATTCTTCATCACTAACTTCTTCTCTTATATGCAACAACATTCATCACCAACGCGTTCTCCTTGTACACAACAGTGTTCAATAATGTTCCATCATCACCAAATAGGGTTTTCAGCATCCTTAATCACTGCTATTCGAGACGGCACAAGAATCATCATCGTCCCCAACACTACCCTTTCTCTTTTCTCCCAAAACCTTCATAATCACACTTCTCCACCCCCTTCTCGATCCTTTCACGGTTGATATAGGACTGGAAAATCACTTCACTGTAAGTTTTCGGCTGATCCGCTTCATGTCTTCCCCTCTCTCTCAACTCTGATATTTTTTTTTTGGTTTAGAAATTCTTGCTTCTGATATGTGTTAGTATGTTTAGCACTTTGGTAATGAACACTGCTGCGTATAAGGAGAATGCATAAGTGATGAAGAATGGAGAAACGAGTTCAATCCTATTTTTTTTAATTTTAATTTTTTAAATAAAAAAGGAAATATTTTATTTGATTTAAATTGATTAAATTAATTAAAAGTTACTTAAAATATGAAGGACTAAAATGCAAAAGTTAAAATTGGATTCTTTAATGGTAAATATGATGATGTGGCTAATTATATGAGATGACGTGTTTTTATTGGATAACCGTTCGACGACACCGAAACCTTCTCTTTTACGACGGCACTGCAGAAACTCTCATAATAATATATGGCCTAATACAATAAACATTGAACAACAACAACAACAACTAAGCCTTTGTCCCACTAGGTGGGGTCGGCTACATGGATCAAACGACGCCATAAAGGCCTATCATAAATCATGTCTTTTGATAAGGCATTGATTGCCATATCCTTCTCAATTGTTTCGCCTATAGTTTTTCTAGGTCTTCCTCTTCCTCTAGCCCTTGTAGTACCCTCCATTTGGTCTACCCTCCTAACCGGGGCTTCCACCGGTCTCCTCCACACATGCCCAAACCACCTAAGACGAGATTCAACAATTTTTTCAAAAATAGGAGCAACCCCAACTTTTTCTCGAATATACTCATTTCTAATCCGATCTTGTCTGGTATGCCCACTCATCCACCGCAACATCCTCATCTCTGCAACATGAAGTTTATTCTCTTGTGTGCCCTTTGCCGCCCAACACTCTGTCCCATATAACATCGCCGGTCTTACAGCAGTGCGGTAGAACCTTCCTTTAAGTTTAAGTGGTACCTTCTTATCACATAACACGCCCGGGGCACTCCTCCATTTCATCCACCCTGCTTGAATCCTATGATTTACATCCCCTTCTTGTTGGAAACCAACAAGCGGGCTTAGCAATTACTAGAGGGGGGTGAATAGTAATATGAAAGCAACAGTGACTAATTTTCGGTGCAATTAAAAGATAATTGATCAAAAGCTTGATTTTCTGAAACTGGGAAATTTACTCGAGTGATTTTAAGAACACTCGAGTGAAAACCTACTAAACACTCGAGTGATTTGGAAAACACTCGAGTGTTTTATGCAGAACAGAAAAATTCAGTTTCAGAGAAATTTAGCCAAATGATTCAATATCTTAAAGACTAGGCAAGAGCTGATATTAATCAAAGTAGAGGGCAATTAAATGAAGGTATAACAAGTTGAAAACAATATAATTGCTACCAATTTCTACTTGAATTGTAAAAGCCCCTTTCTAGAGAACTTAGGGTTTGGTTTTTCTTGAAATCTAAGAAAGCTATAAAGAGAGAGACAACACCAATTTATCCTGGTTCACACTCAATCTAGAGTGCTAATCCAGTCCCCCTAATCAACTTAGGAGTTTCTACTAGTAATCAAATTGTTAGAAATTACAAGGCTAAATTGAGATTCCTCACTCAATCCTAACCCTTTTCAAGAGTGTACCAAACTCTTGAAATTTCTACCCCAACTTGATTTGGTGATGAAGAGTCTCTTCTTCTTTTGCTCTTTGGAACCTCCAAGAGCTCCACCAAAGCTAAGAACCTCTTAGCCCTTGCTTGAGAACCTCTCAAGTCTTGAATGAACCTAAGACCCACTTAGGTACACTTGGTTACCAACCAAGATTTTTAGAACAAGAAGTGTATGAGTGTTTGAGAATTGTACAACAAATAATTCTCTTACAATTAAAGCACACTCTCTTAACTCACTAAGACAATAATAAAGATGAATGCTTGGTTGAGTTTAGAGAGAGAAAAGATTTTAACACTTAAGAGAGATGGAAATCAATGAAAGAGTATTGGCTTGTTGTAGTAAATGAGGTCAACACTTCAGAACATAAGTGAGGGGACAAAAGGGAAGGAAAAATCAAGTTGTTCTCCCTTTTTGTCCTCTTCTAACGTTTAGAAAAATTGCTGTCAGACCCAAACACTCGAGTCTTTTTGAAAACACTCGAGTGTTTTGGTCAACTCTGATAGGGTTGCCTTTTTACTTTATCCAACGGCTATATTACTGAAAATTCATAAATCACTCGAGTGTTTTGAGAATCACTCGAGTGAATTGCTTAATGTTGTAAAAATTAAGTTTTTCTAACATTGTTTTCAATTCTCTCTTGAAGCCTAATTGGTTTTAATTTCAACCTTGCATGCATAATTATCATGTGACCTTATGTGAGAATAAAAACCTTAACTACCCACTCTCATAAATAAAATAAAATACATTAAAATTAAATGAGAATGAATAAATAACTAAGCACTTGATCTTCTTTAATGTTGGGCTTGCATTCTTCACTTTAAGTCCATAATTTAATTACATTGTCATCATCAAAATTAATCCGCCTTAATCGGAGACTTGATTTTACAATCTCCCCCTTTTTGATGATGACAAAATAATTAAACCTCTAGCACTTGAGAGCTCCCCCTCAATCTAGGAACCTTTTTAACCTGTACAATCCAGAAACTGCCAAGCACAACGTAATACAATAATAAACATAATCAAGTGCTCATTGGTATCAGAGCAAGAGCATAAGTCATCAGAGTATAAGCAAGAAAGCGGAAAAAATATGCTCTTTCTCTTTAATCTCCTTTCTCCCCCTTTTTGTCATGATCAAAAAAGATACAATTTGGAAACAAGGTGGAGAATGAGGGATACCAATAAGAAAACTTACCCCGGAAGAGTAAATAATAAGAAAAATATGACTATGAAGCAATAAAGAAACTTTGAAGAACATGAAAATTATGAAGAAAACATGAGTAATGCATAGATGTCATAAATTCATCATTCCAACAAACCATAAATAGACCATAAAACTAGAGTTTGAATCAAAGTACACCCAACTCCAAAAACAACAAAATACTCAAAAAGTTCAACATAGCTAAAATAAAGACATAGTCATAAAAAAAACAAGAAGTGAAAAGGAACATCCAGACTCAGACAGAGGGTGGCTGCTGATCATCATCGCGAGGATATGGCTGAAATCGCCCAAGAGCTGACAGAATCTGACTGAGGTCGGAGCGCACATGGCCAAAGCTAGCATCCATACGATCGGAATGTGCGTCAAGTCTACCATGAAGAGCAGAATGCTGGAGATCCATCTGAGCTCTCATGTCGAATAAGGTTGCCCTTTGCTCTTGAGCTTGGATTTCCAAAGCATCCAAGCGTCCATCAATCCTATCAGCCCGACCAGTCATAATGTTCCTAAACTCCTCAGCCTGATGTCCCATGGAGGCAAACTTCCCATCAAAAATATCCAGCCTCTCATCCATATAGACCCTGTGCTGTGCAAATTGGGAGTTCCAGGACTCCGGCATATCAAAATTAATTCCATCAGTAGGGTCATCGTGGGGCACACTCCCACTCCCTCCGGCCTGCTGGTCAAAAGCAGCCTGCTCCTCCTCTAGCTGCTGAGAATCAACACCCAGCTGATCCACAGCCTGCTGAACGTTCCCCTGAGCCTTCAGAATAGCCGCCTCATCAAAATAGAAACATCGATTACCGTAGTATTCGATGTCCATCTTTCCCAAAGAAATGTCAGAAAAGGCATGAGTCTTCTCAGGTAGACGAACAACAGACTCGATTTCAGGAATTTGAACATCAAAATGTTGAAGGAGTCTGCACGCATGCATTGGGTAAGGGAGGTGTTGCTTGGGTTTAGAGTCGGAGGCTTGGTTCATCTTGGCAAGGATAATGGAAGCCCAATTCAAAACATTACCATTTAAAATGGCATCCATAGCTCTAAGTTCAATTTGAATAGGGCGGGAGTAATTTGGAGAAGTTTGGGGCAACAAAATATGGCTAACAATATAGTAAAGGACTCTATTGTCGGCGGTCATTTGGTTCGCTCTCTTCTCGCCCTTGAGATATGCACGATCGGGGCGGAGTAGTTTTCGGAAAATAGGGTCAACCTCCCCTTTTGATGTACCTTCGCCCGATCGTGAAATCCCAAAGACTTGGAATAAAGCCTTGGGGGTAACCTCAAAACGTTTTCCTAACACGGAGGTCTCATAAGAATTCCCAACCAGCCTAAAGTTAGCATAAAATTGTCTAACTAGCCTAATGTAAATAGGGCCATTAAACGATATGAAACCCATAAGCTTTTGAGTTTTGAGGGCATCTACAAAAGGGAATCCTCTACTATTGAGATAAGCTTCACTTACCCATGTTTGAGTAGCATAATCGTTGGAAGCAAACTTTCTCTCCCTCTCAATGCAATTGGCTCTATGGTAGAAATCATCCTCCTCTTCAATTGGTTCCTCCATTCTAGGCTTCTTCCCTTTTCTTCTATCCGATGATGAAGCCATTTGCACTTATAATTGAAAACTAGAAGAAATTTTGAGAAAATTGGGGTTTTTGAAAGTTAGGGTTTTGAAAGGGAATGATGAATTTGGGGGTTAAAAATGTGGATTTGATGTGAAATAAAGGATGGGAATGAGTTTAGAAGATGAAATCTTGTTGAAAAATGAAAGAAATATTGATTTTGGGTGAAGTATGTGATGAAAGAGGTGAGAGAGCTGAGAAAACTCGAGTGAGAAGAGAGAGAGATTCGTGCAAAACTAGGCAAAATCGCAGCAGCATCAGACTAAATCTGATGAAATCACTCGAGTGATTTTTAAAACACTCGCGTGTTTTTCAGAAAACCTGAAAAACACTCGCATGAATTGAAATTCACTCGCGTGCTGCCCGAAAGTTTGATTTTCAGAAAACTGAGATTCACTCGAGTGAAATGGGATTCACTCGAGTGTTTTACGAAACACTCGAGTGATTTAGAAAACACTCGAGTATTTTCCATCAGACCTGCTCAAAAACTTTTTCCATTAAAACTGATTTAATTTTGAATTAAAATTACTCGAGTGATTTTAGGAACACTCGAGTCTTTTTATCAATTAAGCTTAAAACACAGTTTTTAGAACACAAAACACAAAATCCACCACAAATAATGAAGACAATAGATAGGAAACATAATCACAGACAGTTAAAACATAGATTTATAACATCTCAAGGTCCAATTGTTCATCAAACACCAATGCACATGAAATGAGACATGCTTGGTGATTTTTCACAAACACAAATCAATTAGCTAATGCTTGACTCATCTAAAATTCCAAGTTCCCCTCTTATATGATAAAAGGTATCTCTTGGCAATGGTTTTGTAAAAATGTCCGCTAATTGATTTGTGGTACTTACAAATTCAATTGTGCAATCACCCTTTTGAACATGATCCCTTAGAAAATGATGTCTAATTTCAATGTGTTTAGTCCTTGAGTGATACACCGGATTCTTAGTTAAGTTGATTGCACTCGTGTTATCGCACTTAATAGGAATATTTTCAAGTTTCAAACCAAAATCCAATAGTTGTTGTTTCATCCACAAGAGTTGAGCACAACAACTACCGGCGGCGATATATTCCGCTTCGGCGGTGGAAAGAGCAACACAAGCTTGCTTTTTAGAAAACCATGACACTAATGAACTTCCCAATAAATGGCAAGTACCACTAGTGCTTTTGCGATCAAGCTTGCATCCCGCAAAGTCGGAATCCGAATAACCAACCAAACTAAGACTAGTATCACTAGGATACCATAATCCGGTGTTAATTGATCCTTTAAGATATTTAAAAATATGTTTGACCGCGGATAGGTGTGATTCCTTAGGATTAGCTTGAAAACGGGCACACATGCATACACTAAACATAATATCCGGTCTAGATGCGGTAAGATATAGAAGACTACCTATCATGCCTCTATATTTACTAACATCAACCGGTGTACCTTGTTCATCCTTGTCTAGGTAGCATGATGTGCTCATGGGAGTGTAGGCTTCTTTGCATTTTTCCATTCCGAATTTTCCTAGGAGCTCCTTGCAATATTTTCCTTGATGCACAAAAATCCCCTCCTTGACTTGCTTGATTTGAAGTCCTAGGAAGAACTTGAGCTCCCCCATCATGGACATCTCAAATTCCTTTTTCATCAAATTAGAGAACTTGCTACACAAGGACACGTTAGTGGCACCAAAGATAATATCATCTACATATATTTGCACTAACAAAATGTCCTTTTTGGTTTTATAGATGAATAGGGTATTATCAACCTTTCCTCTTTGAAAGTCATTTCTAATAAAAAGGTACTTAATCGATCATACCAAGCTCTAGGAGCTTGTTTTAATCCATAAAGAGCCTTTTTCAATTTATAAACATGGTTTGGAAATTCATGACTTTCAAAACCGGGTGGTTGCTTAACGTACACTTCTTCATTTATGAAACCATTCAAGAAAGCACTCTTGACATCCATTTGATAAAGAGTAAATTTCATAATTGATGCAAAGGCAAGCAAGATTCGGATTGCCTCAAGGCGTGCAACCGGAGCAAAGGTCTCATCATAATCAACACCTTCCTCTTGGTTGTACCCTTGGGCAACAAGTCTAGCTTTGTTTCTTATAATCAAACCCGATTCATCAAGTTTATTTCTATAAATCCATTTTAAACCAATTATGGTATGATCATCGGGTATAGGCACTAATTCCCAAACATCATTTCTAACAAATTGATTTAGTTCTTCTTGCATGGCCATAACCCAATGTTCATCCAAAATTGCTTCCTTAATTGAATTTGGTTCGATTTGAGAAACAAAGGAAACAAAATGACAAATATTTTGAATTGTCCTACGAGTTAATACTCCCTTTGAAAGGTCTCCTATGATATTGTCAATAGGGTGAGCTTTCACCGTTTTCCAAGCCGAATCAAGGTCATTTTTGACTTCTCCTTCATCCTTTAAAATCTCCTTCCCTTTTTCCTCTTTTGAAAACTCAAAACCTTCATCACAACCATCACTTAAAACACCATCTTCTATCGAAGACTCATTATAAACCACATGAATAGATTCTTCAATAGTCATAGTTCTTCTATTAAAAATTCTATATGCTTTACTATGTGAAGAATAACCCAAAAATATTCCCTCATCGGATTTGGAGTCAAATTTTCCAAGATGATCTTTTCCATTATTTAGCACATAAACTTTGCATCCAAAAACATGAAAGTAGGATATATTTGGTTTTCTTCCTTTGTAAAGCTCATATGGGGTTTTCTTGAGCATGGGCCTAATTAGAATTCATGACATAGCAAGCCGTATTAACGGCATCGACCCAAAAATAATGAGGTACTTGAGAATCATTTAGCATGGTTCTTGCAAGTTCCTCTAACACCCTATTTTTCCGCTCTACCACTCCATTTTGTTCCGGAGTTCTTGGTGCGGAATATTGGTGTTCAATACCATGTTTATCACAAAATCTATCAAACTTGTAGTTTTCAAATTCACCACCATGGTCGGTTCTAATAGTAATTACTTTTTGGTTTACTTGGTTTTGCACAAGTTTAACATGGCGTTTAAAAGATTTGTAGGTCTCACTCTTTGCACTTAAAAATAATGTCCATGTAAATCTAGAAAAATCATCAACAATCACCAAACCATAGTAGTTGCCACCAAAGCTTTTTACTTGAGAAGGTCCAAACAAGTCCATATGAAGCATTTCTAATGGTCTAGTTGTGGACACATCATTTTTAGAACCAAAATGGTTTTTGGTGTGCTTGCACTTCTTACAAGGAGTACAATCACCTTCAATTTTAAAATCTAGCTTTGGTAATCCAACTACTAAGTCTTTTGATTGTAGTTTCTTTAATTGATTTACATTAATGTGAGCGGTCCTACGGTGCCATAACCAAGTGTCACTCTCTTTGCTAACTAGACAAGTAGAAACCAAAGAGGTGATATTGTTTAATTCAACCAAATAAGTATTATTAGACCTTTTGCCAACAAATTTGATAGATTCATCTTTGTCACTTTTTATGAGACATTGGGTAGAGGTAAATAATACATGGTTACCAATATCACAAAGTTGACTAATGCTCAAAAGATTGTGTTCTAATCCTTGAACATAAAGTACATTATCAATAACCAAGTTGGAAGAATTACCGACTTTACCAATCCCAAGAATTTTGCCTTTGTTGTTGTCTCCATAAGTGACATATCCACCTTCCTGAGGAGTAAGCTCTATGAAGTTCCGCTTATCTCCCGTCATGTGCCTTGAACATCCACTATCAAGATACCACGGTTTCTTTTCGGTTCTAAGGCACACCTACAAGACACAATCATTTTCTCATTTTGGGTACCCAAATTATGTTGGGTCCCTTTGGGTTAGCTTTTGGTGCTTCTTCCTTTTTAATCCAAACATAAGTGCCCTTTTGAATTTCAAAATGTTTTATGTGGCACCTATTGTTTGTATGTCCAAACTTTCCACAATAAAAGCAAGTTGGTTTCTTTGTATAATCAATTTTAGAAAATGAACCAACCTTTTTATTGTCCTTTTTCTTATGGTCATATCCTAAACCGGTTTTGTTTGAATAATTTCTTTGAGAATTAATTATCCGGTCTAGGTTTCTATCACTATTTGATATTGTGAGTTTATGTTTCAAATCTTTTATTTCATTTTCAAGAAAGTCACATTTCTCACAATAAGTGTTAGTTTCCTTAGGATTTGCACAATCACAAACATGACTAGAGCTAGCAAGTTCTAAGGATGCATTTTGGAGTTTCAAATCATTTATGTATTTTTCCAATTCATTGATTTCTTTTTGATACTCCAAAATTTTCTTTCCTTTTTCCTTGTTAACCTTTGCTAGTTTTTCAAATTGTGTCAACATTTCATTATACTCATTGAGCAAATCATCATAAGGAATAGAGGAAAAGGAAAAGCTAGAACTTTGAGATGATACCTCATCCTCATTTTCACTCTTGGCACTTGAGGCTTCATTGTTGCTTCTAGCCATGAGACATAGATTTGCAACTTCATCATCCGAGCTACTTGATGATGAGTTTGCTTCCTTCTCCGGTGCATCCCACACAATGTAAGCTCTCTTGCCTTTCCCCTCTTGGGTCTTCTTTTCACTCTTTCTCAAGTATGAAGTCTTGTTCTTTGATTTTTGTTCCTTGGGTCTTCTATCTCTTGATGATGAGCCACTCTTCTTATCCTTGAGGAATTTATTGAATCTTTTCGCAAATAATCCAATTTCCTCCTCATTGAGTGCATGATCGGAGTTCTCACTTGTAGAGTCATCTTCAACCTCTTTTACAACTTTGGTTGAGGCCTTGAGAGAGATGCTCTTCTTCTTTTTGTCCAACTCCTCATGTGAGCTAAGTCTTGATAGATCAATATCATGTTCCTTGAGCTTCCCAAACAAGGTTGCCAAGTCCATAGTGTTCAAATCCTTGGACTCCTTGATGGCGGTGACCTTTGGTTGCCATTTTCTATCAAGGCATCTCAAAATTTTGTGAGTAGTTTCACCATCACGAAATTGCTTTCCTAGAGAAATCAAGTGACTAATGATATGTGAAAACCTCTTTTGTAAGTCATCAATAGATTCATTCGGGAACATGTGAAATAATTCATATTCATGTGTTAAAGAATTTAATCTAGCATTTCTTACTTCACTTGTTCCTTCATGTGTGACTTCCAAAGTGTCCCACATTTCCTTAGCCGACTTGCATTGAGAAACTCGATAAAATTCATCATGGGATAAAGGGGAGAAGATGATGTTCTTAGCTTTTAAATCATAGGATACTTTCTTTTTATCATCATCACTCCAACTTTTCCTAGGAATTTCAACGACTTCCCCATTTATCATATGTCTAGGAATATATGGACCATCCTCTATTGCATCCCAAATATCGGTGTCAATTACTTCAATAAAAACTCTCATCCGAACCTTCCAATAAGCATACCCTTCACCATTAAAGAATGGAGGGCGGTTTATTGAAGAGGATCCTTCTTGATAATTGCTAGAGCCCATAGTTTCCAAAGGATCTTTCGAAAAAGCTTTTACGCTCGATCTTTCGACCGAGCTCTGATACCACTTGTTGGAAACCAACAAGCGGGCTTAGCAATTACTAGAGGGGGGGTGAATAGTAATATGAAAGCAACAGTGACTAATTTTCGGTGCAATTAAAAGATAATTGATCAAAAGCTTGATTTTCTGAAACTGGGAAATTTACTCGAGTGATTTTAAGAACACTCGAGTGAAAACCTACTAAATACTCGAGTGATTTGGAAAACACTCGAGTGTTTTATGCAGAACAGAAAAATTCAGTTTCAGAGAAATTTAGCCAAATGATTCAATATCTTAAAGACTAGGCAAGAGCTGATATTAATCAAAGTAGAGGGAAATTAAATGAAGGTATAACAAGTTGAAAACAATTTAATTGCTACCAATTTCTACTTGAATTGTAAAAGCCCCTTTCTAGAGAACTTAGGGTTTGGTTTTTCTTGAAATCTAAGAAAGCTATAAAGAGAGAGACAACACCAATTTATCCTGGTTCACACTCAATCTAGAGTGCTAATCCAGTCCCCCTAATCAACTTAGGAGTTTTTACTAGTAATCAAATTGTTAGAAATTACAAGGCTAAATTGAGATTCCTCACTCAATCCTAACCCTTTTCAAGAGTGTACCAAACTCTTGAAATTTCTACCCCAACTTGATTTGGTGATGAAGAGTCTCTTCTTCTTTTGCTCCTTGGAACCTCCAAGAGCTCCACCAAAGCTAAGAACCTCTTAGCCCTTGCTTGAGAACCTCTCAAGTCTTGAATGAACCTAAGACCCACTTAGGTACACTTGGTTACCAACCAAGATTTTTAGAACAAGAAGTGTATGAGTGTTTGAGAATTGTACAACAAATAATTCTCTTATAATTAAAGCACACTCTCTTAACTCACTAAGACAATAATAAAGATGAATGCTTGGTTGAGTTTAGAGAGAGAAAAGAATTTAACACTTAAGAGAGATGGAAATCAATGAAAGAGTATTGGCTTGTTGTAGTAAATGAGGTCAACACTTCAGAACATAAGTGAGGGGACAAAAGGGAAGGAAAAATCAAGTTATTCTCCCTTTTTGTCCTCTTCTAACGTTTAGAAAAATTGCTGTCAGACCCAAAACACTCGAGTCTTTTTGAAAACACTCGAGTGTTTTGGTCAACTCTGATAGGGTTGCCTTTTTACTTTATCCAACAGCTATATTACTGAAAATTCATAAATCACTCGAGTGTTTTGAGAATCACTCGAGTGAATTGCTTAATGTTGGAAAAATTAAGTTTTTCTAACATTGTTTTCAATTCTCTCTTCAAGCCTAATTGGTTTTAATCTCAACCTTGCATGCATAATTATCATGTGACCTTATGTGAGAATAAAAACCTAAACTACCCACTCTCATAAATAAAATAAAATACATTAAAATTAAATGAGAATGAATAAATAACTAAGCACTTGATCTTCTTTAATGTTGGGCTTGCATTCTTCACTTTAAGTCCATAATTTAATTACATTGTCATCATCAAAATTAATCCGCCTTAATCGGAGACTTGATTTTACACTTCTATGTGATAAGGTGTTCCTCCCGCTTTTTAAAACAAGTATTGGCTATTGTTAGATCGAAAGCTGAGGAGAAATCGAGAATGGTTTTACCTTTCCCATTTGCTATCCCTATGCTATGGCCTCCATGGAGTCCTTCAAATCCACAAGGGTCACTTCCCGCATGGCCATTGAGATCTCCCCCTAAGAAGATCTTTTCTCCTATAGGTATTCCTTGGATTACCTCTTCCAGCTCCTCCCAAAATTGCACCTTAAGATGATCTTCCAACCCTGTCTGAAATGCATAAGCACTAATCACGTTGAAAGTATCTCTTCCAGCTATCAACTTAAGAGCTATGATCCTATCCCCAACTCGCTTCACCTCCACCACATCCTTCTTCCACACCTTATCCACTATGATGCCCACCCCATTTCTCGCTCTAATCTTACCGGTGTACCAAAGCTTGAAACCCGAAGAGTCTAATTCCTTTGCTTTTTCCCCAACCCACTTGGTTTCTTGTAGGCACATAAAATTGATCCTTCTCCTAATCATGGTGTCCACTACTTCCATTGATTTACCAGTAAGTGTGCCTATATTCCATGTTCCAAACCGAATCCTAGTGTCGTGAACTAACTTCTTTACCCGCACCCGTTCACAAAAATGCGGGACCCTTGCTTATTTTTCACTGCATCCAGGCGGCGATGCAGCGGCCCTTGCTCATTTAGCAATGTACTCGAGCCATACATCGCGTTGCTTCCGGGCAACGACCTAGCATTAACCTTATAACATTGTTGATCCATATCATAGATTCGACAAAATTTTACGTTGGCTGTCGAGGCCTAACACAACCTTCACCTTTTATCCGGGCTTAGGACCGGCTATGCAGCATACACCGCATAGGCAGGATTCCACCTATGCAGCATACACCACATAGGCAGGTTTACAATAAACATTGAAAAGTAAAAAAAATAAATAAATTAAAGGGACCAAACATTTAATGTTTTGTCTTTTAAATCAACTAATTGAAAAATTAATTACTAAATACATCTTTAATTGACTATCCAATCATAAATTAGATAATAGAACTTTTTCTTATTTTTTATTTATTATTTTAACTTTGATTTGAGACAATAGTTTATGTAATTTTTCATTAAATTTTTGAGACGGAGAGAGTATATGTCTTTTAATTAACAACGACTTCTTTCAATGAGTATAATTAACTACTTGGTCGTCTCATAAGTTAGGCATATTTGACCATTGCACATAGATTAAGAAATAAGTAAATTATTTATGAATTTGATATATTTGGAAAAAATGTCATTCTTTAAACATTACTAATACCTATAAATAATCACACAAATAATTTCCCACCATAATAAAAAAAGTCATTCATTGCAACCCATATTCCTATATCTTTTCACACCATAATTAATCATGTTGGAAATGTTTTTCTTTTTTATTAATTTTGGAGAGGTGATGAGGTGAAGAATTTCCCACTTTTCGAGTATTTCATTATTAAAGAGTATTGAGTTTGTGACCAAGGTATGCTCTTATATAAAAAAATTTCGAAAATGATTAAATTTTTTAATATTTTTATAATACTTATTTGACTAATATGTCAGATTAGTCCCTGATTTTGTATGCGTCGGTCAAGTTAGTCCCTGACTTTATCGAAATAGCAATTTAGTCCCTGAGATAGGAGAACGTCGATCAAGTTGGTCCTTGCCGTTACTATCGCAGGGATGTATTTGCTTTAAAAAGGGATAAAGATAGGGACGTATGTGAATTAAAATGAAATCTCAGGAACTAAATTGCTCTTTCAATAAAGTTAGGGACTAACTTGACCGATGCTTACAAAGTCAGGGACTAATCTGACATATTACTCATACTTATTTGTTGCATATTGATGCACAACACAATGTGGTTATTGGGAAGCTAGGATGCCATACGCGTAAACCTAATTCGTATGTAAGAGAAAGGATTATATAGCACCTCGTGCCGGTCGGGCAAGTATTATACCACCAGTGAGATGTCGGGGCACACACGTGTAAACCTAATTCATGTACCTATCCGATACGTACTGTTGTGTAACATTGAAGTGTTATACCACCGGTGAGATGTCGGGCGCGCACACGCGTAAACCTAATTTGTGTGCTTATCTGATGACGACATTGTGTACATTGTGTACCGGAGAGAAGGCGAACGAATGTGACACCTACGATGGGATGCCAGGCATGCACACGCATAAACCTAATCTGTGTGCATATCTGTCTCGTACAAGCAGTATGCCAAGAATGAAGGAAAAGGAAAGCCCAAGAGATGGGGCAAAGGATAAAAGGTAAGAAACGAATGATGAGAAAGAAAGAGATTTAGAAACGAGTATAATGTTTGTAAATGGAAGGCACTAGTAACAAGTCTTGGACTTGTGAAAAGAATGAAAAAGAAATAAATATTACACTCGAAGCCTACGAGTACCTAGGAACCCGAGGTATTAAAATATTGAAATTGTGCACCAATTGCAAACAAGATACTTGGTGGTGGCATAAAAATGAAATGATGATTTTGAAAAAGGAAAGGAATTACCCTTAAAATTGGGCTAGTTGGATTAATTCTAATTGTGACAAATGCAAACTAAAATCTCTAAATCTTAGAAAACCCATAATAAAATCACGTTTTAAAAGTTATTGGAATTTTGATAAAACTACGAAGATAATTGTTACTACCAATAAAATGTAATATTGGGCCTACTCACTCTGATACTTACATTTATTTGGAGGTTATATCATCGGAGAACTTTGAATCTAAATGTATGAGTGAACAAACAATAGTTTAGAAAGACCCTAAACCAAAATTTTTGTAAGGATTTATGAAGACAAAAAGGAACCTTTCAAAAATAAAATAAAAATAAAAATTCATATGATAACTTTGAAAGTTTTGAACTTGGGAAGTTTTGAAAAGGATGATTACAAGCATTGTAAAACTTGCAAATATGAAATTTTTTAATTTTGATTTTTGAATTATTGATATTTTTTTTAGTATCTTAATACTCCATCCGTCTCATTATTTTGGTAAAAGTCAAACAAGTCAATGAAAATAAGATAGTATCTATTTAATATAATGCATGATTCACTCATTAATTACAAATTGATATAAAACAAAATATTGATCAAGAAAAGAATACAAATGATATTAATGAAAATATTTTTTTGATGAGACAATCTTTGAAACACCTGAACCTGCACGTCTAGATAAGCAGCCCAATATGTCCACTATGAGAAGACGCTCTAGTGATCTCTTTTTAACAATTTTCTAGTGATATAGCTGGTACTTGTAACACCCTACTTAAAATTTCCCTTAATTACTCATTATAAAATTAGTGAACTGAAAATCTCTCTTTTTTTTTGGTATACTGAAAATCTCTTTTTAAAATACATTAAAATTCTCCAGAAAAACGAACGGAGTTTTCTTTGTTACAGGGACATTCCCAAAATATTAGTTTTCCTGTAAACCTGTATTAACACAAGTATATATTCAACAGCACGCCAGCAGGGCAAAATAATTCATAGTGCATTCAATACATTAATTCTAAAATAAGAACAAGTTGTTGAAATATATTTAACTTCCCAAAATATTATATGTACATATATATCAAATTTTCAAAATAAACTTCGGGACCCATCTATGGTTCCACCCCTAATATCCACACTGCACGAAGTGGAGTGTGCTCCTGCTTGGCCAAGACTCGTGCATGCTCCGCCTCTGTACCTGTAGTAAAAACAATAAGAAGGGTAGCATTACACAAAACTTAGGAAAATAGCTTCTAAAAAGCATAGCAATAAACAAGCCCTACATCTTTATTCACAGCATAGCAAACCTAATCATTTTCATACTTTTATTCTCTTTTACTATTCATTTTTATCAACAACATAACATTCATAATCATTTTCATACTTTCATTCATATTTACTTTTGTCTTAGCTCTTTTACTTCTCTTACTTTTACTTAGCTCTTTTCATCTTTTACTCATTTTCTCATTCATTACCTTTCTTCATATTAATTGGCTACACGGTCTCATGACCAGATCATACGATCTAACCTACACCAGTTATTCTCATTTTCTTCTTCTTTCTTTTTATTGGCTACAGGGTCTCATGACCAGGTCTCCCGACCTAACCTGCACCAATTTTCTCTTTTACTATTCTGCCACAGGGTCTCATGACCAGATCTTGTGATCTAACCTGTGTCGGATTCTCTTTCATTATTTAGCCACAGGGTCTCATCATGACCAGGTCCTCTGACCTAACCAACGACAGTTTCTCTTTTACTATTTGGCCACCGGGTCTCTTGACCTAACCTGTGCCGGTCTGTTATCTCGTTCTCAATATTAACTTGTCTTTTATTCTTTAGGTCTTTGTGAATCCATCACTGCGCTCCCACACCGGGGCGTCTTACCGCTGCACACGCCATTAAATCGTGCGGCTTACGTAACCAATGCACCCATCCAAGGCGTACTTACATGGCCTGACATCCGCAAAACGCGTTGGGTACTGCGAACCCACCACTTCGCTCCCATAGCGGGGCGTCTTACAGCGACGCACGCCATTAAATCGTGCGGCTTACGCAACCAATGCACCCATCCCGGGTGCACTTACTTGGCCTGGCACCCACATACCAAATACTTAAGTCTTTTATCATATTCTCTTTCTTTGCTTTATTTCATCGTTAATTACTCAAGCATTCAATCTCCACGTGCACAATCATTTCCAATTTCATCCTTAATTCTTTCTATTTTCATTACATACTCAATTATCCTAATTCATTATTTACCTTATACTCCCTAACCCATACATTTCAGCACCCAAATCATTATTCAAACATTTATAATTAAGCATACAATTTCGAACGTACAGTACATCCTTAACTTATTTTCATTATTTTATTCGTTCATTTCATTCTTATCCGACATGTACGCATATATCTCATTCAAGTGGTTTCATTTTCTTTATTTCCATTACTTAGCTTTTTAACAATATTTTCATTTTCACAAAAATCATACAATTACCTAATGGATTCATTTCATTCATTCCTATCCTTCATTTATTTTCTATATCAACTACCCTATTGTTCATTCTCATAACTATTTAACTACACTTAGCTACCACTATAACATTCCTAGAATCCATTCCCTAAATAGAGGTAACACTACCTTCTTACCTTAACCTTGTAGAGGGAGAAAAGAGAGTACCAAACCCTAGCCCCCTTGAGTGCCCTTTTAGAACTTCACCCAAATAGCTACAAGTATGTAGTGAGAGGAAGGAAGAGAGCTTGCTCCTCGTAGACTTGGTGTTGAGAGAGAGAGAGCTTCAAGAGCTATGGAGGAGAGAGAAAACCATTATCCCCATGAAACAAAAGAAGTGACAATGGTTAGAGGATGATGATCATGATTCGTGTGATAGTAGGAAAGGAAAAGTGGAAACTTGTTCAAACTTACCTAGAGCTTGCTTGAGATGAGGAGAGAGAAACCAAAGAGAGAGAGATGGTGATGAAGCTTGATGGTAACGGTATCACCACCAAAGAAAGAGGAGGAAAGGAAAGAAGCTTGATGATGTGGGTGCCTTGGATATGGAATCAAACCCTTGGAGATGAGCTATGGGGTTTAGGGTTTGTTGGAGGAGCTTTGGGTGTGCTTAATGAGGAAGGAATGGAGCAATTCGTGCTCCACACGACTTTATTTTTTTCTGATTTGGGACTCACTAATCGATTAGTGGACTCACTGATCGATTAGTCTGTGTAATTTTACAATGTGAAATTTGTTATTTTTAACATTTTGACCATACTAATCGATTAGTCACTGCTAATTGGCTTTTCTATTTTTCCTTCTATTTTCTTCTATTTTCTTCTTGCTTTCAAACTGCCATAATTTCTTCGTTAACCATCGGATCTTGCTCAAATTTGAGGGAAAGATTCCTAAAATCCTTATCTTCATATCCAATGGTGGATTTTGTGTTTAGAGTTATAAATATTTTACTTTGAATTTCCTAATATAGGGTATTTATAACACCGAAAACACCGCTTCTAACGCTCTTTTGTTCATCTTTCAACCTCCTTCCCGATGCCAATGCTTACTAACTCCTTCATTGCACTCAAACGGATCCTAATCCATCCCCTTAGTTCCTATTGAGAATAAATTATCATTTTCTTATCTTATTATTATTCTAATTATTCTTGGAATTAATATTCGGGATGTTACAATTCTCCCCCACTTATTAGAATTTCGCCCCCGAAATTTCGTTCAGTTCCGTAAATGGAGAACCATCCCTTGGACAAAGCTTTCGACTATGGATTTTACATCCCTTCGGCTTCGTTCTCTCACTTAGAATACTCCTAAGTCCATACTCCTTGACGCTTTCGGGCTTATGTCGAAACACTCTACGTCTTGTTCTCGTACGACCTTCCTTCTCGTTTCTGTCTTGTTACTCAGACAAGATATTAGTTAGGTTACCATGTTCTCCCTCACTTGTCATCGACATACCTGGTTATATCCATGCCAGGAAGTAGGGAGTTGAATGCGTTAGTTTTGGATCGCCTTTCGGATAGCTTCCAGTCAGGAGGGTAAGGATCTAACCATGGAAAGAGAAGAAATCTTTAGAATCCAAGAGGAATTTGTGCTTTTGCCTTAAGGAAATAGCCTAGATCATGCAATTCAAATACTTTTCATAGAATGCAACAAACTATGGCTAGAACTTCCCTCATCAAAGAGGAACCAAATCAAATAGACACGACTGGAACTCCAGGGATTATTGGTATTCACGAATGAGAGACGAAGAGAAATATCGAGAGTTCATAACCCTCAGTTGGTTGAAGCGAAAATACCTTCGGTTGGGATTTAAAATTGCTGCTTCAAAGCTGAATAAGACCAAAAAGGAATAAGAAGTAAGAGGTTCACTTGCACGAATTGCGACATTATTCTAGGTCCAACCGAAGCACTAAGAAAGCCTTGAGTGACACCTGGTGACCATTAGTTGGGATAGGCAAACTTTCTTGAAATTTAGACGCTTTATTAGACACTATTTGAGATCTACGAAACTTAAGTCACACCTTGGGTGTATGCCAGCAATCCCATTTCAACTTATTTTGAGCTGGATCTTGAGAGAACTTTGAACGAATTCGATACAGACTAAGTGTGCTAATGGAATCCGACCCTTCTATCACTTTTGAGAATTACATTACTCTCGAAATCGAGAGCCGTGTTGGGTTGACTAAATTTCCTAAGGTTTGCGAAATTCCACATCCGCACACATCTAGATCCTTGTACTCAACAAAGAGTACAGGTCAACTGTTCAACTTGATTGGTCTCGGTGCGGAGACTTCAGGAAGTTGTCAATATTGGCTTCTCCATCGGACGATTGTTCAGGAACCTTAGTAAGATTCCCTGTGAGTTTTAGCTTACCTAAATCTGACTTGGCTTTCATGATGGTTAGAGGTGGTTCCTATAGAGTCTGCTCAATTCTTTTGAGGATTCGTCATCGGTTACGCTACTCTTAAATAGATAAGATAGCTTGAGATTCTTATCCTATAGTTTTTTTCTAGGTCTACTACTCGATTCTGTGTGAAGGTTCGGAAAGAATACTTTCCGGCGAGCTTATTTTCTCCTAAAGTCTATTTCTTGGTGAGATACTATTTCAGATATCTTGATTTCATCTAAAAGGCTGCAATGATACCATCCATTAATAGATGCAAATATTGAGGTGATCAATCCCAACCTCACGTCTATCAACAGCGCACCATTGTCGGGTTTTGCTTATAATATCATCATTTAACAAATGCAAGAATCAGAGTGATCAGTTCTAACCTTACATTCTATTAAACAACAACATCATCTCGGGTTTTGGTTAGATTTCAATTAAAGTCCTACACTTATTGATTCTTCCTATGGCTTATCATAATTCCCTAAAGGACCGATTTAAATCTACACATCCCTAAAATTCTACAGTGCATGCTATGCTACTAACATAACTGTTACCTCAAGTAGGTCTATTTGGATCCTTCACTCGTTGTCCGTCTATCATATAAGCCTTCCCTTTTTGACCCGACCTGCTTTCCTTAGCCTTTTGCGCCTTTGCTGTAGTCATAGGACACTTTGTAGTACGGCGTCCAGGTTGTCCATACTGAAAGCAGAGACCTTCTCGCCTGTGTTGTTTAAGCATCCAACATGTGCGGTTATGAAATCTTCCGCAATGTGGACATGGTGGTCTAGCCCTTGGAGCGGTCGCACTCTGGCCCGCATCCTCTAGCATTACTGCTCTTGTATGGGTAACAGCATATGGACCTGATCCTTGAGCCAATTCCTTGCCCTTGTTAAGACCTCCTTCACCTGCATATTCCTGCTTCTTTTCTCAGCCGTTATCTGTTTCATTCCCCCTTCATAAGTGCTGGCCATAGTCACTAGTTGAGTCAAGTCCGCTATGTTCTGGTACTCAAGAGCAACCCTAATCTCCAGACGGAGCCCTGACTCAATTTTGATGCACTTTCTGCTCTCATCCGTATCCCTGTAACCTCCAGGATATCGAATGAGATCTTCAAAGCATGTTGCATACTCCCCAATACTCATACTCCCCTAAGTCAATTTCAGGAAAGCAATCTCCTTTTCTCTACGCACACCTTCTGGAAAGTACTTTTCCAGAAAATGGGCCTTGAACATATCCCAAGTAATTGCCTGATTGGCCGCCTCCAAACCTCTTCGCACTCGTTCCCACCAATACTCTACTTCATCAGTCAGCATGTATTGCGCTAGCAATACGGTTTGTTCAGCAGGTGGCGCCATGGTGCGAAGGATTTTCTCAATCTTTTTGAGACATCGCTAGGCTCCATCAGGATTGTACCCCCCCCCCCCTTCAAACTTGGATGGCTCGTTCTTTCTGAATCGTGCCAGCCAATCAATCTCAGTTGGAGCTGGTGGTTGGGGATTTAGTGCTGCCGCCACTGCTACTAGTAGAAAATATGGATTTTACATCGCCTAATTAACATCATTTTTTAGAAAATAGATGTAAAAACCAAACGCGATGGCAAACTTGTAAATAAGTTTAAGATAAAAAACTTTTCGCATCAGGTTTTTTTATAACTGATGCGGAAAGTCATAGTTTCTTGAACTTTCCGCATCTGTTTTTTTATAACTGATGCGGAAAGTCATAGTTTCTTGAACTTTCCGCATCTTTTTTTTGATAACTGATGCGAAACGTCTTATTTTCCTACTTTTCGCATCAGGTTTTAGATAAATGATGCGGAATGTTTAATGCGGTGGCAAACTTGTAAATATAATAAATTCAAGATATAAACATTCCGCATCAGTTTTTTTATAACAGATGCCATAACCCTTATTTTGTTATACGTTTCGCATCAATTTTTATTTAACAGATACGGAATGTCCTTATTTCTCTTATTTTTCGCATCATGTTGTAAATAAATGATGCGGATTGTCTTACAAAATGACTAAAACCTATATCTATCAGTACCGCGCCCTTCTTCTTCTCACACGGCGCTGCAAACTTCTTCTTCTCCTCGAGTTCTTCTTTTCACGGCGGCACACGTTGTACAGAGCTTATGAGGAGAAAGTGACGAAGGGAGATGCTCCCGGTGGTTCGAGCAACAACGGCGGCCTTCGGGTGTGATTCTATTTGCTTCATCAACGCCTTCACACCCACCCTCTCCTCCTCTACCGCAAACCCTACATCCGCCACCAACAGCTCCGCCGCTGTCTCAGGAGGAGATCCTCGCGAAGCGGCACAACAAGGACGAAATCCGGAGCGTGCGCGAGTGTGTCAAACGTGTTAGGTTTTGCGTTTCTCAGAAAGATGGTCCCTTCGTCTCTGACCTTGAACAGAGTTATCTCCCTCTCATCACTGCTTCCAGAGGTAACTGCACCATGCCACCACCACCACGCCACCATCCTCCGAACCACATTCCCCACACACCGCCCCGTGTCACCGAACCAACACCCATCACCGAACCAACACTAAAATTAAAATAAGCAGCTCAAGTATCAGTGCCACTGCACCTTTCTTGAGGTTTAATAGATTGAAAATTAAAATATTTTTTCACTTTCTTTTGACACTTTTTTTTTGTTTGTTTTGCAGATATACAATGAGCAAATAACAGATCTGTTAGATCCTAATCAGAGAAACCTACAGGTAAAATTTTAACCCTTACACAGTTTTCCCTCTGTCATTTTTGACTGGTTTTCAGTGGAACCGATCTTTGGTTGTTTATCCAGATTAGGGAAGATGTCAAATCCAGTGTCCATGTTGAAAATCTTACAGAGGAGCACGTTTACTCAATGAAGGATGTGTTTCGGCTTTTAATAAAGGTGTGCTTCATCACACTTCTTGTATCAGTACAAATGTTTTATTCTCTTTTATGTCATGTTGAGTATTCTGCTTAGGTACAACACCTTACAATATGATTAGCTTTTGTTAAACTTGCCATAGATTGTTGTTCTGTAGCTTGTTAGCCTTTGATGTTCTAAAGCATGTATAACTGAACTGATAATATTCATGTTAATTTATTGTTGACAAACTAAATGGTTCCGTGTCTTGGATTTGTCATTAGTTTCAATTTTTTTATTTAAATGTTATTTTGGTTTAACTCGTATGCTTGATTAGGTTAGTTTTTTGTTTGCTGCTTATTAGGTGTTTGAGAAAATGCTTGTAGCATTTAAGGTGTATTAGAGGACCTATATACCATAACCTTGCTTTTTTCTTTGTAACAAGGACAAAACCCTTTAACTTGGGAATTGGGATGCTATGAGAATAGAAATTAGCCTTTTGAAATGCTTAATGAATTTGCCATTTATTTAGCTATTCCTTTTTGCACAGGGATCCTCTGGAGGTTTATGTACTTCTGTGATACTTACTAGGTACTGTTGTGATACCCTTTTTGTTTCAAGTCCTTGTTTAGGCACTCCACGTAGTGGAAATTTGATGTTGTGATGTTCTATCTTGAACAAAGATTGATGTAGTATACTTACATTTGCTAGGATAAGGTTGTATTTTAATTTTTGGTGTCTTTGTTTCCTCTAATGCTCCACCTCCTTTACTGCTGAATGTCTATTATTTGATTTCATTTTTTATATCTTACATGCCTTTCTAATGTATCAGCTGGTTCAAGCACTAAAATAGTGGGTGTCTCTTTGAGGAAATCTTTCACGGTATGAACACCAGTTACTAAATCATAGCTCTTCCAATTTCCAGTTAACATAACATCATGTTGTTTCTTGTTTACTTAATCAGTTCTTTGGATTTATGGAGATGGTAGCATATCATCATATAATTATATGAAATATTAATTAACAATATAAATTTTCTCTAGGGCTTTAACTATAAATACTGATCACTTTTGATTCTCAAATTAGGGAAGAGTGCTGCAAAGAAAGAGTGATGTTCAATTAGATGCTTCCAAGAAACGTAATCTATTTTCCCTTAAAGGTTTTCATTTTATGTTTCTTATATTTGGAACATATGCCATTTAGTTGTTTTTCTCCCACTGCTATACTAAAGCAGAAGTCACAGATTCTAGTTGATCTGAAGTAGGCTGTTGCAATGTCCACGTGAAATGAAGTGTGTTTCCATCAAAGTGTGCATTATTTTTTGTACAGACACAATTTTTTCCTGCTAACAAAGTTTCGATGTCATTATAATACTCTATCAAACTTCCTTTACATATTGTAGTACCCTTTCTTTGTTTTTGTGGTGGACTGACCCTCGGTCCACCCTGGTAATACCCAGCCGACCAGAATAATCAGGTTATACAAACCGTGCCTATCCAGGCCGAGCGCTTGTTCTAGGACCCACCCTAGCGACCTTGGACCGACCACATGGGCTTCGCCCTTTAAGAATCCGAGCTATGGGCGCGTGAGTTTAACTTGCCACAGGGATAAGATCTCCCAATACAGGATAAGGATGAATGACTCATCCCTTATCCTAAATGGGACACGTTAGCTGCCTTGCTGGACCTCCGTACAGGCCCATAAGGTACAATGCCACCTCTATAAATAGTTGTCTCCAACAAGGGGCTCAGGTACGTTCTTTCACTCCCTAATTGCACATTTGCACACACCAGTGATTAGGGAAACCCTAGTTGTCCCAATTGGACATCTAGAATACCAAAGAAATCACATAGTAACATCATATCACTCTCTAGCTCTCAGATCCTTCCATATCCTTGAGCTAGGGGTATATCTTAGATATTGTGTCTTGGACACTACATTGGCGCCGTTTGTGGGAACGATAAACTGTCATTCCCATCCAAAATGGCAAACACACGTGGAAACACTGGAAATAACTCTCGTGGTGCAAACCACCAGGCCGGAAGAAACCGCCAGAGATTGGTAGAAGATAGTGCTGACAACGGAAGAGATCTTGAAGGAAGAAACCCTCCCCACCACAGCATACCATCAGTGAGATTAGAAATCCCAGCCCGCAGTCACCACTCTATACCCGCCCGAATTCACAGTGGTCCCTATACTGTTCATTCCAGACAAGCAAAACACCCCCAGTCGTATACAGAACCACGGATCCGGACGATCCATTGATGCTCATGTTTCTGGGGAAGAAAGAGGACATTCCCAGGGCTGAAGAGAGACCCAACTTGAAGAAATAATTAAACAACAAACTCAAATGCTGGAGCAACAGGAGAAGGCTATAGCCGACCTTCAACAAATCCACATGCACGCAGTTGCTGCACGGGCAATGGAAACAGCCCCAGCAACCGTGTCAGTTCATGATCTACAAGGTCCTATTACCCTACCCCCTCCACCTCCCATAAACCCAACCTTAGAAGCTACCTATGAAACATAAAACAGTACTCACCCAGGCCACCCCTTTACCCCACGTATCATGGCCTACGAGACACTCTTTGCTTTCCTCGGCCCCACTAGCGTTGCAAAGTATAACGGGTTAACCGACCCCTTGGAGCACATCTTATCCTTTGAGGGTGCCATGAATTTTTATGATGGAGGAGATCTAATGAAGTGCCGAGCCTTTTCAATGACTCTCCAACCACCCGTGTTGAGGTGGTACTCGGCCCTGCCCAGAAATTCCATTAACTCTTGGGCAGAGATGAAAAGGGTCTTCCTTAACAGGTACACTGCTGGCTGCGTACAACCAAAATCGGACCACGCACTAGCAGGAGTTATGCAGCTCCCAGAAGAACCATTGAGAGAATATCTCTCCCGATTCCACTTAGAGGCAGGATCTATTCCGAATCTTGAACCGAGCTTCGCAGTTTTTCTTTTTACCCAGGGACTTCGGAACGGAGACTTCAAAAACTCGCTGGTAGGGAAACCGCCGAGGGATATGGCGGAATTGAGACACTGTTCCACCAAATTTATCAATTTGGAAGAATTCTGTAAGTGGCAGAAACAGAGAAAAAGAGGTGAGAGAGGGGAACCCTCCTCTCAAGGAAGACCCAGGAGAGATGACAGGAGGGATGATAGGAGAGACGAGCGGGGGAGAGGACCCAGGGGAGACAGGAGATTTATCATCCCTAGGTCCAAGTTTGATGAGTACACCCCCCTCACTGTCCCAAGAAGTCAGATCTTACAGGAAACCATGCAGACCGACCTTAGAATGGTCGAGAGACCTCCCCCTTTGAAAAGAAGTCAGCGCCAGGATCGTTCTAAGTTTTGCTCGTATCATGGGGGATATGGCCATACAACAGAGGAGTGCACATGGCTTCGGGACGTCATTGAGTAGCTTATAAGTGATGGAAAGTTGCAGCAATACGTTAGAGAGGCACTCAATCGGCGTGCTCGAAGAAGAACCCCCTCCCCGGACAGAAATGTTCGCAGAAAAACTCCATCTCCGATTAGACAAACCAATCACCACCCCAATCAGCAGCAACCTTCAAATCAGCAGAGAATAGCTATGGTGGAAATAGCTATAGATCAATCCCCGCAAAAGCTCAGGATCAATACCATTGCAGGAGGTTTCGCGGGATGTGGGGAAAACAGATCTGACAGGAAAAAATACATCAATCAAGTACTTGCTATTCAGGATCATCCGATCCGTAAGAGAGACTCAAAAAGTGTCCCAATCTGTTTCACCGATGAAGATCTTGAAGGAATCATTCCGGGTCACAACGACCCAATGGTGATAACTGCCTTGGTAGGTAATTATGAGGTCGCAAGAATATTCGTCGACCAAGGCAGTTCTGCTGATATCATGTTTTTGAATCTTTTTGAAGCACTGAAATTGAAAACCTCGGACTTAACCCCTTTCGAGGGGAAACTAATTAGTTTCACAGGGGACACGGTCGTCCCCAAAGGACATATTCAACTCCCTGTAACACTCGGGAACCAACCCTTTGCGAGAACTGAAATCATCAAGTTTTTGGTTGTTGACTGCCACTCGACATACAATGCCATACTCGGAAGAACATGTTTGCAAGCCTTTGGTGCCGTTGTTTCAACGGTTCATTTGACCATGAAATTCGAGGGCTCTGATGGAAGTGTTGTCTCAATCAGAGCCGAACAGGAAAAAGCCAGACTATGCTATAACGCTAGTTTGGCAAAGCTCAAGAACACAGAAGAAATCCAACCCAAGTTGAACTTGAACAAAGGAAATGTACTTTTAACGGACCTGGATGTTAGGTCCGATCACGACGACACAAGGCCGACCCCACAGGGAGAGTGGGAACTCATAGTGTTGGACGAGGAAATCCCAAGCAGAAAAGTGAGACTGGGCACCAACCTCTCCGAGAATACAAGAGCAGAAATGCTCGAGCTTTTGAAAAGGAACAAAGATCTTTTTGCCTGGACCTCAGCAGACATGCCGGGGATTGATCCAAACTTTATATGCCATCACCTTAGTGTCAATCCGACCGCCAAACCAGTCGCTCAGAAGAAGAGAAGAGTGGGAACTGAGAAAGCTGCAGTAATTGAAGAAAAGGTGGCTGAGCTCCTCTCAGCCGGATTCATCAGAGAGGTTAATTACTCTGATTGGATCTCAAACACCGTGCTGGTCAAAAAGTCAAGTGGGAAGTGGCACATTTGCGTCGATTACACTGACCTAAACAAGGCCTGCCCGAAAGATCAGTATCCCCTCCCTGTTATTGACAAATTGGTGGACAATTCATCTGGTTATCAACTCCTTTCTTTTATGGACACATATTCAGGGTACAATCAGATCCCGATGTACCCTCCTGACCAGGAGAAAACGACCTTCATCACCGAGAGGGCCACATACTGTTACACAGTTATGCCCTTCGGACTGAAAAACTCTAGCGCAACATACCAGCGAATGATGAACAAGGTCTTCTCTGGACTGATTGGTCCCACCCTTGAGGTATACAAAGATGACATGATAACCAAAAGAAAAAAGAAGGAAGACCACCCTCATGATCTGGCTGTTGTCTTGGCCAGAATCAGAAAGTACAATATGCGGCTAAACCCCGACAAATGCACTTTTGGAGTTCCTGCCGGGGCTTTCTTGGGTTTTATGCTTACGGAGAGAGGCATCGAGGCTAACCCGAAAAATGCCAAGCCATTCTGAACATGCACAGTCAATCTAATGTGAAGGAGGTCCAGAGACTGATAGGTCGGATGGCGACTCTTTCAAGATTCCTCCCGCAAGCAGCCAAGAAGGCCCTCCCATGGTATCAACTACTCAGAAAGAACAAAAACTTTCATTGGAACGAACCTTGTGAACAAGCATTTGCCGAACTGAAGGAATATCTCTCGACCCCTCCCGTCCTCACCAGTCCTCAGGAGGGGGAGATTCTGTTTTTATATTTGTCAATTGGTGAATCATCTGTAAGCTCGGCCTTGGTCAGGGAAGACTCAGGGACCGAGCAACCTGTGTACTTTGTAAGTAAGGCTCTGCAAGGCCCTGAAATGAGGTACTCCAAGATAGAAAAGCTTGCTTTTTCTCTGGTGGTTACTGCTAGGAGGCTCCGGCAGTACTTCCAGAACCATCCCATCATAGTCAGGACAACCCAGCCGATAAGACAAGTGCTCCACCGACCTGACTTGGCTGGGAGAATGGTCTCCTGGTCAGTTGAGCTGTCAGAGTTCGACATAACCTTTGAACCAAGAAAAACTCTCAAATCCCAAATCCTAGCAGATTTTGTCTCAGAACTTTCAGACCCTCATCACTCCAACAAACCACAGCTTTGGAAGATTTACGTGGATGGCTCCAGCCACAGCAAAGGGGCTGGGTCCGGTATAATTCTGGAAAGCGCTGAGGGCCTCAGCGTTGAATACTCCCTGATATTCGATTTCCCCACCTCCAACAATCAGGCAGAGTATGAAGCGGTGTTAGCCGGGTAGCGGATGGCCCATCAGATGGGGGCCTCGAAAATTCAAATTTTCAGTGATTCTCAGTTAGTAGTGTCTCAGGTCAACGAAAAATTTCAGGCCAAGGAGCCAATTCTCCAGAAGTACCTGGAACAGGTCAAAGCTCTTTCCGACCTCTTTTCACAATTCTCCATCACTCATATTCCAAGAGCCTCCAATGGACGAGCAGATATCCTCTCCAAACTCGCCAGTACCAAGGGCCCCGAGAACAACAAGAGCTTAGTTCAGGAAACCGTCCATCAGCTGAGCGTGGTTCTAGCAATATCATTGGCCACCGACTGGATGGACCATATCAAGCAATATCTCAGGCACCAAGTTTTGTCGGCTGATCCTTTGGAAGGAAAAAAGATAGTCAAGCAAGCGGCTCAGTATTCCATCATTGGTGATACCCTATACAAAAGGGGGATAGACTCCCCCATGCTGAAATGTCTGGACTCTGCGGAAGCTGAGCTCGTCTTGGCCGAGGTTCATGAAGAAATCTCGAGCCATCATGTAGGTGCAAAAGCTTTAGCCCGCAAGGTCCTTCGAGTAGGCTATTACTGGCCCACACTTCAAAATGATGCTTCAGATCATGTTAAGAATTGCAAATCCTGTCAATTCCACGGAAAGGTTTTCCAGCGACCTCCGACTGAGCTTCACTCGATGATTGCCCCATGGCCCTTTTACCAATGGGGCATGGACATCATCGGAAAGTTCAAAACGGCTCATGGACAGTTAAAATTCGTTGTGGTAACAGTGGATTATTTCACAAAATGGGTCGAAGCCGAGGCTTTGGCTACAATCTCTTCAGCTAAAATTCAAAAGTTTTTTCTCAGACAAGTCATTGCTCGCTTCGGCGTCCCACACACTTTGGTAACCGACAATGGCATGCAGTTCACTGCCAAGGTTTTCCAAAAATTGGTCGACCACTTCCATATTGCCCACCATTTCTCGTCTGTCGAGCATCCGCAGACAAACGGGCAAGCAAAAGCGGTGAATAAGATCATCATTGATGGGATAAAGAAAAGACTACTGGAAGCCGAAGGGTCATGGGCTGACATTCTTCCTGAGGTGCTATGGCCAATTCGCACGACCATACATACCTCCACAGGAGAAACCCCATTTCGACTCACCTATGGTTGTGAAGCTGTGTTACCAATCGAAACTCGAATTCCCACTTTCCGAGTGTTGGAGCGCCCAGTGGAGGTGAATGATGAATTGATGAAGGAAGAGTTAGCTTTCAGTGATGAGATCCGAGCTCTCGCGGCGGCCCGAGAAAAGAAGGCAAAAGAAAGGTAGTCTCGAGAGTACAACAAATGGATGGTTCCGAGAAGTTTCACTGTGGGGGACCTAGTCCTCAAGCGAGCCGACATTGGCTTGAGAAATGACAAAGAAGGAAAATTGGCCAGTAATTGGGAAGGACCCTACAGAATCACCTCAAGAACAGGATCTGGGGCATATAGGTTGGAGACATTGACAAAACAGCAGTTAAACAACTCTTGGAATGCTACAAAACTCAAACCCTACTACAGCTGAAAATACTCAGAATCCCACAATGACCTCTGCAGAATTTCAACCCTGATTTTAAAATTTCGTTGTTTCAATTTTATCTACTTTGTTGTCGTTTATTTTAGCATCTTTATGTTTTTGTCGTTTCAATACTTTCTGTATTTGACATTCGCTGTTTGTAAACAGATTGAAAGAACTTAATGAAGATCTCTTTTTCCAGCACTTCATCCTCGAATTTTCTTTCTGTTAACGTACTAACCCTTTCATCTCGGCTCGCCATCGAGTCGAACTTGGGTGTTTATACATGTCCTTCCGGCAGGGACTTATAAACTAATAATCACAAGTACTTTTAGAGATGCCCGGCTAAAAAACTTAAACAGTTTTTACAAGCCGAGGACCGAGGATCCCACCTTGGCCAAAGGTAGGAGATCCAAAATCTCGATAACAGTTTACAACGAAATAAAAGATAAAACTCGACTATCGTGGAATTAGGAAGCTAAAAATCAAAATAGCATAAGGAATTGCAAACTTCAAAATCAGTAAAGTCATAGTCAAATAGCATTCTGATCGTCAACATACCGATCATATTACACAATCAACTACGTCATCAAATTACAAAAAAAATATATATAATAAAAAGTTCTACTCCTCATCCTCGGAGAGCACAATGGTTGATCCATCAAAATCAGCCTCATCCTCCTTCTCTAAGTCCAAGGGGTTGGGGAGATTTGGTGCAGACAAATCTACCTCTCTGTCCCCTCGGGCATAGTCGGCAACACGACCATCCTCAACCCCAAAGGACGGATTTTCCCCAAGGACCCGGATCCCCGGGTTCATAAAAGTCAGCTGCTTGACGGCGTTGACAAAGGAATCATTCACCGCGTGATCCCAATTGAACTGATTCCGCTTGGCCAAGACTTTGTGTTTTAAAGCCTTCTGGCGAACCTTTGCAAGATCCCGCTGCAAGCGGGTCACGGTGTTCTCAGAATCAGTCAGCCGACCCTGCATCCCCTCCAATTTAGTATTCTGAAGCTGAGCCTCAGCCAACTCTTCTTGGGCAGTTCGAAGCAACCTTCCCGTTTCAGCCTCTCTCCCAACAACACTCTCCTTAGCCTTCTCGGCAATTTCCCGAGCTCTCTCGGATGCATCAAGATTCTTCTGAAGCTTGGTATTGGCCTCCGTTAACGCTCGGATATTAGCTTCACTCTCTTTAATCTGAGCAAGTAGAGCTTCTACTTGAGCCGCGGAAGCCTTCCTTTTCTCCCTCTCAGCTGCTGAAAGAGCTACACTTACCTCCTCGGCATTCTCAGCAATGTGAAAGGCATAGCTTGCCGCCCTCAGCATGTTCTTGCCCAGCATTTCACAGTTTTTCTTCAGAGTGTTGGCTGATTGATCCGACAGCCTCTTCTTATCGTTGGGAGTGTAGACCAACTTCACAAACTTTTCCCGCAGTTTCCGAGCCCAAACGGTCTCCTCCTCGGGATTAGATATATCAAACCACAAGTTTTTCTTTTCAGAAGACTTCAACTGCTTCAGCAGTTCAACAGCTTTACCCTTTCCCTTATCTATTATGGCCCTCTTAGACAAAGGTACTCGGTCTTCTTCTTCTTCCTCCTCTTCAACACTGACAAGAGGAATCGCAGTAGCAACGTCGGTGGCACGAGCAGATGGTGCTTGGACGTCCTGCACAACTTCAGCTTCAGAAGGCGGAGCCGAAGCAACAGTCACGGATTGAGTAGCTTCAGAGGAAACGACTGCACTCGGAGACCCGGCCGCTTCACCCGACCTAACCTTAGCAAGTTCCCTCATACGAGCAGCAGCTTTAGCAGCAGCTTTGTTCTCCTTAGCCATTCTGACTGCAAAAAGAAAGTCCAAAAGCATGGTCAAAAAATATATATATATATATAATAATTATTACCAAGTTTGGCCTTCACAAGTTCTTGGGGAAAAATAACAATGTTCCTAATGTCAACTTGGCCATTCTCCTTGAGATACCTGTAAAAGGTATCACAAGTATGCCTCTTCGCATCCGACAACTCCTTCATATAGTGATATTGGTAAAGCTTGGGTTCCTATTGTAGAAGTCGGACGACCATGACAGGGGGAACCGAGGCTGACCATCCTCCATGAACCAGCAAGCTCCCTCTCCGACGAACTGATACTTGAAAAATAATGGTTTAAAAGTCTTCCACGAATCGGCGAACTTGGAAAATAGGGCATGGTCATTGCGTGCCTTCAACGACACCCATGTCCTCTTGGTCGACCCCTTCTCGAATATGTTTATTTGAGGCACATACAACCACAGAAACGCCTTGAGCGAGCACGTCAGCCTTCGAGCCTCACAGAACTTTTGAAACGCCCGAGCAAAGGCCCAACCACTAGGATGCAGTTGGGTAGGAGCCAAGCGTAGCCTCTGTAACACCCCGATTTGGCAACTTGAAAATATATTCCCTTTTTATAAAATGTAGTGAAAATGTGGTCAAAATTTTTTTTTAAGTAACATGGGCATGAGAACCGTTAAGTTTCCAAAATTCCTTTGTATTTAAAATTGGTGTTCTCACATCTCATGTTGACCTTCAAGTTCCAAACCGAGATGTCACAAGACACCGCACTTTGAAACTTGCTTCTTTTGATTTCATTTGCAACAGCCTTTCATTTTCACAACTCGAATCATTGGTACTAATTAAAACATACTTCGGAAACATAAGTCAGGGGTTACATGTTGGTACTGCAATGATAGCTAAGTAAGTACAGGGAAACACAATACTTCAAATAAAAGAAAAGAACTACCACTAGGCCCACACTAAGCTGATGCTGAAGGATCCACAGGAGGTGCCTCACTAGGATCAAACTCGTACACCTCAGCCTCCGAGTAGTCTAAGTCCTCATCAGGATCCTCTTCTGGATCTTCCTCTGGGTCGTCCTCCTGCATAACCTCGAAAGCCTCGTCCGGTAGATCATCCAGATTTTCATCCAACTCCTCTAGCTCCTCGGCCTCAGGATCAATCCGTGCAGGTAAAGGCATCGGATGCCCACCATGATAGTCAGCTGGTCCACCAGTCTGCAAGTCCGCAAGCACAAAACGACAGATGCGAGCATCAGGCGCTGTCCCTTGCAGAGTATGGTTGGGGTCAAAGATGCACACCTCAGTGACTCGACGCCATTCCCAACCTCTATAATTCACTTCCCATCTTCCCTCATCTCGGATGTCGAAAGTAAACTTGACAGGGTCCATATGCTATGGGATTGACATCATATAAACAAGTACACAAAAACAGAAATCTCGAGAGAGTAAGTATTCCCAAGCATTCAATGCCAACAATGTGGAATTACAATAGGCAAGATATTCAGAAATAACAACATTATACAACTAGGCAACAGAATAAAGAGCATTCTCGTATTCATTCCCATCATCAGCATCCAATTCACTTACGCTTATCGATATCATTACTTTCTCTTTATCAAAATTCTTTACATAACCACATCACCTTCTGTGGGTCTCTTATTTGTATCTGTTTCCATCTTCATACAATCTTATTGGCTTTTCATTCTTTCGTTCTTGGAGTCATTTCTTAATAGTACAAAATTCATCTTTTCTTATTTAAGTATTATGAATTCGTATCCATCAATTGCGCGGGGAAATTAATCATCATTGAGGAGGTCATTTAACACACACGTCTACATCTCCTCGGTAATCCACCCAACCTAGTCAGAAGCAAACAGGAGTACAAGACCTTGACCACGCGGGCTTGACAGCTATCTCAACAAATCTCAATGCCAGGAGAACTGTAGAAAATCCGGTACAGTCTCAAATCAAATTATATAATCAAGGCACACTGTAGAAAATCCGGTACAGTGGCAAAATCACATAGCCCAGTTCCAGTCCCTCTCACTGTTCAAGATTTGCAATCTAGGTGGTGACAGTATTATTCTAGTTCCGGGTGTAGAACTTACCACGGCATCGGATCGGCCCATCCTTACCCCTTATGGAATTCGTTCCACCTAGAATGTACTCAAGGCTTCTTGACGTTTCACCGTCATTGCCTTCCCCTTATGCAATCTCCTCCTGAGTATCCTAGATACCCATGGTATCTTCCTCTCCACTACTTCGCACTCATTGCTCACTGCATTCGTCAATGTCTTTTAAAGTCTTAGTGTTTTAATTAACATCTTAATCCTAAGGTCGGCTCATCCTTGGTGCATCCCTTCAACGAGTCCCGACCACTAAAAGATAATTCGCTTTTCTTAACTTAGCACAAGGCTTGAGCATTAACAAATTGCATTTCATCTTTTGGGCTTTCACTATACAATCTCATGTCTCAGCTCAGGGCATCAGCATTTCGGTTTCACTTTTACAACTGAGGAGCACAACTCAACTCACATCAATACAATCTCATGTCTCAACTCAGGGCATCAGTATTTCGGTTTCACTTTTACAACTAAGGAGCACAGCTCAACTCACATCAATACAATCTCATGTCTCATCAGCATTACTTTCTGCCGTTATTGCTCAGCTGCAATCATTATCATCAGCCTTTATCGCATTCTTACAAATTCCACAATATCTCAAATCTTTCTCAAACTTTTGCTCGTGTCTCTTTTTCGATCATTTTCGTATTAATTATTTCTCTTTCTTTTCGATATCACATTCTTAATTCAATTCAAGGCCACAATCCGGGCATAACAGATGTCCATCAGCATAACTACCATAATCAATAGCAATTCAGATATCATCATGCATAATGAACTCTTTAGTAAATAAACAAAAGCATACTAGTATCAAAGTATCGTCACACAAATTCATCACATAATCTCACGTGGTCTTTGTCTCCTTCGCATAAGTGGCCATACCACAATACAATTGCCACAATGCTACTGACTTAGAACCACCAAGTTCCGACTTTTGAGATGGTCGAAACGGCTTAATATGTTACCTAAATACCACGGTGTTTGAGGAAAACTTCTCTCTCACCTCTACCGGCAGCAATTCCCAATATGCTCCTTGAATTCCAATGTGATGCTCGTACCCGCTTCCTGATCGTTACTGGCAACTAAAATATTTCTCTTTCATTAAAATCATTCTCATATAATCATTTTGAAAACAAAACATCATTTCAAAAACTTCTTATTTGAAAATAAAGTATTCTCTTTTCCTCAATAGTTTGGGATCAACTTTGGGTTTTAAACTAGCAATCATGATTAAATGCAATCGTTTGTTTAATGACACGTTCAGGAATTTAAAACTTGAAATATTCTTTTCAAACACTTGCTTATTAAAACAAAACATGAATAGTTCCTTGGCTCACATAAAGGCCACATTTATCTTAAGGGTTTTCATATACAAGCCACCATTAAATTCTTTAGCCATACACTTCAATAATTATATGAAAATCTTCTCAAAGTAATACTTTTCAATTAATCAAATTACTTCACTCACTTTATTTCCTTCCAAACCGAATTGAATCAAAGAAGACAACACAAGGATCAAGTTAATAACCATTTAAAATATTAACCATATAAGACATTAAATTACTCTTATTTATATATATATATATATATATATATATCTTTCTTTTCCAAGATTCCCATGTTCAAACAAGGCATAATGACATCCACTGTAAAGGACAAAATCTCTATTCTTATTCTTAAATCCTTATAATCATCTTCAAACATACATACTTAGCATTTCAAGTCACTCAAAAATCCATGTATCAAGTGTACACTCATCATGCATGCACATGAAATAAGAGTCAAGTATAGGCTCCTATTTCTCTAAGCATGGCCGAATCTCATCATACACAAGACAAGGTTTTTATTCACAATTTTCAAACACCAGTGATTTATAACACTTAAACAAAATCATGCACATATGGAAAATAACCTTTTAAACATATCATCCTACTTTGAACATCACGATCGAAATAATTATTAAAGAATATCCTTGCTTAGAATTATGTTGACATTTTTCAAATCAAGCTATATCAATGATTATTTAAATCAATTAGTTTTATCTTTAAATCAACATGCAAAGTAAAATCAATTTCTTTTATTTCTTGACCAAAACCGAATTGAGTATAGAAAAATTACTTTCAAGTTTTTAAACAAAGATCTAGGCTCTCATAGGCTTAGAATCCATAGATCTATCAAGGAAACATACATGCAAGTCAAAATGAATCAACTTTGATATTTATGGGAGTAAAACCGTGAGCTTCACATAAGATTTAACAAACTTTAATTAAATTTCTTAACTTCAATCAATACACCACCTCAAGCATCACATCAAAGTTTTATCTTTCAAATCTTAATAATTTCATGCATGCACTTTAAATCCTTAGATTAAATAAATCTCATCATGCATGTAGCTTGAATGATGATCAAACATGATTTTCTATTCTCCCTAGGCTTGACCGAATGCCATCATGTAAAAAGACAAGATCTTTGGTTTCATTTTCACATGCAAGGTTCAAAACTCAAAGATCACACCATGTTCTTGTTCATGCAAAACTTTAAAGCACCATTTTCTTTTTCAAACATCAACCGAATCATCATCATCATATAAACAAAATCTTGCTTCAAACCCTTTTTATACTAAAATTCATTTTTAAAGCTTGCTACCCTAATTTCTCTTCAAAACCGTGACATGCATCAAAGGAAAATTAAATCTTTTCACTCAAAGTTAACATGCAAGACTCAAGTTCCATGCTTTATCATAGATCAAACATAAATCATCACATGCACAAGAAGATCAAGGCAAACAAACAAATTTAAACACAACTCTATTCAAAACCGTGACAAAGAAAGATCACAAGTTAAAGATCCAAACTTTCTAACACAAAGATTCATGGTCAATACTTAAAAATGACATGCATGTAACTTAAACTTCAAGATCGCATCAAAACAAATACATGCATCATAGATCTTTAAGTTCAAACACAGTTCACCATAAGTCCTTCACAACACAAAATTAACTACACATTAAACACTTAAAAAGCTTAAACAACTACCTTAAATCAAAAATCTCAACTTCAAGCTTCAAGATCTCTCTTCTTCTTCTAGGTTAGTTTTCGGCCTTCTCTCCTTTGGGTGATAGGTGATCTTCTTCTTGAGTTTTGAGAAAGGAAGTGTGGTTGAAGAAAGAAATCAAGGATGAAATGTTAAGAAACTTGGATCTTCACTCTCCTTCTCCTCTTCTTCCTCTCGGCCTCACTCTCTCTCTTTCTATGTCTCAAGAGCTTGTTGTTGCTCTTGGACTAGGTGTATAGAAGCTTGAAGAATAAAAGTGAAAATGAACCAACTAGCCTACACTCACATATATATAGGCAAAGGCAAGTCATGGGGTTTCTTCTCCTAATTTCGGGTCTAGGGTTCACATACAAGGGCAATTTTGTCCAACCCATTTGTTGCATGAAAATGGTCTTATCATGGTAAAGCAAAGTGGAGTGATTTAGGGAAGTAGTCTTGTCATGCATCATTGCACTCACCACCTCACATTTCTTAACTTATTTCTACTATTTTCCTTCAAATTCTTAACTTTTTTAATTCATAAGAAAATAGGCTTCAAATTTGTCCTCTTTGGTCCATACCTGGCCGAAATATACACATAGAAGGGAAAATAAAATTTTCCTTTTATTTTGTTGAGAAAGAATAATTACAAGCACATAAAATTAAATCATGGAACATCCTAAAAATTCAAGGCATACCATCTATCACACAAACAAACATATATGCAATGCTTTAGGGCATTATATTTCTTAGTAAAACAACTCAAAATCATACATCATACACACACACACACACTCATATTCACATCAAGTCATGCACTCATTCATCTCAAATCTACTATTTAAATCTGCATATAATTTATTTTACTTTTATGATAAGAAAGCACTAATGTTTTGAAAATTCCAAAGATATACTTCTTAAGGAAATTAATAAACTGCACTAATTGGATATAGGTATGAGCTCCGCTTTATTTTCAAAAACCATATTTTCACATAATCAAAAGATCTCCAAAAGGAATGCTTTATTTGAGGTCTCTAATTATTTCCAACACTCAATACTTTCGAAATTCACACTTTACAGACCTGGAAAATAACATTCTGTAAATCGGTCCATAAAATTATAAAATTCTATTTTCAAATTCTACTTTTAAACGCGATTGTTTTCATATAAAGATCATAATTTTCCGAGTTACGGTTGAAAAGATATGCATTTTCAAAGTTACTATATTCACTTTAGTTTATAAGGGAAAATTCATTTCTTCAAGAAATTATAAATAACAAAACCATAACTTATATCTCATTAATTCAAACTCAAATAAAATCCTTTGCTTCGAGTTCATAAAACATTCATCTAAAAATCCTTCTTGAATTCTCAAAATTCACTTTAAATAAAACCTTATTGATTTATTTAGGTAAGGAAAAATGCAGGATGTCACAGCCTCCGCAACAGAGCTATCTCCAAATCCGAGAAGGGCATCTTAACGCCCAGCCTTATCACAACCTCCTCGTACATAAAAAACTCCCTACGGTTATCTTCAATTAAGGTGCACACCCGGTCGTTAACCGACGGAGCACTAATGGCGTAAGAGGTTCCGACCTCATCTGTGGGGCATGGGAGCACATGAGCTCGAATGTGGCCAAGATTGCTGTTGACCAAAGCTGATCCTGTACCGAGCACCTCCAGATCAACCCAATCGTAAGCTTCAGCGTTCGGAGGCACAGGGAATTCATGAGGATGCAAGATGCACCGACGAACCATACCTGAGGAAAGGGAAGACTCGGCGTCAGAATCTATAAAATTATAACCTTCAGACACCCTAACCCTAGGTCGATTTGTCCTATAGCCGAGCCTACTACACCTTCCCCTAACCTTTACTGTTTTTCCCCAAAAGGGGCTTTCCCTAGGACGATTCGAGGTTGAACGGTTTGAGGCTCGTGGCGCTACTTGTGCCCTCTCCTCCGCCAACCGATACGCTAACTTTCTACTTTCTTCCTCTGCGGAATTTTGGGGAAAATCCAGCGCTAACGGTGTCTCCACCGTAGGATCCGCCATGCGATGGCGGAAGGGTGATGGTAGAAAATCTAATATCTCCAGTTCAGAAGAGGATGATGACGATGAAGAAGAGGAAGAATCCTCAATGTCACTCAAATTCAAAATCTTAGACCACTTCTCTTACCATGACCATTTGTTATCCATGATTAAATTAGAAACCCAGAAAAGAAACCCAGGAGAAAACGCAGAACCTAACGAAAACTAGGAAACCAGAACCTAAGAACCTGGAAGTGAACAGTTTAGCGAAAAAGAAAAAGGCAGAAACAAAAACCAGAAGTTCCAAATCAAAGTACCTGAAATTGGAAGAGGACTGACACGAACTGGTTGGCACAGCGAAGGGGAAGCAGCAAGCGTCAAGAGTGACAAAACAGAAAGGGCGTAAGGATAATGGAGAGAATCAGAAGTTCGAAGAGGAAAAATGGCAGAGAGAGAGAATGAGTAATTAGGATGCAGAGTTTGGAAGAAGTGGGAATAGGGAAAGCGAAAGGACAGTTAAGTTCAAAATGGAACTTCCGCCCACGATTCTGAGTAATTGGGCTTGATAGCAAAAGGCCCAATTTCGCATTGAGCCACGAAAAGCGAAATGTGGCGCGTAGCCACAGGACAGGATATTCGAAAATCCCAAAAGCCAACAAACGCAATAATGGCGTAACTGACACATGCAACACGTGTCAACTGGAGGGCACTCAGACGTCATGTCGACCAGACGAAGGGACAGCGAGGCACATTGAGTTATCCACAGGTCATTACCCCATTCCGGCCATGGCACTCGGCCCCTCCAGCCTCAACTTTAAAGAACTCTCAGCTCGGCTCAAGACTCAAAAAGTCTTACCGAGCTAGGGGGCTTATGTGGTGGACCAACCCTCGGTCCACCCTGGTAATACCCAGTCGACCAGAATAATCAGGTTATACAAACCGTGCCTATCCAAGCCGAGCGCTTGTTCTAGGACCCACCCTAGCGACCTTGGACCGACCACATGGGCTTCGCCCTTTAAGAATCCGAGCTAGGGGCGCGTGAGTCTAACTTGCCACAGGGATAAGATCTCCCAATACAGGATAAGGATGAATGACTCATCCCTTATCCTAAATGGGACACGTTAGCTGCCTTGCTGGACCTCTGTACAGGCCCTAAGGTACAATGTCACCCCTATAAATAGCTGTCTCCAGCAAGGGGCTCAGGTACGTTCTCTCACTCCCTAATTGCACATTTGCACACACCAGTGATTAGGGAAACCCTAGTTGTCCCAACTGGACATCTAGAATACCAAATAAATCACATAGTAACATCAGATCACTCTCTAGCTCTCAGATCCTTCCATATCCTTGAGCTAGGGGTATATCTTAGATATTGTGTCTTGCACACTACAGTTTTCATGCCTGCAAATTTTGCAGTAACAACACAAAGCCCTTCCACCTCTATGGCTTCTTCCTCCTAGTTACAAGCTTCTTTGAGAAACACTAAACAAAAGATCTTGACTTTGGGTTATTCAAGGAAATGGGTTTTAATAAAATAAGGCTTCTCGGTCTGTGTTCATATCTGTTATGTCTTAGCTTCTTCATTGTAGTGAATGCTGTGAATAAAGAAAGAAGTAGAATAGGAGTTGGAACTGAGAAAGGTTTTGTTTTTATTCATGGGAAATCTTTTATTGGAAAGATTGATGATGATTTTGTGTGTGCCACTCTGGATTGGTGGCCTCCTCAGAAATGTGACTATGGTAGATGCAGTTGGGGTCTTGCTTCTCTTCTCAATCTGGTAATGTTACTTTCCTTTTCACCTTTGGTTTCTGAATCTGTAAAAAAGAGTTTTTTTTTTAATTTGTCATTGCCTCAATGGAGCATATCCTTTACTAAAGATGCTTTTTTTCGTCCTTAATCTAAAATGCATGTTTAAGATCTCTTGGCTCAGCTGCAAAATAATTCTTGAATAAACAAATGTTACGTTTTTTTGTTTTGTTTTGCATATGTCATCATCTAGAGGAGAACAAATTAATAACTTTTACACTTATGTAATGATGAAATTGAAGGGTATAACTTTTTCCCTTAATTACTGAATCAATTAATCAATTAATTAAAGATTATATTAAACTCATAACTTTTATCCACACCTTCAGAGTCTTATACAGTTTGGTAAATGTAAGAGAAAATTTACATCTTATATTTTTGTATCATGCAGGACCTCAACAACAAAATTTTGTTAAATGCAGTGAAAGGTAAGAGAGAATTCATATCTCTGTAAATCTTACATTTACTTCAATGTCAATACACTTATTCAATGATTTGCTATTATTTTTCAAAGCTAACTAAGTAATCAATGCTTCGAAATGTTGTGCACCTTTTTCACCCTTGGAAATTAGATTAGGAGGCACTTTGCAAGATAAGGTCACATATGGGACTGAAGATTATCGTCACCCCTGTACTCCTTTCGTTCGGAACACTAAGGGAATGTTTGGTTTCACTAAAGGATGCCTACCCTTGCATAGGTGGGATGAGCTAAACAGCTTTTTCGAAAAAGCAGGGTAAAAATCAGTTCTTCCTTCCAAAGTTTACCTGTGTGCGTCTCTGATTCTGTTTTAGGACTAAATATGTTTCGTCTTGTTGATACGGCGACTGTGTTCTGAACAAATTTAACATTAATGATAGGTATATTTCAGGGCTAAGGTTATCTTTGGATTGAATGCTCTTGCTGGAAAATCTTTACAGACTGGTTCTGCAGTTGGACCTTGGAACTACACCAATGCAGAATCTTTTATACGTTACACTGTAAAAAAGAATTACGTCATTCATGGTTGGGAACTTGGTTAGTGTATGCTACTCTTATTACAAATTCTGATGTAGTAAGTGTCGCTGGCACAATGAGACTAAAATTGGAAATATTGACATTAAGGCTATCATTATCTTTATGCCAGGAGCTTTCGAAAATGATAATCATTCATTCACAATTTATGATTAAATATTTGTAATTATCAAATACTTTCTGTTAAAAGAAACAAAAATGGCAAATTTTCCCTCTTTTGATTTAGCCGTGCTGTTGTAATCATAATAAACTGAATCCTTCATACTAATTAGAAGGGGCTCTTTTCGCGAGCAGGATATATACTGATCACTTTTGATCACTTTTGCTGCAGATGGTATGTTCGTGTTGTTTTCTGTATTTATTGAGGCGCTCGAGGATTATTTCTTTCACGGCAGGTGAATCTTTAATTATATCAGATAACTCAATGTTGTTTGTATCATTGAAGACTTTGAAGCATACTTTTCCTCTTGCAGCAGCATATTTACTTTACATGGTATACCCTGCCTTCCTTTCTTTTAAAGGTCAAATTCTTAATAATTTACTTTCTATATTATTTTTATTCACCCTCGTACTTCTCCTTAGCTAGTCACTATGGAGTCTGTTCGTGGAGTAAATGTTCCAATGTACACCACCCTCAGGAGGACCACTGTGGTATTTACAATGCTTGTAGAGTTTGTTCTGGTGAGACAGAGGTACACATCCTCAGTCATTTTCAGGTAATTTGCTTTTCTCCATCGCATGATATGCCGTAAGGATATGCTCTATCATATTTACATATATGCTTTATTATTATTATGCTTTTCGGTGTTTTCTTCTAATTTTGCTGTCATTCTAATAAATATGTTATTTAATATGGTAGTAATGATATGCTTTATTATATTTACATATATGGATGCATTTTCAAGTCCTTTGCTAACATTTATTGTGGGCACATATATTTAGCTGCCGGTTTTGTTATGGAGTAAGCTTAGCAACAATATATAGGTTATGCACATTGTAACAAGGGTGCAAAGAAGACACTAATTTGAGTAATTTCCTTATCCTTAATTGTAGGAGTAATGGAAGAAGAGCAAAATCTGGTTCATGGAAGCACAAGTCTGGTATCAAGTGAAGAAGTGATGACAACAAAAGTCTATATGTGAGTTGGTGTCAGGGACTTGGGAATAGGTTGGTGGAATCTTAGATGTGATCAAAAGTTTATTGTTGCTGCACTTGCTTCTATGTTTTGTTATACTCGAATCTCAACTTTTGATGAGAATGATTTGGGTAGAATTGAATTAGTTTTGGTAGAATTTGCAGTTGTATTGAAATTATTGGATAGAGATGTAGGTAGAATTGAATTAGTTTTGGTAAAATTTGTAGTTGTATTGAAATTATTGGATATATTTTGTCTTTTGGATTCATTTGTTTTAAAATTTTATTTTTGGTAGTTAAGGCAAAGAATGCTGGTCACTAGATATAAAATAAAAATTGCAAAAAAAAAAAAATCCACATTCCACATCTGTTATTTATATATAACTTATGCGGAAAGTGCAAAAAAGAAAAAAAAATTCTCCACATTCTGCATCTGTTATTTATATATAACTGATGCGGAAAGTGCAAAAAAAAAAAAAACTCCACATTCCGCAACTGTTATTTATATATAACTGATGCGGAAAGTGCAAAAAGCAAGAAAAAAAATCCACATTCCACATCTGTTATTGATATATAACTGATGCAGAAAGTGCAAAAAAGAAGAAAAAAAATTTCACATTCCGCATCTGTTATTAATATATAACTGATGCGGAAAGTGCAAAAAACAAAAAAAAAATTCCACATTCCGCATCATTTATTTACATATAACAGATGCGGAAAGTAGACTTTTCGCATCTGTTTTGGATCCTGAATGATGCGGAAAGTGTACTTTCTACATCTGTTAATAAAATAACTGATGAGGAAAGTAGACTTTTCGCATCTGTTTTGGGTTCTCAATGATGCTTTCCGCATCTGTTAAAAAATAAGTGATGCGGAAAGTATACATTTCGCATCAGTTATATGTACTTTCCGCATTAGTTATATAAGTGATGCAGAAAGTTCAGACTTTTCACATCTGTTTTGAAAAGTGATGCGAAAAATCATAACTATCTACATCTCCCACAGGGACAACTGTTCCAAAACAGATGCGAAATGTCTTTTAAAATAGATGTGAAATGTCCGATTTGCAGTAGTCGCGCTGCTATATTCTGTGTAACATCCTAAATTTTTATTTCCTTTATCAAATTTAAATAGATGAAAATTTTAGGAAAAATTTGACAGAGTTTACTTTAAAATATGAACTTTTCCCCAAATTAAATTTTGTACCTGTCAGAGCCAGATAAATTTATACAAAAGATAGAGATCAATTAATATCCTTATAGGTGGTTGTGACATAAATTGAGTTCATCAAAGAGAGGATATATGAATATCCTTCACAACCACTAATACTTTTATTAGAAATCATTATAAAGTCCTTTTACAATTAAAAGGGTACCTAAGTAAAAAAAACATTAAACAAATATATAAGTCTTTATAACTAAATTCTTTACATCACAAAATCTTAGAACGGTTGCAATATCATTGTCGTTAGTATACTCTCTTTCAATGAGAGTATACTCTTTTCGACATATAGGATATGAAACTCATTCTCCATGGTACATAAAAATGACAACTTAAGAGGTGAGTAATTTGAATTTAAATCAAAGAAAGCACTTAAAAATAATAATAAGACATAACTAAATGCATTTACATTCAGATAAACAATTTACATTTCATCATAACGTATAACATCACATATAACTATAATTATTAAATATCAAGCATTTCCATTAAAATGAATGCAACGTCGCTCACTTCGACTTAATCATTGAGTCCAATATTATATTCTTTCATTTTCATGTCTTTACATTTATTCTTTCTTTATTGGACTCAATTAATTAAGTCGCATATGCATATGCATGCTCTTTTTATGCATGAACTTCTTCTTTCACTTCACTTTCTTTACTTTGCTTTGCTTTGCTTTACTTGGCATCACACATTTTCCTCACATCACCCTCCACTCCGGGGAAAAACCGACCGATAGTAGTACCCCTCCAAACACATATGGTTTGCACAGTACTTCACCCCTTTTTAGGGGTTCATTATACAATATGGTTTGATTACATCAAATTGACTATAACAAGGATCACTATTGATCGGCCACGAAAAGCCAAAGTAACTGACAAAATTATTATGGTTGCATAAAACCAATCCCCAACACGGGTTGCGAACCCGTGTCCTTTGGAAGATCGAACTTTTCCACAATAATATTCGGCGATTGTTTCAATGGCACAATCTAGTTACTCTTGCCTTCATGTTATACTAATGTTTTTCCCCTACTCCTAACGTCCACCTTTTCTCCATGCATGATGCAAGTTCTTAGTCTCTTCTTAATTGAATTTAAACCCCTTGTTCTTTAGGAAATTTCATTGGTTTGGGTTCAAATTTAATTAAGAAGGACTTTGTCCTAATTTCTGCATAATTATTAGGGATTAACTTTTATAATTTATAAACATACAATCAACACATCTTTATATCATTAATACACAAAGAAATAATAATCATGTAGCCAACAAGTCAAATTAAAGCATTTACCCTATAACATACATATATCAAAAGATAACACATAACCAGGACATCATTCAATAAATCATAGCAAATCATTTAAACCCTAACAAAAAATTCATATACATCTAATTATGTATTTATTATAATCATTAAACCATTTCCCTAATTTAAACCAAAGTACTCCCTCTTACCTTGGAAATCCTAATCATAACAACAGAGCCACTTTTATAACCGTGACTTACTCCAGGGTCAGGGTCCACAATAACATGCTAGATCTAAATAGAGACATATGTTAAAACTAATTATAACATTAAATATATATATATATATATATATATCAACTAAATTCATTTTTGTTAAAATAATAAATACATATCATTATACAACAAAGATATATCACTTTTCCCCAAAACATCTCTTTATTTGAAAATATAGGGATAATAAAAATATTGACGGATCCTCGAATAAATTAGGTAGATGGATAAGGGGGAGTTGAGGAGATTTTATAACTAAGATGGATTTGATATTGAACGGTTGGATCTTGAGTTATTGGACTGAGAAGCTTGGAAAACCTTAGTTTCCTCTTTCTCTTTCGCCTTGTCCTCTGTCTCTCTCGGCTCTGTTTTCTCTTTTTATTTTTTCTACTTCATTTGACGGGTTGGGGGTACTTGGGGTCTAAGCAGTAGTAATCTTGGGAATATATAATTTTATATTTGTTTTATTTGTGTGTCAATGTGTGTAGGTATTTTGGATCATAACTAAAAGTTTGACGATCCTAAAAAATAAAATACATTTAAGTAGAACGATATTGTACTTTTTAATTAATCAAACTTGATTGAAAAATAATAAAGTTATCAGTCCCTATAAATAGCTATTGTGTAAGAAAAAGTATAAAAATTCAAATGTAAATACATTTTCTCAATCAGGATGTCAAACTTAATAAAATATAATATTCAGAATATTGAAATAATAAGTAAATGACTTATACAGATTATATTAAAATAAGTCCGGGAGCTAAAATAAAACTGTCTCAGAATACTATGAAAATTTACATGAACGTTCCAAATATTAAATTAAACATATGTTTCTAAAGCAACTATATAAGAAAATGCCTCTAAGGCTTGTCAGTTGATCTCCTTGTCAAAATATTAATCAAACTAAATAAAAGTACTTTTTATTTTTGAAAAAAGTATGATAACAAATTTATACTTATTTCGATTAGGAAACATATTTTAAATATAATGATGAAATCAGAATTTTATTCCGAGACTCAAACCTTGAAAACATCATATTAAATCATTTAATTATTTTACTAAAAGTATTAAAAATAGCGGGATGTTACAATCTCCCCACTTACGTGAATTCCGTCCCCGAAATTTGGTTCATCCTAATCATGAGGATTGGTAATCGTATCCTAAGTAAGGAGGTTTCAACACTTTTCGGGATTGCTCCCCCACTTAGGATGGAACTAAGGTTGGAATTCCTTAACTTAATCAAAATTTAAGATTGGAAATGTAACATCCCCGATTTTACCAAATTATTAGGTGCCTTAGTTAATAGAATTTTGATAAGGATAGTGTTGTTTCCAAGTCTGGGTTTCTGTCTAGAATGAGTATAGAATGTAGGATTTAGTAAGGGTAGGTTTGGTGAAGTAGAATTAGTATAGAAATGGGTTTTAGAAGAGTTAATGATGATCTAAAGAACATAGAATCATAGGAAATTAGGAATAAAATATCCATAACTCTAAACTCAAATTCCACCGTTGGATGTGAAGACGAGTGTCTTAGGATGCTTGTCTCAAAATTTGAGCAAGATCCGACGGTTAACGAAGGAGTTATGGCAATCCGAAGTACAAGGGATAAAGTGGGCTGAATAGGTTAATCGATTAACCTATGAGTCAATCGATTAAGTTTTTGGCAACATTCAGCCTCTAATCGAGTAGGGTATAGATTAATCGATTAATTTTTTGGCCACCTTCTGGCACTAATCGATTAATGGAGGTATTAATCGATTAAGCCATCTACAACTGATAGGAATTAATCGATTAACCAAGGAGGTTAATCGAGTAACCTCTGTTATATCAGACAGAGAACACGTTGAATTGGGCATTTTTCTCATTGTTTTCTCTCTCTTCTCCTTCCCTCCTAGGGTTTTTCGATTTCCCCCAAATCCACACCAAATCAAATGAAATTAACACACCAAATCAACCCTCCATCAATTCTTCTTATGATTCCTCTCCCAAAAACCCCAATTTCACCTCTTTTCTCAAAACCCCCAAATTCCCACATAAACCCTAACTTCTCCAATCCTTCTCTTTGGGTGAGACAATCTTCAAGGGAGCTTAGGGAAGTGTTAAGGAGCATGGAATTGGAGACTAGGAGCTAGCTTGGAGCTTGGTGGTGGAGCACCAACTCAACCCCAATTTCTCCTCTTCTCTTCAAGAGGTAAGGGGGAGTACTTTGGTTTTAATTAGGGAAAGGAATTAATAATAGTAATAGGGTTATAATTCGATGTATTTTTATATGTATGTTTGATTTGTATGTTGATATTGTTATGTTTGAGAATAACAGTGTGTATAATGAACTTAGGGTTTGTTTAGTAATTGGTTATTTGATTGTTATTGAAGTAAATGATTAAATGAATAATATGATAATGATCATTGTTGTGGCATGATTGGTATGTTCTATATGCTGACTATGAGTATATGTGTTATGGACTTAGGATTTTGTTAGAAAGAGACTGTTATAATTGTTATGAAACTAAATGAATGAATGACATGATTGTGATCCTTATTGTTGTTGAGTGTGATTGTTTATATATATATATATATATATATATATATATATATATATATAGTATGGCCGAAATTCTAAGTTAGAGAACCCAACCAATTGGAACTAAAGTATTAAAGGTTTGATTAATGAAAGCCACATAAAATGAATTAGAAACACGTGCATTATGGAGTAAGGTGGACCTTAGGTGTACGGGGAAAAACATACGTCGTTTTAACGATTAATGAGGACAAGAGTAAATGTTAGGAATTACTATGGAGGACTTTGATCTTCCAAAGGACATGGGTTCATCACCCGTGTCGGGGATTGGTTCTACGCAAACCATAGTAATTCTATTTACTTTGGCTCCTTGTGGTCGTCGAGGGTGATTTCTGATAGAGCCAATTTGGGCGAATCAATCCAAATTGCGTGACGAACCCTAGAGGGGTGAAGCGTTGTGCAAGCGAGTATGACGAACCTTATAGGGGTAAAGTACCAAAATAGAGATTGAGAAATACTTACTCCTGGTCGGTTTTTCCCCAGTGTGGAGGGTGTATGTGAGGGTTGAAAAGTGTTATTGTTATCGTAATGGAGAAGTGCATTCATTGTTATATAATAGGTTTAATTCCCTGAATCCAATGAAAGTGTTAAAGTGTATAAAGTAAAGTGGAAAGTGTTACATTGGATTCAGGAGTTAAACCATAATAGTATAAAATGCATTTCATACTCATATGATTGAGCATCAAAACATTGTTATGTGATTAATTGTGTGTGTCTATATATATATATATATATATATATATATTGTATAGAGGAATAGTAAAAGGTTAAGGTCTAGAAATAGTAGAATTGAACAGGATAAATGAATATGAGTATATTTGCGTGGGTATGTCTAGTTATGCTTTATTACTGTTGTTTAAGTGTTTTCCTTGATTATTATTCAAATTACTCACCCCTTAAGTTGACCATTTTAGGTGCCATTGGAGAAAGACGTTCACTGCTTCCGCACCGAGAAGGTATACTCTCGCTTAAGGAGAGTATATCATTACGGTGACCTCCTCAGTCACGTTATGTTTATTGCAACCATTCTAGGATATTGTAATGTAAATAATTTTCATTGACTAAAGTTGTATTTAATTTTGAATCACTTATCTCCATTTAAAAATACTTCTATTTTTGTAAAAAGGACTTTATAAAAGTATTTATTTTGATTAAAAGGATAAAAGGTTGTGAAGGATATACAAATATCCTTTTCTAAATTGTTTCAAAGTAAGTCACAACCACTTACAATGTAATTATAGTTTTGCACTTGTTATTAACTGTTCTGGACTGACAGGTTAAAAATTAACTTGGAGAAAGTCCACATTTTAGAGTAAACTCCGCCAAAATTTTTATAAAACCCCAAGCATTTTAATATTAAATCGTATAAAAAGTAATATATTTTATATTATAAAAAGTGAGGATGTTACAGATGGTATCAGAGCAATGGTTGCAATTCTCGGCTGTGGAGTATGGATTTCCTACTCCCGAAGAGTTACTCCACATGAGAGTAACTAACCAATAGTTAGTTTAGTAGCTTATTGTCATAGTTCATGCATGCATATTTAATTAAAGTTAGCATAGTCTAGTTGTGTTAATAGAATAGTGCTAGTGATAGTTTAGTAATCTTCAATTCAAAGTGGACTAAGTAGAATTTTCAATTGTAACTTGGTTGTATTTTGAAGCGGACCGAAAGTAGGGACTAAGGGAAGTAAAACTCCCAACGGGATAGAGCAAGGAATTGTTACCCCAAAGGGATGGACTAAACCTTAGTTTTGAATTAAGTAAGTCAACTTCGGATATGACGAAGAATTGAAATTTTTACATAAAATGAAATTTCAGAGTCTTATTTTGAATGGAAGATGAGTCATTTCTTTATTATTTGATTGGAATTCAGGTTGTGCGAAAATGGTTTTATTTCTAATGCAAAGTCGAATCGAGAAGGGCCCTTCGAGGCGTACATTTTATTAGAAGATTATACCATTGAGTCCTTGAAATTCAATGAAATAATTGTTGAATTCCTTTTGTGTGAATAGGAATAGGATAAGTATTAGGAACCATTTCATTATAGACACTCCGAGCATTCTTTATCAGAGTGCGCAGCGGAAGTGAATAGGTGTCAATCCAGTGTACTTGCCTTTAACTTTGATGACTGAGTGTCGTCTCTAATAAGATTTAAGTCCTTTCTACAATTCCACATTATGCCTGGTGATAAATACATCACTACATTTATAAAATGTAAATGTGTTTTTGCATCAAACTATTTTAAGACTTTATTTTGAAAAGTATTAGTATTATGAATTCTAATGAATGTCATGCATGCAAGTATTCTATGACTTTCCAATGTGCGGAATTGATTTTAACTTTGATAATTGGCCGAATGTCACAACATCGATATAACAAAATGAATTCCTAAGTAATGGGAGAATGGTGTAGTCTATTGTTGGATTACACCAATTGCCGATTAAATAGGAATTCACCGAATGTGACATACGTCGATTTGAAACAAGAGTTGAACTTCAAAGTTGAGATAAAAGGAAAGGCATTTATTAAGATTTGAAAATGCGAAGGAAGTCAAATTTCAACCGATACATGCAATTCCTTTTATTTGAGTTTGATGATCATAGAGGATCCTTGTTTTCTTTGTCAAAGGAATCCTCCAAAACTTTTGAATTAGTTCCCAAAACCAATGTGAAACGATTTTTGAAAATCGTTATGAATACTTTAAACTTTTTGGATCCTTGACGTATTTTCAATTATCAACTAATTTTGTTAAAGTCCGAAATGAAATTGACTCATAAATTATAAAGAGTTTTTCCTCATTTTCGGAAAGAGATAATTTTTGGAAATTCTTTATCACCAAAGAGCAAACCTTTTCTTTACAAATTAGAACTTCATTGTTTTCTGTTGCAATGTGGGATTGAGAAATGCAAGTGGCGATAACCAAATGGGTTAAAGGCAATGTATCGCGCATAGAGTGAGATTCAAGTCTAGAATCTCAATTTAGGGTAATGGATGTTATATCTTTTCCTTTAAGTTCACATAGGACTCCAAGGAAATGTGCGATTATTATTGAGCAAACTATATTCCGAAATCACAACTAATTTTTAAACCAAAGTTAACTATTCCCTGGAATGTAGCTTGTTGGACATGTAAATTCCAATCTTAACATCCATTATAAGAGTCTTAATCCCAGAGTCTAGATAGCAATAAGAGGGTTTCAACTAAGGTCCTAAGATAGAAAGCAGTCATGTGAAACCCTAACCCAAGAAACCAAATAGGAAACCCTGAACCTCATGTGAGCGATAGACGAGTATAGACCTAGTGGGAGCCTTAAGCTTGTAAGATTTTCGTTTAGAACTAAGTAGTAGAACCTCGATAGTCTGAGGATTAGACTAAGTGATAGAAGTTAAATTCGTCTTAGTTGAGTGTTAGGGTCAAGTCTTATGAATATATATAGATTTATATAGGAGGTAGGTTTTATTTATGCTAAGAGTCTTTGATCTTTGTGTGATTGGATTGTATATTAATATATTTGTAATTTCAAATTTTCTAAGAGTATATACTGAATCAAACTATTGTTGGAGCTATTTGTTTTGTATTTTCCACACTAGTTCCAACTCTAAATCATTTTATACACATTGAGTACTATGTAGTAATGCTTTTAAATAAAGAAAATTTTCCTCCACCAACGAAGGTGATTTTGCAAAAGTATTAAATCATTCTTTATCTATTCAGTATCAAATTAAGTTTTCAAAGCCAATTACCTTGGATTTTGCCTGACTATTCTTAATTTCAACCTTTTGCTTATGATATCTATATTCTTAAGTGTAATCTTTGCTTTAGAGAAAATTTTGCAAATGACCAAACTAATAATTTAAGGGACTGAGTCCTTGTATAACGGACAACTCATTTTCATATATGTATATAAAATTGAAACATATCTTTTCATATGACGTTTTTAGCCTAGATTATAAGCGTATATTAAGCCAACTTTATTTTGAGTGATTTTCATATGTATAAATATTATTTACCTTTTAAATTACAAGATGTATAACCCTGCATCGAATGAATATCAGTCATCTTTTCAAAACCCTTATCCAATTCAATTCAATGCAGGACTACTTTAGTAAGTATTGATTATTTTCATTTACTTTTGTTGAATTAATGTTTTCATTTACTTTTCAAGAAAGATATTTTCTGATACGACTTTAAAATAATACTTTTTATATTTGGTTAAAGTTTAGTTTTATATATAAGTTTAAATGAATAATGTTTTAAGTTCTTGGAGTATGTTAGGCATTCCTCTTGTGGTCCCCTATTTGAATTATGCTGTGTCGTGCTAACTTCTTTTATTGTTAGATGCTTTCTATTGTGCTCCTCTTTGGGTATGCTATTTATGCTTGATTCTTTAAAATGTTTCTTATGATGATGTTTTACTTTTCTTTCGAAAGCATACTCTTTTGTAAAATTTCAAAGAATGATGCTCTTTGCATTTGGTTTTAGTTAAACAAATAATATTTTTAAAATTATTGATGTGTGTTGTTATCTCTTTTAATTGTGTTTGAATTAGGTTTTATTTTGTTAATCCCTTTGATTGATAAATGCTCTATATTTGTTCCGTTTTGAATGTGTTATTTGTGATTATCTACTTAAAATGTTTTCCTGATGTGAAACTGATAATTTGTTTAATGGTTACATGCATTAGGGGATTTTAGGACTTTTGTTTCTTTAGTTAATCAGAACCGATTAGTTTTCCTAAGATTGAGCCTTCCTTAAGTTCGTAGGAATTTGTGAAAGAAGCAGCCTCATTAGTAGTAGAGCAACTACGTGTGTAAAACCCCACCTAAGTCATGTCCTAAGTGGGGGAGCGTACCCCCGAAAGTCATAACCTCTTTTCATTGTCTAAGACAAGATTCACCTTATGGGTAGAGCATGTAGCTCTATGTCTCTTCTATTTCCTTGAACCTAGTTGAATTTCGGGGGCGAAATTCTTTTAAGTAGGGGAGAATTGTAAAATCCCAGATTTTACCAAATTATTAGGTGCCTTAGTTAATAGAATTTTGATAAGGATAGTGTTGTTTCCAAGTCTGGGTTTCTGTCTAGAATGAGTATAGAATGTAGGATTTAGTAAGGGTAGGTTTGGTGAAGTAGAATTAGTATAGAAATGGGTTTTAGAAGAGTTAATGACGATCTAAAGAACATAGAATCATAGGAAATTAGGAATAAAATATCCATAGCTCTAAACCCAAATTCCACCGTTGGATGTGAAGACGAGTGTCTTAGGATGCTTGTCTCAAAATTTGAGCAAGATTTGACGGTTAACGAAGGAGTTATGACAATCCGAAGTACAAGAGATAAAGTGGGCTAAATAGGTTAATCGATTAACCTATGAGTTAATCGATTAAGTTTTTGGAAACATTCAGCCCCTAATCGAGTAGGGTATAGATTAATCAATTAATTTTTTGGCCACCTTCTGGCGTTAATCGATTAATGGAGGTATTTGATGAGCATTTTATTTCCCATTATTCTTTGCATTATTTTACTCCTATTATTGATACTTGTTGCCCATTTGACATTGATTAGCTTGATTTAGTGATTTTGAGTTTATTGGACTAATATTCCGAATATTGTTTAATTTGGGATTATTTAGCCTAATTAATTCTATTTCTATTTTCAGGTAATATTTGGCACAAGGACACTTTGGGATGTTTGGAAATGAAGATTGAAGCATTGAAGTGAAGATTGTAATTTGCATTTAGGTCCCTTTTTAATTGTAATTTTTAGAATAGTGTTTCTTAGGACTTGGGCCCATGTTTTAGGCCCATTTTCATGACTAAAGAGGGGAAATTCGTGTAACCCCCAAGACACACTCCCATTTCAGATTTCTCACTCTCTCTCTAGGTTAGAACTTCTCTCTTGGCTCTCCCAAGTGGTGGTGGCTGCTAGGGTTTTGTTCTTCCCCATTTCTACTCGTTTTTCTTCATTTATGGCCATGGAAGGCTAGACTTCAAGGGTTAATCCCTTTGGTATTGTATTATCTACTCTTGAGCTCTTGTTATTAATGCAATTTCATTTTCTCTTCTCTGTTTTCATGTTTTTCGATGTGTAGTGGTTTGCTTAATTCCATTTCGTAGAGATAATACATGAATATAAATGCTTAATTTGTATTAACTCGTAAAAACTCCAATTCTGGTTTCTGATGCTTAATTAGAAGTTAGGGTTTGGAGTGATAACTGAATTTTCGCTTAGTTTTGGTTATCACGAGTTGGACAGAGGAGAGGAGAGGAATCGATCTTTAGTGAGCTAGGATTGAGTAGTGTACGTAGCCAAAGGGGTTTGCCCGCTTTTGTTTCTGATTTTCTTAGTTTTTATATTCTGTTTATGTTTTGTTCTTCACATTTGTCACACACAAACCCCCCCCCCCCCATTTTACTGCACACTACGTGTTTGATACTTTGCCTAGACCGATATTCGCTGGGAAACGACCTAGGATCACCTTCCTAGTACTACAGAATAAACACCTTTTATTTTGATCGGGTACGGCCTCGATCAAAATTTGGCGCCGTTGCCGGGGATTATCGGTTCTTGCCAAAGATCATACAGTAGTTAATTAGATTAGTTAGTGTAGTTAGTGTGTGAATAAGCATTCTGATAACTGATTGAAAGTTGCCCTGTTTGCTGATTTGCTGTTCTGCACAACTGATGCTATTCTAGTGATTCTGTGAGTGCCATTCAACATAGCTGCGGGTGGAATTTTTGCACGAAAATTGGTATCCACACTTGTTTCATCATATATTAGTGTGTTGATGCATCACAGACACTCAGATATGCACTGGTTGTGAGTTCCAGAAAAATTTTCCATGTTTTAGCAGCACTTACTATAAATAGGCATAACTTTTGATCAGGTTGTCGGAATTGGACGAATTATATATCAAATCGAAGGGAAAAATTCAATAAAGAGATAATTTCGCCAACGGCGGAATTAGAGAAAATATTGACCCCAAAATCCTTCGTTTACTATTTCTTTTTTATTTTACAAGTTTTATTTTCTTAGTTTTTGGTCCCTGTTTTAATTCTTTGACTTGGTTCCCTTTTGAATTTTGTCCTCAAACTTTCTGTGATATGTTTTCATGATTTTAGGGTGCTTAAAAAAATTAAAAAAAAAATTTTAAAAAAATAAAAAATTTGTTGCCGATTTTGGTCATGCATATCTGTTACAGTATGCTATGGTTGATGCTGTTCTGTTCAGTACATGACTAGGGGCAACCCAAGTTATTTGCATCCTTACAACCCTGAAATTGATAGAACTTATCACAGATTAGTTAGACAAAATAGGAATCAGTCATTAGGTAGTGAGTCAGAGTCATCTTATAGTCCATCTAATTCTGATTCTGTTTCTATTTCTTCTATTCCTTCTACTTTTATTCAATCTGATTCTATACATTGTGATAACATGGCTCAACCCCCACCAAGGGAAAGGACACTTAGGGAGCTGGCTGCACCTGACTTCACTATTGAAGACTCGTGTATCCAGTATCCTGATGAGGATGTTCCTTTTGAGCTTAGAACAGGACTAATCCATTTGTTGCCCAAGTTTCATGGTCTTGCAGGTGAGGATCCTCATAAGCATCTCAAGAAATTCCATATAGTGTGCACCACAATGAAACCACATGATGTGCAAGAGGATCATGTCTGTCTCAGAGCATTTCCACATTCCTTAGAGGGTCTAGCACAAGATTGGTTATCTGACTTGGCCCCTGGTTCCATCACAAGCTGGGATGACTTGAAGAGGGCATTTCTGGAAAAATTCTTCCCTGCAAATAGGACCACTGCAATCAGAAAGGAAATTTCTGGTATCAGGCAACAACATGGAGAGAGTCTCTATGATTATTGGGAGAGATTCAAGAGGTTGTGTGCTTCCTGCCCTCACCATCAGATCTCAGAGCAGCTTCTCATCCAGTACTTTTATGAAGGTCTCAATTTCATGGAAAGAAACATGGTAGATGCTGCAAGTGGTGGTATATTGGGAGATATGACACCCTTACAAGCCAGGAGCAAAATTGAGAAGATGGCTTCCAACTGTCAACAATATGCAAGAAGCAACAGTGATGCAATAGTTGTGAGGGATGTAAATGATGTTGGTGCAGACTCGGGCAAGGTTGAGAAGCTTGAGCATAAAATTGATTCTCTCACAACATTGGTCACACAATTGGCTGTCAATCAGAAAAAGATGATACTTCCTGCTAGAGTGTGTGGCATATGCACATCCATTGAGCACCCCACAGATGCATGCCCTTCCCTTCAGCAGCAACAGCCGATGACCAGTGGTGACCAACCCGAGGCCTATGCAGCAAACATATACAACAATAGAGGTCCACAACAACACAATCATGACCTCTCTTCCAATAGATACAACCCTGGATGGAGGAACCATCCCAATCTGAAGTGGTCTGATCAACAACAACCTCCTCCTAATGTTCCATTTCAGAACACCGCTGGACCGAGCAGACCACCATATGTACCTCCTCCAATCCAACAGCAAAGGCAACAACAGCAGCAAGTGGTTCATCCTTCACCATCAGCCCCTCCATCCAACCAACCTACCTTGGAGGAGTTGGTGAGGCAAATGACCATGCAAAACCTCCAATTTCAACAAGAGACTAGAGCATCCATTCAGAGACAAGAGGCATCCATTCAGACTTTGACAAATCAGATGGGTCAAATGGCAACTTCTCTCAACAACTTGCAATCTCAAAATTCTGACAAGTTGCCATCCCAAACTGTGATCAACCCTCAGAATCAGAATGTGAGTGCCATCAACCTGAGGTCGGGAAAGCAGATTGTCACACCCACACCACAACCTAACCTCAACAATGATGCTCTAGCTTCCTCTAAAGGGAAGAGCCAAGTGGTAGATGAAGGTGAGCATGCTAGCACCAAAAAGAATCATCCAACTCAACCCTCCTCAACTTCAACCACAAGCCCTGCTGTTGTCCTACAACCTCCTCCTGTTCCTCTTCCATTCCCACCAAGAGTGCCTCAAAACAAAAGGGTGGAAGAGGTGGACAAGGACATTCTTGACACATTCAGGAAGGTGGAAGTCAACATACCCCTTCTTGATGCAATAAAACAGATTCCAAGGTATGCGAAGTTCCTTAAGGAGTTGTGCACTCATAAGAGAAGACTCAAGGGCAATGAGAGGATAAGCATGGGAAGGAATGTCTCCGCTCTCATAGGTAAACCTATCCCTCACATTCCTGAAAAATGTAAGGATCCTGGAACTTTCTCTATACCTTGCATCATAGGCAATGTTAAGTTTGAAAATGCTATGCTAGATTTAGGAGCATCCATAAATGTCATGCCTATGTCTGTTTTTAAGTCTCTTTCTCTTGGACCTCTTCAACCTACGGGTGTAGTGATTCAATTGGCAAATAGAAGTACTGCCCACCCCGCAGGTTTGATAGAGGATGTCTTGGTTCGGGTTGAAGAGTTGGTCTTCCCTGCTGATTTTTACATACTTGATATGGAAGATGACTCTCCCCGTAATGCTGTTCCTATTATTTTGGGGAGGCCATTTTTGAAAACAGCCCGAACCAAGATAGATGTGCATTCAGGTTCACTTTCCATGGAGTTTGATGGCAGTGTGATCCGATTTGACATTTTCCATGCTATGAAACATTTTCCTGAGGATCACTCTGTTTTCCATGTGGACTTGCTTGATGATTTGATAGATGAGCATATGCTTGACTTTTTGCATCATGATTTTGAATTGCCATCTTTCACTGATTCATTTACTTGTCCATCATGCACTAACTCTGGATGGTGCACCGCATGCACTGAAATAGCCCAGTTTTTAGACTCTGCTACTGCATCTGATGATTCATATGTTATAGATTCAGATTATGCTAACCCTAACCCCATATCTGTTATGCATGAGTCTGATTTACTTGTTCAGGTGCAGGCAGCAGAATCCATTTCTGCTGTCCTTTTAGTTCCATCTATTATGCAGGCACCCTCATTGGACCTGAAGCCCCTCCCTCCTCATCTCAAATATGCTTACTTGGAGGATGAGCAGAAACTCCCAGTGATCATCTCTACCTCACTTTCTGTTGATCAAGAGGAGAAACTGCTGGATGTGATAAGAAAGAACAAGAGGGCAATTGGATGGACTTTAGCGGATATTCCTGGAATTAGCCCCTCCATGTGCATGCACCGCATTTTGTTGGAGGATGGGGCTAAACCAGTGAGACAACCCCAAAGACGATTGAACCCCCAGATTCTTGATGTGGTTAAGAAAGAGGTCACCAAGCTGCTCCAAGCGGGTATCATCTACCCAATTTCAGATAGCACTTGGGTGAGCCCGGTGCAAGTTGTCCCCAAGAAGTCTGGTGTCACAGTTGTAAAAAATGAGAAGGATGAGCTGATTCCCACTAGAGTGCAGAACAGTTGGAGAGTCTGCATTGATTACAGAAAGCTCAACCAGGCGACTCGCAAGGATCATTTCCCTCTCCCCTTCATTGATCAGATGTTGGAGCGCCTGGCAGGTAAATCTCATTATTGCTTCTTAGATGGATTCTCTGGTTATTTTCAAATTTGCATTGCACCAGAGGACCAACATAAGACCACATTTACCTGTCCTTTTGGCACATTTGCATATAGAAAGATGCCTTTTGGCCTATGCAATGCTCCTGCCACATTTCAAAGATGTATGATGAGTATTTTCGCTGACTTGCTCGAGCATTGCATAGAGGTCTTCATGGATGATTTTAGTGTTTATGGCTCCTCATTTGATGCATGTCTTGATAATTTGACTAAGGTGCTTAACAGGTGCATTGAGACTAACCTTGTCTTGAATTTTGAAAAATGCCACTTCATGGTAGAACAAGGCATAGTCTTAGGGCACATTGTTTCGCACAAGGGCATAGAAGTTGACCCTGCTAAGCTGCATGTAATATCACATTTGCCTTACCCCTCTTGCGTGCGAGAGGTGCGTTCTTTTCTTGGTCATGCAGGTTTCTATCGCAGGTTTATTCAGAACTTTAGCAACATTGCCCTTCCTCTTTCCAAGTTGCTTCAAAAGGATGCCCCATGGGAATTTGGAGACCAATGCAAGAGGGCATTTGATGAATTGAAGAAAGCACTGACCACCACTCCCATCATCCAACCACCTGATTGGACCCTCCCATTTGAGCTCATGACTGATGCTTCAAATTATGCTTTGGGAGCAGTTCTCTCCCAAAGGGTTGGTAAGCTGTCGCATGTGATTTATTATGCTTCTAGGACTTTAGATGCAGCACAGGTTAATTACACAACAACTGAAAAAGAACTTTTGGCTATTGTTTTTGCACTTGACAAGTTTAGATCATATTTGCTTGGTTCTAAGGTTGTAGTGTACACTGATCATGCTGCTCTGAAGTATCTTTTGAAAAAGACAGATTCCAAACCTAGGTTGATTAGGTGGATGTTGCTCCTCCAGGAGTTTGATCTTGAGATTCAGGATCGGAGTGGTGCGCATAACCTTGTCGCAGACCACTTGAGCAGGATAGAGAGAGAGGAGGATGCATTTCCTATCCGGGATGACTTCCCGGATGAGCAGCTTTTATCTTTACATTTCCCATCCCCTTCCCCAAACTCCTTGGTTTGTAGACATTGTTAATTATCTGGTTGCTTCTGTTTTTCCTGCCTTGGCATCCAAAGCTCAAAGAGACAAATTAAAGAGCGATGCCAAGCATTATGTATGGGATGACCCCTATTTATGGCGTTTTTGCAGTGATCAGGTCATTCGCAGGTGCATTCCAGACCAGGAGATCCAATCGGTTCTCCAATTTTGCCATGCTTCACCAGTGGGAGGCCACCTTGGTACTCAAAGGACAGCACGAAAGGTGCTGGATTCTGGATTTTATTGGCCTACCATTTTCAAGGATGCGAACAACATCTGCAGCTCGTGTGAGCAGTGTCAAAGAGCAGGAGGCGCCCTATCTTGGAGGCAACAGATGCCGCAACAACCTATGTTGTTTTGTGAGGTGTTTGACGTCTGGGGTATAGATTTCATGGGCCCCTTTCCTGTTTCTTTTGGTTTTTATTATATCTTACTTGCTGTGGATTACGTATCCAAATGGGTGGAAGCTAAGGCCACCAGGACTAATGATGCTCAGGTTGTTGTAGATTTTGTCAGGTCTAATATCCTTTGCAGGTTTGGCATACCTAGAGCCATAGTCAGTGACCAAGGCACACACTTCTGCAATAGATCCATGCAAGCTTTGCTCAAGAAGTATGGGGTTGTGCACAAAGTTTCTACACCCTATCACCCCCAAACCAACGGGCAAGCTGAGATTTCAAATAGAGAGATCAAGCGGATTTTGGAAAAGATGGTGAAGCCTAATAGAAAGGATTGGAGCACACGATTGGAGGATGCTCTGTGGGCCCATCGGACCGCTTACAAGGCACCCATAGGGATGTCACCCTATCGGGTTGTCTTTGGTAAGGCGTGCCACCTGCCTGTGGAGATAGAGCACCGTGCATATTGGGCTGTGAAGCAATGTAACTTAGCTCTTGATCAAGCGGGTGAGGAGAGGAAGCTGCAGTTGAGTGAGCTAGATGAGATCCGCTTGGAGGCCTATGAGAACTCCAAATTCTACAAAGAGAAGACCAAGAAGCTTCATGATAACTCCATTTCCAGAAAGGAGTTCTTGGTTGGTCAAAAAGTTTTGCTCTACAACTCTAGGCTTGGACTCATGAGTGGAAAGCTCCGCTCTAAATGGATTGGACCGTTTGTAGTCACCCAGGTGTTTCCTTATGGCACTGTGGAGATCAAGAGTGAGTCCACGAATAAGAGCTTCAAAGTCAATGGCCACCGACTCAAGCCTTTCCTAACCACCCCTTCTTTGGATGATGCACCTGTGGAGGAGGCCTCATTGGTCGACCCCACTTTTGAACAACCATGACTTAGGGAGTCTCCTTTTCTCCTTCCTTACTCTTTTTATTACACTTGTCTATATCTGTCTGATTCTGCTATTTGTGTTCCATTGAGGACAATGTGTGATTTAAGTGTGGGGGGAGAGTAGTTTAGGTTGCATATTTTGCTTTAATTTTTTTTAGGTTTTGCTTAGTTTTGGGCATTTTCTTGCATGTTTTTTGCTTCATTTTAGTAGAGTTTTGGTATCTCGTGTCTGAATTCATGCATTTCTGTGTGTAAAGTTGCTTTTGATAATTAAGAGGTGGTAACACTGTGATAGAATTGTCCCTTTTGTGAGGATTTAAGCCTTAATTGTGGGTGGATTGCTATATATGCCACCTAATTTTCTGTCATGTGTGATTGCACTCTGGATTACTTGCACTCTAGAACTTGACTTGACTCTTGTTGATACTTGATTGCTCATGCACATTTTGAAATGATTTAGGCACTTTCTTTCTTGAATAAGCTACTAGCCATATGAGCCTACCTTGAATGAATGTATCCTTTGCTAGCCCCTTTGAACCTTTTTATCCCTTTCCTTGTTCTTTAGCTCATTACAAGCCTATGACTGAAAAACCATGATTGTCCTAACCTTAGGGAATTTTGGAGCTTTGGAATTGTTTTGGGAATGGGTATTAGGTAAGAAGTATGCTTTATGCTTTAATTGGTTGAGTTCTTGGTTTTGCCTCATTGGTTGTTATAGTTATGGCTTCATCTTCATGCCATTTGTGTTGTTTCTTCTTTTCTTTTTGTATATCTCTCAAAAAAAAAAATAGAAGACAAAAATACAAAAAAAAAATAAAAAAAATGCAAAAATAAAAAGAAAAAAAAGTGAATAAAAGGTTGTTGAGGCAAAGAGGATTGGAATTAGTGGTTGTTGATTTTGGGGTGGATTTTGCTTACTTTTTACTTATTCCCCATTGCTCCTCTATTCCCTTGGTTTTAGCTACATTCCCATATTTTTATCCTACCTTGTCCTTGGCCCCATTACAACCCTTAAAAGACCTTTTGATCATTTTGTGCATGTGTGTTGATGGTTGATGTTAGAGGCTTGTCAAGCTTATGGTTGTGTTTGTTTTTCATGATGTGCCTTGAGTGTAAATAATGATTAACCCCAAACACTTGAGTGTAAACACTTTTGAGTGATCCTTGTGAGTTTCTATCATCTTTGTGACTATCCTCTTGATGTCATTGGTTTCTTTGCATACTTGAAGTAATTGGATGATGTTCGCGGATGCTTTGACTCTTTGATCCTTAACCATTTTGTGTGCTTGAGTTTGCCCATTTCTTTGCATTTCCTAGAATTCATTGTGAAGTATGTAATCTCTTAGGTTAGCATTTCTTAGTTGTAGTCATCTTGTTGCATTATTCACTTTGGTGCATATTGATCTTCATAGTCCTATCTTTTGGTTTTGCCCAGGAGTGCAAAAGGATAAGTGTGGGGGTATTTGATGAGCATTTTATTTCCCATTATTCCTTGCATTATTTTACTCCTATTATTGATACTTGTTGCCCATTTGACATTGATTAGCTTGATTTAGTGATTTTGAGTTTATTGGACTAATATTCCGAATATTGTTTAATTTGGGATTATTTAGCCTAATTAATTCTATTTCTATTTTCAGGTAATATTTGGCACAAGGACACTTTGGGATGTTTGGAAATGAAGATTGAAGCATTGAAGTGAAGATTGTAATTTGCATTTAGGTCCCTTTTTAATTGTAATTTTTAGAATAGTGTTTCTTAGGACTTGGGCCCATGTTTTAGGCCCATTTTCATGACTAAAGAGGGGAAATTCGTGTAACCCCCAAGACACACTCCCATTTCAGATTTCTCACTCTCTCTCTAGGTTAGAACTTCTCTCTTGGCTCTCCCAAGTGGTGGTGGCTGCTAGGGTTTTGTTCTTCCCCATTTCTACTCGTTTTTCTTCATTTATGGCCATGGAAGGCTAGACTTCAAGGGTTAATCCCTTTGGTATTGTATTATCTACTCTTGAGCTCTTGTTATTAATGCAATTTCATTTTCTCTTCTCTGTTTTCATGTTTTTCGATGTGTAGTGGTTTGCTTAATTCCATTTCGTAGAGATAATACATGAATATAAATGCTTAATTTGTATTAACTCGTAAAAACTCCAATTCTGGTTTCTGATGCTTAATTAGAAGTTAGGGTTTGGAGTGATAACTGAATTTTCGCTTAGTTTTGGTTATCACGAGTTGGACAGAGGAGAGGAGAGGAATCGATCTTTAGTGAGCTAGGATTGAGTAGTGTACGTAGCCAAAGGGGTTTGCCCGCTTTTGTTTCTGATTTTCTTAGTTTTTATATTCTGTTTATGTTTTGTTCTTCACATTTGTCACACACAAAACCCCCCCCCCCCCCATTTTACTGCACACTACGTGTTTGATACTTTGCCTAGACCGATATTCGCTGGGAAACGACCTAGGATCACCTTCCTAGTACTACAGAATAAACACCTTTTATTTTGATCGGGTACGGCCTCGATCAGTATTAATCGATTAAGCCATGTACAACTGATAGGAATTAATCGATTAACCAAGGAGGTTAATCGATTAACCTCTGTTATATCAGACAAAGAACATGTTGAATTGGGCATTTTTCTCATTGTTTTCTCTCTCTTCTTGCACGACTCTCTTCTCCTTCTCTCCTAGGGTTTTTCGATTTCCCTCAAATCCACACCAAATCAAATGAAATTAACACACCAAATCATCCCTCCATCAAGCCTTCTTATGATTCCTCTCCCAAAAACCCCAATTTCACCTCTTTTCTCAAAACCCCCAAATTCCCACATAAACCCTAACTTCTCCAATCCTGCTCTTTGGGTGAGACAATCTTCAAGGGAGCTTAGGGAAGTGTTAAGGAGCATGGAATTGGAGACTAGGAGCTAGCTTGGAGCTTGATGGTGGAGCACCAACTCAACCCCAATTTATCCTCTTCTCTTCAAGAGATAAGGGGGAGTACTTTGGTTTTAATTAGGGAAGGGACTTAATAATAGTAATAGGGTTATAATTAGATGTATTTTTATATGTATGTTTGATTTGTATGTTGATATTGTTATGTTTGAGAATAACAGTGTGTATAATGAACTTAGGGTTTGTTTAGTAATTGGTTATTTGATTGTTATTGAAGTAAATGATTAAATGAATAATATGAAAATGATCATTGTTGTGGCATGATTGGTATGTTCTATATATATGCTGACTATGAGTATATGTGTTATGGACTTAGGATTTTGTTAGAAAGAGACTGTTATAATTGTTATGAAACTAAATGAATGAATGGCATGATTGTGATCCTTATTGTTGTTGAGTGTGATTGTTTATATATATATATATATATATATAGTATGGCCGAAATCCTAAGTTAGAGAACCTAACCAATTGGAACTAAAGTATTAAAGGTTTGATTTATTAAAGCCACATAAAATGAATTAGAAACACGTGAATTATGGAGTAAGGTGGACCTTAGGTGTACGGGGAAAAACATATGTCGTTTTAACGATTGATGAGAACAAGAGTAAATGTTAGGAATTACTATGGAGGACTTTGATCTTCCAAAGGACATGGGTTCATCACCCGTGTCGGGGATTGGTTCTACGCAAACCATAGTAATTTTATTTACTTTGGCTCATTGTGGCCAGTCGAGGGTGATTTCTGATAGAGCCAATTTGGGCGAATCAATCCAAATTGCGTGACGAACCTTAGAGGGGTGAAGTGTTGTGCAAGCGAGTATGACGAACCCTATAGGGGTGAAGTACCAAAATAGAGGTTGAGAAATACTTACTCCTGCTCGGTTTTTCCCCAGTGTGGAGGGTGTATGTGAGGGTTGAAAAGTGTTATTGTTATCGTAATGGAGAAGTGCATTCATTGTTATATAATAGGTTTAATTCCCTGAATCCAATGAAAGTGTTAAAGTGTATAAAGTAAAGTGGAAAGTGTTACATTGGATTCAGGAGTTAAACCATAATAGTATAAAATGCATTTCATACTCATATGATTGAGCAACAAAAGATTGTTATGTGATTAATTGTGTATGTATAGAGGAATAGTAAAAGGTTAAGGTCTAGAAATAGTAGAATTGAACAGGATAAATGAATATGAGTATATTTGCGTGGGTATGTGTAGTTATGCTTTATTACTATTGTTTAAGTGTTTTCCTTGATTATTATTCAAATTACTCACCCCTTAAGTTGACCATTTTAGGTGCCATTGGAGAAAGACGTTCTCTGCTTCCGCACCGAGAAGGTATACTCTCGCTTAAGGAGAGTATATAATTATGGTGACCTCCTCGGTCACGTTATATTTATTGCAACCATTCTAGGATATTGTAATGTAAATAATTTTCATTGATTAAAGTTGTATTTAATTTTGAATCACATATCTCCATTTAAAAATACTTCTATTTTTGTAAAAAGGACTTTATAAAAGTATTTATTTTGATTAAAAGGATAAAAGGTTGTGAAGGATATACAAATATCTTTTTCTAAATTGTTTCAAAGTAAGTCACAACCACTTACAATGTAATTATAGTTTTGAACTTGTTATTAATTGTTCTGGACTGACAGGTGAAAAATTATCTTGGGGAAAGTCCATATTTTAGAGTAAACTCCGCCAAAATTTTTATAAAACCCCAAGCATTTTAATATTAAATCGTATAAAAAGTAATATATTTTATATTATAAAAAGTAAGGATGTTACAGGAAACCTAATATCTTACTAATTCAAGACAAAGCATATTAAGAAATTATAAAGATTATCTAGCATCACATAACAAATCATCCTCATTACTAGTTCATATTATAAATCATTAATTTGTACCTAAGTATACTTTCAATTTAGCTTTAGAATCATAATAGCATTTCAAAGCAAAGTACTGATGAGTATTATTAATTTGAAAGTTCATTTTACTAAGCAAAAGGCACACTTTTAAAAGAAGCAAAACACAAGTTTAAACACACTTCAGAGAAACAAATCAGCACATACTCAAAGTATTAAGGGGTATTTTTTTTCATTTGAAATTTCATTCTAAGATAAAACACAAACCAAACAAAAGAAGTATCATTTGAAATTTCCTCCAAGAATACACTTTTAAAAGAAGAAATAAACATAACCAACACAAGTAAGGAAATTATTCAGCACACACTAAAATGGTGTTGAATTGAATTAAATTGAAATGAATCAAAAATGAAAGATTTGGATAATAGCAAGACTTAATTATAATAAAAAGGATTGGTAATTATGGAATGATGAAAGCACAAGTATAAAGAGAAAAATAGGTAAGGGAATATGATTAAAAATCAATGATATGTATGAGTTGAGCATAGACAAATAGGAGGTGCAAGTTTTATTCGAAAAAATTTTTAATATACTATGATTTGGAAATTAGTTTGCAAACTTATTTACAGATATAGGGAGGTGATACATATATTGTCAAGATTTGTGTGTCAAGCACCCCTAGAGAGGTACATAGTACTTAATATACATAAAGTAGTCAGAAAAATATTGTTGATTGATAATGAAAAGGATAATCTTAAACTTTAACAAAAATTATTCAAGTATAGAAGAAATAAGATTTGCTATCCACATATTATGGATTAAAACTACAAGTTAGATGAAAGTATTTCATAAGTTACAATTTCATTTTCCTTCAAAATTTCTCTTAAGGAAAGGATCATAGTTACTGGCCTTTAAAACAAAAATTTGATTCAATACATAGTTATAGTAAATTTAAATTTACAAATATACTCACATATAGTCCAAACACACAATTCAATCATCCTTGTATAAGCAAAATTCCATTTCCGATATGTACATATGTGTGTGTCTATATATATATATAACACTTAACTTAGGACATTCAATCAACTAGACTTAAATTCTATCACTTAACATGCTAATCAAAACTATCTAGGTTCTACATCACAACCTAAAAGAAAAGCTCCTTAAATTCAAAACTTTTAACTAGGCCTATGCTTAGCTATTCTCCATAAGATTAGAGGTTTCCTATTTGGTTCCTTAGGTTGCGGTTCACACAAAAATACGTCTTATCGTCTAAAATTCTAGCTTAACTTCTCTAACACGATCTAAGCTTTTTATAGTAAGATTTTGATAAAAGATGTTAAAGTTGTTACTTTAACATTCAACAAACTATATTTCATAAGATAGTTTAAGATGGTTTGGAAAAATTCCATAGTTCTGAAGTATAGCTTGTTCAATAGTAACAAAACATTTCCTTTAAGTCCTATGCAGACTTAAGGGAAAGACATAACATCCACTTTCCTAGTTTAGGTTCTATGCTAGGTCTTAACTCTAAACTAGATGTATTGTCTTTAACCACCTTGATACCTTCTCTTACATTCTTCAAACCCACCTTGTTGTAAAAATCATTAAATGATAATTCATAAGGAAAAAAAATTTGATAGTTGGGCGATAAAGTAACTTTCAAGAGTTGTGTTCTCCTTAAAGTAAAGAAACACACACTACAAGAAAAACCATTTATTGCAACGACAAAAATCGTTGCAAAAAACCAAGTCGTTGCAAAAAATATTTTCTGCAACGCCTTTGGTCGTTGCGGGTAAAGCCGTTGCAAAAGAGTATAGCAACGACTTACTTCGTTGTTATAAAGAACTGGTTTCAGCAACGACATGGGTCGTTGCAAAAGAGATGTCGTTGCTAAACAGGATTGGCAAAGCTTTGTACAGGTCATCTGATGTTGCCAAACACCTTTTGGCTTCTGCAACGACATGTCGTTGTAGAACACCTTCGTCTATCGCAACGACAATGTCGTTGCAAAAACATATTTTGCTTGTGTAACAACATAACTGTCGTTGCAATAACCTTTCTTAATTAAAAAAAAATATTTAACCAAATAAATCTTTTTTTTCAAATTTTGAAGTATTTTTAATAGGGTTACAAAACTACTAAATTTATAACACATAAGTTAAACAAAAACTTATTCAATTACTGTAAGTTATGTTTATTACAAGAGTACAAGACACAAAAACATATATGATATACAAAATATACAAAATATACAAAATCTCTAATATCCTTTGTACTCTAATCCACCTCCTCAAGCAACACCAATTATTCATCTTAATTGGTTTTTTGTATGCTCAGAACCTGAAATTGATAAGTCCAATCAAGTTATAATTATAGTGTGTGTATATATATGTTTGACGATATTAATTTGAACAAAAGGCAAATGATAGTAAACAAGAAGACTTCAAAGCAAAGAGCAAAAGTGCAGAACAACAACAACAACAACAACAACAACAACAATAATAATAATAATAATAATAATAATAATAATAATAATAATAATAATAAAACAGAACAGATCTAAAAGCATGACGATCCATTTCCTTGAAATTAGGCTTGGATGGATGTACTCCATTACACAGGGTTTTCCAGCAATAAAAAAGAATTGTATATGTTTCAATTTCAACTAACTACTTACGTGTAGATTGAGAACCAAGTGAATTACCAAAACTTTGGTTAAAAGGAGCTCCATTTTGAGAAGCCTAGAATAAATGATCATCAATAATTGTTGTTACATATTAAGAACAAGTGAACAACACAAATTGCAAAAATTCTTCAACCAAAAACTTGTATCTTAAAAAACTCACTTCCTGTTATCCAATATCAAAGATTTCTTTCCGTCCGGCAATTTCCTCCTCCGACAAACTTTCAGCGATGACCTGCCAATGGAAAGTACAGAAAGTCATACCACATTATACAAAACTGTTTATAACAAAAAGCGAAGGAAAAACTAAACTAGATCCTAATTGGTGCAGCAGAGATAAAATGCTATGAACAATATGCTGAATAGAGAACTTGTCAGTGCCTTTTCCTGAGCAGATAAAGGTCAAAATTCATTGCATAGAAAAATTTTCACTATCATAAACAATAGAAAAACTGTTTCTTCTTTATACAAGACCTTAACCAGTTAGACAAGTTTGCTCCAATTATTAGAGAATTCCAGTCAACATGTATGGAAAAATATATTTCAGAAATAAATTAAGATGGTGCAGCACAGGAGAAATAAATTAAGATGGTGCAGCACAGGAAAGCTAAGCTTGAAACTTTATGATTTTATATGTTCCAAAAGAAATCAATTTATGATAAAAAACGGCATCACAGAAGAACTAGATTATGTGTAAGGTTACCATGTGTAAGACTGAGACAAACAATATCCCAGAGTTTTATTGTTCTCTTAATGGAAAGGTGATATATAGTGTGGACTGAACTCTATAACATGGCTCAGACTGGGACAAGAGAGCACAACAAGTCCACTAACCAAATAATTGTAATTAAGAGGGAACAGTAGAAAGTGAGAAGGAAGGAAAGTTAGTTAGAGTTAGAGAGAAAGTGGATTTGATAAAAAGAGAAAATCTGTAACAGTAACCGAGATTAAATGAAAAAATTCGCTAGCAAGGGGAGCATTTGCTAATTGCTAATGCTCTTGTATGTTTTCCTGTTTTCCTTCCCTATTTTGAACAATCTTTTAAAAAATTTAATTCTATCAATAGGGTTCTATGTATTTAAATTTATCACAAGTTCTTTAGCTTAACAGTAGCAAACTAGCAGTTCACCAAAAAAAAATAGTAGCAAATTGCAATTAGACTAACCAGAAAATTTGTCATCGTGAACATGGATAACATTGTTGAGAAAAGAAAATCACACATGACAGGACTGTTGACTTACACTACATGAAACTGATCTCTAGTGATAAAAAAGCGTGAAAACTTTTCTTAAGCGCATTTTCATGTAGCATCAATGAGATATGCATACTCACAAAGAACTTCATGTGCTCTCATCAGTTTCTTAGGGTCCCTTATAAGCATTTTGCGAACAAGATCCTTTGCACTTTCAGATATGCTAGGCCATGGTTCAGAAACAAAGTCAAGCTCTCCTTTCAAAACTTGCTCAAATATTCCTTGTTCCGTTTCTGATCCAAAGACGAGACCCCTTAGGCACTTGTGAGTAATGCACATCACAAACACAATTAATAATGTGAAGGAGCATAAAAGAAAAAATAAAATAAGTGGCTTTATTCTCACCATCCCAAAATGGGGGAACTCCACTGACTAAAATATAAGTGATAACCCCAGCGCTCCAACATCACATTCAGGGCCATAGTGCTTCTTCAAAACTTCAGGGGCAACATAGTATGGGCTCCCAACCGCATCAGTAAATGTTTCAGCTAAAATTATGAATATTCTTATCAATTTGAACTAGAAAAAAAAACACACCGAACAGCTAGATGGTAGTGTTCATGTGAAATAGGAAAAAATGATTAAAGGTAAAGGTAATTTTTTCTGCACCTTCCCTGCAACAACTACTAAAACTAAGAAAAAGAAAGGTCTATAGTTGAAAACGGTTAAGCAAAAAAGCTCACTATAACTCTAGTGAGTAGTGAGTAGTGAGTAGTAAGTCAGGAGAATGTATCTTTGTATTGGATAAAAGGATGTCTTATGTATATATATTTGCAACTCAAATCTACTCACCCTACAACCACAACCCTGCATTCAAAAGGACTCTTCTGCACAGTTTCTTCTGGAGAAACATTTACAAAACCTGTAATATAGAATTTATTAGGAAATTAAACAGAAAAAATTTCAAACTTTATAGAAATGTAAAGCTTATTACAACAGCTGACATCATCTCAGCTAATTATAATTATAAAGGTGACTACCTGAAAGTTTATCATATCCACTTTGTCCTAAAGATTTCAAAAAACATGTATCCATTTCAATATTGGTTGCAATAATTAATAAAGGAAACACAATTATAGATGTAATTTAACTATTTCAATTTTTTATATAAATTATAAAACAATTTCAACTGTTGAGCTTCTGCTTTATGTATGATCAACCTTTTAATCTTGTCTAGCACATCAGTGGAATTACTGGAATTATACCAATTGGAACTGTGATCCACCTTAAAACCCAAAAGGAAATAATGGTACATCTGTGTGAGCATGCATTATAGTACTGATTTATGAAATTATGTTGGGATAATTGCATGTCAAGTGTAAGAATTAATAGCAAAGATCATTGTACCTTTATTTTTGCAGTAAACCATGATTGCAAAAGCTCACATCCCAAAAGAGGCTAGGAATTTCGTATTACTCTGAAATTTCTACTAATGCGGTTATAAGTACTACTCCACTTATAGTTATTAACCAACATCTAAAACATCTCAACCTAAGTGCATAAAGTATAGACTAGTACCTGCTATTTATGATCCTTGATACATAGTTTTCAAGGTTCCAATCACCAAATAATCCCCCTTCCATTTGGCACTTAATGCCTTCCAAAAGCAAGCATATTTGTTTGACAAACTTCGCTTTGCTAGAATCTTAAACAATGTAAACTAAACCTTAAATCCCAAAGGAAAACAAACGATTGGAACAAAATATCATTGATCAATCCCAGAGAACATAGTGCCATTTATGAACTAATGCAGGGACAACCGGTGTCATTATTTTCTTAAGAATTAAAACAGAAGCAATACATCCAGCAGTATTATGTTCCCCTCAAAGGAATGCACAAGATGCGCATCATAGACTTCCCCTTTTTATAGAATAGGTTAATTAAAAGGAACCAAGATAAACAAGTCTGGGATACAAAAAGGAGAAGGGGTGACAAAAAAAGAATGTGCCGCGTAAGTTCTTACAACAACCCAAATAAACGAAGAAAGTTGTTCAAAAAAAAAACCTGTGCTTTTTGTGATGGTGTCACTCGACAACATATAGCAGTCCAGCCAGTCCTTGAAAATATTGCCAGCTCAGTAAAAGCTTTACGGTAGTGGTGAAGTGCAATCTCAAGAGCCCAACCATCAATAACAAAAGCCACATTCTGTTTGGGAAAGCAGAATGATAAACAGGTGAACTTCAAAACCGTTTAAATTATCTTGATTTCAATAAATATGCTAAAAAGAATATCCTAGTCCAGACACCTAAAAAAAAGAAGGATAAAAAAAGAGGGGATTTTCTCGAAAGCCTTTTAAATTATCTCGAAAGCCTCCAATTTCATAAGCACCGACTATCACATTAAACTTAATTTACTCACCAGGGATAAAAAAAGAGGGGATTTTCTCTTTAAAATAAAGAGTAAACATAAATGCATTTGAACATTGGCCCAAACCTTAATTAAAGCAAATAAAGTGAACATTTGAACATTTGAACATATATCCAAATGTGATGAGTCTGAAATAACGAATAGTCTTCTCCATCGCTGTGACCTCATCAATACAACAATAACCAGGCTAAGCTTACATGAATATGTAGTGATAAGATTTTTTATGTTTATCCTTTTAATAAAGGGATAAAAGCAATTAAAGTGTTTTTAATCAAACTTGTACAGACAACCAAAGCAATTATATAAACCAAATCGGAACTAATATCACCTTTATACTAAAACCAAATAGACTAGATACATCAAGAATACAAAAGTATCAAAGTAATCATATTTTGCATTGAATCAAAACTTGATATAAAGGGGAAGAATATTAAGAACCTTTTATTAAGAACCACAGATTTCGCGCATGGAATGAAGGAGAACAAAAAATGCGAATTCACTGTTGAGATGAGAACACGAATCTGAGAAAATTGGGGGCTAGGGTTTTTGTTTTTGCTGCTGTGGTTGAGAGAGAATGAGGGAGAAGGAAGTTAGAATACGAGTGCCCGGTTTGGGCCAACCGGTTCATGCCCCCAAACCGCCCCCTTTTCATTTTTGGGTTTGGTGAAATGTGATTTGGGGTTTTTGGTTAGGGTTTGTGAAATGATAGTTGCGATTTCTCTTTGGCTTGCGGTCACAATGTGTTGGCGACAGTGGTGGTTCACGACTGGCGACGAGGCTACGTGGTGGTGGTCTTTGAACATGGTTGAGCTATGCGAGACAGAGAAAGAAGAACAAAGATCTGAACCAGATTGAAGCCTCACAAATTAGTGCTCGCAGATCTGAACCAGATTGAAGCCGTGACGGTGATGAGGTCACAGCGGTGGAGAAGACGCGATGGCGGCGCAAGAGATGACGTCGTACGAGAAGGAGAAGGAACGAGGGTATGAGAAGAGAAGGAACGTGGGTATGAGATAAAAAGATAGTGTGAGTGTGTGACTGGCATATGAAGCGTGAACAAGTATATCTTATTAGCAACGATATTATCGTTGCAGAAAACAAGATTTTTGCAACGACTTAAAAAAGTTGTTGCAGAAAACAGGTGTTTTGCAACAATTTCAAAAGTCGTTGCAAAACACCTGTTTTCTGCAACGACTTTGTCGTTGCAAAATACATGTTTTCTGCAACAACATTTTTAAGTCGTTGCAAAACACCTGTTTTTAGCAACGACTTTTTTAATTCGTTGCAAAATGTCGTTGCAATAAAGGGTTTTTTTTGTAGTGACATCATTATTTATAAATCACTTTCATTCAAAACTTTTACAAAATTATTTGGCAATGAATAACATGTCGAACCTTTAAAAGTCCAAAGTTTTTTTTGTACAAGTTTCCAAAATAATTCATATTGAAACCAAATCGAAAATTTTGAGGACTCATTTCACAAAGGAGAGTATAAGTCCTTTATAATCATCAAATCCAACTAAAAGGAATGTATTCTTTGGTCAAAAGTATATTTTCATTCACATTTCCAAATCTCAATAATGCACTTCCTTTTGTTTGGATTTAACGTTCAAGTTTTATCTCGAATTGATTTATATCGCACAAAGTAGATTCTCAATTAATTGGTAAATGATGTAGTTCAAAAATACACTACATCACCATTCAATTATTTAGGAGTTCCCATTGTTGACAATAAATTCATAAAGATTTGTTATTATGCGACACAATGATCAATTATCCTGATTCGATTCGATTCCATAAATTGAAAGATCTTAAAGTACTAGTGTACTTGAAATTCATTGTAATTCATAACATTATTACTTTCCAAAGTAAAGTTTCAAAGTAGTTCGACATAAAACAAGTTTGTATCTTATCATTAGTAATATCCTTATCACCAAAATATAACGAGAATTTAAGAAGGTACTTGAGTTTCACTAAGAATAATACTTAGTGATTAAAGTTCAAGGCAACACATTGAGATTGACTCCTATTCACTTCCGTTGCGCACTCTGACTAGGAATGCCAGAGTAAATGGGGTTTAGATGACTTATCTTACTTTGCTAATTCCTAGGCATAGAGGTTTGAAAAAAAATCATTTTGTTGAATTCAAGGGCTCAATGATATCATCTATCAATAAATGTAAATCTCGAGGTGATCGGTCTCGATTTTACATTACATTGAGGATAAGATCATTTTCTGTCTTACTTGAATCCTAATTATATCAAATAGTTCATCATCCATTCTAAAGAGGGCTTGATTAACCAAAAGTTTCATTTTCTTCATCACATTTGGAATTAACTTAATTCAAAACTAAGGATTAGTCTTCCCGTTGGGGTAGCTTTTTCATGCTCTGGCCCGTTGGGAGTTTTCACTTTTCTTAGTCCCTACTTTCGGTCTCTTCTTTGATATGACAAAGTAACATTAAAATTTTGAGTTTAACCCACTTTAGATTGGAGATAAATCTTCAAGATTAGTTAATAGATATAAACATTATTCTAGTATTACTAAGGACCTATTGACTTACCAACTACATATACTCACATTTCTACTGAAGTTCTAATACTTACTTAACCATTAATCAGTTACTCTCATGTGGAGTAACTCATTGGAGATATTGAGATCCATACTCCACAGCCGAGGATTGCAACCATTGCTCTGATACCATAATGTAACATCCTACATTTTTATTTCCTTTATCAAATTTAAATAGATGAAAATTTTAGAAAAAATTTGACAGAGTTTACTTTAAAATATGGACTTTTTCCCAAATTAAATTTTGTACCTGTCAGAGCTAGATAAATTTATACAAAAGATAGGGATCAATTAATATCCTTATAGGTGGTTGTGACATAAATTGAGTTCATCAAAGAGAGGATATATGAATATCCTTTGTAACACCCCTAATTTTTGTCTCCCAAATAACCAAGAAATTAATTATAACAATTATTTTATAATTAATTTTGAAGGTTTTAGTTTTTGTACATTATGTGTTTTTATTATATAAAAATATGAGATATATTTTTATATGGTTATTTTGTACAAAAATGTGAATATTGTAATTTAGTCCTTGGGTTGGGACCTAATTGCAATATTAAAAAGGTTTTTGAAGAAAGAGTAATTAAATTATTAATTTTTGAATTTTACCAGTATGTAACCGGTTAGAGGGGCTTTGTAACCGATTACACGATGAACTCAGAAAACTGGGTTAGTGCGTTTGATGAGTAATCACGCGTTTTAACCCAGAATTCGCCACGAATCCCACTCGATTCATGGTGGGAGACGCGTGTCGCCTTGCATGCTATCTTAATTTGTCTATAAATAGTGGAATTGCTGAAGAATCAAGGGTTGATTGCTGCAATCCTTGTTGAAGAAGGGTAATTAGGGTTCCAAATTCATTCTGAGCAATTCTTCTTCTTCTTTGAGAGTTAGAGAGTGAAACACACCTTTCTGGAAAGCTTAAATCAAGAGCTTTCCAGTGATATACACCTGGTAAGTTGAGTGTTCGTGTGGGTGGAGGAATCAAGCTTGAAAGTTAATAGTTTGAGTCTGAGTTCTCTGTTGTTCTGGTTCTGGAAGCTGAATTCCAGATTCGATTTTGGTAAGCATAGTTAACCTTTAAGCTCAAACCTCTTTGATTCTCTAGTTCATGTTACCTACTTTGAATTCTAACTATTTTCCCCAATTTCTTTGGCCAATTGCTATGTCAAATATTCTGGCTTTTGGACCTTGTCAAACCTGTTTGGGGACTGAAAATGGAGATTGTGGATTCTGGGGAGATCTGGCAAATTCCAGTGATTAGATTCATCAAGCACGAACCTAAGGTAAGGGGGAAGCTTACTATTTGCTAGAATGAGAATAAATTGTGGTAGAATATAGGATGAGTCACCAAGAGACTCAAAGGGCATAAGTTGAAATGGATAGATGGCTTGGAGGCCAATTTGAGCTCAATTGTTGTTTTGAGAAACTTTAATTTGATGCATGTAAGCTATATAAATGCTGAATTCTGTGTTTGAGTGCTTAATCTAAGTTTTGTTGTGTTAAATTGTGTTTATGTGGATTTTCGTGCAATTTAATACAATAAACTTGATGCATGCAATATGAATGTGTTTCTGGGTGTAAACATGTTTATTTTAAGGCATATGAACTTGGTGTATACTGAAATTTGGTTAGATTTGAGAAAGGAATAAAATGAGTTGTTAAAACTCTTGTTTTAATGGTCTGACTGCATAATCTAACCGGTTACACGATTTTCGTAATCGGTTAGACACTACAGATTTTCAAAGAAAATTGATTTATTAATCAGTCTGAAATCTCAATGGCCTTTGCTCAAATTTAAGCTTAAATTTCATTATACATGGTCTGAACTTGAGTTGTCAAAGTTCTGAATTGAAGGATCAAAATTATGCCTTAAGTTAATGAAATAATTTCAAGAGGAAATTATGTTCATTGGAAAAGGAAATGTGATTTGGACTTTTGAATGTTGAAACAATGGTTTTTGAGGTATAAAACAATGGTAAATGTGTTTTGGATTGGGTAGAGAATTCAAGAAAAAAGGGTTTTCTGAATTACAATGGTAAACAGTTCAGGTTTGTAAATCTAACCTGTTAGCCTGGAACTGTAACCGGTTAGTACCTGAATCTGAAAAATAAAAAGTTAAGTTTTTGAATACCATTGACTTTGTTTTACCCAATCTAAGTTTAATGCCATGTTTTGGGATATTTCAAAGGAGAATTTTGTGTCAAAGACTATACCTCAAATAAATCATTCAAAAGAGAAATTGAAATATTTCTAAATCACAGTAATTAATGGAAAGACCAACCTTAGTAAATTATGCATGCAATACATGCATAGAGAAAGGTAATGAAATAGGTTGGCAAGGATAGTTTGTGATGTTCGGGTACTTGACCCTGTACTCTAGGAGTACTAAACTAATGCAACCAACTTGATGACACATTCTGGGAATGTGGCCATTGTCTGGGACATGGTTTCTTGGACACGTTCTAGGAACGTGATGCACACTCTGGGAGTGGTGCTTGATTTTATTCCAAGTATGGTTTGCGATACGTTCGTGGAACGTATGTTAGTGTTCTGGGAACACATTGGTATAATAATTGAATTAAAGATAAAACCAACCTTAATGATTGTGCATTCATATAGAATGGAAGTTTGGTTGGTAGGAACGATTATCATATTCTGGGAATATGAGGAGGGTACTCCGGGAGTACCAAATTATAACCTACTTGATGACACATTATAGATATGTGGCCAGTGTCTGGGACCTGGTTTTATACGTTCTGGGAACGTATGTTAGTGTTCTGGGAACACATTGAGATGCAACCTACTTGATGACACATTATAGATATGTGGCCAGTGTCCAGGACCTGGTTTTTATGCGTTCTGGGAACGTATGCGTTCTGGGAACGTGATGCACACTCTGGGAGTGATGCTTATTATTCCAAGTATGGTTTGCTACACGTTCTGGGAACGTGGTGCACACTCTGGGAGTGATGCTTATTATCCAAGTATGGTTCGACATTACGTTCTGGGAACGAATGTCGGTGTTCCGGGAACACAACGGTGTATTGGATGGACGTCCGAGATGGACTTTGTTAGAGGCCTCAGTTGTGGAAGGAAATCATGCATCATGCCACCTGCATTGAAAGAATTATTAAGATTAACCGGGTGTGCTCATATGATTATGCATCATGAATTGCTACATGTTAACTTGTGGATGTTAGTTTTATTCTCATTTGAGTATGCGAATATGTATAGCTAACCCCCATGCCCTTATTAGGTGTTGATCGTGCATCTAGCTTGCACAAGAATCAGTAAGGGGAGATGTCCCGTAGGTGCTTGCAGAGTGTAGAAAATGTGGGTTGGAAACCCGTTGTGCAGATATCGAGGATCCGACCAGAAGGATGCTTGGACAAGGGACCAGTGACCAGCTCTATGACATTTCTATTTTTAATAGAATTTATATGATACATATTTTGGAAAAAAATATCATAAAAGGAGTTCAGTCCTATCATAATATTTATTTGATAATAATGGACTTGTTACACTTGATATATTTTGGGAGGGTAATATGGTGATTTTACTATGTTTCCGCAAACTCTGATTTTGTTAGTCAACCTCATTACAAATCAAGTGTTTGTGAAAAAGAATTTTCAAGGGAAGGGAAAATTATTATTTTCAGATATTTTTCCAACGATAACAAGTCCAAGTTTTCATAAACTTCTTACTTTTCTTATAAAGTAAGATGATATACAAGGAGTGTTACACTTTTATGGTATCAGAGCAATGGTCCTGACTCTTGGTCCTTGGGTGTGTGGTCCAATACGCTGGTCATCGATATCTGCAATGTTTCCTGGGAAGTTTGCTTTCATATACTTCCAAACTAGAGCTAAGGTTATGGGTAATGGCTCTAGATAAGTAGCTCATTCTGCTATTAAGAAGTGTTCTAGGAAGTCTAAGTAGAAGTATGATAGTCGTATGCTTCTCTTTAGACATGTTGTAAACCCAAAACCATAGTGTTGGTTTATTCCGTTCTCATAGGAACCAGTGATAAGGAAATCTTAAGGAGTTGTAGTTGAGTCCTCGACTCTGAGGAGGAGTGTTTACCCTCACTCGTGTTAAAGTTAATCAACTTTTTAGACCGAGTGTAGGGCAGTGATCTTCTTAAAGATCAACCTTGCTGAGTTTGTTCAACTCTATAGCTATCCTTTCTTTTGTTCCTTTCGGATAAGGGTAGTGATCGAAGTTGCTCAATGCCTTACCCAATCTGTTATCTCAAGTGGAGACTCCTACAAATCTTCTTGTAGTCATTTCCAAGGTACGTCTGGATCGTTCTATTAAGGTATTAGACTTTGTCTATCTACCTGTGTCATGATTACATTTGATCTTAAGCACGGTTTGGGAGCCGAAGGATCAAGTGATCATGATTAATGACGATAGAACAACCCTGTATTGGGATTCCCAAGTTTAGAATCGGGAATCCAATGAACCCATATGTTGCTTCTGGGAGGCAATATTAAAGGGAAAAGGGGGTTAAAGGAATCCTGGTTGTAGGAAAGGATGCCAGGTTTACCTTTGGGTAAAGAGATAGAGTTTGGAATCAAGTTAATTCTTGAAGCTGATTCTATCTCTACTACCGTTATAATATGGTACCATTGGGAATGGTCAAATGGGAGAAACAAGTAGAAAAGATTTTGGTTGGATCCGATTAAAGGAGTCTAAGTGTTTTGTAAGATTGATTGGAGGTTGGATTAACCCCAAATCAGGATTCGGGACAGGGATACACTTAAGACTGCATTTTTGATCTCGATACGGACATTATGAGTAGGAAATAATGTCGTTCGGATTGACTAATGCACTTGTTCTTTTATGAACTATAAGAATGAGACCTTTAGATTATATTCGGATTCGTTTGTGGTTTATTCTAAGAATTCGGAGGAGCATGAGGAACATCTCCGGATTGTGTTGAAACTCCTGCAGGAGGAGTAGTTGTGTGATAAGCTCGCCAAAGATGAGTTTTGGTTGAGTGAAGATTACGTTCGCAGGGCATGTGATCTTTAAAGAAGAATTGTGATGGATCCAGCAAAGGTAAGTTTATTGTTGAAATAGGAACAGCCTAAGACTGTGACGGAGGTGAGAAATTTTCTTAAGAGCTGGCTGGATACTATCACCGGAGCATTTAAGGGTTTTCTAAGATCGCATGGCCTTTGATCAAGTTGACTTGGAAAGATCAACTGATGGTATTGAATGATAGGATGTTGTTTAATTATGGTGGGTTGATGATGGATTATACCCTAACATAATATGATTAGTCCAAGAGGAATTATGGAAATTGTGAGTAGACTATGATTTAAATCATTTCAATGATGAATTCAGTTGGAATCAAGGTATTAGATTATGATCAAATCCTATTTTGAGTTGGATTGGACGATGTAAAGAAAATGGTTTTTAAAAGTCCTTTGCTTTTATTTCTAAAACTATACTTCATAACCGGTTAGAGTTTCTTGTAACCGGTTAGAAGCTGAAAGTCTACAATAAACATTTAAGTAATTTGTGAAGGAACTTTTGGTATTGATAACCATCTTCCTCCAATCCAAACTCAATGTCAACCATCTAATTTAAAATTTGAAGAAGGATTTAAGGTGGTAAAATAACTTAATGCCTTGATTCATCATTGAAATTGAATTAAGAGGATTGAATCATAATACTTGTGGATTAATCGAGAATTGAAATTAAGGAGCTACTCCAAATTGGAGAAGGTAGAGAATTTAGCTGGATGATGCAAAGGAAACAATAAGCATTAAGATAAGAAGGTTGTGATTCATGAACAAGTTTGAAGTTCGAAAGTATGAATGACAATAAGAAGAGGAAGGGTTGAATGTGAGACAAAGGCGATGGATGGAGTTTCTAAAAGATTATGACTTTGAGCTCCATTATCATCCTGGCATAGCAAACGTAGTTGCAGACGATTTGAATTGCTAGGTTATTCTTGTGAGCCCAATGGTGGTTAAGGAGGTTATCCTGATCGAGGAATTCAGAGACCTAAGTCTGGTAACCCAAGAGGAACCCTCTAAGTATTAGATTGGGAATGTTGCCAATCACCAACGAATTCCTGAATCGGATTCGTGAATTACCATCAGAAGATGAAGAGAAGAAAGAGAAGTTGACTTTTGAGGAAAAGGAGTTAGATCTCTATGAAGAAACGAATGAGATTTAATCTTTAGAGCTAAAGTGGGTGATTATGGATATTAGAAAATATATTATGGAAGTAAGGGATTTAGGAAGTGTTGTCTAGGACAACCTAGATGAGAAACCCAAAGGCATGAACTTCCAGAATAGATTATGTTCGAACCCAAGTTAGCTATCAACTATCAAAGAGTAAGGAATTTCTCGATGTTGGTAAGCATGTATGAGGACTATGGGAAAGTACATAAAATTCATGCGAGAAATGTCTGAGTTCAGAATAGGAGAAAGAATGATGAAATGCAGGCCCAACTAGAGAAAGAGGAAAAAGTAAATGGGAGAATGTCAACCACGAAAATATAAAGGGTAAGGAATCCTCGATTGGAGAAAAATGGCTAAGGAGGAAATAGGAAAGGGAACATTTGTCCATCTCGAGGTGAAAACTGTGAGGCACATCACTTTGAGTTTAGTTGTGATGTACCTAAGGGAATAGCCAATTCCGATTGTAGGAAGCTGGAGTATTATTCACCGAATTGTCTTGAAGGAAAAGGTGAGAAAGAATGGACGAATCCAGCACGAGAAGAATTCACCGGCCGAGATGAGAGTTGAGTGTCATCCTGGCGTAGGCAACCCAAGCCTATCTCTTCCTTTGATCTGAGTTAACGTAATCAAATGTTTTTAACTACGTTAATCTAATCGTTTGAAAGTATCAATATTCTGTTGGAAGTTTAACTTCAATCTTTCTGTGATCAAAACCTTTATCACAGTTGGATGTGATAAATCGCTGTGGACACTACAGAAATAGAAAGATCAGTTATGACTAGAGAGATTAACAACCACCGGGATAGGACAAATCTTTGTCTCCCCAACGGAAATGTCTCTAGAACTTGACTATCTAACTAAGTCTGATAGTGATAATTACCCTATCTTTAAGTTCATCTAACTTAAAGACCTGTCGTATGGTCTTTCTTGCGAAAGATTATATCTGAAAGGGATGACTTTGTTATTAATGGATTGAATATTAGGACTGATCACCCTAATGTCTCAGACTATTAAGAAAGGAAGTCATACAAATGTTTCTTTGATCGTGCTCGAGAGATCAGAGTGCGCAGCCCAAAAAGTCTATTGGAAAATGTTTTAATTGAAAAATATTTATGTGAAGTATAAAGAGTATTTCTTTTACAAGAAATTCTTTCACACAAGAGTTTTATATGAAAAATCCTTGTGGTTTAGTTTGGGAAGTTTTTTTTCCTGAAAGGTTTTATTTGCAATGTTTCAAAATACAAGGAATATATCGAAACTCTTTTAAGTGGGGGAGGACCCTAAAAGAACAAATTTTTGGGAGCTAGATGAAGATTTCTAGTATAAAAATATTTTGGAAAAGTGGAAAATTTCATAAGATGAATTTCGGGGACGAAATTCCTTTTAAGTGGGGGAGTAGTGTAACACCCCTAATTTTCGTCTCCCAAATAACCAAGAAATTAATTATAACAATTATTTTATAATTAATTTTGAAGGTTTTAGTTTTTGTACATTATGTGTTTTTATTATATAAAAATATGAGATATATTTTTATATGGTTATTTTGTACAAAAATGTGAATATTGTAATTTAGTCCCATGTGATAGGTTAAGTCCCATGTGATGCAACAATAACAAGTTATTCCCACATCCCATGGGACAAACCCTGGATAATGGTGGAGTAAGGAAGTTTTAAGAATGAGTTGAATCCCACCAAGGTCAAAAGGTGCATTCCTTACTCCATACATCATCCCAGACAAGTTGTCTTTCATCTCATCCATCATGAAGGTGTAAACTTCATGAGTTAGGAAGAATGCCTTCTCAGCTTCCCTATTGTTCAACAATGATTTAGATTGATTTTGAGATTTTTCATGAAAGCATTGAGGTTGAATATAATGGAAAAATTTTGAGTCCTCCAAGCATGTGATAGATTTAATCAAATTTTATAGTGCAAGAAATTCATCATGCAAGGGTGGATCAAATTTTTCTACCATATTTACACCTTCTATTGTTGTATTTCGGTCCACTTCCTCAAACTTATTATGCACATTTTCTTCAACTAGCTCCTTCATAAGGGTTTCATCATTGGTCAAATCCATCACCACCACTTTTTCCTCTTTTTGAAGAGAGTCAATAATTGTTGGTGATGCTTATGACTCTTCATCTAACTGCTTTGAAATGTGTTCAACTTTGATTTCAAGGTTCCTTGAACTGGGACCTTGAATCTGAAAATTGATTCTGACTTGTTCAACAAAATCTTTAGTGCTTTGAACACATTTTTCTATAGCTATTTCCCATGGAGTTTTTTCTCCACAGGAATTGGCTCCACATGAGGCATTTTTTTCTCTAGTGTAGCTTGTAATTTTTCTAAAGCTATTTCCCATGGGGCCTTCCTACTTATGTTTTGTGCATAATAGTATGAAGAAAGGGGATCCGAAATAAATCAATTACAATCGAAATCATTATTAAAATAATAGTTATACATGAAAAGGTACAAGTTACACAAGTAATTACAAATAAGTACAAAAAAAATTAGAATCGAATTTCAATCCCCGGTAACGACGCCCAAAACATGTTGGAATACCGGCAAGTATACCGGGTCACAAGTAATATAGTCAGTAAGACCAGTTATCGTTCATACGAGGATTGCAAATTGTTTCTAATTTCTTTCACCTAATTGAGATTACTATGTGAAACTTGTATTGGTTTTGAGAACGATTAGAAGAAGAGTTGAATAGTAAAAACAGAAAATAAAACAAGAAGAAAACAATTATGGAAAAGGTTAGGAACGTGGTTTCATTGTAGGATCAGGTTACTAATTATGAAAATCTGTTTTCCACTAAATCAACAACTTCAGAAACAATAATAGCTAGATCCCTCATGGCTATTACGTTTCTTACTAAACTTTTCCCCTTAATCCCTTAAGTGAGTTTTAGTTTATTAAAGTTATACAATTACCCAAAAGTATTCCTACGAGTTGAATAATTATATTGTTTGGTTGAAAGGCCTAATCTAAATCCTAATCTTCCAATTAAGATTTAGATTGCCAAAGCAAAACACAAAGTAGCTAATTCTATGATTTGTAATTAAAACGCAGCCAAACAATTGATTTAAAAGGAAAAACATTAATTCATAAATAAATAGTCAAATTAAGATCCATACAAATTCACCCTATTCCTAACAAGGGGTTTGGTTACACATAATGGAAGAAGAAATACAAGAATGGGAAAAACTCATAATCGTAGACAATAATGAATTTACCCCCAAGAGATCTTCAATCCTTGTGCCTTGCCTCCTTGCTCTCAATATGATTCTCTAGACTCTCTTCTCTAACCCTAATTCTATTCCTAATCTCTCTAGCGTCTCTGAAAAGTCTCATAAGCCTAATGGAAAAACCTATATTTAAAGACTAAAATTAATCCTAATTGAATCGGAGCAAATCTGATCAGAAAGTGGCCCAATTGGGCCTGCTCGAAGTTTGTGCGCTTGGGCGCCCAGGTCCATACGCCTGGGCGCGCCAGGTCTGGTGTTGCTCTTTTTCCGTGGTGCGCGCGCCTGGGCGCGCGAGTCTGTGCGCCTGGGCATGCGTCACCTGCCCCGGCTCCGTTTTGCTCCTTTCTTGCGCCATTTTAAGGTCCTTTCGTCCTCTTTCCAATTCCATATTTATTTTCTTCAATTAAGCTCCAAAAGTACCAGAAACATACCCAAAAATGGATCAAAACATTCAAGGGATTCTAAACTACTGAAAATTCCTAAAACTATACTAAAAATCCTATGTTTGAATGAGAAACAAACCAAATCCTTAGTATAAGGGAGTCTAATTCATGCTCAAAATATCATATATTGGACCCAAATCAATGACCAGGTCTCCTGACCTAACCTGTGCCGGTCTGTTATCTCGTTCTCAATATTAACATGTCTTTTATTCTTTAGGTCTTTGCGAATCCACCACTGCGCTCCCACACTGGGGCGTCTTACCGTTGTACACGGCATTAAATCGTGCAGTTTACGCAACCATTGCACCCATCCCGGGCGTACTTACATGGCCTGGCATCCGCAAAACGCATCGGGTACTGCGAACCCACCACTACGCTCCCACACCGGGGCGTCTTACAACGGCGCACGCCATTAAATCGTGCGGATTACGCAACCAATGCACCCATCCTGGGCGTACTTACTTGGCCTAGCATCCGCATACCAAATACTTAAGTCTTTTATCGCGTTCTCTTTCTTTGCTTTATTTCATCATTAATTACTTATGCATTCAATACATGCACAAACACTTTCTTTTCTTATTAGTTTATCATCATTCATTTTACTTTTCAAGGTTACACAAATAACTCTAAATTATTTCAAGCATTCAATCTCCACGTGCACAATCATTTCCAATTTCATCCTTAATTCTTTCTATTTTCATTACATACTCAATTATCCTAATTCATTATTTACCTTATAGTCCCTAACCCATACATTTCAGCATCCAAATCATCATTCAAACATTTATAATTAAACATACAATTTCGAACGTACACGCATATCTTTAACTTATTTTCTTTCTTTTATTCGTTCATTTCATTCTTATCCGACATGTACACATATATCTCATTCAAGTGGTTTCATTTTCTTTATTTCCATTAACTTAGCTTTTTAGCAATATTTTCATCTTCACAAAAATCATAAAATTACCTAATGGGTTCATTTCATTCATTCCTATCCTTCGTTTATTTTCTATATCAACTACCCTATTGTTCATTCTCATAACTATTTAACTACACTTAGCCACCACTATAACATTCCTAGAATCCATTCCCTAAATAGAGGTAACACTACATTCTTACCTTAACCTTGTAGAGGGAGAAAAGAGAGTACCAAACCCTAGCCCCCTTGAGTGCCCTTTTAGAACTTCACCCAAATAGCTATCAAGTATGTAGTGAGAGGGAGGAAGAGAGCTTGCTCCTCGTAGCCTTGGTGTTGAGAGAGAGAGCTTCAAGAGCTATGAAGGAGAGAGAAAACCATTATCCCCCATGAAACAAAAGAAGTGACACGATGGTTAGAGGATGATGATGATGATTCGTGTGATAGGAGGAAAGGAAAAGTGGAAACTTGTTCAAACTTACCAAGATCTTGCTTGAGATGAGGAGAGAGAAACCAAAGAGAGAGAGATGGTGATGAAGCTTGATGGTAATGGTATCACCGCCAAAGAAAGAGGAGGAAAGGAAAGAAGCTTGATGATGTCGGTGTCTTGGAAATGGAATCAAACCCTCGGAGATGAGCTATGGGGTTTAGGGGTTGTTGGAGGAGCTTTGGGTGTGCTTAATGAGGAAGGAATGGAGCAATTCGTGCTCCACACGACTTTATTTTTTTTTTTTATTTGGGACGAACTAATCGCTTAGTGGACTCACTAATTGATTAGTTTGTTCTAATTTTACAATCTGAACTTTGTTATTTTTAACATTTTGACCAGTCTAATCAATTAGTTTGTCAACTAATCGATTAGTCACTTCTAATTGGCTCTTCTATTTTTGCATCTATTTTCTTCTTGCTTTCAAACTGTCATAACTTCTTCGTTAACCGTCGGATATTGCTCAAATTTGAGGGAAAGCTTCCTAAAATCCTTATCTTCATATCCAATAGTGGATTTTGTGTTTAGAGTTATAAATCTTTTACTTTGAATTTCCTAATATAGGGTGTTTATAACACCGAAAACACTGCTTCTAACGCTCTTTTGTTCATCTTTCAACCTCCTTCCAGATGCCGCAATGCTTACTAATTCCTTCATGGCACTCAAACGGATCCTAATCCATCACCTTAGTTCCTCTTGAGAATAAATTATCATTTTCTAATCTTATTATTATTCTAATTATTCTTGAAATTAAGATTCGAGATGTTACAGTACTCTCAAAATGGCTTATAATGTTGAGACAACTTCTATAAAAGCGAGTGTTGAATAAATATTCACTAAACTTTCAAAAGTATCGGACTTAGAAGAAATGGAATTGCTCCAATCTCTTGATATTCTTTCTGGTGATTAAAAAAAATATGACACATTGAAGGTTCTTCCTGCACTACTACATATAAGTCATTTCAGACCGGTTCCGCACCCCATTTGAGATTGGTTTTTAACCAGTCTCAAAAGTGGCGGTCTTATTGCTATGCCTTTAAATGAGACTGATTCCGAACCGGTCTGGTTCCCAACTAAACAGACTGGTTTCTAACCGGTCTGAAAATGAAAAATAACCAGTCTGATTGAGATTATGAACCGATCTGATTGAGATTTTGAACCGGTCTGAAAATTTAAAAAAACCAGTCTAATTGAGATTTTGAAACGGTCTGAAAATTCAAAAATAACCAGTCTGATTGAGATTTTGAACCGGTCTGAAAATTTAAAAATAACCAGTCTGATTGAGCATTTTGAACCGGCCTCAATTAAATTTTTAACCAGAATGTTTTGGACCGGTCTCATTTAAATTTTGAACCAGTCTTATTTAGTGTTTTTAACCGATCTCAATTAAAAAAACACATGAATATAAAATATAATAAAACTAACATGGAATGTTGCAGGATTCTACACAAAATGAAACTAACATAAGTCTTATAAAAAATAATTATATTTTGCAACTTAGCAACATTTCCTTTAACTACTTATATTCTGCAACCTAGCAACATTTCCTTTTATAAGCTCCACTGTTCAGCCACCTTATATTTTGATCAAGGCCAAGTATACATTATTCCTGCAACATTCCTGCATAGAATTTGAAATAACATAAAAGAAGAAGCTTAGAATTTGAAACACAATTATAACACAAATCACAACTATTCTCCTAACATCATACAATCCAAGGAACAAATCAAAAGGTGGGAACAAAGTGAATCACATGCAACTATTCTCCTTCATGTCATTAAAACAGTGAACAAACGACATGGAACAAGCTTAGAATTTGAAATAACATAAAAGAAGAAGTTATTTTGTATAACTAGTCACATGAAGTATACTAACAGTAATATAATTCCTTCTTGTCACATGAAGTTTTGCACTTGTCACATGAAGTTTTGCACTTGTCATCCCTACATGCTTTGGGGGAAAATACAACAGATGAAGAATATAATGACACATGAACAAAGATAAATTCTAAATACTGCCATAAACCTCCCAAGTATCCAATAAGGGAGTTAAGGAAACAATTTACTTATAAGTAAATACCTTGATAAATCTTTCTTATCAGCTTTGGTTTGTGCTGTATGGTGGTAAGCCCGTAATTTTGCAACCAGCTCAGTGGCATCCTTAGCAGCATTGACAGAAAGCACCTGCAACACATGCATGTCATCAACATTGTTTTTGCACTAAAATGAAAGGAAATTAGGACGTATTTATTAAAGAGACACTAGTTATAAAAAATGTAGTAGTTAGACAGCTAATTTTTTTACCTCTTTAACACCCCCACCCACTGGAGGCCCCCCAATAGACTAACACTTACACTATATATAACCTAAAACCTTAGCCTTAGTCTCTTGTCTTACCTTCGGAATGATTAACAGAGATTCAGCAAATTCTGCTATAGCCAACTGCTCCCGGGATCCTAAAGTTGTAGCAAGATACTCCAAATAAACTGATAATGCAGCTTCAACAGCACCTCCACCGGCTACCACCTGAAAATTTATACATGGAAAATCAAGCATAAAAAAGAAGGTAGATGAATAGGAAATTAATTTTAAAAAATAAATAAATAAAAGTAGCCACAAACACTAGCTGTCGTATGTTGGCTGCCTCCTGCAGAATTCTTTCCTCAAATTTTAATGTCACCATTAAGATGACCCAATAGTGACAACAAAAAGTAAAATAATTTAATTTTCTACGTTCATCTTTTATTTTGTCCATTTAAGTGAGTTAATTTATTCCTATTCAGTTAACACCATAAACTACAAGTCTACAATAATAAATATATATATGCATATATACATACAAAGAAAGGCACACACGTGATAGTATGTGCTTCAAAGTAAGCCTACCCTACTAAAATGATCAGGTATACATTCAACAGCACAAGGACACGCAAAAGCCACTAAAAGTCAACCATAAAAGAACAAAGAAGAGAAATTATATTATGAAACTCAAACAAAAAGAAATCATTTCATAAACTGAAATTTGAAAAAACAGGTCAACTTCAGTCAAAGTAGGATCAAAAGCTAATGAAAACATGTTACTGTGCGTATTTGATTCAAGAGTTCTCTTGACAATTGACAATGCATCATGCAGAGCTCTATCCATCTCATCAAGCACGTAGTCATTTGCACCTCTGAGAACTAAAGAGACCTGTAGAAGAATAACATAAATATATGTTACCCATGATGCGCATAAGATTTCATCACTTGTTTCAAATGTATGTAACCTATGAGGAGTAAGATTAGGTAACGGGATTCTCTTTGGTGCTAAGCATAAGTCTTTTTAAGAGTATTCTCAAAAGATATGCAAAGGGATAGGGGAGCTTTTCTCCATTGATGCTTTCTCTTTTCATCGGTTGTTTTATTTTTAATATGGTTGTACTACTCTTCACTTCCTCTTAATGAATTTGTTCTTCTGAAAAAATAAATAAAGGGAAAAAAAGAACAACACTAAACTTCACAATTCAATCCTAATCACTTACCGCACTTGTATTTTTCGTCCCTGGAACATGTTTGCAGCTTATTAATTGACCATAAGCTTTGTTGAAAGTGACTCACCTGCAAATAGTAACAAAAAGGCAATTCCATAAGATTAGCTTTTCATATAAGATTTGGTGTTAATATAGGATTGTATAATTACCAAATCAATATTACCCAAAATGCTTAAAATACCAACAAAGATCACATCACACATGAGACATAGCAGACTTATTACAAAGAAAAATCATATTCCAACAAGATAGTGCAGCTGCAAACATGTTCAACTCATCAAATAAATAAGGCATTATTTTTATTCAATGACTAGAATTGGATCAAACAGATCAATGTAAAAACCAGTGCTTTGTATAACTGTAAATTGGAGTTAGACAATTTAGTGGGAATTTACCAATAAGTGGAAGTTGTTGCTTAATTGAAAAGTCAGATATTGATGTCAGAAACATGTATAAAGTTTAGTACATGCATATAGTGAAAAAAATTCTCATCAATAACTACAAGAAAACCCTCACTCTCTTGTAGTGAATGAATAAAAAGTGGGAAACTAATTTATGCGATAGTTCAGTAAATGCAAAATCAGAAACTAACCTCTTTGCATCCTCCTAAGTCGTTTGCTGCAGATACCCCTATTAGTTTTTTACAACAAAAACATAATCTGATCAGTGAAAGAATAAAAATTGGGAACCTAATTTCACACATAAATCCACAAAATGCAAATAAACCATTTCACAAAGTCAATTGGGAACTTAATAAACACATAATCACAATTGGGGATTAAGTGAGCCGCGATGGTGAGTGACATTAGCGGTGGTGAGTAGTACCTCATTTTAAAAAAAATAAATAAAAAATAAAAAACTACTTTGAGTGTGAGAGACAGAGAGACCGACGGAGAAGACCGTGCAGCGGCGAGCCGGTGACCGAACAGCTACGACGGAGAAGAACCAAACCGCCACGAGCGAACAGCGGCGACCTCTTCTCCTCGGCGACGAGCGAACAGCGGCGTGCGACGAGAGAACAGCAGCCACGACCCACGAGCGAGGAGCGACGAGATCAGCCACGACCCACGAGCGACGAGCGAACAGCTGGCGGCTGCGAGCCTGCGACGATCAGATGGTGGCCGACGGAGGAGGGTTATGCGCCGTCGGGTCCGTGAGGGTGTGAGAGACAGAGAGAGTAAGGAAACATACACAAATGTTTTAGGTTTAGGGTAGGACTTTTGTAATGTATTTTTTAGACTGGTTGTCTAAATGAACCACTCTCATTTGAACTTAATGCCAATTTCAGACCGGTTCAGCACGGAACCAGTCTAAAGATAATGGTTTCTTAAGGAACCAGTCTGATTTGTACTAGGGTATGAGACTGGTTCCGCAGTCTCCGCACGGAACCAGTCTGATTTTAACAAAAGACTCAAAAAGAGACTGGTTCCACAAGGAACCAGTCTTATTTATTATATTTTCAGACTGGTTATACAAAGCAACCAGTCTAGTTTTAACAAATGTCCATTAAGAGACTGGTTCCGCACAAAACCGGTCTGTTTCAACTGGTCTAAAATGTGTTTTTTGTACTAGTGCTGGTGCACTTAAAAGGTCTTGGATCTTGTTGCAAATCAAGAAATGATTAGTTCAAACTACTTTAATTATTTTTATTGTTTACTTTTATAGTTGGCCAAAACGTTGAGTTCATATTTTATTTTATTTTTTCATGATGATACTATTCAAATTTGTATAATGGTACTATTTTACGTTTCATCGATATGCTATTTTGGGTTTATAATGAAATTTTCAAAATTGTATCTTTTTTTTTAAATGAAAATTATATCCTTAGTTGTTGCTATTTATGCGCTTTCATTAAATTTTTATAAATTTATGACTTGATATTAGGAACTTTTTATGATTATTCCTCTAATAAATAATATAGAATATAATCTATTTTATTTAGTTTTTTGAATTTTAGATATTACGCCAAACAATGGAATTGGAATTGAATTTGGAATTTCAATTCCATACTTAAATTTCGTAAACGAGCCAAACTTATAATCTTGATTCCAAGTCATTGGAATTGAAATTACAATTCCAAACTGCAATTCCAATTCCACCTGCCAAACGAACACTTGGCATAATTGGTAAATGAATAAATTCCTCAAACATGATGTTATCTCTAGCATTTACATAGGAAATATTTTGTTGATAAAGGCAAAACTCACTTTATTAATCTCTACATCTCAACAAAATTATTCTTTGACTATGGAAAAAATATACTCATGTTGAAAAAAATAAATACATTTGTAGAGAACATGTATACATGTCACTTTTCCAAAACGGCTTTATTTGTTCTAATTGATCAATAGTAAATTGATAGAATAATAAACTAATGTATACAATATTCTCAAAGCAATCAGACTTGGACCAATTTCTTGGAAATTCACTCTCCAACCTTCTCTGATACCCAAGTGTTACCATCTTCTAAGCTAAATTGAAATGCTACTTTTTTGCATTTAAATGAATACATTGATTATTGCTTATTATTCATCCCCCCCCCCCCCCCCCCCCCCCCCCCCCCAAAAAAAAAAAATTAAATATGCCTTATTAAAACTCTCATACAGGCTACCTTTGATCATCCTTACATATAATTACATCATATGGGACTTTATGGGAAAAACTCAAAACTCTGTCTTACCCTTGTAGAGAAGACTCTCGAGTATGTGACATGCTCTTTCCAAGAGTAAGATTTATGATGGGACCCTAGTGTAAAAGACTTGTGGGACAAAAGAAAAATGTCCAAAGTTAAATGACCAGACATAAGGGTGGAAACTGTGGAGACTTCTATAGCCAATCATTCTAGAACCAAGAAGTTCCAAAAGACTTCCCTCCAAATCCAATCTTGGTTGGAATAACAAAATTTCTATATACTCAACGTATTTAACTCAGGAAATAAACAGTGTTTCAGAGTTTATTTTCCTCTCAATCAGAGATTCAGGACAGGTCTATAATAGTAAGAATGGTTATGAACTGAATTGTTATTTTCTATGGCCAAGTTGATCAAAGCTTCAATCCAGCCAATGGTTTTCAACTTTTCATAATTAGGGAGGGGAGAGGCTTGAAAATGCAAGTCCTCAAGAATGAACAGCTCTATCTTCTTCCATTAGCCCATTGCCTCTTCTGATTTCCGGGCTTGACAAGTGGATTTCGGTGGCCAACATTTTGCTTAGGTAGGTCATGCAATTCCATAACCTGTACTGTCCTCTGCCTCTTAGCTGCTAGTGAAAATGAAAAGGCAGTTTCATCAATTTGGTCACGAATTGAGATAAATTATACATTGCAATTTCGAGCTCTAGAAGAAAAGTTGAAGTCAGGCTCTAATTTTTAAAAGCTGATCAGCCAAATCAAACATTTTAGGCCATTAACTTTAGTAAGTAGATTCTTTAGAAACATTGAATGCACTAGACTGTCTGAACTATAAATATGTAAAATTTGATTGAAAAAAAAGAAAAGAAGACTGATTTTGTAAGAGGAATAACAAACCATTTTCAGCTTGTTGATACCGCTCTTGAAGTTTCCTTTTAGTGGCTTCTAACTTCACTTGGACTGCAGCATCATCCGAACGCTTGAATTTCTGATGGGCAAGAAAAGAAAGGAAGGTCAAACAAAACTCAAATCTACAAATTGTATTCACCAAGAGAAATTTGCCTTACATCTTGCTGAACTTGAGGTCTCTTTTGGACAGCATTCTTTTCTATTTTTGGCTGCATCTTTGGTTCCATTTTGCTTTTTTTCTGCAAGTTTGATTTTGGTGGTCTGCCAGGTCCAGAATCAGTGGTCACTGATTTATTTAGCCTCACAGAAGCCTCATTATTCTTTGATTGCTGAGTCTTACTATCCTTGGCAAAGATGTTTGCCTCATTGGAAGCCCGGGGTTTCCTCTTTGCTATATTTTGACCATCCAGAGATGGTCTTCTACCATTTTCTTGGTTCTTGATGAATTCCCCACTCTGTCGAAGATCTGAAACAGCATTCCCCATTCATAATCATCAATCTAAGAAGTGGGGAATTCAAATAAAGAACCAAAGAGCAAAACATAGCTAGACTAAGCAAAAGTAATTGCGAAGTCCACTCACTTCCATAATCATCCATGCCATCAAAGAACTTTTCATCATCCAGATATATGACATCCAACCAAGAGAAGTAGAAGTCAATTCCTAATGCCCAAGCCCTGTGAGAAATAAATAGGAGAAAAGAGATAGAATAGACAGGTAGTACCTGTGAGAGTTCCATTGAACCAGTTTGAGCTGCAAAGAAAGCATCATCCATAGGAGGTGATGGAAGCCCTTCTTCTTCATCAATAACAGATGGATTTACTGAATCTGGAGTTCCTTCTGAACCTACAAGCATTTAATTTAATAAAGGACTTTTAATCATGAAGCAGTCTGAAAATGGACGAAAGAGAGCAGGAATATCTTGATGACTACCATATGAAGGCAAATAAATTTTTTTATACCTGCAATAGCTGTGGTAGTCTTGACCCACTCATCCACCATTTCTTTCCAGCCACTACATTCAAAGATTAAGTTTAAAACATGTAGTTTGTTTTCCAAAAGCAAAACTAGTACACTAATATGAATCGAAAGTTCGAAACAATAATAGCAGACCTTTTATGCAACAACAATTATTTGAATGGAACTGAAATTAGTTATAAGCCATCCATATATACCTAGATCCTCAAGAACAACAACACTGCTGAACCATATCACTAAGATTCAAGAAAGTTTTATGTTGGCTTCCGAGAGCAAGAGTCGTTGCCCGATATCGAACCCGGGTGACGTGACAGGCAGGAATACTTACAACTCTAGACCCTCATCTAAGCTAAATAAGAACTACATTTGAGCATAAAGGACGCATTTATGAGTACAACTTAAAGCACTAACTAATGACTATGATAGCATTCATGGCAGTGAATGACATGAAATCACAAGAAAAGTACGTAAGCATATTGATCTTCATTCTCATTCCTATAACAGTATCACAAAAGAATACCAAACCACTAATTTGCATGGAAAAACCTGGCTATAAGCCTTTTCTTTGATACCTGCAGAACATAAACCGACTAATTTTTCTTCTATAAAATGATTGTGGGGGTAAAGCATAGAAAACAGATATCCAAGAAAAATTAACTCATACTCAATAAGCGTTCGTGCTAGTTGACGAATGTCCTTTGATCCATGCTTTCGGAGAGGATTAACAGCCTTTCCAATCTCAGTTGCCTATCAAAGTTAAACTGATACAATTAGAGGACTTGCAACAATGGGTACCGGAAATGCAAAAAGCATAGCACCAAGGAAGACCTATTGAATGTGATTAAGGGATGATTCAATTCAAACCTTAAGAAGATCCATGGTGAGTTCCATCAGCTGGAGCCTCCTCAATGACTCAAATAACACTGAATCAGACTGTTGTGATAGGAAAGAAATCACCACGAATCAGCAACATAGCACGAACAAGAATTTCATCTTCATAGAACAACCCAAATGCCATCCAATAAATCATATTTCTTTTCTAATTATCACTACAACTTAATACTCATCTCAAAACATCCAAGTAATTTGAAACACAAAGAAGAATGAATTGATGCATAAGCCAACATAAAAAGGATGTATATTTATATTTATACCTCCTCTTCGAAGTTGAGCACAATATCTCTGATCCTCAACACCTCCTCAACATACTGAGACTCTTGTTCAATCTCATCAGTCAATGCCTCAGCTTCCCCATAGCTGTAATTACTAACTTGGTTCGTGTTCATCTCTCCATGATGATCATTTCCACTACTATTGACCTTGCTCTCTTTACTCGCTCCCGCTTCAAATTCAAACTCAGCACCACCACCCTTTCTATCAAAACAATTCTTGCAACCACCACCATCACTTTTTTCATCATCATCAACAGACACAGCATGCTCAACTTTGTCACAACCTGAACACCGAGTCATTCTGCACGAAAACAACCGTTCCACAATCCCTCCCCTCCTGAGCCTGAATTCTTTTGGGCAATCAGAAGCTGCCACCATAATTGCGTGATCAATGATGCCAAATATATCACAATTCGCACTCCTAAAGAAACTTCTCCAGTGATCAAGTGACACAAGATTCATCTTCAACACAACAACCACGAACAATTCCCAGATCAATGTTAGATCGAATTATAAAACCAGATTCTGGAAAATACCCACGATTTAAAATTGGATTTTTTTCATGGGATTTTGATGACGCAACACTGATCGTAGCAAAACGCGAAAAACAAAACCTCGATGCTACCTAGGTATGGAATGTGTAGCGAAGCTCGATGAAAAGGAATGGAATAAAGGGGTTTGGTATTGAATTTTGGTGGTGGATGATCAATAATAAATGTTTATAGTTTGTGATTTTAATTTTATATTTTATTTTTATTTGTTTGGCGTTGCTTTTAGGGAAAGACAGGTTTTGATTAAGTTATGGGGAAATGTAGGGAGGGGCGATGGATAAACGTTACGTTGGATTGAGAACAAACAATAGAAGATCAGAAACAGAAAACAAACGTTGTTTGATGATGATGATGTTGTCGTTGTTGTTTCAGATTTCTGGCGTTAGCCTAAAACCTCCCAGACAGAGAAACTAACTTCTTTCTTTCTTGTTTCTTTTTTTTTTTTTTTCAAAAGAAAAAGCAGAAAAAGAGAAACCTAAAAGATGTGTGTGTGGTATTTAGGGGATTTTTGGTGCACAAAAGCGAGCCAGAAATTTAGGCAAGTTCTATGTAACCATCTTATCCTTGTCACCTACCCATCGTTTGTTTCTGTCGGCATCTTGGTTATGCCTGTCACTAGGGGTGTAACGGTCCGGTCCGGTCCGGTCTTTGACGGACATTGGAGATCGGACCGATCAAATTAATACGGTCCGGTCCGGTCCGGTCTAAATGTGTTTTGTGAATGAAGATCGGATCGGACCGATACGATCCGGACCGAATCGGTCCGGTCTATTTAGGCCATTAAAATAAATCAAGGTAGCCAATCCTCATTCAACCCAAAAAAACCCTAATTGAACAGATTGGGGCAAAATCAAAAAACCCTAATTGAACAGATTGGGGCAAAATCAATTAAACAGATTGGGGCAAAATCAAAAAACCCTAATTGAACAGATTGGACAACGGCGGCAAAGAGGAACCCGTGGCGGCGGCAAAGAGGAACCCGTGGCGGCGGTGCAGAACTAGTGGTGGCGGCGCATGGAGAAGAAATAGTGAGGAACGAGCAGAGAGAGAGGGAGAACGAACGAAGGGAGAGAGAGAGAGAACGAACCAGCAGGGAGAGAGCGCGACTTGAACGCAGGAGGAGAGGGAGAGAGAAAGACTCGATCGCAGGAGGAGAGGGAGAGAGACGATCGCAGATTCCCAGGAGCAAGGAGAAGAAGAGATCGATCGCAGAGGAGGGACACGAGGAGATCGAATCGCAGGAGGGAGACGGTGGCGAGTGACGGCGGGAAGAAGGAGAACGGCAAGTGACGGCGGAAAGAGGGGTAGCGGCGACGGCGGCGGCTGGGGTTGTGTGAGGAAGAGGGGTTTGAACTTAGGTAGGGTTTGAAGCTTCAAGGGAGAGTGTCCAGTTATTCTAGGAGGAAGAATGGAATTTGGGTTGGGCTGGGCTGCTGAAGCTTCAAGGCTTCTCATTGTGCTTGGTTTATTTTTTTTTATTTTTTTATTTCACCTATCGGTCCGGTCCGGTCTTTCTGGTCCAAAAAATTGTGAGACCGTGGACCGGACCACAGCATAACGGTCCAAAAATCTTCAGACCGGACTGGATCACGGTCTCACGGTCCGGTCCTTTTTTCGGTCCGGTCCGAGCGGTCTCGCGGTTTCGGACCGGACCACTTACACCCCTACCTGTCACATACTCACATTCCTACTCTTTGTGATTTCTTAACATATGTATTTAGAGCACTCCTTAATATTTATCGTTAAAAAAAAATACTCTCTTCGTTCTATTTATGGTTTTGGTCCTAAAAGTTCAGCGTGTTTTGGTTTTAGTTTCTATAAGTTATTTTGATCGGGACCAGTCCTTAATTTTTCAAACATTTTGATTTTGGTCTCATCCATTAGAAAAAATCAATTATTTGTTGTTGTGGTTAACGGAAACATACACCAACAGCTACGTGGTGTGAGATAGGACCAAATAAGTATAATGACATGGATGATTCAAGTCCATAAACGCAAAATTATAAAATTATGCATATGGGACCATTTTGCGTATGTGATCATTTTGTGCCCGTGGATCTGTATCATCCATGTCATATCACTTATTTGGCATCACCTCACACTACGTGACTGCTGTTATGGTGTTCCGCTAGCCACATAAGCAAATAACAGTTTTCCCATAATAGAGTGGATTAAAACCAAAATATTTGAAAAATTAAGGACCAATCCCGGTCAAAATAACTTATAGGGACTAAAATCAAAACACGATCAATTTTTAGGGACTAAAACCATAAATAAGCCTTCTAAAAAGTACTTCTTCGATTCCAAAAAGTTGATTAAGCTTTGAAAGGTGAACAAAATTAAAGAGAAAAATATTTAATGTTTTGTCAGTCAAATCAATCAATTACAAAATTAATTATTTAATTTATCTTTAATTAACGAACCAATCATAGATTAAATAATACAATTTTTCATTTTTTATTTACTATTTTAACTTTGATTTGGGACAATAAATTGTACAATTTTTTCGTAACTTTCGGGATAGAGAGAGTATTGTATTTTAAAGCTATGCACTAGTTTTAAGAAACAATTGGATGATGTAAGAATTGGATATATTTTAAAATAGTAATCAATTTGATTTTCCAAAAATTGCATTGCCACCAATTGTTAGAAAACCTACAATCGGTGGTTGAAACAAATAGGAACACTAGGAGAACACCTAGAAGGGGGGGTTGAATAGGTGTTATAGAAACTTTGAAAGATTTTCGCAAGAAACAAATCTAAACGATTAAAACCAATGAAAATCAATCAATTAACAAATATTATATCAGAGATTAAGCGGAAACAATCAACACCAATATTCTTATTGATTCACCTAGATTATGAAAATGATTTACCCTTTATCAATTTTGCACAATAAAGATTCAATTTAATCAAATATAGAAAAATCACTTTTTCTAGGTTTTCAATCAAGAACACAATTAATAACAAGAATTGTAAAGAGTTAAGGGTTTAGAGATACGACACAGTGATTTATCCTGGTTCACTTTCATCCACTTGAAAGCTACTCCAGTCCCCTCTTCAACCAAGAGAGATTCTTCACTATGAGGAATTAGAGTTTCTCAAATTACAAGTAAATGCCTCACAAGACTCCTTCTTGCTAGCCTACAAGAGATACCACACCCTTGCCTTGTAATCCTATTGATATCTAATCTAACCTCTTCTCTTGCTTGCCGATATCCTCACAACAAGACTTCCAATTGCTTGCTTCACTCACAAGACTTCCAAATGCTTGCTTCACTCACAAGACTTCCAAATGCTTGTTCTTCAACAAGGCTTCCAAGTGCTTGATGAAATGCCTCACCAAGGCTTCCAATGAAACTTGCTTGATTCACAAAATCAAGGCTTCCAATGTTGTAGAATGTTTGCCTCTTGCAGTGATTACAACTCAAAATGAAAAACAATAACAATCCTATGAATCTCTTTCAAAAGCTATGAAAAGATCAACATGAGAGATTCAAGGTTCTTGATCAAAGAATATGAAAATGAGAGCTTTGATCTTGAGAGAGTGAGAGAGAATAGTGTGGCTTTGATTCTTTGTAAAAGTGTATCAAAAATGATTCTAGTTGATTCTCAATGATAGAAATGATTAGGAAAAGGTTTATATAGAATACCCAAAAGTTAGAGCACTTAGAATAGCTTTTGAGAAGTGAAAAACGTATTTAAAAAACCATATCTGATCGAGTTACTCGAGTGAAATGAGTGTTACTCGAGTAAGCCGAAAGCTGAAAACATTTTACTCGAGTGAAATAATGATTAATCGAGTAAGCCGCAAGCTTGATAAATTTTACTCGAGTGAAATATGTGTTACTCGAGTAATCAACATAAAAATCACTAAAAACTTGTTTTCTCAAAAACTAAACCTTTTCTTTAAAAACCTTTAAGCCACCTATGGATTTTAGACAAAGTGAATACTCAAAATATGATATAATCATGCATTCAAAAGAGATTCACTACCCTCTAATAAACTCTACCCAAACTCATAAACTAAAAGACTTGTGAGGCAAAAGATAAAACATTAAAACACAAACTACCAAACTAAGTCTTCATGAGTTGGCTCTCTCTTCTTAACTTGATGTTTGTTGTTGCTTGTTGAGCTTGAACTTGATCAACACACTTGAAGCTTGTTCAAAACCTTTTGGCATTTATCAAAACATTCTTCATGGATCTTACAATCTCCCCCTTTTTGAAAATGACAAACATGTTTTGAAATCGTTTGAAGTTCATTGAAGTTGTTGATGCTTGAACCATTTGATCACTTGGTGAGACTCTTGCTCCCCCTCAATAAATGCTTTTAACATTTGAATTCAATTGAGTTAAGCTTGATTCTCCCCCTATCTTCAACAACTTTGCTCAACCTACATAAAAACAACAAAACAACCTTTCTCCAAACATACTTTTTTATTTCTCCCCAAAATGATAATATTTCTCCCCTTTTTAAAATCTTTCAAATACAAATCTCCTCTTTTTCAAAACATCATATTTCTCCCCCTTTGGCATTATCAAAAAGAAATATATATACCAATTTAAAAAATATGATCTAAGCCAAAATAGAGATACTAATATGATATAACAACCAAAACATCATCAATAGATGGTTACCATGCTTTTATTCAACTCAATAATATCAATTATAACAAATTGCATACCAATAACATGATATCAATTGTAAAACAATTGTAAGAAATTGATACCAATAGTATTTTCTCAATAGTATAAACAATATCACATTATAAGAAATAATACCAATTGAGAGAACTATGAGCAATACCAATTGTAACTAAACAAATACCAATTGTATAATATTGAATGTTACCAATTTGTAGGATTTTCTTCTTGATACCAATTGAAGTAACAAATGAATGAATATCACATGAAATTCTTTTGCTCTTCAATCATACCTACAAAAACAATCATGCTTTGCTTTTTGGTATCCAAATGGTTTTGGATCCATTTTTGTTAGTGTAGGGACTCTCACCCTTTTTCATCCAAACAAAATCTCCTTTAGGTATACCATGCACTTTAATATAACACACATTTGAAGTATGTCCATGAGTACCACAATAGAAACATGTTGGTGCATTTGAAAAATCAACAACATTTCTATGAGATTTACTCTTAGCATTAGTATAACCCAAACCAAACTTGTTTGAATTTTCTTTTTGAAAATTTAACAATGTTCTCAATCTAATATCACCATTTGTGAAACTTGCAAGCTTATTTTTCAAAATAGCATTTTCATCCTTAAGCAACTTGCAATTCTCACAATCAACCACATTATTCAATCTACTAGCACAATCACAAGAAGAACTAGCATAGATAAGATCAAGAGTTTCATTTTGAAGATTAAGCTCATCAACTTGTTTTTGAAGTTCTAAAATCTCTTGTTGATGTTTCAAAATGAGCTTCTTCCTTTCAATGTTTTTCAAAGCTAGTTTCTTAAATTGTTTATGCATTTCTTCATAAGCATTATATAAAATTTCATATTTGGAAGAAATTTCAGATTTAGTAAGACTTACATCACTTTCGTCACTTTGTTCACTTGATTCATCATTTGAACTTTCCTCTTCATGTACTAGAGCTATCAAGTTGAGACAAGCGGCATGTTCATCATCCGAAGAACTATTTGATGTGCTATTCTTGTCTTGTTCATCATCACTATTCCAAACTATGTATGCCCTTTTAGTTTTCTTTTCTTTCTCCTTCTTCTTAAGATACTTAGAGCATGAGTACTTGAGATGACCGGGCTTTCCACATTCATGGCAAACTATACCTTCTTTTGAAGTCTTTGTCTTGTAGTGTGGGGAATTCTTCTCTTTACTTTTGTCCTTGTTCAACCTTCCTTTTCTCCTTAGAATCTTATTGAACTTTCTTAGTAGAAGCTTCATCTCCTCTTCATCAATGTCCGAATCGGAATCTTCATTATCATCATCATCGGAACTCTCTTCCTTTTTATATGACCTTTGAGCTTTAAGAGCAATTCCTTTTCTCTCTTTATACTTATCCGACTCTTCATGCATTTGCAAACGTCCAAGCTCCATTTCATGTTCTTGTAGCTTTCCGAAAAGTGTTGCTAAGTCCATGGTGTCCAAGTCCTTTGATTCAACTATTGCGGTAACCTTAGGTTGCCATTCCCTACTTAGACATCTTAAAACTTTGTTAACAAGTTCACAATTCAAGAAAGTTTTACCAAGAGCAATGAGATGATTAACAATATGAGTAAAACGTTTTTGCATAAAACATATAGATTCATTAGGCAACATACGAAACAATTCATATTCATGCATCAAAGAATTTAATCTAGCACACCTAACTTCACTAGTGCCTTCATGTGTGACTTGCAAGGTGTCCCACATATCTTTGGCATCTTTACATTGGGAGACTCTAAAGAACTCATCATAAGATAGAGCGGAGGTGATGATATTCTTAGCTTTTAAATCATATTGAATTTTTCTTTTATCATCATCGGTCCACTTATCTTTGGGAGTTAGGGTAAGCACACCTTCTACATCTTTTGAGGGAATATAAGGACCATTTTCAATGGCTTCCCAAATGTTCACATCTATAGCTTCTATAAAGATTCTCATCCTAATTTTCCAATAACCATAACCCTCTCCATCAAACATAGGAGGGCGATTTATTGAAGCACCTTCACCACCAAAAGGATTCGTAGAACCCATTGTAGTTTCCTTAAGGATCTTAACGAAAAAGCTCTATGCTCGTGTCTTTCGACCGAGCTCTGATACCAATTGTTAGAAAACCTACAATCGGTGGTTGAAACAAATAGGAACACTAGGAGAACACCTAGAAGGGGGGGTTGAATAGGTGTTATAGAAACTTTGAAAGATTTTCGCAGGAAACAAATCTAAACGATTAAAACCAATGAAAATCAATCAATTAACAAATATTATATCAGAGATTAAGCGGAAACAATCAACACCAATATTCTTATTGATTCACCTAGATTATGAAAATGATTTACCCTTTATCAATTTTGCACAATAAAGATTCAATTTAATCAAATATAGAAAAATCACTTTTTCTAGGTTTTCAATCAAGAACACAATTAATAACAAGAATTGTAAAGAGTTAAGGGTTTAGAGATACGACACAGTGATTTATCCTGGTTCACTTTCATCCACTTGAAAGCTACTCCAGTCCCCTCTTCAACCAAGAGAGATTCTTCACTATGAGGAATTAGAGTTTCTCAAATTACAAGTAAATGCCTCACAAGACTCCTTCTTGCTAGCCTACAAGAGATACCACACCTTTGCCTTGTAATCCTATTGATATCTAATCTAACCTCTTCTCTTGCTTGCCGATATCCTCACAACAAGACTTCCAATTGCTTGCTTCACTCACAAGACTTCCAAATGCTTGCTTCACTCACAAGACTTCCAAATGCTTGTTCTTCAACAAGGCTTCCAAGTGCTTGATGAAATGCCTCACCAAGGCTTCCAATGAAACTTGCTTGATTCACAAAATCAAGGCTTCCAATGTTGTAGAATGTTTGCCTCTTGCAATGATTACAACTCAAAATGAAAAACAATAACAATCCTATGAATCTCTTTCAAAAGCTATGAAAAGATCAACATGAGAGATTCAAGGTTCTTGATCAAAGAATATGAAAATGAGAGCTTTGATCTTGAGAGAGTGAGAGAGAATAGTGTGGCTTTGATTCTTTGTAAAAGTGTATCAAAAATGATTCTAGTTGATTCTCAATGATAGAAATGATTAGGAAAAGGTTTATATAGAATACCCAAAAGTTAGAGCACTTAGAATAGCTTTTGAGAAGTGAAAAACGTATTTAAAAAACCATATCTGATCGAGTTACTCGAGTGAAATGAGTGTTACTCGAGTAAGCCGAAAGCTGAAAACATTTTACTCGAGTGAAATAATGATTAATCGAGTAAGCCGCAAGCTTGATAAAATTTACTCGAGTGAAATATGTGTTACTCGAGTAATCAGCATAAAAATCACTAAAAACTTGTTTTCTCAAAAACTAAACCTTTTCTTTAAAAACCTTTAAGCCACCTATGGATTTTAGACAAAGTGAATACTCAAAATATGATATAATCATGCATTCAAAAGAGATTCACTACCCTCTAATAAACTCTACCCAAACTCATAAACTAAAAGACTTGTGAGGCAAAAGATAAAACATTAAAACACAAACTACCAAACTAAGTCTTCATGAGTTGGCTCTCTCTTCTTAACTTGATGTTTGTTGTTGCTTGTTGAGCTTGAACTTGATCAACACACTTGAAGCTTGTTCAAAACCTTTTGGCATTTATCAAAACATTCTTCATGGATCTTACACCAATTTGGTCCCCAAAAGATATTTGTAATCAATATAGTCCCTTAACAATCAATTACATCATCAATTTAGTCACTCCAAGATATTTGCTACCAATATAGTATTGGAAATTTGACTATATGGTAGGTAGGCATTTTCTAGCACTTTCCACACTGACAAATGCTCTCTTTGATATTTTTTGTTGTTGAACAGAAATATGTGAAGGAAATCTGGGATACCTTGGAATCAAGGTACGATGCTGATAATGCTGGCCCAAACAAATACGTGGTGGGAAAATGGATGGAGTTCCATATGGTTGATGACAAGCCTATCATGGAGCAGATTCACGAATATGAGAACCTGGTTGCGAATGTGCTTTGAGAAGGCTTGACCATAGACCAAAATCGCCACTAAAAGTATTGAATACATGCACAAATCAAAAGGTCTTAAATGGGTTGTAATGGGGTCATGGCTAAAAGTGTCAGGTGGGATAAAAGAAAGAATGAACAAAACTAAGGGCTAAAATGCAAAAATAAATTTCCCTCAAAAATCATTAATGAGCAATGAATACTTAGAGGATTCACACTCAACTCACAATTATTTTATTCTTCTTTTCTTTTTCATTTTTTTCTTTATTCTCTTCCAAATATCTTTTTTTTTCTTTTTCCTTTATTTCATGGAAGAGAAGTAGACTCACAACACTTTGTACCATTTTTTCACTTTTTGAATCCTTTCTCTCAATTGCTCATTCAAAATTCCTAAGGTACTCACAACGCATCATCCAATTAATGCAGGGTACCAAAGAAAAATCATAATTTTATTAGGCTCAAAATGGGCAAGTAAGGGAAATATTATCAATGCAAATCATCCGAAGGCCACAAAAACACATCCTAAGCGTCTTAATCATTTTCATGCATGCAAACAAATATCAATCTTGAAATGGTCATAGGTCAAGATCTAGAACACAAAGCCAAAGTGAACGCTCTCATGAAAGGAATAGGGGTTTCAAATCAAAATAATTCAATAATCACATACCCCTGCCAAGCATAGGCCCAAAATCTCACTAGGCTAAAGGTCAGCTCACTAATCACAAATTCTCAAAAAGTTTGTCAAAATAACCGGATTTCAAAAATATTTATAGCTCGATCAAAACAGTATCATAAATCAATGAGTCTAATCCTAAACTAAGTATTTACACCTATCATCAGAAAAACAGTCCTAAGTCTAGAATAATTACTTATTCCTACCAAGGACACAAACCAATTCAAAATTATGGAAGAGAAATTTAGATCTGAAAAATATTTTTATTTTGTATCATTCCCCAAACTTAGAGGTTGGCTTGTCCTCAAGCAAACTAATCTAAACTAAAACTACAAAATAAAAAATAAAAACTAAGAAAACAGGACAATATTTTTGCGAAGTACCAGGTATGGGGTCGGGGTTTTGGGAACAATTAAGAACTAATGGGAACTAATGGGGTCACACCCCCAAACTTAGATTCAGACCTGTGACTTCAGTTTTTTTTAAAAAAAATAATAAAACTACCTAAAACTAAACTACCCTAAAAAAATAAAATACAATCTAAGGGAGTTACTTTACATTGGGTTGCCTCCCAACAAGCGCTTGTTTAACGTCACGAGCCTGGCGGGTCACCTCTTTTCAGAGGTTAGGGTGGTTGCCAAGATCCTTTCAAGCATGGCACCTTACTTTTCAACTTCTTTTAAACACTCTCTATTCGAGTGCTGAAATGCACGTGAGAGGGGCGAAGTTCTCCGCGGTGATTAGTGGTTTTTCAAAAATTTTAATTGTAGTTTGCTCATCATTCACTCCGAGAATTACTTCTCCTTTAGGCACATCAATCACTGCCCCTGCTGTGGCCAAGAATGGCCTTCCAAAAATTAGAGGAATATTTTCATCCTTTTCTATATCTAAGATCATGAAATCTAGGGGCAGGATAAAATCATTCACCTTTACCAGAATATCTTCCACCACTCCATATGGGCGGAGGGTGGTTCTATCAGCTAATTGAAGTAATGTCGGGGTAGGCTTAACCTCTCCTATTTTCAATTCCGCAAACACAGACAAATGTATAATATTTACGATAGCTCCTAAGTCACAGAGAGCCTTACCTGAGTACTCCTTGCCTATGCTAACTGAAATGGTGAAGCTACCTGAATCCTTCAGCTTTTGTGGAAGGTTGGATTTGATGATGTTGTTGCACTTCTCTGCTATCGGGAATGTTAGATCTAGTGTGCATGTGCATGTGCATGTGGAAATTGTTAGATCTATTATGCAAGTGCATGGTTTTGATAATGACAATGTTTTGAACAAGCTCAAGTCTTGGAGAAGCTCACCAAAGAACAACAAGCAACAATGATGATGAGAGAGCAAGCTCAAGGACTTCAATATGTATATTGATTGTAATATCTTTATTTTGAGTCTTAGAGTTTTGGGTAGAGTTATTATAGGGTAGTGAATCTCTATCAAGTGCATGATCATATTATATCTTGATTATTTAACTTAACCTAAATTTATAGGTGACTTAAAGGTTTTAAAGAAAAGGTTTACATTTGAGAAAACAAGTTTTTAATTGACTTTTACAGTGGTTAACCTATTAAATAGAATGTTAATCGATTAACAGAAAATTTGGATCAACCTTTAATCGATTAGCACATTTGCTTAATCGATTAGCTGTTGTTTAACAGTGGTTAATCGATTAGCCTGATGCCTTAATCGATTAACACGTGATTTTCAGCTTTTTAAAAAAGCTTTTCAAGGCAAAATTGATTCAAATGTTTTTTCAAACTTTTGGGTATTCTATATAAACCTTTTCCTAATCATTGTGATTAACTAACTTCATTTTTAAATCATTTTAGAAAGAACAAAGCCACACTATTCTCTCAACATTCTCTCTTACTTTTACAAAGATCAAAGTTCTTATTTTCATATCTTTGATCAAGAAACTTTTGAATCTCAATTTCTAATAGTTCATATTTCTTGAAGGAGATTCAATAGGTTTATTGTGTTTTCTTAGAGTTGTAATCATTGCAAGAAGGCAAACTCAAATACAACAAAGAAGAAGTCTTGGTGGTGTTCATCAAGCAAATTGATTTGGAAGTCTTGTTGTGTTAACAAGCATTTGAAAGACTTGTTGTGAGGAATCAACAAGCAAGTGGAAGACTTGGTGTGAGGTTATCATCAAGCAAGAGAAGAGGTTAGATTAGAAGTTCAAGAGGGTTGCAAGACAAGAGTAGGGTATCTCTTGGAGGCTATCAAGTGGGGTATCTTGAGAGGCAATCGCTTGTAATTTGAGAACTCTAATTCCTTATTGAAGAAACTCTCTCTATTGTGATAGAGGGGACTGGATGTAGCTCTCGGTGGTTGAGAGTGAACCAATATAAATCTCTGTGCAAGCTTCTCTTCCCTTAACTCTTTAACTTTTGCTATTTGATATTGTTCTTGATTGAAAACCTAGAAAAATTGATTTTCTAATAATTGAATGAAATAGGTTATAATAGTTCAAATTGATTTGGGGAAAACCTTTTTCATAATCTAGGTAATCATTAAAAATCTTGGTGTTAATTAATTCCGCGCTATCTCTGATATTCTATGTTAATTGATTGATTTTCGTTTTCGATTGAAAAGTGATTTTTCTGTTTTTGTAATGATTAATCGATTAACAAGGTGTGCTGATCGATTAACCAAATTCAGTCATCAGGTATTAATCGATTAGTGATCAGATTAATCGATTAAGAGCTGAAGTTTTTGTGAAAATCATTTATTTTTATTGTTTCTATTTATTTTATTCGAAAATCTTTCAAGGTTCCTTTAACACCTATTCAACTCCCCCTTCTAGGTGTTCTCCTAGTGTTGTTTAGTTAATTCACCCACCGATTGTAGTTCTTACAGGAATGTCTCCTCAATGAGCATCCGCTTCTTCTTCGTCAGCAACTCCTTCATGAATCTCGCGTATAAAGGCATTTGTGCGAGAGACTCTGCAAACAGGATGTTGATATGCACCTTCCATAGCATCTCCAAGAATTTGGAGAATTGCTTATGGTCTTTCTCTTTCTTCAACCTCTAAGGATAAGGAATCCTCGGAGGTAGTGGTGCTGGTTTGGGTGTGTAACATCCTGACTTGTATATACGTGTAGAATTGCTAAAAATTGATAATTTAATGTATAGGATATATAGAATTTATAGAATTAACTTAGGAGCAATTAAAAATGCATTAGAAATAAATTCTGTCAGGTAAGACTCGAATCTTTCAGAAAAGACTCGAGTATTGTATCAGGAAATCAACCAGCGAAAATGTTGCTCTCAGGCAACACTCGAGTCTTTTGGAAAAGACTCGAGTCTTCTAGGCAAAAAGACTCAAGTACTACTCGAGTCTTTCAGTCAGACCTGCAAAAATAAAATACGAAATTGGCCAAACCAAACTCATTAATTTCTTTCCTATGCCAAGTTCGACCCTCTTCTCTCTCAAACCCTAAATTCATCACTTACACCATACCAACACCAAAACTCATAAAATTAACATCCCAAATCCAATTCCTACCAACTCTCAAGTATTTTTCCCTCATCAAAACCCCAATTATACTCTCTCTCCTCTTCTGTAACATCCCAAAGTTTCGCTTGTATTAAATAACGAATCCTTAAAATTTATCATTAGAGTGTAGAGCGTTTACATAGAGTATCCTACAGTGTTTACGAAAAGTAGAATCATTAAAACAGTTACCCTTATTGAAAAATATATTTTCTATACTTTAATTTGCTTTCAACATATTTAATTATTATATTTTTTTTAAGAACTTCAAGACTTTTAACTCTATGATTTTATAGAGGTAATTATTTGATGCTTACATTTTATTATTAGTATTTCTTGAGGTTTAAAATAAACAAATAAAGAAAAATGGTATTAGTGTTTTAAAACCATACTAACACAAGTAATAATAATAATAAAAAAGAGGAAAAAAAAAGAAATAAAATAAAAGAGGAAGGGGGGGTTCGAACCCTCCCCCCCAACTTCTTCTTCTTCCTTAAGCCGTGGAGGTCGCCGGCCCTAAACACTCCCTCCCTCTCACATCTTCTTCTCCCTCCGCCGGCTCCATTTTTGCGCCGCCACAAGCCACCATCACCAGTCCTTGGCCGAACCATCTCTCTATTCCTCTCTCTCCCTGGGAGTTGGGCACCGCCGCCACACCGCGCTCCTCCCCTCCACTAGTCGCGAATCGCGACCCCTTTCCCCCTTTAGCCAAGCTCGAACCGTCGCACGTCGCCACCGATTGCCACTGCTCCCTGCTTCCCTCGCATCGTCACCACCGCCAGAGTTGGGGAAGGCTTGCAAAGCGTGACACAAACTCCGTCCCCGATCTCTCTCTTCGATTGGAGCCACTGCCACTATCCTCCTCTTCTATCTCTGGACCACCGTTGCTCGTCGTCCCTGATGAGCTCCATATCCGCCGCCTCCCTTGCGCTCTTCTCCGATCGCAATCCAGTCCGCGAAGCATAAAGGAAATCGTCACCCGTGGCTGTGTCGGACTTGTGTCGGTGTCCCGAAGCTCGAAGCTTTTGCCTTGATTCAAATCGGGATCGTGCTCGCCACCAACGTTGACAACCGGTGCGTCGCCACTCACTGGTATCGACCGCCATCGACCCGTTCATTACCCCGGGTCACTAAAGCTTCATGGATCACTGCTCCTTCTCGTCAGCAAGCCCCGAAGTTGAGGTTATCTCTTTATTTTCGTTAATCGAGGTAAGGGGTGTTTTACCTTACTTTAGAGAGTACTTTCTAGTTAGTTATAATACTTGCTAAGAATATATGGGCATGTTTGTGATTGAATCTTAGGGTAATTAATTGAGACTAAAAGTAAAGGAGGAAAATAAACAAAATAAAATCTAATTGGATAGGGTGATTTGAAATATGTGTTAAAAGTGCAAAATGTAAATATGGATTATCGTATGCTATAGATTATGATGTATGGTTGCTATTTGATTATATAAATATGCTTGGGTTGTACGTAAGTTGATTGTAGATGATGATGATGATGTGTTGAATGATGAAAAGAGATGCTGAATAAAGATAAAAAGGGGAAATTGAATTGTATGAGGATATGTACAATCAATTATATGTTTGAGTTTGATATTTAGAATGGATAATATAGACCTAAGTGTAAATCATGAACTTAAAGGAAAAGGAGTTTGATTGATGTATAATTTAATGGGCGTGCTAAGTGTTAGTTATTAATGTGTAGGCCTAACTGATAAATGCAAATTCTTGAAGTGTAATTATGCATGAATGATAAATGAGTTATGTGTTGTATTGTCTAAAGGTTAAGTGATAGAAAGGGAAAGGATTTAAAGTAAGAATATGAAATTTAGTTGTTATTTGTGACTGAGTATATGTGATTAATTGTTATGTATGTCTGGTGGATTAAATGAGATATATGTGTGGTGTACAATTGGTAATTAATGGAAACAACAATTAAAGAGTAAGAGTATAAACCAAGGAAATTGAATTAAATATGAAATGTGTATGTTCGGTGCTAGACGTGCATGATTGCTTATTTGCTAGTGTGCGTTTGTGGAAATGTGTGAAAATGAATATGTGTATATATATGGAATAGAAAAAGAAAAAGGGTGATGCGGTTAAGCCGTAACCCAGAGAAAAGGAAAAAGGGCAATGCAGTTAAGCCGTAACCCAGAGAAAAGGAAAAAAGGGCAATGCGGTTAAGCCGTAACCTAGAGAAAAGGAAAAAAAGGCGATGCGGTTAAGCCGTAACCCAGAGAAAAAGAAAAAAAAAGGGCGATGCAGTTAAGCCGTGTAACACCCCGCAAATTCCTCGTATTGAATTAAAATACTAAAGAGTTTTATTTTTGAGAAAAGTGTTTTTGAAAGAATATTTTCTTAAATAAATTTCCTAATTCACGTTTTCAAGATAATGAGTGACTTTAAAGAAATGATTTCCTGAAATAATGTCAAAAGTTTAGGAATTGAAATTTTAGAAAAGTCTATGTGTTTGATATTTTTATAAAAGCATTTGTGATTTTTTTTACATGAGTCATGTATGATGAAAAGAATTACTTGCATATGTGTGTATGTGTGCACGGTTTTGGTGTGTAGGTATATGCTTAGGATTAAATGAAAATTTAATTAGTAAAAGAATATGATGATATGTGCCTGAGTATGTGTGTTGGTAAGATATGTGTGTGTGCATGTATGTGTGTGTCTGCCATATGTATATGTATATGTATATAAGCCTAGAATTTTCTAAGTGTTGGACAAGAAACCAAATGAACTAAGTTCTAACCATGACCAAACTAAGTTAGTAAAAACCCTAAAGGTTTGCCAACAAGCCATTGCACCTAAGAAGACCCCTAGCACCCTAATCCACCCTACTTTGTCCCCTTGAATATGATAACCTCCACCCATGCAACAAATTGAGTTGCCAAAATTACCCCTCCCATTTACACCCATGGCCGAACCTACAAGGACAAAAGAGGAAGTGTATGAATTACCTATATAAGACTTGCACCTTAGTTCACTTCCATTCATTTACTTTCATTCCTTCATTTCCCTTCATTTTCCATACACATTTGTTGAGAGCAAAAAAATCAAGCTCTCAACACCCCAAGAGAAGAGGGAGGCCGTGAGTTAGAATAGAGAAGAAGAAGAGGAGATCAACACCAAAACCTAGAATTTTCCTTGAAGATCCAAGACCCAAAAGCTAGGAGATCAACCCTTTCTTTGGTGGGTAGCTCGACGTTATGAAGAAAATTGTAATAGCTTAGTTTTCTTTGATCTTGTAATCTTTCTTTCTTTTCTTCTTTACATGTTAATTTTCTAAGTTTTATTTATGTTGATCTTGGACTTTTAAGACTAAAAATAATTTGTAAAGTTCTAATCAACGGACTTTATAACTCAATTAAATTTTTCATGAAAGATCTTAAAGTTTCTCAAGCTAAACCTTCTAGATCTAAAGATTTGTTGAGATTTTGTGGATCTAAAGTAAAGTCTCTTTGCATGTTTAAATTTCTTGTTTGAAATCGTGATTTGTGAAGTGTTTATGAGTTTATTTGGTAAATAAATGAATGATCTAAACTTTCTTAACAATAATGTTGAGATCTTGGTGTTGCATGTTGATTTGATGGTGGTTTGATAATTTGAGTTCATGCATGTGTTAAATAAACTTTGATCTTGAATTTTAAGAATAAATGAACTTATAAAACACTAGATCCTAGGCTATATAATTTGGCCATGAGTAAAAGTTAGGTCTTGGTGCTTTATAAATTTTATCTAAGTCATTGCATGCTAATCTCATGGTTAGAAAAATTGATTTGAGTGGTTGAAAGTGTTTGATTTTAACTTGATCTTTAGCTTGTTTATGAAAAGACTTGGTTTTTGAACTTTACATGTAATTTATAAATAAACGCTTTGATCTTGTGTTGATCTTTGAAAAAAGTTTGATCTTTGATGCATTCATGTTGTTTTTGAACCGAGGGATTTAACCTCTCTTCATTTTATGCCACGGGTTTGACTTTTTCTTGCTTAAAATGATTTTGATCTTTGATTTGTGCCATTATGATTGATTTCATGACTTGATCTACAAGATCTAGGTGCATGCATGCAGTTTTTTTGGAATGGAGAGATTTTGTTTTCCGAATGGACCTCACGGTTTTACAAAGAAACTAAGGAAACAAGTTTTTAGAAAATGATTTTTAACTTAATTTATGCTTTGTGATCTTGCATGAGAAAGATTTGAAAATAAAACTTTGATCTATGATGATGTGCATTCGGTCTAAGTCTAGGGTTAGGAAATCATGTTTTATCTCCATGGAAAAAGGACACATGCATGTTACTTTCTTTTGATTTAAGGACCTTGTGTTTTTACATGTTGAAAAAGTGAACCAAAAACCTTGTTTTTGCCATAATAAGAGTCGGCCTATGCATATAGAATAGACTAGAATTCTTTTTCAATAAAGTGACATGAAAATAATGAGTAGGTTTTGTGAAATGTTGTTAGATTAAATTGTTTGAAATTGTGTTGTGAATATTTATTTTCTAATCGGTTTTTGAATTAAAAATAAGGGAGGTAAATGAACTAAATGATTTTAGAAAAAGTTTTGTGTTTAAATGAATATATGTGTGTGTATATGTGCACTCGGTTGAGGATAAACGAAAGAGTAAATAAATTTGTTACATGAATAGAAAATGGAGTTTGAGTGTTTGAAATAAATCAAGTTGACTTATGTGATTTAAATTTATGATGTTTGACTTGCCTTCCTTAATTTAATTCGGCCATATGATTTAAATAAGTCTAGGAAGTTTAGTTGCATGAAATTAAAGGTACATGGTGATTTTTTTTTAAAGGAATAAGGTTGTAAGAGAACTAAAGGTACTTGATTGAAATCCTTGGTTCAATTTGGTTTGTGAATGTATGCATGACTAAATGTTTTTGCTTTATAAAAAAGGAAAATGTGTAGAAAATGATTAAGTGAATAAGTGTTTGATTTATACTTAAGTTAAATGACTCATTTTGTGTTGCTTGTTGAGTATGTGAATGCCTAAGTGTTTTGTTTGAATTATAATTAAATTAAATGATTGATTAATTGCTTGTATGACTTTAAATATTGTGGTGGTGGTGTGCTTGTTTATGTTTGAAAAATATTTGAGTGTGTAATTGGTTTTGAAATGAGTTGATTTTAAGAAAATTTCATTTAATTTATTTAAGATTTTTAAATTGTGTTTATGGCTGTCCAAGACTTGTTCTATGATAAAAACTTGAATTTTAAAGCGTTAATTTTAAATTTAAGAGTTATTTAAAACGAAAAGTGTTTTTATGATGTTTTCGGGGTTTTATCAAAGAAATTTTGTAACATGATTCTTTGCTGTCCAGAATTACTTGGACTTGCTTTTTATATTTAAAAACGTTCTCATATGATTTAAAGTAAAGTTTTCAAGTGGTAGTTGATTTAAGAAAAAGCCGAATTGAAAACAGTACATTTTCGGTGTTTTCGAAGTTGATTTAGGTGCTGTCCAAAACGGACCAGCAACTAAAATAAATGATTTAAATTACTTTACTAAATGTTTTCAAAATGGTGTTTTTTAAAGTACTTAGGGTATTAGAAAGACAACAATTATAATTTTAAGTTTTCTGACGAGGAATGAAAGGTGTCTAAGTTACGGAAAAGATTTTTCTTAATACAAGTTAATAACGTAAGCGTATTTTATTTAGTACGAGGAACTTGAAAGACAAGGGATTGGGGGCAGCCATCAGCAAAAAGGATCCGAGGTGACGGTACGCAATTAATCGCTGGACCTCAGGTGAGAGAGAAACTTTCCTAAGACACCGTGGTAGTTAGGTGATATATTAGGACGTTCCGTATCATCTCAAAGATCGGAACTAAGTGGTTCGGAGTCAGTAGTATAAGTGGCAATTGTTTGTGTTGTGTGACCACTTATACGAAGGTGACAAAAACCACAATGTTGTGGTGTGATGTTTGTGTGTTAATAGTATGCTTATATTTATTTATTCAACTTTGCATGATGAAACTGAATACTGTTGATTAATATGAGTATTGTGCTGGTGGACGTCTGTTACGTCCTGAAAATAGAAACGAAATAAATAAGATTGTGAAGTAAAGACACAATAAGAAAGAAATAATGATTGGAAATAAAGCATGCACTGGAAAAGAAAGAAGGAATTGAGATTGGGGAAAGAAGGAATTGATGATAACGTTGGGAACGAGCCAGAGCTGGGAAAAGTAATGTTGTTGGTGCGAGAGGCGATTTGAGTGGAGCTTGGCTCCTTTGTTTTGTTTTTGAATGAGACTAGTGTTGAGTTGAGCTTGCTCCTCCATTAGCGCTCAGAAAAATATGATTTTTGAAAAAGGATTTTGAAAAGAGAATTTCGAAAAGATTTGTAAAAAGGGATTTTTGGAAAAGATTTGTGAAAAGAGATTTTTGCAAAGAGTTGTGAAAGAAAATGTTTGAAAAGGACTTTTGTGAAAAGGAATTTTTGAAAAGGTTTTTGAAAAGAAGTTTTTGAGGAAAATTATAAATAAAAAGTTTTTAGAAAAGTTTTGAAATGAATTCTTGTGAAAGGTTTTGAAATGAGATTTTTAGAAACTTTGTGAAAAGAGATTTTTAAGGAAGTTTTTGAAATGATATTTGAGAAGGTCTTCTTTTATAAGGGTATTTTTGAAAATCTTTTTGAAATAATATTTTGAGAAAGTTTTATGATATGACATTTTTGAGAAAAGTTGGTGGAAACAATATTTTGTGAAAGTCTGTGAAAGAAGATTTTGTGAAATGATATTTTCGAAAAGATTGTTTTGAGAAGAGATTACGAAATAAGATTTTGAGAGAAAGATTGAGAAATAAGATGTGAGTTTGTTGATGTGATCCCAGCTCTGTGCTATGTGAGGAATGACGAGAGAAAGATTGTGCCAAGTTAGTGGTCGGGACTCATTGAAGGGTTGCACGAAGGATGGGCCGACCTTAGGATAATTAAAAAGATAAAAGATTTAAAAGACATACGCGGTGAGGTATGAGAGTGCGAAGTAGTGGAGAGGAAGGAACCATAAGTATCTGCGGATACTTAAGAGGAGATTGCATTAGGGGAGGATGATGACGGTGAAGCGTCAAAAAGTCTAGAGTATGTTTCTAGGCAGAACGAACTCCACATGTGGCATACGAACGTGGTAGGGACTGGGTCCAATGCCGTGGTAAGTTCTGCGGGCCCACTAGAAATATATTGTCGCCCCCTAGATTGCAAATCTTGAACAGTGAGAGGGACTGGAGTGGGGCATCTTGTTTGCCACTGTGGGTTTGAGACAGTGTGCGTTGATTATATATATGAATTGAATTGAATTGATTTGAGGCGGTAGTCCTCCTGTCCTGGGGCCAATTGATTGTGAGACAGCTATCGTGCCCGCACGGTAAAGGTCTTGTACTCCTGTTTGCTTCCGACTAGGTTGGGTGGATGACCGAGGAGATGTAGACGTGAGTGATAGCCGAGAATGAAATGAATGCGTTGATGATATCTTAAAGTTCCCCAATCATTAAAGATTGTGAATTGATAAGACTGGATGGAAAGAGAAGTATAGTTGGGAAAAGGGAAATGAGAGAAAAGGAAGAGATATTCATAAAGAGAAAAAGTAAGTCGGTAAGAGAATGAAAAATGATAACAAGGTTATACTTGATTGTTGTGTGCTTGTATGTTATACTGTGTGTTTGTATGGTCCTACTATCTTGCCTATCGTAATCCCACACCGTCGACGATGCGCCGTTCGGATCGCTTACTCTCTCCTGTTCATTGGCATATCGTTATTGCTGGTATCTCAACGGGCAGATGGAGTATCGGATGGACGTCACTACATGGAGTAAGTATGGAAGAGGATGGAAGCGCACCTACGATTGTTGGGTATGGACCGGCTACACCCAGATCGTGATCCCAGATCCGGAGCATCAATTGAGTGGAGCTAATCTGGAACCACACTTGGGACAAGTCACCGTACGAGGCTATAGGAACTTCAAGGAAAAGATTCAGTATGAGACTCAGAGGAACTCTACCATACACAATGGAGCAGAGTCGGAACCCACTAGCAATGAGGAGAAAACAGCAAGGAAGGCATTATCTTCGAGAGCAAAGAGAGGACGTAAGAAGAAGGAGGACCTTCACCCAATTGCTTTCAATAGGACAGTTTAAGGATAGTGTGGTTAGTTTAGGTTGTAATGAGTGTTGAGTTAAGGATTACCAATGCCATGAGCCATTATGTAATCGAGCTAAATTTTAATTTGACTGGTGGAGCACATCTTTATGCAAAGTGGACTCATGTAAAGTTTTTGAAAACTGTCAAGTTGATTTGAAACCAAGTTCTTTTATGGAAATGAATATTTTATGAAAAGAAAGGTTTTAGTAACACTCGGTTTTCGGAAAAGTGAATTGAAGAACCTAAAGAGATTTTTAATAATGCTCTCAAACACTTCAACAATGTTTTACAAAAAAAAAATTGTCTCATTTTTGCAACATAAATGAATAAAAGTTGGTTATTTTTTAGTTACGAAAATCGGGCTGTTACAAGCCGTAACCCAGAGAAAAAGAAAAAGGGCGATGCGGTTATGCCGTAACCCAGAGAAAAAGAAAACGGGCGATGCAGTTTAGCTGTAACCCAGAGGAAAAAGAGAAATGAAAAGTGAAAGCAAGAAAATAGCAAAAAGGAATGAAAAGAAAGAAAAGACAAATGTATTAGAAATGAAAAACAAAGTATATTAAGAAAAGTGATAAGAATGATGGACGAAAGAAAATATTATAGATGTGTATGAATTTGAATTGTCTGAGTTGCTATGTTTGGAACTATATGAAATATTTGTGTTTGACTCAGTCCGTTATTATGTCTAGTTAGAAACTATTTCTCTACTTCAAGTATAAAGCTCACCCTTGCAACCATTTTTACAGGTTCAAAGTTTGAGCAGACTCAGTTTCAGGCCGAGCAAGAATAACACTCCGCCACGTGGAGTGCTCGCTCATTATTTTTTTTTTTTGAGTGGACTGTAGTTTAATTATGTAAAAACTGTATTTTTTGTAATTTAAAATATGTAATAGTTATGCGCCCTAAACTTGTATTAGTAAGGGCATTAGGATATAATCGAATATAAAATGTGTCTGTTTTATGTTTTAAATTGTTCTGGTCTGAATATGTACAAACAAGAAATTTTGGGAAGTCCGAAAAATAGAGGAAACTCGGCCCGTTTTCCGGTAAAATATTCTTAAGTATTTTATTTTAAAAAGAAATTTTCAAGTACCTATTTTAATAAATCATAATTTTAACTAATTATTTGCGAGGGTGTTACATTTATGGTATCAGAGCAGTTTCCCTCAGTCATGGAGTGTGAACTCACTACTCCAATGGTTACTCACCGAGCGAGTAATCGAAGTGTGTAACTAAGTGTCTAAGTTAGTTAGCAGTAGGGGTGTAACGGTCCGGTCCGGTCCGGTCTTTAATGGACTTTAGGGACCGGACCGATTAAATTAGTGTGGTCCGGTCCGGTCCGGTCCCGATATTTTTCATATGTAAAGACCGGACCGGACCGTTACGGTCCGGACCGTTATGGTCTGGTCCGGTCCGGTCCATTTGGACCATAATTATTTAAACTCTTTTTTTTTTTGAAACTGGGCCTGAAGGCCCATATTTCACTTGGAACCCTAGGGTTCTTCTCCTCCAAGCAGCAGCAGTTGCTCTGCTAAAGGCTAAGGCGGCGGCAGCTGAACCGGCAGCAGCAGCGGCGGAGGGAGAAGGAAGGACTGGCGGATCGGGAAGAAGAGCGGCGAGAACGTATGGAACACATATTGGATCTGGAAGGAGAGAAGGAAGAAGACGAAGGATCGAGAAGAAGAGCGGCGAGCAGCGATTGAGCGGAGGGAGAGAAGGACTGGCGGATCTGATCGGATTTGGAAGAAGGACTGGCGATGGTTGTCGAGCGGCGAGCAGCGGCGAGCGGAGGGAGAGAGAGCTCGACGCCAGCAGCGGCGGTTGTGGAGCGGAGCGGAGGGAGAGAGAGAGCTCGATGCGAGCGGAAGAGAGAGGGAATGGAGAGGGAGCACGGCGTCACGACGGCCAGTTGTTGTGTGAAGGTAGGAGATGAACTTGTGTGAAGGTAGGAGATGAACTTGTGGGCTGTGGCTGGCTGTGGCTGCACAACGTATTATAAATTCCCATGGGAAGAACCCCACCAGGAAGAAGAAAATGAAGAAACAGAACAAAAACAACAACATCAACGAGAAGAAGAAAAAGAAGAGAGTATGCCCAAGTCTTCAGAAGAGCTTAGTTTTCAGTTTCCAAAGCGTTTATCTCCTTGGCCCCAAGCTGGAAAAATGATGGGAAATTGGGAATGAATCATGACCTAATGCATTTCTGTTTTATTTATCATTTTTTTTTATATTTTTAGTATCGGTCCGGTCCGGTCTTCGCGGTCTGAAAAACTGTGAGACCGTGGACCGGACCGCTGAATAACGGTTCCAAAATTTTCAGACCGGACCGGACCACGGTCTCACGGTCTGGTCCTTTTTTCGGTCCGGTCCGGTCCGATCCGACCGGTCTCGCGGTCTCAGACCGGACCACTTACACCCCTGGTTAGCAGTAAGTATATATGTATAGATATATAATCGTTTAACTGACTGTCCCTCCATGACTAAACAGTATGGCTGGGAGACGGGCCGACAATGACCGCATTGCTGCAATCCTCGAAACTCTGGTTCAGTTGCAGCTAGGGGTGGCAAATGGATGGATTGGATGGATTTGAATTTGGATCTTGATGGATGGATTTAAAAATATCCAACAAACTATTAAAATACATTTCATTCTTCTTGAAATCATCCAAATCCATCCATATCCTAACTTAATGGATGGATTTCCATCCATCCATTGATCCATTTCAACGGATTGGATGGATGGACATCCAATTCATTTGGTATTTTTTTAAATATTATAATTTTTTTTTATTTTTTTAATAATGAATAAATTATAAATTAAATTAAACAAATTTAAAATTAAATCCAAAATAATTTTTTTACTCATTCGCTTCTTTTTTTAATCTAAAATTGAATCTAAAATTAAAAAAATAATTCATTCTAGCTAAATTTAAAAAAAAAATGCTGGTTGCTCGTAAACGTGCTGTTAAACAAAGAGGTCAACTTTCAATAACAATTGACGAGGAGATAGAGCAACCATCACTGAGAATTGAGCTCAAGCGAAGGCAAAGTAATAACCAACCCACACGAGGTCAGAATTCTTGTGCTAAGTTTGTGATTGCAGAAATTCATTCCTATAGGAGAGTTCCCTCTTCATAGGGCTTGATTCAACGTCCCTTTATCCATTCAATGCTAGCCGTATGTGTTTGTGTTTGTCTGTTCATGCGTGGAACCCCTTCCATGGGCTCAGTTGCTCCCTTCATGTAGGAAAAATTGCATTATGGCACACTGTAATGCCAGTGGTAAATGAAATTCAGATAAAGGGAGTGAAAGGCATAGACACGAGGAAAAGGTTTTTTTTTTTATTTATTTTTTTATTTTAAAAGCAAAATAAATAAATAAATATAAAAAAATATTTTTTTTAAAAAAAGTTATAAAAATTATTTTGGATGAATTGGATACCCATCCGTTTGGATGAATATTTGGATATCCATCGGATATCTAGGGTGGATTGTAATCCATCAAATCTTAAAGCAGTCCAATGGATCATATCCATTTAGATCCATTATTTTAAATGGATGGATTGGATGGATGAAAAATGTAATAGATTAGGATGAATCATGGATTATGGATAATTTTGCCACCCCTATTGCAGCAGAACCAAGCCCAAGCTCAGCAGAACCAGGCTGAGAATTTCTAAAATATTCAACAAAATCAAGCCCAGAACATAGCAGCAGCTGTAACAACCATGCAACCTCCACCATCAGCTCCTGTAGAGATTGACTGGTTGGCTCGATTCAGAAAGAGCGAACCGCCTAGATTTGAAGGGGGCTACAATCCAGATGGAGCTCAAAAGTGGCTCAAGGAGGTAGAAAAGATCCTCTGTTCTTTGCAACCATCAGCCGATCATCAGATTCGATTAGTTGAGTATGTTCTGACTAGCGAAGCGGAGCACTGGTGGGAGAAACAAAGAAGGAGTTTGGAGACAACAAATGAAGCTATCAACATTGACAATAGTTAACGAAATGAAAACATGGACTAAAGTGGTATTTTTTAAATTCTTTAGGGACTAAAAGTGAATTATAATTTTTGAGGGACTAAAGTGTCCCAATCGAAAAACTTGAGGGATCAAATTGAGTCTTCACTCTTAATTTTAATACGATTTTTCTATCCTATACATGTTATGCATAGAATAAGAGGATAAAAATTAGTAAAATTTTATTGAAGAATTAAATAATTAATAAGTCATTAAGTTTATTAGTTTCCCAATAAAAATTTACTTTTTAAGATTTGATTAACCTATGCAAAATTTGATTAACCTATGCCCCCCAGGTGCATAGGTTAAAAAGACCCAGATGATCAATGATAGTTGTATAAATTTTTCCTTAAACAAAAATAAAATTTGAAATAATAATATTGTCTAAATCCAATATTAATCAATAATTTTAACGTACATGTAAAGTAATAATATCTCTCTCTGTCCCTAAATATAAGACTCTTTTGATATTTTTATTTTGCTCCTATTTATAAAATCCTATATTAATTTTCAATAACAATTAATTACTTCTTTTCGTAAACACCCTTATTTACTTAAAGCTTTTTAGATTCTCAATATTATTACTATTAGAGATAGTTTTGAAAATACATATCAAATTTTTTAGCATTTCCAATATCATTAACTTAATTAATAAATTTTATTAATTAACGTGAAATCTTTAAAAAAAATATGATATACAGAGATATAATAATGACTAGGTTTTTGCCCGTGCATTGCATGAGTTGTTTGAATTTTTTTAATTATATTGTTAATTAATAATAATATTATTTTAATCCTGTGATTGGTTCAATATATGATATATATCAATCGTTAAATTTGTTATTTAAAATTAAGTATTTCAACAAAATGAACTACATTAAATTCTGCATTAAAAAAAACATCAAATTAAATTCATCATGATAGTCTAAGTAGATTTTATTGTATAAAAAAACCTAAAACTTCACTGAGGTATCTTTTTCTTTCTTGACTCTTGACTCTTTTGATATTATTGGTTCAATTTAAGAAAGTACATATGTGCAAATTGATTAGTATGAAGGATCTTTGTACATTTGAGGAAACAATGTACCATTTCATTGTTTTAGTGCAGTGTACCATTTCACTATTCAAAGAGTACATACCATCTCTCTCTTTTTTAAATTAAATTATTTAGGATTTAAATTAAATTATTCAGGACACGTAGTATTTTTCATTGCTCTTTATTTTCTCAACTTTTTCCGAGAAATCTTCGTTTCATGGGGATCTCAAAATTTGGGTTCAAAAATATAATTTAGAGTTTGATAAATTTGATATCCTATAATTACATAAGAATACTAAATAAACTAACTTAGAAATTACAATAAAAAATTTTCTTAATAAAATAATAGGAAAATCACGTTAAAAGAAACTTACCAGCAAAAGAAAACTTTCGTGAGTTTGGTAGTTTGTGCAGTGAAGTAGCCTAGTGACTCTGATAATTTATGCATGAGTCTACCTACTATATAATCAAAATTTTTCCTTTTGTGCAATGAAGTAGTGCACCGACTCCGATAGTTTGTGTTTTTAAATAAATAGATATTTTGTTGAAAGGGTATTAAGATTAAAAAAATGAACAAATGATTTGGTGAATGGGTATTATTGAAAGAGTGCATCATTTTAGCACAAAACATTGCATTTATACATTGGTATTTTTTTTTTTAATTTGTAAATTTTCAGGACACGTGGCATAGCTTATTGCCTTTTATTTTCTCAACTTTTGATGTATGAGTCCATTGTGTGAGGAATTTTCTGGTTACAAGGAATAGAATCAAAAATATAATTTAGAGTTTGCTAAATTTGATATCCTATAATTACATAAGAATACTGAACAAACTAACGTAGAAATCACAATAAAAAAATCTTTCTTAATAAAAAAATAGGAAAATCTCAACATATTACATGTAAAAGAAAATTTTCGTGAGTCTGGTAGTTTGTGCAATGAAGTAGCGTAGTGACTCTGATAATAGTAGTCTACTTACTTAATAATTTGAATTTTTCCTTTTTTTTTGGTCCATGACCGAAGTGTCCATCGCCGACCGCAGTGACTAATCTCCTCGCTGGCTTATAGGCACCTCTAATAGGTGGGAGAGCTGACCCCGAGATTTAACACTGCATGCACAAGGCAGGATTCGAACACCTGACCTTGCTTAAGCATAGATCAATCGCTGCCACTGAATTTTTCCTTTTGTGCAATGAAGTATTGCATTGATTCCAATAATTTGTATTTTTAAATGAATTGATGCTTTGTTGAAAGGGTATTAAAATTAAAAATGAACTGGTGTTTTGTTGAAAGGGTATTTAATAGTGCACCGTTTTAATACAAAACATTGCATTCATACATTAGTATTTTTTTTTAATTTGTAAATATTCACGACACATGGCATGCCTTATTGCTTTTTATTTTCTCAACTTTTGATATAAGAGTCCCATTGTGTGAGGAATTTTCTGATTGCAAAGAATAGACTCAAAAATATAATTTAGAGTTTGATAAATTTGATATTATATAATTACATAAGAATACTAAACAAATTAACGTAGAAATCACAATTAAAAAACTTCCTTAATAAAAAAAAAATAGGAAAATCACGTTAAAAGAAACTTATCGCCAAAAGAAAATTTTCTTGAGACTGGCAATTTGTGTAATGAAGTAGCATAGTAACTCTTATAATTTATGTATGAGTCTAATTTTAGGACACGTGACATGTCTCATAAAAAATTATTATTTTCTACAAGTGCATCAGTATTGTTTTAAAGTTTATTTTCTTAAATTATATTTAGAAACACTATTATGAAAGGGTGTTAATCTATAAGATATATCTTTTCAAGAATTTTTTTATTTTTTTAAAACTATTATGAAATGGTGTTAGTCTCTTTTCATGAATTTTTTATTTTTTCTAAATAATAAATGTCATTGACAGTGTCATATCTCATACGTTCCCATTTTTCTAACTTTTATTGTGAGAGCTCCCTTTCATGAGGAACTCTCTGGATTAAGCATTTGGTCTCAAAATTATATAATAGTGTTTGATGAAGATAATAATAATAATAATAATAATAATAATAATAATATTATTATTATTATTATTATTATTATTATTATTATTATTATTATCTTCTCGTAACAGAGAGAAGATAACGTTGATTTATTGATTTTTTCTACCTTTATTTTTTTACTCCCTCCGGTCCTATTTATAAGATCCTTTTGCGGTTTTTCACTTTTATCAAGGAAAGTGTGATTAAATTTGTTAGTGACATTGGAAATGTGAAAATTTGATATACTTCTTCAAAACTACCTCCTCTATAATTATTATTGAAACTTTAAAAATTGTTGACTTAATAGTGGTGTTTTTGGAAAAAATAAATTAAATGCTATTAAAAATTAAAATGAGGTCTTATAAATAGGATCAAACTAAAAACCTCAAAAGGGTCTTATAAATAGGATGAGAGGGAGTGTAATACATTTTTTTTTTACCTTTAATAATCTTATGACATTTATTAGCAAAATCCTAAAAAAAAAAAAAAATTTGTTTAGGATCTTCATTGAGCAAAATGTTAGTGTCTCTGAGCTCACTTCTAGTTTCTCCTTTTCCAGAAGAAGAAGAAGGAAAAGACCATTGTTTGCGTTAAGGTAACAAGATCTTTATAAATGGATCCAATTTTCTGTGAAGTTTATTACTTTATTGTTGTTCTTCCCTGTTCTCTCCTAAAAAATTCGTATAGGGTTAGTCTGAAATGCCTTTTGGTTTTAGGGGTTTGATATATTTTCAATGCTATGTGTTATGGGTATCTCGCCAATCATACTTTGATTTGATTTGAAGATAGTATATGCACTCACCTTCTTTGAATATTTTAATTGTTCAGTGTTTTTATTGTAAAATAATATTTAGTTTTTTTTTTTAAACCTGTTCTGGAGATATTTTTGAAAGGGAGAGCTTGAAGTTTTTAATTTTTCTTAACTAATATAGATTGTTTTGTATTTTTGTTGTTTTGTTTTAAGATTGTAAGTAAAGTTGTGTGTGCAGGTTTTTGTAGGGTATCATGGGTGATAGTCAGTACTCTTTCTCTCTCACCACATTCAGGTATGCTTGCTGATGAATTACTTTTATTATTTTACATTTGTCAAAGGCAACATTTGTGTTCTCTGTGTTAATATTTGGGTGTTTGTTGTCTTACAGCCCTTCTGGTAAGCTGGTTCAGATTGAACACGCTTTGACTGCTGTTGGGTCTGGACAAACGTCACTGGGAATTAAAGGTGAATTTATCTCTTGACCCAGAATGGTATAAACTTGTTTTTTTATTAACTATTTTTTTTTGGGGTTGGGTAGAGGGGTGTTGGAGTGGTGAGCAAGTGAAATAAATGATTTGTTGTTGGGAAAAGTTGTTTTTGAATTTAGGATAGTTTTATCTAACTTAATTTAATGGATTGATATTGGGATAGTGGGTCAGAGGGGAACTGAATTTTAAAGATTAGACTTGTTCAATCAGATATCTAGGATGCTTAAAAAATGTGTTTCGAATTTGATGCCTTAGTTTATCAAGAGTGAGATGGTTGCGGATGCTGGTAAGCTGACAAGGTTTGTTACATGAGAAAATGTGTGTGTGTGTGTATTATATGTCAAGTTTGAGAAATGGCAAGTTAAAAGCTCGCTTATATTTGTATTAGGTTATTAGAAGAATGATTAGTAGATTTTTTCTAAAGGTGGAATCAGTTGGCAGGATTATCCTAGAACAGATTGGTGGAAGGTTGATTTCTTAGTGCTGGGTTGTATTCTATGTAGCTGGTGCAAGTAGGCATGGCAATGCGTTGGGTTTGGGGCGGGTTTTGACAATACCAACACCACACCCATCAAGAACGGGGTGGATTCAGGTGCGGGGCGGGTATGAAAAAGTGAAAACCAAACTCATCCCCGTCGAGTTCGGGAAAACCCGCGGGTAACCCATCCAATTATTTTTTAAAATTATTTTTTATTGTATTAAACAAAAATCACACATAAGATACATTATAATTCAAATAATATATAATAATAAACATCAAGTTTTAAAAATATTTAAAAACTTAAGAATTAAATCATGGTTTTAGCTAAATATGTTAGTTTTGCTTTACCATTTAACAATAATTATATTGAAAATTATTTAAATTTTATATCAGAGCGGGTTTGGGAGCGGGGGCGGGTACTTAAAATACCAAACCCGCTCCACCCCCATCTTTTTAAAGCGGATTTCGGTTTCGGGTTTTTCCAAACCCAATCCGAGCGGGTTTTCCCCACCAAAATCGGGTCGGTTTCAAGCGGGTACACGCGGGTATGGGTTTTTTTGCCATCCCTAGGTGTAAGGGCTTGCTCTTCTTATGTGGCCTTATATAATGTGGAGGATAAGTCAAGCTATGGGGTGAGTAGGTTTTGGAGGATGTTAGAGATAGTAATTTGTTTGAACACATATTCTATTAGGCTATTATTTCTATTATTTACTTTCTGACCCTGCGGGCTCATGTCTTGTACATATTCGGATCTTGTAATAGAATTTCTGTGGCTTTTTGTTCATTGTAATTTTATGTCTGATTCTTGCAGCTGCAAATGGAGTTGTTATTGCAACAGAGAAGAAACTTCCATCTATATTGGTTGATGAAGCATCGGTGAGTATCTTTTTCACTGGCCTCGTTTTTGTTTATCTTTCATGTCATAAATTTATCAGTTTTCCCATCTAATAATTCTGTATCCTTTCCTAATTTTCATGTTGCCTACTGATGAGTTTGAAAGATATCCTTGCGTAATAAATTTTACTTCATCTCATATGGATAAACAGCATATTTTGCTTTATGTCATTGCCCATTTTATTTGCATTTTCGGTAAGAAATGTATACTAAAATCTGATTCTTTCTTCGAATGATATATGGATTTGTTTAGCTATTTTGCTAAAGATATTTTTTTCTTTTCTTTGTTACAAATATGTATATTTCAGTTTTATAAATGTGTGGGTGTGAGACCCCTAGATTTTGGAACAATTTTCACACCATGTGCCGTATTATGGTACTTTTTCTGTATCCACCCGACATATACTTTGTTAGAGTTAAGAATGTTCAAAGTATGGGTATTGATAAAAAAAATATTTTACGCAGTTTTTGCAAGCACTCATGTTTGCTGTTTTTCCTTTTAAGAAAACTTCAAAGTTATGCACATTAAATTTGAAATTTGACACATTCTGGGTCTTTGTTCTTTTTCATTGTAGGTCCAAAAAATTCAGTCATTAACACCAAATATAGGTGTTGTTTACAGGTTTGTTTCTTTCTACTTATTTGAACCATTTCAAGTTAAGCATGTATTTATAACATCATTAGGTCCTTGTACTTTGATGATTATTTCACAATATGGCATTTGATGGTTGAGTTTGAATGCGTTCTTAAACATGTGGCGACTTAAGTTTCCTCGAGAAGTAAACAGCTGAGATGGAAGGCAAGGCAGCTTCCTGAGGGAAGTGAGAAAATATATTTTCAAGTGAAATATTGAGCTCTTTTACTTCAGCCTCTAGGAGACTATTACTTGTGTGGTGATATACAATGGCAGAAGTATGCTTAAATCACACAAACATGTGGCATAATGATGAAAGGAGAGGGGGGGTTGAACTTCATAAAACAGGCTCTTAGCCGGCCTAACTTTCTCATTGCATTTAGAGTTTTTTTTGTAAATGGACACAGTTTTGCCTCCTTACCAGTATCTCATTACCTTAATCTAAACTTTGTCTATGTTGTTCAGTGGCATGGGTCCTGATTTCAGAGTTTTGGTTCGGAAAAGCAGGAAACAGGCTGTGCAGTATCACCAACTATATCAGGTACAACATATCTTCGTTTTCTATTCCAATATCTTTTTACTTGAGTTCTACATATACTTGGTAAAGAGGATTCAGCTATAATGTTGTCAGCATCTCAGCATCACTTTGGAAGTAAATACAGTTTTCATCATTTCTCATGCAAAGCATATCCATAGTATCATAAATAGCTATTTTGGGTACTACCCATCTGCCTGGAGAATTTACCCATCCCTTCCAAATAGGTAATAGATACTTCCTGCTCAAGTTTGCTATATTCTCCCAAACTGCCTGTTTTTTTGTTGCTTATTTGGAGGGGAGAAGGAAGTATTTTAATATTTTTGATGGAGTATATGGTGTTAAAGTGCTAATTGCTGTTTTTAGCTGAATTTTACAACTCAGTTGGTGTATTATTCTTATTTATGAGAGAAAATAGCCACAATTTCTTTCACCTATATTTTATACTTTGAGTAGTTTGTTTCCCATTTACCTTTTTCACTATACGACCTTGCTTTTATTGTTGTAGCTTATATTTCCTATGAATGTTGCTTGTTGCTTATGGATTGGATGTTCCTTTCAAGATTTTTTTCTTTATTTATTGTATTGTGTACTTCCCGATGGTGTTTGTTATTGTTAAAATAATAGAATAAGTATTATGTACGAGTACGATTGATGATCTTTATGAGTAAACATATGCCCTTATTATTCTTTCCTCTCTGTTTGCTTTTGGTATTCCACCCTTTATTTTTTGTTAAGTGTAGGTTAAATTTGATATTGTAAAATAAAATTGCAGGAACCAATCCCTGTCACTCAGCTTGTAAGGGAAGTTGCTGCTGTTATGCAGGAATTTACTCAGTCTGGGTAATTATTAATTACTTTCTAAACTTTAATCTCATATTTTGAGTGCTTGACTTTACCATATCTACTCATATATGGTGTTAGAATTTTATTTTATGCATACATATCATCCCTTGTCCCCCTCTCCCCTCATAAAAATCCCCAAGATTGAAGTATGAAGTAAACTATTTGAGGATATAATTCATTAGAAGTTTGCATTGCCATCTTCAACTTTGAGGCTTGAGAAAATTAATCCCTCAAATTTTAAGGAAGTCTCAATACCCCTTCTGACCTTTTCTCTATCTGTTTTCTTTATCACCCGTTTACGAAATTTTGAACTTCCGATTAACCATTTAGCTTTTTAACAGAAGAATTGTGCTGAGACATTAAAGTTGTCAAAATTAACTATTCCCATGAGCATGAGCACGCTGTATTCATTTGAGATGTTTTCCAAAGTTGAGGGCGATTAACTTTTGCAATTAATTTTTGAGGATTGATTTGCCAAGAAAGCGGTGAGCGAAGCAAGAGGTAGAGCGTTTGATGGGCTATACCAATCTCTAGGCACTAAGGAAGGGGAAAGAAGTATTTATAGGATTGCTAAACTTAGGGAAAGGAGGACGAGAGACCTAGATCAAGTGAGGTGCATTAAGGATGGAGATGGCAAAGTCTTGGTCGCAGATTTGGATGTAAAAGAAAGATGGAAGAGTTACTTTCACAACCTTTTCAATGAAGGTCATGAAAGTTCACATCATGATCAGATAGTCACTAGAGAAGGGGACCAAAATCATACCTTTTACCGTAGAATTAGGGAGACTGAGGTAAAAGAGGCATTGAGAAGGATGGATAATGGTAAAGCGGTTGGTCCGGATAGTATCCCCATTGAGGTATGGAAAACCTTGGGAGAGAGGGGCATCAGTTGGCTCACCAAGTTGTTTAATGAGATCTTAAGATCCAAGAAGATGCCGGACGAGTGGAGGAGGAACACTTTAATCCCTATCTACAAGAACAAAGGTGACATACAGGATTGTGCGAATTATAGAGGGATTAAGCTTATGAGTCATACCATGAAACTTTGGGAAAGGGTGATAGAGCGAAGATTGAGACAGGAGACTCATGTTACTGAGAATCAATTTGGCTTCATGCCGGGGAGATCAACTATGGAGGCAATATACTTACTGCGCCGGTTGATAGAGGAGTACCGGAGGCAACAAAAGGATCTGCATATGGTTTTTAATGATATGGAGAAAGCTTATGATAGAGTGCCTAGAGAGGTACTATGGAGGGCTCTCGAGAAGAAAGGGGTGCGTGTTGCCTATATTAGAGCCATTAAGGATATGTATGACGGGCTCAAGACGAGCGTGAGGACACAAAGTGGGATTTCAAAGGATTTTCCCATCTCGATAGGTCTACACCAAGGGTCAAGTTTGAGCCCCTACCTCTTTACATTGGTCTTGGATGTGCTTACGGAACATGTCCAAGAACCAGTGCCCAAATGCATGCTCTTTGCGGATGATATTGTGCTTATTGGGGATACTAGAGAGGAAATAAATGGGAAGATTGAAATGTGGAGACAAGCTTTAGAAGGGTCTGGATTCCGGATAAGTCAAAGCAAGACAGAGTATATGGAGTGTAATTTTAGCAAGAGGCACGTGGGCCTTGCTCGGGAGGTGAAGGTTGGAGAGCATGTCTTAGCACAAGTCCCGAAGTTTAAGTATCTTGGTTCTATCTTACAGCAGGATGCAGAAATAGAAGGGGATGTAAATCATAGGATTCAAGCAGGGTGGATGAAATGGAGGAGTGCCTCGGGCGTGTTATGTGATAAGAAGGTACCACTTAAACTTAAAAGAAGGTTCTACCGCACTGCTGTAAGACCGGCGATGTTATATGGGACAGAGTGTTGGGCGGCAAAGGGCACACAAGAGAATAAACTTCATGTTTCAGAGATGAGGATGTTGCGGTGGATGAGTGGGCATACCAGACAAGATCGGATTAGAAATGAGTATATTCGAGAAAAAGTTGGGGTTGCTCCTATTGTTGAAAAAATGGTTGAATCTCGTCTTAGGTGGTTTGGGCATGTGTGGAGGAGACCGGTGGAAGCCCCGGTTAGGAGGGTAGACCAAATGGAGGGTACTACAAGGGCTAGAGGAAGAGGAAGACCTAGAAAAACTATAGGCGAAACAATTGAGAAGGATATGGCAATCAATGCCTTCTCAAAAGACATGATTAATGATAGGCCTTTATGACGTCGTTTGATCCATGTAGCCGACCCCACCTAGTGGGACAAAGGCTTAGTTGTTGTTGTTGTTGTTGATTTGCCAAGCCTCAGTTGACATTAGATGCTGGAAGACTGGAACTAGATTTATTTCCGTGAATGTCAGAAATTCGGAGTATGTCTGATAGAATGTGCCTAAAATCAGTGTAATATCTGTCTGAATGAACTAGTTTTCATGAATCCATTTTCAATGTGGTTTTTTTTTTTTTGCAGCAGTTATATTCTCTGATAGTTATTATTTTTCTTCTGATTGTATATGTTATATAAGTATTTAGGTTTCTATAGAAACTCTATACATCATTTTGGGCGGATCTTTATAGTGAACAAATCCTCAACAAGACCTTAAACTTAAAATTCTTTGAACCTAAATGTGGATCCTTTGCCTATTTTTGTAACAACTCTGCTAGAGCTTTTCTTCATGTTCTTTATTATTGCTTTTATTATCTTTCGAATTCTGATAATTGTGTTTTGTTTTGATAGTGGTGTTAGGCCTTTCGGAGTTTCCCTTCTAGTTGCTGGGTATGATGATAAGGGACCACAATTATATCAGGTATGCTAATATGCTTTTTCTTCTGTAGCTCTTGTTACTGTTCCTTTAATTAAAATTGCCTGCAATCTTAATCACATTGCATTGTCTCACTCTTCAACGGAAATTGAATTCTATAAGTTTAATTGTGACATACTGGATGTTCACTTAACAATTCTATGAGTGGCCTATATTTTCATTTCATAGATTTTACGTTCTCTTGTTTTTGCTTGAATTTGTTTGCTTCAGAGTAGAAACTTTTATGTAGTTTAAATTTAAATGAGCTTTCTCTCTATCTCTACATTTCTGCATATTTGTGTGTTTGATGAGGTTCTATTGGGATCTCTTTGTTATTGCACTTGAAATCGTTCGAAATTTCTACTTTAGAATTAAGAGAATGAAAGAGAAGATAGAATTGAAGGTTGTGGTTTGCTGCAATTTGTTTGTTCTGTAGGTGGATCCATCAGGTTCGTACTTTTCATGGAAAGCTTCAGCTATGGGGAAGAATGTTTCTAATGCAAAGACATTTCTTGAGAAGAGGTATGCTTTGACATCAATTGAAGTGTTGTAGCCAAAATTGGACGTGTATCAATATATGGATGTGTACGTATGTTGTCCATCACTCCATTGTGTAAAACCCTCACTCATGTAGATATTAATTATGACTGAATTATCTCATGATTTCTGCCATCCAAGATGTGAAAGATTTCTGACATTATGTTATTGAAACTTTTCATTATGTTTTTAATATATTATTCCCAAAAGTGGACCTGTTTTACATTATATTGGAATGAGCGGATGAACATCATCTCATAATTTATCTTTTGAAAAAAAAAATGTAAATCCTGAGCTCTGATGAGAAGAGAAAAACATTAATTCTGTAGCTTGCCAATGTTATTTCTGGTCTCTGAAATAATTACATTTTTGTCTCTCGAAGCTTGACTGTATAAATTTAAATTCATTTGTAATTGATTTTAATTAGCAAACCTGATCTTAGTCAATTTTTTTCTGGGAGACCTGGTTGATTTTAAGGTCTTTATACTGCTGTTTCCTCTTAGAGATGGTGTTGTCGTACACTGAATCAGAAAATAGTATACCAAATAGTCATAGAAGAGGAGATAAAGGGTGCAAGTTTAAAACTTCTGAAAGCTATCAATATATACACTGAATTGATACCATAAATTATGGTTGTTAAGATGCTAAAAGGTCATACACTGGTACACGTCTGTATAATCAGACAAATAGTATGTCAGATAAGTCTTAGAAGAGGAGACAAAGAGTGCAAGTCTAAACTCTAAAACCTTTGTAAGCTATCAATGCTGAACAGTAGTAATATACAATTATACACTGAAATGATACAATAATTCATTGCTGTTAAGCTGCTAAAAAGTCTCTAAGTATAGCTTGACTGCTTGAGAATCCCTTAAATATGCTGGCATGGCTCAATTTTTCACTAAACTTAAGTTGACTTGGCAATCTTAGAGGACTCCATATAGCTGAAGCCTGAAGTGGCTGATTCACTATTTGTGCTTCAGATATTATAAATAGATATGCTTTCTGTATCTATATTTGCAACATCTTTTCTTCATAAGTTCTCACTTCTCAGTTGATGGCAAGGAAACTTTTTTTTTTAAGATTATTGTGATTATATGTTTCTTTCTTTGTGATTATACATTTAAACCTTACTTTTTCTCCTATAACTTCAGTAGTTGAGTTGATTGTCCACTTGCAGGTATACAGATGATATGGAGCTTGATGATGCAGTCCACACAGCAATATTGACCCTGAAGGAAGGGTAGGATCATGCTCTTTCGTGTTAATGCTCTAGTTAAACCTTAATAAAAATACAATTTTTTGTTACAACTGTGCATGAAAATTGATAACTTCATCGCTTCTGTATTATTGTTTCGTGAACGAATTTTTTTTTTTAAAGATTGGCTTATTTGTTTCAATTAGCAAATATTAGGCTTAATTCTATCTAGGGTGATTTAACAAAAATTTAGCAGTGATCTTGACAATTACAGAAGACACATCTTTCTGGTTCATTTGCTGGCTTTATTGTTGGAAGCTTCCAAACTTCTTACATTGAAAACTTTGAAAATGACAGTAATAATTTTCTATTGTCACTTCCAAGTTTCCAATATATTAAAGCAGCAAGAATTTTTTGTCAGTTATCACATTGCATTGTTTAAATTTTGAACATCATGTTGGAGGAAAAATTGTGTTCCCGTTTATTCTTGTCTACTCTATACTGTAGGTTGTAACCTACATGGCATTGGTCTTTGAAACTGTTCTGTGTTTTCTTATGAGTGTGTTTTCCAGGTTTGAGGGACAGATCTCAGGAAAAAATATTGAAATTGGCATTATTGGTGCTGACATAAAGTTCAGGTGCGTATCTATGTGCTTTCATATACTTCATAACTTAATGCTTGTAACATAGTCTGATTGATTGTTTTGTGACTTTGTTCTGTTTTTTAAACTTTCCATATTTAATTATAAGAAAATTGATTCCTCTCCTATTGTCAACAGCAAACTGATCCTGATTTTTGGCCTGTCCAATCTGAATTATCAAATTAACTTATATTTTGAAGTACAAAAAAATAAAATAAAAATAAAATTGCATCTCAAAAAATGAGAGGAAAAGAAAAAGATACAATAGGGCCTAGACGCTAGAGGAATGCCGTTGTAAGGTAGATGGGTGGAGGAGACTGCGATTAGCAATATGAATAAAGACTACAGTGTGTTTGTTTTACGTTTTAATAAGCACAAATGAAAAAAAGATGCTTTTCAACTCATTTTATATGAAGCAATTTTATTTTTTTTAATTGCGAATTTCCAGAAGAAAAATGTTAGCAACATGCTCATTTTTACATTCTTCAACACTTAATATTGGATGAATTTTATGTATGAAACCAGTGTTATCGAAATCGAACGATTCACGACTCAAATCATACGATTCGATACGATTCGTATGCAAAACGAAACGCATCGATGCTATGAATCGAGAAGAGCCCAGAATCGACGATTCTCATGTTCGAATCGTAATATTCGGAAACGAATCGTGAATCGCATGAAGAAAACGATTCAAAAAGAGGGGGTCTGAAACGGGTTTCTTGACAGCAAGTGGGTAAAACCTGACCCGGCCCAGTTTAAACCTGACGTTTCAGTTTTTTTTTTCCTTTCAGCTCCACCTTAGTCAAAACAACAAATCATGAATGACATTAAATGCATATTGATCAAAAAACCCAGTTTGAACCAATGAACATGTTAGTAATCACAAGTTACCTGCTTCTCAACCAATCTAGACTTTGAACTTCAAAATCATCCTGACATCCATGGAACACTTAACTTAACTGGTTGGCTTAATATAACATGTTTGATGTTGTTGCAGGGTATTGACACCGGCTGAGATTGATGATTATTTGGGTGAAGTTGAGTAATATACTTTGAAGATTTCCTTTATGTTCCTCGAGTTAGTGTTTGCTTCACATCTGAGTTTAATTGAATTTCGAGATGCATAGCTTAAATGAATGAAGACTTGCAATGACACTGATGAATTTGTGAGCTGCTCTTGTTGTGGCCAGCAAGGCCCAGATACCTTTTCTTTAAGTAATGAGTGTTACCAAGCAAACCTAGCTTATTTGAATATATATCATAAGGCCCAGATGTCCGCGCGCTCGAACAGAGGTTTAAGACGCATTAAATTTTTTTTTTTTTTTCCGTTTTTTGCTCCAACGGATCTGATGCTCTTTGATTTCTCTACCCTTTGGCTTTTCAATTCCCCCTCTTTATTTCTCCACATAATCCGCACCAAATAATTAGGGAATTTTTAAAATCTTAAATGATTATATGAATAATCAATATCTTTCCACTGTTAAATATAATCCCTTCTTCTTCTCCTTCTACGTCGACTTCTTCTTTTACTTCTCTGCCAGCCACGTTCTTCTTTTTCTTTTCGTTGCCTGAATTCGTTTTTTTTTCCTTCCCTTCACAGACTTCATTAATATTGACTATTAGAAATATAAAACTTATTTAGTCTTGTTTCTCTTGGTGTTTTCTTTATGAAATTTGGATTTATTGAGTTTTTGACTTGAATTTGGAGGTTTATATTTAGTTTTCAATGAATTTTTGGACTAAAAAATGCTTATATATTTTATATATTTATATAAATTATATTTTATACAATCTGATCCCCGATTCACGGTTCGAAAAATCAATCTCCCGATATGCGATGCGAATCTCGATTCAACTACCATGAGTTAAACACAATACAACGGCTTTGGTATCAAATTCATGGTTTCGTTTTCTTGTCATTGATCATATTCAATAATTTTGACACACCCATGGGATTTTTATTATGTGAACAATTGGAGACCATATAGAAGAAAAGAAAAAAAAAAGCTTGCGATTTTTCAGAGTATTTTAAGGTACGGTTAGAGACCTTAAAAGAGAACGCTTTCCTACATTATTTTTTTATATAAATTAATTTGGGTTTTGAACTTAAAAACTCATATTAAATTCATCTTACCAACCAGGCTTAGCACAGTTGCCAGATAGTTGGGTTTCTTAATCATGATGTTAGGGGTTCGATCCCTGTCGAGTGTATGGAAAATGCTTTGTTGGTAAAGGCGAAACCTATTTAGTTGATCTCTATGTCTCGGAGGAGATTAGTCTTCGGCTATCGGCTAGAGGATACCCTTGGTGCACATCAAAAATATTAAATTCATCTTAAACATCGACTAAGGGTGGAGAAGATTAACAATTTTCAATATCACCATTTATATTTATTTTACAACCATTAATTAATTTTTTTTAATTTGCAAAACAAAAAACTTTTCATTAATGGTTATAAAATAGCCGTAGAGAGTGGTGTTATAAAAACTAGTACAAAATGAATATGTTTCATTGATTAATTGTTGTAAAGTATATATAAATTGTGGTGTTGACAAAACTAATATAAGAATATCTTTATTCAGTAAAATAAATTATCTACGAATTTTTCTTATTTTATAAAGAGCATTCATTGAACAAAAGGTTAGTGTCTCTCAGCTCACTTCTGGTTTCTCCTTTTCAAGAAGAAGAAGCAGAAAAAGACCATTGTTTGCATTAAGGTAACAAGATCTCTTATAAATGGAACCAATTTTCTTTGAAATTTATTACCTTATCGTCGTTCTTCCCTGTTCTCTCCTAAACATAACATTTCGTCTAGGGTTCGTCAGAAAAAAACTTTTGTTTTTGGGGTTTGATTTATTCTCAATGCTATGTGTTATGGGTATCTCGTGTTAGAATTGTTGGAAACCCAAGCAAGTGGCCTAAAAATCTACTAGAGGGGGGGTGAATAGTAGTTGGAAGCAATAATACCAATTTTTCGTGATGTGATGAGATCGGTCGGATAAGGCTAGTAGTTTTAAATTAAAAGACCGACTTTGGGTCGAGCAGTGTCCGATAATCGGTTATCTAGACCGAACACCGATTATCCGAGCTGCGCCACTCAAAGATCATGTTAGCAGCGAAAATATACTAGCTCTATCCGAGTACAATATAAGAGTTAAACTAAGCCGACTAAATGCTCGGAATAAAATGAAAGCAGTAAAGAGAATGAGACACCGAGATTTTTATACTGGTTCACTCACAACCACGGTGAGCTACGTCCAGTCCCCCTTAAAACCTTTAAGGAGCTTTTAATAAAATCAAATAGATAGAGATTACACGGGATCAATTAACCCACCAAGAGAGTACCAAACTCTTGGCTTCTACCTATAATGATACAAATTGCCGAAGAACGTCCTCGGACTTTACTAGTCTTGAAACCTTCAAGGATTTGCACCAAAGAACCTCCTTGGATTTTTGCTCAGGAACCTCCTAAGACTTCAATCGCCAAGAACCTCTTGAACGAGCTTGGAAACCTTCCAAGACTTTTACGTGCTTGAGAACACCTCAAGACTTGAAGAATGATCGAATGAAGATGATGGATCCAACCCGAAACTCAAATGTGTTTGAATCTGAAAGTTTGGTGAACAAAAGAGTTTTCGGTTGTGTGTTTGAGAAAGGATTTAGCAGAGAACAAATATGAAAATTTTGGCTCTTGTGTTCTCTTGTTGTTTTTCTCTGTTCTATTCTTCTTCTTATGCTTCTTGTCTTTTGAAGAGAAAAACCAGCCTTTTTTATAGTGATGCCACAATGCATGAGGTAGGAGAGAGAGTGGAAAATATCTTGTCCTTTGCAACATATATACTGGACAATTTCTGCACTATACAACGACGTTTTGTCCTTTGTCTAGCTGTTTCCACTTGTCTGTAACGTTCTAAATTTGTATCTCTTCCTATGTTGATTTGAATTTGAATTTTGAAATATTAAGGATGGTGACAGATGAGTGTTGTTGAAATAAGGACAAAGTTTCCAGCCATGTATCGTACTATAATGTCAGAGACGAAGTGGTGCATGCGGTTGGCGTACTCCTGAAGGTTGAAGATGAGCAGTGATGTCGAGATTGACAACTAGTTCGAGCTTGGGGACTTGAGTGTTATATTTAATCTGAGCTGACCGAGCTAATCTTCTGGCCGACTTCCTTAAGCCGAGCTTGGGGACTTCTGAACTGAGTTGATTTGATGCCGAGCTTAAGGACTGCCGAGCTTGAAGACTTTTGAACTAAGTTGATCTGATGCCGAGCTTGAGGACTGCCGAGCTTGAAGACTTCTGAACTGGGCTTGATGAAAGTTCGAGCTTGACATCTTCACTAAGTTTAACATCTTCACCGAGCTTGACATCGGCACTAAGTTTGACATCTTCACCGACCTTGGGAACTTGAGTGATTTATCTAATCTGAGTTGATCTGATGTGATGTCGAGCTTGACAACTTCACCGAGCTTGACATCGTCACCGAGCTTGAGGACTTGAATGATTATTCTTCTTGATGAACAGTATTGCGGAGCTTTACGAAAATTCGAGCTTGGCACCTACACCGAGCTTGGGGTCTTAAGTGATTAATCTTCTTGATGAATAGTGTGCTGAGCTCGACGTCGGCTAACTGAGTCTGCTTTGAGCGATCAGTGTTGCCGAGCTTGACGTCGGCTAACTGAGTCTGCTCTGATCGATAATGTTGTCGAGCTTGACGCGACTGACTGAGTCTGCTCTGAGCGATAGCTTGGATTGATCACTTCCGAGTACGCACCGAGTTGATTCATACCGAGCTGGTCAATATACCGAGCTGATTTGATTTCCAGGATACTTCATTGCTGATTCATTTGGCTTCATCAAACCTTGGCCGAGAACCGAGCACATGATATATTTGTCGTCATCACACTGAGCTTGTTCATTTGTCCGAGCATGCTCATTCGTCTTCATCAAGCCGAGCTTGTACATTTGAACCGAGCTTGCTCATTTGTCTTCATCAAAACTTTTGATTCAACATCTTGCCAATCACACTTTGATTTAAAGATTGTATATGCACTCACCTTGTTTGAATATTTTTATTGTTTTGTGTTTTTTTTGTGATTTTATTTTAAAAATCATATTTCGTTTTTTCTTTTTGTGTTTCGGATATATTTTTGAAAGGGAGAGCTTGAATTTTTTTTTTATTTTTCTTAACTAATATAGTTTTTTTTTTTTTGCATTTTGTTGTTTTGTTTTAAGATTGTAAGTAAAGTTGTGTGTGTAGGTTTTTGTAGTGTATCATGGGGTAATAGTGTTGGAAAATATTTTATAATTTTAATAATTTAAAATTTAAAATAAAATATTGTATTATATAAATTATTTTCTACTTATTTTATTATTGTTTTTAATGAATAAAACACAATATGGGTTGACTGAGTTATATTTTGATAAGTTTGTTAGTTTGTTAGCAGAGTTGGTTTTGCACGTTAGAATCGATTCCTATTTTTAGTCTTTCAAAATGTTATGGATAAAACCACTTTCTCTTGAATATATATATATATATATATATATATATATATATATATATATATATATTGCACCTGATATATGAAAAGGATGAGAAGAAAAAAAGGATGAAGTAAAAGAATTCCTTTTAAAAATCGCTGTGAGATCTCTATCTTCCTATCTTCCAAAACCATTCTTTAATTTTTGTTGTTAGCTTTTGATTTCTCCCAAAAAACAAAAGTTATTTTTATCCAAAAGAGAACATTTGATGTTCGTTGGTTTGGAAGTTTTTCGCTGTTATCGATCGGTTTGATAGGTTGTCGTATTTTGGGAGAGAAAAACGCAATACAAAATTATTCGCCCAGTACAGTGGGGTGTTTTCTCTCTAAGGACATCACTTATGCCACGCTCCAAGCCAACCTTTTCTAAACTCATCCTCTTTTTTATTCTTATTTATATTTTGTTGTAATTATATTGGTTTTCTTGTTAATTAAATACTACTTTTCCTTTTATTTGATTTAATTTATTTTGTTATTCATAAAACTTTTTCTAATAGATAGTCCATACTCATTCTCTCTTACCAAATTCAGGTATGCTTACTAATTGATTACTTTTATTCTCTTATGTTGGGTTTTGGGATTGATTCACAATGTAAATTAAAGTGGGGAAGCGGAAATAAATTGAGTAAGACAATAGAAAATTGACACTAATATTTTAACGTGGAAAAACCTCAAATAACGAGAGTAAAAAAACACGGGGGAAACTCTGAAAAATATTTCACTATATGCAGGTAATTACAACACCTTTTCCACACTCTTATCACACAAGAGGAGGTACAAATATAGTGTTTCCCAATGAGACCCCCTTTCTATTCAAATACTATTATTTATTGTAAAAATTATAGTACCAAGAAGTAATAGAAATGATACCCAAAAATTCCCGGTGTATATTCCCACCAACTGTATATTCCCGTACCCTACACTCTTTAGGATTTAGTCACACTCTTTTTTTGCTCACTATCATAAGCAATATAAATTTCTAGAGACTTATATAATGCTCTACTATGTAAATATTATTGCTCTGCTATGGAGTTATATGTTTTTGAACTGGGGAAAGCTCTATTTACAAATAGAGCTTCTGGTGCAATGTGTTTACAAGTGCATCGAAAGTGGCCGAAAACAGATGAAAGAAGAAAAGAAGAAAAGCCCCTGAAAGCAAAGCAAAGATTTCCCTTGGTGGACCCTACAATTCTCCCCCTCCAGCCAAAGAGAAAATTTTGCATCATTCATCTAGGATCCATGCCGATCAACTCGGCACAAAGTTGAAGCTTGTCACGAGCTACAACTTTCGTCATCATGTCAGCAGGGTTTTTATCTATGTGAATTTTTTCCAGTTTGAACTCTTGTTCTTCAACTACTTGACATAGCGAATGGTATCTAACATCAATATGCTTAGTACGCGAGTGATACATCACATTCTTGCTTAAATCCAAAGCACTTTGACTGTCACAATGGATAACAGATCCTTCCTGATTTATTGCCAATTGTTGAAGGAATCTCTTCAACTAAAGCATTTCTTTCCCTGCCCATGTTATGGCAATGTATTTTGCTTTCGTAGTCAATAAGGCCACACACTTCTGCAATTTCGACTGCCAAGACACAACTCCCCTTGCAAAAGTAAACACAAATCTTGAGGGAGATTTCCTACCATCAAGATCATCTGCCATATCTGCATATGCATAGCCTTCCAAGATTGGTTCTGGTCCTTCAAAGCATAAACACATTCTAGAGCTACCTCTCAAGTATCTCAAGATCCACTTTACCACTTCCCAATGATCTTTACCAGGATTGAAAAGATACCTGCTAACAACTCCATTCGCATGAGCGATATCCGACCGAGTACAAACCATGGCATACATCAAACTCCCAACTACAGAGGAGTATGATATACTAGCCATGTGTTTCTTTTCTTCTTCGCAAGTGGGGCAACTCTTTTTAATCAGTTTGAATTGATTGGCCAATGCTGTGCTAACTGGCTTAACACTCTTCTTATTGAACCTTTCTAGAACCGTTCCACATATCTTTCCTGTGATAACCAAAGCTTTTTAGCCTTCCGGTCTCACAAAATCTGCATATCCAGAATTTGCTTTGCAGGGCCTAGATTCTTCCTATCAAAGGATTTTGATAAATCCTTCTTTAAATCACCATATCATCCCCATACAACAAAAGGATAATGAATTTGCCACCTGAAAATGTTTTCACACATACACAATGATCTGCATCAGTTCTAGTATATCCATGACTCATCATGAACGAGTCAAATTTCTTGTGCCATTGCCTCGGAGCTTGCTTCAATCCATACAGAGTCTTCTTCTATATGCAAATCATGTGTTTCTTTCCGGTTCTTCAAAACCTCTTGGTCGATCCATGTAAATCTCTTCTTCCAAATCGCCATGGAGAAATGCAGTCTTAACATCTAACTATTCAAGCTCCAAATCTAAGCTAGCTGTCAATCCGAGTATGACTCGAATAGAACTCATTTTGACTACTAGAGAGAAAATTTCGTCAAAATCTATTCCTCACTTTTGTCCAAAGTCTTTCATGACCAAGCGAGCTGTATACTTGACTAGCTTCTTGCCATCTTTCTTAAGCTTGAACACCAATTTGTTCTTTAAGGATTTCCTGCCTTCAGGAAGTTCTATTAGCTCATAAGTACCATTCTTCCATAAGGAATCCATCTCTTCTTGCATGGCTTTCATCCACTTGAACTTATCCTTATGAGTTTGAACTTCTTCAATACTTTCTGGCTCCCTCCTCATCAGTGAGAAGGATAAACTCCGAACCGAGGTACCTAGTGGATGGAAAATGCAATTTGTCCAATCTACGGAGTTCTGGTGCAGGGATTGGCTCTCCCTGCTCAACATCTCATTCATCTTCAACGTCTTCTGTTGCTGGCTCATCCTCAACCCCATGGTCATCAAGGTCTCCCCCTGCTGTGGCAATTTTTGTAGTAGGAGAGACTGGTGTAAAATCAACATTACCACCAGATTCTTTGGCTTTCTCTGGAGTCGCAAAATCTAACATAGTTTCTTGCTCATGGAACACTACATCTCTGCTTCTAATGACTCTCTTCTTTTTTGGATCCCATAACATGTAGCTGAATTCCTCATCTCCATAGCCCAGAAAAATGCAAGGAATGACTCTATCATCAAGTTTTTGTCTCTGCTCCTTACTTACATGAGCAAAGGCTTTGCATCCAAATACCTTCAAATGAGAGTATTTTATATCATGTTCGTACCATACTCTCACAGGGATGTCAAAGCCCAATGGAACAGACGAAGATCTGTCAATTAGGTAGCACGCAGTTTGAACAGCTTCACCCCAGAATGGCTTAGGCAGTTTAGTCATTCTCAGCATACATCTGACCCTTTTCATAATGGTTCTATTGATTCGTTTGGCCACACCATTATGTTGCGGGGTGCCAGGAACCGCCTTCTCATGTCTGATGTCATGCTCAAAGCAATAATTCTTGAAATCATGGGAAGTGTACTCACCCCCATTATCACTGCGAAGACACTTCAAAGGTTTCTCGGTTTGTCTCTCCACCATGGCATGAAACCTTTTGAAGCATTGTAACACATGGTCTTTAGTCTTTAGAAAGTACACTCATACTCTCTATGAAGCATCATCAATAAACGTCACGAAATATCTGCTACCACCCAGAGTCTTCACCTTCATGGGATCACATACATCAGAGTAAACCATATCTAAAATATTTTTCTTTCACTTGAATCTTTTGCTGAAAGAAACTTATGATGCTTGCCAAATAAACAAGGATCACAATGATTTAGCTTTGTATCTTTGGCATAAGGAATGAGGGATTTCCTTGCCAAAATCTGCAATCCTTTCTCACTCATATGAGCCAGTCTTTTATGCCACAAATTTGGTGAAGCATCATCCTCGACTGCATTCAACTCTTCTCCAACTTGCTTGATATGAGTTTTATACAAGGTTTCCTCGAGCAATAACCACCGAGCCTTTGGAAACCTTCCATTTGGCATCACCAAAGCTACTATGGTATCCAGCTCGATCTAGAGCATGCACAGAAATCAGATTCAGGCGCAGATCCGGTACATGTCGCACATCTTTCAACGTCAATGTGCAACCCACATTTGTCTGAATGCTCACATCACCAACTCCCACAATGTTTGCATTGCTGCCGTTACCCATCCTTACTTTGTCAAAGTCTCCTGCTTTGTACGAAGTAAAGAATTCTTTGTTTAGAGTAGCATGATATGACGCTGCTGAGTCAACAACCCATTCATCACATGTATCCGCAACATGGCACTCTTCATTATCGAGAGTGAATAACACCACTTCCCCATATGTCACAAGGGTTCTGGTATTTTCATCATTTGCCATAATCCTTCGATTATTCTGATCTATGTTCTTCCGGTATTTGCAGTTCCTTTTGATGTGTCCCTCTTCACCTCATTGAAAACATTTGAACTGTCTTCTAAATTGTGACTGAGATCTATCTCTGGGTTTATTGGATCGACCTCTACTTTTACTTCTTCCCCTGTTTTCTGTTGTAAGGGCTTGAGAATTATCTGTCCCCAAGTCTTTCCTTCTGGCTTCTTCATTGAACATGCTATCTTTGACTTTGGTCAGAGATAATTGCCCATCTGATGTAGTGTTGCTTAACGATACCACCAAAGTCTCCCAGCTCTCCGGCAAAGAACTCAAAAGTAGTAGTGCTTGTAATTCTTCATCCAGCACTAGCTTCGTAGTCAACCGATTTACCATGTCTTGAAAATCACTCAAGTGTTCAGCAACAGATTTTCCTTCTCTGTACTTGAGGTTCACCAGCTTTTTAATTGTGAAAGCTTTATTTTGTGCAGTCTTCCTTTCATAGAGATATTGTAAATTCTTCCACAGAGTCTGGGCATTTGTCTCTCTGGCCACATGGTGGAACACGCTAATGTCCACCCACTGCCTGATGGTTCCAATAGCCTTCCGGTGCATCTTTTTCCAATCTTCCGATGTAACTACATCTGGCCTTGCATCTTCTTTTTCAACAGAATCATATAGATCCTTGCAGAAAAGTATATTCTCCATTCTTGGCTTCCAAATGGAGTAATTTGCAGCCGTCAAAATCATCATGGTGCCTGTAGTCGTTTTCATTTAATTACACAACACAACCCCAAAAATCAACTAGGAGCTCTAATACCACTTGTTGGGCTTTGGGACCGATTCACAATGTAAATTATAAAGGCGCAGCGGAAATAAATTGAGCGAGGCAATAGAAAAAGTGATACCAATATTTTAATGTGGAAAACACTCAAATAACGAGAGTAAAAAACCACGATCCAAATTCCAAAAAATATTTCACTATATGCAGGATAATTACAATACCTTTTCCACACTCTTATCACACAAGAGGTACAAATATAATGTTTCCTAGTGAGACCTCTTCTATTCAAATACTATAATTTATTGTACAAATTATAGTGCCAAGGAGTAATCGAAATGATACCCAAAAATTCCCGATGTGTATTTCTCCCAGTGTATATTCCCACATCCTACACTTTAGGATTACTCACATTCTATTTTTTGCTCACTACCAGAAGAAATATTAATTTCTAAAGACTTATAAAATGCTCTACTATGTAAATATTGTTTTGCTCTGGAGTTATATTTTGAACTGAGGGGGAAGCTCTATTTACGGGGTGCAAAACATGTAACGAAACGCGTTAACACGTTACACCCCCTTCTCGCATTTCACATGGGACGACCATCGAAAAAAGGAAAAATTCTTTTGGCTGGACCCCACAGTAACCAACCTACACGTATTCTAGCTTCTTTTGCTAAGGATTATCATGCTGGCCCACAAGTGTGGTAGTGCACCATTTCATGTACTTAAATCTGTTTTTTTCAACCACCGGAGGCTGGCACAAGTGGAAGGGGCTTGTGTCCCTTAAGCATGTGGTCGTGGGTTCGAGTCGTACCCGAGGCGCATGTGAATGGAGCAAGCCTTACTGGGAGCATCGCCCCCGAAAGGGCCCGACCGTGGTGCGAGGATTAGTCACCCTGTTGCGCGAGTGGATACCCTGATTCATCCAAAAAAAATCTGTTTTTTTCAGACCTTATAATTCATGAAAGTTTATTTCCCTTGATTTTTTTTTTTTTTTATTATTCCATACCAAAAACTAAACTTAAAAACACGTTTTTTTGTTTAAGGAACTTAACAATACTTTAGAATAGTAGTGATAGAAACTTATCTTCTAACACACTCCTTTGAACACACTTTGTCATTTGCTCGGTCACACATTTATTTAAATCCAGTACTTAACTATGGAAGTGAAAGTATATGATTTAATAAGAGAAAAATAATTTTTTAATTTTATTTTTGGAGAGTATAATTTAAATTTCAAATTTATCCTTATAAATGTTGACTTTTTAAAATTAGTCCTTATATTTTATTTTTTTGGTGTTTTGGTCTCTGCTTTTTCTTTTTATTTTGGTTTTGGTTTCCGTTGTCAACTATAGATGAAAAATTCTGAAGTGACTGATGGGATAAGGACCAAAACGGAAAGAAAAAGCACGGACTAAAATTTTCGGATAGAGAAAATATGATATCCAAAAATAAACTCATTTGCATTATCCTAAACCATAACTAACAGTGGATACCAAAATCAAAAAGAACAGAAAAATAGGAATCAAAACCCAAAAAAATAAAATGTAGTGATTAATTTCAAAGAAATCAATATTTAAAAAGGCAAATTTGGTATTTAGTCTTTGTTTGGTTTGGGAAGAGATTTTGAGGAAAAAGAAAAAAGGGGGTTTAGCATGTTTGGTTGAGGAGAGAAAAAGCATGGACTAAAATTTCCGGATAGAGAAAATATGATATCCAAAATTAAAACTCATTTGCATTATCCTAAACCATAACTAACAGTGGATACCAAAATCAAACAGAACAGAAAAATAGGGACCAAAATCCAAATAAAATAAAATGTAGTGATTAATTTCAAAGAAATCAATATTTAAAAAGACAAATTTGGTATTTAGCCTTTGTTTGGTTTGAGAAGAGATTTTGTGGGAAAAGAAAAAAGGGGTTTTAGCATGTTTGGTTGAGGAAAGAAAATAAGGAGGGGGAGGAAAATAGGTGAGACCCACACAAAATTTTTTTCTCTTCCCCATTGGCGAGAGAATGGAAATAGATTTGTCTTCACGTATCTCAGTACATCACTTATTGAGTAATATACCAAAATGTTTCTTTTTTAAAAAATATTTTTTTTTATCATATGAAATAAGGTTATAGTTATCTTTTGATAAATTTATTATTTTATCTCTTTTCACTTTTTTCTTCAACCAAACAAAATGAAAAAAAAAAACTCAGCCTTTCTCTATCTCTTATTTCTTCACATTTTCTCTCATTCTGAACAACTACAAATTCTACTCCTTTCTTCACTATAATCTCTCTTTCTTACTTCTTTATCTCATATCTCTCTCTTCTCATTTTTTTTCATGTAATCAAACAAAGTCTTAAACTTAATGCAATATCTTTTCATAAATATCTCTCTCTTTTTTTTTTATTGCTTTGGGTTTTTTTTCTATAGTATCTTTCTAGCATTATTTGTACTAGACCAACAATCTGAATATTGAATTGCACACTTTCAACATGAAATTTTCATATTATAAAATCATAACCAATGGCATGAGTTACCGTCACATGATTATAACTCAAAATTGTATATCGGGTTGGCTCAAGTGGTGCGATACTGCCAACTTGAGAACTTGGAATGGGGTCTGAGACTAAGAAGTCTCAGGTTCGATTCCCAGTTAACACACTCCGCTAGGAGAGGCATAAAAATGTGACCTATTGCAAGATTAGTCTCAAGGATTCCGTGATATTAAGGATGCTCTTAGAGACACCTGTGGTACTGGTCAAAGAGTATAGAAAAAAAAACAAATCAAAATTGTACAATATATTATTTATGTTAAGAAAAAAATGACCTATCATTTATCTAAATAATAATACAAAATATATCATTTGGTTGGCTTCCTTTAATTTTAATAGTGGATGGTCAATTTGTGTGATAATTGTATAAATTTTTCCTTAAACAAAAATAAAATTTGAAATAATAATATTGGCTAAATCCAATATTAAGGAATAATTTTATCGTACATGGTAAAGTAATACAAAATAGTAATACCAATATAGGTTGGAATGAGAGGTAAGCATTTTATCGGATTCAATTTCTTGTGGATGCAAAAAAATCACGTTGAAAGACTCACTTGACATAACCAGATACACGATCCGGGTCGAATCCAGACCTACTTGAAGAACCGAGTGGGCAAAAAAAAATTATATAGAATGAAAAAGCTAAATTGATCTATGAATTTTTTTTTGACAAAACTTGATCATTAAAAAAAACTTCAAAATAGTCCTTTAAATACCACAAGAGGATATTAAGTTTTAGGTTCTGGTTAACAAGTAGTAGTAAAATAATTCCAAGTTAATATTAATCAGAAAATCTTAAAAATCACACCTTTCTCTACTAATATACTAGTTTTAGTTTCCTAAGAGCATTTAACATTTTCTTAAGTTTTACAGTATTCAAATATTATACGATTTTATGCAAAAGTGATTATATCCCGCGCATTGCGTGGGTCAATTGTAGTAGTTTTTTCACACTGAAGAAGCCTCTCCACAGGAAGAACCAAAAACCCTAGCACTCATCTCTCTCGCGATTTTAAGGAAGAAAAACCGCTCCACATGATCCCGTCGCTATCGCCGCCTCTGGGTGGTAGCTAGTGTGCCATCTCTGCTGCTGTTACCGTCGGTTCTGTCTCTGCTGCCTCGCTGTTGCTGCTGCCGTCGCTACTGTGCCGCCGCCGCCGCCGCCGCCGCCGCCGTACAACCCCTTACTCAGTTACTCTCCTTTCTCCCATTCTTGAAGATCCGAAGTAGGTGCTCACTCCCTGTTTCCTCTGATTATTGGGTTTCAACTTATTGCACTTTTTTTTTTATGTTTATTTAAAATGTGCTTACATTTAAAGTGCTTATTTTATTGAAAGTAAAAACATAAACATAGCAGATCAATTTAACAGTGATTTTATTGAAAGAACAGATTATTGCTCTTTGGTTCACCAACCTGTATTTAAAGTGCTTATGTTTATGGAATTCTCTCCAATGACTTTGAATATCTGATTTTGTAGGATGTCTACTGAGCATATACTTCCATTCATTTGGAACTTTTATATGTATATGATGGAAGTAGGTTTGGAACTTTTATATGATGCTTTTTATGATTAAAGTTTTGGAGGATATTCATTAATCATTATGCTGTAAATGGAAATGCTCATTTCTCTATATGAGCATGCTGATATAGTGCATATTTTTCCAGCTTAATGTAGTGCTGAAATGGGGTGGGGTAGAGGGGTGTTGGAGTGGTGAGCAAGTGAAATAATTGATTTGTTGTTGGGAAAAGTTGTTTTTGAATTTCGGATAGTTTTATCTAACTTAAGTTAATGGGATTGATATTAATGTAGTGTCCAAGACACAATGTCTAAGATATACCCCTAGCTCAAGGATATAGTGAGATCTGAGAGCTAGAAAGTGATCTGATGTTACTGGGTGATTCTTTGGTATTCTAGCTATCCAGTTGGGATAACTAGGGTTTCCCTAATCACAGGTGTGTGCAAGTGTGAAATTAGGGAGTGAGAGAACGTACCTGAGCCCCTTGCTGGAGACAGCTATTTATAGGGGTGGCATTGGACCTTGGGGGCCTGTACGGAGGTCCAGCAAGGCAGCTAACGTGTCCCATTTAGGATAAGGGATGAGTCATTCATCCTTATCCTGTATTGGGAGATCTTATCCCTGTGGCGAGTTAGGCTCACGCGCCCCTAGCTCGGACTCTTAAGGGGCGAGGCCCACGTGGTCGGTCCAAGGTCGCTAGGGTGGGTCCTAGAACAAGCGCTCGGCCTGGATAGGCACGGTCTGTATAATCTGATTATTCTGGTCGGCTGGGTATTGCAAGGGTAGGACCGAGGGTCGGTCCGCCACAATTGGGATCTTGGGTCAGAGGGGAATTGAATTTTAAAGATTAGACTTGTTCAATCAGATATCTAGGATGTTAAAAAATGTGTTTCGAATTTGATGCCTTAGTTTATCAAGAGTAAGATGGTTGCGGATGCTGGTAAGCAGACAAGGTTTGTTACATGAGAAAAATGTGTGTGTGTGTGTGTATATATATTATATGTCAAGTTTGAGAAATGGCAAGTTGAAAGCTTGCTTATCTTCGTATTAGGTTATTAGAAGAATGATAAGTAGATTTTTTCTAAAGGTGGAATCAGTTGGCGGGTTTATCACCGAACAGATTGGTGGAAGGTTGATTTCTTAGTGTTGGTGTAAGGGCTTACTCTTCTTATGTGGCCTTATATAATGTGGAGGATAAGTCAAGCTATGGGGTGAGTAGGTTTTGGAGGATGCTAGAGTTAGTAATTTAATTTATGATAAGATTTGATTTTCACATTCTCGAGGGCCATTTGTTTGAACACATATTCTATTATGCTATTATTTCTATTATTTACTTTCTGACCCTGAGGGCTCATGTCTTGTACATATTCGGATCTTGTAATGTACTTGCTGTGGCTTTTTGTTAATTGTAATTTTATGTCTGATTCTTGCAGCTGCAGATGGAGTTGTTATTGTAACAAAGAAGAAACTCCCATCTATATTGTTCTTGAGCTTTTGTTAGCATCATGTCTAATAATAATAATAATAGTAAACATCAGCAGAATCCCTTGCAAAACAATGGTTTAGGAATGCAAAATCCAAACGTGATGATGCCCTTTATGCCAAACATGCAGCAACCATCCATGAATACTGCTCCTCCACTTCCTTTCATGAATGCTGCTAATCATATGATTCCCTTGCAAAACAACAACCATATGCATTTGCCTCATATGGCTCAGTCCTTCGTAGGGTTAGGTCCCCAAAATCCCGTGTATCCTTTTCAGGGACAACAAGTCACACAGAGTGTGCCTCAAATGAACTTGTCTCAACTCCACGGTCAAATTTTAGCCCAGGGTATTATGAATATGCTTCAGCAGCAGCAGCAGCCTAATATGAATATGAATATGAATATGTCGAATATGAATATGGTGAATGGACAATTTTGTGCACCCTATCCTGTGCAAAATATGAATCAGCAATTACCTATGCAAATGCCAAACCCTTCTCAAGTTATTCCATATGGTATGCGTCCCGGTTCCCGTCCCATGTTTGGGTTTCCGAACCAAATGCCTCAGGCTATGGTTCCACAAAATCCAATCTTTTCCCCAAATCCTCAGATGGGTCTTGTGCCTGGAAATCAGGTTAGGCCGCCTGTTAACCAGAATGAGAAAAATGCAAATGCTTTTTCGCCTCAGCAGTCGCAAAGGAGTGACAATTCTGCATCACGGAATCCTAATTCAGTTACGACGTCACCGGTATTCTAAGTTAAAACTGATGTGTCTTTTCTCTGTCTTTTGCCATGTTTGTTATTCTACTGATGTGGCTGTTGTATTTGATTCAAACCATAACAATTGCTGCAGGGAAATCCGAATAGCAATGTTAAAACTTATGTTCCACATTCTAACTGGAAAGGATCACCAAACCAAAACTTGAAAAATAAACCTAATGGAGAGGGGTTTCAAGGAGGGTATGTTATTTTCTTCTCTCTCGCATTACTATTGGTTTATTGCGTCAACATATGATGACTTACATAGTTTTCCCACACATATAGATTTCAGAAGTCCAAGTTTCATGATATCAACAATGGAAAGAATAAAAGTGGGTTTCATAAAGAACAAAGGGGCAAAGGTGTGAACTTATCTTTTCTACCTTATTACTAAACTATTAAGATGCAAACATTTTTCTACATATAGACTAATGCCTGTGGCAAAAGCAGGGCCCAAAAATAGGATGTCAGGGCATTTTGGTTCTGATTCTATTGAACATAAGCAGGAACCAAAAAGGTAGCTGCTGCTTGATTTTCTATCCCTTTTCATTAGCTTCAGTCTATTACTTGTTAGCAATGCTTCACATTTAACTTTTTTAAGACATTCATAGAGTGAGTAACTAGATGCTAATTAAATGATCTGTCACTAGAAATGATTGCTATTTTAGATTTAGAAAGACTGTTTTGTGTAATATTACATGTTTATTTCATCGTAAACAACTATCAAGGAATACCTGTCTGCCAATGAACTCGTTACTTTGTGAACTGATGTCCTGAAAATTAGATATCTTCTGAGTGTAATATGTTCTTTAAAATTTAAGGTTAGTATCATTATAATGTTTGAAATTTTGAATATAAATAATGTAAACAGGATAGGCAAAACAATGTGTTTAAGAAATTTAGCCGTTCTTGTTAGAAACTTTGGGGTATACTCTCCGTTCTTTAACAAAAACGTTTAGTGTTCTATTCTGTCACTAGTCACTAAATTTAATACATTTTAGGTATTTTAAAATATGGGTCAAAATTGATAGAAAAGCTTTACTAAAGCTGACGCGAGAGTTCTACCGCATAGGTACAAGGCCAACAATGTTGTATGGGGCTGAATGTTGGTCGGTAAAATGCCAACAAGAGAATAAAATTCATGTAAAAGAGATGAAGATGTTGCATTGGATTAGTGGACACATTAAACAAAATAGGATTAGGAATGAGTGAGTGCATTGGAGAGAAAGTTGAAGGAGTTCTCCCACCCCCCTCATCGTAAAAAAAGATGGTAGAGTCCCGCCTTAGGTAGTTTGGGCATGTGTGGATGAGACTAGTAGAAGCCGAGAGTAGATCATATGGAGGCTATTCCAATTGCTATAGGTAGAGGAAAGCCAAGAAAAACCATAAGCGAAACAATTAAGAATCATCTAGAGATTAGTGCCTTATAAATGGACTTGATTTATGGTAGAGCATTGTGGCTCGTTCAATCCATGTAGCCGATCCCACCTAGCGGGAATAAGGCTTGTTGTAAAATATGGGTCAAAATCCCTTCAAAAAGATTTTTTGGGTCGAAATAGGCAATCAACCAACTCTGTCCACAACCACCAGACTGGTAACCTGCTTCCAAAAAATTTTATGGGTTACGGAATTGTTCATTTTACCTATATGTTGATAATTTCAGGGTGAATGAGTAAATGATGAATTAGCTTGAAAAAAAAATCGACATGTTATAATAAACAAATCACTTAAGGATATTTTATAAAATAGAATATCACTAATTATAATGGAGTGTAATAGCTTCACCCGCTGAATCTAACTTCGCAACATATATACATTGACAGATATTTCTGTTATAGTAAAGGCTGTAAAGCATTTGAGTCTCTATATGAAGTTATGAACTGAGTCAAATAACACTTGTATAGCTAAACCACCTTCCCCGCTTTCCACATGAGATCTTTCACGATGCTTGTACCAGAATATCAGATATTTTTGTTTAGATAATTGCCTTCTAGATAACCATCAAGATGAACCGGGAAAATATGTTTTCTCATTTGGTGATGTTTTCTGCTTCTTTTCACATTTTAGTTTTGTCTTCTCTTCACATTTTATGTTACTTAGCCTTTTCATATTGTAACTTATATTTTGTTTTTACAAATGGCAATATCTCAACTCTTTAACTTTGATTTTGTGTATGTTTTCATGAATGGTTAGATCCTCCCCTGTGACGTATACTGAGCAAGAAATTCAACAATGGCGTGAAGCACGGAGGAAGAATCACCCTTCCAATAATAACATTGATAAGGTTTCAAACAAATTGCATTATCTACTGCTTGTGTTTTGTCTAATAAGTACTAACTGAATACTACTTGCAGAAACAGAGTAAACATCAGAAAGACTCCAAGGTTGTTGATAGGGAGGTCTTACAAAAAGAGGTATACTTATTATAGTTTTTTCTTTACAAATTGAAAATACCTCCCGGTAAAAATATTCTTATATCGCCAAATATAATTTTGTTATTCAATTGAGAGCTGACAGCTAGTAGCTTTTACTTTTTATGCTGAAATCTATGTGATGACAAATAAATTTTGCTTGGAAATGTAGTGATTGTATTTTAACCCTTAATGCAATTGTCTTTGCAGCTGAAGGAGGTTTTAGCAAAGCAAGCTGAGTTAGGAGTTGAAGTTGCTGAAATACCATCATATTATCTGAAGGATGCTAAAAATCAAGGTCATCAGGGTGAAGGAAAAAACACATTTAGAGAAAAAAGGAAATTCAAAAACAAATTCAACAAGAAATCAAACAGAAATGGCCGGTTTGGCAAGAAACAGAAGTTTGCTGACGAAGATTTTTCAAGCAGCCCTTCTATAAACAAGAGAGAGCCAACTTTATTGCAGAAACTCTTGAATATAGATATAAAGAGGGATAAGAGCCACCTGTTTCAGGTTTTCAGGTTCATGGTAATAAATTCTCTCTTCAAAGATTTTCCTGATAAGCCACTGATGTATCCATCCGTTGTGGTTAAAGAAATTGGGACTGAAGGTGTTGCTGAGGAAAAACATTGTCACATTAGAAAAGATGTTCTTGGACAAGGTGATGAGAAAACAGTTCTTGTTAACCACATTAATGATAATTGCCATGATAGTGAAGATGAAGAGAGTGATGAAGATGAGAATGACTCTGTTGAGCATGAAGAGGATGGACAAATTATAAAAGATTAATTTCAGTTTTGCTCTCTGTTCTTGCAGTAAAGCTTTTGAACACCAAAGGTTGTAACTTTCCAGTTGATTTGTTCCCATCGTTTTATAATCATAGTGCATATTTTTATCCAAATTTAAAAAAAAAAATAAAATTATAGTGCATGATATTATAGTTATTGGAGTTTTGTATCATCATACTACATTTGGAGATGCAGATATATAGTAGGCAACGGTGAAAGGAGTGAAAACATCGTGCACGATGAGATGAAATTTAATAAAAACTAAATTTGAAACTTGACGTGGGGAATGGATCAGCAAGTTTTTTAGTAAATTATTAAGACTGAGTTGCTTACCACTCGTTCCAACTCATATTGGTGGATGCACTCCAAATTGGCCGGGTGGAAATTGAATTGTTTATCCTTAGCTGGTAGAATTATTCTGGCAAAATCGATTCTAGGGCCCATGGTAAATCATAATCTTCAACATGGCCATATTCCATGGAGCATATGCGAAGAAATTGAGAAGCTTCGTAAGACACATCTCCTAAGTTGGGATTGCCTTTGCCTCAAAAAATCTCTTGACTCAAGGGTCTTGGGTTTAGGAGAATCAACAATTACAATTATGCTTATTTATTGATAGTAGGTTGGGGTGTTATAACCAAACCTAACAAGTTATGTGTCAAGGTTCTTGAGGGAAAATATGGTCTTGGGGTGGATCTAACCAACCAGGCCATTGCCAAACCTTTCGACTTGGCTTACAAACTCCATTTAATTTCTGTTTTATTTCTTATTTTTAGTTTTTCAATTCAATTAATCAAAAACCCAAAAATATTGGTTACTTTTCAAGTTTCATTAGCAATTATAATAATATGAAAGTTATTGAAAACAATTTGCAATCCTCGTGGGAACGATAATTTTACTTCTACTTTATTACTTTTGCACGATCTAGTATACTTGCTAGAAAAGTACAACAAGCTCCCTTAAAAAAAAAGTATTACTCTCTCCAGCTCGAATTATAAAAAAGAAAAAATATATTTATCTTGGTTTAAAATATAAGCAAAATTAACTAACTTTATTAAATTTTGTTTCATCCTTAATGCCACTTTCCTAAAATATCTCTAGAAAATTGTTATTTTATTTAATTTTTCTTTAATTCTCAATACTACTTTCCTAAACTACCTCTATTTTTTTATAAATTTGATAAAAATAAATATAATCAACTAATCTCATTGATAAGTGTAAAAGTAGTTAAATTTGGTTATAATTCGAGCCGAAGGGAGTATTGTTAACTACTAGTGTTCTCTCTGTCCTTTGTTATAAGGCATAATTTTGATAGATTTTTTGTCTCTTTTTATAAGTCGTTTTAAAATATTTAGGTAGCATTAAATAGTTTATTTCAAATACACCTCTCATAATTACATAAGGGTGATAGGGTAATAATTACCATAAAGAGAGAAATTGATAAAGTTGCAAAGTTTTAAATAGGGATAACTTTGGAAATACAACATATTTTTTGATAAATTACTTTTCTTAATATTTGTGAATTAGGTAAAAATGACTTATAATAAGAGATGAAGTGAGTACTTATTATAGGTTGCGACGACCCAAATTTATTTCCCTTTTATTTGATTCTTTTATTAAAATGCGGATTAATTTTTCGCCTTTTTGAAAAATAAACTCAAGCCATCACTAAATCTAATAAACACATCACAACAACAAATGGATATAGACAAAAACTAATTTAAATAGTATACATTGTTATCAACGGTTTCAAAACATATTTCACATCATTAGCAGCTGGAGCGTAGCTTTTACTAACCATCACATCAAAAGATAGACTCCGAGTTAACATATATACAATATATCACAGACAAAAGGCATAACCTAGAGCCTTGGTTCCAAACTCCATTAGACTATAGTCAAGAGAGTAAAAGTCCTGCTAATTAATATTATACCATCCCACCGTTACGTACCTAATTCAGTCACCAGTAACCCACTGGCTTCCTGTTGAGTTCTCAACCGGATTATCCTCAGCCTTGGGGTTTTCTCCTTCTTCTGGATCCTCTTCCTCTGGATCCTCCTCCTCTTCAAGATCCTCTTCCTCTTCCTCGCCTTCCGAATGCTGTGTTGACCCACTAGGAACATATTCCGGAGTCAACACTCTCGATCGAGTGGAAGGGCCAGGATGAGTAGGATCCTCACGTATAATCCTCTCACGAGGAGGAGAAGGACTCACAGGAAGGGCACGTCTAAAATGATGATTCGGAGGTGGAGGATAACCTGGTCGATATCTCAAAGCAGGTGGAATGTGCATAATATAAATCATGGGAAGCCTTACCCTCTTAGGACGCATGCGGGATAGTGGATTCGGATGATGAAAGATCACTTCGACATCACCTTCGAATACTACCCGGTCATCCTCATAATGCCACTGGCCACTATGGAGTGGCCTCATCTCTATGCAGAAGAGATTCCTCGCCATGCCTAACAAACAAAAGGGCAGGGGGGTAAGTCATAGCCGAAACACATCATCAAATAATAATCTATCAGTACTAGAAATAACAAACACAAAGAATCAAGTAATCAAAGAATAATGCATATACAAGTGCACACCCAATTTATCATACAATTCTCTTGTAATTAAGTGGCATGATGCATGTATTCCGATTCTCATTCTTCTCGTCCGGATCCAATATCATTCTCATATACAACCCTTCGTCTGAATTCAATTCCTATGAATTCAACTCTTTCTCTAATCAAAGGAAAGCAACTAGAAGTAAACGCCTTTCAACCACGACAGATCACGCAACTCATCTATGCGTACCCTTCTCTCTATGGTTAGATCATTGCCCAAGGCCCGTCCTTCGCAGTCATGATATGTACCTAGAGGCCGATAGGATATATTATGGTTACGCAAAACTATACCGGGAAAAGTCTGTAGAACCCCTCCACCATATGACCGTTTTACCCATAATAATCCACAATGGTTACTAACGAATCACCGTCGAACCTAACCTCTACACATTCTCGACCCGGTTCTAAGAATTCTCTTTCCAATTCTAAGAATCGTCGAATCTTTCCCGATACCATCCGCAACTCCTCGTGCGAATGCAAATAATTATCGTTTCACTTTTCATAATTAGTTCATTTCATAATCATTAGTTCACATTCATAATCATCCGTCATCAAGATCATCATAGAAATATTCATTTATTCATAAAAATACATTTCATATTCTATAAATATTTTAGATCAAAGCTAGGTGTATTAAAAATGGGCTTTTTCCGTTTTCAGGGTCATTCTAATCGATTAGCATGTAAAAAATTCAAATTTTGGTGGTAAATTAAAGTAGTCTAATCGATTAGCCATAGGGTCAAATCGGTCAGATCCTGTAAAATTTCACCTGAAATGATGTTTTAACGTACCAATCTCTTGTGCACTTCACTTTAATCAAAACTAAGCCAAAACATATCAATATCACATATAATCAGACATGTTCATGAATATTTTAAGAAATCAAAGCATCGTCTTCACATCCAATTCACTTAATATGCATAAAAAACGTAAAATTACAACTTAACATAGAAATTTCATTTCCTTTATAAAAGAGTCCAAGTCCAGAATTTATTTAGCTCATATTCATCATATAAAAGTTGTTCAATTCAAGAAATGGGATTGGAATGACCTCCAAGTCATTTTCCCACCTCAAGTTCTCATTTTTCATTACTTTGCCCTTGAGTTCATGTGAACTCCTACATTTCTTGCCATTGGATTATTATTCTAGTACCCGGATAACTTCTCCCTTACCTATCTCAAGTGTTTGGATTGGTTTGGAGTGGAAAAAAACAAGTTTGTTGGGAAAATCCCAACCTTTGGTTTCAGCTGCCAAGTTCTATGTTTTCAGTTCAACAAGGGTACAAAATCGGTGTTGATCATCATGAATAAGGCATAATTATTTGTTATCAAGGGTTACAATCAAAACTAGGACATGTTATCTTGAAAATAGAAAAATTTTGAAGCTCAAAGGATGCTCGAGCGTACCTCACGAATCAAAGAAAGAGAGCTTGACGAATCTGAAATTCAGATTTCAGATTCAAATACCAAAGTTTGCAGGGTTATATCTTTCTCTACACTCCACCAATCAAGAAAACTTGGTACCAAATTGAAGGGGGTTGAACAAGCTTTGATTTGGTGTATGATTTGTAAGGGTTTGAGACTTAGATCATAAAGAACGAATCAGGGAAAGTTCATGACTGAAAAATACGATTTTGCAGAGAAGTTAGGTTGTTCTTGAGTTTTTTCATGAATATGGAGGGAGATCAACACTTAAACTCATAAAATAACCCCTCCCAAATGTCCCTATCAATTAAGCACAGTGCCCGGTTCATGATTTTTATGCAAATTTGTGGTTAAAATCATGTTTAATCTCAGCCATTCGTGATCCAATCGACTTACTGTTGGCTGTTTGAGTCGGTTCTAATCGATTAGACTTTCTTCTAATCGATTAGTCTAATAGATTAGAATTTTAATCTAATCGATTATACAGTGCATGGTGATAGGACCGTTTGCATTTAAAATGCCATAACTTTTTCGTTAGCCGTCAGATCTTGCTCAAATTTGGAGATAAGCTTCCTAACATACTTATCTTCATATCCAACGGTTGGGTTTGTGTCTAATTTTGTAAATATTTTATTTTAGTTTTTTTTATTATTATACTTTCACATAATAACATAGAATTCACACCATAATCATAAAATATATTTTATATTTTATTTGATCTATATTTATAATTTTGAAGGTAAATTCCAGTGGGTACAACTCTCCCCTACTTCAAGGAATTTCGTCCCCGAAATTCTCCTAAACTTATATAGATTCGAACAAATGAGGATACTCCTCACACATTTGATCTTCTAACTCCCAAGTCATGTCGATGACTTCACCTCGCTTCAATGTGACTTTGACTAATGGAATGTCCTTTCCTCTCAGCTTCTTGATTCTTCGATCTTCGATACAGATCGGACCAGTATCGAACGTCAAATTATCCTTCAATGGCAACATATCCGGTTGAATCTGGATGATAGCAGAGGGATCATGCACAAACTTTCGAAGTTGAGAAACATGAAAAACATTGTGCAAGTTGGATGGAAACATAGGTAAAGCAATTTGGTAAGCAACAGGGCCAACTCTTTTCAAAGTTTGGTAGGGACCAATAAATTTTTGTTGACAACGTTTTGGGTTTCAAAACACGACCGATACCCGTTGCCGGAACAACTCTAAGGAAAACATGGTCGCCTTCTTCGAATTCCAACTTAGATCTCCTACGATCGGCATAACTCTTTTGTCGACTTTGAGCAGTCTTCATTTCCTCTTGAATGACTTTGATTTTCTTCGTCGTATCTTGAACTATATCGGGACCGATGAACGCATTATCCCTCACTTGGAACCAACATAGTGGGATTCTACACTTTCTTCCGTATGAGGCTTCAAATGGCGCCATCCCGATACGTGTCTGATAACTGTTGTTGTAGGTGAATTCCGCCAAAAGCAACAACTGGTTCCAACTGAAAATTTGGCTCCTTTCCTTTCGTACTTAGCCTTTGCTTCTCCTGCAATTCAACATCTCTTTGTTGTAATTCCCGAATCAGAAATTCATTAGAAATTTGCAGCATTCCCAATCTGATACTTTTCTGGTCAAATTGCATTGCTAAGTTTAGATCTCGAAATTTCTCAATCAGCTTAGCTTCCTTCAGCATTAAAACACTCACATGCAAAGTTTTACGACTTAGAGCATCAGCTACCACGTTGGTCTTTCCAAGGTGGTACTGCAACTGAAAGTCATAATCTTTGATAAACTCCTTCCATCAGCGTTGCCTCATATTCAGTTTTTTTTTATCAAAAAGATACTTCAAACTCTTATGACCACTGAATACTCGTAACGTAACTCCATATAAATAGTGTCTCCATATCTTCAATGCAAACACAATGGTAGCGAGCTCCAAATTATGTGTTGGGTAGTTCTCTTCATGAACTTTTAATTGTCGTGACGCATAAGCCACAACTTTCCCTTCCTGCATCAAAACAGATCCCAAACCTTGTTTCGAAGCATCACAGAATACTTCAAAACCTTTCTGTGGATCGGGTAAAATTAACACCGGAGATGATGTCAATTTACCTTTAAGCTCCTGAAAACTTGCTTCACATCTTTCATCCCAGACGAAAGGTTGCTCTTTCCGAGTCAGTCGTGTTAGAGGAAGAGCAATCTTGGAGAATCCTTCGATGAATCTCCTATAATATCCGGCTAATGCCAAAAAACTTGGAATCTCTGTGACCGTCTTTGTCCTTTCCCAATTGAGCACAACTTCAACTTTGGCCGGATCGACTGCAATGCCTTCTTTAGAAATTATATGCCCAAGTAAGTTCACTTCCTTCAACCAGAACCCACACTTGAATAACTTAACATACAATTTCTTCGCCTTAAGGATTTCTAACACAATCCTGAGGTTTGTGGCATGCTCCTCTGGATTCTTAGAGTAGATTAGAATATCATCGATAAACACTCCTACCAAAGAATGCAGATAAGGCCGAAAGATCTTATTCATGTAATTCATGAATACGGCTGGAGCATTGGTCAGTCCGAAAGGCATCACTACATACTCGTAGTGTCCATATCGAGACCGAAATGCACTCTTTGGAATATCTTCCTCCCTTATACGGATCTGATGGCACCCAGACCTCAGATCAATCTTAGAAAATACCGCTGCTCCACGAACTTGGTCCATCAAATCATCAATTCTTGGGAGAGGGTACTTATTCTTCACTGTCACCTTATTCAGCTGTCGATAGTCTACACACATTCTCATGCTCCCATCCTTTTCCCTAAAGAAGAGGACAGGTGCACCCCATGGTGAGACGCTCGGTCTTATGATTTGCTTCTCCAACAGATCTTCTATTTGCTTCTTCAGCTCTGCCAACTCTTGGGGCCATACGATAAGGTGCAATTGAAATGGGACCAGCTCTAGGGACCAATTCGATGCTAAACTCCACTTCCCGCTTCGGTGGCAACCCAGGCACCTCTTCAGGAAACACTTCCGGAAACTCACGAACTATCGAGATATTATCTATCTTTGCCTCCTCCTCAACAATAGCAAAAAGCAAACATAGATAACCTTCCGGTTGGCTAAACAGAGATTCTGAATTTTGAAAGATCAGGGATTTTCTATGGCAATTGATGGTTACATCGTTAGCGGACATCCAATCCATTCCCAGTATCACATCCAATTGCGATAGAGGCAAAAAAAATCAAATTAGCATGAGTCGTTCGGTCTAATACCGTAACTTGACAATTTAGAGAAACTCTCGAAGAGATAACTGGAGAGTTACTCGGGGTTGACACTTTCAAATCATAAGGCATATCTGAAACTACTATCTTCAGACGACTAACACACTCGTACGAAACAAACGAATGCGTTGCACCAGAGTCAAACACAATCTTACAAGGCATACCATTCAGAAAATAGTTACCTTGAACAAGATCTTCATATTGATCCACTTCAGCAACAGACATGTTATAGACTTTAGCTTGGTTCGTGGGCTTGCCTCCAGATCCGCCTTGATTTGTCTTCTTAATTGTTCAAGGCAAAAGCGAGCAATGTGGCCTTGCTTTCCACACTCAAAACATGTAGGGGGCTTCTCACTCCAGCATTGTCCCTGATGACACTTCCTACACTTGTTACATCGTGGGGAACTTGCACCTTTGGTTGCACCATCAGCTTTTCCTTTACCAGCAAGGTAAGGGTTCTTTCTGTCTCGGTGGTTTCGTCTTTTATGTCGCCAGGGGCCAACTCCTCGTTGATTCTTCAAATTCCTTTTTGCTTGCAGGTGGTCTCCTTCGACCTTTCTGTCTGCTTTATTCGGACGATGTCCTCCTCCGACTTTAGGTGGATCACACTTGCGAAAGTCTGATATCCCCTTAAATTCATCTGGAGTAGGAAGGCGATGCGGTTGAGGTTCCGCCAATCGCTGCTGCATATTCTCGAACATAGCATTCATTAGTTCCAAAGCATCAGCAATTCGGGCGTTATTTCTAGCAGCCATAGGATACCGGCACTATCACCCTAATTAATTTAAACCCTTAAACTAAGACACAGAAATCAAAACAACCATACACTAGTGGTTAGTATGTAAGGCCATACTCCAAGGCTGAGAGTTGAACCATTGCACTGATACCACAAATGCGACGACCCAAATTTATTTCCCTTTTCTTTGATTCTTTTATTAAAATGCGGATTAATTTTTCGCCTTTTAGGAAAATAAGCTCAAGCCATCACTAAATCTAATCAACATATCACAACAACAAATGCATAGAGATGAAAACTAATTTACATCATATACATTGTTATCAACGCTTTCAAAACATATTTAACATCATTAGCAGCTGGAGCGTAGCTTTTACTAACCATCACATCAAAAGATAGACTCCGAGTTAACATATATACAATATATCATAGACAAAAGACATAACCTAATGCCTTGGTTCCAAACTCCATTAGACTTTAGTCAAGAGAGAAAAAGTCCTGCTAATTAATATTATACCATCCCACCGTTACGTACCTAATTCATTCACCAGTAACCCACGGGTTTCCTATTGAGTTCTCAACCGGATTATCCTCAGCCTCGGAGTTTTCTCCTTCTTCTGGATTCTCATCCTCTGTATCCTCCTCCTCTTCCTCTTCCTCGCCTTCCGAATGCTGTGTTGACCCACTAGTAACATATTCCGGAGTCAACACTCTCGATCGAGTGGAAGGGCCAGGACGAGTAGGATCCTCACGTATAATCCTCTCACGAGGAGGAGAAGGACTCACAGGAAGAGCACGTCTAAAATGATGATTCAGAAGTGGAGGATAACCCGGGCGATATCTCAAAGCAGGTGGAATGTTCATAATATAAATCATAGGAAGCTTTATGTAACATCCCAGATTTTTAACCCCTGATTAAAAAAAGGATAATTATAAAGCTTAATTATAATTAATTATTTTTATTCTTGATTTCAAAGTAATTTATTATGAATGATAATATTAGAGAGTTTTAATATGAGAAAATAAATATTTTTCACATTAATCCCTTGGGAATACTCGAGGGAAAGAAAATAAAAATTATATTTTTCAAAAACTGGTCAAAATACTCGAGTAGTTTAGGGAATACTCGAGTATTCTGGTCAAAGTTGGACGAGTTAGTGCGTTTTGATGAGTCACCACCGAGTTTTCGTCGTGTTGACACGAATTCAGTCCTTCAACACGTCTGAGGCCTTCGTGTCGAGCTGCATGAGCTTGGTGGAGGACTATATAAGTCATGGTTGATGAATCAACCAACCCATTTGCCAATTTCGTGAAGGATTTCTCATGTTAGGGTTCCTGAGTTCAATCGCTCAATTCTCCTTCCTTGAGTAGAATTGAGTTGTAAATATTACACCAATACAAAGCTCACATCTCGAGCTTTGTATAGACACCAAAATTGTGAGCTAAGAGTGAGTGGATTGGAAGAATCGAAGCTTGAAAGTCGGAGTCCGTTTGCTGTCTCAAGTTTCCTGGAGCTTACTTTGGAGCTCGATTTTGGTAAGCTCAGGCAACCTCTCCATGTGAATCTTGTCTCTTTAGCTAGTACGAATTGTAGAGAGTATATAGAAACTAATTTCCCCAATTTTTATGTCTGTCTTATGCATCAATCAATTCAATCTCGGTGCTCTGCTGAAACTGCTCTGTTTCAGTGTGGAGTTTTGGGGAATTCAGCTTGGAAGCTAAGTTTTGGTTAAGTATCTGTTGATTCACGTCTAAGAGGTAAGGGGAAGCTCTCTATTCACTAGATAGAGTTTAAATTGCATGCATTTGATTAGAGAGCCACCAAGAGGCTCTAAGGGCTTAGTTTGAATAGGGAAATTGGTTTGGAGACCAACCTGTGTTCTATTGTTGTTCTGAGCAAGTTCTATATGTTGCATGTGAGCTATATGCAAGTTGTTTTCATGCCAAAAGTGTTTGGAACTGAATTTGGTATGTTAAGTTGTTGAAAATGTGTTTTTATGCATATTTGTTGCTCAGATTCGATTCCATGTAATAAGTTGTTGTTTTTGTGTTGGAACATGTTTATTATGTATAATGTAAGCTCTGTTGATCATTGGATTGGACTAGAAATGGTTAGAATTGAAAATGGTATGTTAAAACCAAGTTTCCAGTCTGTTCTGCAGGAAAAGACTCGAGTACTTGGCTTTATACTCGAGTAAAATTTTGATAAAACAATGTATTTGGTGTTAGAACACTCGAGTACCAAGCTCGGAACTCGAGTATCAACTGGTGTATGGGGACATTTTATGGTAAACGACTCGAGTAATGCAGGAGTCACTCGAGTGTTCTGGAATTGATGAAGAACACTCGAGTACTCATGAATCACTCGAGTATTTTTTATGAACCTGAAACCCAAATCCTCAGAAAGACATGAACAACTCGAGTAAATAAGAACTACTCGAGTAATCTGGAAATGATTGAAGAACGCTCGAGTATTCTGAAGAACACTCGAGTAGTTTACCCAGAATATGAAAAATATCATTTTTAATTCTGAACCATTTGGTTAATACTTAAATGACAATAATCCAAGTGATTTAGGACTTAAAAGGAATCGATTGATGTTATGGTTATTCCGTTTGGATGACGGGACGTTGCTCGGGTGGCACGTCATAACGTTGCTCAGGTGGCACGTTACATATTGAGATATATCAATCAGTTTCTTTAAGTTAAGATATTGCTTTCGTTTTTGAGATTGGATATGAGATCGTTTACTCATGTTCGGGTGACATGAGGAGGACCTCTGGAAATACTAAAAGTTGCTACTAGCTCGATGACACATTAAGGTGGACAATGTGGGCAGTATGTGGTATACTGTTGATTGGATGTTTCAACGGTGTGTTGCACACAAGTGGTAAGGTTTACGTTTGGCGACGTGACGTTCATCAGACATGGTGACGTTGTTTATCACCTCTGTTGTGCATCACAAGTGATAAGGTTTACGTCCTTAGGCGACGTGACGTTCATCAGATGTGGTGACGTTTTTTATCACACCCGTTGCATGTTGAGAAGTGATAGGTTTGCGTCCTTGGGCGACGTGACGTTCACCAGGTAGTGTGACGTTTTTATCACTTCCGAGCTAGTGCGCCATACGTTTTGGTAACGTAATTGTGATCCGGGAATGCACTATTGTATTGGATTGACGTCTGTGAGGACATTAGATGGGAATCTCAGAAAAAGGAGAATGTCAGGCATTATGCCACTTACCCTTAATTAAGTTAAGACTTGATATCAAGAATGAGTGCGAACATCTTATTTGCATTAAGTGTTTGCTAAGGGTTAACTGTGGTTGTTAACTGATTTGGGGTTATAGTTGTGCATAAATATGTTGCTCCAACATTTATGCTCTATTGATTATGTGTATAGAATTGCTTACCCCTATGCCCTTGTAGGTGATGTCACGTCACATCGCTTGCATCGAGATCCGTCCACTCATTAGTGGCATATGGATCTACGAGGATCTCCGGATGGAGTATGAGAGGGAGGTAGAGATTTCCTTTTTATCACCCTAAACCACTGATCCGGTTCAGTCCTCGTAGGTCTAGTTTTCACATCATATACGCTATGCATGTACCCTCTTTTTGTAATTACCATGGATCACCTCCCACTCGACCAGCTCGCTCATATCACAAGTTTTCAATACCAATCAATCCGCTCACACTCTTTTACTCCTAGAGTCGTCGAAAGGAGACTCCCTCATCTATTTCAAGGAGTTCTATTAAGGTCACGTATTCATCAAACCTTGTACCCAGTGGGAGGGTACCCACTCCTTCAAGTGAGATCGAGGAGGAATCTTGTCGAAGACAAGAGCGGAGGCGAGCCTGTCGTTAATTCTATCGGGACTCAGTAGAGGGACAATGATTCTTAGGTATGTGCATAAGGTAGATGATGAGGATCAGGGATCTGATGTGGTGGATGCTGTGGAGGAAATTTGCTGCTGAAGATGTTGGATGATGACTGCTGTTACTTTTTGGAAGACTTCTACTACTACTACTGCTGCTACCAGTGCTATGAGACCAGCTTTGGAGTTTTATATATTGTGGGAATTTCTTTTGAAAACTCTTGAGTCATGATTTAATTTTGATGTACATATAAATACATAGCCTTATGGACTCGTACTGGGATTTTGGAGATCTTTACCACTGGACTATGCATTACGAACCTTTGTTATATATAAGGTCTGCGTTTATATTATGGTGTATTTCATAGTCCTGTTATTTCCGCTTACTCTGATATTGATTTAAAAGAATTCGGTTATGACATTTTGGAAATGGTATCACTTGGTTAGATGAAAACTGGATGGCATTACTTAAGTTCCTTTATATGAAGTATATTACATCTATCTTCAAATAAAATGCTATCCAAGATTTGCGAAACTATCTTTTGAGCAAATCAAATGCCGAATTCGATTTTAAAAGTAATACGTAAACTATTCTCCAAATATCCTATGTTTTGGTTTGTGCACCCGAATCTTTAGAAAATAAAAAGGAAAATTTTGAATCCAGCATTTTCTAATATTAAACAAGTCCATATATTCCAAAGTAATAGCCTATATTTTGTATTAATTACTTGGGTTATTTTGAGGGTGTCACACTTTACCCTCTTAGGTCGCATGCGGGATAGTGGATTCGGATGACGAAGGATTACTTCGACATCACCTTCGCATACTACCCGATCGTCCTCATAATGCCACTGGCCACTACGGAGTGGCCTCATCTCTATGCAAAAGAGATTCCTCGCCATGACCTAACAAACAAAAGGGCAGGGGAGTAAGTCATAGCCGAAGCACATCATCAAATAATAATCTATCAATACTAGAAATATCAAACACAAAGAATCAAGTAATCAAAGAATAATGCATATACAAGTGCACACACAATTTATCATACAATTCTCTTGTAATTAAGTGGCATGATGCATGTATTCCAATTCTCATTCTTCTCGTTTGGATCCAATATCATTCTCATATACAACCCTTCGTCTGAATTCAATTCTTATGAATTCAACTCTTTCTCTAATCAAAGGAAAGCAACTAGAAGTAAACACCTTTCAACCACGACAGATCACACAACTCATCTATGCGCACCCTTCTCTCTAGGGTGAGATCATTGCCAAAGGCCCGTCCTCCGCAGCCGTGATATGTACCTAGAGGCCGATAGGATATATTATGGTTAAGCAAAAATATCCCGGGAAAAGTCTACAGAACCCCCCCACCATAGGACCGTTTTACCCATAATAATCCCCAATGGTTACTGACGAATCACCGTCGAACCTAACCTCTCTACATTCTCGGCCCGGTTCTAAGAATTCTCTTTCCAATTTTAAGAATCGTCGTATCTTTCCCGATATCCTATCTCACCCTCCGCAACTCCTCATGCGAATGCAAATAATTATCGTTTCACTTTCATAATTAGTTCATTTCATAATCATGAATTCACATTCATAATCATCTGTCATCTAGATGATCATAGAAATATTCATTTATTCATAAAAATACATTTCATATTCTATAAATATTTTAGGTCAAAGCTAGGTGTATTAAAAATTGCCAATTTTCCCTTTTCAGGGTCATCCTAATCGATTAGAAGAGGCTCTACTCGATTAGCATGTAAAAATTCAAATTTTGGTGGTAAATTAAAGTAGTCTAATCGATTAGCTATAGGGTCTAATTTATTAGATCCTGTAAAATTTCACCTGAAATGAGGTTTTAACGTACCAATCTCTTTTACACTTCAGTTTAATCAAAACTAAGCCAAAACAAATCAATATCACATATAATCAGACATCTTCATGCATATTTTAAGCAATCAAAGCATCATCTTCACATCCAATTCTCTTAATATGCATAAAAGACGTAAAATCACAACTTAACATAGAAATTTCATTTCCTTTATAAAAGAGTCCAAGTACAGAATTTATTTAGCTCATATTCATCATATAAAAGTTGTTCAATTCAAGAAATGGGATTAGAATGATCTCCAAGTCATTTTCCCACATCAAGTTCTCATTTTTCATTACTTTGCCCTTGAGTTTATGTGAACTCCTACATTTATAGCCATTGGATTATTATTCTAGTACCCGGATAACTTCACCCTTACCTATCTTATGTGTTTGGATTGGTTTGGAGTGGAAAGAAAAAAGTTTGTTGGGAAAATCCCAAGTTTTGGTTTCAACTGCCAAGTTCTCTATTTTCAGTTCAACAAGGGTACAAAATCAGTGTTGATCATCAAGAATAAGGCTTGATAATTTGTGATCAAGGGTTAGAATCAAAACTAGGACATGTTATCTTGAAAATATAACAAGTTTTAAGCTCAAAGGATGCTTGAGGTTACACACAAATCAAAGAAAGAGAGCTTCACGAATCTGAAATTCAGATTTCAGATTCAACACCAAACTTTGCAGGATTATATCTTTCTCTAAACTCCAGCAAATCAAGCAAACTTGGTACCAAATTGAAGAGGGTTGAACAAGCTTTGATTTGGTGTATGATTTGTAAGGGTTTGAGACTTAGATCATAGAGAACGAATTAGGGAAATTTCATGACAGAAAAACACGATTTTGCAGAGAAGTTGGGTTGTTCTTGAGTGTTTTCATGAATATGGAGGGAGATCAACACTTAAACTCATAAAATAACCCCTTCCAAATGTCCCTATCAATTAAGCACAGTGCCAAGGGTGATTTTTATGCAAATTTGTGGTTAAAATCATGTTTAATCTCAGCCATTCGTGATCAAACCGACTTACTATTGGCTGTCTGAGTCGGTTCTAATCGATTAGACTTTCTTCTAATCGATTAGAATTTTAATCTAATCGATTAGATAGTGCAAGGTGACAGGACCGTTTGCATTTAAAATGCCATAACGTTTTCGTTAGCCGTCGGATCTTGCTCAAATTTGGAGATAAGCTTCCTAACATAATTATCTTCATATCCAACGGTCGGGTTTGTGTCTAATGTTGTAAATATTATATTTTAATTTTTTATATTATTATACTTTCACATAATAACATAGAATTCACACCATAATCATAAAATATATTTTATATTTTATTTGATCTATATTTATAATTTCGAAGGTAAATTCCAGTGGGCGTTACATAGGTCATATTCAAGAAAGTTTTTTTTGTCTTAATTATAAGTCATTTTATATTGAGTTTAATATGTGTGCACTGACAGTGTAAAGTTTTTTACACTGTCGGTACATCATCCACCGTTCAGTTGCATTACTTTTATTTAGAAGTCAATAACCATACATCCTTGGATGGTGGATGATGTGCTGACAGTGTAAAAAAACTTTACACTGTTAGTGTACAAACTATTTTCTCTTTTATATTTCTTATGTATCATTTATTTATGCTTTTTCTCTTATTAAATACTCCCTCCAATCTCAATTATATGAAAAAAAAGACATTTTATTGATGGTCTTAAATATAAGCAAAAATTACCTAACCTTCTCTTTCCAATAAAATCATTGATAAAATATCCTCATAAAATGGTTGAATTATTTAATTTTTTTATTTTGTTCCCAAATTTAAGTTTCCAAAGTTACCTATTTTTTTTTTATAAGTGTGAAGTTAGTTTTTTTTATTAAAAATGAGACCGGATGAAATACTTTAACTATCTATGTTTTTTTTTATTATTATTATTTGAACATTTCAAAAAATTGAGAGGGTAAAATTATATTGTTACAATTCATAAAATAGAAGTTAATTAAAAAGAAAAAGAAGTAAATTGAGAGGGTAAAATCATTCATAAAATGTTCCCATAAAACGGTTGAATCATTGTAATGTTACAATTCAGAAAAACTAACTACTTTTTTTTGGTGTAATTTAGTTAAGTATGTATGTTATATAACAAGGATTAGAGGAAGTAGTATATTTCAGAAGTGGAGAAAATCTTTAAAACTACTCCATGGTGTCTTTAATATATGAAAAACAATATGTGCATATTATATTGGTCTCTCATATCAGAAATATTTAATTAATTTTTTTTTCTCAATACAATTATAACTAAAATATATTTAGAGAATTACTTCCTTTCGTCCTATTTATAATACTATTTTGGGATTTTTCACTCCTATCAAAGAAAGTGGTTAAATATTTTAGTGACATTAGAAACATAAAAATTTGATATACTTTTTCAAAACTGCTTATATAATTATTATTGAAACTTTAAAAAGTGTTGACTTAATAAACGTGTTTGTGGAAAAAAATAATTAAATATTATTAAAAATTGAAATGAGCTTTTATAAATATGACCAAAATAAAAATATCAAAAACGATCTTATAAATAGGAGAGAAAAAGAGTTGTAATTTCATTTAATTTTTATTTTATCGTCGGTGCAACTTTCAAAAAATTAACAATATATTTAACATTTTTCTTTTGATAAAGATAGGAGGTAGTAACCGATAGGGGTGTAAGTGGTCCGGTCCGAGACCGCGAGACCGCTCGGACCGGACCGGATCGGACCGAAAAAAGGATCGGACCGTGAGATCGTGATCCAGTCCGGTCTGAAGATTTTTGGACCGTTATGCTGTGGTCCGGTCCACGGTCTCACAATTTTTTGGACCAGAAAGACCGGACCGGACCGATAGGTGAAATAAAAAAAAAAAAAAATAAACCAGGCACAATGAGAAGCCTTGAAGCTTCAGCAGCCCAGCCCAACCCAAATTCCATTCTTCCTCCTAGAATAACTGGACACTCTCCCTTGAAGCTTCAAACCCTACCTAAGTTCAAACCCCTCTTCCTCACACAACCCCAGCCGCCGCCGCCGCCGCTACCCCTCTTTCCGCCGTCACTTGCCGTTCTCCTTCTTCCCGCCGTCACTCGCCACCGTCTCCCTCCTGCGATTCGATCTTCTCGTGTCCCTCCTCTGCGATCGATCTCTTCTTCTCCTTACTCCTGCGAATCTGCGATCGTCTCTCTCCCTCTCCTCCTGCGATCGAGTCTTTCTCTCTCCCTCTCCTCCTGCGTTCAAGTCGCTCTCTCTCTCCCTGCTGGTTCGTTCTCTCTCTCTCCCTTCGTTCGTTCTCTCTCTCTCTCTGCTCGTTCCTCACTATTTCTTCTCCATGCGCCGCCACCACTAGTTCTGCACCGCCGCCACGGGTTCCTCTTTGCCGCCGCCACGGGTTCCTCTTTGCCGCCGTTGTCCAATTTGTTCAATTAGGGTTTTTTGATTTTGCCCCAATCTGTTCAATTGATTTTGCCCCAATCTGTTCAATTAGGGTTTTTTGATTTTGCCCCAATCTGTTCAATTAGGGTTTTTTTGGGTTGAATGAGGATTGGCTACTTTGATTTATTTTAATGGTCTAAATAGACCGGACCGGACCGGACCGATTCGAATCGGTCCGATCCGTCTTCATTCACAAAACACATTCAGACCGGACCGGACCGGACCGTATTAATTTGATCGGTCCGGTCTCCAATGTCCGTCAAAGACCGGACCGGACCGGACCGTTACACCCCTAGTAACCGATTTCAAATTGTAAAATTCCAATCCAAGTCCATTACATAACTTTTTATTCAATTATAAAAAAAAATGTCGTATTCAGCTTCCGTTCTTATTTTTCATTCCCATTGTCATCCTTGATACAACAACAACCCCCTTTTGTACAAGAACCCCCTTTCTTATAGCCATTCTCTTGGCATCGTCGGGAGCATTTAATATTGTAGTCTGTCTCTTGCGGTTGCAGTTCACATGCCCAGTTGCAGTCTATCGGCGGCGGTTTCGCACTTATCATTGTTGCTCCTGCAATGAAAATTTTTGAGATTTATCATCATATATATATATATATATTCTGATTGATTTGATACAGCATGTAAGACAAAAAAATAAATAGGATCGGGGAAATAAAATCTTATAAATAAAAACAAAATAAAATTCTCAAGAATAGTACAGAAATGTATAAGAATGGTATAGGAATTACACAGTAGTATAAATAGTTGATGGTACCAATGTTTTGAAATTGTTTTGTTTTGTTTTTTTTTTGTTTTGTTTTTTTTTTTTAAGGAATTCAATTTCTTTGCCTTACCTGATATTACCAAAGCAATGCATACAATTCCCAAGAGGAAATGACGAAAGATACCGAAAGCCATTTTGCGAGAATATCACCTTCAAATTGTCACCTTTCTTTCTGTCTTAGAAAAAGATGAATGAAATCATCAGAGCATCGTATTCATTACAGTATATATTATGAACCGACACTCCAAGAAAGGAAAAGTATCAGTGTCAGATTCGTGTGTACTTCCCAATACATGTTTCATAAATATCCGATTATTTTTTGTTTAATTGTAATTATTTTTTAGAAAATAATATTTTTAAGATACTTCTCAGATTCTTTTATGATACTTCCCAGATACTGTATTCGTTTGACTTTATTTTGAATTTTTAATAATTATTGTATTTTAAAAGTAACTTTTTAATTAGTATTTTTGTGAAAAAGAAGTTAAAAGTTCATATTCTAGGATGAAAGCATGTTTACTTGGAATCCCTTGTGGTGGAGTTGTTATTTATCCTAAAGTTACTAAAGAGTATTTGAGTGATTTAAAAAGAATTGTGAAGAGACTAAAAATAGATTAAAGCTTAAGTATGTTCAATTGTCGAAAAAGAGTTGTCGAATAAATTCAATCTTTGCCGCAAAAAAGATTTGTGTTAACGTATGTTATGCCGTGTCGTATATTTGAATTTTCAAAAATTTGCGTATTCCCCTATCCGTGTCGTATTGTATCCATGTCGTACTATGCATCGGGGCTTCATAGATTATATATCATCTCGGGGATATTATTTGTTTTAGAAAAAAATCTGTAAAAATATTTGCATTGATTGCAATACGATGGAATATTTATTACTATATTTGCTCCTTCCGGTTTCAATTCATTTTAGACCTTTTTATAATAATAAGAACTTTTCAAATGTAATTATTATTGTAGTTATTATTAGTGTCATTTATTTTTCATTTTTCTCTGATTTTCTTAATTATTATTTATGTATAATTGGGAAAAATCCTGTTAGGTGTATTTTTTTTTCATAGAAAAAATAACTAATTTTACACCTATTAAGAAAGTTAGTTGGCTGTATTTAATTTTCTCAAATTCATAAAAAAATAGACTAATTTAGTAAATTTACATTGGAAATGAAACAAAAATTAAATGATTCAACCATATTATGTGGATATTTTAGGAATGCTTGTATTGAGAATATAAAGTTCGTTAATTTTTGCTTATATTTTAAGACCATTAGTGAAATGTCTTTTTTTGCTTATAAAAAAGATAAGATGGGGTATAATTTAAGGATTTTCTTAAGCTCAGCCCTTAGGCTTTGTTTGGTTGTGTAACACCCCTAATTTTCCTCTTCTGAATAATAGGAAATTAATTATAAAAAATAATTTGTAATTAATTTATATTAGTTTTGAAGTTTTAATTTTTGTACATTATGTGTTGTGAAATATAAAAATATGGAATATATTTTTATAAGGATATTTTGTGCAAAAATATAAGTTTTGCAATTCAGTCCTTGGATTGGGACCTAATTGCAATATTAGAAAGGTTTTTGGAGGGAAAATGAATGAAATATTAATTTTTGAAATTTTCCAGTTACTAACCGATTACTGGTGCCCGATAACCGGTTAGTTGACGAACCCAAAAACTGGGTTAGTGGATTTTGATGAGTAATCACTTGATTAAGCCAAATCTTGCCACGAATCAGCCTTAATCTTAGTGGGAAACACGTGTCTATAACACCCCAATTTGGAAATAGAATTTTCACTAAAAATTTGCGCCATTTTTTTCTATAAACATTTATTACAAGATATCATTAAAAGGTAAGTTTGCATATGAACTTAGTTTCCAAAAATATTTTCTCAACTTATCTTCCAAAGATTGCATTACGTAAACAACTTAGTTTCTTGAAAAGGTTTTCTTCCTTTACTTGTACTTGATCCTAATTTCCAAAATGAAGTGCCACGACATATTTCCATTCACAAAACATAATAGTTGAAATGCGAAATAAATCATCATTATATTAATCTCCAAAATAACCATCATAATTAAAAGAGTTACGGCTCAACGGCCATTATCCAAAATAAAAGTGAAATAACATAATCTTCCCATAGGGTTTACATAAAGATAATTAGAGGGTCCGTTATCCAAGACTCAAAACAATAGACCATATGTTACTCTAAGCTAATACTACTCATCGTCTTCAGGGTTCTCTGCTGGATCTTCTTCCGGATCTTCCTCTGGATCTTCTTCTGGATCTTCCTCCGAATCCTCCTCTGGATCTTCCTCTGGATCCTCCTCTCCATCCATGTTAGCATCTGCAGGTGGAACATGAGGAAACCGCAATTGGTGGTTGAAACAACTAAGGAACCCTAGGAGAACACCTAGAAGGGGGGGTTGAATAGGTGTTTAAGAAACCTTGAAAGATTTTCGACCGAAACAAATCGAAACAATTAAAACGAATGATTTTTGCAAAAACTACAGCACTTAATCGATTAAGCTGAACTTTTAATCGATTAATATGCAATTTAATCGATTAAGGTCAGAAAACACAAAATGTCTTAATCGATTACTAATCGATTAAACCTTCAGAAAACTGAAAAATCACTTTTCAATCGAATACGAAAATCAATCAATCAACACGTAAGATCAGAGATTCAACGGAAAGGATTAACACCTATATTCTTATTGATTACCTAGGTTATGAAAATGATTTTCCCTTAATCAATTTGCACAATATAAGATTCAATTCAATCAATTATGAAAATCAATCTTTTCTAGGTTTTCAATCAAGAACACAATGAATGACAAGAATGTAAAGAGTAAGGGTTTAGAGATACGACACAGTGATTTATCCTGGTTCACTTTCATCCACTTGAAAGCTACATCCAGTCCTCTCTTCAACCAAGAGAGATTCTTCACTATGAGGAATTAGAGTTCTCAAATTACAAGTAAATGCCTCTCAAGACTCCCTTCTTGATAGCCTTCAAGAGATACACCACACCCTTGCCTTGCAATCCTATTGACCTTCTCTCTAATCTAAACTCTACCCCTTGTTGATAATCCACACAACAAGTCTTCACGTTGCTCGTTGATACCTCACAACAAGACTTCACTTTGCTTGATTCACAACCAAGACTTCTTCTTCTTCAATAAGAATGAACTTGCTTGATGATAATTGACACACCAAGGCTTCTTGTTTGTTGTAGATGGCTTGCCTCTTGCAAAAATTACAACATAATAGAAAACACAATGACACTCCTATGAATCTCTTCCAATAGTTATGACAATATCAACATGAAAGATTCAAGAGTTCTTGATCAAAGAATGTGAAAATAGAAAGCTTTGATCTATGAAATTGAGAGAGAATAGAGTGGCTTGATTCTTTGTAAAATTAATGTAAAAATGATGTTCAATAATCACAATGATTAGGAAAAGGTTAATATAGAATACCCAAAGGTTAATAGCACTTAAAACTGATTTTGAGAAGTGAAAAACGTATTTTAAAAACCAGTTCTACAGGTCTTAATCGATTAAACTGTTTCTTAATCGATTAAGCACTGTAACTTGAAATGTCTTAATCGATTAGATGATTACTTAATCGATTAAGCTAGTGCAAAATCACTTAGAAACTTGTTTTCTCAAAACTAAACCTTTTCTTTCAAACCTTTAAGCCACCTATTGATTTTAGGTTAAGTGAAAACTCAAATTATGATTTAATCATGACCTTTGATAGAGATTCACTACCCTCTATAGAACTCTACCCAAACTCATCAAATAAAAGACTTAAGCTAGGGAGGCTAAAGATATTACAATAATACTCAAACTAGATCTTCATAAGTCTTCATGAGCTTGTTCTCTCTTCTTCCTTTGATGTTTGTTGTTTGCTTGTTGAGCTTGAACTTGATCAATACATTTGTAGCTTGTTCAAAACCTTTTGTCATTATCAAAACATATGCAATGGAACTTACAATCTCCCCCTTTTTGAAAATGACAAACATGTTTTGAAGTTGTTTGAAGTTGTTGATGCTTGAACCATTTGTTACTTGGTGAGATTCTTGCTCCCCCTCAATTAATGCTTTTGACATTTGAAATCCAATTGATAGAAGCTTGATTCTCCCCCTATCTTCAACAACTTTGCTCAACCTACACAAAAACAACAAAAACAACCTTTTCTCTCCCTTTTGGCATTATCAAAAAGTAATATATACCAATTGAAATATGAAATTCTAAGCCAAAATAAGAGAAATCAACATTCATTTCTTTTCAATATAGATACCAATTTAATAATAAGAAAAATTAGAAACAATGATACCAATTGAAAAGCTAATTATCACTAATTGACACAATACTTTGATATGTGATATCAATTGGAAAGAAATATAACAATGAAATACAATACCAACTAATCAAATCATCACATCACTTAACAAAGTAAGATATCAATTGTAAACAATATATCACAATAACAACAATAGCATGATAATCATTTAAAGATTACTCAATGATACCAATTGAACTTATGTATATAGAAATACTAATTGAAAAGACTACAATTGATACCAAATGAGAATACTTCTACAATATCAAACTTTACCACTTTGTAGGACATTCTCTTGAGATTTGAAGATGCATATAGACGAATGACATGTGAAAGTGCTTTGCTCTTCAATCATACCTACAAAACAATCATGCTTTGCTTTTTGGTATCCAAATGGTTTTGGATCCATTTTTGTTAGTTGAGGAATTCTCACCCTTCTTAACCCAAACAAAATTTCCTTTAGGTATACCATGCACTTTAATATAACACACATTTGAAGTATGTCCATGAGTACCACAATAGAAACATGTTGGTGCATTTGAAAAATCAACTTTAGAAAAATCAACAACATTTCTATGAGGTTTACTCTTAGCATTAGTATAACCCAAACCAAACTTGTTTGAATTTCCTTTTTGAAAATTTAACAATGTGCGCAATCTAATATCACCACTTGTGAAACTTGCAAGCTTATTTTTCAAAATGGCATTTTCATCTTTAAGCAACTTTCAATTCACACAATCAACCACAATATTCAATCTACTAGCACAATCACAAGAAGAACTAGCATATATAAGATCAAGAGTTTCATTTTGAAGATTAAGCTCATCAACTTGTTTTTGAAGATCTAAAATCTCTTGTTGATGTTACAAAATGATCTTCTTTCTTTCAATGTTTTTCAAAGCTAGTTTTTCAAGTTGTTCATGCATTTCTTCATAAGCATTATATAACATTTCATATTTAGAAGAAATTTCGAATTTAGTATGACTTACATCGCTTTCCTCGCTTTGTTCACTCTATTAATCATTTGAACTTTCCTCTTCATCTACTTGAACAAGCACGTTGAGATTAGCGACTTCTTCATCATCCGAAGAACTACTTGATATGCTTTTCTTCTCTTCTACATCACTATCCCAAACTATATATGCCCTTTTGTGTTTTGAATTTTTCTTTTCTTTCTCCTTCTTCTTGAGATACTTAGAGCATGAATACTTGAGATGATCGGGCTTTCCACATTCATGGCAAACTACTCCTTCTTTTGTAGTCTTGGTCTTGCAGTGTGGGGAATCCTTCTCTTTACCTTTGTCTTTGTTCAACCTTCCTTTTCTCCTTAGAAATTTGTTAAACTTCCTTAGTAAAAGTTTCATTTCTTTTTCATCAACATCCGAATCGGAATCTTCACTATCATCATCATCATCGGAACTCTCTTTCTTTTTGTATGATCTATTAACTTTAAGAGAAAGTCCTTTTCTTCCTTTGTTCTTATCCGACTCTTCATGCATATTCAAACGTCCAAGCTCCATTTCATGTTCTTGAAGCTTTCCAAAAAGTGTTGCAAGATCCATAGCATCCAAATTCTTAGATTCAACAATAGCCGTTACTTTTGGTTGCCAATTCCTGTCTAAACATCTCAACACTTTATTAGAAAGTTCACCTTGAAGAAAAGTTTTACCAAGTGCAAGTAAATGATTAATAATATGAGTAAATCTCTTTTGCATATCATTAATAGATTCATTTGGAAGCATTTGAAACAATTCATATTCACGCATCAAAACATTCAATCTAGCTCTCCTAACCTCACTAGTTCCTTCATGAGTCACTTATAAAGTGTCCCACATTTCCTTAGCACTTGCACATTGTGAAACTCTAAAGAACTCATCATAAGATAAAGCGGAGGTGATGATATTTTTTTTCTTTAAAATCATATTGAACTTTCTTTCTATCATCATCATCATTCCACTTATCTTCGGGGGTTAATTGTTGTGCACCTTAACTAAACTAGAGGAGATATGAGGACCTTTTTCTATTACTTTCCAAATTTCATTATCAATGGCTTGGATAAAAATTTTCATTCTAACTTTCCATTAAGCGTATCCCTCACGATTAAATAGTGGAGGAAGACTTATCGAGGAGCCTTCACCACCAAAGGGATTCGTAGAACCCATTGCGGTTACTTAAGGATCTTTACGAAAAAGCTCTTATGCTCGTGTCTTTCGACCGAGCTCTGATACCAATTGAGGAAACCGCAATTGGTGGTTGAAACAACTAAGGAAACCTAGGAGAACACCTAGAAGGGGGGGGGGTTGAATAGGTGTTTAAGAAACCTTGAAAGATTTTCGACCGAAACAAATCGAAACAATTAAAACGAATGATTTTTGCAAAAACTACAACACTTAATCAATTAAGCTGAACTTTTAATCGATTAATCTGCAATTTAATCGATTAAGGTCAGAAAACACAAAATGTCTTAATCGATTACTAATCGATTAAACCTTCAGAAAACTGAAAAATCACTTTTCAATCGAATACGAAAATCAATCAATCAACACGTAAGATCAGAGATTCAACGGAAAGGATTAACACCTATATTCTTATTGATTACCTAGGTTATGAAAATGATTTTCCCTTAATCAATTTGCACAATATAAGATTCAATTCAATCAATTATGAAAATCAATCTTTTCTAGGTTTTCAATCAAGAACACAATGAATTACAAGAATGTAAAGAGTAAGGGTTTAGAGATACGACACAGTGATTTATCCTGGTTCACTTTCATCCACTTGAAAGCTACATCCAGTCCCCTCTTCAACCAAGAGAGATTCTTCACTATGAGGAATTAGAGTTCTCAAATTACAAGTAAATGCCTCTCAAGACTCCCTTCTTGATAGCCTACAAGAGATACACCACACCCTTGCCTTTCAATCCTATTGACCTTCTCTCTAATCTAACCTCTACCCCTTGTTGATAATCCACACAACAAATCTTCACGTTGCTCGTTGATACCTCACAACAAGACTTCACTTTGCTTGATTCACAACCAAGACTTCTTCTTCTTCAATAAGAATGAACTTGCTTGATGATAATCGACACACCAAGGCTTCTTGTTTGTTGTAGATGGCTTGCCTCTTGCAAAAATTACAACACAATAGAAAACACAATGACACTCCTATGAATCTCTTCCAATAGTTATGACAATATCAACATGAAAGATTCAAGAGTTCTTGATCAAAGAATGTGAAAATAGAAAGCTTTGATCTATGAAATTGAGAGAGAATAGAGTGGCTTGATTCTTTGTAAAATTGATGTGAAAATGATGTTCAATAATCACAATGATTAGGAAAAGGTTAATATAGAATACCCAAAGGTTAATAGCACTTAAAACTGATTTTGAGAAGTGAAAAACGTATTTTAAAAACCAGTTCTACAGGTCTTAATTGATTAAACTGTTTCTTAATCGATTAAGCACTGTAACTTGAAATGTCTTAATCGATTAGATGATTACTTAATCGATTAAGCTAGTGAAAAATCACTTAGAAACTTGTTTTCTCAAAACTAAACCTTTTCTTTCAAACCTTTAAGCCACCTATTGATTTTAGGTTAAGTGAAAACTCAAATTATGATTTAATCATGACCTTTGATAGAGATTCACTACCCTCTATAGAACTCTACCCAAACTCATCAAATAAAAGACTTAAGCTAGAGAGGCTAAAGATATTACAATAATACTCAAACTAGATCTTCATAAGTCTTCATGAGCTTGTTCTCTCTTCTTCCTTTGATGTTTGTTGTTTGCTTGTTGAGCTTGAACTTGATCAATACATTTGTAGCTTGTTCAAAACCTTTTGTCATTATCAAAACATTCTCAATGGAACTTACAGAACATTCTAATGAAAATCCCTAGGACCACCCGGCACGAAATCTCTCAGAAGAAATCGAACCTCCACACGATCAGTAGCTACTCCACGCAGAACATGGTCTCTGTCTACAAAACTGAGTCTCGTCGGCCCTTCCCATATCCATCCGCTAGCTGTTCTAACCCACTGTCCTCCCGCCAAGGGGGACATCACCAACTGAAGTACCCGGTCTGCCATCTAATAATTTCCATGGGTAGAAACAAGAGCATAACAGAAAATAAAGAGAGTTAGCGACCAGACGAACAAGGCGTCGACGGCATGGGCTTACTCCATGGGTCGCATTAGGACTAACACAAAGTATAACCATAACATTCCTTAATAACATCATGTCACAAAATTATTCCTTATATTATTACATCATTATTATAACAACTTCATATCATTATTCAAGAGTTCCATTTATAAAGTTTTTCCATTAAGTCTTTCATGACCATCAATGATTTAGGGAGGGAAATCATTGAGGTAGGGAAAATTAGCACACTCGATACATCTCCTCCTTCAATATCCAACCACATCCTAGTTCGGAAAGCAGATGAGATGCACAGGAATCCTAACCATGCTGACATCAAAGCCAAAGGGTACGTACCAGCTGAAACCACGCAAGTTGGCCAGCAAACAAAATACAATATCAATTCATCATTTCACAAAAACAATGGCTTCTAGTCCTATTCGGATTCCCTCTACACCATCTAGGATTTGTTCAAGGGGGCGACAGCTCTATCCCTAGTTCGCGTTGCAGTCCTTACTACGATCAATGCCCAGCAGGTGACCTTGATCTTTGCAGCATCGTCCCGCCTAGGGAAGCGCTCATAGGCTTCTTGACGAGCCACCATCATTTTCCTCCCCTATCACAATCACCACTTGGAGGGATGCACGACCTCCAAGTATACGGTATCTTTCCTCTCCACTACTTCTCTCTCAACGTAGTTAGAAAGGATTTTAAGCTTAAAGTATTTTAAATCTTTTAAGTCTTTTATCATCCTAAGTTGGTCGACCCATTCTAAGCCGTGCTTCTAACGGGCCTCGACCTCTAAGGGATCACAGCAAAAACCTCCCTATTGTACAGTGGAATCCAAAAGACATAATCACGACACAATCATTCACGTGATTCGTCACTTAAAGGGAATAATTACAAGTCAATGTGCCACTATGCACCATCACTGTACTCAAGCATTATCTTCGCATTGTCACAAAGTTAATCATTTTCGGATTCTCTTTTTCCAAAACAATATCAAATATACCAAGTCTTATTCCTTCCAACATTTCCATGATCATAACTCTTAATTTCCAACAATAATCTTTCATAACTCATATAACAATATTTCTCAATTACACAACCTCATTGGAACATTTTATAACATATTCATTATTATTTCCAAATTCAATTAGACAATACCACGTACTTATTCCATAATAGCATAACATAATATAGTCATAATAATATCATACAAATGAAGTTACTATCGCACGAAGGGCGACTAAACATACACAACCAATTGTCGTCTCATGTCTTGACACGTAACTCGGATTCCGACTTTTGAGATGGTCGAAATCATCCTAATGATTATCATGGTGCCATTATGTATAAAGGTTGCTACTCTCTCACCTTGGTATGATGTGAAAGGATTAAGATCCGCTTGATTCACAGTTGCGCTATTGTTTTCCGTTTGCAAACCTTTAATCAAACCACATTTACAAAAGTAGCTCTATAAATATCTATACCAACTTAAAATTAAAAATTACTATAACTTTTGGACAAATACTATTTTCTTAAAAATCCTTGACATCTTGAAAATATATAAACTCTTAGAAAATAAATTACTCCTTTAAAAATCAAAAAAATCAAACACAGACTACTGTATCAGGAAATCACTTTTTCTTTTTTTTTTTTTAAACTTTTAAATCATGAAAATCTTTTCCAATCGTAATATAACTTTTAAAACATAATCATAACATCTTAAAAATAAATCTCAATTTTTCCTTTACTACAAATCCCACTTTCAAGCAACTTATAACAACTACCATTTCCAGGCTATTCATACAGCATGAATTTGAAGTATTCTTCTTTGATGCACATTTTCAATCAATTCAAGCACTAAACAAATTTTTGCATAATCATGTTATAAACACAAATAACTCAATGAGAATATAAACTCAAGTATTGAAAGTTCAAAATACTTTTTCTCTATCGTTAATGAAATTAAATTACAGACTACAAACAGTACACAGAAAAGTCACTTTCAAGCATCAGTACATTCACAAAATCACTTTTATACTTCCTTTTAAATTTTTAAATACTTATAATAAAGATCTTAGCATAAAGTACACTTTACCAATTTATTTCAAAATAATTTCTATCCTTGATGGAACTATTTTAGAATCTTGGACAGCATATACACTAATTCTTAAAAAATCAATTTTCTCCTAAACGGTTTATCGAAAACACTTGCCGCTTTTTCCTAAATTTTCTTTACAATTACTATTATAATAAAATGATTAAATATGATTCAAATAAAGTATATTAGTTTGCTGGACAGTCACTATAAGTCCAGTTGCATCACTTCAAAAATTGAACTAACATACTCTAACATTCCTATACATACTTTAATTACACATACACAAGTTAAGCATAGTAAACACTTATAAAAATCATTATTTGGGGCCTTATACCTTATGAAAATAATAATTTTCAGAATTAAGAAAATTTCCAGAACTAAGATATATTTTTATAAAAATACATAATCTATTCCATATACACACTAATAACCATTCATTCACATCAAACAATCATTTAAAAATTATCAAACATTGTTTTTTTTCTTCAATTAATTCGGCCATATCTATATACATAAGAAAGTACTCTTTAAATTTTCAAACACATATATATACTTTAGTTATATAATTTCATATACTCAAAATAATTACTTTGACATAAAAATAATCACTTTTTAAGGAAAATTACTTTTTGTACAGCAACTAATTTACAATTCATACTAATTACATAGTCATATACAAACACAAACACAAGATTTTATTAATTCTATTTTACCACATAAAAAATTACCCACTTACTCCTAAAATTACCAAACAAAATACTATAAACCATTTTACTCAAAAATAAATTATACCTCATGGTCCACCATAAAAATCCAGAATTCTATTTATTTTTATAAAACTATTCTCATTTCATTTTCATATCAAAATATCAAAGATCAAATAATCATCCATTTGTTTATACTCTTTTTAAGAAATAAGTCACATAACAATTATACACATCTTAACAACAACTACCACCTAATATATATATATATATATATATATATATATATATATATATATATCACGACCCAAAATATAAAACAAGGCAAAAGACCAATTCTTCTTTTCTAATAATAATACATTAAATCTTATAGTTTCATTAACACAAAAAAATTCCAGAATATTATTTTGCTATTATGCTACAAAATTCGGTCATCTCAAGGCCAAAGAAAATGGGAGATTATTCTCTTTAAACAACTTCTTTTTGTCCCTTTTCTTATCCTTATTTCATTTGACCAAAAATCAAAATACCACCAACAAATACATAGTTCATTCTAATATCAAAATAGGAATTAGAAGCTTTTAGTTCTTACTATCATAAAAAGAATTAGAGATTCTTATTCAATAAATAACAATAGAATAAGAGATGAAAATAGATTAAAAACATAAGTTTAGAGTTACCTCTCTTCCTTAAGCTAAATGACTTCCCCAAAGTGAGAAAATTTTCCTCCTCTTCCTCTTATCAACTCGCCACCCCCTCTCTCTTTTCTCTTGGAATATTTTTTTTTCCTCAAAGTAACAACAAGTAGTGTGTGTGAAATGGTGAGAGGTGTGATGGTCTATTTATAGATACAGAGAAGGCAAATTTTCCCCCACAATCTGATCAAAAATTCGTCCCCCTTATCCATAGTGAGTCAGAAATTTTAATTCCCACTTTGAAACACACACATGCATTAATGGAACCTTTCTAAATCCTATGGCTTATTAACTTAAGAATAATTCTTCACAATTTTCAGAAAATTCTCCTCTCTCCCTCCTAATATATTTGGACGGCACACATATATAAAAATAAGGAGAAAAAACTCCATTGGCCCATTTTGAATTCTGTGACGCTCTCTTTTTAACTTGAAAATAATTAATATTTCCAAATAGTTTACTACTTGCTATCAAAAAAATTAGGAATAGAAAATTTTTCATTTTTAAAAGTTATACTTGCTCGTACATAAACCTTTTGTAATATAAACCAGGTTTTGAATTCGGCTTTATAATATCTTAGCTTCGAAAAGATTCTCGAGATAACATTTCCTTATTTATAGAAAACATTATTTGAAGTTATTATTAAAACATATCATTTGTCTCTCGAGTGGTTTTGAATACACCCAAAAACATAAACTTATCGCCGAATCCCTTGTAAATTAAAATCAGAGTTCGCGGAAGTAAAAATAATACTTATGGGGCTCTGCTGAGGAAAATAAGATATCATATATATATATATCATATCATAATATAAAACCCCATCAGTACGGTAAGTAGCAAGTAACATCAGTCGAGATAGCAAGAGTTTAAAACAACATATACAACCCAGCTATATGAAATAAAACCTCACTCTAAGACCTCTCAAAATATATACACTATATCACATGGTCTCAAAATAGAAGTCTCAGAGCAGGTCTTCAGTGTCCTCAGCAGCTCCTCAGATCCTCCACCGCTCTATCCCTAGGATCTAGGATCCAAAACACCTATGCTATGCAGGCTCCTATGAACCAGCGGGTCCACCTCTAGCAGAAACAGTCGGCTCAACATGCACCTCCTCCTCGCTCTCATCCTCCACAGGGTCCTCCTCGACCTCGCCCGACTGTGTAGAGACCCCACCTCTGGGTCTAGGATCTGCAGAAGCAGTCCTATCATAATCAGTCGGACCAGGAGAAGGAGTCTCCTCGGTGACAACTCTATGGGAAGAAGGATGGGAACGAGTGGCAGCTCTAAAACAGAAACTATGAAAACGACGCATAGGTCGAGCCGGGGGTGGTCCTCTATATGTGTAAAAAGGTGGAACATGCATAGTATACACTAATGGGATCCTAAATCGACGAGGTCGCACACGCACCAGAGGGTTAGGGTGGTAGAGAGTGATCTCAACCTCCCCCTCAAAAGTGGCACGGTGCTCCTTATACGTCCATATACCGCTAGGGATAGGGCGTATCTCGATGCAGGCTAGGTATCTGGCCATCACCTAAACAGGGCACAAGGAGTAAGTATACACATATACATAATTGATAAAGACTAAAATTACAATCACAAGTATATCATGGACAGATCATAATGCAAATACATATGAGCACACCAATTTTTCAACATTATAACTCTTATAATGCAAGTGGCATGATGTATGATTTTCTATCCACAACTGAGGCCTCTTAATGTCCATCTTGGACGTCCATCCAATACACCCTTGTGTTCCCGGAACACCGACATTCGTTCCCAGAACGTAATGCCGAACCATACTTGGATAATAAGCATCACTCCCGGAGTGTGCACCACGTTCCCAGAACGCATACGTTCCCAGAACGCATAAAAACCAGGTCCCGGACACTGGCCACATATCTATAATGTGTCATCAAGTAGGTTATAATTTGGTACTCCCGGAGTACCCTCCTCATATTCCCAGAATATGATAACGTTCCTACCAACCAGACTTCCAATCTATATGGATGCACAAATATTGGGGTTGGTTTTATCTTTGCGTTAATTAATGTGATTTAGAAATATTCCAATTTCCATTTTGAATGATAAATTTGAGGCATAATATTTGACATAAAATTCCCCTTTGAATTTTCTCAAAACATGTCTTTTATCTTAGATTGGATAAACAAAGTCAATGGTATTCAAAAACTTAACTTTTTATTTTTCAGATTCAGGTACTAACCGGTTACAGTTTCAGGCTAACCGGTTAGAATTACAGACCTGAACTGTTCACCATTGCAATTCAGAAAAAACCCTTTTTCTTGAATTCTATACCCAATCTATACACCACTTAAACCTTGTTTTATGCCTCAAAATCACAGTTTCCATCATTCAAAATTAAAATCACATTTATTTCCAATCCTACATAATTTTCTCTTGAAAATTACTTTATGAATTTAAGGTATAACTCTTTACTTCCAATCTGAATCATAAACCTTTTGTTAAGATTATTTATAATGGATTTACAGTATAGATTTGAGCAAAACTCCCAAACACCTAAAGACTGATTTATTAAACAAATTTTCTTTAAAATTCTGCAGTGTCTAACCGGTTACGAAAATCGAGTAACCGGTTAGATTATGCAGTCAGTCCTTCAAATTGAAGGTTTTAACACACCATTTCCTTTAATTCTCAAATCTAACCACAATCCATCATTCAATGAAGTTCATATACCTTAAACCAATATGTTTCATCACAGAAATCATATTCAAAGTGCAGGCATCAATTCTTTGCATCAAATTGCATAAAAATCCACATAAACACAATTTAACACAACAAAACTCATTCTAATCATTCAGATCCAGAATTTAACATTCATACACTTTGCATGCATAAATCTAAACTTGCTCAAACAGAATTGAGCCAAGATTTTGGCCTCCAAGCCTTTGTGCTTAAAAACACATAATGCCCTTTTGAGTTTTGCCAACTCAAATCCTAATTCATTTGACATTTAGTCTAAATCTAGTATAGTGAAGAATTCTCCCATACCTCTAAGACTGAAGTTGATGAAGACCTGACACAGAATTGAAGGAAACCCCCAGATTTCACACAAACCCCAGTTCTGCTCTCAGCCACGAATTTCACCAACAGGGTCCAAAGATTAGAGGATTTGACACAGAGATTGACCAAAGAAATTGGGGAAAACAATTAGAAATTGTTCTAGGCAACATGCACTAACGAATAAAAAAGATTTGAGACCTAGAGGTTACCTGAGCTGATCAAAATCAAGGCTCTAATACAGCTTCCTGAATCAGAAAATTCTGAGCTCAGTTTTCCCAACCTTAACTTCAAATGGTGATTTCTCCTCACACAAAGAGTCTCAGCTCACAAACTCTATGTCAACACAAAGCCCTTGATGTGAGCTTTGTGAATGTGTATCACTCGTTCAATAAAACTCAGAGATGAAGGAGAATTTGCTCCCACAAATTAAGAACCCTAATTCCGCTTCTCAACACCAAACCAAGAAGAATCAACCCCCAATCTTCAGAAATCCCTCAATTTATAGGCAAATTACACTTGCATGCAAGGCGACGCGTGTGTTGCCACTAATCTCAGGCAGCAATCGTGGCGATTACGGAGTTAATCAAGTGATTACTCATCAAAATCCACTAAACCAGTTTCTGGGTTCATCGTCTAACCGGTTACAGGGCATTACTAACCGGTTAGCTCAGTTCAAAATTTAAAAATTAATATTTTTAAATCTTTCCCTCCAAGAACCTTTTCAATATTACTTTTAAGCTCTCATTCAGGGACCAAAATGCAATATTCTTATATTTTGCATTTATTTGCCATATAAAAATATTTCAACTTATTTTTATATTTTAGGCTAATTAAATACAAAACATAATCTTGGAAAATTCTATAAATTAATAATAAAACTTTTTATTATTAATTTCCTATTATTCGGGAGACGAAAATTAGGGGTGTTACACTACTCCCCCACTTAAAAGGAATTTCGTCCCCGAAATTCTAGATTACAAAAACAATTCCGGATACTCTTGACGCATCTTCTCCTCTAATTCCCATGTAGCTTCAGATACGTCAGTATTCTCCCAAATCACCTTGACCAAAGGTATTTCCTTTCCTCTAAGCCGCTTGACTTCACGATCTTCTATCCGAACCGGTCTGGTCTCAAAGGTCAGGTTTTCTTTCAGAGTTAGGTCATCAGGTTGGAGTTTCAGAATAACAGATGGATCATGAACATACTTTTTCAATTGCGAAACATGAAAGACATTATGAAAATTGGATAGAGAGGGTGGTAAAGCCAATTGATAAGCAACCAGACCAACTCTCTTAAGAATTTGATATGGACCTATACACTTAGGCGAAAGCTTTCGGGTTCTCAAAGCTCTACTAATTCCTTTCATCGGAACTACCCGAAGAAATACATGATCGCCCTCAGAAAACTCTAATGGTTTTCGCCTCTTATCCGCATAACTCTTTTGCCAACTCTGAGCCATTTTCATCTTTGCCTGAACCATCTTGATCTTCTCAGATGTTTGCTGTATCATTTCTGTTCCAACCATCAAGTTCTCCCCCACTTGGAACCAACATAGCGGGGTTTGACACTTTCTTCCATACAACGCCTCGAACGGTGCCATTCCAATGCTCGCATGGTAGCTATTGTTGTATGTGAACTCTGCAAGAGGTAGCACTTGATCCCAACTTCCTTGTTCTTCAAGTGCACACGCTCGCAATACGTCTTCCAAGGATTGAATTGTTCTCTCCGTCTGGCCATCCGTCTGTGGATGATACGCAGAACTCAATTTCAACCTTGTTCCCATAGCATCATGCAAACTTCTCCAGAATTGCGACGAAAATCTTGGGTCTCGGTCTGACACAATGCTCGAAGGCACTCCGTGAAGACGAACTACCTCCTTGATATAGATCTGGGTAAGCTTGTTCAAAGAATAGCGCATATTTATCGGAATAAAATGTGCCGACTTGGTTAACCTATCCACAACCACCCAGATTGCATCATGATTTCCTTCTGTCCTCGGCAAACCAGACACAAAATCCATTGAGATGCTATCCCACTTCCACTGGGGAATCCTCAGAGGTTGCAACTGTCCTCCCGGTTTCTGATGTTCTACCTTCGCTTTCTGGCAAATCAAGCACGCCGCCACATATTCTGCCACATCTCTCTTCAATCCCGACCACCAAAATATCCTCTTCAAGTCCTGATACATTTTGGTTGATCCAGGATGCATACTCATCCGACTCTTATGGGCTTCATCAAGAATCATTCTTCTAACTTCTTGATCTCTTGGTACACAAATCCTTGTCCTGAAACGAAGGATTCCATCCTGCCCAAACTTGAAATCAGGTTCCTTTCCTTCCGAACCTAGTCTAATCTTTTCCATCAATTCTTCATCTGTTCGTTGCAACTCCCGAATTCTTTCCAAGAACTCGTTGGTGATCTGCAACGTTCCCAACTTGATACTTGATGGTTCCACTTGTGTCATCAAGCTCAAATCTCTGAATTCTTCAATCAGCGCTGCCTCTTTAACCATCATCGCGCTTATGTGGATTGCTTTCCGACTCAAAGCATCTGCCACCACATTCGCTTTACCCGGATGATAATGGAGTTTAAAGTCATAATCTTTCAAAAACTCCATCCATCTCCTTTGCCTCATGTTCAACTCTTTCTGGTCGAACAAATATTTCAAACTCTTATGGTCACTAAATACTTGGAATGTAGTGCCATAGAGATGATCTCTCCATATCTTTAAGGCAAACACGATCGCAGCCAATTCTAAATCGTGTGTCGGGTAATTCACTTCATGATTCTTCAATTGTCTCGATGCATAAGCCACTACCCTTCCTTCTTGCATCAATACACAACTCAGTCCTTGCTTAGATGCATCACAATAAACTTCAAAACTCTTGTGAGGATCGGGTAAGATTAACACAGGAGACGATGTTAACCTTTCCTTCAACTCACGGAAACTAACTTCGCACCGATCGTCCCATACGAACGGTTGATCCTTCCGAGTCAACTTAGTCAAAGGCAATGCAATCTTAGAAAATCCTTCTATGAATCGACGATAGTATCCAGCCAGCCCTAAGAAACTTCTCACCTCCGTCACCGTCTTAGGCTGTTCCCAACTTAGCACTGAACTTACTTTCGTTGGATCTACCGCAATTCCTTCTTTAGAGATCACATGCCCCAGAAACCTCACTTCATTCAACCAAAACTCACACTTCGTAAGTTTGGCATATAGTTGCTTCTCCTTCAGGACCTTTAACACAATCCTGAGATGCTCTTCATGCTCTTCCGGATTTTTAGAATAGACCAAAATATCGTCAATGAATACCACCACAAACAAATCCAAATATGGTCTAAAGATCCGGTTCATATAATCCATGAAAATAGCAGGTGCATTTGTCAATCCGAACGGCATCACAACATACTCATAATGACCGTATCGCGATCGAAATGCAGTCTTGGGTATATCCTCCTCCTTTATCCTGATCTGATGATAACCCGATCTCAGATCAATCTTGGAGAATACTGCAGCTCCCCTCACTTGGTCCATAAGGTCATCAATCCTTGGCAAAGGATACTTATTCTTAATAGTGACCTTATTCAGCTGCCTATAATCCACGCACATCCTCATACTTCCATCTTTCTTCTTTACGAACAATAATGGAGCTCCCCAAGGCGAAACGCTTGGCCTGATCATTTGTTTCTGCAACAACTCCTCGATTTGCTTCTTCATCTCTACCATTTCTGGTGGTGCCATCCTATAAGGAGCAATAGAGATGGGACCAGCTCCAGGGACTAAGTCGATCTCAAACTCTATCTCTCGCTTCGGAGGTAATCCTGGTATCTCTTCAGGAAATACTTTCGGAAATTCCCTCACCACTGGAATTTCTTCGATCGGCATCGACTCTTCTTCTCCAGAGGTCGAGAATAAACACATATAACCCTCCGGCTCAAGGGTCCTATATTGAATCGTCTTTTCCTCACAATTGATAATCACTTGGTTCTTCATCAACCAATCCATTCCCAAGATCACATCCAATTGTAATTTAGGGAGACAAACCAAATCTACCCGGGATGAACGACCCAGAATTTCTACATTACACCCTAAACAGACTTTAGCGGTGTAGATCGGTATTCCCGTAGGGGTGTCTATGCTAAGATAGCAGGGTGAATCAGAAACAATAAGATTCAGCCTACTCACACATTCAGGGGAAACAAAAGAATGTGTAGCTCCAGAATCAAACATGATTTTGCAAGGTTGATTATTAAGCAGAAAATTACCTTGCACGAGATTTGGGGTTTGGGTTGCTTCACTACCACTCAGGGTAAATATTCGTCCTTGTACCACAGGCTTTCCAGCAGATCCCTTTGCATATTCCTTGCATTCGCGGGCAAAGTGACCTTGCTTCCCACACTTAAAACATCCTCCTGTGGACCAGCAAAACTGACCATGATGATAACGCTTGCACTTCTCGCAATAAGGAGTATTATCGCGAGGCTTGTTTCGGTTATCCATCACTGCCTTGCCCTTTCCCTTGTTCTTAGAATATGGACCATTATTCCGATGGTCAAACTTCTTCTTTCTCTGGGGTCCATAGTTCTGTCCAACCCCTTTCACTTGACTTCCTATCAGTTCCGCCTTCTTATCATCTTCATACATTCTGCACATGTCCACAAGTGCAGGGAAACTCTGAATCCTTTGATAACTGAAGATAGACTTCAGCTCCGTTCTTAGTCCACCTTAAAACTTCACACACTTACTCCTTTCATCAGGGTTATTCAAGTAATAGGGAGAGTACTTCATCAATTCCTCGAATCTGGCCGCATACTCCCCTACACTCATATCCCCCTGCTTCAATTGCATGAATTCCACTTCCTTCTTTCTCCGCAAATCTTCTGGAAAATATTTATTAAGAAATTTCTCCATAAATACTCCCCAGTTGATTGCCCTCCTTTCAAAATTCAGCAATTGGACCGTGTGATCCCACCAGTTTTCAGCTTCCCCATGAAGCATGTAAACTGCATAGGTCACCTTCTGTTCGTCAGAACACTCCAGAGTTCGGAAGATCTTATTGATCTCGTACAACCACTTGTTCGCCTCATCAGGTCTATATCCTCCCTCAAACCTTGGCGGATTGCACTTCTTAAACTCCGACAAAGTCTTAGCATCATGATTCGTCATGTTGCTAGCAGATGGGTCACCAGCTCTCCCTTGAGATGATTGATGCCTCTGCTGCTGCTGCATGCCTTCCAGCACGGTCGTGATTCGTTCTAACATCTCATTAGTAACATTTCTATTTCGGGTTGCCATAGAAAGACCTGCACTATGGGCTTTGGGTTACTAAAAAGGTCTTTAAAAACATAAATACTACCACTAACTTACTCAAATCATATTCAATCAACATTGAATATCATACTTAGCTGCATCTTTGGGGCCATGAGGAACAAGACCAATGCTCTGATACCACCAAAGGTGTGACACTCTCTTTTTAACTTGAAAATAATTAATATTTCCAAATAGTTTACTACTTTCTATCAAAAAAATTAGGACTAGAAAATTTTTCATTTTTAAAAGTTATACTTGCTCGTACAGAAACCTTTTGTAATATAAACCAGGTTTTGAATTCGGCTTTATAATATCTTAGCTTTGAAAAGATTCTCGAGATAACATTTCCTTATTTATAGAAAACATTATTTGAAGTTATTATTAAAACATATCATTTGTCTCTCTAGTGGTTTTGAATACACCCAAAAACATAAACTTATCGCCGAATCCCTTCTAAATTAAAATAAGAGTTCGCGGAAGTAAAAATAATACTTATGGGGCTCTGCTGAGGAAAATAAGACATCATATATATATATATATATATATCATATCATAATATAAAACCCCATCAGTACGGTAAGTAGCAAGTAACATCAGTCGAGATAGCAAGAGTTTATAACAACATATACAACCCAGCTATATGAAATAAAACCTCACTCTAAGACCTCTCAAAATATATACACTATATCACATGGTCTCAAAATAGAAGTCTCAGAGCAGGTCTTCAGTGTCCTCAGCAGCTCCTCAGATCCTCCACCGCTCTATCCCTAGGATCTAGGATCCAAAACACCTATGCTATACAGGCTCCTATGAACCAGCGGGTCCACCTCTAGCAGAAACAGTCGGCTCAACATGCACCTCCTCCTCGCTCTCATCCTCCACAGGGTCCTCCTCGACCTCGCCCGACTGTGTAGAGACCCCACCTCTGGGTCTAGGATCTGCAGAAGCAGTCCTATCATAATCAGTCGGACCAGGAGACGGAGTCTCCTCGGTGACAACTCTATGGGAAGAAGGATGGGAACGAGTGGCAGCTCTAAAACGGAAACTATGAAAACGACGCATAGGTTGAGCCGGGGGTGGTCCTCTATATGTGTAAAAAGGTGGAACATGCATAGTATAGACTAATGGGATCATAAATCGACGAGGTCGCACACGCACCAGAGGGTTAGGGTGGTAGAGAGTGATCTCAACCTCCCCCTCAAAAGTGGCACGGTGCTCCTCATACGTCCATATACCGCTAGGGATAGGGCGTATCTCGATGCAGGCTAGGTATCTGGCCATCACCTAAACAGGGCACAGGGAGTAAGTATACACATATACATAATTGATAAAGACTAAAATTACACTCACAAGTATATCATGGACAGATCATAATGCAAATACATATGAGCACACCAATTTTTCAACATTATAACTCTTATAATGCAAGTGGCATGATGTATGATTTTCTATCCACAATTGAGGCCTCTTAATGTCCATCTTGGACGTCCATCCAATACACCCTTGTGTTCCCGGAACACCGACATTCGTTCCCAGAACGTAATGCCGAACCATACTTGGATAATAAGCATCACTCCCGGAGTGTGCACCACGTTCCCAGAAAGCATACGTTCCCAGAACGCATAAAAACCAGGTCCCGGACACTGGCTACATATCTATAATGTGTCATCAAGTAGGTTATAATTTGGTACTCCCGGAGTACCCTCCTCATATTCCCAGAATATGATAACGTTCCTACCAACCAGACTTCCAATCTATATGGATGCACAAATATTGGGGTTGGTTTTATCTTTGCATTAATTAATGTGATTTAGAAATATTCCAATTTCCATTTTGAATGATAAATTTGAGGCATAATATTTGTCATAAAATTCCCCTTTGAATTTTCTCAAAACATGTCTTTTTATCTTAGATTGGATAAACAAAGTCAATGGTATTCAAAAACTTAACTTTTTATTTTTCAGATTCAGGTACTAACCGGTTACAGTTTCAGGCTAACCGATTAGAATTACAGACCTGAACTGTTCACCATTGCAATTCAGAAAAAACCCTTTTTCTTGAATTCTCTACCCAATCTATACACCACTTAAACCTTGTTTTATGCCTCAAAATCACAGTTTCCATCATTCAAAATTAAAATCACATTTATTTCCAATCCTACATAATTTTCTCTTGAAAATTACTTTATGAATTTAAGGTATAACTCTTTACTTCCAATCTGAATCATAACCCTTTTGTTCAGATTATTTATAATGGATTTACAGTATAGATTTGAGCAAAACTCCCAAACACCTAAAGACTGATTTATTAAACAAATTTTTTTTAAAATTCTGCAGTGTCTAACCGGTTACGAAAATCGAGTAACCGGTTAGATTATGCAGTCAGTCCTTCAAATTGAAGGTTTTAACACACCATTTCCTTTAATTCTCAAATCTAACCACAATCCATCATTCAATGAAGTTCATATACCTTAAACCAATATGTTTCATCACAGAAATCATATTCAAAGTGCATGCATAAAGTCTTTGCATCAAATTGCATAAAAATCCACATAAACACAATTTAACACAACAAAACTCATTCTAATCATTCAGATCCAGAATTTAACATTCATACACTTTGCATGCATAAATCTAAACTTGCTCAAACATAATTGAGCCAAGATTTTGGCCTCCAAGCCTTTGTGCTTAAAAACACATAATGCCCTTTTGAGTTTTGCCAACTCAAATCCTAATTCATTTGACATTTAGTCTAAATCTAGTATAATGAAGACTTCTCCCATACCTCTAAGACTGAAGTTGATGAAGACCTGACACAGAATTGAAGGAAACCCCCAGATTTCACACAAACCCCAGTTCTGCTCTCAGCCACGAATTTCACCAACAGGGTCCAAAGATTAGAGGATTTGACACAGAGATTGACTAAAGAAATTGGGGAAAACAATTAGAAATTGTTCTAGGCAACATGCACTAACGAATGAAAAAGATTTGAGACCTAGAGGTTACCTGAGCTGATCAAAATCAAGGCTCTAATACAGCTTCCCGAATCAGAAAATTCTGAGCTCAATTTTCCCAACCTCAACTTCAAATGGTGATTTCTCCTTGAAGAAACCGCAATTGGTGGTTGAAACAACTAAGGAATTCTAGGAATACACCTAGAAGGGGGGTTGAATAGGTGTACAAGATACCTTGAAATATTTTCGAACGAAACAAATCGAAACAATTAAAACAAATAATTTTTGCAAATTCTACAGCATTTAATCGATTAACCTGCAATTTACTCGAGTATTAATCGATTAAATATATGCTTAATCGATTAAATCTGACAGAAAACAGAAAAATCAATTTTTCATTCGAATACGAAAATCAATCAATTAACACATATGATCAGAGATTCAGCGAAAACAATTAACACCTATATTCTTATTGATTATCCTAGTTATGAAAATGATTTTCCCTTTATCAATTTGAACAATAAAGATTCAATTCAATCAATTATGAAAATCAATCTTTCTAGGTTTTCAACCAAGAACACAATTAAATGACTTGAATGTAAAGAGTTAAGGGTTTAGAGATACGACACAGTGATTTATCCTGGTTCACTTTCATCCGCTTGAAAGCTACATCCAGTCCCCTCTTCAACCAAGAGAGATTCTTCACTATGAGGAATTAGAGTTCTCAAATTACAAGTAAATGCCTCACAAGACTCCCTTCTTGCTAGCCTACAAGAGATACCACACCCTTGCCTTGTAATCCTATTGATCTTCTCTCTAATCTAACCTCTACCCCTTGTTGATAATCCACACAACAAGTCTTCAATTGCTCGATGATAATCCACACACCAAGGCTTCTCTTTGCTTGATTCACAACCAAGACTTTCTTCTTCTCCAATGAGATTTGCTTGATGATAATCGACACACCAAGGCTTCTTGTTTGTTGTAGTTGGCTTGCCTTCTTGCAAAGATTACAACTCAATGAATACACATGACACTCCTATGAATCTCAATCAATAGCTATGATAATTCACAATAAGAGATTCAAAGGTTCTTGATCAAAGAATATGAAAATAGAAAGCTTTTGATCTTTGAAATTGAGAGAGAATAGAGTGGCTTGATTCTTGTAAAATTGATTATGAAAGTGTTGTCATTAATCACAAAGATTAGGAATATGTTTTTATAGAATACCCAAAAGTTGTAGCACTTGAAAACTGATTTTGAGAAGTGAAAATCGTATTTTAAAAAATCAGATCAGCAGTGTTTAATCGATTAAATCTTGCCTTAATCGAGTACTAATCGATTAAATTCATCCTTAATCGATTAAACATGTCTGATACTTGTTTAAAACTTGTTTTCTCAAAACCAAACCTTTCCTTTAAAACCATTAAGCCACCTATTGATTCTAGGTTAAGTGAAAACTCAATTTATGATTAAATCATGACTTATGAATGAGATTCACTACCCTCTAAGATACTCTAACCAAACTCATCAAATAAAAGACCTATGAAGCTTGAGAGGCAAAAGATAAAACAAATACAATTATACTCAAACTAAGTCTTCATGAGCTTGCTTTCTCTCTTCTTCATTTGATGTTTGTTGTTGCTTGTTGAACTTGAACTTGATCAACACATGATAGCTTGTTCAAAACACTTTGTCATTATCAAAACATTCATCATGGAAGTTACACTCCTCACACAAAGAGTCTCAGCTCACAAACTCTATGTCAACACAAAGCCCTTGATGTGAGCTTTGTGAATGTGTATCACTCGTTCAATAAAACTCAGAGATGAAGGAGAATTTGCTCCCACAAATTAAGAACCCTAATTCCGCTTCTCAACACCAAACCAAGAAGAATCAACCCCCAATCTTCAGAAATCCCTCAATTTATAGGCAAATTACACTTGCATGCAAGGCGACGCGTGTGTTGCCACTAATCTCAGGCAGCAATCGTGGCGATTACGGAGTTAATCAAGTGATTACTCATCAAAATCCACTAAACCAGTTTCTGGGTTCATCGTCTAACCGGTTACAGGGCATTACTAACCGGTTAGCTCAGTTCAAAATTTAAAAATTAATATTTTTAAATCTTTCCCTCCAAGAACCTTTTCAATATTACTTTTAAGCTCTCATTCAGGGACCAAAATGCAATATTCTTATATTTTGCATTTATTTGCCATATAAAAATATTTCAACTTATTTTTATATTTTAGGCTAATTAAATACAAAACATAATCTTGGAAAATTCTATAAATTAATAATAAAAATTTTTATTATTAATTTCCTATTATTCGGGAGACGAAAATTAGGGGTGTTACAAATTCACCACATAATTGACCAATCACATTAAAGCTTTCATTTTTAATAATTCAGAAATAATTAGAAAAAATGCTAATATTTGGATGGTGCAACCAGTATGAATTTAGATAAATATTTAAATATATAAATAAAATTATTTTATAGTCCAATAATTTATTTTATGCTCCAAAATAATTTTTCTAAGTTAAAAATACCAAAAATTCGTTTTTCCCTACTGTACAGTACTTTTTCGTAGATGTCAAAATAAAAATTTATTTTCACATATTCAAATACTACATTAGTACGATCGTTTTCATATATCATATGTAATTTTTCGACTTACGGTTAAAAAGATATGAATTTTTTAAGTTATAACTCTATAACCCAAAAATTTCACTTTTCTGTCAAAACCTTAGTTAAAATCATTCCAATACAAATTTTTCTTAATAAAAATATTTGTTAAATATTCAGAAATATAATTTCACACCAAAAATAATTTTTCTCATTTATTAAATAAAAATTTATAATTAAATATGTATATATATATTACCGCCACACACATATATATATATAATCAAAATCAACTTTTTAATAACAAATCCTATTAAATTATCCTTAAAACAAATATGACCAAATAAAATAAAAGCAAAAATAAAAATATTATAATTTAATTAAATTGGATAAAATTGCGGGTCTCACAATCCTCCCCAACTTAGAGATTTCTCGTCCCCGAGAAATACATACCTGATTCAAAACAAGTGAGGGTATGATTCCCTCATGCTACTTTCACGTTCCCAAGTAGCATCTTCCCCATGATCTTGACTCCATATTACTTTGACCAAAGGGATTTCTTTTCCTCTCAACCTTTTAACACTGCGGCCATCGATCCGCAAGGGCAATGTTTCATACGTAAGATTATCCTTGAGTTGTACCGAATCAGGCTCAACAATGTGGGATGGGTCACTAATATACTTCCTTAACTGAGACACGTGGAAGACATTGTGTAGGTTCGAAAACATAGGGGGTAAGGCTATCTGGTATGCTACAGGTCCTACACGTTTTTGGATTTGATAGGGTCCTATGAATCTAGAGGTTAGTTTTCTGGTCTTGAGCACTCTGCCAATACCGGTAGTAGGCACTACCCTCATGAATACATGTTCACCTTCCTTGAATTCCAACGGAGTCCTCCTCTTGTCATGATAGCTTTTCTGCCTGCTTTGCGCCGTTCTCATCTTCTCTTGGATCAACTTAATCTTATCCGTTGTCTGTTGTACCACCTCCGGCCCTAACTGTAAGTGTTCTCCGGTCTCAAACCAGCACAAAGGGGTTTTGCACTTCCTTCCATACAGAGCTTCGTACGGTGCCATCCCTATACTCGAATTAAAACTGTTGTTGTAAGTGAACTCAATTAATGGTAAGAAAGAATCCCAGCTTCCAGCTTCCTCCAACACGCATGCTCTTAGTAAATCTTCCAAAGTTTGAATGGTTCGTTCCGACTGACCATCCGTTTGCAGGTGATAAGCAGAACTCATACTTAGACTGGTTCCCATTGTAGTTTGCAAACTTTCCCAGAATTTCGAAGCAAAACGCGGGTCTCTATCTGACACTATATTAGACGGTACTCCATGTAGTCTCACTACTTCTTTGATGTACAAATTAGCCAATTTCTCCAAGGTATACCTCATGTTAATTTGAATAAAACGCGCTGTCTTGGTGAGACGATCCACTACTACCCAAATAACGTCATGTCCTTGCTGAGTTCTTGGAAAACCATACACGAAGTCCATGGATATGCTATCCCACTTCCAGACAGGTACCGGTAACGGTTGCAATTCTCCTCCAGGTTTCTTGTGTTCTATCTTGGCTTTCTGACACACTAAACATTTCGACACGTACTCTGCTACTTCTCGTTTCATTCCTGACCACCAGAAAATCTTCTTCGAATCTTGGTACATTTTTGTTGCTCCGGGATGAAAACTTAACTTGCTTTTATGTGCTTCCTCCAAAATCATCTCCTTAACTTCTTGATTGTTCGGCACACAAACTCTTTCTTTGAATCGTAGAATTCCATCTGCTCCTAGCTGAAATTATGCTTCTTTTCCTGTATCCGATAGCTCCTTCTTCTCTTGTAGCTCGGGATCTGCTAACTGTAAGACCTTGATTTGTTCCATGAATTCATTGTTCACCCTCAGAGTTCCTAGTATCATACCTCTCAGTTTCAACTCCACCGCCATGTTTAGATCCCTAAACTTCTCTATTAGCTCCAACACCTTTATCATTAATGCAGACAGGTGCAAAGATTTCCTACTTAACGCATCTGCTACAACGTTGGCTTTTCCAGGGTGATACTACACTTCAAAATCATAGTCCTTTAGGAATTCTATCCACCTCCTTTGCCTCATATTCAGCTCCTTCTGCTCGAATAGATACTTCAAGCTCTTGTGATCGCTGAATACCTCTATCCTTACTCCATACAAATGATGCCTCCAAATCTTCAATGCGAACACTACTGCTGCGAGTTCCAGATCATGTTTAGGGTAATTCTGTTCATGAATCTTCAATAGTCTTGAAGCATACGCCACCACTTGGCCATCTTGCATTAGCACACATCCTAATCCTTGCTTTGATGCATCGCAGTAAACACAAAAAGTCTTTGCCGGGTCGGGTAAAACTAACACCGGGGCAGATGTCAATCTCCTTTTTAGCTCTTGAAAGCATTCTTCACACTTCTCTATCCAAATAAACGCCTGTCCTTTCCTTGTTAACTTAGTCAATGGTAATGACAATCGAGAAAATCCTTCGATGAACCTCCGATAATAACCGGCAAGTCCAAGAAAACTCCGGATTTCCGTCACTGTCGTTGGTGCTTTCCATTCCAACACTGCTTCCACCTTTGCAGGGTCTACCGCAATTCCATTCCTGGTTATCACATGCACTATAAAATTCACTGACTCCAGCCAAAAGTCACACTTTGACAATTTGGCGAACAACTTCTTCTCTTTCAGTATGCCTAACACTTTCGCTAAATGTTCCGCATGCTCCTCCTTGTTCCGTGAATAGATTAAAATGTCGTCAATAAACACAACGACAAAAGAATCTAAAAACGGGTGAAAGATCCTATTCATGTAATCCATGAATATCGCGGGCGCATTAGTCACTCCAAAAGGCATGACCAGATACTCGTAATGCCCATATCTTGTTCTGAAGGCTGTCTTTGGAATGTCTTCTTCCTTCACTCTGATCTGATGGTAGCCTGATCTCAAGTCGATCTTTGAAAATACCGTGGCTCCTCTTAACTGATCCATCAAATCGTCAATTCTTGGCAACGGATACCTATTCTTGATAGTCACTTTGTTCAGCTGACGGTAATCGGTGCATAACCTCATACTCCCATCTTTCTTTTTAACGAATAGAACAGGTGCTCCCCACGGTGAAACACTTGGTCGAATAAATTGTTTCTCCAACAGCTCCTCCAATTGCTTCTTTAACTCCACCAATTCCATCGGTGCCATGCGATACGGTGCTTTTGAAATCGGTGCCGTTCCAGGGATCAAGTCAATTCCGAACGCCACTTCCCGTACAGGCGGTAATCCAGGGATTTCCTCAGGGAAAACTTCAGGAAAATCTTTGACAACAGGTAGCTCTTCAACCTTTTTCTCCTCCTTGACATCCAAAGAAGCGAGAAACATGTATATCATGGCTTCATCCTCCCATGAAGCTTTGATTTGATTGGCAGTCACGTGCTCGGGTTCTAAGATTTGGGGTACGCTAGGTCTTAAGTAATCGAAAATGAGAGTCTTTTCGGCACAATTTAGGAGAACATGATTAGCAGTTAACCAATCCATGCCTAAAATTATGTCGAGTTGGGTAAGGGGTAAGACAATTAAGTCCACTAAGTACTCTCTATTTTCTATTCCTACAGGGCATTTGGAAACAAAAGTCGACACCATGACTGGGTCACTAGTAGGGGTTGACACAATTAGATCAAAAGGCATAACATTTACTGGCAAGTTTAGTCTATTAACCACATCATGAGCAATAAACGAATGCATAGCACCCGAATCGTACAACACATGCAAAGGTATCTTACGAATGAAATACTTACCTTGGATCAGATTAGCGTTGTTAGCAGCTTCTGCTCCGCTCATTGAGAAAACTCTTCCTTGTCCACGGGGTTTAGCCACATTCACTGCGTTGACTTCTCTTTTGGGTTCTGGGAAATTCCTCGATATGTGTCCTGGTCGGTTGCAATTGAAGCAGTTTGGATTATTCCAAGGGCAGATTGGTCCAAAATGATTCTTATTACACCTGTTGCAAAATGGAGGTGTATTTGCTTGTCCTCCAGTAGCATTCCCATTGTTACGAGACCCACCAGCATTTCCATTGTTTCTTCGATTTCCACCATTGTTGTTGTTCCCTCTGAACTGATTGTTGCGATTGTTGCTGTTTCTGCTGTTGTTACGATTTTGGTTGTTGTGGTTGTTGTTCCGAGGATGATTCCTGTGGTTAAAACCACCATGAAACCTTGACCGATTGTCCCTTTGTCCACTTCCTTGTCCATAAGGACCATGATGTCTAGCTCCACTATTCGGGTTTCCATGTCCTGGAGAGTGTCTCATCGGACCACCACTTAGGACTTGTGCAGCTGGCTTTCCAGTTGAGTTTCTCGACCTCAAACCACTTTCCACAATACTTCCTTTATTCACTAAAGTTGTAAATACAGTTATCTCCAAAGGCGCCAGGGCTTGCTTAATCTCCGACTTTAAACCATCCAAGAACTTCGCACACTTCGACCTCTCATTTCCAGCTTCTCCATAGTAGGGCATAAACCTCGTTAGATTCTCAAATTTGGCAGCATATTCCCCTACACTCATGCTACCTTGTTCTAATCGCAGGAATTCCAATTCCTTGGCTGTCTTCAGATGCTCTGGAAAATACTTCACCAAAAGCCTATCTTTGAACCGATTCTAGGTTATTCCTCCAGCTTCTCCAGCTTCTCCAGCTAACGCTTGCCTCTCATTACGCCACCAGTCGGCTGCCTCTCCTACCATCATGTACCCAGCATAGGCAACCTTTTGTTTATCTGTGCACTGCATCATTCCCCCAAATATCCTTTCCAAACTTGCTATCCAGGCCTCTGCCTCTTCCGATGCGAAACCTCCAGCGAACTCCTTTGGATTTCTACGACAAAACTCGTCGAGTCCTCTGATTCCTTCTCCACCAGCATTCGCATTCTGATTTTTCTGAAGTTGTTGATGCATAAGGTTCATGTTGTCCCTTACTCCTGCTAAGACCGCAACTGTCTGAGCCAAAATAGCAGCTGGTTCCTCATTCGCTTGTCGACGTGCCATCTTGCTTCTGTTACATACGTAGGATTGGAGTTTTAGATCAAGCAAAGGGTCGTACAAGGTAAGCATATTAGGCTATGCTCGAGCCGAAAGGGTAATCATACTATAACTACCAAGCAGAGTCACACAATGAAAGCATATAAGGCTATGCTTAAGGCCACTAAGGACAACCATCGCTCTGATACCACCAAATGTAACACCCCAATTTGGAAATAGAATTTTCACTAAAAATTTGAGCCATTTTTTTCTATAAACATTTATTACGAGATATCATTAAAAGGTAAGTTTGCATATGAACTTAGTTTCCAAAAATATTTTCTCAACTTATCTTTCCAAAGATTGCATTACGTAAACAACTTAGTTTCTTGAAAAGGTTTTCTTCCTTTACTTGTACTTAATCCTATTTTCCAAAATGAAGTGCCACGACATATTTCCATTCACAAAACATAATAGTTGAAATGCGGAATAAATCATCATTATATTAATCTCCAAAATAACCATCATAATTAAAAGAGTTACGGCTCAACGGCCATTATCCAAAATAAAAGTGAAATAACATAATCTTCCCATAGGGTTTACATAAAGATAATCAAAGGGTCCGTTATCCAAGACTCAAAACAATAGACCATATGCTACTCTAAGCTAATACTACTCATCGTCTTCGGGGTTCTCTGCTGGATCTTCTTCCGGATCTTCCTCTGGATCTTCTTCTGGATCTTCCTCCGGATCCTCCTCTGGATCTTCCTCTGGATCCTCCTCTCCATCCATGTTAGCATCTGCAGGTGGAACATTCTGATGAAAATCCCTAGGACCACCCGACATGAAATCTCTCAGAAGAAATCGAACCTCCACACGATTAGTAGCTACTACACGCAGAACATGGTCTCTGTCTACAAAACTGAGTCTCGTCGGCCCTTCCCATATCCATCCACTAGCTGTTCTAACCCACTGTCCTCCCGCCAAGGGGGACATCACCAACTGAAGTACCCGGTCTGCCATCTAATAATTTCCATGGGTAGAAACAAGAGCATAACAGAAAATAGAGAGAGTTGGCGACCAGACGAACAAGGCGTCGACGACATGGGCTTACTCCATGGGTCGCATTAGGACTAACACAAAGTATAACCATAACATTCCTTAATAACATCATGTCACAAAATTATTCCTTATACATCATTATTATAACAACTTCATATCATTATTCAAGAGTTCCATTTATAAAGTTTTTCCATTAAGTCTTTCATGACCATCAATGATTTAGGGAGGGAAATCATTGAGGTAGGGAAATTAGCACACTCGATACATCTCCTCCTTCAATATCCAACCACATCCTAGTTCGGAAAGCAGATGGGATGTGACACCCTCATTTTTATATCTTGAAAATAATTAATATTTCCAAATGATTGAAATACTTGCTATCGAAAATCGGGACCAAAATTTTTTTCCCTTTTCAATGTTTACTTGCTTATTTATAAATCCTTCTTTCGTGAACAAATAAATTGAATTCGGCGTAATATTATTCTAGCTATGAAAAGGCTCTCGAGACAATGTCTTTTACACATAGTAAAACATCTTTGTAGTCCTTATTAAAATATATTGTTTGTCTCTCGAGTTTGACCGAATGTATAAAATATAAGCCTATTGCTGAATCCTTTTTGAATCAAAATCAGAGTATGCGGAAGTAAAAGTAATAATTATGGGGCACTGCTAAGGTAAATAAAACATAATATGTATATATATCATAACATAAAACCCCATCAATATCATCAGTAGCAAGTAGTAAGAGTCGAGATAGCCAAATTTTTCTTCAGGGTGCGCATTGGGCACATTTTTGAACAGTGGCCCCTCATGTCATCGGTGCCAAATTTTTCTTCAAGGTGCGCATTGGGCACGCTTTGAAGATTTTTCCGCTTTGGGCTTTATGAACTAACGGATCGCCTTGGATCCTACGTTAGCCAACCTCTTTTACAGATTTTTCTGCCCACGTTTAAGACTAGCGCCCTTGTTTCCCGGGACCTTTTCTAGTCTCGCGATATGGCGTACTTCGCCCGCGTCTGTCCCAGAAATTTTTCAGGAGGTCTATCTGGGTACCGCGATAAGGCGCTTGTGCCCGCGGTACGGTCCAACACTTTATTTTCTGTCTTCCATGTGGGTTCACCTTTTCTCTTCTTTTTTTTAGTGCTGGACCTCGCGTTTGGCATTTTGGCTCTTTACTTTGAGAGAGTTATTGTTTGTGTTTTTTTTTAAAAGGCCAATGTGTGTGCGTCATCCCATTGGTTATCCATTTGGATCATATTCGCTTTTAACATGCATGCTTTATATTAACATATTTCTAAAGGAGATAGTTCATGAGGGAATGTCTCCAGATTTTCATTCATTAGTTAGGGTCATACAAAATGAGCTACTCCCTAGATTTCAACAGAAGCAAAGACTACTGCTCTTTCGTTATATCATACAGTGAGCTAGGCATAATGTTTCTTAACATACTTGAAATTTAAAGGCCCTATTTTCCTTTGAGTGTCTGGTTCAAGTAAGAAACAATACCCATTAGGATGTGCCTCTTGCACAATGTAGGGTCCTTCACATTTTGGCATCCATTTGCTAGTGTGCAGGTTCCTCATGACCGCGTCCGTCGCCTTTAGCACGAGCTCACCTTCGGCAAACATCCTTGGCTTCACCATCTTCTCGTACGACAACATTATGCGCCTTTGGTGTTTGAGCAATTCCTCGTGCACTTTGTCTCTGGCGCCTTCCAAGGACAGTATCCGCTCTTCTGGCCCTCCTTAATTCTGGGCCATCATCCTTGCTGAGGGGACCACCACTTCTGCTGGCAGTGTCGCCTCTGCCCCATACACTAGGGAGAAAGGCGTCGCCCTTGTTGCACTGTGCTTAGTCACGCGATACGCCCAAAGAGCGAGTGGTAAGTGTTCGCTCCAGGCCGTAGGCGCATCCTCCACTGTCTTGGCCAAGATTTTGATCAATGTTTGGTTTGTGGACTCAGCTTGGCCATTAGACTGCGGGTAGTAGGGGGTGGACCTGTGATGTGTGATCCCATATTCCCCCAGTACTTGCTCCACTTTCTTGTTGATGAAGTGAGTGCCATTGTCAGACACTATCCTCCTGGGTAGCCCAAAACGACAAATGATGTGCTCTTTGATGAATTGTGCGGTGGCGTCAGCGTCCCCTTTCTTGAATGCTGCCGCTTCGACCCACTTGGTGGAGTGTTCTGTTGCCCCCAGGATCCACCCCTTCCCTTTATAAGGCGGGTCAATTGGACCAATAAAGTCCATTGACTAGGTGTGGAAAGGGTAGGGCGAGCTGAGGCCTTTCATGGAGAGAGAGGGTGCATGGATTCTGTTATCGTGCCTTTGGCATTGTTCACACTTTCGCACGAAATCGAGGGCGTCGCCTTTCATATTCGGCCAATAATAGCCGATTTTCAACAGCTCGCTCCAGAGCGATCTACCCCCTTGGTGCCTTCCACAAGATCCTCCATGGACCTCCTCCATAACTTTATTTCGTTCTTCTTTCCCAATGCACTTGAGAGCTTCTCCGGTGAAACTCCTTTTGAACAACTCGCCTTTCTCAATGAAATAATGTTCCGACCTTTTTCTGATCCTTTCCGCTTCCGTGTGGTTCTCCGGCAAGGCACCGCTTTCTAAGTACATTTGAATTGGCCTAGCCCAATCTTCATCCACTAAATGGACCTCAAGCTCTTCTTTGACTTCCTGGCATTGACTGCACGCCTTCTGAGACGAATCGTAACGCGCCTTCATGTCCGACCAGTACACTCCCAACCTCTGCATTCTCCTGTACAGGCCGGGGCCAACCTGCCCGCATATGCTGTCGTGAAGACTCGCCATTTTCTGTTCCCCTTCTTCCTCCGTGACACATTTCATGAGCAACCCTTCCGCATTTCTCTTATACAATGCCCCCTTTAGAAGGCAAAAGTCTCTGGACGCCTTTGTTAATGCTTTGTTGTGGAGTTCCCACATGATCGGGACCCTCCAATCTTTCTTCGCATGTTCTCTTTATGCATCCCTTTGGACCTTGGGTTAGTACGCCTTCCTAAAATGTACCAAATGTTCGCCTTCTGCTATGCCTGCTTTGCTCCCCAAAGTTGCGAGAGCGTCAGCTTTCCTGTTTTCAGCCCGCCGCACATGCTCGAGAGATTCTAACTTGAACTTTGCCAGCGCCTGATGTGCTCTTTCTCTGCATAGCGCCAAAGACATTTCTTTCACTCCATATTCTCCTTTTAGCTGTTTTACCACCAGGTTAGAATCCCCTTTCACAATGAGCCTCTGAACTCCGATTTCTTCGGCCACGTCAAGTCCCAGGAGGAGGGCCTCATACTCTGCTTCGTTGTTAGTGCACTGGAATTCCAGTTGGAAGGCGAAGGCCAGCTCCTCTCCCTTCTCGTTTGTCAGAGTGACTCCTGCTCCACCCTTGGGTGCTGAGGGCAAACCGTCAAACATCAAAGTCCATACTTTGGGCTCTTCACATACGTTGACAGGCTCTACCGCTCCTTCCTCTTCTTGATTTGCACAGATGGCCATCAAATCGGCCAGGGCCTGACTTCTGAGCGCTGTGGGCGTCACCAAGGTCACTTCGTACTATGTCAACGTGAGCGCCCACTTGCAACAAGTACTTGATTCCCTCAGTCTTAGTCATCACATGAATGGTGTGTGCCTGAAAGTAGTGACGATACTTCTGGGCGGCGTACACCAGAGCGAGGCACTGTCTTTCTTGGCTAGAATATCTGGTCTCTACCTCCTTTAACATTCTGCTCCAGTAAGCTACGGGGAGTTCTGAACCTTCAACTTCTTGTGCGAAAAGTCCGCTAATCGCCGTTTGGGTAACGCCCAAATATACCCTGAGCGGTACCCCCTTTTGAGGCGGAATCATCGCTGGTGGCGTTGCCAAAGTCTTTTTTACATTATCAAAAGCGTCTTGATGCTCTTTTTCCCACTTGAAAATTTCCTTACCCTTGAGAAGTTTCCTCATAGGGCCTAACAATTCCCCCATGGCTGGTATGAATCTTCGGATGTAACCCAGTTTCCCCATCATTTGTTGCAACTCTTTCTTGTTGCGGGGCGCCTTCATTTCTCTGACTGCTTTGACCTTCCTCTCATCTGCTGAGACGCCTTCCTTATGGACCCTAAATCCCAGGAATTCACCGGAAGAGACCCCGAATTTACATTTAAGCGGGTTCATTCTGAGTTTGTATTTCTTGCATCTGGAGAAGACAGCTCTTAGATGTGCCAAGTGTTGCTCCTTCTTCCTTGACTTGACTACTATGTCATCAACATTGTCTTGTACTATGTCGTGCATCATGTCATGAAAGATCGCTATCATTGCTCTTTGGTACGTTGCTCCGACGTTTTTGAGACCGAACGGCATCACCAAGTAGTAGAAATTTCCTACCGGGGTCCTGAAAGCGGTTTTCTCTTCGTCGCCTTCTGCCATCTTTATTTGATTATAGCCGCTGAAACCGTCCATGAAGGAAAATCGCTCGTGCATGGCGGTTGCATCCACCATACAGTCTATGTGTGGCAACGAGAAATCATCCTTGGGACACGCCCATTTCAAATCTCTGAAATCCACACAACATCTAATCTGGCCATTCTTTTTCTTCACAGGGACTATGTTGGCCAACCAAACAGGGTGTTGTATAGGCTTAATGAAGCGCGCCTCTAGTAATTTCTCCACTTCGTTTTTAATTGCTTTCTCAATCTCAGGGCTAAACTTTCTGGGGTGTTGCTTTATAGGTATCGCATCAGCTTTGACAGCCAAGTTATGAGTGACTAGCTTCGGGCTAAGACCTGGCATTTCTTCGTAGCTCCAGGCGAACACTTCTCTGAACTCCTTCAGCAAGGCAACCAAGTCCGCCTTTTCAGACGGGGTGAGTGAAGAGGCAATGAAGAGAGGCCTGTGCTCGCCTTGTCCCCCTACATTGACTTCTTCCAAACCTTCTGGACCATTGGCTTCATTCCCAGTTTGCTGGGCGTGCATAACCTCCTCCGTTGAAGCGATCCATGCTTTCCCTTTTATGACGCCCATGAGTGTGGGGCTAGCCAAGTCGCTAAGTTTCGGCTTGACCGGCCCCGCGAATTCCTAGAGGATGGCCCACCTGGCCCCTCCTCCGGGAAGGCGTTGCTTTTGTAATTTGTATCTTGGTTTGGTCACTCGCTGCTGCGTGTCTTCTTCTTCTTCTGACAAGCGAAGCCTCTTGAACACCGACTGCCTCTTCTCTGGTTCCTTCACTTTCTCCTTTCCCCTGATTGAGATTTTGGGCTCTCTTCCAATCTTATTGGTCCCAGGGGGAGCCAGTTCATCAAATACCGTGGCATCGATTAAGTGTAACTCTGAGGCATCGAACGGCGCCTTTGTTGCTGGGATCTCGATATCCTATCCTCTATACATTGATTTCACACACTGGTGTAATGTGGAAGGGACACACCCATGCAGATGAATCCAGGGGCGTCCCAGCAAGATATGATAACTAGGCTCTCCATCGACAATGTGAAAAGTGTTCAAGGTTTTTATGGGCCCCACTTCCAAGTTGAGCACTACGCACGCCCTTGCCGTGACTGTTCATCCGTTGAAGGTTCCCAGCGTTGCTTCCTCTTTCTTGAGCCTTTCTTTAGCAACTCCCAGCTTTACGAATATATGGGTTGGGGTGATGTTTACCCCTGATTCGTTGTCTACGAGGGCGCGCCGGACATGTACGCCTTCGATAGTCGCCTCCACAAACAGTGGCCTGTTGTGGCAAAAGCCTGGGTGTGCTCGCTGCGGCTCCCTGAACATTACTGCCGAGGCGTGCGCCCTGACTACCCTGGTTGCTGGCGCGTAGGCGGCACTGGTGTTCTCCCCTTTCCTGACTATCACATCAGCGAGAGCGTGTGTCGCTTCCTCTCTGACATCAGCTCCCAGCCTTAGTTGGTCAAATAGAGCTCTGAACCCTCTAGTCTTCACAAGTCCCTTTCTCAGTTCATTTTCCATCAGCTCTTCTTCCTCGATCTCCTCCAACAGGTTATCGCCGTGAGAGAGGATAACATTCACATTTTGTCTAGGCAAAGGATGGTCTCCTAGGCTTTCTTCGCCTTCACCTTCTGGTAACAATATCTTTTCGGCTGCATACTGCTTCTGAAACACGCCTCTAATGACATAGCAGTCCATAGTGCCATGACTCTTTTGTCTGTGTAGAATGCAATATTCTGGGTTATTGTACTCCTCACGTGTCAGAGGGGGTCTCGTCGCCCTTTTAGTGAGAATGCCTTCCTTCAGCCACTCCTCCACCAATTGATAAGTAAGTTCCTTAGAAATCGGGAGCTTTGGTGGGGGCTCCTTCCTTTCATAGTTCCTGGGAGGCGGCATGGCTCTGTAGCTTTTCCTCCTCTTATCATCCACGGCGTTCACGTCGAAGGCGATCTGGTCTTTGGTTCTTTTTCCTTGTTTCTTCATGGCCTCGGTAACATCCATTGCTCTTCCGAGCAACTCAGAGAAAGTAGCGATCTTGCTAAGTGCCAGGAATATTTGCGAGCCATCTTCAATGCTCTTAATGCACCCATAAACTAGGTCCGCTTCAGGGAGAGTCTCTTTGCAGTGTAGCGCTCTGTCCCTGTACCTTTTGATGAAGGCGGTTAAACTCTCCCCTACTCGCTGCCTTACACTACCAAGGTCCATGATATGAATGGCACCTTCTTCCTCCAAAAACTTGTTACAGAATTCTATAGTCATTTCTTCCCAAGTTCGGATTGACGCAGGGCGCAACTTGGAATACCAAGTGAAGGCGCGCTCGACTAGGGATTTTGAGAACTCCCTCAGCCTTAGGCAGTGGTCTGCACTGTACACTCCCAGATCATCCACATACGTCATCAAGTGTTCACGAGCGCTCCCGGTTCCATCGAACTTTCGGAATGTTGGAGGCGCATACCCTTGCGGGTAGCGATAGACAGCTACATCAGCGGTAAAAGGAGGGTTTAGGTTTATTACCATATTTTGTCCTTCCTTGTGCGCCTGTAGGATGCGCTTCAGCTTTGCTTGTGTGACTAGAGCGTCCTCCGTGCTTTCTCTCTTTCCACTTGTCTCGTGTTGAAACTCCTCCTCTGATTTCGCTCTTGTTTTTGCCAGTTCTGCCTCCCTGCGCGCCTCCTCTTCTTCCCTTAGCCTTGCTCTCAAGGCCTCCTTTTCTTCCTTTGCTTTGGCAGACTGAGCTTTGTATTCCGCCACTATTTCAGACAGTGCGCCTTGGTTCGCCACCAGAGAGTTGAGTAGCGCGGCCGATATCACGACTTGAGTGTTGGAGTCCCCTTCTATGTGGGGGATTTTGATGTGACTCAGCGTTTCCTTCTCGCTGCCGAGTTCTTCTTCTTGAGGCTCTTGGTCATCCTCTGGGGTGTTTGAGGGAGAGCGAGTATTGTCGCTTCCCTGGTTGGCTGGGCTGAAACTCAATCTCCTCGAGCCTTGTCCCGTCCCACGACTTGCGTGACTGGTCGCTGGATTCTGAACGGTGATCACAGGCACCACCTTTGGGGCAACGTCTCCTGCAGGTGCTTGCTGCACAACATGAGCCCCTTTTCCTTCGTGATTGGAAGCCATAGCTTCCCCAGCGGAGTAGCCAATTGTTTCGGACCGCTTTGTGCGATAATGATTGTTTAATTAAAAGAGATAATGGGTTCGTAAACATGATGAAGCTTTAGGCTTTTATTATACTGAGACGAGATATAGAGGGGTCGATACAAGGAAATGGCTCCCACGTTCGTGGTATTTTACAAAGGGAGGGGTGTGCGCTTTGGCTTTACACCCCTTTTGCATTGCTAAATCTTGGGTTTCAGAAGGGGAGCTTCCTTTCCTTTTCGCTGTACGCCTTCCGTGTTGTAACCATTGTTGGTTACGGCGCTTTCTGGGTATTCTGACCCCCTCGTCTTGGCTTTTACGATGGTTGCTGGAGGTGCACGCTTTCTGGATTTTCCTCCTTTTCTGTTTCTCCTTCGTTGCTTATTCCGTCTCTTACTTCTCCATGGCACCCCTTTGCAGAGGGTGCTTCCGGGGGAGGAGTGATGTCTCTTGTGTTTGCTGGGCAGTTTTTCCCCTTCGAGCTTCTCTCTTACTTCTCATGCTTTCTCTCCGCTTTTCAGAGGGAGGAGCTTTTTGTACCTTTTGGTGCATATTGTGTGTATCGTATTGCAGCTATTGTCGCTTTGGGGTATTGTTCCTCTTGCCTTCTGGCATCTCTCGACCTTTTTGGGGGGGTGGCCTTCCGGGGCTCTGCCCTCTTCCTTCTGATTCTCTTTTCTTCCTCTTATTTATACTGGTGCTTTGGACCAGTGGTCCTTGCTCGCTCTTCTTTGTCTGTTGGTTAATGACTCCTTGCATTATGTATTCAGAGCACCTTTTCAGTGGCTTTGTCTTCTTTACCATTCTTGGCTTTGGCATTTGATGATTACGGAGAAGGAGAGGACTCCAAGTCTTACTCCCCTCGGCTTTGCCTTGGGTGAATAAAAGATTCCTTTCTGGCTTACTTTGCAAACCGTCGCAGCCTCGGATGGCTATGTCGCCCTTGCCTGGTCACGTGTGCGCCTTCTGTGAGCTTCTGCCTCCGACTCGCCTTCGTTTATCCCGATGTTCTCCTCGGGTTTCTGTGGCATCCGAGACACTTTGGGATGACACATGGCGTTTACCGCCACTAGTGCGCTTTACTCTTTCTTCTGGGCACCTTATCGGGAAGTGCCGCCTTGGTAGCCATCGCCGTGAGTGTGTGTCGCCTTGGACGATTCCCGGAGCTGGCGCGCTTTCCTCAGTATCTTTATTACTTTATTTTTGTTTGACAACTTCTGGGCCCTTACATGATTTGGGCCTTGTAATTTGGGCTACCAAATATTGAGGTATCAACAATTGCCCCCTTTCCAGTGAGGGGGGAAGAATTTCCTTCTCAGTGCAAATCCTATATTTGTGTTTTTCTTGCTTGTTTCTTCTTTTCTTGATTTCCCATTCTTTGTCCTTCGCCTTCTTGTTATTTCTTTCGGCGTCGCCTTCGATTTCTGGGGAAGGCGTACAGAAGGGGACACCTCCGCTTTTACGGGTGCCCTTTGCATTTCTCCTGGCTTACTGATTGCTTGGCAGCTTTTGCTTTGAATTTCGACACCCAGTGGGGTCTTGTCAACGGGCCCTCACTGGTGAGTCTTTTGGTTTTCTTCCCTTCATTCTTCTGCTGCGTTCCATGTGTCGTTAGGGGGAGGAGGCAAATATCCTTCAGCTTTGATACTTGCACGTTTCCCCATGTTCCCATATTTTCAAAACTCCCTCAAACCTTTCAGTTTTCTTTTCACTTCCACTTCGTTCTCTTTCTTTTTCGTTTCCGAAACTTCTTTCTTCCAGAAAGGAACTCCCCATTACTCCTTTGTTTTCTGCTTTCTTGTTCTCTCCTGTTTGCCCTTCTCTTGTATTCGCTGTTATCATGTCAAAATCGAAGGCCATTACTCCTTCCGCGGTTGAAAGCGCTTCCTCAAGCTCCGAGGAGGAGATTCAACTCCCAGACCCTATCTCTTATTGCTTCATGCAAGAGCTTCCCTGCCCCCGCTCTTACCCTATTGAACCGGGATACCGCCGCTGGGCCACGGAGGTGAAGGCGGACTCGCCCTCTGGTCCCAACTCGGGCGATTTCATTGTTTGCTCGTCTTCCAAGGCCATGGTGGTTTTCGAGGAGGACGCCGAACTCATCTCTTCTCCTTCTTATGATAAAGATCACTGCACCCTGGGCTCTTCATTGCTCCGCTCCTGCCTTCGCCGTTCGGAGTTCCCCTGGGTAGATGTGAACTTCAATGTTCGCGTGGGAGGCACTGCTGGATGGCAAGAGTGGGTCGATCACGTTTTTGCTACTGACGCCGCTTTCGTGGCTATTCTGGAAAAAGTAGGGATTGCTACCGCCGTCAAGGCGTCGCCTCGACTTGGTGCCAACCGCAAGCCCAGTGATTTGCTGATGTTGGTGCAACGCTGGTGTTCCTCCACCCACACCTTTCTGACATCATGGGGGGAGTTTACCCCAACGCTTGAAGATGTGATTGTGCTTCTCGGACTTCCTGCTTTCGGAGATGCAGACCTTGACGTGGAGAATGTTGATGAGCGTTTTTCCGAGTTGTCAATGCAGCTGAAAGCCGCTTCGGCTCTGAGCGCCAAGTACTCCCGGGACCTTTTCAAGCGAAGGCGCGCCTCGTACGCTAAGGGCTCTTCTTCTCAACGGGTGAGGGGTATTGGGAACTTGGTTCCTAGGAGTCGAAGGGCAAGTCAACGCTCTTCTGTTAAGTACACATTTGCTTGCTGGATTTGCTATTTCTTTGGCGATTTTCATGATGGTAAATTCCAATCCGGGCCTGTCACAGATTCGCGCCTCTGTCGCGCCGCCTTTGTTGCTTTCTGGCTTAGTAGGTACGTGTTTCCTGGACCTCCATGGGAGTCTGTAAGCCCATTTGCCTTTCTCTTTGCTTGTCTCTTGGCGGAAGGTACACGCCTTCCTCTTGCTTCATTTTTCCTGGGTGATTTGTACGCCCGCCTAGACCAAGTATCAGTGCAGATGCGGATTTCTCATGGGTGCTTTCCAATCAACTCTTATGTAGACTTGACTTTTCTTCAATACTTTTTGTTCGAACGCTTTCCTGATTATGGCCCTGTCAAGCTTCATCTTTCTACAGGTGTTGCTGGTTAAGACCCTCATTCCTGGTGTTGGATGAGAGGATCTCCAAGAGAACCTCTAATTTCTCTCATTGATTCAGAAGACAAGTTCTTGTTCCGCCCCTATTTGGACCTCCCACATCCTCTTTATGATGAAGGGGCCTTTACTTCAAGGAACAACGCTGCCATCCCCTTTGATTGAATTTATGATTTATGGTCATTGATTCTCTCCATTCGCTGCTTGCCTGGTTTTGTCCCTTTGGACAGTAGGAGTGCTCACGGTGGAGCCCTTTGGCCTTGTGTTTACCGTCCTGATCGGGTGGCTAGACAGTTTGGGCGCGATCAAGCTCCTTGTGTTCTTAACATTGAGCAGGCCCCGGTGGAAGATTTGGTCAAGGCGCTTCTTTTTGATGCAGCTCCCGGGACTTCTGATTTTGCTCCTGTTTATGTTTCTTCTTCTCGCGTTGGAGGTGTTTTGAGTTCTTGGCTTACTTCTCATGAAGACATCCTGAAACATCTCCGGGACTTCGAAGCTTCTTCCTCGCATCCCATTCCTTCCTTGCTGCCCATAGTGTACAACGACCCTTATTTTTGCACTTCCATGAAGAAAACCAATGGTAAATATCTTGACTATTTTTCGTTTTTTGTTGCTTTCTTTTTCTTGCTTTGCACTTAACTTTGTTTGGTTTTTTTTTTCAGCTGAGGGGGTTTCGCCTAGCCGCAGAGTTGCTGCGTCTCCTTCTGTTGCCCCCAGGCGAAGCAAAAGGAAAACTCCCTCTGTTTCCAGATCTTCTGTTCGGGGTGGTAGTAGTAGCGCCGCCAATTCCAGCAAAAGGAGGAAGGCAGCTGCAGCCGTTCCTACTCGTCGGTCTAGCCGCCTTCGCACTTCCGGCATCCGTATTGCTCCTTCTTCCCCAGTCCATGTGGACTTGGTTCAAGATGACATTGCTGAAACTAATTCTGGTGATTCTTTCTTGTCTTGTGATGTTTCTGCTGAAAGCGGTGGCGCTGGGGGTCGCTTTTCAGGTTTCATTTCTCGCTCTTTTATTTTGTTCTAGTCTTTTCAGTTTGTTTTGCTTGGACAGTTTTCATAACTTCACTGACTCTCTTTTCTTTTTCCTTTTGAGCGCAGGTGGTGCTGATGGTCATTCATCGGCGTCACTTTCATCTCAGTTTCCTGAGAACGCTCCTGCTGTTTCACTTGCTTCCGATCATGAAGATTTTATGAACCTCTTTTGCCAACCTTCAGCTGGTGGGGGTGTTGCCCCTTCTGATTCTGCTGCCAGTGATGGCTTCACTTCTTTGATGCCTCCTGCTGGCACTCCAAGGAGTGTCCCTGTTTCTCCCAAGGGTGCGCCTTCGAAGGCCCCTTCAGGTATTGCTGCTGCTGACATTATTTATGAACTTGTTTCTGATGTTCCAAGATCTGAAAACATGTTTGGTGGGGTAGGTGCTGAAGTTGACGCCCCTGCCCCTCCAGAGAGTCAAGCTGCTGCAAATCTTGTTTCTTTAGCCGATAAGGGTAAGGCTCCTGCCGTGAGGGCAAGTCACGCCTCCGCTTCTCCAGGATCTTCTTTGGTTTGTAAGTATTTTCTTCACTTGGCCTAAGTTGGACTTATCTCTTCTCTTGTGTTTTGGTCTCATCATTTCCGCATATGCTTTTGCAGCTCCATTTTCTGCGGATGATCAAGCTTTGATTGATTCGTTCTTGCGTGCCCATGCTTTCTTGATTCCTCCTTCAGCTTCGCTTCCTCGCCTTTTTCGGGAGTCCGGTTCTCAAACTTTGTTGCGGATGTTGCATTTGGTCCGCTCAGTTGACGTAGATGACTCGCCATGGGAGGAGAAGGCTGAGATCTTGGATTGCTTGTACACGCTTCAATTTCAACATTATTCTGGTCCCTGGCTTGAAAGTGCCATTGCTGGTTTTGAAAGTTTGCGCCCTCCATTTGACGACGCCGAGTTGGCCGACGCTGAGCGTGCTCTGCAGGAGCGCCGTGCTCCTTTGGTGTCTCGTATCAAGGAGCTTTCTTCTCAGCTTGATCAAGCAACCACTGAATTGGAGGCTCTTGATCAGGAGATTAGGGATTTGGCCAACACAAAGTATTCTTATGAGGAAGTCTGTAGGGTCACTTCTTTGAATTCCCTCTTTTTTATGTAGGCACTGTTTCGCCACTTTATGCCATTGCTTTGACGTTTCTCCTTTCGAATTATGGTTTCGGTTATGACCTTCTCTTTGGCTCCATGATTTGTATGACTTTGTTAGAACTTGACTTCTGTTGTTTTATTGCTTTTGAACTTGCATCTTGGGGTCCATGATGCCTTTTGTATGTGCTCCTCAAGTTTGGATTCTACTTTGTACGCTTGCTGCTATGTTGGCAATGCTGTTATGCATATCTTGTCTTTGTCTTTTCATCATCTTGTTGTTGTTGTTGTTGTTTGCCTTGAGCTTGAGACTTGCATTTGAATTTTACGCCTTTGTTCTTGTGCGCTTTCGTTGGCTTCGCTGCTTTAGCAATTGTGGCTTGAACTTCGTAGCTTTGTAATCGCTTGCTACTGCTCTCGCGTTTGTTGCACTTCTCAGTTTTGGTGCCTTTTCTTCAAGTGTTCTGATAGAGCACAACTCTTCTTTTCTTTTTCTTCCTTTTTTTTATATTATTCGTTTTTATAGGGGCCTTTATATCATTGGTGCCCCAAGGAAGGTTTCCTTCCTCCCCTCTCCACTTTTTTTTTGGAGCGCGCTCCGGGCGCTTCAAACTTGCGTGCAGATTTCAATGGCCCCTCATGTCATTGGTGCCAAGATTGTTGTTGAGGTGCTCGTTGGGCACGCTTCACAGATGTTGTCGCTTTGGACCCTTTCTTTTGTTTGTTGCTTTGGATTTTCTGCTTGCCGCCCTGGGCTTTTCAATTGCCGCTTTTGGGCTTTCTTTCTCCTTTTATTTTTGAGTTGCCACGTTGGGGCTTTGCCGCTTTGGGGCTTTTTTTTTTCAGTTGCCACGTTGGGGCTTTGTAAACTAACGGATCGTTTTGGATCTTGTGTTAGCCAACCTCTTTTACAGATTTTTTCCGCCCGCGTTTAAGACTAGCGCCCTTGTTTCCCGGGACCTTTTCTAGTCTCGCGATATGGCGTACTTCGCTCGTGTCTGTCCCGGAAATTTTTTAGGAGGTCTATCCGGGTACCGCGATAAGGCGCTTGTGCCCGCGGTACGGTTCAACACTATTCTTTTTCTTTTCTTTTTCTTCTTCTCTTCCTTTTTCTTCTTTTTTTTTGAAGTGTTGAACCTCGCGTTCTGGCATTATTGACCCTGTTTGAGGGTGTTTTTCTACAGTGATACCTCATGTCGTCAGTATCTTTCGAGCTCTTTCTGGGGACACCTCATGTCATCAGTGTCGCTTCGAGCTTTAGCATTGGTGCCTCTTGTCACAGGCACTTCCCTGCCTCTGATCGATTGCTTGATTCTGATTGCTTGTGCTTCGTAACACCTTTTGTCATGGGCGTTACTTTTTAGTTTTTCTTGCGATTATCGGCGTGCAAATGCTTGGGTTTTCTGATTGACCTTGTGCTTATGCTTGCTTTCGCATGATCTGCTTTGACGTATGTATAGGTTCATATGCCTTGCTTCAGGGGCTTGCTATAGACTTCTTCGTTTTATTTGTTTTGGGATGCCTTGGCTTGGTTATGTTGTGTTTGAGGCCATTTTGGGTCAATCGTTTGTACGCTTTCTTGATTTTATCCTGCACCTTGTCCTTGCATCTGATTCAGTGCTTCAGTGTTTAAGTACGCCTTTGAGTAGCATACTTTTCAGGATCTTGTACTTGCATTGGCCATTACAGAGCTTGCATTCGTCTTCATGTTGCATGCACGCCTTTTCATGTACGCCTTACGGTTGTACGCCTTGAAGGTGTACGTCTTTGCAATTGTACGCCTTTTGAGTTTTGTTATGTCCTTTTTACTTTTCATCTTGTCTTGCTGTTGCGCTCAGATATCTGCATTGATTTTCTTTTAACTTTCTGGCTTGTGATCTTTTGCACGCTTTCGCTTTGAAGCTGCCTTGGTCTTTCTGATTTGAATTCTTTGTCAGCTCTTTTTTTTTGGGTTGGCACTAGTAACGTTCTGCTCTTGGTTTACTTCAGGATTTCTAGCTTCGGTACTGTTTATTTTCCCTTGGCGTGCCTTGGGTTTCATCTTTGCAGCTCCTCATGAGGCTTCATGATTCACCCTTGCTTTTCTCGCCTTTCCTCGTCAGTTAGTTTGTACCAAACGCATGCTTACATGGGTCTTGCCACGATGGCCTCGTGTTCGCCTTCTGATTCTGGATTTCGTCCATCCCACCATTTTGCTCAGGGTTCACCCACTTCTGGTGAGCTCTCTCTTTTTTTTTATTGTTTGATTTTTCACTGCTCTTTTCTAATTGTGCATTGCGTCTCTTTTTCGGCGCTTTTGCTTTCGTTTCACCGTTTGCTTCTTCACTTTTAACCGCCTTGCTTTCATTGGGCAAGATGCGGAGTTTTTTTTTTGGAAGAGCATCAAAAGACTTCTCAGACTTTAAGGAGTGATTCATCCTTCTTCCTACATAAACAACTTTCATTTTCCGGATGTTTTCACGCTATACATGTCCGTCTTATTAGTTGCATCTAGTAAATCATGTATACAATCAATCATGCATCACTATGTAACACTATCCAGGTCATGCTTTTATGCAACGCTTTCCTAGAGCATGCTTTTTCAACATTCCAATCATATAACTTATAACTTTTAGATGTTTTTTTTATGGAAACAGTTTCCTTTCATCACGCCACGGTTGAGCCAGGGAAAAGTTGACAAGAATAACTGGTATGATATACTAATTTCAGTTCTTAAAGCAAACATTCAAATGCATAGATTCGTCTAGTCATTCTTTTCTCTAGTCAAACATTCGATACATATCAGAGCGACGACATTCATGATTGTTATCATGCACATGTCATTTTCAGTCGTGACATACTCAGATTTGGACTATATTGCAATAATGTCATTCTAGTCAAAGTGAACATATGGCTAACGGCGTAGAAAATGATATCATGCGAAAGCGTCACTACCGAAAGCATATCAAGACATAGATGCACAAAGCAAGCATGTTGTAGCTACATACAACGACTTATATGCAAGTAGGTACAATATATCTTTTATTTTGTCATGATTCACATCTACCAAATTCATGGAAAGACTTACCAGAATAAAAACGATAAATTAGACCGAGTCAGGGTTTGCGTATACTTAGCTGATAGTGCAGATGATATGAGGCGTCTTCCATGTGGATTGGTTGATTGCGCCTCCGCTCCTGAGCTTTTACTTTCTGCGACCCGGCGCCCTCGTCAGCGAGGGCGTACTTCGTGTGGCACCTTCGTTAGCAAGGACGCATCTCCACCCCTTTCAGTCGCGCGACCGTGCATAAACAGAGCGAAAGTCACCGCCCTCCGAGGCGTCGCCTTCCTGAGCAGTCGGGCTCGCAAGGATCTAAGCCACCTTTGGACGAGTCTCACCGCCTTCTAGAAAGCTTGCATTAGGGCGAAACCGGTCATCTTTAGTGATTACTCCCCTTTAGGGAGATTGCTTCTCTGAGGCGTGTCTTTCGGAGGGCTCGCCTTTCAGTGACGGGCCGCCTTCTGAAGAGATTGCCTCTGGCCTGAAAGAGCACTTCGTCGCTGCAACGCTTCTTCGGTTGGAGGCCGAATGCTCTCGAGAGCTGCCTCCTGAGTAGTGCCTCTAGGAGCCTTTTCTTCAAGGCTGGAAGCCGTAGCTTCCCCAGTGGAGTCGCCAATTGTTTCGGACCGCTTTGTGCGATAAGTAAATAATCAATGCAAAGATAATGGGATCGTAATCTTAATGAAGCGTTTGGCTTTTTATTGCTTGGGGGTGAGGAATTAGGAAGACAAATATGAGAGCGAGAGTTCCACACTTATGGTGTTTACAAAGTGAGGGAGTGTGCGCCTTCTTCTTTTTGCACCCCCCCTATTCTTAGACTTAGGCTTTTTATAGAAGCTTCTATTCTATCCTCTCTCTTACACTCTCTTGGGATTTCAGTTGATTTGAATGGAGTCTTAGTCTCCTCACCCCTTGCCTCCCTTCTCTGTACGTTGGAAGAGGTCTTCCTCTTATAGGGTCTCCTTTGTCTATTTGTCTTTTCCTTCTCTTCACCTGGTCCATTGGTCCGTTCCCTTTTCCTTCTTTGCAGCTGTTCGCTTCAGAGCCCATTTTGTCCCTTTACCTCTTTGAGCTTTGCCATTGATTGCTCACAGTGGGAGTCTTTCAAGGCTTTCTTCTTCCGTCTTTCCTCAAAGAAGGGGCTGCATGATGTAAGCCAAGATGCCCTGGCTTCTCATGCACGTCCCCCATGGTCTGGGGAATCGGTTCCTTTTGTCTGTACATGTACGCCTTCCCAGACCCTATCTCCTGTTCGCTTTCACTTATCAAGACTTTCTCCCCAAGTTTCCATGGCACTTGAGGCGCTCTGGGAGGGCTCGTTGTGTCCATTGGCATCGGCGCGCCTTACTCCACTTGTTGGCTGTGACGTTAGAATGCGACGCCTTGATGACCGTCGCTCTGAGTGTGGCGCCTTGGGTAATTCCTGGTGTTCGCACGCCTTCTCTTGGTATCTTATTTTTGTTTGGTGATTTTGGGCCTCTTTGCGAATTGGGCCTTGTGACATTGGGTTTCCAAATAACGGGTATCAACATACTGCAATAACAAAAGTTGATTCAAACTACATACAACGAGACTGATGTTATAAAGAAACTAGCAAAAGCAGAAAATACCTCTATATGGTAACACTCCAAATCTCAAAAAGCTTGAAGGCTTGTAAGCTGTCAATAAGTTGCTCTTCTTGTCCTCATATCCGCTGCATGGAACCAAGGGGATATCAAAGTCTCAATCTAAGCATAAGCTTCAATTACCAACACATTGCCAACATTGGCGTCAGCATAAGCTTCAATTACCATTACATCGCCAACATTTGCTTCAACTCAAACTAGACCAAACAATCCAGAGATAAATGCACCTAAAATCAAAATTAAAGTTCAAAGATAAGTCTAACAACATAGCTTTGAAGATGAAATAATGGGTCTGAGCGCAACCAATGAATATATAAGTTGAAAGTTCAAAAAATAAAGTACTGGACCTTTTAATTCATCCTCAAAGTTAAGTGTTAAAATAAATCTTAAAATCCAAATTAAGTGCAGATATGATCTGCTAGGTGCAGTAGAGAATTTCAGCACCTTATACTTCACTTTAAATTGCCAAAAACTCTACTATGATTCTTTTTGCTACACTACATTAGGTATGTGATAGCCAAACAATGCCAGACTCTAAATAACAACATGAGGTGATAGCATAGGCAACCAGAACAGAGTTTTTAGGACTAAAGGTTTTTACCCAATCGAAATCTCCTTGAAGTAATCTCCTCCGAGATGGTTAAATTAGGTATTTTAAACAACTATGCTAGTAGGAAGAGCGATGCAACAAAGCATGGCAATCCCTCTGCAAATCTACCAAAGGGATGCAACACACCATGGTCAAGGCACTAAAGGGATGCCAAAAAGTCACTCTCTCCCAAACAAAGGCTAAAGGCGACAAGGAATCTCTCAAAACTCTAAATTTCCTATAGCCTCTCTATGTAGTACCTGAACCACACTCAGAATATGTAACAGGACATAAATAGAACCAACAACAAAAAAGGAAAATAGCATACAAAAGAAACTATCTAACTGAGGAGTAAGAGGAGCAAGGGCCTCACTGTCAAAAATCCTACAACAAATTAAATGAGTGAAGTCTTTTCCCAACTGAGGAGTAAATTCGAGTACCACATCGCTAACATGAATTCAAATCCTATAACAAATTAAGCTAAAAGGTTACCTTTTTGCAAGAGTCAAGCATATCCAGATGCACCTTTTCAAGATTCAAGCCAAGCTCTTCAGGGATAGGCTAAAAGAATAAAGAAAATGAATCATTCAGAGGTTTGCAAGATAACATTCAGTAGCCTCGTAGTGAACAGAAGAAAACTTACTTGGCCTTTAAGAATAGCAAGATCCTGGAGATAAGTTTTCCTATTTTTACCAAAACCAGGGGCTTTAATGGCACAAGCCTTGGCAATGCAACATTACCACAAAAAATAAGCAAAACCAAGAATCCAAAATTTAAGGTAAACACGACTTAGAAAGTAAAGCTAAAAATAGGGGAAATGTACCTTGATTCCAACACGAAGCTTATTCAGAATAAGAGGAGCAAGGGCCTTACTTTCACAAATCAAAAAAGCAATATTAATATCAATATTAAGAAAGTGCCAGAACAACATATACCTTGGAGTTTCATAACAGAAAGTAAATTAGGCCAAAGTAAATCATGACAGACTTAAAGAGATAAATTTCTCAAGATGTTAACATACTATTTTCTCAAGGTATATGGCATGTGTTGTTCATTACAGCAAAAGGCTAAGTAGGGTACTATAAATCATAGTTTGGTGGTGCTTGTTAGTACCCAAAAAAGATGTACATAAGTGCAGAAAAATTAATTAATACTTTGGTTTCAAGAATACAAAAATATTAAGTGGCCTTTTCAGCACCAAATATGATTTAGTGGTGTTTGTTAAAATAAGACATGAATGAGGGAAAAACCCTGCTGAAAATTATCACAGGTCATTATAACAGATTCATTTAACACTCATTGATGCCTTGAAATAACTGGAATCTGGCCAATGTAAAATGGAGCAAATTTATGCTTCCTCCAAAAGCTAAAAAGGTCCAAGGTAAGTCCAAAGGAGACACCAACGTAATGGAGCTTCTCTGGCACCTTTCATGCATATGTACTAGCAAATGAGGAAGATCTGCTCTAGGTTTTACATTTTATTCAAGTAATGAAACCTGAAATAATAGTATCATAAAAAAGATAAACAAAAATTTATATACTTAAAAGAATAGAGATAGTGCATTAAATATACCTTGTCATTTTTGTTCAAATTGTAGTCTTCCATGTATGTTAGAACTCAGTCTATCAGTCAATAAACTATCTAAAAGCTAAGAGAATCAAATTATTATAGAAGTTCTAACAATTTGAACATAATACATGACAGAGCATTATGGCACCGTGTGATCAAGAAGCTGGTCTAACCAGAGTAAGAAAAGACTCAGTGGTTATTGTCGTTGCCAAGTGCAAAATTCATAGGCAAGGACCTGCCTAAAAGCAGCATTTGACTTTCTCTATGAAATGTTTTATTTACTGATTGAATCTTGGTCTTAACAGTACAAAACTGCTAATCAGCCAGGCTACAAAAAGACTAGTGGATAGCTCCAAGCCATTAAACTCTCATTTATACAAAAATTCAGGTAATAACTCTATTGAACAAATGTTAAAATTAAGATTAAGATTGAGATATTATACCTAAGAGACAAGACGATTGTGGTTGGTGTAAGTAGATCGCGATGATCATACTGTCGAGATTTGGATAAGGAGGCTGAAACAAGTGATGCATGATGCTGATAACTTGTTTGATGAGTTAATGTGTGAAATGAAAATCACCTATCTAAGATTCAAAAACTAATGTAGCTTTATACTAACCATTTCAAATGAAGAAGTACAAGAGAGTTAGAATGAGAAGCTGGGTTTAGATGGAATGTCTTGATTTCACTAAGATTCAGAAACTATGTAACCCTAAAACACAAGTTATGTAACCCGAAAAACAACAATTGAAGGAAATCGAAATTATTTAACTCCTTAAATACAAATTTTAAAACCCTAAAAATAGCAATTGAAGGAAATCGAAGGAGACAAGGAGGAGTCAAGTTGAGCTTACCTCTCCACAGGGACAAGGAGGAGTGTTTGAGGCAGGGAAGAAGAACGTTGCCGCTACTATTGCCGTCCACGCTGCTGCTGCCATCGTCGACGATGATGTTGCCGTCAACGGGTTTTGGGTGTGGTGGCTGCGATGGTTTTGGAGTTTATGGCTTTTATTGCTTAGAACTTTGAAGGCTGAGAGTAAGAGTGAGGTTATGTTATTGGTATGAACGGAGGTCGCGAGCGGTGGCTGGTTCGAATCGGAGGTCACGATCATGGTGTCTGGTACGAATCGGAGGTCGTGAGCAGTGGCTGGTTCGAATCGGAGGGAAAGAGAGTGGTAGCGACGGGAGAGCATTGGGGGTACGGTGAGATTTTTCGCTGGAGTATTGGTGAGATTAATTTGTGGCCGGACCTAATTTGAGAGGAATCTCTATTTCTCTCTCCCTATGACATATCTCTCTGCTTTTTAGGGAATTTCTAAACGAAAATGTTAATCCAATATCTGCCTTGGACATCATACGGTACACCGTATGTACCTTATTAAAATAAAAAAGACCAAAATGCCCTCTAAAACTCAACTCTAACCCGCCTTTTCTTTTCCTTCTTCATTCGGTGGTTCCCTCTCTCTCACTCTAAAAATTCTTCTTCAACCTCCGTTCTCTCTTACTCGATCAGTTCCTCTCTTTCACTCTCTCTGTCGCTCCTTCTCCATAGTTAGCGTTCATCTCTCTCGCTCCCATTCTGTTTCTCTCTCTCGGTCCCATTCGGTTCCTCCCTCGGTGATTCGTCGCTCCCATTTGGCTCAGTGGTTCGTCGCTCCCATTCGGTTTCTTTCTATCTTGGTCTCTTTCAGTTCCTCCCTCGGTGGTTCGTCTCTCTTCAATGGTTCCCCGATTCGACTCTTTTCGGTGGTTCAACTCTGTTGCCGGTTCTCTTGTTCGGCTCTCTTGCTCTCTCGATGCTTTGTTCCTCTCGCTCTGATCTCTCCATTGGTGCTTCGTTGGTTCTCTCTTAACCTGTGGGTGGTTCTCTTTCTCGGTGGTTCTCGGTTCTTCTACATTCGGTGAGTTTTTCCTTCCTTTACTCTTATGAACTAGTGAATCTTATATTTGTGTGTCTAAACTGAAGTATATATGCATTAATAGAATTTGAGTTTGAAATCACTAATTTTTTTCCCAAATAAAATTAAGGTTTATGATAAAAAAAATAAAGTTGGGGTTAATGTGATGTCATATTTGATTTGAGTCCATATGATTTTTATTGAGCATCTGTAAGTATTTTTGAGTTTTTATTTGGATTCCTATTTCGTTATTTAGGGACTTGTTGCCTAAATCAACTAAAATTCATGTAACCCATACATAGGGGTAAGTTTCTACATGCTCTTTGATTTTGAGATACTGTTTTCCAATGAATCTATCAAGGCTAGAGCTGAAGGGCCACTAGCCCACAAGTAAATATATTCTTATTGCAATTGTGCCAAATCCTTCATGAAATAGTTCACCCTTTGATGTGTTAAGCTTCTCTTATTGTTTTTGCTTTCAAATTGCTCTATTTTGATTTCCACTTGATTCTTCTTATTGCAATTGTGTCAAATTCCTCATAGAAGAGAGACTTGAAGTTATTTAGTATTTTTTGGAAGAATTTCTTGGTGTTGAAACTATGCTTGTGTCAAATTCTTCTTAAGCTAATAAATGTTTGTTACCCCCTTGTATTATGTTGGTACCGTGATCGTGAATGTTGGTACTTTTTCAGAAAATGTTACATTATTGGTAATGTCCTAAATCTTTGCATGACATGTGTAGAGTGTGTGAAATTTGGGGATTATAATGTTGTAACATTGTGAAAAATGTTGGTATTAAGCTGATAAATGTTGGTTACCCCCTTGTATTTTCAACAGGATTATTACATGAAATGTTCCGGTCTACAAAAACAGGGGATTCAAAATCAAAACAGAAGGTATATGACACTGTTACTTTGATAAATTATGGCTCAACTCATTTAACTTTACTCTGAATACTGATGAAGTCGCCCTTCTCCCGTCTGTTTTATCAAAGTTTTTTTTTGGTAAATAAAAAAATTTTATTAATACCAACTCACAAAATTTTGCACTTACACAAACCAATGCCACCTTCTAGGAAGGGTTCATTGGGTAAAATCAAAAGTCAAGACCTATTAAAGCTAAAGAAAACACATAACTCTTTGGACCAAAACTACATTATTACAAGTACTGAAGTCCCTAATCTTATTCATTATCCTCAATGCTAACTCACGAAGAACTACTCTGCTTCTTGCCTCTGGATTTTGCTGCTTGGCTTGGAACAAACGCCGGCATCTCTCCGTCCAGGTTTCATACACCACCACTGCAAGGAGAGCACGCACAATCTTCCGATAAGCTTTCTCCTTGACTCCATAGGTAGCCCATTTAATCCATTTACGACTATCATAGCTCTCAATCGGAATGCACATCCAATTTGCAAGGAGAGTAAGAAGCTCCTTACTCCATTTGCAATTAAAGAACAAATGCTCACTCGATTCTTGATGCTGCTCGCACAAGGGGCAAAGAGTAGAGCTTAGGTTTAGAAATTTCTCCAATCTATCACAAGTGCTAAGCTTGTTTTGAAGCGTTAACCACATAATAAAGCAGTGCTTAGGGATTGAAACAGAATTCCAAGCAACTCTGTAGAACTTGAATTTTTCAAGATGACCACAGAGGTACCTGTAACCTGAATCAATTGTATAGTCCTCATTAAGCCACAAACCATTAGTAACACCAGGAGCCAATCTGTTTTATCAAAGTTGGTTCTAAGAATCTTTCAACAATTTTCATTTCACAATGTTAAGGACAACTTTGACGAGTCTTTAAAGTTTGTACCTTCACCTTATAAGATCACTTAATTAGATTAGTCACGTGTCTAAAGTGTTTGTCTTATTCATATGATACATGACTGTCTACTTTTTGCACATTATAGGCTTTTTCAAAATGGGATCTGTCGTCATGTTTTTTATCAGTTGGCTGTAGATATCTATACTAGTAAGCAATTATGCATGCAGTAAATGTCGGTAGATACACATGCAATTTGGCATACATGTAGCTGAGCATAAACATATTTTATTCCTGACTAAAGTGTTGAAGGTTAATTAAAGAAAGTGAGAAGTAGTGTAAAATAATAGTTGAATTTGTTGATTGGCATCTTATATTGGTTGCTTGCTTGCAGATATTAATAATGGACAAACTTGTTGTAAAGATAATGTCTCACTCATGCAAGATGGCTTATCTCACTAGTGAAGGTGTTTCATGTAAGAATCAAGGGATTGTATTATGAGAAGTCATTTTTCTTTCTAGACACAGTTAATCAATTCCATAAGATTTTCAAAATTTATCCACTTACTGTTTGATAATGTTTCAGGTACAACACACAAATATGAGGTACAGGCTACTTTGTGGATGAATTATGCATCTTAGCAACGCCCACAAAAAAGGAATTTCGGAGAAAACAATTCTAAATAAATAGGATGAATTTGTTAGATGAATTTCATGGAAGAATTTGGAAGTATTGTATTAAAAATATTGTATTATTCTACATATAATGGAAACATGTTGTAAATTGTATTTGGAAGTATTAGAACACATTGGAAGTATTGTATTATTTTATGTAATGGAAATTTGTTAGTATGCTATCTTATTATATTCTATAAATACTTGTACGAGATGATGGTTATTATAGAAAATTTTGGTTTATGATGTTGGTAATTTTGTAAAAAATTGTTTTTAACATCTGTGTAGGGTGTTGGTAATTTGTATGAGATATTGAGATATTGGTAATTACAGGTAAATTTTGGTTTTTTATGTAGGTAATTTTGTCTGATATGTTTGTAACACATGTGTAAGATGTTGCTAATTTATATGAGATGTTGGTAATTACAGGCAAATTTTGTTCAGAGATTTTCTAATGTTGATAACATTGTCAAAATTGTTTGTAACACTTGTATAGGATGTTGGTGACTTGTATGAGATGTTAGTAAATAAATGCAAATTTTGTTTACAGGTTTTCTGATGTTGGCAACTTTGTCAAAACCGTTTGTAACATCTATGTACAATGTTGATAACTTGTATGAGATTTTGGAAATTACAGACAAATTTTGTTCACATGTTTTCGGATATGTTGAAAACTGTCATATATGTTTGTAACACCTCAGTAGGATGTTTGTGATTTGTTTGAGATGTTGGTAATTACATGCAAACTTTGTTCACAGGTTTTCTGATGTTGGTAACTTTGTCAAAATTGTTTGTAACACATGTGCAGAATGTTAGTAACTTACTATGAGATGTTGGTAACTTAAGAAAAATAATGTTAAAACACATGGAAAGATTGATAACAAAATATCTGAACAACAAGTCATGTTTTGTACATATCTTTGGACCACAAGTATCCATTCAATAATATGTTTACATTTTGATGTACTTCTATTTCCAAAAGTAATCCCTATAAGTGTCATCCCAAAAGCAATGCCTACATATGGTAATTCAAAAGTAACATTTACAAGTGTCATCCTAAAAGTCAACAACCTTGTAAGGTCATCCAAAAAAAAAAGTGTCGCCCAAAAAATTTAAGAAAAAAATCCCCAGAAAAAAGTGTCACTTAAAAATAAATAAAACCATATCTCAAATAGACTTCATGTATGGTCTTCAAGACTGCCTTGTTTATCCATATCTCAAATGAGTTATCAATAGCATCAAACAACACAACAAAGGAGTTACCAATAACATCCATATAATTTATCCAACTTAATTCTAATCTAGCATGACACCCTTTCGCTTTGGTAGGAAGTGTCTTCAATGCATGTACTCGGTATTGGTGATACACGGGTACCCTTGCGAGAACATGATACAATCATGTAAAATAGGCTTTCTTCATCTCTTTTTCTTGAAGTTCTAATTTTCCATCCAAATCCCTTTTTAGAAGTATACTTGGAATAAAAGGTTTTTGTTGGAAACCAGCAAGCAGCTAAAACAACCTTCTAGAGGGGGGTGAATAGAGGTTGCAAGCGACAATACCAAACTTTAAAAAGTAATTAAAATTGGTTCAGAAAACAACTAATTTTTCAGCCAAAATACAAGACTTAATCGATTAATCTGTTCCTTAATCGATTAACGTCAGATAACTAGAAATTCCTTAATCGATTAACCTTCAACTTAATCGATTAAACACTGATACAAATTGCAGAAAATTGATTTTAGTTCAGTTCAAGAAACATACGGAAATCTAGATACGCAGAATTAAATCTAAGGTAATCAATTACGAATCAAATAAGAAGAATATAGAATACGTAATTAAATTCCCAAATCTAAAACCTATAACCAAGAACTCTCGCAATATTCAAATTAATAGCAAAACGCAAAGATTTTATCATGGTTCACTCACAACCACCGTGAGCTACATCCAGTCCTCCCTCTCTGACTTGGGAGATTTGCTTCACTAAGAAATAAAAGAGTTAGTACAATATGAGTTAGAATTCCTCACACTCTCAATCCTAACCCTTTTTCTCACGATGTACCAAATCGTTGAGAATCTACCCAAACTCTTTATTTCTTGTTCTTGTTCCTCTTGATTGAAAGTCGCTTTCAATCCTCTTTAGCTTTTAGCCTTGACAACTTCAAAGCCCAAGATATTGCTCAACCTTGCTCCTTTTCGATTTGCCCAATTGAAAAATCTTATGTTGAATATCTTCAATGTAACCTCAATCGTTACTAATCAATCCAACTAAGAATATTAAAAGCACTTAGAATCTCAATTAACACAATAAGAACCAAATGTGTATTAGAATTGAGATTGCAAAAGAATATGATAGAGAATGAATTTGTCACAAAATATTAGCTCAACAAAGTTTGAAAGATAGTGAAAATATGCTCTTGAAAGTTTGTAGTTCGTAACCTTTTTCAAAATGCATTAGAAAAGCTTTTATTTATTCAGTTTAACAGTACTTAATCGATTAAAGGGTACCTTAATCGATTAACCACTGTTAACTGAAAATATTAATTAAAAATTACAAACGTGTTAATCGATTAACCTGTGGCTTAATCGATTAACCACTGTAAAATTGCTTTTCTAATATTTTCAATTTTCACCTTTAAGTTTTAATAAAACTTTGAGCTAATGTTCTGTATCATAGTAATCTCAATTCTTCAACATATTAAATTCTTATTAAGCCTTCAATCTCCCCCTTTTTGATGAATGACAAAAAAGTGAGAATATCAAGTATAAGAAATATCCAGACCAGAATTTATAACTAACATAATAATAATATGCACACAATCCATAGAGTAATAATAACCATAAACCACAGAAATTGTTGCATAAACCATCAAAACATCAACATATGTCTAGAAAACAACATAATAACATCATAAAACCAGTCCAAAAACCATAAACCATGTCCGAAACCGAGAGAATAAAACCATAAAAAACCAGAAAACATGAAACAGAACTAAGCATGTCCAGAGATAAAAGAAACATAAGATCATAAAATTTGAAATCTAGGGTGGTGGTTGTGGAAAATAACGCCCAAGAGCACTGAAGAACCTATCCTCCATAGCCTGTTGGCGTAAAGCCATATCCGCAAAACCTCGCTCAAGAAGCTCTTGTTGACGAGTCTCCATGACTTGAAAACGATCATCAATCTGAGCAGAAAGACTATCATGAAGAGCACATTAATCAAATCCAGTGTCAGCTCTAGGAGGAGGGGTTGTTCTTGTGCTTCATCATCCGGTATGTTCATGAAATCCTCAATGTCAATGCCATCCGGAGGGGGCGGTGCAGAGGTTCCAGCAGCATCTTGTTGTTCCATTTGAGCCATGTGCCTAGCCAATTCTTCCTCGGCACGCTGTTGTGCCTTTAATGCAGCCACCTCTTGTTTCCACATCCAGTTATTCAGTTCAGGGTATTCCTGAAGACCTTGTGCCTTTAGAATTGAAGCATTAAGACAATTTTGATCATTCACCTCAATTTCTGGTTCATCATCATCAATTGGAACACCATAACACAACAACAATCTAGTAATCATCATAGGGTAAGGTAGAGTTGCAGACTCGCTTGAACAAGCAGCAATGAGCATTTTATCAATAATAACTCGAGACCAATTAATCGGAATAGGATGCTTAAGACCATAGAAAATTCTCATTTCGTCCTCATTGGCTTGACCAAAGTTTTGAGATGACTTGGTCATTAAGAAATAAGATATCACATAAAACAGCAACCTATTATCCACAGTCATAAGACCAACACTCTTTGTACCCTTGGACCAAGTTTGACCAGCTCTCAAAGTTTGCTTAAAAATCATACCCGGATCAACATCATTCAAAGTATCATCATCTCTATCATTCAAAAATGTTCCAGAAGTACTCAAGTCAAACAGCTGACGTAAATGTGAGGGCTTAATAATGCACAATTTACCATTAACCACAGTTTTGTATTTCCCATCAATCACCTTCAAATTTGCATAGAACTTCCTAACTAATCTAGGATAATAATTTGATCAAAATTGAAGGAATTTTGCAAGATTCTGTTCTTCAAAAAGACTAACACATTCAAACCTTTGTGATTGCAGCCACTGCAAGTTGAGGTAGAGAAGAATCCCAAACGCCCTATCCTCAAAATCAGCCTCTCGTTCCTTTCGAGCATTCTTAGAGAAGTAAACGGAGTCCAAGTCCATGTTGGCTCTCTGTTTCTTGCGCTTACCAGCAGATGAGGAGGCAGCCATTTGATGCTCTTAGGGTTTGAAAGGGGCTTTTTATGAAAATAAGGATTAGAAATGAATTAGAGTGAAATTGAAGAGTATAATAGTGAGTGAAGTGAAGAAGTGGTGATTATTTGAAGAAAAATGTTGAAGAAGAGTAAGAAGACGTGAAAACCTTGTTGAGAAGAGGAAGAAAAAAAAACGTGTCTGAGAAGGGAAAGTAAAACGTGAAATGTGAAAAGATAAGGTTTTAACTTTTCAGTTCTGACAGGGCTTAATCGATTAAGCTGAGTCTTAATCGTTTAACGCCTGTTAATTTTTATGAGTTAATCGAGTAAAATGCAGGTAATCGATTAAGGTCAGAAAGATGATTTTATCTTAATCGATTAGGCAGAGTCTTAATCGATTAACATATAAAAAAATACTGAGTTTTAACAGATGCAATTGTACAAAACTCATGTAAAACCTATCAAAAACACATAAACACATATTAACCAGCACTTTAGCAAATAAGCACACAACCAATCAAGACACATTAGAGAACACAAATAACCAAAGCATTAGAGAAACACGAATTTAAGTTTAATATCAAAAATAACTCAAAACAATTCATATAGAAATAGGCTTTTACAAAGAGATTGAATTAAAAACTATCAAATACAACTAGCCAATAGTTGATTCATCTAAAATACCTAGCTCCCTTCTAATGTGATAGAAAGTATCTCTAGATAGGGGTTTTGTAAAATGTCGGCAAGTTGATTTGAAGTACTTACAAATTCAATTACACAATCTCCTTTTTGAACATGATCTCTTAAAAAATGATGCCTTATTTCAATATGCTTTGTTCGTGAGTGTAATACCGGGTTTTTAGTAAGATTTATTGCGGAGGTATTATCACATTTAATTAGAATTTTTGTTAAAAACAACCCAAAATCCGAGAGTTGTTGCTTCATCCAAAGGATTTGTGCACAACAACTACCGGTCGCAATGTATTCGGCTTCCGCGGTTGATAAAGCTACACAATTTTGCTTCTTTGAAAACCATGATACAAGTGAACTACCAATTAAGTGGCAAGTACCACTTGTACTTTTTCTTTCTACTTTACAACCGGCAAAATCCGAATCCGAATATCCTACTAAGTTTAAAAATGCATCCCTAGGATAACACAATCTGGTATTAGTAGTTCCTTTTAAATACTCCATGATTCTCTTAACTACGGTTAAATGTGACTCTTCGGGATTTGATTGGAATCTAGCACACATGCATACGCTAAACATAATATCGGGGCGAGAAGCAGTTAAATACAAAAGGCTACCTATCATACCACGATATTTGGTTACCTCGATTGACTTTCCACTTTCGTCCTTACCCATGTAGCATGTTGCACTCATTGGAGTTGAGGCATTTTTGCAAGAATACATACCAAAGCGCTTGAGTAACACTACTAGAAAAAAGACTTTTAAAATCAGGGTTTTAAAATCGGTCGTATTAAAGCCGATTTTAAAAAAATGCGGTGGCAATTTTGCAAATAAATTCTAACTTTTAAAATCGGTCGCATAACGACCGATTTTAAAAGTACTTTCTAACTCGGTCGTTTCGTCAGCCGAGTTAGAAAGTCCTTCTTCTTTTTTAAAATTTTTTAATCTTTTAACTTTTAAAATTGGTCAAAGATGACCGAGTTAGAAAGAACTCGATCGTTTGAGCAGCCGAGTTAGAAAGTGTTTATTTATTTAATTTTTTTTACAACTTTCTAACTCGGTCGTTATTGACCGATTTTAAAAGTAAAAAATTAACCATTCTAACTCGGTCTACAGTGACCGATTTTAAAAATTAAAAAATTACACTATTTAACTCGGTCAGTAGTAACTGATTTAAAAAAAAATATAGAATTTCTAACTCTGTCATTTGTGACTGAGTTAATAAGTCATTTTGTAATTAAAATGATAAATTTTTAAATCAATCATTCTTGACCGAGTTAGAATGTATTTCCCATTCTTAGATTCATTCGCTGCGTGTTCTCTCCACTGCACCAAGCAAACCCTATATTCGGTGCCGCCACCCTCATCTCCATCTCAACTTCTTCGACCTTCTTCTTCTTTCCTTAGTCTCCATCTCAACTTCGTCTCTCTCGCGGTCTCGCCTCCCTTGCGAGCCAGCCTTGCGCCGTCTCTTTCTCTCGTCTTCTCTCCCTTCCTTGTCGCGAATCGCGACCCACAAACCCCTTCCGCACTGGACACCACCGCCTCGAAACCGGGGCTCTTTCCCGTCACTCCCGAACCCTCGCTTAACCCCGGTGCCGTCGGTCCATCTTACTCAATTAAAGACCATCCAACTCATCAGTAAGTATTTGGTTTATCCTATTTTTTCTCTCAAAATCAAATTTTCTAGCTTATTCTTTGGTGCTTTGCTGCTATAACATTAATAATTATTTTTCTTTTTTGAGACTATAAGACTATTGGGGTATTTTTCTAGTTGGAGACTACAATAATTATTTTTTTGGTTTGCTTGTTGTTATTAGCTACGGTGGTTCTGTTTTTCTGATGCTATATATATAGTCATAGTGGGGTGTTTTTCTTTTTGATGCTGTATATGTATTGTTTGCATTGTTACAGCACAAATATGTACTATCTATTATATGTTGCTTTTCACATATTGTTTCTTTCACTATTTGTGTTGCTTTGCACTGTTGCACATATGTTATTTGATGGTGAATCTCTAAAAATTGAAGAACCGATTGAGAGAGGTCTACACCAATGCAAGTTCAGATTACGGGATGAATGGTAGTTTGGATATGTAAACAATTGCATATTAATAAGTAGGCTAAGATGTTATGCAGGTTTAACACGTTTTTCTCTGGTTTGTTTAGAATGGTTGAACTGGTATTGTATATGGGATGTCATCTCATAATAGTTAGAGATACTGTATATGGTATTGTATCTTCTCTCTGTCTCCTAATTTTTGGTGCCTCTAATTTTTCAAGTATGCTATTTTATTATAAATTTAATCAATATCAATATAGTTTAAGTAGTGCAGTTATGCTAATAGTTCTGGGCTGACTATTTAGATATTCATAAGTTAACTCATGTTCTTTGGCCAAATATTAACAGTTTTTACTTTATTATGTAGTGTACAAAACTGATTTATTGCAAGGTTACACTACTTTAATATCATCAAATTGTTCAAGGGTACGGTGTCCACCTGAAGCTAATCCGTCATGGAGATGGTAATTTTTCTAGTCTTCTATATTCTTTACCTTTTTGGTCTTTTATACTGTTTGTCATCACGGTATCAAGAGAAATCATACCAAGAGAAGTGTCTTAAAAAAATCATTTTTAACCAAGAGAATCATAAAGTGTCTTAAGACTCAAGAGAAATCATTTTTTGAATACCAAGAGAAATCATTTTTTGAAGAGAAATAACTGACAAATCATATAGTCAAAGAAATTAGCAGGACCTCTATGGATTAAACAATGAGGAAAGTTTGTTTATAAAAGCTTGAGTTGCAAACTGGTGAGATTCCCGTCCTTAGTTTCTTTCTCCGCTTGTGTTTTCTGTTTTAAATTGAACTGCATATAGCAAATTTAAGCGATTTAGATTTCTATAGAATCTGTTGTGTTTCTGCTAAGAGAGTTGCACCTAATTAGTTTTCTTTTTTAGGATATGAATTCTGATTAGCCAAAGGGGCCCATCATGCTTAGTGAGAAATAACAAAGCAAGTGTGAAAGAAGGTAACTGTAAAATTTTTTTGCTTAACCACCCCTTGCTTTGGTACATGAGTAAAGCAATTATGATTGCAAGCCTATGAGTTGCAAGCTGCTGTTTCGCAAAATGGTTTAGATTGGATTGTTACCCTTGCTCTAGAAGCAAGGGTATTTACAAAACAATGAAGATTTACAAAATTGCTTCTATGATTATTATATTGTTTAATCGTCTAATTTGAAGTTAACAGTAAGAAAAACGATTTAGAAGAACTTGGTTGAGATTGTTATACTGATGTATGGCCTCATGTGCTGCAGGCAGTGCTTCCACAGCAACGCCAATTAAATTGGCTTCATCAAGGTAAATTTACGGAGCTGATACTCTCGACTTTAATCTTCTAGCTAGTCTCATGTGAATTTCTCTGTATATCACTTATTGGCTTGTTTGTTTTGACTCAAGTCAACTATTGCCTACCATGGGTTCTCATCGTTATATTTTTGTTTTTTTTTTGGTTGTTGCAGTATCGCTAAGGAGTTATCCAACAGCTGCCTAATCAGTTATGGAGTTAGGATGATGCTAGGATCTTATGTTTGAAGAAACTTGAGACTTTGTCTTTGTTATTTAGTTCATTATCAGACTTGAGTTGTGGAACTAAAACTATTTTCATAGTAAATTGTTTTGGACCATCGACCTCCATATCTGTTCTCCTTTAATTGTTCTCCAGCTTTTTTTATTGTTACATTTTACATGTGCTATAGTATTTACTTGTGAGCTCACTTTATCTTTTGGATTTAAACATAAATAATGCAGTATCACATATATCCATCTGTAGATTTATTTGTTTCAATTCTGTTATTCTGTTTTTTGTGTTTTATTTATCTATGTATAAAAACATTTAGCGTTTTAATAATTTAAAAAAAAAAGACTTTTAAAATCGGTCGTTATGACCGATTTCAAAAGTACTGTGTTTTAAAATCGGTTAGTATGACCGATTTCAAAAGTACTTTTGAAATCGGTCCTTTTGACCGATTTCATAAAATATATTTATGAAATCGGTCAAAATGACCGATTTTAAAACACAGTACTTTTGAAATCGGTCAAAACGACTGATTTTAAAAGGCCGGACTTTTAATTCCACCGTTTTCAACATCACCACGACGACCGATTTCAAAAGTCCAAATCGACCGATTTTAAAACTACTTTTTCCAATAGTGTAACTCTTTGCAATACTTGCTTTGGTGAATGTAAATCCCGGTGTCAAGTTGCTTGATTTGTAATCCAAGGAAGAAGGTTAGCTCCCCCATCATAGACATCTCGAACTCACTTTGCATTAGATCTGAAAACTTCTTACATAGTTTTTCATTAGTAGCACCAAAAATGATATCATCAACATAAATTTGAACCAAAAGTATGTCCTTACCGGATCTTTCAATGAAAAGTTTATTATCCACAACACCTCTTTTAAAACCCTTTTCAATTAAAAACGTGCTTAAACGATCATACCAAGCTCTAGGAGCTTGTTTAAGACCATATAAAGCCTTTTTCAATTTGAAAACATAATTTGGATATTAAAAATTTTCAAAACCGGGTGGTTGTGAAACATACACTTCCTCTTGAATGTATCCGTTAAGAAACGCACTTTTCACGTCCATTTGATACAATTTAAAGTTCATAATTGATGCATAAGCAAGAAAGAGTCTAATGGCCTCTAATCTAGCTACGGGGGCATATGTCTCATCATAATCAATACCCTCTTCTTGGCTATACCCTTGGGCTACCAACCTAGCTTTGTTTCTAACAATAAAACCCGATTCATCAAGTTTATTTCTATACACCCATCTAGTACCAATCACAGGACGGTCATCGGGTTTAGGCACAAGTTCCCAAACCTTATTCCTCTCGAATTGGTTCAATTCCTCTTTCATTGCCATAACCCAATGCTCATCTTGGATTGCCTCATTAATGTTTTTGGGTTCTACTTGCGAAACAAAAGCAACGAAATGACAAATATTACGTAAAGTGCTTCGGGTTACCACTCCCTTAGCAATATCACCTAATACGTTTGTCAACGGATGATTGCGGTTGGTTTTCCATGCCGGAGGTAGTCCTTGATGTGCTAGCTCATTTCCTCTTAAATGATCATCTTCTCTATTGACTTGATTCTCCATCTCCTTCTCTTTCTCATGTACATCTTGTGGTACTTCTTCATAGATATCAACACCTGAAATACTAGAAATACCTTTCTCTCCTTCCGGAGATTCATCAAACACAACATTTATTGATTCTTCAATAGTCAAAGTTCGTTTATTAAAAACTCTAAAAGCTTTGCTATGACTAGAATAACCCAAAAATATCCCATCATCCGCTTTTGGATCAAATTTTCCCAAAACTTGTTTTCCATTATTCAAAATAAAGCATTTGCATCCAAAAACATGAAAATAAGATATATTGGGCTTTTGGCCTTTGAAAAGCTCATAGGGGGTTTTCTTAAGAGAGGGCCTAATCATAACTCTATTCAATACATGGCAAGCGGTACTAACCGCATCGGCCCAAAAATACTTAGGAACTTTGCTATCACTCAACATGGTTCTAGCTAACTCTTCTAAAACTCTATTTTTCCGCTCAACGACTCCATTTTGTTGAGGAGTTATAGGAGCTGAAAATTGATGCTCTACACCATACTTATCACAAAATTTATCAAAAAGATGATTTTCGAACTCGCCACCATGATCGGTCCGAATAGCTACAATACTTTGATTGACTTTGTTTTGAACAAGCTTGGCAAAGTTTTTGAAACGTTGAAAAGTTTGATCTTTAGAAGGTAAAAAGTAAGTCCAAGTAAAACGTGAGAAATCATCTACAATCACAAGTCCATAATAATTGCCACCAAAGCTCATAGTTTGAGAGGGTCCAAATAAGTCCATGTGAATAAGTTCCAACACCCTTGTAGTAGAAATCACCTTTTTAGGTGGAAAATTAGTTTTTGTCTGTTTGCACTTTTTACAAGGGGTGCACACTTCTTCAATTTTAAAATTGAGCTTAGGAAGACCAATTACTAAGTCCTTGGATAAAAGTTTATTTAATTGTTTTAAATGGACATGAGCAACTCTCCGATGCCAAAGCCAAACATCACTTTCTTTGTTAATAAAACATTTTGAGAATAAAGAAGTAATGTCATTCAAGTCAATCAAGTATGTATTATTGCACCGATTTCCTATGAATTTAATAGATTGATCACTATCACTCTTAATAATGCAATGATTTGAGGTAAAAACGACACTATTACCAATATCGCACAATTGACTAATACTAAGTAAGTTGTGCTCAAGACCATCAACATACAAAACATTATCAATTATAACATTTGAGGCGTTTCCGATTTTACCTACACCAAGGGTTTTTCCACGATTGTTGTCGCCGTAAGTGACGTGACCCTTATCTCTTGGAGAAAACTCAATAAAATGTCTCTTGTTTCCCGTCATGTGCCTTGAACAACCGTTGTCCAAATACCAACAATCTTCTCTCGTTCGAAGGCACACCTACAAAACAAATTATTTGAAAGACTTAGGTACCCAAACAATTTTGGGTCCTTGGGGGTTAAGTTCCAGTTTCTCTCCTTTAATAATCCAAATATATTCCTTTTTGGGTACACCATAGTTTTTAATTTTACAAAAAATTGAAGTATGTCCAAAGATACCACAATAGAAACAAGTTGGTTTTCTAGTAAAATTGACCTTTGAAAAATTTCCAACTTTTCTATAGGATTTCTTCTTTGGAATAGTGTAGCCCAAACCGGTCCTATTTGAATTATCTCTTTGTCTAGAAAGTAAATCATTCAAATTCCTTTTTCCTTTTGTGAAAGTTGCAAGTTTTTCTTTTAAATCACAAAGTTCATTTTCATAAACCTTGCACTTTTCACAATCGGAGATCACAGTAGAAGTAATACAACAATCACATGATGCATTTGAATAAATGAGTTCTAAAGTTTCATTTTGAAGCACAAGTTCATCAATATGTTTTTGCATTTCAATAATCTTTTCTTGATGCTTCAAAATGGCTTTCTTAGCTTCTATGTTGATTTTAGCTAATTTCTTAAGTTCACTATGCATATCAACATAAGCATTATAAAGTGCATCATATGAGGGGGAAGAGCATGATTCACCATCGGAATCTAAATCAGAGTTGCGATTAGAAAGTACCTCTTTTGAGCTTGATTGCTCAAGAGACGCATCACTAGTGGAAGCTTCTTCATCATTCTTAGCCATTAAACAAAGATTCGCCGATTCATCATCATCCGAAGTGCTAGAATTCGTTTCATCTTCAGGTTCATCCCAAACAATATAGGCCTTCTTTGCTTTATGATTGTTGGGTCTCTTCTTATCACTTTCGGATTTCTTTGGCTTTTGAGGACAATGGTATTTGATGTGCCCCGTTTCCCACATGTATGACATATAATTTTGATTCTTGGAGTTTTTGATTTTTGTAGAGTCTCCTTAGTGTCCTTTGTATTGATTCTTCTAGAATTTCCTTTCCGCTTCAAAAATTTTCTGAAATTCTTCACCATAAGAGCTAGTGACTCATCATCCAATTCCGAATCGGAATCATCATCTTGAGAAGAATCATTTTGAGTATCTACGATTTTTTATGACGCTTTCAATGCTATACCCTTTTTCTTCTTGTCCGATTCTTCATTCATTGTTAGACGCCCAAGCTCCATTTCATGCTCTTGTAATTTGCCAAATACTGTTGCGAGATCCATAGCATCCAAATCTTTAGATTCCACAATAGCGGTTACTTTTGGTTGCCAATTCCTATCCAAACATCTCAACACTTTGTTAGTAAGTTCACCTTGTAAAAAAGTCTTACCAAGAGCAAGCAAATGATTAATAATGTGAGTAAACCGTTTTTGCATATCATTAATAGATTCATTAGGAAGCATTTGAAACAATTCATACTCACGCATCAAAACATTCAACCTAGCACGTCTAACCTCACTAGTTCCTTCATGAGTCACTTTAAGAGTGTCCCACATTTCCTTAGCACTAGCACATTGAGAAACTCTAAAGAATTCATCATAAGATAAAGCGGAGGTGATGATATTTTTTGCTTTAAAATCAAATTGAACTTTCTTCTTATCATCATCCGTCCACTTATCTTCGGGGGTTAATTGTGCTACTCCTTCAACTAAACTAGAGGGGATGTGAGGACCTTTTTCAATTGGTTTCCAAATTTCAATATCGATCGCTTGGATAAAAATTTTCATTCTTACTTTCCAATAAGCGTATCCCTCACCATTAAATAGTGGGGGACGGTTTATTGCTGCACCTTCACCTCCAAAAGGATTTTGATTTGAGCCCATGGTTTCCAAAGGATCTTTTCGAAAAAAGCTTTTAAGCTCGGTTTATTCGACCGAGCACTGATACCACTTGTTGGAAACCAACAAGCAGCTAAAACAACCTTCTAGAGAGGGGGGGTGAATAGAGGTTGCAAGAGACGATACCAAACTTTAAAAAGTAATTAAAATTGGTTCAGAAAACAACTAATTTTTCAGCCAAAATACAAGACTTAATCGATTAATCTGTTCCTTAATCGATTAACGTCAGATAACTAGAAATTCCTTAATCGATTAACCTTCAACTTAATCGATTAAACACTGATACAGATTGCAGAAATTGATTTTAGTTCAGTTCAAGAAACATACGGAAATCTAGATACGCAGAATTAAATCTAAGGTAATCAATTACGAATCAAATAAGAAGAATATAGAATACGTAATTAAATTCCCAAATCTAAAACGTAAAGAGCGAAAATAACAAGAACACGCAAAGATTTTATCCTATTTCACTCACAACCACCGTGAGCTACATCCAGTCCTCCCTCTCTGACTTGGGAGATTTTCTTCACTAAGAAATAAAAGAGTTAGTACAATATGAGTTAGAATTCCTCACACTCTCAATCCTAACCCTTTTTCTCACGATGTACCAAATCGTTGAGAATCTACCCAAACTCTTTATTTCTTGTTCTTGTTCCTCTTGATTGAAAGTCGCTTTCAATCCTCTTTAGCTTTTAGCCTTGACAACTTCAAAGCCCAAGATATTGTCTGAATGTAAGGTTGAGACGTCCAGGACGAAGTCCTGTGTCTTTGAGTAATCCCTCTGGAGCGGTGTCTGGTATGATCACTGACACTCCATGAATGATGTGGCGAGACTTGCCACCGAATATTAATACATCGCCCGATCCCAAGATAATTCTTTCTGCTCTCCTTGAGTCTCTCTGGTCTCCATAGAGAAACTCAGCCGAGTCACCAATGCAGAATGATACTACCGGTATCCCTCTTTGCAGGTTTCCAACACTTTCGTCATAGTCCTGATGAAGACCAAGCTTTCCATTTTCTTCATAGAAATTGACAATGCAGACATCAGGGACCATGGAAGGGAGTATGTCCTCCACTTCACTTACACCGCATTCCTTCTCAATCAAAGATTGTGCTTCTTGCATCGCTCCCAATACCAGCTGAATGAAATGATCAGGAATATTGGGTGGTTCGCTTCCATCAATTACTCTTTTGTGTCTGTATACTCGGGTTTGAGGATTCCAGTCTAAACCGAGGCACATCATTCTCAGTCAGAGTCTGGCTCCACTTGCAAAGCCTGGTTGATAAAAACCTCCGGGGTCTAAGCCCATCTCACGAAAGTTCTTTACTATGCCCACCTGTTCTTCATGAGCCAAGTATTGCTTCAGGAGAACCATTCCCGGTCTCAAAATGATACTCTTCTTCTCACCAACTTGTGCCTCCACGTGTTTCTCCATGTCTTCAATAGTCGATCTAAGCTTACCCATTGCAGAAGTTTTCCCTTCTTGAAGACAGATGTCATACGGCTTGGGTTTCAAAGAATCAGTTGGGGAATTGATCTTACGATCAGTAGCCGAACTGCTAGCAGGAGATTGGAGAAGCTGATTTTTCATGTTGCTACAGTGTGACAACAAAGGATTCTGTTGATGCGGGCATATACATAATTTAGTACATATCTACATAGGGTTCTATAACTATAAACCTAAGTAACTACTATAGAACTTGACACTATTTCCTAGTTACTCTCTTGGTGAGTAACCATTGGAGATGTGAATCCACACTCCAAAGGCCGAGGGAAACTGCTCTGATACCATAAATGTAACACCTAATATTTTGTACCCTTAAAACCCCGCTATTAAAAATATGAATTTGCAATTTCATTTTAATTTAATAAAAATCACCCGTCAAACGGACGGAGTTTTGTTTGTTTTTAGGACTATTCCAAAAATTCAACTTGTGATAAACAATTTTAATTAAACATCCAAAGCCAGCAGGGCTTCAGATTATATAGATAAGTCATATCATGGCCCAATGGGCTCCAAATATATCAGAGTATTAGCGGAAAATACTAAGTTTGAGTATCAAAACCAAAACTTATAACTTAAGCAAAGCAGAACATCCTAAGCCTCATTCAAGCATATATAATCAATTTACATCAAAATTAATGTAGGAGGCTTAGGTCTATATTATAATATAAAACCCATGATAACCCTACTCTCCCTGTAAGGGAAAGTACTCCTGCTCGGTCGGGAGCTGTGCCAGCTCAATCTCTGTACCTGTAAAGAATAGTAAGGGAGTGAGCATTGCACATGAAATAGGAAAGCAGTTTCTCATTAGACATAATTACCCACTAAGCCAAGCACAATCATCAATTAGATCATATAGCACAATTTATTCACATACACACATCATGCATTCCCATTTTAGCAATCCATTTCATTTTCATTTACATTTCTTGATACTTATCATTTTGTTTCACTTTTCATCTCTTTCATTCTTGACATCTTTTCATCTTTTCAACATTTTCATTTCTTTATCACTTTCATCATTCACATCACTTTCATCTTTTTATTTCCATTTTCATTACCTTCACTTACTCATGTTATCAGTTTTCATCTCATAACCATAAATCATACACTTTTTTCGAAATCATACACCGTATGTCACCTCACAATCAGAGGCTAACATACCCAAATAACATCGTATGTCTCCTCACGGTCAGAGGACAACACACACACATCTCATCATCTTTTAAATCATTTTATCTTTTCTTTACCATTAGGGATTAGCGCACCTGTTAGGCATTTCACACCCACTAGGACTTTCACCCAATCCAGGTAACTTTCCACCTATTAGGCCACGGTTGACACCCGTTAGGACTAAAAACAACATCTCAACTCTTTTACCGTTACATTCACATTTTCTCTTTTCAAAACTATTAATATTGTGCAGCATGATTGATCCATTGGATACACCCGCCTAACGGGGCATTTACGGGACCTAATAGGTAACTTGCACCTGGATTGGGTAACTTGTGCCTAATAGGTAACTTGTCACCTAACAGGGCACCTAATGGGTCGATGTATCCCAAGGATCAATCATAGCTGCAACTTTAATCATGTTTATGATTCTGTTTAGTTACATTCGAGTCATTAATCACACTTAGAATCATTGGCAACGTTATTTGCATTTTCACATAAATATAAAATCCACACATATTCCAAATACTTCACAAATTAATTCAATAGCTCACATTAACAGATATTCACCAATTCAATCAACAGTTAATATAAAGAACATTTAGCATCAATACATACCAATTTCTATGCATTCTCAAAGTTTACTTTTTGTTTCTTTACCTAAGTCAAACTATTATATTCCTTCATAATCCTAGGGATTTAATAACACCAAAATAAACATATAAATCCTAGCAAGCTCTTATAAACTAATTAGAACCTATTCCCTAGAACAAGTCAATGCTCACTATATCCACCCCCTTACCTCAACCAAGTAGAGGTAAGAATAAACCTTCCAAGCCCTAGCTTCAACACTTCATAGATGAGCTCCAATGGAAAGAGGATAAAGAGAATGATGATGATCTTCCCTAAGCCATAGAAATGAGAACGATGAAGAGATTGTGACACACAAACAAGGGGAAATTCGTGTTTCACCAAGAGGTGGGGAGAGAGAGAGAAAAAAAAATCCAAATTAGAGAGAGGGAAGAGCTTCAAGAACAAGAATACTTACTTGGAGCAACAAAAAGGGACTTGGTGGTGGGTTTGGAGTGATTCCCTTGAAGCTTGATGGATTTGGGATGAGAGATTGTGTGCCCTAGAGAGAGAAAATTCGAGTTTTTGGCAAGAATCACGCGTGGATTGCTTTTATTTTTTTCACATTCAGCAGCCCAGTAATCGATTAAGGCTTTTCCCACTTTTTGGATTTAATCCATTAAGCTGCAGCTTAATCGATTAAGTTGCAGAGTTTGCAGCACCCCGACTTTGAACGGCCATAACTTCTTCATTACCCGTTGGATCTTCCTCAAATTTTAACACAAACTTCCTCACCTATCCTACTTCACATCCAACGGTGGAATTTGAGTTTAGAGATGTAAATCTTTTATTTTGAATTTCCTAATATAGGGTGTTTATAACACCAAAAACATCGCTTATAACCCTCTTTTGTTCACCTTCCAACCTCCTTTCTGATGCCAATGCTTCATGATTCCTTTATGGCATTCAAAGAACTCATAATCCATCATTTTAAATCCTTTTTAGAATAATCCTTACTTCCAAATCTTATCATTATTCTAATTACTCTTAGGATTAAAATTCGGGATGTTACACCTAACATTTATATTTACATCGTAATAATCATAATCATTTTCAAGTATTTCACAACACAGACATGCACCATTCACAATCACAGTATGAGGCATTTCCTTCAAAATTATTTTCTTAACTTTCTTTTTCAATTTTCTTAGTTTTTCTCATCTTTCCTCTTTCCTTTCTTCTTTTCTTTTCTTTCTTGTCTTTTCTTATAATGTACCATTAGGTATTTTTGCATGCACCTGTTAGGATGGTGTCTTCACCCGATAGGATTTCTTACCTTCACCCCGGATTTTCTTACCGCATAGACCATTAACTCGTTAGGGCCTTTTCTTTGTTCTTTTCTTTCGTGCTTTCTTACACGTCTCATTATTTATTTTATCGATTTACCAGGCAGCTATTGATCTCGCGCGGATCCCAAACACCTAATGAGACTTTGGATCTATGGGATTTACTTACCTGAGTGAGGACTTCACCTATTGGGAATTCGAGTCTATTCCTTAAAATAGACTCTGTCCTAACAGGGCACCTAATGGGTACGGATACCCGTCACGCGATCAATAGCTGTTGTCTTTTGTTTAATTCATTTATTTCAATGACAATCCAGTCCACTTTAATTCAAACATATTTGATTCACACTAACATGCAGCAGTCAAATTTTTACTCCATAATTAAATACCAACCGGATATCATCCAATAATCAATAAAAATAATCAATTCATAACCAATTTTAAGTTCACCAAAAATTAACCAAATAATCAATTAACCAATAATCAATAAAAATAATCATTAAAAATAATCAATTCATCAAACATAAGCGTGTTCATTTCTTTAATTTAATAACAGACTTATTATCAACATTAACTACCCTATTGTTCATTTTTCTAATTAATCTTTTCTACTTCTAGCCACCATTATAAACAACCTAGAAATCATGCCCTAAATTAAGGTAATACAAACCTCTTACCTGGGATCCTAGCAATAGAAACAATATAACGTTCGCGTCCGCGCCTTACTCGAGGGTCAGGGACAACAATAACGTGTTGGATCTAAACAGGGACATACGTTAAAACTAATTATAACATTAAAAGTGTATATATATATATATATATCAATAAATATAATAAACTAAATTCATTTTTGTCAAAATAATAAATATATCATTATAAAAAAAATTATATCATTTTCCCCAAAACATTTCTTTATTTGAAATATAGGGATAATAAAAATATTGACGGATCATCGAATAAATTACATAGATGTGTAGAGGGTGTTAAGAAGGTTATTTATCTAAGACGAATTTGAGATTGAACGGTCGGATCTTGAGTAATTGGATCGAGAATATTGAAATTTCACACTTTTTTTTTTCCTCTGAGTTTCCGTCCCTCTTTCTCACGCCCAGACTTCTTCTCTTTCTATTTCTAATTCTCTTTCTTTATTTCTGAGCCACACATTGTGGCTTTAAAGCTACCCTTTTCTTTTTTTTTTTTACTTCCCCGGGTTGGGCTGGGCTCAAGGGTAGAAATAGGAAATATTATTATATTTTTATGTTTTGCTCTTATTTGTGGATCAATGTGTGTAAGTATTTTGAATTATAATCAAAAGTTGGATGATACTAAAAATAAAATACATTTCATTACAATAATATTGTATTTTTAATTACTCAAAATTGATTGAAAAATAATAAAGTTACCGGTCTTTACAGATAGCTATTGGGTAAGAAAAAGTATCGAAATTCAAAAGTAAATATATGTTCTCCATCCTAATAAAAAACTTCATAAAATATAATATTTATAATTTTGAAATAGAAAATTATTATATATATAACTTATACTCGTAATATATTAAACCAGTCCAGTCCAGAAGCTAAAAATAAAACAGCTTCCGAACACTATGAAAATTTACAGGGCTCAAAATATTAAGTTAAACATATTTCTCTAAATAAACTATTTATAAAAATGCCTCTAAGGCTTGCTACTTGAGCTCCCTGTCAAAATGTTAATCAAACTAAATAAAAGTACTATTTTATTTTTGAAAAAAACATGATAACAAATTTATAGTTATTTTGACTATAAAACATATTTCAATTAAAAAGTTGAAATCAAAATTTTATTACAACACTCAAATCTTGAAAACATCATATTAAATCATTTAATTATTTTGCTAAAGGTATTAGAAATAGCGGGATGTTACAATTCTCCCTCACTTATTGGAATTTCATCCCCGAAATTCCGTTTAATTCCTTCAATGGAGAACCATCTCAAACGCAAGGTCTTTCGGCTACGACACTCACTTCTTTTTTATTTCACTCCCCCACTTGGAATTGACATAACATTTTGCATTAGTACGCCACTAAGTTCTTGCACTCTATGAAGAGTACGGATTCAACTTGGTTAGTCTCGACGTGGAGACTCTATGAGGTTTTTCTAAGGTTTACTCTTCTCGCGCCTAAACATTTCAAGAGTCTCACTAATAAGACTCCTAATGGGTCTTGGATTCTCCAAAAATCAGGTTTAACTTCCCAAGGAAGTTGGGAATGGTTTCTAGGATCAACTGGTTCCCTCAGGAATTCTACATCAAAGGTTTGAGGAGGGTACTACTACACTTTAAACGACAATGCCCTCAAGGGTTTGATTATAGTCTAACCCACAAAATACAACTTATTCACTAATCCTAGGCTTTAATCAAGCACATACATCAATCAAATATTCGTATATTACATCCATCATTCAAGATTCAAATATACACATAACATTTCACATCAGCATATACTTACAAACATCAACTTGGCTTAATTCCTACTTCCTCCTAATCTAGTCCTTGTCTACCTTGCCTAACTTAGGGTTAAATCTTACATCTACACACACATTCATAACAATCATCACACATTCGAGAATTGGTTCAAAAGGGATTCGGGAGAATAGAGTTTTCATAATTTGTTTAAAAATCCAAAGTTAGAAAAACTAAATAACTGTAAAGGAATGCACTTTTGACAAACATCTCAATTCCATTCCAATTATCATGAAATTTTCCAAATAGCGTCGCTACTCATGGAAAAGCATTATGGTAAATTTTCAGGTCAATCAGAGTCTGTTAGGTTCTGTTTTAACCCTACGATCATCTTTTCAAACCTCAAAACTATCGAGGGATGAACCTAAGTCAGTTTTCTTTAAAAGTAATAAACAAACTCCAAATGATCTCAAAATTTAAAGGGACATCAAGTATACTTAACCAAAGGTTGGTTAAAATTGTCAAACCAATCGGAGCACGTTAGATTCGATTTATTTAAAACACTAACTTGCTCCAATTAGTTTGAAATTTTACATGAAACATTAATTCAACCTTAGGATATTTATGTAAAAAAAATTTCAAGTCAATTGAGTATCCCAAGCCCGAAAAATCAGTTTTCCATTTTATGTAAAAACCCTGATCTCTCGAAAACCACCTAACCACAACCACATACACCCATCAAAATCTTTGGTATAAACATTCACTGTGTATGGGGGTTAAAATTCAGTAAATAAAATCCCATACAAGAAAAACATTTAGAAAAAAAACATTTCTGCATTTATAAAAATCAAAGTCTTTAGAAATCAGGTTCCTCTCTTGATGAGGAAACATTTGTTTTCATGTAGAAGTTCTATAAAATTTTTAATCGTGCACGTCACCATACAGAACTACCACCATCTAACTTCATAAGAACTTAGGTGAAGGAGTGTAAAATCACTCAAGATTGGTAAACTCAGAGAAAAAGGGAATATGCCTATGGCTAGAAAATTGAGTTTGGTACATCTTCAAAAGTTGAAACAGTTACATTCCCTTTGACTTCGAGTTTGAAAATTGAGTTTCATTCCAAATTGAGTAGTGTCGCATACAAAAGGTTCCTATTTAATCGACGTGTGACTTACTTAAAAGCAATGAACTAATTCACCGTTCGATTACTTAGGAATCCTTGGTTTTCCTTACTACCTTTTGAAAAATTTTGCTGTGCGACTTAACAATCAATTTAGAATGATTCTGATTTAGTGCAACACTTTGAAATTCACTTTAAATACTCACATTGTCAAACAAGCACTCATAATAATATTCAGTCACAAGCATCAAATAGGATTCATTTTCACATATTAGCATCAAACACATTTAATATCAAACATACGCAATTATGCACAATTATCACGTATATCTATCCTACAAACACTACCCTAATCACATAATCCTAGTAACTCACTATAAACTAACTTGGACTCCTTTCCCTAGGACAAGACAACACCTACCACGATTCCGCTGCGCCACTCTGATTCAAAAATCTCTAAACATACAGGGTGGCACCTATACTAATGACCCTTGCATCTCCTAGATTTGGGACATTACTAAATTCCCAAAACACTCATAGAAACTTAAGACAGAATGATTATATCTTCCGATAGATGTACACTTGAGGTGATCAGGCTCAAACATACACCATATCAGTGATAAAACCATTCTCGTCTCACCTAAATTTATGCTACGTGACCTATTAGTTTCAAAAATACTGAAATCTTGTTTTGTATGTCACATTTAGAATTGGATTACTTGTCGCGAGACTAAAGATCACATTCTCCCGGTGGGGTAGCAACTTAGTGCCCTAGCCTGTTGGGGTATTGTCTTCCTTAGTCCCATCGTTCATCCACTTCTAATAATGACTCATTGTTTCTCCACAAGATTTCGAGTTTGTTTAATAAGTTTCAAATATTTTAAACAAACTTAAAAGAAAACTCAAACACACACCACGCGGTACTTCGCAACCATACCTATCATAATGCTAGCACTAACACTTAACTAAGTCATAAAATAACTCTATTCCTAACTACAAGTTACTCGCTTGATGAGTAACCACAGGAGTAACACACAACTCCAATAGGCCGAGGAAAAACTGCTCTGATACCAAAATGTCACACCTTCACTTTTTGGAATTAGTTAAAATTAGATTTTTTTAAAATTCGTACTTGAAAATTTCGATGAGAATCCGGTAGAGTTTCCTCTGTTTATCGGACCTCACAAAGATTTTCATCTTTTAAACCTGTCAGTCCAGAATATTACAAAACCTAAAATTATATTTAACTTTGGCTACCTCGCACTAATGCCCTTTTCAAAAATAACATAAGTTTTTGGGCTTCTAAAAAAAATTAAACCATAATAATTACACCAAATTAATTTATGTTCTCTCGTGACTAAATTACACTCCACGGTCTCCTGTTCGGCCACGACTTGTGCAAGCTCCACTTCTATACCTGTAAAAATATAGCAAGAAGGGTAGCATTACACAGAACTTAGGAAATAATTTCTAAGAAGTCATAATAATAAACTAAGCCTAACATTTATATTTACATCGGAATAATCATAATCATTTTCAAGTATTTCACAACACAGACATGCACCATTCACAATCACAATATGAGGCATTTCCTTCAAAATTATTTTCTTAACTTTCTTTTTCAGTTTTCTTAGTTTTTCTCATCTTTCCTCTTTCCTTTCTTCTTTTCTTTTCTTTCTTGTCTTTTTTTATAATGTACCATAGGTTTTTTTGCATGCACCTGTTAGGATGGTGTCTTCACCCAATAGGATTTCATACCTTCACCCCGGATTTTCTTACCGCATAAAACATTAGCTCGTTAGGACCTTTTCTTTGTTCTTTTCTTTTGTGCTTTCTTACACGTCTCATTATTTATTTTATCGAGTTACCAGGCAGCTATTGATCTCGCGCGGGTCCCAAACACCTAACGAGACTTTCGATCTATGGGATTTACTTACCTGAGTGAGGACTTCACCTATTGGGAATTCGAGTCTATTCCTTAAAATAGACTTTGTCCTAACAGGGCACCTAATGGGTACGGATACCCGTCACGCGATCAATAGCTGTTGCCTTTTGTTTAATTCATTTATTCCAATGACAATCCAGTCCACTTTAATTCAAACATATTTGATTCACATTAACATGCAGCAGTCAAATTTTTACTCCATAATTAAATACCAACCGGATATCATCCAATAATCAATAAAAATAATCAATACAATTAATCAATTCATAACCAATTTTTTGTTCACCAAATATTAACCAAATAATCAATTAACCAATAATCAATAAAAGTAATCATTAAAAATAATCAATTCATCAAACATAAGCGTGTTCATTTCTTTAATTTAATAACAGACTTATTATCAACATTAACTACCCTATTGTTCATTTTTCTAATTAATCTTTTATACTCCTAGCCACCACTATAAACAACCTAGAAATCATGCCCTAAATTAAGGTAATACAACCCTCTTACCTGGGATCCTAGCAATAGAAACAATATAACGTTCGCGTCCACGCCTTACTCGAGGGTCAGGGACAACAATAACGTGTTGGATCTAAACAGGGGCACACGTTAAAACTAATTATAACATTAAAAGTGTATATATATATATATATATCAATAAATATAATAAACTAAATTCATTTTTGTCAAAATAATAAATATATCATTATAAAATAATATATCATTTTCCCCAAAACATTTCTTTATTTGAAATATAGGGATAATAAAAATATTGACGGATCATCGAATAAATTACATAGATGTGTAGAGGGTGTTAAGAAGGTTAATTACCTAAGACGAATTTGAGATTGAACGATCGGATCTTGAGTAATCGGACAGAGAAAATTGAAATTCCACACTCTTTTTTTTTCCTCTCTGCGTTTCCGTCCCTCTTTCTCACGCCCAGACTTCTTCTCTTTCTATTTCTAATTCTCTTTCTTTATTTCTGAGCCACACATTGTGGCTTTAAAGCTACCCTTTTCTTTTTTTTTTTACTTCCCCAGGTTGGGCTGGCTCAAGGGTAGAAATAGGAAATATTATTATATTTTTATGTTTTGCTCTTATTTGTGGGTCAATGTGTGTAAGTATTTTGAATTATAATCAAAAGTTGGATGATACTAATAATAAAATACATTTCATTACAATAATATTGTATATTTATTTACTCAAAATTGATTGAAAAATAATAAAGTTACCGGTCTTTACAGATAGCTATTGGGTAAGAAAAAGTATCGAAATTCAAAAGTAAATATATTTTCTCCATCCTAATATAAAACTTGATAAAATATAACATTTATAATTTTGAAATAGAAAATTATTATATATATAACTTATACTGGTAATATATTAAACCAGTCCAGAAGTTAAAAGTAAAACAGCCTCCGAACACTATGAAAATTTACAGGGACGCTCAAAATATTAAGTTAAACATATTTCTCTAAAGAAACTATTTATAAAAATGTCTCTAAGGCTTGCTACTTGAGCTCCCTGTCAAAATGTTAATCAAACTAAATAAAAGTACTATTTTATTTTTGAAAAAAACATGATAACAAATTTATAGTTATTTTGACTACAAAACATATTTCAATTAAAAAGATGAAATCAAAATTTTATTACAACACTCAAATCTTGAAAACATCATATTAAATCATTTAATTATTTTGCTAAAGGTATTAGAAATAGCGGGATGTTACATTGCTCAACCTTGCTCCTTTTCAATTTGCCCAATTGAAAAATCTTGTGTTGAATATCTTCAATGTAACCTCAATCGTTACTAATCAATCCAACTAAGAATATTAAAAGCACTTAGAATCTCAATTAACACAATAAGAACCAAATGTGTATTAGAATTGAGATTGCAAAAGAATATGATAGAGAATGAATTTGTCACAGAATATTAGCTCAACAAAGTTTGAAAGATAGTGAAAATATGCTCTTGAAAGTTTGTAGTTTGTAACCTTTTTCAAAATGCATTAGAAAAGCTTTTATTTATTCAGATTGAACAGTACTTAATCGATTAAAGGGTACCTTAATCGATTAACCACTGTTAACTGAAAATATTAATTAAAAATTACAAACGTGTTAATCGATTAACCTGTGGCTTAATCGATTAACCACTGTAAAATTGCTTTTCTAATATTTTCAATTTTCACCTTTAAGTTTTAATAAAACTTTGAGCTAATGTTCTCTATCATAGTAATCTCAATTCTTCAACATATTAAATTCTTATTAAATAAATTGAGATTAACTAACCTAATCTACCCAACACTCATATAATAAAAGAATAATAAACAATATATTACACATATATGAATGCTAAGATAAACTAGTCTTCATCTTGATATATTGTTGTTGTAGGTTGTGTAGAAATCTTGTCTTCATCAAAACATAATTGAACACCTTAAGCCTTCAGTTTTCACATCTTCTACAAATGAAAAGGACATCCCAGATTTAGCCTCTCAACTAAAGCAGTAGTCATTCTCGTCTTCAAGACCATTGTCAACAATGGTGACCGTCTAGATATTGTTAAATGGTGACCGTCTCGATGTTGTTAAAATATTTCATTGAAGCCAATCCTTGGCTAGGACCAACATCCTACAAAAAAAATCACAATGTGTATTCAAGCCACGTTACCAAAATATATCACAAGTTACCAACAAATCACACACAAGTTACCAACATCTTCTCCATAGTTACTAACACAAATCAGAACGTTATTTTACTAAAATTGTCACTTTTTAACACATTATCCTCGTACTTACAAAACTAATATCACTCACAAAGTCCCTTAACTTCACATAAATCGAATTTGTAAATACGAAACCCTAAACTAATATTTTATTTGTCAAAAATCAAACTCATCACCATCAACAATCAAAATGAAGATAGCATAACTATAAAATAACAAATGAATGAAGAAATTCAAGAGGAGAAACATTTATAGAATGAGATAAATAAGCCACTGTATAACACCTATTTAACAATAAAAACAAAACAACAACACTTTCAACACATTATACTCACGAGAGTCCCTAAAACTTACCAACATTTTCCAATAGTTACCACCATCTTGCATTAAGGTTAACAACATTTTTTCAGCAATTACTCAACAATAAAAACAAAACTACAACACTTTCAACATTTTATACTCACGAAAGTCCCTAAAAGTTATCAACATTTCTCACTTGTTATCAAAAACTTACAATTTAGCAACATTTTTTGAGTAGTTACCAACATAATATAGGCACTTTTAGAAAGAGATAAATAAGTCACTGCATAACACTTCATCAACAATGGAAAAAAAAATAAACTACAACACCTTCAACACATTATCGCCACGAATGTCCTTAAAAGTTAAAAACATTTATCAATTATTACCAACAACTTACAATGACATTACCAACATTTTTCCAGCAGTTACCAACATAATAAAAACACTTCTATATATAAAAAAATAAAACATTGCATAACACCTCCACAATAATAGAATCACATAACGGAACACAACAAGTTGAAAATATGAATTAAAAGTAATGCATTTAATCAAATATTCCTAAGAAAAAGAGGAAAAGAAATGAGAGTAAGATCACATAAAAATGGGATGAAGTTATATTCAATGAAATATTCCTAAGTACAATAATGACGTTAAAACAAAGAATTTTTAAAATGTGAAAACACCTTAACCTCAATTTTATTTTTATTTTTTGTTACGATAAACCCTAATTTTATTTGTGGCAAAAATTAGTGATTTCAAACTCAAACTCTATTGATTCCCAAATACCTCAGCTTAGACACACCAACAATAATATCATTCCCTAGTTCATAAGAGCAAAGGAAGATAACTCACTGAATGCAGAACGACCGACTGACACGGTGAGAGCAATGAACGAGGAACCACCAAGAGAGAGGCGAGGGAACCAGAGAGAGGAACCGTCAACCACCGAACCGAGGACCGAGTGAGAGAGAGAGAGAGAGCATGAACCACCGACGAACCACCGACATAGAGGAAAGAGGAACCGTGAGAGAGAGGAACGAGCAAGAGACTAAGAGGTGGGATTAGAGAGGACACCGACGAAGGTGAGATTGAGAGAGGAACCGCGAGAGAGGAATCGCGAGAGAAAAGAGACCACGAATCACCATTGACGATAAGAGAGAAATCACGAGAGAGAAGCTGGAGAAGAGAGAAATCGATAGAGAGAGAAACAGAAGCTTTGGCAGAAAGAGAAAGGGAGCTATTAATTCTTTTATCAATTTTTTTAATGAATTTTTTATTTTATAAAAAAAATGGAAATACAGCCTTGCATACGGTGTGGCTACAGATGTTAGCTTTTAGATGTTAGAATAACATAGTTGATTTCTAAATACACCCATATACTATTAACAGATGTTGTTTTATAATTTTTGTTAAGAACTTCCTAAAATAACCTTTTCACATACCCAATTTTTATTTGTTTGTTTTTTTTCCTCATTTCACAAACCCAGCTCCTATCTTCTTCTTCCTCCATATTTTCCCCTTCTCATAAATTCATACTCCTAATTTTGGAAACGGTTAAAAAGCATTAAAAAAATCATCAAAAACTATCAAGTAATGTTTTTTTTTCATCTCTTCATTAATTTCATCTCCCATAAACCCATTACTGATATTATTTCTTCTTGTCATGAATAATAATGGCGGACATTAATTTTAAGAAGTGGCCAATTTTTTTCTTGATTGAGACCTCCATCTATTTCCCAATTGCCCCGTGTTTAAAAACTCCCTCACATCCTAACAATTACTGGACCCGCAAGACCCCATGATTCTGCAGAAAAATTCTTTTCCATGCCTACTGCTATCATCATAGTACGCCCTCTAATCCCATTTCAATATACAATACGTTCTGTAATCGCATTACAAGAAACATAAAAACAAGATAAGCATTACTTGGTACTATTTGATTTTTTTTTGGAAAGGGTTTTCAAAATTAAGAGTATAAAGGATTCATGGGTTGTTTATGAAAAGAGGGAGAGAAGATGGAGGAAGAAGAAAACAGAAAACAACATCAAAAGTAAAAAAAAAATATTGGGTGTTTGAAGTAAAAGTGAAAAAAATAAAAAATAAAAGTTGGGTGTGTGAAGTAAAAATGAAAAGAGTAAAAACAAAAGTTAAAAGTTGGGTTTGTGTGAAAAGGGTGTTTCAGGAATCTCATGGTAAAAATTATAAAACAATGGGTGTTAATAACAAAACATGGGTGTATTTAGAAATTCTCCTAATTAATTGCAATTCATTTCTTTGTCGATGGAGTTTTGTTATACCCTTTTTAATTATTTTATTTTTTTATGAAAAAAAAAATTTATTTAATCTTATTGGTGCAGAAAACATGTGTTTTGCAACGACTTAAATTCGTTGCAAAACACCTGTTTTCTGCAACGACTTTTTTAAGTCGTTGCAAAACACATGTTTTTAGCAACGACTTTTTAAGTTGTTGCAAAAGGTCGTTGCAGAAAATAGGTGTTTTGCAACGACTTAAAAAAGTCGTTGCAGAAAACAGATATTTTGCAACGATTTAAAAAGTTGTTGCAAAACATTTGTAACACCCTATATTATTTACCCTTAATTTCCTTTATATCAAAAATACGGATTTAAAAATTCATTTTTAATTCATGAAAATCAACCGTCAAACGGACGGAGTTTCGTCTGTTTTTCGGACATCTCAAAATCTTCCACCTGATAAACACATTTATCTAATATCAACAGTAGCCAGCAGGGCTCAAAGATAGATATAAGTGCATCACATAGTTTCCCCATGGGCTCAAGTGTAAAACATCAACGTCAAAGTGTCAGAGTGCCAGCAATAGTGCTAAGTATGCAAAACAAGAGACCATATCCGCAACTATGCTCAAAAATGAATCATAAGCAAATGCACCAAAGAAACTATCCTAAGCCTCTCACAAAGAGCATATACAGCACATATACATCAAATAATATAGAGGCTTAGGTCAAAAGAATGCATCTAATCCCAACCCTACTCTCCCTGTGAGGGAGAGTAATCCTGCTCGGCCTGGTCATGTGTAAACTCAGCCTCGGTACCTGTGGAAATAGTAAGGAGTGAGTATTACACATAAAATGGGGAAACAGTTTCCAATTACGACATAATGCTATACCAAGCCATACACATTTAACAATTTAATAACAATATAATAAAACTCAAGAAATCACAATTCATTATCAAAGTATTCCATTGGTTTCTCAAGTCAATCTTGCCTATTCATTCTTATACATCATTTTCATAAAGTCATTTATTCCTTCCACTTTAATCATATCATAATTCTTTTTAATCTGTCCCTGGTCACGACCTACTGCGTCTGCACTCCTGTGCACTCACGTCTTACTGCGTCCGGGTATGTTTTCATTTTCATTCTTTCCCCTGGTCACGACCTACTGCGTCCGCACTAATGTGCTGGTCACGACTTACTGCGTCCGGGTATGTTTTCATTCTCCCCTGGTCACGACCTACAGCGTCTGCACCCCTGTGCACTCACGTCTTACTGCGTCCGAGTATATATATTTTCACTTTCATTTCATCCCTGGTCACGACCTACTGCGTCTGCACTCTTGTGCACTCACGTCTTACTGCGTCCGGGTATATATTTTTCATTCTCCCCTGGTCACGACCTACTGCGTCTGCACTCCTGTGCACTCACGTCTTACTGCGTCTGGGTATATATTTTTCCACTTTTCTTTTTATCCTTTATAAATAACATTCCTTCTTAATCATATTAACCAGTCCACTTTTCCAGAAAACCTCTTAACTGTTTAACAAGTACATTACTCAAAATTAGTCAAAACATAACACATTTGCATTATCAAATCACCACTATTAAATCTTATAATTTAATTAGCACAAAATCAACATTTTATTAATATCATCCCCATTATCCTTAATTTATACTTAATTTCCATACTTTGCCTTGGTTTATAAAATAAAATCATAACTCAAACATTTAACGAAATTAGCACTTCAATTATAAACAACACCAAGTCACATGCTTATCTACCAAATATTCAAAATAAAGCATATCATCATCTAATTAATTTTCCTATGTCATAAGCTCTAGTTATTTATTACCCTATATTATAACAACCTAAACTAACACATAACTCTTAGTACCCATTAAATGCATATTGTAAACTAAACCCCAGAGTAAGGTAATACTCACTATAACCCACTCCTTACCTCAAGCTCTTAGAGATAGAGAGAGAATTTGTGCTTGGAACTCACTTGAGAAAGAGCCACAATTCAAAAGAGAGGGAGGAACCTAAAATCAATAAAATAAAGGAACAAAATATCAAACTTTGCCCAAGAATCTTGAGGGAATTCGTGACCCCATCAAGTTCCTCAAGGTTGTTGACTAAAGCTTCAAGGGAGGAAGAGGGAGAGAGAGAAATTGAATTCTAGGGAGAGAAAGGGAAGAATAAAATCAACATTCACTTACTTGGAGAAACAAGGAAGGACTTGGGGATGGACTTGGAGTGATCCTCTTGAGGATTGATTGATGAAAATGGAGGATTTGGTGCCCTAGGAGAGAGAGAATTCGAGTTTCTCAAGAACTAAGAGGTGGACGCACCTTTATTTTTTTTTTCAGCATCTACAGCCTTTAATCGATTATTAATCGATTAAGCCATTTCCCATTTTCTGACCTTAATCGATTAAGCTGCAGTTTAATCGATTAAGCTGCAGTTTAATCGATTAAGATGTTCAGTTTTGCAGTACCCAGACTTTGAATGGCCATAACTTCTTCGTTACCCGTTGGATCTTCCTCAAATTTTAAGGCAAGCTTCCTCACATATCCTACTTCACATCCAACGGTGGAATTTATGTTTTAAGCTACCAATCTTGTTATTCTAATTTCCTAAGTTCCTATGTTTTAAACTTACGGTTGCATGCTAATTTGGCTAAGTTTCTCACTTATGCTCTCATTTCTTCTACCCTAAGACCATCGCAACATAAATTACAATATAAATAAAGTTTGGGATGTTACAATTCTCTCCCACTTACCCGAATAAAGTTTGGGATGCTAATAAAGCTTGCTCTCATTTCTTCAGTTGTCCTCGAACAAGTGTGGATGAGATTGTCTGATCTTGCTTTCTAGCTCCCAAGTAGCCTCCTCCACATTGTTCCTGCTCCAAATGACTTTTACCAAGCTGATCTCCTTGCCTCTTAATTGTCTCACTGGTCTGTCTTCAATTCTCACTGGAAACACTTCAAATGTCAAATTCTCTGTAAGTTCCATGATGAATGTTTTGATAATGAAAAAGTGTTTTGAACAAGCTATCATGTGTTGATCAAGTTCAAGTTCAACAAGCAACAACAAACATCAAATGAAGAAGAGAGAAAGCAAGCTCATGAAGACTTAGTTTGATTATAATTGTATTTGTTTTATCTTTTGCCTCTCAAGCTTCATAGGTCTTTTATTTGATGAGTTTGGTTAGAGTATCTTAGAGGGTAGTGAATCTCATTCATAAGTCATGATTTAATCATAATTTGAGTTTTCACTTAACCTAGAATCAATAGGTGGCTTAAAGGTTTTAAAGGAAAGGTTTGGTTTTGAGAAAACAAGTATCAGACATGTTTAATCGATTAAGAACATATTTAATCGATTACTACTCGATTAAGTGACGATTTAATCGATTAAACACTGCTGAACTGGTTTTTTAAAATACGATTTTCACTTCTCAAAATCAGTTTTCAAGTGCTACAACTTTTGGGTATTCTATATAAACCTATTCCTAATCTTTGTGATTAATAAGAACACTTTCATTATCAATTTTACAAGAATCAAGCCATTCTATTCTCTCTCAATTTCAAAGATCAAAGCTTTCATATTTTCATATTCTTTGATCAAGAACCTTTGAATCTCTTATTGTGAATTGTCATAGCTATTGATTGAGATTCATAGGAGTGTCATTGTGTTTTCTATTGTGTTGTAATCTTTTCAAGAAGGCAAGCCAACTACAACAACAAAGAAGTCTTGGTGTGTCGATTATCATCAAGCAAGTGCATTCTTATTGAAGAAGAAGAAGAAAGTCTTGATTGTGAATCAAGCAAAGTGAAGCCTTGGTGTGTGGATTATCATCGAGCAATTGAAGACTTGTTGTGTCGATTATCAACAAGGGGTAGAGGTTAGATTAGAGAGAAGATCAATAGGATTACAAGGCAAGGGTGTGGTATCTCTTGTAGGTTAGCAAGAAGGGAGTCTTGTGAGGCACTTACTTGTAATTTGAGAACTCTAATTCCTCATAGTGAAGAATCTCTCTTGGTTGAAGAGGGGACTGGATGTAGCTTTCAAGCGGATGAAAGTGAACCAGGATAAATCACTGTGTCGTATCTCTAAACCTTTAACTCTTTACATTCAAGTCATTGATTGTGTTCTTGATTGAAAACCTAGAGAAAGATTGATTTTCATAATTGATTGAATTGAATCTTTATTGTTCAAATTGATAAAGGGAAAATCATTTTCATAACTAGGGTAATCAATAAGAATATAGGTGTTAATTGTTTCCGCTGAATCTCTGATCTTAAGTGTTGATTGATTGATTTTCGTATTCGAATGAAAAATTGATTTTTCTGTTTTCTGTCAGATTTAATCGATTAAGCATATATTTAATCGATTAATACTCGAGTAAATTGCAGGTTAATCGATTAAATGCTGTAGATTTTGCAAAAATCATTTGTTTTGATTGTTTCGATTTGTTTTGTTCGAAAATCTTTCAAGGTATCTTGTACACCTATTCAACCCCCCCTTCTAGGTGTATTCCTAGGGTTCCTTAGTTGTTTCAACCACCAATTGCGGTTTCTTCTTTCTCCTTCAAAGGCAAATCGTCCAGTGTGACCACATGAGTAGGATCATGAATGTACTTCCTTAGTTGGGAAACATGGAATACATCATGAAGCCTAGCTAAGTGAGGGGACATAGCAATCCTGTAAGCTACGGGACCAACCTTCTTCAAGATCTCATAAGGTCCAACAAATCGAGGAGTTAGCTTCTTGGACCTAATGGCTCTACCAATCCTTGTGATCGGGGACACCCTCAGAAACACATGATCCCCAACATCAAACTCCAAGGGTCTCCTTCGCCTGTCAGCATAATTCTTCTGGCGATCCTGGGAAGTTTTCATCTTGTTCTTGATCATGGTGATCCTCTCAGTTGTTTCTTTCACAATATCAGGACCTATCAACAAATTCTCTCCTATTTGGAACCAACACAGAGGCGTCCTACACTTCCTGCCATAGAGAGCCTCAAATGGTGCCATGCCAATACTGGAGTGAAAACTGTTATTATAAGTAAACTCCATCAACGACAGTAACTGCTCCCAACTACCAGTCTGCTCCAGAACACATGCTCTCAACAAGTCCTCCAGTGTCTGGATAGTACGCTCAGATTGTCCGTCTGTCTGCGGATGGTAAGCCGTACTAAATTTCAGCTTAGTACCCAATGCCTCCTGAAGACTCTGCCAAAATCTAGACAGAAATCTCGGATCACGATCGGATACAATACTGGTAGGAACACCATGCAACTTGACTATGTCCCTGATATACAACTGAGTCAACTTCTCCAGAGTGTACTTCTTGTGAATTGGAATGAAATGAGCACACTTTGTGAGACGGTCCACAACCACCCAAACTGCATCACATCCTGCAGCCGTCCTAGGTATACCCGTTACAAAGTCTATAACTATGCTATCCCATTTCCACTCCGGGACCTCAAGTGATCGCAACGGACCACCAGGCTTTTGATGCTCAATCTTAACTTTCTGGCAAGTAAAGCAATGAGATACATGATCTGCTACATCGGTTTTCAACTTTGGCCACCAATAAATCCTTTTCAGATCTTGGTACATTTTTGTTGCACCCGGATGGAAATTCATTTTGGTCCGATGTGCTTCCCACAGAATATCCCTTCTGATCTCGAAGTCCATGGGAACACATATCCGACCCCTAAATCGGATAATGCCATCTGAACTCTTTACAAAATCGGGCTCTTCATTTCCCGATGCCCCTTCCAACAACTTCTGTAATTCTGCATCATCAGCTTGTCTTTCTCTAATAAGACCCATCAAGTCATTAGTAACCTGCAACATTTCTAGAACAATGCTCTTCTCTTTCACTTGCATGTTCAAATTGAGGTCACTGAACTCTTGGATTAACTGCATCTCCTTCACCATCAAATTGCTGACATGCAAAGTCTTGCGACTTAATGCATTAGCCACTACATTTGCTTTGCCTGGATGATACTGGAGATCGAAATCATAGTCCTTCAGAAACTCCATCCACCTCCTCTGTCTCATATTCAACTCCTTTTGATCGAAGAGATAGCGAAGGCTTTTATGATCGCTAAAGACTTCAAACTTTGAGCCATATAGATAATGCCTCCAGATTTTCAAAGCAAAAACTACTGCCGCCAACTCAAGATCATGAGTGGGATAGTTCTGCTCATGCTGCCTCAACTGTCTGGATGCATAGGCTATGATTTGTCCTTGTTGTATCAGCACACAACCCAACCCTTGTTTTGAAGCATCACAATACACTACAAAGGATTGAGTCGGATCCGGCAAGATCAACACTGGAGAACTAGTCAATCGCCTCTTCAACTCTTGGAAGCTCTCTTCACATTCTGGGGACCATTCAAACGGAACACCTTTCCGCGTAAGAGTGGTCAAAGGAAGGGCTAGTTTAGAGAACCCCTCAATGAACCTCCTATAATACCCAGCCATACCAAGGAAGCTTCTGATCTCAGTGATGGACTTGGGTCTCTCCCACTTAAGCACCGCTTCCACCTTAGAAGGGTCAATCGCCACACCCTTCTCAGAAATCACATGCCCTAGAAAATGCACTTCATTCAACCAGAAACTACACTTGGAAAACTTGGCATAAAGATGCTTGTCCTTGAGAACTTGGAGCACCGTTCTCAAATGCTCTTCATGCTCCTTCTGGCTTTTGGAATAGATAAGAATGTCATCAATGAACACAATGACAAATGAGTCCAAGTACGGCCTGAAGATCCTGTTCATGTAATCCATGAAGATAGCAGGTGCATTCGTGAGACCGAAAGGCATCACCACATATTCAAAATGCCCATACCGAGATCTAAAAGCAGTTTTAGGAATGTCCTCCTCTCGGATACGGATTTGATGATATCCAGATCGGAGGTCAATTTTTGAGAAAACTGCAGCTCCCCTAAGCTGATCCAACAAATCATCAATGCGTGGGAGCGGATATTTATTCTTCACCGTCACCGCATTCAACTGACGGTAATCAGTGCACATGCGAACACTTCCATCCTTCTTTTTAACAAAAAGAATAGGAGCTCCCCACGGAGAAACACTTGGCCTTATGAACCCCTTAGCCAGAAGCTCCTCCAACTGCTTCTTCAATTCCTCCAACTCTGGAGGGGCCATTCTGTAAGGCGCTTTAGATACCGGGCCGGCACCAGGCATCAGATCAATGCCAAATTCTACTTCTCTGGCTGGAGGTAATCCGGGAATGTCAGCTGGAAAAACATCCGGAAACTCACAAACCACTGGGATTCTAGTGATATCTGATGCTTCCTCATCATTTAATGCCGACGCTGAAACTTGACAGAAAATTACTGACTTCTGGCTACAATCAAGAAGGACACGGTTCTGGGACATCCAGTCCATGCCTAGAATGATATCCAGCTTGGTTAAGGGCAAACATATCAAGTTTACTTTGAATTCCCGCTCTAATACTCGAAGAGGGCAATCCAAGCACATCAAAGATGTAACCACAGCTGAATTTGTAGGGGTAGACACAGACAATTTAAAAGGCATCTCAATAGCAGATAACTTTAATCTTTTCATGCAATTGACAGAAATGAATGAATGTGTAGCTCCACAATCAAAGAGAATGCCACATGCAACATCATTTATATGGCCAATACCTCGAATCAGCTCATCAGCCTCTGTAACTTCCTCGCCATCCAGGGTATACACCTTGCCCTTCTGAGTTACCCGATTGTCACCAGCTTTCTGTACCTTGGCCACATTCACCTCTTTCTTCACTACATTTCTGGGACAATTCATCGCAATGTGACCCGGCTGATCGCACCTGTAACAGACTATCCCACCCTTGCTCGGGTCCAGCCTCCAACAATCTCCCCTATGCTGCTTACCACAATGTGGACAAGTCGGAATAGGACCATAGGTACTTACTGCTGGGCCTGTTCTAGGCTGGGAGTAAGGACCTGGTCGCTGCACCGAACTCTTGCCCCTAATAGGACCTCCAGCTTTCTGTACACTTTTGCTTCTTTTCTCAGCTGCTCGTTGTTTCCGACTCTTTTCATAAGTACTAGTCATGTTGATCAATTGAGATAGATTAGCGATGTTCTGATACTCAAAAGCCACCTTGATTTCAGAACGAAGTCCGGTCTCAAACTTGATGCACTTGGTCCTTTCATCAGCATCCCTGTAACTCCCTGCATATCGGATCAAGTCCTCAAACCTAGCAGCATACTCCCCAACGCTCAAGTTCCCCTGCACAAGCTGGAGAAAGGCTATCTCCTTCTCTCTACGAACATCCTCAGGAAAGTATTTGCCGAGGAAACGGTCCTTGAACAACTCCCAGGTGATTGCCTGGTTGCTCGCCTCCAAGCCCCTCCGCATCTATTGCCACCAGTGTTCTGCTTCACTAGTCAACATGTATTGTGCTAGCAGAACCTTTTGTTCCTCCGGTGGTGCCATGGTATTCAGGATCTTTTCAATCTCCTGCAACCACAGTTGTGCCCCATCGGGATTGAACCCTCCTTCGAACTTCATCGGATCATTCTTTTTGAATCGTGCCAACCAATCGATAGCAACTGGAGCTGGTGGCTGAGGATTCATTGCTGCTGCTGTGGCTGTTGTTGCTGCTGCTGCTATGTTATTCCCCTGATTCTGTTGCAGCTGTACCAGTTGTTCCAGAATAGCGCGGATCCCATCATTATCGATCCGCCTACCAGCCATTCTGTTTAATCATGCATAAGGCCAACAGTTAATGCTTAATAGCATGATTAGTAGTACAAACATCCTATCAATATATTCTAGACTTTAAACTTATAACTATCGATTACTCGCTTGGTGAGTAATCACTGGAGTAACTCATAACTCCAATGGCCGAGGGAAACTGCTCTGATACCATAAATGTAACACCCTATATTATTTACCCTTAATTTCCTTTATATCAAAAATACGGATTTAAAAATTCATTTTTAATTCATGAAAATCAACCGTCAAACGGACGGAGTTTCGTCTGTTTTTCGGACATCTCAAAATCTTCCACCTGATAAACACATTTATCTAATATCAACAGTAGCCAGCAGGGCTCAAAGATAGATATAAGTGCATCACATAGTTGCCCCATGGGCTCAAGTGTAAAACATTAACGTCAAAGTGTCAGAGTGCCAGCAATAGTGCTAAGTATGCAAAACAAGAGACCATATCCGCAACTATGCTCAAAAATGAATCATAAGCAAATGCACCAAAGAAACTATCCTAAGCCTCTCACAAAGAGCATATACAGCACATATACATCAAATAATATAGAGGCTTAGGTCAAAAGAATGCATCTAATCCCAACCCTACTCTCCCTGTGAGGGAGAGTAATCCTGCTCGGCCTGGTCATGTGTAAACTCAGCCTCGGTACCTGTGGAAATAGTAAGGAGTGAGTATTACACATAAAATGGGGAAACAGTTTCCAATTACGACATAATGCTATACCAAGCCATACACATTTAACAATTTAATAACAATATAATAAAACTCAAGAAATCACAATTCATTATCAAAGTATTCCATTGGTTTCTCAAGTCAATCTTGCCTATTCATTCTTATACATCATTTTCATAAAGTCATTTATTCCTTCCACTTTAATCATATCATAATTCTTTTTAATCTATCCCTGGTCACGACCTACTGCGTCTGCACTCCTGTGCACTCACGTCTTACTGCGTCCGGGTATGTTTTCATTTTCATTCTTTCCCCTGGTCACGACCTAATGCGTCCGCACTAATGTGCTGGTCACGACTTACTGCGTCCGGGTATGTTTTCATTCTCCCCTGGTCACGACCTACAGCGTCTGCACCCCTGTGCACTCACGTCTTACTGCGTCCGGGTATAATTCATTTTCATTCTTTCCCCTGGTCACGACCTACTGCGTCTGCACCCCTGTGCACTCACGTCTTACTGCGTCCGAGTATATATATTTTCACTTTCATTTCATCCCTGGTCACGACCTACTGCGTCTGCACTCCTGTGCACTCACGTCTTACTGCGTCCGGGTATATATTTTTCATTCTCCCCTGGTCACGACCTACTGCGTCTGCACTCCTGTGCACTCACGTCTTACTGCGTCTGGGTATATATTTTTCCACTTTTCTTTTTATCCTTTATAAATAACATTCCTTCTTAATCATATTAACCAGTCCACTTTTCTAGAAAACCTCTTAACTGTTTAACAAGTACATTACTCAAAATTAGTCAAAACATAACACATTTGCATTATCAAATCACCACTATTAAATCTTATAATTTAATTAGCACAAAATCAACATTTTATTAATATCATCCCCATTATCCTTAATTCATACTTAATTTCCATACTTTGCCTTGGTTTATAAAATATAATCATAACTCAAACATTTAACGAAATTAGCACTTCAATTATAAACAACACCAAGTCACATGCTTATCTACCAAATATTCAAAATAAAGCATATCATCATCTAATTAATTTTTCTATGTCATAAGCTCTAGTTATTTATTACCCTATATTATAACAACCTAAACTAACACATAACTCTTAGTACCAATTATATGCATATTGTAAACTAAACCCCAGAGTAAGGTAATACTCACTATAACCCACTCCTTACCTCAAGCTCTTAGAGATAGAGAGAGAATTTGTGCTTGGAACTCACTTGAGAAAGAGCCACAATTCAAAAGAGAGGGAGGAACCTAAAATCAATAAAATAAAGGAACAAAATATCAAACTTTGCCCAAGAATCTTGAGGGAATTCGTGACCCCATCAAGTTCCTCAAGGTTGTTGACTAAAGCTTCAAGGGAGGAAGAGGGAGAGAGAAATTCGAATTCTAGGGAGAGAAAGAGAAGAATAAAATCAACATTCACTTACTTGGAGCAACAAGGAAGGACTTGGGGATGGACTTGGAGTGATCCTCTTGAGGATTGATTGATGAAAATGGAGGATTTGGTGCCCTAGGAGAGAGAGAATTCGAGTTTCTCAAGAACTAAGAGGTGGACGCACCTTTATTTTTTTCAGCATCTACAGCCTTTAATCGATCATTAATCGATTAAGCCATTTTCCATTTTCTGACCTTAATCGATTAAGCTGCAGTTTAATCGATTAAGCTGTTCAGTTTTGCAGTACCCAGACTTTGAATGGCCATAACTTCTTCGTTACCCGTTGGATCTTCCTCAAATTTTAAGGCAAGCTTCCTCACATATCCTACTTCACATCCAACGGTGGAATTTATGTTTTAAGCTACCAATCTTGTTATTCTAATTTCCTAAGTTCCTATGTTTTAAACTTACGGTTGCATGCTAATTTGGCTAAGTTTCTCACTTATGCTCTCATTTCTTCTACCCTAAGACCATCGCAACATAAATTACAATATAAATAAAGTTTGGGATGTTACACAAAAAGGTCGTTGCAATAAATGGTTTTTTTTTGTAATGATAGTCATCTAGACATAAGACCCACAACGAGCATGGCAAAAAATTTATGCCATGCATGAATGCCATAACATATTCCATTTAAGATTAAATCCTCTTTAATCTTAATGTATATCCAACATGGAATAATTTATTCACAAGAATTCAAAGTAATTGATGTAATCTTATAATCTCATTAATTTCTTGGAACATGATTAATTAACTTAAAAATTAATAATTTCGGTTAAAATAACTTGGTTAGATTTTGAAAATGAAATTTAAGTGTTCTGACTAAAAATACTCGAGTATCTTACTAAAAGACTCGAGTCGTTCATACGTTTTCTGAAAAGTACAGTTTCAGGTTTTCCAGAAATACTCGAGTAGTTCATCATTCTAGAATACTCGAGTAGTTCATGCAAGACTCGAGTAGTTCATCACAATTTCAAATTGGTGCGCCAGACAATACTCTAGACTCAGCCCAAACACTCGAGTACTGGTGCTGCCAGACGCACTGGTGCACCACGAAATACTCGAGTATCGAGCCAAAGACTCGAGTATTCCATGACAGTACAACACTGAAACTGAGTTTTTGCATACCAAATTCAATTCTAACCAATTTTAACCAAAACCAACATTCAACAGAGTTAAGTTTAAGTATATTAAACATGTTCCAACACATAAATTACATCAAATTACACTGAATCAAAACTGAGCATTCATTATGCATAAAAATCATATTTCAACAACTCAACATGTCAATTTCAATTCTGAGCATCTTTAACACGAAAATAACTTGCATTTAGCTTGCATGCAACATAATAAACATGCTCCAACAACTTGCAACACACAGAATGGTCTTCAAGCCAATATCCTATTTCAAACTATGCCTTTTAAGCCTCATGGTGGCTTCCTCCACAAATTCATGAAATCAATCCTTATTCTAGTGAATGTATAGCTTCCCACTTACCTCTATATCGTGTAGAAACTGAGAATCCACAGAAAATCAATCTCCAAGCTATTCTCCCCAAAATCCATTTGACAGCAACACCATTTTGAGTAGGGTCATAAGACCAAGGATTTTGATCATCAAATCATGTGAGATAATTGGGGAAAATTATTAGAAATTATTCTCTGCAACATGCATAAGAGAATGAAACGAAATTGAAGCCTCAAAAGTTCAAGAGCTTACCAAAATCAAACTCCAAAGTAAGCTACCCGAACTGTTTTCCATAAAATGGCTTCAACTTTCGAGCTTCGATCCTCTTAGTACACGAACTCTCAGCTCACAAGCTTAGTGTCTTTACAAAGCTCAGGATTCAAGCTTTGTAACGGTGTATCACACTCAACCTAACACTCAAGAACGAATGGGAATCGTTGAAAACGAATTCGAAACCCTAAACCTCACAATTTCATCAACAAGAGTTCAAACTCGTGTTGATTGCCTTAAATAGGCGATTCCCTATAGCATGAAGCTCGCCACGATATCCTTGAGGTGTTCCTGAAATGATTTCGTGTCGAGCTCGGAAATTAACGCGTTGATGACTCATCAAACGCACTAACTCGAGCAACACTACCCAGAATACTCGAGTACCGGACGAAATACTCGAGTATTTCGACTAAAATTTGAAAAATGATTATTTTATTCTTTCTTCCCTCCAAAATCTTTCTAATATTGCACTTAGGTCCTACAGCAAGGACTAATATGCAAAAATCTTATTTTCCATCTATTTAATTATAAATAAAATTTATAATTAACCGTTATTAATCTAGGATTAAAATTTTGGGGTGTTACAGCATGCATTGGCTGAAATAGGAAAAGCTAACTATTGCAAAGAAAGCAGGTGGCATGGGTTTCAGAGTCATTCATGCTTTCAATCAGGCTATTTTGGCAAAGCAATGGTGGAGGCTTATGGGGAGCACATCGTCACTTCTGCATAGGGTATTGAAGGCTAAATATTTTCCAAACAAGTCGTTACAGTACTTTGAAAAAAACAACTATTCTAGCTACATATGGACTAGCATCTCCTCAGCCAGGAATAAAAGAAGGCACTATATGGAGGGTTGGAGATGTTAGAATTGGCATCAAACCTCGAGAGGGGGGTGAATCGAGTTTTATTAATTTATTGAAAATTACTCGAATGTTATGAAAAATTGTTTTAGGAGAGATTAAACCTTTGTTACGTGGAGGCGATGCAATATAAATATATATAATAAAAGAGTAGCATGAAAACGATTTAAACAAAATATTGCGGAAAATAAAGAGATAAGGGAAGAGGAACACGCAAACCATTTTTATACTGGTTCAACCTTTCCAACGAAAGACTTACGTCCAGTCCCCAAGCGACCCACTTGAGAGTTTTATAACCTTGAAATTGAGCCACACCCAATTACAACCATAGCGCCCCGCACACTACTAGGAACCTCCGTTCACTAGGGACCTCAATAAATTCACACAAGGGTTCCTCACCCTACAAGGATACAATTCTTCACACCTAGGGAGCCACTCCCTACACCTAAGGTTGAATACAAGATATTGATGTGAGTGATACAATTGATGTGTACTAGAAAACACTGATACAACAATTAAGCTTCTATAGTAATGAAGTCAAATCACAAGTGTTTAGGCCAAAAGTAAGGTTTTCTTCTCAAAAAGATAAGAACGTGAAAAGCTTGTTGAAGGAGAAGAGAGAAAAAGCGTTCAGAGAAGAAGAACAAAAAGTTAGGATTAATTCAATTGAAATTTAAAACAAATAAATAAAAGGCTAAACTACTCATTTGGACCATTATCTTATTTTTCAATTTCAAATTGGTTATTTTCGCTGTCAATTTGGTCCCAGAGTCACTATTTATCCTATGTGGACCAATATGTTATGGACACATGTCACTTTCTCTCTCCAACAGTATATGTGTGGACCAATATGATATTGACACATAGGATGAACGGTGATTCTGGGACCAAATTGACAGCAAAAAGAAACATAAGGGACCAATATGAAACCAAAAAAAGGTAAGGGACCAATTTGAAATTGAAAAATAAGGTAAGGGACCAAATGAGTAATTTAGCCTAAATAAAACATGTTTTAAAATCAAAAGCAAATCATAAAGATTTGAAAAATAAAACTAAAGATTTGATTCTTAAAACCAAAAAAAGTAATTAATTCAAAAATCATATCTAAAACGAATTTCAGAAATAAATCAGAATCAATTAAGTAAAAACAAATCTGGAAACAATTCAGATTAAATCTGAGACGGATTTCAAAAATACTTAAAAGTAATCGATTACTTTTCCAAGGTAATCGATTATCCCTTTTCTGTCAAAACAGTGAAATCAACTTTTTAAGAAAGTAATCGATTATTAAAACATAGTAATCGATTATTAAAACAAAGTAATCGATTATCAACATTCTGTCTGGAAGGTAATCGATTATTTCCTTTCTAAAATACATAAAAAGCTACAGACATGTAATAATCGATTATCCCATCATAAGTAATTGATTATTACTTCTCTGATCTCTCAGGTTACAAGTCTGAGGCATGGTAATCGATTATCCAGGGAAGGTAATCGATTACTTTTGCTAATTTACATAAAAATGATTTTCATAAGCAAAGTTTGTAGTGAGAGGTTTTCACAAACATTTTTCACTTAAAACTATAAAACAACTTTAAAACATTTTTCACAAAAACGTTTTTCTTCTCCTTATTTGAAAAACAAACTTTGGCCTTATACTTTAGATATTTGATTTCATTACCTTACAAATGATCCTATGGGAAAAGGAAATACTAAATCTTCATTTGCTTGAGTTTGAACCTTGTGATCTTGATTGACTTGTAGCACAACTTGTTTGTAATCAATCAAACATTCTAGCATGAACTTTGAAGTCCTTGGGAAAACTTGACTTCCAACAGGAGATGGCACAAATATTTATATATGGAGGACAAATGGTGCATATCTCTACCTAATGGCAGAATACATTCTGGGCAACAATGGAGGTAACAAATGAAAAAAGTTTCTTACTTAATCATTCTGGAAACTCACTCATGGGATATATGCCTAATCTATTCCAGTTTTGAGGAATTTGAAGCAAAACAAATACTGAAAATCCCTCTCCGTATATGGTGCATGAAAGACAAGCTTATATGGAGAAACTCCCAAGATGGGGAGTACACAGTCAAATAGAGATATCACCTCGTTATGGCTAGATCTGAAGAGGAAAGCTCATCAACAAGCATTATTGCTCACGATTTACCTTTGGTCAAAGATATGGAATGCTCACTGCATGCCGAGATGCTGAGAGCTATTATGAAGATTATGCAGATATATTATTCCTATCAAAGCTAATCTGTTCAAAAGAGGGATTCAGAGATATGCATTCTGTCCTTTCTGTGGAGAAGATGAGAAGACCATAAATCATGTGTTCCTTCACTGTAGTGAAGTGGATAAGGTGTGCTCCAACACCTACACCCCAGCCTACAGAAATCATCCGAACTTCTCATGGAATAGCCTAGCTCTCAACCCACCAATGAAGACTCAGCAGCCTCAGAAACCAACTTGGGAAGCAGCAATGGAGAAGTTAGCCACCAACACAACCACGTTCATGGAGGAGACAAGGGCTAACTTTGCCAATCAAGCGGCGAGTATTCGGAACTTGGAGGTGCAAGTGGGCCAACTTGCAAAACAGCTATCAGAGAGGTCACTAGGAACATTTCCTAGTGACATTGCCACAAATCCAAAGGAGAGTCTAATGGTAGTGACTCTTAGGAATGACAAGTCATATGAGGAGCCACTTCCTAAGAGTGATGCAACTGCATCAGAAAGGAAGAAAGAGGAGGAACAAAAGAAACAAGAAGTGGAGAAAGAGAAAGGCAATAGAGGAGCATCAAAAATGCAGGGTCCACCTGCAGATCACAATCGGGAATCAGCCAAGCCTGCTCCACTACCTTTGAGGGTGCCTTATCCTCAGAGGTTGAAGAAAGAAGAGGACCGGAGGCAATTCTCCAAGTTTCTGGACATGATCAAAAAGATTAACATAAACATCCCATTCGCAGAGGCTCTTGCACAGATGCCTCTGCATGTGAAGTTTATGAAAGACTTTCTGACAAGAAAGAAGGGAATGCTCTCGGAAGAGACATTTCCAATTGCGGAGAAATGCAGCACAATTATCAAGTGCAACCTGCCACCAAAAATGAAGGACCCAGGAAGCTTCAACCTTCCAGTTAGCATTGGCAAGGAGTACTCTGGTATGGCCCTCTGTGACTTAGATGCTAGTGTAAATATAATGCCTTTATCTGTTTGTAATACACTAGACTTAGGTGAAATCAAACCTACCCCTGCAATTTTACAATTAGCTGATAAGTCCATCCTCCGTCCTTATGGAGTGGTGGAAGATATTTTGGTAAAGGTTAATGATTTCATACTGCCCATGGACTTCATTGTCCTTGATATTGATGAGGATGAAAATATTCCTCTGATTTTTGGAAGGCCATTCTTGGCTACAGCCGGGGCAGTGATAGATGTTCCTAGGGGAGAGGTTATTCTCCGTGTCAATGGTGAGCAAAGTGTCATTAATATTTTTGAAAAACCACCATGTACGGCGAAGTGTTTCACCCCATTAAATCTGGTTCAGCATTCAAGTGTTGAAAATTCTTTTGATGATCAGATGCAGTCCCCTTAGCCTCCGAAAGGAGGTGACCCGTCAGACTCGTGACGTTAAACAAGCACTAGTTGGGAGGTAACCCAATGTTTAGGTAGCATTCCCTTAGTTTAGTAGTTTTTAGGAAATTAGTGTAGTTTTTTTTTTAATTTTTATTTTCTGCATTTTAATTTTTTTTGTAAAAAAAAAAAAAGAGCATCAGGTACAGACCTGGCGCGCCTAGGCGCGCAGCCTTGCACGCCTGGGCGCGCACTGGGCGAAAATACCCAGAAAATGGGGAATTATAATTTTATGAAATATTTTGTGTCTTATTCCCCATCTCAGCCAGTCCCTGTACCTGTGCAACAAAAATATGTAATTGCTTTCTAGGATTTTTTTTAGTTTTATTGCTTGGACATTTATTTGGATTATTTGTTATTTGCATCAAGCTATATTTTGAGTAACAAATAGGAGATAATATTTTCCCCATTAGAGGTGCTATTTTTTGGGCACTTGTTTATCATGACTTATATAAAGTTGGGGGAATGTTTTCTCACTATTGTTAATGCTGATTATTTTTTTTTCAAATGCAAGTAATAAGTGTTCCAAATTTATTCCATGTAATTTTTTATTTTGTAGATAGGTATGTTTAGTTTAGTTTGCTTGAGGACAAGCCAACCTTTAAGTTTGGGGGAGTGGACAAAATAAAAAAAAATTTCATATCTGAATTGTTCTCCCATTTTTGGTGTTGGTTTGTGTCTTAGGTAGAGGTTTTGTAATTATTCTAGACTTAGGATTATTTTTCTGATGATAGGTGTATATACTTAGTTTAGGATTAGACTCATTGATTCATGTTATTTATTTGTTGAGCTATAAATATTTTTGAAATTTGGTTATTTTGACAGTTTTTCAGAACTTGAAATTAGTGAACTGACTTTAACTTAGTGAGATTTTGAGCCTATTTGATGGGGTATGATTTATTGAATATTTTGATTTAAGACCCATATTTCTTTCATGAGTGTGTTCTCTTTAGTTTTGTGTTCTAGAACTTGACCGGTAACCATTTTGAGATTGATAATTGATTACATGCATGAAAATGATTAAGGCAATTAGGATGGTGTTTTTGTAGCCTTCAGAGATTTTTGTTGGATTTGTTTTCCCTTAGTTTTCCCTTTTGAGCCTGATATAAATATGATTTTTCTTTGGTACCCTGCATTGATTGTATATTTTTGTGAGTACCCTAAGAATTTTGAATGAGCAATTGAGAGGAATGAATAAGAAAAAGTGAAAGTAATTGGTGAAAAGTGTTATGAGTTCTATTTCTCTTCCAAAAAAAATAAAATAAAATTGAAAAAGAAATAAATGTGAAAGGAAGAGAATACACGGAAGAATAGTGAAAAAAAGAAGAAGTTTGAAATAGTTGTGATTTGAGTGTGAGTCTTCATAGTATTCATTGCTCATTCATATTTTTTTAGAGGGAAATTTGTTTTGCATTTTAGCCCTTAGTTTCATCTTTTCTTTCTTTTATCCCACCTTGACACTTTTAGCCATGGCCTCATTACAACCAAAATAAAGACCTTTTGATTTGTGCATGTTTTCAATAATTTCAGTGGAGATTTGGGTCTATGGTCAAGCTTATGGTAACATTTAACTATTGAATGAACTTGAGTGAATTGATTTATACCCTTGATACACATGAGAGATATACACTGAGAGGTTGAGAGTGTTCACTAGTTCTGAGTTCTGATTTATTTTGTTTCTTTAACCAGGTTTTGATATGTGAATAGCTTGTGTAAATATATGGCTGTGTTGATGAGTCGAAGTCTTAGATTAAGTGTTTTACATTTTGATTTAGAAGATAGTCTTGAGTTTATGAATTTTTATTTTACTTTTGCCTGGGACATGCAAAATGCTAAGTTTGGGGGTGTGATGAAGGTCTAATATATGATGTTTTAAGGCTTAATTTCACTTCCTTTTGCTTGAGTTTTGGCTTGTTTCTCTTGTAAATATAGGTATTTTGTATTAGTTTTAGGAATTTTTAGTTTATTAGAATCCTTTGAACGTTTTGATCCGTTTTGGGTATGTTTCAGGTGTTTCGGAGCTTTATTTGGAGAAAATATTATTGGAGCTGAAAAGAGCATAAGAGGACCTTGAAAATGGCACAAGAACGGAGAGAAACGGAGTCGAAAAGTTCTGAGCACGCCCAGGCGCAGGAATGGCGCGCCCAGGCGCACGTGCGGCGTTAAATCAGTGGCATCAGATATAGCGCGCCCAGGCGTGCTGGTCTACACGCCCAGGCGCGCGATGTGCGAGAAACCCAATTGGGCCAATTTCTGATCAGTTTTGAGGGATTTTGATAAGATTAGGTTTTTATGTACTTATTTATGTTTTTAGGATTAGTTTTAGGCAGAGATTAGAGAGCCATAATCAGTAATCATTGAGGGAGACTACATTCTCTAGAGAGCATTCGGAGGAGGAATCCATTGAAGGCTGAAGATTCAGATCAAGGATTAGTGGTAATTTAGGAATAAATTACTTCTATTCTTATTTGTTCTTCTTCTCTATGATGTGTAACTAAACCCTCTTGTGTTAGGAACATGGTGGATTTGATTATGTAGTTTATTTATATGAATTAATGTTTTTTAGTTTTTAAATCAAGTGTTTAATTGTGTTTTTATTGTTATGCATGAACTTGATCAATTCATGTTATGAATTTTTAGATCCGAATTGGAAAATTAGGATTTAAAATAGGTCATGCAATTAAACAATATAAGAATTCAACTTGTAGGAATACTTTTGGATTTTTATATAACTCTTCATAATTCACTGTTCTCAATCATGGTTATTCAATAGATTAAATTCCTCAGGGATTAGGATTTAACAAATTAAATAATAAAGTGTAATTTCATTAGAGGAATCTGGAAATTACTAATTTTCTGAATTAGTTCTTGATTTAAATGGAAAACATTGATTTATAATAAATAAATGAAATAATTAATGAAACTAGTTCCTAACGATCATTCACCCATTAATTAATTGTTTTTAATTATTTTCCAGCAGCAAAACACTCCTTTTATTTATTTAATTCTGAATTTTAATAGATTTTACTTTTAATTACTCTTAGGTAGAAATAAGTTAAATAATTCGTAGTCCCTGTGGGAACGATATCTGGTCTTCCTAAACTATATTACTTTACGATCTAGTATACTTGCTAGAGATCGAGTGAACATGTGCATAAGAGGAAGAGACAAACTTGGGCATAGGTGCTAGATAGAGTATGCGGGCTTCAAATCCCGCCATCTACTATTCAAGCTGCTCCCTCCCGTGAGGTAGCTGCTGATGTGCAAGATCTGGAAGGAGCCACGGTCTATTTTGACGTTGTATTGCAAGGTGAAGGTACGGGTTTTGGCATGGTTATTATCGACTCACATGGTGGATTCATGGCTGGAGCTACAAGACTGTCCTATGACTCTCTAGATGGCAAACTAGCCGAAGTAAGTGCATTTCTATGGACAATGGAGTTGTTAATTGATTTGGGCCTAACTCATGTGCATGTAAAGACTGATTGTCTCACTTTGTTCCAAGCCTGGAAGTCCAGAAGCTCACACACAAAATAGACCTATTTCCATGAGCTGATCCAAGAAGGCGCCAATATGCCCAACTAATTCACGGTATTTAGCTTCAGTCATATTCTGAGAACAAATAATGTAATGGTAGATTGCCTAGTTAAGTATGCTTATATTGAGCCAGGTAGATTGTGGCTTGACTCTATGCCACCTTGTTTGGCTAATTGTTTTGTACAAACTTCTATTGATTAATGCCAAACATCTACCATTTTAAAAAAAATTATAAGTATGATAAAAAAATTTCAAAACTAAAAAATTAAGCAGACATATATTTAATGGTTTGTTTAACACATCAATTAATTATCAAACAACTAATTTAATGTCTTTTGTATTCCCTGCGTGTAGTGGACTTGTAGTAGAACCGAGTGTCGACCGACCGAGAGCCTCATTACCCTTACTAGTATGATACTAATACAGGGTCAACGATCGGATACTTACACCGAGCAAACTGGGTTACTACGAGGGAGTCATATACTGATGAGATTAACCCCGAGCACTGAATTTTCATCCTTATCTTATCGTTTACAGTCTCATCCAAGCGTAACTACTTCTCCTAGATTCCCATGACTCTTGGTTAGATAAAAGCAAAATTGGATTAAGTCTATCATCTACAGGATTTATGGATATGATCTTAGCATAACCTCTACGAGTCCCACTTGAATTCTTCCTCTTCAGAAGGCTCATCAGAACGGCCCACAACACACAGGTAATCCCCTATAAGAACCACCATGCTATAGGGGCTAAGGTACGTCTTCTCATCCCTAAGTTGACACTAGTACACACATTGTTGACTAGGGAGATCCTGATTATCCCAACTAGATATTCAGAAATTCTAAAGAGTCCTACATTAACATCTTGGCTGAGATCATTCTTCAAAGCTCTTCCATAGCTTTAAGGTTGATCTTGGTTAAGGACACGACATTGGCGCCGTCTGTGGGAATCTGAATAACATATCATTCCCACCACCACCATGGTCACTACCAGAAGTCAGGTTGGTGATCTCCGTGAACGCATCGCTAGCACCCGTGGCAGGCCCAGGAATGCTAATGATAATGAGCCACAGCCTCACTCTGCGGGCGATCTGTGTGACCTCCTCAACCATAATCGTGGAAATAATGGGCAACCACCACGAAGATCTCATTCTGGGCTAGGGAATAACCCCCAACCACGAAACCAGTCGCAAGGCCAACCACCGCCAAACCAAAGCCAAAATCGTAGTGGAGCTCATGCTGTACACCGCCAAACACCACAATCTTCCCATCCTAAGCTGGGAGCAATCCCCAACCCCTTCATGTTTTACGTACCATACAGCCTCCACCACCACCCCCTCCAACACCACCTCCCTCTACCCATGGTGATTCAAGTAGCACAGCTCCTACCACACGAAACACTTCTAGAACCACTGGAACCCGAGCACACCATGGGCGAAACACCCAACGTACCCCTCCTATCCCACATAACCCTGATCATATAAGTACAACACCTAGAACCAGACTGAATCCAAGTAGATCTGCTCCAGGAAACTCTCGTCATAGCCATTCTATCAGCAGATCCTATGCAACTACTGCCTCCGCTCGGGCTCGGGAGTAAGAGATGATCAATATTCTTAATAGGCAGACCACTTTAAACGAACAACAAGGACGTGCTATTGCCGACCTTCAACAACAAGCTATGGCAAGGATTGCTCAAAATCAATCAACTTCTATTCCACCACAAAACCAACCAACCATAGACCCACAACCAGCTCCGATAATGCAGCTTCCCCCACCTAGTTTTCATGTTAACCCCTCCACGAATCAAGATCAGGTCGGTTTCCACCCTGGTCATCCTTTCACTCCATATATAATGGCATTTGAAACCCCTCAAGGATACTTGGGCCCCTCTAATGTGCCACATTATAACGGTCTAACTGACCCAGTGGACCATATTGTGTCTTATGAAGGGGCAATGAATTATTATGGGGGTGGTGAACAAATGAAATGCCGAGCATTTTCTATGATACTCGAACCCTCGGTTCTAAGGTGGTATTCTTCCCTCCCTCCCAACTCCATTAATTCTTGGGAGGAGATGAAACATGTATTTCTTAACAGATATACTGCTAGCTGCATTCAACCCAAATCCGACCATACCTTGGCATCTGTCACACAAAGGCCGGATGAACCACTGAAAGATTACTTATCACGTTTCCACGCGGAAGCAAGTTCCGTTCCACGGTTAGAGCCAGGAGTAGCAGTGCTACTATTCACGCAAGGCTTGCAGTCTGGGGATTTCAGAAAATCTATGATTGGTAAACCTCCAAAGGATATGGTCGAGTTAAGACAACGGTCAAATAAATTCATCAACTTGGAAGAATTCCACAAGGGATAGAAGTTCAGAGAAGATAGGCAACGAGCCGATCCTCAAGGACCGAACAAACAAAAATGTGACGAACGTTTTGGTGGGAGACAAGACAGAGATAGGAATGATCGGGACCGACGGGTTCCCCCAAGGAATAAGTTTCAAGATTACACTCCTCTAACAGTTCCGAGGAGTCAGATTTTAAGAGAAACTATGCAGACTGACTTACGCTCTGCCCAAAGGCCACTGTCTTTACGAAAGGGCGCACAGCGTGATAGGTCGAAATACTGTGACTTCCACAGGGGCTATGGCCATACCACCGACGAATGTATCTGGCTGCGAGATCTGATCGAAGAGATGATCAGAGATGGCAAGTTACAGCAGTACATCAGAGATGCAGCTGGCCGAAGAAGCAGAAACAGATCTCAATCCCCAGTAAAATCTAAACGCCAGAGAAGTAGGTCACCAGATGATAGAAACGCAGGAAGACAGAAAACCGAATCCGTTCCAGTACCTGACGCAAATGCTAGCAAAAATGAATTCTTGGTTAACACTATTGCAGGAGGTTTTGCTGGAGGAGGGGAGAAAAAAGCGGACAGGAAGAAGTACATCAACCAAATCTTGGCAGTTAGCCAAAAACCGATTGCCAAAAGATCAACAAAAAAAATTCCCATCGTTTTTGACGATGAAGATTTGGATGGAATCCTTCCGGGCCATAATGACCCCTTGGTGATAACTGCTCTGATTGGCAATTACGAGGTAAAACGAGTTTTTATTGATCAAGGTTGTTCGGCGGATATAATGTTCTTCCCATTATTCAAAGCTTTAAAAATCAGGGAGTGTAATCTCACCCCCTTTGAAGGAGAACTAATTGGTTTTACGGGAGACACGGTTAAGCCAAAGGGCTACATCCAACTTCCTGTAACTCTCGGACAACAACCTTCGGCTAGAACCGAGATAGTCAAGTTCTTGGTGGTTGATTGTCCAGCAACATATAATGCCATACTTGGGAGAACCTCTTTGCAAGCATTTGGGGCAGTGGTATCAACAGTTCATTTGGCTATGAAGTTCGTCGGAACTGATGACAGAGTGGTAACGATCAAAGCCGAACAAGATGCAGCAAGAAAATGTTACAATGCCAGCCTGGGGAAAGTAAAAAGCAAGGATCCGAGCAATCTGGAAAGAGTTTCTTTGGGTAAGGTAAATGTTAACCTGGCGGACCTGGATATGCGAGACCAATCCGACAGAAATAGACCGACCCCAAAGGGACAATGGGAGTTCTTGACTCTATCTGACGACCCCCTCAGGCAAGTGAAAATCGGTTCTGATTTGCCTGCATGCGTTAAATAAGAATTGGCCGCACTATTAATCATGAATAAAGATTTGTTCGCTTGGACATCAGCCGATATGCCAGGAATCGACCCTAATTTTATTTGTCACAAGTTAAGCATCATTCCGGGGTCGAAACCAGTGGCACAGCGTAAAAGGAAAGTTAGTGCGGAAAAGGCCGTAGCAATTGAGGAAAAAGTCGCTGAACTACTCCGAGCGGGTTTCATTAGGGTGATTGACTATACAGACTGGTTAGCTAACACCGTCTTGGTCAAAAAACCCAATGGAAAATGGAGAATGTGTGTTGACTACACAGACTTGAACAAAGTCTGTCCTAAAGATCAATTCCCACTCCCTGTTATTGACAAACTCGTCGACAGTTCAGCTGGTTATAAACTTTTATCATTTATGGATGCTTACTCTGGTTACAACCAGATTCCAATGTTCCCGGCCGACCAGGATAAAACTGCATTTATCACCGATAGGGCAACTTACTTTTACAACGTTATGCCCTTTGGGTTGAAAAATGCGGGAGCTACTTACTAGAGGATGATGAACAAGATTTTTCAAGGTATGATCGGCTCGAACATGGAGGTGTACATAGATGACATCATTGCAAAAAGTAGACAGCAAGAAAATCATGCCAAGGACCTCACAATAATACTTGACCGAGTGAGAAAATACTCCATGAGGTTGAATCCGGAGAAGTGTGTATTCGGAGTCCCAGTCGGTTCTTTCCTCGGTTTTATGTTAACCGAGAGAGGAATTGAGGCCAATCCAGATAAGTGCAAAGCAATCCTTGACATGAGGAGCCCAGCTAATCTTAAAGAAGTTCAACAACTCACGGGCCGAGTAGCGGCACTCTCCAGATTCTTGTCCCAAGCCGCTCGGAAAGCCTTGCCGTGGTACCAGCTCCTTAGGAAAAACAAAGATTTCCTTTGGGACGAGCAATGTGAGCAAGCTTTTATTCAATTAAAACAGTACCTTTCTTGCCCACCGGTCCTCCACAGCCCTCTTCCTGGTGAGAACCTCATTCTATACATGTCAGTTGCCGAGGCGGCGGTCAGTTCAGTTTTGGTACGAGATGATTCAGGTACTGAAGCCCCAATATATTTCGTTAGCCGATCACTTCAAGGATCGGAATTGAGGTACCAGAAGCTGGAGAAACTTTCATATTGTTTGGTCACATCAGCTCGGAGATTGAGACAGTATTTCCAGGCACATAGAATATTGGTAAGAACCGCTCAACCTCTCAGACAGGTTCTTCACAAACCCGACCTAGCTGGCAGAATGGTCTCATGGTCTGTCGAACATTCTGAATTCGACATTACCTACGAACCAAGGAAAGCAATGAAATCTCAAGCGCTTGCTGATTTTGTTACTGAGTTCACAGATATCTCTTCGGACAACTCTCAAAATCTTTGGTCAGTTTATGTGGATGGATCAAGTAATAGAAAAGGTGCAGGGGCTGGAGTCATCATTGAGAACCCCGAGGGATTGTGCATGGAATACTCATTGAAATTTGAGTTTCAAACATCGAACAATCAAGCAGAATACGAGGCAGTTCTTGCAGGCCTCAAAATGGTTCACGAGTTCGGAGCAGAGCAAGTGTCAATTTTCAGCGATTCACAACTGGTAGTTTCTCAGATCAAAGGTCAGTACTCGGCAAAGGAACACATTTTACAAAAATATCTAGAAGAGGTAAAGCGAATCATCTCAAACTTTTCCGAATTTAACATTTCACATGTGCCGAGAGATTCGAATTCCAGAGCCGACATTCTATCCAAATTGGCAAGTACAAAAGGGTCGGAAAATAACAAAACACCGATACAAGAAACCATTCCCTGACCTAGTGTCATTCTGACGGTCTCATTAACTCAGTCATGGATGGACCCAATTCTTACTTATTTGCAACATGGGTTCATCCCCCAAGATCAGTCGGAGGCTCAGAAATTAGTTAAAAAGGCCGCTCAGTACACAGTTCTAAATGGAGTCCTGTACAAGAGAGGTTTTGGATCCCCCATGCTCAGATGTGTCAACCATCCCAAGCTGAGGAAATATTGGAAGAGATTCACGGTGGAATTTGCAGTCACCATATGGGAGGAAAGTCCTTGGCAAGAAAAGTAATCCGAGCAGACTATTTTTGGCCTACACTGCAGAAAGATGCTATGGAACATGTCAAGAAATGTACTCAGTGCCAATTTCATAGTGACATCTGTCAAATACCTGCTGAAGAGTTGCACTCTCTAGGTGCACCTTGGCCCTTTTACCAATGGGGCATGGACATCATCGAAAAATTCCCCACCGCACCAGGCCAGTTTAAGTTTGCAGTAGTGGCTATTGATTACTTCACCAAGTGGATCGAAGCAATGCCATTAGCAACAATCTCAACAGATCGGATTCAGTCTTTCTTCGTCAAAGAGGTGATTTCTCGATTTGGAGTTCCACATGCCATAGTCACAGACAATGGATCACAGTTCGCAGCATCTCACTTCCAACAATTAGCAGCCGACCTAAACATCACTCACTATTTTAGCTCTGTTGAACATCCACAGACAAATGGTTTAGCCGAGGCGGCCAACAGAACCATCTTGGATGGGATCAAAAAGAAGCTCGGAAATGCTGCTAGCACTTGGGCAGATAAACTTCCGAGTGTCCTATGGTCACACAGGACAACAATACACTCATCCACAGGTGAAACTCCTTTTTGTTTGACATACGGCTGTGACGCAGTCATTCTAATCGAAAAGCGAATTCCTACCTTCAGGACACTTGAACGTCCTTCGGAGATGAATGACCATTTGATCAGTGAGGAGCTTGTTTTATTGGAAGAAGTTCGAAAAAATGCCGCAACCCATGAAAGCAAAATGAAGGAGCGGCAGGCTCGGGAATACAACAAGAAGGTTCGTCCAAGAAGCTTTAAAGTTGGTGACTTAGTCCTTCGTCGAGCTGACATTAGCAAAGGAAATGCTGGAGTCGGAAAACTTCAACCAAAATGGGAAGGACCATATCGAGTGAAGGCTAAATCTGGATCCGGGGCATACAAACTGGAGTCTCTCTCGGGCAGGGAAATCAACAACAGCTGGAACGTGGCCAAGCTCAGAGCTTATTACAGTTAAGCTCCTATTTTATTTTTCACTTTTTACAAATAGGTTAGTCTATTACTCGAAAATGTTTAGGTGGAATAAACGAAGGATAATATCCTTCTTAGCTTAGAGACAATTTTTAGGAGTTAGTTGACAAACAAGCAACATCATTTTTGTATTCTTTTATCAATAAAACACATCAATTTCCTTCAATTTCTTTTACGAACATTGTGATGTGACATACACCTCATTTTGTTCGGCTAGCCACCGAGCGGAATCGAGATACAACTCTTTATGAGAGTTTAACAACGTATTCATAGAACGCCCGAATTCAGGAAATTACTCTCCTTGTTTCGCGGTCCGAGGGTCCCGCTTCGGCTAAAGTCGGTGATCCGAGTTCTACTCACAATAATTTATTCCTAAATTGTTTTTTGATAGATAATGGTAGTAAAATCGAGGGTCACGTGACAAACGGAACCCAAACACAATTGATATACAAGGCAAATGGATTAAAATTTAAACAGAAGCAAAAATAAATTGTTCTTGGTCATAAAGAAGCATGCTCGAACACAACGAGCAACAAGTTAAACGCTCGAGTACAACGAGCACTAAGTGAAAGCAAAAATTGTTTAGTAAAGACGCTCGGAAACAGCGAGCAACAAAAAACCAACAGAAAAGCAGAAAAAGCCGATCACTGCTCAATATCAGATAAAATAACGTTGGAATCATCGAAGTCAGGGGCTTCAGTTAGATCAACCAGAGGATTTGGCAGATCCTCACCTTGTAGATCGACTTCGGCCTTGGTCTCGATATCGATTAGCTTCCCATTCTCGACAAGATGAAATGGATGAGCTCCAACCACCCTGAATTCAGTCTCAGGATTCAGAAATTGAATTTGCTTGATGGCCGAGACAAAAGAATCATCGACGCTTTTACTCCAGTTATAGAAGTTGGTTGCCGCCTTTTTCTTGTGAAGAAGAGCTTTCTCCTTCAGTTTCTGAGCAACCGCAACGGACTTCTCAACTTCTGCCCTCAGCTCGTCCATCTTCTGCCGACTCTCCTGCAATTCCTTCTTCAGAGCTTCCTCGGCCTCTTTCTTCTTATCCTCAGCAACCTTTTGGGAAACCTTCAGAGAATCCCCTCCTTAATCAGTTCATTTTTGTCAGCCTTCAAGTTTTCCAACTCATTCTTTATACGGTTCAGCTCATCTGAGAGGCTAGCTTCTTGAGCAGCAGACAATTCACGAGCCTCCCTCTGCTCGGCATTATAACCAGCGAAAAGTCCATCAGGTTGCTTAGCCAAAAAATATGCAAGGTTGGCACCCCTCAGCAGATACTTGGCAAGAGTCATGTTACAGCGAGACCATTGGTCGGAAGAAAGAGTTCCAAAACGAGTGCAATCAGATTCAGAACAGATATATTCACTAAATCTTTCATCAAATTGTTGGTCCCATATTGATGTTTCTGGAGGGGTCGCAGCAGAAGAGGGAGCGTTGTCAGAAGAAGGAACAGCAACAGCCTTAGCACTTGAACCTTCGACCCGAGGATTCGCCCCTTCGGTCACTTTCTCTTTTCCTTTATCAATCCGTCGGCGGCGAATTTGAGGCTGAAGGGGAGAAATGGTTTGAACTTGGCCGCTTGGGCCCAATGAAACCGTGGCGCCGACAGCCACCACATTTGAAGTTGGCCGAGGGGATGTCTCGGCTGGAGAAGCGGTTGGAGTAGAGGTACTCAAGCTCGGGGTACTCAAGCTTGAAGACCCGGATGCCGTGCTCGTCGCATGGGTCTTCCTCTTCTTTCCCCCTTGAACTAAAGAAGCCATCCGGGAAGCCATTTTTTCTGCAAAGAACAAAGAAAAACAAATTAAAATTAGAACGGATCAACTTAGCAAATGCAACAATCAAAAGAAAAACAGTTTTACCAAGTTCTGCTTTAACATCCGATGATGGGATGTTCACAATGTCCTTTGTTTCTATCCTCCCATTGGATTTCATGTAACTCTCAACGGCTCGACACACCTCCTTCTCGTGTTCAGCCAGTTCTTTCCAATCTGAAGAATATGATGCTATCGATCGGTTAAAGAAGCTTGTAGTCCACTGGAGAGGAAACCGAGGAATGGGTCGGGATTCACCAGGTCGGGTGAACCAGCAAACTTCATTGCCGATAAAGTTGTATTTAAAGAAAAAAGGTTTAAAACCCTTCCAAGATTCAGAATACTTGGTGAAAAGAGTGTAGCCATTACGGGATTTCAGAGAGACCCAAGGTCATCTTACTGATCCTTTATCAAAGGTGTTGCATTGAGGGGCAAATAGGTAGAAGAAAATTGGAAGAGTGCAGGACCACTCCATGGCTGAGCACACTTGCTGGAAGCCCCTCACAAATGCCCAAGCGTTGGGATGCAGCTGGGATGGGGCCACTCTTAAAGTATTCAAAATACCTATCTCAAAATCGGTAAAAGGCATCCTAATCCCTAACCGAGTAACGACTTCTTCATAAAAATAAAAACCAGGACTACCCGCCGGAATTTGACTGCAGACCCGTTCATTCAAACCCACAGGACTAATAGAGTATTGGTTCCCAATAGTATCACCAGGACACGGCAGAATTATAGCCCGTGTTTGATCTAATGAATTTTCTGTTGAGAGCTCAGATTGAGTACCAAGAACTTCTCGGTCCACCCAATCATATTGATCTGCATCCGATGGAAATGGATAATGTTCAGGATTAGAGACACACTTCCTCTTCATACCTGAGGAAAAGGGGGCACACTTGGAGTCAGAAGCAGAAAAACTTAACTATTTCAGTTCAAATACTTACGGCTACGGTCGGTTGGTGGAGAACACCTCCCTTTCAGGGCAGAAATTTCCCAAACCGACTGAAATGTCTAATACCTCTCTGTTGCTTCCTTAACCTCCTCTGTTCTACCCTCTCGGCAATCCTATAGTGAATCACACCCTGCCTGAACTCTTTCAAAGTCTGAGGAAAACGCGTGGCTATCGGTTTAACACCAATTTTTGGGTTTCCTACTTTATGTGTTCTTGGAACATCAGAGTTTACGGATTCCTCACTCATGATAAACGCCGCTTCAGTACCAACCCTAAGAAGTTAAGTGCAGCAAAACGTAAAACAGACCTAAGAAACGCTACGACGATCACTCAGTAAACATTAAAGGCGGGTAAAGGACTTCGAAGGGCAAAATGGGATACACTAACAGTGATTTGGAGCAACAATGATATGAGGGTTTGATCAAACCCTAGGAAAATCTTTTCAAAATCAGTGAAGAAGGGCAAGAGCCAATGCATTAAAAAGAAAGTTCTAAATACGTATACACAGCAGATGGCGGAAACAGTTCCATGCAAATAATCTAAAACATCAAAAAAGAAAGAGAAAATCGCCAGAAAAGGGAAGAAAGGTTCGTTACCTGGTAGCATCAAATGACCAAGAAACCAAAGAGAAATCGAGACCACAGAGATGGAAATGCACTTGATGTAGAGAAGAGAAACTTGGCAAGAACTCCTCTGAAGAACTCTGGCTTCGATAATCAAAGCTACAAGAAAACGATGAACAGAGGTGAGAGAGTCTGAAAGGTTTCTAAAGTTGGTTAGAATGAATTGTGTGAAACCACCCTTTGGAATTCATCTTAAAAACTTCCCTCCACTAACTCAAAAGGATTGGGTCTGAGTCAGAAAAAGCCCATTAAGTTTGGAAAACTAAATACGTGGCACCTCCGGTAAGTTTGAAATTATAACGTTCCATTTCCCTGTAAAGTAAGGGACACGTGTGAACACAAGAAGGAGTGAAAGGTCACCTTAAGGTCAATCAAATGACAGCTCTGATAAAAGCTCAAAAATGCTCGGATATCTGTTTCAACCAGCAAAGAACAGTCGGAAGAGGGTTCGCTCGTCTTATTAACTCGGCAGGGCTCAAATCACCCAACCGAGCTTGGGGGGCTTATGTAGTGGACTTGTAGTAGAACCGAGCATCGACCGACCGAGAGCCTCATTACCCTTACTAGTATGATACTAATACAGGGTCAACGATTGGATACTTACACCGAGCAAACTGGGTTACTACGAGGGAGTCATATACTGATGAGATTAACCCCGAGCACTGAATTTTCATCCTTATCTTATCGTTTACAGTCTCATCCAAGCGTAACTACTTCTCCTAGATTCCCACGACTCTTGGTTAGATAAAAGCAATATTGGATTAAGTCTATCATCTACGGGATTTATGGATATGATCTTAGCATAACCTCTACGAGTCCCACTTGAATTCTTCCTCTTCAGAAGGCTCATCAGAACTGCCCACAACACACAGGTAATCCCCTAAAAGAACCACCATGCTATAGGGGCTAAGGTACGTCTTCTCATCCCTAAGTTGACACTAGCACACACATTGTTGACTAGGGAGATCCTGATTATCCCAACTGGATATTCAGAAATCCTAAAGAGTCCTACATTAACATCTTGGCTGAGATCATTCTTCAAAGCTCTTCCATAGCTTTAAGGTTGATCTTGGTTAAGGACACGACACTGCGTTTCATATGTAGTGTGTTTTAAGGTTATGCATGAGTTTTAAGAAATGATTAAATGATGTAAGAATTTGGTGTATTTCAACTATAATGTCCCTACATAATTATTATTGAAGAGAGAGAAATATATTGAAAGTGAAAAGGAGGGTGTAATAAATAGGGATGTGTTGGGAAAAATAACATATGAAACATAGGACAAAAACTCTCTTAACACTGTATGAAACAGAGGGAGTATTCATTAAGCAATCACAATTCAAAGTTTACAATTTCTAAAAACTTTTCATTAATTACTTTAATAGTTTGGGACAAAAAACTTGTCATATTTTACCATCCTTGTATCGCGAAGGGACTATTGAGTAAACATAAGTGTTTATGAAAAATAAGTAATTAATGCATTGGAAATGTAGCTTACATTAAGGACCAATTTTTTTAGGAAAATGCTAAAAAGTACTACTCCCTCCGCCCTTAATTATAGGGCACTTTTAACCAATTCACACATATTAAAAAAATTAGTTAGAGATAGTTATTATTATCAAAGTTATTAAAAAGATATATGAAACTTTCAAAACTACCCGTATAGAAAATTAAATATAATCTAGTTGATGTAGTTATTATTATGGGAAAAGTAAAAAGGTTTATTGGAATGTGGAATATAAGTATAATTGGTATAAATTATTTAATACTACCTAGATATTGTAAAGTGATTTATATTTAGGGACAAAGAAATCTTAAAAAACGTGACTTATAAACAGGGACGGAGGGAGTACCTTTACTCTTTAGGGCATTGGTTAAGACACAACAAACATAATTTTTCTTGAAAAATGTTGAATTTAAAACGCCGAGTACCAATGGATTCAAAATGTCAATATAAGTTTTCATTTAATATATTTTTTAAACATTGTCATTAAAATATTATTGCACTCGTCCCTAATTAAAATGCACTTTTGACCAATTCACACATATTAAGAAACATAGTTATTATTCTCAAAGTTTTTAAAAATTATATCAAACTTCCAAAACTACCCATATAGAAAATTAAATACAATCTAGATTGATGTAGTTATTATTATGGAAAAAGTAAAAAGGTTTCTTGTAATGTGGAATATAAGTATAATCATTAAGGGTATATTTTGGTATAGATTATTTAATGTTGCCTAAATATAATAAAATGATTATATTTAGGGACAAAGAAATCTTTAAAAAATGACTTATAAATAAGGACGAAGGGAATATAAGGTTCAGAGGTTCAAGTCCTCTCTGAGGCATAATAATCATAATGTTGAGATTTCTTGTTGACATAGAAGCTAGGCAAATCCAAATAAAGCTATGAAAACTTGTTGTAGAAAAATAGTATTCCTTTCAATTTAAAATACAAGGCAAAAAATGTTTATTTAGGAAGTTGATTATATGGATTTATTTTTCATTTCATATAAAAATTGTAGTGGATCTGTAAAATAAGAAATGTTCTTGACCTATGAGACCGTAAGATCAATGACTAATGGCCCTAGAATCTGAGTGAGATCAAGGTTTTATGGGTGACTAATATGGAAATATCTGGGTATCTAGTGGGGATATCCAGGGTCTCCCTTTATCAACAAAGTGTGTGCAATAGTGACAGCTTAGGGATTAGAGAACGTACCTGAGCCCTAGGCAGCATTATGCCTTTTATAAGGTTATACAGATAGGGCCCAAAGGGGAGGCCCTTTAGGGTTTCCATGCTGAAGTCAGGTTCAGGGAAGTATCTGCAAAATATCTGGGATCTTTCCAGAATTGGGACAGCGCAACATGTTCTAGAACCTGGACAGCTCAGCATGTCCCTTCTCATGTCTAGTGTAACATCCCAAAGTTTCGCTTGTATTAAATAACAAAATTTACTAAATTAAATAATGGATCCTTAAAATTTATCGTTAGAGCGTAGAGCATTTTCATAAAGTATCCTATAGTGTTTACAAAAATATATCTTACTTATATATTTTAAAGTAGAATCATTAAAACAGTTACCCTTATTGGAAAATATATTTTTTTATACTTTAATTTGCTTTCGACATATTTAATTATTAAATTTGTTTTCAGAACTTCAAGACTTTTAACTTTATGATTTTATACAGGTAATTATTTGATGCTTACATTTTATTATTAGTATTTCTTGAGGTTTAAAATAAACAAATAGAGAAAAATGGTATTAGTGTTTTAAAACCATACTAACATAAGTAATATTAATATTAAAACAAAACACCTCACCATCGTGCGTCCCTCACTCTCGCCCGGTCCCGCTCTTTCTCTCTCTATGCTCTCCTCTGTCGCGATCTCTCTCTCCTCTCTATACTGTCGCGCGAACAACTCGGGACCGTGGAGAAGATCGCCACTGCTGCCGAACCCGTGCCGCCGCCCCTCGCAGTTTGCGCTGCTCCCTCAGTCGTGCCGCCACTGCTTGAAGTGAACCAGAACTCGTGACTTCTTTTTCTCTCTCAAGGCGTGAAGAATCACTAGGCGTCCCCCTCTCTCTTCGCCACCAACAACCACGACTCACGACGCCGTCGCTATCCCCTGTTGTTCAGCCGCTCTCCTTCCGTGGTCCATGCGAACTGAAGCCACCAACACCGCCTTTGGTTCTTGCGGTGTCTTCACCCAAGGAGGGTTCGAACCGAACCGACGCCGTTATCGTCATCGGCCACGGTTGCGGGTTCGATCCAAACCGCAATCACCAACATAGTCGAGGAGTCAAACCGACCCCGGTCGTGTAAGCCGTAGTTTCCACTGTTGGATTTGGACTAGTTCAACGTAAGCCGCAACGGGATCGCCTCACCGAGTCGTAATCCAGGTTCTAATAGAACCCTGAGGTAAGGGGTTCTTTACCTTGCTTTAGGGAGTATTTTCTGGCTAGTATATAATACTTGCTAAGAATATGTGGGTATGCTTGTGACTGATTATTCGGGTAATTAATTTAGATTAAATATAAAGTAAGAAAATAAAATTGATACTTGTGATTGAATATGCATGCTAAGTGCTAAGCCCTATATGTTATCATGTATGTCTATTTGAAAAACATGAACTCTGGTTGTTAATTGTGAAGGATTATAAGTGATTATTGTTTTGTATGCCTGGTTGATTTAAAGAGATATATGTGTATCATATAAGTGGTAATTGAGGAATAGAACAATTAAACAGCAAGAATAGGAACTTGGTAAATTTAATGGTTGAATTGCGATGTTTGTGTGTTAAATGTGTATGTTAATTGTTAAATGCTATCATGAGTACTTAATTGAAGAATGTGAAACCTTGGTTGATATTGGTGAGTTATTATATATGGTAGTTGTTATGTGTGTTTGAAATGATAAATACGATATATGTTCGATTTTGCAATCGATGAGTGTTAGCTAACAAATTTAGGAAGTAGGAGCATAAACCTAGGAAGGTGAGTGTATGAATTTTGAGAACTTGTAGGAAAAATGTATATTGAATGACGTAGGGATAACAAAACAACGAAAGGACCACAAACTAAATAAAAGGGAAGCTAGGAATTGCAATAAGATATACAGAACGGAGAGAAGTAAGATGTAATAACAGATGAGTAAAATTGCTAAGAAATAAGAAATAAGAAAGTAAAGACAAAATAAAAGAGAACTAAATGAATTGTAATAAGAAATCGGCGTAGGTTAGATCGTGAGATCTGGTCGTGAGACCCTGTGGCCAATTGATAAACGACTAATAAAAGAATGGGCCAGCGCAGGTTAGATCGTGGGATCTGGTCGTAAGACCCTGTGGCCAACGCAGGTTAGATAGTATGATCTAGTCGTGAGACCCTATGGCGCAGGTTAGGTCAAATGATCTGGTCGTGAGACCCTGTGACATAGGTTAGGTCATATGAATATGGTCGTTAGACCCTGTGGTTATATGATAAAGAGTTTTCTGGTGCAGGTTAGGTCGTTGGGCCTGGTCGTTAGACCCTGTGACCAGCTAAATGAAAGGAATTGAATAAAGAATATTTTTGTGTAGGTTAGGTCGGTGGGCCTGGTTGTGAGACCGTGTAGCCAAATTAATAAAAAGAAAGAAAGAAAATAAGAAAGAAAGAAAATAAGAAAGACATAAAGAAGTAAAGAAAGAATACAAGAAAGAAAGAGAAGAAAACAAGAAAAATATAAAAGAAAGAAATAAAGAGAGAAGGCAAGATTGAAAGATAATAGGATGTGAGTGAGAGAATAGAGAATCAACAACAAATGAAAAAGATAAAAGAGCGAAGGATATGGGATTAAGAGTGGCTAAGAGGACTCTTGTTTGTGTGTGATGCATGCTTGGCTTGATGATTGAAAATATTTGTTACATGCTAAATGTGTTTGACTTTGTAGGTCATTATGTTTAGTTAGAAACTACTTTCTACTTCATGTGTAAAGCTCAGCCTTACAACCATTTTTCAGGTACTGATCTTGGAGCTTGCACAATTTCTGGCCGAGCAGGTTGAACCTCCACTACGTGGACTGTCCGTTTATTATTTTATGAGTGGACTGCAGTTTTAGCTATGTTAAAAACTATTATTTTGTAATTTAAAGATATGTATTAGTTGTATGCCCCTATTTGGGGCATTAGGATCTGTTTCTGGATAATAATTAAACGTTTTATATTTTAAAAGTACGCTGGTCTGGACAGGTTAAGCAGGTACAAAGTTGGAAATTTTGGGAAAGTCCGAAAAACAAAGGAAACTCTACCAAATTTTCGTCAAAATTTTCAAGTACCATTTTTATTAAAATCCTAAATTAACTAAATATTTGTGAGGGTGTTACATTATGGTATCAGAGCAGTTTTTCCTCGGCCTTTGGAGTATGAACTCATAACTCCTTTGGTTTACTCAGCAAGCGAGTAACCAATAGATAGAGTCAAAGTCTTATGTTAATTAACTAGATGGATAAATATAGATGCATATAGGTAAGTACGCTTAGTTGAGTATGCACTCATTCCTATATATATATATGTGTGTGTGTGTGTGTGTGTGTGTTTGTGTGTGTGTGTGTGCCTTAACTTGTTTTATTTTCAAAATCAGACCTCATGGCACGGAGGCGTGCTGATAATGACAGGATTGCCCAGATTCTGGAAAATCTAGTTCAGCAGAACCAGAATCAGGCCGAAGCAGTTACTGCTGCTGCCAATGCAGTTTCAGCTGCGACAACAACAGTAAATCAATATGCCCAGACACATCCAGCCCTAGCCGAGATTGATTGGCTGGCACGGTTTAGGAAAAATGGACCGCCTAAGTTCGAAGGAGGTTACAATCCGGATGGAGCTCAAGGATGGATTCAAGAATTGGAGAAGATTTTCCGCACAATGTCGCCACCTGTTGAACAGAAAGTCCCCTTGGCAACTTACATGCTCAGCGGAGAAGCAGAATATTGGTGGGAGCACCAGAGAAGGAGCTTAGAAGCAGCCAATCAGATGATCACTTGGGATCTGTTCAAAATCTGCTTTCTTGGGAAATATTTTCCTGAGGATGTTAGAAGGGAGAAGGATCTGCTGTTTCTTAAGCTGGAACAGGGGAGTTTGAGTGTCGGTGAATATGCAGCACAATTCGAGGATTTGATTCGGTACTCCAGTGGCTACAGAGATGCAGATGCGTGGGCTAAATGCATAAAGTTTGAATATGGTCTTCGAGAGGATATTCGACTTGCTTTCGAGTATCAGAACATTGTAGATCTCTCTCATCTGGTCAATGTGGCAAGCACTTATGAAAAAGGGCTCAAGAGGAAAGTGGACGCAGATTGGAACAAAGTAGCTCAGAAATCTGTTGGACCTATCAGAGGAAAGGAACCGGCCCAGGAATCAGACCCATACACTAACATTGTAAACCTGAATATGGATGCCCCGAGAACTAGGCCACCATGTCCACATTGTGGAAAGTTCCATAGCCGTAAATGTTGGATGTTTAGGCAGCATAGGCAGGAGGGTCTTTGTTTCCATTATGGACAATCTGGACACCGTGCTGCAAAATGTCCTATGAACGCCCCAGAGAAAGGAGACGGTCTCGGTTAACGCACGAAAGGCTAGAAGGAGCGAATAAACTTATCCAAGGTACTTTTTATGTTAATGATGTACCAATGGTTTATTTAAAATGTCTACGCTTAGTATAACTTAAAAGGGATCGATGTCATTGACACGTTCTGAATAAAACCAAACTAATCAACTTAATAATTCTTAAGAGCGATAGGTTTTCTAGGCGGGATAGAATTAACCCATGTAGAGTTCCTTTTGAACTCTTTGCATAGGATTAGGGAGGGAACCTGCGATTAAAGCGAAATGTAGAGACATTAAGCCCGTATATGTTAGGGGTAGAGTGGTAGGTTGTAGACGCCTCATGAGAGTCGAACAAAAACCCATAGGAACTTATTTCAAACTCAAAGACCGCCTATAGGTAGTCAACCCCTCGTAACTTTCGATTGCGAATAACGGTCGAGAACTCCCGTACCCGATTATTATTATCGATTAAGTCTACTCCTTGGCATTGATGTAACGTGGTATGTCAATGCCAAGTGGGGGAGTAAGGAACCATAGTCGGAATCCTTTACTCCTAGTTGATTAAATCTGGATGCTTAGCCGAAAGAACCTTTCCCTAATAATCGAAGTTGGTACTCACAAGTGCCGGAGTATGGACGAAGTCAACCATTAGTTCGGAGGAGATGCCTTTTCGATGAATATCTAGTAGAAATGCATTCTTTAGGATAATCTTTTTTGTCTTCTTGCTTGACGTGTACTTAATCATGCTATCGTCTCCAATGCCTGTATCTACCCGATTCTTGTCATGTTGGCGATCCTCTTGGACCCGCCAATCACCATACAGTATGGAGAAAACCATACAGGGTGAGACACCACAACCTTCTCAAACTCGTCAACCCAACACGACTCTCGATTTCGAAAGTAGTGCACGACTTAAGGTGATAGAAAGGTCAAATTCCATTAGCTTTCTTGTTCTGTATCAAATTCATTCAAGCTTTCCTTAAGGTCTAACTCGAAGAAGGTTGTAAGGTATTGCTAACATACACCCAAGGTATGTCTTGAGTGTCGTTGGTCTAAAATAGTGTTTAATAGAATGTTCAAACGTCAAGAATACTTGCCAACCTCCAACCTTTGACCATCGAAAATCGTTTAAGAATTTAATAGTAATTCTGAAAGCCTCAATTAGTACCTCAATTTGTGCAAGTAGATCCCTTCCTCCTCATTCTTCTTGGTTTGACCTGACCTCGAAGTAGCGACTTTTGATCACGGATCAAAGATTTCTCGCTCCAATCTACTAAACATTGTGAACTTACGATCTTCTCCTTGTTTCTTATCCTAGAATATCCATCGTTCTTGGAGTTCCAATTTTTTTTAAACGATCCGGTTCCGGGAAATTTCTAGCCATAAGCTGCTACATTCTGTGAAAAATCTTTGGGTCGCAAAATCTTATGCTATTTTCTTAAAGCGAAGTCGCAAATTCCTCATGAATTCCAAAGATTATATTTTATGTTGTTGTTATATTCTTGCACTCTTTATTAAGAGTCGTATGAAAGGCAATCAGGAGCCGACACGTTCGATTTCCTGCTTCATAGCATCGGAATAAGCAGGTAAGTCCATGCCAAGTGGGGGAGAGCTTAGTGGTCCAACTAAGGACTTCACGGTGTAGAAAACGAAAACGATAAGGAGATTCGGACGGGAGCAAGAGGTCGAATGGATTTAGAAGTATTCCAAGGGCAAGAATGAAACCAAAGGGAAGCGTTAATGGGATGGTTCTCCATTTATGGAACAATCGAAATTTCGGGGACAAAATTCTCATAAGTGGGGGAGAATTGTAGCATCCCAAAGTTTCGCTTGTATTAAATAACGAAATTTACTAAATTAAATAATGAATCCTTAAAATTTATAGTTAGAGCGTAGAGCATTTTCATAAAGTATCCTACAGTGTTTACGAAAGTATATCTTACTTATATATTTTAAAGTAGAATCATTAAAACAGTTACCCTTATTGGAAAATATATTTTTCTATACTTTAATTTGCTTTCGACATATTTAATTATTAAATTTGTTTTAAGAACTTCAAGACTTTTAACTTTATAATTATATACAGGTAATTATTTGATGCTTACATTTTATTATTAGTATTTCTTGAGGTTTAAAATAAACAAATAGAGAAAAATGGTATTATTGTTTTAAAACCATACTAACATAAGTAATATTAATAGTAATAATAATAAAATAATAATAATAAAAAGAGGAGGGGTTTGAACCACCCCCCCCCCCAACTTCTTCTTCTTCAGCTAGCCCTAGACACTCCCTCTCTCTCACATCTTATTCTCCTTCCACAAGCAAGCCTCCACCAAACACCTCACCACCGCCTTCAACCCCGCCGGCGCCACCCAACCTGCGAGCCATCACCGTGCGTCCCTCACTCTCTCTCGGTCCCGCTCTTTCTCTCTCTATGCTCTCCTCTGTCGCGATCTCTCTCTCCTCTCTATATTGTCGCGCGAACAACTCGGGATCGTGGATAAGATCGCCACTACTGACAAACCCGTGCCACCGCCCTTCGCAGTCTGCGCTGCTCCCTCAGTCGTGCCGCCACTTCTTGAAGTGAACCGGAACTCGTGACTTCTTTTTCTCTCTCAAGGCGTGAAGAATCATGAGCCGTCCTCCTCTCTCTTCGCCACCAACAACCACGACTCACGACGCCGCCGCTATCCCCTGTTGTTCAGCCGCTCTCCTTCCGTGGTCCATGCAAACTGAAGCCGCCAACACCGCCTTTGGTTCTTGCGGTGTCTTCACCCAAGGAGGGTTCGAACCGAACCGACGCCGTTATCGTCATCGGCCACGGTTGCGGGTTCGATCCAAACCGCAATCACCAACATAGTCGAGGAGTCAAACCGACCCCGGTCGTGTAAGCCGTAGTTTCCACTGTTGGATTTGGACTAGTTCAACGTAAGCCGCAACGGGATCGCCTCACCGAGTCGTAATCCAGGTTCTAATAGAACCCTGAGGTAAGGGGTTCTTTACCTTGCTTTAGGGAGTATTTTCTGGCTAGTATATAATACTTGCTAAGAATATGTGGGTATGCTTGTGACTGATTATTCGGGTAATTAATTTAGATTAAATATAAAGTAAGAAAATAAAATTGATACTTGTGATTGAATATGCATGCTAAGCACTAAGCGCTATATGTTATCATGTATGTTTATTTGAAAAACATGAACTCTGGTTGTTAATTGTGAAGGATTATAAGTGATTATTGTTTTGTATACCTGGTTGATTTAAAGAGATATATGTGTATCATATAAGTGGTTATTGAGGAATAGAACAATTAAAAAGTAAGAGTAGGAACTTGGTAAATTGAATGGTTGAATTGCGATGTTTGTGTGTTAAATGTGTATGTTAATTGTTAAATGTTGTCATGAGTACTTAATTGAAGAATGTGAAACCTTGGTTGATATTGGTGAGTTATTATATATGATAGTTGTTATGTATGTTTGAAATGATAAATACGATATATGTTCGATTTTGCAATCGATGAGTGTTAGCTAACAAATTTAGGCAGTAGGAGCATAAACCTAGGAAGGTGAGTGTATGAATTTTGAGATTTTGTAGGAAAAATGTATATTGAATGACGTAGGGATAACAAAACAACGAAAGGACCACAAACTAAATAAAAGGGAAGCTAGGAATTGCAATAAGATATATAGAACAGAGAGAAGTAAGATGTAATAACAGATGAGTAAAATTGCTAAGAAATAAGAAATAAGAAAGTAAAGACAAAATAAAAGAGAACTAAATGAATTGTAATAAGAAATCGGCGCATGTTAGATCGTGAGACCTTGTGGCCAATTGATAAAAGACTAATAAAAGAATGGGTCGGCGCAGGTTAGATCCATGTTAGATCGTGAGACCTTGTGGCCAATTGATAAAAGACTAATAAAAGAATGGGTCGGCGCAGGTTAGATCGTGGGATCTGGTCGTAAGACCCTGTGGCCAACGCAGGTTAGATAGTATGATCTGGTCGTGAGACCCTATGGCGCAGGTTAGGTCGAAAGATCTGGTCGTGAGACCTTGTGACATAGGTTAGGTCATATGAATCTAGTCGTTAGACCCTGTGGATAGATGATAAAGAGTTTTCTGGTGCAGGTTAGGTCGTTGGGCCTGGTCGTTAGACCCTGTGACCAGCTAAATGAAAGGAATTGAATAAAGAATATTTTTGTGCAGGTTAGGTCAGTGGGCTTCGTCGTGAGACCCTATAGCCAAATTAATAAAAAGAAAGAAAGAAAACAAGAAAGAAAGAAAGAAGTAAAGAAAGAATACAAGAAAGAAAGAGAAGAAAACAAGAAAAATATAAAAGAAAGAAATAAAGAGAGAAGGCAAGATTGAAAGATAATAGGATGTGAGTGAGAGAAAAGAGAATCAACAGCACATGAAAAAGATAAAAGAACGAAGGATATGGGATTAAGAGTGGCTAAGAGGACTCTTGTTTGTGTGTGATGCATGCTTGGCTTGATGATTGAAAATTTGTGTTACGTGCTAAATGTGTTTGACTTTGTAGATCATTATGTTTAGTTAGAAACTACTTTCTACTTCATGTGTAAAGCTCACCCTTACAACCATTTTTCAGGTACTGAGCTTGGAGCTTGCACAGTTTCTGGCCGAGCAGGTTGAACCTCCACTACATGGAGTGTCCGTTTATTATTTTATGAGTGAACTGCAGTTTTAGCTATGTTAAAAACTATTATTTTGTAATTTAAAGATATGTTTTAGTTGTACGCCCCTATTTGAGATATTTGGGTCATTAGGATCTGTTTCTGGATAATAATTAAACGTTTTATATTTTAAAAGTACGTTGGTTTGGACAGGTTAAGCAGGTACAAAGTTGGAAATTTTGGGAATGTCCGAAAAACAGAGGAAACTCTGCCGGATTTTCGTCGATTTTTTCAAGTACCATTTTTATTAAAATCCTAAATTAACTAAATATTTGTGAGGGTGTTACATCTAGCCTGTTTAAGGACGTTGGGTGGATGGCACGTGACCTGTACGGCGTCCCGAGGTGGGATGGTGACACCCTATGACACCCTCACAAATATTTCCCTAAATAAAAATAAGATTATTACGTTGCTTGAAAATTTCATTTAAAATTTGATAGAGTTTCCTCTGTTTTTCGGACTTTCCAAAAATTTCTTCTTAAATACCTATCCAATCCAAAATACTTTAAAATATAAACTTCTATATAAGTTACAGCCAACTTATCACTAATGCCATGTTTCACAAAATAATACAAGTTTCAGGGCATACAGTTAGTGAATCGTTTTGAAACCAAATTAAACTGACTTAAACCTAAACTACTATACTCCTCTCATAACTAATTTACACTCCACGGGGTGGAGGGTATTCTTGATCGGCCTGCATTGGTGTAAGCTTCTTCCATGTACCTGTATAAAAACAGCAAGAAGGGTAGCATTACACATAACTTAGGAAATAGTTTCTAAAATGGCATAAAAATAAACAAAGTACACACAATGATCAAAACAACATGCACAACTAATACATGCATTCTACTTCTCTTATTTCTCGTTTTCATTATTCATTCCTATTTGATGCCACTAACCCTTATGTTTTTATTCCTGTTTACATTGTACGTCTTCCCTTTTTAAGGGATACCTGGTACAACCCTATTTGCTATGTACGTCTTCCCTTTGTAAGGGAAACCTGGTACATTCCTATTTTCTATGTACGTCTTCCCTTCTCAGAGATACTTGGTACATTTCCTATTCGTCATGTATGTCTTCCCTTTTTAGGGATACCTGGTACATTACTATCTACCATGTACGTCTTCCCTTCTCAGGAATACCTAGTACAGTTCCTATTTGTTATGTACGTCTTCCCTTCTCAGAGATACCTGGTATAGTGATCCTATTTGTTATGTACGTCTTCCCTGTTAAGGGATACCTTGTACAGTGATTCCTATTTGCGGTGTACGTCTTCCCTTTTCAGGGATACTTGATACAATGATTCCTATTTGCGGTGTATGTCTTCCCTTTTCAGGCGGTGTACGTCTTCCCTTTTCAGGGATACTTGGTACAACCGATTTTATACGTCCTACTTAGACCATCCTTGTCCCTCTTTATTTTACTTATTCTTTTCTCCAGTTTATCCATTTACCGTTTTCTAACCACTTCTATCTATCCTCATTTCTTTATTCTCACTTCTCCCAATCAATCCGGTTATACTTAATTTATTTCCACTAACCTCAATCAAATCTTGATTTTGTTAATTCTACCTCAGTTAATTCATTCATACATATGACAGTTCAACTAATCCTCAATTACTCTCATCTCTATTAACATTTCCTCTGCTTAACTCACATTAACTAACCTCAATTGATTTCCCATAAACTTAAGTTACTTTAACTAACCCTCAAATAATTCCAATAAAACATAAGTCATTTTCGCTATCTTAAATTTATTCCTGATAAACTTAAGTCCCTTCTACTAACCTCGTTTAGTTCTATCTTACTCAAGTCTAAACTACTCCCATGACTACCAACCTTAACATTCCTAAATAGTTACATTTTCCTACTATTATAGTAAAAGATAATAATCCTAATCTATTCCTTTGTCCATTACTATTCATCGATCAACCACAAAGAACAAGGACATTAATCAACTTCCTACTTCTACACTATCCACATAGTGTCCATTTCCAATTACCCTAAGGTTTAATCCTACTCTACTTAATCAAGTCCTTAACTACCGATCTATCCCAACTAAATTATTCTTACATTACTAAGTTTTTCCTCTCAAGGTTCACTTAGTTTTATTACAAACCTATCATATCTAGTGACTCACTCAGCTTTTCATATTTACACATTATTTCATAAAAATCAACAAAACATACACAAGCTCATCGTATCATAAATATATTCATTCATCATCATAGTGGGTTCTTTCACCCAAATACTACATATTTAGTTTATAACCAAATACAATAACCTAAGGTTTATTATTATCACTGTAACACTCTCACAATTAATTAACCTAAACTAAGATTAGTTATCTAATTACTTGAAAATTTTATTAAAAATTTGACATAGTTTCCTCTTTTTATTGGACTTCCCAAAAATTTCTTCTTTAATACCTGTTCAGTCCAGAATATTTTAAAATATGTAAGCTTATATTAAATTACAGCTAGCCTAACACTAATGCCCTGTTACAAGAATAATACATGTTTCGGGGTTCAAAAATTAAACTATACTAATTACACCAAATCAATTATATTCCACTCATGACTAGTTTACACTCCACGGAGTGGAGTGTATTCCTGCTCGGCCTGTAATAGTGCAAGTTCCGCCTCTGTACCTGTATAAAAAAAACAGCAAGAAAGATAGCATTACACATAACTTAGGAAATAACTTCTAAAAAGGCATAACAATAAATTAAGACAAGCACATTTATCACAGATAAATCACATCACATCCTACACAACCAGTTACACAAATATTCCTAGTCAGTTCATCTACATTCACATTCATATTTCTATTATTTAATTCTCTTTCCTTTTCCTTATTCATACATTTCTTTTCATTATTTTCCTTTTATTAATTATCCACAGGGTCGCAAGGACCGCCTAGGTTATGTTTATTATCCACAGGGTCGCAAGGATCGCCTGGGTTGTGCTTATTATCCACAGGGTCGCAAGGACCGCCTGGGTTAATATCCTAGCCCACAGGGTCGCTTGGACCGCCTATGCTAACTACCTAGCCCACAGGATCGCTCGGACCGCCTGTGCTATCTACCTAGCCCACCGGGTTGATCGGACCGCCTGTGCTAACTACCTAGCCCACAGGGTCGCTCGGACCACCTGCGCTAACTACCTAGCCCACAAGGTCGCTAGGACCGCCAGTGCCCTATTTTGACAAAGTCTAACAGACCTCCTATCTTATCTTGTTCTTCTCTCCCCTTCTATTCTTAATTCTATCTCACGACTTACTCACTCCCTTCTCCCTTCTTAATTCTTATTTCTCTTTCCTTATTAACTATCCTAAATCCTCTTTCATTTCCATTATTAATTATCCGCTCTGTTACTCTTATTGTATCCTAACTTACTATTTAATTAGTCCATCATCCATCTTTTTATTACCGTTCCCTAGATTCTCTTACATCTTCCTATTTATTGATTAGAACCCGATTTATACTTAATTTATTTCCACTAACCTCCATCAGTTCTTAACTCAATCGACTCCACCTCAGTTAATTCGTTTATGCTTAAGACCTTTTTACTAATCCTCAATTAAGTTTCATCTCTATTAATTTTCCTTATGCTTAAATCACTTTAACTAGCCTCGATTAATTCCAATAAACTTAAGTTCCTTTTCTAACCTCAATTGATTCCTAGACCACAAAGACTAAGATTATCAATTAACTTCCTAATTCTATACTATCCACCTAGTGTCCGTTTCCAACTACCCTAAGGTTCTATCCTATTCTATTTAGTCTAGTCCTTAACTATCCATCTATCCTCATTGATCTATCTATTTTTCACTTATTCCTTTGACACGTTTCCTAGGTGTTTCCAACTTGCTTCTTAGCTACTCTCTTAGCCCAAACAGTCCCACTTATTCTATTCTCACTTTACTAAGTTTTTCTCTCAAGCTTTTAATTAGTTTTATTACAAACCTAATATATCTAGTAATCAACTTACATTTTCATATTACTAATTATTTCATAAAAATCATTAAAAACATTCAAGCACATAGTCTCATAACATATTCATTCATTACCATAGTGGGTTCTTTCACCCAAATACTAAATATTTAGTTTCTACCCAAATACAATACCCTAAGGTTCATTATTATCCCTACCCATCTACTCTTATCTATCACTATACTCTATTTAGAATCTACTCCCTAAGTAAAGGTAATACCACCTCCTTACCTCAAAGAGAAAGAGAGAGGAAGATGGAACCTTAAGCCTTCACGCTATTTTCCTTTCCTTTGAGTCCTTAGATCCTCCACCGTTTGATCCTAGCTTGTATCTCGATAATAGCTACCCACCAATATGTAGGAATAGTGTCCGATGGAGAGATTGTTGGAGGGAGGGGCTTCACTTGCACCACTTGTGAGTTATATGGCATGAGAGATAAAGTGAAGCCTTTAATGGTGATGAGCAAGAGAGGGAGAGAGAGCTTGAGAGCTTAGGTGGTGATGGGGAAGAAATGGAGAGAGCTTGGGAGTGATTGATCTTTCACTAGGAAAGCTTGAAGTTGGCCAGGGAAGTCAAGCTTGCCTTGGAAGCTATGTTATCTAACTTGGGGAGGAAGAATGGGGCGCTTACTTGCCCTCCACGCCTTTTATTTTTTTAGATCTGGGACGAACTAATCGATTAGTCAGATGACTAATCAATTAGTCTGGTAATTTTGACTTTATTTTCGTCATTTTGCATGAACTAATCGATTAGTTGGCTAACTCATCGATTAGTCACTGTAAGCTTTTATTCCTTTGCACTTCAAAGTGTCATATCTCCTTCGTTAAAAGCAAGATTCCCTACATACTAACCTTCACATCCAACGGTGAAATTCTTGTTTAGAGTTGTCAATATTTTATTTTTAATTTCCTAATATAGCGTGTTTTATAACACCGAAAATTCTATTTCTAACACTAGTTTTCTCCTCTTTCAACCTCTAATTCTACGCCAAGGCTATCTAACTACTTCATAGCACTAAAAGTGATCCTAATCCATCACCTTAACTCTTATTGAACATAATTATCATTTTTCTAATCCTATTATTATTCTAATTATTCTTGGAATTAAAATTCGAGATGTTATAATCCCTACCCTTCTACTATTAGTTATCCCTATACTATATTGAAAATATCATCCTAAGTAAAGGTAATACCACCTCCTTACCTCAAATGAAGAGAGAGAGAGAGAGAGATAAAACCTCAAGCCCTAGACCTTCTTCTTTGCCCTTGTGAACCCTCAAAGCTTAAAGCTTAAACCTTCCAAGCTTAGCTTGCCACCTCAAGAGATCTACCAAATAATGAGTGGGGATAGTGTCTAAATGAGAGTTTGATGGTGGGAGGGATTCACTTTCACTTATGTGTGTTGGAGAATAAGAGTGAGTGAAGCCATGGTAGATGGGTTAGAGAGAGAAAGCTTAGTGGGGATGGTGATGGTGGTGGTGATGATGATGCTTGATCCATGGTTGCTTGATGAAGAAGATGGAATTGAAGAGGAAGAAGGGTGCTTGAGTGGTATAGAGATGGGAATGAGTTTTAGGTGTGTGTTGATGTGTTTGTTGGCCCAAACTTGTCATGGAAGCTTGCCACTTAAAGGCACATTCGTGGCCCCCAAGTTTCCTTTAATTTTTTTCGCATCAGACCCATGTTAATCGATTAACCACTCAATTAACTTGATGGTTAATCGATTAACCAGCATAGTTTTCCATTCCTATGCACTTCAAAGTGCCATATCTCCTTCGTTAACCGTTGAATCTTGCTCAAATTTGAAAGCAAGCTTCCTTACATACTAATCTTCACATCCAACGGTGGAATTCGTGTTTTAAGTTGTAAATCTTTTATTATTAATTTTCTATTATTGGTGTTTGCAACACCGAAAACATCGTTTCGCACACTCTTTTATTCATCTTTAAATCTCCTATCCGATGTCAATGCTTCTTAACTCCTTTATGGCACTCAAAGGAATCCTAATCCATCACCTTAAATCCTCTTTAGCATAATTGTCATTTCCTAATCTTATTATTATTCTAATTATCCTTGGAATTAAAATTCGGGATGTTACACACCCGTCCCTAGTTGGGGCACTCGGAACACTCCGAGAAGAGGCCGAGCGTATGGTCGGTTAGCGACCATGTGGGGGGGTCTTGTTGGAAACCAACAAGCGGGCTTAGCAATTACTAGAGGGGGGTGAATAGTAATCTGAATGCAACAGTGACTAATTTTCGAATGCAATTAAGTATAATTGATCACGTGTAGATTTTTCAGAAACAGAGCAAGAACACTCGAGTGTTTTTAAGACTACTCGAGTAAAATCACAAGAACACTCGAGTCTTCTTAAGAATACTCGAGTAAATCGTGCAGTTAGCAGAAAAACAGTTTCTGAATTATATGCACTTTAATCAATATGAATTAATCCAGTCCAGGGCAGATTAATAATAGAGTAGAAAGCAATTAAATAAAGCTATAACAACTTGAAAATCACTTAATTGCTGCGGAATTACTACTCTAATTAATAACCCCCTTTTGAGCAACTTAGGTTTGGTTTTTGCTTGAAGTTAAAGAAAGCTATAAAAGATCAACACCAACAATTTTATATTGGTTCACTCTCTATTTAGAGAGCTAGTCCAGTCCCCCTAAGAACCTTAGGAGTGTCTACTAAAATCAAATTGTTAGAAATATTACAAAGGGTATTGAGATGCCTCACTGAACCTATCCCTTCCAAGAGTGTACCAAACTCTTGAATTTCTACCCCAATTTGATGTTGGTGATGAAGACTCCTTCTTCTTCAAGCTCCTTGAAACCTTCAAGAGCTCCACCAAAGCTAAGAACCTCTTAGCCCTTGCTTGAGAACCTCCCAAGTCTTGAATGAACCTAAGACCCACTTAGGTACACTTGGTTACCAACCAAGATTTTAGAACAAGAAGTGTTTGTGTATGTGGAGAAATCCAACAAATGATTTCCACTACAATTAAGCACAACTCTAACTCTTAGTACAAATAATAATGATGAATGAATAGATTGAGTTAGAGTAAATTTTCACTTGAGAGAGAGAATGATCAAAATGAATGTTTAGCCCAATAGACTTTAATGTTCTAGTTTTTTTTTTGTTCAATAGCATTCATTTCTGATATATGGAAGAGGAAATGAGAGAGTAAGAGTAATTCTTTTCTCCCATTTTTGCCCTCTTCCAACGGTTAAAAAGTTTGCTGTCAGAGTCAAAATACTCGAGTATTTTTGAGACTACTCGAGTCTTTTGCCCATCTTTCAATAGAAATGCCCATGTATTGAACTAACGGTCAAATCTCTGATTTGAGGCTGAAATACTCGAGTATTCTGGGAAGTACTCGAGTGTTTTGATACTCGAGTAACTTTCAGATTACTCGAGTGTCTTTATACTTGAGTATTTTTGTGCTTACTCGAGTGTTTTGCCCATAGATGATAAAAATCAAGTTTTTCAACAATTTATTTCAATTCTCTCCTCAAGGAATAATTTTATGTAACCCCAACCTTTTTCATGCATTTAAAATTATTTATCCTAAGGATGAGATTACTTCCTAAGCTACCCACTCTCAATAAATAAAATTACATTTAAAGAAAAATTGAGAATGACTAGCTAAGTGATGCACTTGATCTTCTTGACTTGATGAGCTTGAATTCTTCCTTTAAATCCATGATCTAATTATATTGTCATCATCAAAATAAATCCACCTCATTGGAGACTTGATTCTACAATCTCCCCCTTTTAAATGATGACAAAATAATTAAACCGTTCCTTCACTTTTGAGAGCTCCCCCCTCAATATAGGAACCTATAAACCTGTCAATCCAGAGAATTCCAAGCACAACATAATATCATAGTAATCATAGTCAAGTGCACAATATGCAATTGGTATCAGAGCGAGAGCAGAAATAATATCAGAGTAAAAAAAATGTGCTTGCTCTTCTCATGCCTCTTTTCTCCCCCTTTTTGTCATAATCAAAAAGATATCATTTGGAAACGGAGGAGACAAGAAGGATACCAATAACGAAAACTCCCCCTAAATAATAGCAAGATAAAATAAATATGACTATCGGAGAACATAACGCATGCGAAAACCAATGAAAATCAGAACATAAAGCAAGAGTCATCACAGCATAAAACAACATAAAGACCAAATCCCAGTCTGAAATAAAAAAAAAAGTAAACATCACAAAAGCGGATAGAGACCCACGCAGGGGTAACAAAGTGCAAACTAACTCCCAACGACATAATGAAAAAAAAACTAAAAACCATGAAATACATGCCATAAAACAGAAAACATCGAAAATAGTGTGCAATGTCCACAAGTCTCAGAACATGTCCGGTGCAGGGGGGTCCTGCGGAGGAAAGAAGCGTCCGAAGGCAGTCATCATGTCGTCGAACCGAGCATTCATCTGAACCGAATGCTGGTCCAACCACGAGTAAAGCATAGCGGACTGAACTCCCATCTGTGACTCAAGGCGGCTAATGCTGTCTTGCTGCTCCGCCATCCGATGCTCAATACTATCAATACGGCTGTCAAACTGATCAAAGCGAGCATCGAAGTGAGTCTGATATGTCCCAAATGCAGGATTGCAAAAATCAAAATTATCAACCGGATCATCTGCACCACCACCAGCACCACCACCAGCACCACCACCATCAGCCTGATCAAACTGAGCCTGCTCCTCACCCAACTGCTCAGCATCTACTCCTTGCTGAGCTGCAGCATGCTCAGCGGCCTCCTGAGCCTCCATGGCTGCCACCTCATCCATCCAGTACCACCTCCCACCATGCTTCCTCATCTTCATTTGACGAAGCAGCCCGTCATGAAGCGCATGCAACTCCGCAGGAGGATCAAAGGACTCCTCACCGACAGGAATAGGCACATTGAAGTGCTGGAGGAGTCTACTCACATGCATCAGATAAGGCAAGTTTTGGGTGGCTTTAGAGCTCCCCGCTTTGACCATCCGAGCAAGAACAATCGCAGCCCAATTCAGCATATTATCATTAAGAATGGCATCAGTGAGTTGAAGCTCTAATTTGGTGGGCTTTGAGTAATTTGGAGAGGTTTGGGGAAAGAGTATATGACAAACTATATGATGAAGTATGCGGTTTGATGTGGTCATATGCACAACTTTCTTCTCGTTTCCGTCATAAACACGATCGGAACGAAGCAGGTTTCTAAAAATATCATCAGTGTCAGTATTGAAATTGTTCTGCCCTGTTCGTGTTATGCCAAAAACGGTCTCTAAATCCCTAGGCCTAATCTGAAAATGGGTGCCTTCTACACTGGTTTCATAGGTAGTCCTATCTATCTCCTTAAAATTTGCATAAAATTGTCGCACAAGCCTAAGATAAATAGGACCATGAAAAGAGATAAATTGCATAAGGTGCTGATCTCTAAGCTTTTGAACAAATGTAAAGCCATTACCCTCAAGGAATTCCTCAGTGGTCCAGCTTTGCACACCGTATGCATGAGTCACAAACAATGCCTCCCTCCTAGCACACTCATTTGGAGAGAAGAATTCCACTTCTTCCTCTGAAGATGATGAAGGAGGAGGAGTGGGCTCCCTCCTTTTCTTCCTTGGACGGAGGGCAACACGAGAAGTAGACATTTGCACACAAATTGAAAGAAAAATTGAAGAATTTTGAATTTGGGGGAGTGAGGGTTTGAAAAGGGATTTTCGGATTTGAGGGTGAAAAATAGAGATTTGAAGTGAAATAAGTGAAGAATAATGATGAGAAGATGATTTGGAGTTGAAATCTGTGAAAAATTTGAGTTAAAATCGTGTTTTTGATGATGGAGGGTGAGAGAACTCGAGTGAAGAGAGAGGGGGTTCGTGAAAAGTGAGGGGCTGAAACGCTGCTGCTGGCTTTAAACTTGTCGCATTACTCGAGTGTTTTTAAAAACACTCGAGTGTTCTAAGCCTGATACTCGAGTATTGGTGAAAGTACTCGAGTAAAAAGCCCAGTCCAGAAAGTTGGAAGTTACTGGACTGAAATTCACGCGAGTAAAATTTGAAAGACTCGAGTAAAAACGAAATTACTCGAGTAAAATTTAAAACACTCGAGTGAAAGCATCAGACATGGCCAAAAACTTTTTCAATTTTCAAATGATTTAATTTTGGAATTAAAATACTCGAGTAAAAATAAAAATACTCGAGTAAATTTGACAGACAGACAGTTTTAACAGCATTTTGAACACAATTTCACAAATCCAACATATTTAACATCAACACAGATTTTGAATTAAAATCACTCACAATCAAAATCATATATTTCACAGTATCTCAAGGTCCAATTGTTCATCAAATACCAATACACATGAAATGAGACATACTTGGTGATTTTTCACAAACACAAATCAATTAGCTAATGCTTGACTCATCTAAAATTCCAAGTTCTCCTCTTATATGATAAAAGGTATCTCTTGGCAATGGTTTTGTACAAATGTCCGCTAATTGGTTTGTGGTACTTACAAATTCAATAGAGCAATCACCCTTTTGTACATGATCCCTTAGGAAATGATGTCTAATTTCAATGTGTTTAGTCCTTGAGTGATACACCGGATTCTTGGTTAAGTTGATTGCACTCGTGTTGTCGCATTTAATAGGAATATTTTCACGTTTCAAACCAAAATCCAATAATTGTTGTTTCATCCACAAGAGTTGAGCACAACAACTACCGGCGGCGATATATTCCGCTTCGCCGGTGGAAAGAGCAACACAAGCTTGTTTTTTAGAAAACCATGACACTAGTGAACTTCCCAATAAATGGCAAGTACCACTAGTGCTTTTGCGATCAAGCTTGCATCCCGCAAAGTCGGAATCCGAATAACCAACCAAACTAAGACTAGTATCACTAGGGTACCATAATCCGGTGTTAATTGTTCCTTTAAGATATTTAAAAATATGTTTGACCGCGGATAGGTGTGATTCCTTAGGATTAGCTTGAAAACGGGCACACATGCATACACTAAACATAATGTCCGGTCTAGATGCGGTAAGATATAGAAGACTACCTATCATGCCTCTATATTTACTAACATCAACCGGTGTACCTTGTTCATCCTTGTCTAGGTAGCATGATGTGCTCATGGGAGTGTAAGCTTCTTTGCATTTGTCCATTCCGAATTTTCCAAGGAGCTCCTTGCAATATTTTCCTTGATGCACAAAAATCCCCTCCTTGACTTGCTTGATTTGAAGTCCTAGGAAGAACTTGAGCTCCCCCATCATGGACATTTCAAATTCCTTTTTCATCAAATTAGAGAACTTGCTACACAAGGACACGTTAGTGGCACCAAAGATAATATCATCTTCATATATTTGCACTAACAAAATGTCCTTTTTGGTTTTATAGATGAATAGGGTATTATCAACCTTTCCTCTTTGAAAGTCATTTTCTAATAAAAAGGTACTTAATCGATCATACCAAGCTCTAGGAGCTTGTTTTAATCCATAAAGTGCCTTTTTCAATTTATAAACATGGTTTGGAAATTCATGACTTTCAAAACCGGGTGGTTGCTTAACATACACTTTTTCATTTATGAAACCATTCAAGAAAGCACTCTTGACATCCATTTGATAAAGAGTAAATTTCATAATTGATGCAAAGGCAAGCAAGATTCGGATTGTCTCAAGGCATGCAACCGGAGCAAAGGTCTCATCATAATCAACACCTTCCTCTTGGTTGTACCCTTGGGCAACAAGTCTCGCTTTGTTTCTTATAATCAAACCGGATTCATCAAGTTTATTTCTATAAATCCATTTTAAACCAATTATGGTAAGATCATCGGGTATAGGCACTAATTCCCAAACATCATTTCTAACAAATTGATTTAGTTCTTCTTGCATGGCCATAACCCAATGTTCATCCAAAATTGCTTCCTTAATTGAATTTGGTTCGATTTGAGAAACAAAGGAAACAAAATGACAAATATTTTGAATTGTCCTACGAGTTAATACTCCCTTTGAAAGGTCTCCTATGACATTGTCAATAGGGTGAGCTTTCACCGTTTTCCAATCCGGATCAAGATCATTTTTAACTTCTCCTTCATCCTTTAAAATCTCCTTCCCTTTTTCCTCTTTTGAAAACTCAAAACCTTCATCACAACCATCACTTAAAACACCATCTTCTTTCGAAGACTCATTAAAAACCACATGAATAGATTCTTCAATAGTCATATTTCTTTTATTAAAAATTCTATATGCTTTACTATGTGAAGAATAACCCAAAAATATTCCCTCATCGGATTTGGAGTCAAATTTTCCAAGTTGATCTTTTCCATTGTTTAAAACATAAACTTTGCATCCAAAAACATGAAAATGGGATATATTTGGTTTTCTTCCTTTGTAAAGCTCATATGGGGTTTTCTTGAGCATGGGCCTAATTAGAATTCTATTCATGACATAGCAAGCCGTATTAATGGCATCGGCCCAAAAATAATGAGGTACTTGAGAATCATTTAGCATGGTTCTTGCAAGTTCCTCTAACACCCTATTTTTCCGCTCTACCACTCCATTTTGTTCCAGAGTTCTTGGTGCGGAATATTGGTGTTCAATACCATGTTTATCACAAAATCTATCAAACTTGTAGTTTTCAAATTCACCACCATGGTCGGTTCTAATAGTAATTACTTTTTGGTTTACTTGGTTTTGCACAAGTTTAACATGGCGTTTAAAAGATTTGTAGGTCTCACTCTTTGCACTTAAGAATAGAGTCCATGTAAATCTAGAAAAGTCATCAACAATCACCAAGCCATAGTAGTTCCCACCAAAGCTTTTTACTTGAGAAGGTCCAAACAAGTCCATATGAAGCATTTATAATGGTCTTGTTGTGGACACATCATTTTTAGAACCAAAATGATTTTTGGTGTGTTTGCACTTCTTACAAGGAGTGCAATCACCTTCAATTTTAAAATCTAGCTTTGGTAATCCAACTACTAAGTCTTTTGATTGTAGTTTCTTTAATTGATTTACATTAATGTGAGCGGTCCTACGGTGCCATAACCAAGTGTCACTCTCTTTGCTAACTACACAAGTAGAAACCAAAGAGGTGATATTGTTCAATTCAACCAAGTAAGTATTATTAGACCTTTTGCCAACAAATTTGATAGTTTCGTCTTTGTCACTTTTTATGAGACATTGGGTAGAGGTAAATAATACATGGTTACCAATATCACATAGTTGACTAATGCTCAAAAGATTGTGTTCTAATCCTTGAACATAAAGTACATTATCAATAACCAAGTTGGAGGAATTACCGACTTTACCAATCCCAAGAATTTTGCCTTTGTTGTTGTCTCCATAAGTGACATATCCACCTTCTTGAGGAGTAAGCTCTATGAAGTTCCGCTTATCTCCCGTCATGTGCCTTGAACATCCACTATCAAGATACCACGGTTTCTTTTCGGTTCTAACGCACACCTTCAAAACAAAATCATTTGCTCATTTTGGGTACCCAAATTATGTTGGGTCCCTTTGGGTTAGCTTTTGGTGCTTCTTCCTTTTTAATCCAAACATAAGTGCCCTTTTGAATTTCAAAATGCTTTATGTGGCACCTATTGTTTGTATGTCCAAACTTTCCACAATAAAAGCAAGTTGGTTTCTTTGTATAATCAATTTTAGAAAATGAACCAACCTTTTTATTGTTCTTTTTCTTATGGACATATCCTAAACCGGTTTTGTTTGAATAATTTCTTTGAGAATTAATTATCCGGTCTAGGTTTCTATCACTATTTGATATTGTGAGTTTGTGTTTCAAATCTTTTATTTCATTTTCAATAAAGTCACATTTCTCACAATATACAATAGTTTCCTCATCATTTGCACATTCACAAACATGACTAGAGTTAACAAGTTCTAAGGAAGCATTTTGGAGTTTCAATTCATTTATGTATTTTTCCAATTCATTAATCTCCTTTTGATACTCCAAAATTTTCTTTCCTTTTTCCTTGTTGACTTTAGCAAGTTTTTCAAATTGAGTCAACATTTCATTATACTCATTGAGCAAATCATCATAAGGAATAGAGGAAGAGGAAAATCTAGAACTTTGAGATGATACCTCATCCTCATTTTCACCATTGGCACTTGAGGCTTCATTGTTTCTTCTAGCCATGAGACATAGATTTGCAACTTCATCATCCGAGCTACTTGATGATGATTTTGCATCCTTCTCCGGTGCATCCCACACAATGTAAGCTCTCTTGCCTTTGCCCTCTTGGGTCTTCTTTTCACTCTTTCTCAAGTATGTGGGACATTCCATCCTTATATGTCCAATGCCTCCACATTCATGACACTTCACTACATCACTTGAAGTCTTGTTCTTTGATTTTTGCTCCTTGGGTCTTCTATCTCTTGATGATGAGCCACTCTTCTTACCCTTGAGGAATTTATTGAATCTTTTCGCAAATAATCCAATTTCCTCCTCATTGAGTGCATGATCGGAGTTCTCACTTGTAGAGTCATCTTCAACCTCTTTTACAACTTTGGTTGAGGCCTTGAGAGAGATGCTCTTCTTCTTTTTGTCCGACTCCTCATGTGAGCTAAGTCTTGATAGATCAATCTCATGTTCCTTGAGCTTCCCAAACAAGGTTGCCAAGTCCATAGTGTTCAAGTCCTTGGACTCCTTGATGGTGGTGACCTTTGGTTTCCATTTTCTATCAAGGCATCTCAAAATTTTGTGAGTAGTTTCACCATCACGAAATTGCTTTCCTAGAGAAATCAAGTGACTAATGATATGTGAAAACCTCTTTTGTAAGTCATCAATAGATTCATTCGGGAACATGTGAAATAATTCATATTCATGTGTTACAGAATTTAATCTAGCATTTCTTACTTCACTTGTTCCTTCATGTGTGACTTCCAAAGTGTCCCACATCTCCTTATCCGACTTGCATTGAGAAACTTGATAAAATTCATCATGGGATAAAGCAGAAAAGATGATGTTTTTAGCTTTTAAATCAAAGGATACTTTCTTTTTATCATCATCATTCCAACTTTTCGTAGGAATTTCAATGACTTCCCCATTTATCATATGTCTAGGAATATATGGACCATCCTCTATTGCATCCCAAATATCGGTGTCTATTGCTTCAATAAAAACTCTCATCCGAACCTTCCAATAAGCATACCCTTCACCATTAAAGAATGGTGGGCGGTTTATTGAAGAGGATCCTTCTTGATAATTGCTAGAGCCCATAGTTTCCAAAGGATCTTTTCGAAAAAGCTTTTACGCTCGATATTTCGACCGAGCTTTGATACCACTTGTTGGAAACCAACAAGCGGGCTTAGCAATTACTAGAGGGGGGTGAATAGTAATCTGAATGCAACAATGACTAATTTCCGAATGCAATTAAGTATAATTGATCACGTGCATATTTTTCAGAAACAGAGCAAGAACACTCGAGTGTTTTTAAGACTACTCGAGTAAAATCACAAGAACACTAGAGTCTTCTTAAGAATACTCGAGTAAATCGTGCAGTTAGCAGAAAAACAGTTTCTGAATTATATGCACTTTAATCAATATGAATTAATCCAGTCCAGGGCAGATTAATAATAGAGTAGAAAGCAATTAAATAAAGCTATAACAACTTGAAAATCACTTAATTGTTGCGAAATTACTACTCTAATTAATAATCCCCTTTTGAGCAACTTAGGTTTGGTTTTTGCTTGAAGTTAAAGAAAGCTATAAAAGATCAACACCAACAATTTTATACTGATTCACTCTCTATTTAGAGAGCTAGTCCAGTCCCCCTAAGAACCTTAGGAGTGTCTACTAAAATCAAATTGTTAGAAATATTACAAAGGGTATTGAGATGCCTCACTCAACCTTTCCCTTCCAAGAGTGTACCAAACTCTTGAATTTCTACCCCAATTTGATGTTGATGATGAAGACTCCTTCTTCTTCAAGCTCCTTGAAACCTTTAAGAGCTCCACCAAAGCTAAGAATCTCTTAGCCCTTGCTTGAGAACCTCCCAAGTCTTGAATGAACCTAAGACCCACTTAGGTACACTTGGTTACCAACCAATATTTTTAGAACAAGAAGTGTTTGTGTATGTGGAGAAATCCAACAAATGATTTCCACTACAATTAAGCACAACTCTAACTCTTAGTACAAATAATAATGATGAATGAATAGATTGAGTTAGAGTAAATTTTCACTTGAGAGAGAGAATGATCAAAATGAATGTTTAGCCCAATAGACTTTAATGTTCTAGTTTTTTTTTTTGGTTCAATAGCATTCATTTCTGATATATGGAAGAGGAAATGAGAGAGTAAGAGTAATTCTTTTCTCCCATTTTTGCCCTCTTCCAACGGTTAAAAAGTTTGCTGTCAGAGTCAAAATACTCGAGTATTTTTGAGACTACTCGAGTCTTTTGCCCATCTTTCAATAGAAATGCCCATGTATTGAACTAACGTTCAAATCTCTGATTTGAGGCTGAAATACTCGAGTATTCTGGGAAGTACTCGAGTATTCTGGGAAGTACTCGAGTGTTTTGATACTCGAGTAACTTTCAGATTACTCGAGTGTCTTTATACTTGAGTATTTTTGTGCTTACTCGAGTGTTTTGCCCAGAGATGATAAAAATCAAGTTTTTCAACAATTTATTTCAATTCTCTCCTCAAGGAATAATTTTATGTAACCCCAACCTTTTTCATGCATTTAAAATTATTTATCCTAAGGATGTGATTACTTCCTAAGCTACCCACTCTCAATAAATAAAATTACATTTAAAGAAAAATTGAGAATGACTAGCTAAGTGATGCACTTGATCTTCTTGACTTGATGAGCTTGAATTCTTCCTTTAAATCCATGATCTAATTATATTGTCATCATCAAAATAAATCCACCTCATTGGAGACTTGATTCTACAGGTCTGACTTGATGGTGGTCGGGTTACGCAAGACGTTTCTGACCTGTGGAAGGTCGAGTTGAATAAGATGCCTCCGACTTGAATGAGGTCGGATTGACTAAGACCTTTCCAAACTGTAGGAGACCGGGTTAAGTCTCTAATAGGTCGGTCCTATGTTTGGCCAGAGTTCGTCCAACTAAGACTGTCTGGTCAGTGTTACCGGTATTATTGGTAAACCCTACAAGCCCCCCAAGCTGGTGGAGGCTCGAAGAGCTTGTGTCGAGCTTCTGAAGGTAATAGCAGGGGCCTGCATTTCTGAGCAACTCTTCAACCTTTCTCTTGCGATGAGCACAGGAAAGGTTTTTCCTTCCTTCCCCTCACGAAGGTGACGTCATGTCCACCTGTGCTGGCTTTGAGAAGGTAACTTTGTAATGATATGTTGATTTGAAATTTGAAATCTCACCAGCTGTCCCGCGCTCTGGCTGCCACAGCCCATTCCCCACGAAATGGGCTTTTTCCTTGGGCTTCGCAAGGAACTGAAGGTGTAGGATTCTCATGTTTTGATGCTAACAATCTCTCTCCAAGCAACAACATTGGCAACAAGCAAGTTACACCACATGAAGATTAGAATTAGGATTTTTATTAATTCTATTTCAATGTAATCTTTATTTTTATGCAATGCATCTCATTGGTGTGGGTAGCTTAGGTGATTTTAAGAATATTTAAATAATGTTTGATTAAGAGTGAAGATACTTTAAATCTTGATTAAATAACTTTATTAAAAGTTTTGTGAAAATCCTTTTAGAAAAACCTTGTTTTTATTCAGATTCTGATCAGTTTACTCGAGTAATGAGTATTGGGTCACTCGAGTAATTTATGTCATGACAGGTTAATCGAGTAATGGTTTACACATCACTCGAGTAACTTAATCTGACATGTTTTAATCGAGTGATGTTATATGGTTTACTCGAGTAATTCAATCAGTGTTTGAAAATTTTAAAAGGACATAATTTTCTCTTTCACAATAGATAGACATTCATTCTTACAATTTTCTATACACTTTCAAAAGCAATTCAAGAGCTATTTTACATCTTTCAAGAGCTATCAAGATTCAACAAGAAACTTTTCATTCTTCACTCTATTTCTCTCATTGTTCAAATATTCTTGAGATCATAATTTTTGTTCTTAGTGGATGTTGAAGATTTGCAATTTATGATTGCATCATTGAAGTTTCAACACAAGTGAAGAATCTCACAAGGAAGACTTTGAGGATCAAATCAAAGCAAGAAAAGAGGATTGGTTGGAAGCATCTTCAATCAATTAGCAAGGAAATCTAGAATTCTCAAAAGGGGTAGATTAGATCAAAGTGTTTGGTACACACTTTGAGTTGGGTTTTAAGATAGGAGAACTAAGAATCTAGTTGCATCTTAAAACATTGTAAAATCTACATTTGAAGATTTCTAGTGAAGAATCTCTCTTGATTCAAGAGGGGACTGGAGTAGCTTTCAAGTGGGTGAAAGTGAACCAGGATAAATCCTTGTGTCTCTTTTATTTTCATTCCTTGTATTGCATTAATTCATTAACAATTGCATTTTTAGGTTAGAATTGGGGTTTTCTTAATTCTACTCAATTGATCTAAAATTGCATGTTAATATTACTTGAAATTGTTCATATTAATCATTCATAATTTGTTGAATCATCATAGCATTGTTATTCTTGAAGAACCCCATTGAAAACTGAGTTTTAATTGAATTTTACCCAGTTTACTCGAGTAAAGTTCTTGTCACTCGAGTAATCTGCTTTCAGTTTATGAACAATACTCGAGTAGGTTTTCTGTTACTCGAGTGATTTAAAAATAGCTTTCGTAATACTCGAGTGATTTGCTGAATACTCGAGTGAAATTATTTTTGCTTGCGTATTACTCGAGTGAAGTCTTGAGTTACTCGAGTAATCTGACTTAATTTTTTTAAGAAAATTTATTTTCATAAAATCATTCTCTTAGGTGGACGAAAAATCTGTAATAAGGCTTCAATATTCTATTCACCCCCCCCTCTAGACTATATTGAGCCGCTTGTTGGTTTCCAACAAGTGGTATCAGAGCTCGGACGAAAAATCCGAGCCTTAAAAAGCTTTTTCGAAAAGATCCTTTTACTTGGAAACAATGGGCTCAATTTCAAATCCTTTTGGTGGTGAAGGAACTTCCATTAATCGTCCTCCACTATTCAATGGTGAGGGTTACGCTTATTGGAAGGTCCGCATGAAAATTTTTATTCAAGCCATAGATATGGAAATTTGGAACGCCATAGAGAATGGACCTTTTGTTCCTCAAACGAAAGTAAATGATGTTGTTTCGGTCAAACCACAATCGAGTTGGGACAATGATGATAAGAAGAAAGTTGCATTTGATTTAAAAGCTAAAAATATCATCACGTCCGCTCTTTCTTATGATGAGTTCTTTCGAGTATCTCAATGTGTTGATGCTAAACAAATGTGGGACACATTACAAGTTACACATGAGGGCACTTCGGAGGTTAGAAGGGCTAGGCTAAATACACTCATGCATGAATATGAACTCTTTCGTATGCTACCTAATGAAAAAATAGGTGACATGCAAAAGCGGTTCACTCATATCATAAATCATCTTTCTGCACTTGGAAAAGTTATTACTAATGGTGAAGTTGTTAATAAGATTTTGAGATGTCTTAGCAGGGAATGGCAACCTAAGGTGACGGCCATTATGGAAGCTAGAGACGTGGATCAAATTGACTTAGCAACTCTATTCGGAAAGCTTCAAGAGCATGAAATGGAGCTTGGACGGTTATCCATGAATGAAGATGCCGATAGAAAGAAAAAGGGGATTGCTCTTAAATCAACTTCAAAATCTCTTAAGGCACAAGAGGAAAACTCTCAAGTGGATGACTCGGACTCCGATATAGATGATGAGACCCTTGGCTTGCTAGTTAAAAAGCTTGGTAGGTTCTTTAAGAGAAAGGGAAACTTTAATAAGAATAGACAAAGAGATTCTAAGGACTCTCAACCAAGAAATAAGACTAACAAGGATCACATCAAGTGTCATGGGTGTGGAAAGCTTGGTCACTATCGATCAAAATGCCCAACTCATTCTAAGAAGTCGGAAGGTGACAACTCTAAGTTCAACTCATCTAAAGGAAAAAGGGCTTACATAGTATGGGATGAAGAGGAGAGTCAATCAAAATCTAGCTCATCGGATGATGAAGAACTTGCAAATCTATGTTTGATGACGAAGCTTGATGAAGAGGAATCTTCGAGCATTAAATCAAGTGAGAACGTCAATGAGGTAGATTATCTTTCCGATGCTAGCTCTAGTTCTAATTCTCCTTCATTCAATGAATTGTACAATGTGTATGTAGAGATGCATAAAGAGTTGAAGAAACTTGCTAAAATAAATGTTGAAAGAAAGAATTTCATAATGAAGCAACATGAAAAGATAATTGAACTTCAAAAAGATTTAGAAGAACTTAAGCTTCAAAATGAAACTCTTGAACTCATTTATGCAAACTCTACATGCAATTGTGAATTGAAATCAAATGAGACTCCATCTTGTGAAAATTGCAAGTCTTTGGAAAAAGAAGTTTTTAATTTGAATGATCGACTTGCAAGGCTCATGAAAGGAGATACTTCATTAGATCATTTGCTTTCAACTCAAAGGAACAATAGCAATAGATCCGGTCTTGGCTATACCAAACCTAAGAAACGCAATTATCGCAAAGTTGGTGGATTTTCAAAGAATAAGATTTCTAAAAACCCAACTTGCCATTATTGTGGGATCTTTGGGCATACCACGAATAAATGTAATATAAAGAAATTTGGTATACCAAGCGGAGAATATATTTGGATTGTTAAGGGGACTTCTCCCCATGCTAACAACAAAGGACCCAAGACCACTTGGGTACCTAAGTCAACCAAATGATATCTTTCTTGTAGGTGTGTCTTCGAACCAAAGAGCGCAAATGGTACTTGGATAGTGGTTGTTCGAGACACATGACGGGAGACAAAACGCACTTCATGGAACTTACTCCGAAAAATGGTGGATTTGTGACATACGGCGACAACAACAAGGGCAAAATTCTAGGAGTCGGGAAGATCGGTAACGTATCTAACCTTGTCATAGAAAATGTCCTATACGTAGAAGGCTTAGAACACAACTTGCTTAGTATAAGCCAACTATGCGATATGGGCAATTATGTGACTTTTACTCCGGAATTATGCTTCATTAAGTCTTCTATAGATGATAGTGTTAAGTTTGTTGGTCGTCGCTCTAATAACACTTACTTAATTGATTTGGATGAGATAACTTCACTATTTTCAAAATGTTTCAAATCTTTTGATGATGAAATTCGTCTTTGGCATAGACGAATTGCTCATGTGAATGTGAATCAATTAAACAAACTTTTACGAAAAGATTTAGTGATTGGTTTGCCTAAACTAAATTTTAAGCTTGATGGCATTTGTGACTCTTGTCAAAAGTGCAAGCAAGTTAAAAGTTCTTTTAAACCTAAAAATGTGATAAGCACAACAAAGCCTTTGGAGCTCATCCATATGGATTTGTTTGGCCCTTCACAAATTAAAAGTTTAGGTGGCAATTACTATGGATTTGTTTTAGTAGACGATTTTACTAGATTCACATGGACTTTATTTTTATTCGCAAAAAGTGAAGTTTATAAATGTTTTAAAAAGTTTGCCAAACTCATCCAAAATCAACTAAGTTTGAAAATTGTGTCTATTAGAAGTGACCACGGAGGTGAGTTTGAAAACACTAGGATTGATGCGTTTTGTGATAAGTTTGGTATTGATCATCAATTTTCGGCCCCTAGGACTCCGGAGCAAAACGGAGTTGTAGAAAGGAAAAATAGAATATTAGTGGAACTTGCTCGTACTATGTTGATAGAATCAAATGTTCCTAAATATTTTTGGGCCGATGCGGTAAACACTGCTTGTTATGTGCTTAATAGGGTTCTTATTCGTCCGCATTTAAATAAAACACCTTATGAACTTTTAAAAGGGCGAAAGCCAAATATTTCACATTTTCATGTTTTTGGGTGTAAGGTGTTTGTTTTAAATAACGGAAAGGAACCGATCGGCAAGTTTGACTCCAAAGCCGACGAAGGCATTTTCATAGGTTATTCAACTCATAGCAAAGCATATAGAGTCTACAATAAAAGAACTTTAACCGTTGAGGAATCCGTGCATGTTGTATTTGATGAATCTTCGAAAGGAGATTGTGTTGTTTCTTGTGATAATGATAATATAGGTACATATTTGGATCATGAGAAGTCAACTTCACAACAAATGGAAGAGAATCAAATTGAAGATGGAGAGGTGCAAGCACAAGATAAAGACTTAGCACAAGAGATTCAATCTCAACTACCAATAGCTTGGAAATCAAACAAAAATCATCCGATTTCTAACATCTTAGGTGACATTGCGAAGGGAGTGGTAACCCGACGCACTTTAAATAATTTTTGTTATTATGTTGCCTTTGTATCTCAAATAGAACCTAAGAATATCAAAGAGGCTCTTCAAGATGATCATTGGATTATGGCCATGCAAGAAGAATTAAATCAGTTTGAAAGAAACCAAGTTTGGGAGCTTGTGCCAAAACCCGATGATCGTCCTGTAATTGGTACTCGGTGGATCTATAGGAATAAGTTAGATGAATCGGGTATTATTGTTAGGAATAAAGCTAGGTTGGTAGCACAAGGTTATAGTCAAGAAGAAGGAATCGATTACGATGAGACATATGCTCCTGTTGCTAGACTAGAAGCTATTCGTATTCTTCTCGCTTTTGCTTCGATAATGAATTTTAAATTGTATCAAATGGATGTTAAGAGCGCCTTTCTTAACGGATACATTCAAGAGGAAGTTTACGTGTCACAACCTCCCGAATTCGAGAGTTTTGAGCATCCGGACTACGTTTTCAAACTGAAAAAGGCTTTGTACGGTTTGAAACAAGCTCCTAGAGCTTGGTACGACCGACTAAGCAATTTTTTATTACAAAAAGGTTTTAAACGAGGCACTGTTGACACTACACTTTTTATTGAACGTTCCGGTAAGGATATTTTATTGGTTCAAATATATGTTGACGATATTATATTTGGTGCTACTAACGATAACTTGTGTAAGAAGTTTTCAGACTTGATGCAAAGCGAATTCGAGATGTCGGTGATGGGAGAGCTTACATTCTTTCTTGGCCTTCAAATAAAGCAGCTTAATGATGGCATTTATATTCATCAGAATAAATATTGTAGAGAGCTTCTCAAACGTTTTGGGATGGATTCGTGCAAATCCGCTTCTACACCAATGAGCGTTGCATGCTACCTAGATCAAGATGAGGCTGGAAAAGCGGTAGAGGTAACGAAGTATCATGGTATTATTGGTAGTTTGTTATACTTAACTGCATCTAGGCCTGACATCATGTTTAGTGTATGTATGTGTGCACGTTTTCAAGCAAAACCGAAAGAGTCGCATCTAACTGCTGTCAAAAGAATTATGAAATACTTAAAGGGTACAACGAATACTGGACTTTATTATCCTAGGGATGCTTTTCTAAAACTTATAGGTTATTCGGACTCTGACTTTGCCGGTTGTAAAGTTGAGCGAAAAAGTACAAGCGGAACATGCCATTTAATTGGTAATTCTCTTGTATCGTGGTTTTCCAAAAAGCAAAACTGTGTTGCTTTATCAACCGCGGAGGCCGAATACATAGCTGCAGGTAGTTGTTGTGCACAAATTTTATGGATGAAACAACAATTATCTGACTTTGGATTAAATTTGACAAAAATCCCTATAAAGTGTGATAACACTTCGGCAATTAATTTGACTAAAAATCCAGTATTACACTCAAGGACAAAGCATATTGAAATTAGGCATCATTTTTTGAGAGATCATGTTCAAAAAGGTGATTGTGTTATTGAGTTTGTTCAAACTTCGGATCAATTAGCTGATATCTTTACAAAACCATTACCAAGGGACACATTTTATAAGATTCGAAGAGAACTTGGTATTTTTAATGAATCAACTATTAGCTAATTGTATTTGATGCTTTTCGAAATCACCTTCAAGCCTATTTCAATGTGATTTGTATTTTGAGTTGTTGTATCTTATTAAAGTGTTTCTTATTTTTTGTGATATGTAGTTATGTGTGTATGTTTTCTATAATATGTTAATTGCTTTATTTGTATGTGTGTTTCTTGCTAAATGCTAAGTGTTTCTATGTGGTTGTGCATGAAAAATGTTTTTGCATGAAAAATTTGAAATTTTTAAAATTCTGGATAGTTCACTCGAGTAACAGATATTTCACTCGAGTAATTTTAAAAACTCTTTCGTATTACTCGAGTAACTCTGTCTGTCACTCGATTAATTTTAAAATGACTTTCGTATCACTCGATTAGTTCATCCATCACTCGAGTGAAAACTTTTTTTACTTTCGGCATACTCGAGTAACATTTTTTTTTCACTCGATTACTGCTCGAATCACTCGAGTAACGCATGAACATCACTCGAGTAACTTACGTGATTTTAAAAACTGAACTGTTGGAAACTGCATCTTTTTCACGTTTCTTTCTCTCTCTTGTTCGTATTTCTCTCTTCTCTATTATATGATTCTTCATCAAATCATCATTTTCATTTGATGTTGATTTCTGTTTCATGTTTCATATGCATATTTCTGACTATGTTCTGTTTATGTTTCTGTTTCATGTTTCTGACTCTGTTTGGTCTAGTTTGGTTAGTTTCGTTTGATTATTTGCTATGGTTGATGTCTTTTTGCTTTACACTATGATTTGCTGCTTAGTGTGATACTCTGATATTATGGATTATGGTGCTATCTTCGTTGTACGTTTTTATTCGTTGAGGCACTATTGTGGTTTATTTTGGTATTGTCTTTATTGTTATATTTTTTTATACCATTGTGAACTACTTACCTTCCACTTTTGGCAAAGGACTTTTCTCACATTTCTTATCTTTTTAATGATGCCAAAAGGGGGAGAATATTTTGTTGATGTTGTTCTTGTAGGTTAAGTTTTATTATATTTTTCCTAGGTGTTTTACATTTAGGGGGAGTATGTTAAAACTTAGTGCTTAATTGAAAAGGAGGTTTGTCATCATCAAAAAGGGGGAGTTTGTAGGATTCTCATGTTTTTATGCTAACAATCTCTCTCCAAGCAACAACATTGGCAACAAGCAAGCTACACCACATGAAGATTAGAATTAGGATTTTTATTAATTCTATTTCAATGTAATCTTTATTTTTATGCAATGCATCTCATTGGTGTGGGTAGCTTAGGTGATTTTAAGAATATTTAAATAATGTTTGATTAAGAGTGAAGATACTTTAAATCTTGATTAAATAGCTTTATTAAAAGTTTTGTGAAAATCCTTTTAGAAAAACCTTGTTTTTATTCAGATTCTGATCAGTTTACTCGAGTAATGAGTATTGGGTCACTCGAGTAATTTATGTCATGACAGGTTAATCGAGTAATGGTTTACACATCACTCGAGTAACTTAATCTGACATGTTTTAATCGAGTGATGTTATATGGTTTACTCGAGTAATTCAATCAGTGTTTGAAAATTTTAAAAGGACATAATTTTCTCTTTCACAATAGATAGACATTCATTCTTACAATTTTCTATACACTTTCAAAAGCAATTCAAGAGCTATTTTACATCTTTCAAGAGCTATCAAGATTCAACAAGAAACTTTTCATTCTTCACTCTATTTCTCTCATTGTTCAAATATTCTTGAGATCATAATTTTTGTTCTTAGTGGTTGTTGAAGATTTGCAATTTATGATTGCATCATTGAAGTTTCAACACAAGTGAAGAATCTCACAAGGAAGACTTTGAGGATCAAATCAAAGCAAGAAAAGAGGATTGGTTGGAAGCATCTTCAATCAATTAGCAAGGAAATCTAGAATTCTCAAAAGGGGTAGATTAGATCAAAGTGTTTGGTACACACTTTGAGTTGGGTTTTAAGATAGGAGAACTAAGAATCTAGTTGCATCTTAAAACATTGTAAAATCTACATTTGAAGATTTCTAGTGAAGAATCTCTCTTGATTCAAGAGGGGACTGGAGTAGCTTTCAAGTGGGTGAAAGTGAACCAGGATAAATCCTTGTGTCTCTTTTATTTTCATTCCTTGTATTGCATTAATTCATTAACAATTGCATTTTTAGGTTAGAATTGGGGTTTTCTTAATTCTACTCAATTGATCTAAAATTGCATGTTAATATTACTTGAAATTGTTCATATTAATCATTCATAATTTGTTGAATCATCATAGCATTGTTATTCTTGAAGAACTCCATTGAAAACTGAGTTTTAATTGAATTTTACCCAGTTTACTCGAGTAAAGTTCTTGTCACTCGAGTAATCTGCTTTCAGTTTATGAACAATACTCGAGTAGGTTTTCTGTTACTCGAGTGATTTAAAAATAGCTTTCGTAATACTCGAGTGATTTGCTGAATACTCGAGTGAAATTATTTTTGCTTGCGTATTACTCGAGTGAAGTCTTGAGTTACTCGAGTAATCTGACTTAATTTTTTTAAGAAAATTTATTTTCATAAAATCATTCTCTTAGGTGGACGAAAAATCTGTAATAAGGCTTCAATATTCTATTCACCCCCCCTCTAGACTATATTGAGCCGCTTGTTGGTTTCCAACAAGTGGTATCAGAGCTCGGACGAAAAATCCGAGCCTTAAAAAGCTTTTTCGAAAAGATCCTTTTACTTGGAAACAATGGGCTCAATTTCAAATCCTTTTGGTGGTGAAGGAACTTCCATTAATCGTCCTCCACTATTCAATGGTGAGGGTTACGCTTATTGGAAGGTCCGCATGAAAATTTTTATTCAAGCCATAGATATGGAAATTTGGAACGCCATAGAGAATGGACCTTTTGTTCCTCAAACGAAAGTAAATGATGTTGTTTCGGTCAAACCACAATCGAGTTGGGACAATGATGATAAGAAGAAAGTTGCATTTGATTTAAAAGCTAAAAATATCATCACGTCAGCTCTTTCTTATGATGAGTTCTTTCGAGTATCTCAATGTGTTGATGCTAAACAAATGTGGGACACATTACAAGTCACACATGAGGGCACTTCGGAGGTTATAAGGGCTAGGCTAAATACACTCATGCATGAATATGAACTCTTTCGTATGCTACCTAATGAGAATCAGAAGGGACAGCTTCTCTTCAAATTCCTTTTTCCCTCTCATTTCTCCTTTTCACAATCTATTTCTAACCTTTTGTTTTTACGTTTTCTCTCCGATTCTTCCTATAAACGTTTTCTTCTTCCCCTTCCTTTTTCACCTTCGTGGTTGCTTATCTTCCTTTCAAAGCTTCCGTTCCTCTCAACACTGTTCCAACTTCCCTCATTTCAGGTATTACTTATTCTTCTGTGTTCCTTCTTTTTTGGTTTTTGACTTGCATAGAGGGTTTATGGGGTTTTTAGAATGGCTGGGTTTTCTGCTAACTGTGGTGATGTCCCTGTGGAGCATTTATCTTCTTCTGGTGACAGTGATAGTGTGGAGGAGGTTTTTACTTCTCCTCCGCCGCACCTGGTGGACCGGAAGAGTCACAGGGGTGAGAACCCTTCAGAGCCTATTGCTGAGTATGTTCCCCGCACCTTTTTTTTAGGAGAGGCAAAGGGTGTGTGCCTATCGCGTTGCCGAGGGACGGGCTCGAATGAGCACGTCAATGTCGTTCGTGCAGGGCAGCGGTGGGTCCTTTAGGACCAGGGTGAAGAGGGCCGTTTGCCCACCGACGAGAGTTGGGAAGTGGGTTAGGATGAAGGTTAAGAGTAAGGCTAGTAAAAACTCTGTCAGTTTCTGTTCTTCATCTAAATCTGACTTCTCTTCTTGATCTTTAGGTATGGGGACACGTAATGCCGTTAATATTCCTAGCAAACTCCTTCTCCCTTCCTATGCACCTGAGTGGAGCTGGGTCGATCAGGAGGTGCTCAGCACTCTGTCCATTCTGGTTGCGCAAGCATCTACAGTCAGCCATATCTGAGCATTCGTACTTCCCTGCCCTGTAGATACCACAAGGAAGGCTTATGAAGTTGTTCCAGTTACTATTGACGACCGATTGTGTCGCCCTCTTCCTCTTCGTCAACGGGAGATCTTCATGTATGAAGCGCTGGTGGTCTGGCTGGGAGTGCACATGCCTTTTACTGATTTTGAAATCGATTTGCTCCGCCGATTGGACATAGCCCCTACCCAACTCCATCCTAGCTGTTGAGCGTTTGCTCGGGCTTTTCAGGTTTTTTGCACAGCCACAGCCATGGAATACACTGTCAATAACTTCCTGTGGCTCTATCTTCCCCAAATCGTTGTTCCCGATAAGGGGAGTATCAAACGAGTGTGGGTCTCACTTCGAGGATGACAGGGTCATGACATCTTCACTGTTGTTGGTGTGACGTGGGAGTCTTTCCAATCCATGTTTTTCAAATACCGCTTTGTCGACCAAGGTCGAAGTTGGTACATGGAAGGAGATGGACCTTGGTTGCAGAGGATGTCCGAGGAGGAACAACATACCTGTATCTCGGTTTGCAACCATGTTCGGGAGAGCAGTCGGATTGATATGTTTAAGATTCTTACCCTTCCTTCTGAGTTGGTTCCTACTCAACTTGGTATTCAGAGCTTCCCCCACCCCTTTTTTTAACACTTTGCTCTTGTTTTCAATGGAGATGTCCAAGCAGCATAACTCAAGGAAGGGTGGTTCTAGTAAGGCACCTTTGAGGACCTCGGTTCCTAATGCTCCAAGGCCTACAGCCCCTACTCGGCGTGCCCTTACACAAGAGAGGCATACGAGGGTGCAATCTCCTATTCCGCCCAAACCAATCCCAGCTAAGCCAGTGGCTACTGCTCCTACCAAGATTCCTACTCCTACCCTTCCTAAGGTCGTCCACACGGTGGTTAACGAGGAAAATTCGAGTGACGAGCAGCCTTTATCCAAGAGGATGAGGGTTGCTGATGGCAAAGCAAAAGTTTCCGACTTGCTTCCTCCTCACTTAGCCACAAATGATTCTGCAGCGGGGACGACTACTGATGTTCCTCCAGTGCCAAGCTACAGCGTGTGCAGCTTCGAGCCAGTTCCGGAGGAGCTCCGAGGTTGGGTGAAGACCATAACCGATGATCGGCGGTGGCATAATCAAAACTTGGTCCCAAGGCGCAAAGAGGCTAACTTAATGGGCAAGTACCTTCTTCATGCCGCCAATCTTATGTACAACATCGCCGATCATGCGGATGACATTGCCTTGTCCATTTCTGCGAAAGAGAGGGAGAAGAGGCAAACGACCTCCTTGCGAGAGGAATGGTACCAAACCGAAATCTAGAGGCTCGTCGAGATGCAGGTGAAGTTGGACAAAGCCAAGACTAAATCCAAGGAGTATGATCGACTTGCCGAGGATAAGTTGAGGAAAGCTCGAACCGACTTCAAGGAGCGTGAACGACTCTTCCGAGAAAGGCTAGAAAAGGCTAGGGCTGATCATGCTTCTTTGAAGAGGTCTTCTGGTATTTCCATCCTAAAGCTTACAGAGGAGAATGCTCGCCTTCAGGATCAGTTGGCCAAAATGAGGCTAAAGCTTTGATGCATTAGGTTGAGTCCGAGCAGAATCTACCATACTAGGATCAGACTCACGAGGACCAATTTTTGAACTCGGTTAACCAGTTGAAACTTCTCAACCCAAATTTGAGGGTTGTGGGGGCGAATTTGTATTATCAGGTGAAGGACGGGAAGATGATAAATCGTCGGAATGAGTCCGAGGTGGACCTGAATGCTCCCAACCTTCTCGATCCTTCTAACCTTATTGTGAGCAATGCCGAGTTGGACGAAGCTTCCATCCTTCTGTCTGACATAGAAGAATGATCTCTTTTTCTTTTTTCTTTTCTAAGAACCCGTTTGTGGGTTTCGTATACACTTTTTTTGTAAGCCTATTTAAGGCCTGTATATGTTTAAAACGGACTTGTTTTTCTCTGTTATGAACTCTTGTCATGTTTTCGAACTTAAAACGTAGACCTTTGGCCTAGGTTGGCTTCTCGGTCCCGAGCTGTCCGCGCTGTAGTCATAGTCAAATGACTAGATTGGCGTTCGGGTATCTTTTTTTGTACTTGCTTTGTTATACACTCGTATACGAGTACTCGACTAGTGGTTATGTATAATGTTTCACGTTAGGCGTCGGTGGCCTCCCAAGCGTAAGGAAAAGTACGTAATAACAACGAGTTCATGTAGAGAAAGATTAGTCATATTTACTGTTGGCAATTTGGCAAGTGTACCGATCGCACAAGTAATAAAGAGTAAGTAAAATTATTGTTCCACTCGGGGATTGCAAATTGTTTCTAATAATTCTTAGGCAAATAGTAATTACTATGTGAAACTTGAGTTTTGTTTAGGTTTTGAGAAAGGAGTGTAGAATAGATAGAATGAGACAAAACAGAAAATAAAGAGTATTTGGAAACAAATGTGGAAAAGGTTAGGAACATGGTTTCATTGTAGGACCGTAGTTATTACTTATGAAAATCCGTTTTCCAAATCAATGACATTCCAGAGGTAGTAAAAGCTAGATCCCTTCTGGCAATTACGTTTCTTATTAAAATATACCCCTTAATCCCTTAAGTGAGTCTTAGTTTAATAATCATGAATTAAAACACTAGAATTAATAAAAGTCATATAATCCCCAAAAGTATCCCTACCGCTTGGGTAATTATAATGTTTGGTTTAAAGGCCTAATCTAATCCTTAATCTTCCAATTGAAGGATTAGACTACCAAAGCAAGACATAAAGTGGCCAATTTTATGAATTTTAATTAAAACACAACCAAGCAATTGATTTAAAAGGAAAACATCAAAACATAAATTAATAAACTATTTAGAATCCATACAAATCCACCATATTCCTAGCAAGAGGTTTAGTTACACATAATGGGAGAAGAAATACAAGAATTAAGGGAAGAACTCATAATCATAGACAATAATGAATTTACCCCAAGAGATCTTCAATCTTCAAGTGGATCCCTCTATTGGAGATCTTCAATCCTTGCCTTGCCTCCTTGCTCTCAGTGATATGTTTCTAGCCTTTCTCTCTCTAATCCTAATTCTATTCCTAATCTCTCTAATGTATCTGAATTGCTACCTAAACCTAATGCTAAATCCTAGTATAAATAGAAAATTACAAAACCTAAGAGAATCCTTCAAAACTGATCAGAAATTGGCCCAACTGGGCCTGGTACGGGTGACGCGCGCAAGGGCGCCCCAGGCTCCACGCCTGGGCGCGCCAGGCCTGATCAAAGGGCAACAGCGTGGTGGCCACGCTTGGGCGTGCTGCCCCACACGCCTGGGCGTCAGCCACCTCTTCCGACTCTGTTTCGCTTCGCTCTTGTGTCATTTTCAAGGTCTTTTCGTCCTCTTTCCAGTTTCATATTTATTTTCTTCAATTAAGCTCCAAAAGTACCTTTAATCATGAACGAATGAATCAAAATGTTCAAAGGACTCTATTCCTAATAAAAATCCTAAAACTAATAAAATCATCCTAAGTTTACAAGAGAAACAAGCCAAATCCATAGTAAAAGGAGGTGAAATTAAGCCCAAAAACATCATATATTAGACCCAAATCATTTACTGATAAAAGAGGGTTACAAAATTGGCTCAGCTAGTTCGATCTTTTCCTTCTAGAGTTCTTTTGTTTTGGCGATACTCTCATGAGTATGCTTTTTTTTGTAAGTAAAGAGAACGAATAGAGGGAACTTGGGATTGGGATATGACTATTTTTAGCAGTTACCGATCAGGGGCTTTAGTTGATGCCCTTGTTCTGGGAATCTAATTGAGGTGTTATGCCAGAACTTGATTGAGATGATGTGCCTTTCTCCCTTTTTTTTGGAAAAGGGATCACTGTTCTCATTTCGAAGGGGCCTTGCTCCGAGTCATCTTTGTTCCGTGATTGTTCTGATGAAAGTTTTCTTCATGGGAGCTTGAAGGAGCTCGCCCGGTGGTCGTTTTCTTGGTAACCACTTGTTGCTTGCTTTGCTTGACTAGTTTGCTATTGTGCTCGCGTTATAGCATTTGCGAGCAGTCCCTTGATTAGCTCAGACAGTAACAACCTGGTCATCTGCTCCTACAAATTTCATCGCCAGTTGCACCATGGAAACTACAACTTAAAATGAGAAAAGACATGGTTTGCCTAAGATGCCGTTATAGGCAGAGGGGCAGTCGACCACGATAAACTTAATCATTTCAGTCCTAGTTGAAGTTCCGGTTCCCATGGAGACGGGTAGGTAGATGTGACCGAGGGGGATGATAGCATCTCCAGTGAAGCCGATGAGATGTGCTTCGGTCAGGGTGAGATCGGATTCCCCAAGCTTCATTGCCTTAAAGAGAGGGAGGAAGATAATGTCTGCAGAACTCCCTTGGTCAACCAAACGTCTTTCGACCTGGTACCTACCAATTCGTGTCGTTACGTCCATAGGGTCGTCATGGTTCTGCAGTATATCTTCCAAGTCCTCATCCCCGAAGCTTAGGGGAATGTTCTTCCTTACTTATTTCCTTTGTTTCGACCTGTTGGCCACCGATAGTACTTGTTTGACATACCGTTTTTGGTCTGTGATTTAGGTCTAATATATGATGTTTTTGGGCTTAATTTCACCTTCTTTTACTATGAATTTGGCTTGTTTCTATTGTAAACTTACGATGTTTTTATTAGTTTTAGGATTTCTATTAGGAATAGAGTCCTTTGAACGTTTTGATCCGTTTGATCATGATTTGAGGTACTTTTGGTGCTTAATTGAAGAAAATAAATATGGAACTGGAGAGAGGACGAAAAGACCTTGAAAATGGCACAAGAACGGAGCGAAAAGGAGCTGGAAGAGGTGGCTCACGCCCAAGCGCGTGGGGCATCAGGCCCAGGCGTGGCCACCGCGCTGATGCAGCCTTATCAGACCTGGCGCACCCAGGCGTGGAGCCTGGTGCGCCCAGGCGCGCGTCACACGATTAGGTCCAGTTGGGCCAATTTCTGAGCTGTTTTGAAGGATTATCTTAGGTTTTGTATGTTTATATTTAAACTAGGATTAGAAACTAGGTTATCAGCTTTGGTAGAAGGGAGATTACGCATCTAGGAAGCATTCAAGCAGGAATCCATTGAAGATCGAAGCGTTTTTGTGGTAATTTAGGAATGAATTCCACAATTATTGTTTTTGTTCGTCCTTTCTGTATGTGTAACTAAAACCCTTGTGTTAGGAACATGGTGAATTTGCATGGATAGTTTGTTTTAATTTATGAATTAATTTTTTTCCGTCTTTAAATCAAGCGTTTGATTGTGTTATAATTGTTATGCATGAACCTGATCACTTTATATTTTGGATCTTTAAATCTTCAATTGGAAAATTAGCATTTAGAATAGGCATTTCAATCAAACGGTATAACTATCCAACTCATAGGAATACCTTTGGATTCTTATATAACTTTTCATAAATTCCACGGTTTTAATAAAGGTTATTCAATGGTTTAATTTCTTAATGGATTAAGGATTATAAAATTGAATAATAAACAGTAATTGCACAAGAGGGATCTAGTAATTACTACCTTAGGAATTTGTTCTTGATTTAAGGAAAAACAATGATTCATGATTAATAAACGATGCCTGCAATGAAATTGAGTTCCTAACCACTTTTCTCCACTGCATTCAAAACCTTTTTAAATTTCAGCATCAGTTTTAATTTTAATTTCAATTCAAAAACAATTTGAAAAATAATTTTAGAAATAGATTTTGCTTTTAAACTACTCTTAGGTGAAAATAGTTTAAACAATTTACAATCTCTGTGGGACGATAACTGGTCTTACTGACTATATTACTTGCTGACTCGGTACACTTGCCAGTAAGCCAACAAGTTTTTGGCGCCGTTGTCGGGGATTGAAATTCGTTTCAATTTGTTTTCGACACTTAGAAGTAATTTTTAGTGAAATTTATTTTTTAATATTAAATTGTTCTTCTCTTTTCTTAACAGGTGTTGCATAACCTCTTTATGCATTTGCGTTCTGCAGGTAATCGAGAAGCTTTGCCATTCAATCCGGATTTGGAATTGATTGCAAAAGGAGGAAGAAGCAAGCGAAAAGGGAGAGGAAAGAACAAGAGAGAAAGATGGCTGAAGGAGCTGGATCTACTCCACCACCACCACCTCCGGTCAAGAAGACATTGGCTGATTACACAACCGTGGATCCGGGCATATGCATCTCTAGCATAGTCTGACCGGCGATCACCGCGGCCGCTTTTGAGATTGATCCCCAACATATCCACCTCATCAAACAGGATCAATTCTCAAGCGCCCCACGTCAGGATCCCACAGAGCATGTCGCCAACTTCCTAAACATGCTCGACTTCTTCGAAATTGAGCGTGCTTCGGAGGAGGCAATCAGAATGAGGATGTTTCCTCTCTCCTTGAGGGAACAGGCCTACACATGGATGAAGAACCAGCCACTAGAAAGCCTTTCCAGCTGGGAAATTCTTGTCAGGAAATTCATAGACAAGTTTCTTCCAGCGGGAAAGGAAGCGAAGTTGCGTCAGGATGTCAATTCCTTTATGCAAGAAGATGGAGAACACTTGCACGAAGCCTGGGGCAGGTACAATCAGTTGCTGAAGAAATGCCTCACACACGCAATTCTGGACTAGATGAAAATATGGTTTTTTGGGTTGAAGATGGCAAACAAAATAATGATTAATGCAGCAGCTGACGGCTCCCTCCTAAAGAAAACTGTTGAAGAGACAAAGAAAATAATAGAGACAATGGCCTACAACAGCAGTCAGGCTATCACTGAGAAGACTATCCTGAGGAACTCAGATCTGAGTTCAACCCAAGTGCAAACTATCATTCAGTAAATGGATGCAGCAACAAATAGCTGCATTGGCCAAGCAAATGGGTCAAGCTCATATATCTGCAGTCAGCACCCTTGTGTGCGACTTCTATGGAGGGAATCACCAAATGGTGATTGTGAAAAAGATATTGGAAGAGGACCTGTGACCACAAAAGAGCAGGCAAACTATGTGAGTGGTGGAGGACATAAGAACAACATGTACTCCAACACTTACAATCCTGGATATCGCAACCATCCGAATTGATCATGGCACAACCCAGCCCTCAACCCACCACAACAGCCACAACAGACACAGAAGCCAACATGGGAAGCAGCCATAGAAAAGTTAGGCTCAAACACTACCACATTCATGGATGAAACAAGGGTGAACTTTGCCAACCAAGGGGCGAGCATCCGTAACTTGGAGATACAAGTGGGCCATCTTGCAAAACAGATCTTAGAGAGGTCGCTAGGAACCATTCCTAGTGATACCATTGCAAATCCCAAGGAGCGTTGTTTGGCAGTGACTCTTCGAAGTGGCAATTCTTATGAGGAGCCATGATTTGGGTCCACTATATGATGTTTAGAATATGATTTAGACTCCCTTTTACTAAGGATTTGGCTTGTTTCTCTTGTAAATTTAGGACTTTTTGTATAGTTTTTAGGAATCCTTTGAACGTTTTGATCAGTTTTGGGTTTGTTTCAGGTACTTTCGGAGCTTAAATGAAGAAAATAAATATAGAGCATGAAAGGGGATGAAAAGACCTTCAAAAATGGCGTAAGAACGAAGCAAAACGGAGCCGAAATCAGTCCCGCACTCCCAGGCGCACAGACCCGCACGCCCAGGCGCGCATAGTGCGTAAAAGTGATGTTGTTCGGTATTTTGACCATAACTTGAGCTACGCTTACCCAAATGAGGCGATCTTGGTATCATTTTAAAGCTAAGGAAAAGATCTACAACGTCGCCATAAAAAGCCTTGCTCAAATTCGTCCATCTTTGGGGTCAAAATCAGTGCCGAAGTTGCTGTCAGATAAGAGAAAGCCCAATTGGGCCACTTTCGGATCAGTTTTGCTCCAATTCAATTAGGATTAGTTTTATCTTTTAAATATACGTTTTAGAATTAGGTTAGGCAGCCATTAGCAATCATTAGAGAGAGAAAGAGAGAGAGAGGGAGATTACATAATTTTAGAGAGTTTTATTAGAGGAGAAGATCAAGGATTGGAAGATCCAAGGCTTTTCCAGGGTAATCATGCATTCTTCTATTGCTTTTGTTCTTATTTTCATGATGTGTAACTAAAACCCTTGTGTTAGGAATTGGTGAATTTGTATGGATTAGTTTATTGATTTTATGAATTGATGTTTTTCCGTTTCTAAATCATGTGTTTGATTGCGTTTTATTTCCAATTCATAAATCAGGCCAATTTATGTCTTGTTTTGAATCTCTAATTCTTCAATTGAGAGATTAGGATTTAGAATAGGTCATGCCTTCAAACAATATAGTTATTCAACAAGTAGGGATACAATTGGGTAATTATATAACATGATTAATTCTCTATTCTTAATTAAGATTATTCAATGGTTTAATCTCTTAAGGAATTAAGGATTATCGAATTGAATAAGAAACAGTAATTATACAAGAGGGATCTAATAGTTACTAATTTAGGAATTTGTTCATGATTTAGGGAAAAACAGAGATTCATGATAAATAAACAACGCCTACAATGAAACCATGTTCCTAACATCTTTCTCAAATTGCTCACAACTTCTATTTATTTTCTGTTTTTAATTTATTTTCTATTTTTATTCAATATCAATTAGTTAATTAGAAACCTGTAGATTTTACTTTTAACTACTCTTTGGTGAGAATTAATTGAACAATTTGCAATCCCTAAGGGACGATATCTGGTCTTATTGACTATATTACTTTGCGATCTAGTATACTTGCTAGAGAGTGAAAAAGTTTTTGGCACCGTTGTCGGGGATTGAAATTCGTTTCAATTAGTTTTTGGTACTTAGTAGTAGTTTTAGGTGAAATTTATTTTTTTAGTTAGTTTCTTGTCTCAACAGGTGCTGCGTAATTTTTCTTTTGTTTTTGTGCTGTGTAGGAATTTATATCAATTTAAGTGCAAAGAAAAAGGAGAAAAGTTCAGCACTAGAAGAGGGGAAAGACCAACATTGAAGATGGCTGGAGGAGGAGGATCTCACAGATCCTCTCCACCTCCTCCTCCCAGGAAGACTTTGGCGGAATATGCAACTGTGGACCCGGACTTCCTTGCTTCTAGCATAGTCCGGCCAGCCATCACTGCAACTGCATTCGCAATTGATCCACAATACATCCACCTCATCATGCAGGATCAGTTCAGTGGTGCGCCGAATCAAGACCCCAGGGACCATATCACCAACTTCCTGGGCATGCTTGACTTCTTCAAGATCAAGGGTGCTACGGACGAGGCCATCAGAATGAGGATGTTCCCTCTCTCACTGAGGGGCGAGGCGTTAACTTGGGTGAACAACCAGGCACCAGGGAGTTTGTCCAGCTGGAAAGTAATTGTCTCCAAATTCATGGATAAGTTTCTTCCAGCTGGGATTCAAGAGAAGCTGAGGCAAGACGTTCACTCATTCATGCAAGAGGACAACGAGCCGTTGTATGAAGCTTGGCAGCGTTACAACCAGCTACTGAGGAAGTGCTCAACATTTATGCAAGACTGGCAGCAGATTCAATTGTTTAATAATGGGCTCAACCGATTCAATCAAAGCATGGTTGATGCAGCAGCTGGTGGATCGCTGATGAAGAAGACTGTTGAAGAGGCCAAGGAAGTTATTGCAAACATGGCATTCAGCAGCAGCAAGGATTAAGGGCCCATGTGGAGCAAAGCATCTTGAAGAGTCATGATCTGGACTCTAGTCAAATTAAGATCTTAATCGAGCACAACAAGCAAATGCAGCAGCAGATGGCTGCATTGACGAACCAGATAAGCCAGATCACTATGTCAGCTTCATCGAGCACTCTAAAGTGCGACTTTTGCGGGGGCGATCACCGGAATGGTGATCGTGCATTCGAAGTCAGAAAGGGTCCAACCACCATTAAGGAGCAAGCCAAGTTTGTGGGTGATGGAGTACCTAAAAATAATATGTACTCCAATATCCACATTCAGCATTCCCATGCTGAAAATAATTTGAATAAGAAGTTGCCATCCTTGAAGGGGGATTTGGCATCCCCCTAGCCTCCGAAAGGGGGAGCGTCTTCTCACTTTGTTTAGTGATGAGCTGTGCAGCGGATGTAAATGGAAGTGCTCTGAATTTTTCCTTGTGGTAGTTTTTTATTTTGTAGTTAGGTTAGATTAGTTTGCTTGAGGACAAGCCAACCTCTAAGTTTGGGGGAGGGATACAAAATAAAAAAAAATTCAGACCTGAATTTTCTCCCATTTTTAGTGTTGGTTTGTGTCCTTGGTAGGAGTAGGTAATTATTCTAGGCTTAGGACTATTTTTCTGATGATAGGTGTAAATACTTAGTTTAGGGTTAGACTCACTGATTTTTTATGCTAATCGATTGAGATGTAAATATTGTTTCAATCTGATTATTTTGACAAACTTTTTTAGAATTTGTGATTAGTGAACTGACCTTTAACCTAGTGAGATTTTGAGCCTAAACACTGAAGGGGTATGTGATTATTGAAATATTTTGATTTGAGACCCCTATTTCTTTCATGAGTGTGTTCACTTTGGCTGTGTTCTAGAACTTGACCTGTGACCATTTCAAGATTGATATTTGTTTGTATGCATGAAAATGATTAAGGAACTTAGGATTATGTTTTTGTGACCTTCAGATGAATTGCATTGACATGTTCCCTACGTTGCCCACTTTGAGTCTAATGATATATGATTTTTCTTTGGTACACTGCATTGATTGCATAATTTTTATGAGTACCTTAGGAATTTTGAATGAGCAATTGAGAGGAACAATTAAAAAAAGAAAAAAAATAGTGCAAAGTGTTGTGAGTCTACTTCTCTTCCATGAAAAAATAAAAAAAAGACAAAATAATAAAATAAAAAATATAGAGAAATTTGGAAGAGAGTAGAGAGAAAGAGGTGAAAAAAAAAGAAGAATAGAATAATTGTGAGTTGAGTGTGAGTCATCTTAGCATTCATTGCTCATTCATGAAATTTTTTAGGGAAATTTGTTTTTGCATTTTAGCCCTTAGTTTATTCCTTCTTTCTTTTATCCCACCTGACATTTGTAGCCATGGCCTCATTACAACCAAATATAAGACCTTTTGATTTGTGCATGTATTCAATACTTTCAGTGGCGATTTTGGTCTGTGGTCAAGCTTATGGTAACACTTTGTCATTGCAAGAACTTGTGTGCTTTATTGATATATGACCCTGAAACACATTAGAGATATACACTGAGAGGTTGAGAGTGTTCACTAGTCTTGAGTTCTTATTGGGTTTGTTTCTTTAACCAGGTTTTGATTATATGAGTAGCTTGTGAAAATATGTATCTGAATTGGTGAGTCGAAGTCTTAGGTTAGGTGTGTAAATTTTGATTTAGAGGGTAGTCTTTTGTTTTAGAATTTTTATTTTACTTTTGCCTGGGACATGCAAAAATGCTAAGTTTGGGGGAGTGATTAGGTCTAATATATGATTCTTTTGGGCTTAATTTCACCTCCTTTTTCTATGGATTTGGCTTGTTTCTCTTGTAAACTTAGGATGTTTTTATTAGTTTTAGGATTTTTATTAGGAATAGAGTCCTTTGAACGTTTTGATCCGTTTGTTCATGATTTCAGGTACTTTTGGTGCTTAATTGAAGAAAATATATGGAACTGGAGAGAGGACGAAAAGACCTTGAAAATGGCACAAGAACAGAGCGAAACAGAGCTGGAAAAGGTGGCTCACACCTAGGCGCGTGGGGCAGCATGCCCAGGCATGGCCACCACGCTGATGCAGCCTTATCAGACCTGGCACGCCCAGGTGTGGAGCCTAGTGCGCCCAGGCGCGCGTCACGCGATCAGGCCTTGTTGGGCCAATTTCTGAGCAGTTTTGAAGGATTCTCTTAGGTTTTGTATTTTTCTATTTAAACTAGGATTAAAAACTAGGTTAGCAACTTTGGTAGAAGGGAGATTACACATCTAGGAAGCATTCAAGGAGGAATCCATTGAAGATCTAAGCGTTTTTGTGGTAATTTAGGAATGAATTCCACAATTATTGTTTTTGTTCTTCCTTTCTAGCTCCTTGCGTAACTAAAACCCTTGTGTTAGGAACATGGTGAATTTGCATGGATAGTTTATTTTAATTTATGAATTAATGTTTTTCCGTTTTCAAATCAAGCTTTTGATTGTGTTATAATTGTTATGCATGAACCTTATCACTTTATGTTTTGGATCTCTAAATCTTCAATTGGAAAATTAGGATTTAGAATAGGCATTTTAATCAAACGGTATAACTATCCAACTCGTAGGAATACCTTTGGATTCTTATATAACTTTTCATAAATTCCACTGTTTTAATAAAGGTTATTCAATGGTTTAATTTCTTAAGGGATTAAGGATTATCAAATTGAATAATAAACAGTATCTGCACAAGAGGGATCTAGTAATTACTACCTTAGAAATTTTTTCTTGATTTAAGGAAAAACAATGATTCATGATTAATAAACGATGTCTGCAATGAAACTGTGTTCCTAACCACTTTTCTCCACTGCATTCAAAACCTTTTTAAATTTCAGCATTAGTTTTAATTTTAATTTCAATTCAAAAACAATTTGAAAAATAATTTTAGTTAATAGATTTTGCTTTTAAACTACTCTTAGGTGAAAATAGTTGAAACAATTTACAATCTCTATGGGACGATAACTGGTCTTACAGACTATATTACTTGCTGACCCGGTACACTTGCCGGTAAGCCAACAGTCTGCCCTTTTTTTCTCCGCTGCTGGAAAATCCCCTGCGATCACCGTGATTATGTAATCATCAGGGGAATCCTCAAGCTCTTCTGGTTTCTCTGTTGTTGGTTGGTTGGTTGTCTCTCTTGGAGTGTGGCTCCTTTCCGTTTCCCGTCGAACAGGTCTTGACGGGGAGCAACTTCTTTTGGTTTTGGTTGGTGAAATGCTTCTTCTTCTTCCTCGTCCTTCCTTGGTGTAACGGCGGAGCTGCCCGCCTCAGATCATCTGTTCAATTAAGTCTTTCAGCCATGTGCACTGGTCGGTGGTATGACCATATCCACCGTGGTGATCGCTGTAACACCCCAAATTTCGTCTTCCGAATAAATATGTTAGTAAAATGGTTTTATAAATAAATAATAATTCCATGCTTGATTTTTGGTTTGCATTATATGTATATCTATATATTATGTGAAAATATTGTATATGATGAGGTGTTCCATATAAAATATTATATTTTGCAATTAAGTCCTTGGGAAGGACCTAAAAACAATAATGGAAGGTCTTTTGGGGTTAAAATTAATTAAACAAAGTTTTTAGTGAAAACTGGTCAAAATACTCGAGTATTTTTGAAAATACTCGAGTATTCTGGTCAGTGTTGCACGAGTTAGTGCGTTTGGTGACTCACCACCACCGAGTCACCGCCGTTTGACACGATTTCAACCCCCAGCCACGTCCTATGACTCGTGGCGCCTTTCATGCAAACATTTCCATTATCTATTCATCCTTATAAGAGAAGGATTTGACCAATTCCTCAACTTTTGGGTATAAAAATCAATCCTTGAAGTTCAGAAACGAGTTTTAGGGTTCTAAACTTTCAGAGCAAAATTCGTTTTCGTCTCTGAGTCTTAACACACAAACCATACACCGTTTCGAAGCTCACATCCAAAGCTTCGAAAAGAGTCATAAATTGCGAGCTAAGCTTGAGTGTGGTGAGAGTGATGAGCTCTGCAAGTTAGAGCTTCAAATCTGCCAAAAACCAGAACTCTGTTTAGACCCGTCACATTCTTTCCGATTATCTCTCCTCCTTGAGAGTTACCTCACGTGTGATATACCATTGGAAAGCTCTTTCAACGAGCTTCGATTTGATACTAAGTTTGTGAGATTTGAGTTCCTGGATGAAAAGTTATGCTCCTGCGAAGTTAGGTGTTCAAATCGGTCCAACTAGATTTTCAGATTCAGAGAGCCGACTTTGAGCTTCGATTGTGGTAAGCTCAAGCCTTCTCTTAGTCTGAAACTTATTGGTTTTCAAAGTCCATGTTATAGAGAACATAGTCTAACCAATTTCCCCAATTTTTATGCATAATTCGAATGTCGATTGATGTGGTTTTGAACCTCTGCTGAAACCGTCAAGCAAGCTCGGGTGGGGAGTGGTTAGAGCAATTGGTTGCTGTTCTCTGTGGAGTTTTCGTTCAAGAACGACCCTAAGGTATGGGGGAAGCTTACCATTTGCTAGAATAAGAGTAAATTGCATTAGAAAGTAGGAGGAGTCACCATGAGACTCTAAGGGCATAGATTGAAATAGGAATATGGCTTGGAGGCCAATCTGAGGCATGCTACATGTTAAGGCAAGTTTATTTGGTTGTATGTGAGCTTAATCAATGCTGAAATTATGCCAAAAATGAGTAGAATTGAAATTGGTACTTTAAGTTGCATAATATGTGATTTTCATGCATAATTGATGAATGATTATGATCTGTTGTGAATTGATGCGATCTCTATGTTGAGACAAGTTTTAAATGTATAAACAAAGTTATGTTGATCATTGGTTTAAGTTAGAATTGGTTAGATTCGAAAATGGTATGTTAAAACCAAGTTGTAGTATTCTGCTGTCAAAAAATACTCGAGTATTTTGTGAAATACTCGAGTATTCTGGGCTGAAATACTCTAGTACTTTTGTGAAATACTCAAGTATTCTGAAACTGTAAACTACTCGAGTATTTTATGAAATACTCGAGTATTCTGGGCAGTCTGGTACACAATTTCATGAAATTAAAGAACTACTCGAGTATTGAAGCTACTACTCGAGTCATTTTGCTAAAATGTGGAGAAAACACCATTTTGAATCTAACCACTTCCATTTAAACCTAATGACACTTAAAGGGAATAATGTGATACTTCCTTTAGTAAATCTCATCATCCCAAGCATGGAAATTGATATATCTCATTGATGAATTCATTACATATTGTATATGATGAGATTAATGAATTATCTTAAGGGAATACTTGCATGCATTCATGCACAGTGAACGGTGATGAGTTATCGTTGTGTCATGTTCATGGAACATGAGGAGGGCCTCTGGGAGTGCCAAATGTTACTGCTTGCTCGATGACACATTAAGATGGACTATGTGGGCAGTATGTGGTATACTGTTGGTTTGATGGTTCAACGGTGTGTTACACACAAGTCGTAAGGTTTACGTTTTGGCGACGTGACGTTCATCAAACATGGTGACGTTGTTTATCACCTCTGTTGTGTATCACAAGTGATAAGGTTTACGTCCTTAGGCAACGTGACGTTCATCAGATGTGGTGACGTTTTTTATCACACCCGTTGCATGTTGATAAGTGATAGGTTTACGTCCTTGGGCGACGTGACGTTCACCAGAGAGGGTGACGTTTTTATCACTTCCGAGCAAGTACGCCATACGTTTGATAACGTATTATTTGTATTCTGTGAATACAATGGTGTTATGGAAGGACGTTCATCTGAGTGATTAGTTAAAGAATCTCAGGAATTGAGAGATAGGGAGCATGCATCATAGCACCTATTTGGAAAGAGAAATAAATGGAATGGCGGGTGCTCATGTTTATGCATTTCTATCATCATGGGTGCTTACTTGTGGATGTTAGGACTTTATTCTTATTTGATAATGCGAATGTATAAGCTTACCCTCTGCCCTTAATAGGTTTTGACCAGGTACCTAGACTACCTAGAGATTAAAGGAAATGGGATAGAGACTCTTTTGTACAACTCTGAGGACTCAACCAGATGAACGAATGGATGAAGAACCAGTGACCAGCTCTGGAACGTCTCTATTTTTGATAATGGAAACAATGTGTATATTTTGAGAGATGTATCCAAGAGAAAACCTAGTTTTTATACTTTAATATAACCGTGGTACACATCAAATTTATATACCTGATTTTATGAGTCAATGAACTATTTTAATATACTCCGCTCACTCTGATTTTATCGTTCGGCACGAAGGAAGTATTGTTAAAGTTGATTTCCTGGGATGACCTAATGACTAAGTTATTTTCGAAAGCTACTTTGTACTACAAAGGTTATCTCAAAATGATTCTAAAATGTTCAGCAAATAATTACTCCTTCTACCGAATTTAGTTCCAATACATGGTTTAAATTTGAGTACCACATTCATTTGAAAAATTTTCCTACTCAAACTTTTCCAACATTATTTTATATAATGGACTGAAATTCTTTTTTTTAAGAAACGAGGGATGTTACATTTTATGGTATCAGAGCAATGGTCCTGACTCTTGGTCCTTGGGTGTGCGGTTCAATACGCTGGTCCTCAAGAATTGTAGAGTTTCTTGTGAAGTATGCTCTTACATACTTCTAATTGGAGTAAAAGGTTCTATCCCTTGACCCTGGGTATGTGACCAAGTATCTGTCTATAGTGTTTAAAGTAGCCTAAGTTGAAGTATGATTGTGATGTACTTCTTTTAGGTCAATTCCAACCTTAAGCTCATAGTGCTGATCCATTATGGCATCAAAGAATCAACAAGGGATGATTCCAAAGGATCTAAAGGCGAGCTAATATCCTCTAGGGAGGGTATTTTCTTCTAGCATGAAAACTAACAAACCCCCGGAGTTAGTACTAGGAAGTTAATTAACCCTTGGTGAGGATGGGAATCGATTGCGTTTTCTTGTATTTGATCCACCCTGCTACCTCAAGATCGAACTCCTACAAGTTTTCTTGTAGTTGTTTCTCTCGTATGTTTGAGCTATTCTATTGAGCTATCTCTTCAGATTAAACTTGGTCTACTCATTTTTCACAATTAGGTGTGATCTTGGACTTGGATTGGGTACCCAAGAATCAAGTGATAACTAATTGTAATAGAGGGGCGAGAATCCAAAACCCAAGATGTTTGAGTGTTGTTCTCATAGTGGGGTAAAGGAAGAGGGGAATTAAAGAGATTATGGTTACGAAGAATCTCCCGGATATTCTCTCGTGAAGTGTCGGGTTCGAGCAAAAGTTAGATCCTGTAATAGCTAAAGTAGTTCTAGAAAGGTAGTTATCAGCATCAAGAAAAGTATCCACAGGATGAGATTTATATTCTACTTTGATCAAGAAATAGATAGGAGTTGGATGTACCGTTTGAAGCTACAGCTTTAGTATAAGTTGTGTGATGAGTGTTTCTTAAGTCCACCATATATGACCACACAACCATAGTACAGATCTAATATGACGACAAGAAACCGAAATCATACTAATGCGATGCTGGAGAGGATCACGACTGTGTTGGAATCAATGGAGCAATGGCAACAGCAACAACTTCAGCAACCACCACAACCAGTTAATCCGCCACATCAATGTAATGTCGGTAATGTTGAGGCTAAGAGTTTAGCGGATTTTAGAAGTTGTAATCCACCTAAGTTTGAAGGAGGATTTAAGCCAGAGAAGGCTAACAAGTGGATTCATACTATGGATAAGATTTTTAGAACATTAGACTGCACGGAAGCTCAAAAGGTGGCATATGCAGTTTATATGTTAGAAGGAGAGGCTGATAATTGGTGGAATCACACGGTTCAACTTTTACACTATGAGGGAAAGGACGTCAATTGGAAGATATTTATGGAAACGTTTCTCAATAAATATTTCCCAGAGGACCTGAGAAGGAAGAAGGAAGTTGAATTCCTACAATTAAAACAAGGAGATATGAGTGTGGGCGAGTACGCAGCTAAGTTTGAGGAATTGATGAAGTACTCTCCATACTATCAAAACAATCCGGATGAGAGAAGCAAATGCATCAAATTTGAAGGTGGCTTGAGACCTGAACTGAAATATGTTTTCAGTTATAAGAAGATCCAAAGTTTTCCTACGTTGGTTGACATGTGTCGGATGTATGAGGATGACAAGAAGGCTGAAGTAGCAGCTGATCAGGCAAAGAGTAACCAGCAGAGTTATGGACCACAAAGAAAGAAAGGATTTAATCATCGGAAAGCGGATCCATATTTCAACCAGAAACGAGGCAAAGGTAGAGTTGAAGACGGGAATGGGGTTAAGACTCGTAGCAATACCCTTACTGTGAGAAATGCAAGCATCATCATTATGGAAGAATCTGCTGGGCAACAAGTACTTGCTTCAACTGTGGGAAGCAGGGTCATATTGCACGTCACTGCAGAGAACTTGCGAAGAGTGACCCCACCAGATTTGCTAGCAAACCAATGACTCAAGGAAAAGTGTCTACCCTGAATAGAGTAGAAGTTAACCAATCTCCTGATCTCGTGCAAGGTAACCATTTATTTCAAAACCAACTTTGCATGATTGTGTTCGATTCGGGAGTTAACCATTCTTTTGTTCTATATATATGTGAGATTAGGTTGAAGTCGGATTCACCTAATTGTTTTAGAATTAGAGACTCTATGAAATTCCCCAAATTAGTATCGAGGTATTTGATCACGACACTAAGTTAAAATAGATCCATTATCCTTTATCACATTTGGATGTGATTTCTAGGAAAGTTAGCATTTCCTCTTGTGTTACTTCCACTCGATTCATGCCGAAGTATTGGAGCATACTTTCATGTGTCGAGACCCGGACTTGGAAGGAGGAAGTTTTATGAAAGGAAGGCGGGTGTGTATACATCAAGGTGATTGAATACACACAAGGTGATACAATTGACTCATGACTCGAGTTTTACAACGACCATGGTTGTTTGAGGATTTGAGGCCTTCCTCGTGTCACTATGCTTTAAGTGTTAATGACCATGGAGAGTCGAAGTAATTGTTCAATTAGAAGGAGTTGAACAAGGGACAACGCCGACGGACAGAATTTTAAAGGCTCGTGATTGGAAACTCTATCGTCGTCATGACAAAGCAAAGGAGGTAGCAATTACAACTGGGCCGAAGGGCAGTTCATGTGAGCTCTACGGGGATTAAGAAAGTGGTTTTAAGAAGCCTAATAGATACGAGTTTGATGATACAAGTAGACCGACGAGAAGTAAGAAGGGAAGGATGCAAATCACAATAGAATTCCTAATTCGAATTCGTGAATTGCAACAAAGAGCTGAAGAGCTAAGGACAAATAAGAGATTGATTTCGTAAGGGAAGAAACCTAGGTTCCATAGGGGACGTTTTAGGGACAAGAATTTGGAGTATGGATGATTTGCAAATTGAAGGTTAATTATGGAGTTAAGCCAAATGGGTGAGTAAAGGCTACATACGAATATGCTAAGTGGTGAAGCTAAAACACAGTGGAACTATGTAGATTTGATATTGGAAGCAAAGGAATGGCATGTCACTTGAGAATTATTCAAGGATGAAATCTTTGAAAAATTTGAGAAAGGAGATTGAATTATTGTAAATAAGGTAGGGTAATATGAATCTCGGAGAAAACACTGCCAAGTTCAAAAGATTGAGGAAGTATATTTCATTGCAATTTTGATGGAAGGTGCAAGCATGCGGAGTCTGGAATGAATAATGTTTGAATTCCAAACTAGATATCAACTCTTGAGGAATAAGTGAACTAACTATGGGAACCAGAATTTCATGCATAAGGGGTTAAAGAAATCTCAATTGCATGAAAATAACTGAAAAGCCAATGGAAGGAAATCATTTGTCAATTTTAAGGTGGGAAGGTGAGGCGCATTATCATGGGCTGGGTAGTGATATACTGAAAGGGATATTTGATTTCAGTCGCATGAAAATTAAGTCTTATTCGTCGGATTAATTGAAGAAGAAATGCAAGAAGGGAATGGTCAACCAGCAAATCAGGAGTGGAAGAGTTTTCCATCCTGCTAGGATGCGAGTTAGATTCGGATATAGGTAATCTGAGTTTATCCTTCCTCTGATCTGAATTAATGTAATCAATTATTTCGATTGCGTTAATTTCGTTCTGTGATCTGAAAATCTAAGCAGATCTTTAATTTGAGTTTCTGTGATCAAAACCCTTATCACAGTTGGATGTGATAAATGTCTTTGGGCGCTACAGAAAGGGAAAGATCAGTTAAGACTAGAGAAATTAACAACCACCGGGATAGGACGAGCATTTGTCTCCCCAACGGAAATGCCTCTAGAACTTGACAATCTAACTAGGTCTGATGGCGACGATAAAGTTCCTTATCTTGAGTTCATCTAACTTAAAGATAAATCGTATGGTCTTTCTTGAGAAAGACTATATCTGAAAGGGATGATTTTATTGCTAATAGTTTAAATGTTAGGACTGATCACCCTGATATTTATACTGTTAAGGAATAAAGTCATATAAATAATTCCTTACTCGTGCTTGAGTGATCAGAGTGCGCAACGGGACAAGTTTTTCTCAAAAAGATCTTTAGAAAATGTTTTAATTGAACAGTATATATATATATATATATATATATTTCAAAGGTATTATTCGAAAAAAAATTTTAGTCAAAAGATTTCATTTGAAGGAATTGCAAGATAATTTTTGAGGAAGTTTAAGAAAAACCCTTCTATGTGAACAAGGATTTGTATATGCTTTGGAATGCAAAAGTTTTATTTGAGAAAAATTTCATTTGAAATATTTTGTGAAACATTTTGGGACAGAGAGTTTGAAAAAGTATAAGAAAATTCCTTTTAAGTGGGGGAGAGTTCTCCCTAATTATGTTTTGAAAAATAATAACCTCAAAACAATTTGTTATGAAAACGTGGAATTTTAAAGGAATGAATTTCGGGGACGAAATTCCTTTTAAGTGGGGGAGTAGTGTAACACCCCAAATTTCGTCTTCCGAATAAATATGTTAGTAAAATGGTTTTATAAATAAATAATAATTCCATGCTTGATTTTTGGTTTGCATTATATGTATATCTATATATTATGTGAAAATATTGTATATGATGAGGTGTTCCATATAAAATATTATATTTTGCAATTAAGTCCTTGGGAAGGACCTAAAAACAATAATGGAAGGTCTTTTGGGGTTAAAATTAATGAAACAAAGTTTTTAGTGAAAACTGGTCAAAATACTCGAGTATTTTTGAAAATACTCGAGTATTCTGGTCAGTGTTGCACGAGTTAGTGCGTTTGGTGACTCACCACCACCGAGTCACCACCGTTTGACACGATTTCAACCCCCAGCCACGTCCTATGACTCGTAGCGCCTTTCATGCAAACATTTCCATTATCTATTCATCCTTCTAAGAGAAGGATTTGACCAATTCCTCAACTTTTGGGTATAAAAATCAATCCTTGAAGTTCAGAAACGAGTTTTAGGGTTCTAAACTTTCAGAGCAAAATTCGTTTTCGTCTCTGAGTCTTAACACACAAACCATACACTGTTTCGAAGCTCACATCCAAAGCTTCGAAAAGAGTCATAAATTGCGAGCTAAGCTTGAGTGTGGTGAGAGTGATGAGCTCTGCAAGTTAGAGCTTCAAATCTGCCAAAAACCAGAACTCTGTTTAGACCCGTCACATTCTTTCCGATTATCTCTCCTCCTTGAGAGTTACCTCACGTGTGATATACCATTGGAAAGCTCTTTCAACGAGCTTCGATTTGATACCAAGTTTGTGAGATTTGAGTTCCTGGATGAAAAGTTATGCTCCTGCGAAGTTAGGTGTTCAAATCGGTCCAACTAGATTTTCAGATTCAGAGAGCCGACTTTGAGCTTCGATTGTGGTAAGCTCAAGCCTTCTCTTAGTCTGAAACTTATTGGTTTTCAAAGTCCATGTTATAGAGAACATAGTCTAACCAATTTCCCCAATTTTTATGCATAATTCGAATGTCGATTGATGTGGTTTTGAACCTCTGCTGAAACCGTCAAGCAAGCTCGGGTGGGGAGTGGTTAGAGCAATTGGTTGCTGTTCTCTATGGAGTTTTCGTTCAAGAACGACCCTAAGGTATGGGGGAAGCTTACCATTTGCTAGAATAAGAGTAAATTGCATTAGAAAGTAGGAGGAGTCACCATGAGACTCTAAGGGCATAGATTGAAATAGGAATATTGCTTGGAGGCCAATCTGAGGCATGCTACATGTTAAGGCAAGTTTATTTGGTTGTATGTGAGCTTAATCAATGCTGAAATTATGCCAAAATGAGTAGAATTGAAATTGGTACTTTAAGTTGCATAATATGTGATTTTCATGCATAATTGATGAATGATTATGATCTGTTGTGAATTGATGCGATCTCTATGTTGAGACAAGTTTTAAATGTATAAACAAAGTTATGTTGATCATTGGTTTAAGTTAGAATTGGTTAGATTCGAAAATGGTATGTTAAAACCAAGTTGTAGTATTCTGCTGTCAAAAAATACTCGAGTATTTTGTGAAATACTCGAGTATTCTGGGCTGAAATACTCTAGTACTTTTGTGAAATACTCAAGTATTCTGAAACTGTAAACTACTCGAGTATTTTATGAAATACTCGAGTATTCTGGGCAGTCTGGTACACAATTTCATGAAATTAAAGAACTACTCGAGTATTGAAGCTACTACTCGAGTCATTTTGCTAAAATGTGGAGAAAACACCATTTTGAATCTAACCACTTCCATTTAAACCTAATGACACTTAAAGGGAATAATGTGATACTTCCTTTAGTAAATCTCATCATCCCAAGCATGGAAATTGATATATCTCATTGATGAATTCATTACATATTGTATATGATGAGATTAATGAATTATCTTAAGGGAATACTTGCATGCATTCATGCACAGTGAACGGTGATGAGTTATCGTTGTGTCATGTTCATGGAACATGAGGAGGGCCTCTGGGAGTGCCAAATGTTACTGCTTGCTCGATGACACATTAAGATGGACTATGTGGGCAGTATGTGGTATACTGTTGGTTTGATGGTTCAACGGTGTGTTACACACAAGTGGTAAGGTTTACGTTTTGGCGACGTGACGTTCATCAGACATGGTGACGTTGTTTATCACCTCTATTGTGTATCACAAGTGATAAGGTTTACGTCCTTAGGCAACGTGACGTTCATCAGATGTGGTGACGTTTTTTATCACACCCGTTGCATGTTGATAAGTGATAGGTTTACGTCCTTGGGCGACGTGACGTTCACCAGAGAGGGTGACGTTTTTATCACTTCCGAGCAAGTACGCCATACGTTTGATAACGTATTATTTGTATTCTGTGAATACAATGGTGTTATGGAAGGACGTTCATCTGAGTGATTAGTTAAAGAATCTAAGGAATTGAGAGATAGGGAGCATGCATCATAGCACCTATTTGGAAAGAGAAATAAATGGAATGGCGGGTGCTCATGTTTATGCATTTCTATCATCATGGGTGCTTACTTGTGGATGTTAGGACTTTATTCTTATTTGATAATGCGAATGTATAAGCTTACCCTCTGCCCTTAATAGGTTTTGACCAGGTACCTAGACTACCTAGAGATTAAAGGAAATGGGATAGAGACTCTTTTGTACAACTCTGAGGACTCAACCAGATGAACGAATGGATGATGAACCAGTGACCAGCTCTGGAACGTCTCTATTTTTGATAATGGAAACAATGTGTATATTTTGAGAGATGTATCCAAGAGAAAACCTAGTTTTTATACTTTAATATAACCGTGGTACACATCAAATTTATATACCTGATTTTACGAGTCAATGAACTATTTTAATATACTCCGCTCACTCTGATTTTATCATTCGGCACGAAGGAAGTATTGTTAAAGTTGATTTCCTGGGATGGCCTAATGACTAAGTTATTTTCGAAAGCTACTTTGTACTACAAAGGTTATCTCAAAATGATTCTAAAATGTTCAGCAAATAATTACTCCTTCTACCGAATTTAGTTCCAATACATGGTTTAAATTTGAGTACCACATTCATTTGAAAAATTTTCCTACTCAAACTTTTCCAACATTATTTTATATAATGGACTGAAATTCTTTTTTTTAAGAAACGAGGGATGTTACAATCGCAGTATTTTGACTTATCCTTCCGGTACATCTTCTTCAAGGCCGGTGGCCTCTTTATGCCCTTCATCTCTGTTGCCATGGTTTCCCTGAGGATTTGGCTCCTCGAGGCTATGAGGGAAGTGTATTCTTCATATCTTCCTCGAGGGACGGTTGTTTTTCTTTCCCCCATTTCCTTTCTTTCCTTGAGTTTTTCATCCTTTTGACCATCCGCTCGGTCCTTATTCGCGAGGCGTGCTGCTTGCCCCTGATGGAATTCCTCCAAATTCACAAACTTCCAAGATCCCTCTCGAAGTTCGTTCATGTTCTTGGGGGGTTTTCCGATTAGGGAGTTTGGGAACTCCCCTGTGAGGAGCCCTTGAATACATAAAAAGGATCGAGACCCCAGCCTCTAACCCTGTTATTTTACTAGCTTCATTCATGAACCTGGTGAGGTACTCCCTTAGCGTCTCCCCCAACTTTTGTGTGACCGCGGTGAGAGTGTGGTCTGACCTTGGGGGCGCCATGCTAGTGGAGTACCTGTTGAGGAAGGCACGTTTTAGTTCATCCCAAGATCGGATAGATATTGGTGGCAGGGTGTTGAACCAAGTGAGCTCATCCTTATCAAGGGTCAGGGGGCAGGCTCGGCACTTCATGTCGTCCTCGTCGCCATAGTAGAGTATTGCCGACTCGTAGTTGGCAATGTGGTTGGCAGGATCAGAGGTGCCTGTATACCTCTGGATGTTGCTGGCCTGCCAGGGGTATTGTTGGGGAGTTCAGAAGACAATGATCTCGTCGGAGAAGGGGTGTCCTGCATGAGGAGGATGCAGAGGTAGGTGTTGCTCTAGATGAATGGAAGAAGTTGGGAAAGAGTTCAGAAAGAAATGGGAGATTCTTTGTGGAGGAGGCATGGAGTTGGTAAGTGGTGGTGGTGGTGGTGGTAAGACTTCATTGGGCCTCCCTACGGGGGTGGTGCTTTCGTGCTGATTTAGCCTGGCGATTTGTGCCATGGTGATTTGTTATAGATCGGCAATGACTCGATTTTGTCGCTCGATTAGAGACGTTTGCTGTTTCAGCACGTCCATGATTTCCTCGTTAACTTTTGTTGAACCGACAAATTGTCGGGAGTGACCATCAGATCGAATTGTCCTCGATCCTCCTTGCAAGGTCTTAAACCTCCCCTCTGACATCGGGGCTCATCACGAGCACGAGATCCACGCTCTTGGGTCCTCGCAGCTCTTTGCTTCGTTCTTACTGCTTCGGTCGCAGGGGAGCGGTGAGGTGGAGGGCCCTTTCTTCTTCCCTCGTTGGTCGAGGGGTGGACCCCGGTGGGTGCCTGCAATCTGGGGGGTGGCATCTTGAAGGTGGCAGTATCATCGTCAGATGCTACTAACCCCTCTTGGAAGGGTTGTTGGGGGTGTTCTCCAACTCTATTCCTGGAAGGACCTTGTCTTTCTGCTGCTGCAGTAACTCCGAGAAGTAGAGGTGGGGCTTATGGTGCTTCTAGGCGAAAGGGTGGTTCCACTTGGCCTCTACAGCCCCGACCCCTGCGCCCAGGCGTCCGCGATCGTGGCCACCACCACGACCACCCCCGAGATGATCTTCACCACCTACGTGGTCTATGTTGTTGTCAGACATGTTTGGTAAGAAAGATGAGGTGGGAGTGTTTTGTTATTCTGCTTCCCACATATGGCACCAATGTAGTGGATCTATAAAATGAGAATTGTCCTTGACCTATGAGACCGTAAGACCAATGACTAATGGCCCTAGAATCTGAGTGAGATCAATGTTTAATGTGTGACTAATATGGAAATATCTGGGTATCCAATGGGGATATACAGGGTCTCCCTCTGTAAACAAAGTGTGTGCAATAGTGACAACTTAGGGATGAGAGAATGTACCTGAGCCCTTGGCAGCATTATGCCTTTTATAGGGTCATACGGATAGGGCCCAAAGGGGAGGCCCTTTAGGGTTTCCATGCTGACATCAGGTTCAGGGAAATATTTGCAAAATATTTGGGATCTTTCCAGAATTGGGACAACGTAGCATGTTCTAGAACTTGGACAACTCAACATGTCCCTTCTCATGTCTAGCCCGTTTAAGGACGTTGGGTGGATGGCACGTGACCTGTACGGCATCCCGAGGTCGGATGGTGACACCCGTCCTTAGTTTGGCCACTCGGAACACTCCGAGAAGAGGTCGAGCATATGGCCGGTTAGCGACCTTGTGGTGGGAGGGGGGTCTGACCTGATGGAGGTCAGGTTACGCAAGACGTTTCCGACCTATGGAAGGTCGGGTTGAATAAGACGCCTCCGACTTGGATGAGGTCGGATTGACCGAGACCTTTCCAACCTGTAGGAGGCCGGGTTAAGGCTCTGATAGGCCGGTCCTATGTTTGGCCATAGTTCGTCCAACTAGGACTGTCTGGTCGGTGTTACCGGTATTATCTTTTAACCTTACAAAAATAAAAAATATTACCTTAGTTTTTTTTAATATGAATTTTGAATAAATGAATAAATTTAAGTATATTAATTTTTGTTTTTAAAAATCAATGAAAAATATTTTAAAAATGGTAATATTTCATATTTAATAATGTAAAAGTGGTTATATTTTTTAATATTTTAAACCGTAAAATGTGTGATTTTTTTTTATATTCCAAACCGATCAAATAAAAATCAGATAAATTTTTAAAAATCCAGGAGATGAGAGAGAAAGAGCAAAGCTACTATGTGTACGTTTGTTTTCACAGTAAGAGAATGTTAGAATCATGTTTAAAAAAAAAAAAAAAAAGAAAACATGTGAGCTGAAGTTTTTAAGTGAATGCGCATTTGAACATTACAAACGCTAGAAACAAACAAACTACTATATATTACTCGAAGAAATAAAAAAACAACGCATAATAGCAACTTAATAGCACATGAACCAATCCGAAATCGAAACCAACTTTACTCTTTTCAAAGAGTTTATAGGGTTGAAAAAGTTAAATAGGAGTAAGAGACAAAAACATCATTTGTGTGTTTCAAGAGAAACACTTTTTGCAGTAAGAAGCATTTCCCAAGGAGAAATTTATGATGTTTCATCTGTTTTTATTTATTATTCCCTCCATTTCATAATATATGGCCTTTTAGGGTTTTTGTTGCCGTTCCATATTTTTTTATCCTTTTACAATTTTAATACAATGAATGCATAAACATATTTTTCATTCCAATTTTAACCTTTCATTCAATCATTTTTCTTACTCCTCATTAATTATACTTTTATCATCGCTTTCGTCTTTAAACCACTATCATTAATTAATGAACGCACTTTCTTATAAAAATTAAATACTGCTTACAATTTTCAATAAAGATTAAATATGGACATTTTAGACAAAGTACACATAACACTTATAATAATCAATACTTTCTTAATTTGCTTGCTCAGACCATGTAAGACCCGGGCTGACGAGGGTGGGAGTGATAGCCGGTGCAAGAAGCACGGACAAGGAACGGCTCCTGGCAGACTTCTAAGGGAGGTGTACATGAATGAACCGACACATCGAAATAACGGGGTGATCTTGAGACTTTGTATGTGTGGGATTACATAGTACAAGAAGGCTTAAATGAATTGATTGGTATTACCCATATCAACAAGATGCATCTTCTTTTTTATAACTCATCATTTAATAACTCCATGGTTAAGTGCTTGACTTTTGGAGTAATTCTGGGATGGGTGACCTCCTGGGAAGTTTTTTGTGGAAGCGTGCGAGTGAGGACAAAGCACGCTGAAAAGACCCGTGTTGGTATGTGGGGTCAGTCGCAATCCATTTGTCTGTCAGGGACGTTACACTAAAAGGCCAAATAAATTATATAAAATTTTTTTATATTTTGATTAAATTTTTCTATTTAATAATTGAAGAGAAAATAATAATAAAAGTATGAAAATTACTCCCTCCGGTCTCTAGTATACTACATTAAGAAAAACAACACATACTTATCTTGGTTTCAAATATAAGAAAAAGTTAAACTAACTTTTTTATTCTTAATACAATTATTCCTAAAATATTTCTATAGAGTAGTGATTTCATTTAATTTTTGTTTCCTTTTCAATGGAATTTTCCTAGAGTGGCTATGTTTTTTTATGAATTTGAGAAAAATTAAATACATCCAACTAACTTTCTTAATAAATGTGATTCAGTTATTTTTTCTTATAATAGAGATTGGATGAAGTATATTGAAGAGAGATTGAGAAATTGGTGGTGTGTAACACCCCAATTTGGAACTTAGAATTTTCACTAAAAATTTGTGTCATTTTTTTTATAACATTTACCAAAATTCGTTCATTTTATTTCTTTTACAAAAAGGTTTTCATAATACTATTTGAGTTACTTGGTTTTCAAAATATTTGCAACATAAAATTCTTTTTCCAAAAAGAGATGTTACCAACACATTTCCAAAAACTTATTTTCTTAACGCCATATTTATTCGATGGTTAACTTGCAGAAACATTTAATAACTTTTTTAACTTGATACATAACCAAAAGAACTTCTTTTATTTCTTTCAAAATAATCCTTTATTCCAACAGGGGTTACATCGGGATAGAGTAATCATGTCTTAATCACCTTAAGACAGGGTACAAAACAAAGACTACTATACTATCCTAGATTACTAGTCTTCATTGCTATCCTCCGCCACAAGTGTCTGAGAGTTTCCTCGGTTACCGCTTCTGCTTCCTCCTCATATGGGCGCCATCTCACGATCCTCTTGCAACTTGAGCAACCACTACTGGAACTTCTACTTGATCTGTCATCTGTGAACATTGTTCCCCAATGTCCACAGGAAAAGGAAATAGAGAGAGTAAGCACTTCTGAACGATATTATCGTCGATGGCGTGGGCTTACCATAGGGGAATATTAAGACCATACAATCATTATTACCATTACCTTATAAATAACTTCAGTTAATTACCATAAATCCTTTCCCAAAAAAAAAGGTACGCCTCTTAAAAACCATAACCGTTATATTTAATTATCTTTAGGTTCTAAGTTTCAACGTCACAACCATCGGTAAATCAAAAGGGGGTACCGTTACCGAGGTTCAAGGGATGGATAGCACACACGTTACATCTCCTCCACCAGTCCAACCATATCCTAGTTCGGAAGCAGATGGGACGCACAGGAACCCTAACCACGCCGGCATCGAAGTCTCAAAACAATAGTCTGAAACCAACTTCCTTGCGGTCAGCAAAATTACAAATACATTTTCCAAAAAGGAGTCCAAAATAAGCAGAGCTTCTAGCCTCGTTCGGGTTCCTTCTCACCATCTATGATTTGCTCAAGGGGGCGACAGCACTTTCTCTAGTTGCGCATGTAGTCCTCGCCACGACACTAACTTTGGTCATTGTAGCATTTGTCCCGCCTAGAGAAGCGCTCAAGGCTTCTTGACGTTCACCGTCCTTGCCCTCCCCTATCACAATCACCACTTGAAGAGACACCAACCTCCAAGCATACGGTATATTTCCTTTCCACTACATCACTCTCAACGCAAGGTTTAGAAAAGGGGTTCCTAAGTCTTTTAAGTCATCGAAGGGTTTTACTAAGTTGAACACTCCTAATTGTGATCGACCCATTCTAAGCCACACTTCTAACGGGTCTCGACCTCTAAGGGATTAACCTATCACAGGCGCTTCCAAATCACAGCTAATTCCAAACCGAGCTCACAACCACGGCGTTCCATTCACGTGGCCGGCAAAACTTAACGATCAAGCACGTCACCATGACAGTGCGATCAGGGGATAACATTATAAACTTTCATAAATTTCCGTAACGATTCCATACCAATTCCTTAAACCATAAAGCCTTTTAATCAATCCCCAAAAATTCTCCAACATAACATCACATGAATCAATTATTTTCCAATAACAGGTTTATATAACATATACGCCAGACATGTTATCATTAACAATTTAATATTATAATCGATTCAGCATCATAATAAAACAGAATATACAGCACATACAATTATATTCGAGGGATCGTTGTTTTCGTATGAACGGCGGAACACACACACAATTGCCGTTCTACTACTCACCCGATAGATCCCTAGTTCCGACCTTTGAGATGATACGGAACGTCCTAACATTACCCTACATGCCACTATGTCTTAAGAAGGCTTCTCTCTCACCTTGATGTGAAGCTAGGAAATTAGTGTCCTCTTGAATCGAATTTGCATTACTTGATTCCAAATGAGAACCCTTAACAATTTGGTACACGTAATCCAAATAACAAATCAATTTAAACAATTTATTAAAAGGACATTTTACAAATCAAAAACTCTTAGTATCATTTAAAAACACAAAACAGTATCAGTAGCTTAAAACCTCTTTGAAACTAAAAACAAATTACTACACTAGAAAAATCACTTTTTCTTTTACCTTTTTAAATCATGAAAACCTTTTCTAAAAATAATATAACTTTTAAAACTTAATTATCACCTTTCAAACATAAATTCCAAAACATCACTTACTCAAAAACTCATTTCCAGATACCTTATAACAACTACCATTTGCAGATAATTCATACGGCAGGATTTTAAATCATTTGTTTTGATGCAACTTTAAAACTAAATTAAGCAGTAAATAAAAATCACAACCATATTACAAGCATACTTAATTCATATAAAACATAACTCATGCATTCAAACTAAAAATATATTTTTCTAAAGTTGATGCAATTTCAATTACAAGTTCTAAACAGAATAGAAAATTTACTTTTTACACATCAATACATTTAGGCATTTAAATTCCTAACAAATAAAATCACATATTTTATCACATCAATCAATTTACTAAACCATCAGAACATTTAAGCTTACATTCACAAAATCACTTCCATAATTCCTTTTGAACTCTATATACTTATACTAAAGATCCTAACATAAAATTCACATACTAATTCATTGTAAGACAATTTCTATAGTTGATGCAACAAATTTATAATTTTGGACAGCATGTACTACAAGTCTCAAAAATCACTTTTCTCACAATTGGTTTATCAAAAAGACATGCCACTTTTTCCTAAAATTTCTTCACAAGTTCCATTATAAAAATATGAGTTTTATAAAATAGTTTTGCTTGCTGGACAGCCACCAAAATTCAGTTGCATCACTTCTAGAAATTGAAACAACATGTTCTAACATCCAGATACAATTATAAACAAGTTAAGTATTGCAACACATACAAAATTCATCATTTGGGATCTCATAGTTCAATAAAATTATTTTTCAGATATACTTTATCTTCTCATCAGTCACATAATTTATTTCATGCATACACATCAGTAAACATACAGAGGCATCATATAACCATTTAAGCACTTAGGAATTTAGCAAAAATTTATCCTTTCTTACCAAATAATTTTTGTCCATCAAGAATAAAAATAGAAGAGTAATATAAATTTATAAACACATATATATTCTATGCATATGATTCCATACCTTTCAAAAATTACTTTAAACATCAAGCTAAATAGAACATAAGCACTTTTGAGTCAGATCATTTTTTTGTACAGCTCTTATCAAAATAGCTTATTTACCATACCAATCCATATAATCATATAAACACAAATCCAATTAATCATTTTGAACCATATCAGATATCATCAGATACACATAATTACCAAACAAAAGAACACATGCAACATCATTTAAAAACAATATAGGCCTCACGGCCACACACATACATCACAATTTTATAATTTTTTTTGTTCATCATCACTTGCTTATTGTCGTGTTCTTAACCGAGATCAACCTTAAAGATATGGAAAAGCCTTGAAGAATGATCACAACCATGATATTAATGTAGGACTCTTTAGGATTTCTGAAGATCCAGTTGGGATAATCAGGTTCTCCCTAGTCAACAATGTGTGTGCTTGTGTCAACTTAGGGATGAGAAGACGTACCTTAGCCCCTATAGCATGGTGGTTCTTATAGGGGATTACCTGTGTGTTGCGGGCCGTTCTGATGAGTCTTCTGAAGAGGTGGAACTCAAGTAGGATTTGTATAGGATATGATAAGATCATATCCTTAAACCCTGTAAGTGATAAACTTTATCCAATGCTGTTATATCTAACCAAGAGTCGTGGGGAATCCAGTGATAGTTACGGTTTGATAAGGCTGTAAACGATAAGGATTAGATTGGAAGTCATGTGCTAGCTGAAAACCTTATCAGTACGTAACCGGTGGAAACCCAGTTCGCTCGGTATAAATATCCTATCGACACCCCTGTATCAGTATCGAAGTAGTGGGCGTAATGAGCCCTTTGGTCGGTCGTAGCTCGGTCTACTATAGGTCCACTACATAAGCCCCCCAAGCTCGGTTGGGTGATTTAAGCCCTGCCGAGCTTATGAGACGAACGAGCCATATTCCGATCGTATTTTCAGTGATCAAAGTAGAAATCCAAGTCTCTTTTTGCTTCGAACGGAGCTGTCGTTTGATTGACCCCGGAATGACCTTCCGTTACTCCCTGAATCTACACGTGTCTTTAACCTTATCGGGAAGCGTACCGTTATGATTTCAAACCTAACAGAGGTGCCACGTAGTCTTTTTTCAACGCGGAATGGGCTTTTTGCACCTAAGGCCCAAACTTTTTGAGATAGTGGAGGGAAGTTAAAAGAAAACCAAAAGGCGGTTTCTCATTTCCACCTATTCTCTTTCTTCTTCGTACGTTCTCCTGAGAAATTGGAACTCAGAAGTGAAACTGCATAAAGGCCTCCTTGCAACAGCTTCTTGCCAGGGCCTTGATCGACACTTCCACTGCATTTTTTATTGCCTTGAGTACCTCAATCTTCATTGCTTTTGATCATTCGCTACTAGCAGGTAACTGAACTTTCTCCTTCAGAGCATTTCTATTTTTGCTATTTTGATGTCTTCTTCGTTCTTGCATGTGGTTGTTGCTATTTGTTTACTGCATTTCCAAGTGTTGGATTTTGCTTCTAATGCTTTATTGCTGTTCGTGCTCCACTACTGTTTCTTTGTCCCCGATTTATGAAGAAATCGCTTTATTCGTACATTTCTGGGTTTACTCACTTTTCTGGTTTTGAAAAACTTTACACATTTCTGGGTTTTTGGGTTTTCTGGGTTTTGCGAGTGTTATTTTTTCTGGGTTAAGGGGTTTACTTTCTGGGTTCAGGAAAAACCCCAAACCGTTTTGTTGTTGTTGTTGTGATACCTCGCTTGCCCCTCAAACTTCTTTATCCGCTTTACCGCCTATTGAGCGATCGCTGTAGAATTTCTTAGGTTTGCTTTACGTTTTTCTGCACTTAAATTCTTAGGGTTGGTACTGGAGCGTCGTTTATCATGAGTGAGGAATCTGTAAACTCTGATGTGCCAAGAACACATAAAGGAGGAAACCCAGAGGTTTATGTTAAACCGATTGCCATGTATTTCCCTCGGACTTTAAGAGAGTTCAGGCAGGGTGTGATTCAGTATAGGATCGCCGAAAGGGTAGAACAAGGGAGGTTAAGGAGGCTTCATAGAGGTATTAGACATTTCAATCGGTTTTGGGAAACTCTACCCAGAAAGGGAGGTGTTCCCAAACCGATCGTAAGTATTTGATCAAGTTTTTGTGGTTCTGACTCCAAGTGTGCCCCCTTTTCCTCAGGTATGAAGAGAAAGTGTGTTACTAATCCCGAGTTGTACCCTCTTCCACCAGATTCAGATGAATATGACTGGGTGGACCGAGAAGTTCTTGGCACTCAATCCGAGCTTACAACACATCAATCATTAGACCAAACACGAGCCATAATTTTGCCATGTCCAGGAGACAACGCAGGGAATTTGTACTCCATTACTCCAGTGGATGAGAATGAGAGAGTCTGCACCAAGATTCCTTAGGGTAGTACAGGCTTCTATTTTTACGAAGAGGTAATCACTCGGCTTGGGATAAGGCTGCCTTTTACTGATTTTGAGATGGGGGTTCTGAACTTCCTAAGAGTAGCCCCTACTCAGCTGCATCCGAACGCATGGGCGTTTGTGAAGGTTTTTGAACAGGTCTGCTCAGCCATGAATTGGGCTTGTAATCTTCGTATCTTTTTTCATCTTTTTGCTCCACAGTGTAATTCATTTGAGAAAGGTTCGGCTAAGAAACCCTGGGTTTCATTGAAATCTCGCCGAGGATATGCTTTATTTACCAAATATTCTGAGTCTTGGAAGGGATTCAAACCTTTTTTCTTTAAGTACAACTTTAATGGTATGGGGGTCTGCTGGTTTACCCGACCTAGGGAAAGACGGGCTCTTCCGCGGTTTCCTCTTCAGTGGAGTGCCAGTTTCTTCAATCGACCAATCGCTTCATACTCTTCCGACTGGAAAGAGCTTGCTGAATTTGAGAAGGAGGTTTGTCAGTCGGTTGAAAGTTACTTGCAGAAAAATGGGATGATAGAGACGAGGGATATTGTGAATATCCCTTCTTTGGAAGTTAAAACGGAGCTTGGTATAGTGTATTTATTTCGCTTTTCAATTTTTGTGGTTTGATCGGCTCTGACGACTATTGGTTTTGTTTTTCTTTGAGTTTGTGGTTTGATTGGCTCTAACATCTATAAGTTTTGTTTGCAGAAAACATGGCCGCTCGTTTGGCAGCTCTGGTTCAAGGTCAAGGTGGTAAGAAGAGAAAAACTCCTGCCACTTCTGGATCCTCAAATCTGAGTACTCCAAGCTTGAGTACTTCTAGCCCAACTCCCTCTGCCTCGACTGCCGAGGCTTCTCCTCGGCCAGCCGCCAATATGGTTGCTGTTGCTTCAACTGTTTCTGTGGCCCCTGGTGGTCAAGTTCAATCAACTTCTCCTCTTCAACCCCTTCGCCAACGCCGACGAGTGGACAAAGGAAAGGAAGAAGTAATCGAGGGTGTAAACCCAAGGACTGAGGGACCAAGTGCCCGATCTGCTGCTGCTCCTACTGCTGGTACCACTGCTGCTGCTCCAACTTCTACTGAGAATCCTCCTGACACATCCATATGGGATGTGCAATTTGATGAAAGATTTGGGAAGTACATCTGCCCCGAATCGGATTGCACTCGTTTCAGAACGCTGAACACCGACGAGTGGTCACGTTGCACATGACACTTGCTAAGTATCTCCTCAGGGGGGCCAACCTTGCCTATTTCTTGGCCAAACATCCTGATGGTCTTTTCACTGGCTACAACGCCGAACAAAGGGAAGCTCGGGATCTTTCCGCTGCTCAAGAAGCCAGTCTCTCGGATGAGCTGATCTGAGTGAAAAACGAGCTGGAAAACCTGAAGGCTGATAAGGGGGAGCTGGCTAAGGAGAGAGATTCCTTAAAGGCTTCCCAAAAAGCAGCTGAAATCAAGAAGAAGGAGGCGGAGGAGACTCTGAAAAAGGAACTTCAAGTGCATCAGCAGAGGGTGGATGAATTAAAAGCTGAGGTTGACAAGTCGGCGGTGGTGGCTCTGAAGCTGAGAGAGAAAGCACTGTTTCACAAGAAGAAGAAGGCGACCAACTTCTACAACTGGGGGAAAGCGGTTGATGATGCCTTTGTCTCGGCCATTCAGCAAGTTCAATTTCTGAACCCTGAATTAGAATTGAGGGTGGTTGGGGCTCATCCATTTCATGCTGTTCAAAATGGGAAGTTGATTGATCTTTCATCCAGGGCTGAGGTAGATCTGCAGGCCGAGGATCTTTCTAATCCCCTTGAGGAGCTGACCGAGGCACCAGACTTTGATGACTCAAGTTGTTTTATCTGATATTGAAGAATGACATTTCACCCTTTGCTATTTTGTCGTCTTGCCGTTTGCTCAATGTATTCTGAGCGTTTTAACTTGATGCTTTTGTATGCTGCCTTACCGAACAACTTACTTTATCTTGCTTTCGCTCGTGATGAGCGTTGTTTTGGACAATTTACCTTACTTTGCGCATTTTGATAATGATATCATATTGTTATTTACTTTTTATTTCGTTCGTCACGTTTCGGTATTTACTAATGTGAATTCAAACTGCATAATTCATTGTGAGTAGAACTCGGATCGCCGACTTTAGCCAAAGTGGGATCCTCGGACCGCGAAGTAAGGAAAGTAGTTTCCTGGATTCGGGCGTTCTATAAGTATGTTGCGGAACTCTCGAAAAGAGTTGTGCCTCGGTTTGGCTCGGTGGCTAGCCGAACCAAATGAGTCGCGTGTTACATCACAATGTTCAAACAAAGATTTCGAATAAACCGAAGCATTTATTGATAAACGATTACAAAAAATGAAATTATTCATCTGCTAACAAATTCGTATTAATCTTCTAACCATTGTCACTAATCTAAGAAGGATGTTATCCTTCGTTTATTCGACCTAAACATTATTGAAAAATTAACTATCCTAACAGTGGATGTCAAAGTGTGAGCTTAACTGTAATAGGCCCTGAGCTTGGCCACGTTCCATGAGTTACCTACTTCCGTGCCCGAGAGAGTCTCCAATTTGTATGCTCCAGATCCGGATTTAGCTTTCACTCGGTAGGGGCCTTCCCAATTTGGTTTCAACTTTCCGACTCCAGCATTTCCTTTGCAATATCTGCTCGACGTAGGACTAAGTCACCAACTTCAAAATTCCTTGGTCGTACCTTCTTGTTGTATTCCCGAGCCTGCCGCTCCTTCATTCTACTCTCATGGGCTGCGGCCTTTTTGCGAACTTCTTCCAACAACACCAGCTCTTCACTGATCAAATGGTCGTTTGTTTCCGAGGGACGTTCAAGTGTCCTGAAGGTGGGAATATGCTTTTCGATTGGGATGACTGCGTCACAGCCGTATGTCAAACGAAAAGGGGTTTCACCTGTGGACAAATGTATTGTTGTCCTGTGTGACCATAGGACGCTCGGAACTTTATCTGCCCAAGTGCCAGCAGCGTTTCCGAGCTTCTTTTTGATCCCATCTAAGATGGTTCTGTTGGCAGCCTCGGCTAACCCATTTGTTTGTGGGTGTTCAACGGAACTAAAATAGTGAGTAATGTTTAGATCGGCTGCTAATTGTTGGAAGTGATATGCTGCAAACTGAGATCCATTGTCTGTGACTATGGCATGTGGCACTCCGAACCGAGAAATTACCTCTTTGACAAAGAAAGATTGAATCCGAGCTGTTGAGATCGTTGCTAATGACATTGCTTCGATCCATTTGGTGAAGTAATCAATAGCCACTACTGCAAATTTGAGTTGGCCTGGTGCAGTGGGAAACTTTCCTATGATGTCCATGCCCCATTGGTAAAAAGGCCAAGGTGCGCCGAGAGAGTGTAACTCTTCACCAGGCTTTTGATAGACGTCACTGTGAAATTGGCACTGAGTACATTTCTTGACATGTTCCATAGCGTCTTTCTGCAGTGTAGGCCAAAAAATAGCCCGCTCGGATTACTTTTCTCGCCAAGGACTTTCCTCCCATGTGATGGCTGCAAATACCGCCATGAATCTCCTCCAAGATTTCCTCAGCTTGGGATGGATTGACACATCTGAGCATGGGGGATCCAAAACCTCTCTTGTACAAGACTCCATTTAGAACTGTGTATTGGGCGGCCTTTTTCACCAATTTCCGAGCTTCGGACTGATCTTGGGGGACAAACCCATGTTGCAAGTAAGTAAGAATTGGGTCCATCCATGACTGAGATATTGAGACCGCCAAAATGACGCTAGGTCGGGGAATAGTTTCTTGTATCAGAGTTTTGTTATTTTCCGACCCTTTTTTACTTGCCAATTTGGACAGAATATCGGCTCGGGAATTTGAATCTCTCGGTACATGTGAAATGTTAAATTCAGAGAAGTTTGAGATGATTCGTTTTACCTCTTCCAGATATTTTTGTAAAATGGGCTCCTTTGCCGAGTACTGACCCTTGATCTGAGAAACTACGAGTTGTGAATCGCTGAAAACTGACACTTGCTCTGCTCCAAACTCGTGAACCATCTTGAGGCCTGCCAGGACTGCCTCGTATTCCGCTTGATTGTTCGAGGTTTGAAACTCAAATTTCAAAGAGTATTCCATACACAATCCCTCGGGGTTTTCAATGATGACTCCAGCTCCAGCGCCTTTCCTATTACTCAATCCATCCACATAAACTGACCAAAGATTTTGAGAGTTGTCTGTCTGGATATCTGTGAACTCAGTAACAAAATCGGCAAGCACTTGCGATTTCATTGCCTTTCTTGGTTCATAGGTAATGTCGAATTCGGAAAGTTCGACAGACCATGAAACCATTCTGCCAGCTAGGTCAGGTTTGTGAAGAACTTGACTGAGAGGTTGAGCGGTTCTTACCAAGATTCTATGCGCCTGAAAATACTGTCTCAATCTTCGAGCGGATGTGATCAAACAATATGCAAGTTTCTCAAGTCTTTGATACCTCAACTCTGATCCTTGAAGTGTTCGGCTAACAAAATATACTGGGGCTTCTGTACCTGCGTTATCTCGTACCAGAACCGAACTGACCGCCGCTTCCGCTATCGACATATATAGAATGAGGTTCTCACCAGGAAGAGGGCTGTGTAAGACTGGTGGGCTGGAAAGATATTCTTTTAATTGAATAAAAGCTTGTTCATAGTGCTCATCCCAAAGGAAATCCTTGCTTTTCCTAAGGAGCTGGTACCACGGCAAAGCTTTCCGAGCGGCTTGGGATAAGAACCTGGAGAGTGCCGCCACTCGGCCCGTGAGTTGTTGAACTTCTTTAAGATTTGCTGGGCTCCTCATATCTAGGACTGCTTTACATTTATCGGGATTGGCCTCAATTCCTCTCTCGGTTAACATAAATCCGAGGAAAGAACCGGCTGGAACTCCAAATACACATTTTTCCGGATTCAGTCTCATGGAATATTTCCTTACCCGATCGAGTATTGTTGTGAGGTCCTTGGCATGATTCTCTTGCTGTCTACTTTTTGCGATGATGTCATCTATGTATACCTCCATATTCGAGCCGATCATACCTTGAAAAATCTTGTTCATCATTCTCTGATAAGTAGCTCCCACATTCTTCAACCCAAATGGCATGACGTTGTAACAGTAAGTTGCCCTGTCGGTGATAAATGTCGTTTTGTCCTGATCGGCAGGGAACATTGGAATCTGGTTGTAACCAGAGTAAGCATCCATGAATGATAAGAGTTTGTAACCAGCTGAACTGTCGACGAGTTTGTCAATAACAGGGAGTGGGTATTGAACTTTAGGACAGACTTTGTTCAAGTCTGTGTAATCAACACACATTCTCCATTTTCCATTGGGTTTTTTGACTAAGACGGTGTTTGCCAACCAGTTTGTATAGTCAATTTCCCGAATGAAGCCTGCTCGGAGTAGTTCAGCAACCTTTTCCTCTATTGCCACGGCCTTTTCCGTGCTAACTTTCCTTTTGCGTTGCGCCACTGGTTTCGACCCCGGTATGATGCTCAACTTATGACAAATAAATTGGGGTCGATTCCTGGCATATCGGCTGATGTCCAAGCAAACAAATCTTTATTCGCGACTAATAGTGCGGCCAATTCTTCTTTAACGCCTGTGGGCAAATCAAAACCGATTTTCACCTGCCTGGGGGGGTCGTCAGATAACGTTAAGAACTCCCATTGTCCTTTTGGGGTTGGTCTATTTCTGTCGGATTGGTCCCGCATATCCAGGTCCGCCAGGTTGACATTTCCCTTACCCAAACAAACTCTTTCCAGATTGCTCGGATCCTTGCTTTTCACTTTCCCCAGGCTAGCATTATAACATTTTCTTGCTGCATCCTGCTCGGCTTTGACCGTTACGACTCTATCATCAGTTCCGACGAACTTCATGGCCAAATGAACTGTTGATACCACTGCCCCAAATGCTTGCAAAGATGTTCTCCCAAGTATGGCATTATATGCTGCCGGACAATCAACCACCAAAAACTTTACGATCTCGGTCCTGGCTGAGGGTTGTTGACCGAGGGTTACGGGGAGTTGGATGTAACCCTTTGGTTCAACAGTGTCCCCAGTAAAACCAATCAGTTCTCCTTCAAACGGAGTGAGATTACACTCCCTGAGTTTCAAAGCTTTGAATAACGGGAAAAACATTATATCCGCCGAACTACCTTGATCAATAAAAACACGTTTTACCTCATAGTTGCTGATCAAAGCAGTTATCACCATGGGGTCATTGTGGCCCGGAAGGATTCCATCTAAATCTTCATCATCAAAAACGATGGGAATATTTTTTGTTGATCTCTTGGCAATTGGTTTATGGCTAACAGCCAAAATTTGGTTGATGTACTTTTTTCTGTCGGCTCTCTTCTCCCCACCTCCAGCAAAACCTCCCGCAATAGTGTTTACCAGAAAATCATTTTTATTGGTGTTTGATTCGGGAACAGGAGTAGGGTCGGTTCTCTGCTTCCTCGTGTTCCGATCATTTGGTGACCTACTTCTCTGGCGTTTAGGTTTTACTGGTGATTGAGATCTGTGTCTGCTCCTTCGGCCAGCCGCATCTCTGATGTACTGCTGCAACTTCCCATCTCTGATCATCTCCTCAATCAGGTCTCGCAGCCAGATGCATTCGTCGGTTGTATGGCCATAACCCCTATGGAAATCACAGTATTTTGACCTATCACGCTGTGCGCCCTTTCTTAAAGACGGAGGTCTTTGGGCAGAGCGTAATTCGGTCTGCATAGTTTCTCTTAAAATCTGACTCCTCGAAACAGTTAGAGGGGTGTAATCCTGAAACTTATTCCGGGGAGGAATTCGTCGATCACGATCGTTCCTTTCCTGTCTGCCACCAAAATTTCGTCACGTTTTTGTTTGTTTTGACTTGGTGGGTCGGCACACTGTCTTTCCTCTCTTACTTTCTGCCCTTTGTGGAATTCCTCCAAATTGATAAATTTGTTTGATCTTTGCCTTAGCTCTGCCATATCTTTTGGAGGTTTGCCAATCAAGGATTTTCTAAAATCTCCAGATTGTAAACCTTGAGTGAACAATAATACTGCTACCCCAGGTGCTAATTGAGGGACCGAGCTTGCTTCTGCATGGAAACGCGAAAGGTAATCTTTCAAGGACTCATCTTGCTTTTGGGTTATAGCTGCTAAGGTGTGGTCGGACCTGGGCTGGATACAGCTAGCCGTGTATCTATTTAAAAATACTCTTTTCATCTCTTCCCAAGAATTAACAGAATTCCGAGGGAGAGAAGAGTACCAACGCAATACTGAAGGTTCGAGGGTCATGGAAAAGGCTCGGCATTTCATTTCTTCTCCTCCGCCGTAATAGTTCATTGCCCCCTCGAAAGAGACAATATGGTCCACTGGGTCGGTTAGACCGTTATAATGTGGGACATTAGAAGGGCCCAAGTAGCCTTGAGGGGTTTGAAACGCCATGATATGTGGGGTGAAAGGATGACCAGGATGAAAATCACCCTGATCCTGGTTAATGGAGGGGTTAGCATGGAAATTTGGTGGTGGAAGCTGCATTATTGGTGTTGGTTGGGGGTCCATAGTTGGTTGGTTTTGTGGTGGAATAGAGGTTGATTGATTTTGAGCAATCCTTGCCATGGCCTGCTGTTGAAGGTCGGCAATAGCACGTCCTTGTTGTTCAATTAAAGCCGTTTGTCTGTTTAGGATGTTAATCATCTCTTGCTCCCGAGCCCGAGCAGATGCAGATGTTCCATAAGACCTTCCGATGGAGTGGCTATGATGAGAGTTTCCAGGTGCAGTTCTTCCTGGTTCAATCTGGTTCTAGGGGTTGTACTTATGTGGTCGGGATTGGGTGGTACAGGAGGGGTACGTTGGGTATTTCGGCCATGATGTGCTCGAGTTCCAGTGGTCCTGGATGTGTTTCGAGTGGTTGGGGCTGTGCTGCTCGAATAACCATGGGTGGAAGGTGGTGGTGTTGGAGGGGGTGGTGGTGGTGGTGGAGGTAGTATGGTTCGTAGAACTTGGAGCGGTTGGGGGTTGCTTCTAGTCCTAGGATGAGAAGATTGTGGTGTTTGGGAATGAGTAGCGTGATTATTACTACGATTAAGGTTGCGATGGGGGGTGGATGATTTTTTGAATGGTTTGGTGGCTGAGAATTATTCGCTGCACCAGAATGGGAGGTTCGTGGCGGTTGTCCATTATCTGCACGATTGTGGTTGAGAACATCGCGCAGATCACCAACAGAATGGGGCTGTGGGTTGTTGTTATCAGCGTTTCTAGGCCTACCACGGGTGCAGGTGATGCGGTCACGGAGGTCACCAACCTGACTTCTGGTGGTAACCATGGTGGTGGTGGGAATGATATGTTATTCAGGTTCCCACAGACGGCGCCAATGTCGTGTTCTTAACCGAGATCAACCTTAAAGCTATGGAAAAGCCTTGAAGAATGATCACAACCAAGATATTAATGTAGGACTCTTTAGGATTTCTGAAGATCCAGTTGGGATAATCAGGTTCTCCCTAGTCAACAATGTGTGTGCTTGTGTCAACTTAGGGATGAGAAGACGTACCTTAGCCCCTATAGCATGGTGGTTCTTATAGGGGATTACCTGTGTGTTGCGGGCCGTTCTGATGAGTCTTCTGAAGAGGTGGAACTCAAGTAGGATTTGTATAGGATATGATAAGATCATATCCTTAAACCCTGTAAGTGATAAACTTTATCCAATGCTGTTATATCTAACCAAGAGTCGTGGGGAATCCAGTGATAGTTACGGTTTGATAAGGCTGTAAACGATAAGGATTAGATTGGAAGTCCTGTGCTAGCTGAAAACCTTATCAGTACGTAACCGGTGGAAACCCAGTTCGCTCGGTATAAATATCCTATCGACACCCCTGTATCAGTATCGAAGTAGTGGGCGTAATGAGCCCTTTGGTCGGTCGTAGCTCGGTCTACTATAGGTCCACTACACTTATTAATTATGTTTTCATTCTTATAATCAAAGTAAAATAAAAACAACAATACAGTACAGATAAAAATCAAAATTCTCAAAGCAGGTATCAATTACAATCTCAGAATATCATTTCCTTATTTTGTCATCAATAATTTGATCATCAAAGGTTTTAACAAGGGGAGATCAATATCTCTTTAAACAATTTTTGTTTTGTCCCTTTTTAATCCTTATTCATCTGACCTTCAACCAAATTCACATTTACAAATTAAAATTTAGATTATATCAGAAAAAGATTAGAGGTTTTAATTTCACAATTTCTTAATCAGAAAAGAGTAGAAGAAGTTTTTATTTAACAAAAGAATGAAAAATAAGAAATTAAAAATGAAAACAAAAATCAAGATTGTAGGATTACCTCTTCTCCTTAGCAAAGAAGAGCTTCAAAGTGAATATGAAAATTTTTCCCTTCCTCTCAACAAGAGTCATGCCCCACTCTCTCTTTCTCAAGCCTTTCTCAAAAAATTTTCTCTCAAAATGATTGTTTGTTGTGTGTAAAGGAATGAGGGGTCTTAGGCTCTATTTATAGGTGAAGTGGGAAATGAATTTCCCCCCAAAACATGGCTGAGTTACACACCCCTCTCCTCATAAAATGGGTCAAAGAATTTCGATTTTTGCCTTAACCAAGTCTAGGAACATGAACATGCATTAAATGGGATTTTTCCAACTCCAATAAGCCTTAAACTCTAAGATTCTTCTAGGTACATTTTCAGAAAATTTCCCCTCTCTTTCTTGTTAGAATCTACAATCGGTCCACTTATCTTTGGGAGTTAGGGTAAGCACACCTTCTACATCTTTTGAGGGAATATAAGGACCATTTTCAATGGCTTCCCAAATGTTCACATCTATGGCTTCTATAAAGATTCTCATCCTAATTTTCCAATAACCATAACCCTCTCCACCAAACATAGGAGGGCGATTAATTGAAGCACCTTCACCACCAAAAGGATTCGTAGAACCCATTGTAGTTTCCTCAAGGATCTTAACGAAAAAGCTCTATGCTCGTGTCTTTCGACCGAGCTCTGATACCAATTGTTAATTGATTGATTTTCATTGGTTTTAATCATTTAGATTTGTTTCTTGCGAAAATCTTTCAAAGTTTCTATAACACCTATTCAACCCCCCCCCCTTCTAGGTGTTCTCCTAGTGTTCCTATTTGTTTCAACCACCGATTGTAGGTTCTCACAATTGGTATCAGAGCTATCAAGTTGAGACAAGCGGCGTCTTCATCATCCGAAGAACTAGTTGATTGGCTTTTCTTGTCTTGTTCATCATCACTATTCCAAACTATGTATGCCCTTTTAGATTTCTTTTCTTTCTCCTTCTTCTTTAGATACTTAGAGCATGAGTACTTGAGATGACCGGGCTTTCCACATTCATGGCAAACTACACCTTCTTTTGAAGTCTTTGTCTTGTAGTGTGGGGAATTCTTCTCTTTACTTTTGTCCTTGTTCAACCTTCCTTTTCTCCTTAGAATCTTATTGAACTTTCTTAGTAGAAGCTTCATCTCCTCTTCATCAATATCCGAATCGGAATCTTCATTATCATCATCATCGGAACTCTCTTCCTTTTGATATGACCTTTGAGCTTTAAGAGCAATTCCTTTTCTCTCTTTTTACTTATCCGACTCTTCATGCATTTGCAAACGTCCAAGCTCCATTTCATGTTCTTGTAGCTTTCCGAAAAGTGTTGCTAAGTCCATGGTGTCCAAGTCCTTTGATTCAACAATTGCGGTAACCTTAGGTTGCCATTCCCTACTTAGACATCTTAAAACTTTGTTAACAAGTTCATAATTCACGAAAGTTTTACCAAGAGCAATGAGATGATTAACAATATGAGTAAAACGTTTTTGCATAAAACATATAGATTCATTAGGCAACATACGAAACAATTCATATTCATGCATCAAAGAATTTAATCTAGCACGCCTAACTTCACTAGTGCCTTCATGTGTGACTTGCAAGGTGTCCCACATTTCTTTGGCATCACGACATTGGGAGACTCTAAAGAACTCATCATAAGATAGAGCGAAGGTGATGATATTTTTAGCTTTTAAATCATATTGAATTTTTAGCTTTTAGCCTCACAAGTCTTTTAGTTTATGAGTTTGGGTAGAGTCGGTAGAGTCATTAGAGGGTAGTGAATCACTTTTTATTGCATGATTTTATCATATTTTGAGTATTCACTTTGCCTAAAATCAATAGGTGGCTTAAAGGTTTGAAAGAAAAGGTTTAGTTTTTGAGAAAACAAGTTTTAAGTGATTTTTAATGTTAATAATCGATTAACAGATTTTGATAATTGATTAACAGTGTATTTTGAACTGATAATCGATTAACAAACTTTTGATAATCGATTATCTGCACTTTACTCGAGTATTTTTGGTCTCACTCGAGTGAAATTTATCAGACTTTTGTATTACTCGATTAACACTTATTTTACTCGAGTAAACAGGGTCTGTAACTGTTTTAAATACGTTTTTCACTTCTCAAAAGCTATTCTAAGTTGCTCCAACTTTTGGGTATTCTATATAAACCTTTTCCTAATCATTTCTATCAACTAGAATCATTTTTTAATACACAATTTTACAAAGAATCAAAGCCACACTATTCTCTCTCACTCTCTCAAGATCAAAGCTCTCATTTTTACATTCTTTGATCAAGAACCTTGAATCTCTCATGTTGATATTTCATAGCTTTTGAAAGAGATTCATAGGATTGTTATTGTTTTTCATTTGAGTTGTAATCTTTGCAAAAGGCAAGCTATCTACAACAAAGGAAGCCTTGATTTTGTGAATCAAGCAAGTTTCATTGGAAGCCTTGGTGAGGCATTTCATCAAGCACTTGGAAGCCTTGTTGAAGAACAAGCATTTGGAAGTCTTGTGAGTGAAGCAAGCATTTGGAAGTCTTGTGAGTGAAGCAAGCAATTGGAAGTCTTGTTGTGAGGGATATCAGCAAGCAAGAGAAGAGGTTAGATTAGATATCAATAGGATTACAAGGCAAGGGTGTGGTATCTCTTGTAGGCTAGCAAGAAGGAAGTCTTGTGAGGCATTTACTTGTAATTTGAGAAACTCTAATTCCTCATAGTGAAGAATCTCTCTTGGTTGAAGAGGGGACTGGAGTAGCTTTCAAGTGGATGAAAGTGAACCAGGATAAATCACTGTGTCGTATCTCTAAACTCTCTACTCTTTACAATTCTTGTTATTAATTGTGTTCTTGATTGAAAACCTAGAAAAAGTGATTTTTCATAATTGATTGAATTGAATCTTAATTGTGCAAAATTAAGTTTGGGGAAAATCATTTTCATAACTAGGTTAATCAATAAGAATATTGGTGTTGACTGTTTCCGCTTAATCTCTGATATAATATTTGTTAATTGATTGATTTTCATTGGTTTTAATCGTTTAGATTTGTTTCTTGCGAAAATCTTTCAAAGTTTCTATAACACCTATTCAACCCCCCCCCCCCCTTCTAGGTGTTCTCCTAGTGTTCCTATTTGTTTCAACCACCGATTGTAGGTTCTCACAATTCCCATGTATTTGGACAGCTCACTCTAGTCAAAGTGGGAAGACACAATTTTCATTTACTCACTTTGAATCCACCTCTCCTTTATCCAATCAAATTAAAGCTTTGTACTTTTAAAATTCAAAAATAAATAGAAAATAGAATAATCTGGACTGTGCAGCTAATAACCTTTCAAATAAATATTTGAACATACAAATAAAATATTTTGAAATCCAATAATTAATTCTAGGCTTTAAAATAATTTTTCCAAGCATAAAACATATAAAATCATACCGTTACTGCAGCAGATAAAATTTTCGAAAGATACCTCATAAAATTACAGTTCTTATATTTTTAGAAACTACATTTCAATACAATCGTTTTCATATAAAATTTATAATTTTTGGACTTACGGTTTGAAAGTTATGAATTTTTGAAGTTCTAAGGATTTCCTCCAAAAATGCACTTCATAAGCTTTCAAACAAATTTATAATTCAAAAAAATACGAAAATTATATTTTATTTGGTCAATGAAATCAATAAGGTATTTTCAAAATACATTTTCCATGCTCATAAAAATATTTTTGGGTCAAAGAGTCATTAAATGCATTAAAATCACATTTTCAAACTTAAAACTCAAAATTCGTACAGTACTGTAGCAGTGATAAAATTTTGAAGACTCTAAAATAAAAATAAAAACTTTACATTTTCATAATCTAAATTTCGATACGATCGTTTTGACATATCATTTGTAATTTTCCGACTTACGGTTAAAAAGATATGAATTTCTGAAGATAGAACATCTTTAATCCTTCAAAAGCATTTCATTTTCTAAGATCATTTAAATCAAATACTATACCTTAAAATATTTTCACCTTAAGAATACAATTTAAATGTATTAAGGAAAACATTGGTATACATGTATATATAATTTATATATACCACGTGTATATATATATATACATATACATATCTTTATAAAACATACTATTTTAAATAAATCTAGGTATCCAAAAATCAAATATAATCTTTTAAATTCAAATATAAATTCACAAATAAATTGGGTAAAATTGTGGGTCTCACAAAAAAGAGTATATAATAAATAAAGGTACACTTGAAAAAATAAATATAAATGAATATAAGGTTTCTAAAAGTACATAACTCATAAGATAAAGTAAAATAGTGAAATGAACATAATTTATGGGACGGAGAATACTTATTTCATTGCACAAAACACATATTTTAAAAAATTTAATGATTATTTTGATTTTTGATAATTATTGTTTCTAATATGTTGTTTCTTTCCCTCAATCATTAATTTCCCTTAACAACTTACCTAAATTATAAGTCTGTTTAATAAATATAAATATGAAAAATAATAATTGTTAAACTTTTAAATTTGTAAAAGATACAGATAACCTGAACAAAAAATTGTTTATATTTGAAAAATAAATAGGAATCGAGAGACTATTTTAAGATCTACTTAACAAGTAGAAGTATAACTTTAGTTATTAAAATAAGACAAGTAATAATTATCTAAGAACCATCCTCTATGATAAATGCAAATTTATGTTTAGACTATACTAGTACCTTAGAAGTTAGAATTAAAAGGAAAGTTGATTAAATAAAAAATAATTAAATAAAAGATATGAGTTTTACTTTGTGATTCTCATTTTTATTCTCAAACCTCATTTTTTTATAGAGTTTGGTTAGAATTTTTTTTCGATATCTTTGGATTTAAAAGTATATTTTTCGATTGATTCCTTATTAAAAAATATATTTTTAAAGTTAAAAAATACATTTTTTTTTCATTCATGTGTTGAAAAACATTCCAAATTAACCTTATAAAAAAATTGAGGGCCTAAGATAAAAGTTGGGTCGGAGAACTAAAACTCAAAATATATATTAACTTCTATTCACCTAAAAAGTTTTTCGCATTATTTTTCGTTTAATTTGTTTCCGCGCTACTCTATTTTATTTTATATATATTGCTTCGTCTTCGCTCAAATATTTGATCTCTCCACAAAAACAATTTTTTTTAACATTCTAGTAATTTTCAATAAAATTAATAAAACTCGATTCACCCCCCTCTAGAGGTTTGAGGCCGATCCTAACATGGAGCAAAAGCTTACTAAGATTTGACCTCCCAACTTAGTCAACTTCTCAAATCTTAGTAAGCTTTTCCCTCTAGTCGAATCTTAGCAATAGGGTAATTTTGGGTTTTGACAAAAAAAAAGGGGGTCAAGTGATTAAGTTGGGGGGTCAATAAATTAAATCCCCCCAACTTAAGGGGTTCTGAGATTCGACTAGAGGGAAAAGCTTACTAAGATTTGAGAAGTTGAAAACAACCACGAGCAAATTCATGCTACATATATACACTATTTAGTTATGTTGAGGAGGGGGGTCTGTGGCTAAGTGGAGATTTTCGAGCACCACCACGCTTTTCCAATTCACTTGTATTTTGCACAAAAAGCCAGCAGTAAATCGCATCTTCTGTGATGAGCGCGGTTTTCTCTTGGTCTAGTCCCCACAAAGGGATTTGTTTATACCTAGAATATGCATCTAGGAATGATAAGAGGTGATACCTAGAGAAGTTATCTACTACTTTGTCAATATTGGGAACAGGGTATGGGTCCTTTTGACCCACCTTGTTAAGGTCGTTGTAATCCACGCACATTCTCCACTTCTTATTGGCTTTCTTGACAAGGACGGTGTTGGATAACCATCTGGAATATCGGATCTCCTTGATGAAACTGACATCGAGTAAGTCATTGACCAGCGATTTTATAATTTCCTACCTCTCTGATTCGACCTTCCTTCGCTTTTGAGCCACATGCTTATGACTAAGGTCACAAGCTAGGCAATGACATGAAAAGTTCGGATCAACTCCGGGTAGGTACGCTGCAGTCTAGGCGAAGAGGACTCTACTCTTGAGTAGGCAAGAGATCAACTTTGTCTTGATCTCGGGTGCGAGGCTGACGCCTATCAGTACGGTGTTGGACGACGTTGGTCCAACTTGTATTTCTTCTATCTCTTCTTCGAGCTGGAGTTTGATTACCTCAAAGTCTTCTCGAGCATCTAGAATGTATGCAGGCGCCTCTTTGTAGGTTGTGGTAGTCTGATGCGATTTCTTTTATTGCAATGGGTACCTTGGCCTTTTGGAGCCCGCTCAATTAAACTTGTCTAGTGAGCTCCTGGTCTCCTTGGATCTCATAGATGTCTTTGTCATGGAAGAACTTCATGCATAGGTAAGCTGTTGAGATCACGACTTTGATTTCTACCAAGGTGGTTCATCCTATCATAGCGCTATAGGGGGGCTCGCACGTTCAGCCACGAGAAATCGGAGTTCACAGGAGAACCGTCTTGGTAGGGAGTGTGCAATGGTCAATAGAGTGATATGCCCCAGTGGCCTAATCGGTGCTCCTGCTAATCCCATTAGGTCTTGGAATGTTTAAGATAGAATTTCTTGCTTCGGGCCCAAGCACAAGAAGATGTGATAGGGAAGAACAATAACCGAACTCTGTAACATTTCGACTCTCTAACCTTGATTTATTTATTTAATGAAAATAGAGAATAATTTTTCGCAAACGATTTTCAAAACATTATTATTATTCAATTGCAAAACCAAAGCTTCAAGTATCATCAAGTGCGGAAGCAAAGCAACAAAACTTATTTCAAATAACAAGACACAATAGTTCAAACTAATTTATTCTAACAGTAAATAGACTGAATAGACTCTGAGCTACTTAAGACACTAATCGTAACCCAGAGCATGGTTCTCCACTCCAATGATCGAGAAGGGAATCTCATATCCCTTGTCGTTCCTACTCCCCTTCTATGAAATAGGACCTTCATTACCTACAAGGGCAACAAGGGAGTAAGTCATAGCTAATCACGTTAAATCGAATGATAAAGAACATTGGCTAAAAACAACAAGCACAAGTATTCAAATAGTAACAATTTCCATCATGCATATACACATGTCAAACCCTTTTTATTCAAGCAATTAATCTTATTGTTAATGGCATGATGCATGCTAATCTCCACAATTTCCCGGGGCATCACAGTTTGGAGGTGGTAGGACTTACGAGCTTCCTTCACTCTGCACTCATGACTTACGAGCCTCGCTCTGCACTCATGACTTACGAGCCTCGCTATGCATAGGACTTACGGGCATAGCCCTGAGCTCACGACTTACGGGTTCCCATCTCATGGCATACCAATATCATAGGGAAAACCCTCACAAACTGGAGCAATCAATGCATGAATGCAACCATAATCTATTACCAATCCTTCTTATCAATTCATTGATATCAACTCAGGACATAGTACATCATTCCATCTTTCAACTCATTAATCTCATCTTTAACTTTTCTTTTAGCTGGTGCTGATGCTTTCAGAAAAAGGCCATCAGCGGCATAGCCACTTGGTGATGGATTAATCATTTCCATTTAACAGTTTCAGTAAAAGTCCACCAGCGGCCTAGCCACTTTATGATGGTTTTAGAATTAATATTCAACTAGTTAGTTAGTAATCCATCGGGGCATAGCCTCCTATTGATGGTTATTGCAACGACCCCATTGGGACTCCTATAATAAAATATCAACCAAGTGAATAAAACTTTCACTGGGACATCCATAGGATAAACATCGACCAAATGGGTGTACGCACTTCCGTTGGGACTCCTGTAGGGAAATTATCAACCACTTAATAAAATTCCAGTAGGACACCTCCAGGATAGTTATCAACCAACGGGATTAAGTTAAGTCAAATCATGATATTAGATGAGTTAAAATTTGAAAAGTAAAGAAAATCTGAGTTTTATGAATCTTCCTCAAAATACTCGAGTAGTTCATGAACTACTCGAGTGGTTCATGTAAAAATACTCGAGTACTTGAAGAAATACTCGAGTCGTTCATCACTTTTCTAGAATACTCGAGTATTTCTCTAAATACTCGAGTCTTTTTACTGCAATAGCACCAGTTTTCTGCATTTTAAGCACCAATTCGTGATTCTTACACTTTTAGTTCATTCCTACACAAAACAGAAGTTAATATACATAAAACAAATATGTTGCACATACCAAATAACTTCAAATCAACAGATAACGATACCAAATCACAAATTGCACAAAAACATAGAAATTGTCCACTTTAACATATGAATTTCATTTCTGCTTGATTTTAAGTTCGTAAATCAATCCAGTGAGCATCATTAGGTCCAATTAAACTTGTTTGAACATAAAAACCGTGAGTTCCTGACCTCCAAGTCAGATTCCTATTTCAAACTATATTGCCCATGAACCTCAATTGGTTCCTATGAATTTAGCTTGTTAAATACCATTCTAGCGATTAGGTAACTTCCCCCTTACCTTAGAGAAGCTAAAGAAACAGTTGATTGAGAGAGAAATGATCAGGATCAAACTTTGTGTTTCAACACTCAAGTTCTGCACTTTGAATGGCAAACTTTGGCCACGAATTTGACAGGGAATATGTAATGAAAAAGGGTGAAACAAATTAGCTTTAGCAACTAGGCAGTACTAACTTTAATCAGAAACGAATTTGGAATCAAAAGGGTTCTTGAATTTACCAAACCAATTCAAGAAAGAGAGCTAGATGATGCTGTTTTGCACTCTGTTTTTCAGCTTTAGAACACTTAACTTTGAAGACTTGCAACTCGATCTACAGGAAGTCAATTTGTATGGTTCTTGGTTCTAATTCAAGATTGGAATTAGAACTCGAATAGTGTTTTGGTTTCACTGGATTTGGGTGAGTGAGGAGGGAGAATCGAAGGCTCAAAGAGAGCACCAGAAAACTGAGAATAATGAGAATGGAATTCGGGTTTGAGAGATTGGAATGAGTTTCTAGCTTCCCAAACCACCTATTTATAACTTAGGATTACCCTCCTATGAAGTAAGGTCCAACTCTGTGCTTGTAACCAGATGAAACGAGCTGTTGGCTTCAAATTGAGTTGAAACCGACTTTTATTTTTTTTGCAAAACTGCACGAACTACTCGAGTATTACTAGAAATACTCGAGTATTCTGACTAAAATTTCAAATTTTCCTAACAGCTAGTTACGATACTCGAGTCTTTGGCTCAGGACTCGAGTCTCTTGGCGCAGCAGCTCAAACTGGTCAGCAACACCACAGAAGACTCGAGTATTCCCACTAATACTCGAGTCTTTTTGGCTGAAAGGCCGAAAAGTTATTTTTAATTCATTTCATTTTCTTCTAATAGTTTTCCCTTTATATTTCCAAATAATCAAATTCACCACCAAACATAAACTATATATATATATATAACTATGTAAAATTTCAAAACATTAAACAAAATAATTATATATTTTTCTTTATTATTTTGGGGATAATTCCAGTGGGTGTTACAAACTCCTTGGGTTGATCAGCACTTTTCTCATCAAGTGATTGGCTATCTTCATGGTGATTAGGAGGGGGTCATTTTGGGGTTGGGAGAACTCTCTAGCGCTTCTTGTGCATATTTCGATTGAGGGCAACGTCGCGCTTCGCTTTCTCGTTTCTTTCGGGAATTCCACAAATCTGGCCCTCAGGTACTTCTTCTTATCTTCATTTGTCATTCTTCCACCAAGAATTCCTTCTGACACCATGTTGGTTGTATCAAAAGTTCATTTATCCATGATTAGTGTGGAAATAGTAATTTATGGTCCCCAGCCACAAACAATGCCAATGTTCTGTCCAATTCGGACAGAGCCCTTAAATCGAGGACTAAGCCTCTGTCTAGGATGAGAGTCTTTGTGAAGAATATTTAGTTTGATAAGAGTGAGCTCTATGTCCGACTACTCTTGGTCCAACGTACCCGTTCGAACTGTGTTCTAGGAATCAAGACTACATAGTTCTGTTAGGCACGCATAGGCAGTGCATAAAGGGGAAGAGCCAGACTGAATAGGGCTGCCCTTAAGAGTAATTATGGATAATGTCCCTTACTCTTAGGGAGGTTTGTATGGTCAAAGCTCTCCTTCAAGTTGTGTGGTTTACTGGGAAGGGCAGCAAGCTTCAAGGGCTGATGAGCCTTTAGGGTGGAGTTGTATACAGCTGACACCTTCTTCCTTGGGCAGCAAGGGATTGCCTTACTGCTTCTATAGCGGTCTCTCGATGGAGAGTGATCCTCTTCTGGGTGGAACGTGGTTTCTCTAATGCTTATATGGAGAATATAGGGCAGAGTATTGACAGTGTGAGATTTTTGTGTTTATGAAGGACTCGTAGTGATACGTTGAGATGAACTTGATTGATTATGAGTCCCTTGCATGGGACTGGTATTTATAGGACCAGGGAGGTTTCCTAGTCTGATGTATTCTCTTAGAGGATCTTCTATATTTGAGAGAAATCTTCGTGTGATCTTATCTTCGATGGATATAAGTGGTGATCTTCTATTATTCTAGATAATCTGGAGATAATCAGGAGTCAATCCCTTATAAGGGTTCCTTACCTCTTGGAGATTGAGTTTAACGAGTAGGTCTCTTTTGTTTGTAAGGACTTCATTCGAGCTCTTCAATGGTCTATCCGAGTTAGTGTCCTTTCCTAGGGAACAATCTGAATTTGGACTACCTTTTCAAGGTCCTTTTGCAGGTCTCCTAAGGTCCTTTCATATGATAAGTGTCCTTAGCTGGTGACTGCTCCAGAACACTAACTTTATATTGATGAAAGGACCAAACCAAATCTTTTTTAAAAAATAAAGGACCAAAATTATTCAAAAAATAATAAAGGACTAAAGTGAATCTCGAAAATAAGATAAAGGACCAAAAATGTAACCGAAAAATTATTATCCTAAGTATGCAAAGTGATGATAAATAGACCTACAAAATCAACCTATAAACAAGCATATATCATAAGAAAGTGACATGTGTCACCTAATAACCAATCAATAATAAGTGACATTTGTCACTTTCTTTGTGGTGTAGGCCTATTTGTAGGTTAATTTTGTAGGTTTATTAATCATTTTGGAAGCATGTGAGGGAGTATATTTTGGGTAAGAGTCATGATAAATAGATTTATAAAATCAACCTACAAATAAGCCTACACGATTAAAAAAAAAGTGATATATGTCACTTGTTAACCAATTTGTACCTAAACGAGTGACATATGTCACTTCCTTTTTAATGTAGGTTTATTTGTAAGATAATTTTGTAGGTTTGTGAATATTTTTGTTTGGGTAACTCATATACAGAGGAAAAAGAAAAAGAAGTCGTAGTTTCATTTAACGCCGTAAGTAATTACGTAGTTTGTGGCCCAAAGTTTTGCCTGATTGTCTCCTTGATCAAGATAATTTAATTGATTTATGACTAAACCCAGCGGTTTGTCGTCTGAGAAAATTGTGTGCTCATACACACCCAAACTTGCGGGGGCCATTTGGCCAAGAGAAGTTGAAGAAATGGACAAAACTTCCACAGCAAATTGTCCGTGACATCTTGTTTTGTGACCCAATATCATTCACACGCCGTGCATTGAATGTAGAGCACATATAGTAGAATGCTTCCTTACCCTTGCTCTAAGATTAACACTTAACATTGAAAAGTTATATATATATATATATATATATATATATATATATATATATATATATATATATGTATTTAAGAGTTATGCTGATAAGTATTTTAAGAGTATTGTTTAAACATTTTAAAACAAGTAAGCTAACATTGGAAACTTAAGTTTAACACTTTTTAATATATTAAATGCATTATTTCTCAAGGATACCTCTAAACAATTCACTTAGAGCACTTGTTAACATTTTCATATATTTAATAGTAGTACATTATAATATTTTTTATAGCTAACAAGTGTTTTAAGTGTCTCTTAAAACACTTGCTAAAATTATTAGAAGTAAGAAAATAATCATAAGTCAATATTAATTAATTATTTTTTTAGAACTTCGAAAAACATATTTTTTTTGTGACAATTTTTTATTCTTAATATGCCTAATTTTTAATGTAAATCTTATATCTCAATCCTTAACTAGCTAATGTTATTAGCTAGGATTCTGGTTAGCTAGATCCGATTTTTAATTTGCCTAACTTTTTAGTATTCTTACTTTAATTATTCCTTCCATTTTATATATTGTGTTTTAAGATTAAGCACATATTTTAATTAATGATTAAATAATGTAAGAATTTGGGATATCTTGACTATAATATCCATATGTAATCATTATTGAAGAAATTAAAGAGAAATATATTGGAGGTGAAAAAGAGATTATGATAAATAAGTGAATAGGAAAAAATAGTAATAATTATGCATTAAGTTAATAAAAGAATAATATATATGAGGCAAGAGGAAAAAGCTCTATAAACACTGTATATGAAACGGAGGTAGTAATGCTTAATGAAAAATACTACGAATCAGTAATTCGTGGAATTCCACGAAGGCTTAATTATGTCACAAGTCCCTTCAATTTTGAGGTAAAGGGGATGATTTTCCTAAATAAAGGTGGTATATGATGGTAGAATTTGGGGGTTTTGTGTATTAATGTTTACTATGAATATTTGTACTTTATTATTTGTAATTATCATAATTAATTATTTTTTGGTACTATTTATATGAGAATTATGTGATAAACATGTTTATTTTGATATACTGAAATTAGGAAAATATGTATACATACTTGTATGATGATATGTGAATTGATACTTATCATGATCTATTTGATCTAAAAATTTAATATACTATTCTTAATGGTGTGGTGTTATACTCTGTAAATTTGGGGGTTAAATGGAATTGATTTGATATTTTTATAAATTAGGATATGGTAGTTTTCGGCTTTCAGGGTGCATGGTGAAAGGTTACTTCCACAACTCCGATTAATCTGAGTTTTTGATATGTTTTTATATATTCTAAATTAAGTGTCTCTGTGAATTTTCATGAGTTTTGAAGTTGGTTTACTATTTTTAAGAGAATTATCTTTGCTACAGCTATTTCGGAAAAACGTGAATTTTAACATGATGGAGAGTATGGTTGACCAACCTATACTGCTCAAAATAACTTGAAATTTTTATATGACTTTCCTACGTGCATAATGTTAGTGTGTATAAATTTCCATGTCAATTGGAGTTCGTTTACTATTTTAAAATAATTATGTTTTATATTCAGGCCGGCATGAAATTGGTTTTTCGATGGCATGCATGCAGCGTTGAAACCAACCTTAACATACTCCAATCGAGCTAGAAATTTAATATGTTATTCCTTATCATGTTTAGGTTTTGTATGCAAACTTTGGTGTTGATTGAAGTTGGTTCGATATTTTTAAAAATTGTGTTTCGGTCACAGCCCCATAGAATTTCGTACTTTCGTGTAATCGAATAAATGATAGAAACCATATTTTCCTAACTTTGTTTGACCTGAATTTCGGATATGTTGTCTCTTTATACATATGATTTGGTTCTAAAATTTTTTGCGTATTTATGAGTTGTGATAATATGAACTTGATACGTGTCTTACTTGATTACGTGTATGCTTTGTGCGTTGTATTTGACTTGAAAGGTGTGAATTTTATGCTTTATTGGTTTTTGATGTCTTGGATGAACTATATGGGTTGATTGTGATGCCTGAGTGTGTTATTTGAAATACATGAATTAAATGTTAATTATGAAAAATGTAGGCATATTAGCATTTCACATGCATCCATGCATAACGTGTGTGCGAAATAATAAGGGGTGAGGAGTCTGTGTGACTAAGCCTTTGTGGCAAATAGCCTATGTGGCGCGTACGTTTCTGTGTGACGATAGCGTTCCCACGTGGTAAAAGAAAAAATAAAAAAATGGTGCTGCAATACCATGAGGGTGATAAGCGTGTCTTCGTGGCCGATGTGAAAGTGAATATGAGGCCGCATTGAATCCTAGTGCGATAAGAACAAAAAGAGAAAAATGAACTTTTGAAAATGATGAAAAGTGAAAGTTTGAAAATGAGAAAAGAGGTAAAGGCATCAAGAGCTAGGATTCAATGGCGTACCTCATTGAGAGTGAGTACATGCATCGTAGAGTACATGTGTAATGAGAATGTATGGAGGAATGTGCATCATATGACAGACTTTGTTAGTTGAATGATTGTAATGAATGGAGAATGTTGATTGATCGATGATGATGTGATATGAGATTTTGAATACCTTGATGTGATGCTAAGTTGACTATTTGTCTTATACTACATTGTTAATTGGATATGATGATAAAATTGATTAGTTACTTTATGTTTATTCCTATTTTTGGTTATGTGCTATCTATGTGTACCTAAGTGAATGTTTGCTTATGTCTATGTTTTACGATCCTATGCTTTCTTTTATTTAGGATAAACTTCGCACCTTTACAACCATTTTTTTTAGGTACACAAGTGGACAATCCCATTGATAGCACAGAGACTGAGGATGGGTGCGCCCCCTTTTGAGAGACGTAACCCTATAATTGTAGCTTAGCTACTATATTGAGCCTATTTCTCTAGTTAATGCATTTTATTTTCATGTTGCATGTAGGTGTAGGACTGCACCTTTTTTTTTAGTTCTATTTTGTTGCATTAAACTAGAGAGACTCTTATTATGTTTTCTTTTGTTATTCCATTTATGTTATTGCTCTTAGTAGTGAACACTGTCGTGAATAACTCGATGATTTTTTCGAGATTTTATTTAGGTTGATTAATAAAATAATCAGTGATGAAATTTATGTTTTAGAAAAAAAAAATCCGCATTTTTTTTCGCTTATAAAAGATAGGGCGTTACAATGTTCGTGTCGTGCTATTTAGCATAGCTTTTTCTTAAATTGTAGTTTTATCCTCAAGACCTTCCTCACTTATCAATTATCATTAAAATTAAAATAATTCACTAAAAATCCAAAAATGAAATATGCTATCACAATATTTAATACAATATTTTTAATATTCACGAACCTTTTTTTTACATAATATTCACCAAGTTAAATGAGATCGACTTTCATGATTTTTTTTAATCGTTAAAAAAACGAAATTTCACTTGCATGAGGAATGGTGAAATTAATTTACAATTCGAACATAGTTAAAATGTTAGTACATATATTATATTTTGTGGGGTGTAGTCTCACATGTACTGTCAAGTTGGCTCTTGATTTGTGATGATGGGTATGGGTCCTTAATTTGAGAGACCTATGTTAGTCAAATCAACATATTTGAGGTGGAGTGTGTGCAATGTGCTAGTTTGTCGGATCAAACCCATGAGATATTATGACTCAGATCCATTTGGCCCAGTCCATAACAGAAGCACAAGGCAAGTGTTATATACAAGACCAAAAAATATAAACTGTGTAACGGGTCAAGTTTGTTGACACATCATGATTGACATGTCTTTTTATCCAGGTGTGGCATGAGAGTCCACGGATTACAAGTATTGAGCCCCTATTTGGAGTTTCTTGATTGTAATCCATTGATTATTTCTAATCATAACTCACAATATCTCTTTAGACATTGAATAACTAGGCCTTAGCCAGGGAGGTTATTCTTGTGCTAAGTCCTTCCACACAACTCAACTAGCGTCGTAAATTTTTTGTACATGGGTCGTGCCCGTTGTTGGGGCCATTTTTCTCCATTTTCCTATATGTCCCCGATGGTTAGTGAACTCTCCGAGTTTAAATTCCCTCATAAGCAAATGTAAAGTGATCAGTGGTTTAATTACCCTAGCAACTCTCATTTTTATTGCTTGATATGAGAGATGTGGTTCTTTGACATTGGCTAAGCCTTTGTAGAGGTAAAATGACTAAGGAATTTTGTAGCCAGGTCTTTCCACCTACTTATCAAGTTGGCTTCAAGTTTTGAGTACCAAAGAAGGGTGGCCTTTCTCATTGTTAATGGGAACATCCTACCTTTTGAAGGCATCCTTAGCTCCTTACCAAGCCATGGCCACTAGGAATTCTTATATATGATCTTGGGGATCGTTGTTACCATAATAGGGTTCAATGTTAGAGGGAGTCTTATTGTTCAGAAGCATCGGGAAGGCCATTATCGCCTCAGTGAAAGGATGATCTGTATTGAGGGAGCCTACTTTCAGTGGAGACCCTGTCAGCATGGCAAGTTCATTCCCTTTTTTTGAGCTCTATGATCGGCTAGTATTAGGCATGAAGTTGTTTTCGAAGACGGACCAATTCCTCATTGAGGTTTGGTTTGTGTCTAGAATTGCCTTTAGAGAGAAACCTGACTCTTGTGACAAGAGTGCGAGGGGATTCACTTTTTACCAGGGTACCATTGTCACGATATCTCTTAGTCACTTGGGGTGGGATATCTCCATTGTGAGAAGCTTCATTGCAGTAACCCTTTTTATTCCACCTAACTTCTCGGAGTCTCACATAATTTCTCTCTTAGATTCAAGTTAAGTCTGAGCCTTCTCGACACAGCTTCCACTCGGTTGCCTTGAAGAGATGAGTGTGGCCCTCTACTACCTTCAGCTCGACTTTCTCCTATTTGATTCCTCAAATCATCAAATTTATTAACCATTTGTCGGGTATCAACTATCTTCGGATCTTCAAGTAATATGAATAAGTTTATCACTCCCCTGTGTGGTATTATCCAACATGTATTGATCAAGCCAACTCTTGATGTATAATGTAACATCCTTTATTTATAGAAAAAGAATAAATAAATAAATATTTATTTTAACGTTGAAAAACTTATAATGGGAAATATTTTAATGAAGTTTTAATGAATAAATAATGATTTATTATTCAACAACAAAGGAATTATTTTTAATATTGAAAATTATTTTATAAGCTAAAAAGGGTAAAACAGTAATTATAGTATATTCTAATTTTGGAGGGAAAAAATATTAAAATATATATTTTGAAATTTAGAAATTTTCAAGGGATTTAATCGATTAAAAATTCCTGTTAATCGATTAAATATAATGATCTGCTACTACTGAAGTTGGAGACGGTTTGAGGCAGAACCAGTTGGATAACTCGATTTTATCCCTCTCCAGGACATGTTGGGCCTTTTAGGAAGGCCTGGGACACGTGCAAACCATGGGAGAAGAAGGAGTGGCCTGAGGAGGTGATCCTCCACCTCTTCCACCTTCATTCCTTTTCTATAAATAAGTTTTGTGTTGCTACTGTTTTTGCTCTTTTTTCTGCGTTTTCCCTTGCCCAAATTCTGTCAAATTATACCCTCAAATCGTGAAAGTAACTTGCCTTGAGTTATTGCACAAAGAGCTTGAGAATCGTGAGTGAGAGCTAGAGGAAAATAGAGTGCTTTCTCTTAAGTTTTGGGTTGTTGTTGTTGTTGTTGTTGTTGTTGTTGTTGTTGTTGTTGTTGTTGTTCTTACTGCAGTTTCATATTGTCCTTTAATCTCTAAGTCTTGTCCAAGGTATGAGAGATTTCATTCATATCGCTAGAATTAATGGTTGTTAGTTTGTTCAATGAGATGAGTGAATTATGGACTCAGGAATCAAGACAAGATTGTTTGACTTGGAGGTCAAAACAATCCGTGGTTCTTTGAAATGTTATACTGAGTTAATGACCTAAATAAAGGATTAAATACATGAGAGTCATAGTGATTATGTGTCTTGTATGTGGTTGTTGATGAAATTTCATGAAATTGATTTGCTTGATGTAGTCATGGACTTGTGAATATTGGAACATATTTCAGATTAAAGTAGACCTGTAATAAGTGATGAATCGTGTGTTATTTGCTGCATATTGTTGATTGAAAGTTAATCTTAGGTATTAAAGTGTTTTGGACATGAAACGAATGCAATTTTGGTCTCAGGTATGATATGATAATCAATTATCAAGTCGAGATAATCGATTATCCAGACCCTTACCCAATTAAAATGATGTGTTATTTACATGCATGAATCTGATTCTTATTTTATAAATAGGGTATGATGCTATATGATCTTGAGAGGACTTTAGAGATGTGTAAATTTGAATAAACATATGAACTTAAGGGATTTATTATAAATTAGATATTAAGGTTATAAGTTTTCAATTTCACTTATTTGGATCTGGAATTGGTTCTAATTGTATCTAAGAAAGTCTCTCGATGCTGCCTAAGGAAAAAGTCTTTTTGGCTTTCACTCTCTTCGAAAAAAGTTTCTGTTAACCCTCATTTTTAATTATTTACTTCGGATATAAAAGCAAGGTGTTACATATCACGATAGTAACGAGTCCTTAGCCGAAGAATTTCGTCAGCTTGGTTAATGTATTTGGGTTGATTGTGGGACTCGAAATTCGGCCCAATGTATGCTAGACGTTCAGGTGTAACTTCTCTACTCAGACCTACTTGACTCCATCAATACCACTTTATCATGTTGTCGTATCTTACATGCCAGGTGGTAGGACTCGGATCCTTTCGGTCCAGTACATAACAATATATATATACCTTAGGAAAAAAAAGTGCAGGTGCATAATATTATTTTTTTTAACACCTAAATTGATTCTCTAAGTTTTTTTTAATTGGTTTTATAACATTTTTTTTCACAATTTTCTTGATTCTCAACTAAAAATCCCAACTTTGGTATTATTTAGTTTAGAAAAAAAAATACTACTTTTTTAAAATTTTAATATTGCATTATTAAATTAGTGAATATTAAGCTTAAAAAGTAATGGAAAAATAACTTGGAGGACCTTATTTAAAAATATAAATAATTTAAAGTATTAATTTGAAAACAGAAAATAATTTACAGGAGCTATTACAAACAAAGAAAAATTATGACTCATTTAAAAAAAAAAAAATAGAGGACCACTCTTGTAATTTGTCTACTTTTTTATTCGGAGATGGTAATAATGGCAAAACATTTCACTTTTAGTAGTCAAAAGTTAAACACAAAGAAAATTAAGGTGTGATTAAGATAATCAAAGAATAACGTAATATATAAGCAATGAAAATTCAGGCATGTAGTTTTTCCTCTTTCTTTGTTTCCTTCCGTACTGCCCCAAAATTCAACCTCGAGATTCAAAGTTAGGTTTCACGGTTACGGAATGTTTTCTTAATCCGATAAGACGGATACCGGTACCTCTTTTTTAAAGTTTCACTTTATCTTTTCTTTTAAAAAAAAAAAAAATCTTTTTTCATACATAAAAATCACCGAAGTGGATTTTGCTTTTACTAATATAGCTTTTTCCATATTCACGGCAAAAATCGAACTCCTAACATAATGTTTAAGTAACTCAGTCATCTATCAACTGTGCTAAACTTTGTTGATTAAAAAAACAAAAATATTAAAACTGACTTTTATATATATACCTTTATACAAAAGACATAATTAGCGTAATGACGCTAATAGTTGAAATAATAATTTGTGGTGTAATTTTTTATTATCATAGGCAAAATTTTGATGTCAAAAAGGAAACAAGAAATTGTGTGTTATCGAATTTAGGAGCTTACACTATCATATACTTCGCAACTCTATCAATTATGAGTTACCTTTTAGAGACTTGTAGTGTTGTGGGGTGTTATCCAATATGTACCGATAAGTCAGTTTGTTGTTGTGGGATAATGGTGATGAATTCTCAGTCAAAGATTTTCATCGGCCGAATCAAGGTATTTGTGATAGGGTGTGTGCCGTGAGTTGAGAGTTGGATCATACCTTGACACGTTACCTCACATTTATATATAGGGATTAGTAGGAAACATTGGGATGAATGGTCTTCATGGGCAATATAATAATGAGTCGTTTATGACCGTCGTTATTATAAGGAAACCTAAGAGTAATGGACTAATGGTTTGATGACACTATTATGAACCGTTATATCGATTATCCGTAGTTAATCGGTGCCTGTTGATACAAGATATCAGTGCTTATTAGTTTGTGGTACCGATGCTTATAGGTTCGTGATACCTGTACTTATTGATCCGTAGAACCGGTCCATAACGATAGTATAATATAGATGATGATTAATGAAAAAATAAAGGTTAAATAAAAAATATTTTATGGGAATAAGTTTTATTAATTAAGTTTAAAGAGATTAAGAGATTAATGGGTATGCACTGATGGTGTAAAGTTTTTTACACCATCATTCCATCATCCACCATTCATTTGGATTACTTTAATTTAAAAGTCAACAACCATAAACAGATGAATGGTGGATGATGCACTGATGGTGTAAAGTTTTTTACACCATCATCCACCATTCATTTGGATTACTTTAATTTAAAAGTCAACAACCATAAACGGATGAATGGTGGATGATGCATTGATAGTGTAAAAAACTTTACACTGTCGGTGCATTATCCATTTTCTCTTAAGGAGAATAATGGGTATACACTCACGGTGTAAAGTTTTTTTCATCATCATTCAATCATCCACCATTTATTTGGATTACTTTAATTTAAAAGTCAACAACCATAAACGGATGAATAATGGATGATGCACTCATAGTGTAAAAATCTTTACACTGTCGGTGCGTTATCCATTTTCTCTTAATTAGTATATATATATATATATATATATATATGAGAATGAGTTTATGTCGGAGAGTTAGATAAATGAAAGAAACATTGCAGCAGTAGTGCCAAAGTGTGATAACAAAGACACTGAGACAATATGGTCCACCTCTATCAATTTCATATGGATGTAATATCTGATTTCTGCATCAAAATTAGCAAAGTGATGTTTTTGCGCTACAGAAGTTATCAGTCTGTGTTCATGGGTAATATAGATAGCAATTATTTCATAACTCATTAGGTGGTGGCTGTGGTTCTGTATGCATATAAAAAAATTTAGGAGTAACTATGGTGTTAATATAGCCACAATTAAAGTGTGGATATATATTTTTTTAAAAATATTTATTCTAATTTAGTTACAGTTAAAATCGTGGTTGACTGATAAAAAATTAAATTAGGTTGGTTAAAAAAATTACATCCTTATTTGGTCACGGTTTTAACCGTGGCTAACTGATAAAAAATTAAAGAAGATCGATTAAAAAATTTAAACGAGTCTGGTTAAAAAGATTAAACAATTAAATGAGACCGATTAAAAAGATTAAACAAGACCGATTTTGAACCGGTTTCTTTATTTTAAAACAAGGCCAGTTTGGAATTAGTCTCATGTTATAATACCGCATGTTTTAAGGTTAATTTGAAACTAATTCCCGTATACAGTTCGAAACCGTCTTTAAAAAGCTAGTATGACATAACAACAAGCCCGACCTAGGGACAGGATAATAGGGTCGACTGCCCTAAGCCCAAGATATTTAAGGGACCATAAAAAAAATAATATAACATATACTCTGTACATTACAAATTTGACAATTGATTACATATGTTATCCTTAGCTAAGCTGATATGTCTCTCCCCGACACTTTTATTAGGACTATTTTCAGTTGTGACAACCGCCATTGTTTCTAGCGCCTCATACACACCTTGATATTAATCAAGGTCCGTGCTTACTTGACCCATATTTATGTCTCTTTTTAATTTTATTTTTCAATTAGGATGAAGATGATGGCCACAAATTTTGTACATGATTATTCAACAAGTTATCTAATTATACCATTGTTTCAAATTAAATTTGAAAGGTTTTCTTTAATAGAAATGAATTATTAATTTATTGTTCCTATATATGAATTAATTGTAAGTATTGTCACTCGCTCTTAATCGTCCAAAAGCTACTAAAAAAAATTGATAGGAAAAAAAAAGAATCACGTGAATTTGCGAAAGTCCCTATGATACATGAGATAATACTTTTGAAACTTTAAAAAAAATAAAAAAAAATATAAACTAAAACTAAAACTTTGTTGTTAAACTTTTACCTAATTATAAATTTTTATAATTAAGGCCTTCAATTTTTTTCGCCCGGGCCTATAACTTGTTAGCACCGGCTGCATAACAATGTAACAATGACAAAATGAATTAGGAAATTAAAAACTTCAGTTGCAAGAGAACAAATGTTGTACTTAGAAGTGGAATGCTTCAACGGGGTTTGACATATACATGTTGTTGAAGACCCGTTTTTAGATTATCAATTTTGGGCCAAATGAATAAGAGTCCCATTATGATAAGGCAATACTATCAACTGGGCTTCTCTCCATTAAGCCAACCACAAAAGGACAACGTAGCAAGCGAAGGAAATGGCCCAGAGGAAGCTTCCCAGGTAAGCGTGCCTTGGTATGATTTCGATGGGCGTGCCCCTGAGCTGGGCGTGACGTCCAGAGAGCAGAAGCTGATTCAGGGACTTGAGCAGTGTGCACCTAAAGGGACAGGAGATTGAGTGCATCGATAGGCTTCTTTGGCTGAGGGACTTATTCACTAAAATGGAGGTCTGTCCCCTGAAACAAAAGGGAAAAGATACCTGTTGCATTACTTTAAAGAATGAATGCCAAAGAAGACGTAGGAACATGGTACTTTGGGACCAGTGTCCTAAGTTAGAAGGAAAGTAAGAAAGAAAGAGCCAAAAAGAGGATAGAGGGTAATGACCAACGGTAATAAAAAGAAGAGAGCTGCTTGGTCATCAAGTCACCAACGCATACATAGGGCCATCCTCTCATATATAAGGGTCGCTGGATCAGACCTTGGGGGACAACTCTCAACCACCTCACTTGAAAGAAGGCCCCCGTTATCATTCTTTGTTTACCCAATCTCTTAAGCATACGAACCTTGATTTATTTACAAAGAAAAGACTCTGTAAAAAGGGGTTACAACATTTGGCGACTCCGCTGGGGAGATTGGGCAACAAAGAAACGATGGATCTAGAAGGTGACCAAGCCACGAGAGTACCACGAATCACACCAAGGAGGCTATCATTCAGCCTCAACTTTCCTGACAAAGAAAACCAAGACCCAACACCACCACCCGCTCAGGCAAACCCCATTACAAGGGCAAGGACCTCACGGGAGGAAGTTGCTGGACCAGAAATGGACCTCCTAAGAGGTCTGGAGACGCCTCTGTCCCGAGTGACGCCCAACGCTGATCAGGTCACGATTCCAACCACGATGCTGAACTCCCTCATTGCCAGCCAGAACGCCCTAGCAAAAATGATGGCAGAAATGCAAGAAAGGAAAGGAGAACGAGGAGAGGAACAGGGGCAGAGAGTTGAGCATGCCCAGGGGAAGGAAGAGGACGCCCCTGTTACGCAGGCTGAAGTTAGGCGAATGCTGGAAGCTCACCGAACCGGAAGCAGGATGATCGTGGAAGTACGGCCCCCCTTTGGAGCGGAGACGCTCATGCAGCCGTTCCCTGTGGGATACCAACCCCCTAATTTTCGCAAGTTTGATGGGTCCGGAAGTGCCAGGGAGCACATCATGACATACCTTGACGATCTAGGAGTGTATAGCCAGGACCGCTGCTTACGTCTAAGGGAGTTTTCGAAGTCACTGACAGGAAGGGAGTTCACATGGTACTCGAAGTTGCGCCCTGGATCAATCTGTACGTGGGAAGAAATGGTTGCTGAGTTCTGCAATAAGTTCCTAGAGGAAGAGGGAGCGTTACACATCATGGATTTGGGAAGGGTAAAGCAGAAGCCAGGAGAGGGCCTGATCGCCTTTGTTAAGAGGTACAGAGACAAGGCGTTGCATTGCCGGGAGACTTTACCTGAAGCGGATCTAGTGTACGGATGCATAAAGAATGTTGAAGATGGGTCTCAAATCTTTCTTGCGCTCAGTGAAATCACTACTTTCGCAGAGTTACTGAAAAAAGCAGCAGACGTGGCGGAAGCAATGAGGAGACAAGGAAAGCGTACGAAGGAGGACGCTATGCTAGAAACTTATGCCGTAGAAGAAAAGGGGAAGAAGAGGGGGTACAAGACAGTGCCACCACCAAAAAGATATAACAGAGAAGGAACCCCCCCAAAGTTTCCTATATCTAAAGAACTCACCTACCAGCTGATCGAAGAATGGTTCAAAGAAGGACTTTTGAGGGACGGAGATAAGCGACGCCCACCTACTGCTAAGGAGTATGACGACCCTCGCTACTGCGCAGTGCATAGAGATGCCAACTCACATGGAACTATGGATTGCTATGTGATAAGAAGGTTATTTCACAGCCAAGTGAAAGAAGGAAAGTTGTTGATACCAGCGGAGGGGTCGGAGGAGGACCTCAGGACAAGACCTTTGCCTAATCATTCAGCAAACGTTGTGGGTGCAATGGAAGATATAGTCATGGGAGAAGCGGAAGTGATACAAGATGAAGAAGAGGAGTTAAGTGACGTACTTTAGCGAGGAATCGCTAAGACCAGAGGGTTCCGCATTTTATTTGCTCAGCTAAACCTGGGAGAACAGGTGCAAGAGGATGCTGTCAAGGCGTTAGCAAATGTCATCATCAGGAGAGGTGGGCGTAACCTCTGTGCAGTCAACGCCCCCCTAACCAGAATGGCCAGGGCTCATGCCACGGCTATAGTGTTCAAAGAACCGGTGGAATATGACCAAGGGTTTTGCCACAACAGACCTTTGTATGTAGAGGCCTCAGTGGAAGGCGTGAGGGTGAGGCGAGCACTTATAGACAACGGGTCGGGCGTCAATATAATACCCACTCATGTCTTTCAAGCGTTGGGATTACCAGCTGAGCGTTTGAGAGAATCATCCATGAGACTCAACGCTTTCAACGGTGCAATGGTAAGGGCAAGAGCTTGCGTCGTCTTGAACTTGGAGGTGGGACCTCTCAAAACACCTAACAAGTTTCAGATCGTCGATGGAGACCCGACCTACCACATCCTGCTGGGAAGACCGTGGATCCACCAACACCAGTGCGTGCCATCAACGCTCCATCAAATAGTCAAATCTAATTACAGAGGCAAAGACATCACAATACCCAGTGTGCAGGCCCCGTTTGAGGCGTCAGAAATGCATATGATCGAAGCTTCAGTGTTTGACAAGGTGGCACCCACAGGGTCGAGCATCATAAGGCCACACCAGAGAGTGAGGTTTACACGGGAGAAAGGGGAGGAAAGTGCAAAGGAGGAAGCAAAGCCCGAAGAACAATTCAAGCGCCCTCGACAAGAAGAGATTTTGCAGACTGACAAAGCGAAAGGCGAAAGAATCCAGAGGTGCCGTTTGCCGGATGGCACGACGGTGTGACGAGTCTTATAGGAAGGCGCGGGGTTGGCCAAACCCTCACTGTCTCAACTGGCCAACCCCGGACTTCTCGAAGCGGTGAACGCCCCGTGGAGAGAGCAAAGGGAGGAAGTATGGAACGCCGAGGAAGAAGAAGACAGACAAATAATGGAGGACGAAATGGAAGAAATAGATGTGGGCACCGAAGGCGATAGAAGACCCCTGTTCATAAGCAACGCTCTCACAAAAGAAGAAAAGGAGGATCTGACACGCCTTCTCAAAGAATACAGAGAGGTGTTCGCATGGGAGTACCACAAAATTCCTGGCCTGAGCGTTGCGTTGGTGACTCATAACTTGGCTGTTAGAGAGGACGTGAAACCTGTCAAACAACCGCCAAGGAAGTTTGGGCTGGAGTTGGAAGGGCAGATTAAGAAAGAAATAGAAAAGCTGCTGGAGGCTCAATTTATCAAACCTATACAACATCCCACATGGTTGGCAAACATCGTGCCTGTTAAGAAGAAAAATGGGCAAATTCGGTGTTGCGTAGACTTCCGAGACCTCAACAAAGCATGTCCAAAAGATGACTTCCCATTGCCACACGTGGACAGCATGGTGGATGCGACTGCAGGTCATGAGCGTTTGTCTTTCATGGATGGTTTTAGTGGATACAACCAGATACGCATAGCACCGGAGGATGAGGAGAAAACAGCCTTCAGAACGCCCATAGGAAACTTCTACTACAGGGTGATGCCATTTGGATTAAAAAATGCGGGGGCCACCTATCAGAGAGCCATGACAGCCATATTTCATGACATAATGCATGAAACAGTAGAAGACTATGTGGACGACTTGGTAGTCAAGTCCAGAAAGAAGGAGGATCACTTGAGGGATTTGGAAGCAGTATTCAAGAGATGCAAAAAATACAGGCTGAGAATGAATCCCCTCAAATGTAAGTTTGGCATGATGGCAGGGGTTTTTCTGGGTTTCAAAGTGCACAAAGGGGGTATCTCAGCAGAAGAGGAGAAGATAAAGGCAGTACAAGAGATGAATGCCCCAAGGACCAGGAAAGAATTGCAAAAACTGATGGGAAAGATGGGCTACATCAGACGATTCATCCCCGCAATGAGCGAGCTCATAAGACCCTTCAGGGGACTATTGAAAGAAGCGTCGAAATTCGGATGGGAAACACAACACTAAGAGGCGTTCGACAAGATCAAAAGAGTGCTGACGTCGACGCAAGTGATGAGCGTACCTATGAGAGGGGAGCCATTGAGATTGTACTTAGCAGTGGGAGAGACTTCATTAAATGGATTGCTAGCTCTGGAGAAGGAAGAAGGGGAGCGTCCAATTGCTTATTTTAGCAGGATGATGAAGGATGTGGAGATGAGATACAAGGCGCAAGAAAAGGAGTGTCTGGCATTATTGCATGCTTCTCAGAAGTATAGGCATTACTTCCAAGCATACAGTATTCATGTGATGACAAAGTCAGAAGGCATAAAGTACCTCTTACAAGGTCCTGTACTGACCGGGAGGGCATCCAAATGGGCACTCACGCTTACAGAATATGACATCACCATAATGCCTCCCCTAGCAGTAAAAAGCCAAGCGTTAGCATATATGCTAGCCATCTGCCCGACTGAGTTCAGCAAGGACGAAGGAAGGAGCGTAGAGCAAGAAGTGATGAAGGTGGGGCAAGGTGAAGAGGAGGAATGCTGGACAATGATGTTCGATGGAACGCCCTCAGCATCCCAAATGGGCCAGGGGGGAGCAGGTGTCACGCTCACCAACCAGAGGGGCGAAGCTCTCACCTTTGCGTTTAGCCTAGACTTTTCATGCACAAATAATGAGGCGGAGTATGAGGCATTGATCGCCGGCTTGGGAATAGCCAAAGAAATGCAGATAAAGAAGTTGGTCATCAAAGGAGACTCCAACCTGATAATTAAACAACTGAAGGGGGCGTATGGGGTAAAGGACGCTGCGCTAGCTCTCTGTAGAGATCGTGTTTCGCAGGCAATGAAGGAATTTCAGATAGAAGGATTAGAGCACGTTCCCAGGGCGCAGAACAAGCTGGCAGATGCGTTGGCAACCATCGGGAGCAACACAAAAGTACAAGGCGGCGAGGTACTGGTTCAATTTCGAAGGGTGCCTAGGAGTCAAGGAGTTAGGGGAGAGGCAGCAAGCAAGAGCGGTGACTGGAAGCAAGTCATGACCCAGCAGCTGAAAGGCAGGGCGTTGACCAAGACCGCCAGAGATTTCTGCCTAATAGCAGGGCAATTGTATAAAAGAAATGGAGAGGGCCTGTTATTAAAGTGTGTAACAGAAGAAGAGGGACTGGGAAAAATGAGGAAGCTACACATCAGCATGTGTGGGCAAATGGGACCCGGTCTGTACAGACGGCTACAGAGGATAGGCGTTTTTTGGCCAAGCATGAAGCAATAGTGTGATGCTGCCCAAGCCGCTTGTCCCCATTGCTTAGAAACCAAGGAGGAAGAAGAAATAGGGCAAGTTGAAGGAGACTGGAGAACGCCCCTCAAGCATTTCTTAGAAGAGGGTCACTTGCCTGAAAGCAAGGCGGAGGCAGACAAGATTAAGAAAAAGGCTACAAGGTATTTTTGTGAGAAAGGGGAATTGTTTAAGAAAAGCTTCACTGGTGAAATACTGAGGTGCTTTCATGGTGAAGACAAAGAGAGAGCAATGGAAGAACTACACAAGGGCGTATGCGGGAGACATCAAGCAGGCAAGCCTCTTTGGTCTGAATTGCTAAGAGTGGGATATTACTGGCCGAACATGAAGGCAGATGCAGAGGAATATGCTAAGAAATGCAAGAAATGTCAGGAGCACGACAACAAGATAAACGCTCCCGCAGCCAGCATGCGAGGGCTTAGTTCACCCTATCCTTTCCACACATGGGCGTTAGACTTTGTAGGGCCAATAGACCCACCGTCAAGGAAAAAGAGGTGGATGTTGGTGGCAACTGAACACTTCACCAAGTGGGTGGAAGCAGAAGCAACAACCAATGCAAATGGGGAAACGATAGTAAAATTTATCAAAGAAAACATCATATGCAGATTCGGGCTGCCCAAGTATATGGTCTCTGACAATGGGACACATTTTGTCAATGAAAGAGTAGCAGACACCTTGCAAAATTTCGGGATCACACACAAGAGATCCACGCCTTATTACCCACAATCCAATGGACAAGCTGAGGCCACCAACAAAACCTTAATCCGCATTTTGAAAAGGATGGTTAGCGACGCCCCGACTGATTGGAGCGAATACCTCCCCCTAGCACTATGGGCGTACAGAACTACTAAGCATGGGAGCACGAAGGCTACGCCGTTTTCATTAGTCTATGGGGCAGAGGCCACATTACCAGTCGAAGTCACTGTCCCCTCTGCAAGAATGGTGCACGGAGGCGAAGGGGGGCGTAAAGAGGCAGCGGAATTGCTCGAAGAAAGAAGAGATAAAGCACACGAAGAGCTGATGAAGCATAACAGAAGGGTGATGTTGGCATATGAAAACATGGTTAAACCCAGGATGTTTAATGAAGGAGAACTGGTGCTCAAGGCCACTGACGCTGTTATGAGAAACGCCCATGTCAGCAAATGGATGCCCAAATGGGAAGGATCGTTCATAGTTCAGGAAGCACATCCAAGCGGGTACTATTTTCTTATGAATCCTGAAAACCAAAGGAAAATAGGTCCACTGAACTTCAAGTATGTAAAGAAATATTATGCTTAGAAGTAGCACTGTTTAGCTATTTTCTTTTGCCTAATTAGCTATTTGTTCAAGCTTTGTAGAAGGAAGCACACTTGACTTTTTGTTAATGAGAATCTGCATAGCTTGACTTTTTGTTTCACCTGAAGTTTTTTTTTCCAGCGTTTATCTTCTTGTCTTACTAATATGTTCTGTAGAATTATGAGCATTATAAAGGGACGTTCAATCCCAATGTCCAAGAACAAAATAAATATACATACACGAATACATATACGTGAAAATGCATGAAACAATCACTATGAATATCACGCTTAGCCCAACTTCAACTAATACTGCTGTATGCATGACGTTTATTCTTTCACGCGCTGACATGATAAGAGATAAATCACATGTGAGAAATTGTGATGGCAGAATCATATATGTAATTTTCCCTTGCAAGATATGATCTTAGCATGATTCTTTTGCAAGGTGTTTTTATCGTATCTTAGCATGATTTGACTTTCAGCTCTTTACTGTTTTTGTGTACTTAACAAAGAACGCAAATGTGAAAAAAAAAACAAATAAGAGTTTGGACATGTTGACATCAAAGCATACACCCAAGTGGTTGAGAGGGTCATAGTCCCCTCATTTGGAAGATCTAAGTGTCCGGAGCGGTTATCAAAACCCAACACTTAAGATAAAGATAATGAATCGGGATGGTCGAGCGGGTGTCGTTCCCCGCATCCACGATATGGATAAAAGTCTAAGTGAACACAGGCCAAACACTTAGGCTCACGCGAATATCTGAAATGGTTACGCCCTGGATGTTCGCAAGGGTCGATCAAATTCGGGCGTACTAAGGGCAAAAGAGTTGCCAAAGCGTCACGAATGGACCAAATATGAGTGATGTAGCTACCGGGTCGTGCACCGGCACTCGTATATGTACATATACTGGTACGTGTAAAAAAAAGAAAGAAAGAGGAGAAAGTATAAATGTTGTTGACATGGTTGGGATTAGGAAACCTAAGGCAGAATTGTCCACAAAAACACAAACCTAAGTGCCTTAATCATGTTCATGCATGCAATCAATTCTCAATTTTTAAAAGGTCACAAGTCAAGTTCTAGAACACATCGTAAAAGAGAACACACTCAGGAAAGAAATGGGGATTTAAATATTCAGTCATCAATTATCAATTACTACCCCTTTTGTGTATAAGCCCAAAATCTCACAGGTAAGGTCAGTTTGCTAAACACATATTCTCAAAGAGTTTGCCCAAGTAACCAATTTTTAAAAGAATTACACATTCAATCCAAGCAGTTTATTTTAGAGAAGTGAGCTTCATTCCTAAACCAGACATCTAAACCTATCAAGAAAAAGAAAATCCTAAGCCTAGAATAATCACCTACTTCTACCAAGACATAACTATCACAAAGCTAGGGGAAATCATCAAGTCTAGAAATTTTTTTTTTTATTTTGTTGGACTCCCCCAAACTTAAAAGTTAGCTTGTCCTCAAGCAACACTCTAATCCTACACTACAAAATAAAAATAAAAATAAATGCAAGGAGTTAGGAAACTTCCCTTTGTAGCACAATATTTTCTCTTGATGCACCATGGAGGAGACTCCCCCAAACTTATTCACCTGTGTCACATGAACAACTAAAAATGGTGCTAAAAGCACCTCATTAGTAGTCACGTATAGAAAGTTCCAACTCTTTATTCAATTAAAAAAAATCAAAACCTACACTACTGCATAACTACAGAGAATCCACCAGGATCCCAAATCATATAGCACAACTTCCATGTTATGCAGCAATAACAAGTTATCCCTGGATCCCATGGAAATATGCACGGATGATGTTGGAGCAAATGTTTAAAAATAGTTTTAAACCCTCCCGGGTCAAATGGTGCATTTTTCACTCCAAGCATCATCACATGGTGCTTGTCTTTTTCATCATGCATGGAGTCTATGAAAGTGTAAACTCCATGACTTAGCAAAGTTGCCTTTTCAGGCGCTAAAAAAAAGAACAATGGCTTATCTTCATCATAAGCATTAGGGAAGTCATAAAAAATTAAGGGGTAAATTGAGGGAAAATTTTTTGAGGGTTCCACATATTCATGCAATCCAATACATTTAGCAAGAGCAGAAAATTCATCATGCAAAGTGGACCTTAATTCAACCCCTAGACTCACCCCATCATTCAATTTATCTTGTTTCACTTCCTCAATCTCATCATGCACAATTTCTTCTTTTTCTATGGGTTTAGAAAGGGAAACACTTTGGTCTTCCATAATAGAAAATTTTTGTACCACCTCCTCTAAAAGACCATCAAAAACTTTAATCTCATCAACAATATTTTGTGCATAACAGGATGGAATAGGTGACGACAAAATAAATTTGAAAAATTCTATGTCATCATGAGAATAAGCCATGTTACATAATAATAAAATAAAGAAAAATAAAAATATATACCCAAGTTACACTAAGTAAAATTAAATTAGTACCAAAATTAATTAAAACAGAATCACTCCCCGGCAGCGGCGCCAAAAACTTGTTGGGATTCTGGCAAGTGTACCAGATCGTACAAGTAATATAGACAATGAAGTCCGAGTATCGTACCCAAGGGAGTGACCGTTTAATTAATTTCACCTAATTAATATTACTTAGTGAACGAGACAAAGGATTTATGATTTTGTAAATAAAAACAAAAATTAAAATAAATGACTTTTTGACAAGGGAAAAAGCGGGATGTAGTTTCGATGCAGGTTCCTAAATATTCTATAACAAATTGATTTGTTTTCTTTGATTCTGAATTTGTTTTGCAAAGGTAGAAAACGCCTAATGTCTTAGCACGTCTCCGTATTTTAGATATTAATCTCCCAATGATGTCTCAAGAGAGCCTTAAAAACCTAACCCTTAATTAAGTTCAGTCAAAACTTATAAAAATTATCCAATTCATAGAAAACATGTCTGTGCCTATGCAATTGAACTGTTTGATTAAATGACTAAATCCTAAATTCATATGTCTATTCATAAAGGATTTTCAAAAGTCATGAAACAGCTTCTTTCATGAGAAACAAATAAGAATAATCAAACACAGAATTCAATAACGGAAAACAAAATTAATTTATTACTAGAAATATTGAAAAGGTTCCATTCATTTACTCCTACATCCCAAGGATGGAATTAGTTCATACTTACAAGAGAAAACACAATAAACATGATAAAAATAATTACCATGAATCCTTGCGCTAACTCCGTGTTCTTCACAAAAACCTCCAATCCTTGTTCCTTCTCAAAGTCTCAAATCCTAATCTACTATTATTCTATGGAGTTGTATGAGTGTCTCTTCCTCCTCAATCCTATTATTATATAGATAAAAACTAACCTAATTTCCAATCTAATGTGATAAGATAAAACTAATCCTAAATCTGAATATAATATGATAAGATCCTATTAGAATAAACTAATCTTTAAGAATCTTATCTACAAATAGAATTTATCATTAAAATCCTTCAAGAATCCCGTATTTGTGTCTGTCAGCAACTTCGGCACTGATTTTGACCCCCAAGATGGACGAATTTGAGCAAGGCTATTTCTGGCAAAGTTGTATATCTTTTCCTTATCTTTAAAATGATATATAGATCGCCTCATTTGGATAAGCGTAGCTCAAGTTATGATCAAAACAGCGAACATTGTCACTTTCTCGCATTTTGCTCGCCCAGGCGAGAATAAAACTCGCCTGGGCGAGTTTTCCACTGAAAGAAATAGCCATTTAACCCCTCTTTTTAAAACACAAAAACCCCACTTGCCTGGGCGAGTAATAACCTCGCCTGGGCGAGTCCTGCACTTTCTTCACTAATTTTGATCACTTTGCTCCGAACTCCTGATTCCAAAACTTGCTTTTTCCTTCTTTTCCATAAATCATCACATTAAGCCTCTAAAACCTGAAATATACAACAAATTGATACAAAATCCTCAAGGATCTCGTTCATCACATTAGCAAGCACAATTTCCATCTTTTTCCTAAAATACTTGAGAAACGAGCTAAAATTACTAAGAAAGGGGGTTAAAATTCATCAAAAAACATCATATATTGAGCTCAAATCAGTCGTGCACCGGCACTCGTATATGTACATATACTGGTACGTGTAAAAAAAAGAAAGAAAGAGGAGAAAGTATAAATGTTGTTGACATGGTTGGGATTAGGAAACCTAAGGCAGAATTGTCCAACAAGTATAATATAAGTTGCAAGCATCATGCAAATCAAAAAAAGAGGAAAAGAATAAGCTGGCTGATTACTTTATGCGTTTGTCATCCGCTCGCATCATTTTCGTGCATATTCTAACATTGCTCTGTAGATTAGCTAAGTACCCCATTGAGTCTGATAACCATGCCCTTGTTAAGATAAAGGTAACTATATGCATGCCTTAGTTATGGTCAAGGGAAAAGACGGAGCAGACAAGGCGCTCTTGGCTAGGGCATGTTTTACGATTGGTTGATAAAGATATGACAAAAGAATATCGTTTAAACTTTAGCGAGAATTTTGCAGAATCATGAGCAGACAACATGTACACGAAGTCAGCATCGTAGGATGTTAGCCAAAGTGGCACACACCAGTACCAGCAGTAAGGTAAGATCAAGCACATTAAATACCATAATATCCATGCATTCCATTAAGGTTCTAAGATTCAATACATGATTAAGAGTAGCCAGCCAAAAAACAACAAAATTACAAATAATTAGCAAAGTCATACATAGGACTATGCAGTAGTCAAATAGAATGCAGGTACACTAGACAACGAAAGACAAAACAGCAGTCCAAACATAAACATCAAAACAAGCATCGATCACAAACGAAGATCATTCAGAATTTAAGGAGAAGCCCAACAGAAGAACAAACACTATCAAAAGCCTCTTTACGAGCCGTTATCGATGCTGACTCTTCATCCAATAGAGCCAAACGCTCTTCAGCCGCAGTGATCTTTGTTCGCCATTCTTGGATCTCTTGAACGAGGCTGCCACGACGAGAACTGATGGAAAGAGCTGTATCCGAAAGGCTTGTCACAGATTCAGGAGAAAAAGACACCACCACTCGATGCATCAATTCACGAAGCTTATCAAACCAAGGACCTCCAAACCCAAAAAATTAAAGAGATGAGAGATGGCCCAAGAAGAGGATCTTGTGCACAGTCAACAGAGCAGGTGTAGAATGACTCTCACATAGGCGAAGAAAGTTCACAAAAGCACGGTAACCTTGCTCCTGATAGGGAAGAGACAGGGAATCGGAAGGAAGCAACAAATCAGGATGCGCCTCGAAGAAAGACTTGAACAACGCTAAGTCAGCGGCAGGCAGAGAGGAAACCAAATCAGGAAGAGAACGCCCTACAACAGGGAAGGCACAACAAGTAGCAGCCATAAATCAACTATGGAAAAAAAAGGAAGAAAAAGAAATATATATGTAAATAAAATCAAGAATAGCTCACCAGGAGCAGTAGTGATAGCAGATACTGCATAAACAAGAATAGCAGAAGATGGGGCAGAATCAGGAACAACTTCAGCTTCAGTCAAAGAACCCTTGGCGCTGATAGGCGTCAAAGGTGTAACCAGATTGGTATCTACGCCTGTCACTTCAATTGGGTCCACATGGGTCTCAGACGCCGACTTCAAGGGAAGAGCCGCCACAACAGGCGAAGAAGGCTCAGTCAATACGGCACCAGCAGCTAAGGCTAAGACTGCACAAAACAAGCATAATTGGATCAAAAAAGGGGAAGAAGCAGTAACAAGACAAAAGAACAAAGATGGCTTACAAAATATCACCAAAGACGAAGATATCAAACCTGGAGTTTGGACCGAGAGAGCAGGAGTCACTGATGCTGGGACTACGGGTGAAAGAACTGCAATATCCAAAGAGGTAGATGGGAAGGAGTCAAGAACATGATGTGTTGAAAGCGATGAAGGGGAACCGCATACACTCGCTCCACTTTTCACAACACTATCAGAAGGAGGATCAAGATCGATAGGGGCAGCATGATTATTCCCTTCATCATCCAGATCCACATGTTCGACAAGTGGCTCATTAGAAACAGCAGGGCGTGATGGTAACTTGCGAAGTGACCTGCGGCAAGGTACGGCAGGAAGAGAAGTGGCTGCTCCACCCTTGTGTTTTTTCGGAGGAGGGGCAAGCCCCTTCAAAGCCTTAGAAGAGGAGGAAGATTTAGTAACACTAGTCTTCCTCTTGCTAGAAACAACCGAAGAAGCGGGAGCAGGACTCGCTGAAACAAAAAGAGCAAGAGAGGCATTAACAAACAGAGGGCAAAACACAATAAATATGGGAAAACAACAAAGAATGACAAAAAATACAGACTATTACACCTACAGAATCCTTACCAAGCAAGGGAGTATAGTAAGGATCTTTGCGGATGATTCTGAGGGTGGGAGGGGTGGCAGTGCTGAGCGAGGAGATATGGTGATCAATAGCGCGAAACACAGCGTCTTGATAACTGAACCAATTTGGCAAAGCGCCGCCAACTCTTGACGAGGGATTGAACCGAGAAGGATCAAAAGGAGGCAATTCAGCAGGGGTATGAAACAAAACTGCATCCATACAACTAGAAACGTCCAAGACGCCCAAAGAAAGATCACAAGGGGGCTGGTCAAACCCAAATTGCCTAGCTACCCTGTCAGTTCTATAAGCATACGAGTACAAAGCCCCGCCGAAGGAGCCAATGTTATCTGTCAACACAAAACCAGGAAGAATGCGTGGGGTAGTGAGCAAAAGCCATAAATCAAAAGCCCCCTCAGAACGCTCAGAATAGTTGTTACGAGTACCAAATTTCGCTTCATTGTAAATATCATGGAGACCCTCATAACCAGCATAGAGGCAACCAACGTAGGGGCGGAACACAAAAGCAGACTCATCATCAACCACTTTGATGAGAGGACGACTAGGACGCCCACCAAACCAGCACCAGGAACGTGGAAGCAAAGGCGGGGAAACGCCCTCCTTAGGCGGAGGTTGTGGAAAAGACGAAGCCGACAGACGAGTAGGACCGTAAACAGGAAACCTCTCGAATAGAAAGTATTGCAAAAATTTCAAATCCAAAAAGGAGTTGATTTGGCAACGCCCAAAGGAAAGGCGCATTTGATTCGTAACTTGATCCAACCGGGCGTAGAGACTGCCCAAATACAGAGGGGCCAAGGGGAGACGAACGCCTGTGGAGAGTAGGCAGGCAAAGACAAATATGGCGGGGATGACGGACTCCCACGGCGGCCCTGGGAAAACAAATCGACTGAGCCAAAACGAAATAAAGGTTGCATGCTGGAGGCGAGGATCCACCGCAGGACCAGGTTCAAAAACATCACCAACAAAATCCCCAAAGAAGTACCTTACCCATGTAGCAAAGGTATACTTGAGAGTGTCAGCCTTCTTAGACTTCTTTGAAGAACGTGTTGTTTCACCTCTACGACGCTCAAACAGATCCCTGGAGTGACGAGCACTCTGAACAGTGGCTATCTTCAAGTCTTTGGCCATATCCAGAATGTGGGCCTCGATAGAAGTAAAAGAAAAGGAACGCTCACCAAAGGATGGAAGCTTCAGTAACATCACTACATCTTCCAAGGTGGGCGTAAACTCCCCCCACGAAGCAATGAAGGTGTGGGTGGAGGTACACCACCGTTGGACAAGGAAGTCCATATCCTCACTCCTCTTGTTCACCACCAACTTCGGGGACGCTCGGATGGCGGCGTTAATGCCGACTTGCTCCAGAGTACGAACAAAGGGAGGGTCCTCTTTGAAAACCTTATCCACCCACTCGGACCACCCCCCGGTAGCTTGCAGTCGGCCGTGGAAGCGCAGAGCAGACCAAGGAAACTCTTCGCGTGTTAAGCGTGAATAAAGGAGCGAAGAACCCACCAGGTAGTTGAGGCGCGGTGACCGGGGAAAGTAGTTTGGCCTCTCCCTCAGGAATGGAAGTGGCCAATGATGAGTGAGCGCTAGGAAAAGCAGCAGATACCGGAGGCGAAGGAAAAGGGCGGTTCAGTGGAGCGAAAGAGGTACCTTCACGGTGGTTTTGAGAGGCTAAGGGATCGACGCATGGAAGGGGGATAGTAGTCAAAGTACAGAATGAAATGATGGGGGGAACGGGATCCGCCATGCTTTTAGGGGGAGATTCATTGGTAGAAGAAGGGGAAGAGTCGGGCCCAGAAGAGGAACCTGAAAGTGAAGAAGACATATTGAAGAGGTAGAAACAAAACAAAGGAGGGGAACCGTCAAAGAAAATTGCTTAAGCAAGGAGAATGGGAGAGTATTTATAAAAGTGAAAAGTAGGGAGAAGAGGAAGAGTTAAGACGGCTCGGGATTCTAAGCCACTACCCACCTACTCTTCTGAGACGTGGGACAGTAGTGGTTGCGGGAAACGAGGAGACTGAAGCAGATAAGCGTGCAGCAAACAAAAAGAAAAACTGCTCTACAATGATGGTTGAATAACAGACGTTTTTCTTTTTTTTGCTGCAAGGGGGCTAATGTTGAAGACCCTTTTTTAGATTATCAATTTTGGGCCAAATGAATAAGAGGCCCATTATGATAAGGCAATACTATCAACTGGGCTTCTCTCCATTAAGCCAACCACGAAAGGACGGCGTAACAAGCGAAGGAAATGGCCCAGAGGAAGCTTCCCAGGTAAGCGTGCCTTGGTAAGATTTCGATGGGCGTGCCCCTGAGCTGGGCGTGACGTCCAGAGAGCAGAAGCTGATTCAGGGACTTGAGCAGTGTGCACCTAAAGGGATAGGAGATTGAGTGCATCGATAGGCTTCTTTGGCTGAGGGACTTATTCACTAAAATTGAGGTCTGTCCCCTGAAACAAAAGGGAAAAGATACCTGTTGCATTACTTTAAAGAATGAATGCCAAAGAAGACGTAGGAACATGGTACTTTGGGACCAGTGTCCTAAGTCAGAAGGAAAGTAAGAAAGAAAGAGCCAAAAAGAGGATAGAGGGTAATGACCAACGGTAATAAAAAGAAGAGAGCTGCTTGGTCACCAAGTCACCAACGCATACATAGGGCCATCCTCTCATATATAAGGGTCGCTGGATCAGACCCTGGGGGACAACTCTCAACCACCTCACTTGAAAGAAGGCCCCCGTTATCATTCTTTGTTTACCCAATCTCTTAAGCATACGAACCTTGATTTATTTACAAAGAAAAGACTTTGTAAAATGGGGTTACAACACATGCATTGCCCAAACTACTTCTTTTTGTCGCTCACCAAAATCCAAAGAAATTATCCAATACCTACTAAGACTTCTTTGACAATGATTTGGAAAGACTTACCAATACATCTTTGCCAAAACATGAGGAAATTAGCAATCTTGTGAGGTAATGTTGCTGGGTCATTACTCTATTATTATATATTATTAAAACGTACCAATGATACCAAACTTTTTTCAAAGACCATGGTTCTCTCGACATGGGATGTTAAAACTTAAAACACAACAAATTTCGGTGTCCTTATGTGCTTTGTTGGTGTTATTAAGTAATTAAAAAATATAAAAATATAAGAGAATAGCATGAATCAGCTGGAAACTCTCTCTCTCTCTCTATATATATAGATACATAAATACAGAACATCACGGGAATGGCATTTTCTCAACAGCTGAAGTGCATTTGAAGTTATGAAACTATTTCATGGTGGATTAAGCATATTCATAGATCATGGATTCATGGAACTAGAATGATAAATATTTGATATACAAACTTACAAAGTTCCGGTTTCGTGAAGTAATATAATGCACGTTCCCTCTTTATTTCTTTTATGAGTTTTGCTTACAAAGGCATTTGTTAAGGATGTTATAAATGAAAAAATAATAATAAGTGTACATTTTTTTCATGTATCGAAAATACAAAAAATTATATTTTTCTAAAAGTTTTTACAATATTTAATTTTTTAACTGGCACTTATTATCATTTATCTTATCCGTGTTTTATTAGTATATGGCGTTGGATAGAGAGGGGCTCACATCTACAGTAAACCTAATTCGTGAAGGTGGCACGTGCACTGGTTCAAAGCATTAATCTTATAAAATGGCCTGGCCTACATTTGCGGCGTAGGTGAGGGCCTGAGGGGTAATGAAATGACCACCTTGACTTGTGTATGTAATGCCAATTTACTTCTATGATCGAATCAAATACCGTAGTAGGTTTTGAACAAGATTTTTTTTTTCCACCCATTATTCTTTGGTCCCTATTGTCTTAATTTATCAACTTTACGAAGGTGGAAAATAATTTTCGATTTTCAAAAGGCGAAAACTATTTTAATTTATTACCGATTTGCATAAGGTGGAAGAATTACCGACTATTTAAAACCGGAAATACTTCCGTTTTTTAAGAATCGAAACAATTAAAATGTTGAAATCTCAGAAATGTTCCTCCGTGAACCCTCCACCTCCCTTTTGTACGTGAATGAACGGATGAACAATTTTGGTATTATAACAAATTTGTAATGTTTCCGTCTAATGAAAGGCGAAATACTCTATTTTATTTACGACTTTGGAAAAGCGAAAGATAATACGACTTGCATAAGCCAGAAATTATTTTATTTTGTTTCCGCCTTGTTTCAAGCGGAAAAAATCTTTCAGGCAATTAATAAGAAACGGGGACCAAAGAGTAATGGGTGGGGCGAAAAAAAAAAAGTCTCGAATAAAATGTATCCTTTTAGTAGTTGCATGCATGCTCTGCTCTTAACTTCCAAATTTCCACATCACCTACTCATATTTAGATTTTTCTTTGTATAGTTTCTAGACTTTGCTTAACTACTGTAACTACAAACGACCTAAAAACCGTCTAAGAAGATAATAATTGAAAGTTTTGTTTTTTTTTCTCAAGGATAAGAAGATCGAAACTTTGTTTTTCCGAAGGACCTCGCTAAAAAATAAAAAAATGTAAATAATGAATTGAAAATTACGATCTTTCAACTTTTAATGCATTTAAATACACTTTTTTTTTCAAAATACAAAATATTTATTTTTAATTTTTCTTGACTATTTCATTTGTTTTTAACTATAAGCCATTTTAGAGAAATAATTAGTTTTATAATATAAAATTTTCTATAAAACAATTGCAATGTTAATTACGAATTTTATTTTCATTTCATCCTTTGTTATTATTATTATATATAGAGAGGATGAGTGAGAAATTAATTATAAAGAAATAGTAAAAAACAAATTAAGAAAAAAAAATTATACAAATTTATTATAAAATGGTATATTAATTACACTCTATAATACATGTGCCATAGCCTTGAAATATTTGTATTATGGATTGGACGTACGGAGTGACGTCTTTAGGATACTCGTTAACATATATTTCTTTTCTTTTTCCAAACTATATTCCCTACTTTCCAATAGTTATTTTTTTTAAGGGAAATGTGTATTTTATTCATAGATCAGAAATCGTACAAGTAATGACAAATATGACAATTACAAGTACAAGATATTTCACATTAATAATAGTTAAAGGGAAAACAAAATACACTGCAACAACAAACTCTTCCATGTGGACATGGATCATCAACAACTGCCAAAACCGGACTCTAACAGGAGATTCAATAGCATTTAATTCCAAGATAACAATCTCATTGATGCTGGCACTACTACAAAAAGGGTAAAAAATAGCCGCGTATTAATTCCATTTGCAAAAGAAACCGGGTTAAATATGACTAAAAATACCAGGAATCTATTGATCCCGGTTAGAAAAAACACGGAACCGGGATCAATATTAAATCATAAATAATTTTTTATGTTTTAAAAGTTAAAAATCACACGAACCTTATTTATCCCACTGTTTTACTTCAACCGGAATTAACAAGAAAAAACGGAACCGGGATCAATGGCCTAACCCTCAACACCAAACCTAATCCCGCAGCACCGCCACCACGAGACCTCTTCTTCTTCACAGCAACCGCAACACACTTTCTCTCTCGTTCTCCCTCAAATCGCGAATCCAAGATGGAGCCCAACCACGTAACTCGCCCGCCGCCATGACACGAAGCCAGCGTCCCCCCTATCCTTCTGGTTCTCATCGCCTCCTCCATGGACGAGGCTCGTCTCCGCTTCCTCGTGTCGCTGGCGTTGGATCTAAAGAGTGAGATGTGACTTTGCAGAGGTATTGGTAATGACATCGAGAAGGTTCAACTCAAAGACGAAGTCTTCACCTTCATCAAACAAGACGGTAACTAACTCACACTCACTAATTAACTCATTCATCGCTTTCTCTTTATTCTCCAATTCACTATTATTTATTTATTTATTTTTTTGGTTTTAGATATGCTGCCTTTGTATGAAACCCTAATTGCTTGTTCGGTGTTGGATTCGGATCCTGCGCTTTTGGACTCCATGCGCGCTAAATTGGACGAGGAACTTAAGAAGCTTGATGAGAAGTTAGTTTATTTTATTTATTTATTTATTGTTTTTGCTTCTGTGTTTGTTTTGATTTAATCTGGAATAATTGAGATTGTTTCCCTGTTTACGCTTTTCGGTGCTTGTTTTGCGTTTCGGAGAAAAAGTTGAGTGTGGTGAGCGATAATTTGACTGGGAAATCTGATGCATTAGGGCGATGTATGGTAATTTGTCTTGCGGTTTCTCCTTTTCTTTTTGATAATGTTACAATTATGAACACAAGAACTGGATTTATTGAATGATTGAGTAAAAATGAACAAGAAAGGAGAGTGATATCCTTTTAAGGGTTTTTTGTCTTTTCCAAACAAACTACAATCTTATAAATGGTGTTTCCAGATCCTCTCCATTTCGTTAGTAACTGGAACTATAATTAAATCTCCCTCATTCACTCCGCTAGACACTGCGGCATTGTTATCTGGTGTCCATCACACCCAGGGAGTATGCCATAGTGCTGCCAAACTGAAGGCTCCGCACAATGAAGGTTTTGTGGCAGGAGCTTCTTTGCTGCTATGCCATTTGGCAATGGGATCCACCTTCAACTACATTGGTTATACCAGTATATCTCCTTGAAGGTTCAATACATGAAGTAGAGCCCATCCATGGGTTTATGTGTATTAAACAAATGTTTTTTCTTTCAGTTGTTTAGGTACCGCTCTTACTCTTAGTGATGGTATTATTGGGTAGTCAGTGGTTCTCAGATTGACCCTTTGTTTCGGATAGAAAAAGGAAATATTATTGGAGAGACCAAAAAGGGAAAATACAACTCAAGGAGGATACTACGCTATCAACTTAAGTGAGAGCAACCCATTCTTGCATTACATTGATGGTTTCGGCTCTTCTTATTATTCTGTTTGTTAGTTAGTTTCCCTTGGATATAAGTTATATCCAATGCTTCTATCAATAATAGATAGTCACTTTTCATTTTTCTATCAAACCCTTTAATTGGAGCACACTCTAGCTTTTTTAATGGATAATACATGAAGACGACTTAGGGGTGAGTGTGATTGACTAATAGTGAGAGCAGTGTGATAAACTGTGATTAATGATACATGCAAGCATGTGATCTTCTGCAACTTCTTTTGCCAGACTTTTGCAATTTTAATCATCCTTATTCACTATATCTCTTGTTTCTATTTTTCAGGCTGGCTTGTTTAGCGCTTACCTTATAAAGAAGTTGTATTTTGGCAGGTACTTGGAGCTTAGATCTCTCTACCTCTCCCTTTTCCAAGTTATTTCTTCCATGTTCTGGTCTAGTAACTATACTTTTTTGTGCCTTATTCATTAGCGATATATAGAACTCCAAGTGAGGGCTTCTTGATTGATGTTATAAATATTTCGATGGGAGGAGTTTCTTTCTTTTTTCTTTTTTTGATGATTTGATTTGATATGATAATTAGTGAATTTTATAGTCATAACTAACAAATAAATTTATGGATTCGTCTCAAATGAAGATAAATGACATGTATGTAATTAACAGAGTTGTGATATTGGGTCTGACATAATATCCTTTTTGTTCCCTGAAGGGAAACTGAACCTAGTTTCTTATGGTTGGTATCAGGCATTCCACTGACAGAGAAATTGCTCTTATGATCCTGATGTATGTTTTCTGAAGTAAGGTTTCTAAAGCTAAATCTCCCGTGAATGCTTCTTTAAATCATAGATTTATTTATTATCAATTTATCATACAGTTTCATATTTTAACTAAATGTTGGTAATTTCTTCCAGCTTCTTGATTTAAGTGGGATCCTTACTGTGTTCTTTTGTGGGATTTTTACGTCCCACTACACTTGGCATAATGTCACTGAAAATTCTAAAATCACAAGCAGGTATCATAAAAGCTATTATGCATTTCATTTACTTTTCGCAAATGCTGATAAATTAGTGATTTTATAATCTTTCTTATGTTGTTTATCTACTATATGTATAGGCATACTTTTGCAATTTTGTCTTTAATCTCCGAGATTTTCATCTTCTTATATGTTGGTATGGATGCCTTGGATATCGAAAAGTGGAGATTTGCCAGCAAAAAGTACTGAATTAAAGACACTAGACAATCATAAGTTTAATTTTTCAGGATATTTCAATATTTTTCTATCTTAATTCTTTCCAGTATTTAATTTTATCATAGAGTAGTATTTAATTTTATCATATAGGCATCCTTGACTTCTCTCTTTGTGGTCTTGTACTCTTGTCTGTCTTTTTTATTAGTTTAAATTATATTTACTTGTCTATTGTCTCGGAAGAAAATATATCAACACAATTCTAATTCCATTTTCTATTAAATTGTATAGTATTTTGAAGATTGCCAGTACACCTACTATTCCAATGAATTGCTGAATGAAGTCAAGGATGAATGGGCAGCATATGTTCTTGACGAGTTACCTTAGCTTAGTTTTGAATTTAGGGCACCATATATATTTTTGAATGTGACTATGTAGCATCTATATGATCGAGCTTGTTTAGCCTTTTGTATGTATAGAGCCATTTGTTTTGGTTTGGGAGTTATCTATCTTAAATGTGTATTGACATTTACGTTTCTAATGCATATAATTATGACATTTATTTGTTGCAAAAAAAATGTTGACAATTTATTTAAATATATGGATATAGCAAATATTATAAATTTTAAAAAAAATATATATATATATTCACTAAAGATCCCGGTTCATTTTAAAAACTCAACAGTGATCATACATACTAAAGATCCCGGTTCCTTTTAAAAAACTCAACACTGGTCATATATATTAAAGATCCCGGTTCATTATTAAAAATCAACAGTGATCATATATACTATTGATCCCGGTTCCTTGTTTTTTATTGATCCCGTTTCCGTGTTTTCTAAAACACCTGGGATCACAAATATCAGACTTGTTATACCAGGGGATACAATCCCAGTTCGGAACCGGGATCAATATGCATGCGGAACCGGGATCTTTTAGCATTTCTGTTGTAGTGTGGGACTAAGTTCAGTTCGGCGACAAAGGATCTCGGATCTAAAATGAGAGAGTCGTTGGATGGTAGCCAAATCAACGGTCGGCAAAGGGAGATATGTCTCGACGAGTAGCCCTCCAATTATTGGAGCAAATAAAGAGGATGACCATCAGATCTGAAAAGTAGAAACTATCCAGAGACATCGATCCCTCCACTGGAAACACACAAAACAAAACAACTTGCACAAAGGCAAAACAAAACCTAAATAAACTGGGGGAAACAAACTCACATACTTTCCCAAAGGAAGGGGAGGGACAGATCTCCCTCCCACTACCGAGAACCGGCAGATGAAAACAAGCAGGAGCAGAGGAGAGGAGGGGAAATCCTAATTTTTTATTTCAAGAAAGCGGCACTTAGCTTCCAAAAGTTATTGAAACTTGGAAATATCAACAAAAATAAGATAAGATGTTTTAATATTTTGCCTTATAAATAGCCTAATTATCAAATCAATAATTTAATATATTTTTCACCCATTAATCAAATCATATATATGCAATTCAAAAATATTAATAGAATACTTCTGTGTAAAAAAAATTATAGCATACTCGAACTTTTTCTATAAAACTATGTGCAGTGGTACAAAAATTCTCAATTATTTAAAATGTTATGCTTCTAATTTTGATTATTTGAGTTAAATTTTATATGCATTTTCATGAATAAATTATGAATTGCTTTAACATTTTCAAAGATGTTGAAATAATTAAGTAAATGAATAAATTATGAATTGCTTTTACTTTTTTTTTAAGCAACCAAAAGGTAAATATACCATATTGCAAAAGTCTATATGAAGGTGACAATTCGTGCTACCCGGTCGTGCTAGTGTCTACCTGGTTCAGGTTCGGGCTCTGACTGTGTCGTGCCTAAAAAACACGGTTTAAAATCGTGCTTCAAAAATACTATTTAGGCCCGCATCGTGCATGTTTCGTGCTTTTGCATACCTGTCCGACAACCATTTAATATATATATATATATATATATATATATGTATATGTGTCGTGTTCTAGGATGGAGCAGTCACTAAGGTCATAGGGAAGACCTAGTGGGGTGGCTCAATCTAGGGTTTATGAGTGATTCGATGAGTTCTCACAGGTATTCAGTAGGATTACCTAGGTTGCCCTAATCACAAAGTGTGTGCAGTGTGAGCTTAGGGTTAGAAGAAGTACCTGAGCCCCATGTAGCACTGTACTACTTATAGGGGTGGTTGGGTGCCCTAATGGGCCAACTAAGCCGAGGCCCAACTGGGCCAGCCCGTTATGAGCCGTAAGAGGATATGGCTGGATGAGTTGGCTAGTCGTTATCCTGTCCTTATCGGCTTGAGTGTGTGATATTCAGGCCGAGTTGGGGGAGCAAGCTCAACCCGTCTCGGTTGTACCTGTTTGTCTGAGAGATATCGATCTCGGTCCGACAGTAGTGGCGCGGGTGCAATACGATCTCGGTCAGATAGGTCTTGTGCCCTGTGATCTCGGCCAGAGGTTTAGTCCACCACAATATGTATGTATGATAATATCTGATAATTAGTAATAACACTAGTTATATATATTAAATAACTTATATGTATTAGTAAATAAGTAAATAAGCATTGTATAATGTAGTGAATCATTACCTTTTCTTTCTGGTTTCAACAAAAACCTTCAACAAATAAAAAATAAAATAAAATAAATCAGGTTAGCATGTAGTGTCGTGTTAGCCCGACAAATCGTGTTTCGTGCTCCAAAATTATTGTCTAAGTCGATATTTTTCCGTACTTATTCGGATGGGCCAGATCATGTCGTATTTTTTGCAGGCTCTAAGTCTATATGAGCGAAATGGAAAAGAAAAATGTCACTCGAGCTCATGGACATGAATTTCTTTGTAACGAGACATGAAATTTCATTATCTATATGTTTCGGATCCTTTTTATTTATAGGATGATAATTATACAAGATTACAGAGGGTTTTTAAACTTAGTGAAGTTTGGCTTCAGTGAAGTACAGAGAAATATTGGTGTTATTTCTACAGACAGAGGGTGCGCCTTTAACAGTCCGACTTTGTGAGGGTGCCCTTTAAGGCGTACAAATACTACAGATGATACAAGTAAATGAGTACTGTCAGTACTACTTCTACTATGGTGAGGTGCGCCTTTGATAGTCCAGCTTTGTAGAGACGCCCTTTGCACTAGAGGTTGGAGTCACAGCTTGTGAAGCATTGGCCATGCTGATGAAAGCTGCCACGTTGGTGCAGTAACTATAGTGATGAAACAGTTGTTGTAATGGTTGTTGAGGTGTGCGCTCTGCAGCTCACCTCTTTCTTTCTCCCGTTTCTCATTATCACTTTTCTTCAATGTTCTTTCTCTGAGACTTAGAGAAGAGAACCAGTGTGTAATGTGTTTGTGTTGCTGAAGCTCTTGATTGAGTTGGTTCTGATGAGTTTGAAGGGAGTAGGAGGCGTGCGCTCTGCTGCTCGCCTTGGGGGCCTCCTTCTCCTTAAATACTCTTCTCTTTCACTCGTGTTCTTCCTCCAAGTTGCATAGAGAAGAACTTGTGTTTTGTGTATATTGTTACTGTTGCTCTGGTGTGTTGTTGCTGTTGAGATGATTGTTGGAGGTGTGCGCTCTCTAACTCACCTCCTTCTTTGTATCTCTCTCGTTTTCTTTCTCTGAATTTTAGAGGAAAGAACAATGTTTTATGTGTTTTTGGTTGCTTTTGTTGGTTGTTCTGTTGGTTCTGATGAGTTGATCACTTGATACCAATGGAGGATGAAGCTTCCTCTATTTATAGTGTCATCTTTTACCCGTTGGTTATTACTTTTCCCTTTTACCCACTGGTCCATGCCACTTTTCCACCTTGGTTGCTGCATATTCCTTCTTTATCAGGTGGAGTCTTGTTCTCTTTACCATTCTGGGCATTGGCAGCTAATGGCTGCAGGGGGAGGTGTGCAAGTCATGCCATTGTTGGCTTTGACTTGGGAATGACCAATGAGGTAAGCAAAGATTCCCTCTTGGCTTCCTTCACAAGCCGTTGAAGTCTTAGGAAGCTGGGTTGCCTTTGTTTGTACGTGTGCGCTCTGGGGTGGGTGCACTTTGCTCATGGCTTAATGCCCTGGGCACGTCTTCCATTACCACCGTTATTTCCTTGAGTCTCATGGCTACAGTGGTGCTCTTGACGACACGCTCTCCTGGTCACATTACCAGGGCGTCTCTTCTTCTTGTTAGGAGAGCGTACAGGGGGTGTCTGACACATGCCTTGTCCAGAATTTTATTTGTTTGATAAATTTGGGCTTTGTCATGGAATTGGGCCTTACTAATGGGTCACCAATTTTTGAGTATCAACACTGTCATTGTTTGATTTTGACTTATGAGGGAAGAAATGATGGTGTGCCGCGTATGTACGAACTTAGCAAGACTCGAGCACACTTCTTTAATTTCCAACTGCTACAACCGTCCAAATTATTCCATGGAGCAAATGCCATTGTTGTCTACCTTGATAGAGCAACACACTGAATGATGAAAATATCCTCAATGCTAACACAGAACAACGTACCTGCCCCTTCCATCGTGGGTCAAATTGGGATTTCAAAAAGTCACCGAGTAGGGATGGGCATAGGTACCAACGGACGCGGGTAGAGCATACTCATGTTTATATCCACGGGTATTTATGGGTATTTATGCGAATAACGAGTACTCGCGGGTACCCACGGATTTTAAACTTTTATTATATAATTATATATTTTGTAATAATCATTATACATAAAAATAATTATAAGATGAAGAATTACATACATATGATAAATGTTTATCATTACAATTTTATTTTTTAAATTTAATATGAAATATAAATAAAATAAAATTTATATGTTCTCAAAATAATAAAAAATATTAATATATATAATAATTATTAATAAAATATTATTTTATTTATGCGGTACCCGCGGGATGAGTATCATAATACTCGTCCCCACCCACAAAGGAATAGTGCGAGTACCCGTTGCGAGTATTTTTGCGGGTACCCGGCAACATGGTATTTTGCCCCCTCCGTATCACCGAGTATCACGGCAATTACATTGTTGACCTGCCGGTCAATGCTCAACATCATTTCCGGCTGCAGGGACATTTAGGATTTCCCTCTCCCCCAGGTCATGGGTTCTAGTCCCATACCTCTCATGTAAAAAAAAAACCCATACCTGCACTACTACAGAATTGCAAAAAAGTTCCCAGATATGGAACTGGGATTAATAGATAAATGATAGTTAAAAAATACCATGAATTTATTGATCCCGGTTATAAAAAACACGGAACCGGGATCAATATTATAACATAAATAATTTTTTTATTTTTAAAAATTAAAAATTACACCAAACTTATTTATTCCATTGTTTTACTTCAACTGGGATGAATAATAAAAAACCGGAACCGGGATCAATATTGTAAAATAAATATTTTCTCATTTCATCCTCAGATCCCCAAACCCAGCAAACCCAGACACTTAGAGAGTTAGAGTTAGGGTTAGCTCCATTTATGGCCATCGCAGACAGAGAAGAGCACAGGAGGGCTGAGGAAACTCTTTTGGCCTCTCTCTCTCAAATCAAATCTCTCTCTCAAATCCCCTCTCTCGCCACCTTCCCTTCCCTCTCGCCACCGTCCCTTCCCTCCAGCCACCGTCCCTTTGAAGCTCTCTCTTCGCCCCTCACTCCCTCTGAAGCTCTCTCTCACCGTCCCTTCACTCTCTCTCTTTCAATTCGAAGCTCCAGCCGCAATACGCTCCAACCGTCCCGCCACTGTCAGCTCCTCTCTCCCGCCGGCGGATCCCCTCTTCTTCGAATCTGCATTGGTGACCTTAGCATCGTAAAAATCAAACCCCTGAGGACTGAGATTCGAGATCGAACTCATCACCTCCAGAAGTCGTGAACACCGATTTGGACGAAACCCTTTGAATCACGACTTCTTCTCCTCACAACCTTTGGCAGCAACCATCATTTCTCCCCGTCAACCTCAGTAGTGCAAAACATATCTGTGGGTCTGGAAACCAATTGCAAGAATCTCAGCTTGACTAATTTTATGCAGGTATCCCTTTAATCCCTGTCTTTCTTGAGCTTCATTACATACTCATTGGTGGATTATTACATGAAATTGGTGATGTTTGAGGACCTGTGATTTAGATTTATGTTAATATCATGTTGCTTGGTTTAAACTGAATTTTTTAAGTAATTTTTTTCTTTTGTAATTCCTCAATTTTAAACTATATGACGTCTTGTCATTGTAGAAGGTTATAGCAGTTTAAACATAGAGTAATATAAGATTAGCATCTACTTCACAATAATTGTCATGTATGTGTCTATGTAAGACATTTTTTGACACTCCAAACTATATTCTATAAAATTTTATATCTCTTTTTCCATTTGTGTCTTGTGTTGTATCCATGTTTCCTTAGCAACCATTTTTTTTCATCTGTGGGTGAGGTGGACAAAAGTTAAAAAGTTTCAGCTGAGGATTTAATTATAACTGACTGTTCCTAGGTAAGGAGTTATCAATGTCTGCATATGCGTATGAGTAACATTTTAAAGTGAGTTTGCACTGTGGCTTCTTAGAATTTAATTTAGAAAGAGAATCTGAATCCTGGGGCAATAGTATACTTATGTTTTCTGAAGCTTCATAGAATATTCTTGTTGATTCTTATAGTGTTCTGTTGTGGCAACCTTTGGTTGTTTATGAATTCTAGGATGTCGGATCTCAAATACTGAACTGGTATGCCATATGAAGGGATTCCTGCCTGTTCCAAATGATCTTGTGTTCTGGATTTTTTGTCTACTGATTTTTCTGTTTCAATTTGAATACTCTTTTTATTCTCATTATTGTGATTTAATAAGATAAAATGGTTGGTATTCAGGCAATTCAGCACATCATTCACCTTTGATGTGTTAACGATAATTTGACTCTTAAATAAAGTAAAACTACAATTGAATGATAAATTACTAATCCATCATACCCAATAAACAAATGTACTGCTTTCATATTCATGATTCATATTTATGGCCATTAAAAACTACACTTGTCTAAACACTGAAACATTTTTCAAATTTATTTGCATTCTTCACCAATATTGCTACAACGTTCTTATGGCAATTGTAGTATATGGATACCTTTTATTGATTCATAATGCCTTTATGAACCCATTATTGCTATGAGAAATTTTTGAATCTTAATGTTATCTTGATGAGAAATTGTAATATAGGGACATGTTATGTTCTAGATCTGCTACTTTGACATATTTGCGTACCTTCATGTATAGGTATGATGATCTTGTGACAGGTTTGCTTTGGCATAGCATACTCTGAATGATAGCATGTTTAGAAATTATAGGCATCTAGCTTCATGTGATAATGTTTTCTTAAAAAAGTATCTTATTTGCATTGATTTTGGAAATATTAGCAACTTGTACTCAAAGATAATTTCTTAATTGATAATTATTTCCTCATTTGTTTGTGGCTTACCTTTTCAGTTTGTTTGTTGAGTATTTACTTTTTCTGTCTTTTGTGAAGCATATGCAAAATAAAGCTTTGTTCCTTCTGTAACAAGCACACTTTCCTTCTCTCAAGTTCAAAGAAACAAAAAATTTGGATAACAGTTGAGAAGTTGCCCTCAAACTATTATATTTGCTGTTTCACTACTTCTTCTGAGTGATTATACAATTAGCTTTTGGTTGTATTCATATTCTTGATACCAAGCTTTTTTGTTTTTGTATAAAATAAGTTGTTTTATAAGCTCTTTTAAATGATGGAACTGACTATGATATGTTACTAATATCCATCTAGATATTTGAAGGAGGATAAACCACATGGTTCAGCAGGTGGCCTTAACTACTTCAGAGATATTATCATGGAAGACAGTCCGGTTAGAAACACTTTTCTGATGACTGTTTTTACAATACACATTGTTTTGTGTATTAAATTTGAAATGCTTTATTTCCATGTTCTAACAGATAGGCTACATTTTGATTGCAGTCACAGATATTTCTGGTTAATTGTGATGTTTGCTGCAGTAAATGCTTTATTTCCATGTTCTAACAGATAGGCATACTTTGATATTATGGCTAATTTGAGTACTGATTAGCTAGAGTTTTCTACTCTGCTTGCCTGGGGACTTGGTGTTTCCTTTCCAGTACTATGTACTTGTAATAAAGTATTGCACTTTTACGTTGTCTTCTACATGTATGTTTATATTCATTGTCTTGTTATGTTGTTTCTAATTTATAAATCATGCAAGTGTGCAACTTTGGAACTCCTGTCTAGCTTTGGATTGATCCTGATATTGGATTAGCTAAAAGCTTAGTTTAAGTCATTTGGCTATTAAAATAATTTTATCAAGAGGAGGCTGAATGCTTTTTTGTTTACTGAACAACTAGAACTTTTGAACTAGTCCAAGCACACATGCAGTGCAAATATAGAGAGACATTGTTGATGCAGCACTAAGCTTGGTATATTGGAGAAAAATGTTAGTGTTTTATATTGGTGTATGGCCCTGTTATGTTAGTGTTTTCTTATACTCTTGCCAAACATTTGTTATTTAGTTGTAGATTTCTTAACTTGTATGAGTTTTATAACCTATATTATTTTACGATTGGGTTACTCTATACGAATTACAAGTTATTCAATATTGAAATGATTCATTTTTTTTTCTGTTTTGTTTGTTGCCTTTCCATTATGTTTTCATATTTGTAGGTTTAAATTTTCAAAATGATAACAAATCAGATAGATTAAAAGAGCAGGAGGATCAAAAAGGAACACTGGATTCCATTTGGTACAAAGCTACAGAGTTGTGTCAATCTAGTCAGCTCAGGACTTTTATTGGGAAGCAGGGGAAATTGTGTTCTCTTAGTGTTGATCGCAGTACATCTTGTAATTTCTTCTTTATGATTCTGCCCTGCTACTCATTTTCAATCATTTCAAAAATTTCTAGCATCATAGTATAGTAGCTCCCCACTGATATGTTCAGTATTTTTGTTTGAGGGCACCATATATATTTTTGAATGTGACTATGTAGCATCTATATGATCGAGCTTGTTTAACCTTTTGTATGTATGAAGCCATTTGTATTGGTTTGGGAGTTATCTATCTTAAATGTGTATTGACATTCACGTTTCTAATGTATATAATTTTGACATTTATTTGTTGCAAAAAAATGTTGACAATTTATTTAAATATATGGATATAGCAAATATTATAAATTAAATATATATATAAATACACCAAAGATCCTGGTTCATTTTAAAAACCTCAACAATGATCATACATACTAAAGATCCCGGTTGATTTTAAAAAACTCAACAGTGATAATATATACTAAAGATCTCGGTTCATTATAAAAAACTCAACAGTGATCATATATGCTATTGATCCCGGTTCCTTGTTTTTTATTGATCCCGGTTCCATGTTTTCTAAAACAACTGGGATCATAAGAATCAGACTTGTTATACCAGGGGATACAATCCCGGTTCGGAACCGGGATCTTTTAGCTATTTTGTTTTAGTGCTGATATATTGATTTTTTTTAAAGCATATTTTGACAAATTCATGATCTAGAAAAAAGATTTGGTGTGCTTTTAAGATTGGTTAGGGTTAAACTTAAGACCATCTCCATATGTTTTAATATGGATATTTTTTCACAATTAAATATTAGCAATACATTTTTTTTTTAACTTTTTTATAAGAGAAAATAGACGGTGCACCGCCAATGTAAAAGTTTTTTACATCATCAGTGTATCATCTACCATTCGTCATGTGTTTATTGTTATTGACTATCAAATAAAAGTAATACAAATGAATGGTGGACTATGGATTGATGGTGTAAAAAACGTTACAACGTCAATACATACTCATTAATCTCTGTTTATAATCAAAATTATTTAACTTAAATTTATAGTCTTTTACCCTATATTTGTTAATATTATTTGTTTTGAAATATAATTTGTAAAATAAAATAAATGTTTGATTTTATCGAGTTATCCACGATATTTATATTTATCTCTTTTTTTTATCAGAAAAATAATTCATTCCAAAATAGCTGAGAAGTACAAGCAAATATATTTATCTTTTATATTATATAATAAATAAATTATGTTTATCCTAAATTTTGTAAATAAATATGTTCAGATATATATCCAAGCAAACGGACCTACTTAGGTGTAAGTGAGGGCAATTACCCTCACTAAATTTTTACTTTTTGTTTATATATATATATATATATATACATAAATATTATATTTTTTTTATCTTAAATATAAGTTTCATTTAATTATTTGACTAAAAATATATTCTTTTAAAAAATTAGTTAGTGTTATTTGTGACATTAAAAATATAAATATTTGATATATTTTTTTAAAACTACTCCATGATTATTATTGAGACTTTAAAAAATCTTGAGTAAATAGAGATATTTATGAAAAAAAATTAATGTCTCTTTAAATGGGAAAGGATTAAAAAAAATTATTCAAATAAAACTTACATTTAGGCGAGGGAGCATGCAGGTTTCAAGTTTAAAATAAAAGTTTAATGAGTTGAATTTTTAATTTCTTAAAGTCCAAGCCTTGAAGCTCATAAATCGGTGATTAAGGGCAATAACGAGTTGCCTTGTAAAAATGTAAGCTAAGACTGAGGCAAATTCAAGATGAATAAATAAACAATATTAGTGTGAAAAAAAAACGTTGCAGTATTTTTTACCGTAAATAAATAATATTGTAAACAACAATTATGAAAGTTTATACGGATGTGTGTTCAAATTTTAATATTGTAATACAAGATCTTATTTTAAAATTTTGGTACATGGTTTACTGTTTATAACTAGGGGAATACCCCTAATACCCCTTATTAATGTATTTTTTTTTTTTATAAAAATTTGGTTATATATTTAGTTGTATTATTGATTTATATTTTCGACCCTCACATCAAAAAATTTATGGGTCCGTCCCTGCAAGCAAATGATCCTAAAAAGGAGATTCTTAAGCCGTGACTAATACACTAATAGGAGATTCATAAGTTTCGGCGAGAAAAAGTCCTTACTTTATTATAGTGTTGTTTGTGGGGTTTTCGTCCGACGCCTGCCGAACTGACGAAGTGCGTGGGGTGTGGGTAACGACAGGTTATGTGATAATTTTGTAAAGGAACTTGACCGTATTTTTGGTTGTTTTTGTATTTGGGTTGGAAAGTAAAGTGCGTGAAAGCTTAAAAATCGACAGGAAAGGTAAACCGACGCTAAGAACACGACGCGAGAAATGTAAACGGAAAGCGATTTAAAGTTGCGGAAATTAAATGCTGGAATTTAAAGTTGCAGGAAGATAAATTGCTGGAATGTAAAGTGCAGCAAAGTAAATTGCATTGAATTGTAAATTTGAATGTAAAGGGTTTGCATTGAATTGAAAAGGGTTGAGGTTTTTACAAAGGTGTTTCTCCGTCAATATGCTCTGGTGAGATGTGTAGGATTATAGCCAATGTGCCAACCTGTGCAACCCCGATTACAACCTAAGGACTTCCTATTTATAGCCTAAGGAATCCACTAAGCTACTGCTAATTTATTTGGCACGTTCTGCACAACCACAGCAACCACAATCTAAAATAAGTACCCAATACGCTATCCCCCACGATGTAACTGCCCACGTCGTGGTTTTGGGCTTCACGGATACTTTGTCGAGCCTTCTAATGACATCTTTACTGGGACCCTTTCGGCAAGCATCTTTCCTAGATTGAAATAAAGCAACTTAGACTCTTGTCTAAGTCTCTTTGTTGTCTGAAGCTTTCTGATTGTCGTGCTCCTGCCTTTTGGTTCTGGGATGCCCGTCGACATCAAGATCCTTTCGACAACAAGGTCGTCTGTCGATATAGACCTCTAACCTATTGTCGGCCTCTAATGTGTTCTATTGATATCTGTAACATGTTCTCTGATTTAACGGTGTTTTACCACCGATTAACCAAAGGACCTGTCGTCGATCTCTCTTGGTAGAACACCATCAGAGGTCTTTTCCTTTCCCTCTTTAAATAGAAAGACACCCAAAATCCGACCCCAAGAAGGTACAAACTTTGGGCCATAGAAGATTACAAAGGTTCCACCGAGGCTTATGTATCAAACTAAGTGTACCCTCCAATTCGGGCTTTTTACACCAGTTTGAAGCACAAGAGGTGATCCCTATGTAATCCCCCATGTTCGATCTTTCACCATTCATGAGGACAAGGAGGGTATTCGGAGTAAGGACTTTACCATTTTGTCTCCAACTCCCGAATCCCTTAATCCCACATATTCTATCCTTCATGAACTCAGATCATCTAGGTTTCGAATCTTTTCTCTTCTTTCCAGAATTCACGAATTTGAACCATTGCTTTTTCCATATTCTCTCATGGCTTTGAAAGTCTCTAGAGTGGGGAATTTATAGCCATGGAAAACATTAAATGCTGGTATAATTACTTTTCCGTTTCCAATGCTGACATGACTGTTCTGACTTCCTCTTTTCTCATGCCACCATCCCTTCGACACAAGCCTCTCCTTCCGTCTTCCTCTTTTTGTCGACACACGTACACGTCCTTCGAAGTCACTTTTAAGTCGTAAGACTTAAGTACACCTCCCTCGACATCACTTATGTTATCGACACCTGCTTGCTTTGTCAAACTCGACCCCTTATCGGAACACACGTTCACCTCCTTCGAAGTCATTTTTAAACAAATTGTTTAAGTACACTTCCGTCGACGTCACTTATACATCCGAAATTCTTGCCCTTTTGTCGATTTCAACTTCCAGTTAACAGAGGCCCCCCAAGTTTTGGTATTCGACGCGTCTTTTCGGAGGGTGCCAAAAGTTGTACCTTTTGCGAACTGTCCTTTTGACATTAGGATTCTGAAACGGTAAGTTTATCCAATCAAATCGACGTCTCCTATTGGACCATTGCGTTGGTCTCAAATGTCTTTTCACTCCTTATTTAAACTTTAACACTTAACATCATCCCTCTTTCACGTTTCCTTGTTTTTCACTGCATCTTTTCTTCTCCCTTGACCTAAAACCCTTTTTTCTTTGAAAAACCTTTTCAAAACTAATCATTTGTCATGGCCATTCAAAGAGTTGCCGATCCTGAAATCGACCTAAGCATCAAGTATAATGAGCGTAGTTTGATAATTCCTGCGACTTCCTTTGTTCCCACTGATGGGAAACCTGTTAACCCATCTGCGGCTTTCCTTGTCCCATTAATGACGCCGTCGGAGGCTCGAAACCCTGACATGAACGCATACTTCCCACTTTCCAATCCTGATGAAATCCGTCCATTAGCCACTCTTAACCCTGTTTATACTTGCCATTTTGACAAGGAATGTTCCCGCAGGGTTCTACGTAATGTGAAATCGATCTTTAAGTTTCCAGAGTGGTATGTAAGGTTACGGTCTTTCAAGAGTGAATCATGGAAGAAGGCCGGTTTTGAAGACCTTTTGATCTTGACGACTTCGGGTTTGCGTTATGATGATGGTCTTTTCAGCGCTGCATGTTATTTTTGGTGTCGTCGAACCAACTGTTTCCACTTCCGTTACGGCATGATGACTCCGACGCTTTTTGATGTTGCTGCCTTGACGAGTCTTCGTCCTGACGGGGAAGTTTTAACCGTGGAAAGTAAAACCGCTAACGTTGTTAATATAAGTGGAGGTTCTTATGCCTTTTCCAACTACGTTGCATCAAGATGGAAAGCATACGAAGGCTGCCCGACAGTTAGTGCAACTGAGCATGTCGAGTTCTTGACCGTATGGCTTAGCGCTTTTGTCTTTTGCACCAAATCTCGCCACATCAACAAGTCCTTGGTGCCTCTGGCCACAATCCTGCATGAGGAACGACAAGTGGCTCTAAGCCAACTTCTCTTGGCCTAATTGTACTCGACTATTGGCCAAGTAACTGATGTTGTTCGACTCAATGAACAGCTTCTGGCCAATGTCGGAGGCCCCACTTGGCTGCTGCATTTATGGTTAAACGCCATTCTCAAACGCCATCTGACTTTCCACAACAATAGCGTTTGTCATTTTCGATTTAACTATGGTTGCAAAATGGTGAATTATGGGGTCCCCACACTTCCTTCCAACACCAATTCCTCTCTCCATTTTATGAAGGTCTTTGCCACCATTTCCATGTCGTCGGCCAACATAGATTTCGCTCCTTTTGCCGACAGAACACATGGCCCTGACTGGTTCCGAACTCCTTTCCCTGGTTCGTCGGTTGAAGAAAAGCGATTGAATGACGTCCTTTGGGAACATTATCTCAGTCAAAGGATCTTGTTTAGCAGCCTTCCCGACTCTACAAGTTATGAAGATAAGGAAGTCTTCATATATTACCCAAACTGTGTGGCAAGACAGTTTGGTCTTTGTCAAGGGCTTCCTGCTCCCATGTTGCCATCAGCCTCACATGAATTCCATCATGGCCATTTGACAGATTACAAATCCGACTGGAAAGCCGTGCTAAATAGGTTTATTTCAAGGAACCTTGCTTTTGGGAGTCGATTTAATCCTGTCGGCTTCACTCCTTTTTTCTTGGCCAGCCCAAACTTTGTCCACTGGTGGGAATCCTATTTCAACACCTACCACATGGATTATGCAACCATTGTGGAAAGAATGAGTGCAAGGACGCCGTCGGACTTTGCAACTGACAAAACAAGTATAAACACTTGTCTTCTTTTGCTCAGCTTTATAGTTCTGCAGTGGCTAAACCGAACATTATTGATTATGCTGCTGTTATCAAAGCCAATGCGTCGAAAAAGAAAGGTGGCGGATCTTCTCCCAAGCCCTCATCACCGAAAAGGTCCAAGAAACGGCGTCAATCCAGTGTTGTCGACACCTTTGTAGAGGCTAAGAAGCAAAACAAAGGGAAGTCAGATGAGCCGTCAACCAACCACCAGGTTGATCCTGAAAGAACCGACAGCTCTCTGCTTCGACCTGTTTCCAACAAACTTCAAGCCTTTATTGCCACCTCGGCTCCTTCCATTCGTCATGCCACTCATCCCAAGCCTAAGGGGATTGTAATAAAAGAACCGTCACCTTATGTCAATGTTCAAAGAAGAACATATGATGACGTTCCTGCAGTTGTTGGGCATTTTGAGAACCGTCATGCAGGCGAGTTCCTTCCTACTCCAGAACGCAATCCATTCGATGAGGAAGATGAAGATGAGGATGAAGATGCAAGTTTTCAATTACAAAGACGTCCTGCCCGTCGTAACGTGGTCATGGATGACCTCATTTCTGATGTCGGGACTGACCCATCTCATGTAATGGTTTCTTAAGAGCATATGGCTAATAAACTCAAAACCATTGAAGAGTCAATGCAAAGATGTATTGACGACACTTCTTCAACGGCTTTGGATGAAGCCACTGCTCAGAATTCTAATCAAGAGCCTGCTGAAACCATGCGTTATGATCCTTCTGACACTCAAGTTGTGGATTCTCCTGTTGTTGTCGTGGGACCTGATACCACCGCTGCATGCACCCCTTCACTTGAGGTAACTTGGAATTTACTTTTTCACCCTTTGTGCAGCATTTAAGTGGCCTAACCTAATTCTTGTTTTATTGTTCCTCAGATTCCCAACAACTCTCTCCAACTCGAAGGCTTTGACGGGAGTTTACAACTTTCTTCTGCATCTGCCTCTGTCACTGCTGCTCCTCCCATTGTGGTGCCTTCTTCTTGCAACCCATCTTCCAGCACCATGGTTCCACTAAATTTAACCCAGATGTCCAGTCCAAGTGCTTTTTCGACTCTCCGGGAACTTATGACCAAAACGCGTTCTGTTGATGAAGCCGTGGATTCTCCTTCAAGGGACAATGAATCTGCTTTGGATCAATCCTTGTTTACCTTGAAGAACATCTGCTGTCGACCTTTTGACCAATTGTTGGCTGATTCTTCAATGGCTGAACTCTTATCCTCCAATGTCAACTCTCTTCTGCAACAGTCTGTTCTTGACGACATTGAACCTAAACTTACCAACTTGCAACGATTTTTCTACAATTGGACTAGTGAGAGCCCAAAAATTTTGCAAGACATCAAGGTTTATGAAGATATCAAGACAAATCGGCATGAACTGGAAGCAAAATTTGCTGATATGGAACGAGAAAACACTGACTGGTCTTCTAAATTTGACTAGAAACTTCAAAAGGTGAAGGCAAACGAAACTAGGATTCAAGAGCTGAGAGACGAGTTGGCCCGATTGGAACAAGAGCAGACATAATTGGGTCAATTCATTGATGAGGCCAAGACCACCCGACAAGAGCTGAACGACAAAGTCACCTTATCAAAAGGTTGCAAAAACACTTCTGCAAATCTACAAGGTTACAAGGCTGGACTTCGACGTAGAGATGCATTCGCCAGAGAATGGCGTTCCTTTGGCAGCCTGTTTGGATGAACTTTTATTTTGCTTTTGTATTATTTCCCTTGTGTACTTTGACTTTTATTGTTTGGATTGCAAGTTCAACTTTTATTGAATGTTTACTTCTGTCATTGTCGGCTTGTACTTTTTCAAATACTTGTCGTTGATTGCTTTAACCTTTTTCCCGGAATCGACTTCAACTAACTCATATGCGTTGCCTGAGAAGACCTTTAATACTTGAAACGGTCCTTCCCATTTAGGTGACCATTTGCCGTATTCGTTAGAACGTTTGTCGATTGGTAAGATTACTTTCCATACTAGTTCACCCGGTAAAAATGATTTGAATTTAACTTTGGCATCATAATATCTTGAAATCTTTTCTTTTTGTCATAAAATATTTTCTTGTCGTGGATCGGACTCCGGTCCGACCTACCCCCATCTTAACCGACCGTACGCCGAACTCTTCGACATTTTACGGGCCACTGGATTACAACTATGAACAAGCTACCAACAGCCTTATCTTACTAGCTACAGTCCCATCGCCCTAGTTTTCCTCCTATAATCGGTCGGTTATCTGCTCGGCCAATCCTTCAACTCGGCAAGGCTCAAATCACCTCACCGAGCTTGGGGGGGCTTATGTGGTGGACTGAACGTCGATCCGACCGATGCAACCACGGTCCAACCAGTTTTATATTAAGCCAAGGAGTGCCGACCCTTATTCGTTCGGCATACATCACACCGAGCCAGGGAACATAGTGGGATACAGGTTTATAGGATCAGGGTCGAGCGCAGGGTTGTCACCCTTATCGGAACCCGTCACGGTCCTAACAAGCCTAACAACCACTCCTATATTCCCGCACAACTTGGTTAGATTACGGGATAGGATCAAAGTCTATCATATGCAGGATTAACAAAGGTGATCTTATCAGCAACCTTTACTAGTCCTAATTGAACACTTCTACTTCACGGGCCTCACCAGAAAGCCCAAGAACACACCTGAACAGGTAATCCCCTATAAGAACCACGAGGCTATAGGGGCTAAGGATGTTCTCTCATCCCTACTCTCAAGAACTACGTGTGGCTTGATTCCCTTTTCACTGGGGATACGTAGGACCGGGGTCACCCTCGCCAGCTACAACAACCCACCAAACACATCGTGGTGTATTCAATCTTATGGGTACACCACATTGGCGTAGTCTGTGGGGACGATAAACTTCAATCCCCATCCACGTTCAAACCCAAAAAAAAACAACAACAACAACGCGTGTTCTAAGCGATAGAAGAAGGGCGTTCTCGACGGTGGCGGTGCGGTGGCGCGACAAAATAGCAGAGGCACCGTAACGGTGCCATCTTCATCAACAAACAAACAAACCGACCGAACTGCGTCGCGGTGGCCGCCGTGTTCTTCAAATTCTCAGAACAGAACTTCGGCGTGTTCTTCAAGTCCTCTTCCACGCTAAACGATTGCAACGTCGCGAACCAATGATCCACCACCACCTCTGCTGCTCTTCATTCACAAGAGCAGTCACCATGGAAAGCATGAAGCGGTGGTTACGTTCAGAGCACAACCCAGATCCAAACCGTCACCAGCAAGAAGACCTTTGCCATATACGATAGCGAGGCGGACTGTACAAGCGATTGCCGCCGCCCCCTCATCACTTGTGTTATCCACCGTGACCCCCTTCACATCCGGCGAACGTCGTTCGAAGCCATCACGAACTGACCGACATCGCGATAGTCGCGATAGCCATCACGGGATTCGTCGTTTGAACTCACCACCAAGCTGCCGGGGTCGGGGCACTGCTCTCACTCTATAGTCTATGTGCCAAAAACCTCACGACGGTGAATGATTCGATCCTTAGCAAACCGCGATCCGTTTTCTCTCTCCCCCCTTCAATTCTGAAAGTCGCCGCCGCCGTTCGAACTCAGATCTGCAAGCACCGCTGCGAGCACCACACCAGCTCTCTACGCCCACCGTGAAGGTCGCCGAAACCGGCACCGTTGAACGCCGTAACCTCCGGTGCGTGCCCCTCGCTGCCCCATGCTTGCCGCCGCCACGCATCCCGGTTGACATGGGGGCTGCACCTAGCAGCTGCTCCAAACCCTCGTTAGGGTTCCCAAGCCCTTGTGGGCCTAATGGCCCAAACAAAAAAAAAAGAAATAAAAAGGCCTATAGTCCAATTAAAAAAGGAGAAGAGGCTAGCAGCCCAAAAAAAAAGAAGAAGGGGGGTACAGGCCTCATCAAGCTTAAATCCAACAAAAAAGAAAAAGTTTTACGGACTTATCTAACATAGGCCCAAACGAACAAGCTTAACAAAGGTGTCCGAGCTACTGAACAACCCATTTCGAAATTCTCGTCAATGGGAAAATTATTTTCTAAATATTATTACTCTATTTGGATTTTGGAACATGGTGATAACGGCAAGGACCCCACGCCAAGTTACCCTCTTTGAGCTCGTGTTCGAGTATAGAGAACCCCGTGCTCAGTTCCATGCTCCGGATACATGTGCCAACTGTGCGCGGACCTTCGACGGCGTCCCCCTTTTTGGTACCTCATACATCCAAAATGTCGGGAACCACGCACTACTCCTCTCTCCTCGGATTTATAAGACGATTGCAGAAACCTTGCACCCTATTCCCTACTTGAGTCTCCTATTATGGGTCAATCGCTCGATGAAGCTCGTTTGGAAAGGATTAACCGAAGACTTCAATCCAACAGCCTTCGATCCAACATTCCTCCCCACAGCGAATCAGGGAAGGAATTCTCGTTCCAATATTACTTTCCTATTTACTTGGCATTTTACGTGATTACTTCGCACACATGCTAATATTAATTTACTTGATGCAATACTTTTGACATATGCTCCTAATGCTTTTTATGTATTCCTTTAATTTCATTAAATGTCACTTATTCTGTACTCATGATTTTTCATACATGTTGATATATGACGCAAACTCCTTTGTTGCTGAATATCCCTAAACGTCTGTCTTTCTTGTAATTATAGAATAATGATATTTAATGTGCATTGCCTTTTAAGTAACACTAAGTAGTTCCCGACAATTAAACATTGTCATTATTCATAAATTAATGCATTTATCTGGTTTAACACCATTAATTGCTCTGCCATATTTTTCATGCGTGACACTTATTACCACGCATGGTATGTTTTCTTGCATCTTTTTATTGACAATCTTGTATGACTTACAAGTATTTAATCCCCAATAATTCTCATTATTGTGTTTATTACGGGTGACATCATTAAATCATACTACTTCTATACCGATATTATATATCAACTCTTCGCCAATAATCGTCATTATTGTTATTTAATTGTTATACATCGTCAATCTAACGACGATCACTAATTATTAATTTTGTTTACATATGCGAGGTACATGTATGATGGCCCTTTTTCTCTAAACAGCCCATTTCGAGATCCCCGTCAATGGGAAAACTGTTTCGAAGTACTGGGAACACATCGACATGTTCGAAGTCTAGCTGACGACGGCGAAGATGAGGTGGCAAGGACCCACGTGCCAAAACTTCGCCAAAGCTTCACGATTAATCTTTGAGCTCGTGTCCTGAACAAAAAGGGCTCATGTTCGATTCACAATTCTGGATGCATGTGACAAGCGTGGCGGGCCCTCATCAGGCAACCCCTCTTTTTTCATAACCATGAATTCGAAGCATCAGGAACCAGAGAATAGCCATCTCCCTTCAAAGCCGTTAGACGATTGTCGCCACTCTTCCACTGGTTTCCGACTAGCCTCCTACGCCTGTGGTTGAACACCGGGCTATGGAGATAACATTTTGTCTCTTGTGGCTCCTCTCCAAAAACGGGCGAGGACCGAAAAGGGGAACCGGTAGTCGTTAAATCCTTAACGAGGGATGTTCTTATTGAGGAAGACCGAGAAATATCGACAATCTGGTGATGTGCTCCCAACACGCTCGGTCTGGGATTAAATGTAGTGAACCAGACTTCAGTCCGACCGATATTGCTCCAGGCCCACCAGTTAAGGATTGAACCAACGAGCACCGACCACGAATTTGGTTAAAACCATGTCTTACCAAGCTAGGGACACGAGTGGATTGAGACTTACGGGATCACGACCGAGCATAGGATCTTCATCCCTATTTAAACCAGTTACGGTCCCAACAGTCCAACCTCCACTCCTATATTCCCATACAGCTTGAGGAGACATGGGAAAATGGCACTCTCAGAGTTCCCGACGAAGGATCGAAAGAATCCTGCCATCATTCTCACAAAGCAGTTATCGCACAACGCTTCCACGTGCATTCTCTAAGTATTGCATAGGTACCCGTCCTGAGCAGATGGATGCCCGATAGGCTCTCAATAGTTCAAAAGTTGAGATAATGACAATCAACATACCGAGCTACGTTGCGATCAGCAACTCTGAAATACTAAACTAGACCCAGAAGCTTAGAACCAAGTCATGCCGAAATGATTCTCAACACTGTCGAGCATGTCCCACGAGTCCATTTTGGCAAAATCTCACGATGACATCACTGTCTCCTCTGTTGAACATGCTTGCTGTGACTATTTCCATTTATTACTGGTCATGGCCTCAAAGTCATCACTCGGATTCCTGTAACACAACTGAAGCCTCTAGCATCCTCGCACCTTCTGCCACGACATCAGGGTCACAGGCTGGCCTCGCTTCGCTTTACACACCTTCCCAGTAACCAATTGACCATAACGAGTCAGCACTCAGCCGATCGTACATGCGGCCTCCTCTACCTCGGACCGACCTTTGAGGGGCTACACCGACCTCTCACCAAGCATCTTGTCTTAACTGTCTCACACCAAGTCGGTGCCTCCACGGATCCGAGCGTCGAGGTCCATTTTCTGATTTGGATCCATCAGATCCAACCAACACCCAATAATCTAATTTGGATCCATCAGATCCGAGGAACCACACGATGAAGACCCTCTCTCACAACTCACAAACGTTCAAACTCGTCATAGTGTACTTCCACACAGATCTAAATCCAGAAATTTCCTAAACAAGCTTGAATCCGATCTAATCGGGCCAACGCATGCAGATCCTCACATTTGCTCGTTCGTCCTTCCCAATGACTCATAATACATTATTGCTCGATCGACATCCTTCCTAGAAAGTTAAACATCATGCTGACCCTTCTTCCTATGCCATCACAAAATTAGTTCGGCACTCAACTCCTCTCGTTGGGCAAGCACGGACCACCATGGTTTATGGTGGCCTCGATCTTTAGGTCGAACCGCTCATAGGATCGTTTCTAAGCACCATGAAAGAAAAAGAAGGTACAAGTATGATCACACAAGCTACTCAAAGAACTCCAAAAGCAAGCCACTTCGAGATTCTCCCAACAGACAGCATGTTCTGCAAGCACAACAAACACTTTTTTCGTTCCTCCTTCCTAGAATTATTTTCGCGATGGCGAGGAACCTCACATCGGTCATCTCCTCTCGGTTTCATTAGTCGGCATCCCTACGAGCTTGACTGATTTCGTCCATCTCCCCTCGGATTCATAAGGCGCCGACCTAAACACTTTGTTACATATCATAGGACTTCTGAACTCGACAAAAGCCTCTTCAAGCTTTATTGGGTTCAAATTTTTTATGCAAGGGAGTAGAGGTCTACTTCAGCTTCGTTATTTGAATAATCTATCACCTTGCCTTTGACGACCTCATAACATGGATCTGCCCCAATTATTCCGATTTCCGAGGGGTTCAGCAGTTATAGTTGATTAACAGCATTGACGAAAGAATCAGCTGTGAGAACCTACAATCGGTGGTAGAAATAACTAGGAGACACTAGGAGAACACCTAGAAGGGGGGGTTGAATAGGTTTTAGATAAACCTTGAAAGATTTTCGAAAGAAACAAATCGAAACGATTAAAACAAAATGATTTTTACAAAAATATACTGATTAATCGATTAACTTCAGTACTAATCGATTAATGCCGAAGCTTACTTTCAAACTAATCGATTAACAAATGTACTAATCGATTAATGCCGAAAGCAACTTAAAAATTAATCGATTAATGAAAACAGTTACTCGATTAATCACTGTTAAAACTGAAAAATCACTTTTCAATCAAATACGAAAATCAATCAATTAACACATATGATCAGAGATAAAGCGGAATTGATTAACACCAATATTCTTATTGATTACCTAGGTTATGAAAATGATTTTCCCAAATCAATTTACACAATTAATATTCAATTCAATCAATTATGAAAAACAATCTTTTCTAGGTTTTCAACCAAGAACACAATGAATGACTTGAATGTATAGAGTTAAGAGTTTAGAGATACGACACAGTGATTTATCCTGGTTCACTTTCATCCACTTGAAAGCTACATCCAGTCCCCTCTTCAACCAAGAGAGATTCTTCACTATGAGGAATTAGAGTTCTCAAATTACAAGTAAATGCCTCTCAAGACTCCCTTCTTGATAGCCTACAAGAGATACCACACCCTTGCCTTGCAATCCTATTGATGCTCTAATCTAACCTCTAACCTTGCTTGTTAATTCCCCTCAACAAGACTTCCAATTGCTTTGAGATTCTTCAAAGTCTTCCACTTGCTTGATGATGCCTCACACCAAGACTTCCAATTGCTTGATTCACAACCAAGACTTCCAAATGCTTGTTTTCTTGATGAACAACCAAGACTTCCTTTGTTGTAGATAGCTTGCCTTCTTTGCAAAGATTACAACTCAAATGAAAAACAAAATAACAATCCTATGAATCTCTTTCAAAAGCTATGAAAATATCAACATAAGAGATTCAAAGATTCTTGATCAAAGAATGTAAAAGTTAAAAGCTTTGATCTATGAAAGTGAGAGAGAATAGAGTGGCTTGATTCTTTGTAAAATGAATATCAAAATGATTATAGATGATCACAATAATTGGGAAAAGGTTTATATAGAATACCCAAAAGTTAGAAACACTTCAAAGTGCTTTTGAGAAGTGAAAAACGTATTTAGAAAACCAGATCTGTACGTGTTAATCGATTAATACGTGTGTTAATCAATTAACACCTTGCTTAATCGATTAAGTGCGCAAGCTTTGAAAATTCTAATCGATTAACATAAGCCTTAATCGATTAGTTTAAGCCTTAATCGATTAGTTTAGTGAAAAATCAATTAAAACTTGTTTTCTCAAAAACTAAACCTTTTCTTTCAAACCTTTAAGCCACCTATTGATTTTAGGTTAAGTGAAAACTCAAATTATGATATAATCATGACCTTGATAGAGATTCAATACCCTCTATTAACTCTACCCAAACTCATAAACTAAAAGACTTGAGAGGCGAAAGATATTACAATAAAACATAAACTACCAAAACTAAGTCTTCATGAGCTTGCTCTCTCTTCATCACTTGATGTTTGTTGTTGCTTGATGAGCTTGAACTAGATCAACACATTTGTAGCTTGTTCAAAACCTTTTGTCATTTATCAAAACATTCTCAATGGATCTTACATCAGCGCTACTTATTTTCTATCCACAAGGAATTTTCTCAGACTATTTTCTCCGCTTTGTTGAAGATGATCTCATTTTTTGCCCTCTCGGCTTAATTTCTCGGCTTCAACATCGGCTTATTTCTCTAGCTCGACAACATTGTTCTCCAACATTGAGCGCATCTCAGCCAGCTGGGGTATGAGGACTCCCTCTCGAGTAGCCACACTCTGCCACATCGTCCGCTGCTCGGGAGTAGCAACGTACTCTAAATCCTTGGAGTCATCTGGGAAGAACTGTAACAAAGAAGTTTACATGCTCACCATGCGTTGACAATCATTGCTGCCGACCAGTATCTTTAGGAATTCTTTTGGACCCAGATCGAGTTCGAGGAAGCCTCAAACATCAACAGTTAGCATCTCACAATTATCATACAATCGACACAAGCCTCAACGACCTTTCCCCATCACGGCCTCTTTCAGGTGAAGGAGGCGGGCACAAAGTTGATCTGAATACTCCAACTTTTCTTCACTCGCTTTGGCCCCGAGAGCTTCATAGATCTTATGACCCGACACAAGCCTTTTTCAGGCTCTACCGAGTGGGGGACTGGTATGTGATAGAGTATGTACATAGCAGACGTAGGCTGACCTAGATACTGGCACCATATGATGATCAAGATCATATCCTATCATATAAGGGATGTAACAATGTCCAACCCATCGCTGTCAGATTTGGTATATGCCTCTCTCATCAAGGTATAACTTTAATACATTCACTCATTTTTGATCATGTCCCGACGCACTTGCCTACGATCTCGGTTGGCCGACCAGATCGGCGTGGCTACAAGTGAAAACGGGGATTGCTACCTCGATAACTTGGCCATCGGCCAAATACGTCGCAGGATCGAGGAATGCACCTCGGCCAAGGCAGTCATTCTGACAGCATCCCCCGTAGACGTTACGATCTAATTCATGATATTAGTTTTAACACACCCCGGTGAGAGAGGTGTAAGAATCTCCAAATCGCGATACTCCTCCGAGTAAAAGACCTCGGCTGCGAACAGTCTTTTACGTCACCACATAAGCCCCGGAAAAGAACATCTGATCGACCCAAAAGGGCTCCAAAGTCGGCATAGAGTCTCTATGATTCTTCCCGAGCTGGGGGGCTTATGTCGTGGACCGGACTCCGGTCCGACCTACCCCCATCTTAACCAACCGTACGCCGAACTCTTCGACATTTTACGGGCCACTAGATTACAACTATGAACAAGCTACCAACAGCCTTATCTTACTAGCTATAGTCTCATCGCCCTAGTTTTCCTCCTATAATCGGTCGGTTATCTGCTCGGCCAATCCTTCAACTCGGCAAGGCTCAAATCACCTCACCGAGCTTGGGGGGGCTTATGTGGTGAACTGAACATCGATCCGACCGATGCAACCACGGTCCAACCAGTTTTATACTAAGCCAAGGAGTGTCGACCCTTATTCGTTCGGCATACATCACACCGAGCCAGGGAACACAGTGGGATACAGGTTTATAGGATCAGGGTCGAGCGCAGGGTTGTCACCCTTATCGGAACCCGTCACGGTCCTAACAAGCCTAACAACCACTCCTATATTCCCGCACAGCTTGGTTAGATTACGGGATAGGATCAAAGTCTATCATATACAGGATTAACAAAGGTGATCTTATTAGCAACCTTTACTAGTTCTAATTGAACACTTCTACTTCACGGGCCTCACCAGAATGCCCAAGAACACACTTGAACTGGTAATCCCCTATAAGAACCACGAGGCTATAGGGGCTAAGGTATGTTCTCTCATCCCTACTCTCAAGAACTACGTGTGGCTTGATTCCCTTTTCACTGGGGATACGTAGGACCGGGGTCACCGTCGCCAGCTACAACAACCCACCAAACACATCGTGGTGTATTCAATCTTATGGGTACACCACATTTCTAACGCCAAAATTCTTTTGTCATGCACCTCGTTCAACTCGTCGAACATGGCATTCCAATAGTCATTCACAGGCATTTCATTTTGCCTTTGAAATCGTACTGACTCCAAATTTACTTCGACCGGTAACATGGCCTCATGGCCATATGTCAACATGTAAGGTGTCGTACCTGTGGCCTCATTTGGGGAATTCCGAATGGCCCACAGTGCTGGTGTCAATGCCTCATGCCAATTTCGTGGTTTTCCTTTGATCTGCTTTTTAATGATATTAATAATCCACTTATTGGCTGCTTCGGCCTGACCATTTGCTTGAGCATAATAAGGTGTCGAAGTCAACAACTTGATCCTTCTTGGTGCTAGATGTCCTTTTAACTTACTTCCAAGGAAAATAGAAACTTGATCGGTAGTTATTGTTTTAGGAATTCCAAATCGACATACTATATGGTCTTCAATGAAATCAATAACTTGCTCTTGCTCGACTTTCACCAAAGGTATTGCTTCTACCCATTTGGTAAAATAATCCACGCCCACCGGAATTCTTGTGTGCCCTTTTGAAGAATTGGGGACAATCTCGCCAATGACGTCGAGTTCCCATCCTCTGAAAGGCCAAGGTTTAATAATTGAATGCAACTCGCTTGTCGGGACGTTTTGGATATAGCCATGTTTTTGGCATATTTTGCATGATTTTGCAAAATTCATACAATCCGACACTAGAGTAGGCCAGAAAACCCTTTGCCTCTGGAGTAACCACTTCATCTTTTCTCCTGCTTGGTGCGCTCCGCATATCCCTTCGTGTACTTCCGCCAAAGCCACAAAAGCGTCTTCTTTGTCAAGGCATACTTCTAGGTTTCCGTCGACTAACTTGTGATACAGGTCCCCTCCCAACATAGTAAACTTGATAGCTTTCAATTTCAAACTTCGTTCAACATTAGAGGACAGATTCGTCAAATAGTCATCTATGGGCTTTCTCCAAACATTGATTGATGCCAATGCATTCACCATAACTTCTCTTTCATGAGGAGGATAAAGCAACTCTTTGATCTGAATCAAGTTGTCTAATACTTTTCCCGACACACGGTACTTGGATGCAACTTGAGACAAGTGATTGGCCTTTTGAATGTGATGTCGATATATATGTTCGATAGACACATCATCAAATCGACACATCATCTTTTGTGCCATGGTACAATATTTTGCCAATCTTGGGATCAAACATTTGTACTCATTGACCAACTATTTAATAACTAGCTGAGAATCTCCTCTAATAGCCACATTTTTGGCCTTAAGGAAAATTAAAATTTCAAGGCCAACTATGATGGCCTTGTACTCCGCTTCATTATTGGAACATTGGTATTTAAGATTGAACATGAATTCAGTAGGAATCCCGTCAGGGGACACAAGCAAAATTCCAACTCCATCCCCTTTTTTGTGTGATGATCCATCAAAATACATAGTCCAAGGCCATAGTCCGACATAATCAACAGATAATGTCACATCTAAACATGGATGATCCGCTAGAAAGTCGGTCATTGCTTGGCCTTTGACAGCTTTTAATGGGACATATTGGAGTGAAAACTCTGTCAACGCTAGAGTCCATTTGCCAATCCTTCCATGGATAATTGGCTTGGATAGCATATATTTAATGACATCAGACTTCGACAAAACCAAAACATGAAAACTTTTCATATAATGCTTAAGTTTTGTACAAGAAAAGTAGAGTGCTAAGAACAATTTCTCTATAGCACTGTACCGTGTTTCGGCATCATTCAACACTCTACTTAAATAAAATACAGCTCTTTCTACACCATTTTCATTCTCTTGAGCTAACATACTTCCTATAGTGTAATCAGAAGCTGATATGTACAATTTCAATGGAAAACCAGGTCGAGGCGGCATCATAACTGGTGGTGTCGTTAAGTACCGCTTCAAGTCGTCAAACGCTACTTGTTGGTCTGGCCCCCAATTGAATTCTTCACCTTGTTTTAGCCTTACAAGAGGCGAAAAGGCTCTAGTCCTTCCCGAAAAATTTGATATGAATCTCCTTAAATAATTCACTTTGCCAAGAAATGACTATACCTCTTTCTTGTTCGTTGGAGGTGATGCTTCTAAGATTGCTTTGGCTTTGTTCTTGTCGACTTCAATGCCATTTCTGTGGACAAGAAATCCCAAAAATTGACCAGCTGTGACTCCAAAAGTGCATTTGATGGGATTCATCTTCAAGTTATGCTTCCTCATCCTGTTGAATGCCTTTTTCAGGCTTTCTAAGTGTTCTTCCTGAGTCTTTGACTTGATCACCACATCGTCAATGTATACTTCCAAGAACTTGCCAATCATATCATGGAAAATCATATTCATTGCTCTCTGGTAGGTAGCTCCTGCATTCTTGAGTCCAAACAGCATCATCACCCATTCAAAGGTTCCAATAGCACCCGGACATCTAAACGCAGTCTTCGACACGTCGCCTTCAGCGATGAAAATCTGATTGTACCCTGAAAAAGCATCTAACAAACTCATTACCTCATGGCAAGACGCTGAGTCTACCAACATATCTGCTATCGGCATAGGATATTCGTCTTTTGGTGTGGCAGAATTTAAATCCCTGAAATCGACACAGAGTCGCATCTTTCCATTCTTCTTTATGACTGGGACTATATTTTCCATCCATTCGACATACCTTGCCGTTCTGATAAACTCTGCTTTCAACAATCTTTCTATTTCTTCTTTAATCTTGAGAACCACTTCAGGTGCAAAGCGTCGAACAGCTCGCTTAATTGGCTTGTGATCAGGCCGTAAAGTCAGCCTATGTTCAACCAAATCTCTGTCGAGCCCTGACATGTCTTCGTATTCCCATGCAAAGCAATCTTTGTTTTCTTTAATGAGGTTGATGAGCTTTTCTCTGAATTCCTCCTTCAGTAACGAACTCATGTAAATGGGTTTCGGCTTTTCAACCATTTCCAAGTTTACCTCGTCCCTAGGATCTTCACTGGTGAACTTTGATTCTTCTTCTATCCATCCTCTTTCCAATCCCAAAGGACTGTTGTCAACGATACAATCCTGGAATGCACCTGATTGAATGGTGCATTGCATTCTGTCGGCCACATAAGTCGACAGTCTCTCTAATTGTTTATCAACCATTATTACTGGTTGAAGGCCGCTGCTCAATGGCCTTTTCAACCTCTACAATCGAAATCCCATAGTTTTCCATCAAGCACTTATCTACTATGGTCTTCTGAAATTGATCAACATCAAGTCGAATCTGCTTGATACTTGGGTTGTAGACTTTGAAATCCACATGCATCTGTTGCATGTAACAGGGACTGTCATCCACTCCTATGACTTCTACTTTGTTTTCCTGATTCCACAAAATCAGTTTTTGATGGGCCGTAGAAGGAACGGCCCCCACCGCATGAATCCAATCTCTTCCAAGCAAGAGATTGTAACTAGCTTTGGTTGGGACTACCACGAATAAAGTGTCCCTTACCACAGATCCAACTTCGATCTTCAGCATTGAGACTCCATGAGATTGGGCAATCTTCCCCGTGAAACCGACTACGACAACGTTTGTCAGGATCAAATCGGCGACCAGCTTTCCCATTCTTCTGAACACGTTCCATGGTAGAATATTGACGGTTGCGCCTCCATCCACCAAAACCCTGTTTAGAGGCTTTCCATCAACAATGGCCTTAATGTGTAAAGGCCTCAAATGTTCCCTTTTGCTCTCCTCCAAAGGTTCGAACTGTGAAATGTTGCTAATGTCCATTTCCAGACGAACCCTGTCGAGTAGAAAAAGACATTCAGGCAAGTCGGGTATTTCGTCACTCAGATACGTGTCATCCGACCCGTCACTATCGCCTTCCTCCTCTTTGACCTGTTGCACTCCTTGCATGTCAAAATGTAATCCTACATTGTTGATTGAAAAGTTGGTAATCTTCTTACTCTGCGCATGCACCATGTCCTGGTCGGTCACAATAATGTCCAAACTATCATCAAAGTCTGCATCATACTACCCGTCCACCTGATTGGACCCTTCATCTTACCTAACCCATTTGCTCTTTTGCTTGTATCCCTGTCGACTCTTAGCCGTAGTTGGCTTTGCTGCTGCAGCAAGGCATCATTTATTGTTCATGGGTAGTTCTTTGATGTTAACTTCTTCAGCCTCCTGTTTACGGATACGCTGAAGTCTCCTCTTCTGGGTCCTGGTTAAACCTTCATAGATTGAACTGGGTGTTGAGCCTGATTGTTGTTTCTGTCCTCTTCGAGTAACCCGATCACGCAAAGGTGACCTTGAAGGGCGTCTTCCATAAATTCTTCGACTTAGGAAAGGTCGACGGGCCTCTCGGGACGTCTCGTGTCGGATGTTTCTCCCTTCTTGAATCCTCTTGACTTTTAACTTCCTCCTCAAGTCTTCTTTTTTTCATCTCCCTTTCCCTTTTTGATGTGGCTGTCTCGTCGTATATCACCTGGCATCTAGGGCAAATTCGAAGATCTTCATACCGCTTTCTATCGTAAAAGTGTTGAAACGACTCACCAGTCTTTGGAAAAACCTTAGAGTCATGAGCCAGAGTCACCATGTTGATGGGAAACACTCCTTGAGTCTCAACCTCGTTCACTTCCTTCTTAAATGCATCAGTGTCGATCTTCATTTCTTTCTCCAAGATTTTTAATCTTCCTTTGTCAATTCCTTTTTGAATCAAATCCCTGAAAGCAAAGCAATCATTTGTATTATGAGTACAATTGTTATGATACTTGCAATACTTTCTTCCTTTCAATTCATCCTTTTTCAACAACTTATGACCTTCAGGCAATTTAATTTGTTTATCCTTTAATAACATGTCGAAGACTTGTTCAGTCCTAGAAATGTCAAAAGTGTATATTTTCTTATACATATTCTCATTAATGGGTTTCGATGGCCTCAAGGCATGACACATATAGGGTTTTCCTTCTCCTAATTCTATTGTATCTACCTCTGAGCCATTGTCGAATGCCTCCTCGTCAGAAGGCTGAGAATCGATATAATGGATTCGTTCTCTATTGAGAACTTTAGAATCCTTCCCTCTAACCTTTTCTTCTCTTAGATTCTCAATTTGCCGTACACATGCAACTAATTGGGCTAAATCTAATAGGTGTTGTGTGACTAGTTTTTTCCTAATGTGATACTCCAAACCGACCACTGCCAACTTAACCACTTCCGGTTCAAGGATCGGAGTAAAACATCTACTCCTCATTTGCCTAAAACGCGACAAGTAATCATCGATGGGCTCCCCAGCAAATCTCTTCACACTCAACAAATCCGTCAAGGCAACCTTCAATTCGCCTCTATAGAACTGTTCGTGGAAGGATCTTTCTAACTGGGCCCATGCATGTATTGAATTGGATCTCAATGTCGAGAACCATGAAAATGCATTTTTCATCAAGGAACTGGGAAATAGCCGCATCTTGATTGTCTCATCAGCAGCCAAGTCACCCAATTCGATGGTGTATCGTGCAACATGTTCGACAGTAGATTCTCCCGACTCTTCTGCAAACTTCGACAACTTGGGCACCTTAATTCCTCTTGGAATTTCAGCATGTTGCACCCATTCAGGAAAAGGTGAATTAAAACCTAGCTGGTTAGCCAAGCCTATGTTAAAACCTATCTTGTTCAAAGCTTGTTCGACCACACGGTTCACGTCATCTGGTTCAACCCGCGTCTCTCTTCCTTGTCGGAGCAAGTGTCTCGCCAAGTTCTGTCTGGCTAAAGCTGCTTGGAGATCCTCTCCTCTTTCATAAATGTAACTTGCGTTGGATTCTGCACATATTGTGGCGCTTCGACACCAGGATGGAACACCACATGAGGATTTTCAGCTACCATGTTACCTGCACTGAAAGGTGGATTATTATGAACGTTATCCCATGAAGTTGTTACTCTACTGCCTTGCTGTGGTGACGAAACTCAAACAGCATGTCGCATTTCTTGGTCGTCAGGGTACCCTTGCACCAAAATCGGTCTTTGTAATGCTCTATCTCCATGTGGAGTTGTGACGGACTCGTTGTGCTCATTTTCATCGACACCTAAAACTTGGTTTAGTCTCTTCATGTACTGAGCAATTTTTCCACAAGTTTCATTTGTCACTAACATTGCCAGGTTTATCACTGAACTCAACTGAGCCGGTAACTGGTCGACCAATTGGACATTAGCCTCCTCAATCTGTTGTCGGATATGGGTGACGGGGTTAATTGGCATATACCTTGAAGTATTGCTTGTACCAGCCACATCCGTAGTAAAACGCGGGATAGCCATGTTAGTGGCTCCTGTAGTCGCATTAATACTTCCAACAGAACTATTCAAAGGCCATGTCATGGTCAACCCTGGAACGAAGCCAAGTGGCAAACCATATGGTGGAACTTGTCCTCCATTCGTCAAGTTACTACCAAAAGTAAAGCCACTAGTCGCATTGCCGCCATTAGGGCCATTATTTGGCCGTTGAATTGTCGTTATGACAGTCGATTCCACGGCGGAACTGCTTACTCTAGATGCTTGAGGAGCACCAACCGAAACAATAACTGTCTCAATTTCTGAAATAACAATAGCCTGTTGGCTAATTTGGCTCGAGTTAGCCATTGAAGACAAAAATGGCAGAGTTGTTCCACTTCTCAAACGCATACACTTGGATACAAGTTACTCTGAACTTGTCCCACTGGGCATGCCAATTTGTTTGTGGGGTTTTCGTCCGACGCCTGCCGAACTGACGAAGTGCGTGGGGTGTGGGTAACGACAGGTTATGTGGTAATCTTGTAAAGGAACTTGACCGTATTTTTGGTTGTTTTTGTATTTGGCATGAGTTTGACAAATAAAAAACCAGTTCAACAGTGTTTTTCTGCATAATTTAATCGATTAACACGACCTGTTAATCGATTAACGCGTGAAAATTCTGATCAGTATGAAATGTACAAAAGGGTTACTCGATTAGCACGATCTGTTAATCGATTAACACGTTAAAATTCTAAACAGTTTGAAATGTACAAAGGAATACTCGATTAACCGGTTCTATTACTCGATTATTGACTGAGTTTTTGCAACAATGATCAGAATTTAATGATTTAATTAATTATTAAAGTGTGAGAACCAATTAAGGGTTGAAATGGATCTGGTTTGAAGTAAGTATAATGAGAAATAAAGTTTAACTATGCCAAGTCCGAACCTCAAACAACTTAAATGACACTGGATATTATTAAATTGGTGAAACCATGCATAGCATCTGCATTATCTGGATTCCCACTTGAGTGGAGACACGTCCGAGAGGCGTGGGCATATCCCTTTCGGTTGAACTCGAGGGACATGAGTGTCTGCTCCAAAGGGTTCACGGGGGAATGTCGGTGACCAGGGTTGCACCTTCTGTTTCCGGAAATACACACGTGCGTGTGGGCATGTCATTTGATGCCGGACTCGATGAGGCGTAGTCCTACGGGATACGTCGGCAACATTTCTAAGAGCTCTAGAGGTGTTGATTTATTTACGGGCCGAGTTCGATGAGATGCTCAGTATGGGTATCGGGCATATTTGTCTTAAAGGTGCCACGGAAACCTATTTGTTGTAGTTGGCCAACAATCATGCATTTATAAGATGAGTTACGTCATGTCTGCATATGCTATTAATTCATGATTATGTCCTGGTGTTGAGGTGTAACATATGTAATTAATTATTAATGATTATTGTTAAATAAAGTATCAACTATTTAAATGTTACCCTGTCTATTTGATTATGTGTTAGTATTTTCTGACTCCCTATGCCCTTGCAGGTGATGGCACGTTACCTGACATACGTGGAGTTACGCCCACTCCGTAGAGGAGTGTGGGACTACGAGGAGCACAGAGCGGTGTTCGAGGGCGAGGTTGACGTGATCTTTCGTCACCCTAACCCTCTTGCACGAGTGCAACCTCGTAGACTTCGCATCCCCATGATCTACATACTGCACATTCCCCCGGCTTACACTTATCGTTTTGGCTCTCCACCCCCACATCATGGTCGTCGTTTTTATAACTTACGTGTCAGACGCCCTGCTACCCGTTCACGTCCTTCTACTTCTGATGAGGCTACTGCTACGGCCACTCCCCGTCCTGGTCCGACCACCAGGGTACGTTTTGCATCCTCACCTGAGCCAGTGCGTCGCACTGCTATCCCTGTGGTGTCGGATGAGGAGGAGGAGGAGGACCCGGTAGAGGACGTAGATGGGCCAGCTGCTGACAGTCAGTGATGTGGTTTCTTCTTATTAGTATGTGCAGTATGGGGACCATGGTAGGATGCAGTGTTTAGCTTTTGGAAGACCAGGGATCAGACATCAGCGTGGGTGGATCATAGCTCAGCTCTCGAAGACTCTTTTATTTTGATTTGTGTTATATTGTATATAGTTTTGAGAGGGTCTATGAGAGTTGTTATTTTATATCTGCTGATCTGTATCTTTATATCTGCTACCTCGACTTTTATTACTGTTATCTTGGGTACTTGGGTTTTATATATATATATGGGCTACGATTGCATGATTATCATGATCCTCAAAATTATTTCAATTGCAACCACATCAATAGTTTTGCAAATCGTTTCCGCTGAATTTACAAAACAGGTACTCAACCATCTATTTTCAGAATAAATATATTTTCAAATCAAAGTTTTTGATGTGAAACTTGGTATATGAAAGGAAAAAGTTTTTTTTCCACCAAAGGTACTGTACGAATAACAATCATTCTATAAACATACTTTATTTAATAGAGCTATACTTTGAGAGTGTCACATGTTTTGTTATTAAATATCAAGTCGTCACATTTGTTGGTATCAGAGCTTTGATCCTACGAACTGATGTTGATCTGTGATCTCCAAAAGGTAATATTTGTTTTAGATGCTTGCCTTAGCATCTATTTTGGTTAGTTTTAGAATTGAAAAGAGGTGTGATACGCATACTTCTTGTTAGGATGTTAGCCTGATGTAGAATCTTTAGTGTAGGTTTAAGATGTCTGCTAGAAACAATAACAATCATATGGCCGAGGCCATAGAAAGGTTGACTGATGTGTTAGTGGGTATGCGTCAGCAACAAACTAATCCGCCCCCTCAGCCTATGCAAGTGGAAAACCAGGAGTCAAAGACTTTCTCAGAATTTTGACGCTTTAAGCTTTCAAAGTTTGAAGGAGGTCATAAACCGGAGGAAGTGAATCGTTGGATTCAGGAGTTGAACAAGATCTTCCGTACTATGGAATGCACCGATGCTCAAAAGGTGAAATTCGCAGTTTTCATGTTATGTGGTGAAGCTGAGAATTGGTGGCATCATACCATGCAACTTCTGAATTATGAAGGAAGGTTGATTACTTGGGATGTGTTTGTTGAGAAATTTCTCAATAAATACTTTCCTGAGGATCAAAGAAGAAAGAAGGAGTTGGAATTTATGCAACTAAGACAAGGAGACATGAGTGTAGGGGAATACGCGGCAAAGTTCGAGGAGCTTATCAAGTATTCTCCGTACTACCAACTCAACCCGGACGAGAGGTCCAAATGTATCAAGTTTGAGAATGGCTCAAGCCGGAGATAAAGTCTGCTTTTGGGTATCAGAAGGTGAGAAGCTTTCCTGCTTTAGTGGAAATGTGTCGAGTTTATGAAGATGATAAGAAAGAGGAAGAGGCACAAAGGAGGAGTCAATCGGGGTTTGGACCTATCAGGAAGAAAAATTTCAACAATCGGAATAAGGGTCCTTATCCTCAGAAAGGAAAGGGAAAGGAAGTGAATGGTGGTAAGGGTACTCCTCAAGCAAGCAATCGCAAGTGCGAGAAGTGTAATCGTGTCCATTTCGGAACCAACTGTTATGCTGCTCAACATGGTCTTTGCTTCAATTGTGGAAAGAAAGGGCACTATTCTCGTGAATGCAAGGAGCCAATAAAGAAGGAGGGAACAAGCAAACCCACTGTTGCTGGAAAAGTGCTTGCTTTAAGTGGAACTGAACCAACCCCATCACCTGGTCTGATCCAAGGTATCTATTTTCTTAATGACCAACCCTGTGTTGTTATGTTTGATTCCGGAGCCACACACTCTTTTGTGTCCTATGAGTGTGTAAATCGTTTAAGGTTAGTAGTATCTGAGTCACCCTATCATCTACAGCTTGAAACTCCCACCAACAACCGTTGTGTTGTTTCTAAGATTTGCAAAGATTGTAAGATAATGGTCCTAAACCATATATCCTCAGTAGATTTGATCTGTTTACCCATGCTTAAAATAGACGTGATTCTAGGAATGGACTGGTTAAACCGAAGTCAAGTCATCTTAGACTGTGATGAAAAGACGATCCAGTTCCGAAACCATAAATCCTTAAGTTTTGAACCGAAGGGGTATGTTTGTCTATTCTCCTCAACTATGGAAGAGAAGAAGGAAGTGACGATTGAGGATATTCCGGTGATTAGAGACTTTCCGGAAGTGTTTCCAGAAGAAATTCCAGGATTACCGCCAAAGCGCGAGATTGAGTTTGGAATCGATCTCGTACCTGGAACCGGACCTTTTTCTATTGCCCCGTATAGAATGGCACCACCGGAGATGGCCGAGATGAAGAAATAGATCGAAGAATTGCTATAGAAGCAAATGATAAGGCCAAGCGTTTCGCCCTGGGGAGCTCCGTTGTTGTTTGTTAAGAAGAAGGACGGTAGCATGAGGATGTGTGTAGACTATCGTCAGCTAAATAAGGTCACGATCAAGAACAAGTATCCTTTGCCAAGGATTGATGATCTTATGGATCAAGTTCGAGGAGCTTCAGTGTTTTCTAAGATCGATCTAAGGTCGGGATATCATCAGATTCGAATTCGAGAGGAAGACATTCCGAAGACAGCTTCCCGATCAAGATATGGTCATTATGAGTATGTGGTTATGCCGTTTGGGCTAACAAATGCTCCTGCTATCTTCATGGATTACATGAACAGAATCTTCAGACCTTATCTGGATTCGTTCGTGGTGGTGTTCATCGATGATATTCTCATCTATTCTAAGAGTCCAGAGGAGCATGCTGAACATCTCAAGATCGTGTTGGGAATCTTGAAAGAGAAGCAGTTGTATGCCAAACTTGCTAAGTGTGAGTTTTGGTTGGACAAGGTGAACTTTCTGGGACATGTTATCACCAAGGAAGGCATTGCTGTGGATCCAGCTAAAGTTGGAGTTGTGCTGAAGTGGGAACAACCTAAGACGGTGACTGAAGTTCGTAGTTTCTTGGGTTTAGCTGGATACTATCGGAGGTTTATTGAAGGTTTTTCGAAGATTGCCTTACCGTTAACTAAGTTGACTCGTAAAGATCAACCTTTCTTGTGGGATTTTAAGTGTGAGGAAAGTTTTCAGTCGCTAAAGGAGAAGTTGACATCCTCACCGGTGTTGGTGTTGCCTGACCCATATAGAAGCTTTGATGTTTATTGTGATGCTTCGAGGCAAGGACTTGGATGTGTTTTGATGCAAGATATAAAAGTGGTAGCATACGCATCTAGGCAGTTAAAGGTGCATGAGGCCAATTATCCGACGCATGATTTAGAGCTCGCTGCTATTGTCTTCGCTCTGAAGATTTGGAGACACTATCTCTATGGCACTACATTCAAGGTATATAGTGACCATAAGAGCTTGAAGTATCTGTTTGACCAAAAAGAGTTGAACATGAGGCAAAGGCGTTGGATGGAGTTTACTAAAGACTATGATTTCGAGATCCAATATCATCCCGGTAAAGCAAATGTAGTAGCTGATGCTTTAAACCGGAAGACTCTTCATATGAGCTCAATGATGATTAGGGAATTCTCTTTAATTGAGAAGTTTCGTGATCTAAGTATTATAATGCAAGTGGATCGAGAATGCATTATGCTTGGTAAACTGCAAATTACCAATGAATTCCTGATTCAAGTTCGGGAATCTCAGCAGGTAGATGAAGAACTTCAAGATAAGAGAAGGTTAATGTTGGAAGGAAAGGAACCAAACTTCCAAGTGGGAAGTGATGGAATTCTTCGATTCAAAGATCGGATCTGTATTCCAAAAGATTAGGAGATAAGAAGACTGATCTTAGACGAAGCACATAAAAGTCGGATGAGTATCCATCCGGGATCAACCAAAATGTACCAAGATTTGAGGAAGATGTTTTGGTGGTATGGGTTAAAGAAAGATGTTGCTTCGTATGTCGCTTCTTTTTTGATTTGTCAGAAGGCGAAAGCTGAGCCTACGAAACCAGGCGGAGAACTTCAACCATTGGATGTTCCTTTGTGGAAATGGGATAGCATATCAATGGACTTCGTGTCGGGATTACCAAGGACCGTTGGAGGGCATGATGCAATTTGGGTAATTGTTGATAGATTGACCAAGTCGGCGCATTTCATTCCCGTTAATATGCATTATCACATGAATAAGTTTGCTGAGTTGTACATCAAGGAAGTTGTTCGTCTGCATGGTATACCTTCAACTATTGTTTCGGATCGAGGTCCGAGATTTACTTCGAAGTTTTGGAAGGGTTTGCAGCAGTCTCTGGGATCAAAGTTGAGAATGAGTTCTGCTTATCACCCCCAGACTGATGGTCAGTCAGAAAGGACCATCCAGTCTCTTGAGGATTTGTTAAGAGCATGTGTGTTAGAAAGTCAGGAAGGTTGGGATAAACTCTTGCCGCTCATAGAGTTTACCTACAACAACAGTCATCACTCTAGTATTGGGATGGCACCGTTCGAGGCGCTGTATGGAAGGAAATGCCAAACTCCCCTATGTTGGTTCCAAGTGGGGGAGCAAACGATTATTGGACCTGAGCTTGTTCAAGAAACAACTGAGAAGATTCAGATGATCATGGAAAAGATGAAGACAGCGCAAAGCCGACAGAAAAGTTATGCGGATAAAAGGAGAAGGCCCTTGGAGTTTGCAGAGGGCGATCATGTTTTTATTCGTGTAAGACCGACAACTGGTGTTGGGAGAGCTTTGAAGACAAAGAAGTTGTCACCAAAGTTTATTGGTCCTTATCTGATACTCAAGCGGGTCGGTCCAGTTGCGTATCAGCTCGCTTTGCCCCCGTCTTTGTCTAATCTTCATAATGTGTTTCATGTATCGCAATTATGGAAATTCGTGCCGGATCCTGATGCTGTAATTGAAGTTCAACCTGATGAGGTGGCTTTGAGAGAGAATCTCACTTTTGAGACAATTCCCGTTCGAATAGAAGATCAAAAAATGAAGCAGTTGCGGGGAAAAGAGATTTCATTAGTCAAAGTTATTTGGGAAAATGCAGATGTATCTGAAGCGACTTGGGAATTAGAAGATAAAATGAGAAAGGATTATCCTGAGTTGTTTATATGAACGGAATTTCGAGGACGAAATTCTTGTAAGTGGGGGAGAAATGTAATACCCCGATTTTTGTTTTCCAAATAAATAAAAAGGAATATTTAAATAAAACTAATTATATGGAATTAGTTAGTTTTGTTTATTAATTTATGGTTATATTAAAAGATTTATCCAAGGAAAAATAAGAGAAAATAATTGGGTTTTAAAAATAAAGATTTTTGCAGTTTAGTCCTTGGAAAGGACCTAAGAGGCAATATTGGAAAGATATTTGGAGGGAAAGTGAATAAAATAATAATTTTTGAAAATCTGGGCGTGTTAATCGATTCACACGATCTGTTAATCGATTAACGGTGGTGCAGAAGCTGAAGATAGTGCGTTTAATGACTCAACAAGCTAGGTAATTCAAAATTTAACACATAGCACCGACTAGATTAGTGGTTAACACGTGTTAGCATGCATGGAGAGTGATTTAGGCTATAAATTCACGAATTTAGTGGATGGAATGAGTGAAAATTAAGAAAAAAGAAGGGAAACTCTGTCAAAATCAGTTTTGAACACCCTCTGTTCATAGCCTTCATTCTTCACCCTCCCTTAAACACTTTTGATGAGCTTTACATCTTATTAAAGCTTGTCACGAGACCTTCAAAACCGTACCAAGATTGTGCATTTTGGTGGCTTGAGCAGGGAGAACGAATTAGTTAAAGTTAGGACCAAGAAACTGAAGTTGCAGTTTCAGTTGCGAGGAGCTGAGTTTGAGAATTCGATTTAGGTATGTATAGGACTCCAAATCGTGTCATTTTAGTTTCTAATTAATGTTGGCAATGTCTAGTTTCTATATTGACCAAGTTTACTCATTTTCATGCACGTTTGGTTTGTCAAATCATCACCCGAACTTGCTCTGCTGAACCTGTCTTGAAACCGAAAACAGAGCATTTGTGGCTTGGTAATTTTGTGAGTTTCTTTGCTGCCTTTGCATCCAAAAAGCTTCATTGAGGTAAGGGAGAAGCTTTACTAATGCTAGAATAGATTGTGGTATTGATTTGATTATAGGTTGAACCACCATGAGGTTCATAGGGCACTAGGTTAGGGGACAATGGCTTGGAGGCCAATTTAACCAAAAACCCGAATTGGAACATGTTAGATGTTGATATCTAAAGCTAAATGAACCTTCAATTTTATCTGAAACTGAGTGGTTAATGATTTGGTATATTGAGTTGTGTTTTAGGTTAAAATTGGGGGAAAATGTGATGATTCTGTGATTTTGTTGCTAATTCCTGGAATTGATGCTATGAACAAATTTAATATACTGTATTTAAGTTGTTTTGGAGATTGGTTTTGGTTAAAATTGGATTGGCATGAGTTTGACAAATAAAAAACCAGTTCAGCAGTGTTTTTCTGCATAATTTAATCGATTAACACGACCTGTTAATCGATTAACGCGTGAAAATTCTGATCAGTATGAAATGTACAAAAGGGTTACTCGATTAGCACGATCTGTTAATCGATTAACACGTTAAAATTCTGAACAGTTTGAAATGTACAAAGGAATACTCGATTAACCGGTTCTGTTACTCGATTATTGACTGAGTTTTTGCAACAATGATCAGAATTTAATGATTTAATTAATTATTAAAGTGTGAGAACCAATTAAGGGTTGAAATGGATCTGGTTTGAAGTAAGTATAATGATAAATAAAGTTTAACTATGCCAAGTCCGAACCTCAAACAACTTAAATGACACTGGATATTATTAAATTGGTGAAACCATGCATAGCATCTGCATTATCTGGATTCCCACTTGAGTGGAGACACGTCCGAGAGGCGTGGGCATATCCCTTTCGGTTGAACTCGAGGGACATGAGTGTCTGCTCCAAAGGGTTCACGGGGGAATGTCGGTGACCAGGGTTGCACCTTCTGTTTCCGGAAATACACACGTGCGTGTGGGCATGTCATTTGATGCCGGACTCGATGAGGCGTAGTCCTACGGGATACGTCGGCAACATTTCTAAGAGCTCTAGAGGTGTTGATTTATTTACGGGCCGAGTTCGATGAGATGCTCAGTATGGGTATCGGGCATATTTGTCTTAAAGGTGCCACGGAAACCTATTTGTTGTAGTTGGCCAACAATCATGCATTTATAAGATGAGTTACGTCATGTCTGCATATGCTATTAATTCATGATTATGTCCTGGTGTTGAGGTGTAACATATGTAATTAATTATTAATGATTATTGTTAAATAAAGTATCAACTATTTAAATGTTACCCTGTCTATTTGATTATGTGTTAGTATTTGCTGACTCCCTATGCCTTTGCAGGTGATGGCACGTTACCTGACATACGTGGAGTTACGCCCACTCCGTAGAGGAGTGTGGGACTACGAGGAGCACAGAGCGGTGTTCGAGGGCGAGGTTGACGTGATCTTTCGTCACCCTAACCCTCTTGCACGAGTGCGACCTCGTAGACTTTGCATCCTCATGATCTACATACTGCACATTCCCCCGGCTTACACTTATCGTTTTGGCTCTCCACCCCCACATCATGGTCGTCGTTTTTATAACTTACGTGTCAGACGCCCTGCTACCCGTTCACGTCCTTCTACTTCTGATGAGGCTACTGCTACGGCCACTCCCCGTCCTGGTCCGACCACCAGGGTACGTTTTGCATCCTCACCTGAGCCAGTGCGTCGCACTGCTATCCCTGTGGTGTCGGATGAGGAGGAGGAGGAGGACCCGGTAGAGGACGTAGATGGGCCAGCTGCTGACAGTCAGTGATGTGGTTTCTTCTTATTAGTATGTGCAGTATGGGGACCATGGTAGGATGCAGTGTTTAGCTTTTGGAAGACCAGGGATCAGACATCAGCGTGGGTGGATCATAGCTCAGCTCTCGAAGACTCTTTTATTTTGATTTGTGTTATATTGTATATAGTTTTGAGAGGGTCTATGAGAGTTGTTATTTTATATCTGCTGATCTGTATCCTTATATCTGCTACCTCGACTTTTATTACTGTTATCTTGGGTACTTGGGTTTTATATATATATATATATATATATATATATATATATATATATGGGCTACGATTGCATGATTATCATGATCCTCAAAATTATTTCAATTGCAACCACATCAATAGTTTTGCAAATCGTTTCCGCTGAATTTACAAAAAAGGTACTCAACCATCTATTTTCAGAATAAATATATTTTCAAATCAAAGTTTTTGATGTGAAACTTGGTATATGAAAGGAAAAAGTTTTTTTTCCACCAAAGGTACTGTACGAATAACAATCATTCTATAAACATACTTTATTTAATAGAGCTATACTTTGAGAGTGTCACATGTTTTGTTATTAAATATCAAGTCGTCACAAGTATTACACAGAACTTAGCAAATGAAATCTAAATAGGCATAATAATAACTAAGTCATAGACAAATAGCAATTAATCACATAATTATCAGACAATTCAATCCCAATTATTTCAATCACAAACACTTATCATTTTATTCTCACTAACTCATTCTTCTTTTACTTTTACCATTCTTTTGTATCCTTTCTTTCCTTTTCTCTATTCCTCTCTTTTCTTTTCTTTCTTTTCTTTTTCTATTCTTTGTGCTTTGTATCTTTTACTCTTTGGGTCTTTGCGAACTCACCACTGCGCACAACTCCCTGAATTGGGCGTCTTACCGCTGCGCACGCCATTAAATCGTGCAGCTTACGCAACCAATGCACCCAGCGGGGCGTACTTACTTGGCCTGGCATTCGCATACCCAAATCCTTTAATCTTTATCACATTCTCTTTCTTTTCTTTACTTTCATTATTTGATCACATTCCATTTCTCTTACACTCAATTGTTTATCACATTCTCATTCCTCATTTTATTACGATTAAATCAATCTTATCTCTTCTCTTTTATTCAATAATTTATTTTCATTTAGTCTATTTTTCTACTCTTTCAACTAGGGGGGAAAATCTCAACTAACATCCTAAAGTTTACTTGGCTTTACTCAAGACCACAAATTTATTTTCACTTAAAACAACCAAGTACATATTAATATTTCCATAGCAAATAATCAAACATCCAAAAATCAAGTCACAAAACATCAAGTCATGCGTATAATACATAAATCCCATATAAATATCAAACATTAAAATCCAATCATCAAGTCATGGATAGAAGATATAAATATCATGTGGGGTTTCTACTCTTCTCTTAAGTCATTATTATTTATTATTACCGGTTACCCTAGGGTTCATTAACATACAAACTCACCCAATCTCAATCATCACTATACACTAATTAGATTTACATTTCCTAAGCTAAGGTAACATTCCCCCTTACCTTAGAAGCGACAAACAAAGCAAACCTTAACCCTTAGCCGTAAGACCCTAGCCTTTGCACTTTATAACCGGGTTGAGAATTAAATTATGTTGATGTTGAGGTGCTCCCTTTTTCTCTAGTGATGGTGGTAGCATCAAAAAGAGAGAAAATCCATGATCCTTGAGACAAAGAAAATAGGAAATGGAAAGCTTAGAGATGATGATGGTGTTGTGTGTTGAGAAGGAAAGGAAAGAGAAGAACTTGAACTCTCACCTTGATGTTTAATTGATGTGAGGGAGGAACCTAAGAGAAGAAAGATGATGATGGATGCTCATGAACCAGCCAAAGGAGATGAAGGGAAGATGGAACTTGAAGCTTGGCCAACAATGGGGCTTGTATAATGAAGAGGATGATGCCCTAACCCTCCTTCTCCAATGACCCACGAAGATGAAGAGGAAATGAGGAAGGAAAATGAATCTTAGCCTTGAAGGGAGAAATGAGTGACTAAAAATGGGTTTGGAGTGGGCAAAATCTCGTTTTGCCCTTGTTGGTGCTGATTTCCGCACCAGTCCTCCACAATGCGCGCCTGGGCGGTGGGCGCTGGCGCCTGGGCGGCCACGGGTCTGTAGACACGCATCGGTGCGCCTGCGCGGATGGCACGATGCACCCGGGCGTGGCCGGTGCCATAATGGACCTCTCACATTCAAAACGTCATAACTTTTTCGTTAACCGTCAGATCTTGCTCAAATTTTAAAGCAAGCTTCTCCTCACACTAAACTTCATATCCAACGGTGAAATTTTTGTTTTGAGATATAATTCTTCTATTTTTAATTTCCTAAAGTCTCATTCTTTTTAACTCTAATTTGGCTCTCTACTCTACTAGTTTTGGCTTAATATCATCACTTCTCTACACCTTAAGCTCATATTTATTTTAATTACATTTGGAATTAAATTAGGGATGTTACACTAACCTTCTTGTTGTTTTTCTTACAGGTACAGAGGCAAAGCTTACACCATTACAAGCCGAGCAGGATAACACTCCATCACATGGAGTGTTGGTTTGTTATGAGTGAACCGTAGTTTAATTATGTTAAAGACTGTTATTTTGTAATTTAAATATGTAGTAGTTGTATGCCCTGAGCTTGTGTTATATTGTTAAGCAGGCATTAGGATTAAACTGGTTGTAGTTATATAAGTTTTATGTTTTAAGTTATTTTGGTCTGGGCAGGTACCAAAGCAGGAAATTTTGGAAAGTTCGATAAGCAGAGGAAACTGTGCCGGATTTTCGTAAAAATTTTCAAGTACCTATTTTAATAAATCTCAATTTTAACTAATTAATTGGAGGGTGTTATTACAGTTATATAAGGTACGCCTTAGTCCTACATCGGCTGGTAAGGTGAATGAAGCGTGCCTTATATAGGGCGTGGATACCTTACATCATGTGGACGCGTTTTGGGGCTCACTACGCTACGGAACTGTAAGACCAAGAGCAAAACCGTGAGGGTGATGGATGCCAAAAGCGGACAATATCCACGTGGCGGTGCCAGGGACCTAGTGCCCAGTATCGTACGGCTGGCTGGGGCTGGGCTATTACATTTGGTATCAGAGCCAGGGCCGGGTTGGTGTGCCAACAAGGACGTTGGGCCTCCAAGGGGGTTGGATATAAGGTACGCCTTAGTCCCACATCGGCTGGTAAGGTGAATGAAGCGTGCCTTATATAGGGCGTGGATACCTTATCTCATGTGGAGCGTTTTGGGGCTCACTACGCTACGGCACGGTGAGACCAAGAGCAAAACCGTAAGGGTGAAGGATGCCCAAAGCGGACAATATCCATGTGGCGGTGCCAGGGACCTAGTGTCTAGTACCGTACGACTGGCTGAGGTTGGGCTGTTACACCACCAGGGGTCTTTGTCAGGGTGACCCTCTTTCACCATATTTACTATCTGTTATCTGCATGGAAAAATTAGCTTTATCGATTTGTAACAGAGTTACTTCTAGTTAGTGACTTACAGTTTACGTATCTCGAGGTGGTCCGAAGATTTCACATTTATTTTACGCTGATGATTGTTTATTATTTTTTCAAGGTAAATAATCCCAGGTTAGATTGGTTGTTTTAGTTGCTCACGATTTCTGCTCCACTTTTGGTTTTGCAAGTTAATTTAGAGAAGTCGAGAACGCTAGCTTCTAATAATATCTATCCTGCTAAGTGTCAAAAGTTTGAAGGTATTTCTTCTATTCATTTCTCTACAAGTTTAGGAAAATATCTTTGCTTCCCTCTTTTCCTTGGAAGGTCGAGGAAAGAAGATTTCTTGTTCATTGTTGAGAAGCTTCAGTCTTGCCTTGTTGTTTGAAAATTAAGCTTTTAAATAAGGCAAGAAGGTTAGCCTTGGTCAATTCGCTTGTCACTGCTATTCCTGTCTACCCTATGCAAATTTTTTGGCTCCCTTGTCATGTGTGTGATTTTGTTAATGACCTCAATCGGTCTTTCTTGTAGGGAAGAGCTTCTTATTCATCTTGTGTGTTTAGCTTGGTGTCTAGGAAGAAAATTGCTCGACCAAAGTGGATTGGTGGTCTTAATGTCCAGCAAGCTAGGCTAGCTAATACAACTTTAATGAGTAAATTGATTTGCAGCCTTCTTCATCATGCGTATAAATTATGGATCCAGATACTTCTTAATAAATATGCTGGCATTTCTTATATTTTTTCCATTACAATGAAACATGGATATTTGTTTGTTTGGAGATCCATTTGCAAAGTTTTTGCGTGCCTTAAGGGTGGTTTTCGCATTAGACTTGCGAAAGGAAAGCTCTCTTTCTGGTTTGATAAGTGGTTGGACGTCGATCCATCGTGTAACTTTGTTCCATTTGTATATATCCAAGACACTACTTTTTGTTTGGCGGATATTCATGAACATAATAACTGACACTTTGATAGATTAATTATAATTTAAAATAATTTTTTAAAATGAAAACATAAAATGTTTTCTCAAACCAAACGAACTTTGAATGTTTACTAATATGCAAGAAATGATGAATTTCGTTTTTTTTTATATTATATTATATTTATGGGAAGAGGAAATTGTGCAACTGACAAATTTATTCATGGAATTACATACATGTCGTTTTACGAGTTTCACATAGATTAAGAAGGTCATTTAAGCTTTAAATTTCAAGAGAAGTATAGAACAATTTTACTAAATCATCCTTAGACTATATTAATTACTCCCTTCATCCCTATATATAGGTCCTCTTTGGAAGATTTCATGTCCATTAAGAAAGTTAATTAATGTAGTTAATTTTATTGGAAATGTGAACTTTTGATATTTATTTTCAAAATTATCACTATTAATATTACTGGAAATCTAAAAAATGTTAAATAAATAGGGATGTTTGTGAAAAAAAAAGTAATTAATTTTCATTAAAAATTGGTATACGATCTTATAAATAGAAACAAAATAAAAATGTCAAAAGAGTCTTATATGTAGGAACGAAAGTTGTACTATACTTTTCACATATTTAAAAACAAAATTAAAGTTGAAAAAATTTATTAATGTATCGTCTAATCTTATAAGCGACATATAATTGAAAATAAATTAAAAATACTAAAATAGAACATAAATTAGAATGGAGAGAATAAAATTTTAGGAGATTTATTTTTTTTTTAATATTTTAAAGAGACTATCTTGACTACTTTAACTTTAAAGACTAAATTTGAGATTTATCGTTTTTCAATAAGTTATTTTCATGGATAAATCTAAATAATTAATTCAATTAACATATTCCAAAATAACCTCCAATTGCTATCCTAAACGCCAAAGATAACTAAAAACCTTTTACTGAAAGGATGCAATGAAGTATAACATTGCTATGGCCTATGAGTACCAGATCTTTCCTTTTATCAAGAAAATAACCTCGAAAAGGAGAGAAACGAAACATTAAGGACAAAAAGTGATACTCATTCCTTGGTGCCAAACAGCATAGTAACAATGTATCTTCGCCTTTACAGCAAGGCATTTAGCGACAAGCAATAGAAAAGAAGAACCGAAAAAAAAAAAAAACTAACAATTCTAGTTTCTGGGCTTCTTCTACTTCTCTTCAAGATCCCGAAGTATATTTACATTTAAACAAAAACCAAGATCACGCTAATTTACCATTCCCTAATCTTTTGCTACCTATAGCAGACTTCTTCTAACGAGGAATTTATTAGTTCTTGAATTTCCCGCGAATAGCGGCCACGTCGGAGCGCGTCCAGCACGCGCTCGAAGACGATGACGTGGCACGGCAAACGGAGTACGCCTTTCTGTTCATAACCGTATTCTTGTGCCGACTGGTTCAGAAGCTTCACGAAGATCGGGTGGTTCAGGAGCTCAGCGCTGACGACGAAGCGCTCCATCTCGTCGCCGACGTAGATAGGCACGTGTCCCTCCGGCACCACGGAGGATGATCGGCGGATCTTGTCCGACCGCCGGGAGTGGCTGCGGCGCGGGGATTCGGGGCGGAGGAGTGTGTAGTGAGACGAGTCGGCGACTCGGGAGAGAAGGCGGATCAACTGCTTCATGACGGAAAAGTTTTTTAACTTTCAAGAAACTATCAAGAATCGGAAAAGTGACAGAAAGAAAAGAGAGAGGGAGAGAGTGAGTGGGAAATTATTAAGAGGGTTGCGTTGTAAAGGGAATGAAGAAGGGAAAGGTTGATGGGGTATATATAGGTAGAGCGTTCACAATGGAAAGGCGATGATGCGAAAAGTTAGAGAGGTACAGGTAAGCGTACTTGGCAGGTACAATGAGAGAGAATGTGTAGAGAGAAACTACAATAAGACTGTAAAGAGGTTGGATTTTTTTTTTTATTTATTTTTTTTTTTTTAATCAAAGGTTGGATTCTTTTTATGCCAACACAAAAAGTTGGATTAAAATAATGAATATTTTTTTTTACATACCTGGATCTGGTTTACCTAGGATTCAACTCATCCGATCCGACCCAACTGAGCTTGCACTAAGCGGTAGAGGTCTCAAGCTGAGCAAGGGTCTCCCAGCTAAGGTTGTTCCATACCCAAGGCTCGAACTCAAGACTAGTTGATTAAGGGATCAAATGAGCTATCACTTGACCAACCTCACGTTGATAATAATGAATTTTAACTTTCGGATGTACTACTGGCTCTATATATAAAACTATAACGTTAAAAAAAATATGCCTATTAACCCCGAGCGTGTAGTTCAGTGGTAGGGATTGATCCACGCTTAAGCAAGGTCAGGTTTTCGAATCATGCCTTGTGCATGCAGCAGCGTTAAATCTCGGGGCCAGCTGTCCCACCCATTAGAGGTGCCTACAAGCCAGCGAGGAGATTAGTCACTGCGATCGGCGGTGGTCACTCCGGTAATGGAAAAAAAAATTATGCCTATTAGATAATAAGAGTGTTTTGATTTTTATAAGTACTTATCTTTTGGTGTAAAATTGATAAGTACTTCAATAAATAAGTTCTTATCTAATTTTCAATGATAATAACTTTTTATATAATAATAATAATAATAATAATAATAATAATAATAATAATAATAATAATAATAATAGTGTTGATAGGTAATATGTAAGTACTTTTATATACGTTTTTTGAGTTTGGAGGTCTATCTTGACCCTAATTAATCTTCGAAACCCTACTCATCTAAACTCTTCTATATCAAATAATAATAACTTCTTTTTATATATATATTATTATTTTTTTAAGTAAATAAAAATATTCTCATTACCCACAAATCATTACAAACTAGAACATAGAAATGAAACCAAAGGAGCATGTCACTAACTAAGTTGGGTTCACGTACACCCAAAGGCCTTCAAAACCACTCCCTCCGTTCTTATTTATCTGTCATATTGCAAACAAAACAAACCCTTTAAGAAATGCAATCATTACTTATATTTTCAATACATTAATTATGTTTTTTCCTACTATACCGTTTCTCTCTCCGTAATCATTACTTTTTCTCCACTACTTACGAAAACCAATACCCTATTAAATAGGAGTAAACATGGAAAATAACATTTATTATACTCTTGAATTCATCAAACAGACATATAACAAGAAACAAAAAACTTCTTCAAAAAAGAACGGTTAAATAAAAACTGAGGAAGTACCTCACAAACATACCATCATCCAACTATTTAAAATTCACTCTTAATTTCTATCAAAATTACATTTCCAATCTCTAAAAAAAAAATTCCCTTTGTCTTATTTTTCTGTCACTACTCTGTTGGAAGTCAAGCTAGTGTTGGAAGACATGCTTCAAACTCTCTTATGGACTTCAAGTAAATATCAGGCTGATGTTTTGATGATAACAAACCAACTCAAGTTCAAGCTCACAAGTTTCCTTCATGATCAAGAATGAAGATTCAAGCAAGACATAGTTTAGAAGCCTTTTCCCTTAGAACATTTGTAAGGTAATGAAGTTTCTATTCTTTACGAGTTTAAAAGGCCAATAAGTTTTTCATTTAAAAAGGGAGAAGAAAATGTGTTTTCATGAAAAGTTTTTTTCTATTTTAGTCTTTGTGAAAATACTTGATGTTACAAAACTCTGTATATTTTTACTATGCAAGAAGGAGTAATCGATTAACTGCTTAAGATAATCGATTAACTTTGTTGCATCATAGAAAAATCAGAGAGTTTGTAATCGATTAAGCAAACTTTGTTAATTTATTATTTTCTTATGAGAGTAATCGATTACCTGGCTCAAGTAATCGATTATAATTGTTGCATCATATATTTTTCAGAGGCTTAGTAATCGATTACATGCTGTGTAGTAATCGATTACATGATGTTGCATCATATGCATAACAGAGGCTCAGTAATCGATTAAATAATTAGTGTTAATCGATTAAATGAGTTGCATCATATATTGAACAGTGGTGATGTAATCGATTAATCATTGTTGGTCTAATCGATTACTTGTTTTTCAAATGAATTTAAGAATTTCTATTTTTGAAAGAATAATCGATTACCTTCAGAAAGTAATCGATTACTTCAAGTTTTATTGAAAAACGTGTCAGAATCATTTTTATTATTTCCTGATTTGTTTTTATATATATAAGATTCTGATTTATTTTACAAAATTCGAAATGATTTTAAATTAGAATTATTTCCTTTTTCGTTTTAAGAATCAAATCTTTATTTTATTTCTTAAATCAATTTGATTTAGTTTTGACTTTAAAACTTATTTCAAAATCTTATTTTATTCTAAATTGATTTTGATTTGTTGAATTAAATCTTTTTTATTCTAAATGTTTTTCTATTTTTAAAAAAGCTTCACTCCAACATTATATTCAAAAATAATTCTTTTTTTTCTCTCTGACATCTTTTCTGAAATTCACGTTCTCTGTTCTTCTCTAAACATCTGTTTTCACGTTCATATCATTTGAAGAACAAAACCTTATTGGCTGATTAACTCTTAGAGAAAAACACTTCATTATCATAAGAGCATATTGTTGTATCTGTGTTTTTGAGAACACACACTGCTATTGTAATCACTATCATATTCGTTGTATTTTGAAACCTTAGTGGTTAGGGAGAGAATCCCTTAGTGGACGTGTGATACGTCGTAGGGCGAGGAACCCTGCTGTGTGATCTTGAGGCCCCTAGCGAACGGAGGTTCCTAGTAGTGTGCGGGGTGCTCTTGGGTGTAATAGGGTGCGACTCTATTGCTGATTATAGCACTCTCAAGCGGGTCGCTTGGGGACTGGATTAGGCCTTTCGACGGGAAGGCTGAACCAGTATAAAATTTCCTGGTGCAAGCTTTTCTATCCCTATCTCTTTATTTTCCGCATATTTCAATTATTTACGTTTCCGTGCTACTCAATTTATTTCTATCTATCGTTTTCGCGATCCGTCTCAAACGTCTAATCTCTCCATCGCAAAACAATTTTTTATTTTTTAAAGGATTTCACAATACATTAATAAAACTCGATTCACCCCCCTCTCGAGATTTTGAGGCCAAAACCAACATACTCCTCTCATTCTCAATATAATTTCTCTCTTTACCAACAAGAAAATATCTAATAATTACGGGGATAATTTCTCAATATAAATATTATTATTTACTTGATATTGTTTGAGTTTCAATAATAATTACATAGATAATTTTGAAAATATATATTAAACATTATTAATTTAAATATTACTATTCATATTAATTATCTTACTTAATTAGGGGGAAAGAAGAGTACAAATACTTATATTTAAGGACAAAAGAAGTAGTATATAATAAAATAAAATTAAAGTTTATCTAATTTAAGCACTTTTTGTTTTTGAAATTTTTTTAATGCAAACATTCAATCATGCCACATTTATAGAAAAAACTCACTTCGGTGATTTCTACACTTGAAAAGGGATTAGTCTTCAGTTGTCAACTAGATGATACCTCAAAAGTAAAAACATATCTACTATTTTTTTTCTATCAATGTAAACATATTGTATCTTACTGTTCCTAAATATAAGACATTTTTGACACTTTTATTTTGTCCCTATTTATAAGACCCTATACCAATTTTCAATGACCATTAATTGCTTTTTTCCACAAACACCCCTATTTATTTAACACTTTTTAGATTCTCAATAATATTAATAGGGGTAATTTTGAAAATACATATAAAAAATCACATTTTCAATAAAATTAACTAAATTAATCAACTTTCTTAATTGACGTGAAATTTTCCAAAAAGATCCTATATATAGAAACGAAGGGAGTAATTATTACGAGTATTTCAATCGGTAGTCAACAAGTGTTAGTAGATTATTATTTAAAAAAGTTTAAAAAATAATTTTAGATCCAAAAACAATAAATTTAATACCGGGAGAAGCAATTTTTATGATTGACTTGAATAAGTTGTGTTGCATAAATAAGAGTATTAAATACATCGCAAATAAATGACATGTATCACTTGTTAACGAATCAATAGTAAACATACTTGTACTATTTTCTGTTATAGAATGAATTACATATTTTCCTTTAAAAAAAACGAATCAATAGTAAACAAAGTAATTTTGTAACACGTGCATGTAATTTTTTGGTGGTATGAACTTATTTATAGGTTGATTTTGTAACCCTAACTATTTTTTTCATAAATAATACTCAAGTTGTTCTTATTTATTTCTCTTAAGACATAAAATAATAAAGTTAATTAAAATAGTTAACTCATATAAATTCTTTATTTTATTTTCTCTATTTAATATTGAGTAATATGTTAGATTGGTCTTTGACATCATGAGCATAGGTGAAATTAGTCCTTGAGATTTTCAAAATTCCAAATTAGTCCACAAGATGGCGAAATGTGAGTTTCAGTCACTGTCATTAGTGGTTCACAAAGTCATGGATTAATTTGATTGGTGGCCACAGTCACAAGGACTAATTAGATTGATAGTCAAATGGCTTTATTATTTTTTTTCCAAAACGATGTCGTTTTGGCCATTCTGTTAATTATGTTAAGGATCATTGATGACCATTAACATTAGGAACTAATGTGATTCACGTCTTCCTATCTCAAGGACTAAGTTGAAACTTTCTTCAAGGACTAAATTGATCGGTGCCCACAAAGTCGGGGGTCAATCTGACATATTGCTCATTTAATATTACTCATTTTATCCCTATATATAAGAGCATTTTGATTGAATTCATAACCATTTAAAAAGTTGGTTAACTTTGTTAATGATATTGGAAATGTGAACATTTAATTGATACGCTTTGTAGTGGATATGGAATAAGGAAAATGTAGCTGATCTTTATGATCCTAGGACCAGTGTCTAATGGCCTTTGAATCAGTGAAGAATCATACAATTAACGTGTGACATATATAGAAATATATGAATATCCAGTTGGGATACCCAGGGTCTCCCATTGTCAACAAAGTGTGTGCTATAGTGACAACTTAGGGATGAGAGAACGTACCTGAGCCCTATGCAGTGTTATAACTTTTATAGGGTGATTTGGGTCTAATATATGATGTTTTGAGCATGATTTAGACTCCCTTTTACTATGGATTTGGCTTGTTTCTCTTGTAAATTTAGGATGTTTTATTAGTTTTAGGATTTTGTTATTAGTTTAGAATCCCTTGAACGTTTTGATCCGTTTTGGGTATGTTTCAGGTACTTTTGGAACTTAATTGAAGAAAATAAATATGGAGTTGGAAAGAGGAAAAAAGGACCTTGAAAATGGCGCAAAAATGGAGCAAAACGGAGTCGGAGCAGGGCTGGCACGCCCAGACGCCTAGGCGCGCAGCCCCCGTGAATCAACATCTGATCAGCCTGGCGTGCGAGCCCCGTCCAGGCCCAGTTGGGCCAATTTTTGATGCGTTTTTGAGGGATTTTCTTAGGTTTTGTAAAAATATATTTATTATAGGATTAGAAACTAGGTTAGCAGCTTTTAGAGAGGGAGATTACATGACTTTGGAGAGCTTTAGAGGAGAAGAAGATCGAAGATTAGAAGACTGAAGATCTCTTGGTGGTAATCCTAATTGTCTATGATTATGGATTACTCTTCTACAATTTTTATTCTTATTTTCTTAATATGTAACTAAAACCCTCGTGTTAGAAATTGGTGGATTTGTATGGATTAGTTTATTGATTTCACGAATTGACGTTCTTCCGTTTCTAAATCAAGTGTTTGATTGTATTTTCACTGTTATGCATGGAAGTAGCTAATCTATGTTTTGGATCTCTAATTATTCAATTGGGAGATTAGGAATTAGAATAGGCCTTCAATCAAGCAATATAATTGCTCAACTTGTAGGGATAGTTTTAGGGATTATATTATAAATTCCACTGTTCTTAATTAATGGTTATTCAATGGTTTAATCACTTAAGGGTTTAAGGATTATCAAATTGGTTAATAAACAGTAATTGCACAAGAGGGATCTAGTAATTACTGCCTTAGGAATTTGTTCTTGATTTAGGGAAAAACGGAGATTCATGATAAATAAACAACGCCTACAATGAAACCATGTTCCTAACTCGTTTTCTTAAATTACTCACAACTTCTATTTAATTTCTGTTTTTATTTAATTTTTGTTTTTATTTTATTTAAATTTATTCTTAATTAATTAGTTACAAACCTATAGATTTTGCTTTTAACTACTCTTTGGTGAGAATTAATTGAACAATTTGCAATCCCTGAGGGACGATAACTGATCTTACTGACTATATTACTTGTCGATCCGGTACACTTGCCGGTAATCCAATAAGTTTTTGGCGCCGTTGCCGGGGATTGAAAATCGTTTCAATTAGTTTTCGGTACTTAGTAGTAGTTGTAGGTGAAATTTATTTCTTAGTGTTGTCTCGACAGGTGTTGCGTAATCTTTTTGTTGTTTTTATACTCTGCAGATAGCATTATCTATTTGAGTGCAAAGAGGAAGAAGAAACTAGCACAAGAGGGGAAGGAACAAACTTAGAAGATGGTTGAAGGAGGAGAATCTCACGGATCCTCTCCGCCTCCTCCTTCCCGGAAAACTTTGGCGGAATATGCAATCGTGGACCCAGACTTCTGTGCTTCCAGCATAGTCCGGCCGGCCATCACTGCGACTGCATTCGCGATCGATCCGCAGTACATCCACCTAATCATGCAGGATCAGTTCAGTGGTGCGCCGCATCAAGACCCCAGAGATCATATCACCAACTTTCTGGGTATGCTCGAATTCGTCAAGATCGAGGGTGCTACGGAGGAGGCCATCAGAATGAGGATGTTCCCTCTCTCGCTGAGGGGCGAGGCGCTAACATGGGTGAACAACCAAGTGTAACATCCCAAATTTTAAACCTAAGTGCAAATAAATTAATAACAGTTTGAGATAATTGAGATAATAATAATAAAATCATAAATAGGTATTAAAATAAGGGTTCAAGCATTAGGAAAGATAAATAATAATAATATTGGTTTCGGAAAAGAAAGGAGCATTAAATTGAAGTTAGGAACAGGCCAGAAAAATAGATAGTTCGGTACTAAAACATAACATAGGGTAGAAAATCAAAATAAAAGATTTAGGACTCAAAACAAAATTCCCACCGTTGGATATGAAGGTATGATTTTTAGGAAGTTTCTCGTCAAATTTGAGCAAGATCCGACGGTGAACGAAGAAGTTATGGCTATTTGAAGTTGGGAGAAAATAGCTGAAAAATAGAAAAATGAAGTAGTAGTACCTGTGCATTTCGCTTAAGCGAAAATGTCACAGTTTCAACACCTCAAGAGTTTGCTTAAGCGAATATATTTCGCTTAAGCGAAATAGGTTACATGGCATCACCGAAAGGACTTCGCTAAAGCGAAAATGCTTCGCTTAAGCGAAAATTCTGCGATCTGCAACACTGAGAACGCGTTTTTAATGGCATTTTCGCCATTTCCCACCCCAAAACCCATTATACACCCCCCCAAACACTCCCTCCCTCACTCATTCGAACCCTCCTCTTTCTCCCTCATCTCCTTCCTCTTCCATGGAGCTAGGGCTCCCTCCCTTTCCCTCTCTTCCTCCATTAATGGCCTAGCTTAAGCTTTAAAGCTTCAAGGCACCATCAAACTCTCTTTTCCCTCTTCCAATTGATAATTTCATTACCACCCATCATCACTCACCATCTCCCTCTTCCATGAGTTAGAGTCCCACACCAATCCATCTCTTTCCTCATCACCTCCATTTAAGGCCAAGAGTGAAGCTTGAAGCTCCAAGACCATCAAGCTCTCCCTCTCCTCTTTCAATCAACATCATCCCTCACTCTCTATTTCTCTCCTTCAAGCATTTGGGGTAAGTTGATCAAGCCTCCCTCTTTCCTTTCAATCCTTCCATTTCCTTCTATGATTGGGGTATTGGTATTACCATTACTTATTATTGTTGTTATTATTTATTGCCTCAATATTTCAAGAGCCACTTGGGGTCTCCATATTCTTAGAAGCTTCGAACCATATAGGATAGGAGGGGAGCTCATAAAGCTACTCAATTTAGTGTATTGATGGACTCTGACATCTCTCCAACTAACCATTGTGGACATTGGACTCAATCGACAAACCTCCTGCATTAGGACTCCTAACCCGGTTAAGGTTCACTCTATCTTATCTATTTTAAGGTAAGGGGTTTATTTGCCGTCTCGGTGGGTGAGATACTAGTACTGTATAATCTGGATCAAGGTTAATTGCTTATGTGTGATTAGGGAATTTAGAATTTATTTTAATGAGATAATATGTTTATATGAGATAAATTCTATTTGAAATGTGTTAAATGCTTAAGTGATTAATTCTTTGAATTGTGTTAATTTTATGTATATATGTATAAGTACCTGAGTAAAGTGCTATTTGATGTTAAGGATTATATGCATGATAATTAAATAAGAATTGTAATTGTTAACGGAATATTTAATTTATGATTGTAATTTATATGTTTGTTGTGTTCAAAGAGGTAAAGTGAGTTTGGTTTGCGTAGGTGCTAAGTTAGGAAGAGAATAGAACATAGAGGAAAGTTTTGGGAGAAAAAGAGGAAATATGTTAGTAGAAGAAAAAGGTGTTAGGCGAGGGCGAACTAAAATTGATAAAAAGGAAAAGACATAAAATAAAAGAGAAATGAAAAGAGAATAAAGAAAGCACTCGGGTATGCTAATATCGATCCTAGAAGACGTACAGCCGGTGTCATGATGATGACAGATGGACCGTATGCACGGGTTGAGCAAGACGTGCGGCCTTTGGGGATCCGTACGCATCGGTAAGTCGTATCCTCGACAGACGGGGAACGCAGTGGGGTATTCGCATAACCCATTTCCATGTCAGTGGGTACTGGACCCTAGAAGACGTGTGGTAGTTGGAACCCGCACGCATAGGTTGAGTAAGACGTGCGGCCTTTGGGGATCCGTACGCATCGGTAAGACGTATTCCCGGGGAGACGGTGGATACGCAGTGGCGGGAGCCCCACGACACTAAAAAGAAAGAAACAGGAAAGATAATGAAAGAGAAGGGGTTGGTGGGTACTGGACCCTAGAAGACGTGTGGTAGTTGGAACTCGCACACATGGGTTGAGTAAGACGTGCGGCCTTTGGGGATCCGTACGCATCGGTAAGACGTATCCCCGGGGAGACGGTGGATACGCAGTGGCAGGAGCCCCACGACTCCGGGGTCTATGGGTACTGGACCTTAGAAGACGTGTGGTAGTTGGAACTCGCACGCATTGGTTGAGTAAGACGACCAGACAAAGCCTGGCGCATCGGTAAGACGTATCCCTAGGTAGACGGAGGATACGCAGTGGCAGGAGCCCCATGACGCCCTAAAACATAAAGGAAAAATAATAAAAAGGATAAATAAATAAATATAACGAAATAAGAGGATGGACGTGGGAATAAAGGAGATGTGAGAAAAATGAGTAGAATAGGTGTGAGTGAGAAGGATAGAGAGGATAGAAGAGAAAATTAGAGATTTGGGGTAAAGTGTAGAGAGTGAGATTTTAGTGTAAATAGGTAAGTGGCGAAATAGATTAGGTAAGGACATGTGTTAGAAGGGGCTAATAATCGGAGACGATTGTGTTTGTAGTGAATAGGTGCTTGGGTGTGATTATGATGAATTATTTGACTAATTGCTAAATGTGAATGACTTGGCTCGTATTATGCTTTACTAGTTGTGCAATTCTCACCCTTACAACCACCACAGGTACAGGTCAGGAGCATAGCTGTTATTTGGGCCGAGCAGGAGCACACTTCCCATGAGTGTGAGTAATTTATTTTTATTATTGTTGAGCCGTACCGGGCCATTTTATGGATTACTATGTATTTTTAAGAATTATTTAATAATTGTATTTTTAATCTCAGTTGTATATTTGGTGGCTCGGGCTCTTTATTTGGTTCCTCTGAAATCTAAGCATTTTCATCTTAGCATTTTATTCCCGGATATTGGTAGAAGAATTAAATTATATATGTATATTTATCCTGGATGTCTGGTTATGGTTGAAACTGTTTTGAACAGGTTACAGGTCAATTATAATTTTTGGGAATGTCCATAAAACAAAGGAAACTCTGTCCAATTTTCCCGAAAAAAAAATTATAATAAGTATTTTAATTAAAAGAAATTTTCAAATCCATATTTTCAAAATAGGTAAAATAAAAAAGGTTGTTATATTTATGGTATCAGAGCAGTTGTCCTCGGCCTCGGAGTTGCGAGTTACTCCAATGGTTATCTCACCAAGAGAGTTACCAAAAAGTGGTGTCAAGTCCTATAGTAGTTACTTAGGTTTATAGTTATAAAACCCTATGTAGTTATGTACTAAATTATGTATGTGTCTGCATCAACAGAATCCTTTGTTGCCACACTGTAGCAGCATGAAGAATCAGATTTTCTGTTCCCCTGCTAGCAGTTCGGCTACTGATCGTAAGATCAATTCCCCAGCTGATTCTTTGAAATCCGAGCCGTATGACATCTGTTTTCAAGAAGGGCAAACTTCTGCAATGGTTAAGCTTAGATCGACTATTGAAGACAAGGAGCAACACGTGGGGGTACAAGTTGGTGAGAAGAAGAGTATAATTTTGAGACCGGGAATGGTTCTTCTGAAGCAACACTTGACTCATGAAGAACAGGTGGGCGTAGTGAAGAACTGCCGTGAGATGGGCTTAGGTTCTGGAGGTTTTTATCAACCAGGCTTTACAAGTGGAGCCAGACTCCGACTAAAAATGGTGTGCCTCGGCTTAGATTGGAATCCTCAAACCCGAGTATATGGACACACAAGGGTAATTGATGGAAGCGAACCACCCAACATTCCTGATCATTTCATTCAGCTGGTTATGGGAGCGATGCAAGAAGCATAATCTTTGATAGAGAAGGAATGCGGTGTAAGTGAAGTGGAGGACATACTCCCTTCCATGTCCCCTGATGTCTGTATTGTCAATTTCTATGAAGAAAAAGGAAAGCTTGGTCTTCATCAGGACCGTGACGAAAGTGTTGGAAGCCTGCAAAGAGGGATACCAGTAGTATCATTCTACATTGGTGACTCGGCTGAATTTATCTATGGAGACCAAAGAGATCCAAGGAGAGCAGAAAGAATTATCTTGGGGTCGGGTGATGTGTTAATATTCGGGGCGAGTCTCGTCACATCTTTCATGGTGTGTCAGCAATCATACCAGACACATCCCCGGAAGGATTACTCAATGACACAGGACTTCGTCCTGGGCGTCTCAACCTTACATTCCGACAATATCAGTTTCCTGGTCCACACCCTTAAAGTCTGCGGTACAGCTACTTAAGGAGATCAGGGCCAAACCAACAAAAGGTACGAGACAATTCAAAAAAAAAAAACATAGACAAACATTTTAAGTGCTTTCGATCTGCATCTCTATTTATTTTTAGCTGGAACATCTTAATCCGAATTACCTAGAATCGTAATTCCTAAACCTTTATCACCGAATAATTACAATATCTTAGAATTCCATGCTTTCGACTTAATCCTGAATTTTGGAGAGATACTCTAAGTGTTTAAAGCCTTCATTTCTATTAAGTCTCAGTGTAAGGCATCCTAAATCAATTCTCTTGGAATTTTAAATTCCTAATCCTGTATTTCCAGACGTGATGAAACCTAAGAAATACTCACCTCCAATCTAATCTTGAGTACCATCTAATGGAATACGTAGGAAAAACCTTACTTAGTTATAAGACTGTGACAAGAGATCTAACCAAGAACCTTGGGATAGTGTTGTCCTCTAATAGAGTGTAAGGTCAGGATAAGTCATCCTTTCTCTTGCATCTGTTAAAAGATAATGCTATCATTTCATGACGCAGTGATGTACAGTTGATAAAGGTGAGATTGGGACTGACTACCTCGGTCTTCGCGTTTATTAACTGACGACAACATTGCAAATCCTGAAGAACGTAATGATGTGTTGTTGCTAGATGAAGGAGTGGGACTAGCTACCCCGGTCCTTGCATTTATTGGCGAATATATCATTGCAAATCTCTCAAATCTGATTAGAACCATTGACATAGGAATTCCGACCTGAAGAAGGTCAAATCGAGTTCAAGCTCACTAGAAATCTTGTGGAAATTTTTGACAATCGATCGTGCGACAAATCTACCCATGACAAACCTCTCTAGTATAGGAACATAGAGAGATGTAAGTACGTGAAACCGCCATATCTTAGAAAACCCAACAAGTAGTTCATCCAATCTTGTTGTCCGAACCCGTCACTTAATCGAAAAGTAGAACCACTAATTCTTAACATCTGCTCAGTTACCCCTTGGTATCGATCTACGTAGGTATGTTGATACTAAGTAGGGGAGAACCTTATAGTCCTACCCGAAACCCATCCGAATGATGGTAAAGAATGAGAACGACAACCGAGCAGAACTAGAACGTAAACTACCTTAGTGTATCCATAGAAACATCAAGACCGAAAACGGATGAGATGTCGAACATCCGCTGTTATCTCTTCCCACACTTTGGAAAGGTATAACAGACTTGCACAGGCCACAAATACCTCTCAAATTGATGAGGACATTATGTCGAACATCAACCCAACTTTTAACAATGTTATCCTCATCAATGGTTGTCCAAGACCGTTATTCTTAAAAACCTTACGTAAACCGCTAAGAAGGTCACTAGGAACTGGCGGAGAACCAACCTCGAACAAATTAGGATAAATCCGGACAAACACGGAACTGAGAAGTAGAATTAGACATTGACCCCTATTCCCAAGTAGAAACCAATCTTAGCTTCTTTTAAGATGAAGCGGAGCTAGGAAGCGAGTAAGCTGAAGCGACAATGAAATAGGATTCGGATGAAGTCAAGTTGAATGTCGGAGTGAGTTTTGCTAAATTCAAGCAAGGAAATGAAGTGCTAGGAATTCTTCAAGTGTTGTGATTAGGAGAACTGCAACCTAACAATAATGCCATTCTTAGAGTCTCGGAACTCTATACTGTGGCCCGAATGACCAAAAACCTTGGGTTGCACACTTAGAAGAATAAACAGGAGTCTGATCAAAGGGAGTGAACATTCTAGGGAACGAGCGGGAGTTGTGGCAATTAAGTCTCTTGGACAAAGTCCGAGTAGGGGAGTAAACGACGAAGAGATGCGAGGTTATTGTACATTAATTCTCAAGGGTTTGTTATCTCCCTAGATTACTCGATGGAATTTCGGGGACGAAATTCAAATATGTAGGGGAGAAATGTAACATCCCAAATTTTAAACCTAAGTGCAAATAAATTAATAACAGTTTGAGATAATTGAGATGATAATAATAAAATCATAAATAGGTATTAAAATAAGTGTTCAAGCATTAGGAAAGATAAATAATAATAATATTGGTTTAGGAAAAGAAAGGAGCATTAAATTGAAGTTAGGAACAGGCCAGAAAAATAGATAGTTCAGTACTAAAACATAACATAGGGTAGAAAATCAAAATAAAAGATTTAGGACTCAAAACAAAATTCCCACCGTTGGATATGAAGGTATGATTTTTAGGAAGTTGCTCGTCAAATTTGAGCAAGATCCGACGGTGAACGAAGAAGTTATGGCTATTTGAAGTTGGGAGAAAATAGCTGAAAAATAGAAAAATGAAGTAGCAGTACCTGTGCATTTCGCTTAAGCGAAAATGTCACAGTTTCAACACCTCAAGAGTTCGCTTAAGCGAATAGATTTCGCTTAAGCGAAATAGGTTACATGGCATCACTGAAAGGACTTCGCTTAAGCGAAAATTCTGCGATCTGCAATACTGAGAACGCGTTTTTAAGGGCATTTTCGCCATTTCCCACCCCAAAATCCATTATACACCCCTCAAACACTCCCTCCCTCACTCATTCAAACCCTCCTCTTTCTCCCTCATCTCCTTCCTCTTCCATGGAGCTAGGGCTCCCTCCCTTTCCCTCTCTTCCTCCATTAATGGCCTAGCTTAAGCTTTAAAGCTTCAAGGCACCATCAAACTCTCTTTTCCCTCTTCCAATTGATAATTTCATCACCACCCATCATCACTCACCATCTCCCTCTTCCATGAGTTAGAGTCCCACACCAATCCATCTCTTTCCTCATCACCTCCATTTAAGGCCAAGAGTGAAGCTTGAAGCTCCAAGACCATCAAGCTCTCCCTCTCCTCTTTCAATCAACATCATCCCTCACTCTCTATTTCTCTCCTTCAAGCATTTGGGGTAAGTTGATCAAGCCTCCCTCTTTCCTTTCAATCCTTCCATTTCCTTCTATGATTGGGGTATTGGTATTACCATTACTTATTATTATTGTTGTTATTATTTATTGCCTCAATATTTCAAGAGCCACTTGGGGTCTCCATACTCTTAGAAGCTTCGAACCATATAGGATAGGAGGGGAGCTCATAAAGCTACTCAATTTAGTGTATTGATGAACTCTGGCATCTCTCCAACTAACCATTGTGGACATTGGACTCAATCGACAAACCTCCTGCATTAGGACTCCTAACCCGGTTAAGGTTCACTCTATCTTATCTATTTTAAGGTAAGGGGTTTATTTGCCGTCTCGGTGGGTGAGATACTAGTACTGTATAATCTGGATCAAGGTTAATTGCTTATGTGTGATTAGGGAATTTAGAATTTATTTTAATGAGATAATATGTTTATATGAGATAAATTCTATTTGAAATGTGTTAAATGCTTAAGTGATGAATTCTTTGAATTATATGTTAATTTAATGTATATATGTATAAGTACCTGAGTAAAGTGCTATTTGATGTTAAGGATTATATGCATGATAATTAAATAAGAATTGTAATTGTTAACGGAATATTTAATTTATGATTGTAATTTATATGTTTGTTGTGTTCAAAGAGGTAAAGTGAGTTTGGTTTGCGTAGGTTCTAAGTTAGGAAGAGAATAGAACATAGAGGAAAGTTTAGGGAGAAAAAGAGGACATATGTTAGTAGAAGAAAAAGGTGTTAGGCGAGGGCGGACTAAAATTGATAAAAAGGAAAAGACATAAAATAAAAGAGAAATGAAAAGAGAATAAAGAAAGCACTCGGGTATGCGAATATCGATCATAGAAGACGTACGGCCGGTGTCATGACGATGACAGATGGACCGTATGCACGGGTTGATCAAGACGTGCGACCTTTGGGGATCCGTACGCATCGGTAAGTCGTATCCTCGACAGACGGGGAACGCAGTGGGGTATTCGCATCACCCATTTCCATGTCAGTGTGTACTGGACCCTAGAAGACGTGTGGTAGTTGGAACCTGTAACACCCTATAATTAATTACCCTTAATTCCCCTTATATTAAAAATATGAACTTAAAAATTCATTTTTAAATTATAAAAATCAACTGTCAAACGGACGGAGTTTCGTTTGTTTTTCGGACTTTTCTAAATCTTCAACCTGATAAACTCATGTATATAATATCAACAATAGCCAGCAGGGCTCAAATATAAATATATGCATCACATAGTTGCCCCATGGGCTCAAGTGCAAATCATCAGCATCAGTATGTCAGTGTACCAGCAGAAATGCAAAATATGTGAATCAAGAGACCATAACAGCAACTATGCCCAAAAAGGAATCATAAACCATGCACAAAAGAAACTAATCCTAAGCCTCTCTCAAAAGCATATACAGCCTATATACATCAAATGAATACGGAGGCTTAGGCCAAAATAATATATCTAAAACCCAACCCTACTCTCCCTGTAAGGGACAGTAATCCTGCTCGGCCGATCCTGGTGTATACTCCAACTCAGTACCTGAAAAATGGTAAGGAGGTGAGTATTACACAATAAAATAGGGAAGCAGTCTCTATTATGCTATACTGAACCACCAATCCAAACACATCTAGTCATGTAGTGCATATAATCCAATGAGCAATCCCAAATAGTTCAATTATATTCTTTCCACATTAAAGTAGTTCTCTTGTAGTTTTAATTCCCATAGTCCATGCATTTCCATAATATACAAGTTACATAGCCCTCCATCTCATTTACTTTCCCTAATTCATACAATTATAACTCACACAATTTGTTATCTTTCTCAACTTTACTAATTTCACATGCTCTTTTCTCATACTCTTGGAAGCTTTCATAGCATTTTTAGAATTTATCACGGGGATCCATCATTGCGTACAGTCTCCTAAGGACAACGTCTTACAGCTGCACACAATGTGTGTCTTACGCGGTCTATGCGTACAGTCTCCTAAGGACAACGTCTTACAAGACCTGGATTCCCAAAATCATAATGTGCGTCCATCATTGCGTACAGTCTCCTAAGGACAACGTCTTACAGCTGCACACAATGTGTGTCTTACGCGATCTATGCGTACAGTCTCCTAAGGACAACGTCTTACAAGATCTGGAGTAGCACAATCCAATTATAACATTATTAATATATGGCATGTGTGTGTCCATAACTGCGTACAGTCTCCTAAGGACAACGTCTTACAGCTTCGCACAATGTGCGTCTTACGCGATCTATGCGTACAGTCTCCTAAGGACAACGTCTTACAAGATCTGGATCACACACTCTTTTTCCTTTAAATCTTTTAACAATTTATTTCGCTTATTCCATCTCTTTGTACTCATTCTCATTAGTTCCATTTTATTATCTCAGCATACTTTTAAATTCCCAAAAATACAGGGTAATTTCTAAGAGACATTCATGCCAATATCAAATATCATAATCATTACAACAACTCACATACTCACGTAACCACAAATATTGCATATATTTCACTTCTCAGGTAGACATACATAATAAAATTACACAACAACTAATCACAATTATTAACATGATTTCCACACAATCATTTACACATTTAGCATATGCTTATACTTTTAATTTTTCCAAGGAAATATTTATTCTTATTCCAACATAATATTCATTATCCTTTATAAAAATTCTAGATTTCCCATATAATTTAGCATAATACCAATTCTCACAACTTAAATAGCAATTACCACATTTAAACACAAAATAACACATCCAATATTTTTATGCAATAACCATACCTAGGGTTTTTACTCTAATCTAACACATAACTCTTAGTAACCCACTATATACATAACACAACCTACCCCCTAGAATATGGTAACACAAACCTCCTTACCTCAAGTTCTTAGAGTTAGAGAGAGAATTTGTGCTTGGAGCACACTTGAGCAATGGCCACAACTCAAAGGAGAGGGAGGAACCTAAAATTAATGAAATAAAGAGACAAAATATTAAGCTTTGCCCAAGAATCTTGAGGGAAATTCGTGACCCCATCAAGACTTCCCTAGGTTGATGATTGAAGTGCCATGGGAGAAAGAGGGAGAGAGAAATTCGAATTCTAGGGGAAAGGAAAAGAAGAACATAAGCAACAACCACTTACTTGGAGCTACAAGGATGGACTTGGGGATGGACTTGGAGTGATTCTCTTGAGAATTGATCAATTAGAGTGAGTGAATTTGTGCCCTAGAAGAGAGAGAGTTCGAGCTTTGCAAAATCTAAGAGATGGACGCCCTTTATTTTTTTCAGCATCTACAGCTTTTAATCGATTATTAATCGATTAAGCCATTTCCCATTTTCTGACCTTAATCGATTAAGCTGCAGTTTAATCGATTAAGCTGTTCAGTTTTGCAGTACCCAAACTTTGAGAGGCCATAACTTCTTCGTTACCCGTTGGATCTTCTTCAAATTATAGAGCAAGCTTCCTCACCTATCCTACTTCACATCCAACGGTGGAATTTATGTTTTAAGCTACCGATCTTGTTATTCTAATTTCCTAAATTCCTATGTTTTAAACCTAAGGTTGCATGCTCAATTGGCTAAGTTTCTAACTTATGCCCTCAATTCTTCTACCCTAGGACCATCACAGCATAGATTACACTATAAATTAAGTTTGGGATGTTACAGAACCCGCACGCATGGGTTGAGTAAGATGTGCGACCTTTGGGGATCCGTACGCATCGGTAAGACGTATTCCCGGGGAGACGGTGGATACGCAGTGGCGGGAGCCCCACGACACTAAAAAGAAAGAAACAGGAAAGATAATGAAAGAGAAGGGGTTGGTGGGTACTGGACCCTAGAAGACGTGTGGTAGTTGGAACCCGCACGCATGGGTTGAGTAAGACGTGCGGCCTTTGGGGATCCGTACGCATCGGTAAGACGTATCCCCGGGGAGACGGTGGATACGCAGTGGCAGGAGCCCCACGACTCCGGGGTCTATGGGTACTGGACCTTAGAAGACGTGTGGTAGTTGGAACCCGCACGCATTGGTTGAGTAAGACGACCAGACAGAGCCTGACGCATCGGTAAGGCGCATCCCTGGGTAGACGGAGGATACACAGTGGCAGGAGCCCCATGACGCCCTAAAACATAAAGGAAAAATAATAAAAAGGATAAATAAATAAATATAAGGAAATAAGAGGATGGACGGGGGAATAAAGGAGATGTGAGAAAAATGAGTAGAATAGGTGTGAGTGAGAAGGATAGAGAGGATAGAAGAGAAAATTAGAGATTTGGGGTAAAGTGTAGAGAGTGAGATTTTAGTGTAAATAGGTAAGTGGCGAAATAGATTAGGTAAGGACATGTGTCAGAAGGTGCTAATAATCGGAGACGATTGTGTTTGTAGTGAATAGGTGCTTGGGTGTGATTATGGTGTATTATTTGACTAATTGCTAAATCTGAATGACTTGGCTCGTATTATGCTTTACTAGTTGTGCAATTCTCACCCTTACAACCACCACAGGTACAGGTCAGGAGCATAGCTGTTATTTGGGCCGAGCAGGAGCACACTTCCCCATAGAAGTGTGAGTAATTTATTTTTATTATTGTTGAGTCGTACCGGGCCATATTATGGATTACTATGTATTTTTAAGAATTATTTAATAATTGTATTTTTAATCTCAGTTGTATATTTGGTGGCCCGGGCTCTTTATTTGGTTCCTCTGAAATCTAAGCATTTTCATCTTAGCATTTTATTCTCGGATATTGGGAGAAGAATTAAATTATATATGTATATTTATCTTGGATGTCTGGTTATGGTTGAAACTGTTTTGAACAGGTTACAGGTCAATTATAATTTTTGGGAATGTCCATAAAACAGAGGAAACTCTGTCCAATTTTCCGGAAAAAATTATAATAAGTATTTTAATTAAAAGAAATTTTCAAATCCATATTTTCAAAATAGGTAAAATAAAAAAGGTTGTTACACCAAGCACCAGGGAGTCTTTCTAGCTGGATAATACTTGTCTCCAAATTCATGGATAAGTTCCTTCCAGCTGGGAAGCAAGCAAAACTGAGGCAGGATGTTCACTCATTCATGCAAGAGGACGACAAACCGTTGCATGAGGCTTGGCAGCGTTACAACCAGCTACTGAGGAAGTGCCCAACATATATGCAAGACTGACAGCAGATTCAATCGTTCTATAATGGGCTCAACAGATTCTATCAAAGCATGATTGATGCAACAACTGATGGATCGCTGATGAAGGAGACTATTGAAGAGGCTAAGGAAATTATTGCAAACATGTCATTCAGAAGCAGCCAGGGACTAAGGACCCAGGTGGAGCAAAGCGTCCTGAAAAGGTATGATCTGGACTCTACTTAAGCCCATATCTTGATTGAGTAGAACAAGCAAATGCAGCAGCAGATTGCTGCATTAATGAAGCAGATGGGCCAAATTAATATGTCAGTTGCATCTACCACTCTGAGGTGCGACTTTTGTGGGGGAAGTCACCGAAATGGTGATTGCGCTTTCGAAGTCAGAAAGGGTCAGGCAACTTTTGAGGAGCAGGCTAATTTTGTGGGTAGCGGAGTACTTAAAAACAATACGTATTCCAACACCTGCAATCCGGGGCCAACAAATCAGTCCAATACCTCATGGTACAGCCCAACACCCAGTACACCAGAGCCACATAAGCAGAGTTGGGAGAAGGTGATTGACGTATTAGTTAAATCAACCACTAGCTTGATGGAAGCAACCAAAACCTTCATGACTGAAACCAAAACCTTCATGATTGAAACCAGAACTTTCATGACCGAAACCAGAGCCAACATTCATAACTTGGAGGTACGAGTGGACCAATTGACTAATCAGATGTCAGAGATCATAAACAACTCCAAGGAGCGATGCATGGCAGTCACCCTTCGAAGTGGCTAGTCGTATGAGGAGCCATTGAAGAAGGGTGATGCAACTAAGGTTGAAAATAAGGAAGAGGAGCAAAAGCAACCAAGTGGAGGAGGCTCAACTGCAATGCAATAGACGCAAGATCCACCTGCGAATTACGAGAAAGAGAAAGGCACACCCAAACCAGCACCACTACCTCCGAGGATTCCTTATCCTCAGAGGTTGAAGAAAGAGGAAGACCAGAAGCAATTCTCCAAATTCTTGGAGATTCTATGTAAGGTGCAGATCAACATCCCGTTTGCAGATGCTCTTGCACAAATGCCTCTATATGCGAGATTCATGAAGGAGTTGCTGACGAAGAAGAAGTGGATGCTCACTTACGAGACATTCCCGATAGCAGAAAAGTGCAGCAGCATCATCAAATCCAACCTTCCACCAAAGTGGAAGGATCCAGATAGCTTCACCATTTCAGTCAGCATAGGCAATGAGTACTCAGGTAAGACTCTCTGTGACTTAGGAGCTAGCGTAAACATTATGCCCTTGTTTGTGTGTGAAGCATTAAATTTAGGAGAGCTTAAGCCTACCCCGGCATTACTTCAGTTAGCTAATAGAACCACCTATAGAATCAACAAGGGATGCTAAGTTTTGATGAAGACAAATTGTGTGGAAGAACATATTTTGAGAAATAAGAAAACAATAACAACCCAGATTCCGAGTCTGTCGACGTACCGTACCTTTAGATATCAAGCAGCGGTAGACTCAAGTGGTTAGCTCAGCTCGGACAACAAGAAAGCTCAGTTCGGAAGATGCTCAGAAGAACTGGATGTCGAGCCAGCAATAAAGTAAGAAGCTCAGTTCGAAAGATGCTCGAAAGAACTAGAGTTGAACCAGAAGCAGTCAAAAACTCAGAAGCAAGATTGAAGATTCTTAGCGAATGCAATCGAACCATCAACTCGGCCTTCGTTACATCCGAGTAAAATAGTAAAGCATCAGCGCGTCAAATGTTAAGCTCGACCTTCGTTACATCATAGTAAAATAGTAAAGCATCAACGCGTCAGATGTTCAGCTCGGCCTTCGCTGTGGACGAGTAAAAGGCTAAAGGTCAGTTTTAGATCGAATATTAAGCTCGGCAAAAAGCTCGGATATCATATTTCAGTCGGAGATCACATATCAAGCTCGACTTAGCTCGGATCTCAAACTTCAGTTCAATCTCGCATATAATGCTCAGCCTAAGCTCGCATGTCAAAGTTGAACTCAAGCTCGAATGCAAAGCTCGGCCTATGCTCGGATGTTAAAGTTGAACTATATCTAGAATACAAAGCTTGACCATAGCTCGGACATCAAGGTCAAGCTCAAGCTCGGTTCACACTTGGTAAATGGTTGTGCAAGCATCATTAAAAATCACAAGCTCGGTTCTCGTCAAGTTATCCGTTGTGGAAGCTCAGTCCAACTGGAAGCTCAGAGCTCTCTAATCATCAAAATCTGTCCATAAAGGAATTGACAATAAATGAAAGATCTGATTCAAAATTAAACCAAATCAGAATATGACTGTTGGAGAGGGAATCTCGTCAGCATTAATTAACCACATGGTAATTTTTATTCCTCCCTGATTCATGGGGATTGTTGATGAATAAAAGGTGATTGCCTCCTCCAACATCAGTAGACGAAATTTTTTGAAAAGAAAATACGTACGCTGAAAACCTTTATCTCTGTCAATTCTTTCTAAGTCTGAAACCAAGTTACCTTTACACTGTTATATTCAAAAGTAACTGGTTTTGGAGTTTAGAGCCAATATTCTGCTACTGCTCTCGTGTGTGATTGAAGAAGAGAAGGAGTCCTTGAAAGTGTCAAGGAAGTCTCGGCAGTGGAAGTGTTGAAGAGGTTCTTCAACCAGCAAAATCAAATTGGTTTGGGGTAGTGGTCAAGAGTTTGGTACACTCTGTGACAGGGATAGGTTTAGTGAGATAGGCTCTCTTGTAAATCCTATTGTAACCCTTTATTTGATTTTGATTAAAAGCTCCCTAAGGTTTAGGGGGGACTGGACGTAGCTCTCAGTGGTGGAGAGTGAACCAGTAAAAATCTTTGTGTCCTCTTTTACTGCTTTTCGCATGACAGGTGATAATCGATTACTTTCTCAAGTAATCGATTACCTAGTCAGTTTTTCATCCCTTTGCATTTCAAAGTGTCATATCTCCTTTCTTAACCGTTGGATATTGCTCAAATTTGAAAGAAAGAAAGCTTACTAAGACTCTCAACTTCACATCCAACGGTGGAATTTGTGTTTTAAGCTATAAATTGTTTATTCTTAATTTTCTATTATTAGATGTTTCTAACACTAAAACATCCCTTTTAACCCCTATTTATAACTTGTTATTATTATTCCCATTAGCCCCAAGCGTATTATTATTCTAATTATACTTGAAATTAAAATTCAGGATGTTACACAAAATACCAACAATAGGTTTTAATAGTTCATAACACCAAAGGAAGATGAACCAGGAGAGAGAGAGAGAGAGAGAGAGAGAGAGAGAAAGAGCGAGAGAGGCAAGCCACAACACGAACCAGCAAGAGAGAGACAGAGCGAAGACCCAGAGAGAGAGACAGAGCGAAGACCCAGAGAGAGAGAGCGACGAACCAACGAGAGCAACCGACCAAGAGAGAGAGCAAGAGAGAGACACAAACCAGCAGGAGAGAGAGAGGGGCGAAAACGAGTTAAAAGAGAGGTGGGAGAGTGGAGAAAAAGCGGGAGCCCTATGTTGACAAAGGAAAGAATGAGGGCATTTTTGTCTTTTTAGTGAATTAAGAGTGAAGGCTGAGTTGGCTAAGTAAAATATGCACCGTATGCTTATACCGTGTGATCATACGTCGTCCCAATGGGGATGTTAAAGTATCATTTTCGGTTCGAGTATAATAGAACTTATAGATGTCCTACATCCATCGAGTCTTTCATGTCCTATCAATTTGGCTCATCCTAACTCTCTTTTTGATTGGTTTGAGTTTTGAAAATAAAATACGACGTGCTTTTGGAGTAGATTTGGGTTATGTGTAACTCCCTAATTTAATAAAGAATCATTTTTCAAAAATAGTTGGCAACCGAGAAAAATTTTTAGAAAATAATTCCAACATTGGAGCATACATCTGTACCATGTACAATATTCTCATACAGTTCTTTCTTTTCACCTTCTCTGCAGAGACGTACTTTGCCTTTTACATGTGGTTTGTACCTAAAATGTGGGAAATATGGGGAGTAAGTCATAAGGTTATAGACTAAGATTAGTATATAATGCATCCATTTCTTTTATATTCACAAGTTCAAGTTCAATTTAGAGTGTTTGCCATAATTCATAGATTCGAGTATTCAAGTCACTTCATTCTTGTTCATATGAAATCCAATGCATTTTTGGATGCACAATCACAAAAGACATAAGTATTCATTTCTCAACAAGTCATCATGTTATGCTATACATTGGATCATTTATAACTTGATTTTGTGTTTAGATTATATACAATTTTCTTTAGTTATGTCATAAGGACATTAGCCTATATTAAGTCTTGTTCAATTCCTTTACATGATTCATTCCTTTATCATTCAATACAAGTTTTTCCAAATCATAATCATACAACTTTACTTTATACCCAATTTCATTATAAATCATTTTATACCCATTCATGTCATATCGAACATATTCAACATCATAATCCATCATCATATAATCACATATCCATATTCATTTTAAGGCTAATCAATCATCATACAAACACATATTCATATTCATTCTAAGGCTTTAGAGTCTACCTAATTATACTAATAATTCATTCGCTGATTCATATTTATCCTCATACCATTCAAATACTAATCTTGTTCTATAAGAAATGACTTCTCCCTTACCTCAAGTGAGAGAAGAAGCACAATTCATAAGCGGTTTCCTTGCTCCAAGGTTCTTCCCTATTAGATTGAAGTCCTAACCTCCGAGTTCCTTGATTTTCGCTTGAATTCTAAGAGTTTGTAAGTTGGTTTGGTGGTTTTGGGTGATTTTTGAAATATTTGATGCATGCGAGACTGAGAGAGGGTGAGGGATTGTGTTTTTTCCTCTCCAAGACACCCCTCCCCTATTTATAGGCCTTGAAGGCCTACTTTTAGAGGGAATTATTTCGGAATATTCCTTCTTCCTCCTTATTTCTAGGGTTTTCTAGAAAATTCTTGATTTTTCTTATTTATATGTTTTTCTAGAAAATTCTAGGTTTCTCTTATTTACATGTTTTTCTAAAAAATTCTTGGTTTTTCTTATTTACATGCTTTTCTAAAAAATTCTAGGTTTTGATTATTTGATTTCATTTTCTTAATATTTAAGTAATTACATTTATCTATTATTATTATTATTATTTCTTAACACTTAAGAAATAATTACCATATTCTTATTGTTATTTTTATTTTCCATTTCTATGAATAACTTCTAAATGATTCTAGATTTTTCTAAACTTTTCAATTTCTTACTCCCTCCGTCCCATAAGTTAAGTCTTTTTAGTAATTTAGTTTTGTCCCATAAGTCAAGTTCATTTAGAAACTCAATACTCATTTTTACTTCTTTTTCCAAGCATACCCTTATTTATTATATCATTTTTTTTACCACTAATCTTTTCATCTCTCTTCAATATAATCTTAATACATTTATTATTACTCTCTCTCCTATTATTAAATGGGGATATTTTAGTCTAAACATATCAAATTCTTACATCATTTACTCATATCTTAATCTAATCTACGTAAAATCTCTAAAAAGACTTCACATATGGGGCGGATGGAGTAATTTTTAACAAATTTTTAGAAGATTCTAGGCTTTCCTAAACTTTTCCATTTCTTAATTATTAACAAAATTCATGGAAGATTCTAGATTTTTCATTTCTTTATTTTTAATCAACAAAATTCTTCTTATTTACTTGTAAAAAGAATACCATGTTACATTTTTCATAAAAAAATCACATGTTTAAATTTAGAATATTCTAGGTTTTTCTTTATTATTTAAACCTTATTATTTGTTTCCATTCTAGAGTTTTCTTAGATTTTAAGTAATCCAAAGTTTTATTATTTCTTAATACATAAGAAATCTTTATTTATTATTTATTGGAATCAAGAAATCATTCTTCAAGCAAATGAATATTTCTCATTTCTTAATATTTAAGCATTTTATTTTATTTTAATATTAAAAATTTGGAATGTTACATTATGTTTCAAGTTATCTCAACTGGTCTAGTTGTTCTATTCATTTAATTGCAAACCTTTTATAATATATATATATATAATATTATTATTCATTTCGCAAAATATATTGCAAAATATACTTTCATTTTAATTTTTTACTTCTTTAACACTATGATTTAACTAGACATAAAATTTTGATTTATTTATTATGTTAACATATCGTTACATTTTCCCTATCCAGGTCTACCTGATGGTTTGAGTCCAACTTTTGTGTGAGGGTTGAGCACCCCTAGTGCTCCCTTTTAATGCATTTAAGGTAAAATAAAAAATCTATCTTGCAAAATAAATTTCAAAGACGATACAGTGTAAGCATGATCGCTTAAAAGATCTAAGGTAACAAATTGTTACCTTAGATCTTTTACTCGCTTGGTCTCTACCCCAACACCAAGGAGGAAAAGCAATAGGGGAATGATTCATCCAAAAATAAAAATACATATTCTGTAACTCAAATGCTTACCGATGGAATCCAATTACAAATCTTTCAATACCAGCAAAATCAGTAACTATTTTAAAATTGCATAAACTTCCACTTCTATTATTTTTCATGTAATCAACTAGAACCCTGCACTGCTGCTCCCCATTTGTCTGTTCAAGTTAAGAAAGAAATGATGAGAAGCAATATACAATGAGTGTGATGCAATGCATGATAGCAGCAACATAGCCTAAGTAGAAAATAAAACATTTTCCACATGCTATCTGACTTTGTTTCGGCATTTCGGAGACCAAGTTATCCTTACATATTTAATTGTTCACTAGTAAAGAGTGTTAAGATTCTATCTCAAAATCAATTGTTATATATAAGTAGTACTTAAAAAAAATAAAAAAAAAAAAAAAAAAAAAAAAACCAAAACAAAACTACATCTCAGAACCAATTGTCATTATATGGCAATCAGAATCTAGTGTTAAGGTTCACATCTCAGAATTAATTGTTATATATTAGTTATATATAAGTAGTACTTTAATAAAAAAAAAACTAAACATATGTAAGGATATGTATGTTTAGATGTTTATTAAAGAACTACATATATTTAACTAATTATATGTTAGCACTCTGTTACTAATTGTTAAAAGATAAGTATGAGGATCCTATTGCTAATTCTTGAGGATGAGTAATAGAATAATGAAGATTCTAATTAAACAATTGAGATGCTTCCTTTTGAATAAATTATCAGGTTTATAAATTCACGCTGCATATTTCTCTCGTCTTGGTTATCTGAAGCATGAGGAACATGCCTGGAGTTCCTTCTCTTCTATTGATTAAACTGACTGTACTACCCCAAACATAATTTGCTACACAGACATCATTAAAAATGCTTCCAATGATCCCCATCTAGTTGGTTATTCCTTCTATTTGTACTAAACTCCATCAAACCCGAACTCTAATCCCACTGGTGCTGTTCCCAATCATAGCACCCTAACAACCAATGATCTAACCTTAAACCACCTATACTTCAGATTCCTCGTTATCATCAACTACTCAATACACATGTTTCCATCTCTGCCGCTCCATGAAATATGGTGTATTGCTAAAATAATGCATTTTACCCTGTTCCATATTTTAAGCTTTTTACTTCACAACAAAAAATTAAATTTGATGGGAAAAGTTCAATCGATATAGGAGGTAAGCCTATATATCTAAATTTGGTTTGCAAACCAGTGGGACCATAATGTAATTGACTTCCATTCGCACAGGAAAGAAAAACAACCCACAATAGAAGCTGCAAGACAACCACAACAGCCGCAAAGCAACCACAATGTTGTGGATTTTGTTTAAGACTAAAAGTTTCCATAGCCATATTGGCTGCAAACCGCATTGCTTTAGCAGCCACCGTAGCAGCAACATGTGAATTGAGTATTAGAAACCATATTAATTATAATACATAAATCACAGAAGGGACATAGAGTATCAGAAAATTATCAAGCTTTTATCATGTTAAACTTCAGCACTAGCATAGAGTATTAGATGATACTGTCTGTTCACCACATTAAGACTTCATAGAGAAATATGGAATCACTAACATTAACATAGCTATCCAGCTCAAAGTTAATTAACCAATGGCAAATTTTTGCATTCCATGATAACAGAAATTAATGTCACCAACTAATGAGTAATCACTCGAATTCTAAGCAAACATGAAACCCAACCTTTTCTAATTACACTGCTTACATTGTCAGAGGGCAGCTACAATTAGCAACATCCAAAACAGATTTAAGCAAACAGATAACTAAAATTGAGTAACCATGATCAGATGAAACTGACACCTATGATTCACATTTTCTATTCCTAGAAGGATAATCAATCACCAAATTGTCATCTTGTTATACTTCAGGGATACCATTTTAATTATTCTTCACGAGTAAGCAGAAGCACCATGAGAAACATAAAAGAAATAGGTACAAATTTCTACAAAACAAAAGACTGTTACCTCAAAGGCAAAAAATCCACCAGGTTTCAAGAATAAAGCAGCCCCATCACAGAGATGGAGAAGAGCATCCATGCCATCAATTCCTCCATCTAATGCAACTCTAGGTTCGTGTCTACCAACTTCAGCTTGTAGACCAGAGATTTCTTTACTTGGTATATATGGTGGGTTACTTACAAGACCTGCAAGCTTTCCTTCCATATCCTTCAATGGTTCAAACCAGGATCCTTCCCTTACTTCAATTTTGTCCTGCAGTGAGCAATAAAATGATGACCAGAAACAGCATAAGTGGAAGCAGTAAAATATATTCAGAAAATACATTTTTAACGGAAAAGTGCGAGAAATGATGAAAGTCATTGATATGAAAAAATCGTCAATTTTAAAATCTACACTTTCATGTTTATTAAGTTAATATACTTATCTTTCTCACAGGGGTATAGCATCTATTTCACCAAAAGGCTGATGTCAATGACATTTAAACCTTTAATATGCCCTCCCCTAAAAAGCTAAAACCATTCACACAGTGAGTTTCTTCAGTCCTGTCTTTATATTATTAACCTCTTATTCAACTTTGACAAAGAAAAACAATGTCAGCTTCTTGCAAGATAAATGAAATGAAAGGCATACCAAAAATAAACAAAACTAAAACATGGCTTGTGAAATTGGCATTATGGAACTTAAGTCACTCACATGGTAAGGTTGAAATTTCTCTTTGCAGTTTCAGCATATTCCAAACAAATCAGTGTGTGCAGTGAAAACCATGGATTGAGGAAATGACCAGCCAAAAAGGAACTTAAATAAAGGAAGAAACTAGAAAGAATAAACCTCTAACCTGTGAGCAATACCTTTGCACATTGTAAGCTGCAACAGCAAACGCCACAGGGCTTAAGTCTGTGGCGATAACCCTCCCTCCAATTCCCAAAACCCGACCAACGCCTATAGCAAGCGCACCGCTTCCGGTCCCCAAATCAGCCCATACCCCACTTCGCAAATCCTCGTTCTTTGACACCGCATCAGACACAAAATCAACAATAACTTCCGTCTCAGGTCTCGGAATCAAAACCCCTTCTTGGACACTCAACACCAAGTCCCTCCAATGCTCACACCCAACCACATACTGAAAAGGTCTCCTCTCTTCAATCCTCTCCTTCCACATATCGTAAAGCTCCTCTACACCAACCCTCATGTTGACCCTCTCATCAATATTCTCCAAACCCATCTTGGAAAACATTGAGTGGTCCTCAACAGCATCTTCCATTAACCACTTAAGCTCCCTGCATAAAATGCTTGGGTCTGGTCCATTATCTGAATGCACAAAAGTTGACCCAATTGACAAGGCAAGACCTTTGGCCCAATCATGCCATTTTTTGAGGTCACACAACTTTGTTGAGTAAATTGGTGACCTCAGAAAGAGTGGAACTTTGGGATTCACTGGGGTGGATGGAGATGATGGTAGTGAGAAAGAGCAAAAGGGTTTACAAAGATTGATAAAAGCAGAAGATCTAAGGATTATAGGGAAACTAGAACTAGAAGGACTGTATACACTGCTTATTAAGCTTAGCTTCATTTTCAAGAGAATGAAAAGACAAACAATTATAATATTTGCATAATTTATTAATTTATGAAAGTATAAAACTTAGAAAGAGGGTCTTAAAATAATTCAAATTTGGAACATCTTATCTCTTTGGAAGACTCCAGGGGTACATGAAATTGTTCCTAAAGCACCGATTTTGAAGCTTATTTTTCGCCGCCTAGCCGGGGAACCACATGATGAAGAAAATACCCAGAATCAAGAAAGGGTTGGAACTGGAGAGTACAAGAGATGAACGAGATAGTCTACTCAGTAAGAGAATATTGGCGCTACCATGTTCCAAATACCTTTGACAATGAACAATAAAAAATTACTCTATCATCTCTTCATAAATCATTATTGATATAGTTCCTAATATTTCAATAAATCAATAATACTTCAAAAATAATCAATAATAATAAATAATGAGTACCTCATTTAAAAAAAAATAAAATAAAATAGTACCTTGAAGCTTGAAGAAGAGGAACAGCGTTCACAGCGGCAGCGGCGACGAGTTTCCTCTGGCAGTCTGCGAAGCGCGAATCGGTGGCCTGAGAAGGGTTCACGGTGGCAGCGAAGTTCGAATCGGCTCCTCTGCCCTCCGGTGCTCTTCTTCGTCTGCGATGGCCAGAAATGGAGATGGTGGCTGCAAACTCAGACTATGTTTGGATTGGTGGTATTGGATGAAATGAAGTGGAGTGAAATAAAATTAAATCAGGTCCATTGTTTAGATTGTTCCAAGAGTGATGGAGTGAAATGGTACATGATGGGATTAGGGGTGTTCAAAAAATTCGATTCGTGGCCCCCATTTCCGACTTTTAGGTCCCCATTTGAAATTTGTGTGGACCATAATGCCCTTTTAGCTTGTTAACCCTTCCGGTTCTACGAAGCCGGAAAAGTTATTCCGGTACGACAGAGACGAAATTCATTTAAACATTATTCCGGTTTAGCAAAACCGGAATATGTCTTTCGACTTTGTAAAACCGGAAACATTTAATGATTTTTGGTACTACAAAACCGGAAAAGTTAAAAAAAACTAAATATTCCCAAATTACCCCTCCGTGTTTCTACGTGAATCAAATTTGCTTCTTACAAAAGCAAGAAGCAAGCTTATACACAACATCACACAGCATCAAACCAAAAATAAAAACTCCAAACCCTCATTCATCATAGCTTCAATCTCTTGCACATTCACTTAACAAATTCATTATTTCACTCCAAGAACTCATCATATTCACTTCCAGTAGCTTCAATATCTTGCATTGATTTTAGTAAAGTGCTTTCATTTAAGGTAGGTTTTCATGCCCTATTTTTGGTTTGAAGATAGTTTGTTGATTTGTTGTTTATTATTTGTAACTTAAAATAGCTCATTTCTATATTTGTAAGAAGTTACTGTGTGATTATTGTGGTTGATAGTGTGTTTTTTCTTTGATAATGGTTGCAATACGTAGTATTCAGTGCAGTAATGTTGAACTGATCTTTTCCGGTATTGAAGAGACGGAAAGCTTTTCGTCTCTGCAGAGACGAAATGATCAAATTTTTTCCGACTCTGTTAAGACGGAAAATCATAAAAAAATGCCCTAAGTTTGTTTTTTTAAATAGTGTAGATATAATGGAGGTTAAAGTGGAGAAAGTGACGCAAGATGGTGATTTTCAAGATTATAGCAATGAGTTTAGCGCGAATGATGGGTTTAACAATCGGGAGGAAGTTCTTGATTGGGTTCGTGCAACGGGGTATCGTCTCGGATTTATCCTTAAAGTTTTGAAGTCTGATTTAGGGTTAGGTAAAAGCAAAAGGTAGCGGCCGGGTTGTATTTGGATGCGAGCAAAGTGGTATTTACAAGGCTTCGAAGGCAAACCTCAAATATAATACCAGAAGCAAAAAGAATAATTGCCCCTTCCGATTGAACGCAAAGCCGAGTCGTTCCGGTGATAGATGGGAGTTGAAGGTTAAATATGGTTTCCATAACCACAAGCGAAATGAATCATTGGTTGGTCATTCGTTAGCTGGAAGGCTAACCGCGGAACAACATGCTCTTGTGGTTGATTTGACGAAGACCGGTGCGAAGCCAAGGAAGATACTGACCACTTTGAAAGAACGATACCCGGAGAATGTTACAACCATGAAACAGATTTATAACGTTCGCACTCGGTACAAACGCAATGTGAGGCTCCCACATGCTCAGATGCAACATCTCTTGCTATGCTTGGCGAAGCAAGGATATGAGTAATCACATAGAACATTTCCTGAGTCCGATGTTGTGAAGGATATTTTCTAGGCTCATCCTACTTCCGTTGTTCTATTGCACAACTTCAACCTTGTGATCCTAATAGACAACACATACAAGACCAACAGATATAGGGTGTGTAACACCTTACGCCGATTTCCTTATCATATTATCATAAAGTTAAATAAATTCTATTCGTAATTAAAATTTCTTAATGTTACAGGTTGCCATTGCTTGAGATTGTTGGTCAAACATCAACATGCAAAACATTTTGTGCTGCTTTTTGTTACATGTCATCCGAAACTCATGAGAGGGAAAAGGAAGAAGCCACCTATATGTAAGAACTCAGAAGCCACCTATATGTAAGACAACGAAGATGGAAGAGGGAAAAGGAAGAAGTCAAACGGAATAAACATAAGATATACTTAATTCCTAAGTTCGAATATATCAAATAAGTTCAAATAAGTTCGAATATTAAACAAAACATAAGACAATAAGTTCGAATATTAACCAAAACATAAGTTCGAATACCCTTAACACATAAAACAAAATATCCCTAAGCTATGAGTCACTGATGTCTACTCCTAACACGTCTGCCATCACCCAGCTCGCCCCTACCTCCTCTGCGTCCAGCGGCCCTACCACCTCCCGCGGCCCTACCACCACGCTCGGCCCTACCCCCTCGTTCGGCCCTACCACCTCTGCGTGCTACGGGTGGTGGTGACTGGTGGGGCGGTGATGGTGACTGTAACATCCTGATTTTCTTTTGTTTTATAAATTGAGTTTTATCAAATTAAGTGATTAATTCTCGTATATAATTATTTAACTGTTGGGTATTTTCGTAAAGTGCGTTATATTATTTAGGAAAATACATTTTTATTCGTATATTTTAAAGTAAATATCCTACTTTAAAAATATACATTTTGTATACTTTACCTTGCTTTTGATATATCTCATTGAATTATTTTCAATACTTGCAATATTCTAATTTTATGACTTTCTATGTTATTTGATTTGTATTAGTATTTATTTAATTTTGTCCAACAAAAAAAATATAATAGTAAAATAAAAAAAAAAAAAAAAGAAGTGTGTGTGTGCTGATATTAAGAAGGAAGGAACCCTAAGTCCTTCTTCCCCATTTGCTTCGGCGCCGCCCCCCTTCCTCGTTCTCCCTCTCTCTTGACCTTGGAGAAACGCCACCGCACGCCGCCATCGCCTCCCTCGCTCGCGTCTCTCTCAAGGTCGTTTCTTTCTCTTCCTTTCACTGGTCGGCGCTTGCTTCTCCCTCACCACGGGCCGCCGCCACGCTCGCGGATTGTCCCTCCAACCGCGATTTTCTCCCTCCTCTGGGTCGTGTCTTCGCTCGTCGCCGCGTCGCCACTGCTTCCTCTTCCCAGATCTCGACCCAACGACCTGCGCCGTCGCTGAACCGAACAAGGACCATGGAGCTCGCGACTTGCCTTCTTCCTTTGTCGCAAATCCGCCCCGAACCACTGCCTCCCCTCTTAGTCGCTGCTGCCGCCATTTTCTGCCGTTGTTGCTGGTTTTGGTTCGCCACCGCCGCCGGGGTGTGGTGGTGTTCGATGATGTTGCTGCTGTGTGGGTGTTGTTTCTGCTGTTTGGACTGAACTGGGACTGAATCGAACCGAACCGGTCTTATCTCTTTGCAGCCTCAAAAAGCCTAATCGGAGGGTAACTCCTAATACCCTATTAAGTACTTTATGTTGTGTTTTAAATTTAATACTAATACGAATTTTTAATGTTATTGGTGATTATTATCAAATGATATTTTATTTTGGAAAAAATAAGTGATATTGTGATTTAGTATTGATTTTTAAGTATCCTGATATTTGCAATGATTTTAAGTGGTTACTTTGATTTGGAATAATATCGGATTAAACGTTATGTCAAATGAATTGTTTTAAAGAGTATTTTAGTTAAACGTGTTAGGTTCCTAAGTAAGTGAGCTGTAGTTTAGCTTGATGGACTTGTCCCTAGGCTGAGCAATACACCAGTTAATTAGGAACCTGATATAAACGGCATAACGTTAATTTGAATTGAAACCTTGAACGTTAATTCCAAGTTGAAAGGAAGTGTAATTACCTTAATGTTGGAAACGTGAGTTATACTTATTTCGAATCGGAAATACTTCCTTTTAGTTTGGAATTAATAGTGTCAAGCAATATAGCTTTGATTTTGTGACTTGAAGCTAAAACTACTGAATTTTGATGTATTTTTGATAAATATGTTAGTCTTGAAAGTTAATGTATTTTCAACAAGAAGCTACACTATTTTATTGAAGGGACAATGGTTCTAATTTCATTTGACTATGATTTATGAATTTTAATTAAATGTTTTCAAAAATTAACTAGTTTCGGTTTTTACTTAAAGTCCCTTTTTCGTAAAGCGCATTATACTGATTACTATTTATTTTTATATGATCGATTAGACGATGAAGGAGCTTTAGGATCAGCGCAAGCGAAAGCACTGAACCGCGCTACGTTGGGCAGCACTATATGAAAGGAAACAGGTCTATGGAAACGCAAGGTAAGGAGTGGGTTATAGTGAGTATTACCTTACTCTGGGGTTTAGTTTACAATATGCATATAATGGGTACTAAGATTTTTGTGTTAGTTAGGTTGATATGATATAGAATAATTGTTAAAAATAGAATTTATGACTTAGGGAAATCATTTTGATGTTGATATGTTGCATTTTGTGATTTGGTGATATTGATGAATTAAATGCTTATATTGTCTAATGATTTGAGATGAGATATTAGGTTGAATTGTGCTAATTAAGTTATAAAATATAATTGTGATCATTGGATAGTGGAAATGAGTAAATTGGTGATTAAATTTTGAGTAATGGAAAGTGCTAAAGAATTGATAATGATAAAAGAACGAAATGAGGCTCAGCCAGGGGATTGAGAATGAATTATACCCGGGCGCAGTAAGTCGTTATCGCGCGGGGGTGCGAACGCAGTAGGTCGTGACCAGGGAAGAATGAATTATACCCGGGCGCTGTAAGTCGTTATCGCGCGGTGGTGTGAACGCAGTAGGTCGTGACCAGGGGATTGAGAAACATACCCGGGCGCAGTAAGTCGCTATCGCGTGGTGGTGCGAGCGCAGTAGGTCGTGACCAGGGGATTGAGAAACATACCCGGGCGCAGTAAGTCGTGAGTGCACAGGAGTGCAGACGCAGTAGGTCGTGACCAGGGACAGATAGAAAAGAATATTAATATGATTAAAATACATGGAATGGAAGACTTAAGAAAATTTTAAATAAAAATCGATTTGAGAAACTAATGAATACTTGAAAATGATTTGTGACACGTTGACTCTTATTTTGTGTGATGGAACTGTTATATGTGTGTGGCTTAGTGTTGCATTATGTCTTATCTGGAAACTGCCTCCCCATTTTATGTGTAATACTCACTTCTTACTATCTCCACAAGTACTGAGGTTTGAGCTTGCAATACCACTGGCCGAGCAGGAGTGCACTCCACACCGTGGAGTGTAATTTAGTTAAGGGTGTACTCTAGTTATTGTATTATAATTAATCTATTTTGGGTGTTTGAAATAATTTAATCGTTGCAAGCCCGAATTTATTATATGTACGTCATTAGGGCTTGTAAAGTTAATTAATATATTTAGAAATGTTGAAATGTTTTCTGGATTGTTCTGGTTTGACAGGTAGAAACTCTAAATTTTTGGGATGTCCGATAAACAGAAGAGACTGTCGGATTTTCGTTAAGATTTAAAACGAAAATTTTCAAGTCCTATTTTAAAACCAACATAATTATTAGTAAATAAGTTATATAAATGTTAGGGTGTTACATTTTGATATCAGAGCAGTTTCCCTCGGCCTATGGAGTGTGGACTCACATCTCCTGTGCTTACTCACCAAGTGAGTAGCTTATAGTTAGTAGCTATTTATTCTAATATCTTTTGTGTGTTGCTAGAGTCATAATAGGAATGATTGTGCATTTGCATTTCCTTAAATTTTCTGCATTTGGCCCGGTGCACTAATTAACATTTTGTAAGTGCTAATGATGATGTGTGCATTTGCTGGACTTGACTGAGTTATATTTTGATTGAAATATTTGGTCCTAGACTAGTGTTAGAGTTGAGGCGTGATAAGGGCTTAGCTTGATTTCGATGTTGAGCACATGCATAACAATTTCTTGCTTGAATGCATTTCACCATTTCATGAATAAGTAGGAAAGGAGTTTGTTGGATGAAAATAAAATTATGTTGTGATTATTATGATGCATGCTAAGTGTTTGATTTGACTTGATAGGTGTCTAAATGCTTAGTGTTTGACTTGATGTGTGGCTTTTAATAAATTGATTTGAGGTTTACCACGCAAAACCCGAAATCTTGTGAAAATGAATGTTTCATATTTAGAAATGGATGAATGACGAGATTAAAGAAACGAGATACCCCAACGGGCTAGAGCACTAAGTTGCTACCCCACCGGGAGAAATTAATCTTTAGTCTTGAACCAAGTGAGCCACTTCTAAATGTGGCAACACAACTCAAGACTTTGGTATTTTTTTGAACTTGGCATAAAGTCCGGGAACTAAGGGTCGCCTAACCAAAAACCTAGGCGACATGAGAATAATTGTATCACTAATGTATGTATATTTGAGACTGATCACCTCAAATATAAATACCTATTAGTAGATATAATCATTCCACCATTAAGTTCCGGAAAAAAAAAATTATTTTGAAAGTTTTGTGAAAGTCTAAGGGAAATGAACCATGTGTTTGTGTACTAGGTAATACCATGATATCTGAAGGTTGCATGTGATTTGAAAACCATTGGCTTTTTATTTGAATCTTTGGGTTTTAAAGTGTTTGTTGGGAAATTGGGGTTTTTCATATAAAGTTAAATTCATTTTCGGGCTCAGGATGCTCAAAATGTCATGGAAAAATTTTATGTGAGCATCCCAAGTTCGAATTCATGTTGTGTGTAAAAGTTCAAGCTGTTTGGAGCAAGTTAGTATCTTAAACAAATGCTTTTTCACAATCACAATTCCGGTGTCTCCGACACTGCGAATGCAAGGTAAAAATCGAGTCTAACGTGCTCCGATCGGTTTGAAAATTTTACACAACCTTTGGCTAAGTATATCTGGCGTCCCTGTAAATTTTGAGGTCATTTGGAATTGTTTACTATTTTAAATAAATCCAATTTGGGTTCAGCCCCCGATGTTAACGGTGTTTTTGACAAAGTGGTCGCGGGGTTAAAACTGAACCTGATGAACTCCGATCTACCTGAAAATTTACCACATTGTTCTTTTATATGTAGGGACACTACCTATAAATTTACATGATGTTGGGAATTGAATTGGTATTTTTCATAAATGCATTTTTATTACAGCCATGTAATTTTTCCGGCTTTCGGGCTTTCGGGCAAATAATGAAAACCATACTTCCCGACTCCTTTTGAAGTAATTTTTGGATATGTTTCCTCTGTATACCTGCATGCGAAGTATGCCAAATTTCAAATGAAAATGAATTGATATGATATGATTTCGTCATATGGCTTGAATGTGTTATGTGTATGCTAGTTTGGTTGTTTAGTAATAGCTAACCCTATGCTTAGATAATCCTTCTTTTCAGCTGAATAGGTTTTTCTGAATCTTCATACGTGATCTCTTCCTCCAATGAGGGTCTCATTGAATGGTTCATTTTGCTTACTCCAAGAAACTCCTCATAAAGCATATTATATAATTTACGAAAGCCTAATATATACATATGTTTTTCTTTTTCCAAAACACCTGTGTAAGTTTTGCTTTGATGAAGTGTTGATTTTATTGAATATAATTTTATTTGATTATGGACTTTGAAGGTTCGTTGTTTTTACGTCCTCGAATCTACTATCCTGTTTCCAACCCACTTGAAAGAACACGTTTGTTAATATGACAATTCGCTCTATTTGACAATGATTTACCTCTTACACTCCTGTATAGTTAACTCTTCTTGCTTTTGGATTTCTTTCGCTTCAGTCTCTATGATCTTAATTTTCTGAATTGCTATTATAGAGTTTTATGTAAAATGCAAGTTAGTTTTGTTGACTTTTTGATTTTAATAAATTTGTTCCCTGATTTTGCATGACTGCATGCACCTGTGTTTAAAAATGACGAATCTTGAATTTTGAGCCATTGGTTATGTTTGTCCAAGTTTATTGGAATGGTGATCAAGGATTCTTAAATCCTAACCTTACGGTTTTCTTTAGTCAAATTTCGAGGACGAAATTTCTTTTTGGGGGGAAGGATTGTAACATCCTGATTTTCTTTTGTTTTATAAATTGAGTTTTATCAAATTAAGTGATTAATTCTCGTATATAATTATTTAACTGTTGGGTATTTTCGTAAAGTGCGTTATATTATTTAGGAAAATAAATTTTTATTCGTATATTTTAAAGTAAATATCCCACTTTAAAAATATACATTTTTTTATACTTTACCTTGCTTTTGATATATCTCATTGAATTATTTTCAATACTTGCAATATTCTAATTTTATGACTTTCTATCTTATTTGATATTTGATTTGTATTAGTATTTATTTAATTTTGTCCAACAAAAAAATATAATAGTAAAATAAAAAAAAAAAAGAAGTGTTTGTGTGCTGATATTAAGAAGGAAGGAACCCTAAGTCCTTCTTCCACATTTGCTTCGGCGCCGCCCCCCTTCCCCATTCTCCCTCTCTCTTGACCTTGGAGAAACGCCACCGCACGCTGCCATCGCCTCCCTTGCTCGCGTCTCTCTCAAGGTCGTTTCTTTCTCTTCCTTTCACTGGTCGGCGCTTGCTTCTCCCTCACCACGGGCCGCGGCCACGCTCGCGGATTGTCCCTCCAGCCGCGATTTTCTCCCTCCTCTGGGTCGTGACTTCGCTCGTCGCCGCGTCGCCACTGCTTCCTCTTCCCAGATCTCGACCCAACGACCTGCGCCGTCACTGAACCGAACAAGGACCATGGAGCTCGCGACTTGCCTTCTTCCTTTGTCGCAAATCCGCCCCGAACCACTGCCTCCCCTCTTAGTCGCTGCTGCCGCCATTTTCTGCCGTTGTTGCTGGTTTTGGTTCGCCGCCGCCGCCGGGGTGTGGTGGTGTTCGATGATGTTGCTGCTGTGTGGGTGTTGTTTCTGCTGTTTGGACTGAACCGGGACTGAATCGAACCGAACCGGTCTTATCTCTTTGCAGCCTCAAAAAGCCTAATCGGAGGGTAACTCCTAATACCCTTTTAAGTACTTTATGTTGTGTTTTAAATTTAATACTAATACGAATTTTTAATGTCATTGGTGATTATTATCAAATGATATTTTATTTTGGAAAAAATAAGTGATATTGTGATTTAGTATTGATTTTTAAGTATACTGATATTTGCAATGATTTTAAGTGGTTACTTTGATTTGGAATAATATCGGATTAAACGTTATGTCAAATGAATTGTTTTAAAGAGTATTTTAGTTAAACGTGTTAGGTTCCTAAGTAAGTGAGCTGTAGTTTAGCTTGATGGACTTGTCCCTAGGCTAAGCAATACACCAGTTAATTAGGAACCTGATATAAACGGCATAACGTTAATTTGAATTGAAACCTTGAACGTTAATTCCAAGTTGAAAGGAAGTGTAATTACCTTAATGTTGGAAACGTGAGTTATACTTATTTAGAATCGGAAATACTTCCTTTTAGTTTGGAATTAATAGTGTCAAGCAATATAGCTTTGATTTTGTGACTTGAAGCTAAAACTACTGAATTTTGATGTATTTTTGATAAATATGTTAGTCTTGAAAGTTAATGTATTTTCAACAAGAAGCTACACTATTTTATTGAAGGGACAATGGTTCTAATTTCATTTGACTATGATTTATGAATTTTAATTAAATGTTTTCAAAAATTAACTAGTTTCGGTTTTTACTTAAAGTCCCTTTTTCGTAAAGCGCATTATACCGATTACTATTTATTTTTATATGATCGATTAGACGACGAAGGAGCTTTAGGATTAGCGCAAGCGAAAGCACTGAACCGCGCTACGTTGGGCAGCACTATATGAAAGGAAACAGGTCTATGGAAACGCAAGGTAAGGAGTGGGTTATAGTGAGTATTACCTTACTCTGGGGTTTAGTTTACAATATGCATATAATGGGTACTAAGATTTTTGTGTTAGTTAGGTTGATATGATATAGAATAATTGTTAAAAATAGAATTTATGACTTAGGGAAATCATTTTGATGTTGATATGTTGCATTTTGTGATTTGGTGATATTGATGAATTAAATGCTTATATTGTCTAATGATTTGAGATGAGATATTAGGTTGAATTGTGTTAATTAAGTTATAAAATATAATTGTGATCATTGGATAGTGGAAATGAGTAAATTGGTGATTAATTTTTGAGTAATGGAAAGTGCTAAAGAATTGATAATGATAAAAGAACGAAATGAATTACACCCAGGCTCAGCCAGGGGATTGAGAATGAATTATACTCAGGCGCAGCCAGGGGAGAATGTATTATACCCGGGCGCAGTAAGTCGTTATCGCACGGGGGTGCGAACGCAGTAGGTCGTGACCAGGGGAGAATGAATTATACCCGGGCGCTGTAAGTCGTTATCACGCGGTGGTGCGAACGCAGTAGGTCGTGACCAGGGGATTGAGAAACATACCCGGGCGCAGTAAGTCGTTATCGCACGGTGGTGCGAGCGCAGTAGGTCGTGACCAGGGGATTGAGAAACATACCCGGGCGTAGTAAGTCGTGAGTGCACAGGAGTGCAGACGCAATAGGTCGTGACCAGGGACAGATAGAAAAGAATATTAATATGATTAAAATATATGGAATGGAAGACTTAAGAAAATGTTAAATAAAAATCAATTTGAGAAACTAATGAATACTTGAAAATGATTTGTTACATGTTGACTCTTATTTTGTGTGATGGAACTGTTATATGTGTGTGGCTTAGTGTTGCATTATGTCTTATCTGGAAACTGCCTCCCCATTTTATGTGTAATACTCACTCCTTACTATCTCCACAGGTACTGAGGTTTGAGCTTGCAATACCACTGGCCGAGCAGGAGTGCACTCCACGGTGTGGAGTGTAATTTAGTTAAGGGTGTACTCTAGTTATTGTATTATAATTAATCTATTTTGGGTGTTTGAAATAATTTAATCGCTGCAAGCCCGAATTTATTATATGTACGTCATTAGGGCTTGTAAAGTTAATTAATATATTTAGAAATGTTGAAATGTTTTCTGGATTGTTTTGGTTTGACAAGTAGAAACTCTAAATTTTTGGGAAGTCCGATAAACAGAGGAGATTCTGTCGGATTTTCGTTAAGATTTAAAACGAAATTTTTCAAGTCCTATTTTAAAACCAACATAATTATTAGTAAATAAGTTATATAAATGTTAGGGTGTTACAGTGACTGGTGTGGTGGTAGTAGTGACTGATGCGGTGGTGGTGGTGGCGGTCCCGACTCATGTAGTGGTGACTGATGGGGTGGTGGTGGTGGTGCCAGCTCATGTGCTGGTGACTGATGTGGTGATGATGTCGGCTGGGAAGATGACGCCCTTACCTCCTCTGCCTTCCGCTTTCTCGAAGAAGCGGTCGGTCGCTGTCTACTGACATGATCAGGATGCACTATATGTGGAGGTGCACTCCTCACGGTGTTCTTTGTTCGTACCATACCTGAAAAAATAAGAAAATTAAATTTTGATTAATAAAATAAAAATAATAACATTAATCATAGATAATAATCTAATGACAAATAATTAAACACTAATAAATAAGAAATTACAGATAACAAATACTAATAAATACTAATAATTAATCACAAATAACAAATACTAATAAACACTACTGACATATATATAATATAAAATAAAATAAATAATCTAAGTTATATTAAATTATTAACAAATAAAATAAATTATTTGTCATTGAAAATTAATCTAATAAATACTAATAACATTAATTACAAATAATTAATCTAATAACAAATAATTAAACACTAATAAATAAGAAATAACAAATAAAAAATAAAAAATACTCATAAAAACTAACAAACACTAATAATTAATCACAAATAACAAAATCTAACAAATACTCATAACAAATAACATTATATAATACAAATAAATAATATGCTATCTAAGGTATATTATATTATGAACAAATACAGTAAATTATTAACACAAATTAATATAATAAAATACTAATTTCATAAAAACAAATTAAAATACTAATCAAATATTAAAACATTGAGAATATCTAAATTAAATTAAATGTAGCAATAATCTATTGTAATACTAATTAATCGCCCTTCTAAAGGATTAAACAAATTAATCATAATACTGCATCTAATCTAATACTAATACTAATTATTACGGTAATGGATTAACAAATTAAACACCATACCTAAATCAGACATAAACCTAATTTACTTACTAAAAATTTAATAATTAAACTTAAACATAAATATATGAAATATTTTTTTTTAAAAAAAACTTAAATATATGAAATTGGAAAATGACTTCCGGCTCTGCAAAACCGGAATCCTTACGGTTCTGCACAACCGGAAATATTCTGTATATTCTATACCGAAGGAATTACGATTCTGCAAAACCGGAACATTCAACATTAGGGTTCCGGTTTTGCAGATCCGGGAACAACATCCATTGCATAAAAACGAAATCCGTGACAACGAGAAAACAAAAACAAAATACAACATCGATTGTACAAAACGAAAACCGTGAGAATGATTGCACAAAAACGAAAACCGGAATCCTTACGGTTCTGCACAACCGGAAATATTCCGTATATTCTATGCCGAACGATTTACAACTCTGCAAAACCGGAACATTCAAAATTAGGGTTCCAGTTTTGCAGATCCGGGAACAACCTCCATTGCACAAAAACGAAAACCGTGACAATGAGAAAACAAAAACCAAAAACAACATCGATTGTACAGAACAAAAACCGTGAGAGTTATTGAACAAAAACGAAAACCGTGAGAATGAGAGAACTTACTTCCACATAAAGGAGAGAACCGTGAATGGGCTTGATATGAGAGATGATAACCGTGAGAGAGAGATGACAACCGTGAGAGAGAATGAATGAGAACCGTGTGAGATTGAGAGTGAGAGGGAGTTGAAGGGTTATGAGAGGGAGTTGAAGGATGGTTTTTGTTTTTGTTTGAGATTGAGAGTGAGTTGAAATGAGGGAGGGGTTTAGTTATGACTTATGAGGGGTGAGTTGAAATGAGGGAGGGGGAGTTCAAACAAGGGGTAGAACACGGAGGGGCAATTTGGGAATATTTAATTTTTTTAACTTTTTCGGTTTTGTAGTACCGAAAATCATTAAATGTTTTCGGTTCTACAAAGTCGAAAGACATATTCTGGTTTTGCTGAACCGGAATAATGTTTAAATGGATTTCGTCTCTATCGTATCGGAATAACTTTTCCGGCTTCGTAGAACCGGAAGGGTTAACAAGCTAAAAGGGCATTATTGTCCACGCAAATTTCAAATGGGGGCCAAAAAGCAATTTCCAAAATGGATATCTGATCTGCATCCAGATCCATTTTGTTTTTTTGCCCAAAATCCAAATCTTTGTTTTTTACTTTTCTTTCTAATCCTTTTCGAAGTACTGAGTGAGAAGTGAGAAAGAGATGTTCAAAACGGGTTGCCGCTACTCGCCGTCACCGCTTGCCATCACCGTCTTTGTCGCCGCTTGCTGTCGCTGCTTGTCGTCGCCGCTTGCCATCACCGTCTCCGTTGCTGTTTGCCGTCACCGTCTCCGTCGCCACTTGCCGTCACCGTCTTTGTCGACATTTGTTGTCGCCGCTTGTCGTCGCTGCTTGCCATCACCGTCTTTGTCTCCGCTTGCCGTCATCGTCGCTGTCGTAGCTGCAAGGGCTGATTTGAAGGGAGATAGAAAGCGAGAAGGCCTCCGATATTATCAGTGTTGCGTGGTGTGGGAATGGGTATCGATCGAAGAAAAGAGGGTTCTGGAGAATCAACTAGAGCATCAATTGCAAGAGCAAAGGGATTCCCTCTCTTGATCAAGCTCTTTTCTCTGATTCTTACTTGGCGCATGGCATGAAAGCACTTTGGGTGTAGATATGTAGTTCTGCAACAGTATATAAAAACTAAAACCGGTTTTTGATGTAAAAAAAATCAGATTTTTCAAAAATCCACCTTTAAAAACCAGTTTTATATGAAAAAAAACTAGTTTTTTTTTAAAAAAATCCGTTTAAAAAAACCGGTTTTTGATCCAGTTATAGCTAAAACCGGTTTTAATTTGGACCAGTTTAGAACCGGTTTAAATCTGATCTGTAACACCCAATAGTTTTATATGTAAAATAACAATTCAAAAGTCTTTAATTAAAATAAGGAACTAAAAATTTTCTTTCTATAAAACAAGTTTACAAATGATTTTGGGCATTCTATTCATAATACAAGTAGCACAACATAGAGTTTCCTCCTTTCCATTCTTCCGCTACGACACTCTGATCTTTAAGCTCCTTAGCAATCACCTAAAATGTTAACCACTAAGGGTGAGACCTCTTCACAACACAGTGAATTATAAGATAGTAAAAAGTACATAATAGAAACTCAAGCATAATAATTAAACCAAGCCATGAACTAACAAAATGCTTCACATTCACATATTATCAAGCTTCAAACACATTTCCATAATCATTTTCCTTTCATATACCATAACACTGTATGTCACCTCACGGTCAGAGGCCAACATACCAACATTAATACTGTATGTCTCCTCACGGTCAGAGGCCAACATACCCATATTTCTTTCTTTTACTCATTTCTTTTATTTGTACCACTAGGAATTGGTTGCTCCTGCTAGAGCGTTTGTACACCCATTAGGGACTTTTACACCCATCAGGACTTTTGGTCACCCATTAGGTTTCACCCGTTAGGACAATACATATAATCTTTTACTCATTTCTTATCACCTTTCTTAACATTTTCAGTCTCGTGCACTTTAGTCCTTTTTCACACTTTCCATTTTATTAATTATCGTTGAATTGATCAATTGGGTACATCGACACCTAACGGGGCGTTTGGACCTAATGAGGCGTTTAGCCTGATGGGGCGTTTGGCCCTAATGGGGCGTTTGATACACCTAGCAGGGGCACCTAGTGTGCCAATGTCCTCAATGATCAATTCAACCATCCATTCCTTTTTAATTCATTTAAAATTACTCTTTTCCATTAGCCATATATTCCACTCAATCAAACATAACGAACCAAGCATATCCATCACAATGCACACAATTCAATTAGCCATTTATAACAAATAAAAATTTTCCACATTCATACATATATAATACTCTTAATTTCCAACATCACAAAACAACAAATAACCAATCATCATTTACAATCTCCACCACTAATCACCAATGCAAAATCATGGGCTCAAATATTTTTCCCAACAATCACTCATACTATTTATTAACACTTTTATGCATTTTCAATAAACATGTTCATCCTTAACTAAGCAATTATAATACTCTTATCATTCAAGCATTCATGTAATGCACTCATATTCATTAGTCATTTTCATCACCTAATAGCCCGTATTATCATTTTATCACAAAGTGGACCTAACAATTTTCAATAAACAACAGATATCACCAGTCAGTCGACATACTCAGGTATGTCTCAGAGTACTTTAATATAAGTCAACTCCCTAGGGTTCTTCACTTCCTACATTTAACAACATACATAAGGTGTTTTAGCATAACCATATAAATTAAATATTAAATTAATCAAAAATACATTCATCATCCCTAAACCAACTCTAAACAGGTGCTATTTTGTTACCCACAACCCAATTTAACTATCAAACCCAAGTCCTATTATAAACCCCAACTATCCCTAACTCAAAGTGTGGAAAAGTGACCCCCTTACCTTAGAGGAAGAGAGAGCTAACTTGAAGCTCCAAGAACCTTGAATCTACCCCTGATCTACCTTGATTCCAACTCTCTTGACCGATCTCCACTCCGTTCTTCAAGATTGGAGGAGAGAGAGAAGCCCTAGGAGAGAGAAAGAGCTTCAAAGAGAGAGAGCCACCAAGGAAGGAGATGAGGATGAAAACTTGAGGGAGGAGATGGATCTCATGGTTAAAGGCTTGAAAGGGAGGGTTTTTGGTGGTTGAAGGTGCTTTGGGGTGGAAGAGAGAGAGAGAGAGAGTCGTGGGGCATGAGAGAAAGAGAGAGAAACGAGAGGATGATGAGGAGAAGAAGAAGAAGAAGAAAAATCTAAGCTTGATGATGATGGAACCAAATGGAGATGATGGGGGAAAATGGGTTTGAGCCCTAACCTCCATGGAAGCTCCTCATTCACGAAGGAGAGGAGGAAAAGAGAGAGTGAGGGTCGAGTTTGATAAGGGAGAGGGGGTATGTGGCTGAAATAGAGGGATAAAGGGTGGAAAATACATTTCTGCCCTTACTTTATTTTTTTTCTGCATCAGACCTGAAGTAATCGATTACTTGCCCAAAGTAATCGATTATTTTACCAAAATAATCGATTACTCCCCTAAATTAATCAATTACCCTTGCTGCATCATATATTAACCAGAGCACTGATAATCGATTACTTTGCCCCCAAGTAATCGATTATCACCTGAAATAATCGATTATCTCCTTAAGAGTAATCGATTACAATTGATGCAACATCAAAGTAATTCTACCAGAGAGCTTGTAATCGATTACTTCCCCTCAAAGTAATCGATTACCTTGCCCAAAACCCAAATTTTGACAAATTCTAACTCTAAGACATTACTCTTAACTCCTACCCTTGGTTTACCATTGTCTTCCTCATAAATTCTAACTTAGGTTTTTCCTAATTTAACTCGGGACTAAAATCAGGGATGTTACATGATCCAGATCCAGTTGTAAATCTAGAACCAGTTTGGTTAATTATCTGGTCCAATTAATATGGTTTATTGGAGTTTGGACCAGTTTTAACCAAAAACTGGTCCATGAACACCCCTAGATGGGATGAGATCCATCCCATTTCATCCAAAACCCCTTATTTTTGTCCCTTCCAAATTGAGGTGTATCCAATGGAATGCAAATTTTTTCTCATTCCATCATAAAATATCCAAACAATGGAATAGAAATTTTGTTCCACTCTACCCTACTCCACCCCACTTCACTACACCTCATCCCATTTCGCTCCATTTATCATTAGATATCCAAACATAGCCTAAGTGCTCTTTGATAGTGGATATGGGAGGTGAGTAAATGTCTCACTTAAACTCTACTCCCTTGTGTCTTAATTATAAGCAAAAAAATAATTTCACCCTTATTAAGAAAGTTAGTTGAGTGTATTTAATTTTCTTGAAATGATGAAAAAATAAACTACTTTAGGAAACATGCATTGGGAATGAAATAAAAATTAAATTATACAACCACTTTATTGAGTTATTTTAGAAATGATTGTATTGGAAATAGATAGTTAGTTAAATTTTGCTTATATTTGAGACCACAAATGAAATGTTTTTAGTTGCTTATAATTGAGACCGGAGTAATATGTCTCTAAGTGTCTGATACTTAGTTTTATTTTTATTTTTTTTATACTTAGTTTTAGAAATTAGAATAATAATTAATATATATATATATATATATATAATTATATAATTCGGGCCGGTCTGGATGACCCGGTCATGGACCCGAACCGTCCTTATAAGAACCGGGTTTGTTCTCTTTACAAATAGGTTTGTCCCTTCAAAAGCTTTGGGATGGGTCTTCGGGTAGGGCCAAGTCATGCTCACTCCTATTTTAGGCTATACTTAATTGAATTACACGTACCAAGGAAAACAATTAATTTTATGAATTCTATGAGAATATATTGTAATATTACAACTTTACCCTCTCAACTTTTCTTGGAAAATTCACACTCATTAATGAACAACAAAAAAAACATTGATAGTCAAAGCATTTAATAAGGGCAAAAAAGCGAAAAAAGCAATAAATAATGCATAGGAAATATAAAGTGACTTATAATTAAAACCAAGAAAATATTCTAGAATGTAACCTATAATAAGGACATAAGGAAGTATTATTAAAGTCACTCCACAAGAGCATTGACAACCCTAAGAACCACTTAGGTGGTTCCCACAACATTTTTTATATTATCTCACACTTTTCTATATCCTAAACAATCAACTACAAATTTGTTCTAACCCCAAAAACCAATCCATGGTTCTTGAATGGATCTCACACCCTACCCCACGTTACTTTTTCCATACTGTTAAAATATTACATATTATAATAAAAAATAAATTATTATTAAATTAATGCAAATAATTCAAAAACAATAATTTAAAAAATATATAAAATTAATAAAAAAACATAAAAAAATATCAATAATAAAAATAATAAAATACATAAAAATATTACTAAATAATACATCAATTCAAATGAAAATTTAGTCACACTTTGTACATTGGGAATTAAACTATCTAGAAGTAACTACTCACTCTCTTCAACGGTAAAATGAAATAAAACTATCTAGAATTCACTCTCTTCCATCCAACACTCACCCACTCTTCCCTGTAAACTCTCTTCCTCATCTCTCTCTCTCTCTCTCTCTCTCTCTCAACCAAATAACACAGACTCTTCCTTGCCTCCTCTCTCTCTCTCTCTTTCACAATCGCTCTCTCACTCTTATCACAGATCAAGCAAGGTTTTGCATGTGGCTCAAATCCGCAATTTTGCTCAAGAAAAACATCAAAGGGAGACTCCAAAGGCTCTGCATGTGGCTGGATTTCGATCCCTAAGCATCAATTTTGTGTTGACATAAAGATTTGAGATTAGGTTTTTTAATTTTCCCCTCTTATTCTTCTCATTTTAATTTTCTATTTTGTGTGTTTTTTCTCTGATCTAGAATGGAATTGTTGATTATTATTTTATGTGATTTATTTTTTCTCTTCTTCACTGTTTTGGCTCGAGGAATAAGAGAATTTTTTTAAAAAAAATTTTGGTGTGTTTGCGTATGGTGTTGGGCCCAGAACTGGCCTCAATGCACCGTCTCTTGGCCAAGCGACCGTGCTTGGCAAGGACTGCCACCTCAGCCACCTCCAATGTCCTTCGGTTCTTCATCTCCGTTCTTCACGGAAATCAGGGTCAAGAACCCTGGGTTGGAGGTGCTCTAAGTATGTCATATTTTCGTTCCTTACCTTATTTTTTAAGTAAATCGTGTGTGCACAATGCAAATTTTTTTTGTGTGCACGATGTAAAGTTTTTTTTACATTATTAGCACATTATTTACCATTTATGGATTAATGTTGGTTGACTAAGTAAAAAGCTTTTACACCGTTAGTGTGTGTGTGTATATATATGTTGGAAACCAACAAGCGGCCTAACAGTTTACTAGAGGGGGGGTGAATAGTAAATTGAAGTAACGATATTAATTTTTCGGATATAATTGATATTAACAAATAACACGCTTACTGATATAAAACAAAATTAAATTTCTGTCCAAAAATTGATGAACTACTCGATTAGTTCAAAGACTACTCGAGTAGTGCGACTAGTTTCAGGCAGAAAACAGATTTTCAGAGAACAGGTTTTACGGGCAAGAACGCCAAGAACAAAAGCGAGATAATTTGCTAACTTAAGGTTCAGATGGAGAGATTAAATATGCGGAAATAAATGAAAGCGATAAAAGAGAACACAGAGAATTATTATACTGGTTCACTCTCACCCACTTGAGAACTACGTCCAGTCCCCCCTAAACCTTAGGGAGAGTTTTACTCAAAATCAGTTAAAAATTGGTTACAATAGGAGATACAAGTGAACCTCACTCTATCACACCTATCCCTTTCAAGAGTGTACCAAACTCTTTAAGTCTACCCCAATTTTTGTTGATCTTGACGGTTGAAGAACCTCTTCAACGCTTCCAATTGCAGGACTCCTTGAAACCTTCAAGAGATCCTTCCTTTCTTCAATGGAGAATTCAGATAACAGAGAAGCGGCTCCAAATAATCTCAATTGACAATGAATAAGAGAGCTTGAATACTAATTTGAGATTAGGTCTTAGAAAGGGATTGAATCAATTGTTCTTTGTGCAAAGTTTGAAAACATTTTTGCTCAAAAGGATCAAATCATCTTGTTGAAGAGGTAATCAATATATATTTTTGAAATCACAAGAATCAGGGAGGAGCTTGAGAAATCCAATTTGGAAAGATTCTCCCTTGATTGCCTCTTCAACAACCATATATGAAACATGATTGCTGATTGATCTGACACGTACTACTCGAGTAGTTGCAGCACTACTCGAGTAGTTTGACCAGACAGAGAAATTGTGATTTCTCTGTTTGTCAGACTAACCGATTAGTTGAGCAACTAATCGATTAGTTGAGAAACTAATCGAGTAGTTAACAGGCTAATCGAGTAGTTTGAGTAAACAGTGAAAAAACAATTTTTCTGATTAGCAGGCTACTCGAGTAGTGCACAAGCTACTCGAGTAGTCACTGTTACTTTCTTAAAACAATATAAAAAATTATCTTTCATAAATCCTAGTCCATTTCTAAGCTTTTTCAATTATTTAACTCAGCTAGTATTCGTGCTAACTAAATCATAATCGCTTGAGTAAAAACCTAAGTCTACCACCCACACTCAAACATAAATATAAAAGATTACAAGGGAGTGGGAAATTTAAGATGTAACACCCTATCTTTATATACTAATACTATTATTATAGATTAGCCTTTTATCTTAGAAAACATTCGGGGTTTATAAAAATTTCGACAGAGCTTCCTTTAATTATTGGACTTTTCCCCAAATAATATTAAACCTGTCAGTCCAGAACAATTTTCTATAAAATAGAAATATAAATTCAGTCCCTTTACAACAATAGGGATTCACTTAAACTTAGTAAAATGAAAAGATATAAATACGATCATTCAACTATACAAATGTTTATAAACAAAATGAAATCACTATAACAATTAAACAACTCCTTATAAAATAATTCATTACAATATAAGCCCTAAGAATGGTTGCACTAAAATCGGGACCATAAGGTCACCAATATCAATATACTCGCTACTATGAGTATACCTTGCCCGGCCTTAACATCATTATGTGCCTTTCTCCAATGTGTACCTAATATGTCCACTGTAAGGGTGAGAACTTTGAAATCCAGATCAAAGAAAACATTTAAAAACAGTAATAAATCATAAACAGACGTATTCACCCACAAACAGTAGCAATTAGGCAATTCACAATTCAATTAACAATAATACATTGCAACATTAATCAGTTCATAAATTATATATATATATATATATACTTATAGTATAATACTTTACTATAATACTATGATGCGCAATCACATGATTATACTATGCCAATCGTCGCACTTAGATGGTTTAACCCTTGAATACGATATTAATAATTCGTTTCATTCTATTAACTTTAACTCTTTGATCGGATTCAATGAATTAAAGCATCTATAACAATGCATTCACACTTTCCCTTTCACTTTCATCCTAACAATGTACTATAACAATTAACTTTAACTTTGATCCATAACAATAACAATAACATTTCCTAACAATGTACTATAACAATTAACTTTTTCCCTTTTCCAATAACAATATACATCCTCACATACACCCTCCACTCTGGGGAAAAACCGACCAGGAGGAAGCATTTCTCAACCCCTGTTTAGGTGCTTCACATCCTCTAGGAATGTCGCTCACCCGCTTGCACAATACGTCACACTCCTCTAGGGTAGTGTACAACGTACAATCTGGATTGATTCGCCCAGATTGGCTCTAGCAGAAATCACTATCACTGGCCACAAGGAGCCAAAGTAAATAGAATTACTATGGTTTGCGTCGGACCAATCCCCCGACACGGGTGGCGAACCCATGTCCTTTGGAAGATCAAAGTCCTCCATAGTAATTCCTAACATTTACTCTTGTCCTCATCAATCGCAAAGCGACGTATGTTTTTCCCTTACTCCTGACGTCCACCTTTTCACCATGCATGATCCAATATTCTAAGTGTTTCTCAATTGAATTTAAGACCCTCTTTGTTCTTTAGAAAATGTCCTTTAATTTGGTTTAAACCCAATTGAGAAATACTTAGCCCTATTTGATGCATAACTATATGAATGTCACTTTATACTTTTACAAACACAATATATATGTACAAACATATTATTTACATTCATAACAATAATATTCATAAATACAATCACAATTAAAATAAACCTACCTCAAGAACACACCACAAAACCTAGGGTTTCTAACCAAACTCTACCCTCTTAACCATAAACCTAATCAAACAACCAAATACACCTAGTTATGTTTCTATTACTATAAATAAACCCTTTCTCTAATACTAGACCCAAAGTAACCCCCTTACCTTGAGGAGAGAGAAAGAGGAATTGGGGTTTTTGATGAAGCTCCATGCCAAGCTCCAATCCATGCTCCTATGACTCCTATTCCTTGTCCTCATGCACTTTCTAACACTCCTTGCATGGTTGGAAGGCTTCAAGAGATGAATCTCTCACTTAGGGTTTTTTTGGGTGATTTGGGTTTCATGAGAAAGAGGGAGAAATCATGTGATTTGAGATATGGGAAATCATTAGGAAGTGGTTTGGAGATGTTTTATGGCTTTGATTTGGTGATTTATGGTTGATTTACCATGAAAAAGGAAGAAGAACCCATGGAGGTTAGAGAGAGAAGGAGAAGAGATCGTGAGAGGAGAGAGAGAAACAACGAAGAAGAATGAGAGGAAAACGTGTTTTTAATCAAATTTAACAGGAGGTAATCGATTACTTCCTATAAGTAATCGATTACTTCTTCAATGCAACAATCCTAGTACAAAATCCCGAGGCCAAGTAATCGATTAAACCCTTCAAATAATCGATTACTTCACTGAAATTAACAAGGTAATCGATTAACTCACCCAAGTAATCGATTACTTTGCTGCAACAACTTGTGTGATTTCACCTGAGAGCAAGTAATCGATTAAACCCATCAAGGTAATCGATTACTTGAGGCAAAATCCTATTTTAGTGGCTTTCTAACCCTATTTCACTTCCTACGGTTCCTATACTCATATAGGGTTGGATTATTACTTAAAACCTGATTCCTATACTATTCAAACCCATTCTAAGCTAGCTCTACCTCATACAATTCTACTCTTGGCTAAACTCTACACTCCAAACACTAAAACACCTACTAACTGCCTCTAATAACTATTCTAAACGAACATCAGAAATTGGGGATGTTACAGAAGACTTCTAAAGGATTGTTGTTGTTGATTCCTCAGGCACTTTGTCTTCATCAAAATAATGCTTTCCTTGTTGCATTTACAATCTCCCCCTTTTTGATGATGATAAATGCTTGTTGATTTTGCATAACTCCCCTTGAATGTATGCACCTATACCTGTTAAGATTTAACCAACAAAAACAACAACCTTTCTCCCCCCTTTTGGCATGATAAAAAAGGAGCCAAACACTTACTTGCATTGCCATAAGAGAGGGTAAAATCAAAGGTAATAACCTGAATAATGATAGATCGAAGCAGAATGAAATAGACAGCCATGGATGAGTTTTAAAACATGAAATCATAAACGAAAAACCCCGAATGTTCAACACAAAGTTTTGACACACAAAACCAGAATTAAGATTCAAGAACATCAAGAAGCACCTAGATAAAATCAGAAATAGAAACAATTGAACACAATCAAGAGGATGGGGGAGGATGAAAAACTCCAAAGGCATCACTGATGAATTGTTGCATGTTTTGATAGTCCTCCACCATACGAAGCTCCATTTGATCCATACGGCTGTCAATGCGATCCAGACGATCGTTGACCCTACCAAAATGAGTATCCATATGATTCAACAGCGAATCATGCATAGCTCTAAAATCAAACGACGAAGAGGCATGAGAGGGAGACACATGAGGCTGACTCAGCTGTGCCTCAGGCTGGAAATTCATAAATTCATCTACATTTTGTCCTTCTTCAGCTGCCTGAAAAGCTTGTTCCTCTTCTTCCCTGTCTTCATCATGACCTGCAGGATTACCACCTTCTAAAGCCAGAAGATCCTCTTTCCAATACCAAATTCCAGTATGCTCATGCCTGCGCAACCCTATTAAGTGGAAAAACCCAGCATCAAGACAGTATGTATCAGCTGTGTATAGAATACTTGGCTCACCATCAGGAACAGCTACTCCAAGATGGCGAACTAGTTCACACACATGCATCGGAAAGGGCAGCCATCCAGAACTCGAAGCACTAGCAGCCATAAGCATTCTTTCCATGATTACCAGAGACCAGTTTGTGCAGATGTTGTTGATGATGTCGTTCATAATCTTAAGATCATCCTTATAGGCTTGACCAAAATTCCTGGAGGTTCGTGGAAACAGGCAATATGTAATGATATAAAATAGAATTCTGTTTTCCACAGTTAGTGGCTTAACCTTTTTACTACCATCGTTCCATTGAAACCCAGGACGAAGAGCCTGAGTATAAACTCTAGATACATCACAGTCTAAACCCTTATTGACCAAGGATGCCCCAGCAGTAGACAATCCAAATATAGAGTGCAAATTATCCAGAGAAAATTCAATTCTAGTGCCATGAACAAAAGAGTAATATTTGTTTCCTTGATGAACCAGATTTGCATAAAATTGTCTTACTATCCTAGTGTGAATACGACCATTATATTCTAAGAAACGCAGCAAGCCAGAAGACTCAAGGAGATTTACCAGTTGTAGACGTTGTTGAAGCAACCATTGAGAGTTTATCCAGCGAATTTCAGCATAGTCCCTTTGTGCATAGCGAGACCACCGACCGTTACGAGAAGCAACGGATAAATAATGATTAAGATCAATCTAATTTGCCCGTCTCTTTGTACGCTTAGGAGCAGGAGCAGAGGATGATACCATTGGAGATTCTAAAAAAATGGATTTTTAGGTTTGAAAAGGGGGTAATTCGAATTTGAGAAAAAAATTGAAGAAATAGAGAAGATTGAGTAAAGAATTAAAGATAGAGATTGATAACGAGAAGAATTTATGGAAGAGATTTGTGAAATGTTGCAGAAAATTATGAAACCCAGTGAGAGAGAGAGAAGCAAAACGCATTTTTGAGAGAGAAAGAGAATGAGGAAGAAGATAATGCAGATCTGGTTTTACTGCTGCAGATATAGCGGACTAATCGATTAGTCATGGGACTACTCGATTAGTCCGTCCTCACAGAGAGAGTGAAAAACAGGTTTTGAGTGAACTACTCGATTAGTCATGGGACTAATCGATTAGTGCAAAAAAAATATCATATTTAGCAGCAGTTAGAACCCAGGAGAGTTTTTAAAAACCATTTTAATAAAACCATTTTAAAATGTGCAAGCCAAAGAAACATTTTTGGATGCACTTTTCAAGCCCAAAAGATTAAATCTAAATATTTAAGAGAGAAGAACACAAACAACTTCATATCGAAATACGACTTCGAATTTTGGTGACCTTTAAATAAATACTGAATTCAATTAGCTTACACTTGATTCATCTAAAATGCCTAGCTCCCTTCTTATATGATAGAAGGTGTCTCTTGGTAGGGGTTTTGTAAAAACATCAGCTAATCGATTTTCATTACTTACAAAATCTATAGAACAGTCACCCTTTTGAACATGATCGCGTAGAAAATGATATCTTATTTCGATGTGTTTTGTTCGTGAGTGATACACAGGATTCTTGGTTAGATTGATTGCACTAGTATTATCACATTTGATAGGAATGTGATCTAATTTTAAACCAAAATCCGATAGTTGTTGCTTCATCCAAAGGATTTGAGCACAACAACTACCAGCTGCAATATATTATGCTTCTGCGGTAGAAAGAGCAACGCAAGCTTGCTTTTCGGAAAACCAGGACACTAGTGAACTTCCCAATAAATGGCATGTTCCACTAGTGCTTTTTCTATCAAGCTTGCATCCCGCAAAATCAGAATCAGAATATCCAATCAAACTAAGATTAGCATCATTGGGATACCATAATCTAGTGTTTTCAGTCCCTTTTAAATATTTAAAAATACTTTTTACAGCAGATAAATGGGATTCTTTTGGTTTTGCTTGAAAGCGTGCACACATGCAAACACTAAACATTATATTCGGTCTAGATGCAGTTAAATATAGTAGACTACCTATCATGCCCCAATATTTACTTACATCTACCGGCTTACCTGACTCATCCTTATCGAGGTAGCAAGAGGTGCTCATAGGAGTTGCTGCGTTTTTGCACTTGTCCATTCCAAATTTCTTTAGGAGGTCCTTGCAGTATTTTCCTTGATGCACAAAAATCCCTCCTTTAACTTGCTTTACTTGAAGTCCTAGGAAGAACGTGAGTTCCCTCATCATCGACATTTCAAATTCACCTTTCATCAAAGCTGAAAATTTCTTACACAAGGACATATTAGTAGCACCGAAAATTATGTCATCTACATATACTTGTACTAAAAGAATGTCCTTTTTAGATTTATAAATGAATAAAGTCGTATCAACCTTTCCTCTTTCAAAACCTTGTTCTAAAAGAAAAGAACTCAATCGGTCGTACCAAGCTCTAGGAGCTTGTTTCAAACCATACAGAGCCTTTTTGAGTTTATAAACATGGTTGGGAAATTCATGGTTTTCAAAGCCAGGAGGTTGTTTAACATAAACTTCTTCATTTATAAACCCATTTAAGAAAGCGCTTTTAACATCCATTTGAAAAAGAGTGAATTTCATTAATGATGCAAAAGCAAGTAAAATTCTAATTGCTTCAACGCGTGCAACTGGAGCATAGGTTTCGTCATAATCGATACCTTCCTCCTAGTTGTAGCCTTGATCAAAAAGTCTCGCTTTGTTTCTAATAATTATTCCTGATTCATCCATTTTATTTCGAAAAATCCATTTTGTGCCAATTATAGTATGATCATCAGGCTTAGGAACTAAATCCCAAACATCATTTCTGATGAATTGATTTAGTTCTTCTTGCATAGCAATAGCCCAATGTTCATCCTCAATTGCTTTTTGAATAGAATCAGGTTCAATTTGAGAAACAAAGGAAACGAAATTACAAAAATTTTGAATGGAACGACGAGTTAATACTCCCTTTGAGATATCACCTATCACGTTGTCGATTGGATGGTTCTTGCTTGTTTTCCAAGCTGGAGGCAGATCATCTTTTTGAGTTTCCTCTTCAGTTGAGGTTTGAATATCCTCTCTAAGATTTTCAGTTAAGTCCACTAAACTACCTGCACTGTCTGCACCACTCAAAATATCTCCTCTCGGAGACTCATCAAACACAACATGTATTGATTCTTCTATAGTAGACGTTCTTTTATTAAAAACTCTAAATGCTTTACTATGAGAAGAGTAACCTAAAAATATACCTTCATCTGCTTTTGAATCAAATTTTCCAAGATGCACTTTTCCGTTATTTAAAATAAAAACTTTGCATCCAAAAGCGTGAAAATGAGATATATTTGATTTTCTACCCTTGCAAAGTTCACAAGGAGTTTTCTTTAAAATAGGTCTAGTCAAAATACGATTTATAACATAACATGCAGTATTGACAGCATCAGCCCAAAAATAATGTGGTACTTGAGATTCATTCAACATAGTTCTAGCAAGCTCCTCAAGTACTCTATTTTTCCGTTCCACAACTCCGTTTTGCTCGGGATTTCGTGGAGCAGAAAATTGATGCTCGATGCCAAATTTTGAACAAAATTTATCAAATTTATGGTTTTCGAACTCGCCGCCATGGTCTGTTCGAATTACAATTACTTTTTGGTTGACTTGGTTTTGGACTCGTTTGACAAGATTTTTAAAACTTTTGAAAGTATCACTTTTAGCAGTTAAAAACAAAGTCCAAGTAAATCGAGAAAAGTCATCAACAATTACCAAGGCATAGTAATTACCACCAAAGCTCTTTACTTGCGGTGGTCCAAACAAGTCCATATGAAGTAATTCTAATGGCCTTGATGTGGAAACCATCGTTTTTGAAGAAAAATTATGTTTGGTTTGTTTGCACTTTTTACAAGCTGTACAAACTCCCTCTAGTTCAAATTTCAGCTTTGGTAAACCAATTACTAGGTCTTTGGATTGAAGTTTCTTTAATTAATTTACATTAATATGGGCTGTCCTATGATGCCATAATCAAGTATCGTTCTCTTTGCTAACCAAACAAGTGGATACCAAAGAGGTTATTTCATTTAAATCAACCAAATAAGTATTGTTTGATCTTTTTCCCACAAATTTAATAGAATTGTCCTTATCACTTTTAATAAAACATTGAGTGGAGGTAAAAACAACATGATTACCGATATCACAAAGTTGACTTATACTTAAAAGATTATGTTCTAAACCTTGTACATATAAAACGTTATCGATAATCAAGTTGGAGGAATTCCCAATTTTACCCTCACCCAATATCTTACCTTTGTTGTTGTCTCCATAAGTGACGTACCCTTTTTCCTTCAGAGTAAGCTCTATGAAATGTTGCTTATCTCCAGTCATGTGCTTTGAACATCCGCTATCCAAGTACCATCAATTTTCCTTCGTTCGAAAGCACACCTACAAGACAATGATTACTTACTCAATTTGAGTACCCAAATGGTCTTGGGTCCCTTGGGGTTAGTATAGGGATTTTCTCCCTTGACAATCCAAACAAAAGAGCCATTTGCTATACCATGATGCCTTATTTTACAAACATTCGATGTATGACCATGAATGCCGCAATAAAAACATGTTGGCCTTTTAGAATTATTTAATTGTGAAAATGAGCCAACTTTTCTGAAAATTTTCTTTTTGGCATATGGACAACCAAGACCTGTTTTGTTTGAATTATCTCGTTGATCAATAAGTAATCTATTTAGCATTCTATCACTGTTTGAGAAAGTTGCATTTTTGGTTTTTAAATCTAAAATTTCTTTCTCATATTTGATGCAATTTTCACAATTTTGACTTTTCAAGCAAGTGATAGTATGTTCTAAAGATTCATTTTCGCTTTTTAATTTTTCCATGCAATTTTCGTATTCAAGAACTTGCTCTTTTTATTTTAAAAAATTCTTTTTCAGTTTGAGATAACTTTTAGCAAGTTTCTTAAATTCAGATTGCATGTCAATATAAGCAGAATATAAATTTTCATAATCATCAAATTCAGATTCAGTATCGGATTCAGTGTCAGAGGTTACCTCATCATTTCCTTGCACAGATGATGTATGGCTTTGAGATGCTTCTTCATCAAATCTTCCCATTAAGCAAAGGTTTGTCTCCTCATCATCTGACGAGTCTGAATCTGAAGTTTCATTTTCTTTTGGTGCATCCCAGACAATGTAGGCCCGTTTTGATTTATAGTCTTTGCTTTTCTTTCTCTCTTCACCGCTTTTCTTGTGCAACTTAGGACAATAGGCCTTGATGTGTCCCGGTTCTCCATACTCATGACACCTGATATTATCTTTTGAATTGTTACCTTTATGATGGGAATCTTTGGTCTTTTTTCCCTTGCCTTTAAAATTTCTTTTATTTTTGAAAAACTTTCCAAACTTTTTAATCATGAGACTAAAGGTTTCCTCATCAATATCAGAATTTGATTTACTATCGGAAGAGTCTTTGCTTACCTTGGGGGTCTTAGTAGATACCTTTAGAGAAATACCCTTTCTCTTCTTATCTGATTCCTCATGCATGGATAGGCGTCCTAGCTCCATCTCATGCTCTTGAAGCTTTCCAAAGAGGGTTGCAAGATCCAAGGTGTCTAAATCCTTTGACTCCATGATAGCTGTGACCTTGAGTTGTCATTCCCTGCTTAAGCATCTCAATACTTTGTTAATAACTTCAGAGTTAAGAAACGTTTTACCAAGTGCAATGAGATGATTTATGATATGAGTAAATCGCTTTTGCATGTCATTAACTGACTCATTAGGGAGCATGCGAAATAGCTCATATTCATGCATTAATGTATTTAATCTATCCCTTTTAACCTCGCTTGTCCCTTCATGAGTAAGTTGTAGAATATCTCACATTTGTTTCGCATTTTTACAATGTGAAACTCTGAAGAACTCATCATAAGACAAGGCGGACGTGATGATGTTTTTAGCTTTCAAATCATAGGATACTTTCTTTTTGTCATCATCACTTGCCTTAGGAATTTCTACAACTTCCTCATTTATTTTTCTTCTAGGTATATAGGGACCATTCTCAATTGCATCCCAAACATCGATATCAATCGCTTCAATAAATATTTTCATTCTGGCTTTCCAATAAGCATATCCATCACCATTGAATAGTGGTGGACGGTTTATTGAAGAGCCTTCCCCTCCAAAATGACTGTTAGAGCCCATGGTTTCCTAAAGATCTTTTTCGAAAAAGTTTTTACACTCGATCTTTCAACCGAGCTCTGATACTACTTGTTGGAAACCAACAAGCGGCCTAACAGTTTACTAGAGGGGGGTGAATAGTAAATTGAAGTAACGATATTAATTTTTCGGATATAATTGATATTAACAAATAACACGCTTACTGATATAAAACAAAATTAAATTTCTGTCCAAAAATTGATGAACTACTCGATTAGTTCAGAGACTACTCGAGTAGTGCGACCAGTTTCAGGCAGAAAACAGATTTTCAGAGAACAGGTTTTACGGGAAAGAACGCCAAGAACAGAAGCGAAATAATTTGCTAACTTAAGGTTCAGATGGAGAGATTAAATATGCGGAAATAAATGAAAGCGATAAAAGAGAACACATAGAATTATTATACTGGTTCACTCTCACCCACTTGAGACCTACGTCCAGTCCCCCCTAAACCTTAGGGAGAGTTTTACTCCAAAATCAGTTAAAAATTGGTTACAATAGGAGATACAAGTGAACCTCACTCTATCACACCTATCCCTTTCAAGAGTGTACCAAACTCTTGAAGTCTACCCCAATTTTTGTTGATCTTGACGGTTGAAGAACCTCTTCAACGCTTCCAATTGCAGGACTCCTTGAAACCTTCAAGAGATCCTTCCTTTCATCAATGGAGAATTCAGATAACAGAGAAGCGGCTCCAAACAATCTCAATTGACAATGAATAAGAGAGCTTGAATACTAATTTGAGATTAGGTCTTAGAAAGGGATTGAATCAATTGTTCTTTGTGCTAAGTTTGAAAACGTTTTTGCTCAAAAGGATCAGATCATCTTGTTGAAGAGGTAATCAATATATATTTTTGAAATCACAAGAATCAGGGAGGATCTTGAGAAAACCAATTTGGAAAGATTCTCCCTTGATTGCCTCTTCAACAGCCATATATGAAACATGATTGCTGATTGATCTGACACGTACTACTCGAGTAGTTGGAGCACTACTCGAGTAGTTTGACCAGACAGAGAAATTGTGATTTCTCCGTTTGTCAGACTAATCGATTAGTTGAGCAACTAATCGATTAGTTGAGAAACTAATCGAGTAGTTAACAGGCTAATCGAGTAGTTTGAGTAAACAGTGAAAAAGCAATTTTTCTGATTAGCAGGCTACTCGTGTAGTGCACAAGCTACTCGAGTAGTCACTGCTACTTTCTTAAAACAATATAAAAAATTATCTTTCAAAAATCCTAGTCCCTTTCTAAGCTTTTTCAATTATTTAACTCAGCTAGTATTCGTGCTAACTAATTCATAATCGCTTGAGTAAAAACCTAAGTCTACCACCCACACTCAAACATAAATATAAAAGATTACAAGGGAGCGGGAAATGGAAGACTTCTAAAGGATTATTGTTGTTGATTCCTCAGGCACTTTGTCTTCATCAAAATAATGCTTTCCTTGTTGCATTTACAATATATATATATATTAAACCGTTTTTTATTATTAAATTGGTATTTTATGTTTTCTTTATTATATTGGTCCTTCACATTTTTTTCACTATCAATTTGATCCCTAAATTACTGTTTATCTTACGTGGATCAATATGATATGCACACGTATCATTTCTCTCTTCAACAATGCAAATGTGGCCAATATGATATTGACACGTATGATGAATAATGATTCATGGATCAATTTGATTGAAAACAAAAGAAACGTGAGAGACTAATATGATAAAAAATGTGAGAGACCAATATGATACTGAAAAATAAGGTAAAAAATCAAATGAACAGTTTAACCTAAAATTATTTTTATGGCTTAAATGCCAAAATGTCATTATAAATATTGATATTTTTAAATTAGTTCCTACTTTTGTTTTTTGTTTTGGCCCTTACTTCAACATTTATACATTTTGTTTTGGTCTCTACTTTTACATTATGTTTTGGTTTTGGTCTTTATTATTATTATTCATGTTTGTCATCAGGGACCAAACCAAAAAAATAATTGTAGTCCCTGATGACAAATAAGTACCAAAAAAAGGTACTTAAATAAGAATAACATTTAACAATTAAATAAGACTTTATATAACTAAATTCTTTAACTACAGAATCGTAGAATGGTTGCAATACTAATGTGACCGTAAGGTCACAATCGTTAGTATTCTCTCTTTTAATGAGAATATGCTCTTCTCGGCATAAAGGATATGAAACTCCTTCTCCATTGCACCTAAAATGACAACTTAAGAAGTGAGTCAGAATTTAAATTAAAGAAAACGCGTAACAACAATAATAAAGCATAATTAAATGCATTCACATACACAAAGTAAATTTCACATTTCCATCATCAAAATATAATGCAACATAGACATTATAAAATGCATACTCAAGCAATCACATGGGATGCAATGCAACGTCGCTCACTTTGATTTAATTCTTGAATCCAATGTTATACTTTTGCATTTCATTTCATTTACTTTATTCTTTTCATTGGATTCAATAAATTAAACCACATAGATGCATATGCATGCTCTTTTCTCCCTTTCTTTCTCTTTCACTTTTCATTGTTTTTACTTTACATCACACATTTAGCATTTTCCTCACATCACCCTCCGCTCCGGGGAAAAACCGACCAGGAGTAAGTATCCCTCAACCTTTGCTTGCATAATACTTCACGAATCGTTCTTCGTACAATTTGGTTTGATTTGTCCAAATTGGCTATAGTAGGAATCACCCTCGACTGGCCACAAAGAGTCAAAGTAACTGACAGAATCGCTATGGTTTGCATAAAACCAATCCCCAACATGGGGAGCAAACCCGGTCCTTTAGAAGATCAAAGTTTTCCATAGCAATTCTCAGCGATTGTTTCAATAACACAATCTTGTTACTCTTACCCTCACGTTATACGAATGTTTTTCCCCTACTCCTAACGTCCACCTTTTCTTCATGCATGATGCAAGTTCTTAAGCCCTTATTAATTGAATTTAAACCCCTTATTCTTTAGAAAATTACAATTGTTTGGGTTCAATGTCAATTAAGAAGTGCTTTATCGTAATTTATGCATAACTATAAAAATTAAATTTTATAATTAATAAACATACAATTAATACATGATTATGTCAGGAATACATAAAGAACAACTAATAATATAGCCAACAACCAAATTCAAGCATTAAACCTATAACATACACATATAAAGAGAACACATAATTAGAGCATCATTGAATAAATTATAGCAATTGATTCTAAGACCTAACACATCATTCATATACGCCTAATTACGTCTCTATTATTATCATTAAACCTTTTTCCTAATTTAAACCAAATAACCCCTTTTACCTTGGTTTCCTAGTCATGGTGACATGACCACTTTTACCTCTGCGACTTGCTTCAGGGTCAAGGTTAACAATAACATGTTGGATCTAAATAGGGACATATGTTAAAACCAATTATAACATTATAAATATATATATAAACTAAATTCATTTTTGTTAAAATAATAAATATATATCATTATACAATAAAGATATATCACTTTTCCCCAAAACATCTCTTAATTTGAAAATATAGGGAAAATAAAAATATTAATGGATCGTCAAATAAATTAGGTAGATAGATAGAAGGAGTTGAGGAGATTATATACCTAAGAAGGATTTAAGATTATACGGTTGAATCTTGAATTTTTAGATCAGGAAAATTGAAATCCCGAAGATTTCTTCTCTCTGTCGCCCGCCCTCTCTGTATTCTCTCTATTTTTCTTTCTTTCTCATTTTGTGCGGCTGGATTCTATATATATTGTAATAATAATAAGTATAGTAAAGGGTGAAGGGTGGGACGATGGGTAGATTATATTATTTTATATTTTGTTCTCATTTGTGGATCAATGTGTGTAGGTATTTTGGATTATAATCAAAATTTTAATGATCCTAAAAATAAAATATATTTAGGTAGAACAATATTGTACTTTTAATTAATCAAAACTAATTGAAAAATAATAAAGTTATCGGTCCCTACAGTTAACTACTGCGTAAGAAAAAGTATAAAAATTCAAATGTAAATACATTTTCTCAATTTTGATGTCAAACTTGATAAAATATAATATCCAGAATCTTAAAATAATAAGTCATTAAATATAACCTATACCCGTAATATATAAAATCAGTCTGGGAGCTAAAAATAAAACAGCCTCAGAATGTTATGAAAATTTACAGAGATGTTTAAAATATTAAATTGAACATATCTTTCTAAAGAAACTATTTATGAAAATCCCTCTAAGACTTGCCAGTTGAACTCCCTATCAAAATATTAATTAAACTAAATGAAAGCACTCTTTTATTTTTGTAAAGAGTATGATAACAAATTTATACTTATTTCGATTAGGAAACATATTTGAAATATAATAATGAAATTAAAATTTTGATACTACACTTAAATCTTGAAAACATCATATTAAATCATTTAATTATTTTACTAAAAGTATTAAAAATAGTTACACCAATAATAGTAAATCGACTCCTTAGGGTTTTCACTTCCTACTTAGTCCACACCGGCAGGGATGCTTCAACGTTACATAATTCCAATAATAACAAATCGACTCCCTTGGGTTCTTCACTTCCTACTGTAATTTAAGTAATTATGTACATAAGTTGATCAATAATATAATAGCAGTCCATCATTATATATATATATATATATATATATATATATATATGTTATTCATCCTATTAAGAGTTATCTCCCTAAATTACTATTTTAATGTGTAATTATGAAAAATAACAAACATTTACTCTAACAATTATAAATCACATCTTTTATATGTTTATCATTCATAATCAATTTCTAATATATAGAGATTCAAACTCAGAATCTTAGCACCTTACTTTTCCCAACTTCATTATAAAATCCATTAATCCCTAAGCTTAAAGAATAGGAAATATCTTTTCCTTACCTCAGAGGAAGAGGAGACTTGTTTGGGGTTTTAGGACTCTTGAACTTTCTTTGGCTCTTCTTGGATTCGATTCCTTTGAGTGTTCTCCAAAAAGATTTGGGGTGTGGAAAGAGAGATTTGAGGAGAGGGAAGGAACTAGAGAGAGAAACCTTCATTTGAAGCTTTCACTACAAGAGAAATGCAAAATAGCGAGGGATTTTAGCGAGGGCACCTTTCCGTCGCTAATCCATTGTTAATTAGCGAGGGACATGCGAGAGTTTAGCGAGCAAAAGTGAATTCGCTCTCAAAGTGATGCAAGTTTGAGAACGTGAAAATAATAATCATTTTATGATGAATTTGGGACGGATTTGGGACAAATTAGCGAGGGATTTTTTTAAGCAATTTTGGTGAGGAACATTTTCCTCGCAAATCCGTCACTAGGTAAGCATTTGTAATGCAATAAAGTTTGCGAGGGAAAGGGCATGTTTCCCTCGCAAGTCGGTCGCCACGAATTCCTTTAAACAACCAAATTGTTGGCGAGGGAATAGTTTCCTCGCAAAGTCGTTGCTACGAATACATTTTTAAAACAATAAAGTTTGTGAGGGTATATTTCTCTCGCAAACCCGTCGCCACAAATTCCTTTGTTCTATCAAATCGTTTGCGAGGGAATATTTTCCTCGCAAATCCGTCATTAGGTATGCATTTTAATGAAATAAAGTTTGCAAGAGCATATTTCTCTCGCAAATTCGTCGCCACAAATTCCTTTATGTAGTCAAATTGTTGGCGAAGGAATAGTTTCCTTGCAAAGCCGTCGCTACGAATACATTTTTAAAACAATTAAAGTTTGCGAGGGCATGTTTCTCTCGCAAATCCTTAGCCACAAATTCCTTTATGCTATCAAATAGTTTGCGAGGGAATATTTTCCTCGCAAATCCGTCGCTAGGTATGCATTTTAATGAAATAAAGTTTGCGAGGGCATCTTTCTCTCGCAAATTTGTCACCACAAATTCCTTTATGTAGTCAAATTGTTGGCGAGGGAATAGATTTCTCGCAAAGTCGTCGCTACGAATACATTTGTAAAATAATAAAGTTTGCGAGGGCATGTTTCTTTTGCAAATCCGTCGCCACAAATTCCTTCATGCTACCAAATCTTTTGCGAGGGAATATTATCCTCGCAAATCCGTCGCTATGTATGCATTTTAATGCTATAAAGTTTGCGAGGGCATGTTCCCTCGCCAATCTGTCACCACAAATTCCTTTATGCAATCAAATTGTTGGCGAGGGGATAGTTTCCTCGCAAAGCCGTCGCTACATATGCTTTTATAAAAGCAATAAAGTTTCCGAGGGCACATTTCTCTCGCAAATTCCTTGCCACAAATTCCTTTATGTAGTCAAATTGTTGGCGAGGGAATAATTCCTTCATAGATTCGTTATAATATAATGCTTATGGTGTTAGATAATTAATTTTTTAATATTTGTTGTATCTAGGTGTGTGTACATATATATTTGCACCCCAAATCATAAGTATCATATCTCTGCCCAAATTAAATCCATACTAACATGATTACTTTCACAAACCCTAACCATTGTCACCATTGGAAATAACTTTAACTTAAACCCTACTCTAACCATTCTGTCCCCAACATCCACAACCATGTCCACTGTTCACCACCACCCGACGACTAATACAACTTCGTTAACCACCAAAATCACGTCCTCCGTTCTGACCGCTGCCATAATAACAGGCCTAGTTGAACCCAAAACAAGTAGGAAGCAGTAACCTAAAAACGAGTTGATCCAGATTAAACTGGTAAAATTGGTTCCGGTACAACCAGTATATATATATATATATATATATATATATATATATATGAGATTACTTGAGCATAAATACAAAACTCAAGACACTAAAAATTGAGCAGAAATGCAAAAACAGAGAGAGACAAAAAAGAAAGAGGCAAAGGAGCAAAAGGATCATATGTAAGTTCACCAAAGGAGCTTGTTTCAATGAAGATGCATGGTGACATTATCTGAAACAAAGGAAAGTGATGTTTTTGACTTTAATCCCTTTCTTATTTTCTATACTTTGATGTCACTACTACAAAATTGTTATTTAAGGCCAGTATTTATTTTAAGGGCGGTTCCGTTAGTTAAAATGTTTTAAGAGAGAGGTTGTTTACCCTAATCGGCCTTAAAAATCTAATTTTCAAAAACGGTTTTTGTGCAGTACCTCCTTTGTATATTTTATTTAAAAAATGTTAAAATTAAATAAAATCCAAAGCATTGTTGAAGATGATTTTTTTGTTAAACTATCCTCGTCTTTTGTCTTCCTTCTCGCGATTCATGTAACATCCTGATTTTCTTTTGTATTATTAATTTTGAGTTTTATCAAATTAAATGATTAATCCTTGAAATTAATCATTAGAGCGTTGAGCATTTCTTAAAATATCCTATGGTATTTATGAAAGTATATTTTATTTATATATTTGAACGTAGATTCATTTAAAGTAATTATCCTGTTTAAAAAAAAATATATACACTTTATACCCCATACTTCACCTTGTATTTGATATAATCAATATTAGATAAATTTATGTCACTTCCTAATTTCCAATTAATTTCTATTCTTTATAGTTTCCTAATGAGTTTGTATGATTTTTAAATTTTATTACTAGTATTTTTTTTAACAAAAAAAAAAAGAAAAGAAAAGAGAGCTAGTGTGTGTTAAGTTGGGGGAGCAAAGCCTAGTGTTTCCCTTCTCTATTGTGCAGCGGCAGAGACGCCCCCCTTATGCAGCCGCCACCCTCCTCCCATATTCTCCTTCCTCACTTGGGTTCTCTTTTTTTTTTTTTATCGCTCTCTCCCTCTTCTCTCTGTATTTCAGGCTTCAGTTATTGAGCCCAGTTATTGTCTTTTTCTCGGTCTAAGAGCCATTCGTGTCAAATTGTCCCCTGCTATTTTTGGACTCTAAATTTGTTTGGAGAAATAAATAATATGTTATGAAAATTTTGTGTTAGATTAAATTTATGGGTTTTCTGCCTAAAAGTGGATATATTTCATTGGGAAGTGTTGTATTGGTAGAATAAAAAGACTTTGTATTTATTTTTTCAATGAAATACATCCACTTTTAAGCTCTTATCCTCAGCCCTAAGGGCTGAGATTAAGAAAATCCTAAATTTATTTAGAGAGCGTATTCAATGATTTTTTTCCTAGTTTGACAAGTAAATTATGTATCAACTTTGTACAGTGAAAATTATTTAACATTTTGTTATTTTGTTTTAGTTCTCATGTTGCATTAGATTTTTAATTCTTATGAATGAACGTTTGTCTATATACTACTAGAAAACTGTTTTTCAGTGACCGCGTTTTGTGATCGCGGTGACCTTAATAAAAAATAATGACCAAATTAGTGGCCCATCAAATATTTTTGAGATGAGACTCCATAAATTTTGTTAATGACGGAAACTGTAACAGAAATTTGCGGTCACAAAAAGCAACTTAAATTTTTTTTTATTTTAGTGACCCATATAGTCATATATAGTTACCGAAGTTTCCTATCAGATTAAGGGAGTGGCTATGATGCTCATGATTGAGTTTGCAATTTTAGAAATACAGTAATTTTGACATGGTAAAAATTAAAAATTTCCTGTAAAATTTTTTTTTTTACCCCATTGCAACCAGGTCACCAACCGGTATTTGCAAGGTAGTGCCTTAGTCTGGTTGATCTGAATGGATGAAACCAATTATATTGTAACATTAAAGGGCTGACTCAAGTTGATGATTGCATTGATGAGGAATTTTACTTAAGTTGGTTTAATTTTCTCTGCTTAGGTGATGAATTTAGTCAGAGTTATCAACCATAGAAGGAAGCATAGTTTAACCAATTTTTTTTGTGATATAGAAACTGGTGAGGGGGTCTGAAAGTTTTGTTCTATCTGATTATTTGCTTTTTTTTTTTTTTTTTTTGCTTTCGCAGGTGGTGTATGGGCTTTCGCACTTTGGCGGTCCAACTAAATCCACCCCGACCCTACGTAACTCCACTTTGTGGGTAAGGGTCTCCCAACGCGTGCCTCTCCGTTCCCATGGGTGTCGAACTCGAGACCTCATGATTAAGGGATCTAGTGAGTTGCCGCTAGACCAACGGCACGTTGGTTTTGATTATTTGCTTTCATTCCTTCCTGGTACTGAAAGTTTATCTGTACTATTGCTTTTCTTTCCTAAAAAAAATTCATTACCTGAGAGTTAAGACTGTTTATCTCCATATACATACTAATTTCTCTCTCTATTTGTGTTATGCACCTTGACTGTATTTTAAAACTCAACCTGCACCAACAAATCATAAACCATGTGTCATGTGCTAATTAATAATCATATGTATGTAGAGTAGTCTACGATTCATTTACACAAATAACTAAAAATTAGGAAGTTGATAAGTTAAAAAAGTAGTATATGCAATTGGCTGTGCCTTTTTCTTCCTTTCTTTGAAAGGAACTTAAGCAAAAATAGATGCAAATGGCGCACCTGGAATTCGAATGTGCTATTGAACCGTTGCTAAGTAGTAATAACTGCTGAGTCAATATGTTGTGAAAAAAACAAGTAGGGTGGTGGATCCTTATTAGCTATATTATTAAATTCACGTTCCTATAAAATCCATGATAAAATCCCTTTTGATAAGAATAGGAGAGTTAAGATATAGGAAGATGATGTGATTCCAAAGCTTAGAACATGTGTAAAAGAGAGAGAACCAAACTGTACCACCACCTTAAAATTTTCGTTTTTGATTTGGTACGTTACATCTTAATTTGTTACATTACTAGAGTAGAGGAATCTTCACCCTAAAAGGCAATGCATAAGTTCAAAGCATGCAAGGTTTTTTAGGCATGTTTGATATGCATATCAAGTCACGTGAGTTTTTCCTTCAAATCTAGTATAAAGCTAAATAACATTCAATAATCGTATGCAATAATCTAGTATAATGCTGGATAAATGCAAAAAAATCGAATGTAGTGAAGAGCCTCACATTTTAAATGTTGTCCAACGTTAGTGAGGAAGAGATTTCTTCATTTCCATGAGATAAGGTGGATTTTGACGGCATTATGTCTTCGGAGAGTGGTGCATATTTTAGCGACGACGGGTCAGATTCAAACTACCTTGCATCGAGCAATGAGGTTAGAAAATTTTGTATTGTTTGTAGGCTCAATTTGGAGGATATTTACGTTATTTTGATCTAATGATCTGTTAATTATTTTTCACAGGTTGAAGGTAGGGTAGGCAAGAGTAAGGATGAAGTATGGATTAGCTGGTGTGCCTATTATAAGAAAATTTTATGATTCAATACTTTTCGGTTGCCTAGAAGCTGAAGGGTTGACTGCCTTAACTGATGATGATGTTGTAATTAAGGTGGCGATTTCCATTAATGTTGCTCATTACTTTAAATCTGTTTTAAATGAATGGTCTGATACTCTGATGATGTCTTTTTCCTTGAGATGGGGATTGATCAGGATGATAAAGAGGAAATGCCAAGTAATTCAAATAGAGACGACGAAGGGTTGCTAGATAGTTCTGGAAGGGTTATCTTTGATGATGAGATCAAAAAGTTGGAAGAGTTTAGAAAAGAGTGGGTTGCAAAAATATCTGTTGTAATTTTGAGAGGATTTGATGTTCGTTCTCGAGATTATGTAAAGAACAAGAGACAATGGCAGAAGACTGAAGAAGGATGGACTGTGTCAAAGACCCTAATAGAGGCCTTGGATTATCTGCAAGCTAAAATGTCAGTAGTAGAAGTAGGTTTGAATAGTAAGGATTTTGTCGGGGTTTGGAGAAGTGTGGCAGCAGGAATTGATCGTTTGATTTTTAATGGTATCCTTATAAGCAATGTAAAATTTTATAATGAAGGTGTTGGAAGATTTGGTAGCGACTTAAATGTTTTGTATGGGGTATTTGGGGCATGGTGTTTAAGACCAGAAGGTTTTTTTCCCAAAAGCAAGTGATGGTCTGAAGTTGTTAAAAATGGATGAAAACAGAGGGCAAGAATTTATGGGAGGGGGGAAGAGATGGTTGAAGGAGAATGGGATCAGAATATCAGATATTTGCGTGTAACTGAAGCAAAAAAAATTGTTAAGAAATAGGGTGTTCTCAAGTTGAAGCTTTTGCCTTACCTTTTAGGAACATGCACAACAGTAATGGCATAAGGACCTACTAAGATTTAAAGGGAGGATTTCATGGGGTACATGACTGTAGTCCAGATGTACTAATTTAATTGTTGAAAGTTGTAATAAAATTTATTTTCACTGCCTTTTTTATCATGTACCTCATATGGAGGGCAAGATTTATATTTTGAGATTAATGAGTATGTATTGACGGTGTAAAATTTTTTACACCATCAGTCAATCATCTACCATTCATTTGTATTACTTTAATCTAAAAGTTAACGATCATAAACGGATGAATGGTGGATGATATACTGATAATGTAAAAAACTTTACACCGTCGGTGCATTACCCATTTTCTCTTATATTTTTTATTTTCTAGATGCTAGTTACATTGTAAATTTACAATGATCATAACTATTCTTCCTATTTGTCTAGGTCAACGAATCCACTTCTTCTCCTACCTGGGTCAATTAACACACTAGTTTTTAGGTCCAATCAACTAATACATTGGATTATTGTCGACAATACTTATCTTGTCATTCACTACTTCTAGATCCTGCTCACTGAGACGCAACATATCAAAAGATGCTACACATCACTCACTAGCTCTTCTTTATAATAAGGAGAGGAGGGAGTATCATTTTGGTTATTTTTTCTTATAATATGATGCTAGGGATGAATAATTAATTAACAAATACAATTATTTCCCATCGTCTCGTAAAATAAAAAGTACTCCCTATACTCTTTACTGTAAGTCTTTTTCATTAGTTTCCACACCTTTAAACAATATTACTTGATATGGTTTGTGGTATTCGAAAGCAAAAAATTTTGTATATCATTTCAAAAATACCCCTATATTTATTTACTAATCAAGGAGTTTTTATCATAAATAACACCAAATTATAAAAAAGGAAATGTGCCTTATATTACAGAATAAAATTAAAACTCTTTAAATTGGCTTTATATTTAGGACACCATGAAGTAACTGTTAATTTATTTTTTATTTAATCAACTCAAAAAAAATTCATTTAACGCGGGTTCAATAAAAAAAATTCATTAAAACGTTCCTTGGTATTAAAGGTGCTATTGGAGACACCTGTAGTACTGACCAACGAGTAATAATAAAAAAAATTAATAATAATTCGGATGAGAGCATATTTATTTTTTTTATCAACTCATAGAATTATGCATGTTCGTTGGTTGAGCAGATGTCTTTAATTAATTACTCCCTCCGACTCAAATTATAAAGAAAAGTAACTAATTATAAGCTTATTAATGACGTTAGTTGACTGTATTTAATTTTCCCAAAATTATTATAGAAATGTTGCATTGGAAATGAAACAAACAATTAATAAAGTCTGTTAGTTTTGCTTATATTTTAAACTAACGGAATGATTATTATTTTTTTTATTATTACTCAACGCCCTCTAGGTTGCAAGTCATGTAATCATACCCTTCATCCCATCATCTACCTACCAGGAGTTGGGTACAACCTAAAGCTACGGAAGCATGCAATTTTTAAGCCCCCATAAGGCAAGCATGCACATTGAAACAGAAATCACAACTATCATATCACAAACCCTTACTGTAGTAGACTTATAGTGGACCGAGCGTCGACCGACCGAGAGCCTCATTACCCTTACTAGTATGATACTGATACAGGGCCAACGATCGGATACTTACACCGAGCAAACTGGGTTTCTACATGTAGGTCACGTACCGATGAGGTTAACACCGAGCACAGGACTTTCAATCTGATCCTTATCGTTTACAGCCTCATCAAACCATAACTACTCCTAGATTCCCACGACTCTTGGTAAGATAAGACAACATTGGATAAGGTCCATCACTTACAGGATTTATGGATATGATCTTATCATAACCTCTACAAATCCTACTTGAATTCTACCTCTACAAAAGGCTCATCAAAACGGCCCACAACACACAGGTAATCCCCTATAAGAACCACCATGCTATAGGGGCAAAGGTACGTCTTCTCATCCCTAAGTTGACACTATCACACACATTGTTGACTAGGGAGAACCTGATTATCCCAACTGGATATTCAGAAATCCTAAAAAGTCCTATATTAACATCTTAGCTGGGATCATTCTTCAAGGCTCTTCCATAGCTTTAAGGTTGATCTTGGTTAAGGACACGACATTGGCGCCGTCTGTGGGAATCGAGTAAAATATTATTCCCACCACCACTGTCATGGTCACCACCAGAAGTCAAGTTGGTGACCTCCGTGACCGCATCACCCGCACCCGTGGCAGGCCCAGAAACGCTGATAACAACAACCCGCAGCCTCATTCTGCGGGTGATCTGCGCGATGTTCTCAACCATAATCGCGGAGATAATGGGCAACCACCACGAACCTCCCATTCTGGGGAAGGGAATAATTCCCAGCCACCAAACCATTCACAAAGTCATCCACCCCCTCATCGTAGCCATAATCGTAGTAATAATCACGCTACTCACTCCCAAGCACCACAATCTTCCCATCCTAGGACTAGAAGCAATCCCCAACCACTCCAAGTTGTACGAACCATACTGCCTCCACCACCACCACCCCCTCCTACACCACCTCCCTCCACCCATGGTGATTCGAGCAGCACAACCCCAACCACCCGAAACACATCCAAGACCACTGGAACCCGAGCACATCATGACCGAAATACCCAACGTACCCCTCCTATCCCAACCAATCCCGACCACATAAGTTCAACACCTAGAACCAGATTGAATCCAGGAAGAACTGCTCCTGGAAATTCTCATCATAGGCCATTCCATCGGCAAGTCCTATGCAACATCTGCATCTGCTCGGGCTCGGGAGCAAGAGATGATTAACATCCTAAACAGACAAACGACTCTAATTGAACAACAAGGTCGGGCTATTGCCGACCTTCAACAACAAGCTATGGCAAGGATTGCACAGAGTCAACCGACCACCATACTACCCCAAAATACAATGCCTCAAACCATGGACCCACAACCACTCCCGGTAATGCAGCTCCCCCCACCACAAAATACCCATACTAACCCTACTATGAACTAGGATCAGGGTGATTTTCACCCTGGTCATCCCTTCACTCCATATATTATGGCGTTCCAAACTCCTCAAGGTTACTTGGGCCCTTCTAATGTACCACATTATAACGGCCTAACCGATCCAGTGGACCATATTGTCTCTTATGAGGGAGCGATGAATTATTACGGTGGAGGGGAGGAGATGAAATGCCGAGCCTTTTCCATGACCCTAGAACCGTCAGTGTTATGTTGGTACTCATCCCTCCCTCGGAACTCAATAAATTCTTGGGAGGAGATGAAAAGAGTGTTTTTAAACAGATACACGGCTAGTTGCATCCAGCCTAAATCCGACCACACCTTAGCGGCAGTCACCCAAAAACAAGATGAATCATTGAAAGATTACCTTTCGCGATTAGAACCTGGTGTGGCAGTACTACTGTTCACGCAGGGTTTACAGTCGGGGGATTTCAGAAAGTCCTTCATTGGAAAACCTCCAAAAGATATGGCCGAGCTAAGACAGAGGTCAAATAAGTTCATTAATTTGGAGGAATTCCATAAGGGGCAGAAAGTCAGAGAAGAAAGGCAACGAGCTTATCCTCAAGGTCAAAATAAACAAAAACGTGACGAACATTTTGGTGGAAGACAAGATAGGAATGATCGAGACCGAAGGATTCCTCCGAGGAATAAATTTCAGGAATACACTCCTTTAACTGTTCCAAGGAGTCAAATCCTGAGGGAAACAATGCAAACCGACTTACGTTATGCCCAAAGACCTTCGTCTTTAAGAAAGGGCGCACATCGTGATAGGTCAAAGTACTGTGACTTCCATAAAGGTTATGGCCATACTACCGACGAGTGTATCTGGTTGAGGGATCTAATCGAGGAAATGATTAGAGATGGTAAACTACAACAATATATCAGGGATGCAGCCGGCCGAAGAAGCAGGAACAGATCTCAGTCCCCAGTAAAATCCAAACGCCAAAGAAGTAGGTCTCCAGACGATAGAAACACCGGGAGACGGAAAACTGACCCCACTACAGCTACTGATACCAACCCTACTAAAAATGAATTCTTAGTTAACACTATTGCGGGAGGTTTTGCTGGAGGTGGAGAGAAGAAGGCCGACAAAAAGAAGTACATTAACCAAATTTTAGCAATCAGCCAGAAGCCCATAGCCAAGAGATCAACAAAAAACGTCCCCATTATTTTTGATGACGGCGATTTGGATGGAATCCTTCCAGGACATAATGACCCCATGGTGATCACTGCCCTTATTGGTAATTACGAGGTGAAACGAGTCTTTATCGATCAAGGGAGCTCGGCGGACATCATGTTTTTCCCTCTGTTCAAAGCCCTAAAACTCAGGGAGTGCAATCTCACTCCCTTTTAAGGTGAATTAATTGGTTTCACGGGGGACACCATTGAGCCAAAGGGATACATCCAACTTCCCGTAACCCTCGGACAACAGCCTTCGGTCAGAACCGAGATAGTCAAATTTTTGGTGGTTGATTGTCCAGCGGCCTACAATGCCATTCTTGGGAGAACTTCTTTGCAAGCATTTGGGGCGGTAGTATCAAAAGTTCACTTGGCTATGAAATTCGTCGGAACTGATGATAGAGTGGTAACTGTCAAGGCCGAGCAAGAAGCAGCGAGAAAATGTTACAACACCAGTCTAGGAAAAGTTAAAAACAAGGATCCGAGCAATTTGGAAAGAGTCTCTTTGGGAAAGGGCAATATTAACCTAACAGATCTGGATATGAGAGACCAATCCGACAGAAATAGACCGACCCCGAAGGGACAGTGGGAATTCCTGACATTGACCAATGATCCCCTTAGGCAAGTAAAAATCGGTTCTGAACTACCCGCAAGTGTAAAAGAGGAGTTGACCACTCTGTTGATTTTAAATAAAGATCTGTTCGCGTGGACATCAGCTGATATGCCGGGAATCGACCCAAATTTTATCTGCCATAAGTTGAGTATCATTCCGGGGTCGAAACCAGTGGCACAACGCAAAAGGAAGGTTAGTGCTGAAAAGGCCGCTGCCATTGAAGAAAAGGTTGCTGAATTACTCCGAGCAGGTTTCATTAGGGAAATTGACTATACAGACTGGTTAGCTAACACCGTCTTGGTCAAAAAACCCAATGGAAAATGGAGGATGTGTGTCGACTACACGGACTTGAATAAAGTCTGTCCTAAAGACCAGTATCCACTCCCCGTTATTGACAAACTCGTCGACAGTTCAGCTGGCTACAAACTCTTGTCCTTTATGGATGCTTACTCTGGTTACAACCAGATTCTTATGTTTCCTGCCGATCAAGATAAAACCGCATTCATCACCGACAAGGCAACTTATTGTTACAATGTCATGCCTTTTGGGTTGAAGAATGAGGGTGCTACCTATCAGAGGATGATGAACAAGGTTTTTCAAGGCATGATCGGCTCAAACATGGAAGTATATATTGATGATATTATTGCAAAGAGCAGACAACAAGAAAACCATGCCCAGGACCTCACGACAATACTGGACCGAGTGAGAAAGTACTCCATGAGGTTGAATCCTGAAAAGTGTGTGTTCGGAGTCCCAGCCGGTTCTTTCCTCGGTTTTATGTTAACCGAGAGAGGGATTGAAGCCAATCCAGATAAATGCAAAGCAATCCTTGAAATGAGGAGCCCAGGTAATCTTAAAGAAGTTCAACAACTCACGGGCCGAGTGGCGACACTCTCTAGATTTTTGTCCCAAGCTGCTCGGAAAGCCTTGCCATGGTACCAGCTCCTTAGGAAAAACAAAGAATTCCTTTGGGACGAGCACTGTGAGCAAGCTTTTGTTCAATTAAAGGAGTATCTTTCCAGTCCACCAGTCCTCCATAACCCATTTCCTGGTGAAAACCTCATTCTATACATGTCAGTGGCAGAAGCGGCGGTCAGTTCGGTTTTGGTAAGAGAGGATTCAGGTATTGAGGCCCCAGTGTATTTCGTTAGCCGAGCGCTTCAAGGACCGGAGTTGAGATATCAAAAGTTGGAGAAACTTGCGTACTGTTTGGTCATGTCGGCTCGGAGATTGAGACAGTATTTTCAGGCACATAGAATATTGGTAAGAACAGCTCAACCTCTCAGACAAGTTCTTCATAAACCCGACCTAGCAGGTAGGATGGTTTCATGGTCTGTCGAACTATCCGAATTCGACATTACCTATGAACCGAGGAAGGCGATGAAATCTCAAGCTCTTGCCGATTTTGTCACTGAATTCACAGATATCCCTTCGGACATCTCTCAAAATTTATGGTCAGTATATGTTGATGGATCAAGCAATAAGAAAGGAGCTGGAGCTGGGGTCATCATTGAAAACCCCGAAGGATTATGCATGGAATACTCATTGAAGTTCGAGTTCCAAACGTCGAACAACCAAGCAGAATACGAGGCAGTTCTTGCAGGCCTCAAGATGGTCCATGAGTTCGGAGCAGAGCGAGTGTCAGTTTTCAGCGATTCACAACTAGTGGTTTCTCAGATCAAGGGTAAATACTCGGCAAAGGAGCCCATCCTACAAAAGTATCTTGAAGAGGTAAAGCGAATCATCTCAAACTTTTCAGAATTTGACATTTTCGATGTCCCGAGAGATTCAAATTCCCGAGCCGACATTTTATCCAAATTGGCAAGTACAAAGGGGTTGAAAAACAATAAAACATTGATACAAGAAACTATTCCCTGACCGAGTGTCATTTTGGCTATCTCATTATCTCAATCATGGATGGATCCGCTTCTTACTTATTTGCAACATGGGTTCGTCCCCCAAGATCAGGCAGAGGCTCGGAAGTTGGTTAAGAAAGCAGCTCAGTACACAGTTCTGAATGGAGTTCTGTACAAAAGAGGCTTTGGTTCCCCCATGCTCAGATGTGTCAACCCATCCCAAGCTGAGGAGGTACTGGAGGAGATTCACGACGGAATTTGCAGCCACCATATGGGTGGAAAATCCCTTGCGAGAAAAGTAATCCGAGCGGGCTACTTTTGGCCTACACTGCAAAAAGACGCCATGGAACATGTTAAGAAGTGTGTTCAATGCCAATTTCACAGCAACATCTACCAAAGACCTGCCGAAGAGTTACACTCTCTCGATGCCCCTTGGCCCTTTTATCAATGGGGCATGGACATCATCGGGAAGTTTCCCACCGCACCAGGGCAACTCAAATTTGCGGTAGTGGCTATCGACTACTTCACTAAGTGGATTGAGGCGGTTCCGTTAGCAACAATCTCCACGGCCCGTATTCAATCTTTCTTTGTGAAGGAAATTATCTCTCGGTTCGGAGTGCCTCATGCCATAGTTACTGATAATGGATCACAGTTTGCAGCCTCTCACTTTCAACAACTAGCAGCCGACCTGGGAATCACTCACTATTTCAGTTCTGTTGAACACCCACAGACAAATGGGTAAGCCGAAGCTGCCAACAGAACCATCTTGGATGGAATTAAGAAGAAACTCGGTAACGCAGCCGGCACTTGGGCGGATAAACTTCCGAGCGTCTTATGGTCACACAGGACAACTGTACACTCATCTACAGGAGAGACTCCTTTTCGTTTGACATACGGCTGCGACGCAGTCATTCCGATCGAAAAGTGAATCCCTACCTTTAGGACGCTTGAACGTCCTTTAGAAACTAATGACCATTTGATCGGCGAAGATCTCATTTTACTTGAGGAAATTCGAAAGAACGCCGCCGCTCATGAAAGAAAAGTGAAGGAGCGGCAAGCTCGGGAATACAACAAGAAGGTTCGTCCACGAAGTTTTGAAGTTGGAGATTTAGTCCTTCGCCGAGCGGATATCGGCAAAGGAAATGCTGGAGTTGAAAAATTGAAGCCAAAGTGGGAAGGCCCATACCGAGTGAAGGCTAAATCCGGATCTGGTGCTTACAAATTGGAGACTCTCTCAGGCATGGAAATCAATAACAGCTGGAACGTGGACAAACTCAGAGCTTATTACAGTTAAGCTCCTATTTTATTTTTCACTTTTTACAAATAGATTAGTCTATTGCTCAAAAATGTTTAGGTCGAATAAACGAACGGTAACATCCTTCTTAGCTTAGAGACAATTGTTAGGAGTTAGTTGACAAACGAGCAACATCATTTTTGTATTCTTTTATCAATAAAACACATCAATTTCCTTCAAACTCTTTTACGAACATTGTGATGTGACATACGCCTCATTTCGTTCGGCTAGCCACCGAGCGGAATCGAGATACAACTCTTTATGAGAGTTTAACAACGTATTCATAGAACGCCCGAATTCAGGAAATTACTTTCCTTGTTTCGCGGTCCGAGGGTCCCGCTTCGGCTAAAGTCGACGATCAGAGTTCTACTCACAATAATTTATTCAATTGAAGCAATTCCTAAATTAGCCTTTTTGATCGGGAATAGCAGTAAAATCAGGGGTCACGTGACAAACGAAACCCAAAAAGTAACGAAAGTGATTTACACAACATAATTGGTATACAAGGCAAATTGATTAAAATTTAGCAGGAGCAAAAATAAATTGTTCATGGCAGTCAAGAAGTATGCTCGAATACAACGAGCAACAAGTTAAACGCTCGAGTACAATGAGCAACAAGTTAAAGCAAAAATTGTTGGAAATAGCTAAGTAAAGATGCTCGGTAACAGCGAGCAACAAAAAGTTAAACCCCATAGAAAAGCAACAAAAACTGGTCACTACTCAATATCAGATAGAACAATGTTGGAATCTGTGGTAGACCGACCCTCGGTCTACCCTAAAACGCCCTCGGCCGACCAGAATACTCACTGGCCGACTAGAATTCTCATTCTGCCGGGTCACGCATCTTTGGGCCGAGCACATGCCATAGGACCCACCCTAACGACTCTGGACCGAGTACAGGGACCTCTTCCCTTAAAGAGTCCAAGCTAAGGGCGCGTGAGCCTAGCTCGCCAACCAGATAAGACTAACCGCTAACAGGATAAGGATGAATGACTCATCCCTTATCCTATAAAGGGACACGTCAGCCCTACTGGACCTCCGTACAGGCCCATAGGGTACAACACCGCTCCCCCTATAAATAGCTGTCTCCAGCTAGGGGCTCAGGTACGTTCTTTCTCCCTAATCATACACTAGCACACACTTGTGATTAGGGAAACCCTAGTTATCCCAACTGGATAGCTAGCATACCAACAAAATCACACAGTAACATCAGACCGTATTCTAGCTCTTAGGTCTTCCATACCCTTGAGCTAGGGTTATACTCTGAACATTGTGTCTAGGACATAACATTGGCGCCGTCTGTGGGAAACCGTAAACTGCTATTCCCACCCCAAAATGGTAGAGACGCGAGGAAACGCAACATCGCGTGGCGCAAACCGCCAAGCAGGGCGAAACCATCAGAATTTGCAAGAAGGCAGTGGCGACAACGGCGGAGATCTCGATGGAAGAAACCCTCCACATCCCAGCATGCCATCAGTAAGACAAATTCCAGCCCGGAGCCACCACTCCGTTCCAGCTCGCACGCACAGTGGTCCTTACACCGTCCATTCCAGGCAAACAAACCCCCAGAACCAAAATCCTCTTAACCCCAATCATGCCCAAAACCATGGATCAGGCCGATCCATCGACGCCCGTGTTTCTGGAGATGATAGGGATCACTCCCGTGGTCAAAGGGAGAGCCAGTTGGAAGAAATCATTAAGCAACAAGCTAAGATCCTAGAACAACAGGGAAAGGCCATCGCCGATCTCCAACAGCTCCATATGCAGGCGGTGGCCGGAGGGGTGTTAGCAACTCAGCTGATCCCCCACCCAACCACCACTCTACCTCCACCACCCCCCATAAACCCAATCTTAGAGGACACATATGAAACCGACCACACTGCTCATCCTGGCCATCCCTTCACTCCGAGAATCATGGCATACGAGACACCCTCAGCCTTTCTCGGCCCAACGAGTGTTTCCAAATATAACGGGTTAACCGACCCTTTGGAGCATATCTTGTCTTTTGAAGGAGCTATGAACTTTTACGACGGTGGAGACATGATGAAATGCAGAGCTTTCTCCATGACTCTCCAACCACCCGTCTTAAGGTGGTACTCAGCCTTGCCCAGGAACTCTATTAACTCCTGGGCATAGATGAAGAGAGTTTTTCTGAACAGGTACACCGCTAGTTGCGTCCAGCCGAAGTCCGACCACGCGCTAGCGGGCGTTATGCAGCAAACCGAAGAGCCTTTACGGGAATATCTCTCACGTTTCCATTCGGAGGCAGGGACCGTGTCTAACTTAGAACCAAGCTTTGCAGTCTTTCTCTTCACTCAGGGTCTCCGAAACGGAGATTTCAAAAATTCACTTGTGGGCAAACCGCCGAGGGATATGGCGGAGCTAAGACATCGTTCTACTAAGTTCATAAACTTAGAAGAATTCAGCAAATGGCAAAGAAACAGAGACAGAGGCGAGCGGGGAGAGCCATCCTCCCAGGGGAGATCAAGAAGAGACGAGAGAAGGGATGACAGAAGGGAAGATCAAAGGAGGGGACCCCGGGGGGAAAGGAGATTTGGACCTCCCCGAGGGAAATTCGAGCAATACACCCCTCTCACAGTCCCAAGAAGCCAAATTCTGCAGGAAACAATGCAGACTGACCTCCGAGCGATAGAAAGACCACCCCCCTTGAAGAGAAGCCAGCGGCAAGATCGCTCCAAATTTTGCTCGTATCATGGTGGGTATGGGCACACGACAGATGAATGCACTTGGCTCAGGGATGTGATTGAGCAGTTAATCAGGGACGGTAAGTTACAGCAGTATGTCCGGGAAGCACTTGACCGACATACTCGAAGAAGAACTCCATCCCCTGACAGGAATGGTCGGCCGTCAACCAGGCAAGCCGATCAAAACACCAACCAACAACAACCAACCAATCAGCAGCGAGTGGCCATGGTAGAGGTTGCCACGACGGATCAATCCCCGCAAAACCTACGAGTCAACACCATTGCTGGAGGTTTTGCGGGAGGGGGAGAGAAACGGTCCGACAGAAAGAAATATATCAATCAAGTCCTTGCAGTTCACAACCATCCAATCCGAAAGAGAACCACAAGAAGTATTCCCATTAGCTTTTCTGATGATGATCTTGAAGGGGTGATCCCGGGTCATAACGACCCTATGGTCATCACTGCTTTGATCGGTAATTACGAGGTCGCCAGGGTATTCGTCGATCAGGGTAGCTCGGCAGATATCATGTTCCTAAACCTTTTCGAAGCACTAAAATTAAAAAACTCGGACCTGACCCCCTTCGAGGGAAAGCTGATCAGCTTTACTGGGGATGCAGTGGTTCCCCAGGGACACATCCAGCTGCCAGTGACCCTCGGGAACCACCCTTCGGCGAGAACCGAGATTATCAAGTTCCTTGTAGTCGATTGCCCTTCAGCATACAATGCCATCCTCGGCAGGACATGCTTACAGGCCTTCGGCGCGGTCGTGTCAACGGTCCATCTGGCTATGAAGTTTGAAGGTACTGACAGGACTGTAGTTACCATCCGAGCCGAGCATGAGAAGGCTCGACTGTGTTACAATGCTAGTTTGACAAAGATCAAGATTCCAGAACAAATCCAGCCAACGTTAAGTTTGAACAAGGGAAGTGTACTCTTGACGGATCTAAATGTTAGGTCCGATTTGGATTATTCAAGACCTACCCCTGAAGGAGAGTGGGAGTTCATTGTTTTGGATGAAAAACTACCAGACAGAAGAGTGAAACTAGGAACCAACCTTCCAAAAGAAATACGAGCAGAAATGCTCGAGCTTTTAAAGAAGAATAAAGATCTTTTCGCTTGGACCTCGGCAGACATGTCGGGGATTGATCCGAACTTGATATGTCATCGGCTCAGTGTTTATCCGACCGCCAAACGGGTCGCCCAAAAGAAGAGAAGGGTTGGCACCGAAAAGGCGGTAGTGATAGAGCAAAAGGTATCCGAGCTCCTTTCCGCCGGGTTCATAAGGGAGGTTAGCTACTCGGAATGGCTCTCCAACACCGTTCTGGTCAAGAAATCGAATGGGAAGTGGCGCATGTGCGTCGACTATACCGATTTGAACAAAGCATGCCCAAAGGACCAGTACCCTCTCCCCATCATCGACAAATTAGTGGACAACTCATTTGGCTACCAACTCTTATCTTTCATGGATGCATACTCAGGATATTATCAAATCCCGATGTACCCTCCTGATCAGGAGAAAACGGCCTTCATCACTGAAAGGGCAACTTACTGCTACACGGTAATGCCTTTCGGGTTGAAAAACGCTGGCGCAACCTACCAGCGTATGATGAACAAGGTCTTCTCGGGAATGATCGAACCTACTCTTGAGGTGTACATTGATGATATGATAGCTAAGAGTAAGAAGAAGGAGGACCATCCTCGGGACCTCGTGGCTATTTTTGATAGAATCAGAAAAGTTAACATGCGCCTGAACCCTGATAAGTGTACCTTTGGGGTCCCAGCCGGGACCTTTTTAGGTTTCATGCTCTCGGAGAGGGGGATCGAGGCCAACCCGGAGAAATGTCAAGCTATTCTGAACATGCACAGCCCATCTAATGTCAAAGAAGTTCAAAGGCTAACTGGTCGGATGGCGGCCCTCTCCAGATTTCTCCCTCAAGTAGCCAAGAAAGCTTTACCATGGTACCAGTTACTCAGAAAAAACAAGAACTTCCATTGGAACGACTCTTGCGAACAAGCGTTTACAGAGCTCAAGCAATACCTCTCGGCCCCTCCCGTCCTCACCAGTCCTCGGGAAGGGGAAACTTTGTTTTTGTATTTGTCCGTAAGTGAAACATCTGTTAGCTCGGTCTTGGTCAGAGACGACTCGGGAACCGAGCGTCCCATCTACTTTGTCAGCAAGGCCCTCCAGGGGCCTGAGATAAGATATTCCAGAATTGAAAAACTCGCCTTTGCTTTGGTGATTGCTGCTAGGAGACTCCGGCAGTACTTTCAGAACCACCCCGTAGTACTCAGAACAACTCAGCCAATCAGGCAGGTCCTCAACCGACCAGACTTGGCTGGAAGGATGGTGTCGTGGTCTGTTGAACTATCAGAGTTCGACATCACCTACGAGCCAAGAAAAACTCTCAAGTCCCAGATTTTAGCAGATTTTGTTTCAGAGCTATCAGATTCTACTTATTCCAACCCCTCCCAGCCATGGAAAATTTATGTTGATGGCTCCAGCCACAATAAGGGGGCAGGAGCAGGGATAATCCTTGAAAACGCAGCTGGCATTTGTGTGGAGTACTCCCTCAAGTTCGACTTCCCCACCTCGAACAACCAAGCAGAGTACGAAGCGGTGATAGCCGGCTTGCGCATGGCCCATCAAATGGGGGCGTCAGAAATTGAAGTTTTCAGTGATTCCCAGCTAGTTGTATCTCAAATCAAAGGTGAATTCCAAGCCAAAGAACCAATCCTTCAGAAATATCTAGAACAAGTCAAAGCTCTCACAGATCTTTTTCCCCAATTCTCCATCACCCACATCCCTAGGTCTTCTAACAGCCGTGCAGATATCCTGTCAAAGCTCGCCAGTACTAAAGGACCAGAGAACAACAAAACCCTAATCCAAGAAACTGTTCACCAGCCGAGTGCTATCTTAGCTGTGTCTCTAACCACCAGCTGGATGGACCCCATTAAGTAGTATCTCCAGTTCCAAATCCTACCTACCGACTCCTCCCAAGGAAAGAAGATAGTAAGACAAGCGGCTCAATACACCATGGTCGGCAACATTTTGTACAAACGGGGAACAGACTCCCCAATGCTAAGGTGTTTGGACCGAGCGGAAGCTGATCTGGTACTGGCCGAGGTTCATGAAGGAATCTCGAGCCACCATGTGGGTGCGAAGGCATTGGCTCGCAAAGTGCTCCGAGCGGGCTACTACTGGCCTACACTCCTCAGCGACGCCTCAGAACATGTTAAAAAGTGCGATTCCTGTCAGTTCCATGGAAATATTTTTCAACGCCCCCCAACGGAGCTACATTCCATGATTGCACCATGGCCCTTCTATCAGTGGGGCATGGACATCATAGGAAAATTCAAAACAGCCCCGGGGCAACTAAAATTTGTGGTGGTCGCAGTTGACTATTTCACAAAGTGGATTGAGGCCGAGGCGTTGGCTACAATCTCCTCCGCCAAAATTCAAAAGTTCTTTCTCAGACAAATCATCACCCGTTTCGGTGTCCCACACACCCTGGTCACCGACAACGGTACCCAATTCACTGCTAAGGTTTTCCAAGAACTTGTCAATCACTTTCATATTACCCATCACTTCTCATCCGTCGAGCATCCGCAAACCAATGGACAGGCTGAAGCTGCAAACAAAACCATCATCGATGGTTTGAAGAAAAGATTGTTGGATGCCGAAGGTTCATGGGCTGACCTCCTTCCCGAGGTATTATGGTCAATCAGAACGACCATACACACCTCAACAGGAGAAACCCCGTTCCGACTTACCTACGGTTGTGACGCTTTGTTACCTATTGAAACTCGGATCCCTACCTTCCGTATATCCGAGCGACCAATAGAAGTAAACGAAGATTTGTTAAAGGAAGAGTTAACCCTCAGCAAGGAAATCCGATCCCTAGCCTCGGACCGAGAGAAAAAAGCTAAGGAAAGACAATCCCGAGAGTACAACAAATGGGTGGTTCCGAGGAGTTTTGCCGTGGGAGACCTGGTCCTTAGACGAGCTGACATTGGACGGAAAAATTCAAGAGAAGAGAAGTTGGCTAAGAACTGGGAAGGTCCCTACCGAGTGATCTCGAAGACAGGCTCGGGGGCCTACAGACTTGAAACACTAACCAACCAACAGTTGAACAACTCCTGGAACGCCACCAAGCTCAAACCATACTATAGCTAAATGGGAGCCACAACACTGTCTGCAAAGATGAAATTTTATCATTTTAAATTCCTGTCATTTATCTTTAACATGATCTTAATTATCCTTTTTTGTATTTGACTCCCGTTTACAAACGGATCAAGGAAATTCGATGGAGCTTTTAAATTCTCGTATTCTCTTACTGTTAACGTACTATCCATTTCCCCTCAGCTCGCCACCGAGGCGAACTTGGATGTTTATGCATGACCTTCTAACAAGGACATATAAACTAACAATTGCAAGTACTTTAATGAGATGCCCGGCCAAAAACTAAAAACAGTTCTATAATGCCGAGGACCGAGGATCCCACCTAGGCCATAGGTCGGAGATTCGAAATCTAAAACAATAGTTTATAACGAGATAAAACACAATACTAGATCATAAAGAACAGAATAAGATTCGCTTCTTACAAGAACAATGTTACAAAATAAGATTCACTTCTTACAAGAACAGAATAAGTTCAAATTACCAAATTACACAGCAAAACACAGCAAAATACATCTCCAGGGAGTTAATCCTCGTCTTCGGACAAGGCAATGGATGACCCATCAAAGTCTTCTTCACTTTGCTCCAACTCCAGGGGGTTCGGCAGGTTAGGTGCTGATAAATCCACTTCAGCATCATCACGATAATCGATCATCCGATCACCATCAACCCCATAATATGGGCTAGTCCCAACCACTCGGATTCCAGGGTTCAAGAGCATTAACTGTTTGACAGCATTCACAAAAGAGTCGACAGCACCATGATCCCAGTTGAAGTGGTTCTTGCAAGCCAGTACCTTATGCTTCAAAGCCTTCCGACGAGTTTTGATCAACTCCCTCTGCACTTCGCCCAGTTCCCCTTGTAACCTAGTCACTTCGGCCTCCGACCTCGTCAAACGACCAGCAACACCTTCCAGCTCGTTAACCCTTTGACAAGCTTCAGTCAGCTTCGCCTGGGCCGCCTGCAGCAACCTTCCTTTCTCAGCATCCTTTCCAACCGTATCCTCCAGAGCCTTTAGAGCAGTCTCCCGAGCTCTCTCCGAAGCGTCAAATCTTCTTTGAAGCTCGGCGTTTGCCTCCGTTAGAGCTCGGAGATTTGCCTCACTTTCCCTCACTTGGCTTAGCAGATTCTTAGTTTCAGCAGCAGCAGCTTTCCTCTTCTCTTTCTCAGCCGACGAGAGGGTGGCACTGATGTCTTTCGCATTCTTGCTTAAATGAAACATATAGCTGGCGACCCTCAGCATGTTTCGGCCCAAAAGGTCACAATGGCACCTTAAGGTGCTTGCCGTCTGATCCGACAACCTTTTTTCATCGTTCGGCGTATAAACCAAGCCGATGAATTTCTCATTTAGCTTCCTTGCCCAAACACTCTCCTCGTCCGGGTCAGACAAATCGAACCACAGATTGGTCCTTTGAAGGTCGGCAACCTTCGCCTTCACCACCTCCACAGTCTTGCCTTTGCCTTTATCCAACTTAGCCCTTTTGGCAAGAGGCACCCGATCCTCTTCATCCTCCTTTCCTTCTACTTGCACCAGCGGGATTCCAGTAGCTATATCCCCCCCCTTTGTCGGTGAAGGACGAACAACCTGCACCACCTCGATCTCGGAGGGACAAGTTTCGGCGACAGTCACCGAGCGAGTGGCTTCCGAGGACATGTCTCCACTCCGAGAACCACTTGACCCAGCAGACGCCTTTGCTTTAGCAAGTTCCTTTATACGAGCAACAGCCTTGTTTTCCTTAGCCATTTTTTCTGCAAAACCAAGAATCCAAATGTTAAAAAAAAAAAAAAAAAATTTACCAAGCTCGGCTTTTATAAGCTCCTGGGGAAAAAGAATGATCTTCTTGATATCTACTGGACCATTCCGTCTAAGATAGGAAAAGAAGGTATCACAAGTGATCCTCTCGGCTACAGATAGCTCGGACTCATATTGATACTGATAAAGTTTGGGATTGCGGTTAAAAAACTCGGGTGACCAAGACAACGGAAACCGAGGCTGATCACCCTCCATAAACCAACAGTCCCCGTTTCCGACGAATTGATACTTAAAGAATAAAGGTTTAAAAGTCTTCCATGAATCTGTGAATTTATCGAAGAGGGCATGACCGTTGCGTGCTTTCAACGACACACACAATCTTTGGCGCGACCCCTTCTCGAAGATGTTCACTTGCGGTATATACAACCATAGAAACGCTCGGAGCGAACAAGTCAACTTTTGAGCTTCGCAAAACTTTTGAAAGGCTCGGATGAAGGCCCAACCGCTAGGATGTAGTTGGGTAGGAGCCAAGCGTAACCGACGCAACAGCTCTATTTCTATTTCAGTAAAGGGCAACTTCACCCCCAGTCGAATGACAACTTCTTCATACATGAAAAACTCTTTGCGACCCGCGGCGATCGCCGTACACACTCGGTCGTTGGCTGCCGGTGAGCTTATGGCATAAGATGTCCCAGTTTTATCCGTGGGGCAGGGGAGTATGTGGGCTCGGATATGACTTAGATTACTGTTGACCAAAGCCGACGGGGTTCCAAGCACCTCCAAGTCAACCCAGTCATAATCTACAGAGTTCGGAGGCACAAGGAACTCCTGAGGATGTGTGATGCACCTTCGAACCATACCTGGGGAAAGGGAATACTCGGCGTCAGAATCTATAAAATCAAGATTTTTAAACAACCTAGCCCTAGGTTTATTAGTCCTATAGCCGAGCCTGCTACACCTTCCCCTAACCCTAACAGCTTTTCCCCAGAAGGGTTTCTCCCAGGAACGGTTCGAAGGGCGGCGGGATAGTTGGGCACGCTCTTCCGCCGCTTGATACAACAGTTTCCTACCTTCCTCCTCCTCAAGGTTCCGAGGGTAATCTACTGATAGTGGTACTTCGGCCATCGGATCTACCATGCGATGGCGGAAGGGTGAAGGCAGAAAGTCCAGCACCTCCAGATCGGAAGACGAAGAAGAAGAAGAAGAGGAAGAATCCTCAAGATCACTCAAACCCAGAATCCTAGACCACTCCTCATACTGAAGCCAATTAATACTCATAATGAAATCTAAACTTACCCAGAAATAAGCCCAGAAAACTAAAACACAGGAACAAAATCTGCAACCAAAAACCCAGAACCTACGGAGAATATGATTCAGCAGAGAAGGAAAGAAAAGCGAAAAACAGGAACAAAAGAAGAAAATCAAAATACCTGAGAATTGGAGATGAGAACTGGCACGAACGAACTGGGGAATCAAGAACAGAAGAATAACGGCGTAGGGAAATTATAATCCAAAAGCCAATGAGACGAATTTCAGAGAGAAGAGGAGTGTCAGAAGTCTGAGTTTGAAGGAAAGTATGAAAAAAGGAGGAAAAGAGTAGTTGAAGGGGTGGTTTCCCCCCACGTTTGAAAATTTGGGCCTAATCACAAAAGCCCAAAAGCCTACATCGCGCCACTAAAAGGACACGTGGCGCACAACTAATGGAAAGAAGCATCTCGAAAACCCAAAAGGCAGCATGCACCATCATGACCCCTCTGACACAAGGCAGCACGTGTCATAGAAGGACATCCAAACGTCCTTTCAGTCAGTCAAGGGGACAGCGAGGCAGGGTGAGCTGTCCTGAACTCATTATCCCCTACCGAGCTTAACCCTCGACACCTTGAAGGTCACATACGAAGAACTCTCAGCTCGGCTCAAGACTCGAAAAGTCTTACCGAGCTAAGGGGCTTATGTGGTAGACCGACCCTCGGTCTACCCTAAAACGTCCTCGGCCGACCAGAATACTCACTGGCCGACCAGAATTCTCATTCTGCCGGGTCACGCATCTTTGGGCCGAGCACATGCCATAGGACCCACCCTAACGACTCTGGACCGAGTACAGGGACCTCTTCCCTTAAAGAGTCCAAGCTAAGGGCGCGTGAGCCTAGCTCGCCAACCAGATAAGACTAACCGCTAACAGGATAAGGATGAATGACTCATCCCTTATCCTATAAAGGGACACGTCAGCCCTACTGGACCTCCGTACAGGCCCATAGGGTACAACACGGCTCCCCCTATAAATAGCTGTCTCCAGCTAGGGGCTCAGGTACGTTCTTTCTCCCTAATCATACACTAGCACACACTTGTGATTAGGGAAACCCTAGTTATCCCAACTGGATAGCTAGCATACCAACAAAATCACACAGTAACATCAGACCGTATTCTAGCTCTTAGGTCTTCCATACCCTTGAGCTAGGGTTATACTCTGAACATTGTGTCTAGGACATAAGTAGTTGAAGGGGTGGTTTCCCCCCACGTTTGAAAATTTGGGCCTAATCACAAAAGCCCAAAAGCCTACATCGCGCCACTAAAAGGACACGTGGCGTACAACTAATGGAAAGAAGCATCTCGAAAACCCAAAAGGCAGCATGCACCATCATGACCCCTTTGACACAAGGCAGCACGTGTCATAGAAGGACATCCAAACGTCCTTTCAGTCAGTCAAGGGGACAGCGAGGCAGGGTGAGCTGTCCTGAACTCATTATCCCCTACCGAGCTTAACCCTCGACACCTTGAAGGTCACATACGAAGAACTCTCAGCTCGGCTCAAGACTCGAAAAGTCTTACCGAGCTAAGGGGCTTATGTGGTAGACCGACCCTCGGTCTACCCTAAAACGCCCTCGGCCGACCAGAATACTCACTGGCCGACCAGAATTCTCATTCTGCCGGGTCACGCATCTTTGGGCCGAGCACATGCCATAGGACCCACCCTAACGACTCTGGACCGAGTACAGGGACCTCTTCCCTTAAAGAGTCCAAGCTAAGGGCGCGTGAGCCTAGCTCGCCAACCAGATAAGACTAACCGCTAACAGGATAAGGATGAATGACTCATCCCTTATCCTATAAAGGGACACGTCAGCCCTACTGGACCTCCGTACAGGCCCATAGGGTACAACACCGCTCCCCCTATAAATAGCTGTCTCCAGCTAGGGGCTCAGGTACGTTCTTTCTCCCTAATCATACACTAGCACACACTTGTGATTAGGGAAACCCTAGTTATCCCAACTGGATAGCTAGCATACCAACAAAATCACACAGTAACATCAGACCGTATTCTAGCTCTTAGGTCTTCCATACCCTTGAGCTAGGGTTATACTCTGAACATTGTGTCTAGGACATAAGTAGTTGAAGGGGTGGTTTCCCCCCACGTTTGAAAATTTGGGCCTAATCACAAAAGTCCAAAAGCCTACATCGCGCCACTAAAAGGACACGTGGCGCACAACTAATGGAAAGAAGCATCTCGAAAACCCAAAAGGCAGCATGCACCATCATGACCCCTCTGACACAAGGCAGCACGTGTCATAGAAGGACATCCAAACGTCCTTTCAGTCAGTCAAGGGGACAGCGAGGCAGGGTGAGCTGTCCTGAACTCATTATCCCCTACCGAGCTTAACCCTCGACACCTTGAAGGTCACATACGAAGAACTCTCAGCTCGGCTCAAGACTCGAAAAGTCTTACCGAGCTAAGGGGCTTATGTGGTAGACCGACCCTCGGTCCTCGGTCTACCCTAAAACGCCCTCGCCCGACCAGAATACTCACTGGCCGACCAGAATTCTCATTCTGCCGGGTCACGCATCTTTGGGCCGAGCACATGCCATAGGACCCACCCTAACGACTCTGGACCGAGTACAGGGACCTCTTCCCTTAAAGAGTCCAAGCTAAGGGCGCGTGAGCCTAGCTCGCCAACCAGATAAGACTAACCGCTAACAGGATAAGGATGAATGACTCATCCCTTATCCTATAAAGGGACACGTCAGCCCTACTGGACCTCCGTACAGGCCCATAGGGTACAACACCGCTCCCCCTATAAATAGCTGTCTCCAGCTATGGGCTCAGGTACGTTCTTTCTCCCTAATCATACACTAGCACACACTTGTGATTAGGGAAACCCTAGTTATCCCAACTGGATAGCTAGCATACCAACAAAATCACACAGTAACATCAGACCGTATTCTAGCTCTTAGGTCTTCCATACCCTTGAGCTAGGGTTATACTCTGAACATTGTGTCTAGGACATAACAGAATCATCGAAGTCAGGGGCTTCAGTCAAATCAACGAGAGGATTAGGCAGATCCTTACCTTGTAAATCGACTTCAGCCTTGGTCTCAATATCAATCAGCTTCCCATTGTCGACAGTATGAAATGGATGAGCTCCGACCACCCTGAATTCAGTCTCAGGATTCAGAAATTGAATTTGCTTAATGGCTGAGACAAAAGAATCATCAACACTCTTGCTCCAATTGTAAAAGTTGCTTTCCACCTTTTTCTTGTGACGAAGTGCCTTCTCCTTCAATTTCTGGGCAACAGTAGCAGACCTCTCAACCTCAGCCTTCAGCTCGTCCATCTTCTGCCGACTCTCCTGCAACTCCTTCTTCAGTGCTTCCTCGGCCTCTTTCTTTTTATCCTCAGCAACCTTTTGGGAAACCTTCAAAGAGTCCCTCTCCTTAACCAGTTCACTTTTGTCAGCCTTTAAATTTTCCAACTCATTCTTTATGCGGTTCAGCTCATCCGAGAGGCTAGCCTCTTGAGCAGCAGACAATTCACGAGCCTCCTTTTGCTCGGCATTATAACCAGAGAAAAGACCATCAGGTTGCTTGGCCAAAAAATACGCAAGGTTGGCACCCCGAAGCAGATATTTGGCAAGAGTCATGTTGCAACGAGACCATTAGTCGGTAGAAAGAGTTCCAAAACGAGTACAGTCAGATTCAGAACAGATATATTGGCCAAACCTTTCGTCAAATTGTTGGTCCCATATAGATGTTTCTGGAGGGGTCGCAGCAGAAGATGGAGCATTGACATAAGAAGGAACAGCGGCAGCCTTAGCACTTGAACCCTCGACCCTCGGATTCGCACTGTCAGACACTTTTTCTTTTCCTTTATCCAACCGACGGCGGCGAATTTGTGGTTGAAGGGGAGAAATGACTTGGACTTGGCCGCTAGGGCCCAATGAAACCGTAGCGCCCACAGCCACCACGTTTGAAGTTGGCCGAGGGGATGCCTCGGTTGGAGAAGCAGTTGGAGCGGAGGTACTCAAGCTCGGGGTACTTAAGCTTGAAGACCCGGAAGCCGCGCTCGTTGCAGAGGTCTTCCTCTTCCTTCCCCTTTGAAGTAAAGCAGCCATCCGGGAAGCCATTTTTTCTGCAAAGAAAAAGAAAAACGAAGTAACATTAGAACGGATCAAAAGAAAACAGTTTTACCAAGTTCTGCTTTAACATTCGATTTCATGTAACTCTCAACTGCTCGACACACCTCCTTCTCATGTTCAGCCAGTTCTTTCCAATCAGATGAGTACGAGGCAATCGATCGGTTAAAAAAGCTCGCAGACCACTGGAGAGGAAACCGTGGAATTGGTCGGGTTTCACCAGGACGGGTGAACCAGCAAACTCCATTGCCGACAAAATTGCATTTAAAGAAAAAAGGTTTAAAACCCTTCCAAGATTCAGAATACTTGGTGAAAAGAGTATAGCCATTGCGGGACTTCAGAGAGACCCAAGGTCGTCTTACTGATCCTTTCTCAAAGGTGTTGCATTGAGGGGCAAATAGAAAAAAATCGAAAGAGTGCAGGACCACTCCATGGCTGAACACACTTGCTGGAAGCCCCTCACAAATGCCCAAGCATTGGGATGCAGCTGGGAAGGGGCCACTCTCAAAGTACTTAAAACACCTATTTCAAAATCGGTGAAGGGCATCCTAATCCCTAACCGAGTAACAACTTCTTCATAAAAATAAAAACCAGGATTACCCGCCGGAATTTGACTACAGACCCGTTCATTCAAACCCACAGGACTAATGGAGTATAGGTTCCCAGCATTATCACCAGGACACGGCAGAATTATAGCCCGGGTTTGATCTAGTGAATTTTCTGTTGAGAGCTCGGATTGAGTACCAAGAACTTCTCGGTCCACCCAATCATATTGATTTGCGTCCAGCGGAAATGGATAAAGTTCAGGATTAGAGACACACTTCCTCTTCATACCTGAGGAAAAGGGGGCACACTTGGAGTCAGAAGCAGAAAAACTTAACTATTTCAGATCAAATACTTACGGCTACGGTCGGTTGGAGAACACCTCCCTTTCAGGGCAGAATTTTCCCAAACCGACTGAAATGTCTAATACCTCTCTGTTGCTTCCTTAACCTCCTATGTTCTACCCTCTTGGCAATCCTATAGTGAATCACACCCTGCCTGAACTCTTTCAAAGTCTGAGGAAAATGCATGGCTATCGGTTTAACACAAATTTCTGGGTTTCCTCCTTTATGTGTTCTTGGGACATCAGAGTTTACAGATTCCTCACTCATGATAAACGCCGCTTCAGTACCAACCCTAAGAAGTTAAGTGCCGCAAAACGTAAAACAGACCTAAGAAACGCTACGACGATCACTCAGTAAACATTAAAGGGGGATGAAGAACTTCGATGGGACAACAGTGATTTGGAACAACAATGATTTGGGGTTTGTTCGAACCCTAGAAAAATCTTTTCAAAACTCAGGGAAGAGGAACCAGTGAAGATGCATTAAAAAGAAAGTTCTCAGCACATAAACACAGCAGATGGCATAAACGAACGCATGCAAAGAATCTAGAACAAGTAGAGAAGAAAGAGAAAAATAATTGAAGAAAAGCAGAAATTCATTACTTGATATCAGTGAATAATCAAGAAGTCGAAGAAGCGAAGACCACGAAGTGAGAAAACGCACTCAATGTAGTGAGGAAAACTGGAATGACAACAAGAACGCCTTTGATAAAATCTGGCTTCGATGATTAAGGTTACAGAAAAGCGATGAACAGAGGTGAGAGAGTTTAAAAGGTTTCTGAAGTTTGTTAGAATGAATTGTGAAAAACTGCCCTTTGGAATTCGTCTTAAAAACTTCCCTCCACTATTTCAAAAGGATTGGGCCTGAGTCAGAAAAAGCCCATTAGTATTGAAAACTAAATACGTGGCACCTCCGGGGTCAATCAAACGACACGTGTAAATTTGAAATCATAACGTTCAATCAGCAAAGTAAAGGACACGTGTAAACACAAGTAGAAGTGAAAGGTCACCTTGGGGTCAATCAAACGACAACTCTGATAAATGCACAAAAATGCTCGGGCACCTCTTTCAATCAGCAAAGTTCAGTCGGAAAACGGTTCGCTCGTCTCAGTAACTCGGCAGGGCTCAAATCACCCAACCGAGCTTGGGGGGCTTATGTAGTAGACTTATAGTGGACCGAGCGTCGACCGACCGAGAGCCTCATTACCCTTACTAGTATGATACTGATACAGGGCCAACGATCGGATACTTACACCGAGCAAACTGGGTTTCTACATGTAGGTCACGTACCGATGAGGTTAACACCGAGCACAGGACTTTCAATCTGATCCTTATCGTTTACAGCCTCATCAAACCATAACTACTCCTAGATTCCCACGACTCTTGGTAAGATAAGACAGCATTGGATAAGGTCCATCACTTACAGGATTTATGGATATGATCTTATCATAACCTCTACAAATCCTACTTGAATTCTACCTCTACAGAAGGCTCATCAGAACGGCCCACAACACACAGGTAATCCCCTATAAGAATCACCATGCTATAGGGGCAAAGGTACGTCTTCTCATCCCTAAGTTGACACTATCACACACATTGTTGACTAGGGAGAACCTGATTATCCCAACTTGATATTCAGAAATCCTAAAAAGTCCTATATTAACATCTTAGCTGGGATCATTCTTTAAGGCTCTTCCATAGCTTTAAGGTTGATCTTGGTTAAGGACACGACACTTACCAAAAACCTCAAATCCCATTTCACAAGGGAAATATTATTAACACTCGTTTTATTGGCTGAAAATTAATCATCTTCAACCTCTTATCCTTCTCACCCTCTTACCCAATTCCATGAAAATTAATTAGTATTTCAAAAAAAAAATCATAATTTCAGATAATTAATAATTAGTTTATCATCTATTTGAAAAAAAAATTAAAAAAACACAATCCTCTTTTAGTTAAAAAAAACGCAATAACATCGCCTGCTAAAGAGAATCAATCATCTAGTTCCACTCCATGTGCAGTACGAGTATCATTGGCTGAAGTCAAAACTGTGTACTTCAAATAACAGGACTTTCATGGTATTGCACCCTACTTTATGATATAGCAATGTCAATAAATGATTTAGATTCCTATAATAAAATTATTCAGTAAAAAAAATGAAACGCGTAGCTCTAACTGCACAAGGTTGTTTTTATGGAATTGATGAAAAAGATGAGAGGTTAAAGATAATCATGTGGATTAAGAATGAGAGATTGAAGGTAGTGGGTGTGAGCAGTGATAATTGGTTAAGTATTAACTTTTTAGGATTATGGGTACTATTATGGACCAGAAAAATACTTCATGAAACCGGGTTGCCGGGTCAAAAGGCCTCCTAAGGGCCACAATACTTCACGAAACCGGGTTACCGGGTTGAGAGGCATCCTAAGGGCCACAGTCTTCACGAAATCGGTTTACCGGTAATAGAGTCTCTTTAAGGTCCCAATACCTCACGATACCGGTTTACCGGTATAGGAGGCCCACTAATAACCCAAATCCTCCACTCAACCGAATTGACAGAAAATAAGCTTAGTAGTTGATAAGCATAGAGAGAGAATCTTCCCTTTACCTCGCGATACCGATATAACGGTTACATAGCGTACAAGGAAGTTAATCCACCTTCCTAGGATCCCTTTGGCAATGAAGTCAGCAGTAAAGCTGGTATACCCGTTTATCATAGGATTCCCACTTTATTCCTGTCATTAACCACCTACCGTTAGTGGGAATTCGGCGAAACCCATTGATGAGGAGGAAACACAACGGTAAGGATGGAGGCTTATATAAGTGGACTGAAGGTAACCAGGAATGTACCTTATCCACTCACACAAACACACACCACACCCAAGCAAATGACAATAGAGCTGGTATCCTGGTAATCAGGGTGCCATTCTTCAGTCTGAAAGCAACAAGTAGAAGAATTGAACGCTTGACCGCTTAGTTCAAGTACCAAAGATTCTATGACAGATCATTGGCGACCACAGTGGGAGCGAGAAATCTATTCCTACCACTTTCTGAGATAAGATAGATAACCGGTCACGTGGAGAACGTATGGAAACTAGCCACCACAGTGTGGAAGACCTGAGGAACCGTTTAAGTGGGGGACGAGCTCCCTCACACCAAAAAGACTTAAAGGAGCATTTGATTGAAGGAAGGAGACGTATGGAGGCTGAACGATCCAGGCATGAAAGTCCCCCTCATGTTGATCATGAGAAATCGCGGCAGAGGCCCTCCGTTAAAGGTGAAAGCCCCTCGCGTTCTGATCATGAGAGTAGAGGATCATCAGATGGACGTTCGCAGAGGAGGATGAACTTGGAAACGGAGTTGGCTCATCTTCGAAAGCGTTTGGATGCGCAAGATAAGCTGATGAAAGAGTTAAAGAAGGGGGCAACATTTTCCTCACAAGGGGTTGAGGTTGATCCTACGATGGAGGAAGAGCAAGAGGAGAGGGATCATCCCTTCTCTGATCAAATAATGAACTTCCTGATGCCAAAAAAGCTTAAGGCCCCGACCAACGTGGATTATTACTTTGGAAATTCTGATCTCCAAGAGCACATAGACAGTTTCCTGGTGGCGATGTCCTGTCAAGGGGCTAAGGATGCGTACAAGTGTCGCACTTTCCCTTTAACTCTGAAAAAAGCAGCATTACGCTGGTATTCAAAGCTGGAACCCAATTCAATCAGATGTTGGAAGGACTTGGCGGCAAAGTTCCTAGGCCATTTCACCACAAGCAAGGCACAACCAAAATCCGAACACCACTTGTCCCAGATTAAGCAAGGAAAAGATGAATCACTAAGGGACTTCCTCACTCGGTTCAATTCAGAATATCTGTCTATCAGTGACATTGAAGCCTCTATGGCACTTCACTTGCTGATGAGGGCTTTGAAACCTGGTGAATTCGCTGATCATTTGGTAATGCACAGGATTAAGACCATGGATGAAGTCATGGAAAGGGCAGAGAAGTACATCAATCTTGAGGAATACCAGAAAGCCCAGGATAATTACGTCCCTGGAGGATTTGGTAAGAAGAAGGAGGTTGGGAGAAGAGATTCAGGGGATAGGAAACCAGAAGGTAAATTTGACGAGTACACACCCTTGAATGCTTCAAGATCTCAGATTCTCTGAGAAGTTATGAATGCAGAGCTAATGGAGGTCGACAGACCACCCTCGCTGAGAAGGCCACCAACGAGAGAAAACCAAGGTAAGAGATGTAGCTGGCACGGGGGATATGGACATACTGATGATGAATGTGTCCAACTCAGAGATGCGTTAAAAATATTGATCAAAAGAGGAAAGTTGGATAGGTATGTCCGATTTTCTAGAGGGGTACCCAATGAGCGTAACCCTAGAAGAAGGACTAGGAGTCCGGTCAGGAGGAGAACCAGGAGTCCAGACAGGAGGAAAACCAGAAGTCCTGATAGGAGGAGAACCCGTTCACCATCAAAAAGGGATAGAACCCCGAAACATGCTCAAACCAGGAACTCATCAGCCAATAGAGAAGGTAACAGTGATACTGGAATTGAGGATTTGGAACTAATCACAACCATTGCAGGAGGTTTTGCAGGGGAAAGCGAATTTATCACCTCTCGAAAGCGGCAGCTAAAGCTAACAACAATGGCTATCGCCTCTTCCAGCAAACAGAAAGTGTCTTACCTCCTCATCATGTTCACTGAAGCAGACTTGGAAGGAGTCATTCCCCAGCATAATGACCCGTTGGTGGTAACATGGATAATTGACAGGTTCCGCGTTTGTAGAATGATGGTAGATCAGGGAAGTTCTTCAGATATTATGTTCTCTAAGCTTTTTGACCGTTTGAAGTTGAAGCCCCAGGACCTCCGCCCCAGTCAAAAGGAGTTAATCGGTTTCACTAGAGATACTATCAGACCTAGGGGGTACATAGACATCAGGCTAACACTGGGAACACCTCCTCGATGTAGGACCGAAAAAGTGTGCTTTGTGGTGGTAGATTGCCCATCAACTTATAATGCGATCTTAGGGCGCCCCACCTTGAAGGCATTTCAAGCTATTGCTTCTCCCCTCCACATGGCTATGAAGTTTCCAGGAGAAAAGGGTTCGGTTATCACTGTCCGAACAGATCAAATGCAAGCAAAAACCTGCTACATAGCTAGTTTGAAAGACACTAAGGAGAATGCAAGGGAACAAGCACAAATAAAGAAAGGCAAGACCCCTGCTTTCCTATTTTCTGAAAACAATGATAGGAAAGAGAATAAAAAATGCAGATAAACTTCGAATCTACTACAGTTGAAAGCCCCCTTTAGAGTGGATTGACATGAGAAAGCAATTTTAGGATATTTCAATTTGAATAAGGCTTTTAAGCCATCGTCATTTCCCTTTCAAAAAGGCCTTTTGAGCCATCGTTGTCTTTAGTTAGTGTGAGAGCTTTCTCAGTTGTAAGAATTTCATATTATAATTTCAGTTTGCATTTGTGGTGTTCTTCTTAACGCCCTTAAACTGGTTTCACGGTTTAGTAGTGCAGTTTAGACATTATTCCATACCAGCAAACCAGTTTGAAGGTTTACCGTTCTTTAACCCCACTAAACCGGTTTAACGGTTTAGTAGTGTGGCTTTAACATTCACAATAATTCACCGGTTCAACGGTTTACCATCCACCATTTCCACTAAATCGGTTTCACGGTTTATTAGAGCATATGTAATCTCAGTCAAACCAATTTGACGATTTATAAAATGCACAAGATATATATACCACTAAACCGGTTTAACAGCTTGGAAGTGTGAGGAATCAGTATTTGTTATGGTAAGCTGGTTTATGCATGCTTTAAACAAAATTCACAAGTTTACAAGAAGTTTGTGAATAGAGTGAATTTTCCAGTCCTACGAAAATTACTGAGTCCAACTTAAAGTACACCACCTATTCGGCTAGCCACCTTGTAGGGAGTGAAATGGGTAAGAGGATGTCCTAAAAATCAATAAAAGACACCACCCATGTACTGATGGTAAGACTACTGTTAGACTTCTTTCGGAGTCTAATAAGGTTAAAAGGAATTTCCTTCGTTGGCTAGAAGAGAAATTACCAAATGTCTACCAAGTATGGGCACAAATTGAATACCAGAGTCGAACACGTTTAAATAAAGGCAATACTTTTTCATTCATAAAGAAGAGAAGAAAGTACATTTCTGAGAAATGATGCTTGCATAAATCTAGAAAATTTGAATGACTTGTACGTGGAGAAACCGGTATACCGGAAATACTGCAAATTATCCAAATAAGGACACGCTTACCGGTTTAGCGGCAAGGTTCTTCAAGAACCCAAGTCCTTTCCGGTTTACCGGTATACAAGCTTTATGAGGCTTCAAAGAAAGTCCAAACCAATGTAAACCGGTTTACCGGTTATACGAAGACAAATCGGCTAGACAACCAAAGTATTTTCTGATCCTGTAGAATTATTCATACCAAGCTTTACAAGGGTAAACCTTGGTCTGGGGGGGCAACTGCTATGGACCAGAAAAATACTTCACGAAACCGGGTTACTGGGTTGAGAGGCCTCCTAAGGGTCACAGTCTTCACGAAACCAGTTTACCGGTAATAGAGTCCCGTTAAGGGCCTAATACCTCACGATACCGGTTTACCGGCATAGGAGGCCCACTGATAACCCAAATCTTTCACTCAACTGAATTGACAGAAAATAAGCTTAGTAGTTGATAAGCATAGAGAGAGAATCTTCCCTTTACCTCGCGATACCGATACAACGGTTACATAGCGTACAAGGAAGTTAATCCACCTTCCTAGGATCCCTTTGGCAATGAAGTCAACAGTAAAGCTGGTATACCCGTTTATCATAGGATTCCCACTTTATTCCTGTCATTAACCACCTGCCGTTAGTGGGAATCGGCGAAACCCATTGATGAGGAGAAAACGCAACGGTAAGGATGGAGGCTTATATAAGTGGACTGAAGGTAACCAGGTATGTACCTTATCCACTCACACAAACACACACCACACCCAAGCAAACGACAATAGAGCTGGTATCCTGATAATCAGGGTGCCATTCTTCAGTCTGAAAGCAACAAGTAGAAGAATTGGACGCTTAACTGCTTAGTTGAAATACCAAAGATTCTACGACAGATCAGGTGCAAATAATAGGATTTGGTTGTGAGTATTATATATATGGGTGTAAGTATTAATATAAGGGTAATATTGATAAGTAAATCCAAAAGATTATAAAAACCTAATAATGAAACGGGTGTTAATAACTTCTCTCATTTCACAAACCCTAGCAAAAACCATGTATCCCATTTCACAAAGCTTGCCTCCGTCTTTGCCACTGACGTGAACCCACATTTTGGTGGGAGAAGTAAGAGCACCTCCAGCGGTTTCTTTATTTCGTTCGTTTCCGGTGAAGGAGAAGGACGTTCGTTCGTTTTTCACCACCGTTCTCTAGTTCGCTACACGTTCGTGGCAGAGGGGGTCATTATTTTAATAATAAAAATGAGAAGGAAAGAGAGAGAAACACAACACAACACATCAGAACAATGCAATCCCAAATCTTCAACGGTAAAATTCAGAAAAAATTCCAGAAAACTAAACGAAAATTACAAAAAAAAAAACAAGAACAGAATTGCAAAATCAAGAAATTGTTACATAAAACCCCAAATTCACGATCTTGCTTCAATCAAAAATTAAAGTTGATGCATGTTGAGATTTGTGGAGGTGGTGTTGAAATTTCATCATCGTTCATACCAGCGGTGGTTGAACTTGATGGTGTTGATTTGCATGTTGAATCGGAGATGAGTGGTGAGATGGGTGAAGTCGATGTTGGTGAAATCGGCGGTGAAATGGATGATGATGAATCAGTGAAGTCGATGATTTGGTGCTTGGTGGAAGGGACGAAGGATGCTTGGTGGTGGAGGTTGAGGGGAGATCGAAGAAGAAGGGGTGCTTGTTGTCTTGGCGGTGGAGATCGAATGAGAGAAGAAGAAGAAGAGGTGCTTGATGCCGTTGGTGGTGGAGACAAGGGAAGAGAGGAGAGGGTAGAGAAGAGTAGAAGAAGAAGTGGACGGAGGAGAGGCGCATAAAAGAGCAAATATGTGGGAGTATGGTTAGTGGTGGAAGTTTGGAAGGGTCTAGAAGGGAGGGAGTTAATATTTTCTTTAATGGGAGAGTACATGGACTACCGTGTAATTTTAGTTGAGGCCCAGCAAGAGTATATGGGAAAGTATAAAAGAGTACTCCCTACCTCGATCCTTCCTAATTTTAACACCTAGGTCTAAACTTTGACGTATGTATTAATTTTTTTTAAACCTGTATGTCTCAACCAAGATGTAAGTAATAATAGTTGAAAAAAAATTAGTTGAAAAAAATTTAGATGAAAAAAAAATAGTTTAAAAAAAATTAGTTGAAAAAAATAAGTTAAAAAAAAATTAGCCGTTCAAAAATAAGTTATTCAAAATGTAGTTAGTTTTTTTGGCGGTAAAAAATATGGTTAGTTGATGATGGTTATATTTATTAAAAAATATTAGAAGTGTGAGGTAGGTAATGAGACCTATTTATGAACGAAAAATAGGTTTATGGATGGAATAAAAAAGTGGTTCACGTTATTAAAGGTTCTTAAAATATATAAAGATGTGAAGAATAATAAAATAACCTGCGAGGTTGATTTAAAAACGAAAAAGTGGTTGTTCACTCCAGGTGATCTGAGCCCACTTGATTTGTAGTGAGAGAGCTTCAGGCTAAAACCATTCCAAAACCTCTCTGTCTTCCCCTTTTCCCCTTCATTATTCCTTCTTCTCTTTATAAACATTCTCTTTCCCAAACCCCTCATCCTTTATCTACTCAACTCAAGCAAGGTACCATCATCTCTCTCTTTCCTCATGTTTTAAAATGTACTATTTGCTTCATTATCATTTTTGCACTCTCGACTTGCTTCTGAGTTTCTGATTCTTTCCCCCACACTCACTTTACCCTTTTTCCGTTTCCAATCTCACTGCTTTCTCCGTATCATTTCTCCTTTTTTGTTTTTTTCAAAGAAAATTGCTTTGTTTCACGCTCATTACCTTCATTTATGAATGATCATTCGTAAAGGTGTCACCTTTTTAATGCTTTTAATTGTTGGCCATCTTATGTTATCACAACAATTCGCCGTTTCAAGAGTTTCGGAGCAAAATCTTTTTATTTTTCGGTTCCAGTTTTGATACATGTACAAGCACTGTTGCTCATGTTAAATTTTGGTTTATATATATATATATATATATATATATATATATGTATGTATGTATGTATGTATGTATGCATTTACTTATAATAATCAAAGAATGAAAAATGACCTCCCTCCGTTAGTTAATGTTGTTAGTATCATTGGAATTGTTAACATCGATATATTATTGTTTAATTAGGGTCTTTGTGTGAAAGAAGTAATTTTGTCTGTTTTTGGTTTCCCATGTACCCACCTACGCGAGCATGGTGATTAATCCTTTGGGTAGGGTATTGTTCGACCTTTTCGGGGATGATCCTCTCAACTCAACTCAAATTCTTTACATTTGGAAGAGTTGGGATCGAATCCTCAACCACTTGCTCAAGCGACACAGTTCGACACCAAGTGTGCCAACCTCAGTTGGTAGTAATTGTTGTCTTTGCAAATTAAAATAGTAGCGTATAAAAAGGATCATAACAAAGTCCAAAATTAGTGCTTATATTTAGGAACGAATGGATTAATTGGATGGGAGTAACATAGTTCTTTATGCATTATGCAGCTTAAAGTTACTAGCTTTTTGTTTGTAAATTATGTTTTCCAGGTTTCAAGTTTCTTTTTAATGGTTGAAAGTTATATTTTAGGAGATTTCTGGAAATATTAGTTTGGGTTCACTATTGTTACCAGTTATGACCATAGTTACTGGGAAAATGGTATGGGTTCGCCACTTTTTAAGTTATTTTTACATGACTCTCTTTAAGGCGAACTTAGTATGCGGTATGTGGGATAAATGATAGAACCCGGTAACCATGGTTATAACTTTGCCACACTTATAGTTCAGTTGTTTTTCTTTTCCCAAATAAAGGGCTAGCCTCAATAGTCAACAGTCAACACAATGTTAAGGTTATTTTCTTGTGATGTGGAGGCCATTTTTTCAAATCCTGGAAACAACCTTTCTGCATGTTGGTGTAAGGTTGGGTACATTTACCTTCCCAACACCACGTCGCGTGGGAGCCTTGTGCACGCCCATTATTTTTTCAAATACTGATTAAAAAAGGTAGTTAGGTTCTAATCTAATGCATCGTGCTCATATTTCAGTTGAATATTTTACTATCCGTTCCAGAAAAGTGGAAGGATTATGCATGAGTCAGCTATTCTGAACAATCTTGATTTTGTGCTAAATGCCCTTCAAAAAGAGAATTTACAGTTATCCGATGATATCAAATTTCAAGCATGTAAAAGATAAAAGATTTATTGGCTAATCTGTTTTTAATATTTGCTGTTCAAGGATAGAAGATGCTATGAGTCTTCTCATGGAAACAAAGACAGAAGATTGTCGCACTGTTGTGCCCAAAAAAACAATCGCTACACCTAAGGCTATAATACACCAAAATTTTGGCAATAAAGCTTCCTACACTGTAGAGGAAGTGTTGGAGCATCGTCAGACTGAATGTCCAGGATTAAGTATTCAACAGAAGGGACCCTGTCTTTATCGCTGCACGTTGCATCTTCCAGAACTCTCTGTTGTGTCAGGGACCTTTAGCAAAAAGAAGGATGCAGAGCAATCTGCGGCAGAGATGGCTATAGAGAAGGTATTACTTAGTTAATGCGTTTCATTGTGCAAAGTATTGAGTTTTAGTATACTACATTGCTTCTTGATTAATTCTCATTAGAAGTTGACATATGTATATTTGTCTTGAATCACAATTGGCATTAGGCAGCTCTCTACCATCCCAATTATTTTAGACTAGCTTCAACCTTTGAATTTCTTTATTTATTCAAGCAAGAGCTTTATATCTTGCAAGAAAAGGTAGAACCTCTAAATTACTTATTTAAATGCATTTTGTTTTTGATGATTATTTTGTTCTTTTGCTTTGTATTCGAAGATTATAGTAACCCAAGTGGGAACTTGGAAAGATGGGTTTGCTTTCTTATGTCTGGAAATGTCAAAGCCACCCACTGAGATTACCTTTAGGAATCTTCTAAAGCTACAATTTATTTTAATTTCTATGCTTTCTATTTAGATTTTTTTTTTCTCATAAATTGTTACTGCTTCATAGTAACTGGCTTTATGACATTATGTCTGCTATTTCAAGTGTTTACATGGGTACTATAAGGATTATGGCATTTTAACTTTCACAATGATAATATAACTATTGGTTACTCTCTGTAGCTTGGCATCCGTACTGTGACTGAAGATCCCACTCCACAGGAAGCATGGGAAAATTTAGTTGCTCGAATTTCCTACATATTTTCAGATAAAGTAGGTAATCTATTTGAATTTTAAGCTGTTTTTAACCCTGTGTACAGTGTTATTTGATACCTATTGTCAATTATGAAAAATAATTATATTACTCCCTCGGTTCCAATTTAACTGTCACTTTAGAAATTTCATACGGATTAAGAAAGTCATTTAATGTTTCAATTTTCAAGAGAATTATTAGATAACTTTACTATAATATCTTCAAAATACATTAATTATCACCCATTTCACATATTTCAACACATTAAATGCAGGGTTAAAGTTGGAAAAAATCAATTAATACACCCTCGAATTCCTAAAGCGACAAATAATTTGGAACAAGTTAAAAATGCTAAAGTGACATATAAAGTGGAACGGAGGGGGTAAGACTTAAGAGCCCTGCAGTTCCATTTTTGTGATAGATTATTTTATTTAGTTAGTAGGATTAGGATAGCTGCATAAATCTCCAAGTATATTTTTTCCCACTCGGCAATTCTTATGAATTAATTCCTTTTTTCATATATGTTTGTATTAAGTGGTTCCAATTATTAGAGCAACTTATATGTAGCTTTCAGTTCTTTGTTATGTTATATCCTATTAATTCTATCTCTACTATATTTTTTGGGAGAAGTCTTCCTTGTTGTTCTGTAATTTACTTTTAGTATGATAGTTGCAAATATGTTGGCTGGCCATCATGGTGAGAAATTAGTCAAAAGGAAATTTAATTGTTTGACTATGTCATTCTAATATTATCTGTTAGGGTGTGTTTGGATAAAGAATTTGTAATTCCTAGAAATTTAAATCTTTTCCAGTCTCTCCAAGGTAGGGAGCATGGAGGTGAGGTAATAAGAGAGGATTTGAAGGGTGTAGATATAAGAGGTTGAGGGAGGATTTCAAAAGTCATCCTCCTAATGTGGAATTTTGAAATCCTCCATCAACCTCTAATCTCAACACTTTCAAATCCTCTCTTATTACTTCACCTTCATCCTTCTACTTTGAATTAGCTTGAAATGCTTTTTATCCAAACACACCCTTTGTGAATTTTAATCCAGTCTGATACTCATTTTTCTTGTCATTCGACACATCTACAGTTTCTTTCTTCTCTTCATCCACTCAGTGGTCACATTGGAGCAGCTTTGTGGAGGAAAGGTGATCTTTGTGGATCAATTCCTATTTCTGTCCTTGCCGTCTACGACGCTAAGCTTAGTAGCTTGAGTAAATGTATTAATTCTGAGGTGGAGTCAAATCCATTTTTGGTTATTTCGTACATAATGAGGGCCACTGCGGAGTTATCTGGGCTTCTTGCTACACCTGAACGGCATCTCTGGATTAGAAAGCAGAGTCCATACCCACAAGATCTTATAGAGTCATTAATGAAACAAGACAGTTCACAAGAATGCATTCAGGTTGCTGCTGTACGAATCCCTGGTTCATTGGAGAAATCTGTTGAAGCAGTAACTCTTCATGTTTCTTCAAAAGATTACTACCTTGATATCATTGCTAATGAACTTGGTTTTGAAGATGCCGCAGATGTTCTGATTTCAAGGTAGGATGAAATCACAGTGAAGTTTCTTAGTTTAGATTATTGCTGTCTAACTTATTCTTGACCTCTGTCAGGAATTTGGGTAGAGCTTCTTCTGAGACAAGACTGTTCTTTGCTGCTACAAACTCTTATCTATTGGATCAATCTTCTAAAATGCCAAATGGAAAAGAAGCCCATCATTTTGAGGGATCTCTGAATGTAAGGGCGAGTTACTTGTCCGGGCAAGATATAATTGGTGATGCTATATTGGCATCCATTGGATATACATGGAAATCCAGAGATCTTTTCTATGAAGATGTTATGCTTCAATCATATTACAGGTTCTTTAATTTCACATCATCTATTGAACTGTTTATTGTATAATGGTCAACAAACTTATATTACCTTCTAGGCTAAACTTACAAGTAAAACTTGGTGAGAAGATAAGTGCTATTATGTCATATACTTTTGCTATTTCCTGGTGGTCAACTGAAGTTTTTTTCCACAGAACAACTTTTAAAAGTCTTTGCAAATTTTTTAATTGTAATGAGAACTGAGAAACTCTTTTCTTTACTTCTTTGTCCCATTTTTGAACTTAGAAAATATGTCCATATAGGATTGTTATATATCCCAGTATACTGCTCAACGATGCCAATAATTCTGTCCAGACTCTACCTTTATCCGTTCTTTCGATTCTGTCAAACTTACTGTGTTGCCTATTTATCCAATCAATAAATTCTCTAGATCTTCGATATGTATTAGTTCTTGTTTCCTTCTTGGGTTGAAGGTTTGGCTTGTCCTGATTAATGTTATAAATGACCATTTTGTTAAATATTTTGGTCAAGAATTCCAGATGTTGCTTCAGACTGAATGGCTACTCAAGAGTTTCTGTTTTTCCATTTCAAAAAAAAAAAAAAAAAAGAGAGAGATTATGTTCTTCCTTCCATAGATTCTTGTATGCTTCACCTTTTTTGGGAGTGATATTGTCTAATTTTGTCCCATGATTCTGCGTTTGGTCCTTTTTTTAGTTACAAGCATTGTTCAGCTTTATCTCTGCAAAATTACATAACTTTGCATTATTTAATGATTGCTAGTTTGCCTGTACAGGATGCTTGTAAGGAAGACTCCAGGTGGCATTTATAAATTATCCAGAGAGTCTATGCTCACAGCTGAGTTGCCTTCAATATTCACAACAAGAGCTAACTGGAGGGGTTCCCTTCCCAGAGATATACTCTGTACATTTTGCCGCCAGCATCATCTGTCCGAGCCTGTTTTCTCCACCATAAGTCCTCCTGTCAAAGCATTATCTGAATCATCAGATTCGGAGATGTTCAAGTGTGAAATAAAATTACTTTCTAAGCATGGAGATTTGATAATTAAGTGTTCCCCAGAGGATTGTTTTAAGAAACAGAACGATGCAATTCAGAATGCTTCTTTGAAACTTCTATCATGGTTGAACAAGCATTTCAAGAATATAATTGTTCCTTTTGAGAAGCTGGACGAGTCTACGGACTATGATATCCAGATTTATTCAAGAAATATTTTGAGAGGGATTTCAGCATGTCTATCACTTCACAATGGTCCGCTTAATGCAATTGAATTGCATAAAATACTTGAATCAATCTGTGTGAATTCATCTTATACCATGTCTGGGAATGGATTAAGATTTGAAGGTCCAGATTCTGGTGTCTGTCCATCTGATGGATGTTTACCTTGTATTAGTTATTCAATTTCATTGATTGTGGAGGGTGAGAATACAAAAGAAGTGATTGAAGTTTGTAATGATTTTGAGTTTGAGGTAGGAGTTGGTGCTGTGATTTCCTATGTTGAGGAGGTTGTTATGCAGATGTCTGTTGGCCAGTCTGCTTATTTCACTACAAGTGTGCCCCCTGATTTTATTTTCGCTTCAGCTGGGGATTCTGCCAAAATAATGTCCCTGTTATCATCCAGTGGGTTACTTTCTCTTGTCAACTACACACATCTAAATTACTGATGTTCTACATTCCTTATACGAAGACTTAGTTTAGGGTTTCTTCTTTTGTCAGTTATTTATATTGTTATTTTTCAGAAACGTGCTGCATGGAGTATGAAGTAAGTTTGATCAAGATAACAGAACCTATGGAGGAAAGAATGGAGCAGGCTCTTTTCAGCCCTTCACTTTCAAAGCAACGGGTAGAATTTGCAGTGCAGCGCATACTAGAATCCGGTGCTACTACTTTGGTATACAAAATATTCTCATTTTCTGTTTTCTTTATGTTAATTGTACTTGTTAATTTGATGTTCTCTTTCATCACAGCTTGATTTTGGATGTGGATCCGGAAGCTTGTTGGACGCATTGTTAAATTATTCAACTTCTCTGGAGAAAATTGCTGGTGTTGATATTTCACAGAAGGGTCTTATCCGTGCTGCAAAGGTCCACAACACTTTTGTATATCAAATTGTTTCAATTTCATAATAGTTTTATACTTCTTTTTCTAAAGTAGAGTACCTAAGGTGTGAGTACAAAAAGAACCAGGTTCCATTGTCCAAAAGATGTAATGCTTGGAGCATTGTTCGCACAAAATAGAACTTAAAAAATGCCAATGTGGTAGATGTTATTGTTATGTTATGCGAACCAACTCTTTGCAGAATTTGAGAAGGCTGCTATTATGCCCATTGGGTAATATGTGAATATTTTTTGTTCATCAACTCTTGTTATGTGCATAATGGCTCCCAAGACTTTTGATAATGGCATAGTAATTGGCCATACTATTTTGTCATTTTATGTAAGAATACCACGGAGTGTGAGCCATGGCGCAACGGTAAAGCTGTTGCCTTGTGACTTGGAAGTTATGAGTTTAAATCTTGAAAACAACTCTTTATAAGGGTAAGGCTGCTCATATGTACCCTCCACAAACTCCCAGACCCCACTAGGTCGGAGTCTTGTGCACTAGGCCTCCCTTTTTAAGTAAGAATACTACTCGGATTTGCCTGTTATATATCAAAGGGAAATATTTTTAACATCTGAGGTTGATGTATTTGAGATAAATAGTTGTTAAATTGTCTTATGCTTGGAAATATTGTTTATACATTGAATTAAAGATTATGCTGGATAATGCAAGACAAAGGTTGATGACTGACTGCACACAGCCTTTTGATCTTGGTGATCTTGGTTTTGGAGGACATAGTTGTGTTGGGTGTGAAAGAAACTGGCATCATGATTTTATTCTTGTTTATTACAGCGAAATTTCTTAGTTTATTGATTGGTTTTTGTGCAAGAATTCTGCAGGTACTTAACTCAAAGTTAGTCAGAAATTCAGATCCTGCTTTGCAACGGGCAGATGTGAAATCATTAATTCTTTATGAAGGTTCAATTACAAAATTTGGTTCCGGGTTGCATGGATTTGATATTGGCACTTGTTTAGAGGTACTTCTTGTTCCATACTCTACGATTGACTTTGTTTGATGCTACATGCCCAAATGTTAGATCTATTTCTTCTCTCTTCTTTCTCCTTGTTATTCATCCATGACATATGGTTTAATTAGTGTTGAATGTAGAATGTGGTGACTGCGGTCATTCCTATCCTTGATAGATACTTGAATATATTATCTACACATACCAGTTCAAGTACTCAAGACCTGTGTGATGTTGCCATTGTGACCATTCTTATCATTCTTTATCCAGCGAGGAACAAGCACTAATGCATTATTATCACTTTGAATAGAATAGTATAGTCTAAAAACTACACAACACTATATATATCTCTTTACTTTCCACGCTAATTCAACTGAAATATACCTTATACTAGCCATTTCATTTTTATCGATGCATTACGCAACCACTGACTTGTCCTTGTGGCGACCTAATATTTTGCTCATACAACAATATTTATACATATAAATGTGCTTCTTGTAGAAACTGTGATTGGCATGAAATTGAATCAACTGATATGAATTGCTGATACCATGTAGGTGATTGAACATATGGAAGAAGACCAAGCTTGTCTATTTGGCGATGTGGCATTAAGTTATTTCTGCCCAAAGATTCTCATTGTTTCTACACCTAATTTTGAATACAATGTAGTGCTCCAGAAGTCCAATATGATACAGGAGGATGAGTCGGATGAGAAACGCCTGTTACAATCATGCAAGTTTCGCAACCATGACCATAAATTTGAATGGACCAGAGAGCAGTTCACACAATGGGCATCAGACTTGGCTGCACGACACAATTACATTGTCGACTTCAGCGGGGTTGGTGGTGCTGCTGATGTTGAACCTGGCTTTGCTTCACAAATTGCTGTTTTTAAAAGGGAATGGACACCTCAAGATGACATGCTGAATGATGCTGATAGAGAACATCATTATAATGTAGTATGGGAATGGAATAGCAAAAACAAATGAACTTTTTTGTAATTAAAAAAGGTTAAAACTGTATAGACTGTAGTGAGATCTGGTACAATTCTTTTTGGCACTGATATTACTGGGGGTATTTGAAAGAAGAGAAGTAAAATTGTTCCAACTTGTATATGAGAGAATAGCACGTTGATTGAGAGGTTTAATTATGGCGTCTTTTTGCTTGGATCATGATTTTTTTGAATTGAGATTCCTCTATGTATTGTCATGTTATGTTATGTTATCGGTTCTTTTTTATTTCTTTTTTCGGAAAGTCTTCACACTCGAAATTGAGAGACTAATGTCCACGTAAGTCAGTCCAGTTGGTAGCTGTAGGGACACCTAGGTAGCTTAGACCCCCAGGTCCTGAATTTTAGTCTCAGGTACCTCCTTTGTAATAAAAAAAAAAAAAAAGAAGTTGAGAAACTAATCTCCTGAGCTCAACCGTTTATAGAGCCTCCCCAAAATTGTGACTCATAAGACTTGAACTTGAGACCACATGATCCTTTGACACTTTGTTAGTTGTTACCTAGGGAATTGGTAAGTGATCATGAGATCAACACATGTTCTGTTGTTATGGGTTCTTTTAACATGTGAGGGAGTCCTATAACATATTTTAAGGAATCCATAATGAGTAAGTTTGTACTCCAAAGAGTAGTATTCTTAGCTGGCGTAACAATTTATTTCTCTGAGTAATAATGTACTACCTCCGTCCCTAATTATAAGGCCCTTTTGAGAGATTTCACGTCCATTAAGAAAGTGGAATAATTTAGTTAATTGTATTGGAAATGTGAACTTTTGATATGTATTTTCAAAATTACCTCTATTAATATTATTGGGAATTAAAAAGTGTTAAATAAATAAGGGTGTTTGTGGAAAAAAATAATTAATGCTCATTGAAAATTGGTAAAGGGCCTTATAAATAGGGACAAAATAAAAGTGTCAAGAGGGTCTTATAATTAGAGACGGAGGGAGTATATTTTTCCGTCTGAAGTTCACATTATTACTCAAAGAGAGGAATAAATTGATAGGCTTAAATTTCATCTTACACCTGACACATCTAATGGAATTTAATATATATATATATATATTTCCGTCTTATACCTGACGGAAAGATATATTTTTCTCTTCCGCCTCTCCCTTGACGGAAATCCCGAAGTCGGAAGATTTTAAAAGGCTAAGGTTATTTTTGTAGGCTTATTAATTTTTTTTTTCATTCTGTCTTTTAACTTCTACTGATTGTGTGGACTGTGGAAACAAAGAAAAACATAAACATGATCATTTTATAGGACACATTCAAATTTATTATGATTTTTGGGATCATAATTTGCTTTTGTCACTGTTTCAATATCTTTGTTAATAAACGGTATTTTCTTCGTTCTATAAGTCATGAACTTTTAATATTTTATCACGGATGAGCAAGATCTAACTCACTATACCAACCTTTCATAATCTAAAATTCATTTTGGTAGATTTGAGTTAAAGAAAATAGATCCAATAATGTGATTTTGGATTAGGTTCAAGTTAAAACTCGGATCGCAATATTTAAAACTTAAATTTTTTTAAAAAAAATATATATTCTTCTTACAATAAAATATGAGTAGCATATTTTAAAATATTTATTGATATTATTTTTTAGTTTGAATATATATTTAAAAATGTACTTTAGTTTTAAATTAAAAAAAAAATTATAGCTCAAAGGAACAAAGTTAAGATTTTTTTTATTTAGTTAATTCAAAATTGGTACTTATATAAATATATATATATATATATATATATATATATTCAATATTTTAAGTTCATAATATATTTTATTCAATATTCAATATGAGATTATCATTTTATGTTTATTAATATAGTATTGAAGGGTCCGTGTGAGTTGGTTTATGATGAAAAAAAAAAAAAGTGAAAGCTTGTGAGAGGGTTGTTAAGCTTTTCAATAAATAGACAAAATTAGTAGATTCATAGATGACAAAGACAAGAAAAAGATTTGCGCATGCTATTTATTTTTTTGGGTGTTGTTAACGAGTGTCTTTAGGGACTAAGGCACCCTTTAAGCAATCAACAAAAAAAATAGAGTAAAGGACACTTTGGTCCCTCAAGTTTTTCGACAGGGACACTTTAGTCCCTCAAGAAATTTAATTCATTTTTAGTCCCCCATGTTTTCCAAAAGTACCAATTTAGTCCCTTAACGAAGTGACTTTAGTCCCTCAACGAAGTGGCTAACGAAAATAGGACAGAGACTAAATTGGTACTTTTGGAAAACATGGGGGACTAAAAATGAATTAAATTTCTTGAGGGACTAAAGTGTCCCTGTCGAAAAACTTGAGGGACCAAAGTGTCCCTTCACTCAAAAAAATATTACTCCCTTTGTCCTTAAATATAAGACTTTTTTGACACTTTTATTTTGTCCCTATTTATAAGACACTTTACTAATTTTCAATGATCATTAATTACTTTTTTCCACAAACACCCCTATTTATTTACCACTTTTTAGATTCTCAATAATATTAATAGGGGTAATTTTGAAAATACATATCAAAAGTTCACATTTCCAATACAATTAACTAAATTATTTTAATTTCTTAATGAACGTGAAATCTTACAAAGGGTCCTATATTTAGGGACGAAGGGAGTACATTGTAAATATATATATATATAAAACTTATCAATTCATTAATACAACACTTTCCATTTACATTTAACTTCTTTTGGTATCTTAAGAGTGTCATTAGGGAACTCATTAGTATTTTCCTTATTTTTTTTTTCAATTTTTTAATAAGTTATTTTTCTGTTCTCAAAATAGGATTTTAAGTTCCATTAAATAAGTATTTATTAAAAAGAGTTTTGTCATCCAATATGATTATGCTTGGTGCAAGCAAAATTGTCTCCTATAAATAAAGAATATTTGTGATTTAGATAAATTATTTTTTTAAATGTATATCCTACAAAACATGTTAAGAAACTCATACTATAACCCAACATGAATTTTTTAACAAGCAACCTACAACATACATTAGTTTTTCTAATAGGCAAACTTTATTTCAAGGAAAGGAGATAAAACGCACATTGGAGATGTTTGAACATGGCATTTTAAATTATTAGCTATTTTCAACTTTACCCCATGAATTGTCTCTTTGTTGAGAGTTACTTTTCAGCCCCCACCCATTACTCTTAAACCCCATTTTCTTTCGTCTCTTGAGAAGCGGAAGTGTAAAATTAATGGCTTTTCCGCCTTCCATGAGGCGGACACTAAAAAAAATTACACTTCCGCCTCTCAAAAGGCGGAAGAAAATGGGGTTCAATAGTAATGGGTGGGGGCTGAAAAGTAACTCTCCTCTTTGTTTGTTTTATAGCTTAAAACTCATTTTTGAGTGGTTCAATTTTTGAAAACTTATAGAGGAATTTTGTACTCCATTATTTCACTAGGATAGTAAAAAGTGATAATTTATTTTTCCAAATTAAAGTCAAAATAGTTAATGAAAAACTTAGAAATTATAAATTTTGAATTATGATTAGTTGAGTAATGAAAAATACATTAAATTAGTTATTTGATAATTGGTTGATATGTTAGTTAAACCACTAAATATAAGTCTCCTTAATTTTTTTACTTTTGCAATTTTTTACTATTCTTGTAAGGCAAGTGAGTAGTATTTTTATTTTGAAATCAATAATATCATAATTATAAATTTTAATTTTGTATTAAGTGAGTTTTGAGAAAAAAAAAACAAATTAATAAGATCAAAAAAAAAAATATAAGATCAAATTGAAATAATAAATTCATTTTTCTAATAATGTGTATCCTAGGCACATGTTGTGACATCCTTGTTTTGTATCTTGAAAATAATAAATATTTCCAAATATAGAATACTTGCTATCAAAAAAATTGGGTCTAGAAAAAATTTTCCTTTGTAATGTATACTTGCTCAATTATAAACATCTTTAATCTGGACGAATAATTTGAATTCGGCTTAATAATATCTTAATTACAAAAAGGCTTTCGAGACAATGTCTTTTTAACACAATGAAACATATTAGTAACGTTTATTAGAAACATATTATTTGTCTCTTGAGTTTGATCGAACGTATAGAATATAAACTTATTGCCGAATCCTTTTGACCAAAATCAGAGTATGCGGAAGTAAAAATAATACTTGTGGTGCACTGCTGAGGTAAAGAAAAACATCATATATATATATATATCATAATAAAAACCCCCACCAGTATCACCATAGCAAGTAACAAAAGTCGAGATAGCAAGTTTTGATGAAACATATACATAATCAGCTACTCAAAAATAAACCTCACTCTAAGGCCTCTCAAAATATATACAATATATGACAAGATCAAAATAGAAGTCCCAGAGCAGGTCATCCATGTCCTCAGCAGCTCCTCTGATCCTCTGCAGCTCTATCCCTAGACCTAGGATCCAAAACATCTATGCTATGCAGGCTCCTAGGAACCAGCAGGTCCACCTCTAGCAGTAACAGTAGACTCGACAGGCACCTCCTCCTCGTCCTCATCCTCCACGGGATCCTCCTCGACCTCGCCCGACTGTGCAGAGACCCCACCACTGGGTCTAGGATATGCAGAAGCAATCCTCTCAAAGTCAGTCGGACCAGGAGAAGGAGTCTCCTCAGTAACAACTCTGTGGGAAGAAGGATGAGTACGAGTGGCAACTCTAAAGCAAAAACTATGAAATCGACGCACTGGTCGAGCCGAGGGTGGTCCTCTATATGTGTAAAAGGGTGGAACATGCATAGTATAGACTAAAGGGATCCTAAATCTACGAGGTCGCACCCGAACCAGAGGGTTAGGGTGGTAGAGAGTGATCTCCACCTCCCCCTCAAAGGAGGCTCGGTGCTCCTCGTACGTCCATATACCACTAGGGATAGGGCGTATCTCGATGCAGGTTAGGTATCTGGCCATCACCTAAACAGGGCATAGGGAGTAAGTATACACATATACATAATCAATAAAGACTAAAATACAAACACAAGTATATCATGGACAGACAATAATGCAAGTACATATGAGCATACCCATTTTCAACATTATATCTCTTATAATGCAAGTGGCATGATGCATGATTTCTATCCACAACTGAGGCCTCTATCACTAGTCCATCTTGGACGTCCATCCAATACACCAATGTGTTCCCAGAACACTACCATACGTTCCTAGAACGAATGGCAAACCATACTTGGGAAACAAACATCACTCTCAGAGTGTGTATCACGTTCCCGGAACGCATAAAAAAACCATGTCCCAGACACTGGCCACATTCCCAGAATGTGTCATCAAGTAGGTTACAAATTTGGTACTCCCGGAGTACCCTCCTCATATTCCCAGAATATGATAATCGTTTCTTACCAACCTATCTTCCATTCTCTATGCATGAATGCACAATTATTAAGGTTGGTTTTTATCTTTAATTAAATTATTGCGATTTAGAAATATCTCAAATTCTCTTTTGAATGATTAATTTGAGGTATAACCTTTGGCACCAAAATTCATCCATGAATTAATTTAAAAACATGCCATTAGACTTGGATTGGGAAAACTTAACCAATGGTATCAAACTTCTCATTTAAAAGACTTAACTTTTATTTTTCAGTTTCAGGTACTAATCGGTTACAGTCTCAGGCTAACCGGTTAGAATTACAGACCTGAACTTATTAACCATTGAAATTCAGAAAACCCTTTTTCTTGAATTCTCTACCCAATCCATAAACAGAGTCTTAGCTTTGTTATATACCTCATATCCCACTGATTTCATCATTCAAAAGTCTAAATCACAACTCATTCCCAATTAAGCATAATTTTCACTTGAAATTATCTCATAACATTAAGGCATTAACTCCTCCATTACAATCTGAAGCAAACAGTATTTATCAACATGTTTTCAGATTGATTTCAAGTGAAATTAGAGTATAGACTTGAGTGAGAATGGTAAGAACACATGGCCAATTTCAGAAATTCATTTTCTTTGAAAATTTACAGTATCTAACCGGTTACAAATTTCGAATAACCGGTTAAATTATGCAGACTGTACACTGAAAAATGAGGTTTTGCATACCATTCTTTCTAACACTCAAATCTAACCCATTTCAACAATCAATAGAGTTCACATACCTTAATATGAACATGTTCAACCACAGAAACACATTTCATTTGCATGAATTCAATTCAGAGTATTAAATTGCATAAAAACCACATAAACATAACTTAATACCACAAAACTCATAATAAACATTTAGATTATGATTCAACCATCAAAATCACTTGCATGTAGATTGTTAAACTTGCTCAACAAAGATTGAGTCACAGAATTGGCCTCCAAGCCTTTTAACCTTTTCACATAATGCCCTTTTGAGTCTTTGTTGACTCAAATCCTAAAACACACGATTTTAGTCTCAATCTAGTATAAGGTAAACTTCTCCCATACCTCTAAGTCGTATTTGATGAGTATAATCACTGAGATTGAAGAAAATCCACAAACTCCACAGAAATTCTAGGTTCTGCTCTCAGCCACGTTTTTCAGCAACAGGGTCCAAACACCAGGGATTTTGACATAGAGATTGACCAAACAAGTTAGGGAAAACAATTAGGACTTGCTCTAGGTAACATGCACTAAAGAATCGAAGTGATTTGAGGCTTAAAAGTTACCTGTACTTACCAAAATCAAAGCTTAAACCCAGCTTCCAGAAACAAGAAAAACACAGAATCAGCTTTCCATCTTCAACTTCCAAGATCGATTTCTCCTTCCACACACACTTTTGGCTTACAAATTTTGTATCAACACGAAGCTCTGGATGTAAGCTTCGTGTTCGTGTATCACTCACAGTCCCCACTCCTCACACAGAAGAAGAATCAAGCCAGGCGAATCAAGAACCCTAGATAGAGCCTCCAACACTCAATTTAAGAAAATCAACCCTAAATCCATCAACAACACTGGCTTATATAGAGTGATTTCATTGCCATGCATACCGACGCGTGTTTCCCACTAATCTTGGGCTGATTTCGTGGCGAATTCGTGGATTAATCAAGTGATTACTCATCAAAACGCACTAACCCAGTTTCTGGGTTCATCGTGTAACCGGTTACAGGGCATTACTAACCGATTAGATCAGTGTAAAATTTAAAAATTAATACTTTTTAAACCTTTCCCTCCAAGAACCTTTCTAATATTACATTTAGGTCCTAATCCTAGGACTAAAATGCAATATCCATATTTTTGTATATATTCACCATATAAAAATACCTTCACCTATTTTTATATTTCAAGGCTAATTAAATACAAAATATAAACTTGGAAAATTTATAGAAATTAATAATAAAACTTTATTATTAATTTCCTTATTATCCGGGAGACGAAAATTAGGGGTGTTACACATGTTAAGAATATTTAAGTAAGTATTCTTATGGAATAACTAAATATATCACATTTCAAGATATTAAACGATTCATTTTTCATGAAAGTTTATTTGTTTTTATTTTTAATATGTATTTTATAGCACATATTAGAAAAAAATGATAAATAACGATAAAAGTGAATATAGTAGTTTTGCCGCATGAATAATTTTGGTCGGAATGAGTTTGGTTTTGTTTTTTCAATTGCTTGATGAGTAATATGTCAGATTGGTCACTGATTTTATGAGTATCGGTCAAATTAGTTCTTGAGATTATCGAAATTTCATATTAATCCCCAAGATAGAAACATGTCGATCATATTAGTCCCTGACGTTAAAAGTCTATAAAGTCAATGATTAATTTAACCAGTTTTGACAATCTCAGTGACTAATTTGACTGATATTCAACGGTCTTTGTTTATTTTTTGACAAAACAACGTCGTTTTGACCATTTCGTTTGTCCACATTAAGGGACCACTGACAGTCATTAACGTCAGGGACTAATATGACTAACATGTTTCTATCTCAGGGACCAATTTGAAATTTTTAAAATCTCATAGACTAAATTAATTGGTACCTACAAAATCAAGAATCAATTTGACCTATTACTCATTGGTTGATACTCTCTTTTAATATCTTATCAAACATATGTGCATTAGAAAAATCAAAACAAAACATACGGGAAAACCCATTTTGTTTTCTTTCTCCTTTTCAGGATGGCATTCTATTTTTGAGTTGTATTGTATAGTAGAAAAGAAAAGAAGTGTCACTCAATAGAAAGGGTGATACTAGGATGTTCCGAGTTTCAATATACCAGACACCTTTTTTTTTAATTTTTAAATTTATTATATTAAAAAAATATGTTTTGAATTTTTTGTGTTTTTTATGTGTATGTTTTTGTTATTTGAATTTGAATTTTTTTATTATGTTTTTTGACACAAATAAAAAATTATATTGAAGAAATATGTATAATAAAGATATCGGCACAAATCCATAAAACTCAAAAAGTTGACAATTGAAGGTTAGCCAAATCACTTACATCTTCCTGAATACATACGTCAGCAGTGACGTTTATCAGATATTAACAGTTAGCATGCAAAATGCCAAAATCGAAAAATCCTGGGGAGAAAAATGGTTCTCTCGGCTTGCTCAAGAATTCAGGATACTATAATGTCATGAAGTGTGAACAACACTACGGCTTTGTTTAAGCAGAGAGAAAATAGAAAGAGAGAAAATGAGAAGAAAGAAATAAGGAAGATAAATTATGAAGAGAAAATAAGTAGATTTTATTGTTGTTTTTTGTTTGATATGAGAGAAAATGTGAAGAAATTGGAAAGAGAAAAATGTTGAGTTTTTTTTTCCTTTTGTTTGGTTGGAGAGAAAAGTGGAAAGAGTGAAAATAATAAATTTGTCAAAAAACAATTATACCATTGTTTTCAAAAATATAATTTTTTTTATTTTTCATATATATCTATATTTCATATGTTCAAAGATTTTTTTTACTTCAATTCTTTATTACATAATAAAATTTTCGAATCCAAAATATTATAAAAATAGTTTTTTTTATTAAAATAAAATGTTTTATTTTTTTTCAATTAAAGAATTAAAAATTTAAAAAAAAAGATGAAGTAAAATGGGCAAGTGAAGAACGGATGAGTAATTTTACATGTCAAATGCAGTTTTCTCTCCAAAATCTCTTCATTTTGGGAGAGAAAACTTTTTTTGTGGGTCCCATGCCTTTTTTTCTCTTAGGGGAAAATGAAGTTTTCTCTCCGAAATTTCTCATCACATTTTCTTTCTACCCATTTTCTCTTGAAACAAACAAGGTGTAACACCTAGGATTTTTACCCTTAATTCCCCCTTATTAAAAATGCGAAATTAAAAATTTCTTTTTAATTTATAAAATTCTCCTGTCAAACGGATAGAGTTTCCTTTGTTTTTCGAACTTTCCAAAACTTAACTTGTTGAAAAACATTTACAATTATAAACTCAGCACCCAGCAGGGCTTCTTTTCATATATAACATGTCAATGCCCACAGGGCTCAAAATACAGCATCATATCAGAGTATCACAATTAGCGGCGGATAAAACTAAATATAAGAGAAACATTTTTTTTTCCAGCATATTTTTTTAACAAAAGAAACCATCCTGAGCCTCAATCCAAAAGATATTTATAAATATGCACACATTTAATACAAATCAAAACATTGGAGGCTCGGGTCCAAACTTATATCCTATCCCATATAAACCCTACTCTCCCTCTTGTGAGGGAGAGTAAACCTGCTCGGTCATGCCTGGTGTATGCTCCAGCTCAGTACCTGAAAAATGGTAAGGAGGTGAGCATTACATAATAAAATAGGGAAAGCAGTTTTTGATATGCTATAATGACCTACCAAACCAAACACAAATAGTTCAATTAGTTCACATCATCATTCAAATCCAAGCAATAGCTCATGCAATGTCAGCAACTCTCAAAGGTTCCATTTTAATTTAATTCTTTCCTAAAACAACATTTTCCACTTCAATAATTAATCATACTCTACTATTCCTCTATACTCCCTTTTCCCGTTTATACAATTTCCTCATTCCTCTTGATTTCCATTGGTGGGATTAGTTTACTTCTCCTACAAACCAATTAGCGCCACATCGCAGTCGGTTGCAACCATTTTATGATCCTGTTATGTAAAATGTTTCAGTAATTAAAGTTGTATTTAAGTCATAACTTTTTATTTCGAGTTAAGACACCTTGACTTTATAAAAGGACTTTATAAGAACTTTTAATTTTATTGAAAATATAGTGGTTATGAAGGATATAAACATATCCTATTATAAACGATTTCAAAGTAAGTCACAACCACTTCCCACGAGATTATAGATTTCTTTATATGTATAAACTGTTCTGGACTTGACAGGTACAAATGAATTTGGGGAAAGTCCATATTTGAAACGAAATTCTGCCAAATTTTTATAAAACCCCAAGTATTTTGTTACTAAATCACTAATCTAAAGTAATATATTTTAAGTTAAAAAGGTAGGATGTTACAAGGGGCACAGACCATGCTCAACAGCTGGATCCCCCTTAGGAAAGTCAAAACGATCGTCTTCTGCTCGGATCACCTTTTAACTCGGCACAGGCTCTAATCACCTTACCGAGCTTGGGGGCTTATGTAGTGGACCGGATTACGATCCGACCAACACCACATAGATCCGACCAGGTGAACACTGGAGTAATAAAACACCGACCACCTTCTGGTCGGACGTATTATACCGAGCTCTGGACACTTGAGTGGTTTCCAGACTCACGGGATCAGAGCTGAGCACAGGACCCTCATCCTTATCGGCTCCAGATACGGTCCCAACAGTCTAACAACTACTCCTATATTCCGGCACAACTTGATAAACCACGGGATAAAGGCTAGTGCTTATCCATCATAGGATTTACAAGGGTTAGCTTATCAGCACCTTAAGCTAATCCTATTCGAACACTACCTTCTCACGGGCTTCATTAGAAAGCCCACAACATACGTATCAGGTAAATCCCCTATAATAACCGCCATGCTATAGGGGCTAAGGTACGCTTTCTCCATCCCTAAGTTGACACAATCACACACTTGGTTGACTATGGAGATCCTGATTATCCCAACTGGATATTCAGAAATCCTAGGAGGTCCAACATTAAAACTTGATTGGGAAAAATCCTCTGGTACCTCCATAACCATAGGGCTGTTATTGATCCAGGACACTTCAATTGGTAGTATCACAAATCAAACGAAAGTATTAAGCCAAGAAGCCAATCCTGCAAAAATACTTGGAAAAGGTAAAACTCCTTATCTAAGACTTTTCCAAAGTTGAGATAAATTTTATTCCCAATGAGATGAATACTCGGGAAGATATCCTATCAAAATTAGCTAGAACAAAAGGCTTTGAGAACAATAAGACAATGATCCAAGAAACCATCCTTCAACCAAGTGTCGCACTCGCGATATCTTTCTCATCAACATGGATGAATCAAATATTGGCTTTCCTGCAGCATGGGATGCTTCCCACAGGGACAACCCAAGCCAAAAAGGTGGTCAAACACATAGCACATTACATTATCCACCAAAGAATTTTGTACAGAAGGGGAATTTTTTCCCTAATGCTCATATGCGTGGACCCAACATAGGCCGAGGAAGTTTTACAAGAGGTTCATGGAATGAGTGGGCATAATATTGTGAGCAAATCTTTGGCAAGGAAGGTTTTTAGGGCTAGCTACTACTGGCCAACACTTCAACAAGACTCATATGATCATGCCAAAAAATGAGAGCGATGTCAATTCTACAGTGATGTCTTCCACCAACCTCCCGAGGAGTTACACTCTTTACGAGGCCCATGGCCTTTTTTTCCAATGGGGAATGGATTTGATCGATAAATTTCCTTTAGCACCTGGGAAGTTAAAATTTGTTATTATGGTTGTTGATTATTTCACCAAGTGGGTAGAAGCCAAGCCTTTGGCCATGATATCCTCGGCAAAGATTCAGAAGTTTTTTACTGGAGAAATTATCTCTCAGTTTGGTCTTCTGATATAATAGTATCTGACAATGGAAATTCGTTCAAAAGCGTTGCTTGCCGCTTGATTTGGGTCTAATATATGATGTTTTGAGCATAAATTAGACTCCCTTTTACTATGGATTTGACTTGTTTCTCTTGTAAATTTAGGATTTTTAGTATAGTTTTAGGATTTTGTTATTAGTTTAGAATCCCTTGAACGTTTTGATCCGTTTTGGGTATGTTTTAGGTACTTTTGGAGCTTAATTGAAGAAAATAATTATGAAACTGGAACGAGGACGAAAGGACTTTGAAAATGGCGCAAGAACGGAGCGAAACGGAGTTGGAGTGTAACATCCTAACTTTTTATACTTTAATACTTTACTTTCTATTAGTGATTTCATTAGAAAATACATGGGATTTTATAAAAATTTTGGCGGAGTTTACTTTAAAATATGGACTTTCCCCAAGTTAATTTTGTACCTGTCAGTTCAGATTAGTTTATTTTTAACAAAACTAAAATTACAATGTAAATGGCTGTGATTTACTTTGACATAATTTAGAGAAGGATATTTTTATTTCCTTCACAACCATTAATACATTTAATCAAAATAAATGTTCTTATAAAGTCCTTTATACAAAAATAGAAGTATCCTTAGCTTTTGATAAATAGTTAAAAATTAAATACAACTTTAGTTAATGGAAATAATTTACATTACATTATCCTAGAATGATTGCAATATACATGAGACTACTGAAGTCTCAACAAGTAATATACTCTCCATATGTGAGAGTATACCTTCTCGACACGGAAGCAGTGAATATCTTTCTCCAATGGTACCTAAAATGGTCAACTTAAGGGGTGAGTAATTTGAATAATAATTAAGGAAACACTTGAAATAACAGTAATAAGACATAACTAGACATACCCACACACATGTACTCATATTCATTTATCCTATTCAACCATACTATTTCTATACCTTATCATTTAACTATTCCATTACATTATATATATACACATTTCAGTATACAATACCAATACCTAACAATGCTTTGATGCTCAAACATATGAATATGAAATGCACTATATACCATTATGGTTTAATTCCTGAATCCAATGTAACACCGTACCATTTAACTTTATCCACTATAACACTTTAACACTTTCATTGGATTCAGTGAATTAAACCTATTATATAACAATGAATGCACTTCTCCATTTCCAATAACAATAACACTGAAATCTTCCTCACAACACTTCACCCTCCAGCTCTGGGGAAAAACCGACCAGGAGTAAGAATTTCTCAACCTATAGTTTGGTACTTCACCCCTCTAGGGTTCGTCATACAATTTGGTTTGATTCGTCCAAATTGGCTTTAGCAGAAATCACCCTCAACTGGTCACGAAAAGCCAAAGTAACTGACATAATTGTTATGGTTGCCTAAAACCAATCCCCAACACGGGTGGCGAACCCGTGTCCTTTGCAGGATCAAAGTTTTCCACAACAATCCTCGGCGATTGTTTCAATGACACAATCTAGTTACTTTTGCCTTCATCAATCGAAAACGACGTATGTTTTTCCCCGTACCTAAGGTCCACCTTACTCCTTGAATGCAAGTGTTTCTAGTTCATTTTATGTAGCTTTTTGTTAATCAAACCTTTAATACTTTATATCCATTTGGTGGGATTCTCTAACTTAGGATTTATGGCCATACCTTATATATATATACACACACACACACACACACACACATAACAACAATAATGATCATGACCATACCATTCATTCGTTTAGTTCACCATAAAATCCTAGGTCCATAACAATATAGTAATAATTATTTTTTTATAAGCAAACACATACTATCCTTAATTGGTCAAAGGTTTTTATTCATTTAGTTTCATGATAATTATAACAATTGTCACCAATCTAAACCCTAAATTCATAGCATACATTCTCATACTCAACATATAAAACACACAAGTCATATATTCTCATATTCAACATACAAAACATACAAGTCATAGCTATCCATCACAAAATACATCTACTTATGACCTTATTACTATCACTAAGTCCCTTCCCTAATTAAAACCAAAGTACTCCCCCTTACCTCTTGGAGAGAAGAGGAGAAATCAGGGTTTTCTTGAAGCACCAATACCAAGCTTCCATCCTAACTCCTTAATCTCCTATTCCTTTCCCTTAACCACTTCCTAAGCTTCCTTGGTTGATTGCACAATTCTATAAGGTGGATTGGAGAAGTTAGGGTTTATGTGGGGATTTGGGGATTTTGAGAAAAGATATGAAATTGAGATTTTGGGAGAGGGAACACATAAAGGATTGGTGGAGGGATGATTTAGAGGGTTTAATTGATGTTATTTGGTGTTGATTTGATGATGAGGAGAGGGTTTGCAAAACCTTTGGTTGAGAAAGAAGAAGAAGACTCGTGAAGAGAGAAGAGGAAACTCAGAAAAATGCTCCAATCAAACGTATTTTTGTCTGATAAAGCAGTGGTTAATCGATTAACCACTTTGGTTAATCGATTAACGCTTGCTGTTTGCACATGATTAATCGATTAATTCTGACCTTAATCGATTACTGGCTGAAGGTGGCTAAAAATTTAATCGCTTAAGCCACACATTACTCGATTAGTGACTGAACATTGCCAAAAACTTAATCGATTATCTCAAGGCTTGATCGATTAATTGGTTCAGCCCACTATTCCCTTGCACTTCAAATGGTCATAACTTCTTCGTTAACCGTCGGATCTTGCTCAAATTTTGAGACAAACATCCTAAGACACTCATCTTCACATCCAACGGTGGAATTTGGATTTAAAGCTATGGATATTTTATTCTTAATTTCCTAAAATCTTATGTTCTTTAGATCTTAAATAACTCTTCTAAAACTCATTTCTAAGCTAATTCTACCTCATAAAAACCTACCCTTAGCTAAATCCTACATCCTAAACACATTCTAAACATCTCTTAGCACCTCTAAACAAAATCAAAGACCTGAAAACAACACTACTCTTATCAAAATTCTATTAACTAAGGCACCTAATGATTTGGTAAAATCGGGGATGTTACAATACTCCCCCACTTAAAGGAATTTCGTCCCCGAAATTCGACTGAATTCAAAGAACTAAAAGAGATATAGAGCTATATGCTCTAATAACACGATGGATCTTATCTTGGACAATAAGGTGATTATGACTTTTGGGGATTCACTCCCCCACTTACAACACAACTACGGTTGAGGTTTCACTCTTAGGAAAACTAATATATTCAAACTAATCAGAGAAGCAACAAGTCCTAAACTCCCCTATAACATATAATCATTCAATAAAATATAGGCTGCAACATCAGGAAAACATTTTAAACAGATAATCATAAATAACATACTCAAAAAAGAACAAAACATGAAGCATTTATCAATAAAAGGAATTAACATAACAAAACCTAATTCAAACACAATCAAAAGAGATAACAGCACCCATCAACAGTTTTAAAATATTATTTGTTTAACTAAAATCAAATACAAAGAGCATCATGTTTTGGAATTTTATAAAAGAGTATACTTTTGAAAGAAAAAAAAATAAGACATCAACTCAACACAAGTAAGTGAAAACAATTACTACACACTAAAATAGTCTTGCATTGAATTGAGTTGTGTAAAATCTGGAAAAGATTTTGATATTTATTTGATAAAAAGTTATGCATCTTGCAATTTAAAGGATAAACAACATTTACACATAGGGAAGGTCACCCAAAATAGAGTTGGTTACTCATGAAGAGAATGAGTTTAAATTCCAACCCAAAGTTATTCAATATAAAAGAAATACGATTTTGAGATATGCCTACGCCGGGTGAAAGCGATAGGTTGCTTGAAAGCATTTTCGAAATTTACCATTTCATGCTTTTCGAAAATTTCCTTTGCAAAAGAGTCAAGATCAAAGAATACATTAAACCTGAATGCGGCTGAAAATAGGGATTATTATGTGGAGTAAAGATAATGATGGTCTTTTGAAAATTTAGTTTGATATACGTTTATAGTTTGGATTGAAAACATTACTTGAAAAGATACACTTCAAGTATATACATACATGTATAGAAAATGTGTTGTCCTTTATACACGGACTTGGTTTATCAAAATTATAAATTTATCATTTACAAACTTTTCTCTAAAGAAGAGATTACATTGTAAAATATAATAACAATAGAAAAAGAATTGAAGTTAGAAATTGCCATGCCGAGGACATAAGGCAATTAGCTTTTAAAATTTAATTTGATGCTTAATTGATAAAGAATGGTTTAGTATTTTTACCAAATCACCTAGTAGGAAAACATTCTTTATCTAGGATTAATTTTATTTAATACATAAAGTTTATAAAAATAACTAGAGTTAAAACTTGAAGGAAAGAATACAAAACAGATATCTCCAACAATAATTTGATTTTGTATATAATCATAGAAAATTTAAAATTACAAATATACTTATATACAATTCAAACATACGCAAACCAATGACTCTTAAAATAAAAAAAACCTACTTCTTGTATAAATCCATATATATATATATATATATATATATATATATATATATATACCTAAGGCTTAAACTCGAACACTCAACCAAGACGAACTTAACTCCTACTACTTAATCTAACCCTCACCCTATTGAAGTTCTACCACTCAATCTAAATGAGGCTCTACAAGCTTAAGACTCCCACTAGATCTACACTTGACTATCCTTCACATAGGGTTCAAGGTTTCCTATTTGGTTCCTTAGGTTAGGACTCTGCATAACTCCTTTCTAGGCCCTATGTGCAACTCTCTTTTTGCTATCTAATCTTTGGTGCTAAGACTCTTATAATGGATGCTAGAATTGAGACTTTAATATCCAACAAAACTACATTCCATGAACTAGTTAATATTAGTTTGAAAATTATTTATGATTCCAGATTATAGTTTGTTCAATAATTATTTCACACTTCGCTTGAGTTCTAAGTGAACTCAACGGAAGAGACATAACATCCCTTTTAGAATCTCACTCTGTGCTAAATACATTGCCTTTAACCCAACTTGTTATCGTCATTTGTATTTCGCAATTCCACATCATATTAGAAAACAAAGGAGTTCTAACTTATAAGGAAAAGATTTGGTCTTTGGTGATAAAGAACTTCCAAAAATTATCTCTTTCCGAAAAATAAGGGAAAACTCTTTGCAATTTATAAATCAGTTTCATTTCGAACTTTAACAAAATTAGTTGATAATAAGAAACATGTCAGGCATCCAAAAGTTCAAAGTATTCATAAAGATTTCCAAAATCATTTCACATTGGTTTTAGAATTAATTCAAAAGTTTCGAGGACTCCTTTGACAAAGAAAAGTAAGGATCCCCTAAAACCATCAAATTCAAATAAAAGGAGTGCCTGTATCAGGTGAAATTGAATTTCATCCGTATTTTCAAATTTTAATAAATGCTCTTCCTTTTATTTCAACTTTGAAGTTCAAATCTTGTTTCGAATTGACGTGTGTCGCGTTCGGTGAATTCCTATTTAATCGGCAATTGGTGTAATCCAATAATAAACTACACCATCATTCCATTACTTAGGAATTCACTTTGTTAACAATACATGTTTAAAAATTGATGCTGCGACATTCGACCAATTATCAAAGTTAGAATCAATTACGTACCCTGGAAAGTATTAGAACACTAGTATGCTTGACGTTCATTAGAATTCATACTATTAATACTTTTCAAAACAAAGTCTTAAAATAGTTTTATGCAAAAACGCATTTACACTTTATCAATATAGTAATGTATTTATCACCAAACATAATGTGGAATTGTAGAAAGTACTTAGGTCTTATTAGAGACGACACTAAGTCATCAAAGTTAAAGGCAAGTGCTTTGGGTTGACACCTATTCACTTCCGCTACGCACTCTGATAAAGAATGATCGGAATGTGTATGATGAACTGACCTCTAACATCTATCCTATTCTTATGCATAGAAAGGAAATTTGACAATTATTTCATTGGATTCAAGGACTAAATGATATCATCTTCCAATAAAATGTAAACCTCGAGGGGCCCATCTCGATTCTACATTGCATTAGAGATAAAACCATTTTCGTGCAACCTGAATTCCAATCCAATAATAATAAAAGAAAATCACTCATCTTCCATTCAAAAGAAAGCTTTGAAATTTCATTTCACATAAAAGATTCAATTTTTCGTCATGTCCGAAGTTGGCTTACTTAATTCAAAACTAAGGTTTACTCCTTCCCGTTGGGGTAGCAATTTCATGCTCTGACCCGTTGGGAGTTTTTACTTCCCTTAGTCTCTACTTTCAGTCCGCTTCTCCACACAACAAAGTTACAAATTGAAAATTTTACTTAGCCCACTTTGAGTTAAAGATATAACCTTATAATCACTAAACTATCACTAGCCCTATTCCATTACTACTACTAAACTATACTAACTTCAACTAGATATGCATGCATGTACTATTATAATGAGCTACTAAGCTAGCTATTTGTTAGTTACTCTCATGTGGAGTAACTCTTTTGGGAGTAGGAAATCCATACTCCACGACCAAGAATTGCAATCATTGCTCTGATACCATAATGTAACATCCTAACTTTTTATACTTTAATACTTTACTTTCTATTAGTGATTTCATTAGAAAATACTTGGGGTTTTATAAAAATTTTGGCGGAGTTTATTTTAAAATATGGACTTTCCCAAAGTTAACTTTGTACCTGTCAGTTCAAATCAGTTTATTTGTAACAAAACTAAAATTACAATGTGGCTGTGATTTACTTTGAAATAATTTAGAGAAGGATATTTTTATTTCCTTCACAACCATTAATACATTTAATCAAAATAAATGTTCTTATAAAGTCCTTTATACAAAAATAGAAGTATCCTTAGCTTTTGATAAATAGTTAAAAATTAAATACAAATTTAGTTAATGGAAATAATTTACATTACATTATCCTAGAATGATTGCAATATACATGAGACTACTGAAGTCTCAACAAGTAATATACTCTCCTTATGTGAGAATATACCTTCTCGGCACGGAAGCAGTGAATATCTTTCTCCAATGGTACCTAAAATGGTCAACTTAAGGGGTGAGTAATTTGAATAACAATTAAGGAAAACACTTGAAATAACAGTAATAAGACATAACTAGACATACCCACACACATATACTCATATTCATTTATCCTATTCAACTATACTATTTCTATACCTTATCATTTAACTATTCCATTACAATTTATATATACACATTTCAGTATACAATACCAATACCTAACAAAGCTTTGATGCTCAAACATATGAATATGAAATGCACTATATACCATTATGGTTTAATTCCTGAATCCAATGTAACATTGTACCATTTAACTTTATCCACTATAACACTTTAACACTTTCATTGGATTCAGTGAATTAAACCCATTATATAACAATGAATGCACTTCTCCATTTCCAATAACAATAACACTGAAATCTTCCTCACAACTAGGGATGGCAATGGGAGACTGCAAATGGGGATCCCCGCGGGGAACGCCCCGTTTGAGTACCCGAGTTTGGGGATTTTTCCCCAGCAGGGGCGGGGATGGGGGGGATTTTTCCCCCGAACAAATTTTGGGGTGGGGAATGGGATTGGTTCCCCCGTCCCTGCGGGTTCCCCGTACCCGATAATTTTACTTATATGCCCTTAAATATTTAGGCTTTATATAGTTAAAAAATAGGTTTTTTAGTAACTTCAAATATATTATTATAATTATAATTATAATTATTATTATTAACGATTATTTTAACGATTTTTTTAAATTGAATCTCTTGAATTTTAATGATTATTTTTATTTTTCTGTAGTGTACAAGTTTAAAAATGCAATTCAACGTTGTGAATTTTATAACAGGTCAAATTGAAGTTAGGTTCCCCGTGGGGACCCGTGGGGTGGTGGGGAATGGGGATGGGGGCTAATCAACCCCCGACATGGGAAATGGGGATGGGGATGGGACGAAAATGAGACCCGAGGATGGGGAATAGGAAAGGTCTCCCCGAGCGTTCCCCGCTCCGTTGCCATCCCTACTCACAACACTTCACCCTCCAGCTCTGGGGAAAAAACCGACCAGGAGTAAGCATTTCTCAACCTATAGTTTGGTACTTCACCCCTCTAGGGTTCATCATACCAGCTTGCACAGTACTTCACCCCTCTAGGGTTCGTCATACAATTTGGTTTGATTCGTCCAAATTGGCTTTAGCAGAAATCACCCTCAACTGGCCACGAAAAGCCAAAGTAACTGACAAAATTGTTATGGTTGCCTAAAACCAATCCCCAACACGGGTGGCGAACCCGTGTCCTTTGCAGGACCAAAGTTTTCCACAACAATCCTCGGCGATTGTTTCAATGACACAATCTAGTTACTTTTGCCTTCATCAATCGAAAACGACGTATGTTTTTCCCCGTACCTAAGGTCCACCTTACTCCTTGAATGCACGTGTTTCTAGTTCATTTTATGTAGCTTTTTTTTAATCAAACCTTTAATACTTTATATCCATTTGGTGGGGTTCTCTAACTTAGGATTTATGGCCATACCTTATATATATATAGTAACAAACACACATAAGAAAAATAATGATCATGACCATACCATTCATTCATTTAGTTCACCATAAAATCCTAGGTCCATAACAATACAGTAATAATTATTTTTTTATAAGCAAACACATACTATCCTTAATTGACCAAAGGTTTTTATTCATTTAGTTTCATGATAATGATAACAATTGTCACCAATCTAAACCCTAAATTCATAGCATACATTCTCATACTCAACATATAAAACACACAAGTCATATATTCTCATATTCAACATACAAAACATACAAGTCATAGCTATCCATCACAGAATACATCTACTTATGACCTTATTACTATCACTAAGTCCCTTCCCTAATTAAAACCAAAGTACTCCCTCTTACCTCTTGGAGAGAAGAGGAGAAATCGAGGTTTTCTTGAAGCACCGACACCAAACTTCCATCCTAACTCCTTAATCTCCATTTCCTTGCCCTTAACCACTTCCTAAGCTTCCTTGGTTGATTGCACAATTCTATAAGGTGGATTGGAGAAGTTAGGGTTTATGTGGGGATTTCGGGATTTTGAGAAAAGAAATGAAATTGAGATTTTGGGAGAGGAACACATAAAGGATTGGTGGAGGGATGATTTAGAGGGTTTAATTGATGTTATTTGGTGTTGATTTGATGATGAGAAGAGGGTTTGCAAAACCTTTGGTTGAGAGAGAAGAAGATGAATCGTGAAGAGAGAAGAGGAAACTCTGAGAAAAATGCTCCAATCAAACGTATTTTTGTCTGATAAAGCAGTGGTTAATCGATTAACCACTTTGGTTAATCGATTAACGCTTGCTGTTTGCACATGATTAATCGATTAATTTTGACCTTAATCGATTAGTGGCTGAAGGTGGCTAAAAATTTAATTGCTTAAGCCACACATTACTCGATTAGTGGCTGAACATTGCCAAAAACTTAATCGATTAACTCAAGGCTTAATCGATTTACTGGTTTAGCCCACCATTCCCTTGCACTTGAAATGGTCATAACTTCTTCGTTAACCGTCGGATCTTGCTCAAATTTTGAGACAAGCATCCTAAAATAATCATCTTCACATCCAACAGTGGAATTTGTATTTAAAGCTATGGATATTTTATTCCTAATTTCCTAAGATCTTGTGTTCTTTAGATCTTAAATAACTCTTCTAAAACTCATTTCTAAGCTAATTCTACCTCATAAAAACCTACCCTTAGCTAAATCCTACATCCTAAACACATTCTAAACATCTCTTAGCACCTCTAAACAAAATCAAAGACTTGAAAAAAACACTACTCTTATCAGAATTCTATTAACTAAGGCACCTAATGATTTGGTAAAATCGGGGATGTTACACGGAGCAGGGTGCACATACACGCTCAGACCCCCAGGCTGGCGCGCCCAGGCGCCCGCACCACGAGAACAGCATCAATCCAGCGCTGGCGCGCCCAAGCGTGGTGCCTAGGGCGCCCCAGGCGCGCGTTCCCCGGTACAGGCCCATTCGGGCATGTTTTGCTGATTTCTGATGGGATTTGCTTAGTTTTTAGGTTTTTCTATTTTATATAGGTTTAGAATTAGGATTTAGAACATATTAGAGAGAGAGAGAGAAGGGGAGATTACACAATGCTTGTGAGAGAAAGTGCTTGGAGAAGAAGATTGAAGATCAGCGGAGTAATTTAGAATTGTCTATTATGATGGGTTATTCTTCAACTCTTTGTTTTTCATTCCCAATTATGTGTAACTAAAACCCCAGTTAGGAAGATGGTGGATTTGCATGGATCTTATATAGTTTATAATTGTTATGAATTAATGTTTTTCATTGAATCAATTATTTGATTGTGCTTTTATTTTTAATATAAATCTGGATTCGTTTATGTTTTGGGAACCTAATTCTTCAATTGGGAAATTAAGGATTTGGTATGACCATAGAAATCAAACATTATAATCATCAAATTTGTAGGGATACTTTTGGGGATTATAAAACGTATTTAATTCCAGTATTCTTCATTGATGACTAATTGGTTGGTAATTTCTTAAGGGATTAAGGGTTCCAATTGAATAGGAAACACAATTGTTAGAGGAATTTAATAATTGTTACAGCTGCATTGTTGTTGATTCAATAGGAAAACAGAGATTCATAACTAGTAAATTATGTCCTGCAATGAAACCAGATTCCTAACGCTTTTCCCATCTTATTCTCAACTCATTTAATTTGTGTTTTTCTATTAGTTTTAGTTTAGTTTTAATTTTTAATCAATCAAATCAAATTTTAATTTAAAAATTAGTTTCAATTTTCTCTAGTAATTATAATAAGGTAGAAAATATTGAAAACAATTTGCAATCTTCGTGGGATGATACTCGAGCTTACTTCTCTATTACTAGTCGATCCGGTATACTTGCCGGTAGTCCAACACCGCTAACTAATGGCCAACCTCTACATTACTCATTGTTGCTCTTCAGTTGAGATTCCGCAAAACAATGGAGAAGTTGAGGCAGCAAATTGGATGATTATCAAAGATATTAAAAAGAAGATGATTGGGATCGAAAGCATATGGGTTGAAAAATTGGACGAGATGCTATGGTCGTAGTGCATCATCGTGCACAACACTATAGGAGAGACCCCCTTCCGCCTTACTTTCGGATGCGAAGCGGTCATACCCATCGATAGGTTCATCCCCACATTTAGAATGCAATAGCGCTCCATTCAAGCTAATGAAGCAATGCTTAAAGAAGATTCGATTCTCAGTGACGAGATCCATGAAGCTTCTGCCAAGAGACAAAAAAAAGGCCAAAGCCCATCAAGCATCACAATAAAACAAAGGCGTGATGCCAAGAAAGTTTGACCTTGGAGAACTTGTACTCCGAAGAGTAGACATCGGCCTAAAGAGTGCGAGGGGAGGAAAGCTGGCTCGAAATTGGGAAGAACCATACCGTGTAATTAGGAAAATAGATAATGGAGCCTACCAATTGGAAACTGTCGTGTCCTTAGTCAAGATCAACCTTGAAGTTATGGAAGAACTTCGAAGAATGATCTTAACCAAGAGGTTAATGTAGGACTTTTAGGATTTCTGTATATCCAGTTGGTATAAACAGGTTCTCCCCAGTCAACAACGTGTGTGCTAGTGTCAACTTAGGGATGAGAAGACGTACCTTAGCCCCTATAGCATGGTGGTTCTTATAGGGGATTACTTGTATGTCATGGGCCGTTCTGATAAGGCTTCTGAAGAGGAAGAATTTGAGTAGGATTCGTAAAGGCTATGATAAGATCATATCCGTAAATCCTGTAAGCGATAGGTCTTTATCCAATACCGTTGTTATCTAACCAAGAGTCATGGGAATCTAGGAGAAGTGGTTAAGCTTGATGAGACTGTAAGTGATAGAGATAAGGATGAGAATCCTGTGCTCTGGGATAATCTCATAAGCGTGTAACACCTCTAAAAACCCACTTGCTCGGTGTGACGTTCCGACCGTAGGCTTTACTTCAGCGTCTAACTGGTCGGGCCAAGGTTATTTCGGTCGGGTGACGTTCGGTTTACTATAGGTCTACTACATAAGCCCCCCAAGCTCGGTTGGGTGATTTGAGCCCTGCCGAGTTGAAAGAGACAAAAAAGTTGTTGGCCGATCGAAAGCAGGTATCGTTGAGGAGAAGAGAGATATCCGATTGTTTTAGCGTATTTAGCAAAGTTGTCCTTTCGTTGTCATGGAAAAGACCTTCTAGTGCTTCTTATGTCTCCACGTGTCCCTTCTAATATCGGGAAGTGAAACGTTATGATTTCAAAACACCAGATGTACGTTTACAAGAGAAATGGGCTTTTCGCTGATTTGGCCCAAATCATTAGGTAGTGGAGGGAAACTTCTGAAAGAAAAGTTTAGGAGCGGTTTTCGAGATTCATTTGTTTCAAAATTAGAAATTCATCAACTCCTCAACTTCTTTTCTCTCTCACTCTCACCTTCCTGAAGAACCTTTTCTCTTAAGTTTGAGTAGCAGATTCACAGATCATCGAAGGGAAATTTTCACCGATTTCATTCTTCTTTATTCATACTAAGCATCTTCCAAGTTCATTGGCACTCATTTCATCTTCAACTTTTTGATCGCACACCATCAAACAGGTAACGAACACATTCTTCAAACTCTTGTATCTTCTTTTTCCTTCCTTTTTGAAATACTGTATATGTCTGTTCGTGTCGTCTATTATGAGTACTGCGCTTAGATTTTCGTTGTTGTGTTCAGTCATTGGCCATGCACCCCCCTTCATTTGATTTTGAACGAAACCTAGGGTTTACTGAAAACCTTACACTGTTCGTTAGAATGTCCCTCTGTCTTTTGGAATTCCTCGCCCTTCTTTGTCGTTTTTTGAGCGATCGCCGTAGTGTTTCTTAGGATTATTCTGTTTTTTGCTGTTCCTAATTTCTTAGGGTTTGAACTGAAACTGTGATAAACATGAGTGAGGATTTTGTAAATTCTGATGTTCCGAGAACACATGAGGAAGAGAATCCAGGGAGTTGGATTAAACCAATTGCGACCCATTTTCCTTAGAATTTGAAAGAGTTCAGAGAAGGTGTGATTCACTATAGGATCGCTGAGAGGGTAGAACAGATGAGGTTAAGGAGGCAACGAAGAGGTATTTAGTGTTTCAATTCGTTTGGGGAAATTCTACCCAGAAAGGGAGGTGTTCCCCAAAAGATAGTATTCGTAAGTGTTTGATTAGAAATAATGAAGTTTTACTGCTTCTGACTCCGCGTGTGCCTCCTTTTCCTCAGGTATGAAGAGAAAGTGCGTTACAAATACTGAACTTTATCCACTTCCACCAGATGCTACTCAGTACGATTGGGTTGACCGAGAAGTTGTAGGCACTCAATCTGAGCTTTCAACTGATGAATCTTTAGAGCAAACCAGAGCCATTATGAAGACTTGGTGATGATTCAATTCAGTTTTGATGAAGACAATACGTTTGGCCAACCTACATCAACAACAACAAAAGGACTAGTTTTACCTTATTCATATAATTGTATTATTAATGTTTTATTATTTTTATTATATGAGTGTGGGTGGTAGAACTAGGATAGGTAATCTCAATTTGAACTTAAAGAATTTAATATGTTTGGAATTGAGATTATATTGATAGAGATTAAAGCTCAAAGTTTTATTAAAATTAGTCAGTGAAAATTGCAAAAAAAAAAGAAAAGGTTTTTAGCAGTGTTAATCGATTAAATATCAGATTAATCGATTACTAATCGATTAAGGAATCGTTTAATCGATTAAAAGCTGTTATATCTGATACATTAAAAGCTTTTCTAATTCAATGGGAAAAAGGTTACGAACCATTACTTTTGAAGAGCAATTTTTCACTACTTTCCAACATTCTATGAGCTAATATTCTTTCATAAACATACTCTCTATCAAAATCTTTTTGAATCTCAATTCTCCAACATAATTCATTCTTTTGTGTTTCAAATTTGAGATTCAAGTGTGCTTGAATGTTCTTGGTTGAATTCATCTTGTAACAAAGGGTTACTTCTCAAGATTCAACAAATCAAAGATTCAATTGAAGAAATTGAAGGTGCAAGGTTGAAGCAACACCTTGGGCAAAGTGAAGGATTCATTTGCTAAGAGCTTGTGTAAGGATTGAAAGCGACTTTCGATCAAAGACAAACGAGGAAGTTGAAATAAAAGATTTGGGGTAGACTCTATGATTTGTACATCATATGAGATTGGGTTAGGATCGAGTGTGTGAGGATTCTAACTTACGTTGTATACTAATCTTTTATTTCATAGTGAAGCAAATCTCCCGAATCAGAGAGGGAGGACTGGATGTAGCTCACGGTGGTTGTGAGTGAACCAGAATAAAATCCTTGTGTGATCTTTGTTCTTTACGTTTTACGTTTTCGCGATTAAAATCAATCTTGTGAGAGTAATTGATTAGGATTAGATTTGGGAAAGTTAATTACGTATTCGTTATATTTTGTTTAATTGATTCGTGATTACTTGCCTTAGTTTAATTCTTGATTCCTAGAGTTTCGTGCAATTATTGAATTGAATTGATTTCTGATTTTCTGCATTTCTGCAGAGTTTAATCGATTATTAATCGATTAAGTGAAAAACATTTTTCTGGCCTTAATCGATTAAATTGCAGGTTAATCGATTAAATCAGTTATTTTGGCTTAAAATTGAACTGTTTCTGAACCATTTTTGATCACTTTCGAAATTCGGGTATCGACGCTTAACCATTCTATTCACCCCCCCTCTAGAAGGTTATTTTAGCCGCTTGTTGGTTTCCAACAAGTGGTATCAGAGCTCTGTCGAATAAACCGAGTGTAAAAACTTTTTCGAAAAAATCCTTTGGAAACCATGGGCTCGAATCAAAACCCTTTTGGAGGTGAAGGTGCTGCAATAAATCGTCCCCCACTATTTAGCGGTGAGGGATACGCTTACTGGAAAGTAAGAATGAAAATTTTTATCCAAGCGATCGATATCGAAATTTGGAAAGCTATCGAAAAAGGTCCACACATTCCCTCTAGCGTAGTTGAAGGTGCTGCACAATTAACCCCTGAAGAAAAGTGGACGGATGATGACAAAAAGAAAATTCAATTTGATTATAAAGCAAAGAATATCATCACCTCCGCTTTATCATATGATGAATTTTTTAGAATTTCCCAATGCGCTAGTGCAAAGGAAATGTGGGACACTTTACAAGTGACTCATGAGGGAACTAGCGAAGTTAGGCGTGCTAGGTTGAATGTGTTAATGCGTGAGTATGAATTGTTTCAAATGCTTCCTAATGAAAATATCAATGATATGCAAAAACGATTTACTCACATTATTAATCATTTGCTTGCTCTTGGTAAGACTTTCTTACAAGGTGAACTTACTAACAAAGTGTTGAGATGTTTGGACAGAAATTGGCAACCCAAGGTAACCGCCATTGTGGAATCTAAGAATTTGGATACCATGGATCTCGCTACTTTGTTTGGGAAATTGCAAGAGCATGAGATGGAGCTTGGACGCCTAATCTCAAATGAAGAATCCGACAAGAAGAAAAAGGGTATCGCATTGAAAGCATCATCAAAAATTGTAGATACTCAAAATGACTCTTCTCTAGATGATGACTTGGATTCAGATTTGGATGATGAGTCACTAGCTCTCATGGTTAAGAACTTCAGAAAATTTCTAAAGCGGAAAGGAAATACAAGAAGGTTCAATACAAAGGAAAGCAAGGAAACTCCACAAAGATCGAAAACTCCTAGAGACAAGATAATATGTCATACATGTGGGAAAGCGGGGCACATCAAGTATCATTGTCCTCAAAAGCCTAAAAAGTCCGATAGTGATAAGAAGAGGCCCAACAATCATAAAGCTAAGAAAGCCTATATTGTTTGGGACGAACCCGAAGATGATACTAACTCTAGCACTTCGGATGAGGAAGAATCGGCAAATTTGTGTCTAATGGCTAAGGACGACATAGAAGCTTCCACTAGTGATGCGTCTCTTGAGCAATCAAGCTCAAAGGAGGTACATTCTAAACCTAACTCTGATTTGGATTCGGATAGTGAATCTTGCTCTTCCCCTTCATATGATGCACTTTATAATGCCTATGTTGATATGCATGCCGAACTTAAAAAACTAGCTAAAATCAACATAGAGGCTAAGAAAGCCATTTTGAAGTACCAAGAAAAGATTAATGAGATGCAAAAACATATTGATGATCTTGTACTTCAAAATGAGACTTTAGAACTCATTTACTCTAATGCATCATGTGAATGTTGTGTTTCTACTGCTGTGATTTCCGATTGTGAAAGGTGCAAGACTTATGAAAATGAATTACATGATTTGAAAGAAAAACTTGCCACCTTTACAAAAGGAAAAAGAAATTTACATGATTTGCTCTCTAGACAACGAGACAATACAAATAGAACCGGTTTGGGATACACCAAACCAAAGAACAAATCCTATAGACAAGTTGGAAATTTTTCAAAGGTTAATTTTTCTAGAAAACCAACTTGCTTCTATTGTGGTATCTTTGGTCATACATCAAACATTTGCAAAATCAAAAAGTATGGTGTACCCAATAAGGAGTTTATTTGGATTGTTAAGGGAGAGAAACCGGATATTAACCCCCAAGGACCCAAAATTGTTTGGGTACCTAAGTCTTCCATATAATTTGTTTTTTGTAGGTGTGCCTTCGAACGAGAGATGATCGTTGGTATTTGGACAGCGGTTGTTCAAGGCACATGACGGGAGACAAGAGACATTTCATTGAATTTTCACCAAGAGATAAGGGTCACGTCACATATGGCGACAACAATCGTGGAAAAATCCTTGGTATAGGTAAAATCGGAAACGCATCCAATGTTATAATTGACAATGTTTTGTATGTTGATGGTTTAGAGCACAATTTACTTAGTATTAGTCAATTATGCGATATCGGAAATAGCGTTATTTTTACCTCTAACCATTGCATTATTAGAAGTGATAGTGATCAATCCATTAAGTTTGTGGGGAATCGGTGCAATAACACTTACTTGATTGACTTGAATGACATTTCTTCTTTATTTTCAAAATGTTTTATAAACAAAGAAAGTGATGTTTGGCTATGGAATAGGAGAGTAGCTCATGTCCATTTAAAACAATTAAATAAAATTTTATCCAAGGACTTGGTAGTTGGTCTTCCAAAGCTTGATTTTAAAGTTGATGGAGTGTGCACCCCTTGTAAAAATTGCAAACAAACTAAAACAAATTTTCCACCTAAAAAGGTGATTTCTACTACAAGGGTGTTGGAACTCATACATATGGATTTATTTGGTCCCTCTCAAACCATGAGCTTTGGAGGTAATTACTATGGACTTGTTATTGTGGATGACTACTCACGTTTTACTTGGACTTACTTTTTACCATCAAAAGATCAAACTTTTCAACGTTTCAAAGCCTTTGCCAAGCTTGTTCAAAATAAAGTCAATCAAAGTATAGTGGCTATTCGAACCGATCATGGTGGCGAATTCGAAAATCATGCATTTGACAAGTTTTGTGACAAATTTGGTGTAGAGCATCAATTTTCTGCTCCTAGAACTCCTCAACAAAACGGAGTTGTTGAGCGGAAGAATAGAGTGTTAGAAGAATTAGCAAGAACAATGTTAAGTGATAGCAAAGTTCCTAAATACTTTTGGGCCGATGCGGTGAGTACCGCTTGCCATGTGTTGAATAGAGTAATGATTAGGCCTTCCCTTAAGAAAACCCCCTATGAGCTTTTCAAAGGCCGAAAGCCTAATATATCCTATTTTCATGTTTTTGGATGTAAGTGTTTTGTTTTGAATAATGGAAAACAAGTTTTAGGAAAATTTGATCCAAAAGCGGATGATGGGATATTCCTAGGCTATTCTAGTCATATTAAAGCATTTAGAGTGTTTAATAAGCGAACTTTGACTATTGAAGAATCAATTAATGTTGTGTTTGATGAATCTCCGGAAGGAGAGAAAGGTACTTTTAATGTTTCAGGTATTGATATATATGAAGAAGTACCACGTGATCAAAATGAGAAAGAGAAGGAGATGGAAATTCAAATTCATGGAGATGTTGACAATTCAAGTGGAAATGAACTAGCACATGAAGGACTACCTCCGGCATGGAAAACCAACCGCAATCATCCATTGTCAAATGTATTAGGTGACGTTGCTAAGGGAGTGGTAACCCGAAGCACTTTACGTAATATTTGTCATTTTGTTGCTTTTGTTTCACAAATAGAACCCAAAAATATAAATGAAGCCATAAAAGATGAGCATTGGATTATGGCAATGCAAGAGGAGCTAAACAAATTCGAGAGGAATAGGGTTTGGGAACTTGTGCCTAGACCCGATGACCGTCCCGTGATAGGTACTAGATGGGTTTATCGTAATAAGTTAGATGAATCGAGTTTTATAGTTAGAAACAAAGTTAGGTTGGTAGCCCAAGGTTATAGCCAAGAAGAAGGAATTGACTATGATGAGACTTATGCCCCTGTAGCTAGATTAGAGGCCATTCGTCTTTTGCTTGCATTTGCATCAATCATGAGCTTTAAATTGTATCAAATGGACGTGAAAAGTGCGTTCCTTAACGGATTCATTCAAGAGGAAGTGTATGTATCACAACCACCCGGTTTTGAAAATTTTGAATATCCAAATTATGTTTTTAAATTGAAAAAGGCCTTATATGGTCTTAAACAAGCTCCTAGAGCTTGGTATGACCGTTTGAGTACTTTTTTAATTGAAAAGGGATTTAAAAGAGGTGCTGTAGACAATACACTTTTCATTGAAAGGTCCGGTAAAGACATACTTTTGGTCCAAATTTATGTTGATGACATTATTTTTGGTGCTACTAATGAAAAACTATGTAAGAAGTTTTCAGATTTAATGCAAAGCGAATTCGAGATGTCTATGATGGGCGAGTTGACTTTCTTTCTTGGACTTCAAATAAAGCAACTTGACACCGGAATCTACATTCACCAAAGTAAATATTGCAAGGAGCTACTTAAGCGCTTTGGTATGGATTCGTGCAAGAACGCTTCAACACCAATGAGTGCAACGTGCTACATGGATAAGGACGAAAGCGGTAAATCAATAGAGGTAACAAAATATAGAGGAATGATTGGTAGTCTATTGTATTTAACTGCATCGCGTCCTGATATAATGTTTAGTGTATGTATGTGTGCACGATATCAATCTAATCCAAAAGAGTCGCACTTAACCTCAGTTAAGAGAATCATGAAGTATTTAAAAGGTACAACTAATACCGGATTGTGGTATCCTAGGGATGCATTTTTAAACTTAGTAGGATATTCGGATTCCGATTTCGCCGGTTGTAAAGTAGATAGAAAAAGTACAAGTGGTACTTGTCACTTGATAGGTAATTCACTTGTGTCTTGGTTTTCTAAAAAGCAAAACTGTGTTGCTTTATCAACCGCGGAAGCCGAATACATTGCGGCTGGTAGTTGTTGTGCACAAATTCTTTGGATGAAACAACAATTATCAGATTTTGGTTTGTTTTTGACAAAAGTTCCTATTCGTTGTGATAATACCTCCGCAATTAATCTTACTAAAAACCCGGTATTACATTCTCGAACAAAGCATATTGAAATAAGGCATCATTTTTTAAGAGATCATATTCAAAAAGGAGATTGTGTAATTGAATTTGTTTCAACCTCAAATCAACTTGCCGACATTTTTACAAAACCCCTTCCTAGAGATACCTTTTATCATATTAGAAGGGAGCTAGGAATTTTGGATGAATCTACTGTTGGTTAGTTGTATTTGATAGTTTTTAAATCCAATCTCATTACAAATGCCTATTTCTATATGAATTGTTTAGAGTTGTTTTTACTTTTGAACTTAAACTCATGTTTCTCAATGCTTTAGTTATATGTGTTCTCTATTGTGATTTGATTGATATATTAGATTGGTGTATGCTTATTTGCTAATGTGCTAAATGTATTCATGTATTGCATTTTATGTGTTTATGTGATGTGTTTCAGTTTCAATGAGTTTTTGCACTAAAATCTTTGTAAAACTGCATTTTTAAGGCATCTAATCGATTAAGTCTTTTTGTAATCGATTAAGAAAAATTGATAAATCTGACCTTAATCGATTATCTGAAATTTAATCAATTAGAGCATCAAAATACACAGTATTTAATCGATTAAATTGCAGGTTAATCGAGTATTAACCGATTAAGCGAATTTTTAATCGATTAAACGCTGTTTCTTCTGAAAAATAAAAACTCATTCTCTCACACACACGTTTTGACTTCTCTTCTTCTCTGACGTGTTTTTCTTTCCACTTCTCACGGATTTCATCATATTTTCACTTCTAAATCATGATTTCTTCACTTCTTCACCATTATTCTTCACTATAATCCTTTAATATCTCTTTCATTTCATCAATTTCACATCAAAATCCTCAATTTTCAAAAACCCCCAATTTCAAACCCTAAGAGCACTAAAAATGGCCCCTCCTTCATCTTCCTCTGCTGGGAAACGCAAGAAACAACGAGTCAATCTGGATTTGGACTCCCATTATTACTCGAAGGAGATGAGGAAAGAACGTGAGGCCGGGTTTGCATCAAGAGAGTTTGGTATCGTCAGGTTTCTAAATATGAAGTGGTTGCTCACACAAAGGTTTGAATGTCCTTCTCTTTTTCAAGAACAAGAGCTTACTAAGTTTTTGAATTTTAGATCAAATATATACCCTAGGCTTGTTCGGAAATTTTATGCAAATTTGAAGGTCTCTGATGGCAAGTATAAAAGTGTGGTTAATGGAAAATTAATTGTGATTAAGCCTGCTGACTTGAAGGATTTGTTTGGTTTGAAAACCACTGGAACCTTTCTGAATGACCCTGATGATGATACTTTGACTGATGTTGATGTTGGAAATGTTTTTAGGCAGACTTTGAAACCAGGTTGTACTTGGACTAAGGGTACTAAAGGTGTTGGTTTGATGAAAGTAGATTGTAGGTTGTTGTTGTATATCATTTCTTACTGCTTGATGCCTAAATCTAACCAAAATTTTAGTCAAGCAAATGCGGATGAACTGAGAATTTTCTATGGTCTAAGAAATCATATTCCGATCAATTGGTCACGATTTATCATTGATAGGATGTTAGTGGCTGCTGCTTCTACTGGTTCTGCTACTCTTCCTTATGCTATGCATATTACTAGACTTCTTGTGTACAATAGTGTTCCTATTGATAATGATGAAGAGGAACTTGTTATCAATGATTCAAATAGTCTTTCTGGTTCGGTTCTGCGTTCTCAAGGAATGGAAGAGTATCTTGAAGCAAACCACTGGATGTGGAAATCAGACGTTGCTAGGATTGAGGCTCAGAAAAAGGCTGAAGAGGATTTGGCGCGACACTTGGCTGAGATGGAAGCACAGGGTGGTGTTGGTCCTTCTGCTCCTCCGCCTTCCGATGGTATTAATTTGGATGAGTTTATGACTTTTCCTGGTGCTGATCAAGAGCAACAACCTCCTCCACGAGCTGATTCTGGTTTTGACTACCGTGCTCTTCATGATAGCCTCTCTGGACAGATCGATGAACGTTTTCAGGCTATGGAGGCTAGGCAGCAGGAGCTGATTGATTGTGGTTTCGCTGATATGACTGTTCGCCAGCAGGCGATGGAGGATCGTTTCTTTGGTGCTCTTGGGCGTCTTTTCCCACAGCCACCCCCATGATTTTCCTTGGATTCTCATCATGTGTTTTCATTATGTTTTGATGACTTATCTTTTGTGTTTATGGTATTTTGCTGTTATGTTTCTTGACTTGGGTTATTATGGTTCGTTGTGTTATCCGGTTGTATGGTTTTATGTTTTGTGACTATGATTTCAGACTTGGTTTATGTTTTTGGGCTATGTACTTTGGATATTTCAGCACTTATCTTGTGGATGCTATATGTCAATTATGGTTTATGCACATTTATGTGTTATGGTTTTGTGCTGGTTTCATTTTAGCTCTTATACATCTTTTATATAGTTTGAATTTTAGTCATGTTGCATTACTAATTCTCACCTTTGGCAAAGCATTATTGTTATATTTTTTTTTGATTAATGCCAAAAGGGGGAGAAAGGTTGGATTGTTTGTTTTGTAGGTTGATTACACTTTTCCTAAGTGTGCTAACATTTAGGGGGAGTATGTGTTGATTGGTGATGGTTTGTCATTCATCAAAAAGGGGGAGATTGAAGACTTGGTGATGATTCAATTCAGTTTTGATGAAGACAATATGTTTGGCCAACCTACATCAACAACAACAAAAGGACTAGTTTTACCTTATTCATATAATTGTATTATTAATGTTTTATTATTTTTATTATATGAGTGTGGGTGGTAGAACTAGGATAGGTAATCTCAATTTGAACTTAAAGAATTTAATATGTTTGGAATTGAGATTATATTGATAGAGATTAAAGCTCAAAGTTTTATTAAAATTAGTCAGTGAAAATTGCAAAATAAAAGAAAAGGTTTTTAGCAGTGTTTAATCGATTAAGGAATCGTTTAATCGATTAAAAGCTGTTATATCTGATACATTAAAAGCTTTTCTAATTCAATGGGAAAAAGGTTACGAACCATTACTTTTGAAGAGCAATTTTTCACTACTTTTCAACATTCTATGAGCTAATATTCTTTCATAAACATACTCTCTATCAAAATCTTTTTGAATCTCAATTCTCCAACATAATTCATTCTTTTGTGTTTCAAATTTGAGATTCAAGTGTGCTTGAATGTTCTTGGTTGAATTCATCTTGTAACAAAGGGTTACTTCTCAAGATTCAACAAATCAAAGATTCAATTGAAGAAATTGAAGGTGCAAGGTTGAAGCAACACCTTGGGCAAAGTGAAGGATTCATTTGCTAAGAGCTTGTGTAAGGATTGAAAGCGACTTTCGATCAAAGACAAACGAGGAAGTTGAAATAAAAGATTTGGGGTAGACTCTATGATTTGTACATCATATGAGATTGGGTTAGGATCGAGTGTGTGAGGATTCTAACTTACGTTGTATACTAATCTTTTATTTCATAGTGAAGCAAATCTCCCGAATCAGAGAGGGAGGACTGGATGTAGCTCACGGTGGTTGTGAGTGAACTGGAATAAAATCCTCGTGTGATCTTTGTTCTTTACGTTTTACGTTTTCGCGATTAAAATCAATCTTGTGAGAGTAATTGATTAGGATTAGATTTGGGAAAGTTAATTACGTATTCGTTATATTCTGTTTAATTGATTCGTGATTACTTGCCTTAGTTTAATTCTTGATTCCTAGAGTTTCGTGCAATTATTGAATTGAATTGATTTCTGATTTTCTGCATTTCTACAGAGTTTAATCGATTATTAATCGATTAAGTGAAAAACATTTTTCTGGCCTTAAATCGATTAAATTGCAGGTTAATCGATTAAATCAGTTATTTTGGCTTAAAATTGAACTGTTTCTGAACCATTTTTGATCACTTTCGAAATTCGGGTATCGACGCTTAACCATTCTATTCACCCCCCCTCTAGAAGGTTATTTTAGCCGCTTGTTGGTTTCCAACACATTATACTTCCCTGCCCTGGTGATGCTGCTGGAAACTTGTATTCAGTAAGTCCAGTGGGTCCCAACGAAAGAATTTGCACTCGTATCCCCGAGGGCAGCACTGGTTTTTATTTTTATGAAGAAGTGATTACCCGTCTTGGGATTAGGATGCCTTTCACCAATTTTGAAATAGAGGTTTTAAATACACTAAGAGTGGCCCCTTCCCAGTTGCACCCGAACGCATGGGCCTTTGTTAGAGCCTTTCAGCAGGTTTGCTCGGCCATGGACTGGTCCTGTACTATTCCAACTTTTTTCTATTTATTTGCTCCGCAAGCAAACGCCTTTGGAAAAGGGTCCCCTAAACGTCCTTGGGTTTCCTTGAAATCGCGAAATGGTTATGCTCTATTAACCAAGTATTCCGAGTCTTGGAAAATGTTCAAACCTTTCTTTTTTAAGTATAACTTTGTTGGAAATGGTGTTTGTTGGTTCACACGAGCTGGTGAAGAGCGACCGGTTCCTCGATTCCCTCTTCAATGGAGTTCAAGTTTTTTTAATCGGAGGATTGCTTCGTATGGGTCGGAGTGGAAAGAGCTTGTTGAACACAAGAAGGAAGTGTGCCGAGCGTTTGAGAGTTACTTGGGGACCAATGGGATGATTGAAACGAGGGACATAGTGAATATCCCCTAAACTATTTTTCTTTGCTCTTATACTTGTAATTTTATTTAGATTTAATGGCACTCAGTTTTATTTACAAATAAAATGGCTTCTCGTATGGCTGCTCTGCTCCAAGGGGGTAAGAAAAGAAAGGCTCCTCCTTCAAGTGCAGCTTCAGGGTCGTCGAGTATGAGCACCCCCAGTTTAGGCACTCCGACTCCTACTGCTTCTCTAGTCGAAGTGTCTCCTCGGCCTGCTTCAAACTTGGTTATTGTTACAGCAACTACAGCTTCTTCGGCCTCAAGCGCTCAAGCACCCTCTCCCCTCCCCTCAATTGACTCGGCGTCGAAGGCTTGACAAAGGGAAAGAAAAGGCTTCTAAAGGTGCAAGTGCCAGGGCCGAGGGTACAAGCACCAGAGCGGCTGCTGATCCTACTCCTACTCCGACTCCACCAGTAGTCTCGGTTTGGGATCGTGAGTTGGATGAAAAGTTTCCCAATTTTATCTGCCCGGAATCTGACTACTCCCGGTTTGATAATCTTAGTGTTGCTGAATGGTCTCGCTGCAATATGACTATGACAAAGTTTTTGCTTCGAAGTGCCAATTTAACCTATTATCTGTCCAAGCATTCAGAGGATTTATTTAAAAGCCTAAACATTAAGCAGAAAGAGGCTCGTGAGATGCAAGCGGCTCAAGAAGCCAGTTTGTCGGATGAACTGGTTCGAGTAAAGAACGAGCTAGAGAATTTGAAGGCAGATAAAACTGAACTGATCAAGGAACGAGACTCTCTGAAAGTTTCTTAGAAGGCTGCGGAAGATAAGAAGGAAATTGAAGAAACACTGAAAAAGGAGTTGCAGGAGAGCCGACAGAGGATCGATGAGTTGGATTCTGAGGTAAAAAGTTCTGCTGCAATTGCTGAAAAGTTCAAAGAGAAAGCTCTCGTCTTTAAGAAGAAAGTTGCTGCCAACTTCTATAATTGGGGCAAGGGTGTTGATGATTCTTTCGTTTCAGCGATTAAACAGATCCAATTTATGAATCCTGAAACTGAGTTCAGAGTGGTCGGAGCACACCCTTTCCACAGCGTAGAAGATGGGAAGTTGATTGATCTTGAAACCAAGGCTGAAGTGGATCTGCAGGCGGTAAATCTTCCAAATCCTCTAGTAGAACTGACTGAGGCTCTTGAGTTTGACGATAAGGATATCATCTTGTCGGATGATGAGGCATGATCTTGGTGTGCTTGGTGGTCAGCTTTCATTTGTTTTTATTTTTCTGCTTGATGGTAGTACATGTGGGATTTCTTTCTGCTTGTTGTATTCGAGCGTTTACACTTGTTTATTTTGATCATACTCTTTTGCTATGATTTTTAGTTAACTTGCTGTTTAGCAAACTGTATCACTGCCTGGTGTGTTCTTTGCTGCTTTTTGATTTCGTTCGTCACGTTTCTGAGCATAAACTCTTAGGAGTAATTTATCGTAATTTTTGGGTGTAGAGTCGCATTATTCATATGTATAGTTAATTGTGAGTAGAACTCGGATCGCCGACTTTAGCCGAAGCGGGACCCTCGGACCGCGAAACGAGGAAAGTAATTTCCTGAGTTCGGGTGTTCTATGAATACGTTGTTAAACTCTTGAAAAGAGCTGTACCTCGATTTCGCTCGATGGCTAGCCGGACCAAATGAGTCGTTTGTGGTTTCACAATGTAAACAGATAATAAAATTACTAAAAAATGTAGTACTTTATTAATAGAGGAATACAAAGCTGAGATTGCTCGTAACTAAGGAATAAAATTGCTCATAACTAATGAATTCCTAACAATTTATCTGTAATCTAAGAAGGGTGCTACCCTTCGTTATTCATCACAAACTAATTTGAGCAATAAATAAACTAAACTATTCTCAAACAAAGAAAATAAAATGGGAGCTTAGCTGTAATAAGCTCTGAGCTTGGCCACGTTCCAACTGTTATTGATATCCATGCCCGAAAGAGTCTCCAACTTGTAGGCGCCAGTTCCTGATTTAGCCTTCACTCAGTATGGACCTTCCCATTTCGGTTTCAGCTTTCCAACGCCAGCATTTCCTTTACCAATGTCCGCTCGGCGAAGGACCAAATCTCCAACTTCAAAGCTTCATGGTCGGACCTTCTTGTTGTAATCTCGGGCCTGTCGTTCTTTTACCTTCCTTTCATGAGCTGCAGCATTCTTTCGTATTTCCTCAAGTAATGTGAGTTCTTCGCTGAGCAAACTGTTGTTAGTTTCCGAGGGACGTTCAAGCATCCTAAAGGTGGGGATTCTCTTTTCGATTGGAATGACTGTGTCGCAGTCGTATGTCAAACGAAAAGGGGTCTCACCTTTTGAGGATTGTACAGTTGTCCTGTGTGACCATAGAATGCTCGGAAGCTTATTTGCCCAAGTGCCAGCTGCGTTGCCAAGTTTCTTTTTTATACCGTCCAAAATGATTTTGTTGGCGGCTTCGGCTAATCCATTGGTTTGTGGGTGTTCAACGGAACTGAAATAGTGAGTGATTCCCAGGTCAGCTGCTAATTCTTGAAAATGAAAGGCTGCGAATTGCGATCCATTATCAGTGACTATGGAATGAGGCACTCCAAACCGAGAGATTATTTCCTTTACAAAGAAAGACTGAATTCGGGCCGTAGTGATTGTTGCTAATGGCGCCGCTTCAATCCACTTAGTAAAGTAATCGATGGCTACGACCGCAAACTTTAATTGTCCAGGTGCAGTAGGAAATTTTCCGATGATATCCATTCCCCATTGATAGAATGGCCAAGGAGCTCCAAGAGAATGTAGCTCTTCTGCAGGTCTTTGGTAAGTGTCACTGTGAAACTGACATTGAACACACTTCTTGACATGTTCCATGGCATCTTTTTGCAGTGTGGGCCAGAAGTAACCTGCCCGGATTATTTTCCGAGCTTGAGATTTTCCACCCATATGATGGCTACAGATTCCTCCATGGGTCTCCTCAAGAATTTCTTCAGCTTGAGATGGATTGACGCATTTGAGCATGGGTGAGCCGAACCCTCTCTTATAAAGGACACCATTAAGAACCGTGTATTGAGCTGCTTTCCTAATCAACCTACGAGCCTCTGCCTGATCTTGGGGAACGAAACCATGTTGCAAGTAGGTGAGTATCGGATCCATCCAAGACTGACATACTGACACTGTAAGAACGACGCTTGGTCTTGGAATAGTTTCTTGTATCAAGGTTTTGTTGTTTTCCGACCCCTTCGTGCTTGCCAGTTTAGATAAAATATCGGCTCGGGAATTCGAATCTCTCGGGACATGGGAGATGTCAAACTCTGAAAAATTGGAGATTATTCGCTTTACCTCTTCAAGATACTTCTACAAGATGGGCTCCTTAGCCGAGTACTGCCCCTTAATCTGAGAGACCACTAATTGTGAGTCGCTGAATACTGACACCCGATTCGCTCCAAACTCATGAACCATTTTGAGGCCTACAAGGACTGCTTCGTATTCTGCCTGATTATTTGAAGTTTGGAATTCGAATTTTAATGAGTACTCCATGCAAAGTCCTTCGGGATTTTCAATAATGACGCCAGCTCCTGCTCCTTTCCTGTTACTCGAACCATCCACATAAACTGACCATAAGTTTTGAGGTGTATCCGAGGGAATCTCAGTGAATTCAGTAACAAAGTCAGCCAGTACTTGAGACTTCATTGCTTTCCTCGGTTCATAAACGATATCGAACTCAGACAGCTCTACTGACCATGAAACCATTCTGCCAGCTAGGTCGGGCTTGTGAAGGACCTGTCTAAGAGGTTGAGTTGTCCTAACCATGATTCGATGAGCTTGGAAGTACTGTCTTAATCTCCGAGCAGATATTACCAAACAGTATGCGAGTTTTCAAACTTTGATATCGCAGCTCGGATCCCTGAAGAGCTCGGCTAACAAAATAAATTGGGGCCTCAAGTCCCGAGTCCTCTCGTACCATAACTGAATTGACTGCTGCATCCGCCACTGACATGTAGAGAATGAGGTCTTCCCCGAAAAGAGGGCTATGAAGGACTGGTGGGCTGGATAGATAGTTCTTCAACTGAACGAAAGCTTGTTCGCAATGATCATCCTAAAGGAAGTTTTTATTTTTCCTAAGGAGCTGATACCACAGTAAGGCTTTCCGAGCGGCTTGAGACAGGAACCTGGAAAGGGCTGCCACTCGGCTAGTGAGTTGTTGAACTTCTCTAAGACTGGTTGGACTTCTCATTTCAAGGATGGCCTTGCACTTGTCCGGATTAGCTTCAATACCCCTTAATGTTAGCATAAAACCGAGAAAGGATCCGGCGGGGACTCCGAACACACACTTTTCAGGATTTAGCCTCATAGAATATTTTATTACTCGGTCCAATATGGTCTTGAGGTCTTGGGCATGGGTCTCTTGCTATTTGCTTTTTGCGATAATGTCATCAATATAAACCTCCATGTTTGAGCCGATCATCCCTTGAAATACTTTGTTCATCATCTGTTGATATGTAGCTCCCGCATTCTTCAATCCGAAGGGCATGCCATTGTAACAGTATGTTGCCTTATCGGTGATGAATGCGGTTTTATCCTGGTCGGCCGGGAACATAGGTATCTGGTTGTAACCAGAGTAAGCGTCCATGAACGAAAGGAGTTTGTATCCGGCCGAATTGTCGACGATCTTATCAATGACGGGAAGTGGATACTGGTCTTTTGGACAGACTTTGTTCAAGTCCGTATAGTCGACACACATCCTCCATTTCCCGTTGGGCTTTTTGACCAAGACGGTGTTAGCTAACCAGTCTGTATAGTCGATCTCCCGAATGAAGCCAGCTCGGAGTAATTCGGCAACTTTTTCCTCAATAGATGCGGCCTTTTCTGCACTAACCTTTCTTTTGCGTTGTGCCACTGGTTTTGCCCCTGGAAGAATGCTCAACTTGTGGCAGATAAAATTAGGATCAATTCCCGGCATCTCGGCCGAGGTCCAGGCAAACAGGTCCTTATTAGCGATCAGCAGAGCGGAAAGTTCATCTTTGACATTTACGGGGAGATCAGAACCAATTTTAACTTGTCTGATAGGATCATCATTCAATGTTAAGAACTCCCATTGTCCCTTCGAAGTCGGTCTGTTTCTGTCAGATTCATCACGCACATCGAGATCCGCCAAATTAATGTTACCTTTTTCGAGGGGAATTCTTTCTAGACGGTTCTGGTCCTTGTTCTTAACCTTACCCAGACTTGCATTGTAGCATTTTCGTGCTGCCTCCTGCTCGGCTTTGACTGTCACTACCTTGTCATCTGTTCCGACGAACTTCATAGCCAAATGGACTGTCGAAACTACTGCTCCGAACGCTTGTAAGGAAGTTCTTCCGAGGATGGCGTTGTAGGCTGCTGGACAGTCAACTACCAAAAACTTGATTATCTCAGTTCTAGCCGAAGGCTGCTGTCCGAGGGTGACAGGAAGTTGAATGTATCCCTTTGGCTCGATGGTGTCCCCCGTGAAACCGATCAGTTCTCCTTCAAATGGAGTGAGATTGCATTCCCTGAGTTTCAGTGCTTTGAACAAAGGGAGGAACATGATATCCGTCGAGCTCCCCTGATCGATAAAGACGCGTTTTACTTCGTAATTACCAATAAGGGTTGTGATTACCATGGGATCATTATGACCTGGGAGGATCCCTTCCAAATCTTCATCATTGAAAATGATGGGAACATTTTTCGTTGATCTTTTACAGATAGGCTTTTGGCTCACGGCTAAGATTTGGTTGATGTATTTCTTTCTGTTGGCTTTTTTCTCTCCTCCCCCGGCAAACCCTCCGGCAATAGTGTTAACTAAAAACTCATTGTTCGTTGGATTTGTGTCAGTGACCGGGGTGGGCTCGGTTCTCTGTCTCCCTGCATTCCTATCATCTGGTGATCTACTTCTTTGGCATTTGGACTTTACTGGTGAATGAGATCCGTTCCTACCTCTTCGTCCCGCTGCATCTCTGATATACTGTTGAAGCTTACCATCTCTGATCATTTCTTCAATTAGATCCCTCAACCAAATGCATTCGTCAGTTGTATGTCCATATCCCTTGTGAAAGTCGCAATATTTTGACCTATCACGTTGTGCGCCCTTTCTTAAAGACGGAGGTCTTTGGGCAGAGCGTAAGTCGGTCTGCATTGTTTCCCGAAGAATTTGACTCCTAGGAACAGTTAAAGGAGTGTACTCCTGATATTTATTCCTCGGAGGTGGTCTTCGGTCCCGATCGTTCCTATCCTGTCTACCACCAAAACGTTCGTCACGCTTTTGTATCTTCTGTCCTTGAGGGTCAGCTCGTTGTCGGTCATCTCTGAATTTTTGCCCTTTGTGGAATTCCTCCAAGTTGATGAATTTATTCGACCTTTGTCTCAGCTCGGCCATATCTTTTGGAGGTATCCCAATTAGCGATTTTCTGAAATCCCCTGGCTGCAAACCTTGTGTAAATAATAACACTGCCACACCTGGCTCCAACCGGGGAACAGAACTAGCCTCCGTATGGAAGCGTGATAAGTAATATTTCAATGGTTTATCTTGTTTTTGTGTAACTGCAGCCAGTGTGTGGTCGGATTTGGGTTGGATGCAGCTAGCTGTATATCTGTTTAAAAAGACTCATTTCATCTCCTCTCATGAATTAATTGAATTTCGAGGGAGAGATGAGTACCACCGTAATACCGAGGGCTCAAGGGTCATGGAGAAAGCTCGGCATTTCATCCGATCGCCACCTCCGTAATAGTTCATTTCCCCCTCGTAGGAGACTATATGGTCAACTGGGTCGGTCAGGCCGTTGTAATGTGGCACGTTGGATGGGCCCAAGTATCCCTGAGGGGTTTCAAAGTCCATGATATACGGGGTAAAAGGATGGCCAGGGTGAAAATCACCCTGATCGTGATTTGCGGCTGGGTTGGTATGGAAATTTTGAGGTGGGGGAAGTTGCATTACGGGAAGAGGCTGAGGATTTATAGTCTGGGTCATTTGGTTGTGAGGTTGTACGGTAGCAGGTTGGTTTTGAGCAATCCTTGCCATTGCTTGTTGTTGGAGGTCGGCAATTGCTCGGCCTTGTTGCTCAATTAAAGTTGTTTGTCTGTTGAGTATGTTAATCATCTCTTGCTCACGAGCGCGAGCCGATGCAGATGTTGCATAAGATCTACTAGTGGAATGGCTATGGCGGGAGTTACCATGGACCGTTATTCCTGGGTTTAATCTAGTTCTAGGGGTTACGCTTACATGGTCAGGGTTGGGTTGGACTGGTGGAGTTAGGGTTTGACGGGTATTTCTACCATGGTGCGCTTGGGTTCCAGTAGATCTGGTTGTATTGCGGGTGGTTGGGGCTGTGCTGCTGGAATCGCCATGGGTGGAGGGGGTGGTGTTGGAGGAGGCGGAGGTGGTGGTGGAGGAAGTAAATTCCGCAGGGTTTGAAGTGGTTGGGGATTACTCCCGGCTCTATGGTGGGGAGATTGTGGTGGTTGAGAATGGGTGGCATGATTTCCGCTATGATTTTGGCTATGAATTGGAGGTGGTTGGCTCTGTGAATTATTTGGGGGTTGCGGGTTATTTCTTGCTCCAGAATGGGAGGTATGTGGTGGCTGCGAATTAGTCTCCCGATTTTGGTTAAGAATATCTCGCAGGTCACCAACAGATTGCGGCTGTTGATCATTATTATTAGCGTTTCTGGGTCTGCCGCGAGAACGGCCAATGCGATCACGGAGATCACCAACTTGGCTCCTTGTAGTGACCATGGTGGTGGTGGGTATGATATGTTATTCAGTCCCCACAGACGGCGCCAATGTCGTGTCCTTAGTCAAGATCAACCTTGAAGTTATGGAAGAACTTCGAAGAATGATCTTAACCAAGAGGTTAATGTAGGACTTTTAGGATTTCTGTATATCCAGTTGGGATAAACAGGTTCTCCCCAGTCAACAACGTGTGTGCTAGTGTCAACTTAGGGATGAGAAGACGTACCTTAGCCCCTATAGCATGGTGGTTCTTATAGGGGATTACCTGTGTGTCATGGGCCGTTCTGATAAGGCTTCTGAAGAGGAAGAATTTGAGTAGGATTCGTAAAGGCTATGATAAGATCATATCCGTAAATCCTATAAGCGATAGGTCTTTATCCAATACCATTTTTATCTAACCAAGAGTCGTGGGAATCTAGGAGAAGTGGTTAAGCTTGATGAGACTGTAAGTGATAGAGATAAGGATGAGAATCCTGTGCTCGGGGATAATCTCATAAGCATGTAACACCTCTAAAAACCCACTTGCTCGGTGTGACGTTCCGACCGTAGGCTTTACTTCAGCGTCTAACTGGTCGGGCCAAGGTTATTTCGGTCGGGTGACGTTCGGTTTACTATAGGTCTACTACAGAAACTCTCTAGGGAGCAGCATTGCTGAACAGTTGGAACACGACAATGCTCGAAACTATTACAACTAAGAGTGTTTTTACTCATTCAGATTTCCATTAAGTCTTAGTTGTTTTGAGTAAGTGATTTTTTCTAATAACAAAGCACAATGTTTTAAATTGTTGTACTAATAAATGCAATTTTTCTTTCGGCATATGTTGTATCCCCTTTTGCATTGAATAAAAGTTTATTTTCAGATATTTAACGTTTATGAATAACTCTTGTGGATTTTGTTTGTCTAAATATTGTACTAAGTCCTCCTACTCGGCTCGCCCCTAAGTAAGGTGAGATAATTTATATATAGCTCCCCTTTACTAATGCTTATAAATAAAAGTGCAAATGTTGAGAAACATGACTAAACATTTTATTAAATCAAATAAATTAAAAGTCGTTGGTCGAGGAACCCACCTTGGCTACAGGATGGAGTTCTGATTTCTTAAACACAAACAAATAAAGTGGTGTATAGAGAAAGACGCTGATTGATTGAAGAGAAGAACTTCATAATCATAAAAGTTATCATCACATCAACAAAAGTAAACTGGTATTGGGGACTTATGCTTAAAAACCAGGAAAGGAAAACAGGGTGGTGACAATTACTCATCAATGTTGCATAGCACGACCCCTTCCTTGTTAAACAGATCAGGCTCTTCCACTTCTGCTAAAGGGTTGATCTTCGTCCAAGATGATAGATCCACCTCCACTCCACTGTTTTGGTGGTCGATCATTCGAACATTTACTACTTCATGAAAAGGATCAGCTCTGATGATATTGAGATCCTTGGGGTTCAAGAACTGTAGTTGCTTTACAGCATTAATAAAAGAATCATCATTTGACTGCTGCTAGTTGTGCAGATTCTTGGCGGCTTCCCGTTTGTTCTTGAGAACTTTGGCCTCCATCTTTTATAATGTCAATCAGAGCTTCTCCATATCATCAGTAAGAGTCTGTAACTCTTGCCAATCACCTTGAAGAATCCCTTCAACCTTCACTTTTGCTTCTTTCAAAGCCTGAACGTCCTATACCACATCTTCTCTCAGCTTCCTCTCCTCTTCAAGTGTTTGTCCAAAACCTTTGATCTTCTTGGTTAGCTCAACCACTTATTGAGCCAGCTAGGTCAGTCGCGTGGCAGTTGCCTTTTGGGACTCCTTTATGATTGGGAGACCGTTGAGTAGACTCATCCGAGTGATCCATCAAAAATTGGGCGATGGATACACCCTGGAGAAATTGACGCATAAATAGTTGGGCATTGCTTTTCTAACTATTTGCCGACCAATCGAGGAGACGACGCTCATCAACTTCTGAGAGAATCAATTTTGGGAAGTTAACATCTAGCTGTTGATTCCACACCGAGCCAGACGATGATAGCTCGACTTATTCTACCTCCTCTTCACCAACAAATTCCCCTACTTTGGCTTTTCCTTTCTCAACTCTCATCATTTTCGGGGGCAAAAGGGCTCTGTCTCAGGGGAAACTACCTTAACGTTTTGCTCTGATGCTATGGCCATTGTTAATAGGTCAGCAGGGGTTGAAGCCACATTCACAACAGGTGACTCCATCGCCACTGTTACCGAAAGCCAAACCCAGTGGCAACTGCCCTTCTCTTTTTACTTTTGGCTTCAAGCTTAGTAAGATTCGATCCAACCATCCTTTTCTGCATGAATAAATAACATTAATGAGCAATTCAATAAGTCAAAGTAAGGTAATACAATAGCAACACTCATAATCAAGTAGTAGTAAAGTTACCGAATTTCGCTTTGGCCATTTCGACTGAGCAGTTGACAACTCGTTTACTCTCAACTTGGCCATGGTGTTCAAGCTAATTCCCTATGAAGTTCACCACTCTCATCACCTCTCGATCGAGGTTTTCCCATCGAATTTGGTAATGTTTACCCGAAAATGTGAAAAATCTCTCCATCCAAACCAAGGGGAACCGAGGAACTTCCTTATCCATGAACCAACAATCTCCGACCCCATTGAAAGTGTACTTAAATTACAGTGGATTGAAGGTCTTCCAATAATCTGAGAATTTTTCAAGTAGTGGTTGTAGTAGGTTCCAAGGGTTGGGCTGTTCGCCCATTAAAGCGGTAGTGAGCTGGGTTCAGAACGTCGTAATGTTCATTTGATCTTGATCCTTGCGAAGTGAAAAAAATTCTGACTTCGACCCGCACGACTTTCCTGATAATATCCATAAATGACTTGTTTTTGATAAAATATGTACATTACTATATATAAATTCTGACCCATGATATACATTAGTATTCCAATGCATTGCATATCGCGATCGTGCCTTCAAAGAAACCCACAGTCGACAATATGTTCCTTTCTTTAGGATCATCACTTGGGCTTAAAACATCCACAGAAAGGGTGGGATAGTGCAATGAAGTCCTTGCGCGGCATATAGGCTATGGAAAGCCTAAGCAAAAGCCCATCCATTCATATGAAGTTGTGTGGGTGATAGTTGAAGCCACCACAACAATTTTATCTCAAAGGAAGAAAAAGGCATTTGCACTCCCAATCAAGTAACAACTTCCTCGTACATAAAGAAGGATTTCTCTCCTGCAAGTATTCGAGAGCAAACCTAATCGTTTGCAAAGGGGGGTAACAAAATAAGAGGGACCAGCCTCAGTATTTAGCTACACAACTTCTTTAATATGCGCCAAGCTTTCGGGTGAGGTCAATTAGAACGTAATACCAAGGACCTCGAGGTCCATCCAAGGATAGTAAAAAATGTCGGGTGACATGGTATACTCGTCTGGATAGGTTAGCACTTTACGATCCATGTTACCTGAGGAAACAAAGACACACTCGGCATTAGAAAATTCAAATTCCTAGCTAAGTCTTCATATCTCATGCCGAGCGGGGGAAGCCTCGGTTGGTAATCCCTAGTTGATGCCCCTTACCCCCTCTCATATAACATGGCCACCCGATACGTAATTTTCCTCTCTTTCCACTCATCCAGGATTTGTGGGGGCTGAACGGTTAAGGTTTCTTCTACATTTACAAAACCCTCATGGCCATACACGTCCTAAGACCATGATGAGCCCGGTTTCGAAAAGGCGTTGGTGGACAAGATAGGATTTCAACAAAACTATTACTTTGATTCACAGATTCCTCACTAACACTCTTTGCTTCAAATTTCCAAACCTGGAGAAGAAAAGACCAAGAGAAGAAAATCAAAATGAGAAAGGAGCACTCAACCCCAACCCTAACTTTCCTCAATTGGAAGAACACTAGAAAGCCCCAGAAAAAAAATATAGTTTGAAAATTGGCTAGAAAAAACTTTACAAGAAGGAGAACAGTGCACTCAACCCCAACCCCAACTCTCCTCAATTGGCTTTTTGGCGTTGTTTGATCCATCGTTTGATCCATATAGTGTAGTTGAAGCTCAATCCATCAACCAGAATCTCACATTTGAATAAGAAGGAGTGGCCAATAATTTTTGTTACCACTATTCACCATATTTGGTATAGAATGAATCAATCGATTTTCCAAGGGGAAATGGTGAATATTTCTACTAGTTTAACTACGATTTGTAGAAGAAGTTTTGAGATTCTATCTACTTATAAACTAACTCTAAGCATTAATTAGCATAATACTTCAAGTCGTGAATGCTTAATATCTTGTCATCCTCCGAAAAGTGATTTCATCAAAGTTAATTTGAATGGCTCCTTCTACAACGCTTCAAGCTCCACTGCGTGTGGAGGTATAGCTAAGAATCATGCTGGTAACTTTGTTTTTGCCTATTCTGCTTGCATGGGACCTTGCATCACAGTGATAGCAAAGTTGTGGAGGATTTTGCATGGTGTTCAGGTTGTTATGGCAAGAGGCTTTATTAAAGTTATTGTGCAAACCACAAGCAATCGACTTTCTTCGTGTTGGTGTGACAGCTAATCATCCTTGTGCATCCTTGGTTCGACAGCTAAATATTTTTTGAAAAACTAAGTTTATTATTTCCTAAAATACTAAACAAAATATTTTATATTGAAAATTTATTTATTTCTTTTAAATATTTATACTCAGTACTAAAGACAGGCAAATTTAATAGTTGAAAATATCATTTTCCTTATTTATTTTTGGAAATTGTTTCTTTAGTCCCCCTAAGTTATTTCTTTATTCCGAAGTGGTCCCTCAAGTTTTTTTTATTTGAAAGTTGTTCTTCAAGTTTGCTTCCATTAACATCATTGGTCCCTCCGTCTATTATTCAGTTAAATTCATTAAAATACTATTTTTCTTCTCTTTCCCAATCAACCCCTTCATCTTTTCTGGCGAGTTTCCGGTCAAAACACCATTTTTTCCGAAGAAAAGGGTTTTTTTTTCTTTTTGCTTCTTCTACCTCTTCTTTCTTTCTCAATAGTTGCCTCTCACCATCACATCATTCCACCTTTATTTCTTTTCATTTCTAACACCATTATCTTCTTTTTCTTTTTCGTTTCCACTTTTTTTCTTCTTCTTTTTTCCCACCACCACCACAAACCAATCAACACCCACTTTAACCAATATTCATAAAAACACCTTAATCACCTTTCTAAACCTACATATATGTCTAATTTGTCCTCTAATAGTCCCAAATCAGAAATCTCTTTTGAACCCTAGAATCCCTCCGGAGAAGAAGACTATGAGAGAAAATTGGGAGAAAATTGACGAAAGGATCAATCATGCTAACGAAAATAAACTTAAGAATCACTTTCGAACAAAACAAACTTAAAAACCACTTTGAAATAAAGAAATAACTTAGAGGACTAAAGAAGTAATTTTGCCTTTATTTATCACTCTATGATGCCTCATGAGTTATCAAAACATAGTTGCGGCTTTCCGATTTGGTGGGAACTGGGATACTTAAAAAGAATCTCATCATAAACAGCTAATATAAAAAAATATCCTAAACATTTGAGCCATGATCTTTCTAGAATATAATAGTCTCGACTCCTAAACTAGTGCTTTTAAAAAACATAAATATAAATAAACCTAAAAAATTAATCTACAAACTATTCATATATTAAAAATTTTAATTATTATATTTAATATTATTAAATTTACGTAGTATTTATCTAATTTATCATTTATATTTTTTAATAGTTATCTTTATTTTTACGAATTACTATTTCTCAATAAAGTTGCTAGAGTTATAAAATTTAATTTTTTTTCAATATAAAATTATTTTATTTAATCTATTATCTTCAACTATGAGGTTAAAAAAATCGTGTTAATTATATATATAGTGTATCTTTTACAATTTCTATTTGTTGCTTCTTTCTCTAATCTCACGTTTTCATATATTCATTGTTGGGTGATTCTTGTATGCTTTGGATGGAGTTTTGTTAAGATGTTACGCCCGTTTTTTTTTAATGTATTTAGTAAATTAAAAATATGTTTTGAATTTTCTGTTTTATCGATATGTACATGTTTTTGTTATTTGGGTTTGAATTTTTTTTAATATATGTTTTTTGATACAGGAAAAAAATTATATTGAGTAAATTTGCATTAAAAATTGACATATTTTAATAAATCTGTATTAAAAAATATTCTGAACAAATCTGCATTAAAAAAATAAAAAAAAAACAACCCGATGCATGATAAACATAAAATTTTCCTTCATTGTTTTCACACTGTTACTACTGGCCAAATATTTTGCCGGGTTCTAATGGCTTCAGTTCATTTAAATTTCATGTGAAACTGTGCCGTTAAGTTTCTCTTGCTCGCGGCCACTTTTCTATTAAGTAATGCTTCTTTTCCTTCCTACTAGAAAGTTGGTACGCGATGTATGGAATTTAATTTTGCATTTTATTTGTGCTAATTTTGAAAATAAATTATGATAATGTATTTTTTTTTTGTATTAAAAGTATCTTTTAGTCAATAGCCGAAAACTAATCTCTTTCGAGGTGTAGATATCATCTAAGTGAGTTTTGCTTCTATCAGCAAAAATTTTTCCATACCCATGGCAGGAATCGAAACTCTAACATCATGGTTACAGAACTCAGCTATCTTCCAATTGTGCTGGGTCTCTGTTGGTTTTTGATAATGTATTTTCTCGTATGAGAATAAATATTTGATTTTTTTTAGTTCAAGTAAAGGTTTTGATATTTTGTTTTTTGTTTTAAAAAAAAAGTTAATAAAAACCTTTTTTTCATAATAATAATAATAATAATAATAATAATAATAATAATAATAATAATAATAATAATAATAATAATAATAATACATCATGATCAAAAGAATAAAAAATAAAGATTGTGTCTAATCTTTATGTTTTTATCTTAAAATCATAATTCATTCTTAATTATAAGTGTATGAATTTGAAATATGAAAATGAAAAATAGAAGAATTTTCTTCATAAAATTAGAATACTATAATATTTTTTTTTATAAAACAAATTGATTACAAGTAAAAGCAAGCATAAGGAATCCTTACTACTGGTAAATTTAAAGAACAAAGCATAAAAGAAATATACATGATATATAACAACCAAAAACTATTCCTTACTACTATGTGTTTTTAGAATTTCTTATTTGGAATTGAAGAAACTTATTGGAATAGTGATGTGGTATGATGCAAGTTGTGTGAATTTTATACATATTTGATAAATGAATGATGATAGATGAGGTTTGGAAATCAATGTGAAAAATTAAGGTGAAATAAATGGTAAGAAATCATTATTGTGATGTTTTCGAGAGAAAAAAGAAAAAATAAGATTATCCTATTTTATAATAATATTGAATATTGATTATACAACTCAAAAATGGAATGCCATCATGAAAAGGAAAAAAAAAAACAAAATGGGTTTTCACGTATGTTTTGTTTTGATTTTTCTAATGTACATATACGTGTGATGAAGCCTTTTAACCAGTGTTATTAAAACAGGATCGGATCGGCTGGTTCAACCAGAATACTGATGAACCAAACCCCTGTCCGGTCTGATTAACTTATTTATCGACTATGTTATTGTATCACTTTGAACCGCTTAAAATCGAACTAAATTGGTGAACCACCGGATGAATTAATTGCATCCAAAAAGATCGGTCGGTTCAACCAGAATACTGATGAACCTAACCCATATCCGGTCTGATTAACTTATTTATCGACTATGTTATTGTATCACTTTGAATCGCTTAAAATCGAACTAAATTGGTGAACCACCGGAAGAATTAATTGCATCCAAAAAGATTTTGGTGGGAGTTGAACTTGAGGTTTCCCACATTTACAATATAGCTAATACCATTGCACCACCAAGTTTTAGTGTTATGCTTTTGAAATAAATTATTTATTATATTATTTAAGTTTTCAACATTATTTCACCTTACTATTTTTAAATATTTATATAAATATATAAATAATAACCAGTATGCGGTTTAATTAATGATCCATTGGTTAAACCACTAAACCATTATACCAATACCTATTTGATGACTGGTACGATTTTAATAATATTACTAGTTTTAACATACCAACTCCCTTGTAGTTAGCATGACTCCGAATGATTTTTGACTAGGAATTGATGGATTTAGTGCAACCAAATATGATTAAAAAATTGGAGGGTTAGGATTAGTTACTGGTAAACGGTATTATCAGTATTAAAGAATATTCATTTTACATTCTTTTTTATTCTTTTTATAAAACATATTTCCTTAATTATATTACAAAGATCAATTCAGAATAGGGATGTGTTCTGTTGTAGAACGTCTGGTACTTGAGCTAATCGGTCAAGTGTCCAGTATTCTACTGTTTACTTTCAGACTGCAGATAGGCACCCTGATTTCCAGGATACCAACTCTATTGTCGTTTTCGGTGATTTTGGGGGGTGGTGTGTGTGTTTGTGTGAGATTGAAGGTTGTATACCTGGTTATCCTCCACTCTCCTATATAAGCTAATCACCTTACCGTTGGGTTTCCCTCCTCATCAATGGGTACGGCTGCATAACTGCTAACGGCAGGTAATAATAGTAAGAATTAAGTGGATATTAAGGAGGAATTGCTGCTCATCATTTGCATAGGAATCCAAGGGAATTCTTCTTCATTGTTCTGTCCTCCGTGTAACCGCTTTACCGGTATCACGAGGAAAAGGAATCTTTCTTCTTTATTCCTGTCAACCAAAAGTCTTTCTCTTTGCTAATTCGGAGGAAAAGAGGATTTAGACCCTTATTGGGCCAAAGATACCGGTAATCCGGTTTTCAGGTGTCTTGGGCCCTCAAAGAGGCTTTCATGCCGATAAGCCGGTTATCTGAATAATTGGGCCCTTATAGGGCTTCTAATGCTAATTAACCGGTTTCAAGAGGTCAAAAGATCCTAACTGGACCAGACCTTACAAGTAAGCCGATTAACCGAATTATAGCTTTACTTCTGGTCCATAACAGTTGCCCCCCAGACCAGGGTTTATAATTATGAACCTTGGTTTTGTTGTTTTCTTTAGAAGTCGTTCAATTTAGAAGTCTAACCGGTTTTATGAAGTGTTCGAGCTTCATATCATGAAACCGGTATATCTTCTAAACATACCTCTTCGGCGGTTTAAGTTCGTCAAAAAAAAAACTGGGTCCTGACGGACCTCTTCTCTTTTGGCATTACTGAAGGATTTAAGACAGATGCTCAAATAAAACTTTGCAAAACTCGTGCATTAAAGGGACAAACCGTTAAACCGGTTAACTGATCTACTCGTAGATTAAAGGGACTATCCGGTAAACCGGTTAACTAATATGAACAGATTGATTTTTCGAAAAACCGGTTCAGGCACTATTAAGGCGTCTCTTAACCGGTTTTCCTCCTAACAGGTTTTCCACATAACCGGTTAACTTACGAATACTGGGATCAACTCCTCACTGACAAAGATCAGTCTCCAAGAAATTAACTTTTATCTTCCCTAAGCCTCATAATGTCAGAAACACGTCTTCAAAGAAATCACATTTTCAAACCTTATCCTGACATTTGCAGGGGAATCTCTTCCCTTATCCGTGTCAGCGCTTATTCCCAAGAAACAATTCAAAATTTGAATTGCCTATTTTAGCTCCAAAATTTTGTAGCTTTTGAACAGCTACTGTTTACGCCACAAAAGCGGATTACCGGTCTAAGGTGATATTAACACCGAATAACCGGTTTTCCCTTTTCCTCGAAAATGAATTACTGCAGCGTCTTGACCGAATAACCGTTTAATTTGGGATCCATTGGATCCTCTCATTGGTGAATCCAACCGATTAACCGGCTTTCTCTAGTCATTTTCCCAATTTAAATTTCACCACGCTTATTCAGCTTACCTTCCCCCTTGGCCCGAATTACCAGCTTCTTTTCAATAGTCCCTTGTCAGCTCAGACTTCCAAGCACACATTTACCAAGGATTCAACATGGTCTTCCCAAGGGAATCTCTCTCTCGTCTGCCGTGCCCATCTAGTTGCTCTCTAGGTGCTTCGAAATTCAAACACTCCTTGGGCCAAGCACTTTTTCAACAGCATTATTCAAATTTCGAATTTGCCTTGGAAACTGGGTACTCGTTATCCGGTTAGCCGATTTTAACTCGTACCCCAACTTCCCAAACTGACATCAAGCATCTCTGTATCGTCAATGAGGAGTCTTTTCACTGATCAGGATATCAGCAATAAATGGCCATTAATTAATGCCACCTTTCAACTTCTCAGACTGTCATAAAGCATCTCTTGTCATTAATAAGAAGTCTTTTCACTGACTATACTCAGTTATCAAGGAACTTGAAGAGATTCCTTTGACCAACTCTCATGAATTTAGACTTAATACTTGTAGTCTTTTCCTTAGCTTTTGGGAATTCGAGTTCAACTATAAATAAGGGGGTTTGTTTCACCTCAAACTCACAGCTTCTTCACCTGAGAACTTAGAAAACCAAGAGCAGCAAGAGAAATCTAATAGTAGCAAGAGAATTTGTTCAACTCCTCTTATCTTCTGAAAAACGTGTTTTGCTTTTCTTCTTCTGGGAAATTCGTGTGACTTCTTTCCTCTACTAATCTTCTTAGTTCCAGCTTCTCCTATACTTTCAGGTAATTCCTTGCTTTTTTCTAATGGATAATCTTCCTCTTTCTGTCATTTACCCTACTGAAAGCTCTTCCTCTTCTTCATCTTCTTCTTCAAACAATACAACAACTAATAATATACCTCCTATTAATTCTTCTTATTCACAATTAGGAAGTTCTTCCATTAGTTCTTCTGAAAAATTTATGTTGGACGAACTAGCTAGACAATTTGTAATAAAAAACTATTTTGTTGAAGTCGTTAGCAAACCAACTCCTCCTCCTAATGCTTCCTATCTTTCTCAGGAATCACAAATGGGAAACAAGAGATCAGAAACCAATCCGGAGGAATTCGTCATACCGGACGATGTTTCTGGTTATGAGAGGATAGACTTAGATGCTTTAGGTAGACCTTCTAAACTTGTAGATTTGGCCAAACTTCGTTCTTACCACCTCCACGCCAATTTGGTAAGGCCCGGTTTTACTCCCAACTTTTATGCTGTGGAAGCTCCTAATAACCAAGACCGGATATGTACAGTAGGTGATACTGATGAAAATTTTTTCTTTATGTATTGTGTTTTGTTTGACGTATGTGGCGTAAGAATCCCTTTCACCGATTTTGAAAACCAAGTTCTTACTCATTTAGAGATTGCACCCTCTCAACTTCACCCGAACGGTTGGTGCTATCTTAGAGCCTTTCAGCTTTTCTGCAACCATTTTTACCTTCAATGCACAATTCCTATCTTTTTTTACATTTTTGGTCCCTTCCAATCCAGCAAAGTGAAGGGAAAATGGGCTTGGGTCACACTTAAATCCCGTAGTGGAAGAAGGGTGTTTGAATCTTATTCTGAGACGTGGAAGAATTTTAAAGACACATATTTTAAAATAACTGGAGCACAAGACGTTTGGCCCTTCATGTTTGATCACGGGGGAAATCCTTATTTCCCTCTCTTCTGGTCACCTCGTAATTCTCTTATTGCAGCTAAGCTATTTGCAACTCCTGAAAACCGGTTAACCGATTTAGAGAGGTCCACTGTTTCTTTCCTTATTTCCTTCTGTGATCGCTTTGGGCACATAAGCACAAAGTCTATTGTGGACTCTTCCCCTGACAGTTTACAAACAACTTTTGGTAGGAATTTTTGCTTTATTAATTTGAAATATTTTGTACTGCGTTTTTTCCTCTCTTCCTATTTCTGACACGATTTTTATGCAGCTGAAATGGCTTCTCCCTCCGATTTGGCAGCGCTTGCAGCCGCTCTTGGAAATGCTCCTCGCAATCTGCGTCCCCGAGTCAGCAAATCTACTGTTCCACGACCTCCTTCTTCATCAGCAGCTGTGGAGGTTACGGGGACTGGTCCTGCTGGTACTCCCAAACGAAGGAGAAACGACAGTCCTTCTCATCCGGAAGCCGGTAGTTCGGCTAATCCACAGGGTGGAGGCTCTTCTCTTTGGCCTGATGATTTATCCGAGAGCTTCGATCGGATGCTTCTCATTGATTCCACTTCCCAACAATTAGGCAATATGAGCAGAAGGGAATTTGTTGCTCTGCTGAAATCCCTAAAAAGGGAACAAGTTAAGGCTGCCTCAACTATCCAATTTCTTGTCGAAAATGCTGAAAAGGTCCTGTTTGTTGGACAAGATGCTGTAGACCTAGCTGATCATGTTAAAAGAGAAGCAGAATTGGTTCAGCAACTTGCTTCAGAGACTGCCAAATTTAACAAGGCCAAACAGGAGTTGTCCCAAGCTGAGGAGGAATATACTAGGAAGTTGAACTCCAAGATTACTGAAATGAATGAAGCCCATAATGCTGCTCTCACCACTTTGAGGGATGCATTGAGGGACATGGAGTCGGAAAGGGACATGTACAAGAGGAAGTGGATAGATTCAGTTCAATCTTCCTTCATAAATGTTGTCGATCAAGCTAACTATCTGAATCCTACTTTCTAAGCCAAAGGGATGCATTACCTTCATCGTGTTGAAGATGGGGTGCTATATAGCTATCTTCCTGATGGAAGTAGGGTGCCTGTAGATTTAGCTGACCCTGGTTGTCCCGATTTCTTGGCAACCGGAGGAGAAGAGGCTGATGATGACGATGACGAGGCCACTCCATAGGGGCTCGTTTGCTGATTTCTTACTGCTTTATCTGTTTTATGCTTTTTAACTTGTTGTCTTTGATTACCTTTTTCCTTTGTTCCCAGCAAGTCTAGTTGTAATCTGTTTTTATTAATGAAAAGTTTGCTTTTGTTCTCTAATGTCTTGTTTTCAAATTATATCCATACTTAGTAGACTTTAAGAATTTTCTATTCTAGCCAGCGAATGAAATTCCCTTAACCTTATCAGACTCTTATAGAATCCGAAAGTAGTCTTACTATCAGTACATGGGTGGTGCCTAATATTTTTAAAACATCCTCTAACCCATTTCACTCCTTTTAAGGTGGCTAGCCATACAAGTGGTGTACTCTAAGTTGGATCTTTATACAATTGAATACCTTTCAAAACCGGTAAACCGGTTTAAGAATTATAGTATTTTTGGTTTGTGGCATAATTAAACCATGAAACCAATCATTCTAATAGGTTAGATAAACCGATTTGTGATGTGAAGTAAATGAAGTAGTCTGTGGACGTGATTAATCCAAAAACCGGATATTCATAGTTATCAGCTGATAAACCGATTTGTTAATGGAAAGAAATTGAACCGGTTTATGGACGTAATCAAATCATGTAACTGGATGTTCGAACTAATAAACCAATTTGCAGCTTAATGAACTGTTGAATCCATTCATGGATGTTAAATTGAATTATGATCGTAGAAAACACTATCAAATCATAAAACCGAATTGATGTGTTATATGAGTAGTTAACCCATTTCATGGATTGTAGAAAGGTCATAATGCACTTCCAAACTGAAAATCCGGTTTAGTGTGCTTGAATAATTGAAAATCGAAAGATAGAGTAATTATTACAAACTGAAATTTTTGATTAATGCAAAGAAAAACTTGTACAGGAGAAAGACTTCATTCTGCTAATAACAATGGCACAATGGCCTTATTGAAAAAGAAATGACTTAGTAAGCCTTATTCAAAGAAACATGTCCTAAAAGCTGCTTTCTCCTCTCTAAGGGATTTTTAACTGTAATAAATTCGAAGCTTTGCCGCATTCCACGGGTTCTTGATCTTGTTTCCAGTTATTGTTTCTAGAAAGTAAGCTCCATTATCTGTCTTTGCGCGGATCCGATACGGACCTTCCCAATTGGCAGCTAACTTCCCATGTGTTGGCTCTTTTCTATGCACATCTGACCTTCTTAGGACCAGGTCCCCTTCTTTGAACGAACGGCGGATAACCTTCAAGTTGTACTGCTTGGCTGATTGTTGCTGGATTGTTGCCATGCGAATAATGGCCATCTCCCTGGATTCCTGCAAAAGATCAAGATTCTCCCTCAGAAGTTTTACATTTGTGTCAGGGTCAAAGTATCTTGACCTCAAGTTGGTAGATCCTACTTCTAACGGGATCATAGCTTCACTTCCATAGGTTAATTTAAAAGGAGTTTCTCCAGTAGCAGAATGAGGGGTGGTTCTGTATGACCACAACATGGACTCTATGATTTCCACCCACTTGCCTTTACTGTCTTCTAGCTTCCTTTTTAAACCTCTTAAGATGCACCTATTTGCCGCCTCAGCCTATCCATTGGTCTGTGGATGTTCCACAGAGGATAATCTTTGTTTGATTCCCAACTCACGGAGGAAATTTTGAAAGGCTTCACTGATAAACTGGCGGCCGTTATCAGTGACAATTACTTTAGGAATGCCAAAACATGGAATTATCTGATTGCTCAGGAATTTCTGGATTTGGGCTGAAGTGGTGGTCGCCACTGCCTTGGCTTCGATCCACTTGGTAAAATAATCTACTGCTACAATTAGGTGCGTCACTTGACCGGCAGCTTGTGGAAAAGGGCCTAATAGGTCCATTCCCCATTGATAAAACGGCCATGGAGCAGCAATCGAGTGTAACTCTTCCGGAGGGGCCAAGTGGACATCTGCATGCTTTTGACACTTGTCACATTTTTTGACGTGATTCATGGAATCCAGCTGTATCGTTGGCCAGTAAAATCCGGCTCTTAAGATTTTTCTTGCCAAACTCCTTCCCCCTAGGTGATGGCTGCATCTTCCTTCATGTATTTCTTTCATGGCTGCTTCCGCCTCTTTGCTGGATAAGCATCGGAGTAGGGGCGAGGAAAACCCTCTTCTGTACAACAATCCATCCTGAATGATAAAGTGTGGGGCCATTCTCCGTACCTTTCTGGATGCCTCTTCTTCTGCTGGAAGCGTGCCATGGAGCAAATATGCCAAAATAGGGGAGGCCCACGAGTCTTCATCTTCCACTGCTAGTGTCGCACTAGGGTGGAATATAGTTTGTTGCACCACTGATCTGTAATTCCCTGGTTTTTTGGTGCTTGCCAATTTTGATAAGATGTCAGCACGAGAATTCTGCTCCCTTGGAATGTGTTCAAAATCTGCTTCCTCAAACGTTTCTGCCAGTTGTTTGCATTTCATGAGGTATTGCTGCAGCAGAGGCTCTTTTGCTTGAAAATTTCATTTTATTTGGGAAATCACCAGTTGAGAGTCACTGTACAGGAGAATAGAGCGGGCTCCTAGATCTTTGGCCATAGTCATGCCAGCAAGGCATGCCTCATACTCGGCTTGGTTATTAGACGTTTGAAAATCAAATCTAAGAGAGTATTCAATGGAAATACCTTTGAGGAAATCGCAATTGGTGGTTGGAGAGACAAAGGAACCCTAGGAATACACCTAGAAGGGGGGGTTGAATAGGTGTTGAAGCTACCTTGAAAGATTTTCGAACGAAACAAATCGAAACAATCAAAACAAATGATTTTTACAAATTCTACAGTACTTAATCGATTAAGCAAGTCGTGTACTCGAGTAGTACTCGATTAAGCTTGAACTTAATCGATTAAATATGACAGAAAACAGAAAAATCAATTTTCATTCGAATACGAAAATCAATCAATTCACATGCAAGATCAGAGATTCAGCGGAAATGATTAACACCTATATTCTTATTGATTAACCTAGTTATGAAAATGATTTTCCCTTTATCAATTTGAACAATTAAAGATTCAATTCAATCAATTATGAAAATCAATCTTTCTAGGTTTTTAACCAAGAACGCAATCAAATGACTTGAATATAAAGAGTAAGGGTTTAGAGATACGACACAGTGATTTATCCTGGTTCACTTTCATCCACTTGAAAGCTACATCCAGTCCCCTCTTCAACCAAGAGAGATTCTTCACTATGAGGAATTAGAGTTCTCAAATTACAAGTGATTGCCTCACAAGACTCCCTTCTTGCTAGCTTACAAGAGATAACCGACACCCTTGCCTTGTAATCCTATTGATCTTCTCTCTAATCTAACCTCTACCCCTTGTTGATAATCGACACAACAAGTCTTCAATTGCTTGATGATAAACCACACACCAAGGCTTCACTTGCTTGATTCACAACCAAGACTTCTTCTTCTTCTTCAATAAGAATGCACTTGCTTGATGATAAAATCGACACACCAAGACTTCTTGTTTGTTGTAGTGGCTTGCCTTCTTGCAAAGATTACAACACAATAGAAAACACAAAATAATCCTATGAATCTCAATCAAGAGTTATGACAATTCACCATAAGAGATTCAAAGGTTCTTGATCAAAGAATATGAAAATATAAAAGCTTTGATCTTTGAAAATGAGAGAGAATAGAGTGGCTTGATTCTTTGTAAAACTTGTATGAAAAATGATTCTTACTCATCACAAATAATAGGAAAAGGTTTATATAGAATACCCAAAAGTTGTAGCACTTAAAAACTGATTTTGAGAAGTGAAAAACGTATTTTAAAAATCAGTTCAGCAGTACTTAATCGATTAAGCAAGTCGTGTACTCGAGTAGTACTCGATTAAGTTATCACTTAATCGATTAAGTTGGTACTGTACATGTTCAAAACTTGTTTTCTCAAAATCCAACCTTTCCTTTAAAACCTTTAAGCCACCTATTGATTCTAGGTTAAGTGAAAACTCAAATTATGATTTAATCATGACTTATGAATGAGATTCACTACCCTCTATAATAATCTACCCAAATAAAAAACCTATGAAGCTTGAGAGGCAAAAGATAAAAGAAATACAAAAACACTCAAACTTAGGTCTTCATGAGCTTGCTTTCTCTCTTCTTCATTTGATGTTTGTTGTTGCTTGTTGAGCTTGAAACTTGATCAACACTTGTAGCTTGTTCAAAAACACTTTGTCATTATCAAAACATTCATCATGTTCATCATGGAACTAACAATCTCCCCCTTTTTGAAAATGACAATCCATGTTTTGAAATCATTTGAAGTTGTTGATGCTTGAAACATTTGATCACTTGAGAAGACTCTTTCTCCCTCTCAATCAATGCTATAACACTTGAATCCAATTGAGATAGAAGCTTGATTCTCCCCCTATCTTAAACAACTTAGCTCAACCTACATAAAAACAACAAAACAACCTTTCTCCAAATATAATATCATATTTCTTCCATGTTTTAAAAACATACCATTTCTCAAATTTGAGAAACATTTCATTTAATTCAAAACATCATATTTCTCCCCCTTTGGCATTATCAAAAAGTAATATATACCAATTGAAATATAACATCTAAGCCAAGGTAAGAAATCAATGATCATTTCTTCACAACATTGATACCAATTGAACAAATACAATAGAGCTTTACTTTGAAATGTGATATCAATTGGTAAGAGAATATAACAATGAAATATAATACCAATTGAGAACTAAAAAGATCATAATATCACTTAACAAAGAAGATATCAATGTAAAGAAATATCAATAATCACAAAAACATGATAATCAAACTAATAATCTCTCAATGATACAAATTGAATTAACTAAACATTTAGAAAAGTAATATCAATTGAGAAGATACCAATTAAGATAATATATCAATATCAAATATTACCACTTTGTAGGACATTCACTTAAGATGCAAGTGTGATACCAATTGAAGATGTGAATATAGACATTCATAGTTGAGACCAATTGAGAACATGTGTCATTCATTTGCATCTTCAATCAAACCTACAAAACAATCATGCTTTGCTTTTTGGTATCCAAATGGTTTTGGATACATTTTTGTTAGTGTAGGGACTTTCACCCTTTTTCATCCAAACAAAATTTCCTTTAGGTATACCATGCACTTTAACATAACACACATTTGAAGTATGTCCATGAGTACCACAATAGAAACATGTTGGAGGATTTGAAAAATCAACTTTAGAAAAATCAACAACATTTCTATGAGATTTACTCTTAGCATTAGTATAACCCAAACCAAACTTGTTTGAATTTTCTCTTTGAAAATTTAACAATGTGCGCAATCTAATATCACAAATGGTGAAACTTGCAAGCTTATTTTTCAAAATAGCATTTTCATCCTTGAGCAACTTGCAATTCTCACAATCAACCACAATATTCAATCTACTAGCACAATCACAAGAAGAACTAGCATAGATAAGATCAAGAGTTTCATTTTCAAGATTAAGCTCATCAACTTGTTTTTGAAGATCTAAAATCTCTTTTTGATGTTTCAAAATGAGCTTCTTTCTTTCAATGTTTTTCAAAGCTAGTTTTTCAAGTTGTTCATACATTTCGTCATAAGCATTATGTAACAATTCATATTTAGAAGAAATTTCGGATTTAGATTCACTTACATTGCTATCCTCGCTTTGATAACTTGATTCATCATTTGAACTTTGTTCTTCATCATCTACTAGAGTTATCAAGTTGAGACAAGCGGCTTCTTCATCATCCGATGAACTACTCGATGTGCTTTTCTTGTTATCTTCATCACTATCCCAAACTATGTATGCTCTTTTAGATTTAGAATTTTTCTTGTCTTTCTCCTTCTTCTTGAGATACCTAGAGCATGAATACTTGAGATGACCGGGCTTTCCACATTCATGGCAAACTACACCTTCTTTTGATGTCTTGGTCTTGTAGTGTGGAGAATCCTTCTCTTTACTTTTGTCCTTGTTCAACCTTCCTTTTCTCCTTAGAAACTTGTCAAACTCTTTTAACAAAAGTTTCATGTCTTTTTCATCAACATCGGAATCGGAATCTTCACTATCATCATCATCGGAACTATCTTTCTTTTTGTATGATCTATTGACTTTAAAAGCAAGTCCCTTTCTTTCTTTGTTTTTATCCGACTCTTCATTGATACTTAATCGTCCAAGCTCCATTTCATGTTCTTGAAGCTTTCCGAAAAGTGTTGCTAGATCCATAGCATCCAAATTCTTAGATTCAACAATAGCCGTTACTTTTGGTTGCCAATTCCTGTCTAAACATCTCAACACTTTGTTAGAAAGTTCACCTTGAAGAAAAGTTTTACCAAGAGCAAGTAAATGATTTATAATATGAGTAAAACGCTTTTGCATATCATTTATAGATTCATTTGGAAGCATATGAAACAATTCATAATCACGCATTAAAGCATTCAATCTAGCTCTCCTAACCTCACTAGTTCCTTCATGAGTCACTTGTAAAGTGTCCCACATTTCTTTAGCACTAGAACATTGAGAAACTCTAAAGAACTCGTCATAGGATAAAGCGGATGTAATGATATTCTTTGCTTTATAATCATATTGTACTTTCTTTCTATCATCATCCTTCCACTTATCCTCGGGGATCAATTGTTCTACACCTTCAACTAAACTAGAGGGGATATGAGGACCTTTTTCAACTACTTTCCAAATTTCACTATCTATGGCTTGGATAAAGATTTTCATTCTAACTTTCCAATATGCATAGCCTTATCCGGCAAACAATGGAGGACGACTTATTGAAGCACCTTCACCACCAAAGGAATTCGTAGAACCCATTGCGATTTTCTTAAAGGATCTTTACGAAAAAGCTCTTATGCTCGTGTCTTTCGACCGAGCTCTGATACCAATTGAGGAAATCGCAATTGGTGGTTGGAGAGACAAAGGAACCCTAGGAATACACCTAGAAGGGGGGGTTGAATAGGTGTTGAAGCTACCTTGAAAGATTTTCGAACGAAACAAATCGAAACAATCAAAACAAATGATTTTTACAAATTCTACAGTACTTAATCGATTAAGCAAGTCGTGTACTCGAGTAGTACTCGATTAAGCTTGAACTTAATCGATTAAATATGACAGAAAACAGAAAAATCAATTTTCATTCGAATACGAAAATCAATCAATTCACATGCAAGATCAGAGATTCAGCGGAAATGATTAACACCTATATTCTTATTGATTAACCTAGTTATGAAAATGATTTTCCCTTTATCAATTTGAACAATTAAAGATTCAATTCAATCAATTATGAAAATCAATCTTTCTAGGTTTTTAACCAAGAACGCAATCAAATGACTTGAATATAAAGAGTAAGGGTTTAGAGATACGACACAGTGATTTATCCTGGTTCACTTTCATCCACTTGAAAGCTACATCCAGTCCCCTCTTCAACCAAGAGAGATTCTTCACTATGAGGAATTAGAGTTCTCAAATTACAAGTGATTGCCTCACAAGACTCCCTTCTTGCTAGCTTACAAGAGATAACCGACACCCTTGCCTTGTAATCCTATTGATCTTCTCTCTAATCTAACCTCTACCCCTTGTTGATAATCGACACAACAAGTCTTCAATTGCTTGATGATAAACCACACACCAAGGCTTCACTTGCTTGATTCACAACCAAGACTTCTTCTTCTTCTTCAATAAGAATGCACTTGCTTGATGATAAAATCGACACACCAAGACTTCTTGTTTGTTGTAGTGGCTTGCCTTCTTGCAAAGATTACAACACAATAGAAAACACAAAATAATCCTATGAATCTCAATCAAGAGTTATGACAATTCACCATAAGAGATTCAAAGGTTCTTGATCAAAGAATATGAAAATATAAAAGCTTTGATCTTTGAAAATGAGAGAGAATAGAGTGGCTTGATTCTTTGTAAAACTTGTATGAAAAATGATTCTTACTCATCACAAATAATAGGAAAAGGTTTATATAGAATACCCAAAAGTTGTAGCACTTAAAAACTGATTTTGAGAAGTGAAAAACGTATTTTAAAAATCAGTTCAGCAGTACTTAATCGATTAAGCAAGTCGTGTACTCGAGTAGTACTCGATTAAGTTATCACTTAATCGATTAAGTTGGTACTGTACATGTTCAAAACTTGTTTTCTCAAAATCCAACCTTTCCTTTAAAACCTTTAAGCCACCTATTGATTCTAGGTTAAGTGAAAACTCAAATTATGATTTAATCATGACTTATGAATGAGATTCACTACCCTCTATAATAATCTACCCAAATAAAAAACCTATGAAGCTTGAGAGGCAAAAGATAAAAGAAATACAAAAACACTCAAACTTAGGTCTTCATGAGCTTGCTTTCTCTCTTCTTCATTTGATGTTTGTTGTTGCTTGTTGAGCTTGAAACTTGATCAACACTTGTAGCTTGTTCAAAAACACTTTGTCATTATCAAAACATTCATCATGTTCATCATGGAACTAACAACCTTGAGCATTCTCCAGAATGATTCCAGCTCCTCCTCCAGAGGGGTTAGAAGATCCGTCCACAAAGAGTGTCCAGCTTTTAGGGTCTGCCTTCGGCGTCAACTCTGCTACAAAATCTGCTAGTACTTGTGATTTTATAGCTGTCCTCGCTTCATAGTTGATCCCATACTCAGAAAGTTCCACTGACCAGGCAATCATGCGACCTGCCAAATCAGGCTTTTGTAGTATTTGCCGGATGGGTTGATCAGTTCGTACTATCATCGGGTGACACTGGAAATACTGTCTTAAACGTCTAGCAGTGACGACTAATGCGAACGCCATCTTCTCCACCTTCTGATATCTCTTTTCAGCTTCCTGTAATACTTTGCTTACGAAATATACAGGCTTTTGTCCCTCTTCTGTTTCCCTGACCAACACAGCACTTACAGCCTCATCATTAACAGATAAATACAAATACAGTGTTTCACCTGATTCGGGTTTACTGAGGATTGGAGGGTTTGAAAGGTAATGCTTGAGCTCCTGGAAAGCAGCCTCACATTCTCCAGACCACTTAAACTCCTTATCCTTCTTTAGTAACTTGAACAGGGGAAGCGACTTGTAAGCAGATTTGGACAGGAACCTTGTTAATGCAGCAATACGACCTGTAAGCTGTTGAACTTCTTTGACTGAACTTGGGCTCCTCATACGAGTGATTGCCTCGCATTTCTCTGGGTTAGCCTCTATCCCTCTGTTGGTGAGCATAAAACCTAAAAACTTTCCTGCAGTGACACCAAATGCACACTTTAGTGGATTAAGCCGCATATTGTGCTTACGTACCTTGGCAAGGACCGCTTCTAGATCTTGTTTATGGTTCTTCTGTATCATGGACTTGACAATCATGTCATCCACGTAAACCTCCAAAGTAGGACCTATCAGTCCAGCGAAAACTTTGTCCATCATTCTTTGGTAAGTGGCACCTGCATTTTTCAAACCGAAGGGCATTACAGTATAGCAATAGGCTGCCCTATTGGTCATGAAAGCTGTTTTCTACTGATCATCTTCAAACATTGGAATTTGATTATAACCAGAATAAGCGTCTAGAAAGGAGAGTAGCTGGTAACTAGCTGAGCTGTCTACAAGTTTGTCAATATTGGGAAGTGGGTAGGTATCTTTGGGGCATGCTTTGTTAAGATCTGTATAATCGACGCACATGCGCCATTTTCCGTTAGCTTTTTTCACCAAGACCACATTTGCCAGCCATGTAGTGTAGGGGACTTCACGAATGAAACCGGCCTGTAAAAGCTCCTCCACGCTTGAAGCGATGACTTTCTGTCGTTCAGCACCCATCTTCCTCCTGCGCTGAGCCACTGGTCTAAATGTAGGATCTATAGACAGACGGTGGCATATAAATTCCGGATCCAAACCAGGCATGTCAGCAGCTGTCCATGCAAACAGATCTCTGTTCTCCCTTAACAAAGTAACCAGCTTCTCCTTCTCTTCTTTTGGCAAATCTTTTCCTACCTGCGTCCAGTGACCTGGTGTTTCACCTATCTGAACTTTTTCCAACTCTCCTTCAGGCTTGGGACATTCTTCTTTAATGTCTTCTCTCATGTCTAAATCTACCATCATCACACCAGAAGAGGAAACGGGGGCTTTGCCTTTCTTTATCTGCATCTGCTTCTTTCCATTTTCTTTAGTGGCCTTCAAGCTAGCAATATAGTAGGTTTTCGCCTGCATCTGATCCGCCCGTACTGTAATAACCGCACCCTTCTCTCCTGGGAACTTCATTGCCATGTGAAGAGGGGAAGCGACCGCCTGGAATGCCTTCAGGGTGGGGCGCCCTAGAATCGCGTTATACGCTGATGGGCAATCTACCACCGCAAAAGATATCTTCTCAGTCCGACATCGAGGGGGTGTTCCCAATGTCAGCCTGATGTCAATATACCCTCTTGGTCTGATGGTGTCTCCAGTGAAACCAATTAACTCTTTTTGGCATGGACGCAGATCCTGAGGCTTCAACTTCAAACGGTCAAAGAGCTCGGAAAACATGATGTCGGAAGAACTCCCTTGATCTACCATCATTCTGCAAACTTTGAACCTATCAATTATTCCTGTTATCACCAGTGGGTCATTATGATGGGGAATGACTCCCTCCAGGTCTGCTTCAGTGAACATAATGGGAGGATGGGACACTTTTTGTCTGCTGGAGGAGGCGACAGCCATTGTTGCAAGTTTCAGCTGTCGCTTTTGAGACGTTATAGAATCATTTTCACCTGAAAATCCTCCTGCAATCGTAGAGATTAGTTCTAAATCTTCATTACTATTACCACTGTTACCTTCTTTTTTGTCGGGGGACTGCCTGGTATGCCTGGGAGTTCTATCTCTTTTTGCTGGTGATCGGGTTCTTCTCCGTACAGGACTCCTGGTTCTCCTCCTTACTGGGCTTCTGGCTCTTCTTCCAGAGTTGCGTTCGTTAGATGATCCTCCAGGAGACCGGACATACCTTTTCAGCTTCCTCCTTCTTATCAGTGTTTCCAACGCGTCTCTAAGCTGGACACATTCCTCATCCGTATGGCCATATCCACCATGCCAACTGCATATTTTACGCTGGTTCTCCTTGGTGGGTGGTCTTCTTAGCGGGGGAGGTTGTCCACTTCCATCAGTTCTGCATTCATAACCTCTCTAAGGATTTGAGACCTTGAAGTGTTCAAGGGCGTGTACTCATCATATCTGCTCTCTGGCTTCCTTCCCCTTGGATCTCCTCTTCCAGTCCTTTCTCCTTCGCGATTACCTTTTCCTGATCCCTTTGGAAAAAACGCTTCCTTCTTCTTTCCTGTTCCTCCCATGACATAGTTATCTTGGGCCTTTTGATATTCTTCCAAATTGATATACTTTTCTGCTCGCTCCATCACTTCATCCATGGTTCTAATTCTGTGCATGACCAAATGATCAGTAAACTCACCGGGTTTCAAGGCTCTCATCAACAAGTGAAGGGCCACGGATGCTTCAATGTCACCGATCGACAAGTATTCAGAATTGAACCGGGTTAGGAAATCCCTTAGTGACTCATCTTTTCCTTGCTTAATTTGCGACAGGTGATGTTCGGATTTTGGCTGCGCCTTACTGGTAGTGAAATGGCCCAGGAACTTCGCAGCCAAATCCTTCCAACACCTGATAGAGTTGGGTTCTAATTTTGAGTACCACCGCAGTGCTGCCTTTTTCAGAGTTAAAGGAAAAGTGCGACATTTGTACGCATCTTTTGCCCCTTGACAAGACATTGCCACCAAGAAACTGTCTATGTGCTCCTGAGGGTCTGAATTTCCGAAGTAAGAATCTACATTAGTTGGAGCCTTGAGATTCTCAGGCATCGGAAAGTTCATAATCTGATCGGAAAATGGATGATCTCTTTCTTCCGGTTCCTCATCCCTTATGAGGTCCTCCTCCATTTCCGGTGTGGAGAATGTTGTTCCTTTTTTCAGCTCTTTCATCAACTTCTCTTGCGCGTCCAAACGCTTCCGGAGGCGCGCCAATTCTGTTTCTAAGTTCAACTTTCTTTGCGAACGTCCGTCCGATGATCCTCTGCTCTCATGTTCAGAATGCGGGGGGCTGTCATCCTTAAAGGATTGCCTCTGCCGCGATTTTTCCTGATCAGTACGAGGGGGACTATCATGCCTGGACCATTCTTCTTCCATTCGTCTCCTACCTTCGCTCAGGTGCTCCCTTAAATCTTTCTGATGGGTGGGAGCTTTCCCTCCATTCAATCGGTTTCTCAGATCTCCGACACTATGGTGGCTGTGTTCGATTCGTTCTCCTTGTGACCGGTTATCCATCTTGTTCACAAAAGTGGTGGGAATAAGTTTCTCGCTCCCACTGTGGTCGCCAATGTTCTGTTGTAGAACGTCTCGTACTTGAGCTAATCGGTCAAGTGTCCAGTATTCTACTGTTTACTTTCAGACTGCAGATAGGCACCCTGATTTCCAGGATACCAGCTCTATTGTCGTTTTCGGTGATTTTGGGGGGTGGTGTGTGTGTTTGTGTGAGATTGAAGGTTGCATACCTGGTTATCCTCCACTCTCCTATATAAGCTAATCACCTTACCGTTGGGTTTCCCTCCTCATCAATGGGTACGGCTGCATAACTGCTGACGGCAGGTAATAATAGTAAGAATTAAGTGGATATTAAGGAGGAATTGCTGCTCATCATTTGCATAGGAATCCAAGGGAATTCTTCTTCATTGTTCTGTCCTCCGTGTAACCGCTTTACCGGTATCACGAGGAAAAGGAATCTTTCTTCTTTATTCCTGTCAACCAAAAGTCTTTCTCTTTGCTAATTCGGAGGAAAAGAGGATTTAGACCCTTATTGGGCCAAAGATACCGGTAATCCGGTTTTCAGGTGTCTTGGGCCCTCAAAGAGGCTTTCATGCCGATAAGCCGGTTATCTGAATAATTGGGCCCTTATAGGGCTTCTAATGCTAATTAACCGGTTTCAAGAGGTCAAAAGATCCTAACTGGACCAGACCTTACAAGTAAGCCGATTAACCGAATTATAGCTTTACTTCTGGTCCATAACAGTTGCCCCCCAGACCAGGGTTTATAATTATGAACCTTGGTTTTGTTGTTTTCTTTAGAAGTCGTTCAATTTAGAAGTCTAGAAGTCGTTCAATTCAAGGTACTGTTTACTTTCAGACTGCAGATAGGCACCCTATAGCTTATGGTATGGTTACTAGTTATTGTCGCTCGGATAAGATCCGAATTGAGTCGTCAAGTCTCCCCCACTTATTATCAACATACCTGAGTAAGTCGAAGGCAGGGAGGAAACTGAGTTGATTCCAGGAATTGGTTAGCTGGGTTCTTAATGGGTTGGCGAGGTGGTACATGGAATTAAGTTGACCGTTAATCGGTCTTATCGGTGTGGTTTCTAATTTTATGTGATATGATGACTCTTCATACCTACGCATACGACTAAGTTCTCATACGAGTTAGAAGGGTGATTCGATCAAGTAGTTGGATGTCCTCGGTGGAAATATAGAATATGAGTGTCTTAAATGGGGTTGGTTTGCAAATCGCTGTTCACGAGTCTTAGTAAAGATTCTATAGGATTAAGGTTCAGTCGGCCTTTCGACAGAGATGGAATTCCTAGACGGTTTATTCGGGTCTCAACTAGATGATTGCAATAATATAACACGTCAATAAACGCGAAGATCGAGGTGGTCAGTCCCAATCTTACATTTATCAACTGTAGATTCACTGCATTATTAAATGATAGTATTATCTTTTAACAGGTGCAAGAGAAAGGATGACCAATCCTGACCTTACACTCTATTAGAAGACGACACTATCACAATTGAGCTTGGTGAAATTCCTAACTAAGGTTTTAACATTTATCGACTCCTTCTAGATTGCACTACTCACACTTATTCTAGGCAAAGACGCTAAAGTAATCAGTTGATGCAGCATCAACATGAAAAGTACCTTGGATAAGTTCATTCCTCGTTCTACGTGCCCATAGGACAGTTTGCAGCACGGTGTCCGGGTTGCCCGCATTGGAAGCAGAGACCTTCCTTTCTACGCTGTTCAAGCATCCAACACATACGAGTATGGGATCCTCCACAATGTGGACATGGTGGCCTGGTCCTTGGAGCGGTCGCACTCTGACCCGCATTCTCTGGCACTACTGCTCTGGTGCGGTTAACAGCGTACGGACCTGATCCTTGAGCCAGTCCCTTACCCTTGTTGAGACCTACTTCATTTGGTATATTCTTGCTCCTTTCCTCTGCTTCCTGCTGATTCAAACTCTTCTCATAAGCGCTAGTCATATTCACCAGCTGAGAGAGGTTAGCTATACCCTGGTGCACAAAGATAGTCCGAATTCTGGCATTGAGACCTGTTTCAAATTTAATACACTTGGTGCATTCGTCTACGTCCCGATAACTGCCAGAATAGCGAATCAGATCTTCAAATTGTGCCGCATACTCACCGACATTCATACTTCCCTGCTCCAGCTGCAGAAAAGCGATCTTCTTTTCCCTACGAACATCCTCAGGAAAATACTTTCCCAGGAAGTGAGCCTTAAACAGATCAAAAGTGATATCCTGATTGGCTGCCTCCAATTCTCTTCGCACTCGTTCCCACCAATACTCTGCTTCATCAGTCAACATATACTGCGCTAGCAACATGGTTTGCTCAACAGGTGGCGCCATGGTGCGAAGGATCTTCTCAATTTCCTTGAGCCATCGCTGAGCTCCATCAGGATTATACCCTCCTTCGAACCTAGGCGGTTCGCATTTCCTAAATCGAGTCATCCAGTCAATTTCGACAGGAATGGATGGTGGATTCAATGCTGCTGCTGCGGCTGCGGCTGCTGCGATGTTTTCAGCTTGGTTCTGCTGCATTCGGGCCTGATTCTGATTCATTTGAATCAGATTCTCCAATATGGCAGCCATCCGCTCATTTTCGGCACGTCGTCCGGCCATACTGTTAGGTCATGAAGGGAACAGCCAGTTAAAGACTGAATACTTAATCAATAACCTAAATATCCTAATCCTAGACTTAGACACTTACTAAACAAATCGGTTACTCGCTTGGTGAGTAACCATCGGAGATGTGAGTTCACACTCCAAAGGCCGAGGAAAAACTGCTCAGATACCAAAATGTAACACTCTCACTTTTATTAGTTACTTTTAGGTTTTGTTAAAATTGGAGATTTAAAATTTCTTTTTAACACATAAATTTCTTAAAAAGGTTTTACGAAAATCCGGCAGAGTTTCCTCTGTTTTCCGGACTTCCCAAAAATTTTCTTCTAAAAACCTGTCAGTCCAGAATTGTTTAAAAAACATAAACAACAACAGTTAAAAGTCGTAACAGATCCTAACGCCCGATTAATGCAATTTCAGGGCAAACTACTAATTTATATATTATTTACAAAAAGTATTTATCCACTCAAAATAGGTAAAACACATTCCACGTAGTGGAACTTAAAATCCTGCTCGGCCAGCACTGGGGTATGCTCCACTTGTGTACCTGAAAAATATTAACCACACAGGGGAAGCATCACACAGAACTTAAAAGAGATTTCTAAGCAGATATATACGACACACCAAGACCATTAAAACCTATACTATACTACATAATTCATGCTCTTCTTTTCCTCTTTACTTCCTAACTGTTTCCCAATTCTTTTTCTTTTTAATTGTTTCCCTTTAAATAATCCCTAACCTCTAATTATTCTTATTCCTCATTACTTTTGCTCTATCATGTTTACTCCTTTTTCCTAATCACCCTAATTTCCCTATTCCCCCTCTTTCCAGCTAACCTTTTTCTTTTCTTCTTTTCCCATAACCACTCTATTAGCCATTTTTCCTTTCCATTATCATTTTCATTTCCTTTCCCATTTTTATTTCCTTTTTATTCCATTTTCATTACCCTTTTCCATTAATCAATGATATGTCCCTATCCGTTTTCGTTATCCCTTTTTCTTTTACTAAATTTTTCCATTACCTTGACCATAATTCATTCCCTTTAATTCCTTTACCAATTCCATTTTTATTTATTTCCTTTATTCATTTTCCATTATGTGTAACCTCAATCAGAGATCTACACACCGTGTTTGCAACCACAAACAGTGATCTGCAAACGCTGTGTATGCAACCACAGACAATGATCTGCATACGTGTATACAACCACAAACAGCGATCTGTATACACCCATCTCGTTTATGTAACCTCAAACAGAGATCTACATAAACTTCCCTTACCTTGTTATTATTTGGCCACAGGGTCAATACAACCACCTGCGCCGTGCCACAGGGTCAATACAACCACCTGTGTCATATACAATTTTATTTAGGCCACAGGGTCAATACAACCACCTGCGTCGTGCCACAGGGTCAATACAACCACCTGCGGCGTGCCACAGGATCAATACAACCACCTACGACATTTACCATTTTTATTATCTCTTTATTATCGTATTAGTCTTATCCCTTTACTTTTAGTTCCTTAATTCTATCTAATACTTTTAATTTCCTAACCCTTCCTTATCCTCTATTATCGTCTCACTTCGCTCACACCTTCCCTTAACGACTTATTATTATTTCCTTGCCATCTTATACTTAAGTACTTCTCGTTACTAAATTACTCTCATACTAACTCTTAGTTGTTTACCTATTCTTTTTCTTTTCTTTTTCTTCTTCTCTTCCTTATAATTCTGTTTATTTATTTCTTTCTTGTTATTCCGTTTATTTCGTTACTAATTGCTTTAACTCTTCTTTATCTAACTTTTCTTTTCCTAATTATCTTCCTTATTACATATCCTATTATTACATCATTAGTCCTATTCTACTCAGTAGTCTCACTAAATTCTCTTTACTCTCATTTGTTCATTTCTAAATATATTTCCCTATTCACCATTTCTATTCTTTTGCCACACCCTACCGATCTAATTGATTAGTTATTCTATTACCTATCTTTTATTCATCACTATTTGTTTCCCCTATTTACTCCATCTATCTTTCTTCATTATTAGCGGGTTACCCTAAGGTTCATTAACAATTAACATTTCCCCCGGTCCTAGCGATAGATATAACTACCCAGAAATACACCCCTTAAGGACTGGTAATGAAACCCCTTACCTCAATCGGTGATAGTGAGGGGTAACCTTAATCTGGCGCTTTACTCCCCGACTCACGCTTTAGCTCGGCTCCAACTGGATCCTAAGCTCCTCCAATCTTTGATTCCAAGCACGGTGGGGACAATTGATCTCAATTACGGTGACGGTGTTGCTCTTCGACACCGGGAAGAGAGAGAGGGTTCACGGTGAGAGAGAAAATAGGAGGTTGTGAGGGTGGTGGGTGGCCGGTGTGGGGGTTGGCCGTGGTGGCTGGTGTAGTGGCGGTGGTGGCCCCTGGCGGCGGCGGTTTGTGGTGGTAAGGAGGAGAGAGAAAGAGAGAGAGAGGATGAGACTAAGAGGGAGGAGAGGGAAGGAAAGGATCTAAGAGGAGGAGGAATAACAAGGAGGTGGGGTGGCGGCAGTGGTCCAAGGGCGGCGGCTCGCGGTGGCCGGCCAGGAGGAAGAAGGGTGATATGGAGGGAAGAGGGAATGGAAGGAGAGAGAAAGAAAGAGAGGGAGAAAGAGGGAGAGAGAAGGCGGGTTGAAGAGGAAGAGCCCAGGGGGGTGGCGGTTCGTGGGCGGCGCCGGCGGTGAAGGATGTGAAGGAGGGAAGGAGGAAGAGGATCGGAGTTGGAGAAGGGAGGAATGAAAATGGGAACTTCGAACCCCCTGCAACACGGTCTTAAACTAGGCCGGCGCTTAAGCGCCGCCCACCGCGCTTGAGCGCGAGGGCCTAATCTGCTGCAGGTCTGATGCACGCCGCGCTTGGGCGCGGCTTCTCGCGCTTGAGCGCGAGTCTCATTGACTTCGGGTTGACCACGCTATAACTTCTTCGTTAACCGTCGGATCTTGCTCAAATTTGACGAGCAAATTCCTAAAAATCCTAACTTCATATCCAACGGTGTGAATTGTGTTCCGAGTCTTAATTCTTTTATTTTAATTTTCTACCCTACGTTATGTTTTAGTACCGAATTATCTACTTTTCTGGCCTATTTCTACTTTCAATTTAATGTTCCTTTCTTTTCTAACCTTATTATTATTATTGTTATCTTTTCCTAATGTTAGAATACTTCTTTTAAATAACTATTTGTAGTTCATTATCATTATTTCATTTATTCTAACTATTATTTATTTATTCGTCTTTGGGTTTGAAGTTTGGGATGTTACAGCAGCAATGGACTCGAACTAGCAGTAGCAGGCGGACTCGAACCAGCAACAGCAACAACGATGACGATGGCCTCGAACCAACGACGGCTTGTGGGCGGCAACGAGGAGGAGATGGGAAGGAGGGTCGGAAGGAGGCGCTAAGAGCGATAGGCGCAGTTGGACAGTTGGAACTTGGAAAGGGAAATTAGGTTTTCCTTCTATTACACAAAGAATTTATATATATAATGACACATTTGTAATTTTCCATGGGTTCGTGTACTCCATTACTCGAACTCGTCCCGTTTAAATAGAAAAATTTAGCAGTCCCGCCCTCATGTACCCAAGGGTCCAATTTTTGAATCGAAACCCTAATCTATTATGAGTATTATCCGCGAATCCGGATACAATTGTCATCCTTAATTCGGAACCATGCGAACTACGTGTATTAAAAACCTCATGTTTGATAAGATATTAAAAGAGGAAAACAAAACCAATCTCATTCCGACCAAAATTATTCATGCGGCAAAACTACGTACTATATTCAATTTTATCGTTACTTCTCATTTTTTTAATGTATGCTTATAAAATACATTAAAAATTAAAAAAAATTATAGTTTCATGAAAAATGAATCGTTTAATATCTTGAAATGTGATGTTATTTAATTATTCCATAAGTTTAGTATTCTTAACAGGTTTCGAGGATACACATTATTAAAAAAATGCATTTATTATTTCAATTTGATCTTACAATTTTTTTTTTTATTTTCATCTTATTAATAAGTTTTTTTTTTCATAACTCACTTAATAAAAAATTAAAATTTATGATTTTGATATTATTGATTTAAAAAAAAATACTAAGTACAAAATTCCTTTATAGGTTTTCAAAAATTGAACCACCGGAAAAATGAGTTTATCTTAAGGTATAAAACAAACAAAGAGTCAATTCATAAGGTAAATTTGAAAATAGCAAATAATTTAAGTGTCATAATTGATTAAGGCTCATTTCGGCATGCATAGCTATGAGTTTTTAGACTCAGTCAATAAGTTATTAGTTTCGTTCGGTGAGCACAAATTAGAAGGAGCTTGTAGCTTTTAAAAAAGGAGCTGTAACTTTTGAAAGCTAGTTTTTGAAGTAGCTTTCAAAGAACTAAACTAGCTTTCAATAATTCATATACCAATTATACCCTTAAAAAAATTTCAAATTATTTACTCACCATGGTAACAATTTATTTTTTAATTAATTGTTAATTTAATAACTATTAATTATAATTTAATATTTTTATTATAATTAATTAATTAACTACATAATTAATAAATAAAAAATAATTTAATTAATTGATTATTTAATAAATTAAAATAATATAATATCAATAATAGTATAATCATGTTCTTTTTGATCATTTAATAAATTTAGTTACTTCAAAAGTTAGTTTTACCGAACAACACTATTTCAAACAGTATTTTAAATAGCTATAAGCTCGTAGTTACAAACTCAAAGGTACAAGTTACGAGCTCACGGTTATAAATTAGTTTTGTCGAATTGACCCTTAGCCACTAGATATAAAGTGAATGTGCATGTTCAAACATCTTGAAACTACCTTTTGTCTCTGTTTTTTTCTTAAAAAAAAAAATTGGGAAATTCTATTTGCACCCTAAAAAAACTAATTACATCCAAGGTATTATAAACTTTTTTATTAGCTTCCCAAAATATCCTTTTTAATCCTAATTTTCTCACCCCTTCTACTACCTCACACAGTCACACCTAGGGATGTAACGGGTTGGGTTTGGGTTGGGTTTTGGTGGAGTTTAGCACCCAACCCAACCAAAATAAATTGGGTTGGGTTGGGTTGGGTTTTTCTAATCTTGAGTTGTAGAACCGACCCAACCCAACCCATGAAAATTCGGATTGGGTTGGGTTGGGTGATTGGGTTTATGTAATTTGATTTTTATAAATTAAAATAATATAAAAATCTAAGTAAATATAAAAAATAAAATAAAAATAGAACAAAAATCACATAAATAAATAATTAAATATCATCCAAATCAACCAAATTACATAATTATGTACCATATTATCCATAAATTATACAATTACACAATTTTGCATTAAATTATGATAAATTAAGTATAACATATATTATAAATAAATAAATAAATAAAATATATTTATATTAGTGAGTTGGGTTGGGTTAATTGGGTTTTAAGATAATAAATCCATGACCCAACCCATACTTGATTGGGTTACAAAATAAAAAACCAACCCAACCCGATAAACCAACTCAACCCGTCAAATATGGGTTGGGTTGGGTTGGGTTGGGTTCATCGGGTTCGTGGGTCAATATTGACCCGCTTACACCCCTAGTCACACATAGAGCTGTCAAAAATGGACTGGCCCGACGGACTGGCCCATTTAACCCGACAAAAACATGGGCTGGGCCAGAGAAAAATTTAGCCCGAAGTTTTTTGGGCCAGCCCAGCCCAGCCCGACAAATCATTAGCTCGACACGGGCCAGCCCGAAATGGGCTGGGCCAGCCCATTTGGCCCGAGCTTAAATTTTTTTTATATGTTATAACACTTTATTATTGAACAGGATTAAACAATAATAAAATTAAAATGAGACAGAGTTTTTTGTCTTTTCATTTATTATTTTTATAATTAATAATGACATCCTAATCAAAAGAAAATGTTATAAAATTTTATTTTGGTTATAATTAATTATTATTTTTATCGAAAAATGAAAAATTATTGGCCCATGGGCCAGCCCAGCCCGAAAAACTTGTGGGCTGGACCGGGCTAGCAAAATGGTTGGCCCGATATATAAATGGGTCGGCCCAACCCAGCCCGAAAAAACTAGTGGCCCTAATGGGCCGGGCCAGCCCGAATTGACAGCTCTACACCCAACACCCTCACCCTCGTACCCAACACCCTCATCCGTGTTTAATGCCTTACTGCAGATGAAGAAGCGTTCTCTTATGTCATTACTGATATGATCTGTAACAGGGACTTATGTGCTTCAGAATAGTTGTGTTGTTGTATCATGTGCTGAGAGTGCTGATTATTTGCCTTGCGGGTTTGGGGGCTTCAAAATATTGCTTTGTATATATGTTAATTTTGTTCTGCTTCTTTGTTCTGGTATTTGCCTTGTTTTTTGGCTGTATCTTAAACTGATTGGGGGGTTTTGAGCATGTCTAATACTCATCATCTCCTATTTTCTAATAAAATTTCTTTTCCTGTAAAAAAAAGTGTGATGGCTGGGTGTGATAGAGGAAAGGGAGAAGAGTGATTGTGAAGGGTGGATGGGGTTGGGTGTGAATGGGTTTTGAAGGAAGAAGTGAAGGTGGGAGTGGGGTGTGTTGGGTGTGGATAAAAAATGGGTGGAAGTGAAAAATATGAGGTAAAGTAAATTTTTAAATATATATTTAAATTAAAAACAATATCAATAAATATTTTAAAATATATTACTCATTTTATTGTAAGAAAAATATATTCCCTCCATCTCACAAGGATGGTTAAAAAATTCAAAAGTAAAAAAAGTAAGGAGACATGCGTTTAATGATTTGTCTAACACATCATATAATTATCAAACAACTAATTTAATGCATTTTGCATGGATTAACCTATCATAATTCAAGACTTGCAATTTCTAAACTTTTCATTAATTATTTTAACTATAGTTTGTGACAAAAAATTTAGTCATTTTTTACCATCCCTGTAGGACGAAGGGAGTATATTTTAAAAGAATGTAAGGTATTGAGAATGTGAGATGGATAAAAACGATCCAAGTTATAATCTCAACCTAACCCAAAATTACATTATTGTTTTTCTTTTTTTTTGGTATTAAGGGTATGCTCCAATCGACAGGTGAAGATTAATCTCTTCCAAGACGTAAAGATCATCGAAGCCATTATCAAATCTCTAATATTATGCTTAAAGAACCTAGTCATTTATCAACTATGTCAGATTTTATTGAATCAATTTTCTTTTAACTCAAATTTACCAAAATGAATTTTAGAGTAAGAAGAGTTGGTACGACAAGTTAGATCTTGCTCATCCACGATAAAAGGTTATGGTTGTCCCTTTTATTTGTTTATGCATTAAGTGGATATAATAATCACAGATAAAAAAGAAACACCACAAGTTTAACGGTACACGGTTAATTTTTTCTTTTGATATATCTATAGCCTATTATTAATTCTATATTTTTTTGAATTTTGAATTTGATCATTTGAATTTTTAATAAAATATTTTATGTTTAGCAATAAATAATTGGTGATAATTCAATTCTTCAATCCAAAATGATTATCAATTATTAAAATTACTAAAGTAATTCAAAGGTAATTTTTTTTCTTCCAAAACTCCCAAGGTAATTAATAATGTGATAAGGTGCCAATATGCAACCAATTCAAGGTTTTTAGCTTCGGTCATGTTATGAGAACAAATAATGTAATGACACATTCCCTAGCTAAGTATGCTTATATTGAGCCAGTAGGTTGTGGCTTGACTCTATGCCACCTTGTTTGGCTGATTGTTTTGTACAAACTTCTATTAATTAATGGCAAACATCTACCATTTCAAAATAATAATAATAATGTGATTATATTTTTATTTTTCGTTTATTTTTAAGATTTAAATGATACCAATTATTAACAAAGATATTGAAACAGTAACAAAAGCAAATTACGATAGCAAAATTCAAATAATAAATTTGACTGTGTCCGATAAATTAATTTTCCACCCTCGTAATAATATAAGTGGGAGGAAACCCCTAAGGAAATGATATTCTCATCCTAGTTTTGCTAATTGCCATCCGGTTTTTAAAATTTTTTTCACAAAAAATTTCGAATTTAACCTTGTACCCGCATCTATTTTTTATACATTTGGATGATCCTTCCTATCGGTAAACATTTCCGATCAGACATGTTTTTCGATTGGAAAATTTTTTCGGTTAGAAGGATCTTTCAATCGGAAAGACTTTTCAAATATACAAAAAACAGGTGTGCGTGTAACACGACAATATAATCTGCATAAATTATACATTTTGAAAGACCTTTCGATTGAAAGACCCTTCTGATCGAAAAGACTTTTCGAATATGCAACGAAAATAGAAAAATAAAAAAGTCATTTTTAGAATTTCATATAAATAAATGGGTGCAATTAGAAAAAACTGAATGTGAATGTAGATAGAATTTCGCAATCCTGAACCAAAAAATGATACCACTCTCTATCTGAAGTAGTAATTTACTTTAGAAAGGAAAGAGTATAGCGCCAAATGAATTCTAAAGCTTCAATATAAAAATAGTGCTCCTAGACAAACATTGCGGGGAACACCAAAATTTCCACTTGCACATAAAATCTCCAGCAATATGATATAACCATGTGACTATATGAGCCTTTATTATATTCCTTCCTTTACTTCCAACTTTCATACCTATCCCTGACCCTGAGTTAGTACGGAAGCCACATACCCAACAACTTCTACTTCTCAGATCTTAGTAACATAACATGCAATCTCATAAGACATGTGCAATGATTGCAACAATAATTGTTGCTCTTGCACAATTATTTGTTGGAGTTAATTCACTCTTAGAAGCTGATAAGGTTAGCACTTTGCCTGGGCAGCCACCTGTCAAGTTCCAGCAATATGCTGGTTACATTACAGTTGATGAGAAACAGCAGAGAGCTTTGTTTTATTACTTTGCTGAAGCAGAAGTTGAGCCTGCTTCCAAGCCCCTTGTTCTATGGTTAAATGGAGGTATATGAAGATGTGTTTATACTTTATATGTAACAAAATATAGTTACTTATCTTTTATAGTTTAAATGAACCACAGTTTATGATAGTTTCCCTCGTTAACCTTTTAGAAATGTAATGTAAATGAACAATAGTTACCTTATTTCTTTATCAACCTTTTAGATTCATTAAATGGAAAGGAAAAAAAAAAAACAAATTAAGATGATTTGTGTATGTAGCAAAATATTTCTTTTTTACTTTTGGAATGTAAATTAACCATGCATGAAAAATGTTTTATGGATTCCAAAATTTAGACACCAGTTCAAAGATGATAAAAAATAGGCAAGAGATAGAAAAATAATATGTACACCAACAAAAAATTCGGTGTAAAGGATGGAGTTGAAGAACCATAGCTATCATATTCTCAGGTTTTTGACCTTTTAGTCTCTCTGGAAGAAGAATTTAAGATGTTTTGTGGGTTTTGAAGGGCCTGGTTGTTCTTCTGTCGGAGCTGGAGCTTTTGTTGAGCATGGGCCATTCAAACCAAGAGGAAGTGGTCTTGTGAAAAATGACTATAGCTGGAACAAAGGTAATTCAACAACTCTGTAGATTGTTTATATTTTGTTAAATTATGCTAACAACATTTAAGGTCTTCTTCTAAATTGCTTGTTGTTAGGAATTTCTAAGTGTGAGTTTTGTATATAAAAGATTCACACATTAGATAAAAATGGATAAGTTAGAGTGTGTGTGTGTGTGTGTGTATAAGGGATAAGATTCATTGCCTTAATGTTTTGGGTCAAGATGTAGTGTCAAAACCACTTTAGAATTATTTCACACGACCCAATAATTCAAACCTTCCTTTATATTGTACTCTTTATCCCTAACACTTGTTAATTTCATGTTGCAGAGGCAAATATGCTGTACTTGGAATCACCGGCTGGTGTTGGTTTCTCCTACTCTACCAACGAGTCTTTCTACAACCTCGTCACTGACGAAATTACAGGTTCTTTCAATTCATTTTTTTTTTTTTTTACAGAAGAGCATCTAAATAGTACCAAAAGTATATACTCTTGTTGATGAGTGGGGCTGAATTGCTTCTCAGTTAGAAAGTGGTAACTGGGAAAATCAAAATAGGAACATCATAAGGTGTTCTTTTGCTTTAACGCGTGTATATAAAGAAGATAAGAAGTAAGATATAGAGGCAAGATATATGGTTACAATGTCAAATTCAATGTTTAAATAACATGACTATATCGGTAAACATTTTATCTCTTATCTTAGCTTATACTCAAACTCTGATAATGTTTAAGATCTGATGATAGTTCTGTTCTTGTGCAGCAAAGGATAATCTTGTTTTTCTGCAGCGTTGGTTCACGAAGTTCCCAGAGTTCAAAAACAATGACTTTTTTATCACTGGCGAGAGCTATGCAGGTAGTATCTATGAGATAAATGAATAACAATATTTTCTTTTTGTTGGAGCTATTGTGGTGCAAAACATGTGATGCTTGCTTGTTTTCAGGTCACTATGTGCCCCAACTTGCGCAACTCATAGTGCAAACCAAGACGAAATTCAATCTCAAAGGGATAGCAGTAAGTACACAGATGAGAGACTTTTAGTAATTAAAGTACGAGAAACATTATGCTTTTTTATTTTATACATATAGTAATGTTGCAACCTATAGCTTTGATATTCATTTGTCTATGCCTTTGCCAGATCGTATTCTTGCTATGTTGTATCAGTGTTTCCTAGATTTTGGTTAATCTGAATAACTCAACTGGTTCATATGTTGGTATTTGCAGATAGGGAATCCTCTTCTGGAATTCAACACAGATTTCAACTCCAGAGCTGAGTTTTTTTGGTCCCACGGACTGATATCAGATTCAACTTACGAAATCTTCACTAAAGTCTGCAACTACTCCCAAATTAGGAGACAAAGTCAAAGTGGGACACTTACTGACATTTGTTCAGGAGTAAATGAAATAGTGTCAACGGAGGTTGGTAGATATGTTAATGCGTATGATGTTACTATTGATGTCTGTCTGTCATCCGCGGATCAACAGGCTTATGTGCTGAATCAACTGTCTCAACTGGTATATGCCTCATCCATTCTCTGGTAACCTTATTTCTTGTTTCCTGAAGTTTTTATAGTATTCATTTTCTTCTTATTTGTTTGATCTCGCTCAGCAAGTGGGAGAGAAGATAGATGTTTGTCAAGAAGATGAAACAATCACATACTTAAACAGAAAAGAAGTGCAGGAAGCTCTTCATGCCAAGCTTGTAGGGATCCATTCCTGGTCAACTTGTAGTGGGTAAGTTGTATTGCCTAAAAGATGGCATAGCACTGATTACAACTATAATTCACTCAGCATAATTAGTACTTCGAAGGTATGCTTATTAACCTTGCATACCACGTAACAAATTTACCATTATGCGTATCACTTGTTAACTTCACCTTAAAGAGTTTTATAATGATAACTTAAAAACTAAAAAAGTTTTGTAATGATAATGTAAAAACTAAAAAGTTATTAACTGCTTACTCCTTCTATATTGAGTTAGCTAGTTATATTGTTGTAACAGTTAGAGCATCAGTTTGATAGCGTAACATTATCGATGTATATATATCAGGACTCACAGCTCATATCAATTCAATTATTCATTCAGTCCTTTATCAGTCTAATATGGTATCTGTCCATTGTCTTTCTGCCCTTAATTCTCCATTCTTCAATCTTTCACCTTTCTTCACCATTTCTACTTTTCCTTTTGATTCCGATCCTGGTTAATTTTTATGGCTTTTCTCTACCCTATTCATGATGTTACCAGTCCCTATTAGCTTCATCCCTCAGACAATCCATGTCTGATTCTTCTATCTCAGCCACTTTCTGGTGAGAATTAAAGCTCAAGGAGCCGTGCCATGAAGATGACCCTTGCAAAGAACAAATTCCGATTCATGGATGGTTCTCTTCATAGCGAAGAAATGATAACATAGTTGGTTCCTAGCTCTTGAATTCCATCTCCAATGATATCACTGCCTCTGTCCTATATTCTACTCCAGCAGCTGCGATCTGGAGTGACTTGAAGTAACGACTTCAGTCTAATAATTACTAGTTTCACTTTCAGAGTAATTATGACTTGTGATGTTATTTAATACTACAGTTTGTCTCCTTCATGGGGTGGACTTGTATTGTATTGTCTGTTAATTCTATTTTGCTTCTGTTACAGGATTCTCAGATATGACATGCAGAATCTAGAGGTTCCAACCATTTCTATTCTCGGGGCACTTGTTAAGTCAGGTATCAGGGTTCTAGTATATAGGTAAGCCATTTTCAATTTTTAGAATCTCCCTCATCTTAACTGATCATTTGCATTAACTTCCTACCATGATTCATCAGGGCATACATTTTTAAAAGCAATCACTAAGCACTACTATTTCTATATTTGCAGCGGAGATCAAGATTCAGTCATCCCATTACTCGGGACGCGATCCCTGCTAAATGGATTAGCAAAGGAGTTTGGTCTGAATACGACAGTGTCTTATAGAGCCTGGTTTGAAGGAAGACAGGTTAAAACATGGAATTAATGCAAAAGATCCTGAAAAGTTTCTATACATTTTAATATTTAGGCCTTGCCATTCAACTCAACATTTATTTTTTCTTTTCTAATTGTATTTTTTCCAGGTAGCTGGATGGACACAGGTATACGGCGACATCTTATCATTTGCCACCATAAGAGGTGCAGCTCATGAAGCTCCATTTTCACAACCTGAAAGATCATTAGTGCTGCTAAAATCATTTTTGGAAGGAAAGCCACTTCCAGATGTATTGTCTGTAATATGAATAGATTAATAACATATGTGGGTGGATTTGGATAGGTGCTCCTACCACAACCAATAAATAATTCCTTAAAGAAACTGATCATTGCGATTGCCTTTTTATTATTACTGACGTTCATCCTGTTTCTGTTTTTCTTTGTTTCCGCACAATCAATAGAAGTTACATAAAGAATGAAACTACTGGAATTGTCAATATCTGGTTGAACAACTTAAAATGATCCTCAGAATGCAATAAGTATTTTCTTGGTTCTAATTGGAATACAATTGCTGATATGCCCTCTAAGTATGAGGCGTATGTGTGTTTGAAACGAAGAAAAGTACACATTATTACTCAAAGATTGGAATAAATTGGTACTTCAACTAAGGAGTTACGGGCATCTACAATAATAAAATTGTTGCCGGAAACATATTCATAAGAATCATGAATTAAGTACTACTGATGTTAATACTGGATCCACTCTGCCATATGCTCTCAAAGGTATTGTTTTTAAGGCCACGTTTTTCAACCAATCTTTCTTCATTAATTCTTCAGTGATTTCAGATTTGAAAAGTGCAGGTGATATGCAATTCACTCTAATTTTGTGGACCCCAAACTCCAAGGCCATCATTTGTATCATTAGGCAAACAAGATGATATTTCCCCTTTTTTAAAGGGTCTGACTAACATATGTCCTAGAAATAGATTAAACAACAAATTTCTCTGATTTTTTTTCGATAATATCAAAAACTACATTTTCCAATGTTTTCTAACCATATGTAGCTCCTTAACAAGTATCGTTTAACATTTTCCTTTTTAAATAAAAATCAAAATACACCCATACAAAAATTAAATACATATATAGTTTCACAAACTTTGCACCTTAACTTCCCAAAATATCCCTTTCTAATTTTTAATCCTAAAAGTTACTCACACTCACGCACCCTTTTCACTTCCAACCTTTTGCACACCTAACCATCATTCTTCTTTACTTCCAACATTTTCACAGCACACACTCATCCTCTTCTTTAGTTCATCTTCAAGGCCAAACTTTGTTATTGTCGATTACCAGTCTTCGCCCTAACGTCAACCACCGTCCTATTAAAGCTTGACCTTAAAGATGGAGAGCATGGAGAACTGAAGAAGAGAATGGGTGTACACTGTGAAAACATTGGAAGTGAAGAAGAATGGTGACTTGGTGAGTGCGTGTGAAGAAGGGTGGATCAGTATGGAGTAACTTTAGGATTAAAAATTGGGAGAGGGTTATTTTAAGAAGCTAAGGTACAAAGTTTGTAAAGGTATGGATGTATTTAATCTATTACTGATGTATTTCGGTTTTTTTTTTTTTTGGCTTTTTTCCGACCTATGAACTTATGGATAAACAAATAGTACAAAACATGAAGTATAAATCAATGTCAATCATCCTCTAGTATGGTCAATGCACAATGTACGCATTACTCATAGAGAGGAAAAAATAGGTACCCCAGGTAAGGTGGCACCAGCATCGACGATAAAATTGTTGCCAGACACATATTCAGAAGAATCGTGAATTAAGTAACGAACAAGTGATGTTAATGCTGGATCTGAAGTGCCATATGTTCTCAAAGGTACTGTCTTCAATGCCACCTTATTCAGCCAATCTTTCTGCATTAATGTTTCAGTGATTTCTGATTTGAAAAGTCCAGGTGATATGGAATTCACACTGATTTTGTGTACTCCCAATTCCAATGCCATGATCTGTCAAATATCATTGAGACAAACTAAATGGTGAGGTATTGCTTGATAATTGTGAACAAAATCAGAAATCTGATAAACATCTATTAAACCCGACTCAACTAAGTGTGAAGCAGAAGGAGTTACTTGAGACACAAGAAATGTAACTTACGCTCACTATATATTTAACAGAAGTTAGTTAGTTGACAGCTGGAATAGCTCAATTAACTTTAGTTAGTTAGTAGTTACCCAATTAGGATATGTACTAGTATATAATGTAAGACACTTCACAATTATCAATTTGAGAAATCATTGCCATTATTCTTCAGTTTCTCAACTCTCTCTTTTCTCTCTTTGCGCTCTCTGATTTCTTCACAATCATTGTTCTTCTTGCACTCAGAAGTTGCATATTTAAGCAACTGCAACTTCACTTCTTACTCAACAATTGTTGACGTTCTTCATTTCTTCTGCATCAAGCAATCTTTGAATATCTAATTGCACAAAGCCACAAAAACACAAGCTGGGAAATCAATATCATAATGAACTCCTGGATTGGTGGTTCACTACTACTTTTATCTGAGTGGAATCTGAAAGGAAGTAATATAAAAGTTTTGAAGATTTATCTCATATAGTAAAAGATTAGGAAATCATTCCTTCCTCACTCAACGTTTTCCTCCCCCTTTAATACTCACGGATAATCAATTTGTACAGATGGGTGAAAAAAAAGCCACAAAAAATTAAGAAGTCTTCTAGTGCAAATTCTCATACCGATGGTTTACAAGGCTTCTGCTTCTTCTTATGTACTTTCATCTAAAGAGTAGCAGGTGAACTCGCAAATACTAGAAGAAGTGTTAAAGAGAAAATCAGTAAAATTTATTTATATGGCCCATCTGCTCTTTCTCAAGGATCCTTCAAAAGGCAAATTTAGCATAATGAAACTAAAGCCAGGATCCTGGAAAAGATTTCCCCTACTGTTTATTGTCAGTTGCTCTTTCATGTTTTATAATCTTTAAATTTTAATCAATATATGGCTTTCAATTAAAATGCTTTTGAAATTTGGTTAATATTTCAACTCTCACTGTGTAACCAAACAATGTAAGCCTTGTTGGAAAATAGAGTAATCAAACTTGATTCTTCACATTTTTTTCCTTAATTATCACATGCTTCTCATGTTCATGAATTTCTTATGCATGTGTAATCAAACAAAGATCGGCCTTGCTGGTATTTTACTATTTTCCTATGCCTGTATTTGCATTTAATAATTTGTCATTCCTATGAATTGTAATTTCTAGAAGTGCCTAAGTGTTATGTATCACATGTGACATGAGGTGCATATGGAACCTATAAATACCCATGTACTGTTGCATTTACAAACCAAGCCAAGAAGTTCAATTCATAATAATTTGAATGTTCTCTTTTCTCTATGTATCCACTCCTCTTTATTTCCTTCAAAAAGCCTAACATGGACCTTCATTTTGGTCATGCTCTTCCCACACTATCTCCAACCCCTAGTTACCTAGTCGGGCTACTCTGAACATAAATTGACTACATCATATGCTATCAATAATGTTATAGCAGAATATGGACCTAAGCTAGATAAACATATACTTCAGCTCTCATATGAACATTGACAAACTTTAATTTTCAACGGCAACCCTTATGACTACGATAGAAAGCTATGAAGCACGGACACTTTAAAAAATAGTATGTGTTTGTGTTAGATATGTATCCATAACATACACTCCTAGAGTCCTACTTGTATTCATTAATTTTCACTTTTACTTTTTGAAATTTTATACCAATGTTGCTGGAAATACCACAATAATGAGGTAATGTTACCATTTCCTGTGTTGCTATAGTGCATTACTTGCTAAAAGTTTGATACGTTATATAGAAATCCATAAAAATTCAGAAAATATCTGGATTTTAAAGTTGATTATATTTAAAGATAATTCTAAAGTTAAATAATATTTATTACCTTTGTCAGCATATTAACACCTGCCTTTGAAGATGCATATGCAGTACCTCCAGGTAAATTCCCCCGATTTAAACCAGCAATTGAAGAAATATTGATAATTGTTCCTTTTCGCTGTGCATCACGCATACGTATGCATACATATTTTGACACCAACCAGGTACCAGTTAGGTTGGTCCTGAATTCTTGATTCCATTCCTCCTCAGACAATTCCAAGGGTGATTTGACATTTCCTACACACCACAAGAATCAGGAAACTTGAGAATCTATAGCATGCCATTATTAAGTTCACTTAGTTCAAAACCAAGATTTAAGATCTATGTTAAGACCCCATCAACACATAAAGCTAATGGACTCTCTGTTCATGCTGCAACTATGATATGATAATTAGAGTGGGTGACATTTCAATGCCCAAACTAATTGTCACTTAACTCAAAATTAGAAGTTTCCTGAAGAGGACTATTTTCATAGGGTGATGGTGTGATGCTACTATGCTCTGGGTTTCAATACATTGGGCATTTTTTTATTTTTTTTTTAAATCTGGTAAATTAAAAAATATGTTTTGAGTTTTTTATTTTCTTAAATGCACTTGTTTTTGTTTTTTGGATTTAAATTTTTTATTATATATTTTTTGACATAGATAAAACAATTATATTAAATAAATCTGCATTAAAAATTAACATATTTTAGTAAATCTGCATTAGAAAAAAAAAATTTAAAAAAAGCTTCCCGGTATATTGTAAACTGGAGCAGCATAGAATTTCCCGTTTTCATGAGCACTTCACATTCTGAGGACCTAAGTTGAGATTTTTCATTTTTTTTCCTTCCAGGAAATAAATTGAGTGTGTATTTTTTGTCATCCATGCAGGAATTTATAGTCAAACAGTTTGTTTAGAGGATAAAGGGCGATATGATATGACAACGGCATTTCCTATATTTTTCTTCAGGGAAATTGCACTCACTTGGTTTGCCCAAATGATACATAAACCTCTTTAGTTTGGAAAATGACATTCATCTCTCCTTCTTACTATTTGCAATAAAAAAAATCTAAATATCATAGGAACAATAACAAAATTAAAACATATTTTATCGCCTGTGATTAACCATGAAAGTTTTAAAAAAGAATATTGGCTATAATAAAAAGGGAGTTACTAACATGCAACCTAAAATTGGATGGTTGTTATGCAACCTTTTAGTAAACTAATAAAAAGTTGACACCTAAGACATGTGTGTCATGTCATTCCTTGAAGTAGTGATTTATAATTTTTACAATTTAGTCCAACATAAAAAGTAAATTAATTTAATTCAGTTCTTTGTACCTATTAGCAAATTATAACATAGATTAAAACAACAGGTGATTATAACAACAGGTGTTAAATTAATTTACTAATAGGTACAAAGGACTAAATTAAATTAATTTTATTTTTATGTTGGACTAAATTGTAAAAATTATAAATCACTATTTCAAGGAATGACATGACACACATGTCTTAGGTGTCAACTTCTTATTAGTAAATTAATTTAACACCTGTTGTTATAATCACCTGTTGTTTTAATCTATGTTATAATTTGCTAATAGGTACAAAGAACTGAATTAAATTAATTTACTTTTTATGTTGGACTAAATTGTAAAAATTATAAATCACTACTTCAAGGAATGACATGACACACATGTCTTAGGTGTCAACTTTTTATTAGTTTACTAAAAGGTTGCATAACAATCATCCAATTTTAGATTGCATGTTAGAAATGTCATAATAAGAATGTTAGCCCCACAAATCCCTAATGTATATGCACTTTAAATCCCACTACTTAGCACAATTTTTTATTGTCTCAGATTGGCTTGAAGAAGTGATTTGGTTGGTCATTACATTTTCTTGTAAAAAATTAATTTTATCATATTATTGTAAAAAATGTATCAAATACATTTAAAATTTGTATGAATACCTCTTGAGGGCATAAAAGTCTTTTTTTAATCCTAAGCATAACATTTTCGTTGATAATTTAAATATTTATTACAATGAGGGGGTGTAAGTGCAATGTTCATTGCTAAGGAGGGGAGATGAGTGTCATTTTCCAAACTAGAGGGTGTTTCTGTGTCATTAGTGCAAACCTCGGATGAGCTGATTGCAATTTGTCCTTTTTCTTATAATTAGTAATCCCATGTTCTCAATTGTATATAATATAAAAAAAATAAAAATATAGGTTACTTGAGTACATTTAATATTTTATAAGAGTAATGTAAGAAAATAATATTAAAAATGAAACAAAAATTTATTGAAACAACTATTTTATAAGAATATTTTAAAAATGATTTTATTTAATGGTGGATAGTTAATTACTCCATCCGTTTTTAAATATAAGACCATCTTGAAAATTTTATTTTATGTTTATTTATGAGATTTAATATTAATTTTTAATGACAATTAATTACTTCTTTTCACAAATAAACATATCTACTTAACACTTTTTAGTTTCTCAATAATTTTAATAATGGTAATTATGAAAATACATATCAAATATTCAATTTTTTATATTATTCATTAAATTAATCAAACTTTCCTAATGACATGAAATTTACGAAAAGAATCTTATATACAGAGATGGAGATGGTAATTTTTTTTTCTTACATACCAAAAATAGTATTATTGAACCTAATATGAGGGATGTGGCACTTGTTTGACAAATTCGGCTAGCATTAATAAACTAAGAGTCTAACTAACAAGTGCCTAAGAACATTTGCTAAAATTACTTTAAAAAAAAAACAATCTTCACATTTATTACTTTAATTGTTTATCAAGTGCTTATAATATCAAATGACACTTTAAGCATTTGGCACAAAGACATGATAATAATCGAATCTTGGCGCCTATAAAATAAAACAAATTATATCCCAACGTTGAGACATTACCTCTAATACCGGCATTGTTAATCAACACATCAATGTGCCCAAACGCCTCCCACGCTTTCTGCACGTTCTTCTCAATAGTGGGGCCATCCGCCGTAACATCGAGTTCCACGGCAACCGCACGTAGACTTCCGGCACCGCCACCCACCTCCATCACCATATTGATCTCTTCGCATAGAGATTTTAGGCGATCTACCCGACGAGCAGCGGCGACAATCCTGCAGCCGGCTCGGGCAAGGTCGAGGCAGAATTCACTGCCGAGGCCGGAGGATGCGCCGGTGACAAGAACCACTTTTCCGGCAAGGTTGTGCCACGGCTCCAAGTGGTGTGAAAAATGTGCTGCCATTGGCTCAAGGGCTTGGAGTGAACCTATGAGTGGAAGAGGGTATTATATATAGAAAGAGAGAGAAAATTGGAAGGAAAATAAAGAAAGTAACATGTCGGTTGGTTCGTGGTAACAACCATGAATATGCAAGGAAGAAGAGGAAGGGAATTAAATGGCTACAGTCCATGAGCTTGATTGTTGGTAACAACCACAAAAGGGCTTATCTGTCTTTTTCAATAGGATTTTCTTATTTATGATTCGCTTTTTCAAACCTATGCACTAGTTGTATAGGTTAATTACACATTAAAAAGTAAAGTTTTTGTTGAAAATTGAGACACTTAATGAATAAAAAATTAATTATTTAGTTTTTTAATACAATTTTACTATTTTGTTATCTTATTTTATGCATGAGGTGCATATAATAGAAAACGTTCATGATAATTTGTAAGCTTAAATATTTTTTTCGTTCTTCATCTTATTTTTAGGTTTCAATTTGGTTTTTTATTTTTCGAAAGAGTCAAATTCATCCTTCATATTTCTGACATTTTTCAATTTTATCCTTTGATGATTTTAAATTTTCACCAAATTATATTAATTTTGTCATCGGTTTCTTCTTTTAGTCACCAGAATCTGCATTTTTTTGTGAATTTTATGCATTTTTCATCGTATTTGACTCTTTGATTGATAAAATTTCAATGTCGTTCCACTTTTTTGGAGTAAAATTTCATTCACAATTTTGCCTTTTTTGTTTAAAAATTTCAAATTATGGCGTTAAAATGTAGATTTTGGAGATTATAAAAGAAATCGCAGGACAAATCAGTATATTTCGGTGAAATTTTGATTTCATCATTATAATTGAAATATGTTTTCTTGTCAAAATAAGTATAAATTTGTTATAATACGTTTTTTCAAAAATAAAATAGTACTTTTATTTAGTTTAATTAACATTTTGACAGAGAGCTCAAGTGGTAAGTCTTAGAGGCATTTTTATAAATAGTTTTTTTTTAAAAAAAATATGTTTATCTTAATATTTTGAGCGTCCCTGTAAACTTTCATAGTGTTTGGAGGCTGTTTTATTTTTTTTAGCTTCTGGACTGGTTTAATATATTACCGGTATAAGTTATATATATAATAATTTTCTATTTCAAAATTATAAATATTTTATTTTATCAAGTTTCATATTAGGATTGAGAATATATTTACTTTTGAATTTCCATACTTTTTCTTATCCAATAGCTATCTGTAGAGACCGATAACTTTATTATTTTTCAATCAGTTTTGAGTAATTAAAAATACAATATTATTGTAATGAAATGTATTTTATTTTTAGTATCATCCAACTTTTGGTTATAATTCAAAATACTTATACACATTGACCCACAAATAAGAGCAAAACATAAAAATATAGTAATATTTCCTATTTTAATATTTCTACCCATGTAGCCTACACCACACCGTATAAAAAAAAAATAATACAAGGAAGCTGTGGCCTTAAAGCCACAACGTGAAAAGCAAGAAAGGAAAAAAAAAGAAGTGTAGCCTTAAAGCCACATGCTGTCATGCTGAGAAAGAAAGATAGAATTAGAGAGAGAGAAACACGGCTGTAAGAAGCGAAACAATACGAGAGTGGCGACAGAGAAGGGGGAACTTTCGTTTCTCTGAGTCTTCGGTTCGATGACTCAAGATCCGACCGTTCAATCTCAAATCCGTCTTAGATAAATAATTTTCTTAACTCCCTCTATCCATTTACGTAATTTATTCGATGATCTGTCAATATTTTTATTATCTCTATATTTTCAAATAAAGAAATGTTTTGGGGAAATTGATATTTTCTATTGTATAATGATATATATTTATTATTTTGACAAAAATGAATTTAGTTTATTATATTTATTGATATATACATATATATATATATATATATATATATTTTTAATGTTATAATTAGTTTTAACGTGTGTCCCTGTTTAGATCCAACACGTTATTGTTGTCTCTGACCCTCGAGTAAGGCGCGGAAGCGAACGTTATATTGTTTCTATTGCTAGGATCCCAGGTAAGAGGATTGTATTACCTTTATTTAGGACTTAATTTCTAGGTTGTATATAGTGATGGCTAGGAATAGAAAAGACTAGTTATGAGAATAAACATTAGAGTAGTTGGTATTGCAAATTGATTAATAATGAAAATAAAGAAAATGAATCCAATTGAATGTCGTGAAAATATGTGTTGTATGATGATGTTTATAATGTGTGAGAATATATTATAAATGTTAATAATAGGTTAAGTAAGAAAATGAGGATAATGAGACCACTTGTTGCTTGAATGAATGGAGGGTATAACTTAGAGCTAGGAGAGTAAACTTAATTAGTGAAATAAAATTATTAGAAACAATGAATAAAAGAAAGTGTATGTGATTTGACTTAGATTAGTTGGATGGCCTTAGATAGTAAGAATAAATTATAGAAAGCGAAGAATAAAAGGAAATGTTTGTAAATGTGTGTTGATTGTGAATGTTTGAACTATTTGTTAGCCTTTAAGCGAAAATACGAAAATTTAATAAGTTATTATTGAAAGGAATGAGAGAAGTGAATAGTTAATAGAGATTAAAGAAGAGCAAAGAAATTCAAAGAACAAAAGAGAACTAAGGAACTAAAAGTGAAGAGAAAAGACAAAGACGAATCAATGATGAGAAAGAAATAACAGACCGACACAGGTTGGTTGTGGTGAACCTGTGGCCTAATAAAGATAAGGGACAATTGGCACAGGTTGGTTGTGGTGACTCTGTGGCCTAATAAAGATAAGAGACAAGTGGCACAGGTTGTTGTGGTGACCCTGTGACCTAATAAAGATAAAAGATAACCGACACAAGTTGGTTGTGGCGACCCTTTAGCCAATTAATAAAGTGAAGAAATATAATAAACAAGGAAATGAGTAAAAGAGTTAAGAACGAGATAAATGAAATTGAACATATGAAAGTGATTATGATTATTATATTATAAATACAAATGTTAGGCTTAGTTCATTATTATGACTTCTTAGAAATTATTTTCTAAGTTCTGTGTAATACTACTCTTCTTGCTATATTTTTACAGGTACAGAAGTGAAGCTTACACAAGTCATGGCCGAACAGGAGTACACTCCACATCGTGTAGTGTAATTTAGTCACGAGAGAACCTAAATTAATTTGGTGTAATTATTATGGTTTAATTTTTTTAGAAGCCCAGAAACTTATGTTATTTTTTAAAAGGGCATTAGTGCGAGGTAGCCGAAGTTAAATATAATTTTAGGTTTTGTAATATTCTGGACTGGCAGGTTTAAAAGATGCAAATTTTTGTGAAGTCCGATAAACAGAGGAAACTCTGCCAGATTCTCGTCGAAATTTTCAAGTATGAATTTTAATAAAACCTAATTTTAACTAATTAAAAGTGAGGGTGTTACAGGTATCTTAAAAACTAACTATTCCCTCCAATACTAACTGTAAGATCCTTTTAGGAAAAAAATATTTGAATCCATTTATAAGACCATAGTCTGATTTTCAACAACATTTAATTACTTTTTTTTAAAAAGCATTTATATTAAGCCAACACTTTCTAGAATTCCAATAATAATTATAGGGTAACTTTGAAAAATTATATTAAATGTTTACATTTCCAATACCACAAATAATCTAGAATTTCGATAATAATTATAGGAGAAATTTTGAAAAAAAATTAACATTTTCAATGCCACAAACAATTTTAACCTACTTTCCTAGGCGGCGTAAATTTACCTAAAAAGATCTTACACACACATATATATAGGATGGGAGGGAATAGTTCATAGATTTGGGAGACATTAATTATTGTACTATCTCGTTAATCTTATATGTAAGACTTTTTTGGAGAAAATTATATTTATCGAAAAAGTGAATTAAAGTTGTTAGTAACATTGGAAATGTAAACATTTAATATTTTTTTTAAAATACCTCTATGATTATTATTGGGATTCTAAAAATTGTTTATTTAATAGGAGCATTTTTGAAAAAAAATAATTAAAATTTGGAATAAGGTCTTAAAAATAGGATAATTTTTTTTTTCTAAAAGAATCTTTCGTATACGACAAAAAGAGTATTATTAGGTAAGTTTGTGATACTGTATTTGCTATCAAATCCAGATACAAGTGATTGCATTTTCTTTCTCTGATCCAAAACAAACATTTGGGTGTAAAAGAAATAAAAGGTTAAGTGACTCCAGACGCAACTAAAACGGTTTTTTGGACTTGGATAATGAGAGATAAATACAGTTAATAAGCTCTGTTCATTTCCTTTGAATAACATATCAATTTTTATTTTTTTTATACAATTTCCTTTTTTTTTTTTTCCTCAATAAGAAGGAGCCGTAACAGTTGTTACATGTTACCATTATTGTAACAAGCTTCATTATAAAAGGCCCCCTCTGTTTCTTCAAAAAAAACATTGAGAATATACGCATTATGAAAGCTACAAAATAGGAAGCTCTCTACATTTTTTTTAGCTGCATTTTTTTTAAATTTTCCTTGATGATTTTGAGTATTTGATATCAAATTAGTATCAAAGTTGACTTTGTTCAACGCCTAGTTTTTTTTTTTTTTTAAAGATTGTTTGTTAGGAATAAGAGTGTTCTCATATATTTTTTTATACACATAAAAAGTGAAAAATGACAAACAATTATAATGTTGTTTGGTCATATCTCAAATTAGATGGTAAATTTGATTATAATTACTGGGAACTTTTAATAACTACTCACTTAAAAGCTCAAAACCTTTGGAGTCTTATTGAATCAGGCATTAAATTAAACAAGGAGCTGATGAAACTGCTCAAAGGAGAGACCAATCGGCGCTGACATAAATTCACCAAGGAGTAGATTATTTAGTATTTAGCAAAATTGTTAGTGTCAAAACTGCAAAAAAAAAAAGCATGGGATATTTTGAAATTATCCTACAAAAGAGTCGATAAAGCTCAAAAATATAAGCTACAATCATTGCGTAGACAATATGAAAGATACGAGATGTCTGTTGGGAAACTACACTCGGTGTGTGAAACAAATAGGAACACTAGGAGAACACCTAGAAGGGGGGGTTGAATAGGTGTTATAGACACTTTGAAAGATTTTCGCAAGAAACAAATCTAAACGATTAAAACCAATGAAAATCAATCAATTAACAAATATTATATGATCAGAGATTAAGCGGAAACAATCAACACCAATATTCTTATTGATTCACCTAGGTTATGAAAATGATTTTCCCCAAATTAATTTGAACAATAAAGATTCAATTCAATCAAATATAGAAAACTCACTTTTTCTAGGTTTTCGATCAAGAACACAATTAAAGACTTGAATTGTAAAGAGTAAGAGAGTTTAGAGATACGACACAGTGATTTATCCTGGTTCACTTTCATCCACTTGAAAGCTACTCCAGTCCCCTCTTCAACCAAGAGAGATTCTTCACTATGAGGAATTAGAGTTTCTCAAATTACAAGTAAATGCCTCACAAGACTCCTTCTTGCTAGCCTACAAGAGATACCACACCCTTGCCTTGTAATCCTATTGATATCTAATCTAACCTCTTCTCTTGCTTGCCGATACCCCACAACAAGACTTCCAATTGCTTGCTTCACTCACAAGACTTCCAAATGCTTGCTTCACTCACAAGACTTCCAAATGCTTGTTCTTCAACAAGGCTTCCAAGTGCTTGATGAAATGCCTCACCAAGGCTTCCAATGAAACTTGCTTGATTCACAAAATCAAGTCTTCCTTTGTTGTAGATAGCTTGCCTTTTGCAAAGATTACAACCCAAATGAAAAACAATAACAATCCTATGAATCTCTTTCAAAAGCTATGAAATATCAACATGAGAGATTCAAGGTTCTTGATCAAAGAATATGAAAATGAGAGCTTTGATCTTGAGAGAGTGAGAGAGAATAGTGTGGCTTTGATTCTTTGTAAAATTGTGTATCAAAATGATTCTAGTTGATAGAAATGATTAGGAAAAGGTTTATATAGAATACCCAAAAGTTGGAGCACTAAGAATGGCTTTTGAGAAGTGAAAAACGTATTTAAAAAACCATATCTGATCAAGTTACTCGAGTGAAATGAGTGTTACTCGAGTAATACGAAAGCTGCATAAATTTCACTCGAGTGAAAAAGGTTTTACTCGAGTAAAAGTTCAGATAATCGATTATCAAAAGTTTGTTAATCGATTATCAGTTCACAATACACTGTTAATCAATTATCAAAATCTGTTAATCGATTATTAACATTAAAAATCACTTAAAACTTATTTTCTCAAAAACTAGACCTTTTCTTTCAAACCTTTAAGCCACCTATTGATTTTAGGCAAAGTGAATACTCAAAATATGATATAATCATGCAATCAAAAGAGATTCACTACCCTCTAATAAACTCTACCCAAACTCATAAACTAAAAGACTTGTGAGGCCAAAGATAAAACAATAAAACATAAACTACCAAACTAAGTCTTCATGAGTTGGTTCTCTCTTCATAACTTGATGTTTGTTGTTGCTTGTTGAGCTTGAACTTGATCAACACACTTGAAGCTTGTTCAAAACCTTTTGGCATTTATCAAAACATTCTTCATGGATCTTACAATCTCCCCCTTTTTGAAAATGACAAACATGTTTTGAAATTATGAAGTTCATTGAAGTTGTTGATGCTTGAACCATTTGATCACTTGGTGAGACTCTTGCTCCCCCTCAATTAATGCTTTTGACATTTGAAATCCAATTGAGTAAGCTTGATTCTCCCCCTATCTCCAACAACTTTGCTCAACCTATATAAAAACAACAAAACAACCTTTCTCCAAACATACCATTTAAAAAAAATATTTCTCCCCTTTGTTTCAAAACATCATATTTCTCCCCCTTTGGCATTATCAAAAAGAAATATATACCAATTGTAACTAAACAAATACCAATTGAAATAAGATCTAAGCCAAAATAGAAGAAATATAACCAAAGCATGATAATCATCTAATGATTAAAATTAATATCATTGAGTAATCAATATCAAACAAATTGTATACCAATAACATGATACCAATTGTAACACAATTGTAAGAAATTGATACCAATTGTATAATATCGAATGTTACCAATTTGTAGGATTTTCTTCTTGATACCAATTGAAGTAGCAAATGAATGAATATCACATGAAAGTCCTTTTGCTCTTCAATCATACCTACAAAAACAATCATGCTTTGCTTTTTGGTATCCAAATGGTTTTGGATCCATTTTTGTTAGTGTAGGGACTCTCACCCTTTTTCACCCAAACAAAATCTCCTTTAGGTATACCATGCACTTTAATATAACACACATTTGAAGTATGTCCATGAGTACCACAATAGAAACATGTTGGTGCATTTGAAAAATCAACTTTAGAAAAACCAACAACATTTCTATGAGATTTACTCTTAGCATTAGTATAACCCAAACCAAACTTGTTTGAATTTTCTCTTTGAAAATTTAACAATGTGCGCAATCTAATATCACCATTTGAGAAACTTGCAAGCTTATTTTTCAAAATAGCATTTTCATCCTTAAGCAACTTGCAATCCTCACAATCAACCACAATATTCAATCTACTAGCACAATCACAAGAAGAACTAGCATATATAAGATCAAGAGTTTCATTTTGAAGATTAAGCTCATCAACTTGTTTTTGAAGTTCTAAAATCTCTTGTTGATGTTTCAAAATGAGCTTCTTCCTTTCAATGTTTTTCAAAGCTAGTTTCTTAAATTGTTTATGCATTTCTTCATAAGCATTATATAACATTTCATAATTTGAAGAAATTTCGGATTTAGTAAGACTTACATCGCTTTCGTCACTTTGCTCACTTGATTCATCATTTGAGCTTTCCTCTTCATGTACTTGAGCTATCAAGTTGAGACAAGCGTCATGTTCATCATCCGAAGAACTACTAGTTGTGCTTTTCTTGTCTTGTTCATCATCACTATTCCAAACTATGTATGCCCTTTTGTGTTTTGCATTTTTCTTCTCTTTCTCCTTCTTCTTGAGATACTTAGAGCATGAGTACTTGAGATGACCGGGCTTTCCACATTCATGGCAAACTACACCTTCTTTTGAAGTCTTGGTCTTGTAGTGTGGGGGATCCTTCTCTTTACTTTTGTCCTTGTTCAACCTTCCTTTTCTCCTTAGAATCTTATTGAACTTTCTTAGTAGAAGCTTCATCTCCTCTTCATCAATGTCCGAATCGGAATCTTCATTATCATCATCATCATCGAAACTCTCTTCCTTTTTATATGACCTTTGAGCTTTAAGAGCAATTCCTTTTCTCTCTTTGTACTTATCCGACTCTTCATGCATTTGCAAACGTCCAAGCTCCATTTCATGTTCTTGTAGCTTTCCGAAAAGTGTTGCTAAGTCCATGGTGTCCAAGTCCTTTGATTCAACTATTGCGGTAACCTTGGGTTGCCATTCCCTACTTAGACATCTTAAAACTTTGTTAACAAGTTCACAATTCACGAAAGTTTTACCAAGAGCAATGAGATGATTAACAATATGAGTAAAACGTTTTTGCATAAAACATATAGATTCATTAGGCAACATACGAAACAATTCATATTCATGCATCAAAGAATTTAATCTAGCACGCCTAACTTCACTAGTGCCTTCATGTGTGACTTGCAAGGTGTCCCACATATCTTTGGCATCTTTACATTGGGAGACTCTAAATAACTCATCATAAGATAGAGCGTAGGTGATGATATTTTTTGCTTTTAAATCATATTGAATTTTTCTTTTATCATCATCGGTCCACTTATCTTTGGGAGTAAGTGTAAGCACACCTTCTACATCTTTTGAGGGAATATAAGGACCATTTTCAATGGCTTCCCAAATGTTCACATCTATGGCTTCTATAAAGATTCTCATCCTAATTTTCCAATAAGCATAACCCTCTCCACCAAACATAGGAGGGCGATTTATTGAAGCACCTTCACCACCAAAAGGATTCGTAGAACCCATTGTAGTTTCTTTAAGGATCTTAACGAAAAAGCTCTATGCTCGTGTCTTTCGACCGAGCTCTGATACCAATTGTTGGGAAACTACACTCGGTGTGTGAAACAAATAGGAACACTAGGAGAACACCTAGAAGGGGGGGGGGTTGAATAGGTGTTATAGAAACTTTGAAAGATTTTCGCAAGAAACAAATCTAAACGATTAAAACCAATGAAAATCAATCAATTAACAAATATTATATGATCAGAGATTAAGCGGAAACAATCAACACCAATATTCTTATTGATTCACCTAGGTTATGAAAATGATTTTCCCCAAATTAATTTGAACAATAAAGATTCAATTCAATCAAATATAGAAAAATCACTTTTTCTAGGTTTTCAATCAAGAACACAATTAAAGACTTGAATTGTAAAGAGTAAGAGAGTTTAGAGATACGACACAGTGATTTATCCTGGTTCACTTTCATCCACTTGAAAGCTACTCCAGTCCCCTCTTCAACCAAGAGAGATTCTTCACTATGAGGAATTAGAGTTTCTCAAATTACAAGTAAATGCCTCACAAGACTCCTTCTTGCTAGCCTACAAGAGATACCACACCCTTGCCTTGTAATCCTATTGATATCTAATCTAACCTCTTCTCTTGCTTGCCGATACCCCACAACAAGACTTCCAATTGCTTGCTTCACTCACAAGACTTCCAAATGCTTGCTTCACTCACAAGACTTCCAAATGCTTGTTCTTCAACAAGGCTTCCAAGTGCTTGATGAAATGCCTCACCAAGGCTTCCAATGAAACTTGCTTGATTCACAAAATCAAGTCTTCCTTTGTTGTAGATAGCTTGCCTTTTGCAAAGATTACAACCCAAATGAAAAACAATAACAATCCTATGAATCTCTTTCAAAAGCTATGAAATATCAACATGAGAGATTCAAGGTTCTTGATCAAAGAATATGAAAATGAGAGCTTTGATCTTGAGAGAGTGAGAGAGAATAGTGTGGCTTTGATTCTTTGTAAAATTGTGTATCAAAATGATTCTAGTTGATAGAAATGATTAGGAAAAGGTTTATATAGAATACCCAAAAGTTGGAGCACTAAGAATGGCTTTTGAGAAGTGAAAAACGTATTTAAAAAACCATATCTGATCAAGTTACTCGAGTGAAATGAGTGTTACTCGAGTAATACGAAAGCTGCATAAATTTCACTCGAGTGAAAAAGGTTTTACTCGAGTAAAAGTTCAGATAATCGATTATCAAAAGTTTGTTAATCGATTATCAGTTCAAAATACACTGTTAATCAATTATCAAAATTTGTTAATCGATTATTAACATTAAAAATCACTTAAAACTTATTTTCTCAAAAACTAGACCTTTTCTTTCAAACCTTTAAGCCACCTATTGATTTTAGGCAAAGTGAATACTCAAAATATGATATAATCATGCAATCAAAAGAGATTCACTACCCTCTAATAAACTCTACCCAAACTCATAAACTAAAAGACTTGTGAGGCAAAAGATAAAACAATAAAACATAAACTACCAAACTAAGTCTTCATGAGTTGGTTCTCTCTTCATAACTTGATGTTTGTTGTTGCTTGTTGAGCTTGAACTTGATCAACACACTTGAAGCTTGTTCAAAACCTTTTGGCATTTATCAAAACATTCTTCATGGATCTTACAATGTCCAGTTCAGAAAGTGTTGAACAATACCTCTCACGAGTTACAAACCATGTCAATAAGATGAGAGTGTATGGAAAAGATATTCCAAAAAGTAAGGTGGTAGAGAAGATCCTTCGCACCATGCAGATTAAGTTTGATCATGTGGTGACTACAATAATTGAATCCCATGACACAAACACGATGACAGTAACAGAGTTGCAAGGAAGTATGGAAAGCCACGTGAATAGAATCTTAGAGAATACATAAATGTCAAAAGAAGAAGCTTTAAAAAGGCCAAGTCAATATGGCTGAATCCAGCCGAAGTGCATATGGTAGAGATCATAACTTTAATAATGGAGGAAGAGGTAGCTATAGAGGTAGAGGCCAAGGAAACTTTCAAGGAAGAGGACGTGACAATTTCAATCAATGGAGATACAACAACTATAGACCACATGGCAAGGAAGAGGTGAAAACAATTTTGGGCCTCTCAGTCGTGGAAGAGGACGAGGTAATTTCATTTGTTTTCAATGTGAAAAGTATAGTCACAAAGCTGTAGATTGTCAATCTAGATTTCAGAACAATTATCAAGCAAATGTTTCAGAAAATGAAATCATGATACCGGTGAGAGTTCCTACAATCAGGAAAGTTTATTTTGTGCAAGTAACTTTTTGCAAAAGATGAAAATATTTGGTATTTGGATATTGGTTGCAGTAATCATATGCGTGGGAAGAAAGAGTTATTTTCTTCATTATATGAAAGTGTTAACTTAATGGTGAAATTTGGCAATGATACCAATATACCGATTTTGGAGAAAGGCCAAATTACGTTTAAATTAAAAGACGGATCTCAAAATTTTATCTCTGATGTTTTCTGTACTCTTAGTCTTCATTATAATCTCCTAAGTATAGGACAACTATCAGAAAAGGTATCAACAAGCAAATTCATCATGGTTTCTGTACTTTAATAAACAGACATGGTAGATTTGTAGCAAAGGTAAACATGACTTCGAACCATTTATTCCCTTTGAAAATACAACATAAAAAATTTCTTGTTTAGATTCGGCCATACCTGATGATGATTGGTTGTGACACATGCGTTTTGGTCATTTTCATTTTTCTGGGTTGAATTATTTATTAAGGAAAGAGCTTGTTTCTGGTTTGCCTATAGTAAATGTTCCTAATTGTGTTTGTGAGACTTGCCAATTGGGAAAGAAGCACAAGGATGCATTCTCACTTAGAAAATCCTAGCGAGCAAGGATTCTATTGGAGATTGTCCATTCGGACTTATGTATGGTTGAAGTTCCAACGAATAGAGGTTGTAGATATTTTATTACTTTCATTGATGATTTTAGCAGAAATACATGGATATATTTTTTAAATCAAAAGTCACAAGCTTGTGATGCTTTCAAGACATTTCCATACTCATTCGCATCGCCCTCTTCATTTGCATCCTCATCATCATCCTCTAAGCCTTGCTAGCTGGAATCGTGATAATCCTTGTTATTTCCTTTTTCGTGAGAATCCTCCTCACCAAAACTATTGTCATCTTTAGAACTACTGGAATAGTTAGGACCCGAAGGTTCGGAATCAAGTGATGATGGTTGTGAAGGTTAAGGAGCATGTGATGGAGTCCGGGAACCTTCAGGAGCAATAGGTGATGATGTTGGTGAAGGTTGAGCTGTATTAATCGGCTATGAAGGTTGAGGAGCAGGTGGTGATGGCTACGAAGTTTGAGGAGAAGGTAGTAATGCTTGTGAAGGTTGAGGAGTATCTGTAACGTCCTGCTATTTTTAATACTTTTAGTAAAATAATTTAGTATGATATTTTCAAGATCATAGTGTCATAATAAAATTTTGATTTCATCATTATATTTGAAATATGTTTTCCAGTCAAAATAATTATAAATTTGTTATCATACGTTTTTCTAAAATAAAAGAGTACTTCTATTAAGTTTAATTAATATTTTGACAGAGAGCTCAAGTGACAAACCTTAAAGGTATTTTTATAAATTTTTCTTTAAGAAGATATGTTTAATTTAATATTTTGAACATTTCTCTAAATTTTCATAGAGTTATGAGACTGATTTATTTTTAACTTCCGGACTGATTTTAATATATTACTGGTGTAAGTTATATTTAATGATTTGTTATTTCATAATTATGAATATTATATTTTATCAAGTTTGATATCAATATTGAGAAAATATGGTTATATTTGAATTTTGATTATTTTTGTTACACAATAGATGTCCTTAAAGACTGGTTAATTAAATTTTCTCTTTTCAAATTAGATTGGTAACTTTATTATTCTTAACCAGTTTTGAGTAATTAAAAATACAATATTATTTTACTTAAATGTATTTTATTTTTTGAATTATCAACTTTATTATTTTTTGAATTATCAAATTATCAAAATACCTATTCATATTGACCCCCACAAATGAGAACAAAATAAAAATAATACTCTTATAGGCTTAATTATGTCACAAGTCTCTGAAGTTCGGGGTATTTTTGTCAGATATCCTTATTCTTTTTTTTTCAATGTCTAAATTCTCGAAGTTACTTCTAGGTTTGCCATATACCCCTGCTACCAATTCTGTTCAATTTTGCTAACATGTAACATCAGAATCCTAGTCAGACAGAGGAGGTTAGACACGTGGCAGTCTTCGCCCATGTGCCATCATGCGACACCACATGGTCAACCTTCTGCATCTGACTAGAATTATGATGTTACATGCCTACAAAATTGGTTAGAATTGATAATAAGGATATATAACAAACCGAGAAGTAACTTCGGAAAATTAGACATTGAAAAAAATAAGAATATCTAACAAAAATACCCAAAACTTCAAGGACTTGTGACATAATTAAGCATTTCCTATATCTACCCTATGTACCCTTCCCAGCCGGCCCACCTAATTCTATTTACCTGCCCACCGCCCCAACCAATCCCGTGAAAATGAGAGAGAAACAGAAAGCAAAAGAAAGAAGAACAGATAGAGAATGCAAGAGAGTGTGTTGCAGCGAGAGAAAGAGAAAGGGGGAAAATTACCCTTTTTCTTACCTTCCCGATATGATTATTTATGATCCAACCGTTCAATCTCAAATCTTTCTTAAGTAAATAATCTCCTCAACTCCCTCTATTCATCCATGTAATTTATTTGATGATCCATCAATATTTTTAAATCCCTAAATTTTTAAATAAAGAGATTATTTTCATGTGAGCTTGGGTAGGAGGATTTAGAGCTTGGAGCTTCTTGGAGAGGACTTTATTTCGGGAGAGAAGCAAGCTTTTGGGGTTCTTAACTTCAAAAGGGGAATTTTCCATTCTACACTTTCACTCTCCCACTTGAGGTAAAGGGGGTGGTTTCTCTAACTTAGAATAGGGGTTGAAAAATAAATATTTGGGAATTTTTGTTGTTAAAAATGTTATGAGCATGTGTTATGATAATTTTAGCCTTCCCTACGAATTTTATTATTTATGAGCATGTTAGTAGAGATAGTATTTAGTGTTAAGAATAGTGATTAAATGATGCTATGTCCATATTTTTGAATATTAGAACTTATTTATGATATTCATTATTTTTGCAAATATTAATGTGAAGTGATATTTTGTCATGACAAGTATTTATTTTAAATGCTCTATGCTCACAAATAAATGCATGATAGCTTATTTAGACTTATATGTCATTTTCACCAATGCGTTTGGTATTACCCGCGTAGAAGTGATTGTAAGGTGCTAATATGCAAGTTTGACTTATACGTTTCATACTGTGATGTCCTAGACGGTGAGGACCTCCAAGGGTGTAGGAGATGACCTTCAAAGGTACCTCTGTCTAGGGTTGATCTGTGATGTTTGGGGGAAGTCCTCAGATGGCTAAAGGAAAGAGCCAAGAAGCAACCCTAATCACTGGTGTGTGAGGATGGCAATTAGGGTTAGAGGACGTACCTGAGCCCCATGTAGTACTGAGCTACTTATAGGGGGGAGCTGGTTGCCCTAATGGGCTTGCTTTAGGCCCAAGTAGGGCCAGTCTGTAATGAGCTAAGAGTGGATAAGATGTCCTTGTGGATAAGGTAGTGAGCTGTCCTTGTGGATAAGGTAGTGAGCTGTCCTTGTGGATAAGGTAGTGGGACGTCATCATGTCCTAGATGTCGGACTTGGGGAGGTGTCGGACCTGGATGTCGGAACTGAGTGGGAACACGAGGTCGGCCTGTATCTGGCATCTGTTCGGCCGTTGAGCATTGAGCTCGGCCAAGCGCTCAGAAGGCTTCCTGAAGGATCCTCAGGACTTCGGCGAGGCGGTTTAAGGACCTCGGCCAGGCCGAGTCCACCACATAAGCCCCCCAGCTCGGTCAAGGCTATCTGAGCCTTGTTCCGAGGTTCTGGTTTATGTCCTTTTCCCAGGTCCACCCCACAAGGGACGAGTCCACCACATAAGCCCCCCAGCTCGGTCAAGGCTATCTGAGCCTTGCTCCGAGGTTCTAGGGAGTTCGGACGATGAGTTGACGGTGCGTCGGATCTAGCTGTCTCTGATGTCCTTTTATTATGACAAAGTAGGTTTGACAGTTGTCAAGTTACCAGTACTGAAATGACGTTCGCTCTTCTGAGATCTGACACGTGTCCGAAATCGCGATCCTCGAGGCGTCACCATCATTGTGGCGTTGCTCGAGGTCCACACTTTTCTCAGTCGTGCGCCACGTGTCCAAGTATATGTGGCCACACGCGTTGGGCTGAGCCGCCTAGGCCAGGCCCATAATTCAAAATGGGAGGGAAAACGGTTCTCTTTTCTCCTTGACCTAACGAACCATTCTCTTCTCTCTCAGCCAAATATTCCCCTTTTGAAAACGCCTCTTCCTATCTCCCACGAAACCCTGCATCTCCCCCAAGCTCTTTCTGCTTCGAAAACTGTTTTCTTTCACTCACAGTTCCAGTGCCTTCAATTTTCTTCGCCCTTTATTTCGACCGGGGATCTCCTGTCGTCGGCGCTCTCTCTCAGACACATATTCATCCGGTATTTCTCTTTTCTCTGCCTCTCTACTTATTTTCTTTTCCGCTGTTCTTACAATTTTGCAGTTCATGTGGTGAAATTTTGGTGTTTCTTCCCTTTTATTTTTGTATCCGCGGACTGGGGTGTATTTTGGCAGAATTTTGATTAGTGGTTTTAGGATTTTTGGTTTTCTGTTTCTATTTTGGTGGCGGTGTGGGTTTTTCTTGGGTTTTTTGGTTTTGGTTTTGGGGAATAATGTTGGGGGTTGAGGTTTTCCTACATTTGGTTATTTGGTTTTGGGGTTTATTCCTGGGGTTTAGCCTTCTTTAGGTTAGGCGTATCTTGAGTTTTTTGGAGGGTTTTTTATTCATGTTTTTTGTTTATTTTTCAGAAAATCAAAGGAGTGGATTGGGTTCAATATGAGTAGGGAATGGTTTAGGAAGTGGGCTGGGGTAGTTTCCCTGTCATCTAGCAGCGGTGAGGAGGAGGACGGCTCATCCTCCTCGTCCTGTTCGTCTACGGAGGTAGACGAGGCGTTCCGTCGCCAAAGGGAGTATAGGCAAAAGTACGAAAGGAGGGTTCTGGAGGTTGATCCCGTTGAGGTAGTCTATCCTCGGGACTGGGAGGAGAAGAGAGAGTGGATACGGCAGTATGCCTGGGCCGAGTTTGTTGACGGTAGGGAGCGTGCCGATTTCGAGAGGATGGAGAAGGAGGGAATGTACGAACGAGGGGTACCTGTGGTAGAGGGGAGATGCTCGCCCCTCGGAACTACTTCGAGGGGGTTCTCTGGGGGGTTATTTTTCGTAACCCGTAAGACTAATACCGAGCTTCCCTGTTCTCCCACAGGTACCATGCCGGTCAGGAAGTGCGTCCGTCAACCTGAACTTTACCCTGCACCTTTCGACGCCGAACAGTATGAGTGGGTTGACGTGGAGCCCAAAGGAATTCAGTCCAGCCTTTCCTCGGAGGATAAACTTGCCGAGGTAGGGAGGGCCGTGCTGCCTTGCCCAGGGGACACCACCGGAACTTCTTACGAAGTGCTCCCCTGTTCAGCAAATGACAGGATATGCAGCCGGACTGACAGTAATTCTTTTTTCTTTTATGCCGATCTGATTCACAATCTCGGCGTGGCCCTCCCCTTCACCGACCTGGAAATGAGGGTCTTAAACGAGCTCGGACTAGCTCCCTCCCAACTTCATCCTAATACTTGGTCGTTTCTCCGAGCGTTCCAGAAGTATTGTGGAGCCAAACGTTTGGTATGCACAGTTCAATTATTTTTGTGGATGTATAACCCGTTCGTCAGCAATAAGGACGGGGTCACTGGTCGTCTTTGGGTGTCGGTCAAAGCCCGAGCTCATTGTGGGTTGTTCGGCATGTTCTCTGAGTCTTGGAAGCACTTCAAACCGAGATTCTTCAAATATAGGTACGTTGGAGCGGGGCTGCCTTGGTTTCGGTCCGAGACAGGACCGAAGTTCCCTCTGGAGTGGACCTCCGAGTTCTTCAATCGTCATTCCAGTACACCGCAGAGGTGGTCGGGTGTAACACTAGATGCCGATGAGTCTGTAACGGCTCACCATTTTCAAACAGAATACCGCGCTCGGAAATTTCAACTCGATGTTGGAGTTTTCATAAAGTGTCTTGACGATGAAGTCTTAACAAAGATTGGTAGTTACTTTTGCTCTTGCATTTGTGCCTTTTCTTTCAATTCTCTTATACTAATATATATTTTTTTATTTTTTTTTACAGAAGAACATTGGTCCGAGATGTCTTCCAGGGCGCTGAAAGCTGCTTTTGAAGCTCGGAGGAAGAAGAAGCCCGAGGTCTCTTCTGCCGACGCCGTGTCGTCCGAGGTTTCTACGGATACGCTATCGGCCGACTCTGGTCCCCTCCATCCTACCCCTCCTGCCGTTATTATTGCTCCTCCTCCTCCTACATCGCCGAGTCCCAGCACCGAGGTAGCCCTTGTTGCAAATGTGCCGCTTCCAAGCACTGAAACTCAATCAAGGCTGCCGGCTACCCCTACCAAACCATCGCTCAAAGACACTCTTGTCAAAATGTCAGGTGCGGAATGGAAGAAGAAAGCGGAAAAAATGGCTTGCCAGCTGAAGAGAGCCACTACTATGTTTAATGTGCTGGCCGAGGTAGCTGATGATGTGGCGGATGGTCTTTCGCCTGCTAAGAAAAAGGCTCGGTCGGCTATGGCGGCCGAGGTGGAAGAGCTGAAGAGTAGCAAGAGGTCAGCCGAACAAAAATTGGCTGAGGCTGAGGAGGAGCACCGTCGACAGATGGAAGAGCTCCGAAAAAGGCATGAAGAGGATTTGGCCCAAGCCAAAGCAGATGCGAAAGAGGTTGGTCGGCAGGAGGGCCTGGCCGAAGTGGAAAAGGTTAGGGGTCTGCTGAAGAAGAGGGCTGCCCAGGCTCTAAAGCATAAGGTAGCGGCTCGGGAGTCGGACTTCGACCTTGAAAGGGTGGCCGACAAGGTTTTCACCAACGCGGTTGAGCAGGTTCTTCACATGAATCAGGGGCTCCGCATCCGGTACGTCGGCGCATCTGTCGGATTCGGAGTGGAGAATGGAAAGATGGTTGACTATGAAAATGGTGGAGCCGAGGTTTATTTGGATCAGCCTGAGGAGAATCTTCCCAACCCACTGGTTGAAAGGATGGATGAGGAGTTCGACCCGCGGACGGTTGTCCTTTCTGATGTATGTTGAGGAAGATGCAGCGTAAGTCCCTTATGTTGGGCAGCTTATACTTTGTTTATGTCCTTTTATAACATATCTGACAATGTTGACATTTATTTAACTTATTGTAGCTCGTTTATTTTTAAAGCAAACAGTTTTAGCCTGTTGCGTGTCGTCGTATTTATGCAAGTTTATACACTAACTTGTTGCATACATCTGATGTCCGAGGTCGGAATTATGCCCGCCTTTTTGGGAACTCGTTGCGTGAATGCGAGTTTATGATAATAAACCTATTGCATGTTTATTCGTTCGACCTCGGGTTCGATCTTCGATTGATTAGGTGGCCCCTAGGAAGATTTTTAAGAAAAGATGCAAGTGTTTGGAACTTGTTGCATGCTGAAAGTTTTTATGCAATTTCTTGTTTTAACTTGTCGCATATATATTGCATCCGAGGTCTTTTTTATAAGCAAAGCTACTTTTGAGAAAACAAGTCTTTTGCTGCCTTGTTGTATTTCGGCCTGATCGGACCTTAGGAAAACTTGTACCCAATCATTGGTGTTTGAAATATTAATAAATCAGAAGACTCAGTAAGTGCAGTAATCTTATAAGTTTTCCTCTGAATAAAGGTACTGTATATAAGTGCATACGGTAGGGAACTCGGAGCTACCCACCTTAGCCGAGGTGGGTGTCCTCGGCCCCGATGTAAAAGAGAGTGCTGAGTGAAGCTATGTATAAACATTTCACAGCAGTTTGTTCTTTATCGGGTGTCCCTTGTACACTGTGCATATGAGCCGATCTTATCTGGGAGACGTTGGCTGTGCATAGCGCCATGCAACATTTAGGGGGCTAGTGCTAAATGAGAAGCTAGTACGTACGTATATAGAACTGTGGCACTTGAGTATGAGCAAGTTTGTACTTTTCATTGAATAAAATTATGAGTACATTGCTTTTTCTTTTGAAAGGTGAATATCTCACAATGAAAATTAAAGACATGAACGATAATTAGCAGGAAGGAAATTGAAAATAAAAGGAAGTTAAAATTGATATCCTCAGGGAGGGTGTTGGTGACTGCTGAGATGTCTGAGGTAAACCTATTTGAACAGGTTCTCAGTGTTTTGAAGTTTTTGGGAATCGTTGAGTTCGGTAATTACCCAGAGTATGTTTCTAGAACGCCTCTGTTAGGGGTTATCGATCTTGGGCTCAGTTCCCGCTTTTCTGGCCGTTAGGGCCGATGTCCGATCCTCGGGGCGCGAGGTGATCAGATTCAGAAGACCCGAGTTGCTTTGCTTTCTTGTCGCGGTCGGCTGGCTCTTTCATCGCTATCTTCTTCAGACCAGGAGCGTCTTGTCGGATTTCCTTGTTATGGTCCTCCGAGGTGGGCTGATGGGAAAAGCCGCCGAGACTGTTGGTAATGTTGAAAAGTGAGGACATTTCTATCTTGAAGTATCCGAGCTTGGGGGTCTGAAAAGCTCGGCTAAAGACATGGGCGAGAAAGTCACCTCGGCCCTCAATTCGGAGATGTACCGAGCGGAGGGCGGGGTTAGTGAGAACTAGATGAAAGAGCAAATTCTCCCCGTGCAGGAAGTAGGAGAGGACTGAAAGAGAGAGAAGATCTCCTTTGACTGCATCTTGGATTTTTCGGAGGGGTTTATCATTCACGATAGCATCTTTGCTCAGGGGAGAGGTGAAGGGGGGAATTACCACCCGTTCTTCATAGGTGTTTCGTTCAGACTGGAGTTCGACCAATAAGACTCTTCCCTTGGACAGTGTCGGATCGGTGAACTCTTTTTGCTTCTTTTTTCCTTCCCGTAGGCTCGCATTGTAGCAGAGTCGGGCCTTCACTTGGTCAGCTTTTACCGAAACCACTTTATCATCAGATCCGACAAACTTCATTGCCAAGTGCACTGTTGAGACTACTGCCCCAAAAGCTTGTAGGCAAGTTCGTCCCAATATTACATTGTACGGGGAATCGGAGTCAACAACTAAAAATTTGATGATCTCCGTTCGGGCCGAAGGCTGGTTGCCTAGGGTCACCGGGAGATGAATGGCTCCCAGGGGGCGGATTGCCTCACCTGTGAAGCTAATGAGATTTCCTTCGAATCCTACGAGGTCGGCGGACCTCAACTTCAAAGCTTGGAAGGTATGCAGAAAGAGGATGTCGGCCGAACTCCCTTGGTCAACGAAGACTCGGGCGACCTCAAAATTGCCAATCAACGCCGTTATCACCATATGATCATTGTGATCTGGGATGACGTTTTCCATATCCTGTTTGGAAAAGATGATGGGAATATTCCGAGAAGGCTTTTTGGGGACGGGTTTGTGATGAACTGCCAAAACCTGGTTGATGTACCTTTTTCTTCCCGCCCTCATCTCACCGCCGCCAGCGAAACCTCCCGAGATGGTTTCTACTCGGAAGTTTTCTGGCGACTTATCGAGGTCCTGAACCACGACCATGTTTACCCGTGGTGGCTCCTCTTCCTTCTTCTTTGGGGACGGGTCGGCCTTAGCTTTTCCTTTATCATTGTCCGGGCTGCGAGATCTTCTCCGACCTCGTCTTTCCACTGCCTCTCGGACATACTGCTGTAGCTTGCCTCTTCTTACCATATCCTCAATGACATCCCGAAGCCATGTGCATTGGTCGGTATGGTGGCCGTACCCTTCATGAAAATTGCAGTATTTGGACTTGTCTCTCACATAATTTTGATTTCTGAGGAAGGGGGGCGGGGTACACTCCTCAGTTCGGTCTGCATGGTCTCTCTCCAGACTTGAGACCTCGGGACCGTGAGGGGGGTGTAAGAGTCATATTTGGTGATGTATGGACGTCGGCGGTCCTCTTGTTGAGAGCGGCCTCGGTCTCCCTGATCTGATCTTCCTCCTCTTTCATCCCTCTTGCCCCAAGGACGGCCTCGGGGCAGGGCATTCTGCGAGGTGGCCTGAGCATTTTCCAGTCTGCTCGACTGTCCCTTGCTGAATTCTTCAAGGTTTATATACTTGTTTGATCTCTGTCTCAGTTCGGCCATGTCCCTTGGTGGCTTTCCAATAAGTGAATCTTTGAAGCCTCCTTCGGCCAATCCCTGGGTCAAAAGGAGGACGACCACCTCGGGAGACAGATTTGGGACCGAACTGGACTCGCTGTGAAACCTGTGCAAGTACGCACGTAAGGATTCATCTGGCTTCTGGGTCACTGTCGCTAGCGTGTGGTCCGATCTGGGTTGCACACAGCTGACAGTGTATCTGTTGAGGAAGACGCGCTTCATTTCTGCCCAGTTGTTGACAGAGTTTTTAGGAAGTGTTGAATACCACCGAAGGACTGGGGCCTGGAGGGTCATAGAGAAAGCTCGGCATTTCAGCCGATCTCCTCCTCCGTGAAAGTTCACGGCTCCTTCATAGGAAAGGACATGTTCCTGAGGGTCAGTAAGGCCATTATATCTGGGGATGTTACTGGGCCCTAGGTACCCAGGCGGTGGTTCATAGGTCATGACGACAAGGGTGAAAGGATGTCCAGGATGGGAATCGTCCAGCTCAGGTTGTTGCTGGTCGGGAGTTGGTGTAAGTTGTGTGACAGTCGTGTGTGGTGTTGCAAAGGTTTGTGGAGTTAACGGGTGTTGTGGTGGAAGAGATGGGGGAGGGGGTGGTGGAGGGAACTCGTTCGGGGCCGGAGCTTGGACAGAAGCTCGTTCAGCTAATCGTTGCATAGCAACTTGTTGGAGATCTGCAATAGCCTTACCTTGTTGCTCTACGATTCTCATTTGTTGTCTCATCAGAGACAAGACTTCAGCATCCCGTGAGAGCGTAGACTGTCGTGAGTTTGAACGGTGTGTTGTACTGACTGAGTGAGCACGCTCGCCGCGGTGGCGGTGCTGTTCAGTGTTGGTTTCTCCGAGCTCAGAGCGTAACTGCACGCGCCGACCTCCACCAGGAAGCTGGGTTGGGTTTGCGGTGTCTTCAGTGTGGATGGTGTAGGGTCCACTATGGGTATGAGTGAACTCTGGTAGAGGAGGTGGTGACGGGGGAGGAGGCGGTGGAGGGGGTGGTGGTGAGGACCTCGCTGCCCTGTTGGCTTCCAGGTGCAGGCGCAGGTCTTCAGTCGACGGCACCCTTCTTGGACGCCCCGTCCTCCTTCTCTGGACCGGCTGCTCTTCTTCAGACATGGTGAAATCTTCTGAGTGGGGTTACAGTTTATCTCTCCCCACAGACGGCGCCAATGTGATGTCCTAGACGGTGAGGACCTCCAAGGGTGTAGGAGATGACCTTCAAAGGTACCTCTGTCTAGGATTGATCTGTGATGTTTGGGGGAAGTCCTCAAATGGCTAAAGGAAAGAGCCAAGAAGCAACCCTAATCACTGGTGTGTGAGGATGGCAATTAGGGTTAGAGGACGTACCTGAGCCCCATGTAGTACTGAGCTACATATAGGGGGGAGCTGGTTGCCCTAATGGGCTTGCTTTAGGCCCAAGTAGGGCCAGCCTGTAATGAGCTAAGAGTGGATAAGATGTCCTTGTGGATAAGGTAGTGAGCTGTCCTTGTGGATAAGGTAGTGGGACGTCATCATGTCCTAGATGTCGGACTTGGGGAGGTGTCGGACCTGGATGTCGGAACTGAGTGGGAACACGAGGTCGGCCTGTATCTGGCATCTGTTCGGCCATTGAGCATTGAGCTCGGCCAAGCGCTCAGAAGGCTTCCTGAAGGGTCCTCAGGACTTCGGCGAGGCGGTTTAAGGACCTCGGCCAGGCCGAGTCCACCACACATACATGAGAGCTTAATTATTATAATTGTTATTTTCGCAATCAATTATGTGACGTGGTATCTTGCCCATGATAGGTACTTATCTTAAATGTTCTACATTTATGAATGTATGCATGATAGCTTATTTGGGTTTATAAGTCATTTTGGCCTATGTGTTTGATATTGCCCGCGTAGAAATAATTGTAAGGTGCCTACATGATAATTTGGATTAAACGTTTTATGCTACATGCTTGAAGATGATTTTTGGACACTTGTAAGCTATTTTGGTTATACTTTCTATGTTATATGATGGGAATGCTTATACGTTAAATCGGTTCTTACGTTTTTAAGTTACATACTTGGAAATGGTTTTTGGACACTTGTAGGCTATTTTGGTTATATGTTCTATATTATATGATTGGAATTGTTAGTATGATGCCTTTATGTTAGTTGGAGCATTGTGTTGTCGAATTGGCTAATTATGAAGTAAATACATCACTTGAACCATCTTGCTTTTTGCATGAGAGTAATTGTGCTAAGGCTAAGAGAAGATAATAGGTGATTGCTTATTTGGAATTGCACAAAATAAATCGTGTTTTCTAAAGATGAAAGGTGCAAGGCCAAATGAGGGACTTTAGAGCATGCATCATACATGTGGAATAAGGTGGACGGTGAGAGTTTTGGAAGGACATGACATGATGGTTCTACGGAACCTATGGACAAGAGTGATATAATGGTCATGGTGTGTCGTTGACACCCGCGGGGGTCATTGGTGGGTGGGGCGTCGATCCGCTAGAGGGTCGGGATAGCGCCACCCGTGTTGGGGGCCGGTCCCACAAACCGTTGTGATCCTATCGGCTGCTTAGGCACTTCGTGATCGCGGAGGGTGATTCCCGTTATAGCCAACTTGGGTAAAATGACCCAAGTTATACGAGGCACTCTAATAGAGGTGACGTATTGTGCAAGCATTGGTTGGGGAATGTTTACTCCCGGTTTGGTCCTATCCCTGGAGTGGAGGTTGTATGTGATGAGGATATAATGAGAAAAGAGAATGCAATAACAGTTGCATGAGATGATTGAGAACCCATGAAGGGTGATGAAAATGAGAATGAAAGCCCAAGAACGGTAATGTGATGAACGAAGATCCAAATATTGGATCCTAATGCCTAAGTCTATTTATGAAAAGAAAAATGAGAAAAGAGAAGAGAATCCAAGAGAGGGATTCAAGGCATGTGGGACCCAATGTTCGGACGAGAAAGACATGCATGCATCATTGCACAAGGATACTTGAGAATGCATGAGGATCATGCATCATTTGCATACACGTTGCACCTTTTGAATATTGTTGTAATTGAATGTTTGTTATGTTGAGAATTTATCATGCTTGAGAATGAAAATGTGTTATGTGTAGGGTTATTGAGGATTAGATGCTATACTTGTGAATTGTTGAATAAATCCTATGGATATGTGTTGATGAGATGTTGCTATATATGAGTTGAATAAATGCATGTTACTTATGAGTGGTTTATTCTTCAATTCCTTTCTTGAGTTAAGATAAACTACTCACCCCTTTGTGGTATATTTATAGGTACACTTTATGGAGATATTTATATGTATCTGAATGCTGAGGAAGGGCAAGCTCCCCCGGATGGAGCTTATCCTATGAGAGTGAGACCCTAGTGCTACCCTTTTTCGCAACCTAACTCTAGGACTTAGTTTATGTTTTGTATAATATGTTGGTTGAGAGCCTAGAAGCTTATTTCATTTTAACATGTTTCTTGAAAAAGGCAATTGATGTTGAAGTTGAAACCGAAATGTGTTTGTGATCGTTCGGGGTTCCTTATTATGCTGTAAGAGAATGTTTTGTACCTATTCTACTTTATGCACGTTTTTCTGGATGTCAGAGGTGCAAACTTGAAAATTGGTTTTATGGATTTTTAAAGTAAATTCTTGCAAAAATTTTTCAAAAATCTTATCTTTTTAGGGTTGGTAGCTCTAGGGTGTTACAGTATTTGTTGGTTGTGGAGTAGGTGGTACTGTTGGTTGTGAAGCGGGTGGTTCCGTTTGTTGTGCAACATGTGCTTTTGTTGCTTGTTCTCCAGACTCTACTTGTGTTGGTGGTAGTAAAGTCGAAGCAGCTACAATTTCTTGACTATTACGACGTCTCTCAGCGTTTTCTCTCATAAGGGAAGCAGTTTGTGGTCGTCTACGCTGTTGTCTTTCTTCAATTAAAACAGCGTAAATAATGGTGGAGAAACATGGAATAATCCAAAAAAAACAATGTTTTAAATCTATTCAACTAAATTCTGATACCTCCCCCAATCGAAAATAGGATGTCGGTTTGTGAATAAAGTTATTTCCGATACCCCCATGTCGGAAAAATATTCCGACACTAGTTTGTCAGTTATAATTTTCACTGGTTTGTTGAAAATAATTTTCAATGAGGTAATCTCTTCGTTATCTCCCATACCTAACTCCATTACCCTAAATTTAATGAAAAAGAAGATCTCAAAAAACATAAAACTACTCCCTTCGTAGAAAATCCTGACACTAAAAATTAAACTAAACCTATAAAAACCCTAAACCATACTTGCAGATTCCGAAGGGGGAGAACAGGAAGAGGGCGACGATGTGAAGATTGGGGAGAACAGAAGACGACGACAATGAGGGAGTGACGACGGTGAGTGAGTGATAGATGGGTTGAAGTTAGTATGGAGGTGTGATATGGAATTGAGGTTTCGAGTTTTAGGATTTTGAATAATGAAAGAGAGGGAAGGGGTTAGGAATATAGGAATGGGTAATTTTGGAATTAAATTTTTTTGGGGTTGGGGTCTAAAATTCAGGGGTTGGGAACTATTTCTCAAATTATTTTGCCATCTAGATCAATAACAACGACACCCAAAATATCGTGAAAACTCAAAAATACCCTTGTAGTTATAAACCCAATAAAAACACAAGTTGTAAAGTCGGTGTCTTGTTAATGTTAAAAATTCAACTAAACACAAGGTCGTAAGGGATGCTTACGATGACAAGTCGTAAGAACCTCTTTTGACGTGGTCGTAAGCATCTCTTACGACGTGTGTTTTTAATGTTTAAAAGTTTCAATAATATCGTAAGGGATGCTTACGACCCGCTCTTTACAAAATTAAAGAAAAGAAAGAAAGAAAAATAATGCTAGACTATTTGAAAATTTTGGGATGACATTGTCAACCCTTGAAGTAGCAAAATATTTTTTTATTGATTTTAAATCCTAACCCTTGTAATCCAAAACTATGATTAATTGCTCTCGGTTAAAAGTTCTCATGTAAAGTGAAAGGACTTTGGAAAGCTTTTATTCTTCCCTCTTAGACTCCCCATTTTTTCTTTTTTGATTCGCATTCTTGGTGTAGAGATAATATTAATAATGGATGGAGCAATTTCACTGTTGTGAAATGGAACATTGTCTTCATTTGTTGCATATATTATCTTTTGTAGTAGAGAATTGCTTCTCTGTTGATCCCAACTTTAAATATCCTTTTGGCATGCGATTTTTGTTTGTATGCATGTGTATGTCTTTAATAATCTTATTAGCAACTAAAAGAATGTGGTCAAGAAAATGGAATTGCTTCTTATCATATGGCATCCTCCCCCAGATGGTTGGATCAAGCTTAACACAAATGGAGCCTCAAAAGGTAACTCATGATTAGCGAATGGTGGCAATCTATTCCGTGATGTTGGTGACAACTAGCTTGGTGGATATTGTAGACAAATTGGAAATACAACAGCTTACAAAGCAGAACTATGGGGCATATATGTTGGGATATTGCTTACATGGGACAAAGGCTATAAAAGACTTATAGTGGAATGCAATTCCTTGTCCATTGTGAACTCTCTCATCCATGCTGAACTCCCTAATTCCATGCTCCATGCTCCATGCTGAACTCTCTCATCTATGCTGATAATAATCATGTTATGACAACCACTAATGGAATTCTGCAAAGAATCTTAATTATGTGCAAGAGGAATTAGAGCATTACGTTTTCTCAATATGTGTGCTGATTATTTGGCTAATAGAAGCCTTATCCTTGATTTTAGTTATCATGTAATTGATCCATCATGACTACAGGGGAGAAGCTCTCCCTAGACTATCGATTGTTTCTTACTTTGTTGCTTTTGGGCATTTAGCCCCTTTTATTCATCAAAAAAAGTTCTCATGTAAGCAACTCTGCTCATTTATATATCCAACGGGTATTTCATTATGTTGGACCAACTATTTCCCGCTCTTAATGTTACTCAAATAGTTTTTCTCATGCAATTTGGTAAAAAATTAAAATAGTATCACATACATTTGTTCTATGGAATGAAAAATCGGTAAGATAAATACATATATGGTTTCATACTTTAATCAAGTTTATTAACCATATTACATTAAACTCAAAATAAGTTTGTTTTTTCGAAAGTGAAAGTTGTTTTTATTGAAAAGCAAATGTATGTTAACACATATTTTTAATATACTAATTATTATGTCAAATATAACAAAAAATTATCGACACGTTTCCTTTTCGTATTTTCGAAAAACAAAATGAATAACACTTATTATTATTGGGAATACACGATTATGATCAATCCTCACAATGTCAAGTTGTCAACATTACTCATAAAGAAGAATAAATAGGCACTCCAGCTAATGTGGCACCAGCATCAACAATAAAATCGTTGCCGGTCACATATTCAGAAGAATCATGAATTAAGTAACGAACTAGAGATGTTAATGCTGGGTCTGAAGTGCCATATGTTCTCAAAGGCACTATCTTCATCACCACCTTATTCAGCCAATCTTTCTTCAATAATTTTTCAGTGATTTCAGATTTGAATATTCCAGGTGATATGGAATTCACTCTGATTTTGTGTACCCCTAACTCCAATGCCATGACCTGCCAAATGTCATTAAATAAAAACTAAATGATAAGCATTCTTTAATCATTTCGAACAAAATCAGAAATATGAGAAACATATAATTTGGTGAATCTCAAGATAGCATTAAAAAAACGTTTTCTAAGGACTGAGATAAGCTTTAATTTCAATAGTAGAATTGTTATCTTGAAAAATTAAACATATAAGCTTTTTGATTTCTTAAAATACACAATTTCTTATGCATTTTATTTATTTTTGGGAGCTTATCCTCTATCGTTAGTTTAAAAAACCCTAAAAATTTATAAGAAAATGGCAAGTCAGGAACTCAACTTATTAATATTGGTTATATAGCACCGATATCAAGGGCTAGGAATAGATCATGTCGGTTCCTGACGAGCCTACTTAAGATTTAACTTGAGCTTTATTAATAAAAAAAAATTGAAGGTTTTAAAGAAGCCTATTATACTTATAGGGTTAATCTATTTAATAATATAAATATTTAATATATTACATTTTATTATAACTTTAAATTATACATAGTGTTTTAATATTTATGTCATCATATTATAATTAAAGGTATAGTGATCTATTTACTATTGAAGAAGTCTATATATTAGCTTATGAAAACACAAAAGTCTAACTTTTTTTCAATGTATATATCTATCTATGGAGCAAGTTGAGTAATCTTTTTTTATATTGGCTTATCATTTGGGACAACTCTTTCAGCGATGTATCTTATATTCATAAAAGTTAGTCATTAAACTCATGACCACTTGTTTAAATAACAACAGTCCCAATTGTCAATTGGGCTAACCCCTATTAATACACAAAAGTCTATTTAAATGCTTTATTAAATAAATTTTTTTTATCATTCTTCTATGCTAGATCAGTCTTTCATTGAAATAAGTGAAACCAAACGTTAAAATTTGGTCTATGACAAGCTAATATGTCACAATTGGGGTTAAGAGTTTAAAATACAGGGAAAACCTATTTTTTCAAGACCCGAATGACTATTCCCCCCACAATACAATGATTCATTGATTCTTGAAAAAAAGTTAGGGTACTATACATTTAGAATACACAAATAACATGCAGAAAAATATCATAAAACATAATAAATATAGAATTATTGTTCTAATTTCCAAACTAATAACATACTTTATAAAGATGGCTAAATTCAAAATGCTTATTGTCATCAACAAAGAATAATATTAGTCTATTTATGTTATTGGCTATATAAATAGGATTGTTCTTCTAAATTAGAATAAATATTTTTTGATTATAAGGAGAAAAAAAAACGAATGTCTTGTACAAATGTAGTTTTTATTCTCCTTTCTATATGCAATACACACATGCTCAATATTTTTTTCTCTCTATTACAGCTTGAAACATTGTACTTTTTTATTATGGTCATACCTTCTCTCTCTCTCTCTCTTATAAAATGGTTTTGAATATATATCTTGTGGAGTAATATGTCAGATTAGTCCCTGACTTTGTAAGTGTAGGTCAAGTCAGTCCCTGACTTTATCGAAATAGCAATTTAGTCCCTGATATAAGAGTAACGTCGATCAAGTTAGTCCCTGTCGTCACTATCGCAGGGATATATTTGCTTTAAAATGGGATAAAGATAGAGACGTATGTGAATTAAAATGAAATCTCAGGGACTAAATTGCTATTTCGATAAAGTCAGGGACTAACTTGACCAATGCTTAAAAGTCAGGGACTAATCTGACATATTACTCATATCTTGTGTGTTGGTGCATGTTTCATCAAACTTAAAAGGATGATGTTTTAGCTTTTTTTTTTTTAGAAAAATAAACTATTTTGTAAATCTAGAAGATGTTTGGTATCAAGATTAAATTATAAAAAGAAATTTTATTTTTGAAAAAAAAAATGGAAACTCCAAGCTCCAATTTTGGGTTGTTCCTTTTATTTTTTTTGTGTAAATTATTTTTTTCACTCAACTTTACGTCACTTATCACACAATTCAAATGAACAGAACGTAAATTTATTTTTCAGATAAGGTACTTAAAAATAAACATATTCTAATTTTAAAAGATTATAATCATAAAATATTATAATCATGATAAATATAATTTCAGCTTTACCACATAATTAATTTACTTTTAAAACAATTTACTATTTTGATACTTTATGAATAGATATCGAGGAAATATTTAAAATTATGGATATTGGATTAGGATTCGATAAGTAAAATGAAGCATCAGGGCTCCAGAGAATGTTGGATTACATTTTTTTTTTTTTTAAGGGAATTACATTTCTTTTTGATCTGATGTTGGATTACATTTCTTTTTGAACTTTATATAATTGTTTGGTTTTGCTTTTAAATATTCTATTTTAGCAAGTTCTACATTGTCTAAGATTGGAATGAAGGAAGGAAGCCCATGCTATATATTGTGCTTAAGTTCCTTGTTTTAACTTGTCAAAGTTGGAAAACACTTTAAGCTTGTATTCAACTTTCGTTTTTCCTCTTTTATATTCTAAGTTAGAATATTGTGAGGAATAGTAAGGGTATTTGCTTTGGAGAGTGTGGGTATATTGGGATCAATGGGAGAGTAGTCTATGTATTGTAAAAAATTTCACATAGTATTATTTTCTGGTTGTCTTTAGGCAATGACCGTGGCTGTTTTCTCCGATTTTGGAGTTTTTTCCACGTTAAATTCTTGTGTGGTGATTGTTCTATTTTCTTATTTTATTTCTCTGTTCTTGGCAAGGTTTTAGGAAAAGGTATTTTTTCCCAACAACTGGTATCAAGAGCTTAGGTTCGATGTCAAGTTTTCCGAGTGCCGTGAAGTTTTACATAGAGAAATTTGATGGAAGAATAAATTTTGGTTTGTGGCAAATTCAAGTTAAGGATGTGTTGATACAATCATGATTACACAAGGCGTTAAGAGGGAAGGTTTCCGGTATGGAAGATGACAAATGGGAGGAAATGGATTTGAGAGCAGCAAGTGCTATTCGTCTGTGTTTGGCCAAGAATGTTCTTGCAAATGTGCATAATATGAAAACAGCCAAGGAGCTTTGGGAGAAACTCGAAGGGTTATATCAGGCAAAGGGCATCTCAAATCGGTTGTTACTGAAGGAGCAGTTCCACAATTTGCGCATGGATGATAGCATGAAGGTCTCTAATCATCTTAGTGCTCTCAATGGTATCGCCTCTAAGTTAGAGGCTATTGGAGTGAAGATTGAAGATGAGGACAAGGCGCTAAGGTTAATATGGTCTCTTTCATCTTCCTACGGGCATATCAAACATGTTTTGATGTATGGGAAGGAAACTCTGAATTTTGAAAAAGTTGCTGGTAAGATTATTTCTGAAGAAAAAAGGATGATGAGTCAAGATGGCACTTCATCAGATTTAGTGCTAGCCACTAGAGGTGGATCTCATTGGAAGAAGAACCAGGGAAAGGGTACGATGTGCTGGAAATGTGGAAGCATTGTGCATGTGAAGAAAAATTGTCCAGGTGGAGCAAGATCAGAAAAGTGCTCTGGGTCAGATGCAAACAGTCTCTCTATCACTGGTGGAGAGGATGATCTTTTCTGAAATAAAAAGGTGGTTTATCCTCATCGCATTACCGCGATGTCATGGAGAAGGATGAAATTATACTAGCGGTTCCATAATTGCACACGGGCATTGGTTGACATGAATGCAAGGTGCATGGCACGAGCATTGGTTGTTGATGCAAGGTATGACATGAGCATTATATTGGTTGACATTGATGCAAGGTGTGTGGTGGGTGATGTCGGTCGCTGAGGAACTTCCGGAGATGACGATCGTGGAGGTTGCACCATAAACTTCTCAGCATGGTTTCGACATGTGCAGCATGAAAGCGAGTATACTCTTTATGGTGGAGTATGATAGTTCTTTTGAGCTATGATTGTTGGTTTAGGCAATGAAGACAGAAATGCATATAATTCAATCAAGGTGGAGTTTGTTGGATTTTGCTTGAAATATTCTATTTTAGCAAGTCCCGCATTGCCTGAGATTGGAATGAATGAAGGAAGGAAGCCAAGACTATATATTGGGCTTAAGTTCCTTGTTTTAACTTGTCCCAGTTGGAAAACACTTTAAGCTTGTATCCAACTTTTGTTTTTCCTCTTTTATATTCTAAGTTAGAATATTGTGAGGAGTAGTGAGGGTATTTGCTTTGGAGAGTGTGGATGTATTTGGATCAAAGGGATGGTAGTCTATGTGTTGTAAAAAAATTTCACATAGTATTATTTTCTGGTTGTCTTTAGGCAACGACTGTGATTGTTTTCTCCGGTTTTGGAGTTTTTTCCATGTTAAATCTTTGTGTGGTGATTGTTCTATTTTCTTATTTTATTTCTTTCTTCCTGACCAAATTTTAGGAAAAGATATTTTTTTCCCAACAATAATGATATGAATCCCTCGTATCATTCTTTAATAATAATAAGTATCATTCTTTAATAATAATAATAAATTGATTGTATTGCAACAGTGAATTACTAACAAAAAGTAGGACAATATTAATATTTCTAATAATGAAGGTTTATGTTATTTGAACATCTTAATTTAACATACGGAATTGACACTTTTCATTTCTGGTAAAAAAAAAGTGATCCATAAAATAAAAAAAAAAGTGTTATTTAATTTTTTTTTTTTAACCCAAGATATAAGGTGTCAATCTGACAAAATTCAGATGTTCAAGTAACATATTTCAAACAAAAAATTCAGAAAGATAAAATGGATTTTAAAATCGATAATATTATTTAAAGAAAAGTAGCAAGTAAAATAATATACCCTTGTCAGCATGTTGACTCCTGCCTTTGAGGATGCATAAGCGGCACTTCCAGGCAATTTTCCCCGATTTATACCAGCAATTGAAGAAATGTTGATAATTGTTCCTTTGAGCTTTGCATCACGCATGCGTATGCCTACATATTTTGACACCAACCAGGTGCCATTTAAGTTCGTTTTGAATACATGATTCCATTCCTCCTCAGATAATCCCAATGGTGAATTGACAGCTCCTACACACCATAAAAATCAGGAAATTTGAGACTCTATTGCAAGCAATTATGATTATCACTTAGTGCAAAACCAAGATTTAAGAGCCATATGTTAGTCTCGTCGTTTCATATGTAGTGTGTTTTAAGGTTATGCACGGGTTTTAAGAAATAATTAAATGATGTAAGAATTTGTTATATTTTGACTATAATGCCCCTATATAATCATTATTGAAGAGAGAGAAATATATTGGAAGTGAAAAAAAGAGTGTAATAAATAAGGGTGTATTTGAAAATATAGTATTATTATGTATTGGATTTAACATGACTTATGAAATATAGTACAAATGCTAAAATAATATTAAATATTAAAAGGAGGAAGTAATTGTTAAGACCTCGGCAACCCGTAAAGCTAATGGACTCTTGTTGCATGTAGCAACTCTACGATACTCCATCCCGTACTCAATGTAAGTCCATTAAAAAATAAAAATCATAAAAAATTTTAAAAAATTAATTAATAATATTATTTACATTAAAATTGTTAATATTTAATATATATTTTCAAAATTAACCTTATACTCATTAGAAAATGGCAAAGTGCAAAGTGTCATTTCATCGTTGTAGTTATTAAGCAATTTCGAAAAAGATTAATTAAGAGAAAATGAAGAATGTACCGACGGTGTAAAGGTTTTTTTACATTATTAGTATATCATCCACCCTTCATTCGTGCATGATCGTTGACTTTTAGATTAAAGTAATATTAATGAATGATTGATGATGGACTGATAGTGTAAAACAATTTACAGTGCATACCCATTAATCTCATTAATTAATATATAGCCGGTTAATTGAACAATATGTTTATAAATAAGAACAAAACCATTGTTAGTTACCTTAAAAAAGAGAAGTTTTAGGCTACAAAGAAGAAAACTTCCTCCGTTTTAGATGAACATAATCATTTATAACTAAATGATAGCAAAATTACAAGATTAATTATTTAAGTTAATTTTTGGTTAAAAATTAGTCTTGTAAGATTTTTTTTTCCCCAAATATGACGTCCAACAAATTTATCATTCCAATTAACTAGTTTAGCTTGCTCGTGAGATGCACCGAATTAAACAAATATATTCTCATATAAATATATTTGATTCAATCTAATAATAACAATTCTCATATAAATAAAATTATGATTTATATGAGAATTGTTATTATTAGATTGAATCAAACTTAATTATTGGTTAAACTATAAATTAGTTCATATTATTTATAATTGATTTGAAATTGTAGATTGTTTTTTCAATTCAAAATATCATATCTATCAAAAATGAAATCAAATTGCTGTTGTTTTTTTTAATTCAAAATATTATATTCGACAAAATGGAATCAAATGAGATGTTATTTTGTTAACTAAATTTTTGAGTCTAACAAATCAAGTAAACTTATCCATTAATTTGATTTTTCAAAATTGTAGTATGTTTCAAAATTAAATTCAAATTTTGGAATTTAAAATTTTGTAATTTGAAAATTAAATTAGGTTTTAAATTTTGCAAAGCAGAATCAATTTTTTTTAAAGTATATTCAAAATTTCGATAGTTGGTATTCGATCCTGATTAATTTTATGTTTATTTTGCAAAAAATATTATGAAATATTCAAGTTGTGTTATGATCCACAATTTCTTTTAACATTTTAGATTTGGATCAATTTTTTTAATATTAGAATCATTTGAATATTTAAGATTTGAGTATTATCAAAAAGTAGTTAATGGATTCCTAAAATCTTGTTTTTATTTTATTTTTACAAAATATATAGAAATAATTTTTTTAAATATTTTAATTAATTACAAAAACAAAAATTTGAGAAAAAGCTAAGGAAGCGACACCTCAACAATTTTCAAATTGCAAGTATCCTCTTTTTTATATTATATAATTGATATTGATCTTAAATGATGTGTCACTTAATGGATGATGACACATGTTAAAAAAAATAGTTTAATATTTTTTTTTTAAATTTCTGATATCACGTGTTACTTAAAAATCAACATTAACATAAATGATGAATTTGGTAGATGATAATAACTTGCATGATTTATTTAAAAAAATAAATAAATTTAACAAAGTATATTTAAAAAAAATAACATAAAAAACTAATATAATAGTAGTTTTTGCAATAAATAATAATTATTTTTTTTAAAAGTGGAGATAGGCTTCCAGTTCCCTCCTTATACAACGAGAAGATAATGAAAAAGGGACCGAATTTTGGGCTTTGAATACACTCCGTATATCTCACGGGACTATCATAATTATGTTTTTATTTTATTTTATTTTATTTATAATTATCATAATTATGTTTATCTATCTCAGCAAAAATACACTTCGAATTTCTGCATGACAGTTAAAAAATAGAAAAATGACTAAATAACCTACAAATTAACTTACATCACATAACAAATGACGTACGTCACTTGCTTCTTATTGATTGGCTAACAAGTGACACATGTTACATTCTTGGTATAGATTGTTTTGTAGATTGATTTTGTAGGTTGATTTATCATTGCTCAAAAAAATATCATGCCATTCTTAAAAAATATCACTCATATTCTTGTAAAAAAAAGACATATAAATTTACAAAATCAACCTACAAATAATTATATATTACAAGAAAAATAACATATATTACAAAATGATATTTTATTTACTATTGATTTAACAATGACACATTTCACTTTTGTAATATAACCTTATTTTTAGATTAATTTGTAATAACTTTTCTTATTATACTTAAATAGTAGAAAAATAATCCCATATATATATTAAAAGGATTTTACTACACATTTTTTTTTAGCGTAATGTTTAAAAAACTAAAAATGTAAAGTTTATTTAGAAAATGATGCATTTAAAGTATTTAAAGTCAAATTTTTACTTTTTCAATGTTAATATATATTTAAGTTTCTTATATATTCTTTTTAGGATAATGAATAAGAAATCCCATTTTAAATTAGTAATCCTTCCATCTCAAAACATAAGCACTTTAGGATGTATTTTCATATGGATTAAGAAAGTTGGTTAAAACATTGTTAGTGATATTATAAATGATAATATTTAGCATATTTTTTCAAAATTATCTCTGTAATTATCACTAAGACCCTAAAGAATGAGTGTTAGAATAAAAGGAGGTGTTTGTAAAATTAATTAACTAATGTCATTGAAAATTGAGATAAGAACTTATAAAAAGAAACAAGATAAACTCACAATTTAGTGCTTATATTAAGAGATATGTGAAGTATTGTAATATTTTCGCCCACATTTAAGATTCCTAGAAGCTAACATTATTTTCTACTACCTCCGTTTCAAAATAATTGATAATTGATGTTTAAGGTATAATGCGAAGATTAAGAAGTATATTTAATGTTTTTTTTTTTTTTAGTAAATCAATGTTTGTTTTACTTTGTCATCATTTCTATTTCCATAGTAATTGATTGTTTTTCTTTACTTATTATCTCTCTTATTAATTAGATTATGATATAAAATTATAATAATAATAATAATAATTAATATTATATTAAATTTTTAAAATGATGATTATTTAGAAACAAATTCATTTTGCTAAAATAATAATTATATAGAAACGGAGGGACTCAAAGTTATCCAAATAAAATTGATATCAACCAATTACTAACTTAGATCTCAAACTAAAAGAAAGAGGAACCATTTGATTTTTACGAAGAAATGTAGCATAATGTTAAAACTATCTGTACAGAACTTGCATGCCATTGCCCAACAACACTGACGTTAATTGTTCAAATTTCATAAAACCCTAAAACAGCAATTACCCCAAAATTCACATATTCCAGATTCAAGTTGTTAATTACTCCCGCCGTTCCAATTTAAACGTGGTTTTTGTTTTTGGTTTTTTTTTTTAATATATACTTTTCAAAGCTATGGTATTTTCAAGGGTTCATCACTATTAACGAGGGTTTTTAAGCCTAATACGTTTTAACTTTTGAGATCATGAAAGTGTCTCCCTAAATGAAATGTTTTTCCTAGAAATTAAATCCAAAACTACTAGCACTCGGATATCATTCTTAGGATCTTATAGTTGATCCCACGAGCCCAATTAAACCAACTCCCAACTCCCATTAGTTTTAAATGTGGTTTTAAGAACTTCACATAGATTGAGAAAGTAATTTCCTTTAAAAAAAAAATTATTTGAAGATTCAAATTTTAAGAGACATGTCTTCGTTTCTATTTATCTATTCTATTACAAATATATATACTACTTTAAATATATATATATATATATATATATATATATATACATACTATAATTATTACCTAGATTTAATTTCTAATATATAAATTGTGTTTTTCTCAACTATACCATTTCTCTTTTTATAATTGTTAAATTTTTTTTACTACTTATGTAAACTAAGATATATTGAATACTCTCTCCGTTACAATTTATCTGTCGTTTTAACATTTTCAACTTACTCCAAATAATTTATAGCTTAAGGAATTCAATGATGCATTAATCAATTTTTTTTCAACTTTAACCTTACTTTTAAACATTTTGAAATATACGATAATTAATGTAGTATGAGGATAATATAGTAAAATTGTCTTATTCTTCTCTTAAAAATTGGAGTATAAAGTGATTTTCAAAATACGTGTGAATCTCCTAAAGCAATAGATAAATTGGAACAATGAAGTAGTAGTAAACATGAAAAATAATATCTATTACTCTCTCCGGTCTTATTTATAAGACCCTTTTGAGGTTTTATACTCTCACCAAGAAAAGTGGTTAATGGCATTGGAAATTTTTGTTTTTCAAAAATACCCCTATAATTGTTATTGGAACTTTAAAAAGTGTTAACTTAACAGGGGTGTTTGTGAAAAGAAATAATTAAATGCTATTAAAAATTGAAATGAGGTCTTATAAATAGGACCAAAATAAAAACCTCAAAAGGATCATATAAATAGAATCGGAGGGAGTACTCTCTTAAAATTTCTAAAAAGACAAATAAAAAAAATTCTATAAAAAAAAACATAAAGTAAGAAATGGAGAGAGTATTAAGCAAATTTATTATATTATTTCCATATTACATTAATTATCATGTATTTCATATTTTTCAAAAATTTTAAATAAAAGGTTAATGTTAAAAATAATTAATTAATACATCATCAAATTTTTAAAACTACAAATATTTTAGAGTAAATTAAAAATTAATTTGAGATAAGTTTTTTTTACACCAAGGTTATTCTTCGGCCGACAACCAACAAAGACTAATCCCTCCGAAGCATAAAGATCATCAAAGTGAATTTTAATTTGTCTTATAAACAAATTAAAGCTTTTTTTATACCACGACAAGGATTAAAAAATTTGACATTATACTTAAAAAAATTCAATCATCTATCAAATGCTACGTTGGGGGCTTTGTTAATTTTGAAATAAGTTAAAATTCTTAAAACCATATATAATTTAGAATTAGGTGAAAATACTAAAACTTAAGATAAATTGGAACAAGGGATTACCTCTCACACCAGCATTGTTGATCAGCACATCAATGTGCCCAAATGCATCCCATGCCTTCTGCACATACTTGTCAATGGTGGGACCATCAGCACTCACGTCGAGCTCCACCGCGATAGCGCGGATGCTTTTTGCACCGTCACCGGCCTCCGTTACTGCCATCCGGTTGATTTCCTCGCAGAGGGAATTGAGGCGATCGACTCGGCGAGCAGCTGCGATGATCCTGCAACCGGCTTTGGCGAGGTCGAGGCAGAATTCACTGCCGAGGCCGGCGGAAGCGCCGGTGACCAGAACGACTTTTCCGGCAAGGTTGTGCCATGGCTCCAAGGGGTGTGATGAAATTTGGGAAGCCATTGGTTTGATGCTTTGATTCAATATGAAGGGGATAACTACTTTTATAGCAAAGAAACAATGTAGGTCGGTGCATGTAAAACCATGAGTGTGAGCAAAGAGGGCGAGGAAGAATATATATATATATATATATATATATATATATATATATATATATATATATATATATATATATATAATAAATGAAAAATGTAATTTTTTTTTTCAAATTTGTCTCTAAATTTAGTTTTTTAATTCAGCGACCCTTCGATTATCCCTTCGATTGTTAATATAAGAAAAAAATAATTTTTTTATTTAAATTACTCACTTCGGTTTTATATGTAAGGTTCTTTTAGAAAAAAAAAATATTCTATTTGTATGACTTTATTCCAATTTTCAATAATATTTATTTTTTTTTCAAAAACACTCGTATTAAATCCAACACCTTTTACAATTTCAATAACTAACTATCAGGGTAGTTTTGAAAAAAATATATTAGTAGATGTTTATATTTCCGAAACCACTAACAATTTAAAAGGGTCTTCGAGGAAGTATAAGAAAAAGTTAACTAATCTTCTTAATTTTTGTGTTTAATTTTCAATAATACTCTGTCCTGTCTCTATTATAAGAAAAAGTAACTAAAATTACAGTTATTAAGAAAATTAGCTAGGTGTATTTAATTATATCAAATTTATAAAAAATATAGTTACTTTAGGAAATAAAGTTACATTGAGAATTAAACAAAAATTAAATGAAATCACTATTTTCTAAAAATATTTTAGGAATAATTGTATTGAGAATAGAAAGTTAGTTAATTTTATTTTTCTTATTTGAAACAAAGATAAGTATGTCTTGTAGTATTTCTTATATTAGAGACCGAAGGGAGTATTTTCTTAAAACATTTATAGAAAGTGGTTACACATTTAATTTTTGTTTCAGTTTCGTTGCTATTTTTCTAAATTACTTCTATTTTTTATAAATTTAAAAAAATTAAATACAACCAACTAACTTCTTTAATAGGTGTGATTTTAGTTTTTTTTCCTTAGTTAGAGAGAGTACATTTTATGGTAATTAAATTGAATGATAGATTTGTTTTTTCTTTTATATATATATATATATATATATATACACAATATTTATTTTCTTTGTTTCATAAGACGTCAACCTTATATATATATAGAGAGAGGGAGAAAATAATGAGATTAGTCTCGGGCTTTATATGTATCGGTTAAATTTGTTTATAAGATTATCAAAATTTCAAATTAATTTTTGAGAAAGCAAAACGTGAGTCATTTTAGTCCATACATCAGTGGTTTACAAAATCATGGACTAATTTGACCAGTATCAACAGTATCAAGAACTAATTTGATATATAGTCACGGTTTTTGTTTTTTTCTTTTGCCAAAATGAATGTCGTTTTGGTCATTTCATTAGTTCATGTATAGGATTATTGACTACTATTAACCTCCGAGAGTAATATAACTCACGATTTTGTATCTTATAAACCAATTTGAAAATCTTACAATGGTGTCCCAAAATTAGGAACCAACATGATTCTTTGTCTATTAACAAAAAATTAGAGAATAAATATGGAGGGACTATCATAATTAAATAAATATCAATATCGAATAACTTTTCTTGATCTTAAGAAATGCACGTGGTAGCGATTTGGATTTTTTTTGAACGATTTGGATATTTTAACTTAGCATCCCTTTACAAAGGGAAATTATTTTGTCATCCCATTATCTAGGTTTTTTTATTTAAGTGGGGTAGTTTTACAAACAATTTACGAAAAAGGGGTAGTTTTTAAACTATTTAAGTTAAAAAGGGTAGTCAACAAAACTATTTACGAAAATGGGGCAGTCAAAGTCAAAAAGTAAAAAAATAAAAAATAAAAAAAAAGCAGCCGACAGCTTCGCCACGTGGCGCAACCAGAGGGTTGCGTCACTGCGGTTGACGAAAAGCTTCGTGTCAGCCGCAATGACGCAACCCCCTGATTGCGCCACGTGGCGAAGCTGTCCCCCATGCCCCACGAGAAGGTCTGAACCACCCATTTCAAAGCCTTCCTCCACTCCAAAGCCTTCCTCTGCTCCACATAAATTCCAAAGCCTTCCTCCATTCGGTACTTCCCCAAAGTTTACTATTTTACTTCCCCACCCTTGCAACAATAAATTTTAAAATTTAGCTAATAAAAAAATATAACATAAATATGTAATTAGTACAAAAATTTAACTAATATAACTAATAAAAAAATTAAAATCTAACTAGTACGTAAACAATAATAATAAATATTATGGCAAAAATTAAAGAGAAAATGGAGAATGTACCGACAGTGTAAAGGTTTTTTATACCATCAGTGCATCATCACCATTCATCCGTTTATGGTCATTGACTTTTAGATTAAAGTAATACAAATGAATGGTGGATGATGGACTGATGGTGTAAAAAATTTTACACCGTCAGTGCATACCCATTAATCTCAAGTATAAAAAAATCTAAAGTACAAAAAAATCAAAATCTAACTAATAATAGCTAAACATAAAAAATCTAAAATCAAACTAATAAAAAGATTTAAAATCAAACTAATAGCTAAACATAAAAAATTAAACTAATAAATAAATAAAAAATCTAACTACTAAATGCATTAAAATAATAAATTAAATTAAAAATCAAAAAATAAGTGCAAGATAATACCTAAATAATAATAATAAATATTGTACCAAAAAAAATGAAGATGTACACATAAATATAAAAACACATAAAATAATTACGTAAATAAATAAAATATAAAAAAAATAAAATGTAAGTCTTACCTAAACATTAAAAATCTAACTAATAAATAAATTAAAAATTTAACTAATAGCTAAAATAATAAAGATGTACACATAAATATAATTCACAAAATATAAAAATTTACCTGAAAGAGTATAAAAAAATTTATGTAAAAGGATGACAGATAAGAAAAGTAAATATAATAAGAGAAAAAATATATTTTTTTTTTGCTTATATTTTGAACCGAAAGTATGTATATAGGAAGTAGTAATTCAATGGGTTTGCGAGTAGTACATCAATGGGTTGGGGGTAGTAATTTGCAGAGGTTGGGAAAGTAGTAGTAAATAGGGGCGGTGGAAAATTTATTGCTGCAAGGTTGGGGAACTACGTAGTAACACTGGGGAAATAGCATGGAAGTACTAGTTGGGAATTTATGTGGAGCTTTTTGGAATGGGTGGTGCAGAGGTTCTCGTGGGGCGTGGGGGACAGTTTCGCCACGTGGCGTAACCAGAGGGTTGCGTCATTGCGGTTGACACGAAGCTTTGCGTCAGCCGCAATGACGCAACCCCTGGTTGTGTCACGTGGCAGAGCTGTCGGCTTTTTTTTTTTTTTAACTTTGACTGTCCCATTTCTGTAAATAGTTTTGTTGATTACCCCTTTTAATGTAAATAGTTTAAAAACTACCTCTTTTTCGTAAATTGTTTGTAAAACTATCTCATTTAAGTAAAAAAGCTCATTATCTATTAATGTCACCCCAATATTATAATTTATTTTTTTTGTGTTCATAAAAAAAACTACTTATACACGGATCGTAGGGGTTGCTCACGACTTGTGGGCGTAACATCCCCTTACGACCCGTTCAGAAACTGAATTTTTGAACGGGTCGTAAGAAGGTGTTACAACCCGACCTGCAAGTCGTGACACCCCCTTATGACCCAATCAAAAACTAAGTTTTCGAACGAGGTATGATGAAATTCATGTACTTAGTTATACATGCTACTCATTATTTATTCATGGTTTGTTTAAAGTTAGAACATTTTCATGTAATATATCATTATATTGGTACGCATCATATATACACTTTAAATAACTTCTCGTATTTGAATTTTAGAATGAAGTTATCTTGCATACTTTCTGTTTGATAAATGGCCTGCACGAGCATTTTGCATGAAAATGCAGAGTCATCAAACTCTAATGGTTCCTTGCTCTTGAATTCATATAGGTAGAGGAGGTAGGACCAAGATGGAAGCTCTAGCTGATGGCACTACTTCTTGCATGGCTTTACAAATCCTCTCAACATATGTTCATTTCATTTGATTATGGATTTATTATATATTTGAGATTTTTTTTGGAATCTGTTGAGGATTTATGTTACGTACGTGTTTGTGGCGGTTTTGTTGCTAATCCGTGGCTATGATAAGTTTGCTAGAGATTATCAACGGAATGGATACACAATTTTCTGTAGCTGTCAGAGAAATATCTTTTAGCATTGGCTTATAATTTAACGGGTCGTATGGGTTGCTTACGACCTGCAGGTCGTAAGTAACCCCTGGCTACGACCTGCAGGTCGTAACACCTCCTTACGACCCGTTCAAAAATTCAGTTTTGGAATGGGTCGTAAGGGGGTGTTACGACCGCAGGTCGTGAGCAACCCCTACGACCCGCGTAAAAGTAGTTTTTTTTTTAGGGCACAAAAGGAATAAATTATAGTATTGATGTGACATTAGTAAATCATGGGGTGACAAAATAGTTTCCCCCTTTACAATATGTAAATTTCTAAATTTTTTGGTTTTTTTTATAGTCACATATATCATATATCTCCCTTAAAAAAAAATATATCATACTCGTCACTGGCATTAAATAATCCTCTTAAATTATAAAATGCACGTGGTAGCGATTTGGATACTTTAACTTAGCATCCCTTTACAATACGTAAATTTCAAAATTTCTTCTTCGCGTGTTTTGTGACGCTCTCAAATAAAATCACGAGTAATAATAAATATTTAAACTTTTACTCCTAAATATATAGACTTGCTTAAATGTAGAAAATATAGGGTTAAATTTTTCTTTTTATTTTCTAAAAAAAGCGGGTGCACAAACCAAAATATTGAATCTTGAAGAATATAATATGTATTACTTTAAATATTGAATTCGGCGATTACTTTAATTAAGAAATCATTTAATCTCGTGTCATTTCAAAACTTAGATAGCATCCTCTTTGGTTAATAGGATAAATTACAGTTCAAATGTTGAAAACATAAGTGATGCCATCCATTATTTCATCAAACTTAGTTGATACCACATTGTAAATACCATAGCTGAATTCCTTTAAATTATCATCATAGTTGGCGGAAATAATAGGACTATGAAACAAAGTTGTAATTTAACTGTAGGTGTGTGTGTGTTTATATATATATATATATATATATATATATATATATATATAAGTCAGTAAGTACATAGTCCAGATAATAAAAGTCTCCAAGTCCGGAAGTACAAGTCCATAACATAATATATACCTACTCCAAAGAGAGATCAATACTCTAGAGTTCTCAAAAAGGTAATATATACAATATCTACATAAACAAAATAAAAGACTCCAGAGCTGATCTCAAAATATAAGTAGTAGAAGTAGTAGTCTCTCAGTAGCAGTAGTTGTAACATCTCGTTATTTCTAATACCTCTAGTAAAATAATTAAATGATTTAATATGATGTTTTCAAGATTTGAGTCTCGGAATAAAATTCTGATTTCATCATTATATTTGAAATATGTTTTCTAGTCAAAATAAGTATAAATTTGTTATCATACGTTTTCTAAAAATAAAGTAATACTTTTATTTAGTTTAATTAACATTTTGACAGGGAACTCAAGTGACAAGCCTTAGAGGCATTTTTTAAATAGTTTCTTCAGAAAAATATGTTTAACTTAATATTTTGAGCGTCCCTGTAAATTTTCATAGTGTTCGGAGGCTGTTTTACTTTTAGCTTCTGGACTGGTTTAATAAATTATTGGTATAAGTTATATATAATAATTTGCTATTTCAAAACTATAAATATTATATTTTATCAAGTTTAATATCAGGATTGAGAAAATATATTTACTTTTGAATTTCAATAATTTCTCTTACGCAATAGCTATCCGGAGGGACCAATAACTTTATTATTTTCTAATTAGTTTTGAGTAATTAAAAGTACAAGATTATTTTACTTAAATATATTTTATTATTTGGATCGTAAAACTTTTAATTATAATCCAAAATAAATACACACATTAACCCACAAATAAAATCAAAACATAAAATAATATTTATATTTATATTATTTCCTAAACAACTACCAGTACCCCATCCCCACCGTATGAAACCAAAAGCAAAAGAAACAAAAAAAATATATATATATAAATCGTGTGGACCTAAGGCCACCACGTTAACCAAAACAAAATAAAAGGGCACCACGTGAACACACAGAAATAAAGCAGAAAGAAGAGGCCGAAGATAGTAGAGTAGAAAGAAGAGACATAGAAGAAAGAAAGAGAGTGGGCGACAGAGAGTAGAATGAAATTTTGGGTTTCCAACTTCCCGGTCCAATAACTCAAGATCCAACCGTCCAATCTTAAATTCTTTTTAGGTAAATAACATCCTCAACTCCCTCTACTCATCCATGTAATTTATTCGACGATCCGTCAATATTTTATTATCCCTATATTTTCAAATAAAGAGATACATAAGACAAAAGTGATATACTTTTAGTGTATAATGATATATATTTATTATTTTGACAAAAATGAGTTTATTTGATATATATTTTTTAATGTTCTAATTAGTTTTACATATGTCCCTAATTAGATCCAACACGTGGTTATTGACCTTGACCTTGGAGCAAGTCGCGGATGAAAACGTGGCTCTGTTGTTATTGCTAGGATTTCCAGGTAAGGGGAGTCTCTTTTTCACACTTTGGGTTAGGGATAGTTAGGGTATATAATAGGATTTAAGTTTAATACTTAGAACGGGTTGTGGGTAGCAAAATGGTTTTGAATTAAAATTGATTTAGGGGTGATTAGTATGTTTATGGTTAATTTTATATTAATTAAATTGTTTATGTTAAATTCTCTTTTTATTGATATTAAAGTAGGAAGTGAAGAACCCTAGGGAATTGACTTACATTCAATGTACTCTGAGACATACCTGAGTATGTCGATTGATTGGTGATATTGGTTGATGGTTGATAAATTGATGTGACCCTATATGTGAGTAATTAATGGCGTATGTGTATAAATATTGAAACGGGAATGTGATGTAAAAAGGAATAATAAATTGGAATTGGATATATATATAACTTGAAATTGTTGTGTGTGAAGAATGTTTGGAAATGTGAGATTTGGGTAATACTTGGTAAATGGTGGTTTGATATGTGAATTAAAGGAATGATTATGTCTGCTAAAAGTGATGAAAATGAATATTTGATATTACTTGCAATTCTCTGAGTATTTGATGAATGGTGTGAATGTGGTGCTTGACTTTTTGTGAATGAGTTCTGATCTGGAATAAAAAGGAATGCAGTGTGGTTGATCCTTGGATGCCCCGGCACACTAGGTGCCCTTCTAGGTGGTGAATTGCCTGCTAGGGCCGAATTGTCTGTCAGGCGAATTGCCCATTAGGTCCTAAATTCCCGTTAGGCGTCGGTGCGCCAATGGATCAATACACTGCATAACCACCTGAAAAAGTTAATAAATTGTGGACTGGAATTGAGAAATGAATAATTAATGGAAAGGTAATTAATTGCGTTGTCCTAACGGGTGATGCCTAATGGGTGTCTCAGTCCTGACAGGTGTAAAGTCCCTAGTAGGTGTCGAATTGCCTAGCAGGTGCGCTAATTCCTAGTGGTGCAAAGATAAAAAGAAAAAGAGAATATGGTTTGTATGTTTTCCTCTGACCGTGAGGAGACGTACAATGTATATGTGGTTTGTATGTTGTCCTCTGACCGTGAGGAGACATACAATGTATAAGTGGGTATGTTGGCCTCTGACCGTGAGGTGACATACAGTTTTATGAAACAGGGAAAGAGAATAAATATGGAATGTATTTAAAAATTGTTAATAAGTGAATGTGATTCATTTTGTTAATCCATGGCTTGATTTACTTATTATCCTTGAGTTTTTGTTATATACCGTTTTACTATCTTTTAATCCACTGTGTTGTGAAAATGTCTCACCCTTATGTGGTTAACATTTTAGGTTCTTGAGCAAGGAGCTTGGAGATCAGAGTGCTCAGCGGATCAGTCGAAAGAAAGGAACTCAAGTGTATTTTATTATATTGTAATTGAAAGCCCCCAACGCTATTTGTGAACTCTGATTTATAAAAGAAAATTTAAAGTCATATGTTTCATTTTACAAACGTTTATTGTTTATTATTCATTATATTACGGGGTGTTACAATTATGGTATCAGAGCAGTTCTTTCCTTTCGACCTGAGGGAAAGTAATCTCGATCCCGCTGCGACACTCATCTCAAGCTTCTTGACCAGAGGTGAGACCCATACAAGTGAAAACTTTTGAATGTCAAGTGAATTGGTATATGTTTGATACTATTGTTGAGTATATTTGAAATGAACTGAATAGGTTTATGTTTGCATTGGGAATACTGACAATTGACAATGTAAGAGAAATTATTTACGGTAACGGAAGAGAATCGAATTCTTTGGAAACTAAGCAGGATCCCTTAGTGATTCAAAGAATTGGATATTCTGAGTATTCACCCAATTGCAAACAGGAAACCTAAGCGGTATGAACATGATTAGTCGAGAGTGTAAATGTTGAGTTTTTGGACTAATCGAAAGTTAGAGTTTCATACAAAGTAAATCTAATTAATGTCAATGCATTTGAGCATGTAGTATAGGAATTCAACTGAATTGCGAGGACTACTACCACCGATTAAATGTAGTGTTGGAAATGGCCAATCCGACATTATATCTATTGGGAGGTGAAGTCATCGAAATTCAAGAGTTTGTGCACTATCGTGAATTAGTAAACGATTTCCTATGTATGAAACCTTAGTGCTAATTCTTTTGTTTTGTTGCTCTTTTATGTTTGTTTGTGTATAATTGAATGTGTGCTCGATGAGTGGTTTGGTGTCAAAGTAATTGGACGGTGATTAGAAATGGAACCGCCTGGATTAAATGAGTTATGACTTCAATACTAATCCAACCAAGTGATTAAATTCACGTCGATTAGATTAGTATCTAAGAGAACGGAAAATTATGTTTAAATTAAATTAACGGTCGGTTCCGTAGCTAATCTTAATTCAAGTGACTATGACATCAAATGGAAAATAGGAATTGAGAACTAATCGATCAGATTCAAACCGCTGAACTATCCCAATTTGAATTGCAAGTATAAAAGAAACTTTTTACCATATTTGGGAAGCGGTTTGAATTCAATCAAAAGGTCCTCGAAATGTGTTTAGTTGTGGAATAGTTTAGTGTTAAAGTAAGCGAACAAAGGTTAGAGGTGGAACTATGAAAATCAAAATAGTTGATTGACTAGATACTAATCTAAACGAGTGATTTAGTTCACATCGACTAGATTAGGATCCACGAGAAACAAAAACGTTTATGTTGAACTTGTAGTGATTCCACCCCTAATTTGATTTCGATAACTTCAATACTAAATGAAAGATATGTATGGAGCTCCTATCGATTGGACTTGAACCCCAAGTGTAACAATAAAATTTTTATAAATGAAAAGAGGTGTATTTAATCGAAAAAGGGGTTTTAAATTCAATCGAGAGGTTCTCGACCCGAATTTCGCCTAGGTTGTTATTAGTATATGTGTATATATGTATACATGTTGATTGTTGATTGTTGTTGTTGCATATGTGTGTTTGATATTTGTGCATAGTGGTGTATGTTTGATTGATATAGGTGCTTGATACTATATGTGAACCTGAATCCTATTTGATGATTGTGAGTGAATATTCTCATGACTGTTTGTTTGGTAATATAAGTGTTCAAAATGAATTTCAAAGTGCTGCACCGAATCACAATCATTCCAAACGAATCGTGGAGTCACACGACAAATTTTTAAGAAAGTAATAAAGAAAGCAAGGAATTCCTAAGTGATCAAACAGGGGATTAACTCATTTGTTTTTAAACAAGTCACCTGTCGATTAAATAGGAACTCTCTATAAGCGACACCTCGTGATTCAGAATGATATTCAATTTTCAAATTTGGAGTAAAAGGAAATGTAATTGTTCCAATTTTTGAAGATGAACTAAGCTGAATTTTCTAAGTTAAAACCATATTCCTTTTTCTCCAAGTCTGATAAATTTTGTACAAGTTTGCACTCCTTCATCTAGGTTCTTACGAAATTAGATGAAGGTAGTCCTTTATGGTGAAGTACACAAATGCGTTTCTAAATGCTTTTATTGTAAGGGATCTTATTTATTAAATTTTAATCCTCATACGTAGAGATTGTTAAACCAAAGATTTTGTCGTGTGTATGTGATTGTGATTAGGTGTTTGTTGGGAAATCGGGGTTTTTATTACATAAAGTGGAAAACTGAGTTTTGGGTTGGGGATACTTGATTGACTTAAACATTTTTATATACAAGACCCTAAGGTTGAATGATTGTTCCATGTAAAATCTCAAGCCAATTGGAGCAAGTTAGTGTTTTTGAACAAATTTAATCTAACGTGCTCCGATCGATTCGATATTTTTACTCAACCTTTGGCTAAGTACAAGTGATGTCCCTTAAAGTTTTGAGGCCATCCAGAGTTTAATTACTAATTTTCAAACAAATCTGATTTAGGTTTAGCCCCGACAATTACAATTCTTTGGCAAAATGGTCGTAGGGTCAAAACTGAACCTAATGAACTCTGAGTGACTTGAAAACTTATCATGATACTCTTGTGTAGGGACACTACTTGGAAAATTTCAAAACATCAGGAAAATGAAGTGATGAAAATGTATTTTTATTACCCTCAGTAATCCTATTCCCCGAACCCTTTTCTTAAACCGATTTTCATATATGTGATGATTGTTAAGATTGTGTGGATAGATGAAGATTTACCCTAAGTTAGGCTAGATAGATAAGGACTAAGTTAGGAAGAGGTAGGGATTGAGTAATGCTTGTGTTTGAAGTATATGATGTTGTGAATTATTGTTGCATATGTTTGAATTGTGTATGATGCGTATGTGATTTATAACTGCCTAATTGATGAATGTGCTTGACTAGGATTTAGGAGTAGGGGATAGGTTGTATGTTTTGGGGTTAGGCTATAATCAAACCCTTGAGGGTATTAGTGTTTAGGGCCTAATAATACCCTTTCCAAACCTCTGATATAAAATTCCGGAGGAAACCCAGTTGATCTTAGAAACCATTTCCGACTTCCTTGGGAAGCAAAACCCGAATTTTGGGAGTCCTATTAGTGGGACTCTTGAAATGTTAGTCGTAAGGAGAGTAAACCTTGGAGAACCTATTAGAGTCTTCGCGTCGAGACTAACCAAATCAAACCATAAATTCGTACTCTTCATTGAGTGCAAGAGCTTAGTGACAAGAGCTTAGTGACGTACTAATGCAGAATGGTATGCCAATTTCCAAGTGGGGGAGTAAAACCAAAGGAAGTGAGTATCGTAATTAAGAAACCCTTGTTCGGGATGGTTCTCCATTTAAGGATTTTGAACGGAATTTCGGGGACGAAATTCCAATAAGTGGGGGAGAATTGTAACATCCCATTATTTCTAATACCTCTAGTAAAATAATTAAATGATTTAATATGATGTTTTCAAGATTTGAGTCTCGGAATAAAATTCTGATTTCATCATTATATTTGAAATATGTTTTCTAGTCAAAATAAGTATAAATTTGTTATCATACGTTTTCTAAAAATAAAGTAATACTTTTATTTAGTTTAATTAACATTTTGACAGGGAGCTCAAGTGACAAGCCTTAGAGGCATTTTTTAAATAGTTTCTTCAGAAAAATATGTTTAACTTAATATTTTGAGCGTCCCTGTAAATTTTCATAGTGTTCGGAGGCTGTTTTACTTTTAGCTTCTGGACTGGTTTAATAAATTATTGGTATAAGTTATATATAATAATTTGCTATTTCAAAACTATAAATATTATATTTTATCAAGTTTAATATCAGGATTGAGAAAATATATTGAATTTCAATAATTTCTCTTACGCAATAGCTATCCTGAGGGACCAATAACTTTATTATTTTCTAATTAGTTTTGAGTAATTAAAAGTACAAGATTATTTTACTTAAATATATTTTATTATTTGGATCGTAAAACTTTTAATTATAATCCAAAATAAATACACACATTAACCCACAAATAAAATCAAAACATAAAATAATATATATATTTATATTATTTCCTAAACAACTACCAGTACCCCATCCCCACCGTATGAAACCAAAAGCAAAAGAAACAAAAAATATATATATATAAATCGTGTGGACCTAAGGCCACCACGTTAACCAAAACAAAATAAAAGGGCACCACGTGAACACACAGAAATAAAGTAGAAAGAAGAGGCCGAAGATGGTAGAGTAGAAAGAAGAGACATAGAAGAAAGAAAGAGAGTGGGCGACAGAGAGTAGAATGAAATTTTGGGTTTCCAACTTCCCGGTCCAATAACTCAAGATCCAACCGTCCAATCTTAAATTCTTTTTAGGTAAATAACATCCTCAACTCCCTCTACCCATCCATGTAATTTATTCGACGATCCGTCAATATTTTATTATCCCTATATTTTCAAATAAAGAGATACATATGACAAAAGTGATATATTTTTAGTGTATAATGATATATATTTATTATTTTGACAAAAATGAGTTTATTTGATATATATTTTTTAATGTTCTAATTAGTTTTACATATGTCCCTAATTAGATCCAACACGTGGTTATTGACCTTGACCTTGGAGCAAGTCGCGGATGAAAACGTGGCTCTGTTGTTATTGCTAGGATTTCCAGGTAAGGGGAGTCTCTTTTCCACACTTTGGGTTAGGGATAGTTAGGGTGTATAATAGGATTTAAGTTTAATACTTAGAACGGGTTGTGGGTAGCAAAATGGTTTTGAATTAAAATTGATTTAGGGGTGATTAGTATGTTTATGGTTAATTTTATATTAATTAAATTGTTTATGTTAAATTCTCTTTTTATTGATATTAAAGTAGGAAGTGAAGAACCCTAGGGAGTTGACTTACATTCAATGTACTCTGAGACATACCTGAGTATGTCGATTGATTGGTGATATTGGTTGATGGTTGATAAATTGATGTGACCCTATATGTGAGTAATTAATGGCGTATGTGTATAAATATTGAAACGGGAATGTGATGTAAAAAGGAATAATAAATTGGAATTGGATATATATATATATAACTTGAAATTGTTGTGTGTGAAGAATGTTTGGAAATGTGAGATTTGGGTAATACTTGGTAAATGGTGGTTTGATATTTGAATTAAAGGAATGATTATGTCTGCTAAAAGTGATGAAAATGAATATTTGATATTACTTGCAATTCTCTGAGTATTTGATGAATGGTGTGAATGTGGTGCTTGACTTTTTGTGAATGAGTTCTGATCTGGAATAAAAAGGAATGCAGTGTGGTTGATCCTTGGATGCCCCGGCACACTAGGTGCTCTTCTAGGTGGTGAATTGCCTGCTAGGGCCGAATTGCCTGTCAGGCGAATTGCCCATTAGGTCCTAAATTCCCGTTAGGCGTCGGTGCGCCAATGGATCAATACACTGCATAACCACCTGAAAAAGTTAATAAATTGTGGACTGGAATTGAGAAATGAATAATTAATGGAAAGGTAATTAATTGCGTTGTCCTAACGGGTGATGCCTAATGGGTGTCTCAGTCCTGACAGGTGTAAAGTCCCTAGTAGGTGCCGAATTGCCTAGCAGGTGCGCTAATTCCTAGTGGTGCAAAGATAAAAAGAAAAAGAGAATATGGTTTGTATGTTTTCCTCTGACCGTGAGGAGACGTACAATGTATATGTGGTTTGTATGTTGTCCTCTGACCGTGAGGAGACATACAATGTATAAGTGGATATGTTGGCCTCTGACCGTGAGGTGACATACAGTTTTATGAAACAGGGAAAGAGAATAAATATGGAATGTATTTAAAAATTGTTAATAAGTGAATGTGATTCATTTTGTTAATCCATGGCTTGATTTACTTATTATCCTTGAGTTTTTGTTATATACCGTTTTACTATCTTTTAATCCACTGTGTTGTGAAAAGGTCTCACCCTTATGTGGTTAACATTTTAGGTTCTTGAGCAAGGAGCTTGGAGATCAGAGTGCTCAGCGGATCAGTCGAAAGAAAGGAACTTAAGTGTATTTTATTATATTGTAATTGAAAGCCCCCAACGCTATTTGTGAACTCTGATTTATAAAAGAAAATTTAAAGTCCTATGTTTCATTTTTCAAACGTTTATTGTTTATTATTCATTATATTACGGGGTGTTACAGTAGTAGTAGTAGTCATCATCATCCATCAACAGAACTCCTCCACAGCCGCAGATACACCAGATCCCTGATCCACATCGCCTATCCTATGCACATACCTATGGATCATCATCCCTCCACTGACTCCCGGTAGAATTCTCAACAGGCTCGCCTCCGCTCTCGTCCTCGACAGGATCCTCCTCAATCTCACTCGACGGAGTAGGCACCCTACCACTGGGTATAGGGTCAGGTGTAGGTGTGACCCTAATAGGACTCGTCGGATCAGGTGAGGGAGTCTCCTCTCGAATGACTCTAGTAGAAAAGGTGTGTGAGCGGGTAGTTCTGAATCGGAAACTATGGTAAGAGCGAGCTGGTCGAGTGGGAGGTGGTCCATGGTAAGTGTAAAAATGAGGTACATGCATAGTATATATGATAGGGATACTGAATCTACGAGGACAGATCCGAACCAGTGGATTAGGGTGACAGAAGGTCAACTCAACCTCACCCTCTTACACTGCCCGGTGATCCTCATAGATCCACACTCCACTAGGAAGTGGGCGGATCTCGATGCAAGCGATGTATCGCGACATCACCTACAATGGCACAGGGATAAGCAATACTATACACATAACGGATAGAGCATAAAAGATGAAGCAATATAAGCATAAACAGATAGCATCAAATCAGTTAACAGCCATAGTTAACACTTAGCAAATACTTGATGCAAGAAGGATGCTCACACTTATTTTCAAATAATTAACTTCAAATTAATTAAGGATGGGTGACATGATGTATGAGTCTAACTCTCAAATCTTAACTCCATCAATCTATGTCACTCTCTGACGTCCATCCTTTACTTCATATTTGTACTCAACAGTACGTTGTACTCCTAGTTGTACAACATTTGTACATTCCTTCCTGAATGTACACGACAAGCTTGGAAATGATACATAACGCGCTCCTCGAGCAGCGTTTCGTCGTCCAATACGGAATAATCATATCATCAGTGTATTACTCTCGCTGGCCACATCGTCAACCATAATGTGTCATCAAGCGAGCCGTCAATTGGCACTCCCAGAGGCTCTCCGCATGTTATCAAGAACATGACAAAACGATCTAACATCCAAACTCCAGGATGAATGCAATTTAATGCAATTGATTGATTTGTCTTTATCACATTAATAATGTTCCACATTATTATGTATCAACATCAAGACATGATTCATTCCCAGAATAATCATATAAACATCAATCAAGTTTTTAGGCTTAAATAAACTTAGTTAAACTAAAAATGGCATTTTCCAGTGTTCTGGTCAAAAAGACTCGAGTAGTTCATCATTTTGCCCAGAATACTCGAGTGGTCCACAAAAGGACTCGAGTGGATCATAAGTTTTCTGAAAAATCAGTGTTTCAGGTTTTCAAAAATACTCGAGTAGTTTATGAAATACTCGAGTCATTCATCAACCCAGAATACTCGAGTGATCCATCAAATACTCGAGTTGTTCTTCATTCTGGCTAAAACACTGCATCAAACAATACTCGAGTCTTGAGTCGAGCACTCGAGTATTGGTGCTATCAGATGTACTGGTGCACCAAAAATACTCGAGTCTTAACCCAAATACTCGAGTCTTGCTGACAGTAAAAATACTGAAATTTGGGTTTCAACATACCATTTTCAATTTTAACCAAATCTATCTAAAACCAATGATCAACAGAGTTGTATTTATGCATATTAAACATGTTCCAACACAGAAATTACAAAAAATTACAAGGAATCAAAATTGAACTTCAATTATGCATAAAAATCACATTTTAAGAAATTTAACGTACCAAATTCAATTATACTCACTTTTGGCCTGAAAATAACATTCATACAGCACACATGCAACATTATAAACTTGCTCAAACCAAAAGTTTAAGCTCAGAGAGGCCTCCAAGCCATATACCTAATTCAAACTATGCCCAAGAGTCTCATGGTGACTCTCTAATCAAATTCACATATTTTAAACTCTATCTAGTGTATGAATAGCTTTCCCCTTACCTCTAGGTCGTGAATCAACAAGAAAATTGCATAAAATACAACTGGAACTCGAAAACCCACAAAAGCCTTTGCATGCAGACAGAGTTGGACAGGGTCACAAAACCAGAGATTTTGACATGCAAAACCGTTTTAGAAATTGGGGAAATTGGTTAGAACTTAGTCTCTGTAACATAAACTAAAGGTAGGAATAGATTTGAGGGTCACAGGATTCATGAACTTACCAAAATCAGAGCTTGAGTAAGCTCCAGACTTCAATTTCCAAGTTTGACAGCAAAAATCACCTAACTTTCAAGCTTCGATTCTTCCTCCACACAGAACTTCACCTCACGATTTATGTGTCTTTTTAAAGCTCGTGATGTGAGCTTTACAATGGTGTATAACACTCAAGCTCACTCTCAGAATCGAACAAGAACGAAGGAAACGAAATTGAGAACCCTAACTTCGAATTTCAGAGCAATTTGACCAAAATGGTCGATCTTCATCAACAAGGGAGTTTATATACATGAATCCATAGTTCATGCATGCCGACACGACCTCAGGAAGGAATCCTTGAGTGGGACTCGTGTCAATTCGAGAAATCAACGAGTTGTTGACTCATCAAACGCACTAACGAGTACAACTCTGACTAAAATACTCGAGTCTTGACTGAAAGACTCGAGTCTTTTGGTCAATTTTTTTGAAAAAATAATTATTTTAATTCCTTTCCCTCCAAAACTTTTCTAATATTACTTCTAGGTCCTAAAATAAGGACTAACATGCAAAAACCTTATTTTTCCCCAAAAATAAGTATCTAATCATTTCTACAAATTTTTCTCTTATCAAACACATGCATAATAATCAATTGGCAAAACTACTCGTTTGGTCCCTTAAGTTATTTATTAGTTCTAAAGTGGTCCCTTGAGTTTTTTTTGTTCTAAAGTGGTCCCTCAAGTTTTAATAAGTTATCATCATTAGTCCTTCCGTCAATTTTTCCGTTATCTTCTCCCTCCGGTCATCTTCTCCGGCGAGCTTCATATTTTCCGGTAAAAATTCCGGCCACACCTAATTTTTTTTTATTTCTCTCTCCTCCTCATCCTCCTCCACTCCTCCTCATCCTCCTCCTTTTTCTTCCTCTTCTACATTACAATGATGCAGGTTTTAACTTTGGCTGTGGTATCAGCAGGTGTAGCAGTTGCAACAGTAACAGATTTAGAATTCAATTTATTTGGTGCTATAATTGCAGTTGTATGGATAATCCCAAGTGCCATAAATAAGATCCTATGGTCTACATTACAACAACAAGGCAACTGGACAGCCTTGGGGTGAGTACTTGTAGTTACTACTACTACCCTATTTGTCCTTGAACATGCTTATGCTACTCACACATGGAAGCAGATCCTGTCAATTTTTATTTTTTAAAAAAACTCATTTAAAATTGAAATGTATTACTATATGTTAAAATATTATTGAAATGTATTACTTGGTGTAGAAGAGGAAGAAAAAGGAGGAGGATGAGGAGCGGTGGAAGAGGACGAGGAGGAGGAGGAGGAGGAGAGAGAAATAAAAAAAATAGGTGTGGCCGGAATTTTCGCCGAAAAATATGAAGCTCGCAGGAGAAGATGATCGGAGGGAGAAGATAACGGAAAAATTGACGAAAGGACTAACGATGATAACTTATTAAAACTTGAGGGACCACTTTAGAACAAAAAAAACTTAAGGGACCACTTTAGAACTAATAAATAACTTAAGGGACCAAACGAGTAGTTTTGCCTAATCAATTTTAATCAAGGATTAAAATAAAAGTAATTAACTATAAATAAATTTATAATTAAACTTTCATTAATCAAATATTAAAAATTTGGGGTGTTACATGCTTGGCTATGGCAGATGAGTCTCCCAACACGAATTTTCTGCATCTACAAGGACTCAAACTCGAGACCTTGCTTAAGCGAGACCGAACCATTTACCACTCGTCCCAACCCATGTTGGTTTTCTTGGTTTTTTTTATAGTCACATATATCATATCATATGCATTAAATAATCCTCTTAAATTTCTAGAGAAAGTGTTATACTCCCTCCCTTCCATTTTGTTTGGTCTTTTAGGTTTTTTTGCTTGTTTCATATCTTTTGTCCTATTACAATTTCAATGCATAAACATATTTTTTTCCAACTTTAACCCTTCATTTAATCATTTCTCTTCCTCCTCATTAATTCTACTTTTATCATCTCTCTCATCTCTAAATTAAACCACTATAAATTTATTAATGGACACACTTACTAATAAAAATTAAATACTAATACAATTTTCAATAAGTATTAAATAGGGGTATTTTAGATAAAGCACACATAAAACTTACAATAATTAACATTTTCTTAATCTATGTGCTCATACCTAAGAAGCCAAACAAAATGGAACTGAGGGAGTATATATAGTTGATATTATTTCTCCCACACAGTAATTATAATTTTAAATTTAATGATTATAGCCAATAATTATTAACTTCATTTACCAAATCTCAAGTCAATTTTATCCACCTTTCCAAAAAAAAAAGACAATTTTATCCTAATAATAAAAGTCAAAAGGTATATCTTTAAAATTGGTTCCTAAGTTTGAGATGTTAAAAAAAAAAACTCCACTGAAAACATTGTTCACTTGAAAAAAAAAATTAACTTAAGCAAACTTTTAATCTTATGATGTCTAATTTAAAATTTATGTAACTGTGTTTTTTGTCAATTATATCGTTTTTATTGGTGCATAAATTAGAACAACCACTAAAATATTTATCAATACAAAATTTCAATAAAAATATAATCATCCCATTAATTGTATATCTATGTTATTTATAATGTTCGGAAATATTTATACTTTATCAATAATTGTTTCATCTTTAAAAAATCTTGAAATAATTTGATTTCGATATTGCAAGATGATTGATCTAGATAATTAAATAATTAAAAAATGAAGAAGTAGATTTATTTGTATCTTAATCTTTATAATCGATCAAAAATATTTATTCCCTTGTATATTACTTTCATAAAATATATTAATATTCATTTTTTTTTCAATTTTGTCAATATATAGTAGGCTTAAATATCAAAATGGTCCCTATAATTGTTGCTCATTTTGAAATTAGTCCCTATAAAAAAATTTCTTTGGTTTTGGTCCCTGACATTATTTATTTTTTGGTTTTGGTCCCTTACATTATTTATTGTTTTGGTTTTAGTCCCCCATGTTTAAATTGGATGGAAATCACTGACGTGGCCTATCAGAATGGTGGTCAAGAGGCTGTTGCTACTGGGAATAGTGGTCAAGAGGTTGTTTCTGCTGGGAACGAGCAACCATCTGCGCAACCTGCACAGTCACGTAGAAAGAGGGCTAGATCAACTGATAAAGCTCTCTTTCTACATGATTGTGCACGTTGTGTAGACGGATGATCATTCCTAGTAGCAGCAGCATCTTGACCACCATTTCCAGCATCAGCAACCTCTTGACCATCATTCCGTTAGGCCATGTTAACGATTTCCATCCAATTTAAACGTGGGGGACTAAAACCAAAACAATAAATAATGTTAGGGACCAAAACCAAAGAAAAAATTTTATAGGGACCAATTTTAAAATGAGCAACAATTATAGGGACCGTTTTGGTATTTAAGCCTATATAGTATTTTGATTCATTATGTTCCAAATTGTATTCCAAAAAGCTTTACACATTCCAATATTTTACAAGCTAAGATAAAGATTTGAGTAATATGTCAAATTAGTCCCTGACTTTGTAAGCATCGGTCAAGTTAGTCCCTGACTTTATCAAAATAGCAATTTAGTCCCTGAGATTTCATTTTAATTCACATACGTCCCTATCTTTATCCCGTTTTAAAGCAAATACATCCCTGCGATACTGACGGCAGGAACTAACTTGATCGACGTTCTCCTATCTCAGGGACTAAATTGCTATTTCGATAAAGTCAGGGACTAACTTGACCGACGCTTACAAAGTCAGGGACTAATGTGACATATTACTCATAAAGATTTGCAACAAAAAAACAACATGCAATACTTATTTAAAAGGCCTATTTATGTTTTTGGTCTCTAAAAGTTCAGCATGTTTTGGTTTTTGTCCTTATAAGTTATTTTGATCGGGATTGGTATTTAATTTTTCAAACATTTTGGTTTTAATCCACTCCATTATGAAAAAACTGTTATTTGCTGATGTGTGTAACACCCCAAAATTTAAATCCCCCGATTAAAAATTATAATTATATGTAATTACGTTAATTATTATAAAAATTATAACGTAATTATAATATAATTGTGATAATTATAATGTTCCTTTAATTAAGAAATAATTAAATTAATTATTTCTTTAAATAAAATATTGTATTTCATAAATATAAAAGAAGGATTCAAAAAGAATTGGAGAAAAGAAAGGAATTAAAATAAAATATCCTAAGATTCTTCCAGAACTGCATGCTGTAACACCCTGCTATTTTTAGTACTTTTAGTAAAATAATTAAATGATTTAATATGATGTTTTCAAGATTGGAGTATCGTAACAAAATTGTGATTTCATCATTATATTTGAAATATGTTTTCTAATCGAAATAAGCATAAATTTGTTATAATACGCTTTACAAAAATAAAATAGTGTTTTTATTTAGTTTAATTAATATTTTGACAGAGAGCTCAACTGACAAACCGTAGAAGCATTTTCATAAATAGCTTCTTTAGAAAGATATGTTTAATTTAATATTTAGAACGTTCCTGTAATTTTTCATAGCATTCTGAGACTGTTTTATTTTTAACTCACGGACTGATTTTAATATATTATCGATATAAATTATATTTAATGAATTATTATTTCAAAATTCTGAATATTATATTTTTCAAGTTTGACATCAGGATTGAGAAAATATATTTACAATTAAATTTTGATACTTTTTTTACGCAATAGATATCTGTAGGGACCGGTAACTTTATTATTTTTCAATAAGTTTTGAGCAACTAAAAATACAATATTGTTTTACTTAAATGTAGTTTATTTTTAGAATCGTCAAACTTTTCGTTATACACATATATAAAAAAAAAGAAAAAGAAAAAGATCAACCCACACCTAACCCACTACATATAATATATGTAGGCTTAAATATGTCAGGGGTCCTTGTAGTTTGCTTATATTTTGTCAGATACCCCTGTTTTTTTTAATGAAATTGCCCCTAAACTATTCTCCGGTTTGAAATATACCCCTCCATGCCATTTCCGGCCATCGGTGTTGACGTGGATGACTGAAAAATTATGTCATTCACTCGTTTTTTGACACGTGGATATTATTATTTTTAAAAAAAATTAAAAATTTGTTTTTATTTAAAATAAATAATTTATATTAAAAATTATATAAATTAAAAAAAAAAGACTGCAGATCCGTGAAGAAGAAAGAAGAATCCAGGAACAGATGAAAACTCGGTGAAGTCATTTTTAGATCAAGTATCGAAAGCTAAGGAGATTTTTTTTGGTTTACATGGGAGGTTTTTTTTGGTTTACATGGGAGGTCTGGGACTAGAACCCATGATTTGGGGAAGGGAGAAATCCTAAATGTTCCTGCAGCCACCAACTGGGCTGTCTTACGCGGACCGAAAGCTAAGGAGATGAAAATAGACAATTGGCACATTCTCATGCGGATGAGGGCTCCAAAAGAAGGTTCATGTGATCCATTTGCACCTCTTGAGTTACCACATTCTTTGCATGCCTTTCATCGTGTATCTGATGCAGATGAACTTAATATGGTTGCATGAACCATGTTTACTACAAACAAATACAACAGAATCTCTACAGATTTTATCCGTCTTTTCAACTAATGCAGCTTATTATAAAAAAAAAAAAAAAAAGAAGAAAAAGAAATAGGAAGAGTAGGGAAGGGAAGGGGAAACCGCAGCCACCGTCGTCGGCGCAAGGAAGAAGAGGAGCGGCGACGGCGGTGGGAGGAAAAGCTAGAGAGAAAGAGAGAGAAATAGAGAGAGATCGAGAGAGAGAGAGAAATCGAGAAATAGAGAGAGATCATTATTACTTTCATATGATCTTTAGTTTCAATTACATTACAGAAGTTAAAAAAAATTGAAAAGAAAAGAAGTATGAGATTGATTGTGAGCTGAGTTGTGTAATATTCATTGTGTTAAGAAATAGGATGCGACAAACGCAGCGAAAAAAATAAATAAATAAATCCTATTTCCATCCAGGATCCATGTGAAAGCATGATTTGAGATAGGGAATAAAATTACCTTTTGCAGTGAAGAGGAGACCAACGAATCTTATCACGAACGCTTCGTCAATCACGAGCACATCAACGTGTTGTGCCTCTATTGGTATCCTCACGAACAAATTCCCAATTGGAGTCACGTCTCTCTTCTCAATGCTAGTAGAGAAGAGAGAGTCTGTGTATCACTCACTCTCTGATATGACGGCTAGGGTTGCCGTTTTGTGTCTCACACCTCCTCCTCCCCTAAAACTAATAATATTATATTTATAATATTATCAGACCAACTAGTTGGGCTTTTTAGGAGATAAATTCGAATTCTATCTTATATGTAGAAGATAAAATCAAATTTATATCTTATACATAAAGATAAAACGAATCATATCTTAATCATATCAGAAAGATTTAATTTTATAAAAATACAACTATTGTATTTTTATCAAATGTAATATCTCCAACTTTATCTACTCTTAGTGTGTGACCCTATAGGTTCCTGTAACATTGGCAGTAATGTTAAAATCACATTTTAACTTTACAAACAATGAGCGGTATCTAGCAACACATCATTGCTACCCAAGTGACAGGAATGTTTGTGATTTGACTAAACCTTTTACTGTGACCAATGAACATGTGTAAGTTTAATCCCTTTGTCCAAATATCATAGTTACACTCATGACATGGAACGTGTCACCCATGAATAGTGTAACCTATGGTTTCTTGATCCCTGAGTAGACGCGTCTAAACAAGTCTCGTCAATATCTCATACTGACTGTCTTGAGTATGGCCATACATTTCACCGTCTCACTCAATCAAGGGGCCCAGAGATATAATTCCTATTGATAAGGAAGGACAAATCCCATCTACGTCACTCACATCCCTCTACATGATGTCATATACCCGACTACAACCGTTATGATCACCTGGTTAAAGATGATGTTTGATTGCGTGAAAGCATATAATTCCTCATGTTGGGAACCGTAGCGACTTTAGGTCGAAGGACCATGTACACCATTGTCACTATGAGAATCGCTTATGACACTCACTTAATAACCCATGTAGCATTCTCATGACGGGTCAATCCAGTACACAATTGTCCCAATGTGTACTTACGTGAAGACTTGATATCCCATATCCATGACCGGTGAGATACAGTCATCAGTCTGCCACATACTAGTCTCGATGTATTATAGTTGTCCTTATTAACTATAATACTCGACTAGGGAATCTTTAAGGATAATTATCAATCAATAAGATCTCACTATCAAGTCATGTACTTGATATTCTTATGACATTGAACTTATAATCCTAAGGACTTTATTATATCTATTTTAATTAAACAATTAAAGCATAAATATAATAAATGAAATGCCTCATTATTATTAATAGTAATAATCCATAAACATGAAATAAGTACAAGTAAAAGAGAAAATACGATTGCCTCTAGGGCACACTCCAACAATCTCCCACTTGCACTAGAGCCAATCGCTCATGTATCTAATACCATAAGCCCTAACATGTCCCTCATGCTTTTTTATCGCAAGAGGTTTAGTCAGTGGATCAGCAATATTATCATCTGTTGAAACTCTGCATATCTTCACATCTCCTCTGTCAATTATCTCTCGAATGATGTGAAAACGCCGAAGTATATGTTTGGATTTCTGGTGAGATCTCGGTTCCTTAGCTTGCGCAATGGCTCCATTGTTGTCACAATAGATGTCCACTGGAAACTCAATACTAGGAACAACATCAAGTTCAGTTATGAACTTCTTAATCCAAACCGCTTCCTTTGCTGCTTCTGATGCAGCTATATAGTCAGCTTCTGTTGTAGAATCGGCTACAGTCTCTTGCTTTGAACTCTTCCAGCATATAGCCCCACCATTCAAACAAAATACAAATCCAGATTGTGATCTGAAATTGTCCTTATCAGTCTGGAAGCTAGCGTCGGTGTAACCCTTTACAACCAGCTCATCTTCACCTCCATATACCAAGAAAGCATCCTTAGTTCTTCTTAAGTACTTTAGGATATTCTTGACTGTTGTCCAGTGACCTTCACCTGGATCTGACTGGTATCTGCTCGTTATGCTCAAAGCATACGAAACATCAAATCGAGTACATATCATGGCATACATGATAGATCCAATTGCATATGCATATGGAATTCTATCCATGCGTTCCCTTTCTTCCTTAGTGGAAGGACACTGTTCCTTTGACAAGGTTATACCATGTGACATTGGCAAAGATCCTCTTTTGGAATCCTGCATATTGAACTGTTTCAACACTTTGTCTATGTACGAACTTTGACTTAGGCCAAGCAATCTCCTTGATCTATCTCTATAAATCTTGATGCCTAATATATAGGTTGCTTCACCCAAATCTTTCATAGAAAAGCAATTCCCTAACCAAGTCTTAACAGACTGTAAGGTAGGAATGTCATTCCCGATGAGTAGTATGTCATCCACATACAACACAAGAAAGACAATTGCGCTCCCACTAACCTTCTTATATACACAAGACTCTTCTTCGTTCTTGATGAAACCAAATTGTTTGATTGCATCATCGAATCGAATATTCCAACTCCTAGAAGCTTGTTTCAATCCATAAATGGATCGTTGCAGCTTACAAACCTTTCCAGCATGCTTTGGATCAACAAAACCTTCAGGTTGTGTCATATACACATCCTCTAAAAGATTTCCATTAAGGAAAGCAGTTTTGACATCCATCTGCCAGATTTCATAATCATGAAATGCTGCAATAACAAGCAAGATCCTAATGGATTTAAGCATGGCAACTGGTGAAAAAGTTTCATCATAGTCAATACCATGAACTTGTTTGAAACCTTTAACAACCAATCGTCCTTTAAAGGTATGTACATTACCATCCATGTCAGTCTTCTTCTTGAAAACCCACTTGCACCCAATTGGTTTTACCCCATCAGGTAGATCAACCAAGATCCAAACTTGGTTGGTGTGCATGGACTCCATCTCAGATCTCATGGCTTGAAGCCATTTCTCAGAGTCAGGGCTGTTTATAGCCTCTTGGTAAGTAGTAGGTTCATCTTGATCAAAAATCATAATGTCATCCTCTTGAGTCAAGAGAAATCCATATCTCTCTGGCTGAAGAGGAATCCTACTTGACCTACGCAAAACTTGTGTAACTTGAGCAGGTTGTACATCCACAACATCTTGTGGAACTTGCTCAACATCCATCGCTTGGTCTTGGCTACTTTGGGATTCTTGAATCTCATCAAGATCTATTTTCCTCCCACTATTTCCTTTAGAGAGAAATTCTCTTTCAAGAAATACGCCTGTGCGAGCGACAAACACTTTGCCTTCTGCGAGATTGTAGAAATAGTATCCCTTAGTTTCTTTGGGATATCCTACAAAGTAGCATTTGTCAGATTTGGGACTGAGTTTATCAGAAAGTAGACGTTTCACATAAACATCACAACCCCAAATCCTGAGAAAAGACATACTAGGACGCCTCCCAGTCCATATCTCATATGGTGTCTTTTCAACCGCTTTCGATGGAGATCGTTTAAGTGTAAAAGCAGCTGTAAGCAGAGCATGTCCCCAAAAAGAGATAGGAAGGTCCGATTGACTCATCATACACCTAACCATGTCCAACAAGGTTCGGTTTCTCCTTTCTGAAACACCATTCCACTGGGGCGTTCCAGGAGGAGTGAGTTGAGATACTATACCACACTCTTTTAGATAGTCATCGAACTCTTGGCTAAGGTATTCACCACCTCGATCAGATCGAAGGGCTTTAATACTTTTGCCAAGTTGATTTTGTACTTCATTCTTGAATTCCTTGAACTTTTCAAAGGTTTCATGTTTGTATTTCATCAGATATACATACCCATATCTACTAAAATCATCAGTAAATGTGACGAAGTACGAGTAACCTCCTCTAGAATTTGAACTCATAGGCCCACATACATCTGTATGTATGAGTCCCAAAAGTTCATTAGCCCGTTCACTGCTGCCAGTAAATGGGCCCTTTGTCATCTTGCCCAACAAACAAGACTCACATGTCTCATAAGATTCAAAATCAAATGAGTCTAAGAATCCATCTTTATGAAGCTTAGAAATGCGTTTCTCATTTATATGGCCCAAACGACAATGCCAAAGAAAAGTTTGGTTTGTATCATTTGATTTAAACCTTTTAGCATTAATGTTATAGATTGGATGATCAAGATCTAACAAATAAAGACCATTTATTAATTGTGCACTGCCAAAAAACATCTCATTCAAATAAATGGAACAACACTTGTTCCTTATTGAAAACGAAAAACCTACTTTGTCTAAACATGAAACTGAAATAATATTCCTACGAATAGCAGGTACACAATAAACATCCTCTAGTTCTAAAACTAATCCACTAGGTAAGGTTAAACTACAAGTTCCAACAGCAATGGCGGCAACTCTTGCTCCATTTCCAACTCGCAGTTCGACTTCACCTTTAGCTAATCTTCTACTCCTTTTTAGATCCTGCACATTAACACAAATGTGAGATCCACATCCAGTATCTAATACCCATGATGTTGAAGCAGAAAAATTAACTTCTATAACAAAAATACCTGAAGAAGAGGCTCCGCTTTTCTTCATTTCTTTCTCTTTAAGGTAATCTGGGCAATTCCTCTTCTAATGTCCCTCCTTGTTACAATGGAAGCAATTTCCCTCCTTAGCCACCCCACCTTTAGGCTTAAGAGCCTTAGCTACTCTAGCTTTGCCCTTATCCTTCGGTTTTTGTGCTTTCCCTTTGGCCTTACCTTTTCCCTTTCCATTTTGAACCAACAATACAGTTTTTCCCTTGTTGATATCATGCTCAGCAGTTTTCAACTTCCCTAACAATTCAGTTAGAGTGCTGTCAATGTTGTTCATGTTGTAATTCATGACAAACTGACTAAAGCTCTGTGGTAAGGAATGCAGAACTAAGTCAACGACCAACTCTTGACCTAGTGGGAAACCCATTCTCTCAATGTTCTCAATATAACCAATCATCTTGATTACATGATGACTAACTGGGCTTCCCTCTGTCATTTTACAAGTGAAAAGGGACCTTGTGACCTCAAAACGCTCATGCCTTGCTTGCCCTTGATAGAGATCCTTAAGGTGTACGATCATATCGTACGCACTCATGTTCTCATGAACCTTCTGAAGGTCAGGGGTCATAGTGACAAGCATGAGAGTTGCAACTTCTAAGGCATCATCTTGATGTTTACGGAAAGCATTCCGCTCAGCAGCCGGTGCATTAGCGGGGGGGGGGGGGGTGCTTCAGGGAGCGGTTGCTCTAGCACATACAACTTTTTCTCATTCCTAAGGACAATCCTTAGGTTTCGATACCAGTCCAGGAAATTAATTCCCGTCAGTTTGTCCTTCTCAAGGACCGATCGCAGTGATAAGTTATTTGAATTGTTTGAAGTCATGGTGATCTAACAACAAAATAAAAGCAGAATTAAAATCATGTTTATTAAATATTTAATAAGGACTTTCATTAAATATTACTCCCACTATTTTCCTCAAATCAATAACCCTCAAGATTGACTCGGAAAATCTCAGCGCAAGATTTTCTAGTGGGACCAAGATCCATATTTCATCTTATCATGAGTCAACTTTAGTTGATCACCCATAATTAGATTATTTAGGTAAGGAACCCTTTCCCAATCACATCTCATGTGACTCTTGGATCAATTGGGTCTTATTCAAAATTAACTTATTAATTTATACCCAATTCTTTTGCCTATAGATCTCCAATCCTATTGAACCATCCATTTAAGTTAGACCCAATAGTTGACATAACGAATATTACATTTATTCCTTCGCGTCTGACCAATGTAGATAAACGTACTCTACTTTAGCAGACCCACATTCAAAACGACATCAATTAAGACGAGTGTCAAGCATTGGAAGGCATATAACTTAATATTTCAGTTTGAGGGGTCCTATATTTAAGTGATCTCATTTATTTTATCTTACATTAACATACATTATAACGATAATGTGCATCACATACATATTATAATTATAAACTACGTGATATGGTCATGGCCTAGAAAAACTAATTCACCCAAGCCAATGAGTGAATTAATACAAAGATCCTAAACGCATAGCTTCTTCTCCAAGAGCATTCCTTGAATGTATGCACCGATCCTTCTCCAAGAGCCTTCCTTAAATCTCCTTTCCTTTTCATCTTCAAGTCTTTCGCAATTTTTAGTATTACAAATAGAAACATCGTTCATGAGGGGATTTAGATGAGAAAAGAAATACATATTGAATATGGAGAGAGGCACGACACGCAGGCCGTATTTAAAATTAAACCAAAAGAAAATAAAACATACACAAGACCCAAAACGATCTAAGAGGCCATGACCATTCACCATACAACAAACAACATAAAAAATAAAATACATTATTATTTTATTAAAATATGTTTGTTACGAATTATGAAAAAAAAATTATATTTTATCAACTCTTGATAAAATAATAGTATCAACTCTTGATTAAAAAAAAAAGGCTTAAATATGAAAATGGTCCCCGTAAATATTGACTTCTTTGAAATTGGTCCTTGTAAAATTTTTCTTTTGGTTTTGGTCTCTGCACTTACAAAACGTTTTGGTTTTGGTTCCTCATATTAAATTTTGGTCCCCATAATTATGTTGGTAGTTTGTTTTGGTCCTCTATTATTTAGATTAAATTGGTTTTGGTCCCTCTAATATCATGGTTTTTGAACTGTTTTTCTTATTTAATGTAAGTTTTCTGTTTACCTTTGAGAATTAATGCAAGAATATCATCCTTAATAGGTCATAAAATATAATATATTACATTTTCGGCATTTTCCATTCATATATAATAGGAGGGACCAAAACCAAAATATTTTATAAATTTAGGGACCAAAGCCAAAAGAAAAATTTTACAGAGACCAATTTCAAAAAACTAAATATTTATAGGGACCATTTTCATATTTAAGAAAAAAAAAAAATAACGTATCATCAATTGATACATGATGATAAGTATCAATTGATTGTGCCAAACAATTATAACATATAGGTCCAGCGGCACAATTATCATCATGCGGCACATCATCAATTTGATATTCACGGCAGTTAGCAATAGGGAACTCATGCGGCGCAAACACAATTGAAACAATTCACGGCAGTTTACACAATTGAATTCATGCGGCGGCGCAAACACATAACATTTGTTTTTTTTTTTTAATTTTAATTTTTGATTAATGCCAACACATCATAATCATATTAAAACATGTTTAATCAAAAATAATCAAATCATGGTTTCGCAAGTGGCTCTAATACCACTGTTAAGAAATAGAATGCGACAAACGCAGTGGAAAAAAAATAAATAAATAAATCCTATTTCCATCAGGATCCATGTGAAAGCATGATTTGAGATAGGGAATAAAATTACCTTTTGCAGTGAAGAGGAGACCAACGAATCTTATCACGAACGCTTCGTCAATCACGAGCACATCAATGTGTTGTGCCTCTATTGGTATCCACACGAACAAATTCCCAATTGGAGTCACGTCTCTCTTCTCAATGCTAGTAGAGAAGAGAGAGTCTGTGTATCACTCACTCTCTGATATGACGGCTAGGGTTGCCGTTTTGTGTCTCACGCCTCCTCCTCCCCTAAAACTAATAATATTATATTTATAATATTATCAGACCAACTAGTTGGGCTTTTTAGGAGATAAATTCGAATTCTATCTTATATGTAGAAGATAAAATCAAATTTATATCTTATACATAAAGATAAAACGAATCATATCTTAATCATGTCAGAAAGATTTAATTTTATAAAAATACAACTATTGTATTTTTATCAAATGTAATATCTCCAATTTTATCTGCTCTTAGTGTGTGACCCTATAGGTTCCTGTAACATTGGCAGTAATGTTAAAATCACATTTTAACTTTACAAGCAATGAGCGGTATCTAGCAACATATCATTGCTACCCAAGTGACATGAATGTCTGTGAACCTTTTACTGTGACCAATGAACATGTGTAAGTTTAATCCCTTTGTCCAAATATCATAGTTACACTCATGGCATGGAACGTGTCACCCATGAATAGTGTAACCTATGGTTTCTTGATCCCTGAGTAGACGCGTCTAAACAAGTCTCGTCAATATCTCATACTGACTGTCTTGAGTATGGCCATACATTTCACCGTCTCACTCAATCAAGGGGCCCAGAGATATAATTCCTATTGATAAGGAAGGACAAATCCCATCTACGTCACTCACATCCCTCTACATGATTTGTCATATACCCGACTACAACCGTTATGATCACCTGGTTAAAGATGACGTTTGATTGCGTGAAAGCATATAATTCCTCATGTTGGGAACCGTAGCGACTTTAGGTCGAAGGACCATGTACACCATTGTCACTATGAGAATCGCTTATGACACTCACTTAATAACCCATGTAGCATTCTCATGGCGGGTCAATCCAGTACACAATTGTCCCAATGTGTACATACGTGAAGACTTGATATCCCATATCCATGACCGATGAGATACAGTCATCAGTCTGCCACATACTAGTCTCGATGTATTATAGTTGTTGGAAACCAACAAGCGGGCTAAGCAAATACTAGAGGGGGGGTGAATAGTATTTTGAAGCACTAATACCAAATATTTCGATTGATAATTGAAGAATGGAGCTTAGACTGAATTTTCTGGAATCAGAAACAAAAGACTCGAGTCTTTTGTGAAATACTCGAGTTTTTCAGGATGAACAACTCGAGTCTTTTCTGAAATACTCGAGTTTTTACTATCAGATAGCAGAAAAACCAGAAACGAAAATTCAGCAATTTAACTCAAATCAATTCAATAATAAACAGGAACTTATCCAACAGAATAGCAAGTAATCTAAATAACTTTTAACACAAAGATTCCTTGAACTTGCTACCTAATTGTATAAATCCTAATTGATTGAAATGACTTAAGTCTATTGAGCTAGAAAGTAGATTAAAAGCAATAAACCAACACTCAAGCAATTTTATCCTGGTTCACTCCAACAATGAGCTACATCCAATCCTCCTAATCACTTAGGAGTTTCTACTAATAATCAAATTGTTAGAAATTACAAAGGATTGCTTGAGAATGGCCTCACTCAACCTAACCCTTTCAAGAGTGTACCAAACTCTTGATTTCTACCCCAATTTGATTCCGGTGATTGAAGAACTCTTCACAAAGCTTCCTTGAACTCCCTTCAAGAAACTCCACCGGGCTAGGAACCTCCTAGTCTTGTGCTTGAGAACCTCTCAAGACTTCCAACACCCTAAGCCACTTAGGGTTTGCTTGGGAACAATCCAAGACTTTGAATAATCAAGCTTTTTGTATGTGTATTACTAATCTCACAATGGATTAGCACAAATAAGCACAGCTCAATGTAAGAATTGAGGCCTAAAACTCAACTTGGAATAAAATGACAATATGAGTGAGAAGTTGAGCTTTTTGGGAATTAACACTTGAGAAAAGGAAATTATGAAAGCTTGTGATCAATAATGTGTTGTGGTCTTGTTTGTTCTTGCACAAATTCAAAGAGAAATTTTACAATCAGGTTCTGAATTCTCTCTTGGGGTTGGATGAGACTCAAATGCCCTCAATTGGGTTTTTGAGTTTCTCCAACGTTCATTTTTGCTGACTGGACAAAAATACTCGAGTCTTTTGGTAAAAACTCGAGTCTTTTTGGTCGGTCACGAGTGAATTGATGCACGAACAAGACTAACGGTCATAATTGCTGACCTGGCACAAATACTCGAGTTTTTCTATAAATACTCGAGTATATACTCGAGTCTTTATCAAAATACTCGAGTATTTTGATCAGATATGGGAAAAATTATTTTTCAATTTTATTTTTCCTCTCAAGTATTAATTTTTGGTCAATCTCAACTTAATAAACATATAAAAATTTATTCCTAGAAGAGACTAACTATTTCTACCCACCCTCAACCACTCTCAACATAAATTAGAAATTTACAATTAATATTTGATTGAGAATGATTGGGCACTTGTCTTCTTTTCTTGACTTCTTGTTGATGTTGATGTTGCAATATCTTCAAGGCATGATTTGTTAATTATTTTGTCATCATCAAAACATAATCCACATAATTAGGAGCATTGAATTCACAATCTCCCCCTTTTTGGTGATGACAAAATAATTAACACTTGATCCAATTGTTAAGCTTGATCCACTTGGAGATGCAACTCCCCCTCACTATATGATACTTTTCACCTATCTAAAAATTCAGCTTGAGCAAGATGTTATGACAAATTAATTTTAGCACCAAGCCTATGGTATTAGAGAATTTAACAATTATCAGAGTATATACCATAATTAGAGATTTTAGGTGCAACAATATCAAGACAAGACAAGTGTAATATCTCTCCCCCTTTTTGTCATACGCCAAAAAGATGTAACAATTTAGAAAAAGATCAAGGGAGGAGAGGTGCATAATCGGAAAACCCCATAACCAACTATGCAAAAAAAAAAAAGACTTAATAATAAATAAAAAGAGCTCCCCCTGAAGCTTTGCACAAACATCATAATGAAAACCAAATTCATTAACATAAAAATCATCATGAAAGGTCCAAAACACAGGTGCAATAATAAACCCAAAGTCTCAAAACACCAAGTTCTCAAAATACAGAAAATGTAACAAAGACCAATCATGATAAAAACAGAATGAAAACTAAGATAAAATCCAAAGGTCAACATCATCAAAACATTGAAGGAGCTGGAGCATCTGGAGGAGGATAAAACCGAGAGAAGAGTTTAGAGGATGAAAAACTAGTAAGATTTGACAAAACTTTGAGGAAAATCTGAGTTTTGAGGAGAGAGATATGAGAAAACCGAGAGAGAAGAGGGTCGCAAAAAAAAAACTTGAGTCTGAGAGTATATATAAACAGTTCAAAATACTCGAATATATTCATAAATACTAGAGTTGTTCTTTAGGATATACTCGAGTTTTTGAAAATATATTCGAGTCGGTCGTGACTCAGCCCAGATTTCCCCAGAAAAGTCGAGTAAAAATTGAAAAACTCGAGTTTGGTCCGAAAGTTCAAATTTCAGAAAAACGCAAAATACTCGAGTTTTTGGAAAATACTCGAGTTTGGTTTGAAAGTTCAAAAATTGGGGGTTTCGGAAGACTCGAGTGTTTTGAAAAACACTCGAGTATTTTAATAAAGACTCGAGTGTTTTTAGAAACACTCGAGTATTTTTATCAGACCCTGATTAAAAACTTTTTCAATTTAAAACTGATTTAATTTTGAATTAAAATACTCGAGTTTTTTTCAAAACACTCGAGTATTTTGACAGAACAGAGAGTAAAAACACAGTTTTAAAAGACCAAACACAAATCAAACACAAATGCTTCACTACCAACTTGGAATACAGTACAGAATCACACACAATTAACACATACAATTTCAAATATCATCAAGAACAATTTAACTAAGAATCAATAACACATTAGAGTAAGACTAATATGGTGATTTTCCAAAAATGACACACACAATGCAATTAGCCTATATTAGCTTCATCTAAAATACCAAGTTCTCTCCTAATATGATAAAAGGTGTCCCTTGGTAGAGGTTTTGTAAAAATGTCGGCTAATTGATTTGTGGTACTAACAAATTCAATTGTGCAATCACCCTTTTGTACATGATCTCTTAAAAAATGATGTCTTATTTCAATGTGTTTAGTTCTTGAGTGATACACCGGATTCTTAGTCAAATTGATTGCACTCGTGTTATCGCATCTAATCGGAATATTTTCAAGTTTCAAACCAAAATCCGATAATTGTTGTTTCATCCATAACAGTTGAGCACAACAACTACCGGCTGCGATATATTCCGCTTCGGCGGTAGAAAGAGCGACACAAGCTTGCTTTTTAGAAAACCATGACACCAATGAACTTCCCAAGAAATGGCAAGTACCACTGGTGCTTTTGCGATCAAGCTTGCATCCCGCGAAGTCGGAATCCGAGTAACCAACTAAACAAAGATTGGCATCAGCAGGATACCATAAACCAGTGTTAATTGTTCCTTTTAGATACTTAAATATATGTTTAACTGCGGATAGGTGAGATTCTTTAGGATTAGCTTGAAATCTAGAACACATGCATACACTAAACATAATATCCGGTCTAGATGCAGTGAGATATAGGAGACTACCTATCATACCCCTATACTTACTAACATCAACCGGTGTACCTTGTTCATCCTTGTCTAGGTAGCATGATGTGCTCATTGGAGTGTAGGCTTCCTTGCACTTGTCCAATCCGAATTTCTCAAGGAGCTCTTTGCAATATTTCCCTTGATGCACAAATATCCCCTCCTTGACTTGCTTTATTTGTAAGCCTAGGAAGAACTTGAGTTCTCCCATCATTGACATTTCAAATTCCTTTTTCATCAAATTTGAAAACTTTCTACAAAGAGACACGTTAGTAGCACCGAAAATGATATCATCAACATAGATTTGTACTAACAAAATGTCATCCTTGGTTTTATAAATAAATAGTGTATTATCAACCTTCCCTCTTTGAAACTTGTTTTCTAATAGAAAGGAACTCAATCGATCATACCAAGCTCTAGGAGCTTGTTTCAATCCATAGAGTGCCTTTTTCAATTTATAAACATGGTTTGGAAATTCACTATTTTCAAAACCGGGGGGTTGTTTGACATACACTTCTTCATTTATAAACCCATTCAAGAAAGCACTTTTAACATCCATTTGATATAAAGTGAATTTCATGATTGAAGCATAAGCAAGTAAAATTCGGATTGCTTCAAGACGTGCAACCGGAGCAAAGGTCTCATCATAATCGATACCTTCCTCTTGGTTGTACCCTTGAGCTACTAGTCTAGCTTTGTTTCTTATAATCAACCCGGATTCATCAAGTTTGTTTCTATAAATCCATTTAGTACCAATTATGGTATGATCATCGGGTTTAGGGACTAGATCCCAAACTTCATTTCTTTCAAATTGGTTTAATTCTTCTTGCATAGCAAGAACCCAATGATCATCCTCAATGGCCTTTTTAATTGAATCGGGTTCAATTTGAGAAACAAATGAGACATAGTGGCAAATGTTTTGAATAGACCTACGAGTAAGTACTCCCTTTGACATATCTCCTATGACTTTGTCTATAGGATGAGCCTTGACCGATTTCCAAGTTGGAGGAAGTTCTTCCCTTACTTCTCCTTCATCAACTTTTGAATTCTCTCTCTCTTTTTCTTCTTTTGAAAAGACAATGCCATCTTCACTAGCATCACATAAAACACTATCTTCTTTTGAAGACTCATTAAAAACCACATGAATTGATTCCTCAATAGTTAAAGTTCTTTTATTGAAAATTCTATAAGCTTTACTATGAGAAGAATAGCCTAAAAATATGCCTTCATCAGATTTGGAATCAAACTTGCCAAGGTGTTCTTTTCCATTATTTAAAACAAAAACTTGGCATCCGAAGACATGAAAATGAGATATATTTGGCTTTCTTCCCTTGTAAAGTTCATAGGGGGTTTTATCCAAAGAGGGCCTTATCAAAATACGATTTAAAACATAACAAGCCGTATTGACGGCATCGGCCCAAAAATATTGAGGTACTTGAGAATCATTTAACATGGTTCTAGCAAGTTCCTCTAGCACCCTATTTTTCCGCTCTACCACTCCGTTTTGTTCCGGAGTTCTTGGTGCGGAGAATTGGTGCTCAATACCATTTTTAGCACAAAATCTATCAAATTTGTGGTTTTCAAATTCTCCACCATGATCGGTACGAATAATAATTACTTTTTGATTTACTTGGTTTTGCAAAAGTTTGACATGATGTTTAAAAGATTTGTAGGTCTCACTCTTAGTAGTTAAAAATAAAGTCCAAGTAAACCTAGAGAAGTCATCAACAATTACCAATGCATAATAGTTGCCACCAAAGCTTTTTATTTGTGATGGTCCAAACAAGTCCATATGAAGCATTTCTAATGGCCTTGATGTGGACATAACCATTTTTGATCCAAAGGTGTTTTTAGTTTGTTTACATTTCTTGCAAGGGGAACAAACACCTTCAATAGAAAAAATTTAGCTTTGGTAAACCAACTACTAGATCTTTAGATTGTATTTTCTTCAATTGGTTTACATTAATATGAGCGGTCCTACGATGCCATAACCAAGTGTCATTTTCTTTGCTCACTAAACAAGTAGAGACCAAAGAAGTGACTTTGTTCAAATCAACTAAGTAAGTATTATTTGACCTTCTACCAACAAATTTGATTGATTCATCTTTGTCACTTTTAATGAGGCAATGGGTAGAGGTAAAAACTACATGATTACCAACATCACATAATTGGCTTATGCTCAAGAGATTATGTTCTAATCCTTGAACATAGAGCACATTATCAATAATCAAGTTTGAAGAGTTTCCGATTTTACCAATACCAAGGATTTTGCCTTTGTTGTTGTCCCCATAAGTGACATAACCCTTTTCCTTTGGAGTAAGCTCAATGAAGTGCCGCTTATCTCCCGTCATGTGCTTCGAACATCCACTATCAAGATACCACAATTGTTTTCCCGTTCGAAGACACACCTACAAAATGAAATCACCTTTTCATTTTGGGTACCCAAACAATGTTGGGTCCCTTAGGGTTAGTGTTGGGACTTTCTCCCTTCTTAATCCACATATAAGTGCCCTTATTCATTTCAAACTTCTTAATATGGCACTCAATGTTGATATGTCCAACTTTTCCACAATAAGTACAAGTTGGTCTCTTTGATGAGTTTTTCTTAGAAAATGTTCCAACCACATTGTACTTTTTGTCCTTTTTATGAACATATCCTAAACCGGTTTTGTTGTGATTATGTCTTTGAGAGTTCAACAACCGGTTGAGGTTTCTATCACTATGTGAGATTGTGAGTTTGTTTTTCAATTCTTTCACTTCTTTTTCAAGTTCATCACATCTCTCACATGGAGTGATAATCTCCTCATGATTTGCACAATCACTTTGATGACTAGAATTAATAAGTTCCAAGGATTCATTTTGAAGTTTCAACTCATTTATAGATTTTTGCAATTCATCAATTTCATGTTGAAACTCCAAAATTTTCTTTCCTTTTTCCTTATTAATTTTAGCAAGCCTTTTAAATTGAATTAACATTTCATTGTAGGCTTCTTGCAAATCATCATATGAAATGGAGTTTGAAGAGGAACAAGAAGAACTAGAGGTTACCTCATCATCACTTTCACTCATGCCATGATTAGCTCTTGATGAGGACTCATGATTGTTCATGGCCATGAGACAAAGGTTTGCATTTTCATCACCGGAGCTACTTGAAGATGATTCATTGCTCTTCTCCGGTGCATCCCAAACAATGTATGCACGCTTCCCTTTGGTCTCTTGGGTCTTCTTGTCATTCTTATTCAAGAATGTGGCACATTCCATTCTTATGTGACCAACCCCACCACATTCATGACACTTAACTCCATCGTTGGTACTCTTTTCTCTTTGTTTGGAGTCTTTGGTTCTCTTGAAATTGGATGAAGATCCACCTTTCTTCCCTTTGAAAAATTTGTTGAATCTTTTCACAAACATCCCAAATTCTTCTTGATTTGATTCACCATCGGAATCTCCACTTGTAGAGCATTCTTCAACTTCTTTTGTAGCTTTAGTTGAAGCTTTGAGTGCTATGCCCTTTTTCTTTTTGTCCGATTCCTCATGCATCCCAAGTCTTGTAAGCTCCATCTCATGCTCTTGGAGTTTGCCAAACAAAGTGGCTAAGTCCATGCTATTTATGTCTCTAGATTCCTTGATGGCGGTTACCTTGGGTTGCCAACTCCTATCAAGACATCTTAGAATTTTGTTAGTAGTTTCACCATTGCGAAATACTTTTCCCAAGGAAATCAAATGATTAACAATGTGAGAGAATCGCCTTTGCAAGTCACTAATGGTTTCATTTGGCAACATGTGAAACAATTCATATTCGTGAGTTAGAGAATTCAATGTTGCATCTCTAACCTCACTTGTTCCCTCATGTGTGACTTGCAAAGTATCCCACATTTCTTTTGCCGATTTACATTGGGAAACTCTATAAAATTCATCATGGGATAAAGCCGAAAAGATGATGTTTTTAGCTTTTAAATCAAATGAAACTTTTCTCTTTTCATCATCATTCCAACTACTCCTTGGAATTTCAACAATTTCATCATTTATTTTCTTTTTGGGAATGAAAGGACCATTTTCAATTGCATCCCAAATATCCATATCAATTGCTTCAATAAAAACTTTCATGCGAGTTTTCCAATAAACATATCCTTCACCATTAAATAGTGGAGGACGGTTTATTGAAGCTCCTTCTCCACCAAAGTTATTGCTAGAGCCCATTTAGTTTCCAAAAGGATCTTTTTCGAAAAAGTTGTTACACTCGATCTTTCGACCGAGCTTTGATACCACTTGTTGGAAACCAACAAGCGGGCTAAGCAAATACTAGAGGGGGGGTGAATAGTATTTTGAAGCACTAATATCAAATATTTCGATTGATAATTGAAGAATGGAGCTTAGACTGAATTTTCTGGAATCAGAAACAAAAGACTCGAGTCTTTTGTGAAATACTCGAGTTTTTCAGGATGAACAACTCGAGTCTTTTCTGAAATACTCGAGTTTTTACTATCAGATAGCAGAAAAACCAGAAACGAAAATTCAGCAATTTAACTCAAATCAATTCAATAATAAACAGGAACTTATCCAACAGAATAGCAAGTAATCTAAATAACTTTTAACACAAAGATTCCTTGAACTTGCTACCTAATTGTATAAATCCTAATTGATTGAAATGACTTAAGTCTATTGAGCTAGAAAGTAGATTAAAAGCAATAAACCAACACTCAAGCAATTTTATCCTGGTTCACTCCAACAATGAGCTACATCCAGTCCTCCTAATCACTTAGGAGTTTCTACTAATAATCAAATTGTTAGAAATTACAAAGGATTGCTTGAGAATGGCCTCACTCAACCTAACCCTTTCAAGAGTGTACCAAACTCTTGATTTCTACCCCAATTTGATTCCGGTGATTGAAGAACTCTTCACAAAGCTTCCTTGAACTCCCTTCAAGAAACTCCACCGGGCTAGGAACCTCCTAGTCTTGTGCTTGAGAACCTCTCAAGACTTCCAACACCCTAAGCCACTTAGGGTTTGCTTGGGAACAATCCAAGACTTTGAATAATCAAGCTTTTTGTATGTGTATTACTAATCTCACAATGGATTAGCACAAATAAGCACAGCTCAATGTAAGAATTGAGGCCTAAAACTCAACTTGGAATAAAATGACAATATGAGTGAGAAGTTGAGCTTTTTGGGAATTAACACTTGAGAAAAGGAAATTATGAAAGCTTGTGATCAATAATGTGTTGTGGTCTTGTTTGTTCTTGCACAAATTCAAAGAGAAATTTTACAATCAGGTTCTGAATTCTCTCTTGGGGTTGGATGAGACTCAAATGCCCTCAATTGGGTTTTTGAGTTTCTCCAACGTTCATTTTTGCTGACTGGACAAAAATACTCGAGTCTTTTGGTAAAAACTCGAGTCTTTTTGGTCGGTCACGAGTGAATTGGTGCACGAACAAGACTAAAGGTCATAATTGCTGACCTAGCACAAATACTCGAGTTTTTCTATAAATACTCGAGTATATACTCGAGTCTTTATCAAAATACTCGAGTATTTTGATCAGATATGGGAAAAATTATTTTTCAATTTTATTTTTCCTCTCAAGTATTAATTTTTGGTCAATCTCAACTTAATAAACATATAAAAATTTATTCCTAGAAGAGACTAACTATTTCTACCCACTCTCAACCACTCTCAACATAAATTAGAAATTTACAATTAATATTTGATTGAGAATGATTGGGCACTTGTCTTCTTTTCTTGACTTCTTGTTGATGTTGATGTTGCAATATCTTCAAGGCATGATTTGTTAATTATTTTGTCATCATCAAAACATAATCCACATAATTAGGAGCATTGAATTCACAGTCCTTATTAACTATAATACTCGACTAGGAAATCTTTAAGGATAATTATCAATCAATAAGATCTCACTATCAAGTCATGTACTTGATATTCTTATGACATTGAACTTATAATCCTAAGGACTTTATTATATCTATTTTAATTAAACAATTAAAGCATAAATATAATAAATGAAATGCCTCATTATTATTAATAGTAATAATCCATAAACATGAAATAAGTACAAGTAAAAGAGAAAATACGATTGCCTCTAGGGCACACTCCAACACATTGCTCATTCATAATTTTTGAGGGAAATTTGTTTTTGCATTTTAGCCCTTAGTTTTATCTCTTCTTTCTTTTATCTCACCTAACACTTTTAGTCATGGCTTCATTACAACCAAATTAAAGACCTTTTGATTTTTGTGTGCATTCAATAATTTCAGTGGAGATTTGGGTCTATGGTCAAGCTTATGGTAACACTTAGTCATTGCATGAACGTGTGCGCATTATTGATATATGACTCTGATACACATGAGAGATATACATTGAGAGGTTGAGAGTGTTCACTAGTTCTGAGTTCTTGTTGAGTTTGTGAGTCGAAGTCCTAGATTAAGTGTGTACATTTTGATTTAGAGGGTAGTCTTGTGTTTTAGAATTTTTATTTTACTTTTGCCTGGGACATGCAAAATGCTAAGTTTGGGGGAGTGATTTGGGTCTAATATATGATGTTTTTGGGCTTGATTTCACTTCCTTTTGCTATGATTTTGGCTTGTTTCTCTTGTAAATATAAGTTGTTTTTGTTAAGTTTAGGATTTTTATTAGAAGTAGAGTCCTTTGAACGTTTTGATCCGTTTTGGGTATGTTTCAGGTACTTTTTGAGCTTAATTGGAGAAAATAATTATGGAGGTGGAAAGAGCATAAGAAGACCTTGAAAATGACGCAAGAACGGAGCGAAACAGAGTCAGAAGAGGCACCACACGCCCAGGCGTGCAGATCCGCACGCCCAGGCGTACGGGCCTGTTGGAAACCAACAAGCGGGCTAAGCAAATACTAGAGGGGGGGTGAATAGTATTTTGAAGCACTAATACCAAATATTTCGATTGGTAATTGAAGAATGGAGCTAAGACTGAATTTTCTGGAATCAGACACAAAAGACTCGAGTCTTTTGTGAAATACTCGAGTTTTTCAGTGATGAACAACTCGAGTCTTTTCTTAAATACTCGAGTTTTTCCTATCAGATAGCAGAAAAACCAGAAACGAAAATTCAGCAATTTTAACTCAAATCAATTCAATATTAAACAGGAACTTATCCAACAGAATAGCAAGCAATCTAAATAACTTTTAAACACAAAGATTCCTTGAACTTTCTACCTAATTGTATAAATCCTAATTGATTGAAATGACTTAAGTCTATTGAGCTAGAAAGTAGATTAAAAGCAATAAACCAACACTCAAGCAATTATATCCTGGTTCACTCCAACAATGAGCTACATCCAGTCCTCCTAATCACTTAGGAGTTTCTACTAATAATCAAATTGTTAGAAATTACAAAGGATTGCTTGAGAATGGCCTCACTCAACCTAACCCTTCAAGAGTGTACCAAACTCTTGATTTCTACCCCAATTTGATTCCGGTGATTGAAGAACTCTTCACAAAGCTTCCTTGAACTCCCTTCAAGAAACTCCACCGGGCTAGGAACCTCCTAGTCTTGTGCTTGAGAACCTCTCAAGACTTCCAACACCCTAAGCCACTTAGGGTTTGCTTGGGAACAATCCAAGACTTTGAATAATCAAGCTTTTTGTATGTGTATTACTAATCTCACAATGGATTAGCACAAATAAGCACAGCTCAATGTAAGAATTGAGGCCTAAAACTCAACTTGGAATAAAATGACAATATGAGTGAGAAGTTGAGCTTTTTGGGAATTAACACTTGAGAAAAGGAAATTATGAAAGCTTGTGATCAATAATGTGTTGTTGTCTTGTTTGTTCTTGCACAAATTCAAAGAGCAATTTTACAATAAGGTTCAGAATACTCTCTTGGGGTTGGATGAGACTCAAATGCCCTCAATTGGGTTTTTGAGTCTCTCCAACGTTCATTTTTGCTGACTGGACAAAAATACTCGAGTCTTTTGGTAAATACTCGAGTCTTTTTGGTCGGTCACGAGTGAATTGGTGCACGAACCAGACTAACGGTCATATTTGCTGACCTGGCACAAATACTCGAGTTTTTCTATAAATACTCGAGTATTTTGATCAGATATGGGAAAAATTATTTTTCAATTTTATTTTTCCTCTCAAGTATTAATTTTTGGTCAATCTCAACTTAATAAACATATAAAAATTTATTCCTAGAAGAGACTAACTATTTCTACCCACTCTCAACCACTCTCAACATAAATTAGAAATTTACAATTAATATTTGATTGAGAATGATTGGACACTTGTCTTCTTTTCTTGACTTCTTGTTGATGTTGATGTTGCAATATCTTCAAGGCATGATTTGTTAATTATTTTGTCATCATCAAAACATAATCCACCTAATTAGGAGCATTGAATTCACAATCTCCCCCTTTTTGGTGATGACAAAATAATTAACACTTGTACCATTTGTTGAGCTTGAATCCACTTGAAAATGCAACTCCCCCTCACTATATGATACTTTTCACCTATCTAAAAATTCAGCTTGTGCAAGATGTTATGACAATTTAATTTTAGCACCAAGCCTATGGTATTAGAGTATTTAACAATTATCAGAGTATATACCATAATTAGAGAATTTTAGGTGCAACAATATCAAGACAAGTGTATAATATCTCTCCCCCTTTTTGTCATACGCCAAAAAAGATGTAACAATTTAGGAAAAAGAGCAAGGGAGGAGAGGTGCATAATCGGAAAACCCCATAACCAACTATGCAAAAAAAAATAGACTTAATAATAAATATAAAGAGCTCCCCCTGAAGCTTTGCACAAACATCATAATGAAAACCAAATTCATTAACATAAAAACATCATAAAAGGTCCAAATCAAAGGTGCAATAATAAACCCAAAGTCGCAAAACACCAAGTTCTCAAAAAACATAAAATGTAACAAAGACCAATATGATAAAAACAGAATGAAAACTAAGATAGACTGCAAAGGTCAACATCATCAAAACATCGAAGGAGCTAGATCATCTGGAGGAGGATAAAACCGAGAGAAGAGTTTAGAGGATGAAAAACTAGTAAGATTTGACAAAACTTTGAGGAAAATCTGAGTTTTGAGGAGAGAGATATGAGAAAACCGAGAGAGAAGAGGGTCGCAAAAACTCGAGTCTGAGAGTATATATAAACAGTTCAAAATACTCGAGTATATTCATAAATACTCGAGTTGTTCTTTAGGATATACTCGAGTTTTCGAAAATATACTCGAGTCGATAGTGACTTAGCCCAGATTTCCCCAGAAAACTCGAGTAAAAACTGAAAAACTCGAGTTTGGTCCGAAAGTTCAAATTTCAGGAAAACGCAAAATACTCGAGTTTTTGGAAAATACTCGAGTTTGGTCTGAAAGTTCAAAAATTGGGGGTTTCGAAAGACTCGAGTGTTTTGAAAAACACTCGAGTATTTTGACAGAACAGAAAGTAAAAACACAGTTTTAAAAGACCAAACACAAATCAAACACAAATGCTTCACTACCAACTTGGAATACAGTACAGAATCACACACAATTAACATATACAATTTCAAATATCATCAAGGACAATTTAACTAAGAATCAATAACACATTAGAGTAAGACTAATATGGTGATTTTCCAAAAATGACACACAATGCAATTAGCCTATATTAGCTTCATCTAAAATACCAAGTTCTCTCCTAATATGATAAAAGGTGTCCCTTGGTAGAGGTTTTGTAAAAATGTCGGCTAATTGATTTGTGGTACTAACAAATTCAATTGTGCAATCACCCTTTTGTACATGATCTCTTAAAAAATGATGTCTTATTTCAATGTGTTTAGTTCTTGAGTGATACACCGGATTCTTAGTCAAATTGATTGCACTCGTGTTATCGCATCTAATCGGAATATTTTCAAGTTTCAAACCAAAATCCGATAATTGTTGTTTCATCCATAACAGTTGAGCACAACAACTACCGGCTGCGATATATTCCGCTTCGGCGGTAGAAAGAGCGACACAAGCTTGCTTTTTAGAAAACCATGACACCAATGAACTTCCCAAGAAATGGCAAGTACCACTGGTGCTTTTGCGATCAAGCTTGCATCCGGCGAAGTCGGAATCCGAGTAACCAACTAGACTAAGATTGGCATCAGCAGGATACCATAAACCAGTGTTAATTGTTCCTTTTAGATACTTAAATATATGTTTAACTGCGGATAGGTGAGATTCTTTAGGATTAGCTTGAAATCTAGCACACATGCATACACTAAACATAATATCCGGTCTAGATGCAGTGAGATATAGGAGACTACCTATCATACCCCTATACTTACTAACATCAACCGGTGTACCTTGTTCATCCTTGTCTAGGTAGCATGATGTGCTCATTGGAGTGTAGGCTTCCTTGCACTTGTCCAATCCGAATTTTTCAAGGAGCTCTTTGCAATATTTCCCTTGATGCACAAATATCCCCTCCTTGACTTGCTTTATTTGTAAGCCTAGGAAGAACTTGAGTTCTCCCATCATTGACATTTCAAATTCCTTTTTCATCAAATTTGAAAACTTTCTACAAAGAGACACGTTAGTAGCACCGAAAATGATATCATCAACATAGATTTGTACTAACAAAATGTCATCCTTGGTTTTATAAATAAATAATGTATTATCAACCTTCCCTCTTTGAAACTTGTTTTCTAATAGAAAGGAACTCAATCGATCATACCAAGCTCTAGGAGCTTGTTTCAATCCATAGAGTGCCTTTTTCAATTTATAAACATGGTTTGGAAATTCACTATTTTCAAAACCGGGGGGTTGTTTGACATACACTTCTTCATTTATAAACCCATTCAAGAAAGCACTTTTAACATCCATTTGATATAAAGTGAATTTCATGATTGAAGCATAAGCAAGTAAAATTCGGATTGCTTCAAGACGTGCAACCGGAGCAAAGGTCTCATCATAATCGATACCTTCCTCTTGGTTGTACCGTTGAGCTACTAGTCTAGCTTTGTTTCTTATAATCAACCCGGATTCATCAAGTTTGTTTCTATAAATCCATTTAGTACCAATTATGGTATGATCATCGGGTTTAGGGACTAGATCCCAAACTTCATTTCTTTCAAATTGGTTTAATTCTTCTTGCATAGCAAGAACCCAATGATCATCCTCAATGGCCTTTTTAATTGAATCGGGTTCAATTTGAGAAACAAATGAGACATAGTGGCAAATGTTTTGAATAGACCTACGAGTAAGTACTCCCTTTGACATATCTCCTATGACTTTGTCTATAGGATGAGCCTTGACCGATTTCCAAGTTGGAGGAAGTTCTTCCCTTACTTCTCCTTCATCAACTTTTGAATTCTCTCTCTCTTTTTCTTATTTTGAAAAGACAATGCCATCTTCACTAGCATCACATAAAACACTATCTTCTTTTGAAGACTCATTAAAAACCACATGAATTGATTCATCAATAGTTAAAGTTCTTTTATTGAAAATTCTATAAGCTTTACTATGAGAAGAATAGCCTAAAAATATGCCTTCATCGGATTTGGAATCAAACTTGCCAATGTGTTCTTTTCCATTATTTAAAACAAAAACTTGGCATCCGAAGACATGAAAATGAGATATATTTGGCTTTCTTCCCTTGTAAAGTTCATAGGGGGTTTTATCCAAAGAGGGCCTTATCAAAATACGATTTAAAACATAACAAGCCGTATTGACGGCATCGGCCCAAAAATATTGAGGTACTTGAGAATCATTTAACATGGTTCTAGCAAGTTCCTCTAGCACCCTATTTTTCCGCTCTACCACTCCGTTTTGTTCCGGAGTCCTTGGTGCGGAGAATTGATGCTCAATACCATTTTTAGCACAAAATCTATCAAATTTGTGGTTTTCGAATTCACCACCATGATCGGTTCGAATAATAATTACTTTTTGATTTACTTGGTTTTGCAAAAGTTTGACATGATGTTTAAAAGATTTGTAGGTCTCACTCTTAGTAGTTAAAAATAAAGTCCAAGTAAACCTAGAGAAGTCATCAACAATCACCAATGCATAATAGTTGCCACCAAAGCTTTTTATTTGTGATGGTCCAAACAAGTCCATATGAAGCATTTCTAATGGCCTTGATGTGGACATAACCATTTTTGATCCAAAGGTGTTTTTAGTTTGTTTACATTTCTTGCAAGGGGAACAAACACCTTCAATAGAAAAATTTAGCTTTGGTAAACCAACTACTAGATCTTTAGATTGAATTTTCTTCAATTGGTTTACATTTATATGAGCGGTCCTACGATGCCATAACCAAGTTGTTAGTTCCATGATGAACATGATGAATATTTTGATAATGACAAAGTGTTTTTGAACAAGCTACAAGTGTTGATCAAGTTTCAAGCTCAACAAGCAACAACAAACATCAAATGAAGAAGAGAGAAAGCGACCTAAGTTTGAGTGTATTTGTATTTCTTTTATCTTTTGCCTCTCAAGCTTCATAGGTTTTTTTATTTGGGTAGATTATTATAGAGGGTAGTGAATCTCATTCATAAGTCATGATTTAATCATAATTTGAGTTTTCACTTAACCTAGAATTAATAGGTGGCTTAAAGGTTTTAAAGGAAAGGTTGGATTTTGAGAAAACAAGTTTTTTGAACATGTGCAGTACCAACTTAATCGATTAAGTGACTAACTTAATCGAGTACTACTCGAGTACACGACTTGCTTAATCGATTAAGTACTGCTGAACTGATTTTTAAAATACGATTTTCACTTCTCAAAATCAGTTTTCAAGTGCTACAACTTTTGGGTATTCTATATAAACCTTTTCCTATTATTTGTGATCAATTAGAATCATTACATACAAGTTTTACAAAGAATCAAGCCACTCTATTCTCTCTCATTTTCTAAAGATCAAAGTTCTCATATTTTCATATTCTTTGATCAAGAACCTTTGAATCTCTTATGGTGAATTGTCATAACTCTTGATTGAGATTCATAGGATTGTTTTGTGTTTTCTATTGTGTTGTAATCTTTGCAAGAAGGAAAGCCACTACAACAAACAAGAAGTCTTGGTGTGTCGATTTTATCATCAAGCAAGTGCATTCTTATTGAAGAAAAAGAAGAAGTCTTGGTTGTGAATCAAGCAAGGAGAAGCCTTGGTGTGTGGATTATCATCAAGCAATGGAAGACTTGTTGTGTCGATTATCAACAAGGGGTAGAGGTTAGATTAGAGAGAAGATCAATAGGATTACAAGGCAAGGGTGTCGGTTATCTCTTGTAAGCTAGCAAGAAGGGAGTCTTGTGAGGCAATCACTTGTAATTTGAGAACTCTAATTCCTCATAGTGAAGAATCTCTCTTGGTTGAAGAGGGGACTGGATGTAGCTTTCAAGTGGATGAAAGTGAACCAGGATAAATCACTGTGTCGTATCTCTAAACCCTTACTCTTTATATTCAAGTCATTTGATTGCGTTCTTGGTTGAAAACCTAGAAAGATTGATTTTCATAATTGATTGAATTGAATCTTTAATTGTTCAAATTGATAAAGGGAAAATCATTTTCATAACTAGGTTAATCAATAAGAATATAGGTGTTAATCATTTCCGTTGTATCTCTGATCTTGCATGTGAATTGATTGATTTTCGTATTCGAATGAAAAATTGATTTTTCTGTTTTCTGTCATGTCTAATCGATTAAGTTCAAGTTTAATCGAGTACTACTCGAGTAAATTGCAGGTTAATCGATTAAGTACTGTAGAATTTGCAAAAATCATTTGTTTTGATTGTTTCGATTTGTTTCGTTCGAAAATCTTTCAAGGTAGCTTCAACACCTATTCAACCCCCCCTTCTAGGTGTTTTCCTAGGGTTCCTAAGTCTCTCCAACCACCAATTGCGGTTTTATCAATTGGTATCAGAGCTCGGTCGAAAGACACGAGCATAAGAGCTTTTTCGTAAAGATCCTTTAAGAAAATCGCAATGGGTTCCATGAATCCCTTTGGTGGTGAAGGTGCTTCAATAAGTCGTCCTCCATTGTTTGCCGGAGAAGGCTATGCATATTGGAAAGTTAGAATGAAAATCTTTATCCAAGCCATAGATAGTGAAATTTGGAAAGTAGTTGAAAAAGGTCCTCATATCCCCTCTAGTTTAGTTGAAGGTGTAGAACAATTGATCCCCGAGGATAAGTGGAAGGATGATGATAGAAAGAAAGTACAATATGATTATAAGGCAAAGAATACCATCACATCCGCTTTATCCTATGACGAGTTCTTTAGAGTTTCTCAATGTTCTAGTGCTAAGGAAATGTGGGACACTTTACAAGTGACTCATGAAGGAACTAGTGAGGTTAGGAGAGCTAGATTGAATGCTTTAATGCGTGATTATGAATTGTTTCATATGCTTCCAAATGAATTTATAAATGATATGCAAAAGCGTTTTACTCATATTATAAATCATTTACTTGTTCTTGGTAAAACTTTTCTTCAAGGTGAACTTTCTAACAAAGTGTTGAGATGTTTAGACAGGAATTGGCAACCAAAAGTAACGGCTATTGTTGAATCTAAAAATTTGGATGCTATGGATCTAGCAACACTTTTCGGAAAGCTTCAAGAACATGAAATGGAGCTTGGACGATTAAGTATCAATGAAGAGTCGGATAAAAACAAAGAAAGAAAGGGACTTGCTCTTAAAGTCAATAGATCATACAAAAAGAAAGATAGTTCCGATGATGATGATAGTGAAGATTCCGATTCCGATGTTGATGAAAAAGACATGAAACTTTTGTTAAAAGAGTTTGACAAGTTTCTAAGGAGAAAAGGAAGGTTGAACAAGGACAAAAGTAAAGAGAAGGATTCCCCACACTATAAGACCAAAACTTCAAAAGAAGGTGTAGTTTGCCATGAATGTGGAAAGCCCGGTCATCTCAAGTACTCATGCTCTAAGTATCTCAAGAAGAAGGAGAAAGACAAGAAAAATTCTAAATCTAAAAGAGCATACATAGTTTGGGATAGTGATGAAGATAACAAGAAAAGCACATCGAGTAGTTCATCGGATGATGAAGAAGCCGCTTGTCTCAACTTGATAACTCTAGTAGATGATGAAGAACAAAGTTCAAATGATGAATCAAGTTATCAAAGCGAGGATAGCAATGTAAGTGAATCTAAATCCGAAATTTCTTCTAAATATGAATTGTTACATAATGCTTATGAAGAAATGTATGAACAACTTGAAAAACTAGCTTTGAAAAACATTGAAAGAAAGAAGCTCATTTTGAAACATCAAAAAGAGATTTTAGATCTTCAAAAACAAGTTGATGAGCTTAATCTTGAAAATGAAACTCTTGATCTTATCTATGCTAGTTCTTCTTGTGATTGTGCTAGTAGATTGAATGTTGTGGTTGATTGTGAGAGTTGCAAGTTGCTCAAGGATGAAAATGCTATTTTAAAAAATAAGCTTGCAAGTTTCACCATTTGTGATATTAGATTGCGCACATTGTTAAATTTTCAAAGAGAAAATTCAAACAAGTTTGGTTTGGGTTATACTAATGCTAAGAGTAAATCTCATAGAAATGTTGTTGATTTTTCTAAAGTTGATTTTTCAAATCCTCCAACATGTTTCTATTGTGGTACTCATGGACATACTTCAAATGTGTGTTATGTTAAAGTGCATGGTATACCTAAAGGAAATTTTGTTTGGATGAAAAAGGGTGAAAGTCCCTACACTAACAAAAATGGATCCAAAACTATTTGGATACCAAAAAGCAAAGCATGATTGTTTTGTAGGTTTGATTGAAGATGCAAATGAATGACACATGTTCTCAATTGGTCTCAACTATGAATGTCTATATTCACATCTTCAATTGGTATCACACTTGCATCTCAAGTGAATGTCCTACAAAGTGGTAATATTTGATATTGATATATTATCTCAATTGGTATCTTCTCAATTGATATTACTTTTCTAAATGTTTAGTTAATTCAATTTGTATCATTGAGAGATTATTAGTTGATTATCATGCTTTTGTGATTATTGATTCTTCTTTACAATTGATATCTTCTTTGTTAAGTGATATTATGATCTTTTTAGTTCTCAATTGGTATTTTATTTCATTGTTATATTCTCTTACCAATTGATATCACATTTCAAAGTATAGCTCTATTGTATTTGTTCAATTGGTATCAATGTTGTGAAGAAATGATCATTGATTTCTTACCTTGGCTTAGATGTTATATTTCAATTGGTATATATTACTTTTTGATAATGCCAAAGGGGGAGAAATATGATGTTTTGAATTGAATGAAATGTTTCTCAAAGGGGGAGACATGGTATGTTTTGAAACATGGGAGAAATATAATATGATTTTTAGATGTTTGTTTGGAGAAAGGTTGTTTTGTTGTTTTTATGTAGGTTGAGCTAAGTTGTTGAAGATAGGGGGAGAATCAAGCTTCTATCAATTGGATTCAAGTGTTAAAGCATTGATTGAGGGGGAGAAAGAGTCTTCTCAAGTGATCAAATGTTTCAAGCATCAACAACTTCAAGCGATTTCAAAACATGGGTTGTCATTTTCAAAAAGGGGGAGATTGTTAGTTCCATGATGAACATGATGAATATTTTGATAATGACAAAGTGTTTTTGAACAAGCTACAAGTGTTGATCAAGTTTCAAGCTCAACAAGCAACAACAAACATCAAATGAAGAAGAGAGAAAGCGACCTAAGTTTGAGTGTATTTGTATTTCTTTTATCTTTTGCCTCTCAAGCTTCATAGGTTTTTTTATTTGGGTAGATTATTATAGAGGGTAGTGAATCTCATTCATAAGTCATGATTTAATCATAATTTGAGTTTTCACTTAACCTAGAATTAATAGGTGGCTTAAAGGTTTTAAAGGAAAGGTTGGATTTTGAGAAAACAAGTTTTTTGAACATGTGCAGTACCAACTTAATCGATTAAGTGACTAACTTAATCGAGTACTACTCGAGTACACGACTTGCTTAATCGATTAAGTACTGCTGAACTGATTTTTAAAATACGATTTTCACTTCTCAAAATCAGTTTTCAAGTGCTACAACTTTTGGGTATTCTATATAAACCTTTTCCTATTATTTGTGATCAATTAGAATCATTACATACAAGTTTTACAAAGAATCAAGCCACTCTATTCTCTCTCATTTTCTAAAGATCAAAGTTCTCATATTTTCATATTCTTTGATCAAGAACCTTTGAATCTCTTATGGTGAATTGTCATAACTCTTGATTGAGATTCATAGGATTGTTTTGTGTTTTCTATTGTGTTGTAATCTTTGCAAGAAGGCAAGCCACTACAACAAACAAGAAGTCTTGGTGTGTCGATTTTATCATCAAGCAAGTGCATTCTTATTGAAGAAAAAGAAGAAGTCTTGGTTGTGAATCAAGCAAGGAGAAGCCTTGGTGTGTGGATTATCATCAAGCAATTGAAGACTTGTTGTGTCGATTATCAACAAGGGGTAGAGGTTAGATTAGAGATAAGATCAATAGGATTACAAGGCAAGGGTGTCGGTTATCTCTTGTAAGCTAGCAAGAAGGGAGTCTTGTGAGGCAATCACTTGTAATTTGAGAACTCTAATTCCTCATAGTGAAGAATCTCTCTTGGTTGAAGAGGGGACTGGATGTAGCTTTCAAGTGGATGAAAGTGAACCAGGATAAATCACTGTGTCGTATCTCTAAACCCTTACTCTTTATATTCAAGTCATTTGATTGCGTTCTTGGTTGAAAACCTAGAAAGATTGATTTTCATAATTGATTGAATTGAATCTTTAATTGTTCAAATTGATAAAGGGAAAATCATTTTCATAACTAGGTTAATCAATAAGAATATAGGTGTTAATCATTTCCGTTGTATCTCTGATCTTGCATGTGAATTGATTGATTTTCGTATTCGAATGAAAAATTGATTTTTCTGTTTTCTGTCATATCTAATCGATTAAGTTCAAGTTTAATCGAGTACTACTCGAGTAAATTGCAGGTTAATCGATTAAGTACTGTAGAATTTGCAAAAATCATTTGTTTTGATTGTTTCGATTTGTTTCGTTCGAAAATCTTTCAAGGTAGCTTCAACACCTATTCAACCCCCCCTTCTAGGTGTTTTCCTAGGGTTCCTAAGTCTCTCCAACCACCAATTGCGGTTTTATCACAAGTGTCATTTTCTTTGCTCACTAAACAAGTAGAGACCAAAGAAGTGACTTTGTTCAAATCAACTAAGTAAGTATTATTTGACCTTGTACCAACAAATTTGATTGATTCATCTTTGTCACTTTTAATGAGGCAATGGGTAGAGGTAAAAACTACATGATTGCCAATATCACATAATTGGCTTATGCTCAAGAGATTATGTTCTAATCCTTGAATATAGAGCACATTATCAATAATCAAGTTTGAAGAGTTTCCGATTTTACCAATACCAAGGATTTTGCCTTTGTTGTTGTCCCCATAAGTGACATAACCCTTTTCCTTTGGAGTAAGCTCAATGAAGTGCCGCTTATCTCCCGTCATGTGCTTCTAACATCCACTATCAAGATACCACAATTGTTTTCCCGTTCGAAGGCACACCTACAATATGAAATCACTTGTTCACTTTGGGTACCCAAACAATGTTGGGTCCCTTAGGGTTAGTGTTGGGACTTTCTCCCTTCTTAATCCACATATAAGTGCCCTTTTTCATTTCAAACTTCTTAATGTGGCACTCAATGTTGATATGTCCAACTTTTCCACAATAAGTACAAGTTGGTCTCTTTGATGAATTTTTCTTAGAAAATGTTCCAACCACCTTGTACTTTTTGTCCTTTTTATGAACATATCCTAAACCGGTTTTGTTGTGATTATGTCTTTGAGAGTTCAACACCCGGTTGAGGTTTCTATCACTATGTGAGATTGTGAGTTTGTTTTTCAACTCTTTCACTTCTTTTTCAAGATCATCACATCTCTCACATGAAGTGATAATTTCCTCATGATTTGCACAATCACTTTGATGACTAGAATTAATAAGTTCCAAGGATTCATTTTGAAGTTTCAACTCATTTATAGATTTTTGCAATTCATCAATTTCATGTTGAAACTCCAAAATTTTCTTTCCTTTTTCCTTATTAATTTTAGCAAGCCTTTTAAATTGAATTAACATTTCATTGTAAGCTTCTTGCAAATCATCATATGAAATGGAGTTTGAAGATGAACAAGAAGAGCTAGAGGTTACCTCATCATCACTTTCACTCATGCCATGATTAGCTCTTGATGAGGACTCATGATTGTTCTTGGCCATGAGACAAAGGTTTGCATTTTCATCACCGGAGCTACTTGAAGATGATTCATTGCTCTTCTCCGGTGCATCCCAAACAATGTATGCACGCTTCCCTTTGGTCTCTTGGGTCTTCTTGTCATTCTTCTTCAAGAATGTGGCACATTCCATTCTTATGTGACCAACCCCACCACATTCATGACACTTAACTCCATCGTTGGTACTCTTTTCTCTTTGTTTGGAGTCTTTGGTTCTCTTGAAATTGGATGAAGATCCACCTTTCTTCCCTTTGAAGAATTTGTTGAATCTTTTCACAAACATCCCAAATTCTTCTTGATTTGGTTCACCATCGGAATCTCCACTTGTAGAGCATTCTTCAACTTCTTTTGTAGCTTTGGTTGAAGCTTTGAGTGCTATGCTCTTTTTCTTTTTGTCCGATTCCTCATGCATCCCAAGTCTTGTAAGCTCCATCTCATGCTCTTGGAGTTTGCCAAACAAAGTGGCTAAGTCCATGCTATTTATGTCTCTTGATTCCTTGATGGCGGTTACCTTGGGTTGCCAACTCCTATCAAGACATCTTAGAATTTTGTTAGTAGTTTCACCATTGCGAAATACTTTTCCCAAGGAAATCAAATGATTAACAATGTGAGAGAATCGCTTTTGCAAGTCACTAATGGTTTCATTTGGCAACATGTGGAACAATTCATATTCGTGAGTTAGAGAATTCAATCTTGCATCTCTAACCTCACTTGTTCCCTCATGTGTGACTTGCAAAGTATCCCACATTTCTTTTGCCGATTTACATTGGGAAACTCTATAAAATTCATCATGGGATAGAGCCGAAAAGATGATGTTTTTAGCTTTTAAATCAAATGAGACTTTTCTCTTTTCATCATCATTCCAACTACTCCTTGGAATTTCAACAATTTCATCATTTATTTTCTTTTTGGGAATGAAAGGACCATTTTCAATTACATCCCAAATATCCATATCAATTGCTTCAATAAAAACTTTCATGCGAGTTTTCCAATAAACATATCCTTCACCATTAAATAGTGGAGGGCGGTTTATTGAAGCTCCTTCTCCACCAAAGTTATTGCTAGAGCCCATTAAGTTTCCAAAAGGATCTTTTTCGAAAAAGTTGTTACACTCGATCTTTCGACCGAGCTCTGATACCACTTGTTGGAAACCAACAAGCGGGCTAAGCAAATACTAGAGGGGGGTGAATAGTATTTTGAAGCACTAATACCAAATATTTCGATTGGTAATTGAAGAATGGAGCTAAGACTGAATTTTCTGGAATCAGACACAAAAGACTCGAGTCTTTTGTGAAATACTCGAGTTTTTCAGTGATGAACAACTCGAGTCTTTTCTTAAATACTCGAGTTTTTCCTATCAGATAGCAGAAAAACCAGAAACGAAAATTCAGCAATTTTAACTCAAATCAATTCAATATTAAACAGGAACTTATCCAACAGAATAGCAAGCAATCTAAATAACTTTTAAACACAAAGATTCCTTGAACTTGCTACCTAATTGTATAAATCCTAATTGATTGAAATGACTTAAGTCTATTGAGCTAGAAAGTAGATTAAAAGCAATAAACCAACACTCAAGCAATTTTATCCTGGTTCACTCCAACAATGAGCTACATCCAGTCCTCCTAATCACTTAGGAGTTTCTACTAATAATCAAATTGTTAGAAATTACAAAGGATTGCTTGAGAATGGCCTCACTCAACCTAACCCTTCAAGAGTGTACCAAACTCTTGATTTCTACCCCAATTTGATTCCGGTGATTGAAGAACTCTTCACAAAGCTTCCTTGAACTCCCTTCAAGAAACTCCACCGGGCTAGGAACCTCCTAGTCTTGTGCTTGAGAACCTCTCAAGACTTCCAACACCCTAAGCCACTTAGGGTTTGCTTGGGAACAATCCAAGACTTTGAATAATCAAGCTTTTTGTATGTGTATTACTAATCTCACAATGGATTAGCACAAATAAGCACAGCTCAATGTAAGAATTGAGGCCTAAAACTCAACTTGGAATAAAATGACAATATGAGTGAGAAGTTGAGCTTTTTGGGAATTAACACTTGAGAAAAGGAAATTATGAAAGCTTGTGATCAATAATGTGTTGTTGTCTTGTTTGTTCTTGCACAAATTCAAAGAGCAATTTTACAATAAGGTTCAGAATACTCTCTTGGGGTTGGATGAGACTCAAATGCCCTCAATTGGGTTTTTGAGTCTCTCCAACGTTCATTTTTGCTGACTGGACAAAAATACTCGAGTCTTTTGGTAAATACTCGAGTCTTTTTGGTCGGTCACGAGTGAATTGGTGCACGAACCAGACTAACGGTCATATTTGCTGACCTGGCACAAATACTCGAGTTTTTCTATAAATACTCGAGTATATACTCGAGTCTTTATCAAAATACTCGAGTATTTTGATCAGATATGGGAAAAATTATTTTTCAATTTTATTTTTCCTCTCAAGTATTAATTTTTGGTCAATCTCAACTTAATAAACATATAAAAATTTATTCCTAGAAGAGACTAACTATTTCTACCCACTCTCAACCATTCTCAACATAAATTAGAAATTTACAATTAATATTTGATTGAGAATGATTGGACACTTGTCTTCTTTTCTTGACTTCTTGTTGATGTTGATGTTGCAATATCTTCAAGGCATGATTTGTTAATTATTTTGTCATCATCAAAACATAATCCACCTAATTAGGAGCATTGAATTCACAGGGCCATGCTAACCCACATTCATCAGACCTACGCGCGCAACACGATCAGGCCCAATTGGGCCAATTTCAGAGTATTTTCGAAGGATTCTCTTAGGATTGAGTGTATTATTATTTATATTGGATTAGTGACTAGGTCAGCAACCTGCCTCAATGGTTGAGCAGTTCGAACAACGATCCTGTGACTTTGGAAATATTGCCTCAGCCTCTGAGCTGAAGTTACGAGGCAGTAGGCAAGTTTTTCTAGTTTTTGATATCTGAGTTCTGGATCCTGAAGAGCTCGGCTGACAAAGTATACTGGGACCTCATTATTTGAATCTTCTCTGACCAACACGAAACTGATAGCTGCCTCAGCTACGGACATGTAAGGGTACAAATCGTCACCAGGAAGAGGACTGGCTAAAACTGGAGGGTTGGACAAGTATTCCTTTAACTAAATGAAGGCTTGTTCGCACTGGTCATCCCAGTGAAAGTCTTTATTTTTCCTGAGTCGCTGGTACCAAGGAAGAGCCTTGCGTGCAACTTGAGAAAGAAATCTAGAGAGCGCAGCTACTCGTCCAGTGAGCTGTTGGACCCTCGAACATTAGTCGGACTTTTCATGTCCAGAATGGCCTTACATTTATTTGGATATGCCTCTATTCCTCTTTCTGTCAGCATGGACCCAAGAAACGAACCTGCTGAAACACCGAACATGCACTTTTCAGGGTTGAGTCTCATATCATGGCTCCTAACCCGAGCCAATATTACTGCGAGGTCTTGAGCGTGGTTTTCCTGATGTTTACTCTTAGTAATTATGTCATCAATATACACCTCCATAGTCGGACCAATCATTCCCTGGAAGACTTTGTTCATCATGCGTTGATAAGTTGCTCTGGCTTTAAGCCGAAGGGCATGACATTGTAGCAGTACGTTGCTCTGTCAGTGATAAAAGCGGTCTTATCCTGATCAGGAGGGTACCTGGGTATCTGATTGTAACTTGAATAGGCATCTGTTAACGATAGCAGTTGATAACTTGCTGAGCCATCGACCAGTTTGTCAATGACGGGAAGTGGGTATTGGTCTTTGGGGCAGACTTTGTTTAAGTCCGTGTAATCGACACACATTCTCCACTTCCCATTAGATTTCTTGACTAAGACGGTGTTGGCTAACCAGTCTGTGTAGTCAATCTCACGAATAAACCCGGCTTGGAGCAACTCAGCAACCTTTTCCTCTATTTCTAGGGCCTTCTCAGCACTGACCTTTCTTTTTCTCGAGCCACTGGTTTGGCACCAAGGTTAATGCTCAGCTTGTGACAGATGAAGTTTGGGTCGATGCCCAACATGTTAGCGGAGGTCCATGCAAACAAGTCTTTATTTGCGATCAAAAGTTCGGAGAGTTCATCTTTTATGTTTGTTGGGAGGTCCGAGCCAATCTTGATCTGCCTGAGAGGGTCACTTCCTAAGGTTAAATATTCCCATTCACACTTGGGAGTTGGTCGGGATTCATCTAGCTCGGAACGAACATCCAGGTCGGCAAGGCTTACATTTCCTTTGCCGAGAGTGGGTTTCTCGAATTGGGCTTGCTCTTTGTTTTTAACCTTACCGAGGCTTGCGTTGTAGCACTTTCGGGCAGCTTCCTGCTTGGCTTTAACCGTAACTACCTTATCGTCCGCTCCGACGAACTTCATTGCAAGGTGAACCGTTGATACCACTGCGCCAAACTCTTGAAGGGAGGTTCTTCCCAGAATAGCGTTGTATGCGGCGGGGCAATCAACTTCCAAGAACTTGATTATTTCAGTTCGAGCATATGGTTGTTGGCCAAGGGTGACTGGACGCTGAATGTAGCCAAGGGGTTGGATCGTGTCACCCATAAACCCTATTAGCTGACCGTCGAAAGGGATGAGGTTTCACTCACTCAACTTCAAGGCCTTAAATAGGGGTAGGAACATGATGTTAGCCGAGCTTCCTTGGTCTATGAATATTTGTCTCACTTCATAGTTTCCAATAAGGGCTGTAATGACCATGGAGTGGTTGTGGCTAGGGAGGATTCCCTCCAGGTCTTCATTAGAAAAAGAAATTGGAATGTTTTTAGCCGACCTTTTCATGATCGGCTTCTGGCTGACAGCCAGGATCTGGTTGATGCATTTCTTTCTTTCTGACCTCTTCTCACCTCCCCCAGCAAATCTACCTGCGATTGTTGTGACCAAAAAATCCTTTGGAGATTTGTCAGTTTCAGGAACTGGGTCTGCCTTTTGCCCTCCCGGATTTTTGTCGTCGGGGGAGATATTACAAACCGACATAGTTTACAATTTCTAATTTATGTTAATGCACATTCTTAGTTATATTGTTATATTTCAAATGGAAATTTTTTGGGTAATTTAGATATGACTAAAAATTATGTGTAAAACTTTGTCTTATATTGTTTACAATTTTGTGGATTCCAACCCGTGCATATGCACGAGTAAAATACTAGTAAAAGCACTTGGCCAACGTCTTGGAACGTGAGCACGTGACCACAATATAGCCACTATAAAGTGTAAAATAATAATATTAGAAAATTGATTCAGAATGTTCAGTTTATCTTCTTGGCTGGAACAATTTTTTGGCCCACCGACCCACCCATTCTTATGAGTACAGATAAGTAGGCATCTGCACACCAGTTCAAATCTCCAGCATTATGTGGTTGGAATTTCTTCAAATTATTAGCAATAGCCCATGTTCGAGAATAGATCTTTATATTACAACATAAGGAATACAGCATGTCATCCATTTCAAATTCATAAAGAACGTTTATTTATTATTTTAGCTCAGTATCACACTTGCTTGCTCTGTGAATGAGTAGGAAGGAACAAACTAATGGAAGAACATGAGTCCTTCTTGTCACAGAAGAGGTGGAGAGAAGATGAAGTGGTTATAGGACAATTTTGGAATATGATAAAAACACTCACTTCTTTCCCCCGTTTTCTCTTTACCTATGCGGAGAAAACATTTTTCATGGGTCCCACACTCTGTTTTCTATCTTCATATTTTCTCTAGGTAACCTAACGAGGGAGATTCCGTGTCATCCCCCTTTTCTCTCTTTCCCTCTTTTCTCTCTTTCTATTTTCTACCGTTCCAAATGGAGTATTAGTAGATTTCAAGTTCATTAAGAAAAGTTGGTTAATTTAGTTAATGATATTGGAAATGTGAATATTTGATATGTATTTTCAAAATTCTCATATTAATATTATTGGAAATCTAAAAAGTGTTAAGTAAATAAGGATGTTTGTCTAAAAAATTAATTAATTGTCATTGAAAATTGATATAGAGTCTTATAAATAGAGCAAAAATAAAAGTTTCAAAATGATCTTATATTCAAGAACGGATGGAGTAATAAAGATTTGTGATATTTTTCTATTTCTAAAAACTTTAACAAATGTCCTTGAATTTTCCATTGGGTTGGGGGTGTAGGGCCAGCATAACATTCAAGTTAGTAAGGTAATATGTTCTTGTATGTTAGGTTCCTCCAGAATCGTTCCTAACATTTTCGGGGCTCTAGGCAAAATTAGAATTAGGGGCCTCTTTTAAAAATTTTAATTACGTAACCACATAAAACTTTTGCAATATAAATTGCAACACGATAACATAATAACTTTATTTTTTTTATAATTAAGAAATTTCATTAATAACATCAAACTTAAGTAAACATTATAATAGATATTCTCCCCACCTTATTGGAAGGGTTGAAGAAACCCATCCTATCATTTACTTTAAGCTTGATTAAAAAAGCACATCAACTTGAGTCATCTCTATACATTTGCTTTAAGCTTGATTAAAAAAATACATCAACTATTGAGTCATCTCTATACAATGTAAACTTCCAATTTTCTTGATTAAAAAACACATCAACTATTGACTCCCTCTGTGGCTGTATCCCTTTGTCTATGCGTTCCAACTTCCACGGTTCCACCTCTTTTCTTTTTCCTTTCTAGTTTCTAAATTTGATTTGAATCTCAGAATTTCTGTTTTGTGTGTGAATTTGTGCCTTGTGGCTTTGCTATGCCAATACCACTATACGTGTTTTATTTTATTTTTTTTCTTACTTTTTTTTAAAAAATTTCAACTATAGATATTAAAAAAAAAATTTGGGGCCCCAAAATATTAGGGACCCTAGGCAGTCGCCCCTCTTGTCCTGCCTATAGGGACAGGTCTGGGTTCCTCCCTGGTTCAATATAAAGTTGTTTTGCTTTTTGAGTTCTCTATCTGAATTTGTTGTTTCCATCTATGGTATTTGCCATGATTTTCTTGAATTATTTGATATTTTTATTAAGAAAATGGTTTCGGGCTTCAGCATAGTATGGTAATTTCGAATGAGAAGCTTACAAAAAATGTATTCACTATCCCCGCATGGAAAAAGCATGCTTGAATTTGGATTTAATTCTTAGAGGTCACAGATTCAAATCCGAATCCTAGGATCAATTGATAGGAAGAAAAAGAGTTCCTATTACTAAAAACTACACCTAAAGAAGATAATAAAAACTAATAAAAGACTTAATTCATTTCATTCCTTGATTTTTGGATAAGGATTACAATACTTATATAATAAAATAGTAAACCCTAAAAGTAATAAGAACCACACAAGTAGCATCATCTCAGCAAATAAGAACATTCTAGAATTATTAATATTTAATTATCTAAATACAACTATCTTATCCCCATTTTGATAATGGACCTATTAAGGCCCAACATCCTATCATTACCATACCCTTCAAAGACAACCTTGTCCTCAAGGTTGAACTCTTTAATGGGTGGAAGCAAGGGAAACATATCAAGACCTTCTCCTTTTATATTGTTTTTGTCTTCAATGAAAAAATTGGACCAAAAAAATTTATCTTGAGGTTGAGGAGCAGTCCAATATAAAGTATCCAACTGGGAAAATTCATTTCCAAATCCCCCTATAAAAATGTCCATGTGGTCTTCAAATGCATAGGTCAGCCCCGAAGTTGTAATTAGGCCATTAATAAACCCATTTCTATATGCATCTACGAGGTATGCATAGTTTTCCTTGAGAACACGTGTAAATGAATTCATCTCTTGCAATTTAAATGCATAGAAAAAATAGCATAAGGTTTATGCAGATGTGCAAAGTTATGGTTTCCTCCTATGCTAATTGTCATAAATATTCACTGTCCAAATTTCCTTTCTGGTTAGCAAGAGTTAATGGGTTCGGAACCAATGAGAATTGATGTTCTAGTTTAGGAATCCCAAGATACTGTCCTACTTGATCCATATATGTAATGAGCGCCCATGCCTCCTTGAATGGCCCAATAATAAGCCCATAACATTTTAATTCTGCAGAGGATACAATGGTTGTCCATAGTTCATGAGGACCATGTTGACCAGCAGAAATTAAAAAATGGAATCTTGCCAACTGTGGACTCCTTGTGGAACGAAAATGAATTAGTGCTCATTGAAGGAGCCTTCAAGTCCGCGTAAGATGAATATAAGGATATGGGCTGACATGGCTCTCCCTCTAACATTTCATTCCTTACCATTTTCTCTCATGCACAGAGTTGTAATCCAAAAATACATATCTCCTTCGCACCTTTGGATTCTTCAAAATAATATTGTGCATAACATGGAAAAGAAAACATTGTTGAAATCGGTTCTCTCATCGGAGGCGATTTTCGCCAACGGAACTAGCGACGGAACGAGCGGTGGCCCACGTTGGTGTTGACTGCCACGCTCATAAGAGCCTTCATTTCTCGGTGTCACAGAGATCCTTAACGGAGAAGACGGTAAAATCTTTTTCTCTCTTTCATCTCTCTAGTTCGGCGGCGTAGGCGATGGTTTCCACGGTGGAGCTCGCGGTGGCGATGATGTCTCATGTAACATCCTCAATTTAAATATTAAATATAATGTGAATTATGCAAGTTATTATGTGAATTGTCAAGTTTAGTGAGTAGTGAATCAAGTTTGGAATGAGAAATGAGCCTAAGGAAATGAATTGGAGATAGAAAACCAACAAAATGAGATTTTTCAAAAAGTAATCGATTACCCTGCAGGGGAGTAATCAATTACAAGGCCTCTGGTGAAAACACTTAATTGTTGCAGCATTTTTAATCGATTACCTCATTTGAAGTAATCGATTACCTTGAGTTTTTGTGAAGTAATCGATTACTTTTCAGTGCAGTAATCGATTACTTGTCCCCTGCTGAATGTACAAAGAAATGTTGCATCAAAGGAGTATTCGATTACTGTGGGCAAGTAATCGATTACCCCTATAAAAATCTGGAAAAAAAAAAAGGTGTGAGGACCACCTTATCCGTGGCTTAATGGTGAATTAAACAACCACAGCCACACAAAGCACTTAAGGCATGTTGATATGAGAGAGTAAAAGAAAGTGAAACTTTACAACAACAAACAACATCAACAGAAGAACACACTTCTCTCTCTCCTCTCCTTCTTCTTCACTTCGAGTTCTCCATCCTCCTTCATTAGGGTTCCATTTTTTCTTCTCCAATCAACCAAGATCAAGTGGCTCACATCATCTCTTTCAACAACTCTCTTCCCTCTTAACTCCAAGTAAGTGTTTAAGCCATGGAATCCTTCTCCTTCTCTTCAAAAAAATTCGAACTCCCTTTCTCTCTCTTCCTTCCATGGTGGATTTCAACTCTAGGCCATGAAAGCTTCACACTTCCTTGAATCTTAGCATGAAACCATGGCATAAATGATAACTCTTCTTTTTATGACTCTTATGTTAGGTTCTTCCCTCTTCCTTGGATTTTAGCTCTTTGGTGGCAAACTCTCAAGCTTAGAGCAAGTGAAATCTCCTTATCTCTAAGTGTTTGAGGTAGTTTATATTATGTTTATATTCTAGGGGGTAGTTTATATTATGTTTATAGTGAGTACTAAGAGTTTCCTTTTTATGTTAGGTTAAGCAAAACCCTAGGATAGTTAATATAGTAGAAAAGTATAGAAATGTATTATTTTGTGCATAATTATGATGATTGATACTTGAATGTGTGGTTTGATATTTTGCCAAATTATGTTGGACTCTAGAATTATAAAATGATAATGAAAATGATGAATTTATGAGAGTGATTGCAAAATAAATGAAATATGATCTAAAATATTAAAGGCAAAAATAGTGTGTGATCCAGATCTTGTAAGACGTTGTCCGAAGGAGACTGTACGCATAGATCGCGTAAGACGCACTTGATGCGCAGCTGTAAGACGTTGTCCAAAGGAGACTGTACGCAATGATGGATACACACACCATATATTAATAATGGTATAATTGGATTGTGCGACTCCAGATCTTGTAAGACGTTGTCCGTAGGAGACTGTACGCTTAGATCGTGTAAGACGCACTTGATGCGCAGCTGTAAGACGTTGTCCGTAGGAGACTGTACGCAATGATGGATGCACCTTCTGATTGTGGAATCCAGGTCTTGTAAGACATTGTCCGTAGGAGACTGTACGCACAGACCGCGTAAGACACACATTGTGTGCAGCTGTAAGACGTTGTCCGAAGGAGACTGTACGCAATGATGGATCCACGTAATAAATTCTAAATATCTATGTAAAACTCAAAAATAAAAAGTATGAGAAGAGAAAAGAAATTGCGAAATCAAATAAGAGATGAGAAAAGTATAAGTTTGAATAAGTTGGAAATGTACGAAATAATGAATTAAAGAATTACAAAAGAAATCAATTGTGATGGGTGTGAAAATAATTGAATTGAATGAGAATGCTTGATTGATTTTTGTGCATCATATGGCTAGATGTGTTTGGCTTGGTAGTTCATTATAGCATAGTAGAAACTGCTTTCCCTATTTTATTATGTAGTTCTCACCTCCTTACCATTTTTCAGGTACTGAGCTGATGCATACACCAGACTTGATCGAGCAGGATTACTCTCCCGCACAGGGAGAGTAGGGTTATTAGGGGATAGTGCATATTATTGGACCTAAGCCTCCTATACTCTTTTGATGTATATGAGTTGTATATACCTTTTTGAGAGAGGCTTAGGATGATCTTCTTTTGATAAAGTTATAAGTTGTGAATCATTATATCCAAACTTAGTACTTCCGTTGCTACTCTTAACACTGATGCATGTTATTATATTTTGAGCCCACTGGGCACCTATATGTTATATATGTATGAGTTGAAGCCCTGCTGGCTGCTGGTTGTATAATTGATAATGCTTTCAACAAGTTATATTTTGGAAAAGTCCGAAAAACAAACGAAACTCCGTCCGTCTGATGGGTGATTTTATAAATTAAAAAGAAATTTTTGAAGTCACATTTTCAATAATGGGGAATTAAGGGTAATAAATCATAGGGTGTTACATCTCACGACGGTTCTCGAAATCCTCCCCCTCTCTCTCATCTTTCAGATCTGGTGTTAGAGAGTGCATATCTAGAGGTGAGCATGATTTGAGTCCAATATATGATGTTTTGAGCATGAATTAGACTCCCTTTTACTAAGGATTTGGTTTGTTTCTCTTGCAAATTTGGGACTTTTTGTATAGTTTTTAGGAAGTTAGGTAATTTTGAATCCTTTGAACGGTTTGATCCGTTTTGGGTTTGTTTCAGGTACTTTCGAAGCTTAATTGAGGAAAATAATTATGGAACTGAAAGGAGGACGAAAAGACCTTGAAAATGGCGCAAGAACGGAGCGAAAAGGAGTCAGAGCAGGGTTGGCACGCCCAGGCGCCCAGGCGCGCAGCCCCCAGTCAGCACCATCAGATCAGCTTGTGCGCCCAGGCGTGTGGCTCTGAGCGCCCAGACGAGCGCACCTCGAGAAAGCCCAATTAGGCCGATTTCTGATCAGATTTGGCCCAATTCAATTGGGATTAGTTTTAGACTTTAAATATAGGTTTTTCCATTAGGTTTTTTAAACTTTTCAGAGGCAATTAAAGATTAGAATAGAATTAGGATTAGAGAAGAGAGGTTAGTTCTACAATTGAGAGCAAGGAGGCAAGGCACAAGGATTGAAGATCAACATTGCTGGAGGGATCCACTTGATGATTGAAGATCTCTTGGTAAATTCATTATTGTCTATGATTATGAGTTTTTCCCATTCTTTGTATTTCTTCTTCCAATATGTGTAACTGAACCTCTTGTTAGGAATAGGGTGGATTTGTATGGATCTTAATTTGGCTATTTATTCATGAATTAATGTTTTTCCTTTTTAATCAATTGTTTGGCTGCGTTTTAATTACAATTCATAGAATTGGCCACTTTATGTTTTGATTTGGTAATCTGAACCTTAATTGGAAGATTAGGATTTAGATTAGGTCTTTCAACCAAAGAATATAATTATTCAACTCGTAGGAATACCTTTGGGTAATTGTATAACTTTCATAAACTAGAACTCACTTAAGGGATTAAGGGGTAAAGTTTAGTAAGAAACGTAAAAGGCATGAGGGATCTAGCTTTTATTGTTTTTTGAGTTGTTGATTTATCAGAAAACAGATTTTCATAATAAATAACATGATCCTACAATGAAACCAAGTTCCTAACCTTTTCCATATTTGTTTCTAAAGACTTTTTGTTTTCTGAATTGTTTCATTCTTTAAATTCTACACTCTTATCTCAAAACTCAAAACCAATTCAAGTTTCACATAGTAATCGCAATTAGGTGAAAGAAATTAGAAACAATTTGCAATCCTCGTGGGAACGATAACTGGTCTTACTGACTATATTACTTGTCGATCCGGTATACTTGCCGGTAATCGAACAAGTTTTTGGCGCCGTTGCCGGGGATTGAAATTCGATTCTAATTTTTTCGGTACCTTTTTGTAATTACTTGTGGAACTTGTACCTTTTCATGTATAACTATTATTTTAATAATGATTTAGATTGTAATAGATTTATTTCGGATCCCTTTTCTCCGTAGTATTATGCACAAAATATAAGTGATGGGAAGGCCCCATGGGAAATAGCCTTAGAAAAATTACAAACTTCAATTGAGGAACTAAATTCTTATGTGGAGCTAATTCCTATGGAGAAAGCTCCATGGGAAATAGCTTTAGAGAAATGTGCTCAAAGCACTAAGGATTTTGTTGAACAAGTTAGAAACAATTTTCAAATCCTAAGTGCTAGTTTAAAGAACCTTGAAATCAAAGTTGAACACATTTCAAAGCAGTTAGATATGAGTCACAAGCATCACCAACAATTTTTGACTCTCTTCAAAGAGAGGAAAAAGTGGTGGTGATGGATGTGACCAATGATGAAACCCCTATGGAGGAGCAAGTAAATGAGAATGTGCATAATGAGTTTGAGGAAGTAGACCGAAATAAAACAATAGAAGGTTTGAATATGGTGGAAAAATTTGATCCACCCTTGCATGATGAATTTCTTGCACTTAAAAATTTGATTAAATCTATTGCATGCTTGGATGACTCAAAATTTTTCCATTATATTCAACCTTTGCGCTTTCATGAATATTTTAAAAATCAATTTAAATCATTGTTAAGCAGTAGGATACCTGAAAAGGTTGTTTTCCTAATTCATTGAATTAACACTTTCATGAATGGGAAAAGAAATAACTTGTCTGAGATGATGCATGAAGTTAGAGTCGGCAATTTGGGCCGGCCCGGCCCGCATTATATTCGGGTTTATACACTAAAACTTGAGCCCGAAATATATCCGGACCTTTTTAGCCTGACCCACAAAAACCCGAGCCCGAGCCGGGTTTGAACCGAGCTAGCCCGGCCCGGCAGCCCTGTTATTATTATTTATTGATTTATTTTTTTTAAAAAAAAACTTAATTTGTTGTGCAGCACAAATGCACAATGGTTGAAAAAAAATATATACATTAATGGCCCATTTAGAGCCAAGGCCCACCAGGTAGCAATAGCATACTATTGCCTTGCTTCTACATACTTCTCCGTACCATACCAAAATATCTATCTGGAATGGTCAACAAATGGTTGCTTGTTTGTAACTTTGTTTGTCACCTATAATATAATTGCTGAAAAATAGGTTGTTTAATTTTTTTTTTTGAATTTTTTTTTTTAAAATTTCTGTATAAAATTATTATGCTTTATTAAAATTAAAAAAAAGAAAAAAGTTGTCGGGCGGCCCGTGGGTGGCCGGTTACCCGCATAGGGAGGGCTTAGGCATGAATTTAGAGGCCCGAATTTTAGCCGGGCTTTTTTAGCCCGACCCGGTCATGGCCCGAGCCCGAAGCGGGCCGGCCCGAATCCGACCGGGTAGCCCGAATTGCCAGCTCTACATGGAGTATGGAATGCACCTTTTGACCTTGGTGGGATTGAGCTTATTTTTAAAACTTCCTTACTCCATCATCATCCAGGGTTTGTCCCATGGGATGTGGGAATAACTTGTTATTGTTGCATCACATGGGAGTTAACCTATAGGGTTTGGGATCCTGGTGGATTCTTTGTAGTTATGTAGTAGTGTAGGTTTTGAATTTCTAGTTAGTTAGTGAATAAAGAGTTGGAGCTTCCTATATGTAACTGCTAATGAAGTGCTTCTAGCACTATTTTAAGTTGTTCATGTGACACAGGTGAATAAGTTTGGGGGAGTCTCCTCCATGGTGCATCAAGAGAAAATGTTGTGCTACAAAGGGAAGTTTCTTAACTCCTTGCTTTTGTTTTTAATTTTTATTTTGTAGTTTTAGGTTAGATTAGTTTGCTTGAGGACAAGCCAACCTCTAAGTTTGGGGGAGTGATACAAAATAAAAAATTTTCTAATTTGAATTTTTCTCTCATATTTGGTGTTGGTTTGTGTCTTTGATAGGAGTAGGTAATTATTCTAGACTTAGGACTATTTTTCTGATGATAGCTGTAAATACTTAGTTTAGGATTAGACTCATTGACTTTTGATATTGATTCGATTGAGATGTAAATATTTTTGAGATTTGGTTGTTTTGACAAACTTTTTGAGAATTTGAGATTAGTGAACTAACCTTTAGCCTAGTGAGTTATTTGAGCCTAAACACTGAAGGGGTATGTGATTATTGAATTATTTTTTATTTGAGACCCCTATTTCTTTCATGAGTGTGTTCATTTTGATTTTGTATTCTAGAACTTGACCTTTGACCATTTCAAGATTGATTTTTGTTTGCATGCATTAAAATGATTAAGGCACTTAGGATGTGTTTTTGTGGCCTTCAACTGATTTGCATTGATAATGTTCCCTTAGTTGCCCATTTTGAGCCTAAATTAAAAATTTGATTTTCTGTGGTAGCCTACATTGATTTGAAAAATTCTTTGTTAGTACCTTTGGAATTTTGAATGAGCAATTGAGAGGAATGACACAAGAAAAAATATGGTAAAAGTGATTAGGTTTTTTTCTCTTCCAAGTGAAAAACAGAGAAAGATGAAAAGACAATAAATAGAATAAAAGGAAGAGAATTGAAAGGAAAAAGAAGTGAAAAGGAAATAAGAATGATAATGATTTTGGAGTTGTGTGTGAGTCTTAATTGTATTCATTGCTCATTCATAATTGTAGAGGGAAATTTGTCTTTGCATTTTAGCCCTTAGTTTTATCCTTTGTTTCTTTTATCCCATCTTACACTTTTAACCATGGCCTCATTACAAACAATTATAAGACCTTTTGTTTTTTGTGTGCATTCAATAATTTCAGTGGAGATTTGGGTCTATGGTCAAGCTTATGGTAACACATTGTCATTGTATGAACTTGTGCGCATTATTGATATATAACCCTTGATACAAATGAGAGATACACACTGTGAGGTTGAGAGTGTTCACTAGTCCTGAGTTCTTGTTGAGTTTGTTACTCTAACCAGGTTTCAATTGTATGAATTGCTTGTGAAAATAAGTGTCTAAGTTTGTGAGTCGAAGTCCTAGATTAGGTGCGTACATTTTGATTTAGAGGGTAGTCTTGTGTTTTAGAATTTTTATTTTACTTTTGCCTAGGACATGCAAAATACTATGTTTGGGGGAGTGAATTGGGTCTAATATATGATGTTTTGAGCATGAATTAGACAACCTTTTACTAAGGATTTGATTTGTTTCTCTTGCAAATTTGGAACTTTTTGTATAGTTTTTAGGAAGTTAGGTAATTTAGAATCCTTTGAACGTTTTGATTCGTTTTGAGTTTGTTTCAGGTACTTTCGAAGCTTAATTGAGGAAAATAATTATGGAACTAAAAAGAGGACGAAAAGACCTAGAAAATGGCGCAAGAACGGAGCGAAACGGAGTCGAAGCAGGGCTGGCATGCCCAAGCGCAAAGGCGCGCAACCCCCGGTCAGCACCATCAAATCAGCTTTTGTGCCCAGGCGTGTGGCTCTGGGCGCCCAGGCGCGCGCACCTCGAGAAAGCCCAATTGGTCCGATTTCTAATCAGATTTGCTCCAATTCAATTGGGATTAGTTTTATACTTTAAATATAGGTTTTTCCATTAGGTTTTGTAGACTTTTCAGAGGCAATTAGAGATTAGAATAAAATTAGGATTAGAGAAGAGAGGTTAGTTCTACAATTGAGAGCAAGGAGGCAAGGCACAAGGATTGAAGATCAACATTGTTGGAGGGATCCACTTGATGATTGAAGATCTCTTAGGGGTAAATTCATTATTGTCTATGATTATGAGTTTTTCCCATTCTTTGTATTTCTTCTTCCAATATGTGTAACTGAACCTCTTGTTAGGAATAGGGTGGATTTGTATGGATCTTAATTTGGCTATTTATTCATGAATTAATGTTTTTCCTTTTTAATCAATTGTTTGGCTGCGTTTTAATTACAATTCATAGAATTGGCCACTTTATGTTTTGATTTGGTAATCTGAACCTTAATTGGAAGATTAGGATTTAGATTAGGCCTTTCAACCAAACAATATAATTATTCAACTCGTAGGAATACCTTTGGGTAATTGTATAACTTTCATAAACTAGAACTCACTTAAGGGATTAAGGGGTAAAGTTTAGTAAGAAACGTAAAAGGCATGAGAGATCTAGCTTTTATTGTTTTTTGAGTTGTTGATTTATCAGAAAACAGATTTTCATAATAAATAACATGATCCTACAATGAAACCAAGTTCCTAACCTTTTCCATATTTGTTTCTAAAGACTTTTTGTTTTCTAAATTGTTTCATTCTTTAAATTCTACACTCTTATCTCAAAACTCAAAACCAATTCAAGTTTCACATAGTAATCGCAATTAGGTGAAAGAAATTAGAAACAATTTACAATCCTCGTGGGAACGATAACTGGTCTTACTGACTATATTACTTGTCGATCCGGTATACTTGCCGGTAATCCAATAGAGCACGGTGGGGCTCGTCGCGGAAACGTGGTGGTCGAGGGAGGAGGTGACGGTAGTAATAGTGGTTTCCCTGGCTGCGTTTGCGACAGAGAAAGTCTATTCCCCGGTGAAACGCGGTTGAGCACTTGTGATGGAGATGTTGGTTTGCATGGTGGTGCACGGTGTCGCTGCCGCAGGAACCGTGGTGGTTGATGGTGGAGGTGTCGAACTTGCCCTCGGTGCTTCATCAGAGGTGGTTGACATTTGAGACGTGGTGGCTTCATTTTTTTATTTTTCTGATTTTGTTATGGTATATGGTGTTGGAGTAGAGAATAAGAGTGAGACATGGGTTTTTGAAGATGAGTAGAATATGAAAAATAGTGGTGAGATTAAGGTGGATATTTGATTTTGGATGAGGAGTAACAGATCTAAGAAGGTTGAGATGAAGGGTAATATGGGGGAAGGGTAATATGGTGGTGATGTTGGTTCTAAAGGTTGGGGCCATTGTGGAAAGGAAGGTTGAGGTTATGATTGAAAAAGATAATTGTAGATCTGAGAGGGAAATGAACCTGGACCATAAGGGCTAGAGTTCGGTGTTTGTTCTTGGTCATATGATGAATAATAGGGATGAGATGGTGGTGGTTGGGAAGGTGGTGGCGGTTGGTGCTGATTATGGAGCTGATGGTGGTGTAAATAATATGATCTATAATGGTAGTTTGCCATTAGGTCTTCATGTGATAAGGTAGGTGTAAGGAAATGGTTGTATTGTGGTAGACATGATGTGAAACAAATATGACATGGTGGTTGATGGTGAGAGTATGGTGGCTAGTAATATGCCATGGTTGATTATGGAGGTTGGATAAGAAGATGAAAGCACCAATTGATAGGAAGAAAATGAGTTCCTATCAAGAATACTAAAAACTACACCTAAAGAAGATAACAAAAACTAATAAAAGACTTAATTCATTTAATTCCTTGATTCTTGAATAACGTTACAATGCTTATATAATAAAATAGTAAATTGTTCTGTCGTAGAATTATTGGACTTGGACTATCCGGCCAAGTATCCAGCAACTCTACCTGTTGATGTCATACGTAAGGAGGGCACCTTGAATACCAAAATACCCACACTCTGGTCGTTTACTTGGGTGTTGTGTGTGTATGTGTGAGCCAGTAAGATACATACCTGCTTGTCTTACCAGGCTTATATAGGCATACCCGCTTTATTGGTGTTGATTACTGCCATCATAAGGCAGGTGATGTTTCTGTAAATGGTAGAGTGTAATGGCGGGTATCATAACGTGCATGGTCCAATGCTCAACGGGATAACAGATTTCATTGGATTCCTTGACACGTGCAGTTAATATGACATCGTCTTATCAGTATAACGGTCTAAGGGTAGACATAAGATCGTTGAGGAATCTTACCGGTATACTGGTATGAAGGGAGGTGGGCCAATAGGACCTCTTGCCGGTATGCCGGTATCTGCGTAACTGGGCCACTGAGGCCTCTTACCGGTATGCCAGCAGTATCAACACAATTGGGCCGCTAAGGCCTCTCATCGGTATGCTGGTATCAGCACAATTGGGTCGTTAAGGCCTCTTACCGGTATTCCAGTATCAGCACAATTGGGCTACTAAGGCCTCTTACCGATATGCCGGTATCGACATGATTGGGCCACTAAGGAATTCCTCCACTTTCGAGAGTACATTTAGTTTCAAGAGACCTCACCGCTAAAGAGCTTCGGCTGCCTTTTGACCTAAAAAAAAGGAAAAAGGGGCGGCTGCCTTTTGACCTAAAAAAAAGGAAAGGGGGGGGGGGGATGGAATCCAATCCAATCCCTTTACAGCGTTTGATTGTTGAATATAGATAGCAAAGAAGAGAAAACTAGAGGATCTAGAAGAAGAGAGATAGCTGTAAAACGAAGATAATTCATTTAATCAATGAACTGTTACATCTACAGGTGTTGTCGTAGGGGTTTCTCAAACAATCAGATAATGATTTAACTAGAATTTAATTAGAACTAACATCTTTCAACCTTCTTTTAGATCAGAGAAACATAATGAAGAACAAAAAAAAAAGGACAAAATGGCTTGCATAAAAAAAATCACAAAGGAAAATTGCAACCAAAATTCATTTTTGTGCTAAAGAAATATACAAACTTAAAATTGTTAAGGTTGCATCTCAAAATTAATTTGCAATAAAAAAAAGTAATTCAATAAGTATTTAAAAGATTATACTGATGTTGATTCAAACGATAAAGTTAGATAAACATATTGGCTGTTTAGTATGAGTTTGGATCAATATATGAAGAACACCACAAAGGATACTATGCTAGTGAATTAAATGACAAACAATCTCAAAATATTTGGTGCACTCATGAAAGATACCGTTATTGACAATACCAATGGTGACCATATTGTCACAAAAATAATGGAGTATTGTTGAGAGAAAAAAACAAACAGAAAGTTTGCGAGTAGCCATTGAATCCAAGATATCGCATTAGTACACGTTCATTTGTAATATTCTACTTCCAAAATAGAACGAGGTATGAGAATTTGCTTCTTATTATGCCCAATCATAATAGTCTCCAAGAAAAATGTAATATCTAGTAATGGAGCAAATGATCAATGAGAGCATCACCCAATCAAAATCAGAATAGGCTCGAAGAATAACAGGAGAACCAACTTAGAAAAGAAATTCGGCCATGAGAAATTTAACCTTTATGTAGCCATGAGAAATTTAACATGGACTATATCCTGGTATCAACAGATTCTGATTTTAAAATTATAAGTTTCGATTTTGTTTTGGATAAAATAAGCCGCGCTATTTTAAGTCAAATAATGTCTTAAGTTTTTTATTTAAATGTATGTACAATAGAACGGTTTAATGCCCAAACACTTGTGAGTAAGGTTGTTCAAGGTTTCTTCAGAAACTAAAACTCTTATTGATGTAAAATATAGGCAAAATTTATGTTTTGGTCCTCTAAGTTATTTTTTTTTTCAATTTCTTACTTTAACCTTTTTTTTTTCAATCTCATCCCAGAAGTTTTCTTTTCCTCCTTAATTTTCTCATTTTCAACCAAAATTCATGATTTTGGTATCATTAAGTTCATAATAAAAGGATCTATAAAACGTAATCATCACTTTTTTAAAATTTTACCATTGTCGTGTCCTTTGTCAAGATCAACCTTGAAGCTATGGAGGAACTTCGAAGAATAATTCCAACTAAGAGATTAATGTAGGACTTTTAGGATTTCTATATATTCAGTTGGGATAAACAAGTTCTCCCTAGCCAACAATGTGTGTGCTAGTGTCAACTTAGGGATGAGAAGACGTACCTTAGCCCCTATAGCATGGTGGTTCTTATAGGGGATTACCTGTGCGTTGTGGGCCGTTCTGATAAGGCTTCTGAAGAGGAAGAACTCAAATAGGATTCGTAGAGGTTATGATAAGATCATATCCGTAAATCCTGTAGGCGATAGACTTTATCCAATACTGTTTTTATCTAACCAAGAGTCGTGGGAATCTAGGAGAAGTGGTTAAGCTTGATGAGACTGTAAACGATAGAGATAAGGATGAGAATCCTATGCTCGGGGTTAATCTCATAAGCATGTAACATCTCTATAATACCCAATTTGCTCGGTGTAACATTCCGACCGTAGGCCTTGTCCCAGCGTCTAACTAGTCGGATCAAGATGATTTTAGTCGCGTAACGCTCAGTATACTACAGGTCCACTACATAAGTCCCCCAAGCTCGGTTGGGTGATTTGAGCCCTGCCGAGTTGAAGAGACAAACAAACTATTGGCCGATCAAAGGTAGGTATCGTTGAGGAAAAGAGAGATATCCAGTTGTTTTAGAGCACTCAGCAGAGCTGTCCTTTCGTTGTCATGGGAAAGACCTTTTAGTGCTTCTTATGCCTCCACGTGTCCCTACTAGTATCGGGAAGTGAAACGTTATGATTTCAAAACGCCAGATGTGTGTTTACAAGAGAAATGGGCTTTCGCTGATTTGGCCCAAACCTTTTAGATAGTGGAGGGAGCCCTTCTTTGTCATTTGTTGAGCGCTCGCCGTAGTGTTTCTTAGGATTATTTTATGTTTTGCTACACTTAATTTCTTAGGGTTTGAACTGAAGCCGTGGTAAACATGAGTGAGGATTCTGTAAACTCTGATGTACCAAGAACACATGAAGAAGAAAACCCAGATAGTTGCGTTAAACCAATTGCAATGCATTTTCCTCGGACTTTGAAAGAGTTCAGAGAAGGTGTGATTCACTATAGGATCGCTGAGAGGGTAGAACAGAAGAGGTTAAGGAGGCAGCGGAGAGGTATTCACTGTTTCAATTTGTTTGGGGAAATTCTACCCAGAAAGGGAGGTGTTCCCCAACCGATAATGTTCGTAAGTGTTTGATCAGAAATAATCAAGTTTTACTGTTTCTGACTCCGTGTGTGCCTCCTTTTCCTCAGGTATGAAGAGAAAGTGTGTTACAAATCCTGAACTTTATCCACTTCCACCAGATTCTGCCCAGTACGATTGGGTTGACCGAGAAGTTGTGGGCACCCCATCCGAGCTTTCGACCGACGAATCTTTAGAGCAAACTAGAGCCATAATACTGCCTTGCCCTGGTGATGATGCTGGAAACTTGTATTCCCTAAGTCCAGTGGGTCCTAACGAAAGAATTTGCACTCGTATCCCCGAGGGCAGCACTGGTTTATATTTTTATGAGGAAGTGATTACCCGTCTAGGAGTTAGGATGCCTTTCACCAACTTTGAAATAGAGGTTTTAAATACATTAAAGTGGCCCCTTCTCAGTTGCACCCGAACGTCTGGGCCTTTGTTAGAGGTTTTCAACAAGATTGCTCTGCCATGGACTGGTCTTGTACTATTCCAACTTTTTTCTATTTGTTTGCTCCGCAATCCAACGCCTTTGAAAAAGGGTCCCCCAAACGACCTTGGGTTTCCTTGAAATCACGAAACGGATATGCTCTTTTTACCAAGTATTCCGAGTCTTGGAAAGGGTTCAAACCTTTCTTTTTTAAGTATAACTTTGTTGGAAATGGTGTTTGTTGGTTCACACGAGCTGGTGAAGAGCGACCGATTCCTCGATTCCCTCTTCAATGGAGTGCTAGTTTTTTCAATCGGAGGATTGCTTCGTACTGCTCAGAGTGGAAAGAGCTTGCTGAGCACGAGAAGGAAGTGTGTCGAGCGTTTGAGAGTTACTTGGGCACCAATGGGATGATTGAAACGAGGGATATAGTGAATATCCCCTCAACAGATGTCAAGGCTCAGCTTGGTAAATTATTATTTTTTGCTTTTAAACTTGTAAATTTATTTGGATCTAATAACACTCAGTTTCCTTTGCAGATAAAATGGCTTCTCGTATGGCTGCTCTGCTCCAAGGGGGTAAGAAAAGAAAAGCTCCTCCTACGAGTGCAGCCTCAGAGTCGTCGAGTATAAGCACTCCCAGTTTGAGCACTCCGACTCCTACTGCCTCTCCGGTCGAAGTGTCTCCTCGGCCAGCCTCCAATTTGGTCATTGTTACGGCTTCTCCGGCCTCAAGTGCTCAAGCACCCTCTCCCCCTCCTCAACTTACTCGGCGTCAAAGGCTCGATAAAGGGAAAGAGAAAGTTTCAGAAAGAGCAAATGTCAGGGCCGAGGGGACAAGTACCAAAGCTGCCTCTGTTCCTACTCCTTCTCCGACTCCACCAGTTGCCTCGGTTTGGGATCGTGATTTAGATGAAAAATTTGCCAAGTTTATCTGCCGAAATCCGGCTTCTCCTGGTTTGCTAGTCTTAGTGCTGCCGAATGGTCTCGCTGCAATTTGAATATGACAAAGTTTTTGCTCCGAAGTGCCAACTTAACCTATTATCTGTCTCAGAACTCAGAGGATTTGTTTAAAGGCCTTAACATTGAGCAGAAAGAGGCTCGTGAGATGCAAGCGGCTCAAGAAGCCAGTTTGTCGGACGAACTGGTTCGAGTGAAGAATGAGCTGGAAAATCTAAAAGCTGATAAAGCTGAGCTGATCAAGGAACGAGATTCTTTGAAAGTTTCTCAAAAGGCGGTGGAAGATCGGAAAAAAGAAGTTGAAGAGGCACTGAAAAAGGAGCTGCAGGAGAGCCGACAGAGGATTGATGAGTTAGATTCTGAAGTGAAGTAGTCTGCTGCGACTGCTCAGAAATTCAAAGAAAAAGCTCTTGTTTTCAAGAAAAAGGCAGCGGCCAACTTCTATAATTGGGATAAGGGTGTTGATGATTCCTTCGTTTCTGCGATTAAACAGATCCAACTTCTGAACCCTGAAACCGAGTTTAGGGTGGTCGGAGCACACCCTTTCCATTGTGTAGAAGATGGGAAGTTGATCGATCTTGAAACCAAGGCTGAAGTTGATTTGCAAGCAGAGAACCTTCCCAATCCTCTAGTAGAACTGACTGAGGCTCCTGAATTTGATGATAAGGACATTGTTTTGTCAGATGATAAGGCATGATCTTGGCGGGCTCAGTGGTTGGCTTTTATTTTTATCTTTTCTGTTTGTATGTAGGATTTCTTTTCTGCTGCTCGTTGTATTCGAGCGTCTATACATGCTTGTTTTGACCAAACTTCTTGAACTCTTTCGGAATTGACTTTTGATTAACTTGCTGTTAGCAAATTGTATCACTGCCTGGTATGTTTTTTGCTTCTTTTTGATTTCGTTCGTCACGTTACTGGTAGATCTTTCCGAGTGTAAACTCTTAGGAGTAATTTGTGATAATTTTTGGGCGTAGAATCGCATTATTCGCATGTATAGTTAATTGTGAGTAGAACTCGGATCGTCGACTTTAGCCGAAGCGGGATCCTCGGACCGCGAAATAAGGAGAGTAATTTCCTGAGTTTCGGCGTTCTATGAATACGTTGTTAAACTCTTGTAAATGAACTAAACTATCCTCAAACAAAGAAAATAAAATGGGAGCTTAGCTGTAATAAGCTCTGAGCTTGGCCACGTTCCAACTGTTATTGATATCGGTGCCCGAGAGAGTCTCCAACCTGTAAGCGCTAGTTCCAGATTTAGCCTTCACTCGGTATGGAGCTGCCCATTTTGGCTTCAGCTTTCCAACGCCAGCATTTCCTTTACCATTATCCGCTCGGCGAAGGACCAAATCTCCAACCTCAAAGCTTCGCGGTCGGACCTTCTTGTTGTAGTCTCGGGCCTGTCGCTCCTTTACCTTCCTTTCATGAGCTACCGCATTCTTTCGTACTTCTTCAAGTAATGTGAGTTCTTCGCTGAGCATATTGTTGTTAGTTTCCGAGGGACGTTCAAGCATCCTAAAGGTGGGGATTCGCTTTTCGATTGGAACGATAGCGTCGCAGCCGTATGTCAAACGAAAAGGGGTCTCATCTGTTGAGGAATGTACAGTTGTCCTGTGTGACCATAGGATGCTCGGAAGCTTATCTGCCCAAGTGCCAGCTGCGTTGCCGAGTTTCTTTTTTATACCGTCCAAAATGGTTTTGTTGGCGGCCTCGGCTAATCCATTGGTTTGTGGGTGTTCAACGGAACTGAAATAGTGAGTGATTCCCAGGTCGGCTGCTAATTGTTGAAAATGAGAGGCTGCGAATTGCAATCCATTATCAGTGACTATGGAACGAGGCACTCCAAACCGAGAGATTATTTCCTTTACAAAGAAAGACTGAATTCGGGTCGTAGTGATTGTTGCTAATGGCGCCGCTTCAATCCACTTAGTAAAGTAATCAACGGCCACGACCGCAAACTTCAACTGTCCAGGTGCCGTGGGAAACTTTCCAATGATGTCCTTTCCCCATTGATAGAAAGGCCAAGGAGCTCCGAGAGAATGTAGCTCTTCTGCGGGTCTTTGGTAAGTGTCACTGTGAAACTGACATTGAACACACTTCTTGACATGTTCCATGGCATCTTTTTGAAGTGTGGGCCAGAAGTAACCTACCCGGATTATTTTCCGAGCTAGAGATTTTCCGCCCATATGATGGCTAAAGATTCCTCCGTGGATCTCCTCAAGGATTTCTTCAGCTTGAGATGGACTGACGCATCTGAGCATAGGAGAGTCGAAACCTCTCTTATAGAGGACACCATTAAGAACCGTGTATTGAGATGCTTTCTTAATCAACCTACGAGCCTCTGTCTGATCTTGGGGAACGAAACCGTGTTGTAAGTAGGTGAGAATCGGATCCATCCAAGATTGAGATAATGAAACTGCAAGAATGACGCTTGGTTTGGGAATGGTTTCTTGTATCAAAATCTTGTTGTTTTCCGACCCCTTCGTACTTGCCAGTTTAGATAAAATATCGGCTTGGGAGTTTGAATCTCTCGGGACATGGGAAATGTCAAACTCTGAAAAGTTGGAGATAATTCGCTTTACCTCTTCAAGATACTTCTGCAAGATGGGCTCCTTAGCCGAGTACTGCCCCTTAATCTGAGAGACCACTAATTGTGAATCGCTGAATACTGACACCCGAACCGCTCCAAACTCATGAACCATTTTGAGGCCTGCAAGGACTGCTTCGTATTCTGCCTGATTGTTTGAGGTTTGGAATTCAAACTTCAATGAGTACTCCATGCAAAGTCCTTCGGGATTTTCAATAATGACACCAGCTCCCGCTCCTTTCCTGTTGCTCGAACCATCTACATAGACTGACCACAAATTTTGAGGAATATCCGAGGGAATCTCGGTGAATTCAGTGACAAAATCAGCAAGAACTTGAGACTTCATCGCCTTCCTCGGTTCATAGACGATATCAAATTCAGATAGCTCTACTGACCATGAAACCATCCTGCCAGCTAGGTCGGGCTTGTGAAGGACCTGTCTAAGAGGTTGAGCTGTCCTAACCATGATTCGATGCGCTTGGAAGTATTGTCTTAATCTCCGAGCAGATATGACCAAACAGTATGCGAGTTTCTCAAGCTTTTGATATCGCAACTCGGATCCCTGGAGAGCTCGGCTAACAAAATAAATTGGGGCCTAAACTCCCGAATCCTCTCGTACCAAAACTGAACTGACTGCAGCATCCGCCACTAACATGTAGAGAATGAGGTTTTCACCGGAAAGAGGGCTGTGAAGGACTGGTGGGCTGGAGAGGTAGTTCTTCAACTGGACGAAAGCTTGTTCGCAATGATCATCCCAAAGGAAGTTTTTATTTTTCCTAAGGAGCTGATACCACGGTAAGGCTTTCCGAGTGGCTTGAGACAGGAACCTGGAAAGGGCTGCCACTCGACCAGTGAGTTGTTGAACTTCTCTAAGACTGGTTGGACTTCTCATTTCAAGGATGGCTTTGCACTTGTCCGGATTAGCTTCAATACCCCTTTCTGTTAGCATAAAACCAAGAAAGGACCCGGCAGGAACTCCGAACACACACTTTTCAGGATTTAGCCTCATAGAATATTTTCTTACTCGGTCCAATATGGTCTTGAGGTCTTGGGCATGGGTCTCTTTCTGTTTGCTTTTTGCAATAATTTCATCAATATAAACCTCCATGTTTGAGCCGATCATCCCTTGAAATACCTTATTCATCATCCTTTGATACGTAGCTCCCGCATTCTTCAATCTGAAGGGCATGACATTGTAGCAGTACGTTGCCTTATCGGTGATGAATGTGGTTTTATCTTGGTCGGCCGGGAACATAGGTATCTGGTTGTAACCAGAGTAAACGTCCATGAACGAAAGGAGTTTGTATCCGGCCGAATTGTCGACGAGCTTGTCAATGATAGGAAGTGGATACTGATCTTTTGGGCAGACTTTGTTTAACTCTGTATAGTCGACACACATCCTCCATTTCCCATTGGGCTTTTTGACCAAGACGGTGTTAGCTAACCAGTCTGTATAGTCGATTTCCCGAATGAAGCCAGCTCGGAGTAATTCGGCAACTTTTTCCTCAATGGCTGCGGCCTTTTCTGCACTAACCTTTCTTTTGCGTTGTGCCACTGGTTTTGCCCCTGGAAGAATACTCAATTTGTAGCAGATAAAATTAGGGTCAATCCCCGGCATATCGGCCGAGGTCCATGCAAACAGATCCCTATTAGCAATCAGCAGAGCGGAAAGTTCATCCTTAACACTCACGGGGAGATCAGAACCGATTTTGACTTGTCTGACGGGATCATCACTCAAGGTTAAGAACTCCCATTGTCCCTTCGGAGTCGGTCTGTTTCTGTCAGATTCATCCCGCACATCAAGATCCGCCAAGTTAATGTTACCTTTTCCGAGGGAAATTCTTTCCATACTGTTCTGGTCCTTGTTCTTAACCTTTCCTAAACTTGCATTGTAGCATTTTCGTGCTTCCTCCTGCTCGGCTTTGACTGTTACTACCTTGTCATCTGTTCCGACGAACTTCATAGCCAAATGAACTATTGAAACTACTGCACCGAATGCTTGTAAGGAAGTTCTTCCGAGGATGGCGTTGTAGGCCGCTGGACAGTCAACTACCAAGAACTTGATTATCTCAGTTCTGGCCGAAGGCTGTTGTCCGAGGGTGACAGGAAGTTGAATGTATCCCTTGGGCTCGATGGTGTCCCCCGTAAAGCCGATCAATTCCCCTTCGAATGGAGTGAGATTGCATTCCCTAAGTTTCAGTGCTTTGAACAAAGGGAGGAACATGATATCCGTCGAGCTCCCTTGATCGATAAAGACGCGTTTTACTTCGTAATTACCAATAAGGGCTGTGATTACCATGGGATCATTATGACCTGGGAGGATCCCGTCCAAATCGTCATCATTGAAAATGATGGGAACATTTTTTGTTGATATTTTGCAAATAGGCTTCTGGTTCACGGCTAGGATTTGGTTGATGTATTTCTTCCTGTCGGCTCTTTTCTCTCCTCCCCCGGCGAATCCTCCGGCAATAGTGTTAACTAAAAACTCATTGTTCGTTGGATTCATGTCAATGACCGGGGTGGGCTCAGTTCTCTATTTCCCTGCATTCTTGTCATCTGGTGATCTACTTCTTTGGCGTTTGGTCTTCACTGGTGAATGGGATCTGTTCCTGCCTCTTCTTCCTGCTGCATCTCTGATATACTGTTGCAGCTTACCATCTCTGATCATTTCTTCGATTAAATCTCTCAACCAAATGCATTCGTCGGTTGTATGTCCATAGCCCTTGTGGAAGTCACAATATTTTGACCTATCACGCTGTGCGCCCTTCCTTAAAGACGGAGGTCTTGGGCAGAGCGTAAGTCGGTCTGCATCGTTTCCCGAAGGATTTGGCTCCTTGGAACAGTCAGAGGAGTGTATTCCTGATATTTATTCCTTGGAGGTATCCTTTGGTCCCGATCGTTCCTGTCCTGTCTGCCACCAAAACGTTCGTCACGTTTATGTTTATTCTGTCCTTGAGGGTCAGCCCGTTGCCTATCGTCTCTGAATTTCTGCTCTTTGTGGAATTCCTCCAAGTTGATGAATTTATTTGATCTCTGTCTGAGCTCCGCCATGTCTTTTGGAGGTTTTCCGATCAGCGATTTTCTGAAATCCCTTGGCTGTAAACCTTGTGTAAATAACAACACCTCCACACCTGGCTCCAATCGGAAAACAGAACTAGCCTCCGTATGGAAGCGTGACAAGTAATCTTTTAATGACTCATCTTGTTTTTGCATAACTGCAGCCAGTGTGTGGTCGGACTTTGGCTGGATGCAGCTGGCTGTGTATCTGTTTAAAAATACTCGTTTCATCTCTTCCCAAGAATTAATGGAATTTCGAGGGAGAGAGGAATACCACCGCAATATCGAGGGCTCAAGGCTCATGGAAAAAGCTCGCCATTTCATCCGATCGCCACCTCCATAATAATTCATAGCCCCTTCGTAAGAGACTATATGGTCAACTGGGTCGGTCAGGCCGTTGTAATGTGGTACGTTGGATGGATCCAAGTATCCCTGAGGGGTTTCAAATTCCATGATATACGGTGTAAAAGGATGACCTGGGTGAAAATCATCTTAGCCGTGATTTGTGGTTGGGTTTATATGGAAATTTTGTGGTGGGGGAAGTTGCATTATCGGAAGTGGCTGAGGATCCATGGTCTGTGTTATTGGGTTTTGCGGTTGTATGGTAGTCGGTTGACTTTGAGCAATCCTTGTCATAGCTTGTTGTTGAAGGTCGACAATAAACTACAACCATGAAAAAATAGATTTTAGGATATATTTGAAAAAAAAACTACTTTTAAAACGAAAATAAAAAAATAAAAAAACGAAATTGACAAACAAAAATAACTTAAATTTTGCATAAAATATATTACTTGTGAAATGAGTAATATGTTAACATTCCATCCTTAGTGGGAAGAAATACAACCCAAATATAAATGACATGGTTGCACCATTCCGTAACACGGCCATATCATTTTGTTTGGAGGAAAAAACTTCTAGAAGGAAAATCAAGGTTTTTGCTTCAACGATTAACCCAATGTGTCAAATAAATGACAGACCATTTCTCCTTACTTGGTGAAGAAGTATTTCAGACTCTTGCTAAGAAAGTTTGAAATTTTTTATTTTTATCTTTTAAAAAATATAAATTATTAAGGCAAAACTATTAGATTGGTCATGTAAGTTATTTTTTGGTTGCGATTTCGTCCCTTAACTTTTTTTCGTTTCAAATAAATTCGAAAGTTTGTAACTTGTTTCAAATAAATCCTTCTGTCCAATTCTATCTTAACACCGTTAATGAGAGCCTCCTACGTGGCAACCAATGGTCTTACAAGGCTAAAACTCAACGTTACACCCCAAAACGATGTCGTATGAGGCCAAAATAAAAGCTTATTGGGTTATCCCTAACTATTTTGATTTTCTCTTTTGGCCTCATATGACATCATTTTGGGTGTGTAACGTTGAGTTTTAGCCACGTAAGACCAATGATTGTCATATAGGAGGCTCCCATTAACGGTATTAAGACAAAATTGGGTGGAAGGATTTATTTGACATAAGTTACAAACTTCCGGATTTATTTGAAACCAAAAAAAGTTAAGGGACGAAATCGCAACCAAAAAATAACTTACAGGACCAATATAGTAGTTTCGCCAATTATTAACTAGCTTCTAGAGAAATAACAAAGGCAATACTCATACTTTGGCCTTCTAGATAAATTTTTTTTTTTCTATTTTGTCCTTAACTTTTTTTTTCTTTTTTTCAGTTTCATCCTACAAGTTGTCAACATTTGTCACATCCGTCCTTTCCATCAATTTTTGTTTAACACCATTGAAAAAAAATCCAATGTGGCATTAACGGTTAAGCTGAGCTCCATACTCCTCACGGATCTCCCATAAAAAGGTCCGTGTGGGGACCCTCCCCTTCCTCCTTCTTTCGTCTTCTTCCTCGTAAAAGAAACAAATTTCCATATGCACCAACAAAGTAACAAACCAATTCTTATCTTCTGGACCACTAACAATAAAAAATGGCTTATTTAAGGTTTTGATCCCGAAAAGTTGGAGGTTTTTTTATTTTGATCCCTATTATTACCTCCGTCCCTAATTATAAGGCCCTCTTGAGAGATTTCACGTCCATTAAGAAAGTGGAATAATTTAGTTAATTGTATTGGAAATGTGAACTTTTGATATGTATTTTCAAAATTACCCCTATTAATATTATTGGAAATCTAAAAAGTGTTTAATAAATAAGGATGTTTGTGGAAAAAAAAATAATTAATGCTCATTGAAAATTGGTAAATGGTCTTATAAATATGGACAAAATAAAAGTGTTAAGAGAGTCCTTTAATTAGGGACGGAAGGAGTACTTTTTTTGACATTGAATGATTAAAATATTCAGAGAAGGTGACACGTGGAGATTTGACTGGGCTTTAACCAAAAAGGGCTCCTCATAGCTTAGTTGCGCGAAGAAGCCCAGTATATTTTTGTATGACCATTTCTACAATGCTTTGGTATATATATAATATTTTGTTATCAAGAATACTTGATGTGGGACTTCAAACTTCACGACACATGAAATTTGCTTTTGCAACTTGAAATCTGGATTCATTCATATGACTTGTTAATTTGGGTGATTGGCTTGAGTGATGATAACTCATCTACTAGGCATGACAAAATCTAATAAGCATCTCTCAAAATTCAACAATAGGAAGGATAAAAACATCAAAATTGGCCGAAAATCTTGTTAAAAAAGCAACTATCTTTAGCATATGTAAGGCCACCACAAGTTCCTTTCTTTTCATCTAACAAAACCGAAGGCTTTTAATATGGTGTCGTATCTATACGACACCATGGGTGGGTCTAGTATTTGACCGGCTACAGTGGGTTAAAATTGGTCCCAAAAATAAATGAAATCCCCGTTAACATTCGCACATTCTTCATCTCTCATTATGCAGACAAGTAACCCAACAAAATTCTTCATCCCTCCTTCCTACACTAGAAAATGATTCCTTGCAATTCCTTCCAAATCCACAGACCACAATCAGTAACCAACTAAATTTTCTCCATGTTTCCTCCATTCCCAATTCCAATCCCTTCCTAGTCTCAATTGGATCTGAACCTCCCAACCAACCCAAACCAGACTAAAACAAACCAAACCATTTACTTTCTCTTCGCTCAGATCCAAGCTGACCTCCGCTCCAACGTTGCCCTCTGCCAATCTGGCGCCCTCCTCCAAGCTCTCTAACAATCCGTTGCAGGCCGCGACATCGCTGTCATCGCCAAATCCGCCGTCGAAGAGATTGTTGCCTCCCCCGCCTCCGTCGTCTTCAAGAGCGCCTTCGACCTCATTCGTTCCACTCGACTTATGGGACACCGTCTGCTTCGGCATCCGCAACGACTTCCTCTTTCCCGATCCCGCTTTGCCATTACCACAGAAGCCACAGCTCCGGCAAATCTGCGAACAGCTTCGAGGTTCTCATGATAACCCACCGCCACAAATGCTCCACATCTTCATGGCCTTAAGAAGCAACGTCATCCTCACAGCTTTCCGCAGCCACCTTCGTTCCTCGTCGGAGTTCATAGACGTTGTCCTTGCTATCATTGTCATTGGGTCTCAATCTTTTTTTTCTTTTTGAAGTCTTTGGGTCTCAATCTTTGTTTCAACTGAATTCATTTTCCCAATTATAAAAAAAATGAAAAAAAAAATATGACACTGGTAAAAAAAATTAGTGGATTGAGAAGATAATTTTATCTTCTTAAACTTTATTCTATTCTAATTATTGAATTATATTAATTGCTATTTTATTTCACTTTTTAATTTTTTTTAATCAAGATATTGGACATGAAAAGTAAATCAAAACACATGGTGGCTGCAGGGACACTTAGGATTTCCCCCTCCCCAGGTCATGGGTTCTAGTTCCAGACCTCCCATGTAAACCAAAAAAAAAAAAAAACACATGCATACTCTTTATTAAATTAACATCATCTTCCTATCTCTTAAATTATCAAAAAGAGGTCACAAAAAAAATTATCAAAAAGAAATATACCAAAAAATAAATAAATAAATTATCAAAAAGAAATTAACGGTGTAGAGATGATTACAAAAATTCTTTCGATATACTGTATTTAAAAACTACATGCACTTCACAGCAAATAAATTAATTTCTTGATATTTGGTATATAAATAATGCAAGAATAAGTCTTTAAATAAAATTAAGGAAAATGGTAAGTGAGTAAATCTGTTTCTAATACAAGAAAATTAATTATTATATTGCATTATAAAAAATTTTAAGTACACACAGTGTCAGATTCTAAAAAACAAATTTATTATTCAAAATTATAAAATAAAATAACATAGATAGTATGAAATCATTCAGATTTAAGAAAAAAATTCTTAATTATTTTCTAGGTTTACTTAAATATTTTACATAAATTTGATGTCTAAAGGATAAGTAAAAGTCTTTTTTAAAATCTAATTAAAAATTATTAAGTGCAAATTACCTTTACCATTAAAAAAATTATTAAGTGCAAATTACCCTTAGGATATACTCCAGTGGGGTTGTATCAGTATAGTGCACAGAAGATCTGGAATCTTATCCTTTGAATTTGTTAATATGTATGAAATACGTATAATACATGGTAACCTGTACATTAGGTTATAAGTTGGTTAACATTAACCATTGATCACTTTTTTCACTCAAATCAATGGTGATAAAGCTTGATCTCACTTGTGGTGCCAGAAATCTTGGCACCACATGAAACGTCATCAACAAAACCAAGCCATCAAGATTGACTTTAACAAACTTACTTGCTGGAAAATACATTATAATCTTTGTAACATCAAATGACGGATTTGATTAAATATTTTGATAGTTGCTGCTCAACATAACTCTCTTTGGTAAGTATTTTAACGTGCTGCGCTAGATTTGTAGGAGTAGTAGCAACTTGTCCAAAAATCAAAATCCTACTTGCATTGTTACTAGTTAACCAGGTTCCATAGCATTAGCATTAGCAAATAAGATTGGATAACAACCAATTTTGTAGATTAGTGCAAAAAACATATTCCAATTGGATCCTAGCACTAAAGCACCCTGGATTTGTTAGCCATCCTAACAATCTCACAAGATATGCAACCCACACTATTTGAAAAACGATTTTATAATACGACACCATGGGTGAGTCCAGTATTTCACCGGTTCATGTGGGTCATTGATGGACTTAGTAGCAATTTTAACAAGTGTCCTTTTTTATTTTTTATTTCTGTTTTTACCTTTTAATTATTTAGCTAGTTACCAAATTGTCCATGTTCTAATAATCTTTTTTCTCAGTTGATGAAAAAAAAACTAGAAAATCTAATCTTCTGTATCATAGAAAATCTTAATTTGTATTATTTGCACGTTATTATGTTCTAGAATTTTTTTGCACTTATTATTCTCTTTGATAAAATAGAGATATAGATAAATGTATTATTGACAGGAAATCCATTCCATGAGCAAACAAACACAAATGATAAGGCTGCCGTTGGTGTAGTTGAAACATCGCAAAACCAACCATCTGCATCTCAGAGCTTTGAAGAGGAGAAGACACCATGTCCATGCTGCCACCACCGCCCTTTCTTACGACCTCCACCACGCCGCCGTCAGCCTTCCGACTCCGCCAGATCGACCACCACCCAGCCCTCTTCGTTCTCCGTCTTCGTGGTCGAGCCCGAAGTGAACCCCGACCCTCTTCGTAGTTCACGCAACCCGCAACGCCAGATCGACCAGCAACCCGTGAACCCCGACGCCGACTCTGAACCCGCCGCAGTCGCTGCCCTTCTGCCGATAGTGAACCCAGCCCCCAACCCCACCGAACAAAGCGCCACCACACCCACCCCTAACCCCAGCGAACCAACCACCACCGAACCTACTAGTGAACCAACCCCCACCGAACCACTTGCTTCAGTCCTTTTAATCAGTCCCAATCGATCTTCCTTTGTTCTTCTTTGATACTTTTATTTTGTTCCTATTTATAAAATCATATAATTCATTTATATTTTTGGGCATGTTGATTTAATGTTTTGTTTTAGTGTCCAGAATATTGCTCTTATGACAAAGTATGCTTGTAGAGCATCCATGGTGGAATGAATGAGTAAGTGTGTAAGAAGAAGAAAATTGAATCGAGGCTTCAAGTTTCAGTGCAGTGAAATTTTAAGTCCCACATCGAGTATACTCAAAAACAAACAGTGTATATAAACCAACGCCTTGCACACTACAATATATGGCTTTGGACTTGAGATTGCTGGCATTCGAGCGGGGGACCAAAATCAAAAAACCTCCAACTTTAAGAACAAGAACAATAAAAAGTTATAACATATCACAACAATAACACCATAGAAAAACAAATACACGATGGCGGAGTTGGAGTGCGATGGCATGGATCATGTTGTGCAGTCGGTATGTTCACGATGGTGGATCCTGGCGTGCCAACATAGATAGAATTGTAGCAAAGAAGAGTGACGTGAAGACCGAGTGAGAGGCGTGAAATCAAACCCAGTCATGATCAGAGGTTGTCGACTCAATCTTTTCTTAACTGGTTCTTGTGGTGATGTTGGTTTTACAGGAGAAGACAAAGGTGAAGGAGGAAGGGGAGGGGCAAACATTGGCCATTCGAGCGGGGGACCAAAATCAAAAAACCTCCAACTTTAAGAACAAGAACAATAAAAAGTTATAACATATCACAACAATAACACCATAGAAAAACAAATACACGATGGCGGAGTTGGAGTGCGATGGCATGGATCATGTTGTGCAATCGGTATGTTCACGATGGTGGATCCTGGCGTGCCAACATAGATAGAATTGTAGCAAAGAAGAGTGACCAAAATATGGCTTTGGACTTGAGATTGCTGGCATTCGAGCGGGGGACCAAAATCAAAAAACCTCCAACTTTAAGAACAAGAACAATAAAAAGTTATAACATATCACAACAATAACACCATAGAAAAACAAATACACGATGGCGGAGTTGGAGTGCGATGGCATGGATCATGTTGTGCAGTCGGTATGTTCACGATGGTGGATCCTGGCGTGCCAACATAGATAGAATTGTAGCAAAGAAGAGTGACGTGAAGACCGAGTGAGAGGCGTGAAATCAAACCCAGTCATGATCAGAGGTTGTCGACTCAATCTTTTCTTAACTGGTTCTTGTGGTGATGTTGGTTTTACAGGAGAAGACAAAGGTGAAGGAGGAAGGGGAGGGGCAAACATTGGCCATTCGAGCGGGGGACCAAAATCAAAAAACCTCCAACTTTAAGAACAAGAACAATAAAAAGTTATAACATATCACAACAATAACACCATAGAAAAACAAATACACGATGGCGGAGTTGGAGTGCGATGGCATGGATCATGTTGTGCAATCGGTATGTTCACGATGGTGGATCCTGGCGTGCCAACATAGATAGAATTGTAGCAAAGAAGAGTGACGTGAAGACCGAGTGAGGCGTGAAATCAAACCCAGTCATGATCAGAGGTTGTCGACCCAATCTTTTCTTAACTGGTTCTTGTGGTGATGTTGGTTTTACAGGAGAAGACAAAGGTGAAGGAGGAAGGGGACGGGCAAACATTGGCCATTGAATGGGTGACATGTGTAAGAGGTGAGAGACCCAATTTGACCGTTAATGCCAAGGTGGATATTTTTTTTAATGGTGTTAGGCAAAAATTGACACATGACAAATGTTAACAAATTGTAGGACCATATTGAAAAAACTAAAATAACTTAAAAGATCAAAATATGAATTTTGCCTAGAAATAAATAAAAAGTAAATCTAAAAAAAAGTATATTTGCACCTTTTTAAAAAAAAATTAATTCAGTGATTTGCAACATTTGTTGTCCTTTGAGCATGTTCACTGTACCAGGAATATGAACCAGAATGTTGCCTAGAGAGACAACGGCCTACCAATTTAAGTAATCAAAAGTTAGCTGGTCGTCAGACTCTGTTGTCTTTTTCTTTTATTTTCTCCACAGATAGAAAATAGAATATTTATCCATTTAAATGGAAGCTATATGAAGTACATTCTGTGACAAGGATGCTGCACTTTAACATTTAAAAGGAAGGTACCTCCTAATAAATTCTCTCTGCCGTAGACACAGGACGTAAAAATACAACAATAACTGTAATGTTATCTTTGCTGCCACGTTCCACTGCTTCAGTAGCCAACCTCTTTGAGCACATTCCTGCCTCTTTAACTGTGTTTTTTATTATATTTATGACCTCCACACTGCTAATCACATCCCACAGCCCATCGCTAGCCATCACCTTCAATAATTTTATCACAAGCTTAATAATAAAGGGAATTTAATTAAAAAAAAAAAAAAAACAGTATAAAAATCACTGGGGTAACATGAGGTTGCTGCAAATAACATATACATATAAAAAGCTTTAAATCGGGTTTGTATATAATACTCATCCAAAGTCTTTGGATGAGTATAGAAACTCATTGCTGAATCTATGGCCAATGTATTTTTAAGATATTGGACGGTGAGGATTGTGCACCTGCTACCTGGGTTACTTATTCACTACCCTAAACCAGGTGCATGGTAGAATAAACTTTTTTTTTTTTCATTTTTGAACAATTTTTTTATTTTCTAGTAACCCTTATTGCTATTGGTTTGGCACGAAATTTTTTTGTTTTGGACCGAATATTTTTTAATATTTTTTTTGACAAATAATATTAAAAGGAATAATACTCATAAATAAAGTGTCATATCTGTACCCAAAAAAATGTTATATTCCATTCTTCCCGTTATCTTGGTAAAAGTCAAAATAATTAACAAAAATAGGAGAATATTTTTTTGATATAATTTTCAAAATAAAATATAATGCATGATTCATTCATTAATTACAAATTTTTATCACACAAATTTTCAATTTTTTTTTTATCTTTAAGATTTTTCATTTATTATTAAGATTTTTAAGTTAATATACAATCTTTGAGAAAATATTTAAGATCTTTTTATTAATTATTTTTATTTTGATTTGTGACAAAAAAAAAAACCTATATTTTTTTAACCAAGATAATGAGATTCTAAAAAGTGTTTATAATTATTATTGAGATTCTCATGACAATTATGCAGTATATTTTCATGGTTCAATTTTTAAAAATATACTCTCTCTGGTTATTATTATAAACCCTTTGATATTTTTATAGACCCTTTAAAAAAGTAAATTAGTATGATTAGAGGTATTATAAATGTAAATATTTGGTATACTTTTTTAAAAGTACCCCTATAATTATTATTGAAAATCTAAAAAATGATGAGTAAATAGGGATATTTATGAAGAAAAAAAAAGCAAATAATGCTATTGAAAATTTGAAATGTGGCTTATATTAAAGAATTAAAAAAAAATCTTCAAAAAATATTTATATTTAGGACCTTAGGAAGTACTCTATAAAGTGTATCAAGCAAAAAATAAAATATACATAAAAAATATTTAAAAAAAATAGTTTTGGAACATTAAAATTTAATTAAGGATCAAAAAATTAAATAAGAAAAACGTCCCACCAACTGACTAAGGCTCATGAAACGAGACGATTTGAAACAAATCTGCAACCAACAAATAATCTGGTGCAGCACTTGCAACGTGAGCCCATTGAGACAAGAGCAAATCTTAGCCCTCCACCCAGCTCAAAAATTACCACCCGTATATATATGTTAATAATTTGTTAATTAGAAACTTGAGGATGTTTTGGCTTGATGGTAATTGAAGCTATCTTATGGTAAGAGGTCGGAGGATCAAGTCCTTGCTTTTGTTTTATTGTCAATTTTTAACTTAACTAAAAATAAAATGCAAAACACGTTGGCATGACTGGGGACTCGAGCCCTTAACCTCAACAATTAAAGTCCAAGCATCTAGCCACACAACCTACTAATTGTTTGGTGTAACTTGTACCATAAATATATATAAGGTAACAAAATTTGAGGGGGAGAGGGACAGGTGGGACCTGCTCCTACAATCCTCCGCCACTGACCCGTATAATCAACAATGAGTTTACATACTCATCCACTTTCGATGAGTGTTGTAAAATGACCTTCAGAAAACATATTTAAAAACAATTCTTTAAAGCAAATGAATTGAAGAGAGGTACATCTAATGAGTTAAGGTTAACTTAAACAATCAGTTTTTAATAGTTTTTAATAATACCCTTCTATCTTAGCACATAAAGACAAGTGCTTTTGGAAATTTCATAGGCGTTCAATAGATTACTAGTTTGCGTATGCAAGTGTATTTTTCAAGATACTTGAAAATAAATAGTATTTGTATCATCAGTTCATTATGTCATAGGATTTTATGTTTTGGACACTCAAGCTAGTTATTGTTTGTAATTGCAGTGGATCAGACTCCAATCCAACAAATATTGCTTTATGCCGACCAGTTAAACATTGAAAGTAGAGAGCACCGACCATTATGTAGTCGGAATCACGTTGTACCGAGCTAGGGACACTTGAGTGAATTAAAGGTTTACGGGATCATGATCGAGCATCGAGCACAGGATCTTCATCCTTATCATCATCAGCTACGGTCCCAACAACCTAACTACCACTCCTAAATTCCCGCATAGCTCGATAAACCACGGGATAAAGGCTAGTGTTTATCCACTGCAGGATTTACAAAGATTATCTATCTTATCAACATCTTTACTAATCATATTCAAACACTCCCTTCTTACGGGCCTTATCAGAAGGCCCACAGACACACGTATCGGGTAATCCCCTGTAAGAACCACCAGGCTATGAGGGCTAAGGTACATTCTCTCTATCCCTAATTTGACACTATCACACACTTTGTTCACTAGAGAGATCCAAATCCCAACTAGATATTCAAAAATCTTACTAAGTCCTACACTAAACTCAATTGGGATCAGTCCTTTGGTTTTTCCAATATCCACTATGTCGTTCCTGATCAAGAACACTACAGTAATTTTGTAGGCTGCGAGAATCGGAGGGAGTGGGAGTGCTCGGAGCTGAAGATTCCGATGCTACACTGGTGGAAGGGGGCCTTTCTTTTCTTGCTACCCTTCATCAGCTCGGCCATTCGTGCAACCATGTTATCTGCAAAAAAAACAAAAACTCATCAAACACTTAAAATAAAGTCATAATCATACAACAAAATGATTCACAACGCAAGTATTATACCAAGCTGAGGGATAACACCAGCAGGGGGAGATTCACTATCTCCTTGGTTTCTATTACCCCTTTCTTAATCATGTACTCTTGAAATTCTTGGCATGTTCTTTTTTCCTCCTCGAACAAATTCTTCCACTTTGTGCTATAAGATTTGATCCGACGACAGAAGAATTGCTCGGTCCATTGTAAGGAAACCAAGGTAATGGGCGATTCTCACCAGCTCTCATAAACCAACAATCTCCGTTTCCAACGAAGCTGTATTTGAAGTAAAAATGTTTAAAAGTCTTCCATGATTCTGAATACTTTGTGAGCAAGGAATAGCCGTTACGGGTCTTTAGTGACACTCAGGGGCGTTGGGTTGACCCTTTTTTCAAACGCGTTGACCTGGGGAGCAAACAAATAGAAGAAAACCAGAATGGTGCAAGTCCAGTCCATCGTCGTGCATACTTGCTGAAAAGCTCGAACGAAAGCCCAAGCGTTAGGGTGCAATTGCGAGGGAGCAATCTTCAGTGTATTCAGAATGTCTACCTAAAGATCGGAAAAAGGCATCCTGACACCGAGCCGTGTCACCACTTCTTCATAACAGTAGAAACTTGAACTCTTCGCCAGGATTCGTGTGCAGATCCGTTCATTTACTCCCACTAGAGTGACTGTGTAGGAATTTCCAGATCTGTCACCAACAATAAAATGGCCCTAGTTTGTTCGACAGATTCTTCAGTTGTAAGTTCAGAGGGGGTGCTCACAACCTCTCGGTCAACCCATTCGTATTCAGCAGCGTTAGGAGGCAAGGGAAACAGCTCGGGATTTGAGACACATTTTCGAACCATACCCGAGGAAAAGGAGGCACACTCGGAATCAGTATCAACACAAAACGGGGCAATTCTAAGATACTAGCTATTTATATTACCAATTGGGGGGTCTCCACCTCGAAAAACCTCGGTAGAACCTCCCCAATCAAAGCTGTTGGTACCTCTCTATTGCCTCCTTAACCACGCTCGCACTATTCTCTCAGCAATCTTATAAGATAACACCCCTTGTCTTGACTCTACCAGATCCCTCGGATAATAAATCGCTAACGGCTTAACACTGGTACTTTGATCGTCTCCTTGGTCCGATAAAGGCGAACAGGAGTTCACCGATTCCTCACTCATCTTATCCTCTCACGACGAAAATCACGGTCTCAATGGTTCCAAGAAATCCCAGAAACGCAGAAACTCAAAAATCGTGAAGGTAACTACAACAACCATCCAACAAGAAAAAGAAAATGTTTTCCTAAAGCCAGAACAGGAACAGAACAATATTCAATGAAGTCAAGACAGATTCAAAGCCAAAACAGAAGGGTGAAAGGGAAATACGGTTAAGGAAGCACAAAAGGTTTCTCAATAACATAGGAGTATCTAAACGCGGTCCCTAAACAATCTCCAAAAATTACTAAACGCATGCAAAAACCAGAAAAGAAGAGGCAACCAGAAATAAAACAATACCAAAAATCAGTAAAGATACGAGAGAAAGAAGAATACCTGTAGAAGTAATTGTAAGAGAGGCTTAGAAAGACTTGGAAAGATATGCAGCGAGCACAACCATCAAGAAAAACTTGATCGAAGTCATAAAAACAAGAATCGTAGGACGCAAGGGTTTGAAGAACTTTGGGACCGTAAGGAGAAAATGAAACAATACAATTCAAAAATCAAATGAGGTGAAGAGCCAACTGTTTTCTCTTTTCTAAATTTTCCCTCCACTATAGAAACAGATTGGGCCTAAATGGAACTAAAGCCCATTACTAGAATAGTTGTAACCAGGGAAAGGCTTTTCAGTTCTAAAATAATCATGACATGACAAATCCCAATGTTGGAAAAGATACGTGGAGGTATGAGAAAAAATCCAAACGTCACCTCCGTGCAGACTAAAAGACAGAGGCACAGACCATGCTCAACAACTGGAGTCCTCTTCCAGTCAGATAAATCCAAACGGTCGGCTAACTCCTCGGCTTACCTTTAAACTTGGCACAGGTTCAAATCGCCTTATCGAGCTTGGGGGCTTATGTAGTGGACCAGACTCCAATCCGACCAATATTGCTTTATGGCGACCAGTTAAACACTAAAAGTAAAGAGCACCAACCATTATTTGGTCGAAATCACGTTGTACCGAGCTAGGGACACTTGAGTGAATTAAAGGCTTACGAGATCATGACCGAGTACAGGATCTCCATCCTTATCATCACCAGCTACGGTCCCAACAGCCTAACTACCACTCCTAGATTCCCGCATAGCTCGATAAACCACGGGATAAAAGCTAGTGTTTATCCACTGCAGGATTTACAAAGGTTATCTTATCAGCACCTTTACTAATCCTATTCAAACACTCCCTTCTCACGAGCCTTATCAAAAAACCCACAGAGACACGTATCAGGTAATCCCCTATAAGAACCACCAGGCTATGAGGGCTAAGGTACGTTCTCTCCATCCTTAAGTTGACACAATCACACACTTTGTTGACTAGGAAGATCCTAATAATCCCAACTGAATATTTAGAAATCCTACGAAATCCTATAGTAAACTCGATTGGGATCAATCCTTTGGTTTTTCCAATATCCACGAGGTCATTCCCGATCAAGAACACTACAGTAATATTGTAGGCTGCGAGTTGAAATTAACTTATGCTTAATCAAAACTTTATGATCAATTGTTGAGAGATATAAAATAATCTCACATTGATTAAAACATGATAAGTTGAACAACATAAAGGTAGAAAGGCCCATAAACCCAATGTCTTAAGGTTTTAGGTCAAGACATGGTGTCAAACCATTTATATTGTTGTTCAATTAACCTCATTAATAAAACAAGATTAATTGATTTAATTCATACTCCCCAATTAACAAAGTGCTTGAACTAAAAGTCTAATACTAAATATACAAAACTGTAATATCAATTACATGCAGTTAAATTTCACAATGGAAGTTTGAATTTATCAAACCTCAAATTGCTATGATGAAAAATGAAAGTAGTGTGCAAATCTGGTTTTCTTAGTCCAATTTTAGTAAATTAGGTTTTTTTTTTTAAATCCCGTTAAAAAACCAGTTTTTATGTTAAAAAAACCGGTTTTTTCAAAAATCCACTTTTAGAAACCAATTTTGTATGAAAAAAACAGTTTTTTTTGAAAAATCCGGTTAAAAAAACTAGTTTAAAACCAGTTTAAATCCAATCCAAATCCATTTGTAAATCTAGAACCATATTTGATTAATTATTTGATCCAATTAATATGGTTTATTGGATTTTGGACCAGTTTTAACCATAAACTGGTCCATGAACACCCCAAATAGGATAAAACTCCTTACCATAAATTCATCCTCTGCACATAAGGTACTCTCAGTTATCTCAGGTTCAGCAGTTACAGCAGGCTTCAGATCATCGTCACCAATAGAGCGTGTAACCTGTATAAAAAAAACTATTTATTTACATGAATTCAAACAAAAAAATATATATATTAAATCCCCTTTCATATCATAGTCATCGCCCGCCTCTATTATATTGTTTAGCACAAGATCATTTGTGCCAGAAGTTCAAACTGTTAGTATAATGAAAATATCACATATTTTATCATAGAATATTTTTGAGTATCCTAGATGATCTTTTAGATTCCATCATTATTTCTTTGATTAACTAGGACTAGGAGTCTACTAATCCAATGCACAAAGCTCCCGCCTGGTGGAATCCAAGGATAGTAAGTGTGCACAGCCTTAGCCCTACAAGCGAAGAGGCTATTTCTAGAATTAATATAAATCATAGCTTTACGTTTGTCTTTTGTAGCACATCATCAACTCATAAATTAATCAGTCTCATTATTCTAAGTCTCTATTCTCTCCTTCCCTTCTTTCCTAACCAAAAATTCCAATTCAACAAAACAAAGAAAACAAGAAATCAATGAGGACTACACAAACCAGCATGTGACAAAAAGTGGTACGATGGAAGGAATTGTTCCAATCCGAGAACTAGAGGGTAGTTCAAAAAAGTTAGGAAAAGGTCGATGGATTTGTTGGCCGAGCCTATGTCCAGAATGATGGTCGCACACACACTCATGCATGGCACATGGTCGGAATGCGCTGGATGGAGCACCACTAATTAGGAGTCAATGGGATGGGTGACTTCCTAATACCATATAGAAAAAGAGAGATAGGATGGGATTGCTTGAGTGGTGGGACACTCATCATTCAGCAATCAGCATCATATATTGATCTATATCATGATACCTTCCAAAAGTAATAGTTTTTTTGCCTCCACTTTCATCAACTAAGTTTTTGGTGCATCACTGGAGCAGTGTTGGTGTTTTTGATTTCTTTTGCACTAAGGTACGTTTTTTTTAACTGTATGTAATATTCCAACTATCCAGGGTTGGAAAAACATGTTTCCAACTCAGGACTTTCGGAAAATGTTGTGCACGATATAGTGGACATTTCCGACACCCATGGATCGAAAAAAATTCCGATAGATAGGTCTCGGAATTAACTTGATTGGTACTGTATGAATGTTTTCGAAAACTTTAAGTCGGAAACTATATTTTGAATTTATGTTTGATTATTATGAAATTTTGTTAATCAAAATTACTAATTAGAAATGTTAATTTTTCTTTTTTTAGCATCATGGATCAAAATGATGGGAATGTTTTTGATAATCTTCAAATCTAGACAGTAGAAGTTCATGATTATGGGGGTGCATTCTGTACCGATCGATTGTTTGTGAGTCGTGATGAGGTAGTTGATTTTGTGAAGAAGCTTGGGTTGGAGCAAGCAAAGGTTTATTTTGAAGATAATAATATATGATGGAGGGAAAGATTCTTCTAAAACACAAAGGGTGGTTTTTGGGTGCGAGAAAGGAGGTGTATTCAAGTCCACAGGGGATGACAAATATGTTACTTGACTTGATCGAAGAAGTGTAATTGCCCATTCGTCTTGTATGCTAAGCCAATTTCAAAAGGCGAAGGTTGGAAAATGGAAGTGAAATATGAAAATCATAACCATCCTCCTTACAAGTCGATGGTTGGACATGCTGTTAAGCTATCACAGGAAGAATGTAAGCTTGTCATTGACATGACGAAAAGCGACGTGAAACCTAAGAGGGTTCTGACCACATTGAAGGAGAGATTCCCAGACAATGTGACAACAGTTAGAAAAGTTTATTCTGTTCGTAAAGATTTCCGAAGGGGTATTCGCAATCCAAAAACGCAGATGCAACATCTGTTCAAATTACTCACCGATGAAGGGTATGAAGCATGGCATACTACCCATGAAGGATCCGATGAGGTTAAAAGCATGTTTTGGGCCCATTCTACCTCGATACAACTTTTGTAAAATTTCAGCTCAGTATTGATTTTGGATAGCACATACAAGACAAATAGGTACACATGCCAATGCTCGATATTATTGGGCAAACTTCGATCTGGAAGACCTTTAGCATTGCATTTTGTTTCATATCTGATGAAACCACGGAGAGATATGTGTGGGCATTAGAGAAGTGTGGGCATTAGAGAAGCTTCGCAATTTATTCTAGAGCCGGCACGTTATCCAAAGTGATAGTAATTGATATGAATGTCACCCTGGGCATTGGAGCATGTTTTTCCAATAGCTTCACAATTACTTTTCCAATTCCACATAAAATGCAACGTTCGGGCGAGGACGAAGGAGTTTTTCAAGGTGAAGCCTGGCAAAGTTGACTTCATAATAGAAGTCTTTCAAGGTCTTGTCGATTGTAAAAATGTGGAGTATTATGAAAATTGTCTTCGCATGCATCTTTTGTGAAAGATCGGGTGATCATATTGGTAAATACGTCAAGGACACGTATTTGGGCAACCATGCGACCAAATTTGTTGGTGCGCATGCATCTTTTGTGAAAGATCGGGTGACCATATTGGTAAATACGCCAAGGACACGTATTTTGGCAACCATGCGACCAAATTTGTTGGTGCCTGTGTTGACAAGCACATGCATCTCGGCAACACAACAACGAACAGGTAACATTTAATAATGAATCAAATATAATAGATAAATTAAGTTAATATTGTTTTAAAAAATATAACCGTATCTTTTTGTTTTGTTTAATAGGGTTGAGATCGCATATTCGACCTTCAAGAGGATATTATATTTGATTCAATGCTAAATGTTACATGTTGTGTTATCGAGATGCATGTGCTTGCTTGTCAACATAGGCATCAACAAATTTGGTCTGGTTGCTCAAATACGTATCCTTGGCATATTTACCAATATGGTCACTCAATCTTTCACAAAAGATGCGAAAGCAATTTTCATAATACTCCACATTTTTACAATGGACCAGTGTTATTGATCGCGAATAGCGGGTCATAGCGGTAGACCAAAATTCCGCTATACAAAAAAGCGGATAGCGTAGCGGCCAAATAGCGGAAGTATAGCGGAATATGAAATTAGTAATATTTATAGGAAAAATGTAGCTATAAAAAGAAAGAAAAACATATAAAAGTAATACTTTAAGTAAAATAAAAAAATGACTGAAAAAACCATAGCTTAAGCATAATGTCATTATAATTAAAAAAAAAAAACCAACCATACCAAGTAAAAACATACCAAAAAACCAACAGTACCAAGTATCAACAACATACCAGAAACTTATACTAAAGTACTAAACCAACAAACATGAATAATAAAAAAAAAAACTTAGAGCAAGTTAAACACTAAAAATCTATTCATTCCACTACTCTTCCATAACATAATCATTGTCACTGTTGTTGGGTATTGGGGCATGTCCTTCAGCTTCTTCACTTCTTCTTTAGAAATAAGTGAAGAAGATAGAGAATAAAAACCTGGAGCAGTTGCTAACTTGCTGGAGATTAGAGTTGTTTGGGAGGGAGGAGAAGCTTTCAAGAGAAGTGAAAGGAGAATGGAGACTTGCACTAGATGGAGAGCAACGGGAGAGGAGATGAGAAGACTTGAACCAGAAATGTGAATAACGTGAGGGAGAAGAATGGTCACAAGGAGTGTATATAAAATATTAGGATTCAGGGTAGTGAAAAGTCACTCCTTTTTTAACCTAGCAGATAGGTTAAATACAAAACAGGCCTTTATAACCCAAACTTAGAAAAAGCCCGATGGATTTTATGTAAAAAAAAGACAAAAAATAAGGTATTTTTTCCACATTTCCGCTATTAAACGCTATAGCGCTACGATGAAAAGCGGTCGCAACGCCCAAAATAGTGTTTGCCGCAACGCTACGCTATGCAAAGCGTATAGGGGTAAGCATAAAAACCGCTACGCTATAGCGCTATAGCGCCGCTATGGCCGCTATTTAACAACACTGCAATGGACAAGACCTTGAAAGGCTTCCATTATGAAGTCAACTTTGTCAGACTCCTCCTTGAAAAACTCTTTCATCCTCGTCGGAATGTTGCATTTTAGGTGGAATTTGCAAAGCAAATGTGAAACCATTGGAAAAACATGCTCCAAGGCCTTACCCAGTGCGACATCCATATAAGTTACTATCACTTTGGGATAGCATGCCGGCTCTGGAAATAAATTGCGAAGCTTCTCTAATGGTCATACATGTCTCCGTGGTCTCATCAGATATGAAATAAAATGCAATGGTAAAGGTCTTCCAGGTCGAAGTTTGCCCAACAATATCGAACATTGGCATCTTGTACATATTTGTCTTATATGTGCTATCCAAAATCAATAATGTGCTGAAATTTTGAAAAAGGTGTATTGATGTAGGATGGCCGAAAACATGTTTTTAACATCATCGGATCCTTCATTGGTAGTATGTCATGCTTCATACCCTTCATCGGTGAGTAACTTGAACAAATGTGCGTTCTTGGATTCCGAATACCCCCTTCCGAAATCTTTACGAACAGAAAAAAAACAACTTTTCTAACTGTTGTCACATTGTCTGGGAATCTCTCCTTCAATATGATCAGAACCCTCTTTAGGCTTCACACCGCTTTTCGTCATTTTGAAATTAATGGGAATCTTTACGTATGGAGGATGATTACCATTTTCACATTTCATTTCCAATTTCCAACCTTCGCCTTTTGAAATTAATGGACAATTACACTTCTTCGATCCAGTAACGTATTTGCCATCCCTTGTGGACTTGAACACACTTCCAAACCATCCTGTGTTTTAGAAGAATCTTTCCCTTCATCAAATATTGTTATCTTCAACATAAACCCTTGTTCCAACCCAAGTTTCTTCACAAAATCAATTACTTCATCACAACTCACAAACAATCGATTGGTACCTTATCGACCCCCATAATCATGAACTTCTACTGCCTCGAATTGAAGATTATAAAAAACATTCTCATCATTTTGATCCATGATGCTAGAAAAAGGAAAATAACATTTCTAATTAGTAATTTTGATCAACAAAAATAGTTTCCGACTTAAAGTTTTGGGAAACATTCATACAGTACAAATCATGTTAATTCCGAGACCTATTTATCGGAAATTTTTCTGATTCATGGGTGTCGGAAATGTCCACTGTATCCTGCACAACATTTTCCGAAAGTCCCGAGTCAGAAACGTATTTTTCCGACCCTAGATAGTCGGAATATTACGTACAGTTAAAAAAAAAACAGTTGCCAAGCTAGTGCCGTCCTGGGAATATTTATGCGAGAACAGTTGTCAAGCTCCACGGGCGTGGCACACGCACGACCTACCCGTGAAGCTTACTGGAACTTTTGGGGGGTATGGCCTGTCGTGGTCTCAACGTTTTTTCTTTTTTTTTTAGAGCCCCATGGCCATGTTATAAACCCCACGGTTCTTCAAATTCATTCATATACCCCAAATCAACTCTTTTATGCTCCAAATCAATTTTTTGTTGCACCTCTCTCAAAGAAGATAGATTTTAATGGAGATATCAAATTAGAAAATAAGGATTCAAGGTGCACATCTCCTTTCATCTTTTGGTTATTTCTATTTTATTATGTCTTATTCTTATTTTTTGGTTTGTATCATGAACATGAGTAGTGAGTAGTTCCCCTTTTTCTAAGGATTAGGATTAGCCCATAGAGGCATTGACATGAGGTTTTGATATTTTATCTTTTATTTATGCTAATAGTTATTTTTATTTAATTTTGGTGTGCTTAATGCTTGCGGTTGCCTAGAGCTCCATAATTACATGATCTCAGATGGTAAGGGAAGTACTAAAAGGTGAACCTTAGTATTAGAAAATATAAAATTAAACTTAAAACTTAAATCACGAAAGTAGGTTTAATTCCTAAGGGGATTCACTGAATTATCATAGAACTTAATGGATTTGATGTGCCCTATTACCACGAAAGTAGGAGTTAGGAATCATTGGGTACGGTGCTAAGATTCTGAAAGGAACTAGTATTCTACATTAGGATAATTCACCCTAAAAATAAATCTAGCTAAATAAAAAAGATATCACTAAAGATTGTCAATGCAGATATGTAGTGAAACTAATCCTTGGAAATTTCCCAATCCAAATCTCAATCCAATCTTTTAGATTTATTTTATTTTATTTTTCTCAAAAATCAATCTTTTAATTTTATTTCAAATTTTTCCATTAATTTGGTTTAGATAATTAGTACTTATGATTTGTTGGTATTTAACAACAAAATTCCCGCAGATACGATACTTTTTATTACTATGATACTTCTTATCAAAAGTATATCCAGGTATTCCCACTCATGATATATACCATAGCAACCGATTCAAACAAACCTGGAGCCCAGGAAGACCAACCCTCCAGGTATCAACTTGCCAATGAACTTGGCCCCCATGACGAATAACACGTTCTCTCTCTTGCAGACAGCTGGCAACATGATCCTAATAATGGCAAGATCTGATTAGTCTGAATGGAAATGCATAAAGGAATTGAAAAAACAATATTAAGCATATGCTAACAGTTCACTGTAAATTTAGGCTCACCTTACTTAGAGCAATAGGATTACCAGCTCGACATAAGATTGCCCTGCAATCACCAATGTTCGCAACAAATAGCTTGTTCCTTACTACAAGAACAGCAATCGCTGTACAACCAGGATGCCAATCCTTCTGTATGTATCTATTGGATTTGCGATTGGAATCAAGCACTTTTCTGAAGGCAGCATCTGTCCTAAGGAATGCTTCAACCAGTGCATTAGCAGGACTGCATTAATATATTAAAGAATTAACCTTCAAGGTAAGAGGACAACTGACGGGAAAAGAATGTGGATTGGGAAAAGGGAATCTAGAGTGAAACATACCTTCCCACAAAACCTAAAGTTTGCAAAAATGCTGGTATAGCTCTGGAAGAAAACTCAGCAGCTGCTGCACCTGCATGTGACAATCATGTTTATTCAGTATAACATTAAAAAGAATGATCGCGAAGATCATTCTGTGACGATCTTATTTATCCAAGTCATGTTTTTTTTTTTTTTTTTGCACCAAGGGTATCATTCAGCCGATAGCCGAAGACTAATCCCTCTGAGACGTAGAGATCACCTAAATGGGTTTTGCCTCTACCAACAAAGCCTTTTCCATACCCACGACAGGGATCGAACCCCTGACATCATGGTTAAGAAACTCAGCTATCTGCCAACTGTGTTGGGCCTTGTTGGTTATTTATCCAAGTCATAAACATACCACAAATGGTCATCAGGACCCATCACCATAGTTAGAATGAGTTATCTATTTCTCTATGGTATTTTAAGTTTTCACCAAACAATTAAAAAGGTCCCAATATCACAATAGCAAGAATCTGGCGAAACTAATAAAGTCAGCTATACCACCTTCCCAAGTCAAAGAAACCGCATATCAGATTCTCAATTACTAGTTGGCGACAGAATATTTTGTAGTGACAAGATTTGTCGAATATTCTAAAATCCACTTTCTCTCTTTTTTTCCCCTTTGCTTTTTAGGTAACAAACAATTTGCAATCTTATTTATTATGGAGTACTATTTTAAGATAGGATCACAAGATTGTATCCCTTCACCCAACATTTGAGCACATACATTCAAATTACTTTTGATTTTTCCCTCAAAGTAGGCCAATAAAGGTTCTTAAACTGTATCATGTTTAGAAAATTTTCCATACATGTAATGTTCGTATAAAACTTATTCAAATAAATCTTTCAAAGACGAGGGGGCAATACCAGATTTGGAAAAAAAATAGAGCAAAGTTTCTTTATTTCCAAATAGAGGGGAAATAAAGGGCTATCAATAATGTAATACAATAAACACAGCATGTTAAATGCTCATACTTAAGTTGCTTATTCTATTAAAAAAAAAATAACTTCTTTGTGATGTTCAGAAATAGGATAATGACACATGTAACTAAAATCAAAAGGAGATTTTCATACTTGTTAGAATACTATTGCAAATTCTTTTTAATATTCAACAACAAATCTACATATTAGGAGAAGTATCTTTCATACTTCTATATGGGAGCCTAGCCATATCATAAAGAAAGTTTCACAATAATCAAAAGGAATTATTGCCATGCTCTAATAGTAACTATAATCTTTTTTTTTTCTTAAATTTGAATCAAACTAAATATAGACACTTACCACTTACCCAAAAAAAAATGTAGACACTTATTAAATAGATAATACGTACCTCGATGCCCATCAAAGATACCAAAAGCATAGAGATCCTTTTCATCACACATATGGGGCAGAACAAAATGTGTATCCTCCATAGTCTCTCTTCGCCCGCAGGTTGCATAAGATCCCCAAGAAAGTGTTGGAAGGAAGGTCAAAGGCTCATCACAAGAGTCCTGCCATGTTCTCAAACCAGAATTAGTTGCACTAGAGGCACTCCTAGCCAAAAGCTCACCTTGAGTGGACCAGTTAATACTCTCCCCATAAGCCTGGAGGGTCTCATCTGCTAGTTGATCAGGATGCAAGTTATGAGATCTGATATGTATATCTTCTCCATTGTTTATGTTCCTGTGCTCCATTATGAAATCAAGTTCCTTAACTATATCATCAAAGGAAGGTCGGTTTTCAGGATTTGCATCCCAGCACTTCTGTATCATTGATAATAAAGTTGATGGTATACCCAACTCCTCGGTAGCAAGGACCGGTCGTAATCCATCAGAAACAACAGCTGCTGTCAGTTGCTGCTCAGTATAGTTCATCTCAAGCACAGTGTGAGCCTGCTCACAGTATACAGCCACCAAAGTCACTTTCACAAATATGACAAATGAAGCAATTTTTACTTTCCCAATGCCTCCAACATGCAAGACAAACAAAACTCCAGCAATACTATCTCTAATACTAACAATCCAACCACAAGCTAGATATTTTTATGTGAAGATGACAACTCTCTCAGTAACTATTTGGCGTCACACTAGACCAGACTACTATCATACAACTAATATAGTTGTATAATATAGTTGTATGATAGTAGTCTGGTCTTGTGTGACACCAAATCATAGATAGTTGTTGATCTAACTAAATGAATTGTGCTAATGGCTTAAGTTAATTAAGAATAAGTAGAAATTTAGCATTATCACTAATATGACCATATTAGATTTCTTTTTTATTTTTTTGGTATACAAAAGTATAGGTGAGTTGGATCCCGAAGGCTCCTCGTGGCTCTATGAGCACAATATTAGATTTCTAGGTAGCCAAGTAAATGAAATAAAGCTGAGGAAACTGATAGAAAATGAAAGAAAGAGTTGAGAGAAATTTAGCTAAGAAGAACAACAACAACAACTAAGCCTTTGTCCCACTAGGTGGGGTCGGCTACATGGATCAAACGACGCCATAAAGGCCTATCATAAATCATGTCTTTTGATAAGGCATTGATTGCCATATCCTTCTCAATTGTTTCGCCTATAGTTTTTCTAGGTCTTCCTCTTCCTCTAGCCCTTGTAGTACCCTCCATTTGGTCTACCCTCCTAACCGGGGCTTCCACCGGTCTCCTCCACACATGCCCAAACCACCTAAGACGAGATTCAACCATTTTTTCAACAATAGGAGCAACCCCAACTTTTTCTCGAATATACTCATTTCTAATCCGATCTTGTCTGGTATGCCCACTCATCCACCGCAACATCCTCATCTCTGCAACATGAAGTTTATTCTCTTGTGTGCCCTTTGCGCCCAACACTCTGTCCCATATAACATCGCCGGTCTTACAGCAGTGCGGTAGAACCTTCCTTTAAGTTTAAGTGGTACCTTCTTATCACATAACACGCCCGAGGCACTCCTCCATTTCATCCACCCTGCTTGAATCCTAAGATTTAGCTAAGAAGAAATTGAATAATATTCATTCTGAATGATGAAACTGTACCTAACAGAAACAGTTAATCCTAACTGTAACTATAACAGCATAGTTAATTATAACAGTACACGTCTGCAAGAGCCAGCTCAAGTGGTAGAACACTGGAACTGTGGGACATAATGTTAGGAAGCCCAAGGTCAAACACTGATGACTGTGCTTTTCCCCCCTCCCCCTAAAAAAAGAAAAAGAAAATATTTGCCTATCAAAAAAAATTTCAGTAACTGTAACAGTACACTTAGACTGTCACATCAGTACACTGAGTCGCAACACACTTTTATTCATGCTCTAACGAACAAGCTCTGACATACCTTCCTCTATCATGTAGCAGCAATATACTGAGCGTCATTTTGTTTATTGTGACATTGGCACTTTCCTTAGAGCATCACTCGGTGAACAACCATATGCAATCAAATGACTCATGAATTGTTCCCCCAACCCCCCACCCAAATAGAAAAAAGTTCCCTTTTGATTAATGCTAAGAAAATATTTACCATTGACGAGCTAGGGTTCCTTCCCTTAGAGACTGTGACAGGGGTCTAACAAAGATTTATAATTGTCAGGAAAGTGTTTCTGTTAGCAAACACCCCAATCACCCAGGTCTACCTAAGAAAGAATGCAAAAGGGATCAGAAAATAAGTTTCACAGATGAGATGGGCAAGGGAGGCATTGTCACTAGCTAACTGAACATTTGCCATGAAAGAGAATGTGCATACTTCATGTCATATACAGAAAATAATTCATGTTGAAACAGTTCTACTATATTTGCAATCAAAAAATTCAAGCCACCTGCGTACAAGATAGATAGACCAACCTGTGCTTCTGCACGAAGATCCGTATACGGCACAACACCAGTAAGGACTTCACTGCAGCAGATTCAATAAAGGTTTTTAATTCACAGACATTTATCCATTTAATATTTTATTTGATAAACTAGGAAGTATCCTTTAAATATTTTATTTATATACACTTGTATTGAACCACCATTTTATTTGATAAAGTAACTAGTGAGTATCCTGTGCCTCCAACAGGTTTTTCGAAATCCAATTAGAATCCGGGAAAGCATAGATGAAAGAGAGATGTTTGAAATTGAAACGGAAAATAAGCTCATCTGAATAGTTAGATTGAAAAAGAGTTTTAAATCAAAAATTTTTTTGAAGGACATATGTCATTAAGGGAGAGTATAAACCGGTGTTATTGATCGCGGATAGCGGGTCATAGCGGTAGACCAAAATTCCGCTATACAAAATAGCGGATAGCGTAGCGGCCAAATAGCGGAAGTATAGCGGAATATGAAATTAGCAATATTTTTAGGAAAAAATGTAGCTATAAAAAGAAAGAAAAACATACAAAAGTAATACTTTAAGTAAATTTTTTTTTTTTTAAAAACATGACTGAAAAAACCATAGCATAAGCATAATGTCATTATAATTAAAAAAAACAAACATACCAAAAAACCAACAGTACCAAGTATCAACAATTCAACATACCAAAAACTTATACTAAAGTACTAAACCAACAAACAGGAATAATAAAAAAAACTTAGAGCAAGTTAAACACTAAAAATCTATTCATTCCACCACTCTTCCATAACATAATCATTGTCACTGTTGGTGTTGGGTATTGGGGCATGTCCTTCAGCTTCTTCACTTCTTCTTTAGAAATAAGTGAAGAAGATAGAGAATAAAAACCTAAAGCAGTTGCTGACTTGCTGGAGATTAGAGTTGCTTGGGAGGGAGGAGAAGCTTGCAAGAGAAGTGAGAGGAGAATGGAGACTTGCACCAAATGGAGAGCAACGTGAGAGGAGATGAGAAGACTTGAACCAGAGATGTGAGTTACTTGATGGAGAATAACGTGAGGGAGAAGAATGATCACAAGGAGTGTATATAAAATATTAGGATTCAGGGTAGTGAAAAGTCACTCCTTTTTTTAACCTAGCAGATAGGTTAAATACAAAACGAGCCTTTTTAACCTAAACTTAAATACAAAACGGGTCTTTTTAAACCTAAACTTAAAAAAAGCCCGTTGGATTTTATTTAAAAAACAGACAAAAAATAAGGTTTTTTTTTCCACATTTCCGCTATTAAATGCTATAGCGCTCCGACGAAAAGCGGCCGCAACGCCCAAAATAGTGTTTGCCGCAACATTATGCATAGCATATAGCGGTAAGCATAAAAACCGCTACGCTATAGCGCTATAGCACCGCTATGTCCGCTATTTAACAACACTGGTATAAACTATAAAGGACTTAATTGATAGGGGAGGATGTCAGCTTGGGTAACAAGGCTTGACAAGTGTTGGATGAAGTGGCTGTCTCACTCTTAAGTGTTCTGACTATGAAAACCAATGTTAAGCAAGTTTGTTTTTATTTTTGACTCCATATTAGTTGTACCTGTCTAGATTCATTGAGTATAAATGAGTATAATTTATTAGCTTTTTTATTAGCATTTATTTGTTTCCTTGTTTTCCGGGAAACCTCTCTTGCAGATTATAGAATATTCAATTCAATGAGAAAGTATGAAGAATATTTCACAACCTTTTCCAATTTGTCATCATCCAACAATAAAGTCCAGAAAAAGCCATGTGCCATGTGCCATGTGCCATGAGTGTTTCTGTTTTTATGTATATTCTCTATTTGATTGAAAAGGAAGAAAGAAAAAAGTGGATGATAATCTATCCACTAATTTGTTGTATTGCCAACTTGCTTTCAGAAAGAAAGACAGAAAAAGGATATTTCGGGACAATTCAAATCTATATGACGTCAGAAACCAAATATAACACACAGCATCCAAGAAATAATGTTGCAAGCTGCAACTAGTTCCTAATATGCTATGATTAACACCATTAGCTACACGACAAAATTAATATCATTCCAGTCAACTTTTTCTTGCATGATCAAACAATTGTAAACAGAACAGAACAAATTATCATACATTCTTACTTGATTGACACTCCAAAACTGTATACGTCAGATTTTTCTGTATGAATCTGCTTTCTTAATATTTCAGGTGCCATGTAAATGAGTGTTCCAACCATATTCTTTTTGTGAAAACCACCAGTAGGCTTTCCTGAAGACTTCCAATTACCAAGAGAAATTCCTTTAAGATCACTCTTGTATTCTGCCAAACCAAAATCTGTGAGGTGTGGACAAAGATTTCTGTCCAGCTGCATGACAGATACAAAAGATTAGAAAGGTAATGCATACATGCAGTATAATATATTGAAAGGCAATGCTAAAAAACCAGGAAATCAAAAAGATATGGGAGACATTTACAAGAATATTTGCTGGTTTCACATCTCTATGTACAATCCCGAGGTTATGCAGGTATTGCAAAGCCTTTGCTGGAAAAAGGAAGTAAAAGGAAAGGGGGGAAATCTGTCAATTAATTATCTTTTTCTTCATCGATAAACTGGCAATCACTTGATATTCTTATCTTAATTTATATAACTTCTCGACATGATTTGAGTTGTTAGAGAAAACTGGTGGAGAAAAAAAAAGTTGAACAAAAACAATTAATAGGCAATATTTTAAATACTCTCTGTATTTTTAATTTTGCAAATTCTTTATTTGAAATTCTTTCAAATTTTGAGGCATATTAATTAATCAATTCAATAATTCGTTCTTCAAAAGGGTGTCTTAATGCCAAAAAGAACTATTCAAAATTGCAACAGCATTGTAAATCACTTTAATGCCAAAATAACCATTCACAACTATACCTAACTGCATTGTTATCATAAGCGCATGCCCGATAGTTGGGGTCCATTCTTCCACATGTAACTTCTGCGCAAGGTTCAGAGATTCATAGAACCTGAAGAAAAACATGTAGTTCGGTGGCTTTGCATGTGCGGCAATCAGTGTTGCTATCCCCGGGTGATTTAGCTTGCTACATTATTTTAGAAAAATAAAAATCATGAGCCTAAAATTCTTAAGACTTCACATTTAACCTTCAGCATACCAAAATGCTAGAGAAAATAGTAATTTGCATTAGATGATAATGATATGCAAAAGCAACGTCTACATATTGCTATGCAAACAGATTGAGGATGATGAAGTGGCACAGAGAGAGAGAGAGACCATAGCAATTGCAATTCTTTATGAAACTTGTCAATATCTGAAGATATTGACAAGATGGGTTTCTTCACAGCGACCTTCTTCCCATCCAAAGTCCCTTCGTAAACAATACTCTCTGCCCCTATGATTTGGATGACGAAGAGCAAGAGATGTTATAATACTAATAATCCTTTTATATTGAAATATAAAAATTATTATCTCACACAAGGTTAGTGATGGTTATTGATACATAAATTCGTGGATGATCATGTCTAATTGAATGGTTAATAGATTTAACCATTAAGCATGCATGTATCATTGGATAACTCTTTATCCATCCAATACATTATACACATGATTAATCATTAACTTAGTGTAAAAGATTGTGTAAGGAACAGGACAAAACTTAAGTGTTGTTTCATAGGTGATGCTTGTGGTGCTGTTTTCTAACGAGAACCAAACATGTGTCGCTACATTATATTTTCATTGATAAGCTGTGACACATGTCTTGTTTTCATCGGAGAACAACACCACTGTCACCACATATACCTATGGAACAATGTGAAAATATCCCATGTCCCTTTTTACGTACCACAAATGTGCCTTTTTTTTTTTTTTGGTCAAATAATAAAATTTAAATCAATCAACTAATGAAAAATAGTGGCACATCGTTAGTAACATGTAGTGAGACAGCAGATGTTATCCAATGGAACATGGAATTATGGAACAATACCTAAGTTTTATGCTCAAAAATAGTGTGAGAATACCTGATGGATTGAAATCTTAAGCTGAAACAATTACTAGGCCACACCTTTTCGGAAATAGATTCTCTAACTTAATGTTAGAGTAACATAGGTATAAGACCACTAAAATCCAAAACAAGAAATCTTGGTTTTATTTTGGTTTTAGTGGTTTTTACACTAAAGCTACTCTAATGTTAGAGGATCCAAGAAAATTAAACAATTTAAAAAAATAATAAACATATTTTCTGCCGGTAACCTAACTTTTTAAGAAAACAAGAAGATATTAGTAATATATTTGAGAAGTTGAGCAAAACAAATAATAAGAGGCAGAGAGGCTTTGAAATTAGAGAAGGGGTTTGGGATTACCTCTGGCAATAGGTGAGAGCAGAGTATAAGAGGAAGGAGAGAGATGCAGAGGAATGGAAGAACTGGTGCAGCAGCCCCTAATGCACGTGTTTGGCTCCACGATCTCTATCCCCATTGCTCCCGCAGTGGTTGCACAAGACAAGAAGATGATTAAGATTTACGACGACCGCCTTTGAGGACTAAGAAATAGTGAAACGGAATTTTAGCGCGCAATAAAATGATTGGATTGGATGAGGGAAATTTCGTGTTGTTGCTGCTGCTGTTGTCTCCTCCCTCGTCCCAGATAGCCTTTGAGTTTTGTTTTTGGCTGTCCCTTGCCCACGTTCCTCCTACCGTGTAAATAAGGGCTATTGGTGAACTATTTGATGAAAGCGCCTAGGGGTATAACGGTCCGGTCCGGTCCGGTCTTTCATGGACTTTAGGGACCGGATCGTTTAAATTAGTGTGGTCCGGTCCGGTCCGGTCCTGACGTTATCTATCTGTAAAGACCGGATCGGACCGTTCATAAATGGTCTGATCCGATCTATTTAGACCATGATAATTAAAAAAAATAAAAAACTTTTTTTTTCTTTTTTTTTCACTGGATAACCTGTTTTTCCTGTTTTAACATCTATTTTTTTTCCTATTAGAATATCAATCAGATTCAACACAATAACAAGAGCCTATTGAATGAACATAAAATAAAATTAAAAAAATAAAAGCTAAAAAAAATAAGCAGAGAAGGGAGGACTAAAAAAATATGCAGAGAAGGGAGACTAAATAAAATAATTAAAATAACTAAAAAAAATAAGCAGAGAAGGGAGAACTAAAAAAAATAAGCAGAGAAGGGAGAACTAAATAAAATAATTAAAATAACTAAAAAAAATAAAATAAAAGCTAACCTGGAAGTCTGGAAGACTGGAACTGGCAAATGGAAGGGAGAACTGGGAACAAGCAGAGAAGACGGTGGCGGATCTGCGGCGGCGAGCGGAGGGAGAGAGCTTGAGAAATGAGAATGAGGGAGAGAGAGGGAGCGCTTGAGAGAGAGGGCGGCGGCGGAGGGAGAGAACTGTGAAGGGAAAGAGAGGGTCGTCGGAGAGAACGGTGAAGGGAGAGAGAGGGCCGCTGGAGAGAACGGTGAAGGGAGAGAGAAGGAACGTTTGAGACGGCGGAGGGAGGGTAGGCGGCGGCGATTAGGGCTTTGGGTTGTGTCTGTGAAGGAGGGTCTGAAATAGTGAAGTGTGAGAGTGTGTAGTGTGTTCTGAGAGAGAGAGGGGGACGTTTGAGTGTGTTTGATTTAGGGTTGTGTTGTGTCTGTGTGTGGTGAGTGTGTTTGAGTTTTATTATTATTTTTTATATATATATATTTCAGCTATCGATCCGGTCCGGTCTTGGTGGTCTCAAAATTTGTGAGACCGTGGACCGGACCGATTGAGAACGGTCTAGAAATATTCAGACCGGACCGGACCGCGAGACCAGACCGGACCATATTTTTTGGTCTGGTCCGGTCCGACCGGTCTCGCGGTCCGAGACCGGATCACTTACATCCCTAAAAGCGCCTCCACATTGGTGGACGTTTTTTTTTTTATAAATGGATCACATTTATTATTTTATTAGTCATATTTTTTTTTATTATTATAAAGGATGTACCTGGGACAAGAACCCAGAACCTGGGGGCCTAAACTACCTAGGTGTCTATGCAGCTACCAATTGAGCTGACTTACGCAGACTTAGTCATATTTTGTTTCTGTCCACAAACTAACTTTTTATCATCAAAATATTTTTCTCTTTAAATTAAAAGTTGTCATTAATCACCAATATGGAATGGGACGAGTGGTAAGCGGCTCGGTCTCGCTTAAGCAATGACAGATTTCGATTCCTTGTGGATGCAGAAAACTATGTCGGGAGATTCACCTGTCATAGCCAGGCATGCGACCCGGGTCGAAACCGAATGGGCAACCAACACACTCGTAAAAACCAGTCCTTAATTAAGAAGGGACAAAATATTCACACTGATGTGGATGCTCGTAATTCCTTGTATTCTTGATGGATCAAGGTTGTTTACTGACAAAGAAACATAGTTTAAAGTCAGGCTCCACCCTTTAACTATACCAAGATTAAGTTTGGCAAAGTGGTCTTCAAGTTTTTTTTATGTGATTTATCGAATTTATTTTTGTTTGCATAGTTAATTTCTATCATTAATTACTTGTTAAATAAACTAAAATAATAACTTTTTCTCTTTCTTCTACTTTCTTCTCAGATCAATTGCTTTATTTTGCAAGGAGAAACTCCATTAACGACCGATATTTTTTCTTCTTCAACCAATAGTGACCAGGAAGTATATATAGAGGAGGGAATGGACTCAAGATGGTGAACAAGTCATGGTCATGAGGTCATAACAATGGTAACATATATGTAATGAGCTATGAGGGACTTCATCATTACTCATATGATAGCACAGATATGTAGTCTTTGATCAGATTTTGGCGAGCCTCTCATTGTATGAAGGGCATAATATTGTAGCAACCATGGTGTCAAATGGTGGTGAGGTTGAGGTCATGGTGGGTCGAAAAGAGGAAAGAGGCGGTGGTGGCTTGAGGTTGGAAGGAGGATGATAATGATGGTTGGTGTGGTGCGATTTTAACGTGAACTATGATGGTGAGGTGATGAGGTTGAGAATTTGCAACGATGGGTTTAGATGAGAAGCATGGGTCGCCAAAAAAATGGAGGTTTTTAGCCGAAAAATTAGATCAGTTGGTCGGAAAAGAAGTGTGAAGTGAAATGAGAGAAAAAAATATAATTTTAATTGGGTTGACAAAATATTTCAAGGGTTCTAGTTAAAGATTAATAGTGCAAACGAAAGCAAACTTGAGTGACCTTTTAATTTTATTTTTAACATCATCCAAACTTTTATTGCTAATTAAAAACATACTAGTTTGCTATCTCTTAACTTTTATCTCATTTCTTTAGCAACAGACACTATCTTTTTGGTGGTTACCATTTTTTTTACAACAATCACATGCAATGTTTGTTGACCAATTTTTGGGGCTACTTAATGCAAAACCATTTTTCACAAGTAATTATATTTAATAAACCCTAACGTGATTGTTCTATGCCTACTCCATTACAATATTTCTCAAATGGGGCAAGAATGGGCAAGGATGAAGTTTTCTTCCTCCTTTTAGATTTATAATGGAACCGAAAATTGAGGTAATTCCAAGTGGACGATTTTCAATTATCCTATACACTAATAAAGATAGTCTCTCATTCATGGTACAGTTTTTTCTATTTATTTTTAAAGATTTTGAATCAGAAAAACTCATCATGCATGGTAGAAAAATGGTAGTTTCCACCGCAGATCAGAACAAAAAATATATTTTATTCAACTTTAGTGAAATTATTAATGTTGTTAATGATTTCACCTTAAGATACCAAATTGGCACAAAAATATATTGTTTGACCGATTGAACAAGGCATTTATGATAAGGGGCCAAAACTCATATTTTGCTTATAAATTTTTATAAATTTTCCTCTCCCATGGAAGCTCCCACTTTTAAAAGGGAAAAATACTCGTTATTTACCCTTTATCTTCTACCATTTATCCCCTTACACATTTGCTATGCTTTGAGGTTGATATTAAATTTTTTTTTTTAAAAAAAGGCAAAACTCTTAAGTTAGTCCCCTACCTAATTTTAAAATTTCCAAAATAGAATTGGGAGGATTTTTCAATTAGCCTTTTAAGTCTCCTATATTCAATATAAAAGTTATTTTCGTCAATTTCAACATAATATCGTTTATCACATATTGTTGAAGGGCATGTTATTCTGAAAAAATAAAAAATTATTTATTTCTCTTATTTTTGATTATCACGTATCACTTAAATAAATGTACGATTAACGATATTATAACATATTAACATTAATGGTGGCTAGAATTTAAATGTTGAACATCTAAAAATTTTAAGACTTATATGACATTAAAAAAAAACTTATAGGATCAAATGTGAAATCAAGAAATGGTTTAGTAATAATATAGTAATTTGACCAAATTAAAAAGGACAAAACTTAAAATCAAGTTGAATTGATTGAGGTCAAAAGGAATTAAAATAAATTATGTTCAAAAAAATTATACCCAATTGGTTTGGAGTGAAATTCTATAGGATGAAACTAAATAGTCTCGAATATCATATCAAACAAAATTGAAAAAAACAAATAATAAAGTAAGAAAATTCATAATATGAGTAGAAATACAAAAAGGTATATGATGTTAAACCTAAGATCGAATAAAACAAATTAGTAGATGACGATCTCTTTCAAGAGTTGAGAAAGACAAGTGCTCCATTCTCAAATTCTAAATACAATCTTATGCAAGAGTTTCAATAAAAAAACTAGTATACAAATTTCCCTGTAAGCTTGTGTATAAACCATGTGTAAACTTTTTTTTGTGAGATTCTCCCCTCAATATGAACTTCTTCATGGAATTTATAGACGACAAGTGTGAGAGTTAGCCTCGTGCCTCGTTCATCTTTTTTCAATGGAAAATGATTAAGAGACCTATTTAGAGAGATCTACATATAAGATTGTGACATTTGTCATTTATTTTTCTTTTATATTATTTTTTAATTTAAAAAGTGACAAGTGTCAAAATCTTGTTTGTAGGTTTACATGAAAACCTCCCTATATAAATTTCTCAATCATTTATCTTTTTCAATTACTATTCATCTGAGATATGAAAGATCAACAATGATAGTTGGGATTTTGCTTTTTCTTCTTTTACTTTAGGCTCCTTTTCCCTTTTTCATTTCTCTTCTCTTGTGTTTGAAACCCGAAAACAAATTAGTTATGGAGTATGGGTTGAGGAAGAGGAATGAGTTGAAATGTGTATATAGTAATGGAGTACGGGTTGAGGATCCAACAAAGGTAAAAGACTATGTAAAGGAATTTTTTGAAATAAAATTCAATAGCATGGTTGGAGGAAACCCCAATCGAAAGGTATTAACTTTAGGAAATTATAAGAAGTAGATAAAGGTTAACTGATAGTGAATTTTGATGAAGAAGAAATTAGAGCAGCAGTATGGGATTGTGAAGTGGACAATCCAGGACCAGATAGGTTTATCTTCACTTTTATAAAGAAATTCTAGGGGATTTGAAACATGATGTAGGTTGTAACGACCTTAAATTTGTATTCATTTCTTTATCTAAAAAAATACAGGTTAAATTTTTACTTTTATGAAAATAAACTTAAGTCGTTACTAATTCGATTCATCACACGTCAATAACAACTAATTTACATCATTTACATTATCATTTTAAGTTTCCGATTACATCATCTTGTCAACAATAGTAGCATTAGATATACTGACTCAGCTTAAACTTTAGGTCATCACATATAATACACTATATCACAACAAAAGAACAATGACCCAGAGCTTTGGTCACAACTCAAAAGCTAAAGTAACATATAAATAACGGTTGTATAGTCATATATTTCCATCCTAATCAGAAAAAGACGAATGATAAAAACTAAGGGAATTCTGGCTCTGAGGGGACGCATGTGAGTAAGAGGATTCAAGTGACAGAGAGTAATCTCAACCACTCCCTCAAGTATCAAGCTACGTTCCCTTTGGTGCCATTCCCCTTCATGGAGAAGTCTCATCTCTATGCAAATCGGGTTCTGTGCCATGACCTAACAAACAAAGGGCAGGGCAATAAGTCATAGCCGAAACGCATAATCAAATAATAATCAAGATAAACTAGAAATAACAAATACAATTAATAAAGTAATCATATCATAATGCATAATTACGTGCGCACCAAATTTAACGATACAATTCTCTTTTAATTTAGTGGCATGATGCATGAAATTTAATAATACTCTCCTAATTTGGATCTGATATCGATATCTTCTCAACCCTTCATCCAAATTCAATTTACTAAGTCAAAGGAAAGCAACTGGCAGTAAACGCCTTTCATCCATGACAAATACGTGCAACTCATCTATGCGTACCCGAAATACTCTGGATTACGGTCAGATCATTGCCAAAGGACCGTCCTCCGTAGTCATGACTGTGAAAAACTACAATCGGTGGGTGAACTAAGAACCCTAGGAGAACACCTAGAAGGGGGGTTGAATAGGTGTTAGAGAAACCTTGAAAGATTTTCGAAAGAAATAAATCGAAACAATTAAAACGAATGATTTTTACAAAATGTTTCAGCCCTTAATCGATTAGGCAAGTCTATTAATCGATTAATACTTGAACAACACTAGTTAATCGATTAATCAAACAGGTTAATCGAGTAATGCCTGAAAGTTATCTTTTGGTTAATCGATTAATCACGGTTAAAAGTGAAAAAATCACTTTTCAATCGAATACGAAAATCAATCAATTAACACATATGATCAGAGATTAAGCGGAAATGATTAACACCAATATTCTTATTGATTACCTAGGTTATGAAAATGATTTTCCCCAAATCAATTTGCACAATTAAAAGCTTAATTCATTCAATTATGAAAATCAATCTTTTTCTAGGTTTTCAACCAAGAACAATATGAATTGACAAGAATGTAAAAGATAAGGGAATAGAGATACTGCATAGTGATTTATCCTGGTTTACTCACAACCACCGTGAGCTACATCCAGTTCCCCCTTCAACCAAGAGAGATTCTTCACTAAGGAATTAGAGTTCTCAAATTACAAGCAAATGCCTCTCAAGACTCCTTTCTTGATAGCCTCCAAGAGATACCACACTCTTGTCTTGCAACCCTATTGAAATCTAATCTAACCTTCCCTTGCTTGTTGATATCCCCACAACAAGTCTTCCAAATTGCTTAGTGATACCTCACACCAAGACTTCCATATGCTTGTTAACACAAGAAGACTTCCAAGACTTCTTTTGCTTGATGAACAACCACCAAGTCTTCTTTGTGTTGTAGAATGTTTGCCTCCTTTGCAATGATTACAACAAAATTGAAAACAATAACAATCCTATGAATCTCTTTCAAGAACTATGAAAATATCAACATGAGAGATTCAAAGATTCTTGATCAAAGAATGTAAAAGTGAAAGCTTTGATCTATGAGAAAGTGAGAGAGAATAGTGTGGCTTTGATCTTTGTAAAAAAAATTAATATGAAAATGAAGTTAGTTGTTCTAAATTGATTAACAATGATTAGGAAAAGGTTTATATAGAATACCCAAAAGTTAGGAACCTTAAAAACTGATTTTGAGAAGTGAAAAACGTATTTTAAAAAACAGCTCTACAGGTGTTAATCGATTAACACATGGCCTTAATCGATTAACCACTGTAACATGTGTGTTAATCGATTAGTTCATCACATTAATCGATTAGCCACTGTAAAACACTTCTAAAAACTTATTTTCTCAAATCTAAACCTTTTCTTTCAAACCTTTAATTCACCTATTGATTTTAGGTTAAGTGAATACTCAAATTATAATATAATCATGCACTTGATAGAGATTCACTACCCTCTAATGACTCTACCCAAACTCATCAAACTAAAAGACTCAAATAAGGATATTACAATAAAATACAAATGAATCTTCATGAGCTTGCTCTCTCTCTTCATCATTTGTTTGTTGAAATTTGGTGAGCTTCTTCATAACTTGAGCTTGATCAAAACTTTGTAGCTTGTTCAAAACCTTTGTCATTATCAAAACCTTCTCACTGGATCTAACAATCTCCCCCTTTTTGAAAATGACAAACATGTTTTGAAGTTGTTTGAAGTTGTTGATGCTTGAACCATTTGATCACTTGGTGAGACTCTTGCTTCCCCTCAATAAATGCTTTTGACATTTGAAATCCAATTGAGTTAAGCTTGATTCTCCCCCTATCTTCAACAACTTTGCTCAACCTATATAAAAACAACAAAACAACCTCTTCTCCCCCTTTTGGCATTATCAAAAAGTAATATGACAATAAAATCTTAACCCAAAATAGAGAATTCAACAATCATTTCTTCAAAATATTGATATCAATTGTATAACTAATTGTAAAACTAAAGAACTATACTTTGAAATGTGATATCAATTGGAAAGAAATATGACAATGAAATATGATACCAATTGAAACTAGAAAGTCATAATATCACTTAACAAAGTAAGATATCAATTGTAAAGAAATATCACAATAACTATAACACCCTATATAATAATTACCCTTAAACCCGAAAATTAGGATTTAAAATTTCTTTTCATTAATACAAAAACATCAGAGTTATAAAGCGGAAGACTTTAATTCGATTAAGGCATAAAAAGTTCAATAACAGGTACGCCGAGTTCATATTCAAAATACAAGTTCAATAAAAGTTTAGCTCGGCCCAACTAGGCAGTCCGAAGTCAAAAATACAAAAGAGTGTTTTAGCTCGGCCCAACTGGCCGAGGCCCAACTACTTCTCCGACTCTAAATAACTTACTCTCCCTGTGAGGGAGAGAGAACCTGCTCGGCCGGGGACTGCGTCTGCTCGGGCTCAGTACCTGAAAAATGGTAAGGAGGTGAACATTACACAGAACTTAAATAAGCAGTTTCTAACATGCCATACCGAACTACCAAGCCAAACACAAGTAGTCAATTAGCATATAAATAACAAGTAATCAAACCATATATCACATGCATGTATCATCAATTAGCTCGGTTCACATCGTACAATCTCAAATAGCTCGGCTTACATCATACCATCTCATTTAGCTCGGCTCACATCATAAACCCGTTAATCCCTTACCTATTAGTTATACTTTGGCACTACCTACAATTTCCTTTATACCCTATCCTTAATTTATACACTCAGCTTCTCGGCCACTATCCTCTTACCTCGGTAAACCATCTCTATCTCGGATTCATTACTCATTATTCCACTTTTACATAGCTTACAATCTTTTACTCTTCTCGGATGCATACACCCAGTGCATGTCTTACACCATTTAAGGTCGGATATCGGAGTGTCCATAACTGCGAGTACCCAGTACCCGTCTTACAGCTGCACATACCCGGTATGCGTCTGACGCGATCAATGCACGCACCCAGTACGCGTCTTCTGTGACCAGGAGCACTACCGCCGATCATTCTATGGAGTAAGGAGTGTCCATAACTGCGAGCACCCAGTACTCGTCTTACAGCGGCGCATCTCGGCGACTTACGCGATCAATGCACGCAACCAGTACGCGTCTGCTATGACCAGGAAAACATCCCACCGATTTCGTGCTCGGAACCTTGTGTGAATCATAACTGCGAGTACCCAGTATCCGTCTTACAGCTGCGCATACCCAGTATGCGTCTGACGCGATCAATGCACGCACCCAGTACGCGTTTGCTATGACCCGATCACACAACCAGTTCTCTTTAATTCCTCTTATCTTTTTAACCATTTTAGTTCGGCCTATCTCGGCTCAACTCCCTTAGTTATTCCTTTTATCTTCTTAACCATTTCTTAGCTCGACCTCCCTCGGCTAAACCCGGTAACCATTCCCTCTTTCCATTAACCTTTCTCATTCTCTGACTTATTACTCTATCTCTCCTACTTTCCATCTTTACCATTTCCTCATACCCGTTCTCAACCTCTCCCAGCTCGGCCACAGATATAAGCAATAAATATCAAAGCTCATAAACAACTATACACAAAGTTCATAAACACATATACAACAACAATAAGAATAAAAGCATTCAACCAATCCATCATGTAAATACCAACATATAGCATAAAACAATATTCCTCCCTACTTCAAACTCATGTTTCTAGTTCATTTATTAGTTCCCTTTACCATTTTTACCTTTCCTTTCTCATATTATCCTATTCTCATTCCCTAATCTAACACCCACTCTTAGCACCCGTTATGAACACCCTAGAAACCCAAACTCAAGTAGAGGTAACACTCACTCTTTACCTCAAACAGTGAGAGATAAGAGTTGAGAGTTTTAGAATGGTTTCCTTGTTGCTTGACCTTGTGAGCTTCACCCTTCTTGGATCCTTTCCTCCAAGCTGCACACTCAACACCGGCTGTCCGGGGGCGTCCGGGACGGAAAGAAGAACGGAGGAAGGAGGGTCTCCGGTTGGTACCACTTGGTGGAAGAGAGGGAGGCGGTTGTGAGTGAGAAGAGAGAAAGAAAGTATGTTGGGGTTTGTTGGTGGGTTGCTGGAACTTCAGAGAAAATGAGGGAGAGGGACGAAGGAGGAAGAGAGAGAATGCAAAGTGTGTTATGTGGTGTTTGGGATATTCTTTTATTCATTTAGGGGAATTATTTGTGTGGTCCTCATTAGAGGCTTGTTGAGGAAGCTAGAATATGAGGACAGGATTCATTGGCTTCTAGAGGAAGCCATGAATAGTGACTTGAAAAGGACATAAAGCAATGATAGTGACATAAAGTGAATGACAATGACATAAAGTGAAGGATAGTACATAGTATGGATGATGCGAAACCCAATGGGCCAACAGCTCAGCATGAGCTGTCACGGAGGTGCTAGGACATGTCGGCTCGGCATAGAGGAACAGTAGTAGCCCGAGCTTCTTTCTCGGATGATAATGTGAGGTGCGCTGAGGTCGGCTAATCCGAGCTTGACAACAGGTTCCGCGTTTGACCCCATTTAGCTCGGCCGGGATCGGTCCGAGGTCCTACATCTACATGCTAGGTCGGCCTATGCTTCTTACTACCCCACTACCCTTATACAACTTCTACAGCTTAATCCTACCCTTAAATAAATATTTATATATTATATATATATGTATATATCTAAAGTTATTATATTTAATATTAATTTTCAGGATGTTACATTCCTCTCCCACTTACAGGAATTTCGTCCTTGAAATTTAGTCGGCATTGAACAGTTGCGGATATGACTGCTTCATCTTCTCCTCGAGTTCCCAAGTAGCTTCCTCCATATCATTCCGATTCCAGACGACCTTGACCAAAGAGATTTCCTTCCCTATGAGCCGTCTGACTTGCTTGTCTTCAACTCGGACTGGAAGAACTTCGAAAGTCGGGTTGTCTTTTAGCGGCAGCTCGTCCACTGCTATCACATGTGAGGGGTCATGAATGTACCTCCTAAGTTGCGATACATGGAACACATCATGGAGTTTAGACAAGTGCCGAGGTAGAGCAATTCTGTAAGCTACTGGTCCGACCTTCTCCGATATCTGGTACGGTCCGACAAACCGAGGGGTCAACTTCTTTGATATGATAGCTCGACCAATACCCGTTACAGGGGATACCCGAAGGAATACATGATCTCCCTCAATGAAGTTCAAGGGTTTCCTCCTCTTGTCGGCATAGCTCTTTTATCGGTCTTGTGCTGCTTTCATCTTTCCTTGTATCATTCGGATCTTCTCGGTCGTCTCATGAACAATATCAGGACCAATTAACAAGTTTTCTCCTATCTGGAACCAGCATAGCAGTGTCCGACATTTTCGACCATACAATGCTTAGAAAGGATCCATTCCGATACTTGAATAGAAGTTGTTGTTGTAGGTGAATTCGACCAAGGGTAGAAGTGCTTCCCAACTTTCCGACTGTTCGAGCACACATGTTCTCAGCAAGTCCTCAAGAGTCTGAATGGTGTGCTCGAATTGTCCGTCGATCTGAGGATGATAAGTTGTGCTAAACCTCAACTTTGTACCCATGGCTTCTTGAAAACTCTGCCAGAATCGAGATAAGAAGCGAGGATCACGGTCCGACACTATGCTGCTCGGAACACCGTGGAGTCTGACAATGTCCTTTATGTACAGTTGCGTCAGCTTCTCTAGGCTGTACTTCATGCTGATCGGCAGGAAGTGAACACACTTTGTAAGTCGGTCCACCACAACCCAAATGGCTTCCTGCCCTGATCTCGTTCTTGGTAGACCCGACACAAAATCCATCGAAATGTTGTCCCACTTCCATTGCGGAATTTCCAAGGATTTGAGTAATCCTCCTGGTTTCTGATGCTCGATCTTGGCTTTCTGGCATGTCAAACACCGAGACACATAATCTGCCACATCGGTCTTCAACTTCGGCCACCAAAATAACCTCTTCAAATCCTGGTACATCTTTGTGGCTCCTGGGTGAAGACTCATCTTCGTCTTGTGGGCTTCTTCCATCAACTCTCTTCGGACTTCAAAGTCCATAGGAATGCAAACTCGGCCCCGAAATCGTACGAGACCATCGGGTCCTTTAGTGAAGTCGGGTTCATCCTTGTCTCCTGCTCTTTCTAGTAGCTTGTGGAGTTCTAGGTTGGCAGCCTGTCACTACACCAGAACTAAGGATCAACAACGCCAATTTTGGCTTTTCAACAACGAATTACAGGCGTTGTCAAAGCCTGCGTTGTTGAAAGAACAACAACGCAAATAAACAGCGTTGTTGAAACAAAAGCATTGACAGTACCATCTTGATATAACGTTGTTGAAACAAAGGTATTGACAACACCGTCTCAAAATAGTGCGGTTGAAAGTAAGACATTGACAACACCGTTTTCACAAGGCACTGTTGAAACTAAAACATATGACAACGCTGTTTTAAAACAATGTTGTTGAAACTAAAACATTGACAACAAAATTTTGAAACGGTGTTGTCTAATATTCATTTTGCTACAGTTTTTTTTATATTAGTTGCAGTTATAACCGTGGCTAAGTAAGAAAGTAAATTTAAAATATATATATATAAATATATATATATATAACCACAGTCGAATCTGTGGCTAAATCAACACCAATTTTTTATAATATTTTTTCCACTAATCATGAAACTTTCTAAAAAATAATAAACAATTAGAAATAAATAACTAAATAAAAAAAATTAAGGTCAACATAATAAATTTCTTTAGAATAAAAATTTCATTACAAATAGAGTAAATAAGTACACGACATACTTTCCACAAACAAAATCGAAAACTACCTTAGTCTACATCAATTTCAAAGTTTTACTTAGAAAGTGCATAACATATGAGTTTTCTTAGTCCCTCTTACAATAAAATTTCTAACACTACATAGCATGTGAGCTTTCTTCTATGCCAAGCTAAAATGAGACAACATCATCATCAAAAAACTATAATCCCCCACTTTATAGGGCAAACTTTCAGTTCCAGTTCTGCAATACTAGCTTTCTTACATGCGGAGCAAAAATAAGCCAACATTATCATCAAAAAACCATAGTCCCCCACTTTATAAGGCAAGCTTTCAGTTCCAGATATGCAATACTAGATTTCTTCCATGCGGAGCTAAAATAAGACAACATCATCATCAAAAAACCATAGTCCCCCACTTTATAAGGCAAACTTTCAGTTCCAGTTCTGCAATACTAGCTTTCTTCCATGCGGAGCTAAAATAAGACAACATCATCATCAAAAAACCATAGTCCCCCACTTTATAAGGCAAACTTTCAGTTCCAGTTCTGCAATCAGTATTGCCTGCAGGTTTGTTTAAAAGAAGTTATACAATAATTATATCTATAGTGATGAACATCACATACTTTTATTGGCTTCATATACTAAAGTTGAAATTGTCAAGAAAGTCAAAAAATGTAAGCAACAATCCTTAAATGAAAAATAACACAATTAGAGATACCCTTAGAACTTTAAAATATAAGCAATGTATAATGAATACTTTGCTAAAAGAATCTTGGTATAGAGGATGCTTAATTAGCTTATGCTTGATATAGAAGAAAATAAAATATAAAAGAAAAGAAAGCAACAACAGTGTCTAGAAATAAATAAGGAAAAGCAAAACCCCTTCAAAGTTCATTGTCACCAACCGTCACCTTCATATTAGAAAAAACATCTTAGATGTTATGAATTACATCTTAGATGACATTAACTAAAAAAGCATTTCTATATAAAATTAATGCAAGGTGAATAATTCATTATGAGTTCAATATATATCAATAACAAAGTAATAAAGTCACAAAGTCATTTACATTTTGTATTATCCTAAATAGGCATAAACATAGTAGTGATCTATGCTACAGGTTTCTAATAGAGAACTTGAAATTCATATACATACGAAGTAAAGTCAACCAAGCAAGTGGAATCAAGAAAACTCAACCTTTTTCTATTGTGTATCATGCACAATTAACTGTTTGAGCCTTTTTTCAATAACTTCTATGCGATTAGGTTACAAATGATTAGCATGAGCAACAGCTTGCAATTATTGGAGGCCTTTTTCCTTCAGCCCCGGAAGTAATGAAATTACATGTGATGCTTCTGAAAGATGTGACACAAGAAGTGGTAAAAATATACTATCATCTGCAACCAGGCATAATGGGTGGACTCTTCCCTGCAGCTGTAAAATTATTAGTTCTTGTAAACAAATAGGAAAGCATAACTTGAATGAATTAAAAGCAAAGCAAAGCAAGGTGTTAATAAAATTGGTCCTTATTCAAGCAAAAGAGCACTTGCAATGAGGAGCTAGGAGAAATAGCTTACCACACTTTCCACTGCTTTCAACATTGAAAGCCTATATTCATCTCCAACAGGACCTGGAGCAACATCAAGGCATGATCATTAGGGAAGCCTCTAATATATAAACAATTATAGATAATCCATAAAGCATGTTGAGTTCATACTCATCTCAGATTTTCTTAACAACCTGATCAAATTCAAGCCCATGTGACTCTCTGAGACTTGTCAACCAGGTACTTTTTCATAATAAAAATAAAAAACATCAAAAACACTACTTCATGAATGTCCTTTCTAATTACTACAGAACAGTGCAATTAAATCATGGCAAACTCTCACTTGTAGTTGTTGGTGAGCTTATCCACCTAGGTGCAGTGGAGTAGTAGATTGTTAATTCACGATCAAGTTGATGTACCCACCTGAAGAGCACATAGAAACATAGTAAACTGAGGAAATAAATCCTATGACAGTACTATCAAAACATATCGAATTCCAGAACTCTCCCCGGATTGCCTGTGATATATTTTCATATTACACATTCTTCAAAATGAACTCCAAAACCATCCTAAAAAAATTTAGAGAAGCAAAACAAATTTCCAGATTAGTCAGAAACCAAAAACCAAAAAAGAGAATCCAACACAAAATCTAATTATAAGAAATACTTCAAGCAAACAACCAAATTACAAGAGTTTTTCAGTACTAAAGTGAACCACTAAAGCAATAATGTTTTTCATTTCCACCTTAATGTGAAGAACAAAATAATAGCCTTCAATAGCATAGTTCAGCAAATTATTCCCCTTTACTACTAGAGTACAATAGCATCACCACCAGCCCCCTTGTTGCATATCAGTAAAAACCAGTGACAACCAGTGCAGCCTTCGACGGCAGAGTTACCCAAAATTAAGATGAGAGCATACAAATTTACTAAAAAAAAGGGGTATTGCTAACGTGTGCCCCAAGGGCATTGGTTAAGGAATACATTAAAGGAAAACTTGTATTCAAAATCTAAGTCAACTAGTTCTCGATGTTTTAAATTTACCATTTTTCAAGATAGAACTACCTCTTTTATTTTCTTAACCAATACCCTAAGGGCACTATTTAGCATTTTTCCAAAAAAAAACCACCTACTTTTAATCAATCAGTGAGAAACCAAAATGCAGAAACCTTGCAGTGAAGAACATCACAACTTGCATCACAATGTCATCACTCTCTTCACATTTTTCTTATTTCATTTTAATCAGAGATTTTTTATTTTTATTTTATTTTAAGGGTCATGTTTCTCTTGCATGCAACTAGGAATCGAAACTAAATTAAAATGAAATACAAATTTGCATAGTGTTGATTAAGGTTTTAATTAAAACAAAAAGAAAAAGATTTAACCATACTGATGAGCAAACAAAGCAATAGAACGGAGGAGTTGGTACCTGTAGTGAAGCGGCAACCATGACTTGGAGGAGTTGAGGAAGAGGGTGAGGCGGCGGTTGTTGATGCTATCAGCTGTGGTGAGGTGGCGGTGGCGGTGAAGAAGGGACCAACCGTGGTGATGGAGGGCTTGTTGATGCGATTTGGTGTGGTTCGGTGACGGTGGAAGCCGGTGGAGGGCTTGGGAGCGGCGGTGGTTGTGGGTGAGGAAAAGAGTGGAAGGAGGGCTTGGGAGCGGTGGCGGCGTTGGAGGGCTTGGGAGCGGCAGTGGCGAGAGAGAGGGCTCGAGGAAGAGAACGAGTGGGTGACATTGAGAGTGGCTGAGGAAGAGAGAGAGAGCGGCGGTGCTGAGAGAGGCTGGGAACGGTGCTGGAGAGAGAGGCAAGGAACGACAGCCGGTTTTTGCGAGAGAGAGGCTTGGGACTTGGGAGGGTTTTTGCGATCAGAGACAAGAGAGGGAGTCAACAGAGAGAGGAAGCTAAGATGTATCAAAATATCGTGTGAAAAATTCAGTAGCCCGCCTAAAAAATTTAGAGTGTGTATGACTTTGGTCCTCGTGTTTTTTAGATGGGACATTTTAATCTCTCAAAATGTGAAAATTCATTTTTAATCCCTCAAAATTTTTTATGAGACACTTAAGTCTCTCAAAATTTTTTTATGGGACACTTAAGTCCACGGTTGAGGCAGTTGACAGAGTGGACGGAGGAACTTAAGTGTCCCATAAAAATATCTTCATGAACTAAAGGTGAATTTCCACATTTTTAGGGACTAAAGTGTCTTATCAAAAAAACACGAGGGACCAAAGTGGTACTTTACTAAAATATTTATTATATTTAAATTATTGGTAAAAGGGTATTTTTGGAACAACATATCAATTTTAGTGTAAAATTTATCAATCTTGATAGACGTAAAAATATCCAAAGAGGTCTTATAATAAATGACGAAAGAAGTACATATAGACAAATCATGAAGTTAGAAATTTGGAAGTATTAAAAATAACTTAATATTGAATATATCAAAATAAAATATAAAAAATATATTTTTCACATAGGGTAATTACTCTAAATAATTGTACTTTAAATTATATGAATAAAAAAAACTTTCGTAAATAATATAATAATGATATTGAGAGTGGAAACAAATTAACAACGCCCGATAAAGATGGTGTTGTCATATGTGAAGAGAAAAGACAACATCTTTTTAAAATAATGTTGTCTTATATGGAAGTGCTGGAATGGAAAGATAATGACAACGTCTGGTGAAGAGAGTGTTGTCATTTATTTCTCATAGACAACACAAAGTAAAGACGGTGCTGTTAATATTTCCATGTGAACTTTCAACAACATCCTTTTCAAAAATGTTGTTAAATGAGCGTTGTTAAATCCATATTTTGGTGTAGTGTGTCTTTCCTTGATGAAACCCACAAAATCATTGGTTACTTGCAGCATTTCCAGTACAACACTGTTTTCCTTCTTCTGTATGCCGAGGTTAAGATCACTGAACTCCTGCATCAACTGCATCTCTCGGACCATCATGTTGCTCAAATGAAGACTCTTCCTGCTCAATGCGGCGGCCACCACGTTGGCTTTTCCAGGGTGATAGTGCAAGTTGAAATCGTAATCTTTCAAGAATTCTACCCATCTGCGCTGCCTCATGTTCAGCTCCTTCTGGTCGAACAGGTAGCCGAGACTCTTGTGGTCACTGAACACTTCAAACTTCGTGCCATACAGGTAGTGTCTCCAAATCTTAAGGGCAAACACCACGGCTGCCAATTCAAGATCATGGGTGGGGTAATTCTGCTCGTGTTGCCGAAGTTGCCGAGAGGCATAAGCCACCACTTTTCCCTGTTGCATCAACACACAGCCGAGACCCTGCTTCGATGCGTCACAAAACACGTCAAAGGCTTTGGTCGAATCGGGCAAAATCAACACGGGCGAGCTCGTCAACCTTTTCTTTAGCTCTTGAAAGCTCTGTTCGCACACGTCGGACCACTGGTAAGGTGTTTCCTTCCTGGTTAACGAAGTCAACGGTAGAGCCAGTTTAGAAAATTCCTCAATGAATCTCCTGTAGTATCCTGCAAGACCAAGGAAACTCCTGATCTCGGTTACCGAGTTGGGTCTCTCCCACTTGAGCACAGCTTCCACCTTGGAGGGATCAATTGCTACACCGTGCTCGGATATCACATGTCCGAGGAAATGAACCTCTTTGAGCCAAAAACTGCACTTAGAAAGCTTGGCGTAGAGTTCCTTGTCCTTCAAAACCTGCAACACCATTCTCAAGTGCTGCTCGTGTTCACTCGGACTCCGAGAGTAGATGAGGATGTCGTCGATGAAAACTATCACAAACGAATCCAGGTAAGGTCGGAAGATTCTATTCATGTAGTCCATGAAGATGGCAGGTGCGTTGGTAAGTCCAAAGGGCATAACCACATACTCAAAATGCCCATATCTCATCCTGAAAGCTGTCTTTGGAATATCTTCATCTCGGATACGGATCTGGTGGTATCCAGATCGGAGATCTATCTTTGAGAACACCGACGCTCCCTTGAGTTGGTCCAATAAGTCGTCAATCCGAGGGAGGGGATATTTGTTCTTCACCGTTACCGCGTTGAGCTTCCGATAATCAGTGCACATTCTGAGGCTACCATCTTTCTTTTTAACAAATAAAATCGGAGCTCCCCAAGGTGATACGCTTGGTCGGATTAGCTTTTTGGCCAAAAGTTCTTCTAGTTGTTTCTTAAGCTCTTCTAGCTCGGGAGGTGCCATTCGGTACGGAGCAATTGAAATTGGGCCAGTTCCCGGAAGAAGCTCTATACTAAACTCTACTTCTCTTCTCGGCGGTAAGCCAGGCATTTCGTCCGAGAAAATCTCTGGGAATTCTTCGACTACAGGAATTCGGTTTAAGGTCGGTTCCTCTGTTGCTTCTAACTTTGCAACAGAAGAGCCACTAAAGATGACGGTTTTGTCTCGGCAGTCGAGCAGGACATGGTGTTGAGACATCCAGTCCATGCCGAGGATGATATCCAGTTTGGTTAGGGGCAAACAAATTAGGTTGACCTTAAAATATCGGCCTAATACTTGGATAGGACACTCTAGACACATTTAGGAAGTGATTACAGAAGAATTGGTTGGGGTAGAAATGGATAATTTGTAAGGCATTTCTACTGGGGATAGTTTTAGTCTTTTCATACAGTCAAGGGAAATAAAAGAATGTGTGGCTCCACAATCAAATAACACAGCACATGTGATGCTGTTTACTTGACAAGTACCTCGGGTCAGCTCGTCGGCATCAGTCACCTCTTCACCATCCATGGTATAAACCTTGCCTCTCTGCATCGGTCGGTTAACACCAGCCTGTTGTGCCTTTGCCACATTGACTTCTTCCTTCATAATGCTCTCGGTACACCGAGCTGAAAAATGACCAGGCTTGCCACATCGGAAACAGGATCCTCTTGCTCTGCTCGGATCTAGACTCCAGCATTCTCCCTTGTGCTGCCTTCCGCAGTGTTGGCATATCGGATAGGGGCCAGGAACAACCACCATCTGACCACCGCTCCTCGGAGTCGTTGACACTCTTGAGCTCGGATTCACATAGGGAGCAGATCTCTGAACAGCTCCTTTTCCTCGGATTGGACTCACTGCTTTTTGTGCCGACCTGCTTCGCTTTCCGTCGGCTTTCCTTTTGAGCCCCTTCTCATAGGTGCTAGCCATGTTCACCAACTGCGAGAGATTGGCCACGTTTTGATATTTGAATGCGAGCCGAATATCATCACGGAGACCAGACTCAAACTTGATGCACTTGGTATGCTCATCAGCATCTCGGTAGCTTCCAGAATAACGGATCAAATCCTCGAACTGAGCGGCGTATTCCCCGACACTCAAGTTCCTCTGTTCCAGCTTGAGAAAAGCGAGCTCCTTCTCTCTCCTGACATCCTCGGGAAAGTACTTTCCGAGAAATCGAGCTCGGAACAATTCCCAAGTAATGGGTTCATTAGCCGCTTCCAGTCCACGGCTCTGTTGCTCCCACCAGTGCTCGGCTTCACTAGCCAGCACAAACTCGGCCAACCTTACCTTATACTCATAGGGCGGTTGCAGAGATCGGAAAATCTTCTCAATGTCCTGGAGCCATCTCTGAGCTCCATCTGGATTATAACCCCCTTCAAACCGAGGTGGTTCGTTCTTCCGAAATCGGCTCATCCAGTCGATCTCGACCGGAGCCGGAGGTTGAGGCTGAAGGGCTGCAGCTGCAGCTGCTGCGGCTGCGGCGATGTTTTGAGCGAGGTTCTCAGCCTGGTTCTATTGAGCCTGCGCTTGGTTCTGCTGCAGTTGAACCAGAGTTTCCAACACAACAGCAATTCGGTCGTTATCAGCTCTTCTCCCAGCCATGCTGCTCGGTCATTGAGAGAAAGCCAATTAACTACCGAATAATCAAGTATATATATATATACATAAACATATATACCTATAAGCTCTATTGCCTAACTTAGACTTCTAGACTTTACTTATTTACAACTCTCTTGGTAAGTAACCACTGGAGTCCTTTGCAACTCCGATAGGCCGAGGAGAAACTGCTCTGATACCAAAAATTAAACACCCTATATAATAATTACCCTTAAACCCGAAAATTAGGATTTAAAATTTCTTTTCATTAATACAAAAACATCAGAGTTATAAAGCGGAAGACTTTAATTCGATTAAGGCATAAAAATTTCAATAACAGGTACACCGAGTTCATATTCAAAATACAAGTTCAATAAAAGTTTAGCTCGGCCCAACTAGGCAGTCCGAAGTCAAAAATACAAAAGAGTGTTTTAGCTCGGCCCAACTGGCCGAGGCCCAACTACTTCTCCGACTCTAAATAACTTACTCTCCCTGTGAGGGAGAGCGAACCTGCTCGGCCAGGGACTGCGTCTGCTCGGGCTCAGTACCTGAAAAATGGTAAGGAGGTAAACATTACACAGAACTTAAATAAGCAGTTTCTAACATGCCATACCGAACTACCAAGCCAAACACAAGTAGTCAATCAACATATAAATAACAAGTAATCAAACCATATATCACATGCATATATCATCAATTAGCTCGGTTCACATCGTACAATCTCAAATAGCTCGGCTTACATCATACCATCTCATTTAGCTCGGCTCACATCATAAACCCGTTAATCCCTTACCTATTAGTTATACTTCGACACTACCTACAATTTCCTTTATACCCTATCCTTAATTTATACACTCAGCTTCTCGGCTCTCTATCTTGGATTCATTACTCATTATTCCACTTTTACATAGCTTACAATCTTTTACTCTTCTCGGATGCATACACCCAGTGCATGTCTTACACCATTTAAGGTCGGATATCGGAGTGTCCATAACTGCGAGTACCCAGTACCCGTCTTACAGCTGCACATACCCGGTATGCGTCTGACGCGATCAATGCACGCACCCAGTACGCGTCTTCTGTGACCAGGAGCACAACGTCGATCATTCTATGGAGTAAGGAGTGTCCATAACTGCGAGCACCCAGTACTCGTCATACAACGGCGCATCTCGGCGACTTACGCGATCAATGCACGCACCCAGTACGCGTCTGCTATGACCAGGAACACATCCCACCGATTCCGTGCTCGGAACCTTGTGTGAATCATAACTGCGAGTACCCAATACTCGTCTTACAGCTGCGCATACCCAGTATGCGTCTGACGCGATCAATGCACGCACCCAGTACGCGTTTGCTATGACCCGATCACACAACCAGTTCTCTTTAATTCCTCTTATTCTTTTAACCATTTTAGTTCGGCCTATCTCGGCTCAACTCCCTTAGTTATTCCGTTTATCTTCTTAACCATTTCTTAGCTCGACCTCCCTCGGCTAAACCCGGTAACCATTCCCTCTTTCCATTAACCTTTCTCATTCTCTGACCTATTACTCTATCTCTCCTACTTTCCATCTTTACCATTTCCTCATACCCGTTCTCAACCTCTCCCAGCTCGGCCACAGATATAAGCAATAAATATCAAAGCTCATAAACAACTATACACAAAGTTCATAAACACTTATACAACAACAACAATAAGAATAAAAGCATTCAACCAATCCATCATGTAAATACCAACATATAGCATAAAACAATATTCCTCCCTACTTCAAACTCATGTTTCTAGTTCATTTATTAGTTCCCTTTACCATTTTTACCTTTCCTTTCTCATATTATCCTATTCTCATTCCCTAATCTAACACCCACTCTTAGCACCCGTTATGAACACCCTAGAAATCCAAACTCAAGTAGAGGTAACACTCACTCCTTACCTCAAACCGTGAGAGATAAGAGTTGAGAGTTTGAGAATGGTTTCCTTGATGCTTGACCTTGTGAGCTTCACCCTTCTTGGATCCTTTCCTCCAAGCTGCACACTCAACACCGGCTGTCCAGGGGCGTCCGGAACGGAAAGAAGAACGGAGGAAGGAGGGTCTCCGGTTGGTACCACTTTGTGGAAGAGAGGGAGGCAGTTGTGAGTGAGAAGAGAGAAAGAAAGTATGTTGGGGTTTGTTGGTGGGTTGCTGGAACTTCAGAGAAAATGAGGGAGAGGGACGAAGGAGGAAGAGAGAGAATGCAAAGTGTGTTATGTGGTGTTTGGGATATTCTTTTATTCATTTAGGGGAATTATTTGTGTGGTCCTCATTGGAGGCTTCTTGAGGAAGCTAGAATATGTGGGCAGGATTCATTGGCTTCTAGAGGAAGCCATGAATAATGACTTGAGAAGGACATAAAGCAATGATAGTTACATAAAGTGAATGACAATGACATAAAGTGAAGGATAGTACATAGTACGGATGATGCGAAACCCAATGGGCCAACAGCTCAGCATGAGCTGTCACGGAGGTGCTAGGACATGTCGGCTCGGCATAGAGGAACAGTAGTAGTCCGAGCTTCCTTCTCGGATGATAATGTGAGGTGCGCTGAGGTCGGCTAATCCGAGCTTGACAACAGGTTCCGCGTTTGACCCCATTTAGCTCGGCCGGGATCGGTCCAAGGTCCTTCATCTACATGCTAGGTCGGCCTATGCTTCTTACTACCCCACTACCCTTATACAACTTCTACAGCTTAATCCTACCCTTAAATAAATATTTATATATTATATATATATATATATGTATATATCTAAAGTTATTATATTTAATATTAATTTTCAGGATGTTACAATAACTACAATAGCATGATAATCATCTAAAGATCACACAATGATACCAATTGAAGAGAAATATGATATAACAATACTTGTGAATTTTCAACACCAAATTGTGAATATCAATTATAAGAGATTAATAGTAAGTACCAAGTGTAAAAGACTAATGATAGTATTAGAAGATACCAATTGTAAGTCCAACTATGAATACTTACTATCTCTTGTGAGAAATTCACTTGATACCAAATGTGAGCCTTGTACCAATTGTAATAATCCAACAATATTAATTGTACCAATTTGTAGAATATTCTCTTGAGACTTGAAGATGCAAATGAATAATAACACTTGTAACCTTTTTGCTTTTCAATCATACCTACAAAACAATCTTGCATTGCTTTTTTGGTATCCAAATAGTTTTGGACCCACTTTTGTTAGTTAAGGGATTCGCACCCTTCTTAACCCAAACAAAATTTCCTTTAGGTATATCATGTACTTTAATATAACACACATTTGAAGTATGTCCATGAGTGCCACAATAGAAACATGTTGGTGCATTTGAAAAATCAACAACATTTCTATGAGACTTACTCTTAGCATTAGTATAACCCAAACCAAACTTGTTTGAATTTTCTCTTTGAAAATTTAACAATGTGCGCAATCTAATATCACCACTTGTGAAACTTGCAAGCTTATTTTTCAAAATAGCATTTTTCATCCTTAAGCAATTTGCAATTCTCGCAATCAACCACAATATTCAATCTACTAGCACAATCACAAGAAGAACTAGCATATATGAGATCAAGAGTTTCATTTTGAAGATTAAGCTCATCAACTTGTTTTTGAAGTTCTAAAATCTCTTGTTGATATTTCAAAATGAGCTTTTTCCTTTCAATGTTTTTCAAAGCTAGTTTCTTAAGATGTTCATGCATTTCTTCATAAGCATTATATAAAATTTCATATTTAGAAGAAATTTCGGATTTAGTTTCACTTACATCGCTATCATCGCTTTGTTCACTTGATTCATCATTTGAACTTTCTTCTTCATCTACTAGAGCTATCAAGTTGAGAGTAGCGACTTCTTCATCATCCGAAGAACTACTTGATGTGCTTTTCTTTTCCTCTTCATCATCCCAAACGATGTATGCCTTCTTATGCTTTGAATTTTTCTTTTCTTTCTCCTTCTTCTTGAGATACTTAGAGCATGAGTACTTGAGATGACCGGGTTTTCCGCATTCATGGCAAACTACTCCTTCTTTTGTTGTCTTAGTCTTGTAGTGTGGGGGATTCTTGTCTTTACTTTTTTCTTTGTTCAACCTTCCTTTTCTCCTTAGAAGCTTATTAAACTTTCTTAGTAGAAGTTTCATCTCTTCTTCATCAATGTCCGAATCGGAATCTTCACTATCATCATTATCGAAACTCTCTTCCTTTTTATATGAACTTTTGGCTTTAAGAGCAATTCCTTTTCTTTCTTTGTTCTTATCCGACTCTTCATGCATATGCAAACTTCCAAGCTCCATTTCATGTTATTGAAGCTTTCCAAAAAGTGTAGCTAAGTCCATGGTGTCCAAGTCCTTTGATTCAACAATTGCGGTAACCTTAGGTTGCCATTCCCTACTTAGACATCTTAAAACTTTGTTAACAAGTTCACAATTCATGAAAGTTTTTCCAAGAGCAATGAGATGATTAATAATGTGAGTAAAACGTTTTTGCATAATACATATAGATTCATTACGCAACATACGAAACAATTCATATTCATGCATCAAAGAATTTAATCTAGCACGCCTAACTTCACTAGTGCCTTCATGTGTGACTTGCAAGGTGTCCCACATTTCTTTGGCATTATGACATTGGGAGACTCTAAAGAACTCATCATAAGATAGAGCGGAGGTGATGATATTTTAGCTTTTAAATCATATTGAATTTTCTTTTTATCATCATCGGTCCACTTATCTTTGGGGGTTAGTTGAGATACACCTTCTACTTGAGTTGAGGGAATATGAGGACCATTCTCAATGGCTTCCCAAATGTTCATGTCTATAGCTTCTATAAAAATTCTCATTCTAACTTTCCAATAAGCATAACCCTCTCCACCAAACATATGAGGGCGACTTATAGAAGCACCTTCACCACCAAAGGGATTCGTAGAACCCATTGTAGCTTCCTCAAGGATCTTTACGAAAAAGCTCTATGCTCGTGTCTTTCGACCGAGCTCTGATACCAATTGTGAAAAACTACAATCGGTGGGTGAACTAACTAAGAACCCTAGGAGAACACCTAGAAGGGGGGGTTAAATAGGTGTTAGAGAAACCTTGAAAGATTTTCGAAAGAAATAAATCGAAACAATTAAAACGAATGATTTTTACAAAATGTTTCAACCCTTAATCGATTAGGCAAGTCTATTAATTGATTAATACTTGAACAACACTAGTTAATCGATTAATCAAACAGGTTAATCGAGTAATGCCTGAAAGTTGTCTTTTGGTTAATCGATTAATGCTTCAGTTAATCGATTAATCACTGTTAAAACTGAAAAAAATCACTTTTCAATCGAATACGAAAATCAATCAATTAACACATATGATCAGAGATTAAGCAGAAATGATTAACACCAATATTCTTATTGATTACCTAGGTTATGAAAATTATTTTCCCCAAATCAATTTGCACAATTAAAAGCTTAATTTATTCAATTATGAAAATTAATCTTTTCTAGGTTTTCAACCAAGAACAATATGAATTGACAAGAATGTAAAAGATAAGGGAATAGAGATACTGCATAGTGATTTATCCTGTTTCACTCACAACCAACGTGAGCTACATCCAGTCCCCTCTTCAACCAAGAGAGATTCTTCACTAAGGAATTAGAGTTCTCAAATTACAAGCAAATGTCTCTCAAGACTCCCTTCTTGATAGCCTCCAAGAGATACCACACTCTTGTCTTGCAACCCTATTGAAATCTAATCTAACCTTCCCTTGCTTGTTGATATCCCCACAACAAGTCTTCCAAATTGCTTAGTGATACCTCACACCAAGACTTCCAAATGCTTGTTAACACAACAAGACTTCCAAGACTTCTTTTGTTTGATGAACAACCACCAAGTCTTCTTTGTGTTGTAGAATGTTTGCCTCATTTGCAATGATTACAACCAAATTGAAAACTAATAACAATCCTATGAATCTCTTTCAAGAAATATGAAAATATCAACATGAGAGATTCAAAGATTCTTGATCAAAGAATGTAAAAGTGAAAGCTTTGATCTATGAGAAAGTGAGAGAGAATAATGTGGCTTTTATCTTTGTAAAATTGATATGAAAATGAAGTTAGTTGTTCTAAATTGATTAACAATGATTAGGAAAAGGTTTATATAGAATACCCAAAAGTTAGGAACCTTAAAAACTGATTTTGAGAAGTGAAAAACGTATTTTATAAAACAGTTCTACAAGTATTAATCGATTAACACATGGCCTTAATCGATTAACCACTGTAATATGTGTGTTAATCGATTAGTTCATCACATTAATCGATTAGCCACTGTAAAACACTTCTAAAAACTTGTTTTCTCAAATCTAAACCTTTTCTTTCAAACCTTTAAGCCACCTATTGATTTTAGGTTAAGTGAATACTCAAATTATAATATAATCATGCACTTGATAGAGATTCACTACCCTCTAATGACTCTACCCAAACTCATCAAACTAAAAGACTCAAATAAGGATATTACAATAAAATACAAATGAATCTTCATGAACTTGCTCTCTCTCTTCATCATTTGTTTGTTGAACTTTGGTGAGCTTCTTCATAACTTGAGCATGATCAAAACTTTGTAGCTTGTTCAAAACCTTTGTCATTATCAAAACCTTCTCACTGGATCTAACAATGACATGTACCTAGAGGTCGATAGGATATATTATAGTTAAGCAAAACTATCTCGGGAAATGTAACATCCCGAATTATAAATCCAATAATAATTAGAATAATAATAGGATTAGAAAAATAATAATTTATGCTCAAGAGGAACTAAGGTGATGGATTAGGATCCATTTTAGTACCATGAAGGAGTTAGGAAGCATTGACATCAGATAGGGGATTGGTATGGTGATGAGATGGTGGCTATTACTTCCGTCTTGATCTTTTTTTCCTTTTTTTTCTTTTCTTGAAAGGGGCTTGGCCCATCTTCACTCTTTTTTTTTTAAAAAAATTGCAGCACCAGTATCTGGCAGTGGCAGCATTATGGTTTATCCCAGGGATGTCTTATGCTCCCGTCTTCTTCTTCCCGGAACCTGAAAGCGGGTCTGTAGAAATCAGAGGACGGCAGCGCCCCTCCGATCGTTGAAGGCGACATGACGGAGCGAATCAGCCACGATCGGATCAGAACACTTGATTCCGCTCAAGGTTCATAGCGCAGGCATCGATCCAGTGTTGGGGTATGAGGTTGTCGGTGGTGATTTGCGTACGTGGACAGCGGCTACGGTGATTCCCCCTCTTGTGGTTGCTGGTGGCATTGAGACGGAGAACCGGATTGAATTCACATGGCCATTGTCTCTACGTTTTCACGGTGGTAGCGATGCATGGGCAGCCTCGGTCTCTCTCTTTCCTTATTTTTTCCTGAATATGTGCTTGTTTGGAATAATCTGGGATATCATTCATTAATTTTCTTCCTCTTCGTGAGTCCTCATGTGCACATCGCCTATCCTTGTGCTTGGAATTTCTTTGTGTATGTAAATTCTTCAAGTCATTTTGCATGCTTTGTAATTGTACCTTCAATCCTTGCCAAAGACTTCGAATAATTGATAATGCGGTGGTGGGAATTATTTTGCCGCTCCCACTGTGGTCGCCAATGTTGTGGGGTGTTATCCCACATGTACTGGCAAGCTGGTTTGTTGATGTAAGACGATGATAACGGGTTCTCGGTTAAATAACTCTGCCACCGAGTCGGGATATTTGGGGTGATGTGTGTGTCGTGTGTAAAACAACTAGATGAGAGTGTGGTCATACCTTGGCCACTACCTGTATATATAGGGTGGTTGGAAATGTTGTGGAGGTGTTATTCCACATGTACCGGCAAGCCGGTTTGTTAATGTACGACAATGATAACGAGTTCTCGGTTAAAGAACTCCGCCGCCGAATCGAGATATTTGGGGTGATGTGTGTGCCGTGTGTAAAACAACTGGATGAGAGTGTGGTCATACCTAGGTTTCCTCCAGTTTATCTGGGTTTTGTCTTGCATTTGTGCAAGTTTTTTTTTTTTTTTATTTTGTGTGTCTCCATGGTGGGATGCCTATGGATAGTTTCTACTTTCCAGATCTGATGGTTATCCTCTCTGTTGCAATAATTGGAACGCTACTCGTCGACGAGACAGACCTCCCATTGCTGACTGTTGATTTGGCTACCGTCCAACGACTCTCTCGTTTTAGATCTGAAATTCCTTGTCGTGGAACTGAGCTTAGTCTCAGCATCAATGAGATTGTTATCTTAGAATTAAAGGCTATTGAATCTCCTGTTCGAGTCTGGTTTTGACAGTTGTTGATGATCCATGTCCACATGGAAGAGTCTGTTGATGCAATGTATTTTGCTTTTCCTTTAACTATTATTAGTGTGAAATTTCTTGTAATGTTTCTTATCTATGAATAAAATACACATTTCCTTTCAAAAAAAAACTTACTTAAATAGTGTGTTTTTTGGTCAAATGGACTCACATATGAATCAAAGGGAGTACTGAAAGATTTACTCACTTCAATCTCAATTATAAAATAGAAAAAACCAAATTTGCATTTATTAAAAATATTAGTTGATAGCATTCAATTTCTCAAATTCATAAGAATAAAATAAAATAAAGGTAATTTAAAAAAGTAGTATCAAGAACTGTTATGGACTGGTACCACAAATCAATAAGAACCGGTATCACGAACCTACAAGCATCAATCCGGTATACCGGCAATCTGACATCAATAGCCTTCAGTGAGTAACCGACGTAACAGTTCGTCATTATGCTGCTAATGATGGCAATGGAGTCGTTACTCTTCGACCTTAATGCCTATCATGACTCATTCATTATAATGTTTCCTTCCAACCACCCTATATATACAGGTAGTGGCAACAAACCCACACCATTTCCCAAAGGAATGGGAGGAACGGATCTCTCTTCCCGTACGAAGAAACAGCAGATGAAAACAAGTAGAAGTAGAGGAAGGAGGAGGGGAGGGACTCATATAGAGAAGCGGGTGCTTCTCTCTCTACAAATCCTCCTATTTAAGTAAGTTAGTTATTACTGTTAGCGGTATTATTATAAATGTAAATATTTGGTATATATATATATAATTTTCAAATTATACCTGTAATTATTATTGTGACTTTAAAAAGTATATTGGATTAGATATATGTAAAAATGAAGTAATTAATGACATTGAAAATTGAAAACATAGCTTATATTAAGGGAAAAAAAATTTTTCAAAAAAAAACTTACATATAAGAGAAGAGGAAGTACAATTTTAACACTTGTTTTCAAGGGAAAGATAAAAAGTGTAATCACCGAATATAGATTGAATTTTGTAGCTATTTTTTTCCTCAATTTTATTCAATTTTGTCCGGAGTTCAATCTTAGCTATTACGCTTTTTACTTTCCCACCAGAAACAAGTGTATATATTGCACTAAATGATTTATTTTGTCCCGTCTAAATTATAAGAAAAAATTGAATTCATGTTTATTATGGATATTAGTTGATCGTATTTAATTATTTCAAATTCATAAAAAAAAATTAAGAAAAATGTTAATAAGTGCTTTAATGGCATTGTTTAAGCAAGGAAAAAAGATATTTTTACATTGGAAAATGATGCATTTAATACATCAAAAAATGATGAATTTAAGTTTTCAATATTGACTTACTCATTTTGAAATGCTTAAACAATACTCCCTCTGGTCCTATATGTAGGGCGCCTTCAAGAGGAAATTTTTGGTCCTATATGTAGGGCACTTTATATTTCCTATGCATCATTAATTATTTTTTCTCTTTTTTGCACTTATTAAATGTTTTGACTAACTATGTTTTTTTGTTGTTAATTAATGAATGTGAACTTTCCAAATAAAGTGGAGGGGGTAAAATTGTAATGTTACAATATATTCTCATAGAATTCACAAAACTAACAACTTTCCTTAGTATGTGTAATTCGGTTAAGTATACCCTATAATAAGGATTAGAGGGAGTACTTTGTGGCACTTGTTAACATAACCCAATAAATAATACTCTCCCGTAGACCTTTTTGGTAGATTTCACGTTTTATTTTGTCTGTATTTATTAAGAAAGTTAATAGTATTGGAAATGTGAATATTTGATATGTATTTTTAAAACTACCTATATAAATATTATTGAGAATCTAAAAAATATTGAGTAAATAGGAGTATGCGTGGAAATAAACAATTAATTGTTATTGATAATTGGTACAAGACCTTATAAATACAGACAAAATAAAAGTGCCAAAAAGGTCTTATATTTAAGGACAAAGATAGTAATTATAGTTTAAAAAAGTAACTTTGAGAATGAAACAAAAATTAATTTAGACAATCACTTTATAAATTTTTTTTAGGAATAATTGTATTTAATTATAAATAATTATTTAATTTTTTATTATATTTAAAATCACTAATAAGATTTGTTTTTCTCTTAAGAATGTGTTTATTACTTACCTTACTGCTGCTTGTTGGGATGTGGCACTGATAAGGTGCAATTCATTTTATGGGTGAAGTTTAGAAAACCTAAGGATCATGGGCATCAATTTTTTTCAACAATAACAACGGTTAAATCATGAGTTTGCACCGATACAAACTTTTGCACAGTTTGTATCTTAATACGTTCCTTTACTACTATATATTTGATATTTTTTACATCTAATAATTTTTATGGAATTGGATGAGAAGGATGAGAGGTTGAAAATGATTATGTGGATTGATAATAAGAGGTTGAAGATGGTGGGTGTGTTACAATAAAATTAGTTAAATATTAGATTTTTAGAATGATGAGTGCAAATAATAGAATTAGGGACGTGAGTATTAAATATATAAATATAAGTATTAATATAAGGGTAATATTAATAAATAAGTGCAAAAATTTATAAAAACCGAGTGCAAATAATAATGAACCGGATGTTAATAACATCTCTCAAAAGTTAGGCTCATTTGTTTTGTTGTGTACTTGTTTTCTTCTACTCTCTTTGTCATGGAGTGACATGTGCAGCTTATAGATTGATGACACTAGTTGGCAAAGCAATCACATTGCTAACGACAAACTTGTCTAAAATTAAAATTTTGAATGATATAATATAAACAGTACGAATATTAAAGCAAAAAGCAAAATGTTACATTTTTTTAAAACTTATTTTCATTTTCTTTTTTCACAAGACAGCGGTAATATGCATCGGCCTGCCACTTCTGGACTTTGACCTCCAAAATGCATATACCATCAGAAATTACTTTCTTTCTTTGGTACATTCCATCTTGATTTTTTAATCAACTATTTACACGCATAATGACAACTCATGCGAGACCACTATCCCTTTGGCGTAGCTCACACGTTTAGAGTATTCTCTCAAATTTGTTTTGTCCGAATGATACAGTTCAATACTTGCTGCTTACAAGTGGAATACAAGTGCTAATAACATCAAAGATGCCCATTTAACACTCCCAGTACAACCTGCAGAAGCTGCAAAAGAAGGATATGAGTTCTACGAGAAGCAGAATATCATAGCTCTAAGAACTTAAAACAATCATCATGCTCATTGACAAGAGAATTTTCCACTCTGGAGGGTGCATGTATGGATTAGGGAAGCGGATTTAGGGTATAAGACCCAGAATACAATGACACCGAGTCAAGTTCCAAAAGGTCAACCAATCAAGAAATTTAAGATGAATGATATGTAAGATTGGTTCTTAATTTTGGTGTTTGAGATTTCCCATATTTTAAATTGGTTTGTAAGATAAGAAAACGTGAGTCACACTAGTCCCTGACGTTAATGACCATAAGTGGTCCTTAACGTAAACTAACGGAATACTCAAAACGATGTCATTTTGACTTAAAAAATAACAAAAACCGTTGATTACCAATCAAATTAGTTCTTGATTTTGTGGATCACTAACGACATGGATTTATGTGACTCACATTTTGCTATATTGGGGACAAATTTGGAATTTCGATAATCTCATAAACTAATTTTACCGATATCCACAAAATAGGGACCAATTTGACATATTACTCAAGAGTTTTACTTTTTGAATCCCGTTGTTTACTCACCGGCCCCCATTTTTTCCGCCTTATACAAGGCGGTAGTGCATTTTTCCGCCTTATACAAGGCGGTAGTGTAAATTATCAGTTTTTTCCGCCTCTTTCTAGGCGGAAAAATGGTAATTTTGCACGTCTGCTTTGTATAAGGCGGAAAAAATATGATAATTTTACACTACCGCCTTGTATAAGGCGGAAAAATGTACTTCCGCCTTGTATAAGGCAGAAAAAATGGGGGCCAGTGAGTAAACAAAGGGTTCAAAAAGTAACTCTCTTACTCAATTTAAAATGGAACATAGAAAGAACTGGGTTCAGCTCCTAATTTATTTTTGTTTGTTTAGCGACTTAAAACAAACTCTAATTTATAGGGTTTGCTTGGATAAGTCAATAAAAAAAGCTTATAGCTTATAAGTTAGTAGCTTTTTAAGTCATTTACACTTATCAGCTATTTGATCATCTAATTTTACCAAACACTTCTAATTCAATCACACCTCTTATCAATCTTATTCTTTCAGCTCTTGACTTTCATCCTTTGGCTAGCTTTTCATCCTTCAGTTAGCTTTTCAGCTAGTAGTGTCAACCATGCCCTATAATCTTTTGTTGGAATGGTAAACTTAAATTGATGCTAAAGTATAGTCCATTTGGAGGTATATACCCAGGTGTTGCATCTTAGCATTTCAATTGGAGGAAGGAAAAAAAAGACAAAAAGAAACAAAATAGTGGAGTTTGTATAAAACTAGCTAGAAAGAATACTAGAGTTAAAGAATGTTTTTCAGATGCAGGTGGAGCGGTGCTCATTTAAGTCCATATAGAATGTGAAGTAATGCTTAATTTCACCAAGCTAACCCTTTTTATTTACTTCATTAACTATGAGTAACCTCCACACAGTATAATATGAAGATACAAGATTAATGGTATTAAAAAATGCACAATTATGTATGTGAAACAAGTTGTCTCTAATTTAGAGTCAACCTATTAGCTCAAATAATTATTACTATATCATTAAGCATACTCACAGGATGATGATGATGATGGCCCATGAAAATGAGTGTTGGAATGTTCTGCCACTGGTTCATTCTTTGGAGGGGGCACAGCATGAGCAAAAACTACATTTGGTAAAGGACTCAAAGCAGGAACTGGAAGAGAGACGTGTGCCGGGGGTTCCACCTGTGGTTTTGGTGAGGTAACAGGATTGTGTGGGACAATTGAAGGAGCAGCAGCAGGTGTTAGATGAACATGATTCTGAGAATTCTGGGCAGACTTCTTTCTATACCCAAATCGACGACAATTAGGAGGCTGAGCTAGAGAACTTCTACCTGGTGCTATACTTTTTGTAGCAGTAGGTGAAACAACCCCAGGAGGTGTTGCAACTTGCCCAGTTGAAGGTGCAGGTGCAGGTGTCGGTGAAGTTACAGGGAATAGATGGCCATCATAATCACCATGATGATGGTGATGGTGATGGTGATGTGGATGAGGCAAAGGAGCAGGAGATGGTGACCATGCAGAGCCACTATCACTACTGCCATGAAGAGAGTGCTGCAAGATGGATGAAAGTCGAACCTCCTTAACCCGACCAAATTCGGTGTTATTCAAGCCAAGGTTCCTTGAATGAGGTCCCGTGATGGTTTCAGCCAGTTGCTTTAGCCTCTCCTTTGTTGCATTAATCCCTACCACGGGTATGACCGATGACTGAACAATAGTAGGAGAAACTACTGTTGAACCTTCAGAATTCGATAAGATGACATTCAGGTTCTGCATACAAGCAAGGAAACCCATTCGTAATCAACTTGGTGTTACTAGAACATCATAAAAAATCTTCTAAATACCAAAAACAGCTACTTGTTCATTATTCTACGGAATTCAAAATTTAGAACACTTCAACATACTAGCATGCTTGCTTATTTTTTACTGTTATATTTATTTTCCCTGCTAATGTAGTCCAATGCCAAGCAAAATTGAAAGAGATCCTACAGCAGAATCCACATACAGGTAATCACACTGACGTTGACTTCGAGATCACAATCTAAAGCATAGAATACTACTTTGGAAAGAAATAAGAATGACAAACCTCATAGGGTGTCAATTGTAATCCAGACTTTAGCTGACTAGTAAGCTCATCAAAATTTGATTTTACTTGATCAATAGAGAAATTCAGAGTAAAATTGAATTGTATTTGCGCTGTCTGCAGCGGAAATGCACTCTGTTGGGGAGTTACAGTAATCCCTCCTTTAAATTTCAGGACATCGAAAAGGAAGGGTTCTCCAAACAAGGATGCAGTGAGCTGGAGAGATGTTTGGCCCATAACCAGATATGTAAATGATGCCCTTATCAAGCTAATGGAAGCTGGAGAAATTTCTGAATATTTACTGTCAGGATCAACTGCAAACACCACTTTTGTTGTGTTTGACCTAGGTAAGGGATCTAGAGACAAAATTACCACCTGGTTTTAAAAAATAAGAATGAGATCAGTATGTAATATTGATAAAGTGCATAGAAGAAAACTATAGAGATAGGTACTTGGTAGAGGGAACTTCTATCTCTTCAAAAATGTCATGAGCAAGCTGCACGACGTTGTCTTCTAGCAAAGAAACTGGCTTCATAACAAAAAAGCTTGCAACAAAATCATGATCTGAAAAAGTAAATGTGTCATTAAATGAGAAGATTATCCCTTACCAAAAAAAAAACATAATTTATTGTAACACATAAGGTGAGTTCTTGGAAAATTACACATATATAAACACAGCAAGGCTATCTTCATCGTTCACAGAATTTAAAAGATGCCTAATGGTTGGTTCAACATAAAAAGTTTTATTACATATTATAAGTTGAAAAGGCAGCGCATATGCCTGGCATAGTCATAAATCAGAATGATCGCAAAAGAGAGATAACAAAAACAAAATCATATACAAGACAAAAACTAAACTCCTAAATTCTCAACTCGAATAGCAAGTGTGCCAAGTGCTAACACATGTCAGCAATTCACTAGCATGGGAATGGAAATTACAAAAGAATAAAAAAAAAGCAATCTTGCATGCATGTAATCAGATTAGCAAGAGTTACAAGACAAAATTACATTTACCTTTCAAATACCAACACTACTTTTACATACAGGTTACTTATTATTGAGTTGATATGAAGTGGTTATTTTATTTACACAGAATTCCATCAGTTAATCACTGAACGTTTATTTGTTATTCATTCCCCTATGCACTTAGACATTAAAAAACAAAGAAAGGTGGTTAATTTCATTTATTTATGAACTGAGTACAACATACTTCCTTTACATATTTCGAGAATTACAGTACTATTTGATGTGCAAGACTTTATGAGACCCCTTAAAATTTGTTCATACAACTTGTACTGCATTTAATCTATAATTATGTTATACTCAAGTAGATGTGTAGAGGAGCAACTATAGGCCATGTTAGGCAAGGCCCAAGGGTGGAAGCTTGTGGTCTTTTGAGGGGGCCAACACACCCACCCCACACTCACCCCAAAAAAGTAATAAACTTTATCTTTTAAATGTAATCAGTGATGATATTATTGTGGATTAAAGGTTAAATGGCTGACACATTCAAGCTATTTTTAATCAATAAGGGTCTCCTTCGTGCTTCTCATTATTGACTCATCTAATGTCAGAATATTTCCACCTAATCATGTAAAAAGAGAAAACATTTGAGTATATGTTCAGAGAATAATAGAATAGTGGGAGAGAGTTCAAGGCATTAACGGTGCCAATATCATAGTAAACAAATACTCACACCGATCTTTATTATAAACCCCTTCTCTCTCTCATAAAAAGGGGACTTATAACAAGGACCGGAGGAAGTACATTGTAGAGGAAATAATTTCGCCTATAACTCAAGTTACCTACTTACCTTTAATACAATATCTCTAATTTTTTAGAATTTAAGTTCTCGGCTCCATTTTTTATCTCCAACCCCATTTTAAATTTTAAATATAAATAATCAAAATACCCCTTTCTCTTATTTTTTTTCTTTCAAACCCCAAACCCCAATACTCACCCTTCTCCTCTTTCACCTAAACCCCAAACCTTTCTTCTTCCTTCCACGTCTTCTCCATACCCACCCACTCATCCCTGTAACACTCCCAACTTCTATGCACCATAATCTCTTCCTCCCACGGAACCAAATGCCCATCATACCAAATGACCTATATGTCTCATCCCTCCTGGACATAGTGCCCCCTATCTTTGCTCGCCACCTGTTTTATTATTGTACATTTTTTTACTTTCATTTATCCATTTCGCATATTATTATTTTTATTATTAATTAATTTAGCGTATGGAAAAGAAGAGGACAAAGGTAAGGAAAAGAAACTAGGGGATGCTGATGAAAAAGAAGAGGACAAAGTTGAGGAGAAGAAAAGGAAAAAAAAGACAAGGATGGAAAAGAGAAGGAAGAGAAAGAGAAGAAGAAGAACCCTAAAGATAACAAGGATCCTGCAAAACTAAAGCAAAAGCTTGAAAAATTAGACACCAAGATGCAAGCGGTGGTGGCTATAAGAGAAGGAAGAGAGGGTGGGATGGGTGAATAAAAAAAAAAAAAGAACTGTTAAGAGGGAAGAAGGGGTAACTTTGAAATTAAAATTTTGTCTGGGATTTGGGTTATAAAAAATGGTAATTAGTCCCCAAACTTCATTTTTATCCCCCAAACCCCAATTTAAATGTAAAATGTCCATATTGTCTTTTAGTATTCAAAACATTTAAAAAAAACCCAAACCTTTCCACATTCCAACCCAAACTCATGCAAATCCCATGCATTCTTTCACTCTCCTCTCACAAACCCCTCTCACCCAACCTCTCTCCAAGAAAAAAAAAAGGTCATTCAAATACAAAAGTTTTTCACACCATTCATTCGAGAAGGAGTTTCAGTAGCTTCCCTCTGCTTATTGTTAAAGATAATATTCATCTCTTTTCCATTTTTTTAACGTTACAATGACTATTACGATTAACCAGTGTCAAAATTTTTATATATTCCGACACGAGTATGTCGGAATATTTTGTAAAATTTTATTGTGTCGAAATTTTGTTACAGCATGTTTTTTTAATATAGTTTATTGTTTTTTAATATAGTTTATTGGTTATTTCAAATTTATAGTATTACATGTTGATTCTTTTTTTTTAAATGTTACTTCAGTGAGCATAAGCAAGCAATGGAGGAACACAACTTTGTAAAACTGTTACAGATAAAATTCCGACAATACAGTTTCAGAATTATTAAATTCCGAAACCCTCGTGTCGGAACTTTGCAGCTATAGCAAAGGTGGAGAAGACAACAATGATGAAGGAAGGAGTCGCAGTGGTGGCGGCAACGGCGACGATAATGAGGAAGAAGGGTGGAAATTGAAAGGTTAAAGTGGATTGAAGAGGAAGTTGAGAAGTTGGAGTGGGGTGGGGTGGGGTTTGAGAAATTAGAACATGAAAAGGAAGGAATAAAGAGGGGGTTTAGAGAAGGGTATTTGTGGAATATTTAAAAAATTGAAGTTTGGGGGATAAAAATGAGATTTGGGGATTAATTACCATAAAAAATGAGGTTTTTCCTTTAAAATTTCAACTTTGGCCCCTCAACAAAACAAACACTCCTAGCTCTCCACCCGTGCCGTTAGGCCAAGCCTTCTGAATGGGCAGCATGAGCAGCTGATATGAAGGTGAGTCAAGCCCAGCCGGAAAATGAATTTGTTTTTTTTTTAGAAAAAATTCATGTTTTGATCCTCTATTATCCTTTTTTCAATTTCATCCTTTGGAATCCGTTTGGTGCGTTCAATTCAGACCGAATTGGAATTAGCTTGGAATTGACATCATATGTTTGACCACTTTATATAATTTAAGTGTAGAATTGAAATTCCAAAAGCAATTTCATTATTTGGCATATTTGGAATTCAGATAATAAAATAAAATAGATTATATTCTATATTATTTATAATATCAAATCATAAATTTTAAAAAAATTGAAGAAAGCACGTAATATCAACAAATAAAATATAATTTTAAAAATTTTATTATAAACCGAAAACAGCATACAAAAAAAAGTGAAATCGTATCATCATCAAAACTTAAACAGTATATCATGGAAAAATAAAATATGAACTCAACGTTTTGGCCAATTAAACAATAAAAATAATAAAACTAATTCGAATTAATCATTTTCTTGATTTGCAATAAGATCCAAGACTTCTTGAGTGCAGCAGGAAGAATCTTGAATATCTCTTACTTTCTTGAATCACCAAAAAAAATATCAAGATATTGGAGCAATTCCCATTTCTTCTAAGTCCAATACTTATGAAAGTTCAATGAATATTTATTCTACTCTTGCCTTAAAAAAGTCGTCTCAGCATTATAAGTTATTTTGAGAGTAGCAACTATATCACTAGCAATTGTGAAAAGAGGGTCACCAGAGCATAGGGTCACCAGAGCATCTTCTCTTTGTGGACATAATCGGTTGCTTATCTGGACGTGCAGGTTCAGGTGTTTCAAAGATTGCCTCCTCCAAAATATTTTCATGGATATCATTTATATTCTCTTCTTGTTCAATATTTTTCATGCCCTCAACACTCGTCTGAGCACTTTCTTCTGTATCATGATCATGTACACAAAATAGTTGCTAAATCATCATAGTTTTAAATTACTTTGGATGTTTATGGATGAATGCATGTCAATAAACATATTAATATCAATACAATATACATATCAGAATAAAGTATCTCCTCAATGAGGAGATACATTGCCTCCTTAACCCACTTAAATGCTGCCATGTGTGTTTATTTTTTAAAAACATTTTTTAATTAAAAAAAAACCAGCACTGTGGATGGACAACAAAAGCAACAGAAAAGAGAGCAGATAAACAATGGATCTGAGAAACGCTAGAACGCAACAGAGCAAACAAATGCAAACAGCCACTCGCAGGCACCGCTCACCGCCGCACCCGCCACTCGCCCACCACCACCATTATAAAGTATTAGGGAAAACAAGATTAAATTGGAAAATAGAGTCGAACCTGAGGGGCCAAATTAGGAGAAGAGGGAAAACGGGTTTTGGGATGATGAAAACGGGTTTAGGGATTAGGGCAAACAGGTAGTGACAGTGGAGGTGGCTGCACACGGTGCGGGCACGATCATGGCCGGTGGAGGGTACGGTGGGTGGCGTGTCATGGGGGTGGAGACTGAAGGGGTAGTGATGGAGACTAAAACGACAGTGACAGTGAAGGGTATAGTGATGATGGAGGGTCCGGTGGCTGGCGTGCCCGGTGGTGGGTGGGTGACGACGGGTGGCTAACGGTGGTTGGCTGCCGGTTTGGAGACTGAAGGGGCGGCAATGACGGTGACCGGTTCAGGTTTCCCTCCTTTCCACCACCCTGCACTTTGCTTTTGGAAGAGGGAGAGGTTTCCTTTCCTCTGTTTTGACATTTCTGTGTTTTTAGAAAAGTTAAAAAAAAGAAAAAGGAAATGGATTAAAAAAACAATATCAGAATATACGTCTTTAAAAATTTTGAAAAAAATTACAAACTTAAAAGTTAATAATTTACCTTGACATACTCTTTCCAGACTTGACCATCAACCTTCAACACGTTGGAATATGTTGCATGATACATATCATGTTATTGTAGAAGAATTTGTTGCAATGTTTTTGTTTGTTTTTAACTCATAGTATAAAACTGACAGTTTTTAGATGAACTTATATTTGTTCTATAGAGACTATTAGTAGACACTTTGGCGGAGTAACATGAGCTAAAACAAGCTCCTCCAAGAACTTATAGTATCCACTAATAGTCTCTATATAACGAATATAATTTTCTCCAAGAACTCTCATTTTATATTATGAGTTAAAACAAGTAAAAACATTGCAACAGATTCTTCTACAATAAAACAATAACATAATATATATCATGCAACAAACTCCAACATGTGAATGATCAAGTATGAGAAGAGTATCTCAAGGTAAATTATTACCTTTAAGTTTGTATTTTTGATATATTTATCGACAGGCTCATCCAGAAGCAAGTAGTTATAGATACAAAGTCATTAAAAACTGGGATAATTTAGCAACTATTTGTGGACATGATCATGCTACAAGAGAAATGCTGAGACGTGCGTTGAAGGCATGAAAAATATTGAAAAAAAGAATACAAATGATATCAATGAAAATATTTTTGAGAAGGCAATATTTGAAACACCTGAACCTGCACGTCCAGATAAGCAACTGAATATGTCCAAAGAGAGAAAACGTTCTAGTTACCTTTTTTAACAATTGCTAGTGATATAGCTAGTACTCCCTCAAAATGGTTTATTATAATGTTGAGACAACTTTTGTTAAGGTGGGTATTGAAGGATAATTAATTGAACTTTCAAAAGTAGAAAACTTAGAAAAATGGAATTGTTCTAATATCTTGATATTATTTATGGTGATTCAAGAAAGTACGAAACATTCAAGGTTTTTCCTACCGCATTTAAGAAGTCTTGGGTTTTGTTGCAAATCAAGAAATTATTAGTTCGAACCAGTTTCATTATTTTTATTATTTACTTTTTATAATTGGCCAAAATGTTGTTATTTTTCCATGATGATACTATTTAAGTTGGGATGATGATACGATTTTACGTCTTTCTTGATATGCAATTTTGGGTTCATAATAAAATTTTCAAAATTATATTTTATCTGTTGATGTTGATATTTATGTGCTTTCATCAAATTTTTTATAAGTTTATGATTTGGTATTAGAAATTTTTTATGATTGTTCATCTAATAAATAATATATAATATAATTTATTTTATTTTAATTTTTTAATTCCATATATCATAGAATATAATCTATTATATTTTATTTTCCGAATTCTAGATATTATGCCGAACAATGGAATTGAAATTGATTTTGGAATTTCAATTCTACACTTAAATTCTATAAACAAGCCAAATATAGAATCTAAATTCCAAGCCAATTCTAGTTAGGTTAGAATTGGAATTACAATTCCAATTAATTACAATTCTAATTCCTCACGCCAAACGGATCCTTATCTAAATTAGAGTATTAGACACGAGAAAAGCAAACTTGATCCAACAAACAAACTGACAATAAAAAATCATTCATTTACGTTACTTTTGATCATAAATCTTTGAATGGTGGATGATATGTTGAAAATGTAAAAAACATTTACATTGTTTATATACAAACTATTTTCTCATAAAAAAAACTAAAAGTAGGAACTGTAAGAGTAGCTGAGTAGCATTTTGACCAATTCTATACCTAAATCTTTTCGAAAGTGAATTTATTCATCTGTGGAAATATTTACTTCACAACAACCGTCCTTAAAGTGAATCCTTTATCTACATAATCTACGTAATCCGTTGACACCAGGTGTAAAACTTGGTCACTTACATCTTCATATAACTTTTTATATATTATTAAATTTGTCAATCCAACTGTTGAATTATATGTTATTATCATGACGATCATACATACCAAACTTCTGATCATTCGGAGATTCATAGGTATGTAATCTACCAATGCATATTTATTTATATTTTAAATAACGTATTATCCGTTAAAATAGAATAGTCGGAAGAAGTATCAAATAATTTTTATATTCTATGAAATTTTGTAGACTTCATGATAATAACATATAATTCAACATTTTTGAATATTTACTTAATTCATTCGGAGATTCTTAAGTATGTAATCTAACCATGTATATTTTCTTAATTCAATGTTGTTGAATTTCAACAAACATTATTATTTTAATATATATATATATATATTATTTCCCTAAGAGCAAAAATAAAAAAAAAGGTTAATTTTCCATTTCAGTTATACCTATTATTGATACCCATGAAGGTAGTTATTGAAGTTAATGATACCTATTGAAGGGTAATTATCCAAGGAAATAATTATCAAAGTTAACCCATCTAAAATCTGCCGTATCAAGAAATCTATAATGGATAAATCTACAAGGAAAATTTACACATTTACAAAATTCATGTGCTTTAATTATATCAATCCAATTCCGAATGCATATTTCCCTTAGAAAAACCCTTTTTTTTTCGTTAAATTAAAACTAAATAAACCAATCTTCATTTTTTTTCCAGCATTTTATCTCACCCTCTCAATTCACAAATTATAGTAAACCCATCTCCTCTCCTCATCTCAAAAGAGTAAAATTTTCAATATCAGTCTTAGGCAAGTAGTACACTACTATGAATAATAAAAGTCTAATTTCTAAAACATAAGGAAGGTCGGTGGTAATTACGTCAAACTTCAAGAACATCAATATAATTCTCCAAAATCAGAAACAGATCTATGGCCATGGAACAAATGCGGTAACCAAAAACTAACCTTTATACTTCGAATTGAATAGCAGATCCTTCTGATCCGCGCGATGAACAAATGGAGGCAACCAGAACATAGCAAAGAGAAACACAGCAACTGAAAAGAGCAGAACGATAATGCATCTAGGTCCAACGGAAAAGGAGGTGCAGCAACCACCATACCCCGCGGCGGTGGCATCCTCGGGAGGAAGACGGTGTTGTTGTTCTTCTTCCGGCTTTCCCATTGCCTGTTAAGTGGCGGCTCAGCGTCCATCGCCGGGTTGGTGAGGCTGCGGTAAGTTCGGTGAATCCATTTGTCAGTTTGAAAAAGAAAGTTCGAAATTTTTAGAGAGAAAGAAATAAAGGGTTTGAATTGAGAGAGTGTGTGATATATATATATATATATATATATATATATATATATATATATATATTATTGTGATATTGTGATGTGATGTGGAACAGAAATTAGTTTTTCTTTTGTTTTTTTTTTAGTTTGAAGGTCGAAAGAAGAGAGTTGAGTTAGAGAGAAAGAAGGGGTAACTTGTGCTGCAAACAGTGATAGATGCAGACAGAGTGGAGTGGTTGTGCTTTATCTGTCTTATTTTTAATTAAAATAAAATTATTAATTTATTTCTAGTAATTGAGAGGAGTGATGCCGTGTTAGGAAGAGTTGGATGTTGGACTATTAATCTCCTTACCAAAAACGCGAGGTGTTACGGTTCGATTCGGTTTGGTCTTTGACGAATATTGGAGATCGGATCGATTAAACTAACATACTTCGGTTCAGTTTGGTCTAAACATATTTTATGTGCAAAGATCAGACCGGATCGAACCGTTGATAAATGATCAAGTTCAGTCCGATCTATTTAACCTATTTAATTAAAATTAAAAAAAACAAGTATAGTTTTAGAATAAAATAGGGAAGAAGACAAAAAACTACGACAACGACAAGGGGATGACTGCGATGGCAAAGGCGATGATGACAACTAACGAGGATGAGATTGACAAGAGAAGGTGACCACTGACCAGAGCAAGCGACTACCAAAAGAGGGGAAGGGAGGACAGTCGATCCTCACGGATCTGATCTGGGAGAAGAATGAGTGAGGAATAAGAGAAGAAGTGAAAAGATTCTGTCATGGTGAGAAACAAATATAACAAAAAAATAAAAACGAAAAATGAAAATAAAATTAAAAATCAAGTACAGTGAGACAACAAGAAGAATAAAGAGAGGTAATAAGAAGAATCAAGTTGTGAGATGTTAGATGAGGAAGTGCTTACCTTGTGAGAATCAGCTGTGAGTTGGACGAAGATGGACTGAGAAGTGTGGTTGAGAAGAGTGAAAATCAAGCTGTGAGATGGAGACTGAGAAGTGTGGTTGAGAAGAATAATAAGGACGGAGAAATGCTTACCTTGTAGTAGTTTGGGCCTATTGGGTTGGGAAACTCGTGTTTTTATTTTTATTTTTATTTTGGGCTTTGATTTTCTAACATCCTTTTTTGTGTTTTTGACCCTCTTTTTAATTTTTTTCCCAAAAATACCCTCCTTCTTCTCTTCACTTTCTTCTTCCTTTCTTCATTTCTTTCTCTTCTTTCTTTCTTCTTTCTTTATCTTTCTTTCTTCTTCTTCTTTCTCCTCTTTCTCATCCTTCTTTCTTCTTTTCCTCACTTACACTTACTCACACTCACCCACACACTCACCCACTCACATATTCACTGTTCTGGGTTTTCTTACGTGTAAAAGTGCCCTACGCCTACGTCGAAGCGTACAAACATACCCATAAACCTCGACAGAGGCATAAGGTGTTTTTTTTTTAATTTTTTTGGGTCGTACGCCCAAGCCCAGGCGTACTTTTTTTTAAAAAATACAGTACACTTAGGCATGGGCGTACGACCCAAAAAATTAAAAAAAAAACCTTACGCCTCTGTCGAGGCGTACGGGGATGTTCGTACGCTTCGACGTAGGCGTAAGACACTTTTACACATAAAAAAACTCCAGAACAGTGAATATGTCAGTGGGTGAGTGTGAGTAAGTGTAAGTGCGAAAAAAAAAGAAAGAAGGATGAGAACGAGGAGAAAGAAGAAGAAGAAAGAAAGATAAAGAAAGAAGAAAGAAGAAAGAAAGAAGAGAAAGAAATGAAGAAAGGAAGAAGAGAAAGAAGAAGAGAATACCGGGCTTTTATTTTTCCATTCCTTGAACTTTTAAAATATATATATGTATATATATATATATATATATATATATATATATATATATAAACACACACAATGACAACATGACTAAATCTTGTTGATGTCTTAGTGGTGGTGCATCGCATTGCTAACTCACGTGGTACAGGTTCAAATCCTCTTGAACCCTGGCCTTTAATGTTAAGGAAACAAATTTGAGTCTGAGATTAAAAAAAAAAGCCCAGTGCGCCCAGGTCCAGGCGTACATGTATTTTAAACGTATGCCTGGGCCTGGGCATACGAACCAATTTTTTTTTTTTAAAAAAAAACCTACATCTCTATCAAGGCATACGGGCATGTTCGTACGCTTCGACAGAGGCGTAGGACACTTTTACACATAAAAAAACCCCAGAACAATGAATATGTGAGTGGTTGAGTGTAAGTAAGGAAAATAGGAAAGAATGAAGAAAGGAAGAAAGAAAGAAGAAGAAGAAAAAGAAAGAAAGAAAGAAAGAAAGAAGAAGGAGAAACAAAGGAAGAAAGGAAGAAGAAGAAGAAAAAGAAAGAAAGAAGAAGAAAAAAAAATGGAGAAAGAAAGGAAGAAAGGAAGAAGAAGATAAGGATGAGGGTATTATTGGAAAAAAATTAGAAAGGGGATCAAAAACACAAAAAGGAGGGTTAGAAAATCAAAGCCCTTTATTTGAGCCTTTATTTTTATATAACCGGTTCGGTCCGATCCTTGTGGACTAAAAAATTATGACCATGAACCGGATCGTAAAACAACAATCTAGAAATTTTGAGGTTGTATCGGATTACGAGACCAGACCGATCTACATTTTTCGGTCTGATCCGGTTCAATACCAGCGGTCTCGCGGTATGTGTAACACCCTATTTATAATTACCCTTAATTAACAAATCAATAAATGTAACACCCTATTTATAATTACCCTTAATTACCCCATAGGAAAAATGGCGAACTAAAAATTTCTTTTTAAAAATCTTTAACTTATAAAAATCTCCGTGAAAACGGACGAAATTTCCTTTGTTTTATGGACATTCCAAAAATTAAGTTTTTCCTGTAACCTGTCAAAATCAAAACATTCATTTCATCCAGAAGCCAACAAGGCCAAAATTATCAAGGTGCATCAAATGCATCAACATCAAAGTTTAGTCACATCAGAGATAGCAGTAAAAATGAACAAGTTTTGGAGTTGTTTAAGTTTCCCAAAAATATGCTTCCTACCAATAGGAAGTGATCCTGGACCACCCAAAAAATAAACATTTGCAATTTATACAAGTATCAAAACAATATCATCATAAACCCAAAAGATCCAGGACAATACACATGACCCAACTAATATAACTTACTCTCCCTGTGAGGGAAAGCACTTCTGCTCGGCCGGAGGTTGTGCAAGCTCAATTTCAGTACCTGTGCAAAAATAGTAAGAAGGTGAGCATTGCACATGAAGTAAAAAAACAGTTTCTAACTAGACATAATAACGTACTAAGTCAAACACAATAAACACATATTACATATATTTTCATTCAACATTCCAATCATGCTCATTCACACTCAAACACTATTATTGGTTCCTTTTTCTTAGTTCCATTCCTTTACTTTTCTCTTATCTATTAATTACTTCTTTTCATATTTGCACCATTGGGATTTGATGCACCTATTAGGGCGTTTGTGGCACCCATTAGGGACTTGGCACCCATAAGGACTTTGGCACCCATTAGGCATCACCCGTTAGGTCTATGCTTATTACTTTGTTCATTCTTGTCTTATTTTTTCCCATGTTCAATTCATTTTCCCTTGGTTCTATTTCACATTTACATCTTTTTTATTTGGCTTTTTTACTTAAGTGGGGTAGTTTTACAAACAATTTACGAAAAAGGGGTAGTTTATAAACTATTTACAGAACATGGGGCAGTCAACGAAACTATTTACGAAAATGAGGCAGTCAAAGTCAACCAATTTTTTTTTTAAAAGTCAGAGTGCCACTTGTCAATCTCTGATTGGGCAAAAAATAAAAAACAGGACTGACGCAGCAGTGCCACGTGTCAGCATGTGGCCCATTGTGTCATATGGTATGACACCACGTGTTACGTCATTGGGAGTGACGCAACCACCAGGGGACGACACGTGGCGCTGCTTTGACCTGCGTTGACCACCACTCTCTTCTTGCATATATATTTGACAAGCATTGTTACATCGTAGCGTAAATTTTTTTAATAATGCTAAAAAATCAATGTAAAAAGTTTTTAAACATACAAAATTTTATGTTTTTATTGAATTTAATATTAATTTTTTTTGTTTCTATTGAATTTAATATTAAAAATTTATAAATACTGAAAAATATTAATTAAAATTTATAAATTAGCATTATTAATTAGTACACGGAAAATTAATTTATAAATTTTAAATATTATTAAAAAATTTACGCTACAATGAAACATTGTTTGTCAAATTTTTTTAATAATGCTAAAAACATCAATGTAAAAAATTTTTAAATATAAAAAATTTATGTTTTTATTGAATTTAATATTAAAAATTTATGTTTCTATTGAATTTAATATTACAAATTTATAAATACTGAAAAATATTAATTAAAATTTATAAATTAGCATTATTAATTAGTACACAGAAAATTAATTTATAAATTTTAAATATTATTAAAAAATTTTACGCTACGATGAAACATTGTTTGTCAAATTTTTATGTTATGATAAAGATGGTAAAAACTGTTGAGAAAGTATGAGTAATTCCTGAAAAAATAAATAATATCATTAAAAATTAGATTCGAACTTTAAAAAAAATAAATAAAGTTTAAAACTAATACTTTTATATTTATCATGGGAAATATTATTATGAAATAAGAATATGTATATATTAAAAACGAAAATTAAAATAGAACAAATAAAATTTGTTTCACATATAAACATCAACAAGCCACTGGCCTAGTGGTTGCCCAATGCGTCTTGAGCATATCCGTCTCCCTTGATAGGGGTTCAACACGGGTCAAAGCAGCGCCACGTGTCGTCCCCTGGTGGTTGCGTCACTGCCAATGACGTAACACTTGGCGTCATACCATATGATGCAATGGGCCACATGCTGACACGTGGCACTGCTGCGTCAGTCCCTTTTTTTTTTGCGAATTTTTTTGCCCAATCAGAGACTGACACGTGGCACTCTGACTTTGACGGAAAAATAAAAAATTTTGGTTGACTTTGACTGCCCCATTTTCGTAAATAGTTACATTGACTGCCCCATGTTTCGTAAATAGTTTATAAACTACCCCTTTTTCGTAAATTGTTTGTAAAACTACCTCACTTAAGTAAAAAAGCCTATTTTATTTAGCAGCGAATTGATCCATTGCGTGCACCGAAGCCTAATGGGGCGTTTGAACCTAATGGGGCGTTTGGCCCTAATGGGATGTTTGGGCACCTAGTGTGCCAGTGCCCCCAATGGTGAATTCAGCTGCATTTTCCTTTACTTTATTTATTGTTCTTTCTCTTTGTTCCATTGTTCATTTATCATGCATACACTTATACAAATCTTCATAGTTCACACATTCAATATCTTAAGTTCATACTCTTACTCTAATTCAATTTATTAATCATTTATCAAGTATGCACTTCAAACAAATACAAACATATATCATCAGGCAATGTCAAATATCAAACTCAATATCATTATCTTATACTTTTTCCCTAGCTTATTTCATTACTTATTAAGTTCACTGTTCAACATATATTTCACCTAACCATTCAAACATACATGCCAATTATCACACATACCAATTTTCACAATTAACATCATGGGTTCAATTCCTTTCATTTCATACTTTACCTTTTTGTCTATATTAACTATCCTAGGGTTCAATCTCAAAAATACATACACATTCTTAGCCATCACTATGAACTAACTAGAAACCCTCTCCTAAATCAAGGTAACACTCACTCTTTACCTTAGCCTTGAAGAGAGAGAAAGAAAGTACTAAACCCTAACCCTTTTGAGACCCCTTTTTGAACTCCAACCAAATAGCTATCAATGTGTGGTGAGAGAGGAAGAGAGCATGATTCTCCAAGCCTTGGTGTAGAGAGAGAAAGCTCCAATGGCTATGGAGGAGAGAGAGAAACCCTTATCCACCAATAAACAAAAGAGGAGCTCATGGTTAGAGATGATGATGATGATTTATACAAATTCAAGGAGGAGAGGAAGGAAACTTAAATCGAACTTACCTAGAGCTTGTGATCTCCCATAATGGGTGTTCGAAATTCCAAGGGAGGAGAGGGAGAGAGGGTGGCGTGAGGGAGAGAGGGAGGAATGGGGAGAATGGAGCTTGATTTGTGATGGTGGTGATGACTTGGGCTCTTAAGCTAAGCTTTGTTGTTGTTGATGATGGAAATAAGGAAGGATGAGATGGTGTTCTTGAACCCTAGAAAAAAGAAGAAGAAGAATGGGGTTGAATGTTGTTGATGAATAAGGAAGGTATGAGGCTTATAATGAAAGCCATGGGTGGAAATTTCCGGTTTTGCCCTCAAAATGGTGCATTTTCGCGCCAGCCATTCAGACCCGCGCACCTGGGCGGGAGGCATGGCACACTTGGGCGCAAAATAACCTGTGACAGCTGATGAGCATTTTATTTCTCATTATTCCTTGCATTATTTTACTCCTATTATTGATACTTGTTTCCCATTTGACATTGTTTAGCTTGATTTAGTGATTTAGAGTTTATTGGACTAATATTCCGAATATTGTTTAATTTGGGATTATTTAGCCTAATTAATTCTATTTCTATTTTCAGGTCATATTTGGGACAAGGACACTTTGGGCATTTTGGAAATGAAGATTGGAGTATTGAAGTGAAGATTGTAATTTACATTTAGATCCCTTTTTAGTTGTAATTTTCATAACAGTGTTCTTAGGACTTGGGCCCATGTTTTAGGCCCATTTTCATGGTAAAAGAAGGGAAATTTGTCCAAACCATAGACAACTCTCCCATTTTCAGATTTATCACTCTCTCTCTAGGTTAGAACTTCTCTCTTGGCTCTCCCAAGTGGTGGTGGCTGCTAGGGTTTTGTTCTTCCCCATTTGTACTCGTTTTTCTTCATTTATGGCCATGGAAGGCTAGACTTCAAGGGTTAATCCCTTTGGTATTGTATTATTTACTCTTGAGCTCTTGTTATTAATGCAATTTCGTTTTCTCTCTTCTGTTTTCATGTTTATCAATGTGTAGTGGTTTGCTTAATTCCATTTCGTAGAGATAATACATGAATATAAATGCTTAATTTGTATTAACTCGTAAAAACTCCAATTTTGGTTTTTGATGCTTAATTAGAAGTTAGGGTTTGGAGTGATAACTAAATTTTCGCTTAGTATTTGGTTGTCACGAGTTGGACAGAGGAGAGGAGAGGAATCGATCTTTAGTGAGCTAGGATTGAGTAGTGTACGTAGCCAAAGGGGTTTGCCCGCTTTTGTTTCTGATTTTCTTAGTTTTAATATTCTATTTTGTGTTTTGTTCTTCACATCTGATACATACAAAAACCCTCATTTTACTGCACACTACGTGTTTGATACTTTGCCTAAACCGATATTCGCTGGGAAACGACCTAGGATCATCTTCCTAGTACTACAGAATTAAACCCCTTTTATTTGATCGGGTACGACCTCGATCAACAGCCAGCAATCTTGGTGCTGGCACGCCTGGGCGTGGTCCAGTTCAAGTGGAACAACTTGCACTCAAAATGCTATATCTTCATCGCTAACCATTGGATCTTGCTCAAATTTTGAGAGAAGCTTCCTAAGACCTTTATATTCACATCCAACGGTGGAATTTGAATTTTAAGTTGTAGATATTTTATTTCTAATTTCCTAATATAGGGTGTTTCTAACACCGAAAACACCGTTTTTATCACTCGTTTGGTCTTCTTTAAATTTTCTATCCGATGTCAATGCTTCTTAACTATTTTATGGTACTCAAAGGAAATATAATCCATCACCCTAAATTCTCCTATGCATTTATTCTAACATCTTCTTATGCTTTAATAAAATTTTTTGCTTATAATTAAAATTAGGATGTTACAATATAAGACCGGACCACTAACACCCCTAATAAACGCATTAAAATGAGGGTTCAGAATAAAAACTACATAAATTATTTACGAATTCTATTTTTATTATAAAATGATGGAAATATTTATAGTTTCAAATTTACTTTTAAAACTCCAACCTTTTTTTTGTTTTATTTATGTTTTTAATTCCTAAAGGTTGGGAGTATTTTAGTTTTGGTCCTTATAAGTTTTTTAAACCATGACTCCGCCTTAAAAGTCTTTAAAACGCCTAAATCTAATTCGTGCACGGTATTGTGTCACATCATGTGCCGGTCAGGCAAGTGTTATATCACCGGCGGATTCCGGGCACGCACACGCGTAAACCTAATTTATGTGCTTATTTGATACAATTATGTAACATTGAAGTGTTACACCATCGGTGGATTCAGGGCACGCGCAAGCGTAAACATAATTTGTGTGCCTATCTGATAGAAATATTGAATTATTATACTACCAGTGAACTCCGGACGCATACACGTGCAAACCTAATTTGTGTACCTATATTATATTTCCCGTGATATTTGCCAAGATATTTTCCAAAGAAATGATGTTGTGAAATGATGAAGAACAAATCCTTCAATTACAAAGGACATACTAAGAAAACGGTATACCATAAATGAAATTGAACTTATGCATTGCATTTGGAATGGGGATATTGGCAAAGGGATATGAGAAAGCATGATCGTGATGATTTGTTAATAATTATTGTATATTATTTTTTATCAAATACCATTACTTAGACTATACGATAATGTCTCACTCCCCGTGTTTCTAATTTTTAGGTTATAAAGGATTAACCTATGCGACCCCCTAATTCGAGTCAAGGATGGATCCAACAGAAAAGGGAAATAAACAACTGTATAGGAGAAACTGTGCTTGGCATTGATGTAACTCTATACATTTGTAAAAAGCTTTATTTTGAAAAAAATCATGGCTTAAATACCAAAATGGTCCCTGTAAAATGTTGGCTCCTTTGAAATTGATCCCTACAAAAAAAAATGGTTTTGATCCATGCGTTTACAAAACGTTACGGTTTTGGTCCCTCGTGTTAAATTTTGGCCCCCATAATTATGTTGGTAGTTTGTTTTGGTCTCTCTGTTATTAGATTTCATCGGTTTTGGGTCATGGTTTTTGAATTGGTTCTGTTATGTAATGGAAGTTGTTTTTTTACCCATGAGAATTAATGCAAGAATATCATCCTTAATTGGTCATAAAATGCAATACATTACATTTTCGGTGTTTTTCATCCACATTTAATGTAACACCCTTATTTTATATGCAAAAATAGTAAGTAAAAGTCTATAATTAAAATAGTGTACTTAAAAATTCCTTTTTCCAATTCAAGTTTACAAATAAATTTGGGCATCCATTTACAATATAAGTAGCACAAACATATAGTTTCCTTCTTTCCAGTCTTCCGCTGCGCCACTCTGATCCACAAGCTCCTTAGCTATCACCTAAAATGTTAACCGCTAAGGGTGAGACCTTTTCACAACACAGTGAATCAGAAGATAATATAAAGCTCATAATATAAACTTAAGAATAACAATTAAATCAAGTCGGGGATCAATCAATTCTTCACATTCTCATTTCCATTATACATAACATATCCATATCCATATCCACTTCCAATTATCCAATTTTCCTTTCCTTAATCCTGTCCACTACCATCTTCATTATTTATTCCCTTTAACTTCCTTATCAATTCCATTTTCCATTTCCTTTATTCATTTTCCATCATGTGTAACCTCAAGACAGAGATCTACACACAGTGTATGCAACCACAAATCAGTGATCTGCATACACACAATATCACCTTCCTTTATCCTTTCCATTATCCATTTACAGTTTACCTTTCCAATTTCTGATACCCTTTTTCTTTTTAATGTGTATGCATCTTGAGGTCAGAGGCATACATACACACCCCATTTTATAAAGTATGCATCCTCAGGTCAGAGGCCTACATACCCCATCTTATTTAACATGTATGCATCCTCAGGTCAGAGGCCTACATACACACCATTTTTATTAATGTATGCATCCTCAGGTCAGAGGCCTACATACATTCACATCCTAACTTAAACAATTAAAACACAAATAATCACAATTATTCACACTTAACATTTGATCATTCCTTATACTATTGATATTCATTTCCTATATCAATTATCTCAGTCTTTCCAAATATCATACACAATCTGAACTAGGCATTTATAATACAATTATCACAAGCATCAGACAAACCAGTCGACATACTCAGGTATGTCTCAGAGTGCTCAAAATAAATCGGCTCCCTAGGGTTCTTCACTTCCTACTTTAATACGTACAAAAGGATTAAACATAACAGTTCCAATAATATAACCGAATTTACCAAATATACAACCATCACCACTAATCACTTCTAGTCACTTCTTAATCTGGCACCCACAACCCAAATTAATTATTAGACTCAAATTCTATTATAAACTCTAACTATCCCTAACTCAAAGTGTGGAAAAGAGACTCCCCTTACCTTAGAGGGAGAGGAGACTCAATTGAAGCTCTAAAGACTTGGATTCTACCCCCGATCTACTTGGATTCCTGCTCCCTTGACCGATTCCCAATTGATTCCATGATTGGAGGAGAGAGAAACCCTAGATGAGAGAGAAACACCAATAGAGGAGAGGGAAAACTTAATCAAGAGAGGGATAGTGTTTATGTATAGGATTTAACCCAAAATCAAGATTAAATCGATGGGTGAGGTTAGAAATAGAGGTTTGGGTGCTTGGAGGTTGTTGATGGAGTTTGGGTGATGGGGAGAAAGAGAGAGTCATGGAGGAGAGAGAAGAGAGAGGGAGGCATCATGAATGAGAGAAAGGGAGAAGAACACATGGGGGAAGGGATGGATTGCCATGGGAGGAGGCTTGGAGGTGAGTTATGGGTGATGGGTGGTGGTGGGAATCGATTTGGGTGGAGGAAGAAGGAGAATGGTGCGTGTAAAAAATGGGAAAGGAGGGGCTGATGCTTGATTTTATAAAGACTGGTGCGGCTGACTAGCACCAAACTCGCTTGGGCGAGTAACCTAGCGCTGGAGCGAGCGCACGCGCAGCATCAGATGCGCGCCACGGGGCCACGTTCGCTGGAGCGAGATTGGTGCACGCTCGAGCGAGCTGGCGCACAGATTGGTGCATGATTCATGCACCCTGGTGCGCCTGGGACGCACCGGCTCGTGCTCGGGCGCACCAGAAGGCCCGAAACACCGATTTTCGCCCTTTTCGACCCGATTCGAAGGTCCCTAACCCTGCCTAACGCGAATTCAAACCCCTACACATTCAATCACATATCAAACATTAAAATCATCAATTCATAAGATTAAACACACAAAATCACAACACAGAAAACCAAACGAATTAAGCACCAAAAATCTAAACTTAACTCTTTCTAACACTCGGTCTAACCCGACCAACTTAAAGCAACTCTCTAACCTCATCGATTTAAAAATAATCACCCTCGAGGCATACCCAAAAAGGTCGGATAACATCCGATTGCCTCACAAAACCTATTACTTTCCGAAACACGATCGAAATGCGAGTTTGAAGGGAATTTCTAAGCATTAACCCTAAGGCCTATACTTACACTCAAGACTCTATCTTAGGGTTCCCTATCCGAAAACCCTATCAAGGTTAAGGCACTAAGAATGCTTAATCGAACTCTGGAAACTCTCGGTACTCAAACCTACACAAAATCCTAATACACATTCACAACCACCTAATTCTAAGGCATTAAAATCTAATCCACATACACCTCAACCTATTCACCGACTCTAACACTTCCCTACCCAAACCTAATGCCACGATCACATATACAAATATACACATACACACATGTAAACACTAATGCCTACAAACATACATATATGCACCAGAATATAATTACTACTACTAATACATACACACACACACACATATATATACACATTCCCTAAGAAAATAATTACGAATGTTTATACATATATTTATACAAATTAGCTCAACGTAACTATACATATATATGGATGCACACACACACACATACACCTAAAATATTATCATAAATACTTATACATACATGTATTAGCTTAACATAGCCATATACTTCTATGTATATATTAAGAAAATAGTTATAAATCATTATTCATTCATCACCTTCATTTAAATAGAACATATTCAAATATAATTATTAGATTTATAAAAATCAGATCGTTACATTTAACAAGAGGGACCAAAACCAAAACATTTTGTAAATGCAGGGACCAAAACCAAAACTTTTTTTTTTGCAGGGACCAATTTCAAAGGGGTCAATATTTACAGGTGTAACATCCCAAATTTTTGTTCCAAGCTTAATTCGGTTAAATTCGAGTTAGAACTAATGATAATCAGAAGAGTAAGCTTGACTTTAGTGAAGTAAACATGGCCAAAGTGTGTATAGGAGTTAAGAGGAATGCCTTAGGGTTAGAAACCATCAATATATAAAAATTAGGTGATGTAATCGATTACCTTGGGGGAGGTAATCGATTACCATCGTTCTGTAAGAAACCCTATATTTGAATTTAAGGAAGTAATCAATTACCTTGAGGGAGGTAATCGATGACCTACATTCTGTTAGGAGCTAAATAGTTGTGAATTTGAGGATGTAATCGATTACCAAGTGAGGTAATCGATTACCACATGTGGACAAACAAAAAAAATAGAGGTTTCTTGAGGAAGCTTTCACTCCCAACCACTCATCCACCAAGCTTCTCAAGGAAGCTTCTCTTGTGGACCACTCATTCGTTTCCTCATGAACAAATAAAATAAACACTCTTCCCTTCATTCATCAACAATACACAACACCTCGCTCACCACTTCCATTCCTTCCTCTTCTTGAACCCATTTTCTCTTCTCCTTCCCCAAAGAAAAACAAGAACACCCATCACCACCCCAATACATCACACGACCTCCACCTCCTTTCCATGGCAAGTTCCATTTCTTCTTCTCCACCTTCAAGATCCTAAGGGCACTCATCATCACTTCTCATCATCTCCATCAATAAACACTTCTCTCTCTTTCCTTCTTTGTCATTCTTCATTCTATTTCCAAGAAGCTAAGGACCAAGCATCATCAAACCCTAATCAAGGACAAATTCCATCATACCTCCACCACCACCATTCCACGCCATTCCCTCTCTCCACCTCCCTTGGAGTTTCGAATTCCAACCCATATGGAGGACCACACACACACACACACACTCAATCTTCCTCCCTTTCAAGAGCAAAGGAAATCAAGCACCCATCCTCCTTCTCACTCTTTGATTATTAAGGTCCAACTCATTTGAGGGTAGCTTAGTTGAAGTTCTAGAGAAGACTCAAGGGTCAAGACTCTAAGGATCTAGGGCAAGAGTAAGGGCTAAAGTTGAAGAGCTAGGGCACAAGAGGAAAGTGAAAGCTTCAAGGTTTTCGTACCTCTCTCCACTTTTGAGTTAAGGAGTGGGTGTTACCCTAACCTGGGGAATAGTTTCTAATATGTTCATAATGAGTACTAAGAATGGGTGGATAGTGTAGGATATTGAACCATAGGGTAGTTGATATAGCTAATAGCTAGAGAATAGAAACAAAGGAATTCAACTATTGTTGAGGCTCGTGAATATGTGTGTATATTAATTGTTGTTTTATGTGCTTGAATGATGAATATGATGGATTTCTTGAGAATGTGCTTGGTACATGAAAACATAGATAAATGACAAGGAATGGCTAAGTGGATAGGTGTTAGTAATGAAAAAAATGAGTTAAGGATAATTGTATAAGTTAATGTAGATGTGTAGCGATAAACAAATATTTGAATGATGAAATGAGATATAGGATTGCTTGCATGGAGTGCATGATTAATAAGAAATGAAATTGATTAATAAGGGAAGAAATACAAAGTAAGAATGATGATTGTGTAAGACGCACACGGGATGTGCGCAACAATTACTGTAAGACGCACACGGGATGTTCGCAATTGATGATTGGGTAAGACGCACACGGGATGTGCGCAACAATGACTGTAAGACACACACTGGATGTGCGCAATATTGAACTCGTATAATACCCTAAGAACGGGTCCGGCTTGTGTGTACCAAGTCAAGTAAGTCGTGCGGCCGGCTGCAGTAAGTCACGAGTGTGGTTGCGTGCAATAAGTTGTGATCGGTCCGTATGCCGTGATTGTGTAAGTCGCACGTGATGCGCAACTGTAAGACGCACACGGGATGTGCGCTATAATGGTCACCCACAACCCTAATTATGAGTTCGGCTTGTGTGAACCTGGTCAACGTAAGCCATGCGATCGGGTGCAATAAGTCACGCGTGTGGTTGTGTGCAACAAGTCGCGTTTGGACCGTATGCCATGATTGTGTAAGACACACGAGATGTGCAACTGTAAGACGCACACGGGATGTGCGTAATGATGGATTCACACAAGACCCCAATGAGATCGGTTTGAGTGTGTTCCTGGTCAAAGTAAGTCGTGCGGCCAGGTGCAGTAAGTCACGTGTGTGGTTGCGTGTAGTAAGTCGCGATCGAACCGTATGCCATGATTGTGTAAGACACACGAGATGTGCAACTGTAAGACGCACACGGGATGTGCGCAATGATGGACACACCTTACCATAAAAGAGATGAAAAATGCAAATCTAAGAAAAGAAGAATAAGAAAGAATTAAAGAGAAGAAAGACAGTATAAAAATAAGCAGTTAAGTGAAACAAGATAATAAAAGAAAAGGAAGACCAAGAGATTGTTTGTGATTGCATGGGCTTGACTTGATTGTGATATGATCATGTGTACTATTTGACATGTTGTTTATGACTTAGTAGATTATTATGTCTTATTAGAAACTGCTTTCCTATGTTATGTGTAATGCTCACTCCTTACTATATTTATACAGGTACTGAGCCCGAGCTAGCACATTATTCGACCGAGTAGGAGTCTCTCCCTCCCAGGGAGAGTAAGTTATATTTAGTGAGGACATGTTTAATGTCCCGGGCCTTTAAGATATTATGATGTAGGGGCACTTTGTAATATATAATGTAAATATTTTATTTTGGCTCGGCCCAGGACCACTCCTTATGGGGAAGGAGCTACTTTTGGGAAATAACTATTCCGAATACTTGTTAATATTTCTGCTAATCTCTGATGTGAATAGAACTTGATGTGAGAAGTGCATTATGATGCACAAGATTATGTTTAGCCCTGCTGGCTTTCTGCTGATATTGATTATGTGTTGAAAACAGGTTACAGGAAAAATATAATTTTGGGATGTCCATAAAACAGGGGAAACTTTGTCGAATTTTCACGGAGATTTTTATAAATAAAATGGTTTTGCAAGAGTGTTATAAAGAAAATTTAAGTTCACTAAAACTAAGGGCTATTAAGGGTAATTAAATTATGGTGTTACAACAGGGACCATTTTCGTATTTAAGCCAAAAATCAATAAAAAGCAAAAAACAAAAAAATTCCACTAGTTCTACTATTTTTAACAAAACATTTGTATTACACTAAAATTAATCGGAGTGTTACATTTATTATCTACTCTTCCATAGCATCAAGAATTAGATGCTGAAAAATTGGTCCAACACCCTCATCCTAAGCATTTTCCTCATCATCTCCATGAGGAGCATCACTCTTTCATGAACACACTTGCTCATACTGGTAGATTCCTATGTGATGCATAACAGGGTCTTCAACTAAATCCTTTTGAGTGTTAAGTTCTTGAACGCCAACATCATCAAGATTAACACCCACACCCAAACGAAGAGATTTCATTCAAACTAAACTTTTTCCCACTAGCAAAAGTAACTAAATCAGCACCTTAAGTGGTAAGATTTGAGTAAATTCACTTATCAAACTTGGATAGATGTCCCCCTTTAGCTCAACTAATGTGCTTACTCCTTGAGCTTGTAACTGAGCAACCAACTCAAAGCCTTGAGCAATGACCCATTGCAAATTCATATCTTTGTGCATGGTCATCTTCCTTCCATCAAACTTAGCAGCCCACTTAGCATGATTTCCAGGACTATAGTAAGGTTCTCTAGTAGCAGAGGATGAATCATTGAGATCATGACCATGCTTCTTGTGACCCAGAATGTACATCTTTGAACCAGGAACATGCTTAATACGTTTCCCATATTGTCTATTAGCCATTGATACAGGAAATGAGAGAGTCTAATAGATTACTACAGATAAAGGAACAATTAGGGTTTAAGAAGGAGAAAACAAATTTGAGGAAGTGAGAGCTACAATGTGAAGCTCTAATAGTGAAAGGTAGATTTTAAAAGAAGATTTGATGATTTATGTGAGTCGATGTAGTGATTTGGGTGATATTGCATAATTTGAGAAGAAAAATGCGCTCTAGAGAAAGGAACAAAGAAAGCCCTAGGTTTTTATGAACTCAACCAATGAACTGACAAAATGCTTTAATAATCGATTTTTAAAGGCCTGTAACTAATACGATAATTAGTTATCATGTTTGATAATCGATCATCATCAGTAATTTTTACAAAATACTAAAGAGCAGGTAACCAGTTATTACATGAAATAATTGATTACTTGATCTCAAAAGTAGCATTGTAACTTATTATTGTTGCTGGTAACCTATTTCTCTTAGTGTTTTTAGCATTCAGTTGATTCAAAAAGCTCAACCTAACGACTAAAGGAAAGGCTTACTGATAACCAAGCTTATATTATGACCTCTCAACACTATCCTAGATACTTAATCATCAAGGAGCATATACATGAGTAAATAATAAAGAATTCACACATACAAATAAATAAGTTTATAATGTTTAACAAAATATTTGTTTCTTACCTTTTGGGAAATGTGTGAAATGATTATCTCCTTGATCTTTGCGCTTGAAGGAGCCATCATAAATGAACCAAAGTTAGCTCCTGCCCCTCAAACACATCTAAAAAATAAATAAGTCTTGGATTTTGGTACCCAAAAGATTTTTGGTTCGTTTAGATTAGTATTGGGATCTTTTCCCTTCACAATCCAAACATAACTCCCTTTAGGTATTCCAAGATTCTTAATATCACAAACATTTGAGGTATGTCAATGTAAACCATAATAAAAGCAAGTTGGTGTTTTAGCATAATTCAAATTTGAGAAATTACCAACTTTTCTAAATGATTTTCTTTTTGCATGGTCGTTTCCTAAACCAAATCTATTACCAATATTCTTTTGTTTGACAAGCAAGTCATCTAAATTGTTTTTTCTCTTTGAGAAACTAGCAAATTTATTTTTCAAATTTGCAACTTCTTTTTCTAGAACCTTGCAATATTCACAATCTTACAAAATACTCAATTTTGAAGCACAATCACATGAAGAATTAGCATGTATAAGGTCTAAGGTCTCATTTTGAAGCTTAAGTTAATTAATGTAATTTTGCATTTCTAAAATCTTTTCTTAATGCTTCAAAATAACATTTTTCCTTTTAACATTTTTCTTAGCTAACTTTTTAAGTTATTCATGCATCTCAACATAAGCATTATATAAAATTTGATAAATGAGATAATTTTTGGAATCAATCGAAATCGCTTACTTCACATAAGCTACTTTTCTCATGTTTCTCAATTGCTTTGAATTTCTTCATCATTATGTTGAACTATGAAACAAAGCTTTGCAGATTCCTCATCCTCTTAAGAGCTTGATGTTACTTCTTTTCGGGTTCATTCTATACAATGTATGCCCTTTTTGACTTGTAGTCCTTAGTTTCTTTCCTTTCAACCTCAACCCTTTTGAGATAGGTAGAAGATGTTAATTTGATGTGTCCTGCCTTCCCAAATTCATGGAAAATCATCTTATCTTTTAAATTTTTGCCTTTTATTTGCTTTCTTTGAATTATTGTTTTTGAACCTATTTAATCCTCCTTTCTTCTGGAGGAACTTGTTGAATTTCTTAATCAAAATGGCCATAGTCTCATCATCTAAATATGAATCGAATTCATTGTTATGTGTAACACCCTCACAATTAAATAGCTTAATTACTAATAATTAGGTATAGCTTAATTAGGACTTGAAAATTTCTAAATAAATTTCGACAGAGTTTCCTCTGTTTATCAGACTTTCCCAAAATTTACACTTTACAAACCTGTCAAATCAGACTAAATTAAAACAACACACTGGATTTTTTTTATTTATGTTGTAGCTTGTTATTTTTACAATGGACGTGCTTCCTTTTTATAGAGGAGGAAGCTGATGCTACAATTCATACTACTACTACTACATGAAGTAGTCATCTTATCTTTTAAATTTTTGCCTTTTATTTGCTTTCTTTGAATTATTGTTTTTGAACCTATTTAATCCTCCTTTCTTCTGGAGGAACTTGTTGAATTTCTTAATCAAAATGGCCATAGTCTCATCATCTAAATATTAATCGAATTCATTGTTATGTGTAACACCCTCACAATTAAATAGCTTAATTACTAATAATTAGGTATAGCTTAATTAGGACTTGAAAATTTCTAAATAAATTTCGACAGAGTTTCCTCTGTTTATCAGACTTTCCCAAAATTTACACTTTACAAACCTGTCAAATCAGACTAAATTAAAACAACACACTGGATTTTTTTTATTTATGTTGTAGCTTGTTATTTTTACAATGGAAGTGCTTCCTTTTTATAGAGGAGGAAGCTGATGCTACAATTCATACTACTACTACTACATGAAGTAGTCATCTTATCTTTTAAATTTTTGCCTTTTATTTGCTTTCTTTGAATTATTGTTTTTGAACCTATTTAATCCTCCTTTCTTCTGGAGGAACTTGTTGAATTTCTTAATCAAAATGGCCATAGTCTCATCATCTAAATATGAATCGAATTCATTGTTGTGTAACACCCTCACAATTAAATAGCTTAATTACTAATAATTAGGTATAGCTTAATTAGGACTTGAAAATTTCTAAATAAATTTCGACAGAGTTTCCTCTGTTTATCAGACTTTCCCAAAATTTACACTTTACAAACCTGTCAAATCAGACTAAATTAAAACAACACACTGGATTTTTTTTATTTATGTTGTAGCTTGTTATTTTTACAATGGAAGTGCTTCCTTTTTATAGAGGAGGAAGCTGATGCTACAATTCATACTACTACTACTACATGAAGTAGTACTAGATTACAACACATATTCTACGTGGAGAATTTACACAAACTCCACTTTACAAACTTCTACGTAGCAAACTCCAACTTAGTACAAGTCACACTTCTACTATTAGATGCAAAATTATTTTAGGAGTTAAAGTTAAATATTAAACACAGCCAGAATATCCTAATGCCCTGATACAAAAATAATACAAGTTGTGGGCTCCAAAAAACTAAATTATTTACACCACTTAGTTTTTAGTTCTCTCAATTCCTAGTTTACACTCCACGGTGTCGAGTGTCCTCCTGCTCGGCCATGCCTAGTGTAAGCTCCAGATTTGTACCTGTATAAAAAAGGAAAGAAGGGTAGCATTACACAGAACTTAAGAAATAGTGTCTAACAAGGCATAGTAACAACTAAGAACATACACATTATTTAATCATAACTCATATCACACAATACACAATTATATCCACAACTAATTCTAGTCAACCTATTTTCATTCTCTGTCCTATTCATACTTTCAGCAATTAAATCTCTTGTCCACAGGGTCACCTGACCAACCTGTGTCACCTATCACATCCATAGGGTCACCTGACCAACCTGGGATGAGTGTTCATAATCACAGGGTCACTTGACCAACCTGCGATGAGTTCCTAGTCACAGGGTCACCTGACCAACCTGCAACGTGCTTTCTATTCACAGGGTTACCTGACTAGGGATGGCAATGGGAGACTGCACATGGGGATCCCCGCGGGGACCGCCCCGTTCGGTTACCCGCGTTCGGATTTTTCCCCGTCGGGGGCGGGGATGGGGGGATTTTTCCCCCGAACAGATTTCGAGGCAGGGAATGAGATTGGTTTCCCCGTCCTCGCGGGTTCCTCGTCTCTGCCTATTTTACCTATATGCCCTTAATTATTTTACCTATATGCCCTTAAGAAATTGGTTTTTTCGTAATTTCACATATATTAATTATAAAAAAAAGTTTAAAACCTACCCCAACCCTAATTTAGGACTAAGCAGCGTCCTTCTTTTCTTGGCTGCAACTACTTCTTCCTCATCTCCTCTTCTTGGCTGCAGCTGCTCGCAAGTCTTGGCCGCCGGCACTCGGTTCCCACCTTCGTCCTTCTCTATTGTCTTGGCTGCGCTTCTTCTTCCTCTCACTCACGATGCACCGCTCGCGCCTCCGCCACACAAGTTCGCGTTCGTCTTCTTCCGCCTCCGCCACTGCTTGGGTAATATTTTTTTATTTACTTTCCTATACCATTTATAAAATATAAATATATATATGCTTGATAATTGATAGTTGTTTTTATTTACTTTCCTAGTTTGAATATTAGTTAGATAATTTATAGATGTTTTTAGTTCTTTTTCATTCTAATCAGGACTGAATCTATGTTGTTTTTTTTTTTTTTGGAACATTTCAGATTGTAATTTTGCATTTAAGTTTATAATGTGAATGTGGGTGACAATGATATAATTTAGGACCATTGTTTAGTTTTATCCTATTTTTTGGATTGAATCTCTTGAATTTTAACGATTATTTTTCTGTAGTGTACAAGTTTAAAAATGCTATTCGACAATCTGAATTTTATAACAGATCAAATTGAAGTTAGGTTCCCCGTGGGGACCCATGGGGTGGTGGAGAATGGGGATAGGGGTTAATTTACCCCCGACATGGGGAATGAGGATGGGGACGGGGGGCAAATGAGACCCGAGGATGGGGAATGGGAAAGTTCTCCCCGACCGATCCCCGCCCCGCTGTCATCCCTACACCTGACCAACCTGTGATATGTCTCTATTATCCTGTCCCCAGGGTCACCGACCAACCTGAGTCCTATCTCAAATCACAGGGTCACGTGACCAACCTGTGACGGGTTTACCTTTTCTATCTCTTTACTCTTACTCCTATATCGTTTCTTACCTATTCTTTTTCTCTTTCTATTCTTTTCTTTCCAACTAAATTCTTATTTACCTTTTCTATCCTCTTGCATTATTCTTAAATCTATCTCAATACCTACTCATTCTTTATTCCCTTTTAATTTGTACTCTTGTCATTTCGTAACTTATTATCTACTAATCCATAACTCACTTCTTTGTTACCTTTTTCTAGTTTCTCTTGTGTTTTTCTACCATTTTCTAATTTCTCTTAGGTTTTTCCTATTAGTAACTTAACCCATATTTCCTACCTACGTTTTCTATTCTAATCTCTATTACTTCTTAACTCAATCTAATTCATCTTAGTCATTCATTTATGTTTAAGTCTTTTAGCTAATCCTAAATTAGATCTATCTTCTATTAACTTGCCTCATGTCTTGGCTCACTTTATTTAGTCTTGGTCTAATAAACTTAAGTCCTTTGTTCTAACCTCAGCTAATCTAAGGTTCGATTCCTATACTTATATGTGCACACCCTTAGCTATTCACTTATTCTAATTGATTTACCTATTTCTTATTTACTACTTAAGTTATTTTATTAAAGTTGATTTAACTTCCTATTTTCCTTTTAATCAGTTGGTGTTCCTTTTCTTCTACCCTAAGGTCCAATCCTATTATATTAATTTATCTATTTATTACTTACTCCTTAAGTTCTTTCCTTAAGTGTTCCTATTTCTCTTACTAACTACTCCTTAGTCCAACAACTCTAACTATCTTCTTATTACTCTACTAAGTCTTCATCTTCTAGTTCTTTTTATATTAGTTTATCACTAACCTACCTTATTTAGGGATTTACTCAAGCTTCTACCTAGTTCCAACATAAATCTAGCTTGTCTAGGGACTTGCTAATTACACTATACCTTATCTCATACAAGTAACTAGAACATACATAAGTACATAACATCACACAAACATACATTCAACAATCATCACAACAATTTCGATAATCCCAATTCTAACTACTTAGCCCTATTCAAGTACATTACCCTAAGGCTTTACACTATTACTACCCATCCCTCCTAGCCATCACTATACTTAAGCTAGAACCCATTCCCTAAGAGCCGGTAATACCACCTTCTTACCTTAACCTTGTAGAGGAAGAAGGGAATACCAAACCCTAACTATTTGAGTCCCCTTTAGAACTTCAACCAAGTAGCTACCAAGTGTGTGTGAACCCAAGTAAATGAAGAGCGAGGAGAAGGATGAAGGCTTGATTTCAAGGGCTTTCCATGTGTGGTGTTGTTCGAACTTCAAGAGGAGAAGGTTGAGAGAGGGAAAGTGAACCCTAATCCACCATAACATAATATAAGTGACAATGGTTAAGGATGATGATGATTTTCGTGCAAATCAAAGGACAAGGGAAGTAAACTTGATTTAAACTTACCCAGAGGTAGGGGTGTAACGGTCCGGTCCGGTCCGGTCTTTCATGGACTTTAGGGACCAGACCGTTTAAATTAGTGTGGTTCGGTCCGGTCCGGTCCGGACATTATTCATCTGTAAAGATCGGACCGGACCGGACCGGACCGTTCATGAATGGTCCTGTCCGGTCCGATCTATTTAGACCATAATAATAAAAAGAATAAAAAACCTGTTTTTTCCCTTTTTTTTTCCGCACTGGATAACCTGTTTTTCCTGTTTTAACATGTATTTTTTTTATCATTTTAGTTCATAAAGAAAAATATTTATAAAATTCTAAAGAAAAATATTTATAAAATTCTATTTTTAAACCCCTGGCAAGAACTTCAGGATTTTCTAAACCCCTAGGTTGCTTTGATGAATCAACATCGCAACAATTTATAAAAGCAGAACATAAATGCTTTAATCCGTCTAGGCACTGCAACATGATATTTTGTGGATGCCAAAACACTCCATACCTGAAATCCAGGAATTAAAAGGGCAACATGATTATAATAGTAATAGGCAGCAACATAGTTCCACACACACAGACACAAGAAAAAGAAAAGGAAAGAAGAATGGGGTTTTGAGGATGGAAGAGTAAGCAAGCAGTGCCTAGACGGCGGTTCATCATTTTAGTTCATAAAGAAAAATATTTATAAAATTCTATTTTTATTAGATTCTAAAAATTAATTAAAATAACTAAAAAAATAAATAGAAGCTAACCTGTGGAAGTCTGGAGCAGACGACGGTTGACTGGTTGAGGGTTGAGCGGCGAGCGGCGAGGCAGATCTGCAGCAAGCAGCGAGCAGCGGCGTTGAACGGAGGGAGAATGAGAACGAGGGAGAGAGAGGGAGCGCTTGAGAGGGAGGGCGGCAGCGGAGGGAGAGAAGCTTGAGAAGGCGGAGGGAGGGAGGGCGGCGGCGATGGGAGAGAGTTGTGAAGGCCGAAGGGAGAGAGAGGAGCGCTTGAGAAGGCGGAGGGAGGGAGGGCGGCGGCGGTGATTAGAGCTTTAGGGTTGTGTCTGTGAGTGAAGGGAGAAAGTGACTCTGAAGTGTGTGGAGAGAGAGGGACGTTTGAGTTGATTAGGATTTAGGGTTGTGTTCATGTGTTGTGTCTGTGTGTGTCACTGTGTGTGTGAGTGTGTTTGAGTTTTTTATTTTTTATTTTATTTATATATATATATATATTTTAGCTATCGGTCCGGTCCGGTCTTGGTGGTCTCAAAATTTCTGAGACCGTGGACCGGACCAATAGAGAACGGTCTAGAAATTTCCAGATCGGACCGGACCGCGAGACCAGACCGAACCATATTTTTCGGTCCGGTCCGACCGGTCTCGCGGTCCGAGACCGGATCACTTACACCCCTACCTAGAGGTGGTGATCTCCCATGATGTGGTGTTCTTCCAAGAGAGGAGAGGGAAACTGGGGATTTGAGTATGTGAGATAAAATATGAGAGATTGATGGTGTGGGTGCCTTGGATGTTGAATCAAACCCTTTGGGATGTGAGCTATGGAGCTTTTGCTTCAAGAGGAAGCTTGGTTGTGATGGGGGAAGAGAGAAAGAGAGTGAATCCATGGGTGGTCTTGTGTTAGAGAGGAAGAGAGCTTGATGGAGGTGGTGGGTGATGATGATGGTGTGATGAAGCTTGAAGATGAAGAGAAATGAAGAGGAAGAGGGAAGCTATGGCTATGAAGGAAATAGGTGTTGTGTTATGTGTGTTTTGTGTCAAAAATTACCAAGGAAGCTTGTCACTTAAGGGCCAATTCTTGGCCCTCAAGTTCCTTCTTTTTTCCTTGTCTGTCGCGTACTAACCGGTTAATGGAATGGCTAACCGGTTAGTGCACTGCTTCTTTTTATTTTCTTGTATTCCATTGCACTTCAAAGTGCCATATCTCCTTCGTTACCCGTCGGATCTGGCTCAAATTTAAAAGCAAGCTTCCCTGCATACTAATATTTATATCCAACGGTGGAATTTGTATTTGGAGTTGTAAATATTTTATTAATAATTTCCTAATATAGGGTGTTTCCAACACCGAAAACACCGTTTCCTACACTCGTTTGTTCATCTTTAATTCTCCTATCCGATGCCAACGCTTCCTAACTCCTTCATGGCGCTCAAAGGGATATTAATCCATCACCTTAGTTGCTCTTGAGCATAAATTATCATTTTCTAATCTTATTATTATTTTAATTTTTTTTGGAATTAAAATTCGGAATGTTACATTATGCGAATTCTCCTCTTGAGCCTTTATCTTTGATGTAGTGGCCTTGAGATAAATTCCTATATTCTTTTTACCCAGCTCCTCATGTAAATTCAATCATCCTAGCTCCATCTCATACTCTTAAAGCTTTCCAATTAGGGTAGCAAGTGTCATGGTATCCAAATCCATGGATTCAGCAATAACGGTGACCTTTGATTCTCAAATCCTATCAAGACATCTTAGAACTTTGTTAATAAGTTCACCGTTTGCAAAAACATCATCTAAAGAAATAAAATGGTTAACAATATGAGTAAATCGTTTTTGCATATATTATTAGATTCATTGGGCAACATACATAACAATTCACACTCATGAGTTAATGCCTTCAATCTAGCATGCTTGACTTCACTAGTGCCCTTCATGGTTTACTTTTAAAGTATCCCACATCTATTTGGCACTTTTACATTGAGAGACTTTAAAGAATTAATCATAGGAGAGTGTAGAGAGTATCTTGCTAAAATTGGCAGCCTTCACCCAAGAGGGGGGTGAATTGGGTGTTTAGAAAAACATTGGAAAACGATCGATTCAATACGTTCTTAAAAAGTTTAAAGAGATTTACGTAGCGGAAGACTTAAAGAACGATTGAAAATGTTTTAAGCTCAAGTGAAACAATATATTTATATTAATATTGAAAAACTATTATTCGCGAGATTGAATAGATTAACAACACGAAAGCGCAATTCTCGCGCTAGATAATTTAAAACATCAAAATAGTTTTTACTTCGCGAAAATAAGATTGACACAAAATAGAAACGTGAAACGTAAAGAGATAAGGGAGAGAAAATTTGTGCACCGTAATTTTTATACTGGTTCAGCCTTTCCAGCGAAAGACCTACGTCCAGTCCCCAAGCGACCCGCTTGAGCTTTTCTTCACTGATCAAACACGGACAACCAGCCCCAAAACAATCAAGAGCGCCCCGCACGCGACTAGGAACCTCCGTTCGCTAGGGACCTCAATACAAACAACTAAGAAGACCCTTCCTAGATTTCCCAGATAGCCTAACTACTAGGTGCCCCACCGTTTGTCTAGCACTACCCAATACACAAGGGTTTTCTCACCCTACGAACGCGACACACGTTCAAACTAAGGGATAACACTCCCTAATCGCTTAGGGTAACACTCCCCTTACAGATAATGGTTTACAAATGATAGTTTGGTGCAACTAACAATATTGCTCTCTAGATAGAGCGGATACAACAATGAAGTCCTATAACAACTCTTTAGTTCTAAGGCACACTCAAGGTTTTGATCTTTTTAGAAATGAGTGAAGAAGAAGATGATGATGATGAATTTTTCTCCAAAATGGTTTTTTCAAAAATATGTAGCAATGAAGTGTGTTGGAGAAGAGTTTTTGAAAAATGATAGAAGAAGGGTTTTTAAAATCAGAAACGTGATCAACCAATTTAGGAAATAATTTTGAGAATCAAATTGATTTCAGCAGGTTTTTCAAAATTTGAAAATGAGTAATCGATTACTTGGGAAAGGGTAATTGATTACCTGCTCCCTGGTTTTGATTTTCAAAAATTGCAGCATCAGTAATCGATTACTTTGGTTTGGGTAATCGATTACCTACTCACTAATTTTCAAAGAAAGATTGCAGCATTAAAGATAATCGATTATTATCTTCAAGTAATCAATTACTTACACTCAGGTGACCAGCCCAAGGGAGTAGTCCATTACAGGAAGTTAAGTAATCCATTACTTACTCTCAAGTTACAATATTTGCAGAAGATAATCGATTATTTCAAAGGAATAATCGATTACTTCAACTTAAAAATAGATTTTCATAAAAAGCTTGTAACCAGAGGTTTTCGTAAAGATTTTCGCAAAATACTTTTCCTGGAGCAAAGGTTATAAAAAATCTTCTAGTTTTCAACCAAAAAAAACATCATCATCTTATCTTAGCAATATTAAAATTGAACTTGAGTGTCTTAGACTAATTGTTGTTTTACAAAATATACTAAACCCTAAAAGGTTAAATTCTACAAGCACACACAACTCTTTGACATCGTCCATGTACCTGAAAACATATTAATGTTCATGTTGTCATCATCAAAACATCATCATGGGGAACATGATTCTCAACACTCCCCCTTTTTTATGATGACAAACATTCTCTGCAAAACAGATGTTAGTACATAGACAAAAGTATATCATATTGCAAGATAAGCATTAACATGCTTTAAGCTCAAATCATAAGCTCATAAGCTCGAATATCATAAGCTAGCTCCCCCTGAACTTATGATAAATATTTGCAAAGCTCTCCCCCTGTATCCTATAACCTGTTCATGTGTCCTGTTTTGCATATAACACTTATACTCTCCCCCTTTTGACAACATCAAAAAGGGTGGCATAAACTCGTAATCATCAAATGATACCACATGACTTAAACAATATAACATAATAAAAAAAACATTGTCATGAGGATCATTGCCAAAAGGAAACATAAATATCCCGAGTTATACCAAAAATAGTAAAACCAGAATCAGAAACAGTTAAGCAATTCTAAACACTAGGGGGTCAGAAATAGTAGCATAAATATAGTAAAGTTCAGGAAGAAAATAGATATGAGATCAGGTCAGGTCCCACAAGCTAGATGCCACGATTGAAAGGTTCCCTATGCTGATGTCTCAAATCGTAGATGTCTCGCCTCATTGATTCCATGCTCATATTCATGTTTTGCATGTCTGATGTAAGCTGGGCAAGACCACTATCCACTGAAAGCATGTGGGCTTCATGTCGCCGCATGTGATCATCAGATCGTTGCATGTAGCTCCGGACATCATCCATAAATGACTGCATATAGGGAGGAATGTGATCGGGTGGCAAAATAGCTTGTAGAGGAGGGAGATCAGGATCGTGAGCTAGTGCCTGTGCTTGATCATCTTCAGATTCATTGTTCATTGCCGACTTGCGCTCTCGACGCATAACCTTTGGTCTCCAACCCCTTCCTTCCATACATATCCAACCCATGTTACCAACAAATGTATCATCCATGCACATATCAGCGGTTGGAACAGTCCTCGATTCTCCATTCAACGGAACTCTGAAGCGCTTGAGAGTCAAGGTAATCAAGGTAGCATATGGAAGTGTGGTGGTTTTCAATTTCATATTTCGGTCGATCGAGCGTCTAACTTTGTTTGCGGTTTCTGTCATGTGATAAAGCACGTACCATCCCCAGTTGATGGGTTTATTGTGAAACCATGCCCAAAGTATGATGTAGTCGGTGTCCATGACTCTGAAGTAATTACCCTGTCGAGGGATCAAACATCTGTTCAGGATAAAGTGCAACAACCGATACTCGAATCTCAAATTCTCTGAAGTCATTGCCTTGCCAGTCGGAATGTTAGGATCAATAAATTCGTCCTTAGCATTTTTCTTGTCATACTCATCACCCCATAGATTATCAGAACCAGATCCAGTGAAGTGTACGCCATCCAATGGGAGGTGAGTGAGGTTTGTCCAGATTTCCATGGTGATTCTAATCTTCCTGCCTTTGACCTCAGATAATAGAATTTTCTCATCAGCATCCCATTTCTGATTAGTATAGAAGACACGAACGAGATCTTCATAAAAATCACCGCCAATGGTACTGAACTCAAACAATTCCTTTTCTTTTAACAGAACAACTGCTGGAAGATTACACTCTTCATTATCAAATGTGTTTGCATCCAGAAATATTGGCGAAATGACAGAGCAAGCAGCAAAATATTTTTCATACTCAGCTATCTGCACGACTACAGTGAACCATCTGTTATATTTCTCAATAGTACCAGGTTGAGGAACCGGAGGTGGAGGTGCTGAAGGACCTGCTCCATCTCGACTCGGGCGAGACTGTCTCTGACTTTGGGCAATAGGAGGTGAGGGCTCATCGTCATCAGATTCAACAATTTGAGCTCTCTTTCTAGGTCTTCTACTTGTCATGAACACAAAATTCCAGACAAAAGCAATATGAATCGGATAACCAAATAACCAGATACAAAAACACTACCAGCGAATTAGCTAACCAGATAACCAAATCAAACTAGCACAACCTTTGAACACTATACTCAACCCATATCAATCAGATCAACCACAAATAATCTCAAAATCTCCAAAGCAAAGCAACTTCAATAGCCAATAATAACTTATGCATGTATACTACTAAGATTAGATCACCAACATTTCAACATCAATTCCAGTAGCATCATACCATGAATGTAGAGTATAGTGGCTAGAGGAGAAGATGCTTTAAACCGACCTGAACCGAAGCACTGAACCAAAACACTGAACCGAAGTATTGAACCCGTATTGTACCAATCTCTGAACCAGAATCTTCACAAAACCAGTGAACTGGAGAAGAAAGAACCAATGAACTAGTGAAACCTTGAAAATCACGAGTTGGACCAATGGTGAACCGGTTGAGTCTAAGGATTTGAGGTATGGTGGTAATGATGAAGGTTTTGGTTGAAGAGAGGTTGGGTATGGAGGAGAAGAGGTGGTTAATGGTGGTTGAGAGGTTGAGGTTTGAATGGTTATGGAGAAAGAGAGAGAGGGGGACGATTTTGAGTGAGAGGGAGGAAGAGATGAAGGTTTATGAGTGAAGGTGGTGTTTGAAGGTTTAATGGTGAAGGAGTAAAAGCTTGGATGTGTGGCTATGGTGTTAGAAGGTTGAAGGAGAAGCAGAAGTTGAGAGAGGAAGGAGAAGGAGAAAATGTGTTTTTGAGAGAGAGAGAGAGGGGGGAATGAGAGTGACGACTAGGTTTAGTCATAAGAGGTTCCCACTTTGGTCAACTTGGGTCAAGGCCCACACACGATTTTCCTTTTTTTTCCATATCTGATATGGGGTAATCGATTACTTGCTGATGGTAATCGAATGCTGTTCCTATGAAGGCTGAATGATGCAACTTGAATAAGCATGTAATCAATTACTTCTAGACTAATAATCGATTACTTGTCCTCTGATGAAAGTGCAATGCAACTGAGATAACCGATTACTTTGATGATTGTAATCGATTACATTGTCTCTGATTCATAAGTGATGCAACATTGATAATCGATTACTTGGATGCCTGTAATCAATTACTTCCTTTCTGATAGACTGACTTGATGCAACATTCTGAAGGTAATCGATTACTGCTGACAGGTAATCGATTAATTTTTCCCAAAAACCCAGAATTCCTCTTTTTCTGAATTAACAAAGCTCTCTTGCATGTCATATATGATTTCTCTGATTCTAGGGAACGACAGAGATTTAACTTGTGGGCAACTTACCTGTTGAACACTGTTTCTTGCAAAACAAAGTGTTCTGGCTATCTCCAACGCTCAAGTTAGTAATTTTTTCAATGTAAAACAATTAGAGCAATTGAAGGAATTACTATGAACCATATGATAAAATAAGGTAATACTCAAAGCCACACAAGCCTTATATAACTATGAATTATAATAAGTTCATACATAGTATGAATTTAAATGCTAACTTAATTTACTCAAGTTTGCACTAAATACCATATTATGAATGAAGTACTCTATTATCCCAAGGTTTGATAATCATGTGACACCTTGTTTAAAACAAAATTTTACTACACATGATTTATTTTTCAAAATTGATATTGCTTGGAATAATTGAAGTAAACTCTTGTATAATCATGGTTATAATAGGAAGATGACTTCGTTACCTCAGACTTGTTGTGCCAGGATGAACGTGTTCTTGACCATTGCTTCCTCTTATGATTTTTCACTCTATTATAATCTCTATTTCTACTTGAGAAGATTTTGGTCCTTGAGAACATGTTCTCCATTTGGTCAACCCATCTCGTTTTTGACTTCCAATGACTCATTGTAAATGTTTTCTTCTTCTGATTTTCTTTTGGTTCTTCCTTGGGTAACTGATTTTGCATATTCCTGTTACAAGGTAAACCTTTTGGTACCCATCTCATTTTGGGTCCAGGAGGATTAGACTTGGATTCCTTAGATCCCTTTGGAACCCATTTCATTTTATTTCTCAGATAATGATTTTTCTTATATAGGCATAAATGAGAAATATGACCAGAATGTCCGCAATAATTACAGATAATGGGTTTGAGAGATGATTTGCCTTTTTCAAAAATGTTTTTACAAAAATTAGGCTTATTGTCCTTGTATTGAAACTCACAATTGTCAACAACCTTACTTGATTTCTGAATATCCACATTCTTATCTATATTATTAATTAAAGAGTTGGAACAGGAGGATGTTTCAATACTACAAGACTCAAAAGATGCAACCTCAACATGTTTTTAAATAAAAATGCAATTTTCACAATTCGTAGAGGTGCTATTTTCTAAACATGTATTATTCAAATCATCGCTCAAATCATTACTTGTAACTTGCAGATTATGAGAAAGAAGGTCAAATAATGTTACCACATGAGGTGTAAATGAGTGAGCTTCAATCTTCATATCTACTGACTCCTCATCCGATGAGTTTGACTCTAAGTTTGATTCCATGAATGCTTCAAATAGGCTTTCTAGATCATCATCTTCACTTGATGAGCTGCTCCTCATGATTTTAGTGTCATCATTAAGAATTTCATCATGGGAGTTGATAATTTCATGCTTTATGCCTCTTTCATGTTGATGTGCTGTTTCTTTCCTGCAGACACTAACACTTTCAAGTAGATCGTCAGTAGCATAGTGTGTTTTTAGAGTGTCCCAAATATTTTTTGCATCAACACAATCCTTGATTCGAGCATATGCATCATCATTCACAACATTTCTTAGAATGCGCATAGCTTGAATATTCAAGGCAAAACACTTTTTGTCAAATTCATTTAAAACAGATTTTGGTTTTAAATCAAAGCCATGTACCACAATATTCCATAAATGACAATTAATAGATTGAAAGTATAATTTCATTCTAGCACTCCAATATAGATAATTCTTCCCATCAAAAATTGGTGCATCATCGAATGTAAAACCCTCCATATTAAAATCAAAAACAAATATCACAAAACTGCCAATTTACAACGGATCTTTGAACTTAGGCTGTTAGGCCTTTACTAGAGCACGAAGCTCTTATACCAATTGTTAGGATTGGCAGCCTTCACCCAAGAGGGGGGCTGAATTGGGTGTTTAGAAAAACATTGGAAAATGATCGATTCAATACGTTCTTAAAAAGATTAAAGAGATTTACGTAGCGGAAGACTTAAAGAACGATTGAAAATGTTTTAAGCCCAAGCGAAACAATATATTTATATTAATATTGAAAAACTATTATTCGCGAGATTGAATAGATTAACAACACGAAAACGCAATTCTCGCACTAGATAATTTAAAACATCAAAATAATTTTTACTTCGCGAAAATAAGATTAACACAAAATAGAAACGCGAAACGTAAAGAGATAAGGGAGAGAAAATTTGTGCAGCGTAATTTTTATATTGGTTCATCCTTTCCAGCGAAAGACCTACGTCCAGTCCCCAAGCGACCCGCTTAAGCTTTTCTTCACTGATCAAACAGGGACAACCGACCCCAAAACAATCAAGAGCGCCCCGCACGCGACTAGGAACCTTCGTTTGCTAGGGACCTCAATACAAACAACTAGAAAGACCCTTCCTAGAATTCCCAGATAGCCTAACTACTAGGTGTCCCACCGTTCGTCTAGCATTACCCAATACACAAGGGTTTTCTCCCCCTACGAACGCAACACACGTTCAAACTAAGGGATAACACTCCCTAATCGCTTAGGGTAACACTCCCCTTACAAATAAAGGTTTACAAATGATAGTTTGGTGCAACTAACAATAATGCTCTCTAGATAGAGCGGATACAACAATGAAGTCCTATAACAAGTCTTTAGTTCTAAGGCACACTCAAGGTTTTGATTGTGACACTATCGTTTTATATCTAGAAAATAATAAATATTTCCAAATATAGAATACTTGCTATCAAAAATTGAGACTAGAAAATTTTTCCTTTTTAATTGGTACTTGCTCAATTATAAACACCTTTAATCTGGACGAATAATTTAAATTCGGCTTAATAATATCTTAATTACGAAAAGGCTCTCGAGACAATGTCTTTTTAACATAATGAAAACATATTCGTAGCCCTTATTAAAAACATATCATTTGTCTCTTGAGTTTGATCGAACGTATAAAATATAAGCTTATAGCCGAATCCTTTTTAATCAAAATCAGAGTATGCGTAAGTAAAAGTAATACTTGTGGGGCACTGCTGAGGTAAATAAAAACATCATATATATATCTATATATATCATGATAAAACCCCACTAGTATCATAAGTAGCAAGTATCCAAAAGTCGAGATAGCAAGTTTTGATGAAACATATACAAACCAGCTGCATAAAATAAACCTCACTCTAAGACCTCTCAAAATATATACAATATATCACAATATCCAAAAATAGAAGTCCCAGAGCAGGTCATCCATGTCCTCAGCAGCTCCTCTGATCCTCCGCAGCTATATCCCTAGGACCTAGGATCCAAAACATCTATGCTATGCAGGCTCCTAGGAACCAGCGGGTTCACCTCTAGCAGAAACAGTAGGCTCGACATGCACCTCGTCCTCGTCCTCATCCTCCACAGGGTCCTCCTCGACCTCGCCCAACTGTGCAGAAACCCCACCACTGGGTCTAGGATCTGCAGAAGCAGTCCTCTCAAAATCGGTGGGACCAGGAGAAGGAGTCTCCTCAGTATCAACTCTATGGGAGGAAGAATGGGAACGAGTGGCAGCTCTAAAACAAAAATTATGGAATCGACGCACAGGTCGAGCCAGGGGTGGTCCTCTATATGTATAAAAAGGCGGAACATGCATAGTATAGACTAAAGGAATCCTAAATCTACGAGGTCGCACCCGAACCAGAGGGTTAAGGTGGTAGAGAGTGATCTCCACCTCCCCCTCAAAAGTGGCACGGTGCTCCTCGTACGTCCATATACCACTAGGGATAGGGCGTATCTCGATGCAGACTAGGTATCTGGCCATCACCTAAACAGGGCATAGGGAGTAAGTATACACATATACATAATTGATAAAGACTAAAAAGTACAAACACAAGTATGTCATGGACAGACAATAATGCAAATACATATGAGCATACCAAATTTCAACATTATATCTCTTATAATGCAAGTGGCATGATGCATGATTTTCTATCCACAACTGAGGCCTCTAAAAGTCCATCTTGGACGTCCATCCAATACACCGTTGTGTTCCCGGAACACTGACATTCGTTCCCAGAACGTAATGCCAAACCATACTTGGATAAATAAGCATCACTCCCAGAGTGTGCATCACGTTCCCAGAACGCATACGTTCCCAGAACGTATAAAAACCATGTCCCAGACACTGGCCACATTCCCAGAATGTGTCATCAAGTAGGTTACAATTTGGTACTCCCGGAGTACCCTCCTCATATTCCCAGAATATGATAAACGTTCCTACCAACCAATATTCCATTCTCTATGCATGAATGCACAAATATTAAGGTTGGTTTTATCTTTACTTTAATTACTGTGATTTAGAAATATTTCAATTTCTCTTTTAAATGATTAATTTGAGGTATAATCCTTGGCACAAAATTCACTCTTGAATTAACTCAAAAACATGCCATTAGACTTAGATTGGGAAAAACTTAACCAATGGTATTCATTTTCACTTAAAAGACTTAACTTTTATTTTTCAGTTTCAGGTACTAACCGGTTACAGTCTCAGGCTAACCGGTTAGAATTACAGACCTGAATTGGTTTACCATTGAAATTCAGAAAACCCTTTTTCTTGAATTCTCTACCCAATCCATAAACAAGTTTCAACATTGTTTTATACCTCAAAACCACTGTTTTCATCATTCAAAAGTCTAAATCACATTCCAATTTCAATTGAGCACAATTTCCTCTTGAAATTATCTCATTGCAATAAGGTATTAACTCTCAATTTCAATCTGAACCATGCAGTATTAATCCGCTTATTTTCATATTGAGTTCCAGTGAAATTAGAGTCTAGATTTGAGTCAAAATGATAAGAACACATGACTAATTTCAGAAATTCATTTTCTTTGAAATTTTACAGTGTCTAACCAGTTACAAATATCGAGTAACCGGTTAGATTATGCAGCCTGCACACTGAAACATGAGGTTTTACAAACCATTCTTTTCATTACTCAAATCTAACCAATTTCAACATATACCTTAAAATAAACATGTTCAATCCACAGAAACACATTTAACTTGCATGCATTAAGTTTAAAGTATCAAATTGCATAAAAACCCACATAAACACAATTTAATACCACAAAACTCATAGTAAACATTTAAATTAAGATTCAAGCATCAAAATCACTTGCATGCATCAACACAAAGTTGCTCAAAACAGAATTGAGCTAGAATTTGGCCTCCAAGCCTTTTGGTCTTAAACACATAATGCCCTTTTTGAGTCCTTGTTGACTCAAATCCTAAATCACTTGATTTTAGTCTAAATCTAGTATAAGGTAAACTTCTCCCATACCTCAATGTCGTTTTTGATGAGTATTAGCATCGAAGCTTGAAGAAAATCCACAAACTCCCCACAATTCCTATGTTCTGCTCTCAGCAACGTTTTTCATCAATAGGGTTCAAAGACCAGAGAATTTGACATGGAAACTGACCAAAGAAATTGGGGAAAACAGTTAGAACTCGATCTGGGTAACATGCACTAAGAAATAGAAGTGATTTGAGGCTTTAGAGTTGTCTGTACTTACCAAAATCCAGACTCAAACCCAGCTTCCCGAACCAGAAAACTCAGAATCCAGCTTTCCAAGCCTCAACTTCTCAGATCAATCTCTCCTCACACACACACTCTTGGCTCACAAGATTTATATCAATGGAAAGCCCTTGATTTAAGCTTTCCAAAAGTGTATCACTCACTCTTTATAGCTAAAAGAAGAAGAAGAATTGCCTCAAACGAAATAGAAACCCTAATTCAACCTCTCAGCCCAGAACTCAAAGAAATCAACCCCCAACTCTTCAGAAATCCATCAATTTATAGGCAAATTGGAGTAACATGCACGATGACGCGTGTTATCCACTGGATTAAGGCTGTTTTCATGGCGATTCCATGAATTAATCAAGTGATTACTCATCAAACGCACTAACCCAGTTTCTGGGTTCATCGTCTAACCGGTTAGGTCAGTACAAAATTTAAAAATTAATACTTTTTAAATCTTTCCCTCCAAGAACCTTTTCAATATTACATTTAGGTCCTAACCCAAGGACTAAAATGCAATATCTATATTTTTGCATTTATTTCCCATATAAAAATATTCCTAATTATTTTTATATTTCAGGCTAATTAAATACAAAATATAAACTTGGAAAAATTTATATAAATTAATAATAAAACTTTATTATTAATTTCCTTATTATCTGGGAGACGAAAATTAGGGGCGTTACACTACTCCCCCACTTAAAAGGAATTTCGTCCCCGAAATTCTAGCTTACATAAATAACTCCGGATACTCTTGACGCATCTTCTCCTCTAATTCCCATGTAGCTTCAGACACGTCAGCATTTTCCCATATAATCTTAACTAAAGGTATCTCCTTTCCCCTAAGCTGCTTAACTTCACGATATTCTATCCGGACGGGTCTGGCTTCAAAGGTAAGGTTCTCCTTCAAAGCTAGATCATCAGGTTGTATTTTCAAAATAACCGATGGGTCATGCACATATTTCTTCAACTGGGAAACATGAAAGACGTTGTGCAAATTGGATAGAGAGGGTGGTAAAGCTATTTGATAAGCAACAGAACCAACTCTTTTAAGGATTTGATATGGACCTATATACTTAGGTGATAGCTTTCGGGTTCTCAAGGCTCTACTAATCCCTTTCATCGGAACTATCCGAAGAAACACATGGTCGCCCTCCGAAAACTCTATTGGTTTCCTTCTCTTGTCAGCATAACTCTTCTGCCGACTTTGAGCCGCTTTCATCTTTTCCTGAACCATTCTGATTTTCTCAGTTGTCTGCTGCACCATTTCCGGTCCAACCACTAAGTTCTCCCCCACTTGAAACCAGCATAGCGGGGTTTGACATTTCCTTCCATACAAAGCCTCAAATGGTGCCATCCCAATGCTCGCATGATAGCTGTTGTTGTATGTGAATTCTGCAAGAGGTAACACTTGATCCCAACTTCCTTGTTCTTCAAGTGCACAAGCCCTCAACACATCTTCCAAAGACTGAATAGTTCTCTCCGTCTGACCATCCGTCTGTGGATGATACGCAAAACTCAATTTTAATCTTGTTCCCATAGCATCATGCAAACTCTTCCAGAACTGCGAAGAAATTCTGGGATCTCGATCCGACACAATACTCGAAGGCACTCCGTGAAGACGAATTACCTCCTTAATGTAGATCTGGGTAAGCTTATTCAAAGGATAACGCATATTTATCGGAATAAAATGCGCCGACTTAGTTAACCTATCCACAATCACCCAGATTGCATCATGATTTGCTGTTGTCCTTGGCAAACCAGACACAAAATCCATTGAGATACTATCCCACTTCCATTGAGGGATACTTAAAGGTTGCAACTGTCCTCCTGGCTTCTGATGCTCTACCTTAGCTTTTTGACAAATTAAACATGAAGTCACATATTCCACAACATCCTTTTTCAAACCAGACCACCAAAACATTTTCTTCAGATCCTGATACACTTTGGTTGATCCAGGATGCATACTCATCCGACTCTTATGTGCTTCATCAAGAATCAGTCTTCTAACCTCCTGATCTCTTGGAATGCAAATCCTTGTTCTGAAACGAAGGATTTCATCCGACCCAATCCTGAAATCAGGTTCCTTCCCTTCTAAACCCAATCTCCTCTTTTCGATCAACTCCTCATCTACTTGTTGCAACTCCCGAATTCTTTCCAAAAACTCATTTGTAATCTGCAACATCCCTAACTTGATACTTGATGGCTCCACTTGCGTTAACAAGCTCAAGTCTCTAAATTCCTCAATCAACGCTGCCTCCTTCACCATCATCGTACTTATGTGGATTGCTTTCCGACTCAAAGCATCTGCAACCACATTTGCTTTACCCGGATGGTAATGGAGTTTAAAGTCATAATCCTTCAAAAACTCCATCCACCTTCTTTGCCTCATGTTCAACTCTTTTTGGTAAAACAGATATTTCAAACTCTTATGGTCACTAAATACTTGGAAAGTAGTGCCATAGAGATGATGTCTCCATATCTTTAAGGCAAACACGATCGCAGCCAATTCCAAATAGTGTGTCGGGTAATTCACCTCATGATTCTTCAACTGTCGTGATGCGTAAGCCACTACTTTTCCTTCTTGCATCAATACACACCCCAGTCATTGCTTAGATGCATCACCGTACACTTCAAAGCTCTTGTGAGGATCAGGTAAAATTAACACAGGAGACGATATTAACCTTTCCTTCAACTCTCGGAAACTACTTTCACACCTATCGTCCCACACGAACGGTTGATCTTTCCGAGTCAACTTGGTCAAAGGCAATGCAATCTTGGAAAATCCTTCTATAAACCGACGATAGTATCCAGCCAGCCCTAAGAAACTTCTCACATCCGTCACAGTCTTAGGCTATTCCCAGCTTAGCACTGAACTCACCTTTGCTGGATCCACCGCAATTCCTTCCTTAGAGATTACATGCCCTAGAAACTTCACTTCATTCAACCAAAACTCACATTTCGTAAGTTTGGCGTATAACTGCTTCTCCTTCAGGACTTTTAACACTATCCTGAGATGTTCTTCATGCTCCTCCGGACTCTTAGAATAGACCAGAATGTCATCTATAAACACCACTACGAATAAATCCAGATATGGTCTAAAGATCTGGTTCATATAATCCATGAAAATGGCCGGTGCATTAGTCAATCCGAACAGCATTACAACATACTCGTAATGACCGTATCGAGATCGAAATGCAGTCTTGGGTATATCTTCCTCCTTTATCCTGATCTGATGATAACCCGATCTCAGATCAATTTTGGAAAATACTGCAGCTCCCCTAACTTGATCCATAAGGTCATCAATCCTTGGCAAAGGGTACTTATTCTTAATGGTGACCTTATTCAACTGTCTATAGTCCACACACATCCTCATACTCCCATCTTTCTTCTTTACGAACAGTAATGGAGCTCCCCAAGGTGAAACACTTGGCCTGATCATCTGCTTCTGCAGCAATTCCTCTATCTGCTTTTTCATTTCTGCCATTTCCGGTGGTGCCATTCTATAAGGAGCAATAGAGATGGGACCCGCTCCAGGAACTAAATCAATCCCAAACTCTATTTCTCGCTTCGGAGATAATCCTGGTATCTCTTCAGGAAATACTTCCGGAAATTCCCTCACCACAAGAATCTCTTCTATCGTCTTCGACTCTTCTTCCCCAATAGCAGAGAATAAACACATATAACCTTCAGGTTCAAGGGTTCTATATTGAATTGTCTTTTTCTCACAATTGATGATCACTTGGTTCTTCATCAACCAATCCATACCCAAGATCACATCTAATTGTAACTTAGGGAGACAAACCAAATCTACTTTAGAGACACGACCCAAGATTTCAACATTACACCCTAAGAAAACCTTAGTGGTAAAGATAGGTATCCCAGTAGGGGTATCTATACTAAGATAGCAAGGCGAATCGGAAACAACAAGATTCAACCTATTCACACATTCAGGAGAAACAAAAGAATGTGTAGCTCCAGAATCAAACATCATCTTGCAAGATTGATTATTAAGCAAAAAGTTACCTTGCACGAGATTCGGGGTTTGGGTTGCTTCATTACCACTCAGGGTAAACACTTTTCCTTGCACCACAGACTTGCCAGCAGATCCTTTAGAATCACCTTTTGCAGGCTCTCTGCAATCGCGAGCAAAATGACCTTGCTTTCCACATTTGAAACATCCTCTTGTGGACCAGCAGAATTGACCATGATGATAACGCCTACACTTCTCACAAAAAGGAGCATTATCGCGAGGCTTGCTCTTGTTATCCATCACAGCTTTGCCCTTGCCCTTATTCTTCTGAGCATATGGACCATTATTCTGATGATCAAATCTCTTCTTCCTCTGAGGTCCATAGTTTTTTCCACTCCCCTTTTCTTGGCTTCTTACCAACTCAGCCTTCTTGTCATCTTCATACATTCTGCACATATCCACAAGTGCAGGAAAACTCTGAATCTTCTGGTAACTGAAAATAGATTTCAGCTCCGGTCTCAGCCCACCTTCGAACTTAACACACTTATTCCTTTCATCAGGGTTATTCAATTAGTAGGGAGAATAATTTATCAGCTCCTCAAATCTAGCAGCATATTCTCCTACACTCATATCCCCCTGCTTCAATTGCATAAACTCTACCTCCTTCTTTCTCCTTAAATCTTCTGGAAAGTATTTATTAAGGAATTTCTCCATAAACACTCCCCAGTTGATTGCTCTCCTTTCAAAATTCAGTAATTGAACAGTGTGGTCCCACCAGTTCTCAGCTTCCCCATGGAGCATGTAAACTGCATAGGTTACCTTGTACTCATCAGAACAATCCAAAGTCCTGAAAATCTTGTTGATCTCGTACAACCACTTATTTGCCTCATCAGGCTTGTATCCTCCTTCAAACCTTGGTGGATTACACTTCCTAAACTCCGATAGAGTCTTAGCATCATGATTCACCACATTGCCAACATGTGGGTTACCAGCTCGCCCTTGAGGTGGCTGCTGTTGCTGCTGCTGCATGCCCTCGAGCACAGTCGTAATACGTTCTAACATTTCGTTCGTATAATTTATATTTCTGGTTGCCATAGAAAGACCTGTACTATGGGCTTTAGGTCACTAAAAGGTCTTTAAAATATAAGCACTACTAGCTTACTCAACAATCTTACTCAGATATATTCAAATAACATTGAATACCATACTTAGCTGCATCATCAGGGCCATGAGGGACAAGACCAATGCTCTGATACCACCGCACGTGTGACACTCTCGTTTTATATCTTGAAAATAATAAATATTTCCAAATATAGAATACTTGCTATCAAAAATTGAGACTAGAAAATTTTTCCTTTTTAATTGGTACTTGCTCAATTATAAACACCTTTAATCTGGACGAATAATTTAAATTCGGCTTAATAATATCTTAATTACGAAAAGGCTCTCGAGACAATGTCTTTTTAACATAATGAAAACATATTCGTAACCCTTATTAAAAACATATCATTTGTCTCTTGAGTTTGATCGAACGTATAAAATATAAGCTTATAGCTGAATCCTTTTTAATCAAAATCAGAGTATGCGGAAGTAAAAATAATACTTGTGGGGCACTGCTGAGGTAAATAAAAACATCATATATATCTATATATCATGATAAAACCCCACCAGTATCATAAGTAGCAAGTATCCAAAAGTCGAGATAGCAAGTTTTGATGAAACATATACAACCCAACTGCATAAAATAAACCTCACTCTAAGACCTCTCAAAATATATACAATATATCACAATATCCAAAAATAGAAGTCCCAGAGCAGGTCATCCATGTCCTCAACAGCTCCTCTGATCCTCCGCAGCTCTATCCCTAGGACCTAGGATCCAAAACATCTATGCTATGCAGGCTCCTAGGAACCAGCGGGTCCACCTCTAGCAGAAACAGTAGGCTCGACATGCACCTCCTCCTCGTCCTCATCCTCCACAGGGTCCTCCTCGACCTCGCCCGACTGTGCAGAAACCCCACCACTGGGTCTAGGATCTGCAGAAGCAGTCCTCTCAAAATCGGTTGGACCAGGAGAAGGAGTCTCCTCAGTAACAACTCTATGGGAGGAAGAATGGGAACGAGTGGCAGCTCTAAAACGAAAACTATGGAATCGACGCACAGGTCGAGCCGGGGGTAGTCCTCTATATGTATAAAAAGGTGACACATTCATAGTATAGACTAAAGGAATCCTAAATCTACGAGGTCGCACCCGAACCAGAGGGTTAGGGTGGTAGAGAGTGATCTCCACCTCCCCCTCAAAAGTGGCACGGTGCTCCTCGTACGTCCATATACCACTAGGGATAGGGCGTATCTCGATGCAGGCTAGGTATCTGGCCATCACCTAAACAGGGCATAGGGAGTAAGTATACACATATACATAATTGATAAAGACTAAAAAGTACAAACACAAGTATGTCATGGACAGACAATAATGCAAGTACATATGAGCATACCAAATTTCAACATTATATCTCTTATAATGCAAGTGGCATGATGCATGATTTTCTATCCACAACTGAGGCCTCTAAAAGTCCATCTTGGACGTCCATCCAATACACCGTTGTGTTCCCCGAACACTGACATTCGTTCCCAGAACATAATGCCAAACCATACTTGGATAAATAAGCATCACTCCCAGAGTGTGCATCACGTTCCCAGAACGCATAAAAACCATGTCCCAGACACTGGCCACATTCCCAGAATGTGTCATCAAGTAGGTTACAATTTGGTACTCCCGGAGTACCCTCCTCATATTCCCAGAATATGATAAACGTTCCTACCAACCAATCTTCCATTCTCTATGCATGAATGCACAAATATTAAGGTTGGTTTTATCTTTACTTTAATTACTGTGATTTAGAAATATTTCAATTTCTCTTTTGAATGATTAATTTGAGGTATAATCCTTGGCACGAAATTCACTCTTGAATTAACTCAAAAACATGTCATTAGACTTAGATTGGGAAAAACTTAACCAATGGTATTCATTTTCACTTAAAAGACTTAACTTTTATTTTTCAGTTTCAGGTACTAACCGGTTACAGTCTCAGGCTAACCGGTTAGAATTACAGACCTGAACCGGTTTACCATTGAAATTCAGAAAACCCTTTTTCTTGAATTCTCTACCCAATCCATAAACAAGTTTCAACATTGTTTTATACCTCAAAACCACTCTTTTCATCATTCAAAAGTCTAAATCACATTCCAATTTCAATTGAGCACAATTTCCTCTTGAAATTATCTCATTGCAATAAGGTATTAACTCTCAATTTCAATATGAACCATGCAGTATTAATCCGCTTATTTTCAGATTGAGTTCCAGTGAAATTAGAGTCTAGATTTGAGTCAAAATGATAAGAACACCGGACTAATTTCAGAAATTCATTTTCTTTGAAATTTTACAGTGTCTAACCGGTTACAAATATCGAGTAACCGGTTAGATTATGCAGCCTGCACACTGAAACATGAGGTTTTACAAACCATTCTTTTCATTACTCAAATCTAACCAATTTCAACACTCAAAAGAGTTCATATACCTTAAAATAAACATGTTCAATCCACAGAAACACATTTAACTTGCATGCATTAAGTTTAAAGTATCAAATTGCTTAAAAACCCACATAAACACAATTTAATACCACAAAACTCATAGTAAACATTTAGATTAAGATTCAAGCATCAAAATCACTTGCATGCATCAACACAAAGTTGCTCAAAACAGAATTGAGCTAGAATTTGGCCTCCAAGCCTTTTGGTCTTAAACACATAATGCCCTTTTTGAGTCCTTGTTGACTCAAATCCTAAATCACTTGATTTTAGTCTAAATCTAGTATAAGGTAAACTTCTCCCATACCTCAAAGTCATTTTTGATGAGTATTAGCACTGAAACTTGAAGAAAATCCACAAACTCCCCACAATTCCTATGTTCTGCTCTCAGCCACGTTTTTCATCAACAAGGTTCAAAGACCAGAGAATTTGACATGGAAATTGACCAAAGAAATTGGGGAAAACAGTTAGAACTCGATCTGGGTAACATGCACTAAGAAATAGAAGTGATTTGAGGCTTCAGAAATCCATCAATTTATAGGCAAATTGGAGTAACATGCACGATGACGCGTGTTATCCACTAGATTAAGGCTGTTTTCGTGGCGATTCCACGAATTAATCAAGTGATTACTCATCAAACACACTAACCTAGTTTCTGGGTTCATCGTCTAACCGGTTACAGGGCATTACTAACCGGTTAGGTCAGTACAAAATTTAAAAATTAATACTTGTTAAATCTTTCCCTCCAAGAACCTTTTCAATATTACATTTAGGTCCTAACCCAAGGACAAAAATGCAATATCTATATTTTTGCATTTATTTGCCATATAAAAATATTCCTAATTATTTTTATATTTCAGGCTAATTAAATACAAAATATAAACTTGGAAAAATTTATATAAATTAATAATAAAACTTTATTATTAATTTCCTTATTATCCAGGAGACGAAAATTAGGGGCGTTACATTGATCTTTTTAGAAATGAGTGAAGAAGAAGATGATGATGAATTTTTCTCCAAAAAGGTTTTTTCAAAAAGATGTAGCAATGAAGTGTGTTGGAGAAGAGTTTTTGAAAAATGATAGAAGAAGGGTTTTTAAAATCAGAAATGTGATCAACCAATTTAGGAAATAAATTATTTTGAGAATCAAATTGATTTCAGCAGGTTTTTCAAAATTTGAAAATGAGTAACCGATTACTTGGGAAAGGGTAATCGATTAGTTGCTCTCTGGTTTTGATTTTCAAAAATTGCAGCATCAGTAATCGATTACTTGGTCTGGGTAATCGATTACCTACTCACTGATTTTCAAAGAAAGATTGCAGCATTAAAGATAATCGATTATTATCTTTAAGTAATCAATTACTTACACTCAGGTGACCAGCCCAAGGGAGTAATCCATTACAGGAAGTTAAGTAATCCATTACTTACTCTCATGTTACAATATTTGCAGAAGATAATCGATTATTTCAAAGGAGTGATCGATTACTTCAACTTAAAAATAGATTTTCATAAAAAGCTTGTAACCAGAGGTTTTCGTAAAGGTTTTCGCAAAATACTTTTCCAGGAGCAAAGGTTATAAAAAATCTTCTTCTAGTTTTCAACAAGAAAAAACATCATCATCTTATCTTAGCAATATTAAAATTGAACTTGAGTGCCTTAGACTGATTGTTGTTTTACAAAATATACTAAACCCTAAAAGGTTAAATTCTACAAGCACGCACAACTCTTTGACACCATCCATGTACCTGAAAACATATTAATGTTCATGTTGTCATCATCAAAACATCATCATGGGAAACATGATTCTCAACATATCTGTCCACAAACTCTTTTGTTTTTTTTAGGCTCGCCTTCCACTAAATGTTGTGGAATGAAAGGCCCTTTTTCTACTGCATCCCATATGTTCATATCTATAGGCTCATTAAAGATCCGCACTCTAACTTTCCAATAAGCATACCCTCTCTACTAAAGAATGAAGGGCGATTAATGGAGGATCCTTTAGCACGAAACAGATTTGTAGAGCCCATTGTGTATTACACCTAGCACCGCACAGATAAAGTGATGAAGCTCTTGCTCTATACCATTTATTAGACAACAAGGGCGCTAACCACACCTGAGGGGGGTGAATAGGTGTTGTGAGATTTTACACTTTTCTATTTAATGTAAAATGTTCAAGAACTGACTCAAATAATTGGTTAATTAACTGATTGATGGATACGTTAACTGATTAATAGAGTAAAATTTACACTAAAATAATTGGTTACATAATAGGTTAACTGGTTATCAGAACCAATTATCTAAGAGAAAATTTTTTTAGAAAATTCTTTTTTTGTTAACAATTAACACCAAGTATTTAACCAATCAATATTAACAATTCTCTGAACATTAATACAGCTCTACAACACAAATTCAAGTTAAAAACAATTTCAATGAACATTAAAGCAAAAATCAAATTAACAAATATAAAGTCTATTCTAGGAGATAGGGATAGAAGATTGAACTCTATGATTCATCTTGATTCACTCTCCAACCACTTGAGAGCTACTCCAGACCTACCCTTTTGATTTGGAAAATTTAATTTCTAATATGCTTTTAAAGATTGTTATTCGTACAAACACGCTTCCAAAATGCTTCATTTGATAAGTTCTGAGTTCCAGAGGATACCTCACCCCTAAAATTGTACAAATTAGCCACACCTCTTAAAAAGCTCTAGGCAAATCTATATTCAATGAAGATCCCTCACTTCCTAGAATTCATCTTGGAGATACCTCACTCCTTATTGTTGGAATTGGTAGCCATCACCTAAGGGGGGGTGAATTGGGTGCTAATAAAAATGAGTTAATAGTCACATAGGTTCCCGAAAGATTCCTGTGGAATCAGTTAGGTCCCTGAAGATTTGTGGAGAGATTCTCAAAGATCATTTTGAATTTGTTAGGTCCTTGAAAGATTTGTGAAATCTCTTAAACCCCTAAAGATCAATTTGGCATCACGTTAGTCCCCCATGAGGGACCTAACGAAATCCTACATAGCACGTTAAATATGTTGTTGGCCCAAACGCGACACCTTCTTAACATTCCAACATGGCATTGGGGCTGACAAATCATTTAATGTGTCAAATTGATCTTTGAGGAGTTTAAGAGATTCCACAAATCTTTCAGGAACCTAACTGATTCCACAAGTATCCTTCAGGGACCTATGTGAATATTAACTCTTTAATAAATGGTTTTGACTTAAAGCCAAAACATGTTTTAAATGATTTTGATAAAAAATCCTCTTCGTTGAATATTCAAGCAATGCATATTTTAAGAAATGTTTTGAATGATGATGCATATGCTAGAATTAAAAATTTCTCTAGTGCTAAGGATATCTGGGTCACTTTACATGTTCACTATGCTATTAATTAGGGGTGTTCGTTGATCGGTTCGGTTCGGTTCAGTTCGGTTTTGAGGCAAAATAACATCCAAACTGATTACAAAATAAACGTGCGGTTCGGTTTGGATCGGTCCATTATATTAGAAAATCCAATTAGATCCAATCCAAAGAAAACCATGCGGTTTCAGTCCGGTTCAGTTCGGTTTCAAATTTCATTTTTTTCCATGTTTTGTTGTATCAGATGTTGCAAAACCCAAAGAAAACCATGCAACACTCAACCCATCACCAATTGTTGCAAAACCCGATACAAGATCAGATGTATCCTCTACTATTCCTTGACTTATGGATAACCAACTCCCCATGCAGCCCTTTGAAAATATGGGAAGATGATAATCTTAATTCTCGAATCTATATATCATACTTGAATTTGAGGTAGCAGATGAAGCCATTTTAGTTATGTGAATTATGAATTATGTTGATATCAACATAATCTGTATTGAAGCTTATCAATATGTCATCATGTGGTGAATGGTGTATTCAATAATTGCATAGTAAAAAAATTGAGATATTTTGGTTGTTACACTAATTCAACTAGTAACAAGATAGAACCAAAGGTTCATTCTATTCTTCTACACTACTACAAAAAGCTACCAAAGTAGTTAATTCTAATCGTGCAAGTAATGGAGTGTAAAAAGCAAAAGAGGTGTACCTATTTGTGTTTGATAGCTGAATGAGGTGGTGGTTTATGAGAATGAGGAGTGTAAAGGTCAGATTCTGTTTCAGAAGAGGCTGAGGAAGAACTAAATTTAGATTCGGTTTGGATCGGTTCGGTTTTTCAACTGAAACCGAAAATCGAACCGAACCGATCGGTTTTCAGAAAATGAGTCCCAAAAAAACCAATAAACGAAGTTTTTTCGGTTTTCGGTTTTTTTGGACCGATTTACGGTTTTTAATTGGACCGGTTCGGTTTTGAACACCCATCTTTATGAAAGTGAAAGTGTCCACAGGAAAGAGGAGAATGAACAACTAGAAACTGATACAGAGCTTGAAAGGGAAAACTCCTTGGATGCAGATTACTATGATGAGATCGAAAGCATTGAAAGCAACTCAACGTGCGATTGAGATGATCTAGAAAGGGTATTTGAAGCCTTTCTGGACACATATGAGGAATCAAGCCTTTCGGGTGAGGAATCAATAAAAAAATAAAATGATCTATCTTATTACACTCCTTATGAGGTAATTTCAAATAGTCCTTATTCTAACAATCTACAATTTGCTTATAAGGAATTGCATGATGATTTGATATCTTTAGAAAATAGAAACTTGGACTCTTTACAAAAATTATCCTTAATTGAAAATGAAATTGATATTTTGGAAAATGAAAATATTTTTGATAAAGAGTTGTCCCTAGAAAATAGCTCCTCAACTATTTATGAAAATTGCATATATCTTGAGAAACAAGTTGATGATGCATTTTTTTTAATTTGAGAAAATTGAAAAATCTATTTGTTCAAATTCTTTACTTGATGAAATTGAAAATAATGTGGATATCCAAAAATCAAGTGAAGTCGTTGACAATAATATTTTTCAATGTGAAGACAAAAATTCCAAGTTTCATGAACATAATTTTGAAAAGTCAAACCATCATCCACACCCATTATTTACAATTATTGTGGTTGTTTAGGAAATATTTCTCATTTGTGCTATATTAGGAAAAATTACCATATGATAAATAAACTTGTGTGGGTTCTAAAAAATATTAAGGAACTTAAAACTAACACCCAAGGACCCAGATGAAATGGGTACCAAAAAATTCTTCTAGTGTTGTAAATGTGCAGGAATCCAAACAAAAGGAAGAACTAAGTGGTCAAGGGAATTTATTGAGGAGAATACCTAAAAGGACAAGAAATGTATGAACTAAGCAAAAAAATAAGCCTACCAACACCAAAGCTTCACATAAGGAAAATGGAAGAACCACTATGGTCAAAAATCAAAAGGTGAAGCAACGGGTAAAGACAAGTACTTCTTTGGTCTACAAACCTAAGGTATCAACCTCTCATTCCTCCTATAACAATGAGTATACAAAAGTATACGTGGACTACTCTATATTTTGTACATACCAAGGTGTATCATTAGTGCCGAAATTTTTTAAAAATTTTTTTAGATCACTTCTTGGTTAAATTAAATCATGTGTGCATTACTTTACTTGAAAACCTTTTTAGCACATGATTATTTTTTTTCATAGTCCTGTTCACTACATTTTACATATATTGAGTTAAATTATGTGCGTTTAAATTTTTTAAATATCTTTTATCACATGATTATACTTTTTATATGTTAATGTCATGTCTTACTGCATTAGATATATATTGATTATAAAGACATGCATGTGTATGTTGGACATGACTATTAAGTGGTGAATTTCTTACATAAGAATGCCATTTCTTTGATAAGTGCATCTGAATATGTTGTCCTTCATGGATTATCTTCACGTGCTTCGATACTTGGAAAAGTCAAAAATTCTTTTATATACCTGTGCTGCTAATCTTTAAGGATCCAATATTGGATACCAAAAGAAATGTACTAAAGTGGTTTTGCATGATCTATAAAGGGTGTTTGCTTTGCATTATTGACCCTATAAGAATGGCATACACATTGGAATCAAATGAAAGAATTCCAGAGGGGAACTTAAATTTCTCTTCATCATGGTCCCTAGTGGAAAATACTGGAAAAGGAAAACATATTGAAAAGGTAGAGACTTCCTTTAGAATGATGAATGGCAAAACTCCTTAAAGAACTTCACAAGTGCACAAACAATCCGTATTACATGAGAAAACGTCACCTATGATAAGTATCATTGTTCCTATTTTCTTTATTTCACTACAAGAAATAAGCCTATTACCGACGGATTTTTCCGTCGGAAACAGCCCAAATCCATCGGAAATTGTTTGTTTCCGACGGATTTTCCGACAGCCATTAATCAGTCGTAAAAAAGGGCGTTGGAAAACTTTCCAACGGAAATACACATCCGTCGGAAATACTGACGGACAATTCCGTCGGAAAATCCGTGGGAAAGTAACAACTTCCGACGGTTTTATCCATCGGAAAATAGAACAAATATTTTATTAAATTTTCCGACGGAACTATCCGTCGGTAATACTTTTATTGAGAAAACAAATTTATTTTTTATTTTTTTTACCGACGGAATAATCCGTCGGAAATGTCAACTGTGGGACAGAAAATCCATCGGAAAGGGTTTTTTTATTAATAAATTTTTTTGGTAAAAAATCATTCTTTATTTTTAAATAATTACAAATCATTTTGTATTATTTATTTTCAAATGTTAAAATTTTCATATCAAACTGAAAAATAGAAATTCAATAATTACATATTGATATCAACTAAGATTTCATAATTTAAATAACTAATAAATCCATATGTAATTCACAACCCATGCATCCAAGTAAAATAAAATCAACTCATCACAAAACACTCAAGTGAAACAAAATTACAAAACCAACTCATCACAATACATCCAAAGTGCAATAAAATGTAAGTCCTACTTATTAATAATTGAGATAAGAGTCGTCATCTCCATCACCATTATCATCATGCTGCCGATCAACTTGGTTATTTTGGGGGAGAATTTCCTGCATCTCTTCTTCAGGTAACATAGATGGAAGCTTTGGCTCTTCAATAATGTGCAAATATGATTCAACCTACACAAGACAGTTTCCATTCAGTTAAAGCATGTGCAATGTGTTTTGCACATATAAAATAAAATAGAGCAATTATCAAAGTAACATACAGCAAGACAGTTTCCATTCAGTAAAGCACATGTGCAATGTGTTTTGCACATATTAAATAAAACAGAGCAATTATCAAAGTAACATACAGCAGACGATCTCAACTGATGATATGTAGCATCATCATCCTCTCCAAATCCTTAAGCAATCAATCGCATCAAATTATGTGCCAACTTAATATTAACAAGATCTCCAGCATGCTCAAAAACTTTATTCATGGTCTGTGTAACCGAAGTACCAGATATTCGTAGTTATCAATTAATATATTATATATGTAAAAAAATGTAAAATCAAGAATATCTGAATATGAGGACAGCAATTTCAATTACTAGTATTAATCAATGATTACTTGGTGCAAATTGCTCAGCAAGTTCTGTACATCGAGATGCAAATTCCAAACTGATAGCATTGAAACTTAATTACAAGTACTTAAAACTCCAAAATAAGGATTTGACAATGCTGAATTTAACACAATGCCAACTAAATTTAGTAATGCAATGTCAACCTTTTCCCGAGGAAGATAAAAGAAGTCACCTCTTTTTTCAAACCCACAGAGCTCAAGAAACCTCACACCTTCCTTTAAACTCCCAACTCTTTCCTGTTAAAAAACATTATCAGTAAAAGTATAGCCAATAAAAGCATCAAGTGCAACATAATACTCATGAACCAAAGATGCTACTTGTTGAGCTCTATTGAAAATATTGTTACCAGATGAAAATGCTTGTTAACTAAAACAGTTTCTGCTTGAGGTGCAAAATGATTAAACACAAAAATGAAAAATATAGCCAGTGAAAACGTATTCAGTGTACTGCAACTGTTTTTGCTTTTGATGATTCATATTGATTGATTCTTGCTTAAGCATATGTCCTTTTTTGAAGACACAAATGCAAAGTCAGTAACATAGGAAAGGCTTAACTAGTCTTAGCATAAGGTTATTGTAAGACTGGGTGCCCATCTTGCCGTACTATCAAATTTTGCAGTATGTAGTTACTTTATTTAATATTAAGATGGCGTTAGGAGTATAGATAGCATAGGATATGGCAAAACTCTTTTTGTAATATAACCATTCAAGTATGACTTTGACAAAGCACATAGTAGGCAAGGATTATGACATAGGTTAAAGAAACTAATTATAAAAGAAAATCAAAACCCTTCTTTTTTTAAGCTCCTTAAGAAAATGAAATTCAAGTAAGCTTTGCTGTAATGCATGGAATCTTTAGTATACAAAACATATTTTATATTCCAATTCCCTAGTTTATCATCAACTTTTCGATATTTAGTGTGTAACAATTAAACTGAATGAGCTCATCAATTTATAATGGCCAAGTTTTAGTGCAAACAATAACCGTACCACAGACATGCTTATATGGTTTCCTACAATAAAAACTAAAAATACCCTATGATGGCTGATATGGGAAGAGTTTCCCCTCTCACTCCCAAAATCATTCTTCAAATTAAACTCACTTCCATCCTAAGATAGGTTATTTACAGTTTTACAATAACATTTGCAATATCCAATATTCAATATTCCAATCAACAAATAACACTTGCAATTCTATTCCTGGTTCATGATGATAGAAAATAAAAAACAAAAGGAATTTCATTATATTTTAATTCTATTCCTGGTTCATGATGATAGAAGAAATCGAACCCAATCCCCAACCCAATTCCCTCAATTTCCCTATTTCTTTATACTTTAATTCCCTTCCCTTATGTCATAACAGTTTACCCCTAAATTATTTTAACATATCTTTCTAAATTAAATCGCCTATCGAAGGAAGAAGGAAGAAGGGAACGAAGGGAAAAAAAGAAAGAAGGAAATAGAGAACGAAGGAAGAAGAAGGTTACCTGGAGAAAGAAGAAGAACACGCGAAGAAGGTTACTAGGAGTAGATGTTGTGCAAGTAGTGTCAATAATAGTTCCACCATTAATAGTTATACGTTGAGGGGGGTGGAAGTGCGGATCTATTCGCGCCAACGGTGGAGGAGGAAATAGGCGACGGAGAAGAAGAGACCGAAGAAGACGACGTAAGTGATGTAGAGAGGGAGTAATGGAAGTTGTGGAGAGTCGTTGTTGTGGGGGTTATGCCGGCGGTGGAGGTGGCTTCTGGGTTTTGAGGGGTTCGCCGGCGGTGGAGGTGGTGATGTTGTGCTGCTTATCGATATTGGAGGCTGCAACCAAGTATGGTGAATTCGGAACCGTCTACTGAAACCCTTATTAGCTTGTTTGAGTGTTTCAACTCCTCATCGTGACTTACTGAAAGATGGTTTTTTATTTTTTTTTATTTTTTTTTAAATCTGACGTCTTTAGTATTTTTTTTAATATCTTATTTCTTTAGTCCGATCGTGAAAAGTGTTCAATATTTTTTATTTTTTATCTTTTTGTATTGGGTCAACCCCTAAAGCCATTATAATATTATATTGAAGACTACTTTTATTATTTTGTATTGGGTCAGCCCCTAAAACCTTTATATTTAACACTACTTTTTATTCTTAATATAAATTTAAGAAAAATGCTAACAAGTGTCCTAAGTGAACTTGTTAAGAAACCTATTGTAAATAAAAGTTATTGTTGAAAAATGTGATTTTTTATGTTTCCGAAAGAGTAATAAATGTGGACTTAAATTTTTTTCTATATGTAATAACCTTAATAAGTGTTTTAAAGACACTTGTTAGCAAGACCCTTTTATTTTCAATTTCCATTGTCATTAATTATTTCTTTTCCATAAATGTGTCATCTATTTATTCAACACTTTTAAATTCCCAATAATAATTATAGGGATAATTTTGTAAATGTATACTCTCCGATCCTTTTGAGTATACATTTTTAATTAAGGGTTAGATTTGAAAAAGTATATTAAATTTTCACATTTCCAATGTCACTAAAAAATTTAACAATCTTCCTTGATAGAAGAGAAAAATATCAAAAGTGTTTTATAAATAAGACCGAAGAGACCATGTAATAAAAAAAAAACCTAATGAGTACTCCCTATGGTTTGAAATATAATAAACAACAAAAAATATACTTCCTTGTCTCTATATAAGACCTTTTGGGATATTTCACGTCCATTAAGAAAGTTGGTTAATTTAATTATTTATATATGAAATATTAACATTTGATGTGTATTTTCAAAATTATCACTATTAATATTACTTGGAAAAAGAAGTGTTAAATAAATAGGGGTGTATGTGGAAAGAAAAGAAGTAATTAATGGTTAGAGATAATACCTTTTTTTTGGATGGTCTATCAAATATTTACATTACTAATTCAATACGAGTATACCACAAACCATAATAACTAACTTTTTAAAGGAGGTGGAAATTAATAAAAGTGACTTATAATAAAAACCGGAAGGAGAATTAAAAAATAAAGAAAAATACCAATAATAAGTATCTATAGAACACACTCTTTAATATACCAATTCAATAAATATACCCTAATTAAACCCTAAACCCTAAACCCTAAAATGTTATTGAAAAATGTTATATTAAATAAATTGATAGGTTTTATGTGTATGTTACTTTTCCAATTGCATATTGTTTTTTATTGATTGCTTAAAAATGCCCTTATATAACACTCATTTGCAAGACCCAAAATTAAACTAAAATAAACAATAATAACGGTTTCTGATGGACATATTCAGAAGGCATATATAAAATATTTTGAAAAATAATATTAATTACTTTTTGTTTTTTTGAAAATAATTTAACATAAGTTTTGTTTTAAAATAAATAATATTAATTATAATCTTTAGTTTTAATTATTTTTTACTGAAAGTCCGTTGGAAACCTGATTTTCCCGACGGATTTGATCCGTCGGAAAAGGGGCAAATAATATCTGTCGGAAAATTCGTCAGAAAAAAGTGAGAATACTTTCCATCGGAAAATCCGTTGGAAAATCCGTCGGAAAAGAATCAAAAATAATTTTCGTCGAAAAATCTGTTGGAAAATCCGTCGGAAAAAAATCAAAAATAATTTCCGTCGGAAAATCCGTCGGAAAAGAATCAAAAATAATTTCCGTCGGAAAATCCGTCGGAAAACGCGAAAAATCACAAATCCGTTGGAAACGTGTTTTCCGACAGCAATTTCCGTCAATAAACACAAAAAACACTGACGTCTTAATGTCCGTCGGAAAAAATCCGCCAGAAAACAGCTATATTTCTTGTAGTGTTTTAATTATCATGTGATACTTGTATTTGTGATATATGCTACTTGACAAAAAATGTTTTGAAATGAATTGAATAATTTTCTTTGTGTCATGGCATATAGGATTAAGTATATAAGCTTATAAAGTTTTGATGATGATTCATGTTGTGAGCATTTATATGTTTTGATGATGCATTTTTATCTCCCTTTAAGTTATACTTGTTTTGAAAAATTCTTTTAGAAACGAGGAGAAATATATTATTTGAATATTTGCATTAAAACATGTTTTGTATTTCCACTCCATTTTGACATCATGCAGTTTTTTATTGTGTATTGGGAAGAAATTTTTTTTGTATCCCATAAATCTTTTTACTAATGTCAAATAGGAGGAGAAAATATTGAATAGAAAAATATGAATGTTTGATTATATGTTTGATTGCCATATTTATCTCATATTTTTCTATATTGATTTATCATCGTCAAAAAGGGGGGAAAATATGGAAATAGGAATTTCCCCTATGCTTGAAGCATGTGTTTTGATGATAACAAATCATGTTGTTTGTTATACCTATATCCTGCTCATACTTGACTTTTTTTTTTTTACAATTGCCCATTATATATTGTTTTATGCATTACTGACTTGGGCGTTGGAGATACCCTTTTGCAGCATATTGGAAACTCTAATTGATGTCAGGAGTTTAGTGTTTCATCATTTAATTTATTTTATGCATCAATTCAGGGGGAGAATGAATGTCTGCATGACTGCTTGTATTAGTCTTATATATTGTATTTTATGCATCATTTATTATATATTGTTTTATGCATTACTGACTTGGGCGTTGGAGATACCCTTTTGCAGCATATTGGAAACTCTAATTGATGTCAGGACTTTAGTGTTTTATCATTTATTTTATGCATCAATTCAGGGGAAGAATGAATGTCTGCATCACTGCTTGTATTAGTCTTATATATTATGTTTGCATGACTATTGTGATATTTGTTGACACCCAATTTTGTCCACCCCAAACAAATTAAAACTAAACAAATAAAAATGTTTTTTTTAAATGAAATATGAAAAATAAATAAAAAAAAATTGAAAAAGTATTTTTTATGAAAAATAAAAAACGAAAATAAAAATTTCAAAAAAAAAAGAAGAAAAGATAAAATGTATGTTTTTTTTTTAAGAGAAAGATTTGGTTAATTTTTGTGAGGATAAGGATTAAAAAGAAAAAGTCTTTTGGTTAAAGGGATTATTATCAAATTTGTTTTAAAAAAAAATTGAGAGTCTATCTTTAAAAAAGTTTAAAAGATTTGATTGAGGAATAAACTAAAGAATATTCTACTGAGCTCTCAAAGCCTGTTGAAAAAACCCTATTTTCTTAACCTAGTTTTTTTCTATAAATAGAGCTCTCTTCCTCACTTTGAGAACACAAAAAAAATTAGAGAGAGAAGTGCGCAAAAAATTAAAAAAGGAAGAAGCTTCCTGTCTGCCTCCAATTTCCGCGCCAGCCACTTTCTCCAATACACGCGCCCCTCACACCCCGTCCGGGCTCCTGCGGTTGCAGCAGGTCATCCTTCCACCACTCCCTCCGTGCAACTCCAAGTTTGTTTTGTTTTTTTTTTATTTTTTTTATTTTCTTTTGTTTTCAGTTTTTTTATATATATAGTAGAATATTAAAAAAATAAAAATGTAGTCCTTTGACTTTCAATTATTGAGATTTTAATTATTAATTTTATGAATCCTTTTAATTGCTGAATAATAAATATTTTTGCATCAAAGTACAGATTTGATATTTAAATTCTAATTTTATCCTTAAATCAATGTTTTTGTATTTTAGGATATGTTATGAATTTAATTGTTAAATTTAAATTAAATAATTTGGGATCATAAATTTTAATAATTAAATCTCACCTTTTTTTTAAAAAAAAAAAGAATTATTTGATATGTTTTGGCAAGCTGATTTTTCTCAACTATTTAGTGAAGGGATCTCTCGGACTTTCCTCTTTGTGTTCAAAAAATATAATAAACAATTTTAGATATATGAGTTTTAAAAATAAACTTAAGCAAAACCTTTTTTAGAAAGATAAATAAATTTATTAATTATTTATTAATTATGTGCATTTTGGAGATCCACCTTTCCTTGCCTAAATGTTGAGGTCTTGTGCATATTTCCTCTCCGCATAAAATATATTTTAAAAAATATATACAAACATTAAAAATTAATTAAGAACTACGTAGCCTTTTTTTTAGGTAAATAAAAAATTTTATTACCCACAAGCAAAAAATAATCACACAACCGTCTAAGTCACATGCCACCTTCTAGGAAGGGTTCATAGACTAAGAGGAATGTCTAAGAATTACAATTAAAAAGAAGGAAGAAGCCTAATCAATAAAGCCTAGTCAATCTCTCTACTAATTCTATCAACCAATGTTTTATTCGACCAAGATCTAAAACCAACAAAATGTAACGACAATCTAAGAGCTAACTCCTTCCTAAGTATAACAAAAACTTGATCAGGCCTTTGAGATTGGTGTTTGAAGACACGCCTATTTCTTTCCAACCAAATATGGTAAACGACTGATGCCATAGCCGCATAAATTGTTCTCCTTCTAGTCCTCTCCTTGAAAGCATGATGCAGTCATCTGCACCAATGATCGAACCGAGTGTGCGCACAAAACAAGCAACACCAATTGCAAACCATCTCCAATAAATCACTACTCCATTGACACTCAAAAAATAAGTGGTCTCTTGTTTCAAAAGCTCCATTACAGAGCTCACAACCCGCATTCAAAGGTGTATAAGCCATTAACACATCCTTCGTTCTATGCCTGTCTTGCACTGCTAGCCAAAGAATGAAATAATGTTTCTGGACTGATGCTGGATTCCACACCAGTCGATGCAAAGCAAAGATTTCTTGATTACCAAGTAAGAATTTATAGCCCTGCCTAATCGTGTAAACAGCTTCTGGAATGCCAAGCCACATATCATTGACAAAAGCCAGCTTCAATCTATCACGAGCCTTTAAAATCTGATTCCAATGCCAACTTGTATTTCCAGGATTACAATGCCAAAAATCAGTATGCCTTAAGTAAACAGTACTGATCCACCGCACCCACAAAACATCCTTTTTGCTAGCCAAATCCCATACTTGTTTTCCAATTGCAGCCAAGTTCCAGATCTGTATGTTCTGAAATCCCAAGCCACCATACCTTTTATCTTTACAAAGGCTAGACCAAGCAACTGCTGCACGGGGCCTGCCAATTTGATTCAGACCCCATAGAAAATCCCTACACTTCTTCTCAATGTCCTTCACCACCCTTTTAGGAATAATAAACACTGTGGCCCAATACACATGCAAAGAAAGCAGAACTGAGTTAATTAACTGCATTCTCCCTTGATAAGATAGGTTTCTTGAGCGCCAAGTCGATCTGTAATTTTTTAGTAACTCTGTCAACAAGGAATTGGAAAGTACTATTTGACCACTTCTTAGCTGATAATGGCATTCCCAAATACTTAAAAGGAAAGCCTGAAGCCTGCACCAGCTGCTGTTTTACTTCCTCATTCACACCAGCAATGAAAATCTGAGATTTCTGAGGGTTTGCAAACAATCCAGAGCACCTTGAGAACTTATCAAACGATTCCTTGAGGACCTTCACACTCTCATCATCACCTCTACAGAAAAGTAACAAATCATCTGCAAATGCCAAATTGATTAGGCCAGAGTCTTTACACAAAGGATGGTATCTAAATCTGTGATTACAGCAAGCAGCCTCCAATCTTCTAGATAACATTTCCATGGCAAGCACAAAGATTAGAGGAGACATGGGGTCCCCTTGTCTAATACCCCTAGAGTTCCTGAACATCTCACTCTTTTGACCATTATTAACAACAGGTTTAAATGATGCAATGGAAACACATTCCATGATCCAACCCACAAACTTGGCTGGAAATATCAAAGCAGATAGCATATTATAAATAAAATCCCAACTGAGAACATCATATGCTTTCTTAATGTCTACCTTCATACAGCACCTAGGAGAACAATTCTTCCTTCCATAAAGTCTCATTAGCTCTTGACTAATTAAGACATTATGAACAATACTTCTGCCAGCCACAAATGTAGCTTGATTATCATTAACCAGATCAGGCAGCATCTTCTGCAATTTACTACAGATGACCTTAGTAATACACTTGTAGACAGTGTTTCACAAAGCTATAGGTCTATAATCACTTACTGAATTAGCACAATCATGCTTAGGAATCAGGACTAGATCAGTTTGATTTACCTCCTTCAACAACTTACCATTAGTAAAAAAACTCCTGAACAACATCAATGCAATCCTTACTAACAATTGGCCAAGCCTTCTTAAAAAATCCTGCACCAAAGCCATCAGGGCCAGGGGACTTATCACTATTCATTGCCATATAACTCTGAACAATCTCCTCTTCAGTGACTGGTCTGATCAGAGATAATTGCTGATGAGGAAACCGCAACTGGATTAAAGTTCAGAATAAAACAAAAGATAAATTGAAACAATTAAAACAAAAGATTTTTGCAATTTTGTTCAGGTTTACTCGAGTAAAGTTCAGAATACTCGAGTAGTACTCGATTAAAGACTCGTTTACTCGAGTATATCTGACAGAAACCAGAAAAATCAAGTTTTCATTCGCATACGAAAATCAATCAATTCACATGAAAAATCAGAGATTCAACGGAGATGATTAACACCTATATTCTTATTGATTAACCTAGTTATGAAAATGATTTTCCCTTTATCAATTTGAGCAATTAAAGATTCAATTCAATCAATTATGAAAATCAATCTTTCTAGGTTTTCAATCAAGAACGCAATCAAATGACTTGAATATAAAGAGTAAGGGTTTAGAGATACGACACAGCGATTTATCCTGGTTCACTTTCATCCGCTTGAAAGCTACATCTAGTCCCCTCTTCAACCAAGAGAGATTCTTCACTATGAGGAATTAGAGTTCTCAAATTACAAGTGATTGCCTCACAAGACTTCCTTCTTGCTAGCCTACAAGAGATAACCGACACCCTTGCCTTGTAATCCTATTGATCTTCTCTCTAATCTAACCTCTACCCCTTGTTGATAATCGACACAACAAGTCTTCAATTGCTTGATGATAATCCACACATCAAGGCTTCTCCTTGCTTGATTCACAACCAAGACTTCTTCTTCTTCAATGAACGTTTCTTGATGATAATCGACACACCAAGGCTTCTTGTTTGTTGTAGTGGCTTGCCTTATTGCAAAGATTACAACTCAATGAATACACATAACAATCCTAATGAATCTCAATCAATAGCTATGACAAATCACACAAGAGATTCAAAGGTTCTTGATCAAAGAATATGAAAATAGAAAAGCTTTGATCTTTGAAATTGAGAGAGAATAGAGTGGCTTGATTCTTTGTAAAATGAATATCAAAATGATGGGGTATGATCACAAAGGTTAGGAATAGGTTTATATAGAATACCCAAAAGTTATGGCACTTGAAAACTGATTTTGAGAAGTGAAAATCGTATTTTAAAAATCAGTTCAGCAGTGTTTACTCGAGTAAATTGCAGCATACTCGAGTACTACTCGATTAAATCTTGATTTACTCGAGTAGATTGATGCTGCACTTGTTTAAAACTTGTTTTCTCAAAAACCAACCTTTCCTTTAAAACCTTTAAGCCACCTATTGATTCTAGGTTAAGTGAAAACTAAAATTATGATTAAATCATGACTTATGAAAGAGATTCACTACCCTCTAAACAAAATACCCAAATTAAAACCTATGAAGCTTGAGAGGCAAAAGATAAAACAAAAACAATTACACTCAAACTTAAGTCTTCATGAGCTTGTTCTCTCTTCTTCACTTGATGTTTGTTGTTGCTTGTTGAACTTGAACTTGATCAACACATGATAGCTTGTTCAAAACACTTTGTCATTATCAAAACATTCATCATGGAACTTACAATCTCCCCCTTTTTGAAAATGACAAACCATGTTTTGAAGTTCTCCAAAAGTTCTTTGAAGTTGTTGATGCTTTAACAATTTGATCACTTGGTGAGACTCTTGCTCCCCCTCAATAAATGCTTTTGACATTTGAATCCAATTGATAGAAGCTTGATTCTCCCCCTATCTTCAACAACTTATCTCAACCTACATAAAAACACCAAAAACAACCTTTCTCCAAACAAACATCTAAAAATCATAATATTTATCCAATAATCATTTCTCCCCTTTGAGAAACATTCCATTCAATTCAAAACATCATATTTCTCCCCCTTTGGCATTATCAAAAAGCAATATAACAATTGAAATATAACATCTAAGCCAAGGTAAGAAATCAATGATCATTTCTTTACAACATTGATACCAATTGAACAAATACAATAGAACTATACTTTGCAATGTGATACCAATTGACAAGAGAATATAACAATGAAATATGATACCAATTGAGAACTAAAAAGATCATAATATCACTTAACAAAGAAGATACCAATTGTAAATAAGTATCAATAATCAACAAATATTTGAAACCAATTGTGATATTTCTTTAATAACAAGCAAAGCATGTCACTATATCATGATAACCATCTATGAATCTACTCAATGATACCAATTGAACTAATTAAACATTTAGAAAAGTAATACCAATTGAGAAGATACCATTTGAAGTTCACAAATCTATCAACAACATTTGTACCATATTGTAGGACTTCTTTTGATACCAATTGAAGATGCAAATATGAATAACACTTGTAAGCTCTCTTTGCTCTTCAATCATACCTACAAAACAATCATGTTTTGCTTTTTGGTATCCAAATAGTTTTGGATCCATTTTTATTAGTGTAGGGACTTTCACCCTTTTTCATCCAAACAAAATCTCCTATAGGTATACCATGCACTTTAATATTACACACATTTGAAGTATGTCCATGAGTACCACAATAGAAACATGTTGGTGCATTTGAAAAATCAACAATATTTCTATGAGATTTACTCTTAGCATTAGTATAACCCAAACCAAACTTGTTTGAATTTTCTCTTTGAAAATTTAACAATGTGCGCAAATTAATATCACCACTTGTGAAACTTGCAAGCTTATTTTTCAAAATAGCATTTTCATCTTTAAGCAACTTGCACTTCTCACAATCAACCACAATATTCACTCTACTAGCAAAATCACAAGAAGAACTAGCATATATAAGATCAAGAGTTTCATTTTCAAGATTAAGCTCATCAACTTGTTTTTGAAGTTCTAAAATCTCTTTTTGATGTTTCAAAATGAGCTTCTTTCTTTCAATGTTTTTCAAAGCTAGTTTTTCAAGTTTTTCATGCATTTCTTCATAAGCATTGTATAACAATTCATATTTAGAAGAAATTTCGGATTTAGTATGACGTACATCGCTTTCCTCGCTTTGATAACTTGATTCATCATTTGAACTTTGTTCTTCATCAACTACTAGAGTTATCAAGTTGAGACAAGCGGCTTCTTCATTATCCAATGAACTACTCGATGTGCTTTTCTTGTTATTTTCATCACTATCCCAAACTATGTATGCTCTTTTATGCTTGGAATTCTTCTTGTCTTTCTCTTTCTTCTTGAGATATCTAGAGCATGAATACTTGAGATGACCGGGCTTTCCACATTCATGGAAAACTACACCTTCTCTTGAAGTTTTGGTCTTGTAGTGTGGGGAATCCTTCTCTTTACTTTTATCCTTGTTCAACCTTCATTTTCTCCTTAGAAACTTGTCAAACTTTCTTAGAAAAAGTTTCATGTCTTTTTCATCAATATCGGAATTGGAATCTTCACTATCATCATCATCGGAACTCTCTTTCTTTTTGTAAGATCTACTCTTGACTTTAAGAGCAAGTCCTTTTCTTTCTTTGTTTTTATCCAACTCTTCATTGATATTCAAGCGTCCAAGCTCCATTTCATGTTCTTGAAGCTTTCCGAAAAGTGTTGCTAGATCCATAGCATCCAAATCTTTAGATTCAACGATAGCCGTTACTTTTGGTTGCCAATTCCTGTCTAAACATCTCAACACTTTGTTAGAAAGTTCACCTTGTAAGAAAGTCTTACCTAGAGCATGTAAATGATTAATAATATGAGTAAAACGCTTTTGCATATCATTAATAGATTCATTTGGAAGCATATGAAACAATTCATAATCACGCATTAAAGCATTCAATCTAGCTCTCCTAACCTCACTAGTTCCTTCATGAATCACTTGTAAAGTGTCCCACATTTCCTTAGCACTAGAACATTGAGAAACTCTAAAGAACTCGTCATAGGATAAAGCGGAGGTAATGATATTCTTTGCTTTATAATCATATTGTACTTTCTTTCTATGATCATCCTTCCACTTATCCTCGGGGATCAAATGTTCTACACCTTCAACTAAACTAGAGGGGATATGAGGACCTTTTTCAACTACTTTCCAAATTTCACTATCTATGGCTTGGATAAAGATTTCCATTCTAACTTTCCAATATGCATAGCCTTCTCCGGTAAACAATGGAGGACGACTTATTGAAGCACCTTCACCACCAAAGGGATTCGTAGAACCCATTGCGGTTACTTAACTAGGATCTTTACGAAAAAGCTCTTATGCTCATGTCTTTCGACCGAGCTCTGATACCAATTGAGGAAACCGCAACTGGTGGTTGGAGAGACAAAGGAACCCTAGGAATACACCTAGAAGGGGGGGTTGAATAGGTGTACAAGATACCTTGAAAGATTTTCAAACGAAACAAATTGAAACAATTAAAACAAAAGATTTTTGCAATTTTGTTCAGGTTTACTCGAGTAAAGTTCAGAATACTCGAGTAGTACTCGATTAAAGACTCGTTTACTCGAGTATATCTGACAGAAACCAGAAAAATCAAGTTTTCATTCGCATACGAAAATCAATCAATTCACATGAAAAATCAGAGATTCAACGGAGATGATTAACACCTATATTCTTATTGATTAACCTAGTTATGAAAATGATTTTCCCTTTATCAATTTGAGCAATTAAAGATTCAATTCAATCAATTATGAAAATCAATCTTTCTAGGTTTTCAATCAAGAACGCAATCAAATGACTTGAATATAAAGAGTAAGGGTTTAGAGATACGACACAGCGATTTATCCTGGTTCACTTTCATCCGCTTGAAAGCTACATCTAGTCCCCTCTTCAACCAAGAGAGATTCTTCACTATGAGGAATTAGAGTTCTCAAATTACAAGTGATTGCCTCACAAGACTTCCTTCTTGCTAGCCTACAAGAGATAACCGACACCCTTGCCTTGTAATCCTATTGATCTTCTCTCTAATATAACCTCTACCCCTTGTTGATAATCGACACAACAAGTCTTCAATTGCTTGATGATAATCCACACATCAAGGCTTCTCCTTGCTTGATTCACAACCAAGACTTCTTCTTCTTCAATGAACGTTGCTTGATGATAATCGACACACCAAGGCTTCTTGTTTGTTGTAGTGGCTTGCCTTATTGCAAAGATTACAACTCAATGAATACACATAACAATCCTAATGAATCTCAATCAATAGCTATGACAAATCACACAAGAGATTCAAAGGTTCTTGATCAAAGAATATGAAAATAGAAAAGCTTTGATCTTTGAAATTGAGAGAGAATAGAGTGGCTTGATTCTTTGTAAAATGAATATCAAAATGATGGGGTATGATCACAAAGGTTAGGAATAGGTTTATATAGAATACCCAAAAGTTATGGCACTTGAAAACTGATTTTGAGAAGTGAAAATCGTATTTTAAAAATCAGTTCAGCAGTGTTTACTCGAGTAAATTGCAGCATACTCGAGTACTACTCGATTAAATCTTGATTTACTCGAGTAGATTGATACTGCACTTGTTTAAAACTTGTTTTCTCAAAAACCAACCTTTCCTTTAAAACCTTTAAGCCACCTATTGATTCTAGGTTAAGTGAAAACTAAAATTATGATTAAATCATGACTTATGAAAGAGATTCACTACCCTCTAAACAAACTACCCAAATGAAAACCTATGAAGCTTGAGAGGCAAAAGATAAAACAAAAACAATTACACTCAAACTTAAGTCTTCATGAGCTTGTTCTCTCTTCTTCACTTGATGTTTGTTGTTGCTTGTTGAACTTGAACTTGATCAACACATGATAGCTTGTTCAAAACACTTTGTCATTATCAAAACATTCATCATGGAACTTACAGCTGAGATACTGAGAGTTTCTTACCTTGATTAACTTCTGCCTCTGAGAAATCCCAAACAGTTGCAGTGCCTCTTAGCAGTTTCTTATAAAACTATAGGAAAGCCTCTTGAATCATGGGCTGTTCAGAACAAATATTACCACAATCATCCTTCACTGACAAAATTCTACTTCTATACCTTTTGTATTTGATGATAGCATGAATATAGCTTAAATTTTGGTCACCATCATTTAACCAATGTTCCTTAGCTTTCTCTTTCAGGAAAAGAATGGATGCAGTGGAAACCTTATTGAACTCTTGATTTGCTTCCTTTTCAACCTTCTAGAGATTAATGTTTAAAGGATCCTCTGCAAGAGCAGCTTGAGCCCTTATTAGATTTTCTCTGCATGTTATCTCTTTCTTATCAATATCCTTAAATTTAGCAGCATTGAGTTGTCTTAAAGGAACATGAAGACCCTGCAGCAGTCTCATAAGTCTATACATTCTACTACCTTGAACTGAGCAAAACCAACCATCTTTAATAATATATAAGAAATCAGGGTCTGTGGTCAACATGTTGAAGAATTTAAAACTTCCCTTCCTTCTAGTAGTATAGTTATTCCATGTCACAACAACAGGTGGGTGATCAGAAATGCTTTCATTATGAAAAACAGCTTTAGCCCCTGGCCAACAGTTTATCCAACTATTATTAATCAAGGCCCTATCAAGCTTGCTAAGAATTCTATCTTGTCCATCTTGCTTATTGTTCCATGTAAAGAAACACCCCTTATACTGCATATCCACCAAATTGCAACAACTCACACAATCTTTAAAAGGGTTAAGCAGACTGACATCCACTGACTGACCCCCAAACTTCTCCTCAGGTTCCAGGATAGAATTAAAATCACCTATGACTAACCATGGAGTAGAAATGCTTCCACTCAAGCCCACAAGGGAATTCCACAAATCATGTCTCTCATCAAAGTCATTAAAACCATAAATAAAAGAAACAAAAAACTCCAAGGGTCTATGCTTGTGCTTGATCTATGACTACGTAGCCTTGAGTCCTCATTTATGAGGGTACGTAGGACCAGGGGCAACCTTGTCAGGCACAACAATAAAAAACAAATAATTTTGGCAAACCAATTAATTAGGTCTTTTAATTAAAATAGATCAAGGGTACCATTTTCGAATGGGCGAACTGGGTGCTAATACCTTCCCCGGCTCGTAACCGACTCCCGAACTCGGAATCTATCTAGTTCGAGACCAATCTTTATTCGTTTTAATTAATAATTATTTTTTCCGCGTTTTCGTAACGAAATGCGGTGGCAACTCCATATTGGATCAATCGACCCCCACTCGTAGGCGAGGCCCCGAGGGCGACCCGTGACCCCGGCCGCAACAGCTGGCGACTCCGCTGGGGACATAACCTAAAAAAGAGAGTCAGGCCTAAATGATTGATTATTTTTAATAGACCTATTTTCTTTTCTAATTGGTTTGCTTTTAATTAATTGTTTTTTTGCATATTTTTATTTAATTATTTATTTTTTTTACATATTTGTTTAATTGCATATTTATTCTTTATTGTAATCTCTTTTGTTTTTTTATTTAAAAAAAAGGGTTTCTATGTCCCCAAAATAAGTTTTTTACACAGATCTTGACACACACGGAAACCCTATACCCGGGTATTATTATTTAAACCCTATGTTTAGGGGTGCTTTTTGTAACACCCTAATTTTCGTTTTCCAAATAATTAGAATATTAATAATAAAGGTTTGTTATTAAATTCTTTCAAGTTTATATTTTGACTCTATTCCGTATTGATATACAAAATATAGGTGGAGATAATTTTTGGTAAGTGAATAACAAAAATATGGATATTGCATTTTGGTCCTTGAGCTAGGACCTAAATGTAATATTAAAAAGAATTTTTGGGAAAAGAATTATTAAATTATTAATTTTTAAAATTTACCAGTATGTAACCGGTTAGAAAGGCTTTGTAACCGGTTACACGATGAACTCAGGAAACCTGGATAGTGGATTTTGATGAGTAATCAACCCATTTCCACCACAAATTGCCACGAACACCATTCGATTTCTAGTGAGGAATACGTGTCGTGCTGCATGTTCATCAATTTCTCTATAAATACGCGATCTGAGAGTCAAATTGAAGGTTCTTTGATGGAATGTTGGTGCTGGGCTGAGTTAGGGTTTCTGTGTTACTCTGTCAAATTCTCTTTGATCTTTGAGAGTTAAACCAAGTGAGATACACCATATTAAAGCTGAGTCTTCCAGCTTTGTATTGAGGTATGGAGAGTGAATTATGAGTGAGTACTGATGAAGTTGTTAACTTTGGAAGATTGAGGAACCAATCTGTCCAGAACCGAAAAACCAGTTCGTGAGGCCCTCTTTAGGATATGATTTTGGTGAGTACATGCACCCTTTAAGCCTCAAATTTGTTTCTAAAGTTAGTTCATGTTGCATAGAGAAGGGTCTAACCAGTATCCCCAATTTGTTTGTCTTTATTGCATGTCAAAGTGTTGGTTTTGGAACCCTGTTGAAACTGTTGTGCAAGGAGGCAGCACTACAGGGATTTGTGTTTTTCATTAAGGGACTTATGTCGATCCTCATCAAATGCAATCTAGAGGTAAGGGAGAAGCTTCCTTTTGCTAGAGTGAGAATAGATTTCATGGAATAATAGGTTGAGTCACCATGAGACTCACAAAGGGCATAGTATAGGGTAAACAAAAGCTTGGAGGCCAATGAACAATTGAATTCTGTCTGTAACAAGTCTAAAAATTGCATGCAAGTAATATAGAGGGAATAATTTTAGTCTACATGCATTATTATGAGCTATATGAAAATATTTGGTGCTATGAGTAATTATGTGTGGTTATGTGCAACATTGATGCTCTAAATGACATGTATGCAAGATTGATTGTGTTTGTGGTGGCTGAACAGAATCTAATTGAGATATATGGGCTCAAAAGAATGTTGAAATTAGTTAGAATTGAGTATTGAAAGGAAATGTTTGAAAATCCTATCTTTTAGTACACAGACTGTTTAATCTAACCGGTTAGTCGATTTTCGTAACCGGCTAGATGCTGTGTAATTTTCAAAGAAGAATAAGTCTTTGAAAATTGGTGATATGTTCCTATTATTCTTACTCAAATCTAACTCTAATTTCAACGAAGATCAATTTGAAAAACAGGTGACTAATCACTGCATGTTTTGGATTGTGGTTGAGAAGTCCATACCTTGAGATTTTAATATAACTTAAAAGTTAAGTTATGTTACATTAATAACAAATGGTGAATTTAGGCCTGTGAATGATGAGCACAAGAGGTTTGAGGTATAAAGCCATGATGAAGTTTGTTTATGAGTTGAGTAGAGAGTTCAAGAGAAAGGGATTTCTTGAATTACAATGGTGAAACAGTTTCAGGTCTGAAAATCTAACCGGTTAGCCTGAGATTGTAACCGGTTAGTACCTGAAACTGAAAAATGAAAGTTAAGTTTTTAATAAGATGAGTGGTTACCATTGGTTAAGTCTACTCAATTCAAGTTAACTGGCATGATTAAAACTAATTTGAGTATGCTTTATCTCGCCAAAGATTATACCTCAAACCAATCATTCCAAGGGAAGTGCGAGACGAACCTAAATCACAGTGATTAAATCAAAGATAAAAACCAACCTTGGCAGTGGTGCATTCATTCATAGAGAAATGGAGAATAGGTTGGCAAGGAATAATTCTCATATTCTGGGAATATGAGGAGGGTACTCCGGGAGTACCGAAATTATAACCTACTTGATGACACATTATAGATATGTGGCCAGTGTCCGGGACCTGGTTTTATGCGTTCTGGGAACGTAGGCGTTCTGGGAACGTGATGCACACTCTGGGAGTTGTGCTTATTTTCCAAGTACGGTTTGCCATTCGTTCCGGGAACGTTTGGTGGTGTTCTGGGAACACTGAGATATCATTTGCCAGATATCGAAATGTTTATGGAGGCCTCGGTTGTGGATGGAATCATGCATCATGCCACCTGCATTACAAGAATTGGAATATTAAAAAGGGGTGTGCTCATATGTACTTTCATCTTAAATGCTAATTGAATAGTTATGATTGATAATACTATTTTTCTTGTGTCTATCTCATTTGATTATGCAAATGGATATGCTTACTCCCGTGCCCTTGTAGGTTAGGAATCAACATTATAATATCCTCACAGATGAGTGAGGGTAGAAGACCCTTAGAGTATTTTGGAGAACAGAGGAAAAGGGAATTAGTATCTTCGGGCAGAGCAGTCGGAAATCAAATGGAACAGATGGCGGAACGAGGAACCTGGATCAGCTCTAAGTATTTTCTAATAACAACGTTTATGTTATATTTTGAGACAAGTGATTAAAAGAAGAAGTTTTCCAGTTCCTTACACTATCATTTTATTTTAATAGTACCGGAAAGATTGGTTTCCATTCTTTCAACGATAGACATAATGCCAGGAGCTGATTTTAATATTTTCCACCAACTCTGAATTTATTAAGCACCCCATAACTTAGAAACTCCTACTTTTCTTTAAATTATCAGGATAACCCTCAAATCTATTTTGAACCCAGATTTAGCCTTAAATATATGGCCCAGCTTTCAGGAAATGAATTTTTTTTTAACATTGAAATCTTTAGAATAGAAACAAGAATCTATTGTAAATATACTCAATTATTTTATGAAGGTTATCGAAAGAGTGTTGCACTTTTGCGCTACCTTTGGCTTACCAAGTGTATGGTCTCTTGTAGTGTGCGAAAGTACCACTTGGATTGGGAATCATTTCTCGTAAGCACGACCTTTGGGAGGTGCGTCCTACCTATTTTGGGAGGCATAGCCAAGATCTTGTCGATAGTTTGCGAGGTGGGTCCTCACCTTAAAGAGTGAGGGCAATTCAGGGACCTTTAGAGGTCTAGAGCCACCATTGAGTACACTTTGTGTAACGTTCTACCTTGGAACTTGAATAAGTCTGTCATGATTCCCCTTCATTCACTATCAAAGGATAAGAGGTACCAAAACCTACTTAACCTTCGCAAAAGCTGTGGGGATTGTGTTAATCAAAAATTTAAAAAATATATACTCTTTTTTCAAGTTACCAAATTAGAGTGTTACACTTTAGCTCTACAATAGAATAATGGCATAAGATTGTGGCCTATAGACATACTAAAAACCATATAGGATTTACCATGAGGGGGCATATTCTTCCTTGCCCTGCTACTATTATTTGTCGTAAGTCGGGGACTACTACCCGGCAAAAAAAATAATAATAAAAAAATAAACATAAAAAAATTTGTAACTCATTGCTATCCAAGCCTGAATGATATAAGAAATGCCATTGCACGTTGGTATCCTTATGCCATGAGGAAGGCCTTCTCTTTGCATTAATCCCGCAATAGGGCCCACCGCCCTATGAGTAATTTTCATTTTCATATTCATATTCATCATTTCACTTGGGATAATCCTTCGTTGTTCCAAGTGGGCCCGACTATATGGCTATTGTCAATTTAATATGGCACTCCGTATTTTGTAATGAAGGCTTAATTGCCCTTAAATAGGGTCACTTGCCCTAGGGGCTTGCATTTGCATCATAACATTTCATCCTAATAACATAAATAAAAATTTTGGAGTGACTTACCGTTATTCTGAAGTTGGCCAGAACTATATGAACGTTATCAATCCATCCCGATACCTCATATTGGTAATGAAGGCTTAATCGCCCCCAAATAGGATCTTTTGGATTCTGAGGGCACTGCATCATGCATTTTCGCATCATCACACTCATTATCAGGCAAAACTCTAAAGATATATCCTTTGAACAAGATTAGGTTTCGTCACTATTGCTCCCAAACACCGATACCAAACTAGACTAAGAACCAAGATCAGGTTTCGTTTGAAATACGGACTTTCCCCAAATTAATTTTTGTACCTGTCAAGTCCAGAACAGTTTGTAAAGAAAAGAGACCTATAATTACATTTTAGTGGTCGTGACACACTTTAGAACTATTTAAAAGAGAATAACTTTATGTCCACCACAACCACTAATACACTCATAAAAATCGTTATAGAGCCCTTTTTACAAAAAGCATATTAGTCTTAACTCCAAGCAAAAGCAAGGTTAAAATGCAACTTTGATAAATGAAAATATTTTACAGAATAGAATCTTAGCCTGGTTGCTAAAGTGATGCGACTACGAGGTCACTATCACAATTATGCTCTCTTTAAAAGAGAGTGGATGGTTCTTGGCATAGAAGCTATGAACATCTTTCTCCACTGGGTACCTAATATGGTCAACAGTAAGGGTGAGTAACTTGAGTATAGATTAGAGAAAACATTTGAAAGTAATAATAAGGCATGACTAAGCACAATCATAACATAAAGTAACTAAGGGAAAAGGAAAGTTTTCAATGACAATCACCAATCAATAAAACGATTCATATTTATAATTTTATACTTTAATATACAATCACATGATTATGCTATGCACGTCACACTTATAAATTTGATTATTGAATCCGATGTTACACAATTCATTTCATTTCATTAACTTTAACAATTTAATCGGATTCAATGATCTAACTCATTTATGCAATTCCTTCCACACTTTCACTTTAACATTCACACTTAAACTTTAACTTTAACACTTGTAACACTTTAACTTTTCCCTTTTCATTAACAATTTCATATCCTCACATACACCCTCCACTCTGGGGAAAAATCGACCAGGAGTAAGCATTTCTCAACCTAAAGTACTTCACCCCATTAGGGTTCGTCATACCGCACTTCACCCCTCTAGGGTTCGTCATGCTTGCTTGCACAGTACTTCACCCCTTTAGGGTTCGTCATACAATTTGGATTGATTCGCCCAAATTGGCTTTAGCAGAAATCATCACCCTCGACTGGCCAAAAGGAGCCAAAGTAATAGAATTATTATAGTTTGCATAGAACCAATCTGCAACACGGGAATCAAACCCATGTCCTGTGCAAGATCAAAGTCCTCCATAATAATTCTAATAATTTACTTTGCCCTCATCAATCGTAAAACGACGTGTGTTTTTCCACTACTCCTAACGTCCACCTTTACACCATGAATGATACTATATGCAAGTGCTTTTCAATTGAGATTTAAACCCCTTTTTGTTCTCCTTTTTAAAATCTCATTAATTTGGTTCAAACTCAATTGAATAGTACTTGACCCTAAGGTATGCATAACTATTAATACTTTTAATCCTATAATTGCAAGCACATCATAATCACGGAGAAAACAACAATTATTTAATCAACATAAAATTTAATACATTTAAACCTAAAATCACTTATATAAAATCACAATCACTTAGGGTTTTTACACTAAACTATTTTCTCCTAATCCTAATCTCAACCAAACATTCAAATATACCTAATCAAGTCCCAATTACTAATTTCAAACCTTTCCCCTAAGCTAGACCCAATTTACACCCCTTACCTTGAGGAGAGAGGAAGGGGAATTGGGGTTTTGATGGAGCTCCCACACCAAGCTCCACTCCATACTCCAAGACTCCTATTCCTTGTCCTTTAGCACCTTCTAAGACCCCTTGAATGATTGGGAGGCTCAATATGATGGGTTGGCAAAGTTAGGGTTTGGGGTTTGATTTGGGAGTTTTGTGAAAGAGGAATTTAATTGAGATTGAAAGAGGAAATATGATAGAGAATTGATAGGGAGTGATTATATGAAGTTGATTTAATGAGATTTGGTGTTAATCTTATGATTTGGAGAAGTTTAGAGTTGAGAGAGAAGGAAGCTCGAGAGAGAGAGAGAGAGAGACTATGAATCAACAAAGCCTAAAACACGTGTTATAAGTCTGAAACAACAGTGGTTAATCGATTAACCACTTTGGTTAATCGATTAACACTTATCAGTAGAACATGGTTAATCGATTATTCCTGCCATTAATCGATTAGTGCCTGAAGATGCCTCAAAACTTAATCGATTAAGCCACACCTTAATCGAGTAGTGGCTGAAAGTATCTTAAGATTTAATCGATTAATGCCCCACTTAATCGATTAACCAACTTCATTTTCCCTGCTTTCATGCATTCTAAGGATCCTAAACTTACTGTAACCCATTCTAACTTACTCTTAGCTAAAACCTGCATCCTAAACACATTCTAATCTATTCTTAACTCATACCATTCTATGCTTAGCTAAAACGCTAATTCTAAACACTTTCTAATACTAATACCAATTAACACCTTTAAACGAAAATCGAAAATTGAGAATACTACAACACTTATTAAAATTCTACTAACTAATGCTCCTAGCACCTTTATAAAATTGGGGATGTTACAGCTAATACCTTCCCCGGCTCGTAACCGACTCCCGAACTCCGAATCTATCTAGTTCGAGACCAATCTTTATCCAATTTAAATTAATAATAATTTTTTTCGCGCTTTTGTAACAAAATACGGTGGCGACTCCACATTGGGTCAATCGACCCCGACTCGTAGGCAAGGCCCCAAGGGCAACCCGGGACCCCGGTCGCAACACACTTTAGTCCTTATTATTATTTTTTTTTATTTGACTTATTTTGGTCCTTTATTTTATTTCAAAAAACTCAATATGGTCCTTTAGTAATAATAATGTTAGTTTTACCCATAATATTCACACTTATTACATTTCATCGATAGAGCTTAACAAATATTTTTACGGCTCCATCTCGATAAAACTCCAAATGTCATCTTTGTTCATATATTTATCACATTGTCATTTCTATCCATATTGATTAACCATATCGCGAGTCAGATTGCTCCATCATTGGCGAAGCAGTACCACTGTTTCTATCCTTATTAAGTGGTGGCCTGAAATATTTCCAAATTCCAGCAACATTTGCCATTTTCTGATAATGAGTATGAATATTTCGATAAAACTAATATCGCTACGATAGATGTAACACCCCTAATTTCATTTCCCCAAATAATAGAATTTAATTATAATATTTTATTTATAATTAAACTAAAGTTAATTTTTTGTATTTTGATTTTTTACATTATATGGAAATATAAAATATGAGTATTTTATGATTTATATTTTTGTGTGAAAATATAAGTTTTGCAATTTAGTCCTTGGGTTAGGACCTAATTGCAATATTAGAAAGGTTGTTGGAAGGAAAATAAATAAAATATAAATTTTGAATTTTGTCAGTATTTAACCGGTTACTGGTGCTCGATAACCGATTAGACGATGTGAAGAAACTTATAGTTAGTGTGTTTGATGAGTAATCAATTAGTTTAATCCATGATTTGCCACTAAATCAACGCAGAGTAGTGGGAAACGCGTGTCCTACTGTGTGGCACTTGAATTCCTCTATAAATAGCAACAATTTGATGAATTTCTAATCCATTTTGCCTCATTGAAGTGTCGATGCTCGGTTTCTTGACCCTCTTCTCGTCCATTTCGTTCTCATTCAATACCAAACCACAATACACGAGTTATACACCATAGTGAAGCTTAATCTTCAAGTTTCACATTGATATAAAACTTGTGAGTTGAGAGTTCTTGTGGAGGAAGATACAAGCTTGCAAAGTAGAAGTGTTAAGTCTGTCAAGTTCTGTTTCTGATTCGTGAAGCCGACTTTGAGCCTTGATTGTGGTAAGCACATGCTCTCTCTGGGTCTCAAATTTGTTTAGTTCTTTAGTGCATGTTGCATAGAGTAACTTCTAACTATTTTCCCCAATTTTTACAACTTTTTCATGCGTCAATTTCTCTACTGTTTGGACCTTGTCGAACCTGTGTTGGCTGATGGTAGAGCTTGGGGTTCCTGTGGATTTTCTCAAAGAACCAATGTCAAACCTCATCAAACACTACTCTATGGTAAGGGAGAAGCTAACCATTTACTAGAATGAGGATGAATTGTTGTAGAACATAGGATGAGTCACCATGAGACTCAAATGGCATAGATTGAAATAGGATATTGGCTTTGAGGCAATTCTGAGCTCAAACAATGGTCGGAGCAAGTTTATCTCGTTGCATGCAAGCTAAATTGATGTTGTTTTCATGATTTAATTGAGTGTATGTGAATTTGGTACATTGAGTTATGCTTTATGTTATTTTTATGCATGATAGTGTATGAGAATTACATGTAATGATATTTGGTATGATTTCAATGCTGGAACATGTTTAATTTTAGGCATAAAAGTTCGGTTGATGGTTATTTTGGGTTAACATTGAGTGTGGTTCAAAATGGTATTGAAAAACCCAAGTTTCAGTGTTCTACTGCATAATTTAACCGGTTAGCAACATCTTTAACCGGTTGGATCTAACAATGAAAATTATTTTTAAAGATTTTTTATAAAATAATCATTACCATTTTTAATTACATTGTTTCAACCTAAAATTAAGGTAAATTACCTAATTTATTTATGAAGGAAATTTGTTATGACTTGGGTAATCTATTTTAAATGCCTTAATATTAACATTGGAATTTATAAGATTATGGCATGTTAATCTCTTGTTTGATATGGGAAGTTATTATTATTATTACGCCATGAGTAACTTTGGATAAATTGTGGAATCTAATGAATGGCCAACCAAATTAATTTATGCAAAGGTTGCATACATGCATGGTGATGTGGATGAAATAGGTTGGCAAGGTTATAGTTTATAGTTTATCATGTTCTGGGAACATGAGGAGGGTACTCAAGTAGTACGAAATGGAAAACGACTTGTTTGATGACGAATGTGGTCAGTATGTGGGATACTGTTGATGTGGTTATTACGTTCTGAGAACGTGATGTACATTCTGGGAGTGGCATTGTGAATCACGTAACAAGCATGTTCATCATACGTTTTGGGAATGTATTATAGTGTTCTGGGAACACACTAGTGTATTTGGATGGACGTCCGAGATTGAGTAGTATTGGAAGCCTCAGGTTATGAGATAGAAAACATGCATCATGCCACTTGTATTGGAAAAGACTTATTGGAATAAAAAGTCATGCTCATTTGTATATGCATTTCTATATGAGATATGTTTGATTGTGAATGTTAGGCCTTTTATCTCTCATTTGATTATGTAAGTGTGTTATGCTTACTCTCATGCCCTTGTTAGGTGATGGCTTGTTACCTAGCCTGCATCGAGATTCGTCCCATCCCTAATGGTATATGGATTTATGAGGAGCACCGGGTTACCTTCGAGGGTGAGGTAGAGATCACACTCTATCACCCTACCCCCTTGGCCCGGGTACGACCTCGTAGGCTCTGGATCCCCATCATTTACACTATGCACGATACCTCCTTTTTATACTTACCATGGACCACCCCCTTCTCGACCAGCTCATCGATTTCATAGTTTTTGTTTTTGATCTGCTACCCGCTCTCACCCATCTACTTTGAGAGTTTTTCGTGAGGAGACTCCTTCTCCTGGTCCGACGAGTCGTGATAGGGATGTACCTGCTACAGACCCTGTACCCAGTAGTCGAGTACCTACCCTGTCGGACGAGGTCGAGGAGGATTGTAACATCCCTGGCAGACAAATGGATAGCGACTATCCCCACATACCAACACGAGTCTTTTCAGCGTGCTTTGTCCTCACCGCACACTTCCCGGGAAAACTTCCCAGGAGGTCACCCACCCCAGAATTACCCCAAGTCAAGCACGCTTAACCATGGAGTTCTTATGTGATGGGCTACCGAAAAGAAGATGCATCTTGTTGCTATGGGTAGTACTAATCAATTCATTTAAGCCTTCCTGTACTGTGTAGTCCCATTCCTACATAGTCTCAGGATCACCCTCTCATTCCGGTGTGTCGGTTCATCCATGTACCTTAGAAGCATGTCAGGAGCCGCTCCTTGTCCGTGCCTCTTTGCACCGGCGATCATTCCCCACCCTCATCAGCTCTGGTCTTACAAGGATCCCATGAAGCACGAGAGTGAGGATGAGCCAATCGAGCATACTACTGGTAGTCAGTAGGGTGTGGGTGACTCTTGTGTTCGAGCATAGTATGGATGGTGAGGGTCTGGGATCGTGGTAGCATCTGCATTAGATGATGGTGGAGGAGTTTCTTTGGAGGTCCACCAGTTGACCAGCTCTGAGGAGTTTCTCAAATTAAAAATGATTTTAATGGGAATGAAAGAAAGAATTTTTATTCTCCAATTTTTCTAACTTATTCATAATACTTTTCAAGTCTCTATTTTATATAATAAAAAAAGAGTAATTATTTGAAAGAGTCGCAATAGAAGGACCAAATTGAATTTTTTGAAAAAAATAAAGGAAAAAATAAGTGAAAGAAATATTAAGGAGCAAAGTAAAAATGTAGTTAAGCCTAAAAAATAAAAATGAAAGAAGGTGGCAAGGTGGGTTATATGAATACGACAGGAAGACCCGGAACGGGACGTATAAAATCCGTTTGGTTAGGGTTTATGTTGCAAAGAACATCATTTCTGACAGCAGAGGGAAGCACCGATACTCGCTATGACTGCTCAGACTCAGACCCAAGAAGAGCTTCTCGCCACTCATCTCGAACAGCAAAAGATCCATGTAATGTTTTATTTTAATCTTGATTTCCCATAACAAAAATTTAACTTTTTTATTTGAACGTTTTGGAGGGTTTTAGATGACTTTTCTTGTGTTTGTATTTTCTATGCAATCTATCTGCCCTTGCTTTGTTTGATCTCTTTTTTTCTTTCAATTGAGTGTCTAATGTTTCATAGGTTTGTGGGTATAGACGTATAGTTAAGATTGCAAGGTTTCAGATGGTTTGAGGTTGGACATCTGTGGAATAAATATAAGTAAAATGCTGCTTTATAGTGAGCTTGTGTTTGAAATGAGTAATTGTGTATTCTCCCCATTGATTTGTTAGTTAAAATATGTCGAGATCTCGTCGCCTCGCTAACTAATGTAAAGGCAAATACACCTTGGCTTGCATAAGTTGGATAATTTTGTTTCTTGTAATGAGATTATTATGTGATTTTTTTAAAATCATGAGTTGGTGTAAAACTAAGAACAAGGGTTGCCATTTTGTTGTGGACAGTGAATAAATATTGGCAAATGCTAACAAGTGCCCTTGGGGTATTTGTTAAGATACCTAATGTAGGAGATAACCATTGGAAAATGCATTTTTTTAGTTTCTCGAGACAAGGAGTAACTTGCGTTTATGATTTATGATTGGTTTTGTAAGTATAGAAACCTGCATAAGGTATCTTATGACATTTATTATGGCTTTGAAAGTTGGAACGATTGGTGTATAATATGAAGGGGACATGGTAATAAGTTTGACAGTATGTTCAGTGTCTTGTCTACAACTCATTTTGATGTTTCTTCATAAACCTCGGTCAATTGTTACAACTAAACCTATCTTAATAGTGGCAGCTGAAGTACTTAATAGGTTCTTTGCCTTCTAGTTTTTGAATTTTTGAGTTCTGTCTGTCTTTTGTAGTCTGATGAGCCTGTAGTTGAGATTGAGGATGATGACGAGGATGATGATGAAGACGATGAGGAAACCGATGATGAAAATGCCGATGGTAAGTTGGCCAATAACATTGACTGATGTAGTACTTCTCTATTTTCATTGTTGCATTTGGCAAATGATTATTGACATTCTTGGATAATTTGGTTGCATTTATCAGATTCAAGCTAACTTGTTTCATATTAGAATAAAGATGAAAATGCATGCAGGTTGTGACTTGTGAGCCCCTGTTTTGTATGCTGAAGTTAGCGCAACTTTTATCTTTTGCTTGGTTCAAGCTAAAATGATGGATATAATTCACAATCTCACACGAATGTGTTGTATGGCAGGACAAGAAGTTGATGCATCTGGTAGGTCCAAGCAGAGTAGAAGCGAAAAGAAGAGTCGCAAGGCAATGTTGAAACTTGGAATGAAACCTGTCACTGGTGTTAGCCGTGTAACAGTTAAAAAGAGCAAGAATGTTAGTATTTGACTTCTTTATTTGATTTTTTTTTCCCAACATGCCTTGTCTATTTTTTATGTTGTATAACTGATATGTTGGAATTGTGTTTTCCAGATCTTTTTTGTCATCTCAAAACCAGATGTTTTCAAGAGCCCAACTTCTGACACATACATAATATTTGGGGAAGCCAAGATTGAAGACTTGAGCTCACAGCTACAAACTCAGGCTGCAGAGCAGTTCAAGGCTCCTAACGTGACAAATGCGGCGTCGCAGCCAGAATCCTCATCTACAGCTCAAGACGATGAGGATGTGGACGAGACTGGTGTAGATCCCAAGGACATAGAGTTGGTGATGACACAAGCCGGAGTTCTGAGGTCAAAAGCTGTTAAAGCTCTTAAAGCTGCTGATGGGGACATTGTTGCTGCCATTATGGAGCTAACTAATTGATGGTCTAATTTGGCGACTGAGTTTGGAATCTAGAACTGTTTTTTCTTTGTTGATCAAAATTTTTGCTATCTCTGGATTTGAAACAGCGGTTTTTCAAAAATTTTCTTCTTTTCTCTTTTGTATTTTTATTATCTTTGTTTAGTTGTGCGTATTGAAGTAAAACACTTGGACTGGCTACAAGTTCTTGTTTCATGCAATGAATGAGTCATTACTTGAAATTATGACCTGTAGGAAGTGGTTTCTCACTTTATAAGATTGATCCAGATATGTTGTTATTTTTAGTTGGGGAAATTCTATCTGCGTCTTTTTTTTTTTTTTCAACAGTGCCCTTTTTTATGTGAAATTTCAAAAATATTTTTTTCTATTTCGTTGTATTTTCGGAAAGACATTTTTCTGATTGGAATGTCTTTCCATATATATAATTTATTTTGGATCATATTGTCACGTTATACTCACTTGTTTTTGTACATTCGAAAAAATCTTTCAATTGATTTTTGAATGTACTGAAAACAGGTGTTGTAAGAAGAAAGAAACTAATAGAGAGAGGAGAGAGGAGAGAAAGAGAGAGAATAAGTGGAACTGAATTATGTTATTTTATTATATTCAAAGAATGAATGAATAACTAATCTATTACACGTGTGAGCAGTATATTTATATGAAGCTAAGGTGTGTGATAGCTGTCAGTTAAGCCACACGCCAGCTGGCCTAAGGTTGGCAAACTAATAACAACTAATACAAGCTAAGCAAAATACATGCTTCTATTATTCTATACTCTAATACACCCCCGAAACTGAAGGGCCTAAGTTCCTTGCACAACTCTGAGGTGTGGCTGAAGATCTCGGAATCAAACTTGTGACAAAGGCTTTGTAAGAATGTTTGCAGTTTGCCATTTTGAGGGCACATGAGAGACAATAAGTGTGTGTTTCTACACTTTCTCCCGAAGAAAGAACAAATCAAGTTCAATGTGTTTTGTCTTGTGATGCAAAACTGGGTTGTAGGCCATCGCAACAGTACAATAGACAATAGGAGTAGTAAATGGAAGCTGAAGTTCTGTGAGGAGAGACTCAACCCACATAAGTTCTTGTGAAACAAGAGCTAAGCTTCTATATTCAGCTTCAGTGTTGGATCTGGATAGTGTGTGTTGTTTCTTGGACCACCAACTAATTAGATTAGGTCCTAAAAACACACAAGCACCTGATGTAGATTTTCTATCATCCTGATCTTCTGCCCAGTCAGCATCACAGAAGGCATGCAGTTTTAAAGGAAGAGAAGAGGAGGTTGGCTTGAAAATTAGACCATAAGTGACTGTCCCTTTTAGATACCTCAGAATTCTCTTCACTGCAGTCCAGTGTTCTTCTAGAGGTTTGGAAAGGTACTGACAAACCTTATTGACACTGAAAGTAATATTTGGCCTAGTAATGGTGGCATATTGAAGAGCCCTAACAATGGACCTGTAGAAGGAAGGATCTGTAACATCGTAGCCCCAATACTTGGAAAGCTTGCAATTGCTCATCGTAGGAGTAGATATATCTTTGGCAGAAGACATGCTTGCCCTTTCAAGAAGATCTCTAATATATTTAGACTGATTTAGCAATATAGTACCATCATGTAGATGCTTTACTTCAATGCCAAGAAAATAGTCTAAGCGACCTAGTTGTTTTAGGGCAAAAACAGTGCTAAGTTTATTAATGAGAGCAGTAATATGAGAGGAACAGGACCCTATTACTATTATATCATCCACATAAACTAGAACATAAAGCACATATGAGGAAGTTTTTATCAAAAACAGAGAACTATCACATTTGCTAACAGAAAAACCAAACTGATTTAGAGTACTTTTCAGGCTCTCAAACCACTGCCTCGGTGCTTGCTTTAGACCATAGATAGCTTTGTTCAGCTTGCAAACCAAAGACTTGTCTTTATGCTGAAAGCCAGATGGTTGTTGTATATAGACCTCTTCTTCTAAGGAACCATTGAGGAAAGCATTATTTACATCTAACTGTTGAAGATCCCATTTATATGTCACAGCTAGGGTTAGAATGATACGAATGGTTATAGGTTTAACAACAGGAGAAAAAGTTTCATTATAGTCTTGACCCTTCTTCTGATGAAAACCTTTAGCTACTACTCTAGCTTTAAATTTCAGAATGGAGCCATCAGGATTCTCCTTTATTCTGAATACACATTTGCAACCTATAGCTTCTTTATCAGGTGGTAAGGGTACTAAAGTCCAGGTATTTAGTTTAAGGAGGGCATCAATCTCAGCCTGCATAGCCTCTTTTCACTTAGGATGAGCCAGGGCAGCCTTTACTGATGTAGGTTCTGTTTCTGAATGAGCAAGGAAAACTCTTGGGACAATGGCCTTTGAAATTCCAGATTTTGACCTTGTTTGCATAGGATGTGTGGAGAGTGTTCTTGAGGACACATCAGCAGTAAAAGAAGAAATTGGAACAGAGGCAGAATTGAGTGGAAGAGGAGGAGAAGGTTGAGAAGAAGGAACTGATGATGCCTGAGGAGAAGTCTGTGAGGGAGGTACTGATAAGACTGCAGGTGTAGTATCTGAACCAGAAGTAACAGAGGTATGTTTCTGAATATTAGACTGATCAGAAATAGAGGCTGCAGGAGAAGAATTGTCAGATTGTGAAGAAAAATGTGTAGGAAAGAAAGATGGCATTGTAGTTGTTTCACAGCAGTAGAATCTGGCACAGAGGAATGAGATGGAGACTTGGAGAAAGGAAAACTATATTCATTAAACACCACATCTTTGGAGATATAAATTTTCCCTTTAGCACTCAAACATTTATAACCTTTGTGAGAGGGTGAGTAACTTAAGAATGTACATTCAGCTGAGTGAAAATCTAGCTTGTGTTTATTATAAGGTCTTAACAATGGGTAGCAAGCACACCCAAACACCCTTAAAAGTGAATAGTCTGGTTCACTCTTGAACAAAGATGAGAATGGAATCTGACCATTGATTGATGCACTAGGTAGTCTATTTATCAAGTAAGTAGCTGTCTGAAAGGCATGATCCCAGTAGATTAAGGGTAAACTAGCATGAGCTAATAGTGATAATCCTGTCTCAACTATGTGTCTGTGTTTCCGTTCAACTGTGCCATTCTGATGATGTGTATGAGGACATGTAAGTCTGTGAGAAATACCTAAAGATTGCAGGTATTGAGAGAGAGGTCTGAACTCACCACCCTAATCACTTTGAACAGCTTTAACAGTTGTATTAAATTGAGTTTCAACCATTGTTAAAAAAGTTTTGAACATTAAAATGGCATCTGATTTTTGTTTTAACAAGAAAATCCAAGTGTATCTAGAGTAGGCATCAACAATTGAGAGATAATATTTAAATCCACTAGAGGATAAAGTGGGAGAAGGGCCCCACACATCTGTGTAAACTAGATCAAAAGGAGCAGAATATATTGTGGAAGAAGAAGAATGAATTCGGTGAGCTTTTCCATAGCAACATGAAGAACAAAAATCAAAAACATTTTTATTTGAATGAGGTATCTTACAATGAGTCAGAATTTTCCTAACAGTATTCTCATTAGGGTGGCCTAGCCGACAATGCCACAAAGTATACACAGAGATACTTTTATTGGAAGTAGTAATAGGTGCAGTAGATACATCAGCAGTAGATACACCAATAGTAGAAATAGTACTGCAGTTATTACAATCAGAAACACTAGTCTTAGTAGATGAAAAATATGGAACAAGAGTTGGAGTAAAACTATAGAGGCCTTTAGGAGTAAGAGCTCCTTTGAGAAGCAAACGTTTAGTGTCCTGATATTGCACAAAACACTCATTAGCAGTGAATACAAAGAAACAATTGTTATCCTTAGCAAATTGACTTACACTTAAAAGATTTTTAGTTATGGTTGGAACCAACAAAAGTCTGTTTCGTGTAAGTGATTTATTAGAGTAATAAGGTGAGTGAAATGCAGTACAACCAACAGATTTAATAGGTAAACCTAGTCCATTACCCATGAAAATTTTCTCATTGCTGAATTGTTCAACAGGATGCTGAACAATTGCTGCATCTACTGTAAGGTGATTAGTGGCTCCAGAGTCAAGATACCAAACGTGCTGAGACCTAGAGGATGGATATGTAGTAGCCATGGCTAGAGGACCAGGAGGTGAAGTATGCAGCAGTGATCCAGAGTCAACTGAGGAAGTAACAGAGGGTGGAGGTGGTGGTGCATGAGTCTGAGAATGATAATAAGCCTGAGGAGCTTGATAAGAATGAGGTGCAGTATGAGGCTTAGAAGCAGAACGTACAAGTTTATAGCTAGGTGGAATAGATGTAATAGGAGCAGGATGATACAGTGGTACACCATAAGCCTGTGGAGGGCCATATGTAATATTAGCATCAGGAGGTGCATACCAACACTGAGAGAGATCATGACCAAAACGATCACAATAGGCACAGAAAGGTCTATAACCTCCACGGCGACCACCACGGCCACCACCATGATATCGACCACCACGGCCACCACCACGGCCACCACGGTCAGCACGAAAATCAGCAGTATCAACACGATTATCATTACGATAAGTAGAATTATCATAGCGTTTCTCATTTCGATAGTTATAGGAATTGCAATTGTCATTACGTGTATTATAATCAACACGAGTATCACAATTATAACGAGAATCAGAGACATATCACGAATTTACTGGAGATCGAGAATCAGACCTAGCTTGAGTTCCAGCAACATTCACTGACATCGCATCAGAAAGCGTTTGTTGTTGCGAGCGATCCAGACGAGATTCATAGGTGAGAAGAAGCGATTCCAGTTCGGTGATAGAAGGGGCAGTACTATGACTCTCAATCGCAACTATGAGAGGACGATAATCAGCAGAAAGACCTTCAAGGATTATATCAATATGTTCCATGACAGTAATTGGAGTTCCGATTGAGATAAGAGCATCAACAATCATCTTAATCTTCATCATATAATCAGAAATCGATTTTCCCCCTTTAGTTAGGGTTTTTAGTTCAGCGCGCAATTGATGACTCCGTGCACGCGTTTGCGATTGACAGAAGTTGTTCACTTCATCCCACACTTCCTATGCGTGTAAGCATCCAACAACTCGAGGTTGAATCGATTCAGAGAGAGTGTTGAGAAGCCATGCGAAGACCGATTGATCATATTCTTCCCAGCGGAGGAACTCTGGATTCACACGGCGAAGCTCGCGATCTTCAACAGAGAGGAATTCTGGTGGTGCAACTAGTAAATTGATGAGATACTCAACATGATTAAGTCGTAGAACAGAAATGATGAACTGCTTCCAACTTAGGAAGTTCTTATCATGAAGCTTCACAGCAGGAAGAGGAAGATTCAGAGAAGAAGAAGAAGAAGAAGAAGAAGAAGAAGAAGATTCGAAGAAGAAGAAGGAGGAGGAGGAGGAGGAATAGTGTTCAGCGGCGGTGCGGAAGCCATGGATTCTCAACTGATACCATGTAAGAAGAAAGAAACTAACAGAGAGAGGAGAGAGAAGAGAGAAAGAGAGAGAATAAGTGGAATTGAATTCTGTTATTTTATTATATTCAGAGAATGAATGAATAGCTAATCTATTACACGTGTGAGCAGTATATTTATAGGAAGCTAAGGTGTGTGACTTACTGACAACTGTCAGTTAAGCCACACGCTAGCTGGCCTAAGGCTAACAAACTAATAACAACTAATACAAGCTAAGCAAAATACATGCTTCTATTATTCTATACTCTAATATGTGCGAGTGTAATCTCAAATTCAAATTTTTGCAAAAAAAAAATTTAAAAATTTGGGTGCAAATAAAATTTCCCTTTTTAGTTTCGCCTTATGGTGATTGCTCCGTTATCTTAGACTCTTACCCTCCTACCTTTGAGAACCTCCACCGTGCCCCTAGCTAGCAACAATCTCCTTCGCCTCATCGTGCATCATAGGCTTGCACCCTCTTGCAGAGGCCCCAATTTCTTAAATCCATTGCCTTAGCACCATCACATAGTGGAAGTTTTTTGAGCTTGTCTATATCTGTTATGTTTTTCAAATTCATCAGCACTAAAAATTTCCATGGTTAACATTTTTTTTTTATCAGCGAATAAAAGATTTATTCAGGGTAAATTTCCATGGTTAACATTTATTGATGGAACACCATTAGACAATTCCCTTAATAATTTTCATTCTGTAACCCCTGCCGGAAGGTTATTTGTCAAATTTAGTGCTTTTTTTGGTGTTGTGTAAACTGCTGATGACTAGTTTTCACAATTTATATGCGGTCCTAAGTTTTACAATATTGCATTTATGGATAAAAGGTGGAATGGCATACTGCTGCAGAAATTGTGATGCATCCCCTAGTCGTGTTTGGTATATTCAGCTAACTGTTTCCTCCAGATATATTGGAAATCGTAAATCTAATATTAGTTGTGTAGGTTGGCAGAAGATCACCAATGGTGGCAGCTTGGCGTTTTCATGACAAGATTGATAGATATGGAGGAAGGGGTGGTTGTGGTGGTGAAGATGATGGTGCAATGATGGCAGTGTTGAAGAACATGTGAGGTTGAGATTGTCCAGTATTATTAAATTAATTAGAATGATTGAATTTGATGTTTTGATATTGATATTTTAACACCTGCACTTTTTTTCCTATTTACTCTCTCATTCAGGAAAAAAAAAAAAAAGTAACTTTTGGACAAGCTCTCCAAAAGCTAAGTGATAAATCATTTGAATAGCTTTCTTAGAGAGTACAAAATTATGTAATGTAACTTGCGGATAGCCCTATCCGAGTGTTATTAACATACTTCTCGATAGAGTTGACTAAAAATTATCATATCAAAGATTAATTAGATGAGGCTATTGGAGGTGCCAATATACTAGTTCTGGATAGACCTATCCACAAGTACTCAATTTTGGGGAAATTATTTTGTCATATCATGATCTACTAATGTCACTCCAATACTATAATTTATTCCTTTTGTGCCCTTAAAAAAAACTACTTTTACATGGACTGTAGGGGTTGCTCACGACCTGCGGTCGTAACACCCCCTTACGACCAGTTCAAAAACTGAATTTTTGAACGGGTCGTGAGGAGGTGTTACAACCTATAGATCGTAGGGGTTGCTTACGACCTACAAGTAGTAGCACCCCCCTTACAACCCAATAAAAAATTAAGTTTTTGAACGGGTCGTAAGAGGGTACTACGATCTTCAGGTCGTAAGCAACCCCTACGACCTAACAGTTACAAAAAATTGTGTATCCATTCCGTTGCTGATCTCTAGCAAACTACGGATTAGCAACGGAATCGCTACAAACACGTGCGTAACTGTGGAAAATGGCTTCTGTTGCTATTTGTTGCATTTACCCCTTCATATTATTGATCAACAACACAATTCAACTCCAATCCGAATGCTTGCTTTACTCCTTGGCAATAACTCGTAGTCGTAGACTTATCCAAGGTTTCATTTCATTTTCTAAACTTGTATTTTAACTTGCACCTATATGATATATATCTACTTGGGTCAAATTAGTTGTTTTAATTTTTCTATGTTCAATAGAAGACATTGGCTAAAACTATTATAAATGAAAATTCATGCATTTTATGCACCTTTATTTTTGATTTTGTTAAATATTTGTTTGCAGTTAATTCAATCTCATATTGAAAATAAAAAAATCAATCCACAAGTTTGCTAGAGATCATCAACGGAATGGATACGTAATTTTTCGTAGCTGTCAGGTCGTAGGGGTTGATTACGACCTAAGGGGTGCTACGACCTGTAGGTCGTAAGCAACCCCTACGACCTGCGGGTCATAACACCTCCTTACGACCCGTTCAAAAATTCAGTTTTTGATTGGGTCGTAAGGGGGTGTTACAACTGCAGGTCGTGAGCAACCCCTACGACCCGTGTAAAAGTAGTTTTTTTAAAGGGCACAAAATGAATAAATTATAAAATTGGGGTGGCAAAATAGTTTCCCCAATTTTGTGATAATAACTTCAAAATAGGATTATTCAAAATTGTCAGTAAATGAGAACCCTGTCTGGAAGTAGTATTGGCAATTAGGGCTAGAGACCGGGAGGACGAGCGAGCGAACTTGGCCTTGACCAGCACAATGCTAGCATTTTTTGCGAGTTGGCCAGCCCGCTCGTTTTGAATTTTAGAATAAAAAAATCATGCCCCGCCAACCCTAATTGCAGGCTTGCGAGCAATGAGCATGTGAGTAGCCTGCATTATTTTTTTAATAAAAAATAAAAAACAAAGAAAGAGGAAGGGTAGCAAGTCTTTGTGGAGGGCGTGCCTTGGCGATCACGTGAAAAGGACACAATGATGAGGAGGATATCGATGATGGTTTAGGTTATGACACGACTGCAAGCAGTAGTGACCAAACTATAGCGCCACAATTGTGTGGTGGGGGTCAAGACTATCTCAAAAAGTGGCAATAGAATATGGAGAGAGGAGACAACGACAAGGCGGAATCCGAAATATTTAAAGGATCGCCAGCTCTTATCGCAACACCATTTTTTAGGTGGTGGTCTCCATTTTCAATAGTAGTTAAGGGTTTGATGTTGTTGCACGTTGGGTTCGATTTTAAAGAACGAGTGACCTAAAAGAGGGTGAGAGGGGAGTGATGGCAGACATAGGAGGGATGGCAAAAGTGAATGAATGGCAAGTGGAGAGATGAACACAAGAGAAAGGATCAACAAGTAAATGGGATAGAGAAAAAAGAGAGATGGAGAAAGAATGAAGAGAGAGGAAAGAGATAGATTGGTGAGGCCATTTTTTTAAAACATGCCCACAGACCGCCTATTGCCCATCCTTAGAAGCCCACAAAATACAAAATAAATATCTTGGTAAACCCGCTTGTTTTTAAGTTGAGGATAAAAAGATCAAGAGTGTTAGTTCCCAAACCTCTGATATTAGTCCCTAAACCCCAATTTTGTTAATATTCCAATAATAACCCTCACCTCTTCCACTCCCAAACCCCACTCTTTCCTTCTCTCTCTCTCTCTCTCCCCCCCCCCCCCCCCCCCTTCCCACACTTTTTCCTTAAACTACAGCCATGGCAGATTCTGGACAACAATTTTTATTTTTATTGTTGTTTAATCTATGATAATTGATGTTCCTTCTTCTCTGTTCATAAGTGCATTGTACAACCATGAACTCATGTCTAGATCTATACTGAAATATGGAGTGAAGGATTGGTATTTGTATTTGTTAAGGTGGTGGTGAAGAAAAGCGGCAACCAAAAGTGATGCACTTGAGTTTTACACGGTAGGCCCTTCTTCATGGTGAGACGGTGTTTTTTTTTTCTGGTTGCTGATAAATTCCGACGAACCAGTGTCGGAATTTTGAAATTCCGACACGGGGTTTTCGAAATTGAAGATTATCCATATTGTATTTGAGAAGAAAAATTCCGACATCATAGGGTCGGAAAACGCGTGCATTTTTATTCTTCGTCAATAGCAGCGGCCCGCCACCATACCATGCCACCCCCTTTACCAGCTACACCGACACCGACCCAGCCGCAACCACCGCCTAACACAGCCACGATAGAGACAGCCACCACAACCCAGCCACCAAACTACACCACCCCCTTTACCAGCAACACCGACCCAACCACTGCCGCACCACGACCCATAGAAGAGAACGATGGATAAGACGAAATCGAGGCATGCCGACGACTGGTGGGTAGCATGGTGGCGGGCCGCCGCTGTTGCAGTGAGGTGGCTGTTGTTGGCTTCAAGGAGGAGGTGGCTGCTGTTGGGGTTCAATGGGGTTTAGGGTTTGGAGTGTAAAGATGGAAGATGAGGGAAGGGCATTTTTGACTTTTCGCGATTAAAATGGGGTTTGGGGCTAAAGTGAGGGGTTTGGGGACTATTACTCAAAGATCAAGCCATGCTTGCAAAAAATTGTTGGCAAACCTACGAGCTCAGATCCTAATTGTCAATAATATCCACAAGGAAGGTTAACGACAAATATTGACATGTAAGGTAATGTTGACACAAGTGACCAACTTGAATTATTTTTACCAGAAAAGGAGAATCGTTTACAATAAATGAACTGCATAATTTTTTGCCATCATCCAAATAGTTCAAAACTTCATAGCAACAAATCCAAACCGGTAGGCTTCTTATATCATTTCACTCCAAGCCATCATCATCGGTCCATAACAAGTTTAATCACAATGAAATTGAAAAGAAAGAAAAGTTTTTCACATGCTAAACTCATTCAAATGGCCACCCAGAATACCCTGTGTGATGGCTATTCTCAGGGATAGTAGGCGCTGGAGAATTGCTTCCAGTGGCTCTATTACTGCTAGAATTAGAAGAGCGGAAAGGCCACAAAAAAGAGAACGGGTTTCGCCTTCCCTGGCTCTCCCTGCCACTTACCCTTCCGCCAGCGCTGTTACTAAAACTGCTTCTAGTTCGACCATTTGAGCTACGGCTACTTCTCAATCCTTGCGGAGGCAGCTCTTGGCGGCAAACAGGGCAGGAGTTATGCTGGACTAACCAGGGAACAATACAATCAGAATGATACATGTGGTTACATGGCATCTGTCTTGCTTCAGACCCAAGCTCAAACTTATCTTTGCACACTGGACAATGTGAATCTGAGCGAAGATGCCTCTGCGTGATCTTGATAGTAGGCATTGAATCTATGGAGGACCTGGTTGCCGGTGGGGGGCCTTGCCGGTTATTAACAGAGAGGTGTTCAAACAGTTCTTCGAGTCCAGGGCCAATAAACAAATCACCCGTGTTACCTCGTGTGACACCAATTCCTGGAGTTCCATTAAAGAGAGCCTCAAAGCCACCATGTCCCGACAATCTAAAAGGAACTTGTCCACCGAAGATCAACAAAGGTGCAAATGCTGGATTATGTTCAGGAATTAAATCTGATCGTGCTCTGATATCATGGCCATGGTTTCTATCTGACATACGTTGCCTCATAAAGGCTGAGAAAGTTTCCATAAGTCCAAACCTCTGGTCATGTTCTTCATTGTTGCCCAGTCCAAGGAAATCTAGATGGTTTGTGTGCGCCATATCATTGAGTTCCTGATCAAGTTCCTGAACAAATCCCTCACCACAGCTAGCGCAAACCATATCTCTCCGTCCCAGACGAACTGGCCTCCTGCAACTGAAACACCAATGAGTGTTCCTGAAACTCGACATCCTCTCGTTTACTTCCGTAGTTGTCTCAAATTACTAATTCCAAGTCTCCTTCCCAGAACCCTGTAATCTTTAACTGTTACAACAGCATGATGACAACAACTTTAATGCAGAATAAATCTGCAATCATTCAAGGGTCATGGCATTTAACATTATAGTCAGCTATTAGAATCACTCAGACCAAGACATTAATCAACATATGAACTATTTGCTATGCTGGTTTCACAACAAATAAATTGGGGTGAAGGGAAGGGGCTATTATAATTGTTTGGGTGAAGCAAAGTATTTACTAGTGACGAAGAGCAAGTATCAACGCTTATTTAATTCAAGAGACATCAAATAAAACATATCAAGATCTGTGATACTTCAATACATTCCCCAAAAAGTGAGTGATGGATATCCGAGACCATAAAACAAATGTAGCCATGTTAATAGATTCATAAATTTGACCTCAATTATAAGGGCCAGCAGGAAAATCGGTTAAACCAATTCAAACCTCTAGATAAATAATGTAAATCAAAGAGAAGCTTTATAAAAGGGATATAATATCTCGGTTAGTTCCCAAGGAAACTGACTGATATTAGAGAGGTAATTTCTGTATAGTGTAGGTTTTTTTCCAAGACTACAAGTCTATCAATATTCTACTTAAGATTATAAAAAAATAAAAAAAAATAAAAAAAAAAAAAAAAACCTTAAGAAGAGTCATACATTATGCTTCCAATTCCACAATAAAGTTATTATCAATATTGGCTTCCAGCTAAAGAACAAAAGACACGGACACCCAATACACAATACACAATACAGAAAAATCTAAAATTTCAAGGCATTCTTTGATGTATCATTACTATCATGTCAAGTTTGACACAAAAAAGCACAATTCTTTTCAAGAGTTGGTGGTTCATACATAGCTTACCATTCAAACAATTGAACCTACAATTGTGAAGGAGAACAGAAGGAAGAGTATTTCATGGACCTACTACGATAATTAATGTTTTCACGATTCATCAGGAGAATTTTGAGGTAGACTGGTATGATATCAAGGAATAAATATCCTTTCTCATCAAAAGAATTCCACATAAGGGCATTCTAACTGTAAGAAAGTCAGTATCACTAAACATAAATTCTAGAATAAACAACCAACCCTTTTCAACTAGCTGGGGTTGGCTAAATGGATCAAGCACCACCATAATGTTCTCTGGCAGATTATATCTATAGACAGCATCTAAATCCTTCTTAATGGTCTCACAAATTTTTTGCTTAAATAAGTTTTTGGTTTCTTAAAGTTGACCGAGCTTTAGTTCTAGTCTCTACCATTTATTCTGATGTGTCTTGGTCCTTAAATGTTGCAAATATTTTATTTTAGTCCCTATCGAAGACATGGTTAATACCATATGTGACACATGTCCTACTAATTGCTGACATGGCCAACTGCAGTGTTGGACATGTCATCACTTAACTAACGACGACGGTGGGACTAAAACCAAATATTTGAAACATTTAAGGACCAAACCCAGTCAAAAAAGAAGGGACTAAAACCAAATTCGGGCAACTTTCATAGGCAAAAAAACATAATTAAGCCTAGTTTTGTCTCCCTCTACCTCTAATATTTGGCTACCCAACATCTTATCTTCTCTCCTTATCGAGGCTTCTACAAATCTTCTCCAAACGTGCCGAACCACCTAAGGTGAGATTAAACTCATCATTTATTATAATCATTATGCTCCAATCGCTGGACTCTATTCTTTCCTTCTCAAAGATTGGAAGGGGGCATATCTAATTTTGAAACGGTGGGAAAAAAATAACAAATGATTGATCAACCTACAAATAAGCCTACACCATAAAAGAAAGTGACATGTGTCACTTGCTTATTATTGATTGATTAACAAGTGACACATGTCACTTTCTTATGACGCAGGCTTGTTTGTAAGTTGATTTTGTGCGTCTTTTTATCGTAACTCTAAAAAATAACGTGGGAATTTGGTAAAACAAAATGAAAACAAATGCAAAGTTTCAGTGTGAACACATTAATATTATCTAGAAGCTTCCAACAGCCCATCATTCGTAGTAATAATCATAACATAACTTAAGAATAAAAGATAGTAGCAGTTGAAGACAAATGCAAAAGCTTGGAAGATAAAGTGATATATCATTCTATTTTATTATGTAAAAGGGAATAAAACATTACCACAGACAATGAGTGAAAATTGGATCGGAAAGGAGATGAAACGAAGAAAGCACAGTGACTAGCAGTGGAAGTTGGGAAACCCTAAGATAGTTCACAGTAGGTACTAAGTAACGCGATGGGAACAGCAACAGAGAGAGAGAGAGAGAGAGAGAGAGGAAGAAGTGGATTATTGGGGGAACCGACATTAAAGTGAGCTGGCACCTGCTTCCGTCCCCACCTCCCATTTGTTACTCCTCTCTCTTCCATGGACATTCATTTTTAAGGCAAAACCGTTCATTTCCTTCGTGATTTTACTCTCTCCCGTGCTTGTTATAAGGCATATTTAATTTAATTAGACATACCAAGAAAAGTGATTGGTTTTATAAATTCTATGAGAATATAATATAATATTACAATTTTACCCCTTCGACTTTTCTTGAAAAATTTACACTCATTAATGAACAACAAAAAACACATAGATAGTCAAATCATTTAATAAGGGCAAAAAAAAGAAAAATCAATAAATGATGCATAGAAAATATAAAGTGACTTATAATTAGGACCAAGAAAACTTTCTAGAATATGCCCTATATATAGGACCGAAGGGAGTATTTATTTGTTTGAAAATAGTCTCTTATTTTTTTTTAATTTTTTTTTAACTTTTTTTTTCATCTTGGTATTCGGGCTATTGGGTCGACTAATCCAGTTCGAGGGAGGTCCCGGGGTTAAGGTTTTATTCATCTCCCAACGTGTTGCGGGAGATCGAACCGTGGTTCGCCCTACCAAGTGTAGGGCAGCACTGCACCAACAACTCGTTAGTATTTTATTTAAACTTCTCAAACTGATTACTCCCTTCATCCCTTAATATAGGGCACCATTTTGGTAGAATTTGTGTCCCTTTTTATAAGTCGTTTTAGAATATCTAGTAATATTAAAGATTTTATTCCAAATACACCCCTTTATAATTGCATAGGATGATAGAGTAATAATTATAATAGAGAGAGAAAAATGAATCGAGTGATAAAGTTTTAAACAGGGATAACTTCGAAATGACAACATATTTTTTTTGGATAAAATTGAGAGTAATAATTATTTTTTAATCTACGTAAATTAGGTAAAAAAGACTTATATTAAGGAAGAGAGAGTACACCCTCCGGTCTTGATTATAAGCAAAAATAACTAATTTCACAAGTATTAAGTAAAGTTAGTTGAATGTATTTAATTTTCTCAAATTCATGAAAAAGTAGACTACTTTAGTATACTTATATTGGGAATAAAATAAGAATTAAATGATTCAACCACTCTATAGATGTATTTTAGGAATGATTGTATTGGAAATAGAAAGTTGGTTAAATTTTACCATTAATAAGATATTTTTTTTTTTCTTATAATCAAGACCCGAGGATGTACTTAGTACTTGTCTTAATTCAATGTCTAATATTCATTTTTAAATATACTCCATTTCTTACAATAAATGTACGACACATTTAAGTATCCAATGAAATATTACTGCTCCCTCCGTCCCTCGTTCCACTCCGTTTTGTTTGGTAGGTTTTTTTTTTCACATTCTATATTTCTTTTTTTTTTTTTCAATTTCAATGCATAAATATATTTGATTCTCCAATTTAATATTTTATTCAATCATTTCATTTATTTTTGATTGATTATACTTTTATCTTCTCTCTCATCTCTAAATCACTATACGTTAATTAATGAACATATTTCCTAATAAAAATAAAATGTTACTACAATTTTCAATAAGAATTAAATAAAAACATTTTAGATAAAGTACGCATACAACTTTCAATAATCAACATTTTTTTAATTTACATACCCAGCCTAAAACGCCAAATAAAATAGAACAAAGGAAGTACATCATCGGATCAACTATGATGTTTATTTCAACAAAATGTGATAACAAAAATATGTAGGTCCCATTGAAAAAGGTGTGAATCACTCAAACATGAGATTTAAGTTTGATTTATGGATGTAAAAAACATTTTTGGAAAGATTAAATTGTCACTTTAGTTTCTCACTTTGTAAAGAGCTTTTACTTTAGTCCCTGATTTTTCAATAATGTCTCTTTAGTCCCTCACTTTGAAAAAAGTTACTCACGTTAGTCTCTGATAACACATTAACATGATCGTTAACTTATAATATCGTGTTTCATTTTAGTTCATAACTTAAAAATTTTAATTCACTTTAGTCTCTCACTATAATAACAATAATTTTACTAAAATTTTAATCCACTCTAACCCCTAAAATTATTATTTTAGGGTGTCATAATTCATCAGGGGATTTCAGGGTGTCATAACTCATAAGTATATTCCTTAGTTCATATTCTAATCAACACATTTTGAGCTGATGAAACAGGTTATCCAGATATCATCAGATTTTACTGGCTCGTCATCATGGTTCCTGTGCCAACTCCAGAAGGCATGAAAGGAGTTCACAATCTTGAGCTCACCATGAACAAAACTAGCTTCACGGAATTTTGACTACTTTGGCTGTGGATTTATGTACCTGTCAACAAAAATAATGATGTAACCTTATATATGCCAAGATTGATAAAAGCAAATTTCAAGTGGCATGCATGTTGGCCAATTTTGAATTTTTAAAAAAAAAAAATACCACAATTAGAGCTTCCATTTATTTAAAAAATGATTCAAATAACATGTTTCTTTGAAATATTAGGGATAGTGATAACTTACTTGGCAGCTAAGCCTTCTTGGTTCGCTCCATCACCGATAGTTATATGAACAACACTACAAGGATCTGATCTCTTATTATAAATATGTTTCTGTCAATCATAAACTTAAGTAGTTAAAACTAAAACACCACTAAAGCATAATTACAAAATCAATCACTAAATCATACAGGCATACTAAGCGTTTATAAGCAAGCACATGACCAGCAAGAACTAGATTCACTCTAGCAGCACAAAGCAAGGGCCCCATAGATGCCATCATATCACCCCCTTTACTTGATGGGCTTTGTTACTATTATACCATGGCACATGAAATAATGCAAACAGCCAAGGTGTCCTTTTCCTGTCCACCTTTGACAAATCTTCCTGTTGATCATAGACGAGAACATTAACCAAGTGCCATTACATGTTCTAGTTTCTTCATAATTTCCAAATATATGGCTAAGTTCTCTTTGATATATTTGAAGGGAATCCAGATGGAAGACTACATGGATGCAAATCATGGGTTTTCAAATGAATGCAATTCATTTCAACCTGTAAGTAACAGAACCACCAAGTATAATCTCATGTGTAGCTACAGCTGAGGAATACACTGTGAAATTATTGTTATTATAGTGAGGGACTAAAGAGTAAAGTGAATTAAAATTTTTAAGTTAGGAAGTAAAATGAATCACGATATCATAAGTTAACAGCCACGTTAACGTCTATGAACGGAGAACGTTGTCAAGGACTAACATGAGTAACTTTTTTCAAAGTGAGAGATTAAAGAGGAATTATTGAAAAATCTGAGATTAAAGTAAAAGCTCCTTACAAAGTGAGGGACTAAAGTGACAGTTTAGTCTTTTTGAAAAAGAGTCATTGCTTAGGTGCTAGATCATACATTCCCCACAAAATTAGTGTTTACTTTCTTTTTAGTTTAGACAACAAATATCATTCATCCACCATAGTCAATCATGCTCAAGTTAGGTATGATCACTATGGAGGGAAAACTCTCCCTCACTAATATTTAACTCATCTCTATTCATAGAAACACAAACGCGAGACTTTTGGTAAAACTAATAAATTAACCGAGTATCAAATAGTTTAACAATCATGTTTGTTTTTTACTTCTTAAATAGATATATTTATCGAACTTATTTATAATAAAATGTTTCTTTTGCCCCTTAAGTTATTTATTTGTTCCAAAGTGGTCTCTCAAGTTTTTTTGGTTTGAAAATGGTCCCTCGACTTTACTTTCGTTAGCACAGTTGGTCTTTCGTCAATTTTTTCGTCTTTAATCATCTTCTCCGGCAAGCATCCAATACTTTCCCACGAAACATCATTTTTTCCGGGCTTATTTATGTCACAGGTCCCTGAAGTTTGGGGTAATTTTGCCAGATACCCTTATTCTTTTTTTTCCAATGTCTGACTCCCCGAAGTTACTTATAAGTTTGTCATATACCCCTACTATCAATTCTGGCTAATTTCGGTGACATGTAACATCAGAATTCTGATAAGATGCAGGATGTTGGTCATGTGATGTCGAGTGATGTCACACGTGCGAAGACGACCTCTCTCTTCAATTCTTTTTTCTTTTTTTTTATTTAACTAAAAATATAAAAATATTATGTTTTTTAGTTTTTTAAATTTTTTGAAAACAAGATCTTCGACCACGGGACACCAGGTGCTTAACCTCCTGTGTCTGATCAGGATTTCGATATTACATGCCAGCAAAATTGACCAAAATTGGTAGTAGGGGTATATGACAAACTCATAAGTAACTTCGGGAAGTCAGACATTGGAATAAAAAAGAATAAAGGTATCTGACAAAAGTACCTCAAACTTCAGGGACTTGTGACATAATTAAGCCTTTTTTCCGACCAAACACCTTTTTTCTAGAAAATCTCTATAACCTTTAACTCACCTTCATTTCCAACCCTATTAATCTCATTCCTTGCACAAACCTCAATGTGCATGTTCCTCATAACATTACGATGGAATCCTAACTTATAAGGTGATTAAATACATAAACAAGTAAATGAAATGAGAGTGAGAAATGGACAAAAATAATGCATGTTATCATTACACTTATCGATGGTTTAACTTTATTTTTTGACAATTATAATTTCATTGAGCATCATTTTCCATTAAAATGTCAACACAGAATAAGAAAATTACACTTTTATTAGGAACTATATATTCGTTTCACAATTCAAAAGAGCCAGCTATAATTCAAGTTTTGAGATAACTCCACATTAACCAAGTCAAAGTAATCCATCAAAATACAGTGTGGAGTAATTGTTAGGTATTTATCTAATATGTGAGCCTACATATATCATTGATCATGTTTTATATGCTATCATAAAGATTTAGTCCATATTAAAGTGATCTTTTACGGTTTAATATATTGGGATCTAAGGCATCTCATTTTGTATGGATTTTATAATGTGTAGATACCAAAATCTTATTTCTATATTGTTGATGGGCCGAAATAGAAATAAGAAAGTTCAATAGTCGTAACCATTCGCGAAAGGCTATGAACTTATTATAAATAGGTTATGGTCCCCAAGTCAGAGGCATCCAATTCCCTTCTCTAACTCCATCATTAGAAAGGCTAGAGCAATTGTGCATAATGGCTTGGAAGACCAATCTTCACCCTCATGTTCTCTCATAGGTATGCATTTGGATACAAGATTCAAGGACAATTCAATTCAAGTTCACATGTTCATCATATTCTCTATGAATATATACAGGTATGCTTTCGCTTTCGCTTCCGCTGTATGATTTCTTGATGATTTGACATGAATGTGTTCCGGTTTATATTTTAATATCTCCTATCAATTTTCAACAAGTGGTATCAGAGCCAGTCATGTTGAATCATTAAGAAATAAATTTTTCTTCAATTTTCATGTATTTGCTTTGAAGATATGATGGAAATTGCTTTTCCAATAATTATTCATGTAATTATCAATTTTGAAAGATAATATTTATGGATTTCAAGATTTTAAGAAATGTATGAAAGATTGATTTGCCACACTCTGATTTTAGCCATTATACGCTTTTGATTTTAATGGACACAAAGTTATTTTAATTCACCATCAATATATACAGGGCCTTACCTTTGGTAATCTGCAAATTTTTTCTTTTCATCTTTTCTGTTGCACTGATGTCTGATGGTAATGATATTGCATGAAACGGTTACGTTAAAACCAATACGGTTAATTTAAGTAAATTAGTTGACCAAACAGTGCATCGGTTCGGTAGTTGGCCTGGCGGTTGAGGCATTGCTCCTCATTGTAGAGGTCGGGGGTTCTAAACCCAGTGGCAACATAAAGCATGTTTTATTTTTGATTTTTTATTTATTAGTTTTATGCACTGTCAATAGCGACGGATATGGCTGTCGCGAAAGAATTTATGCTCCCAATGGTTTTTTTAGCGACGAATTTGAATTTGTTGCAACAGTTAACTTTGGAGTGCAGTAGTTATTTTTAGCGACAGTTATCTTTAGTGACGGTGGTGAACCATCACAATTGTTTTTATTAAATTTTTAGCAACGATTTTGAAAACCGCTGCGAAAGAAGACAAATATGTTTTGCAATTTTCTTTTTAGCAACAATTTGAACCGTCGCAATTTTTATATGTACATATAGTGATGGTTTTGTACCGCTGCAACAGATTTTGAGAAATCTCACTTATGGTAATTTTTTTTATTGCCACTAAAGTGTTCCCATAATTTTTATTTTTTATTTATTTATTTATTAATTTTTAAAGGGGAACGAAATAAGTTCAAATTTTGGTGTCTTTATGACTTAATGTCTAATATTCTAAATTATTTGATTGAAGCATCATGTTGCCAAAGTAACCTCTCATGTGTAGATTAATTGATTTGGAATATCAAGACAACAGTATGTTTGTAATTTATGCGGATAATGATCGTCCCAAAGGAAGATTACTATTTGGCCAAAATTTCAAACATACATGTGGTAATAAATATGTAATAATTATAAGGTTATCCATGTGAACAATAAGTCGATCCAAAGAAAGGGTTATTGTTTGACATGATTGATTATTAATATTTGATTACTACGCTGAGTGTATCATTTACTAGTTAATATTTCTATCCAAAGACTGAATGTTAATGTTGTGCTAGATACCTTGTGATGGGCCCCACCTTCATTTGAATTTATTGATTAAATTTTATTGTGAGATTATGTTGTGTTATGTTTCTTTGTTCAATTAATTTTCTGCTTTTATAATATCTGCAATATAAAATGAATGTATTCATTCTAAAGGCAAAAACTTCAAGAATTTGGAAGGACATTGTGACGATTCTATAATTGGATGGATCTAGACTTTGCAATTTGGAATAAACCTATTGATCTTATGGAATAATGTTCCTATGAGGATAATTGGAACATTGATAAATGAGAATGTTCCTCTTCAATGAGTCTCGTGATTAATAGGTGTGCAATTCTAGAAATTTTCAATTATATTATATTTTAAGAGACTAATGCCAAGTTGTTCCGTAAGAAAGTTAACGGCATTTTGCCACTAAGGAAAAGGAGGAAACTAACATACTATTAGTATGTGTTGTTTTGATGAGGTATACGGACAATGAGATATAAATGAGTATTATATGTGGATATCTAATCTTGCTTCAAAATTAAAAGGACTAAAGTAGAGTTATCTAAATACTTTTATTGAGTATTTGGCTATAAAATGCTTGAACACAATTCAGTTAAATTTAGCTACACTTTCAATGGACAAATGATTTCATTAGAAGTCATTTGATACTGTGTTCAAGAAAGAGTTGAAGCAAGACAAGTTTATTAGTGCTAACTTGGCGTCAATGTCTAAAGGTTACAAGGTACAACTGTGACGTTACAATGACCTCTCAAACATTACAAATTATCTGTTTGTTTCTCTTGTAAAAGTTATTATTCATAAGTTAAATTAAGTATTGTGTTCACACTCTTGGTGAGTAGCTTAGGTTTTACAACTCACATAAGTATATCTATGCATGGTTGCTTAAATTCTTTAGTGCCACCTGATGCTGAAAGATGCATTAATATGGGTAGTAATAAATAAGTTGAAGTAGGGACAACATCAACTTTTAGGCTATTGGCAAAGTGTAATGATTATTTGGATCTGAAAGGGACATGTGTTGTATCGTCATTTAGACAATTTTTTTTTCCTTTAATGAACTAATTTGGTTATGTTGTTCATTTGGAAATAATAAGGTCAGTTCTCAAGATTTAAATTTTATCATTAAAGGTTCTTTACTTTGCTTGATCAAGTTAATTTTTGTTTGATACTGTTCCCTTATTTAATGTAATCTTGCATTTAAGTTAATGTGACACAAGATGCAAATTGGCGTAACCCCTTTATGAATAATGTTTATTGAGAAACGAAACTGAAGTCCCAACTAAAGTAGTAGCAAAGACCCTTATGAATTATGGACATCAAAGGCTAGCGTGAAGTATTTTCACAATTGTGGTTGTCTAGTTAAGGTAAGGTCTTTTAGGCCAAATGAAAAGAAACAATGAGTTGCTATTTTATTGGATATTCTGATTATAGTTGAGAGCTAATGTTTTATGATCCCACTATTAGGTTCTTCGAGAAAAGAAATTCTTGAAATTTTAAGATGTTGAGTTTGAAGGGGGAAATAAGATTATAAATATTGCTTTCGACGAGGAATTTATTTAGTTTCTCTTCCTACATTTATTATTAATAATGGTAAAGTTTGTAATTTTGGCATTGTTTAAATAACAAATCCAGAATTGGGCAATATTGACTAACTCCTCGTTCAAAATCAATAGATTGATCCTTTGTGGTCAAACTCAACTACCTTAAAACCTCGAGTAATGCTATTATGTAAATTTATGAGTGAGAGAAGAAATGCACTTGTCGATGACTATATTGTATTTCGTTAAGGACAAAAGGTTGGCATTAAGGTGATGAAGGATGATTTAATCAACTTCCTTTGGGTCATGCAAAGTTTTAACTCTCACAAATGGATTAGTGCAATGAATGAAGAGATTAAGACCATGAATGACAATGACATTTAGGATCTTGTTCTTTACCTAAAGGTTTGAAACCAATTGGTAGTAAATGGATATTTAATACCTAAAGGGATTCAAAGGGTAATGTGAAAAGATATAAGGTTTGTCTTGTTTGAAAGGGCTTTAGTCATAAGGAAGACATTTATTGTAAAGAGAATTTCTCATCAGTTTTTCTAAAAGACCCTTTTAGTATTTTAATGACATTTATTACTCATTCGGGTCTTGAGTTTCATAAGATGAATATAAAGACGTTGTTTCTCAATTGTAACATTGATGAAACAAAATATATATGGAGCAAGTATAAAAAACTTTGTAAAAGGATGTATGGGAAAGATATCCCTTGCAAACTAAAGAAATTCATCTATGAGCTTAAGTAAGCTTCTTGTCAATGGTATCATATATTTCATCAAATTATCATCTCTTTTGGTTTTGAGGTGAGTTTAGTTGTTGATTAGGTGTACCAGAATTCAGTGGGAGTAAATAAATTTTGTTAGCTCTATATGTTAAAGATTGCAAACCAGGTAAGACCCTTGTTGCTAAAGGAGACAAGTTTAGTCTCAACCCGTGCCCTAAGATAGAGTTTTAAAGTTTAAGAGTTGCAGAAGTGTCCTTATGCATTGGCTTAGGGAGTTTAATGTATACATAAGTCGTATGCTTTTGGATATTGCATACTTAAGTAGAATGCAGATATTTAGGTAATTAAGAGACAAATTATTAGAAAGCAGCCGAACAAATTATCAGGTTCTTAAGGAGAACAAAGAATTATATGCTCACATGCAGACATGTGTTACAATGATTCAGTAAGAGATCATCAGGTATTCTTGTTATGATTATTATTATTTTGTTGGATGCATTTCAGTGTAGTGCCATGCTATATTTATTTTGTTCGATGGATGAACTATTTTGGTAAAGTGCTTAGCAGACACTAATAGTTTTTTTGATATAGTATTGGTTTGTTTTAAGGCATCTAGTAAATGGATGTGACTATGAAATTGTCACTTGGCTGCGAAATTTAGATATATTGAAAGACCATTAAAGTTACTGTGACAAATGTTAGTAGTATCATATCTCACTTAAGGGAAAAGTTCAGAGTAGTTAAGAGTCTATATATAGAGCACATTGGAACAAACTTCATGGTTGCAGATCTGCTCACTAAAGGTTTATCATCTAGGGTCTTTCTTGATGACAATGCTTATATATATGGGTATTGTATCATTTGATGATATTTTGGTTCAGTGGGAGTTTGTATTTGGGTGCTTTTCTAGTATAGACATTTTCTGCAGAAAAGGTTTATGGTTTAGCTTCACTCTGAATTTATTCATTGAGATCTCGCTAAAGAATAAAGTAGGACCAGTTGGAAATAGACATATTTAGATCACATTTATGTAATTTCCATGCTACACATCCATATTTGATCTATGTCGTTGGTTATATTGATGTATGTGACCATTGATGGGTCTAGTTATGATATAAATGTAACGAAGATCGCTTTGATCCTATATCGGTATGATTGATGGACGAGATTGTTAGAGATGATTTTTTGGTATAGATAGCTATTTTTGAGCGCTTATCAGGTTATTTGTAATTCATGATTCTATTTCGATATATGTAGCTCAAGTGGGAGATTGTTAGGTATTTATCTAATATGTGAGCCTACATATATTATTGATCATGTTTTATATGCTATCATAAAGATTTAGTCCATATTAAAGTGATCTTTTACGGTTTAATATATTGGGATCTAAGGCATCTCATTTTGTATGGATTTTATAATGTGTAGATACCAAAATCTTATTTCTATATTGTTGATGGGCCGAAATAGAAATAAGAAAGTTCAATAGTCGCAACCATTCGCGAAAGGCTATGAACTTATTATAAATAGGTTATGGTCCCCAAGTCAGAGGCATCCAATTCCCTTCTCTAACTCCATCATTAGAAAGGCTAGAGCAATTGTGCATAATGGCTTGGAAGACCAATCTTCACCCTCATGTTCTCTCATAGGTATGCATTTGGATACAAGATTCAAGGACAATTCAATTCAAGTTCACATGTTCATCATATTCTCTATGAATATATACAGGTATGTTTTCGCTTTCGCTTCCGCTGTATGATTTCTTGATGATTTGACATGAATGTGTTCCGGTTTATATTTTAATATCTCCTATCAATTTCCAACAGTAATCTCACACAAATTCACTCAATGCGCACAAAAAAATCCACGTTTTACACAAATTCATAATGAGATGACACTTCAAAGCACCTATCATTTACTCTCTCAACCATACTGATGAATATATAATATGTCAACTACTTATAATAAAATTGGCTTAAGAAGCAAAGAAAAAGAGACATTTGTCTAATAACTCTTCTTGCATTTACGATAGTTGAATGAACATGTGTCTAACAATTCTTCTTGTCTTTCTGATTTACGAGGAACTTTATATTCAGGTTGTGCAAGAGATAAGATCAATGGGATTAGAAATGAAAGTGAGGTGAAGGTTATGGAGATTTTTTTGGCAAAAATGGAGTTTGGCCGAAAAAGGTGTTTCGCTGGAAAATATTGGATGTTTGTCGGAAAAGATGATCGGAGACAGAAAAAATGACAGAAGGACCAATTATGCTGATGGAAGTAAATTTGAGGGGCCACTTTCAAATAAAAAAAATTGGAAAGACCACTTTGAAACAAATAAATAACTTAGAGGAACAAAGAAGCAGTTTTACCTTTAAGTTTAAATATTTACTTAATATTTTTATAGATTTGAAAAACATATGTACTTTACCCTTCATTTTTTAATGTAAAAGATGTAAAAAATAAATAAATAAATAGGGAAGATATATATGATTGAAAATATATTGAGAAAAGAATTTGTATTATAGCAAGACCCTCTTCTTGCTCCATTATAATTTTGTTGCTATCTTCATTTGAATTTTTATTTGCATGGAAATGTAGTTTCAAATTCAACAAGTAATTTCATAGAAATAATGTTTCATACTCCATTGAATCACTAACAAATTGCTGAACAAAAGATATCGATAGAGGATTTTATGCTTTTAGGGTTTGAAGCATAATAAGCTTATTTCAGGCCTAGGTGTATGGCTTATTTAAACTCCTAAAAATAAAATATACTTTCAAATATAATTGTGTATTTGCACTCAAACCAGAAGGTGGGGGTGTCAAATACTATGATGCTTCATCTAGCCATATCCTATTTTGAATAAATTTCTACTATCAATATATATATATATATATATACTTTCAAATAAACTTTCGAATAAAGTTAAATGTTTTAAATGGCCAATCTAAGGCCAAAAGTTATTAAAACAAGCTTCGAATCCCTTTAGCACAAGCACCACGTGTCCATGTCTCAAATTTGCAATGCCATATCAACTGAATATAACAAGAAAATGCTTGGTGCACAATAACAATATTCCCAAAGAGGTGACAAATTTAGAGTGTGTGTACAAAAAGAAAATGTGAACAGCTCAAAGCTAATGATAAAAGAATTCTATTAGGAAGCTGAAAGATTCTGGAGGTGTTTTCAAGACGGAGGAGGAGGAAATGGGTGCAGTTGCAATTGATTACTTCTCAAATCTCTTTGCTTCAGAAAATCCTCCTTTAGTTCCTTCTGTGTTGGATGCAGTCCAAAGCAAAGTAACCGAGGAGATGAATAGTATTCTGGACAAGCCTTTTGTGGAAGAGGAAGTGAAAACGGCTATTTTTCAAATGTTCCCCGCCAAGTCTCCTGGCCCTGATGGGTTTCCTCCTTTTTTCTATCAGAATTGTTGGCATATTGTGGGGCTTGATGTTACATAGAGTATTCTTAGCTTTCTAAATGGAGGTAACTTTCTTCATGACTTGAATTATACTCATATTGCTCTTATCCCGAAAAAGAAAGACCCTGAATCCATGAGTCAGTTTAGACCTATTAGTTTGTGCAATGTAATTTACAAAATTATATCTAAAGTGTTAGCTAATAGATTTAAGCTGGTTCTGCCTGAGATTATTTCTGAATTTCAAAGTGTTTTTGTGCCGGGGAGACAGATTACTGATAACATTATCGTTGGCTTTGAGTTGACTCATATGATAAAAAACAAAAAAGCTGGTAAGCAGGGTTCTTATGCTCTCAAACTGGATATGAGTAAGGCTTATGACAGGGTCGAATGGAATTTTCTTGAGAATATGTTAATGAGATTAGGCTTTTCTCATAATTGGGTCTCTTTATTGATGAAGTGTGTGACTTCAGTATCATTCTCTGTCATTTTAAATGGGAAGGCTTATGGAAATTTCAAGCCTCAAAGGGGGCTAAGACAGGGTGATCCACTGTCTCCGTATTTATTCATTATAGTGGCTGAAGCTCTCTCAAAGCTTTTCTCTCAGGCTGAATTAAATGGTGAGATTCATGGAGCTAAAGCGTTTGTGAGAGGTCCTTCTATTTCTCACCTATTTTTTGCAGATGATAGTCTTGTTTTTGGGAAAGCAAATCTCCGGGAAGCAGTGATTATAAAGAAGTTGATTGATGATTACTGTGTGGCTTATGGGCAACTTATTAATTTTGAGAAATCCTCTGTGTTGTTCAGTCCGAATTGTTCGCAGAGTTCTAGAGAAACTATTATGAGTTGTTTTGGAATCCATTCTCAGGTTTATTCAGAATTGTATTTGGGTCTTCCCACAATTATTGGTCGCTCAAAAAAAAGTTCTTTTCAGCCTATTGTTGATAAGGTTTGGAACAAGATCAAAGGTTGGAAGGAGAAGCTGCTTTCTAGAGCAGGTAAAGAGGTTTTGTTGAAAGCTGTTGCTCAAGCCATCCCTGCTTATGCGATGAGTGTTTTTAAACTTCCTGTTAGTTTAATTTCTCAGCTTACAGGTTTGTTTAATAAATTTTGGTGGGGATCTGCTGAGGAGGAGAGGAAAATTCACTGGATGAGTTGGAGGAAGATGTGTCAACCGAAAAGCAAAAGAGGTCTGGGTTTTAGGGATCTGGAGGCTTTTAATTTGGCTCTGCTTGCAAAACAAGGTTGGAAGATTCTGAAGTTTCCAAACTCGTTAATGTCCAGGGTATTAAAAGCTAAATATTTTCCTATTTGTTCTTTCATGGAGGCATCAGTTGGTAATAATCCCAGTTTCTCTTGGAGAAGTATTTTGGAGGGAAGAGCAATTCTTTCGCATGGGATTAGATGGAAAGTGGGTGATGGTGTGAAGATCCGTGTCTGAGAAGATCCTTGGTTGCCTAAACCTTGGTCATTTAAACCGGTTTCTTAGAATCCTTTTCCTGGAGCTCATCTTTTAGTCTCTGCTTTAAAGTCATCTGACGGGTCTGGTTGGGATTCTCAGATTCTTCAACAATTTTTTCTTCCTCATGATGTGGAGATTATTCGTAGTATTCCCATTGTCCAGAGTAACAGAGTTGATGAGTTAATTTGGCATTTCACGACTGATGGAGTTTATTCTGTGAAAAGCGGATATAAAACCCTTCTACAATACCAAGCTCATTCAGTTGAGAGTGGTGTAGGTTCTTCATCAAATGATGCTGCCCAAATATGGAAGGTTCTCTGGTCTCTGAATTTACCTGAAAAAATGAAGATTTTTTGGTGGAGAGCTTTACGAGACATCCTTCCAACAAAGGCCAATTTGCTTAGAAAGAAAATGCAGATTCCTTCTGATTGTAAAAGTTGTAACGAGATGGAGACAGCGATGCATTGTTTCTTTTATTGTGATTTTGCAAAGGAAATCTGGTCTCGTCTCAATCTTTGGCAGTCGGTTAGTTCTGTTTTATCTGACAGTTGTCTTAACTGGTTTGGGGGCTTTATCATGGACAAGTCTCGTGATTCTGTGGCTTTTGCAATTCTAGTTCTTTGGAATATTTGGAATGCTAGAAATTTGAGAGAATTTCAAGATGTTCGAAAGGCAGCAGATGAGATAGTGTTTGATTGTGTTTCTAGTTGGGAGAGAGTGAAGTCCTCAAAGCAAGCTTCTCTAGCCAATACTCTTCCTGTTAAACCTGTTGTAACGTCAGTAGAGAGAAGAATGATTCCGGATGGGATGGTTAGATTAAATGTGGATGGGGCATTCTCTTTATCATCAAATCAAGGAGGTGTGGGTTATATTTTAGCGGATAAGGAGGGTAATTTTATTGCTGCAGGTGCTGAAAGTGATTTCAAGTCCCTTGGTCCTACTCATCAAGAAGCTATTGCAGTTATCAAAGGTCTTGAGATGGTGAAAGATTTGGGTTACAAGAAGGTTCTGGTGGAATCTGATTGTAAGGTTTTGGTGGAGGGTTTGAAACTTAATAAGTGTGACTTATCTGAGCTAGGATCCTTAAAGAGTGATATTAATAGGCTAGCTAACTGGTTTGATTCATGTCTGTTTTCTTATGTGAATAGAACAGACAATAAGGCTTCTCATACCATTGCCAAATGGATAGTGAGTGCTACTGTAAACAGGGTAAGGTTTAATACCCCCTGCTTTCTTGTTGGGTTCTCCCATGTTTTAGTGTTTTCAATAAATTCACATTTCAAAAAAAAAATGATAAAAATTGTGCTATTAGTGACGGATTTTAAATAAAAGATTAAAGGTGCATAGTGTGTATACATACAGTGGCCATAAAATTATGAGTCAAATTTTAAATCTTTATATTCAATAATGACTTAATTATGTCACAAGTCCCTGAAGTTTGGGATACTTTTGCCAGATACCCTTATTCTTTTTTTTTTCAATGTCTGACTCCCCGAAGTTACTTCTGGGTTTGTCATATACCCCTACTACCAATTCTGGTCAATTTTGCTGACATGTAACATCAGAATCCCGATCAGACGCAGAAAGTTAAACACCTAGTGCCTCGTGGGCAAAGATCCTTTTTTCCAAAACTTTGAAAAACTAAAAAACTTAATATTTTTATATTTTTAGTTAAATAAAAAAAGAAATAAAAGAATTGAAGAGAGATGTCGTCTTCGCTAGTGTGACATCACGCGACACCACATGACCAACCTCCTGCGTCTGATTAGGATTCTGATGTTACATGTAATCAAAATTGGTCAGAATTGGTAGTAGGGTTATTTGACAAACCCAGAAGTAACTTCGGGGAGTCAGATATTGAAAAAAAAAAAGTATAAAAGTATCTGACAAAAGTACCCCAAACTTCACGGACTTATGACATAATTAAGCCTTCAATAATTTGCATATATAAAGATGGTTTGTGACTTTGTGCTAGTTTTTAGTTCTTTGAAATCTGAAGTTCGATTCTTAATGTCTCTGTCTCATTTCCAAATTTTAACCCGAGTCTGCGAGTCTTGTCCCATGTAAACCACATGCCACGCCTATGAGCCAACCAAGGAACAATGTCATGGGATATCATTAGCCAACTATTAGTACCCGTTTTTTATCATGGTTATTATCTTTATTTAACAATTTAATCTTGCAGGAAAGATAAGATAATCATACTGCAACCAGGACGAAGGGTGACACGGTAAGATACTTAGTAAGCTCATGTCGCCTCGGTGTAGGACGGCATATCAGCAACACCACTAAGTTGGGAACTTCATGGACTACGTGACTTGAAAGGCTTTGGTTAAAGGAAGGTGCACAAAGCGTTCATGTCTTGACAAAGCACCCTCATGATAGATAAGGGACAGGGATGCTTTGATACCCATGACACTCTAAGACCTTGGACGCCTTAGGACAAAGCTGCTCACTTATATGACCGCTCACCTACTCACAACGTCCACTCACCTAGCTCACCCACTCATCGCTCACCACCCATCGCTCGCTCACCACTCATCGCTCACTACCCATCACTCACCACAATAGTTTCTGTTGGCTCACTTACTGTGTGAGCGGTGACTAGCCCACTTCCACAAACTTTACCACCAAGTCTTGCCCAATTACCAAGACTTGTCCAGCTCCTAAAACTTAGCCACCAAGTTTTGCCCTATTACCATTATACCCTTCACCTACTCTATAAGAGAGACTCATTATCTCCTTCCAAAGGCCAACTCCGCTAACTCCTCCAACACCCTCATCACCTTAACATTCTTTCCCAATCTCACCGCCCTTTTTAACACTTCCCTCATCCTAATACTTTTCCACTCCATTCATTCTGAGCATTTTTAGTATAATGGCAAAGAAAATACCATGGCAGAACACTGTAAAACACCACAAAATATAGGATACAGAACCACCTCATTTTCCTCCTTTCATCCCTCTTAAACCAGTGACATGGATAAAAAGCACTCCGATCGATCCTCCCGATGATTCTTCATGATGCTCCATCCGTTCTCTCCAAGCCACAGAGGCATGAATTTTTTTACTTTTACATACATCTCTCAAACTTACGGACTCAGAATCTCATTTTTTATTGTTAAACCTCTTTTACACAAAGTGGTCCAAAACACCAACCAAGCTCAGCCCCTGTGTGCTATATCTCCATGAACCAAATTCTCCAAACTCCAGAGAGCTAAGCAGATAGGATACTAAGGTATTTCAGCAAAAATGACCAGGAGTGCACCTCCATCATAAAACCCTCGAGTACAGCAATGAAAAAAATACCTAGCTATTTTCTGGCATACTAGGGCTAACTAGAAAACTCGACATGAAACACAGAGAAAATGCTGCTAGGTGCATAATGTCCTTTCTCTCCCAATCTTCAGGTTCTCAAGAAATTTTAAACTATGAAATCATATAGTTGTGCCCACAACAGCTACCAAGTTGGGTGCAAGTTTTTCGTTCAGTCAGAATGCTACAAGTCTATCAACTCCTGTTATGTGGTATAATGACGGCTTCTTCACAGTTGTTTACTTTATAGCGATGAAGTGATGCCAATATGCTTTGACGGAAAAGCCACACTATTATTGTACAACAGCACAGCTGGTTTTGCCAATGAAATGCATCCTTTAGTAACTCACAGATACCAGAGTAGAATGTATCTGATACATTTCATCCACTTGGCACAAAAAGCATGAGTAAAGGAGAACCCGTTTATGCTGACAAGTGGTCCTAGTCTGCATCACCAAGCCCATCACTCCCATCACCCCTCTTGGATATGGCAGTAAAATGTGAATTTGGTTTCTTTTTCTGGGAAGCAGCTTCAGCATTCTTCCGTAAAACAGCTCCTGGTGATGGATATGGTCGTTGTTGAAAAAGAGGACCCTGAAATTGACCAAGAAACAGATGATGTTCAGCCACGAGGAAGGAGATCTAAATAATTATTGTTATTTAGGAAACAGGAAAACAGGTTGACAGAATTATTTTTTAAAAATGCATAAAAAATAGATATCAAATACACCAATAAGAAAAGCAAATCCGAAGAAGATAGAAACAAAATAATTTCTCAGAACTCAGAAGGAAAAAAAAAAACGAATGTACTTACTGTTGCTGTTGTGTCAGCTGCTCGTGGCTGCACACCTTTCAGACCCACAACCCTGAAATTAATTGTTAGGTCAACATTTACTAATCAGGTTTTTGTTTAAAAAACAATGTTTATCTGCATCAGTAATTCAGCATCATTCAAGGATTTTGAATCCGTTCAATTTTATATTTTTCAGTTTACAAAAATTAAGTTAGTTTATATATGGAGGGATCAATTGACGTTATATAATTTCTAGCCTTCTATTGATCCAACCATTAAATTATCCAAATCTTGATCATTTGTGCCAAATTTTGAGAAAACTGATGAATAATAATGTAATCAAGTAGTGCTTTATATATTATTCACAAGAATATATTATGTTGCTGTATATTAATGAAGTACTAAACTAATTATTGTGAATTTTTATACATATTATATACATGAATGGAACTTTTCCAAAGTAGATTTCATGCGAAAACTATCTAATAAAAAGTTATTCGATGATTTAAAAGTGATTTTTAACTTGCATTGTACCGGTGCAAATGGATCCCTCCTTGGTGTGTGTAGGAAACAAAAAAGAAAAAGCTGTTAAACATACCAGCCACCACGAGGAGCATCTGAATAAGAGCTGGGGTCCATGGGATCCAACTCGTCATCGTCTGCATGTGCACGCTTCTTACCCCCTTTTTTACCTCCCTTATCAAACGGAGGTTTCCAACTGGACCTGGAAAGACAAATTGGGATCAATACTTCCTTTATGGCTTTGACAATGAATAACTCCTAGATTGTATCTAGTGTAGGTTTAATGGAAAAATCTAATTTGATAACTCAAGCAGTCAAGCCTATCTTCCGAATACTAATTCTTCCATAAAATCCCAATAAATTTTCATCTTTTCCGGTGCACAAATTCAGGCAATAATTCAGATTTACAAGAGGCCTAATGTAATCACATCCCATTTTTTATGACATAATTTTTTTGTAGGACACTGCCAGCAATACATATTTTCACTTCAAAAGATTGCTTCACTGCTCTTCAATTTTCTGTCTTTTTATGCAAAAATGCACTTTTCTCTAGCGAACTTTTACATCATATGGAAGAGAAATAAAAAGAACACTGTACTAGCAATACAAGATTTTTAAGCTGGTAAAATGTAGAAATATAGATGTTCTAAACGATAGGTAGTTACAGCTGAAATTTAATTATGTTATTAAGGTCATGGCCCAAGGATAGCAACAACAAAATCAGTCACAGAACAGCCAATTAAACAGCACATCAAATCTTCATACAAGAATATACCTTGGTTTGCCAGCCTTTTTATCAGAACTTTCATAGAGATGTGCAGTAGCAGCAATACTGCTTGGCTGGTTATTCAAACTTGAGGATAAATATTGGCATTGTGGAAGATTCAGAACTCTGCATATGTTCGTTTTGGTATAAGATATCAACCAAAAGAAATATTAGAGATATTTGCCACTCAGTAAGAGGGGAAAAAATAGTAAATAAATGTTTAGAATTTCTGAACGTAGTTGAACACACACACACTGCCTTTCATAACATGTGAGTTTTAATTGGAAGGGGAGGGGGTGAGGGTGCAGTGTTGCCGCCTTGCAGGTATTAGTATAAATCAGAGCCAAATAGATAGAATGTGGTTAACTAGTTCTGGTTATCATTAATTTTTTTTCCCTACTTTCCCTTGAAGAAGGTAAAGATGTGAAAGGTTTTTTATGCTTTACAATAGTGGGTCAAGCTAGGACGACACACTAACCTATCAATGTACTTCTTTATTGGTTCGTGGGATACCATGTTTTACTTGTTCTTTAAGATAAAACAGCCAATGCATGATCCATGTACCTTTAGTATAAAACAAAACAGTTCATGCAGCTGTCACAATATATACACATTACAGGCAGTAGCGGTGTCAGAAGAGTTCTCAAAAAATTAAGTGCTAAATAAGAAAAAGTCCCAACTGTACCTTGTGCAATGATTGCAGTAACCCCATGCCTGCACAAGGCCTACTCCCCATCCACCGCATCCTGTGCACCTATGTAGATTAGATGATTGATCATCCCCACCAGCAACAGACAAGTCTGGGTGATCAGACACAACTTCCTGGGCTGAATTAGGACGCTCCCATTGTGATAGATGAGTTTTAGTATTGTAGTAATACTTGTGACCTTAAACATAAAAAAGAAGAGTGAAATAAGTCATAAGATACAATAAAAAATTCATAAAAAGGAGGCCAAAAAAGATAAGAGATTTTGACTTTGTATTGTGCTTCCAATACCCATTAATGGTTAATGAGAAAACTAAAATCAAGCAATATGTTAAACAAACAGTCACTCTGAAGACTATTCTTACATGTGTTTAAAGATCTATTTTTCTGAATACAAAAAGGAATGTGTACCATGACAAGTTGTCAAGTTATAAATGGTCACGTAGATAAAGAGCAATTTTTTTTGTTGCCGCATGTGAGAACAGGTAGATTAACTTATTCAAGTACATGTGAGAGAAAATAATTGAAGTAATACTCTTAGTAGGAAGTAAATTCAAACTCAGTTCCTACCCTGCTAATAAGAAATTCACCCCTCTTGCTTCAGAAAGGCAGGAAATTCTATTACCTCCTTTTGATGATAGAAATATAAAATAAAGAAAATCGCTGAAAGACTAAATGCAACCAAGAGAGTTCATTTGTGCTGAACCTGTTGTTTCATCCAGTGCCTCCACCCAGTTCTCAGGAAGACGTGATGGTGATTCCACAGTTAAGGAAGTTCCATGAGGTTTTTCCCATTGACTCTTCCCAGTACTTTCATTATAATAATAACATGCACCACTGCCAGGATCTTTTGCCTCCACCTACACGCAAAATTAGTAAGCCGGACTTGTAAATGGTTTAATTAGGACTGAATCGTGTCTTGACTGATCACACAAGATTCTTTATATAACAGGATCAGTATTAATTGCAATGATAATATGATATACAATCCTAATCCTAATCTAACAAAAGAATGAAACCAAAAACTGCTCCTAACTGATTCTGTTGAATATATACACACAAGGTCTTAACATATATATTGGACTTTATTTTGAAAGAAATTGGTTAGGGAAGAAAATTACTAGATAGGATGATAAGATATTCTCCACAAAAAAGCTACAGAGAGATCCAATTACAGAAGAACAGTCAAAGAAACACAAGAAAACAAAGCACAATGGCACCTAATCTCTAGGCATATCCTCTTAAGAAAACAAAAAGAATCACCAAGGGGCTAATCAGAGATTGGGTCATGTGACAAGCAGGCCAATCTCTTGGCATATCTAACAAAGAAACACCTCTAAAGTTACATTGGCTTAACAATATAAACAAGCCGTAAAAATGACCCTCTCCCAATTGTTATCTACATATGAAGTTCCCTTGAAAGTTCAAACACTTCTTTCCAACTATTGGCAACAAGAACAGCAAACACAATGCACTGCCACAGAATTTGAGCATCTTAGAAGTCAAAACCGGTAAAATTAACATAGGTAAACACTTATAACAAGTTATACGCACCCATCCTGGAGGCAACTTTTCATTTTCCAAATGTTCAGCTGACGTACTACCCTTCTGAAATGCATAAACAGGCAGTATGTAAGGTAATTGAAGAGGACAAGTTAAAAATAAAAGACTGTAAACTGTCCAAGTGAGAATTGAAAATAGAATTCTGTATTAAAGGTTCAGTGCAAGAAACGTTGAAAGCTTTAATATCACGAGTTCAAAACAAAATGAAACTTGCAACACTGTATTTTAGGGTGAAACGTCAGCAATAAATTACCTCTTCGCCTCCAGGGGAATAGGAGGAATAAAATTGAACTAACTCAAACACTTGGAGTAGAAGTGAGAAAACTGAAAAGAACTAATCATGGATAACAAAGAAAAACGAAATCAAAACTCGTACAATATCTTTAGTATGCGTATCATCTTTGAGAATTCCCCTAGCTCTCAACTTCTGCTTGAGATACTCGGGCAATTCTTTCGCTGCAGGTTTCTGCTCTGAACCTCTATCAAGCTTAGATTCAGGCTGACTCACCGCATTGTTACCTGCTTCACAGTTCCAGAAACAACAGAGTCAAGGTGTATACTGACTGGCTTAGTCATTGGAAATTTGGAATGTTAAAAGGGTGATGCAGCATGGCTCCCCTATTTATCTAATTAAGTTTACCTGCAGAAGTATTACGTGTGTGAGCATCAAAATAAGCACCACCACCAGGTACACCATATCCATTACCGATTTCAGTGTTACCTAACATAGAAGTAAAGATATATAATCCCAATTCTAAATTATGAATATAATACAGTTATAGACCAAATTAACCAACAATAATGATTTGATGTTTAAGCATATAAGAGAGAAGCAAGTGGTAGTTTTGCTTAGGCTTAGTTAGATTAGTTACAGCTGTCCTAACAGCTGTGTATTTCCTTTTCTATAAATAGAGTTAGTTACACTAGGAATGATTAGCTATTCATTAATACAAAAGTTAGTTTTACATTTTCCCTCTCTTCTCTCTCTCTCTCTCTCTCTCTGTTCTCCCTTTCTCTGTTTACACTCTCTTACAAAGCAAAAGAACATTACTTCAAAAAGAAAAGAACTTTGATGAGAAAACCCCACCTAAAACTCTTTTGATATAAAAACATCAAGTTTCTTTCCCCTCGACTACAGTTAGAGGACAGGCCTAGTTGTATGTTTCCAACATCTTCAGAACAAAGACTGTTGTGAACAAACTCTAATGTAGTATAAAAAAAACTAGGACAATATATGTAGCAGCCAAGGGATACCGAGAGAGGAAAGAATGCGCAAAAGATTGGAATTCTCCTACCGTCCCTACTCCTTCCACGGCATGGTCCACTTTGCTCCACCTCAGATTCTATGGTTCCTACTACTGGGGAGATTTGATCAACACCCTTACTTTCTTGCTCACACTCACACCACCCTCTTTTACAATCTTTCCACCAATCTTCCTAAATTACCCTTATCCCATTCCACACTTCACACACCCACATGCAGAACCCCAACACCAACCCCACGGTTTAATCTTCTCCATCAATGGTACAAGAATAACCTTCACCCTCTCAACCTCAGGGCAAAGCACCACCTTCTTCCCAATAACTCTCTACTGCCCCCTTCGCGACCACTGCCACCATCACCTTGCCGCCACCATCCCGCGAGTGCGTGCACAGCTGGACTTCCGATGCATGTTGAATCACAGGTCACAAACTCTGAACTATCCGTCCTTTCAATATTTTTACACGGACGGATAGGGCATCCACAAGAGCAAATGCATCCTGTATTTTTTCGTCAGACACGAAATCCGTCTGTAGAAGGTGAATTAAAATTTTGACAGATGCAGGATCCGTCCTTGTCAACGGATAGAAGAGCTGACTCCATTAATTGGTTTCAAAGCCTGCTCCTCCTTGAACGTCGTTTCCTTCTTCTAATCTGTATATCGGATACGCCATCCAACACTGCAAATATTTTGACAGATTGGAAATCTGTCTAAGGAAGAAGATGAAGGTGGGTGTCTTTTGATGGTCAGATATGGTCAGTGGGTCTTGGGTTCGGTGTCACGGAGGAGGGGTGAGTGTCTCGAGACTGTTGTGTCTAGGGGGGCGAATAGAGGAGGCTGGAGGCGGTAGTTCAAGGCAGATCGCAAATTCCTCCATGGAATAAGATGGGGGTGGGTGTGAGTAAGGATAAAGGAGGGTATTTTAGGTGGTTTGGGTGCAAAGTTTGTGAAAGGGTGGGTGTGAGTAAGGAATGGTGGGTTTTAATAAATCCCCCCTTCTATTGTCAGTGATACATTTGCTCATCTCTCAAAACAACAGTTGTGGCTATCCCCGAGGATGTAACTCTGGCTCTAAACCTCAGCTTATATGCAATGAGATGACTGTAACTGCTTGGGCCACACCATAGACAAGTGCAAGGATTTTGCATGTCCATCCCTTTGCACTGCTCATGCTGCACAGGCTACTCCTTACATCCTTCAAAACCCCTTTATATAGAATAGAAAGCTGAAGACCTAACTTTAAACCAAATTCTTCCCATTAGAATTAATCTAGTCCTAGCCATCTAAGGTAACATGTCATGAACATAAAGATATAAACAAAATACGAAATAACATTGTCTTAGCTCACATTCTCTTTAATTAATACATATACAATGCAAAAACATACTCCTGAGTAATATCAACATGGTCATATGCATCTATAACCAATAGAACTAGTATCCAATAATCAAATTTGACAGGAAACACAGATCAATTATCTTCAATTATATTTACCAATATAAATATTTCAAATCCATTTGGGCCTCTGATTCATCACAAAAGGAGAGTAGGAAACAATTCCTTTGATTTAATGCATAAAGATATTAAGCATCAACAATTAGAAGAGGAGCAGAAACCATTATATCTCTTTATTCTACAGCGACCTAGACCAAAAAAAAAAAAAAAAAAAAAAACCTGCTTGTCTCCAAACTGATCCCAACACGAGAAAATATATAACAGAGCTTCAAATGGGCTTTATGACTGTAACATGCTGCCAGCATTAATGCCAGTGCAGATATCAAGGAAGTCTAAAATATCTAAACTAATTTATAAAGAAGACAGTGATGAGTATCGCTGCACCAGGACTGCAAACATAGTCATGGGAGAAATCCTTGCTTCTATCTAAAAAAGAGAAGAAAAACCTTGCAGGTGAAACAACACTTACCCAACTATCTACCTCCACTATTTGATGCATTCGAAGGACGTGTGATTTTTCTTTCTTATCTTTCGGATAAATAAGTTCGCTAAAATAAAAATTAAAAAGGCTGTACAGAACGGAGAAATGAGACACCCTTCTAAATGATGCTAAAAAAGAGGCATCCACGAAAAGAAAGTCAAGGACTAGTAGTAATCATCATATTCATGATAATTAGAATTTAGGGGTGGCCCTGCCTAAGTCTGATTATGGGAGAGTGAGTTAACCTTGTTTGTTAATGGGTTAAGTGAACAACAACATAAGCGGGCTTGACACCACATCTTGACCCAAAACCTTAAGGCATTAGGTCTATGGGTTTTTCCACTTATATGTTGTTCAACCTACCCTATCTCTCCAATATGGAACTTCCTTTGTTTCCCAACAATGAGAAACAAAAGATAAGGCCAAGACAGTTTAGCATCCTCAACTCCAAAAGGAGAGGATGCAAAATACAAAGAAATTAAGCTGAGGACAAAACGAAGATAGAAAATTGTAGAGAAGTAAAAGTACTTTGTTAAAGAAATTAGGTGACATACGTTCTTCTAGATGTCCAGCTTTACCACGCTTAACAGCCATTTCAGCCCTATGCTCCGTAGCCATCTTCAACAGATGTTCCTGTGTTTTAAAAAATATATAAATTTAAGAATAGAAAAATGGGATTGCATGCTGTCCATACTTATATTCTTCATAGAACAGAAATAAAACTAAAGCCGATCATGATTTCATCACACACCTTTAAAGCATTGGGGTCACGACGTTCTGAGAATATGTCCGAATTATCCTTGGTAGGCGGATCCACTGTTCTTACCTCTCTGAAATGCCACAACACAAACCCCTAATTTTGTCACTCTTGATTTCTAAAATCACTTACGATATTTCAGAAACAAGAAAGTAGTCCACAAAAGAAAATATCAATTCATACCTTTGACTCCTTATGACATTCTGGGTGGCAATTTCCTATCCGCGAATACAAAGAAAAAATAATGAGAATGATTAAAATAAAGAAACGAAAAATTAAATACAAGAGATACAAACTTGTTCACGTAAGACGGCATCCCGAGCAGCACCATCAATATCACTGTTGTTTAATTGTACTCTCGAGACATTTGTTGCAGAGTCATCAACTTTCTGTGTAAAACTGACACTGGACTCTTCTGAATTAGAGTTCTCAACATTCGGATATCCTCCAGCGACATGGGTTGAAACCTTGTTTGGTTCCTGCTGCTCAGTGGGAGGGGGCCCTGAGGTTAGGGTTTGACAAGTAACATAACAATATGCATTGTTACCAAAGGTATGAGGAGCATTGGGAGGAGCATAGACATTCGCGTTCACATTCGAGTGATATTGAGGTCTGATCTCAGCAGGCTGTACCTGACCGGGGGGGACTGGCAGTGAATGCATTGTTTGAGCAATGTTTGATGAATGATTAGGCCAAGAATGAACACCTGGTGGGATTGGATGATCTTGGGAATTCTCCGTATCCAACGAACGCGCTCAATTAAGAGGAGTAAAAGACCTTTAATTTCTCTCTAAACCTTCAATGGGTAAACGACTAGTATTAGCTGTTCCTGCAGAACAAACAAGAAAAAACCATTTATGAGAATCTGGCTATGATGCATGGCCACTCTAAATTGGTTGATGTTGTACTCGTGTCGGGTAATTGGTACTGGTACCTAAGGGACCTACCCAAACACACATGATAAGTAATTACATCATATCAACCAAATAAAAGTCATCAATTCAAGCAATAGACCAAGAATCAAAGCTAATTTTCGCTATTAAATGAAACAAATACACATGACTGGTTTCACTACTAAATGTAACAAACTACTACTCCCTCCGTCCCTATACATGAGGTTATTTTGGTATATTTCATATCCTTTGATAAAGTTGGTTAATTTAGTTAATTAGATTGAAAATGTGAACATTTGATATGTATTTTTAAATCTACCTCTATTAATATTATTGGGAATCTAAGAAGTTTTAAATAAATAGAAGTGTTCGTGAAAAAAAATAATTAACTGTCACTAAAAATTTGTATAGAATCTTATAAATAAGAACAAAATATAAGTCCCAAAAGGGTCTTATACATGGACGGAGGGAGTATTTCACTTACTTTACACCAAGTTTCCTTCTAAATATGTTTTGGATTAATTGAAATCTTTCATGAAAAGATTAGTTGAAACATTGTAGTCAACATATTATGAAAATTGTATGTGATTAATCACATTATTCTTGATATACTTATATCCCTATGCAATGTATCATGTCATGTTGGAATCCTAGTTTTTAGAAATTTTTTTGTGCCCCACACTACCTTTGTTGTATCCATACTACTACTTAGGTGTCTGAGAATTCAAAATTGAAGGCAGAATCAGGAACAATAATGTTTTGAGGCAAAGAAATTCAATGGAATTATGTCAAACAATTCACATATGCAATTAATTTGGGCACAGATGGAGATGAATTGAAATCGTAAGTGCTAGAATTGCAAAAGGGTTAAAAATATTACTGAAGCTGATAAAGTGCAAAGAAGAACGTAATAGAAACGTAGGAGCATATAAAAATGAAGAAGTAAAGAAAGAACAGTTTCAGCCGTGACTTAGAGCAATGGATTCAGAGAGAGAGGGAGAGAGTTACTGTGTTTATAGGGTGGATGAAAGAGACCACAGAGTGCTTCTACCAACGGCTTTGGTTACTTGCGAATGAAGCTCGTCAATTCTTTCTGAACGTGAATCACAGATTCGCAGCAAGGGTAATACAGAATCATCATTAGTGTCCAATTTAGAACACCGCTCTTTATTATACTCTCTCCGTATACAAGTGTCTTTGATTTTTATTTTTATTTTTTTAATTTTGGTGTTATTTATAAAATTTTATCTCAATTTCTAATAAAATTTAATTATTTTTGCATTAAATATTTTTTATTTATATAAATACTCTTTTTGTTCTTATATATAAGACAATTTTAGGAGATTTTACGTCCATTAAAAAAGTTGGTTAATTTAGTTAATGGTAATAGAAATATGAATATTTGATATGTATTTTTAAAACTACTCGTCTTAATAAAATTGGGGAATTCTAAAAAGTGTAAAGTAGATAGCATGTTTGTGGAAAGAAGTAATTAATTGTCATTGAGAGTCATATTAATAAGAACAAAATAAAAATATCAAAATGATCTTATATTTAGGGATGAAAAGAGTAATAATTACAGGAATAGTTTTGAATAAATATATGAAATTTTCAAGTTTCCAATGTCATTAACAAATTTAACTTTGGAAGATATATTAACAATCATTCCATTACTAACTTGTTAATATTACCATTATATTTTGCACTAACTTGTTAATATTAATTTTCAATTCGTCCACTTTTTATAATTCTTTTGCACTAACTTGTTAATATTATTACCATTATATTATTACTCACACTCATATATTTAATACTCACACCTCAATCCTATTATTTACATGCATGATCCTAAAAATCCATATATCAATATTCACACTTATATACCTAATACTCAGACTTCAATCTTATTATTTACACATATAATCCTATCACTACTCACACCCACCACCTTCTCAAAAATCTTGTTAACCCAAAACCTTCACAAAAACTTGATCAAAGAACCTCGATCACCCAAAACATTGTGAATTTCATGGTTTTTGTTCTTAATCCAAGATAACATTCTTCTTCTTCTTCATCATCGTCTTTCTTTCTTTTGGCAATATTTTACCATGTTTCTATTTTTATATTTGTGTATTGGACGAAGAGACAATCCATCATGAACCATGCAATTGATGCACCATCTCCACCCATATGGATGAGTCATCCATTCAATACAAACGAATGAGGTATCCGTCAACCAAAACGGACAAGCCATTTGTCTTCACAAACGGATCAGCCATATGTTCCTATACACGGATGAGCCATTTGTTCTCTTGTACATGAATGAGGCATTTTTTCCATTATAGGATGACTCATTTGTTTTTACATGAGCCATCTGATCCTATATACTTATTGGAAATTTTTTTAAAATCTAATATAGTCTAACATTCTTCTTCAGCCTATATCAATTGTGTAAGGTGATAATCCTCATAACTTGGATGATAAGGAAAAATTTATACCAAACGCTCAAGAAGTTAATGAACCGCACAATAGCTTCCCGGATTGTATCATCTCTCACTCTGAGATAATTAACCCTTAGTGATTAATTATTCATTTTAATAAAACTATACAAATTTGTAGGTTTTTCCTTCTTGAGATGAATTAGTAGAATGGTGTCAACAAGTTGGACGCGACAATGGATTTGTCGTTGTCATTGTTCGATCCGAGCGAGATCATTTGGGTAATCCAACAAAGGCATATCCAAGCCATATAGCAAGCACAATATATGTAGGGTATGTTACTAGGAGAGCAAGATCCTTTGAACCCCCCTCAAATGGTCCCTCGGTAGCCTCATCAGCAGGTGCAGACTCATCTTCCCTGGAATCAATAGGTGGTGATGTATCGCCACTCAATTCAGCAGTCCCAGATGTTCCAACACATTCATCGCCAATATATCTCTCATCCACTCGACGCTTTCGGCTAGACATACTGGGAATTGGGCAACCAACTCGAGTTCCAGTTTGGGCCTCTCGTGCATCTTGAATACTACGACCATGATTTTGGCCTCTATTTCCCACACCTCTGCGTCCGGCCCTGGAAACGAAAAATTCTAGTAGTCATCATCATAGGATTATTTACATAATTACCAAATAAAGGGAGAAAGTTAGAAAGGCGTGGAGTGGGTGGGCATGCGATAGAAGGAGAAGAACTGAAGATTGAAGAAACTTTTGAATAAGAAGGAGAAGAGAAGACCGATTGACTGATTTAAGGGTTTTTTTACCCAAAAACACAACAAATAGGATAAAAATAACCTAGAAGATTCTTATTTTAAAAAAAATCGAAAAACGATGTCAAATTGGACGTTTAGGGCTCAAGAATGCTAATTCGCCAACTCTGCCATAAACTCGCGAGTTTACAAGAGTCTACCAGTATCCACCTGAGTCACTTCACTCCGAGTTTCCATTAGTTTCAACTCGTTTACCATAGATAGATTCGTAAGTTTCTAAGTATTAGCACTAGTTTTTTACAACCATAGTCATCATACTTGAATTGAATAAAACAAACATAATTTAAGTTTTTAAGTTAACTTAATTAATTAAATATCAACAAAACTCACGATAAGTATTTCAAGTAAATTGAATATAAAACCACATTAATTTGAAATGAAGTAATAATTTTATTCATTTAAATAAGAAATCAAAGAGTTTTAACAAGAAAACCTGTAGTTTTGTACAAAGTGATAATTTGTAGTATCTTAATGATACTGCCCATGCCTACTACAAGTTAAGTGCTTATTGCACACAATAAAAAAATGGGAATTTGGGTAGGATATAACACCACATATTGCACACAACAATAATGGGAACTTTAATATATAAGCAACAATGAGATTAATATACAAACAGACAACAAAATATCATAAGTTCAAAATGAACAACAAGCTTGTATAGTATCAAAACTTTAATCAACACTTGAAGGGGTGAAGCAATGTAATAATCAATATGGCTATTACACCTTATTTAATTAATTAAAAAAAAACTAACTGGATATGGGATGGATAATGAATCTGTCTAGAAGAACAGATAAGGCATCCGTTTGGGGGACGAACAACCCATCCATTGCGGGATTCGGATAAGGCATTCGTTATGGTATACAGATAACCCATCCATTTTGGAGGATGGATAGGGCATCCGTTACAGGGGACGAATAACAAATCCGTCAAGGGCAGCGAATAAAAAAACTGCCTAATCAATTCGAATGAAACATATTTGAGACTCGATGCAGTGAAGAACATGCAGCAACCTTCAAAGACGAACATATAGCAAGACAAAGATGAACATGCATCGTACTTTAAGCTTGTGCGTGCCAACTCCGCGATGATGAACATGTATTTATGGACCCTTCAACACCTTGGATTTCCCATGGTGCTTTAGAAAGATTTCTTAAGTCTTTCATAGAAGGTGACCCTACCTTCATACTCATGTAGGTAGATACATCAAGTGTGTCTCTTTAGCACCACACAAACAAAGGGATATGTATTTAGATCTTATAACTCAACATCACAATAAATTTTACGACGGTGGTGGACCACTAAGTGCGCTACAGCACCACCCAAACAAAGGGTTATGGATCCATTCGGAATCTCTTGCTCAATCTCACAACAACACTACCACACACCATAAGGATGAGAATGTAGTCCTTATAAAGTAATTATATGGCCTCGTTTGACTGACAAATGGGTAGCCACCATACTTTTCCCATCTTAAAAGGCAAATCTCATGTACACTTATGATACTAACTTAAGGCCACAAATGATAGAGGATTTGAAGGATTAATTATCAAGGACAAAGGGCTAACTTAGTTCAAGTAACATATTTCTGATTTTGGATAGATTTGAATGCATTTTAGAAATCAAAGAATGTAAGCATGAATTGAAAGATTTAAAGAACTTACACTTAATAATGATGTATAAGCATTAAGGAAGCTAGATACACCTAGTATATATTTTGCGGTATGAACTCAAAATCTCCAAGAGAAAGTCACCAACACCAACATTTATAGTTGGCTAAACTACATATTTGGTCCCTTTCCTTTTTTTTATTTCAAATTGGTCCATTACCTTTATTTAGTGTCAAATTGGTCCCTTACGTTTGTATTCGTTAGCGTCGTTAGTCCCAAACGTTAAAATATGTTGACACTGTCTATTTTTATCCTACGGGGTCGTTACCTCTACACGTGGGTCTCCTACGTGGCACGTTCTCTCTCCCTCTCCACGTATTCTTCTTCTTCTTCACAGCATAAAAGGGATTTAGGGTTCTTCGTTTGAACCCTAAAACGTATTCCTCTCGAAATCAAAGAGCAAGTTCCATGGCATCTAGCAATTGCAAGTGTAATTCCACCCCAAATCAAAGTGCAAGCATGGATTCGCATGGTTCTTGTTTGTATTGCAGCAAAAAATTTGGTCAAGAAGAAGCTCATTTCTGTCATTACACAGTGAAGGCGGTGGTGCGCACTGCACTCATAGTCGACCACTATGGGTTAAAATTTTGGGACTACCGGTTCTACAAGGTATGGGCATCAAATACTCTGTGTTGTTTTTCCCTTTTATTACTCTGAGTTGTATTTGATCCTTCATTCCTCTTTGATTTTGCAGAAAGGTGTGAAGGATTCAGGCTGTGGCTTCTTTCAATGGTTGGATGCTGATGAAAGTGAGAAGGATGAAATGATGATGAAGCAAGAAAGGAAGATTTCTGAGATCAATTGTGCGAAGGATTAAGTGATAATGAAGCAACAAATGCAAATTTATGACTTCAATTCAGAACTTAATGCAGTTCATGATAAATTGAAGGGAATTAGAAGAACCCTCAAATTGTTGAAATTCATTTTGTTTGTGTTGTTTTTGTTTAGCTTATCTGTCTTATGGAAGTAGGGGGTTATGGAAGCAGAGGTTATGGAATTAGGGAGTTAAGGAAGTAGGAGGTTCTGGAATTAAGGGGTTAGGGAAGTAGGGTGTTATGAATTTTACTGTATTATGAAGTATGTCGTGTTTATGAACTACCAAGTGCAATGAATTGGCAATTATGTTTTTACCAAATTTTACTCTGAGTTATAAAATTGCAACATGTACTATTTTTGCAACGATACAAATAAGAAGTTGAGATACAAATTTGCAACCAGTAACAAATTTGAAAATTTTGCAAAGATAGAAATAAGACATGAGATACAAATTCACAGATAGCATAAGCTAACAAATTAAGTCAAATATAACAACCAGTACCAAATTCCATACATAAATAAGCACTCATAAGTGCATACTTTATCTGTCATAAGCAAAAGTGCATGCATACCATATTCAGGCTAAACATCCATAGTATCTGTGTTGCCTTTTAACAAAAGTGCATGCATACAAAAACACAAAATATAAAGACTTTCTGCTATGCAAAACAAGTCTTTCATGCTACGACCAAAATATAAAGACTATTACATTGCCAAAACAAAAACACTACTACACTATTTCATCTACTTCCATGGCCTTCTTGGAGTCAGCTTTGGAGGTCTTGCTCCATGTTGAGTGCTTTGAAGTGTTTGTTCAGTGGTAGTCTTTGGTGCCACTTCAGTGGTAGTCTTTGGTGCAATTTCAGTGGTCCTCTTTGGTGCAGTTTGAGTGTTGGCACTGGTTGTGGCTTCTGTGTTAGATCTTGTAGTGACCTTGAATGCAGTTTGTGTAGCAGTCTTTGGTGCAGCCTTGTTTGCCTTGATTGCATCTTCACTGCTACTTTTTGTTGTAACCTTGCTAGCCTTGGTCCTTCCTCCTTGTACATTCTTTGAAACTGCGCTTTGTGTAGTTTGACTTCCTTGATGTGCAGTACTAGCCTTGGTCCTCCCTCCATCTACACTCTTAGCAAATGATAATTAATACCATGATCGTCCAAATAAATTTTGAACATCATAACAGTGAGCATAAGTGAATAGAACCTGATTTTCCTCCTGTTGTAATTTGTGTAGCTTTTGATCCCTGTGTCGCTTGACTTTCCTGTGTAGCTTGACTTCCTTGTGTTGTTTGTGTAGTTTGAGAGGCTTAAAAGATTCAATGTAGAAAGTATCAATGATTATAGACTTATTTAAAATAATTTGATAAGATGAGGGACATATTTGAAACAATTTTAATAGATAAGGGACTTATACTTGAGCTATGCCCTTTTGCAGTTTTTTCTTAGAACTCCTGGTTACCCTAGCAGGTCTTGGGATTTCAGCTTGGCCTTGTGTCTGAGGTTGGGATTGGGACTGAGTTTAGGGATGTGTTTGGTTTTGGGTTTGGCCTTGTGTCTAAGGTTGGGATTGGCACTGAGTTTGGGGATGTGATTGGTTTTGGGTTTGAGCTTGGGTCTGAATTTGGGATTGGGCCTGACTTTCAGTAGCATTTGCACTTGCAGGTTCTTGTGAATCAGGAGAAGGAGGCACTGGACATCTAAGAATGTTGTGACCATCTTGTTTGCATCTCCTACACTTGCCCTTCTGCCCCTTCTTGGATACTCTTGTTCCATCATCTACCAACTCTTCCGCTTCCTTCCTCCTTGACTTTTTTGGCCTTCCAGGGGCCCTTCTTAGAGGTGGAGGCAAAATTTCAGAGTTCTCATGAACTTCCCATAGGTTACTTCCATTGACAGGGAATATTATGGGCGCATAACATGCCTCATAATTCTCTTTCCTGAAGTACACAGGTATGTAATCTTCTGGTTTTAGCTGCATCTCGTTCATGCAAGTAATTGCATGCACACAAGGGATGCATGTAAGTTTCCATTTTTTCCAACTGCAATCATTTTCCTGTAGATGCACTGTATGTTGCTCAGCCAAGTCCTGTGTATGCCTTACTTCAAAAAGATGTTCACCAGCCATTCTACCAAACAATTAAAAGAGTTAATTACAATTGGTGATAAAAAAAACAGAGCATAACAGAGACTTAAATTAAAATTGACTTACCTAACTATCCATCACCTAGTTAAATCTGCTTCCTTTTCCAGCTTCTTCATAATCCTAGGCAGAACACTATTTTTATATGCTTGGATTCTCTTTCTAGTAGATGACCATCTTTCCATCAAATATACTTTGATCTCTTCTAAAATTGTGATTATAGGTTTTTGCCTAGCATTAAGGTTGACACTATTGAAAGTCTGACATATTATTCACCACAACATCACATTTTGGATTGAAATCAAAATAGCTTTTGCTCCGGTGTCTTGGAGAGGTTCTGATAAGATGCTTGTAAGCTTCCAAGTTATCATTCTTCATCTCATTCATTACTTTCAACCAAGCTCTTGGATAAGTACTTTTGGTTGCCTTTCATATATGTGGACTAGAAGTTTGACTGTGGATCCTGGATTGGATTTCAAAAGCTCGTAACAGTAGTCCTTCACCCTTGCATACTGCTCCTTATGTGTTCATCTACCAAGTCCATTGCTTCTTTCCTAGCCCTATATGCCTTGGACCAAGTCACCCCAATATTCCACTTCTCATGTGCCTTATCTTGTATATCACCTAATTTTATTTTGGGGTTCTGCCTAACGCTGGAATTCAGTCTACTTCCAAGCCACTTATAAGTCATGAACTTCACATTGAAAACCTTGTTGCATGTGTGCTTATCAACCACATGTCTTAATTGCCAAGTGTCTTCATTTGGTAACTTGCCACAATATGCATAAAATTCACAGCCAGGTTTGCAGCCTACCCTTACCCTTCTACGATCATTTTTGGTGAATCTCAATTGTCTATTGTTGTGCACAGCATATGTTTTCACAGCTTCCTTGAACTCCTCCCTTGTACCAAATAATGTACCAGCAGTCCACTTGTAGTCCTCCATACTTCTTGGCATTTTGAATAAGGGATAATTCTGCCTCACCTCTTCATCTGACTTCGTATCAGCACCACTTTGAAGTTCTTCAGACATATCTTCATCCTCAGATAAGCCATGGAGCCTTGGAGGAACTTCACCATCACCTCCCATGAAATGCATGGAATCATCACCTTCTCCTTCTCCTGCCTCCTCTTCTCTTAAAGATGCTGAAGCAGCACCTTCAACATCAGTTGCAACTCTTGATGGTCTTCCACGCTTTCTTTTCGGTTCAACATTACCATGACCAGTTTTTCTCTTTCTAACAGGATCAGGTGCACCCTCAGATTCTGCTACAGTGTCAGGTGCACCTTCAGGCTCTGTTGCAACCTAAGGTTCTGCTACAACCTCAGGTGCACCCTCAGGTTCTGCTACAGCCTCATGATCAACCTCACTGTCATGCTCATATATAGGAAAGTACCCCTCATCCCCCACTTCATCATCAGAATCATCAAACGTAATGTCTTGAGCACTATCTTCACTGACTTCACTTTGGTTGTCATCCTCTTGTTCATTCATAATGTCATTCTCCTTTTCTGGTACACCCTGGGGAATTTCAGCATCATGAGGTGCATCATGATCATGTGTTCTTGGTGGTTCTGCAACTGGCTCTACAATTTTAGGTTGTGAGATTCGATGTGTTAAATAAATCCTCACCTTCCCATTCTTCTTGGCCAACAACATCATTTCTCCTGCACCTTCATCGTCTCGTAGTTGCTTCAACTCATGGTCACATCTATACCAAATTTTATCAATGCATGGATACTTTAAATCCTGCACTATGTCCAACATTTCATAATAGCTCCACCTATCAGGATCACACTTCCACCTTGTCCTGATCCCTTCGTAACGGGTCCTCTCTTCATTCTAAAACCTGCCCCCATGAAAAATTTCAACCTTAAAATAATGTTCCATGCCTGCATTCAAACAAAAAATAGCTTTTAGAAATGAAATTGAAAATAGAAACATTCAACAAACAAACATCAAATAACGAAACTGAAATTGAAAATAGAAACATTAAGGGCTAGCCAACATTAAACAAATAACAAAGAACAACCCCATGCAGAGTATCCCAAAGAACAAAGAACACAGATCAAATATCAAACAAAAATGAAAATAGAAACATTAAACAAAGAACAACCCCAAACGAACATTAAGCAAAGAGCCACATGCAAACTACCCCCAAACCCTCATAATACACAATACCCAATTACACAGGTGCCCATTAACTTGACACAAAACAAATCAAACAAAAAAACAGAGCAAACCCCTCTATTTCAAAAAGCCCAAACCGTGTACAGGATATTGAGCACTTCCCAACCCAAAACCCTAAAACCATAACATCAGATTGAACAAACCCTTGAATCAAGACCAATGAACCCCTTAAATGATAACAATTCAACATAGATGGAAACTCGTACACTAGTTCAAAACACGCACCTTGTTCTGGAATATCACGAACATGGCTTCGCGAATGTCTTCTTCTAGTCAATGACAGTGAGTAGTGAGGATTGAAGCTTCAATGACAGTGAGTGAGTGATGCCCTAACAGAGGAGAGGCTCCCTCCACTTGCCCTCTGTTTCTTTCTGACGTTCAGTTTCCCTCCAAACACAAAGTTATAGAAGAAGGAAGAGGAAATGTTGCAATCTCAAAACGACACCGTTTTGACCCAACACTTAAGAGGGAGAGAGAACGTGCCACGTAGGAGACCCACGTGTAGAGGTAACGGCCACGTAGGATAAAAATATATGGTATCAACATATTTTAACGTTTGGGACTAACGACGCTAACGAATACAAACGTAAGGGACTAATTTGACACTAAATAAAGGTAAGAGACCAATTTGAAATAAAAAAAAGGGAAAGAGACCAAATATGCAGTTTAGCCTTTATAGTTTCTTGCTTCTCGTTCCTCCAATTCAATCCCATAGCTTCATAAATCCGATAAACCACTTCTGATTTTTGTTGTTAACCCTTAGATCACAACATGCATAAAGGTTTGAGCATCAAAATTACAAGAAAAAAAATATATAGACTCAAGATAGGGAGAAATTGGTTTCAATGGAAGAACAAGGTCAAGGATTTTTGATTTACATCTTTGTGTTTTTTTTCTGAATTTTCAGCACCAATACTCCTTCGATTCTTCAATTGTTGCTGAGCATGAGTGGATGAGTTAGATCATGACATGCATGAAGGAATTTGTGTGATACTAGAATATAAAAGAAAATATCGACAATTAATTAAATGTAATAATTTATAATAACATAAGATGTTATTATTTTTTACTTATTTAACATGTTATTAATTTTATAGTCATATTAATAAAGTACATAATATAATTGTATATTACACATAAAAAATATTAAAATAAAAATATCAATGAAAACAATTTACATAAATGTCCTTCAAACATCTCAAATTACCATAGTTTCTTCTTTTTGAAACACATCCAAATATCTCAAATCATGGTTAGGAAATGCAAGAGGCAAGCACACATCTTTACTATTTTTAAAGTTCATAATGTGTGTTCAAATGATTCGTTTACATTTCTAAGAAATTAAATTGATGCAATTGTTTTTGGTACAAAGGAAATTGAAAGGACAAACTAACTACCCAAAAGGATGCGACCAACAGTGTCATCAACAAGAATTGTGGAGAGATCAATAGGAAGGGTGTTAAAGATCTTTAACGGAAGACGAAACACACCACCTATAAAAAATTGATGCAATTTAATTAATTACAATGATTTTCTTAACTTAATTGTTTTGATAATTATAAATAAAATTATAATTTCAAATATATGTTTTAATGACATATTGTTTCTTCCAACAACTCCTAAAAACAATGCAACCTCCCACTCTTAAAGTTGATCTCGACCAAAAATCAGGTCAAAGTGCAAATAAGTCCACTAAGGTCTTGTATTATTGAATATCTTGATAAGCACACTCTTCATCGATTGACTCGATCATTCAAAATTTGATAGAAGGAATCATATTGCCATGCTAACTAATGGAATCTTAACCGTCGTACCAATATTTGATCTTATTGATTGAACGCTTATCAACAAGCGATAAATTTACCACTCACATATTCTTAACCCTATTTTTAAACATTGCATATCAAGCATTTCTTAAATAACGAATAATGATAATGACAAATGCATCTATAAAAATTTGCTTAGTCAACAACATCGTTTAGGTCAAACAACAAGTGTAGGGTATTTCCTACATTTGGTCAAAGATCTAAGAATTCAGAAACTTTGCCAAAATATCGACACCCATCATAATGTGGATAAATTACTAATCTTGTGACCCAAGATTGTAGATACGAAAAGGTCGACAACTCATTCGAATCTTAGACTTGATGGATAAGAAGCCTCGACGATCCAAAGTCTTTATTTGGCTCCATTACATCAGACACCACAATTATCACAGAGGAAAAGATTTGTTGTTCAAGTTTCACTCGATCTATGTGAATAGAATACCTAAACCGATATTCTTATAGCCCTTTTGAATAAATGAAGATTCGCTAATGCATTAATGCTCATATGTCAACATGGCTCGATCATTGGTTCGCTACTTCTATGTTCATGTATCAATATGCTATTTGGCTCTATGTACTAATGAGATTGATATCATTGGATATGAAACATTAAAAAAAAATCATGATTTCTACAATTTAGTGCAGGTATATAATTAGCTAGGTGTGCTATTTTATTCACAAATGAAACTGCATGCGATATGTATTGTTGGAGTGTTACGTTGAATATGATTTGAATACTGATTCTTGAAATTCAAGTTCCATGATAGAAACTTTTTTTGAATCTCACGATCTTTTTCCCATCGTGCTGTGTTTATAGAAAACAACCAGACATATGCCTTGCTAAACAAACATGCTTTCACGTTAAAACTCTTATATTAAAAAAAAGTTAATTGATCTCGTCATGCAAATAAACATTTCAAAAGTTCTTTCAAATAATTATATCACTGATCACTAAATTACTTATATCTATCATATGTGCAAACACGAATTGTTTTAACTAGATAATCATAAAAAATTTTAGTAGTTCAACAAAATTCACATCAACATAATCTTTTTTTTTTTTTTTTTGTGTTAACATATATTTTTCATCCCATGCACAATAAACTAATTGTTTTTAGGATGCATGACAGTAAAAAAAAAAAAATAATAATAATGAACCAAATGTATATTTTCTTATGGATGAAAGATGAATATTTGAAAGACCAAATTCACACACCCACATCAAAATTCATTTGATCATTTGACTCTATATATAAACGCTCCTGAGAATGAAATTAGGGCCACAGAGACCCTTCTTTCTTCTCCAACACACCCTTCACAGATAGTCCCTTCTTCAAACCTCCGCACTTCCGTATTTCTGACAGAACAACCGACTCATTTTCCGCACCCTCGCAACGTCCGTCTCTTCCCTCAACCTCACTCTTCTTTTTATTCTCTCATTTCCACACCTTTTTTTTCTTCTCACTTTTCATTTCTTCATCATCATCTTTTTGAAAAATTGTTGTCAAGGTCAAAGCTGCACCTTGGTGTTCTATTGCATCTACATTGTACCAGTGTTGATCAATTTGCTTAAAATTAATTGTTAATTAATAATCAGAATTTGATTGCTTATAACTTTGAGTACTTTTTAGATTCTTGATCATTTGTATCTGTATGATAAATGATAAATGATAAATGATAAATGATAGATGATTACATTGTATCTGTTTACTTGCCGGTTTTTTCGTCGGAGTTGGTGGCTCTGTTCGCCGTTATCTGGATTGATTTCGTGCAAGTCACTTTCAGTCACAAGATTTGACTAGAAGTCAGAACAGCTGCTTTTAGATGATGAAAATTTGATGCTAGTGATTATTATTATTATTTTTTGTTTAATGCCTGGTGAAAAACTGATGTTTATTTTAGTTGAAGATTTTATATTATGAATCGTGTTTCGAAAGAATTTTGACATTTTCTTTCTTCGTTCAGGTCTGTACTGTGGTGAATTTTGATGGACCAGTGGTTTTGTGGCTGGATTTGCTGATGTATTCTGTCGTGATCTTTTCTTTTTTTTGTTATTTAAGATCTATCGTTGTATTTTGAAGTATCTATTGTAATTCAAACAGTTTCGAAGTTGAAAACATTATCCTGTACACCTGTAAACATTTGACGCTTCGGTGTTATTATATTCGATTTTATCAACTTTGACGGTGTCTGATGATTTGTATTCAATTGAGGCTTTGTTTAGATTATTTTTTGTCTACACCTCTGAATGTATATTTGAATTCACATGAAATCTTGTAGATTTATATTGGTTATACGTGGAAAGGGAGAAGAACTGACTTTTTCAACTGAATTCGGGCAAACACTTCCGAGCAGTGGACAATGCAGAGTTTAGCGCAACTGGAAGCGTTATGTGAAAGGCTTTATAATTCGCAGGACTCTGTTGAGCGAGCACATGCCGAAAACACACTGAAATGCTTCTCCGTAAACGCTGACTATATTTCACAGTGCCAATATCTTCTAGATAATGCATCATCTCCTTATGCATTGATGTTGGCTAGTTCGAGCATGTTGAAGCAAGTGACAGAGCAAAACCTTCCTTTACAGCTCCGGATTGACATTCGTAATATTCTTGTTTGCTTGCAGATGATTATGACTATGACTGTTTTTGGGACTCTATATTTGGCGAGTTTGTTGGCAAAAGCATATTCTTTGTTCTTTGCCTTTACAGATTTGACCACTGACGATTTAGCATCGTTAGATGCGTTCTTCAATACTTGTACTCTATTAGATATCACTTTTTTTTGGGGCATATATTGGCCTCATTCTCAAATTGATTCTATCTATTTTATATTGGATTATCCAACAGACACTTTCTACTATAAACTTTTAGTTTTTATTTATAGGCATATTATGGATTACGTTGCTCTTGTTTTCCCAATATTATTATGGTTTCATGTTATATATACTATATAGTTTTCCTTCAAATTGATCAAATTGCAATTTTTCTGAAGGAAACTATCTCATTAACTATCTGGCCACCAAAGGACCTGAGTTAGAGACCTTTGTGCTTGGATCTTTGATTCAACTCTTTTGCCGCATTACGAAATTTGGGTGGCTCGATGATGAAAGATTTGGAGAAGTTGTTAAAGAGGCAATGGACTTCTTGAGTCAGGTGATATAACATGTTTTATAGCTTAGCTACATCCATGTGAACATGACACTATTTACATCTCACATTCATTTTATTTTGCGCATTCCATTTCCTTGATGTTTGTGTAAATATGTAGGATTCCATATTTCATGTGTTAATGACAACATCATATTGGTTTTTATACTTCGAAACACATCTTTGCCCTTTTCAATTGCTTATGGTTTTTGGTTTAGTGCTTCTCTAGTATATTATTCAAAGACTTCTCTAGCTTTGGATTTTAGATGCCGTAACTCTTAAAAACCAAAGCATAAATGAAGTAGTTGTCGGTCTATGTTTTGAAAACATGCTTGTTAGTCCCATTGGATAGGGCACATGGGGATCTCTAAGAGTTCCAAACACAATTCAATCATAAATCACTAATCACAAAAGTAAAAGTAAATCAGTTAACCGATGTAACTTCAATTAAGCAATAAGTAATTGAAACAATGGGAGGAATGAAGAAGAGTCAATTATCGTTAAACTAGAAAATGAAGATCAAAGTATCATATTCAAAATGAAAGCAAGCTTGAAATCCTTGAAGTGATCAAAGAAAGTTAGCCTTCCATTTTATCAAAAAAAGAAGGTTACCTTTCCACCACCAAAAACCATTAGTGTAATACGCTGAGAGTTTGAATTTCTAATCTTGTTTTCTGCCTCAATAGGAAACTAAATACCTGCTAAAACCCTGATTACATAACTGCTAAGGCTAGACAATTAAAGACCAATCTCTCCTTGTTAGTTAGGTTTGACCTAGCTTCATTTGGTGTTAAGTATCCTAATTCCCAAGTTATGGGCCAATTACTAACATAACCAGTCAGGAATATCATTCAAGTTAATGGTATCCGTCACGGAATAATAACCATGCTCTCGATACCATGGCGCGAAATTGTGCCTTATGAAATATACGAAAATATCGGAAACAACACGCAAAAATAGTTACGCCATTGGAGTTTTTTTAAAATGTGAAAGTATTTATTATTAATAATGAACGACACAGATCATTCGTATAGGATTTGCCAGCCAATGTTTTGCACCGTTCATCATTTCCCATCTTCTATTTAGATAAACAAATCAGACTAGAGCTATTTTAGGAAACATCCTTCCTATTGTCTTTATTAAAACTTCGACCTAACGAAAAAGGAAAAGAAACTTAAATAAGGAAGTGACAAATATTTACTAATAAATCAGATCCCTAAGCATTATGAATTGAGTATCCGTACTCAACATCATGTTTTTTCCATTTCTCTCGGTCAGACAAGAATCTTCCCCTCCATTCATCATTCGCCACTTGTCGTTTTTGACTTTTTGTTATGCTCCCCATTCTCTGCACTACCCAACTTTCCCACTGTTTAATTGATTACAGTTTGCCTTCATTGTTGCTATATAGTCCAACTTCCTTTTGTCCAGGCCCCATCCATTTCTTTTTTCTTTGATATAACCAGCAGCCCATCAGATAGTTGGGATCTTACGTAGGATATAGGGAGAAATGAGGAACTAATCTGGCTTTACACAATAATCTCCCACTTGCAACTGAAAAGTGAAAACTTGGTGTGAGGCTTTGCTGCCTTGCTTGATTAGTCCTGCAGAGTCGTCCTCGATTAGTCATCTGTCTGAATTCATCCATAATATTTTCCATTTAGACATTTAACAGTGTAGAAAGAGTTGAGAAACTTAACTTCCTAGAGAGTGCACTGGCAACCTTGTTTCTTTCTCTTGGTTTATGTGAGGGGTCTGGCTATCTTCCTACAATCCCTCAAGACTTTCAATGGCATCCCGTGAGGCCTAGGTTTATGTGAGGGGTCTAGCTATTGATTTTTTCTTTCTTTTCATTTTCTTGTCCTTTTTTTCTTCCTTTATGAGTGTATCATGTCCTCCTCTATGTTTTATCCTTCCTCTCTTCTCAAAAAAGTCAGACATTAATTTCTCTTGTGTGCCCAGCATAACGATGAAGCTTGATAGTTTGATTTAGAAAGTGAGAGATTGTGATTGACTTGCAAGTTTTTTATTCACCGCCTTACTATAATTATCTATTCAATCTTGAACTTATATAAGCTGCTTTCTTCTTTGTTGGTGGTTTATTATGATTCAGGACTTTGTCTTTTAATCCTTTGTTTTTATTTTGTTCTGTACTGTTTCCCCCCCCTCCTATTTTTGGTAGTTCTTTTTCTGTACCTCACTTCTAGTTAAGCTTACCAAGGTAATGTTTTCAGCAGGCACAATATCATTATGCTATTGGTTTGAAGATATTGAATCAGCTTGTTTCTGAGATAAATCAGGTTAGAGTCAAGATCTTATGTTTCAACTTAAAGCTGTACTATTTAATACCATGCTATATAAAAAACCTGCATTTTAAGGGAGGAAATTTCTGAATTTCTGGGGTGCTATAGCACCCAGGAAGATTAATATCTATACACACTTTGAAATAATTGCATTTTATGTTTACAAAGGAAAATTAGCAAGAGTGCTACATCCTATGTTCATGAATGTTGCTTTCTATGGATATGAAGCTACATATATATGAATCCTAGTTAATTTCTACTTTTATTTCCAACACATTCAATTATATCTTTGCCATGAAATCCTTTTTGTAATTTTCCTTTATTTTTTCCTGCTGAAAGAGACCTGAACCACCTTGCATCAGAGAGATGGTCCAATTCTGTGACATTCGAAATTTCTGTTTTGCAAGCCTTTTTTCCTGGACAACTTTTGCTTTCGGTACTCTGTGGGGGGTGTTGTGTATCAGCTTATGATAATCTACTTTGCATGTCTATAATTTAATTGTTACTTTAGAAACTGATCATAGATTGTATTTGTTTTTAACTTTTTACTGTTATGCTGTTATGATCTTGTTGTTACTAGTATGCATGTTTGTATTCTTCTGTATTTTCAGCCCAATTCTGGATTACCTCCTACTCGTCAACGTAGGATTGCAAGCTCTTTTCGGGATCAATCACTTTTTCAGATATTCCAGATATCCTTGACTTCTCTCTTCCAGTCAAAAGCTGATGGTATATTAATTTTCATGACAATGATAGAAGATATATTCATTTTCGAAGTTCTAGATAAGTCTACGTTACTAATAATGTCATACATTGATTCCATATTTTGACTTTAGTAATTGTGCTTTGCTATGCAAAACTTTCAGTTGGAAGCAAGTTGCAGGAACTTTCTGTTTCTCTTGCCCTAAGTTGCTTATCATTTGATTTTATGGGGACATCATATGACGAATGTTCAGATGAGATTGGTACTGTTCAGGTATATTCCAGTTTTGGATATGCATATTATTGTTTCTATTCAATAGATGGTTGAGCTTTTGTTTTCTCTAGTTTGAAGTTCTTGATTCTTAGTCGGCGCTGGTTGTACAGTTTCCACTTTCTTGGAAGCCAGCTCTCGAGGACCCCTCAACACTGCAAATCTTTTTTGATTATTATGCAATGAATCAAACATTTTCAAAGCAGGTTTGTTTCTGTTAGTCTACTTTTACGAGAGTCAATGCATTTTCATATATTATTCCGTTTAGGATTTTTTTTTTGAGTTTCAGTTTTGTAGGAATTAATGAGTTATTAACTTGTGGTAATCCTCTGTCTTACCGCGGCTACTGCCACAGAGTTAGCCGATGCTTATTCCTCGGATACCGTCATTGCTTTTTTTTTTTCCCACCTTTTCCAATGGATAAGACATGTTATTTGAGAACTTGGGACCTTCTTCATTACTTATGTTAAAGGAACCAATCTGAACATTTTCTCATGGGTGTCATTCTGGGTCCTGTTTGCCTCATTAGACCCATCTGGCCTTAATGGCATTGCAAACTCACTTAAAATTATTGCTGCCAGCCCCACCCCCTCCAAAGAAAAACTGGTTGGTCCATATATCCCTTCCCCAATTTAAACATCTGCCACACAGGGTTTTATTTCCATTCAAGTTAACTTCTCAATTAACTTTCTAGATTGATTTTTGATACTTAACTGTTGTTTGGTGTTTGCTTCTACTGAGCATAAAAAATGACAGGGTGTACGGTGTACCCATGCACCTTATAGAAATCATCCTCCCACAATCTTGTTGGTCAAGATATCCCTTCCCCAATTTAAACATCTGCTCCATGGGCTTTTATTTCCCATGCACGTTAAATTCTCAATCTCCCATCTAATTTGATTTTAATACTTAACTTTTGCTTGATAGGAGCTTCCACTGTGCATTAAACATGATAGAGTGCACCAATGATTTTGACCATTGATTTAATAAAAAACATTTCCACCAGTTGACACAGATAATTTCATCCATTAACAACTTTGTCCCTTACTCCTTGCCAGGGCCCCTACTACAACCCCACCTCCACTCACCACCCAGACCACTGAACCCAAAATCGTAGATTTGCCCTCATGAAGTTTGCAAACCTGCTCGTTCTGCATATTTCAGTCACCTTGTCTGCAGATTGTATAGCCACCATCAATCAGAGCTGCCACATCGCAATTGGTCCCCTCTGTAGATGTGGCCTCACTGCTGCACTCACCAACATCGTGGGTTGCCATTGAGCCTGCCACCTCACCATGCCACTTAGATCATACCACCCTATGCATTGGCCTGATGTGGTCTTTGCTACCACCACCCAACTGCTGTTGTAGACACAAGTTCAGAGCTTTAACGGCTCCAAGCATCTCGATTTCTTTATCAACACCGCAGTTGTCTCTGTTGCATCCGTCCACGTTCAGATCTGCTTGTTTACAACTATGGCAAGAGAGCCACTGCCAAAAGGAGGAGTGATCAGATCATCACTATCAATTTTACTTTGGTGCATGTGCTGATTTGTTAATCATGCCTGGTTTTATGGAGGTGTAAGAAATTTGTCGTAGTAACATTAGGCTGTTAGTGGGGTTGGTGGTGGGGATATTTCTCTTATAGTACTTCTGTTTTGTATCTTCCATTTACTTTCTGAACTTAAAGTACGCGAGCATCAACAAAATTTGTATGGATCTTTTCTTTTTATTTTGAGCTCTAATTATGATGGTGAAAATTTGAATTACACTTTGGAATAGTTCATTTTATTTATCAGCATGATTTGTTTTTTGGATCTATTTTGTCTATTTTTCAACCTCCATTTGGGATCTATTTTAATTTTTCCACCTAATTTGATATTGTTTTTATGTTGTGAATTATTATTATTTGTAGGCATTGGATTGCTTGTTGCGATTAGCGTCTTCCAGGCGGTCTGTGTTCCCAAATGATGATGCTCGATTGAAGTTCTTGTCACACTTAATGCAGGGAACCAAAGAAATTTTGCAAACTGGGATAGGTAAACCAGATTATACTTAATGCACCTATCTTAGTTATAAATGTCTGTGGGCATTGGTCTTTTACCCTTCACAATTAAGATCTATAGAGAGCTTTTGAATGAAAGAATACCTCGCTCTTTGAGGTATCCATGTTATCTTTTGTCTTTCATTTTCTTTTGGGAGAGTATAGTTATAGTTTTGTGAATGTTCTTTATATCCTCCAATTCTTTGAGGTTGTTTCTTATTGGAAGACTAATTTTGCTAAAAGTGGTGTGGGTATAAAATATAAACATTGGAAATTTGGAATCATTGCTGTTTCTGATGTTGGATCGGGTATCTGACCCGAGACATTCCATCTCAAACTTATGGATCAAAAATATTTCAAATCCAGATGTAATCTTGGAACTATTGGGTTGGTTGTTAGAATAGTTGATAGGATTTTCAGGTCATATAGGTTATTTTGATTCGGAGAAACCTCAGAACTCCATTTTGGAAGCTCTTTTTTCAATTTCAACTTCAATATGGTGATCAAACCAATTTTTGGCCATGGCAACCAATTGTCTGTGAAGACCTACTTATTTCTGGTGTCTTTAATACTGTGCATACCAGTGAGGCTTTCTGAGCAGCACTGCGCAGAAACATTGACTTTCTTTTGCAACTTTTCTTTTATGATTTTGATATCAATTTTTCAGTCGGCTAATATCTAAATACACTGTTTGAGTAGTCACTGGAGTATGTTAGTGTATAGAAATGCATGCACTCAACAAGTGGTGGTAAAGTCTATTAGGATTAGTTTTAAATATTAAATGTATCTTCCCATACAATTCATCTTTCAATTTTGGCTTAAATACTTTTTTGGTCCTTTATCTTATTTTTAGGATTCAATTTGGTCATTTATCTTTAAAAAGAGTCAATTTAGTCCTTCATGTTTCTGACATTTGTCAATTTCATCCTTCCATCATGATGATGTTAAATTTTTAACGAAATATACTAATTTTGTCATAAGTTTCTTCTTCCAGTAACCAGAATCTGCATTTTCACACTGAAATCTGCATTTTTCATCGTATTTGTCACGTTGATTGATAAAATTTCAATGTCGTTCCATTTTTTTTGGGTGAAATTTCAATCACATATTTGCCTTTTTTATTTTAAAAATTTCAAATTATGACAATAAAACGCAGATTATGGTGATTAGAAAAGGAATCTCAGGCAAAAACAGTATATTCCGATGAAAATTTAACACTGTCATGACGAGATGATGAAATTGACAAATGCTAGAAGCATAGAAGACTAAATTGACTGTTTTTAAAGATAAAGGACCAATGAATCTTCATTCGAAAACCTTGATTGCAAGTGTAATAACACTATAGATAGAAAAGAAAAATACACTATATATAAGAGAAAAGGGACATCTGGCTTCAGATAGCTTGCGCCCGACAAAAGAGTTCCACTAAACAGTGGTATTTATTTGAATTTATTATATAATTATTATTGCTCTCTTTGTTTTCTTAAATTGATATGTTAATTTGTATATTAGCTACATACAGCATATAAATATATCATTTAGCAGCTATTTTATGCTATCATTTCATTGCAAAGCAGGTCTTACTGATCATGATAACTATCATGGATTTTGTCGTCTGCTTGGCCGCTTTAAAGTAAATTATCAGGTGATTCAACCAGTGTTATTCTTTTTGTATCTTTCGATTGTAGGCATAATTTTTGTTTTCTATATTCATCATTTCACAATTTGTTCGAGTTTAGACTTAACAAACCATATTACCGATTTCATTTCCAAAAATCCTGGTCTCACATCCTCATGCTAGTTAGTTTCCACATAAACCTTCCATTTAATCTATGGTACATATTGTTTAATTCAAGTTTGAATTCTAAAGCATACATATTGAGCTTCAAAACATTGTTAGCTTTATGAGAGTTATGAGGTTTGAGAGACACTTTGGTATGGAGATCCTACATAATTAGTTTGAGGACCCTTTTAATTATTCATACATTGTTAGGCTTATAATATAGTCATGATTGAAGATTTAGATGAGAAATTGCTGTTGTGTTTCCATTTCTGGTACTCTTAGAGACTGCACGGCCTAGATGCATTTTTATTTTATTTTTATTCACTTCCCAATTTTAGAGGATATCTTATTTTTCCCATGTTGTTACTTTCTCTCTTAAAACATTTCTTCTTGATCAGAATAAAAAGGTATAGGGCAATTGTGCCATCGCTTTCCTCTTGATTGCTCACTTTCCAGCATCCAGCCTCTCTTGCACAGACAAAGTTAACTTTAATATGAAAAATTGAAAATATGAACAGCTAAAGCATAATGTCTTGGTCATGAGTTAATGTAGGCCATCTCTTATAATCTTCATACTGTGTTTTCTGCTGCAGCTATCCGAACTTGTGAGTGCTGAGGGTTATGGTGATTGGATTCACTTGGTAGCTGAGTTCACACTGAAATCTTTGCATTCTTGGAAGGTATGTTTCTGTCACATTAATATGTTTTCTATAGGATGTTCTCTAAATGATTATTATAGAAAAGTTATTCTTTGAAGGAACTGTTGCATTTTGTACAGTGAATGACTATGCCAGGTCTTCTGAGCGATTGGAGAGTTGTCTAAACAGCTTTCATTTCATTTTTATAAAAATTTCTTCTACCAGTTTTCCTTGGCATTAGGAGGGTTCTTTTTCTTTCTGTTCTGTTTCCTTGTTCTCCATAAACCTTCCTATATTGAAAAGGATGTCTGTGGATTACAAAATAAAGAATAACTTATTAATACATATATGTTTCTTTTTCAGTGGGCTGGAAGTAGTATTTACTACCTCCTAAATTTGTGGTCTAAAATGGTGGCATCTGTGCAGTATCTCAACAGTGACAAACCAAGCAGGCTAGATGAATATGTGCCTAAGTTTATAGAAGGTTTTCTATCCTCAAGATTTAATTCATTGCAGGTGAGGTGCTTTTATACTCCATACATGCATGCATAACCCAAGTTGAATAGTATTTATCTTCATTTGTTCTTTAATCATCCATCTACTACAGTCTGAGCTGTCAGACGAAATTGGTGAAAACCCCCTTGACAATGCGGAAATACTTCAGGATCAGCTTGACTTTTTTCCTTATCTCTGTAGATTTCAGGTTCATGCTTTGCTATGCTTTTCGTATCCTCTATAAAACTCTCTATTTCTTTGAATATAAGAATGATTTTTTTAAATAATTATCATATATTTAACGTTTTTTTAATCCCTTAAATCTCAGTATGAAAGTTGCAGTTCGTATTTAATGAAGACAGTGGAGCCTATTATCCAAAACTATATGGTATTCTTGAGTAGTTCTTCATCACGTACTTCAATTTTGTTGTACAAATCTCATAAAATGTTCTTATTCTGTATTATAAATTTGAATTAATTTTATGTGTAGGAGGAAGCAAATCACCAAATCCCTGTAAACAGTTACGAACTCTCTGTTACAGAATCCAAACTTGCTTGGTTTGTACACATAGTGGCTGCAATTCTCAAGACAAGGCAAATTTCTAGTGTTAGCCTTAGGTAATTGTTTGAAAAACCATTGGTGGAAACTACGCACTTTTGGACAATAGTTGTTCAGTTTTCATTTATTTCTGATCTACAGTAGAGAATCACATGAGATACTTGATGCGGAGATTTCGGCACGCACTCTGCAGTTGATGCATATTTCTGACAGCGGGTTACACAATAGGGTATGTGAAAATTGGGGTTTGTCTATTTTAAAATGTTATGAAGGCAACATGATCTGTCCTACAGTATTTGATTTTTTATGAGTTATATTTTGTGCACAATGCATGACTTTTTTTTTTTTTTTTAAAAAAAACCTTACATGACCTTGGTGTTCATTTGTTGGTCTCTGAGTCTTACTCATAAACATTATGTCATTGTGATATTCTTCTTACCAGATTTACTTGACTGCTGTTGATAGTTGAAAATACATGTGTCTGACTCTCAGTAAACTTCTATATTTGAGCTGTATATCTTATTCAAAATAATGTGCGATGATTTGCTGTGTCCTGATTTTCTATTAAGTACTGTCTACTATTGCAAGTTATATTAGTTATCATTACAGATTGGAACTTTTCGATTACTTGATTGAAGCTGGTTTTTGCTTTTTAGTTTGAAGTCTGGTTAATTTAGAAGCATTTAAAATGTTCTTTAGCGAGCTTCCTTTGGATTGATTGTGTCGAATGGTGTTCCCCAGAGTTGTGCTGGGACCCCATCTTACTTTCATATTTTTCGACAGCATTTTATGCATTTTAGAATTTCAAGTAATCAAATCTATGAGTTAGCTAAAGCTCATAATAAACATGTTCTTAATTTTAGCAATGGCTTAATAATATCTTAAATGTTAAGGAGCTATATGGTGAAATATTTTGGCCATTAGATACATTTGAAAGCGCACTTTTTACATTCGCTTCTGTCATTTATCTTCTTGATGAGAATAGCAAGATGTGACAATTGATTTTCACTTTATAGTTGCCTTCCTTGTTGAATTTGAACCTACCAAATTGTAGTTGAATTAGTAAATTCATATTTTAATATTTGGTGTTACTGTTTGATATTCTCAGAGGTATGGAGATGTGAGCAAGCAAAGACTTGATCGTGCTATGCTAACTTTTTTACAATATCTTAGAAGGTGTTATATTGGTGATCAGCCTGTTCTTTCCTCCAAGGTATGTGCTTTGGAAGCTACTCCTTTCAAATATTAAATAGAAGGTTCAGTCATGGTCATATTCTTTCTTTTTTGGACCGATGCAGCAGTTATATGCCCGGCTGTCTGAACTTGGACTCCATGATCATCTTCAACTACTGAATGCTATTGCTGGAAAGATAGCTACCAATCTTAAGTCCTACACAAAGGTGATTTGGATTGTAGAATACATATTTCTTGCATTGTTATTATAATTTAGTTTACCACATGAGAATCATTATTTGCAGTGCAAAGAGGTTATTGATCAAACCTTGGGTCTCTTTTTGGAAATGGCATCTGGGTTAGTCTTGTTCCATCTCAACTTCCTTGGAGTTTTTTCATTTGTTTATTTGTTTTCTACTTACTTTGTTGAGGATTTTTCATTTTTAATTTTTTTTGTAGATACGTGACGGGGAAGTTGCTCCTTAAGTTGGATACTATTAAACACATAATTTCTAATCAGAATGTAAGCTTTCTCTAAACCATTAGGATGGGAGTTACTTTTAACTTCCATTTTGCTCTTTTTCTCTTGTTCTATATACTGTGTAATAGAGTATATGATGTAGTCACTCAACTAAGTATAGCTTTAGTTAGGCTTATTTGTCAACTAGTTGAGTGACAGCTGTACCCGGCGTTAGTTATATGGTATGATCGTGCCATGGCTGACGCTCTCAATAATATTTTTGAATTCAGTCAGATAGCTTCTCTCTCTTCTCTGCTCTGTCTACTCTCTCTCTCAGTTTATATGGTATCATCGTGCCATGGCTGACGCCAACGATCCGGGCTCCGACAATGGTGATAACAGTGACCGTTCAGAATTGACTACAACAGATGTTTTAATAACATTATGAGAGAATATGGCAAAGGGTACGACTTAGTATCTTCAACATTTGGAGGAGCAGGTTTCCACTCTACCATCAAATTGGTGAACCACTGGTCGATCAACAGAGGACTTCATCGTTGTTAGGAACGATAAACAATAGAAGAAGAGTTTTTGGTAGAGAAAAAAATATCACATAATGGGAGATCAATGAACATATAGATAGGACAAATGAATTAGCTTGGGTTGTAATGAGCAGGATTTGAGTTGCATGCTTTTTGGAACCTGGGACTAAAATCTGTTTTATTTTGGATTTGCCAGGGCAAAGAGGCATATGCACAGTGGTCAAATGTAATCTATCAGAGAAATTGATTTCTTTAATTTGTTTTAATACTAAATATGCATGCCTAGGTAGTCAATAGCGGCGAATCGCGGCGGGATCTCGGAATAGAGTCGCGTGGCGGCGGCTGTTGCGACGTGAAACCCAGTCGCGTCCCAAAACCTGGTCGCGGCTGCGAATCATGGCTCTGTTGCGGTTGTCTCACCTGCGACGGGGATGGCCTGCGAAAATATCCAAAATCCGACCCGGTAACTCGACTCTCTCTCCCCTTGTGGCGGCTGTTGTGTGTTGACACAATATAGGAACCCGAATTTTTTAAAGTGAAATGGGCCTAAGTTATTGGGCTTCACATATTATAAACCCCATTTTAATGCCTTTTTAAATTATAAACCCCATATCAGATTAGAAAAAATTGGGCCTACGGCCCATCAGAGCTGAAAGTGAAACGTCAAAGCCTCTGGAATCCTTATTCACGACTTCACGTACAGAGCATACAGCCTTACCATACAGAGAGCTACTTAGTCATTGAACACTAATCATTTCATTCTTCTTGGGTTCTTTCTTTTTCTTTTCTTCTTCTCCATACAAAGAGTCACTCACTCCTTCATCTTTCTTCTTCTTCATGCAACCTTTTTTTTTTCTTCTCTTATTTTTCCTCTTTATCCCATTCCAAAAAAAAAATCAGTCATGGCTTCAAACTCTCAACCATCGTCAGTCATGATTGATTGTTGCCCTTCTTTTTGCTTGAATTTGAATTTTGAAATATTACAACTATTTTAATTTTGGGTATTTTTATTTTTCAGCATATATATGTATTTGTGTAGCATAAAATTTTTATTTTTCAGCATTACATATATGTCTCAATAGCGGCCATCCCACTACCCGCTATCCCATTATAAACCCCATATCAACCAAGTACTGAAGGCAAAATTTCCCTCTCTTTTTCAGAGGGAGCAATTCCCATTTTTAGAAAATTGGGAATGTTTCCGCAGCAGAACAACACTGTATTACATTATTGGCATGTTGGTGTTCATGGAAGATAGCCTACTGAAATTTAAATCTTCAATGGAGCAATTCCTACAGGTTGGTAGTTTTATTTCAGCATTATAATTCTTGTTCAATCACTAGTGAGTCTGCATTGTTTGGATACATCGGAGAAAATTAAGTTGAGTTTTAAACAACTTAGCTTTTGTTTGATTTATTTATTTATTTTTTGGTCTCCTTTGTAAGAAGTTGAGTCAACTGGTTAAATCTTTCGGAAAGATGTTCATCAAATTTCCGTGCATATAATCTTCTCGTTAAGTTAAACAAGAAAGTGTTGACAACTTTTGGGCATATACAAGCACCCATTCAACTATCGTTCTATTGCAAACTGCTATTTATACTTTAAAATTCTTGAGCTTAAATATTTGGGTGTTTTATTTCTTTTATCTATAGTTCTTTCTTCATGATTTTCTTTTGTGGCAAGTGACCCATGTTCAGAAATATAAAATATGGCAGCTATATGCATGCAATTTACAGTATAGTATTTCCAATTTACTGATTTGTCTTGTGGATACTGTTGCTTTTTGTTTGATAATTTTTCTGTGTAAGGTTTTTGTCGGATTGGAATCAACACCCGACGCAATGTTCCAGTCAGATGCTGTAAAATTTGCATTTATTGGGCTAATGCGGGACCTTCGGGGGATTGCAATGGCAACTAATAGGTTGGCACTTACTATTCAGCCTGTCTTTTCTTGTTTGCAAAAGTCTTTTTGGTGTATTACTTATATAATACTTTCTCCTTTGCTTTTAGTGTCAACAGTATTTGTTTATTTTAGCTTCTTGTAATTGCCTTTTACCAGTCGCAAATCATATGGGTTCCTTTTTGATTGGCTCTATCCTGCACACATGCCAGTTATTTTGAAAGCCAGTGCACATTGTGCAGATGTTCCAGAGGTAAGCTTCAACCTTTCCATTCTATACAATTTGAGTGATCACCAAAAATCTGAGATTCCCCATTGCGTTAAAGTAGTTAGGTATAGTGCTCATATTGTAAATTTCATGCAAAACTGTTTTGATTTATTGGACTCATTACAGTTTTTTCAAGTTGTAACTGTTGTAGAGATCCAACCATCTCGTCCTGAAGGGACAATGAGGGACAAGTCCCTTTGAAACAATAACCTGCTTGATGTGCCTAGTTCCCTCTTGAGAAGAGAACAATAGTATGTTTTATACTTTTATTTAACCATCATAAGAAAAAAGGAACTAAATAATTAATTTCAAATAACTAATATTTTAGGTCTTCCAATCAATGTTACAAATTTAGTTTCCATACCATTAAATAACAAATTAAGTGTTGTTTAAGGCATGATAAATCCACCCTCAACATTTCTTAAAGATTCTTCATATGCTGGGGAAACATTTGATTCACGAACATGATGCAGGTAACAACTCCATTGTTGAAATTCGTGGCTGAACTAGTCCTGAACAAATCCCAGCGTGTGACTTTTGATTCATCTTCCCCTAATGGCATATTGCTTTTCCGAGAAGTCAGTAAACTGATTGTAGCCTATGGATCAAGAGTTGTGTCTCTTCCTAATAAAGCAGACTTGTACACATCCAAATACAAGGGCATATCAATTTGTTTAATAATTCTTTCTCGAGGTATGTATTTGACATATTATTACAGTTCTCTGCAGCTTCTATTTTTCATTGACATCTAGCATGTAATAGAAAGTACTGTTAGATTACAGGCATGAAGTCATCTAGCTATTTGTTTATGTAAGCTGTACCATCTTCTGACTTGTGTCACTAGATCTGGTAGCCAAACGGCAAACCCATTTTCTTGTATTTTGTAAATATTTTCCTACAGGCTACAGGTTTGACTCATTTAATAAATGGTGTTTTACTTACCCCTTAGAGCAATGTCACAATATACGCGCAGTCTTATTTCAACAAGAATTATGTGACTGAAATTTAAAAGACGACAGGAATGGTAGGATAAATTCGTAATCTGTTTAATACTGTATTTTGTAGACATGGGTTGTTGAATTGGAGGGTTTAAAGTGTGGGAGGAGGAAAAGAGAATAGAGACTAAGAACAATGAGACTAATATTAATCAGTATTGCTGAGGTTATTCAAAAGCACAAAAGATTGGTCCTATTTATAGGCCAATAACAAAGGACAAATAGAATCATACCATAACGACTCACCATGACATAATCAATCCAAAATGATTACCTATAATGACCAAATCAATCCCAATCAATTCCAAGATAGGATAAAGTATTGAGATGTTTCTAGATATTTTAAGACATGTTTTATAGTTGATTTCTTCTCTTTCTCTTGCATTGATATTTGTATTTGTATTTGCACCACCAATCCTTTTCCTTGAATTTGAAGCAAAAAAAATTGAGTGAGCATTTTAGAGAAGAATATCATTATTCTTTGGTTTCATTGTGGTTATTTTTTGAGTGGCAGCTCTCTCTGGGAACTATGTCAACTTTGGCATTTTTGAACTGTATGGCGATCGAGCACTTGTAGATGCTCTTGATATCTCTGTAAAGATGATATTGTCCATTCCATTGGCTGATATATTGGCATTTCGAAAGGTAATTCTACTGTCTGTTGACAATAAAAGTGTTTTTCTTATTTGGTATCTTCAAAGTATGTTGTAATTTGCAATATATATGTAGGATTCTTTTTATAAACACTTTTAGATGTCAAACTTTATATGCTGTTTTTCCCATTTTGTGTAAACAAATTGTTAATTAATTAGGCAGTGTTTATCTGATAAAGCTTTTGTCTATTTAGTTTTCCTGTTTTCTTAACAAGATATTAAGCCAATTGCATACAAGAGTTTGGCCCTTTTTGGTGTCATGTATATTTGTATTCAGGTTCTGTATTTACATTCATTTTGCTAACAGAGATTAAGCCTCTCCTGACATTTTGAATTGTTTTTTCTGATGTATAGTTATTTTAAAAAAATTGCCTTTACTATAAAAAAACTGAAAACTATGGTAGCCGAGCTTTTGGTACAAAATTGTTTGGTTCTTACATTGAAAAAGAGAGGTATTGTGGAAGGCTGTAGACGAGAAAGGGGTGCGTATTGCCTACATTAGAGCAATTAAGGATATGTATGATGGGGTCAAGACTAGTGTGAGAACACAAGGTGGGCTCTCAGAAGATTTTCTTGTTACTATAGGATTACACCAAAGGTCAACTTTGAGCCCCTACCTGTTTACATTGGTTTTGGATGTGCTTACTGAGCATATCCGAGAGCCAGTGCCTCGATGCATGCTTTTCGCGGATGATATTGTCCTACACCGTTTGATCTGGGAAATCTTGTTACTTTTCCCATTTTCTCGTTAGCACCCCTACTTGTCTGTTTCCTCTCCTCCTTTCAGAATCAGAAAATTCAACAGCCTATTTCTGCAGATGTGACCTGGCCTAAAGTCTTTGTTGCATTAGAAACATTTACTAAATTGTTTTGCCTCCTAAATCCTAATTCAGGTAGGAGTTTCAAATCTCCTCTCCTATTACTTAAAAGTTCCTTCTTGTCTTGCCTATTTGGGGTTCCAAAATTCCCACAGTTAAGTCTTTTGTTGGTACAGACTGTACAGTGGTACTTAACTGGGTCTGATCTTTGTCCTTGGAAGGACCTTCTCTCCTGGTCATTGTGTCATTTGCAGAATGAGCATTCATTGTAATGCAGTCATTCTTGAACAATCATTTTGCAGCTCTTGTGAGCATTGGGAGCATAAGTCAAGTGTGGAGCAGTTTTTGATGGTTTGATTTTTATGTTAAGGTTCTGGCAAAAACGAGGCTAAGTTTTTTAAGGCAGTGTAATGTTTACTCAGTCATTCGATACATTTAGTGGGAACAAAATGGTCATATTTTTTTGAATCTACTCATAAACTTATTATGATGGGTCTGGTCTCTGGAGTATGTTTATGGCCTCTTTTTGGCATTTTATTCATCGTGTTTTCGAAAAAATTCGCACTTTTTGACATGTGGATAGATTTTGCTACATTTTTGTCTCCTTACATGATTTGGTATACTTATTTTTCCTGTTTTGAAGGAAATATCCCAACATTGTATTTTTCTTATATTCTCTGTTGTAATTATTTTATATTTTCTCTACGCTTTAGGTGGCACTTATTTCCATCTGCTCAATATTTGTCTTTATAATGTATAATGGATTCTTGGGATTGTTATAACCATCTAGTGTTTATATGGGCCTTTGAATCACAATTCTCAGTATGGCCTTTAGACTTTATGGCCTTTTGGTGTTGGTATCTAGAACTAGAATCTTTATCAGATGTATTTTTTTTCCCATTCATTACCCTGATTGAATAAGGATAGTTCAAATATATTAGACGATATAACTTCTCTGACTTTATGATGTTCTAGTGCTTGGTTCCTCTGCCAATATTTGAGAGATATGTTGTGTGTTCAAGTTTGAATTTATCTTGTATTGATCAGGTATCTAGTTCCAACGTCCAAGTAACTTAAAAACAAATTGAGTTCTGTCAAAAAAAAAAAAAAAAAAGAAAAAAAAAAACTGAAAAAGAGAAGTTTCTTAGGATTTGCTTGACTTAGCATACTGATCAGGGTCTATGGTAGCTATTGCTTCTCATTACTCATGATTTTTCATATCTCTAAGTTGCAAGCTGTTTTCTTCTGCTCTGTTTTCCAGGTTGCAGCAGCTTACTTTACATTCTTGGAGATTCTCTTCAATGGTCAATTGTCTTTCATTCTGAGTTTGGATAAAACTGTGTTTGTGTTTCTTCTTAGATCTCTTGAATCAGGCCTCAAAGATTTAAGTGAGCAAATATCATCACAGGTTTGTAAAGCTTGTGCATTTTATGGTTGAAGTAATTCGATTTATCCAAAAAAAGAAGTCAACTCTAACTTATATATGTATAGTAAAGGCCGTAGCGATTAACCTTAGTTTACTCTCATATAGTATAAGTATGACAGCCTCAGTTTACTCTCATATAGTATAAGTATGACAGCATATATAAATATTCGAAGGAAAGCAGCTTATGCTTTATAGCTTATCTGCTTTCACCTAGAGACATGCTAAGAATTTAGAACTTGAATAAACATGGGCAATAATTGCATTACTTCAATAAGTTTGAGTTGTTGAGGACGCTGTTGCTGAGTGTGTAAAATCTACTCCATACCCATTGAAAACTTGAATAAGGAAACTCTCATCCTTAATGTCGTGTTTTTGCCACAAGTAATTTAATTCACATTTTTTATCAAGTGTCCTCAATGATTGTCTTTGTTAATATAAATCTACTAACATGTTCATCTACCCACATTCTTATTCTTTTTTCTTCGTATGAAATGCGTGGCCCATTCTTATTCCTATTTGCTTTTACCAGCTACGGTCAAGTCTATGTAGTCATAAATTCATAATATGGGCTGCACTTAGCTCCAAAATGAAAGCTATCTACTCATATTGATCAACACTAATGTTAATTGCTTTTTTTTTATTTTTTATTTTTATAAAAATTTAAAAATTTGAAAACCAGATAAAGTTTATAGGCACATAGCAACCAAGATTTCTTTTAACAGCTCGGCACTACCGTACATGTTATAAGATCCATTAAGGTTATCATAACAATTGATGACTGATAAAAAATTATGATCGACGAACACAATCATTGTTCAAGAAAAGCACAACAATTGGATAGTGAACTATACTATTGACAATTATAACATTTCTCAACAAAAGCACGGCAATAGAAATGCGGATCGACAGTGCCTGTCGACACGCTAGTTACAATAATAATAGCATACTTTTATTACTTAACTGCTTATCAATTTTTATATGCTCAAGAATTGGAAAGCTAGGTGCAAGTTATTATGTAATGTTGTTTATGCACTTACCATTAATTTTGCTCTCTCCTCTTTGTAGTGCGCCTCTGCTATTGACAACTTGGCTTCATTTTATTTCATGCATGTCACTGTTGGAGAGTCTCCTGTCTCATCTGCTGCTCTTAATGTAGCTCGACTGATTTCTGATTACCCTGTGTTATTCTCTGGAGTAAGTTTGTGACTCGTTGCTGCTGAGATACATTATTTGTTTCCTTATACTTTACACTACTTGAATTTGGGAAATCCAACTGCTAACAACTCAGTTGATCTGTTAGAATATTAACTTAAACCCAACTGTTTTGATTACAAAGAATTTTATATATGTAACACAGAGAAACCAAGAAAACAAAATTTGACTCTAAAACTGTTGCAAGATTACCTCCTAGTTCATGGATACTGTTCATTAACTGTAAAAGCAGGAGTCAGGATATTGCATGTGTCTGTCTGATTTTATCAAGCATATCTTAATCTGCTGCTCAAATTTTTTTCTTCTCTTTTAGATATTGAAAACCTTATTTGAGGTTGTTATATTGGAGGACCGTGGCAATCAGTGGAGTCTTAGTAGAGCAATTCTGAGTTTGATACTAAATAGTGAAGAGGTAATGAATTTTCAATCCTATTGTTACCTTCCACTTTTAAGTGTGTTCATATTGTTTCATACCCATTTTTTTTAATGCTAGTCAAAACATATGATCCCCATTACTGATTAAAAAAATTTGGGACTTAAGCACATCGGAGCATTTATTTTGCTATAATTTTAACAATAGTATGCAACCTTTCACTTTTATGGCTGTTCATGTTGTTTCATATCCTTATGGTTAATGCTAGTCAAAACATATAATCTCCATTACTGATTAAAAAAACTAGGGACTTGAGCACATTGGAACATTTATTTTGCTGGCATTTTAACACTAGTATGCAACATACCCGATTTTTTTTATTCTCTAGAATGATGCAACAATATGTATGTTTAATATGATGGCATTATGAGTCATGTAAGTGGTGATAGAAAATACTGTTGCCTATCATGTAAATATTTTGCCATTGTCAATCTCATACATATTAGTGGTACATACTTGTTTCCCCTCAAGCAAAGATCCGGCTGAGTCTTCTATATGGAGAAAATCTCCACTGGAGGAGTTAGTCCCATGAGATTGTGGAAGTTCCCAGCTTCAATATGATTGCTTCCCGTGGGAGGAATTATTGCATGGTCCGGGATCAATGGTCCCAATTGCATCCAAACCCTTGATTTTCAACAGTAGCATATTACATTAGAACTTGACCTAATTAATAGTTCAAATAGGGCCAATAGATGTCCTTCCATATTGACTTGCTTCTTTCTTGCAGATGTTCACAAATATCAAGGCTCAAATTTTAGCTTTGTATGTAAGTCCATAGCTATCTATAAACTTCATTATTGTCAAGGATTTCTTATTTCGTAGATCAGTATCATGGTCTCCCCTCAACTAGCGTTCTTGGCATGTCCTGTGTTAATATGGTCATAAATATTATAAATTGATCTTTTCCTGTGATATGACCATATGATATTTAATTTAATAAAACCAGGTGCGATATTTGTAAAAGACTTCTTATTATTAATGCACAATATTATGGCATTCGGCTATTCGAGTCCAAAGCTATCTATAGGCATGCATATAATCACTGTTTATCTCTAGGACTGATGTGAAAAGTAGAATAGGCAGAGGAACACAACAAATTAACTTCTGAAATGGTAAATGAGTGCTACTAGAGAATTTCCATGTGTAAAAATTTTGAAGGTAAAGTTGTAAATCTTGTGTTCTCAGAACAATCATCTAGAAGGCCATTCTAATTATTACTTAAAATGATCGGTTCAGTCTTTCTCATTAACGTCAATCTCACTTTAGATTAAGCAGTGAATCTTCCTGAGTGTGTTACAGTTTGAGGATCTTACTCAATATGGAACCTTGTACTCGCATTGATTCCAATCTTTAAAATCTTAATATTCCTTAACCTATTGTGCAGCGAGTAGACCAACATCAGCGGCTTTCTTTGTGCTTTGACAAGCTTATGGCAGATGTGACGCTCAGTCTGGATGCAAAGAATAGGGAGAAATTCTCGAAGAACCTGGCCAAATTCCAGTCCGAGTTTTGTGCTAAATAACATATGCCTGGCAGAATAATTTTTGGCAGCACAAGAAACCATATTGTATCTCCTGCTTTCTTCTTTTTTCTTTCCTTATTCATAGTTGTGGTATCTGACTTTTTGTCCTGTAAATCATATACAATAAATCTGTTTTTTAAGTTGGGTGGTGGGGCATTATTGGTTTGGTCAATGATCATCTACTAACAGGAACAAAAAAAAAAAAAAAAAACAAAAAAACAAACAGACTGGAGAATATAGCAGCACATGGCAAAACAGGTTTATTGAGATAAAGTGAGGCTGAGTTACCTTTGTGGATAGATTCTACCCTTTTTTTTCTCCATCTCCATTTAGCTGAGAAATTGCAAAATTTGAAGGGAAATTGTAAATTGTTGGTCTGTTGTTACAGATGATTTAGTTGACAATGTGATATAATTTGTTGATACTTCATTGTCTGTGTTATTGCATTATAATTACCATAAATGGTATGGTTCATTGGAATACAATGTATAGGTTGCGTTTGTTTCAGCAAAAGTGCAATGTCGTATAACTTTATGGGAACTTCTATTACCACCCAAAAAACTTTACTCACATCCATAGTTTTATAAATATTGGACCAAACTACCCTTTGTATCATGACCACTCTTCTTCCCCCTACATATAACTCCCTCATTCCTCCCTTCACCGACATACCCTCTCTAGTCGAAGTTGCAGAACCTAACACTACTATCTCATTTCACATCCATCATTATTGTCAACCCTCATTTCAAATCGTTTTGGCACTAATTCAGATAAGCTATCCGTAGGCACAAGGACATTCTGGTAGGCTTCTTGAATGTTCTTTAGATAGCTCATTCGAAATTGTCGTTTTTGGTACATCGATGTAGGAGTGGGATTGCTCGTCCGAGCATGTCGAAAGAAGCTAGTAAGATTTATTTTGAAGCTATGGGTAATTTGCACTTGTGGTTAAATAGCATTAAAGTGTGATGGTGTTGGACTTGCACTCTTGACAGTGATATGGTCATTGATGAAGCTTATGTATTACTAAGATTTATTTACTAATTCAAATATAATGTGTTTGAGTGAGAGTGGCGGAGGAAAGCGAGTGAACTGAGAAGAGGGTGGGCGAGAAGATGAGAGAGTACTTTAGGAAGTTTGGGTGCAACGTTTTTAGAAGTTGAGTGTGATTAAGGTTTTATGTGTATTTCAGAAGGGATAGATTACTTCATCAAATGGGTCAAAGTTGTTCATCTTATAATGGTTGGTAAAAAAGACGGGATCTACATAAATGGTATTCCTCAAAGCATAACAATAAATAGGGAAACAATATTTGTAGGGAAAAGAATGAAAGGGTATGCTGCATCCACGAAAATAAAATTCTTAACGTCGGCACCATACTACACTCAAGCAAATGGGCAGGTTGAAGCCACTAATAAAGTTTTTGGCCGGCTTAATTAATAAACATTTCTAGAAAAGACTAAGGAATTGGCATAACACTCTTAATCAAATACTTTGGGCATATATGAATTCATCTAGAGAGGCAACTAATACAACTCCTTATACTTTGGTATATAGTCGTGAAGAAGTCTTGCCAGTGGAAATTAATTTGCAAACAATTATGGTACGAGGAAAAGGTGTCTTATCAGTAAATGATTATTGGGATAGCATGTTCGATGAATTGAACGAGTTATGTGAGGAAGGGTTGTTAGCCTTGGATCATTTAATTCAACTGAAAGAACAAATTGCCAAATGGTATGATAACATGGTCAAATACAAGTATTTCAAAGAAGGAGATTTAGTTTGAAAAGTGGTCACCAAATTGGAAGGGACCATTTAAAATAGGAAAGGCTTTTTCAAAAAATGCATGAGTTGGTGGAGATAAATGAAGGCACAAGTATTAACGCAGTTAACAGTAAATATCTAAAGTCGTACAAGCCAACTATGCATGAATTTCACATCATATTGAAACAAAAGAAAATTGCTTTGAACTTCATGGTCGTACATTTAAGAATGAAAATAACATGTAAAAGTGAGATAGTTCTTGTTTTTCAGAGATGCTTTGTGGGCACTTTTGAAAGCTGGGACAGAGATGACAATGTTGTCGACAGGCGTGGTGAAGGATGGAATCTTAGTGGAAAATGAATCTTGTTACTTCTTACCAAATTCAACTTCTTGGACACGAATGATTTGTTGATCTTTGAAGAGTTGAAGATGTGCGTTGAGCTCAGTGATGGTGTTTGCAACACCAGGAATCTCTATTTCCCTGTCAGCAATATGTTTCTCTAAGGTTGAAATTCCTCTTCAATGATCAAAACACTTTGACAAACTTCTTCATTTTATTTTATTATATATATATATATATTTTATGCTCCCAGGTGGCAGCCTGTATGGTCTCATGTTGTTTAACCAATCCCTTGATGAAGGTTTATTGAGTAACTGAAGTCTCTTAGATGTCGCGAGCTTCAACCGGGAAGTCACTGAATGAGTAACGAAGGTTTCTAACTGAGTAACTAAAGTCTTAGATGTCGCGAGTTTCAACCGGGAAGTCACATTGCTCCAAGGTCAGCCACTCATAAATGAGACACCACATCCTAAACCAAAACCTTAAGGCAATGGTTCTATGAGTGTTGTCACTTATAAACATTCTCACCCATCCCATATTATCCAATGTAGAACTTCATCTCATACTTGAATACCCAACATTAAATTAGTTGGTACAAGGATTAGAGGGTGTGGGAACATTTGGTGTAGTAGTAGTAGGTTCATCTGGAAGAACAATTTAAGTTTCCATGAGAGGAGCCACACTCAAAGGGGAATCGGCATGAATTGTATCTGCAACAACTCCACTTGTAGATACATGACTTGGAAGAGTAGAAGATGACATTGCATCACCAAACACGACTTGATCATCAAATACATCCACAATAATGAGGGAATAACAGGTGGGATGTTGTAATAATACCAGTTGCGACATACATAAAGAAGAAAAAGATCAGGAAAGAAGTGAAAGATCATATGAAAGACGGAAAATACCTCTAATGGTTGTTGAACGACATGCGCAAAAATTGTGCCAAATGGTTGATCCACAATGGAATGGACTACTTGGTAGAGATAAGGATTAGTTGTGGGAATCAATAGGAAAACAAGAATTGAATCCAGGTACATTATCAAGTGTAGGGTAGCCAAGAGAAGAAATTCGCTTTAATTCTTTGAAACTGGGTAAATAACATTTCAAATGGACAAAGAATCCTTATGCTCAGAACTCATCACAAGGTAGCCAAATCGAAACAAACTTCATTAGTGAGTTATCAATCTTAGCCGCTTGGGAATAATATCTTTCAAGAGTTAACTAGCATTCATATATAAGGTAGGCTTAAACCTATATTAGTATCTCTTGGCTACACACGTGAATGATTCCCAATCCCAACATGACGCAAGTCCAAAGCATTCAAGAATATCTGGCAGGGATTTTCTTTCTTTCTTTCCTATTATAGTTAATCCTTTCAGAATATTTACAAGTATAATTCTATTAAAGAATAAGAATTAGAAAATAAATATATCTTCATAGTATTTGGTTACATCTTATAATAATTGAGCTAATACCAGCTCTAGCTTGCATTTTTCAACGGGAATAGTAAAAACAATGAACGTACGGAAGACACTGATGATAATTCAACTAAGGCAACAGTTATGAGAGAGAGTTTTCTGCACCACATGTAAAAATCTCTGAACATGGAACCTCATATAGGCATACAGCCTACTACTCTTCAGGATGCAATTTCAATTTCATAACAACCATTGGCAGAAATAGCTTTGGTCACTGATTTGCATTGATTGCTAATATAATCCCCATAACTCCAATATAACTTTCAAGCATGCTAGTTCATCTGGTTGGAAAACACAGATGCTGCGTTAAGATGGTGGTAGCCTAAGCCAAGCAAGGCTTCCTCTTGGAATGAATGTATACTGATGAGACAGCTAAAGCAAGCTTCCTATTTATAGTGACCAAACATGATACTAATAAGATTCCCAGCATGCAATCACACAAGTAAAATTTCATACTCTTACAAGTTTCAGCATCATAAAGAAAGACAATACAAGTCATTAATATATGAAACCAAAAGTAAGTGGCATAATCAATGATCCTGTGCTTTTAAATGAAATAGTATTAGGACAACCATAGTTCCTAGAGCTTGCCGATGGACAAAGTTTAGACTGGTGACAGCATTGCATTGTCGGTCATCAACACAATCACGATCCTGATAAATTTTTTTTTAAAAAGATTTGCAAATCAAAGAAAAACTCGGATCGTGACTGTGTTGATGACCTGCTCAAAAGTTTAGGTCATGAGCACAGTTACGACCATGACAGAAAATTAAAAAAAATTGCAAATCAATATCCTTCAAAACCCATGAACTAAAAACCGGTAGAATACAATATAAAGGATTTAAATATTCATTGATTTTATACAAAAATCATGTGTTGTGAGAAAAGTTTTTTTTTTTTAAAAAAAAAAAAAAAAAAAAAAAAACTTTGGGTCGTCACTGTTGATGACCTCTTCAAAAGTTTAGATCATCAACACAGGTCATCAACTCAGTCACGACCCCATTATAAAATTAAAAAAAAATTGCAAATCAATATCCTTTACAATTCATGAACTAAATATCATCTACAATGCAAGATAAAAGATCTAAAGATTCATTCGTTTCATACAAAAGCCATACAAAAGCCATGTGTGGTGATGTGTGAGGGAAGTTTTAAAAATTAAAAAAAATATATATAAAAAAAACCTCGGGTCATGTTTGTGTTGACGAAATTTTTGAGCAAGTTGTCAGCACAGTCACAGACCAAGGGTAATTTTGGAAAAAAAAAATTATTAAGTGGGGTCTGCATGTCCGAATGTGTGGTGCCAAAAACCCCTTCCTTATTCAAAGTCTCATAAAACGGACTGGGTTGTTAATTGGTCAACAACCCTAGCCGTACAAATACAAGTCTTCAAATCTAAAGGCTGCTAACATTGGGGTGCTTCATTTGCCTGAGTTCAGCAGCGGACCAACATTTCGTTCATATTTTAAACTAGTTACCTATAAGGGTTCAACCATTACAAATGTTTTGGTCCCCCAGTGCAAGTTAGCTCCTTACTTTCTTCCAGATACTTGAAGAAGGTAGACAGGGCAATTGTATCATTGAGAGTGTCTCTCTCAACCAACCACTCATCACAAAGTTGGACATTTAAATCCCTGTCAGAAATTGTGACCCATGGTTATTAAAAAAAGGAGGATGGCTGAATGTTGGAGGAAAGGAAGCATGGATTTATCATTTATTTGATGTTCCAGGAGTAAATGAACACAAACAGGGAGATTTAGAGAGAAACCCCATTACCTTTTCAAGGCAAGAACCTCATAGTTTCTCCGAAGGTAATCAGCATACTTTGTTAGGGCATCCTGTGCATATGGTCTGCCCACAGTCCTAACTGCAGCAGCATTTAATAAATTTTCCAGTGAACCATGCTTTTTAATAAGTTTTAGAGCAGTCTTCCGACCAAAGCTAGGGACCACATGTTGGATACCAGGAACGCCATCAACTTCATCACCTACAATACATCCTACACAATCACAGCATAATACACAGAAATATTGCATTAAGATTTAAGCAAGTAAACAATAACCCAATGATTTTAAAAAAGCGAAAGAAAGAAATCATTCTTTTTGTTTTATCTCTGGACTATATTCAAGTTGTTTATGCTACACGATTCTATTGGTCTGCAAACTTATAAGAGTTTGAGTTTGAGAAAAGCCTAACCGAAGGTATCTAATCAATACAAGTTTAAACAAGGAGCTAATTAAAAAAAAAAAAAACCAATTATTTGTTTAATAGAAAAACTAAAAATTGATTGAGCGTTCATGCTAGTATTTTATATATTTTACATGTCATATTTAAGTTAACACAAAATGTAAATGACAGACATATCAAACATGAATATAGCGGCAGTATATGTTATACTCACTAAGGCTCAAATCAGATTGTGGGTCACAATCATACTGATCTCTGTAGTGCCTCAGGGTGTAGAAGGACCACCTTTGTAATTCTGGCAAAGGCATGACTATTTGTACGTCTTCAGAAATAAGTTGCTTAAAATCCTTATCAGGGGAAGCAATAACCACTCGAAAACCTTTACTGAGCGCTTGTCCAGCAAGTGAAGCAACAACATCATCAGCTTCGTGGCCATCAACTTTTATAACCTGTGCATGCTTTCATCACGTCAATAAAGAATAATGGAACCAAGGAGAAGAAAACCGGCTACATATTTTGTATTTTTGCTTGTGAGAACGATAATTTGCATACTTTTCAAAAATGAAAGATAACCATAAACAACAACTTAAAGAATCCTTGAGAAGAGGAGAAATGACATCATTTTATTCACTAATTTCGGGGAATTTTGTTAGCACCCTGGAATTGCTGCTTGCACCCATTAGATAGCCTATCCGACAGTGCAAAATTTTCAGATAGCCAATCCAAAAATGAAAAAATACACTGTCGGATAGCATATCCGAAAATTTGTATGGGTGCATATAGAATCCTAAGGATAAAAAATTAAGTCAAATGATTCCAGTGAATCATCTATGCAATTATGACTACGAGAAACGGGTTACAAATAAAAGCAAATTAACATTTTCATTGTCCTGTTAGTTACATCAACAACACCAACCCCTACCTCATGGAGGGATGAGAAAGTAGGACTAGGAAAAGAGCATCAGATTTTCACAGATTTCATTGTTTTCAGTTTTAACTTTTAACATCCACACCTAAGTATTCTATCAAAAAACCATTCACGAGTGATAATTATTTCTCCCTAAAAGATACAGACTACCAAAGAAGCAGTCCACTTGTTAAGGAGCACTATTTTCTTTCTCATGGTGTAATGACTAGAACATACTTAAGTCCATTCACCTTGGGAGTGCCATAACTGCATACCACCCTTCCCCTCCTGCTTTCTCTTTCTAAGTCAACTTCTCTTACGGCTTCCAACTTTTGATTACAGTTTCTTACGGCTTCCAACTTTTGAATACAGTTTGTAACAAAAATTGTATGATTCAACAATATCCCAATCAAGTAAAAACCAAATATGTAGTGTGAATGCTCAATTGTGCCAAGCTACCGAGAAACGAGTAGTATGTTTAAGATTAAAATCCAACCAAATTTTTGGCAAACACTATAGGGCAACCTAGTGCTATAAAGCTCCCACTACTCCAGGGAAGGGTCATACCTAGCATTTGAGAGGATGACTCCGCGACTCAAACCTGTGGCCTTTCATAGCAATAACTCTAATGTTGCGCCAAGGCTGCCCTTCCATATTAAAAAGGAAACTCTTGAACTATTTTGGACATTAAAAATGCATAGAAATTTGGTAAAACACCTACTGCCTATTTGGAAACTCTCTCATATGTAAACATAGGAGAATGAAAAGTAAATTATCTGTTACTCTGGTAGTTCCAGAATTACTTTATTTTTGGGAGGGGTTGTTTAACTAGGTTTGATAAGGTGTCCTAGCATTAATTTAATTTTGAAGTGAGATAGAACAAAAACAAACTATGTATCATGAAGCATATTATGAATCATATTTTTTAAAATAAAAAAGATTTAGAAATATGCAAAAAATTTAAAGAAATGGAATGATGGTGATGATAAAGATCAACTAACTGGCACGTTGCATTTTCGAAGAACATCATTGATAACTTGATGAGACTTCCTAAAATGACCCCTTGAAACTCTTTGCGAAGATGACAAGTGTGTTGTGAATTTTCTCCTATGTGCTTTGTAAGAAGGTAACAATTGTCTGCGATGCTCACTACCCCTTTCTCCATCAAAAACCTGCATAATCATATTAATGCCTAAGAAATAAGGAAAAAAGAACAGGAGAAAAAAAGATTTCGAGAGGAAATATAAGAGTACATCATCTCTTTTCTTCTTTCTTTTTTTTTCTTTTTGTTTTTTAATAGAAGAGAAGTATTATAAATGAGAAACAAGAAGATAAGAAATACACCAGGGTGAGGATAAGCCAAGATATCCACAAGTGAAGAAATAAGGGGGGAAAAAAACAAAATAAGACAACGGAGGCTGGCAAACTAGGAATACAGCAAGGGAATCTAACCCATCTGCAAATGCAATTGCAACAAAACCATGGCACCAGCACCAGATAGAAGCTAAAAACATGCCCCTATCTCTAAGATTGCACACAGCCACAGATTTCAGGCTCCTCTAAAACAACCCAGCAAGAACTTGTCAAGGGTAGAGGAGCACAACCTGTGCTTTCAATAAAGATCTCAAAAGCATGCTAACCAGAACACTTATTTCTGTTTATAATTTAAATGGGCTACATGGCATACCCAAATATGATAATTACCTAATCAGTAAGCGTTATCTGTTGTATCTAATCTAAAGTTCCTCTAGCCAACAAATCATGATAAAACAAACACAAATTGGCCATTTGTTGTAAGAGTTATTCCCAATTGGCTATCCACACTTCTCACTAATCAATCATAATTTAATTAATTTTTCTTAAAAATTGTGATCGGTTATTGAGGACTAGGAGTGTGGAAGACAATTGGCAGTCTCGACAGCATCACCCATGCGGAAAATATGGACACTTATTTTCCAGCACCATTCTTTATCAGTAACTAGGTGGGATACAGTCAATGTAATCTTATTACACAAAAAATCTAACACGTCAAATTTCAGTTTTCACCTCCACTTTTAAGGGTATGCCAAAAACAGATTGTAGAGTAGTACTTGACACGTGAACAGAAGAATAGGGTGAATCATTCCGTTTTGACTCCCCCTCTTTCAGCGGAACCAAATATCCACGTACTTATAAAATATATCAAGCATAAAAGTAAATAGGCCCATATATTCTATACTGTTCCCTTCTTTTGTTACACATAATCTACCAAACGATCCTTTTATCGTACATGAAACAAGCACATGGTCCATTCGCTGGCTGTGTTTGGATTTAGCTTATTGTGTGTTCAAAATAACTTAAAATCAAATGTTCGGTGAGAGAACTTTTGAAAAATAAGTGATTATTTTCCAGAAATAATCTTTTTCCAAAACATGCACGGCAACGTTAGAACAACACAAGATAATGTCATGCAACACCACGACACTACAAGAAGTAGCTAGTTAGCAGTAATACCAGAACCAAACGTCATTAAGTAAACTGCCACTTTCGTACTCGCCTTTATTGGAATTACACAATTGTTCCGGGAGCAAAAATAAGTTATTCACGCCCGTCTGCAACACTACATTTGCATTATTCACTTAAGTCTTTGTAAATTACTAACATGAATAACTTTCTTTTATCAATCTCAAGGAATGACTGTGTAATTTCAATAACGCCTACGACGAAAGTGGCAAGCACATGCAAAGTCGGGAACAATACAATACAATACATGTAGCTTACTCAAACTTTAATATATACTCCCTCCGGTCTTATATGTAAGACGCTTTTAAGAAGAAAAAAAATTAGTCCTATTTGTAAGATCCTGTTCATCATTCCAACAACATTTAATTACTTCTTTCCAAAAACACTCATATTAAGTCCAACACTTTTTAAAATCTTAATACTAACTATAGGGATAATTTTGAAAAAATATACTCCCTCCGTTTCTATTTATCTATCCTATTTCAAACAAAACACACTCATGTTATCATTACTTAAAGTTTCAATACATTAATGATGTTTTTTTCCTACTGTACCCTTTCTCTCCCCGTAATCATTAATTTTTTCCTACTAATACATTTATTACACACTCTTGAAATCATTAGAAAAAAAAACAAATAAAAAGAAACAAAAAACTTTTCCAAAAAAGAAAGATAAATAGGAAAGAAGGGAGTATTAGATATTCACATTTACAATACCACTAATTACATTAATCAACTTTCTCCGTAGATGTAAACTTTTCCTAACGGGTTGCACATGCAGGACTGGAAGAATTACTCTATAGACAGAGTTTATCACCAAAAAGAGTCACATGAGAGAGAGAGAGAGAGATATGGGGGTTTACAGCAATAACAGGGTGAGAGTGAGTGACTTGGGAGAGAAAGAGAGAAAGCCAACGAGCTAAAGAGTGTAAGCTGTAAGTGCTTCCTTCATAACACAGCGGATTCACATCTAAAAAGAACACCCTTTTCTTCTTCCCACTCACACTCCCACCTTTATTGGTTTTGTGGAGAGGTTGCTGCTCACCAAGTGTTTGCTGGAATGGCTCAGAGAGTGCAGAATAAGAAGAAGGGCCGGCGGTGTGGGGAATCACTGCTGATTCTGATTTCTTGGTGGCGTTAGTGGCACTTGATGTGGGTTTGTGAGATTTGCAGGATATGGAAAAGGTTGGGTTGCAATTGGAAGGGAAAGAGTAACGAGAGGGTTGAATGAAGGAGTAAGAGGCGGTGGTGGACACAGCCATTTGAATTGTTTCCATGTTCAGGATTGTCACTCGCAGACAACAGGTACTATTGTAGTATTAAGCCCAAATAATTCATAGTAGGAAATTAGGAACTATGGAAATTAGTCGTCTTATTTAAAAATTAATATTTTATATATTTTTTTTTTGGTTTACATGGGAGGTCCGGGACTAGAACCCATGACCTGGGGGAGGGGGAAACCCTAAGTGTCCCTGCAGCCACCAACTGGGCTGTCTTACACGGACATATTTTATATATTTTTTCAAACTTACTCTTATATTATAATAATAATGAAAATAAAAAAATGGAAAATAAAATTATAAATAAAACAAAAAACTTTTTAAAAAAATTATCTCTCCATTTTATTTATTGTCTCAAAAGAAAAATTGTAATAATTACTTTAATTTTTAATAAATTAATTATGATTCTTTTTAATATACATTTTCTTTTTTGTAATTATTTTCGTTTATATTTTTCTTTTAACAGAAAAATAAATAAATAATACTTTATTAAGTACAAGAATAGATATTTTGTACTGGGTACTTTTGACTTCACAAATTGCACACAGTTTAGTGAGGTAAAAAGCAATAAAAAAGGTAGCTATGTTGCATCGTTTACTCATCTCCCATTTCATTTCATGACATGTATTCAAAAATTAACCCAAGTTTACTCGGTATGTATTTGATATAGTTTAAAAAATTTAAATTATAATTATATTTATTAAAATTATAGTTTACTAAAATTATAATTTGTTTATTATAATTATAATTTGTTTAATTTTATTTGACTTATTCTAGACATATTTTTTATGTTTATCATTAATTATATTTTTATCATGAAAATGGGATAATAGTTCAAGGGATTTGCTAACATGTACTTTCTCAATTTCACGAAGGATCATATTAACAATGTGTACAGACTTATTTTAGACAAAAATACCCAACTTTGCTTTTAAAAAAACAAGTTACTACCAAGGTTGTTTTAGTAAAATGAGTATTATTAACATTGAAAAAAATTTCTCTTCTCTTTTCCCAATCTCATTCATTCCTCCCATTCCTCATAATCAAATCTCAAAACCTTCTTTCACCAAATCCATAAACACTATCATCCTTCCACCCAAGCCACTCTTGCTGTTCTCCTTCACCATCCACTCCCCTTCTCTTTGTGACAACTGACATCAACAACCTCTGCATATTTAGTTTAAATTCTGTGTCTGCATTTTTCTCATAGATGGGTAAAAATGGGTCGCAGTGGCATTGCGGGAGTGTCATGAGTGCTATGATGGACGGTGACTGGTCAATCGCAACGGTTGACCGTCAAGCATGGGTGTGGCGGGGGAGGGTGGGCTTCGGGTTATGCGACGGTGTGGGTTCGCTAGTCTTCCGTATGCGTTAGAGTTATTGTCAGTGACGGATCCAGATATTTTTAGTTGCAGGGGTACATGTATAAATAGCTCTAACCCGGTGTAATGTACGGGTTATTGATATTTTAATTTTTTTATATTAAATATTTTAAATTAAATATTATTATTATTTTTATTATAAAGTAAATAGTATTATTAAACAACAACAAAAAAATAATTATACAAAAAGGTAAGAGTTCAAACCAAATCCTATATATAATTTAAAAAATTAATCTAAATGATCTTATTGATAAATTTTGTACTTCATATAACACTTTTTATATGAGATATTCCTTATTTATTTTATGGATAAATTAACATTGTTATATATGATTATCAAATTTATTATGATAAATAAATATTAAATCATAATTGAACACGATGGATGGAGTAGTTTTTTTGCACAATTAGTATTTTTTTTTTAAATATGATTATCACATTTGTTGTTATTAATCATAATTAAATATTTTTATCTTTTTAATCAATTATCTTATCTCATGTTAATAATAAGATTGAATCCTATAAATCTTTATCTTATCTCAAGCTAAATATTTTTATTATTTTTTATGATTATCTTTATCTTATTGGATCTTGATATTTATTTTCTTTTCTTCTTTTTTTTTTTAACACTTCTCATTATATCTTAATATTAAAAAATGGAGACATATACCAACCCAAGAACTCATTTTTGGTTCTTAGGTGTTTCCACATCATTTTTTATATTATCTTACATTTTTTCACATCTTAAGTAACCGAACTATAAATTTGCTCCAACCCCAAGAACCAACTCATGATTCTTGCATGGACCCCAAATTACTTTTTACATATTATTAAAATATTACGTATTATAACAAAAAATTAAATTATTATTCAATTAATACAAATAATTCAACAACAATAATTTAAAAATATAAAAATTACTAAAAATACATAAAAAAAAGATAGGTAATAAAAATAATATAATACATGAAAAAATTACTAAATAATATTATTAATCATTACTAAATAATATTAATAAAAAATTATTATTGTTTACAAAACTATTCACTCACATATTGTTCTTCTACACTATTCTAAACTAATATTATTAATCAAATTATAATTGAAATAAAATGCCAATTCTTCTAAAACTACTACTGCTTTTTATTAGTCAAAATAATATGCTGTCTTATTTTCTCCCTTGTTCCAACGCTGGCCCTCTTCTCCCTTGTTCCATCGCTGGGCCTTTGGTTCTCCACCAGCCTCACATAGATCAATTGCTTTGCTTCTTCTACTCAGTGTAACATATTCACTCACTCTAACTACTACATAATTAAATAAAAATGATATTTTCCATCATTTCTCCCTCATTTTCGTTGCCCACCATCGAGACCCCTCTTCTTCTCCGCCAGCCATCACCATCACACCATCAAACACTAAAGCACTGAAGCACGATTTTGGACATCAAAGACTTCTCCATCAAAGATTTCGTTGGTCCACATGCATGCAAAGCTTTTGGAGGATGATGGAGAAGTCTTTGATATCCAAAATCGTGCTTCAGTGCTTCAGTGTTTGATGGTGTGAGGGTGATGGTTGGCGGAGAAGAAGAGGGGTCTCGGTGGTGGGCAACGAAAATGAGGGAGAAATGATGGAAAATATCATTTTTATTTAATTATGTACTCCCTCTATTTCACTTTAAGTGTCTTTTTGAACTTTTGCACATAGATTAAGAAAATGTTGATTATGATGATTATTGTAAGTTTTATGTTCATTTTTGTCAAAAATACTCCTATTTAATATTTTTATTTTGTCAATGCATCATTACTAGTATTACAAATTTCAAAACTAAAACAACATTAAATGCAAGGGTAAATAAGGAAAAACAGTATTAAATGTTGCATAGATTTGGTAGAAAGACACTTATTTTGAAATAAAATTTTGATCTTAAAAAGACACTTAAAGTGAAACGGAGGTAATACTAGTTAGAGTGAGTGAATATGTTACACTGAGTAGAAGTGAGTAGAAGAAGCAAAGCAATTGATATGTGTGAGGCTGGTGGAGAACCAAAGGCCCAGCGATGGAACAAGGGAGAAGAGGGTCAGCGTTGGAACAAGGGAGAAAATGAGACAACATATTATTTTGACTAATAAAAAGCAGTAGTAGTTTTAGAAGAATTGACATTTTATTTCAATTATATTTTGATTAATAATACTAGGACCTATGTCCGTGCGATGCACGGGACGGTATTTGTTAGAGTTTTGGTAATTTAAGAGTGGGAAAAATTAAGCATATATTGAAAATTTGAGTGTGGTAGCAAAATTATTAATGATATTATCAAAATTGTGTGAATTAATTTCTATATTTGGAAATGAGTCTAATCATTCCTAAATACTTAAAATTCTTATCTTTATGAATTATGAGTTATGACTTTAATGTCTTAAGTTTTCTTATGTTGTAAATATTTTTTTAATCATTAGACTTATTTCTAAATATTTCATTAACAAGGAGCTCAATTGGCAAGCCTTAGAGATATTTTCATACATTATTTCTTTAAAAACATATGTTTAATTTAATATTTGGAACGTTCCGGTAAATTATAATAACATTTTGAGACTGCTTTATTTTTTGCTCTAGGAGTAATTTTAATATATTACCGAAATAAGTTATATTTAATGACTTATTATTTCAAGATTCTGAATATTATATTTTATCAAGTTTGACATTAGGATTGAGAAAATGTATTTACATTTGAATTTTGATACTTTTTCTTACATAATAGCTATCTGTAAGGACCGATAACTTTATTATTATTTTAAGATTCTGAATATTATATTTAATCAAGTTTGATATTAGGATTGAAAAAATGTATTTACATTTGAATTTTGATACTTTTTCTTACACAATAGCTATCTGTAGGAATCTGTAACTTTATTATTTTTCAATCAGTTTTGAGTAATTAGAAATACAATATTTATGTACTTAAATGTATTTTATTTTTAGGATCATCAAACTTTTAGTTATAATGCAAAATGCATGCACACATTAACCCACAAATGAGTAGTAATAGTATTATAAAAAAAAGAAGAAGAAGGGCTTAATATTATATTAAAAAAAAAAAAGAAGGGCTGAAGTTTTTGGCGGATTGGTTGGACGAGAAAGGAAAGGAGGAGGATTCTCCTATTTTATATATAGTGATAATGCAAAATACATACACACATTAACCCACAAATGAGTAGTAATAGTATTATATTAAAAAAAAAAGAAGAAGAAGGATGACTGAATATTGTATAAAAATAAAAAAAGAAGAAGGATTGAAATTTTTGACGATTGGTTGGGCGGGAAAGGAGAGGAGGGAGATTCTTCTATTCTATATACAGTGATTAGTTTAGAATAGTGTAGAAGAACAGCATGTGAGTGAGTAGTTTTGTAAACAATAGTATTTATTTTTATTAATATTATTTGGTTATGATTAATAATATTATTTAGTACTATTTTCATGTATTATATTATTTTTATTACCTATCTTTTTTATGTATTTTTAGTAATTTATTATATTTTTTAAATTATTGTTGTTGAATTATTTGTATTAATTGAATAATAATTTAATCTTTTTATTATAATATATAATATTTTAATAATATGCAAAAAGTAATGTGAGGTAAAGTGTGGAGTCCATACAAAAATCATGAGTTAGTTCTTGGGATTGGAGCAAATTATAATTGGGTTGCTTAATATGTAAAAAAATGTGAGATAATATAAAAAACGCATTCTTGGGTTGAAGATGCTTTTATTGACTTGAATTTTTACACTTGCCATATCATTGATTACGAGATGAGTTCAAATAAAAAAAAATGATGATAAGAGATTTAAAGATACAACGCCGAAGCTTAGCAAAAAAAGATGGTTCCAGCTTCGGTGGATTGATGTCCACTTTGGTGCATGCTGCACTTGGGAATGGAGATTAGTCAAATTCCGTTTTTCAGTAATTTTTTTTAATAGTAACTTGAATTCACTAACACACTTCATTGAAAAAGGAAAGGACGTCCTTTCATGTTTTTTCACGGTGATTTATCATTGACACATACCATTTTTTTTTTGTTTACATGGGAGGTCTGAGACTGGAACCCATGACCTGAGGAAGGGGAAATCCTAACCCATTTTTTTAAATCTATATCATTAAATATATATATATATATATTTAGAATATAATTATTTCTAAAATATTCTTGTTTCATACTTCATCCGTCCCACAAGGATGGTCAAAAAATTTCAAAAGTCAAAAAATTAAGGAAACACAGATTTAATGGTTTGTCTAACACATCAACCAATTATCAAATAACTAATTTAATGAATTTTGCATGCATCAACCAATCATAATTCAAAGTTTACAATTTCTAAATTTTTCATTAATTATTTTAACTATAGTTTGGGACAAAAAATTTAGTCATATTTAACCATCCTTGTGGGACAGATGTAGAATCAAAAAGGTTTTGATGAAGACAAATAAATCAGCAAGTTGTCCTTGATGAAGACAAAGCAACAACAACCATTTAGAAGTTTTCCATTTCCCGCTCCCTTGTAATATTTTATATTTATGTTGAGTGTGGGTGGTAGACTTAGGATCTTACTCAAGCGATTATGAGTTAGTTAGCATGAATACTAGTTGAGCTAAAATAGTGAAAAAGCTTAGAAAGGGACTAGGTGCTTTGGAAAATCATTTCTGGTCTTTAATTTTTATAAAAGTAGCAGTAACTACTCGAGTAGTTGGTGCACTACTCGAGTAGTCTGCATTGATGAAAATTAGTCTACTTACTGTCTCTTCAACTACTCGAGTAGTCTGTTGACTAATCGATTAGTTCTCAACTAATCGATTAGTTACTTCACTAATCGAGTAGTTTGAGAAACAGTAAGTCCACAAATTTTCTCACTACTCGAGTAGTGCTTCAACTACTCGAGTAGTACGTATCAGATCTGTCAGTATTTTAATTCTAATATGGCTGTTGAAGAGGCAATCAAGGGAGAATCTTTCCTAATTAGTTTTCTAAGGCTCCTCCCTGATTCTGGCGATTTGAAAACTCAATATAATGATTACCTCTTCAACAAGAGCGAGATGGATCTTGAGCAAAAACGTTTTCAAACCTTGCACCCAAAAAGAACCTTTGATCCAATCCCTTTCTAAAGAATCAATCTCTTTCTAGTATTCTAACTTTCTTTTTCATTGTCAATTGAGATTGGTTGGAGCCGCTTCGCTGTGATCTGATTACTCCATTGAAGAAAGGAAGGAGCACTTGAAGGTTTCAAGAGGCTCTATTGCTAAAGGGAGAAGGTGTTCTTGAAGGTTTCAAGAAGCTCTCTTTGTGGAAGGTTGAAGAGGTTCTTCAACAGAGAATCAATTGAAATTGGGGTAAAGTTCAAGAGTTTGGTACACTCTTGAAGGGTTAGGATTAGATTGAGTGAGGTTCACTAATTAATCCTGTTTGTATCCAATTTAATTGATTATTAGTAGACACTCCCTAAGGTTTAGGGGGGACTGGACGTAGCTCTCAAGTGGGTAGAGAGTGAACCGGTATAATAATTCCCTGTGTCTATCTTTTATTGCTTTATTTTATTTCTGTTATTTAATCTTTCTTCAGAACCTTAAGTTAGCAAATCATCCGCTTCTGTTCTTGGTTTCGTGTTAGCGAAATCCTTATTTTGAAAACTCAGTTCACTGTCTGAATTTACTCGCACTACTCGAGTAGTCCATCAACTAATCGAGTAGTTCATTCATTTTTGGACAGAAAATTATTTTTGTTTTAAAACAGTAAGCGTGTAATTTGTTATTATCAATTACATTCGAAAAATTAGTATCGTTACTTCAATTTACTATTCACCCCCCTCTACTAAATTGTTAGGGCGCTTGTTGGTTTCCAACATACCAAAATGGTGTTGTTGTTTATGTTGTGCAGGTTTTTGCTGTTGCATAAAGTCAGGGGGAGTTTATGCCAAAACAACAAGGTTGATATTATCAAGGATTTGTCATCATCAAAAAGGGGGAGATTGTAGAATCAAAAAGGTTTTGATGAAGGCAAATAAATCAACAAGTTGTCCTTGATGAAGACAAAGCAACACCAACCATTTAGAAGTTTTCCATTTCTCGCTCATTTGTAATATTTTATATTTATGTTGAGTGTGGGTGGTAGACTTAGGATCTTACTCAAGCGATTATGAGTTAGTTAGCATGAATACTAGTTGAGCTAAAATAGTGAAAAAGCTTAGAAAGGGACTAGGTGCTTTGGAAAATCATTTCTGGTCTTTAATTTTTATAAAAGTAGCAGCAACTACTCGAGTAGTTGGTGCACTACTCGAGTAGTCTGCATTGATGAAAATTAGTCTACTTACTGTCTCCTCAACTACTCGAGTAGTCTGTTGACTAATCGATTAGTTCTCAACTAATCGATTAGTTACTTCACTAATCGAGTAGTTTGAGAAACAGTAAGTCCACAAATTTTCTCACTACTCGAGCAGTGCTTCAACTACTCGAGTAGTACGTATCAGATCTGTCAGTATTTTAATTCTAATATGGCTGTTGAAGAGGCAATCAAGGGAGAATCTTTCCTAATTAGTTTTCTAAGGCTCCTCCCTGATTCTGGCGATTTGAAAACTCAATATAATGATTACCTCTTCAACAAGAGCGAGATGGATCTTGAGCAAAAACGTTTTCAAACCTTGCACCCAAAAAGAACCTTTGATCCAATCCCTTTCTAAGAATCAATCTCTTTTTAGTATTCTAGCTTTCTTTTTCATTGTCAATTGAGATTGGTTGGAGCCGCTTCGCTGTGATCTGATTACTCCATTGAAGAAAGGAAGGAGCACTTGAAGGTTTCAAGAGGCTCTATTGCTAAAGGGAGAAGGTGTTCTTGAAGGTTTCAAGAAGCTCTCTTTGTGGAAGGTTGAAGAGGTTCTTCAACAGAGAATCAATTGAAATTGGGGTAAAGTTCAAGAGTTTGGTACACTCTTGAAGGGTTAGGATTAGATTGAGCGAGGTTCACTAATTAATCCTGTTTGTATCCAATTTAATTGATTATTAGTAGACACTCCCTAAGGTTTAGGGGGGACTGGACGTAGCTCTCAAGTGGGTAGAGAGTGAACCGGTATAATAATTCCCTGTGTCTATCTTTTATTGCTTTAGTTTATTTCTGTTATTTAATCTTTCTTCAGAACCTTAAGTTACCAAATCATCCGCTTCTGTTCTTGGTTTCGTGTTAGCGAAATCCTTATTTTGAAAACTCAGTTCACTGTCTGAATTTACACGCACTACTCGAGTAGTCCATCAACTAATCGAGTAGTTCATTCATTTTTGGACAGAAAATTATTTTTGTTTTAAAACAGTAAGCGTGTAATTTGTTATTATCAATTACATTCGAAAAATTAGTATCGTTACTTCAATTTACTATTCACCCCCCTCTAATAAATTGTTAGGCCGCTTGTTGGTTTCAAACAACAGAGGGAGTATAACTTTTGTTTCATTACTAATACAATTTTTTCAGAGTAGTTTTAATTTTTATAAATTTGATAAAATTAAATACACTCAACTAACATTTATAATATGTGTGAAATTATTTTTTTCATAATACGTATGAAATTACTATTTTTTTTTATAATAGAGACCGGTAGAGTTTATTTCTTCTAATCTTATTTATAAATCACATTGTATAATAATTTTTGAAAATGCTAATAAGTGTCCTTAGTTAAATATATATATATTTAAAAAAACATTGGAAAATGTTGTTAAAATTTTTTGCACTTATTAGCAAGACCCAATAATTTTTTGGGGCCTATTTATCTGTAATTTTATATTCTTTCCGGTTTTATTTATAAGATCCTTCTGAAGTTTTTCTCTTTCACCAAAAGTAGTTAAATTTGTTAGTTGCATTAAAAATGTGAAAAATTGATATATTTTTTCAAAACTACCATAATTATTATCGGGACTCTAAAAAATATTGAGTTAATAAAGGTATTTGTGAAAAAAGTTATTAAATACTATTGAAAATTAAAATAATGTTTTATAAATAGGACCAAAATAACTGAGGTATATTGGGACAGTTGATCCTCGTCCATTTAATAAGGTTAAACGTGAAAATTATATATAAGACATGAAGGAGCATATAAAAAATACTCCATCCGTCACTATATATAAGATCACTTTAGGAAATTTTACGTTCATTAAAAATGTTGGTTAATCTAGTTAATGATATCATAAATATGAACAATTGATAATTACCCATATTAATATTATTGAGAATTTAAATGTGTTAAATAAATAAATACTGGTGTTTGTGAAAAGAAGTAGTTAATTATTATTAAAAATTGTTATAAGATCTTATATATAAAGATAAAATACAAGTGTTAAAATGATCTTATATTTAAGAAGAAAAAAAAGTATTTAGTATAATTAGCATATTTTATCAATATTTTAAATGAGCAGAAGAAAAAATGACATGAGAATGATTCACGTGCATGTATTACTTAAAAAAAATTAACAAATGCATTACCTTAACAAATGGTTGTCAGTCAAGGTGATTTTTCAGCTAACTACAAATATGAAGGAGGTGCAACATGCAGTTCTAACTTTGGTGCATTGAAGCCGTAGCCAAAAAAGATTAATAGAAGCCAATAAATAAAAAAAAATAATACTCCCTCCATTCCATTATATGCATAAAAAAAAATCTTTAAATGTGTTTTCTTTACTTAACAATAATTGATACAATATACAATTTTTAAGAATTTTTATTTATTTTTTTATTTTAATATGAGATAATTTTTTTTGCATTTTTAACCAAAATAATAGTACGGAGGGAGTAGTAATAATAACAATAATAATAAGTAAAACCTCATTCGGAAAAAATACATCGGGTGTTGAAGGATTTGAATCTTCTCACTTTTATAATCTATAATTAAGTCTATTTTTCTTCTTAAATTTGGGAGGACCTAAACCTTTGGCTAAATGTTTATTTTCTCTGCATCCCAAACAAAAATACATTATCATATGTATAAGCTATATGCCTAGTCTCAGCAAACTGATTCACTGTACAATTAACACAACATAAAAAAAAAAAAAAAAAAAAACTTATTTATGGTTTTAGTCCCCGAAAGAGTTGGGAGTGTTTTGATTTTGGTCCTTGGGAGTTTTTTTGACCTTGACTCATCCTTAATTGTTTTGAAAATTTGGTTTTAGTCCATGCCGTTAAGAAAAATTCATTAGTTGTTGACGTGGTTAACGAAACGCAACATCAGCATACACCGTGTACAAGTGTTACTTGTCACCGATAAGATGACGTGAATGATCCAGACTCGCAGGAGCAAAAGGGTCAAGGTCCAACCAAGATGTGTTTGTGGATTGGGCTATGACCCTTTTGCTCCTGCGGGTTCGGATCATCTACGTCATCCTATCGATGACATTCTATACTTGCATGTGTGTATGTTGATATGACGTTTCGTTATTCACATCAGTAGTTAACGGGTTTTTCTTTAACAACAAAGATTAAAACCAAATTTTCAAAACAATTAAGGATGAGTCAAGGTCAAAAAAACTTCCAAAGACCAAAACCAAAACACTCTCAACTTTCAGGGACTAAACACATAAATAAGTCTAAAAAGAATTGAGCAAACCCCCTGTCCTATAGTAATATATTGGCTTAAATACTAAAATGATCCCTATAAATATTGATTTCTTTAAAATTGGTCCCCTTAAATTTTGTTTTTTGTCTCTGCATTTACAAAACGTTTTGATTTTGATCCCTCTTATTAAATTTGGTCTCCATAATTATGTTAGTAGTTTGTTTTGATCCATTTGTTATTAGATTTTATAAGCTTTGGTCCATAAACTATCATGGTTTTTAAATTGTTTCTTTTACGCAATGGAAGTTGCTTTTTTACCCTTAACAATTAATTTAAGAATATCATTCTTAATTGGTCATAGAATGTAATACATCACGTTTTCGGTGTTTTTCATCTACATTTAACATAAGGGACCAAAACCAAAACGTTTTATTAATACCGAGATCAAAACCATTTTTTTTGTAGGGACTAATCTCAAAGTAGTCAATATTTACATGGATTTTAATATTTAAACCTATCAACGTGACGTTGGTCAAGTGGTAGCTCACTTGGTCCTTTAACCAACTGGTCTCGAGTTCGAGCCTTGGATATGGAACAAGGCGCGCTGGGAGACCCCTGCCACTTAGTGCGAGCTCAGTTGGGTCGGATCGAATGAGTCGGATTTTGGGTAAACTAGAACCAGGCCGGTTGGTGTACACCAAAAAAAATTTAAACCTAATATATTCTACCCTCCATCGTTTCATTTTCAAGAGATATAATAAACTATCATAAATTACTATCTTTTAAATATTTATTCCAACCCCAGTATAATGCGTATATATAACTTCATCCAGCATTTAAGAGCATTCTAAGCACACTCTTCATCTTCGGCCTTGCTTCTGGAGATGTACTAACACAAACAAGAGCAATTTGGAGAACTGCAAGCATCTGGTTTCTGACAACCTGTGATGTTCTCCTGACATTAAAATCAAGTATGTAATCTAATTGGTTTGTTGAATTACGCGAAACCCACTTCACCAATTCTGTTCCCTCGTTCACCGCTGGTTTTCCTGTCAGCAATTCGAGCAGAATGACGCCAAAGCTGTATACATTCCCAGCCATTGTTACTGTCATTGTGTATGCATATTCTGTCAACCAAAATAAAACAATGCCAGTTAATAATATTTAAGACCTTTGAACACTAAAACAGCTTTGCTTCATATTGGATTCTAAGGGCATGTTTTCGGTATAGTAGTAATTATGAAACTACACACTATGTAAATGAGATATACAACTTTGCTTAAAATATTTTAAAAATTTTATGGAGTTAATGGAAGTAAACAATTTGATCCATATCATATCACCCCTACATTAAATAAAATTAATCTATGAGCAAAGCAAAAACTAGTTGTAATGTAAAAAGGTTAAAGAATTTATGACCTGGAGGAATGTAGCCAACAGAACCAGCAACTGCAGAAAAATTCCCTGTACTCTTTGAGGGATCAATCACTTTGTAGTGTTCAATATCCCCAACTAGAGGCTCCTTGAAGGACTTGAGCATAATACTTTTGCTTGACAAGTCAAGAAGGAGTATTGGACTAGATGCATGTCCATGAAGAAAAGAAAGACCCTGAGCCACCCCAACAGCTATACTATATCTACTAGCCCAATCTAGAGAGTCTCTCATGCTTCCATGAAGAACATCAAAGAGGGAACCATTAGAGACAAACTCATATAGTACATAAGCGATGTCATTCGACAGAACATAGGCCAAAGGAGTCATGACATTTGAATTGTTCAATTTTGCCAAGGTTTCTAGCTCTTTCACAAATTTATCATTACTGCTTCCCACTGCCAATATCTTGTCACTCCAGTTCAGCTTTTTGACAAAATAGATTGATCCGGATGGCATAACGGCCTTGTAGTAAGTTGAAAACCTAGTCTTCAAAGTAACATTTGATGCTACGGCGACAGCTTCCATCGCCTTGGAGAAGTCAATGTTTGATCTATGGATCCCGTTTGGAGTTAACAAATTGCTTTGGATGACCTGAGGAAGGCGATGATCTTCACTTGGCTGTAGATGCTCATCATTAATCTTATACATGTGCCTTGAGACTGATACAACCAGCAGGGTGACAAGGGCAACAAGAAAAACAGCTGCTGCAATCGCAATGAGAACTGCCACATAGACGGATATTCCCTTTTTCGTAGACCGTGCAGCAATGCCGGGTGTTGTGTTGTCCTCTCCGGTATTATTTACAAGATTTTTATTTCCTCCCAATTCAACATGAACGTAGGAAGCAAATTTTGGAATGACACCAGACAGTTGATTGTTGGAAAGTAAAATATGTGTCAAAGCTGGCATTTCAGCAAGATTTTTAGGGATGTCACCCGAAAATCTGTTATTTGAGAGATCCATGATTTCCAGGTTAGCCATATTACTAAAACTGCTTGGAATAGGTCCACTAAAGAGGTTGCTACTAAGATTTAAGCCAACCTGTAGACTCCTTGGCATTGTTGGAATCACACCACTTAGTTGGTTCTTCCCAAGTTGTAGTTCTAGAAGTGATGGTAAGTTTCCGATGGATATCGGTATGGAACCACTCAGATTGTTTTGTTGCAAGTTAAGGAAAGTAAGGTTGCTCAAACTTGACATCACAGATGGAATTGATCCCTCCAGAGAATTCCAGCTCAAATTCAGAATTGAAAGCTTCTGCAGTTGGCCAATTTGAACCGGGATTGCACCGTTAAGTTTGTTCATATGAAGCTTCAAGACTTGAAGCTGATCAAGATTACCAAGCTCTGGAGGCAAAGCCCCACTCAACTGGTTCTGACCTAAGCTCAACAAGGCCAAATTCCGGCACGAACCCAAGGCGGCTGGTATCACTCCTGTCAGGTGATTGTTTTCCACCTCCAAGTATGTCAAACTTTTGACTGCCTGAAAAGCATCAGAAGGAATGCTTCCCGTCAGCGAATTGCCCCCTAATCTCAACCTGATTAAGCTAGAAGAAATTTTCACGGGTAATGGCCCAGATAACCTATTTTTGGACAAATCTATAACCTGCAATTTTGATGGAGATAAAAGGTCTTCTGGAATGGAATCTAAGTTATTATAACTAAGATCCAAACTTGTGAGATGTGTTGTAATCCCAGCAGGTACAGCACCCTTGAAATGGTTCTGATTTGCTGCAAATCTTTCAAGGGTTGTGATATTCCTAAGTGATATTGGAATTTCACCATCAAGATTGTTTGAGGAAAGAATCAAACTTTCCAATTTAGATAGCATTCCAATATTAATAGGAATAGCCCCTGAAAGATTATTTGCACTAAGATCAATCACACTCAAATTTTTATAACTCAATATCTCATCAGGAATTTTTCCACTAAAATTATTGACAGAAAGCTTAAGCTTCTCCAAAATCATTGATTTTCCAAGGTTAGTAGGAAGAGGCCCATGGAAGGAATTGGAACTGAGATTCAAACTCCTGAGGCTAACAAGTTCATCTAGCTCTCTATCAATAGCCCCTACTATTTGGTTGAAAGACATATCTAATGATTCCAATCCTTTAAAACCATAAAAAGTAGGTAAAGCACCTTGCAATTTGTTTTTAGTGAAATTCAGGAACTTCAACCCCTTATTCTTTCCACATTCAGTAATGAACCGATCAGGGATTGAAGTAAGTTGGTTATTGGAGACATCAAGATACAGCAAGGTTTCAAGTTGGCAAAGAACAGGAAGAAAGTTATTAGAAGTGAGGGAGTACTTAGAAAGAGTAATCATGATCACAGAGGAATTACTAGAGTCACAAGTGACTCCTCTCCATAAACATGGATTTGATTCATTGATGTTATTCCATGGAACAGAACCAATAAGAAGCTGGGAGACTTTGATCATGGTGTTTGTTTGGTTTTGAGATAGCATAGATAATACAATAGGAGGACAGAAACAAAACAAAAGTATAATAGTACTAAGAAAAGAGGTGGTGGTATTGTACTCATACCTGCCCATGTTCTTAGCAGATATAATAGCAGTGTCTGCTACTGAGTTTTGTACTATGATTATGCTTCTTTTCTATAATATCATATATTAAGATATCTATGTCTGTGTATATATGAGTTAAGGAGTAATAGAGGAAAGAACAAGAAGGGAGTATTATTGTTAATAAATACTAATAATAAAGCAAGGATGGAAATGTGTGAAAGAGAATAATATTGGAGTGTGTTTTGGAGTGAAGGAAACTTGATGGAAAGAGTGTTAGAAGAAAGTGTAGGGAGTGCAGTTGACTGATACTGCAGGTCTGCCACTGCAAAAGACTTGTGAAATATTCAGACACTGAGACAAGAATATAAGTGGCTTTGGTTTCTTCCATTTTCTATTTTTGTGTTTCTGTTCATCCCTGGCCGACAGCCGAAGACTAATTCCCTCCGAGGCGTAGAGATCACCGAAGTGGGTTTTGCCTCTTTTTTCCATGCCTACAACAAAGATCGAACCCCTGACATCATGCTTAAGGAACTCAGCTATCTACTGGCCTTTGTTGGTTTAAAGAGTTTTAAATATCTATGCATTATTTTCATAAAAAAAAATTTCTTTTTTGTAAATCATTTTAAAATATTTGGATAACATTAAAAATTTTATTTCAAATACATCTCTCATAATTTCATAAGGGTGATAAGGTAATAATTATAATAGAAAAATAAATAAATGAAGTTGTAAAATTTTAAATATGAATAATTTTGAAATGACAACATATTCTTTTGGTAAATTTTAGAGTAATAATATTTTTTTTAATATAATAAAGGACATAAAAAATATGAGAATAATTTTAAAAAAATATATCCAATTTTATATTTCTAATATCAATTACAAATTTAAAAATTAATTTTTTTTTTGAAAATTTCCAAATAGTATGGATCGATGGAATAATATATACTCTCTCTGTTCTTATTTATTTATCATATTTCAAACAAAACACACCCTTTAACAATTGTAATCATTACTTAGATTGTTAATACATTAATTATATTTTTTTCCACTGTATCCTTTTTCTTTCCATAATTACTCCCTCCGGTCCTATTTATAGACCTTTTTGGGGTTTTTATTTTGGTCCTATTTATAAGACCCCTTTTTCAATTTTAAATATCATTTAATTACTTCTTTCCACTAACACTCCTATAAAGTCAACACTTTTTAGAGTTCCAATAATAATTATAGGGGTAGTTTTGAAAAAGTATATCAAATTTTCACATTTCCAATGTCACTAACCAATTTATCCACTCTCCTTGGTAGGAGTGAAAAACCCCAAAAGAGTCTTATAAATAGGACCGGAGGGAGTATTACTTTTTTCCACTATTTATATCAATACCTTATTAAATAGGGATAAACATGAAAAATAACATTTATTACATTCTTGAAATCATTAAAAGGACAGGTAAAAAAACAAAAAACTTCTAAAAAACAATTAAATAGGAAGGGAGAGATTACTATAAAGTAATGGAAGAGGTAATAGAAAAATGATTTAAAGACCTACAAGCTTACAAACCTACACATAAGATTATGACACTTGTTATTTTCAAGTTTAAAAAAATTAAATAAAGGAACTTAAATGTCAAGATCATAATATGTAAGTTTACAAGTAAGTTTTTTTATGTAGGTCTTTAAATCATTTTTGAACTCATAAACTTTCATGGTCCTTTTCTTGGACTTTGACTATGAACAATGACATAAATGTTTTGTGTCTTTTCTTTGACACTGTCTTTTTCTGGGACACGTAATTATTCAAACACGCGTTGAAGGAAATAGTAATTGGAACGTGATATCTCTGTGGCCCGGTCAATGTTTAAAATAGACTTAAAAGGAAAAATAATGTGGAAGATATAGAATGTGAAAAGTAAAGTGGAATACTGGATTTTGTTTATACCGTAGATTTAATTATGGTCACAAGTTCCTGAAATTTGAGGTATTTCTACCAGATATTTTTTTTTAATGTCTGACTCCCCGAAGTTACTTCTGAGTTTGTCATATACTCAAACTACCAATTCTGACCAATTTTGCCGACATGTAATATCGGAATCCCGATCAGACGCAGAAGGTTGGTCATGTGGTGTCGAGTGATGTCACACGGGCGAAGACAAACTTTCTCTTCAATTCTTTTTTCTCTTTTTTTATTTAACTAAAAATATAAAAATATTAAGTTTTTTAGTTTTTTAATTTTTTTGTAAAAAAGGATCTTCAACCACGGGGCACCAAGTGCTTAACCTCATCTGTCTGATCAGGATTCCGATGTTACATGTCAGCAAAATTGGCCAAAATTGGTAGTAGGAGTATATGACAAACTCAAAAGTAACTTCGTAGAGCCAGACATTGGAAGAAAAGAATAAGGATATATAGCAAAAGTACCCCAAACTTCAGGAACTTATGACATAATTAATCCTATATTGTATTGCTAGCTTATGCCCTTACTTACATGTTCATTCTTGTCTTATTAGTACTTAATACTTTATTGTATTATACTCCCTCCGTTTCTATTTAATTGTTCTTTTTTAAAAAGTTTTTTTGTTTCTTTTTATCTGTCATTTTGATAATTTAAGAGTGTGATAAATGCTAATTTCCATGTTTATCCCTATTTAATAAGATATTAGCTTTCGTAAGCAGTGGAAAATAAGTAATGATTATGGAGAGAGAAAAGGTATAATAGGAAAAAACATAATTAATGTATTAGAAATCTAAGTAATAATTGTACTTCTTAAAGTATGTGTTTTGTTTGAAATAAGACAGATAAATAGAAACGGAGAGAGTATCACATAAATTAAGAAAAGTAGTGACTCCCTCAATTTCAAAGTCCCTGTATAAGTTCTCTTTTGCATATTTCAGGTTCATTCAAAAGTTGGTTAATTTAGTTATGTGAATATTTAATATGTATTTCAAAATAACCTCTATCAATAGTTTAGAAATTTAAAAAATATGAAATAAATAGGAATGTTCGTAAAAAAAAATAATTAATTAACATTAAAAATTGATATATAATTTATAAATAAAAACAAAATAAAAATTTCAAAAAGATCTTATACATGAAGATGTAGCATAGGATCCATAAGCTAATGATGATGGAGGTCCAGCATAGGAGAAAGGAGCAACAATTGATACTCTCACAAAGATTAGCTTATGCTTAGGCAACAAAGTTACTCTCATTTCCTCCCATTAACTTGATAAAAAAAATTACAAATTTTTTTATTCCAATTTAAAATAAAAATAACAAATATTCATTATTTAATAAGTAAAAAATGAGTTAAAATATTGATTAATGCACTTTAACTGATTATCCTAATACCAAAACAGGCTAAGAAATATAAACAATAGAAATATCATGATAACAATCTAAATTTTTAAATTTCAAATGTAATATACTAGAACATTCATAAGAGGAAAATAAAAACATACTATTCTCCAATATATGGATTCTATCACCACAATTAAGTGTCATTCTATGTACAATTAAGTGTCATTCCATGCACCATTCTTCATGATTGAAAAAAAAAATCAAATTTCAAAATTTAACCAACCAAGATGAGTGGTGTAACACCCCGCAAATTCCTCGTATTAATTTAAAATACTAAAGAGATTTATTTTGAGAAAAATGTTTTGGAAGAAGTGACGAGAGGACGCAAGAAGAAAGAGGGGCGTCACCCGATTATTTTCAATCGAAAGGTTTAGGAGTAGGAATATTAGTTTAGGTTGTTTTGAGTCAAGGATTACCTAAGTGATGAACTACTGGTGTAACATAACTTATTTTGAAGCATGCCTACTTTTCATACAACTTTGTGAGAAATGTTTAAAGTACTTTGGAAGTTATGCAAGGAACTACTTAAGTTGGAACCAAACTGTTTTTCCTGCTAAATGTTTTTGGAAACCCGAGTGACTAAGTTTTGATTTTAGTAACAACTCGATTTTCAAAAGAAGTGTTGAATAATGTTAAACACTCTCCAATAATGTTTGCAAACACTTCAACAATGTTTTTTTTAAAAAAAATTTGGTCTCATTTTTGACAACTTTAATAAACAAAAGTTAATTGTTTTGAGTACGAAAATCGGGCTGTTACAGAATGGTATCAGAGCTTATGGTAATCCTTAGTGGCCTTAAGCATGGGCTTACATGTTTTGTTTGTGTGACTCTGTGTGTTTGCTAGTATAGGGATAGGAACATAAGTTTAGGTTCTCATCTTTCTAGGACGTAAGATTTTGTTTGTAGCTTAGTATCGACTGTATGAGTCTAAGTAACCTGTTGGTTATGTGGCTTGAAGAAGTAGACGGTAAATAGGTTCTAAGATTGAGACTCCATACCCTGTGAACTTCCCATTAACACTTGTAAGACTTAAGTTTGATAACCTTAACATACTTTTGCACAGGGATAGTTATTACCTTTAAGAGATGTAGATCGTTATTTCCTAATCCCCGTGTTTGTTGAATTGCTTCAACAAAACAGTTAGTATTGTTGAGACTCGACCCTTTTCTTCATGAGCCTTATTACTCACCTGTAGCCGTATTGATCCTACTTAAGACTCATTGGTCCAAAATTGTAGAGTTAGAAATGTCATAGTCACCCAAATAACTTAGACTTGAACGATTAGGGAAGGATAAATGATTTAACTTAAGCAAGGGTATAAAATCAAAGTGGATTTATTTATAAGTTTGGTCAAAGTTGGGGAGTCACAAGGAAGAAAGGAGGCGTATGTTACCAGTTATTAGAGGAAATTTATGAGGAAAGTTTGAGGATTAGGTCTGCCATGTACCATAATTAGAGGTTTAGATGGTGAATTTGATAGGCTTGACCGATGTTTAGGAAGAATCTGGGGAGAAAAGTAAGGATGTTTGAGGAAACAAGTAAACCCAAGTTGTAATAGAACTCCCTTAAGATAGAGGAATGATAGACGAAAACCTTAGAGATAGAAGAAGAACTGAAGGAAGAAGTGATTATTGAGAGATAGTAAGAACCTAAGTTGGAAAGAATAGTGAACATCTAAGGATTTTTAGATGAAACCCCATACTTTTGGTGATGTGTGAAATTTTGTTTGCTTGATTTCCCCTAAGTCCGTACCTATGGTTAAACTCTATGTGACGACGATCGGTGGAAGGAGCAATATCCCTTCGGTTAGTCCGTTGGACTTGACCCGATTCGACATGCGAGCGGTTGTGTGAGTGTGACTACTTCATCCGAGAGCAACAAACGAGGAGCACTGCAAAGAGGATTATACTTGCAAAAGGGAATACAATCATGAAGCATGAACGAGAGTGTTCTTATGAGAATCACAGTAACATGAGAATTTTGTGCCCTGCTGCCCAAATCCGTGACGCATTTCTCAGGGACGAGAAATCTTTAAGTTGGGGAGAATGTAACACCCCGCAAATTCCTCGTATTAATTTAAAATACTAAAGAGATTTATTTTGAGAAAAATGTTTTGGAAGAGTATTTTTCCTAAAGGATTTTCATAATTCACGTTTTTAAGGTAATAAATGAATTTAGAGAGATGGCGATTTCTAAACAAGGGTATTTTATGAGAAATAAATTGTTTTCTAAATGTATGAGTTGGTTGATATGTGAATTAATGTGATTCCTTGAAATATTTGAATTATTATGTGAAGTGGTGATTAAATGTTCTAAAATAGAATTAATTAGGAAATAAAAAGATAATGCATGAATGTATGTATGTGTATGTGTGTAACGTGTATATGTGTATGTATGGCGTGTGCATGTATGTGGGTGCAAACCTAGAATTTTTATTTGTTGGGCAAGAAACCAAATAAGGCTAAGATAGAACCATGGGGTAACTAGGTTAATGGAAACCCTAACTAGGAGCCAACAAGCCATTAGGCCTAAATGACCCTAGCACCCTAACCTACTCCACTTTGTCCCCTTCATTTGCTAAACACCACCCATGCAACAAATTGGAGTGACAAAATTGCCCCCTTGAACACATCTTGGCCGAATTTATATAAGGGTAAAAGAGGGAGTTGTGAGTTGTCTATATAAGCCTTCACCCTTAGTTCCTTTCACCCATTTTTCCATTCACTTCCTTCACTTTCCTTCACTTCTCAAACACATTTGTTGAAGAGCAAAATCAAGCTCTCAACACACACAAAGAAAAGAAAGAAGCCGTGAGCTAGGGAGAGGAAGAAACCAAGTCCAAAACTCAAGTCTTTCCTTGAAGCTCCAAGACTTTAGAGGCTAGAAGATCAACCCTTTCTTGGTGGGTAGTTCGAATAAGCATAAAGATGTTGTAATAGTGTAGATTTTCTTTTGATTTTGTAATTTTCCCTTCTTTTCTTCCTTTGCATGTTCTATTTATGTTTGATCATGAACTTCTAAGACTCAAAGGAACTTATAAACTTCTAACTACCGGACTTCATAACTCATTTAAGGTCTTCCTTAAAGATCTTAAAGCTTTTCAACATAAATCTTAAAGATCTAAAAAGTTTTGAGATTTTTGTAAAGTTTAAAGTGTATCTCTTTGCATGTTAATTTCTCAAAGCTTAAAGGAACTCGTAAACGTCTAATCAACTGATTTCATAACTCGTTTAAAGTTTCTCATAAGAGATCCTAAAGCTTTTCAAACTAAATCTTCTAAATCTAAAGGTTTGATGAGATTTTTATAAAGCTTAAAGTAAATCTTTTTTTATGTTGAAATTTCTTTCTTAAACCGTGATTTAAAGATGAATTGGTGTTGCATGTTGATTTGTTGATGATCTTGATAATTTGAAAGTTCATGCATGTGTTAAACAAACTTTGATCTTGAATTTTTAAGAAGTAAATGGACTAATAAACACTAGATCCTAGGCTATATAATTCGGCCATGAGTAAAAAGTTAGGTCTTGGTGCTTTTTAATTTGATCTAAGCCTTTGCATGTTAGCTTTATGCCTTTACAAGTTGATTTAAGTTGTTGAAGTGGTGTGATTTGATGTTGATGAAACTTTGATTTTCACTTTGATCTTTGAAAAATGTTTTGATCCTTGCTCCAATCTTTAAAAAGTTTTGCTATAAAGCCATGCATATTGTTTTGAACCAAAAAGACTTAATCTTCTTCAACAATCACCACGGTTTCGACTACTTCTTACTCAAAATGATTTTTACCTTTGATTTGTGCCATTATGATTGATTTCATGACTTGATCTATAAGATTTAGGTCCATGCATGTGGTTTTTGAATAAAAGATTTTTATTTCCTTAAGGATCATCACGGTTTTGTGAAAGAACTAAAAGAGATGAGTTTTAAAAAGTGATTTTTGTCTTGATTCATGTTCTATGTGCATGCATGTGAAAGATTTGAAAAAAAAAACTTGATTCATGATGATGTGCATTCGGTCTAAGCTTAGGATTAGGAAATCATGTTTTGTTTCCATAAAAAGGGGACACATGCATGTTAATTCATTTTGAATTAAGAACCTTGTGTTTTGCAGGTAGAAAAATGAACCCAAAAACTTTGTTTTTGTTATGATGAGATTCGGCCTATGCATATAGAATAGATTAGGATCCTTTTTTAATGAAGTGACTTAAAAATAATGAGTATGTTTTGGAGGAATTATGTTAAAATAAATTGTTTGAAATTGTATTGTAAATATTTATTTTCTAATCGGTATTTAATTTAAAGATAAAGGAAATAAATTGAGTTAATTTATGTGTTTGAAATATGTGAATTCTTAACTTGTTTTCTTGAATTTGATTCGGCCATATAGTGTAAATAAGTCTAGGAAATTTAGATGCAGTAAAAAAAAACTCATGTAATGATTTTTGAAAAGAATTGAGTTGTTGTGTTTGATTCATATCTTTGTAAGTATGTGAATGTCTAAATGTTTGCTTGAATAAATGGTTAATTAATTACTTGTATGACTTAAGTGTTGTTGCGGTTGTGTGCTAGCTTATGTTTGAAAAATAATTGAGTGTGTAATTGGTTTTGAAATAAATTGGTTTTAAGAAAATTCCATTTAATTTATTTGAGATTTTTAAATTGTGTTTATGACTGTCCAAGATCGTTTTATGATAAAGATTTGAGTTTTAAAGTATTGATTTTGAATTAAAGAGTTAATTAAAGCAAAAAGTGTTTTTACGATGTTTTCAAATTTTTAATGAAGTGATTTTGTGGAATAAGCCTTTGCTGTCCATAATTATTTAAAATTGTTTCTTAACTTTAAAAATATGTTCAAGTGATTTAAAGTAAAGTTTGCAAGTAATAATTAATTTAAGAAAACCCGGATAAAAAACGGTGCATTTTTCGGTGTTTTCAAACGTGTTTAAGGTGTTGTCCAAAACAGACCAGCACCCAAACTAAATGGTTTAAATAAATTTTCATAATGTTTTCAAATGATTTTTGAAAGTACTTAAGGTGTTATGAACATCCGAGTTGTTTGAAAGAAAACGGTTATGTTTTAAGTTTTCTGACGAGGAGTGAGAGGTGTTTAAGTTACGAAAAAGATTTTCATAATACGAGTTAATAACCTAAGCATATTTTATTTAGTACGAGAAATAATTTGAAAGACGAGGGATTGGGGCAGCCGGCAGCAGAAAGGATCCAAAGCGACGGTACGCACGTAATAGCTGGACCTCAGGTGAGAGAGAAGCTTTCCTAAGACACCGTGGTAGTTAGGTGGTTTATTAGGACGTTCCGTATCATCTCAAAGATTGGAACTAAGTGGTTCGGAGTCAGTAGTATAAGTGACAATTGTTTGTGTTGTGTGGCCACTTATACGAAGGTGACAATGACCACACTGTTGTTGTGTGATGTTTATGTGATTGATAGTATGTTTATGTTTATTAATTTAATTATGCTTAATGATATTTACTGCTATTGACTAATAAAAGTAATATACTGATGGACGTTTGTTACGTCCCGAATAAGGAAATGAAATTAATGAAAGTAAAAGTAAAGTTATAAGTATGAGAAAAGAATAATGATAAGATGGAATAGAAGAGTTAAAGAATTGAGATTAGGGAAAGGAAGAATAATAATGTTGAGAATGAGCCAAAGCTGGGGAAAGTATTGTTGTTGTTGGAACAAGATGGGAGTTGAGTGGAGCTGGGCTCCTTTGTTTTAGACTGGGACTAGTGTTGAGTTGAGTTTGCTCCTCCATTAGCGCTCAGCAAAAATATGATTTTTGCAAAAGGTTTTTGAAAAGAGATTTTTGAAAAGAAATTTCTAAGAAGGTTTTCGAAATGAGATTTTTGAAAAAGGTTATGTAACAATATTTTCGAAGGAACTTTCCGAAAGAATCTTTTTGAAAATTTTTTGTGAAAATATATATTTTTGAGAAAAGTTTTTGGGAAACAATCCTTTGATCAAGTTTTGAAAGGATATTTTCGAGAAAGTCTTTTGTAATGACGTCTTTGAGAAAGTCTTTGGAAGTAATAATTTTGAGAAATTCTTATGAAATGACATTTTTGAGAAATGTTTTTGAAACCCATACTTTTGTGAACAATTGTGAAAAGGTTTTATGTGAAAGTTTTCGAAAGGATATTTTGCGAAGCTTATGAAATGGGATTTTCCAAAAAGTTTATGAAAATGTGTTTTGAGAAAAGTAAGATCGTTTTGAAAAAGATTGAGAATATTGATGAGATGAGAGTTCAGTGATGTGATCCCAGCTCTGTGCTATGTGAGAGATGATGAGAGAAAGATTGTGCAAGTTAGTGGTCGGGACTCATTGAAGGGTTGCACGAAGGATGGGCCGACCTTAGGTTAATTAAAAAGATAAAAGACTTTAAAAGACATACGCGGTGAGGTATGAGAGTGCGAAGTAGTGGAGAGGAAGGAACCATAAGTATCTGCGGATACTTAGGAGGAGATTGCATTAGGGGAGGACGATGACGTTGAAACTTCAAGAAGTCTAGAGTATATTTCTAGGCAGAACGAACTCCACAGGTGGCATACGAACGTGGTAGGGACTGGGTCCAATGCCGTGGTAAGTTCTGCGGGCCCACTAGAAATATACTGTCGCCCCCTAGATTACAAATCTAGAACAGTGAGAGGGACTGGAGTGGGGCATCTTGATTGCCACTGTGAGACAGTGTGCCTTGATATATATATGAATTGAATTGATTTGAGGCTGAGTCCTCCTTGTCTGGGACCAATTATTTGTTGAGACAGCTGTCGTGCCAACACGGTAAAGGTCCTGTACTCCTGTTTGCTTCCGACTAGGTTGGGTGGATGACCGAGGAGATGTAGACGTGAGTGATAGCCGAAAACGAAATGAATTTTCTGACGATATCGAATAATTCCCAAAGTAAAGGAATGCTATGAATGGATAAGATTGGAAAGGAAGAAATTCTGAATTGAGAAAGAAAGAATAATTAAGAGAAGTGAAATTAAATTTAGAAAGAAATTGAAGGATAATAATAAGGACAATAAGACTAATAATATTGATATTGACATCATGCTTGATTGCTGTATGCTTGTGTGTGGTATTGTATGTTTGTATGGTCCTTCTATCTTGCCTATCGTAATTCCACACCGTCGACGATTCATCGTTCGGATCGCTTACTCTCTCCTGTTCGTTGGCATATCGGTGCGGCTGATATCTCAACGGGCAGATGGAGTATTGCCTGGATATCACCATGTGGAATAAGTATGGAAGAGGTTGGAAGCACACCCCAAGCGGCTGGGCATGGACCGGCTACACGGAGATCGTGATCCAAGATCCGGAGCATCAACTGAGTGGAGCTAATCTGGAGCCGCACTTGGGACATGTCACAGTACGAGGATTCAGTAGTTACGAGGAGAAGGCACGGTATGAGCAATAGAGGAACCTTACTACATCAGATGAAGGGATGCTGGAATCCAATAACAATGAGGGAACAACCTCGCGGGCGACATCATCTTCGAAAGCGACGAGAAGACGCAAGAAGAAAGAGGGGTGTCACCCGATTATTTTTAATCGAAAGGTTTAGGAGTAGGAATATTAGTTTAGGTTGTTGTGAGTGTTTTGAGTCAAGGATTACCTAAGTGATGAACTAGTGGTGTAACATAACTTATTCTGAAGCATGCCTTACTTTTCATACAACTTTGTGAGAAATGTTTAAAGTACTTTGGAAGTTATGAATGGAACTACTTAAGTTGGAACCAAACTGTTTTTGCTGCTAAATGGTTTTGGAAACCCGAGTGATTAAGTTTTGATTTTAGTAACAACTCGATTTTCAAAAGAAGTGTTGAATAATGTTAAACACTCTCCAATAATGTTTGCAAACACTTCAACAATGTTTTTTAAATATATATATATATTTTGGCCTCATTTTTGACAACTTTAATAAACAAAAGTTAATTGTTTTGAGTACGAAAATCGGGCTGTTACAAGTGGTACATGTAACACCCTTACAAATATTTAGTTAAATTAAGATTTATAAAAATATGGACTTGAAAATTTCGACGAAAATCCGGCAGAGTTTCCTCTGTTTTACAAACTTTCCCCAAAATTTCCTGTTTGTACCTGTTCAAACCAGAACATTTTAAAACATAAAACATACACATTTTACATTCTATTATATCCTCATGCCCTTACTAATACAAGTTTAGGGCGCATAACTATTACATATTTTAAATTACCAAAAATAATAGTTTTTCACATAATTAAACTACAATCCACTCATAAAATAATGAACGAGCACTCCACGTGGTGGAGTGTTATTCCTGCTCGGCTTGAAACTGTGTCTGCTCAAACTTTGAACCTGTAAAAATGGTTGCAAGGGTGAGCTTTACACATGAAATAAAGAAGTAGTTTCTAAATAGACATAATAACCCACCAAGCCAAACACAGTTAGACATATAACACATATAATTTCATACAACCATTCCGAAATCATGGTCACACACACTCAATATTTACAATTTCATTCCCATTATATAGCAAGTTAACCAATTATCTTTTCATTTCTTCATTTTCCTTGTTTTACTCCTTTAGTTCATTTTATTTGTACCACTAGGAATTGATTGCTCCTGCTAGGGCGTTTGTACACCCGTTAGGGACTTTTGCACCCATCAGGACTTGATCACCCATAGGCATCACCCGTTAGGACAATACATATAATCTTATACTCTTTCTTTTTATGCTTCCTGACAAGTTCAATTTTCATACATTAGTCCATCTCACATTTTCCCATTCTTTTAGATTTTCGTTGAATTGATCAATTGGGTGCATCGACTCCTAACGGGGCATTTTCACCTAATGGGGCATTTTTAAGCCTGATGGGGCATTTAGCCTTAATAGGGCATTTGTACACCTAGCAGGAACACCAAGTGTGCCAATGTCCCCAATGATCAATTCAACAATCCGTGTTGCTCTTAATTAATCCTTGGTTTTTTAGGTTTCAATTTGGTCCTTTATCTTTAATAAGAGTCAATTTAGTCCTCTATGTTGTTAATGTTAGTCAATTTCATCATTTTGTCATGACAATGTTAAATTTTCATCGGAATATACTGATTTTGCCCGAGATTCTTTTTCTAATCACCATAATTTGCAATGTATCGTTGTAATTTGTAATTTTTAAAACAAAAAAGACAAAAATGTGAGCGAATTTTCACCCTAAAAAATTGGAATGACATCGAAATTTTATCAATCAAAGTATCAAATATGATGAAAAATGTAGATTTTGACGAGAAAGTGCAGATTCTGGTGACTGAAATAAAAAACCTATTACAAAATCAATATATTTATGGGAAAATTTAATATCACCGTGACAAAATCACGTAAAGATAAAATTGACAAATATCATTAACATGAAAAACTAAATTGACTCTTTCAAAAACTAAAGGACCAAATTAACATCTAAAAATAAGATAAATAAGATACAGGATAAAAAAGTTTTAAGCCTGTAATCTTTCATCACAAAGAAACGTGCACTAAAACGAAAGGAAACGAAAGGAGAAAGGAAACCCTAACCCCAGCACCGCTTCTTCGCCGTCTTCTTCTTCCTCCAGGTAAGTTTTCTCATGCATAATTTTCTGGAACGGATAGTAAAATATTCAACTGAAATATGAGCACGATGCATTAGATTACTCAAAAAAAAGGAAGGTAATCCGCTTCTTCGCTTCTTCTTCGCCGTCTTCTTCTTCTTCCCAAATTCAATATTCTCCCAAACAATGAACCCTAATTTCACTGCGAATTTCATTCCCAACGAATCGCGAATTCCTCTTCTCTTCTCTGTGAATCTTCGAATCGCGAATCGTGAATTCCTCTTATCTTCTCTGCGATTCTCCCTCACTTCTTTGCGAATCACGAATGTGATTCTCCCTGCATCTTCTCTTCTCTGCGTTTCTCTCAACCTAGATGAAGAAGAACACAGGTACCTATTCCTCCTTCGATTACTTCGTGGGTCTCTGTGCACTGGTTCATTTTCTGTTGAATGTTGTTTTTTATTTTTTTGGGTAATAGTTTTGTCACTTTGTTAGATCTTGTGTTCTTTTAATGGTTAAGATGTGCAAATATGATGTTGTTGTATTTGGTGTTTACACCATTCTGAACTAACACTAATAACACTAAGGTTTGGTCTGATTGCAATAGTTTTTTGTTGGGTTTTGATTTTTTGCATAAGGTTTGGTTTTTGCTTCTTAAGGTTTTTGACATGGGATTCAGCTTGTTTGATTAGAGGCTCTGTTAAGAATGGTCTTTTAAGTTTTTTGTTTCTTTGAGGTTTACTTGTTCTATGTATAAAGTAGGTTATCTTTTTGTGTTGGTTCTGCATAAGACCAGATTTTGAAGTGTTGTGAACTTCTGAATGTGATTTGTAACATTTTCTTTCTTTTCTCCCTTGTTCTCACTTTGTCTTTAAATGATTGTAGAACATGGTTTTATAATTCCTTGTTCAAAATTTATGAGATTATATCATTTTGGTAAAAGTAGCTTATAGCAGTAAGATTGTGTGTAGCTGAGAGATTGGAATTTTTCATAAGCCAAGTTTCAAAAACTGTAATGTAATCTCTTTATAAATGTTACAATCTCTTTATATATTCTTCACTGAATTACTTTCAAGCATTTTTAGTAAGTGATGAAATACCTAATGTAAACTGTAATTTTTAGTAAGCATTTTTGTAAGAACTCTAGGTTCCTTGGTAATTAGGTATGCTAAATCCAAACGCATTAAGACAAAATCTTCCCTTTTTTCCTTTAAGTGTTTTCAAATGTATGGATCTTGATCCTAAGAGGCCTTCTGTTTTTGTGTATGCTTTGGGAAAAACATTTCTAATATCTGTGTGGGTTTTGTTATTTTGTTGGTGCTTTCCTGTCTGATTTGCGGGGTTTTGTTATTTTGTTGGTGCTTTCCTGTCTGATTTGCAATGAGACTGTTTTTTTTTTTTTGTTTTTCTTTGTTGTCTCTTTCTGTGTTGCAGGAGGTTTTTCCTTATCCTCATTCTCTGCACTTTGTATTAGTATATCTTAAGGAAATCTATTTCATAAAAAGAAGTCTTAGCTTAAGGAAGCATTTTTAGTGCTTACAATTTCTGGGACTAAAACAAGGGTTTACTCTTTTTTATTGTTTTAAAACCATGTATTAATTTCAAGTAGTCATTATACTTTTTCATGACCTTTTGGTGATGATGCTGTTCAATTCATACCTAAATTAGTTTCATCAGATTTAAGATTGGATACTCTGCATGTTCTAATTTGTATTTGAACTGAGAATGAGGCCCTGTTTCATCTTCGCTCATCAAGAAGAAGATGATTATGCATCCCATCTATAATAATCCTTTTTGGACTGGTCTCTCTAAATAAAAGGGATATCGGGATATCTTTCAAGCAGTAATTGCCTATGCATTTTATCAAAGTTTTGCACTTGGGCATTTCATTAACCAAGAGACATTAACCAAGAGACAGAAGTAGATGAGTTTATTTATTGTAGTTGTTGATGATCTGTTTCAATATTTACATTTGGTTGTTGGTATTGTGATGTAGTAATATACTAGTACTATCTAGCATGGCTATAAACTGTTTTCAGCTGCTAGTGCTGGATAATACATTATTATACATGGTTTGGTTTGTGAGAAGATGATTTGGTTTTCACTTTTCAGCTCTAAATACACATTTGGTTTAAAAAACCATTTCATTAAACCGGGGCAAAAAACCGTTTCGTAAAACCGGGTCAAAAATTGTTTTAAAAAAAACCGGTTTAAAATCCGTTTTGAAAAAACGGGTCAAAAACCGTTAAAAAAACCGGTTTAAAAACTGTTAAAAAACCGGTTTAAAAACCGTTTTAAAGAACCGGTTCAAAAACCGTTTTAAAAAACCAGTTCAAAAACCGGTTCAAAAATTAAAACTGGTTTTACTTGTAAACCGGTTCAGTAACCGGTTCACCAAAAGAACCGGTTCATAACCAGTTAAGAACCGGTTTATGAACCATTTTATAGAACCCTCAATTAGGTTTTTCAAAACCAAACCGTTTTAAAACCGAACCATGAACACCCTTACAGGTAACCATCGATCATGCTTCCATTGTTCTTCTTCTTTTTTTTTTTTTTTTGCTGCATAATTTTTTGAATCAATAAAGAAACAGAGATTTAGGGATTTTAGTGCTTTAGGAATTTTCGGGATTTAGGGATTTAGAGTATTTAGGCAAAGGGTAGAGGGATGAGAAGGATTCAGCCTTTGAAGTTAATTCGTCGTTCTTCTTCTTTGCTGTTCGTTTTCTTCGCTGTTCTTCTCCTCTAGCTAGGTACCATCGTGCTTCCTTCTTCTTCGTTCTTTGTTGCTGGTTTTGTTTTGTGTTTCTTTTCTGCATTATGCTACTGCGCCTAATAAATGTCAAAATAAGTCTTCATTGTGATTTTGATGTCAGGATTCTTTGCATTGCTTAAGTTTCTAGCTATGTCTTGTGAGAGTTTCAAATATGAAGTTTTCGTAGTTGGAATCTGATAGGCTGTGGTATTTCCTACAACTTGTGGTGAAAGATTTAATTTGGGGTTCTATAATGATTGTAACAAAAATTTTGTGCTTCTGGTGGCTATGGTATAAATTTTTTCTTATAAAAAAAATACTCTTTCTTTGACACCAGATAATAATTACTTATATCTCAATGTTGTCCTGAAATGTGGACTTAGAATTAGATTGAAGTGTTACAGTGATAAAGTCTTTCCCAAATTACCAATTACCAACTTAAATATATTTTTAATATGACATGTAATAGGAGGAAATTCTGATAACTAGATCCTGTATAAACGATCATTATCTAGGTCACAGGATTTGCCCATTAGCAGATTGCGAATGTGAGATCTGAATTAGCTTAGCAAATTAACAAGGCTAGCTTGTGGTTATAAAGATACTGGCATTTAAAATATCAGAGGAACTAATAACACAGCAAAATAAGTTTTATAACTTATCGCTTAAAAACCTATACATTCGCAAATTAATTCATTTAAATTTGACCTTCTTCGTTAGAAACATTTTTCATTTTTAACCTTCCCACATCTTTTGCTATACAATTCAAAATCTATCATAAATTATATTAACTTGCAAAAAGAATTAACTAAATAAGGTTTAGAATTAACTACCTAATACCCTGGTTGCACCAGCGTGCAAGAATGCCCTTTGAGATCACTCCCAAACACCATTACAAACAACTCATTAGCTTCTTCCATAGACAGCTCCGGCGACTGATTCCTCCGGCTTGCTCCGCTTGGGCTCCGGCGCCGCCTGCTGCATGCTCATCCGAATCGCCATTTCCAATTCCTCATCTTCCCCCATTCCCTCAACAAAAAAAAAAATCAAAGCGATTTTTAGAGAAGAATTGAAGTAGCGAGTGGAGAGGAAATTGAATTGGGGTGGGGGGCAGAAGGAAACTGAAACGGTGTCGTTTAGTGATTGATGAGGATCCTTTGGAAAGGGGGGGGGGGGTGAAATGACGATGAGGACCCTGGGTTAAAGGGTGGTGAAGTAGGATTGCAGAGTGAGTAATTTGAGTGAGAGGATGTGGGTAAAAAGGGGAAATCGAAAATGGAATTTAATGTTAGAAAGAAACAAATGGGGCATCACACCGGCGATGCGTTCCTTTAACGGCAATCCGCCCTCTCACCTTCTCTTCTCTTCTCCCATTCGTTCGTTCCCAGGTTAGGTTAGGTTTCAACTCCTTCCCCCCTCTCTATTTACCTTTTTACCCCTTTCACTCTAACGGCAATCCGCCCTTTCTCCCTCATTTAGTCCTTGTTATAGATTCATTCGTATCTCTGTTTCGTTTTCGCATCTTCATATTTCGCACCAACATTTATGCATGTCAATCGATCTATTTCTCTCTCTCTCTCATAATATTGCACTGCACTATTCCTGTTCGAATGCTTCTTTATTTATTTTGCAGTTTCTGATTTTATCGCAGGGTTTGTATTTGACACACACAAAGAAGGAAAAAAAGAAAAAAAAAAGACAAACTTCGAAGTTCGTGTAAAACTTCGTGATTCAGAATCTGCAGTTTCTGAAGAAGTGTCAATATGCAGGTACCACTCCTCTCTTCAATTTCACATCTTCCCAATATCATCTTCAAAACCCTAACCTAATTTGCTGTTATCATTATCTATCTACGATTCTAATATCAAAATCAAATAATTGTGTGTTTTTTTTTTTGTGTTGCAGGCCAGCGATAGGTTTAACATTAATTCCCAACTCGAGCATCTCCAAGCCAAATATGTTGGAACTGGCCATGCTGATATGAACAGATTGTAGGCTTTATCTTTATCTTTTTTTGCTTCAAAAAACAATTTTTATTTTTTCAATGTTATTTTGATTTGTTTGTTTGTGTGCAGTGAGTGGGCTGTGAACATTCAGCGTGATAGCTATGCATCATATATTGGGCATTATCCTTTACTCGCATACTTTGCTCTTGCCGAGAATGAATCTATCGGAAGAGAACGCTACACCTTTATGCAGGTGCTCTGTTCTTTTAAAAAAAAACTTTTGATTACTTCCGATTCAACTCGTCAATTTTATGATGTATCGAGTCACAGAGCGTGCTTTGGTCTGCTTTGATGCAATTTGGCTTGTTAATACCATACTGTTGTGCTGGTTAATCGTATCCATAATTTGTTTTGCTGTTGTTTTAGTGAGACTGTTATGAGTTATGACCATACAGGTTTCGATAGGGCTTTTGAGAAGAGTATTAAATTACTTGTTTCTTGGGATTCTTAGCAAATGAGGTTGCGTTAGTTATTGCTGTTCTCTCTGCTCTTAATTTGTTGTTAGATAGATGAACTGGCATCTTGTTGCATTCTCATTATTATTATTTTCTTTTATATATTTTACATTTTATATCTCTGTTTCTGTTTTGTCTGTATTTAATTTGCGGATGTACATAGTTCAACTTGGTTCTGCTTTTCAAAGGACCATAGATGCATGTCGCTAACTTGTTATTTCTTTTTGGTTGGATATAGTTTGGTCTAATCATATATGAACTAGAAGGAACATCCCCTTCCTTCCTCCCTTTCTTTTTGTTTTGTGAGTTGGTTTTTGGAGAGGAAAGCTTTGGAACTTACACTTGTGAGAGGGTTCTCAAGCCTTCCATTTCCTTCTCTTCTCCTCCAAAAATCAACACGCAACAGACCCTGAGAGCTGAAATGTATCTTTTGCCTTAACTTTTATCTTTTAAGAGAGAAGAGAATTTTAACTTAATGTATAGACATATGAATAACATGATTCACGATCTCAACTACTATTTCAAAGTTACACTTTACCTTTATGATTATAAGTTTTTTATTTGATTGCATCCTTATATAGGTGTACCATATCACTGCATTTAGCTTTTTAATGCTTTCTGTCATCACTATATAAAGAACTATTGTATGGCAGCAAATTTGTCGACGGGCATCCTTAAGTATCCTTAAGTAGCTGTTAGTTTTCTTGTATGACAAATTATACTTTCTGTGCAGAAAATGCTCCTGCCCTGTGGCTTGCCTCCTGAAAGAGAAGAAGATTAAGATTCGCCATCGGATTACAAAGGAATCATCAAGCAGTCAAGCACAGTTTGTAACCTTTGTCTGATGATGTACTGTTATTTAGATTGAGGAAACAGATGGCCGTGTTTGGCCTTTGATTATAGATTGTTGGATTGTCTTTCTTTTGGTTTAAGTTTTAATTGTCATGGAGCTTGAAAAATTAAATAATGAAATGCTAACCTTACCTAAGTTGAATCAACCTAACGGCTCTAATTGGCTCTAATTGCGACACAAGGTAGATTTTCATTTGATTTGGAAAAATTATAGGTAAAATACCAAGTAAAGGGGATTTAGAAGGAAAGACCCTCTTCCAAGTTGCACAACCACCATGAGTGTGTACCCACTTGTGACCAGTCATAGCCACTGCCCTCAGCCCCATGGCTGTTGTAGTTGATGGCGGTTGTAGCATTGCATTGCCTACTGCTATAAGTTGAGTCAAGGAAAATTTTAGTTCGAATATTTTTTGTTAAGCTTAATCCAACAATTTATTAACCAGTTACGTGATTGCCTAATATGGGTAATAATAAAATTAAGATGAGATAAAGTTTTTTTATTGTTTTTATGATTAATAATATCTTAATTAAAAGAAAATGTTGAAATTAATATTTTTTATTAATTTTTTATTGTTTTTATGATTAATAATGCCTTCTTACCCTTACCCTTACCACCCTTACACTTACCCTTACCCTTACCTTTACCCCCATTCTCCTCCTTATCGTTATCCTTATCCATTACTAGCACTGCATCACACATGTTAATATCTACATCCCTTTCAAGAGCATTCAAACCTACTTCCAAGTCACTTTCTCCATTACTAGCACTGCATCACACATGTTAATATCTACATCCCTTTCAAGAGCATTCAAACCTACTTCCAAGTCACTTTCTCCAGGTGTCTTCCAGTACATAACTTTCAACTCATCTTCTTGATAACCGAATTCCCTAAACATAGTCTTCATGTCCTTCAAGTTAACTAAATCAATGTTCATTGGTGGCAAGCTATCTACGATGCCATTAACATATTGGACCACCCGATCATTTCTCCTAAAAACTCCACCGTGATGATACACAAAGATGACATACTCAGACATCTACATCTACAAAAAAAAAAAAGAAAAGAAAAGAAACAACAACAAAAAACAAAATACAGAGGGTATGTGAACGGTTTAAACAAAATACAACATTAACCCTATAAACATCAACATAAGAAAAGAAAAGAAAATAAAACATCAACATAAGAAAAGAAAACAAAAAAGATGGCATAATAAACAAATACAGAGGGATAACTCGTTACAGACATGCAAACAAACCCTATAATAAACATCAATGATACAAAAAAGCTTACCTTTTCAAAAATGCTTCCGATTTTGCGGTTCTCTCCTTCTACAGTTGAGTCCTCCAGCAACACCTTTCGTTCAACAATGCCTCTAATTTCACTTCTTCACTCAAACCCTAACATGTCTTCGACATTCTCTTCCCTCTCAATCTTTGAAAGCTTCCTTTGAAAGTAAGTTTGAGTTTTACTCTTTCCTTGTTAACTCTGGGTATGTGAATGGTTTGCACTGCCGCCCACACAAAATGAAGTCGTTTTAGGTTTAACCAAACGACGTCGTTTTTCTTATCTAACTACAGCCACACGTTTTGGTTGGCGTTTGGTTTTTTATTTTATTTTTCTTTTAATATTAACGGTGTTGCTTGGTTAACAGAGCGGCTATGTAACACCACTAACAGAGGGACTAAATAGTCCTTGTTTTAAAATCGTTAGGGACTAATTTTGGTTTATAATTTATCAGGGACCAAATTGGTCCTGTCAGAATTCGTCAGGGACCAAATTGGGTCTTCACTCTATAATTTAAAAGTATTGAAAATTGTAATTTTTAAGTAAAAAAAGAAAAGAATTTATAGCAAATTTTATCATTTACATTTGATAATGCCATCTGCATAATAAAAAAAAAATTGAGAACACTAAAAAAATGAACTTTAGAACATATATATAATAAAGATGTTGTGGTCCAAAATTCAACCGCAAAAGCACAAAAAAAAAAGCAAAAGAATTAATATATATTGTTAGTTAGTGTTATATTTTTTTAATATTTGAATTGTACTTAAATTAAAAGAAAACAGTAGCACCGTAAGACAATAAAAAGAACCTTACATTATATCGATACTAGGTTTTCCTGAATTTGATCATTAAGTTTTTAATAACATAATCTATTGTTTATTAATAAATTGGTATTGATTCAATTCTAAAATCCAAAATGATTATCACTTATTTGAACTACTAAAATAATCTAAATGTGATTATATTTTGTGAAATCTCCAAATATAATTAACTAATTTAACTAATAATAAACAACCCGTGCATTGCACGGGCTTAAAACCAGTTAATATATATGTGTGTGTGAATAGACATGTCCTTTCGCCCAACAGTTATTGGTTTGACAACCACTTTTATTTATAAGGCAGAGGAGATAAACTTTTAAATTATAAAAGACCTAATTGATTTTAAAACACTTTAACAAGATTAACCACCATCACATTGAAGATTGAACCCATTAAAACTTAATTTTTCTTTCTTATCTGTCTAATCTTATTTGCTTAGTTGAGCTTTAATAGCAGTTCGTCAAAATGGATTCGTGTGCATCTTGATCTTGCAAATGATATTCAATTTTAAAGAAAACTGTTTGTTGCTTCCCTCCCCCTCTTTGCTACATCAGTTCAAAGAAAAATTAAGTTCCACGTCAGAAGCTGACTAGAAAAAATAATTGTTTATATACGCCAATTTGCTCAGCAATGTTTGGACACGAGCAAGTTCGGCAAATTATGTCAAAACAGACTTAATTTTCAAGGAGAAAAAACATGAATAAGTCATAATTAATTATGTTTTTGCCTAATATATTCTTTCTTCTTATAAAATCATTAATTTTTTTCTACTATTTACTTAAATCAAAACACTATTGAATAGGGCAGACGAGAAATATCCTTGGGCTTGAATGACTAGGTCTTCCCTATCATCTTCCACATGGCGCAATTCTCACTTGTACTTCGACATTGGCAAATTGTCATAATGTATGTTTTGTTAGTTACATCAGCAACAGATTTTTCCTAACGACAACTCGGCAATGACCAAAACCAAAAACTTCGAAAAATTAAAAACCAGTCCCGATCAACTAAACTTCTACATACCAAAATCAAGATACGCTTATATTTTAGGGACAAAAACATGAATAAGTCATAAATTAATTATGTTTTCCCTCGTTATATCTTTTCTTCTTATGAAATCATTAATTTTTTTTTTTTTTTGCTATTTACTTAAATCAAAACACTATTGAATAGGGGCGGACAAGAAAAATAGCAATTATTCTTGAACTTCTAAATAGGACAAATAACTAAGAATAAAAATTTTCATCTAAACAGACTGATAAATAGGAATGATGGAGTACTATGAGGAAAAATGTCCATGACTTTTACTTGAAAGTGAATTACTTTTAATACATGAATAGTGAATGATACAACAATAATATACATATCCATTAATCTCAAATTATATTTGCTAAATCAAATCCTTATCAATCTTCTTTAACCTGGTAAACTTCTCAATCTCCCGAGAGTTATATTTAACAAGGTCTGGTTGGTTAAAATGGTCTTGCTGCCTCTGCCAACATTTTCTTTACTCTAGTCAACTTCTCAATCTCCATAAGAGCCTGAAATCAGTGGAACAATAAGAGTAATGCTACATAATCAGAAAATTTTGCATAATTCAGCCATAATTTGTCAAAACGGTAATTTTTGAACAAGTCAAAGAGGAACCTTTTGTCCATCCAAGAGTTAATAACAATGCCAACTTCTTCAGAAAAATAATGTCTTTCATATATTTTCCAAATAAGAAAGATATTGGACGTTATGCTTCAAATAAAAGCTAAAAGATGTCATGATCTATCAAGCGTAGCCACCCTTGATCTTATTTTTTCTCTAAACAAACTGTAAAAAGCTTTAATAAAATATTATAACCTCCAAAGTCATGTCTTCTCCTGTAATGTCATCCAAGTTATCATAACCCAACTTAGAAGCTACTTCTGTAAAATGACAGAAAATGTTAGGACTTGAGACAAAAATGGTAAACCATTTATCAATTCATGTCACTCCCACCTCCCGATGCTGGGCAACAAAGGAAAATTAAACAGTATCAACAGGAAAGGTTATATACTTTGAAGAGAAATAACTGCATCAGCTGTAGCAAATCCATCTCTATGTTTGTTGTATAGAGCTGCTAGTTGATTCATTACCTGATATCATTTATCACACACATTTCAATTGCGGATTTAGACTTATCGGAGGTAAGTGTTTGTAACCTTTTAACATTAAGAAATCAACCTCTGGGTAAGATCCTGATGAAGGTATTTCGAATGAAGCAAATTGACCCTGGTCCTCAATTACATTCCTAGCAACAATGTCTAGAGGCACATCTATCCATAATGAAATACCATGTCTCAGAAGTGCCCTATGTCAAATGGAGAGCAACAAGTTAAGAGAATAATAATATTAAAGCAAACATGGAGTTTGGCAAATTATTTAATAAAGGTATGAAAAGTGAACTCAAACAGCCTGCAATTATAAATCCATACAAATTAGTTGCACTTTGAACTGCGCCATTTCCAGCACAAACTACTAATCGACCCATGGATGACAATTGCTTCAGTACTTCAGTCTGCAGCATTTGACATGTAAAACATAAGTGCTTCATATTCTAATTCATCAAATAAGCGGTGGATTTGAGCATCCTAATCCTTAATTCAGCGGTAAAAGCATGTAATCCCAAAATAGTTAATTTATTAATGATGCTGTTTTGATGGAAAGATGACCTAATGACGGGAACTGAATAGCAATTGTGCATGCATCCAATGGAACACATGGAAACATGAAGTAAGTTTATTACAGTCAATCACCTCAGACTCGCAGAAGCCCTTCTCATCACTCTCTCTAAATGATTTTGCAGCAGATGCACCACCCACAGCTTCTTCCACCAAACTATTGCTGGATAAAGTGCATAAATACCAAGTTTAGCTAATATTTGGAACCTACCATTTTTCTCCAAACCTTTAATTTTATCAAAGAATAAACATATACCTGTCAAAATAATAATATCGTAATACATTAGCCAGCAGCTTTCCCAAGCTGGTCTTAAGAGAGCTTTCCAAACCTTTATCAAGTAAATATGCACAGCAAGTTAATGAGAGATTGAGCTACAGAAAGCCTCCAAAATCCAAAATTATTCATTTCATTGCACTAAGCTATTCTTACCAACCAGAAATATGGAGGTCCCTTTCAGCTCAGGAGAAAGGTCTGCCGCTTTCTTCTGTATCAAAACATTAAAATGAGTACTTTCAAGCTTAAACTTAATAGTTAATACCACTAGAAAATTCCCACCTCAATTATGACTATAATCATGGATAATCATGTAAATTACGCAAGAAAAATGAATTTGTCATGCTACAACTGGATCTTGGTCATTTGTTTAAAATTATGTTCTTACCTTTCATTCTCGCCTCAGTAATCCAACCTATGCATAAGAATTTAACAAGAAGGGAATGAGATCTCACCTTCACCGCAAGAGATGAATCCACAGCAGCAGCCTTAGACACTGAAGCTAAAGGGGCATGAAATTTAAATAAAAAAAGAAAAGAAGACAGAATAAGCACTTTAACGACCCAAGACTAAAGTTTTACATTACCACTTAAAAATCTATGCCATTTAATTTGACCAGGGTGCATTCTAAAGTCTAAACCCCTTTATCATTTGATTCCTGGTGAACTTGTGTTCAGTTTGTTCTTTGTTTTGACTTGGTTAATATATTTTCACGAATAATTACAAGAATGTCATCTTTTTCAGTTTTTCTCAAAATCTTCAAGATCATGTATTCATGTGTATTTCACTATTTCCCTTATACAACATCTTGAAAAAATGATACTAATTTTATGAGGAGAAATTACACTGACCTCCCTTGATAAATCCTTAATTCTACACTCACCTTCCTTTCAGGTGTAATTTCAATACCACCATTAAGGGGAAATGAGTGCAATGATCATATAAACATAAGGGAGATTGATGTAATTTTCTCAAACATGAGATACTCAGTATAGTTAAAACTCAATTCAGTTGTTGGTAGTCCCACATTTAGTAGCTTAAGAAGCTAAATGTGGTACTTAACCCATGAAACTCTCCCACCTAAAAATAATAGGACAATTTATACCTAACACGCAGTTCTTTTTGTTTTTTTTTTTTTTTTTCAGGCAAACTTTTTTTTTGTTATTTATAAGGGGGGTAAGCACATTCTCCATGACACTAATTCTTTACATTTTTGATCATTTATCTTATTTCCAAGATTCTCTTTGCTCCTTAATCATTTTTTGACATATATTCTTTCGGCTCCATCAATAGAGCTTCGATTGCCATCTCCGTTCAAATCTCTATCGCGGAGTCATCTTTATTCATATCAATCAACCACCACCGCAGCGAGCCAGCTTGCTCCACCATTGGCGAAATAACACCACTATTTCTTGCCGTCGTCATCGGGTAGTGTCATAGAATTTTTCAAAATTCTGGCACAGTTATCGGTAATTGGTGTGCATGTTTTCATAAAACTAACACTGCTATAACGAAAAGACCGAATTGAAATTTTTGAAAGAATAAAAATAAGTAAAAACAAATTAAGGACCAAATTGAATCTTAAAAATAAGATAAAAGATCAAAAACGTAATTAAGTCTTCTTCTTTGTATCATGCCTCTTAACCATTTGAGTGTCACACAGTTTCTTAATTTGTGAAAATTAAATTTCAAGTAAAATCCCCAAAAGCCAAGTCAAGTGATAGAGCTGCTATAGGGTGCTAGAAAAAGAAAATAAAAATAATATTTGCGAATAAAGGTAGAAAGCACCGAGGGTATTCGAATTGAAGATGAAAAGAAAGCTTACTGGGAAGAGTGGCATCGGGTAATGAGCAATTGACAGAGAGAGGCCTGCGGAATGGATGATGGGTTGGGAAGGAAAGGGTGGTAGTGAGCAGCTGAAGTTGAAGTTGAAGGGAGGAAGAACCGTGACTAAGAAATGGTAGCGAAGTGGATGTGTTGTTCATGTGGCTCAACCTCGTTACTGCCTTCTCCATTGAAAACCAACCACGCTCTCACTTCTTTCTTCAAATCATTTATCTCTCTCTATCTTAGGACATGTAATCTATTCTTTTGCACTCTTTCAAATTTTTTTAATACTTCTCTCGTCTCACAATGATGATAAAAAATATTAAATTTTTTATCCTAAACTATAGTTAATGAAAAATTTAAAAGTTGTTAATTTTGAATTATGATGGATTGATTCATGCAAAATGCATTAAATTAGTTATTTGATAATTGGTTAATGTGTCAGACAAACCATTGAATGCATGTCTCCTTAATTTTTTTTTTACTTTTGAATTTTTTAACTATCCTTGCGAGTAGGAGGGAATAGTTTATTTAACTTTTTAGTCCTTGAACTTAGATTTTTTTTTGGAATTGATTATTGAACTTTTTTTTCGATACTTTGGGTTTTTTAACTTTCTCAAATTTTTCGAAATGGTTATTTCGTCACTTAAGTGATGATATGGTCGACGAAATGTCATGTCACCTTTGCCACATCGATAAGTAATGTGTCATGTGACGCCACTTGGATTTTTTAAATGAAAAAATTCAAATTTATTAAAAATAATTATAAATTGTATTTTTTAAGAAAATCGAAGCTTTTAATAATTTTGAAAAATTAAAAAAAAATCATGTAATACCACGTGATGCTACATAACATGTCACATGTCGATATTGTCAAAGTTATGTGCCATGTCGTCGATCTTATCATCGCTTAAGCGACAAAATGATAATTTCCATAATTTTGAGAAAGTTCAGGGATCCAAAACATAAAAAAAAAGTTCAAGGACCATTTACAAAAGAGCACCTAAATTCAGGACTAAAAACTTGATTAAACCAATATTTATTATTATTTATTTTCTAAGAAGCACATGTCCAAGTATCGGAAAAATAAAATATTTCCACAATTTTTATTCATTTGTTATATTTCAAATAAAACATATTTTCTAAAAAAAATGTAATAGTTGTTTAGATTTTTAATATATTGATTATGTTTTTTTCATTATATCCTTTCTCTCTATAATCATTAAAAAAATTTCACTATTTATATAAACCAAAATCAATCTTATAAAAATAAACATGAAAAATAACATTTATTATATTATTAAAATCTTAAAAAAAATAAAAAATTTCATAAAAAAGACAAATAATAAAAAACAAAGAGAGCTTACATATGTTAAGAAAAAGTAATTATGACTGATTTTTTACTATTAATAATTGTTAAAAGTTTAGTTTGATTAAAAAATATAATGGTTAACGAGGAGGTATTTGAGAATACCAATAAATCAATTGTACTGTCAATATCTATTTAACTTTCAATATATGTACCGTCGATATCTATTTAATTTTCAATACATGAAATTGAGTGTTATAGATTGGTATCGTGAACATGAGGATATCGGTTTAATGGCATAATTGTCAAAATAGACCAGTCAATAGCTTCTTATCGGACTAGTATAACTAAGTGGTTGAACCCATGCTTATCAGTTTAACGGTTGATAGCAATCAGTAACGACGTATCTGTATGATACCTCTTAGTACTGGTATGACGGATCGAGATTCGACACGGCCCAACACCTCTTAGTATCAGTATGACGGATCGGGTCTCACCTCTCAGTACCGATATGACGGATCGAGGTCCCACATGACCCAATATATCTTGGTACCGGTATGATGGTCCAATACCGGTATACCAATATACCAGCTTAACGGATTGGGCGCTTGGTAATTGCTCAATACTAGTATACTGGTTTAACAGACTAATGGCCAATGCCGACACGTGTCAATCCAACAGATAGTAATCAGATTATTGGACTATCCGTTAAAGCATCGCCTTGGATGTCCGCCGATTCACAAACGCAAGTAACCGTCACCTTAAAGACTCCCTTCTGTTAGTAGAAATCACGGTATCACCTTAAAGGACTGTAACCCGCAATAACAGTGAGGACGCCTATAAGAAATTAAGAATAGGTAAATGGAGAAAGTATGTAACTGATTTCTTACACATACTCTCTCACACACAAACATACCCAAATTCCTTGACTTGGCTAACGGAGTCCTTTGACCGAGGTCTCGTCATCACCGTTATACATCAACAAATCGGTTTACCAGTACATGTGGAATAACACTCCACAACATTGGTGACCGCAGTGGGAGCGATAAATCCATTCCCACCACCTTACACCTGACGATGGAAAGCCAAACTAATGGCGAGTATATGGAGGCTACTCGACGTAGTGGACCAAATTTGCGGGACTTCTAGAGTAACGAACCAAGTTTGTAATTTTTGGACTTACGGTTAAAAAGATATAAATTTTTTAAATTATAACACTATAACCCTTCAAAAATACTTTTATTTTCCAAACATAAATCAAATAATATTTTCATAATAAAATATTAAACTTTATAAAATATTTTAAGTCCAGAGGTACATTTTACATTATTATTGAAAATATTTTATCATATATATACGTATATACCTATATATATATATATACATACATACACATAATTAATTAAATTCAAATAATCATAACTTTATAAATATAAAAATCATGGTATGTCCCACAAATCATCACTCAATAAATTAAGTATATTCACACATTTTTATAAAGTAAAATGATAACACAAATATAATTAAAATTAAAAAGATAATCACACAAATAAGTTGGGTAAAATTGTGTGTCTTACAACGCACACCCAGGTGCACAGACCCGCATGCCCAGGCGCGCGCACCATGGAGAACCACCAGCATCAGACCTGGCGCGCCTAGGCATGATGCCCTGGGCGCCCAGGCGCGCGACGTTCGAGAAAGTCCAATTGGGCCGATTTCTGTTAAGTTTTGCTTCCAATCAATTGAGATTAGTTTTAGACTTTAAATATAGGTTTTTCCTTTAGGTTTTTTAGACTTTTCAGAGCCAAATTAGAGATTAGAATAGAATTAGGATTAGAGAAGAGAGGCTGTTTTGCAATTGAGAGCAAGGAGGCAAGACACAAGGATTGAAATAACCATTGCTGGAGGAATTCACTTGAAGATTGAAGATCTCTTGAGGGTAAATTGATTATTGTCTATGATGATTTGTTTTTCCCATTCCTTTTTCTTCTTCTTCCTATATGTATAACTGAACCTCTTGTTAGGAATAGGGTGAATTTGTATGGATCTTAATTTGGCTATTTATTCATGAATTAATGTTTTTCCTTTTAAATCAATTGTTTGGCTGCGTTTTAATTACAATTCATAGAATTAATCACTTTATGTTTTGTTGTGGTAGTCTGAACCTTAATTGGAAAATTAGGATTTAGATTAGGCCTTTCAACCAAACAATATAATTATTCAACTTGTAGGAATACTTTTGCGTAATTGTATAACTTTTATAAACCAAAACTCACTTAAGGGATTAAGGGGTAGTTGTTGATTTATTGGAAAATAGAAATTCATAATTAATAACCTGATCCTACAATGAAACCAAGTTCCTAACCTTTTCCATATTTGCTTCTAATTACTTTTTGTTTTCTGATTTGTTTCATTCTACCTTTTCTCCATTCTATTCTAAAACTCAAAACCAATACAAGTTTCACACAGTAATCGCAATTATGTGAAAGAAATTAGAAACAATTTGCAATCCTCGTGGGAACGATAACTGGTCTTACTGACTATATTACTTGTCGATCCGGCATACTTGTCGGTGACCCAACAAGTTTTTCGCGCTGTTGCCAGGGATTGAAATTTGATTCTAATTTTTTGGGTACTTTTTGTAATTACTTGTGTAACTTGTACCTTTTCATGTATAACTATAGTTTTAATAATGATTTAGATTGTAATAGATTAATTTCGGATCCTTTTTCTCCATACTATTATGCACAAAACATAAGTGATAGGAAAACTCCATTGGAAATAGCTTTAGAGAAATTACAAGCTACAACTGAGAATTTTTTTTTGTAGAGCCAAATCCTGTGGAGAAAGCTCCATGGGAAATTGCTTTAGAAAAATGTGCTCAAAGCACTAAGAATTTTGTTGAACAATCTAGAAACAATTTTCAAATCCCAAGTGATTGTTTAAGTAATCTTGAAATTCAAGTTGAACACATTTCAAAGCAGATAGATGAAGAGTCACAAGCATCACCAACAATTTTTGACTCTCTTCAAAGAGAGGAAAAAGTGGTGGTGATGGATGTGACCAATGATGAAACCCCTATGGAGAAGCAAGTAAATGAGAATGTGCATAATGAGTTTGAGGAATTAGACCGAAATAAAACAACAGAAGGTTTGAATATGGTAGAAAAATTTGATCCATCCTTGCATGATGAATTTCTTGCACTTAAAAATTTGGTTAAATCTATTGCATGCTTGGATGACTCAAAATTTTTCCATTATATTCAACCTCTGTGCTTTCATGAGAAATCTCAAAATCAATCTAAATCATTGTTAAACAAAAGGGAACCTGAAAAGGTAGTTTTCCTAATTTATGGAATTAACACCTTCATGAATGGGAAAAGAAATAACTTGTCTGAGATGATGCATGGAGTAAGGAATGCACCTTTTGACCCTAGTGAGATTGAGCTTATTTTTGAAACTTCCTTACTCCACCATCATCCAGGGTTTGCCCCATGGGATGTGGGAATAACTTGTTATTGTTGCACCACATGGGATTTAACCCATAGAATTTGGGATCCTGATGGATTCTTTGTAATTATGTAGTAGTGTAGGTTTTTATTTTTTTTAGTTAGTTAGTTGAATAAAGAGTTTAGAGCTTTCTATGTAACTGCTAATGAGGTGCTTCTAGCACTATTTTTAGTTGTTCATGTGACACAGGTGAATAAGTTTGGGGGAGTCTCCTCCATGGTGCATCAAGAGAGAATGTTGTGCTACAAAGGGAAGTTTCTAACTCCTTACTTTTGTTTTTTAATTTTTATTTTTTAGTTTATGTTATATTAGTTTGCTTGAGGACAAGCCAACCTCTAAGTTTGGGGGAGTGGACAAAATAAAAATTTTTCTGACTTGAATTGTTCTCCCAATTTTGGTGTTGGTTTGTGTTCTTGGTAGGAGTAGGTTATTATTCTAGACTTAGGATTGTTTTTCTGATGATAGGTGTAAATACTTAGTTTAGGATTTGACTCATTGACTTTTGACGCTAATTGATTGAGCTGTAAATATTTTTGAGATTTGGTTATTTTGACAAACTTTTTGAGAATTTGTGATTTGTGAACTGACCTTTAGCCTAGTGAGATTTTGAGCCTAAACACTGAAGGGGTATGTGACTTTTATTGAATTATATTTGATTTCAAACCCCTATTTCTTTCATGAGTGTGTTCACTATGACTTTGAGTTCCAGAACTTGACCTGTGACCATTTTGAGATTGATAATTGTTTGCATGCATTAAAATGATTAAGGCACTTAGGATGTGATTTTGTGGCCTTCAACTTATTTGCGTTGATAATGTTCCCTTAGTTGCCCATTTTGAGCCTAATGATATTTGATTTTTCTTTGGTACCCTGCATTGAATGCATAATTTTTGTGAGTACCTTAGGAACTTTGAATGAGTAATTGAGATGAATGAATAAGGAAAAGTGAATGAATGGTACAAAGTGTTGTGAGTCTACTTCTTTTCTATGAAATAAATGAAAAAAATGAAAAAAAATAATAAAAAGAGAAATTTGGAAGAGAGTAGAAGAGAAAAAGTGAAAAGAAAAGAAGTATGAAATTAATTGTGAGTTGAGTGTGAGTCTTAATTGTATTCATTTCTCATTCATAATTTTAGAGGAAAATTTGTTTTTGCATTTTAGCCCTTAGTTTTATCTCTTCTTTCTTTTATCCCACCTGACACTTTTGCCATGGCCTCATTACAATCAAATATAAGACCTTTTGATTTTTGTGTGCATTCAATAATTTCAGTGGAGATTTGGGTCTATGGTCAAGCTTATGGTAACACTTAGTCACTGTATGAACTTGAGTGAATTACATATATATAAACCTTGATACACATGAGAGATATACATTGTGAGGTTGAGATTGTTCACTATTCCTGAGTTCTTTTGGAGTTTGTTTCTCTAACCAGGTTTCAATTGTATGAATTGCTTGTGAAAATAAGTGTTTGAGTTTGTGAGTCAAAGTCCTAGATTAGGTGTGTACATTTTGATTTAGAGGGTAGTCTCGTGTTCTAGAGGTTTTATTTTACCTTTGCCTAGGACATGCAAAATACTAAGTTCGGGGGAGTGATTTGGGTCCAATATATGATGTTTTGAGCATGAATTAGACTCCCTTTTACTAAGGAATTGGTTTGTTTCTCTTGCAAATTTAGGACTTTTTGTATAGTTTTTAAGAAGTTAGGTAATTTAGAATCCTTTGAATGTTTTGATCCGTTTTGTGTATGTTTCGGGTACTTTTGGAGCTTAATTGAATAAAATAATTATGAAGCTGAAAAGAGGATGAAAGGATCTTGAAAATGGTGCAAGAACAGAGCGAAACGGAGCGGGAGCAGGTGATGCACGCCCTGGCGCACAGACCTGCACGCCCAGGCGTGTGCACCACGGAGAACCACCAGCATCTGACCTGGCCCGCTAAGGCGTGATGCCCTGGGCGCCCAGGCGCGCGACGTTTGAGAAAGCCCAATTGGGCCGATTTCTGATCAGTTTTGCTTCCAATCAATTGGGATTAGTTTTAGACTTTAAATAGGTTTTTCCTTTAGGTTTTGTAGACTTTTCAGAGTCAAATTAGAGATTTAAATAGAATTAGGATTAGAGAAGAGAGGCTGTTTTGAAATTGAGAGCAAGGAGGCAAGGCACAAGGATTGAAGATCAACATTGCTGGAGGAATTCACTTGAAGATTGAAGATCTCTTGGGGGTAAATTGATTATTGTCTATGATGATTTGTTTTTCCCATTCCTTTTTCTTCTTCTTCAATATGTATAACCGAACCTCTTGTTAGGGATAGGGTGGATTTGTATGGATCTTAATTTGGCTATTTATTCATGAATTAATGTTTTTCCTTTTAAATCAATTGTTTGGTTGTGTTTTAATTACAATTCATAGAATTGATCACTTTATGTTTTTCTGTGGTAATCTGAACCTTAATTGGAAAATTAGGATTTAGATTAGGCCTTTCAACCAAACAATATAATTATTCAACTCGTAGGAATACTTTTGGGTAATTGTATAACTTTTATAAACCAAAACTCACTTAAGGGATTAAGGGGTAGTTGTTGATTTATTGGAAAATAGAAATTCATAATTAATAACCTGATCCTACAATGAAACCAAGTTCCTAACCTTTTCCATATTTGCTTCTAATTACTTTTTGTTTTCTGATTTGTTTCATTCTTCCTTTACTCCATTCTATTCTAAAACTCAAAACAAATACAAGTTTCACATAGTAATCGCAATTAGGTGAAAGAAATTAGAAACAATTTGCAATCCTCGTGGGAACGATAACTGGTCTTACTGACTATATTACTTGTCGATCAGGTATACTTGCCGGTGACCCAACAAGGAAAAAGAGAGAGAAAACAGATGGAAGGAGAAGAAGAAGGGGACAGGCGGAGGTGGCTTGGGTGGCGCCGGCGCGGGTCGAAGGAGGGAGCTATGGAGGAGAGAGGGGAGCCGGAAATGAGGAAGGGAATGGGGGTTTTCAGCCTTAAGAAGGAGAAGGGGGGAAAAGTTACGGTTTTGCCTCCCCCAAAATCGCGTTTTTAGCTTCAGATCCAGACGCGCGCTTTTCACACTCTAGCAAGTTTACTAGATCGCAAAGTAATACAGTCGGTTAAGACCAGATATCGTCCCACTGGGATTGCAAATTGTTCAATTCATTCTCACCAAAGAGTAGTTAAATCTATAGGTTTCTACTAATTAATCAAGATTGGATTAAAATAAAAATAGAAAATAAATTAAAAACAGAAATTAAATAGAAAATAAATTAAAAACATAAATTAAATAGAAGTTGTGAGCAATTTGAGAAATATGTTAGGAACATGGTTTCATTGTAGGCGTTGTTTATTTATTATGAATCTCTGGTTTTTCCCTAAATCATGAACAAATTCCTAAATTGGTAACTATTAGATCCCTCTTGTATAATTACCGTTTCTTATTCAATTAGATAATCCTTAATTCCTTAAGAGATTAAACCATTGAATAATCTTAATTAAGAACAGGGAATTAATCATGTTATATAATTACTCAATTGTATCCCTACTTGTTGAATAACTATTTTGTTTGAAGGCATGGCCTATTCTAATTCCTAATATCTCAATTGAAGAATTAGAGATCCAAAACAAGACATAAATTGGCCAGATTTATGAATTGGAAATAAAATGCAATCAAACACATGATTTAGAAACGGAAAAACATCAATTCATAAAATCAATAAACTAATCCATACAAGTTCATCAATTCCTAACACAAGGGTTTTAGTTACACATCATGAAAATAAGAACAAAAGCAATAGAAGAATGCATGATTACCATGGAAAAGCTTTGGATCTTCCAATCCTTGATCTTCTCCTCTTCTAAAACTCTCTAAAATTATGTAATCTCCCTCTCTCTCTCTCTAATGACTGATAATGACTGCCTAACCTAATTCTAAAACGTATATTTAAAAGATAAAATTAATCCTAATTGAATTGGAGCAAAACTGATCAGGAAGTGGCCCAATTGGGCTTTCTCGTATCTGACAGAAACTTCGGCCCTAATTTTGACCCCCAAGATGGATGAATTTGAGTAACGCTATTTCTGGAAACGTTGTAGATCTTTTCCTTAGCTTTAAAATGATACTATGATCGCCTCATTTGGATAAGCGTAACTCAAGTTATGGTCAAAATACCGAACAACGTCACTTTCACGCACTATGCGCGCCTGGGCGCCTAGAGCCTCACGCCTGGGCGTGCTAGGCACCTGATTGGTAGGGGTGTAATGGTCCGGTCCGGTCCGGTCTTTGATGGACTGTTGGGACCGGACCGATTAAATTTATGTAGTCCGGTCCGGTCCGGTCCCGATGTTTTTCATATGCAAAGACCGGTCCGTAACGGTCTGGTCCGGTCCGGTCTATTTAGACCATAATTGTTTAAGTTTTTTTATTTTAACTGGGCCTTCAGGCAAGGCCCGTTTTTCCCTTGGCCCTTGGGAACCCTAGGCCCGTTTTTCACTTGGGAAACCTTAGGGTTCCTCTCCATCTCCAAGCAGCAGCAGCTGCTAAAGCGGCGGCGGACAGAGATCGGGAAAGAGAACGGAGGGAGAGAGAGAGAGAGAGAGAACTGGAGCAGATCGAGGAAGGCAGATCTGACCTAGCGACGGCGGCGGCGGACTCCACGGCAGCAGCCGCATGGAACGACAGCGGTGGAGGTGCTTGGAGAAGGAGAGAGAAAGAGAGTTGCGAAACCAACGACGAAACCAACGACGGAGGGAGAAAGAGAGTTGCGATGCGCGACTGGAGAAGGGAAAGGCGAATGGCTATGGTGATGGTGTTTCGTGGTGGCGCCGGAGCCGGTGCGTTTTGAGAAGGCCCAGAGAGAGAGAGTGGCACGAAAGGGAGGGAAGGAACACGAGGGAGATAGAGAGAGAATGGGGAGTATTTTTGTTACCTTGCAAAATATTCTTGTTCTATCAAAATACTATGCAAGGATTACAGGGAAGAGACTTGCAAAGCTTTTGTGTCTCAAACTCTCAGAGTAGAACGCAGAAGGAAAAGAAGTGAGTGTCTGAGTGAGAGAATAGGTTATTAGGACACACTTTTTCCATTTTTTCTTTTAATATTTAAGCTAATCGATCTGGTCTGGTCTTTGCGGTCTGAAAAATAGCTGGACCGTGGACCGGACCATTATAGAACGGTCCACATATATTGAGACCGGACCGGACCGTGAGACCATTTTGGACCGCATTTTTCGGTCCGGTCCTGTCCGGTCTCATCGGTCTGGCGGTCCTAGACCGGACCACTTACACCCCTACTGATTGGTGTATTTTCTCGCTGCAGACACGCCTGGGCGTGGGGAGCTCCACGCCTGGGCATGTGGGACTGATTCCGGCTCCGTTTCGCTCCGTTCTTACGCCATTTTCAAGGTCTTTTCATCCTCTTTCATGCTCCATATTTATTTTCTTCATTTAAACTCCGAAAGTACCTTAAACAAACCCAAAACGGATCAAAACGTTCAAAGGATTCTAAATTACCTAACTTCCCAAAAACTATACAAAAAGTCCTAAATTTACAAGAGAAACAAGCCAAATCCATAGTAAAAGGGAGTCTAAATCATGCTAAAAACATCATATATAGGACCCAAATCACTCCCCCAAACTTAGCATTTTGCATGTCCCAGGCAAAAGTAAAATAAAAACTCTAGAACACAAGACTACCCTCTAAATCAAAATGTACACACCTAATCTAGGACTTCGACTCACAGACTCAGACACTTATTATCACAAGCAATTCATACAATTGAAACCTGGTTAAAAAAACAAACTCAACAAGAGCCAATGATTAGTGAACACTCTCAATCTCACAGTGTATATCTCTCATGTGTATCAAGGGTTATATATATATATATATAATTCACTCAAGTTCATACAATGACAATGTGTTACCATAAGCTTGACCATAGACCCAAACTCCACTGAAATTATTGAATACATGCAAAAATCAAAAGGTCTTAATTCTGGTTGTAATGAGGCCATGACTAAAAGTGTAAGGTGGGACAAAAGAAAGAAAGGCTGAAACTAAGGGCTAAAATGCAAAAACAAATTTCCCTCTAAAAACTATGAATGAGCAGTGAATACTACATAAACACAACTCAACTCACAATCAATCTCATACTTCTTTTCTTTTTATATTTTTTCTTCTATTCTCTTCCTTTCACATTTATTTCTTTTTCAATTTTTTTACTTGGAAGAGAAATAGAACTCATAACACTTTTCACCAATTACTTTCACTTTTCTTATTCATTCCTCTCAATTGCTCATTCAAAATTTCCAAGGTACTCACAAAGAATATTTCAATAGATGCAGGGTACCAAAGAAAAATCATAATATCTCATAAGGATCAAAATAGGCAACTAAGGGATAATGTTTATCAAAAATCTGTTGAAGGCCACAAAAACACATCCTAAGTGCCTTAATCATCTTAATGCATGCACTCAATTATCAATCTCAAAATGGTCACCGGTCAAGTTCTAGAACACAAAATCAAAGTGAACACACTCATGAAAGAAATAGGGGTTTCAATCACAATAAATCAATATAAGTCACATACCCCTGTCAAGTGTATAGGCTCAAAAATCTCACAGGCTAATAGTTAGTTCACTAATACTTATTCCAAAACAGTTTATCAAAATAACCAGTTCTCAACAAAACTACAAGTCAATCCAATCTGTGTTATACAATCAATGAGTCGTCATCCTAAATCAAGTATTTACATATATAATCAGAAAAATAGTCCTAAGCCTAGAATAATCATCTACTTCTACCCAAGACACAAACCAACACCAAATATGGGAGAAAAATTCAGATCTGAAAATTTTTTATTTTGTCTACTCCCCCAAACTTAGAGGTTGGCTTGTCCTCAAGCAAACTAAACTAAACTAAAACTACAAAATAAAAATTAAAACTTCGTAGTAAAAACAGGACATTATTTTTGCGAAGTACAAGGTCTGGGGTGACATATAGGGAACTAATGGGAGCAAATGGGGTCATATCCCCAAACTTGAATACTGCACCCTCCTGCCACGCCTGGGCGTGAAGCGTGCCACGCCTGGGCGTGGCTGGACCTGTACGTCAGTGTTTTTTTTAATAAAAATAAAAACTAACTAATAACTAATTACCTAAAAATAAAACCTAAGGGAAATTACCTAACATTGGGTTGCCTCCCAACTAATGCTTGTTTAACGTCACGAGCCTGACGGGTCACCTCTTTTCAGAGGTTAGGGTGGTTGCCAAGATCCCTTCAAGAGTGGCACCTTGTTTTTCAACTTCTTTCCAACACTCTCTCCATTCGAATGCTGAATGCACATGAGAGGAGCAATGTTCTCCGCGGTGATTGGTGGTTTTTCAAAAATTTTAATTTTAGTTTGGTCACCATTCACTCGAAGCATTACTTCTCCCCTAGGCACATCAATCACTGCCCCTGCTGTGGCCAAGAATGGCCGTCCAAAAATTAGAGGAATATTTTTATCCTCTTCTACATCTAAGATCATGAAATCTAAGAGCAGGATAAAATCTTTCACCTTAACCAGAATATCTTCCACCACTCCATATGGGCGGAGGGTGGTTCCATCAGCTAACTGAAGTAATGCCGGGGTAGGCTTAATCTCTCCTAAGTTTAATGCTTCACAAATATACAATGGCATAATATTAACACTAGCTCCTAAGTCACAGAGAGCCTTACCTGAGTACTCCTTGCCTATGCTATTCGGGAGAGTGAAGCTATCTGGGTCCTTCAGCTTTGGTGGAAGGTTGGATTTGATGATGCTGCTGCACTTCTCTGCTATCGGGAACGTCTCATCAGTGAGCATCCGCTTCTTCTTTTTCAGCAACTCCTTCATGAATCTCGCGTACAGAGGCATTTGTGAGAGAGCCTCTGCAAACGGGATGTTGATCTCCACCTTCCGTAGCATCTCCAAGAACTTGGAGAATTGCTTCTGGTCACCCTCTTTCTTCAACCTATGAGGATAAGGAATCCACAGAGGTAGTGGTGCTGGTTTGGGTGTGCCTTGCTCTTTCTCTTGATCCGCAGGTGGATCCTGCGCCTGTTGCCTTGCATTTGAGCCTCTTCCACTTGGTTGCTTTGGCCCCTCATCCTTCTTCTCAAGCTCAGTTGCATTACCCTTCTTCTGTGGCTCCTCATACGACTTGCCACTTCGAAGGGTAACCGCCATGCATCGCTCCTTGTAGTTGGTTGCGATCTCTGATATCCGATTGTTTATTTGAGCCACCTGCACTTCTAGGTTGCGAATGCTGACTTCCTGATTGGCGAAATTCGCCCTGGCTTCTGCCATGAATGTATTGGTTGTGGTAGCCATTGCTTCAAGTGCTTTCTCCCAACCTTGCTTCTGTGGCGGTGATGGATTGGGTGCTGGGCTGTACCCTGAGGTGTGAGACTGACTGATTTGCCCCGGATTGTGGATATTGGAGTACATGTTATTTTTAGGTACTCCATCACCCACAAACTTGGCCTGCTCCTCAATGGTGGCTGGACCCTTACTGACTTCAAAAGCACAATCACCATTCCGGTGACCTCCCCCACAAAAGTCGCACTTTAGAGTGCTCAATGCAGCTGACATAGTGATCTAGCTTATCTGCTTCGTCAATGCAGCCATCTGCTGCTGCATTTGCTTGTTCTGCTCGATTAAGATCTTGATTTGACTAGAGTCCAGATCATGACTCTTCAAGACGCTTTGCTCCACCTGGGCCCTTAGTCCTTGGCTGCTGCTGAATGCCATGTTTGCAATAACTTCCTTGGCCTCTTCAACAGACTTCTTCATCAGCGATCCACCAGCTGCTGCATCAACCATGCTTTGATTGAATCGGTTGAGCCCATTATAGAACAATTGAATCTGCTGCCAGTCTTGCATAAATGTTGGGCACTTCCTCAGTAGCTGGTTGTAACGCTGCCAAGCTTCATGCAACGGCTCGTTGTCCTCTTGCATGAATGAGTGAACATCTTGCCTCAGCTTCGCTTGCATCCCAGCTGGAAGAAACTTATCCATGAATTTGGAGACAAGTACTTTCCAGCTGGACAAACTCCCTGGTGCCTGGTTGTTCACCCAAGTTAGGGCCTCGTCCCTCAGTGAGAGAGGGAACATCCTCATTCTGATGGCTTCGTCCGTAGCACCCTCGATCTTGAAGAAGCCGAGCATGCCCAGGAAGTTGGCGATATGGTCCCTGGGGTCTTGATTTGGTGCACCACTGAACTGATCCTGCATGATGAGGTGGATGTATTGTGGATCAATTGCGACTGCAGTTGCAGTGATGGCTGGCCGGACTATGCTAGAAGCAAGGAAGTCTGGGTCCACGGTTGCATATTCCACCAAAGTCTTCCTGGGAGGAGGAGGCGGAGAGGATCCGTGAGATCCTTCTCCTCCAGCCATCTTCAATGTTGTTCTTTCCCCTCTTCTAGTGCTGAATTTTTCCCCTATTTGCACTTAAAATGATATAAATTCCTGCACAGTACAAAAACAAAAGAAAAATTACGCAGCACCTGTTGAGACAAGAAACCAACTAAAAAAAAAATAAATTTCACCTAAAACTACTACTAAGTACCAAAAACTAATTGAAACGAATTTCAATCCCCGGCAACGGTGCCAAAAAGTTGTTCACTCTTTAGCAAGTATACTAGATCGCAAAGTAATACAGTCGATTAAGACTAGATATCGTCCCACAGGGATTGCAAATTGTTCAATTAATTCTCACCAAAGAGTAGTTAAAAGCAAAATCTATAGGTTTCTACTAATTAATCAAGATTGGATTAAAATAAAAATAGAAAATAAATTAAAAACATAAATTAAATAGAAGTTATGAGCAATTTGAGAAATATGTTAGGAACATGGTTTCATTGTAGGCGTTTTTTATTTATTATGAATCTCTGTTTTTCCCTAAATCATGAACAAATTCCTAAATTGGTAACTATTAGATCCCTCTTGTATAATTACCGTTTCTTATTCAATTAGATAATCCTTAATTCCTTAAGAGATTAAACTATTGAATAATATTAATTAAGAACAAGGAATTAATCATGTTATATAATTACCCAATTGTATCCCTACTTGTTGAATAACTATATTGTTTGAAGACATGGCCTATTCTAATTCCTAATCTCTCAATTGAAGAATTAGAGATCCAAAACAAGACATAAATTGGCCAGATTTATGAATTGGAAATAAAATCCTATCAAACACATGATTTAGAAACGGAAAAACATCAATTCATAAAATCAATAAACTAATCCATACAAGTTCACCAATTCCTAACACAAGGGTTTTAGTTACACATCATGAAAATAAGAACAAAAGCAACAGAAGAATGCATGATTACCATGGAAAAGCTTTGGATCTTTCAATCCTTGATCTTCTCCTCTTCTAAAACTCTCTAAAATTATGTAATCTCACTCTCTCTCTAATGACTGCTAATGGCTGCCTAACCTAATTCTAAAACGTATATTTAAACGATAAAACTAAGCCTAATTGAATTGGAGCAAAACTGATCAGGAAGTGGCCCAATTGGGCTTTCTCGTATGTGACAGCAACTATGACCCTAATATTGACCCCCAAGATGGACGAATTTGAGCAAGGCTATTTCTGGAAAAGTTGTAGATCTTTTCCGTAGCTTTAAAATGATACAGAGATCGCCTAATTTGGATAAGCGTAGCTCAAGTTATGGTCAAAATACCGAACAACGTCACTTTCACGCACTAAGCGCGCCTGGGCGCCTGGGCGCCTGGGCTCTTAATCGATTAACCTGCAATTTAATAGATTAAGACCAGAAACTTAATCGATAAACACTGTTAAATTGCAGAAAATCACTTTTCAATCGAATACGAAAATTAATCAATCAACACGTATAATCAGAGATTCAGCGGAAAAGATTAACACCTATATTCTTATTGATTACCTAGATTATGAAAATGATTTTCCCAAATCAATTTGCACAATAAAGATTCAATTCAATCACTTTATGAAAAATCAATCTTTTCTAGGTTTTCAACCAAGAACATGTGAAATGACAAGAATGTAAAGAGTTAAGAGTTTAGAGGTACGGCACAGTGATTTATCCTGGTTCACTTTCATTCACTTGAAAGCTACATCCAGTCCCCTCTTCAACCAAGAGAGATTCTTCACTATGAGGAATTAGAGTTCTCAAATTACAAGTAAATGCCTCTCAAGACTCCCTTCTTGATAGCCTACAAGAGATACTCCACACCCTTGCCTTGCAATCCTATTGACCCTCTAATCTAACCTCTACCCTTGTTGATAATCCACACAACAAGTCTTCACGTTGCTCGTTGATACCTCACAACAAGACTTCACTTTTGCTTGATTCACAACCAAGGCTTCTTCTTCAATTTGCTTGAACTTTGCTTGATGATAATCGACACACCAAGTCTTCTTTGTTGTTGTAGAAAGCTTGCCTCTTGCAAAGATTAGAACACAATTGAAAACACAATGACAATCCTATGAATCTCTTTCAATAGCTATGACAAATCAACATAAGAGATTCCAAGATTCTTGATCAAAGAATGTAAAAGTTAAAGCTTTTGATCTATGAAATTGAGAGAGAATATAGTGGCTTGATTCTTTGTAAAATTGATGTAAAAATGATGCTTGATAATCACAATTATTAGGAAAAGGTTTATGTAGGATACCCAAAAGCTAGTAGCACTAAAAACTGATTTTGAGAAGTGAAAAACGTATTTTAAAAACCAGTTCTACAGCTCTTAATCGATTAACCTGCAACTTAATCGATTAAGCACTGTTGCAAAATATGTCTTAATCGATTAGATGATCACTTAATCGATTAAGCTAGTGCAAAATCAGTTTGAAACTTGTTTTCTCAAAACTAAACCTTTTCTTTCAAACCTTTAAGCCACCTATTGATTTTAGGTTAAGTGAAAACTCAAATTATGATTTAATCATGACCTTTATAGAGATTCACTACCCTCTATAGGACTCTACCCAAACTCATCAAATAAAAGACTTAAGCTAGAGAGGCTAAAGATATTACAATTATACTCAAACTAAGTCTTCATGAGCTTGCTCTCTCTTCATCCTTTGATGTTTGTTGTTTGCCTGTTGAGCTTGATCTTGATCAACACCTTTGTAGCTTGTTCAAAACCTTTTGTCATTATCAAAACATTCTCAATGAAACTTACAATCTCCCCCTTTTTGAAAATGACAAACATGTTTTGAAGTTGTTTGAAGTTGTTTATGCTTGAACCATTTAATCACTTGGTGAGAAACATGCTCCCCCTTGCTAAATTCTTTTGACATTTGAAATCCAATTGATAGAAGCTTGATTCTCCCCCTATCTTCAACAACTTAGCTCAACCTACATAAAAACAACAAAACAAACCTTTCTCCAAACAACCATTTCTTCCCCTTTTGGCATTATCAAAAAGTAATATATACCAATTGAAATATAAGATCTAAGCCAAAATAAGAGGAACAAAGAAATCCTTTCTCTACATAATTGATACCAATTGAAAAACAAAAGAACTATACTTTGAAATGTGATACCAATTGGCAAGAAATATGACAATGAAATATGATACCAATTGAGACTAAAAAGGTCATAATATCACTTAACAAAGTAAGATATCAATTGTAAAGAAATATCACAATAACAACAATAGCATGATAATCATATAATGATCACTCAACGATACCAATTGAACCAATTGAACTTTTAGAAAAGTAATACCAATTGAGAGAACTATAATTGTCAATATCTAACAATATCTATTGTTACCAATTTCTAGGACTTTCACTTGAGACTTGAAGAATATGTATAGACCTTCATTTGTGCCAAATTATAGAACATTCTCTTGAAAACTTGAAAATGCAAATGAATGATTAATAATTGTAAGCCTTTTGCTCTTCAATCATACCTACAAAACAATCATGCTTTGCTTTTTGGTATCCAAATGGTTTTGGATCCATTTTTGTTAGTTAAGGGACTCTCACCCTTCTTAACCCAAACAAAATTTCCTTTAGGTATACCATGCACTTTAATATAACACACATTTGAAGTATGTCCATGAGTACCACAATAGAAACATGTTGGTGAATTTGAAAAATCAACTTTAGAAAAATCAACAACATTTCCATGAGATTTACTCTTAGCATTAGTATAACCCAAACCAAACTTGTTTGAATTTCCTTTTTGAAAATTTAACAATGTGCGCAATCTAATATCACAACTTGTGAAACTTGCAAGTTTATTCTTCAAAATAGCATTTTCATCTTTAAGCAACTTGCAATTTTCACAATCAACCACAATATTCAATCTACTAGCACAATCACAAGAAGAACTAGCATAAATGAGATCAAGAGTTTCATTTTCAAGATTAAGCTCATCAACTTGTTTTTGAAGTTCTAAAATCTCTTGTTGATGTTTCAAAATGAGCTTCTTTCTTTCAATGTTTTTCAAAGCTAGTTTTTCAAGTTGTTCATGCATTTCTTCATAAGCATTATATAACAATTCATATTTAGAAGAAATTTCGGATTTAGTATGACTTAAATCGCTATCCTCGCTTTGCTCACTTGATTCATCATTTGAACATTCCTCTTCATCTACTTGAACAAGCAAATTGAGATTAGCAACTTCTTCACCATCCGATGAACTATTTGATGTGCTTTTCTTGTCTTCTTCATCATCCCAAACGATATATGCCCTTTTATGTTTTGTATCACAACTAGTAGTTCTTCTTTCTTTCTCCTTCTTCTTGAGATACTTAGAGCATGAGTACTTGAGATGTCCGGTTTTTCCACATTCATGGCAAACTACACCTTCTTTTGATGTCTTGGTCTTTTAGTGTGGGGAATTCTTCTCTTTACCTTTGTCTTTGTTTAACCTTCCTTTTCTCCTTAGAAACTTATCAAACTTCCTTAGTAAAAGTTTCATCTCCTTTTCATCAATATCCGAATCGGAGTCTTCACTATCATCATCATCGGAACTCTCTTTCTTTTTATATGAACTATTGACTTTAAGAGCAATTCCTTTTCTTGATTTGTTCTTATCCGAATCTTCATGCATATTCAAACGTCCAAGCTCCATTTCATGTTCTTGTAGCTTTCCGAAAAGTGTTGCAAGATCCATAGCATCCAAATTTTTAGATTCTACAATAGCCGTTACATTTGGTTGCCAATTCCTATCCAAACATCTCAACACATTGTTAGTAAGTTCACCTTGCAAGAAAGTCTTATCAAGAGCAAGTAAATGGTTAATAATGTGAGTAAAACGTTTTTGCATATCATTGATAGATTCATTTGGAAGCATTTGAAACAATTCATATTCACGCATCAAAACATTCAATCTAGCTCTCCTAACCTCACTAGTTCCTTCATGAGTCACTTGTAAAGTGTCCCACATTTCCTTAGCACTAGCACATTGAGAAACTCTAAAGAAATCGTCATAAGACAAAGCGGAGGTGATGATATTCTTTGCTTTAAAATCATATTGAACTTTATTTCTATCATCATCCGTCCACTTATCCTCGGGGGTTAATTGTGCTACACCTTCAACTAAACTAGAGGGGATATGAGGACCTTTTTCTATTGCTTTCCAAATTTCACTATCTATAGCTTGGATAAAGATTTTCATTCTTACTTTCCAATAAGCGTATCCCTCACCATTAAAGAGTGGAGGATGACTTATCGAAGCACCTTCACCACCAAAGGGATTCATAGAACCCACTGCGATTACTTAAGGATCTTTACGAAAAAGCTCTTATGCTCGTGTCTTTCGACTGAGCTTTGATACCAATTGAGGAAACCGCAATTGGTGGTTAAAACAACTAAGGAACCCTAGGAGAACACCTAGAAGGGGGGGTTGAATAGGTGTTTAAGAAACCTTGAAAGATTTTCGAACGAAACTAATCGAAACAATCAAAATGAATGATTTTTGCCAAAACCTCAGCTCTTAATCGATTAACCTGCAATTTAATCGATTAAGACCAGAAACTTAATCGACTACTAATCGATTAAAGACTGTTAAATTGCAGAAAATCACTTTTCAATCGAATACGAAAATCAATCAATCAACATGTATAATCAGAGATTCAGCGGAAAAGATTAACACCTATATTCTTATTGATTACCTAGATTATGAAAATGATTTTCCCAAATCAATTTGCACAATAAAGATTCAATTCAATCACTTTATGAAAAATCAATCTTTTCTAGGTTTTCAACCAAGAACATATGAAATGACAAGAATTTAAAGAGTTAAGAGTTTAGAGATACGACACAGTGATTTATCCTGGTTCACTTTCATCCACTTGAAAGCTACATCCAGTCCCCTCTTCAACCAACAAAGATTCTTCACTATGAGGAATTAGAGTTCTCAAATTACAAGTAAATGCCTCTCAAGACTCCCTTCTTGATAGCCTAAAAGAGATACTCCACACCCTTGCCTTGCAATCCTATTGACCCTCTAATCTAACCTCTACCCTTGTTGATAATCCACACAACAAGTCTTCACGTTGCTCGTTGATACCTCACAACAAGACTTCACTTTTGCTTGATTCACAACCAAGGCTTCTTCTTCAATTTGCTTGAACTTTGATTGATGATAATCGACACACCAAGTCTTCTTTGTTGTTGTAGAAAGCTTGCCTCTTGCAAAGATTAGAACACAATTGAAAACACAATGACAATCCTATGAATCTCTTTCAATTGCTATGACAAATAAACATAAGAGATTCCAAGATTCTTGATCAAAGAATGTAAAAGTTAAAGCTTTTGATCTATGAAATTGAGAGAGAATAGAGTGGCTTGATTCTTTGTAAAATTGATGTAAAAATGATGCTTGATAATCACAATGATTAGGAAAAGGTTTATGTAGGATACCCAAAAGCTAGTAGCACTAAAAACTGATTTTGAGAAGTGAAAAACATATTTTAAAAACCAGTTCTACTGCTCTTAATCGATTAACCTGCAACTTAATCGATTAAGCACTGTTGCAAAATATGTCTTAATCGATTAGATGATCATTTAATCGATTAAGCTAGTGCAAAATCAGTTTGAAACTTGTTTTCTCAAAACTAAACCTTTTCTTTCAAACCTTTAAGCCACCTATTGATTTTAGGTTAAGTGAAAACTCAAATTATGATTTAATCATGACCTTTATAGAGATTCACTACCCTCTATAGGACTCTACCCAAACTCATCAAATAAAAGACTTAAGCTAGAGAGGCTAAAGATATTACAATTATACTCAAACTAAGTCTTCATGAGCTTGCTCTATCTTCATCCTTTGATGTTTGTTGTTTGCTTGTTGAGCTTGAACTTGATCAACACCTTTGTAGCTTGTTCAAAACCTTTTGTCATTATCAAAACATTCTCAATGAAACTTACACAACTGCCACTGAAGGATCCTCCTGGCAAAAAATCTTCTTATTCCTAGCCTGCCAAATATTGTAAATGGTAGCAGCAAAACAAGCAAAGATACACTTATGCCTTTTTTTTATTCCTGAAGGCATGCACAATCCATCTAGGCCATTGATGGAATTTCCTTGGCCAGCAATCAAGCCCAAACCAGAGGCAAACAGCTTCAAGAAGTTGCTGACTCCATAAGCAGTCAAAAAATAGATGATTCCTGGACTCAGTACCTAAGTTACATAAAAAACAGTCAGTAGGGGTGTGAGTATAAGCAGCAATTTGTCTCTAGTTTTAAGCCTATCAAGCATAACAAGCCAACAAATGAAATTATGCCTAGGCACATTGACTGAATTCCAAACAAATCTGTATGCAGGAAAGGCAGAAGAATTATTCTGCAAAATCTGATAACCACTTTTAATGGTATAAACTCCATCTGCTGTATGCATCCAGAGATCATTCTGAAAGTAAGGCTTCAGCATATCCTTCACTCTAATCACCTGCTTCCAGTGCCAGCCATCCATAGGCTTATAAGTATAATTCCAAAAGTCAGACCCCTTCAAATAAATGGAATCAATCCATTTAACCCAAAGAGAGTCTTTTTTTGCAGCAATGAACCGGACCTGTTTACCAACAGCAGCTACATTCCACATGATGCTGTTTTTAAAACCTAAACCACCATACCTCTTTGACTTACAGACCTGAGACCAAGCTACAGCAGAATGACTATCATGACCCAACAGATATTGTATGCATTTGACTTCCACTTCTCTAAGGACAACTTTAGGGATTATAAAAATTTGACTCCAGTAAACCTGCAAGCTTAGCAAAACTGAATTTATGAGGCAACACCTAGCTTGGTATGATAAATTTCTGGACCTGAAGCTGTTAATCCTCTTACTGACCTTGTCAACCAACATCTTGCAAGTGCTAATAGGCCACTTCTTAGCTGAGATAGGCAGACCAATGTATTTAAAAGGAAAAACACCCGTTTGAAAACCAGTAATTTGCATCAGTACATCTTGTCTTTCAGAGTTCAGGCCAGACATAAAGATCTGAGATTTAGCCAAGCTAGCTTCCAATCCAGAGCCTTGTGAGAAGACCTTAAAAGCATCCATGATAATTCTAACACTGGCAGGATGGCCTTTGCAGAATATCATGAGATCATCAGCAAAGGCCAAATTAATTAGCTTCAGTTCTTTGCGGAGAGGATGAAATCTGAAATTTCTGTGAGTAGCTGCAACCTGTAAATGCCTGCTCAAAACCTCCATAGCCAGAACAAAAATCAAAGGTGAAACAGGATCTCCTTGTCTCAAGCCCCTTGAACTAAAAAACTTCTCAGATTTTTGGCCATTAATGATAATTCTGTAAGAAGCTGTTGTAATACAGGTCCAAATCCAATGCTTGAATTTTTTAGGAAATTTAAAGGCTGTCAACATATCCATAACAAACCTCCAATCAAGAGTATCATAAGCCTTATGGATATCAATCTTCATAAGACATCTTGGGGAAATATGCCTTCTGCCATACAATCTTAGCAATTCCTGAGTAATCGGCACATTATGGATGATACTTCTACCTTGAACAAATGCTGTCTGATTCTCTTGGACTAACTCAGGTAAGACCTGATTCAACCTACTACAAATAAGCTTAGAAATTCATTTGTATATAGTGTTACAGCAGGCAATAGATCTATAATCCTTCACTCCAGTAGGGCCCTCAATCATGGGTATCATAACAAGATTTGTTTCATTGATTTTTTTCAAAATTTTACCTGAATAGAAGAATTCCTGGACTGCAGCACAACAAGTAGGACCAATTATCTCCCAAGCCATCTTGTAAAAATCAGAGCCATATCCATCTAGTCTGGAGAACTATTTGAATTGATAGAAAAGAAGGCTTGCTTAATGTCATCATTAGAAAAAGGCTTTATAAGGTTAATCTGCTGATTAACTGAAAGAACCTTCCCTGCTGATATCACCTCATCAGACCATTGATAAGTAGCTCTGCTAGTGTAAAGAGTTTTGTAGTAATCAGTGAAAAGTCTGCTAATATTGTCTTGCCCAGATACAAAATTACCAGCATCATCCTTAACTCTGAGAATTCTGTTTCTGTAACACCCATTTTTTTTATATATAATGTGACACCCTCAATATAATCCAAGTAATTAATAGAATAATTTGCTATTACTCGAATAATAATGGACTTGTTTGTATTTAGGAAATATGGAAAAATAAAAATTGCTTTTAGAGGTGGGTGCACAAACCAAAACATGGAATTCTTGGAGAATATAATTTATATCATTATAAACATCGTATTGAATTCGGCATTTTCTAAGACGAGTAATCTTTTCATAATCCAGATAGCATTGGTACTTTGAAATCGTATTTATATAGTAAAATTAAGCGATGTCATCCACTCTTTTGTTTCGCGGAATTGATACCATTTTCAAATATCGTAGCCGAATTCTTTTGTTTCGCGGAATTGATACCATTTTCCAAGAACCAACACAAGTCCATAAAAGATCTATATCAAAGTAAAACCATAACCCTAGAGCTCTCAAAAGCATATCTACAATATATACATCTCAAAAATATGAAACTCTAGAGCTGGTCACATAGATCTGGTAGCAGCAGCAGCAGTAGTAGTAGTAGAAGTCTCCAAGAAGTAGTAGCAATAGTCCTCATCCAACATCACAGTAGCAGCATCATCATCTAGTCCACATCATCCCTCACACCGGATCCCCTGATCCTACTCATATACCATATGCACATCCCTAGGGATCATCGTCCCTCCACTGGCTCCCGGTAGAGTGTACGACAGGCTCGCCTCCGCTCTCGTCCTCCACAGGATCCTCCTCGATCTCATCCGATGGAGTGGGTACCCTACCACTGGGTATAGGGTCAGGAGATGGTGAGACCCTAACAGGGCTCCTCTGATCAGATAGGGGAGTCTCCTCGCGGACGACTCTCGAAGTAAAAGGGTGTGAGCGGGTAGGTCGAAAACGAAAACTGTGATATGAGCGAGCTGGTCGTGTGGGAGGTGGTCCATGATAAGTGTAAAAGGGTGGTACGTGCATAGTGTATATGATGGGAATCCTAAACCTACGAGGACGAAACCGAATCAGCGGGTTCGGGTGGTAGAAGGTAACCTCTACCTCTCCCTTGAACACCGCGCGGTGGTTCTCGTAGATCCATATGCCACTAGGAAGTGGCCGGATCTCGATGCAGGCGATGTAGCGTGACATCACCTACAAGGGCATAGGGGTAAGCAATTCTGTACACATAATCAATAGAGCATAAATATATGCACAATAAGAGTACGTAAACATGCAGCAATAATCAACAACCACATTTAGCATTTAGCAATTATTGGATGCAAGTAAGATGCTCATACTTATTTCATTTATCAATTTTTAGGTTAAATGAGTGGCATGATGTATGATCCTAGCTCTCAAGCCTATCTCCATCATTCTATGTCACTCTCTGACGTCCATCCTTTACTTCATCCAGCACTCAACAGTGCGTTGTACTCCTAGGTGTACAACATTCGTACATTCACCAAGAATGTACACGACAAGCTTGGAATTCGTGCCACCCGAGCAACGTCCCGTCATCCAAACGGTATAACCATATCATCATCATCTCACTATGCTGACCGTCGTCAACCATAACGTGTCATCAAGCGAGCCGTCAGTTAGCACACCCAGAGGCCCTCCTCATGTTACCAAAACATGATAAACGATCTATCATCCGAACTCCATAATGAATGCATTATCTTAACTTTAAAGGAATTGATTGATGTATTTCTTTTTAATAATACATAACGTGCCACCCGAGCAATGTATCGTCATCCAAAGGAAATCACCATATCATCAATCAATTTATTTTAAGCCTTAGATCACTTGGATTATTGTCATTTAAGTACTAACAAAATGATTCAGAATTAAAATGGTATTTTTAATATTCTAGGCAAAACTACTCGAGTGTTCTTCAGAATACTCGAGTGGTTCTTCAGTCTTTCCAGATTACTCGAGTAGTTCTTGGCTACTCGAGTTGTTCAAGCTTTCAGAAAGGTCAGATTTCATATTCTTAAAATTACTCGAGTAGTTCATGAATACTCGAGTGTTCTTCATCAAATCCAGAATACTCGAGTGACTCATGCATTACTCGAGTGGTTCATCAGAAATGTTCTTGTTCATCAGTTGATACTAGAGTTCTGGCCCGGTACTCGAGTGTCTGGAGCAAAAGACACACTATTTTAACACGAAATACTCGAGTATCAAGCCATGTACTCGAGTCTTTTCTTACAGAACAGACTGGAAACTTGGTTTTAACATACCATTTTCAATTCTAACCATTTCTACTCCAATCCAATGATCAACAGAGTTCATATATCATATATTGAACATGATCAAACACTTAGAACACATCCATGAACAGATTTGACAGAGAATCACAAGATTATGCATAAAACATGAAAATTCACAACTCAACATACTAAATTGCAATATACTCAATAAACTTGTGAATTTAAGCTCAAGACAGCTTGCATGCATCATATGGGACTTGCTCAACACAATTTTAGAGCACAAGTTGGTCTCCAAACCAATTTCCCTATTCAATCTAAGCCCTTAGAGCCTCTTGGTGGCTCTCTAATCAAATTCATGCAATTTAAACTCTATCTAGTGAATAGAAAGCTTTCCCCTTACCTCACTGACGTGAATCAACAGAGGGATTGCAAGGAAAAACTCCACAACACCAAAAACGACTTCAAGCATCACATGCAGGACAGTTTGAGTGGAGGTCCAAAATCAGAACATTTGAATGGGTTAACAAGCAAGAGAATTAGGGGTTTTGGTTAGAATTCATTCTCTGCAACATAGACTAGGATTTAAAACAACTTTGAAGCGAATTGGATGCAAGAGCTTACCAGAATTCGAATCTAAAGTAAGCTCCAGAGAATGGTTTGACAGCACAAGCTCCAACTTCCAAGCTTCAATTCCTCCACCACACACACTCTCAGCTCACGATTCTTATCTCTATACAAAGCTCGTGATGTGAGCTTTGTATTGGTGTATAATTTGTTACTCAAATCCAAACACAGAGGGAGAATCGATTGCTCAAACTCAGGAACCCTAACTCAAGCAACACACACGAATTTTGGCCAAATGCTCACAAATTCGGGTTTAATTGGCTTATATAGACTGGTTGGAGACTAATGCACAGCGACACGATGCCATTGAGGTGTTGAGGGTGGTGTTTTCGTGTCACACGACGAGAATCGTTGGTGGTGACTCACCAAACGCACTAACTCGTGCAACTCTGACCAGAACACTCGTGCAACTCTGACCAGAACACTCTGACCAAACGCACTAACTCGTGCAACTCTGACCAGTTTTTGAAAAATAATAATTTTATTTTCTTTCCCTCGAAAACTTTCCTATAATTACCTCTAGGTCCCAAATCAGGGACTAATATGCAAAATATTTATTTTATGCATAAATATACTTACTAAATAAATTCACACATTCACCAATCAACATAAACATAGATTTTAATCAAAGATTAAAAATAGAAATAATTAATTATAATAAGCTTTATAATTAACATTTCATTAATTAGGGATTAAAATTTTGGGGTGTTACAACAATAACGGTGACGGTAACGGCGATACCAAGAGTAAGCGAAGACCGCGGTGGCGGCGGCGCGGTTCGTTAGCTGCGGCGGAGAGAGAGACCGACGAGAGGCAAGAGGGAAGAGAGAGAGAGAGTCACGGTGAGAGAGGGAGAAACGAGAGAGAGAATGAACTAGGGAGAGGAAATGAGTTTTGGAAGAGGAAAATAAAAACATGAGAGAGGAGCTTAGAGCTCATGGCTATGGAAGAAGAAGAAATTGAAGGTTGAAGCTAAAGGGGGAAAAGGGGCGGCGGCTGGTTATGGAGAAGAAGGAAAGGGGGTTTCACCCCAAATACACCCACACACACGATTTTTCTTTTCTTTCTTCTTTTTTTTTTTAACACATACACACACACTTTTACTTATTCTTTTATTTTTAAAAAAAACTCAAAATACCAATAATCAATTTTAAACACTAAAAATTAATACTAAAATAAAAATCATAAAGTAAGAAACTTATAAATATTATTCAATAAAATATTTCCATATGAAATATATCAAAAGTAAAGTAAAACATATAAAGTATATTTTTGATATAAGATACTATTTTAAATGAATTTACTTTAGAACATAAAAGAAATGAAATATATTTTCGTAAATAAGATAAAGTATTTTTATAAAAATACACAACTAAATAATTGAAAAAGGGTGTGAGCGGGTAGGTCGAAAGCGAAAACTGTGATATGAGCGAGCTGGTCGGGTGGGAGGTGGTCCATGATAGGTGTAAAAAGGTGGTACGTGCATAGTGTATATGATGGGAATCCTAAACCTACGAGGACGAAATCGAATCAGCGGGTTCGGGTGGTAGAAGGTGACCTCTACCTCCCCCTCGAACACCGCACGATGGTCCTCGTAGATCCATATGCCACTAGGAAGTGGCCGGATCTCGATGCAAGCGATGTAACGTGACATCACCTACAAGGGCATAGGGGTAATCAATTCTATACACATAATCAATAGAGTATAAATATGTGAACAATGTAAATGTAAAGTTATGCAACGATAAACAACAGACACATTTAGCATTTAACAGTTAATGAATGCAAGTAGGATGCTCATACTGGTTCCATTTATCAATATTATTTTAGATGAGTGGCATGATGTATGATCCTAGCTCTCAAGCCTATCTCTATCATCCTATGACACTCTCTGACGTGCATCCTTTACTCCGTCCAGCACTCACCAGTGCGTTGTACTCCTAGGTGTACAACATTCGTACATTCACCAAGAATGTACACGACAAGCTTGGAATACGTGCCACCCGAGCAACGTCCCGTCATCCAAACGGTACAACCATATCAGCATCTCACTATGCCGACCACGTCGTTAACCATAACGTGTCATCAAGTGAGCCGTCAATTGGCACTCCCAGAGGCCCTCCTCATGTTACCAAAACATGATAAACGATCTATCATCCAAACTTCAGAATATATGCATTATTTTTAAACTTTAAAGGAAATTGGTTAGTACATAACGTGCCACCCGAGCAACGTCCCGTCATCCAAACGGTATAATTATATTAATCAATTTCTTTTAAGTCCAGATCCCTTGGATTATTGTTATCTAATCTTTAACCAAATGACTCAGAATTAAAAATGGTGTTTTTAAGGTTCTAGGTAAACTACTCGAGTGTTCTTCAGAATACTCGAGTGTTCTTCAACTATTTCCAGATTACTCGAGTGTCCTTCAAAATACTCGAGTGTTCATTGTTGGAAACCAACAAGCGGCTCAATATAGTCTAGAGGGGGGGTGAATAGAATATTGAAGCCTTATTACAGATTTTTCGTCCACCTAAGAGAATGGTTTTATGAAAATAAATTTTCTTAAAAATTCAAGTCAGATTACTCGAGTAACTCAAGACTTCACTCGAGTAATACGCAAGCAAAAATAATTTCACTCGAGTATTCAGAAAATCACTCGAGTATTACGAAAGCTATTTTTAAATCACTCGAGTAACAGAAAACCTACTCGAGTAATGTTCATAAACTGAAAGCAGATTACTCGAGTGACAAGAACTTTACTCGAGTAAACTGGGTAAAATTCAATTAAAACTCAGTTTTCAATGGAGTTCTTCAAGAATAACAATGCTATGATGATTCAACAAATTATGAATGATTAATATGAACAATTTCAAGTAATATTAACATGCAATTTTAGATCAATTGAGTTGAATTAAGAAAACCCCAATTCTAACCTAAAAATGCAATTGTTAATGAATTAATGCAATACAAGGAATGAAAAATAAAAGAGACACAAGGATTTATCCTGGTTCACTTTCACCCACTTGAAAGCTACTCCAGTCCCCTCTTGAATCAAGAGAGATTCTTCACTAGAAATCTTCAAATGTAGATTTTACAATGTTTTAAGATGCAACTAGATTCTTAGTTCTCCTATCTTAAAACCCAACACAAAGTGTGTACCAAACACTTTGATCTAATCTACCCCTTTTGAGTATTCTAGATTTCCTTGCTAATTGATTGAAGATGCTTCCAACCAATCCTCTTTTCTTGCTTTGATTTGATCCTCAAAGTCTTCCTTGTGAGATTCTTCACTTGTGTTGAAACTTCAATAATGCAATCACAAATTGCAAATCTTCAACAACCACTAAGAACAAAAATTATGATCTCAAGAATATTTGAACATTGAAAGAAATAGAGTGAAGAATGAAAAGTTCTTTGTTGAATCTTGATAGCTCTTGAAAGATGTAAAATAGCTCTTGAATTGCTTTTCAAAGTGTATAGAAAATTGTAAGAATGAATGTATATCTTGTGTGAAAGAGAAAATTAAGTCCTTTTATAATTTTTCAAAAACTGATTGAATTACTCGAGTAAACCATATAACATTACTCGATTAAAACATGTCAGATTAAGTTACTCGAGTGATGTGTAAACCATTACTCGATTAACCTGTCATGACATAAATTACTCGAGTGAACCAATACTCATTACTCGAGTGAACTGATCAGAATCTGAATAAAAACAAGGTTTTTCTAAAAGAATTTTCACAAAACTTTTAATAGAGCTATTTAATCAAGATTTAAAGTATCCTCACTCTTAATCAAACATTATTTAAATATTCTTAAAATCACCTAAGCTACCCACACCAATGAGATGCATTGCATAAAAATAAAGATTACATTGAAATAGAATTAATAAAAATCCTAATTCTAATCTTCATGTGGTGTAGCTTGCTTGTTGCCAATGTTGTTGCTTGGAGAAAGATTGTTAGCATCAAAACATGAGAATCCTACAAACTCCCCCTTTTTGATGATGACAAACCTCCTTTTCAATTAAGCACTAAGTTTTAACATACTCCCCCTAAATGTAAAACACCTAGGAAAAATATAATAAAACTTAACCTACAAGAACAACATCAACAAAATATTCTCCCCCTTTTGGCATCATTAAAAAGATATGAAAGTTGAGAAAAGGCCTTTGCCAAAAGTTGAAGGTAAGTAGTTCACAATGGTAAAAAAAAATATAACAATAAAGACAATACCAAAATAAACCACAATAGTGCCACAACGAATATAAACGCACAACGAATATAGCACCATAATCCATAATAGCAGAGTATCACACTAAACAGCAAATCATAGTGTAAAGCAAAAAGACATCAACCATAGCAAATAAGCGAACGAAACTAACCAAACTAGACCATACACAAGGTCCTAAAACATAGTAGCAACAGAGTCAGAAACATGAAACAGAAACATAAACATAACATAGTCAGAAATATGCATATGAAACATGAAACAGAAGACAATCAGCAAAACATCATCAGCATCCACAGGTCTAGGAATCAGGTGGAGGAGGAGGAAAATGGTGAGAAAATAGGCCAGACATATAATCCATTAAACGATGCTCCATGGCAATATTCTTCACATCCTGTCTCATCTCCAACTGAGCAAATTGAGCATTGATGTGCTCAACCAATGACTCATGAGCAGCCTGTGCATCAAATGGAGTACCAAGATTGTCCAAATTGATATAGTCCTCAATGCGATCAGTATCCATCTGATCAGTAGAAGAAGGAGGAGCAGAAGAAGATGCACCAGCCCTATCACCAATTAAAGTCCTTTTCCTAGAACCTGAAGCTTGTGCAGCCTTTGCAGCTTCAACCATTTCCTTAATCTGTGATTTCCATAACCAAGTGCGACTTTCCCTATGCCAAGCAATTTTCATATAACTAATGTGTGAATCATTAAGACACCAGTTATTTTTCTTTTGCGTCACAGCTGGCTCATCATCAGGGATTGGAACACGGTAATACCTCATTATTTTGGTAACATGCATAGGATATGGCAAGAATTGGGTAGGAGGAGATTGAGCAGCAGCTTCCATACGAGCTAAAAACATTTTATTCCAATTCATCTCATATCTCTTTTTGATCCCATGAAACAAAATAAGATCATCATCTCCCAATTGTGCATAATTTTGATTGCATTTTGGAATCAAACAATAAGAAACAATGTACATAAGCACTCTATCCACAGCATGCAAAGGTGATACAGTTCTAGTAGTCCTATCACTCCAAGATTCACTAGTACGCAACAAATCAGTATAAATCTTATTAGTATCCACATCCAAATCCAGACAGTCATCATCACCAATAAAAGTTCCCTTGTTTTCTAAACCAAACAACATTGTCAAATCTTCAGGCTTTATAACAAAATGATGTCCTCTAACCATTGTTTGATACTCACCATCTAGCTTAGTAAAATTCTGATAAAATTGTCTGACAAGCCTAGGGTAATAATGAGTCTCAAATTCTAAAAACCTCTTCAAATTCTGAAATTCCAAATCCTCTACAAATGAAAATTGCTCCTTATGCAACCAATCAAATTTAACATACCGTGTAAGACCAAAAGAGCGATTGATAAAATTCGGTTCCCGCAAGTCTCGGTTGATTCCAGAAAACCAGGGGTCATTACGGCCTGCTCCTTGCTTTGCTTTCTTTCGAGGAGGTTGAGATTGTGAGGAAGAAGACATTGATTCAGAAAGTGCAGATTCGGTTTTGGGGTTAGGGTTTTGATTTGGGAATTTTCGGATTTTGGGTGAAATTGGTGAAAATGATGAATGAAATGAGTAGAAATGATGATATAATGATGAAATATGGAAGAAATTTGTATGATTTGAGAAGTTTTGTGGCTGAAAATGATGATTTGATGAAGAACCGTATGAGAGAGAAGAGAGAAATACGAACAAGAGAGAGAAAGAAACGTGAAAAATGATGCAGTTTCAACAGTTCAGTTGTTAAAATCACGTAAGTTACTCGAGTGATGTTCATGCATTACTCGAGTGATTCGAGCAGTAATCGAGTGAAAAGAAATGTTACTCGAGTGTGCCGAAGATTAAAAAATATTTACTCGAGTGATGAATGAACTAATCGAGTGATACGAAAGTCATTTTAAAATTAATCGAGTGACAAACAGAATTACTCGAGTAATACGAAAGAGATTTTAAAATTACTCGAGTGAAATATCTGTTACTCGAGTGAACTGTCCAGAATTTTAAAAATTTCAATTTTTCATGCAAAAACATTTTTCATACACAAACACATAGAAACACTTAGCATTTAGCAAGTAACACACATACAAATAAAGCAATTAACATATTATAGAAAACATACACACATAACTATATATCAAAAAAAAATAAGAAACACTTTAATAAGATACAACAACTCAAAATACAAATCACATTGAAATAGGCTTGAAGGTGATTTCGAAAAGCATCAAATACAATTAGCTAATAGTTGATTCATCAAAAATACCAAGTTCTCTTCGAATCTTATAAAATGTGTCCTTTGGTAATGGTTTTGTAAAGATATCAGCTAATTGATCCGAAGTTTGAACAAACTCAATAACACAATCACCTTTTTGAACATGATCTCTCAAAAAGTGATGCCTAATTTCAATATGCTTTGTCCTTGAGTGTAATACTGGATTTTTTGTCAAATTAATTGCCGAAGTGTTATCACACTTTATAGGGATTTTTGTCAAATTTAAACCAAAATCAGATAATTGTTGTTTCATCCAAAGGATTTGAGCACAACAACTACCGGCTGCTATGTATTCGGCCTCCGCGGTTGATAAAGCTACACAATTTTGCTTTTTAGAAAACCACGATACAAGTGAATTACCAATTAAATGGCATGTTCCGCTTGTACTTTTTCGCTCAACTTTACAACCGGCAAAGTCAGAGTCCGAATAACCTATAAGTTTTAGAAAAGCATCCCTAGGATAATAAAGTCCAGTATTCGTTGTACCCTTTAAGTATTTCATAATTCTTTTGACAGCAGTTAGATGCGACTCTTTCGGTTTTGCTTGAAAACGTGCACACATACATACACTAAACATGATGTCAGGCCTAGACGCAGTTAAGTATAACAAACTACCAATAATACCACGATACTTCGTTACCTCTACCGCTTTTCCAGCCTCATCTTGATCTAGGTAGCATGCAACGCTCATTGGTGTAGAAGCGGATTTGCACGAATCCATCCCAAAACGTTTGAGAAGCTCTCTACAATATTTACTCTGATGAATATAAATGCCATCATTAAGCTGCTTTATTTGAAGGCCAAGAAAGAATGTAAGCTCTCCCATCATCGACATCTCGAATTCGCTTTGCATCAAGTCTGAAAACTTCTTACACAAGTTCTCGTTAGTAGCACCAAATATAATATCGTCAACATATATTTGAACCAATAAAATATCCTTACCGGAACGTTCAATAAAAAGTGTAGTGTCAACAGTGCCTCGTTTAAAACCTTTTTGTAATAAAAAATTGCTTAGTCGGTCGTACCAAGCTCTAGGAGCTTGTTTCAAACCGTACAAAGCCTTTTTCAGTTTGAAAACGTAGTCCGGATGCTCAAAACTCTCGAATCCAGGAGGTTGTGACACGTAAACTTCCTCTTGAATGTATCCGTTAAGAAAGGCGCTCTTAACATCCATTTGATACAATTTAAAATTCATTATCGAAGCAAAAGCGAGAAGAATACGAATAGCTTCTAGTCTAGCAACAGGAGCATATGTCTCATCGTAATCGATTCCTTCTTCTTGACTATAACCTTGTGCTACCAACCTAGCTTTATTCCTAACAATAATACCCGATTCATCTAACTTATTCCTATAGATCCACCGAGTACCAATTACAGGACGATCATCGAGTTTTGGCACAAGCTCCCAAACTTGGTTTCTTTCAAATTGATTTAATTCTTCTTGCATGGCCATAATCCAATGATCATCTTGAACAGCCTCTTTGATACTCTTAGGTTCTATTTGAGATACAAAGGCAACATAATAACAAAAATTATTTAAAGTGCGTCGGGTTACCACTCCCTTCGCAATGTCACCTAAGATGTTAGAAATCGGATGATTTTTGTTTGATTTCCAAGCTATTGGTAATTGAGATTGAACCTCTTGTGCTAAGTCTTTATCTTGTGCTTGCACCTCTCCATCTTCAATTTGATTCTCTTCCATTTGTTGTGGTGTTGACTTCTCATGATCAAAAAATGTACCTATATTATCATCATCACAAGAAACAACACAATCTTCTTTCGAAGATTCATCAAATACAACATGCACGGATTCCTCAACGATTAATGTTCTTTTATTGTAGACTCTATATGCTTTGCTATGGGTTGAATAACCTATGAATATGCCTTCGTCGGCTTTGGAGTCAAACTTGCCGACCGGTTCCTTTCCGTTATTTAAAACAAACACCTTACACCCAAAAACATGAAAATGTGAAATATTTGGCTTTCGCCCTTTTAAAAGTTCATAAGGTGTTTTATTTAAATGCGGATGAATAAGAACCCTATTAAGCACATAACAAGCAGTGTTTACTGCATCAGCCCAAAAATATTTAGGAACATTTGATTCTATCAACATAGTACGAGCAAGTTCCACTAATATTCTATTTTTCCTTTCTACAACTCCGTTTTGCTCCGGAGTCCTAGGGGCCGAAAATTGATGATCAATACCAAACTTATCACAAAACGCATCAATCCTAGTGTTTTCAAACTCACCTCCGTGATCACTTCTAATAGACACAATTTTCAAACTAAGTTGATTTTGGATGAGTTTGGCAAACTTTTTAAAACATTTATAAACTTCACTTTTTGCGGATAAAAATAAAGTCCATGTGAATCTAGTAAAATTGTCTACTAAAACAAATCCATAGTAATTGCCACCTAAACTTTTAATTTGTGAAGGGCCAAACAAATCCATATGGATTAGCTCCAAAGGCTTTGTTGTGCTTATCACATTTTTAGGTTTAAAAGAACTTTTAACTTGCTTGCACTTTTGACAAGAGTCACAAATGCCATCAAGCTTAAAATTTAGTTTAGGCAAACCAATCACTAAATCTTTTCGCAAAAGTTTGTTTAATTGATTCACATTCACATGAGCAATTCGTCTATGCCAAAGACGAATTTCATCAACAAAAGATTTGAAACATTTTGAAAATAGTGAAGTTATCTCATCCAAATCAATTAAGTAAGTGTTATTAGAGCGACGACCAACAAACTTAACACTATCATCTATAGAAGACTTAATGAAACATAATTCCGGAGTAAAAGTCACATAATTGCCCATATCGCATAGTTGGCTTATACTAAGTAAGTTGTGTTCTAAGCCTTCTACGTATAGGACATTTTCTATGACAAGGTTAGATACGTTACCGATCTTCCCGACTCCTAGAATTTTGCCCTTGTTGTTGTCGCCGTATGTCACAAATCCATCACTTTTCGGAGTAAGTTCCATGAAGTGCGTTTTGTCTCCCGTCATGTGTCTCGAACAACCACTATCCAAGTACCATTTGCGCTCTTTGGTTCGAAGACACACCTACAAGAAAGATATCATTTGGTTGACTTAGGTACCCAAGTGGTCTTGGGTCCTTTGTTGTTAGCATGGGGAGAAGTCCCCTTAACAATCCAAATATATTCACCGCTTGGTATACCAAATTTCTTTATATTACATTTATTCGTGGTATGCCCAAAGATCCCACAATAATGGCAAGTTGGGTTTTTAGAAATCTTATTCTTTGAAAATCCACCAACTTTGCGATAATTACGTTTCTTAGGTTTGGTATAGCCAAGACCGAATCTATTGCTATTGTTCCTTTGAGTTGAAAGCAAATGATCTAATGAAGTATCTCCTTTCATGAGCCTTGCAAGTCGATCATTCAAATTAAAAACTTCTTTTTCCAAAGACTTGCAATTTTCACAAGATGGAGTCTCATTTGATTTCAATTCACAATTGCATGTAGAGTTTGCATAAATGAGTTCAAGAGTTTCATTTTGAAGCTTAAGTTCTTCTAAATCTTTTTGAAGTTCAATTATCTTTTCATGTTGCTTCATTATGAAATTCTTTCTTTCAACATTTATTTTAGCAAGTTTCTTCAACTCTTTATGCATCTCTACATACACATTGTACAACTCATTGAATGAAGGAGAATTAGAACTAGAGCTAGCATCGGAAAGATAATCTACCTCATTGACGTTGTTACTTGATTTAATGCTCGAAGATTCCTCTTCATCAAGCTTCGTCATCAAACATAGATTTGCAAGTTCTTCATCATCCGATGAGCTAGATGTTGATTGACTCTCCTCTTCATCCCATACTATGTAAGCCCTTTTTCCTTTAGATGAGTTGAACTTAGAGTTGTCACCTTCCGACTTCTTAGAATGAGTTGGGCATTTTGATCGATAGTGACCAAGCTTTCCACACCCATGACACTTGATGTGTTCCTTGTTAGTCTTATTTCTTGGTTGTGAGTCCTTAGAATCTCTTTGTCTATTCTTATTAAAGTTGCCCTTACTCTTAAAGAACCTACCAAGCTTTTTAACTAGCAAGCCAAGGGTCTCATCATCTATATCGGAGTCCGAGTCATCCACTTGAGAGTTTTCCTCTTGTGCCTTAAGAGATTTTGAAGTTGATTTAAGAGCAATCCCCTTTTTCTTTCTATCGGCATCTTCATTCATGGATAACCGTCCAAGCTCCATTTCATGCTCTTGAAGTTTTCCGAATAGAGTTGCTAAATCAATTTGATCCACGTCTCTAGCTTCCATAATGGCCGTCACCTTAGGTTGCCATTCCCTGCTAAGACATCTCAAAATCTTATTAACAACTTCACCATTAGTAATAACTTTTCCAAGTGCAGAAAGATGATTTATGATATGAGTGAACCGCTTTTGCATGTCACCTATATTTTCATTAGGTAACATACGAAAGAGTTCATATTCATGCATGAGTGTATTTAGCCTAGCCCTTCTAACCTCCGAAGTGCCCTCATGTGTGACTTGTAATGTGTCCCACATTTGTTTAGCATCAACACATTGAGATACTCGAAAGAACTCATCATAAGAAAGAGCGGACGTGATGATATTTTTAGCTTTTAAATCAAATGCAACTTTCTTCTTATCATCATTGTCCCAACTCGATTGAGGTTTGACCGAAACAACATCATTTACCTTCGTTTGAGGAACAAAAGGTCCATTCTCTATGGCGTTCCAAATTTCCATATCTATGGCTTGAATAAAAATTTTCATGCGGACCTTCCAATAAGCATAACCCTCACCATTGAATAGTGGAGGACGATTAATGGAAGTTCCTTCACCACCAAAAGGATTTGAAATTGAGCCCATTGTTTCCAAGTAAAAGGATCTTTTCGAAAAAGCTTTTTAAGGCTCGGATTTTTCGTCCGAGCTCTGATACCACTTGTTGGAAACCAACAAGCGGCTCAATATAGTCTAGAGGGGGGGTGAATAGAATATTGAAGCCTTATTACAGATTTTTCGTCCACCTAAGAGAATGGTTTTATGAAAATAAATTTTCTTAAAAATTCAAGTCAGATTACTCGAGTAACTCAAGACTTCACTCGAGTAATACGCAAGCAAAAATAATTTCACTCGAGTATTCAGAAAATCACTCGAGTATTACGAAAGCTATTTTTAAATCACTCGAGTAACAGAAAACCTACTCGAGTAATGTTCATAAACTGAAAGCAGATTACTCGAGTGACAAGAACTTTACTCGAGTAAACTGGGTAAAATTCAATTAAAACTCAGTTTTCAATGGAGTTCTTCAAGAATAACAATGCTATGATGATTCAACAAATTATGAATGATTAATATGAACAATTTCAAGTAATATTAACATGCAATTTTAGATCAATTGAGTTGAATTAAGAAAACCCCAATTCTAACCTAAAAATGCAATTGTTAATGAATTAATGCAATACAAGGAATGAAAAATAAAAGAGACACAAGGATTTATCCTGGTTCATTTTCACCCACTTGAAAGCTACTCCAGTCCATTCTTGAATCAAGAGAGATTCTTCACTAGAAATCTTCAAATGTAGATTTTACAATGTTTTAAGATGCAACTAGATTCTTAGTTCTCCTATCTTAAAACCCAACACAAAGTGTGTACCAAACACTTTGATCTAATCTACCCCTTTTGAGTATTCTAGATTTCCTTGCTAATTGATTGAAGATGCTTCCAACCAATCCTCTTTTCTTGCTTTGATTTGATCCTCAAAGTCTTCCTTGTGAGATTCTTCACTTGTGTTGAAACTTCAATAATGCAATCACAAATTGCAAATCTTCAACAACCACTAAGAACAAAAATTATGATCTCAAGAATATTTGAACATTGAAAGAAATAGAGTGAAGAATGAAAAGTTCTTTGTTGAATCTTGATAGCTCTTGAAAGATGTAAAATAGCTCTTGAATTGCTTTTCAAAGTGTATAGAAAATTGTAAGAATGAATGTATATCTTGTGTGAAAGAGAAAATTAAGTCCTTTTATAATTTTTCAAAAACTGATTGAATTACTCGAGTAAACCATATAACATTACTCGATTAAAACATGTCAGATTAAGTTACTCGAGTGATGTGTAAACCATTACTCGATTAACCTGTCATGACATAAATTACTCGAGTGAACCAATACTCATTACTCGAGTGAACTGATCAGAATCTGAATAAAAACAAGGTTTTTCTAAAAGAATTTTCACAAAACTTTTAATAGAGCTATTTAATCAAGATTTAAAGTATCCTCACTCTTAATCAAACATTATTTAAATATTCTTAAAATCACCTAAGCTACCCACACCAATGAGATGCATTGCATAAAAATAAAGATTACATTGAAATAGAATTAATAAAAATCCTAATTCTAATCTTCATGTGGTGTAGCTTGCTTGTTGCCAATGTTGTTGCTTGGAGAAAGATTGTTAGCATCAAAACATGAGAATCCTACATTCATGTCTTTCTGGGGATTTGGGTTTCAAATTCATAAAAATACTCGAGTAGTTCATGAGTACTCGAGTGTTCTTCAGTAATCCCAGAACACTTGCGTGACCCCTGCATTACTCGAGTGATTTACCTTAAGAGATCCCCATGAATCAGTTATTACTCGAGTCTTGGGCCCGATACTCGAGTGTTCTAACACAAAATACATTGTTTTATCAAAATTTTACTCGAGTATCAAGCCAAGTACTCGAGTCTTTCTTACAGAACAGACTGGAAACTTGGTTTTAACATACCATTTTCAATTCTAACCATTTCTAGTCTAATCCAATGATCAACAGAGTTCATATACCATATTTTAAACATGTTACAACACTTAGCACATATCAAATTACATATTTCACAGAGAATCACAAGATTATGCATAAAACATACAATTTCACAACTTAACATCTCAATTTGCAAAATACTCAACAAACTTGTGAAATAATGCTCATTACAGCTTGCATGCATCATGTGAAACTTGCTCCAAACAGCCATAGAGCATGAGATGGTCTCCAAACCAAAGTTCCTATTCAATCTAAGCCCTTAGAGCCTCTTGGTGGCTCTCTAATGGAAATCATGGAATTTAAACTCTATCTAGTGCATAAAACAACTTCCCCTTACCTCTCAGACGTGACTCAACAAGAAAATTTGCAAGAAGAAGCTCCACAGCACCTAAACCTCTTCAAGCATCACATGCAGGACAGTTTTAAGTGGAGGTCCAAAATTGAATTGGTTGACACATGAAACAGAGATAGAAATTGGGGAAATTAGAATTTCTAAACTCTATGCAACACCTACTAGCTATAGAAATCGAATTGAGACTCAAAGGATTCGTGAGCTTACCAAAAATCGAATTCGAAGTGAGCTTCAGGAACAAGTTTGACAGCAACCAGCTTCACTTCCAAGCTTTGATTCTTCCACCACACTCACTCTCAACTCACGAATTTGGTATCTATACAAAGCTCGTGATGTGAGCTTTGTATTGGTGTATCGTTTGTGTCCTAATTCCAAGCACAGAGGGAGAATCGAAGGAAGCAAATCAAGAACCCTAGCTCTAATCCGATTTTGACCAAATGCTTCAACAATTCGGTGTTGATTGGCTTAAATAGACAAGGAGAAGACTCATGCATGGCGACACGACTGTGTTGAAGTGTAGAGGATGGAGTATTCGTGTCAACGGAGGGGAATCGGTGGTGGTGACTCACCAAACGCACTAACTCGTGCAACTCTGTCCAGAATACTCGAGTATTCAAGAAAATACTCGAGTATTTTGCCCAGTTTTTGAAAAATAATAATTTTATTTACTTTCCCTCCAAAACCTTTCCTATATTTACTTCTAGGTCCCAACCCAGGGACTAATATGCAAAATGCTTAAATTATGCATAATTATACTTATTAAATAAATACACACGTATTTCTTAAGCACATAACACGGAATTTTAATCAAGGATTAAAATAGAAATAATTAATTATAATAAACTTTATAATTAACATTTCATTAATCAGGGATTAAAATTTTGGGGTGTTACACCTTCGGTTTCTTCCGTCACTCTTTCGATTTGCCCTTATCTGAACAGAATTTAAATTTGGGTAGGAAGTGCTCCCCCACTTGGTATCGACATACCCAATTGCCCCTAAGCTAAAGGATATGGGATCGGGTGAGTCTGCTTCCGATCGTCCTTCGAACAGATTTAAGGCAGGAGTTGCATTAGTTAGGTATGGAAAAACTCGAAATATTTAGCATTCTGGAATGGTTTTAGAATCTTTCCCAGAATAGATACCCTGGAATCGCGGCATGCGAAGATTTTTACAGGATAAAACGCCTTAGAGCATAACTCTTGCAAGAGCTGCATAGCACTGATAAGGTTCAGCTTTTGGTTCTACTGCTTGGGAACAAGTAGCATAGACTAAGGTTTCCTTTCTTTAGTCCTATTCTCAGTCCGAAGTTTTTGAAAGGATGCTTTTTGGTTGGGTAGAACTTTACTTACAAGGATTCCTTCCTTGGAAGTCACTACTTTGGTTGTCTACTTTCACTTCAAAAGTTACAATGATAGCATTTATTGATAGATGCAAGAATTGAGGTGATCAATCCCATCCTCACGTCTACCAACAACACATCACTGTCGAATTCTGTCAGTAATGTCATCATTTAACAAATACAAGGATTAGAGTGATCACTTCTAACCTTACATCACATCAAATAACAACATCACCACATAATATTGGTCACTTGATACTATAATTCTTAAACTTAAGAATTCCTTAAAAGGTCTTTCACATGTTATCTATAAGAACAAGATTGTCTTTGGAAAGGCAAATATCCAAAATGTTTTAAACACTTTTATCCTAAAACATTACTAGTTCAATATTTAGCTAACAGAAGAGCAAACCAACTGCACAACATCGAATTTAAAAGCACTTCGTATGAACTTGTCAAACGTTAATTACCTGCAACCACATCAGCTGAATCCACCTCGTCACCCTCTACGGTGAATAATTTCCCCTTCTGCAATGATGGACCTTCACGGGCCTTCTATGCCTTAGCCACATTAATTTCTTTCTTCACTGTGCTCTTAGGACAATTTGAAGCAAAATGTCCAGGTTGTCCACAGTGAAAACATAACCCCTCATTTTGACTCAAAGTCCAGCACACTCCCCTATGCATCCTGCCACAGCGCTAACAAGTTGGTATTGGATCATAAGCATTCACTGTTGGTCCGGATTCCCTAGGAACTGTGACCCCGAGATGAGAGTATGGACCTGACTTCTGAATCGGTCCTTTGTCCTTAATTTGACCACCTGTTCTTTGGTTTGCCCGATTTCTCTCATCATCTAGCTTCCGTTTCAGACCCTTCTCATAGGTACTGACCATGCTAACCAACTAAGAAAGGTTATCTATGTTGTGGTATTCACAGGAAAGGCGAATATCATCACGCAAACCAACTTCAAATTTATGTGAGGGACCTTAAACGGACCCCCAAGATGACTAAGGCCACCTGAGATTCCTATATTGTTCGAGCTATCATGATGGCCAGAGAGGGCCCACCACCACCACCATCACCACCGCAGCAGCAGCAGTTTGAGGCAGGACCTTCCAGCCAGTCGGCGCAGCAGTTGGAGGGCATGGATGAGGTTATTGGGTTGATGCAGCGCATGCTGAGGCACCAGAGTAAAGCGGCTGAGTTCCAGCGCAGGTAGATGCATCGGAACCAAGCCAGAGATGCAGTTTTGAGGGATTGGAGAGCAGCACAGGGCCTACCATATGATGTGCCTTCGTACACTAAGGAGGATCATGGCCTGCTGGATGCATCACCAGAGGAGGATGAGATGAAGGATGATCATTGAGGGGATTTTGTTTTTTTATTTCTTTCTATCTTATGTATTCCCCTCCCCTATTCAGACTTGTACCACCAAAAATATGTACTGCTTTGTAGGATTTTTATTTTTATTTTTATTGCATGGATATTATTCTGTTCACTCTCTATTGCATCTGTATATATATTGTGTTTGCAACAGGTGTGAGTTGATGTTTCCCCCTTGAGAGGTGCTATTTGGCACTTGTTTCTAATGACCTGCAGGTATTAAGTTTGGGGGAGCATCTTCTCATTTTTGTTTAGTGATGAGATGTGTAGCGGATGTATAGGGAAGTGCTCTGAATTTTTCCTTGTAGTAGTTTTTTATTTTTTTATTTTGTAGTTAGGTTAGATTAGTTTGCTTGAGGACAAGCCAACCTCTAAGTTTGGAGGAGTGGTACAAAATAAAAAAAAAATTGAGACTTAAATTTTCTCTCATGTTTAGTGTTGGTTTGTGTCTTTGGTAGGAATAGATAATTATCCTAGACTTAGAACTGTTTTCTGATGATAGGTGTAAATACTTAGTTTAAGATTAGACTCTGATTTTTGTTACTGAATTGATTGAGCTGTAAATATTGTTTGAATCTAGTTATTTTGACAAACTTTTTGAGAATTTGTGATTAGTGAACTGACCTTTAGCCTAGTGAGATTTTGGGCCTAAACATTGAAGGGGTATGTGATTATTGAAATATTTTGATTTGAAATGTATTTAGTAACACATTGTGAAATGGTGTTAGTTCATAAGACATAACTTTTCAAGAATTTATTACTCCCTCTAGCTCGAATTATAAGCAAATCTAACTACTTTTACGCTTATTAAGGAGGTTAGTTGATTGTATTTAATTTTCTCAAATTTATAAAAAAGTAGAGGTATTTTAGGAAAGTAGTATTGAGAATGAAACAAAAATTAAATAAGATAAAAATTTTCTAAAGATGTTTTAGGAAAGTGTCATTGGGAATGAAACAAAATTTAATAAAGTTAGTTAATTTTGCTTATATTTTAAACCAAAATAAGTATGTTTTTTGTTGCTTATAATTCGAGCCGAAGAGAGTATTTTGTATAGGTACATTAGTATTGTTTCTGAATTTATTTTTTTAAATTATATTTAGAAACACTATTATGAAAGGATGTTAATCCATAAGACATATCTTTTCAAGAATTTTTTATTTTTTTAAACTATTATGAAATGGTGTTAGTTCATAAGACATAACTTTTCAAGAATTTATTATTTTCTACAGGTGCATTAGTATTGTTTCGGAATTTATTTTTCTTAAATTATATTTAGAAACACTATTATGAAAGGAACATTGCACCCCTAAACCTGTATCGAATTATAGAGTAAAACATTGCACTGTTACATTAGTTTTTTTTTTAATGTTAAATATTTTCAAGACATGTGACATGTCTCATTGTTTTTTATTTTCTTAACTTTTTATGTCAAAGCTCTGTTTCGTGAGGAACTCTCTAATTGCAAAGTTTGGGTTCAAAAATATCATATAGAGTTTGACTATATATAGAGTCTTAAATTGTTAAGATACATTAGTATTATTATGAAATGGTGTTTTGGATTTTTTTTAACAGGCGCATTAGTATTATTTTAGAATTTTTTTTAAATGTATTTAGTAACACATTGTAAAATAATGTTAGTTCATAAGACATAACTTTTCAAGAATTTATTACTCCCTCCGGCTCGAATTATAAGCAAATGTAACTACTTTTACGCTTATTAAGGAGGTTAGTTGATTGTATTTAATTTTATCAAATTTATAAAAAAAAAAGCAAAGGTATTTTTAGGAAAGTAGTATTGGGAATGAAACAAAAATTAAATAAGATAACAATTTTCTAGAGATGTTTTAAGAAAGTAGTATTGGGAATGAAACAAAAAGTAAATAAGATAACAATTTTCTAGAGATGTTTTGGGAAAGTGTCATTGGGAATGAAACAAAATTTAATAAAGTTAGTTAATTTTGCTTATATTTTACAGGTGTATTAGTATTGTTTCGGAATTTATTTTTTTAAATTATATTTAGAAATACTATTATGAAAGGGTGTTAGTCCATAAGATATATCTTTTCAAGAATCTTTTATTTTTTTTTAAACTATTATGAAAGGGTGTTAGTCCATAAGACATATCTTTTCAATAATTTTTTTATTTTTTTAAATAATAAATGTCATTGACACGTGGCATACCTCATACGTTCCCATTTCCCTAACTTTTATTGTGAAAGCTACGTTTTATGAGGAGCCCTCTGGATTAAGCATTTGGTCTCAAAATTATATAATAGTATTTGATAATAACGTTTGATTGTATATCTACGTCTTCTATGAGTATTAACCGGAATGGCAGGTGTCTAAACCCATTCAAGCCTTCTAGGGGAATTTTCCAAGGAGACCCTCTCTCCCCATGTTTGTTTATTATTTGCATTGAAAGATTAGCTCACTATATCATTGATGAAGTGAATGCGAGAACCTAGAAACCTATAATCATTGGTAGAGAGGGACCCCCTCTTTTCCACCTTTTCTTTGCGGATGATTTAGTTCTATTTGGTGAAGCTTCTCTTGATCAAGCAAATGTTACATTGAATGTGTTAAACAAGTTTTGTGCAGCTTCAGGCCAAACTCTCCTTAGAAAAGTCTATGATGTTCTTATCAGGGAATACAGACCCGATTCTGCAAAATGATATTAGCTCAGTATTCAAGTAACTTATAATCTAGGCTTTTATTTGGGTGTACCTCTGCTCCATGGTCGCAATTCCAATGCCAACTATAACTTTCCTCATTGATAAAGTCATAAGGAAGCTTGCTAATTGGAAAGCTAACACCCTCTCCTTTAAGGGTAGGGTCACTTTAGCTCAATCCTCAATTATGAGCATCCCCGGTTACATCATGCAATCTATGATCATTCCTCTCTGTGTATGTGATGAAATTGGAAAGTTGTGTCGCAATTTTATTTGGTGATCTACTGCTGACCTGCGAAAATGTCATTTGATTTTTTGGGAGAAAATTTATACACGAAAATCTCATGGAGGCCTGGGCTTTCGCCGAATTCACTTGATGAACCAAGCTTTAATCATGAAGATTGAAGATTGGTTGATCTTTGATTGCTAATACTGATTCTTTGGTTGTGAAACTGTTACGGGATAAATATAAATGTGGCAACCTCATTTTGCCTTCCATGAGAGCCACGGTAACAAGCTCCCAGCTTTGGAAAGGAATATTTAGACAATGAGACCATGTCATGGAGGGTATTAACTGGTCCCTAGGCGATTAAAAAAAAAAAAAAATTACACAATTGATATTTTGATGATCTCTCTAATATTTGTATACAAATCATCCATTTTATTTTTAAATATCAGGATATTAACATACCTGCTTATAATCTCATCAATTGGTAGTATTTATTTTTAATAATTATTCCCTCCCATTCTAATTCTTAAATTAAATGTCTGTTGAAAAGTTTCATGGAAATTACAAATTAGTTGATAATAGTAATGTTGAAATTATCTAATATTTTTCTTGGTAGAAGTGCATAAAAATATAAAACAAAAAAAAAGTATCACGCTCTATGTACAAGTACATAGAAATAAAAAGCTCAAAAAAATAAAAAATAAATAAGAATATCACTCTATGTACAAGTGCATAAAAATAAAAAACAAAAATAAAAAGAAATAAAAATATCATGCTCTACGAGCAAGCGCATAAAAATAAAAACACACAAATAAAAGAAAAGTATCATATTCTAAGTACAAGTGCATAAAAAATGAAACCATAAAAATTGGAATTGTGTGATTCTGTATGCCTATGGTGCTAGTTTGTGCAACACTACTGTAATTAAAACTTGTTGCCTAATATTTTGACATAACCTGCAATTTTATTAGATCTAGATAAGTTTCTCGTGCATATTTTCTAGGTAGATAATTAGATCATAGGTTTTTTTTTTTTTTAAACTGAATTGCAAACACATCCCCTAATCTATGACGTTTCTTGAGCTGCTGACATTTGAAGAACAAAATGCTCCCTCAGTTGGATTTACACCTATAAGTGAACGAAATTGTTCAGCCGAAGATATATGTGAGACATTATAAAGACACAATCACGTAGTGCTTAGTTCCCATCATCACTAGTGAAAAAAAAAAAAAAGAGAAAAAAAAGTACATACAAATTGGGATATAGATCTAAACAATACATGAACATCATATTTACACGTCCCTGCCTGTCATTTTTCACCGGATTTATATCCCACCTGCATCCACTGAAAACCCTCAAAATCAAAACATGTTTTCCATCAAGATGATGACCACAAGGTAAACCAAAACACAGAAAACCAAGAAAATGGTCTGTTATATGCAAATTATGCTATAAGACTGCAATTGGTAAAGATGAGCACAATACATAATCTTCATTTCAAATTCAATTAAGGTTTAAATATATTTTTGGTCCCTGGAAATGTAATGAGTTTTTATTTCAGTCCCTATAACTTTTTTTCTTTGGTTTTGATCCTATTATTTTCCGAAATTTTGGTTTTAATCCCTAGTGATGACATGGCTAACACTGGAATGTGATATGTGTCATATTAATTAATTGCTTATGTGGCCAATTGTAGTATTGACACGTCATCCACAGGAACTAAAACCAAAATTTCGGGAAATATAAGGACCAAAACCAAAGAAAGAAGATATAAAGACCGAAATCAAATCTCACTACATTTCTGGATACCAAAAACATGTTTAAGCCTTCAAATTAAATACAATAACTTTCCTATTGTGCCAAGGGATCACCTACAATATTGGATTGTATTTTCAAATGACTTTTCAATTTTCAACAAGAATTCACAAAAGATAAATGAATTCTACTTCAATTAAAAAACAAGGTTATAAAGATGAAGTTAAGGTTCTATTTCCATCTAAAAACCAATTGACAAGACAAGTAGCCCACCAGGTATTTAAACCATGCCACATTTAATGAGGTAGGCGGTGTTTAACTTCCAACACATGACAAAGAATGAACAATTTTGAATGGAATTTATCATCTGATAATCATACTGGACAGATATTTTATTGTCATAAATTTTAATCTATGTTGCGTGGGTACTCTATTTTTGGGCTCGGACCCGTACTGGGTACTCTCTGGGTGCGGGTACGCGCCGGGTACGCTTGGGTACGTACCGGGTACTTACCCAAATAATAAAAAATAAAAAAATAAAAAAAAATGGTGTGGGTACGTACGGGTACTTCTGGGGTACGTTTTGGGCCTTATGGGTTACGTATTGGGTGCGGCCCAACAGGGTTTTGGGTCCAAAAACCGGTTTTCACCCCATAATTTCCCAAAAAACCCTAATTTTCAAATCCCCTTACCTTCTCATCTACTAGCTTCTCCCAACCGGCCAATCTTCTCCAACCATTCGCCACCGCCGTCGCCAACCATTTTTCATATAATTTTTTAAATAAATAAATATAAATATATAAATATATATTTATATATTTATTTATTATATATATTAACGTACCCGTACTCTAGTTTTTACGAAAATGCCGTACCCCCGTACCCGGTACGTACCGCGTACCCGGTACGTACCCGAACCTGTGCAACATAGATTTTAATGTTTGTAATTTTAATGTTTGTGTTGCATTAGTAGATGATAAATTTTGAACCATAGGGCTTGACCCTAACATGTCCATATTTATCATTAGGGACACACTATATTAAGAACATATACTGATTCCAGCACCATATACATGTAAACAAAACAAAGTTATGCTAAACAATGCAATGCATACACAGCAGTTACATGCTAAAACAATAATAATAAGAACATCAACAATAACTACAGCATCTTACCTCGGATTTCACTAGAGCGAGAAGCCGGGTCAGATAAACTTGCTGCTCTCTTGATATCTGAGAGGGATATTGATGTTAATGGAGGCGATGCAGCTTCTTCGATCCTTTCTGGAACTTGGGGAGTATCTAAAAACTTAGCAACATGTAATGCCATAGCTCTCTGACTGCTAGAAGGAATAGAAAAACTCCGAGAGACAACTAAAGGAGGAGCTGGAAGTGGAGATGCTGCACTTGATAAAACTGAAGGAATTTTGTTTGTAGCAAGACGCTCTGGATTTCTGAATAACAATGGAGCAGAGTGACCTATCTGAGAAGACTTCAAAGACTTGGAAGATTGATTACCTGGGGCAGGGGGTCTTGGAAGCTCGTGAAGCTCACTTACCCTAGGTGAAGAAACAAGGGGAGGTGAAGCACTGGTAGATGCTTTAGGTGGCAATTCAATTGATCCTACAGAACTGCCAGTTAAAACAGATTTTAATGACATTGGTTTACTAGTTAATGGTCCTGAAAAGGCTTGTCTATTCATTTTCTTAGTATCAGAAGCATTGAAAACATCAACTTGTGGAAGTGAAATTCCCTCTGCCAAAGGGCGTGGTAACTGGGTTGAAGTGGCATCACTACTGCTTTCTTTGTGAACAGACTGAGCCCTAGGAATAGTCGGTTCAGACAATTTACCAACAACACCATCTCTCTCATTCTTTTTCTCATCTAAAGGGGAAGAATGCCACAAATTGTGTGAAATTCCATTTGCAGTTGCACGGGCAGCTGAGCTACTTGTTTTCAAAATATTTGTTTCTTTTATGTCGACGGGTGTAGGAAGTGCATAAGCACTACGCTTTGTTGCAGAGGATGAAGATAATAGTTGCCTTGCTTTTTCAGCTGGGTCAAACTTCTTTTCTGCAATGATTGGGGCTGAATAACTGCTGACCCTTTCTCGAGGATCTCTACTTGAGACTTTAGGATCTCCTAGATTCTTGTCTAAACTTGTCTGCCACAACAAAAATTAACACAAGTTTTAGAAGAAAACCGAACTTAAAGAAGTCATTTATTAATGATACCTACTAGATCAACTAGACAACATTGATAATTGAAATATAATATCATTAGGTCTTAAAAGATAACTTCAGAATTAATCCAGACAATTGAGCATTTCTATTTATTTATTTATTCATAGGCTTAATTATGTTTCCGGTCCTTGAACTTTGGGATCATTTTGTCGCAGGCCCTTGTTATTTTTTTTTTCAATGTTTGACTCCTCGAAGTAACTTTTGAGTTTGACATATACCCCTGCTACCAATTTTGGCCAAATTTTGCTGACATGTCACGCCGAAATCCTAGTCCGATGCAAGAGGTTAGTCACGTGGTACCACATGATGCCACGTGGACGAAGATCCTTTTTTTGAAATTAAATAATCTAAAAAAGTTAATATTTTTATATTTTTAGTTTAAAAATAAAAAGGAAAAAAAGAATTGGAGAGAGAGGTCGCCTTCGCCCATGTGACATCACGTTGCACCACATGGCTAACCTCGCTTTTGCTCTTGAATAGGATTCTGATATGATATGTCGGCAAAATTTGGTCAGAATCAATAGGAAGCGCATATGGCAAACCCAAAAATAATTTCGGGAAACCAGACATTGAAAAAAAAAAAAAAGAACAAGGGTCTGTGATAAAATGACCCTAAAGTTCAAGGACTTGGCACATAATTAACCTTTACTGATAAAATAGGAAACTTAATAAGTCAGAGAAAAATTACAAAGAGAAAGGAGAATAAGGAGTCCTCATAAGTATTAAAAAAAAAAACAGAAAAAAGCAACTAAAAAGAGTAGAGAACCGATGTAATAAACCATCCCACAATCTCAACATATAGTAAACCCCATTAAAAGGGCCATGTTCTTTATTTCAACAAATAGTCGTTATAGACCTAATTTTATTGAAATCAAGTGTAGAGCCAGGTAGCGACTATACCCAATATTACTAGTTGCATTCCAGCTCTCACCATTAGAATGAAAGTCGATGGGAAGAGTAGTCACCACTAGCATGATTCGGGTGAAAGAAGTCACCACCGGAATGATTGTTGGTGGGAAAACAACCCACTTGAATGATTCACAAGTGGGAAGATATGACGAATACCAGAGAAGAAGCAGGCCCTAGAACACAGCCAAACAGTATCAATCGTCAAACACAGCAAAATGCAGCCATGGAAGCTAAGCAGGCGGTAAAGCAAACTAACAAAGACAGCGCCCCAAAAGAGGGTGAAGCAGCTACGGGTCAGTGTATATGCCTGACAACTTAATGTGCTAATGAACAAGTTGACAAGATCCGGCTAGAAGATAGAAGGGAGACTACTAAGCAACAAATGGCAATTGGAGATGTAGCCCGACACGGCTACACATGCAGCTTGAAGGATGGCACATAGGGCAAGCGGCAAATCAGAGAGGTGGCACGTCTAGGTGCATGGCAAATCAAGTGAGGTTGCATGCCAAAAAGGTCGGCAAAAAGTGATTGAACAACAATAGTGGAAAATCCCAGTGACAGGTGACGAACAGACACTAACATCCGCATGAAAGGGACAGGTGGCCCGAAAGGTTACCGAAAACAATAAGGGATGCACTAATAGAACATGACAGAAGAGGTGGCTAAATCTGAGTTCCAAATTTTAAGGATCAAGACAGTGGAATAGTGGCGAATCAAGTCATGGAGAATGGTACATACGGATAATTGTGTTCATTTTTAATTATCACATCTTTTTAGGAATATAATCTTTATCTTATAGTTAATAAGTTATCTGCTCTCTGCTCGCTTATTTAATTAAGATTAGGACTTCAGTACTTACCCAATTCCTAGTGTAATTAGGGGTTAGTGCTTTGTGAACAAGATATCAATCCAGTATTCTATTATTTAGAGTATATATCCTCTCTATTTCTCCCTATCTAGCTAAACCCTATAATTTCAACATATTATGCATCATTATCTGCATCAAAGATATTTTGTAGACATTCTGAAAGTAAGAACAAATAAGGAACATATTTTGAGCAAGCACCAGAGACAAAGTGAAAGATTCTTTCATGTGGCCTACAAACCTACAACCTACTAAATGTCATTAGTACTAATTCTATGTACCATGGTCCAAATAAAAAACTTGACCTTAGCGAGAGCTCTGGATTTCCACAGGGGTTTATCAAGAAGACAAGTTTCCCTACTCAAAAACATGAGTAAGGAATTAAAAAAATATATTTACATGAAAATACACTAAAAGGATCGAGGGACAACTAAGTTGTGAAAAGGCACAACTAAAAGGAACATCAACCCATAGCTTTACCTAAAATCGAATGAGAGCTGTTACCCACTGTCAAGGAAAAAGAAGACTCAAAGGTAGCATAACCTTGAGAGACAAATGTTCAATGGCTAAAATGAGAGGCTCAGGTGGCATTGTTAGCACTGCGCTCATTTGAATGGAAACCATACTTACCATGGATTACCTTATGCCAAAAAGAGTGGTTCCAAAGGAAAACACAAAGGCCATTTATTACTAGTAACCAGCCAAAACAATGTTTTAAGACACCAAATTACCAAGACCTAATGCCCCTTCATTCTTAGGATGACAACACACCTCCAAACTCAACAAATGATTAGGTCTCGTATCTGAAGCACTAGACAAAGAAAACCCCTCAATATCTTTTCCTTTTGTTTGGGCAACTCGCACAGGGATCTTTTATATAATATTTAGAATTATAAATAAATTTGAGTTACGATCTTCTGTTGTAGAGCAGAATGAAGCCCTCTTTGCTTCAATTTTCTGTAAGATTGATTTATATAGAAAATAACAAAGTCAGAATTGAAAAATTGGGAAGAATATGACTAACACACCTCTGCAGTTTCTGTGATCAAAGCTCGAACATTTGAATGACTTGATTCCTCCACCTGGTAATAAACCACCAATGATTTTGTTCAGATGAAATCATAAGTACAATTCTCTTTAAAAAAAATAATCCAACATTTTTTTTTATGTTTGCAGGAATTTTCAGATGCAAATTAGTATAAAATAACAACAATGTTTTGCTGAAAAAAGCTAGACAGGAAAGCAATAAGCATAGTCTTAATGGCCTTTTTGGTCTTTTATATTATTTTTTTAATCATTTTGGTCCTTTATTTTTTTTAAAAGATTCAGTTTGGTCCTTTCGTCAACATAAAGTTAGATTTTACCAAAATATTCCGGAATATTCCCTCCCCTCCCCGGATTCTGGAAAATGTCGCTGGTTGCCGGCTCTGGAGTCAACCCCAATGGGATCCCACGCAATCCCGGGATCCCATCCCAATTTGGCATAGGAGTTGAGATGTGATTTGCTATCCCATCCCAGATTTCCATCCCGACTGTCCCAACTCCAAATCCCAGCTGTCCCAGGTCCAAAATCCCAGTTTCCCAGTGGGATCTCGCTGGGAAAGGGACAACGAGGTTTAAAGCCGATTTTGAACTCATTTTTAAAATGAAGTGTAGCCTTGTTTGGGACCTTCGAATCATTTCGACAAACCCCTGAACCTTTTATTAGATTTATGTCATTGATTTTGAGTTTATGACTTTAATTGTGTATATTTTCTATTTTTTGCCTTCATATGTGCATAGTATAAATAGCTTATTTTGCTTTACCAAACATCCCTATCCCAGCTATCCCCTTTTTGGGGAAGGCCGAGATGCTATGGGATCTGGGATTGACTACTTTGGTTGCCGGAAATGTTGCCGGATATGGATTTAAGAAGAGGAGGAGGAGAAGGAAGAAGAAAAAGAGAAAGGAAGAGGAAATGGATTTGTGAGAGGAAGGAGAAAGAGGGGGAGGAGGAGGAGGAAGAAGAAGAGAGAGGAAGAGGAGGGGGAGGAGGAGGAGGAGGAGAGAGGAAGAGGATATAGATCTGGGACAGGAAGAGGAAATGAATTTATCAGAGGAAAGAGGAGGAGGAGGAGAGAGGAAGAAGAAGAAGAAAAAGAGAGAGGAAGAGGGAAATGGATTTGTGAGGAGAAGGAAGAGAGAGACATTTTTCCGGTAGCCGACGGCATTTTCCGGAATCTGGGGGAGGGAAAAGAATATTCAGGAATATTCTGGTGAAATCTAACTTTATTTTGACGGAAGGACCAAACTGAATCTTTTTAAGAAAATAAAGGACCAAAATTATTCAAAAAAAAAAATAATAAAGGACCAAAATGAATCTTGAAAATAAGATAAAGAACCAAAATTTTAATTAAGCCATAAACATAATCAACTTCAATATGCATCAAGGTATTAAAACCAAACTGGCCATTACAAGTTTTGAACTTTTGAAACACATCAAGTCCCCTACCTCTGTTGAATTCGGTGATGTGGAAACAACATCAAGCCCCTGCTTATTTGATTTATAGTCAAAACTCAACTCACCACCATCACTTGCTTCATAGTCATTCTCACCATCATTAGGACCACCATCATCAAAATCTTCTTCAAGACCACTCAATTGGTAATCAATATGATGCTGTTCCGTAACCAACCTAACATGTGGCTCAGCAGCCTCAAGTGATTTAACTCCCTTCCGGAAAAAATTCAACTATATTTGAAGAATCAAGAGGAAGAAGATTCATCAACATTTCAATAAAAAAGAATTGAAGATTTGGATGTGAAATTTGGTTGGTTTAAAGAAAACCTGAGCTGCATGGTGGCGAGCAGCTTGTGTTAGCAGACTACGTGACTGCCCTTGCTTCAGAGATTTTAAACGAAAAGCACAGAGAGTTGCTTCCTCTTCATATTCGTCATGAGCTGCTTGTAACTGTTGAGAAGTGAAACTTTCACCTTTGCCACTTTTAGATCTTCCCTTTTCTTTCTGTTGGGCAATCATGTATTCATAAACGTCTCTGAAGACAATACACAAGCTTCAGGAAACATTGACATGTGAAGCAAAAAAGCACTTATAAAAGTACAGACCTTTTTTCATCACATTGTCGCTTCATATCCTGCATAAGAAACAAAAGGACATTGAGAAGGAGTAGGAACAAGACATATGCCAAAAATATATACCAACGATCTCATCACATTCACAAACAGACAATCACATTCCAAGGCCAAATCAGCTAATTTTGAAGATTGAAGATGATGTTACTGAAGATCTGACGATGGTAACCAAGAAAGTTGAATTGCCTAATTTTGATGGCATTGATCCCAGTGGATAATTGGCCAGAGAGGAAAAAACTCTTGAAATTCAAAATACCAAACTAGAGGTGAAGGTTTTGCTAGCCTTTGTTTATATGGAGGTTTCTGCTTTTCACTGTTTTAGGTATTTAAGGAAGGGGGTATCAGAGCTGACATGGGAAATGTTGAACGAGAAAGTCCTTAATCCAAGGGTTATCAGCAGGAATGGGCAGAAGCTTTTCAGAGACATGGTTCATGACAATAGACAAGCTGACATGGTTGCTACCATGGACAAACGGCTTCTTAGACTAAGCACTAAGCAGCAAAAGAAGATAAAACTAACAAAAACAAAATTCTATAAACAAACCTCGACAGTTCGCAGTTCATTGAGAAGAGACTCTGATGGATTTGTTATTGTCACCACTATGTGGGAACGCTGAGCAACAGATAGGATAAACTCATCATAAACTTTCTTGTAAATAAACTATGCTGATAGAAAACAAAAGCAATCAAAAAATTGCATCCAAACAAAGACTCACATAGCTATCAACAAGTTTATGAAGTTCAAGTTGCACTCTTCCCAGCATCCCCAAAATTTTACCTGCATATACAGTTCATAGAAATTGTAGAACCAACTATACATGATTTGAATAAACTAGCATGAGGGCCAAATCAATTGGATAGGGCATTCAACCCACGCACCGCTTTCGTCATCATCATTCAATCCAGTTTTTTCCAGTAAACAAGTACCCATCTCCCGCAATGACTCGGAGAATTCTGGAACACCGAGCACAAGTAATATTTGAAGCTTCAATACTTGGATAATCTTAAAACTATAGAACTGATCTGAAAGTGTCTAAAATGATCATTAAATAAAATATAGTCTAGAGGCACAAAGAATAATAATAAGTGAACTTTAATATTTTTCTGGTACCTCTATGCTGCTATCTCACCAGGTTTAAAGGAAACAGTACAAACAGTACAAGTACATTATTTCTGAGCAATTTCCCTGTTAACTTAGTAGTTTAATTAAATATGCATGACAACGATTAATTTTTTTTTTTTTTTTTACAGTACAGAAGGCCATACATGCCATGGACTACGCCAAGGGGATATGTACATCTTGTTCCCAATATTTAGGAGAAATTATCCAACACTAAAAGGAATAAAGAAATAAAGAAAAAATGTACATCTGGTTCCTAAAATTTGTAGACACTAGTACTAGTATTACAGCTTCAAACGCCACCAGTGACATGCTTGTTTAAGGCATGTCCATTCAGTTGACACCAGTTGCTGATGTATACTGTAATAACTAGCATATGAGGAATTAAGAAAACATGATGACACTTATCAAATGCATCTCAAAGATTAATGTTTTACCATAAGCACTGTTTTCTGTTGCAGCAGCAGCAGAAAGCAAGCTATCATAGCAATTTCTCATCTCTTGCATATCCTGCCAAATTTAAAAGGAAAGCATTATATGTTATCGAATTAATAAGCTAGAGATGGGATATTGGACTCGAAAATCACAAATTTTGCCATTACTAACAACCATTTTTCATGTTATAACTATGACTATGAGATCATCAAGAGTATAATATAAGCACTCAAAGAAACAACATTCGAACCTGAAACACAATTCTAGAAAGTAGACATTACAAACCGAGATTTTACTTTTTTTTTGTTGTTTAACCAAGGTATCGCTCCATCCTTTTACCCGGGTAGAGGACTAATCATCTCGAGGCTGGTGGTTACCCCTCTCAAATCTCAGCAATTGTTTCTCCAAGGATTTGAACCCCTGCACTTTGGCAAGGACCATCTTAGGGTCCTACTTGCCTACCACCGGACCAACAGCTTGTTGGCAATTGGTACCGAGATGTTACTTTGATTACTAACAAGGGGAATTTTTCCAATACTAACTTACTCATTTTGAATTCTTAAACAATGCCCTTATATCACTTGTTAACACAACCTTACTAACAATGCAACTGTAGTCATTTCCCTAGGAAAAAAAGGTTGAGAATTATCAATTCAAATAGAACTTTATCTCCCCAAGCATGACCTAAGTCAGATTGTCATAGGTCAAAACCACGGATGACCTGGTTGTCCAGGACGAACTAATAATTTGTCGACCTAAGGACCTCATGAGCAAACTATATTAATAAATAAAATAAATGTAACAAAGGATCCTAAGGTTCTGTGTAAAGGGTAACCCGGTTGGTAAAAGGTGAGCATAAAGGAGCCTAAGGTTCCGTGTTCGATTCCTGGTTAAGCTGGACATGTTTCGACAATTTATGAGGGGAGCGCTCAAGTGGCTGGGTAGATACTCCCCCAAGGTTCGACAGCTGGATTTGTCACTTTAGAAAGAGCATTACCTAACAACCATCATCCGTTCAAGGATTAGTCGCACAGCTATGTCTGTCTCGCACGCATGCAAGTTCCCTCGATCATAAACATAGATAACCAATGCCAAAAATTAACTAACGAGTAACAGATCACACTTCGAAAACGCAGGGTTAGTTAATCGGTTATAACAAGTAGTACCTTGGAAGCATGAGCAAGCTCATCTAACTTAACCGTTGGTTGAAACTCCATCTTCTCTTTCGCAACACTCTTGTGAAGTGCGATTCTCCTCAACTTGCTCAGCGATGACTTCATCTTCACGAGAAAGAAGGGGAGAAAAGAAAAGAAAACCCTAACGCAGTGGAGTAGAAGAAGAAGAAAACAAAACTAACCTACTGAAGAATTATTAAGGACTGTTTGTTTTAAGTAGATAATTGTGGTGGCTGAAAATATCGAGAGAAAGTGAGGAAATTAATTTCATGGAGGAGGAAATGCGGATCGGAAAGAACGAGGGAGATGCGAAATGGCGAAAACGGGAACAAGGTTGCGCCACGGAGACGAAAGCTCGTGAGCTGACAAAAGTGGAGACCGGAGAAGGGTATGTTTGTCATTTCGGTAGCATAGACAATATCGATACCAAAGATGTCCAGTGAAATGATTTCACAAGCAAAAAGTGAGCAGTGAAATCTCAACTAAAAAAAAAAAAAGTGAGCAGTGAAATTGTCCCCAACAAAATACCAAAAATGGGGAATCTTATTTTTTATTTTTTTTATCTAAAAAAAATGATATTTCTAAAATATCGGTGTTATGGTGATTCTTTAATGCTCCCATTTTAGTTTTGTTTTAATGCATCTTTTTCATAGTATCAATGATTTAGTAATTAAAATTTTTAATAATTAAGATTAAAAATTAAAATAATAATAAATTGTAACATTGACTAATAGTGGGTTGAGAATTTATAACCATGAGGGTGAATCTGAACTGGGTCTTAAGCCCAAACCTGTGATTGGTCCTCCAGGGTGGATGAAAGAGTTTTATGTTGGGTCCTTTTAATTATTGCATCAATATATTTTCCTTGAGATTTAGTTCTCAGCCCCATGGTATTAGCCCCAAACCCCAATTTAATAGTGAAAATACTGAAATGTCCTTGCTTAATAATTTCCCTCCAAAACTTAGTTCCCAAACCCCATTAGCCACAAACCTCATTCCTAATTTATGTAAAACCCAAACCCCATCAACCTTTCACCTTCATAATCAAGAAACCTCCATAATACCCATAAACTCTTCATGTTCCTCTACTACAATCTCTCTCATTCTCCAAAGCCTTCATCTTTATCACTTTTTTTCTCTAAAAGCTTCCACTTTTTCATCATTGACGCTCAGAAGAAGGTGCATACGACGTTGTGGACGTGTTGTTGAAGGTAAGCAACGCATATACGTTTGTTTTTTTTTTCCGTACTGTTAAAGAATTCCGATAGGCCAGACTCGGAATTTTATAAGATTCCGACACGGGTATGTCCCGTGTCGGAATTTTATAAGATTGAGAAATTTTTTTCCGACAACTAACTTTCGGAATTTTTTCCATGGGAGTAGTCGACCGGTAACAAGAATGTGAAGAATAGCTGACACGTCGTCTAGCGTGACTGTCATCTCACCAACAGGAAGGTGAAATGTGTTGGTGTCTGGGTACCAACGCTCAGCAAAGGCAGACAACAATTTCTTGTCAATCTGCTCATATGAAGCATTAACAAGACGTCTAAGCCCCGATGCTCTAATTATAACACGAAGCGCCTCTGGCAACTCAGACACGAGTGGCAAACCCCACTTTCTGTTCGTACCTCTGCCAAGAACACCACGTTCCTGAAAAAAATTGGAAAACACATATTAACTAATATATTATTACTCAATGAAATCATAGCATTGCCATATATGAAGGGTGTATACTTACAATGCCTTGCCATATATCACGCGCCACATGGTTTGCATATGATCGGATCAAAGTCATGGATTGTGGATCAGGAATCTCCTCTTGCACCTCTTCCTCCTCTTGCACCTCTTCCTCCTCTTGCTCGTCTTCCTCGTCTTGCTCCTCTTGCTCGTCTTGCTCCTCTTGCTCCTCTTCTTCTTGGGAGCTGGGATCCTCGTCTTCACCATTTCCTTCTTCACCACTTCCTTGGCCATCTTCATCACCTCCTTGCCCTTCTTCACCACTTCCATTATCATCACCATCATCTTCACCTTCTTGACTGGACCTTGACTCAGCATGTGATGCATTCGGGTTTGAAGAAGCAGTTGTGGCTTGAATGGGTGATGGTGGTGGATGTGATTGATGTGATGCGGGCGGTGATGTATGTGATGCCTCCATATCAGTGGGTGGTTGAGGTTGCAATTCCAGTGCTTGCGGTTCAGGTTCCGGTTCCAGTGCTTGCGGTTCCGGTGCTTGCGGTTCCGCTTCCATATTAGTGGGTTGAGATTGCGGATCAGGTGCCACTTGTGATGATGAACCAATTTTACTTTCAGCATTCTTTTCCCTCCTGTACGATGCAGTCGGTGGTCGTCTCTCATGCCGCAATTGTTCCCCTGATGCTTTAGATTGTTCTTCTGCTGCTGCTTCTCTACGTTGTTGTTCTTCTTGTTCTGCACGCACGGTTTCAGCCGTACGCTTCGTTCTAGCCATATCTGAAAATTTCATCAAATTTAACAAAGGTGTAAGTTATAAATAAAAGCTATATTCAATCATTGATAGAGCAAAATTATGTTCTCATAATCTAAGCACCATACCTCGAAAATATTAAATATAAAAATAACAAACAATTTCTAAAACACCAAAAAATAACAAACAATTTCTAAAACAACCCATGTTATTTCTCTGATAAACTACTATCAGAATTTTAATATTTTCCGACACACCTGTGTCGGAAAATTGCAGAAAAAACGATCTTCAGGTATGTTAATGGCGTAAAGTAAGATTGCAACAAGAAAAACGAACAAAACCCTAAAACCCATGAAATCTAAACCATACCAAAACAAAACCTAAATCACAACACAGAGCATACAACCTATCCAACCCAAAAAACGTTTGAGAAAAAGAAGACCTAAATGAAACAGAGAAGAAGAAGATGAAGAACAATGTCACAGTACCTGAATGAAACCAAACGGCGGCAGGCTGGTGGCGGCGGCAGGCTGGTGGCGGCGACAAGGAGGGAGTATATCGGAATGAAGGAGGGAGTTGAAGTATGGAGTTGAAGGAGGGAGTTGAAGAGTTGAACGTGTGTGGGGTTTGGGAAAATTAGGAGGGAGTATATGGAGAAGGGTAGTTTAGGTATATTTTAAAAAATTGGGGTTTGGGGCTAATACCTGGGGGCTGGGAACTAAATCTCATTTTCCTTAGCTATGTCATTTGAATTCCCTAAAGTGAGTGTCCATTCTTTTGAGTGGATCTTTATTGTACTGTATATAAAAGGCTATCCTTTCTTCAATAAAGAAATGAAGAATTATCCGAGTATTTTTAGTATTTTTTTATTGTACTACTTTGTTTTTCTTTTACTTTTAGCAACCCTAATTTAGTACTCAAAACCCTTAAGGTCTATCTTATTATTATTGGTGCTTTCATTTCTCATCATGCCTGCCATACAAAGTGATAGACTGATAGATGAGAGTATCTTCCAAATTTTTGTACATAAGCTTCAAGAATAGCAATCTCAGCAAAATGAGAGACATGAGGCTCTCCTTGTTGCAATTTCTAGACTCAATGATAAGGTAGCTAGTATCTCTCTTTCAAAACCAAAAACACCACCTATAATCCCTAACCCTTCCTCTCCTTCCTTTATTCACCAGATTGCAACCACTATTTCCCACTTACCACCATTTTCTACCCCTAACACTAATTTCCAGCATCTCTCCTCCTCTATTTCTCAAATCTCTAGCCACCTTCATCATTTCATTACCCCACCCCCTTTTACCCTCAGCCCAACCCCACCCTTCCCACATATTCCTACCCTCAGCATATCATCCCTAAACTAAATATCTAACCCCCATCTTACATTCCTACACCCTAATCTCAACAGTCAACCACCCCACCATGTAGGCCCTTCCACCATCAAACCCCCAAAATAACAACTTACACCATTTGATGGATCTGACTCATTAAATCGGCTTTTTCAAGCTGAGCAGTATTTTCAACTTTATCTTGGTCCCCCTGAACCTAGATTAAGCATGGTTGCTTTTTATATGAAGGGAGATGCTTTCAGTTGGTATAAATGGATGTACCAAAACATGCAACTCCCGGACTGGGATTCTTTTACACGTGATTTGGAAATGAGTTTCGGTCCCTCTTCGTATGCAAACCACCAAGCTGAGTTATTCAAACTCAAGCAACAGGGCAGCGTTAATGACCATCAGCGTCATTTTGAACAACTCGGTAACAAAATTTGTGGGCTTTCACCGAAGGTACTACTTTGTTTCATTTCTGGCCTTAACTTTGAAATTCGTAGGGAGTTAGCTATCCATAAACCATGTTCTGTATCTCAGGCTATTGGGTTGGCTAAACTAGTGGAGGACAAACTAAGAGACACAAAACCCAAATTTAGATTCCCACCACCCCCTACACCTTTACATATTGCTGGAACCGTTAAGACCAACTCATCCACCCCTCTCCCTATTAGGCGTCTAACCCCAACTCAAATGAATGAAAGGAGAGCTAAGGGGCTTTGCTATAATTGTGATGAAAAATTTCACCTTGGCCATAAAATGTCAACCTATACATTTCTTGTTACTTATGGTTGATGAAGGTACCGATACTATTGATGTTTTGCCTATTGCTGCTGATGAAGTTGTGCAACCACAACAACATGTGGTTGACACAGAACAAACAACATTAGACGTTGTACATTTTCACCTTTCTAATCAGACACTTACGGGCTAACCCTCCCCTCAGACCCTAAAATTTCAATGTTCGATTAATGGTTACAAGCAGGGACTGATCCACCTTTACACTAGTGGGGGCACATGCCCCCATTAGCTTTTTTTATAAATAAAAAACATATATATAGATATGTATTTATATTTAAATTTGTGAAAACTAGCAAGTATTCTTGATTGCTATAGTGGTTCATGATGTTTTGCCTTTTATCAGGATGGAGTGCAAGTGGTCACATGTTCTAGTCACGCTAGCGACATATAATTTTGCTTTGCAATAATTTTTTTCTTTTTCTAGTCCAAACCGGTGACTTACTTTTTTAGCTTTGAAACAATTTTTTCTTCTTCAAAAATGCATACCACAAAGATATATAGTATGATTAAATATATAAGTTAATAAATATATTTGTAGTATATTGAATTTAATCCCAAATTTTAGGTTGAAACTTGGTCTTTATCTATTTTTTTATAATGTATGTATAAATTTCTTAAAAAATTTATTGAAAAGGCAATATACTAATAACACATAAAATAATTATAAGAACATGTCAACTTTTATTGTTTTGGCATTTTTGTATGGTTTACATTTTGCAAAGATTAAGTACTCATTTAATCATACTCGTAATTAGTATGTCATTTTTAAAAAACAGGGTTTTCTTAATGTTATCTAGTGGAAAAGAAAATATCGTAAAAGTGAATAAATTTTTCTTGTAAACGATACCTTGAAAAATTCAAAAGTTTATATATTTAGTTTCACAAGAAAATATATACTCATATTTTTTGACTATTATCTTTGATCGAGGCCGTACCCGATCAAAATAAAAGGTGTTTATTCTGTAGTACTAGGAAGGTGATCCTAGGTCGTTTCCCAGCGATTATCGGTCTAGGCAAAGTATCAAACACGTAGTGTGCAGTAAATGGGGGGGGGGTTTGTGTGTGACAAATGTGAAGAACAAAACATAAACAGAATATAAAAACTAAGAAAATCAGAAACAAAAGCGGGCAAACCCCTTTGGCTACGTACACTACTCAATCCTGGCTCACTAAATATCGATTCCTCTCCTCTCCTCTGTCCAACTCGTGATAACCAAATACTAAGCGAAAATTCAGTTATCACTCCAAACCCTAACTTCTAATTAAGCATCAGAAACCAGAATTGGAGTTTTTACGAGTTAATACAAATTAAGCATTTATATTCATGTATTATCTCTACGAAATGGAATTAAGCAAACCACTACACATCGATAAACATGAAAACAGAGAAGAGAAAACGAAATTGCATTAATAACAAGCGCTCAAGAGTAGATAATACAATACCAGAGGGATTAACCCTTGAAGTCTAGCCTTCCATGGCCATAAATGAAGAAAAACGAGTAGAAATGGGGAAGAACAAAACCCTAGCAGCCACCACCACTTGAGAGAGCCAAGAGAGAAGTTCTAACCTAGAGAGAGAGTGAGAAGTCTGAAATGGGAGTGTGTTCTTGGGGGTTACACGAATTTCCCCTCTTAAGACACAAAATGGGCCTAAAACATGGGCCCAAATCCTAAGAAACACTATTCTGAAAATTACAATTAAAAAGGGACCTAAATGCAAATTACAATCTTCACTTCAATACTTCAATCTTCATTTCCAAACTTCCCAAAGTGTCCTTGTGCCAAATATTACCTGAAAATAGAAATAGAATTAATTAGGCTAAATAATTCCAAATTAAACAATATTCGGAATATTAGTCCAATAAACTCTAAATCACTAAATCAAGCTAATCAATGTCAAATGGGCAACAAGTATCAATAATAGGAGTAAAATAATGCAAGGAATAATGGGAAATAAAATGCTCATCAAATACCCCCACACTTATCCTTTTGCACTCCTGGGCAAAACCAAAAGATAGGACTATGAAGATCAATATGCACCAAAGTGAATCATGCAACAAGATGACTACAACTAAGAAATGCAAACCTAAGAGATTACATACTTCACAATGAATTCTAGGAAATGCAAAGAAATGGGCAAACTCAAGCACAGAAAATGGTTAAGGATCAAAGAGTCAAAGCATCCGCGAACATCATCCAATTACTTCAAGTATGCAAAGAAACCAATGACATCAAGAGGATAGTCACAAAGATGATAGAAACTCACAAGGATCACTCAAAAGTGTTTACACTCAAGTGTTTGGGGTTAATCATTATTTACACTCAAGGCACATCATGAAAAACAAACACAACCATAAGCTTGACAAGCCTCTAACATCAACCATCAACACACATGCACAAAATGATCAAAAGGTCTTTTAAGGGTTGTAATGGGGCCAAGGACAAGGTAGGATAAAAATATGGGAATGTAGCTAAAACCAAGGGAATAGAGGAGCAATGGGGAATAAGTAAAAAGTAAGCAAAATCCACCCCAAAATCAACAACCACTAATTCCAATCCTCTTTGCCTCAACAACCTTTTATTCACTTTTTTTTTCTTTTTTTTTTCTCTTTTTTTTTTCTTTTTATTTTTGCATTTTTTTTTTGTATTTTTGAGAGATATACAAAAAGAAAAGAAGAAACAACACAAATGGCATGAAGATGAAGCCATAACTATAACAACCAATGAGGCAAAACCAAGAACTCAACCAATTAAAGCATAAAGCACACTTCTTACCTAATACCCAATCCCAAAACAATTCCAAAGCTCCAAAATTCCCTAAGGTTAGGATTATCATGGTTTTTCAGTCATAGGCTTGTAATGAGCTAAAGAACAAGGAAAGGGATAAAAAGGCTCAAAGGGGCTAGCAAAGGATACATTCATTCAAGGTAGGCTCATATAGCTAGTAGCTTATTCAAGAAAGAAAGTGCCTAAATCATTTCAAAATGTGCATGAGCAATCAAGTATCAACAAGAGTCAAGTCAAGTTCTAGAGTGCAAGTAATCCAGAGTGCAATCACACATGAAAGAACATTAGGTGGCATATATAGCAATCCACCCACAATTAAGGCTCAAATCCTCACAAAAGGGACAATTCTATCACAGTGCTACCACCTCTTAATTATCAAAAGCAACTTTACACACAGAAATGCATGAATTCAGACACAAGATACCAAAACTCTACCAAAATGAAGCAAAAACATGCAAGAAAATGCCCAAAACTAAGCAAAACCTAAAAAAATTCAAAGCAAAATATGCAACCTAAACTACTCTCCCCCCACACTTAAATCACACATTATCCTCAATGGAACACAAATAGCAAAATCAAACAGATATAGACAAGTGTAATAAAAAGAGTAAGGAAGGAGAAAAGGAGACTCCCTAAGTCATGGTTGTTCAAAAGTGGGGTCGACCAATGAGGCCTCCTCCACAGGTGCATCATCCAAAGAAGGGGTGGTTAGGAAAGGCTTGAGTCGGTGGCCATTGACTTTGAAGCTCTTGTTCGTGGACTCACTCTTGATCTCCACAGTGCCATAAGGAAACACCTGGGTGACTACAAACGGTCCAATCCATTTAGAGCGGAGCTTTCCACTCATGAGTCCAAGCCTAGAGTTGTAGAGCAAAACTTTTTGACCAACCAAGAACTCCTTTCTAGAAATGGAGTTATCATGAAGCTTCTTGGTCTTCTCTTTGTAGAATTTGGAGTTCTCATAGGCCTCCAAGCGGATCTCATCTAGCTCACTCAACTGCAGCTTCCTCTCCTCACCCGCTTAATCAAGAGCTAAGTTACATTGCTTCACAGCCCAATATGCACGGTGCTCTATCTCCACAGGCAGGTGGCACGCCTTACCAAAGACAACCCGATAGGGTGACATCCCTATGGGTGCCTTGTAAGCGGTCCGATGGGCCCACAGAGCATCCTCCAATCGTGTGCTCCAATCCTTTCTATTAGGCTTCACCATCTTCTCCAAAATCCGCTTGATCTCTCTATTTGAAATCTCAGCTTGCCCGTTGGTTTGGGGGTGATAGGGTGTAGAAACTTTGTGCACAACCCCATACTTCTTGAGCAAAGCTTGCATGGATCTATTGCAGAAGTGTGTGCCTTGGTCACTGACTATGGCTCTAGGTATGCCAAACCTGCAAAGGATATTAGACCTGACAAAATCTACAACAACCTGAGCATCATTAGTCCTGGTGGCCTTAGCTTCCACCCATTTGGATACGTAATCCATAGCAAGTAAGATATAATAAAAACCAAAAGAAACAGGAAAGGGGCCCATGAAATCTATACCCCAGACGTCAAACACCTCACAAAACAACATAGGTTGTTGCGGCATCTGTTGCCTCCAAGATAGGGCGCCTCCTGCTCTTTGACACTGCTCACACGAGCTGCAGATGTTGCTCGCATCCTTGAAAATGGTAGGCCAATAAAATCCAGAATCCAGCACCTTTCGTGCTGTCCTTTGAGTACCAAGGTGGCCTCCCACTGGTGAAGCATGGCAAAATTGGAGAACCGATTGGATCTCCTGGTCTGGAATGCACCTGCGAATGACCTGATCACTGCAAAAACGCCATAAATAGGGGTCATCCCATACATAATGCTTGGCATCGCTCTTTAATTTGTCTCTTTGAGCTTTGGATGCCAAGGCAGGAAAAACAGAAGCAACCAGATAATTAACAATGTCTGCAAACCAAGGAGTTTGGGGAAGGGGATGGGAAACATGTAAAGATAAAAGCTGCTCATCCGGGAAGTCATCCCGGATAGGAAATGCATCCTCCTCTCTCTCTATCCTGCTCAAGTGGTCTGCGACAAGGTTATGCGCACCACTCCGATCCTGAATCTCAAGATCAAACTCCTGGAGGAGCAACATCCACCTAATCAACCTAGGTTTGGAATCTGTCTTTTTCAAAAGATACTTCAGAGCAGCATGATCAGTGTACACTACAACCTTAGAACCAAGCAAATATGATCTAAACTTGTCAAGTGCAAAAACAATAGCCAAAAGTTCTTTTTCAGTTGTTGTGTAATTAACCTGTGCTGCATCTAAAGTCCTAGAAGCATAATAAATCACATGCGACAGCTTACCAACCCTTTGGGAGAGAACTGCTCCCAAAGCATAATTTGAAGCATCAGTCATGAGCTCAAATGGGAGGGTCCAATCAGGTGGTTGGATGATGGGAGTGGTGGTCAGTGCTTTCTTCAATTCATCAAATGCCCTCTTGCATTGGTCTCCAAATTCCCATGGGGCATCCTTTTGAAGCAACTTGGAAAGAGGAAGGGCAATGTTGCTAAAGTTATGAATAAACCTGCGATAAAAACCTGCATGACCAAGAAAAGAACGCACCTCTCGCACGCAAGAGGGGTAAGGCAAATGTGATATTACATGCAGCTTAGCAGGGTCAACTTCTATGCCCTTGTGCGAAACAATGTGCCCTAAGACTATGCCTTGTTCTACCATGAAGTGGCATTTTTCAAAATTCAAGACAAGGTTAGTCTCAATGCACCTGTTAAGCACCTTAGTCAAATTATCAAGACATGCATCAAATGAGGAGCCATAAACACTAAAATCATCCATGAAGACCTCTATGCAATGCTCGAGCAAGTCAGCAAAAATACTCATCATACATCTTTGAAATGTGGCAGGAGCGTGCATAGGCCAAAAGGCATCTTTCTATATGCAAATGTGCCAAAAGGACAGGTAAATGTGGTCTTATGTTGGTCCTCTGGTGCAATGCAAATTTGAAAATAACCAGAGAATCCATCTAAGAAGCAATAATGAGATTTACCTGCCAGACGCTCCAACATCTGATCAATGAAGGGGAGAGGGAAATGATCCTTGCGAGTCGCCTGGTTGAGCTTTCTGTAATCAATGCAGACTCTCCAACTGTTCTGCACTCTAGTGGGAATCAGCTCATCCTTCTCATATTTGACAACTGTGACACCAGACTTCTTGGGGACAACTTGCACCGGGCTCACCCAAGTGCTATCTGAAATTGGGTAGATGATACCCGCTTGGAGCAGCTTGGTGACCTCTTTCTTAACCACGTCAAGAATCTGGGGGTTCAATCGTCTTTGGGGTTGTCTCACTGGTTTAGCCCCATCCTCCAACAAAATGCGGTGCATGCACATGGAGGGGCTAATTCCAGGAATATCCGCTAAAGTCCATCCAATTGCCCTCTTGTTCTTTCTTATCACATCCAGCAGTTTCTCCTCTTGATCAACAGAAAGTGAGGTAGAGATGATCACTGAGAGTTTCTGCTCATCCTCCAAGTAAGCATATTTGAGATGAGGAGGGAGGGGCTTCAGGTCCAATGAGGGTGCCTGCATAATAGATGGAACTAAAGGGACAGCAGAAATGGATTCTGCTGCCTGCACCTGAACAAGTGAATCAGACTCATGCATAACAGATATGGGGTTAGGGTTAGCATAATCTGAATCTATAACATATGAATCATCAGATGCAGTGGCATAGTCTAGAAACTGAGCTATTTCAGTGCATGCGGTGCACCATCCAGAGTTAGTGCATGATGGACAAGTAAATGAATCAATGAAAGATGGCAATTCAAAATCATGATGCAAAAAGTCAAGCATATGCTCATCTATCAAATCATCAAGCAAGTCCACATGGAAAACAGAGTGATCCTCAGGAAAATGTTTCATAGCATGGAAAATGTCAAATCGGATCACACTGCCATCAAACTCCATGGAAAGTGAACCTGAATGCACATCTATCTTGGTTCGGGCTGTTTTCAAAAATGGCCTCTCCAAAATAATAGGAACAACATTACGGGGAGAGTCATCTTCCATATCAAGTATGTAAAAATCAACAGGGAAGATCAACTCTTCAACCCGAACCAAGACATCCTCTATCAAACCTGCGGGGTGGGCAGTACTTCTATTTGCCAATTGAATCACCACACCCGTAGGTTGAAGAGGTCCAAGAGAAAGAGACTTAAAAATAGACATAGGCATGACATTTATGGATGCTCCTAAATCTAGCATAGCATTTTCAAACTTAACATTGCCTATGATGCAAGGTATAGAGAAAGTTCCAGGATCCTTACATTTTTCATGAATGTGAGGGATAGGTTTACCTATGAGAGCGGAGACATTCCTTCCCATGCTTATCCTCTCATTGCCCTTGAGTCTTCTCTTATGAGTGCACAACTCCTTAAGGAACTTCACATACCTTGGAATCTGTTTTATTGCATCAAGAAGGGGTATGTTGACTTTCACCTTCCTGAATGTGTCAAGAATGTCCTTGTCCACCTCTTCCACCCTTTTGTTTTGAGGCACTCTTGGTGGGAATGGAAGAGGAACAGGAGGAGGTTGTAGGACAACAGCAGGGCTTGTGGTTGAAGTTGAGGAGGGTTGAGTTGGATGATTCTCTTTGGTGCTAGCATGCTCACCTTCATCTACCACTTGGCTCTTCCCTTTAGAGGAAGCTAGAGCATCATTGTTGGGGTGAGGTTGTGGTGTGGGTGTGACAATCTGTTTTCCCGACCTCAGGTTGATGGCACTCACATTCTGATTCTGAGGGTTGATCACAGTTTGGGATGGCAACTTGTCAGAATTTTGAGATTGCAAGTTGTTGAGAGAAGTTGCCATTTGACCCATCTGATTTGTCAAAGTCTGAATGGATGCCTCTTGTCTCTGAATGGATGCTCTAGTCTCTTGTTGAAATTGGAGGTTTTGCATGGTCATTTGCCTCACCAACTCCTCCAAGGTAGGTTGGTTGGATGGAGGGGCTGATGGTGCAGGATGAACCACTTGCTGCTGTTGTTGTTGCCTTTGCTGCTGGATTGGAGGAGGTACATATGGTGGTCTGCTCGGTCCAGCGGTGTTCTGAAATGGAACATTAGGAGGGGGTTGTTGTTGTTGTTGATCAGACCACTTCAGATTGGGATGGTTCCTCCATCCAGGGTTGTATCTATTGGAAGAGAGGTCATGATTGTGTTGTTGTGGGCCTCTATTGTTGTATATGTTTGCTGCATAGGCCTCGGGTTGGTCACCACTTGTCATTGGCTGTTGCTGCTGAAGGGAAGGGCATGCATCTGTGGGGTGCTCAATGGATGTGCATATGCCACACACTCTAGCAGGAAGTATCATCTTTTTCTGATTGACAGCCAATTGTGTGACCAATGTTGTGAGAGAATCAATTTTCTGCTCAAGCTTCTCAACCTTGCCCGAGTCTGCACCAACATCATTTACATCCCTCACAACTATTGCATCACTGTTGCTTCTTGCATGGAATTGTTGACAGTTGGAAGCCATCTTCTCAATTTTGCTCCTGGCTTGTAAGGGTGTCATATCTCCCAATGTACCACCACTTGCAGCATCTACCATGTTTCTCTCCATGAAGTTGAGACCTTCATAGAAATATTGAATAAGCAGCTGCTCTGAGATCTGATGGTGGGGGCAGGAAGCACACAACCTCTTGAATCTCTCCCAATATTCATAGAGACTCTCTCCATGTTGTTGCCTGATACCAGAAATTTCCTTTCTGATTGCAGTGGTCCTATTTGCAGGGAAGAATTTTTCCAGAAATGCCCTCTTCAAGTCATCCCAGCTTGTGATGGAACCAGGGGCCAAGTCAGATAACCAATCTTGTGCTAGACCCTCTAAGGAATGTGGAAATGCTCTGAGACAGACATGATCCTCTTGCACATCATGTGGTTTCATTGTGGTGCACACTATATGGAATTTCTTGAGATGCTTATGAGGATCCTCACCTGCAAGACCATGAAACTTGGGCAACAAATGGATTAGTCCTGTTCTAAGCTCAAAAGGAACATCCTCATCAGGATACCGGATACACGAGTCTTCAATAGTGAAGTCAGGTGCAGCCAGCTCCCTAAGTGTCCTTTCCCTTGGTGGGGGTTGAGCCATGTTATCACAATGTATAGAATCAGATTGAATAAAAGTAGAAGGAACAGAAGAAATAGAAACAGAATCAGAATTAGATGGACTATAAGATGACTCTGACTCACTACCTAATGACTGATTCCTATTTTGTCTAACTAATCTGTGATAAGTTCTATCAATTTCAGGGTTGTAAGGATGCAAATAACTTGGGTTGCCCCTAGTCATGTACTGAACAGAACAACATCAACCATAGCATACTGTAACAGATATGCATGACCAAAATCGGCAACAAAATTTTTTTTTTAAAATTTTTTTCTTTATTTTTTCAGCACCCTAAAATCATGAAAACATATCACAGAAAGTTTGAGGACAAAATTCAAAAGGGAACCAAGTCAAAGAATTAAAACAGTGACCAAAAACTAAGAAAATAGAACTTGTAAAATAAAAAAGAAATAGTGAACAGGCTTTTTTGAGATCCAAACGAAGGGGTTTTCTGACAAAGTGAGAAAAATCAGATTATTCAGAAAATTCCCTTCGATTTGATATAAAATTCGTCAAATTCCGACTTACGGATCAAAAGTTACGCCTATTTATAGTAAGTACTGCTGAAACTTGGAAAATTTTCTGGAACTCACAACCAGTGCCTATCTGAGTGTCTGTGATGCATCAACACACTAATATATGATGAAACAAGTGTGGATACCAATTTTCGTGCAAAAATTCCACCCACAGCTATGTTGAATGGCACTCACAGAATCACTAGAATAGCATCAGTTGTGCAGAACAGCAAATCAGCAAACAGGGAAACTTTCAATCAGTTATCAGAATGCTTATTCACACACTAACTACACTAACTAATCTAACTAACTACTGTATGATCTTTGGCAAGAATCGATATTCCCCGGCAACGGCGCCAAATTTTGATCGAGGTCGTACCCGATCAAAATAAAAGGTGTTTATTCTGTAGTACTAGGAAGGTGATCCTAGGTCGTTTCCCAGCGAATATCGGTCTAGGCAAAGTATCAAACACGTAGTGTGCAGTAAATGGGGGGGGGGGGGGGGTTTGTGTGTGACAAATGTGAAGAACAAAACATAAACAGAATATAAAAACTAAGAAAATCAGAAACAAAAGCGGGCAAACCCCTTTGGCTACGTACACTACTCAATCCTAGCTCACTAAAGATCGATTCCTCTCCTCTCCTCTGTCCAACTCGTGATAACCAAATACTAAGCGAAAATTCAGTTATCACTCCAAACCCTAACTTCTAATTAAGCATCAGAAACCAGAATTGGAGTTTTTACGAGTTAATACAAATTAAGCATTTATATTCATGTATTATCTCTACGAAATGGAATTAAGCAAACCACTACACATCGATAAACATGAAAACAGAGAAGAGAAAACGAAATTGCATTAATAACAAGAGCTCAAGAGTAGATAATACAATACCAGAGGGATTAACCCTTGAAGTCTAGCCTTCCATGGCCATAAATGAAGAAAAACGAGTAGAAATGGGGAAGAACAAAACCCTAGAAGCCACCACCACTTGAGAGAGCCAAGAGAAAAGTTCTAACCTAGAGAGAGAGTGAGAAGTCTGAAATGGGAGTGTGTTCTTGGGGGTTACACGAATTTCCCCTCTTAAGACACAAAATGGGCCTAAAACATGGGCCCAAATCCTAAGAAACACTATTCTGAAAATTACAATTAAAAAGGGACCTAAATGCAAATTACAATCTTCACTTCAATACTTCAATCTTCATTTCCAAACTTCCCAAAGTGTCCTTGTGCCAAATATTACCTGAAAATAGAAATAGAATTAATTAGGCTAAATAATTCCAAATTAAACAATATTCGGAATATTAGTCTAATAAACTCTAAATCACTAAATCAAGCTAATCAATGTCAAATGGGCAACAAGTATCAATAATAGGAGTAAAATAATGCAAGGAATAATGGGAAATAAAATGCTCATCAATCTTCAACCCTAAAAAATCTAAAAAATATAATTATTTTTAATTCTACATATGTATGTATGGGTCGCCCCCATGACTAAAAATTCCTGGGCCCGTCACTGGTTACAGGTTACAATTATAGTCAACACAGGGAGCTCACACAATATTATGCAACCTCGTATAGCATCCCATCTAATGCTGCCTACACTTGCCACTCCAGCATTCCCAGTTATGGTGGGCAATGGAGCCCATGTATATTGTGCAGGTTACTGTAAGGATGTTCCAATCCAAATTCAACAGCACTCATTCACTATTCCTTTCTTCCTTCTACCTATCCAAGGGGCTAATGTGGTCTTAGGAATTGAATGGCTCCGAACACTTGGGGCAATCATTTCCAATTTTGTTGTTCCTAGCATGTCTTTTGACCATCTTAATACCAGAATTACACTTATCTACACCCTTTCTACTCTACCTAATCTAACCACCTACCAACAAATTTGCCACCTATTTCAAAAAGACTCAATTGTCTCCATTCATTTGATTTCTTTTTTCTTTACAACACAACCACTAGACCCTTCTGCACCCATTTTTCATTCCATTCACAGTAACCTACACTCTCTCCCAGACCTTCCCCCACAAATACAAAAATTACTAGTAGACTATATCACTGTTTTTACCACTCCACATGGCCTATCACCCATAAGACCCCATGACGACCACATTCCCCTTAACCCTAACACCCCACCTATAAATGTAAAACCATACCGTTACCCGCACTCCCAAAAAGAGGCTATGAGCACCATCATTGAGGAGATGCTTCACAATGGCCTCATTATTCCTGGTAACAACCCCTTTTCATCTCCTGTGTTGCTAGTTCGAAAGAAGGATGGTACATGACGTTTTTGTGTCGACTATATAGTTTTAAATGCAGTTACAATTAAAGACCGTTTTCCTATACCAACTATTGATGAGTTACTTGATGAGTTGGGGAATGCAAAGGTTTTCACAAAAATTAATATATGTTTAGGTTATTACCAAATCAAAGTTGTCCCTGAAGACACTCACAAAACTGCTTTTCGAACATTGATGGCCACTATGAATTCCTAATTATGCGTTTCGGGCTCACTAATGTGCCCTCAACCTTTCACTATGCTATGAACGACCTCTTGCGACTCTATTTGCGTCGGTTTGTTTTAGTATTCTTTGATGATATCTTGATTTATAGCCCATGCATTACTACTCACCTTGATCATTTGCAATTGGTTTCAGACCCACTTCATTCTAACTAATTTTATGTCAAATTATCTAAGTGTCACTAGTATAAAATATGGATTTTATATCACCTAATTAACATCAGGTTTAGAAAACAGATGCAAAAACCAAACGCGGTGGCAAACTTGTAATTAAGTTTAAGATAAAAAACTTTTAGCATCTGTTTTTTTATAACTGATGCGGAAAGTCATATTTTCTTGAATTTTTCGCATCTGTTTTTTGTTAATTGATGCAGAATGTATTATTTTCCTACTTTTTGCATCAGGTTTTAAATAAATGATGTGGAATGTTTAATGCGGTGGCAAACTTGTAAATATGGAAAATTTAAGAAATAAACATTCCACATCTATTTTTATTAAACTGATGCAGAATGTCTTATTTCTCCTACATTTTGCATCTGTTTTCTTAAATGGTAAATAAGTGATGCGGATTATCTTACAAACTAACTAAAACCTAATTCTATAAAAATTCATTATTTCTTCTTCATTCACTACGCGTTGAGCACAGAGAAGTCGAGTTCTCCTTCTTCTTCTCACGAACGGCGCTGCTTCTTCTTCTCCTCGCGTTCTTCTTCTTCTCACGCCGTCGTTGCTTCATCGTTCTTCTTCTCTGCTTCTTCATCACCGTCGCGGCCTCCGCCTCCGTCTCCACACAAAGCCGCGCCTCCGTCTCCATAGCAAAGTCCCCGCCTCCGTCTCCACTTCTGCCTTCATCGTTTTTCTTTTTCTAGGTTTTTTTTCTCTCTTTCTCTCCATTTTTTTTAATTTTATTTGGGTTGTAATTTGATTCTTTATATTTTACTTTTTAAATTTATTTTGTTTAGGTTATTGATTGATATTGTTAATGACATGTTTGGGTGAAAAATGATATCAAATTAGTAAAAATAATGTTCCATTTGTTTGTTGAGAGTTTCTTCAATCGTTAATTTAACATAATATAATTTTTTATAAACAGGGATATCATGTGAATATCATGTTAGAGGTATTTTATTAGATGTTTATTTATAAATTTCTAAGGAGGAAGAAGAAGAAGGGAAAAAAATGAGAAATTGGTACTTGATGGAACCGAATTGACACTATGAGCATGAGCTAGTTGCTAACCTGGATCCGTATTTGTTATATAAATCAATCTCACGTTTGGATTTGAGAGTAGTAACGCACAAACCCAATGTGCGGTAGCATAAGAAGCCCAATTATAAAAACAACCATCAAACGAAACCCGATCACATATTAGATTGAATTGAATTGCGGGAGAATATTATCATAATAAGAAGAAATGGGTGCTGCTGCTACTGAGAAACAAGAAGCCCCTGATGCTGATGGAGATGGAGGACTTCACAAATTAGCTCTTATGTGCTAATTCATTAAGTTTGAATTTCTCTTGATCTTTTCCAGGTCATCAAAAACCTTCATAATCTCATTGATCCAAACCTTCACAAATTAGCTCTTATTTTGCTGTTAGTTCAGTTGATTATTTGGGGCATATTATTTGTGATGATGGCGTCGCAACTAATCTTGATAAAGTTAAAGCCATCATGGAGTGGCCTAAACCATGCTCCCTCACTCCTCTTCGCGGTTTTCTTGGTTTAACTAGATTTTATCGACATTGTGTTCGCCACTATGCCACTTTGGCCGCACCCTTCACAGACCTGTTGCGTTCCACTTTTTTTACTTGGAGTAAAGAGGCTAATACATCATTTACAATATTAAAAAATAAAACGACCACTATGCCGATGTTAGCTCTACTTGATTTTTCTAAGGTCTTTGATGTAACACCCTGATTTTGGGACTCCAAAAATATGATTTATTTATTATAGGGTTTGTAAAAATGAGGCAATTATTTTTATATTGATGGAGCATTGACGTTTCCGAGTCCAATTATTCACTTTACAAAAAAGGATTTTCATGTTGAGATAGTTTAATTTCACAAAATCATATTCGCGATTTACTCCATAGAAATCGAGGGTTACTAAACTACAACATTCTTCTCAAAACATACTTAATTCATTCATTGTTTCTCAATTTCAAATCACTTGTAAAGAGTCACCTCTTACAGGCTTGATTACAAACTTTGGTACATAATAAAATGGAGTGACATAATGGCAGAGCAATAATATCCCAGTACTCACAAGAGGCATACATTACTTAGAAATCATAAACTAAATGTTCTAATCTAAAGAGCTCCGTCCTTGACAGTTGTCCCTTCCATATTTGGGTGTACTGCACGTAGACAATCTCCATGCGTGCGTTCCCTTGCCATAACCATTCGTCTCACGTAACCTCCCACAATCCTTCCCCTACATGGGTCAAGTACACGTCCACTCGGCAAGCCATCTGGATGTAGCATCATCAAGTACTAGAAGAAAGATAGAAACAAACGAAAGAGTAAGCATTCCGAACGACAAATCGTCGATGGTGTGGGTTTACAATAGGCAACATATTAAGACATGGCACATCAATAACAAAGCAACAAATATGCAATATACATTTCACATTATCATCATTATAGCTTATTCATAAGCCCAAGCTTACAATCTTCTTTCGATATTATCAATCTCTTTCTCAACATCATTTCTCAATAGCATCACACATTATCAAAATCTTTCAACATCCTTAAACTTTAATCATTAAATCATATGAGTATCGTATTCATCAATGATGTGGGGGGGGGGGGGGATTAAGGCATCATTAAGGAACTTAGTTAGCACACACGGCTACTTCTCCTCCATATCCTCCCAAAACCTAAATCGGAAGCAAACAGGACAAACAGGAACCTTAACCCACGCAGGTGGAACAACTGAGAAAATAAATGTTGCAACCACTCCAGGTCAACTAAAATAATTAAGTAATATTTGTGATATCGGAATATCACACCACGATATTACAGGGCCCATAACCAATCGAATTGCCAGCCTCGTTCAGGTTCCCTCTCACCATTTCAAACTTGATCAAGGGGGTGATAGTACTCCTCTAGTTCTGGCGCAGGACTTACTACGGTTCATTAGGTCATGCAACCCCAACCACATATAGAACTCGTCCCGCCTAGAGAAGCACTCAAGGCTTCTTGATGTTTCACCGTCATTGTCCTCCCCTATCACAATCACACACCCGAGCATCCGCAGATAACTCAGGGTATCTTCCTCTTCACTACTTTGTGCTCATTCTTACCGCGTTAGTAAATGTCTTTTAAAGTCTTATTAATCTTAAAGGGTTTGGCCAACCCATTCTCGTTCATCTCTTCAATGAGGCTCGACCACGAATTGATCTTCATCACATTCCATGGTAAAAGATCCCTCCTAGAATATGTAACATCCTACCTTTTTAATTAAAAATATAATGCTTATAACTAGAAAGTTCATGAAAAATTTTATTCCTTTATAAAAATTTTGGCAGAGTTTCGTTTAAAATATGAGCTTTTCCCAAATTAAACTTTTGCACCTGTCACAGCCAGATCAATTTATAAAAATAAGTATAAGTATTTATCATCAAAAGGGAGAATATATGAATATCCTTCAAAAACAATTATCATTCTATCATTAACTTCGTTCACAATATACAGTCCATATACAGTTAATACCTCGATTCTCCAAAACTTTAGGATTAAAACTTTGACTTGTAAATAATTAAAACTTTACTAATTTATAATTCTTTGCATAATAAACTATTTACAAAACAGTACCCTAGAAGTGGTTGCAATTACATTGTGACTTTAAAGTCACATTTGACTAGTACGGTCTCTATCTTTGAGAGTATACCTTTTCTCGGCATGAAGCACATGAGGCTTTCCAACAGTGTACCTAAAAATGACAACTTAAGAGGTGAGTGATTTGAAACCTAAAACAAGAAAGACATTTAACAACAATAATATAATATATATATATATATATATAAGTGCATTGAAACATTCATAACATTATATACATCATTTCATTAAACCATATCAAACAAAGATAGGAAGATGTGCCATTGTGCATAATCCTAACCAATCTATGCTGATGCATGCACGTCACTCACTTTTATTCAATCATTGAATCCAATAACATTCTTTTCTTTTCTTTTTAATCTTTCTTTTATTGGATTCAATCATTGAAATATGCATATGCATGACTTTTCCCTTTTTCTTTCACTTTTCATTTTTCATTTCGCTTTTCGTTCATTGCACATTTTTCATTTCCTTACATCACCCTCCACTCTTGAGGAAAAACCGACCAGGAGTAAGCATCCATCAATTGTTGCTTGCACAGTATGTAACACCCTCACTTTAATTAGTTAATTTAAGTTTATTAAAAAATGGTACTTGAAAATTTCAACGAAAATCCGGCAGAGTTTCCTCTGTTTTTCGGACTTTCCCAAAATTTCCTGTTTGTACCTGCTCAGACCAGAGGAAATTCTAAAGAAAAAAACATAAATATAATACCACCAGGATAATTTCTAATGCCCAAATAATACAAATTTCAGGGCATACACTAATACATATTTTAAACTTCCAAAATAACACCTATATTACAATTTATGGTCCGCTCATGAAAACACTACACTCCACGTGGTGGAGTATGATCCTGCTCGGCTGTGACTCGTGTAAGCTCCTTCTGTACCTGTAATAAAAATAGCAAGAAGGGCAGCATTACACAGAACTTAGGAAATAACCTCTAAGAGATCATAGTAAATAAAGTAGGCCTAAATTATTATTAACACACAATAAACATAGTCATTCATATAATCAATCTCTTTTATTTCTCGGTCTAACTCTTTTATTTTTCTTATTTATATTTCCGCATTTAGTTCACTTTACATTTCTCTTATTCTCACATTTCTTTTCATTCTTAGTTCTTTATCTTTTCCTTTTTATCATTTGGCCACAGGGTCTCACAACCATCCTGTGTCGGTTACCTTTTACTTTTTGGCAACAGGGTCTCACAACTATCCTGTGCTGTTTACCTTTTACTATTTAGCCACAGGGCCTCACAACCATCCTGCGCCGTTTACTTTTTATTATTTGGCCACAGGGTCTCACAACCATCCTGCGCCATTTACTTTTTATTATTTGGCCACAGGGTCTCACAACCATCCTGCGCCGGGTTCTCTTTCTCTCTTTCTTAAATATTTAACTTAATAACATTTTCCTATTATCGCCTAAGGTTAACAAACAATTCAAACATTCACTCACATACATACACGACATCCCAATTCACTCATTTATTTCTAATACTTATTAATTTACTATATCCTATGTTCATTTTCAAAACCCAATCCCCACATACACTTTAAACAAACCATCATTCACATACAAGGGGTCTCATTATCCTAATTTTCTTACTTAACCTATTATTAACATTTCTATTATATTTCCGCAAATTACAAACATCAACATACAACACATTTATTCACAACATTCAAGTGGGTTCATTTTCTTTATTTTCATTCTTAGCCTATTGACAATATTAACTACTCTATTGTTTGTTTCCATGACTAATCTTTTCTATTCCTAGTCATCACTATAAACAACCTAGAGATCATGTCAAAAATAGAGGTAACACAACCCTCTTACCTCAACCAAGTGTAGAGAGAGAAAATACCAAACCCTAGCTTTAACAAGCTTTAGAATTAGAGCCGGAAGAGCCGAGTGTGTGACAACGAAGGGACATCGAGAAGGCGTGCCGGAAGTAACGAGGAGCTCCAATAATAGGGAGTTGATGGGTCTACCACCTTTCCTTGAAAGAGAGAGAAAGTCAAGAGAGAGAATGAGCCATAACACCTTATTAATCAAAAGAGAAGGCAAAGATTAGAGATGATAATGCCAAATCCGTGTGGGGAAGGAAGTGAAGGAAGGAGACTTGCTCAACTTACCTAGACTTGCTTGAGTGAAAGGAATCAAGAAGGATGATAGTGCTCTTGCCCTAAACCATGGAGAGAGAGAGAACCAAAGAGAGAGAAATTGAAGAGAAGATGATGATCAACACTTGGGAGCTTGAGGAATGATGATGGTTGGCCACAATAGCTTGAGGTTTTAGGGTCTCAAGGCATGGAATGAGTGCTCTTGGGGTGAGGGAAGAAGAAGGGACGAATTGGGGATGAAATGGGGTTGATTTCGCTTTTATTTTTTTCACTTCAGCATCGTGTTAATCGATTAACCATGTACTTAATCGATTAACTAGTGTAATTTTAGCCAATTCAGCTATCAGGTCTTAATCGATTAACTCCAGGCTTAATCGATTAATTGGTGTGTATGAATCAGGTCTTAATCGATTAATTCAATGCTTAATCGATTGATGAGCATTTTATTTCCCATTATTCCTTGCATTATTTTATTGCTATTATTGATACTTGTTGCCCATTTGACATTGTTTAGCTTGATTTAGTGATTTAGAGTTTATTGGACTAATATTCCGAATATTGTTTAATTTGGGATTATTTAGCCTAATTAATTCTATTTCTATTTTCAGGTCATATTTGGCACAAGGATACTTTGGGCATTTTGGAAATGAAGATTGAAGTATTGAAGTGAAGATTGTAATTTGCATTTAGGTCCCTTTTTAGTTGTAATTTTCATAATAGTGTTTCTTAGGACTTGGGCCCATGTTTTAGGCCCATTTTGTGACTAAAAGAAGGGGAAATTCGTGTAACCAAGGCACCACACTCCCATTTCAGATTTCTCACTCTCTCTCTAGGTTAAAACTTCTCTCTTGGCTCTCCCAAGTGGTGGTGGCTGCTAGGGTTTTGTTCTTCCCCATTTCTACTCGTTTTTGTTGATTTATGGACATGGAAGGCTAGACTTCAAGGGTTAATCCCTTTGGTATTGTATTATCTACTCTTGAGCTCTTGTTATTAATGCAATTTCGTTTTCTCTTCTCTGTTTTCATGATTATCAATGTGTAGTGGTTTGCTTAATTCCATTTCGTAGAGATAATACATGAATATAAATGCTTAATTTGTAATAACTCGTAAAAACTCCAATTCTGGTTTCTGATGCTTAATTAGAAGTTAGGGTTTGGAGTGATAACCGAATTTTCGCTTAGTATTTGGTTATCACGAGTTGGACAGAGGAGAGGAGAGGAATCGATCTTTAGTGAGTTAGGAATGAGTAGTGTACGTTGCCAGAGGGGTTTGCCCACTTTTGTTTTTGATTTTCTTAGTTTTAATATTCTGTTTTGTGTTTGTTCTTCACATCTGATACATACAAAAAAAACCCCCATTTTACTGCACACTACGTGTTTGATACTTTGCCAAAACCGATATTCGCTGGGAAACGACCTTGGATCACCTTCCTAGTACTACAGAATTAAATCCCTTTTATTTGATCGGGTACGGCCTGGATCAAATTTGGTGCCGTTGCCGGGGATTATCGGTTCTTGACAAAGGTCATACAGTAGTTAGTTAGAGTAGTTAGTGTAGTTAGTGTGTGAATAAGCATTCTGATAACTGATTGAAAGTTGCCCTGTTTGTTGTTTTGCTGTTCTGCATACCTTATGCTATTTTAGTGTTTCTGTGAGTGCCATTCGACATAGATGTGGGTGGAATTTTTGCACGAAAATTGGTATCCACACTTGTTTCATCATATAATAGTGTGTTGATGCACCACAGACACTCAGATAGGCACTGGTTGTGAGTTCGAGAAAAATTTTCCATTTTTAGCAGAACTTACTATAAATAGGCGTAACTTTTGATCAGTAACTTCGTCGTAAAAACCCCTCGTTTGGATCCCGAAAAAGGCTTTTTACTATTTCTTTTTTATTTTACAAGTTTTATTTTCATAGTTTTTGGTCCCTGTCTTAATTGTTTGACTTGGTTCCCTTTTGAATTTTGTCCTCAAACTTTCTGTGATTGGTTTTCATGATTTTAGGGTGCTGAAAAAAATAAAGAAAAAATTTTAAAAAATAAAAAAATTTTGTTGCCTATTTTGGTCATGCATATCTGTTACAGTCTGCTATGGTTGATGGTGTTCTGTTTAGTGCATGACTAGGGGTAACCCAAGCTATTTGCATCCTTACAACCCTGAAATTGATAGGACTTATCACAGATTAGTTAGACAAAATAGGAACCAGTCATTAGGTAGTGAGTCAGAGTCATCTTATAGTCCATCTAATTCTAATTCTGATTCTGTTTCTATTTCTTCTGTTCCTTCTACTTTTGTTCAATCTGATTCTGCTTTTGTTAATTGTGATAACATGGCTCAACCCCCACCAAGGGAAAGGACACTTAGGGAGCTGGCTGCACCTGACTTCACTATTGAAGACTCGTGTATCCGGTATCCTGATGAGGATGTTCCTTTTGAGCTTAGAACATGACTAATCCATTTGTTGCCCAAGTTTCATGGTCTTGCAAGTGAGAATCCTCAAAAGCATCTCAAGAAATTCCACATAGTGTGCACCACTATGAAACCACATGATGTGCAAGAGGATCATGTCTGTCTCATAGCATTCCCACATTCCTTAGAGGGTCTGGCGCAGGATTGGTTATCTGATGTAACACCCTCAAAATATTCCAAGTAATTAATAAAATAAAATGATATTACTTGAGAATATATGGACTTGTTTAATTGTTAGAAAATATTGGATTCAAAATTTTTCTTTTTATTTCTAAAAAGTCGGGTGCACAAACCAAAGCATAGGATATTTGGAGAATAGTTTACGTATTACTTTTAAAATCGAATTCGGGGTTTACTTTGCTCAAAAGATAATTTCGCAAATCTTGGATAGCATTCTCTTTGAAGATAAATGTACTCTATTTCATATAAAGAAACTCAAGTATTGCCATCCAGTTTTCGTCTAGCCAAGTGATACCATTTCCAACATGTCATAGCCGAATTCTTTTAAATCAGTATCAGAGTAAACGGAAATATCAGGACTATGTAATAGACTTTAGAAAGCATGGATTTTATTTATATCAAAAGGTACGTAATACATAGTCCGACGGTAAGGATCTCCAAAAATCCCAGAACAAGTCCATAAAGCTATGTATTTATATGTACATCAAAATAGACCATGGCTCCAGAGTTTTCAAAAGAGATTCCCACAATATATAAAACTCCCAAAGCTGGTCTCATAGCACTGGTCGCGGCAGTAGTAGTAGAAGTCTCCAAGAAGTAGCAGCAACCATCATCCAACATCAGCATCAGCAGCTAATCTTCTCCACAACATCCATCACACCGGATCCTTGATCCTCATCATTTACCTTATGCACATACCTAGGGATCATCGCCTCTCCATTGACTCCCGATAGATTAAATGACAAGCTCGCTTCCGCTCTCGTATTCGACAGGATCCTCCTTGATCTTATTTGAAGGAGTAATTACCCTACCACTGGGTACAAGGTCTGATGAAAACGTGACCTTAATAGGACTCCTTGAAATAGACGGGGAAGTCTCCTCTCGAATGACTCCAAGAGAAAAAGGGTATGAGCGGGTAGGTTCGAATTGAAACTGTTATACAAGCGAGCTGGTCGAGTGGGAGATGATCCATGATAAGTATTAAAAAAAGTAGATACATGCATAGCGTATATGATGGTAATCCTAAACCTACGAGGATGTGACCGAACCAGTGGATTAGGGTGATCGAAGGTAACCACTATCTCACCCTCATACACCACTCGGCAATCCTCGCAGATCCATATGCCACTAAGAAGTGGGCGGACCTCGATGCAAGCGATGTAACGCGACATCACCTACAAGGGCATAGGGGTAAGCAAATCTATACACATAATCAATAGAGCTTAAATGTAGAAGTGATCATGATTATGCACATATAACCCCAAATCAGTTAACAGCCATGGTTAACACTTAGCAGCACTTAAGGCAGATACGAGATTCATACTCATTCTTAATATCAAACCTTAGCTCAAATAAGGTTAAGTGGCATGATGTCTGACATTCTTCTCTTTCTGAGATTCTCCATCTAATGTCCTCACGGACGCCAATCCAATACCACAATGCATTTCCAAATCGCGAATACGTTACCAAAACGTATGGCATACTAGCTCGGAAGTGATAAAAACGTCACACTACCTGGTGAACGTCACGTCGCCCAAGGACGTAAACCTATCACTTCTCAACATACAATGGGTGTGATAAAAAACGTCACCACATCTGATGAACGTCACGTCGCCTAAGGACGTAAACCTTATCACTTGTGATACACGACAGAGGTGATAAAAAACGTCACCATGTCTGATGAACGTCACGTCGCCTAAGGACGTAAACCTTATCACTTGTGTGCACCACACCCTTCTCAACAAACAACGGGTGTGATAAAAAACGTCACCACATCTGATGAACGTCACGTCGCCCAAGGACGTAAACCTTATCACTTGTGAAACACAACAGAGGTGGTAAACAACGTCACAATGTCTGATGAACGTCACGTCGCCAAAACGTAAACCTTACCACTTGTGTGCAACACACCGTTGAACCATCAAATCAACAGTATACCACATACTGTCCACATTACCAAAATGTGTCATCGAGCTAGCTACACGACTCTGCCTGGAACATGGTCCATAATACCAATATCGATGTGCACATTTCGTCACCAAGACGAACATCCAACGTTCGCAGCAACCAATGCTGGTCACATTACCAAAATGTGACTACAGGCAAGTCATAACCAAATTGGTATTCCCAAAGGTCCTTCACATGTTATCATAACATGGTAAACGATCTAGCATTCAAACTCTTCACTTAAAGAATTGATTGGGATATCTCAATTGTATAACGTGCCACCCGAGCAACGTTATGACGTGCCACCCGAGCAACGTCCCGTCATCCAAACGGAATAGTCACATCATCAATCAATTTCTTTCAAGTTTAGATCGCTTGGATTATTGTCATTTAAGTATTGATCAATGGTTCAGAATTGAAAATGGTATTTCTAATAGTTTGAGTAAAACTACTCGAGTGTTCTTCAATTTCCATAAATTCATGTTTCAGTTTTCACCAAAATACTCGAGTGTTCTACATAGTACTCGAGTGTTCTTCATTTTTTCCAAATTACTCGAGTATTCTTAATGATACTCGAGTGTTCTTCATTTTCCAGAAATTCATGTTTTAATTTTGGGTCGAATACTCGAGTATCAACCCCAATACTCGAGTGTTTGCAGACAGAGAACACTGTAATTTGCATTTTAACATACCATTTTCAATTCTAGCCAATTCTAATCCAATCCAATGATCAACAAAGCTTACATTATACATGTTAAACATGTTCCAACACAGAAACCACCAACTATTACATTGAATCAAATCTGAGCAACAATTATGCATAAAACACATTTTTAACAACTCAACATATCAAATTCAGTTCCAACCACTTTTGGCATGAAAACAACTTGCATATAGCTCACATGCAACATATAGAACTTGCTCAGAACCATTTTAGAGTGCAGGTTGGTCTCCAAACCAATTTCCCTATTCCAACTAAGCCCTTAGAGCCTCTTGGTGGCTCTCTAATCAAATGCATGCAATTTAAACTCTATCTAGTGAATAGAGAGCTTCCCCCTTACCTCTTAGATGTGAATCAACAGAGACTTTACCCCAAACTTAGCTTCCAAGCAGAATTCCCCAAAATCCACACTGAAACAGAGCAGTTTCAGCAGAGCACCAAGATTGAATTGGTTGATGCATGAAACAGCCATAAAAATTGGGGAAATTAGTCTCTATACACTCTCTACAATTCACACTAACTAAAGAGATAATATTAACATGGAGAGGTTGCCTGAGCTTACCAAAATCGAGCTCCAAAGTAAGCTCCAGGAAACTTGAGACAGCAAACGGACTCCACTTCCAAGCTTCGATTCTTCCAATCTACGAACTCTCAGCTCACAATCTTGGTATATTTGTGAAGCCCTGAATGTGAGCTTCACAATGGTGTATAGTTTGTGGTTCGAATCAACCCAGAGAGGGAGAATCGATTGAATCAATTCAGAAACACTAACTCAATCAACACACCCAAACTTTGCCAAATCCTTCACGAATTCGGTGTTGATTGGTTTTTATAGACTTCAATGGAGTACATGCACGACGACACGACCTCCATGGACTTGGAAGAGTACTGATTTCGTGTCAACGAGACGAACTCGTTGGTGGTGACTCACCAAACGCACTAACTCGTCAACTCTGACCAGAATACTCGAGTGTTTCCAAAACTACTCGAGTATTTTGACCAGTTTTTGAAAAATATAATTTTTATTTTCCTTCCCTCCAAAATCTTTCTAAAATCACTTCAAGGTCCCCAAACAGGGACTAATGTGAAAATATTCATTTTCTCATATTAAAATTCTTTAATATCATCTTTCATAATAAATTACATGAAATCAAGACTAAAAATAATTAATTATAAATAAACTTTATAATTAATATTTTATTAATCAGGGGTTAAAAATCAGGGATGTTACATCTGACCTGGCCCCTGGTTCCATCACAAGTTGGGATGACCTGAAGAGGGCATTTCTGGAAAAATTCTTCCATGCAAATAGGACCACTGCAATCAGAAAGGAAATCTCTGGTATCAGGCAACAACATGGAGAGAATCTCTATGAATATTGGGAGAGATTCAAGAGGTTGTGTGCTTCCTGTCCCCACCATCAAATATCAGAGCAGCTTCTCATCCAGTACTTTTATGAGCGCCTCAACTTTATGGAGAGAAACATGGTAGATGCTGCAAGTGGTGGTACATTAGGAGATATGACACCCTTACAAGCCAGAAGCAAAATTGAGAAGATGGCTTCCAACTGTCAGCAATTCCATGCAAGAAGCAACAGTGATGTAATAGTTGTGAGGGATGTAAATGATGTTGGTGCAGACTCGGGCAAGGTTGAGAAGCTTGAGCAGAAAATTGATTCTCTTACAACATTGGTCACACAATTGGCTGTCAATCAGAAAAAGATGATACTTCTTGCTAGAGTGTGTGGCATATGCACATCCATTGAGCACCCCACAGATGCATGCCTTTTCCTTCAGCAGCAACAACTGATGACCAGTGGTGACCAACCCGAGGCCTATGCGGCCAACATATACAACAATAGAGGCCCACAACAACACAATCATGACCTCTCTTCCAATAAATACAACCCTGGATGGATGAACCATCCTAACCTGAAGTGGTCTGATCAACAACAGCAACCTGCTCCTAATGTTCCATTTCAGAACACCGCTGGACCGAGTAGACCACCATATGTGCCTCCTCCAATCCAGCAGCAAAGGCAACAACAGCAGCAGCAGCAAGTGGTTCATCCTGCACCATCATCCCCTCCATCCAACCAACCTACCTTGGAGGAGTTGGTGAGGCAAATGACCATGCAAAACCTCCAATTTCAACAAGAGAATAGAGCATCCATTTAGAGACAAGAGATATCCATCCAAACTCTGACAAATCAGATGGGTCAAATGGAAACTTCTCTCAACAACTTGCAATCTCAAAATTTTGACAAGTTTCCATCTCAAACTGTGATCAACCCTCAGAGTCAGAATGTGAGTGCCATCAACCTGAGGTCAGGAAAGCAGCTTTTCACACCCACACCACAACCTCACCTCAACAATGACGCTCTAGCTTCCTCTAAAAGGAAGAGCCAAGTGGTTGATGAAGGTGAGCATGCTAGCACCAAGGAGAATCATCCAACTCAACCTTCCTCAACTTCAACCACAGGCCCTGCTGTTGTCCTACAACCTCCTCCCATTCCTCTTCCATTCCCACCAAGAGTGCCTCAAAACAAAAGGGTGGAAGAGGTGGACAAAGATATTCTTGACACATTCAGGAAGGTGGAAGTCAACTTACCCCTTCTTGATGCAATAAAACAGATTCCAAGGTATGCGAAGTTCCTTAAGGAGTTGTGCACTCATAAGAGAAGACTCAAGGGCAATGAGAGGATAAGCATGGGAAGGAATGTCTCCACTCTCATAGGTAAACCTATCCCTCACATTCCTGAAAAATGGAAGGATCCTAGAACTTTCTCTATACCTTGCATCATAGGCAATGTTAAGTTTGAAAATGCTATGCTAGATTTAGAAGCATCCATAAATGTCATGCCTATGTTTGTTTTTAAGTCTCTTTCTCTTGGACCTCTTCAACCTACGGGTGTGGTGATTCAATTGGCAAATAGAAGTACTGCCCTTCCCACAGGTTTGATAGAGGATGTCTTGGTTTGGGTTGAAGAGCTAATCTTCCCTGCTGATTTATACATACTTGATATGGAAGATGACTCCCCCCGTAATGTTGTTCCTATTATTTTAGGGAGGACATTTTTGAAAACAGCCCGAACCAAGAAAGATGTGCATTCAAGTTCACTTTCCATGGAGTTTGATGGCAGTGTGATTCGATTCGACATTTTACATGCTATGAAACATTTTCCTGAGGATCACTCTGTTTTCCATGTGGACTTGCTTGATGAGTTGATAGATGAGCATATGCTTGATTTTTTGCATCATGATTTTGAATTGTCATCTTTCACTAATTCATTTACTTGTCCATCATGCACTAATTCTGGATGGTGCACCGCATGCATTAAAATAGCTCAGTTTCTAGACTCAGCTACTACATCTGATGATTCATATGTTATAGATTCAAATTATGCTAACCCTAACCCCATATCTGTTATGCATGAGTCTAATTCACTTGTTCAGGTGCAGGCAGTAGAATCCATTTCTGCTGTCCCTTTAGTTCCACCTATTATGCAGGCACCCTCATTGGACCTGAAGCCCCTCCCTCCTCATCTGAAATATGCTTACTTGGAGGATGAGCAGAAACTCCCAGTGATCATCTCTACCTCACTTTCTGTTGATCAAGAGGAGAAACTGCTGGATGTGATAAGAAAGAACAAGAGGGCAATTGGATGGACTTTAGCGGATATTCCTGGAATTAGCCCCTCCATGTGCATGCACCGCATTTTGTTGGAGGATGGGGCTAAACCAGTGAGACAACCTCAAAGGCGGTTGAACCCCCAGATTCTTGATGTGGTTAAGAAAGAGGTCACCAAGCTGCTCCAAAGTATCATCTACCCAATTTCAGATAGCACTTGGGTGAGCCCGGTGCAAGTTGTCCCCAAGGAGTCTGGTGTCACAGTTGTCAAAAATGAAAAGGATGAGGTCATTCCTACTAGGATGCAGAACAGTTGGAGAGTCTGCATCGATTATAGAAAGCTCAACCAGGCGACTCGCAAAGATCATTTCCCTCTCCTCTTCATTGATCAGATGTTGGAGCGCCTGACAGGTAAATCTCATTATTACTTCTTAGATGGTTTCTCTGGTTATTTTCAAATTTGCATTGCACCAGAGGACCAACATAAGACCACATTTACCTGTCCTTTTGACACATTTGCATATAGGAAGATGCCTTTTGGCCTATGCAATGCTCCTGCCACATTTCAAAGATGTATGATGAGTATTTTTGCTGACTTGCTCGAGCATTGCATAGAGGTCTTCATGGATGATTTTAGTGTTTATGGCTCCTCATTTGATGCATGTCTTGATAATTTGACTAAGGTGCTTAACAGGTGCATTGAGACTAACCTTGTCTTGAATTTTGAAAAATGCCACTTTATGGTAGAACAAGGCATAGTCTTAGGGCACATTGTTTCGCACAAGGGCATAGAAGTAGATCCTTCTAAATTGCATGTTATTTCACACCTCCCATACCCCTCTTTTATGCGAGAGGTTCGTTCCTTTTTAGGCCATGCAGGATTTTACCGCAGGTTCATTCAAAACTCCAGCAACATTGCCCTTCCTCTATCCAAGCTGCTTCAAAAGGATGCCCCATGGGAATTTGGAGACCAATGCAAGAGGGCATTTGATGAATTAAAGAAAGCACTGACCACCACCCCCATCATCCAACCACCTGATTGGACCCTCCCATTTGAGCTCATGACTAATGCTTCAAATTATGCTTTGGGACAAATTCTCTCCCAAAGGGTTGGTAAGCTGTCGCATGTGATTTATTATGCTTCTTGGACTTTAGATGCAGCATAGGTTAATTACACAACAACTGAAAAAGAACTTTTGGCTATTGTTTTTGCACTTGACAAGTTTAGATCATATTTGCTTGGTTCTAAGGTTGTAGTGTACACTGATCATGCTGCTCTGAAGTATCTTTTGAAAAAGACAGATTCCAAACCTAGGTTGATTAGGTGGATGTTGCTCCTCCAAGAGTTTGATCTTGAGATTCAGGATCGGAGTGGTGTGCATAACCTTGTCGCAGACCACTTGAGCATGATAGAGAGAGAGGAGGATGCATTTCCTATCCGGGATGACTTCCCGGATGAGTAGCTTTTATCTTTACATGTTTCCCATCCCCCTTCCCAAACTCCATGGTTTGCAGACATTGTTAATTATTTGGTTGCTTCTGTTTTTCCTACCTTGGCATCCAAAGCTCAAAGAGACAAATTAAAGAGCGATGCCAAGTATTATGTATGGGATGACCCCTATTTGTGGCGTTTTTGTAGTGATAAGGTCATTCGCAGGTGCATTCCAGATCTTGAGATCCAATCGGTTCTCCAGTTTTGCCATGCTTCACCAGTTGGAGGCCACCTTGGGACTCAAAGGACAACACGAAAGGTGCTGGATTTTGGATTTTATTGGCCTACCATCTTCAAGGATGCAAGCAACATCTGCAGCTCATGTGAGCAATATCAAAGAGCAGGAGGCACACTTTCTTGGAGACAGCAGATGCCTCAACAACTTATGTTGTTCTGCGAGGTGTTTGATGTCTGGGGTATAGACTTCATGGGCCCTTTTCCTATCTCTTTTGGTTTTCATTATATTTTGCTTGCTGTGGACTATATGTCCAAATGGGTGGAAGCTAAAGCCACCCGGACTAATGACTTTGCGGTTGTTGTGGATTTTATTAGGTCTCATATTTTGTAGGTTTGGCATACCCAGAGCCATAGTCAGTGATCAGGGCACCCACTTCTGCAACAGATCCATGCAAGCCTTGATCAAGAAGTATGGGGTTATGCACAAAGTTTCCACACCATATCACCCCAAACCAATGGGCAAGCTGAGATTTCAAACAGAGAGATTAAGAGGATCTTGGAGAAGATGGTGCGCCCGAATAGGAAAGATTGGAGCACAAGACTGAAGGATGCTCTTTGGGCACATCGGACCGCCTACAAGGCACCCATAGGGATGTCACCCTATCGGGTTGTCTTTGGTAAGGCATGCCACCTATCTGTGGAGATTGAGCACCGTGCATACTGGGCAGTGAAGCAGTGCAACTTGGACCTTGATCTGGCGGGTGAGCAAAGGAAGCTTCAATTGAGTGAGTTGGATGAGATCCGGTTGGAGGCCTATGAGAACTCTAAGTTCTACAAGGAGATGACAAAAAAGCTCCATGATAGCTCAATTTCTAGAAAGGAGTTCTCGGTTGGCCAGAAAGTGTTGCTTTACAACTCTCGGCTTGGTCTCATGAATGGAAAGCTCCACTCCAAGTGGATTGGACCATTTATTGTCACTCAGGTGTTTCCTTATGGCATTGTGGAGATTAGGAGCAAGTCCACGGACAAGAGCTTCAAAGTTAATGGACATCGACTCAAGCCCTTCCTCACCACCCCTACTTTGGATGATGCACTGTGGAGGAGGCCTCATTGGGTGACCCCACTTTTGACCCACCATGACTCAGAGTCTTCTTTTCTCCTTCCTTACTCTTTTTATTGCACTTGTCTATATCTGCTGGCTGGTATATCTGTCTGGATTTTCTGGTTGTTTTACATTGAGGACAATATGTGATTTAAGTGTGGGGGAAGACTAGTTTAGGTTGCATACTTTTGCTTTGAATTTTTTTTTGGGTTTTGCTTAGTTTTTGGGCAACTTTCTTGCATACTAGCTTAATTTTTGTAGAGTCTTGGCATATTTTGTCTGAATTCATGCATTTCTGTGTGCAAAGTTGCTTTTGATCATTGACAGGTGGTAACATTGTGATAGAATTGTCCCTTGTGAGGATTTGTGCCTTATTTGTGGATGGATTGCTATATGCCATCTAACTCTTTTCTTCGTGTGTGATTGCACTCTGGATTACTTGCACTCTAGAACTTGACTTGACTCTTGTTGATACTTGATTGCTCATTCACATTTTGAAATGATTTAGGCACTTTCTTTCTTGAATAAGCTATTAGCCATATGAGCCTACCTTGAATGATTGTATCCTTTGCGAGCCCCTTTGAGCCTTTTTATCCCTTTTCTTGTTCTTTAGCTCATTACAAGCCTATGACTGAAAAGCCATGATTGTCCTAACCTTAGGGAATTTTGGAGCTTTGGAATTGTTTTGGGAGTGGGTATTAGGTAAGTAAGTGTGCTCTATGATTCAATTGGTTGAGTTCTTGGTTTTGCCTCATTGGTTGTTGTAGTTATGGCTTCATCTTCATGCCATTTGTGTTGTTTCTCCTTTTCTTTTTGTATTTCTCTCAAAAAAAAATAGAAGACAAAAATACAAAAAAAAATATGCAAAAAAAAAAAAAGTGAATAAAAGGTTGTTGAGACAAAGAGGATTGGAATTAGTGGTTGTTGATTTTGGGGTGGATTTTGCTTACTTTTTACTTATTCCCCATTGCTCCTCTATTCCCTTGGTTTTAGCTACATTCCCATATTTTTATCCTACCTTGTCCTTGGCCCCATTACAACCCTGAAAAGACCTTTCGATCATTTTGTGCATGTGTGTTGATAGTTGATGTTAGAGGCTTGTCAAGCTTATGGTTGTGTTTGTTTTTCATGATGTGCCTTGAGTGTAAATAATGATTAACCCCAAACACTTGAGTGTAAACACTTTTGAGTGATCCTTGTGAGTTTCTATCATCTTTGTGACTATCCTCTTGATGTCATTGGTTTCTTTGCATACTTGAAGTAATTGGATGATGTTCACGGATGCTTTGACTCTTTGATCCTTAACCATTTTGTGTGCTTGAGTTTGCCCATTTCTTTGCATTTCCTAGAATTCATTGTGAAGTATGTAATCTCTTAGGTTTGAATTTCTTAGTTGTAATCATCTTGTTGCATGATTCACTTTGGTGCATATTGATCTTCATAGTCCTATCTTTTGGTTTTGCCCAGGAGTGCAAAAGGATAAGTGTGGGGGTGTTTGGTGAGCATTTTATTTCCCATTATTCCTTGCATTATTTTACTCCTATTATTGATACTTGTTGCCCATTTGACATTGTTTAGCTTGATTTAGTGATTTAGAGTTTATTGGACTAATATTCCGAATATTGTTTAATTTGGGATTATTTAGCCTAATTAATTCTATTTCTATTTTCAGGTCATATTTGGCACAAGGTCACTTTGGGCATTTTGGAAATGAAGATTGAAGTATTGAAGTGAAGATTGTAATTTACATTTAGATCCCATTTTAGTTGTAATTTTCATAATAGTGTTCTTAGGACTTGGGCCCATGTTTTAGGCCCATTTTCATGGTAAAAGAAGGGAAACTCGTCCACCACTAAGACCACACTCCCATTTTGAGATTTTTCACTCTCTCTCTCGGTTAGAACTTCTCTCTTGGCTCTACAAACATTCACTCACATACATACACGACATCCCAATTCACTCATTTATTTCTAATACTTATTAATTTACTATATCCTATGTTCATTTTCAAAACCTAATCCCCACATACACTTTAAACAAATCATCATTCACATACAAGGGGTCTCATTATCCTAATTTTCTTACTTAACCTATTATTAACATTTCTATTATATTTTCGCAAATTACAAACATCAACATACAACACATTTATTCACAACATTCAAGTGGGTTCATTTTCTTTATTTTCATTCTTAGCCTATTGACAATATTAACTACTCTATTGTTTGTTTCCATGACTAATCTTTTCTATTCCTAGTCATCACTATAAACAACCTAGAGATCATGTCCTAAATAGAGGTAACACAACCCTCTTACCTCAACCAAGTGTAGAGAGAGAAAATACCAAACCCTAGCTTTAACAAGCTTTAGAATTAGAGCCGGAAGAGCCGAGTGTGTGACAACGAAGGGACAGCGAGAAGGCGAGCCGGAAGTAACAAGGAGCTCCAATAATAGGGAGTTGATAGGTCTACCACCTTTCCTTGAAAGAAAGAGAAAGTCAAGAGAGAGAATGAGCCATAACACCTTATTAATCAAAAGAGAAGGCAAGGATTAGAGATGATAATGCCAAATCCGTGTGGGGAAGGAAGTGAAGGAAGGAGACTTGCTCAACTTACCTAGACTTGCTTGAGTGAAAGGAATCAAGAAGGATGATAGTGCTCTTGCCCTAAACCATGGAGAGAGAGAGAACCAAAGAGAGAGAAAGTGAAGAGAAGATGATGATCAACACTTGGGAGCTTGAGGAATGATGATGGTTGGCCACAATAGCTTGAGGTTTTAGGGTCTCAAGGCATGGAATGAGTGTTCTTGGGGTGGGGGAAGAAGAAGGGACGAATTGGGGATGAAATGGGGTTGATATCGCTTTTATTTTTTTCACTTCAGCATCGTGTTAATCGATTAACCATGTGGTTAATCGATTAACTAGTGTAATTTTAGCCAATTCAGCTATCAGGTCTTAATCGATTAACTCTAGGCTTAATCGATTAACTGGTGTGTATGAATCAGGTCTTAATCGATTAATTCAATGCTTAATCGATTGATGAGCATTTTATTTCCCATTATTCCTTGCATTATTTTACTCCTATTATTGATACTTGTTGCCCATTTGACATTGTTTAGCTTGATTTAGTGATTTAGAGTTTATTGGACTAATATTCCGAATATTGTTTAATTTGGGATTATTTAGCCTAATTAATTCTATTTCTATTTTTAGGTCATATTTGGCACAAGGACACTTTGGGCATTTTGGAAATGAAGATTGAAGTATTGAAGTGAAGATTGTAATTTGCATTTAGGTCCCTTTTTAGTTGTAATTTTCATAATAGTGTTTCTTAGGACTTGAGCCCATGTTTTAGGCCCATTTTGTGACTAAAAGAAGGGGAAATTCGTGTAACCAAGGCACCACACTCCCATTTCAGATTTCTCACTCTCTCTCTAGGTTAGAACTTCTCTCTTGGCTCTCCCAAGTGGTGGTGGCTACTAGGGTTTTGTTCTTCCCCATTTCTACTCGTTTTTGTTGATTTATGGACATGGAAGGCTAGACTTCAATGGTTAATCCCTTTGGTATTGTATTATCTACTCTTGAGCTCTTGTTATTAATGCAATTTCGTTTTCTTTTCTCTACTTTCATGATTATCAATGTGTAGTGGTTTGCTTAATTCCATTTCGTAGATATAATACATGAATATAAATTCTTAATTTGTATTAACTCGTAAAAACTCCAATTCTGGTTTCTAATGCTTAATTAGATGTTAGGGTTTGGAGTGATAACTGAATTTTCGCTTAGTATTTGGTTATCACGAGTTGGACAGAGGAGCGGAGAGGGATCGATCTTTAGTGAGCTAGGATTGAGTAGTGTACGTAGCCAAAGGGGTTTGCCCGCTTTTGTTTCTGATTTTATGTATGTTTTATCTATATGGAAGCAAAGTATGAAAAATGATTTGCAACTATATTTTTAGTAAATACATATAGGTATATAGTTATGTTGAGCTAATATATGTATATGTATTAATATTTGTACTTATACTTTTGTGCATATATGTATGTATGTATGCATTAGTATTTGTATGTGTGTGTATGTATATGTTTAAGTTGAGTATATATATATATGTGTGTGTGTTTGTGTTCCGGTATAAGTATTATAATTGTTTTCTTATGTTTATGTGTATGTTTATATATAGGTGATCGTAGTATAAGGTTTGGGGTCGGTGAATAGGTTTGAGGTGTATGTGAAGTAGAATTTGAGTGCTTTGAGTTTATGTGGTTAGAGAGTTGTCTTAAGTCGGCCGAGTTAGATCGAGTGTTAGAATCGAGCTAAGTCTAGAATTTGGTTGTAGTCTGTTTGATTTTCTGTGTTTGTAATTTATGTGTTTTATATTATGAATTATGATTTTGATGTTTGAAATATGATTTATTGTTTGGGTGTTTGATTTAGTGTTAGGAAGGGTTAGAAAACCTTAGAAAGTGGTGTTGTCAGGCAAGACTCGAGTCTTTCACAAAGTACTCGAGTATTATATCAAAAAATCAAGCAACGAAAATGTTGCTCTCAGGCAACACTCGAGTCTTTCAGAAAAGACTCGAGTATTTTTGGTAAAATGCATGAACTACTCGAGTCTCTCATAAAAGTACTTGAGTATTCTGGGCCAAAAGACTCGAGTAATTACTCGAGTATTCCTGTCAGTTCAGCAAATATATATATACGAATTTGGCCAACTCAAACTCATTTCTCTCTTCTCTCCAGCTCGACTCCTCCCCTCTTTCTAACCCTAAAACCTGCATATCTTCCAATCAAAACAATATTTCATCAAATCAACATCATATATTCATTCCCTATCATTCCTTTATCAAATTCTCTCTCCAAAACACAAATTACAGCCCCTCTCATCTCGATTCCAAGAAAACCCCAAAAACCCTAGCTTCTCCGGATCAAAGGGGTTTTGCCATAGAAGTTAAATTAGAAGCTTAGAAGGTGAAAATGAGTAAGGAACTAGGAGCAAGTATGGATTTGAAGCTTTCCCTCTCTTCCACCATTCCTTTCTCTCTCCTTCCAACCTCAAGAACCAAGTGGAGATCGGTCTAGGGAGTTGGAATCCAAGTAGATCGGAGGTAGATTCTTGGTCCTTGGAGATTTAATCGAGCTCTCTCTTCCTCTAAGGTAAGGGGAGTCTCTTTTCCACACTTTGAGTTAGGGATAGTTAGGGTTTATAATAGGATTTGGGTTTAATAGTTAAATCGGGTAGTGGGTAACAAATTAGTGCTTGATTAGGATTGATTAGGGGTGATTGTTGTATATTTGGTTGATTTTGTTATATTATTGGAAATGTTTATGTTTAATCTTTTTGTATGTTATTAAAGTAGGAAGTGAAGAACCCTAGGGAGTTGATTTATTTTAAGCACTCTGAGACATACCTGAGTATGTCGACTGATTTGTTGATATATGTTGATTGTTAAGCGTTATTGTCATCTGTTGAGAATTTATTATGTTCACTAGGTGCTATATGTGTTAATTTGATTAATGCTGGATAGTAGGTGGTGTAAATGGTTAAATAAGATTGGAATGAGAAAAGGAATAATGGGAAAGGATAATGAGAACTGGAAAATGGAAATGTTATGTAAATGGAAATAATAGTGGAAATAAGAAATGATAATGATGTGTAACTTGGAAATGATTGAATGTTATGAATGTTTGAAAATGTGTAATTTCGTGAGTAAGTATGTTATGATTGGTTATTTAAGGGTGTGCATGTTTATTGAAAATGTGTGATGTTGATTTTGGGTGCTAACTGTATATTTGTTGTGACAATGATTATGTGTATTGTAAATGAATGGACTGAAATGGCAATTAATTGGAAATGTAAATGGTAACTTAAGTGGAGACTGATCAGTGGGGCCCGGAACACTAGGTACCCGGCTAGGTGTTCTAATTACCTGTCAGGGCCAATTACTTGCCAGGTCAATTACCCATCAGGCCAAACCGCCATGTAGGCGCCGGGTGACCCACAGGATCAGTTTCCACACCAATAATTGGAATAAATAATGGAATGATAAAAAGTACATAGTCCTATAGGTTATGGTCTGGATGGGTGTAAAGTCCTGGGCAGGTGTTCCAATTACCTAGCGAGTACTCAAAATCCTAGTGTTGTACAATAAAAAGGAAAAAGGGAAGCTTGTTTATGTAGATCTCTGATTTGAGGTTACATAAATGGTTTAGTGTGTATGCAGATCTCTGACCTGCGGTTGCGTACACCGAAAACTGAGTTGCGTGTAGATCTCTATCTTGAGGTTACACATAATGGGTAATGGATAATGGAAATGGAAATGGAAATGAAAAAGGAAATGGAAATGTTAATGCTAATGGAAATGGAATAAGAATGTGATGTAGGTTGTTGGACCATTGCTCGAGTTTGATTATTATTCATGATTTTTATTATGAGTTGTTTACTATCACCTATTTCACTGTGATGTGAAAAGGTCTCACCCTTAGTGGTTAACATTTTAGGTGAATGCTAAGGAGCTTGGGGATCAGAGTGTCGCAGCGGAAGTGTGGAAAGAAGGAAACTCTATTTGGTGCTACTTATATTGTAATTGGAGGCCCTACACTATTTATAAAATTGTAAAACAAAAAGAAAATTTTGAAGTTCCCTATTTTATTTATTGACTGTTATTTGTTAATTTATAAATAAGAATTGGGGTGTTACACTTTGACCTAACCTGCGACAGTTTCTCTTTTACTATTTGGCCACAGGGTCTCATGACCAGGTCCTCTGACCTAACCTGTGCCTGATGAGCATTTTATTTCCCATTATTCCTTGCATTATTTTACTCCTATTATTGATACTTGTTGCCCATTTGACATTGTTTAGCTTGATTTAGTGATTTAGAGTTTATTGGACTAATATTCCGAATATTGTTTAATTTGGGATTATTTAGCCTAATTAATTCTATTTCTATTTTCAGGTCATATTTGGCACAAGGACACTTTGGGCATTTTGGAAATGAAGATTGAAGTATTGAAGTGAAGATTGTAATTTACATTTAGATCCCTTTTTAGTTGTAATTTTCATAATAGTGTTCTTAGGACTTGGGCCCATGTTTTAGGCCCATTTTCATGGTAAAAGAAGGGGAAATTCGTCCAAACCTAGGACCACTCTCCCATTTCAGATTTTTCACTCTCTCTCTAGGTTAGAACTTCTCTCTTGGCTCTCCCAAGTGGTGGTGGCTGCTAGGGTTTTCTTCTTCCCCATTTGCACTCGTTTTTCTTCATTTATGGCCATGGAAGGCTAGACTTCAAGGGTTAATCCCTTTGGTATTGTATTATCTACTCTTGAGCTCTTGTTATTAATGCAATTTCGTTTTCTCTCCTCTGTTTTCATGTTTATCAATGTGTAGTGGTTTGTTTAATTCCATTTCGTAGAGATAATACATGAATATAAATGCTTAATTTGTATTAACTCGTAAAAACTCCAATTCTGGTTTTTGATGCTTAATTAGTAGTTAGGGTTTGGAGTGATAACTAAATTTTTTCTTAGTATTTGGTTGTCACGAGTTGGACAGAGGAGAGGAGAGGAATCAATCTTTAGTGAGTTAGGATTGAGTAGTGTACGTAGCCAAAGGGGTTTTCCCGCTTTTGTTTCTGATTTTCTTAGTTTTAATATTTTGTTTTGTGTTTTGTTCTTCACATCTGATACATACAAAAACCCCCATTTTACTACACACTACGTGTTTTATACTTTGCCTAAACCGATATTCGCTGGGAAATGACCTAGGATCATCTTCCTAGTACTACAGAATTAACCCCTTTTTTTTTATCGGGTACGACCTCGATCAGTGTCAGTCTGTTATCTCGTTCTCATTATTAGCATGTCTTTTATTCTTTAGGTCTTTGCGAATCCACCACTACGTTCCCACATGGGGGCATCTTATCGCTGCACACGCCATTAAATCGAGCGGCTTACGCAACCAATGCACCCATCCAGGCGTACTTACTTGGCCTGGCATCCGCATACGGAATTCTTTAGTCTATTATCACGTTCTCTTTCTTTGCTTTATTTCATCATTAATTACTCATACATTCAATACATGCACAAACACTTTCTTTTCTTATTAGCTTATCATCATTCATTTTACTTTTCAAGGTTACACAAATAACTCTAAATTATTTCCAACATTCAATCACCATGTGCACAATCATTTCCAATTTCATCATTTACTTCATAACAGTTAATTCAATTTCTACACAAGATAATCCTAACTTCTTCATGCAATCAACAGAAATAAAGGAATGTGTTGCACCACAGTCAAAGAGAACTCCACATGAAACATCATTAATATAACATATACCTCAGATAAGCTCATCAGTCTCGGTCACTTCTTCACCATCCATGGTGTAAACTTTCCCTTTCTGAAGCGGCTGACTTCCTCCTGCCTTTTGCACCTTGGCCACATTAACCTCCTTCTTCATGGTACTCTTTGGACAATTTGCAGAAAAGTGTCTAGGTTGACCACACTGGAAGCAGAGTCCTTCCCTCCTATACTATCCCAAATTCCAACATATTCCTCTGTGCTGTCTCCCACAATGTGGACAAGTAGGAGCAGGACCAGGAATAATCGCCGTTTGGCCTGTACCCCTTGAAGCTGCTGCTCTAGGATTAACAAGTCCTACAACCGGGACATGATGCATGTCCTACAACAAAACAACTACAACATCATAATCAAAACAAGGCCCAACTACAATTAAAACCTACTCTCCCTGTGGTGAAGAGTACTCCTGCTCGGCCGGGGGTTGTGCTAGCTCAATCTCAGTACCTGTATAAAAATATTAAGGAGGTGGGCATTACACATGAAATAGAATAGCAGTTTCCAACTAGACATAACTACCTGCCAAGTCAAACACAATTAGCACATATCACACATATTTCCAATTCATCATTCCAAACATACTCATTCACATTCGAGCATTCATACTAATTCATCTTTCTTCTTTCCCTTTCTTTTCTTTCACCTATTTATTATTTAACTCACTTCACATTTTGTATATCTTTTCATCTTTTCATTACTCGTGCAACACTAGGATTTAATGCACCTGTTAGGTCATTTGTCACCCATTAGGAGTTTTACACCCACCAGGTCCCTTTGACACCCATCAGGCCATAATACACCCCTTAGACCCATTCTCTTGATCACTTCACTCATTATCATTTCATTCTTTTCCATGTTCAATTTCACATTCTCATTTTTCTTGTTACTCTGCAACACACTAATCCATTAGGTACACAGGCGCCTAACGGGGCGTTTGGGCCTGATGGGTAATGGGGCCTTTGACACTTAACAGGGCACCTAGTGGGTCAGTGTCCCCCAATGGATTAGCTGCTCAACCCATAACTTTACCTTCCTTAATTCCATTATTTATTTAACATACATTCACTCATACCATTTTCACATCTTACATATTCCATAGCTTAAATTCATTTTCATTTCCTTCATACATTTCATTCACTTCTCATCACTCAAGCACAACATATCTCATTCATCATCTAACATACATATTAACACATATTCATAATTATTCACATATCACAACAACATATATTCACAAATATCAGCATGGGTTCAACTCTTTGATTAGCATATTCAACATATTATCATCATTTACTATTATAGGGTTTCATAATCACAATACTAAGCACACTACCTTAGCCAATCATTATATACTAACTAGAGACTACCTCCTAAATCAAGGTAACTGATGAGCATTTTATTTCCCATTATTCCTTGAATTATTTTACTCCTATTATTGATACTTGTTGCCCATTTGACATTGTTTAACTTGATTTAGTGATTTAGAGTTTATTGGACTAATATTCCGAATATTGTTTAATTTGGGATTATTTAGCCTAATTAATTCTATTTCTATTTTCAGGTAATATTTGGCACAAGGACACTTTGGGCATTTTGGAAATGAAGATTGAAGTATTGAAGTGAAGATTGTAATTTGCATTTAGGTCCCTTTTTAGTTGTAATTTTCAGAATAGTGTTTCTTAGGATTTGGGCCCATGTTTTAGGCCCATTTTGTGACTAGAAAGAAGGGACATTCGTGTAAGCCAGAAACAACACTCCCATTTCAGATTTCTCACTCTCTCTCTAGGTTAGAACTTCTCTCTTGGCTCTCATAGCATTTGGTGGCTGCTAGGGTTTTGTTCTTCCCCATTTCTACACGTTTTCCTTGATTTGTGACCATGGAAGGCTAACTTCAAGGGTTAATCCCTTTGGTATTGTATCACTTACTCATGAGCTTTTGTTCTTAATGCTATTTCAATTTCTCTCTACTGTTTTCGTGGTTTATCTCTATTTATGGTTCGCTTAGTTCTATTTATTAGCGATAATCCATGAGTGTGAATGCTTAATTTATGCTAACTCGTAAAAATCCCATGCTTTGGTTTCTGATGCTTAATTAGAAGCTAGGGTTTTGGGGTGAGAACTGAATTTTCGCTTAGTATTTAGGTCTCACGAGTTGAACAGAGGAGAGGAGAGGAATCGATCTTTAGTGAGGTAGGATTGAGTAGTGTACGTAGCCAAAGGGGTTTGCCCGCTTTTGTTTCTGATTTTCTTAGTTTTAATATTCTGTTTTGTGTTTTGTTCTTCACATTTGATACATACAACCCCCCCATTTTACTGCATACTATGTGTTTGATACTTTGCCTAAACCGATATTCGGTGGGAAACGACCTAGGATCATCTTCCTAGTACTACAGAATAAAACCCCTTTTATTTTGATCGGGTACGACCTCGATCAAATTTGGCGCCGTTTCCAGGGAGTATCGGTTCTTGCCAAAGGTCATACAGTAGTTAGTTATAGTAGTTAGTGTAGTTAGTGTGTGAATAAGCATTCTGATAACTGATTGAAAGTTGCCCTGTTGCTGTTTTGCTGTTCTGCATAACTGATGCTATTTTAGTGCTTCTGTGAGTGCCAGTCGACATAGCTGTGGGTGGAATTTTTGCACGAAAATTGGTATCCACACTTGTTTCATCATATATTAGCGTGTTGATGCATCACGGACACTCAGATAGGCACTGGTTGTGAGTTCCAGAAAATTTTTCCAGTTTTAGCAACACTTACTATAAATAGGCGTAACTTTTGATCAGTAACTCGGAATTTGACGAATTTTATATCAAATCGAAGGGAATTTTCTGAATAATCTGATTTTTAAAACTTCTTCATATAAACCCCTCGTTTGGATCCCGAAAAAGGCTTTTTACTATTTCCTTTTTATTTTACAAGTTTTATTTTCATAGTTTTTGGTCCCTGTATTAATTGTTTGACTTGGTTCCCTTTTGAATTTTGTCCTCAAACTTTATGTGATTTGTTTTTATGATTTTAGGGTGCTGAAAAAATTAAAAAAAAATTTTAAAAAATAAAAAAATTTTGTTGCCTATTTTGGTCATGCATATCTGTTACAATCTGCTATGGTTGATGGTATTCTGTTTAGTGCATGACTAGGGGTAACCCAAGCTATTTGCATCCTTACAACCCTAAAATTGATAGCACTTATCACAGATTAGTTACACAAAATAGGAACCAGCCATTAGGTAGTGAGTCAGAGTCATCTTATAGTCCATTTAATTCTAATTCTGATTCTGTTTCTGTTTCTTCTGTTCCTTCTGTTCCTTCTACTTTTGTTCAATCTGATTCTGCTTTTGTTAATTGTGATAACATGGCTCAAACCCCACCAAGGGAAAGGACACTTAGGGAGCTAGCTGCACCTGACTTCACTATTGAAGACTCGTGTATCCGGTATCCTGATGAGGATGTTCCTTTTGAGCTTAGAACAGGACTAATCCATTTGTTGCCCAAGTTTCATGGTCTTTCAGGTGAGAATCCTCATAAGCATCTCAAGAAATTCCACATAGTGTGCACCACTATGAAACCACATGATGTGCAAGAGGATCATGTCTGTCTCATAGCATTCCCACATTCCTTAGAGGGTCTGGCGCAGGATTGGTTATCTGACCTGGCCCCTGGTTCCATCACAAGCTGGGATGACCTGAAGAGGGCATTTCTGGAAAAATTCTTCCATGCAAATAGGACCACTGCAATCAGAAAGGAAATCTCTGGTATCAGGCAACAACATGGAGAGAGTCTCTATGAATATTGGGAGAGATTCAAGAGGTTGTGTGCTTCCTGTCCCCACCATCAAATATCAGAGCAGCTTCTCATCCAGTACTTTTATGAGGGCCTCAACTTTATGGAGAGAAACATGGTAGATGCTGCAAGTGGTGGTACATTAGGAGATATGACACCCTTACAAGCCAGAAGCAAAATTGAGAAGATGGCTTCCAACTGTCATCAATTCCATGCAAGAAGCAATAGTGATGCAATAGTTGTGAGGGATGTAAATGATGTTGGTGCAGACTCGGGCAAGGTTGAGAAGCTTGAGGAGAAAATTGATTCTCTTACAACATTGGTCACACAATTGGCTGTCAATTAGAAAAAGATGATACTTCCTGCTAGAGTGTGTGGCTTATGCACATCCATTGAGCACCCCACAGATGCATGCCCTTCCCTTCAACAGCAACAATCGATGACCAGTGGTGACCGACCCGAGGCCTATGCGGCCAACATATACAACAATAGAGGCCCACAACAACACAATCATGACCTCTCTTCCAATAAATACAACCCTGGATGGAGGAACCATCCTAACCTCAAGTGGTCTGATCAACAACAGCAACCTCCTCCTAATGTTCCATTTCAGAACACCGTTGGACCGAGTAGACCCCCATATGTACCTCCTCCAATCCAGCAGCAAAGGCAACAACAACAACAACAGCAGCAGCAAGTGGTTCATCCTACACCATCAGCCCCTCCATCCAACCAACCTACCTTGGAGGAGTTGGTGAGGCAAATGACCATGCAAAACATCCAATTTCAACAAGAGACTAGAGCATCCATTCAGAGACAAGAGGCATCTATCCAGACTCTGACAAATCAGATGGGTCAAATGGCAACTTCTCTCAATAACTTGCAATCTCAAAATTTTGACAAATTGTCATCCCAAACTGTGATCAACCCTCAGAATCAGAATGTGAGTGCCATCAAACTGAGGTCAAGAAAGCTGCTTGTCACACCCACACCACAACCTCACCTCAACAATGATGCTCTAGCTTCCTCTAAAGGGAAGAGCCAAGTGGTAGATGAAGGTGAGCATGCTAGAACCTAGGAGAATCATCCAACTCGACCTTCCTCAACTTCAACCACAAGCCCTGCTGTTGTCCTACAACCTCCTCCTGTTCCTCTTACATTCCCACCAAGAGTGCCTCAAAACAAAAGGGTGGAAGAGGTGGACAATGACATTCTTGACACATTAAGGAAGGTGGAAGTCAACATACCCCTTCTTGATGCTATAAAATAGATTCCAAGGTATGCGAAGTTCCTTAAGGAGTTGTGCACTCATAAGAGAAGACTCAAGGGTAATGAGAGGATAAGCATGGGAAGGAATGTCTCCGCTCTCATAGGTAAACCTATCCCTCACATTCCTGAAAAATGCAAGGATCCTGGAACTTTCTCTATACCTTGCATCATAGGCAATGTTAAGTTTGAAAATGATATGCTAGATTTAGGAGCATCCATAAATGTCATGCCTATGTCTGTTTTTAAGTCTCTTTCTCTTGGACCTCTTCAACCTACGGGTGTGGTGATTCAATTGGCAAATAGAAGTACTGCCCACCCCGTAGGTTTGAAAGAGGATGTCTTGGTTCGGGTTGAAGAGCTGATCTTCCCTGCTGATTTTTACATACTTGATATGGAAGATGACTCCCCCCGTAATGTTGTTCCTATTATTTTGGGGAGGCCATTTTTGAAAGCAGCCCGAACCAAGATAGATGTGCATTCAGGTTTACTTTCCATGGAGTTTGATGGCAGTGTGATCCGATTCGACATTTTACATGCTATGAAACATTTTCCTGAGGATCACTCTGTTTTCCATGTGGACTTGCTTGATGAGTTGATAGATGAGCATATGCTTGACTTTTTGCATCATGATTTTGAATTGTCATCTTTCACTGATTCATTTACTTGTCCATCATGCACTAATTCCGGATGGTGCACCGCATGCATTGAAATAGCTCAGTTTCTAGACTCTGCTACTGCATCTGATGATTCATATGTTATAGATTCAGATTATGCTAACCCCATAACTGTTATGCATGAGTATGATTCACTTATTCAGGTGCAGGCAGCAGAATCCATTTCTGCTATCCCTTTAGTTCCATCTATTATACAGGCACCCTCATTGGACCTGAAGCCCCTCCCTCCTCATCTCAAATATGCTTACTTGGAGGATGAGCAGAAACTCCCAGTGATCATCTCTACCTCACTTTCTGTTGATCAAGAGGAGAAACTACTGGATGTGATAAGAAAGAACAAGAGGGCAATTGGATGGACTTTAGCGGATATTCCTGGAATTAGCCCCTCCATGTGCATGCACCGAATTTTGTTGGAGGATGGGGCTAAACTAGTGAGACAACCCCAAAGGCGGTTGAACCCCCAGATTCTTGATGTGGTTAAGAAAGAGGTCACCAAGCTGCTCCAAGCGGGTATCATCTACCCAATTTCAGATAGCACTTGGGTGAGCCCGGTGCAAGTTGTCCCCAAGAAGTCTGGTGTCATAGTTTTCAAAAATGAAAGGGATGAGTTCATTCCTACTCGGGTGCAGAACAGTTGGAGAGTCTGCATTGATTACAGAAAGCTCAACCAGGCGAGTGGCAAAGATCATTTCCCTCTCCCCTTCATTGATCAGATGTTGGAGCGCCTGACAGGTAAATCTCATTATTGCTTCTTAGATGGTTTCTCTGATTATTTTCAAATTTGCATTGCACCAGAGGACCAACATAAGACCACATTTACCTGTCCTTTTGGCAAATTTGCATATAGGAAGATGCCTTTTGGCCTATGCAATGCTCCTGCCACATTTCAAAGATGTATGATGAGTATTTTTGCTGACTTGCTCGAGCATTGCATAAAGGTCTTCATGGATGATTTTAGTGTTTATGGCTCCTCATTTGATGCATGTCTTGATAATTTGACTAAGGTGCTTAACAGGTGCATTGAGACTAACCTTGTCTTGAATTTTGAAAAATGCCACTTCATGGTAGAACAAGGCATAGTCTTAGGGAACATTGTTTCGCACAAGGGCATAGAAGTTGACCCTGCTAAGCTGCATGTAATATCACATTTGGCTTACCCCTCTTGCGTGCGAGAGGTGCGTTATTTTCTTGGCCATGCAGGTTTCTATCGCAGGTTTATTCAGAACTTTAGCAACATTGCCCTTCCTCTATCCAAGCTGCTTCAAAAGGATGCCCCATGGGAATTTGGAGACCAATGCAAGAGGGCATTTGATGAATTGAAGAAAGCACTGGCCACCACCTCCATCATCCAACCACCTGATTGGACCCTCCCATTTGAGCTCATGACTGATGCTTCAAATTATGCTTTGGGAGCAGTTCTCTCCGAAAGGGTTGGTAAGCTGTCGCATGTGATTTATTATGCTTCTAGGACTTTAGATGCAGCACAGGTTAATTACACAACAACTGAAAAAGAACTTTTGGCTATTGTTTTTGCACTTGACAAGTTTAGATCATATTTGCTTGATTCTAAGGTTGTAGTGTACACTGATCATGCTGCTCTGAAGTATCTTTTGAAAAAGACAGATTCCAAACGTAGGTTGATTAGGTGGATGTTGCTCCTCCAGGAGTTTGATCTTGAGATTCAGGATCGGAGTGGTGCGCATAACCTTGTCGCAGACCACTTGTGCAGGATAGAGAGAGGAGGATGCATTTCCTATCCGGGATGACTTCCCGGATGAGTAGCTTTTATCTTTACATGTTTCCCATCCCCTTCCCCAAACTCCTTGGTTTGCTGACATAGTTAATTATCTGGTTGCTTCTGTTTTTCCTACCTTGGCATCCAAAGCTCAAAGAGACAAATTAAAGAGCGATGCCAAGTATTATGTATGGGATGACCCCTATTTGTGGCGTTTTTGTAGTGATCAGGTCATTCGCAGGTGCATTCCAGATCATGAGATCCAATCGGTTCTCCAGTTTTTCAATGCTTCACCAGTTGGAGGCCACCTTGGGACTCAAAGGACAACACGAAAGGTGCTGGATTCTGGATTTTATTGGCCTACCTTCTTCAAGGATGCAAGCAACATCTGTAGCTCATGTGAGCAATGTCAAAGATCAGGAGGCACACTTTCTTGGAGACAGCAGATGCCTCAACAACCTATGTTGTTCTGCGAGGTGTTTGATGTCTTGGGTATAGACTTCATGGGCCCTTTTCCTGTCTCTTTTGGTTTTCATTATATTTTGCTTGTTGTGGACTGTGTCCAAATGGGTGGAAGCTAAAGCCACCCGGACGAATGACTCTGCGGTTGTTGTGGATTTTGTTAGGTCTCACATATTTTGCAGGTTTGGCATACCCAGAACCATAGTCAGTGATCAAGGCACCCACTTCTGCAACAGATCCATGAAAGCCTTGCTCAAGAAGTATGGGGTTGTGCACAAAGTTTCCACACCATATCACCCCCAAACCAATGGGCAAGCTGAGATTTCAAACAGAGAGATTAAAAGGATCTTGGAGAAGATGGTGCGCTCGAATAGGAAAGATTGGAGCACAAGACTGGAGGATGCTCTTTGGGCACATCGGACCGCCTACAAGGCACCCATAGGGATGTCACCCTATTGGGTTGTCTTTGGTAAGGCATGCCACCTACCTGTGGAGATTGAGCACCGTGCATACTAGGCTGTGAAACAATGTAACTTGGACCTTGATTTGACGGGTGAGCAAAGGAAGCTTCAGTTGAGTGAGTTGGATGAGATCCGGTTGGAGGCCTATGAGAACTCTATGTTCTACAAGGAGAAGACCAAAAAGCTCCATGATAGCTCAATTTCTAGAAAGGAGTTCTTGGTTGGCCACAAGGTGTTGCTCTACAACTCTCGGCTTGGTCTCATGAGTGGAAAGCTCCGCTCCAAGTGGATTGGACCATTTATTGTCACTCAATTAAAAAGAATTTACATTTTTAATTTATTATTATTGTAATTAAAATTATTTTTATATATTTATTTTTGGTGCGTAGAAGAAGTCCAAAAGATCTCACCACAAATATTAAAGTTGGGTGAGAAAAATTGAGTTACTAAAACACAACCAATTTTAGATAAAAATAGAAAGAAAACTACATTTTGAATTATTACTATTTAATTATTTAAAAAAATTATAAAAAAAAGTGATAAAAGAAGAAGAAGAAGAAGAAGAAGTACCTGGACACCGGGTATAGAAGAGTAGTAGTAGTAGAGAAAGGATCACATTCTCTTGCAGGAAACAGAGGAAATGAGAATGACAGAAGAGATGATGCGTGCACTGCATGCGCCTGAGGTTGAGAGGGGTTTTTCTTTGCACGAAATTATGTACAGTCCTCCCTTAAAAAAAAAATTTCTCCCATTCCAAAGTGAAGAATGACTTCTATTTATAGTAATAAATCCAGTTTAGAAAAATTTGTCCAAAATCAATTGAAATCTTTTTCAAATATTTATGATTAAAACAAATATTCAATTAAATCAAATTGATTCTGGATTTCTCAAATTGATCTTCAAAATTTTTTAATTGATTTTGAAATGATTCTCAAAATTTTCTAAATTGATTTTTTATTAATTCTCAAAATCTATCTCTTTTTAAAAATAATTGATTTTCAATCTTTTGAATTGATTAAAAAAAAAAAGAAAGAAAAAAAATTTCAATCTTTTGAATTTAATCAAAAAAAAAAAAAGAAAGAAAAAAAATTTCGATCTTTTGAATTGATTGTCAAAATTTGAATTGATTTTCAATCATTTCAAGAAGAGGATAATCCTTTCCAAATAATTTTTTGATTTGAAATAAAAAGTTTTCAATGGCAAAAAAAACTCAACTCAATCAAATTGATTCTCAATCCTCTTTAATTGAATTAAAAAATTTACTTGATTCGCAATCGATTCTCAATTTATTTTAGAATTAATTTTCAATCTTTTAAAAAAAAAAAGTTGATAACTCCTTCAAAATAAAACATGTCATCAACTAGATTCAAATTGATTTCAATCAAAATTTTTTAATTTGTCAAAAAATCAATTGTAATCTGTTTTCAAATATTTATGATTATAAAAAGAACCTTTAATTAAATCAAATTGATTCTCAATTTCTCAAATTGATTTTCAAATGATTTTGAAATGATTCTCAAAATTTTTAAATTGATTATCAAAATCTTTTTTTTTAAAATAATTGATTTTCAATTTTTTGAATTGATTTTGTCAAAATTTTGGACACAATCTTTTCAATTAATTTTTCTTCTCAAAAATTTTCAAAGCACTTTTTATTTTGCTTTTTTTTAAAATAAATCCCAAAAATAACTTAATAGACATTAATTAGAAAATAATGGGTCCAAACAAACTCTTTTTTTTATTTTATTTATAAAATTCAATTATAAAAACTTGAGGATAAAAATCTAATTAATCAAAATATTTACAAATTATAATTTTTGACCCCGGACAAAATTGTGTGGCTACAGTTGCCCCTCTTTACTTGTTGCTTATTAGAGAGCAGGCAAACCAGGGTTTGCATGCTATCATGTAAGGAAAGAGTAAAGAAATAGACACTGATTTTGTTTGGGAAAGGAACGAGAAACATACATGTTAGATATGGAAATTCCTATTGAAAAAATTCATAATAGGTAATCCTCAAAATGATCTTCGGCGTTGTGCCGGGCGTCAAAAGACCCAAAATGATTTTCGACATTTCTGTCGGGGCATCAAAGAGCCCAATAACAACTATGATTCTTCAGCGTTTCTGCCAGGATATCATGAAAAGCCTAATAATAACGACGATTCTTCGACATTTCTGTCAGGATATCACGAAAGCCTAATAACAATGATGATTCTTCGACATTTCTGTCAGGATATCACGAAAGCCTAACCAACATCAAAATGACTTTCGGCGTTTGTGTCGGGCGTCAAAAGGCCCAAAATAGATTTTCGACATTTCTGCCGGGGCAACAAAAAGCCCAACCAACATCAAAATGACTTCAGCGTTTGTGCCGGGCGTCAAAAGAACCAAAATGATTTTCGACATTTCTGTCGGGGCATCAAAAAGCCCAACCAACATCAAAATGACTTTGGCGTTTATGCCGGATGTCAAAAGACCCAAAATGATTTTTAACATCTTTGTCGGGGCATCAAAAAGCCCAACCAACATCAAAATGACTTTAGCGCTCATGCCGGGCGTCAAAAAACCCAAAATGATTTTTGACATTTCTGCCAGTGTAGTGGACCTATAGTAAACCGAGCGAATAACCGACCGTATCCTCATTACTCTAGTTGATATGACGCTGAAACAGGGCTTTCGGTCGGAGACATACACCGAGCAAACTGGGTATCTACTGAGAAGTTACCTATAGATAAGATTAGCTCCGAGCACAGGATTTTATTCCTTATCCTTATCGTTTACAGTCTTATCAAGCTATAACTACTCTTAGATTCCCACGACTCTTGGTTAGATATAACAGCATTGGATAGAATTTATCATCTATAAGGTTTATGGTTATGATCTTATCATATCCTATACAAATCCTAGTTGAATTCTTCCTCCTAAGAAGCCTTATCAAGACGGCTCACAACATACAGGTAATCCCCTATAAGAACCACCATGCTATAGGGGCTAAGGTATGTCTTTTCATCCCTAAGTTGACACCAGCACACACGTTGTTGACTGGGAAGAACCTGATTATCCCAACTGGATATTTAGAAATCCTATAAAGTCCTACATTAATATCTTGATTGAGATCATTCTTCAAGGCTTTTCCATAGCTTTAAGGTTGATCTTGGTTAAGGACACGACATTGGCGCCGTCTGTGGGAAACCGAATAACATATCATTCCCACCACCATCATGGTTACCACTAGAAGCCAAGTGGGTGATCTGCGAGATCGCATCACCCGTACCCGTGGCAGGCCTAGAAACACTGATACCAACGATCCGCAACCACACTCTGCTGGTGATCTGCGTAACGTTCTCAACCAAAACCGTGGGAGCACTGCACCACCGCCACAAACGTCTCATTCTGGGGCTAGAAATAACCCCCAACCACCAGACCAATCACAAAGCCAGCCACCTCAAAACCATAGCCAAAGCCGTAGCAGAAATCACGCTACTCATTCCCAAATACCACGATCCTCCCTTCCTAAGGCAGGGAGTAACCCTCAGCCTTTGTAGGTTTTACCAACCATAATGGGACCACCACCACCACCACCCCCTCCTACACCCCCACCCTCCACCCATGGCGACTCAAGTAGCACAGCCCCTACCACCCGCGACACGTCTAGGACCACTGGAAACCGAGTACATCATGGACGAAACACCCAACGAACCCCTCCCGCTCCACCTAATCCTGACCACATAAGCACAACTCCTAGAACTAGGTTGAATCCGGGAAGAACCGCCCAAGGAAATTCTCGCCGTAGCCATTCCGTCGGAAGGTCCTACGCAACATCAGCTTCTGCTCGGGCTCGGGAGCAGGAGATGATTAATATCCTAAACAGATAGACAACTCTAATCGAACAACAAGGACGGGCTATTGCCGACCTACAGCAACAAGCGATGGCCAGGTTGGTACAAACTCAAACAATTGTTCCTCCCCAAACTACTACACCCCAAACCAACAACCCACAACCTCTCCCGGTAATGCAACTTCCTCCACCGATAAACACACAAAACAGCCTTACCACAAACCAGGAGCAGGGGGATTTTCACCCTGGTCACCCCTTTACTCCCCATATCATGGCATTTCAAACTCCACAAGGATACTTGGGCCCCTCAAACGTTCCACACTACAACGGCCTAACCGATCCGGTAGACCACATTGTATCATATGAGGGTGCGATGAATTACTATGGGGGAGAGGAAGAAATGAAATGCCGAGCTTTTTCTATGACTCTCGAACCCTCAGTGTTACGTTGGTACTCGTCCCTCCCTCGAAATTCAATAAATTCGTGGGAGGAGATGAAAAGAGTATTTCTGAACAGATATACAGCTAGCTGCATCCAACCCAAGTCCGACCATACCCTAGCTGCAGTGACACAAAGACAAGACGAGTCCTTGAAAGATTATTTATCACGCTTCCACGCCGAAGCTAGCACAGTCCCTCGTTTAGAACCTGGTGTAGCAGTGCTTTTGTTTACACAAGGATTGCAAACAGGAGATTTCAGAAAGTCGTTGATCGGAAAACCTCCGAAAGACATGGCCGAGTTAAGACTAAGGTCGAACAAATTCATCAATTTGGAGGAATTCCACAAAGGACAGAAAATCAGAGAAGAGAGACAGTGGACAGATCCTCAAGGCCAAAACAAACAGAAACGTGACGAACGTTTTGGTAACAGACACGATAGAAACGACCGAGATCGAAGGGTTCCTCCGAGGAATAAGTTTTAGGATTACACCCCGTTAACCGTTCCAAGGAGCCAGATATTAAGGGAGACTATGCAGACTGACTTACGCTCGGCCCAAAGACCCCCGTCTTTAAGAAAGGGCGTACAGCATGATAGGTCGAAGTATTGTGACTTCCACAAAGGTTATGGCCACACTACCGACGAGTGCATATGGCTACGTGATTTGATTGAAGAGATGATCAGAGATGGCAAGCTACAGCAGTATATCAGGGACGCAGCCGGCCGAAGGAACAGAAATAGATCTCAGTCTCTAGCAAAATCCAAGCGACAAAGAAGCAAGTCACCGGACGATCGGGACACTGGGAGGCAGAAAACCGATCCTCTTACTGCTCTTAAGTCAAACACAAATAAAAGCGACTTCCTAGTTAATACCATTGCGGGAGGTTTTTCTGGAGGTGGGGAGAAGAAAGCTGATAGAAAAAAGTACATCAACCAGATCCTGGCAGTCAGCCAAAAACCGATCGCCAAGAGATCAACAAAAAACATTCCCATTATTTTTTACGACGAGGATTTAGATGGAATACTCCCGGGCCATAATGATCCCATGGTAATTATGAGGTAAAACGAGTTTTTTTTTATCAAGGTAGTTCGGCGGATATAATGTTTTTCCCGTTATTCAAAGCTTTGAAACTCAGGGAGTGTAATCTCACTCCCTTTGAAGGAGAACTGATTGGTTTTACTGGGGACATTGTTGAACCAAAGGGTTACATCCAACTCCCCGTAACCCTCGGTCAACAACCCTCAGCCAGGACCGAGATCGTAAAGTTTTTGGTGGTTGATTGTCCGGCAGCATATAATGCCATACTTGGGAGAACATCTTTGCAAGCATTTGGGGCAGTGGTATCAACAGTTCATTTGGCCATGAAGTTCGTCGGAACTGATGATAGAGTCGTAACGGTCAAAGCAGAGCAGGATGCAGCAAGAAAATGTTATAATGCTAGCCTGGGGAAAGTGAAAAGCAAGGATCCGAGCAATCTGGAAAGAGTTTCTTTGGGTAAGGGAAATGTCAACCTGGCGGACCTGGATATGCGGGACCAATCCGAAAGAAATAGACCAACCCCAAAAGGACAATGGGAGTTCTTAACGTTATCTGACGACCCCCTCAGGCAGGTGAAAATCGGTTCTGATTTGCCCACATGCGTTAAAGAAGAATTGGCCGCACTATTAGTCGCGAATAAAGATTTGTTCGCTTGGACATCAGTCGATATGCCAGGAATCGACCCCAATTTTATTTGTCATAAGTTGAGCATCATACCGGGGTCGAAACCAGTGGCGCAATGCAAAAGGAAAGTTAGCGCGGAAAAGGCCGTGGCAATAGAGGAAAAGGTTGCTGAACTACTCCGAGCAGGCTTCATTCGGGAAATTGACTACACAAACTGGTTGGCAAACACCGTCTTAGTCAAAAAACCCAATGGAAAATGGAGAATGTGTGTTGATTACACAGACTTGAACAAAGTCTGTCCTAAAGATCAATACCCACTCCCTGTTATTGACAAACTCGTCGACAGTTCAGCTGGTTACAAACTCTTATCATTCATGGATGCTTACTCTGGTTACAACCAGATTCCAATGTTCCCGGCCGATCAGGACAAAACGGCATTTATCACCGACAGGGCAACTTACTGTTACAACGTCATGCCATTTGGGTTGAAGAATGCGGGAGCTACTTATCAGAGAATGATGAACAAGATTTTTCAAGGTATGATCGGCTCGAATATGGAGGTATACATAGATGACATCATCGCAAAAAGTAGACAGCAAGAGAATCATGCCAAGGACCTCACAACAATACTCGATCGGGTAAGGAAATATTCCATGAGACTGAATCCGGAAAAGTGTGTATTTGGAGTTCCAGCCGGTTCTTTCCTCGGATTTATGTTAACCGAGAGAGGAATTGAGGCCAATCCGATAAATGTAAAGCAATCCTAGATATGAGGAGCCCAGCAAATCTTAAAGAAGTTCAACAACTCACGGGCCGAGTGGCGGCACTCTCCAGGTTCTTATCCCAAGCCGCTCGGAAAGCTTTGCCGTGGTACCAGCTCCTTAGGAAAAACAAGGATTTCCTTTGGGATGAGCACTGTGAACAAGCTTTTATTCATTAAAAGAATATCTTTCCAGCCCACCAGTCTTACACAGCCCTCTTCCTGGTGAGAACCTCATTCTATATATGTCGATAGCGGAAGCGGCGGTCAGTTCGGTTCTGGTACGAGATAACGCAGGTACAGAAGCCCCAGTATATTGTGTTAGCCGAGCACTTCAAGGATCAGAGTTGAGGTATCAAAGACTTGAGAAACTTGCGTATTGTTTGATCACATCCGCTCGAAGATTGAGACAGTATTTTCAGGCGCATAGAATCTTGGTAAGAACCGCTCAACCTCTAAGACAAGTTCTTCACAAACCTGACCTAGCTGGCAGAATGGTTTCATGGTCTGTCGAACTTTCCGAATTCGACATTACCTATGAACCAAGAAAGGCAATGAAATCGCAAGTGCTTGCCGATTTTGTTACTGAGTTCACAGATATCCAGACAGACAACTCTCAAAATCTTTGGTCAGTTTATGTGGATGGATCGAGTAATAGGAAAGGCGCTAGAGCTGGAGTCATCATTGAAAACCCCGAGGGATTGTGTATGGAATACTCTTTGAAATTTGAGTTTCAAACCTCGAACAATCAAGCGGAATACGAGGCAGTCCTGGCAGGCCTCAAGATGGTTCACGAGTTTGGAGCAGAGCAAGTGTCAGTTTTCAGCGATTCACAACTCGTAGTTTCTCAGATCAAGGGTCAGTACTCGGCAAAGGAGCCCATTTTACAAAAATATCTGGAAGAGGTAAAACGAATCATCTCAAACTTTTCTGAATTTAACATTTCACATGTACCGAGAGATTCGAATTCTCGAGCCGATATTCTATCCAAATTGGCAAGTACAAAAGGGTCGGAAAATAACAAAACTCTGATACAAGAAACTATTCCCCGACCTAGCGTCATTTTGGCGGTCTCAATATCTCAGTCATGGATGGACCCAATTCTTACTTACTTGCAACATGGGTTTGTCCCCCAAGATCAGTCTGAAGCTCGGAAATTAGTGAAAAAGGCCGCCCAATACACAGTTCTAAATGGAGTCTTGTACAAGAGAGGTTTTGGATCCCCCATGCTCAGATGTGTCAATCCATCCCAAGCTGAGGAAATCTTGGAGGAGATTCATGGCGGTATTTGCAGCCATCACATGGGAGGAAAGTCCTTGGCGAGAAAAGTAATCTGAGCGGGCTATTTTTGGCCTACACTGCAGAAAGACGCTATGGAACATGTCAAGAAATGTACTCAGTGCCAATTTCACAGTGACGTCTATCAAAAGCCTGCTGAAGAGTTACACTCTCTCGGCGCACCTTGGCCTTTTTACCAATGGGGCATGGACATCATAGGAAAGTTTCCCACTGCACCAGGCCAACTCAAATTTGCAGTAGTGGCTATTGATTACTTCACCAAATGGATCGAAGCAATGCCATTAGCAACGATCTCAACAGCTCGGATTCAATCTTTCTTTGTCAAAGAGGTAATTTCTCGGTTCGGAGTGCCACATGCCATAGTCATAGACAATGGATCTCAGTTTGCAGCATATCACTTCCAACAATTAGCAGCCGATCTAAACATTACTCACTATTTTAGTTCCGTTGAACACCCACAAACAAATGGGTTAGCCGAGGCTGCCAACAGAACCATCTTAGATGGGATCAAAAAGAAGCTCGGAAACGCTGCTGGCACTTGGGCAGATAAACTTCCGAGCGTCCTATGGTCACACAGGACAACAATACATTCGTCCACAGGTGAAACCCCTTTTCGTTTGACATACGGCTGTGACGCAGTCATCCCAATCGAAAAGCATATTCCCACCTTCAGGACACTTGAACGTCCCTCGGAAACAAACGACCATTTGATCAGTGAAGAGCTGGTGTTGTTGGAAGAAGTTCGCAAAAAGGTCGCAGCCCATGAGAGTAGAATGAAGGAGCGGCAGGCTCGGGAATACAACAAGAAGGTACGACCAAGGAATTTTGAAGTTGGTGACTTAGTCCTACGCCGAGCAGATATTGACAAAGGAAATGCTGGAGTCGGAAAGTTGAAACCAAATTGGGAAGGCCCCTACCGAGTGAAAGCTAAATCCGGATCTGGAGCATACAAATTGGAGACTCTCTCGGGCACGGAAGTCGGTAACTCATGGAACGTGGCCAAGCTCAGGGCTTATTACAGTTAAGCTCACACTTTGACTTCCACTGTTAGGATAGTTTATTTTTCAATAATGTTTAGGTCGAATAAACGAAGGATAACATCCTTCTTAGATTAGTGACAATGGTTAGAAGATTAATAGGAATTTGTTAGCAGATGAATAATTTCATTTTTTGTAATCGTTTATCAATAAATGCTTCGGTTTATTCGAAATCTTTGTTTGAACATTGTGATGTAACACGCGACTCATTTGGTTCGGCTAGCCACCGAGCCAAACTGAGGCACAACTCTTTACAAGAGTTCAGCAACGTACTTATAGAACGCCCGAATCCAGGAAACTACTTTCCTTACTTCGCGGTCCGAGGATCCCACTTTGGCTAAAGTCGGCGATCCGAGTTCTACTCACAATGAATTATGCTGTTTGAATTCACATTAGTAAATACCGAAACGTGACGAACGAAATAAAAAGTAAATAACAATATGATATCATTATCAAAATGCGCAAAGTAAGGTAAATTGTCTAAAACAACGCTCATCACGAGCGAAAGCAAGATAAAGTAAGTTGTTCAGTAAGGCAGAATACAAAAGCATCAAGTTAAAACGCTCAGAATACATTGAGCAAACGGCAAGATGAAAAAATAGCAAAGGGTGAAATATCATTCTTCAATATCAGATAAAACAACTTGAGAGTCATCAAAGTCTGGTGCCTCGGTCAGCTCCTCAAGGGGATTAGAAAGATCCTCGGCTTGCAGATCTACCTCAGCCCTGGATGAAAGATCAATCAACTTCCCATCTTGAATAGCATGAAATGAATGAGCCCCAACCACCCTTAATTCTAATTCAGGGTTCAGAAATTGAACTTGCTGAATGGCCGAGACAAAGGCATCATCAACCGCTTTCCCCCAGTTGTAGAAGTTGGTCGCCGCCTTCTTCTTGTGAAACAGTGCTTTCTCTCTCAGCTTCCGAGCCACCACCGCCGACTTGTCAACCTCAGCTTTTAATTCATCCACCCTCTGCTGATGCACTTGAAGTTCCTTTTTTAGAGTCTCCTCCGCCTCCTTTTTCTTGATTTCAGCTGCTTTTTGGGAAGCCTTTAAGGAATCTCTCTCCTTAGCCAGCTCCCCCTTATCAGCCTTCAGGTTTTCCAGCTCGTTTTTCACTCGGATCAGCTCATCTGAGAGACTGGCTTCTTGAGCAGCGGAAAGATCCCGAGCTTCCCTTTGCTCGGCGTTGTAGCCAGCGAAAAGACCATCAGGATGTTTGGCCAAGAAATAGGCAAGGTTGGCCCCCCTGAGGAGATACTTAGCAAGTGTCATGTTGCAACGTGACCACTCGTCGGTATTCAGCGTTCCGAAACGAGTGCAATCCGATTCGAGGCAGATGTACTTCCCAAATCTTTCATCAAATTGCACATCCCATATGGATGTGTCAGGAGGATTCTCAGTAGAATTTGGAGCAGCAGCAGTGGTACCAGCAGTAGGAGCAGCAGTAGGCCGGGCACTTGGTCCCTCAGTCCTTGGGTTTACACCCTCGGTTACTTTTTCCTTTCCTTTGTCCACTCGTCGGCGTCGGTGAAGGGGTTGAAGAGGAGAAGTTGATTGAACTTGACCACCAGGGGCCATAGAAACAGTTGAAGCAACAGCAACCATATTGGCGGCTGGCCGAGGAGAAGCCTCGGCAGCCTCGGCAGAAGGAGTTGGGCTAGAAGTACTCAAGCTTGGAGTACTCAGATTTGAGGATCCAGAAGTGGTGGGAGTTTTTCTCTTCTTACCACCTTGACCTTGAACCAGAGCTGCCAGGCGAGCGGCCATGTTTTCTGCAAACAAAACATATAGATGTTAGAGCCGATCAAACCACAAATTCAAAGAAAAACAAAACCAATAGATATAAGAGCCGATCAAACCACAAAATTGAAAAGCAAAATAAATACACTATACCAAGCTCCGTTTTAACTTCAGAAGAAGGGATATTCACAATATCCCTCGTCTCTATTATCCCATTTTTCTGCAAGTAACTTTCAACCGACCGACAAACCTCCTTTTCAAATTCAGCAAGTTCTTTCCAGTCAGAAGAATAGGAAGCGATTGATCGATTAAAGAAACTGGCACTCCATTGGAGAGGAAACAACGGAAGTGGCCGTCTTTCCCCAGGTCGGGTAAACCAGCAGACCCCAGTACCATTAAAGTTATACTTAAAGAAAAAAGGTTTGAATCCCTTCCAGGACTCAGAGTATTTGGTAAATAAAGCATATCCTCTGCGAGACTTAAAAGAAACCCAGGGTTTCTTAGCCGAACCTTTCTCAAACGAATTACACTGTGGAGCAAAAAGATGGAAAAAGATACGAAGATTACAAGCCCAATTCATGGCTGAGCAAACCTGTTCAAAAACCTTCACGAACGCCCATGCGTTCGGATGCAGCTGAGTAGGGGCCACTCTTAGGAAGTTCAGAACCCCCATCTCAAAATCAGTAAAAGGCAGCCTTATCCCAAGCCTAGTGATCACCTCTTCGTAAAAATAGAAGCCTGTACTACCCTCAGGAATCTTGGTGCAGACTCTCTCACCCACTGGAGTAATGGAGTACAAATTCCATGTGTTATCTCCTGGACATGGCAAAATTATGGCTCGTGTTTGGTCTAGTGATTGATGTGTCGTAAGCTCTGATTGAGTGCCAAGAACCTCTCGGTCCACCCAGTCATATTCAGCTGAATATGGTGGAAGAGGGTACAAGTCGGGATTAGTAACACACTTTCTCTTCATACCTGAGGAAAAGGGGGCACACTTGGAGTCAGAACCACAAAAACTTTACCAAATACTTACGGTCTGTTTGGGAACACCTCCCTTTCTGGGCAGAATTTCCCAAAACCGATTGAAATGTCTAATACCTCTATGAAGCCTCCTTAACCTCCTTTGTTCTACCCTTTCGGCGATCCTATACTGAATCACACCTTGCCTGAACTCTCTCAAAGTCCGAGGGAAATGCATGGCTATCGGCTTAACACAAACCTCGGGGTTCCCTCCCTTATGTGTTCTTGGCACATCAGAGTTTACAGATTCCTCACTCATGATAAATGATGCTCCAGTACCAACCCTAAGAAGTTAAGTGCAGAAAAGCGTAAAGCAAACCTAAGAAATTCTACAGCGGTCACTCAATAGGCGGTAAAGCGGATAAAGAAGTTTGAGGGGCAAGTGAGGTATCACAGCAACAACAACAAAACGATTTGGGGTTTTCACTGAACCCAGAAAGTAAACCCCACAATCCAGAAAAGCCAAAAATAACACCCTAAAAACCCAGAAAGAATGACACCCTCAAGACCCATAAAAAATAACACTCGCAAAACCCAGAAAATCCAAAAACCCAGAAATGTGTAAAGTTTTTCAAAACCAGGAAAGTGAGTAAACCTAGAAATGTACAAATAAAGCGATTTATTCAAAAATCGGCGACAAAGAAACAGTAGTGGAGCATGAACAGCAATGAAGCATTAGAAGCAAAATCCAACACTTGGAAATGCAGTAAACAAATAGCAACAACCACATGCAAGAACGAAGAGGACATCAAAATAGCAAAAATAGAAATGCTCTGAAGAAGAAAGTTCAGTTACCTGCTAGTAGTGAGTGATCAAGAAAAGCAGAAAAGACTGAGGTACGCAAGGCAAAAAGAAATGCAGAGGAAGCGTCAATCAAGACTCTGGCAAGAAGCTGTTGCAAGGAGGCCTTTGTACAGTTTCGTTTCTGGTTTCCAATTTCTCAGGAGAACGTACGAAGAAGAAAGAGAAGAAATGAGTGAATGAGGAACCACCCTTTGATTTTCTTTTAACTTCCCTCCACTATCTCAAAAAGTTTGGGCTTTAGATGAAAAAAGCCCATTTAGCGTTGAAAAACAAGTACGTGGCACCTCTGATGGATTTGAAATCATAACGGTACGTTTCCCAATAAAATTAAAGACACGTGTAAACTCAGGGAGAAATGGAAGGTCACTCCAAGGTCAATCAAACGACAGCCTGGATCGAAGCGCAGAAAGGCTCGGATTTCCTCCTCAATCACCGAGAATTCAGTTGGAAAATAATTCGTTTGTCTCATAAGCTCGGCAGGACTCGAATCACCCAACCGAGCTTGGGGGGCTTATGTAGTGGACCTATAGTAAACCGAGTGAATAACCGACCGTATCCTCATTACTCTAGTTGATATGACGCTGAAACAAGGCTTTCGGTCGGAGACATACACCGAGCAAACTGGGTATCTACTGAGAAGTTACCTATAGATAAGATTAGCTCCGAGCACAGGATTTTATTCCTTATCCTTATCGTTTACAGTCTTATCAAGCTATAACTACTCTTAGATTCCCACGACTCTTGGTTAGATATAACAGCATTGGATAGAATTTATCATCTACAGGGTTTACGGTTATGATCTTATCATATCCTATACAAATCCTAGTTGAATTCTTCCTCCTAAGAAGCCTTATCAAGACGGCTCACAGCATACAGGTAATCCCCTATAAGAACCACCATGCTATAGGGGCCAAGGTACGTATTTTCATCCCTAAGTTGACACCAGCACACACGTTGTTGACTGGGGAGAACCTGATTATCCCAACTGGATATTTAGAAATCCTATAAAGTCCTACATTAATATCTTGATTGAGATCATTCTTCAAGGCTTTTCCATAGCTTTAAGGTTGATCTTGGTTAAGGACACGACAGCCAGGGCATCAAAAAGCCCAATAACAACTATGATTCTTCAGCGTTTCTGCCAGGATATCACGAAAGCCTAATGACAGCGATGATGCTTCGACATTTCTATCAGGATATCACGAAAGCCTAATAACAACGATGATGCTTCGACATTCTGTCAGGATATCACGAAAGCCTAACCAACATCAAAATGACTTTCGGCGTTTGTGCTGGGCATCAAAAGACCCAAAATGATTTTCGACATCTCTGTCGGGGAATCAAAAAGCCCAACCAATATCAAAATGACTTTAGCGTTTGTGCTGGGTGTCAAAAGACCCAAAATGATTTTCGACATTTCTGTCGGGGCATCAAAAAGCCCAACCAACATCAAAATGACTTTGGCGTTTATGTCGGGCATCAAAAGACCCAAAATGATTTTCGACATCTCTGTCGGGGCATCAAAAAGCCCAACCAACATCAAAATGACTTTAGCGCTCATGCCGGGCGTCAAAAAACCCAAAATGATTTTTGACATTTTTGCCAGGGCATCAAAAAGCCCAATAACAACTATGATTCTTCAGCGTTTCCGCCAGGATATCACGAAAGCCTAATGACAACGACGATGCTTCGACATTTCTGTCAGGATATCACAAAAGCCTAATAACAACGATGATGCTTCGACATTTCTGTCAGGATATCACGAAAGCCTAACCAACATCAAAATGACTTTCGGCGTTTGTGCCGGGCGTCAAAGGACCCTAGATGATTATTAATTTTGAATAATCAAGTTCTGCTGATGCAAATAGTAATGAATAGAATGAAATCAATGCAAATGATATTGTTAATGAAAAACTGGTATGTTGCAACTGGTATAATGCAATGGATAATGTAACTGGTGCAAATGATGTCAAAAATGCATTATGCAAAATGAACTCAATACAAATGATGTGAATGACAAGGAAATGAATATGATTTGGAATCGACAATGCAACTCTAACTTTTTCTAATGTAAACCCATCAAGAAATAACGGGTCTAAAACGCAAAATTTTTTTTAACAAGATAAACTAGTTTCAACCCTTTTGCTCTTGAACACCAATACTGGGCCATACCAAAATCTTATCAAGACAGGCACGGACAAATCTTTAACAACCTCTTTAATAACATCTTTTGAAAACTCAGCAATCTGACATTTGTCAATAATTAATCATCATCAAACAACCTGAACTTTCCAAAATCTGCCCCACTGTATTGTGCTAAAAACAATTATTGGGGAATCAAAGTAATGCCCCAATATTTTTCATCTAGAGACCAACAATTAATCTCTTCAAATACTGCCCCAGTTTACTGTCTCAGCGACAAATGCAATGGAATCAATAATACTTCTAATTTCTCTTCAAAAACTGCCCCAGTATCTCATTCTAGGGTTTATCAACAAGAAATTTCAAAATTGCCCTAGTTGAATATGATAGTAATATTTGCAAGGGGATGAACAATATGCTTGACCTCTCTTCAAAACTGCCCCAGTATTTCTTTCTAGGGCTTGTTAGAAATTTCCAAACTTCCCTAGTTTGCTGGCAACAAAACTTTTCAAAACTGCCTCAATTTGGACAATGTATCATCGAGGGTATGAAATCTTAAAAATTGCCTCAGTGCAACCTTCAGGACTTCTTTTCTGGTTCTATTTGCAATTTCCAATATCTCTTTGTTAAGAACAAGTTGGTTTGTGCTTGAGGATATTTTTTTTATTTATTTTTTTTTCCCTAAATTTTGCCTAGGAAACCCAATGTAGGTTCCTAGCGGGATTTTATCTTATGATCCTAATTTTTGCCAAAGCCGCCTCTTTCGAGTTTTACGACTTAGCGGATCTCTCTAACTTTTGCCTAGGTCGTCCCTTTTCAGGATTTTCAACCTAGCGAGATCTTTTTTTTCAACTTTTTTTCAAACACAACATTTCTTAATTGGTTTTGAATTGATTGAAAATTGCAAATCTTCTTCTTTCATCTTGCTCAAGGTTATGACTTCCTCAAAGAACAAAAGATCTCTCATAATTCAGAGACCATTAGTTTATGTTGAAGAACAATCATTTGAAGACTACCATATCCTCTGGAAATCTCAAGGCCATAATCGCTTTAGCATGAGCCCTCATCATTTTCTAGTATAGTCAATTGTGGCAAACTGCGATCGGGCGCTTTCCAACAACTATATTCGACCGAGCAAGTTCCTTTCAGCTCCTTTTTCTCACATAACTTGTTAACAAGAAACACTAATGTAATGATCATATGAACATGGAAAATATTTTGATGATGGGAGTAATTAATTTATGCATTAAAAAGAGATATTTTTCATCAAAGATTCAATTAGGTTTTATGAAGCCAGCACTTCTCTGCCCTGGTGTGTAACTCAAGCAAACCAATCCTCAACGATGTCTTTTAAAGCTTGTAATGTGGCCTGGATAAGGGTTGACAATAAAAGGTATAAGGCTCAAATTTTTATTTCCCTTCCCTTCCTTTCTCCTTTCTCTTCAATTCCCTATTTTCTCAACAGATTTTGCACAACACTCAAATCATCAAGATGATTTTCCAAAAGGTTGTAACATGGTCTGGGGGTAATAATGTGGCAAATGAAAGAATGAATATAAAGGACCAAAATTTATGTTGAGTTTTTAATGAGAATCTTTCATTAAGAAGGATTAAAATTGTTCTTTTTCATCACATAATGGATTCATGGGCTTTGCCTTATTTAAACCAGCGCACTTGCTTTTTGATTTTTTTTGTTAATTATTTGTGCTTGCCCACATCCATTTTGGATTTTTTTATAATGACTTCTGAACATAGAAATTGTCTTTCTTGATTTGATTCTCATTAATACTCAGGTAAAATATTTTTTTGGGTTTAAAAGAAGAAAATTTTTCTGTTGAGGCCCAATGGGGTGAATAATGGTTGATATGTGTTTGGGTTTATGAAAGAAAAAAAATCCTTCTTGATATTCGCATGTTGACAAAAACTATTGAAAACTACCCATCCCGGTTTATCACATGTTGGTTTGAGAGAAATGATCTCCACTTCAAAATGTCTGGGCTCAATGGGGTGACTAGGGATATCTCCTCAGTGTTTGGGAATTCAACAAAGCCTTGAGTCACTGGAAGGACTTGCTTGAGAGTCCACACTATCTTGGGTCTTACATTTGCATCATCCTTCTCTAATTTCAAAATTGAATCAAATATCTCAAGTTAATACAAGAATCAATTTCATTAATGATTTTATGAAAACATGGTGAGATGGTTTATTCACATGATCAAAACATTAGTAGATAATTGTTAAAGAGATATGCAACAAAAAATGAAAAATTCATTGAGGAACAACATTGAGATGGCCAAACATGACCCACATTTATCGAAGATAGAATGGAAAGCATGATTGCCCATTATTAAGCAAAGCAATAAGGGTTAAACTTCAAGGAATTGTGATGGGTCATTCATTCCCTGTCATTGTTACCCTTCAACATCAATTCTAGCATTTGACAAATCTTATTCCTCTGATTGATTGATTGGGTCAACTTGGTCATTTGTTCCTTCATTTGGAGCTCTTCGATTGAAGCTTCTCGATGCGTTCACTCACATCTACCTTTGTCATGGTTCTCTGTCTAGTCTGGTAAGGGTATGTGAGAGCAACAATGATGAAACCTTGGCTTGTTCAATTTTTTTTATTTTTTCTTTATGAATGATGCATATGAATATATGATGATGCAAAAATGTATGATGCAGTGCCCTTAGAATCCAAAAGATCCTATATGGGGGCGATTTAGCCTTCATTACCAATACGAGGTATCAGGATGAATTGATAGCATTCATATAGTTCTGGCCAACTTCAGAATGACGGTGGATCGCTCCAAAATTTTTATCTGTCTTATTGAAATGAAATAATATGGTACAGATGCAAATGCATGCCCCTAGGGTAAGTAACCCTATTTGGGGGAAATTAAGCCTTCATTACAAAATACGGAATGCCATAATGAATTGACAATAGCCATATAGTTCGGGCCCACTTGGAACGATGAGGGATTATCCTAAGTGAAATGATGGATATGAAAATGAAATTTACCCTTAGGGCGGTGAGCCCTACTGCGGGTTTAATTCATATGAAAAGAAAAGGTCTTCCTCATGGCATAAGGTTACCAAAGTGCAATGGTGCCCCTTACATCATTCTGGCTTGGATGACGGTAGGTCACCCCACTTATGTGGGATGATGGTCCCGACTTATATTAAACAAAATGCGATGAGAGATAGAGAAAATGCCCCCTCATGGTAGATCCTACAAGGTTTTTGGGATTTCTATTGGCGACAGTCCTACGACATTGTTCCATGGTATAACTAAAGTGTAACACTCTAATTTGATAACTTGAAAAAGAGTATATATTTTTTAATTTTTGATTGACACAATCCCCACAGCTTTTTCGAAGGTTAAGTAGGTAACAGATTAACTGTTTTGACACCTCTTAATCTTTGATAGTGAATGAAGGGGAACCATAACTGACTTATTCAAGTTTCAAAATAGAATGCTACACAAAGTGTACTCCATGTTGGCTCTAGACTTATAAAGGCCCTCAGATCGCCCTCACTCTCTAAGGTGAGGACCCACTTCGCAAACGACCGACAAGAGGTAAATTACGCCTCCCAAAATATGTTAGACATACCTTCCAAAGGTCGTGTTTACAAGAAATTGTTTGTAGTCCGAGTGGTACTTTCACACACTACAAGAGACCATACACTTGGTAAGTCAAAGGTAGGGCAAAAGCACCCCTAAACTTAGGCTTTAAATAATAGTACCCGAGTATAGGGTTTCCGTGTGTGCCAAGATCTGTGTAAAAAACCTATTTCGAGGGCATACAAACCCTTTTACAAAAAAAAACAAAAGAGATTACAATAAAGAATAAATATACAATTAAACAAATATGTAAAAAAAATAATTAAACAGATATATACAATAAACAATTAATTAAAGGCAAACCAATTAGAAAAGAAAATATGTCTATTAAAAATGATGAATCTTTTAGGCCTGACTCTCTTATTTAGTTTTATCCCCAGCGGAGTCGCCAGCTGTCGAGGCCGAGGTCCCAGGTCGCCCTCGGGGCCTCGCCTACGAGTGGGGGTCGGTTGACCCAATATGGAGTCACCACCGCATTTTGTTGCAAAAAACGCGGAAAAAATAATTATTAATTAAAACGGATAAAACATGGTCTCGAACTAGATAGATCTGAGCTCGGGAGTCGGTTACGAGCCGGGGAAGGTATTAGCACCCCGTTCGCCCATTTGAAAATGGTACCTTTGATTGATTTTAATTAAAAGACCTAAATAATTGGTTTGCCAAAAAATATTTGTTTTTTATTGTTGTGCCTGACAAGGTTACCCTTGGTCCTACGTACCCTCATAAAATGAGGAATCAAGGCTACGTAGTTCTGATTAAATTAATGTTTTTTAATTTTATTACAAAAATGTTTGATGCAGAGAGGAAATATGCACAAGATCTTGTCATTTAGGCAAGAAAAGGTGGATTTCCAAAACACATTTTGTTAAAACTTAATTAATAAAATCTATTTAATTTTTATCTAAAAAAATCATTTTTTTCTTCTAATTTTTATAATTTATTTATATAAAAAAATTATTTTTTATGTGTACATATTTTTGTGCGGAGTGACAACCCGAAAGATCTCTCCACTGAATTTGGGAGAGAAAAATCGACTTACCAAAACGCAACAAATTTTAGAACAACAACTAAAAAGAATCTACATTTTTAATTTATTATTATTTTAAATAAAATTATTTTTATATATTTATTTTTGGTGCAGAGAAGAAGTCCAAAAGATCTCACCACAAATATTAAAGTTGGGTGTGAAAAATTGAGTCACTAAAACACAACCAATTTTAGATAACAATAGAAAGAAAACTACATTTTGAATTATTACTATTTAATTATTTAAAAAAATTATAAAAAAAAGTGATAAAAGAAAAAGAAGAAGAAGTACCTGGACACCGGGTATAGAAGAGTAGTAGTAGTAGAGAAAGGATCACATTCTCTGGCAGGAAACAGAGGGAATGGGAATGATGGAAGAGATGATGCATGCATTGCATGCACCTAAGGTTGAGAGGGGTTTTTCTTTGCACGAAATTCTGTACAGTCCTCCCTTCAAAAAAAAATTTCTCCCCTTCCAAAGTGAAGAATGACTTCTATTTATAGTAAAAAATCCGGTTTAGAAAAATTTGTCCAAAATCAATTGAAATCTTTTTCAAATATTTATGATTAAAAAAAATCTTCAATTAAACCAAATTGATCTTCAAAATTTTTTAATTGATTTTGAAATGATTCTCAAAATTTTCTAAATTGATTTTTTTTATTAATTCTCAAAATCTTTCTCTTTTTAAAAATAATTGATTTTCAATCTTTTGAATTGATTCAAAAAACAAAAACAAAGAAAGAAAAAAATTTCAATTGTAACACCCCAAAGTTTTAATCCCTGATTAATGAAATGTTAATTATAAATTTTATTATAATTAATTATTTCCATTCTTAATCTTCGATTAAAATCTGTATTTATGCATTTAGGGAATGTGTGTGAATTTATTTATTAAGTGTAAGTATGCATAAAATAAATATTTTGCATATTAGTCCCTGAGTTGGGACCTAGAAGCAATTATAGGAAAGGTTTTGGAGGGAAAGTAAATAAAATTATTATTTTTCAAAAACTGGTCAAAACACTCGAGTATTTTCTCGACTATTCGAGTATTCTGGACAGAGTTGCACGAGTTAGTGCGTTTGGTGAGTCACCACCACCGATTCCCTCTCCTTGCCACGAATACTCCATCCTCAACACTTCAACGCAGTCGTGTCGACATGCATGAGCTCGATTGAGGTCTATAAAAGCCAATCAACACCAAATGGTTGAAGCATTTGGTCAAAATCGGATTAGTTGTTCAAGCTAGGGTTCTTGATTTGTTTCCTTCGATTCTCCCTCTGTGCTTGAAGTTAAGATACAAGCTATACACTAATACAAAGCTCACATCTCGAGCTTTGTATAAACACCAAATTCGTGAGCTGAGAGTGAGTGTGAAGGAAGAATTGGAGCTTGGAAGTGGAGCTTGTTGTTGTCAAACCTTTTCCTGGAGCTCACTTTGAATTCGATTTATGGCAAGCTCACGAGTTCTTTGAGTCTCAATTTGGTTTCTATAGCTAGTAGGTGTTGCATAGAGTTTAGAAATTCTAATTTCCCCAATTTTTATCTCTGTTTCATATGTCAACCAATTCCATTTTGGACCTCCACTCAAAACTCTGCATGTGATGCTTGAAGTTGTTCTGGGTGCTGTGGAGCTTTTTCTTGCAAATCCTTTGTTGAGTCAAGTCTGAGAGGTAAGGGGAAGTTGTTTTATGCACTAGATAGATTTTAAATTCCATGATTTTCATTAGAGAGCCACCAAGATGCTCTAAGGGCTTAGATTGAATAGGAACTTTGGTTTGGAGACCAACTCATGCTCTATGGTTGTTTTGAGCAAGTTTCATATGATGCATGCAAGCTGTATTGAGCTTTATTTCATGAGTTTGTTGAGTATTTTGCAATTTGAGGTGTTAAGTTGTGAAATTGTATGTTTTATGCATAATCTGGTGATTCCCTGTCAAATCTGTTATTTGATGTGTTCTAAGGGTTTAGACATGTTCAATATGTGTTGTATAAGCTCCGTTGATCATTGGATTGGACTAGAAATGATTAGAATTGAAAATGGCATGTTAAAACCAAGTTTCCAGTCTGTTCTGCAAGAAAAGACTCGAGTACTTGGCTTGATACTCGAGCAAATTTTTGATAAAACAGTGTATTTTGTGTAAGAACACTCGAGTACCAGGCCCAGAACTCGAGTATTAACTTATGCATGGGGACACTCTATGGCAAACCACTCGAGTAATGCAGGGGTCACTCGAGTGTTCTGGAATTGATGAAGAACACTCGAGTACTCATGAATCACTCGAGTATTTTTATGAATCTGAAACCCAAATCCCCAGAAAGGCATGAACAACTCGAGTAACTGAGGATTACTCGAGTAATCTGGAAATAACTGAAGAACACTCAAGTATTCTGAGGAACACTCGAGTATTTTACCCAGATATTTAAAAATACCATTTTTAATTCTGAATCATTGATTAATACTTAAATGACAATAATCCAAGTGATCTAAGACTTAAAGGAACCTGATTGATGATATGATAAATTTTCGTTTGAATGACGAGACGCTGCTCGGGTGGCACGTCGGGTATTATTAACAAGAAAAACATCAATCAATTCCTTTAAGCGAAAAATGATGCATTCATTTTGGAATTAATTTTCAATATTTTCAAAAAAAAAGTTGATAACTCCTTCCAAATAAAACATATCATCAACTAGATTCAAATTGATTTCAATCAAAATTTTTTAATTTGTCAAAAATCAATTGTAATCTTTTTTCAAATATTTATGATTAAAAAAAGAACCTTTAATTAAATCAAATTGATTCTCAATTTCTCAAATTGATTTTCAAATGATTTTGAAATGATTCTCAAAATTTTTAAATTGATTATCAAAATCTTTTTCTTTTTAAAATAATTGATTTTCAATTTTTTGAATTGATTTTGTCAAAATTTTGGACACAATCTTTTCAATTAATTTTTCTTCTCAAAAATTTTCAAAGCACTTTTTATTTTGTTTATTTTTTAAAAATAAATCCCAAAAATAACTTAATAGAAATTAATTAGAAAATAATGGGTCCAAACAAACTCTTTTTTTAATTTTATTTATAAAATTCAATTATAAAAACTTGAGGATAAAAATCTAATTAATCAAAATATTTACAAAATATAATTTTTGACCCCGGACAAAATTGGGTGGCTACAGTCTGGTTTCTGGTTGTTTTACATTGAGGACAATGTGTGATTTAAGTGTGGGGGGGGGGGGAGACTAGTTTAGGTTGCATACTTTTGCTTTGAATTTTTTTTGGGTTTTGCTTAGTTTTTGGGCAATTTTCTTGCATGCTAGCTTCATTTTTGTAGAGTCTTGGTATCTTGTGTCTGAATTCATGCATTTCTGCGTGCAAAGTTGCTTTTGATCATTGACAGGTGGTAACATTGTGATAGAATTGTCCCTTGTGAGGATTTGAGCCTTAATTGTGGGTGGATTGCTATATATGCCACCTAATTTTCTTCATGTGTGATTGCACTCTGGATTACTTGCACTCTAGAACTTGACTTGACTCTTGTTGATACTTGATTCCTCATGCACATTTTGAAATGATTTAGGCACTTTCTTTCTTGAATAAGCTATTAGCCATATGAGCCTACCTTGAATGAATGTATCCTTTGCTAGCCCCTTTGAGCCTTTTTATCCCTTTTCTTGTTCTTTAGCTCATTACAAGCCTATGACTGAAAAACTATGATTGTCCTAACCTTAAGGAATTTTGGAGCTTTGGAATTGTTTTGGGAATGGGTATTAGGTAAGTAAGGGTGCTCTATGCTTCAATTGGTTGAGTTCTTGGTTTTGCCTCATTGGTTGTTGTAGTTATGGCTTCATCTTCATGCCATTTGTGTTGTTTCTTCTTTTATTTTTGTTTATCTCTCAAAAAAAAAAGAAAGAAATAGAAGACAAAAATACAAAAAAAAAATGCAAAAAGAAAAGAAAAAAAAGTGAATAAAAGGTTGTTGAGGCAAAGAGGATTGGAATTAGTGGTTGTTGATTTTGGGGTGGATTTTGCTTACCTTTTTACTTATTCCCCATTGCTCCTCTATTTCCTTGGTTTTAGCTACATTCCCATATTTTTATCCTACCTTGTCCTTGGCCCCATTACAACCTTGAAAAGACCTTTTGATCATTTTGTGCATGTGTGCTGATAGTTGATGTTAGAGGCTTGTCAAGCTTATGGTTGTGTTTTTTTTTCATCATGTGCCTTAAGTGTAAATAATGATTAACCCCAAACACTTGAGTGTAAACACTTTTGAGTGATCCTTGTGAGTTTCTATCATCTTTGTGACTATCCTCTTGATGTCATTGGTTTCTTTGCATACTTGAAGTAATTGGATGATGTTCACAGATGCTTTGATTCTTTGATCCTTAACCATTTTGTGTGCTTGAGTTTGCCCATTTCTTTGCATTTCCTAGAATTCATTGTGAAGTATGTAATTTCTTAGGTTTGCATTTCTTAGTTGTAGTCATCTTGTTGCATGATTCACTTTGGTGCATATTGATCTTCATAGTCCTATCTTTTGATTTTGCCCAGGAGTGCAAAAGGATAAGTGTGGGGGTGTTTGATGAGCATTTTATTTCCCATTATTCCTTGCATTATTTTACTCCTATTATTGATACTTGTTGCCCATTTGACATTGTTTAACTTGATTTAGTGATTTAGAGTTTATTGGACTAATATTCCGAATATTGTTTAATTTGGGATTATTTAGCCTAATTAATTCTATTTCTATTTTCAGGTAATATTTGGCACAAGGGCAGTTTGGGCATTTTGGAAATGAAGATTTAAGTATTGAAGTGAAGATTGTAATTTGCATTTAGGTCCCTTTTTAGTTGTAATTTTCAGAATAGTGTTTCTTAGGATTTGGGCCCATGTTTTAGGCCCATTTTGTGACTAGAAAGAAGGGAAATTCGTGTAAGAAAGAAACAACACACCCATTTCAGATTTCTCACTCTCTCTAGGTTAGAACTTCTCTCTTGGCTCTCCATAGCATTTGGTGGCTGCTAGGGTTTTGTTCTTCCCCATTTCTACACATTTTCCTTGATTTGTGACCATGGAAGGCTAACTTCAAGGGTTAATCCCTTTGGTATTGTATCACTTACTCATGAGCTTTTGTTCTTAATGCTATTTCAATTTCTCTCTACTGTTTTCATGGTTTATCTCTATTTATGGTTCGCTTAGTTCTATTTATTAGCGATAATCCATGAGTGTGAATGCTTAATTTATGCTAACTCGTAAAAATCCCATGCTTTGGTTTCTGATGCTTAATTAGAAGCTAGGGTTTTGGGGTGAGAACTTAATTTTCGCTTAGTATTTAGGTCTCACGAGTTGAACAGAGGAGAGGAGAGGAATCGATCTTTAGTGAGCTAGGATTGAGTAGTGTACGTAGCCAAGGGGGTTTGCCCGCTTTTGTTTCTGATTTTCTTAGTTTTAATATTCTGTTTTGTATTTTGTTCTTCACATTTGATACATACAAACCCCCCCCCCCCCATTTTACTGCATACTACGTATTTGATACTTTGCCTAAACCGATATTCGGTGGGAAACGACCTAGGATCATCTTCCTAGTACTACAGAATAAAACTCCTTTTATTTTGATCGGGTACGGCCTCGATCAGTAACACCCACCCCTTACATCAAAAGTGATGGGAGATAAGGAAACCTTAAGACTCTATCTTCTCCTTTGTGCTCTAGCTCTTAAAATCTTAATCCTTTGAACCTCCTTTGATACCTTAGCAAGCCACTAACAAATGAGTTGGAATATTGTCAAGAAGGTATTGATAAGAAGGAGAAGGGCTTGACTTCACTTGTTCTTGATTAGGAGGCATGGGTATGTGCAAGTCTCCATGGCTATGGAGTTGAAAAATTCCAAGAGAAAAGAGAGAGAGAGAGAATCACGAGTTTGAGAGGGAGTGATGGGGGTGATTTTTGAGCTTATTTCCTTGCTTAGGATTTGAGGGTGATGATGAAGATGATGTTCTTAATGATCATGGTGCCTTGCTTCTAGGGTTTTGAGTGATGATGATGAGGTTTGCTCTTGAAACCATGAAGAGGAATTGAGGAAGATGATGGAAAGGAAGTGTGTGTTGTTGTGTTATCACGTTTTTTTTCTTTCTCATGAAGTAATGAAGTGTGTGGTTCTAATTCAATGGCTTCTTGAGGAAGCCACAAATGAGTGGTCCTCAAGACATTATTTTTTTATGTGTAACGTGCTGGTAATCGATTACCCCCTTTATTCTTCAACTATCTGATTTCTCACAAAAGCTTGGTAATTGATTACTTTCCCTAAGGTAATCGATTACCTCCTTCAATTCAAAATTAGGGCTTCCCACAGAATGATGGTAATCGATTATCTTCCCCAAGGTAATCGATTACCTCACCAGATTTTCATATTTTGATGGTTTCTAACTCTAAGGCATTACTCTTAAATCCTATACACATATTGGCCTCAATTACTTCACTAAATCCTAGCTTACACTTAGCATTTTCATGAGTTATTTCACTTAAGTTTTAAGACAAAGACTCAAATTGAAAATTGGGATGTTACAGGTAATGTACTTGAATAGGGCTAAGTAGTTAGAAATGGGATTATAGAAATTGTTGTGATGATTGTTGAATGTATGTTTGTGTGATGTTATGTACTTATGTATGTTCTAGTTACTTGTATGAGATAAGGTATAGTGTAAAGACATTAGCAAGTCCCTAGATAAGCTGGATTTATGTTGGAACTAGGTAGAAGCTTGAGTAAATCCCTAAGTAAGGTAAATTAGTGATAAACTAATATAAAAAAAAAACTAGAAGATGAAGACTTAATAGAGTAATAAGAAGATAGTTAGAGTTGTTGGACTAAGGAGTAGTTAGTAAGAGAAATAGGAACACTTAAGGAAAGAACTTAAGGAGTAAGTAATAAATAGATAAATTAATATAATAGGATTTGACCTTAGGGTAGTAGAAAAGTAAGACCAACATATTAAAAGGAAAATAGGAAGTTAAATCAACTTTAATAAAAGAACTTAAGTAGTAAATAAGAAATAGGTAAATCAATTAGAATAAGTGAATAGCTAAGGGTGTGCACATATAAGTATAGGAATCGAACCTTAGATTAGATGAGGTTAGAACAAAGGACTTAAGTTTATTAGACCTAGATAAGACTAAATAAAGTGAGCCAAGACATGAGGGAAGTTAATAGAAGATAGATCTAATTTAGGATTACTAAAAGACTTAAACATAAATGAATGACTAAGATGAATTAGATTGAGTTAGGAAGTAATAGAGATTAGAATAGAAAACGTAGGTAAGAAATAGGGGTTAAGTTACTAATAGGAAAAACCTAAGAGAAATTAGAAAATGGTAGAAAAACACAAGAGAAACTAGAAAATGGTAACAAAGAAGTGAGTTATGGATTAGTAAATAATAAGTTACGAAATGACAAGAGTAAGAATTAAAAGAGAATAAAGAATGACTAGGTATTGAGATAGAGTTAAGAATAGTTCAAGAGGATAGAAAAGGGAAATAAGAATTTAGTTGGAAAGAAAAGAATAGAAAGAGAAAAAGAATAGGTAAGAAATGAAATAAGAGTAAGAGTAAAGAGATAGAAAAGGTAAACCCATTGCAGGTTGGTCAGGTGACCCTGTGATTTGAGATAGGACCCAGGTTGGTCAGGTGACCCTGGGGACAGGATAATAGAGACACATCGTAGGTTGATCAGGTGACCCTGTGAATAGAAAGCACGTTGCAGGTTGGTCAAGTGACCTTGTGACTAGGAACTCATGGCAGGTTGGTTAGGTTACCCTGTGATTTGAGATAGGACTTAGGTTGGTCAGGTGACCCTGGGGACAGGATAATAGAGACACATCATAGGTTGATCAAGTGACCCTGTGAATAGAAAGCACGTTGTAGGTTGGTCAGGTGACCTGTGACCAGGAACTCATCGCAGGTTGGTCAGGTGACCCTGTGATTAAGAACACTCATCCCAGGTTGGTCAGGTGACCCTGTGGATGTGATAGGTGACACAGGTTGGTCAGGTGGCCCTGTGGACAAGAGATTTAATTGCTGAAAGTATGAATAGGACAGAGAATGAAAATAGGTTGACTAGAATTAATTGTGGATATAATTGTGTATTGTGTGATATGAGTTATTAGTAAATGGTGTGTATGTTCTTAGTTGTTACTATGCCTTGTTAGACACTATTTCCTAAGTTCTGTGTAATGCTACCCTTCTTGCCTTTTTTATACAGGTACAAAGCTAGAGCTTACACTATGCATGGTCGAGCAGGAGCACACTCCACATCGTGGAGTGTAAACTAGGAATTGAGAGAACTAAAAACTAAGTGGTGTAAATAATATAGTTTAGTTTTGGAGCCCATAACTTGTATTATTTTTGTATCAGGGCATTAGGATATTTTGGTTGTGTTTAATATTTAAGTTTAAGTTTTAATTTACTCTGATCTGACAGGTTTATAAAGTGTAAATTTTGGGAAAGTCCGATAAATAGAGGAAACTCTATCTGATTTTATTTAGAAATTTTCAAGTCCTAATTAATCTCTACCTAATTATTAGTAATTAAGCTATTTACTTATAAGGGTGTTACATCCTCGATCGAGTGTTCCCTCGTCCGAAACATCGAGATCCTTTTCTCAATGGGGATCGCAGCGTCACATCCGTATGTGAGTCTAAATGGTGTTTCTCCTGTTGAGGTTTGCACGCTCGTGCGAAGCGACCAAAGAACCTCAGGAAGCATTTCGGCCCAAGCTCCTTTTGCACCCAGAAGCCTTTTCTTTAGGCCCTCAATAATTGATCGGTTTGCTGACTCGGCCTGACCGTTGGTCTGTGGATGTTCCACCGAAGAGAAGTGGTGAGAAATGTGGAGATCTTCAGCAAGAGTTTGAAAGGTGTTAGCCAAATCGGGAGATTACCTGCTTAACAAAGAACTTTTGCACCCTGATCGAGGTGATGGTGGCCAGGGCTTCGGCTTCGATCCATTTGGTAAAATAGTCAACAACCACAATCACGAATTTCAGCTAACCCGGAGCAGTAGGGAACTATTATATCCATCCCCCACTAGAAGAAAGGCCATGGTGAGGCCAACGAGTAGAGCTCTTCAGCTGGTCCGTTGTGCAAATTGCTGTAATACTGACACTTGTTGCATCTTAAGGATCTATTGCGTCGACCACCAGCGTGGGCCAAAAATACGTAGCTCTCAGGATTTTTCTAGCTAGGGATTTTTCGCCCATGTCGTGACTAGTTATTACACCATGAACCACTTGTAGAACCTCTTTTGCTTCCTCCAAACCGAGACAGTGGAGGAGGGGAGACGAAACCCCTCTCCTGTAGAGAATATCGCCTATTAACACATAATGAGTCGCTTTTTTCACGAGCTTCTTTTCCTCCAGTTGGTCTGAGGGTGTGGCCCCGTGTTGCAGGAAGGATTTAATGGGTTGCATCCAATCGGGAGTGAGAGAAATTGCCATAACCACACTCGGACCTTGAATTGCTTCTTGAATGACACTTTTGTTGTTAACGACACCTTTTCTGCTGGCTAGCTTTGATAAGACGTATGCCCTGACGTTTGAACTCCTGGGGATATGTGAAATTGAGAACCGAGTAAAACCCTCGGTCAGATCTTTAACCCTTTCCAAATATTTCTACAGGATTGGTTCCTTGGCCTGATATTCACCTGTGACTTGTGAAACCACCAACTGTGAATCACTGAGAACTTGAACCTCCACTGCCCCTAGTTCTTTTGCCATACGCAAACATGCAAGCACAGCCTCATACTCGGCCTGATTGTTCGAGGTTGGGAACTCGAATTTCAGGAAGTATTCAATGCTGATTCCTTCTGAGTTTTCCAAGATGATGCCGGCCCCGACGCCCTTTTTGTTACTAGAGCCGTCCACATAAATGATCCAGATATTCGAGTTCGAGCTGGATGATTGCTCGGTAAACTCGGATACAAAATCTGCCAGAGCTTGAGATTTGATTGATTTCCTCGGTTCGAAAGAGATTTCAAACTCGGAAAGCTCGACTGCCTAGGACATCATTCTACCAGCCAGATCAGGCTTTTGAAGGACCTGTCCGATCGGCTGAGCGGTCCGAACTGTGATCGGATGACTCTGAAAATACTGCCTGAGTCTTCTAGCGGCCAAGATCAAACAAAAGGCAAACTTCTCAATTTTTGAATACCTTAGCTCAGGCCCTTGTAAGGCTTGACTAACAAAATACACTGGAAACTCGGTCTTTGATTCTTCCCTGACGAGGACCGAACTGAGGGCTGAATCGCCAACGGAAAGATACAAATAAAGATTCTCGCCCTCCTGTGGGCTGGAAAGGATAGGAGGGGAAGAGAGGTACTCCTTTAAAGCCGAAAAAGCTTCTTCACACCTGTTGTCCCAAATAAATTCAGTGTTCTTTTTTAAGTAACTGATACCACGACAGTCCCTTTCGCGCCGCTTGCGGCAAAAAGCGAGAGAGTGCGGCCATTCGTCCTATCAACTGCTGCACACCCCTAATATCAGACGGAATTTTCATCTCCAAGATGGCCCTACACTTGTCTAGGTTCTCCTCGATGCCATGCTTTGTCAACATGAAACCGAGAAAGGCGTCTGCTGGAACCCCAAAGGTGCATTTCTCAGGGTTGAACCTCATATTGTACTTTCGGACCCTTTCCAACACTGTTGCTAAATCCTTGACATGGTTTTCTTTCAACTTGCTTTTAGGGATCATGTCGTCAATATAAACCTCCATGATTGGGCCGATGATTCCTCGAAAACTCTGTTCATCATTCGCTGGTAGGTTGCGCCAGCGTTCTTTAACCCGAAAGGCATGACCGTGTAACAGTAGGTCGCCTTCTCGGTGATAAAGGTTGTCTTTTCCTAATTTGGGGGATACATAGGGATCTGGTTATACCCCGAATATGCATCGGCGAATGACAAGAGCTGATAACCAGCTGAGTTGTCTACCAGCTGGTCAATGATAGGAAATGGATATTGGTCCTTGGGACAGGCTTTATTCAAGTCGGTATAATCGACGCACATGCGCCACTTTCCGTTTGACTTCCTGACCAACACGGTGTTAGACAACCACTCAGAATAGGGTACTTCTTTGATGAAGCCGACCTCTAGAAGCTCGGCTACCTTTTCTTGTATTGCTCTTGACTTCTTGGCCCCAACCCTCCTCTTTTTCCGAGCGACTGATTTGGATTTCGGATTAACACTTAACTTGTGACAAATGAAATTTGGTCAATTCCTGGCATGTCGGCAGACGTCCAGGCAAATAAGTCTTTGTTGTTTCTCAAAAGGTCTAGGAGTTTGGCCCTGATAGAGGCGGGCAGGTCGAACCCGATCCGAACCGTTCTAGTGGCATCCAACTGATCAATCGGAACACTCTCCCATTCTCCATGAGGTACTGGCCTCAAATCATCTTGCTCTGCCCTAACATCCAATTCGGCCAATTGCACACTACCCTTGCTCAAAACTGATCTTGGTAAGTTTTCCTCTTTTTTCTTGATTTTCCCGAGGCTGGCGTTATAACACAAATGTGTCTTTTCCTGCTCGGCTCTTACCGTCACCACATTGTTGTCTGATCCAACAAACTTCATAGCCAGGTGGACAGTGGAAACGATCGCCCCGAACGCCTGCAAGCATGTCCTACCCAGAATGGCATTGTATGCTGACGGACAGTCAACCACGAGGAACTTGATAATCTCGGTTCTCGCAGACAACTGTCTCCCCAAGGTGAACGACAACTGAATTGACCCCAGAGGCTGTATTGCATCACCTGTGAAACCAATCAAGTTTCCCTCAAAGGGGGTGAGATCTACCTATCTCAGCTTCAATTCCTTGAATTCATGAAGGAATAGGATGCCAACCGAGCTTCCCTGATCCACGAAGACTCGGGCCACTTCAAAGTTGTCGACCAATGCTGCAATCACCATTGGGTTGTTATGATCAGGGATAACTCCTTCCAAATCGTGATCGGTGAAGCTGATCGGGACACCCTTAGGAGGTTTCTTCTGTATTGGACGATGGTGGTTTGCAAGAACCTAATTGACATATCTCTTTCTTTCAGACCTTCGCTCCCCGCCACCTGCAAAGCCACCTGAAATGGTGTTTACTCGGAAATCTTTTGGGGACTTATCTAGTTCCTCAACAGAGACCAAGTTCACGCGCTGCGCGTCTTTCACTTGGTTATCGGTAGATGGATCTCGTCTCATTTTCCCCCTATCCGGGCTTGGCGAGTTCCTTCTCATCCTTCTTTCTGGGGAGTGGGATCTTCTTCTCATTCTCTTTTCTAAAGCTTCTCGGACATACAGCTGCAGTTTACCTGCCCTGATCAAATCCTCAATAGCATCCCGAAGCCAAGTACACTGATTGGTAGTGTGACCGAAACCCTCATGGAAATTGCAATACCTGGTCTTATTTTTCTGATTTCTCAAAAAGGGTGGTCGGTGGGCATAACGAAGGTCAGTTTGCATTGTCTCTTTCCAAATTTGGGATCGGGGAACAGTTAGTGGAGTGTATGAACTGTATTTGGATTTTGGTTGATGATTGTTGTAGCGTTTCCGGTATTGATGGAACACCACGATGTGTTTGATGGGTTGTTGTAGCTGGCGAGGGTGACCCCGGTCCTACGTATCCCCAATGAAAAGGGAATCAAGCCACACGTAGTTCTTGAGAGTTGGGATGAGAGAACATACCTTAGCCCTTATAGCATGGTGATACTTATAGGGGAAGTTGTTGTGTGCATGTGGGCCTGTATAGGCCCGTTAGCTTGATGTGTTTGTGTAGGACTAGGTAAGGTTCCGTTTAGATATCCTTTCTAGAACCTGTAACAGATAAACATAGTAGTTATCCCGTAGTTTATTGAGCTGTGTGGGAATATAGGAGTGTTAGGCTGTTGGGACCGCATCTGGTCCTGATAAGGGTGAAGACCCTGTGCTCGACCATGATCCCGTAAGCCTGTAATTCACTCAAGTGTCCCTAGCTCGGTGTGCTGTGAATCCGACCCGATGGTGGTCGGTGCTCATAAATTCAGTTCTTACTAGTCGGCATAAGGTCGAATAGGTCGGACTAGAGTCAGGTCCGCTACAATCGTCCCTATCATCCCTCCTCGGACGTCCTCTCTCTTCACACTGAGAACGATCCTGGGAGTTATCTCCTAGTCTTCGAGCCATTCGGCTCTTTTGTCCTGTAGAAAATTCTTTCAAATTAATGAACTTGTTGGGGCGGCGGCGTAGCTCTGCCATGTCCCTGGGGGGCTTCCTGATCAAATAATTATGAAAGTCCCCAGGAGCCAAGCCCTGTGTAAAGAGGAGAATAGCTACTCTCGGCTCCAAGTTGGAGATCAAGCTCGACTCGTTGTGGAAACGAGAGAGGTAATCTCGGAGTGACTCTTGAGGCTTTTGAGTGACCGTGGCCAGTGTGTGGTCAGATTTAGGTTGCACACAACTGGCGGTATACCTGTTGAAGAATACTCGCTTCATCCCGTCCCATGAGTCTATGGAGTTTGGCGGAAGAGAAGAGTACCATCGCAACACAAAGGGTTGGAGAGTCATGGAGAATGCTCAACATTTCATTAGGTAGCCGCCCCCATAGAAGTTCATAGCTCCTTCGTGAGAAAGGATATGTTCCTGGGGGTCAGTGAGGCCGTTGTACCGAGGAATGTTGGTAGGACCAAGATAACCCTGAGGGGTTATGTACGATATGATGTGGCCAGTAAAAGGGTGACCAGGGTGAGTCAGGCCCGCGTACTCAGCATGTGAATGAACTATTTCTATTATCTCAGTAGGGTTTGTTGAAGATCGGACTGGGGTTGGTTGGTTTGGAGGGTCGTTTACGACTGGGGCCATTGGAGGCGCCCGTTCAACCACACGCTCCATGGATCGCTGTTGAAGGTCAGCTATCGCTTGCCCTTGTTGTTCCATTATTCTTATCTGCTGTCTCATCATGGAGAGAATCTCATCCTCACATCGTCTATAGGACGAGTCTATGGTGCGAGAATGAGATTGATGAGAGTGTTCTGGGGAGTGACCGCGGTTCTTGTGGCGGTGCTGTTGGTCAGTGGTATTTTTGGCTAATTGGGAACTTAGATGCACGCGTCGGGGTCGTTCTTGTCTAGGTTTTTCTTGGTCTCTGGATGCTTGTTGGTTGTGTTGGGGAGAAGTCTGTCCAGATACTTCAGTATAGGGTCAGCTGTGGGTGTGAGATGGTGCGAGTGGGTCGACTACCCTATTTGCCTGGAGGTGCAGGCGCAGATCCTCACTAGGCTGTGGGAACTGTTGTGCCTATGCCACCCTCTTGGGTCGACCCTTCCCTCTTCTCGTTCTCTGATGTTAAATCTTAGCCATTGGTGGGTGGGAATACTGAGTTTATTCTTATCCCCACAGACGGCGCCAGATGTGATGTCCTAGACGATGAAGGACCTCTGAAACCAGGGAATGCTCTAAAGGAGGCCACAATCTAGGGTTTCTACAGGATCTTTGAGGTTCTCCTAATATCCAGTAGGGATACCAAGGGTTACCCTAATCACAGAGTGTATGAGCTTGCAATTAGGGTTAGAAGACGTACCTGAGCCCCTTGTAGCACATTACTACTTATAGGGGTGGCTGTGAGTCCTATGGGCCAAGGGATGGGAGGCCCATTAGGGCTAGCCTGGATGTGAGCTGTATTGGGATAAGAACGCTGAGTCACCTTATCCTGATCTTGTACTGGTAAGTCGGTTGGGACAACTGTATATGAGGGGTGGGACGCTCTCGGCCAGTTGCTGGTGATCTGGTCGGTCCCTAAGGATTAATCTCGGCTAGGTATCTGGGGGATATTAGTGTGTCATGCTCGGCCTAAGGTGCATGTGCTGATCATGTGATTAAGGATCTCGGCCCTAGGCGAGATCCACCACATAATCATACATAATATTTATCATTCTCACACGGAACTTCATTCAAAGAAGACAAAAAAAAACACTTATCTATATAATTTACTTTCCACCTAAAGAAAATTATCAACAATTTTTATAAACAAGTATTCAATTTAGAAGCTAAATCTTATGATTTGTAACTCAACTTTCACGAAAATAATTCTTTACTTAGATTATTAATATAAAAGTCGAAGAGAAAATTTCAAACATTATAAAATACATATACTCATTTAAGTTCTCATTCCAAAAATATTTTCATTGCGTTTCTTGATGAAGAAAGGAAATATAATATTTTCAACAAGTCTTTAACAAAATAAAATTTAAAGTTACAATAATATGAGTTTTTGAAAGTAATGAATGGTTTGAAAAACTAAGGAGTCTGTGCAGTCTTAAAATAACACTTATGTATTTTATCTTGTATAATTGCGAGACATTGATGATTGATTGAAATGAAAAGGCAGGAAACTCAATTTTTTTAATGAAAATCGTTTGGTTGGTTTGGAAAAGGTTAAATAATTATTTTTCTTATGATACTCTAGAATTAGGAAGAGAAGGTTTAAAATTTCTTAATTTATTTCCTTTATAACTTTCTCAAAGAAAAATACTATTAGAGTATATACATATAGATAGCACAAAAATAATTAGAATCCGGAGAAAGAGATTAACATAAGGAAATATGAGACTAATGATTTTCAAAAATTAATCTGATTAATGGGTGCAGATAAAATTTAAGTCACAACATACATATTTCATTCAATCTTATTATACACATACATATGCCACATACTAGTACATACAACATCCAATTCAGCACAAAACTAAGCCACTTAGATTTTAAACTATCATTGGCTAATTAAGCCTAACTAGATTTTACTTTCTCCTAAAGAGATAAGAACTCCTCGAGAGAAGTTCCCTACTATCCTATTCTTAACAACTTCCTATGAGGGTTTGAAACTTCTCACTTGGTTCCCTAGATTTTGGTTTAAATAACCTCTCATTCAAAAGCTATGCTCCTCAAAGAATTAATTGCTTACTATAAGTATAGAATTATTGAAAATTACATTCTCCTTAAGGTGGAGAATACTTAGTTATTTATAATAATGATATAAATTCACAAAATAGCTTATAATGATTTTGGAAATCCAGTTTTGAAAATCGCATTTTATTTCACAAAGAAAAGTATCCCATTTGCTCCCATAAGAATTTAGATGGAGAAACTTAAAATTGCTTGACTCTATCAAATCCGAACTAAGTGGGATGCGCTCTTTGGTCAAACATCAAATTGGAATTCATATTCCAAAAATTTGAGTAGTTACACTTCCTTTTTTTTTTTGAATTTGAAATCCAAATCTTATTCCTAATTGACGTATGTCGCATGTATCGGATTCCTATTTAACCGACATGTGGTTCAATTCAGAAGTACACTGGATCACAATTTGATTACCTAGGAATCCACATATTCATTACTATATTTGAGAAAATTTATTGTGTGACATACTAATCAATTTAACAAAATATTGAATCAAATCAACATAATTAAAAAAGAAAAACATCACAAACGTTAGTGTACTTTAAGATCGAAATAATTCATAATAATATCATTTTTCAAAAATCAAGTTCCAAAATAATCTAACTCGATAAGTAATACAATTATAATACAAAACAGTTAAGAAGGAGCATAACGGTTTCACCTAGGTAAAATCTTATTAATTGGAACTTGCGGAAAGACATGGAACCACATCTAATCGCATCTGTTGCGCACTCTGATTCAGGGTACTTAGGAATCTATAGGGTTTAACTAAAACAAACTATTCACTCTAGACTTTCAGGCCTTACTTCAATTTTAAAAATATTATGGAACTCGGAGACTTTAATGATTTCACCTTCCACTAAATGTATACCTTGAGATGACCAGTCTCATTTATACATTACATTGGTGGTAAGATCACTTCCGTCATTCCTATGTTTCAGACACAAAGTTTGGAAACATATAAATATATTGTTACATTGTTACATCTAAAAATTGGCGTACTTAATTTGAAACTAAGGATCATCCTTCCCGTTGGGGTAGCAATCATATGCTCTAGCCCGTTGGGGGTTCTTTCACTTTCCTTAATCTCGGTTTCTTCCATTTTCTAAATGTAACAATGTCCATGTTTCCAAAGAAATTTTTTTAGAAGCAATACAGAACTTAAAATATATTAATAGCTTTGAACCTAGAACCCAAAGAAATACTATTCTAATATCATTATAGATTAATTATTATTTAGCAAACACTATACTAATACAACCATACTATCAATACTTAGCTAATTATAGTTACTCTCATGTGGAGTAACACCTTGGAGATATGGAAGTCCATACTCCATAGTCGAGGAATGCAACCATTGCTTTGATACCATAATATAACATCCTACCTTTTATAATAAAGTTTAATGTATAAAAAATAGTGAATTTCAGGAAAAATTTTGACAGGGTTTACTCTAAAATTGAAGTTTCCCTTATAAAATAATTCACCTGTCAGATTTCAGATCAGAATCACTTACTATACTTAAGTATCAAATCTTATTTTCGTATATAAAGTAAATATGTATATATGATCATTATACAATTTATCAAATGTAGATCCAAAAGAGGATATTTGAATATCCTTCAGAAATTATTACAAGACTATTATGTTTAGTCACAGAGCTAAATTAATTGCATGCATATGACTCTTAAGTCATATTTGTAGATTACACTCCATTATTTGGAGTATAATCCTCCTTGGTAGGCGGAATATCACTTTCATCTCCATTAAGAATACCTAAAAATGACAACACAGAGGGTGAGATAAATTAAAGAAAACATATAACAACAGTAATAAGATATAAAAATAGGCATATTATTCCATTCCATATTTTCATTCATATACATTTTCGCAACACATTTAACTTCATTATTGATAATAAATAAATGTATGCAATGCAATGCAATGCAAAGTAATTCTCCATAACCATTTCCTTTCTTTTCCATTCTCCATTTATCCATTTCTTTCCATAGTAGTCATTACTACTTTCCATTTTCCATTTTTCCTCACATCGCCGTCCACACTTTAGGAAATACCAACTAGGAGTAAATGCCCCTCTACCAATGCTTACACTGTACTTCACGAAAACGTCCATCGTACAGTGTTATAGTAGGGACCATCCTCAACTAATCACAAAGTATTTAAGTGACCGATAGAACTATTATAGTGTGCAGAGGACCAATCACCGATTAGCCAGTACTTCACGAAATGTCCATCATACTGGTGTTTTCTTGGGTGGATCGAAGTCCCCTATAATAATTCCCGTGATTGTTTCATTAGCACAATCAAATCACTATAATACTCTCATCCATCAATTCTATGAATCTTCACGAACACGTCCATCAATTCATAGAATCTTCACGACTTCTTTCTTAATTCCTAACGTCCACCTCACTTCATAATTTACGTGTTTCTAGTTCATTTTAATTGATTTATAATAGCCAAGCCGTTAAATAATTATATCAGTTTATACAAGTTTACTAACTTTGGGTGATGCAACATACTAACCATAGGAGTAAATATTCATTTCATGAAATTCATTGTAATACAAAGCCAATCATTCAATAATAATAATCATCATCAACATAATAATCATTAAATTATGACAATCATAAACATACTAACATAAACCCTAGGTTTTAGTAAATAACCAAAATCATAACCAATAAATAATCCAAATGTGCATATAATTATATTCCTACTACTAATATTATATCATTTCCCTAATTTATGCAAATATCTCCCCTCTTACCTTGGTTCTTAGGAGATAGATAGGGTTATAGAGAGAAAGAGAGAAAGAGCTTCCTCTTGGGCTCCACTTCCTTCCTTCCACACTTGATTTCCTTAAACTCTTAGCTTATGATCTCTATTCCTTGCTCTATGTAAGCTAATCTCCATGAATCAAAACCTAGGGTTTTGACATAAAGAGAAATTGGAGGTTTTGAACTTGGAGAAGGAAATATGAGAGATTGAGGGAGGATTAGATGTGTATGTGTGATGGGAGTGGATTACTTGACGTTATATGGTGGAATTTAGGGATGATTTATGAAGGATTTAGAATGAGAAAGCGAGAGGGTTCGAATTTTAGAGAGAGGAACATTGAAAGAATGAATGAAAATGCATCCAAAATCACGTTTTTAAGCTGTCTGCAGCAGGTCTAATATTAGACTAATCGATTAGCCTATGTGCTAATCGATTAGAACCTGTGATATTTCATTTTATTTTGCATTTAAAAGGCCATATTTCATTTGTTAACCGTTGGATCTTGCTCAAATTTGAAATCAAGCTTCTCCACATATTTATCTTCCCATCCAACGGTGGAATTTGTATTTAAAGTTGTAAATATTTTATTTCTAATTTTCTAATATAAAGTGTTTTTAAATGATCCTTATGCATATTTAAGGCATACTAAAGGCTATAAACACTAAATTACTAATTTCTAACATTTTCTACATAATTATAAAACGTAGGATGTTATAGAATTGGGCATAGGAAAATGAGAAAGGCTCTAAAGTTTGTTTTAAGCTTTGATTCTTAGTTTTAATTGGAAAGGACATGTACTAGAACCTTGATTTTGTTTTTCATGTTAGTGATATTGCTTGCATGTCTTTTGGATGTTAAAGAAAAATTGCTTTTATTTGGTTTTTCATGAACTCATGTGTAGGAAAGTGTTAAACCCTCATGGATTTTTGGTTTTGTTAAGATAAAAAGTATTGGGTGTTATGTGAGATAGCATTTAATTTATGTATGAAGCTAAATGATTTGATATTCCTAAATATATGTTGATAATTTAATTGAGTTTGGTTTCAATGATTTTGTTAAGCTAGATTTTTGTCCTAGTTAGTAAGAATGAAAACTTGCATAATGATGCCTTATTTTGTTGATATGGCCGAATTGAGTAGAGCAATAAAAAATGGTCGTTTTGATTTTATTTTGCAAGCATGACGATTGACAAGTTTGGTTTTGGATTTTTGGCAAAGTCTTAAAGAGATAAGGAATGATTATGTTAGGTGTAAGTTTTGTCCTTTGGTTTTGGTGCCTTTGTGTATTTCATTTGAATAATTTTGGTTAGTTTGTTTCCTAATGTTCATTAGTTATTTTGGTCCCTATGCTTGAAGGGAACTAGTTGCTTTAAAGGTTTTGATTGTGGGTTATGCCTTGTTTAGTAAAAGGAAGTGATTTGCTAAGTTATTTTACGTCATATATTGATTTGAAACCTTTGCACGTGAATCAGAGTTAAAGAAAACCAATTTTTGTATAAAAGTGTATAGGAGGCCGTGAGCCCCATTTCTCAATTTAGGACAAAGTATTGATTTTCGACATGTAAATATTGTGTTGATTTGTGCAAGAGTTTTAGAATGACATACTTACGTAATCGTTTTAAAATGTAATTGAATTGTTTTAACTTTGAATGGTTTGAAAGTGTGAAGGAATTGACTGTGATTGAAAGGTATAACTTTGGTTTCCTTTGAGATTTCGATGTCGTTAAGGTTTAACACTCTCTCTTTGATTTGAATAAGGATTGTATTAAAGCATTTGATAAACGAAATTTTCAATGAAAAAGAAAAAGTGGCCGAATGGGCCAACTTAAAATGAATCCCATGGAATTTTGTTTAAGTGTCTTGAGTTAGCATTTGAAAAGTGTTTTTGCAATTGTTTATGTTTTAATATTAATGATGCTTGACCCTTAAGCTATATTTGTGAAATGAATACCTTTGGACAAGCATGAGATGATTTTAAAAGGATATGTTTCAAAAAGACACATGCTGTCCAACCTCATTCAGCATGCCAATGTTGAAAATAGTTTGAAAAATCAGTTGCCATCCCTCAAGGGGAAATTGGCATCCTCTTAGCCTCCGAAAGGAGGTGACCCGTCAGGCTCGTGACGTTAAACAAGCGCTAGTTGGGAGGCAACCCAATGATTAGGTAATTTCCCTTATATTTTAAGTAGTTGGTTTTTTTATTTAATTATTTTTTATTTCATTTTTATAAAAAATTTTAAAAAAAATTGGCACAGTACAGGACCCCCGCGCCTGGGCGTGCAGACTAGCATGCCTGGGCGCGCGCTGCGTTATCAGCGCGCCTGGAGGAGTTTTCAGCCCCATTCTCACAATTCATTCCCAATTTCTCTCATTCTCTCAAGAACCCTAACCCCTAATTCTTCAATTCTATCCAAATTCTTTATAATTTCTCCATTTCCTCCACAATTAATTAACATTCCACCATTCCCATCCCTTATTCTTCACTATTGTGCTTTATTTTCTCACATTCTATCTCATTCCCTCTCCCCTCTCTCAATTCGGTTTTGACAAAGAACAAGGAAAGAGACACGAATTTGTGCACAATTTTGGGTAAGAATCAGTCCTCTATACTCCCTGGTGCTGTTTTAGTTTGATTTTGGAGTTAGGAGTTAGTGTAGTGGAGTTTGGTTCTAGAGTTATTTTAGTTGCCCACCAGGTGTTCGATCAATTGTCCCAAGTTGTTTTTCAGCTATTTAGGATGCCTAGAGGGAAGAGGCCAGCAATGGGTAGTAGTAGTGATATGGGGAAGACCTTTGAGCATTCGAGGGTCTTCACCTACTATGAGGGCAAGATGGTGTGTCGAGGGATAACTCCCGAGACGAGTATGTTGTATGATAGCGAGGGTCCTATGGGCCGTCAAGTTGTGGGAGTTAGGGAGATAGAGGAGGTCAAGGAAACTCTGCAGATTAACCAGTGGTTAGCGTGGGTTAGGGAACCGGATGAGGCATTTAGCAAATTCCTAGTTTGGGATTTTTATGCTAATGCCTGATGGAGAGCCCAGAGAGCTGAACTAGAGGGTAATGATAGGCGGGTCACCTATGTTAGAGGAGTGGAGGTTCCATATGATGCAGCCACTATAGCTCGTGTCATGGGACTTCCCTTGTACCCACCGGATGCAACACCTGCCATGTTTACCACAGACAGTTTGGACAGTGAGGATGAGTACCCATTGGAGATGGTCAAGAGAGCTCTGTTTCCGCATGATAGATATTAGAACTTGTCCGTGGCTGGAACGGTCAAGCATGTGTATCAGAAATATCTAAAGGGAGCCGCTAGGTTTTGGGTCCGGTTTATTGTTCACAACCTGGACCCATACTCACATGATACAGAGGTGCAGCCGGGAGTGTGCAGGCTGATCTATGCCCTTCGTCAAGGAATTATAGTGGACGTAGCATCGATCATTTTTGATTGTATTAATCGCTTTGCTAGGAAAGAGATGGGGTATGTTGGTTTTCCGTGGGTTATTACACGGTTGTGCACCGCGGCTGGGGTTGATTTTCGAGCAGATGTGAGGGATCTTAAACGGACTCCCAGGATGACCAAGGCCATGTGGGACTCATATATTGTTAGGGCTATATAGACGTCTGAAGAGGGCCCACCACCATAGCAGTAGCAGTTCGTCCCACCACCACCACAACAGCACCATTCTGAGGCAGGACCATCCAGCCAGCCGGCGAGGCAGTCGGGCGGCATGGATGAGTTCATCGGGTTGATGCAGCGTATGCTACAGAGACAGAGCATAGCGGTCGAGTTTCAGTGCAGGGAGATGCGTCGGAACCAGGCCAGGGACGTGGTTTTGAGAGACTGGAGATCAGCACAGGGCCTACCATACGATGTGCCTCCGTACACTGAGGAGGATCATGGCCTGCTAGATTCTTCACCGGATGAGGATGATAGTTAGGGGATGTAGTACTTTATTTTGTTTCATCAAATGTATTCCTATTCCCTATTTGGACCTGTACTGTACCGAAAAAAACAAGTATTGCTTTGTAGGACTTTTTCTTAGTTTTTATTGCATGGATTATTCTGTTCACTTGTTATTGCATCTGGATATATGTTGAGATTGTAACAGGTGTGAGTTGATGTCTCCCCCATGAGAGGTGCTATTTTTTGGCACTTGTTTCTAACGACTTGCAGGTATTAAGTTTGGGGGAGAATCTTCTCATTTTTGTTTAGTGATGAGTGTTTGATGTGGATGTGAAAGGGAAGTGTTCTGGAATTTTCTGTGTAGTTTTTTATTTTGTATTTTAGGTTAGTTTAGTTTGCTTGAGGACAAGCCAACCTCTAAGTTTGGGGGAGTGTACAAAATAAAAAAAAAATCTTACTTGAATTGTTCTCCCATTTTTGGTGTTGGTTCGTGTCTTGGGTATGAGTAGGTAATTATTCTAGGCTTAGGACTGTTTTTCTGATAATAGGTGTAAATACTTAGTTTAGGATTAGACTCATTGAATTTTGACACTAATTGATTGAGCTGTAAATATTTCTGAAATCTGGTTATTTTGACAAACTTTTTGAGAATTAGTTATTACTAGTGAACTGACTTTAGCCTAGTGAGATTTTGAGCCTAAACACTGAAGGGGTATGTGATTATTGAAATATTCTGATTTGAAACCCCTATTTCTTTCATGAGTGTGTTCTCATTGGCTTTGTGTTCTAGAACATGACCTGTGACCATTTTGAGATTGATAATTGATTGTGTGCATTAAGATGATTAAGGCACTTATGATGTATTTTTGTGGCCTTCAACTGATTTGTATTGATATATTTCCCTTAGTTGCTCATTTTGAGCATAATGAATTATGATTTTTCTTTGGTACCCTACATTGATTTGAAAAATTCTTTGTTAGTACCTTTGGAATTTTGAATGAGCAATTGAGAGGAATGACTCAAGAAAAAAATATGGTAAAAGTGATTGAGTTTTTTTTCTCTTCCAAGTGAAAAACAGAAAAAGAAATTTAAAAAAAAGAGAAATTTGGAAGAGAGTAGAGAAAAAAAATGAAAAAGAAAAGAAAGATGATAATGATTTTGGAGTTGAGTGTGAGTGTTAATTGTATTCATTGCTCATTCATAATTTTAGAGGGAAATTTGTTTGTTGCATTTAACCCTTAGTTTTATCCTTTCTTTCTTTTATCCCACCTTACACTTTTAACCATGGCCTCATTACAACCAAATTAAAGACCTTTTGATTTTTGCATGTATTCAATAATTTCAGTGGAGATTTGGATCTATGGTCAAGCTTATGGTAACACATTGTCATTGTATGAACTTGAGTGAATTGTATATATATAAACCTTGATACACATGAGAGATATACACTAAGAGGTTGAAAGTGTTCACTAGTTCTGAATTCTTGTTGAGTTTGTGATTTTAACCAGGTTTTAATTGTATGAATTGCTTATGAAAATAAGTGTCTGAGTCTGTGAGTCGAAGTCCTAGATTAGGTGTGTACATTTTGATTTAGAGGGAAGTCTTGTGTTTTAGAATTTTTATTTTACTTTTTCCTGGGACATGCAAAATGCTAAGTTTGGGGGAGTGATTTGGGTCTAATATATGATGTTTTTGGGCTTGATTTCACATCCTTTTACTATGGTTTTTGTAACACCCCTAATTTCGTCTTCCGAATAAATATGTTAATATAATTGTGTAATAGATAAATAACAATTTCATGTTTGATTTTTGTTTTGCATTGTATATATATATTTATTATATATATTATGTGAAAATAACTTTTGGTTTAGATTTTTGCTTCGAAATATTAAGTCTTGCAATTAAACCCTTGGAAAGGACCTTAAAGCAAAAATGGAAAGCCTTTTGGAATTAAAATTTAATTAAACAAAGTTTTTAGTGAAAACTGGTCAAAATACTCGAGTATTTGGCTGAATACTCGACTATTCTGGACAAAGCAGCACGAGTTAGTGCGCTTTGGTGAGTCACCACCAACGAGTTCCGCCGCGTTGACACGAAATCACCACGAAGACACGTTCCAGTCTTCGTGTCGCCGTGCATGGTCATCGAATTCAAGTATTTAAGCTCGTTGTTGCTAAGAATCAACGATTTTTCCCAATTTGCTGAAGAAGTGCATGCATTAGGGTTCTTTAATTCTCTCGTTCGATTCTCCTACCACATTTAGAGTTGAGTTACAAATCATACACCGTTTTGAAGCTCACATCCAGAGCTTTGAAAAGAATCAAAAATCGCGAGCTAAGGTTAAGTGTGTGGGGAGTAGTGAGCTCTACAAGATAGAGCTTCAAATCTGCCAAAAACCAGAATTCTGTTTGGAGCCGCCAACTTCGTGCCTTCGATTCTCTCTCATCTTTGAGAGTTAGCTCATGAGTGATATACCATTGGAAAGCTTTTTCGACGAGCTTAGATTTTATACCAAATTCGTGTGGTGAGAGTCTCTGGTTGTGAAGTTATGAACCTGTGAAGTTAGGTGCTGGAATCTGCCAAACCAAATTTCCAGATTCAGAAAGCTGACTTTGAGCTTCGATTTTGGTAAGCTCAAGCTTTCTCTTGGTCTGAAACTTGTTGGATCTCAAAGTTAGTATTGCATAGATGAGTTATTAACCTTTTTCCCCAATTTGTTTGTCCATTTCATGCTCCAATTTCTCTGGTTCTTGCACGTTGTCAAAATGGTTCTGTTTTGAGGAGGAGCAATTGATGCATGGTGTTCCCTTGAAAATCTATGCTCAAGTTTTGTTCAAACACGACCCTAAGGTATGGGGGAAGCTTACCATTTGCTAGAATGAGGATGAAATGCATTAGAAAGTAGGGAGAGTCACCATGAGACTCTAAGGGCATAGATTGAAATAGGAATATGGCTTGGAGGCCCCTTTGTGCTTAAAATTCATTTTGAGCAAGTTTAATATGTTGCATTTGTGCTGTACAAACAATGTTTTCATGTTATATGTGAGTAAATTTGATAATGCTATGTTGAGTTGCATATATGTGGATTTTATGCATAAATGAAAGCATGATTTGATTTACTGTGAATTGATGTGATCTCTATGTTGAGACAAGTTTCAAATATGTAAACAAAGTTCTTTTGATCATTGGTTTAAGTTAGAATTGGTTAGAATTGAAAATGGTATGTTAAAACCAAGTTGTAGTGTATCTGCTGTCAGAAATACTCGAGTATTTGGTAAAATACTCGAGTATTGTCTGATGCAAGTTTCCCAGATGATCATGAAATACTCGAGTATTTTGTGAAATACTCGAGTATTCTGTTCTGTAAACTACTCAAGTATTTTGTGAGATACTCAAGTATTCTGGACTGTAAACTGCTCGAGTATTTTGTGAAATACTCGAGTATTCTGGGCAGTTTGGTACACAGTTTCATGAAATTGATGAACTACTCGAGTATTGAAGCTACCACTCGAGTCTTTTTACTATAATGTTGAGAAAATACCATTTTTAATCTAATCACTCTTATTTAAACCTAATGACACTAAAAGGGAATGATGAGATATTTCGTTTGATAAACTTTGTCATCATGTGAAGTATGGAAGGTGAAATACTTCATTGATATATTAATTGCATGTTGCACATAATGAGATTAATGAATAACCTTAAGTGGAATGTTTGTGTGCATTCATGCATGGTGATGTGGTGATAAGCATATCATTTGGTCATGTTCGAGGAACATGAGGAGGGTACTCTGGGAGTACCAATGTGGTTACGACTTGCCTGTAGTCACATTTTGGTAATGTGGCCAGCATTGATTGTTGCGAACGTTGGGTATTCGTCTTGGTGACTAGATTTGCACATCGATATTGTTATTATGGACCATGTTCCAGGCATAGTCGTGTGGCTTGCTTGATGACAATTTTGGTAACGTGGGAAGCATGGTGGGATACTGTTACGTCTTGGTGACGGGACGTACACTTTGGTAATGTCGTTATGATTATATTTCGAGCAAGTTCACTATACGTTCTGTAACACCCTCACATTAATTAGTTAATTTATTAGTTTTAAACAAAATCAGAGTTTGAAAATTCTTTTTAAAACTTATTTTCTTATAAAAGGTTTTACGAAAATCCGGCAGAGTTTCCTCTGTTTTCCGGACTTCCCAAAATTTTTCTTCTTAAAACCTGTCAGTTCAGAAATATTTAAAAACATAAAACACAACAATTTAATAGTCATAACAGATCCTAACGCCCGATTAGTAAAAGTTTCAGGGCAAACGACTATTTCATATTATAATTTACAACAAGTAATTGTCCACTCAAAATATTCAATATACATTCCACGTAGTGGAATGAAAATCCTGCTCGGCCATATTCCATGTAAGCTCCACTTCAATACCTGCAAAATATAGCAAGAAGGGTAGCATTACACAGAACTTAAAAAGATAAATTCTACAAGAGACATAGTAATAAACTAAGCCTACACAATTATTAGCATACGTTATTCATTTAATTAGTCTCTTCGAGTCCTTTACTTATTCTAACATTCTATTAATATTTGGTTCTCTTATCATTCTCTAGTTTCCATTCGTTATTCATTTTCCATTATTTGACCAACATGCCGGTTACCTTTTCGTTCCTTTACCCTTTTATTGGTGACAGGGTCTAACAACCTCCTGCCGTTTTATATTATGGTGACAGGGTCTAACGACCTCCCGTCGTTTTAATTTCTATTATGTGACAGGGTCTAACGACCTCCCGTCGTTTTATATTATGGTGACAGGGTCTAACGACCTCCTGCCGTTTTATATTATGGTGACAGGGTCTAACGACCTCCTGCCGTTTTATATTATGGTGACAGGGTCTAACGACCTCCCACCAATTTAGTCCTTTCTCTGCTCTTTATCCTCTTTTATTATAAGTGTATTCTCTTCCCTAATGATTCTCACTTTTAACTAGTTCTGCTTGATTATGCCATATACTTCATATTTTAATTCTCATTACTAGCTCTTAGTTATTTCCCTGTTCTCTTTCTTTTCTTTTTATTTTTCTCTTCCTTTCCCTTTTTCCTTATTCTTTTTATTAATTACTCTAACTTACATCTAACTACATTCTCTTAAACTACCATAATCGCATTCTCTCTATTTGTCTTATCATCTTTTCACTAAATTCTTTTACCGATTACCCACTTGTATTTGGAATTTAGTTTATCATTTTGGTTTCTATTTCATTACTACCTGACAACTCTTTACTAAGTCTACTCCGTGCTTTCTTATTGTTTTCGTACTCTAACTCCTCTTTTACCACACCTTTAGTCTTAATCATTCTACTCGCCTTGCCTATTACAGATACTCTATATTCTTTTACTCTCACGCTTCGCTGGTTTTCCTTAACTAATTTCCCTTGGTTGTATTTTATGTTTTTCTACACTTTCATTCTATATTAACTCTTTTAATATCCTATCACATTCATTCACTCCGGAACTCATTCTATGCACATTCAATTTATTCCATTATCAATTTTAAATAAATCATTTATATTAGCGGGGACTACCCTAAGGTTCATTAACTTATTTCTTAATTATCCTATTCTTAGTCACCACTATAGAATCCTAGAATTTACTCTCTAAGTAGAGGTAATACGACCCTTCTTACCTCAACCAACAAAGAGAGAGAAGGGAGTACCAAACCCTTGCTTTATGGCTCACAAATTGAAACGGGATGAATCAAGAGTGGCGGTGACGGAGAGCGATCAAGAGACAAGCCAGATAGTGATGACAAACAATGATAATGTGAGGTGGAGGAGTTCACCACCCTCTCCTTGAAAGAGAGGAAAGGAGAAACCCCAAAGAGAGAAAGGGACAATTGTCGTGTCCTTCGCCAAGATCAACCTTGAAGCTAAGGAAGAACTTCGAAGTATGATCCCAGCTAAGAGATTAATATAGGACTTTTAGGATTTCTGTATATCCAGTTGGGATAAACAGGTTCTCCATAGTCAACAAGGTGTGTGCTAGTGTCAACATAGGGATGAGAAGACGTACCTTAGCCCCTATAGCATGGTGATTCTTATAAGGGATTACCTGTGTGTCGTGGGCCGTTCTGATAAGGCTTCTGAAGAGGAAGAACTCAAGTAGGATTCATAGAGGTTATGATAAGATCATATCCATAAATCCTGTAGGCGATAGATTTTACCCAATACTGTTTCTATCTAACCAAGAGTCGTGGGAATCTAGGAGAAGTGGTTAAGCTTGATGAGACTGTAAACGATAGAGATAAGGATGAGAATCCTATGCTCGGGGTTAATCTCATAAGCACGCAACATCTCTATAATTCCCAGTTTGCTCGGTGTAACATTCCGACCGCAAGCCTTGTTCCAGCGTCTAACTGGTCGGATCAAGATGACTTTGGTCGGGTAACGCTTGAACTACTACAGGTCCACTACATAAGACCCCCAAGCTCGGTTGGGTGATTTGAGCCCTGCCGAGTTGAAGAGACAAATAATCTGTAGGCCGATCAGTATCAAGTATTGTTGAGGGGAAGAGAGATCCGACCGTTTTAGTGCGTCTAACTGAGCTTTCCTGTCATAGACACTGAAGGGACCTTTCAATTCTTCTTAAGCTTCCACGTGTTCTTTTTATTACCGGGAAACGAAAGGTTATGATTTCAAAACGCCAGGTGTACCTTTACCAGAGAAATGGGCTTTCACTGACTTGGCCCAAATCAATAGGTAGTGGAGGGAAACTTCTGAAAGGAAAGATTTGGAACAGTTTTCAAGATTCACTTGGTTCAAAATTAGAATTTCCACTCCCCAACTTCTCTCAACTTCTTTTCTCTCTCATTCTTTCCTTCTTCGTCTTCTTGAAGAACCTTTCTCCTTAAGTTTGAGTGACAGACTCACAGATCATCAAAGGGAGATTTTCACTGATTTCTTTCTCCTACTAAGCGGCGTTCAAGTTCCTAGGCACTCATATCATTTCCAACCTTTTTGACCTCTGATGAGCATTTTATTTCCCATTATTCCTTGCATTATTTTACTCCTATTATTGATACTTGTTGCCCATTTGACATTGATTAGCTTGATTTAGTGATTTTGAGTTTATTGGACTAATATTCCGAATATTGTTTAATTTGGGATTATTTAGCCTAATTAATTCTATTTCTATTTTCAGGTAATATTTGGCACAAGGACACTTTGGGATGTTTGGAAATGAAGATTGAAGCATTGAAGTGAAGATTGTAATTTGCATTTAGGTCCCTTTTTAATTGTAATTTTTAGAATAGTGTTTCTTAGGACTTGGGCCCATGTTTTAGGCCCATTTTCATGACTAAAGAGGGGAAATTCGTGTAACCCCCAAGACACACTCCCATTTCAGATTTCCCACTCTCTCTCTAGGTTAGAACTTCTCTCTTGGCTCTCCCAAGTGGTGGTGGCTGCTAGGGTTTTGTTCTTCCCCATTTCTACTCGTTTTTCTTCATTTATGGCCATGGAAGGCTAGACTTCAAGGGTTAATCCCTTTGGTATTGTATTATCTACTCTTGAGCTCTTGTTATTAATGCAATTTCATTTTCTCTTCTCTGTTTTCATGTTTATCGATGTGTAGTGGTTTGCTTAATTCCATTTCGTAGAGATAATACATGAATATAAATGCTTAATTTGTATTAACTCGTAAAAACTCCAATTCTGGTTTCTGATGCTTAATTAGAAGTTAGGGTTTGGAGTGATAACTGAATTTTCGCTTAGTATTTGGTTATCACGAGTTGGACAGAGGAGAGGAGAGGAATCGATCTTTAGTGAGCTAGGATTGAGTAGTGTACGTAGCCAAAGGGGTTTGCCCGCTTTTGTTTCTGATTTGCTTAGTTTTTATATTCTGTTTATGTTTTGTTCTTCACATTTGTCACACACAAAAACCCCCCCATTTTACTGCACACTACGTGTTTGATACTTTGCCTAGACCGATATTCGCTGGGAAACGACCTAGGATCACCTTCCTAGTACTACAGAATAAACACCTTTTATTTTGATCGGGTACGGCCTCGATCAAAATTTGGCGCCGTTGCCGGGGATTATCGGTTCTTGCCAAAGATCATACAGTAGTTAGTTAGATTAGTTAGTGTAGTTAGTGTGTGAATAAGCATTCTGATAACTGATTGAAAGTTGCCCTGTTTGCTAATTTGCTGTTCTGCACAACTGATGCTATTCTAGTGATTCTGTGAGTGCCATTCAACATAGCCGTGGGTGGAATTGTTGCACGAAAATTGGTATCCACACTTGTTTCATCATATATTAGTGTGTTGATGCATCACAGACACTCAGATAGGCACTGGTTGTGAGTTCCAGAAAAATTTTCCAAGTTTCAGCAGTACTTACTATAAATAGGCATAACTTTTGATCCGTAACTCGGAATTTGACGAAATTTATATCAAATCGAAGGGAATTTTCTGAATAATCTGATTTTTCTGACCTCGTCAGAAAACCCCTTCGTTTGGATCCTGAAAAAGCCTGTTTACTATTTCTTTTTTATTTTACAAGTTCTATTTTCTTAGTTTTTGGTCACTTTTTTAATTCTTTGACTTGGTTCCCTTTTGAATTTTGTCCTCAAACTTTCTGTGATATGTTTTCATGATTTTAGGGTGCTTAAAAAAATTAAAAAAAAAATTTAAAAAAATAAAAAATTTGTTGCCGATTTTGGTCATGCATATCTGTTACAGTATGCTATGGTTGATGCTGTTCTGTTCAGTACATGACTAGGGGCAACCCAAGTTATTTGCATCCTTACAACCCTGAAATTGATAGAACTTATCACAGATTAGTTAGACAAAATAGGAATCAGTCATTAGGTAGTGAGTCAGAGTCATCTTATAGTCCATCTAATTCTGATTCTGTTTCTATTTCTTCTATTCCTTCTACTTTTATTCAATCTGATTCTATACATTGTGATAACATGGCTCAACCCCCACCAAGGGAAAGGACACTTAGGGAGCTGGCTGCACCTGACTTCACTATTGAAGACTCGTGTATCCGGTATCCTGATGAGGATGTTCCTTTTGAGCTTAGAACAGGACTAATCCATTTGTTGCCCAAGTTTCATGGTCTTGCAGGTGAGGATCCTCATAAGCATCTCAAGAAATTCCATATAGTGTGTACCACAATGAAACCACATGATGTGCAAGAGGATCATGTCTGTCTCAGAGCATTTCCACATTCCTTAGAGGGTCTAGCACAAGATTGGTTATCTGACTTGGCCCCTGGTTCCATCACAAGCTGGGATGACTTGAAGAGGGCATTTCTGGAAAAATTCTTCCCTGCAAATAGGACCACTGCAATCAGAAAGGAAATTTCTGGTATCAGGCAACAACATGGAGAGAGTCTCTATGATTATTGGGAGAGATTCAAGAGGTTGTGTGCTTCCTGCCCTCACCATCAGATCTCAGAGCAGCTTCTCATCCAGTACTTTTATGAAGGTCTCAACTTCATGGAAAGAAACATGGTAGATGCTGCAAGTGGTGGTACATTGGGAGATATGACACCCTTACAAGCCAGGAGCAAAATTGAGAAGATGGCTTCCAACTGTCAACAATTCCATGCAAGAAGCAACAGTGATGCAATAGTTGTGAGGGATGTAAATGATGTTGGTGCAGACTCGGGCAAGGTTGAGAAGCTTGAGCAGAAAATTGATTCTCTCACAACATTGGTCACACAATTGGCTGTCAATCAGAAAAAGATGATACTTCCTGCTAGAGTGTGTGGCATATGCACATCCATTGAGCACCCCACAGATGCATGCCCTTCCCTTCAGCAGCAACAGTCGATGACCAGTGGTGACCAACCCGAGGCCTATGCAGCAAACATATACAACAATAGAGGTCCACAACAACACAATCATGACCTCTCTTCCAATAGATACAACCCTGGATGGAGGAACCATCCCAATCTGAAGTGGTCTGATCAACAACAACCTCCTCCTAATGTTCCATTTCAGAACACCGCTGGACCGAGCAGACCACCATATGTACCTCCTCCAATCCAACAGCAAAGGCAACAACAGCAGCAAGTGGTTCATCCTTCACCATCAGCCCCTCCATCCAACCAACCTACCTTGGAGGAGTTGGTGAGGCAAATGACCATGCAAAACCTCCAATTTCAACAAGAGACTAGAGCATCCATTCAGAGACAAGAGGCATCCATTCAGACTTTGACAAATCAGATGGGTCAAATGGCAACTTCTCTCAACAACTTGCAATCTCAAAATTCTGACAAGTTGCCATCCCAAACTGTGATCAACCCTCAGAATCAGAATGTGAGTTCCATCAACCTGAGGTCGGGAAAGCAGATTGTCACACCCACACCACAACCTCACCTCAACAATGATGCTCTAGCTTCCTCTAAAGGGAAGAGCCAAGTGGTAGATGAAGGTGAGCATGCTAGCACCAAAGAGAATCATCCAACTCAACCCTCCTCGACTTCAACCACAAGCCCTGCTGTTGTCCTACAACCTCCTCCTGTTCCTCTTCCATTCCCACCAAGAGTGCCTCAAAACAAAAGGGTGGAAGAGGTGGACAAGGACATTCTTGACACATTCAGGAAGGTGGAAGTCAACATACCCCTTCTTGATGCAATAAAACAGATTCCAAGGTATGCGAAGTTCCTTAAGGAGTTGTGCACTCATAAGAGAAGACTCAAGGGCAATGAGAGGATAAGCATGGGAAGGAATGTCTCCGCTCTCATAGGTAAACCTATCCCTCACATTCCTGAAAAATGTAAGGATCCTGGAACTTTCTCTATACCTTGCATCATAGGCAATGTTAAGTTTGAAAATGCTATGCTAGATTTAGGAGCATCCATAAATGTCATGCCTATGTCTGTTTTTAAGTCTCTTTCTCTTGGACCTCTTCAACCTACGGGTGTGGTGATTCAATTGGCAAATAGAAGTACTGCCCACCCCGCAGGTTTGATAGAGGATGTCTTGGTTCGGGTTGAAGAGTTGATCTTCCCTGCTGATTTTTACATACTTGATATGGAAGATGACTCTCCCCGTAATGTTGTTCCTATTATTTTGGGGAGGCCATTTTTGAAAACAGCCCGAACCAAGATAGATGTGCATTCAGGTTCACTTTCCATGGAGTTTGATGGCAGTGTGATCCGATTTGACATTTTCCATGCTATGAAACATTTTCCTGAGGATCACTCTGTTTTCCATGTGGACTTGCTTGATGATTTGATAGATGAGCATATGCTTGACTTTTTGCATCATGATTTTGAATTGCCATCTTTCACTGATTCATTTACTTGTCCATCATGCACTAACTCTGGATGGTGCACCGCATGCACTGAAATAGCCCAGTTTTTAGACTCTGCTACTGCATCTGATGATTCATATGTTATAGATTCAGATTATGCTAACCCTAACCCCATATCTGTTATGCATGAGTCTGATTTACTTGTTCAGGTGCAGGCAGCAGAATCCATTTCTGCTGTCCCTTTAGTTCCATCTATTATGCAGGCACCCTCATTGGACCTGAAGCCCCTCCCTCCTCATCTCAAATATGCTTACTTGGAGGATGAGCAGAAACTCCCAGTGATCATCTCTACCTCACTTTCTGTTGATCAAGAGGAGAAACTGCTGGATGTGATAAGAAAGAACAAGAGGGCAATTGGATGGACTTTAGCGGATATTCCTGGAATTAGCCCCTCCATGTGCATGCACCGCATTTTGTTGGAGGATGGGGCTAAACCAGTGAGACAACCCCAAAGACGATTGAACCCCCAGATTCTTGATGTGGTTAAGAAAGAAGTCACCAAGCTGCTCCAAGCGGGTATCATCTACCCAATTTCAGATAGCACTTGGGTGAGCCCGGTGCAAGTTGTCCCCAAGAAGTCTGGTGTCACAGTTGTCAAAAATGAGAAGGATGAGCTGATTCCCACTAGAGTGCAGAACAGTTGGAGAGTCTGCATTGATTACAGAAAGCTCAACCAGGCGACTCGCAAGGATCATTTCCCTCTCCCCTTCATTGATCAGATGTTGGAGCGCCTGGCAGGTAAATCTCATTATTGCTTCTTAGATGGATTCTCTGGTTATTTTCAAATTTGCATTGCACCAGAGGACCAACATAAGACCACATTTACCTGTCCTTTTGGCACATTTGCATATAGAAAGATGCCTTTTGGCCTATGCAATGCTCCTGCCACATTTCAAAGATGTATGATGAGTATTTTCGCTGACTTGCTCGAGCATTGCATAGAGGTCTTCATGGATGATTTTAGTGTTTATGGCTCCTCATTTGATGCATGTCTTGATAATTTGACTAAGGTGCTTAACAGGTGCATTGAGACTAACCTTGTCTTGAATTTTGAAAAATGCCACTTCATGGTAGAACAAGGCATAGTCTTAGGGCACATTGTTTCGCACAAGGGCATAGAAGTTGACCCTGCTAAGCTGCATGTAATATCACATTTGCCTTACCCCTCTTGCGTGCGAGAGGTGCGTTCTTTTCTTGGTCATGCAGGTTTCTATCGCAGGTTTATTCAGAACTTTAGCAACATTGCCCTTCCTCTTTCCAAGTTGCTTCAAAAGGATGCCCCATGGGAATTTGGAGACCAATGTAAGAGGGCATTTGATGAATTGAAGAAAGCACTGACCACCACTCCCATCATCCAACCACCTGATTGGACCCTCCCATTTGAGCTCATGACTGATGCTTCAAATTATGCTTTGGGAGCAGTTCTCTCCCAAAGGGTTGGTAAGCTGTCGCATGTGATTTATTATGCTTCTAGGACTTTAGATGCAGCACAGGTTAATTACACAACAACTGAAAAAGAACTTTTGGCTATTGTTTTTGCACTTGACAAGTTTAGATCATATTTGCTTGGTTCTAAGGTTGTAGTGTACACTGATCATGCTGCTCTGAAGTATCTTTTGAAAAAGACAGATTCCAAACCTAGGTTGATTAGGTGGATGTTGCTCCTCCAGGAGTTTGATCTTGAGATTCAGGATCGGAGTGGTGCGCATAACCTTGTCGCAGACCACTTGAGCAGGATAGAGAGAGAGGAGGATGCATTTCCTATCCGGGATGACTTCCCGGATGAGCAGCTTTTATCTTTACATGTTTCCCATCCCCTTCCCCAAACTCCTTGGTTTGCAGACATTGTTAATTATCTGGTTGCTTCTGTTTTTCCTGCCTTGGCATCCAAAGCTCAAAGAGACAAATTAAAGAGCGATGCCAAGCATTATGTATGGGATGACCCCTATTTATGGCGTTTTTGCAGTGATCAGGTCATTCGCAGGTGCATTCCAGACCAGGAGATCCAATCGGTTCTCCAATTTTGCCATGCTTCACCAGTGGGAGGCCACCTTGGTACTCAAAGGACAGCACGAAAGGTGCTGGATTCTGGATTTTATTGGCCTACCATTTTCAAGGATGCGAGCAACATCTGCAGCTCGTGTGAGCAGTGTCAAAGAGCAGGAGGCGCCCTATCTTGGAGGCAACAGATGCCGCAACAACCTATGTTGTTTTGTGAGGTGTTTGACGTCTGGGGTATAGATTTCATGGGCCCCTTTCCTGTTTCTTTTGGTTTTTATTATATCTTACTTGCTGTGGATTACGTATCCAAATGGGTGGAAGCTAAGGCCACCAGGACTAATGATGCTCAGGTTGTTGTAGATTTTGTCAGGTCTAATATCCTTTGCAGGTTTGGCATACCTAGAGCCATAGTCAGTGACCAAGGCACACACTTCTGCAATAGATCCATGCAAGCTTTGCTCAAGAAGTATGGGGTTGTGCACAAAGTTTCTACACCCTATCACCCCCAAACCAACGGGCAAGCTGAGATTTCAAATAGAGAGATCAAGCGGATTTTGGAGAAGATGGTGAAGCCTAATAGAAAGGATTGGAGCACACGATTAGAGGATGCTCTGTGGGCCCATCGGACCGCTTACAAGGCACCCATAGGGATGTCACCCTATCGGGTTGTCTTTGGTAAGGCGTGCCACCTGCCTGTGGAGATAGAGCACCGTGCATATTGGGCTGTGAAGCAATGTAACTTAGCTCTTGATCAAGCGGGTGAGGAGAGGAAGCTGCAGTTGAGTGAGCTAGATGAGATCCGCTTGGAGGCCTATGAGAACTCCAAATTCTACAAAGAGAAGACCAAGAAGCTTCATGATAACTCCATTTCCAGAAAGGAGTTCTTGGTTGGTCAAAAAGTTTTGCTCTACAACTCTAGGCTTGGACTCATGAGTGGAAAGCTCCGCTCTAAATGGATTGGACCGTTTGTAGTCACCCAGGTGTTTCCTTATGGCACTGTGGAGATCAAGAGTGAGTCCACGAACAAGAGCTTCAAAGTCAATGGCCACCGACTCAAGCCTTTCCTAACCACCCCTTCTTTGGATGATGCACCTGTGGAGGAGGCCTCATTGGTCGACCCCACTTTTGAACAACCATGACTTAGGGAGTCTCCTTTTCTCCTTCCTTACTCTTTTTATTACACTTGTCTATATCTGTCTGATTCTGCTATTTGTGTTCCATTGAGGACAATGTGTGATTTAAGTGTGGGGGGGAGAGTAGTTTAGGTTGCATATTTTGCTTTGATTTTTTTTTAGGTTTTGCTTAGTTTTGGGCATTTTCTTGCATGTTTTTGCTTCATTTTAGTAGAGTTTTGGTATCTCGTGTCTGAATTCATGCATTTTTGTGTGTAAAGTTGCTTTTGATAATTAAGAGGTAGTAACACTGTGATAGAATTGTCCCTTTTGTGAGGATTTGAGCCTTAATTGTGGGTGGATTGCTATATATGCCACCTAATTTTCTGTCATGTGTGATTGCACTCTGGATTACTTGCACTCTAGAACTTGACTTGACTCTTGTTGATACTTGATTGCTCATGCACATTTTGAAATGATTTAGGCACTTTCTTTCTTGAATAAGCTACTAGCCATATGAGCCTACCTTGAATGAATGTATCCTTTGCTAGCCCCTTTGAGCCTTTTTATCCCTTTCCTTGTTCTTTAGCTCATTACAAGCCTATGACTGAAAAACCATGATTGTCCTAACCTTAGGGAATTTTGGAGCTTTGGAATTGTTTTGGGAATGGGTATTAGGTAAGAAGTATGCTTTATGCTTTAATTGGTTGAGTTCTTGGTTTTGCCTCATTGGTTGTTATAGTTATGGCTTCATCTTCATGCCATTTGTGTTGTTTCTTCTTTTCTTTTTGTATATGTCTCAAAAACAAAAAAAAAATATAGAAGACAAAAATACAAAAAAAAATAAAAAAAAATGCAAAAATAAAAAGAAAAAAAAAGAAGAAAAAAAAAAGAAAAAAAAGTGAATAAAAGGTTGTTGAGGCAAAGAGGATTGGAATTAGTGGTAGTTGATTTTGGGGTGGATTTTGCTTACTTTTTACTTATTCCCCATTGCTCCTCTATTCCCTTGGTTTTAGCTACATTCCCATATTTTTATCCTACCTTGTCCTTGGCCCCATTACAACCCTTAAAAGACCTTTTGATCATTTTGTGCATGTGTGTTGATGGTTGATGTTAGAGGCTTGTCAAGCTTATGGTTGTGTTTGTTTTTCATGATGTGCCTTGAGTGTAAATAATGATTAACCCCAAACACTTGAGTGTAAACACTTTTGAGTGATCCTTGTGAGTTTCTATCATCTTTGTGACTATCCTCTTGATGTCATTGGTTTCTTTGCATACTTGAAGTAATTGGATGATGTTCGCGGATGCTTTGACTCTTTGATCCTTAACCATTTTGTGTGCTTGAGTTTGCCCATTTCTTTGCATTTCCTAGAATTCATTGTGAAGTATGTAATCTCTTAGGTTAGCATTTCTTAGTTGTAGTCATCTTGTTGCATGATTCACTTTGGTGCATATTGATCTTCATAGTCCTATCTTTTGGTTTTGCCCAGGAGTGCAAAAGGATAAGTGTGGGGGTATTTGATGAGCATTTTATTTCCCATTATTCCTTGCATTATTTTACTCCTATTATTGATACTTGTTGCCCATTTGACATTGATTAGCTTGATTTAGTGATTTTGAGTTTATTGGACTAATATTCCGAATATTGTTTAATTTGGGATTATTTAGCCTAATTAATTCTATTTCTATTTTCAGGTAATATTTGGCACAAGGACACTTTGGGATGTTTGGAAATGAAGATTGAAGCATTGAAGTGAAGATTGTAATTTGCATTTAGGTCCCTTTTTAATTGTAATTTTTAGAATAGTGTTTCTTAGGACTTGGGCCCATGTTTTAGGCCCATTTTCATGACTAAAGAGGGGAAATTCGTGTAACCCCCAAGACACACTCCCATTTCAGATTTCCCACTCTCTCTCTAGGTTAGAACTTCTCTCTTGGCTCTCCCAAGTGGTGGTGGCTGCTAGGGTTTTGTTCTTCCCCATTTCTACTCGTTTTTCTTCATTTATGGCCATGGAAGGCTAGACTTCAAGGGTTAATCCCTTTGGTATTGTATTATCTACTCTTGAGCTCTTGTTATTAATGCAATTTCATTTTCTCTTCTCTGTTTTCATGTTTATCGATGTGTAGTGGTTTGCTTAATTCCATTTCGTAGAGATAATACATGAATATAAATGCTTAATTTGTATTAACTCGTAAAAACTCCAATTCTGGTTTCTGATGCTTAATTAGAAGTTAGGGTTTGGAGTGATAACTGAATTTTCGCTTAGTATTTGGTTATCACGAGTTGGACAGAGGAGAGGAGAGGAATCGATCTTTAGTGAGCTAGGATTGAGTAGTGTACGTAGCCAAAGGGGTTTGCCCGCTTTTGTTTCTGATTTGCTTAGTTTTTATATTCTGTTTATGTTTTGTTCTTCACATTTGTCACACACAAAAACCCCCCCATTTTACTGCACACTACGTGTTTGATACTTTGCCTAGACCGATATTCGCTGGGAAACGACCTAGGATCACCTTCCTAGTACTACAGAATAAACACCTTTTATTTTGATCGGGTACGGCCTCGATCAACCTCACATCAACAAACAGGTAACGAACACTCACTCCGAACTCTTGTATCTTCTTTTTCTTCTCTCTTGAAATGTTGCATGCGTCTGTTCGTGTTCTCTGTTAGGAGTACTGTGTTTAGATTTTCGTTGCTGTAACTCTGCTACTGGCCATGCATTTTCTTTTATTGATCCTGAGCGAAATTTAGGGTTCGCTAAAAACCCTTGCACTCACTATCCACCAGAATACCCTTCTATTTTTGAAATTTCTTGCCCTTCTTTGTCGTTTTTTTGAGCGATCGCCGTAGTGTTTCTTAGGATTATTTTATTGTTTTGCTGCACTTAATTTCTTAGGGTTTGAACCGAAGCAGTGGTAAACATGAGTGAGGATTCTGTAAACTCTGATGTTCCAAGAACACATGAAGAAGAAAACCCAGGAAGTTGCGTTAAACCAATCGCAATGTGTTTTCCTCAGAATTTAAAAGAGTTCAGAGAAGGTGTGATTCACTATAGGATCGTTGAGAGGGTAGAACTGAGGAGGTTAAGGAGGCATCGGAGAGGTATTCAGTGTTTTCAATTCGTTTGGGGAAATTCTGCCCTGATAAGGGAGGTGTTCCCGACCGATAATATTCGTAAATGTTTGATCAGACATAATCAAGTTTTACTGTTTCTGACTCCGCGTGTGCCTCCTTTTCCTCAGGTATGAAGAGAAAGTGTGTTACAAATCCTGAACTTTATCCACTTCCACCAGATTCTGCTCAGTATGATTGGGTTGACCGAGAGGTTGTAGGCACCCAATCCGAGCTCTCAACTGAGGAATCTTTAGAGCAAACCAGAGCCATAATACTGCCCTGCCCTGGTGATGATGCTGGAAACTTGTATTCCATAAGTCCGGTGGATCCTAACGAAAGAGTCTGTACTTGCATCCCCGAGGGCAGCACTGGATTTTACTTTTATGAAGAAGTGATTACCCGCCTAGGGATTAGGATGCCTTTTACCAACTTCGAAATAGATGTTTTGAATACACTGAGAGTGGCCCCTTCTCGGTTGCACCCGAATGCCTGGGCTTTTGTTAGGGGTTTTCAACAAGTTTGCTCTGCCATGGATTGGTCTTGTATTATTCCAATTTTTTTCTACCTGTTTGCTCCACAATGCAATGCCTTTGAAAAAGTATCCCCAAAACGACCCTGGGTTTCCCTGAAATCACGAAACGGATACGCTCTTTTTACCAAGTATTCTGAGTCTTGGAAGGGGTTCAAACCTTTCTTTTTTAAGTATAATTTTGTTGGAAATGGTGTCTGTTGGTTCACACGGACTGGTGAAGAGCGACCAATCCCTCGGTTCCCTCTTCAATGGAGTGCAAATTTTTTCAGTCGGAGGATTGCTGCATACGGGTCGGAATGGAAAGAGCTTGCCGAACATGAGAAGGATGTGTGTCGAGTGGTTGAAAGCTACTTGGTCACCAATGGGATGATCGAAACAAGGGATATAGTGAATATCCCCTCAACAGATGTGAAGGATTACCTTGGTAAATTATCTTTCTTTGCTTTTGAACTTGTAAATTTATTTGGATCTAATGACACTTAATTTCCTTTGCAGACAAAATGGCTGCTCGAATGGCTGCACTGCTCCAGGGAGGGAAGAAAAGAAAAGCTCCTCCTTCAAATACAGCTTCTGGATCATCGAGCACTCCTAGTCTGAGCACTCCGAATCCTACTGCCTCGCCGATCGGAGTGTCTCCTCGGCCAACCACCAACTTGGTCATTGTTTCAGCTTCTCCAACCTCAAGTGCACAAGCACCCTCTCCTCCTCCTCAACTTACTCGTCGTCGAAGAATCGACAAAGGAAAATAGAAAGTTACAGAAAGAGCAAATGTCCGGGCCGAGGGGGCAAGTACCAAAGCTGCCTCTGTTCCTACTCCTTCTTCAACTCCGCCAGTGACCTCGGTTTGGGATCGTGACTTAGATGAAAAATTTGCCAAGTTTATCTGCCCAGAATCTGACTTCTCTCGGTTTGCTAGTCTTAGTGTTGCCGAATGGTCTCGCTGTAATTTGAACATGACAAAGTTTTTGCTTCGTTGTGCCAATTTAACCTATTACTTGTCTCAGAATTATGAGGATTTGTTTAAAGGCCTCAATGTTGAGCAAAATGAGGCTCGCGAGATGCAGGCAGCTCAAGAAGCTAGCTTGTCCGACGAGCTGGTTCGGGTAAAGAATGAGTTGGAAAATCTAAAGGCTGACAAAGCTGAGGTGATCAAAGAACGAGACTCTCTGAAAGTTTCCCAACAAGCTGCTGAAGATAAGAAGAAAGAGGTTGAGGAAACACTTCAAAAGGAGCTGCAGGAGAGCCGACAGAGGATTGACGAGCTAGAGTCTGAAGTGAAGAAGTCTGCTGCGACTGCCCAGAAATTCAAGGAAAAAGCTTTGGTTTTCAAGAAAAAGGCAACGACCAACTACTATAACTGGGGTAAGGGTGTGGATGATTCTTTCGTTTCTGCTATTAAACAGATTCAATTTCTGAACCCTGAGACCGAGTTTAGAGTGGTCGGTGCGCATCCTTTCCACTGTGTAGAGGATGGAAAATTGATTGATCTTGAAAGCAGGGCTGAAGTTAATTTGCAAGCAGAGGATCTCCCCAATCCTCTAGTTGAACTCACTGAGGCTCCAGAATTTGATGACAAGGACATTCTTTTGTCTGATGACGAGGAATGATATTGATGGGCTTGGTGGTCGGTTTTTATCTGGTCTTATCATTTCTGTTCATATGTAGGATTTCTTTTTTGCTGCTCGTTGTATTCGAGCGTTTATATATGCTTGTTTTGAACAAATTTATTTAACTCTTTTGGAACTGATTTTCAATTAATTTGCTGTGCAAGCAAATCATGTCATTGCCTGGTGTATTTTTGTTGCTTTTGGTTTCGTTCGTCACGTGTCCAATAGTATTTTCCGAGTGAAAACTCTTTGGAGAAATTTATCGTAATATTTGGGGGTAGAATCACATTATTCATATGTAAAATCAATCGTGAGTAGAACTCGGATCGCCGACTACCGCGAAACGAGGAAAGTAATTTCCTGAGTTCGGGTGTTCTATGAATACGTCGTTAAACTCTTGAGAAGAGCTGTGCCTCGATTTCGCTCGGTGGCTAGCCGAACCAAATGAGTCGTATGTGATTTCACAATGTAAACAGATAGCAGAATTACCGGAAAAATGCACTTTATTAATAAAGGAATACAAATCTAAAACTGCTCATAACTAAGAAATGAAGTTGCTCATACCTAATAAATTCCTAATAAAATATCTAAGAAGGGTGCTACCCTTCGTTATTCATCATAAGCTAATTTGAGCAATCTATAAATGAACTAAACTATCCTCAAACAAAGAAAATAAAATGGGAGCTTAGCTGTAATAAGCTCTGAGCTTGGCCACGTTCCAACTGTTATTGATATCGGTACCCGAGAGAGTCTCCAACCTGTAAGCGCCGGTTCCAGATTTAGCCTTCACTCGGTATGGACCTTCCCATTTTGGTTTCAGCTTTCCGACGCCAGCATTTCCTTTCCCAATATCCGCTCGGCGCAGGACCAAATCTCCAACCTCAAAGCTTCGCGGTCGGACCTTCTTGTTGTAGTCTCGGGCCTGCCGCTCCTTTACCTTCCTTTCATGAGCTGCCGCATTCTTTCGTATCTCTTCAAGTAATGTGAGTTCTTCGCTGAGCATACTGTTGTTAGCTTCCGAGGGATGTTCAAGCGTCCTAAACGTGGGAATTCGCTTTTCGATTGGAATGACAGCGTCGCAGCCGTATGTCAAACGAAAAGGAGTTTCACCTGTTGAGGAATGTACAGTTGTCCTGTGTGACCATAGAACGCTCGGAAGCTTATCTGCCCTTGTGCCAGCTGCGTTGCCAAGTTTCTTTTTTATCCCGTCCAAAATAGTTTTTTTGGCGGCCTCGGCTAATCCGTTGGTCTGTGGGTGTTCAACGGAACTGAAATAGTGAGTGATTCCCAGGTCGGCTGCTAATTGCTGAAAATGAGAGGCTGCGAATTGTGATCCATTATCAATGACTATGGAATGAGGCACTCCATACCGAGAGATTATTTCCTTCACAAAGAAAGACTGAATTCGGGCCGCAGAGATTGTTGCTAATGGTGCCGCTTCAATCCACTTAGTGAAGTAATCGATGGCCACGACCGCAAACTTCAACTGTCCAGGTGCCGTGGGAAATTTTCCAATGATGTCCATTCCCCATTGGTAGAAAGGCCAAGGAGCTCCGAGGGAATGTAGCTCTTCAGCAGATCTTTGATAAGTATCACTGTGAAACTGACATTGAACACACTTCTTGACATGTTCCATGGCATCCTTTTGCAGTGTGGGCCAGAAGTATCCTGCCCGGATTATTTTCCGAGCTAGAGATTTTCCGCACATATGATGGCTACAAATTCCTTCGTGGATCTCCTCAAGGATTTCTTCAGCTTGAGATGGATTAATGCATCTAAGCATAGGGGAGCCAAAACCTCTCTTATAGAGGACACCATTAAGAACCGTGTACTGAGCTGATTTCTTAATCAACCTCCGAGCCTCTGTCTGATCTTGAGGAACAAAACCGTGCTGTAAGTAGGTGAGAATCGGATCCATCCATGATTGAGATAATGATACTGCAAGAATGACGCTTGGTTTGGGAATGGTTTCTTGTATCAAAGTCTTGTTGTTTTCCGACCCCTTCGTACTTGCCTGTTTAGATAAAATATCGGCTCGGGAATTTGAATCTCTCGGGACATGGGAAATGTCAAACTCTGAAAAGTTGGAGATAATTCGCTTTACCTCTTCAAGATACTTCTGCAAGATGGGCTCCTTAGCCTAGTACTGCCCCTTAATCTGTGAGACTACTAATTGTGAATCGCTGAATACGGATACCCGATTAGCTCCAAACTCCTGAACCATCTTGAGGCCAGCCAGGACTGCTTCATATTCTGCTTGATTATTCGAAGTTTGGAATTCAAATTTTAGTGAGTATTCCATGCAAAGTCCTTCGGGATTTTCAATAATGATGCCAGCACCTGCTCCTTTTCTGTTGCTTGAGCCATCCACATAGACTGACCACAAATCCTGGGGAATGTCCGAGGGAATCTCGGTGAATTCAGTGACAAAATCGGCAAGAACTTGAGACTTCATTGCTTTCCTTGGTTCATACACGATATCAAACTCAGATAATTCCACCGACCATGAGACCATTCTACCAGCCAAGTCAGGCAAGTGAAGGACTTGCCTAAGGGGTTGAGCTGTCTTGACCACGATTCGGTGAGCCTGGAAGTACTGTCTTAATCTCCGAGCAAATATTACCAAACAATATGCAAGTTTCTCAAGTTTTTGGTAGCGCAGCTCGGATCACTGTAGTGCTCGGCTCACGAAATAAATGGGAGCCTCAACTCCTGAATCCTCACGTACCAATACCGAACTGACTGCTGCATCTGCCACCGACATATAGAGAATAAGGTTTTCCCCGGTAACAGGGCTATGAAGGACTGGTGGGCTGGAGAGATAGTTTTTTAACTGAATGAAAGCTTGTTCACAATGATCATCCCAACGGAAGTCTTTATTCTTCTTAAGAAGCTGGTACCACAGCAAAGCTTTCCGAGCGGCTTGAGACAGGAACCTGGATAGGCCGCTACCCGACCCGTGAGCTGCTGGACTTCTTTTAAAATGGTTGGGCTTCTCATCTCCAGAATTGCTTTGCACTTATCTGGATTAGCTTCAATACCCCTTTCAGTTAGCATAAAACTGAGGAAGGATCCGGCTGGGACTCCAAACACGCACTTTTCAGGATTTAATCTCATGGAGTATTTTCTTACTCGGTCCAGTATTGTCTTGAGGTCTTGGGCATGGATCTCTTGCTGTCTGCTTTTTGCGATAATGTCATCAATATAAACTTCCATATTCGAGCCGATCATCCCTTGAAAAACTTTGTTCATCATTCGCTGATATGTAGCTCCTGCATTCTTTAAACCGAAGGGCATGACATTGTAACAATATATTGCTCTATCGGTGATGAATGCGGTTTTGTCTTGATCGGCAGGGAACATGGGTATCTGATTGTACCCGGAGTAAGCATCCATGAATGAGAGGAGTTTGTATCCGGCCGAACTGTCGACGAACTTGTCAATAATAGGAAGTGGATACTGATCTTTTGGACAGACTTTGTTCAAGTCCATATAGTCACACACATCCTCCATTTTCCATTGGGCTTTTTGACTAAGACGGTGTTAGCTAACCAGTCTGTATAGTCAATCTCTCGAATGAAGCCATCTCGGAGTAGTTCGGTAACTTTTTCCTCAATAGTTGCGGCCTTTTCAGTACTAACTTTCCTTTTGCGTTGTGCCACTGGTTTTGCCCCTGGAAGAATGCTCAGCTTGTGGCAGATAAAGTTAGGATCAATTCTCGGCATATCGGCCGAGGTCCAGGCAAACAGATCCTTATTAGCAACTAGTAGGGCAGAAAGTTCTTCTTTAACATTGATGGGAAGATCAGAACCGATCTTAACTTGTCTAATAGGATACACACTTAATGTCAAGAACTCCCATTGTACCTTCGGAGTTGGTCTGTTTCTGTCTGATTCATCACGCACATCAAGGTCGGCCAGATTAATATTTCCTCTGCCGAGGGGAACTCTTTCTAAATGATCCTGGTCCTTGTTTTTAACCTTGCCCAGACTTGCATTGTAGCATTTCCGAGCTGCCTCCTGCTCGGCTTTGACTGTTACCACTTTGTCATCAGTTCCGACGAACTTCATAGCCAAATGGACCGTTGAAACTACCGCACCGAAAGCTTGTAAAGAAGTTCTTCCGAGGATAGCATTGTAGGCCGCTGGGTAGTTGACCACCAAAAACTTGATTATTTCTGTTCTGGCCAAAGGTTGTTGTCCGAGGGTAACGGGAAGTTGAATGTAAACTTTTGGTTCGACGGTGTCCCCAATAAAGCCGATCAACTCTCCTTCAAACGGAGTGAGATTGCATTCCCTAAGTTTCAGTGCTTTGAACAAAGGGAGGAACATGATATCCTCCGAACTCCCTTGATCGATAAAGACGCGTTTTACTTCGTAATTACCAATAAGGGCTGTGATTACCATGGGATCATTATGACCTGGGAGAATTCCGTCCAAATCGTCATCACAGAAAATGATAGGAACATTTTTTGTTGATCTTTTGCAAATAGGCTTCTGGCTCACGGCTAGGATTTGGTTGATGTACTTCTTCCTGTCGGCTTTTTTCTCTCCACCCCTGGCGAATCCTCCAGCAATAGTGTTGACTAAAAACTCATTGTTCGTTGGATTCGTGTTAGTGACCGGGGAGGGCTCAGTTCTCTGTTTCCCTGCATTCCTATCATCTAGTGATTTACTTCTTTGGCGCTTGGACTTAACTGATGAGTGGGATCTATTCCTGCCTCTTCTTCCCACTGCATCTCTGATCTACTGTTGCAGCTTACCATCTCTAATCATTTCCTCGATCAAATCTCTCAACCAGATGCATTCGTCGGTTGTATGTCCATAGCCCTTGTGGAAGTCACAATATTTCGACCTATCACGTTGTGCGCCCTTCCTTAAAGACGGAGGTCTCTGGGCCGAGCGTAAGTCGGTCTGCATCGTTTCCCGAAGGATTTGGCTCCTTGGAACAGTCAAAGGAGTGTATTCCTGATATTTATTCCTTGGAGGTATCCTTCGGTCCCGATCGTTTCTGTCCTGTCTGCCACCAAAACTTTCGTCACGTTTTTGTTTATTCTGCCCTTGAGGGTCAGCCCGTTGTCTATCATCTCGGAATTTTTGCCCCTTATGGAATTCCTCCAAGTTGATAAACTTATTTGATCTCTGTATGAGTTCCGCCATGTCTTTAGGGGGTTTTCCGATCAGCGATTTTCTGAAATCCCCTGGGTGCAATCCTTGCGTAAATAACAACACCGCCACGCCTGGCTCCAATCGGGGAACAGAACTAGCCTCCGTATGGAAGCGTGACAAGTAATCTTTTAATGGCTCATCTTGTTTCTGCGTAACTGCTGCCAGTGTGTGGTCGGACTTTGGCTGGATGCAGCTGGCAGTGTATTTGTTTAAAAACACCCGTTTCATCTCTTCCCAAGAATTAATGGAATTTCGAGGGAGAGAGGAATACCAACGCAATACCGAGGGCTCAAGGGTCATTGAGAAAGCTCGGCATTTCATCTGATTGCCGCCTCCATAATAATTCATGGCCCCTTCGTAAGAGACTATGTGGTCAACTGGGTCGGTCAGGCCGTTGTAATGTGGTACATTGGACGGGCCTAAGTATCCCTGAGGGGTTTCAAAGTCCATGATATATGGGGTAAATGGATGGCCAGGGTGGAAATAACCCTGATCGTGATTTGCAACTGGGTTGGTATGGAAATTTTGAGGTGGAGGAAGTTGCATTACGGGGAGAGGCTGAGGATCTATAGTCTGGGTTATTTGGTTATGGGGGTGTATGGTAGCTGGTTGGTTTTGAGCTATCCTTGCCATTGCTTGTTGTTGAAGGTCGGCGATTGCTCGGCCTTGCTGCTCAATTAAAGTTGTCTGTCTGTTGAGTATGTTAATCATCTCTTGCTCACGAGCACGAGCCGATGCGGATGTAGCATAAGATCTACTAGTGGAATGGCTATGGTGGGAAATACCATGGGCAGTTCTTCCTGGGTTTAACCTAGTTCTAGGGGTTACGCTTATATGATCAGGATTGGGTTGAATAGGTGGGGTCGGGGTTTGACGGGTATTTCTACCATGATGTGCCCGGGTTCCAGTAGACCTGGCTGTATTACGGGTAGTTGGGGCTGTGCTGCTTGAATCTCCATGGGTGGAGGGAGGTGGTGTAGGAGGGGGTGGAGGAGGTGGCGGGGGAAGTAAATTCCGTAGGATCTGAAGTGGTTGGGGATTGCTCCCGGCTCTATGGTGAGGAGATTGTGGTGGTTGAGAATGGGTGGCCTGATTTCCACTATGATTTTGGCCATGATTTGGGGGTGGTTGACTGTGAGAATTGTTTGGTGGTTGCGGATTGTTTCTTGCTCCAGAATGAGACGTGCGTGGTGGCTGCGAGTTAGTTTCACGGTTTTGGTTAAGAATGTCTCGCAGGTCACCAACAGATTACGGCTGTGAATCATTGTTGTTAGTGTTTCTGGGTCTGTCGCGAGAACGGCCAATGCGATCACAGAGATCACCAACTTGGCTCCTGGTTGTGACCATGGTGGTGGGAATGATATGTTATTCTGTCCCCACAGACGGCGCCAATGTCGTGTCCTTCGCCAAGATCAACCTTGAAGCTAAGGAAGAACTTCGAAGAATGATCCCAGCTAAGAGATTAATATAGGACTTTTAGGATTTCTGTATATCCAGTTGGGATAAACAGGTTCTCCCTAGTCAACAAGGTGTGTGCTAGTGTCAACTTAGGGATGAGAAGACGTACCTTAGCCCCTATAGCACGGTGGTTCTTATAGGGGATTACCTGTGTGTCGTGGGCCGTTCTGATAAGGCTTCTGAAGAGGAAGAACTCAAGTAGGATTCGTAGAGGTTATGATAAGATCATATCCATAAATCCTGTAGGCAATAGATTTTATCCAATACTGTTTCTATCTAACCAAGAGTCGTGGGAATCTAGGAGAAGTGGTTAAGCTTGATGAGACTGTAAACGATAGAGATAAGGATGAGAATCCTATGCTCGGGGTTAATCTCATAAGCACGCAACATCTCTATAATTCTCAGTTTGCTCGGTGTAACATTCCAACCGCAAGCCTTGTTCCAGCGTCTAACTGGTCGGATCAAGATGACTTTGGTCGGGTAACGCTCGGACTACTACAGGTCCACTACAACAATAAAACCCTAACACACAAAAAGAGAGACAACGGTTAGAGGTGATGATGATTAGCTCTTGCAATGGAAGAAATAGGAGGAAGAGAACTTGTTCTCACATACCTAGGACTTGATGGGTTGGAGATAGAGAGGGAGGAAGCCATGGAGAGAGAAAAACACCAAAAGAGAGGGAGAATAGAGGATGACACTTGGGACCTTGAGGATGATGATGGATGGCCACAATAACTTGAGGTTTTAGGGTCTCAAGGCATGGAATGAGTGTTCTTGGGGTGGGGGAGGAAGAAGGGACGAATTGGGGATGAAATGGGGTTGAGTTCGCTTTTATTTTTTTCAATTCTGATGCGTGTTAATTGATTAAGTGGGTGCATAATCGATTAACCCATGTAATTTGGCCAAAATCCACTTTCTGGCCTTAATCGATTAAGCTAAGCTTCAGCTTAATCGATTAAGCTGGTTCAGTCCACTACTTCCTATGCACTTCAAATCGTCATAACTTCTTTGTCGACCATCGGATCTTGCTCAAATTTTGAGGCAAACTTCCTAAGACAATTAACTTCACATCCAACGGTTGAATTTGGGTTTAGAGATGTAAATCTGTTATTTTGAATTTCCTAATATAAGGTGTTTATAACACCAAAAACATCGCTTCTAACGCTCTTTTGTTCATCTTCCAACCTCCTTTCTGATGCCAATGCTTCATGATTCCTTTATGGCATTCAAAGAACTCCTAATCCATCATTTTTAAATCCTTTTTAGAATAATCCTTACTTCCAAATCTTATCATTATTCTAATTACTCTTAGAATTAAAATTCAGGATGTTACAATTCTCCCCCACTTATTAGAATTTCGTCCCCGAAATTCCGTTGAGTTCCGTAATTGGAGAACCATCCCATTGGTAAAGCTTCTGACTATGGTTTTCACTTCCCTTCAATTTTTATTTCCCGTTCCAGGTGTGGTTAGGGTCATGCCTATTTCAATGCTTGTCCTCTAATAACATGTATCATCTCTATCTGGACAGGATCGTCAGTTTTCTTATTATTAAAGTTCCATCTCCCATTCCTTGGATTGAAATCCTCCCCCACTTGGCATTGACATACTTGATTATGTCCATGCTAGGGGGGTATGCTCAGTCGTTGCTCAGAATAGAGTACACAGGTTCCCGACCGGTATCCAAGGCTGAAAAGAGGGCACGTGGGTGACTATCTATCGGTAGGCATAGAACTATGCCGGGTTTCTACGACTTGGCGAATTCTCACACATACATCTGAGATGCTTGAAACTTGAAGAGAGTGAAGATGAAAAGAAGAAGCATGAAGCACTCAAGAATGAGTCTCATGGTCCTTGCAAGACGACCTACGATATACTGGATACATGTCAAGCAAGAAGACGATGGAGATTATCCCCAAAGGGTGCATTTTCAGCAGAGAGCCGTCGAAGGATGTGTTTTCTATGGATTTGCGGCTGATTGATTAGTCTCGGTCAACCGGGGTCCTGTCAAATGCACAGAGTCCCAGAAGACTTAGAGTATCACTTGCAGTGTTCCGACATAACATCTTATTTGAGATTCCACTTGAGGGTCAAGGTGGAGGTCTAGTTGTTATTTCTCATTTCGGTGTTATTTTGGAGAAGGTCTTGTTTTATCTCTAGTTTAACTCTCATTCGATCCTCCGCGAGGCGTTTGGAATTATCTGTTTAGTAGTCCTATGACTTATGGTATGATTACTAGTTATTGTCACTCGGATAGGATCCGAATTGAGTCGTCAAGTCTCCCCCACTTATTATCGGCATACCTGAGTAAGTCGAAGGCAGGGAGGAAACTGGGTTGATTCCAGGAATTGATTAGCTAGGTTCTTAATTGGTTGGCGAGGTGGTACATGGAATTAAGTTGACTGCTATTCGGTCTTATTGGTGTTGTTTCGAATTTTCTATGACATGATGGCTCTTCATACCTACGCATACGACTAAGCTCTCATACAAGTTAGAGGGGTGGTTCGATCATTTAGTTGAATGTTCTCGGTGGAAATATAGATTAAGAGTGTCTTAAATGGGGTTGGTTTGCGAATCACTGTTTGAGTCTTAGTAATGATCCTATAGGATTAAGGTTCAATCGGGCTTTCGACAGAGATAGAATTCTTAGATGGTTTATTCGGATTTAAACTAGATGATTGCAATAATGTAGCATGTCAATAAAAGCGAAGACCGAGGTGGTCAGTCTCAATCTCACATTTATCAACTGTACAGCACTGCGTTATTGAATGATAGCATTATCTTTTAACAGATGCAAGAGAAAGGATGACCAATCCTGACCTTACACTTTATTACAGGACGACACTATCACAAGGTTTTTGGTTAGATTTCTTGTTACGGTCTTATAACTAAGTAAGGTTTTAACACCTATCGACTCCTTCTAGATTACACTACCCACACTTAATCTAGGCAAAGACGTTAAAGTAATCAGTTGATGCAGCATTAACATGAAAAGTACCTTGGGTTAGTTTATTCGCTCCCTTCACCGATACGTCCAGGACAATTCGCCCCAATGTGTCCCGGTTGTCCGCATATATAGCAGAGACCCTTGTTCTTGTGCTGCTTCAACAACAAACATAGTCGCCTGTGGGGCTTCCCACATAGTGAACATGGTAGCCTAACTCCTGGGGTATCCCCATTCGGGGCCACATCTCTTGGCACTACTGCCCTAGTGTTGATGTCAAAGCATGGACCTGATTCCGGAGCCAATTCCTTGCCCTTGTCAAACCTCTCATTATCTGACATTCGTTTGAGACCCTTTTCATATGTGCTTGCCATGTTGACCAAGCGAGCCAAGTTATCAATGTTGTGATACTCACACGAGAGGCGAATATCATTCCTAAGCCCAGCTTCAAACTTAACACACTTGCCATGGTCACTGGCATCCCGATAATCAGAAAAACGGATGAGATCTTCAAACCGAGCTGCATAGTCCCCAACTGACATAGAACCTTGAGTCAATTGGAGAAAAGCAATCTCCTTCTCTCTCCGAACATCCTCAGGGAAATACTTCCCTAGGAAAAGGTCCTTGAACACCTCCCAAGAAATCACAGGATTAGTTGCCACCAATCCTCTCCTTTGCTGATCCCACCAATGTTCTGCTTCATTGGTCAGCATGAATTCAGCTAGTCGGACATGCTGCTCCATTGGTGGTTGAAGAGAACGGAGAATCTTCTCCACTTCTTGTATCCACCTTTGAGCCCCATCAGGATCATTTCCACCTTCAAAACGAAGCGGCTCACTTTTCCTAAATCGTGCCATCCAGTCAATTTCCACTGGAGCTGGCGGAGGAGGTTGCAAAGCTGTTACTGCGGCTGTTGCTGCTGCTGCTGCTGCAACTGCCATCTGCTCACCCTATTGCTGTTGCATCTGAACCAGATGCTCCAGAATAGCAGCAATTCCATCGTTACCCGCTCGTCTTCCAGCCATTCTGTTTAGCCAGGGAGAGCAGATCATTAAGGCTTAATACTCATATATATACCTTAGTATAAATATCCTATTAATACCTCTAGACTCTTACTATGTACACCAATTACTCGCTGGGTGAGTAATCATTGGAGTAATATAACTCCAAGGCCGAGGAGAAACTGCTCTGATACCAAAATGTAACACCCTCACATTAATTAGTTAATTTATTAGTTTTAAACAAAATCAGAGTTTAAAAATTCTTTTTAAAACTTATTTTCTTATAAAAGGTTTTACGGAAATCCGGCAGAGTTTCCTCTGTTTTCCGGACTTCCCAAAATTTTTCTTCTTAAAACCTGTCAGTTCAGAAATATTTAAAAACATAAAACACAACAGTTTAATAGTCATAACAAATCCTAACGCCCGATTAGTAAAAGTTTCAGGGCAAACGACTATTTCATATTATAATTTACAACAAGTAATTGTCCACTCAAAATATTCAATATACATTCCACGTAGTGGAATGAAAATCCTGCTCGGCCATATTCCATGTAAGCTCCACTTCAATACCTGCAAAATATAGCAAGAAGGGTAGCATTACACAGAACTTAAAAAGATAAATTCTACAAGAGACATAGTAATAAACTAATCCTACACAATTATTAGCATACGTTATTCATTTAATTAGTCTCTTCGAGTCCTTTACTTATTCTCACATTCTATTAATATTTGGTTCTCTTATCATTCTCTCGTTTCCATTCGTTATTCATTTTCCATTATTTGACCAACATGCAGGTTACCTTTTCGTTCCTTTACCCATTTATTGGTGACAGGGTCTAACGACCTCCTGCCGTTTTAAATTCTGGTGACAGGGTCTAACGACCTCCTGCCGTTTTAATTTCTATTATGCGACAGGGTCTAACGACCTCCCGCCGTTTTATATTATGGTGACAGGGTCTAACGACCACCCGTCGTTTTAATTTCAATTATGTGACAGGGTCTAACGACCTCCGTCAGTTTTATATTATGGTGACAGGGTCTAACGACCTCCTGCCGTTTTATATTATGGTGACAGGGTCTAACGACCTCCTGCCGTTTTATATTATGGTGACAGGGTCTAACGACCTCCCACCAATTTAGTCCTTTCTCTGCTCTTTATCCTCTTTTATTATAAGTGTATTCTCTTCCCTAATGATTCTCACTTTTAACTAGTTCTGCTTGATTATGCCATATACTTCATATTTTAATTCTCATTACTAGCTCTTAGTTATTTCCCTGTTCTCTTTCTTTTCTTTTTCTTTTTCTCTTCCTTTCCCTTTTTCCTTATTCTTTTTATTAATTACTCTAACTTACATCTAACTACATTCTCTTAAACTACCATAATCGCATTCTCTCTATTTGTCTTATCATCTTTTCACTAAATTCTTTTACCGATTACCCACTTGTATTTGGAATTTAGTTTATCATTTTCGTTTCTATTTCATTACTACCTGACAACTCTTTACTAAGTCTACTCCGTGCTTTCTTATTGTTTTCGTACTCTAACTCCTCTTTTACCACACCTTTAGTCTTAATAATTCTACTCGCCTTGCCTATTACAGATACTCTATATTCTTTTACTCTCACGCTTCGCTGGTTTTCCTTAACTAATTTCCCTTGGTTGTATTTTATGTTTTTCTACACTTTCATTCTATATTAACTCTTTTAATATCCTATCACATTCATTCACTCCGGAACTCATTCTATGCACATTTAATTTATTCCATTATCAATTTTAAATAAATCATTTATATTAGCGGGGACTACCCTAAGGTTCATTAACTTATTTCTTAATTATCCTATTCTTAGTCACCACTATAGAATCCTAGAAGTTACTCTCTAAGTAGAGGTAATACGACCCTTCTTACCTCAACCAACAAAGAGAGAGAAGGGAGTACCAAACCCTTGCTTTATGGCTCACAAATTGAAACCGGATGAATCAAGAGTGGCAGTGACGGAGAGCGATCAAGAGACGAACCAGATAGTGATGATAAACAATGATAATGTGAGGTAGAGGAGTTCACCACCCTCTCCTTGAAAGAGAGGAAAGGAGAAACCCCAAAGAGAGAAAGGGACAATAAAACCCTAACACACAAAAAGAGAGACAAGGGTTAGAGGTGATGATGATTAGCTATTGCAATGGAAGAAATAGGAGGAAGAGAACTTGTTCTCACATACCTAGGACTTGATGGGTTGGAGCCAGAGAGGGAGGAAGCCATGGAGAGAGAAAACACCAAAAGAGAGGGAGAAGAGAGGATGACACTTGGGACCTTGAGGATGATGATGGATGGCCACAATAACTTGAGGTTTTAGGGTCTCAAGGCATGGAATGAGTGTTCTTGGGGTGGGGGAGGAAGAAGGGACGAATTGGGGATGAAATGGGGTTGATTTCGCTTTTATTTTTTTCAATTCTGATGCGTGTTAATCGATTAAGTGGGTGCTTAATCGATTAACCCATGTAATTTGGCCAAAATCCACTTTCTGGCCTTAATCGATTAAGCTTCAGCTGGTTCAGTCCACTACTTCCTATGCACTTCAAATCGTCATAACTTCTTCGTCGACCGTCGGATCTTGCTCAAATTTTGAGGAAAACTTCCTAAGACACTTAACTTCACATCCAACGGTGGAATTTGGGTTTAAAGATGTAAATCTTTTATTTTGAATTTCCTAATATAGGGTGTTTATAACACCAAAAACATCGCTTCTAACGCTCTTTTGTTCATCTTCCAACCTCCTTTCTGATGCCAATGCTTCGTGATTCCTTTATGGCATTCAAAGAACTCCTAATCCATCATTTTTAAATCCTTTTTAGAATAATTCTTACTTCCAAATATTATCATTATTCTAATTACTCTTAGAATTATAATTCAGGATGTTACACATTCGAAGCACGTATACTGGTTGTTTGGATGGTCATGCATGAGAGCATTAGTTGGAAAATCTTAGGGCTTGAGAGATAGTGTGCAAGCATCATGACGTATCATTAATGAGATTGATTATTAACTAAATTGGCTTGCTCATAAGTTGTGCATATCACTTGACTATTTGGTACATGTGTATATGAATTTCAATCATGATGAATTACTTGTGGATGTTAGAACTTTGTTCTCATTTGATTATGCGAATGAGTATAGCTTACCTCCCTGCCCTTATTAGGTGTTGGCCAGGTACCTAGATTTTCTAGAGATCAGTGATCAGGGATGACCCTTAGGATAAGGCAGAGCATAGATATATGGGGATAGGAACTCCTTGTGCAACTCTTGAAGATCCGGCCAACAGGATGATTGGACGAAGGACCATTGACTAGCTCTGGACGTCTCTAATTTTTTATAAAAACCATATTGTTCATAATTTGAGAGATGTATCAGAGTAAAACTTAGTTTTCATAATTTGATTATAAATGTGGTACTCATGGAATGATTATACCTGGATTTATAAATCGGTGTCTTAACTCGTGTTTTATAAATTCCAAGAATGTAAATGAACTACTTTAATATATTCCGCTGACTCTGATTTTATCAGATGAGTTCGGTAAGAAGGAGGTATTCTTATAGTTGATTTCCTGAGATAACCTTATATTTAAGTTATTCTCGAAAACTATTTTGTGCTACTAGAGTTATCTCAAAATGAATTTTGGAAATGTTTAGAAAATGATTATTCCTTCCACCGAATTCAGTTCCAAATACACGACTTAAACTTAAAGTACCACACGAAAAACAAATTTTCATATTCGGACTTTTTCCAACATAGTGAAATGATTGAAAATCTTTTTATCAAACGATGGATGTTAAATTTTTATGGTATCAGAGCAATGGTCCTGACTCTTGGTCCTTGGGTGTGTGGTCCAATATGCTGGTCATCAAGATTTGTGGAGTTTTCCTGTGAAATATGCTCCTACATACTTCTAACTGGAGTAAAGGTTTTATCCTATAGCCTTTGGTATGTGGCCTAGTGTCTATCTGATAGTGTTTCATGTAGTCTAAGTTGAAGTATGATAGTAATATACTTCTTTTAGATCTGTTTTAACTCTAGGTCCATAGTAATGGTTCGCTATGACAGCAAGGAATCAATGAGGATTAATTCTGAAGACCTGTTAGTAAGCCTGTGATTCTGCGGGAGTGTTTATGGAACTATATTTCGGAAGTTTAGTGACCATAACGATTTGAAGTAATTGTCGATAAGAAGGAGTTGAGCTAGAAACAACACCAATAAATGGAGCTTGAAGGATGATGATTTTGGGCTCCATCACCAACCTGGTAAGGTGAAAGGGGATGGCAAGCATTGAGTCGAAGAGCGATTCATGCGAACTCTAAGGCAACTAAAGAAGCTGTTCTAAGTAAGGAGTTTAGAAACTTGGGTTGGATGATGGAAAAAGGTTATTCATGCCAACTCTATGGGGATTAAAGAAGTTGTTTTATTTAAGTAAGAAGTTGTTTTATTTAAGAAAGAAGTCTAGCGGATTTGAGCTGGATGATGCAAGTAAACCGACAGAAGTAAGAAGGGGAAGGTTGCAAATCACAAGAGAATTCCTGATTTGAACCCGTGAATTGCAACAAAGAGCTGAAGAGTGAAGGAAAATAAGAGATTGACTTTTGGAAAGGGAGAAACCCAACATCCATGAGGGAACGAACGGAATTCTTCATCTCGAGACATGAGTTTGTGTTCCGAATGATCCAGAATTTGGAGGGTAACTTTGGAATTAAGTTCACAAGAAGGGATGAACAAAAAGGTTTTACATGTTATCGATGAAGCGAAGACATGGTGGAACCATGTAAGGCAGATGTTGGAAGTGGAGGATTGACACATCACCTGGGAGTTGTTCAAGGAAAGAGGTTGAATTGTTGGAAATAAAACAAGGAAGTGTGAACCTCGGAGAAGGCATTGTTAAGTTCGGAAGATTGAGGAAGTATGTTTCATAACAACCCTGAAGGAAGGTCCGAATACGCGAAGTCCAAAATGGATTATGACCGAACCTCAAGTCAGCAATCAACTATTAAGGAATAAGGAATTTCCCGATATTGGTAAGCATGTGTAGAATTCATAAGAATGATGGAAAGGTACAGGAAGTTTATAAGACAATTGTTTGAATCTGGTATAAGAAGGATATGGACAAGGAAGTACTCAACTACAAGAAGAGGAAAAGTGGATAGATGAACTAATTATGGGAGAATGACCAGAATTTCATGCATAAGGAGTTAAGGAAACCTCAACCGCATGAAAATAACTGAAAAATTGATGGAAAGGAATCATTTATCTACCTCAATATGAAAAGTGTGAGGCGCATCACCTTAGACTAATTAGTGGTGTACTTATGAAGATATTCAATTTCAGATGCAAGAAGCCGAGGTTTTATTCGCTGGATTCATCAAGGGATAAGAGCAAGAAGAGAATGGTCAACCAGCGAATCTCGAAAAGGTGTTCATTCTGTTTGGATGTGAGTTAGATCTGGTTAAGGGTAATCAGAGTGATCTTTTTCCGATCTGAATTAACGTAGTCAAATTTTTCGATTCCGTTGATTAAATCGTGTGACTATCTGAGAACCTAAGCAAGCCTTGGCTTAAATTTCTGTGATCAAAACCCTTATCACAGTTGGATGTGATAAATCCCTTGGACACTACAGAATGGAAAATTCAGTTAAGGCTAGAGAGATTAATAACCACCGGGATAGGACAAGCATTTGTCTCCCCAACGGAAACCTCTCTAGAACTTGACTATCTGGCTAAATCTGATAGTGACGATAATGTTCCTTATCTTTGAGTTCATCTAACTTAAAGGTAACTCATATAGTCATTCTTGAGAAAGATTATATCTGAGAGGAATGATTTTATTACTGATAGTTTAAATATTAGGACTGATCACCCTAATATTTATAACTGTTAAGGAATGAAGTCCTATAAATATTACCTTATTCGTGCTCGAGTGATCAGAGTGCGCAGCGGAAAAAGTTTTTCATCGAAAAATTTATTGCAAAATGTTTTAATTTAAGATTATGAAGTTGAAACGTGTTTTTCAGAAAAAGTTTTTCTTGGAAAAATTTTATTGGGGAAGAGTTTTAATTTAAGATATGTATTTTAAACATCTGATCCGGAATAGTTTAGTCAAAATATTTCATTTGAATTAATTGTGAAATCATTTTCGAGGAAATTTAAGGAAAACCCTTTTATGTGAGAAAGGATTTGTATATGCTTTGGAACGCAAGAGTTTTATTCAAGAAGTTTCATTTTAAATATCTTATGAAATATTTTGAGATAGGAAGTTCGAAAAAGTATAAGAAATTCTTTTTAAGTGGGGGAGGATTCTCCCTAATGATATTTTGAAGAATAATAACATCAGAACAGTCTTTTATGTAATGTTGGAAAATGTAGAATTTTGAAGAATGAATTTCGGGGACAAAATTCCTTTTAAGTGGGGGAGTAGTGTAACACCCCTAATTTCGTCTTCCGAATAAATATGTTAATATAATTGTGTAATAGGTAAATTACAATTTCATGTTTGATTTTTGGTTTGCATTGTATATATATATATTTATTATATATATTATGTGAAAATAAATTTTGGTTTAGATTTTTGCTTCAAAATATTAAGTCTTGCAATTAAACCCTTGGAAAGGACCTTAAAGCAAAAATGGAAAGCCTTTTGGAATTAAAAATTAATTAAACAAAGTTTTTAGTGAAAACTGGCCAAAATACTCGAGTATTTGGCTGAATACTCGAGTATTCTGGACAAAGCAGCACGAGTTAGTGCGCTTTGGTGAGTCACCACCAACGAGTTCTGCCGTGTTGACACGAAATCACCACCAAGACACTTTCCAGTCTTCGTGCCGCCGTGCATGGTCATCGAATTCAAGTATTTAAGCTCGTTGTTGCTGAGAATCAACGATTTTGCCCAATTTGCTGAAGAAGTGCATGCATTAGGGTTCTTGAATTCTCTCGTTCGATCATCCTACCACGTTTAGAGTTGAGTTACAAATCCTACACTGTTTCGAAGCTCACATCCAGAGCTTTGAAAAGAATCAAAAATCGTGAGCTAAGGTTGAGTGTGTGAGGAGTAGTGAGCTCTTCAAGAAAGAGTTCAAATCTGCCAAAAACCAGAATTTTGTTTGGAGCCGCCAACTTCGTGCCTTCGATTATCTTTCATCTTTGAGAGTTAGCTCATGAGTGATATACCATTGGAAATATCTTTCGACGAGCTTCGATTTGATACCAAATTCGTGTGGTGAGAGTCTCTGGTTGTGAAGTTATGAACCTATGAAGTTAGGTGTTGGAATTTGCCAAACCAAATTTCCAGATTTAGAGAGCTGACTTTGAGCTTCGATTTTGGTAAGATCAAGCTTTCTCTTGGTCTGAAACTTGTTGGATCTCAAAGTTAGTATTGCATAGATGAGTTATTAACCTTTTTCCCCAATTTGTTTGTCCATTTCATGCTCCAATTCCTCTGGTTCTTGCACGCTGTCAAAGTGGTTCTGTTTTGAGGAGGAGCAATTGGTGCATGGTGTTCCCTTGAAAATATCTGCTCCAGTTTTGTTCAAACACAACCCTAAGGTATGGGGGAAGCTTACCATTTTCTAGAATGAGGATGAAATGCATTAGAAAGTAGGGAGAGTCACCATGAGACTCTAAGGGCATAGATTGAAATAGGAATATGGCTTGGAGGCCCCTTTGTGCTTAAAATTCATTTTGAGCAAGTTTAATATGTTGCATTTGTGTTGTACAAACACTGTTTTCATGTTATATGTGAGTAAATTCGATAAAGCTATGTTGAGTTGCATATATGTGGATTTTATGCATAAATGAAAGCATGATTTGATTTACTGTGAATTGATGTGATCTCTATGTTGAGACAAGTTTCAAATATGTAAACAAAGTTCTTTTGATCATTGGTTTAAGTTAGAATTGGTTAGAATTGAAAATGGTATGTTAAAACCAAGTTGTAGTGTATCTGCTGTCAGAAATACTCGAGTATTTGGTAAAATACTCGAGTATTGTCTGATGCAAGTTTCCCAGATGATCATGAAATACTCGAGTATTTTGTGAAATACTCGAGTATTCTGGGCTGTAAACTACTCAAGTATTTTGTGAGATACTCAAGTATTCTGGACTATAAACTACTCGAGTATTTTGTGAAATAATCGAGTATTCTGGGCAGTTTGGTACACAGTTCGTTTCATGAAATTCATGAACTACTCAAGTATTGAAGCTACCACTCGAGTCTTTTTACTATAATGTTGAGAAAATACCATTTTTAATCTAATCACTCTTATTTAAACCTAATGACACTAAAAGGAAATGATGTGATATTTCGTTTGATAAACTTTGTCATCATGTGAAGTATGGAAGGTGAAATACTTCATTGATATATTAATTGCATGTTGCACATAATGAGATTAATGAATAACCTTAAATGGAATGTTTGTGTGCATTCATTCATGGTGATGTGGTGATAAGCATATCATTTGGTCATGTTCGAGGAACATGAGGAGGGTACTCTGGGAGTACCAATGTGGTTACGACTTGCCTGTAGTCACATTTTGGTAATGTGGCCAGCATTGGTTGTTGCGAACGTTGGGTATTCGTCTTGGTGACTAGATGTGCACATCGATATTGTTATTATGGACCACGTTCCAGGCATAGTCGTGTGGCTTGCTCGATGACAATTTTGGTAATGTGGGCAGCATGGTGGGATGTTGTTACGTCTTGGTGACGCGACGTACACTTTGGTAATGTCGTTATGGATTATATTCCGAGCAAGTTCAATATACGTTCGAAGCACGTATACAGGTTGTTTGAATGGTCATGCATGAGAGCATTAGTTGGAGAATCTCAAGACTTGAGAGATAGTGTGCAAGCATCATGACGTATCATTAATGAGATTGATTATTAACTAAATTGGCTTGCTCATAAGTTGTGCATATCACTTGACTATTTGGTACATGTGTATATGCATTTTGATCATGATGAATTACTTACTTGTGGATGTTAGAACTTTGTTCTCATTTGATTATGCGAATGAGTATAGCTTACCTCCCTGCCCTTATTAGGTGTTGGCCAGGTACCTAGATTTTCTAGAGATCAGTGATCAGGGATGACCCTTAGGACAATGCAGAGCATAGATATATGGGGATAGGAACTCCTTGTGCAACTCTTGAAGATCCGGCCAACAGGATGATTGGACGAAGGACCATTGACTAGCTCTGGACGTCTCTAATTTTTTATAAAAACCATATTGTTCATAATTTGAGAGATGTATCAGAGTAAAACTTAGTTTTCATAATTTGATTATAAATGTGGTACTCATGGAATGATTATACCTGGATTTATAAATCGGTGTCTTAACTCGTGTTTTATAAATTCCAAGAATGTAAATGAACTACTTTAATATATTCCGCTGACTCTGATTTTATCAAATGAGTTCGGTAAGAAGGAGGTATTCTTATAGTTGATTTCCTTAGATAACCTTATATTTAAGTTATTTTCGAAAACTATTTTGTGCTACTAGAGTTATCTCAAAATGAATTTTGGAAATGTTTAGCAAATGATTATTCCTTCCACCGAATTCAGTTCCAAATACACGACTTAAACTTGAAGTACCACACGAAAAAGAAATTTTCATATTCGGACTTTTTCCAACATAGTGAAATGATTGAAAATCTTTTTATCAAACGATGGACGTTACGGTTTTGGCTTGTTTCTCTTGTAAATATAGGTTGTTTTTGTTAAGTTTAGTATTTTTATTAGAAGTAGAGTCATTTGAACGTTTTGATCCGTTTTGGGTATGTTTGAGGTACTTTTTTGAGCTTAATTGGAGAAAATAATTATGGAGCTGGAAAGAGCATAAGAAAACCTTGAAAATGGCGCAAGAACGGAGCGAAACGGAGTCAGAAGAGGCACCACACGCCCAGGCGTGCAGATCATCACGCCCAGGCGCGCAAGCCACGCTAAATCACAGTGACCAGACCTGGTGCGCCCGGGCGCGCGCAGCACGTTCAGGCCCAATTGGGCCAATTTCAGATTATTTTCGAAGGATTCTATTAGGATTGAGCGTATTATTATTTATATTAGGATTATTGACTAGGTTAGAAGCTATGGTAGAAGGGAGATTACACACTTTGGAAGCAATTTGAAGGAGGAATCCATTAGAGCTTGAAGATTCAGAGCAGTTTTAGTGGTTATTTAGGAATGAATTCCATTATTTCAGTTTTGTTTCTTCCTTCTATAATGTGTAACTAAAACCTTGTGTTAGGAACATGGTGGATTTGCATGGATAGTTTGTTTTTATTTATGAATTAGTGCTTTTCAAGTTTTAAATCAAGTATTTGATTGTGTTTTTAGTGTTATGCATGAACCTGATCAATTTGTGTTTTGGATCTCTAAACCTTAAATTGGAAAATTAGGATTTAGAATAGGCCTTGCAATCAAACAGTATAACTATCCAACTTTTAGGAATACTTTTAGCTTCTTATGCAACTTTTCATAAATTCACATTTCTAATTAAGGTTATTTAATGGTTTAATTTCTTAAGGAATTAAGAGTTATCAAATTGGATAATAAACAATAATTACATAAGAGGAATCTAGTAATTGTTAATTTACAGGAAGAACAGTAATTCATAATTAATTAATGATGCCTACAATGAAACTAAGTTCCTAACCACTTTCCTTCCATTGAAACTTTATTCTTTTTAATTTTCAGTATTTTATTTTTAATTTTACTTCAAAATCAGATTTAAAAAGTAATTTTATTTAATAGATTGGACTTAGAACTACTCTTAGGTGAAAATAGTTGAGCAATTTGCAATTCTCGTGGGACGATAATTTCACTTTCATTATATTACTATTGTACGATCTATGATGTTTTGAGCATGATTTAGACTCCCTTTTGTTATGGATTTGGCTTGTTTCTCTTGTAAATTTAGGACTTTTTGTATAGTTTTAGGATTTTGTTATTAGTTTAGAATCCTTTGAACGTTTTGATCCGTTTTGGGTTTGTTTCAGGTACTTTCGGAGCTTAATTGAAGAAAATAATTATGGAGCTGAAAAGAGGATGAAAGGATCTTGAAAATGGCGCAAGAACGGAGCGAAACGGAGTCGGAGCAGGGTCCACACGCCCAGGCGTGGAGCTCCCCACGCCAAGGCGCGCGACCCCCGTTGATCAGCACTATACCAGACCTGTGCGCCCAGGCGTGTGGCTCTGGGTGCCCAGGCGCGCGCACTTCGAGAAAGCCCAATTGGGCTAATTTCTGACCAGTTTTGCTTCCTATCAATTGGGATTAGTTTTAGACTTTAAATATAGATTTTTCCATTAGGTTAGGTAGACTTTTCAGAGCCAAATAAGAGATTAGAGTAGAATTAGGATTAGAGAGGAGAAACTGTTCTGCAATTGAGAGCAAGGAGACAAGGCACAAGGATTGAAGATTGGAAGATTGAAGATCTCTTGGGGGTAATTTGATTATTGTCTATGATTATTAGTTTTTTCCCATTTTGTTCTCTTCTTCTCCCAATATGTATAACTGAACCTCTTGTTACGAATAGGGTGGATTTGTATGGATCTTAATTTGGCTGTTTATTTATGAATTAATGATTTTCCTTTTAAATCAATTGTTTGGCTGCGTTTTAATTACAATTCATAGAATTCGCGACTTTATGTTTTGCTTTGGTAATCTGAACCTTAGTTGGAAAATTAGGATTAAGATTAGGCCTTTCAACCAAACAATATAATTATTCAATTCGTAGGAATACTTTTGGGTAATTGTATAGCTCTTATAAATTAGAAATCACTTAAGGGATTAAGGAGTAAGAAACATAAAAGGCATGAGAGATCTAGCTTTTATTGTTTCTGGAGTTTTTGATTTATTGGAAAACAATATTTCATAATTAATAACCTGATCCTACAATGAAACCAAGTTCCTAACCTTTTCCATATTTGCTTCTAAATCCTTTTTAGTTTCTGAATTGTTTCATTTCTTTAATTCTACACTCCTATATCTTAAACTCTAAACCAATACAAGTTATACATAGTAATCGCAATTAGGTGAAAGAAATTAGAAACAATTTGCAATCTCCGAGTGGAACGATAATTTACTTACTCTTTATTACTTGTGACCCGGTATACTTGCCGGTAGTCCAACAACTTGCTAGAGAGTCCAACAAGTTTTTGGCACCGTTGCCGGGGATTGAAATTCGTTTCAATTTGTTTTCGGCACTTAGAAGTAGTTTTTAGTTTAATTTATTTTTTTTATTGTTCTTTACTTTCTTAACAGGTATTGTGTAACCTCTTATGCATTTGCGTTTTGCAGGTAATCGAGAAGCTTTGCGTTTCGACCCTGACGTGGAGTTGAGTGCAAAAAGGAGGAAGAAGCAAGCAAGGAAGGAAAGGAAAGAGCAAGAGAAGAAGATGGCTGAAGACAATGGATCCAAAGAAACACCTCCGGTCAAGAAGACCATGGCGGATTACACTACTGTGGACCCTGATATATGCATCTCCAGCATAGTCCGGCCAGCGATCACAGCAGCATTGTTTGAGATTGATCCCCAGTACATCCATCTTATCAAACAGGATCAATTCTCAGGTGCCCCACACCAAGACCCCACGAAGCATGTGGCCAATTTCCTGAACATGCTCGATTTCTTCAAGATCGAGGGTGCATCGAAGGAAGCGATTAGGATGAGGATGTGTCCTATCTCTTTGAGGGAACATGCTTATACTTGGATGAAGAATCAGCCACCAGGAAGTCTTTCTAGTTGGGAAGTGCTTGTCAAGAAATTCATAGACAAGTTCCTTCCAGCAGGAAAGCAAGCAAGATTTCGTCAGGATGTCAACTCCTTCATGCAAGAAGATGAAGAGCTTTTACATGAAGCCTGGGACAGATACAACCAGCTGCTCAAGAAATACCCAACTCACGCCATTCCGGACTATATGCAAATCCGGTTGTTCTACTTTGGGTTGAAGATGGCGAACAAGATTATGATAGATGCAGCATCTGGGGGTTCCCTTCTGAAGAAGACTGTTGAAGAGGCAAAAGAGATCATAGAAACAATGACCTACAACAGCAGTCAGGCTGTCACGGAGAAGACCATCCTGAGAAATTCAGACTTGAGCTCAACCCAAGTGCAGACCATTATTCAGCAAAATAAGGAGATGCAGCAACAGATAGCTGCATTGGCCAAGCAGATGGGTCAAGCTCAGATTTCAGCTGTCAACACCCGGAAGTGCGACTTCTGTGGAGGGAATCACCGCAATGGTGATTGTGCAAAGGACATAAAAGGAGGCCCTGTGACAATTGAGGAGCAGGCAAATTATGTGGGGGTGAAGGACATAAAAACAATATGTACTCCAACTCCTACAATCCAGCATACCGCAACCATCCCAACTTCTCATGGCACAACCTGGCTCTCAATCCACCACAACCACCTCAGCAGACACAGAAGCCAGCCTGGGAAGTAGCACTGGAGAAGCTAGTCGGCCACACTACAACATTCATGGACGAGACAAGGGCGCAATTCGCCAATCAAGGGGCTAGCATCCGCAACTTGGAGATGCAAGTGGGCCAAATTGCAAAACAACTCTCAGAGAGACCACTAGGAATCTTTCCTAGTGACATCATTACCAATCCCAAGGAGCGGTGCATGGCGGTGACTCTTCGGAGTGGCAAGTCGTATGAGGAGTCACATTCGAAGGGTGATGCAACTGAAGCGGAAACGAAGAAGGAAGAGCAACCTAGGACAGATGCAAAGAAGGATCAAGAGAAAGGGAAGCAAGGAGCGTCGAAAGCGCAGGGTCCACCTGCGGATCTCAACCACAGCCCACCAAAGCATGATCCGTTGCCTTTGAGGGTGCCTTATCCTCAGAGGCTGAAGAAGGAAGAAGATAAGCGACACTTCTCCAAATTTTTGGAGATGATTCAGAAGATCCACATCAACATTCCGTTTGCAGAGGCTTTGAACAGATGCCTCTGTACGCGAAATTCATGAAGGATCTGCTCACAAGGAAGAAGGGAATGCTCTCGGAAGAGATATTTCCGATCACGGAGAAGTGTAGCAGCATTATAAAGAGAAATCTGTGTAACACCCTATAATTATTTACCCTTAATTCCCTTTATATTAAAAATACGGACTTAAAAATTCATTTTTAAATAATGAAAATCATCCGTCAAACGGACGGAGTTTCGTTTGTTTGTCGGACTTTTCCAAATTCTTCCACCTAATAAACACAGTTACTTAATAACATCAGTGGCCAGCAGGGCTCAAATATACTCATATGTGCATCACATAGTTGCCCCATGGGCTCAAGTGTAAAACAACAGCATCAGGTTGTCAGAGTGTCAGCAGAAATGTAAAGTGTGTGAATTCAAGTGACCATATCAGCAACTACGCCCAAAAATGAATCATAAAACATGCACAAAAGAAACTATCCTAAGCCTCTCTAAAAAAACATATACAGCTCATAAACATCGAATAACACAGAGGCTTAGGCCAAAACCAATGTAACTAAATCCCAACCCTACTCTCCCTGTGAGGGAGAGTAATCCTGCTCGGCCGATCCCGGTGCATACTCCAACTCAGTACCTGAAAAAATGGTAAGGAGGTGAGTATTACACAATAAAATAGGGAAGCAGTTTCTATTATGCTATACTGAACCACCAAGCCAAACACAAATAATCATGTAATACATATAAGTCAATAAATCATTCTCAGACATTTACATTAATTCCATTTCCAATAATAAATTTAATTCATTATATCTTTGATTTCCACATTTCATATTATTATAATTTAGTCCAGAGTCTCATACTAATCATATTTTTGCACAAGTTCAACATCCGCCTTTAAAGACTTGTAGAATTTGTTACGTGGCTTTCCATCATTGCGTACAGTCTCCTTCGGACAACGTCTTACAGCTGCACACAATGTGTGTCTTACGCGGTCTAAGCGTACAGTCTCCTACGGACAACGTCTTACAAGACCTGGATTCCACAATAGGAAGGTGCATCCATCTTTGCGTACAGTCTCCTTCAGACAACGTCTTACAGCAGCGCATCGAGTGCGTCTTACGCGATCTATGCGTACAGTCTCCTACGGACAACGTCTTACAAGATCTGGAGAGGCACAATCCATTTATATCTTTAATTAATATATATAGTGTGTGTGTGTGTCCATAATTGCGTACAGTCTCCTTCGGACAACGTCTTACAGCTGCACACAATGTGTGTCTTAAACGATCAATGCGTACAGTCTCCTTCGGACAACGTCTTACAAGATCTGGAATCACACACTCTTTATTCTTTAGGTTTGAGCATTTCATTTTCAAATTATTCCACTTGTATTCATTCTCATAGCTTCATCAATTTAAACATATAATTATATTTTTTTCAAAGTTTCCAAGAATAATTTTATACTAATTTCAACATCACATTATTATTATCATTCATCAATTCTAGGGCCCAACAAAATGTAACAAAATAACAACCACATAACCAAGCATAATAGTCACATTTAGGCCCAACATAACAACTCAAAAATATCTTTTTATACTTAGTCACATTTAAACATAATACTAACTACCCTAGGGTTCCTTACTCTAACTAACAATTACCTCTTAGTACCCAATATATACACAATACAATATACTCCCTAGAATATGGTAACACAAACCTCCTTACCTCAAGTTCTTAGAGAGAGAAAGAGAGTTTGTGCTTGGAGCACACTTGAGTAATAGCCAAGAATCAAAAGGAGAGGGAGGAACCTAAAATCAATAAAATAAAGAGACAATTTATCAAGCCTTGGCCCAAATTCTTGAGGTAAATTCGTGCCCCCACAAGTTTCCTCTAAGTTGGTGACTAAACTTCATGGGAGAAAGAGAGAGAGAAAAATTCGAGTTCTAAGGAGGGAGGAAGAGAAGAACACAAACACAAATACTTACTTGGAGCAACAAGGAAGGACTTGGATGATGGATTTGGAGAGATTCTCTTGAGGATTGATCAATTGGAGTGAGTGGATTTGTGCCCTAGAAGAGAGAAGTTCGAATTGGGCATGAAAGAACCCGTGCTGCACTTATATTTTTTTCTGCATCTACAGCCTTTAATCGAGTATTACTCGATTAAGTTTTTCCCCCCTTCAGGTCTTAATCGATTAAGCTGCAGCTTAATCGATTAAGTTGCAGGATTTTCAGCACCCCGACTTTGAACGGCCATAACTTCTTCGTTAACCGTTAGATCTTCCTCAAATTTTAAGGCAAGCTTCCTCACATATCCTACTTTACATCTAACGGTGGAATTTGTATTTTGAGCTACCCATCATTTTATTTTAATTTCCTAAGTTCCTATGTTTTAAACCTAAGATTGCATGCAAATTTGGCTAAGTTTCTCACCTATGCTCTCATTTCTTCTACCCTAAGACCATCACAACATAAATTACAATATAAATAAAGTTTGGGATGTTACAATCCTCTCCCACTTACCCGAATTTCGTCCTCGAAATTCAGTTGTCATCGAGCAAGTGTGGATGAGATTGTCTGATCTTGCTTTCCAACTCCCAAGTAGCCTCCTCCACATTGTTCCTGCTCCATATGACTTTGACCAAGCTGATTTCCTTGCCTCTTAACTGTCTCACTTGTCTGTCTTCAATCCTCACTGGCAACACCTCAAAAGTCAAATTCTCCTTCAAAGGCAAGTCATCCAGTGTGACCACGTGAGTAGGATCATGAATGTATTTCCTTAGTTGTGAAACATGGAATACATCATGAAGCCTAGCTAAGTGAGGGGGCATAGCAATCCTGTAAGCTACCGGACCAACCTTCTCTAGAATCTCATAAGGTCCAACAAACCGAGGAGTTAGTTTCTTGGATCTAATTGCTCTACCTATCCCTGTGACCGGAGACACTCTCAAAAACACATGATCCCCAACATCAAATTCCAGAGGTCTCCTTCTCCTGTCAGCATAATTCTTCTGGCGATCCTGGGAAGTTTTCATTTTGTTCTTGATCATGGTGATCCTCTCTGTTGTTTCTTTCACAATATCAGGACCTGTCAACAAATTCTCTCCTATTTGGAACCAACACAGAGGCGTCCTACACTTTCTGCCATATAGAGCCTCAAATGGTGCCATGCCAATACTGGAGTGAAAACTGTTATTATAAGTAAACTCCATCAACGGCAGTAACTGTTCCCAACTACCAGTCTGCTCCAGAACACATGCTCTCAACAAGTCCTCCAGTGTCTGGAAAGTACGCTCAGATTGTCCGTCTGTCTGCGGATGATAAGTCGTACTAAATTTCAGCTTAGTACCCAATGCCTGCTGAAGACTCTGCCAAAATCTAGACAGAAACCTCGGATCACGATCGGATACAATACTGGTAGGAACACCATGCAATTTCACTATGTCCCTGATATACAACTGAGTCAACTTCTCCAGAGTGTACTTCTTGTGAATCGGAATGAAATGAGCACATTTTGTGAGACGGTCCACAACCACCCAAACTGCATCACATCCTGCAGCCGTCCTAGGTAGACCCGTCACAAAGTCCATAGCTATGCTATCCCATTTCCACTCCGGAATCTCAAGTGATCGCAACGGACCACCAGGCTTTTGATGCTCAATCTTAACTTTCTGGCAGGTAAGGCAATGAGATACATGATCTGCTACATCGGTTTTCAACTTTGGCCACCAATAAATCTTTTTCAAATCTTGGTACATTTTTGTTGCACCAGGATGGAAATTCATTTTGGTCCGATGTGCTTCCCACAGGATATCCCTTCTGATCTCGAAGTCCATGGGAACACATATCCGACCCTTAAATCGGATAATGCCATCTGTGCCTTTTACAAAATCGGGCTCTTCATTGCCCGATGCCCCTTCCAACAACTTCTGTAATTCTGCATCATCAACTTGTCTTTCTCTAATAAGACCAATCAAGTCATTAGTAACCTGCAACATTTCTAGAACAATGCTCTTCTCTTTCACTTGCATGTTCAAATTGAGGTCACTAAACTCTTGGATTAGCTGCATCTCCTTCACCATCAAATTGCTGACATGCAAAGTCTTGCGACTTAGTGCATCAGCCACTACATTGGCCTTGCCCGGATGATATTGAAGAGAGAAATCATAGTCCTTCAGAAACTCCATCCACCTCCTCTGTCTCATATTCAGCTTCTTTTGATCAAAGAGATAGCGAAGGCTTTTGTGATCGCTAAAGACTTCGAACTTGGAACCATATAGATAATGTCTCCATATTTTCAAAGCAAAAACTACTGCCGCCAACTCAAGATCATGAGTGGGATAGTTCTGCTCATGCTGTCTCAACTGCCGGGATGCATAGGCTATGACTTGTCCTTGCTGCATCAGCACACAACCCAACCCTTGTTTTGATGCATCACAATAAACTACAAAGGATTGAGTCGGATCCGGCAAAATCAGCATCGGGGAACTAGTCAATCGCCTCTTCAGCTCCTGAAAACTATCTTCACATTCCGGGGACCATTCAAACGGAACACCTTTCCGCGTAAGAGTAGTCAATGGAAGGGCTAGTTTAGAAAACCCCTCAATGAACCTCCTATAATACCCAGCCATGCCAAGGAAACTTCTGATCTCAGTAATGGACTGGGGTCTCTCCCACTTAAGCACCGCTTCCACCTTAGAAGGGTCAACAGCAACACCCTTCTCAGAAATCACATGCCCCAGAAAATACACTTCATTCAACCAGAAACTACATTTAGAAAACTTGGCATAAAGATGCTTGTCTTTGAGAACTTGGAACACCGTTCTCAAATGCTCTTCATGCTCCTTCTGGCTCTTGGAATAGATAAGAATGTCATCGATGAACACAATGACAAAAGAGTCTAAGTACAACCTGAAGATCCTGTTCATGTAATCCATGAAGATAGCAGGTGCATTAGTGAGACCGAAAGGCATCACCACATACTCAAAATGCCCATACCGAGATCTAAAAGCAGTTTTAGGAATGTCCTCCTCTCGGATACGGATTTGATGGTATCCAGATCGGAGGTCAATTTTTGAGAAAACTGCAGCTCCCCTAAGCTGATCCAACAAATCATCAATGCGTGGGAGCGGATATTTATTCTTCACCGTCACCGCATTCAACTGACGGTAATCAGTGCACATGCGAACACTTCCATCCTTCTTTTTAACAAAGAGGATAGGAGCTCCCCACGGGGAAACACTCGGTCTTATGAAACCCTTCGCCAAAAGCTCCTCCAACTGCTTCTTCAACTCTTCCAACTCTGGAGGGGCCATTCTGTAAGGTGCTTTAGATATCGGGCCGGCACCAGGCATAAGATCAATGCCAAATTCTACTTTTCTGGCTGGAGGCAAACCGGGAATTTCAGCAGGAAAAACATCCGGAAACTCACAAACCACAGGAATTTTGCTAATATCTGATGCTTCCTCATCATCCATGGCCGACACCGAGACTTGACAGAAAATTACTGACTTTTGGCTACAATCAAGAAGGACACGGTTCTGGGACATCCAGTCCATGCCTAGAATGATATCCAGCTTGGTTAAGGGTAAACATATTAAATTCACCTTGAATTCCCGCTCCAATACTCGAAGTGGGCAATCCAAGCACATCAAGGATGTAACCGCCGCTGAATTAGTAGGGGTAGACACGGACAACTTAAAAGGCATCTCTACAGCCGATAGTTTTAATCTCTCCATGCAATTGACAGAAATAAAAGAGTGTGTAGCTCCACAGTCAAAGAGAATACCACAGGCAATATCGTTTATATGACCAATACCTCGAATCAGCTCGTCAGCCTCAGTCACCTCTTCTCCATCAAGAGTATATACTTTCCCCTTCTGAAGTGGGCGGCCATCACCAATCCTCTACGCCCTAGTCACATTGGCTTCTTTCTTAACTGCATTCTGGGGGCAGTTAGTCGCAACATGACCTGGTTGCCCACATTTGAAACATGTGACATTTGGTTGATTCTGATTCCGATTCCAGCATACACCTCTATGTTGTTTGCCACAATGAGGACAAGGCGGAATAGGACCAGGGAAACTCCCTATAGGGCCTGCATAAGGGCCTGGTCGCTGCACCGCTCCCTTGCCCCTTATAGGACCACCGCTTCTCTGCACAGTCTTGCTTTTATCTTCTGCCATTTTCCTCTTAAGACCCTTCTCATAAGTGATCGCCATGTTGACCAAGCGGGCCAAATTGTCAATATTATGATACTCGCAGGAGAGGCGAATATCGGTCCTGAGTCCAGATTCAAACTTGACGCATTTGCCGCGCTCACTGGCATCCCGATAGTCATAAAATCGGATGAGATCTTCAAATTTAGCTGCATAATCCCCAACTGACATCGAGCCTTGAGTCAGTTGGAGAAAGGCAATCTCCTTCTCCCTTCTCACATCTTCAGGGAAATACTTCCCTAGAAAAAGACCCTTGAATACCTCCCAAGAAACCACCGGATTGGCTGCCTCCAAACCCCTCCTCTGCTGGTCCCACCAATGCTCAGCCTCATTGGTTACCATGAATTCCGCTAGTCGCACATGCTCCTCCATGGGCGGGTGAATAGAGCGGAGGATCTTCTCGATCTCCTGAATCCATCTCTGTGCTCCATCCGGGTCATTTCCGCCCTCAAAACGAGGTGGATCATTCTTGCGGAACCTAGCCATCCAATCCACCTCTACTGGAGCTGGTTGTAGAGCTACTGCTGCTGCTGTAGCTGCTGCTGCTGCGGCAGCTGCCATCTGCTCTCCTTGCTGCTGCTGCATCTGTGACAGATGCTCTAGAATGGCTGCAAGCCCATCATTAGCAGCCCTTCTTCCAGCCATACTGCTTAGTCAAATAGAACAGACCAGTAAGACTAAATTACAAAATTTAGACATAATACTATACTCATACTATTAAATTCCTAAATTTTTACTATGAGCATCCATTACTCGCTAGGTGAGTAATCTTGTGGAGTTTGCATAACTCCAAGGCCGAGGAGAAACTGCTCTGATACCATAAATGTAACACCCTATAATTATTTACCCTTAATTCCCCTTATATTAAAAATACGGACTTAAAAATTCCTTTTTAAATTATGAAAATCATCCGTCAAACGGACGGAGTTTCGTTTGTTTGTCGGACTTTTCCAAATTCTTCCACCTAATAAACACAGTTACTTAATAACATCAGTGGCCAGCAGGGCTCAAATATACTCATATGTGCATCACATAGTTGCCCCATGGGCTCAAGTGTAAAACAACAGCATCAGGTTGTCAGAGTGTCAGCAGAAATGTAAAGTGTGTGAATTCAAGTGACCATATCAGCAACTACGCCCAAAAATGTATCATAAAACATGCACAAAAGAAACTATCCTAAGCCTCTCTAAAAAAACATATACAGCTCATAAACATCGAATAACACAGAGGCTTAGGCCAAAACCAATGTAACTAAATCCCAACCCTACTCTCCCTGTGAGGGAGAGTAATCCTGCTCGGCCGATCCCGGTGCATACTCCAACTCAGTACTTGAAAAAATGGTAAGGAGGTGAGTATTACACAATAAAATAGGGAAGCAGTTTCTATTATGCTATACTGAACCACCAAGCCAAACAAAAATAATCATGTAATACATATAAGTCAATAAATCATTCTCAGACATTTACATTAATTCCATTTCCAATAATAAATTTAATTCATTATATCTTTGATTTCCACATTTCATATTATTATAATTTAGTCCAGAGTCTCATACTAATCATATTTTTGCACAAGTTCAACATCCTCCTTTTATCACATACTCTTTGTATCCTTGTAAAGACTTGTAGAATTTGTTACGTGGCTTTCCATCATTGCGTACAGTCTCCTTCGGACAACGTCTTACAGCTGCACACAATGTGTGTCTTACGCGGTCTAAGCGTACAGTCTCCTACGGACAACGTCTTACAAGACCTGGATTCCACAATAGGAAGGTGCATCCATCTTTGCGTACAGTCTCCTTCAGACAACGTCTTACAGCAGCGCATCGAGTGCGTCTTACGCGATCTATGCGTACAGTCTCCTACGGACAACGTCTTACAAGATCTGGAGAGGCACAATCCATTTATATCTTTAATTAATATATATATATATATATATAGTGTGTGTGTGTGTGTGTCCATAATTGCGTACAGTCTCCTTCGGACAACGTCTTACAGCTGCACACAATGTGTGTCTTACGCGATCAATGCGTACAGTCTCCTTCGGACAACGTCTTACAAGATCTGGAATCACACACTCTTTATTCTTTAGGTTTGAGCATTTCATTTTCAAATTATTCCACTTGTATTCATTCTCATAGCTTCATCAATTTAAACATATAATTATATTTTTTTCAAAGTTTCCAAGAATAATTTTATACTAATTTCAACATCACATTATTATTATCATTCATCAATTCTAGGGCCCAACAAAATGTAACAAAATAACAACCACATAACCAAGCATAATAGTCACATTTAGGCCCAACATTACAACTCAAAAATATCTTTTTATACTTAGTCACATTTAAACATAATACTAACTACCCTAGGGTTCCTTACTCTAACTAACAATTACCTCTTAGTACCCAATATATACACAATACAATATACTCCCTAGAATATGGTAACACAAACCTCCTTACCTCAAGTTCTTAGAGAGAGAAAGAGAGTTTGTGCTTGGAGTACACTTGAGTAATAGCCAAGAATCAAAAGGAGAGGGAGGAACCTAAAATCAATAAAATAAAGAGACAATTTATCAAGCCTTGGCCCAAATTCTTGAGGTAAATTCGTGCCCCCACAAGTTTCCTCTAAGTTGGTGACTAAACTTCATGGGAGAAAGAGAGAGAGAGAAAAATTCGAGTTCTAAGGAGGGAGGAAGAGAAGAACACAAACACAAACACTTACTTGGAGCAACAAGGAAGGACTTGGATGATGGATTTGGAGTGATTCTCTTGAGGATTGATCAATTGGAGTGAGTGGATTTGTGCCCTAGAAGAGAGAAGTTCGAATTGGGCATGAAAGAACGCGTGCTGCACTTATATTTTTTTCTGCATCTACAGCCTTTAATCGAGTATTACTCGATTAAGTTTTTCCCCCGTTCAGGTCTTAATCGATTAAGCTGCAGCTTAATCGATTAAGTTGCAGGATTTTCAGCACCCCGACTTTGAACGGCCATAACTTCTTCGTTAACCGTTAGATCTTCCTCAAATTTTAAGGCAAGCTTCCTCACATATCCTACTTTACATCTAACGGTGGAATTTGTGTTTTGAGCTACCCATCATTTTATTTTAATTTCCTAAGTTCCTATGTTTTAAACCTAAGATTGCATGCAAATTTGGCTAAGTTTCTCACCTATGCTCTCATTTCTTCTACCCTAAGACCATCACAACATAAATTACAATATAAATAAAGTTTGGGATGTTACAATCTACCACTGAAGCTAAAGGATCCGGGAAGTTTCAACCTCCCCATCAGTATTGGCAAGGAGTACTCAGGTAAGGCCCTCTGTGACCTTAGAGCTACTGTGAACATAATGCCCTTATCTGTGTGAAATGCATTAGACTTAGGAGACATTAAACCTACCCCTGCCATATTACAATTAGCTGATAGATCCATCCTCCACCCCTATGGAGTGGTGGAAGATATTTTGGTAAAGGTTAATTACTTCATACTGTCGAACTAAGGTCTTATCTAAGTAACAAACGGAAACGAGAAGGAAAGGCGGGCGAGAAAAAGGAATAGAATGTCCTAATATAAGTCTGAAAGTGTCAAGGAGTGAGGACTCAGAAGTATCCTGAGTGGGAGAATAAAACCGAAGGGGCGTGAAGACCATAGTTGGAAGCCTGGTCAAGGGATGGCTCTCTATTTACGGAACTGAGCTGAATTTCGAGGACTAAATTCTTGCAGTGGACCGGATTCTGATCCGACCAACATCACTTAGATCCGACCAGTTAAACACTGGAGTAAGAAAACTCCGACCACCCTCTGGTCGGAAGCATTTTATACCGATCTTGGGACACTTGAGTGGTTTTCAGGCTTACAGGATCAAAGTCGAGCACAGGATCCTTATCTTTATCGGCTCCAGCTACGGTCCCAACAGTCTAACAAACACTCCTATATTCCCGCATAGCTCGATAAACTACGGGATACAGATCAGTGTTTATCCACAACAGGATTAACGAAGGCTACCTTATCAACACCTTAACTAATCCTAATCAAACACTCCTTCCTCACGGACCTTATCAGAAAGCCCAAGAACACGCGTATCAGGTAATCCCCTATAAAAACCACTATGCTATGGGGGCTAAGGTACGTTTTCTTCATCCCTAAGTTGACACAATCACACACATGGTTGACTAGGGAGATCCTGATTATCCCAACTGAATATTCAGAAATCCTACGAGGTCCGACATTAAAACTCGATTGGGAACAAACCTTTGGTTCCTCCATAACCACAGGGTTGTTCTCGATCTAGGACACTACATTGGCGATGTCTGTGGAAATCGAATAAAAAATCATCCCCTCTTCCACCATGGTTAACACCAGAAGCCACGCAGGGGATCTCCGCGATCGCATCAAGCGCAACCGCGCAGACCCAAGAACTCAGACAACAACGATCACAACCTCACTGGTGACCTGCGTGATCACTTGAGGTTTAGGGTAAGGAAGAATATCCCCCCCCCCCCCCCATGGTAAATCCTACACTACAACAGAATAGCTAAAAGACCCCGGTTTCGCATGCCTATTAATCCCGGTTCCGAACCAGGATTGTATCCCCTAGTATAACAAGTCTGATTCTTATGATCCCAGTTGTTTTAGAAAACACGGAACCGGGATCAATAAAAAACAAGGAACTGAGAGCAATAGCATATTTGATCATTGTTAATTTTTAATAATGAATTGGGATGTTTAGTGTATATGATCACTATTGAATTTTTTAAAATGAACCGGGATCTTTAGTATATATATATATATATATTTTTAATTTATAATATTTGCTATTTAGTGTATATATATATATATTTTTAATTTATAATATTTGCTATATCCATATATTTAAATAAATTGTCAACATTTTTTTTTTGCAACAAATAAATGCCATAACTATATACATTAGAAACGTAAATGTCAATACACATTTAAGATAGATAACTCCCAAACCAAAACAAATGGCTCCATACATACAAAAGGCTAAACAAGCTCGATCATATAGATGCTACATAGTCACATTCAAAAATATATATGGTGCCCTGAATTCAAAACTAAGCTAAGGTAACTCGTCAAGAATATATGTTGCCCATTCATCCTTGACTTCAATCAGCAATTCACCGGAGTAGTATGTGTACTGGCAATCTTCAAAATACTATACAATTTAATAGAAAATGGAATTAGAATTGTGTTGATAAACTAAACGATATATTTATTATAACATAAACCATAGAATTGTGATTGTGCTAGCTCTTCCTCTCTTTGGGCTTGTTGTCTGGCCAAAATTTGACATAAAAAAGATACAATCATATATTCTCCAAAATATACTAATTTGATGAAAAAGAATCTGGAAGAAACAGTCTTCTGTATTTTGAATAAAAACATCTCTTCCGCCCCCACCCCCAAAAAAAGAAAGATTAAAGAAATGGAAGACCCATGATCCTGTCACTGAGGCAACTAAAACAATTGTTGCATCCAATTTATGCAAGGCTGTACATAACAGTAGAAGAAAAAAATGTCAATTATCACCCTAAATGCTTGGGTTGTGATCATAATGATCAAGTATTAATAACTGTGAAGAAGTAGCTAAGAAACTCAGCAAGTGAAACAAATATTGTCATACTATAGATGAATTGATACCTGAGCTATAGTTATCGTTATGATTGACCTGTGATCATTAGCACAGCATTGCGACACTAGTAGAAGAAAAATGCAAGACCAGGTAAATGTTAAGTACAGTACCAAAGTCTCAGTTTCTTATAACACCGAAAGCAGATGAAAAACAAACCTATGATCTTGATTGAAGAGACTGTTGAAGATTCTTATTATCATCTAAAAGTCTGGATATTCCATTGTCTTTCTCCTCAATTGTTCTATCAGCAAGATCATGAAACGAAGCATGCTCTTCCTACAAGTTACAGATTTAGTAAGCATAAAAGGGGGGAAATCAATGATAAGAAAGGCAGGGGATAATCCAAACACGGTTTTAATAACTTGCAGACTACCTTCAATTTTTTATATCATTTTCTGAGCTCTTTGAGCTCTTCCGCTTCCTTTTGTATATCTTGTGTAGTGGTTGCTTCATTTTCGGCCTTCATTGCCTCACATCTGACTGTAAATTTCAATTTAAGTTAAACTTTTAATGCCAAAATCATAGAGATAAGGGAATCAAAGAATATAAGGCATAATCAACTAATTAACCAAGCAGCAGAGTGTAGTACTTCGCCAGGTTTCTTCTACATTTTGAAGGCTTAGTCCCTATTCCTCTTTCTCTTTTAGGTGCTGAGCATTTGCTGAGTCAAGCCTTGTCTCTAAGCTCCTTATCTGCTGTTTAGCATTTTCAAGGGTTGTGTCTCTGAAATTCATAAATGAGAGGTTGTCGGTGCTACACCTTAAACAGCAAAAAAAGTAACTATTGTATATCCAATATTAGCCAGCCAACCATAGCACAAATCAATGATAAAGCCATATTTTCACAACATCAGTTACTTGTGATTCATCTTTTGCTTCCAACTATATTCAAAGTGATGTATAAGGTAACAAGCCCATTAAGATTTATCAATAATAATGGTACCTCTCTGCAAGTTCTTTCTCATGATTAGCCATAGTGGATTGAAGATCATGAAGAACTTTATCCCTTTCTTTTGTTATTGATGATATTTCATTTTCAGCCTCCTGTAGAAAATCAAGAATTTGATTGGTGAATGATATATATTCACTAAGTAAACAATGTTTTTAACATAAAACTATGATAAGCATGTACTTTTATAGCTTCTTTAAGAGCTTTGAGTTGCTCATTGTCTTTAGTTGCAGCCAATTCTGCATCCTTCTTAGAAAGTGTGAACAACACTAAAAAATTTAAGTGTGAACAACACTAAAAATGAGATGCAAGCAAATAAACTTCAAAGATCAACCTCATCATAATCTTCAGAGACCAACACGAACTTCAGGTGACGGCGGCGGCACACGAACCAGGGAGGAACGGTGGCGCGAGATCGGCGGCACAAGGGAGAAGGACGATTCGCGAGCTCTGTCTATGGTGTGATGAATCGCGAGGAAGAAGAAGAGATCGAGGGCGGCACTGGCTTCTGGTCCCGGTGGCGGTGGTTCCAACACTGGCAGCGAACGGCGGATCCGTGACTGGAGGGAAGCGACGGCGCGGTGCTGGTTGGGTTCACGATTGAAGGAGAGAGCAAGGGATGTGTGGCTCTATGGTTATGGCAAGGGTTTTTGGTGGCGCAAGAGACGGAGGAGAGAGGGCCACGAGGAAGAGAGAGGAAGGTTGATGGTGAGGACGGCAAGCGGCGGCTTGGTGGCGGCGACGTGAATGGGGGTCGACGGAGACAAGAAGGGATAGGGGGCGGCAGCTCTCGTAGGGAAGAAGAAGGGAAATTAGGTTTTCCCCCTATATGCACAGTACATGAGGGAGTTCAAGGGGATTTGGCACCAAAATAAGCAATTTATTCATCCCAGTTGAAGTAAAATGATGGGATAAATAATGTTTGTGGGGTTTTTAATGTTTAAAAAATAAAAATTATTTACGTTATAGCATTGATCCCGGTTCTGTGTTTTTATTATTCATCCCAGTTGAAGTAAAACAACGGAATAAATAAGGTTCGTGTGATTTTTAATTTTTAAAAAATAAAAAATTATATATGATATAACATTGATCCCAGTTCCGTGTTTTTTATAACCGGGATCAATAAATTCATAGTATTTTTTAACTATCATTTGTCTATTAATCTAAGTTCTGGAACAGAACCGGGATTAATATCCGACTACTTTTTTGCAATTCTGTAGTAGTGCTATAAGGTTTTTGGAATGTCTATAGGCCACAATCCTACGGCATTGTTCTATGGTATGACTACAATGTATTCCATGGTGGCTCTAGACTTTTAAAGGACCCCGAATCGCCCTCACTCTTTAAGGTGAGGACCCACCTCACAAACGATTAACAAGAGGTTGGCTATGCCTCCTAAAACAATTTGGGCGTACCTTCCAAAGGTCGTGCTTACGAGAAATGGTTTACAATCTGAGTATTACTTCTGCACACTACAAGAGACCATACACTTAGTAAGATAAAGGTAGGGCGAAAGCACCCCAAAATTTAGGATTCAAATGACAATACCCGGGTATAGGGTTTCCGTGTAAAAAGCCCTATTTCGGGGGCATACAAACCTTTTTAAAAAAATAAAAAAAATGATAAAAAAAACCCTAATGCTGAAAAAACAAAAAGAACTCAACATAGAGAATTAGTAAAAATAAAATATTTAAATACACCAAAATAAATAACAAGCATGTACAGTAAACAATTAATTTAGGCAAACAAAGAATTAAAAAAAATAGGTCCATTAAAAACAATCAATTGTTAGGCCTGATTCTCTTTTTTAGGTTAAGTCCCCAGCAGAGTCGTCAGCTGCCACGGCCGGGGTCCAAGTTGCCCTCGGGGCCTTGCCTACGAGTGGAGGTTGATTGATCCAATATGGAGTCGTCACCGCTTTTTGTTGCCAAAACGCGGAATTATTAATTAAATTTAAAAAATTGGATAAAGTATTAGCACCCCGTTCTCCCATAAATGATTTGCCTAAACTATTTGTTTTTTACTTTTGCTACTTTTGCACCTGACAGGGTTGCTCTTGGTCCTACATACTATCACAAAAGAGTGTTAGATTATGAACCCCCTTTTATATCCCCAAACCCCAATTTAAGTGGTGAAATTACCATAATGTCCTAATTAAAAAATACTAGAATACAAACCCCGTTTTTTAACCCCAAACCCCTTTTCTGCATTTTTCGACTCGCGTCTCTCGGAAATTTATTCATTTTTCCAACACACAGGTCTCAGAAATTTAATCGTTTTTCCAACACACATGTCTCATAATTTTATTCATTTTTCCAACACACAAGTCTCGGAAATTTATTCATTTTTCCAACACACAGGTCTCAGAAAATTTGGCCAAATATCCATCATTCTCTGGTACATGTTTTCGAGACACAGATCTCGAAATTTTTGGCCAAATTCCGAGATGCGCGAGTCGGAATACACATTTTTTGCCAAGATAACATCATTCTCTTTGATCCACACTAAGCATATATAATATCATTCTCTTTGCTCATATATAACATGCATTGCCAAGATGGAAAGACATAAACACTTGTTCATAATCATGAAAGCCTCAAATAATTCATTTCATAAAAACAACCTTTGTTCGAAAAATACTATCCAAAACACAAACACAAACTAAAACATAAAACACAACCACAACCACAACCACAACAATTTTCATTAATCCCAAACACACTCTAAACCAACACATAGACCACAATCTAAGAATTTCTATCCCTAACTCGTCTTCTTCCACCTTGCCTTCTCTCCGATCTTTGAGGTACATCATCTTGAATCGGCGTGTTGCATAATGCCACGGTTTCTTCGTATGCATACCGAGGCAATGCTCCGATGTCATCTCTCAATTGCATAAATACTCCAATCCGGTTCAGCCTCTCTTGGTATCGAACCTATCATCAATATAAATAAAATTATTTTGAGTACTAAACTATAACACGGATATTCTAAATATAACACACCTATCATCAACATAAATAATGCAAGATAAAGATACACTTACATTAAAATTTCAGAAGGCATTCTGAAGCAGAAACATGAACCTAATTTTTCCCACATGAAACACACATGATCAAATAATATTACGAACAAAAATTACAGTACTGGAAAAGTCACAACTTGAAAGAAATGATGCTTGGTAAAGAGAACAAGCTTCAGTAAGCATTTCTCAAAAGAACAAGTTCATGAAATACTTAAAGGAATGCACATACAGCTTTCGTTTTCCATTGCACTTCTACCTCATGACACTAAGAATAATTCTGTAGTCTATTAAAGCTACCTGATGAGCCTGTTGTTCAGATCCAAGTGTACCATCAAACCAAGTGCAGTTACTTCTCTCACATTTTATACACACCTACATAAAACTTAAATATGAAGATTCACCAAAGATGGCCACGTGAAGTTAACAAATGGATGGACAACTATATAGGCAAGCCACAAGCAAGGAGATAAATGGAAAGGATATCACTGAGTGATGTAACATCCCTAATTTTATTCCCTAGCATAATCATATATTTTATGAAATTTAATAATTGATTCTTGAAATCAAATTATTTGAGTGTTGGGTATTCTCATAAAAATATATTATGTTAATTGTGAAAGTATATTTAATTATATTTTTTTAAAAGTAAATTCATTTGAAGTAATTATCCTATTAAAAAAATAAAAATAATAAAATAAATAAATAAATAAATATGCTTTCTATTCTTTATTTTGATTTTGATATATTCGATAGTAAATTATGTTAATACTTCCAAGGTTTTAGCTTTATGTCTTTGTTATGGGTATCTAATTTATAATAAAATTTTATTGCAGGTATTTACTGTAATTGAAAATAAAGAAATAAATAAAAGTGTGTATTAGTCTATATGTTTTTTTTAAAAAAAAATGTTTATTAGTACTTTTAAAATAATACTAACATACATTACTACTACTACTAATAATAATAATAATAATAATAATAATAATAATAATAATGGTAATAATAATAATAAATTTAAAAAAAAAAGTGGAAGGGGTTCGAACCCCCCTCCCAGTTCTACTCCAGCCGGCCCTAATAAACACCCATCACTCTCACAGCTTCTTCTTCACCAAGCTCTATCTCTCTCCACCCAAAACCGCCGGCGCCGCCACACCAAGCACCACCATCACTTGTCCTTCTCTCTCTCCATCTCACGCTCTCCCTCTCCTGCTCGCGACTCCCTCCCTTTGCAGATCGCCGAAGCCACTGCCTCCACTGCTGGGCTAGCCACCGCCGAGCTCACCACCACTGTTCGCCGCCATTCGCTCTCCCTGTCAAGCCCCAGCTCGCGCCGCCGCCTCTACTGGAATCGCGACTCCGAGGTCCCTGTTCGCGACTCTTTCTCCCTCCGCCGTTGGTTGTCGCAGCCGCCATCGTGAGCAGAAGCTAGCGCCGCCACCGCTCCCAAGGACGGATTTGCCTCCCGTTGGCCGTGTTGTGCTTGTCGATGGATGTCTCAAGGCTTGGGACTCTCTCTCCTTATTCGATTCAGATCCGCGCCGTCATCGGCCACGGTTGCGGGTTCGATCCAAACCGCCATCACCAACGTAGTCGAGGAGTCAGACCGACGCCGGTTGTGTAAGCCGTAATTGCCGCTGGTAGATTTGGATTAATTCGACGTAAGCCGCAGTGGGATCGCCTCACCGAGCCGTAAACCAGGTACTAATAGAACCCTGAGGTAAGGGGTTCTTTACCTTGCTTTAGAGAGTATTTTCTGATTAGCATATAATACTTGCTAAGAATACGTGGGTATGCTTGTGACTAATTATTCGGGTAATTAATTTAGAATAAATATAAAGTAAGAAAATAAAATTGTTACTTGTGATTGAATATGCATGCTAAGTGCTAAGCGCTATATGTTATCATGTATGTTTATTTGAAGAACATGAACTTTGGTTGTTAATTGTGAAGTATTATAAGTGATTATCGTTTTGTATGCCTGGTTGATTTAAAGAGATATATGTGTATCATGTAAGTGGTGATTGAGGGATAGAAACAAATAAAAAGTAAGAGTAAGAACTTGGTAAATTGAGTGGTTGAATATATGATGTTGTGCAAGGTTGATAATTTTGAATATATGTTGATTGAGAAATGTTATGGTGTGCTTGAACGAATAAATGAGTTATGTGTTGAAGTACGTAATTGATAAGTGAAAAAAATAAAATGAATTAAAATAAGAGCATAAATATAGAGCATTAAATTGGATTATTTTGTGAATTTATTGTGATGATTGGAAGCAGTACGTATTTATTTATTGGCTTTTAATTTGATGGTGTATTTGGAAAAATATGACAAGATTAAAGGAAATTGTGGAATTAGTAAAAGTTGACACAAAAAGAGAATAATTTGTTTATGATTTAAAAGATTAAAGGCAAGTTAAGTGGTGAGTCAGTCTTGTAAGACGTTGTCCGGGTTGTGGGACTGCACGCATCGACTGGTTTGATTTAAAGTCTTGTAAGACGTTTTGTCCGGGTTGTGGGACTGCACGCATAGATTAGTGTGATCCAGATCTTGTAAGATGTTTGTCCGGGTTGTGGGACTGCACGCATAGATCGCGTAAGACGCATGTGGTGCGCAGCTGTAAGACGTTTTGTCCGGGTTGTGGGACTGCACGCAATGATGGATCCACATAATAATTTCTAAAGTTTATGAAAAGATCAAAGAGTATGGAAAGAGAAAAGAAAGATAAAGGATATAGTAAACGTTCTATGTATCCCCTATGGGGAAGATGAACAAAAGATAAAAGAATCGTACTATGTATCCCCGGAGGGGGAAGATGTACGAAAAGGCAAAGTAAACATTCTATGTATCCCCGGAGGGGGAAGATGAACGAGAGATAAAAGTAAACGTTCTATGTATCCCTACGGGGAAGATGAACGAAAGATAAAACGAACGTACTATGTATCCCTACGAGGAAGATGTACAAAAGAGAAAAGAAAGGTTAAAGTAATGAAAAGAGAATGATAATTATGTAAAGAAACGAAAAGGGATGAAAAAGAGATGAGCTGGAATGAAATCAATATACATGAAGTGTAAGGGTTTAATGAAACATAAAAGAAACTGATTGACATTGTGTGCATGTATGTGATGTGGTTGGGAAGGAATTGTTGATATATTATGAGATATATGACTAAGTGTGTTTGACTTAGTAGGTCTTATGTCTAGTTAGAAACTACTTTCTACTTCATGTGTAAAGCTCACCCTTACAACCATATTTCAGGTTTTGAGCTTGGAGCTTACACAGTGTCTGGCCGAGCAGGTTGAACCTCCACTATGTGGAGTATCTATTTATTATTTATGAGTGGACTGCAGTTTTTTTAAATGTTAAAAACTACTATTTTGTAATTTAAAGATATGTACTAGTTGTACGCCCTATTTGCGATATTCGGGGCATTAGGATCTGTTTCTGGTTAATATTTAAACGTTTTATGTTTTAAAGTTTGCTGGACTGAACAGGTTAAGTAGGTACGAAATTGGAAATTTTGGGAAAGTCCGAAAAATAGAGGAAACTCTGTCCGTTTTTCCGGAAAAATATTCTTAAGTATTTTAATTTAAAAAGAAATTTTCAATTACCATTTTTATAAAATCCTAATTTAACTAAATAATTGTGAGGGTGTTACAAGTGACAATAAAAAAAAATTCTGGTTAGATAACTCACAGAAAGCACAACAGTAGTGAGCTTACTTCATTCCAGAAACAGAAAATCCATGATAATGAAGGCTTTAACAAAATGGATCATAATTAATCAATAATCAATAAACAAGTAAATTATGGGATACGGTTGCACTATAAATTTCACTCCTCTGCTTCGCAAATATTTCATATGACAAGCCAAACTTCAATTCATAGAGTCCTACTCAAACTCTTCAATTCCATTATCGTCACATATACAATAAACCAGAAAAGACATAATAAAAATGTAAACACATATACAGTGTTCCGAGAGTCTGCTGCATAAAAACCAAAATAAGGGTAATTCCGAGAGTCGGTGTTCGGAAACTCCCGAGACCCACGCGTCGGAATGAGTTTCCGACATTGTAACGTCGGAAAAAACATCTGCACAGATCCGGTTTTCAATTCAATGGTATACACACTCTTCACACATAATAACACAAATGCAACTAACCTAAACATGACAATAACCTACATGATAACCTACAAACACTAACCCTAAACAAAATGAAGTGATTGAGAAAAAGATTATGAAACCTAAACCCAAAAATGACTAACCAAAAGCAAGAGAAGAGAACACGCCTTTAAGAGGAGAAGATAACAAACGAAAACGAAGTTGGAAGAGGAAGAGGAACCGTACGAAATGGAAGAGAGAACAAGAGGAACCCTAGAACTTGTTGAATGGCAGTCGTAGGAAATGGATGAGGGAGGGAGAAGAAAAGAGGTTATTTTTTATTTACAAAAAGTCAAGGGTAGTTTTGTCTTTTCACGCTTTGATATGGGGTTTGGGGTTATTACTTGGGGTTCATAATCTCAAACTCATCACAAAATGAGGAATCAATACTACGTAGTTCTAATTAAATTAATGCTTTTATTTTTATTTTTTAGAAAAAAGGTTTGATGCGAAGAGGAACATGCACAAGACCTTGACATTTATGCAAGGAAAGGTGGATTTCCAAAACGCATGTTGGTAATACTTAATTAATAAAATTCATTTAATTTTTATAAATAATATTTTTAATCTTTTAACTTTCTCACAATTTATTTATTATTTTTTTTAACTATCTGGTTTCCCAAGTATTACTTAGGTACATCCGGATCCGACCCTGGTCACGTGCCTAGCTATGACAGATGAGTCTCCCAACATGAATTTTCTGCGAAGAGGAAAACATAGTTTTAATTAAGTTAGTGTTTTTATTTATTTTGTTTTTCTAAAAAGGGGGTTTGATGCGAAGAGGAAAACACATAAGACCCCGACATTTGGACAAGGAAAAATGAGTTTTCAAAATGCATATTGTTAATACTTCATTTATTTTAAAATAGTGCTTTTATTTCTTAACTTTCTTATAATTTATTTTTAACGTAATTCTAATTAAATTAACCTTTTCTTTTTTAAATGTTGATGCAAAGAGGCAAATACGCATACTACCAATATTTAATTGATAAAATTTCAATAATTTTCATTAAAAAAAAGTATTTTTATCTTATAACTTTTTTAGGATTTATTTTAAAAGGAATTATGTATTACTTATTTTGGGAGTAAAGATAAAGTCTTAGAAATCCCATCATTAAATTGATAGGGGTGAAAAAAATTGGCTTAACAAAACACAACCAACAAATTCAATAAATACTTATAGCTTTTTTTTTTTTGGATAAACCAGGGTATCCACCCGCGCAACTGGGTGACTAATCCCTCGCACCACGGTCGGGCCCTTTCGGGGGCGATGCTCCCAGTAAGGCTTGCTCCATTCACATGCGCATCGGGAACGACTCGAACCCGCGACCACATGCTTAAGGGACACAAGCCCCTTCCACTTGTGCCAGCCTCCAATGGTAGCTTTTTTATTTTTTTTAACCGAACCAAATTAATTATTCTAATATTTTTTAAAAAAATAAAAAAAAATGGAGAATCATTAAAACTCATGCATAAAATAGTTATTGATGAATTTGAAATTGGAATGTAGCGTCAACCAAAACAATATTGGATGGCCTAAGTAGTACCAAATTGGCACCAAGATCAGCGAAGTAATATCGGGATGGGGATAGGACCCAAATACCAGTCATGTGATTAAAAAAAAAAACAACAACAACAATACAGAACCAAAACCCATACTAATTCTCTATAGAATCCGTGTATTAACAGGCAAAAAAATAAAATCAATAGACCATGACTTAAAACCCATAATATCAATTGATTAATTATATACCCACTGATTATAGATTGGTAAACAACATAGATAAATTAACCCAATTATATCTATTGGTACACCAAAAAAAACTAAGTACACCAAAAAAAATATCTATGGCTATTGGCACACAGATTTACATAAGCAACAGAGAAAGAATGCCAATTGAACATAGGAAACGAGATTAGTGACAAGAATTCAAAATCACATCAAAATGAACAAGGTCCCAAACCGCCCCCTTTATGTTTTTAACCCCTTTTCCCTTTTTTTTTTTTTTGTTATTTAGATTTTTTGTTTTAAATAAATCCAAAAAAACTTAATGCTCATGAATTAAACATAATAATGAATCTAAACAAACATTTTTATTTTATTATTATTTTTTTATAAAATTTGATTATAAAATTTGAGAATAAAAGTTTAGTTAAAAAAATATTTACAAGAATATAATTTTTTATTCCGGACAAAATTAGGTGTCTATAAAGATTTGGATAGAGAAAAATTAGATAATAATATAGAAGAAAATATAGACTCCGAAAAATCATCAAGGATGACTAAGTCTATAGAAGTTAACTTCGGGTCAACAACAAGCATCATAAAACATAAAACAATAGTGTAACAACAAACAACCAATTTGGAAGGTCGCAATCCTGCTACAAAGGGCAAAGAGACCCCAAAACCTAGAAATTAAAATAGAAACCCTCAATGACTCTATGAAAAATAAAAACCCAAAAATAAAGATGACGAAAACAAATTGATTAAAACCAAATCTAAAACCATAATTCCTAATCTAAAACCATTAGATTGCTCGATTTGAATTAACCGAATAGAGACAGGGAGAAGACAAACTAACCCTAAACACAAAGCAATGGCTATTGCAAGGAGAAGATGGTGGCTTCGTGTTGAGCGGCGATGTCCTCACTCTTGAATGGCAAAACGAGACTTTGATAGCAATGACATGATGGCAAAGCAGAGACGAAGAGCGGGTGTGGCTTAACTATTGAGCGATGATGGCTTCGTGATTGAGGGGCGGAGGCTTCTTAGTGGCGGTGGCCTCAATTGAGAGGGGAATGGAGCTCTTGAGATGTTGAGAATGTTAAGGAGATTTGGGATCTAAATCGACAAAAATAAAACTATCCGCATCGGTTATCTAAAGACGGATGTGGAAGGGCATCAAAATAAGACTTTCTGTATCGTTTATTGGAAAATTGATCTAAAAAGTAAACATTTTACATCTGAATATATAGAAAACCGATGTGGAAAATTAGTTTAATGAAATTTATTTACAAGTTTTTTTTTGGTGCAAGGGAAAGCTACAAAGAAGCTAGCAGCGAACAAAAGAAAGGCCTAAGGAATCATGTAGGAGAGCATGGGCCAACTCAACAGGAGGAGTCTGGAAAACATGCAGAGGCTGGTCAAACAAAACACCCATCTTAGCAAGCTTGTCTGCACAAGCATTTGCTTCCCTTAGCACATGTGAAAAAGAGACATTCCAATCACATGCAAGAAGCTTACGAATATGCATGATAACAGCTCCAAAAGCATGACAATCAAGAGAGACATTTGTAGCAACCAACCGAAAAGCTTTCAACGAATCTGTTTCACAATAAACCTCACGAAAACCCTTATCCCAAACCAGCTGAAGACCATGATGCAGACCCAACAATTCAGCAAACAAGACACTAGTTGAGAGAAAACAGCCAGTAAACCCCTCAATCCATCTCCCAGCCATGTCACGAAGCAGCCCTCCAAAACCAACCCGCACATCACTGCTTCTGTAACTACCATCAACATTCAGTTTAACGGCATGACCAGGGGGTTTCTGCCACGAAATATTCCTCTCCACCCGCAAGCTCTGAGACGAAGACGGTGTCCATCTAGATAGATCACTCAAGAAAGCATTAACCCGAAAACACACCTAATCAAAGTTCCATGCTTCATTGCCTAACACATCCATATTCTGCCACCTCCACGACCACCACAAAACCGCAATGAAATTGAGACCTGACATGCCATCCACAGCCTCACGAATCCACTGCCACACATCCCTGGAGAAGAAATTCATGTCCGTGAAGCCAAAACGAATCCCCAAGTTCTTACTCCGTGGGCAATCTCTAACACAATGGAGCACCGTTTCACAAACATAACCACATCTAACACAGCACGGAGATGGTGAAAGGCCACGCTTAAATCTGAACTCATTTGTGGGGATTGCATTATGAAGCATGAGCCATAACAAAAACCTGACCTTCTCAGGACAATTCATCTTCCACAACCAGGACCAGGACACGTCTGAAGGATAACTGTCCATACAATCACCAAGCCACTTGTAACCACTAGATGCTGTATAAACCCCATCATCTTTGGCAGTCCAGCACCACACATCCTTCACCTCCCCAAAACCAAGGATCTGCACCTGATTCACAATATCCACCACATCGCTGGGAACAATTGTATAAAGTGAAGGCCAATCCCATGCCCCATTTTTCCACACATCACAGATAGTCTTATTCATGTCGGAGATATGGACATAAGGAACATAATCACATAAAGGGCCAGCCTTACACCAAGAACCAAACCAGAAAGAAGTATTCCCTTCACCAAACCTGAACCCAAAACCATCCTTAAGCCTCTCGATTGCTCGAAAAATGCTCTTCATGGTATAAGACACACGCTGGGTCGGTTTAGCAGACAAAAGACACCTCCCCCGTAGGTACTTATGATCCAACATCTGCTTCCATATGCTCTGATGGTCCGACACCAAATGCCACACCAATTTCCCCAGCAACGAAACATTCGCCCTCCGAGTGTCACGAATGCCCAAACCCCCAAACCTCTTTGGACTAGTCATCTTCTTCCAACTCACAAGGTTCAGGCTTCTAGAAGAACCCTCTTTGCCCCATATAAAGTTTCTAGAGACTCTGTCAATATCATCACATATACTCTGGGGTAACCACATTGTTTGCATTGTATATGTTGGAATGGAAGCCAACACAGATTTTGTTAAACAAACCTTCCCTGCTTTGTTTAGCAAACTCCTCTTCCAAGTGGCTAAACGGGTTCGTAACTTCTCAACTAAAGGCAAGAAATGGTTTCTGGAAGCCTTCCCCGTTATAAGAGGGAAGCCTAGATATCTACCCAAATCTTTACAAAAGGGAATATTAGTTGCAGACCTGAAGTTATAAATGGTGCCATTACTAACCCCGGCCGAAGCTATGGCTTTGGACTTCTCATAATTCACCTTCATACCCGAGGCGGCACAAAACTCATCCAAAACCTCCATAATTAACCGGTGCTGGCCACTTTTAGCTTTACAAAACAAAAACACATCATCCGCAAACAAAAGATGGGAGATTAAAGGGCCTCCTTTGGACACACTAACCGGGCACCATCTTTTTTGAACAACCTTGAGATTAATAAGAGAAGAGAGCTTTTCCATGCAGAGAACAAACAAATAAGGAGACATAGGATCACCTTGGCGCAAACCCCTCGACGGAGCAAAGCTATCAAGTCTTTCTCCATTCTAAAGAACTGAAAGTTTGGAGGCAGTAACACACATCATGATAAGCGAAATGAGGGAAGTAGGAAAGCCAAACCCACAGAGAGTGTTCCTAAGAAAATCCCAGTTAACTCTATCATAAGCTTTCTCCATGTCCACCTTAAACGCAACTGAACCAACCTTGCTCTGAGATCTCATCATAAAGCTAAGAATCTCTTGAACAATTATGGCATTATCCACCATTCCTCTACCCGGTATGAAGCTACTTTGCAAAGGGCCAACAATTTTACTCATAATAGGGTGCAACCGGTTTACTATCACCTTGGTTATGATTTTAAAAACAACATTGCATAAACCAATAGGGCGAAAGTGCTTGAACTCGGTAGGATTTTGGACCTTCGGAATTAACACCAGAAGAGTGTCACATAGTCTAGGATCAATCTCCCCCAAAGTGAAAGCATCCGCCACAAGTTTCCAGACGTCATTACCAACCACATCCCAATATTTTTTAAAGAAAATAGGTTGAAACCCATCCGGACCCGGAGCTTTATAAGACTTCATAGCCATGACCGCACACCGCACTTCCTCTAAGGACACTGGACGTTGAAGGGCTTGAAGATCATCACTGTCCAGTTGAGGAAGAGGCACATAATTAAGCATATCCGGTGAAGCCCCAATCGGACTTGCAAACAGATTCTTAAAAAAGTTATTTGCCTCAATACTCAAGAGAGCCGCATCCGTACACCACGTACCATCCTCAAGATAGAGCCCTTGAACCTTATTTCTCCTTCTCCGAATAATCGTTTGAGTGTGGAAAAATTTAGTATTACGGTCACCAAATTTAACCCATTTCTCCTGGGATTTCTGGAACCAAAGCATCTCTTCCTGGGCAAGAATATTGGCGTGATCCTTCTGCAACTCCTTTTCCAGCCTTTCTAAATCACTAAATCGCTGATTTTCCAAAGCTCTCTGGACACCTGCGAGCCTAGCCTCTATTCGCCATTTATTTCTGAAAATATTTCCAAAGGTGCTAGCATTAAACGTCAAAGCATCCTCTTTAACTCTAGCTAGACAATCAGTAACATCCCTCACTCCCTCCTTCCAGGCCCTGCTAACAACCTCAGCGAATTCCTCATGGAAGGTCCAGGCTACTTGGAAACGGAAAGGTCTAGAAGTAGGAGGTGGAACAAACCCGCTACATCTTAGTAAAAGAGGTGAGTGGTCCGACTGAATACGGCATAAGTTCTCCACGTAAGCTTCCGGGAAAGAAAGTCGCCAATCAACATCCGCTAAAGCCCTACCAAGATGCTTCATGATGAGTCTAACATTCCCTTCTCTCCGCATCCAAGTGAATTTAGAGCCCACTGCCCCCATGTCAATCAATCTACAATCTTCCATCACTGAAAGGAAATTATCTGCCCTGCTTCTCAAAAACCTCCCCCCACTCACTTCTGAAGGAAGCAGGATTTCGTTAAAATCACCAATCAAAAGCCAAGGCACAACAATTGAAGTTCTGAGCGAAATAAGATGCTGCCCGAGATGCTCACGAGTCGTAGGAACAGGGCTCCCATAAATCCCAGAACAAACCCATGAAGATCCATTCGCTGACAACCTGACCGAAACACATTGATGAAACAACTCAATATTGTCAACAGTCACTCCCACCTGATCTCTACACAAAACCCATATGCCTCCCGAATGACCTTGAGCCTCCATAACCGCACCCGGTTTGTAACCCAAAGACTCCCAGAAACGACTAGCCGTAGCAAACTGAATGTGGGTTTCAACGACGATAAATAAAGCAGGATTGTATTGCTGAACAAGATTTCTAACGTGACGCTTCCCGCGGCTATTCGCCGCGCCACGAACATTCCAGAAAATAACTTTGTAATCTTGAAAGACTAACATCTTAACAACGTTAGAGTCAAACAAAGAAACAACAGACATATTATTGTCTTGAATCCAACAGCATACCCGAGGCATCATCAACAGTATGTACCACCGTACCATCCTTCCTACCTCCTTCAAGATGGATGTCATCAAGCTTAGACACCACTGCTCCCAACTTCCTCGAAGGATCAGGGGGTCTACCCTTCACCTCTTTCCCTTTGTTTCCAAGAGTAGACCCAAGCAACAGGTTTGGGGAAATCACAATTCCTGTCCCAAGATCAAACCATTTCATAACACCCTTCTTACTTGGCTACAGCTCTTCTCTGTTAGTGCCAGTACCTGAAAAATTCTTAGTGTTACCGAGTTGACTCACTGAGTTAGTTCCACTCGGTTTTGACTCACCATTTAGTCTTACGTCCTTAGCAGTAGGTTTGTGCATGGTTGTATCCTTGGCTTTGGGGATTCTATTCCCTCCAACTTCTTGATTTGCCACATGCTGGGAGTCGCGACGGGCCCTTTTCTTTTCATTGGAATAACTGGTACCACGTGATCTATTTCCAATAGAAGCACTAGTAGGAAAAGCCAATAAATGTGGGCTCCCCATCTCCACCTTATCATGGGCATGCAGTACACGTTGACTAGATGATTCGGTGGGTAATGATTGAAAAAGCTTCTCCTTATTTTTCTCACTTACCAAACCCTTTCTCTTATCTGTTCCCCACTTTTTCCTTCGTCTCACAACCAACCAATCCCCATGCAAAGCCTCCTCCGAATCTCCCTCATTGTTGATCACAACTTGCCTTTTTTCAACAGAATCTCCCCCTTGATTTTCGCTTGGTGATTGCATAATTTCCGTGCTACCATTATTCTGAATCTCCACCTCCGTTGGCGGCGACACCACGGCAGTTTTTGGAGTGCTAGTAGTGCAATTTCGGCTCAAGTGACCATAGCAACCACAAGATGTACAAATCAAATTCAATCCTTCATATTCCACCTTATACCAATGATCTCTAAACCAAACCTTCCCCACCACTGGCACTGTTAAATCTATCTCCACACAAACTTATTTACAAGTTTACCACCTTATTTACAAGTTTACCACCATGGTTGTTTTCACCATGGTTGTTTTTACATCAGTTTTTTAAAACCGATGTTAAATAGTCATGAAAAATCCATTTTTTCTATATGTGATGATATGCTTTTTTTGTTATACTTAACAATATTACAAAGATGAAAGAAAGTAGTTACATTTCTTGAAACTTTAAAAAGATATTTATTTTAGGCTTATTTATGTATTTGATCCCTAAAAGTTCAGTGTGTTTTGGTTTTAGTCCCTAAAAAATATTTTGACTGGGACTGATCTTTAATTTTTCAAACATTTTGGTTTTGGCCCCCACTGTTAGGAAAACAAATCGTTATCTGCTAATGTGACAAACGGAACATCAAATCAACAGCTACGTTGCACTCAGTAAGTGGTGTGACATGGATAATTCAGATCAATGAGCGTAAAATTTAGTGCATGTGATCATTTTGCATTTGTGGGCTTGGATCATTCACGTCATACCACCTATTTAGCGCCACCTCACATCACATGTCTATTGATGTAGTGTTTCGCTAACCACATCAACCGATAACAGATTTTTCCAATAGCATAAACCAAAACCAGAACATTTGAAAATTTAAGGATTGGTCCCAGTCGAAATAACTTTTAGGGACTAAATACACTAAACAAATAACTTTTAGGGACTAAATACACTAAACTTTTAGGGACCAAAAACATAAATAAACTTTTTTTTTTAAGATTACAATTTTACTTTTTTAACTTGTATTGAAAATTTCACAAATGTATATAGTGTTTTATATTAATAAATAAAAAGAAAATAAGAAAAAAAAAGTAATAAATATTTTCAGAAAATACAAAAAAACTTATAAAAAGAATTAAAAAAACAACTTATAAATAAAATCGGTGATAATAATTTGTTTGCTCTCTCCCAAGGGTAACTCCATGTTAGAAAAACAATTGTAGTAGTATAAATATTCTACCCATCACAAATTTATTTTACGACGAATATTCATATTTCATTTGAAATAGTGCGATCATTTAAAAGTGTCTCCATGAGCTAGCTGAGTTGTTAGGGCTGCGTGCGAAATATGGAGTGCGAAATATGAAATGTTAAAACCATGATTCAAATCCTGATAACAACGTTATATATTTACTTGTAAAAAAGAATTTAAAAACTTTAATTGTCATGCATGTAAACTTGAACAGTATATCTAGAATCTAAGGCAGGGGATTATTTAATTTTCATAATGACCAATACCTAACAACATACCAATTAATCCTTAGGTGGTCCAGCACCAGTGCTGGGAGGAATGGGATCCAATTTGCAACAAGTTGATGGGATTTCATGGTCTTTGCCTGCTTGAAATATTCTCATTTCTCATAATATATGCTAGGTTTATTTATGGTTTTCATCCTAAAAGTTTAACGTATTTTGGTTTTAATCTTTAGAACTTATTTTGATCGAGACTAATCCTTAATTTTTCAAACATTTTGGTTTTGGTCCTCTCCGTTACAAAAAATCAGTTATTTGCCGACATGGTTAACGAAAATCCACACCAGCTACCACAGGGTGTGAGGTAGCACCAAATAGGTGATGTGACATAGATGATTCAGGCCTATGAACTCAAAATTTTGCGTACAAGACCATTTTGCATATCAGACCATTTTGTGTCCGTGAATTTGTATCATCCACGTTATATCACCTATTTGGTTTCACTTCAGACCACATGGACCACTGATATGATGTTCCGCTAGCTACACAAACCAATAACAAATTTTTACAAACCGAGGGAACCAAAAACAAAATGTTTGAAAATTTAAGGGTTAGTCCCGGTCAAAATAACTTTTAAGGACTAAAACCAAAACACGCTGAACTTTCAGGAACTAAAGACATAAATAAGCCTACATGTTACTAAATGTTTTTGTTAACAAAGATAAGTATTTTTATTGTTTCCGGTGTTTATGGCTTCAACTAAAAAATATTTCTAAAACGTCAACAGCTTATTAGGCATTATTGGCAAAAGGAATCTTATTATCAACAGCCACGAGGGCTTTGCCGTATCTAATTTTGGAAGCATTATAGAAATCATTTTGCGCTTTGCTTACTTCTTCATGTCAACCAACACCAAGTTTCTCCTTTTGTATGTTCCTTGTTCATTCAACCCAACCACCACCGAGTGGGACTCATGTTATTACCATATGGAATTCCTTAGCTTCAAGGGAAACACTTTAAATTTCTCCTTTTTTAAATACTCTTTATGCATATTTTCTTTTATATTTTTGTATATAAAAAAATTAATTTTATTTTTAATCTCAAATTTCATCTATTTTTATCCTACCGCAAATAGTCAATACCATTTATTCTATTCTATTACCGTTTTTGTCATAATTAGATTCACCTATGACCGTCGTTATATTAATATCCTTGATTTCAACAATCTTTCAAAAAATAATAGCATATATTATTTTGTCCTATTTATCTTAATATCAATGTTATAACTTATCATTATTTCGACTTTTAATTTTAATTATCAGATTTTTTTAATTACTAAATCAATAGTATTATGAAAAAAAACATTAAAACAAAACTAAAATGAAAACATCAAAGAATTTCTCTTATTTTAAATGACAATGCATCATGGCATAATAAAGGATTGGTCTGAAATAAAGGAGACAAATAGAGATTGAGTGTTTAAAATAGAAATAAGGAGAGGAATCAAATAGTTTTTTGAAATGCTATTTTGCATGTACAAAACAACCTCTGAGGTAACTATCACTGTGTTCAGGGAAGGGTGAATTATGCATGTCATAGTCACTCCAAGAGTTTTAAAATTCTTATATATATATACATGTATTGATCATGTGTAATACTCTTTGAGTTATATTATATTTATATAAAATATCCTCGTTCAGCGCTTATAACTTGTAATTGGTCTATTGTATGTGGATATTGTTATATCCATTTCTTTTTAACTTTATCAACTTATCATTTGCTTTATTAAAAATAAAAAGGCAACAAAATAAAATTCAAAACAAATTGATAAAATAACAAGATGTGCCAAGGTTTCAATCAAGAAAGGTTCATATGCATCATATTAATGAGAGATAAATGTGAGAAGGAGAAAATTTGATAAAGTCATCAACTATGAAAATATTGATTAATCTTTTCGAGTAACGGTTGGCCTTTTGGGACAATCCTTTCAGAAAGATCTCTTACATTCGTAAGAGTCACATATCGAACCCCTTATCACTTGCTTAAATAGCAACAGTTACAGTTGTCAACCACGCTAGCCACCAATGATTGAAATAGTTTATATTATTTGTACTATGCTAGTTATTATCTAATTTATTTCATATAATATATATTTGGTAATAAAAATTTCTTTTTTTTTATAAAGTATATATTATTTAATTCTGGCATCCTTGATTTGAAATCGTGGCTCCACCCCCGTATATATTAATTAATTTGCTTTGGCAATTCACATGCTTTGAAGAATATCATACTAAAGCTAGCTGAAAATTTTAACATTTGCCATTTTTTCATTTTTCCGTTGAATAGATAATGTTGCTGTTCAACGTGTTGCTAAAGGATCCTTTTTCTGTATTAATTTTTGGTTGATGAGTTTCAATACTTATCAATATTATTTGCTGCTCTCTTGATTTGTGCAAATGATAACAGTTTTATTTTTAATGAAGGAACCAAACTCGAAACTTAAATGAGATCTTGTATCCATAAGAAATCAAACTCGAGACCTTTCTTAATTTTAAGTAAGGGAGGAATGGGGTTTTGAAATATCATAGCTTTAACACTGCATTATTTACGATTGGGTTTTGCTTGAAATATTCTATTTTAGCAAGTCTCACATTGCCTGAGATTGGAATGAAAGAAGAAAGTCAAGGCTATATATTTGACTTAAGTTCCTTGTTTTAACTTGTCGCAGTTGGAAAACACTTTAAACGTATATCTAACTTTTGTTTTTCCTCTTTTATATTCTAAGTTAGAATATTGTGAGGCGGAGTGAGGGTATTTACTTTGGAGAGTGTGAGTGTATCAGGATCAATGGGAGAATAGTCTATGTGTTGTAAAAATTTTCACATAGTATTATTTTTTGGTTGTCTTTAGGCAACGACAGCGGTTGTTTTCTTCGGTTTTGAAGTTTTTTCCACGTTAAATCCTTGTGTGGTGATTGTTCTATTTTCTTATTTTATTTCTTTGTTCTTGTCAAGTTTTAGGAAAAAGCTATTTTTCCCAAGAATTACAAAATAGTGATGGTGCCTAAGAATAAATGATTCCTATAAATATAGTGCAGTGTAAAAGGCTAAAGTTAAGCAAACAGTTTTTTTTTAAAATGTTTCACATTATTATTACTAGAGCCATTTTTTTTCACACCCTCTATTAGAAATGAGGTTGAATGCTCATTACACCTCCTCTATTCGTAAATAAGTAAATGGAAATAAGTTGTAAAATTGAGGAATATGTTAGGTTAGTCTCCGACTTTGTACCGATTAATTTAGTTCCAGAGATTTTCAAAATTTTAAATTGGATTTTGAGATAGAAATACGTTAGACATATTAGTCCTTGACGTTAATAATCGTCAGTGATCCTTAATGTGGACTAATGAAATGGCCAAAATGGTGTTGTTTTGGCCAAAAAAAGAAACAAAGACCGGTATCAGTCAAATTAGTCCATGAGATTGTTGAAACCGGTTAAATTAGCCTCTAATTTTATGAACCATTAATGTCGAAGACTAATATGACTACGTCTTCCTATCTCGGGAACTAATTTGGAATTTCGATAATTTCAGGACCGATAACCACATAGGGACTAATTTAGTGAAACTAGAATTTATGATTTTTTAAAAATGAATATTTTTAAAACACCTATAGCATAAATGATAATGAAAAAAAGTAATATCTATATATTTTTATTTATTACTTATTAATAAAAATATCTTTAAAATTATCGAATATATATATATGTATATATATGTATAAATGCAAACAACAAATAAATTCATTAATGAAGTATATATTTGAAAAATCATTAAGTTTATATATGTTACTTACGCAATATGTTACAAATATATCCATTTATTCAATTAACACAAGGTGGGCTCGAAGATGAAAAATATGTGATAACCAATCGATAAATAATTGGTTTAAGGTTTGATACTTGCTGTTCTTAGATTTTCGCATTGAATAGCAACGCTGTAAACAGCTTTACCAAGTTTTTGGTGTAAGAAATTAAAAAAAAAATAAAGGAGTAAAAACATAAACATTTCCATTCACTACTTATTTAGATTTGCCCTGTTATATGGACAAAGATATGTTGTCCCAGAGTATGTTCTAAAGCCTGTACCCATTACACAAATTTTATAAAACTGAAAAATAATTTTCCCACTATGATAACATTTTTGTAATATTTGATGAAGTTTAATTAGTTAGAGACAAAGTACATGAAGTTTTGAGACAGAGGATCCTCGTCCCTGTTATACACTCCCTTGGTTTTTTTATTATAGGCTCTTTTCATCGATTTTCACACCCTTTACAAAAATTAGTTAGTATTGTTAATAGTATTGAAAATGTAAATATTTGATATATTTTTTTAAAAGTGTCCCTATATTATTGAAAATCTAAAAAATGTTTAGTAAATAGAGATATATGTGGAAAAGACCAAATAAATAATTAATATTATTGGAAATTGGAAATGAGACTTATATTAAGAATAAAGAAAAAATCTTTAAAGGGGGCTTATATTTAAAACCGGATGGAATATATAGTATAGAGTAACATTTTAAATAGACAAATACTAACCAGTGCCTTTGATGTATTTATTAAGAAGCCAAACATAATAAAAACTCATGGAAAAATACAGTTTTTTATATTTCTGAGACATGAAAAAATGCACACTTATAATAAATTGTTTTTCCATTATTAGTATTCTTAACAAGTGTCTTTAAAATACTTGTTAGCAAGACAATTTTAAATAAACTATGAGCACAACTTTGCTTCACTTTCATTTTATTATTATTTTTTTTGGGTGTAAACACTTTCATTTTATTTATGAGAAGAAAACCAATATGATGAAATTGACATACAATTTTTTTTAAGGAAAATATGTAATTCATTCCATAACAAAAAATAGTACAAGTAGATCCAACAGAACAATAACAAAGCACATATTTTCCATACAATAAAAATTGCTAAAAAAGACTAGATACTCAGCCATAACAACAAACTCTCTGTGGATAAGGATCATCATCAACATCCAGCTTCGAACTCTAACAAGAGATTCAACAGCCTTTGTTTCCAAGATAACTATCTCATCAATGCCGGAAGTAAGCACAGTTCGACGACAAAGAATCTCATATATGAGGAGGTAGAGCCACTGGACAGAGGAGAAGACAGAGATCTGGAAGGGAAAAGTTGTCCCGAATATCAGTCTTCTAGTTATTGGAGAAGATAGGAAGGTCATCAGATCTGGACAAACAAAAAACCTTCCCACACCCAAACACACAAAAACAAAACCCAGATGAAACTGGGACAAGAAAAACCACACACTTGCACAAAGGCAAGATTTATTTATTTAACCCAGATATAATTGGGAGAGAAAAAAACCCACACACCAACCAAAGGAAGGGGAGGGAGAATCTCTCCTTCCCCTTCTACCGCTATCACAGAAGAGAGAAAAACGGAGAAGAGAAGAGAAAAAGACTGACGAAGAGAGAAAGCCGAACCTGAAAAAAAAAAAAAAGATGTTTGAAATTGACATACAATTAATTCTACTTTTGTTTTATTTTTTTTTTAACCATATATAACGATTACCATCACTTTTTATAGCTTCTCCCCTCTTTTCGTAAAGAATATTTCTTTTCAATGTGAAAGAAAGAATTTCATAAATGGGGTATTGAGTTCTTCAATTAAAAGAAGGTTGCGAATCAAACCATGTGCTGATGCCTTGTTCAGGGCCATTCTTGAGCTGATCTTTGTGTTCTTACCCATAAGGTATCTCTTATTTTAATAAAGGTCATAATTAGACAAATACACAACTCCTTTCCTTCTTTCTTTGGATGCCTTCCTTTTGTAACTATTCTTTGTATTAGTGTATTTAGTATACTAGCTTTGGCTCTTTGCAATATCTTGTCTTAAAAATCATTTGCCTTTTTTTAATGATGATAAAGATTACATTCTTAGCAACAATCAGCACTATTCCGAATGACCCTTTTTGTCCTCCCCGCACCATAATTTATCTCAACTTGATAAAACTAATAAAGTAGGCCGGGTTCTAGAAAAATAATTTATTAATAAAGTGGCTTTTAAGTCTTACTCTATAACTTCTAATTAATAAATAAACTCAACTGTTTCTTGTAATCAATCCCTTCAAGCCCACACAATAAACAAAGTGATCAGAAAAAGTTTCTTCAACATCTATTTCTAATGGGACAATTTTGCTGTTTAAAATACTATTTTTATGTTGTAAATAGCAAATAAGCTGTGGGTGATCAAATGTGAAACAAATGCCCATAGGCCATTCTCATTTCTTGAAAAACAGTAGAAAAAAATATAATTCCTTGGACTCCTCTCCTCAATGGTATCTCATACGATTGAAGTATATAAGCTCATATATTTTTTTGTCCTTTATCTTTGTTCAAAGTTTCAAAAGGATCCTTTGTTTAATAAATGACTCAATTTAGCCCATTGAATAATAGAATTGTTTCAAGTTTACCCATTTTTCCTGCAATCTAAGTTTAAATTTTTCATCAATTTGAAGAATTACAATGAACTATTTTTATTTTTTATTTTTTTACTATTTGGATGAAATTAAGGAAAAGGGACTTAGGTTTACCCTTTAACTTTTGTTTGCATCATCAAAATAGCAAATTGTAAGTCTTCGAATTTACAAAAGGGCTATTTTAAAAGTTAAATGACGGAATTGAGTTATTTAAATAATAAAGGATCAAATTAAAACTTTATGTAAAGATGAAGAACCGAAGTCGTAGTTTAGCCTAAAAAATACATGCAAGCACTTCTCTCCTCCTAATCTAACTTGTTAGACGAGATTACACTGACATCACTAAGACATGGGGAACAAGGTGTGGGAGGGCCTGTATCATCACCATATTCCACAGTGAAATCTATGAAACTGGGTTTAATATCCTCAAGTCTCCCAACTTTCCTACTGCTAGAGTGTTTCCCTTTAGACCCTTTTGTCTTGAGCTTCTTCTTCTTCTGAAATATTCGATACACAGCAAAATTTGCCTCTGGCATCTACATTTTAATTACAAAAATTCTCACGATGTCAATTGCTTATAAAATGAAAAGTTGTCCGAATTTGTTGTACATATAACAAATATAATTACCTGAAATGGGTAGGAAGTTGCTCCAGAGCCTACAAGGCGCAATTCATGCATGATCCACTGAGTTCTTGTCCCATTGGAACGTTTCCCTTTGCTAAAAATTAATCCTCTCTTCATCCCAATAACTTGCCTGCTCTCAGAGGACACAATTTGCTTGTCTTTGCCTATAGATTTCCAGTACCCAGAACCAACAAATATCTTGCTGATGTTTCCATAGACATGGCCCTCCTTTCTATTGCTAAAAAAATACCTCTTATCTTTGGAATCACCTACACATACAATTAACCAAATTCAAATCAGATTCAATACACCAATTTGGTTCAATTCAAGCAGAAAATCCAAAAATCCTTCATGGTGAGCCTTGGCCCAACACAGTTTTAAATCTTGAAAATAGCCTCAAACGGAGAGGTCATTCGTGGAATAAGATTGTATACATTTACCCTTCTAAACTCAACTAGATGAGAGTCGGGCTGTGTTATAGTATGTCCCATATCAGATGGAAATACGGTCTCACCAATGCTTATAAATGTTAAGGCATCCCTCACCTTGTGAATTAGCTATTTGGGTTGAATTAGGCCTAGCCTACACAATTCTAATAGCTTGCCTTTTTATTCTTTGATAATAACAACCACTTTGGTCTTCGATTAATCCGAGTTGATTAGGACAAAATTCCCATTGTTTTTTTTTTTTTTTTTTAAATTCAGTAGATTTGAATTGAGGGTAAACCTTGGTGCTAGGGATGGCAATGGGTCGAGATGAGTCAAAATTCCCATTGTTTTTTTTTTTTTAATTCAGTAGATTTGAATTGAGGGTAAACCTTGGTGCTAGGGATGACAATGAGTCTGGATGATTCCAGGTAATGGGGTACCCGGACCCGTTCATAAATTACCGAACGCACCCGGATCTATGCGGGTACACGCTGCATAATGGGTAGACGGGTCTTCGGTACCCGACGAGTTTTGCGGGTACCCATTAACAATTTTTTTAAAGAAAAAATTTATTTTTTTTAATTAATTTCTACGTCATTTTTGATAAACCAAGGGATCCTTAATACATCATTACACACTCTACTTAATATTAATCTCTACCACCATTAAACACTCGCAGACATCAAAGAAATTCTCTCGTTAAACACAAACATACTAAGATTATATATATATATATATATATTTATGTATATATGTAAATATGGACAAGTCCGATACCCACGAGTCTAAATATCTCATAACCGGATCCAAACCCGTGCAAAGCGGGTACCCGAATGGGTCCATTCTTTGAACCCACGGATCTCTTTTTTTTGACCCAGACTCGGCCCCATTGCGGATATTACCTGCGGGTACCCGCGGGTCTGAGTACAATTGCCATCCCTTGGTGCAAAGATAAGATTATATGCTCAAATCCTAGACGGCTAGACCTCGTTGGGTAAGAGCCTTGTGCACTTCTTGGACAGCCCTTTTAAAATTTAAATCAAGATCTTACTTAACCGAAACCAAACTGTCACTTAACATCAGGCATTAGTTCATATTCTCCATCTCAAAGTAAAACATATTTAATGAGAAAAAGAAATTTTTGAACTACTCTATCTCCATAGACATTGTTCTTTCTTTAGCTTATAGTTATAACCTAACCAAAAAACAAGGACTAATAACAAAGATAAAGAACCTAAGAAGAAGCATAGGGAAAAATAAATAAATAATTTGCAGCAACCAACCTGGGAGTTCCCAAGGCACAGTATGAAACACATCAAAGTCAGAGATGACTGAAGCAGGTAATGGTTGAGCAAAGACCTTCCTCTTAAGGTAGTGAATGACAAGCTCTTCATCGGTGGGACAAAACCTGTACCCAATAGGCAACTTGATGCCACCCCCGTTGACAACAACAATGTTTTGAAGCCTCTCCATCTCTAAGAATGTCACTCACTCACTCAACTACACAACCACCTCAAAATTTATTTGAAGCAGGTAGGTTTATTAGGTGAAGATATTTATTTGTGTAGGTGAATAAATCACAGAAGGAAGAAGGAAGGCATGGTGTCTAAGGAAGAAACCAATGGACAAAAGGAGAAGGAAGAAAGAGAAGGCAAGTAGGATTATTGGTTGGCTTTGGTTGTAAGGACAGGGAAAGGTTTTAATATATTTATAGATAGAAATGAAAAAAGATAGGGACTTAGGGAAGAGTGTATGTGTGTGTCAGAGAGAGAAAGAGAGAATCTTAATTCTAATAGGACTCGGAATCCTTGTTGACTTGGAAATGTATTGCTTTTTTGTTTGACGGTCGTTGTTTTCAGTTTTCACAAACGTGTAAGGGACATCAATTGAAACAAAAATATACTTGTGGTCTTTGTTACTCCCTCGAATCTTTGATAATTGGTCACTCCCTCCGGTCCTATTTATAAATCACATTTTAGAAGGATTTTTTGGTCTTATTTATAAGTTACTTTGTATTTTTTAAGAAGCATTTATTGTTATTTTCTCTTATTTGTCTTTTGCCCATTAATGTAAAGTAATACATTGTGAAATTCTCAATGCAAGTTAAGAGGGTAAGATTGTAATGTTGAAGTATTTTTTTAAAGTTTCAAGAAACCCAACTACCCTTCTTGGTCTGTGTGATATGGTTAAGTATGCCCTATAAATAAGACCAGAGGGAGTATTTGTTTTTTTAAAGGATTTCAAGAGTGTAATAAATAATATTTTTTTTTTATATTTGTCTATATTCAATAGGTATTTGTTTATGTAACTAATAAAGAAAAATTAATGAATATAGAAGAAAAAGGTAAAATGAAAAAATAAACTTAATTAATGTATTGGAAATCTAAATAATACTACCTCCGTCCCTAATAATAAGGCCCACTTGGGAGATTTCGCGTCCATTAAGAAAGTGAAATAATTTAGTTAATTGTATTGGAAATGTGAACTTTTGATATGTATTTTCAAAATTACCCCTATTAATATTATTAGAAATCTAAAAAGTGTTAAATAAATAGGGGTATTTGTGAAAAAAAAATAATTAATGCTCATTGAAAATTGGTAAAGGGCCTTATAAATAGGGACAAAATAAAAGTGTTAAGAAGGTCTTATAATTAGAGACGGAGGGAGTATTATATTTTTTATAAGTGCGTTTTGTTTGAAATAAAACATATAGATAGGAACAAAGAAGTTATTAAATTTTTTTGAGACAAATTCACTTTATAATAAAATAAAAAATTGTTATCTTCGTTAAGAAGATTGAAAATTTCTTCAAGATTTATTTTTAAAATTGTTTTTGAGATTTTAACAAATGTTATTAAATAAAAATATTTATAAAAAAACAATTGAATACTATTAAAGGTTGAAATAAAATCTTATATTTTTAATTCTCATTATAATGCTCATAATGTTTCGAATATTGATTTGTTGTATATGGAGGTGCATTCTTGATTTAGTTGATAATCATAATCTTATAGCTCCTTTTACTCTTGATGAATTAGAGGATGTGATTGTGTCATGTGATAAGAATAAAAGTCATGGATTAGATGGGTTTAATTTTAGATTTTTAAAGCACTTTTGGTGTATTTTGAAGGATGATGTGTGGGCTATGATTGAGGAATTCCATCATTTGGGGCGTCTCCCAAGATGCATTATATCTTACTTTGTTGCTCTCATTCCTAAAATGGCTTCCCCTCATAAGATTGGTGAATATAAGCCTACTTCTTTGTTGGGCTCCCTTTATAAAATGATTGCTAAACTGTTGACAGGTCGCTTGAGGTTGATTATTGACTCTTTAATTTCTCCTAATCAGTTTGCTTTTATCCTAGGGAGACAAATTGTGGATGGTGTGTTAATTCTAAATGAAATTGTGGATCATGCCAAAACATTCAAGAAATCATGCTTCATTTTGAAAGTGGACTTTGAAAAGGCTTACGATTCGGTGAGCTGACATTTTTTGGAACATATGATGTTGGCTATGGGTTTCTGTGCAACTTGGATCTCCTAAATTAAAACTTGTATTTTCTCGGGGTCTCTCTTTGTGTTGGTCAATGGTAGCCCAATTGGGGAGGTGTCTATTGGTCGTGGTCTCAGACAAGGTGATCCGCTTGCCCCATCCATGTTCCTCATTGTTAGTGAAGGCTTGAATGCCCTTTTTCGCAAAGCAGTTGATGATGGTCACTTTTCTCCGTACACTATTGGTCATGATAACACCCAGGTATCATTACTTCAATATGTTGATGATAATATTATTGTTGGTAATGGTTCTATGCAACAGAATATTAAAGCTATGAAGGCAATGTTCTGTTGCTTTGAGTTGGTTTCTAGGCTAAAAGTGAACTTTTCTAAAAGCTGACTGTATGGTATTAATGTTGATCCTATTCTTATGGACTAGGTAGAATATACTCTTAATTGTAAAAAGAGTGAGTTTCCTTTTATATATCTTGGCTTACCGGTTGTAGCTAATTCTACATCTGTTTCCTGTTGGCAACCTGTGATTTCTATTTTCCATAAGCGTTTGGCGATTTGGAGGAGAATGTTTTTGTCTCCTAAGGGTAGAATTACACTCATTAATCCTATGCTTAATAGCTTGCCTACATATTATTTATCATATCTTTGTCTCCCTAAGAAAGTTCTTCATATATTAACTTCCATCCAACGTGACTTCATGTGGGGGTGATTAGGAGAAGAGGAAAATCCCTTGGGTTAAATGGGATCTTATTTGTATGGATAAGAAGGATGGGGTTGGGTATTAAAAACCTTGATATTTTTAATCTTGCTTTGTTATCAAAATGGCGCTGGAGATTGGCATCTGGCGAGAACTCTTTATGGGTTCATGTCCTTAAGGCTCGGTATGGTGGTTTTAATCATGCCCTTCTTCATACCTTGAGGGGAAGTAACTATGCTAAGAGTTCTTATTGGTGGAAAGCGTTATGTTCTCTGGAAGGTACAAATCTTTCTGTTGAGTGGTTCTCTACTTGTCTTACGAATCAGGTTGGTTGTGGGAATAATACCAGGTTCTGGGAGGATACATGGTTTGGCCCAACTAGCTTCAAAGAGCTCTTTCTTATATTATACTCTATTTCTAGTGATGTTGGTAAAATTTTTGAATCATTGGGATTATGGTCCAACAATTCATGAGAGTGGCAACTTAATTGGAGACAGTTGTTCTTTTCTTGGAAAATGCCGCTATTGGAAGATCTAATAACTTTTCTTCGTGATATTCCTCTACAACGGAGTTTCCGGAAAAATGGCGTTGGAATATTAGCAGTACTAGTCTTTTTAATGTTAAGGATACTTATTGTTGGTTGTTCAATGAGTCATGCTTGCAACCTCTTGCTAATAATCTGCATTATGATGGTATCTTCAAATTACTGTGGAAATATAAAGCTCCTAGAAAAGTCCTTTCTTTTTCTAGGCAGTTGTTCCTGGACAGGCTCCCTACGGTTGATAATCTTATTGCTAGAGGAGTGGATGTTAATCCTAGATGTAGTCTTTGTAATGTTGGTATAGAAGCAGCAATTCATTTATTACGGTCTTGCCCTGTTGTGAAGCGCATTTGGTCTTGGTTTTTTAATTGGCTCTAACTACCTCTGCCAATTAATGGTGCTGAGTCCAAATGAATCTTTTTTGGCTACTGCAGGGATACTTTTGGATAAGTTTCAACGTAGGTATGCTTGTGAATTATGGTTCATTGTCTCGTGGAGCATCTGGTTAAAGCGTAGCGATGTTATCTTTAATAATGTCACTTTCTTTATGGTGGATGTCTACGACTCTATTAAAGTTAAATCTTGGTAGTGGATGATGGCGATTAGTGATTCGAGATTCAATTTTGCGAGTTGGTGTTCGAATCCTTTGGAAAGTATAAAAGGAATTCTCTAATCCTTATATTTTTAGGTGGGGTTCTGGAGGTTAGGTTTGCTAGGATTCGCTATGTTCTTTTTCCCTTGATCAGGATTTTTCCACAGAGAAATCCTAATAAATGCAGTAGATGCCAAAAGCAGGGTCACAAGAGAAACACATGCAAGGAGCCTGCAAGAGAAAATGAAGATCAACCTCAAGTCCAAAACACTGAAGATCAGTCTCAGGCCCAAAACCAGTCTCAGGCCCAGAACCAGACATAGTCTCATACACCAACTGCAAGGGTAACTAGGAGTGCAAATTCTGATGCAAAAGGTAAGACAACATTATAATACATTTACTCCTTTAAGTTTGTATGTAGTTTTAAATTGGTCCCTCTACTTTTTACTAAGTTCTAAATTGGTCTATGAACCCTTTTATTTAGTTGCAGCAACCAACCCAACTCAAACTCAGATGTCAAACAACAATCAGAATGTTAAGGGCAAAGCTGCTACACTCTCAGCTTCTCAGGGTGGATCTGCAAAGGGAAAAGGTACTCAAGGTAAGGCAACATCAGTTTGTAGTTAATCCTTTAAGTTTGTATGTGGTTTTAAATTGGTCCCTCTACTTCTTACTAAGTTATAAAATGGTCCTTATTATGTACTTGCAGCAACTAACCCAACTAAAACTCATAATGTCAAGAGCAAAGATGGAACACTCTCAGTTTCTCAGGGTGGATGTGCACGGGGAAAGCAACTTAAAGTGGGAAAGCTGCTTAAAGTGGGAAAGTTTCTCATGATGCAAAGGGTGAGGGAAAAGCTACTCAAGAAGGAAAAGCTTCTCAACAAGCAAAGGGCAAAGCTATTGCAAAATCTCCTGCCAAGGCTGCTACTAGTGATGCAGCAAAATCTCCTCCCAAGACTGTTTCTACAAGGTCTGCTACTAAAGCTGCTGCCACTTCTACCCAATCTGCTCCAATTCAGTCTGCTCAAGTTCAGTCTGTCCTTAGGCAAAAGCTGACCATAAGAAGGCCATGGAAGTAACTGAATGGATTGTGAAGAAATGTCATTAGCATTTTGATTTATTTTGTCTAGTTAAGAAAAAACTTTATTTTGTAACCAATGTTTTGTGTTATGATGTTTGGCCACTGCTTTTGTTTTCTTTTTTGGGAATGTTGTTCCGAACCCTTTTGGCAAGTGGTTATTATATAAGCCATTAGTGTTGTTATATATTGGCTTTAAATGAACCATTAGTACCAAGTTATGTATTAGATAAGCCATTAGTGCTGTAAAGTATTGGCTTCAAATATACTATCATGTATTGGCATTAAAATGTATTGGCAATTATATAAATTGTTGGTACATCATTGAACATGAACCATATCACATTTATCATTGAAAATAGGACATTTCATAGTACAATAACCATAGAACATTTCAGACTACAATAACCAGGAACCAAAATACATTATACCAACAAACACTAAACTTCATCAATCACACCCTAATGAGATACAAGTTGAACGCAAAAAGGAAAAAACAAAGAATGCACAAAATCTTCATCCTTCTTCTCCCTTCATACAATTCCATTTTCATCCCCTTTAGTTCCTTCTTTTTCAACATAACTTCAATCAATGCAGATCTAAGTTGAGATTTTGTGCCATCCAATGCAGCTTGCAAATCACCAATCATCATTCGTTGGCCTTTTATCAACCTCTCTTTCTCATCCTTATCACTGAACCATTGAAAAAACCCACACCCAGAATCCTTCACATTTCTCTGCAAATATAATGAGGCGCAGATAATGCATGACAATAATGAATTCAATCACAAATTAAAATGAACTGTATAATATACCCTCATACCTCATATAAGTGGAAACCCCAAAATCTCCACCCATAATGCTCAACTGTGCGTAAGGTGTAAAGAATAGCCTCAACCTCGCACTTGCAGAGCGGTGGTTCGTTCATGTATTTCTTCGATGGGAATTGAGATGTGAACGAACAAGAGGAACCCGAACGCAATGAAGACATAATCGAAGCAGAAAGAAAGTGATTTCACCAGAGGGACGAAGAATTCACAGAGAGATTTGGGGAATTTTGTAAAGAATTGAAACCCTAAATCTCCAAATTAAATGAGGAAGAAAAGGGCAAAAGGTCATTCCAGCATGGACCAAGTGGGTCATCTACATTGGGCACTCAAGATGCCACGTCAACTATAATAGAAGACATTATAAGGTAACAGACGGAAAGGATTAACGGTGATAACGTTACATGACTTAGGGGACCACTTTCAAACGAAAAATACTTAGGAAACCAAAATGGAACAAATAAATAACTTAGGGGACCAAACAAGCAGTTTTGCCTATGTTTTTTTCTTATATTTCATATCGAAGGGAGTAATAGTTTGTAGTATAAAACATAATATTAATATTAGTCGATTTAGAGATAAATATTAAATATGAAAAAAAAATATTTTTTAAAAGTTAGTTGTACTCCCTCTGTATCTAAATATGAGCACTAGATCGTGTGTTTTGTTTTTTTAGGGGAAATTGCAATCACCTCCCCTGAGGTTTGCATTAATGACACAAACACCCCCTCTAGTTTGGAAAATGACACTCACCTCCCCTCCTTAGTAATAAGCATTGCACTTACACCCCTCCTTGTAATAAATGGTTAGTTTATCAACGGAAATGTTATACTTAGGATTGAAAAAGACTTTTATACGCTCAAGGGGTATTTCATACAAATTTCAAGTGTATTTGGTACATTTTTCTTTATGATAATATGATGAAATAAATTTTTTTACAAGAAAATGTAATGACCAACCAATTTTTATAACAGATAAAATAATTTTTTTTATAAGAAAATGTAATGACCAACTAATTTTTATATATAATTTTTTTACAAGAAAATGTAATGACCAACCAATCTTTATGGTAATATGATAAAATTATTATTTTTTAAATAAAATTAATTTTGTTATTGTTCCTATGATATTTGGATATGGATATAATAGATTCAATCTTTATATAAAGTTTGTATACCAATAATGATGTTAGGAAAAACATATTTTTTATCATAAAAAATTATTATATTTTTTGTTAAAAAAAATAATTTTATCATATTATTTTTGTAAAGAAAAAATGCATCAAATATACTTGAAATTTGTGTGAGGCGGCCTTTGAGACCTTTCAGGGTATACATATCTTTTTAGAGATTAATGGGTATGCACTAACGGTGTAAAGTTTTTTACACCATCAGTTCATCATCCACCATTCATTTGTATTACTTTAATCTAAAAGTCAACAACCATAAACGGATGAATGGTGGATGATGCACTAATGGTGTAAAAAACTTTACACTGTCGGTGTATTACCCATTTTCTCATCTTTTTAATCATAAACATAACATTTATGTTAATAAACTAACCATTTATTACAAGGAGGGAGTGTAAGTGCAATGCAGATTGAACAAGAAGGGAGGTGACTGTCATTTTGTAAACTAGAGGCGTGTTTGTGTCATTAGTGCAAATCTCAGGGGAGGTGAGTGCAATTTCCCCTATTTTTTTTTATAAACTCTTATCTTAATCTCCAATGACATTAATTACTTTTTGTTTTTTTTCCACAAATAGCCTTGATAAGTCAAACACTTTTTAGAATATCAATAATAATTATATGAATAATTTTAAAATAGTATACCAAATATTATCATTTTCAAAATCATTTCCAAAATCACTGACAATATTAATTAACTTTTTTAATCCACGTGAGAATCTGTCCTAAATGCTAATATTTAGAGATGGAAAGAGTATTGTTATTAATTTTATTGATTTTTAGGTTTATATTCAAAGGCATAGCTAAATAGTAACGAAGGGATTAATTATGAAATACAGGTTTGAATTATAAGAAAAATAATTAATTTCATGTTTATTAAGTAGATTAGTTGAATTGTATTTAATTTTTTCAAATTCATAGAGGTATTTTAGGAAAGTAATATTGTGAATGAAAAAAATTAATTGAGATAACAATTTTCTAGGTATATTTTAAAAAAGTAGCAATGAGAATGAAACAAAATTTAAAAAATTAATTAATTTTACATACACTTTAAATCAAGAAAAAAAACTCCCTCCGTCCCTAAATATAAGACCCATTTGAAAGATTTCACGTCCATTAAGAAAGTTCACTAATTTAGTTAATTGTATTGGAAATGTTAACTTTTGATATGTATTTTCAAAATTATCTCTATTAATATTGTTGAGAATCTAAAAAGTGTTAAATAAATAAGAATGTTTGTGAAAAAAGTAATTAATGATAACTAAAAATTGATATATGATCTTATAAATAGGAACAAAATAAAAATATCAAGATTGTCTCATAAGCATAGACATATTTCAAACGCAATAGAAGCTGCCCGCAGTGGAACAAATCCGTTTTCTGCTTTTGGTCAAGAAGCATGCGCCCAAAATAGTATTCACCATGTGTACCACGTTCCGGTCTTTGTTTCCATGTTAGTAGCTGCTAAGTGCTAACCACTCGGTTGTGGATTTATGATTATGTTTGACCCTTCTTATTTACTCCCTCCGTCCTTAAATATAAAGTCTCTTTGGTGGATTTCACGTCCATTAAGAAAGTGAAATAATTTAGTTAATTGTATTGAAAATATGAACTTTTGATATGTAATTTCAAAATTACCCTATTAATATTATTGGGAATCTAAAACGTGTTAAATAAATAGGGGTGTTTGTGGATTAAAATAATTAATGATCATTGAAAATTGGTATGGGGCTTTATAAATAGGGATAAAATAAAAGTGTCAAGAGGACTTTATATTTAGGGACAGAGGTAGTAATATTTATTCTTTCCGGTTTTCAACTTTTGATCTTTAAATCTTTTATTTTCATTCGATAATTTTTATTTTTTACAATTTTAATGTATAATTATATTTTATTTTTTAATTGTAACAATTCATTCAATCATTTTTTTTATTCGTTATTTTTATCTTTTTTCTTATTCCTAAATTATTATACATTAATTATTGAACAATTTTCTAACTAATAAAATTAAACACTATTATAATTTAAAAAAAAGATTAAATATTAATATTTTGTACTAAATATATATGAAACTTGCAATAATCAATCTCTTTTAATATGCGTATCATCCTTAAAAACCAAATGTTAAGAAACAAAAAGAGTAACTTTTAACTAGTTTTCTTTAAGAAATATATATGCTTACAAAATCAATTTACATCCAAAAAAAAAAATGTATCACTTGTTTGGTGTTGATTGATTAAAAAGTGACATGTGTCACTTTTTTGTTGTATACGTACTTGTAAGTTGATTTGTAAGCCAATATATCATTATTCATAAACAAATTTTTCCCTTTTTTTATTGATATTATTGAAATTACATAATTATCCTTGAGATTGATAAACATTATTCATATAAATGTAGGATTTTTTTATAGATAAAGTTTTGACGTGGAAGATAAATGAAAAATTGTGCGTCAACCGACATTACTCAAGTTTGTCATACTTAGGATTTGGAGACGAAATTATTCAAAATGTTTTGGGAAATAATTTTTCCAACAATGTTTTTCATGCTGCATCTTTTGAAATATTCTAAAAAACTCTGGTTAAACTTTCTGGATTATGAAAACAAGTTTTTACAAGTTTTAGCCAAAGTAATTGATTACTTAGTGTAGACAATTGATTACTTTTGCAACATCATATAAAATCTAGAGAGCTTTGAATCGATTAGTTGAACAAGGTGAATCAATTACTTTTGCAAGTGAGCAATCAATTTTTTTCTCAAATAATCGATTACTTTTGTTGCATCGTCATACAAAAACCAGAGGCTTTGTAATCGATTACTTGAAATGGACGAATCGATTACTTTGTGGCTAAGTAATCAACTAATGTTCCAAATACTCCTTCCGTCCCATTATCTTGGTAAAAGTCAAACAAGTCAATAAAAATAAGGGAGTATCTGTATCATATAATGCATGATTCACTCATTAATTACACATTGATATTGCACAAATTTTCATATCATTACAATTAATACATATTGCAATATTGCCTCAAAAAATCTTTAAAATATGTTTTCCTTACTTACTTATCAATCATCGATATAATATACAATCTTTAAGATTTTTCATTTATTTTTTTTACTTTAATATGAGACAAATTTTTTTGCATTTTTTTACCAAGATAATGAGACGGAGGGAGTAATTGATTATTTTCACAGCATCATACAAATGCTTGAAAGTAACGAATTAATTACTTGAAAGGGTATAATCGATTACTTTAATTAAAGTAATCGATTATTATCTTGGAAAGTAATTGATTACTTTTTTCTTTAAAATTTCAAAAACGATTATGAATCAATTTGATTTATTTCCAGATTGGTTTTTGATTTGTTTTTATCCTATTTCATGTTATGTCATGCTTATCAAATTTTTTCATAACATTACTTCTCTTTTCCAAAAATGAATCATTCTTCACATTTTTCAAATCCTATTGTTTTGAGAGAAGAACAATTTTTTAACGTTCATCCTCTTCTTCTTGATTGTCCTAATTCATAGAGCTTGAATAGTATTCATACGTCGCCATTAGAATTTCAATATATATATCCACACTATTCAGTATTTAGAGTGCTTCATTTGTAATCGTTATTCTACTTTATCAAAGCCATTGTTGTAAGGGTGTCGTAACCCATAGGTATTAGGGAGAGGCTCCCTAGGATTGAAGGTGTGACACTTTTGTTGGTTTAGGGTGAGACACCTAAGTTTTGTTATTTGGTAGTGTGATCCTATACGAACAGTGAAGCACCTAGTAGTTAGGCTACCTTAGAGTATAGAGAGAGGCGCCTCTAGTGTTAGGATGTGGCATCCTCTTTGTATTAGGCTAAGGAACCCTTGTGAGTATTTGAGGTCCCTAATGAAAGGTCGAACCGAGTAGTGTGCGGGGTGCTTTAGGCCAGGTGTAATTAGGGTCTAAACTTCCAATTGATTAATAACAACAAATCCGAAACACATTGCTAAGGTACTGGACGTAGGCCTTTTCGAAACCCAACTTATATGTGGGACTCGCTGGAGAGGCTGAACAAGGATAAAAATCATTGGTGTGATTTTCTCTATCTCTTAACTCTTTTATTTTGTTGTAGCGTTTATACATGTTAATGTTGGTTGTTTTTTCATTGTTATAATTATCTCTACTGCAATGTAACTATTATTTTATTGATATATTAATTTAATTGTTTAAATTAATTAGTGTGTCATACCTTTTTCATACTTACTAATTTAATTGTTTCCGCCCGCAATTATAATTATTATTATTACTATTAATCGCTTTTGCACAATCGTTTTCAATGTTATGATTGTTTTCCGCTGCAAATAATATTTGAATTATTCGAAAACTATTTAATTTTATAATTTGGGAATGATTTTATAAACACCCCCTCTTAGATGATAGCCGGCAATTCCAACATCTTCTTCCTTCGACTATTCATCTCAAACATACGGAACCTGATACAAGTGTGCTGAAGTGATGATTCTTGTTCATTTCCATGCAACTGAAAGTATGTTCCTAATATGTTTCTTTTGTTGGTCAAAACCCGTTTGATTGATTTAATTCGTGAGTGGTGTGAGTAGTGCTTTAGTAATAGTGCATGGCATTATTTATTATGATGCTACTTTATGATATGAAATTATTAATTTAGGACTTTTATGTATGACTGCCAACATTCAAGTGGATCTAGTTTAAAGGTTAAACTCAATCTCTTGCATGTGGCAAGTTCGGCATTACTTCTATTGTTTGTTATCTGGAGGTTTAGTTTCTCTTTTTCTTGTCTTAGTTGGATTTCGTCTCATATATATATATATATATATATATATATATATATATTCTTTTGTGGCTATTGCTAATGAGATATTACACAATAGTTTGGAAATTGATTGAGAATATGTGGTTTTTAAATAACAAGCATTCTTTGAGAATTGTTAGTTTGTGAATAGAGCATATACTCATTTTGCAAAGGGTTAAGCCTTTGTAAAAGGGAAAACCCTTTGAGGAGCATTCTCACCTTTAACTTTCATTTTTAATTTCATTCCATTGGATAAAGTTTCATTCCTATAAAATTTGTTCAATGTTTTGGTAAATGCAGTTTATATTAATTTCTCCATATAAGTATCAGTATGAAGAATGTAAATCTCTTAAGCAATTCACAACTCTTAGCCTTTTTAAGATTAAAAATAGTTTACTTCTGACTGAATGTAAACCAATTTATATTATGCCGCTGTTGGATTTGATCTCAAAATCTCGAGAGGGGGGTGAATCGAGTTTTATTAATGTATTGTAAAAACCGTTACAAATTAAAAATTGATTTGAGAGGGAGAGATTAAATGTTCGAAACGGATCGCGAAAACGATAGAAAAATAATAAACGAGTAGCGCAGAAACGTAAATAATAAAATATGCGGAAATTAAAAGAGATAGGGATAGAAAAGCTTGCACCGGTGAATTTTATACTGGTTCAGCCTTCCCGTCGAAAGGCCTAGTCCAGTCCCCAAGCGACCTGCCTGAGAGTTCTTATACCAAGCAATAGAGCCACACCCTATTACAACCAAGAGCACCCCGCACACTACTAGGAACCTCCGTTCGCTAGGGGCCTCAATCACACAGCAGGGTTCCTCGCCCTACGACGTATCACACGTCCACTAAGGGATTCTCTCCCTAACCACTAAGGTTTAGAACGAATACAATGAGAGTGATTACAATAGCTTTTCATGATGACAAACAACCATTCTGATATGCTCTTTATAATCTGCATCACAAGTGTTATACAAGCAACAACATATATATATAATAACAAAACCTTCCTTAGAATATAAAATACAGGAAATAAAATAATCCATATCATCTCCCCCTGTATAGATAATAATCCATATCATCTCCCCCTGTATAGATGCACAAAAAATAACTCGATTTGACCAAATTTTGCATCTTTCAGAGTATCAAATATATCAGAATATCTCTCCCCCTTTTGTAATCATCAAAAAGATGTGCAATCTCCCTCTGAAACACTAAGAAGATGCGTCAATAATAACAAGAGAGATAAACAGACTCACATATTCAAAATAGGTGAGAGGCAGAAGTTAAACCAATTTCTCTACGAATGAAAAAGAAATTTTCTTTTGGAAGCAGTTTCGTAAAGATATAAGCTAACTACCGCGAAGTATCAACATACTCAATAATGCAATCACCCTTTTGAATATGATCACGAATAAAATGGTGCCGAATCTCTATATGCTTCGTGCAAGAATGTTGCACTGGGATTTTGGTAATACTAATAGCACTGGTATTATCACATTTAATGGGAATGTGATCTAGACTTACACCGAAGTCTAGGAGTTGCTGTTTCAACCACAAGATCTGCGCACAACAACTACCTGCGGTGACATATTCAGCCTCAGCTGTAGATAGGGCCACACTAGACTGTTTCTTGCTAGCCCATGATACCAAAGAATTGCCAAGAAGATGACAAGTGCCGCTAGTGCTTTTTCTATCTACTTTGCAGCCAGCAAAGTCAGAATCAGAATACCCAACAAGATTACAAGAAGTACCTTTGGGGTACCATAAACCCATATCAGTTGTGCCAGACAAATATTTCATTATACGCTTGGCAGCAACCATGTGCGTTTCTTTTGGATTCGACTGGAACCGAGCACATAAACAGACACTAAACATGATATCTGACCTACTTGCCGTTAAATAGAGAAGGGATCCGATTATACCTCGATACTTTGTAATTCTTACGGATTTACCTTCTTCATCTTTGTCCAGATAACAGGATGTGCTTATCGGTGCTGCTACTGCCTTGGCCTTATCCATGCCAAATCTTTTCAGTAATTCCTTGCAGTATTTTGTTTGGCTAATGAAAATCCTGTCCTTTGCTTGCTTTATTTGTAATACCAGGAAAAAGTTTAGCTCGCCCATCATAGACATCTCGAACTCTTCCTGCATCATACTAGAAAATTCCTTGCAAAGGATTTCATTAGTAGCACCGAAAATAATGTCATCAACATAAATTTGAACTAAAAGAATGTCCTTTCCTTTCTTTTTAATAAAAAGCGTGTTATCAACCTTCCCTCTTTCAAAATTATTTTCCAATAAAAATTTGCTAAGACGGTCGTACCATGCTCTAGGAGCTTGTTTCAAACCGTACAAAGCCTTTTTCAATTTAAAAACATAATCTGGGTGTTCATAATTTTCAAAGCCAGGAGGTTGAGACACGTAAACTTCTTCATTTATAAAACCATTAAGAAAGGCACTCTTTACGTCCATTTGGTATAATTTAAAATCTAAAATGCATGCAAAAGCTAAAAGCAGTCTAATGGCTTCCAACCTAGCAACAGGGGCAAATGTTTCCTCATAATCTATCCCCTCTTCCTGGTTGTAACCTTGTGCAACTAGCCTAGATTTGTTTCGAACAATTAAACCAGCCTCATCAAGTTTATTTTTATAAATCCACTTAGTTCCAATAATCGGATGAGACTCAGGCCTAGGAACAAGTTCCCACACCTGATTTCTTTTGAACTGGTTTAATTCCTCTTGCATTGCCAAAAGCCAATGCTCATCAAGCATAGCCTCAGAATAATTCTTTGGATCTACTTGAGAAACAAATGCAAAGAAGTTACACAGATTGCTAATAGAATTGTGAGTACTTACACCTTTTGAGATATCACCGATGATCTGATCAATGGGATGGTGCCTCGATGTTCTCCATTCCTTAGGCAAATCAGCATTGAGTTCCAAAGATTGTTCTTGATTTTTCTCCTCAACTTGTTCGACTGATTTTTCCTTGCTTTCGGAATGCTCCTTTCCTTTTGCATTTGGCTCCTCATCCTCATCAATGAACAAATCTCCAAGAATACCTGAAATTTCATTAACAGATACCTTTCCCAACTTTCTGGGATCAGATTCGTCAAATGATACACGAATAGATTCTTCAATAGTATTACGAGATTTATTGTAAATCCTATATGCTTTGCTCGAAACAGAATATCCAAGGAAAATGCCCTCATCAGCTCTAGCCTCAAAACTTCCTAGATTTTCTCTACCATTATTATGCACATAACATTTACATCCAAAAACACGAAAATGGGAAATATTTGGTTTTCTCCCCTTGTACAGCTCATAGGGGGTTTTCTTTAAAATAGGCCTAATTAAAACACGGTTCATAACATAACAAGTTGTACTAACTGCATCGGCCCAAAAATATGCAGGCAAATTCATGTCATTAAGCATTGTTCTTGATAGCTCTTTTAATGAACGATTTTTCCTCTCCACAACCCCATTCTGCTCAGGAGTTCTTGGAGCGGAGAAATAATGCTTAATTCCATGTTTTTCGCAAAAATTTTCAAAAAGATGATTTTCAAATTCTCCACCATGATCAGTTTTAATGGATGCAATGCTCAAATGCAATTGGTTTTGAATAATCTTGGCTAGCTTTTTAAATTCATGAAATGCATCATTTTTATGAGTAATAAAAAGCATCCATGTATACCTAGAATAGTCATCCACCACAACTAAACAATAATAGTTGCCACCAAAGATTTTCGTTTGACACGGTCCAAAAAGATCCATATGTAAAAGTTCCAAGGGCCTTTGAGAAGAAACAAGGTTTTTAGAAGGAAAAGATGCCCTTGTGAGTTTTGATTTAGAACAAGGATCACATTTTTTAGAAAAAGAAAAAATTTTGCTTTGGCAGACCAACTACTAAGTTTTTAGAAGAAATTTTATTTAAATGAGCCATGTGGATGTGACCTATTCTACGATGCCATAACCACGATTCATCCTCTTTAGATAATAAACATTTCACATCATTTGAGGGAATTGAATCAAAATCAATAACATAAACATTGTTTACCCTGCGAGCAATTAGCTTAATAAGATTATCAATTTTTCCCTCGATAATACATCTATCAGAATCAAATATAACCCTATTGCCCTTATCACACAATTGACTAATACTTAGCAAATTGTGTTTCAAGCCCTCAACATGTAAAACATTTTCAATACAAGGGTTAGGAGGTGTACCAATTTTCCCGATTCCGAGTATCTTTCCTTGATTGTTATCTCCGAAGGTCACATGTCCTTGGTCCTTAGGCACGAGATGCGAAAATTTAGATTTTTCTCCAGTCATATGTTTTGAGCATCAGCTGTCCAAGTACCACCATGACTTCCTTTCTTCCGGAGTAACCTCATTTTCGTGAGCCATCAAGCATATGTTGGCGGTCTCCTCTTGTTCACCTGAATCTTCATCCGAACTTCCTTCATTGTCTAGCCATGCCAGATATGCTTGCTTCCCTTTCTTTGAACTTGAGGTGCCTTTTTCTGAATTCTCTTTCTTTTTCAACTGATAGCAATCTGCTCTGATGTGACCAGGCTTGCCACACTCATGACATGTAATGGTTGAGCCTCCACTCTTGTTGTTGTCTCTTCTGTTGAAATTCTTCTTCCTCAGAAATTTCCCGAACTTTTTCACTAATAGACCCATGTGTTCATCATTCAATAATTCTTTGTCCGAGTCACTATCAGGTGCAGGTGCTTCAGCCTTGAATGCCAAACTTTTAACTTTCTTGTTCTCTTCTTCATGCTGAGCCAACCTTTTTAATTCACTTTCATGCTCTTGTAACTTCCCAAAGAGAGTTGTCAGCGTCATAGTTGATATATTTCTTGATTCAGCAATTGCCGTCACTTTGGGTTGCCATTCTCTTCCCAAACACCTTAGGACTTTGTTTATGAGATCCTCATTGGTGAATTTTTTTCCCAATGTCGTCAGTTGATTTACAATCATTGTGAAGCGTTTTTGGATCTCTTGAATCGATTCTTCATCTTTCATTCTGAATAACTCATATTCACCAGTCAGCGTGTTGATTCTCGATATCTTTACTTCAGTTGTACCTTCATGCGTGACTTCCAGCGTATCCCACATTTGTTGTGCTGTCTCGCATGTTGATATCCTGAAAAACTCATCATAGCTCAAAGCATATGTTATAATATTTTTCGCTTTCAAGTCGTATTGGACTCTACGTTCCTCCTCCTCCGTCCATTCAGCCATAGGCTTGTCGACGGTGTTACCATTAACCACATAGGTAGGAACATAGGGACCATTTACAACAGCATCCCAAACTTTTAATCCAACTCCTTGAATAAAAATTTTCATACGGGCTTTCCAATACGCGTACCCTACCCCATCAAACATGGGAGGACGATTAATAGAACTCCCTTCACCTCCAAACAGAGAGTTTGAAGCCATTCTCTTGAGACGGTTAAGTCTTAACACAAGAGACTAGCTCTGATGCCAATTGTTGGTTTTGGCCTCAAAATCTCGAGAGGGGGGGAGGGTGAATCGAGTTTTATTAATGTATTGTAAAAACCGTTACAAATTAAAAATTGATTTGAGATGGAGAGATTAAACGTTCGAAACGGATCGCGAAAACAATAGAAAAATAATAAACGAGTAGCGCGGAAACGTAAATAATAAAATATGCGGGAATTAAAAGAGATAGGGATAGAAAAGCTTGCACCGGTGAATTTTATACTGGTTCAGCCTTCCCGTCGAAAGACCTAGTCCAGTCCCCAAGCGACCCGCCTGAGAGTTCTTATACCAAGCAATAGAGCCACACCCTATTACAACCAAGAGCACCCCGCACACTACTAGGAACCTCCGTTCGCTAGGGGCCTCAATCACACAGCAGGGTTCCTCGCCCTACGACGTATCACACGTCCACTAAGGGATTCTCTCCCTAACCACTAAGGTTTAGAACGAATACAATGAGAGTGATTACAATAGCTTTTTGTGTTCTCAAAACACGGATACAACAATAAGCTCTATGATAGTGAAATAGTGTTTCTCTTAGAAGTTTACTCAGCCAATAAAAGTTTTGTTCTTCAAAAGACTATGAACAATGAAGATCAGAGAAACTTGAGAAGATGAAGAAGAGAGAACGTGCAGAAGAATGAATGAATAATGAAAAATTACGTTTTGAATGTTGGAGTGAACTTTATTTAAAAAGAAAAACAGTTTTGAATCGAAACGGATTTTGAATAAGTAAAACAAAATCAAAACAGAATAAAATAAGATTTGAAATAAGTTTTAAAATCAAAACAAAATCAAAACGATTTACAAAATAAAATAAAGATTTGATTCTTAAAACCAAAAAGGAAATAATTCAAATTTAAAATCATTTTCAAATTTTATAAAATAAATCAGAATCTTTTATATAAAAACAAATCAGGAAATAATCAAAATGATTCTGACACGTTTTTTCAATAAAACATGAAGTAATCGATTACTTTCTGAAGGTAATCGATTATTCCTTCAAAAATAGAAATTCTTAAATTCATTTGAAAAACATGTAATCGATTAGGCTAATAATAGTTAATCGATTACACCACTCCTGTTCATTGTATGATGCAACTCATAATAATCGATTACACTAGGGAGTTAATCGATTACCGAGCCTCTGGTTTGCATATGATGCAACATCATGTAATCGATTACTACAGAGCTTGTAATCGATTAGTAAGCCTCTGAAAAATATATGATGCAACAATTATAATCGATTACTTGACTAATGTAATCGATTACTTTCATAGGAAAGTAACTGATTAACAAGATTCAGTTAATCGATTACAGCCTCTCTGATTTTTCTATGATGCAACAAAGTTAATCGATTACTTGAGAAGATAATCGATTACTCTCTTTTGCAAACATACAAATATACAGAGTTTTGTAACATCAAGTATTTTACTAAGGTTAAATGCAGAAAAACATTTTTATATGCAAAAACACGTTTTTCTTCTTCTCTTCCAAAATGAAAAACTTATTGGCTTTGTAACTCTTTAAGGAAACAAAAACTTCATTACCTTACATTTGAACTAAGGAGAAGGTTTCTATTCTTAAGCTTGCTTGAGTCTTCAATCTTGACACTTGCACTTGAGAGCTTGAACTTGAGTTGGCTTGTTATAATCAAAACAAATAAACTTGCATTAAACTTGAAGTCCACAGAGAGTTTGAAGCATGCCTTCCAACCAGCTTGACTTCCAACAGCCGCTGCTTTAGAACTTAAAAATAGTTCACTTCCAACTGCATTGGTTCTTTTGTTGCTATTATGAATAATTAAAGCAACTATTGTTTTGTCAAAAAAAATTTCATGGTTCTTTTTAGTTATATGGTTGGTACACTTTTGTTTTAGAACCATTGATAGGTATATGCTCATGTTAATATGATTTTTTGTCTGCTTAAACTTCTATGCAATTGACTACTCATTGATTACTGGTGTGCTATGTTTAACAAATGGACTTTTGGTTAAAGTATGAGAAATTTGGACTTTAATGTGTTCCTTTATATGACACCTTAGATATATGTACTCCTTCTTTGAGCATGTTTCTGACATCATATTTATGCTTTTTCTCAACCGTAATTCACATTTGTTTTGGATAATTGGAAGAAACTTAGCACGCTTGATGCACAGATATTCATTTTTGCAGGGGTTGATCATAAGTATTTTCCTCTAACATTTTTTTTATATGTAATCCTTTTCTAAAGAATTTCTGCTGTTGTGAAGGTTTATACTTGGTTTTAGGCTTGCTAGCATTCCGTGGTATGTTGGAGCAATACTTATATGTTCCAGAGTAGACTATTGTTTCTGCCAAGATTTTATATTTTTGCAAAGAAAATAACAGGAATGCAAAATAAAAGAAATGGGTTCGTAGACTTAGTGAAATCAAGGCCTCATTTTATTGCTTTGATTAGGAGAGAAAGTACAAGAGAGCAAGAGGGCCTAGCTATCAGGGGGTGCAATGAAAAATGATAAGATTCATAGGACGCTCTCAGTTTTCCCCTCTCAGGACTCTCTAAGGTCTCTCTCTAGCTGTGTCGTTATATTCTCTGAGTATAGTGGAATGGTGTTTTCTAGTTTCAACTTGTGCTGATTCTTGTTGGCCTCTGCCTTTTCTCATCAGTGGTGATTTCTATATAGAAGGCTTATGTCTTAGTCTTCAAGTTTGGCCTTCTCTTTGTCTGCTGGACACTGTGATCTTCCCTCCATTGCCTACTGGTCGTTGCTTTCTTCAGTCTTGGTAGGGGAGATGAACAGTACCTTTTCCTTCTTGAGTGAAATGGCATCTTCTTCCTTGGCATACTACATTTGGCACTTGAGTGAAATGGTATCTTTCCCACTTATGGTATTCTGATTGACATGGCTGGTTGAGCGTTGGGCCCAAGGAGAAGTGACTTCCCAGGTCCTTGTTTAGCTTCAGAGGGATGGTATGATTTGAGGACGCTCTGACCAGAGGACGCTCCCACGTTTTCTACCATTTTTGGTGTGGGGTCTTGCCTTGGGTTGAGACAATCGTTATGGGCCATTTGAAGCTTCCCCTTTCCATTTACTTCCTTATTAACGGGCCTTGGCCTAATAACTATTTATTTTCCAATCCTAAACAATAGCCCCTTTTGTATTTGAAATAATCCTAATTTTTCAAATACAAACCTGGTAGCCTGCAAGCCTACTCCTTTCCAGCCCCTTATCGCGTGAAACGTGGCTGTTGCAGTTGGTAACCGTGCCTCCACTCACTTCCAACGTTACTCTTCAAATATGCCTTCACGTTCCCACATCCCTCCATCTCTCATTTTGAAAGACCTTCCTCCTTCTCTCTCTCACAGTAGCCCCTTTTTCTTTCCCTTACCAAAAACCGTTTCCCACTCCATGGCTCGTTCAAGTGCCGTGACTTCCTCTGGTGAAGATCTGGAGTCTGATGCTTCTGAATATGTTGGTGATGAGGGGACGTCCCCCCAACCCATCTCCATTGCCATCTTAAACGACCTCCCTCCTCCACGATTTGAGCCCGTGGAACAAGGTTATCGGCGCTGGGTAGACGCTCCTCGCCCCTCTCCTCCATTCGAAGGTCCACCCAAGTCTGGTAATTTGTTTCATAACTTCCCTTTGAAGGCTACTGTTGTCTTAGAGGAATTTGCCCATCTGAAAACCTCACCTGTAACTGATGTTGACAATAAGACTCTAGATCCAACACTGCTTCGGTCTCGTTTGCTGAGGGCTGAATTTCCCTGGTCAGAAGTTCGATTCCATATGAGGCTCAGTGTGACTGGTGGCTGGCCTGAATGGGTTGCCTCTGTTTTCAAGGATGACCCTTCGTTCGTTGAGGTTCTGGAGAGTACAGGGATTGCTGAAGCCATTAAGATTTATACCAAACTTAGTGTATGCAAGAGAGTAACTGATCTCCACATGCTGGTACAACGTTGGTGTTCAACTACTCACACCTTCATTACTGCATGGGGGGAGTTCACTCCGTCTCTGGAAGACGTAATCGTCCTCATGAAGCTACCCTCTTTTGGTGATTCTGACCTTTCTCTTTCTGACATTGATGAGAAATTTTTTGACATGGCAAGGGAATTGAAGGCTGCCATAGTTCTGAGTGCTAAGCATTCTCGTGACATCCTATCGCAGAGGAAAGGGTCTTCTTCAAAGGGAAGGGGTGCTGGCAGGTCTGTTTCAAAGGGCCAACATTCAGGTAAAAAGGTTTCTTTGAAGCATACCTTTGCCAACTGGGTAAGGTATTTCTTTGGTGAAATTTGCGGTGATAACTTTGAATCTGGTCCTACCCTTGATGAGGGTCTATACAGAGCAGGTTTTATTGCGTTTTGGCTTAGCCTCTATGTTTTCCCTGGCCCGCCGTGGGAATCTGTGAGTCCTTCCGTGTTTGTCTTTGCTAGCATGCTGTCGCAAGGAGTCTGTCTTCCGTTGTCATCATTATATCTTGGTGGCTTATATGCAAGGTTAGACCAGATTGCAGAGCAATTGAGAAATTCCTATGGGCGTTTTTCCCATAAAATGTTACTTGGACTTGACCTTCCTGCAACATTTTCTGTTTGAACACTTCCCAAAATTTGGTCCGGAGGGGCCCAAACTTGAGGACGTTGGTGAGAAGGATGATGCTGAGGGCGCTGAAGTTGCTATTGGTGAAGAAGCTGATGCTGACCCTCTCAAAATCCGGTCGTGGAACTGGTCCCAGGGCAAACCGAGGTGTCCTTTGGTCCATTTGATTGATGATGAAGGAAGCTTCTCGTTTCGTCCTTATGCTAAGCCACTGTTTCCTTCTGGGGAGACACTTCATGACCTCTACACCAATGACAGGTTCCTCTTTGCAGCCAGGAATGATACCTCAAAGAAATCAGAAGGCGTTACTGATCTTTGGAACTTGATTCTTACTCCACGTTGTCTGCCTGGATTCGTCCCTACCGATAAAAAAAGTGCACATGGGGGAGCCCTATGGCCATATGCTTATAGACCAGATAGGGTTGTTCGTCAATTTGGTTGGGATCAACCTCCTTGCGGCCTCCATGTTGCTCTTATAGGGGTGGAAGCAGCTCTTCAGTCAGTGCTTTTTCGAACTTCCGAGGATTCAGATTCGGAGGACCCTTTCCCTTTCTATATTTCCCCCACTCTTACTGGCAGTGTCCTTCAAAGATGGCTGGACTCTCATCAGGGTGTACTACGATGTCTTTGTAGCTTTGGGGCGACCCCCAATCTCATCACTCCTTCAGCTCTGCCCATCTCCTTTATGGACCCTTATTATGCTACTCCTTTGAAGAAAGGTATTCTTCGCTTTTACACATGCTATTTTTCTTTCATTTTATTTTTATACTCAGATGTGGCGTGTTGCTTTCTTTCAGGTGCAACTGGCTCTATTCCTCAGACTCGTAAAAGGAAAACTCCGGCATTTTCCCCTTCCGCATCCACCGCTTCGAAAAAAAGGTAAGCAGAAGGCTTCTACCTCTGGTCCCCCAATCCCAAAGCCCTCTGTGGCTAAAAAGACTTCAAGTCTTCCTTCTAAGATAAAAGGAAGCGCCCTAGTTTCTACTCCCTCTCGACGCTCACTTCGCTTGATGGCCCGTGCTTCTTCTCCAACCCTTTCCACTCCTAATCATATTGACTTAGTGGATGAAGAGGAGGATGATACTGGTGCGTCCATTGCGGCTCATTATTCTTCTTCTGAGGATGATCGAGTGGTCCAGGATGCTAAGGTTCCTTCTTCTAGGGGTCATCAGTCATCTCCTTTTTCTTCCGACACTGGTTCTTCTCAGGATGGGGTGTTAGGGGAAAAGCATTCTGTTGATCCTGTCCTTTCTGGTTCGATTTCCCTTTTCTTTCTAAAGCCAAATTTCCTTGCTATCTTCTTCCTTGTGTTGTCCTACCTTCTTGTGTTATTTATTTGCCTTGTTGCTTACGGTATCATTTCTTCCTTGCTTATATGTTGTTATGTTCTTACTACCTTTACTTACTTTTATCAGATACTCCTAGGGCCAAGCGCCCTACTTCCGCTGCCAAAGTGAAGGTTCCAACTGCTCGCTCTCCACCTAGGTTTGTTGCTCCCAAGCCCAAATCCAAAGGTACCCCTGTTTCTGAACACATTTCATCTGGTTCTGCTTCTGGTAATTTTGCTGAAGGTGAAGCTCCTACTCCTTTGGAAGTTGAACCCCTTGCCACTCTTTCTCCTTCGGGCTCACCCATGAACGTGGACCCCTCCTGAAGATGCTGCTTCAAAGTCTCCTCCTGTGGAAGACGTTCCAGCTGGTGGTTCAGTTTCTCCAAGGGGCGTTGTTGTTGACACTCCTGTTTGTGAGAGTGCCCCTCACATTACTGTTACTCCTATTTCTTCTCAAAGGACTGAGACTGCTGCTACCCCTACTTCTTCTCAAAGGGCTAAAACTACTGCCACTCCTGCTTCTTCTCAAAGAGTTAAGCCTACTGCTACCCCTGATCCCATTCGAAAAGTCCCATCTCACATTGTTATTGACTTAACTTCTGCTCAAGAGATTCCTCCCCAAACTGAAGTTGCTCCCGGTGCTACTTCTAATATTGCTTCTTTTCGTAAGTGCCATTACTTGTCGCTTAAATTTTTTTTTGTTTGTTTCGCATACTCATTGTTCTTTTGTCTTTGCCTTTGTAGCATTGTTGTCTTTGAAAATGACTAAGCCCTTTTCTGATGAAGACATAGCGCTCTTGAGTTCATTCTTCCATGCTCATTCAGATTTAGTGCTGCCTGGACTGCATCTGCCTCAGATTTTTAATGAAACTGGACTTCATACCATGCTGTATGTGTTGAAGCTTACTGTGAACCAGGACGTGGATTCCTTTTCTTGGGATAAAAAATCTTCCCTGTTGGACTATTTGCTGACTCTCAAACTTCATCAATATTCGGGGTCTTGGCTTGACAGTGCAATTAAGCAAGTGGAGGGCCAACGTCCTTCCTTTGATGAGGGGACTTTTATTGCAAAGAGACAACTTTTGTTGGAGCGTCGTGCTGATTTGGAGAGCTTGATCAATGATATTTCTGTTACTTTGTCCAAGGCCACTGCTGATCTGACAAGTGTGAAAGTTGATCTTGTTGAATTGGACTCTCAACAAGAGTCTTAAGCTGCTATTTGCAAGGCTTCTTCTCTGGGCGCTCTTTTTAAGATGTAGCTGTTGTGTTTATTGTTTCATTTGGCTGTTGAAAACTGTTGGGACTCTTGTATTTTGCTATTTCTGCTCTACTTTTGTTGGACTCGTAGGACCTTTGTATTTGCTTTATCATTTCTGTTTCTGTTTTGCTTTGCTGTATTCAAACTTGGCTTTTGGGGAATGGGCTCTTGAAGCTTTCCTTTTGCTACTGTATTGGACGAGCTTGCAATCTTCTTTTGATTTGAAGTCTTTGTGTGCATCTTGCATCTCTTGCTTTTTTAAACAAACTTTTCTTTTTTACTCTTTTGAATAGAATCTTCCCTTCCTTTTCTTCTTCTCTTCCTTTTCTTTCTCTTCTTCTCTTCCCCCCCCGTTTTTTTTGCATAGTGTTTCTCTCGGTGCATGCACTGAAATTTTTTCACTGTACCTGTTTTTACTTTGTAATACATAGAACTGGGTGCATTTTCAGAAACAAAGGGTGCTTTTGCACATGCAAGTTTTTGATTCATATTCAGGTTGCACATATCAGGGTACAATCCCTTATTTATATTTAGGTTGCACATATCAGGGTGCAGTCTTTTACTTATACTTAGGTTGCACATATCAGGGTGCTTTCGCACATATCAGGGTGCAACTTAAGTTTTTTGCACATATCAGGGCGCTCTCGCGCATATCAGGGTGCAGTCTTTTACTTATACTTAGGTTGCACATATCAGGGTGCTTTCGCACATATCATGGTGCAACTTAAGTTTTTTGCACATATCAGGGTGCTCTCGCGCATATCAGGGTGCAGTCTTTTACTTATACTTAGGTTGCACATATCATGGTGCTTTCGCACATATCAGGGTGAAACTTAAGTTTTTTGCACATATCAGGGTGCTCTCGCGCATATCGGGGTGTAGTCTTTTACTTATACTTAGGTTGCACATATCAGGGTGCTTTCGCACATATCAGGGTGCAACTTAAGTTTTTTATTCTTTTTTTTAAAAGGAAACAAATCTTTTACTAGATAACATATTATTCATTCATGTATTCAAAAGGTGGCATACAAAACATTAGTTCCTACATGCTATGGATAGTACTTCTTGATGTATTTAAAGTTCAGGGGGCCTTCTCTTTTTTGCGACTCTGGCTCTAGCAGATGACAGTAGCCACTGGGGTGCGCCTCTTGCACAATGTATGGGCCTTTCCATTGGGGTGTCCATTTGATAGTGTGGGCATTTCTCATGACAGCATCAGTGGCTTTTAAGACTAGCTCTCCTTCTGCAAACATTCTGGGCTTAACCATCTTTTCATAGGCCAGCATGACCCTTCGTTGGTGCTTGAGTAACTCATCTTGTGCTTTGATTCTCATACCTTCCACTGCTTCAGCTCTTTCCACAACACCTTCCTCATTCTGTGTGATCATGCGTGCTGAAGGTACTAACACCTCTGCTGGCAACGTTGCCTCTGCTCCATAGACCAGAGAAAATGGGGACGCTTTTGTCGTGCCATGTTTTGTAACACGATAAGCCCACAAAGCCAAAGGCAAATATTCACTCCACTCTTGGGGTGAGTCCTCTACTGTTCTTGATAGAATCCTGATCAATGCCTTATTGGTAGATTCTGCCTGGCCATTTGCTTGAGGGTAATAAGGGGTAGACTTGTGATGGGTGACCCCGTATTCTCCCAGGATCTTTTCCACTTTCTTGTTGATAAAATGAGTGCCATTGTCTGATATAATCCTTTTGGGTAACCCGAATTGGCATATGATATTATCCCTTATGAACTGGACAGTAGTGTCCGCATCTGCTCTTTTGCACGCAATAGCCTCGACCCACTTTGTTGAGTGTTCAGTAGCTGCCAAGATCCATCTTCTTCCCCTTGATGGGGGATCTATAGGCCCCACGAAGTCCAAGCACCAAGTATGGAAGCGATAAGGGGCGCTCAGACTCTTCATGCTGTTGGCTGGCACGTGGATCTTGTGCCCATGCTTTTGACACTGATCGCACCTTCTCACAAAATCAACGGAGTCCTCCCTAATTGTTGGCCAAAAATATCCCATCCTTATGAGTTCTTCATACAGTGCTCTTCCCCCTTGGTATCTTCCACAGGGCCCTCTATGGACCTCTTCCATCACTTTCTCTTGATCAATCTTCTTCAAGCACCTCAAGACTTCCCCTGCAAAATTCTTTCTGAACAATTCCCCCTTGTCACAAAAGTATCTATCAGCTTTCTTTCTTATCTTTTCAGCTTCCATGTTGTCTCCTGGTAAGATCCCATGTTCCAAGTACTCCTTGATGGGACGGATTCATTATGTATCTGCAAGGTGGACTTCTACTTCTTCTTTGCAATCCTGACATTGAACACAAAAGTTTTGCAAGGATTCATAGTGCGTCTTCATGGTGGGCCAAAATACACCAATTCTTTGCAAGCATCTGTAGAATCCTGGTCCCACTTGTCCACAGATACTCTCGTGCAGCTGGACCATTTTCTTCAGTCCTTCTTCCTCCGCCACGCATCTCATGAGGAGTCCCTCCCTGTTTCTCTTTTAAAGTATTCCCCTCACCAAACAGAAGTCTCTGGATGCTTTTGTTAGCATTTTACTCTTTAATTCCTTCCTGACTGGCGTCCTCCAATCATCTCTATGCTCTTCTTCCCTCTTTCCTTCTTTCACTTGGGACTGCTGCTCCCTCCGGAGATAGACTGCCTGTTTTTCTCCTTTCATCACGATTTTGCTCTCCAAAGTAGCCAGAGCATCCGCTTTTCGGTTTTCAGATATGGGCACATGCTCCAGCGATCCCACCCTGAATTTTTCCATGACCTCTAAGGCTCTTTCTCTGCAAAGCGCTAGTGAGGACTCTTTCATGCCATACTCCCCTTTCAATTGTCGAATCACCAGGTTTGAGTCCCCTTTTACTATCACGCTACTGATTCCCATTTCTTCAGCTATTTTCAACCCCAGTAGGAGGGCCTCATATTCGGCCTCATTGTTAGTGCAGGGGAAATCAAGCTGGAATGCGAATGTTAACTCCTCCCCCCTTTCGTTCGTCAACACCACGCCTGCCCCCCCTTTTGGACAAGACGGAGAGCCATCAAACATGAGTGTCCAAATTTCTTCCTCTTCAGCCATGTTGACCATCTCTTCAGATCCTTCTTCTTCATTCATGGCACATACTGTGATCAGGTCCACCAAAGCTTGGCTTTTCAAGGCGGTAGGCGTCACTAGCTGTATCTCATAATCTGTGAGTGTAAAGGCCCATTTGCTCACTCTCCCTGTCAGGTCAGCCCCTTGTAGCAAATGCTTGATCCCTGCTGATTTGGTCATGACATGTACAGTGTGTGCCTGGAAGTAGTGTCTATATTTTTGAGACACATACATCAAAGCTAAACACCGCCTCTCCTGTGCTGAGTACCTGGCCTCGGCGTCTTTGAGCATTCGGTTCCAGTATGCAATAGGACGCTCTGAACCGTCCACCTCTTGGGCAAGAAGTCCACTAATTGATGTCTTGGTGGTGGCTAGGTAAACTCTAAGGGGGACACCTTTCTGTGGGGGAATCATGATCAGGGGAGACATGAGTGTCTTCTAAATTCTATCCAAGGCCTCTTGATGTTCTTTCTCCCATTTGAATGCCTCTTTGCCTTTTAAAAGCTTTCTCATTGACCCCAGGAGTTCTCCCAAAGCTGGAATGAACCTTCTTATATACCCCAATTTCCCCATCATCTGTTGCAGTTCCTTTTGAGTCTTGGGCGTTCTCAAATCCCTTATAGCTTGCACTTTGTCTTCTGCAGCTGAGATCCCTTCCTTGTGTACCACAAAGCCAAGAAATTCCCCGGATGATACTCCGAATTTGCATTTCAACGGGTTCATCCTTAGTTTGTATTTTTTGCACCTCTCAAAGACGGCCTTCAGGTGCTCCATGTGCTGCTCCTTTTTCCTGGACTTCACCACCAAATCATCCACGTAATCCTCCACAATCTCATGCATCATATCGTGGAAGATTGCTGTCATAGCCCTTTGGTAAGTGGCCCCTGCATTTTTAAGCCCAAATGGCATGACCGTGTAGAAGAAATTCCCCACAGGCGTCCTGAACGCAGTTTTCTCTTCATCACCTGGTGCCATTTTGATCTGGTTGTACCCACTGAATCCATCCATGAACGAGAAGCGTTCGTGCATTGCGGTAGCATCAACCATGTTGTCTATGTTTGGCAGAGGGAAGTCGTCTTTTGGGCATGCTTTGTTAAGATCCCTGAAATCTACACAACACCTTATCTGCCCGTTCTTTTTCTTGACGGGGACGACATTTGCTAACCAAGTTGGATGCTGTATTGGCTTGATGAATTGGGCTTTGAGCAACTTCTCCACTTCTTTCTTGATGACTTTCTCAATGTCTGGGTCGAATTTCCTGGCAGCTTGCTTTACTGGAACAACGTCCGCTCTTACAGCTAGATTGTGGGTGACTAGCTTCGGGTTCAGCCCAGGCATCTCTTCATAAGTCCATGCGAACACTTCCTTATACTCTTTGAGTAGAGCAATTAGGTCCTCCTTTTCTTTATCAGTGAGGGATGATGAAATGAACAGGGGTCTATGCTCTCCTTCCCTTCCTACATTGATCTCTTCCAAGCTTCTTTTCTTCTTTGGTTCTGCCTTCTGCACAGTCATAACATCTTCTTGGGCCCTGAAGGTGTCCTTTCTTATTAACACCTTAAAGAGCGTGGGACTAGCCAGGTCATGGAGGCTTGGCTTGGCCAGCCCCGCGATTTCCTGTAAGATGACGCATCTGCTCCCCCCTTGCGGGTGGTGCTGTTTTTGTAACTTGAACCTTGTTGTTTTCACTGGCCCTGGGGCGCCTTCCTTGGGTGGCAGACTAAGCCGCTTAAAGATAGATTCTCTGGCTGGGGTTGCTTTCTCCCTTCCTTTGATGTTGATTCGAGTGCCCCTTTCAACCTTGCTCGTTCTTGGCGGTGCGAGTTCGTTAAACACAGACGCATCGATCAGATGCATTTCTGATGCGTCAAAGGGCGCTTTAGTGGCTGGGATCTCAATGTCTCTGCCTTTGTATGAGGACTTGACACATTGATGCAGAGTAGAAGGCACACATTGGTTTAGATGAATCCAAGGGCGTCCCAGCAGAATGTGGTAACTTGGGCTCCCATCTACGATATGAAATGTGTTGAGAGTTTTTATAGGACCCACCTCTAATTGGACCACAACACAAGCTCTTGTTTCCACCGAATCCCTATTGAACGTGCTCAAAGTAGTTTCAGATTTTTTAAGTCTTGACCCTGGTATGCCTAGCTTAGCAAAAATGTGAGTGAGCAGAATGTTCACCCCAGAACCGTTGTCCACCATGGCACGTCTGACCCGTACACCCTCTATTACTGCTTCCACATACAGAGGCCTATTATGGCAGAACCCTGGATGCGTCATAGGGGGTTCCCTGAACATGATTGCAGTGGCATGTGCTTTAGCCACCCTGGCAAGAGGAGCGTGGGCAGCACTGACATTCCCCCCTCTTCTCACGATTACATCTGCTAGAGCTTGAGCTACTTCCGCTCTCACGTCTGTACTCATCTGTAATTGATCAAATAATGCCCTGAAGCTTCTTGTCTTAACCAGACCCCTTCTAAGTTCATCCTCAATGATTTCTTCCTCTGCTATTTCTTCTAGCAGATTTTCTACGGACAAGATGACACCCACTTGATGTCTGGGTAAAGGCTGCGTCTCCAAACATTCCTCAGTCCCTTGTTCTGGCAACAACACCTTCCCTGCAGCAAGTTGCTTTTGGAATACAGACCTGATCACATAGCAGTCTACTGTCCTATGACCCTTGTGCCTATGCAAGATGCAAAAGTTAGGGTCTTCATATTCAATTCGTGTCAGAGGACGCTTCTCCACTCTTTCCTTCAGTATTCCTTCTTTCAGCCACTCCTCTACAAGCTCATACACCATCTCTCTGGGAATGGAAGCGGGTAACATAGGTGGGGGTTCTCTTTTCTCATATTTTCCTGGGACCGCCCTGTAATCCCTTTTCCTGTTCTTGTCTTCCACAACGTTGACATCAAAAGCTGTTTGGTCCCGGGTCCGCTTTCCTCCTTGTTTCTTCATTGCTTCTGTCACATCCAGCGCTCTTGCTAACAACTCGAAGAAGGTGGTAATTTTGCTCAAAGCCAGAAATATTTGGGATCCATCTTCTATGCTTTTGATGCACCCGTACACAAGATCTGCTTCCGGGAGCGTCTCCCTGCAACTGATTGCCTTGTCTCTGTATCTTTTGATGAAGGGTATTAAACCTTCCCCTATCCTCTGCCTGACTCGTCCTAAATCCATCACATGGATGGCTGCTTCCTCTTCGAGAAACTTGTTGCAAAACTCCACTGTTATCTCTTCCCAACTCCTAATAGATGCTGGATGTAGTTTGGAGTACCAAGTGAAGGCACGTCCAGTCAGAGACTTGGAAAATTCTCGGAGCCTCAAACACAAATCCGAGATATGGATTCCCAGGTCATCTACATAAGTCATTAGATGCTCCCTGACACTCCTTGTTCTATCAAACTTCCTGAAGGCTGGGGGTGTATACCCGAGAGGGTAGCGATAAGATATTATGTCATCTATGAAGGGGGGGGGGGGTTTAGGTTTATCACGGAGTTACCCCCATCCCTGTGTGTTTGCAGAATACGTCTCAGCTCCGCTTGTGTTACTGGAGCGTCCTCCTCATTACTTGTGGTTTTCTTAGCCTCAAGTTCTGCCCGCACCCTTTCCTTGGCCAACTCCTCCTCTCTTCGTGTCTCTTCTTCCATCTTCGCTCTGGCTTCTGACGCTTCAGCCTCTTCTTTTGTTTTAGCGTTCTGGGCTTTGAAGTTTGCAATCATCTCAGCCAAGGCATTTTGGTTAGCTATGATGTTTCTGAGGACGGACGCGTCCAGAGTTACTTGCACACCAGACTCTCCTCTACTCTGAGAACCCTTTGGCTGCTTTGTATCTTCTTCTCCACGACTTTGCTCCTTTTCAGAAGCATCCAAGAAAGGTTCTTCTTGGTCACTCTCTGGGCTGAAGGTTAACCTCCTTGCTGCTTTCCCTCCTGGATTGACGACTCGTGATGCATCGGGCCCAAAGCTTCCTCCAACAGTGATCCTGGTACCTTCCTCGATTACTCCTCTCTGAAAATCTCCCGGAGTGTCTCCTTCTAGCGTTGAAGCCATGATTTCCCCGGCAACGGCGCCAATTGTTTCTACCAAGATTTTATATTTTTGCAAAGAAAATAACAGGAATGCAAAATAAAAGAAATGGGTTCGTAGGCTTAGTGAAATCAAGGCCTCATTTTATTGATTTGATCAGGAGAGAAAGTACAAGAGAGCATGAGGGCCTAGCTATCAGGGGGTGCAATGAGAAATGATAAGATTCATAAGACGCTCTCAGTTTTTCCCTCTCAGGACTCTCTAAGGTCTCTCTCTAGCTGTGTCGTTATATTCTCTGAGTATAGTGGAATGGTGTTTTCTGGTTTCAACTTGTGCTGATTCTTGTTGGCCTCTGCCTTTTCTCATCAGTGGTGATTTCTATATAGAAGGCTTATGTCTTAGTCTTCAATTTTGGCCTTCTCTTTGTCTGCTGGACACTGTGATCTTCCCTCAATTGCCTACTGGTCGTTGCTTTCTTCAGTCTTGGTAGAGGAGATGAACAGTACCTTTTCCTTCTTGAGTGAAATGGCATCTTCTTCCTTGGCATACTACATTTGGCACTTGAGTGAAATGGTATCTTTTCCACTTATGGTATTCTGATTGACATGGCTGGTTGAGCGTTGGGCCCAAGGAGAAGTGACTTCCCAGGTCCTTGTTTAGCTTCAGAGGGATGGTGTGGTTTGAGGACGCTCTGACCAGAGGACGCTCCCACGTTTTATGCCATTGTTGGTGTGGGGTCTTGCCTTGGGTTGAGACAATCCTTATGGGCCATTTGATGCTTCCCCTTTTCCATTTACTTCCTTATTAATGGGCCTTGGCCTAATAACTATTTATTTTCCAATCCTAAACAACTATCAAGGAAAACTTGGATATATTGCTTGTGCAGATACTGTAAGTGATTCTTTCTTTCCTCTTCTTTTTCTTCTCTTGAAGCTTGTTTCATTTGTTAAGTTATGTATCTACAATGGTCATGTCTAGGCATCCTATGTTCATAATAATATATGGCACCTTATTGAATTATTTCAAAGCACATTTTGACTTTCTGTGGCTTGTAAATTTAAGGACTGCTTAAACCATATTTTCTTTTCTATTTACTTCTTTCAAATTGAATACTATTACTTTTTATGCATTGTCTTCAAACAACAAAAGAACATTTTTAGCAGAGATTATACCCATTCCAAATAAATTGATGTTCTAGTTAACCAAGTAGACTTTCTTAATAACATGATGATTACTTACATTTCTAAAAACTAAACTGCATTATTATGCATTGGATAGTCTAAATCTAGTCCTAGACAAGATTATATATGAACAACTATAGCGATAGGTATATAATATATACATGTTAGGGTATATGGGCTATACGGAAGCACAAGATCAAATCAATTGGAGAATTAAAGAGAAGTGAATAAAATAAAACAGACAAAATGAATATATTACATAAGAGAAGAGAACAATGTAATGAACTTGAATATATGAAAACTATAATCAAGCCCTATATAGGAGATAAAAATGGCTTGTACCATTCACTGTACATGTGGTTGGAAAGAAAAATATAATAACAACCATTGAGTAAAAGTGCAATTACACAACAATCATAAATGTTTTATGGCAAAGAAGAGATTATGTAGAGCCACTCAACAATCTCCATCTTGGTTCAAATTCAACACTGTTGTAGAGACCAACAAGTTCTAAGCAATGTTGAAACTTATCATTTGGAATTGCTTTGGTAAGCATATCTTGTTGGATTCCCCGATGTGTTTGTACCACAACTTCACCAATATCGACAATATCTCTAATAAAATGATGTTTCACATCAATGTATTTGGTCTTGTCATGATAACGACTATTCTTGGTCAAATGAATAACACTCTGGCAGTCACAAAACACAATAAGAACTTCTTGTGTTAGACCAAGTTCATTGACTAATGCTCCTGCTATTCATGGACTATATGAATTGGATATTTAGACCGTATCTTGATTTATTTGTAGTGGTGTTCATTGATGACATCTTAGTCTATTCGAAGAGTCTTGAAGAACACGCAAAACATCTCAGGATAGTGCTAAAAATCCTGAAGGAGAAGCAGTTGTACGCCAAACTCTCTAAGTGCGAGTTCTGGTTGAAAGAAGTGAGGTTCTTGGGCCATGTAATTTTTGAGGAAGGAGTAGCCGTGGACCCAACAAAGGTGGATGCAGTTTTGCAATTCGAACAATCAAAGTCAGTCATTGAAGTTCAAAGTTTCTTAGGGTTGGCTGGGTATTACTGAAGATTTATCGAAGGATTTTATAAGATCGCATTGCCACTGACTAAACTCGGAAGGATTAACCTTTCATGTGGGATGAGAAGTGTAAAAGAGGCTTTCAACAACTAAAGGAAAGATTGAGATCATCACCTGTGTTAATCTTGCTTGATCAACACAAGAGTTTTGAAGTGTATTGTGATGCCTCAAAACAAGGACTTGGGAGTGTGTTGATGCAAGAAAGGAAAGTGGTGGCATATCCATCCAGACAATTGAAGATACACGAAGTGAATTATCCAACCCATGATTTAGAGCTTGCTGCGATAGTTGTTGCTCTAAAAATCTCGAGGCATCATCTCTATGGCACTATGTTTAGGGTGTTTAGTGACCATAAGAGTTTGAAATACTTGTTCGACCAGAAGGAGTTGAACATGAGACAACGCTGATGGATGGAATTCATGAAGGATTATGATTTCGAACTCCATTACCACCCTAGTAAGGCGAATGTGGTAGCCGACGCGTTAAGTCGAAAAGCAATCCATGTAAGCTCGATGATGGTTAAGGAGGCTACTCTATTAGAAGAATTTAGAGACTTGAGTCTGACGATGCAAGTAGACCTGACAAGCATCAAGATGGAAATGTTGTGTATCACTAATGAATTCTTGTTAAGAATTCGTGAACTGCAACAGGAAGATGAGGAATTGAAGGAAAATAAAAGACTGGCGAGTGAAGGGAGAGAATATGATTTTCAAGAAGGAGACGAGGGAGTCCTTCGTTTCAAGACAAGGATTTGTATCCCGAAGGATTCGGAGGTTAGAAGGATGATTTTCGATGAAGCGCACAAAAGCTGGATAAGTATCCACCCTGGATAAACCAAGATGTATCAGGATCTGAAGAAGTTGTTTTGGTGGTCAAGTCTTAAGAAAGACGTAGCGAAGTATGTAGCTTCTTGTTTAATATGCCAGAAAGCTAAGGTGGAAGTGTGGAACATAAGAATCCTGGAGGAGAATTAAAACCATTGGATATCCCTCAATGGAAGTGGGATAGTACTTCCATGGATTTTGTGTCTGGTTTGCTAAGAACAATTGCGAATCATGATGCGATTTGGGTGAGTGTAGATCGTTTAACAAAGTTGTTGGTGTTGATACTAGCAAGTGTACCATATCACAAGTAATATAATGAAAGTAAATTATCGTTCCACTCGGGTATTGTGAGTTGTTTCCAAATAATTCTCACCAAAGGCGTAGTTAAAATAGAAATTTATAAGTTTTTACTATTTAAAATAATATAAACAAACCAATTAAAAATTAATCAATTAAAAATAAGGTTTCTGAGACAGATAGAGAAAGGGGTTAGGAACTCAGTTTCATTACAAGACTAGTTTACTAATTATGCATCTTTGTTTTTCATTAAATCCACGACATCCCAGAGGTAATAAAAACCAGATGTCTCTGCGAATTTATGTTTCTTATTCGATATGAGACCCTTAATGTCTTAACTGATTTGACATTCGAATAACCATTAATTAAGAACACTGGAATATTAAAGTCATATAAGCCCTAGCTGTATGTCTACACACTAAGTGGTTATAAGGTTTGATTGAACGGCCTATTCTAACTCTCATATGTCACTTGTTGAATTAGAGATCCAAAACAAAACATAAATTAGCTACTTTCATGAATTGGAATTAAAACACAACCAAACAATAGATTTGAATGAAAAACATTAATTCATAAATTATATAAACTTATCCATACAAATCCACCATGTTCCTAACTACAAAGAGTTTTATTTACACATTATAAAAGAATAGATAGAAGAAACAGAATAGGATTCCCTATCATAGACAATAAGGAATTACCTCTAACTCTCTCTTCCAATGAAGTGCAGAATATGCAATCTCCCTCTTTCTGTAAAAGCTACTAAACCTAATGCTAAGTCCTAGAATATATAGAAAAGACTGATACTAAAACGAATCAAACTGATTAGAATCCTCAAAACAAAATAGATAAGCCCAACTTGTAGGCCCACGCGCCTAGGCGCAGCCTCCCATGCCTAAGCATAGGACCGAATTCTGCTCTATTTCTCTTCTACGTGGCTTGCGCGCCTAGGCGTGACATTTCTCACGCCTGGGCGTGTGAGTCCCTGAATTGGCTGAGTTTTCTTAATTGTTTTCTGACTTTTTACACCCCAGCTCTGACATTTGAACCCCTTTGTGGGAAACATTTATGAACAACATTTTTCTCCATTCCAGCTCCGATATCATGCTCTTCAAAGCTCCTTTTCATTCCAAAGCATAAATCATCAAATAAAGCTTCAAATGCCTAAAATCAAACCCAAAACGTATCAAAACGTTCAAGGATTCTAAATTACCAACTTTCCTAAAAACATAACAAAATCCTAATATTTACTCAAGAAACAAACGAAATCCATAGTAAAAGGGAGTTAATTATTGCTCAAAAACATCATATATTAAACACAAATCACTCCCCCAAACTTAGCATTTTGCATGTCTCAGGCAAAAGTAAAATAAAGATTCTCAATCACAGGACCATTTCTTAAATCAACCCGCATACCTCCTAATCTAAGACACAAGACTCACTAATCTAAGACACCAGACTCACGACTCAAACACCTTTCTTCACAAGCAATAACTTCCATCAAAAAACTGGTTAGAAAAATAAACTCCAAAAGAACCAGGAACTACTGAACACTCTCAACTTCACTGTGTATATCTCTCATGTGTATCAAGGGTTATAACAATGCACTCAAATTCATCCAATGACAATGTGTTACCATACGCTTGACCATAGACCCAAATCTCCACTGAAATTATTGAATACAAGCAAAAATCAAAAGGTCTTTACTTTGGTTGTAATGAAGCCATCGCTAAAAGTGTAAGTTGTAACACCCCGATTTGGCAACTTGAAAATATATTTCCTTTTTATAAAATGTAGTGAAAATGTGGGTAAATTTTTTTTTTTACAAGTAACATGGGCATGAGAACCGTTAAGTTTCCAAAACTCTTTGTACTTGAAATTGGTGTTCTCACGTCTCATGTTAACCTTCAAGTTCCAAACCGAGATGTCACAAGACACCGCACTTTGAAACTTGCTTCTTTTAATTTCACTTGCAATAGCCCTTCTTCTTTCATAATTCGAATCATTAGTACCACTTAAAACATTCTTCGTAAATATAAGTTAGGGGTTACAAGTTGGTACTGCATTAATAGCTAAGTAAATGCAGAGAAACACAATACTTCCATCAAAAGAAAAGAACTACCACCAGGCCCACACTAAGCTGATGCTGAAGGATCCACAGGAGGTGCCTCACTAGGGTCAAACTCGTACACCTCAGCATCCGAGTAGTCTAAGTCCTCATCAGGATCCTCTTCTGGATCTTCCTCTGGTTCGTCCTCCTGCATAGCCTCGAAAGCCTCATCCAATAGATCATCCAGAATCTCATCCAACTCCTCTAGCTCCTCGGCCTCGGGATCAATCCGTGCAGGTAAAGGCATCGGATGCCCATCATGATAGTCAGCTGGTCCACCAGTTTGCAAGTCCGCAAGCACAAAACGACAGGTGCGAGCATCAGGCGCTGTCCCTCGCAGATTATGGTTGGGGTCAAAGATGCGCACCTCAGTGACTCCACGCCATTCCCAACCTCTATAATTAACTTCCCATCTTCCCTCATCCCGGATGTCGAAAGTAAACTTGATAGGGTCCATATGCTATGGGATTGACATCATATAAACAAGCACACAAAACAGAAATCTCGAGAGAGTAAGTATTCCCAAGCATTCAATGCCAACAATGTGGAATTACAATAGGCAAGATATTAAGAAATAACAACATCATACAAACACTACAACAGATAAAGAGTATTCTCACAATCATTTCCATCATCAGCATCCAATTCACGACACTTATCGATATCATTACTTTCTCTTTCTCAAGATTCTTTTCTCAACAATATCACATCTCATCAAATCATAAACTACATTCCTTTCATATTACATCAAGTCATATGTGAATGTTTCCAATCTTTCCATATCAGGATCATTTCTCGTTACTATAATATCTATCTTTTCTTATTAAGTTTTATGAGATCACATCCCTCGATGAATGGGGAATTATAATATCATCGAGGTACTTGTTTCGTTCGTAGTTAGCACACACGTCTACATCTCCTCGGTCATCCACCCAACCTAATCGGAAGCAAACAGGAGTACAGGACCTTTACCACACAGGCTTGACAGCTGTCTCAACAAATCACTTAATGCCAGGAGAATTGTAGAAAATCCGGTACAGTCTCAAATCATATCATATAATCAAGGCACACTATAGAAAAATCCGGTACAGTGGCAAATCACAGAGCCTTGTTCCAGTCCCTCTCACTGTTCTAGACTTGAAATCTAGGAGGCGACAGTAATTTTCTAGCTGCGCTGCAGAACATCACCACGACCTTTCGGTACTGATCACCCGACGTCACTTGTGGAATTTGTCCCGCCTAGAAAAGTACTCTAGACTTCTTGACGTTTCACCATCATCGTCCTCCCCTAATGAAATCTCCACCTGAATATCCCTGATACTCATGGTATCTTCCTCTCCACTACTTCGATATCGCACTCATAACTCACCACGTTAATCTATGTCTTTTAGAGTTTTAATATTTTAATTAACATCTTAATCCTAAGGTCGGCTCATCCTTGGTGCATCCCTTCAACGAGTCCCGACCACTAATCGATAATTCGCTTTTCTTAACTTAGCATAAAGCTTGAGCATTAACAACATGCATTTCATCTCTTGGGCTTTCACTATACAATCTCATGTCTCAGCTCAAGGCATCAGCATTTCAGCTTCACTTTTGCAACTGAGGAGCACAACTCAACTCATATCATGCCTCTTTCTCATGAGTCTCATCTTTTGCAACTGAGGAGCACAACTCAACTCACATCAATACAATCTCGTAAATCTCATCAGCATTACTTTTTGCAAATCTTTCTCAATCATTATCATCAGCCCTTATCGCATTCTTACGAATTCCACAATATCTCGAATCTTTCTCAAACTTTAGCTCGTATCTCTTTTCAATCATTTTCGTATTAATCATTTCTCTTTCTTTTCGATATCACGTCTCTATTCATCACTTGAGCTTTGCCAAAACAAGATAACAATTCTTCTCATATTTCTTACTCGTAAATCTCATCAACATTATTCTCACCATCATTATTATCATCAACATTATTACCATAATCAATAACAATTCAGATCTCATCATGCATAATAAACTCTTTAGGAAATAAACATAAGCATACTAGTATCAAGTACTGTCACATAAACTCATCACATAATCTTACGTGGTCTTTGTCTCCTTCGCATAAGTGGCCACACCACAATACAATTGCCACTATGCTACTGACTCAGAACCACTAAGTTCCGACTTTTGAGATGGTCGAAACGGCTTAATATGTTACCTAAATACCATGGTGTTTGAGGGAAACTTCTCTCTCACCTCTACCAGCAACAATCCCCAATATGCTCCTGGAATTCCAATGCGATGCTCGTATCCGCTTCCCGATCGTTACTGGCAACTAAAATATTTCTCTCTCATTAAAATCATTCTTATACGATCATTTCGAAAACAAAACAACATTACCAAAACTTTTCATTTGAAAATAGAGTATTCTCCCTTTTTCTCAATAATTTGAAATCAACTTTGGGTTTTAAACTCATAATCATGATTAAATGCAATCGTTTGTTTAATGACACGTTCAGGAATTTAAAACTTGAAATATTCTTTTCAATTACTAGCTTATTAAAATAAAAAACGTAAATAGTTTCTTGACTCTTTTAAAGGCCACATTTATCTTAAGGGTTTTCATATATAGACCACCATTTAATTAAAACCATACAATTCCATAATTATATAAAGATCTTTTCAAAGTAACACTTTTCAATTAATCAAATCACTTTACTCACTTTAGTTTCCTTCAAACCGAATTGAATCAAAGAAAAAAACACAAGGATCAAGTCAATAACCATTTAAAATATTAACCATATAAGACATCAAATTACTCTTATTTATTTATAAATGTTTGTCTTTCTCTTTTAAGATTCCCATGTTCAAACAAGGCATAATGACATCCACTGTAAATCTCCATTCTTATTCTTAAATCCTTATAATCATCTCCAAACATACATATTTAGCATTTCAAGTCACTCAAAAATTCAGGCATCAAGTATACACTCATCATGCATGCACATGAAATAAGAGTCAAGCATAGGCTCCTATTTCTCTAAGCATGGCCGAATCTCATCATACACAAGACAAGGTTTTTATTCAAAATTTTCAAACACCAGTGATTTATAACACTTAAACAAAATCATGCACATATGGAAAATAACCTTTTAAACATATCCTCCTACTTTGAGCATCACGACCGAAATAATTATTAAAGAAAAGAATATCCTTGCTTAGAATTATAGTGACATTTTTCAAATCAAGCTATATCAATGATTATTCAAATCAATTAGTTTTATCCTTAAATCAACATGCAAGTAAAATCAATTTATTTCTGCCAAAACCGAATTGAGTATAGAAAAATAACTCAAACTCTTAATAACATATTCGTGTATCAAATCAACTTTATTTGCTCAAAGCCAAGCTCAAGTCATAGCACATAAAGAAAAATGACTTGAATAGAACTTGTTCCAAAACCGAATGGAGTATAAGAATTACTTTCAAGTTTTTAAACAAAGATTTAAGCTCTCATAGACTTAAATTCCATAGATCTATCAAGGAAACATACATGCAAAACAAAATGAACCAACTTTGATGATTATGAAAGTAAAACCGTGAGCTTCACACAAAATTTAACAAACTTTAATTAAATTTCTTAACTTCAATCAATACACCACCTCAAGCATCACATCAAAGTTTCATCTTTCAAATCTTAATGATTTCATGCATGCACTTTAAATCCTTAGATTAAATAAATCTCATCATGCATGTAGCTTGAATGATGATCAAACATGATTTTCTATTTTTCCCTAGGCTTGACCGAATGTCATCATGTAAAAAGGCAAGATCTTTGGTTTCATCTTCACATGCAAGGTTCAAAACTCATAGATCACACCATGTTCTTGTTCATGCAAAACTTTAAAGCACCATTTTCTTTTTCAAACATCAACCGAATCATCATCATCATTTAAACAAAATCTTGCTTCAAATCCTTTTTATACTAAAAATCATTTTTAAAGCTTGCTACCCTAATTTCTCTTCAAAACCGTGACATGCATCAAGGAAAAATCAAATCTTTTCACTTAAAGTTAACATGCAAGACTCAAGTTCCATGCTTTATCATAGATCAAACATAAATCATTACATGCACATGAAGATCGAGACAAATAAACAAATGTAAGCACAAACTTTAGTTAAAACCGTGACAAAGAAAGATCACATGTTAAAGATCCAAACTTTTTAACACAAATATTCATGATCAATACTTAAAAATGACATGCATGTAGCTTAAGCTTCGAGATCACATCAAAACAAACACATGCATCATAGATCTTTAAGTTCAAACATAGTTCATCATAAAGTCCTTTATAACACAAGATTAACTACACATTAAACACTTAAAAAGCTTAGAAAACTACCTTAAATCAAAAATCTTAACTTCAAACTTTAAGATCTCTCTTCTTCTCCTAGGTTGGTTTTTGGCCTTCTCTCCTTTGGGTGATAGGTAATCTTCTTCTTGGGTTTTGAGGAAGGAAGTGATTGAAGAAAGAAAATCAAGGGTGCATGTGAAAAATTTGGGTCTTCACTCTCCCTCTCCTCTTCTTCCTCTTGGCCTCACTCTCTCTCTCTCTCTCTCTCTCTCTCTCTCTCTTTCTATGTCTCAAGAGCTTGTGGTGCTCTTGGAATAAGGTGTGTAGAAGAATGAAGAATGAAATGAAAATGAATCACTAGCCAACACCCACACTCACACGCATATATATAGGCAAAGGCAAGGGCATGGGGTTTCCTCTTCCATTTTAAGGGTAATTTTGTCCAACCCATTTGTTGCATGAAAATGGTCTTGTCTTGGTGGAACAATATGGAGTGATTTAAGGAGAAAGTCTTATCATGCATCATTGCACTCACCATCTCACATTTCCCTCTAATTTCCTTCAAATCCTTACTTCTTTAATTCATAAGAAAATAGACTTCAAATTTGTCCTCTTTGGTCTATACATGGCCGAATTACACACATAGGAGGGAAAATAAAATTTCTTTTTATTTTGTTGAGAAAGAACAATTACAAGCATACAAAATTAAATCATGGAACATCCTAAAAATTCAAGGCACAACATCTAACACACAAACAAACATATATGCAATGCTTTAGGGCATTGTATTTCTTAACAACTCAAAATCATACATCATACACATACTCATATTCACATCAAGTCATACACTCCTTCATCTCAAATCTACTATTTAAATTTGTATATAATTATTTTACTCTTATAATAAGAAAACACCAATGTTTACAAACTCGAAAATTCCAAAGATATACTTCTTAAGGAAATTAATAAACTGCACTAATTGTCTATAAATATGAGCTTCGTTTTATTTTCTAAAACCATGTTTTCACATAATTAAAAGATCTCCAAAAGGAATAATTTATTTGAGGTCTCTAATTATTTTCACTAGTTTATTCTTTCAAAATTCGTCCTTTAAATATCTCAAAAATAAATTTTTGCAAATCAACCCAGAAAATTATAGAAATTACATATTTAAATTCTACTTTTTGATACGATCGTTTTCATATAAAGATCATAATTTTCCGAGTTACGGTTGAAAAGATATGCATTTTCAAAGTTACTATTTTCACTTTAGTTGATAAGGAAAATTAACTTCTTCCACAAATTATAAATAATAAAACCATAACTTATATTTCATTAATTCAAACTCAAATAAAATCATTTTTCTCTGAGTTTATAAAACATTCATCTAAAAATCCTTCTTAAATTCTTAATTCACTTTAAATAAAACCTTATTGATTTATTTAGCTAAGGAAAAATGCAGGATGTCACATAAGTTGGGATAAAAGAAAAAAGGGATAAAATAAAGGGCTAAAATTATTTCTCTTTTCATGTGGAAGAGAAATAGAACTCATAACACTTTTCACCATTTATTTCACTTGAATCATTCCTCTCAATTACTCATTCAAAATTCCCAAGGTACTTACAAAAAATATAGGCTTAATTATGTCACAAGTCCCTGAAGTTTGGGGGTACTTTTGTCAGATACCCTTATTCTTTTTTTTTCCAATGTTTGACTCCTCGAAGTTACTTCTGAATTTGTCATATACCCCTATTACCAATTCTGACCAATTTTGCTGACATGTAACATCGGAATCCTGATCAGACGCAGGAGGTTAAGCACCTAGTGCCCCATGGTCGAAGATCCTTTTTTTTAAAAATTTAAAAAACTAAAAAACTTAATATTTTTATATTTTTAGTTAAATAAAAAAAGAAAAAAAATAATTGAAGAGAGAGGTCGTCTTCGCCCGTGTGACATCACTCGGCACCACATGACCAACCTCCCGCGTCTGATCAGGATTCCGATGTTATATGTCAGCAAAATTGGTCAGAATTGGTAGTTGAGGTATATGACAAACTCAGAAGTAACTTCGGAGAGTCAGACATTGGAAAAAAAGAATTAGGGTATCTGGCAAAAGTACCTCAAACTTTAGGGACTTGTGACATAATTAAGCCTATATATAATAGATGCAGGTTTCCAAAGAAAAATCATAATATCTCAATAAGGCTCAAAGTGGGCAACTAAGGGAATATATAATCAATAAAAACATCTGAAGTCCACAAAAACACAATCCTAAGTGTCTTAATCATCTTAATGCATGCAAACAATTATCAATATCAAAATGGTCACCAGTCAAATTCTAGAACACAAAGTCAAAGTGAACATACTCATGAAAGAATCAAGGGTCTCAATTACAAAATTCATCAATATAAATCACATACTCATGTGAAGTGTATAGACTCGAAAATTTCACAGGCTAAATAGTCAGTTCACTAATAACTTGTTCCAAAATTGTTTATCAAAATAACCAGTTCTCAACAAAAATTACAACTCAATCCAAAACAGTATGCGCTCCAGAATCAATGAGTCCATTCTTAGATCAAGTGTTTCCACGTATCATTAAGAACGGTCACAAGTCTTATGTCAAGAATAATCATCTACCGGTACCCAAAACACAAACCAACACCAAATATTGGGAGAACAATTCAAGTCTGAAAAAAATCAATTTTTATTTTGTCCACTTCCCCAAACTTAGAGGTTGGTTTGTTCTCAAGCAAACTAATCTAGCCTAAACTACAAAATAAAATTAAAAAGAAAAAGGTAAAGGTCCAGAATCACTTTCCTATCACATCTGCTTCACATTCACGCCATCAAGGGAGGTTGTTGCTCCTCGAAAAATTTTGTACCTGCAGGTCAATGAACTAGGTGCTTCCCTGTCACAAAAGCACCTCTCAGGATGATAACATCAACTCCCACCCGCTGCAATGCACAATAAATATATATATATATATACACAGACATAATAATAAAGCAAAACTAGAAAAATCGCACACACATGAGAATAAAGAAAATAAAAAACCTAGAAACAAACTGTTCTTACATCATAAGTTTTACATCAAAAAGAAAAATAAAAATACCAAAGTCTAATAATAAGGTCTGAAACAAAGGTCCAAATACATAATCCAGAAAATCATAAACACCCCCATCACTGCTCATCATCCTCTGATGCATCCAACAAACCAAAATCCTCCTGCGTGTACGCAGGAACATCAAAAGAAAAAACCTGAGCATCACCCCATCTACAAATAAATGCGTCACTCGCTTGGTTCCTCCTCACCTCACGGTGAGAGAACTCAGCAGCTCGGGACTAACTCCTCTGAATCCGATCTTGAGCACTCTGAATCTGCTCCTGCTCACTCAGGATCTGAGCTTGCCCATTCCTCAAATCATCTTGTCCCAACAGAATAGAATTCATCATCTGCATCATCTCCTCCATACTACCCGGCTCCTGAACCGGTGCAACAGAGGGACCTGCCCCAAAATTTGGCACTAGAGGTGGTGGGAATTGCTATGGCTGTGGCTGGGGCGGTGGTGCAACTCTGCCCTCACGAGCGGTTTTCCGAGCTAGCTCCATGTAGTTATCCCAAGTCGACTTCAACATCCGTGGAGACCTTTTCAGGTCTCGGAAATCCTCAGCAAAATACACACCGAAATGTGTACAAAGTTTGTGGATCACCCACGGAAATCCAACATATCCAGTCTCCTTGGTCGCGAACTGGTGCATTTTCTCAGAAATAATGGACCTAACATCCATTACTATACCATCATGCAATGCATACACTAGTCGGCACACACTCGGCCGAATGTAACAGCCCGATTTTCGTAACACTGAATAACCATCTTTTATTTATCAAGTTACTAAAAAAGAGGCCAATTTTTTTTTTTGAAAACATTGCTGAGATGTCATTGATGCACTTAACATTCTTTACCGAAAACCGAGTTGTTACAAAGACATTTCTTTACATAAAAAATTCATCTTCATAAGGTGACTTTATTCAAGAGCTTCATAATCTATTGTATTATATCAAAAGCATTCATGATTGTTTCCAAAAGATTGCATTATCCAATCTTCCAAAATAGAAGTACTCAACAAGACAGAATCTTAGCTTAATTACATAACTGGTTCATTGCTCGGGTAATCCTTGACTCAAAACACTGACAACAGACTTAGACTATGAGAGGACTAAGGCCATCTTAACTAAACACACTACACCCGATTCTTCCGAATGAAGATAACCGGCTGCCGCTTCCTTTTCTTTCCTGACCTTTTCTTCATACCGGAGGATGATGCTATCTCCGTTGTTGACTCCTCTCCAGAACTTGGCTTCAGCTCTACTCCAAACAGCTTTACGGATTCCTCCTTAGCTTCATCCCGTGACGGTGGTTCATTACCATCGTGCCCCAGAATAGAGACACTTCCCAAGCATGATCCCATCGTTAACCCGCTCAGTATATGTTCTGGGTCCGCAATCACCATCTGGGTACATCCCGTCCACACCCATCCATAGCATGTGGGTTTCCAACCACTACCCTGACGACGCCATGTAGTGATCTCCATACGATGCTTCATCTGTCCGTTGTGATACCAACAACACCGATATGCCAACGAGACAGGAGAGAGTAAGCAATCCGAACGACGCATCGTCAACGGTGTGGGTTTATAATAGGCAAGATATCAAGACAATACAAACATAACAAAGCATCATAAACTCAACACAGAATTCAAGTTTATCATTATCTTCATCATCATCATCATCATCATCATCTTGCCAACTTATTTTCACTTCTCAACATAATCATTCTTTTTTTCTAAATTTCTTTCTCGATCTCAACTTGTGAATCTTTGAGTTACATTTATCTCCATTATCATATGGTTTCATTCACTGTTCCACACTTTCATTCTCGGTTCGTTTCTCATTATCAGTATTTCATAAGATTTTGCTTCTTAGAATTATAAGTCTTTTCATGACTATTAAACTTTTCTTATCAAGTCTTATTGGATTACAACCGTCGATGATTGGGGAATTAAAATATCATCGAGGTACTCGCTTCGTTCCCAGTTAGCACACACGTCTACATCTCCTCGGTCATCCACCCAACCTAGTCAGAAGCAAACAGGAGTACAGGACCTTTACCACGCGGGCTTGACAACTGTCTCAACAAATCTCAATGCCATGAGAACTGTAGAAAATCGGGTACAGTCTCAAATCAAATCATATAATCAAGGCACATTGTAGAAAAATCGGGTACAATGGCAAAATCACAGAGCCCCGTTCCAGTCCCTCTCACTGTTCAAGATTTGCAATCTAGGGGGTGACAATACTATTCTAGTTCCGGGTGTAGAACTTACCGCGGAATCGGATCGGCCCATCCTTACCCCTTATGGAATTCGTTCCACCTAGAAAGTACTCAAGTCTTCTTGACGTTTCACCGTCATCGCCTTCCCCTAATGCAATCTCCTCCTGAGTATCCCTGATACCCATGGTATCTTCCTCTCCACTACTTCACTCTCATTGCTCACCGCATTCGTCAATGTCTTTTAAAAGTTTGAGTTTAGTTATTTCCCTAAGGTCGGCTAATCCTTGGTGCATCCCTTCAATGAGTTCCGACCACTAAGTTACAACATTACTTTTCATTTCTTTTCTTAACAGAGCACAGAGCTGGGATCGCATCGACATACTTGCATCTCATTTCATAATCTTTCTCAACATCGCATTTCATATTCTTTCTCAACATCTCATTTCATAATCTTTCTCAACATTTCATTTCATAATCTTTCTCAACATAACAACATATCTCTTTTTGGAACATCAGCCCTCTGGCTTCACATAGCTCAACTCACATCATGTCTCATTTCAGTAAACAACAACAGCATTACTTTCCTCAGCTCTGGCTCATCACCATCATTATCATCAGCTCTTACTCAATAGCATTATTCTCATCAACATTACAATACTTTTCGTTTACATCATGACTTATCTCTTACCACATTCTTACGGTGCTCATATATTTTCTCATTGTCTTATCAAAGTTTCCTTATTCAATAAGGACTTAAGCCAAACATGGTGCTATATCTTTCTCTTCGTGTCTTTTACTTTCAAGACTATCTTGTGTCATTATTAATACCTCATTCGTCTTCTTTTCAATCACATTTCATCACTTTCACAAACTTATTCGTATCATTTCATTTTCAAGACGTAACAGACGTCCATCAGCATGTTACTCTTATTAATCAACAATTCAGATATCATCATGCATAATTAAACATTTAAACATATAACATAAGCATGCTATTTCAAATCATCATCATATAATTCCATCACATAACAACATGTGGTCTTTGTCTCCTTCGTATAAGTGGCCACACAACACAAACAATTGCCACCTACACACACTTATACACCATTTTAAATTTTCATTTTTATAATCACACACATCATATTAAAATGCTATGCCACCTTAATGAAAAATAATAGGATGCAAAGAATTCACACATCACACAATTATTCATATACACATCATATCAAGTACTCATTTTATTTTAAATTCACTTTAGCTAAAACAATTAACTGCACTATTTGGCTACATTTACAGACCCCATTTCATTTTCTAAAATCATATTCTCATATATAAAAGAGATCCTCAAAAGGAAAAGTTCATTTGAGGTCTTTAACTATTTTTACTAATTTAAATACTCAAAATTCATTTAAAATGCACCCATAAATAAATTTTCGTAAATAAATCCAGAAAATTACAAAAGTTACATTTTCAAATTCTACATTTAAAGATGATCGTTTTCATATATAGATCATAATTTTCGGAGTTACGGTTAAAAAGATATGAATTTTCAACGTCATCAAATCTATTAAAGTTCACAAAGGATTACACTTCTTAAAAAATCTCAAATAATGAAATCTTCGGCTGTAAATCCATGAAAAAATTCATCTTAACATCAATACATCTATTGTTGATAAAATATATTTCAAAAATTTATTTAAAACAGACGAGGAATTTGCGGGTCGTCACATCCTCCCCAACTTAAAGATTTCTCGTCCCCGAGAAATACGTCACGGATTGGGCAGCAATACACAAAATTCTCGCATCGCGGTGAGGCCCATGAGATCATTCTCATTCTTACTTTGTGGTCGTATTTCCTTCCCTGACATCATTTACTTTACAGTACTCCTCGTTTGTCACTTTCGGATGAAGAAGCTCCACACGTACAACCACTTGCGTGTTAAATCGAGTCAAGTCCAACGGACTAAACAAAGAGGATACCATTCCTTAGCCAATCGTAGTTATAGAAGGCTCAACTTTAGGTACAAACTTAGGTGATATCAAGCAAACATAACTTCACACATCTCTAGGAGCACGAGGTTTTTACCTTAAAATGGTTAAAAGATCCTAAAATTCATTAAGTGCTCATTACTCTTGACCACCTTGGATTCCCACTAATTCATAAGTAACTACTCCTTCCTTCAGTTCTCCTTCTATCTTTAATGCTCTCGTCTATTATTTCTATGACTTAGGGGAGATTCTATTGCAACTTTGGTTTTATCTACTCAGAACAATTTCACTTTTCTCGTTAGACTCATCCTAAGCATCAATCATGCCTATCACTTTCGCCGTCTAGACATCGGGTTATAGTATAAGGCAATCCTAATCATCCGAATTCTCGTCATAATTTCCTCAAATTATTGACAATATACACCCCTTTTCTTTCTTGCAACTCCCCAACTTCGATCAAACTTACCACTAAGTTCACTGTGGTCTTATACTCTTATTCAATTTCAACCATTGATCCATCCTTGATAGTTCAAGCCTAAGCTATCTGGGTGACTATGACACTTTCATTCCCACAAGTCAGGCTAATGGATTTCGGAAAGGATCGATAAGGCTATGGTTTGATAGTAATGCTCATGAAGAAAAAGTTTGAATTTCAACAACAACGACTGTTTTTGTTGGAGCAATTTAACAAACAGGGTGATCCAAGGATAACTTCCTATTTCCTCAAAGGTAATGACTACCCTTGTACCAAAAGGTGCGTCAAGGTCAACAGACTTGGGTCTATTAAGCAATGATATAACATCAAAGGTTATGGGGTCTCGTCTTAGAATCTATTCGCTTTCTACTCGGTCTACTTCCTTCAAACTACACAACCAACAGGTTCATCAGACCAACACAACAGACACTAAAACACAGACAGAGTCACACTAACAAAGCATGTAAGCCCATGCTTAAGGCCACTAAGGATTACCATAAGCTCTGATACCATAATGTAACAGCCCGATTTTCGTAACACTGAATAACCATCTTTTATTTATCAAGTTACTAAAAATGAGGCCAAATTTTCTTTTTTTTTTAAAACATTGCGGAGATGTCATTGATGCACTTAACATTCTTTACTGAAAACCGAGTTGTTACTAAGATATTTCTTTACATAAAACATTCATCTTCGTAAGGTGACTTTATTCAAGAGCTTCATAATCTATTGTATTATATCAAAAGCATTCATGACTGTTTCCAAAAGATTACATTATCCAATCTTCCAAAATAGAAGTACTCAACAAGACAGAATCTTAACTTAATTACATAACTGGTTCATTTCTCGGGTAATCCTTGACTCAAAACACTGACAACAGACTTAGACTATGAGAGGACTAAGGCCATCTTAACTAAACACACTACACCCGATTCTTCCGAATGAAGATAACCGGCTGCTGCTTCCTTTTCTTTCCTGACTATTTCTTCATACCGGAGGATGATGCTATCTCCATTGCTGACTCCTCTCCAGAACTTGGCTTCAGCTCTACTCCAAACAACTTTACGGATTCCTCCTTAGCTTCATCCCGTGACGGTGGTTCATTACCATCGTGCCCCAAAATAGAGACACTTCCCAAGCACGATCCCGTCGTTAACCCGCTCAGTATATGTTCTGGGTCTGCAATCACCATCTGGGTACATCCCGTCCACACCCATCCATAGCGTGTGGGTCTCCAACCACTTCCCTGACGACGCCATGTAGTGATCTCCATACGATGCTTCATCTGTCTGTTGTGATACCAGCAACACCGATATGCCAACGAGACAGGAGAGAGTAAGCAATCCGAACGACAGCATTCAAGTTTATAATAGGCAAGATATCAAGACAATACAAACATAACAAAGCATCATAAACACAACACAAAATTCAAGTTTATCATTATCTTCATCATCATCATCATCATCATCTTGCCAACTTATTTTCACTTCTCAACATAATCATTCTTTTTTTCTAAATTTCTTTCTCGATCTCAACTTGTGAATCTTTGAGTTACATTTATCTCCATTATCATATGGTTTCATTCACTGTTCCACACTTTCATTCTCGATTCGTTTCTCATTATCAGTATTTCATAAGATTTTGCTTCTTAGAATTATAAGTCTTTTCATGACTATTAAACTTTTCTTATCAAGTCTTATTGGATCACAACCGTCGATGATTGGGGAATTAAAATATCATCGAGGTACTCGCTTCGTTCCCAGTTAGCACACACGTCTACATCTCCTCGGTCATCCACCCAACCTAGTCAGAAGCAAACAGGAGTACAGGACCTTTACCACGCGGGCTTGACAACTGTCTCAACAAATCTCAATGCCATGAGAACTGTAGAAAATCGGGTACAGTCTCAAATCAAATCATATAATCAAGGCACATTGTAGAAAAATCGGGTACAATGGCAAAATCACAGAGCCCCTTTCCAGTCCCTCTCACTGTTCAAGATTTGCAATCTAGGGGGTGACAATACTATTCTAGTTCCGGGTGTAGAACTTACCATGGCATCGGATCGGCCCATCCTTACCCCTTATGGAATTCGTTCCACCTAGAAAGTACTCAAGTCTTCTTGACATTTCACCGTCATCGCCTTCCCCTAATGCAATCTCCTCCTGAGTATCCCTGATACCCATGGTATCTTCCTCTCCACTACTTCACTCTCATTGCTCACTGCATTCGTCAATGTCTTTTAAAAGTTTTAGAGTTTAGTTATTACCCTAAGGTCGGCTCATCCTTGGTGCATCCCTTCAACGAGTCCCGACCACTAAGTTACAACCTTACTTTTCTTTTCTTTTCTTAACAGAGCACAGAGCTTGGATCGCATCGACATACTTGCATCTCATTTCATAATCTTTCTCATCATCTCATTTCATAATCTTTCTCAACATCTCATTTCATAATATTTCTCAACATTTCATTTCATAATCTTTCTCAACATAACAACATATCACTTTTTGGAACATCAGCCCTCTGGCTTCACATAGCTCAACTCACATCATGTCTCATTTCAGTAAACAACAACAGCATTACTTTCCTCAGCTCTGGCTCATCAGCATCATTATCCTCAGCTCTTTGATTTGGGTCTGATATATATATATTTTCGACTTCATTTTACTCTCTTTTACTTTGATTTGTCTTGTTTTCATATCAAACTTAGGATCTTTTTATTAGTTTTTAGGAATTTTAGTAGTTGTAGTTTCCCTTGAACTTTTTGATCGTTTGTTCATTGTTTCAGGTGATTTTGGAGCTCAAATGCAAAAATTAATTATGGAATTGGAAAGAGCACGTAAAGACCTTGAAGTAGGAAAAAGAACGGAGAAAAACGGAGCTGGAACAGACTCGCGCGCCTGGGGCGCGAGACCGCGTGCGCCTGGGGCGCTCGTGCACCAGAAAAGGCCCAATTGGGCCAAAACATCAGATATTGATAGGGATTCTACTTCGTGTTGTTTTGTAAATATAAATTAGTGATTTAGAATTAGGTTAAGCAGCCAATTAGAGGAGAAAACAGAAATTAGAATTGAAGAGGGAGAGATTACCGATACTTTGGAGCAAGTGGAGATTGAAGAATTTGGGGTAATTTGTCGATGAATTTCCCTATTATGTCTTTCATTATTCTTATTTCTATGTGTAACTAAAACCCTCGTGTTAGGAACACGGTGAATTTGTATGGCGTAGCTTATTTCAATTTATGATTTAGTGTTTTCCTGTTTTTAATTCATGCGTTAATTGTGTTTTTATTGCATACATAAAACTGATCACTTTATGTTTTGGATTTCTTAATTCTTAACGAGAGTTAGGATTTTGAATAGGCCTTGCAATTAACGGTATAATCAGTTTAGTTATAGAGATATGATTGAATGATTATATGATTTGGTAATTCCCTTGTGCTGAATATGTTATTTTCTAATATTGTAATTTGTTGAGAGATCAAGGATTAAGTATTTAGAGAATAAGGGTAATGTTAGAGAGATCTAATTATTGCTATTTGAGAGGAATTGTCCATGAATTAAAGGAAAATCTAAATTATAGTTGAATAAGTGAAACCTACAATGCAACCAACGTTCCTAACCACTTTCTCCCATAGTTCTCAAGTTTATATTTAATTTCAGCAATTAATAAGTTTAGTTAATTCATAGTTTCAAATCTGAATTTTAATTTAAATCAAATTTTTAGTTATAGGATTTAGTTTTAATTACATTAAAGTGAAAATATACTAAAAACACAACTCCCTGTGGGACGATATTTGGTCTTCCATAGACTATATTACTCGTTGACCCAGTACACTTGCTGGTTAATCAACACTCTTACTCAATAGCATTATTCTCATCAGCATTACAATACTTTTCATTCACATCATGACTTATCTCTTACCACATTCTTACGGTGCTCATAATATCTCATATCTTTTCTCATTGTCTTATCAAAGTTGCCTTATTCAATAAGGACTTAAGCCAAACAGGGTGCTATATCTTTCTCTTCGTGTCTTTTACTTTCAAGACTTCTTGTGTCATTATTAATACCTCATTTGTCTTCTTTTAAATCACATTTCATCAGTTTCACAAACTTATTCGTATCATTTCATTTTCAATACGTAACAGACGTCCATTAGCATGTTACTCTTATTAATCAACAATTCAGATATCATCATGCATAATTAAACATTTAAACATATAACATAAGCATGCTATTTCAAATCATCATCATATAATTCCATCACATGACAACATGTGGTCTTTGTCTCCTTCGTATAAGTGGCCACACAACACAAACAATTGCCACCTACACACACTTATACACCATTTTAGATTTTCATTTTTCTAATCACACACATCATATTAAAATGCTATGCCACCTTAATGAAAAATAATAGGATGCAAAGAATTCACACATCACACAATTATTCATATACACATCATATCAAGTACTCATTTTATTTTAAATTCACTTTAGCTAAAACAATTAACTTCACTATTTGGCTACATTTACATACCCCATTTCATTTTCTAAAATCATATTCTCATATATAAAAGAGATCCTCAAAAGAAAAAGTTCATTTGAGGTCTTTAACTATTTTTACTAATTTAAATACTCAAAATTCGTTTAAAATGCACCCAGAAATAAATTTTCGTAAATAAATCCATAAAATTACAAAATTTACATTTTCAAATTCTACATTTAAAGATGATCGTTTTCATATATAGATCATAATTTTCGGAGTTACGCTTAAAAAGATATGAATTTTCAAAGTCATCAAATCTATTAAAGTTCACAAAGGATTTCACTTCTTAAAAAATCTCAAATAATGAAATCTTCGGCTGTAAATCCATGAAAACATTCATCTTCACATCAATACATCTATTGTTGATAAAATATATTTCAAAAATTTATTTAAAACAGATGAGGAATTTGCGGGTTGTCACACTGAACCTCTGTATCATGAGACGCCGGTACCAAATTGTGGAAACACAAACTTCACCCAAAACCTAGCAGGACCAATCAAGTTCTTGTGATAAACATGTCTAACCTGACCCTGATCATTTCTATTCCAATCCCTACCCTCAATAAATAAATTTCTTTTCAAAGTGTCCAGGGGGTAGGAATCATCATCATAAAGACTCCACCATGAAAACAAGGAAGGGTCAGCCTCAGGTGGGTACTCTGGAAGTTCCATCACTCGGCGAATAGTCGCCGCATCATAAGGTACCTCTCGTCCCCGAACATAACTAATCCTCGGGGCATATGGATCTCTAGCTCTCCACTAGGCATTGGCATAAACTCTCAAACCAACGGCATGCTGAAGTACTCATCAGTCTCTCAAACCCAATCAACCCAATGGTTCTGCCTCAAACACTCTCTAACCTCCTCAATCTCCTTCACACCGATAACCTGTCTGGACAAATTCCCCTCAGACAAAAAGAGCATCGAAGTCTAAGGCACTACCCTCCATTTGGTAATTTTCTTTTCATAAAAATCAGAAGCTTTTGAGTGCTCAAATGACTTACCCTTCCTAGAAGTTCTACCAACAGCCACTCTCTTCCCCTTAGGCATCTTGTTTTTCTCTCAGACAATATATCAAACACTTGGTGGGCAACTAACAATAACAAAATCAACACAACAAACACTAACTCTCCACTCCCCAAACTAATATAAACCAGTCCAAAGTGCAATAGAGAAGAGAGGATGAGTGTTCTTACCACTTAAACCAAGAAAAAATCCGTGCACTTTGAAGCCCTAGAAAGAGAAACCGAATTGAGAAGGAGAGGGAGAATATGAACTTGCATGCACAATGTAGCAACACCAAAGGGATGGGACACTTAAAACTTAAAGAATGTGGAAGGAATTGAGAGATTTGGTGAGGATTTGAGGTAGAATTAAGAAAATTAGTGAATTGGGGTTTCAGGTTTTGGTGAGGGAATAAGGGAAATAGTGAATGAATGAGGGTGAGACCTGTAACACCCCGTCTAAAACCTCGTATTTGTTTTAAGCAATAAAGAGATTTGTGTTTGAGAAAGTGTTTTTAAAAGGGTATTTCTTGAATGGATTTCTTATTTCATGGTTTTAAAGGATGAATGATTTTAAAGAAATGATTTTCAAGGAATGATTTTATAAGTTTTAAAGTTGAGTTTGAGAAATGACTAAGTATTTAATATTTTTGTATTTTAAGGAAATTGTGATTTTTGTGCATGAATTATTTTATAAGAAGAAAATTTATTTTCTATGTGTGTGCATGTATGTGTGTGTTCGGCCATGTATGTATGTGCATGCTAGGCCTTTATTTTTTTTAGAAGCCCATGGAATAGGTTAGAACCATGTAGAGATTAAGTTAGTAGAAAAGTGTGATTAAGGGAATAATCAACCAATAGGAAGTGAGATGAGTGCCTTAATTCACTCTCTTTGTCTAGTTGAAGTGACCTAAGCCATGCAACTTTTTGGAAAGCCAAAATTGCCCCTCACCATTTCACTCTTGACCGAATTCTCCAAGGGCCAAGAAGGGAAATACACGCTTGCCTATATAAATCTAAAGCCTTAGTTCATTTCCATTCATTTTCCTTCATTTCCCATTCATTTTCTAAACACTAATCCTAAGAGTCCAACAAGCTCTTAGAGAGAGAGAAATAGAGAGAGAGGCCGAGAGCTTGGAGAGGAAGAAGAAGGAGATCAAGTCCAAAACCTAGGCTTTTCTTTTGAAGATCAAGTCTAGTAGGTTGAAGATCTTCTCTTTTCTTTGGTGTATTTCGAAGATCCTAGAGTTGTTAGAGTAGTTTTTATTTTCTAAAGTCTTGTAATCTTCATCTCTTCTTGCATGTTTATTTTCATGGTTGATCTATGATTGCATGTAATTTTAAAGCCTTGATCTTGAGTTTTCAAGAGCTAAATGAACTTGTAGAACTCTAAATCTTGGACTTTGTGATTCGGCCATACCTAGAAAACTAGGTCATGATGCTTTTAAATTGATTCAAGCTCTTGCATGTTAGTTTTATGTTTACAAAAGTTGATTTGAGATGTTGAAATGCTTTGATCTTGATAAAAGCTTTGATTTTTGGTTTTGATCTTTAAAAAGCTTTGATCTTTGCCTTGATCTTTGAAAAAGTTTTGATCTTGAGTCATGCATGTGATTTTCACACAAAAAGCTTTGATCTTGATCTTTGCATGTGATTCTTGAATCAAAAAGTCTTGATCTTTTGTTTGCATGTCACGGTTTTAGTAAGGAAATCAAGGAAATTAACTTTTGAAAAGTGGTTTTGTTTTGATCTAAGTCTATTGTTCATGCTTGTTAAAGATTTGAATTTTTCTCTTATTTTTGGGGTTGAATATTCGGCTAAAGCTTAGAACTAGGAGATCATGATTTGTTTTTCATGAAAAAGGCTCTTGCATGTTAATTTCTTCTTGATTCAAGTATTTTTCAAAGTGCATGCAAGGAAAATAAAAATGAAATTTTGGTTTAAAGAGGTAAAGAGGTCACGGTTTTATGCTTGAAAAAGGAAGTGGTATTTTAAAAACCATGTGTTAGAAAGTGCATGATTTGATTTGAGGATTTTAAGGTTTGCATGTTGAAAAAGTGAGCCAAAACCATGTTTTTGTCATGATGGTGTTCGGCCTATGCATGTGTACTAGACTAGGTTCTTTTTCTTATGAAGTGACTTGAAGTACTAAGTGTGTTTTGTGATTTAATGTTAAGTTAAATTATTTAAATTTGTGTTGTGGTGGTTTTCCTTCAATTCGGTTTTTGTGAAAGAAAATGAGTGAGTGAGTTTGATTATTTCAATGAGTATTTTAATGGTTTTTATTTTTAACCCTTTGCTGTCCAAGATTTATTCATAAGGTATTTTCATTTTTAAAAGTGTTTTGATTAATGAAAAGTGTGAATTTCAAGTACTGTTTGAAGTAATAAAAAGCTAGATTGAAAATTATTGATTTTTCGGTGTTTAAAGAATTAAGAAGGTGGCTGGACCGATTTCATACAGCCACATAAAATCATTATTTAATTTGTATTCATATAAGTTTTTCAAATGATTTTAAGGAATTTCAAGTACAAGAAAGATTGGATTTGTTTTGATAAATGGTTGTGTTTTAAAGAAAGAAATGAAAAGAAAATAAGAGTTTTTCTATTTCAAGGAAAAGAGAACAAGTGATGATTTTAAATTGAAATAGATTTTTGACGCAAACGTATTTTATTACGAGGTATTCTTAAGATGGTGGGACTGAATCTCAAGGAGAAGCTAGAGATTTTCGAGGACAAAGCGTTTCGCTTGCTGGGATAAGAGGTGAGTGAGTGAGTGAGTGAGAGTGCTGTGTACCCGTAACGTGGTTTCCTGTAATCCGAGTATATGGGCTGTGAACGTATTGAGGTTTACGTGACATATCATGTGCTAAATGCTTATCTGTTTTGTTAAATGTGATGCATGTTTGATTCTGTTATATTCTGAATTTCATTGTGTTTATACTGTTGAATATATTTTATTCTGTCTGGAAGATCTGAATATTGTTATATGTGATAATGAGAATCATGAGAAAGAGTAAGATTTGAGATTAAGTGGAAAGTTAAGGAAAGATTATAAGTGTTGAGATCCAAGGATGTTCCAGTGAGCCGTGATGCTAAGATGATGCACAAGATATGGAGATCCTGATCGTGGAGCTGAGATCGTGCTTGCGGATTCAAGACGGAGGATGGTCTTCAAGTGGCTATTGAGAAGTATCAAGAGGATACAAGAGGATCATGAGAATTCATACGGGAACAATGTGATGATGATTGCCAAGTGGCTAGTGAAAGAGAAAGAGATATGTGATGTTTCGGGGAACGAATATAACCCTTAGTGGTCGGGACTTGTCGAAGGGATGAATCAAGGGCGAGCCGACCTTAGGTTAATTAAAGAACATAAAAGACTTTAAAAGACTTTAACATAAGCGGTGAGTTATGAGTGTGAGTGCGAAGTAGTGGAGAGGAAGATACCATGGGTATCTGCGGATACTCAGGTGGAGATTGCATGAGGGGAAGGCAAGGACGGTGAACGTCAAGAAGCCTGGAGTATATTTCTAGGAGGAACGAATCCCACATGTGGCATACGAACGTGGTAAGGACTGGGTCCTAAGCCGTGGTAAGTTCTGCACCGCGAACTAGAAATAGTACTGTCACCCCCTTGATTGCAAATCTAGAGCAGTGAGAGGGACTGGAATGGGGCATTGTGATTTGCCACTGTACCCGAGTTTTTCTACAGTGATCCTTGGTTATTTGATATGATAAGATATGAATTGAATTTATTTGAGACTGTACCCGAGATTTCTACAGTTCTCCTGGCTTGGAGCCAATTGTTGTGACAGTTGTCGTGCCCGCCTGGTAAAGGTCCTGTACTCCTGTTAGCTTCCGACTAGGTTGGATGGATGACCGAGGAGATGTAGACGTGTGAGTCGTTTTTCCTCAGTGATGGTTTTTCCCCACCTCATTGAGTGAATCGATTACGATAAGTCTTAAGATTAATGAAAGATTCTAAGAATGAAAGTATAAGTAAATTCTTGAAGGATTGAGAAAGATTTGTGATACTAAGTACAATGAGTTGTTTGGCAATGAGTGATGATATTATTATGTTTGGATTATTATTATATGCTTTGTTATACTTACTTCATTTATGTTATGTGTATAACATGTTATATGTGATGATAATGATGTGATTATATTGTGCTATATGTTTATGTTATACTGTTCCAGTTATATTAGTCTGTTCCACTATCTGTCTGTCTTTCTATTGAGTCTACCCTAAGACCGCATGGTCAACCCGTTGGTGTTCGGAACACTGACTCTCTCCTACCATGTTGTCGTATTGGCATTCGCCGGTATTGCAACGGGTAGATGGCGTATCATGTAGCAATCCACATGTGGCCTCTTCAAGGAGGAGCATGGGAGGTTGTCCCTGAAGGTTGGATTTGGAGAGGTGAAACTCGGTTGGAGATCGATGATCCCAGGCATATTCTACGAGGGATGAGTCTGGACGTGCATGTAGGGCAGGTCACTCTTCGTGACTATCAGGATGGCAGACCGAGGGAGCATCATGAGTATGATGGCGATCCCGCACCATTAGCAGCAGTGATTCCGTAGCCGATGGAGGAGGAAGACGCCAGTGACTCTGGTCACGAAGCGGAGACGGATTCTAGTGAGGAGATGGAAGCGGATGCTAGTTCGGCTGAAGAGTGATGTCCGGCGTTCTGTGTCTAGATGTCTTAGTGTCTAGGATCTAGGTTCCCAATCGAGGATTACCTTGTGAAGTACTATGGATGTAATTCAGCTACTTTTAATTATGTTTTTAATTAAGCTTCAAACCTGGTTTGTAATCTTTTTGTAACTATGAACTGCTTTTGGAAAATTGCTGGAGATGAGACTCCGTTGTTTATGGTTTATAATGATAACAATGTTATGAAATGTGATAGTGTTTTGGTTACAAGAAGTTTTAAAGTGACAACTCGATTTTCAAGCAAGTGATGTCAGTAACTAATGAACTCATGTTTTCAAAAAAAAAAATGACCTCATTTTTACAATAAATTGACAATAAATTAGTTATGGTTTTGGAAGTGAAAATCGGGCTGTTACAAGACCCCTCTGGGCGTGGCCCTTATTGTCCCGCGCGCTCCTAGGCGCGGATCTACCTGTGAGAACCCCCTTTTTTAAAATTATTTTAGCATTTCAACCCCCCTTTCTGAACCACTAACCCCAGCCACGCCTGGGCGTGGGGTTTCCATGCCTGGGCGTGACCAATCAAACTTTGATTTTCAATTTTTCTCTTTTTTTATATATAATAAAAAGGGAAACTAAAAACACACAAAAATAATAAAAATTAACAACTACCTAAAAAAATAAACAAACTAAGAGGGAACTACTTAAAATCTTGGGCTGCCTCCCAATAGCGCTTGTTTAACGTCCCGAGCCTGACGTTTGTCCTTCATTCAAGGATCAAGGGGTTGCCAAATACCGCCACAAGGTAGAAACCTTGCTCACAATACCATCATTATCACTTTCTCCAGTCTGGACACTCATTAGCGAGACAAAGTACTCCTTAATAAGTGGGGTTTTTCAAAAATTTGAATTATACCTTGCTCCCCATTCACACGAAGTATTATCTCTCCCCTAGGCACATCAATTACAGCTCCAGCTGTGACCAAAAATGGTTTCCCAAAGATAAGAGGAATGTGTTCATCCTCCTCTATGTCTAGAACCATAAAATCAACTGGTAGTATAAAATCATGGACTTTCACCAAAACATCCTCCACCAAGCCATAAGGGCGGAGGACAGACTTATGAGACAGACTTATCAGCTAATTGAAGCATGGCCTCTATAGGCCTAGCCTCCCCAATACCCAGATCATTAAATAGGGACAAAGGGATTATATTTATGCTAGCTCCTAAATCACAAAGATCCTTATCTTGGTAATCCTTGCCAATGTTGAATGAAAGATTAAAGCTCCCAGGGTCCTTCATCTTGTTTGGAAGCTTCTTCTGAAGAATAGTGCTGCACTCATGGGTTAGCATCACAGTCTCCTCCACTAGCATCTTCCTCTTATTTGTTAGCAAGTCCTTCATCAACCGTGCATAAGTAGACATCTGTTCAAGAGTTTCAGCAAACGAAATGTTTATCTGAAGCTTCTTAAACACCTTCATAAACCTTGCGAACTGCTTCTTATCTTCTTCCTTCTTCAACCTTTGAGGAAAAGGCACCTTGGTTGGTGCTGGTGATGTTTGGGCCTTAGCCTGATTTGCAGGTGAATCCTGCTTCTTTTTCTCCTCAGATGTGTCCTTGTCAACTGGCTTCTTCAACTCATCCTTCTTCCCATCTTCAGCTCCATTGCTCTTCATCTTAGGCTCCTCATACGATTTGCCACCACGAAGAGTTATGGCATTGCATCTTTCCTTTGGATTGGTGATTGTGTCACCAGGAAATGTTCCTGGCAACCTCTCTGATATTTGCTTGGAAATCTGACCCACTTGCACCTCCAAATTCCTGATGCTAGCTCTCTGGTTGGCGAAATTCGCCCTAGTCTCATCTATGAAGTTGTTGGTTGAAGTAGCCAATTTATCCACTGCTATCTCCCAGGTCTGTTTCTGTGGCTGAGGCGGGTTCAAGGCCGGACTATTCCATGAGAAATTCGGGTGATTCCTATACCTCAGATTGTAGGTGTTGGAAAACATATTGTTCCTTTGTTGACCTCCACCACCCACATAATTGGCTTGCTCCTCAATAGTCTCTGAGCTCTTCCCAACATCAGGTTAACATTCACCATTGCGGTGATTCCCACCACAGAAATCACAGACTAAGTTGACTACAACTGTCAACTGAGTTTGTCCCATGTGCTTTTCCAATGTAGCTATCTGTTGCTGCATCTCTCTATTCTGCTGGAGAAGGGTCTGAACTTGAGTGGAGCCCAGATCAGAGTTCCTTAGGATGTTCCACTCACTTAGGGCTTGGCTGCTGTTATAAGCCATTGTCTCCAGTATATCCTTTGCCTCTTCTACTGTCTTCTTAATCAGTGAACAACCAGCTGCCGCATCAACCATCCCCTTATTAGACATCTTCAATCCATCATAGAACAAATGGATCTGCAACCACACAGGCATAGCATTAGTGTGACACTTAAGCATCTGATTGTAGCGCTCCCAGGCTTCGTGTTGTGGCTCATTATCCTCTTGAATAAAGGAATTTACATCTTGCCGAAGCTTAGCTTACTCTCCAGCTGGAAGGAACTTGTCAATGAATCTTCTAACAAGTACTTCCCTGGAGGAAAGACTTCCCGATGGCTGATTACGAACCCAGTTGTACGCCTTTTCCTTCAAAGGTAAAAGAAAAATCCTTATCCTGATGGTCTCCTCTGAAGCACCTTGGATTTTGAAGAAATCCAACATACCCAAGAAGTTGGCTATGTGATCAGTCGGATCTTGATGTGGCACTCTACTGAACTGATCGTGCTTGATTAAATGGATGTACTATGGATCAATCTCAAAGGATTCAGTAGTGATGATTCACCAGTGATGGGTGGCCTAACTATGCTAGATGTTCATATGTTAGGATCAACAATTGCATAGTCAGCCAGAGTCATTCTTCTGGGTGGAGGCGTTGCTTGCTCAGCCTCTCTTTTAGTTCTCTCACCACCTCTTTTAGCTCTCTCGGCCATCTTATCCTTTTGTTCTTTCCTTTGTTGACGGGTGTGACTCTTCCTACTTCTTTAACTCTTCTGAATCTCAGGATCGAACGGAATAATTCCTTTACCACCTGCAGAACGCAAATTCATAAAGGGTTAAGCAACACCTGTTAATAAAGAACAAGAACAATTAAGATAAAATATTTGAGATAAAATAAATTTCCTATTTAATTACTCCTAAGTACCAAAAATTAATTTTAATCGAATTCCAATCCCCAGCAATGGCGCCAAAAACATGTTGATGTTGATACTAGCAAGTGTACTAGATCACAAGTAATATAATGAAAGTAAATTATCGTTCCACTCGGGGATTGTGAGTTGTTTCCAAATAATATTCACCAAAGGCGTAGTTAAAAGAGAAATTTATAAGTTTTTACTATTTAAAATAATATAAACAAACCAATTAAAAAAAAATCAATTAAAAATAATGTTTGTGAGACAAATAGAGAAAGGCGTTAGGAACTCACTTTCATTGAAAGACTTGTTTACTAATTATGAATCTCTGTTTTTCATTAAATCCATGACATCCCAGAGGTAATAAAAACCAGATGTCTCTGCTAATTTATGTTTCTTATTCGATATGAGACCCTTAATGTCTTAAGTGATTTGACATTCGAATAACCATTAATTAAGAACATCAGAATATTAAAGTTATATAAGCTGTAGCTGTATGTCTACACACTAGGTGGCTATAATGTTTGATTGAACATCCTATTCTAACTCTCATATGTCTCTTGTTGTATTAGAGATCTAAAACAAAACATAAATTAGCTACTTTCGTGAATTGGAATTAAAACACAACCAAACAATAGATTTGAATGAAAAACATTAATTCATAAATTATATAAACTTATCCATATAAATCCACCATGTTCCTAACTACAAAGGGTTTTAGTTACACTTAATAAAAGAATAGATAGAAGAAACAAAATAGGATTCCCTATCATAGACAATAAGGAATTACCTCTAACTCTCTCTTCCAATGAAGTGCAGAATATGCAATCTTTCTCTTTCTCTAAAAGCTACTAAACCTAATGCTAAGTCCTAGAATATGTAGAAAAGACTAATCTTAAAACGAATCAAACTAAATTCTATCAGAATCCTCAAAAACAAAATAGATAAGCCCAACTCGTAGGCCCACGCGCCCAGGCGCAGCCCTCCCATGCCTAGGCATGGGTCCAAATTCTGCTATCCCTCCCTTCTACGTGGCTTACTCGCCTGGGCGTGACATTTCTCACGCCTGGGCGTGTGAGTCCCTGAATTGGCTGAGTTTTCTTTATTGTTTTCTGACTTTTTACACCCCATCTCTGACATTTGAACCCCTTTGTGGGCAACATTTATGAACAACATTTTTCTCCATTCTAGCTCCGATCTCATGGTCTTCAAAGCTCATTTCCATTCCAAAGCATAAATCATCAAATAAAGCTTCAAATTCCTGAAATCAAACCCAAAACGGATCAAAACTTTCAAGGATTCTAAATTACCTAACTTTCCTAAAAACATAACAAAATCCTATTATTTACTCAAGAAACAAACCAAATCTACAGTAAAAGGGACTTAATTATTGCTCAAAAAATCATATATTAGACCCAAATCAGAAGTCATCGCATTTATTCCTGTGAATATGTGTTATTCTAGAGTTTGTGGTTTTTCGTAGCCACCATTCATGGCCAAGAAGAGAGGGAGGCCACCTAAACAAACGCAAACGGATTCACCAAGTACCGCAAAGAAGGATGATCACTCTCGTTCTACACAATTGGAGAAGGTGTTAGAGACCGTTGAGGAGATTCGTGGGAAATTGGCAGGGAGGTGCGCCGCAGGATGAGAGCGCTGGTGCACAAAACCGGTCTGGTGTTGATGCGCGTGACCCTGGCGCGGGTGCACCAAGCCCTGGCGCGTCAGCACCGACTCGTGCGGCTGGAGTAGCATCCGGTGCGCGCGATTTGCAGCGCTCTGATGCTGGCGCTAGCACTGGTCCAGTCGCGGGTGCGGTTAGTGCAGGCATGGGCGCGGTTGGTGCAGGCGTGGGCGCGGGTGCTGCAGGTGTAGGCGCGGGTGGTGCGGGCGCTGGTGGCAGCGGCGCGTGTGCTAATGCAACCAAACCAGGTGCTGATGCGAAGGAAGGGAAATTCCCATTAGTGTTGGATAGTTTTGACATCTCCAAGTTACGTAATGCTGGGGAGAAGCTCAAATTTGACAAGCCTGAGTTGAAAGAGGGAACTTCTTTTGGGAAGATTGAAGCCAGTGATGTTGAACAAGAAGTGCAATATTGGCAGAATGCTAGAGTATGTTATGTCCTTGGATCAAGGCCTCCCTATGCGGTGATCAATGGTTACACCAAGAAGGTTTGGGGTAGTTATGGGATTGACAAAGTCCTGATGAATAATGATGGGACAATTGCTGTGAGGCTCAACACAATAGAGGCCAGGAACACAGTGCTAGAGATTGGTGTCTTTCACTTCGATAAGAAACCTATGATTCTGGCTCCGTGGACTGGAAGACCTGTGACAAAGAGTTTCCTTGATCGTGTGTCCATATGGATACAGTTTTTTCGAATCTGAATTTGAAGTTCTGGGGTGCTGCAGCATTGAGCAAGATTGCAAGTTTAGTTGGCACACCGATTATGGTTGATCAGGTAACCCAAGACAAGAACCGTATCAATTATGCAAGAGTGCTAATAGAGGTAAACCCTGCTGTCCTGCTTGATGAAGTTTATTTTGAGGATGAGAAGGGGAATGTTATCAGTCAGAAGGTTGTGTATGAATGGAAGCCAATACTTTGTACCAAATGTTCCACTTATGGCTGTTGGAAGTCAAGCTGGTTGGAAGGCATGATTCAAACTCTCTATGGACTTCAAGTTTTATTCAAGTATGTGTTTTGATGATAACAAGCCAACTCAAGTTCAAGCTCACAAGTGCAAGTCTCAAGGTTGAAGACTCAAGCAAGCTTAAGAATAGAAACCTTCTCCTTAGATCAAATGTAAGGTAATGAAGTTTTTGTTTCCTTAAAAGTTACAAAGCCAATAAAGTTTTTCATTTTAGGAGAGAAGAAGAAAAACGTGTTTTTGCATATAAAAGTGTTTTTCTGCATTTAACCTTAGTGAAATACTTGATGTTACAAAACTCTGTATATTTGTATGTTTGCAATGAGAGTAATCGATTATCTCATAAAGTAATCGATTAACTTTGTTGCATCATAGAAAAATCAGAGAGGCTGTAATCGATTAACTGAATCTTGTTAATCAGTTACTTTCTTATGAAAGTAATCGATTACATTACTCAAGTAATCGATTATAATTGTTGCATCATATATTTTTCAGAGGCTTAGTAATCGATTACAAGCTCTATAGTAATCGATTACATGATGTTGCATCATATGCAAACCAGAGGCTCAGTAGTCGATTAACTCCCTAGTGTAATCGATTATTATAAGTTGCATCATACAATGAACAGGAGTGGTGTAATCGATTAACTATTATTAGCCTAATCGATTACATGGTTTTCAAATGTATTTAAGAATTTCTATTTTTGAAGGAATAATCGATTATCTTCAGAAAGTAATCGATTACTTCATGTTTTATTGAAAAACGTGTCAGAATCATTTTTATTATTTCCTGATTTGTTTTTATATAAAAGATTCTGATATATTTTACAAAATTCGAAAATGATTTTAATTTTGAATTATTTCCTTTTTGGTTTTAAGAATCAAATCTTTATTTTATTTCGGAAATCGTTTTGATTTTATTTTGATTTTAAAACTTATTTCAAATCCTATTTTATTCTATTTTGATTTTTTTTATTTATTAAAAATCTTTGTTGATTCAAAAATCATTTTCCTTTTAAATAAAGATCACTCCAACATTGAAAACAGTTTTCACGATCGGACTTTTTATTTTATTCATTCATTCACGTTTCTCTCTTCTTCTTCTTCTCAAGTCTTCTGCTTTTCATCGTTCATATTTTTCGAAGAGCAAAACTTATATTGGCTGAGTAAACTCTAAGAGAAACTTCTACTTCACTATCATAGAGCATATTGTTGTATCCGTGTTGTGAGAACACAAAAAGCTATTGTAATCACTTAGAGTTGTAAACTTCTACTTCACTATCATTGTAATCGTTCTAAACCTTAGTGGTTAGGGAGAGAATCCCTTAGTGGACGTGTGATACGTCGTAGGGCGAGGAACCCTGCTGTGTGATTGAGGCCCCTAGCGAACGGAGGTTCCTAGTAGTGTGCGGGGTGCTCTTGGTTGTAATAGGGTGCAGCTCTATTGCTTGGTATAAGAACTCTCAGGCGGGTCGCTTGGGGACTGGACTAGGCCTTTCGACGGGAAGGCTGAACCAGTATAAAATTCACCGGTGCAAGCTTTTCTATCCCTATCTCTTTTACTTTCCGCATATTTAATTTTTACGTTTCCGCGCTACTCGTTTATTTTTTTCTATCGATTTCGTGATCCATTTCGAATGTTTAATCTCTCCATCTCAAATCAATTTTTTATTTGTTACAAATTTTTCAATACATAATAAAACTTGATTCACCCCCCCTCTCGAGATTTTGAGGCCAAAACCAACAATTGGCATCAGAGCTAGTCTCTTGTGTTAAGACTTAACCGTCTCAAGAGTATGGCTTCAAACTCTCTGTTTGGAGGTGAAGGGAGTTCTACTAACCGTCCTCCCATGTTTGATGGGGTAGGGTACGCGTATTGGAAAGCCCGTATGAAAATTTTTATTCAAGGAGTTGGATTAAAAGTTTGGGATGCTGTTGTAAATGGTCCCTATGTTCCTACCCATGTGGTTAATGGTAACACCGTCGATAAGCCTATGGCTGAATGGACGGAGGAGGAGGAACGTAGAGTCCAGTACGACTTGAAAACGAAAAGTATTATAACATCTGCTTTGAGCTATGATGAGTTTTTCAGGATATCAACATGCGAGACAGCACAACAGATGTGGGATATGCTGGAAGTAACGCATGAAGGTACAACTGAAGTAAAGAGGTCGAGAATCAATACGTTGACTGGTGAATATGAGCTATTCAGAATGAAAGATGGAGAATCGATTCAAGAGATCCAAAAACGCTTCAAAATGATTGTAAATCAACTGACGACATTGGGGAAGAAATTCACCAATGAGGATCTCATTAACAAAGTCCTAAGGTGTTTGGGAAGAGATTGACAACCCAAAGTGACGGCGATTGCTGAATCGAGAAATTTATCAACAATGACGCTGGCAACCCTGTTTGGAAAATTACAAGAACATGAGAGTGAACTAAAAAGGTTGGCTCAGCATGAAGAGGAAAACAAGAAAGTAAAAAGCTTAGCATGCAAGGCTGAAGCACCTGCAGCTGAAAGTGACTCGGACAAAGAATTATTGAATGATGAACACATGGGTCTATTGGTGAAAAAGTTCGGGAAATTTCTGAGGAAGAAGAATTTCAACAGGAGATACAACAACAAGAGTGGAGGCTCAACCATCAAATGTCATGAGTGTGGCAAGCCTGGTCACATTAGAGCAGACTGCTATCAATTGAAAAAGAAAGAGAATTCAGAAAAAGGCACCTCAAGTTCAAAGAAAGGAAAGCAAGCATACTTGAGATGGCTGGACAATGAAGGAAGTTCGGATGAGGATTCAAAAGAACAAGAGGAGACCGCCAACCTATGCTTGATGGCTCACGACAATGAGGCAACTACTGAACTAAACTTTTCTTATGATGAGTTACAAGAAGCATTTGAAGAATTACATGAGGAATCGATGAGGTTATCCTTATTAGTTTCTCTAGAAAAGAAAAATTCAGCTTCTATTTTAGAAAAGAATAAAGAACTTACTAAAGAAAATGAATTTTTGAAAAATCAAAATAAGGAGCTGAATTTGACTTTGAAAAATTCTTCAAACACTTCGAGTAATAACACTAAATTCAAAGCTAGTTCTTCTTCTTGTAAATTCTGCAAGGACTTGGTTAAAGAAGTTGAAGATTTAAAAGAAACCCTTGCTAAATTTACAAAAGGTAGAAATACTTTAAATTTAATGTTAGGGAGACAAAAATGTTTCTTTAATAGAGCGGGTTTAGGATATCAACCCGGTAGACATCAAAAGAATCTAAGTACCATTTTTGTCCCTGCTGGTAATCATAAGAAACCTCTTATTATTTGTCATATTTGTGGTAAAAAGGGCCATGTTGCACATGAATGCATACACCGAAAAGTGAAGTTCGTTAAACCGAACAATGAAGCTAGAAGGTGGCATGATTTAAACTATGGCTATACTAACGCTCAAGGACCCAAAAAGATATGGGTACCTAAAAAGAAATCTTGAATTCTTTGCTTGTAGGTTACTCCGGAAGGAAGGAAGTCGTGGTGGTACTTGGACAGCGGATGCTCAAAACATATGACTGGAGATAAATCTAAATTTTCGCATCTCGTGCCTAAGGACCAAGGACATGTGACTTTCGGAGATAACAATCAAGGAAAGATTATCGGAATCGGTAAAATTGGTACACCTCCTAACCCTTGCATTGAAAATGTTTTACATGTTGAGGGCCTAAAACACAATCTTCTAAGCATTAGTCAATTGTGTGATAAAGGCAATAGGGTTATATTTGATTCTGATAGATGTATTATCGAGGGAAAAATTGATAATCTTATTAAGCTAATTGCTCGCAGGATAAACAATGTTTATGTTATTGATTTTGATTCAATTCCCTCAAATGATACGAAATGTTTACTATCTAAAGAGGATGAATCGTGGCTATGGCATCATAGAATAGGTCACATCCACATGGCTCATTTAAATAAAATTTCTTCTAAAAACTTAGTATTTGGTTTTCCAAAGCAAAATTTTTATTTTTCTGAAAAATGTGATCCTTGTTCTAAATCAAAACTCACAAGGGCAAATTTTCCTTCTAAAAATCTTGTTTAAACTCAAAGGCCCTTGGAACTTTTACATATGGATCTTTTTGGACCTTGTTAAACGAAAAGCTTTGGTGGCAACTATTATTGTTTAGTTATTGTGGATGACTATTCTAGGTATACATGGACGCTTTTTATTACTCATAAAAATGACGCATTTCATGAATTTAAAAAGCTAGCCAAGATTATTCAAAACCAATTGCATTTAAGCATTGCATCCATTAAAACTGATCATGGTGGAAAATTTGAAAATCATCTTTTTGAAAAGTTTTGCGAAAAACATGGAGTTAAGCATTATTTTTCCGCTCCAAGAACTCCAGAGCAAAATGGGGTTGTGGAGAGGAAAAATCGTTCATTAAAAGAGCTTTCTAGAACAATGCTTAATGACATGAATTTGCCTGCATACTTTTGGGCCGATGCAGTGAGTACAGCTTGTTATGTTATGAACCGTGTTTTAATTAGGCCTATTTTAAAGAAAACCCCCTATGAGCTGTACAAGGGGAGAAAACCAAATATTTCCCATTTTCGAGTTTTTGGTTGTAAATGTTATGTGCATAATAATGGTAGAGAAAATCTAGGAAGTTTTGAGGCTAGAGCTGATGAGGGCATTTTCCTTGGATATTCTGCTTCGAGCAAAGCATATAGGATTTACAATAAATCTCGTAATACTATTGAAGAATCTATTCATGTATCATTTGACGAATCCGATCCCAGAAGGTTGGGAAAGGTATCTGTTAATGACATTTCAGGTATTCTTGGAGATTTATTCATTGATGAGGATGAGGAGCCGAATGCAAAAGGAAAGGAACATTCCGAAAGCAATGGAAAATAAGATGAATCAGTTGAAGAGAAAACTCAAGAACAATCCATGGAACTCAACACTGATTTGCCTAAGGAATGGAGGACATCGAGGCACCATCCTATTGATCAGATCATTGGAGACATTTCAAAAGGTGTAAGTACTCGCAATTCTATTAGCAATCTGTGTAACTTCTTTGCATTTGTTTCTCAAGTAGAACCAAAGAATTATTCTGAGGCTATGCTTGATGAGCATTGGCTTTTGGCAATGCAAGAGGAATTAAACCAGTTCGAAAGAAATCAGGTGTGGGAACTTGTTCCTAGGCCTGAGTCTCATCCGATTATTGGAACTAAGTGGATTTATAAAAATAAACTTGATGAGGCTGGTTTAATTGTTCGAAACAAATATAGGCTAGTTGCACAAGGTTACAACCAGGAAGAGGGGATAGATTATGAGGAAACATTTGCCCCTGTTGCTAGGTTGGAAGCCATTAGACTGCTTTTAGCTTTTGCATGCATTTTAGACTTTAAATTATATCAGATGGACGTAAAGAGTGCCTTTCTTAATGGTTTTATAAATGAAGAAGTTTATGTGTCTCAACCTCCTGGCTCTGAAAATTATGAACACCCTGATTATGTTCTTAAACTGAAAAAGGCTTTGTACGGGTTGAAACAAGCTCCTAGAGCGTGGTACGACCGTCTTAGCAAATTTTTATTGGAAAATAATTTTGAAAGAGGGAAGGTTGATAACACACTTTTTATCAAAAAGAAAGGAAACGACATTCTTTTAGTTCAAATTTATGTTGATGACATTATTTTCGGTGCTACTAATGAAATCCTTTGCAAGGAATTTTCTAGTATGATGCAGGAAGAGTTCGAAATGTCTATGGGCGAGCTGAACTTTTTCCTGGGATTACAAATAAAGCAAGCGAAGGATGGAATCTTCATTAGTCAAACTAAATACTGCAAAGAATTACTGAAAAGATTTGGCATGGATAAGGCCAAGGCAGTAGCAACACCAATAAGCACATCTTGTTACTTGGACAAAGACGAAGGAGGTGAATCCGTAGAAATTACAAAGTATCGAGGTATTATCGGATCCCTTCTCTATTTAACGGCAAGTAGGCCGGATATAATGTTTAGTGTGTGTCTTTGTGCCCGGTTCCAGTCGAATCCAAAAGAAACGCACATGGTTGCTGCCAAGCGTATAATGAAATATTTGTGTGGCACAACTGATATGAGTTTGTGGTACCCCAAAGGTTCTTCTTGTAATCTTGTTGGGTATTCTGATTCTGACTTTGCTGGTTGCAAAGTAGATAGAAAAAGCACTAGCGGCACTTGTCATCTTCTTGGAAATTCATTGGTATCATGGGCTAGCAAGAAACAGTCTAGTGTGGCCATATCTACAGTTGAGGCTGAATATGTCGCCGCAGGTAGTTGTTGTGCACAGATTTTGTGGCTGAAACAGCAACTCCTAGACTTCGGTGTAAGTCTAGATCACATTCCCATTAAATGTGATAATACCAGTGCTATTAGTATTACCAAAAACCCAGTGCAACATTCTCGCACGAAGCATATAGAGATTCGACACCATTTTATTCGTGATCATATTCAAAAGGGTGATTGCATTATTGAGTATGTTGATACTTCGCGGCAGTTGGCTGATATCTTTACGAAACCGCTTCCAAAAGAAAACTTCTTTTTTATTCGTAGAGAAATTGGTTTAACTTCTGCCTCTCACCTCTTTTGAGTATGTGAGTCTATATATCTCTCTTGTTATTATTGATGCATCTTCTTAGTGTTTCAGGGGGAGATAGCACATCTTTTTGATGATTACAAAAGGGGGAGAGATATTCTGATATACATGACTAAGACATTCAGGGGGAGATACTCTGAATGATGCACAAATATAAGCATCTATACAGGGGGAGAAGAATTTGATATACTATATTTCCTGTCTTTTGTGTTCTAAGGAAGGTTTTAGTATTTTATATGTATATACTGCTTGTATAACACTTGTGATTCAAATAATAAAGAGCATATCAGAATGGTTGTTTGTCATCATCAAAAAGGGGGAGTGTTGGAAGTCAAGCTGGTTGGAAGGCATGATTCAAACTCTCTATGGATTTCAAGTTTTATTCAAGTATGTGTTTTGATGATAACAAGCCAACTCAAGTTCAAGCTCACAAGTGCAAGTCTCAAGGTTGAAGACTCAAGGAAGCTTAAGAATAGAAACCTTCTCCTTAGATCAAATGTAAGGTAATGAAATTTTTGTTTCCTTAAAAGTTACAAAGCCAATAAAGTTTTTCATTTTAGGAGAGAAGAAGAAAAACATGTTTTTGCATATAAAAGTGTTTTTCTGCATTTAACCTTAGTGAAATACTTGATGTTACAAAACTCTGTATATTTGTATGTTTGCAATGAGAGTAATCGATTATCTCATAAAGTAATCGATTAACTTTGTTGCATCATAGAAAAATCAGAGAGGCTGTAATCGATTAACTGAATCTTGTTAATCAGTTACTTTCTTATGAAAGTAATCGATTACATTACTCAAGTAATCGATTATAATTGTTGCATCATATATTTTTCAGAGGCTTAGTAATCGATTACAAGCTCTGTAGTAATCGATTACATGATGTTGCATCATATGCAAACCAGAGGCTCAGTAATCAATTAACTCCCTAGTGTAATCGATTATTATGAGTTGCATCATACAATGAACAGGAGTGGTGTAATCGATTAACTATTATTAGCCTAATCGATTACATGGTTTTCAAAATGTTTTTAAGAATTTCTATTTTTGAAGGAATAATCGATTATCTTCAGAAAGTAATCGATTACTTCATGTTTTATTGAAAAACGTGTCAGAATCATTTTTATTATTTCCTGATTTGTTTTTATATAAAAGATTCTGATATATTTTACAAAATTCGAAAATGATTTTAATTTTGAATTATTTCCTTTTTGGTTTTAAGAATCAAATCTTTATTTTATTTCGGAAATCGCGCGATCGTTTTGATTTTATTTTGATTTTAAAACTTATTTCAAATCCTATTTTATTCTATTTTGATTTTGTTTTATTTATTAAAATACTTTGTTGATTCAAAATCGTTTTCCTTTTTAAATAAAGATCACTCCAACATTGAAAACAGTTTTCACGATCAGACTTTTTATTTTATTCATTCATTCACGTTTCTCTCTTCTTCTTCTTTTCAAGTCTTCTGCTTTTCATCGTTCATATTTTTCGAAGAGCAAAACTTATATTGGCTGAGTAAACTCTAAGAGAAACTTCTACTTCACTATCATAGAGCATATTGTTGTATCCGTGTTGTGAGAACACAAAAAGCTATTGTAATCACTATCATTGTAATCGTTCTAAACCTTAGTGGTTAGGGAGAGAATCCCTTAGTGGACGTGTGATACGTTGTAGGGCGAAGAACCCTGCTGTGTGATTGAGGCCCCTAGCGAACGGAGGTTCCTAGTAGTGTGCGGGGTGCTCTTGGTTGTAATAGGGTGCGGCTCTATTGCTTGGTATAAGAACTCTCAGGCGGGTCGCTTGGGGACTGGACTAGGCCTTTCGACGGGAAGGCTGAACCAGTATAAAATTCACCGGTGCAAGCTTTTCTATCCCTATCTCTTTTACTTTCCGCATATTTAATTTTTACGTTTCCGCGCTACTCGTTTATTATTTTTCTATCGATTTCGTGATCCGTTTCGAACGTTTAATCTCTCCATCTCAAATCAATTTTTTATTTGTTACGAATTTTTCAATACATAATAAAACTCGATTCACCCCCCCCCCCTAGAGATTTTGAGGCCAAAACCAACAATGGCCATGATGCAAAAATGTGTCGGAAAGGAACTAAGCAGCAGTGGGTGGTTAAAAACAAACCTACACAAGAGGATGTGGATTAACTGGTTGATAAGCTGAAACTTAAGGACAACCTTGAGAAGGGTACTATTCCAAAGGAGAATATAGAACTAGCAACTGAAACTATTCATTATTTACTTGAGCAAACTCCCTCTAATGCTGGCAAGGGGGAGGGAAAGGGTAAAGAAGTTTCCGATGCTGTCAGTGATAAAGGGGAGGATGATGACGAAGGGTGGATGCCAATCACAAAAAGAGGTAGAGGTAAATCCAAAACCATGAGTTTGCATAAGGGGGAAACCTCTAAGCAAATGTCTAATGGTTAGAATAGCTGCATGGAATATTAGAGGTTGAATCGTCCTCTAAAAAAAAGTAGTAGTAGATTTTGTAACACCCCAATTTGGACTTAGAATTTTCACTAAAAATTTGCGCCATTTTTTTTATAACATTATCAAAATCAATTCCGTTTGATTCTTCTACCAAAAGATTTTCATAAATACAATTTGATTCCTTTGGTTTACAAAAATGTTTGGTACTTAGACTCACGTCATAAAATTCTATTTCCAAAAAGAGATGTTATCATCCAACATATTTCCAAAAACTCATTTTATCAATGTCATATTTATTCGATGGTTAACTTGCGGAAAAACATTGAATATAATATATATAACAAAAGAAACTTCTTTTATTTCATTTCAAATAATCATTTATTACAACAGGGGTTACATTCGGGATAGATTAATCATGTCCTAATCACCTTAAGATAGGATACAAAGCAAAGACTATCCTATCTTATACTATAAGTCTTCATGGCTATCTCCCATCACAAGCGCATAGAAGATTCCTCGATTGCTGCTTCCGCTTCCTCCTGGTACGGGCGTCATCCCATGATCCTCTTCCAACTTGAGCAACTACTACTAGAACTACTACTTGATCTGTCATCTGTGAACATTGTTCCCCAATGTCCACAGGAAAGGGAAACAGAGAGAGTAAGCACTTCCGAACGATATTATCGTCGACGGCGTGGGCTTACCATAGGGGAATATTAAGACCACACAAACATGTACATCATTATTATCATTATCGATCTTATTGCATTTGTTACCGTAAAATCTTTTCCCACTAAATGTTATACCTCTTAAAAACTATAGCCGTTATATTATCTTTAGTCTCTAAGTTTCATACCATCGGTAAATCAAAAAGGGGGTACCATTACCGAGGTGCAAGGTATGGATATCACACACGTTACATCTCCTCCACAAGTCCAACCATATCCTAGTTCGGAAAGAAGATGGGACGCACAGGAACCTTAGCCACACTGGCATCGAAGTCGGTAAACGAAAAGGCTATACCATCGCCAGTGGTCAGTAAGATATAAAAATTCATGTGACCAACACCGGCGGTCAACAAGATTCATTTCATAAAAGTTTCCAAAAACCAACCCTTACCGATTCTAGCCCTATTCAGGTTCCCTCTCACCATCTATGATTTGCTCAAGGGGGTGACAGCACTATCTCCAGTTGGCCTGCAGTCCTCGCTACGACGAAAGCCCAGACTCCCGCGTGAACTTTGTCATTGTAGTCCCGTTCCGCCTAAAGAAGTACTCGAGGCTTCTTGACGTTTCACCGTCCTTGCCCTCCCCTATTACAATCGTCACTTGAAGAACTCCTATCTCCAATCATACCTGAGTATCCATAGATAAACAGGGTGTCTTTCCTCTCCACTACTTCACTCTCAACGCAAGGTTTGGAAAGGGGTTCCTAAATTATCGAAAGGTTTCACTAAGTTAAACATTCCTAATTGTGGTCGACCCATTCTATCCACACTTCTAACGGGTCTCGACCGCTAAGGGATTGACTTATCACGGGCGCTTCCAAATTACAGCGAATTCCAAGCTGAGCTCATAACCACGGAGTTCCAGTCACGTGTCCGGCAAAACTTAATGATCAAGCACGTCACTTTGACAGTGCGATCAGGGGATAACATTACTAAATTTTATAAATTTCCATAAAGATTTCGTATCAATTCCTTAACCATAAAGCCTTTAATCAATTCTTAATATAACATCATATCAATCAATTATTTTCCAATAACAGGTTTATATAACATGTACGCCAGACATGTTATTATTAACAATTTAACAATATATATACCTCATAATATTAAAACCAACATCATAATAAATCAGAATCCATAACATATAAAATCATTATAAAGGGACCGTGTTTTCGTAGGAACGGCGGGGGACTCACACACAATTGTCGTTCTACTACTCACCCGATAGGTCCCTAGTTCCGACCTTTGAGATGATACGGAACGTCCTAATATTACCCTACATGCCACTATGTCTTAAGAAGGCTTCTCTCTCACCTGAGCTCCACGCTTATTCTGTTTTCAACCCTTTTGCGTCTACAACTCCAGCAGCTCGTTCACTTTTGATTCCTTATGATGAACGACATACAATTAATATCTAATTGAATACCTTATACTACCTTTACGTAAAGACTAACCCAAAGTCCCTTAAAATAAAAATCCTCTTTAAAACATAAATCCTTTTTAAGACATCAGATATTCTTAAAATAATTCCTTTTTAAACTTCAAGAAATCCTCTTTACAAAACATAATTTAAAACTCACTTCAATATTTGAAAACCTTTAAGAATACATTTTTATTTTCATAAAAACCACAATACATTGTTTATATAACAACTACCATGTTTAAACTAGCATGACTTTAAGGTATTTTTCTTTTGATGCAAGCAGTAAACCAATTTTGCAAAAATCATGTTATATATATACTTAAATAAGAAGTAAACTCAAGCATTCAAGTCCAAAATACTTTTTCTATCATAAATTAGATTAAGTTAAGGACCACAACTAAATTACAGCAAATTCACTCTCAAATATCCGTATATTCACATAATTAATTTTTTTACAAAATAACCTTTACAGATATTCACACTTTATCCAAGCACATACAAAATCTTACTTACAAATACTTTTAAAAATCCACTTTTTGTCCTAAACATTCATACTTAAAAAAATTAACATATACTTAATCATTTAAGAACAACTCATAACATGAATTTCATACACTTTTCTTAGTTTTGGACAGCATACATACACAAACTTAAAAATTCAATTTCTCTTAAACAGAACATCGAAAACACATGCCGATTCTTCCTAAATTCTTATTACAACCTCTAGTATAATAAAATAACTAAATTAAATAAAACAAACTAGTTGCATCTGCTGTACAGTCACAGAAAAGTTGCATCAATTCAAATAAAGTTCAAGCAAACAATCCAAAACAATTCAGATACAATTCCTACTTATGCCAAAGACTTACAACTATAATTATTTCTAATAAAATATAACTTTTTCATTAATTCTAAATTTCTGGACAGCAACTTAATATTTTTATAAAATCAAAGTAATTAATCAAAAACACTTATTTCTATTTGTTTCTACCTTATATTTGCACATACAAACAAGGTATCAATAACATCTTCAAAAATAATCATTTGGGATCTTAAATAATTAAATTTTTCAGATTTAAAAATAAATTTCCATAATAAAAATGAAACTTTTTAAAATTAATCTTTTCCATACAAACATATAATATATTCTATAAACATACTAAAGCAATCATCAAATCAATTAGAAAAATTTAATAAATTTAATTTATTTTTCTAAAAAAAATTCGACTAACATGTATAAAAATCAGAAAAATATTTTCAATTCCTAAAGCATCCATATCATATAATTACATCATTTCATATACTAAAAACAAAACAATATAAGAGATCTAATCATTAACAAAATATAAAATAGACTTCTTTTTAGAAAATAATTCATTTTTTTCCAGCAAATAACATGTACAAATATATCAACCACATACTCATAAAATAAATCAAAAACACATGTTATTATAGGTTTATAACAACTACCATTTTTCCTATTTCTTTTAAACAATCAACTATAATTTAACTACAAATCATGCAACAAATAAATTACAAAAATTTCTTAGAATAGTACAATAGACCTCACGGTCTATAATTATTATTTTTCCAGAAAATTTATTTTTTATTCATATTCAATTACTAATTGTTCTTATCAAACTCAAATCCAGACAACAGAAAATCAAATAAAATCAAACAATAACAATTACATAGAAAAATTCCATAACATATAATTCCATATACTTCATTTGCATTAATATTTTCCAGAATATTATTTTATTTTCAAAAACCATTCTTAGTTCCATTAAATCACTTTAATTTTACTTCTACTTTAAGGAAAATACTCATTCTTTTTAGAGATTAACCAAAACTCAAGTAGATATTCAATACAACATATAATATAATCTAATTATATACATATACATATACGTATATATATATATATATCACACGCCCAGAAAAAAGAAAATACAAAGTCCTTTTTAATTCTTTTACTTATTTTCTATTCCTTTTTATTTTAATAAACACAATATAATACACATACTAAAATACACAAATAAATCCTTAATTTTTTTAATATGTGCTACGGTCCATATATATACATAAATATCAGAAATTGAAATTTTTCTATTATTACTTACTTATTGCTTATTATTCATTAACACAAAGAAGTAAAACAATTAAAAAGACAATGAATAAAAACTTATTTAACCATTCAAAATTTCTATACTTCATATGATATTATAACTAAAATAAACCCAGAAATAATTAAATTAAACTCATCAAAAACAATTAGCCATCTTAAGAATTTAAGAAAAGGGGAGATGAATCCCTTTAAACACTCTTTTTGGTGTCCCTTTTCTTATTCTTAATTCGTATGACTTAAGAATAATTTCATATATTCAAGAACAACATTAAAATGAAAATAAAATTTTGGAACTTTAACTAAAGAAGAATTTGAGAAGGTTTAAACAAAATATAAACAAAACAACTTAAAATAGCTTAATTAAATAAGTGATTATGGGTTACCTCTACTCCTTAAGCTTTTTAGAAAACTTCAAGCAACAAAGCAACCAAGCAAATTTCCTTCCTCCCTCCTAGCTTTACACATCCCTCTCTCTCTCTCTCTCTCTCTCTCTATTTCTCTCTTAGAATTTCATTTTTTTCTCTTGTAAAACTATCAAGTGTTGGTGTGTGAAAAATGTGGAACTAAGGCTCTCTATTTATAGGTGTTTGGAGATGCATTTCCCTTCATTTTTCTGACCTAATTTCGTGCCCCCTTCATCAAGTTCCATTCAAAAATTTTCAAATACTACTTGGAACATGAACTAGCATTAAATGTAACTTTGTTGATTCCTAAAGCATTTTAATTCAAGGATTATTCTCACAAACTTCAGAACTATTCTTCCCCTCTTTCCTCTAATTTTTTGGATGGTGCATATATTAAAAATAGGAGATAAAATTTCTCATTGGTTCATTGTGGAGGTGCCTACATAATTACCCAATCATATTAACTATCAAAATTTGATTTTCTACCTACTGTACAAAAATTTTCGTAAATATTAAAATAAAAATTTTATTTTTACATATTAAGATTCTACATTTTAATACGATCATTTTCATATAAAGTTTGTAATTTTTGGACTTACGGTTTGAAAGTTATGAATTTTTGAAGTCCTAAGATCATTTCCTCCAAAAATACACTTTCTAAGCTTTCCAAAAATTTAAAAAATACTAAAAATACGAAAATACATTTTATTTAAATAATAGTACCATATACAACTTCAGAAATGTATTTTTCATTTTTAAAATAAAATAAACTATAGTCAAAAGGTTATTAAATGCATTAAAACCATACATTGGTTCTTAAAACTCAAAAATTCGTTTCTATTGCAGCAGTGATAAAATTTCTAAAACTCAAAAATAAAAATCAAAGCTTTACATTTTCATAATCTAAGTTTCGATACGATCGTTTTGACATATCATTTGTAATTTTTCGACATACGGTTGAAAAGATATGAATTTCTAAAGATAGGATACTCTAATCCATCAAAATTCATTTCATCTTTTAAAATCATTTAAATCAAATACTTTACCTTAAAATATTTTATTTAAATAGGCTAGGGAAAACATTGGTATATAATATATATACCTATATATGTCACATGTATATATATAAATATATATATTTTTAATTAAATCCAGACATCAAAATCAAGCATAATTTCCTAATTTCAATTATAAAGTCACAAATAAATTGGGTAAAATTGCGGGTCTCACAGATTTTTATAAAAAAAATATAGTGTAGGTTAGTTAGGTATTTTAGAGAATAAGTTAAGAGCTTCCTCTTTTCAGTTTGTTCAAAATAGGATTGCTTGTGGTTGGGATTCTTTTTCTAACCATGATTTAAGTTCGGTTGGCCGTATTTGGCTAATTTGGAAGGTGGATTTGTTTGATGTTGAGATTATTAGCAGGTTGATGCAGTATGTTCATTGTCTTGTAAAGTGTAAGTAGTCCAATATTGTTTTTTATGCTACCTTTGTCTATGCATCTAATGACTATGAACACAGGAAGGAGTTATGGAATGTTTTGAAAGGGATTCATGGTTTCATTCAAATTTCTTGGATTGTTCTGGGGGATTTTAATACTTTTCTTTCTCATGATGAGAAGCTTGGTGGATTGCCAGTTGATGTTTCAATACTGGGTGACTTTAATGATTGTGTGAATACGTGCCAGTTATTTGATATGAGGTAAAAGGGGTGTTACTATACTTGGTGCAACAAGCAAGACCAGCATGACAAAATTTATTGCAAGCTTGACCGAGCCCTTGTGAATGAACATTGGTGTGTGCAGTGGCCGAATGCAGAAACTGATTTCTTGGTGCTTGGGATTTTTGATATTTCTCCTATCCTGATTGATTGAGGGACCAGTTGTCAGCCTAGGCGATCTAGCTTCAAATTTTTGAATATGTGGTCTAAGCACAGAGATTTTGAGAAGATTGTGCGTACAGTCTGGTCTATTGAGTGTGATGGGAGTAACATGTACAAGGTCTGTAGTAAACTGCGTTTTATGAGAAGACCTCTTTCCAAGCTGAATAGGGAGGCATTTGCACATATAGACAAACAGGAGATTCAGCTCAGAGACAGGCTAATGTTTCTTGGAATGATGTGTGTAAAAGCAAGAAATTTGGGGGCCTAAACATAAAGGATAATTGCATTTGGAATATTGCAACAATTGGCAAGCAAGTTTGGGATCTGGCTATGAAGAAAGACAATCTTTGGGTCAGGTGGGTGCATTCGGTCTACATTAAGGATCAGGATTTCTAGGAGTGTAATGCAAACCAGGGAGCAGGTTGGCATTAGAAGCAGGTGCTCAAGGTCAGAGATAAGCTTCGGGCAGGTTTTCATAATGATAGATGGATTCGAACCGATGATGGTGTTTATACTATCAAGGGTGGGTACTTATTTCTTAATAATCAGCAAGGCATTTTTCCATTGTAAAGAATGGTTTGGAATAGTGTGATTTAGAAGCATTGTTTTATGGCTTGGCTTGCTACCCTTGGCAACTTACAAACTCTGGATAGGTTATCTTGTTTTATGTTTATTCCTAATCACCGTTGCCTTTGTTTAACTTCTACTGAGTCCATGAATCATTTATTCTTTGAATGCAATTGGAGTCGCAGTCTCCTTGACTGTTGCTGTATGTGGATTGGAATTGACAGGTGGCCTTACAAGTATCATAATTGGACAAGATGGATTTGATCAGCCTTTAGTGATAAGACTAGGCGCAAATGTGTTTTTGCCATATTCACAACATTACTGTATCACATCCGTGAGGAGAGGAATGGTAGAACTTTCATGGATCGCACGAGGAGTATGCAATTTGTTTTTAGTACAATCAGAAGAGAGGTCGCTCATAGAATTAGTTTTTGTTTTCCAAATTATGTAACTTGGACTAATCATTCTTTGGTAGATAGGATTAGGCAAGAACTTTAGCTTCTTTTTTTGTATCTGTCTTTGTCCTTGGGTTTTGTTTGAACCCTTCATAGAAGGTGGCAAACTTTCCTAAGGATTAGGCTTAATCTTTGACTTTGAACCCTTCCTAGAAGGTGACAAGGTTAATGATTGTGGCCAATTTTTTGTTCCTGAATTATGCACATTGGTAATGAATTATTCTTTTACCAAAAAAAATATGCATTATTCTTTGGAAAAACTCACCCAACTCTATATCAAGGAGGTAGTTCATTTGCATGGTGTACATTCGTGTATTGTTTCTGATCGTGACCCTATATTTACGTCAAGATTTTGGCATAGCTTACACCAAGCCTTGGGAACAAAGTTAAGAATGAGTTCTGTAACATCCCAAACTTAATTTTTAGTGTAGCTTATGTTGTGATAGCCATAGGGTAGAAGCAATAATGTTATAAGTTAGAAAATTGGCCAATTAGACATGTAAATTTAGGGTTAAAACATAGAATCTTGGGGGATTTAGAATAACAAGATTGGTAGCTCAAAATACAAATTCCACCGTTGGATGTGAAATATGATGGGGGAGGAAGCTTGCTTTAAAATTTGGGGAAGATCCAACGGGTAACGAAGAAGTTATGGCCTTTCAAAGTACCGAATAATGCAAAATTCTGAAGGTTAATCGATTAACCTGTTGGCTAATCGATTAAGGTCAGAAAGTGAGCAAATGGTATGTTAATCGATTCACACGGGCTGCTGTTGAAAAAAAATAAAAGAGAACAACACGCGTTTTTCTCTCAAATGCACGAATTTCTCCTTTGTCTCCTAGGGCTCAAACTCTTCCACTCCAAGATCAATCAAAACACAAGTTGTGCACCCATTTCCATCATCAAATCTCTTTCCTTCTTGCTCCAAGTAAGTATTCAAGTTCTTGATTTCTTCTCTCTCTCTCCAATTCGAATTCTCTCTCTCCTTCCCCTCCTCCTAGTGAAATCCGAATTTCCCTCTCTATTGTGCAACAATCTCATCATTATTCTATTCCTATGGCTTAGGGAAGATCATCATCACTCTCTTTCTTTCTCTTGCCTTTGGAGCTCTTGGTTTTGGTGCTAGAAGTTAGGGCTTGAGGTTCCCTCACTCTCTCCTTGACTAAGGTAAGGGGGTGGGTGTTGGTTTGATCTAGAAATGGGTATCCCTATAGTTATAGTGATTTTCTAGGAGTTATGTGTATATAAAAAGTTAAGGATAAAATCCTAGGTAGTGATTTAGGGCATGGCTAATATGAGAAAAATGAATGCATAAAAATGAACTTAGAAAATAGAATTGGAAAGTGATATGTAGGGTGAACTTTGAATGTGAATTTACGTTGAATAATTGGTGAATTGAATATGATTATGTTGGTGAAATGATTATTGTGAATTATATGTATGATTTACTTGGTCATGGCTAAATTATATTTATTTGTTGAAATTGTAAAGTGACAATATGGATATTGTGCATTAGGTGTGTCTGTTGGAATTGGAATAGATTATGATTATGATTATTGATGATACAATGCTTATTCGTGATTATTTGGAAATGGCAATCTTTATGTACTTATTTGAATTGGAATTGATTACAATTATGCATACTTGTGATTATTGATGGTATGGTGATTATGTTTATAATTAATGGACTGGATTGTTGATAATTAATCATGGTAAAGGTTAATTAAAGTGGAGTGGGGCCCGGAACACTAGGTACCCGGCTAGGTGTTCCAATTACCTGTTAGGGCCAATTACCTGCCAGGCCAATTACCCATCAGGCCAAACCGCCCTGTAGGCGCCGGGTGACCCACAGGATCAATTTTCCACACCAATAATTGAAATAAATAATGGAATGGTAAAATGTACATAGTCCTACAGGTTATGGTCTGGATGGGTGTAAAGTCCTGAGCAGGTGTTTCAAGTCCCTAGACAGGTGTGCCAATTACCTAGCGGGTAACCAAAATCCTAGTGGTGTATAATTAAAAAGGAAAAAGGGAAGTGTTTGCAGATCACTGTTTGTGGTTGCATACGCTGTGTGTGTAGATCTCTGTTTGGGGTTACACACACTAATGAAAAATGGATAACAAACAATGGATAAAGGAAATGGAAGTAAATGTTGAAAATGGCTATGGACATGCTAAATATAAAGTGAATATGGAATTGTGATAATGAATGGTAATATTGGAAGAGGTGGATTGTGAATAGGCTTGCAAAGTGTTATATTTTTGTTATTGTGCTAAATGTGTTTGGCCTAGTGGATTTCTTATGTCTATATGGAAACTGCAATTCTATTTCATGTGCAATGCTCACTCCCCTTAACATTGTTCAGGTTCGGAGCTTGAGATAGCACAGCCCCCGGCTGAGCAGGTGTGCTCTCCCTCACAGGGAGAGTAGGGTTATTTGGGTATAGGGTTTTATTAGACCTAAGCCTCCTTTATTCTTTTGATGTATATGGGATTTATATATTTTTGGGAGAGGCTTAGGATATTATTTTTGACATAGTTATAGGTTGTGCATCATGCTAGATGTACTTTATGTTTTCCACTGATACTCTGATGACTAATGACTGTTGGCACTGTGATGCCCTGTTTATACCAAGCACTGCTGGCTTTTGGAAATGATATATATATATATGATGATTATCAGGTGCAGGAATAAATTATTTTTGGAAAGTCCCTAAAACAAAGGAAATCCGTCCGTTTGGTGGTAGATTTTAATTAATTAAAAGAAATTTTCAAGACACTAATTTAATATATGGGTAATTATGGGTAAATTAGCTAAGGTGTCACAAGTTCTGCATATCATCCCCAGACTGATGGTCAATCAGAAAGAACCATCCAGTCATTAGAAGATATTCTAAGAGCCAGTACGCTGGAGGAACAAGGAAGTTGGGATCAAGTGTTGCCACTCGCAGAGTTCACTTATAACACTAGTTACCATGCGAATATTGGAATGGCACCATTTGAAGCTTTATATGGAAGAAAGTGCCAACCCTTGCTATGTTGGTTCCAAGTGGGGGAGAATTCTCTGATTGGTCCCATTATTGTGCAAGAAAATACTGAGAAGATCAAGATGATTCAAGAGAAGATGAGGACAGCGCGGAGCCGACAGAAAAGTTATTTTGATAAAAGACGAAGACCGTTAGAGTTTTAGGAAGGCGAGAATGTGTTTGTCAAAATAGTCCCAACCAAAGGAGTCAGTAGAGCTTTGAGAACCCGAAAGCTTTCACCAAAATTTATTGGCCCAAACCAGATTCTCAGACAAATCGGTCCTGTAGCTTATCAAATAGCCTTATCTACTTCTTTAGCCAATATATACAATGTTTTTCATGTGTCACAACTCAAGAAGTATGTGCACGATCCAACCGCTCTTCTTCAAATTCGTCCTGATGACTTGGATGTACGTGAAAACCTAACCTTTGAAGCTACCTGTTCGGATTGAAGATAGAAGAATTAAGCAGCTCAGAGGGAAGGAGATTCCTTTAGTCAAAGTTATTTGGGAAAGTATTGAGTCATCGGCAAGTATACCAGATCGACAAGTAATATAGTCAATAAGACCAGATATCGTCCCTCAGGGATTGCAAATTGTTCAATTAATTCTCACCAAAGAGTAGTTAAAAGCGAAATCTATAGGTTTGTAACTAATTAATTAAGATTGATTTGAAATAAAATAAAAACAGAAATTAAATAAAAGTTGTGACCAATTTGAGAAAGATGTTAGGAACATGGTTTCATTGTATGGCGTTGTTTATTAATCATGAATCTCTGTTTTTCCCTAAATCAAGAACAAATTCCTAAGGTAGTAATTACTAGATCCCTCTTATGCAATTACTGTTTATTATCCAATTTGATAACACTTAATCCCTTAAGTGACTAAACCATTGAATAACAATTAATTAAGAAAAGTGGAATTTATAACAAGTTATATAATTACCCAAAAGTATTCCTACAAGTTGAATAATTATATTGTTTGATTAAAGGCCTATTCTAATTCCTAATCTCTCAATTGAAGAATTAGAGATCCAAAGCATAGATTAGCTACTTCCATGCATAACAGTGAAAATACAATCAAACACTTGATTTAGAAACGGAAAAACATCAATTCATGAAATCAATAAACTAATCCATACAATTCGACCAATTCCTAACACGAGGGTTTTAGTTACATATTGAGAAAATAAGAACAAAAGCAATAGAAGAATACATGATTACCATGGAAAAGCCTTGGATCTTCCAATCCTTGATCTTCTCCTCTTCTAAAACTCTCTAAAATTATGTAATCTCCCTCTCTAAAAGCTTCTAACCTCATTCTAAAACAAATATGAATAAATATTTACAAAACCTCAGAAAATCCCTCAAAATCGCATCAGAAATTGGCCCAACTAGGCCTGATCGAAGACCGCGCACCTGGGCGCCCAGGACCTCACGCCTGGGCGCACCAGGTCTGATTGCTGGTGGACAACGGGGGCTGCGCGCCTGGGCGTGGGGAGCTCCACGCCTGAGCGTGCCAGCCTACTTCCGGCTCTGTTTCGCTCCGTTCTTGCGCCATTTTCAAGGTTCTTTCATCCTCTTTTCAGCTCCATAATTTTTTTTTTCAATTAAGCTCCGAAAGTACCTGAAACGTACCCAAAACGGATCAAAACGTTCAAGGGATTCTAAATTACCTAACTTCCTAAAAACTATACAAAAAGTCCTAAATTTACAAGAGAAACAAGCCAAATCCATAGTAAAAGGGAGTCTAAATCATGCTCAAAACATCATATATTAGACCCAAATCACTCCCCCAAACTTAGCATTTTGCATGTCCCAGGCAAAAGTAAAATAAAAACTCTAAAATAAAAGACTACCCTCTAAATCAAAATGTACACACCTAATCTAGGACTTCGACTCACAGACTCAAACACTTATTTTCACAAGCAATTCATACAATCAAACCCTGGTTAGAGAAACAAACTCAACAAGAACCAATGATTAGTGAACACTCTCAACCTCACAGTGTATATCTCTCATGTGTATCAAGGTTTATATATATGTAGTTAACTCAAGTTCATACAATGACAAAGTGTTACCATAGGCTTGACCATAGACCCAAATCTCCACTGAAATCATTGAATGCACACAAAAATCAAAAGGTCTTAAATTTTGTTGTAATGAGGCCATGGCTAAAAGTGTCAGGTGGGATAAAAGAAAGAAGAGATAAAACTAAGGGCTAAAATGAAAAAACAAATTTCCCTCAAAAATCATGAATGAGCAATGAATACTAAGAAGACTCACACTTATTCACAATCAATTTCATACTTCTTTTCTTTTCACTTTTTTTTTCTTTGCTCTCTTCCAAATTTCTTATTTTATTATTTTTTTCATTATTTTTTCTTGGAAGAGAAGTATATTTACAACACTTTGTACCATTCATTCAATTTTTCTTATTCATTCCTCTCAATTGCTCATTCAAAATTCCTAAGGTAATAACAAAAATTATGCAATCAATGCAGGGTACCAAAGAAAAATCATATAGTTATTAGGCTCAAGATGGGCAACTAAGGGAACATTATCAATGCAAATCAGTTGAAGGCCACAAAAACACAATCCTAAGTGCCGTGATCATCTTAATACATGCAAACAATTATCAATCTCAAAATGGTCACCGGTCAAGTTCTAGAACACAAAGCCAAAGTGAACACACTCATGAAAGAAATAGGGGTCTCAATCAAAATAATTCAATAAATCACACACCTCTTCAATGTTTAGGCTCAAAATCTCACTAGGCTAAAGGTCAGTTCACTAATTAAAAATTCTCAAAAAGTTTGTCAAAATAACCAGATTTCAAAAATATTTACAACTCAATCAAATCAATATCAAAAGTCAATGACTCTAATCCTAAACTAAGTATTTACACCTATCATCAGAAAAACAATCCTAAGTCTAGAATAATTACCTACTCATACCCAAGACACAAACCAACACTAAATATATATGGGAGAAAAATTCAAGTCTGGAAATTTTTATTTTGTCCACTCCCCCCAAACTTAGAGGTTGGCTTGTCCTCAAGCAAACTAATCTAACATAAAACTACAAAATAAAAATTAAAAACTACCTAGAAAAATAGGACATTTTTTTTGCGAAGTACCAGGTCTGGGGTGACATATTGGGAACTAATGGGAGCAAATAGGTTCACACCCCCAAACTTAGATTCTGCACCCTCTCCATGCCTAGGCGTGGCTTGACCTGTGACTTCATTTTTTAAAAAAAAAACAACCTAAAACTAAACTATCCTAAAAAAAATAAAATCTAAGGGAGCTACTTAACATTGGGTTGCCTCCCAACAAGCGCTTGTTTAACGTCACGAGCCTGACGGGTCACCTCTTTTCAGAGGTTAGGGTGGTTGCCAAAATCCTTTCAAGGGTCGCACCTTGCTTTTCAACTTCTTTCCAACAATCTCTCCATTCGAGTGCTGAATGCACATGAGAGGAGTGAAGTTCTCCGCAGTGATTGGTGGTTTTTCAAAAATTTTAATTGTAGTTTGCTCACCATTCAATCGAAGAATTACTTCTCCCATAGGCACATCAATCACTACCCCTGCTGTGGCCAAGAATGGCCTTCCAAAAATTAGAGGAATATTTTCATCCTCATCTATATCTAAGATCATGAAATTCAAGGGCAGGATAAAATCTTTCACCTTTTCCAGAATATCTTCCACCACTCCATATGGGCGGAGTGTGGTTCTATCAGCTAACTGAAGTAATTTCGGGGTAGGCTTAACCTCTCCTAAGTTTAATGCTTCACACATAGACAAAGACATAATATTTACGCTAGCTCCTAAGTCACGGCGAGCCTTACCTGAGTACTCCTTGCCTATGCTAACTGAAATGGTGAAGCTACCTGGATCCTTCAACTTTGGTGGAAGGTTGGATTTGATGATGCTGTTGCATTTCTCTGCTATCAGGAATGTCTCCTTAGTGAGCATCCGCTTCTTCTTTGTCAGCAACTCTATAACATCCCGAATTTTGGCCTTTAGTAAAATTATAATAATTAAAATAATAATAATAATATTTTATTAAGTATATTTTATCAAGCTTAATTTCAGGATTTAGAAGATATATTTAAATTTGAATTCGGGTACTTTTTATACATCAATAGATGTCTATAGGGACCGGTAACTTTGTTATTTTTAACTCTTTTTAGATAAAAGAAAAATACGGTGTTATTCTATGTAAATGTAGGTTATTTTTAGTGTCATCAAATTTTTATTTAGAGTCTAAAACACATATACACATTAACCCACAAAAGAGAACAAAACATAAAATAATATTTTTCCTAATAATTAACTACCCTAAGCCCAACCCAACCCATGTAAAAGGAAAAAAAAAGAGAAACCATCAAAAAGGAGAAAAAAGAAACGAAACAGGAGAGGAGGAGACCAAAAACAAAAGAAGAACAGGGGAGGAGCACGTGGAAGAGAAGGAAAAAAATAAGGAGAAGATAGAAAGCTTTTGAAAAAAATCATCATCACAAGCAAGCTTTTGGACTTAGGAATTGTGAATTCTCTTCTCCTCTACGTAATCAAGGTAAAGGGGGGTATCCCTTATATTTGGGAATTAGGTTTTTAATAGAGTATAGGTATGGTTAAGGTTAGGGTAGTGTTAGATTAATAACCCGTAGGGTAATTGTTATTGAGATAAATTGATTATTTGGTTAATTTCTTTGATGAATATGAATTGGGTATGTTATTTGTTAATTACTTTGATGAATATGAATTGGGTAGTTTGTTGATTATTTGATGAATATTCATATATAAATCACGTTACCTGTATAAGTGGGTTTGTTGGTCAGCATAAAAAAAATAATCATGTGACCTGTACAACCCAAATCAATATAATAGCACCACGTTGTGTGTGGAAAATAAAGAAATGTTGCGCAATTTTAATGCTTCATGTAACATCCCAAATTTCAATTCCAAGTTTAATTAGGAAGATCTAAGTTAGAATGTTAATTAGTGTTGTTTGTGTTCAGTTTAGTGTTAGGTTAGGGTAGGAACCTTCGTTTTGGGTAGTATAGAAGTTGTAGCTTTTAGAAGTATAAGAGTAAGTTTCCCGGTTCTCGCCCAAGCGAGGATTCGCTCGCCCAAGCGAATCAGCTTGTCTCAGACCCTGAAATCCTGAGTGGTTTTCGCTCAAGCAAAACAATGCTCGCTCCAGCGAAACCCAAGCGGGATTTTGCTCGCCCAAGCGAATTAGCCAAGATCAGACCCTGATTCCCTGAGTAATTTTCGCTCAAGCGAGACCATGCTCGCTCCAGCGAAAATCCATCTCACCCAAGCGAGTAGCTTTTCGCTCAAGCGAAAAGTGACTCGTGTCAGCCCCATATATCTTATCCGTTCCTCGCTCGAGCGAGAAATAGCTAGTCTGATGAAGCTCTAAGAAAACGCGTTTTGGCCATAAAACTCGAACCCCCACCTCTTCCTCCTTCATTTGCTCCGCACCATTCTCCTCTCCCTTCACCCCAAACCTCCTCCAACCTCCATGGAACCCCCAAAACACATCTCCAAACTCTCCCCCATGGCAAATCATCTCCCTCTTCATATTTCCTTCTTACTTTCCTCTTCCATGGTGGTTTTCCCTCTCCTCATGGCTCTCTCCCTCTCTTCACATGCCCACACACCATACCCCAAACCCTAAACACCCAAACCTTAATTTCTAGCCTCACACATAAATCCAAGCCTAATTTAGGATAAATCATATACATGAACACTATCTCCCTCTTGGTTCAAGCTTTCCCTTCCCTCCCTTGATGTTCCTCTCTCCTCTAAGGGTTTTGCTCTCTCTCCTCCAATCTCAAAAACGGAGTGGAGATCGGTCTAGAGAGCTGGAGATCCAGTAGATCGGAGGTAGATTCTTGGTTTTGGAGCACCAATTGAGTCTCTTTTCTCTCCAAGGTAAGGGGAGTCTCTTTTCCACACTTTGAGTTAGGGATAGTTAGGGTTTATAATAGGATTTGGGACTAATCATTGAGTTGTGTTGTGGGTAGTAAATTAGTGTTCAATTAGAGTTTGATTAGGAGTAATTAGTATATTATGGGTTGAATTTTTATATTATTTGAAATATTTATATTAAATCCTTTTGTATGTCATTAAAGTAGGAAGTGAAGAACCCTAGGGAGAGGACTTATATTGTGGTACCCAGTCGACATACCTGAGTATGTCGACATACCTGAGTATGTCGACTGATTGTACTGATTGTTGAACTAAACTATGTGATGAATGTACGTATTTGTATCTAAATGCTAAATGAGTATAAATGTCAAGTATTAATAATTGTGAACAAAGGACATGGCTTATGAAATGAACTTGTGAATATAGGAAATGTAAGTAAAATGATTATGTGTAAACAAAAAGTAAAAGGGTGATTTTAATATGTGGTGCTAAAGCAAAAATGTGAGAAGGTGAAATATGTAAATTGAAATGAAGTGTAATATAATTGCTGGGCTATGAATGAGAATGCTAATTGGTATGAATGTGATAATTGAGAAAGGAATGAATAAGGAAATTACCTGAATGATTAGGTGTTGAATGTGTGTTGTTGTATTTAAACTTGTTATAATTGATTGAACAAGAAAGTGAATAATTCATGGCCTCTGAGTTGAGGTGCCGAACGTTGAGAATGTGGTAATTACGTTGGCCTCTGATTTGAGGTGACGTTACTTGAATCTGTGATGAGGTGTTTTATAATGAATATAATGATAGCATGTTGGCCTCTGATTTGAGGTGACACCCCATGGAAAAGTGAATGAGTGTTGACCTCTGACCTGAGGGACACGAAATGAAATAAAGTGAATGAGTGTTGACCTCTGACCTGAGGGACACGAAATGAAATAAAGTGAATGAGTGTTGACCTCTGACCTGAGGAACACAAAATGAAATAAAGTGTCTGAGTGTTGACCTCTGACCTGAGGGACACATAATTTAAATGAGGAGAAATATGAGGGCCTCTGTTTTGAGGTGATAAATGTGTTGAAATGAGACTTGTACATTGGCCTCTGATTTGAGGTGATGTACCTGAATAAAGTGAAAGCAAAAAGTATAAAAAGTAAGGGAATGGAATTGTGGAATGAATAATGAATATGGAAATTTGAAAAGGATTTGAGAATATGGAAATTGATGTATATGAATGCAATAGATGAATGTGGTGAATTTGTGGATCCATGACTTGACTTGATTGTTATTTCTTGAGTTACTGTTATGAGTCGTATACTATCCTCTGATTCACTATGTTGTGAAAAGGTCTCACCCTTAGTGGTTAACATTTTAGGTGGATGCTAAGGAGCTTGTGGATCAGAGTGGCGCAGCGGAATACTGGAAAGAAGGAAACTATATGTTTGTGCTACTTGTATTGTAAATGGATGCCCAAATTTATTTGTAAACTTGAATTGGAAAAAGGAATTTTTAAGTACACTATTTTTATTATAAACTTTTACTTACTATTTTTGCATATAAAATAAGGGTGTTACACTTCATGTCTCTGCTATATGCGTAAAAGATGAAGGTGTAACATGTGGGTGTTAATTTCTTTTAAAATGGAATATAACATATATATATATATATATATATATATATATATATATAAAGACAACTAGTTGCTTAAATATATGATGAATATAATTGGTTGCTGGTTGAATTCGGTTAAAAAAAAATTGGTTATGAATTGATTATTTTTATTGATTATTGGTTAATTGATTATTTGGTTAATTTTTGGTGAACTTAAAATTGGTTATGAATTGATTAATTGTATTGATTATTGGATGATATCTGGTTGGTATTTAATTATGGAGTAAAAATTTGACTGCTGCATGTTAGTGTAAATCAAATATGTTTGAATTAAACTGGACTGGATTGCCATTGGGATAAATGAATTAAACAAAAGGCAGCAGCTATTGATCTCGTGTTGGGTATCCGTACCCATTAGGTGTCCTGTTAGGACAGAGTCTATTTTAAGGAATAGACTCGAACTCCAAATAGGTGAAGTCCTCACTCAGGTAAGTAAATCCCATAGATCCAAAATCTCGTTAGGTGTTTGGGACCCGCGCGAGATCAATAGCTGCCTGATAAATCGATAAAATAAATAATGAAACATGTAAGGAAGCACGAAAGAAGAGAACAAAGAAAAGGCCCTGATGAGCTAATGGTCTATGCGGTAAGAAAATCCTGGGTGAAGGTAAGAAATCTTATTGGGTGAAGACACCATCCTAACAGGTTCATACAAAAATACCTAATGGTACTTTATAAGAAAAGACAAGAAGGAAAAGAAAAGAATAAAGGAAAGAGGAAAGATGAGAAAAACTAAGAAAGCTGAAAAAGAAAGTTAAGAAAATAATTTTGAAGGAAATGCCACATATTATGATTGTGAATGATGCATGTCTGTGTTGTGAAATACTTGAATATGATTATGATTGTGCATGACTTAATCGTATGTATGCCTATTAAAAATGTAGTTCCTGAGTATTTGGTATACTCACCCTTTAGCATTTTTACAGGTACCGAGTTAGATGTGGTGCCGGCCGAGCAGGAAAGCTCTCCCCCATGGGGAGAGTAGTTGTTATGATCATTTTGGTTAAAACTTGGAATCATCTAGTGTCGGTTTAAAGACTTATGACGATGTTTATTTTTCTAGCTTGTTACGTAACTATGGGTATTTGATGATAGACGCATGTTTTGGAATTAAAACGGTAACCATAACTAGACAAACAGACTAAGGTGGCACGTTTTGATTATATGTCTATTTAGACCTAGGAAAAAGTCATTATTATTATTATTCTTGCTGCCTGGATTATTTATTTGTTATTTACGGGTGTTAGGAAAGTGTGGAAAGTCCCGAATGTAACACCCTCACAATTATTTAGTTAAACTAAGATTTTATAAAAATAGTACTTGAAAATTTCTTTTTAAATTAAAATACTTAAGAATATTTTTCCAGAAAAACGGACAGAGTTTCCTCTGTTTTACGGACTTTCCCAAATTTTCCAATTTTCTACTTGCTTAACCTGTTCAGTCCAGCAAACTCTTAAAACATAAAACGTTTAAATATTATCCAGAAACAGATCCTAATGCCCCGAATATCACAAATAGGGGCGCACAACTAATACATATTTTTAAATTACAAAATAGTAGTTTTTAACATATCTAAAACTGCAGTCCACTCGTAAATAATAAACAGATACTCCACGTAGTGGAGGTTCAACCTGCTCGGCCAGAAACTGTGTAAGCTCCAAGCTCAAAACCTGAAAAATGGTTGTAAGGGTGAGCTTTACACATGAAGTAGAAAGTAGTTCCTAACTAAACATAATGACCTACTAAGTCAAACACATTTAGCACATAACACTTATTTTCAATCATCAAACCATGCATGCATCACACACAAACAATAGTTTCCCTTAGCCACTCTTAAACCCATAACCTTCGCTCTTTTATCTTTTTCATATGTTATTGATTCTCTTTTCTCTCACTCACATCATATTATCTTTCAATCTTGCCTTCTCTCTTTATTTCTTTCTTTTATATTTTTATTGTTTCTTCTCTTTCTTTCATGTATTCTTTCTTTATTTCATTCTTTTATATTTTCTTGTTCTCTTCTCTTTCTTTCTTTCTATTCGTTCTTTACTTCTTTCTTTTTATTAATTTGGCTACAGGGTCTCACGACCAGGCCCACCGACCTAACCTGCACCAAATATTTTCTTTATCATCTATCCACAGGGTCTAACAACCAGATTCATATGACCTAACCTATGTCACAGGGTCTCACGACCAGATCTTTCGACCTAACCTGCGCCATAGGGTCTCACGACCAGATCATACTATCTAACCTGCGTTGGCCACAGGGTCTTACGACCAGATCCCACGATCTAACCTGCGTTGGCCCATTCTTTTATTAATTCTTTTATCAATTGGCCACAGGGTCTTACGACCAGGTCCTCCCGACCTAACCTGTGACAAGTATCCTTTTATTATTCTCATCCTCATTTCGTTTAGCTTATTTAGTTATTCTTTTTATTTATGATCTTTTCTCTTCTTTAATTTCTTTATAATTATCCTTTTCTCTCTTGCCTTTTATTATTAATTTGTTATCTCATTCGTCATTCAACACACATTTATCATACAAACATACACAACAATTTTTACACTTTACATGTTCAATTCTCTAAGTTTAGGCCATGACTTTTTACTCTTTCTATTCCTTAGTTCTCATTCTAGTTTACATCTTATACATACTTACTTTCTTTTATTTATTATTCAATTATTTGATTCGTTATGTGATACACATTTAGCACACAAACATCACAATTCAGCCAGACATACAGAACAATAATCATTTATAATCATTCACAATTAACAACCAGAGTTCATGTTCTTCAAATAAACATACATGATAACATATAGCACTTAGCCTGCATATTTAATCACAAGTATCAATTTATAGTTCATTTTATTTACTTTCTTACTTTATATTTAATTTAAATTAATTACAGAATAATCAGTCACAAGCATACCCACATATTCTTAGCAAGTATTATATACTAATTAGAAAATACCTCCTAAAGCAAGGTCAAGAACCCCTTACCTCAGGGTTCTATTAGAACCTGGTTTACGGCTCGGTGAGGCGATCCCGCTGCGGCTTACGTCGAACTAATCCAAATCCACCAGCGGCAATTATGGCTTACACAACCGGCGTCGGTCTGAATCCTCGACTATGTTGGTGATGGCGGTTTGAATCGAACCCGCGACCGTGGCCGTTGAAGATAACGGCGTCGGCAAAACGAAGGGAGAAAAGAATCGCTTGATGATGGTGACTATGTTGAGGGCGTTTGATGGCAAAGCTGTTATAAGGAGGAGGTGGCTGGGGTTTTAAGGGCCACGCTGACGGTCCGACGGCGGCACAGTGGGGCTGGTTGGTGGCGAAGCGAAAACCCAAGGCAGAGAGAAAGAGGGACGTCGGAGAAGGCAAGGGACGGAGGGAGGCAGCGCTGGAACGGCGGCGGCTGGCCCAACAATGGAGGCGGCGGCTTCGCGATCTGCAGAGGGAGAGAGGAACGAGAGAGAGAGGTCGAAGGTGATGGTAGAGGGCGCGGTGGCTATGGCGATGGTGGACGCCGGTATTCATGGCCGAGAGAGAGGAAAATGCAGCGGGGAGAGGGAGAAGGAACCAGGCTTAGAAGAAGAATGAAAGGGGAGGGCGGCGACCAACCTTAAAAATTAGGGTTTGGTTGCCCCCTTTTCTCTTTTTTTTTAAACATTTAAAATATTATTATTTTTATAGAATAAATAATAATAGGATTTAATAATCAAACAACTACATATAGAAAAATTATAAAGTATAGAAGATATTTTCTTTTCTTTTTTTTAATTATTTTAAATGAATTTACTTTAAATTCTAAAAATGAAATATACTTTCGTAATTAACATACTATATAATTTTATTTTATTATTATTATTATTTATTTATTTTTTTTGGAAAATGCCCAACACCTAAATAATTAATTTCCCGAAACAATTATATAATTAAATAAAACTTATAATTTATAATGTTAAAGAAATCAGGATGTTACAATCCTTCCCCCCAAAAAGAAATTTCGTCCTCGAAATTTGATTAGGAAAAACCATAAGGGTAGGACTTTAAGAATCCTTGAGCATCATTCCAATAAACGTAGACGAATACAACATAAAAGGTTCTTTGTCTAACTCATAAGTTGAGATGTAAACTTCATCCTTTTGCGGAGATCGTTCTTGCATTGTCTAGTCTTCGACGCGTCTTCGTCGTTCTGACAGAGTCTTGATCCATTCCGATGTCAAATTCCACAAGTTTTCTCAACTATTCGCAAGGAAATAAAATAGCTAACCAAGAAAGGGAGATTTTGGGAGCAATCCTTCAACAAACAAAGTAATTGATTGATCCAAGGATCGGCCATTAGACAATAGCACAATAATAAGGAATATGGATTGGCAATGTCAAGATTTGTCTGTGTTTTCTTGGATGACACCATTATTCTGGGTATAGGAGATTCTAATGATTACTTATTATGACACTGTAATAGACTTATGAAAGTGTCAATGAAATCTAAGGATAATATAAATGAAGAGATTATCAAAAATCATTTATTTAACAAGGAAAAATAGACCTTAGTGGTAATAAAAATTTAACTGTAGCAAAAGAATTTCGATGACAAAATAAGTAAAAAGGTTCTCAAATTCAATCAAAGAGGAGGAACCATCTTTCATAACATTTCCAAATAGAGAAATCATCGCTTGGTGTACAAAATAGTAACTACAGTTAAGTCAGTTCCAAACAAAATCATCTAAGTTCTTAAAACTGAAAGAGTTTTTAACATTTAGCAAGTAATAGCTATTAGGAGGATATGTTGACTCTTTATCAAAAATGTAAAACAAATTCAAATCTCAAAGAGGCAACATCAAATATAATACAAAGTATGAGCTTTTAAAACCCAACTGGTCTAAACAGAATTAGCATTATGCAGATGGTTTGAGTTCGTATAACATGTTTAGCACCTAAAACGATAAAATATTTGTAAACCTTGCTAAGAACTATTTTTGTAAGAAGACATAATTCACTTACACTTTCGAATGCCGTATTAATTTTGTAAAAGCTTGAAACAACAAAAAAAAAGTGACACATCTCTTTTCTATAAGAATTAAAACATGTAATAAAATCTAGGCAGAAATCAAGATCCCAAAAGTAGAAGTTAATAATCATGACTCAACCAATAGGGTGTCATTAACTCAAATGAATGTCAGTTTAAATTACAAGGAGAAAAACTGAAACCTGAAAAGAATTAAAAATTCGTTGAGCTAGTGTTCAAAAACGTTTTCCCCGGCATGACAGTTTTAGGAAACTTCTTGAAGTAAACCAAGTAACATAATAGATTGGCATTGGCCAATACTAATTTAAAGATTTATGAGTAATGGACTAAGCAAGAAAAGCTACTTGTCAAAAATTATTATTTAACAAATTTCTTTCAAAAGGACATAACCAATAGCTCAAAATCCAAAATACATCATTTTCAAATACATGTGCATGCAGTCATGCAAAGTCAGGGAACAAATTTATTTGAATTAACAAGTCAACAAATCTAGCTTGCATTTTACATAAACTCTAAAACAAAATCGATAAAATTAAGTTCATAGAAACTGAATCAAAAAGGAATCCAAAAGCACATAGAGCTAACTATACAAAAATGTCAGAGATAAATCATTGGCAAATAGAGCGAATTATCATCTCAACAAACATATTCTTTCAAGTGGATTGGAAGCAGGATAGTAAATTAGAGGAAGTAAAAGCAACGAATCTTCAAAGTCCATAATCGAATAAAACTATATTGAATAAAATCAATAGCTAACGCTTCTTCAAAGCATGAATATAAATAAGTGTTTTGGAAAAAGAGAAACATATGTATAAATTAGGCTTTCGTAAATCATATAATGTGATTTATGAAGAATTTCTTTAAGTAAAAAAATGAACCATTCAATAAGACCCTCATTTGAGTAAGGGATCACTTATGGAGACTCGGAAAAAGCTTGTTTGGCTAAAGAGGACAATTATCCAAGCATTTAAGAGGAACTAAATCTAAAGATAGAATCCGGCGGTAAGGCTTAAAAAAAATATATTTGGAATGATTTCTGATTATTTCCGTTGCGTACTCCGATTTTAGTGCACTTGGAAACAACAGAGTTTAACTACTACGGATCTCTTCTCATAGCTTACCAAATACATCTTACATCACCAATTATCAATTGGTAACCTTAAACCCAAATACTTCGATGATATCACTCTCCAATAAATGCAAACATTAGGGTGATCAAGCCCAACCTTACATTCTATTGGTGGTCAACATCATTTCCATATTAACTGAGCTTAACTGTCCTACGGTAGACAACTTGTCATTTCTCTTGAAAAAAGTTACACGACTTAGTTCAAGGTTTAGATGTATGAAAATTTTACTTGAATTATTTTGCGTGAATTGTCACATTTGGAATGGTGCACTATCTTCCAAGTGTGACAATACATACAAATAGGGAAATCGGATTTTAACACTTTATAAAGTTTGAAACAAAACCCAAGAAATCAAATATGAATTAGGATATGATAATTTAAGTCCACTAGATCTTAATACCTATTCTAACTAACTTAGACAACTAACTATCTACTGGTTACTCGCTTGGTGAGTAAGCACAGGAGATGTGAGTCCACACTCCAAAGGCCGAGGGAAACTGCTCTGATACCATAATGTAACACCCTCACAATTATTTAGTTAAATTAGGATTTTATAAAAATAGTACTTGAAAATTTCTTTTTAAATTAAAATACTTAAGAATATTTTTCCAGAAAAACGGACAGAGTTTCCTCTGTTTTACGGACTTTCCCAAATTTTCCAATTTTGTACCTGCTTAACCTGTTCAGTCCAGCAAACTCTTAAAACATAAAACGTTTAAATATTATCAAGAAACAGATCCTAATGCCCCGAATGTCACAAATAGGGGCGCACAACTAATACATATTTTTAAATTACAAAATAGTAGTTTTTAACATATCTAAAACTGCAGTCCACTCGTAAATAATAAACAGACACTCCACGTAGTGGAGGTTCAACCTGCTCGGCCAGAAACTGTGTAAGCTCCAAGCTCAAAACCTGAAAAATGGTTGTAAGGGTGAGCTTTACACATGAAGTAGAAAGTAGTTCCTAACTAAACATAATGACCTACTAAGTCAAACACATTTAGCACATAACACTTATTTTCAATCATCAAACCAAGCATGCATCACACACATACAATAGTTTCCCTTAGCCACTCTTAAACCCATATCCTTCGCTCTTTTATATTTTTCATATGTTATTGATTCTCTTTTCTCTCACTCACATCATATTATCTTTCAATCTTGCCTTCTCTCTTTATTTCTTTATTTTATATTTTTATTGTTTTCTTCTCTTTCTTTCATGTATTCTTTCTTTATTTCATTCTTTTATATTTTTCTTGTTCTCTTCTCTTTCTTTCTTTCTATTCGTTCTTTACTTCTTTCTTTTTATTAATTTGGCTACAGGGTCTCACGACCAGGCCCACCGACCTAACCTGCACCAAATATTTTCTTTATCATCTATCCACAGGGTCTAACAACCAGATTCATATGACCTAACCTATGTCACAGGGTCTCACGACCAGATCTTTTGACCTAACCTGCGCCATAGGGTCTCACGACCAGATCATACTATCTAACCTGCGTTGGCCACAGGGTCTTACGACCAGATCCCACGATCTAACCTGCGTTGGCCCATTCTTTTATTAATTCTTTTATCAATTGGCCACAGGGTCTTACGACCAGGTCCTCCCGACCTAACCTGTGACAAGTATCCTTTTATTATTCTCATCCTCATTTCGTTTAGCTTATTTAGTTATTCTTTTTATTTATGATCTTTTCTCTTCTTTAATTTCTTTATAATTATCCTTTTCTCTCTTGCCTTTTATTATTAATTTGTTATCTCATTCGTCATTCAACACACATTTATCATATAAACATACACAACAATTTTTACACTTTACATGTTCAATTCTCTAAGTTTAGGCCATGACTTTTTACTCTTTCTATTCCTTAGTTCTCATTCTAGTTTACATCTCATACATACTTACATTCTTTTATTTATTATCCAATTATTTGATTCGTTATGTGATACACATTTAGCACACAAACATCACAATTCAGCCAGACATACAGAACAATAATCATTTATAATCATTCACAATTAACAACCAGAGTTCATGTTCTTCAAATAAACATACATGATAACATATAGCACTTAGCCTGCATATTTAATCACAAGTATCAATTTATAGTTCATTTTATTTACTTTCTTACTTTATATTTAATTTAAATTAATTACCGAATAATCAGTCACAAGCATACCCACATATTCTTAGCAAGTATTATATACTAATTAGAAAATACCTCCTAAAGCAAGGTAAAGAACCCCTTACCTCAGGGTTCTATTAGAACCTGGTTTACGGCTCGGTGAGGCGATCCCGTTGCGGCTTACGTCGAAGTAGTCCAAATCCACCAGCGGCAATTATGGCTTACACAACCGGCGTCGGTCTGAATCCTCGACTATGTTGGTGATGGCGGTTTGAATCGAACCCGCGTGTAACATCCCGAATTTTAATTCTAATAATAATTAGAATAATAGTAAGATTTGGAAGTAAGGATTATCCTAGAAGGGATTTAAAATGATGGATTAGGAGTTCTTTGAGTGCCATAGAGGAGTCAAGGAGCATTGGCATCGAAAAGCAAATTTAAAGAAGACCAAACGAGTGTTAAAAATCGATTTTTCGATGTTATAAACACCCGACGTTAGGAAATTCAAAATAAAAGATTTAAGACTCCAAACACAATTCCCACCGTTGGATATGAAGATATGATTTTTAGGAAGTTACTCGTCAAACTTGAGCAAGATCCGACGGTGAACGAAGAAGTTATGGCTATTTGAAGTTGGGAGAAAATAGCTGAAAAATAGAAAAGCAAACTAGCAGTATCTGATCATTATACTCGAGTATTTTAATACTCGAGTATTTTGGGTCAAAATACTCGAGTATTTACAGAAATACTCGAGTATTCTGAGAACTGCAACTGTTGGAAAACAAGCGGGTAGTAATATTCCCTATAAAGGAGGTGAATAGGCGAAGAGTACGAATCTTCACCAATTAAAAATTTATCGTTTACTAAGGCCTTTAAAATAATCAAAGTAAAAACATATAAAACGCATATAGTTAAATATATGAAAATTAAGCGCGCGGAATTGTAAAGAGATAATGAAAGAGAAGCGAACACAAGGATTTTATCCTGGTTCACATTAGTGTGTTAACGAACACTAATGCTACATCCAGTCCTCCCTTTCTGAGATAGGAGATTTGCTTCACTATGAACAAGAATTGTAAGTACAAGTAATGTGTAAGAGAAAACCTTTCCCTTAGACTTGTCCCTCCAAAGAACCTCTTTGGAACTTGTGTCTTCGCAAACAATTCCTCGAACCACAGCGAACCTTGTGCTTGAAGAAACCTTCTTCAATTCCACTTGAAACCTTCAAGTATACTTGATGAAAACCTTTCACCAATTTGCGTTTGTCAATGTCTTCTTGTTGGCACTTTACACCTTGTTGTGCAGATGAACAACTCCAATGAAAAGCAATGATCTTTGCACCTTTTTGTGTGGATAAGCTACTTATTTAAGAACACTAACTATTAGATCAGAATCTAGAAGAATAAGAATGAATGCAAGTGTAATCAAAGTGGGTATTTGTGAAAATTCAATGCAACACTTGAATGTTCTTCTTGATCATATGTGAAAATGCAATTGATTCATGAAGAACACTTGAGAATTCTGTAAAACGTGTTCAAGAGAAAGTTCAGAAGTGTTAGAAGGTTGTAAGAACGTTGTCTCATGTTTTGAAATCGTTTGGAACATATATATATCAGTTAGGACAGCAAACGGCTATGTTTATGACAGTTTTAACTGTTTGTATCCGGATACTTTTGAAAGTATTCGAATACATCGTGTTTGATTTCAAAAATTTGACTGTTGTTTTAACGAAGTATCCAGATACTTTCTGATGTATCCGGATACTTTTCAAATGTATCCGGATACTTACAGATGTATCCAGATACTTTCGTTCAAAATTTCCAAAAACAACATTTTTACTTGTTAACACTTATAGTATTATATTTAAAACATTTTCTTCACTTCCAAAACACTTTAATTTATTAGAAAAATATTTTCAAAAAATATTTTCAAATTATTTTATCAGTATTTTTCTTATATTTATAAAATCACATATTTTTCTTTTAATTTTGAAAAGCACCCACTTATGATTATACTTAGCATGCATGCCATATCTTTTAGATTATGATTAGTTTTTCCTAACTTCGACTCTAACCATTATGCATCTAGGGGACTTAATAAAGAATAAATAATACATTACATTACAATAAGAACCCATTTGTTGACTTTGTTGAGCCTTAAGTTGAGTTGTGAACTTTTGCCTTGACTTGCACTTTGTAATCGTCAAAACTACCAATGCTTAGGCATTTTCTCAACAATCTCCCCCTTTTTGATGATGACAAACTTTGTTGATTTGTGCTCCCCTTAGTATGTGCATTTGATAATTAGATAATAATAAGAAGCTTCAATCAACCTGCAAAAGTCAACAACATACCTTACCTTTCACCAATTTGCGTTTGTCAATGTCTTGTTGTTGGCACTTTTCACCTTGTTGTGCGGATGAACAACTCCAATGAAAAGCAATGATCTTTGCACCTTTTTGTGTGGATAAGCAACTTATTTAAGAACACTAACTATTAGATCAGAATCTAGAAGAATAAGAATGAATGCAAGTGTAATCAAAGTGGGTATTTGTGAAAATTCAATGCAACACTTGAATGTTCTTCTTGATCATATGTGAAAATGCAATTGATTCATGAAGAACACTTGAGAATTCTGTAAAACGTGTTTAAGAGAAAGTTCAGAAGTGTTAGAAGGTTGTAAGAACGTTGTCTCATGTTTTGAAATCGTTTGGAACATGTATATATATATATATATATATATATATATATCAGTTAGGACAGCAAACGGCTATGTTTATGACAGATTTAACTGTTTGTATCCGGATACTTTTGAAAGTATTCGGATACATCGTGTTTGATTTCAAAAATTTGACTGTTGTTTTAATGAAGTATCCAGATACTTTCAGATGTATCCGGATACTTTTCAAATGTATCCAGATACTTTCAGATGTATCCAGATACTTTCGTTCAAAATTTCCAAAAACAACATTTTTACTTGTTAACACTTATAGTATTATATTTAAAACTTTTTCTTCACTTCCAAAACACTTTAATTTATTAGAAAAATATTTTCAAAAAATATTTTCAAATTATTTTATCAGTATTTTTCTTATATTTATAAAATCACATATTTTTCTTTTAATTTTGAAAAGCACCCACTTATGATTAAACTTAGCATGCATGCCATATCTTTTAGATTATGATTAGTTTTTCCTAACTTAGACTCTAACCATTATGCATCTAGGGGACTTAATAAGGAATAAATAATACATTACATTACAATAAGAACCCCTTTGTTGACTTTGTTGAGCCTTAAGTAGAGTTGTGAACTTTTGCCTTGACTTGCACTTTGTAATCATCAAAACTACCAATGCTTAGGCATTTTCTCAACAGCAACATTAAAAACGTGTTTTTGGGGCTGAAACCCCCCCCCCCCATCTCAACCCTTCCTTCTCTCTCTCCTCCTCCTTCCTCCGTCCAGCTCCACCACCGCCAAGCCGCCGCCGTCCTCCCCCATCCCGTCCAGCTCTCTCTCTCTCCCTCTCTTCCCTCACCTTCCTTTGCTCTCTCTCTTTCCCTCACAATCTCCTTCCTCACACTCTCTCTCCACCACCACCAACCACGGTCGCCGCCACCAAGGCCGCCACCGCCACCTTCCACCACCCCCACCACCATCAAGACCCCTCCCTCTCTCTTCCCTCTTGGTTTCTCTCCCTCCCTCTCTCTTTCTCTCTCTCCACCTTCTCCACCACCCTCCTCTTCCTCTCCGGCCGCCACCGCCGTGAGCCGTGGCCACCGATCGAACCACCACGGGCCACAACCCCCATAGCTCTCCCTCATTCATTGCTCTCACACCCACGAGCCTTCTCTCTCTTCACGGACGTCACCGGCACTGTTATCGATCCGTGATCGTGTCGGGCTCATGTCGGGAACCTCGAAGCTCGAAGCTCTTGCCTCGGTCCAGTCGCTATCGTTCCCGCTGACGAGGAGCAACACCGATGCCGTCATCGCTGCCGAGCTAAAATCCAGGTTCTATTTAACAAGCCCGAGGTAAGAGGGTTCGCGTTACCTTTACTTAAGAAGTAAATTCTAGGATGCTATAGTGGTAGCTAAGAATAGAGTAATTAAAAAATATGTTAATGAGCCTTAGGGTACTCCCCGTTGATATAGATAAATAAATAAAATTGTTACTAGAAACCATGCCTTAGGGAATAAAATGTATATACCTAGAATAAGGTCCGGGATGAATGAGTGTAATGTATGTGCATAGAATAAGGTCCGGAGTGAATGAGAGTGTTAGGATATCAAAAGAGTTAATATAGAATGAAAATGTAGAAAAGCACAAAATAAAACCAAAGGGAATTAGTTAGGGAGAACCGACGAAATGTGAGAATAAAAGAATATAGTGTAGTTGTGATAGACAAGGAGAGAAGGGTGATTAAAACTAAATGTAAGGTAAAAGAGGAGTTAAAATACGAAAACCATAAGGAAGTGCGGAGGGGACTTAGTTAAGAGTTGTCGGGTAATAATGGTATAGGAATAAAATACTAAACTAAATTTTAAATATAAGTAGTTAATAAGTAAGGAATTTAATGAAAAGATAATGGTGCAAGAAGATGGAGTGTAATAGCGATAGATAAATGGAGTAGAGAACTATCATAGGGAAAATAAGTGAATAAGTAAATAATAGTGTGTGAGAGAGGAATCATGGAATAAATTAAGGAACTGCAAACGGGAATTTAAAATATAATGACTATACTAAGTTAAGTAGAGTTAGATAGATATTAGGATAATAAATGGTAGAAAAAGGAAAAGAAAGAGAAATACTAAAATAGAGGTAAAATAAACATTAAGATGATAAGCCATAAAGTAAAGTTGAATAAGAGCAAGAGTAATTAGTAAAAAGAAAGAGATTAAAGTAGGAAACGTAGGAAAATGTGATAAGTCATAAACGAAAATAAAGAGTAAAAGATTGAGATAAGCATAAAAGAGTTACTTAAATTATAATAAGAGAAAAGATAAATAATTAAGAAAGAAAAGAGAACGGCTGATGGTCTGTTGGACTCAGTCGTAATAAAAGAAGAAAATGGTATCGATGGCAGGCGGGCGGAAGTCACTGTCATCACTAAAAGAAATAAAAGGAAAGAATTGACTCGATAGCAGGCGGATGGAAGTCCCTGTTATCACTAAAAGAAGTAAAGGAAAAGAATGAATTCGATGACAGGCGGACGAAAGTCCCTGTTATCACTAAAAGAAATAAAAGAAAGGAATGTTTTCGATGGCAGGCGGGCGGTAGCCACTGTCACCGGTAAAGAGATAAAGGAATAATAAAGGTAAAGGACTGATGGTTTGTTGGACTCAGTCATAAGGAAAAAGGAAAAGATAAAGAAAAGGAAAAAGAAAAAGAAAAGAAAAGAGAATGTAAGAATAAGTAAGGAACGAGAAGAAATTAATTAAATGTATAAATAATTATGTAGGCTTAGTTATTTACTATGTCTTCTTATAGGATTTATCTTTTTAAGTTCTGTGTAATGCTACCCTTCTTGATATATTTTTACAGATACGGAAGCGGAGCTTACACTGTTGCGGGCCGAACTGGAAACTCTCCACCACGTGGAGTGAAATTGCGATACCCCGAGTGGATTTTATTATATTAAAAACCGATATTTTTGTAATATATAATATGTGTAGTTATATGCCGTGAGACTGGTACTAATCGGGCGTTAGGATCTGAACTGGTTTTTAATCTGTTGTGTTTATATTTTTAGACAATTCTGGACTGACAGGTTTTACGAAGAGAATTTTTGGGAAGTCCGAAAAACAGAGGAAACTCTGCCGGATTTTTGTAAAATCTTTCATAAGAAATCAAATTCTAAAATGAATTTTCAAACTCTGATTTTATTAAAATTTAAAATTTACTAAATAAAGTGCGGATGTTACATTTATGGTATCAGAGCAGTTTCCCTCGGCCTTGGAGTGTGGAATCACAACTCCTATGGTTTACTCACCAAGCGAGTGACCAAATGTTAGTGTCAAGTCTTAGAATAGGCAAATAGGTACACTTAGATTGAGAATTATTTAGTTAACTGTGGAATAACGTAATCTTTTTCAGAACTCAGTCACCATGCCCCGGAGACGTACACAGGATGAAAGGATGGCTGCTATACTAGAAAATCTGGTCCAACTGAATCAGAATCAGGCTGAAACAGCAGCAGGGGCCGCAGCAGCAGCAGCCGCCGCACTCCACCAACCATCAGGCCCAATTGGCATCGATTGGCTAGCTAGATTCAGGAAGAACGATCCGCCCAAGTTTGAAGGTGGCTACAATCCGGATGCAGCCCAGAGATGGCTCCAAGAATTGGAGAAGATTTTCCGCACAATGTCACCGCCCGCAGAGCAGATAGTCCTTTTGGCGGCGTACATGCTCACTGGGGAAGCAGAATATTGGTGGGAGCATGTACGAAGAGACATGGAGAGTTCCAACCAGGAGATTACTTGGGACTTCTTTAAGGAGGAATTTCTCGGAAGGTACTTCCCAGAAGATGTTCGTCGAGAGAAAGAACTAGCATTTCTGAACTTAACACAGGGAAATATGAGTGTTAGAGAATATGCCGCACACTTCGAAGACCTCTCTGGTATTCTGGAAGTTATAGTAATGCTGATGAAAGAACTAAGTGCATCAAGTTCGAAGCAGGACTTCGCACTGAGATCAAGGTAGCTTTTGAATTCCATAACATAGATAATTTGGCCCAACTGGTGAATATGGCTAGCACTTATGAGAAGGGATTGAGGCGGAAGACATCCGAGGATAGGAACAGGATGATACAGTGGGCTGAAGGTTCTAGCCGAGGCAGGGTACCGGCTCAGGAATCCGATACACATGCCGACATTAACGCTATGGCAATAGTGCCAATGGACACGGCTCCAGACGTGAATGCTCCAAGACCTAGATTACCTTGTCCAGAGTGTGGAAAACCCCACAGGCGTTTGTGTATGCGGCTGAAGCAGCACAAGAAAGAGGGTCTTTGCTACCAATGTGGGCAACCGGGACACATTGGAGCTAACTGTCTTGAGCGCACCGGGCGAGAGAATTAGTAAACCAGCTCGAGGTATTTTTCTATATCAATAATGTATCAACTGTTTACCTATAAATTTCTATATAGGTTAAGCGAGTTTAGTGTAACCTAGAAGAAATCGATAGGTGTTAAGACCTTAGCTAGAAGTTCCACCAAACACATTTGATGATATTGTCACTGGTAGAAGGTAAGGTTAGAGCTGATCACTCTAACTCTTGCATCTGCTAGAGGATGATACCACCAACTAACCTGACAATGATATTGCCATTGATAGGTGTGAGATTGGGATTGATCACCTCGATCTTTGCACCTATTGGTGATCGATGCATTGACACATTTCATCTAAAACCGAAATAATCAAATTAATAAGTTTTAAAGTAGACCCCTAGAAGGAACAGAGCTAAACCGAGAAGAGTTCCTTCTGAACTCTTTGCATAGCATTAAAGAGTGGAGTGAAAAAGTGTAAAATCCTTGAGAGACTCGAGCGAACCTTATAGCTATTCCCTGCAACCGAGTCGAATTAGGAAGTAGACAATTTGGAACCCGCCTAGGAGTCTAATCAAAGTTTCCGAACGATTCCCTCAAAGGAGGCAAGTCTTAGTCACTGTGTTAGGTACCCTTACCAAGACCAATCAAATCAGCCGCAGGTTCATAGAGAACGCATATTTTGATAACTCTCTGCTGAAAATGCACACTTAAGGATAATCTCCATTGTCTTCTTGCTTGACATATATCCAGTACATCCTGGGTCGTCGTACGGAGACTATGAAACCCATCCTTGAGTGCTTCGTGTTTCTTCTTTTCATCTTCACTCTCTTCAAGTTTCAAGCGTCTCAGATGTATATATGAGAATTCACCAAGACGTAGGAACCCAACATAGTTCTATGCCTACCGATGGATAACCATCCACGTGTCCCTTCCAACCTTGGATACCGGTTGAGAAGCTTATGTGTGAAATTCCGAATAATGAATGAGCATACCCCCAAGCATGGATATAACCAAGTATGTTGATGCTAAGTGGGGGAGGATTTCAATCCAAGGAATGGGCGATGGAACTTTAATAATAAGAAAACTGACGATCTTACGCAGATAAAGATAATACATAGTATTAGAAGACAAACGTTGAAATAGGCACGACCCTATCCACAGGTGGAGTGGAAAATAAAAACCGAAGGGAAGTAAAAACCGTAGTCCGGAGTTTACCAATGGGATGATTCTCCATTTAAGGAACCAAACGGAATTTCGGGGACGAAATTCTAATAAGTGGGGGAGAAATGTAACATCCCGAATTTTAATTCTAATAATAATTAGAATAATAGTAAGATTAGGAAGTAAGGATTATCCTAGAAGGGATTTAAAATGATGGATTAGGAGTTCTTTGAGTGCCATAGAGGAGTCAAGGAGCATTGGCATCGAAAAGCAAATTTAAAGAAGACCAAACGAGTGTTAAAAATCGATTTTTCGGTGTTATAAATACCCGACGTTAGGAAATTCAAAATAAAATATTTAAGACTCCAAACACAATTCCCACCGTTGGATATGAAGATATGATTTTTAGGATGTTACTCGTCAAATTTGAGCAAGATCCGACGGTGAACGAAGAAGTTATGGCTATTTGAAGTTGGGAGAAAATAGCTGAAAAATAGAAAAGCAAACTAGCAGTATCTGATTATTATACTCGAGTATTTTAATACTCGAGTATTATGGGTCAAAATACTCGAGTATTTACAGAAATACTCGAGTATTCTATGAACTGCAACATTAAAAACGTGTTTTTGGGGCTGAAACCCCCCCATCTCAACCCTTCCTTCTCTCTCTCCTCCTCCTTCCTCCGTCCAGCTCCACCACTGCCGGAGCCGCCAAGCCGCCGCCGTCCTCCCCCATCCCGTCCAGCTCTCTCTCTCTCCCTCTCTTCCCTCACCTTCCTTTGCTCTCTCTCTTTCCCTCACAATCTCCCTCCTCACACTCTCTCTCTCCACCACCACCAACCACGGCCGCCGCCACCAAGGCCGCCACCGCCACCTTCCACCACCCCCACCACCATCAAGACCCCTCCCTCTCTCTTCCCTCTTGGTCTCTCTCTTTCTCTCTCTCTCCACCTTCTCCACCGCCCTCCTCTTCCTCTCCAGCCGCCACCGCCGTGAGCTGTGGCCACCGATCGAACCACCACGGGCCACAACCCCCATAGCTCTCCCTCATTCATTGCTCTCACACCCACGAGTCTTTTCTCTCTCCACGGACGTCACCGGCGCCGTTATCGACCCGTGATTGTGCCGGGCTCGTGTCGGGAACCTCGAAGCTCGAAGCTCTTGCCTCGGTCCAGTCGCTATCGTTCCCGCTGACGAGGAGCAACACCGACGCCGTCATCGCCGCCGAGCTAAAATCCAGGTTCTATTTAACAAGCCCGAGGTAAGAGGGTTTGCGTTACCTTTACTTAAGAAGTAAATTCTAGGATGCTATAGTGGTAGCTAAGAATAGAGTAATTAAAAAATATGTTAATGAGCCTTAGGGTACTCCCCGTTGATATAGATAAATAAATAAAAATATTACTAGAAACCATGCCTTAGGGAATAAAATGTATATACCTAGAATAAGGTCCGGGATGAATGAGTGTAATGTATGTGCATAGAATAAGGTCCGGAGTGAATGAGAGTGTCAGGATATCAAAAGAGTTAATATAGAATGAAAATGTAGAAAAGCACAAAATAAAACCAAAGGGAATTAGTTAGGGAGAACCGACGAAATGTGAGAATAAAAGAATATAGAGTAGTTGTGATAGACAAGGAGAGAAGGGTGATTAAAACTAAATGTAAGGTAAAAGAGGAGTTAAAATACGAAAACCATAAGGAAGTGCGGAGGGGACTTAGTTAAGAGTTGTCGGGTAATAATGGTATAGGAATAAAATACTAAACTAAATTTTAAATATAAGTAGTTAATAAGTAAGGAATTTAATGAAAAGATAATGGTGCAAGAAGATGGAGTGTAATAGCGATAGATAAATGGAGTAGAGAACTATCATAGGGAAAATAAGTGAATAAGTAAATAATAGTGTGTGAGAGAGGAATCATGGAATAAATTAAGGAACTGCAAATGGGAATTTAAAATATAATGACTATACTAAGTTAAGTAGAGTTAGATAGATATTAGGATAATAAATGGTAGAAAAAGGAAACGAAAGAGAAATACTAAAATAGAGGTAAAATAAACATTAGGATGATAAGCCATAAAGTAAAGTTGAATAAGAGCAAGAGTAATTAGTAAAAAGAAAGAGATTAAAGTAGGAAACGTAGGAAAATGTGATAAGTCATAAACGAAAATAAAGAGTAAAAGATTGAGATAAGCATAAAAGAGTTACTTCAATTATAATAAGATAAAAGATAAATAATTAAGAAAGAAAAGAGAACGGCTGATGGTCTGTTGGACTCAGTCATAATAAAAGAAGAAAATGGTATCGATGGCAGGCGGGCGGAAGTCACTGTCATCACTAAAAGAAATAAAAGGAAAGAATTGACTCGATAGCAGGCGGACGGAAGTCCCTGTTATCACTAAAAGAAGTAAAGGAAAAGAATGAATTCGATGACAGGCGGACGGAAGTCCCTGTTATCACTAAAAGAAATAAAAGAAAGGAATGTTTTCGATGGCAGGCGGGCGGTAGCCACTGTCACCGGTAAAGAGATAAAGGAATAATAAAGGTAAACGACTGATGGTCTGTTGGACTCAGTCATAAGGAAAATGGAAAAGATAAAGAAAAGGAAAAAGAAAAAGAAAAGAAAAGAGAATGTAAGATTAAGTAAGGAACGAGAAGAAATTAATTAAATGTATAAATAATTATGTAGGCTTAGTTATTTACTATGTCTTCTTATAGGATTTATCTTTTTAAGTTCTGTGTAATGCTACCCTTCTTGATATATTTTTACAGGTACGGAAGCGGAGCTTACACTGTTGCGGGCCGAACTGGAAACTCTCCACCACGTGGAGTGAAATTGCGATACCCCGAGTGGATTTTATTATATTAAAAACCGATATTTTTGTAATATATAATATGTGTAGTTATATGCCGTGATACTGGTACTAATCGGGCGTTAGGATCTGAACTGGTTTTTAATCTGTTGTGTTTATATTTTTAGACAATTCTGGACTGACAGGTTTTACGAAGAGAATTTTTGGGAAGTCCGAAAAACAGAGGAAACTCTGCCGGATTTTCGTAAAATCTTTCTTAAGAATTCAAATTCTAAAATGAATTTTCAAACTTTGATTTTATTAAAATTTAAAATTTACTAAATAAAGTGAGGATGTTACATTTATGGTATCAGAGCAGTTTCCCTCGGCCTTGGAGTGTGGAATCACAACTCCTATGGTTTACTCACCAAGCGAGTGACCAAATGTTAGTGTCAAGTCTTAGAATAGGCGAATAGGTACACTTAGATTGAGAATTGTTTAGTTAACTGTGGAATAACGTAATCTTTTTCAGAACTCAGTCACCATGCCCCGGAGACGTACACAGGATGAAAGGATGGCTGCTATACTAGAAAATCTGGTCCAACTGAATCAGAATCAGGCTAAAACAGCAGCAGGGGCCGCAACAGCAGCAGCCGCCGCACTCCACCAACCATCAGGCCCAATTGGCATCGATTGGCTAGCTAGATTCAGGCAGAACGATCAGCCCAAGTTTGAAGGTGGCTACAATCCGGATGCAGCCCAGAGATGGCTCCAAGAATTGGAGAAGATTTTCCGCACAATGTCACCGCCCGCGGAGCAGATAGTCCTTTTGGCGGCGTACATGCTCACTGGGGAAGCAGAATATTGGTGGGAGCATGTACGAAGAGACATGGAGAGTTCCAACCAGGAGATTACTTGGGACTTCTTTAAGGAGGAATTTCTCGGAAGGTACTTCCCAGAAGATGTTCGTCGAGAGAAAGAACTAGCATTTCTGAACTTAACACAGGGAAATATGAGTGTTAGAGAATATGCCGCACACTTCGAAGACCTCTCTGGTATTCTGGAAGTTATAGTAATGCTGATGAAAGAACTAAGTGCATCAAGTTCGAAGCAGGACTTCGCACTGAGATCAAGGTAGCTTTTGAATTCCATAACATAGATAATTTGGCCCAACTGGTGAATATGGCTAGCACTTATGAGAAGGGATTGAGGCGGAAGACATCCGAGGATAGGAACAGGATGATACAGTGGGCTGAAGGTTCTAGCCGAGGCAGGGTACCGGCTCAGGAATCCGATACACATGCCGACATTAACGCTATGGCAATAGTGCCAATGGACACGACTCCAGACGTGAATGCTCCAAGACCTAGATTACCTTGTCCAGAGTGTGGAAAACCCCACAGGCGTTTGTGTATGCGGCTGAAGCAGCACAAGAAAGAGGGTCTTTGCTACCAATGTGGGCAACCGGGACACATTGGAGCTAACTGTCTTGAGCGCACCGGGCGAGAGAATTAGTAAACCAGCTCGAGGTATTTTTCTATATCAATAATGTATCAACTGTTTACCTATAAATTTCTATATAGGTTAAGCGAGTTTAGTGTAACCTAGAAGAAATCGATAGGTGTTAAGACCTTAGCTAGAAGTTCCACCAAACACATTTGATGATATTGTCACTGGTAGAAGGTAAGGTTAGAGCTGATCACTCTAACTCTTGCATCTGCTAGAGGATGATACCACCAACTAACCTGACAATGATATTGCCATTGATAGGTGTGAGATTGGGATTGATCACCTCGATCTTTGCACCTATTGGTGATCGATGCATTGACACATTTCATCTAAAACCGAAATAATCAAATTAATAAGTTTTAAAGTAGACCCCTAGAAGGAACAGAGCTAAACCGAGAAGAGTTCCTTCTGAACTCTTTGCATAGCATTAAAGAGTGGAGTGAAAAAGTGTAAAATCCTTGAGAGACTCGAGCGAACCTTATAGCTATTCCCTGCAACCGAGTCGAATTAGGAAGTAGACAATTTGGAACCCGCCTAGGAGTCTAATCAAAGTTTCCGAACGATTCCCTCAAAGGAGGCAAGTCTTAGTCACTGTGTTAGGTACCCTTACCAAGACCAATCAAATCAGCCGCAGGTTCATAGAGAACGCATATTTTGATAACTCTCTGCTGAAAATGCACACTTAAGGATAATCTCCATTGTCTTCTTGCTTGACATATATCCAGTACATCCTGGGTCGTCGTACGGAGACTATGAAACCCATCCTTGAGTGCTTCGTGTTTCTTCTTTTCATCTTCACTCTCTTCAAGTTTCAAGCGTCTCAGATGTATATATGAGAATTCACCAAGACGTAGGAACCCAACATAGTTCTATGCCTACCGATGGATAACCATCCACGTGTCCCTTCCAACCTTGGATACCGGTTGAGAAGCTTATGTGTGAAATTCCGAATAATGAATGAGCATACCCCCAAGCATGGATATAACCAAGTATGTTGATGCTAAGTGGGGGAGGATTTCAATCCAAGGAATGGGCGATGGAACTTTAATAATAAGAAAACTGACGATCTTACGCAGATAAAGATAATACATAGTATTAGAAGACAAACGTTGAAATAGGCACGACCCTATCCACAGGTGGAGTGGAAAATAAAAACCGAAGGGAAGTAAAAACCGTAGTCCGGAGTTTACCAATGGGATGATTCTCCATTTAAGGAACCAAACGGAATTTCGGGGACGAAATTCTAATAAGTGGGGGAGAAATGTAACATCCCGAATTTTAATTCTAATAATAATTAGAATAATAGTAAGATTAGGAAGTAAGGATTATCCTAGAAGGGATTTAAAATGATGGATTAGGAGTTCTTTGAGTGCCATAGAGGAGTCAAGGAGCATTGGCATCGAAAAGCAAATTTAAAGAAGACCAAACGAGTGTTAAAAATCGATTTTTCGGTGTTATAAATACCCGACGTTAGGAAATTCAAAATAAAATATTTAAGACTCCAAACACAATTCCCACCGTTGGATATGAAGATATGATTTTTAGGATGTTACTCGTCAAATTTGAGCAAGATCCGACGGTGAACGAAGAAGTTATGGCTATTTGAAGTTGGGAGAAAATAGCTGAAAAATAGAAAAGCAAACTAGCAGTATCTGATTATTATACTCGAGTATTTTAATACTCGAGTATTATGGGTCAAAATACTCGAGTATTTACAGAAATACTCGAGTATTCTGCGAACTGCAACATTAAAAATGTGTTTTTGGGGCTGAAACCCCCCCCCCCCCCCGTCTCAACCCTTCCTTCTCTCTCTCCTCCTCCTTCCTCCGTCCAGCTCCACCACTGCAGGAGCCGCCAAGCCGCCGCCGTCCTCCCCCATCCCGTCCAGCTCTCTCTCTCTCTCTCCCTCTCTTCCCTCACCTTCCTTTTCTCTCTCTCTTTCCCTCACAATCTCCCTCCTCACACTCTCTCTCTCCACCACCACCAACCACGGCCACCGCCACCAAGGCCGCCACCGCCACCTTCCACCACCCCCACCACCATCAAGACCCCTCCCTCTCTCTTCCCTCTTGGTCTCTCTCTTTCTCTCTCTCTCCACCTTCTCCACCACCCTCCTCTTCCTCTCCAGCCACCACCGCCGTGAGCCGTGGCCACCGATCGAACCACCACGGGCCACAACCCCCATAGCTCTCCCTCATTCATTGCTCTCACACCCACGAGCCTTTTCTCTCTCCACGGACGTCATCGGCGCCGTTATCGACCCGTGATCGTGCCGGGCTCGTGTCGGGAACCTCGAAGCTCGAAGCTCTTGCCTCGGTCCAGTCGCTATCGTTCCCGCTGACGAGGAGCAACACCGACGCCGTCATCGCCGCCGAGCTAAAATCCAGGTTCTATTTAACAAGCCCGAGGTAAGAGGGTTTGCGTTACCTTTACTTAAGAAGTAAATTCTAGGATGCTATAGTGGTAGCTAAGAATAGAGTAATTAAAAAATATGTTAATGAGCCTTAGGGTACTCCCCGTTGATATAGATAAATAAATAAAAATATTACTAGAAACCATGCCTTAGGGAATAAAATGTATATACCTAGAATAAGGTCCGGGATGAATGAGTGTAATGTATGTGCATAGAATAAGGTCCGGAGTGAATGAGAGTGTTAGGATATCAAAAGAGTTAATATAGAATGAAAATGTAGAAAAGCACAAAATAAAACCAAAGGGAATTAGTTAGGGAGAACCGACGAAATGTGAGAATAAAAGAATATAGAGTAGTTGTGATAGACAAGGAGAGAAGGGTGATTAAAACTAAATGTAAGGTAAAAGAGGAGTTAAAATACGAAAACCATAAGGAAGTGCGGAGGGGACTTAGTTAAGAGTTGTCGGGTAATAATGGTATAGGAATAAAATACTAAACTAAATTTTAAATATAAGTAGTTAATAAGTAAGGAATTTAATGAAAAGATAATGGTGCAAGAAGATGGAGTGTAATAGCGATAGATAAATGGAGTAGAGAACTATCATAGGGAAAATAAGTGAATAAGTAAATAATAGTGTGTGAGAGAGGAATCATGGAATAAATTAAGGAACTGCAAACGGGAATTTAAAATATAATGACTATACTAAGTTAAGTAGAGTTAGATAGATATTAGGATAATAAATGGTAGAAAAAGGAAAAGAAAGAGAAATACTAAAATAGAGGTAAAATAAACATTAGGATGATAAGCCATAAAGTAAAGTTGAATAAGAGCAAGAGTAATTAGTAAAAAGAAAGAGATTAAAGTAGGAAACATAGGAAAATGTGATAAGTCATAAACGAAAATAAAGAGTAAAAGATTGAGATAAGCATAAAAGAGTTATTTAAATTATAATAAGAGAAAAGATAAATAATTAAGAAAGAAAAGAGAACGGCTGATGGTCTGTTGGACTCAGTCGTAATAAAAGAAGAAAATGGTATCGATGGCAGATGGGCGGAAGTCACTGTCATCACTAAAAGAAATAAAAGGAAAGAATTGACTCGATAGCAGGCGGACGGAAGTCCCTGTTATCACTAAAAGAAGTAAAGGAAAAGAATGAATTCGATGACAGGTGGACGGAAGTCCCTGTTATCACTAAAAGAAATAAAAGAAAGGAATGTTTTCGATGGCAGGCGGGCGGTAGCCACTGTCACCAGTAAAGAGATAAAGGAATAATAAAGGTAAACGTCTGATGGTCTGTTGGACTCAGTCATAAGGAAAAAGGAAAAGATAAAGAAAAGGAAAAAGAAAAAGAAAAGAAAAGAGAATGTAAGAATTAGTAAGGAACGAGAAGAAATTAATTAAATGTATAAATAATTATTTAGGCTTAGTTATTTACTATGTCTTCTTATAGGATTTATCTTTTTAAGATCTGTGTAATGTAACAGCCCAATTTTCGTAAACCAAAAATATTTACTTTTACTTGTTAAAGTTGCAAAAATTGAGGCCAGATTTTTTTTTTTGTAACATATTGTTGAAAAATCATTGGTGCTTTTAAAAGTCCTTTCGTTGAAAATCGAGGTGTTACTAAGATAGTTCCTTTCATAAAACTTTTCTCTTCATAAAATAATTTAGTTTCAAGAATCTCAATATTCATAACGAATTTCAAAAGTTTACATTGACCTCCCTTCCAAAGTGAAGCACTTTGCAAAACAGGATTCAAATCGGGTTGCATTCCATAAGTGGCACATTGCTTGGTAATCCTTGACACAAACAATAGACTTAACTAAGAACACTACACCTAACTCTTCCAGTCGTGCACCCCCAGGTGAAGCCTCCCTTTCCTTCTCGCATGATTTCTTTATTCTCAAACGTGAAGTCCCTTCCGTTGCCACCTCCCTGTTGTCGTTAGGCTTCTGCTCCCGTTCCTCTAGGGTGATGAACTCCTTATGATGCTCCATCTTCCCGTTGCGATATCAGCAGCACCAATAGAACAACGAACAGGAGAGAGTAAGCGATCCGAACGACGAATCGTCGACGGCGTGGGATTTTCAATAGGCGAGATAATAGGACCATACAAACATGCAGTACAACGTACAAGCACACACAACAATCAAGTATATTATTGTTATTGTTATCATTACTGACTTTACTTATTATTATTTTTGTCATCACTCCTCCTTCTCTCTCTTTTCCTTTTCACAACCATGTTTCTCTGTTCACTCGGTATTATCAATTTACACTCTTTTGTGATAAGGGAAACTTTCAGGCCTCATCACGTACTCGTTTCGTTCTCGGCTCTCACTCTCGTCTACATCTCCTCGGTCATCCACCCAACCTAGTCGGAAGCAAACAGGAGTACAGGACCTTTACCGTGCGGGCACGACAGCTGTCAACACAAATGGTCCCAGACCAGGAGGACTCAGCCTCAATCAATAATCACAATAAACATGGCTCACTGCCTCGCAGTGGCAAACAAAATGCCCCACTCCAGTCCCTCTCACTGTTCTCGATTTGCAATCTAGGGGGCGACAATATGTTTCTAGTGGGCCCGCAGAACTTACCACGGCATTAGACCCAGTCCCCACCACGTTAGTGCGCCACTTATGGAGTTCGTTCTGTCCAGAAACATACTCTAGACTTCTTGACGTTTCACCGTCATCGTCCTCCCCTAATGCAATCTCGTCCTAAGTATCCGTAGATACCTATCGTTTCTTCCTCTCCACTACTTCGCACTCTCATACCTCACCGCGTATGTCTTTTAAAGTCTTTTATCTTTTTAATCAACCTAAGGTCGGCCCATCCTTCGTGCATCCCTTCAATGAGTCCCGAACACTAACTTTACGCAATCTTTCTCTCATCAAATCTCACATAGCACAGAGCTGGGATCACATCAATAAACTCAAATTTCATTTCTCAATCTTTCTCAACATTCTCCATTCCTCACAACCGTCTCATTTCCAACTCTTTTCTCGAACAATAATTTCGAAAACTATCTCCAAACACCATTTCATAAGTTTTCACAAAATATCCAACTCTTTCATAAAATCTCTCCTCGTAAATTTTCTCAAAATCAACTTTCATAATTTCCTCAAAGTCTCTTTTCACAAACTCCCTCAACATATTATTTTCAAAACTTTCTTTAAAAAAAGAAATCTGGTTGTCACAAGGTTTCTAAAAATCCACTTTCACGGCTTTTCACAAAATTACTTCAAAAACTTTTCTAAAAAAATACTTTTATAATCTTTCTCAAAACCTCTTTTCAAAAACCTTTTCAAAAATCTTTTCAAAACATTTTTCTTCATAAACTCTTTCAAAATCTCCTTTAGAAAACCTTTTCCAAAAACTGCTTTTCCAAAACCTTTTCCAAAACTCACAACTTCGTTGAGCGCTAATGGAGGAGCAAGCTCAACTCAACACTAGTCCCAGACTAAAACCAAAAACAAAACAAAGGAGCCCAGCTCCGCTCAACCACACCTCATTTCATAATCAACGTTGCCTTCCCCAGCTCTGGCTCGTTCTCAACATTATCCTTCCCCAATCTCAACTCTTTCTTTCTTATTGTATCCTCACTTCCAATCGTATTACTTTCTTAACTTATTCCTTTCGTTTTCATTTCTTATTCAGGACGTAACAGACGTCCATCAATGGTTTACTCATCATAATTAACAACAATAAGCATTATCAAACATAATTAAATAAAAACATACTATCACACACAACATCACACCATAACAGTGTGGTTTTCGTCACCTTCGTATAAGTGGCCACACAGGGCAAACAATTGCCACTTATACTACTGACTCCAACCACGTAGTCCCGATCTTTGAGATGATACGGGACGTCCTACTAAATCACCTAAACACCACAGTGTCTTAGGATAGCTTCTCTCTCACCTGAGGTCCAGCTATTGATTGCGTACCGTCACCTGGGATACTTTCTGCCGCCGGCTGCCCCAATCCCTCGTCTTTCAAATTCCTCGTACTAAATAAAATACGCTCACGTTATTAACTTGTATTTATGAAAATCTTTTCCATAACTTAAACAATTTTGATTCCTCGTATTAAATAAAATACTCTTACTTTACTAACGTGTATTAAGAAAATCTTTTCTTAGTTCATGACACTTTTCGTTTTCAATTGAAAGACTTAAAACACTATTGTTTTATCAAAACAATTCTCATATTTTCTAGCACTTTAATTATTTTAAAACTGTTTGAAAACATTTAATAAAATGATTTAAAACAATTCATTTGGTTGCTGGTCCATCTTGGACAGCACCTTAAACATTGTTCGAAAACACCGAAAAATTTCACCGTTTTCAATTCGGCTTTTTCTTAACTCAATTATTACTTAAAAACTTTACTTTAAATCTTATGAACACATTTTTATATTTAGGAAACAACTTTAAATAGTTTTGGACAGCAATGAACACAATTTAAAGTCTCAATTGGATTTATTTTAAAAACAATCACATACTCAAATATCTTTCAAACACAACTATCACACAACCACAACAACACTTAAATAAATGAAGTCATACAAGTATTTGATTAGTTAGTTAATTTATGACTCAAACAAACACTTAGACATTCACATACTCACAAAGATATGAATCAAGCACCACAACTTAACTCTTTTCAAAAATCGTTACATGAGTTTATTTTAATGCAATTAAATTTCCTAAACTCATTTACATTACATGACCGAATAGAATCTTTAAGAAAACAAGTTGGGAATTGCAATTTAAAGCACACACATCAACTTAATTCATTTCAAATACTTTAATCCCATTTTCTTTTTCATAAAGCAAAATCATTTACTCTTTCTTTGACTCTCAACCGAATACACTCTCACACACACACATGTTCACCAAAACTTTTCTAACTTTTTATAAATCAATTAACACTTGAAATCCACACTTTTCACAACTCAAAAACGCTTTTAAAAATTGAAATACTTGGAAATAAAATCTTGGACAGCAAGAATTAAAAATCAAAAGTATGAAACTACTTTTAGAAAACAATCAAATTCATTTGCTCATTTTCTTTTTGAAAACCGAATTGAACCAAAAACAAAACAATACAATCCAAATAAACTTCTCTTTAAAACAAAGTCATAAAACACAATCATTCAAGGAGACAATTTCATGCAAAAAGAATCTAGCCTATGTAATCTAGTATAGGCCGAATCATTACTATGAGGAAAAAAAGCCTTTGATGCACCTTTCTTTATGCCAAAACCTTGAAATATTAGGTTAAAAAAAACATGTACATTTAAACACATGGTTTTAGAAAAATACCACTCCTTTTCTTCCTCAGAAACGTGACCTACTTTGTCACTTCAAACATAAATTTCATTTCCATTTTCCTTTGCATGCACTTAAAAATCATATAAATCAAAAAGAAATTACATGCAAGAAACTTTTCCATGAAAACCATCATGATTCTTTTGTTTTCAAAGTTTGACCGAATGATACATCAACAAAATCAAGAAGAAAACTTAAATCTTTATCTTTGAAATACACATAAACTTAAATCCAAATGAAACTCTTTTGAAAAGTTGTGTTCTTTTGGTTTCTCCTCAAAACCGTGATAGGCAAGTTAAGAAATAAAACTTTTTGAGCAAAAGAATTACATGCAAGATTTAAGAATCAAGGCTAAGGGAAAATCAAAACAAGTATCAAACCTTTTTCAAGATCAAAACAAAGATCAAAGACTTTTTAAAATCAAAAGCAAAATCAAAACATTTTAACCATTTAGATCAACTTTAGCAAGCATAAAACTAACATGCATGAACTCAAATTGAAATAAAAATCATCATGACCTAGTTTCCTAGACATGGCCGAATAATAGAGTGCATGGTTTAAGGTTCTACAAGTTTGTTTGGCTCTTGAAATCAAAGGATCAAGGCTTAGAATTTACACATAAACATAGATCTACAAGAAAGATAGACATGCAACAACAAATGAACTTTTACAAGGCTTTGAAAAATGAAAACCACCCTAACACTCTAAGATCTTTGAATAGACAAAGAAATAGAGAAGATCTTCAACCTTCTTCATTTAATCTTCAAGAAATCCTAAGGCTTTGGGCTTGATCTTCTTCCTCTTCTCCTCTTGAAGCTCACGGTTCTACTCTCTCTCTATGTTTCTCTCTCTAAGAGTTTAATGTTACTCTTAGAGGTTGTGTTTGGGTGTGGAAAATGAAATGTGAAGGAAAAAGGAATGGGAGTGCTACGGTTAAGGGCCCTAAATAGACAATCAAGCATTTCCCTTCTTACCCTTAAAAGAAATTCGACCAAAGAGAGTTGGTCAAGGGTAAGATTGGCATTAGGAAGGCTTGCATGGCTCAAGCCAAGCCATGAGACAAATGGAATAAGATTAGGGCTAATCCTTCATCCAATTGGTTGGTCAAACTCTTAACTACACTTAACACTAATTCTAAACCTATGGGTCATTAGTCCACTAGCCTAGGGTGCAAGCAAGTCAACAAAATTGCATCATGCATGCACCACACACACACACACGACGACACCTATGCATCCATATGCACATACACACCCTCGGTCAAACATACACATGCACACACATATTACTCACACGTATACACATGCACATTCACCACTTCACCTAGTTAGGACTTGATTAGGGTTTAGTTATGATTTGGTTACCATTTAGTTACTTAGAAAATTTCTAGGCTCCCCTATATACTTACACACATACGGCATTCACACTTCCATTCACATACTCATACACACACCTATTTACATGTTACACCCACACATGCAAACATTACCATATTCATTTATTAATTGAATTTTATGTAATCCTAGACACACACACATATTCAAGACCGTACACATACATGTATCCATACATAGAAAATAAATCATTCATGTATCATAATAATACCCGAAATTTCAAGCATATAATTGTAAGAAACAAAACACAATTTCATAAAATCATCTCTCATTGAAAATTCCCCCATTAAAAGAACCTTAAACGCATAACTATTTCAAAAACTCAACCTAAAAATCCACAACTTTATTTCATGAAAAACCATTTCTTTAAAACCATATTCCTTCTTGAAAACGTGAACTAAGGAGTTTATTTAAGAAAATACTCTTTCAAAAACACCTTCCTCAAAATACTTCTTTTTAGTATTTTAATCCAATACGAGGAATTTGCAGGGTGTTACATGTAATGCTACCCTTCTTGATATATTTTTATAGGTACGGAAGCGGAGCTTACACTGTTGCGGGCCGAACTGGAAACTCTCCACCACGTGGAGTGAAATTGCGATACCCCGAGTGGATTTTATTATATTAAAAACCAATATTTTTGTAATATATAATATGTGTAGTTATATGCCCTGAGACTGGTACTAATCGGGCGTTAGGATCTGAACTAGTTTTTAATCTGTTGTGTTTATATTTTTAGACAATTCTGGACTGACAGGTTTTACGAAGAGAATTTTTGGGAAGTCCGAAAAACAGAGGAAACTCTGCCGAATTTTCGTAAAATCTTTCATAAGAAATCAAATTCTAAAATGAATTTTCAAACTATGATTTTATTAAAATTTAAAATTTACTAAATAAAGTGAGGATGTTACACCGCGACCATGGCCGTTGACGATAACGGCGTCGGCAAAACGAAGGGAGAAAAGAATCGCTTGATGATGGTGACTATGTTGAGGGCGTTTGATGGCAAAGCTAGTATAAGGAGGAGGTGGCTGGGGTTTTAAGGGCCACGCTGACGGCACGACGGCGGCACAGTGGGGCTGGTTGGTGGCGACGCGAAAACCCAAGGCAGAGAGAAAGAGGGACGTCAGAGAAGGCAAGGGACGGAGGGAGGCAGCCCTGGAACGGCGGCGGCTGGCCCAACAATGGAGGCGACGGCTTCGCGATCTGCAAAGGGAGAAAGGAACGAGATAGAGAGGTCGAAGGTGATGGTAGAGGGCGCGGTGGCTATGGCGATGGTGGACGCCGGTGTTCATGGCCGAGAGAGAGGAAAATGCAGCGGGGAGAGGGAGAAGGAACCAGGCTTAGAAGAAGAATGAAAGGGGAGGGTGGCGACCAACCTTAAAAATTAGGGTTTGGTTGCCCCCTTTTCTCTCTTTTTTTAACATTTAAAATATTATTATTTTTATAGAATAAATAATAATAATAGGATTTAATAATCAAACAACTACATATAGAAAAATTATAAAGTATAGAAGATATTTTCTTTTCTTTTTTTTAATTATTTTAAATGAATTTACTTTAAATTCTAAAAATGAAATATACTTTCGTAATTAACATAATATTTAATTTATTTTATTATTATTATTATTTATTTATTTTTTTAGGAAAATGCCCAACACCTAAATAATTAATTTCCCGAAACAATTATATAATTAAATAAAACTTATAATTTATAATGTTAAAGAAATCAGGATGTTACACCGAAAATAGAGGAAACTTTGTCGGATTTTCCAAAAACTCTCAATGAACTAAAATTAGTTTTGAACATAATTAAGTAGAAGATTTAAAAAGGAAAGGATGTACTGTGCACTGTATTTTTCTGGAAAAGTAAATAAAAGGATAATTAATTTATTATAAATATAAAAGTTAAATTTGTTAGCGCTATAACTCTGATATACGAATTAAATTTGAAACTAACTTAGTAAAAAGATATAATTTAATGAAATAGAGGGTAAATAAAAATAGGGTGTCACAAATTCCTTCATGAATCTCGCATACAGAGGCAATTGTGAGAGAGCCTTTGCAAACGGGATGTTGATCTCCACCTTCCGTAGCATCTCCAAGAATTTGGAGAATTACTTCTGGTCGTCCTCTTTCTTCAACCTCTGAGGATAAGGAATCATCGGAGGTAGTGGTGCTGGTTTGGGTGTGCCTTTCTCTTGATCCGCAGGTGGATCCTGCGTCTGTTGGATTGAAGTTGAGCCTTCTCCACTTGGTTTCTTTGGCCCCTCATCCTTCTTCTCAGGTTCAGTTGCATCACCCTTCTTCTGTGACTCCTCATACGACTTGCCACTTCGAAGGGTGACCGCCATGCGCCTCTCCTTGGTGTAGGTTGCGATCTCTGATATCTGATTGTTTATTTGAGCCACTTGCATCTCCAAGTTGCAAATGCTGACTTGCTGATTGGCGAAATTTGCCCTAGCTTCTGCCATGAAGGTATTGGTTGTGGTAGCCATTGCTTCAAGTGCCTTCTCCCAGCCCTGCTTTTGTGGCGGCGATGGATTTGGTGCTGGGTTGTACCATGAGGTGTGAAACTGACTTATTTGCCCCGGATTGTGGATATTGGAGTATATGTTAATTTTAGGTACTCCACCACCCACAAAATTAGCTTGCTCCTTAATGGTGGCTGGACCCCTACTGACTTCGAAAGCACAATCACCATTCCGGTGATTTTCCCCACAAAAGTCACACTTCAGAGTGCTAGATGCAACTAACATACTGATCTGGCTCATCTGCTTCATTAATGCAGCAATCTGCTGCTGCATCTGCTTGTTCTGCTGAATCAAGATCTGGGCTTGAGTAGAGTCCAGATCATAACTCTTCAGGACGCTTTGCTCCACCTGGGTCCTTAGTCCCTGGCTGCTGCAAAATGCCATGTTTGCAATAACTTCCTTGGCCTCTTAAACAGTCTTCTTCATCAGTGATCCACCAGCTGTTGCATCAATCATGCTTTGATTGAATCGGTTGAGCCCATTATAGAACAATTGAATCTGCTGCCAGTCTTGCATATATGTTAGGCACTTCCTCAGTAGCTAGTTGTAGCACTGCCAAGCTTCATGCAACAGCTCGTCGTCCTCTTGCATGAATGAGTGAATATCCTGCCTCAGATTCGCTTGTTTCCCAGCTGGAACAAACTTATCCATGAATTTGGAGGCAAGTATTTTCCAGCTGGAAAGACTCCCTGGTGCTTGGTTGTTCACCCACGTTAGCGCCTCGCCCCTCAGGGAGAGAGGGAACATCCTCATTCTGATGGCCTTGTCTGTGGCACCCTCGATCTTGAAGAATCTGAGCATACCCAGAAAGTTGGCGATATGATCCCTGGGGTCTTCATTCGGCGCACCACTGAACTGATCCTGCATGATCAAGTGGATGTAATGTGGATCGATCGCGAATGCAATTGCAGTGATGGCTGGCCGGACTATGCTGGAAGCAAGGAAGTCCGGGTCCATGGTTGCATATTCCGCCAAAGTCTTCCGGGGAGGAGGAGGCGGAGAGGATGTTGAGAAAATGCCTAAGCATAGGTAGTTTTGACGATTACAAAGTGCAAGTCAAGGCAAAAGTCCACAACTCAACTTAAGGCTCAACAAAGTCAACAAAGGGGTTCTTATTGTAATGTAATGTATTATTTATTCTTTATTAAGTCCCCTAGGTGCATATTATTATAGAGTCTAATTAGAATGAAACTAATCATAATCTAAAAGAAAATGGTTTGCATGCTAAGTAAAATCGAAGTGGGTGCTTTTCAAAATTAAAAGAAAAATATGTGATTTTATAAATATAAGAAAAATATTGAGAAAATAATTTGAAAATATTTTTCTAATAAATTAAAGTGTTTTGGAAGTGAAGAAAATGTTTTAAATATAATACTATAAGTGTTAACAAGTAAAAATGTTGCTTTTGGAAATTTTGAATTAAAGTATCTGGATATTTTGAAAGTATCTAGATACATCTGAAAGTATCTGAATACATCTGAAAGTATCTGAATACATCTGAAAGTATCTGGATATCTCGTCTTTTACAACAGTCAGAATTTTGAATTTAAACACGATGTATCCGAATACTTTTCAAAAGTATCTGGATACTGACAGTTAAAATTGTCTAAAACTAGCCGTTTGCTGTCCAAACCTTTATATACATATATCCAAACGTTTTTAAACAAGAAGACAACATTCCAACACCTCTCTATCTGCTCTGAACTTTTTGAAAAAACATATTTTCCAGAATCATTGAGTGTTCTTCATGATTAAACAACATTTTCACACATAATTGAAGAACTATTCAAGTGTTGATCTTAAACTTTCAAATACCCAAAACGGATTAAAACGTTCAAGGGATTCTAAATTACCTAACTTCCTAAAAACTATACAAAAAGTCCTAAATTTACACGAGAAACAAGCCAAATCCATAGTAAAAGGGAGTCTAAATCATGCTCAAAACATCATATATTAGACCCAAATCAGAAGGCGGCGATGTGTCTGAAGCAACTTGGGAGCTTGAGGATAAGATGTGTAGAGAGTACCCTAAGTTGTTTTTGTAATGTAGAATTTCGAGGACGAAATTTCTTTTAAGTGAGGGAGTAGTATAATGTAACTTCTGCTTTTTCCAAACTTATATATATATCTTTATATATTTGTGGATAATTGTTTATAGTTATTTTCTTAGTATATATATATATATTTATATGTTTATATGTGAGCGAATATATGTAATTTATTATATGAAATGATTGGTAAATGTGTTTGTGGTCGATGAATGAACTTGATATGTATGTGAGTTAGGCTTCGAATGTTGTGATGTGCGTGGAGTTGTGAATGCTCGTCTAGGGTTTGTTGTATGTGTTTGAGTGTCGGGGTTGCAAGAGTCCGAGTGTGTCCCTAGTTTCTTGTTCTCGGTCGAGTAATTGGTTAGAGAATTCTAAACAAGGGGTTCTGAGTGCAAGAGTTGGCCTTTAGTGTTAGTACGCGGGGGAATCCTTCGAAATCGTGTTTCGACGGAGTTCCAGAAAGTGTTAGACTCTAGGAAGCATTTGGATGTCATCCGTCCGCTTGGTTAAGTCTCGAGTGTTAATGGCCTTAGATTAGTGCGGTTAGAGAGTTGTCTTAAATTGTTCGGGTTAGAACGAGTGTTAATTTAGGGCAAAGTCTAGAGTTTTGTTTATAGTTTCTTTTGATTTTCGTGTTTTAATAATTATGCGTTTGATATTTTAAAAATATGAATTTTATGTTTGGAATGTATTTTAATGTTGGGTGTGCTTGAATTAGTGTTAGGAAGGGTTAGAAACCTTTGAATCGGGTTATAAAGTGCTAAAATCGGAGTTCGGGGCATTTCGGTGCGCCCAGGCGCGGGTCGGTACACCCAGGCACACTAGGTGCACCATTTCGGTGCGCCAGACAGAGGATTACGAGCCCAAGCGCGCGCCTGGCGCTGTTGGTGCCATTTTTTATGTGTGCTGGTGTGCCCGGGTGGGGCTGGTGCGCGCCCAGGCGCGCGGTCTGGTGCATAAATATGCACCAGCCGCACCACACTCACACACACGACACTCCTTCCCTTTCTCTCACCTCTTACCTTCCCCAACACCCCCAAACACCCAAAAGCTCACTTCCAATCCTTCCTCTTGAACCCAAGGCAAGATTTTAGTGTAAATCCATGTGACATCCTCACTTTTAATTACTTAATTTAAGATTTAATAAAATTTGCACTTCAAAATTTCTTTTAAAAATTTAATTACTTATAGAAAGTTCTCACGAAAATCCGGCAGAGTTTCCACTGTTTTTCGGACTTCCCAAAAACTTCATCTTTTATACCTGTCAGACCAGAGTAAATTAAAAACTTAAACTTGAATTTGAGTTACAACCAAAATATCCTATTGCCCTGATACAAAAATAATATAGGACGTGGGTAATAAATATTAAAACTATACAAATTACACCAATTTAATTTTTAATTCTCTCAATGTCCAAATTTACACTCCACACCGTGGAGTGTACCCCTGCTCGGCCATGCGTAGTGTAAGCTCCATCTTCGTACCTATATAAAAATAGGCAAAAAGGGTAGCATTACATAGAGCTTAGGAAAATAAATTCTAAAAAGTACAGCAATAAACTAAGCCTAACCTTTTTACTAGCAACAAAATAATCGTAAACATTTTCATACTTTCTTTCTCATTTACTTCGTTTCTGAGCTCTTTTTCTTTTCATATTTACTTCTTTCTTAGCATATTTCTCTTTCATTTCTCTTTTGTACATCTTCCCCATCGGGGATACATAGTATGTTCATTTTATCTTTTGTTCATCTTCCCCATAGGGGATACATAGAATGTTTACTTTTGATTTTGTCTTTCTTTTCTCTTTTGTACATCTTCCCCATCGGGGATACATAGTACGTTCCTTTCATCTTTAAGGGGTGTTTAGAATGTGTTCAGAATATAGGATTTAGCTAAGTGTAGAATTGTATAAGTTAAGGATAGATTAGAATGTGTTTAGAACGTAGAATTTGGCTAAGGGTAAGTTGGTATGGGTTAGGAGTGGCTTAGAAAACATTAAAATGCATTAGAAAAAGGAAAGTTTCAGCTATTAATCGATTAACAGGGAGTTAATCCATTAGCCATTTACCCCTTTTCAGGCATTAATCGATTAAGGGCAGGATTAATCGATTAAGAGAATGTGCAGCTTCAGGCATTAATCGATTAACCAAAGTGGTTAATCGATTAACCCCTGTTATATCAGTCTAATAACACGTGTTTTGGGCCAAAATTCATAAGTTCCTTCCCTTTCCCTCTCGAGCTCCTCTCTTCTCTCACACCCTAATCCCTCTCAATCACCAAATCAACATCAAATAACACCAAATCATCAACATATATCAACTCCCTATCAATTCTCTATCAAATTCCACCCTTAAATTCTCTATTTCATCTCTTCCTCTCTTTCATCTCTTCCTCTCTAAATCCCCAAATTCTCACACAAAACCCTAATTCTCTCAATCCTTCTCGTAGAGTTTGATAGTCATCAAGGGAAGCTTAGGAAGTGTTTAAGGGCAAGGATTAGAAGACCAAGGAGCTAGGATTGGAGCTTGGTCCATGGGTTCCAAGAAAACTCCAATTTCTCCTCTTCTCTCCAAGGATTAGAAGACCAAGGAGCTAGGAATGGAGCATTGATCAGCCCGATTTTGTGAAGGTGTGCATTAAAGGCGTACAAATACTACAGATGATACAAATAAATGGGTGCTATCAGTACTGCTTCTACCGTTGTGCGATGCGCTCTTGTCAGTCCAGTTTTACGGGAGCGCCCTCTGTACCAAGTATGTGAGTTACGGCCATGGCCACTGTGGCGGTGATGTTGTTGCAACGTTGGTTGTAGGGTGTTTGCTCTGATGTTCACCCTGGCTTCCACCCTTTCCTTCGTTCACCTTTCTCACCATTGTTCCTTCAAATGTTCCTTCTCTAAGTGTTAGGGAATAGAACTAGTGTTTTCTCTGTGCTTGACGTTTCATGGAGTCGACTGAGTTGATTGCCTTCCTCTAGTTGATTCAGTTGCTTCAGATGAGTTTACGAGGAGCTGGAGGCGTTCACTATGCTGCTCGCCTTTGGAACCTCCTTCTTCTTAAGTATTCCTCTCTTTCATTCGTGTTCTTCCTCCATGTTACAGAGGGAAGAACTTGTGCTTTAATCCGGTGTATTATTGCTGTTACTGAGAGGCATACGCTCCCTGACTCACCTCCTTCTTCTTATTTCTCTATCGTGCTCTCCCTCTGAACTTTATATGAGGGAACCAGCATGTAATGTGCTTCGTGGTGCTGAGGCTCTTGATGTGTTTTTGTTTCTGGTGATGTCTATCATTATTGTACGCTTTCTAATGCATTTCCCTCTTTGTGTTTCTCTCGGGTTCTACTCCTGAAATCTTGGAAGAACCACATTTCATGTGTTTCTGGTTGCTTTTGTCGCTCTCTGAGTTGATCACCCGTTTTTTTGGTCATGTCCATGGAGGATGGAGCTTCCTCTTCTTATAGTGTACTCTTTGTTCACTGGTCCTTGCTTATCCTTGCTTTACCCACCAATCCATGGCACTTTTCCACCTTGGTTGCTGCATATTCCTTCTTTATCAGGTCCCTTTTGTTTGTTTTCTCTTTTCGGGTTTGTCATTTAATGGCTACAGGAGGAGAAGGGTGCAAGTCTTGCTATTCTTGGCTTTGTCTAGGGAAGGTCTGAATGAAGTAAGCAAAGATTCCTTTGGACAGCTGGCTACCTTCGTCTGGGTGTGTGTGTGTGCCTTGGGCTGGGTGCGCCTTTACTCATAGCTTTGGTGCTTCTGACGCCTTCTTTCTCGCCATAGTGTTTCTGGTCATTCTCTCTTTCTCTCTTGGCTACGTTAATGAGATGCTTTATATTTCTTCGGGAAGGCGTACAGGGGTGGACGCCCTTGCACTGCAGGTGCCTGTCACATGCATTTTTAGTTTATTATTTGTTTTGTAGACTTGGCTTCTATAATGGATTTGGGCTTTGTCATACAATTGGGCCTTGCTAATGGACCACTCATTTTTGGGTATCAACAATTGCCCCCTTTGCAATGAAAAGAAAGCCTTCTTTTTAGTGCAAATCCTCTTTTCCTTTCATCTCTTCTCTCATTCTTCTGCTGCATTCCACGTGTCGACGGGGGGAGAAGGCAATACCCTTCAGTCCTTGACAGTTGCACGCTTCCCCATGTTCCCTCCTTTCCACATACTCTTCTTCTTTCAAAAACTTCCCCTAACCTTTCAATTACTCTCCGCTCAACTTCCTACCTCTACTCATTCTCTTTCTTCTTTACTGCCTGAGACATCTCCCTTTACTCTTCATTTTCTCAAAACAGAAAACCTTCTTGTTGCCCCCATGTTCTTCATTTTCTTCCCTTCTCGATCTCCTCTGTTCATCTTTTGCCCGTTTCTGCATTTGCTGCTGCCATGTCAAAGTCAAAGGCCGCAGCCCCTTCCGAAGTTGAAGATGTCTCGTCAAGCTCCGAGGAAGAGATTCAACTTCCTGGCCCTATCTCTTACTGTTTCTTGCAACGACTGCCCTGTCCTCGTTCCTATCCCATCGGACCAGGTCATCGCCGTTGGATGGCAGGGGTGAAAGCGGATTCGCCCTTCGGTCTAGACTCAAGCGATCTCCTTGCTGGCTCACCTACTAAGGCCACGGTGGTTCCTAAGGATGTTGCCGAACTCGTTTCCTTGCCATCTTATCACAAAGATCACTGTGCGTTAGGCCCCTCACTGCTTCGTTCTTGTCTTCGTCGCTTAGAGTTTCCCTGGGTGGATTTGAATTTTAACGTTCGTGTTGGAGGTACCAGCGGTTGGCAAGAATGGGTTGATCACATGTTTTCTACTGATGCTGCATTTGTGGCTATTCTAGAGAGGGTAGGCATTGCCGCTGCAATCAGAGCGTCCCCTCGACTCCGTGCTAACCGTAAGCCTGACGATTTGTTGGTCCTGATGCAACGTTGGTGCTCTTCTACTCATACTTTCTTGACATCATGGGGGGAGTTTACTCCAACCCTTGAGGATGTGGTTGTACTTCTTAAGCTTCCGTCTTTGGGAGATAGAGGCTTTGATGTAGAAGGTGTTGATGAACGCCTTTCTGAGTTGTCAATGGAGTTGAAGGCTGCTTCGACTCTTAGTGCCAAGTATTTGCGAGACCTTTTCAAGCGAAGGCGTGTTTCTTATGCAAGAGGTTCTTCTTCTCAGAGAGTGAGGGGTACCGGGAACTTGGTTCCAAGAGGTCAAAGGGAAAGTCAACGCTCTTCCCTCAAGTATACCTTTTCTAACTGGGTCAGATACTTCTTTGGTGACTTTCATGACGGCAAGTTTCAAGCTGGGCCTGTCAAGAATCAACGCCTTTGCTGTGCCGCTTTCGTTGCTTTCTGGCTCAGTAGGTACGTGTTCCCTGGTCCTCCGTGGGAATCTGTTAGCCCATGTGTTTTTATTTTCGCTTGCTCTCTGGCAAAAGGCATCTGCCTTCCTCTTGCTTCATTCTACTTAGGCGGCTTGTATGCTCGCCTTGACCAAGTAGCAGAACAAATGCGGATCTCCCATGGACGCTTCGTGATTAATTCTTATATTGACTTGACTTTTCTTCAATATTTCTTGTTTGAGCGCTTTCCAGACTACGGTCCTGTTAGGCTCTCTCCTTCGGGTAATGCTACTGACTTGGAACCTCGCTCCTGGTGCTGGACAAGAGGCTTTCCAAGAGAACCATTGATTTCTCTTATTGATTTAGAGGATAAGTTTGTGTTTCGTCCTTACTTGGACAATATCATGGAGGGTGGTGACTCCATGCATCCCTTGTATGACGAGGAAGAGTTTGCCACAAGGAACGACACTGCTGCCCGCTTTGAGGGAGTTTATGACTTATGGAAGTTAATCTTGATTGCTCGTTGCTTGCCTAGTTTTGTTCCTTTGGACAACAAGAGTGCTCACGGCGGAGCTCTTTGGCCTTGTGCTTATCACCCCGATCGCGTGGCTAGACAATTCGGGCATGATCAAGCCCCTTGCACCCTTCACATTGAGCAGGCTCCTGTAGAAGGCTTAGTCAAAGTGCTCCTTTTCGGCGCAACTCCTGATGCCTCCGACGTCCCCTGTGTTCATGTTTCTCCCTTCCGTGTTGGGGGTGTCTTGCGTAGCTGGGTTACATCTCATGAGGATATTCTCCAGCACCTGCGAGATTTTGAGGCCTCTTCACAACACTCGGCCCCCTCTTTGCTGCCCATTGTATACAATGACCCTTATTTCTGTACCTCCATGAAGAAAGTCAAAGGTGAATATCTTGGCCATTTTTCTGGCTTTGTTTTTTGCTTTGCACTAATTCTGCTTTTTCGCATTTTCAGTTGAGGAAGACTCGCCTAGGTGCAAGGCTACTGCATCTTCCCCTGCTGCATCCAAACGGGGTAAGAGGAAAACCTCCTCTCAAGGTCCCTCTGTCTCTAAGTCTCCTTCTAAAGGCGGTGGCAGTGGCGCCACCATTTCTTGAAAGAGGAGAAAAGCAACTGCAGCTGCACCTTCCCGCCGATCTAGTCGCTTGCGAGCTTCCGGTGTTCACATCGCTACTTCTTCTCCCGCTCACATAGACTTGGTCCATGATGATGCTGATGAAACTTGCTCAGATGATTCCATTTTGGCTTACTATGATACTTCAGCAAGAGATAACAATTCATCTGAGAGTGGCGGCGCTGGGGAGGAACATCCCCCAGGTTTCATTTCTTGCCTTCTTTTATTTCTTGCTTCTATTGCGGCTCTTTGGGTTTTTCTTCGTTTTTCTTTGACTTCCTCATTTTAAGTAATGCTTTGCTTAGGCAACTTTACGATATTGCTGATTCTCTTCTTTTCCTTTGGGTGTAGGCGGTTCTGGTGGTCATTCTTCGGCGTCGCCCTCGCCTCAGGTTTCTAAAGGTGGCCATGTTCCTATCAGTCCTCTGACAATTCCATCCGTTCCTGATTGCGAAGACCCCATGGATTTTTGTCATCAACCTTTTTTGGTGGGGATGCTACCCCTTCTGTTCCTCTCGAATCTGTTGTTTGTGAAGACACTGATTCTTTGACGCCCCCTGTTGGTGCTTTCAAAAGTGTTTCTGTTACCTCCAAAGGTGTGCCCTTAGATGCCCCTTCAAGTGCTGCCGATGTTGGTGTTGTCGGTGAGGGCGTCGCTGATGCTCAAAGGATTGAGGCAGATGCCATGCTGGATGTGATGGATATTGAGATAGATGCCTCTGCTCCAGAGGAGAGCCAGGTCGCTGTTATTGCTGAGATCCCAATTGGAGAGCCTCCTTCCCCCAGAGATGAAATAGTTTTTACCCCTTCGCTGAAAAGGGCATGGCTTCAGCCAGCGCGAATGAAGTCCCTAGGAGTGTTACTGCTCTTCCTGATGGGCGCTCTATGCATGAGGCCTCCCGCTTTCAGACTCCTTCCGTGAGGCCAGATCATGTCTCTGCTTCCCCCAAGGTCTTCTTCGGTTTGTAAGTATTCCTTTGTTTATTTGATCCAAGTTGGGCTTTTCTTTTTCTTTGTCTTGCTTTCCTGTCTCATTATCTCTGCATGTGTTGTCGTGCACTTTTCGCAACTACACTTTCCACTAGGTCCCGTGGTTCGCTGGATGCAGATGATCAGTTTTTGGTTGATTCATTCCTTCTTGCTCATACTGCCCTGATACCGCCCCGTGCCTCGCTTCCTCGCCTTTTCAGGGAGTCCGCCTCACGCACCCTTCTGCAGATGTTGTTGCTGGTTCGTTCGGTTGATGTAGACGCCTTGCCATGGGAGGACAAAGCTGAGATTCTAGATTGCTTGTATTCACTCAAGTTTCAGCACTATTCCGGCGCTTGGCTTGAGAATGCCATTGCTGATTTTGAAAGTTTGCGTCCTCCATTTGATGATGCCGATTTGGCTGAAGCTGAGCGCTCCCTGCAGGAACGCCGTGCTCCATTATTATCCCGCATTAAAGAGCTTTCCTCTCAGCTTGATCAGACAACTTCCGAGTTAGAGAGCCTTGACAAAGAGATTAGTGATTTAGCTGTTTGAAAGCACTCCTATGAAGAAGTCTGCAGGAACACCTCTTTGAACTCTCTCTTTAGTATTTAGATGCTATTTTCACTGCATATGCTGCTACTTTTGTCATTCTGCTTCTTAGATCATGGTTTCAGCTACGGTTTTTCCTTGGCTCCACGTTTTGTATGACTTTAATCGGATTTGACTTTGTCACCTTTATCACTACTAGACTTTTCCACTGGATCTTGATTCCTTGTATAAATTGACTTTCTCAACTTCTTGACATTTTTTGACTCTTGTTCGCATTGAGTATTTTGAGATAGGCTACATAAACTTTTGATCCTTCCTCGGGTGCTTTACATACGCGCACTTTTGTCTGGTGCTTATGAAGCATTATCACTGCGTGCTTTCTTTTCTTTTATGCATGAATATATACGCATTTTTTTTAACAACGGCCCCTCATGTCATCGGTGCCAAGATTTTTTATCAGGGTGCTCGTTGGGCACGTTCTCTCTCTTTTCTTTCTTTTCTTTTTTTTTTTGAACGGCGGCCCCTCATGTCATTGGTCCCAAGATTTTTCTTCAAGTTATTTTTCAGTAATGGCCCCTCATGTCATTGGTGCCAAGATTTTATCTCAGGGTGCACGTTGGGCACGTTTTACAGGTTTTGCCGCTTTGGGCCTTTTCCTTCAGTTGTCACTTTGGACTTTCAGTTTGCCGCTTTCGGGCTTTATTTGATTTATAAACTAACGGATCGCTTTGGATCATACGTTAGCCAACCTCTTTTTCTACAGATTTTTCCGCCCGCGTTTAAGACTAGCGCCCTTGTTTCCCGGGAACTTTTCTAGCCTCGCGGTATAGTGTACTTCGCCCGCGTCTGATCCCGGAAATTTATTTTCAGAGAGGTCTATCCGGGTGCCGCGATAAGCCGTTTTGTGCCCGCGGTACGGTCCAACACTGTTCATTCCTTTTCTTTTCTCTTCTTTCTCTTCTTCTCTTCTTCTCTTTTTTCGAAGTGTTGAACCTCGCGTTCTGGCATTATTGTCCCTGTTTGAGGGGGTTCTGACACAGTGATACCTCATGTCATCAGTATCATTTGAGCTTTTTCCAGGGACACCTCATGTCATCAGTGCCGTGTTAGGCTTTACTATCGGCACCTCTTGTCATAGGCGGTTCCTTCCTTCCGATTGATTGTTTAACTCTGTTTGCTTGTGCTTCGTAACACCTCTTGTCACTGGTTCTATCTTTCTTTCTGCTCTCATTTTTTTATATTATCACTTTGTAAACACTTGGATTTCTAGATTGTTCTGGCTTCTTGACTTTGTGCTCATGCTTGCTTTCGCATAATCTGCTTTGAAGTACGGATAAGCTCAGATGCGCCTTGCTTCAGGGGCTTGTTATTACTATAGATTTCTTGGCTTTTCTTGCGTCAGGGTGCTTTGGTTTGCTCATCAGAGCAGACTGCGCTGAATTCTTGGTTTTAACTTGGTTGTTATCAAATCATCAAGTATACTGAATTCGCCTTTGTTTCTGAACAATTTTCTGCAACAATCACTTCTACGCCCTTTGGCCCGCTTTTGTGTTGCATCTTGCTCTTGCACTAAGTTTTATGCTTCAGTATTCAAGTATGCCATTGAGTAACACACTTACTGGTTATTATAAAACTTGCATTCATCCTCACGTTGCATGTAAGCCTTTGTACATTTCAGTTGAATTTCATGTACGCCTTGTAGTTGTACGTCTTTACAGTTGTGATCATAGCCGCCTTTAAGGTTCGCTTTTGACTTCTGGCTGGCTAGTTTGCTTAGAAATTCTTCCATCTGATCTGCACTTATACTTAGGTTCAGTTGTGTCAGCTTTCGCACATGTGCTTGATCTTACTCTTCGATTACTTCTCTTACACGCTTTTGCTTTGAAGTTGCCCTCATTGTCAGCTTTGATTGCGGCTTCTTGATATAACTTTGCTTTCGGTCAGTTATCAGCGACTTCCTGTTTACATTTTCTCCAGGATTCCTAGCTTTAACACCGTTTCTTTCCTCCCCTTTTTTTTGTGCGCCTTCTTTAGAGGTCGCTCTTGGACCTGCACACTTTCTTCTCCATTTCTTTCCTTTGGGGCTGAACTACGTTCGCCTTTAGACTGACGATTCTGGACAGGGCGCCGTCTTCTAATCTTTTCTCTTTGCTTGATTTCGATTTGCTTGATTATCACCGCTCTTTCTTTTTGTACTGGGCAGCTTTCTCTTGAAACTTTGCTCTTATTTCATTATCCGCTTTTGGGTACTCCACTTTTGACCACCTTCTCACTAGGACTCCCCGAATGTGAGGCAGATACTGCTTATTGTTCCGACATAAACAGTTTTCATTTTCGGCTATTTTCATACTATGCATGCCCGTTTAGTAAGTTATATCTAGTAAATCGCGTATAAAATCAATTATGTAATATTTCCAAGATCATGTTTTCATGTAACGCTTTTCTAAAGAACGCCTTCTCAACATCTACATCATCAGTTTTTTTTTAACATTAAACATTGAATTTGCATGCTAGAATCATGGAAAATAGCTTACTCACATAATGTAATGGTTGATCAAAGAACAGTTAACAAGGTCATGACATAAATGACTAGTATGATATACTGATCTCAGTTCTACATGCACAGAGTTATCTATCTATTGCTTTCTCTAGTCAGGCATCTCGCGTATATCAGAGCGACATCATTCATGATCTTGATAATCATAAACCGCGGCATGCATAATCTAAAAAAAAAAATCAAACCATACACATATCACATCATGTGACGGGAATACCATCCAAGGTTGTCATAGATGCATTCAAAGCTAGCAGGATAACAAGCATGTGCATATTGTGGCTACTCCCTTCAGTTCACACAAAATAGTTTGTATGTGATTGGACATAATATATTATCAGATTCATTTGTAACCAAATTCATGGAAAGACTCACTAGCATTAGATTGAGCCAAGGATCGTGTGTACTTAGCTTATAGTGCAGATGACACGAGGCATTCTTATATTTAAGCTTTCTGATTGCGTCTTTGCTCTTGTTTTTTCTACTTTCTGTGACGAGACGCCTTCTTCAGTGAGAGCGTACTTTCGCCCCCTTTCGGTTGCGTGACCGCCTTCCGAAAAGCTATGTAGAGCGAACGTGGTAGCCTTCGAAGTGTCGTCTTTCTAGATGGTTGAGCTTACAATTAACTAGGTCTCCTCCTAGGCGAATCTCGTCATCCTCTGGAAAATTTGTACCAGGGCGAGCTTGGCCGCCTTCTGCGAGCACGCCTTCTGGGAAGCAGACCGCTTTTCGAGAAGGTCGCTTTTGAGCTGTAGGACGACCTCCTTGCTGCAACGCCTCCTCAGTTAAAGACTGTTGATATCAGTTGAGCGTCTTCGGGAGCTACCTTTCGGACAGTGCATCCAGGGACACTTCCTTCACCGTCTGGAGCCATAACTTCCCCAATGGAGTTGCCAAATTTTTTTGGATCTTTTTATTGCAAAAGATGGTGATTATTCAGAGATTACAGAGGGTTCGTAAACTTAATGAAGTTGGGCTCTAGCGAGTGGAAATATTGGTACTATTTTTACAGACGGGGGGGTGTGCCTTTGATTAGCCCGATTTTGTGAAGGGGCCCATTAAAGACGTATAAATACTACAGATGATACAAATAAATGGGTGCTATCAGTATTGCTTCTACCGCTGTGCGGAGAGCTCTTATCAGTCCAGTTTTACGGGAGCGCCCTCTATACCAAGTACGTGAGTTATGGCCATGGCCACTGTGGCGGTGATGTTGTTGCAACGTTGGCTGTAGGGTGTTTGCTCTGATGTTCACCCTGGCTTCTAGGGGTGTAACGGTCCGGTCCGGTCCGGTCTTTGGTGGATTTTAGGGACCGGACCGTTTAAATTATTGTGGTTCGGTCCGGTCCGGTCCAGAAGTTTTTTACATGCAAAGACCGGATCGGACCGTATCGGTCTGGACCGCTTCGGTCCGGTCTGGTCCGGTCTATTTAGACCATAATAATAAAAAAATTAATAAAACAACTTTTTTTTCCACTAAGACCTCTAAAGAATCAGGCTAAGGAATGGCAGTGAGAACTAAGGGGACAGAAGTATCAAGCATCAACATCAAATAAGGGGGATAGAAGCATCATAAGACCTGAAAGGCTGAAAGTGCAGAAACTGGAGAGAAACCGGAGCGGTGGCTGAGTGAGAAACTGGAGCGGAGGCGAGCGGTGGCTGAGAGAGAAACTGGAGCGGCAGCGTGAGGGAGAGAAACTGGAGCAGCAGCGTGAGGGCGTGAGGGAGAGAGAAACTTGAGCGGAGGCGAGCGGGAGAGCGAATGGAGGGAGAGCGAACCATGGCGGAGGGAGATCTGGCGGCGAGCGGCGAGCGGCGAGCGCTTGAGATGGAGGGAGAGAGAGAGCGGACGGAGAGGGAGTGCGGACGGAGGGCGGACGGAGGGCGGCGGCGGCGGCAGTTTGTGTGAAGAGAGAAAGTAGTGTGTACTGTGAGAGAGAGAGATACGTTTAAGATAGGCTTTTGACCTTTGAGGGCTGTGTTGAGTCATTAGTCATTACTGTGTTTTATTAGTTATTACTGTGTTTTATTATTGTGTTTCATTACTATGTTTTATTTTTTATTTTTTTTTTAATATTTCAGCCATCGGTCCGGTCCGGTCTTGGTGGTCTCAAAATTTGTGAGACCATGGACCGGACCACATGAGAACGGTCTAGAAATATCCAGACCGGACCGGACCGTGAGACCAGACCAGACCATATTTTTCGGTTTGGTCCGGTCTGATCCGACCGGTCTCGCGGTCCGGGACCGGATCACTTACACCCCTACTGGCTTCCACCCTTTCCTTCGTTCACCTTTCTCACCATTGTTCCTTCAGATGTTCCTTCTCTAAGTATTAGGGAATGGAACTAGTGTTTTCTCTGTGCTTGGCGTTTCATGGAGTCGACTGAGTTGATTTCCTTCCTCTAGTTGATTCAGTTGCTTCAGATGAGTTTACGGGGAGTAGGAGGCGTGCACTCTGCTGCTTGCCTTTGGAACCTCCTTCTTCTTAAGTATTCCTCTCTTTCATTCGTGTTCTTCCTCCATGTTACAGAGGGAAGAACTTGTGCTTTACTCCGATGTATTGCCGTTACTGAGATGATGGTGGGAGGCGTACGCTCCCTGACTCACCTCCTTCTTCTTATTTCTCTCTCGTGCTCTCCCTCTGAACTTTAGAGGAGGGAACCAGCATGTAATGTGCTTCGTGGTGCTGAGGCTCGTGATGTGTTTTTGTTGCTGGTGATGTTTGTCATTGTTGTTATTGGGATGATCTTTGGGGGCGTACGCTTTCTAATGTGTTTCCCTCTTTGTGTTTCTCTCGGGTTCTACTCCTGAACTCTTGGAAGAACCACATTTCATGTGTTTCTGGTTGCTTTTGTCGCTCTCTGAGTTGATCACCCTTTTTTTTGGTCATGTCCATGGAGGATGGAGCTTCCTCTTCTTATAGTGTACTCTTTGTTCACTGGTCCTTGCTTATCCTTGCTTTACCCACCGGTCCATGGCACTTTTCCACCTTGGTTGTTGCATATTCCTTCTTTATCAGGTCCCTTTTGTTTGTTTTCTCTTTTCGGCTTTGTCATTTAATGGCTGCAGGAGGAGAGGGGTGCAAGTCTTGCTATTCTTGGCTTTGTCTTGGGAAGGGCTGAATGAAGTAAACAAAGATTCCTTTGGACAACTGGCTACCTTCGTCTGGGTGTGTATGTGCGCCTTGGGCTGGGTGCGCCTTTACTCGTAGCTTTGGTGCTTCTGACGCCTTCTTTCTCGCCATAGTGTTTCTGGTCATTCTCTTTTTCTCTCTTGGCTACGTTAATGAGATGCTTTATATTTCTTCGGGAAGGCGTACAGGGGAGGATGCCCTTGCACTGCAGGTGCCTGTCACATGCTTTTTTAGTTTATTATTTGTTTGGTAGACTTGGCTTCTATAATGGATTTGGGCTTTGTCATACAATTGGGCCTTGCTAAAGGACCACTCATTTTTGGGTATCAACAGTGATTCATGGGGTTCGAATCTCATTTTTGGTTGTTTTAATTTTTTAGGTAATAAAAATGAGTTTACTAATGTCACTATTTTTTATTTCCCAAATAACATAAAGCTTAATTTTACTTTTTTTTTTAAAGTAAGCTTGTTTTGAACATTAAGTAATATATATTCCCTCCATCACACTTTAAGTGTCTTTTTAACATAATAAATTTGTTTCTATATAACTGTCTTTTTAGAAAAACCAATACAACATTGATTACTCTTTTGAAAATTTTATCCTCACCTCATTAAGAAGAGAGATAATAAGTAAAAAGAAATAAAGGAAATATAATTATAAGAGAGATAAAGGACAAATTAGGTAAATATCACATTAATTTAATTTAAAAAGACACATTAACTACATTTTTTAATCCTTGCATTATATTCTGAAAAGACACTTAAAAGTGAAATGAACGAATTACTTATAATTGGGTCTTTCTAATATATGCACCAAGTGCATATAATAAACAAACAATAATAATAAACATGTGTTGAAAATTTAACCAATCAATTTTTTATTCACTAAAGATCTAATTTTCTAATGAATATTTACTTTTTAACACTTGTTTATCCTATGAATTTAACCTAGTGCATAGATTAAAAAAACTTATAATAATTGTATGCAGTAATTATATAGAGTTAATAGTCACATAGGTTCCCGAAAGATATTTGTGGTATCAGTTAGGTCTCTGAAAGATTTGTGGAATCTCTTAAACCCCCAAAGATCATTTTGGAATCAATTATGTCCCTAAAAGATTCGTGGAATCTCTTAAACCCCCAAAGATCGATTTGGCATCATGTTAGTTCCCCATGAGGGACCTAATAACGGAATCCTACGTGGCATGTTAAATGCTTTGTTGGCCCAAACGTGACACCTTCTCAACAGCCCAACATGGCATTGGGCCAACAAAACATTTAACGTGCCACGTAGGATTCTGTTAGGTCCCTCTTGACGAAATTGGATGGGGGGACTAACGTGGCACCAAATTGATCTTTGGGGAGTTTAAGAGATTTCACAAATCTTTTAGGGACCTAACTGATTCTACGGGTATCTTTCGTGGATCTATGTGACTCTTAACTCTAATTATATAATTATACTATTATATTGTATTTTTATTTTTATTTCGATTCTTTTTTTTTTTTTTTTTTGCATTTTGTCCAAACTCCGCCTCAAGAGCTTCTTCATTTTTAAATTTCTCTAATCATAAAATTAATTACTGTTGTAGGTCGTGTGAGTTTATATGCATTAATAGGATTTTTAAAAAAATCCCTATTTTTCTAAAAAAAAATGTTATTCAAACGTTGTTGTCAAAAAATTTTTTGGTTACAAATAAATTTTTCAAATGATGCTAGTAAGTATCCGAAATTAGGGGGCCCAATTTTTTTCTCGCCCTGGGCCTATAAAACATCAAAATCGGGCCGGTTCAAATGAGCAACTTCTTGAAGATAAATGTAGAAAATAGAGTTAACAGTTACATAGGTCCCCGAAAGATACTCGTGGAATCAGTTAGTCTCTTAAAGGTTTGTGGAATCTCTTAAACCCCCCAAAGATCATTTAGGAATCAGTTAGGTCCCTGAAAGATTTTTGAAATCTCTTAAACCCCTCAAAGATCAATTTGGCATCACATTAGTCCCCCATGAGGGACCTAACGGTATCCTACGTGACACGTTAAATGCTTTTTTGGCCCAAACGTGACACCTTCTTAACAGTCCAACATGACATTGGGGCCAACAAATCATTTAACTTGCTACTAGGATTCTGTTAGGTCCCTCCTGAAAAAAATTGGATGGGGTACTAACGTCAAATTGATCTTTGGGGAGTTTAAGAAATTCCACAAATATTTCAAAGACCTAACTGATTCTACAGGTATCTTTCGGGGACCTATGTGACTATTAACTCTAGAAAATAAATGTTCTAATAAAAAGAAATTATCAAATATAATACCATATATATTTATGTTGGGTTGATCCAATGTATGGTTACCATGTTGAATCCAAGATAATTTTACAAAGCATAGGTGAGGGGTTATAATTGGAACATACCATATATTCCACAACCTCTTTTAAGTGCAGATAAATTTAAATACGTATAAAAAAGAAAAAGTTATCTTCATAAAAAAGAGAAAATTATCTAAGGTTATAAAACAAAAATGTTCATAATTTCCTTTCAACAAAATATGCATAATTGAGTCCGCGTAAGACAGCCCAGTTGGTGGCTGCAGGGACACTTAGGATTTTCCCCTTCCCCAGGTTCTAGTATCAGAACTCGCATGTAAACCAAAAAAAAATGCATAATTGATTAAACCATATAAAATGTATAAAATATATTTAGAGAATATTGTAAGAACTTTTTTAAAAAAATATTAATATATGCGATTATATGAAATTAAAATACTGATATTGAATTTAGACTTACTTGTTGAATACATGACTATGGACTATAGCATGAACACCTCTTTGAATGACAGCTTTTTCCATAACCACGGCAGGAGTCGAACCTCTAACATCATGTTTAAGACACTCAGCTATCTAGTAACTGTGCTAGGCTTTGTTGGTAATAAATCATATTATTAATCCGTTTTTATTGAAACTAAATAATTCAATTAATTGCAACCCATGGGAATTATTAAAATAATTCCAACATATATACCTAAAAAATTAAAAATATTTAAAATTAACATACATATCAAATAACTTTTTTTAAAAAAAAAATATTTGATATATTACTCACATTTTGAAAAGTATGAACACAAAGTTGCGGGTATGAACACTCCGATCCATCAAGTCAAGTAGTTGCGGGGGCTCTAAACTAACCTAAGTTATCAAGGAACTCTCTATCATATCTTGAAGACCAGAAAAGGCGATAATATATACCACACTAAGAAATAAAAGAGTGAAAATTTGATATCCAAGAACCTGATACTATTTTCATTGGCCAAGTATAAATATATTGTGTTGATCATATGCCCGAATTGAAGTAGATTCTAGTTATACCTTGAGGGAATACGATACTGATTCTTCGGTAGGGTTGTACCTCCTTTGTGGCTGCATGAAGCAGATTCTGATTATTATTGCTACTATATCATAGTTGAGGTTTAATTTCTTACAACCAAAGTAACAACTTTCTTCCTTCCTTTGGCCAGCTTTGCTTATGCACGCAAATGATTCCACTGACTTAAATCAACTAACCCTCAAAATGAATATTATTTTACATAGGAATTGGATTTGGAAATCCGATCCCTTTTTCTAAATCTTTATATATATGGTAATGATTTAGCACCATACTATTTTTAATACTCTCTTGGAATTGTTAGACTTAAGATTTTGTTTGGCAAAAATAATTGAAAAGTCAACTACCGTGTGTGTTTGGTATAACTGTTAAAATTAGATTATGATTATTTTTATCTATAATTATATTATGTTTATGTTTGGATCTCTTATCTGAAAAATGAATTTAAGCTAATCTTTTTTGTTTGACTAGTGTAAAAAAGATTATTTTTACTTAGTAAATTACAAAAAAAAAAAAGGTATGAGGTGAAAAGGGGTAGGTAATGTCTTGGAGTGATAAGCGTATAATAGGAAAATTATATGGGTCTTAAAAAATATTCTTACCAAAAATAATTTTCAGCTCCCTCCTTTGAGGGAGGTGTTAGATTTTGTTTATTTTTCCAAGAATATGATCTAAAATTATAATTTGCATTGACAAACAAACATATTAGATTATGATTATTTTTGAAAAAGGCAAAATAGATGTTTTGGTCCCCTAAGTTAATAATTTGTACCAAAATGATCCCTCAAATTTTTTTGTTTGAAAGTGATCCTCAAGTTTACTTCCGTTGGCATGGTTGGTCTTCCGTCTCGTGCAACACAGAGTAAAATTGATTTGATTTAATTTTTAGTATTATTTATATTATTAATAAACATATATCAAATAATAAGATTATTCTATATTGGGTAAAATTGATTTGATTTTAATGTGTAGTATTATTACATTATCAATAAACATATAAATCAATTAAATTAATTTCACATTAGGTAAATAAAAAAACGTCAAAAAGACCATAATAAAACTAATTTCATACTCTTAGATAAAACTGATTCGCCATTTTAATTTTAGTATTTATTAAATTATCATTAAACATATACAAAACCAATTAAATTAATTTGAGAACATTTATATGATTCCATTTCAATTATGGAATAGTTGAATTATTATATTAAATAAATATAGATATCAACTTATTTTAAAACCAATTTTTCCTTGGTAAAATTGATTTGATTTTGATGTTTAGTATTAATTACATTATCAATTAATATATATCAGCCAGTTAAATTAATTTACTATCAATTATGGAATAGTTGAATCATGGTATTAATTAAATATTTATATCTTCTGCTTTTAAAATAATTTTTTCCTTTTTCACGCTATTAACCATTTTAATTAATCGATTTAATAATAGATGATTCCTGTAACACCCCTAATTTTCGTCTCCCAAATAACAAAGAAATTAGTTATAACAGTTATTTTATAATTGATTTATATTAGTTTTGAAAGTTTTAGTTTTTGTACATCATGTGTTTTTATATATAAAAATATGAGATATATTTTTATGGTTATTTTGTACAAAAATATGAGTATTGCAATTTAATCCTTAGGTTGGGACCTAATTGCAATATTAGAAAGGTTTTGAAGAAAGAGCAATTAAAATATTAAATTTTGGCATTTTATCAGTATCTAACCGGTTAGAAGGGCTCTGTAACCGGTTAGACAATGAACCCAAAAACTGGGTTAGTGGATTTTGATGACTAATCACCAAATTAATCAAGAAATTGCCACGAATCCCACTCAAATCACGCTGGGGAACGCGTGTCGCCTTGCATGCTGCTTGAATTCATCTATATAAGGCAAAGGTCAGATCACAAATGAGGGTTTTTGTTCATGTGTTGATGATAAGCTCTGTTTTAGGGTTCCATAGTTTTTCTCTTCGATTCTCAGTCTTTGTTGAGAGTTAGAAAACGAGTGATACACTGTTACAAAGCTCACATCAAGGGCTTTGTATTGATATAAAGTTTGTGAGTTAAGAGTGTTGGAGCAAGGAGAAATCAATCTGAGAAGGTTGGAGTTAGAGTATGCCAACACTGGTTTTTCAGTTCTGGGAAGCTAAGTTTGAGTTCGGTTTTGGTAAGTATAGGTAATCTCTTGACCTAAAACCGTGTTGGTTCTTTAGTATAAGTTTTATAGAACCCAAACTAATGGTTTTCCCGAATTCCTTTGGCTTTTTCATGTGTCAACTATTCTGGTTTTTGGACCCCGTTGGAAGTGTCATGACTCAAACCAGAGTTTCTGGAAATCATGGTTTTCCTCCAAGATCTGTGAATACTCTCATCAAACACGATCTAGAGGTAAGGGAAAAGCTTACTATTTTCTAGAGTGAGGATAAACAAGTTTGGTAAATAGGATGAGTCACTAAGAGATTCTAAGGGCATAACTAGAATTAGTTTTATGGCTTGGAGGCCAACTTTAGCTCATTTCTGATTTTTTTTAGCAATTATAATATGATGCATGTAAGCTATTGTGATGACAATTTCATGACTTATTTGGATATTATGTGAATTGATGCATTAAGTTGTGAAATATGTGATTTATGCACTTTTGGTGTATGATGATTTTGCATGCATGAATTTGTAATATGTTTAAGTGTTTAAACATGTGTACTTTAAGGTATTAAACTTTGGTTAATGATGAAAATAGGTTAGATTTGAGTACAATAGAAAATGGTGCTGAATAATCAGTTTTAGTATGCTGTGCTACATAATCTAACCGGTTAGAGCCTGTTTGTAACCGGTTAGAACCTGACAAAAATGAAAATATACAATTATGGTTTTGTTAAGTAATTCTCACCATTTTTAATTGATACTTAAGGTCTATTATCACTGTTATTACCCTGTGATTGTTGGATATGGATTCCAAACTTGATAATTGGTTTATACCTTAAAGTGAATGACAAATTCAATTGAAAATTGTGAAGTTATATGCAAAACCCCACTTTTCAGTGTATTTTCTGCATAATCTAACCGGTTAGTATGAAGCTGTAACCGGTTAGATACTGTCAGTTTTCAAAAGAAAAATGTTTATGAAATTGGCTAAGTGTTCATACCATTTATACTCAAGTTTAAGCTAGAATTTCATATAAAAACCAATCTGAAACTATGTGATTGAGCACTATTTGGTTTAGATTGGAGGTGATGAGTTAATACCTTAATATTAAATGATAATTTCAAGAGGAAATTATGCATAAATGAATTTGGATTATGACCTAGATCTTTTGAATGATAATATGTGTTGAACTTGAGGTATTATGTTATGCTAAGACTTTGTTATTGGATTGAGTAGAGAATTCAAGAAAATATTCTTTGAAAATCAGTGGTTTTAAGTTCAGGCCTGTTATTCTAACCGGTTAGGTTATGATGTAACCGGTTAGTACCTGAGACTTAAAAATAAAAGTTAAGCTGTTTTACTAAGAAAGTATGGAACTCTTAATTATGTCATATTCTTCATGTTTTTAGATATGAAAATGAAATATTAATTAAATAGCCAACCAAAATTGAGAAAGCATTATATGCATTCATGCATGGTGAAAGGTGATGAAATAGGTTGGCAAGGATCGTTTGTCATGTTCTGGGAACATGAGGAGGGTACTCTGGGAGTACCAAATTGATGCAACCTACTTGATGACACATTCTGGGAATGTGGCCAGTGTCTGGGACATGGTTTCTTTGGCGCGTTCTGGGAACGTGATGCACACTCTGGGAGTTGTGCTTGTTTATATTCCAAGTATGGTTTGCTATACGTTCTGGGAACGTATGTTAGTGTTCTGGGAACATGAGGAGGGTACTCTGGGAGTACCAAATTGATGCAACCTACTTGATGACACATTCTGGGAATGTGGCCAGTGTCTGGGACATGGTTTCTTTGGTGCGTTCTGGGAACATGATGCACACTCTGGGAGTGGTGCTTGTTTATATTCCAAGTATGGTTTGCTATACGTTCTGGGAACATATGTTAGTGTTCTGGGAACACATTGGTGTATTGGATGGACGTCCGAGATTGATTAATATTGGATGCCTCAGGATTGTGAGATAGAAAGCATGCATCATGCCACCTGCATTGAAAGACTTATTATAATTAACCGGGTGTGCTCATATGGTTATGCATTCTGATTTGCTACATGATTACTTGTGTATGTTAGTTTTATTCTCATTTGATTATGCGAATATGTATAGCTAACCCCTATGCCCTTATTAGGTGTTGATCGTATATCTAGCTGACACAAAAGTCAGTAAAGGGAGATGACCCTTAGGTGCATGCAGAGTATAGATAGTGTGGGTTGGGAACCCTTGGTACAGATATCGAGGATCCGGCCAGATGGATGTTTGGACAAAGGACCAGTGACCAGCTCTATAACATCTCTATTTTTAGTAGTATTTATACTATACATATTTTGAGAGATGTATCATAGAATGAATTTGGTTTTATAATAATACTTATTTGGTATCCATGAACTTGTTACACTTGATATATTTTGAGAATATAATATAATTAATTTATTATGTTTCTGCAAACTCTGATTTTATTAGTTAAATTCATTATTAATCAAATTTTTGTAAAAGGAATTTTCAAATGAAGGGAAAATTTTTATTTTCAGATCTTTTTCCAACAATGACAAGTCCAAGTAATCATAAACTTATTACTTTTCTTATAAAGTAAGATGATAATACAAGGAGTGTTACACAGCACCACGGATTGCTATGTAATCAGGGGTGTCTTTCAAAGACAACTCGCAGCTGGGAAAGTGTTATTGCTAGAATGCGAAGAGGGGGTGGAAACACAACCCCTGCCGAGACATCAGGTGAATGTTATCTTGTCCGGAGGAGAAAACCTGCTGGAAGAGTTAGAAGAGGAGGAGATCATAGAGGATGAGCTAAGGAGGAGTCTGGTGAAAACAAGGGGTTTCAGGGCGCTCTTTGATCAATTGGGACTTGATGTGAGAGTAAGGGCCAACGCTGCACAGGTCTTGGCAGATGTCATTTTGAGGAAAGGAGGAAATACTAGTGCTGCTCATGCTCCCCTCTCAAGAGTAGCGAAGGCTCATGCCACCGCTATCATGTTCAAAGAACCCCAACCACTGCATCATGGGTATTTCCATAACAGACCACTATATGTAGAAGCAATAGTTGAAGGAGTCATAGTAAGGCGTTCCTTGGTGGATAATGGTTCAGGTGTTAACATTCTCCCCACCCACATCTTCGCAAAGTTGGGCATTCCTGGTTCAAGGTTTAAAAAGGCAGAAACAGCATTGAGCACGTTCAACGGAGATACTGTCAAGACCAGAGCATGTGTAGTGGTCAACCTGGAAGTAGGGCCTATAAGGACCCTCAACACATTTCATATTGTTGATGGGAGTCCAAGCTATCATATTCTGTTGGGACGCCTTTGGATTCACTTGCACCAGTGCATTCCCTCAACTCTGCATCAATGTGTCAAATCTATGTATAGGGGACGGGACATAGAAATTCCAACCACCAAAGCACCCTTCGAAGCTTCAGAGATGCATCTCATAGACGCCTCTGTTTTTGACGAACTGGTTCCGCCAGGGGTGAGCAAGATTGAAAGGGACACCAAAATCAGTATCAAAGGGAAAGAAAAGGCGCCTCCAACAAGAGAGTCTGTGTTCAAAAGGCTCCGCCTCCCCAGCAAGGAAAGTGCACCAGGCCCAAGCCCGACGTCTAAAACCAAATTCAAGCTACAGAAACAACGCCTCCCACAAGGGGCGACAAGGTGGGCTATCTGATAGGAATTCGCGGGGCCAGCCAAGCCGAGCCTCCAAGACTTGGCCAGCCCCACTCTCTTAAAGGTGCTCAAGGGGAAGGCCACCTTTGCAACTAGAGAAGATAGCATTACTATGCAAGAAGGAAAGCCAAAAAAGAAAGAGCTGGAAGAAATCAATATAGGGGGAAATAAGCACAGACCATTATCCGTATCATCATCACTCGCCAGTAAAGAAAAGGAAGATATGATCGCCCTCCTTAAGGAATACAAAGAAGTGTTTGCCTGGACCTATGAAGAGATGTCGGGGCTTAATTCAAAGCTAGTCACCCACAACTTAGTAGTAAGAGCAAGCGCTAGCCCAGTAAAGCAGCCTTCCAGAAAGTTCGATCCAGAGATTGAGAAAGAAATCAAGAAAGAAGTGGAGAAATTATCGAAAGCTTAGTTCATCAAGCTAATACAGCACCCCACTTGGCTAGCAAACATTGTGCCAGAAAAAAGAAGAATGGACAGATAAGATGCTGCGAGGACTTCAAAGACCTCAACAAGGCGTGCCCTAAGGACAAGTTCCCTCTTCCCAACATAGACAGTATGGTTGATGCAACTGCAATGCACGAGAGATTCTCCTTCATGGATGGATTTAGTGGGTATAATCAAATTAGAATGGCAAGAGGTGATGAAGAAAAAACCGTATTCAGGACGCCTGTGGGGAACTTCTTCTACACTGTGATGCCGTTTGGGCTCAAAAATGCGGGTGCCACGTACCAGAGAGCCATGACAGCCATCTTTCATGATATGATGCACGAAATTGTGGAGGACTATGTGGACGATCTGGTGGTAAAGTCTAAGAATAAAGAGCAGCATCTAGAGAATCTCAGAGCAGTGTTTGAAAGGTGCAAAAGGTACAAGCTGAGAATGAACCCTCTGAAATGCAAATTTGGAGTGTCATCTGGAGAGTTCCTTGGCTTCAGAGTTCACAAAGAAGGGATTTCGGCAAGAGAAGAAAAGGTGCAAGCAATGAGGGACCTGAGGGCACCCAGAAATCAGAAAGAGCTTCAACAAATGATGGGAAAACTAGGATACATTCGAAGGTTTATCCCAGCATTGGGAGAGCTGCTGGGACCAATGAGGAAGCTCCTCCGAGGAAATGAAGTATTCAAATGGGAAGGGATGCATCAAGAAGCTTTTGATAAAATCAAAAAAGCACTCGTATCGCCACCAGTTATGGTGCCACCCCAGAAAGGCGTCCCCCACAGGGTCTATCTCGCTGCAACAAAAACAGCAATCAATGGACTCCTTGCTCAGGAGATGGACGGCGCAGAGCGTCCCATTGCGTAATGGAGCAGAATGCTCAAAGATACAGAAACAAGGTACTCAGTCCAAAAAAGGCAATGCCTGGCTGGCTGGCTCTGGTATATGTATCTCAAAAGTACAGGCACTACTTCCAGGCACATACTATTCATGTCATGACTAAGTCACCAAGAATTAAGCACTTATTGCAGAGCACAAACCTCACAGGGAGAATAAGCAAATGGGCCTTCACCTTGGCTAATTATGAAGTGGTGCTGGTGACGCCAACTGCTCTAAAGAGCCAAGCCTTGGCTGACCTGATGACAATCTGTGCACCAGATGAGGAGGAGAGATTAGCATAGTCGGTTCATGTGGGTGAGGAAGAGAAGGTATGGACGCTTATGTTTGATGGATCCCCCTCCTGTCCAAAAGGAGGAGCTGGCGTGACATTAACAAACGAAAAGGGGGAGGAATTGGCATTCGCCTTTCAACTGGAGTTTACCTGTACAAATAATGAAGCGGAGTATGAAGCCCTCTTGTTGGGTTTAGACGTGGCAGGAGAATTGGGCATCAGGAGGGTCATAATCAAGGGAGACTCGAATCTGATGGTCAAACAGTTGAAAGGGGAATATGGAGTCTAAGAGCTTTCACTAGCATTGTGGAGAGAGAAGGCACTGGAAGCTCTGAAAAAATTCAAGGTAGAAGCCCTGGAGCATGTACCCAGGTCTGAAAATAGAAAGGCAAACGCTCTTGCCACTTTGGGGAGCAAGACTGAGGCAGCAGAAGGTGAATGCCTAGTGCACTTCAGAAAGGCTTATCAGCCTAGAATCCAAATGGAAGCCGCGAAGGAAGGCACGAGGGAGGACTGGAGAGACATGACAAAAGGGAGCTTCGAAGTAAGATCTTGAGAAAGGCATCCAAAGATTTTTGCTTGGTAAAAGGGATCCTGTACAAAAGGAATGGGGATGGAATGTTCATGAAGTGTGTGGCAGAAGAAGAAGGATTGAGGAAGATGACACGGTTACATGATAGTATTTTCGGGCAAGTAGGACCGGGGCTATATAGGCGCATGCAAAGGGTGAGCATGTTCTGGCCAACCATGAAGGCGCAGTGTGACTCCCTTCAAAAGTTGTGTGACTTGTGTTAGGACTGCAAGGAGGAATATGAAGTCCACGTGGTAGATGGCGATTGGCTCAAACCCATCAAGGAATATTTGGAGTATGGGATCCTACCAGAAGATCATTCAGAAGCTGAAAAAATAAAGAGAAAGACTGACAGGTACTTTTGTGAAAAAGGAGAACTGTTTAGAAGAAATTTTGCTGGAGATGTATTAAGATTCTTAAAAAAGGAAGACCAGGAAAAGGTGATGGAAGAGGTACACCGAGGGCCTTGTGGGAGACATCAAGGGGGGAGAGCACTTTACGCAGAACTCAACAAGATTGGGTATTTTTGGCCAAAAATTAGAGAGGACGCCATAGATTTTGTAAAAAGATGTGAGTAGTGCCAGAGGCACGACCACCATATACACGCACCAGAAAGCATCATGAAAAGCTTAAGCACACCTTACCCATTTCATACCTGGTGCATGGACTTTGTTGGGCCCATAGACCCGCCGTCCAAAGGGAAAAGATGGATCTTGGCAGCCACGGAGCATTCCACCAAATGGGTTGAGGCCACAGCATGTAAAAAGGTAGATGCGGACACCGTAGTTTGTTGGAAACCAACAAGCGGGCTTTGCAATTACTAGAGGGGGGGTGAATAGTAATCGGAATGCAACAGTGACTAATTTTTCGAATGCAATTAGGTTTAATTAATCAAGTGCAGATTTTTCAGAAACAGAGCACGAACACTCGAGTATTTTAAAAACTACTCGAGTAAAAACTCAAGAACACTCGAGTCTTTCCAAGAATACTCGAGTAAATCGTCCAGATAGCAGAAAAACAGTTTCTGGAAAATATGCACTTTAATCAATAACAATGAATACAGTTCAAGGCAGATTATTAATAGAGTAGAAAGCAATTAAATAAAGTTATAACAACTTGAAAACAACTTAATTTCTGCGGAATTGCTACTCTAATTAATAATCCCCTTTTTGAGCAACTTAGGTTTGGTTTTTGCTTGAAGTTAAAGAAAGCTATAAAAGATCAACACCAACAATTTTATACTGGTTCACTCCCTATTTAGAGAGCTAGTCCAGTCCCCCTAAGAACCTTAGGAGTGTCTACTAAAATCAAATTGTTAGAAATATTACAAAGGGTATTGAGATGCCTCACTCAACCTATCCCTTCCAAGAGTGTACCAAACTCTTGAATTTCTACCCCAATTTGATGTTGGTGATGAAGACTCCTTCTTCTTCAAGCTCCTTGAAACCTTCAAGAGCTCCACCAAAGCTAAGAACCTCTTAGCAATTGCTTGGGAACCACCCAAGTCTTGAATGAACCTAAGATCCACTTAGGTACACTTGGTTACTAACCAAGATTTTGAGAACAAGATGTGTATGTGTATGTGGAGTGATCCAACAAATGATATCCACAACAATTAAGCACAACTCTAACTCTTAGAACAAATAATAATAATGAATGAATATTGAGTTAGAGTAATTATCCACTTGAGAGAGAGAATGATCAAAATGAATGTTTTGCACCCTCAACTTTAATGCTCTTGTTGGTTAGTTCAATAGCATTCATTTCTCATATCTGGAAAATACAATGAGTGAGTGAAATCAACTCTTTCATTCCATTTTTGCCCTTTTCCAACGGTTAAAATTTTGCTGTCAGAACCAAAACACTTGAGTACTTTTGACACTACTCAAGTGTTTTGCCCATCTTTCAATAGAAATGCCCAAGTATTGAACTAACGGTCAAATCTCTGTTTTGAGGCTGAAATACTCGAGTATTCTGGGAAGTACTCGAGTGTTTTGATACTCGAGTAACTTTCAGATTACTCGAGTGTCTTTATACTCGAGTATTTTTGTGATTACTCGAGTGTTTTGCCCAGAGATGATAAAAATCAAGTTTTTCAACAATTTATTTCAAGTCTCTCTTCAAGGAATAATTTTATGTAACCCCTAACCTTTTTCATGCAATTAAAATTATTTATCCTAAGGGTGAGATAACTTCCTAAGCTACCCACTCTCAATAAAATAAAATTACATTCAAAATAAAATTGAGAATGAATAGATACATAATGCACTTGATCTTCTTGACTTGATGAGCTTGAATTCTTGCTTTAACTCCATGATCTAATTATATTGTCATCATCAAAATAAATCCACCTAATTGGAGACTTGATTCTACAATCTCCCCCTTTTTGATGATGACAAAATAATTAAACCGTTCCTTCTCTTTTGAGAGCTCCCCCTCAATATAGGAACCTATTAACCTGTCAATTCAGAGAATACCAAGCACAGCATAATATCCATAATATCATAGTCAAGTGCACAAAATGTAACTGGTATCAGAGCGAGAGCAAACATGATATCAGAGTAAGCAAACATAATATCAGAGTAAAAAAAATGATGTGCTTGCTCTTCTCATTCTCATTCTCCCCCTTTTTGTCATAATCAAAAAGATAGCATTTGGAAACGGAGGAGACAAGAAGGATACCAATAATGAAAACTCCCCCTTAAATAATATTAATATAAAACAAATATGACTATCAGAGAATACCAAACACGTGAAAAACAATAACCATGAGAAATCCAGTGAAATCACATCATAACATAGCATAAAACCACCAACCAAATCCAAGTCTGAACGAACATAAAACTGGATAAAGACCCACGCAAGGTTTAGAAAAATAAACAAACTCCCAAAAGCATAGTGAAAAACTAAACATCCAAAAAAAATAACATGTAAAAAACAGAGTGCAATGTCCACCGATCTCAGAACATATCCGGTGCAGGGGGATCCTGAGGAGGAAAGAAGCGGCCGAATGCAGACATCATATCATCGAACCTAGCATTCATCTGAGCGGAATGCTGGTCCAACTGCGAATATATCATGGCCGACTGCACACCCTTCTGAGACTCAATCCTGCTGATACTATCCTGCTGCTCAGCCAATCGATGCTCAAAGCTATCCAAGCGGCTGTCAAACTGAGCAAAGCGAGCATCGAAATATGTCTGATAAGTCCCAAAAGCAGGATGTTCAAACTGAATGTCATCAACCGGATCACCACCACCACCGCCACCATCAGCCTGATCATACTGAGCCTGCTCATCAGCCAACTGCTCAGCATCCAAACCTTGCTGAGCTGCAGCTTGCTCAGCATCCTCGGCCTCCATGGTGGCTACCTGATCCATCCAATACCACCTCCCGCCGCGCTTCCTCATTTTCATTTGACGCAATAGCCCCTCATGAAGCGCATGCAACTCTGCCGGAGGGTCAACTTTCTCCTCATCATGAGGAATAGGCACATTGAGGTGCCGGAGAAGTCGACACACATGCATAGGATAAGGCAGATTTTGGGTTGGTTTAGAAGACCCTGCCTTGACCATCCGAGCAAAAATAACAGCAGCCCAGTTCAACATATTATCATTCAGTATAGCATCAATAAGCTGAAGTTCTAATTTTGTGGGCTTTGAGTAATTTGGAGATGTTTGGGGCATAAGGATGTGACTAACAATATGGTGAAGAATGCGGTTTGAAGTGGTCATATTCACGGCTTTCTTTTCATCTCCGTCATAAACACGATCGGGACGAAGCAGATTTCGAAAAATATCATCAGTTTGAGCATTCAAATTGTTCTGCCCCGTTCGTGTTATGCCAAAGACAGTTTCTAAATCAGTAGGACGAAGTACAAGGTGGGTTCCAGCTACTCTGGATTCTAAAGTAGTCCTATTTATCTCCTTAAGATTTGCAAAAAATTGACGCACTAGTCTAAGATAAATTGGACCATTGAAAGAGATAAAATTCATAAGGTGTTGTTCCCTAAGCTTTTGAACAAATGTAAAACCGTTACCCTCAAGAAAATCCTCTGTGGTCCAGCTTTGTACACCATAGCCATGAGTGATGAACAATGCCTCCCTCCTAGCACATGCACCAGCAGAAAAGAATTCCTCTTCATGCTCTGAAGATGATGAAGAAGGAGGAGTAGGCTCTCTTCTTTTCTTCCTTGGACGTAGGTTAGCTCGAGAGGTAGACATTTGCACACAAATTGAAGAAAAAATGGACAATTTCGAGTTTAGGGGAGTTAGGGTTTCAAAAGGGAATTTCGGATTTGGGGGTGAAAAACAGTGATTTGAAGTAAAATAATTTAAGAAAAGTGATGTGGAGATGATTTAAAGTTAAAAGCTGTGAAAAATTGGAGTGAAAAACGTGTTTTGAGAGGTTGGGGTTGAGAGAACTCGAGTGGGGAGAAGAGGGGGTTCGTGAAAAGTAACTGCTGAAACGCTGCTGCTGTGCTTTAAAAAGTCGCATTACTCGAGTGTTTTAAAAAAACACTCGAGTATTTGTTAAAGTACTCGAGTAAAAAGCTCGGTCCAGAAAGTCTAGAGTTACTGGACCGAAAAACACGCGAGTAAAACAGGACACACTCGAGTAAAGAGTAAAGTACTCGAGTAAAATTTGAAAACGCTCGAGTGAAACAATCAGACCTGACCAAGAACTTTTTCAATTTTCAAACCATTTAATTTGGAATTAAAATACTCGAGTAGAAATGAAAATACTCGAGTAAATTTGACAGACAGACAGTTTTAACAGCAATTTGAACACATTGTCACTAAACCAACACAATTTAACATAAACACAAATCAGACTCAAAATCACTCACAGTCAAAAACACATAATTCACAACATCTCAAGGTCCAATTGTTTTTCAAACACTAATGCACATGAAATGAGACATACTTGGTGAATTTTCACAAACACAAATCAATTAGCTAATGCTTGACTCATCTAAAATTCCAAGTTCTCCTCTTATATGATAAAAGGTATCTCTTGGCAATGGTTTTGTAAAAATATCCGCTAATTGGTTTGTGGTGCTTACAAATTCAATTGTGCAATCACCTTTTTGTACATGATCTCTTAGAAAATGATGTCTAATTTCAATATGTTTAGTCCTTGAATGATACACCGGATTCTTAGTTAAGTTGATTGCACTTGTGTTATCGCACTTAATAGGAATATTTTCAAGTTTCAAACCAAAATCCAATAATTGTTGTTTCATCCACAAGAGTTGAGCACAACAACTACCGGCGGCGATATATTCCGCTTCGGCGGTGGAAAGAGCAACACAAGCTTGCTTTTTAGAAAACCATGACACTAGTGAGCTTCCCAATAAATGGCAAGTACCACTAGTGCTTTTACGATCAAGCTTGCATCCCGCAAAGTCGGAATCCGAATAACCAACCAAGCTAAGACTAGTATCACTAGGATACCATAATCCGGTATTTATCGTTCCTTTAAGATATTTAAATATATGTTTGACCGCGGATAGGTGTGATTCTTTAGGATTAGCTTGAAAACGGGCACACATGCATACACTAAACATAATATCCGGTCTAGATGCGGTAAGATATAGAAGACTACCTATCATACCTCTATATTTACTAACATCAACCGGTGTACCTTGTTCATCCTTGTCTAGGTAGCATGAGGTGCTCATGGGAGTGTAGGCTTCCTTGCATTTGTCCATTCCGAATTTTCCAAGGAGCTCCTTGCAATATTTTCCTTGATGCACAAAAATCCCCTCCTTGACTTGCTTGATTTGAAGTCCTAGGAAGAACTTGAGCTCTCCCATCATGGACATTTCAAATTCCTTTTTCATCAAATTAGAGAACTTGCTACACAAGGACACGTTAGTGGCACCAAAGATAATATCATCTACATATATTTGCACCAACAAAATGTCCTTTTTAGTTTTATAGATGAATAGGGTATTATCAACCTTTCCCCTTTGAAAGTCATTTTCTAATAAAAAGGTACTTAATCGATCATACCAAGCTCTAGGAGCTTGTTTTAATCCATAAAGTGCCTTTTTCAATTTATAAACATGGTTTGGAAATTCATGACTCTCAAAACCGGGTGGTTGCTTAACATACACTTCTTCATTTATGAAACCATTTAAGAAAGCACTCTTGACATCCATTTGATAAAGAGTAAATTTCATAATTGATGCAAAGGCAAGCAAGATTCGGATTGCCTCAAGGCGTGCAACCGGAGCAAAGGTCTCGTCATAATCAACACCTTCCTCTTGGTTGTACCCTTGGGCAACAAGTCTCGCTTTGTTTCTTATAATCAAACCGGATTCATCAAGTTTATTTCTATAAATCCATTTTAAACCAATTATGGTATGATCATCGGGTATAGGCACTAATTCCCAAACTTCATTTCTAACAAATTGATTTAGTTCTTCTTGCATGGCCATAACCCAATGTTCATCCAAAATTGCTTCCTTAATTGAATTTGGTTCGATTTGAGAAACAAAAGAAACAAAATGACAAATGTTTTGAATAGTCCTACGAGTTAATACTCCCTTTGAAAGGTCTCCTATGACATTGTCAATAGGATGAGCTTTCACCGTTTTCCAAGCCGGATCAAGACCATTTTTAACTTCACCTTCATCCTTTAAAATCTCCTTCCCTTTTTCATCTTTTGAAAACTCAAAACCTTCATCACAACCATCACTTAAAACAACATCTTCTTTCGAAGACTCATTAAAAACCACATGAATGGATTCTTCAATAGTCATAGTTCTTTTATTAAAAATTCTATATGCTTTACTATGTGAAGAATAACCCAAAAATATTCCCTCATCGGATTTGGAGTCAAATTTTCCAAGATGATCTTTTCCATTATTTAGCACATAAACTTTGCATCCAAAAACATGAAAGTAGGATATATTTGGTTTTCTTCCTTTGTAAAGCTCATAGGGGGTTTTCTTGAGCATGGGCCTAACTAGAATTCTATTCATGACATAGCAAGCCGTATTAACGGCATCGGCCCAAAAATAATGAGGTACTTGAGAATCATTTAGCATGGTTCTTGCAAGTTCCTCTAACACCCTATTTTTCCGCTCTACCACTCCATTTTGTTCCGGATTTCTTGGTGCGGAATATTGGTGTTCAATACCATGTTTATCACAAAATCTATCAAACATGTAGTTTTCAAATTCACCACCATGATCGGTTCTAATAATAATTACTCGTTGGTTTACTTGGTTTTGCACAAGTTTAATATGGCGTTTGAAAGATTTGTAGGTCTCACTTTTTGCACTTAAGAATAAAGTCCATGTAAATCTAGAAAAGTCATCAACAATCACCAAACCATAGTAGTTCCCACCAAAGCTTTTTACTTGAGAAGGTCCAAACAAGTCCATATGAAGCATTTCTAATGGTCTTGTTGTGGACACTTCATTCTTAGAACCAAAATGGTTTTTGGTGTGTTTGCACTTCTTACAAGGAGTACAATCACCTTCAATTTTAAAATCAAGCTTTGGTAAACCAACCACTAAGTCTTTTGATTGTATTTTCTTTAATTGATTTATATTAATGTGAGCAATCCTTCGGTGCCACAACCAAGTGTCACTCTCTTTGCTTACTAGACAAGTAGAAACCAAAGAGGTAATATTGTTTAATTCAACCAAGTAAGTATTATTAGACCTTTTGCCAACAAATTTGATAGATTCATCCTTGTCACTTTTTATGAGACATTGGGTGGAGGTAAATAATACATGGTTACCAATATCACAAAGTTGACTAATGCTCAAAAGATTGTGTTCTAATCCTTGAACATAAAGAACATTATCAATAACCAAGTTGGAAGAATTACCGACTTTACCAATCCCAAGAATTTTTCCTTTGTTGTTGTCTCCATAAGTGACATATCCACCTTCTTGAGGAGTAAGCTCCATGAAGTTCCGCCTATCTCCCGACATGTGCCTTGAACATCCACTATCAAGATACCACGGTTTCTTTTCGGTTCTAAGGCACACCTACAAAACAAGATCATTTGCTCATTTTGGGTACCCAAATTATGTTGGGTCCCTTTGGGTTAGCTTTTGGTGTTTCTTCCTTCTTAATCCAAACATAAGTGCCTTTTTGAATTTCAACATGTTTAATGTGGCACCTATTGTTTGTATGTCCAAACTTTCCGCAATAAAAGCAAGTTGGTTTCTTTGTATAATCAATTTTAGAAGATGAACCAACCCTTTTATTGTCCTTTTTCTTTTGGACATATCCTAAACCGGTTTTGTTTGAATAATTTCTTTGAGATTTAATTAACCGGTCTAGGTTTCTATCACTATTTGATATTGTGAGTTTGTGTTTCAAATCTTTTATTTCATTTTCAAGAATGTCACATTTCTCACAATAAACAATAGTTTTCTCATCACTTGCACAATCACAAACATGACTAGAATTAACAAGTTCTAAAGAAGCATTTTGGAGTTTCAATTCATTTATGTACTTTTCTAATTCATTAATCTCTTTTTGATACTCCAAAATTTTCTTTCCTTTTTCCTTGTTAATCTTAGCTAGTTTTTCAAATTGTGTTAACATTTCATTGTATTCATTGAGCAAATCATCATAAGGAATAGAGGAAGAGGAAAAGCTAAAGCTTTGAGATGATACCTCATCCTCATTTTCACCATTTGCACTTGAGGCTTCATTGTTGGTTCTTTCCATGAGACATAGATTTGCAACTTCATCATCCGAGCTACTTGATGATGATTTTGCATCCTTTTCCGGTGCATCCCACACAATGTAAGCCCTCTTGCCCTTGCCCTCTTGGGTCTTCTTTTCATTCTTTCTCAAGTATGTAGGACATTCCATCCTTATGTGTCCAATGCCTCCACATTCATGACACTTCACTACATCACTTGAAGTCTTGTTCTTAGACTTGTGTTCCTTGGGTCTTCTTTCTCTTGATGATGAGCCACTCTTCTTACCCTTGAGGAATTTGTTGAATCTTTTTGCAAACAATCCAATTTCCTCCTCATTGAGTGCATGATCGGAGTTCTCACTAGTTGAGTCATCTTCAACCTCTTTTACAACTTTGGTTGAGGCCTTGAGAGAGATACTCTTCTTCTTTTTGTTCGACTCCTCATGTGAGCTAAGTCTTGATAAGTCAATCTCATGCTCCTTGAGCTTCCCAAACAAGGTTGCCAAGTCCATAGTATTTAAATCCTTGGACTCCTTGATAGCGGTGACCTTAGGTTGCCATTTTCTATCAAGACATCTCAAAATTTTGTGAGTAGTTTCACCATCACGAAATTGCTTTCCTAGTGAAATCAAGTGGCTAACAATATGTGAAAACCTCTTTTGTAAGTCATCAATGGATTCATTCGGGAACATGTGAAATAATTCATATTCATGTGTTAAAGAATTTAATCTAGCATTTCTTACTTCACTTGTTCCTTCATGTGTGACTTCCAAAGTGTCCCACATTTCCTTAGCCGACTTGCATTGAGAAATTCTATAAAATTCATCATGGGATAAAGCCGAAAAGATGATGTTTTTAGCTTTTAAATCAAATGATGTTTTCTTTTTATCATCATCATTCCAACTTTTCCTAGGAATTTCAATGACTTCCCCATTTACCATATGTCTAGGAATATAAGGACCATCCTCTATTGCATCCCAAATATCGGTGTCTATTGCTTCAATAAAAACTCTCATCCTAACCTTCCAATAAGCATACCCTTCACCATTAAAGAATGGAGGGCGGTTTATTGAAGAGGAACCTTCTTGATAATTGCTAGAGCCCATAGTTTCCAAAGGATCTTTTCGAAAAAGCTTTTACGCTCGATCTTTCGACCGAGCTCTGATACCACTTGTTGGAAACCAACAAGCGGGCTTTGCAATTACTAGAGGGGGGGTGAATAGTAATCGGAATGCAACAGTGACTAATTTTTCGAATGCAATTAGGTTTAATTAATCAAGTGCAGATTTTTCAGAAACAGAGCACGAACACTCGAGTATTTTAAAAACTACTCGAGTAAAAACTCAAGAACACTCGAGTCTTTCCAAGAATACTCGAGTAAATCGTCCAGATAGCAGAAAAACAGTTTCTGGAAAATATGCACTTTAATCAATAACAATGAATACAGTTCAAGGCAGATTATTAATAGAGTAGAAAGCAATTAAATAAAGTTATAACAACTTGAAAACAACTTAATTTCTGCGGAATTGCTACTCTAATTAATAATCCCCTTTTTGAGCAACTTAGGTTTGGTTTTTGCTTGAAGTTAAAGAAAGCTATAAAAGATCAACACCAACAATTTTATACTAGTTCACTCCCTATTTAGAGAGCTAGTCCAGTCCCCCTAAGAACCTTAGGAGTGTCTACTAAAATCAAATTGTTAGAAATATTACAAAGGGTATTGAGATGCCTCACTCAACCTATCCCTTCCAAGAGTGTACCAAACTCTTGAATTTCTACCCCAATTTGATGTTGGTGATGAAGACTCCTTCTTCTTCAAGCTCCTTGAAACCTTCAAGAGCTCCACCAAAGCTAAGAACCTCTTAGCAATTGCTTGGGAACCACCCAAGTCTTGAATGAACCTAAGATCCACTTAGGTACACTTGGTTACTAACCAAGATTTTGAGAACAAGATGTGTATGTGTATGTGGAGTGATCCAACAAATGATATCCACAACAATTAAGCACAACTCTAACTCTTAGAACAAATAATAATAATGAATGAATATTGAGTTAGAGTAATTATCCACTTGAGAGAGAGAATGATCAAAATGAATGTTTTGCACCCTCAACTTTAATGCTCTTGTTGGTTAGTTCAATAGCATTCATTTCTCATATCTGGAAAATACAATGAATGAGTGAAATCAACTCTTTCATTCCATTTTTGCCCTTTTCCAACGGTTAAAATTTTGCTGTCAGAACCAAAACACTCGAGTACTTTTGACACTACTCGAGTGTTTTGCCCATCTTTCAATAGAAATGCCCAAGTATTGAACTAACGGTCAAATCTCTGTTTTGAGGCTGAAATACTCGAGTATTCTGGGAAGTACTCGAGTGTTTTGATACTCGAGTAACTTTCAGATTACTCGAGTGTCTTTATACTCGAGTATTTTTGTGATTACTCGAGTGTTTTGCCCAGAGATGATAAAAATCAAGTTTTTCAACAATTTATTTCAAGTCTCTCTTCAAGGAATAATTTTATGTAACCCCTAACCTTTTTCATGCAATTAAAATTATTTATCCTAAGGGTGAGATAACTTCCTAAGCTACCCACTCTCAATAAAATAAAATTACATTCAAAATAAAATTGAGAATGAATAGATACATAATGCACTTGATCTTCTTGACTTGATGAGCTTGAATTCTTGCTTTAACTCCATGATCTAATTATATTGTCATCATCAAAATAAATCCACCTAATTGGAGACTTGATTCTACATAGTTCAGTTCATCAGGGACAACATCACTTGCCGTTTCGGGTTGCCAAAAAAGATAGTGTTAGATAATGGCACTCATTTTATCAACAAAAAGGTGGAAAAAATCTTGGAAGAATATGGTGTCTCTCACAACAAATCCACTTCACACTACCCTCAGTCAAATGGGCAGGCTGAATCCACTAACAAAGCATTGATTAGAATTTTGTCAAGAACGGTGGAAGACATGCCCCAAGAATGGAGTGAATATTTGCCCCTGGCCTTATGGGCATATCGTGTCACAAAGCATGGGACCACGAAGGCGTCCCCATTTTCTTTGGTGTATGGAACATAGGCCACACTACCAGCAGAAGTCTTAGTACCTTCAGCTAAAATGATTGCGCAAAATGAAGAGGATGCTGTAGAAAGAGCAGAAGTAGCAGAAAGTCTGAGAACAAAGGCACAAGATGAGTTGCTAAAACATCAAAGGCGGGTCATGCTCGCATATGAAAAAATAGTAAGGTCGAGGATGTTTGCAGAAGGAAAACTGGTCTTAAAAGCAACAGATGTAGTCATGAGAAACATTCACACCAGCAAATGGACGCCTAAGTGGGAAGGCCCTTATATTGTACAAGAGGCACATCCCAACGGATATTGCTTCCAACTTGAGCCTGACTCGCAGAAGAAGATAGGCCCCCTGAATTTCAAGTATATTAAGAAGTATTATGCATAAGGCAAGATCTCTGTAGACCCTTCCTTTTGTTATGAACTATGAAAGGGCCACACCTTTTTTATTTGTAAATATTCCTCAAGTATGCAACATGAAAAGCGCCCTGTTACTGCGCTCTAGAAAATTTTCACTGTAAACAGCAAAAGCGCCCTGTTATTGTGCTCTGAATTTGCACCCTATTTTGTGCAAAAGCGCCCTGTTATTGCGCTCTGAATTTGCACCCTGTTTTGTGCAAAAGTGCCCAGTTATTGCACCCTGAATTTGCACCCTGTTTTGTGCAAAAATGCACAGTTATTGCACTCTGAATTTGCACCCTGTTTTGTGTGAACACGAAAAGATATCCTGATTTTGTGCAAAAAAAAAAGAAAGGGAAGAGAAGAAGAAAAGAAAAGGAAGAGAAGGAAAAAGAAAGAAAGGGAAGAAGCACTGTTGCGAATCAGGACCTGTAATGACAAGAGCAGATTATATTCAAAGGAATCCACAAAGACTACAAGCATCCATTCAAATTCATAAGAGGAGATTTTATTCAAAGGAATCCAGAGCAATACAGTACAAAGCATTCAAAAGCCTACCTGTAAAACATCAGATACAAGCAAATAGAAGCTAACAAATCAAGGAACATCCCAAGGTACTGACAAAAGCACAAATACAACAACAAAATATAAAGTGTCTCAGATCCAACAGGAATGACAGAACGCAACAACAAAAGAAAACTAGACTTTGAAAAAGGCACCCAAAGAAGAAGCCTTGCAAGCAGCAACATACGATTCTTGTTGAGAATCAATATCAGCAATCTCCGCATCTAAATTCGTCAAGTCAGTAGAGGCTTTGGAAAAGCTAGCAAAAAGGCTGGCAATCAAATTCCCCAGGTCAACACGGCGCTCCATCAAAGACTTCTTCTTCACAGCCAAAGCTTTAGCATCAAAAGGGGGGCACCGATTTTCAACTTGTTTAATAGCATTGTCAAGCCAAGGACCCGAATATTGATGAAGACGGAGGGCCAACAGATAATCTAGCAAGGAGGCCTTCTGATCCCAAGGAAGCGCATCAACATCACTAGCAGGAGCAAGCTTCAACACGTGCAATACGGTATGAAGCCCAGCTTCATTGAAAACTTGAGGCAGGTTGAGGTCAGGCAACACCAGATCTGGATGATCACGGAAAAACGAATGCAACAACACCATGTCCTCATGAGAAGGAGGTTTGAGCATTTTCAAAGACAGCAAGGCTATAAAAGAAACAACAAACAACGCAATAGAAACAGCAAAAGAGGAAAAACACCCGCGTAAAAAGAGAGTAATAAAAGGGATTCAGAAGGTTACGAATAGGGGAAGCTTCAGTAGGAGTAACGTTAGAAGCAAGAGCAGCCTCTTCAGTCACAACAGAGGGGACATCAGCAGTAAGCACAACCTCTTCAATCACAGCAGCAGTAACACCAACAGTGGGTACGGCCTCTTTGGTCACAGTAGGAATAGCATCGGTATCAGGTACAACCCTCTGAGTCGAAGGAGGAGTGGCAATAGCATTAGATCCCTGTTCACTTGAAATGAGATGAGAAGAACCACCAATAGAGTCAAAGGTATCACCATCCCCGCCTTGATCCATAACAACATCCTCATGAACGGGAGAGTCAATGGCAGCGTCCTTTGAAGAGGTAGGAACATCAACTGGAACGCCCTTGGTTGGTGGAGACTTTGAAGCGGTGTCCTCCAAAGGCACTCCCAGATCCACATCCACATCCATAAGAGAGCCTGGAGCGGGAATGGTAGCAAGGGGCTCTATATTCGGAGGAGCAGAAACATCACTGCCAGGAGGGTGGTCAGATGTAGAACCCGATGAAGCATGCTCACCGAGACCAAGAACAGGGGTAGCGCTTACGCCGAGCCTTGGAAGTAGCAGACCGAATGGGAGATTGAACAGGCACTGGTTTAGGCCTAGCAGCAAGCGAGGGGCGTTTAGCCCTAAGCGGTTCTGTTTCAAGAAACAAGTAAGAAAAGCGTGAGCAATAGTTAGTAAATGAAAGAGAAAACACAATGACAAGAAATGAAGGAAAAAGAAAGATAAGATAAAAAGAAAGGCAGCAAAGAGAAGGCAGCTTTAAAAGTTTGGCTACAGGAAGAAATGAAAGGCGAACCCTGAGTAGGAGAGAGAGTGGGATCAACATAATGCCTCTCTCCCATAACTTCACCACTACTTTTTGGAAGATCGTGTCTGAAGAGGAAGATGGAGACTGACGACTCTTAGGTGAAGGGATTCCGGCATCCTGAATTACTTGGTCTTCCTCAGTAGAGGAATAGTAAGCAGGAATGGACTCACCAGCACCATCCTCGTCTTCATCCACCAAATCAATGTGCGCAGGGGAAGAAGGGACCGAAAAAGCAACAACACGAGCCATCAAGTGGTGTGAACGATGAGAAGGGGCAGGCATTGACGCACCACCTTTGGTTTTGGGAGGAAGGCTTGAGGCCCTCCTTTTAGCAACAGGGCTGGGCTGTGAGGGTAAAGTACCAGATGAAGAAGCCTTCTTCTTACCTTTTTTCTTGGCAGTGGATGCGAAAGGAGAAGACGCAGGGGTCTTGCGCTTGCGACCAGAGGGCACAAAATCAGTTGCATAAGAATCAGACATCAATGCACCAACATGAATTATACTCAATCTACAATGCCTACTTCACAAAAAACCTTTCACAAAATAAAAGTGATGTGAAATTGAACAAAAGGGCTACACAGACTACAATGAAAGACTACTCATGCAACTAGTAAAATGAAATTCAATTCTCGGAGGAAAGTCAAGGAGAATACCTCTGTTCGAAGGAGCAGCATAATATGGATCTATAAAAGAGATGGGAACAACAGATGATGGAGTAATAAGACTAGAGTAGCTTCATAACTGCGAAGGTGTTGGAGCATGCCTTGGTGGGAATCCAACCAACTTTGAAGAATGCCTCCCACATGAGAAAGAGAAATGTAACGTGGCATAGGGTCACTAGAATCTGCAGAAGTACGGAAAATCACCGCTTTAAGGGCCACCTCAACTCCGGTATGGGCTATGTGAAGGCTGCATGGGGGTTGATCCCAACCAAACTGTTAAGCAACTCTGTCAGGCCTATAAGCGTATGGCCACAAGGCGCCCCCGTGGGCACTTTTGATATCTGTTGGAACAAAGCCGGGTAGGCACCAAGGGGTCAGAATCAAGTTCCATAAATCAGAAATACTCTTTGTTCTCCCTTTTGAGCCATTCCTGGAAGCAAAGATAAACTTGTCCTTGGTATACAAATCATGGAGCAGTTCACCATAAGGAAAAAGCAGTACCGAATAAGGGCGAAACAAGAAGCCACTTTCATTGTCAATCACATGGAGCAAGGGACACTTTGGTTTGCCCAAAGACCAGTGCCAAGACCGAATCTTTGGGGCATTATCAGCGGCAGTGGCATCACCTTCAGCAGTAGCAGCATCAGTATCGGCAGGTTTAGGTCTCTCAGGGGCGAACTTGGCGAAATGCTCAAAAAGGAAGTGTTGCAAGAATGTCAAGTCTAGATAGCAGTTTATTGGAAAGCGACCAAAGGAGTTACTCAACTGTTCAGCGATTTGGTCCAGCCTAGCATATAGACCACCCAGGTACAATAAGGACAAAGAAAGGCGGATGTAACATCCCAAATTTTAATCCCAAATATAATTAGACTAATAATAGGTTTGGGGTAAATGGAATGATAATTACAAGTCTCGATTAAGTATTAAAATGAGAGATTTAGTGTTAAAAAGGTTTAATAATAGGAAATTAGTAATGCATGATTTCCAACTCAAACCTTAAATTCCACCATTGGATATGAAGATAAGGGACTTAGGAAGCTTGCCCCCAAATTTGAGCAAGATCCGACGATTAACGAAGGATTTATGAAGTGGTCAATGCAAAGTCAACAGGCACACGCCTAGCCGCACGCCCAGGCGCGCTGGTGTGCATCAGATGCACCAGTTTAGGTAGTTTTGCGCCCAGGAGTGGCGCATCTTGCACCCAGGCGGGCACAAAACTCAGCCCGCACCAGCGTTGCGCGTGGCGCGCGCGCAGGCGCACAGGATCTCACGCCCAGGCGCGTTGGCGCTATAAACACGCACCAGCGCCCCTCCATACGCTCCAGCCACCCCTTCCTTCATTTTATCCGCCCCATCTCCTCCCTCCTTCAATCCAAACCACCCCAATACCCACCAAACACCTAAATCTCACCTCCAATTCTTCCTCCATGGAAACCCCCACCTTCCTTTGGTCCGTTTCTCTCTCTCTCTCTCTCCTCCCTAGCTTCCCTCTTCTCTCCGCTAGCACCACCGCATCGACCACCACGAGCTTCCCTCTCTCTCCGCCATAACCTCCTTCTCCACCTCCTTGAACCGCCCCTCACTTTCTCTCTCTTGAGATCGAACCGACGCCATCACTGTTGCCGTAACCGACTCCTTCGTTGTGCTCGGGACCGAAAGTTTAGTGGGGTCTCGATAGTGAACCGAGTTGGTTCGGGGTGACCGCAAGTAGGATCGGGACAAGCCGAAGTAGGATCTCCCCGCCGAGCCGCAAACCAGGTTCTATTAAAGCCTCGAGGTAAGAAGGGTTGTGTTACCTTTACTTAGGAAGTAAATTCTAGGATGCTATAGTGGTAACTAAGGATAGGGTGATTAAGTAGTATGTTTATGAACCTTAGGGTAGTCCCTTTTGATGTAAATGGAGTATCTAGAGTTGTCAATGGAAACCACACCTTAGGGAATAGAATATATGCGTTTAGGATAAGGTCTGGAATGAGCGAGTGTGTTGGGGATATTGAATGGGGAATATTAAATGAAAACGTAGAAAAATGCAAGGCAGAACCAATGGAAAAAGTTAGGGGAAACAAACTAAACGTGTAAGTAAAAGATTAAAGAGTAATTGTAATAGACAAAAAGAGTAGAGCTAATGAACTAAAAGATAATATGTATAACAGTGCTCGAAGAGTAAAGTGAGGTGAAAGAGGGATTAAATTATGTAACGATAAGTATGTGCGGAGTCGATCTAGTTAAGAGCTTTCGGGATTAGAGAAATAGAAACAAAATAATGAGCTGAATTTTAAAAGTAAATAGTAAGCTGGTAAAAGGACATAGGGAAAAATAATTAAATGAAGAGAGAGGAAGTTAATATGGTAGTTAAATAGAATGAAGTTAATAAAATAGGGAAAATAAGTTAAGTAATAGTGTAGGATAGAGGAACCAATGAAATAACCAAGAACTAGTAACGAGAATTAAAATAAAACGAATATGTCAAAGTCATGTAATGTTAAGTTAAAAACAAGGGTAGTTAGTAAAAAGAAATGAAACAATACACTAGGATATGAATATAAATAGGAAGATTGTCTGAGAGTCGAGGGAAGGATATTAGGAAAGACGAACAACGAGTTATGCAAATAGTAGATTAGGGAAACCATGAGAATAATAGAGGGAGTAAGCGGTGATAGAGAGGAAAGAAAAATAAGAAACTAAAAATTGAAACTGTGAACCGAGAGACAAGTAAGCAAAGAATGAAAAACTGGGATAAAGCATTAAAGAAATACTTAAATTATAAGAAAATAAAGAAAAGAGAAAGGTAAAATGGCAGGCGGTCGGTAGACACAGTCATCCCTAAAAGAATTAAATGATAACGTGGCAGGCGGTCGGTAGATACTGTCACGGTAAAACATGAGGTGGCAGGCGGATGGTAGACTCTGTCACAGAAAAAGGTAATATGGCAGGTGGTCGGTAGACACTATCATAGTAAAAGATAAAATGGCAGGCAGTCGGTAGACACTGTCATGGTAAAAAACAAGATGGCAGGCGGTCGGTAGACACTGTCATTGTAAAACATAAAATGGCAGGCGGTCGCTAGACACTGTCATGGTAAAAGACAAGATGGCAGGCGGTCAGTAGACACTATCATTGTAAAAGATAAAATGGCAGGCGATCGGTAGACACTGTCACCAGTAAAAGAGTAAAGGAATAAAAAGGTAACCGAAACCGTGGCCAAATAATGAAAAAGGAAATTAAAGAAAATTAAAGAAGTACAACTAGGAACAAGCTGATTTAGAATAATGGTGTATTTAGACGTGCAGAATATCATGTGATGCATAGGTAATAGGTATGTCTGACTTAGTTGATTGCTATACTTTTTAGGATTTATCTTTCTAAGTTCTGTGTAATGCTACCCTTCTTGCTATATTTTTTACATGTACAGAAGCAGAGCTTACACGAGTCATGGCCGAGCAGGATTACATTCCACCACGTGGAGTGTACATTTGTTATGAGTGGACCATTATTTTGTAATTTAAGATATGTAGTAGTGGCATGCCCTGAAACTTGTATTAATCGGGCGTTGGGATTTAATCTGGCTGTAATACTACTATTTTTATGTTTTTAAATAATTCTAGTCTGACAGGTTTAAAAGAAGAAATTTTTGGGAAGTCCGAAAAACAAAGGAAACTCTGCCGGATTTTCGTAAGAACCTTTTATAAGTAATCAAGTTTTTAAAAGAAATTTTCAAGCACCAATTTTATATAATCTTAAATAAACTAATTAAAAGTGAGGGTGTTACATTTATGGTATCAGAGCAGTTTCTCCTCGGCCTTGGAGTGTGGACTCACAACTCCTATGGTTTACTCACCAAGTGAGTAACCAATTGATAGTGTCAAGTCTTAGGGTAGATGAATAGGTACACTTAATTTAAGAATTTTTTAGTTAATTGTGGAATAACGTGTTCCTTTTCCAAAACTCAGTCACCATGCCTCGGAGACATACCATTGATGATAGGATGGCCACGATACTTGAAAATCTGGTTCAAATGAATCTGAATCAGGCAGAAACTTTGGCAGCAGCCGCACTCCATCAACCACCAACCCCAATCGACATTGATTGGCTAGCTCGATTCAGACAAAACGATCCGCCCAAGTTTGAAGGTGGCTACAATCCTGATCTAGCCCAGAGGTTGCTTCAAGAATTGGAGAAGATTTTCTGCACAATGTCACCGCCCCCTGAACAGAAAGTTTCTTTGGTGATGTACATGCTCAATGGAGAAGCAGAGTATTAGTGGGAGCATGTGCGAAGGGACACAGAGAATTCCTATCGAGAGGTTACTTGGGACATCTTCAAGGGGGAATTTCTCGAAAAGTACTTCCCTGAAGATGTTCGCCGGGAGAAAGAACTGGCATTTTTTAATCTAACGCAAGGAAACATGAGTATTGGGGAATATGCTGCACGCTTCGAAGACCTCATCCGCTACTCTGGAAGTTACAGGGATGCAGACGGAAGAACTAAGTGCATCAAGTTCGAGGCAGGACTCCTTACCGAGATCAAGGTAGCCTTAGAATACTAGAACATAGATAATTTGACCCGACTGGTACATATGACGAGCACTTATGAGAAGGGATTGAGGCGGAGGACATCCGAGAATAGGAACAGGAAGATGTTGTGGTCTGAAGGTTCTAGCAGGGGCAAGGGACCGGTTCAGGAATTAGATCCACACACTGACATCAACACTATGGCAGTAGTGCCAAGGGATGCAGCTCTGAATGTAGATGATCCAAGACCTAGACTACCTTGTCCAGAATGTGGAAAGCCCCACAGGCGTTTATGTTTGCTGTTGAAGCAGAACAAGAAAAAGGCTCTCTGCTATCAATGTGGGAAACCGGGACACATTGGGGCTAATTGCTTCGAGCGCACCGGACAGGGGAATGAGTGAACTCGTTCATGGTACTTTCTATGTTAATAATGTACCCACTGTTTACTTAGAATAATTTTGCATAGATTGAACACGTTTAGCATAATTTCGGAAGAATCGATAAGTGTTAATACCTTAATTAGAAGTTCCACCAAGCCCAGTGGTGGTACTGTCTCTAGTAGGAGGTAAGGTTAGAGCTGATCACTCTAACTCTTACGTCTGATAGAGGATGGTACTATCGACAAACCCGACAATGATGTTGCCATTGATAGATGTGAGATTGGTATTGATCACCTCGATCTTCACACCTATTAGTGATCGATGTCATTGGCACATTCAATCAAAATCAAAATAATCGAATTAATAATTTTTAAAGTAGACCCCCTAGATGGAACAGAACCAACCCGAGAAGAATTCCTTCTAAACTCTTTGCGTAACATTAGATAGTAAAGTAATAGAGTATAGAACCCCTGAGAGACTCGAACGAACCTTATAAGCATCCTCTTACTACCAATCGAATTAGATAGTAGACAGCTTAAAACCTGCCTGGAATCTAATCAAAATTCCTGAACGATTCCCTCAGAGAGAGCAAGTCTTAGCCACTGGGTCAAGTACCCTTACCGAGATCGATCAAGTCAACCGCGGATCCATAGAAAATGCACTCTTTGGGATAACCTCCATTGTCTTCTTGCTTGACATGTACCCAGTCATGCTGCTACCCCTCGATGTTGGTACTGGCATGAACTTTTCTCGACCTTGTCACCCAGTACATCTAGGGTCACCTTACAAGACCATGAGACTCATCCTTGAGTTTTTTGTGTTTCTTCTCTACATCCTCAATCTCTTCTAGCTTTAGACATCTAATGAGAAAACTTAGATGTACACACGAGAGATCGCCAAATTGTAGGAATTCAGTATGATTCAATGCCACCCACAGGTAGTCAACCCCGCACATTTCCAATCCAGAATAACGTTCGGGAATCTATGTACTCGATTTAGAGCAGCGATCGAGCCTACCCCTAGCCTGGATAAAACTGCGTATGTCGACGCCAAGTGGGGGAGAATTTTGATCCAAGGAATGGAAGATGGAACTTTAATAATAAGAAAATTGTGGATCCTGTCAAGAAAGAGAGAGTATGTAGTACTAGAGGACAAGTATGGAAATGTTATGAGGTATGACCCTAACCACATCTGAAGCGGGGAATAAAACCAACAAGGATATCAAGACCACAAACGGAAACCCCGTCAGAGGGATGATTCTCCATGTTACAAAGCAATCCGAATTTCGGGGACAAAATTCAAGTAAGTGGGGGAGAAATGTAACATCCCGAATTTTAATCCCAAATATAATTAGACTAATAATAGGTTTGGGGTAAATGGAATGATAATTACAAGTCTCGATTAAGTATTAAAATGAGATATTTAGTGTTAAAACGTTTAATAATAGGAAATTAGGAATGCATGATTTACAACTCAAACCATAAATTCCATTGTTGGATATGAAGATAAGGGTCTTAGGAAGCTTTCCCCCAAATTTGAGCAAGATCTGACGGTTAACGAAGGAGTTATGGAGTGGTCAATGCAAAGTCAACAGGCACACACCCAGGCGCGCCAGCCACACGCTATAACACCCTATTTGAATTAAACCGAATATTCGAGCTTAAAATTTTCTTTTTAGTAGCGGCGTAAAAGTAATTATGATAATGATCAACACAATAATTCATTTCATTTAATGTTAACGATAGAGTTTTCAGCGGAAGACTAGATCATCCAAAATATAGAAAAGCAAAACAACATGGTTACATCCTCGGATTACACAAAACGTGAACTACGACGGCAGTGTTTTGGCTCGGCCAACAAACCGAGACCTAGCTTAATTTCCGACTCTAATGACCTACTCTCCTTGTGAAGGAGAGTGAACCTGCTCGGTCGGGGACTGCGTCTGCTTGGGCTCAGTACCTAAGAAATGGTAAGGAGGTGAGCATTGCACAGAACTTAAGTAAGCAGTTTCTAATATGTCATACCGAACTACCAAGCCAAACAGAAATAATCAATTAGCATATAAACAAATATTAAATCATATGACATATCACATATATACAGCCTCATTCTACTCGGTCCATGTTATTTTCCAATGTATTCTTTACCGACCAGTTTTACTCCTATAACCCCGACTAGTTATCCTTACACTCGTTCCTCAATTCCTAACCTTGTTTACTCGGTCTCTCCTTTCGTTCTCAATATTCTATTCTTTCTTGGTCTCTCTTCTTATCCTTCATCTTTTACATGTCTTACAATCTTTTACTCTTCTCGGCCGCATACACCCAGTGCATGTCTTACACCATTTAGGGTCGGATTCCGGAGTGTCCATAACTGCGAGTACCCAGTACCCGTCTTACAGCTGCGCATCTTGGCATCTTACGCGATCAATGCACGCACCCAGTACGCGTCTTCTATGACCAGGAGCACTACCGCCGATTCTTCTATGGAGTTAAGGAGTGTCCATAACTACGAGTACCCAGTACCCGTCTTACAGCTGCGCATCTCGGCATCTTACGCGATCAATGCACGCACCCAATACGCGTCTTCTATGACCAGGAGCACATCCCACCGATTCCGTGCTCGGAACCTCGTGTGAGTCATAACTGCGAGTACCCAGTACCCATCTTACAGTTACACATACCCAGTATGTGTAACATCCCGCATTTTCTGGACTCAAACAAATTAACAAAATTTCATTTAACAATAATTTTCAGAATTTAAGAAAGGTTTTTCAGTTAATGTGTTTTATCAAATGATTTCCATTCGGGTTTGATTTCACGAAATCAAGCTATGACTCTGTTATTTGCGACTCTTTCCAAAATAAATTGATTTTTAGGAAATGCATATCTTTTCACTCATTTTCCAGAAAACTATAATCCTTAAGGGAAAATGATTTGAGGTTTTAAATAAAATTATTCTTTTGAAGATTTTTAAGAAATAAGGAAAGGTAATTTTACAAAATCAAGTAGGACCCATTTTGTGGTAAATTGATACGGTTCATTAGTTAGGGATTGTAATCTATTGTTGACGTGTGTGATGAATTATATAGGAAGTCTAATTAGTTAATTTAAGTGAATGAATGTATGGATTATGTGAATGTGAATATATATATATATATATGTGTGTGTGTGTGTGTCGTGTGTGGGAGTGGGAAACATGATGTGTTAAAATATGATATGCATGGTCAAGTATGTGTTCAATGTATACATTACTCCATGATTCCATGCTATGTGCCTATCATGATGCCATGAAGATATGAGATGAGGATATATGTGCATGTGTGTGTGTATGTTCGGCCGCAAGGTAGAGAAGAGGAACCAAGTAGAATGCCTTTTCTTACTCATTAAGAAAATGGGAACCAAATAGGAAATAGGAGGAGTTAGAGTGGTGACTCACGTTGCCTATGGAGACTTTTCTCCAAACTTGTCTCCTTGTGACATGACCCCTTCCATGCAAGTTTTTGGATGGGCCGAATTGCCCTTGGACCAACCCATTGAGCCGAGGGTAGATTAGGAAATTTCCATGCTTTGTATTGTTCTCAAAACCGTAGGAGTAAGTGATTGTTGGCTAACTCACTTCATTTTTTTTCCCAAAACACAAACACTTGTGCAAGAGTATCATCAACTCTTGGGACTTAGAGAGAAAAGGGAGTAAGGCCGTGAAGGAGAAGAGAGAAAAGGAGAGTGTGAACCCAAAGTCCTCAACCAAACCTCCTTCAATTCCTTTCTCAACCTCATTCTTCTTCAAGGATCAAGAAGAAAAGTTACTCATCAACCTTAGAAAGAGGAGGAGGCCGAGGCAAACCTAGGAGGAGAAGAAGAGGATTTGAAGTTGAAGACTTAGTTAGAGATCTTGATTTAAGGTAGTTATTCAAGAAAGTATGGTGTAGTGGTTTTGGGTTGTAAAAGAACCTCAATTTGAACACTAAATTAAGTCTAAAGTTTGTGATGCATGTGTTTAATTTCTAATGATCTTGAAGCTTAAGTGCCTTGCATGTTATTTTCATAGTTTGATCTTGTATAATTGTACTTGGATGTCTTAATTTCGTACATGCCCTTCACGGTTTTGTTTAAGGTTTTATGTTCAAGCTTATGTTTTGCTTTGATCTTGTTTTGCATGCCTTAATCTATGTGTTATTTTTGAGAAAATGTGAAGTTTGAAATTTGTGTGCAAGTCTTGATTTTCTTTGATGCATGTCACATCTTTCCAAAGAAAATGAACATAACAAACTTTAAAATGATTTTTTTATGTAACAAGGGTTTAAACCACGATTTGTGTGTATGTTGATGATCCGGTTGATGCTTTGAAAAATAAAATATTGTTTTAAAAAGTCTTACATGATTTGATCCTGAGTTTGGGCCCTTGCATGTGAAAATGAATTTGCAAGATGTTGCCCTTATACATGCCATTATTCGGTCAAGTTTAGGAAATCTAGAAACCATGTTAAAATCACCATTTCGCTTACATTTATGAAGAAATCATCCCATTTAGAAAATTTTAGGAGCATGCATGAAATTGTTTAAGGATCTCAATATGATTCTTGATTTTACTTGGTTGAGAAATTAAAATTTTGTATGCTAAATTCCTCGTGTGATGATCCCGGTTTTGTATGTATGGATGTCTCAGGTAGTTCATTTTGTTTTGCATGTGTGCTTTATGAATAAGATTAAGGATTCCTAAACCTATGGGGCTTGAATTCGTGATTTTAAACTTCAAAGTAAATTTTCATGGTTCCATTCGGTTTAGGAACACACCTTAAGTCATTTTATTTCCCTATGTGACATTATTTGAATTAGCCTTGAATAGATGAAATTGAGTTGGTGTATGATTGTGTTGTTCCTCGAGTTTCATTCGGTTTGATATAAACTCCATTCAAACTATTTTATTTTCTTAGGTCATATCATTTGAGGTAATCTGGACTAAATGGAATTGATTTCTCATTATGTGTTAATTTAAATAATGCTAACTCTATCCTAAGTAAATATGTCCTTTTCTTTAATCCTTATTTAGAATGTGATAATGTGCGTTGTTTTCCCTAAGTGCATATGTTAGTAATCATTAGTGTTTGAAATATAAACCTTGCCTCATGAAGGATGAGATTCGGCCATACAAGGAAGTTAGATGCATGTAATTGATTCTTATCTTGTATGCATGGTTTGCTTGTTGTATGTGTGTGTGAATGACTTGAGTGCTTGATATGCTTAAAAAAAATTGATTTAATTATTTGTGTTGTTCTGATTCGGTTTTTAAAAGAAAGTAAAGCAAGCCAAATGATTCGCTTAATTGAAAAGATTTTTGTATGATTCATGGGGTTCATGGTTTTAATTAAACAAATGATTCTTATAAAAAAAAACCTTAAGATAAATGTGGTCTTTTGAAAGCTAAGCAGGTATTCCTACCTTGTAATAAAGTTTTTCTGAACTGAATGTCATGAGTTTTAAAATTCCTAATTATGTAATTAAAGAAACGTATTTACTTAACTAGGAATTAAAATCAAAGTGATTTTCGAATAAGGAGTTTTGATAAGGGTGTTTTGTTTTCCAAATAATTCTGTAAGACCAAAATTCTAATAAGAAAAATTATTTGAGTTCCAGTAACAACCGGGGAGCCGTTACGAGCATCGCAGTGGAAATCAAGGAGCGTATCGTGTGGAGTATTGTCAGTCCAGGTGAGAGAGAAGCCTTCCTTAGACACCGTGGTAGCTAGGTAATTTATTAGGACGTTCCGCATCATCTCAAAGATCGGAACGAAGTGGTCGGAGTCAGTAGTATAAGCAGCAATTGTTTGCTTGGTGTGGCTGCTTATACGAAGGTGACAAAGACCACAAAATTATTGTGTAATGTGACGTGTGATATATGCTTTGTCATTTAATTATTTATTTATGATACTTATTGTCATGATGAGTGGACGGATGTGGGGCGTTGTGGTGTCCCTAATAAGAGAATGAAAATAAAATGAAAGAGTGTGAAGATATTAGAGTGAAAGTGATAGTGCAGTAAGGAATAAGGTTGATAAAGAGCCAGAGCTGGGAAGTGTGATGTGATTGTGAGATGAGAAATGGACTGAGTTGAGTCGAGCTCCTCTGTTCTTGGTTTTAGTCTGGGACTGTTGTCGAGCTGGGCTTGCTCCTCCACCAGTGTTCAGCATAAAATGTATTTTGAAAAGAGTTTTGGAAGAAGTAAATTTTGAAAAGATTTGTGAAAAGGAATTTTTGAGATGTGAAAACAACTTTCGAAAAAGGCTACATGAAACAAAATTTTTGAAAAGGTTTTTGAAAAGAGACTTTGGAGAAGTTGTGAACAATGTTTTCAAAGGAATTTTCATGAAATGGTCTGTTGGGAAGTTATTTTTGAAACTATGTTCTTTTTGTGACGGTGGTGAAAGTAAAGTTTTGAGAAAGGTTAGGAAAGAGTATTTTTGAAAAGTTTGAGAAAGAAGCCTTTAGAGAAGGGATGGAATTGAGATTGGAAAGAGGAAGGTTGATGAAAGGAAATGTGAGTTTGTGGATGTGATCCCAGCTCTGTGCCATGAGAGAAAGGCTGTGCAAAGTTAGTGGTCGGGCTCACTGAAGGGATGCACCAAGGGTAAGCCGACCGTTAGGTTAGGTAAATAATTAAAAGCTTTTAAAAGACATTAACAGCGATACGCTCCCTCTAATTCTTTGGCACAATATTCCCAGTACCTCTGACCTTTTTGGAAGAGGAAAACCCTGCGTTGATCAAGCACATCACGAGAGTGTTTGGCGCTAAGAATGATGGAAGCCTTCAAATCTTGAGCCATGTCATAAAATTTGTCATCAATTTCAGAGAAGGATAGGTTGGAATCACCAAAGGAGGGCAATTTCAAAAGAACAATCACATCCTCCAAAGAAGGTGTGAACTCTCCCTAAGAAGTAACAAACGTATGAGTTGTGGAGCACCAGTGCTAAATCAATCAATACATGAGGATCTGCAGCCCCTTTGTGAAGCCTCTAGAACCATGGTAGCTTGGGAAGAAGAGTTATTGAAAATGTTGTCGGACTTAGGGGGACCCTCGAATGGAGGATAATGGCGTGGGGTGTCCACCCAACGGCGTGGTAACCCTCTTCTACGGGTTCGGAACGAGGAGAGGGGAGATCATTCAGAATAGCAAAAGAAAAAGGGCGTGGAGACGTGTCTTCCTCATCTAGGTAGCCGCTTGCAGAAGAATGGGAGTCAGACTCTCCCTCTGAAGTAACTACGGTGCTTAGTTTGGTCATAGTGGAGGAGACGGTTTTGGAGGAAGGGAAGATGAAAGGGTTGATATAAGAAAGAGAGGGAGGGAGGTCTTTAAGAATGAGTGGGGGATTAAAAGGAGAACGTGAAGGGAGTTGCATGTTTGACGGGTTAATAACCGTTCCAAGCAGTGGAGGCACGGTTATCAACTAGCTGCCATGTTTCATCATGTAAAGGGTTGTAGGGAGGCAGACAAGAAGTAGGTTTGCATTTGAAATTATTAGGATTGCTTTCAAATGTAAAAAGGGGCTATTGTTTAGGAAAAAAATAATCATTATGGATCATGATCCACTAAGGAAAAACAAGTGAAAAATGATAGAAGGCCCAAATAAAATACGAGCCTAAAGCTAGAAAGGAAGCCCTTTCGCATGATCAGATCAGAGGCAGAAAGGCGCCTCCACCGCTAAGCATCCTGCCTAAGTAAAATAAGGATTTCTCAGAAATATCTCTGTCATACACGTTTGCAGTCTTGGGCCCAACAATCTATCAGGCCAGTCATTCAAGAGTACTGTAAATGGTAACTTCTACCATGGCACTCAAGAGAAAATATGGAAGGCTGCACAGCACCCTGCTTAAGGCAACATCAGATGATGACCAGTAGATAAGAAGAGCATCAAGGTAATGACCACTGGGCAAGTGATGAAAGGAACGTGGAGACCAAGTCAGGAGGCAAGCATAAAAGGAGGCCTAAGATTGAAAGCAAAGGCAGAACACATAGACAAACAACAAGAAGTACCACAAAACACTAAGCTACAACAAAGACAACGACCCAACAGAGAGTCAGGGGAGCTTGAGGGTGATAAGTACAAAGGTGTCCTATAAATCTCACTTACTTTAGCCTACTGCACTTTCTCTGTAATAACACCCCCCCCCCCCCATTCCCTTGTGCTATCTCTCTCAGTGAATAATAAACGAGGCCATTGATTTCACAAAGTTTACGAACCCATTTTGTTTTATCTTTATTCTTCATAGGAATTTAGATTTTTTGCAGAAACACATATATTGCCTCCAAACAAATTCATGCTTCGATTTCGAAAACCATTTAAAAATGCATATAAATAATAAAAGTTTAGAATTATTTACTTATCAATGTTTTTATTTTGCATCGATGATTTTGTGTAGCTTTCTCTTCGAAAATTTACGTCATTGTAATTTATTCTTTTCTTCTCCTCTTTCATCAATGTTCGTATATTTTTTTTAAAGAATATCCAAAATATTTAGATGCATATCATGTTGTTATTTAGATAACAAATTTACTTCATTTTTAACGCAATTTGAATTTTGAACTTAATCTTATCGTGTTGTTATTTTTTTTTATTAAATTTACCTCATTTTGAACATGATTTATTTAGTTGGTTGATTTTAAAAACTATCTTTTTTTTTTGGTAGAATAAGAATTCATTACCACTTGCAAATTCAAAAACAAACTAATGGTCCTTACCTCTAATAAGCCACCTTCTAGGAAGGGTTCAAATTAGAGGCAATACCAAAGACCTTAAACACTTTCCACCTTCTATGAAGGGTTCAAGATATTTAAGGCTAACTAAATAATGTTAAAGTTCAATACATATTCTATCTATCAAAGCCTTATTCGTCCATCTCCTAAACTTGGGAATACAAAAATTAATTCTGTAAGCTATTTCTCTTCTAATACTCCTAAAAACATAATCAACTAGCTTCTCTAAATGATTAAAGGTTCTATTATTCCTCTCTGCCCAAATGTGGTAAGTTGCTACAGCATATATAGCAGAAATGCACTTCCTTCTAGTCTTGTCCTTGAAGCCATACTTGATCCACCTTGGCCAATGAGCAAACTTGACTGGCCACTTATCCAAGCCAAACCAAATGCAACATTGTTCTAATAAATCTATGCTCCATTCACAGTCAAAGATGAGGTGATTTTGAGTCTCATTCATACCATGACAAAGGCTGCACATTGTATTCATTGTCAGGAAAGCAACCAACCTCTGTCTTGTCTTCAATCTCTCTTGGACTGCTAGCCAAAGGATGAAACAATGTTTTGGGACATTGATTGAATTCTAAACCAGCTGAGCATAAGAGAAGGAAGGTTGCTGGCCTAGCAAAAATTTGTATCCACTCTTTATAGTATATTTCCCATTAGCTTCATGAATCCATAAGTCATTGTTAAAACCAGATTGCAGTCTGTCTCTAGCCTTAAGAATTTGCTTCCACTGCCAACTTCCACCAGGTTTAAACTCAAAAAACCAGAAATCTTGATCTTTTAAGTATATGTTGCTTATCCACCTGACCCAAAGGCTGTCCTTTTTGGAAGCTAGGTACCATACATGCTTTCCAATAGCGGCTTGATTCCAAACACAGTTGTTCTTGAAATTCAATCCACCTTGCTGCTTGCTTCTGCAAAGATTAGGCCAGGCAACAGAGGCCATAGACACACCTGCTTCATTAACCCCCCACAGAAATTGCCTGCATTGTTTTTCAATTCCCTTAATTGTAGCTTTAGGAATTATAAACATTGATGCCCAGTAAGTGTGAAGAGACAGTAAAACAGAATTAATTAGACACACTTTGGCTTGGTAAGACAGGTTCATAGACTTCCAACTGGCAATTCTTCTTGTAATTTTATCAATTAGAATTTGGCATGTTGAAATTGACCATTTCCTTGCTGATAAAGGAAGGCCAAGGTACCTAAATAGAAAGACACCTTTTTGGAAGCCAGTTATTGCCAGTAGCTCATCTTGCTTCTGCTGGTAAAGTCCAGCCATAAACTGCCTAGATTTTGCAGGGCTTGCATATAAATTAGACCTGTTTGAGAACTCCTGAAGAGCCTGAGTCAATATTGAGACACTTGCTGGATGACCTTTGCAGAAGATCATCAAGTCATCAGCAAATGCCAAGTTCACAAGCTTGATGTCCTTGCAGAGGGGATGAAATCGAAAATTCTTGTGTCTAGCAGCATACTGCAAGGTCCTAGTCAACACTTCCATAGCTAGGACAAATATGAGCAGTGAGATGGGGTCTCCTTGCCTCAGCCCTCTTTGTCCTTGAAATCTCTGAGATCTTTGGCCATTAATCACAAAAAAATAAGATGCTGAAGTAATGCAAGCTTCAATCCAGTTTCTGAACTTTTCAGGAAAATTAAATGCTATAAGCATCCCCTCAATGAAGGTCCAGTCCAAGGTATCATAAGCCTTCCTTATATCTATTTTCATTAGACTTCTTGGAGACATATTCCTTCTCCCATACAATCTCAATAATTCCTGTGAAATGAGTATGTTGTGAACAATACTCCTACCTTGAACAAAACCTGTCTGATTATCCTGAATTACACTTGGCAAAATAGCAGACAATCTAGCACATAAAAGCTTTGAAATGCATTTATACAATATGTTACAGCATGCTATTGGTCTGTAATCAGCCACATAATTAGGACAGTCAATCTTAGGCACCATAACAAGACTAGTTTCATTCATCTTACTGTGCAAGTTACCTGTTTGGAAGAAATAATTCACAGCCTCACAACATTCCTTGCCTATACTATTCCATGCATCCCTGTAAAATCCTGAGCCAATCCCATCAGGCCTAGGGGCCATATCAATATGAATAGACATAATAGTTTCCTTAATCTCCTCCTCTTTGAAAGGCTGAATAAGATTCAGCTGCTGCATTTGATTTAGCACAGGACCTTCAGGCATCACATCACTGTTCCAATCCAATCTGTGGGTTCTTTTCCTGAACAGGTTTTTGTAGAAATTTACAAAGCACATCATGATTTCCTGCTGATCTGTGATGACATCACCATTCTCAGTCATGATCTTTAAAATCATATTCCTGTATGTTCTCATCTTGATAGCTTGATGAAAAAGTTTTGTGTCATGATCCCCTGCTTTAAGCCACTCAACCTTAGCCTTCTGTCTTAAGAACATCAGAGCAGATTTATGAACACCCATATACTGCCTTACAGTTTCCTTCTCTGCTTCCTGAAGCCTAATGTTTGTTGGATTATTTGTAAGATCAGATTGAATGAAGTCCAACCTCAATCTCAATTCTTCCTCTCTTTTGTCAATTCTAGCAAAATGCTCCTTATTAAGCTTCCTCAGATCAAAGGCTGCTTAATAAGATCCAATCTTAGAAGGAATCTGGACATAGCATTACCTTCCAAGTTTAGGGACCAGATAGCTTCCACAATCATCTCAAAGTCATGGTGCTGGGACCACATGTTAAAATATTTGAAGCTCACCCTCTGATGTTGATACTGTAGTTTCTAATCAACAAGGATTGGAGAGTGATCTGACAGACCAGGCTGAAGAAAAATTGTTTCAGCATTAGGCCAATTCATGCACCAGGCGTGATTTATCAAAGCTCTATCTAATTTGCAGTGAATTCTATCCACCCTCATTTGCTTGTTACACCAAGTATAATAACAACCACTGTATCTCATGTCCATTAATCCACAATGATCAACACAATCTCTAAAATCAGAATTGTGATTTAAGTCCACTGAATTCCCACCTAGCTTTTCTTGTGGCTCAAGAAAGGTGTTAAAATCACGTAGAATCAGCCAAGGACCAGAAGCCACAGAATGAATGCCACACAGAACTTCCCACAGCTCCTTCCTATCATTCATATCATTAGCAGCATATACAAAAGTAACAAAAAACTCTACAACATCAATCACAGAAGACACATGACAATGCACATATTGAGCAGATCTAGCAATTATAGTGACTGTAAACATTTCCCTCCTCCAAACAACCCAAATGCGGCCAATTGGACTCATTTCTAAGTTAATAAAAGAACCTCGTCCTGAAGCAACATTATTCAAAGCAGACTGATAGGAATGATCCCTCGGTTTATTCTCTAAAATTCCTAATAAGCCAATTATATTCTTAAAACAGAAGGTTCTCACCTCCCTTTGTTTTTTAGGGCTATTGATCCCTCTAATGTTCCAAGCTGAGATTCTATTCATTAGGATGATGGGATGAACCTTCTCCCCTCTGATTTGCAACCATTCTTTGCTGAGCCCTCCTCCTTGTTGTGACCTGAGTCCAATTTCTTGCATCAGAAGGTGCTTCCTGACCTAAGTCACCACCAGCATCTGATTCCTTCTGTATAATTTGATTACCAACAGTAACAGCATCACCACTCTGGCCTTGGCTACTATCAGTAGTTGGACTAATCAAGTCCTTGACTGCTTCTTTGGCTGATTCTAGGTTTTCTGCAGGGATAATGCCATTGTCAATGTCCCTTTTCAATTTCAATTTATCAACAATATCCTCAACATCCTTCATAGATGGCTTATTTTTAACAATTCCCACTGTTGCTTAACTCCACGCCTACACATTGCAGAGTCATTGCCATAGGCTGAACATTTTGTGCATAGAGTTGGTTTCCACTCATGAACAACCTTCTGTGCAATAATATTTCCCTTCTCATCTTCAAAATAAACCTCATCTGGAAGGATTAACGGATCAACTTCTATGAGAACTCTAGCATACTGAATCTTGTTCCTTTCTTGTGTCACCTTGTCTACCATGATTGGAATTCCAACAAGGCTTGAAATTTTGCTCAATGCTGCTGGCCCCCAAAATTTAGTGCTTAGATCAGGAAATTGAATCCATGCTGACACACGATCAAGAAAACCCTTCTTTAGTGGTCTTCCTGTCCATGGAGCCAGAATCATTGGCTTTTTGTCAAAATGATACACCCCTATCTCCAATATTGAATTCCTGGCCTCTATAGTGTTGAATCTTGCCACCACAATGCCATCTGTGTTCATGAGAATTTTATCTATGCCATAACTACCCCAAGCCTTTTTTATATATCCACCGATTACACTATAGGGGGGCTTGGCTCCAAGTACATAGCAAACCAAGGCATTACTCCAGTACTTGACTTCATTCTCCACATCTGTCAACTCAATCTTCGCTACTGACTGTCCTTCCTTTAATTCAGGTTGATAGAATTGTAGTTTTTCTCCCGCATTCCTCAACTTGGAGATATCAAAATTATCCCATACAGAAGTCTTCCTACTATAGTCTTCTTCTTTGTCCTTAACAGGGCTTGGTTGCTTATTCAAGGCTTCATGAACAATACCAGGGTTATTGTGAATGTGTTGCACTACCTACGGGTCCTCTTTGTTACTCACTCGTGTATTTTCATCTACTCCTTTCCCTTTGAGTCTAGACTTGATAGCATCCAGGGTACGTATGAGGGAGTCCGCTTCCTTGGAACTCAAGTTATCTATCCATGCAAGATCTTCATCCTCCAAAACTGAGAAGTCAATGGATGTTAATGACTTTAATGGATCGTTTTGTTCCTCTTCATTACGAGTGCGTGTCGATGATGATGGTGTTGGGCTAGCGTTGGCTTTTCCTTTCTTCCTTGCCATAATAGCGGCGGCGTGGCGGCTATAGGTCACCACGAGTGAGAGAAAAAGGTTTGCCATCTAAAACGTCATTTTTCAAAAACTATCTTATTTAATTTAAAATTGGCTAAACTACTTATTTGGTCTCTTACTTTATTTTTTTATTTCAATTTGGTCTCTTACCTTTATTTGGTGTCAATTTGGTCATTTACGTTTCAAATCGTTAACACTGTTAATCCCAACCGTTAGTATTCTTTGTTGATTTGAAATCGTCTTCCTTCTACTTGATACTAGTAAATAGCTAAGCTGCAACTCACGTTTTTATCTATTCAGTTTGTGTCGTAGCATAGCAAATGTTTCATTACAAAAGGCTGTGAATGAGTTTCTGAAACTCTCTTCCTCCCTCCCTTTAGAAGGAGGTGAAACGTAGGCTCCAAAACGTTGACAAATTATGTGGACACAGAGAGGGACACGTATTCACAGCCACATGTATAATTAATGGCCACGTAGGATTAAAATTGATAGCATTAATAGCAATTGACGGTTGGAACTAATGGTGTTAACGATTTGAAACGTAAGGGACCAAATTAACACCAAATAAAGGTAAGGGACTAAATTGATATAAAAAAAATAAGATAAGGGACCAAAATTTAGCCTTTAAAATTCATTGAATTAATTGGGTGATAACACGTGACATCATCCCACCAAAAAATACATACATACATACGTACGTACATATATATATATATATATATATATATATATATATATATATATGATTGATAATTGATTTCAGTTTTTTATGTTTTGAAAAGTTAAATTTTGGTCCTTAAACGAAAATCCTCTTTAAGGTTCTTGATAAAATGTATCCCACATGGTTAATGACATTGTTAATATTTGCACATCATACATCTCCCATAAGATTCTTGATGGAGATTGATGAAAATATCAAAACTGAACCTTTTTAAAAATAAATGACTAAAATATATGTTTTTTTTTTTAAAAAAAAAGAAAGATAATTCATATAGAAAATAAAAGACCAAGATACAATTTATGATACTCTTATTAGGTGAAGATCTTGCTTATTTTCTTAAGAAATGTCCATATCTTTTCTCCATTTATTTTCAATTTCCTCCATTCAATGGTTAATTTAGTATTTTAATTTATCTCAATTATTTAACGATAAAGATCTTATCTAAAATCTCAAGAAATAGAGAAAAACTTTTATTTCATGAAACCTATAGTCATGGGAATTAATCTTTCACGAACGAGCAATGATATATATAGATCTACAAAATCAATTTACAAATCAACCTACACAAGAAAATGATATTTGTTACTTGTTAACCAATAAATAGTCAACAAGTGACACATGTAACTCGCTTTATTGTATAGGTTAATTTATAAGTTGATTTTGTAAGCCTATAAACCATTTTTCTTCTCAAAATGAACAAGATCTTAACAATTAACTAATTTATCAAAAAGTTAAAATATTAAATTAAATGTTAAAATAATAATAACCATCACAAAGGATGATAAATGAAGAGAAGATAGGATCTCCACACTCAGGGAAGACTACCAATGAACAGACACTGCTCTTCAGCCAGAGAGCATTAGCTACTTTCACAGATGCAAAGGCTAGTTAGTTAATCAACACATTAGGCAAAGGAAAGCTCACTCAGAACACCAAAACAATTCCTTCCTAGAAGCAGTATTTCTAAAACAACACTTATAAACACCCTGCAAAGCCTACAACACCCACATCGCAAATACAATTAATTTTCCTGTAGATTTTCCACATGAAAAGTGTAATTCCTTTTCATTACAGCCAAATAAAATACTTGGGTCATGCTATTCATTTCACAGTGGCTACGAATGGCTATTAGCGGTTGTCAAGCCGCTACTGCTACCTCCAACCGCACGATTAGATTCCCCAACCCTGGCTGCCAAAGCAAGTACTTCAGGGGACATTTCCCAGCTTCCACTTTTTCTTCCCCAGCTAGACCTCCTAGGATGTAATCCGGCATGGTCACCTACATCATCTACAGTCGTCCTAATTTCAGGAGACAATTCACCCAATTCTCCATCCTTTATAGTCGAGCGATTATTAAATTGAGAATCATCAATGCCAGCAGAGCCCATGTCCCAGACTGTTTTCCTGCCCATCTCTATGTCCTCAACAGCTTTTCCCATACTTGGGCTCATAAACCCTCCAACCCCTGATCTGGCAGGTAATGCTGGTTCCACTGGCACCATTGCCCGGAATTTGTTCTTTGATTGGGGAATGGTGTTGCAGAATATCTCTTTGAAATTATCGAACAACCCTTTGTTGTATGGGTTGGCCCGTCGATCATATCGGTATCTGAAGTTTTCATATGTTGTCTGCAAGACCAATGGACACATATATCAAGTTGTGAACTAATTTGGATAGCTGGCTTATTCTTAAAGAATGATTAAAATTCAAAACAAACAGTAATTACCTGATTTGTACTTATAAGATATAAATGAAAGGCACTAAGCCCACCAACAAACCACATTGTTACAAAGGTGTAAATTATTAACACCATGGAGGCCGGAGTTTTGATCATTGCCTTCCATATTGTTGTCTCCTCTGAATCCTTAATTCGTCTAATATAGACCCAGCAAAACGCAAAAACATATATGCAAAGTAGTGTAGTTGAGAAGACAAACATGAAGAAGAAGCGATAATTACGCTGCATAACAATTTAGCAAGCATTCAGATAGAGAAATTTATTCAAGAATGACATATAGCATAAAATTCATCACACCAAACCCCCGCTGAAAAGAAGATAAAAGCTCCTGAAAAATCCTTAAATGCAAAATTCAAACAGGAAAAAAAAACTAAAATTGAATATCAGAGAAGCAAGAAGAACTTTTTAATATAGTTTGAATTCAGTTCAGCCAAAAATCTGAAACTTTTTACATGCACATAAATTAAAGTGGGATTTTTTACTCAATTTTTTATTTTAATTGTAAACTACCAACCAGGTGGTGAACCTAAGATTTCCAAGATGGAACTCGGAAAATTCTCCTTAATTCATAACAAACATTTGTTAACCCATGAATTTGACAGGAAAGTTACCACAACATAATTTACCTTAGGAGTAAGGTCAATAAACAGTCTCCATTAATGAGCTGGATTGTTCTAGAACTTCACATTATTATGTATTCTGTACTAGTGTATTACAAACCACAATAAACATGAAATTATGAAAATAAAATTATATTTAACATAACTTACCGATAAAGATTTTTTGTTTGATCAAATGAGCCAAAATTTAATTTTTGGAAATAATAGTGTTGATAAATCACATTTTCTAAAGCATGCAATTTTTCTCATCAGAGCCCATGTACAAAATATGAACCATTTCAATAACTCCCTAGTGAACAAACTAGCCCATCTCTAATACTTTTCACAGCTTGGAGAAACTACTTACCCAAGATACCAGGTCAATCTTTCTGCCAACCACACAAAATTAGAAGACCATATTCACAATTAAAAAATCATCTTTGGCTAAAAAGGGTCTAACTTACCAGCCCAATGCACTGCCCAACCCAGGGGCAGTGGTGATCAAACCGTTCTACACAGTTATTGCAGATTGAGCAGTGAGAGCATCGAGGAGGCCTGTAGAGCATGCAAGTATCACAATACTTGACCTTTAAATAATGTCCATTGACTTCAACCTCCTTAAAACGAGGCAACCGCAATTGAGGAGTTTGACCAGTCCCAGCATCTGCACTACCTTCAAAAGCTTCTGGCTCTGGAGGATGCGCATTACGTGGGATTATACCAGGGTCTCTGCCAGATGTTAACAAGAGAAGAACCAAGACCTAAAAAGATTATAGCATAGGGTTAGAACTTAGAACGAAGATAAAATAAACCAATTTAAGCACATACAATAAGACTTGTACATGGCTGATGAGCTTTAAATTAACGAAATTATGCTTATATATGTTATGACGAAGTGCATTGCTTCTCATATATATATATATATATATATATATATATATAGAGAGAGAGAGAGAGAGAGACTCATCAATGCATTTTGAAAAATATAGAGGGACATAAAAATTGGGTGTGAGTTGTGTAAATATAAACATACAACCTTATCATTGCAATTGAACAATAGAGAGGGAAAGACAAAAATTGTGTATATGCACATGGGGGGAGAGAGAGTCTCACGTAAATTGTGAATACAACAGGAACGACCATTATGGTTATCCCTAAGTGATCAGCAAAATCATCTATCAGTTTTCTGGCAACAAAGACACAGAAAACTGCAACAGGAGCAACAATAAGGAAAATTGTCAAGAACATGGATCTTGCATCTGGTCCAAATATGAATCTTCCATTAAGAAAAAATTTCTGCAGGAAAGAGATGAAAACAATGAGTACGCGCCTCCATAGTTACAAAACCACTAGACACTAAGACATTCCCAATAAGCTTGCAGCAACATTCATTAGCATAATGCTATTCTTTATAAAGTATGTAGAACAAACAAATTATAAAAAGAAGAAATACAAGATATAAACAAATTATACTCCCTCCGTCCCATAAAGTTAGTAAAAAACATAGAAAATTTAGTAAATTTTTGTCAACACTACAGAGTCCATGTACAATATAGTCGTGCCTCACTCCCAATACATAGACTTTGCTACAATAATGTAGATTACAGTCACTAATGTCCAAAGTCAGTGACAAAAGCTAAGCCAAAATTCAATATATCATCTTTAAAAAGTAACCAGTAACTACTCTCTAGTACACAACTAAAATGTTCGACCAATCGATACACCATCCTTGTCACAATCTAGTTTTACTAATCATCTTTTCGTAATTTAATCTAGGTTCTAGTTCCTAGAAAATTTAAGATTTAGTGAGTGCCATGTACAAAATCAAAGTAAGTTTAAGGTGGTGTTCGGCTAACAGTTGTCAGTTTACTTACAACCTAGGCATGTTAACAGAAAGGTTCAGCTTTCGGATATTGCAGCAAAGGCAATGTCAGTTCTGCAGCAATATAAGTATAGAGCATACTAATCAATTTTGTTCCGGGAATCTCGAATATTATGCCCCCGGCTACTCTCTTGGACTGGAAACAAGATAGCTTATAGTTATAGCAGCGTTTGGTAATCGTGTTAAATCAGGACAAAGCATAACATGAGTTTTATAAAGAGCTCATACTAAAAGAGGTTGAGCCAAAGATAATACAACAGAACATTACATTCTAATTCTTATTCTTATAATCTAAAAGGCAAAAATAATAATAATAATAATAATAATAATAATGAAGAAGAAATTATTTTTACGAAAAAATAAAAATAAAAAGAAATTCTTTTTAGTAAGGTAATAAAAGAGAATCATGACATGACATGGCAAGTAACTGATTCCATAAACAAAACCCAGCAACAAAAAAAAAAAGCAGAAGCAAATGGTTGTTAAATCAGGAAGCAGTGAAAAGATAAAAAACTAACATTGCTACCCTTCCAAGCTTGGTAAACCCGCAAATCACCGGATCCAGTACCCGGATCGGATCTCTGAGGCGGAGGAACAACGTACATAATGATATTTGGTTGCAACAAATTTTTTTTTTCTCTCTCTCTCTCTCAGTTCAAAACCCTCAGACCGAAACAGTAGAGGTGATCCCAGAAAAGAAAAGAAAGAAGCGAAATGGGGTGAGATGAAGAAGAAACGTAAGAAGAAGAAGAAGAAGGGGATGAAGGGAGTTGCAAGGAATGAGGGTTTGGGAAGAGAAGGTGGGAGTGCTCCAATGGAAGCAAAGCCGAAAGGGTTTCCTTTACTCTTTTGTTTCTTCTAATTTTTACTTTTTAATCTTCTGAACTTGATGATGATGATAGTAGTGTGGTGTGTGGGCTTTTTTGGTCTTCTTTGGTTAGCAACATGGGATTTCTACTTTACAGCATGTCCATGCTGACGTGGCTAATGGCGTTTCTATAAGGTTTGCCTTGGGTTTAAATAATATACATGCGTTGAAAAACGAGTGATAAGCGGCTCGATTTTGCTTAAATAAAATCTTGGGTTCAATTTTTTGTTGATGCCATCTGCCATAGCCAGGCATGTGATCCGGGTCGAATCCGGATGTACCTAGGTAGTATTTGGGAAACCGAATGGACAACCATATATATATATATATATATATACTATACTATTCTATAAAGGAAACACAATTTTTAACTAAATCAACTAAAAAAACAGTTAATTTGTAAGCAATTTTGTCATTCCCAAAATACCCTTAACTGTTATGCACGATCATAAAACTACCAAAAACAGTTGAAAAAAATAAAAAACAAAATAATTGTTCTGCATGAATTTGAATTTAATATTTTTTTCACCTTTCAATTAGCAAAAACCAAAGGTTACCGTACGGGCATAGATACTAGTATATATAATTTCAAGTTATTTATTTTATTGAGAACCAAAAAAAAATATATTTTTCACAAAAAAAATGTATTTTTTTATAATTTTTAATCATGTTTAATTTCTTCATAAGTGTTCTACAAGTATTTTTATTCGTGAATGAATTTTTTGTTATTAAATGGATCCTAAATATTTTTTTATTATTTTTCACGTTGCTTTATATTTTAGCAATCTCAGACATTTTTTCATTTCACACATGAACCTATTTTTCGTTCATAAATGAATCCTATTACCTATCCCACACTTGAACCTATTATAGAAAATTACCTTAAAATGCAATTAAGATTACATAAAAACTATAGAAAATGTGTTTTGTTGTGTTGATGGGCCATTTCGTTATTTGGTCAAATACCCCATCTATTTAATCATTGCTTCTTCCCCTACCCAGTCTCTCTCTCTCTCTCTTATTTCCTCTTCCCTTAATCAAATCTTTACCCCTCCCCCCTCTCTCTGATTCCCCTATCTCTTTGATCCCCCATTAATCATTGCTTCATCCCCGGCCTCAGTTTGTCACCCATCTCTTCGTCTTTCAAGCCATATGCAATCAAGGCCATGACCATCAACACCAATCACATGCAATTCGATTCAACTATGTCTCTTCTCTTCTCTCATCTACGATTTAACTCTATTGGTTAAGGTCATATGCAATCTCATCAACACCACCACTCATCTCATAAGCTCATCAAATTCAGTTTGGGTTTCAAGCAATTTTGAAATTGGGGTAAAAATTAAATCCTAACATTTCTAATTTTTGGAATTGGGATAAAAACTATTGCTTTACTTTGCATATTTTAATTTCTGGAATTATTGTTGTTGATTTTTATAGATTTCAATTTCATTTCACAAACTGTTCGTCACTTGTGAATGAACGTAAACTCCTCGCCGCTGGAGGTGCTCTAAGGGCACTCTATAGCATTTTATAACACATATATATATATATATATATATTCCTTCCTATCTTATATGTAAGACTAATGTAGAAAAAAAAAATAGTCCTATTTGTAAGATTATATTTCAATTTTCAATAACATTTAATTATTTCTTTCCAAAACACCCTTATTAAGTCAACACCTTATAGAATCTAAATAATAAGTATAGGGGTAGTTTTGAAAAAGCATATTACATGTTTACATTTCCAATGATACTAACAACCTTAACCCAATTTCTTGGTGGACGTAATTTTTCCCAAAAGGGTCTTACATAAAGGACCGGAGGGAGTATATATATGGATTATTTATGTTGTTGGCCCCTAAAAGTTCAACGTATTGTAGTTTTATTCTCTAAAAATTATTTTAATGGGAACTAATTCTTAATTTTTCGAAAGTTTTAGTTTTGGTTATTGCTATTTAGAAAACATTTTTAACTGCTATGTGGTTAACGAAATATCACCTTAGCGATACCATGTGTTTAATTGGGATGAGATGGTTGTAACGCTTAGGAATTTTCGTTTCAAAAAATATATGTGTGTGTGTGTGTGTTTCTTTTTGGTTTTTATGTTATGGAAACTTGTTGGATGTATTTGAAATGTTTTCTAATAGTTTATATGTTCAATTAAGTGTTAAGGGGTATTAAGAACCATTAGAGTGAGTTAAAAATGTGAAAAATGGTGTTTTGAGACAAATTGGGGCACGAGCCTCGTGCGCCCAAGCACAATACAGTGTAAAATCACTGTTCACACAGCATGTAGGGGCACCCAAGCGCGCCTATTGGTATAAAACCAGTAGGTATTGCTAGACAACACCATTTTTCAACCCCTCTTCACCCAAAACACCCAAAACTCTCCTCAAATCACTTCCCCAATAAACTTAAACCCCATTTCTAGTATTCAATCTCAAAATCCCCAATACATTTTCATTCTCCTCCCTCTTCCTCCATTTCTCCTTCCTCAAATTCTCTCCATTCTCACCAAACCACCACTACCCACATTCTCAAAACCCCAACCAAGTGATGATTCTTCAAAGGAGTTGGAATCTAGGAAGATCAAGAGTAGATTCAAATGTTTGGAAGCTTAAATCAAGTTTCCTCTTCCTCCAAGGTAAGGAGGAGTCGTCTTCCTACACTTTAAGCTTAAGGTAGTTAGGGTTCATAGAGAAATTAGGGATAATGAATGATTTAGAGTTTTGAAGAGAGATTTACAAAGTAAAATGGTTAGAACTTGAGATTGAAAATTATTGGGTTATTAGAAATTGAAAGAGAACTTAGGGTTGGTATGTCCTTCTGTATTGGAATTGTCGAATGTGTTAGGACCGAGACATACCTGAGTATGTTGACTAGAGATTGGCTTGTTTTCTCTAAGGTGGGATGTTTGAAATGTATGCATATGACCTTGATTGTTTAATCCTTGGAAGTGACATATATATATATATATATATTGAAACTGTCGAATGTGTTAGGACCAAAACATACATGAGTATGTTGACTAGAGATTGGCTTGTTTTCTCTAAGGTGGAATGTTTGAAATGTATGCATATGATCTTGACTGTTAAATCCTTGGAAATGACGTGTGTATATATATATATATATATTGGAATTATTGAATGTGTTAGGACCGAGACAAACCTTGGTCCACCAGCATCCGTCGGACTGTGTAGTTCCCTATCGTGGCTGTGATGACCATAGGGTCATTGTGCTCCCTCAGGATGCTGTCGTAGTCGCTATCGTCGAAGTTAATCAGGGTGGTGGTCTCTCGTTTAGCCCTTTTGGAGGCCTTTTGGGCATGGATCTGGCCAACGTATCGCTTTGCCCAACGCATTTTTCGCCTCCACTTGCGAGACCCCTAGCGATCGTTAGGACCCTAGGCACACCTGGGTCCTGATGTTGTTTGGGAGAGCGTTGGACAAGGGCAGCACCAGCGTTCAAATCGTGTTTTGTCATCTTCTGATGGTGGATGGGAATCGAAGTTTACGGTTCCCACAGACGGCGCTGTAGTGGATCAGAAAAATAGGAAATGTCCCTGACCTAGGGGACCTCAAGACCAATGACTAATGGTCCTGAAATCTGAGTGAGATCAGGGGTTTATGTGTGACGGCTATGGAATGTTTCTGAATATTCAGTTGGAATACCCAGGTTCTCCCTCTGTCAACTAGAAATGTGTGCAGAGTGTCAACATAGGGATGAGAAAACCTTACCTGACCCCGAGGCATGATTATGCTTTTTATAGGGTGTGCGGGAGTGGGCCTGTGGTGAGGCCCGTTAGGGTTACCATGCTGACGTCAGGCTCTGTAAATATCTAGTTAATATTTGTGGCTTTCTAGGGAATAAACAATGCAGCATTGTACCAGAGCCTGGACAGCTCAGCAGGTATCATGTCTGAGCCGTGTGCGAGACGAGGAGGTGGCTTCAGATTCGTGAACTGGATCGAGTGCCGAGTAGCTCTGTCCAGCTGGCCTACTGGGGTCCTATTGGAGGTCAGCCCAGTTTTATGGTCGGTTGGTGACCATGTCTGTTGTAGTTGGTTTGAGTAATAGGTGAGAAGCCTTCGAACCGTTGGGACGTCTGTCCTGAATGGGATGACTGAAGTCGGTCTAGAGAGGCTCCAATCGGTTAACCCTACAATATATATTGGAATTGTTGAATGTGTTATGACCGGGACATACCTGAGTATGTTGATTAGAAATTGGCTTGATTTCTTTAAGATGGAATGTTTGAAATGTATACACATGGTCTTGACTATTAAATCCTTCAAAGTGATGCTTATACTTATATATATATATATACGTAAATTGATTTCTTTAATATGGAATGTTTGAAATGTATGCACATGGTCTTGATTGTTAAATCCTTCAAAGTGATTCTTATACTTATATATATTGGACAATATGAACACGTAAATCATTATTATGTGTGCAAAACTATGAAGAGAAGATATTGTGAATATAATAATACGTGTTGAATGATGATGGACATAGTGTGATGCTATGGTTGAACCTTGGAATATATTGCCTATTCGATAATGATGACGTTGTTGTTGAATTTTAGAAAATGATATATATACATTCCTGTAATAGAATGTTTAGTGATATGTAAGTTGCACCTGCATGGTATGAGGTACATTACTTTGCATTATATGATAATTTTGCATGGTGAATGATTGTTCATATTGAGGTTATTGGGAACAGAATTAGCATCAGATAACATGACCGAACCTTCAGAGTTGTACTTTATTACTAACTTAATCGGTTAAGGTTTGCATAAAGTACATATAACCAATTCATAACCGCGGACGCTTCTGTATACGAATTCCCTTCCAATGACCTTGGTATCAAACGAGACTTATATAAAGGTTTTACATTCTCAAAGGGACTTGAATATCAAAGGAGTATACTACGGGTATTCAAAGGACAACGGTAAGGAATTCGAAACGTGATTCAAGTCCACTTGAGAATTAAGCATGACATGCATCAAGACATAATGTGAGGCAATGGATAATAGAATGAGAATGTCTGGATTGGAGAATGAATAATGAATTGAGACAATCTCGTGATTGGATCCAAAAGAGAATAAGGATAATTCCGATAAGGGTATCCTCAGGGAGGATACAGAATGAATGGGATCCAATGATTGGATTTCACGAAAGATGATCATGCATTCTTATGAGCTCATTGCGTTGTGGCATTTGGCATAATCCTGCATCATGTGTAATTCTTTGTGACTGCAATTGATTGGCTTGTTTATCATTGGTAATTTCTTGCTATAAACCGTCTTCAACCCTATTGCTTAAATTGTTTGAAAATATCTCACTCCTTGTGATTTTTAACATTTTAGGTGCAATTGGATTATAACGGACAAAGATTGTCCCAGCGGAGGAGGAGAAAAGAAGGAACTGTATCAAATAATTATATACAATGTATATGTAAACCACAATTTTTACCTAATGTTTGTAAAAAGATCTTGTTTTAGTGAAATGATTAAAAAATGCTATTTTTTCTTACACCGACTATTTTAGAAAAATATCTTTTATAAATTTGGGGTGTTACAATGGCAGGCCATGCAAGAGGATGTGATGAATTGTCACCTCTCGAATTATGAATGTGAATGGGCTCTTTCGATCCATTTTGCATTCCATTCCTTGGTTTGCCATATCATCGTCTTACATGGCCTGCCATCTCATCCCAATTGAACATGTGGCATTGTTGAGGTAGCATTCCGTTAGCCACATCAGTAGTTAACAAAGTTTTCCAAATGGCGATGACGAAAACCAAAACTTCAAAAAACTAAGGACTAGTCCTGATCAAATAACTTTTTGGGACTAAAATCAAAACACGTTAAACTTTTAAAGACCAATTGTAACACCTCAATTTTCCAGCTTGGAAAATATAATTACCTTTAATAAAATGTAGTAAAAATTCGGGCAAATTTTTTATTTTTTTACATAACATTGGTGGCATGAACATGATTCCACAGTTTGCAAATATACTCAATTAATAAAAATTATTTCACCATGAACATGAGTATAGATTTGTTGTTGCCAAAAATATTTAACTAACAAAATTGTTCCATCGTATTTCATGTCACCTTTTCAGCTCCAAACCGAGATGTTGCCAATATCGCGCCTTGAAACTTTCCTTTGTCAACCTTGTTTAAAAGAAACATTCATTTACTCTAACCACATTATAATTAAAACTTAACACCATCAGGTCTGGATAGTCACACATAATAAAAGATATCACAGCGGGATACAAGGTGGTACGATAATGATGTCCAAGTAACTGATATGAGTACAATGGCAACAGAAATAACATAACAATATGAACATAAACTACTGACGGTCATCACTAGAATCAGCGACTGGAACCTCATCAGGATCATACTGCCACTCATCTGCATCCGAATACTCCATGGGATCAGAATCCTCTTCAGGATCCTCCTCTATTCTCGGAATCAGACTGCGGAATGGCCTCAAAGGCCTCCTCTGGCAGGTCCTCCAACGTTGCCTCCTCCTCCTCCACTAAGTCCACAGCTGCAGGGTCCACATGAGCAGGCATGAGTAGAGGTTGTCCTTCGTGATAGTCAATTGGTCCTCCATTCTGCCGATCTTCCAAGAATATGAGACATATCCTAGTGTCATTGAACACTCCCCTCAAAGTGTGATCGGGATCTCTGATGAATACCTTAGCTTCACCGCGCCACTCCCATTCATTGCGGTTGACTTCCCATTGACCCCATCCGTAGTGTAGGTTAAACACGAACTTAACCGGATCCACCATCTATTTATATTTTTTGACACCACATAGTCGAACATATAAAAAGAAACAACAACAAAATAGAGAGAGTAAGAATTCCGAACGACGAATTGTCGACGGTGTGGGTTTACCATAGGCAATTATTAAGACAACTAATCATAGCAAAATAAGATATATGCAAAATAATACACGTGATCATCATCATCATCATTATTCACAAAGCCAAGGCTCATTATCTCTTCTCGACATAACCAATCTTTTTTTCTCAAGTTCGTTTCACAACAACATCACATCTTATGAATCTATCAATTGAATTCATTTCCATCTTTCATAAAGTCTTATACATCTTCCATTCTTTCATTATCAAGTTTTATGAATTCGCGTCCTTCAATTATGTGGGGAATTTAAAACATCATCGAGGAAGTTGGTTAGCACACACGCCTACATTTCCTCAATACCCTCCCAAAACCTATATTGGAAGCAAACGGGACGAACAAGAACCTTAACCCACGCAGGTCGTGCAGCCGAGAAACATCATAAGCATAAGCTTGCATCATCATAGCATTTCATAATTCATTATCAATATCATTGGGGCCCAAAACCAATCGGACAACCCGCCTCGTTCAGGTTCCCTCTCACCGTTTTGAAACTTGATCAAGGGGTGACAGTAACTTCTCTAGTTAGTTGTGCAGGACTTGCTACGGTTCATCGGGTCATGCAACCCCAACCACATATAGAACTCGTCCTACCTAGAGAAGCACCCTAGGCTTCTTGACGTATCATCGTCATTACCCTCCCCTATCACAATCTCACACCTGAGCATCCGCAGATAACTCAGGGTATTACATCCTAACTTTTAATTCCAAGAGTAATTAGAATAATAATAAGATTAGAAAATGATAATTATGCTAAATAGGATTTAAGGTGATGGATTAGGATCCCTTTAAGTGCCATGAAGGATTTAGGAAGCATTAGCATCGGATAGGAGATTGAAAGAGGAACAAATGAGTGTTAGAAATGGTGTTTTCGGTGTTATGAAAACCCTATATTAGGAAATTAGAAATAAAAGATTTACAACTCTAAACACAAATTCCACCATTGGATGTGAAGTTGGGAGTCTGAGTAAGCTTGCTTTCAAATTTGAGCAAGATCCGACGAGTAACGAATGAGATATGACACTTTGAAGTGCAAAGGAATATAAGCTTACAATGACTAATCGATTAGTTGGCCAACTAATCGATTAGTTACTGAAAAATGACTAAAATAAAGTCAAAATACCCTGACTAATCAATTATTCATCTAACTAATCGATTAGTTCGTCCCATATCTGAAAAAAAATAAAAGCGTGGAGGGCACGAAAATGCCCCATTCTTCTTCCCCAAGTTAGGATATCAAGCTTCCAAGAGAAGCCAAGTTTCCATAGCCATAATCAAGCTCTCCAAGTGCAAAAATACCCATTTTCAAGAATCATCATCATCATCCTCACCATCTCCACCAAGCTCTCTCTCACTAACTCCTCAACCATGGCTTTATTCTCTCTCATATGCACCATAGTTCCCAAGAGAGAGGAGAGAACCCATAACCTCCATTTTCTCCATCATTGGACACCATTTCTACACGTTGGGTGGTTGTTCTCATCGGATACAAGCTAGGATCAAACGGTTGAGGATCTAAGGACTCAAAGGAAAGGAAAAGAGCGTAAGGGGTTAAGGTTTTACCTTTCTCTCTCTTTGATGTAAGAAGGTGGTATTACCTTTATATAGGGAGTAGATTCTAAATAGAGTATAGGGATAGCTAAGTGTAGATAGGTATGGATAATGATAAACCTTAGGGTAGGATATTTGGTTAGAAAATAAGTATGTAGTGTTTGGATGATAGAAACCATTATGTTGATGATTGAATACGTATATGATATTTTGTGTTTGAATAAGTTTTGTTGATTTTTATGAAATAATTAGTAATATTAAAGCGTGAGTGAATCACTAGATATGTTAGGTTTGTGATAAAATTAAGTAAAAGCTAGAGAAGAAATCTTGATAAAATGATAATAGAATAGTTGGGGTTGTTTGGGCTAAGGAAATAGCTAAGTAACAAGTTGGAAACACCTAGGAAACATGTCCAAAGAATAAGTGAAAGTAGAGGGATCAAACGGGATTGATGGATAGTTAAGAACTTGACTAAATAGAATAGGATAGAACCTTAGGGTAGTTGGGAAGCGGGCACTAGGTGGATAGTATGGAATTAGGAAGTTAGTTAATAACATTTTTTTTGGGGTCGATGAGTCATTTGAGGATTAGAAAAGGGACTTAAGTTTATTGGGATTGAATGAGGTTATTTAAAGTGACTTATGTATAAGGAAAATTAATAGAGATGAAACATAATTGAGGATTAGTAAAAAGGTCTTAAGCGTAAATGAATTAACTAAGGGAGAGTCGAGTGAATTAAGAATTGATGGAGGATAGTGGAAAGAAATTAAGCATGAATCGGGTTATAATCAATAAACAGGAAGATGTAAGAGAATTTAGGGAACAGTAATAAGGAAATGGATGATGGATAAATTAGCAAGCAGGTTAGGAAACAATAAGAGTGATAGAGCGGGTAGTTAATAATGGATATGAAAGAGGATTAAGGATAGCTAATAAGGAAAGAGAAAATAAGAATTAAGAAGGGAGAAATGTAACATCCCGATTTTCTTTTGTATTATAAATGTTGAGTTTTATCAATTAAATGTTTAATCCTTGAAATTAATCATTAGAGCGTTGAACATTTTCTTAAAATATCCTATGGTATTTACGAAAGTATATTTTAAAGTAAATTCATTTAAAGCAATTACCCCCATTTAATAATTACACTTTCTATACTTTACTTTGATTTTGATATAATCCATATTGAAGTATTTTAATAATTCTAAGCTTCAAACCTTATGGCTTTCTATACTTATTTATTTAATATTTAACTTGCATTAGTATTTATTTTAAATAAATAAAAATGAAAATAATTAAGTGTATGTGTGTGCTGTGTAGTTGGGGGAAAGAAACCCTATTTCCCTTCCAATAAAAGTAGCACCGCCGGCCCTAATATTGGCCATGCACCATCTCTCTCCCTCTGCCGCCCCACCCTCAACGTCTCCCTTTAACTGCTTTGTGTTGTGCTTTAATCACAATACTAATACTAATAATAAACCTGATTTTTAATATTAATTAGTAGTAACTATAATGTTAAGTTTTTTGTATAAGAAAAAATCTATAACCACAAGCAAAAATAAAACACATCTAAAGGCCATCTAAAGGATCTTGCCACCTTCTAGGAAGGGTTCAAAAACCAAAAGATGCCAAAAACTAATTTAGTTCAGCATTAATTCTACTAACAAGGATCACATTATTCCAGCTAGAAAAAGAAGGAAAGCAAAAATTAATTCTCAATGCTAGATCCTTTTTAATCCTGGCCACAAGATTAGAAGTTGAAGAGTGTTTAGAACCAAACACCCTTTGGTTCCGTTCTGACCACACATAGTAGATAATGGCAGCAACCAAAGCAAAGAGGCACTGCCGACGCTTCTTCTCCTTGAATGCATGCAAGATCCAGCGATTCCACCTGACAAATCGATAAGGCCATGAATCCAGACCTATCCACCCGCACAAATCATCAAGAACCATACGACTCCATCGACACTCGAAGAACAAATGCTCATGGGTTTCATCCTCAAGACCACACAGAACACACGTCATCTGAGGTAAGCATAATCTATCCTTCGTCTTCAATCTTCGTTGCACCGCAAGCCACACTATGAAACAATGTTTTTGTACTGACACATGATTCCACACAAATCTATGCCATGGAACAGGATTTAACGGATACAGCAGGAACAGATAAGCACTCCTGACAGAGTAAACCCCAGATTGAGCATGAGTCCAGGTATTATTAACAAATCCAGCTCTTAACTTGTCTCTAATTTTGATAACCTGCATCCAATGCCAACTATCACTAGGCTTAGAGGTATAATTCCAGAAATTGCTGTCTTTTAAGTAAATCGAGCTCACCCATTTAATCCAGAGATATTCTGGATTATTGATAAGGTGCCAAACTTGCTTACCCACCGCTGCTAAGTTCCAAAGAATAGAATTTTTAAAATTCAAGCCCCCTTTTGATTTAGGCCTACACACTGATTCCCAAGCAATAGAGGCAGTGTAGTGACCCTGAGCATTCAAACCCCATAAAAAAGCTCTACATTTTTTATCCACTTCTTTAAGCACAGTCTTAGGGATGATGAAGATGCTTGCCCAATAAACGTGCAAATTTAGAAGAACCGAATTGATTAAACAACACCTAGCCTGATAGGATAGATTCCTAGATCTCCAATAATCAATTCTGCTGCTGACCTTCTCCACCAGAAGTTGGCAAGTATTCTTAGACCATTTACGAGCTGAGATAGGCATGCCCAGGTAACGAAAAGGAAAAGAACCTTTAGTAAACCCAGATATCCTTAATAACTCAGCTTGCTTGTCATCAGTAAGCCCAGCCATGAAAATCTTAGATTTCTCACAATTAGCATATAGCCCAGAACTATGAGAGAATGCCTAAAAGCCATCACAAATTACCTGCACACTAGCTGGGTGACCTTTGCAAAACAACATAAGGTCATCAGCAAAGGCTAAGCTTAAAAGCTTGCTACCCTTACACATAGGATGATATCTGAAATTCTTGTGATTTGCAACCTTTTGAAGCCCTCTAGTTAACACTTCCATGGCCATAACAAAAATTAGGGGGGATATAGGGTCACCTTGGCGAATCCCTCTAGAACCTTGGAACTTCTCAGAAACTTGCCCATTGATACTGATCTGAAAACTGGCAGTAGTGATGCACTCCATAATCCAGGAAATGAACTTGCTTGGAAAGTTAAAAGCCCTGAACATATCTTCAATGAACCTCCAATCTAGAGAATCATAAGCTTTACGAATATCTATCTTCATAAGACACCTAGGAGAAATCTGCCTTCTACCATAATGCCTTAACAATTCTTGAGTTATAAGTATGTTGTGCACAATGCTTCTGTTCTGAACAAAGGCAGTTTGATTCTCTTGGATAATGCTAGGAAGAATAGCACTAAGCCTAGAGCACAGTAACTTGGAATACACTTATAAATCACATTACAACAGGCAATAGGTCTGTAATCAGATACAGAGTTAGGACAATTATTCTTTGGCACCATTACAAGATTAGTATAGTTAGTTTCTTTCAAAAGCTTCCCTGAACTCATAAACTCTTTAACTGCCTTAACACAATCAGCCCCCACCACATCCCAAGCAGCCCTAAAAAATCCAGACCCATAACCATCTGGACCAGGGGCACTGTCAATATTAATTGACTTAAAGGCCTCTCTAATATCATCATCAAAAAAAGGCTTAATTAGATGCAACTGCTGATCTGAGTTCAAACAAGTGCCATGCTCCACTATGTCATCTTGCCACTGATAACTCACCTTCCTTGTATAGAGCTGTTTATAATAGTCCAGAAAAGCCTTTTCAATTAGATTCTGACTAGTTATCACATTACCAGCCTCATCCTTGATACAAATGATTCTATTCTTATAAGATCTTTGTCTGATTTCCTGGTGAAATAGTTTAGAGTTTGTATCTCCATGCTTCAGCCAATCTATTTTGGCTTTTTGTTTCAAGAAGGAAGTAGCAGCAGAACTGACCTCCTAATGCTGATGATAAATACTTCTTTCTTCTTTCTGGAGGTTAATATCCCTAGGACAAAGTAAGAGTTGTTCCTGCACAGAATTCAGCTTCTCTCTTAATTCAGCTTCTCTCAACAGAATATCTGAATAGCATCTTTAGTTCAGATCAGATAACACCTTCCTCAAATACTGCAACTTCCTTGCTACTTGGAACATATAAAACCCAGAAACATGTTGGGTCCAAACAGACTCAACTAAGTTCAGGAACTGTGGATGAGAAGTCCACATGTTAAAGAACTTAAACCCTGTCTTCCTATGAACAACACTATCTTGATTCCATTCCACCAAAGCAGGAGAGTGGTCAGATAGCCCTGGAAGTAGAAAATTAGTAACCACATTAGACCATTTATCAATCCATAGCTGATTCACTACTGCTCTATCCAATTTGCAATAAATTCTAGCACTTCCTTCTTGATTATTACACCAAGTAAAATAATTGCCTTTGTACTTCATATCTTCCAATAAACACTGATGAAGGCAATCTCTAAGCTCTACACACTGAGTGTGCTCCAAAGGAATCCCACCATCTTTCTCAGAAGCATCTAACATAGAATTGAAATCTCCCATAATGAGCCAAGGCAAGTCAACAAATTGACTAATGCCTTTAATAACTGTCCAAAGTTCATTTCTTTCATCAGCATCATTTGAGGCATATACAAATGTCACATAAAATTTACTATCATCACATTTAGCATGCACCAAACAATGAGTGTATTGCCCTGATGTAGCCATAATCAGTACATCAAACATATCTTTTCTCCACAGCACCAAGATCCTTCCAATAGGACATAGATCAGAATCTGAGAAATACCCCCACCCTGGAGCCATTTTTTGCATAATACCTGCCAGAGAAGTGATCCTTATTTTATTTTCAAGTAAAGCTAACAAACCTACCTTATTCTTCCTATAGAACCTCATAACCTCCTTTTGTTTAGAGGGGTGGTTAAGACCTCTAATATTCCAAGATGCTATATTATCCATGAAGTAAAAGGAGAGAAGCCTCACCCTTTTGCTGGTTAATTTTAGAAGCAGCTTTACTTCTCATTTTGACTGGTGTCCATCCATCATTATTTTGCTCCACCTCTCCAATCAACACAGAACTACCAGAGGGAGGATTAGAACAATCCTTCTCCTGATCCCTTTGGCTATTTTGATCAGCATCCATCTCAATTTGGCCCTTGTCTGTAGATATAGCTTTCACCACTTCCATGGTAGAATCTAAGTTCTCTTGAGGGATAGAATCACTCTCAATGGCTTTTTGCAGCTTCAATCTATCATCTATTACTTCTATCTCTTCTCTTGTAGGCTTCTTATTTTCAACCCATTGCTTCTTCACATTCTTTCTGCACATTTTACTATCATGTCCATACATGGAACAATTCCCCCATAGAACAGGTTTTCATTCATAGACCACCTGCTGAGTTACAATATTCCCTTTGTCATCTTCAAAAAATATTTCATCTGGCAGGGTGGCAGGGTCTACTTCAATCAAGACTCTAGCAAAGTTGATCCTGTTCCTTTCTTGAGTCACTTTATCAACCATAATAGGAAGACCTATTAAGCTGGCAATTTTACTGAGTGCAGTAGCACCCCAAAATCTCAAACTAAGATTTGGTAATTGAATCCATACTGGAACTTTATCCAATTGCCCTTTAGATAAAGGCCTGCCTGTCCATGGAGCTAGAATTATAGGTTTTTTTTATCAAAGTGAAACACTCCAATTTCCAGCACTGAATTCCTAGCCTCCAGGGATGTAAAGCGAACCACAATTGAGCCATCATTATTCATCAATATTTTATCTATACCATACTGACCCCATGCCTTCTTGATGAAACCACTTATAACTGGATAAGGTGGTTTTGCTCCCAAAACATAACACACAATAGCATTTTGCCAGAATTGCACTTCCTGTTCTACATCACTGGGATCTATTTTGCTAATAGATATTCCATCTTTCATACTTGGTTGAACAAAGGATAGTTTCTCACCTGAGTTTCTCAATTTGGAGATGTCAAAAGATGCCCATACTGAAGCAGATCTGGCCATATTCGGATTCACTGTAACATTAGTTGTCATACTAGAATTAGGATTAGAAACCCCAGGATTAGATTGAGGCATATTAATCCCAGTATTAACTTCTGATCTGATTGTCTTCTGTTGTGCAGGGCCTTCCACAGACTTCCCTTTAATCTTTGCTCTGATGATATCCAGACTATTAATTAGTTGCTCTGCTTGCTTAGCACTCAAGTTATCAATTAGGGCCAAGTCTTCCTCTTCTATAAGAGATAAATCAAGCAATGGATCAATTGCAGACAAAGGAACTCCTGAGCTTTGTTTTTGTGAGGACGAAGAGGGCGATGCCGGCGGCCTTCCCTTCTTCTTCGCCATGACGGCGGCAATGGAAAACAAGGTTTCCACGAGAGAGAAGGAGAGAAGGAGAAAGTAAATAATACTATAATGTTAAGTTGTTTTGGAATGTTATCATTGTTTTCAGAAAAAATAAACCGCATTAGGGATTTAGTATTGATTTTCAATTAGATTGTTATTTATAATAATTTTAATTAGTGACGATATAGGATTAACTGTTATGTCGAATGATGAGTTTTAAAGGGTATTTTAGTTAAATGTGCTGGGTCCCTAAGTAAGTGAGCTGTCGTTTAGCTTAGTGGAATTGTCCCTAGGCTAAACAATACCTCAGTTAATTAGGAACCTGATATATTCGGCGTAACGTTAATTCGAGTTAAAGTGTTGAACATTAATTTCAAATTAAGGGGAAGTGTAATTAGTTGAATGTTATAATTGTAACGAGGATTTATTTTTGAACCGAGAACACTTCCTTTTAGTTCGAAATTAATAGTGTCAAGTAACATAGCATTTCGTTTTGTAACTTGAAGCTAAAACTACTTAACTTTAATGTATTTTTGATGAATATGTTAGTTTTGAAAGTTAGCGTATTTCCAACAAAAAGCTTGTAATGTTTTATTGAGGGAACAATGGTTTTAAGCTTAAATTTCTAGTTGACTTTGATTTATGAATTTTAATTAAATGTTTTCGAAATTAACTTGTTTTGATTTTCAAGTTAAAGCCCCTTTTTCTTAAAGCGCATTATATTGATTGTTATCTAATTTTATGGCCTGGTTAGACGACGAAGGACTCTAGGATCAGCCGTGATGCGAGCAATGAACCACGTGACGTCTGAGTATCGTTATACGAAAAGAAGCATGTCTATGGAAACGCAAGGTAAGAGGGTTGCCTTACCTTAATTTAGGGTGTGATTTCTTGGTCGATTTATGGTGATGGCTGAGAATAGAGAAAATTTGATAGAATGATAAACAATAGGGTAGTGGATATTGACAATAACCTAGGAATGAAAATAGGGAAAAGAAACCAATTGAATGATATAAAAATGTGTGTGTTATAATTTTGTTATGTATGAAAATTCAATAGAAAAGTTAATAATAGGTTGAGTAAGAAAATGAGGGTAAAGAGACTACTTGTGGGTTATGATTAAATGTATGCAGGATCGAGGTGTTAAGTTTGAAGGATTTTATGTATGTGAAGTGTATGTGGGTCGGGTTTTAGAATGAATCTAGTATATAGTGAGCTAATAAGAAGCACAAGGGATGAATCGAAACGTTGTTTTGGTGATGAGTGTAAGATAAGTGAATAAGGGATAGTAAGCAAGAATATGAGCTAAGTAATTAATTAAGAAGATAAAAGAAGAAGTATGAACGACTATTAAGGAAATGATTGTGAATGAGTGAGTGCTAGAAATGTTGGTTTTGTTGATTAACTATTAAGTGATAATAATAAAATGTTAATAGATAATTGATGAAAGCGAAGAGAGAAGAGAATGTGTAACATAGACTAAAGAAGAGAAAGGATAAATAAATAAGAAATTAAAAGAGAGAAAGAGAACAAGTAAGTAAAGAAGTAAGTAAAGAAAAAGAAGAAAAGACTTGATGAGAAAAGCAAGAAAAGACTAAATGAGAAAGAGAATGAAAACCCAACTCGGACGGACCATGTGCTCTGAGAATAAAGAAATGCAACCCTGAAGACCCATGTGCTCGGGGAAAATAAAGTAATAAGACTTGGAAATAAAAGAAAGAGAAATATCAACAGACGGTCCATGTACTCTGTCGAAGCGCAACCTGGACGGCCCATGTGCTCTGGGGATTACTAGCGCAACTCGGATGGCCCATGTGCTCCGAGGATAATTAACATGAACATCGGTGGACCGCCCATGTGCTCTGTCGAAGCGCAACTCGGACGGCCCATGTGCTCTGAGGACCCGGACGACCCATGTGCTCTGGGGATTACTAGCGCAGCTCGGACGGCCCATGTGCTCCGAGAATAATCAAACCACTCTAGACTGCCCATGTGCTCCAAGGATAATAAAATGTAACTCGGACGGCCCATGTGCTCCGAGAATAATTAATCTCAACCTAGACGGCCTATGTGCTCCAGGATTAGGAAAGGAAAGAAAAGAAAAGAAAAGAAAAGAAAAGAAATGTAAGACTGAAAGAAAAGAGATAGAAAAACCTGGACGACTCATGTGCTCCAGGGATAAGAATGTAAATGTAAGAATTGAGATAAAAGGGATTGAGAATCAAGAATGATAAAAAGGGTAAAAGAATTAACTAATAAGGGAATAAAACTGAAGGTATGAATGAATTGAATGTATGAAGGTGTAGGATTGTTATGAGCTAATAATAGGGTTAGGCTTAGTTTATTACCATGACTTCTTAGAAGTTATATCCTAAGTTCTGTGTAATGCTACCCTTCTTGCTATTTTTTTTACAGGTACAGAAGGAGCATGCACAAGTCTTGGCCGAGCAGGAGTACACTCCACCACGTGGAGTGTAAAGTTGTTATGAGTGGGCTTTAGTTTATATTAAAAATGTTATTTTTGGAAATTTAAAATATGTATTAGTGTATGCCCGGGAACGTGTATTAATTGGGCATTAGGAATTCATCTGGTTGTAAAATTATTATGTTTTATGTTTTAAAATTTCTCTGGTCTGAGCAGGTACAAACAGGTAATTTTGGGAAAGTCCGAAAACAGAGAAAACTCTGCCGGATTTTCGTCGAAATTTTCAAGTACCATTTTAATAAAACTTATTTTATCTAATTAAAGGTGAGAAGGTTACAAGAAAGGAATAAGTAAGTCGTGAGATATAATTAAGAAGAGTAAGTGAGAGAAGAATAAGATAAGATGGGAGGTCAGTTAGACTCTGTCAGAATAGGGCACAGGCGATCCTTGTGACCCTGTGAGCTAGGATAGTAAGCATAGGCGATCCTTCTGACCCTGTGGACTAGGATAATGAGCACAGGCGGTCCATGTGACCCTGTGGGCTAGGAAAATAAGCACAGGCGGTCCTTGTGACCCTGTGGGCTAGGATAATGAGCACAGGCGGTCCATGTGACCCTGTGGGCTAGGATAGTTAACCCAGGCGGTCCTATGGACCCTGTGGACAATTAATAAAACGTAACATAACCCAATCGGTCCTATGGACCCTGGGGACAATTAATAAAGAGTGAAATAATGAAAAGAAATGTAGGGAATAAAAGAAATGAAAAGAGGAGTAAATAATGGAAATATGACTAAGAATGGGTAACGAAATCGATAAATAAAAGAAGTAGAATGTATGTTTATATCTTGTGTATGGTGTTTGCTTAATGTTTGTACTGGGTTTATTTCTATGCCTCTTTAAAAATTATCTTCCTAAATTTTGTGTAATGCTACCCTTCTTGCTATTTTTATACAGGTACAGGAACACAACTTACACTATTGCAGGCCAAACAAGAATACTCTCCACCTTGTTGAGTGTAAATTAGACATGAGAGAAGTATAGTAGATTAGGTTTTAGTCACCTCTTTTTTATGTAAAAACAATTCACTAGTTGTAGCCCTAAAGCTTGTACTATTTTGTGAAGCAGGACACTAGTGATAGGCTGGCTGTAATAATTATATAAGTTTATGTTTTAAACTATTCTAGATTGAACATGTATTTAGGAAAGAATTTTCGGAAAGTCCGAAATACATGGGAAACTCTGTCAAATTTAAAATGAAATTTTCAAGTTCATAAAAATCTTAAATAGTAATTAAGGTAATTATTTGTGAGGGTATTACACAGGGTATCTTCTTCTCCACTACTTCGCGCTCATTCTCACCGCGCTAGTGAATGTCTTTTAAAGTCTTATTAATAATTAATACCCTAACGACATGGTCGACTCCTTCTTGGTTCATCCCTTCATTGAGTCTCGACCTCTAATTAAATCATCATCTCATTCCTTAAAAGTCATTGCCTTCCGGCATCAATCATCACAACTCGAAACCACGCCATTGAAACTCTAGCGGCCAGCTCCATGATCAACATAACAAGCATGTTACAGCAATCATGCATGTCAAAAGGTTCATCATTCCACAAGCTCCGATCGCAAGATAACATTCGATCCACAATAGTCTTGACTCTTGGGCCATTCCCTTTTTCGGACCCTAGACTTTACTCTTTACATCATAATGCTTAGAACTTTTCCATACAAACTCATATTATCAATAAATTTCTTTTCTTATTCAATGTCCTTCCTTCTCATTTTCATAATCCTCAAGTTCAATTATGCTTGATCTCATTTCTTTATTTCATAATTTCCATTGTCTCACTTAAATTAAGTCAATAGTCAAAACGTAACAGACGTCTCTCAGTATAAACCATAATCAACATCAGATAAATAAATATTCGTCATGCATGAATAAATAAAGACATATCACATTATCATCAAAGCATAATCATATCTATCAACATCATAACATAATATGTGGTCCTATTCTCCTTCATATAAGTGGCCACACAATCACATGACAATTGCCACTATACTACTAACTCAGAGACCACGAATGTTCCGACCTTTGAGATGATCGAGAACGTCCTAATAAGTTAACTAAATATCACAATGTCTTAAGGAAGCTTCTCTCTCACCTTATGAGGTTTGCCGATTTCCATGTGGCCTTCCCGAGTCGTCGATCCGTTGCTCCCTATCCGCTTCGTTTCCTTAATTCGGGAATCACACACACAAAGTTACTCTTCAGTGTATACAAGCATAACTCGAATCTTAGAACGTTTCTAAAACATCATCTAGATTATAGCACTTGTAGGTTTTTAAAATATCATAAAACACTTGTCTTCGTAAAAACATCATATATTGGATTTTTCAGTGCGCGTAAGCAAAATCGATTAAGGTTTTGTCAAAACAATTCGAACTTTCATAATTTCACTTCAAACATCGTTAAGAAACTCTACGCTGAGAAACCAAAACTGTATGCTGAGTAAAAACATTGGTTCGTCAAACCTTCGTTATCTAAAAACGTCGGGTACTTGTAAGTACATTGCCAATATCCAAATGAAATTAATATAAGATTTTACTTATAAAACTTACATGTAATTTAATTATTTAAATGCTGAAATCATTTTAAGAAACTTGAAAGAATTCCGAAAACAACTTTAATTTCTATGAAATTTGCTCAAACTTTTTATATAGTTATTACCTTGAAAATTCTTAAGTTTTCAACTAGAAAATCATTGTTAAATTCTATTTACCTTATTAAATAATTCTGGACAACATTAGTACCTTACGAAAAATAGCTTTTAACCTCATCAAAATCACTCAAAGTCCATCATACACATTTTCACTAGAACGCATAAATTCCTAACACAAGAAATTCAATTTAAACTTATATCAACTATAACTAAATATTGGACAGCATATATGTAACATCCCGCATTTTTCCCATATGTGCGTAAACGAATTTCGTCAAAATGAATCTTGAAATTTTGTTTCATAAAAGATTTTCAGACAAATATTTTATGTGAATAAAGAACAAAGTGTTGATTTTCATGGATTTTTTAAACAAACTATTTTTATAAAAGTAAAGTGAATGATTTTGTTAAGTTTTGGAGAAAATTGATCAAAAAGAGATAAGTTCTAATTTTTATCAAGGATGATTTTTGTTGGTAAGGAAATTTTTGGATTTGTTAACTTTGAAAATTCGTAACTTTTTAACCGTAACTCGGATTTTCATGATCTTTATATGAAAACGATCGTCTTGAAACGTAGATTTTGAAAATGTGATTTTTAGAATTTTCTGGGTGGATTTATAAAAATTTCTTCCTAGAATTTGTGAAGTACGAATTTTGAGACCTTGTTTTGTGGAAAATGAACTTATTGATATGGTTTGAAATTTTTATGTGATATGTGTTGGTTTACTGTGTGTTTAATGAGTGATGCTTGAAAATGACTGTATGAATGTGATTTCTTGGAGTTAATTGCTTTGTTATGTGAATTGATAATTATAAATGAATATGATTAGGAAATAAAAATGTAAGATATGTATGTATATGTATGTATATGTGTGTGTATGATACGGTTTGTGTATATGCATGTATGTGTGTGTGTCACATATGTACGTGTGTATGTGTATGTATAAGCCTAGGATTTTTAGTTTCTTGGACAAGAAACCAAATGAACTAAACTAGAACCAAACTAAGTTAGTAACCAAATCCTAAGTATTAGCCAACAAGTCTTTAGCCCTAAAGTGACCCCTAGTACCCTAATCTACTCTACCTTGTCCCCTTAATTTGATAAACTTCACCCATGCAAACTTTTGTGAGGACAAGATTGCCCTTCCCATTTGTGCACCAACCGAACCAAACCTAAGGGCAAAGAGGGAAATCGTGAGTTGGCCTATAAATAAGTGAGGCCTTAGTTCATTTCCTCCCATTCCTTCTCATTTCTTCACTTCCACCCAAAACACTTTCTAAGAGCTCATCCAACTCTTAGAGAAAGAAAAGAAAAAGAAATAGAGAGAGAGAGAGAGAAGGTCGTGAGGTTTAGAGAAGGGGAAGAAGGAGGTATCAAGCTAGATCAAGAGTGTTCCTTGAAGATCTAAGTATTAGGAGACTAGAAGATCAACCTTTCCTTGGTAGGTGACTTGAAGATCAAGAGGAAGATTGTAATAGTTTAGATTTTCTCTTTTAGTTTGTAGATCTATTTTCTTTTCTTTCTTGCATGTTTAATTTTATGGTTTGAAAGAGGATTTTATGTGTTGTTATTCTTTGCTCTTGGACTCTTAAGGACTAAAAATAATTTGTAATATGTTAAGCTTTATGTTTGATGTTTCGGTTGAGGATTTCCTTGATGGATCTAATGTTTTTCTAACTAAAACCTTAAAGATCTAAAGAAAACTAAGATTTTTGTGAAACCTAAAATAAATCTCTTTGCATGTTGAGTTTTCTTGCTCTAAACCGTAACCTATGTGTGTTTATGTGGTTATTTGACAAGTAAATCCATGATCTAAGTTTGATTAATAATAAAGTGAAATTCTTTGGTTTTGCATGTTAAATCTTTTTGTTAAACTGTGATCTATGATGTGTCTCCATGATTATTTGATAAATAAATATGTGATTTAAAAAGTGATTTGTGAACAAGTTTAAGTCTTTGGCCTTGCATGTTGTTTGATGATGACCTTTGATTTATGAAGTGAAAAGTTAAGATCTTTGAAGTTGCATGTTAAATTCAAAAGAAAAGATTATGTTTTTCTTTAATATGTGTCTCGGTTTCAAAGAAAAAAATTAAAGAAGCAAGTTTTAAAATAATTTTTGAATATAAACATGATTTTCGTTAAGTGTTTAATCTTGTGCATGTTTTATTTGGTGAAAGGCCATTCGACCATGCTTGAAAAGAAATAAGATCCAAGTTTTTATTTTGTAAAAAGTGGATGCATGTGTATTTTAAGACTAGATCTAATGATTTTTAGAACATGCATGTTATTTTCATGAAATTAAAGTAAGTTCTTGATTTTTGGTTTAAGAAAAAGTGATGAACTTGAGTTTATTTTATGCATGTTAGAAATACTTGAGAAAAATCTTATTTTGATGATGTTAATACATGATGATGTGATGTAGTATGATACTTTAAAAATGAGTCTTAAAAACTTACATGATTTGATTTGATTTTGTGATTCTTGTGTGTTGAAAAATGAATGAAAACCTTGTCTTTGTGAGTGTTGACATTCGGCCAACCTAGCAATAGGTAGAGGGCTATGTTTGTTTATCATTTTGAATGCATGCATGAGAAAATTATTTTTATCTAAGAACTTTAAGGTATGTACATGAAATAACCAAGTTTTACAAGGAAATGTATGTGAATCTTTGAAGTAGTTTATGACTCAAATTGTTGTTTTGAAAATGAACTAAAATTGTTAATTTTCCTATTGCATGCTCTCGGTTTTTAGCCCTAAAAGAAAGAAAATGATTTCATGATTCTATGTTTCTATTGTGCATTAAATCCTTGCAAAATTATATGTGCATGATTCGGTCAATGCTTGTTTAAAGAGTTGGGAAAATTGTCTTCATGAAATGACCTTTGATAATGGCTATGTTCTAGGTACATGATGCTAGGTGTTTGATGAAAGTGATATGTTGTTTAATTTCCTTGGTTTTAGGTGTGAAAGTGAATGAGTTAATTTAACTATGTAAAAAGAAATTTTAATGATGATGATTTAATGATCTTAAGTTTTTATAATTATTGGTGACTAGAAATTGTTAACCATGTGTGATTCGGTTTTGTTAAATTAATTAAAAGATTAAGTCTAAATTATTTTTTTAAGAGAAATTGAATTAATTTATTAAGATTATAATTTAATTGATTATTTTGAATGATTGAAATTATGACCTTCATTTTGTGAATTGTGAATGCTTTGAAACCTTTATGTGATTGTTCTTTGTGCTAATTGAATGTGTTGAATTGGAATTGTTTTGAATACTGTTTGTGAGCTTTATTGATGAAAAATCTATGTTTGATTTCAAAGAAATTGAAAAATGTTTTATTTAAAAAGTGTAATTTGAACAACTTAAATCGATTTGAAATTTTTATACGACCTTCTTTGATCAATATCTTATAATATTGTGAAGTTTAGAAATTTAAGGAATCAATGTGAAATGGTCTTGACGTTTTTATTTTCTTGAATTTTTGAATTCTGTTTAAAGCTTAAGAACAATGATTTTATAACTGGAATGTTTTTAAACTAAGAGAAACGGATTCTGTTTTGAAAAAGAGATTATTTTAGAATTGTTTCAAAGTTTTCTTGGAAGCATTTTTATAAATTTAAATTGGATTTGAAACCTTTTGGACATTGGCAATGTGTTTTCAAGAAGGAAAATTGTTTCAACGTGTTTTCAAAACGAAATTAAGAATTTATGGAAATCGTTTCTAACGCACGGGAAAAATGTTCTAGTTCGGGTGACAGATGCGAAGGAAATGAGGCAAGGCTAGCGACTGGGAAATCTTGGAAAGCTTTCGGAAGTTTCGTCATCGAGGTGAGAGAGGGGCTCCCCTTAAGACGCCGTGGTATTTAGGTAACATATTAAGGCGTCCAATCATCTCAAAGATTGGACCCCAATCTCGTTAGGCGATGTAGTGGGATAGCCATTGTTTGTTTGTTTGTTTGTTTGTTGTTTGTTGGGCTATCCATATGAATCGCTGAGATTGATTGCTGTCAATAGTTGATATGTTTTGCTGAATAGTATGGTGATCTGTTTTTAATAATTATGCATGATATATTTGGTTTCCTTAGTATGTGGAATGATAATAATGAAATTGTAAAAGTAATGACTTAAGGCTAAAAAGGAAAGAAAGTACGGATAAGAATTATGAGAATGATTGAGAAAGAGTTGAGTTGTGATGAGAGTGGACTGTGAAAGAGATAAATAATGAATGGAAAAGAATTAATAGCAAAGTTGAGAAAGAACTGAGAAGAAAAGATGCTTTTTAAGATGGTGGTAAAAAACACTCGACGAGGCGAGCGGAAGCGTGGAGATGATGAGGAGAAAGACGCCGATGGTGTTGAGGAGCAACAACTGAGGAGAACGATAACGATGGTGTTGCGGAGCAACAACTGAGGAGAACGAGGATGATGATGCTGCTGAGCAACAAATGAGGAGAAAGATGCTGAACAATGATGGTGAGAAAGCTGCTAATGATGCTGTTGAGCAAATGCTGATGAGATGCACGATAAAGAGATATGAAGCAAGATGCTGCTGAGATTCCTTGGGGAACGGATCGCGATTAGTGGTCGGGACTCGTTGAAGGGATGCACCAAGGATGAGCCGACCGTTAGGATTAAGCCGTTAATTAAAACTCTAAAACTTTAAAAGACTTTAAAAGACATTAACTAACGCGGTGAGGTATGAGAGTGTAACACCCTCACTTTTATTAGTTAGTTTTTAGGTTTTAAATAAAATCAGAGTTTGAAAATTTCTTTTTAATTTAATTATTTATAAAAATTCTTAGGAAAATCCGGCAGAGTTTCCTCTGTTTTTTGGACTTTCCCAAAATTTCTTCTTAAAACCTGTCAGTCCAGAAATATTTAAAACATAATGCACAATAGATAAAATATTCAGATCAGATCCTAGTGCCCAAGTAGTACAAGTTCAGGGCGTACAACTATTACATATTTTAAATTACAAAATAGTTGTCCACTCAAAATAATATATATATATATTCACTCCACGTAGTGGAATGAAAATCCTGCTCGGCCATATCCCATGTAAGCTCCACTTCAGTACCTGCAAAAATAAAGCAAGAAGGGTAGCATTTTTTTTTGGTAAATAAATTTTTTTTTATTAATACCAACTCACAAAATTCAACACTTACAATAAAACCCAATGCCACCTTCTAGGAAGGGTTCATTGGGGAAAATCAAAAGTCAAGACCTATAAGTGAAAAAACTAAAGAAGAGACATAACTCTTTGAACCAACACTATATTCTTACATTTATTAAAGTCCACTACCTTATTCCTTATCCTCACTGCTAACTCTCGAAGGACCACTCTACTTCTAGCTTCTGGATTCTGCTGCTTTGACTGGAATCGACGCTCTGCACCTCTCCGACCAGATTTCATACACCACCGCCGCAAGGACTGCTCTCACGACCTTCCGGTAAGTTTTCTCCTTGACACCATAGCTCACCCATTTGATCAATTTTCAACTATCATAAGAATCAATCGGAATACACATCCAGTCTGCCATGAGAGTAAGTAGATCCTTACTCCAGTTGCAATTAAAAAACAAATGCTCACTGGATTCTTGAAACTGCTCACATAAGGGGCATAGAATAGAACTTAGGTTTAGAAAATTCTTCAATCGATCACAAGTGCTAAGCCTGTTATGCAGCATAAGCCACAAAATAAAGCAGTGTTTAGGAATGGATAGAGAGTTCCATGCAACTCTGTGGAACTTGAATTTTTCAAGTTGTCCACAGAGGAATCTGTACCCCAAATAAATTGTATAATTCCCATTCAGCCACAAACCATTAGCTACCCCAGGAGCCAAACGATTCCTAACTTTAAGAAGCTGTTTGTAGTGCCAACCTTGATCCTGACGAGGCTGAGCCTCCCAAATGCTCTCATTTCTTAAGTAAACTTGATTGATCCACTTGACCCATAAGATGTCCTCTTTTTCAGAAATGTGCCAAATTTACTTGCCAAGAGCAGCTTGATTCCATAAAACTGAATTCTTGAAACCTAGACCCCCAAATCTCTTCTCCTTGCAGACCTGAGACCAACTGACATTACCAGCATGCTTATCACCCCATAGAAACTTCCTACAGACCTTTTCAACACCCTTAAGGACAGCCTTAGGGATAATGAAAACAGAAGCCCAATAGGTATGAAGAGTAAGAAGAACAGAGTTAATCAAAATACACCTATCTTGGTAAGATAAGTGCCTTGTCTTCCAGCTATTCACACGAGCAGAAACCTTATCAATTAGAACCTTACAAGTAGCTATTGACCACTTCTTAGCAGAGATGGGAAAGCCCAGATACCTAAAATGAAAGGAACCCTCCTTAAAGCCAGTACAATCCACAATTTCCCTTCTGAGAGGCTCCTTCACCCCAGCTATGTAAACTTGAGATTTATCCTGATTAGCATGCATCCCAGAATTCATGGAAAACTCCTGCAAAGCCCTCATAATGACTCTAACACTCTTAGGATGACCTTTACAAAAGGTCATTAGGTCATCAGCAAAAATCAGGTTTACAAGATTCAACTCTCTACACAAGGGGTGGAACCTGAACCCTTTCTCTTTAGTAGCAGCCAATAACCTCCTTGAAAACCCTTCCATAGCAATGACAAACAGTAAAGGAGAGATAGGATCACCTTGCCTGATGCCACCATAATTTTTAAACTGCTGAGAGTGTTGACCATTGATCACAAATCTAAAAGTCACAGATGAAATGCACACCATAATCTAGTTAACAAACTTTGAGGGAAACTTCAAAGCCTCCAGCATATCTCTTAAGAAACTCCAAATTAAGTTATCATAGGCCTTCATTAGATCAATTTTTAGCAAACATCTGGCTGAAACATTTTTCCTTCTATACAGTCTCATTAGATCCTGAATAATAAGCACATTGTGAACTATGCTCCTCCCCTTTACAAAGGCTGTTTGGTTGTTATTAATTATCTTTGGTAAAACTTCTCTGATCCTTATGCACAACAATTTAGAAATACATTTGTATAGAGCATTGCAGCAAGCTATAGGCCTGTAATCCTTAGTTGAGGTTGCATTCTCACATTTAGGAATCATAACTAAATCAGTGAAATTCCAAGCTCTAAGTAATTTACCTGAAGAGAAAAACTCTTCTATTGCCAAATAACACTCCTCTCCAACCACTTCCCAAGCTGATTGAAAGAAACCTGATCCAAAGCCATCAGGTCCAGGGGATTTGTCTTTGTCAATGGACCACATAGCCTGCTTAATTTCCTCCCTAGTAAAAGGTTTGATAAGTGCTAATTGCTTCTCAACATTCAACACTGGCCCATACTGACTAACAGTATCTTCTAGAGACCACAACACCTCCTTCCTGCCAAACAACTTAGTGTAGTGATTCACAAATTCATCCATGATGCCCTGCTGATTCTGAATGCAAATCCCCTCTGCTGTAGTTATACTTAGGATACGATTCCTGTATTGTCTGGATCTAATAACATTGTGGAAATAAGCAGTGTTCTGATCACCCTCCTGAGCCCATCTTTCTTTAGCCATTTGCTTTAGAATAGAAATGGAATCATTCAGGGCTTTCATATATCTGAAATACATAGCTTTTTCCTGCTGGTGGAGAATTGGATCCTGAGGCCTCAAATTTATCTCTGATTGAATGTAATCCAACTCCTTTCTTAGCAACTGCTCTTGGTTAACTGAATCTGCATACTCTCTAGAATTAAGCTGCTTTAGAGGCTGCTTCAACATCTTTAGTTTTTGCATAACTCTAAACTGGGCATGGCCAACAATATCAATTTCCCAACACTCCTTGACAATTCTCATAAACTCTTGATCTTGAGAACAAACATTGAAAAAACATAAATTCATTAACTGAGAAGGGTAGCATTACAAAGAACTTAAAAAGATAAATTCTACAAGAAGACATAGTAAATAACTAAGCCTACATTATTACTACTATTCATTAACCATATACATCCGTATATTTAATTCCCTTTTTCTTCATCTCTATTTCTCACATTCTTTTTCCGATTTCATTTCCATTTTCCCTTAAACTTTTCACTAATCCCATTTCCTTTCCATTTTTAATTCCGTTACCATTATCCATTACCCTTTATCTTTTCCATTTTCCTTTATTCCTTTTTCCCTTATGCGTAACCTCAAATCAGAGATCTACGCACAGTGTATGAAACCACAAGTCAGTGATCTGCATACACTCCATATCCTTTATCCATTTTCCATTCTTATTCTTTTTAATCGACACGCCTTGACAGGCTCGCATCGATGCCGATACGCCTTCTCAGGCCCGCATCGGACTTCCATTTTTCCTTTCTAATCGACACGCCTTCACAGGCTCGCATCGATGCCGATACGCCTTCTCAGGCCCACATCGGACTTTTATCTTTTACCTTTCTTTCTCTTTCTTTTTCTTTCTCTTTTTCTTTTTCTTAGCCTCTTTTTCTGGTTTACTGTATTATTCTCTTTTCTCTCATTCCTTTACTTAGGGACTTATTATCACATTATTTATTTTCCACTATTTTCAATATTTCTCTTTACTAATTTATTCTTACTTTTAATTAACTCTACCTAACTTGGTCATATACTTTATATTTTAACTCTTGTTACTAATTCTTAGTTATTTTCTTCATTTCCTCTTTTTCACACTATTACTTACTATTTATTCCCATTTCATTAACTCCACTTTATTTGACTATTCCATTTAACTTAACTTAGTTTTTATATCCTTTTACAACATTTTATTTAAGTTCCCTAATAACTTACTCTCTCCTTGCTTTAGTATCCCTTTATTATTTTCTTTTACCTGTTTCCTATTTTATTTTACATTTAACTACATAACTTTCTTTTACTTATTTCCTTTTTACTTCTTTTCCCATATTCGACTCCGCACATATTCCTTATTCCACATTCTAATCCCTCTTTTACCCTAATTAAATCTCCACTTACTATTTTACTTATTATCCTTTATTCTTTGATTCCCAAACTTAGTTGGTTTTTCCCTAACTGATTCCTCTTGGTTTTACTTTATGTTTTTCTACATTTTCATTCTATATTAATTATTTTAATATCCTAATTAAATTCATTTATTCCGGACCTTATCCTAAGCACATAAATTCTATTCCCTAAGGCGTGGTTTCCATTAACAATTTTAAATGCTCATTTATGTCAGCGGGGACTACCCTAAGGTTTATTAACATATTACCCTATTCCCAGCCATCACTATAGCATCCTAGAATTTACTTCTTAAGTAGAGGTAATACGAACCCTTCTTACCTCGGGCTTTCTTTTAAAAAGAACCTGGGTTGTGGCTCAGCGACGATGACGGCGTCGGTGTTGCTCCTCGTTAGCGAGAACGATCGCGGCTGGATCCGGGCAAAAGCTTCAAGCCTCGGGGTACCCAACACAAGCCCGGTGCGATCACGGTCGGTAACGGCGCCGGTGCGGTCCGTGGAGAGAGAGAAAGCTCGTGGGTGAGAGAGAGAGCTTGGGAACCGGTGGTGAGGGAAAGAGAGAGAAAGAGAGAGAGAGGAAACAAGAGGGAAAGAGAGGGGTCTTGATGGTGGTGGGTGGTGGTTCAAAGGGCGGTGATGGTTGTATTGGTGGTGGTGGCGACTTGGTGGCCGGAGGAGGGAGGAGGAAGAGATGAGGCAAAGAGAGAGAGAGAGATCTATGGAGAGGAGAAGAGAAGGAGGGAGAAAGAGAGAGCTATGGTGGCGGTGGTGGGTCGGAGCGGCGGCCCTGGGGCGGTGGCTGCACGTGGTGGAGGGAGGGAGAAGCTTGGAACCGGAAATAATAGAGGGAGGGGGGACGAATGGGGGTTTCGAACCTCCCCATGCACGGCTTAAAAACGCATCGGCGCTTGAGCGCGAAGGTCATTCTAACTCAGATTTGATGCGTGTTGCGCGCCTGGGGCGCGAGTCTGTTGACTCTGGGTTGACCATGCTATATCTTCTTCGTTAACCGTCAGATCTTGCCCAAATTTGACGAGCAGCTTCCTAAAAATCATACCTTCATATCCAACGGTGGAAATTGTGTTTTGAGTCTTAAATCTTTTATTTTAATTTTCTACCCTTTGTTATGTTTTAGTACCGAATTATCTATTCTTCTGGCCTGTTCCTAACTTCAATTTAATGTTCCTTTCTTTTCTAACCTTATTATTATTATTGTTATCCTTTCCTAATGTTAGAATACTTCTTTTGAATAACTATTTGTAGCTTATCATCCTTATTTCCTTTATTCTAATTATTATTTACTTATTCGTCTTTGGGTTTAAAATTCGGGATGTTACAGAGAGTGCGAAGTAGTGGAGAGGAAGGTACCCCGGATATCAGGGATATTCGGGTTGTGAATGCAATAGGGTAGGCTCGGGCGGTAAAACGTCACGTTGCCTTGAGTACTATTCTGGGCGGAACGAACTCCATATGTGGTAACCAGACGTGGTGGGGACTGGGTCCTAATGCCGTGGTAAGTTCTGCACCCGGAACTGGAATAGTGCTGTCACCCCTATGGCATTTCGAGAACAGTGAGAGGGACTGGAACGGGGCATCTTGATTGCCACTGTACCCGAGTTTTCTACAGTGAGCCTTGATTATATGAAATGAATTGATATGATATAAATTGATTTGAGACTGTACCCGAGTTTTCTACAGTTCTCCTGGCTTGGAGCCAATTGTTGAGACAGCTATCGTGCCCGCGTGGTAAAGGTCCTGTACTCCTGTTTGCTTCCGACTAGGATGGTTGGATGACCGAGGAGATGTAGACGTGTGTGTCTTCCTCAGTGATGATTTCCCCACATCATTGAGCGAACCGGAACGATAAAACTTAAGAGATCAAAAAAATAAACAAAAGAAAGTACATTAAAGATGTAAAGTATTGAGCAAGATTTAAAAGACAAGTATGAGACATGATTCTTGGAATAATTGATAAGTTTGAGTAAGGATTGTTGAAGAGTGGAAAGGAATTGTGTAAGTTTTATGAGAAGGATTCTGAGATTTTTATTGCAAGAAATTGATTATGTTAATTGTGTTTATATGATGATAATGTTCATGCTGTTGTTTTGGGTTGTTTGTTTTTTATTGTTCTGTCTTAATATTTGCCTATTGTAATTCCACATAGTCGACATAGCTATTTTGGGTAGCTCACTCTCTCCTGTATCTCTGCCTTGTATTGGAAAATTTTTGGTATGATCAATAGATGGAAAATATAGCGAGGTTCCAGCTTATTCGGGAGATAGGAGCATCTCCATTGAAAGGGAACAACATAACTATGACCTCCCGCGTTATAGTGTTCATAGAGTTGAAGCGGCGAAGGAAAGAAAGCATGGAGAGGTTTTTAGCACGTGAGATGGAGGAAGACAAAGCACGAGACGACTCTATGGAAGAGACTTCCGAGACGGCGGATGAGGGCGATTCTGCTTGCGGTCGGAGAGCTTGATATACCAAAGTCCGGAGTTAGATGGCGAGTCTTAGTGTAGATGACTAGATGGTAGGTAATCCCCCTCAGAGTATTGTATTCCATTTCAAGTTCTTAGTTACCATAGCTTTATCATACTGTACCCCGGCTAAAGTTTTATTCAGTACAGATGTTTTGAAACAAGTAAATGGGCTATGTATTTAAATGATGTTTTGTGAACAAGTTTCAAGGTGCGGTGTCTTGTGACATCTCGGTTTGGAACTTGAAAGACTTTCATGTACTTGAGAACATGAGTTTTAAATCTTAACTACGTTTTGAAAGTTTAATGTTCTCATGTTTATGTTATACATGTTTTAAAAAAAAATTGGCCCAAATTTTCACTATATTCAATTTAAGTAACCGTAGTTTTCAAGTTGCCGAATCGGGATGTTACAATATATGGCTATTATAAAAATACTTTCAGGCTTAATAATTTCTCCTCAACTTTATTTAGCTTCTCTACACAAAATTCAACATTATTACACGCATACAATTAAGTTTAGGCACGGTAAATACATAAAAAGTTTTGAGGCAGCAATTCTTTATAATCTTTAAAATATCTTTTCACAAACACAAAAATCGTTTTAAGTTCTCACACAAACCAGGCTATAGAGTCTTTAGGTCCTAATCACAACAACACATATACAAATAACTTTTTCATCAAAATACACTTCTTGAACAACATCCTTAATTTTTAAAGACTACATTTTCATCAAATAATAATAATTTTAAAAAAAAATCAAAGTCCCATTTATTTTCTCTTTATCACTCCATTCGGTCCATCTTCATAAAATAGGGAAGAGTTATTTTTCAATTAAAAACTCATTTGAAATCACATGTAAGTTTCACAAAACCACAAATTTAAGCATGTATGTAACAAATTAAACATGCAACTAGGGATAGCATCATCATATCAATCATGCAACTCCTATTATTTATAATCATCATCAAGATTAACACTTTAACTTAACACGCATCATAAAACAATCTTGATTTTCCTAGTTATCATGCATGGCCGAAAAATCAAAGAACTAAGTAAATAATCTCAACTTATTTTCAAGGAAAAATTAAAGTTAATAATCTAGAGCAAGAGATCATCATGCATGTACTCAAAAACTCAAGATCCAATCAAATACTTAACATGCATCAATACAATTTTATCATAAGCTACACTTTTCACATCAAACCTACTCTAACCTAGTTTAACATGCATTGGTCGATTTCTTGGCTACAAAATAGAATTATTTTAGTTGAAAATTAATCATGCATGCCTCAAAATTAAACTAACTCCATTACCCTATTTTCTTACTCAAAACCGTGAATGCAAAGCTAACATAAACAAGGATCTAACAATCTTGTTCAATTTAAAATCACAATCAATTTTCAAGAGTCATTATCTTCATGCATGTACATTTAAAATCAAGATCAACAATTTTACAAACACATGCATGTGACAATTTTAGCAATTCAAGTTTACTTCCTTAATATTTATACTTAAACCGAAATAAAAATTAAAACAAGTAGATCAATCATATTTTTTTTAAGCATAAAACCGATTTAAACATCATCAAACACAAGAAGTCATCATGCATGCACTTAAATCTCAAAGATATATCTTAAAAACTAACATGCATGTCATGACAAAAGCTAATCAACACTAATCTCCCTAAGATTCTCACTTGACCAAAAATATAAGTGAGAAAACAAATTAATCCAAGCTTATTTCTCAAGCAAACCGAAAATAATCATCATGCATGTGCTAATCACTACCAATTAATCTTGATCTTTACATACATGCAATGAAAACTTAAAGATCCCACTTAATACACACACATAGAACCCGAAAGATACACAAGTGTACTCAAAATAACCGAAAATAATTTAACAAATATTAAAGGTTACTCATGCATGTCATAATCATTACAAGCTAAACTTAATTTTTACATACAAACACTAAAAATCAAGAATCATCATCTATCTTAAACATGCAAGAACTATTCTAACTCAAGCCCAACAAAATCAAGAAAGCTCCTAAGAAACTCATAGATAATAAAGCTAAGGGTTCAAGAACAGAGGATCAACACCTTAAAGAAGTTAAAATGCCAAGAAATCAAGGAAACCCTCTCCTTCTCTTTCCCTAGAGCTTCGACTCTCTCTCTCTCTCTAAATGTTTTTCTTTTCTTAGCCTTTAAGTGAATGAAAATGAGTGAGATGAGGTTAAGTGTGTGTATTTATAGGTAGGAGCTTTGGGGTTTAGCACTAAAAATTGAGGTGAAAAAAACTGAATTTTTAAGGGCAATTTGGGCAGACCAATTTGTTGCATGCAAATAGTGATTTAGTAGGAGACAATTAGAGTAATTTAAGGAAAAGAATCTCCACACCATGATTACACACATATTCTTTATAATTTATAATTTTCTTATTTCATTTTAGGTTGTCTTCATGAAAATACAATTGTATAAACTTGTACCCCCTTTAGGCCATTTGGGTCGTGGCATTCAATAAGGAGGGAAATTAAAATTTCCCTTCTTATTTTTAAGGGAAATAACCAATTTAAAACATTAAGGTAACTAATAAAATTCAATAATAAAATTTTGTAAAGCTTATAAGTATTAAAATCCAATTCAATTTTAAAACATACACTTATCGCAATTGCTACACTTTGAAAATAATTAAAATTATCATATAATTAATTTATTTGAGTCTCAAATGGTAAATTATGAAATTATATAAATCTAATCAAAATAATATATTGAATTAAATCATAAGGATAAAGTAAAATTAATCAACACTCTTCGCACAAAAAAATTTCTGTCGATAAAAATATTTACTCACTTAATCACTTGTATTTAACAAGAATTTATCTAAAAAAAATTAATTTTCGCTAATTAAAATAAATGAGGAATTTTGCGGGTATTATAGGGTGTATGTCTAAAAATTTGGGTTTTAAATCTAAATTAGGGGGTAGTTTTTTAGTTCCTTAATGTTGCATGTAATAGTAACCTTAGTAAAATAATATAGAATAGGATTATGAAATGATGAGATGCTCTTTTAACTTTTTAATGATTTGACTTCATGAATAGTAATTTATCATGTGATGAAGTCAAATTTCTTACTTCTTCATGATGCATACTCGACACACACACATACATGCACACACATATCACTTACAATTTTCTTATGTCATACATGAAAGTATTTTAAATCATTCACTATCTTAGTACAATACTGTAATGCAAAGCTTTCTCCGACAATAATCAAGTATAAGAGATTCAAAATTAATACAAGTAGTTTTCATAAATAATCTTGTAGCTATATGAATTTTTAACCTAATAATTATATTTATGAACGTATTTAATTATGCGAAAGCGAGGTATGAGTAATGGTTTATAACTATTTTCTAAGTATATCTATTTTCTAAGTATTGTAGTGGTCTGGATTACGATCCAACCAACATCACTTAGATCCGACCAGTTAAACACTGGAGTAAGAAAACACCGACCACCTTCTGGTCGGAAGCATTTTATACCGAGCTGGGGACACTTGAGTGGTTTTCAGGCTTACGGGATCAGAGCCGAGCACAAGATCCTCATCCTTATTGGCTCCTGATACGGTCCCAACAGTCTAACAACTACTCCTATATTCCTGCACAGCTTGATAAACTACGGGATACAGATCTGTGTTTATCCACAACAGGATTAACGAAGGCTACCTTACCAGCACCTTCACTAATCCTAATCAAACACTCCTTCCTCACGGGCCTCATCAAAAAGCCCAGGAATACATGTATCAGGTAATCCCCTATAAGAACCACTATGCTATAGGGGCTAAGGTACGTTTTCTCCATCCCTAAGTTGACACAATCACACACCTGGTTGACTAGGGAGATCCTGATTATCCCAACTGGATATTCAGAAATCCTACGAGGTCCAACATTAAAACTTGATTGGGGGCAATCCTCTGGTTCTTCCATAACCACAGGGCTGTTCTCGATCCAGGACACTTAAGTTGACACAATCACACACCTGGTTGACTAGGGAGATCTCGATTATCCCAATTGGATATTCAGAAATCCTACGAGGTCCAACATTAAAACTTGATTGGGGGCAACCCTCTGGTTCCTCCATAACCACAGGGCTGTTCTCGATCCAGGACACTTCATTGGTGCCATCTGTGGGGAACTAACAAATCATCCCCACCTCCACCATGGTTAACACCAGAAGCCACGCAGGGCATCTCCGCGATCGCATCAAGCGCAACCGCGACAGACCCAGAAACACAGACAACAATGATCACAACCCCACTGGTGACCTGCGTGATCACTTGAACCACAATTGTGGGGAGAATTCTCAGCCACCACATTCACCCTCCCTTATTCCACCTCCAGGAAGGGATCTACTCCCTCCTCCACCACCACCTCCTTCCAGAACCCCTAGTGGCCCTCATACTGTATGATCCACCCATGGAAACTCTAGCAGTACAGTTCCCCCGACCCATGATACCGCCCATTCAACGGAAACCAGGGGAAACCATGGCCTAAATTCTCCAACCACTAGCCATACACGTTCTACCCACAGAACCCAGACACCCCAGTCCCAATCTAACCATGAACACAGGGGGATAACCCCCAATATCAGAACTGAACCAACTAGAACGACCCGAGGAGATGCTCAACGAGCGCATTCTGTCAGCAGGACGTATGCAACTACTGCGTCTGCTCGGAACTGCTCGGAACCGCGAGCAGGAGATGATCAACATCATGAAGCAACAAACAACCCTTATCCAGCAGCAAGGACGAGCTATTGCCGAGCTCCAACAGGAGGCGATGACAAGGCTAACACACAATCAACCTCCTTTTCAGCCATTGCCTAACCCCACATCCCAGCCACTAAACCCATCACCCATGATCCAACTTCCGCCACCTCCTTCCATTGTAGCTAATCCAAGCACAGATCCTGACCAAGGAGACTTCCATCCTGGCCATCCTTTCACCCCTTATATCATGGCTTTCGAAACTCCACAAGGATATTTAGGCCCTTCAAACATACCTCCCTACAATGGCCTAATTGACCCAGTGGATCACATTGTTTCATATGAGGAGGCTATGAATTATTATGGGGGTGGTGATAGAATGAAATGCCGAGAATTTCCAATGACTCTGGAGCCCTCTGTACAGCGTTGGTACTCGTCCCTCCCAAGAAACTCGGTAAACTCTTGGGAAGAGATGAAAAGGGTTTTCTTGGTAAACTCTGTAAACTCGGTAAACTCAGTTATTCAACCAAGATCTGATCATACACTGGATGTAGTTACCCAGAAACCTGATGAATCTCTGAGGGATTATTTGGCGCGTTTCCATACGAAATCCAACTCAATGCGGAGGCTTGAACCTGGGGTAGCCGTGCTGCTGTTTATTCAAGGTTTACAACCCGGAGATTTCCAAAAGTCTCTAATCGGTAAACCCCCCAAGGACATGGCTGAACTCAGACAGCGATTCAACAAGTTTATAAACTTGGAAGATTTCAATAGGGGTCAGAAGTTCAGAGATGATCGGCAAAAATCCGACCCTCAGGGACATAATAAACAAAAATGAGATGAAAGATTCAATGGTAAATCCGAAAGGAATGACCGAGACCGAAGGCCACCGCCTAGGAATAAATTTCAGGAGTACACTCCTCTGACTGTTCCTAGGAGTCAGATCCTCAAAGAGACAATGCAGACTGACTTATGCTCGGCCCAACGACCTCCTGCTCTGAGGAAGGATTCACAGCGTGATAGGTCCAAGTACTGTGACTTTCACAAAGGTTACGGTCACACAACTGATGAGTGCATCTGGCTCAGGAACCTGATCAAAGAAATGATCTGGGATGGAAAACTCCAACAATACATCAGGGATGCGGTCGGTCGAAGAACAAGGAATAGATCACCTTCCCTGGACAAGTCTAAGCGTCGACGAAGTAGGTCCCTTGATGACAAAAATCAAGGTCGGCAAAAGGTAGACCCAGCTCCTGAAACTGACAAGTCACCAAACGATTTTTTGGTGACAACCATCGCGAGAGGATTTGTTGGGGGTGGTGAGAAGAGGTCAGAAAGGAAGAAATACATCAAACAGATCCTCGCTGTCAACGAGAAACCGATCATGAAAAGGTCGGGTAAGAACATTATGATTTTATTCACTAACGACGACTTGGTCGGAATCCTCCCTGGGCACAACGACCCCATGGTCATTACAGCCCTTGTTGGGAACTATGAACTGAGACGTATATTCATAGATCTGGGAAGTTCGGCTGACATTATGTTCTTACCCCTGTTCAAGGCTTTGAAATTGAGAGAGTGTAATCTCACCCCATTCGATGGTTAGCTAATTAGGTTTACGAGTGACACCATCCAACCCCTTGGCTACATTCAGCTCCCAGTAACCCTTAGCCAACAACCTTCAACACGAACTGAAATAATCAAGTTCTTGGTAGTTGACTGCCCCGCCGCATACAACGCTATTTTGGGAAGAACCTTCCTACAAGCGTTCGGCGCTGTGGTATCAACGGTTCACCTCGCCATGAAGTTCATCGGAGCTGACGATAAGGTGGTTACAGTCAAAGCCGAGCAAGAGGCTGCTCGAAAGATGCTACAATGCAAGCCTCAATAAGTTCAAAAGCAAAGAACAAACAAAACTCGATAAGCCATCTCTCGAGAAAGGAAACGTGAGCCTGGCCGACCTTGATGTTCGAGCCGAACTAGATGAGTCCCGACCAACTCCTAAAGGTGAGTGGGAATACTTAACCTTGGGAACTGATCCTCTCAGGCAGCTCAAGCTCGGCTTAGACCTCCCACCGAGCATCAAGGGCGAACTCTCGGAGCTTCTGATGGCAAACAAGGACTTGTTTGCATGGACCTCGGCTGACATGCCAGGAATTGACCCAAACTTCATTTGTCACAAACTGAGCATTAACCCTGGTGCCAAGCCAGTGGCTCAGATGAAAAGGAAAGTAAGCGTTGAGAAGGCCCTAGAAATCGAGGAGAAAGTTGCCGAGCTACTCCAAGCGGGATTTATTCGGGAAACTGACTACATAGACTGGTTAGTAAACACCGTCTTAGTCAAAAAGTCTAATGGGAAGTGGAGAATGTGCGTCGATTACACAGACTTAAACAAAGTCTTTCCAAAAGACCAATACCCACTTCCCGTCATAGACAAACTGGTTGACAGCTCGAAGGATACCAACTACTTTCATTTATGGACGCCTATTCAGGCTACAATCAGATCCCCATGTATTGTCCTGATCATGATAATACCGCCTTCATCACCGATAGAGCAACGTATTGCTACAACGCCATGCCCTTCGGCTTGAAAAACGCCGGAGCAACTTATGAACGCATGATGAACAAAGTTTTCCAGGGAATGACCGATCCAACCATGGAGGTATACATCGATGATATAATCGCCAAGAGCAAGCAACAAGAAGGCCAATCTCAAGACATAGCGGCAATAATGGCTCGTGTGAGGAGCCATGCATGAGGCTCAACCCTGTCGGTTCTTTCCTGGGGTTCATGTTAACGGAAAGGGGAATAGATGCAAATCCTGACAAGTGCAGGGCCATTCTCGACATGAGAATCCCAACCAATAATGTCCGAGGGTCCAAGAACTTACTGGAAGAGTAGCTGCACTCTCCAGATTCCTCTCTTACGAAGCTCGCAAAGCCCTCCCATGGTACCAAGTGTAACATCCTATTTAAATATTTACCCTTAAACCAAAAATTAGGGCACAAAATTTTCTTTTTAAAAACGGCATAAAAATAATAGTAATGATAATAATTCATTTCATATCATGCTGCCTACAGAGATCAAGCGGAAGACTAATTCGTACAAAACATATGAAAGCAAAACAATTCGATTACATCTTCAGAATCACACAAAACGTGAGTTACAAAAGCAGTGTTTTAGCTCGGCCAAAGGGCCAAGACCTAATTTAATTTCCGACTCTAATGACCTACTCTCCCTGTGAGGGAGAGTGAACCTGCTCGGCCGGGGACTGCGTCTGCTCGGGCTCGGTACCTGAAAAATGGTAAGGAGGTGAGAATTACATAGAACTTAAGTAAGCAAGTTCTAATATGACATACCGAACTACTAAGCCAAACACAAGTAAGCAAATAGCATATTAACAAATATTCATTCAGATGACATATCACATAAACACAACCTCATTTTACTCGGTCCATAATAAATTTTCCACTGTATACCTACCGACCATTTTTACGCATACATTCTGATTTGTTACCCTTGCATTCTTTCCTCAATTCTTATCCTGGACTACTCGTTCTCTCTTTCCTTTCTCGGTATTCGATTCCTCTCTTGGTCTCTTTTCTCATCATTCATCTTTTACATATCTTGCAATCTTTTACTCCTCTCAGCCGCATACACCCAATGCATGTCTTACACCATTTAGGATCGGATTTCGGAGTGTCCATAACTGCGAGTACCCAGTACCCGTCTTACAGCTGCACATACCCAGTATGCGTCTGACGCAATCAATGCATCCACCCAGTACGCGTCTTCTATGACCAGGAGCACTACCGTCGATATTTTCTATGGAGTTAAGGAGTGTCCATAAATTTTCTCCTATCTGAAACCAGCACAAAGGCGTTTGGCATTTCGGACCATACAACGCTTTGAAAGGAGCCATTCCGATGCTCGAGTGAAAGCTGTTGTTGTAGGCAAATTCGACCAAGGGCAGAAGTGTTTCCCAACTTTCCAACTGTTCGAGTACACATGTCCTTAGCAAGTCCTCCAGGGTCTGAATGGTGCGCTCGGACTGTCCGTCTGTTTGAGGATGATACGCGGTGCTGAACCTCAGTTTTGTACCCATGGCTTGCTGCAAACTCTGCCAGAATCGAGACAAGAAGCGAGGATCACGGTCCGACACTATGCTGCTCGGAACACCGTGGAGTCTAACTATATCCTTTATATACAGCTGATGAGCATTTTATTTCCCATTTTTCCTTGCATTATTTTACTCCTTTTATTGATACTTGTTGCCTATTTGACATTGTTTAGCTTGATTTAGTGATTTAGAGTTTATTGGACTAATATTCTGAATATTGTTTAATTTGGGATTATTTAGCCTAATTAATTCTATTTCTATTTTCAGGCCATATTTGGCACAAGGGTTTTTTGGACATTTTGGGAATGAAGATTTAATTTTGGAAGAGAAGATATATGATGAAGTGAAGATTGTAATCTATCTTTAGGATTAGTTGAGATTTAGTTATATCTTTTAAGATTTAGATTTTATCTATAAGATATTTTTAGATTTAATTTAGAGATAAGCTTTCCTTAGGATTTGGGCCCATGATTTAGGCCCGTTTTGTGATTTAAAAAGCCAAATTCGTGTAAACCCTGGGGAGAGACCTTCCATTCACGTTTTTTTTTACATTCTCTCTCATAGAGAAGGCTTAGTTTTGCTCTCCAAGCTTGTGGTGGCTGCTAGGGTTTCTCTCTCTTCCCTTTTTTCTACACGTTTTTGACTTGTTTCATCATGGAAGGCTAAACTCTTAGGTTAAATCCCTTTGGTAATGTATCACATACTCTTGAGGTTTTGTTCTTAATGCTATTTCGTTTTTATTCACTGTTTTCATGCTTATTGATATGTTATGGTTCGCTTAGTTCCATTCTATAGAGATAATCCATGTGTATGAATGCTTAATTTATGCAAACTCGTAAAAACTCCATGCTTTGGCTTTTAATGCTTAATTAGAGGTTTGGGTTTTGGGGTGAGAATTGAATTTTCGCTTAGTATTTAATTCTCACGAGTTGGACAGTGAAGAGGAAAGAAATTGATCTTTTGTGACCGATGATAGAGTTGTGAACGCGAGCCAAAGGGGTTTATCCGCTTTTCCTTATATGTTTCTTCGTTTTGATTTAATTCTGTTTTGATTTCAATTATTCAATATTCAATACAAAAAAAACCCCCCCTGTTTTCTATGCATACTATGTGTTCGACCTTTTGCTTGATAAGATATTCCTTGGGAGACGACCTAGGAGTCACTTCCTAGTACTATACTTAAACTGTTTTTATTTGTATCGGGTACGGCCTCGATCAAATTTGGCGCCGTTGCCGGGGAATATCGGTTCTTGCCAAAGGTCATTAGTAGTTAGTTAGTGTCGTAGTTAGTATAGTTATTATAGTGTGTCGTGTCTGATTTAGGGTCTAGTAGTCAATTCTGATAACCGGTTGAAGTTGCACTGTTTGCTGTTTTGCTATTTTGTTGCAATTAGTGTATTTGATTGATTCTGTGGTTGCTAGTTCACATAGTTGTGGGTGGAATTTTTGCACGAAAATTTATATCCACACTACTTTTATCATATAAAAAGGTTTTGAGGCACCACGATCACTCAGATCATCACTGGTTGTGAGTTCCAGAAAAATTTTCCAAGTTTTAGCAGCACTGTCTTCAAATCGTCGCAACTTTTGACCCGTAACTCGGAATTTGACGAATTTTATATCAAATCGAAGGGAATTTTCTGAATAATCTGATTTTTTTGAATTTGTCAGAAAACTCCTTCGCCTGGATCCTGAAAAAGCCGTTTTACTATTTCTTTTTTATTTTACAAGTTTTATTTTCTTAGTTTTTGGTCTCTGATTTAATTGTTTGACTTGGTTCCCTTTTGAATTTTGTCCTCAAACTTTTTGTGGTATGTTTTCATGATTTTAGGGTGCTGAAAAAAATAAAGGAAAAAATTTTAAAAAATAAAAAAATTTTGTTGCCTATTTTGGTCATGTATATTAGTGACAGTTTGCTATGCTACATGGTGTTCTGTTCAGTACATGACTAGGGGCAACCCAAGCTACTTGCATCCATATAACCCTGAAATTGATAGAACTTATCACAGACTAGTTAGACAAAATAGGAACCAGTCCATAGGTAGTGAGTCTATTGAGTCTTTACATAGTGAGTCTGCTTCTTTTTCTTCTATTCCTATAAATTCTGATTCTTATTCTGATTATTCTGAAAATATGGCTCAACCTCCACCACGTGAGAGGACATTGAGGGAGCTGGCTGCACCTGATTTCACTATTGAAGATTTGTGCATCCAGTATCCCGATGACCCGTATGAGCTAAGGTCTGGACTAATTCATTTGTTGCCCAAGTTTAATGGTCTTGCAGGTGAGGATCCTCATAAACATCTCAAGCAGTTCCATATTGTCTGTGCTACTATGAAACCACATGATGTGCAAGAGGATCATGTTTGTCTTAAGGCATTCCCACACTCCCTAGAGGGGCTAGCCAAGGATTGGTTGTACGATCTGGCCCCTAGTTCTATCACAGTCTGGGATGACCTGAAGAGGGCATTTTTGGAGAAATTCTTCCCTGCATGCAGAACAACAACAATCCGAAAGGATATATCAGGCATCAGGCAACAAAGTGGAGAAAGTCTCTACGAGTATTGGGAGAGATTCAAGAGACTGTGTGCGAGCTGCCCCCACCATCAGATCTCAGAGCAGTTGCTTATTCAATATTTCTATGAAGGTCTCAACCTCATGGAGAGAAACATGCTTGATGCTGCAAGTGGTGGTGCCCTAGGAGACATGACACCTTTAGAAGCCAGAGTCAAGATTGAGAAGATGGCTTCCAATTGTCAACAATTCCATGCAAGGGGCAACAGCGATGCAATCATAGTGAGAGGAGTGAATGATGTTGGCACAAGTTCTGGTAAGGTTGAGAAGCTTGAACAGAAGATAGATTCACTTACAACTTTGATCACTCAATTGGCCATCAACCAGAAGAAGTTGTCTCTGCCTGCTAGATTATGTGGCATATGCACATCCGCTGAGCACCCCACAGATGCATGTCCTTCTGTGCAGCAGCAGCCCACGACTGGTGCTGACCAACCTGAGGCATATGCCGCCAACATCTTCAACAGTAGAAATCAGCAGCCACAGAACTTTGATCTCTCTACCAACAGATACAACCCTGGTTGGAGGAACCATCCCAACCTGAGATGGTCTGATCAGCAGCAACCTTCACAGGTTCAATTTCAGAACAATTCTAGACCACCATATGTACCTCCTCCAGTCCAGCAACAGAGACAACAACAGGCTAATTCTGCACCACCAGCTCCTAGTACTGAGCAGCAGCCTTCATTGAAAGAGCTGATGAAACAGATGACCATGCAAAATCTCCAATTCCAACAGGAAACTAGAGCATCCATTCAAAGACAAGAGGCCTCCATTCAATCTTTGACCAATCAGATGGGACAGATGGCAACAGCAATCAACACTATGAAATCTCAGAATTCTAAAAGTTGCCATCCCAAACAGTGATCAATCCAAACCAGAATGTGAATGTCATTAGTCTAAGGTCAGGGAAGCAGATTGTCACACCCACACCAGAATCTGACCTCAACAAAGATGATCTAGTTTCAACCAACAAGAAGAGCCAAATGGTCGAGGAGAGTGAGCACACAAGTACCAGAAAATCCCATTCAGCTCAGCCTTCCACAAGCACAACACCTGCTGCTGCCCAACAACCACCCCCCATTCCTCTTCCTTTCCCACCAAGGGGGGTGACTCAAAGCAAGAAATTGGAAGAGATTGACAAAGAGATACTTGACACATTCAGGAAGGTGGAAGTCAACATACCCCTTCTTGATGCAATCAAGCAGATTCCAAGGTATGCAAAGTTCTTGAAGGATCTATGCACACACAAACGGAAGCTCAAGGGAAATGAGAGGATCAACATGGGAAGAAATGTCTCTGCTCTTATAGGTAAACCCGTCCCTCATATTCCTGAAAAGTGTAAGGATCCTGGAACTTTCTCTGTGCCTTGTATCATAGGTAATACTAAATTTGAGAATGCTTTGCTAGATTTAGGAGCATCTATTAATGTTATGCCTATGTCTGTTTTCAAGTCTCTTTCACTTGGACCCCTTCAACCTACGGGTGTGGTTATTCACTTGGCAAATAGATCTACTGCCTACCCCGCAGGTTTGATAGAGGATGTCCTGGTTCGGGTTGAAGAGCTTATCTTTCCTGCTGATTTTTATATTCTTGATATGGAAGAGGACACCTCTCGTAGTGATGTCCCTATCATATTAGGGAGACCATTTTTTAAAACAGCCCGAACCAAGATAGATGTGCATGCAGGTACACTTTCCATGGAATTTGATGATAGTGTGGTTCGATTCAATATTTTTGATGCTATGAAACATTTTTCTGATGACCACTCTGTCTTTCATGTTGACTTGATTGATGATCTAATTGATGAGCATGTTCTAGACTTTTTGCATGATTATGATTTGCCATCTTTCACTAGCTCATTTACTTGTTCTGCATGTTCTGATTCCGAAATGTGCACTGCATGCATTGAAATTGACCAGTTTTTAAATTCTGCTACTGCATCTGTTGATTCATATGATATAGATTCAGATCATGCTAACCCTAACCCCATTTCTGTTTTGCATGAGTCTAATTCACTTGTTCAGGTGCAGGCGGCAGAATCCAATTCTGCTGCTCCTTTAGTTCCATCTGTGATGTAGGCACCTTTATTGGACCTGAAGCCCCTTCCTCCTCATCTCAAATATGCTTACTTGAAGGCTGAGCAGAAACTTCCAGTGATCATCTCTACCTCCCTTTCTGTTGATCAAGAGAAGCAGCTGCTGGATGTGATTAGAGCAAACAAAAGGGCAATAGGATGGACTTTGGCAGACATACCTGGTATTAGCCCATCCATGTGCATGCATTGGATTTTATTGGAGGATGGGGCTAAACCAGTGAGACAACCCCAGAGACGGTTGAACCCCCAGATTCTTGATGTGGTAAAGAAAGAGGTCACTAAGCTGCTGCAAGCTGGTATTATCTACCCCATTTCAGACAGCACTTGGGTAAGCCCGGTTCAAGTAGTTCCCAAGAAGTCTGGGGTGACAGTTGTCAAAAATGAAAAGGATGAGCTTATTCCCACTAGAGTGCAGAACAGTTGGAGAGTCTGCATTGATTATAGGAAGCTCAACCAGGCGACCCGCAAGGATCACTTTCCTCTTCCCTTCATTGATCAGATGTTGGAGCGCCTGGCAGGTAAATCTCACTATTGCTTCTTAGATGGTTTCTCTGGTTATTTCCAAATCTGTATTGCACCAGAGGACCAACATAAGACCACATTTACCTGTCCTTTTGGTACATTTGCTTATAGGAAGATGCCTTTTGGCCTATGCAATGCTCCTGGCACTTTTCAAAGATGTATGATGAGTATTTTTAACGACTTACTTGAGCATTGCATAGAGGTCTTCATGGATGATTTTAGTGTATATGGTTCCTCTTTTGATGCATGTCTTGATAGTTTGTCTAAGGTGCTTAATAGGTGCATTGAGACTAACCTTGTCTTGAATTTTGAAAAATGTCATTTTATGGTAGAACAAGGCATAGTCTTAGGGCACATTATTTGGCATAAGGGCATAGAGGTTGACCCTGCTAAGCTGCATGTAATATCACATTTGCCTTACCCCTCTTGCGTGCGAGAGGTGCGTTCTTTTCTTGGCCATGCAGGTTTCTATCGCAGGTTTATTCAGAACTTTAGCAAGATAGCCCTTCCACTATCCAACTTGCTTCAAAAGGATACCACATTTGAGTTTGGAGACCAATGCAAGAAGGCATTTGATGAGCTAAAGAGAGCACTCACCACCACTCCCATCATCCAACCACCTGACTGGACTCTCCCATTTGAGCTCATGACCGATGCCTCGAATTATGCTTTGGGAGCAGTTCTCTCCCAAAGGGTTGGTAAGATGTCTCATGTGATTTATTATGCATCTAGGACTTTAGATTCAGCACAAGTTAATTACACCACAACTGAAAAAGAGCTATTAGCCATTGTCTTTGCACTTGATAAGTTTAGATCATATCTACTAGGTTCTAAGGTTGTGGTGTATACTGATCATGCTGCTCTGAAGTATCTTTTGAAAAAGACAGATTCCAAACCTAGGTTGATTAGATGGATGTTGCTCCTCCAGGAGTTTGATCTTGAGATTCAGGATCGGAATGGTGCGCATAACCTTGTCGCAGACCACTTGAGTAGAATAGAGAGAGAGAGGAGGATGCATTTCCTATCCGGGATGACTTCCTGGATGAGCAGCTTTTAGTTTTGCATGTTTCACATCCCCCTCCCCTTATTCCTTGGTTTGCTGATATTGTAAATTATATAGTTGCATCTGTTTTTCCACCCTTGGCATCCAAAGCTCAAAGAGACAAATTGAAGAGCGATGCCAAGTATTATGTATGGGATGACCCCTATTTGTGGCGTTTTTGCAGTGATCAGGTCATTCGCAGGTGCATTCCAGACCAGGAGATCCAATCGGTTCTCCAATTTTGCCATGCTTCACCAGTTGGAGGCCACCTTGGCACTCAAAGGACAGCACGAAAGGTGCTAGATTCTGGATTTTATTGGCCTACCATCTTCAAGGATGCGAGCAAAATCTGCAGCTCATGTGAGCAATGTCAAATGGCAGGAGGCACCCTATCTTGGAGGCGACAGATGCCGCAACAACCTATGTTGTTCTGTGAGGTGTTTGATGTCTGGGGTATATATTTCATGGGGCCCTTTCCTGTTTCTTTTGGTTTTTATTATATCTTACTTGCTGTGGATTATGTATCCAAATGGGTGGAAGCTAAGGCCACCAGGACTAATGATGCTCAGGTTGTTGTAGATTTTGTCAGGACTAATATCCTTTGCAGGTTTGGCATACCTAGAGCCATAGTCAGTGATCAAGGCACACACTTCTGCAATAGATCCATGCAAGCTTTGCTCAAGAAGTATGGGGTTGTGCACAAAGTTTCTACACCATATCACCCTCAAACCAATGGGCAAGCTGAGATTTCAAACAGAGAGATCAAGCGGATTTTGGAGAAGATGGTGAAGCCTAATAGAAAGGATTGGAGCACACGATTGGAGGATGCTCTATGGGCCCATCGGACTGCTTACAAGGCACCCATAGGGATGTCACCTTATCGGGTTGTTTTTGGTAAGGCATGCCACCTGCCTGTGGAGATAGAGCACCGTGCATATTGGGCTGTGAAGCAATGCAACTTAGCTCTTGATCAAGCGGGTGAGGAGAGGAAGCTGCAGTTGAGTGAGCTAGATGAGATCCGTTTGGAGGCCTATGAGAACTCCAAGTTCTACAAAGAGAAGACCAAGAAGCTCCATGATAGCTCAATTTGCAGAAAGGAGTTCTTGGTTGGTCAAAAAGTGTTGCTCTACAACTCTAGGCTTGGACTCATGAGTGGAAAGCTCCGCTCTAAATGGATTGGACCGTTTGTAGTCACCCAGGTGTTTCCTTATGGCACTGTGGAGATCAAGAGTGAGTCCACAGACAAGAGCTTCAAAGTCAATGGTCACCGACTCAAGCCTTTCCTCACTACCCCTTCTTTGGATGATGCACCTATGGAGGAAGCCTCATTGGTCGACCCCATTTTTGACCCACCATGATTTAGGGAGTCTTCTTTTCTCCTTCTTTACTACTTTTATTCCACTTGTCTATATCTGTCTGATTCTGCTATTTGTTTTACATTGAGGACAATGTGTGATTTAAGTGTGGGGGGAGAGTAGTTTAGGTTGCATATTTTTGCTTTGATTTTTTAGGTTTTGCTAAGTTTTGGGCATTTTCTTGCATGTTTTTGCTTCATTTTAGTAGAGTCTTGGTATCTTGTGTCTGAATTCATGCATTTCTGTGTGTAAAGTTGCTTTTGATAATTAAGAGGTGGTAACACTGTGATAGAATTGTCCCTTTTGTGAGGATTTGAGCCTTAATTGTGGGTGGATTGCTATATATGCCACCTAATTTTTCTTTCATGTGTGATTGCACTCTGGATTACTTGCACTCTAGAACTTGACTTGACTCTTGTTGATACTTGATATTCCCATGCACATTTTGAAATGATTTAGGCATTGTTTTTTTTTTCTTGAATAAGCCACTAGCCATATGAGCCTACCTTGAATGAATTTATCCTTTGATAGCCCCTTTGAGCCTTTATATCCCTTTTCTTTGTTCTTTAGCTCATTACAAGCCTATGACTGAAAAACCATGATTGTCCTAACCTTAGGGAATGTTGGAGCTTTGGAATTGTTTTGGGAATGGGTATTAAGTAAGCGAGGGTGCTTTGTTCTTCATCTCTTGTGAGTTCTGGGTTTTGCCTCTATGGTCGGTGATGTGATTATGGCTTTATCTCATTATGCCATTTTTGTTGTTTCTTCTTTCCTTTCGTTCATGAAGTTCTGCAATGAAAAAAAAAATTGAAAAAATGAATGAAGAAAAAAAAAATGGAATAAAAGGTTGATTGAGGCATGGAGGTTTGGAATTAGAGGTTGTTGTTATGTTTACCATTTCATTCTGGGGTGGATTGTGCTTATTTTTTTTACTTGTTCCCCATTGCTCCTCTATTCCCTGGGTTTTAGCTACATTTCCCATATTTTTATCCTACCTTGTCCTTGGCCTCATTACAACCCTGAAAAGACCTTTTGATCTTAATGTGCATGTGTATTGATTGTTGATGTTAGAGGCTTGTCAAGCTTATGGTTGTGTTTGTTTTTCATGATGTGCCTTGAGTGTAAACACTGATTAACCTTAAACACTTGAGTGTAAACACTATTGAGTGATCCTTGTGAGTTTCTATCATCTTTGTGACTACCCTCTTGATGTCATTGGTTTTCTTTGCATATTTGAAATAATTGGATGATGTTAATGGATGCTTTGATTCTTTGGTCCTTATTCTCTTCGTATGCTCGATTTTGCCCATTTCTTTGCATTTCCTAGAATTCATTGTGAAGTATGTAATCTCTTAGGTTTGCATTCATTAGTTTTAGTAATCTTGTTACATGATTCACTTTGGTGCATATTGATTTTCTCAGTCCTAATTCTTAGTTTTGCCCAGGAGTGCAAAAGGATAAGTGTGGGGGTATTTGATGATCATTTTATTTCCCATTTTTCCTTGCATTATTTTACTCCTATTATTGATACTTGTTGCCTATTTGACATTGTTTAGCTTGATTTAGTGATTTAGAGTTTATTGGACTAATATTCTGAATATTGTTTAATTTGGGATTATTTAGCCTAATTAATTCTATTTCTATTTTCAGGTCATATTTGGCACAAGGGTTTTTTGGACATTTTGGGAATGAAGATTTAATTTTGGAAGAGAAGATATATGATGAAGTGAAGATTGTAATCTATCTTTAGGATTAGTTGAGATTTAGTTATATCTTTTAAGATTTAGATTTTATCTATAAGATATTTTTAGATTTAATTTAGAGATAAGCTTTCCTTAGGATTTGGGCCCATGATTTAGGCCCGTTTTGTGATTTAAAAAGCCAAATTCGTGTAAACCCTGGGGAGAGACCTTCCATTCACGTTTTTTTTACATTCTCTCTCATAGAGAAGGCTTAGTTTTGCTCTCCAAGCTTGTGGTGGCTGCTAGGGTTTCTCTCTCTTCCCTTTTTTCTACACGTTTTTGACTTGTTTCATCATGGAAGGCTAAACTCTTAGGTTAAATCCCTTTGGTAATGTATCACATACTCTTGAGGTTTTGTTCTTAATGCTATTTCGTTTTTATTCACTGTTTTCATGCTTATTGATATGTTATGGTTCGCTTAGTTCCATTCTATAGAGATAATCCATGTGTATGAATGCTTAATTTATGCAAACTCGTAAAAACTCCATGCTTTGGCTTTTAATGCTTAATTAGAGGTTTGGGTTTTGGGGTGAGAATTGAATTTTCGCTTAGTATTTAATTCTCACGAGTTGGACAGTGAAGAGGAAAGAAATTGATCTTTTGTGACCGATGATAGAGTTGTGAACGCGAGCCAAAGGGGTTTATCCGCTTTTCCTTATCTGTTTCTTCGTTTTGATTTAATTCTGTTTTGATTTCAATTATTCAATATTCAATACAAAAAAAAACCCCTGTTTTCTATGCATACTATGTGTTCGACCTTTTGCTTGATAAGATATTCCTTGGGAGACGACCTAGGAGTCACTTCCTAGTACTATACTTAAACTGTTTTTATTTGTATCGGGTACGGCCTCGATCAACAGCTGTGTCAACTTCTCTAGACTGTACTTCATGTTGATTGGTAGGAAATGGGCACACTTTTTCAGTCGATCCACCACGACCCAAATAGCTTCGCACCACGACCTAGTTCTCGGTAGGCCTGAAACAAAATCCATCGAAATGCTATCCCACTTCCATTGTGGAATTTCTAAAGACCTGAGCAATCCGTCGGGCCTCTGGTGTTCAATCTTGGCCTTTTGACAAACCAAGCACCGAGATACATAATCCGCCACGTCCGATTCAACTTCAGCCACCAAAATAACCTCTTCAGATCCTGGTACATTTTTGTGGCTCCCAGATGCAGACTCATCTTTGTTTTATGGGCTTCCTCCATTATATCTCTTCGAACTTCGAAGTCCATGGGGATGCAAACTCGGTCCCGAAATCGTATAAGACCATCTGATCCTTTAGTGAAGTCGGGTTCATCCTTGTCCCTTTCTCTTTCCAGCAATTTCTGGAGCTCTGAGTCGGCGGCCTGTCTTTCCTTGATGAAACCCAGAAAGTCATTGGTCACCTGCAACATCTCGAGTATGACACTGCTTTCCTTCTTTTGTACTCCGAGATTGAGATCGCTAAATTCCCGCATCAATTGCATCTCTCGGACCATCATATTACTCAGATGAAGGTTCTTTCGGCTCAACGCGTCGGCCACCACGTTGGCCATTCCAGGATGATAATGCAAATTGAAGTCGTAGTCTTTCAAGAATTCCACCCATCTCTGCTGCCTCATATTTAATTCTCTTTGGTCGAACAGATAGCCGAGACTCTTATGGTCGCTGAACGCTTCAAATTTTGTGCCATATAGGTAATGCCTCCAAATTTTAAGAGCAAACACCACAGAAGCCAATTCGAGATCATGAGTGGGGTAGTTCTGTTCGTGTTGCCGAAGCTGTCGAGAGGCAAAGGCCACCACTTTTCCTTGTTGCATCAGTACACAACCCAGACCCTGCTTCGAGGCGTCACAGAACACATCAAACGCTTTGGTCGGTTCTGGCAAAACCAATACTGGTGAGCTCGTCAATCTTTTCTTCAGCTCTTGGAAGCTCTGTTCGCACTCTTCGGTCCACTGGTAAGGCACATCCTTTCTGGTTAACGATGTCAACGGAAGGGCCAACTTAGAAAACCCTTCAATGAATCTTCTATAATACCCTGCAAGACCGAGAAAACTCCTGATCTCGGTTACCGAATTGGGTCTCTCCCACTTAAGCACAGCTTCCACCTTAGAGGGATCAACCGCAAAGCCTTGCTCGGAGATTACGTGACCGAGGAAATGAACCCCTTTGAGCCAGAAACTGCATTTCGAAAGCTTGGCGTAGAGTTCTTTGTCCTTCAAAATTTGCAATACTACCCTCAAGTGCTTCTCATGTTCGCTCGGACTTTTGGAGTAAATAAGGATGTCGTCAATGAAGATATCACAAACGAATCCAAATAGGGTCGGAAGATCCTATTCATATAATCCATAAAGATAGCAAGGGCGTTGGTAAGTCCGAAAGGCATGACCACATACTCAAAGTGCCCGTACCTTGACCTGAAAGCTGTCTTCGGAATATCTTCCTCTTGGATGCGAATCTGGTGGTATCCTGATCGAAGGTCTATCTTTGAGAACACCGACGCTCCCTTAAGCTGATCTAGCAAGTCATCAATCCGAGGGAGGGGATATTTGTTCTTCACCGTTACTGCGTTGAGCTTCCTATAATTGGTGCACATCCTGAGGCTACCATCTTTCTTTTTAACAAACAGAATTGGGCTCCCCAGGGTGACACACTCGGCCTAATTAGCTATTTGGCCAAGAGTTCCTCCAATTGTTTCTTAAGCTCTTCCAGCTCGGGAGGTGCCATTCGGTACGGAGCAATAGAAATCGGCCCCGTTCCTGGAATCAGGTCGATACTAAACTCCACTTCTCTTCTTGGCGGTAAGCCAGGCATTTCGTCCGAGAAGACTTCTGGGAATTCGCCGACTACAGGGATTCGATCTATGCTTAGTTCCTCTGTCGCCTCTAAAACTGCAATGGACGAATCACTGAAGATCACAGTTTTCTTATGGAAATCGAGCAGAACATGGTGTTGGAACATCCAATCCATGCCAAGGATAATATCTAGTCTAGTTAGGGGCAAGCAAATTAGGTTGACCTTAAACTCTCGGCCTAATACTTGGATAGGACACTCCAAGCACATTTGAGAGGTGATCACAGAAGAATTGGTAGGGGGTAGAGATGGACAACTTATAAGGCATTTCTACTGGGGATAATTTCAGCTTGTTCATATAGTCGATAGAAATGAAAGAATGCGTTCCTCCACAATCAAATAACACAGCACAGGGAACGCTGTTTACTTGACAAGTACCTCGGATTAACTCATCCGTGTCAGTCACTTCTTCGCCATCCATAGTGTAAACTTTGCTTCTCTGCATCGGTCGGTTAGCACCAGTCTGCTGAGCCCTTGCCACATTAACTTCTTCCTTCACAATATTCTCGGTACACCGAGCTGAAAAATGGCCAGGCTTGCCACAGCGAAAACAGGATCCTCTTGCTCTGCTCGGATCCAGACTCCAGCATTCTCCCTTGTGTTGCTTTCCACAGTGCTGACATATTGGATAGGGGCCAGGGACAACCACCATCTGACCACCGCTCCTTGATACTGCTGGTGCCTTAGAGCTCGGATTCACATAGGGGGCAGACCTCTGAACGACTCCTTTTCCCCTAATTGGACCCACTGCTTTCTGTGCCGACGTGCTTCGCTTTCCGTCAGCCTTTCTTCTGAGCCCCTTCTCATATGTACTAGCCATATTCACCAACTACGAGAGATTGGCCACATTCTGATACTCGAATGCAAGTCGAATATCATCACGGAGACCAGACTCGAATTTGATGCATTTGGTGCGTTTCGTCAGCATCTCGGTAGCTACCCGAGTAACAGATCAAGTCCTCGAACTGAGCTGCATATTCCCCGACACTTAAATTCCTTTGCTCCAGCTTGAGAAAGGCGAGCTCCTACTCTCTCCTAACATCTTCAGGAAAATACTTGCCGAGGAATCAAGTTCTGAACAAGTCCCAAGTATTTTCTTGGTTAACCGCTTCCGAACCCCGACGCTGCTGCTCCCACCAGTGCTCAGCTTCACTAGCCAATACAAACTCGGCTAGCCTCACCCTGTGATCATAGGGTGGTTGCAGGGATCAAAAAATCTTCTCAATTTCTTGGAGCCATCCCTGAGCTCCGTTTGGATTGTAGCCCCCTTCAAACCGAGGTGGTTCATTCTTCCTAAATCGGCTCATCCAGTCGATCTCGACCGGAGCCGGCGGTGGAGGTTGAAGGGCTGCAGCAGCAGCTGCTGCGGCCGCGGCTATGTTCTGGGCAAGATTCTCAGCCTGGTTCGGTTGAGCTTGCGCTTGGTTCTGCTGCAGTTGAACCAGAGTTTCCAAGACGGCAGCAATTCGGTCATTATCAGCCCTTATCCCAGCCATACTGCTTGGTCATGGAGAGAAAGCCAATTAACGATCGAATAATTAATTAATAATGTATATATACATCTATAAGCTCTATTGACTAATCTAGACACTTAACTCTACTTATCTGTTACTCTCTTGGTGAGTAACCACTAGAGTCACTTGCAACTCCAATAGGCCAAGGAGAACCTGGCTCTGATACCAAAAATGTAACATCCTAATTAAATAATTACCCTTAAACCAAAAATTAGGACTCAAAATTTTCTTTTTAAAAATGGCATAAAAATAATAGTAATGATAATAATGATAATAATTCATTTCATATCATGCTGCCTACAGAGATCCAGCGGAAGACTAATTCGTACAAAACATATGAAAGCAAAACAATTCGATTACATCTTCAGAATCACACAAAACGTGAGTTACAAAAGCAGTGTTTTAGATCGGCCAAAGGGCCGAGACCTAATTTAAATTCCGACTCTAATGACCTACTCTCCATGTGAGGGAGAGTGAACCTGCTCGGCCGGGGACTGCGTCTGCTCGGGCTCGGTACCTGAAAATGGTAAGGAGGTGAGCATTACACAGTGTTAGTTCCATGATGAACATGATGAATGTTTTGATAATGACAAAGTGTTTTTGAACAAGCTACAAGTGTTGATCAAGTTTCAAGCTCAACAAGCAACAACAAACATCAAATGAAGAAGAGAGAAAGCAAGCTCATGAAGACCTAAGTTTGAGTGTATTTGTATTTCTTTTATCTTTTGCCTCTCAAGCTTCATAGGTTTTTTTTATTTGGGTAGATTATTATAGAGGGTAGTGAATCTCATTCATAAGTCATGATTTAATCATAATTTGAGTTTTCACTTAACCTAGAATCAATAGGTGGCTTAAAGGTTTTAAAGGAAAGGTTGGATTTTGAGAAAACAAGTTTTGAACATGTGCAGTACCAACTTAATCGATTAAGTGACTAACTTAATCGAGTACTACTCGAGTAGTCTGCAACTTAATCGATTAAGTACTGCTGAACTGATTTTTAAAATACGTTTTTCACTTCTCAAAATCAGTTTTCAAGTGCTACAACTTTTGGGTATTCTATATAAACCTTTTCCTATTATTTGTGATCAATTAGAATCATTTCATACAAGTTTTACAAAGAATCAAGCCACTCCATTCTCTCTCATTTTCTAAAGATCAAAGTTCTCATATTTTCATATTCTTTGATCAAGAACCTTTGAATCTCTTATGGTGAATTGTCATAACTCTTGATTGAGATTCATAGGATTGTTTTGTGTTTTCTATTGTGTTGTAATCTTTGCAAGAAGGCAAGCCACTACAACAAACAAGAAGCCTTGGTGTGTCGATTTTATCATCAAGCAAGTGCATTCTTATTGAAGAAGAAGAAGAAGTCTTGGTTGTGAATCAAGCAAGTGAAGCCTTGGTGTGTGGTTTATCATCAAGCAATTGAAGACTTGTTGTGTCGATTATCAACAAGGGGTAGAGGTTAGATTAGAGAGAAGATCAATAGGATTACAAGGCAAGGGTGTCGGTTATCTCTTGTAAGCTAGCAAGAAGGGAGTCTTGTGAGGCAATCACTTGTAATTTGAGAACTCTAATTCCTCATAGTGAAGAATCTCTCTTGGTTGAAGAGGGGACTGGATGTAGCTTTCAAGCGGATGAAAGTGAACCAGGATAAATCACTGTGTCGTATCTCTAAACCCTTACTCTTTATATTCAAGTCATTTGATTGCGTTCTTGGTTGAAAACCTAGAAAGATTGATTTTCATAATTGATTGAATTGAATCTTTAATTGTTCAAATTGATAAAGGGAAAATCATTTTCATAACTAGGTTAATCAATAAGAATATATGTGTTAATCATTTCCGTTGAATCTCTGATCTTTCGTGTGAATTGATTGATTTTCGTATGCGAATGAAAACTTGATTTTTCTGGTTTCTGCAAGTAATACTCGAGTACACGACTTGCTTAATCGAGTAAGTATTTTTGATCTCTCAGACTTAATCGATTAAGTTGCAGATTAATCGATTAAGTTAGTGAAAATTTGCAAAAAACTGTTGTTTTGATTGTTTCGATTTGTTTCATTCGAAAATCTTTCAAGGTAGCTTCAACACCTATTCAACCCCCCCCCTTCTAGGTGTTTTCCTAGGGTTCCTAAGTCTCTCCAACCAGCGGTTTCCTCAATTGGTATCAGAGCTCGGTCGAAAGACACGAGCATAAGAGCTTTTTCGTAAAGATCCTTTAAGAAAATCGCAATGGGTTCCATGAATCCCTTTGGTGGTGAAGGTGCTTCAATAAGTCGTCCTCCATTGTTTGCCGGAGAAGGCTATGCATATTGGAAAGTTAGAATGAAAATCTTTATCCAAGCCATAGATAGTGAAATTTGGAAAGTAGTTGAAAAAGGTCCTCATATCCCCTCTAGTTTAGTTGAAGGTGTAGAACAATTGATCCCCGAGGATAAGTGGAAGGATGATGATAGAAAGAAAGTACAATATGATTATAAAGCAAATAATATCATCACATCCGCTTTATCCTATGACGAGTTCTTTAGAGTTTCTCAATGTTCTAGTGCTAAGGAAATGTGGGACACTTTACAAGTGACTCATGAAGGAACTAGTGAGGTTAGGAGAGCTAGATTGAATGCCTTAATGCGTGATTATGAGTTATTTACTATGCTTCCAAATGAATCTATAAATGATATGCAAAAGCGTTTTACTCACATTATAAATCATTTACTTGCTCTTGGTAAAATTTTTCTTCAAGGTGAACTTTCTAACAAAGTGTTGAGATGTTTAGACAGGAATTGGCAACCAAAAGTAACGGCTATTGTTGAATCTAAAAATTTGGATGCTATGGATCTAGCAACACTTTTCGGAAAGCTTCAAGAACATGAAATGGAGCTTGGACGGTTAAGTATCAATGAAGAGTCGGATAAGAACAAATCAAGGAAAGGACTTGCTCTTAGAGTCAAAAGTGCATATAAAAAGAAAGATAGTTCCGATGATGATGATAGTGAAGATTCCGATTCCGATGTTGATGAAAAAGACATGAAACTTTTGTTAAAAGAGTTTGACAAGTTTCTAAGGAGAAAAGGAAGGTTGAACAAGGACAAAAGTAAAGAGAAGGATTCCCCACACTATAAGACCAATGTGTAGTTTGCCATGAATGCGGAAAACCCGGACATCTCAAGTACTCATGCTCTAGGTATCTCAAGAAAAAGGAGAAAGACAAGAAAAATTCTAACTCTAAAAGAGCATACATAGTTTGGGATAGTGATGAAGATAACAAGAAAAGCACATCGAGTAGTTCATCGGATGATGAAGAAGCCGCTTGTCTCAACTTGATAACTCTAGTAGATGATGAAGAACAAAGTTCAAATGATGAATCAAGTTATCAAAGCGAGGATAGCAATGTAAGTGAATCTAAATCCGAAATTTCTTCTAAATATGAATTGTTACATAATGCTTATGAAGAAATGTATGAACAACTTGAAAAACTAGCTTTGAAAAACATTGAAAGAAAGAAGCTCATTTTGAAACATCAAAAAGAGATTTTAGATCTTCAAAAACAAGTTGATGAGCTTAATCTTGAAAATGAAACTCTTGATCTTATCTATGCTAGTTCTTATTGTGATTGTGCTAGTAGATTGAATGTTGTGGTTGATTGTGAGAGTTGCAAGTTGCTCAAGGATGAAAATGCTATTTTGAAAAATAAGCTTGCAAGTTTCACCATTTGTGATATTAGATTGCGCACATTGTTAAATTTTCAAAGAGAAAATTCAAACAAGTTTGGTTTGGGTTATACTAATGCTAAGAGTAAATCTCATAGAAATGTTGTTGATTTTTCTAAAGTTGATTTTTCAAATCGTCCAACATGTTTCTATTGTGGTACTCATGGACATACTTCAAATGTGTGTTATGTTAAAGTGCATGGTATACCTAAAGGAAATTTTGTTTGGATGAAAAAGGGTGAAAGTCCCTACACTAACAAAAATGGATCCAAAACCATTTGGATACCAAAAAGCAAAGTATGATTGTTTTGTAGGTTTGATTGAAGATGCAAATGAATGACACATGCCCTCAATTGGTCTCAACTATGAATGTCTATATTCACATCTTCAATTGGTATCACACTTGCATCTCAAGTGAATGTCCTACAAAGTGGTAATATTTGATATTGATATATTATCTCAATTGGTATCTTCTCAATTGATATTACTTTTCTAAATGTTTAGTTAATTCAATTGGTATCATTGAGTTGATTAAAGCATGATGATCATATAATTGAAATCTTATTAAAGTATGATGCTTTGGTGTTATATTTCTTTACATTGATATCTTCTTTGTTAAGTGATACTATGATCTTTTTAGTTCTCAATTGGTATTATATTTCATTGTTATATTCTCTTACCAATTGATATCACATTTCAAAGTATAGCTCTATTGTATTTGTTCAATTGGTATCAATGTTGTGAAGAAATGATCATTGATTTCTTACCTTGGCTTAGATCTTATATTTCAATTGGTATATATTTCTTTTTGATAATGCCAAAGGGGGAGAAATGGTATGTTTTGAAACATGGGAGAAATATGATATTATATTTGGAGAAAGGTTGTTTTGTTGTTTTTATGTAGGTTGAGCTAAGTTGTTTAAGATAGGGGGAGAATCAAGCTTCTATCTCAATTGGATTCAAGTGTTAAACATTGATTGAGGGGGAGAAAGAGTCTTCTCAAGTGATCAAATGTTTCAAGCATCAACAACTTCAATCAAATTCAAAACATGATTTGTCATTTTCAAAAAGGGGGAGATTGTTAGTTCCATGATGAACATGATGAATGTTTTGATAATGACAAAGTGTTTTTGAACAAGCTACAAGTGTTGATCAAGTTTCAAGCTCAACAAGCAACAACAAACATCAAATGAAGAAGAGAGAAAGCAAGCTCATGAAGACCTAAGTTTGAGTGTATTTGTATTTCTTTTATCTTTTGCCTCTCAAGCTTCATAGGTTTTTTTTTATTTGGGTAGATTATTATAGAGGGTAGTGAATCTCATTCATAAGTCATGATTTAATCATAATTTGAGTTTTCACTTAACCTAGAATCAATAGGTGGCTTAAAGGTTTTAAAGGAAATGTTGGATTTTGAGAAAACAAGTTTTGAACATGTGCAGTACCAACTTAATCGATTAAGTGACTAACTTAATCGAGTACTACTCGAGTAGTCTGCAACTTAATCGATTAAGTACTGCTGAACTGATTTTTAAAATACGTTTTTCACTTCTCAAAATCAGTTTTCAAGTGCTACAACTTTTGGGTATTCTATATAAACCTTTTCCTATTATTTGTGATCAATTAGAATCATTTCATACAAGTTTTACAAAGAATCAAGCCACTCCATTCTCTCTCATTTTCTAAAGATCAAAGTTCTCATATTTTCATATTCTTTGATCAAGAACCTTTGAATCTCTTATGGTGAATTGTCATAACTCTTGATTGAGATTCATAGGATTGTTTTGTGTTTTCTATTGTGTTGTAATCTTTGCAAGAAGGCAAGCCACTACAACAAACAAGAAGCCTTGGTGTGTCGATTTTATCATCAAGCAAGTGCATTCTTATTGAAGAAGAAGAAGAAGTCTTGGTTGTGAATCAAGCAAGTGAAGCCTTGGTGTGTGGTTTATCATCAAGCAATTGAAGACTTGTTGTGTCGATTATCAACAAGGGGTAGAGGTTAGATTAGAGAGAAGATCAATAGGATTACAAGGCAAGGGTGTCGGTTATCTCTTGTAAGCTAGCAAGAAGGGAGTCTTGTGAGGCAATCACTTGTAATTTGAGAACTCTAATTCCTCATAGTGAAGAATCTCTCTTGGTTGAAGAGGGGACTGGATGTAGCTTTCAAGCGGATGAAAGTGAACCAGGATAAATCACTATGTCGTATCTCTAAACCCTTACTCTTTATATTCAAGTCATTTGATTGCGTTCTTGGTTGAAAACCTAGAAAGATTTATTTTCATAATTGATTGAATTGAATCTTTAATTGTTCAAATTGATAAAGGGAAAATCATTTTCATAACTAGGTTAATCAATAAGAATATATGTGTTAATCATTTCCGTTGAATCTCTGATCTTTCGTGTGAATTGATTGATTTTCGTATGCGAATGAAAACTTGATTTTTCTGGTTTCTGCAAGTAATACTCGAGTACACGACTTGCTTAATCGAGTAAGTATTTTTGATCTCTCAGACTTAATCGATTAAGTTGCAGATTAATCGATTAAGTTAGTGAAAATTTGCAAAAATCTGTTGTTTTGATTGTTTCGATTTGTTTCATTCGAAAATCTTTCAAGGTAGCTTCAACACCTATTCAACCCCCCCCCCCTTCTAGGTGTTTTCCTAGGGTTCCTAAGTCTCTCCAACCACCAATTGCGGTTTCCTCACACAGAACTTAAGTAAGCAGTTTCTAATATGACATACCGAACTACTAAGCCAAACGCAAGTAAGCAAATAGCATATTAACAGATATTCATTCAGATGACATATCACATAAACACAACCTCATTTTACTCGGTCCATGATAAATTTTCCACTGTATACCTACCGACCATTTTTACGCATACATTCCGATTGGTTACCCTTGCACTCTTTCCTCAATTCTTATCCTGGACTACTCTGTCTCTCTTTCCTTTCTCGGTATTCGTTTCCTCTCTCGGTCTCTTTTCTCATCATTAATCTTTTACATATCTTACAATCTTTTACTCCTCTCGGCCGCATACACCCAGTGCATGTCTTACACCATTTAGGGTCGGATTTCGGAGTGTCCATAACTACGAGTACCCAGTACCCGTCTTACAGCTGTACATACCCAGTATGCGTCTGACGCGATCAATGCACGCACCCAGTACGCGTCTTCTATGACCAAGAGCACTACCGCCGATATTTTCTATGGAGTTAAGGAGTGTCCATAACCGCGAGCACCCAGTACTCGTCTTACAGCTGCGCCTCTCGGCGTCTTACGCGATCAATGAACGCACCCAGTACGTGTCTTCTATGACCAGGAGCACATCCCACCGATTCCGTTGCTCGGAACCTTGTGTGAGCCATAACTGCGAGTACCCAATACCCGTCTTACAGCTGTGCATACCCAGTATGCGTCTGACGCGATCAATGCACGCACCCAGTACGCGTCTTCTATGACCCGCTCACACAACCATTTCTCTTTAATTACTCTCTTATCCTTTAGAATATTCATTACTCGGCTCCTCTTAGCTCAACCCTCTTGTTACCCTATTCGCTCGTTTTCCCATTATTTAATTCCTTAATTAATATTTTCTTCTTCCAGCAGTTAACCACATTCCCCATAACCCTTCTCGGCCTCTCACGCTCAGTCCACAGATATGTTTAAAGATACAAACATAAGCAACAATATCACAATTCATACATCAACAAAATATGATTAATACAATTAGCAAACATACAAATATTTCCACTTATTTCATGAATACGTGACGCTAGTTCATTTATTAGTTTTCCTTGTTATTCATCTTTCTCCCTAGTATTATCCTATGTCTCTTCCCTAATCTAACACCCACTCTTAATACCCGTTATGAGCACACTAGCAACTCAAACCTAAGCAAAGGTAACACTCACTCCTTACCTCAAGCCACGAGAGATAAGAATTTGAGGGCTTGAACGTGGCTTCTTTGTTGTTCGACCTCTTGAGCTAGGAACCCTTGAACCGCTTCTCTCCTTGTTGCACTCTCAAACACAGCGAAGATACGGGGAACGTCCGACAAGGTGAAGGGGATGAAGGAAAGTGGCTTCTAGTTGGTGAGTACTGATGGAGAAGAAGAGAGAGAGAATTACGTGAGTGAAGAGAGAGTATGTTGAACTCTTTGGTGATGGGGAACTTTCAGAGAAAATGGAGGAGACGAAGGAGAAAGAGAATGAGAAGTGTTGTTGTTTATGTTTATGGATTTTCTTTTATTCTCCTATGGGAATTAATTGTGTTGTCCTTATTGGAGGCTTCTTTGAGAAGCTTGGGATATGTGGACAGGATTTATTGGCTTCTAAGGGAAGTCACCAATAGTGACTTGAAAAGGACATAAAGTGATTGACAGCGACGTTTGCACAGAGGGCGAGAAAACCAAGGAACTAGCAACTCAGTTCGAGCTGCCATGAAGGAATAGAAGAGGGGGGACTTCGGCTTGACACAGAAAGGTAGTAGCTGTCCGAGTCTCCTCTCGATCCACACAGCGCGATTTGTTGCAGTCGGCTTATCCGGGTTAATGCCTACACTAGACTTCGTGTTTTGTCTCCATTTGGCTCGGCAAAGGTCGGTCCGAGATCCAGCATTTACTTATCTGGTCGGTCCACGCTTCCTATTTCCCTCACGACACTAAGCCTATTTCTAAGACTTCATTCGACTCTTAAATAAATTTATATTTAAATCTATTATTATATTGGATATTAAGTCTTGGGGTGTTACACCAACTCCTTAGAAAAAATAAAGATTTTCACTGGGACGACCGGTGTGAGCAAGCCTTCGTTCAATTAAAAGAATACTTGTCCAACCTGCCAGTTCTGGCTAGCCCCCATTTCGGCGAAGATCTATTTCTTTACATGTCGGTGGCCGAGGCGGCCATCAGTTCAGTCTTGGTCAAAGAGGATTCTGGTACCGAAGCCCTGGTTTACTTTGTCTGCCGAGCATTACAGGGGGCTGAACTCAGGTATCAGAAGCTTGAAAAACTTGCCTACTACCTCGTTGTTTCTGCTCAGAGGTTGAGGCAATACTTCCAAAGTCACAGAATCATAGTTTGAACAGCTCAACCACTACGGCAGGTGATCCACAAACCAGACTTGGCCTGGCGAATGGTTTCTTGGTCCAATGAATTGTCAGAATTCGAACCACCAATCAGAATATGAGGTAGTCCTAGCGGGTCTCAAAATGGTTTAAGAGCTGGCTGCAACACAAGTGAATGTTTTCAGTGGTTCTCAGTTGGTTGTCTCCCAGGTCAAAGGACAGTATCAAGCCAAGGAACCCATCCTTCATAAATACCTTGAAGAAGTGAAGCGTTTGATCTCGAGCTTCTAAGAGTTTCAAATATCTCATATCCCAAGAGATTCAAACGCCCGAGCTGATATAATGTCCAAACATTGCAGCACGAAGGGGTCGAAAAAAACAAGACTCTTATCCAACAAACTGTGGCCGAGCCGAGCGTAATCCTTGCCGTATCTTTGTCCCCCTCCTAGATGAGCACGATTCTGGCTTATCTTCAGCACGGTTTTGTTCCTCAAGACCAAGCCAAAACGCGTAAGCTGATTCGAAGGTCGGCACAATACACAATCGTCGACGGAGTTCTCTACAAAAGAGGATTTGGTTCACGCATGCTCAGGTGTGTTGATCCTTCCCAGGCCGAGGAAATCCTTGAAGAAATTCATGGAGGCATCTGCAACCACCACATGGGCGGCAAATCATTGGCACGTAAGGTAATCCGAGCAGGCTATTTCTGGCCTACCTTGCAGACTGATGCTATGGATCACGTCAAAAAATGCATACAATGCCAATTTCACAGCGACGTTTATCAACCACATGTTGAAGAGTTGCATTCCCTCGGATCACCATGGCCGTTCTATCAGTGGGGAATGGATATCATTGGTCAATTCCCCACTGCCCCAGGACAATTGAAGTACGCTGTAGTAGCAATTGATTACTTCACCAAGTGGATTGAAGAAGCCTCATTGGCCAAAATCACAACTGCTCGGATCCAGAAATTTTTCATTAATGAAGTAGTCTTACGATTTGGAGTCCCTCACTCAATCATCACCGACAAAGGATCACAATTTACTGCCACCCATTTTCAAGAGCTTGCTGTCGATCTAGGCATCTATCACTATTTCAACTCGGTGGAACACCCACAAACCAACGGACTAGCTGAAGCTGCCAACAAGGCGATACTCGACGGAATTAAGAAAAAACTCTTCAATGCTGAAGGTTCCTGGGCCGACAAACTTTCGAGCGTTCTCTAGTCACACAAACGACCATACATTCCTCTACTGAGGAAACTCCTTTCTGATTGACTTACGGTTGTGACGCAGTCATACCGATCGAAAAAAGGATCCCAATGTTTAGAGTACGAGAACGCTCGTTGGAAGTAAATGAGGCTCTCATTCAGGATGAACTGGTTCTAGCCGAGGCGATACGAGAAGCGGCAGCTGCATAGGAAAAGAAAGCAAAGGAAAGGCAAGCACAGGATTACAACAAGAAGGTTTGACCACAAAGCTTCGAAGTGGGTGACCTAGTCTTTCGACGAGCAGATATCGGCCGAGGAAATTCAGGAGTCGGCAAGCTTGGTCAAAATTGGGAAGGACCTTACAGAGTCAAATCCAAATCTGGCTCGAGAGGATACAGGCTGGAAACCCTCTTAGGCACGGAAATCAATTGTAGCTGGAATGTAGCCAAACTTTGAGCTTACTATAGCTAAGTCGTTAATTACTTCAAGAGGTCCACTATTTTACCCTCCTTGGCAGCGTGAAAGGGGTGAGCACCGACCATCCTGAACTCAGTCTCAGGTTCAGTACCTGAATTTTTCTGATGGCTGAGACAAAGGCGTCGTCAACACCTTTCTCCCAGTTGTAAAAGTTTGCGGCGGCTTTCTTCATGAAGTCGAGCGCTTTCCCTTTGAATTTCTCCAAAGAGGCAGTCAACCTTTGCACATCATTATTCAGCTCGTCATTCCTCTGCCGAGACACTTACAGAGTTCTCTCGGCCTCCTTCTTCCCCTCCTTAGCAGCCTTCTGAGAGGTTTTCAGGGCATCCCGCTCCTTCACCACCTCCCCATGATTTTCCCTTAAGTTCTCCAGCTCATATCGTACTCGAGTCGTCTCATCCGTCAAGCTAGCTTCCTTCGCAGCATAGAGCCCTCTAGCTTCTTTTTTCTCAGCATTTAGTTCGACGAAGAGGTCCTCCGAGTGTTGGGACATATAGTGCGTCAGATTGGCCCCTCGAAGCAGAAACTTTGTCAGAATTTGAGTGTATTTCACCCACTCGGAAGCTGTAAGCCCAGAATACCTGTCATGGTCGAATTCTGGGCAAACTAAGTTGGGAAACTTTTCATCCATTCTCTGGTTCCATACCGAGCTAGCCTCCTCAGTTTGTTGCTCGGTTGGAGTGGTGTCCGCGGGTGCTATTCCAGTGCTGGCACCTTCACCGATCTTAGTCTTACCCTTATCCAGACGCTGACGCCTGAGCAGTTGAACAGGAGGAGATGTGGCTCGCCCAATTGAGGCTGGGGAGGCAGCAGCAGCAACAATGGTTACCTTGTTTTCCCGCCGAGGCGACCCGCCGATAGGTGAAGCGGAGAGAGTAGGGGTGCTCGGACTTGAAGTTTCTGAGGCTGCAATAGTTGAGGGAGCTTTTCTCATTTTACTCCCTTACATCAGCTCGGCATACGAGCAGCCATGGTATCTGCAAAAGAGAATTGAATCCCATTAAACACTTAGAAGCAATATTACAAATGCAAAAATAATAAACACGAAGACTATACCGAGCTGATTTAAGACATCAGCATAGGGGAGATTTACTATCTCCTTGGTCTCTATCACCACCTTTTTAGCCCAGTATTCCTGAAACTCTCGGCATACCCTCTTCTCAAACTCGAACAACTGCTTCCAATCCGTGCTGTAGGACTTGATCCTACAATTGAAGAATTGTTCAGACCACTGCAGGGGGAAACGAGGCAACGGCCGGTTTTTCACCAGCCCTTCTGAACCAACAAACTCCATTACCGACAAAGTTGTACTTAAAAAAGAAGGGCTTAAAAGTCTTCCATGATTCAGAATACTTGGTCAGAAGGGAATAACCATTCCGGACCTTTAATGACACCCAAGGCCGTTGGGTAGATCATTTCTCAAACGCATTGGCCTGAGGAGCGAACAAGTAGAAAAAAAACGGTAATGGTGCAGGACCAGCCCATCGTCGAGCATACCTGTTGGAAAGCTCGGACAAAGGCCCATGCGTTAGGGTGCAATTGTGAGGGTGCAACCCTTAGCATATTCAGAACATCCATCTCAAACTTGGTAAAGGGCATCCTAACGCCGAGCCGCGTTACTACTTCTTCATAAAGATATAAGCTTGTGCTCTCGGTCGGGATTCGGGTGCAAATTCGTTCACTTGCTCCTACTGCAGTAACGGTATAAGAATTTTCATCTCTGTCTCCTGGGCACGGCAACATAATGGCCCTAGTTTGCTCCACCGACTCTACAGTCGTAAGCTTGGAAGGAGTTCCTACGACTTCTTGGTCGACCCATGCGTAATCAGCAGCATCTGGAGGCAAGGGAAAAAGCTCGGGATTCGACACGCACTTTCGAACCATACTTGAGGAAAAGGAGGCACACTCGGATCAGTATCAACACATAACCTGGTAATTCTAAGCTATTAGCTATTTACATTACCAATTGGGGAGCACCTCCCTCGAAAAACCTCGGTCGGACCTCCCCAATTGAATCTATTGGTACCTCTCTGTTGCCTCCTTAACCTCGCTCGTTCTACTATCTCGGCAATTTTATAAAATAAAATTCCTTGTCTTGGCTCCACCAAATTCCTCGGGTAATATATTGCTAACGGCTTAACACTGCTACTTTGATCATCTCCCATGCCTGACGAAGGCGGGTTGGAGTTCACCGAGTCCTCACTCATATTACCTCCCCTCTCTCTAGTTGAAAATTCATTCCAAGTGTTGTTAAAGAATCCCAGGGGTCGCGAACAGTGAATATCCTTCTAAAAACGCTCAAACAATAACAGCAATCACCCAACAAGGGAGAGAAAATAAAATTTTCAGAAACAGAGCATCATCCACAGGCCAAGATAGGTTTCGAAACAAAATTGGAAATACGGTTGGAAAAAGTAAAAGGGGTTACCAGGAACAGAAGGGTCTCTAAAGATGGCTAGAGACCGACAAACACATGCAAACCCAGAAACCAGAAAGAAGCAAACAGTTATGAAGAACAACATACATCAAAGATCAGTAAAAAGGGTGAGAAGAGTACTTGAATCAAGAGCTAGAGTAGAAGCTTCGAAAGTCTTGGAAAGGAAGATGTAGCAAGCGCAAATCGTCAAGAAGTCTTTGATTGAAGTCATAGAAACAAGAATCACAAGAATGCAAGAGAAAGTTTCTGGAAACTGCAAGAGAGAGAAAGAACAGGAGAAAATGAAATGGGAATTCGAAAATGAAATAGGAACTCAACCGTTTCCCCCTTTTCCAAACTTCCCTCCATTGTGAAAACAAGTTGGGCCTAAATGCTATTAAAGCCCATTACAGAGACTGTTGGACAAGACTCTCCATTTCCAAAAGAAATTATTACGAATCAGTTCCCAACGTTATAAAGGACACATGGAAGCTAAAGGAAAGACTAAAACGTCACCTCCGTGCAGACAAAGGGTCAGGGGCACAGACCATGCTTGACAGCTGGATTCCCCTTAGGAAAGTCAAAACGATCGGTCTTCTCTCGGATCACCTTTTAACTCGGCACAGGCTCAAATCACCTTACCGAGATTGTAGGCTTATGTAGTGGACCAGATTACGATCCAACCAACATCACTTAGATCCGACTAGTTAAACACTGGAGTAAGAAAACACTGACCACCTTCTGGTCGGAAGCATTTTATATCGAGCTGGGGACACTTGAGTGGTTTTCAGGCTTACGGGATCAGAGCCGAGCACATGATCCTCATCCTTATCAGCTCCAGATACGGTCTCACCAGTCTAACAACTACTCTTATATTCCCGCACAACATGATAAACTACGGGATACATATTTGTGTTTATCCGTAACAGGATTAACGAAGGCTACCTTATCAGCACCTTCACTAATCCTAATCAAACACTCCTTTCTCACGGGCCTCGTCAGAAAGCCCAGGAACACACGTATCAGGTAATCCCCTATAAGAACCACTATGCTATAGGGCCTAAGGTATGTTTTCTCCAACCCTAAGTTGACACAATCACACACCTTCTTGACTAGAAAGATCTTGATTATCCCAACTGGATATTCAGAAATCCTACGAGATCCAACATTAAAACTTGATTGGGGGCAATCCTCTGGTTCCTCCATAACCACAGGTCTGTTCTCGATCCAGGACACTTCAAGTATACATATATGTAGTTATGTTGAACTAATATATATATATGTATATATGATTGCAATATAGAAGTTTGGGTTGGAATGTGCTTGATATGTGGGTGGGTTGAGCTTTGAATGCTTGTGATGTGTGTGTGGTTGTGATTGCTCGACTAGGAATTTATGTTAGGCATTTGAGTGCCGGGGTTGCAAGAGTCCGAGCGTGTGTTCCTAGTGTCGTGGACTCAACTGAGTAGTTGGTTAGAGAATTCTAAGAAATAGTTTGAGTGCAAGAGTTGGCCTTTAGCGTAGTACTCGGAGGATTCCTTCGAAATCGTGTTTCGACGGAGTTTCGGAAGGTGTTAGACTCTATGAGGCATTTGGATGCCATCCGACCTCTTGGTTATGTCCCATGTGTTGTTGGCCTTAGGTTAGTAAGGTTCGAGAGTTGACATAAGTCGTTCGGATTAGAACGAGTGTTAGAAAGGGGTAAAGTCTAAGGTTCGTTCGTAGTTTCGCTTGATTTCCGTGTTTTGATAATTATTTTTGATATTGTGGAATTATGTTTTTCATGTTTGGAAATGTAATTTAATGTTGTGGATGTTTGGTTTAGTGTTAAGAAGGGTTAGGAACCTTTGAATCGGGTTTAAAAGTGCGAAAACCGGAGTTTCGGGGCATCTGGTGCTCCCAGGCATAAGCCGGTGCGCCCAGATGCACCGGTGCACCAATTTCTGGTGCCACAGAGGCACCGGCGCCCAGGCGTGGCTCACCAGGCACCTAGGCGAGCGCCTGGATCAGTTCCGCACCAGACTTGTGTGTGGTGCGCGCGTAGGGTTCCGTGCCCAGGTGCGCCAGACTCGTTAAAACCGCAGCAGCTGCACCAAAATCCGCACCAGCTCCATTTCTTTCTTCTTCCTCCGCTCCAAACTCCACCCCAAGCACCCAAACACCATTCCCAACCCTTCCCCATGGATCCAAGCCAAGTTTTGGCTAAACCCCACACCAAATCACTTCCTCCCTCTTGGTTGCAAGCTTTCCCTCTCTTTCCATGGAGCTTTCTCTCTCTCCTAGGGCTCTTTCTCTCTCTTCCAATCTCAAGAACCAAGTGGAGATCGGACAAGGGAGTTGGAACCAAAGTAGATCGGGGGTAGATTTAAGGTCCTCGGAGCTTCAATCAAGCTTCCTCTTCTTCTAATGTAAGGGTGAGATTTTTTCTACACTTTCAGTTAGGGATAGTTAGAGTTTATAATAGAAATTGGGGGTAATGAGTAAATTGGGATGTGAGTAATAAATTGACATTTTATTTGAGTAGGGTTAGAACTAAATGGGGTATTATGGGTTGATTTTATAATTATTAATGTAATTTATGTTAAACCCCCTCTTTTATTCTATATGAGTAGGAAGTGAAGGAGTTGATTTATGTTGCTGTGCTCTGAGACATACCTGGGTATGTCGCCTGACTTGGATGATATCTGTTGGTTGCCGTTCAATGTCGTTTGTTGTTGTTATTATTGTTATGGTCTATTGGTGCAGTCCTTATCGTTGTTGTTGTTGTTGCTATTGAACTGATTTGTGTAGGACTGAGATATGCCTGTGCATATCGACTATCTGTATATGGTGTGGGTGTTGGGCACGTGCATGTTGTTAAGTCACGGTTATGGTTATTGTGAAAGAAGTCAATGTTGGATTATATGATAAATGATTTGGAATGGTACTTCAATACTAACTTAACCAGTTAGTCGATTCTAATAACCGGTTAAGTAAGTATTAAGTACCACGTTTTATGAGGAAATATCAAAAGAACACAGACTATTGACTTCCTTTCCAATAATCATAACTATCATGCAATTGAGAAGAAAAGAGTACCAATTCTATAAATGGATTCCACGGTAAAATAAGGATAAGGAACGTGTGAAAGAGAATGATGTGAATGGGATCCAGTTATAGTTTGGCAATTGAGAGGCGCTCATTCATTGCACGAGTCCTGATTATGTGATGTGTAATGTTAGTCCATTGCCTAGTTTAGTAATTATTCTTGAGTTTTATTATGAACTGTTTACTATCTTTTAATTCAATGTGTTTTGAAAATGTCTCTGTAACATCGTAGAAAATAATAGTAATATAATAAATTGATAAAATAATATATATATATATATATAAATATTTATTTAAGAATAGGATTAAGCCGTAGAAATTGTATAAAGGTAGTGAGGTAATACGAAGCATAGGCCGACCTAGTATGTAAGTATTGGACCTTGGACCGATCCCGACCGAGCTAAATAGGGACAAACGCGAAACCTGTTGTCAAGTTCGGATTAGCCGACCTCAGAGCACCTCACTTTATTATCCGAGAAGGAAGCTCGGGCTACTGCTGTTCCTCTATACCGAGCCGACATATCCTAGCTCCTCCGTGACAGCTCATGTTGAGCTGTTGGCCCATTGGGTTTCGCACCATCCGTACCATGTACTATCATTCACTTTATGTCACTATCATTGCTTTATGTCCTTTTCAAGTCACTGTTCATGGCTTCCTTTGGAAGCCAATGAATCCTGTCCACATATTCTAGCTTCTCTAAGAAGCCTCCAATGAGAACCACACAAATATTCTTCCTAAAATAATAAAAGTGAAGCCAATCCACAACATAACACACTTTGCATTCTTACTCTCTTTCCCCTTCGTCTCTCTCTCACTTTCTCTGAAACTCCAGCACCAACAACTCCACCTATATTCTCTCTTCTTACTCACGCACAACCCTCTCTTCCACCAAGTGGTACCAACCGGAGACCCTCCTTCTCTCTGTCCTCTTTCCGTTTCGGACGCCCCTGGACAGTCGTGGCAGCCGGTGTGCAGCAAGGAGGAAAGGATTTAAGAGGTGTGAAGCTCACAAGGTCAAGCATCGAGGAAAAGCATTCTCAAACTCTCAACTCTTATCTCTCGCGATTTGAGGTAAGGAGTGAGTGTTACCTCTACTTGAGTTTGGGTTTCTAGTATGTTCATAAAGGGTACTAAGAGTGGGTGATAGATTAGGGAATGAACATAGGCTAATATTAGAGAGGAAAGGTGAAAAGGGTAATGGGAACCAATGAATAAACTAGAAACATGAATTTTAGGTGAAGAGGGAACATTATTTTCGGTTATATGCTTATATTGACATGATGGACTGGTTAAATGCTTTATTCATATTGTTGTTGTGGTATAAGTGTTTATGAGCTTTGATATTTGTTCTTTATATCTGTGGCCGAGCTAGGAGAGGGTGAGAATGGGAAGTGAGAAAATGGTAAATATGGAAAGTAGGAGAGATAGAGTAATAAGTCAGATAATGAGAAAGGTTAATGGAAAAAGGGAATGGAAAACGAGGTGAGCCGAGAGAGGCCAAGCTAAAAGAAATGGTTAAAAAGGTAAGAGGAATTAAAGAGAAATGGTTAAAAAGGTAAGAGGAATTAAAGAGAAATGGTTGTGTGATCGGGTCATAGCAGACGCGTATGGGTGCGTGCATTGATCGCGTCAGACGCATACTGGGTATGCGCAGCTGTAAGACGAGTACTAGGTGCTCGCAGTTATGATTCACACAAGGTTCCAAGCACGGAATCAGTGGGATGTGTTCCTGGTCATAGCAGACACGTACTGGGTTCGTGCATTGATCGCGTAAGACGCCGAGATGCGCCGCTGTAAGACGAGTATTGGGTGCTCGCAATTATGGACGCTCCTTACCCCATAGAATGATCGGCGGTAGTGCTCCTGGTCATAGAAGACGCGTACTGGGTGCGTGCATTGATCGCGTCAGACGCATACTGGGTATGTGCAGCTGTAAGACGGGTACTGGGTGCTCGCAGTTATGGACACTCCGATATCCGACCTTAAATGGTGTAAGACATGCACTGGGTGTATGCATCCGAGAAGAGTAAAAGATTGTAAGTTATGTAAAAGTGGAATGATGAGTAATGAATCCGAGATAGAGATGGTTTACCGAGGTAAGAGAGTAGTGGCCGAGAAACCGAGTGTAAGAATTAAGGAAAGGCAACAGAGGAACCGACCTTAGACCGAATTCCTGTAGTCGGAGAATTCCCAGAGGTTTTCTCGGACGAAATGCCTGGCTTACCGCCGAGAAGAGAAGTAGAGTTTAGTATAGACTTGGTTCCGGGAACTGGCCCGATTTCAATTGCTCCGTACAGAATGGCACCTCCCGAGCTAGAAGAGCTTAAGAAGCAGCTGGAAGAACTTTTGGCCAAAAAGCTAATCAGACCGAGCGTATCACCTTGGGGAGCTCCGATTTTGTTTGTTAAAAAGAAATATGGTAGCCTCAGAATGTGCACTGATTATCGGAAGCTCAACGCGGTAACGGTGAAGAACAAATATCCCCTCCCTCGGATTGACGACTTGTTAGACCAACTTAAGGGAGCGTCGGTAATCTCTAAGATTGACCTCCGATCAGGATACCACCAGATCCGTATCCGAGATGAAGATATTCCGAAGACAGCTTTCAGGACGAGATATGGGCATTTTGAGTATGTGGTTATGCCCTTCGGACTTACCAACGCCCCTGCCATCTTTATGGACTACATGAATAGAATCTTTCGACCCTATTTGGACTCGTTTGTGATAGTCTTCATCGACGATATCCTCATCTACTCCAGAAGTCCGAGCGAACACGAGCAGCACTTGAGAACGGTGTTGCAGGTTTTGAAGGACAAGGAACTCTACGCCAACCTTTTAAGTGCAGTTTTTGGCTCAAAGAGGTTCACTTCCTCGGACATGTGATATGCGAGCACGGTGTTGCGGTTGATCCCTCCAAGGTAGAAGCTGTACTCAAGTGGGAGAGACCCAACTCGGTAACCGAGATCAGGAGTTTCCTTGGTCTTGTAGGGTACTACAGGAGATTCATTGAAGGATTTTCCAAACTGGCTCTACCGTTGACCTCGTTAACCCGAAAGGATGCACCTTACCAGTGGTCCGAAGTGTGCGAACAGAGCTTCCAAGAGCTAAAGAAAAGGTTGATGAGTTCGCCCGTGTTGATTTTGCCCGATCCGACCAAAGCCTTTGACGTGTTGTGTGACGCCTCGAAGCAGGGTCTCGGCTGTGTGTTGATGCAACAGGGAAAAGTGGTTGCTTATGCCACTAGACAGCTTCGGCAACACGAACAGAATTACCCCACCCACGATCTCGAATTAGCAGCTGTGGTGTTTGCCCTTAAGATTTGGAGACACTACCTGTATGGCACGAAATTCGAGGTGTTCAGTGACCACAAGAGTCTTGGCTATCTGTTCGACCAGAAGGAACTGAACATGAGACAGCGCAGATGGGTGGAATTTTTGAAAGATTACGATTTCAACTTACACTATCATCCCGGAAAAGCCAACGTGGTGGCCGACGCACTGAGCAGGAAGAGTCTTCATTTGAGAAACATGATGGTCCGAGAGATGCAGTTGATGCAAGAGTTTAGCGATCTTAACCTCGGCATACAGAAGAAGGAAAAAAGTGTGGTGCTGGAAATGCTGCAAGTAACAAATGATTTTGTGGGATTTATCAAGGAAAGACAGGCTGCCGACCTAGAGCTCCAGAAACTACTAGAAAGAGCAGGAGACAAGGATGAACCCGACTTCACTAAAGGACCCGATGGTCTCGTACGATTTCGGGGCCGAGTTTGCATTCCTATGGACTTTGAAGTCCCAAGAGAGTTAATGGAAGAGGCTCATAAAACGAAGATGAGTCTTCATCCAGGAGCCACAAAGATGTACCAGGATCTGAAGAGGTTATTTTGGTGGTTGAAGTTGAAGACCGATGTGGCAGATTATGTGTCTCGGTGTTTGACATGCCAGAAAGCCAAGATCGGGCACCATAAACCAGGAGGATTACTCAAATCTCTGGAGATTCCGCAATGGAAGTGGGACAGCATTTCGATGGATTTTGTGTCGGGCTTACCAAGAACGAGATCAGGGCAGGAAGCCATTTGGGTTGTGGTGGACCGACTAACAAAGTGTGCCCATTTCCTGCCGATCAGCATGAAGTACAGCCTAGAGAAGCTAACGCAACTGTACATAAAGGACATTGTTCAGCTTCATGGTGTTCCGAGCAGCATAGTGTCGGACCGTGATCCTCGTTTCTTATCCCGATTTTGGCAGAGTTTTCAACAAGCCAAGGGTACAAAGTTGAGGTTTAGCACAGCTTATCATCCTCAAACCGATGGACAATCCGAGCGCACCATTCAGACTCTTGAGGACTTGCTGAGAACATGTGTGCTTGAACAGTCGGAAAGTTGGGAAGCACTTCTGCCCTTGGTCGAATTTACCTACAACAACAGTTTCCATTCAAGTATCGGAATGGCTCCTTTCGAAGCATTGTATGGTCGGAAATGTCGGACGTTGTTATGCTGGTTCCAGATAGGAGAAAACTTGTTGATAGGTCCTGACATTGTTCATGAGACGACCGAGAAGATCCGAATGATACAAGGAAAGATGAAAGCAGCTCAGGATCGACAGAAGAGCTATGCCGACAAGAGAAGAAAACCCTTGAACTTCATTGAGGGAGATCATGAATTCCTTCGGGTATCCCCTGTAACAGGTATCGGCCGAGCTATCAAATCAAAGAAGTTGACCCCTAGGTTTGTCGGACCATACCAGATATCGGAGAAGATCGGACCAGTAGCTTACAGAATTGCTCTGCCTCCGCACTTGTCTAAACTCCATGATGTATTTCACGTCTCACAACTTAGGAGGTACACTCATGACCCCTCACATGTGATAGCAGTGGACGAGCTGCCGCTAAAAGATAACCTGACTTTCGAAGTTCTTCCAGTCTGAGTTGAGGACAAACAAGTCAGACGGCTCAGAGGGAAGGAAATCTCTTTGGTCAAGGTCGTCTGGAATCAGAATGATGTGGAGGAAGCTACTTGGGAACTCGAGGAGAAGATGAAGCAGTCATATCCGCAATTGTTCAATGCCGACTAAATTTCGAGGACGAAATTCCTGTAAGTGGGAGAGGAATGTAACATCCTAGAAATTAATAGTAATATAATAAATTGATAAAATAATATATATAAATATTTATTTAAGAATAGGATTAAGCTGTAGAAATTGTATAAGGGTAGTGAGGTAATAGGAAGCATAGGCCGACCTAGTATGTAAGTATTGGACCTCGGACCGATCCCGGCCGAGCTAAATAGGGACAAACGCGAAACCTGTTATCAAGTTCGGATTAGCCGACCTCAGCACACCTCACTTTATTATCCGAGAAGGAAGCTCGGACTACTGCTGTTCCTCTATACCGAGCCGACGTATCCTAGCTCCTCCGTGACAGCTCATGTTGAGCTGTTGGCCCATTGGGTTTCGCACCATCCGTACGATGTACTATCATTCACTTTATGTCACTATCATTGCTTTATGTCCTTTTCAAGTCACTGTTCATGGCTTCCTTTGGAAGCCAATGAATCCTGTCCACATATTCTAGCTTCTCTAAGAAGCCTCCAATGAGAACCACACAAATATTCTCCCTAAAATAATAAAAGTGAAGCCAATCCACAACATAACACACTTTGCATTCTTACTCTCTTTCCCCTTCGTCTCTCTCTCATTTTCTCTGAAACTCCAACACCAGCAACTCCACCTATATTCTCTCTTCTTACTCACGCACAACCCTCTCTTCCACCAAGTGGTACCAACCGGAGACCCTCATTCTCTCCGTCCTCTTTCCGTTTCGGACGCCCCTGGACAGTCGTGGCAGCCGGTGTGCAGCAAGGAGGAAAGGATTTAAGAGGTGTGAAGCTCACAAGCATCTCTCGCGGTTTGAGGTAAGGAGTGAGTGTTACCTCTACTTGAGTTTGGGTTTCTAGTATGTTCATAAAGGGTACTAAGAGTGGGTGATAGATTAGGGAATGAACATAGGCTAATATTAGAGAGGAAAGGTGAAAAGGGTAATGGGAACCAATGAATAAACTAGAAACATGAATTTTAGGTGAAGAGGGAACATTATTTTTGGTTATATGCTTATATTGACATGATGGACTGGTTAAATGCTTTATTCATATTGTTGTTGTGGTATAAGTGTTTATGAGCTTTGATATTTGTTCTTTATATCTGTGGCCGAGCTAGGAGAGGGTGAGAATGAGAAGTGAGAAAATGGTAAATATGGAAAGTAGGAGAGACAGAGTAATAAGTCAGATAATGAGAAAGGTTAATGGAAAAAGGGAATGGATAACGAGGTGAGCCGAGAGAGGCCAAGCTAAAAGAAATGGTTAAAAAGGTAAGAGGAATTAAAGAGAAATGGTTAAAAAGGTAAGAGGAATTAAAGAGAAATGGTTGTGTGATCGGGTCATAGCAGACGCGTACTGGGTGCGTGCATTGATCGCGTCAGACGCATACTGGGTATGCGCAGCTGTAAGACGAGTACTGGGAGCTCGCAGTTATGATTCACACAAGGTTCCGAGCACGGAATCTGTAACACCCCAAAATTTTAATCCCCGATTAATGAAATGTTAATTATAAATTAATTATAATTAAGGATTTCTATATTAATCCCTGATTAAAATATGTGTTTATGTAGTTAGTAAATGTGTGTGTATGGATTTAATAAATGTAATAATGCATGAAATAGGTATTTTGCATATTAGTCCCTGGATTGGGACCTAGAAGCAAATATAGGAAAGATTTTGGAGGGATAGTAAATAAAATAATTATTTTTCAAAAACTGGGCAAAATACTCGAGTACTTTCTGGAATACTCGAGTATTCTGGACAGAGTTGCTCAACGTTAGTGCGTTTTGATGAGTCAACACCGAGTTACCACCGCCTTGACACAAAAACACCCTCCACAACACGTCCCAATCTGCGTGTCGAGCTGCATGAATAGCTTAGCCATGTATTTAAACCTCTGGTTGATGCATCAACACTCCATTTTGCCAATTTCTTGTGAAATTCGAGTGTTAGGGTTCTAAAATCGTTTCTAACGATTCTCCTTCTTTGAGTCAAATTGAGTAACAAGTCATACACTGATACAAAGCTCACATCACGAGCTTTGTATAGACACTAAAATCGTGAGGATTGAGTGAGCGTGGTGGAAGATTTGAGGCTTGGAAGTGGAAGCTGTTTCTGTCAAGCCTTTGTCTGGAGCTCACTTTGATTCTGATTTCTGGTAAGCTCACGAGTCTTTGAGTTCCAAATTCGATTTCTCTAGTTAGTATGTGTTGTATAGAGTCCAGAAAATCTAATTTCCCCAATTGTTATCTCTGTTTTCTATGTAAACCAATTCAATCTTGGTGGTGCACTCAAACTGTTCTGCATGTCATGCTCAAAGTGGTTTCTGGGGTTGGAGAGCTTTTTCTTGGGGATTCTCTGATTGATTCACATCTGAGAGGTAAGGGGAAGTGATTTTTTACACTAGATAGAGTTTAAATTCCATTAATTTCATTAGAGAGCCACCAAGAGGCTCTAAGGGCTTAGATTGAATAGGTACTTTGGTTTGGAGACCAATTCATGCTCTATAATTGTGTTGAGCAAGTTCTAAATCATGCATGCAAGCTTTAATGAACATTATTTCATGAGTATGTTGCTTATTTTGCAATTTGAGGTGTTAAGTTGCCAAATTGTGTATTTTATGCATTAAGGATTGATTCTCTGTCAAATCTGTAATTTGATATGAAATGAGTGTCGTAACATGTTCAATATATGGTATATGAACACTGTTGATCCTTGGATTGGACTAGAAATGATTAGAACTGGAAATGGTGTGTTAAAGTTGAGATTTCAGTCTGTTCTGCTGAGAAACACTCGAGTATTGGACAGGGTACTCGAGTAAAATGTTTGTAAAACAATGTAATTTGAGCAAGAACACTCGAGTATTGTGTCTAGTACTCGAGTATCGAGTTAGACCTGGGGACATGTTAAGGCAAACCACTCAAGTAATGCAGGGGTGACTCGAGTATTCTGGAAATCATGAAGAATACTCGAGTACCCATGAACTACTCGAGTAATTTAATGAATCTGAAACCCAAATCCCCAGAAAGTCATGAACACTCGAGTAACCCCAAGAACACTCGAGTAATCTGGAAAAGTTGAAGGACACTCGAGTATGCTGAATTATACTCGAGTAATTTACCCAGAATCTGAGAAATACCATTTTCAATTCTGACTTAGTTGGCTAAGGATTCAATAACCAAAATCCAAGGGATCTGAACTTAAAAGAAATTGACTAATATAAATACACCGTTTGGAGGACGGTCCGTTTGGATGACGGGATATGTCTAGGTGGCATGTGATATATTAATCAATTTCCTTTAGGTTTAAAAAGTAATGCATTCATTTTGGAGTTTGGATGGTAGGTCGTATATCATGTTTTTGGTAAACATGGGAGGGCCTCTGGGAGTGCCAATACGCTTGCTTGATGACACGTTGTTGACGTGGTCGGTTTTGTGGATACCGATATGGATATACCGTTTGGATGACGGTCCGTTTGGATGACGGGATGAGCTCGGGTGGCACGGATTCCAAGCTTGTCGTGTACATTCTAGGTGAATGTACGAATTGTTGTATACCTAGGAATACAACGCACTGGTGAGTGCTAGGTTGTCAGGGATGGACGTCAGAGAGTGACATAGAATGATGGAGATAGGCTTGAGAGCTAAATTCTTGCATCATACCACTCATTTAAGTTAAGTGTGATAAATGAAACAAGTATGAGCATCTTATTTGCATTCAATAACTGCTAAGTGCTAAATGTGAATGTTGATCATTGTTGCATATTTACATATTCGTACTGTACAAATTTATACTCTGTTGATTATGTGTATAGAAATGCTTACCCCTATGCCCTTGTAGGTGATGTCTCGATACATCGCTTGCATCGAGATCCGGTACTTCCTAGTGGCACATGGATCTATGAGGACCATCGTGCGGTGTTCGAGGGGGAGGTAGAGATTACCTTCTACCATCCGAACCCGCTGATACGATTTCGTCCTCGTAGATTTAGGATTCCCATTATATAAACTATGCACGTACCCCCGTTTTACACATACCATGGACCACCTCCCACACGACCAGCTCGCTCTTATCACAGTTTCCGTTTTCGACCTACCCGCTCACACCCTTTTACTTCTAGAGTCGTCCGCGAGGAGACTCCCCCTTCTGATCCGAGGAGCCCAGTTAGGGTCACTCCATCTCCCGACCCGGTACCCAGTGGTAGGGTACACTCTCCCTCGGATGAGATCGAGGAGGATCCAGTGGAGGACGAGAGCGGAGGCGAGCCTGTCATGCATTCCATTGGGAGTGATTGGAGGGATGACGATCCCTAGGTATTTGCATATGGTATATGATGAGGATCAGAGGATCCGGTGTGGGAATGCTGTGAAGGAGATACTACTGTTGTTGCTGCTGCTGCTGTGATGATGATGCTATTACCTTTTGATACTTGGAGACTACTACTATCACTACTACTACTGCTGATGCTGCCAGATCTACATGACCACCTCTAGAGTCCATATTTTGTTATGTATATATTTTGTAGATATACTTTTGAGCATTCTAGGGCTATGGTTATATTATAATGTAGATCTGTTATGGACTTGTTGGATCTTGGAGACTTTGTACCTGGGACTATGTACTTATGACTCTTTTTATATATATAAAACCTATGTTTATATTTCTATTAGTTGCATAGTCCTGTAATTTTCCGCTTACTCTGATTTAATCTTTTTAAGAGTTCGGCTACAGAGAGGAGTAGATGGTATCAGTTTTATCAACCAGAGCAAGGGTAATCTCTTTTACTTTCTATTATATAAATACGATTTCAAAATACGAATGTTATTCATCTCATGAAAGGGTTTTAGAAATTGCCGAATTTGATACAACTGTTTGAAATGACTTAGAAGTTCTTCTCCAAGAATTCCAGGTTTTGGTTTGTGCACCCGCTTCAAAAGAAAATTTTACTTTACATTTTCTAATACTTACAAGTCCATGTATTATCCAATATAATAGATTAATTACTATATTATACTTGGTGTATTCGGAAGGGTGTCACAGAATCGGTGGGATGTGTTCCTGGTCATAGCAGACGCGTACTGGGTGCGTGCATTGATCGCGTAAGATGCCGAGATGCGCCGCTGTAAAACGAGTACTGGGTGCTCGCAATTATGGACACTCCTTACCCCATAGAATGATCGGCGGTAGTGCTCCTGGTCATAGAAGACGCGTACTGGGTGCGTGCATTGATCGCGTCAGACGCATACTGGGTATGTGCAGCTGTAAGACGGGTACTGGGTGCTCGCAGTTATGGACACTCCGATATCCGACCTTAACTGGTGTAAGACATGCACTGGGTGTATGCATCCGAGAAGAGTAAAAGATTGTAAGCTATGTAAAAGTGGAATAATGAGTAATGAATCCGAGATAGAGATGGTTTACCGGGGTAAGAGAGTAGTGGCCGAGAAACCGAGTGTAAGAATTAAGGAAAGGGTACAAGGGGAATTAATCGGATGAACCGAGGTATAACTGATGTGAGCCGAGCTAAATGAGATTGTATGATATGAGCCGAGCTAAATGAGATTGTATGCATGTGAGCCGAGCTAAATGAGATTGCATGAAGTGAACCGAGCTAAGTGATGATGTATGCATGTGATATATGGTTTGATTACTTGGTATTTATGTGCTAATTGACTACTTGTGTTTGGCTTGGTAGTTCGGTATGGCATGTTAGAAACTGCTTATTTAAGTTCTGTGTAATGCTCACCTCCTTACCATTTTTCAGGTACTGAGCCCGAGCAGACGCAGTCCCCGGCCGAGCAGGTTCACTCTCTCTCACAGGGAGAGTAAGTCATTAGAGTCGGATAGCCTAGATGGGTCTCGGCCAGTTGGCCGAGCTAAAACACTGTTTTGCATTTTGGATATTGAACTCGGTGTAACTATGCTGTTTCACTTTTACTTGTTGATGTATTAAGTCTTCTGCTTTATAACTCTGATGTTTTTGTATTAATGAAAGGAAATATTACTTTGGCAATTTATCATATTCGTTTTAAAAAGAAATTTTAAATCCTAATTTTTGGGTTTAAGGGTAATTATTATATAGGGTGTTACAGTCTCACCCCTTAAGTGGTTTAACATTTTAGGTAAATGCTCAAGAAGCTTGAAGATCAGAGCGTCGCAACGGAAGAGTCGAAAGAAAGGAATTCTAGCTTTTTTTGCTAATATTGTAATTGTAAACCCAATTTGTTTATAAACGTACTTTGTAAAATGGTAATTTTGAGTTCCTCATTTTATTATAAAATTTTATTTGATTATCTTTGAAAAATAAAGCGGGTTGTTACAAATCTCACTGGCTTATTTTCCTAAAAACATTTTTTATAAGCAACAACAAACGAGAATACGTTACAGAGTAATAAGCATTCTTAAAAATCATCACCATATATATAATCAAAATCTTTCTTTTAAATTATAACCAAGATATAATTATTTTTACTTTTCTTGTATCATAAACACAAGGATATACATTTTATAAAGTAATTGTAGTTCAAACGAATTTAATTACTTTTAATAACGACAGATAAATTCATTGAAAATTAATTTATTTGTATAGGGGAAAGTGCGAGTATTACACCAATAACATAAATAAACCTATATATATTGGGTTTGCTAACATGATCCCAAAATATATATATATATATATATATATATATAAAACACTAAGAGAAAACTTACATTAAAAATTTAAGTTTACCAGTCTTGGATATTTTAAATTCAACATTTCTCCCAAATAATAAATGCCTCTATATAAAATTCAATATTAAAAAAACTAATATATTTTAATAATCTATATTTATCTGTATATAAGTAAAATGCACTACATAATATCATTAAATGTGGCTAATAAAAATACAACAACAACCCAGTATTTGCCCCACTAGGTGGATCGACTACATGGATCAAACGACATCATATGAATCTATCATAAATCGTGTCATTCGATAAAGTATTTATCTCCATATGATTTTTAATTGTCTTGCCTATGGTTTTTCTTGGCCTTCCTCTCTCTCTAGCACATGGAGTATCATCAATCCAATCTACATTCCGAAATGGGATTTCGACTGGTTTCCTCCACCATGCCCAAACTACTTAAGACAAGATTCCAACATCTTTTTTATAATAGGTGCAACCCCAACTCTTTCTCGAATACACTTATTCCTAATTTGATCTTGTTTGGTATGTCAACTCAACCATTACAATATTCTAATCTCTACTACGTGAAGTTTATTTTATTGTTGGCATTTTGCCACCCAACATTTGATCCCACACAATATTATCGCCCTTATAATAGTGCAGCAATTTGGCTCATGGGATTCGGAACCAGAATAAACAAACCATTTCCTTTTACACTGTCCATTTTCCATAGCAGCAAGGAATTACTTCATACGTTTAACTAAATATACTAGGCTTCGCCTCAAACACTGGAGGCTGTCCTTGACATATGGGAAAGGCTTAATTATGTCTGGGGTCCTTGTAGTTTGAACGTCTTTTGTGAGATACCTCTATGCTTTTTTTTAATGAATATACCCCTGTAGTTTATTCTGGTTAGGTATTTGCCCCCAACTCTTTTTCTGGCGAGTTTTTGGTTGAGCTGGACCGTCGGAGCTCCACCTGGAGCTGACACGTGGCAATCTCTTAATTTTTTTTAAATTAAAAAAATAAGACTTAATTATGTCTGGGGTCCCTGTAGTTTGGACTTCTTTTGTGAGATGTAACACCCTCACATTTATTTAGCTAAATTGAGTTTTATTAAAAAATGGTACTTGAAAATTTCTACGAAAATCCGGCAGAATTTCCTCTGTTTTTCGGACTTTCCCAAAATTTCCTGTTTGTACCTGTTCAGACCAGAGAAATTTTAAAACATAAAAACATAATCATATTACAATCAGGACAAACCTAGCGCCCGATTAATACAAATTTCAGGGCATACACTAATACATATTTTAAATTTCCAAAATAACATTTTCAATATAAACTAAAGTCCACTCGTGACAACTTTACACTCCACCACGTGGAGTGTACTCTTGCTCGGCCACGACCTGTGCAAGCTCCCCCTATACCTGTAAAAAATAGCAAGAAGGGTAGCATTACACAGAACTTAGGAAGTAACCTCTAACAAGTCATGATAATAAACTAAGCTTAACCCTATTATTAGCTCATAACAATCATACACCTTCATACACGCAATTCATTCATACATTTAATTACAATCCCTTATTAGTTAACTCTTTTCCTCTTTAACCATTCTTAATTCTCAATTCCTTTTACCTCATTTCTTACAATTACTTTCTTATCCCTGGAGCACATGGGCCTTCCAGGTTATGCTTTCTCTTTTTTTTCAGTCTTACATTTCTTTTCTTTCTTTTCTTTTCTTTTATTTTCTAATCCTTTTCTTTTCTTTTCTCATCCCTAGAGCATATGGGCCGTCCAAGTTGAGTTCAATCATCCTCGGAGCACATGGCCGTCCGAGTTTGCGCTAGTAATCCCCATAGCACATGGGCCGTCCGGGTCCTCGGAGCACATGGGCCGTCCGAGTTTGCACTAGTAATCCCCATAGCACATGGGTCGTCCAGGTCCTCGGAGCACATGGGCCGTCCGCCGATATTCATTTTAATTATCCTCGGAGCACATGGGTCGTCCGAGTTGCGCTAGTAATCCCCAGAGCACATGGGCCGTCCGGGTTGCGCTTCGATAGAGCACATGGGCCGTCCGCCGATATTCATTTTAATTATCCTCGGAGCACATGGGCCGTCTGAGTTGCGCTAGTAATCCCCGGAGCACATGGGTCGTCCAGGTTGCGCTTCGATAGAGTACATGGACCGTCTGCCGATATTTCTCTTTCTTTTATTCCAAAGTCTTATTTCTTTATTTTCCCCGAGCACATGGGCCGTCAGGGTTATGTTTCTTTATCCTCAGAGCACATGGGCCGTCCGACTTTGGTTTTCTTCCTCTTTCTCATTTAATCTTTTCTTGTTTTTCTCATTAAGTCTTTTCTTCTTTTACTTTGCTTCGTATTATCTTTCTTTCTTAAATATTTATCTTTTCTCTTATTTGTGTTTCTATTACTTATTCTTTTTCCTTTACTTTTAATTTCTCTTAGTCATTCTCCTCTCTCCTTCCTTTCATTAAAAACTTATTATCGCTTTCGTTTTATCCCATTGAGGGTTTACAAACAATCCAAACATTCACAATCGACACACATTCATACATTTCCATGTTACAACTTCTTATTCCTTTTTCTTTCTTCTTAATTATTTACTTGATTCCAATTCTTGTTTACACATCTTATTATCATCTAGGTTCCTTAACATTATTTTCATTATCTATTATTCATTCGTACATCGCACACACATACATCACGAGACACCCCTTGAATTTATGCTTCTCATTAATTACTATATATATACCTTAGGTTCATTTCAAATCCCCAATCCCTCAAACATTTCAACATACAAATCATTTACACATATATTCACACACATCCAGATATTTTCTTTGTCCTTATTTTCCTACTTAGTTTACTAGCCACAACTTCACAAACATCATCATACAACACATACACTCACACCTTCCTGTGGTTCCATTTTCTTTATTCTCATTCTTAACTTATTGTTAAAATCAACTACCCTATTGTTTATTCTCATAATTAATCTTTTCTATTCTTAGCCATCACCATAATCGACCTAGAAATCACAGTCTAAATTAAGGTAAGGCAACTCTCTTCCCTGGAATCCTAGCAATAGAAACAATATGACGTTCGTGTCCGCGCCTTACCCGAGGGTCAGTGACAACAATAGATCTAAACAGGAACACACGTTAAAACAAATTATGACATTAAAAGTATATATATATATCAACTAAATTCATATTTGTCAAAATAATAAATATATATCATTATACAATCAAAATATATAATTTTTTCCCAAAACATCTCTTTATTTGAAAATATAGGGATAATAAAAATATTGATGGATCGTCGAATAAATTATATGGATGGGTAAAGGGAGTTGAGAAGGTTATTTATCTAAGAAGGATTTGAGATTGAACGGTCGGATCTTGAGTAATCGAACCGAGAAGTATGGAAGAGACAAAGTCTCCTCTCTGTGTCGCCCACTCTCTTTCCTTCTATGTTTATCTTTCTAAATGTTGCAGCACTCTTTCTAATCACCCACGTACTCTTTCTTTCTTGCCTTTTATTTTTTTGATTCACGTACGCGTTTTATTTTTTTTTTTCTTCTTTGTTTGGGTTACGGTGGGTTTTGGGTAGTTTAGGATTATATATATATATATATATATATATATTATTTTATGTTTTGTTTTCATTTATGAGTCAATGTGCGTAGGTATTTTGAATTATAACCAAAAGTTTGACGATCCTAAAAACAAAATACATTTAAGTATAACAATACTGTATTTTTAATTACTCACAAATGATTGAAAAATAATAAAGTTATCGGTCCCTATAGATAGCTATTGCGTAAGAAAAAGTATTGAAATTCAAAAGTAAATATAGTTTCTCAATCCTGATATTAAACTTGATAAAATATAATATTTATAATTTTGAAATAACAAATCATTAAATATAACATATACCGGCAATATATTAAAATCAGTCCAGAAGCTAAAAATAAAAAAAGTCTCCGAACGCTCTGAAAATTTATAGGGACGCTCAAAATATTAAATTAAACATATCTTTCTAAAGAAATTATTTGTGAAAATGCATTTAAGGCCTGTCACTTGAGCTCCATATCAAAATATTAATTAAACTAAATAAAAGTACTCTTTTATTTTTGTAAAGCTTATGATAACAAATTTATTCTTATTTTGGCTAGAAAATATATTTCAATTATAATGATGAAATCAAAATTTTATTACGACACTCAAATCTTAAAAACATCATATTAAATCATTTAAGTACTTTATTCTTAATTTTCTATTATTATACAGTTCTAACGCTAAAAGATCCCTTTTTAACACTCATTTAACCTTGTTATTATTATTACTATTATTTTATCTCACTATTATTCTAATTATATTTGGGATTAAAATTTGGGATGTTACAATTCTCCCCCACTTATTAGAATTTCGTCCCCGAAATTCCGTTGGGTTCCTCAAATAGAGAATCATCCCCTCTCGTTTCACCGTCGTTTAGGCGAGAGACCTGTGTTGGACTACCAAGTTCTCCCCCACTTGGAATCGACATACCTGGTTGTATCGACACCAAGACATAGCGTAAATCACTATTAAGGATTATAAACGCAAGTTCCTGACCATTTTCTAGACTGTATGTTGTGTTTTAGTCGATTACCAAGTGGTGATCGATGGGTTGGAAACGAATCCCTAAGGGTTGCGAACCTTCATATTCGCACGTATCTAAATTCTTGTACTCACCAAGAGTACAAACTAGAGGTTTAACTCTGCTGGTCTCGGTGTGGAGACTTACAAAGCTACTAAGGTTTGCTCTTTATGAAAGCTTAAAGATGATTCCTATAGAGTTCGCTCTACTCTTACCAATGTCCTATGTTCAGCTATATTGCTCTTAGACAGATAAGATATTATAAGGCTCTTATTATCTAGTTGGGTTTTGGGTATTACTTCCCGATTCTGTGTAACGAGTTCAGGAAGGACACCCCTTTGGCTTGATTTCTTCTTTCTAATGGATCTATCTCCACGGAGAGTTCCTACTTTGATTATTTCAATTTTTTTCTAAGAAGGTTGCAATGATATCATCCATTAATAGATGCAAAGATTGAGGCGACCAATCCCAACCTCACGTCTATCAACAGTATATCATCGGCGGATTTGCTAATAACATCGTCACTTAACAGATGTAAGAATCAGAGTGGTCAGCTCTAACCTTACATTCTATTAAACGACCACGCCATCGTAGATAGAATTTGGTTCAATTCCAACTATACTATGAAGTTTATTAACTTTTCTTAAGGCTTTCCACAATTTCCTAAAATCTGAATTAAACCTACTTACTCTTTAGGTTCCACGGTCCTATGTTTGAAGGACTGAGGATTCTATTTCTTCCTTAGCATCAGGGAAACTACTTTTCTCAAAATTCTAATCTAAGAACAATTGTCGCGGAACGAGATTTTGCAAGTCTTCTTTTAGAAAAATATAGGGATGTTAGTTATCTAACCTCATCTAGTTAGAGGCTCACATCTTGGCTTGGTTCGAAACCCTTGGCTAAATGCCTAAACGGAATAAGTGGAGTACGCTTTGTGAGATCTTTATTAAAAGACTCATGGGATTGAAGACATAGTGTTTACTAAGCATTTTTCATGTTGGAACGTTCTAATCTTTTCCTAAAGTCAAAAGGGAATCAAAAAGAACATAAGGAATTATAATCACACAATACGTCCTATAGAAATTCATTAGCATAACGCATACCTTTTTACATAGGTTGGCTCCCAGCTGCCAGTTGTACCTTCATTTTATTCACTTCCTAATCCGCTAGGGACAACCTGCAACAACATGTCCCGGTTGCCCGCAACGAATACAAAGTCCCTCTTTCCTGCGCTTGTCCATAATCCAACACAACCGTTTATGGGATTTCCCGCAATGTGGACATGGTGGCCTAGCACTTGGATTGTTCGCACTTTGAGTGTTGTGATTAGCATATGGACCCGCTTCATGAACCGATCCCTTTCCCCGGATAGGACCTACAATCCTCTGTACATTTCTGTTCTTTTCCGCTGCCTCCCTCCACTTCAAGCCCTTCTCATAAGTGCTTGTCATATTCACAAGCTGAGAAAGGTTAGCAATGTTATGATATTCACAAGCAAGCCGAATATCCTCGCGGAGGCCGGATTCAAACTTGATGCATTTTGCGCGCTCATCCGCATCCCTATAGCTGCCAGAGTAACGAATCAGGTCCTCAAACTGTGCCACATACTCGCCGACACTCATACTCCCCTGCACCAACTGGAGAAAAGCTATCTCCTTGTCCCTTCTCACGTCTTCGGGAAAATACTTCCCAAGAAAACGGATCTTGAATAGATCCACGTAACCTCTTGGTTCGCCAATTCAAAACCTCTCCGTTGTTGCTCCCACCAATGCTCTGCTTCACTAGCCAACCTATACTCAGCCAATCGGACCCTGTGGTCGGCAGGTAGTTGGAAAGAGCGAAAAATCTTTTCTATTTCCTGGAGCCATCCTTGAGCTCCGTCAGGATTGTAGCCTCCTTCGAATCGAGGCGGTTCGCTCTTCCGGAACCGTGTCAACCAATCAATCTCAACAGGAGCTGGTGGTGGATTCAGTGTTGTTGCTGCTGCTGCTGCTGTTGCTATGTTCTGTGCCTGGTTTTGTTGCATCTGAGCCATATGCGCTGCCTGATTCTGCTGCATCTGAATCAGACTTTCTAGGATGGTAGCCATCCTGTTGTTTTCGGCACGTCTCCCAGCCATACTGCTTAGTCATGGAGGAAACATCCAGTTAAAGAATGAATACTTAATCAATTGTGCAAACATCCTATTTTGCAACTTAGACTCTTAACTATACCAATCAGTTACTCGCTTGGTGAGTAACCATCGGAGTAATGAGTTACTCCAAGGTCGAGGACTAACTGCTCTGATACCATAAATTTAACACCCTCACAATTAATTAGCTAAATTGAGTTTTATTAAAAAATGATACTTGAAAATTTGTACGAAAATCCGGCAGAGTTTCCTCTGTTTTTCGGACTTTCCCAAAATTTCTTGTTTGTACCTGTTCAGACCAGAGAAATTTTAAAACATAAAAACATAATCATATTACAATCAGGACAAATCTAGCGCCCGATTAATACAAATTTCAGGGTATACACTAATACATATTTTAAATTTCCAAAATAACATTTTCAATATAAACTAAAGTCCACTCGTGACAACTTTACACTCCACCACGTGGAGTGTACTCCTGCTCGGCCACGACCTGTGCAAGCTCCCCCTGTACCTGTAAAAAATAGCAAGAAGGGTAGCATTACACAGAACTTAGGAAGTAACCTCTAAGAAGTCATGATAATAACCTAAGCCTAACCCTATTATTAGCTCATAACAATCATACACCTTCATACACGCAATTCATTCATACATTTAATTACATTCCCTTATTAGTTAACTCTTTTACTCTTTAACCATTCTTAATTCTCAATTCCTTTTACCTCATTTCTTACAATTACTTTCTTATCCCTGGAGCACATGGGCCGTCCAGGTTATGCTTTCTCTTTTCTTTCAGTCTTACATTTCTTTTCTTTCTTTTGTTTTGTTTTCTTTTATTTTCTAATCCTTTTCTTTTCTTTTCTCATCCCTAGAGCACATGGGCCGTCCAGGTTGAGTTCAATCATCCTCAGAGCACATGGGCCGTCCAAGTTTGCGCTAGTAATCCCCATAGCACATGGGTCGTCCGGGTCCTCGGAGCACATGGGTCGTCCGAGTTGCGCTTCGACAGAGCACATGGGCCGTCCGCCGATATTCATTTTAATTATCCTCGGAGCACATGGGCCGTCCGAGTTGCGCTAGTAATCCCCAGAGCACATGGGCCGTCCGGGTTGCGCTTCGATAGAGCACATGGGCCGTCCGCCGATATTCATTTTAATTATCCTCGGAGCACATGGGCCGTCCGAGTTGCGCTAGTAATCCCCAGAGCACATGGGCCGTCCAGGTTGCGCTTCGACAGAGTACATGGACCGTCTGCCGATATTTCTCTTTCTTTTATTCCAAAGTCTTATTTCTTTATTTTCCCCGAGCACATGGGCCGTCAGGGTTATGTTTCTTTATCTTCGGAGCACATGGGCCGTCCGAGTTTGGTTTTCTTCCTCTTTCTCATTTAATCTTTTCTTGTTTTTCTCATTAAGTCTTTTCTTCTTTTACTTTGCTTCTTATTCTCTTTCTTTCTTAAATATTTATCTTTTCTCTTATTTGTGTTTCTATTACTTATTCTCTTTCCTTTACTTTTAATTTCTCTTAGTCATTCTCCTCTCTCCTTCCTTTCATTAAAAACTTATTATCGCTTTCGTTTTATCCCATTGAGGGTTTACAAACAATCCAAACATTCACAATCGACACACATTCATACATTTCCATGTTACAACTTCTTATTCCTTTTTCTTTCTTCTTAATTATTTACTTGATTCCAATTCTTGTTTACACATCTTATTATCATCTAGGTTCCTTAACATTATTTTCATTATCTATTATTCATTCGTACATCGCACACACATACATCATGAGACACCCCTTGAATTTATGCTTCTCATTAATTACTATATATATATATATATATATATATATATATATACCTTAGGTTCATTTCAAATCCCCAATCCCTCAAACATTTCAACATACAAATCATTTACACATATATTCACACACATCCAGATATTTTCTTTGTCCTTATTTTCCTACTTAGTTTACTAGCCACAACTTCACAAACATCATCATACAACACATACACTCACACCTTCCTGTGGTTCCATTTTCTTTATTCTCATTCTTAACTTATTGTTAAAATCAACTACCCTATTGTTTATTCTCATAATTAATCTTTTTTATTCTTAGCCATCACCATAATCGACCTAGAAATCACAGCCTAAATTAAGGTAAGGTAACCCTCTTCCCTGGAATCCTAGCAATAGAAACAATATGACGTTCGTGTCCGCGCCTTACTCGAGGGTCAGTGATAACAATAGATCTAAACATGAACACACGTTAAAACAAATTATGACATTAAAAGTATATATATATATATCAACTAAATTCATTTTTGTCAAAATAATAAATATATATCATTATACAATAAAAATATATAACTTTTCCCCAAAACATCTCTTTATTTGAAAATATAGGGATAATAAAAATATTGATGGATCGTCGAATAAATTATATGGATGAGTAAAGGGAGTTGAGAATATTATTTACCTAAGAAGGATTTGAGATTGAACGATCGGATCTTGAGTAATTGGACCGAGAAGGCTGGAAGAGACAAAGTCTCCTCTATGTGTCGCCCGCTCTCTTTCCTTCTATGTTTATCTTTCTAAATGTTGCAGCACTCTTTCTAGTCACCCACGTACTCTTTCTTTCTTGCCTTTTATTTTTTTGGATTCACGTGGTGGCCTAAGGGCCACGCGTTTTTTTTTTTTTTTTTCTTTGTTTGGGTTACGGTGATATAGGCGAAACAATTGAGAAAGATATGTAATCAATGCCTTATCAAAAGACATGATTTATGATAGGTCTTTATGACGTCGTTTGATCCATGTAACCGACCACACCTAGTGAGACAATGGCTTAGTTGTTGTTGTTGTTGTTTGGGTTACGGTGGGTTTTGGGTAGTTTAGGATTTTATATATATATATTATTTTATGTTTTGTTCTCATTTATGAGTCAATGTGTGTAGGTATTTTGAATTATAACCAAAAGTTTGACGATCTTAAAAACAAAATACATTTAAGTATAACAATATTGTATTTTTAATTACTCACAAATGATTGAAAAATAATAAAGTTATCGGTCCCTATAGATAGCTATTGCGTAAGAAAAAGTATCGAAATTCAAAAGTAAATATAGTTTCTCAATCCTGATATTAAACTTAATAAAATATAATATTTATAATTTTGAAATAACAAATCATTAAATATAACATATACCGGCAATATATTAAAATCAGTCCAGAAGCTAAAAATAAAAAATGTCTCCGAACGTTCTGAAAATTTATAGGGACGCTCAAAATATTAAATTAAACATATTTTTCTAAAGAAATTATTTGTGAAAATGCATTTAAGGCCTGTCACTTGAGCTCCCTATCAAAATATTAATTAAACTAAATAAAAGTACTCTTTTATTTTTGTAAAGCTTATGATAACAAATTTATTCTTATTTTGGCTAGAAAATATATTTCAATTATAATGATGAAATCAAAATTTTATTACGACACTCAAATCTTAAAAACATCATATTAAATCATTTAAGTACTTTATTCTTAATTTTTTATTATTATACAGTTCTAACGCTAAAGATCCCTTTTTAACACTCATTTAACCTTGTTATTATTATTACTATTATTTTACTCTCGCTATTATTCTAATTATATTCGGGATTAAAATTTGGGATGTTACATGAGATACCCCTATGCTTTTTTCTTCAATGAATATACCCTTATAGTTTACTCCGGTTAGGTATTTGCCACCAGCTCCTTTTCCGACGAGTTTTTGGGTAAGCTGGACCGCCAGAGCCACGTGTTATACACGTGACTGTGGCAGTCACTTAAATTTTTTTTGTTTAAATTGAAAAAAAATAAAACAATAGGATAAACTAATAAACTAAAAAAAACAATCAAAATCAATTTGCTTTTTTTTTAACAGCAATCAAAATCAATTTGCTGATATTGCAAAGATTGAATTCTATGATTTAGATGAAATGATGTGTCAAAGGATCAATGTTTGTGCTTGATTAATCAATTTTCTGGAAATGAAAACACTATATGTCCCTTGACATGGGTATATGCTTTTGTATGTATGTTCCTTTTTCAAAGCTCCATCTTCTACTTCACCTGTTTATATTCTATTTGCTGTTTTTTTTTTCATTTTTATAATAAAAATGTCAATTGTTCTTGTGCTGCTCATTTTCGCATGCCACCTTGATCCTAAACGTTGACCTCGAAGAAGCTGCAGATCTGGTGCTGGAGGACTTCGTGACTGAATAGAAGAAGAAGAAGAACCGAACGACTGCGGGAGGGAGAAGATGACAGCTACACCGTGGATATGGAGTGAGAACGTCGGAGGGAGATGTTGGTTGTGAGTGAGAGAAAAAGAACGAGGGAAATAGATGGATCGAATGGAAGAAAATGTGAGGGATTATAATAAGCCACGTTGTTTTTAGTTTATTAGTTTATTCTATTGTTTTATTATTTTTTTTAATTTAAAAAAAAATTAAGTGACTGCCACGTGTATAACACGTGGCTCCAAGTGGAGCTCCGGCGGTCCAACTCACCCAAAAACTCGCCGAAAAAGGAGCTGGGGGCAAATACCTAACTGGAGTAAACTATATGGGTATATTCATTGAAAAAAAAAGTATAGGGGTATCTCACAAAAGAGGTCCAAACTACAGGGACCTCAGACATAATTAAGCCTTATTTTTTTAATTTAAAAAAAAAATTAAGAGACTGCCACGTGTCAGCTCCAGGTGGAGCTCTGGCGGTCCAGCTCACCCAAAAACTCGCCGAAAAAGGAGCTGGGGGCAAATACCTAACCGGAGTAAACTACAGGGGTTTATTCATTGGAAAAAAACATAGGGATATCTCACAAAAGAGGTCTAAACTACAGGAACCCCAGACATAAATAAGCCTACGGGAAACTATCCTAAACATGTTTGATCTAAAAATTTGGTCATTGCTTCCTTATGCTATACTGTGGACAATTTGGCAAAATAAAAACAATCTTATTTTTTAAAAATAAACCTTTCTACTCTCAAGACATAATTGATTTGTCAAACAATATTAATGCGCTTATGAAGTTTAATGTTGAGGGAGCTTCCAACGGTAATCCAGGACAAACCAGAATAGGGGTGCACGCAACAAAGACAACAACATTTGGACATTATGCACTTGATTGTGCATCTAAAATGGAAGGAGAATCAGGTGGCTATTGTACTAAAACCTGGCAATCGTTGTTGGTAACTCGGTGTGATGGCCTGATGAGCATTTTTTTCTGCATTTGTGTATTGTTTTGGAATCGTTTTTTTTTTTTTTTTTTTTTTTTTTTTCTTTTAGGTGGCCTCATCAACGTAATATTTGTAATGAACTTATGTTTTTTTTTCCTGTCTTGCTTGAGTAGATGATAGGGTTTGACCTCCTCATCCTTTCCCAAAAGGTGGGAGAAGTTTTTGCTTAGATGCTTTAAGCTTGACTATGAATATAAATTTTCATTTAAAAAAAATACATATAATTTTTAAACATTTCGCAAATAGATTATATTTGGAAATGTACGTAGTATAATTTAAATATGGGCTTTTTCAATAGCACATGTTAAAAAACACATATTTATTAAGTTTGTATTGAAAATTGACAAAATTATAAATATATGTTCATTAATCATTTCAACTCCTAATTAATGCAATACAAATTTATCTAATATGAGTTTCTTGATATATGCCCTAAAACATAAAAAACACTCTTGAAACATATTCATAAGTATTCACTGTGAACAATATGCTCTTGAAAAAATTTACACTCTATTAACCACAATAGACATTAACATTTATATTTTAAATTTGTTTATAAAAAAGAACATTTTACTTAGCATACTTAGCTAAAAGGAACTATTCAATAGCATGCCCAGTCTTGACATTTTATGGGCCCTAAGGCGAAATAAAAAATGGGACCCCAATTAATGTAAATATTTAACAATAAATTTTTATAAAAAAAGTCAATTTATATTCTTCAATTTCAAAGAAACTTTAACATCATTCCCTTATAATACGAATTTATCCTAATTTAACTTATAAGTAAAAAATTTCATAACATTTTATTAAAATCATAATAAATAGATCAATAGTGTTTTCATTCAAATTACTAGCGTTTTCAATGATAGGTATGACTTCACTTAAAATTTGATTTGATAATTCAGAATTATCTTCATCCAATATCTCAAAACTATTAGAGGAGCTTACTTTCTTGACAAATTTTATAAGAGCTCATTTTTGTGATGCTACAAATAGATTTGTTAGGCTTGTTTTCCCTCTTTTCACTTCCTGAGAAATGTGTTTTAGGCAACATATTTTATAGGCTAAATTACTCGTTTGGTCTCTTACTTTATTTTTCAATTTCAAATTGGTCCCTTACCTTTTTTTGATTTCATATTGGTCCCCTATGTTTCTTTTCACTGTCAATTTGATCCCAGAATCACTATTTATCCTACGTGTCAAAATCATATTGGTCCACGTATATATGGTTGGAGAGAGAAAGTGACACGTGTCCATAACATATTGGTCAACATAGGATGAACAGTGATTCTGGAATCAAATTGACAGAAAAATAAACATAAGGGACCAATATGAAACCAAAAAAAAGGCAAAGGACCAATTTAAAATTAAAAAATAAGGTAAGGGACCAAATGAATAGTTTAACCAATTTTATATAAAAACTAACAGTGAAGCACATAAGTAGTGACATCACATACAATTCAATGACAATAAAAATAATAACACCTGATGATTAGCTCCGAAACGGTTACGATTATCAATTTCATTCAAGATGAAAAAGGTTACGGAATTTCATTAAAAAGGCTCACACAAGAAATTCAAATAATGAAATTGAATGAAAAATCTCTTCCTTACTCCTAAGTTCGGTCACACTCACTCATTGATTGAAACCAAAGGGTGAGAGGGCACCGCCATTGGACACCGGGAAAATCAAGTCGATGACTGCAACTCAGCCACGCCGGCACTGGGGGTTTGTGGTTCTCACTGTGCGGAGTGCGGTCTATGCATTGGCTGCGCGCTTCAGCTATTCGACGGTGGTTAGCTCTCGTTGGTTCGCCGGTTCGCCATTCGCCCTCAGCCCTCCTTCTCCTTGCTCCTTAGTTCCATTAGTCTATTAGAGCATCCTCCGAGCGGGGTTCGTTTTCACGTTCATCCCTTCGTTCGCAACTTGCTTGCTTTTCACGTTCCTCCCGCTGGGCACTTTTGGGGGTCGTTCGTTTTCTCAGAACGTGAACTAAATCTCAACGGGTTCGAACGCATTGGGAGGATAAAAAAATACCAATAAAATTACACAAAATACCAATGGATCGGAGAACTCGAGTACCATGAGGTACTCGAGTAGTGTGCTACTCCTTTTTTTTTTAAATACAAAAAATAATTGCAAGGGAGGGAGAACTCAACAGAAAATAGAGGGAGTACTCAAGTACTTCAACCATGAGGTACTCGAGTAGTGTGGCTACTCCTTTTAAAAAAAAAAAAAAACTTCAAAACTCCATATCTTATTCGTTAACCGTTGGATCTTGCTCAAATTTGAAGACAAGCTTCCTTACATACTTATCTTCACATTTAACGGTGGAATTTGTGTTTAAAGTTGTAAATATTACAATTATCTGGGATATTTTTCAAGTGGGCAACAAAAAAAAATTATCACTACGTCCTATTGATATATCCGTTGTGAACAATCACATAGAGTCAAGCACACTGAACAAAATATATTCGTTGCATATATTCATTGCTCCACAACGGATAAATTTTATTCAACGTTATAATTTTTTGAATCTATAAATACTAGTTCTATTTTCATCCAATTCACACTACAACTTTTCTTCTTCAATTTTCATTCTTCAATTTTGAGTGAATTCACATCCCAAATTCTCATTCTTCACTTTTCTTTGTCTACTTTTATTCATCAATTTTACTATTGAATTAGCTTTTTCAATGGATCCCAATCAACCTCATTTATATGCCACTAGAAAAAATTTACAAAACCCAAACTCTCAAAATCCTGAACCTACTCCAAACACACCATATTATCCACACAATATCAATAATCCATACTACTCATATCCTCCACAAAACGCTTCAAACATTCCTTATCATCATTTTTATCCATATCGGCCACAAAATGCTACAAATCAGTTTTCTTCAATGCCCCCACCATATCCATATCCATATCCAATGTTCTCATCACCCCCATTCACTACAAATACCAACGAGAAAGATCCAAAAACACCCGTGGGATCGAGTCACGAGTCTCAACATTTACCGTTTCAAACTGAGGTTGGTTTGGAAGCTATTGATCTCGAAGAGGATGAAGGAGTAGCCCTTACCACAAAGAAGAAGAATGCTAGAGATAGGTTTGACGTGGAGGAAGATAAAATTCTTGCTCAATCATGGATAAACATCTCGGAAGATTCAATTGTTGGCAATGACCAAAAGTTGGGGAATTTTTGGTTAAGGGTATATGCTCAATACAACAAGTACCGAAGCAAGAAAATGAAGGAAAGAAATGCGGATCAACTAAAACCTCGATACCACAGAATGAAGACTCGTATTTCAAAGTTTGTTGGTTGTTATAAAGGTGTTGTGGATTCAAAGACTAGTGGGAGCAATGACCACAATATCATGGAGAAAGCCAAGACAATAATTTTCAAGATGAGAAAGAGAGGTTTGGGTTCGAGCATGTATGGCGAATGGTGAAAGAATCACCAAAATGGTTTGATGGTGGTGTCAACGAAGGTTCATCAAAAAGAACAAAAAATTCTGCCTCTGGGGCATACACTTCCTCCTCAAACCCTCCGACACCAACAAGTGAAGAGTACCCTTTTCCTGATCATCCTATTGAAAGACCCATGGGGCAAAAGGCTGCCAAAAGGAAGGGGAAATCAACAAGCAGTGGAACATCAAGGGGAAGGGCTGATGCATTCGATGAATTTAAAGTTGAGTACTTAAGTGTTCAAAACAAAAAGGCTGAGGCTATTTTGAAACAACTTGAGCTAGATGAGAAAAAGCTTCGGATTGAGGAGGAAAAGATGCGACAAGATGATGAGCAAAAGCAAAGGCAACTGGAGTTAGATGAGAAAAGGCTCCAGTTGGAAGCGGAAAAGATGAGGAGGGATAATGAGCAAAAGAAGATGGACGAGATATCATTCCTTTTCAAAGATACGTCTAGAATGACTGAATTACAATTGAAAAGTTATGTAATGTTGTGCGATATGATTAAAAGAAATATGGGATGAATTAGTATGTAGTTTGTTATTGTTTATTTCAATTATGATGCACTATGTAATATGATGATATATGAAATGTACTTCCATTGTAAGATTATGAAATACATTTGTGTTTTCAAAATAATAATATATTAATAATATTTTAAAAAAGTAGCCGTTGTAAAAAGTAGCTGTTGTAAAAAGTAGTCGTTACAAAGTAGCCGTTGTAAAAAGTAGCCGTTAAAAAGTGGCCGTTACACAATGAAACCTATAAGTATTACTATCATTTAGACACTACACCACACATTCTCATTTCTCTCATAATACCTCTCAAATGGATCCAAACATTCCTCCCGAATTTTAGAAAAGTGTTGTGTGGCAAGCAATAAGTTTTCTATTTGATAGTAGTAGTGATGAAGAAGAGAGCAGCTCCACCAGGCGTAGACGTACTCGCAGAAGATCAAACATAGATAGGAATCGTGAAGAAGGCCATGTTCGATTGTCCAACGACTACTTCTCTGATAATGCGGTGTACGCAGAAGAGCACTTTCGTCGAAGGTTTCAGATGCATAAGCATGTCTTCCTCAAAATCGTAGATGTGGTTTCTGAGCATGATGAATATTTATTACAGAGGCCCGACGCAACTGGTAAGCTTGGTCATTCACCATTGTAGAAATGCACCAGTGCTATTAGAATGTTGGCATATAGGGCAAGTGCTGATAGTCTTGACGAGTATGTAAGAATGGCCGAGAGTACATCAATCGAATGCCTCGACAGGTTTACAAGGGTTGTGATTAATGTATTTGGGTGCACATACTTTAGAAGGCCCAACAATGATGATGTCGAGCGGCTATTGAAAATTGGGGAAGATCGTGGATTTTCAAGGATGTTGGGTAGCATTGATTGCATGCATTGGGAGTGGAAGAATTGCTCAGTAGGATGGAAAGGACAATTTTCTCGAGGTGATCATGGAAAGTCAACGATGATGTTGGAAGCAGTAGCTTCTGCAGATTTATGGATTTGACACACCTTTTTTGGGGTTGCGGGATCTAACAATGATATAATTGTGTTGAATCGATCCAATGTCTTCGCCGATGTTCTTAATGGACAATCACCAAAGGTAAATTTCTCAGTCAACGGGACTCCATACAATTTGGGGTATTATCTCGCGGATGACATTTATCCTCCGTGGGCTGCATTTGTGAAAAGCATCTCGTTACCTCAAGGAGCTAAGAGAGAATTATTGTAAAAAAAACAAGAAAGCTTTAGAAAGGATATCGAACGGGCCTTTGGAGTATTACAACAGCGATTTGCAATAATACGGTGCCCGACTCGACAATGGCATTTGGATCAATTGAGACGTATAATATATGCGTGCATCATATTACATACTATGATTGTTGAAGACGAACGAGACACATATGCTGGGGATTTTGATCATCACGCTGATCTTGTGGGCAATTTAGAAACACATAATGATCGTGATCCAGATTTTCAGGAGTACTTACTAGAGCTGTCAAAACGGGCCTGCGGGCCGGGTTCGGGCCGGCCCGCTTCGGGTTCGGGCCAAACCGGGCTCGGGCCAAAAAGCCCGGTTATAAATTAAGTACCCTAGTATCAAACCCAAACCCGTCCTAAGCGGGCTTCGGGCTGGGTGCGGGCCGGCCCGCATCACCTTTTTTTTTATACAATTCAATCACTTCAAAAAAATATATATTTATTTTTCAAAAAAATTAACGAATAAATTTCCTTTATTTTTTACACATTTTTTTAAACAATAATAAGTGTTTTATTCTTTTATACATTTTTTAGAGGATATATTTGATTTTCAATTCTTACATAAATTAAAATGTATGTATAACTCATAGAGAACAATTAATGTTGTGCTTTGATTTGTTCAGGTGCATTTTTTGATATGTGAATATTGATAAAAATTAAGAGAATTTTATTATAAGTGTTTTTTTACACATATCAAATTAAAAAAAAATGTGAATTTTTTTCTTTTTTTCCGGGCCACCGGCCCGGCCCGAACCAGGACGGGTTTACCCGGCCCGAACCCGAACCCGAACCGGGCCGGACTAAATAGCCCGGGTTGAATAAATAGGCCATATTAAGGAGCCCGAGCCCTATGATTTTTCGGGCTTTTTGGCCCGGCCCGGCTGACCCGGCCCATTTTGACAGCTCTAGTACTTACGTATTAGAGCTTCTCTTCATGATAGGGATGTCCATAACCAACTCCAAGCCAATTTGATTGAGCATGTATGGAATCACTATGAAGGTGTGGATGATTAGAGTATGATAAATGTATTTTTAGTACTTTTTTATAATATTTATCGTGTTCCTAAAGTAATTTTGTGTAATTTTTTTAAGTTATGTGAAATGTATTTTAAATGTATTATTATAATTACCAATAACCATTACTAATTTGTGTTTATGATATTTCATGCTTTTGTGTTTTTGAATTTGTGGGAAAAAATAGCCGTTGCAAAAATTAGTTTATAAAAAAATTAGTTGAAAAATATTTAGTTGAAAAAAAATAGTTTAAAAAAAATTAGCTGAAAAAAATAAGTTAAAAAAAATTAGCCGTTCAAAAATAAATTATTCAAAATGTAGTTAGTTTTTTTGGCGGTAAAAAAATATGGATAGTTGATGATGGTTATATTTATTATAAAATATTAGGAGTGTGGGGTAGGTAGTAGGACCCATTTTTGAACGAAAAGTAGGTTCATGGGTGAAGTGAAAAAGTGGTTCACGTTCTTAGAGGTTCTTAAAGTATAAAAAGATGTGAAAAATAATAAAATAATATATGGGTTCCATTTAAGAACGAAAAAGTGGTTCACCGGTGGAGGTGCTCTTAAAGAACTAGAGAAAGAGACGAGTGAAAACTTTAGAAGTAAAGAATAAAAGAAATAGAGAAAGAGAAGAGTGAAGTAGAGAAGTAGAGAAAGAGAAGGCTGGAGTAAAGAATAAAAGAAATAGAGAAAGAAAATAGATAAGGAAATAGCCGTGGAAAAGTTGGAGAGACTCTTTCTACGAGGGCTGCATCGCTGTAAGTGGAAGGAAAGTGAGTATAATTTTTTTTTAAATTTATGAATGTGTATATAGTACAAATTTTTTTTGGCCCCTCAAAATCTTGGACCTAGGGCGGTCGCCCATGACGCCCCTACTTTGGATCGGGCATGTTCAATAGCACTAAAATTGTCTATAACTTAAAGAAAGACACAAAATTCCTTCCATTCCTAAATAGAAATTTATGAGAAAGTATGTATCTTTGCCTTTTGAATTCTTAGATTCACTCATTGTAAATTTTCCTTTGTTTGTAGAATAGAAAATATAACACCCCGATTTAAAAACTTGAAATTTCCTTTTATTTAATTCATAAAAATACGGGTCATTTTTTTTTCCGCTGATGACATGGGCATGAGTCCATTCTTGTAAAGCATTACAGTTCAAAAGCATTTGCATCATAATATTAAATCACTCATGTCCCGTGTCATCCATCCATCAAGTTCCAAATCGAGATGTTACCAACACCGCGCTTTGGAACTCGATTCATCGTAATCAAAATTCATAAAGTATTATTTCAATTGTTCAGTTGAGAGTCAATGTTACAAACTTGGGAGTTACATGGTATCCGATGAAGTTACCAAAATCCAATACATACATAACTTAGCAACATAATAGAAATAACTAACTAACGGTCGTCATAATTGGAAACAGCAGCTAGTGCATCCTCTGGGTTGAACTCCCAAATGTCTGCGTCGAAATACTCCTTTGGCGACGACCCCTCACTAGGGTCCTCCTCTATTTCCTTCGGATCACTCTGAGGCAGAGCTTCAAAAGCATCGTCCAAAGGCTCGATGGGATCCAAGTCCTCATACACATCTGCCTCCTCAGCGCCGGGATCAATGCGTGCAGGCAGGGGTAGTGGATATCCACCATGATAATCCGCTGGACCTCCCGACTGAAGATGCACTAAGGAGAAGCGGCAGACACGGGTATTAGTCGAGTCTCCTCGCAGCGTACGATTTGGGTCCTTGATGGTCACCTCAGAACCTCCTCTCCACTCCCATCCTTCACGGTTCACCTCCCATTGGCCGTCGTGGTAGATCTCGAAGGTAAATTGACTGGGTCCACCATCTATTGGTCCGTCACAAGACCAAAAGAAACACCAAAACAAAAGAGATACAGAGAGAGTCAGTTTTTCCGGGCGGATAAGCCGACTGCGTGGAATTACAACAGGCAAGCATATTAAGTTCAACAATAAACAACAACACAATAAAAAATCATCCACATATCATGATTTCCAATTATCCTTTTCCACATTTTCATTCATCATTAAACATTCACTCGTAATTCACAACTTTTCAGTTATCATTTCCACTTATCCATACATCATCACATCTCTTGCTCATACTTGGCTATCTAGGCCTTATTTCCTTTCATCATCACATCCAAAAACTCTCTTGTTTCCATAACACTTTCACAACATTTTTCTCTTTATTAAACGTTTCACCTTCCTACCCGAAGGCCCTCTTGATACCATATGCTTTTCATAACTTTTATATTGCTTTTCAAGATTACTGCTTTAACTTCATACATTATCTTCATTAAATCTTATTGAAGCGCATCCTTCGATGACAGGGGAATTAGGATAAGTCATCGAGGAGTTTGGATAGCACCATACATCTCCTCCAATCCTCCCAAGCCTAGTCGGAAGAAAACGGGATGTACAGGAACCTTAACCCACACAGGTCGAACAGTCGAGAAACCAACAGCATACAACACATATATCAAAGCCACAACCGCACTGGCCGGCTATCATGATCATCATTAACTTCCCAAATCCATTCGACTGTACGCCTCATTCAGGTTCCCTCTCACCGTTTCGAATTTGATCAAGGGGGCGACAGTATTTTTCTAGTCTCGAGTGCAGAACACGCTACGATCCCTTGGGTCTTAAGTCCCGATCACTTATAGACTAGTTCCGCCTTGAAAAGTACTCTAGGTTACTTGACGTTTCACCGTCATCACCCCTCCCCTATCACAATCACTCACCTGAGTATCCGCAGATAAACAGGGTATCTTCCTCTCCACTACTTCACACTCAACTCTCCGCGTTATGGTTAATGTCTTTTAAATATTTTATCAATGCTTTATTACTATCTGATTACTCCTAAGGTTCGGATGAGTCGCCCTTGTACATCCCTTCGGTGATCCTCGACCTCTAATTGTTCATCTTTCACTTCAATCTTTTCAACAACACGTTGCTTATCACATCAGGGCTCGGACACACGGGCGTACTGCACATGTGGCCAGCACAACTCAATTTGAAAATCACCATATCCAACTTGATGCACATCAGGGGAATTTACTATCACATTTCCATCATATTCACACCACTTTATTCTTTTCAATTGCTCTTTCTTTACAAGTCCATTTTTACTTTCATTACTTCACTCTTCGACAATCCTTTCATCATGGCCATACTGGGCCTTTATTAACTCGTTCCATACTCATTATGTCATTCCAACATTCTCATATCATTTTCATAAACATCATTAATCAACAAGGCAACATAATAGTACATCATGATTACTTTTTCCTTTCAGATAAAAGTTCAGCAGGCATAGAGCAGCATATCATAACATCTTATCATCATAAATAAATAGCATCAAGTCATAACATCATCACAAAAAGGGATGTCTTAGTCCTGCGTATCAATGGCCAAACACACACAATCAACTACCACTATACGACTGACTCGTAGACCCCACGTTCCGGCTTTTGAGATGGCCAGGAACCACTTAACATGTTACCTACATACCACAACATTTTTGGAAAACTGCTCTCTCACCTCGAGAGTCGATAAATCTCCAAAAGCTTCCACTGATGCGATCTCCGACACGCATCCACAGCGGACACCCTCTAATTCCTCAAAACAAACATCATACATTAACATTATAATCTAATCCCGATGTTTATTCCAGAATTAAATTCACTCTTTGAAACTCAAATTGAAATCCTTCAGGTAAATTCAAAACATAAATCCTTTTCTCCGAAATCATCCCAAAACTCTTTAACACTTTAAATTCTTCAAATCATTATAGAACAATTAGCAAAACCATTTTAAATAAATAGATTAGTAACTGGTCCGTCTTGGACAACAGCTCACTCGAACCCGAAAACATTGAAAACTTCAATTATTCAATTTCGCTTTAGCTATAATTTGGAACACTTAAAACTCATGCTTGTAAACACTTGTAAACATTTTATCAATTGAAAATACTTCAATAAAAATTCTGGATAGCCACTACGTTATTTTATAAGAGTCACTTTTCGAAAGTCCGAAATCATCGTAATACCATGCGTTAGCTCACAAAACCTTTAAATATGAAATAAATACTTAAAACGATTCGTTTTCAAACCATAACACTTTAAATAAAATGTGGACAGTCATGACAAAGTTCCAATATCCAGAAATGAATTTAAAATTAAACAGCTCAAAACCAACTATATTTTTAGGAGCAAATCATCAATTGAACACTTAGCACATAACCGTTTAAGGCAAGAGCAAATACATCAATTAATTCTTATGCATTTACATATACAAATTAATTCTCCTTCACTCCCATAATTATACACATAATTTTTTTGTACAAAACCAACACATAAATGCAAAACAATTAGGGCACAAGTATTTGAAACTTTAAACCTAATTACACTACTTAGCATGCCACTCACCTTATAAGAACATAAACCAATTTCTTCATTATTTAATCACATTAAAATAAAATTACTTAGCCAAGTCCAGTAGCAAGTACATGGCATTTCATTCATTGAAAACATCAAACACATACTAGACCGAATACGGAAAGTTCAAGGAAATAAAATCCCAAAACCAAATCAAATCAACTCATTTCAGTCCCAAACTTTGCCATACATTCAAACATATATTAAAATACCTCACTTAAAATTTACAAGTCATTTCAGTATCCAGAACCTAAGTTTCTATTCAATTTTGCCCTAAAAATAAATTCTGGACTATTACAACCTGAAGCAAGTTTGCATTTATTTAAAATAGTAAATCAATTCCAATTGTCACGAAATTTGATACAGAGTATCCTCATATAGTCAGGAACGTCTCATAAAAATTTCAGATTATTTGGAGTTGTGGAATTAACACTTTTTCAATTAAATTTCCCTTAAACTCTGAAATTCCTGAACCACAATTGCTCACTGTTTCATAAGAAATAAAATATCAATTAAACTCCAAATAACTTTAAATTTACAGAGAGTATCCTCATATATGTAAGGCCTTACCATAAAAATTTTAAGTCCATCGGAATAGTATAAGTTCAAAAATTCTGTTTGCGTTTCACCCGAAAAGTTCATTTTTTCCGAAATCGTTTTTCCAAAAACAATTCTTGAAAAATAAGTAAACCAAGTCCAAAACTCATATAAAAATTTAGAGATACTCCAATTAGTCTCACAAGACAGTGGCAAATTTTGAGTTCAGCAAACATACGCAAATATTTTTCATGCAACTATTTCAAGTAATAGCCCTAGTTCTCAACTCAAACCAAAATGCATCAAAGTACTCAAACAAGTTTAAATGAGCTTAAAAATCACTAGGACATATTCATTTGGCGATTAGAATGTGACAAAGTAAGCACATTCCCTAATGGTCCTACAAAACCGAATGAATCACCCTAAAGGAACCAAAAATCCATTTGCTCCCTAAGTGTACTTTAAGGCACCAAAACCAAACATTTCCTTCAACAAATTTAACACATACTAATTAATCAATACATGCATATCATTAGAACTAAAACAAGAATCATTTGATTAGTCTTAAATTCTTGGTCGAAGCACTTAGTAAGGAAAATAGAACAATCTCACAAAATCCATCATGTTTTAAAAAACTATTTCATTTCCCTAAGCTACATGCTAAAACCGAAATGTACCAAGTAAAAGAGATTGGGTTCTTGCAAAATAATCTAACATACTATCATGCATAAAAGATTAAGATTAGTCCACCTATTTTCACGTTTTGGCCGAATATACTTCAAGAGGATAAGTTAAAGATAACAAACCTAAAACACATAACCCCACACAATTTATGCAAAGCATTCAAATACAACTTCATTTGCATAAAACCAAAATCATTTCATTTCTTTTTGTCTCTTTGACTTTATGTACACATACATAGGTATAGGCATGTAAACTTCCTCAAGCCCAATTGTTTAAGTACACTTCCATGCTTAGACCGAATACACATGCATGCAAGACTAAACTTAACTTCTTACTAAGCAAAAATCATTTATTCATTTCCTCATACCCTAGGCCGAATCTACACATACATACAAACAAAAGCATACACTTTTGTCAAATAAGTACATGCACACACTTACATTACATATATTCTTAAGCAAAAGTTATGCATCAAATTTATTAAAGGCTTAAATATGTCACAAGTCCCTGAAGTTTGGGGTACTTTTGCCAGATATCCTTATACTTTTTTTAATGTTTGACTCCCCGAAGTTACTTCTAGGTTTGTCATATACCCCTACTACCGATTCTGGTCAATTTTGCTACATGTAACATCGGAATCCTGATCAATGTAGGAGGTTAAACACCTGGTGCCCTGTGGGCGAAAATCTTTTTTTTTTTAATTTAAAAAACTAAAAAACTTAATATTTTTATATTTTTAGTTAATTAAAAAAAGAATTGAAGAGAGAGGTCTTTTCGACTGTGTGACATCACGCGGTACCACATGACCAACCTCCTGCGTCTTACTAAAATTCTGATGTTACATGTCATCAAAATTGCTTAGAATCGATAGTAGGGGTATATGACAAACCCAGAAGTAACTTCGGGGAGTCAGACATTGAAAAAAGAAGTATAAGGGTATCTGACAAAAGTATCCCAAACTTCAGGGACGAATTGTGACATAATTAAGCCTTTATTAAACTCATATGCATGCACTATAGCTCAAACCGTATAGCCCTAGACACAACAAGTCAAAACAAAAATTCATTTTTCATATATTTCCTCTTAGACAACCGAAAATACACCAAGTAAACAACAAGGATCATTAATCGATTACATGCATTGAAGAACAAATTTATTTCCCCCTTTTTCAAGCCCTAACCGAAACATACATAGATAAAGAAAAGATTTTCATGAACCATTTACACAAAATTCATAAATCATCACCAATACACTCTCATTCAAGTATTCCCAACACAAGTCTATGAACAAAAATCATTTGTACCAAAGGGACCCAAAAACCGAATGGTCTCTTACATACATATCAAATCAAAATTTCGTTTTTCATACATTCACACTTAGAAACCAAAAATACACCAAATAAATATCAAGAATCATGAGACAATTACATGCAATCAAAAACAAAACCCATTTCCCCCAAATATAACCCTAACCGTAGCATGCACAAAAGAATCGTGAGAAATTTGTGCAAATCAACTTCAAATCAAGAACATCTTATTTCAACTCACATTTCAACATAAAAATACAAATCAAAAATCAAAATCCTTTTAAACGTGGGGGTCAAAAACCGTGAGCTCCCTCAAGTGGATGCATGTCCATTTTTCTGATTTTAAACTTCAATCTATATATATTCAAACATAGAAAATCATGAGGAATAAGAAAATCTAATATGCAAGAGGTTTTGAGCTTCAAACACAAAAACCCTTCTTGAAACAAAAAAAAAACCGAAAATAAAAAGGAAATAAAGAAGAAAGATGTGAGCTTCATGCACAATACCTAGTTGGAGAACAAAAATGAGCAAGAAAATTGAAGTTCTCCCATTCCTCCTTCTTCCTCACCCTCACGGGTTCTCCTTCTTCTCACCACCTCTCTTCTCTTTTTTTCCTCTAAGTTATGAAGTTATAATGTGGGCAAGAAGGGGGTATGTCTTGGCCTTGGAGTATTTATATAAAATTCTAGGTTGGGGGTGTAAGACATAAAAATTGGGGTTCAAACAATCCAAAAGTCATAAGGACTCATATGCAAACTTTAAGTTGGGGTGCATCACCTACTAAACGGGGTTCGAATTATACTAGTGGTCAAGGAGGGTTTAATTGTGATTTCGGTCCAATATATGATGTTTTGAGCATGATTTAGACTCCCTTTTACTATGGATTTGGCTTGTTTCTCTTGTAAATTTAGGACTTTTTGTATAGTTTTTAGAAAGTTAGGTAATTTAGAATCCTTTGAACGTTTTGATCCGTTTTGGGTTTATTTCAGGTACTTTCGGAGCTTAAATGAAGAAAATAAATATGGAGCATGAAAGAGGATGAAAAGACATTGAAAATGGCGCAAGAACGAAGCGAAACAGAGCCGGAATCAGTGCCACACGCCCAGGCGTGGAGCTCCCCGCGCCTAGGCGTGTCTGCAGCGATAAAATGCACCCATCATATGCCTGGCACGCCCAGGCGTGAGGTCCTGGGCGCCCAGGCGCGCAAAGTGCGAGAAAGTGACATTGTTCGCTGTTTTGACCATAACTTGAGCTACGCTTATCCAAATGAGGCGATCTTGGTACAATTTTAAAGCTAAGGAAAAGATCTACAACTTTTCCAGAAATAGCCTTGCTCAAATACGTCCATATTTGGGGTCAAAATCAGTTTCGAAGTTGCTGTCAGATACGAGAAAGCCCAATTGGGCCATTCCTGATCAGTTTTGCTCCAATTCAATTAGGATTAGTTTTATCTTTTAAATATACGTTTTTAGAATTAGGTCAGCAGTCATTAGAGAGAGGGAGATTAAATAATTTTAGAGAGTTTTAGAAGAGGAGAAGATCAATGATTGGAAGATCCAAGGTTTTTCCATGGTAATCATGTATTCTTCTATTGCTATTGTTCTTATTTTTATGATGTGTAACTAAAACCCTTGTTTTAGGAATTGGTGAATTTGTATGGATTAGTGTATTGATTTTATGAATTGATGTTTTTCCGTTTCTAAATTATGTGTTTGATTGCGTTTTATTTCCAATTCATAAATCTGGCCAATTTATGTCTTGTTTTGGATCTCTAATTCTTCAATTGAGAGATTAGGAATTAGAATAGGTCATGCCTTCAAACAATATAGTTATTCAACAAGTAGGGATACAATTGGGTAATTATATAACATGATTCATTCCACTGTTCTTAATAATGATTATTCAATGGTTTAATCTCTTAAGGAATTAAGGATTATCGAATTGAATAAGAAACAGTAATTATACAAGAGGGATCTAATAGTTACCAATTTAGGAATCCATTCATGATTTAGGGAAAAACAGAGATTCATGATAAATAAACAATGACATACAATGAAACCATGTTCCTAACATCTTTCTCAAATCGCTCACAACTTCTATTTAATTTATGTTTTTAATTTATTTTTTGTTTTTATTCAATCTTAATTAGTTAGTTAGAAACTTATAGATTTTACTTTTAACTACTCTTTGGTGAGAATTAATTGAACAATTTGCAATCCTTGAGGGATGATATCTGGACTTATTGACTATATTACTTTGCGATCTAATATACTTGCTAGAGAGTGAACAAATTGTAATTTTCATTAGTTTAGGATTTATGACCACTCAACTTAGTGGGGAACATAATTAAGTGGGGTAATTAATGCTTTGTCTCCTTAGTGTATTAGTAGGGTGGTTAAATTTAATTGGGTTACCCTAGAGACTTGTACACTCTTAATTGTATGTCTACCAATTTAAACTTCAAATGCACAAAACATGTCTGTGAGACCCACAATATTTTACCCAATTTATTTGTGATTTTATAATTGAAATTAGGAAATTATGCTTGATTTTGATACCTGGGTTTATATAAAAAATATATATATATGAAAATATATATGTATACACGTAACATATATAGGTATATATATTATATACCAATGTTTTCCCTAGCCTATTTAAATGAAATATTTTTAAGGTAAAGTATTTGATTTAAATGATTTTAAAAGATGAAATGATTTTTGATGGATTAGAGTATCCTATCTTTAGAAATTCATATCTTTTCAACCGTATGTCGAAAAATTACAAATGATATGTCAAAACGATCGTATCGAAATCTAGATTATGAAAATGTAAAGCTTTGATTTTTATTTTTGAGTTTTCGAAATTTTATCACTGCTACAGTAGTGAACGAATTTTTGAGTTTTAAGAATCAAAGTGTGGTTTTAATGCATTTAATAACCTTTTGACTAAAGAATATTTTATTTTGGAAAATGAAATACATTTCTGAAGTTGTATAGTGTACTATTATTCAAATTAAGTATATTTTCGTATTTTTATTATTTTTAAATTATTTGAAAAGCTTAGGAAGTGTATTTTTTGTAGAAATGACCTTAGGACTTCAAAAATTCATAACTTTCAAACCGTAAGTCCAAAAATTACAAAATTTATATGAAAACGATCGTATTGAAATGTAGAATCTTAATATGTAAAAATAAAATTTTTATTTTACTGTTTGCGAAATTTTTTGTACAGTAGGTAGAAAATCTAATTTTAAATAATTAAGTGATTGGGTAATTATGTAGGCACCTCCACAATGAACCAATGAGAATTTTTCTCTCCTATTTCTAATATTATGCACTGTCCAAAATTAGTGTGGAAAGAGGGGAAGAATAGTTCTGAAGTTTGTGAGAATAATCCATGAATTAAAATGCTTTAGGAATCAACAAAATCACATTTAATGCTAGTTCATGTTCCAAGTAGTATTTGAAAATTTTTGAATGGAACTTGATGAAGGGAGCACGAAATTTAGGTCAGAAATATGAAGGGGAATGCACCTCCAAACACCTATAAATAGAGAGCCTTAGTTCCACAACTTTCACACACCAACACTTGATAGTTTTACAAGAGAAAAAAATGAAATTCTAAGAGAGAAAGAGAGAGAGAGAGAGGGACGTGTAAAGCTAGGAGGGAGGAAGGAAATTTGCTTGGTTGCTTTGTTGCTTGAAGTTTTCTAAAAAGCTTAAGGAGTAGAGGTAACCCATAATCACTTATTTAATTAAGCTATTTTAAGTTGTTTTGTTTATATTTTGTTTAAACCTTCTCAAATTCTTCTTTAGTTAAAGTTCTAAAATTTTATTTTCATTTTAATGTTGTTCTTGAATATATGAAATTATTCTTAAGTCATATGAATTAAGAATAAGAAAAGGGACACCAAAAAGAGTGTTTAAAGGGATTCATCTCCCCTTTTCTTTAATTCTTAAGATGGCTAAAATTTTTGATAAATATAATCAATTTATTTTCTGGGTTTATGTTAGTTCTTATACCATATGAATTATAGAGGATTTTGTATAATTGAACAAGTTTTTATCCTTTGCCTTTTAATTGTTTTGTTCTTTATACTAAAATAATAACAATCTTCTATGACTATGAATCTCCTAAAAGTTAATCTCTAATCTCTTTCTTGAGATATTATAATGGAAAAATGAATTATAATATGTTATATGAGCTTTGTTTTGTTGGTCAAATGAAAAAGGAATTAAAAGGGACAAAGAAATTGTTTAAAGAGAAATAATCTCCCCTTTTTATCCTAAGATGGCCGAATATTTAGAGAGGAAAAGAAGAAGTATTTAAATTTTATTTAATTCTTTTATGTGAATAGGTATTTGTTATTCTGATCTTTTATGGTTATGTAATTCACAAGTTTAAATCTCTGAATATTTTTGGATATAGAATTTTTATGTTGTTACTGGTCATATGAACAATGAATAGAAAGGGACTCAAAATGAGGTTTAAAGAAACTAAGGTTTCCCCTTTTTATTTAGGGATGACCGAATTTTGTGAAGTAAGAAAATGGAAAGTTAAATTCTTATATGTGAATAATTGCTTAAAATTTTGTTATATTAATAAAAGATTTAATGTGTTGAGTGTAATAATTTGCATTTAGAAATCATTGTTTTGTTTGAAGTTTATTTTTATTATTTCTAGGTTTTTGGCCGTGAGGCCTTTGATATATGTGTGTATATAGATATACTAATACTAATATATAGTAATATATATATATATATATATATAGTATTTGTTTGGTATTATGTATAATGGATAGTATTTGATGTATATATAGTAATCAATTGTAGTTATAGTTTTAAATAAAATTTGTTGAGCAGTGGCCTAATGGCCCTAATAATAATAATAATTGTAATCATAATAAGGATAAACTAAGTTGTATGTGTTCTCTACTTGGATGAATATATAAATGAGTACATGTGGTATTAAAACATTAGTCCTGTTCTAATTGAAGAAACTGATTTGTATCTGGTTTTTTGGAGTGGATGGAAATTTATAATAAGATATTTGTTTAATTATTGTATGTGTGCCTATGTGAGTGTGTAAGTGTTATAATGATATAGGATACTTGTTTAGTGACTGTCCAAAATCTATTTTTACTCAAAAAGTACTTATTTTAATTTATTTAAGGTCTAAATTATTTTGCCTAAAGGTATGAGTTATGAATGTGTGTTATATGTATTTTAAAATTATGTTCTTAAAATTATTTCTATTCTGTAAGTTTTAAATTTTCTTAACTATTTGTGAATTTTGCTCCTGTTCATATGAATAAGGATTAAAAAGGGACTTATAAAGTGGTTTAAAGAAACAACCCTTTTTATTTCCTGATGATGGACAAATTTTGAGAAGGAAATTAGGGTATAGAAAATTTGATTTGCAATCATCTGAGTATTTAAGTGATTTTTGAGATTTGTGGTAATGACTGTTTGAGGTTTAGTCCTGAGTTTTAAAGAGAAATAACCCTCTGATGAATAAACAAAACTTGATTTGAAAATTTTGCAAAAATTTATTTTACTCACTGTATGAACCGTGAGGTTCATGGAAAAACAAAAAAAAATAAAATAAAATTTTTATGATTGATGGAGGATATGTGCATGAGTTATTCTTGTTTCCAATAGTTAATAGTTGATTATAAGGCTTAGATGATTGATTATGTGAAAAATGATTTTTTATTATTGTTTTTATTTTGATGATATGGCCGAAATTGTTATTTATATAGGGTAGGTATATTGTTGAAATTTTTCTAAGTCTATCTGTACTAATGTGGTGTTTTAAATTCTTGAAGTGATTTCATGAAATAACAATTGAAGGAATGATTTTTATAAAGATTAATAATTTTGGGAATTTGTTTATATCCTGGAAAATTTTATTGGCATGAAGACATATGAAATTAAAATGATATTTTATGTCCTTATGTGTATAGGTGTTTAGTGTAAAAAGAAAGTTTTTAAATGAATGAGATTATCAATTTCCTGGGAAATCAAGTTGCTGTCCAGACTTGATATGAATTAGAAAATGTAACTATTTTTATAAGATATGGATACTTTTGAGTTATAGTTTTTAGCTCTTTGAAAATAGATGTCAGAACTTTAATTGGATGAATATTGTGAGTAAGTGCAATTGTTTGAGTGGTTGTCCAGATTTGTTTTATATTGACATTAGTAGTATGTCTAGAAGATTTTAGGTGAATTGAAATAATTTAAGTGCTGCCCATAATTGAATAAGTGGGGAAAAATATTACTTTTTAAGCTTAATTTCATTTTAAGAATTTGGTATGTGAATTTTTTAGTAGGAAATTGAAAAGAATGAATTTTGGGTAGCTGTGAAGAGATGCAACTTTATTTTGTTACTGTCCAGAATCTTAGTTTGAGTTGCATCAACTTTAGAACTTGTTTTGACTTGATAAGTGAATGAGTTCATATTTTAGAATGATTGTTGATGTGTTAAGTGTTTGTATTGATTTTTAAAAATGTGTTTCTGGCTGTCCAAATGATTAAAAGATTTCATTAAGTTTAAGTTATTTGTTTAAGCGGCTTATGTTACTATTTGAATGGTAGTTGTTATATAAGCATTTGGAATTGAATTATGAGTTAATGAAAGTATGAATAGTCTCTAATGATTTAATTGATTAAGTTCTAATTTTTTTTGTATTATATGTATAGATCTTAGAATTATATATGGTTATAAATGAATGATAGAACATGTTTATAACAATTTTTAGAATTGATGCAACTAGATTTTGGTGACTATCCAGCAAGCAAAATTATTTTGTTTAATGTATATTTAATCATATTTTTATACTAGAACTGTAAAGAAATTGTAGGAAAAAGTGGCATGTCTTTCCGATAAACCAGTGGTGGAAAAAGCGATTTTCAAGACTTGTAGGGTCTGCTGTCCAAAATTCTAGAATTGTTGCATCAACTATAAAAATTGTTTTGGAATGAATTAGTATGAGGATTTTTATAGGACCCTTAATATAAGTGTATCGAGTATAAAAGAAATTATAAAAGTAATTCTGTGAAAATATGATTTGATGTTATTTGTTTAAATAAAGTGTTGTTTTATTTGTATAAATCTGTGGCTGATAATGGTTGTATGTCTTTGAAAAGTGATTTTGACTTGATGATTGGTTTTAAAGATTTTATTTAGTAATGTTTAAGAGGCCTTGATTGTGGAGAAGGAATGATTTACTTTTCAAGTGTTGTATATTCTAATACAAAGTCTTTTGATTTCAAAGGTTATTAAGAAAGTGATATTTGTTAAAACTATGTTTTTCAAAAAGGAATTATTTTAAGTTATCTAATGCCTTAAAAAGGGTTTCTGTTTTAAAAAGGGATTTCTGTTTTAAGGTACTTGGGTACTTTGGGTTTAGTCCTTACATTAGCGAATAGATAGTATAAGATACTTACGTGATATTGATTGTATGTCGTTCATCATTTAAAAAAAAAAAGGAATTAAAAGTGAACGAGCTGCTGGAGCTGTGAACGCAAAGGTTGAAAACAGAGTAAGCATGGATCTCAGGTGAGAGAGCAACCTTCCTAAGACATAATGGCACTGAGGTAGCATTAGGACGTTCCGTATCATCTCAAAGATCGGAACTAGGAATCTATAGGTTGAGTAGTAAGACGGCAAATGTGTGTGTGTTCCGCCGTCCTTACGAAAAATACGATTCCTCAATATTATGTCTGTTAATAATTGTTATACCATGTTGTATATTCTGAAGTTGTATATTGGATATTTCTTTAATGATTTTGGAGATGATAAAATGATAAGTGATGAGATAACAAATATGTTGGGATTATTTTGGGATAAGGATTTATCCTATGGAAGTGTGCTCGATGTATATTGAATTGTTGTTCCTATGAAAAGGACTTGAAATATCTGGAAGTATGATTGTGAAAATAAATTATGAAAAATAATTATTTGAATCTTGTGAAATTTGAGGATCGTTGTTAGTGTACAGTGACGGTGCGAGCGGCACAATGACTTTATTATATCCCCTTAAGCGACTGGCCACGTGAATGACTGTGTCGTGGTTCATGTCTTGTGGAATCCACTGTACGATAGGGAGGTGTTTGCTATGGTCCCTTAGAGGTCGAGACCCGTTAGAAGCGCGGCTTAGAATGGGTCGACCAAACTTAGGATTAAGAAAAGATTTCTAAAAGACTTTAAAAAGATTTAAAAGACTTTAGGACCCAATCCTTTCTAACTACGTTGAGAGTGAAGTAGTGGAGAGGAAAGATACTGGATACTTGGAGGTCGTGCATTCCGCCAAGTGGTGATTGCGATAGGGGAGGGCAATGATGGTGATTCGTCAAGAAGCCTAAGAGCGCTTCCCTAGGTGGAACGATGCTACAGTGATCAAGGGCACCTGCTGGTCGTTGATCGTAGCGAGGGCTACATGTACAACTAGGGATAGAGCTGTCGCCCCCTTGAACAAATCATGGATGGTGTAGAGGGAATCCGAATGGGACTAGAAGCCATCGATTATTTTTGATGAACTTATGAATTGATGATTGATTTTATTTTGCTGACCAACTTGCGTGGTTTCAGCTGGTACGTACCCTTTGGCTTCGAGGTCAGCATGGTTAGGATTCCTGTGCATCCCATCTGCTTTCCGACTTAGGTTGTGGTTGGATGATGAAGAGGAGATGTATCGTGTGTGCTGACTGTTCCCTTACCTCAATGATTTCCCTCCCTAAATCATTGACGGTTGTATTATGGAAAGACCTAGTGGAAAGACTATGAGTATGGAACTTTAAGAGAAGATATTAATGCGAAGAAAGAGGAAGATATAATAAGTTATAAGAATAAAGTGGTAATTATGAGCTGTGAATGAGGAAATGTTATAGTCATTGCATATATTTGTGTCTTAATGTGATCCCTTAGAGTAAGTCCATGCCGTCGACGACCATTCGTCCGGATCGTTGACTCTCTTTCTTCTTTCCTTTCCCTGTGGACATTGGGGACAATGTTCACAGATGTCAGATCATGTAGCATTACAAGTGATGGTTGCTGATCGTGAGATGAAGTATATTTATGAGGAGGATGCAAAAGCGCCAAGCCGAGAAATCTTTCAGATACTTGTGATGAAGGATAGCAATGAAGATTAGTAGTCTAAGTTAGTATAGTTTTTATTTTTGTATTCCATCACTAGATGGGTAGGACATGATTACTCTATCCCGAATGTAACCCCTGTTGTAATAAATGATTATTTGAAATGAAATAAAAGAAATTTCTTTTGTTCATAAAGTAATTAAACTATTTTTCCGCAAGTTAACCATCGACTAAATATGACATTTAGAAAAATGAGTTTTTGGAAATGTGTTGGATGATAACATCTCTTTTTGGAAATAGAATTTTATGATGCAAGTACCAAAACATTTTTTGTAAACTAAATGAATCAAATTGTATTTATGAAAATCTTTTGGTAAAAGAATTAAACTGAATTGATTTTGATGATGTAAAAAAAAAAAATGGCGCAAATTTTTAGTGAAAATTCTAAGTCCAAATTGGGGTGTTACATTTAGTGGTATCAGAGCGATGGTTGTCCTTAGTGGCCTTAAGCATAGCCTTATATGCTTTCCTTGTGTGACTCTGGTTGCGTTTTGTTTGTGTTTAAGTTGTAACGATTTTAGTCTTAGAATAAACTAAGGGTTAGAGTTGGTATAGAAATGGAGAAGCATGGACCTTTTGCAAGTTTGGCAAGTCAAGACAATGGTAGCAATGACGTGAACCCCGAATTCCTAAGAGGACTATGGTTAGGATTAAAGTTAGCTTTCTCACATTTGGAATTTCCGAAGTGTGGATCAGGACAAAGTGACTCGTTGGTAGGAGACTTTCTGACGGGAGAAGCAAAGGAAAAACCCATTTCGGAAAAAGTGCAGTATTATGAAGATTGTCAAAGAAGAATTGAGTTCAAGTCAAGGCATTACCTTACATATTTTCAATTTTTGTGAAAACCCAATTACCTTTTTATCTAGTTGTGAGCTTGACCTTCGCATTTCTGTGATAATTTGACGCTTTCAAATTAAAAATACTTCCTTTTGGTCAGAAATTACCCAATCTAATGATCACCTGCCATCAAACTATTCAACCAAATACCAAGAATTCAGTAAATTCAAAGTTCTTTTCTCGAATCCTTGCGGCTAAAACATAACCCTACCACATAAAGTTATGAAGGAAGTAACACTTGTATGCATAGCACATGAATTTTAGAAGGCTGAAGGGACAAGGTGATGGTACAGTTGTGTGAAAAATTACGAATTTTGGAATAATGGTTTAGAGTCAGTCCCTAAGCGGTACTAAGAAGGGGATTTAATGGGTGAAAAGTCGGGTAGTTATAGTCTCAAGGTAAAATTGGATATCGAGTTGTGTGATAGATGGTATAAGTTTGATCAAAGTTGGGGAGCAAAAGGTTAAGTAGAGTCCATGTTAGAAGAAGTGTAGTGACAAGTAACCGTGTAGCATAGGTACGGTAGAAGTATGAAGTAACTCAGCTGGTGATTATGGTTTTGATATGCATACAAGAAATTACTTCTGGATTGACACCAAATTCAAAAAAATAAACTGTCCTTACCAAGCCCCTTACGTAAAATACCAAAATCCCCTATGAATGATTCATACTCACTTACCTTTAATACTTCTGGTTTGACCAAACTACTATTGTGACAATTATTGTTTGTTGCCTACCTTTGAATTTGACTCAATTCAACTCCCGCGCGGCATTATGGCAAAGGTTGACCAGTAAAAGAGTGTTGATCGACGAAGACATCGAAGGAAGGATGTATTCTCAAAAAGAAGTAAATAACAAAGTGAAGGGTAGTAAAAATGTCTGAATAACCTTGTGTGTTTCCTTGCTTGTCTCTGTGCGTATTTCTCGGGGACGAGAAATCTTTAAGTTGGGGAGGATTGTGAGACCCACAATTTTACCCAATTTATTTGTGATTTTATAATTGAAATTAGGAAATTATGCTTGATTTTGATACCTGGGTTTATATAAAAAATATATATATGTGAAAATATATATGTATACACGTAACATATATAGGTATATATATTATATACCAATGTTTTCCCTAGCCTATTTAAATGAAATATTTTTAAGGTAAAGTATTTGATTTAAATGATTTTAAAAGATGAAATGATTTTTGATGGATTAGAGTATCCTATCTTTAGAAATTCATATCTTTTCAACCGTATGTCGAAAAATTACAAATGATATGTCAAAACGATCGTATCGAAATCTAGATTATGAAAATGTAAAGCTTTGATTTTTATTTTTGAGTTTTCGAAATTTTATCACTGCTACAGTAGTGAACGAATTTTTGAGTTTTAAGAATCAAAGTGTGGTTTTAATGCATTTAATAACCTTTTGACTAAAGAATATTTTATTTTGGAAAATGAAATACATTTCTGAAGTTGTATAGTGTACTATTATTCAAATTAAGTATATTTTCGTATTTTTATTATTTTTAAATTATTTGAAAAGCTTAGGAAGTGTATTTTTTGTAGAAATGACCTTAGGACTTCAAAAATTCATAACTTTCAAACCGTAAGTCCAAAAATTACAAAATTTATATGAAAACGGTCGTATTGAAATGTAGAATCTTAATATGTAAAAATAAAATTTTTATTTTACTGTTTGCGAAAATTTTTGTACAGTAGGTAGAAAATCTAATTTTAAATAATTAAGTGATTGGGTAATTATGTAGGCACCTCCACAATGAACCAATGAGAATTTTTCTCTCCTATTTCTAATATTATGCACTGTCCAAAATTAGTGTGGAAAGAGGGGAAGAATAGTTCTGAAGTTTGTGAGAATAATCCATGAATTAAAATGCTTTAGGAATCAACAAAATCACATTTAATGCTAGTTCATGTTCCAAGTAGTATTTGAAAATTTTTGAATGGAACTTGATGAAGGGAGCACGAAATTTAGGTCAGAAATATGAAGGGGAATGCACCTCCAAACACCTATAAATAGAGAGCCTTAGTTCCACAACTTTCACACACCAACACTTGATAGTTTTACAAGAGAAAAAAATGAAATTCTAAGAGAGAAAGAGAGAGAGAGAGGGACGTGTAAAGCTAGGAGGGAGGAAGGAAATTTGCTTGGTTGCTTTGTTGCTTGAAGTTTTCTAAAAAGCTTAAGGAGTAGAGGTAACCCATAATCACTTATTTAATTAAGCTATTTTAAGTTGTTTTGTTTATATTTTGTTTAAACCTTCTCAAATTCTTCTTTAGTTAAAGTTCTAAAATTTTATTTTCATTTTAATGTTGTTCTTGAATATATGAAATTATTCTTAAGTCATATGAATTAAGAATAAGAAAAGGGACACCAAAAAGAGTGTTTAAAGGGATTCATCTCCCCTTTTCTTTAATTCTTAAGATGGCTAAAATTTTTGATAAATATAATCAATTTATTTTCTGGGTTTATGTTAGTTCTTATACCATATGAATTATAGAGGATTTTGTATAATTGAACAAGTTTTTATCCTTTGCCTTTTAATTGTTTTGTTCTTTATACTAAAATAATAACAATCTTCTATGACTATGAATCTCCTAAAAGTTAATCTCTAATCTCTTTCTTGAGATATTATAATGGAAAAATGAATTATAATATGTTATATGAGCTTTGTTTTGTTGGTCAAATGAAAAAGGAATTAAAAGGGACAAAGAAATTGTTTAAAGAGAAATAATCTCCCCTTTTTATCCTAAGATGACCGAATATTTAGAGAGGAAAAGAAGAAGTATTTAAATTTTATTTAATTCTTTTATGTGAATAGGTATTTGTTATTCTGATCTTTTATGGTTATGTAATTCACAAGTTTAAATCTCTGAATATTTTTGGATATAGAATTTTTATGTTGTTACTGGTCATATGAACAATGAATAGAAAGGGACTCAAAATGAGGTTTAAAGAAACTAAGGTTTCCCCTTTTTATTTAGGGATGACCGAATTTTGTGAAGTAAGAAAATGGAAAGTTAAATTCTTATATGTGAATAATTGCTTAAAATTTTGTTATATTAATAAAAGATTTAATGTGTTGAGTGTAATAATTTGCATTTAGAAATCATTGTTTTGTTTGAAGTTTATTTTTATTATTTCTAGGTTTTTGGCCGTGAGGCCTTTGATATATGTGTGTATATAGATATACTAATACTAATATATAGTAATATATATATATATATATAGTATTTGTTTGGTATTATGTATAATGGATAGTATTTGATGTATATATAGTAATCAATTGTAGTTATAGTTTTAAATAAAATTTGTTGAGCAGTGGCCTAATGGCCCTAATAATAATAATAATTGTAATCATAATAAGGATAAACTAAGTTGTATGTGTTCTCTACTTGGATGAATATATAAATGAGTACATGTGGTATTAAAACATTAGTCCTGTTCTAATTGAAGAAACTGATTTGTATCTGGTTTTTTGGAGTGGATGGAAATTTATAATAAGATATTTGTTTAATTATTGTATGTGTGCCTATGTGAGTGTGTAAGTGTTATAATGATATAGGATACTTGTTTAGTGACTGTCCAAAATCTATTTTTACTCAAAAAGTACTTATTTTAATTTATTTAAGGTCTAAATTATTTTGCCTAAAGGTATGAGTTATGAATGTGTGTTATATGTATTTTAAAATTATGTTCTTAAAATTATTTCTATTCTGTAAGTTTTAAATTTTCTTAACTATTTGTGAATTTTGCTCCTGTTCATATGAATAAGGATTAAAAAGGGACTTATAAAGTGGTTTAAAGAAACAACCCTTTTTATTTCCTGATGATGGACAAATTTTGAGAAGGAAATTAGGGTATAGAAAATTTGATTTGCAATCATCTGAGTATTTAAGTGATTTTTGAGATTTGTGGTAATGACTGTTTGAGGTTTAGTCCTGAGTTTTAAAGAGAAATAACCCTCTGATGAATAAACAAAACTTGATTTGAAAATTTTGCAAAAATTTATTTTACTCACTGTATGAACCGTGAGGTTCATGGAAAAACAAAAAAAAATAAAATAAAATTTTTATGATTGATGGAGGATATGTGCATGAGTTATTCTTGTTTCCAATAGTTAATAGTTGATTATAAGGCTTAGATGATTGATTATGTGAAAAATGATTTTTTATTATTGTTTTTATTTTGATGATATGGCCGAAATTGTTATTTATATAGGGTAGGTATATTGTTGAAATTTTTCTAAGTCTATCTGTACTAATGTGGTGTTTTAAATTCTTGAAGTGATTTCATGAAATAACAATTGAAGGAATGATTTTTATAAAGATTAATAATTTTGGGAATTTGTTTATATCCTGGAAAATTTTATTGGCATGAAGACATATGAAATTAAAATGATATTTTATGTCCTTATGTGTATAGGTGTTTAGTGTAAAAAGAAAGTTTTTAAATGAATGAGATTATCAATTTCCTGGGAAATCAAGTTGCTGTCCAGACTTGATATGAATTAGAAAATGTAACTATTTTTATAAGATATGGATACTTTTGAGTTATAGTTTTTAGCTCTTTGAAAATAGATGTCAGAACTTTAATTGGATGAATATTGTGAGTAAGTGCAATTGTTTGAGTGGTTGTCCAGATTTGTTTTATATTGACATTAGTAGTATGTCTAGAAGATTTTAGGTGAATTGAAATAATTTAAGTGCTGCCCATAATTGAATAAGTGGGGAAAAATATTACTTTTTAAGCTTAATTTCATTTTAAGAATTTGGTATGTGAATTTTTTAGTAGGAAATTGAAAAGAATGAATTTTGGGTAGCTGTGAAGAGATGCAACTTTATTTTGTTACTGTCCAGAATCTTAGTTTGAGTTGCATCAACTTTAGAACTTGTTTTGACTTGATAAGTGAATGAGTTCATATTTTAGAATGATTGTTGATGTGTTAAGTGTTTGTATTGATTTTTAAAAATGTGTTTCTGGCTGTCCAAATGATTAAAAGATTTCATTAAGTTTAAGTTATTTGTTTAAGCGGCTTATGTTACTATTTGAATGGTAGTTGTTATATAAGCATTTGGAATTGAATTATGAGTTAATGAAAGTATGAATAGTCTCTAATGATTTAATTGATTAAGTTCTAATTTTTTTTGTATTATATGTATAGATCTTAGAATTATATATGGTTATAAATGAATGATAGAACATGTTTATAACAATTTTTAGAATTGATGCAACTAGATTTTGGTGACTATCCAGCAAGCAAAATTATTTTGTTTAATGTATATTTAATCATATTTTTATACTAGAACTGTAAAGAAATTGTAGGAAAAAGTGGCATGTCTTTCCGATAAACCAGTGGTGGAAAAAGCGATTTTCAAGACTTGTAGGGTCTGCTGTCCAAAATTCTAGAATTGTTGCATCAACTATAAAAATTGTTTTGGAATGAATTAGTATGAGGATTTTTATAGGACCCTTAATATAAGTGTATCGAGTATAAAAGAAATTATAAAAGTAATTCTGTGAAAATATGATTTGATGTTATTTGTTTAAATAAAGTGTTGTTTTATTTGTATAAATTTGTGGCTGATAATGGTTGTATGTCTTTGAAAAGTGATTTTGACTTGATGATTGGTTTTAAAGATTTTATTTAGTAATGTTTAAGAGGCCTTGATTGTGGAGAAGGAATGATTTACTTTTCAAGTGTTGTATATTCTAATACAAAGTCTTTTGATTTCAAAGGTTATTAAGAAAGTGATATTTGTTAAAACTATGTTTTTCAAAAAGGAATTATTTTAAGTTATCTAATGCCTTAAAAAGGGTTTCTGTTTTAAAACGGGATTTCTGTTTTAAGGTACTTGGGTACTTTGGGTTTAGTCCTTACATTAGCGAATAGATAGTATAAGATACTTACGTGATATTGATTGTATGTCGTTCATCATTTAAAAAAAAAAAGGAATTAAAAGTGAACGAGCTGCTGGAGCTGTGAACGCAAAGGTTGAAAACAGAGTAAGCATGGATCTCAGGTGAGAGAGCAACCTTCCTAAGACATAATGGCACTGAGGTAGCATTAGGACGTTCCGTATCATCTCAAAGATCGGAACTAGGAATCTATAGGTTGAGTAGTAAGACGGCAAATGTGTGTGTGTTCCGCCGTCCTTACGAAAAATACGATTCCTCAATATTATGTCTGTTAATAATTGTTATACCATGTTGTATATTCTGAAGTTGTATATTGGATATTGCTTTAATGATTTTGGAGATGATAAAATGATAAGTGATGAGATAACAAATATGTTGGGATTATTTTGGGATAAGGATTTATCCTATGGAAGTGTGCTCGATGTATATTGAATTGTTGTTCCTATGAAAAGGACTTGAAATATCTGGAAGTATGATTGTGAAAATAAATTATGAAAAATAATTATTTGAATCTTGTGAAATTTGAGGATCGTTGTTAGTGTACAGTGACGGTGCGAGCGGCACAATGACTTTATTATATCCCCTTAAGCGACTGGCCACGTGAATGACTGTGTCGTGGTTCATGTCTTGTGGAATCCACTGTACGATAGGGAGGTGTTTGCTATGGTCCCTTAGAGGTCGAGACCCGTTAGAAGCGCGGCTTAGAATGGGTCGACCAAACTTAGGATTAAGAAAAGATTTCTAAAAGACTTTAAAAAGATTTAAAAGACTTTAGGACCCAATCCTTTCTAACTACGTTGAGAGTGAAGTAGTGGAGAGGAAAGATACCGGATACTTGGAGGTCGTGCATTCCGCCAAGTGGTGATTGCGATAGGGGAGGGCAATGATGGTGATTCGTCAAGAAGCCTAAGAGCGCTTCCCTAGGTGGAACGATGCTACAGTGATCAAGGGCACCTGCTGGTCGTTGATCGTAGCGAGGGCTACATGTACAACTAGGGATAGAGCTGTCGCCCCCTTGAACAAATCATGGATGGTGTAGAGGGAATCCGAATGGGACTAGAAGCCATCGATTATTTTTGATGAACTTATGAATTGATGATTGATTTTATTTTGCTGACCAACTTGCGTGGTTTCAGCTGGTACGTACCCTTTGGCTTCGAGGTCAGCATGGTTAGGATTCCTGTGCATCCCATCTGCTTTCCGACTTAGGTTGTGGTTGGATGATGAAGAGGAGATGTATCGTGTGTGCTGACTGTTCCCTTACCTCAATGATTTCCCTCCCTAAATCATTGACGGTTGTATTATGGAAAGACCTAGTGGAAAGACTATGAGTATGGAACTTTAAGAGAAGATATTAATGCGAAGAAAGAGGAAGATATAATAAGTTATAAGAATAAAGTGGTAATTATGAGCTGTGAATGAGGAAATGTTATAGTCATTGCATATATTTGTGTCTTAATGTGATCCCTTAGAGTAAGTCCATGCCGTCGACGACCATTCGTCCGGATCGTTGACTCTCTTTCTTCTTTCCTTTCCCTGTGGACATTGGGGACAATGTTCACAGATGTCAGATCATGTAGCATTACAAGTGATGGTTGCTGATCGTGAGATGAAGTATATTTATGAGGAGGATGCAAAAGCGCCAAGCCGAGAAATCTTTCAGATACTTGTGATGAAGGATAGCAATGAAGATTAGTAGTCTAAGTTAGTATAGTTTTTATTTTTGTATTCCATCACTAGATGGGTAGGACATGATTACTCTATCCCGAATGTAACCCCTGTTGTAATAAATGATTATTTGAAATGAAATAAAAGAAATTTCTTTTGTTCATAAAGTAATTAAACTATTTTTCCGCAAGTTAACCATCGACTAAATATGACATTTAGAAAAATGAGTTTTTGGAAATGTGTTGGATGATAACATCTCTTTTTGGAAATAGAATTTTATGACGCAAGTACCAAAACATTTTTTGTAAACTAAATGAATCAAATTGTATTTATGAAAATCTTTTGGTAAAAGAATTAAACTGAATTGATTTTGATGATGTAAAAAAAAAAAAATGGCGCAAATTTTTAGTGAAAATTCTAAGTCCAAATTGGGGTGTTACAATGTCAAAACCGTGCAACTTACTTGGACAGTAGAAAAATGATATTTTCCAATACAATACACAATACTTAAAATCATAATTAACTTTTCTTATGTAATAAAACATTATAAGTTCCCACAAAATAAAAAATTCGTAGACCACCAATATAAATTCCCAACAGTATAAAAATAAATTCTACGTTTTATTCCGATCGTTTTGACTGTAAATTCGTTAGATTCCAATCTACCAGTCAAAGGTTACGAATTTTCAAAGTTAAATAAATCAAAGAAAAAAAATAATCACTTCTCCAAAATACAAAATAAATGCCTTAAATCCATAAAACATACGAATCAAATACTCAATCAATTTAAAACAATTTTTCTCATTTCCGCGTGTCATCATAAACCAACTAATATTTTTATCTCAATTAAAAAAGATTCCACCAATAAAAATTCCCGAAAATCAATTTATTAAAATGGAGAGAATTGCGTATGTTATAGGAAATGTGCTTGTTCCTCGTCTTGCAAGATGGTTGAAGCATACATTTGCTCGTAGGAATTGGTTTGACATTTGTAAGTGAGCCTTAGGTTTTGGCTATCTTATAAAAGTATCTTTAACTAAAAAAAATATAAATTTTTGAAATTGACTTGTACATAAATTTGGAAAGTTAATTAATAATATTTGGTATATTTTTTTCAAAATTATTTTTACAATTATGATTAAGACTATAAAAAATATTGAATAAATATGAGTGTTCGTAGAAAAAATATAATTAATGTCATTGAAAATTTGACATAGTCTTTATAAAAAGGACCCGTATTTAATGCTTATATTTAGGAATAGAGGGAGTAAGGAATTACACCCTTCAATCTCAAATATAAGTAAATAAAAATAATCTATTAATGTTATCAAATATAAAGAAAAATTAACTAATTTTTTATTCGCAATACAATCATTTATAAAAATATATATATAATGGTTGAATTATTTAATTTTTGTTCTATTCCCAATACAATTTTTCTAAAATATTCGGTCATTATATTTCAGAAGATGTTCTTGATGGTCCTAATTATAAGTCATTTTATATTTCTTATGCATTATTTATTTTTTCCCTTATTAAATACTTTGACTATCTATTTTTATTTGTTTTTTTTATAAGCAAAGGGTTTTTTTTTTTACAAGGGAAGGGAAATTAAATCCATCAAATGGTGGTGCCCAGGATCGAATCCGGGACCTCCAACTTCTCAGCCTTAAGATTTGATACATGACCATATGAGTTACACCCACTTCACATTTATGCTTCTTTGTTGGTTGTTCATTGATCATTGTGAATTTTTCAAGAAAAGTTGAGAGGGTAAAACTGTAATGATATAATATATTATCATCGATTTCAGAAAACTAACTATTTTTATTGGTTTGTGTAATTCGCTTAAGTATGTCCTACAACAAAAACCAAATATAATACTACTTTCGTTCCTATATATAAGACCCTTTAGAAACTTTTATTTTCTTTTTGTTTACTAGTAATTTTACCCGTGCATCGCACGGGTTTAATTTTTTTTTTTATTTGATTATAGATTTTGGAAATATGTCTTTTTAAATAATAAGTTAATATGAAATTTTTATAAAAATGATTTACATGTATTTAGAAATGAATAATCATAAACATTAACCTTTGAATCTAGTTTCAGCTACCAACTTTTTCATTAATAAAAATTAACTAATAATGTATCAACTATGCGATTTCTAATTTTAATTAACAACATAATTTCTTATATTAAAAAAAATCCAACTCATTTTGATTTTTGTTTTATTTAATCCATCATTCCAAATGCATTTTGTTAGTAATTCGTTTTGCAAGTCCAAATGCAGGTATTTTTTTTACCATTTATATCATCATCATCATTATTATTACATCTGTCCCAAATATAAGACATGTTTTCACACTTTTAATTAATTTGTGTTTATAAGATTCGAACTTTCAAATTACTTGCTTGTATTAGAACTTCATAAATGTAAATAAGTATATTGTCTAAAGTATAAAATAACGCATCATTATTTTTCACAATTTAAATTGCAACATATTGTATAAACTTTTGGATTTTTTTAAATTTGAATTCATTACTGAGTAAATATTTGATTGTATTAAGCTAAATCATCATACCAAATTATAGGTCATCTTTAATACTTATATATCCGTTTTTTCCGTTGCACCCAAAATTTATTATTCATAATGATGCTCTATTTAAATGTTTAATACCAATTTGCCTATATTATGACTTGTTTGTATTAGAATTTCTGAAATTACAACATTATATTCGTTTTTTTTTGCTGGTTAATTATCATATGACGGGTCGTTAGGCATTATATATTTTTTATGTCAATATTTGATTCAAATTATTTCCTTTTGAAAAGATCATTAATAACCCGTGCAAATTGTAATAATATCGAAATGCAAAATTGTATGTTTGCGGGCAATTTTTATATTTATGTGTAATCCAAATTGTACTAATAAAAATTTACTAAAAATAACTTAAGATAAATATTTATTCCCGTGCGATGCACGGACAAACAAAGTTGGAGGGAAAAGCAAGGATGAAGGAGGGAAAATGAAAATGACAAAAATGCCCTCAACTTCTCCTATTTTATAATATGTTGACTAGTAAGTTTTCCCGTGCATCGCACGGATCGTTTAATATGAGATATTATTATTGTGTGAAAAATTGCAATTGACAAAATATGAGTAAAATATATTGAATTTGTAATGTATAATGTTAAATTACTACTTAGTTGTTAAATTATGTATAGCCAATGTGTAGTTTATGTTTTATATCATGTAAATAAATTAAATTTTTTTAATTGTACAAAAATAAATTTTATAATCATAGAAGACAACAATTTTGAGTTTTATATGTAGTTTATATTAATGAGCTCTTCCAATTAATATTTATGCCATATTGACAGATTGGGTGAGGAGTTAAAATTTTGGAGCAAGAGCTTTTATTTGATAAGATTTCTCGCTTGTTGAGTACTGAATAGTAAATTCTCCAAACAAAACACGATTCACATGATAATGTATTTAAATTTTCAAACTGAACAATTCTAAATAGTAACAAAAAAAATAATAATAAACATTGTCCAATATAACAACCTTTTAAAGCAAAATTTAAAACCTAAAATTGACATTCCTGCCTTCAAGATATTGCTTCTATATATACATTTTTCAAACATTAAATCAACTTAAAAACTTGTCATAGTAAATGGAATGAATAATAGAGAGGAATTATAGTTATTATTAGTAAGTATAATTATAATATTGTCTCTAGTACCATTGTCCGTACGATGCACGGGCCTGTAAATTTTGGTTTTTATTGATTGAAGGGTGGAAATATTTTATGCGAAAATTTAAATTTGGACATTTAATTTGCAAATTTAGTATTGACCGAAAAAATCCAAGTGAGAAAAGATTGAGTAAGTTAACTTGAATATGTATTGTATACTGTAAAATTAGTTATTAAATAATATAGAGTAACAGTAAAAAAAATTTATAGTTACTAAACTATGGACAAAAAAATGGTAAATTTTTGTTGGTGTTATATTATATGCAACATATATGATTATATAATTGAGATTCCTATTGTATAGTGTTCATTATGTTTTTTTTTTTTTAAATTGTGGTTGGGCTTGTTCAAAGCCTAATAGGTTTTTTGGTTTGTTTTAAAGTTTGTTTCTTAGTGTTTAATCAGCATAATTCTTGTTCTTGGAGATTATAAAAGAAATGTAACAACTAACCCCAAATAGTGCCAACTTTGTGACATTCTTTTTAGAATGATTTCAATACATGAATATGAACACTTTATTAACATAGTGGGTTACGGTTGATGATGTGAATGAAAAAAAAAATAGAAAATACCCAAATCGTATCTTTGAGGAAAGGACAAAGGGGGTTGATATGATGACGATCAGTGGATTTTGAATTGAAGAAGTGATCTAAAGTACAACTTGAATGAATTGATTAACATGAGTGGAATGAAGGAGAGTAACAGAGAGAAAAAAATTATCGTGTCATGCTTTTGGTAAGAGAGAAACATGATTCAGTGTTTTGGGGAGAGGAAGAGACGATGAGAAAAGAGAATGAAAATTGTGAATATCATGGACGCTTGAGATTTAATTTTAAAAACACCTCAAGGACGGCTGAGATTAACAATTAGGTACTCTTCATTAATCACATGTTTAGGATGGAAAAACCATCATTAGGAGGGAAAACGCAACATCAAAGGAGGGAAATTTTTTTTGCCCTCATACTTCTTCTATTTTAATATATGTTGATAAGACTCATACCAATTAAAATAACACTTAATTACTTCTTCTACAAACATCCCTATTTACTTAACACTTTTTAGATTTACAATATTATTAATAGGGATATTTTTGAAAATACATATAAAATATTCACTATTCACATTTTCAATATAATTAACTAAATTATCCTACTTAACTTTTCTCGATAGACTTGAAATCTACCAAGAGAGTCTCATACATAGAGACAGAAGAAATATATTTTTTTTATGAATTTGAAAAAATTAAATACACTTACTTAATAACCTTAATAAAATTGAAATTGATTTTTTTGTTTTTTTTATTTAAAACCAGATGAGGGTATGGTCAAAACAATCGGAATAATAAATCCTTATCCATGAAGGTGCAGAGCACAGATAAAAGTAACAAATTGGAGAAAAAGATGGTCAACCGTCAACCTAGCTACTCTCAACATATTTGGATTCGCTACTTTCTATCTGTAATTTGAGAATCTCCAAAACTTCCTCTCCATTCATTTCATCTCTCTCTTTCATCTACGTAACCACAACCAGCAGCAACGACCTTTTCAACTCCATCTCATCCATTATTCTCCTTAACATATATATATATTTTTTTTAAAACAATTGATTAAATAATGATATCTTGAGGACACAACGCGGTTAATTCTCCTCTACTGTCGTAACCACTTATCATTCACAAACGTTTTTTCCTCTTCCGTTGTTTTTCTTTCTCATAAGGAAACCATAACCGTAATAACAATTACAATAACAACACCAACAACCATCATGGAGAAGAACATTGAAGAACAATCTGGTAGTCTTTCTCACAAAGACGAAAACAATAATGCTGATGATGCTAAACCACAGCAAGAAGAATCGTTGCATGAGCCTAAAGAAAATGTCGATCATGCAAATGATAAAGACGAAAAAATTGTAGAAGCTGACGAAGGTGGTGGTGGGGAAGAAAATGAAAAACATAAGGACATTACTGATATTGAAGGAGGGGAACCTGATGAGAAAAATGAAGAAGAAGAAGAAGAAGCTGGTGAGGTTCCTCCTGAATCCCCTCCTCCAAGCCTCCAGAATCTTTATGAAGACGTTGATAGATTTATTGCGACTCTGCAAAACAACGACACTGCAAATGCTATTTCAGAAATCCCCGATTTCATTAACATTTTCATGGATCTCGTGGAAGAAAATTTAACGAGCTACGACACAGGGAAAACCAAATGGGGAGAAGATAAGGAAGAAGATTCTTTATTTCTAGAAAGCAATGAGCTCGTTTCAAAACTGTTGAAAGTGATCAACGAGACGCCATCGTCATCGTCATCGTCAGCAGCAGCAGAATCTGAAGAAGAAGAAGAAAAGGAGAGCAATGCAAGAAAGGCCCTCTCAATATTAAAGAACCGTGTGATTGCAATTGAACAACATGTTATGTCATATTTGGAGGACGAGTTTCTGTTGATAATTGAGGAGCCACGTAACAGATCTGAGCCCGAACACAAAAAAAATAATAACTCTAAAGGGAAACACGTGGCGGAGCCACCACAGCAACCACCGTCTGATTCTGAACCTAGTTCGGAGCCTCCGGTTCCTGATTTCCCCGGTTATGGAGAACAATCCATTTCCAATCTGAACAACATTGCGCTGAAGATGATATCATGTGGTTACGAAGCGGAGTGTTGCCACGTGTACTTCATTTCACGCAGACACGCTTTTGAAGAAAGCTTACCTAAGATAGGGCTAGAGAAAATAAGCATTGACGAGGTTCATAAAATGCAGTGGGAATCACTAGAGAGGGAGATTGTACAATGGAATAATACATTCAAGGATTGCACCGAAGTGTATTTACCGAGGGAGCGGAAGCTGGCGGAGGCGGTGTTTGCGGAGCACCCTAAGGTGGCGGCGGAGCTCTTTATGAAGGTAACTCATAATGTGGTTATTCAAATTCTTAACTTTGCGGAAGCCGTGGCTATGACGAAGCGTGCGGGGGAGAAGTTGTTCAATGTGCTGGATATGTATGAGACGTTGAGGGATTTTATTATGAAGTTGGATAACTTGTTTCCCGAAGAGGATGTGGATGAGTTAAAGGCTGAAACGACGTCGGCTAAGGGCAGACTTGGCGAGACTGCTATTGTTATTTTTTGTGAACTTGAAAATTCTATCAAGTCTGACAATGGTAAAACGCCAGTTGCCGGTGGTGCGGTTCACCCACTAACCAGGTAACAAGGATCTAATAAAATAAAATAAAAACTAAAATTTTTAACTTTTAGAGCATATACGGTTGTTGCGTTACCTTTAAAAAAAAATTATTGTTAGAGATCTAAATAGGCATGATTGTAATTTCAAAAAAACAAAACAAAACAAAAAATTATGCATGATATTATAGTCGAAGATGTTTGACAAACTCTGTAACTTTTGAGTAAATGATTATTCTTCTTTTATGTCTGATCAGCAAAACTAGCTTGTAACTATGATCTTCTGGCTTATGGATGTTAAGGTAGTTAGAGTTGTGAACTTGTAACTGAGAGCTTATAACTGTTTACCTGATTATTTGAAATAGTGTTGTTCTACAAAACTAGCTTTTGAAGTAGTTAAAAATTATAAAATGGCCAAAAAGGACATGCAACATTTTATTATTTTCAATTTTTAATTTTTTTATTTAATTATTAAATAGATATTCCCTCCGACTCGAATTATAAGTAAAACTAACTAATTTTAGGCTTATTAAGGAAGTTAGTTGATTGTATTTAATTTTCTCAAATTTATACAAGAATAGACGTATTTTAGGAAAGTTGCATTGAGAATGAAACAAAAATTAAATAAGATAACAATTTTCTAGGGATGTTTTTGGAAAGCGGCATTGAGAATGAAATAAAATTTAAGAAAGTTGGTTAGTTTTGCTTATATTTTAAACCAAGAGAGGTATGTTTTTTATTGCTTATATTTCGAGCCGGAAGGAGTAGTTAATTAATTAATTAATTAAATATTAAAATTATTAAATTATAATTAATTAAATTCATTTTTTTATTAATTTATTAATTATGTAGTTAATTAATTATGACAAAATTATTAACTTATAATTAATAATTAATTAAAGGGTAGTAAAATAATTTTAAATTTTGTTTGAGGGTATAATTGGTATATGAATTTTTGAAAATTAGTTTAGTTTCTAGAGAGCTACTTCAAGTAGCTTTCTAAAAGCTACAAGCTCCTTTTATAAAAACTATAAGCTCTTTCCAATTTATGTTCATCGAACGGAGTTAATAGCTTATTGACTGAATATAAAAGCTCCTAACTAGCTAAAAAGCTTCTAACTACCATTACCAAATAGAGCCTAAACCAAATGCATTAGTACATAAAGATATGAAAAATCAAAGTTCTAAGAAATTATTATATACATATTCACGAAACAATTTATTTTAGGGACTTACTAAATTTAGTTTATTATATACATATTCACGAAATCAAAGTATAATTTGTCTATAGGTACAAATGGCTAAATTTTTAATTTACTTTTTATGTTGGATTAAATTGCAAAAAACTAATTTTAACTACTTCAAATAATGACATGGCATAGGTGGCAACTTCTTATTGGTTTAAGAAAAGGTTGCATAACAACCATTCAATTTTGGATTGCATGATAAAAATATACTTTATTTTAATATAAATGGGTTTGTTATTAGTAGGGGATGAATCTTTTTGTGTCATTTCTTTTTATGCTGAGCAGTTATATTAATTGATCAAATCAAGTAAATTTTGTTTATATTTTTTTGCTTCTATATACATACATAATCATGCAAAATAAAAATATATGAGCAGATTCATTCGTGTGTTTTTTTTTTTAAAATTATTTAGGGAATAAACAGTGTAAGTTTTTTTTAATTATTTAATTTGTCTATTGTTATAGTTTTTGACTTCATGCTTCCAGGTACATCATGAACTACTTGAGATTAGCTTGTGAGTACAAGAACACATTGGAGGATGTGTTCAAAGAGCACTCAAAGATTGAGCGTGCAGACTCAACCAGTAGACCCCATTACGAGGCTGAGAACAAAAATGAGAATCACAAGGAGAACGATAGTAAGGAGAAGGTGTCTCCATTTGCAGCACAATTGATGAGGGTGATGGAATTACTTGACTCAAATCTTGAAAGTAAGGCAAAGTTGTACAAGGATGCTGCATTGAGCAGCATCTTTATGATGAACAATGGGAGGTACATAGTTCAAAAAATAAAAGGGTCTACAGATTTATATGAAGTAATGGGTGAAACATGGTGCCGAAAGAGATCCTCAAATTTGAGGACATACCACAAGAACTACCAGATTGAGACATGGAGCAAAATATTGGGTTGTCTGAGCCCTAAAGGTTTGAATGACAATGGCAAGGTTCAGAAGCCTATGCTTAAGGAAAGGTTCAAGAGCTTCAATGCATTGTTTGAGGAGATACATAAGACACAAAGCACATGGGTGGTGAGTGATGAGCAACTTCAATCAGAGTTAAGGGTTTCAATCTCAGCACTGGTTATTCCAGCTTACAGGTCATTCTTGGGGAGGTTTTCACAGTATTTGGATCCAGGGAGACAAACAGAGAAGTATATAAAGTTTCAGGCTGAGGATATAGAGACTTATATTGATGAGTTGTTTGACGGAAACCCACATCAGTCCCTTGCAAGAAAGAAAGCTTGAACACAATTACATATATGTTGACCACAAAACATACATGAAAAAAGTATGAAAGAGAAAGTGGCATGCCTTGCAAATTTGCATGAAGGAGAAAAGAAGAAAGACCACATGCATGTTAAACCTTAGCTTTGCTTTGGTGGTTGTTCCTTTAAAAGATAATATTTGGGTCAATTGAATATAGTATAACATCTTGGTTAGTGTTTAGCGCGGGTCAGTTCTCTGTTGTATTCAAAATCATCAAATAAATATGAATTTTTTAGTGTTTATTTTTTATATTATATTCTTAATTCAATACATATGATTTTCCCTCTTTGAAATAATTATTTGGTCTTTTGAATGTAATGTAAGAAAAATGTTCTATTCGTAACTGACAAACGTCCCTTGTTAAGAATAAACGTTTTTTTGAAGAATTTTAATCTAATAAGAGTGAACTCTCCGTCCTAGCTATATACCCATTTGAACTAGGTTCTGAGAATCAAGACTACGCAATTCTTTCAAACATGTATAAATAGTGCATCAGGTGGAGAACGAGACGGATCAGTGCTGCCCCCAAGAGTAGCAAATGATATGCCCCTTACTCTTAGGGAGATATGTATGGTCAAGGAACTTCTTCAAGGATGAAAAGGCTAACTGCTTGGGCAATGAGCTTCGGGTAGTTGATGAACCTTCGTGGTGGGGTTAGATGCAACTGCCACCTTCTCTAGACAGCAAAAGTATGATTCTCTTGTTGTTGAATTATTTTCTAAAGTGTGTTGATAATGCTCTCTGAGAATATGTGGATACTAATGAATTGTGTATTCATTGTACTATACACTGTGTATAATGTTGAGTGATGCCTCATCCCCTTGCATAAGGTTGGTATTTATAGGACCAGGATGGCTCCTTAGTCTGATATATTCTCTTGATAAATCTTCTATATCCGAGAGGAATCTTCGCATAATCTTATCTCTAAGGAGATAATCAATAATCTTCTATAATTATTGAAAATTCAATTATAATCTGCCTTCAATATTCAATAATGAGTTGCTTATCTTCCAGAGATTTAATTTATGAACAAGTCTCTTGATTTATTCGTAAATCAGGTTTTCTTCCGAGTTCCTTCGAGTTAATCCAGACTTGGAGCCTTCCATTATAGGTCGCCCAAGATCAATTCTTATCGATAGTGTCCTACTACAAGTTTCAATAGGTCTTCTAGAGGTCTTCGTGTAAGGGAGGTGTCCTTAGCTTGCGATATGACTAAAACATAAGCCCCTAGGTTGCTGCTTTGATGGTAACTTCGAGTAATCATAACAAGTTGAGAACAATGGATCCCATCGTATTAAATGCAAATGCTAAGCCATTCAAAATCCAAACTGTTCAGAAATTCTCATTCTCTCTCACCACGTATGCCATCAGATCTTTTTCCCTTTTTTAACATGTTTTCTAATTTGATGATATCCCTTCCCGATGAGCCCCTAAACCATCATATATGTCGAGTTTAACACTCCATTCTTTTCTTCAAAAAATTCTCCATCTTCCTTTGCTCTTCTTCAAATCAACTGCTCTACTCCTATTATCCCTCAACCACTAATGTCAAGCCATTCTCTTCACTTCGACCCTACTATCGAGGATATTGTATCTTAATATGCCACTGAAGATGCTCTTCCTGCTATTTTGATCTATGCTGATATTGCGGAAGAGTGTGGTTACAGAATTATCGCTCTTTCAAAGAATGAACGAATTAATTCTCAACGTGTATTAGCGTCTTCACCTCACTTCTTAATGAGGTATAGGTGGCTTTTCATCGATTTTAGGGTTTACTTCCCCTTCTCTGATGTTTAGACTTTGGTTCTTAACAAGTTGAAGATAGCCCTTTCCCAACTTTACCCTAACAGTAGGATCTTCATCTGAATTGCGGAGCTCTTCTGTGCTTAGTTTGATCTTACTCAAACTGTTTTGTAATTTTTCATCTCTTTAAACTTCCGGTTGTGAAGGGCAAGGGCTTGGTTTCATTTAGGAAAGAAGTTAGGCTCTCCTTCTTTGTCCCCTATACCGATAGTTTAAAAGACTTCAAGGCTGACTACTTCAAAGTCGTTACTGAAGAGGGAAAACGCTTCTTCTTTGTTGACGAATCAGGGGCACTTTCCTTTTGTCCTTATTGGATGAGAGATTTCTACCCAGCTTCTTCAAACAACTTCTTTATTGAACCTTCGCTTTTCTCAAAGGAAGAGGCTATAACAGTGGGCTTTATTGATGACTAGGTCCTAAGAGTTAGGCCCATTTGTTGTCGAGAGGTTTTGTGCAAGGCACCTGGTGCCTTGCACGATTATTTCGGTGAGTAAACTCACCATTTTTGTAGATGTCTTATCATTCCTTCTGATTGTTGATGGTTCGTTTTTGCAACTTCTCAAGTTCATCCTGCCTTTCTCGACGTTTTGAATACTCGCTTGGGGGAGTGCCATCAAGGTAAAGAGGTAGGTTTTTATCCCTATGTTCCTCCCATGGAGGCTAAGGCCAAAAAGTGCAAAGCTGTTGGGAGTCCTCACAAAGATATGTCCGATGATTCTCCAAGCTCTTGTGCTAAGGAGAGATATAATAACTTAAATGGAGATGAGCTTAGCGAGAAAGTCGAAAGTATCCATCGCACCAAGTTCGTGCACTGAGTTTGTTGCCTGGCTTGACGAGAAGGTTACTTCACAAATAGACATAGAGAATAAATTGGAGGTTGACACCGTTCTGAGTCAGCAAGAAACTGTCAAAGTTCGTGAGAAATTTCATGCCTCCACCCTTCAAATTGCCAAACCTGGGATTAGATGTAAGGATGCTATGAAGAAACGAATCTTTGATTTGGAACATGAGAACTCCGAGCTCAAATGCTCCGGGGACATTCTTCAGAAGCAAAATAATGATTTTGATAAATCTGCTAAAACTTTGGAGGCCCATTTGGAAACTCTTCAAAAGGAGAAGAAGGAGCTGGAAGATACTAACAAATGAGTCTTTTCAGAACAGCGTGGATCGAATTCGGATTTTGAATCGAATATCCACTTCAGAACCAAGGGGTTGTCTTTTTCTTTCCAAGTTCGGGATGGAAGGATTCGTTGCAAAGTTGGCGAAGAGTTGGATTCATTAAGTTCAAGTTCCTCTCATGATCAAGGGTTTTAGTTTAGGTTTTATTTTCTATTCCAGACTAAAGACCTTCATGTAATAACACATAAATGGAATGTATTTTTGGTTTTTGCCCTTCGTTATTTTTGGGTTTTTGCCTTTCATTATTTTTGGGTTTTTGCCCTTCAGCATTTATCTCATTTATTACCCTCAACTACTATCAGGGAGTATCTCTCTGGCCGAGGAGACCACCCATGTGAACTTATATTTGGCCTCAGACGGGCTTTGCGCCATGGAGAGGTTTATTGTGGTCGACTCTTCTGCCTCAATGGAGTTCAGCAAAGCCCCGAACAATGGAGAGGTTTATTGTGGTCTTTAACTAGAACCCTAGTGGCTAGTAAGGGAACTAGTGCGTACTGTAAGACCCGGGTTGACGAGGGCGAGGAGTGATCGTCGGTGCAAGAGGCACGGATAAGGAGCGGCTCCTGACAAGCTTCTAAGGGAGGGGTACATGGATGAACCGACACATCAGAATGAGAGGGTAATCTTGAGACTGTGTAGGAATAGGACTACATAGTACAGGAAGGCTTAAATGAATCGATTGGTACTACTGTTGGACTACCGGCAAGTGTACCGGGTCAGCAAGTAATAAAGAGTAAGTAAATTATCGTTCCAGTCGGGGATTACAAATTGTTTCTAATAGTTCTTGGAAAATCGTAATTACTACGTAAAACTTGAGTTTGGCTTATTTGAATTGAGAGTGTAGAATTACTTAAATGCCAAAACATAAAAAAAAGATATTGAGAAACAATTATGGAAAAGATTAGGAACATGGTTCCATTGTAGGACCATAGTTACTAATTATGAAAATCCGTTTTCCATTAAATCAATGACATCCAGGAGGTAGTAAAAGCTAGATCCTTCATGGCAATTACGTTTCTTATTATACAATACCCCTTAATCCCTTAAGGGAGTCTTAGTTTAATAATCATTAATTAAAACACTGGAATTAATAAAAGTCATATAATCCCCAAAAGTATCCCTACCGCTTGGGTGGTTAAGATGTTTGGTTTAAAGGCTTAATCTAATCCCTAATCTTCCAATTGAAGGATTAGACTACCAAAGCAAAACATAAATTGATCAAGTTCATGAATTGTAATTAAAACACAACCAAACAGTTGATTTAAAAGGAAAACATCAAAACATAAATTAATAACTATTTAATATCCATACAATTCCACCATATTCCTAACAAGAGGTTAAGTTACACATAATGGGAGAAGAAATATAAGAATTAAGGGAAGAACTCATAATCATAGACAATAATGAATTTACCCCAAGAGATCTTCAATCTTCAAGTGGATCCCTCCCTTGTTGATCTTCAATCCTTGCCTTGCCTTCTTGCTCCTAACCTCTCTCCCTAACTCTAATTGCTTTTAATTGCCTCTCTGTTGTATCTGAATTGCTCCATAAACCTAATAACAAAACCTCTATTTAAAGGCAAAAAAAACCCCTAAATATGTCTCTAAAAATCAGATTTTCGGCCAAATTTGTTGTCCCACGCGCTTAGGCTCGCCTGCCATGCTCCTAGGTGCATGGTCTGCTGATCTGCTGACGCGTTTCCTCTTTTGCACGTCTAGGCGTGCCCCTTGTGTGCCTGGGCGTGGTCAACAGTTCAAAACTTGGTTTTTCTCCATTTTAGCTCCAATCTCTTGGTCTTCAAAGCTCTTTTTCATTAATTTGCAATATTCATCATATTAAGCTTCAAAACACTTGAAATCAAACCCAAATAGATCAAAATATTCGAGGACCTTAATCCACCTAATATTCCTAAGAACCTAACAAAATTCCTAAATTACTCAAGAAACAGGCCAAAACCTTAGTAAAGAGGAGTTAATTCATGCTCTAAAATATCATATATTGGACCCAAATTTGTAAATCCCCTAATTTTTGTCTCCCGAATAATAGGAAATTAATTATAAAATTAGTTTTATAATTAATTTATATTAGTTTTGAAGTTTTAATTTTTGTACATTATGTGTTGGAAATATAAAAATATGGGATATATTTTTATATGGATATTTTGTACAAAAATATAAGTTTTGCAATTTAGTCCTTGGGTTGGGACCCAATTGCAATATTAGAAAGGTTACTGGAGGAAAATGAATGAAATATTAATTTTTGAAATTTTCCAGTAACTAACCGGTCATTGGTGCCCGATAACCGGTTAGTTGACGAACCCGGAAACTAGGTTAGTGGATTTTGATGAGTAATCACTGAGTTTAGCCAAATTGTGCCACGAATCCCACTCGATTCATAATGGGACACGCGTGTCAACCTGCATGGCAATGGAATTGCTCTATAAATAACCCTAATTGATCAAGTTTTTGGTCCATTTTGTTGATCTGAAGGTGTGAGACTCTGTTTAGGGTTCCAGAGTTCATCCCTCTTGTTCTTCCTTGTTTCTGAGATTCAATTTCTGGGTAATACACCTTTACAAAGCTTGAATCAAGAGCTTTGTATAGATATAAAAATTATACGCTGAGAGTTCCTGAGTTGGGAGAAATCGAGCCACGAAGTAGAAGTTCCAAGTCTGTCCAGTTCTGTTTCTGGTTTCTGAAGCTTGCTTCAAGCTTCGATTTGAGTAAGTACAGACCCTCTCTGAGTCTCAAATTGGTTTCATTCTTTCATGCATGTTGCATAGAATGAAGTCTAACCATTTTCCTCAATTTGTTTTGTTAACACTCTGTTTGTTTTGGTGGATTTTGGGGGAAGAGAAATTGGGGGGAGAGAAAACAAGGAGAAAACTAACTTTTCTCCTTGTTTGGTTCATGAGAGAAATTGAGTGAGGAGAGAAAATAAGGTTGGTCCCACCAGAAAAAGTTTTCTCTCCTCCATAGGCAAGAGAATGAGAGGAAAATGAGTTTTGGGATGTAAAATTACCTACCTGTCCTTCATTTATTCACTTTACTTTTAAAAATTTTTTTAAAGAAATATTTTTTTAATTGGAAAAAAATAAAGCTTTTTTTTTCGATAAAAAATTGTTTTTTTTAATATTTTGGACTCAAAATTTTTATCATGTAATAAAAAATTGAAGTAAAAAAAAATCTTTGGCTTTCTTAAATATACATGCATATGAAATAGAAAGAAAAAATTTATTTCTATTTTGTTAAACAAGGGTTTAGTTGTCTTTTGATCAATTTATTGTTTTCTCTCTTCCCTCTTTTCTCTCCAACCAAACGGAAAGAAAGAAAACTCAACTTTTCTCTCTTCCATATTTCTTCACATTTTCTCTCATACCAAACAACCACAAAATCTACCCATTTTCTCACCATAATCTCTCTTCCCTATTTCTTTCTTCCCATTTTCTCTCTTCCCATTTTCTTTCGTGCAACCAAACAAAGCCTAAGTGAGTACAATCGGTGGGTGAATTAACTATAGAACACTAGGAGAACACCTAAAAGGGGGAGTTGAGTAGGTGTTAAAGAAATCTTGAAAGATTTTCGAATAGAACAAATCGAAACAATTAAAATGAACGATTTTTACAAATTCTGAAACATATAATCAATTTTGATAATGGATAATCGATTATCATCTGACAGCAACTTTTCAGATAATCGATTATGATGACAGATAATCGGTTATTCATTGCAGATATCAGAAAAATCACTTTTCAACCGAAAACGAAAATCAATCAATTAACACATAAGATCAGAGATAGAACGAAATTGATTAACACCAATATTGTTAATGATTACCTAGGTTATGAAAATGGTTTTCCCAAATCAATTTGCACAATTAAACCCTAATTCAATCAATTATGGAAAATCAATCTTTTCTAGGTTTTCAATCATGAACAATATGAAATGACAAATATTAAAGAGTTAAGGGAAGAGAAGCTTGCTCAGAGATTTATACTGGTTCACTCACAACCACCGTGAGCTACATCCAGTCCCCTCTTATCATAAGAGAGAGTTTCTTCAGTAAGGAATTAGAATTCTCAAATTATAAGTAATACGCCTCTCAAGACTCCCTTCTTGATAGCCTCCAAGAGATACCTCACTCTTGTCTTGCAATCCTATTGAACTTCTAATCTAACCTTCTTCCCTTGCTTGTTGATAACCCCACAACAAGGCTTCCACTTGCTTGTTGATTCCTCACAACAAGACTTCCAATTTGCTTGTTAACACAAGACTTCCAAATCAACTTGCTTGATGAACAACCACCAAGACTTCCACTTTGTTGTAGATAGCTTGCCTTCTTGCAAAGATTACAATACAATTGAAAACACAATAACCTAATGAATCATCTTCAAGAACTATGAACAATAAGTAATTGAGATTCAAAAGTTTCTTAATCAAAGAATGTGAAAAGTAAGAACTTTGATCTTGAGAAAGTGAGAGAGAAAGTTGAGAGAATAGTGTGGCTTTGATCTTTCTAAAATGTTATGAAAATGAAATTAGTTCTTCACAAAGGTTGGGAAAAGGTTTATATAGATTACCCAAAAGTTAGGAAACTTAAAAATTGATTTTGAGAAGTGAAAAACGATTTTAAAAAGTTGTTCAGCAGATCATAATCGATTAAGCAACCTCAATAATCGATTATGCCTTTGTGAAAAGCCGATAATCGATTATTCCAAGTAGATAATCGATTATTACCTGATTCAACTTTTGATAATCGATTATGACTTCCAGATAATCGATTATGAGCTGTAAAATTTGATTAAAAACTTGTTTTCTCAAAACTAAACATTTTCTTTCAAACCTCTAAGCCACTCTATTATTTAGGTTAAGTGAAATACTCAAATCATAATATGATCATGCACTTGATAAAGATTCACTACCCTCTAATAAACTCTACCCAAACTCATCAAACTCTAAGACTCAAAATAAAGATATTACAAACAATACACAAATTGAATCTTAATGAGCTTGCTCTCTCTTCATCATAGTTGTTTGTTGATCTTTGGTGAGCTTCTCCATGACTTGAGCTTGTTCAAAACATTGTCATTATCAAAACCATCAAAACCATGCATTTGCACAATAGATCTCACAATCTCCACATGCACATGCACACTAGATCTAACATGTTTGTCCTTTTCATGCATCAAAAACTCTGGTTTCTAAACCCTGTTGAACACTGTTGGCTGAGAGCAGAGTTTGGTGATTTTGTGGATTTCTTGCAAAGACCAGTGATTACACTCATCAAACACTACCTAAAGGTAAGGGAGAAGCTTACCTTATACTAGAATGAGACTTAAAATGTGCTTTGTATAGTGAGAGTCACCAAGAGACTCTAAGGGCATAGTTTGAATTCGTAATAAGGCTTGAAGGCCAATTTTAACTCTACTGTTGTTTCGAGCAAGTTTAATATGATGCATGCAAACTGAAATGATGTTGTGTTAATGAGTAAATGCAGTATATGTGAGTTTGGTATATCAAGTTGTGCTTTATGTGATTTTTGTGCAATTTGATATTTGAAATATGCATGCATGAATTTGTTGGATGTTTATGTGTTTAAACATGTTTATATTAAGGTATTAAACCTCTGTTGATGATGAAAAATGGTTAGATTTGAGTACCAATGAAAATGGTGTTGAAAACCTTAATTTCAGTGTGTTGTACTGCAGAATCTAACCGGTTAGAAGCTCAACGTAACCGGTTAGAGACTGACATAAATTAAAAGTGAAGTTTTAATTTTTGTTAAGTTGTTCTCACCATTTTAATTGATTCTCTTAACATATTTTCACTATAAATTACCCTGTGAGTGTTGGCTGATGTAACCAAGTTGGGTAATTAGTTTTATACCTTAATGTTAATAACAAATTCATTTGGAAATTATACAAAATTGAAAAGTATGATGAATTGTGGAGTTTTCATTGATGGGAAAAGTTTTACATAAGGTACAAAATAAAGGTTCAAGACTGTTTTGGAACAGATTGGAAGAGAAATGAAAAGGGTATTGAAAATCGCAAAAGTTCAGTTTCTGGAACTGTACAGCCTAACCGGTTAGAGTACCTTGTAACCGGTTAGTACCTGAAGAACAAAAATAAATTTTAAAGGTTTTTGTTAAGTAATTTATATTATTTTTAGTTACACTCTTCCAATCCAAAATCAGTAAAAATTATCTAAGTTAAATTCATGGAAGAATTTGATGGGTTAAGATAATTTTATTTTAGTACCTTAAGTTCCTCATTGAAAATAATAAAAAGAAATTATGACATCTGTGTAATCTTAATTGTGGAGATGTTAAGATTATGTCATAATAGTTATGGATTAATTATGGGAATTAATAAAAGGCCAACCTTTAATGTTTTGTGTTTGTGCATTCATTCATGGAGATTAGGCTGGTGATGTGATTGCGTAATGTTCTGGGAACATGACCTGAGTACTCTGGGAGTACCAAACTGTTGCGTTTTGCTTGATGACACATTCTGGTATGGATGTGGCCAGTGTGGGTTCACTGTTGATGTGGTTATTACGTCTTCGCGACGTGACGTTCACTCTGGGAGTGATGTTATATACCACGGTGATTCATTACGTCTTCGCGACGTGACGTATACTCTGGGAGGAACGTTAAGGAAATCACCCCAAGCAATTCCGCCATACGTTCTGGGAACATATTATTTAATGTTCCGGGAACATGACCTGAGTACTCTGGGAGTACCAAACTGTTGCGTTTTGCTTGATGACACATTCTGGGTATGGATGTGGCCAGTGTGGGTTCACTGTTGATGTGGTTATTACGTCTTCGCGACGTGACGTTCACTTTGGGAGAGACGTTATGTACCATGGTGATTCATTACGTCTTCGCGACGTAACGTATACTCTGAGAGGAACGTTAAGGAAATCACCCCAAGCAATTCCGCCATACGTTCTGGGAACGTATTATATAGTGTTCTGGGAACACAAGGATATCTGTGGATAGATATCTATATGATGTTTGGAGGCCTCAGATTGTGGATAGAAATCATGCATCATGCCAACTGCATTGAAAAAGTTATATACATGAAAATGGGTGTGCTCATGTGTCTATGCATATTCTATCTGTCTATGATTATCTGTGTTTGGTATTTTAGTCTCATTTTATTATGTATATGTGTGATGCTTACTCCCGTGCCCTTGTTAGGTGATGGCCAGATACCTAGCTTGCATCGAGATCCGACCCATCCCTAGTGGTATTTGGACTTATGAGGAGCACCGGGCTACCTTTGAGGGTGAGGTGGAGTTTACTCTCTATCACCCTAACCCCTTGGCCAGGGTGCGACCTCGTAGGTTCAGGATCCTGATTATATATACTATGCACGTTCCACCCTTTTATACTTATAGAGGACCACCCTCAGCTTGACCTGTACAGAGATTTCACAGCTTTCGTTTTAGAGCTATCACTCGTTCCCATCCTTCTGCTTCGAGGATTTTCACTGAGGAGACTCCTTCTCCTAGCCTGATAGGTGTCGGTAGGTCTGTTCCTGTTGCAGACCCTAGACCCAGTGGTAGGGTCCCTACCCCGTCGGACGAGATCGAGGAGGATCCGGTGGAGGATAAGGACGAGGAGGAGGTACCAGTCGAGTTGTAACACCCCTAATTTTGTCCCTTGAATATTTATATTTATATAATAAAAGTTTATTTTCCAAATTATAAGATTTTCTTTTAATTGTTTAATTATATAAATAATGTGCGTTTAATTAATAAATATTTTTAAAATTAGTAAATTATGTGAAAATATAATTTTTATAATATAATCCTTGAATTAGGACCTAATAATAATATTAGAAAGGTTTTTTGAGGGAAAGGAATTAAAAACTAATTTTTTGGAATTTTACACAGCATCTAACCGGTTAGATGTGCCCTGTAACCGGTTAGACGATGAACCCAGAAAATTGGGTTAGTACGTTTGATGAGTAATCACTTGATTAATCCCTTAATCGCCACGAATCCCACTCAAATCTCAATGGAATCAATGTGTCCTGATGCATGGCACTTTGATTTGTCTATAAATAGCTTCCTTTGCACGAATTAAGCCCCATTTTTTCTTCTTGGAGTGTTGATGCTCTGTTTAGGGTTTCTGAATCCGTCCTCTTCGTGTTCCTTTGATTCTGAGAGTTAGAGTTTGAGTGATACACTATTGTAAAGTTTAATCTTCAAGCTTTACAAAGACACAAAATTCATAGTCTGAGAGTTTCTGAGTTGGGAGAAATCGAACCACAAAGTTAGGGATTCAAATCTGCAGAGTCAAGTTTCTGGTTTCTGGAGCTTACTTCAAGCTTCAATTTGAGTAAGTACAAACCCTCTCTGAGTCTCAAATTGGTTTCATCCTATCATGCATGTTGCATAGAACACAATCTAACCATTTTCCCCAATTTGTTTCTCCTTTTCATGTGTCAAAATCTCTGATTTCTGAACCTTACCAAAACTGTCCTGCATGAGAGCAGAGTTTGTGATTTTGGGGTTTCTCTGTGTTGATCTTGCTGTTGCTGTGTTGACACTCATCAAGCATGACTCTAAGGTAAGGGAGAAGCTAATTAATCACTAGAATGAGAATAATAATTAGGAAATTAGGTATGAGTCACCGTGAGACTCACAAAGGGCATAGATTTTAGAGGTCAAAGGCTTGGAGGCCAATTTCACTTGTTCCAGAACTTAGAGCAAGTTTCAATGGATGCATGCAAGCTGAATGTATGACAATTTGGTGTTAAATTTCAGTATATGTGAATTTGGTATGCTAAGTTGTCATTTATGTCTTTTTCAAGTAATTTGATATGTGTATTTGAAATGCATGAGTGTTGGATGTAACCAAGTGTTGGAACATGTTTACTTTATAGAATTAAAGCTCTGTTTATAGTTGGAATGGATTGGAAATGAATAGAATTGAAAATGAGATGCAAAATCCCAAAACAGTGCTCTGTTCTGCATGTTTTAACCGGTTAGGACTGTCGTGTAACCAATTAGAACCTGACAGATATGAAAAATAAATTCTACATTTTAATAAAGCAATTTCCATCATTTTCAATTAATTATTCCAATCTTATTTTGCTATAAACTACCCTGTTATAAATAAAATAAAAGTGAATGGAATTAAGGAAAGGATTAATGAGCTTTAAGACTTAGAGTTTTAACAATTTTTAAGAGTTGAATTAAGCCATGAATTGTTGCTTCAACATGGAAGATATTCTCTGAAATGAACAAGATTAATTTGAGGTATTTGAATTATTCCTAACCTGTGTTGAGTATTAGATTGGATTGAGAATTAAAAATGGCATCAAACATTAAAGGAATTCTGGCTTTGCTGCAGGTTCTAACCGGTTAGAATCTGTTGTAACCGGTTAGAGACTGACAGCATTGAAAAATAAATTGAATTATAACTTAAACTTTCTTGTGCCATTTTAATTAACCTTTGTCAATTTAATACTAACCTAATTACATTAAATACTAAAGTGAGACTTTATGGGATAATTCATAGAGGTGGTTGGAGAGACAAAGGAACCCTAGGAATACACCTAGAAGGGGGGGTTGAATAGGTGTACAAGATACCTTGAAAGATTTTCGAACGAAACAAATCGAAACAATCAAAACAAAATATTTTTGCAATTTTGTTCAGGTTTACTCGAGTAGATTTCAGAGTACTCGAGTAGTACTCGATTAAAGACTCGTTTACTCGAGTATAACTGACAGAAACCAGAAAAATCAAGTTTTCATTCGCATACGAAAATCAATCAATTCACACGAAAGATCAGAGATTCAACGAAAATGATTAACACCTATATTCTTATTGATTAACCTAGTTATGAAAATGATTTTCCCTTTATCAATTTGAGCAATTAAAGATTCAATTCAATCAATTATGAAAATCAATCTTTCTAGGTTTTCAACCAAGAACGCAATCAAATGACTTGAATATAAAGAGTAAGGGTTTAGAGATACGACACAACGATTTATCCTGGTTCACTTTCACCCGCTTGAAAGCTACATCCAGTCCCCTCTTCAACCAAGAGAGATTCTTCACTATGAGGAATTAGAGTTCTCAAATTACAAGTGATTGCCTCACAAGACTTCCTTCTTGCTAGCCTACAAGAGATAACCGACACCCTTGCCTTGTAATCCTATTGATCTTCTCTCTAATCTAACCTCTACCCCTTGTTGATAATCGACACAACAAGTCTTCAATTGCTTGATGATAATCCACACATCAAGGCTTCTCCTTGCTTGATTCACAACCAAGACTTCTTCTTCTTCAATGAACGTTGCTTGATGATAATCGACACACCAAGGCTTCTTGTTTGTTGTAGTGGCTTGCCTTATTGCAAAGATTACAACTCAATGAATACATATAACAATCCTAATGAATCTCAATCAATAGCTATGACAAATCACACAAGAGATTCAAAGGTTCTTGATCAAAGAATATGAAAATAGAAAAGCTTTGATCTTTGAAATTGAGAGAGAATAGAGTGGCTTGATTCTTTGTAAAATGAATATCAAAATGATGGGTTATAATCACAAAGGTTAGGAAAAGGTTTATATAGAATACCCAAAAGTTATGGCACTTGAAAACTAATTTTGAGAAGTGAAAATCGTATTTTAAAAATCAGTTCAGCAGTGTTTACTCGAGTAAATTGCAGCATACTCGAGTAGTACTCGATTAAACAAACTCATACTCGAGTAAAACTATACTGCACTTGTTTAAAACTTGTTTTCTCAAAAACCAACCTTTCCTTTAAAACCTTTAAGCCACCTATTGATTCTAGGTTAAGTGAAAACTCAAATTATGATTAAATCATGACTTATGAATGAGATTCACTACCCTCTAAACAAACTACCCAAAAGAAAACCTATGAAGCTTGAGAGGCAAAAGATAAAACAAAAACAATTACACTCAAACTTAAGTCTTCATGAGCTTGTTCTCTCTTCTTCACTTGATGTTTGTTGATGCTTGTTGAACTTGAACTTGATCATCACATGATAGCTTGTTCAAAACACTTTGTCATTATCAAAACATTCATCATGGAACTTACAATAGAACATCAAGTTAAGTTGTCTTACTAAGAAAATATGGAATTCTTAGTAATGTTATAGACCTTATGTGTTGAACATGGAATTTGATATATCAATTAATGGCCAACCAAATTGAGAAAAATATTATATGCATTCATGCATGGTGTAAAGGTGATGAAATAGGTTGGCAATGATCGTTTGTCATGTTCTGGGAACATGAGGAGGGTACTCTGGGAGTACCAAATTGATGCAACCTACTTGATGAGACATTCTGGGAATGTGGCCAGTGTCTGGGACATGGTTCTTTGATGCGTTCTGGGAACGTGATGCACACTCTGGGAGTGGTGCTTGTTTATATTCCAAGTATGGTTTGTCATACGTTCTGGGAACGTATGTTAGTGTTCTGGGAACACATTGGTGTATTGGATGGACGTCCGAGATTAATTAGTATTGGAGGCCTCGGGATTGTGAGATAGAAAACATGCATCATGCCACTAATATAAAAAGATTAATAATTTGTTAAATTGGGTGTGCTCATATGTAATTGCATATTTACTTGTGTTTGAGTACTTGTGAATGTTAGAATTATTCTTGTTTGATTACGTGATTATATTATGCTTACTCCCGTGCCCTGTGTAGGTGATGGCACACTATTACCTAGCTTGCATCGAGATCCGTCCTATCCCTAACGGGATATGGACGTATGAGGAGCGCCAGGCTACTTTTGAGGGAGAGGTGGAGGTCACACTCTACCATCCCAACCCCTTAGCCCGAGTGCGACCTCGATGATTTCGGATTCCCATTATTTATACTATGCACATACCACCTTTTTATTCTTACCATGGACCACCCCCTGCTCGACCTGTTTGTCGTTATCATACTTTTCGTTTTCGCCCTTACACTCGCTCTCACCCCGTTGCTGCTAGAGTTGTTCCTACTGGGACTCATTCACCTGATTCTTCGGACCCTGAGAGGACTGTACCTGATGCAAATCCTGTACCCAGTGGTAGGGTATCTACTCCGTTGGATGAGGCAGAGGAGGATCCAGAGGAGGGTGAGAGTGACGAGGAGCCAGTCGAGCAGGAGGATATTACTAATAGGAGGATGGGTGGCCCTTAGGTATGGGCATAGTGTGAGTAGTGTGGGTTTGGGTCGTAATAGCAGCTGTAGCAGATCATGGTGATGGTGGAGCGTTCTTGGAGGACTTGATGACTAGCTCTGGAGTGTCTTTATTTTGTTTATGTTTATATTGTATATATATCTTTTGAGAGACTTCAGGGTTTTGGTCTTTACTTTCAGTGGATGTTTTTGGGACTTATATCACTGGACTTGGGTATCAGTTTATGTACTTTGGATATGATGGATGTATGGTGGTACTTATGACATATATATATATATGTATGTTTTATGCTTATAATGTCCAGTGATTATATTATTTTCTAAAGTTATATTCTTTCCGCATACTCTGATAAATAACAAACGAATTCGGTGATAGCAAGTGTTTTTTTAAAAGAAAAGTGTGATAACAATTTCAATACCGAATTCAAAGTATTTTTAAAGAGATATGTTTAGTTTGAGAATAATTATAAAGGAAAAATTTTATATCCTATTTTTCAATAATATCATGTCCGTATTATATATGTTCAACTATATTTTCTTATAAAGTATTTTAATCCAAGAGTGTCACACGAGCCGGTTTCTAGGACTCGTAGTAGAGTTAGTGGTTCCTAGGGGCGAGCACAGTATAGATAGTTGGATCCTAGGTTAGGGATGTAGTTTGTAACACCTACAGTTTACTACCCTTAACTACCCATTACCAAAGTAGTGAAGTTAAAATTTCTTTTTTAATTATTAAAAATCTCCCGTTAAACGGACGGAGTTTCCTTTGTTTTTCGGACTTTTCCAAAAATTATATTTTTCCTGCAACCTGATAAAAACATTCATTTTTATAAACCAGAAGCCAACAGGGCTATCAACGACACATAGCCATAAATCAGTGCTACAACGCACACCATATAACATCATAACTGAAATAAATTAATTACAAACACATAATCTATAATTCCCTCTAACTAACTTACACTCCACGGACACCTGCTCGACCAATAATAGTGTAAGCTCCATACTCGGTACCTGAAAAAATGGTAAGAAGGTGAGCATTACACATAAAATAGGAATAGCAGTTTCTGATATGACATAATAACTGACTAAGCCAAACACAATTAAACCAAGTAGTTCACACAAACACTTAATCATTTCGGTCAAGTCCACATGCACATCGAAACCATATTATCAGCTTTCTCGTCTTATTCACTTTAACACTTGCTTACGCTCATAATAGATTACCCCTCTTACTTCCCATCTTTTCATGTTTTTCCTCTCATACTCAAGTTTTATCATATCTTTCATATTCCTGTAGATTATTGTAAGCTTTTCATCCTTTCGTGGATTATCCAATTCGCGCTGCATCGCAGTCGGATTCCACACATTTCATCTTTTCGTGGACTATCCGATTCGCGCCACATTGCAGTCGGATTCCACACATTTTAAATAACTAGTCCTCTTCGCGCACCCGTAGTCGGCCCCGATTCGCGCACCCGTAGTCGGTCGCAGGAGGATTAGTTACTATACCCTTCGCGTTCTAGCCGATTCGCGCACCCGCAATCGGTCGCAAGGGTTATGGTGAAATCCTTTGACGCAGACTATCCGATTCGCGCACTCGCAGTCGGACCCGATTCGTGCACCCGCAGTCGGATTCCACACTCTTTAATGTCTCTTTGTCGTGGACTATCCGATTCGCGCACCCGCAGTCGGATTCCACACTCTTTAATGTCTCTTTGTCGTGGACTATCTGATTCGCGCACCCGCAGTCGGATTCCACACATTATTATTTCTTAATGTTTATCAGATATTTCTCTCAATCTTGTAATTTGTACAATTATCTTTTTCTTTTCTCATCAACTATTTATTAATTCTTTTCATATTTTATGAGTCCCTAACCAATTATCATTATTAACCATCATTCATTCACTTAGCACATACAAACACATATAACACAGAACATCATCACCAATAATTCACAACCCAAGTTATTTTCTCTTTACTTAACAATTATCAATTAATCATATATACATTTTCCAAACATTTTCAACAACAACATAAGCACATATTCACAAATATACACAAGTAGGCACATATTCACCACATCAACATTAACTTATTTCATTCACTTTCATACTTTAGTAATTATTTATATTTATTGCCTTATGATTTTATACCCTAAACTACCAACCAATCCGAACCAATCACTATGAACGTACCAGAAACCCGCCAAACCTAAATTAAGGTAACACCCACTCCTTACCTTTAGACGCTTTACCCCTTATCCTTTTCGTATACCGATGCTCGAACGTATCGTGATCCATTACTTTCGCTTGCGCTAGTCCTAAAGCTCCTACGTCGTCTAACCATGCCATAAAATTAAATATCAATCAATATAATGCGCTTTACAAAAAAGGGACTTTAACTTGAAAATCGAAACAAGTTAATTTCGAAAAAATTTAATTAAAAGTCATAAATTAAAGTCAAATAGAAATTTAAACTTAAAACCATTGTCTTCTCGATTAAATAGTACGTTTCTTTATTAAAAAAATACCTTAATTTTCAGAAATAGTATAATATCTATCAAAACAAACCAAAATCACATAACTTTGATAAAACTCGTAAAATCAAATGTTAATGTTACTTGACACTATTAATTCCGAATTAAAAGGAATTACCCTCGATTCAAAATAAGTAAAATTCACATTTCTAACGTTCAGGCATTTACACTTCCTTTCAATTCGAAATTAAAGTTCAAGCCTTTAACCCGAATTAACGTATGTCGAATATATATATCAGATTCCTATTTAATTGGTTTATTGTTAGTTCAGGGACAATTCCACCCAACTAACCTACAACCCAATTACTTAGGAACCCAACGCATTTAACAAAAACACTTTCAAAACCCATCCTTCGACATAACGTTTAATCCGACGTTATAACAAATCAAAGCAACCAATTAAAATCATTGCAAATAACAATATACTTAAAAATCAATACTAAATCACAATATCACTTATTTTTCCAAAATAATATAACACTTGATAATAATCACCAATAACATTAAAATTAGTATTAGTATTAAAATTAAAACACAACATAGAGTACTTAAAAGGGTATTAGGAGTTACCCACAAATTCGGCTTTGGATCACACAGGGCAACCAACCGGGTTCGGTCCACACTCAAACCGCAGCAACATCATCTACTACTTCATGGCAGCCGCGATGTCCCCGACCGACGTCGGTGGCGATAACGGCAACGGATCGAATCAAGCATGGAGAGGGAGCAATCTTCGAGCTCCGAGGCACCAACAACGAGCACCGCACGATCACAGGAGGTAGATCCCATCTATGGCAGCGGCAGTGGCGGCGTTCCAACCACGGCAGTGAACGGTGGCAGTAGCAACATCCAAGACCGGTGGCAGCACGAGCGAAGAATCAAGGGAGGGAGAGGCGGCGACGGCGAAACCGCGACTGGAGGGAGAGGGAACGCGTGGCGGCTGGATCCAGGGGGAAGATAGAGACACGCGAGGCAAAAGAGGGAGAGAGGGAAATTTTGAGTAGAGAGAGAAGGGTGATGATGGTTGAAAGTGGGAGGGTGGCGGTCGGTCGTGACAGACCAAGAGAGAGATAGAGCAAGGGACGGAGGTGGGAAAAGAAAACACGAGGGAGGGAGGGAGATTGAGGGGGTATGGTGGCCGGCGGCTCGAGAGGGAGGAGGAAATGAGGGTTCCTCTTAGGCAACACAACACACATACACACACGTTGCACTTCTTCTTTTTAATTTTTTTTCACACTTTTATTCATTTACTTATCAACCCAAAAGAAATATTAATAATAGGATTTCAGTATCATATAGCTTCATATAGGAAAACCATAAGGTTAAAAATTGGTTAGATACTAGGAAATAACAAAAATTTATTTATTATTGTATCTTTTTAAATACTAAAGTAAAGAGCAGAAAGTCTATTTTTAAAATAGGGTAATTACTTTAAATGAATCTACTTTCAAATATATAATTAAAATATACTTTAGTAAATACCATAGGATATTTTAATAAAATGCTCAACGCTTTAATTATTAATTAAAAGAATTAATTACTTAATTCGATAAAACTCAAGATTTATAATACAAAAGAAAATCAGGATGTTACATAGTTGTTGTGGACTAGTTGGGAGCTTTTGGAGGATCAGTTGACCTGCTCTGGGACGTCTATTTTTGGAGTTGTATTATATTGTATATATTTTGAGATGTCTTAGAGTTGAGGTCTTATCAGATATAGTTCTTATTTTCAGCTTATGGACTTGGTATGTTGGACTTGTACTACTGCTATACTATGGTGATGTACTGATGGGGTCTTTCTTTATCATATTATGTTGATTATATATCACAAATGATCCCCAAGTACTGTTTTATTTCTGCATACTCTGATCTTCATGAAAAAGGAATTCGACGATGGTTATTATTTTATTAACGATAAACCATTCGAGATAACGATAAGTTATGATAGAAACTAATTATAAGATTATTGTTAAAGTAATGAATGTTGTCTCGAATCATTTTTCTGAACAAAGTTTTATAACTTATTAATAAGTCGAATTCAAAGTATTTACGAATGGTCAAAGCATTTGATTAAAAAGCAAGTCCAAACTCTTTGGAAATCAATAGAGGAAAAAGGAAATTTGTATTTGCCTATTTTTCAACAATAAGTCCATAATTATGTTTTTGGAAACGAATGTGATTTTCCAATAATAATAATAATAAGAGAAGGGTGTGTCGCATTTGGTGGTATCAGAGCAATGGTTACTTTAGATATGTACATATAGAAAGTCGCTCAAACTTGGTCATATTTGAGTGCAATTGATTTCTAATCAAACCAAGTCTAACTTTATTCAAAAGAAATCAGATCAAGTCAACTTTACTGTTTAAGGATTCCAATTTCCGAATAGATTTTGAGCAATTCCACTGAACATATATATTCCCCTAAAATTCAACATAATTTCCATTCATTTGAAGTCTCCTCTTGTTTTAAAGTCCCATTACTCCTCAAAAAGCATTGAATCAGATAACAGTCCATATTGCAACAAATATTAGGACGTGTTTGGTTCAACGGCCCCAAGTCGCAAACGCGGAAGCTCCAGAAGGGTCGCTTCCCTGCAAGCGCACGTTTGGTGGCTGCAAACACCCAACCAAACAAGCTCTAAGAGCTGCCAAATTCACAGCTTAGCAAATAGAAACAAGATAATTTCCACAACATCAAATTCAGAAAATGACAGTAATTAAAAGAAGCTGGAACCTAAACCCAAACATATCCTTCTTAAATAATATGAAATGCAGAATTACATGGTTGAGTCACTCAATACATGCACTCATGTCATATCATACCATATTCAAATCACATCATATAAAAGCTAACTGAACTCAACATAAATAAAAAAAGGTCAACAAGAAAAAAATGAGTTTTACCTGATATCTACTCCCCCGGATAAATAAATAAACCAAATCTAAGAAATAATGAAGAAAAAGAAACATTACTTCGAAAACCCAGTCCAGAATCGAAGAGGAAGAAGAAGAATCGAACCCAACCGCACCACTCACCGTGAATCGAAGAAGATCGAACCCAGCCCCAACCGCACCACTCATTGTGAATCGAAGAAGACGAACAACCACACCACTCGTTGAAGAAGAATCACAATCGTGCCACACTCCGAAGCGAAGAATAATCGAAGAAGAAGAGAGCTCACGTAAATCGAACCCAAGTACAACCCGTGAGATCGATTGTGATTTGGGTTTCAGAGAAGAGAGCTCGTTGTGAGGGAGTACTTTTTTTTGGTCAGGAGCGAGGGTGTATTTTGTTTCAGAGGGAAGAAATGAAGTGAATAAAATTTTAGAGGGAAGTGGGCCGAAAAAAGGGAGGGAAATTTTGGGCTAAATGGCGGTTTAAGGGTCATAATTTTCATACAACTTCCATTTTATGTATGTATAAAACGACGGTTCAAAAACAGACATTTTTAAATGCATAAAATGGCTGGTTTTATATAACTACCATTTTAAAATTGCCATTTTTTACCCTTTTTTTGTAGTGTATATTATTTTACAATCACAATAATATATCTAAATTAAACCCTTATTCCACTAGTCATATAATAATTCAATATAGCTTAGCTTAAATCTTTGTTCCTTCTTCCTTCCTTGTCTCTAATATTATTTCATTAATCCTATAGCTTGAGTAATAGGAAGTATCTCCTCTTTACCTTGAATGAGGAGAGGAAAACTTGGTTTGAGTCTTAAACCCTTCAATCCTCCCTTGGTTTCCATAGATTTCCTTCTCTTTTTGCTTGGTTGATGATAATCTTCAAGGACATGGTGGGGTAAGAGTCATTTGGAAGGAGGGAGAATGAGATTGAGATGGGGTTTAGAGGGGAAAACATGAAAACAAGCCTTAGAGTTGATGGAAGATGATTATTGTAGTAAATCTATGAGGTAGGGGTTGGATTTGAGTGAATCTAAGCTTGTTGGTGAAAGAAAATTAGCTTTGGTGCAGCCTGGTGCGAGTTAGACTGAAGCTGGTGCGTGTTTTTGGTGGTTGGTGATTCCGTTGTCCTTGCCTGGTGCATCTGGTGTGTATATATAAGCACCGCGCACCTGAGCGCTCCAATTCTAGAAGCATCTGGTGCGTTCTTGCGTGTTCTGGTGTTGGGCAATTCTGCGAGCCTGGGCGCACCTGACCAGCGCTGGTGCGTCTGTTGGCACCAGAATTTGGTGCAACGGTGCGTCAGGGCGCACCGGTTCGCCCCGAAACTCCGTTTTTTGCATTTTTAGCCTGATTTATGGACTCTTAACTAGGGGTGTAACGGTCCGGTCCGGTCCGGTCTTTAATAGACTTTAGGGACCAGACCAATTAAAATTATGTGGTCCGGTCCGGTCCGGTCCGGATGTTTATCATATACAAAGACCGGACCGGACCGGACCATTCATGAACGGTCCGATCCGGTCCGGTCCAGTCTATAGACCATAATAATACAATTTTAAAAAAATTCAAGGTATACCTCAAGTCCCAATCGATCATCAATCCTCGGTAACCATCATTCATTTCCATCTCCAGCATATGCAACCTCCAGAGACCGGCGGCGAACCTCTGTGCCAACACAGGAACCTCACTTTGCTTCTGCTTGGAGTTAAAAGGTACGCCAATATCACCTCTCAGATCTGAAACTCTCCCAGATCTGAAACTCGCTCGCTCAGTATTCTATCTTCTTTCTTCTTTGTATATTTGCAAACAATCACAACCTCCACGCGCGAACCCAACCTCGCCTTCAGCCACCACGCAATCGCAGCCTCCTTGGCTTAGTGACGGGAGAGTTGGCGTCGTGGTGAGACGAGAGGGAACGAGCAGAGTTAGAGAGCGATAGAGTTGGGGGTTTTCTGGGTTTGGAGGTCAGAGTTGCGCCGCTACGTGAAGAAGAAGAAGAAGAATAAGAGGTAGCGAGATCGGAGGGAAAGAGAGAGAATCGGCGGGTGAGGGTAGAAAGGAGGGAGAGAGAGAGAGAACCGGCGGTGGAGGGAGGCGGCTGTGAGTGTGTTAAGTGTTAACAATTAGGGTTGGAAGGGAGAGTACTTAATAATCAGGTATAACAGTTTTTTTTTTTAATTATTAAGCTTATCGGTCCGGTCCGGTCCCAGCGGTCTAGCAATTCACGAGACCATGGACCAGACCATTCAAGTATGGTCCCAATTTTTTGAGACTGGACCGGACCGTGAGACCGGACCAGACTGCATTTTTCGGTCCAGTCCGGTCCGATCCGAGCGGTCTCGCAGTCTCGGACCAGACCACTTACACCCCTACTCTTAACCCTTCTTAACACTAAGTCAAACACACTTAACATCAAAATATATTTCCCAACACAAAAATCATATTTTCCTACCACTGAACACACGATCACTAAAACACAAAATTGAACATTCTTATAAACAAATTTTTCCAGACTTGCCTTATTAAATCCTCACCCTCACTCTCATGATTTAAGACGGCCATCTAATTCCTTGGTCTTCAACTATTAACATTCGAGGCGTGGCTAAATGGTCGGATAATACTAATGCCTAACAAGCCTAACTTATTGCATAAGCCTCACAACACACGATTATAATGAACTCTCCACATCTAACTCTTTCTTACATTTCAAGCACTCAATCCTACGCTTAACATCCTCTAATTAAACACTATACCAAGCTCACGACACGAAAGACACCCTCTAATCCTTGCGATTCAAGCACTTAATCATCCATTGTGAATCTTTATCGAATAAAGACAACACCCTATACAAATAATTTCATTCAAGACCAACTCACACCACGATTACATATAAATTAAGTACACGCATAAACATAATTATCAAAGTAATAAAATCAGGTCGTTACAGTCCTAGTCATCCCCACCTGAACTCTTCATCTTTAACCTTCTCCAACCACCAAAGCTCCAACCACTATACTGTCTTCCTTAAATAAGCAAATGACCCTGTCGCAGCGATAAACGCGTGCGAAGCTTGTCATTGCCCATCAATCCTGTTTCGATCGCACGACAATTGAATATGATTATAAATAGTGCCCAAGTTGAACAACACGGAAGCCTTCTCAAGGTGAATGTTTTGCTGAGAGGACTTTTTCTTCGGTTTGAAGGCATCGAACCAGACGAAGGTGAAAAAGTTGACATGGCTCGGGTCAGGTGAGATAGGGTAACGGGTTTCGACGAGGCAGAGGGATTTGAAGTATGACTTGAAAAGGTCACGGCGGGAAGGATCAGGGTGGCTCTCGATGTCTCAGCTATGCTGCTTTAGGGTTTGGAGATCGTCTTCGAGGTTTTGGCCCAATGGTGGTATGAAGGTGGGAGCTGGTAAGGTGAGGTATGGTGGCGAAGACAGTATGGTGGTTGAAGAAAGGTTGAAGATGAAGAACTCTCATGGAGTGATTAGGATCACGGTGGTCCATGTGTGCGAAAATTGATCGGAATTCGTCACAGGGGAAAATAGCCAACCGAAGATAAATTTGAGGGCATAAGCATTGCAAAAATTTGCTGGAATCCGTTACAAGGGCAAATAGCAAATTGGAGATAAGTTTAAGGGTATAAACATTGCAAAAACTGGACGGAATTCGTCACAAGGACAAATAACAAACTGGAGATAAGTTTGAGGGCATAAACATTGAATAAAAAAGAATAGGGGTATTTGGCAAAAGTACCCCAAACTTCAAGGACTTGTGACATAATTAAGCCATAATTTAAAAAAAAAAGCATAATATAAAATTTTCCGATTTTCAATATCACTAACAAATATGCTTAACTTTCTTTTAAATGTTGAGGATTTGCCAGGATTACTACCAACGACGTTGGGTGTTCTATTAAAAAGAACTTTGTTGTTAAAACTAAAGACAGAAAGCGAAATTACAAAATGGAAAAAAAATTTGACATTGAAAATCAATGACAATAAGAAAGAAATGAAAAAATTAGTATTGGAATAAGAAGTCATGCAGGTTTCACACCGTATATTTTCAATTTATAAATACTTATTGATTAATAGGTTAAAATGGATCGAAACATGGCCTCATATATTCAAGTTCTGATTTCAGGATTCTAAGTGCAAGGATATATTTACAAAAGAAGGCACAAGTACAATGAAACATTATGTTGAAATTGTAATCATTTTTGAAATTTAAATTACACTATGTCTTTAAATTAAAATAAAAATATAAGGTTGTATAAATGTTCGAAAAATAAAACTTAAAGGATATTAATTGTTCTTTTAGGATTTTGATTCATATACAAGTGAAAATGAATTAGCTTCCACTGTTAAATTGAAAATTACAACATTAAAAAGGGAGACGTGTAACACCCTAATTAATTTTACCCTTAAACCGAAATTAGGACTTAAAATTTTCTTTTGAAATGTGGCATAATAATTCATTTCATATAATATTGTAGACAGAGATCCAACGGAAGATAGTTCGTACAAAATATAGAAAAGTAAAACAACATAGTTACAACTTCTGTTTACACAAAATATAAGCCCCATAATCAGTGTTTCCGCTCGGCCAAATGGCCAAGACTTAAATTAATTTCCGACTCTATAGACCTACTCTCCCTGTGAGGGAGAGTGAACCTGCTCGGCCGGGGATTGCGTCTGCTCGGGCTCAGTACTTGAAAAATGGTAAGGAGGTGAGCATTACACAGAACTTAAGTAAGCAGTTTCTAATATGACATACCGAACTACCAAGCCAAACACAAGTAAGCAATTAACATATTAACAGATATTCAATCAGATAGCCTATCACATACAAACAGCCTCATTCTACTCGGTCCATGATAGTTTCCCATTGTATACTTTACCGATCATTTTTACTCCTACATTTCTGATCATTTACCCTTGTACTCTTTTCTCAATTCCTATTCTCGATTACTCAGTCTCTATTTCCCTTTCTCGGTATCAGATTTCTTCGCTCAGTCTCTTTTCTTATCATTCATCTTTTACATATCTTACAACTTTTTATCTTCTCGGCCGCATACACCTAGTGCATGTCTTACACCAGTTAGGGTCGGATTCCGGAGTGTCCATAACTGCGAGTACCTAGTACCCGTCTTACAGTTGCGCACACCAAGTATGCGTCTGACGAGATCAAGGCACGCACCCAGTATTCGTCTTCTATGACCAGGAGCACTACCACCGATTTCTTCTATGGAGTTAAGAAGTGTCCATAGCTACGAGCACCCAGTACTCGCCTTACAGCTACGCATCTCGGCGTCTTACGCGATCAATGCACGCACCCGGTACTCGTCTTCTATGACCAGGAGCACATCCCACCGATTCCGTTGCTCGGAACCTTGTGTGAGTCATAACTGCGAGTACCCAGTACCCGTCTTATAGCTGCACATACCCAGTATGCGTCTGACGCGATCAATGCACGCACCCAGTACGCGTCTTCTATGACCCGCTCACACAACCATTTCTCTTTAATTACTCTTTTATCCTTTAAAACATTCATTATTCAGTTCCTCTCGGCTCAACCCCCTTGCTTACCCTGTTCACTCGTCCTCTCATTATTTAATTCCATAATTAACATGTTTTCTCCCTCAAGCAGCTGACAATATTCACCCCATATTCCTATCTCGGCCTCTCACGATCGGTCTACTGACAGGATTAAAAGTAACAACATGAGCAACACTTATCACAATTTATAAGCATTTATACAGCAACGAAATATGATTAAACACACTTAGCAAGCATACAAATACTTCCACTTAGCCCAGATATTCATGACTCTAGTTCATTTATTAGTTTTCTTTTTAGTTATTCATCTTCCTCTCTAGCGTTATTCTATGTCATTTCCCTAATCTAACACCCACTCTTAGTACCCGTTATGAACACACTAGCAACCCAAACCTAAGCTAAGGTAACACTCACTCCTTACCTCAACCCACGAGAGATAAGAGTTTGAGAGCATGAGTGTGACTTCTCTGCTGTCGATCTCTTGAACTAGAAACCCCCTTGAACCGTTGTACCCCTTTATTGCACTTCCAAATACGGTGGAGATACTGGGAACTTCCGACGAGATGAAGGAGATGAAGGAAAATAGTTTTTAGTTTGTGAATATTGATAGAGAAGAAGAGAGAGAAAGTATGCGGGTAAGATGAGTGTTGGTGAGTTTCTGGTGTTGGAGCTCCTAAAGAGAGAAGGGAGAAAACAGAGAAGAAGAAGAAGAAGAGTAAGAAGTGTTGATATGAGGTTATAAGCTTTTCTTTTATTTCCTCATAGGAAATAATTGCGTGGTCCTGATTGGAGGCTTTTTTGAGAAGCTTGGAATATGTGGATAAAATTCATTGGTTTCTAGGGGAAGTCACCAGTAGTGACTTGAAAGGGACATAAAGCGATTGATAGAGACATCTGTACAGCTGACATGTATTACAAGGCACAGCTGCCTGGTTCGAGCGTAACAAAGTGAAATAAAGGAGAAGAGACTTCGGCTTTGGCACGGAAAAGTAGCAGCAGGCCGAACCTGCTCTTGGTTGGAAGAGCGAGATATGCTGCGGTCGGCTTACCCGAGTTGACGCATGCACTAGACTTCGCATTCCGTCTGTTGGAAACCAACAAGAGGCCTAACAATCGAGTAGAGGGGGGGTGAATAGGAGATTGGAGCTAATATGGCAATTTTTCGATTTATTGAGAATTGATTAAATGTTGTTCACGGTTTTAAAAGAAATGCCGAGCTTCTTTCCAAGCAGACAAGGTTAATTGATTAACCAAATAGATAAACTGAATGGTTAATCAGTTAACCGAGCTGCTTCAAGTTAGAGCTGGTTTTTGAGACTTAACCTCGGAGAACAACACTCAAGGCCGAGCTATGATAAATGACGATTGAAACTTGATTGCATGAAATACTGCGGAAAAATAGTTAAGCATGGCAGCAGCAGATAAGCAGAAAAGAAAGAACACAAGAAATTTATCCTGGTTCACTCTCACCCTGAGAGCTAGTCCAGTCCCCTCTAAAAACCTTTTAGAGAGCTTTTACTAAAAATCGATTTTCTGGGTTACAAAGGATTTACAAGAGACTACCTCTCTAAACCTATCCAGTCAAACGAGTGTACCAAACTCGTGACAAACTACCCACAACAAATCGATGACCAAAGAACCTCTTTGGAACCTTTACAAGAGACTACCTCTCTAACCCGAGGTTATTTGCTCTTTCTGATGTTGTGGCTATTCCAAGCTTAATCCGAGCGAATACCGAGTAAATCATCATCCGAGCTTACTATCTTGAAAAGAGGGAACGAGCTTGCAAACTTGAATGTACTTTTAGCCGTGATCAAGGGCCAAGCGCATACCGAGATTGAGCTTCAAATGCTGACTCGTTGCAGGTAGCTTAGAATCCTAATTTTCCGAGCCTCTGCCGAACCTTTGCCTTTGACGAAACGCATACACAAAATTAAGTTTCCGAACTTCTGCAGAGCTTTTGCCTTTAGCGAAATGCTTGCGCTGATAAGACTGATGGCTTAGCATAAGCTGAACTTATTTATTTGACATCATCAAAAGCTCTTTGATTTTACAATCTCCCCCTTTTTGATGATGACAAATAATCTTTAAAAGTTTATTGCATTGTGTTCTCTCCCCCTGACTGTATGCTCGTAAACTGATTAGACTCAGCACTGATCGGAATTTGCTCGAAAATATACCACATGTTGCTATGAAAATGTACTGATCAGACCGTGTACACTTGTTGCTCAAAAAAACTTCCACTTGTTGAAATTATATGTAAAAAAAAATGTGGAGCAGCTCGTTAAACACTCCCCCTGAATTCATGCTCGCAAAAACTGAACACCTGTATTTTAATCAAAAACAACAACAAACACCTTTCTCCCCCTTTTGGCATGATCAAAAAGGAGCCAAAGTTTAAGCATATGTGCCAAAAGAGAGTTAAAGAGAAAAAAATATCACTTGTTGAAATAAAAGGAATGAGGCTCTTGATGAAATCAAGGCTTGAAACTAAAAAACTTTTCTCCTCTTAAAGAATTGAAAAAGATAATGAAGGAAGAAAATTTTCATGACATGAACATCATCGTTCTCCTCCTTTAACAGTGAAAGCATGCTTCTCATCCGAGAAGTTAAAAGATAAAGGTGAGAATGACGAATAACACAATATGAAAGTTCAAATATAAACATAAACCAACACCTTTCTCCCCCTTTTTAAGGAAAATGAAAGCATGCGTCTCGAAAAGAGAAGATAATTTAAAGGAGAGGAGGAGGAGTTGGAGGATGTGAAATTTCAGGAAAATAAACAAATACACAAATGAACATATAGATCGAGATTATGAGGGTGATCAAGTTTGTGATATACTGAAAACCGAGCTCATACCCAGTACATGCTGAACTCATTCAGGATGCCGAGCTTACGCTGAGCACACACTGGATTCATCCAGAATGCCAAGCTCACGCCGAATTTTATAAAGAGTTTCCCTCGGCAATGGTTTAGTAAATACATCATCTAATTGATTTTCAGTACTAACAAATTCTATGACACAGTCACCCTTTTGAACATGATCTTGAATAAAATGATGCCTAATTTCAATGTGTTTTGTTCGAGAGTGATACACTGGATTCTTAGTTAGATTGATAGCACTTGTATTGTCACATTTGATGGGAATGTGATCTAAAATTAAGCCAAAATCTGATAACTGTTGTTTCATACAAAGAATTTGAGCGCAACAATTACCAGCAGCAATGTATTCGGCTTCAGCTGTTGACAGGGCAACACAAGCTTGCTTTTTGGAAAACCATGACACAAGGGAACTGCCGAGTAAGTGACATGTTCCACTTGTGCTTTTTCGGTCAAGCTTGCATCCAGCAAAATCTGAGTCCGAATACCCAATCAAACTAAGATTGGCATCCCTAGGATACCACAGACCAGTGTTCACCGTTCCTTTTAGATATTTAAAAATTCTTTTAACCGCCGAAAGATGAGATTCTTTGGGATTAGCTTGAAAACGAGTGCATAAACAGACACTGAACATAATATCAGGCCGAGATGCAGTTAAATATAGAAGGCTTCCTATCATGCCTCTATATTTGCTTACATCCACGGCTTTACCTAACTCATCCTTGCCAAGATAGCTCGAAGTGCTCATGGGAGTGGCAGCTTCTTTGCAATTTTCCAAGCCGAATTTCTTGAGGAGTTCCTTGCAATATTTTCCTTGATGCACAAAGGTTCCTCTCTCAACTTGCTTTACTTGCAGCCCGAGGAAGAAAGTGAGTTCTCCCATCATCGACATCTCGAATTCACCTTGCATTAATTCAGAGAATTTCTTGCAAAGAGACATGTTAGTAGCACCGAAAATTATATCATCAACATAAACTTGTACTAACAATAGGTCCTTTTTGGATTTATAAATGAATAGATTTGTGTCAACCTTCCCTCTTTCAAACCCTTGATCAAGTATAAATGAGCTCAAACGATCATACCAAGCTCTTGGAGCTTGTTTCAAACCGTAAAGGGCCTTTTTCAGTTTATAAACATGGTTTGGATATTCAAAATTTTCAAAGCCAGGAGGTTGTTTTACATAAACTTCTTCATTTATAAAACCATTCAAGAAGGCACTCTTTACATCCATTTGGTAAAGGGTGAAGTTCATAATAGATGCGAAAGCAAGCAAAATTCGGATTGCTTCAAGTCTAGCAACTGGAGCAAAGGTTTCATCATAATCGATACCTTCCTCTTGGTTGTAGCCTTGAGCAACTAATCTAGCTTTGTTTCTTATAATTAAGCCTAATTCATCTATTTTATTTCTGAAAATCAATTTCAAGCCGATTATCGTATGATCATTAGGCAGAGGAACTAATTCCCAGACATCATTTCTGATGAATTGATTCAGTTCCTCTTGCATGGAAATTGCCCAATGTTCATCTTCAATGGCTTGTTCAACTGAATTAGGTTCAATTTGAGAAACAAAGGAAGCAAAATTGCAAAAATTCTGAATAGACCGACGAGTTAAAACTCCCTTAGACATGTCGCCTAGCACATTCTCTATTGGATGGTCCTTGACTCTCTTCCAAGCTGGATTCAGCTTGAGATGCTCTGCTTGGCTTGGAATGAGTTTGGACTGATCATTGTGAGTTTGGCTCGGACTGATCATTGTGAGTTTGGCTCGGACTGAGTTCAGTTTGTTCCTTCTTTGTTCTGCTCGGAACAAGCTCGTCCCTCTGAATTCTATCTTCAGCAGTTTCATCCTTTTGAGCTCTTTCAGTTATTGTGCTCGGATCGTGTTCTGCCATAGGTTGATCCTCTCTGTCTGCACAACTAACATTGTCTCTCCGAGGAGACTCATCAAATACCACATGTACGGACTCTTCCACAGTGGAGGTCCTTTTGTTAAAAACTCTAAATGCTTTACTATGAGTAGAATAACCCAAAAATATTCCTTCATCGGCTTTAGAATCAAATTTGCCGAGATGCTCTTTTCCATTATTTAAAATGAAGACTTTGCAACCAAATGCATGGAAATGAGAAATTTTTGGTTTTCTACCCTTGTAAAGTTCATATGGAGTTTTCTTTAAAATTGGTCTGATGAGGATGCGGTTCATTACATAGAAAGCTGTGTTTACCGCATCGGCCCAGAAATAATGTGGCAAATTGTATTCATTTAGCATGATTCGGGCTAGCTCTTCAAGAACTCGGTTTTTCCGTTCCACAACTCCGTTTTTTTCGGGAGTCCGAGGAGCAGAAAACTGATGTTCTATGCCGAGCTTGGAACAAAACTTGTCAAATTTGTAGTTCTTGAACCCACCACCATGGTCTGTTCGGATTACAACTACTTTTTGGTTAGCTCGGTTCTGGAGTTGCTTGATAAGCTCTTTAAAATTTTCAAAAGTGTCACTTTTTAATTTTAAAAATAAAGTCCATGTAAATCTGGAAAAGTCATCTACAATTACTAAAGCATAGAGATTGCCACCAAAGCTTTTTACTTGTGATGGTCCAAACAAATCCATGTGTAACATTTCCAAGGGTCGAGTTGTTGAGACCATCGACTTAGATGAAAAATTATTTTTCTTTTTGGTTGGTTTGCACTTCTTGCAAGACGAGCAAACCCCCTCAATATTAAAATTCAGCTTTGGTAAACCAATCACTAAGTCTTTTGATTGAAGTTTCTTTAACTGATTTACATTTATATGAGCTGTCCTTCTATGCCATAACCATGTATCACTTTCTTTGCTAACCATGCAAGTGGTTACCAAAGAGGTGATTTCATTCAAATCAACCAAATAAGTGTTGTTATATCGTTTTCCAACAAATTTGACAGAGTTGTCCTCGTCACTTTTAATAATGCAATGGGTAGAGGTAAAAACAACATGGTTACCAATATCACAGAGTTGGCTAATGCTTAAAAGATTGTGTTCTAGCCCTTTTACAAGTAAAACATTATTGATAACCAAGTTGGCAGAATTACTGACTTTACCTTCACCCAATATTTTACCTCGGTTGTTATCACCATAAGTGACGTAGCCCTTATCTGAATGTGAAAGTTCAGTGAATAGATTTTTGTCCCCCGTCATGTGCTTCGAGCAGCCACTATCAAGGTACCATCTGCTCTCCTTTGCTCGGAAGCACACCTGCATCACAAAAATATTACTTCTTTGATTCGGGTACCCAAGTTATATTGGGTCCCTGGGGGTTAGCAGTTGGATCTTTCCTTTTAACTACCCAAACAAAATTTCCCTTGGCTACACCATAACGTCGGATTTTGCATTCATTGGGTGTATGACCATGAAGACTACAGTAGGAGCAGCTCGGCTTTTTCAAATTATTAAAGTTTGAGACCTTGCCGAGGTTCCTTACTGTTTTCTTGGTCTTAATGTATCCAAGTCCAGTTTTGTTTGAATAGTTTCTTTGTTCGGCTAAAAGCCGATCAAACAAGCCATCACTCTTGTTGACAGTTGCACTGTTAAATTTTAGCTCAGAAATTTCTTTTTCATATCTAGTGCAGCAGTCAAGATTTTCATTTTTCAGTTGAGTGATAGTGTTTTCCAATGACTTGTTTCTGCTTTTCAAAGTTCAATTGATTTTTCCAATTCAAGAACTTGCTCTTTATAGTTTGAAAGATTTTGTTTCATCTTAATGAAATTTTTAGCAAGTTTCTTGAATTCGGTTTGCATTTCAAGATACGCAGAATACAATTCATCAGTGTCATTAAATTCAGATTCAGAGTCAGAATCAGAAGTAGAGGTTACCTCAGTGCTTATATGTCTGGATACTGTTCGGCTAGTTGAGGTTTCCTCGCTATGTTTGCCAATTAAACATTTGATGTTAGATCTGTGTTCTGATGCATCTAGTGCCGAGCTCGATGAGACTTCTTGATCGGCAAATCTAAGAACTGAGCATGGTTCTTCATCTTCACACTCCGAGCACGCGTCATATACAGGAAGATCTTGCTCAGAACAAGTTTGACTTGGGCTTCTAAACACAGTTTCCCTTCCCATCAAGCACAGAATTGCTTTTTCTTCTTCATCGCCTGAACTGGAGCTTGAGCTGGTGTTGTTGTTGGGTGCATCCCATACTATGTAAGCTCTCTTCTTCTTGTGGTCTTTGTTCTTCTTCATTTCTTCACCACCTTGCTTTTGTAATCTTGGACAGTAAGTTCTAATGTGACCCGTTTCACCACATTCATGGCATCTAACTCGGTCTTTTGAACTTGAGCCTTTGTGGTGAGTGCTTTTGGTATCTCTTGCTCTGTTTATGAAGTTCTTTTTGCCTTTGAAAAATTTGCTGAACTTCCTGACCATGAGACCAAAGTCTTCCTCATCAATGTCCGAGCTGGACTCATCTTCAGAGGATTCTTTGGTTGCCTTTATAGCAGCTTTGAGGGAGATTCCCTTCTTCTTCTTATCAGATTCTTCATGCATGGTCAGTCTGCCGAGCTCCACCTCATGCTCTTGCAACTTGCCGAACAAAGTGGCTATGCTCATTGTGTCCAAATCTTTGGCTTCCATAATGGCAGTGACCTTAGGCTGCCATTCTCTGCTAAGACATCTAAGCACTTTGTTAGTTATCTCGGCATTTTGAAAAGTTTTGCCGAGAGCATTAAGATGGTTTATGATATGAGTAAACTGTTTCTGCAAATCATTTATATTTTCATTTGGCAGCATTCAGAATAACTCATATTCATGCATCAGAGTATTTAATCTAGCTCGCCTGACTTCACTTGTCCCTTCATGAGTAAGTTGAAGAATGTCCCACATTTCTTTTGCAGATTTGCAACTTGACACTCTAAAAAATTCATCATAGGACAAGGCTGAGGTGATGATATTTTTTGCTTTTAAATCGAAGGATACTTTCCTTTTATCATCATCATCCCAACTTTCCCATGGGATTTCTACAACTTCTTCATTAATTTTTCTTTTAGGGACAAATGACCCGTTTTCAATAGATTACCAAATTTCCATATCTATAGCTTCAATGAAAATTTTCATTCGAGCTTTCCAATAAGCATAACCCTCACCATTGAATAGTGGTGGTCTGTTTATGGAAGAGCCTTCACCTCCGAAGGGATTGTTAGTAGCCATTCGGTTTCCTCAAGGATCTTTTCGAAAAAGTTTTTACACTCGATCTTTCGACCGAGCTCTGATACCACTTGTTGGAAACCAACAAGAGGCCTAACAATCGAGTAGAGGGGGGGTGAATAGGAGATTGGAGCTAATATGGCAATTTTTCGATTTATTGAGAATTGATTGAATGTTGTTCACGGTTTTAAAAGAAATGTCGAGCTTCTTTCCGAGAAGACAAGGTTAATTGATTAACCAAATAGATAAACTGAATGGTTAATCAGTTAACCGAGCTGCTTCAAGTTAGAGCTGGTTTTTGAGACTTAACCTCGAAGAACAACACTCAAGGCCGAGCTATGATAAATGACGATTGAAACTTGATTGCATGAAATACTGCGGAAAAATAGTTAAGCACGGCAGCAGCAGATAAGCAGAAAAGAAAGAACACAAGAAATTTATCCTGGTTCACTCTCACCCTGAGAGCTAGTCCAGTCCCCTCTAAAAACCTTTTAGAGAGCTTTTACTAAAAATCGATTTTCTGGGTTACAAAGGATTTACAAGAGACTACCCCTCTAAACCTATCCAGTCAAACGAGTGTACCAAACTCGTGACAAACTACCCACAACAAATCGATGACCAAAGAACCTCTTTGGAACCTTTACAAACCAAGGAAGCTTTCTCGATCAGAGACCAGCTTCTCACACCAGCAAACACGATGAAGACGATAATGAAAGAGGATGGCTCCAATTCGAAACACTCTTTGAACGCGTTGAAAGATTGAGTATCAAGAGTGAGTCAATTCTAGAAGGATATCACAGAGAAGAACTGATTCGAACTTAGAGTTAAGATTTGAAAGATTTATCTCTCTAAGTTCGTATGAAAATCGAATGTTCTTCTTCTCTGTGAGTTTTTGATTTCTGCTCTGTTTTCGAAAGTAAAATAAAAGTTCAAGTTCAGAGATAAATGGTTCAAAAATGTATGTTAAAAAAAAAATCTTATTATTGTTACTGTTGAAGACCCCTCATTTATAGTCTCCTCTAATCTCCAGAAAACAGAGAGAGAGAGAAAGACGTACAGAAATGTCATGGGGTTTCCAACGGTAACAATGACAGCAGAGCAGTGATGATGACACTTCACCAACCTTTGATTTAACTCATTTTGAATTTCAAACTTGTCACAGCGTTGGAGTTAAAACCTAGAACTTCTACCCAGACTCAACGGTAATAAAATGTACGGAGCAGCTGAGTAGAGTCTGAAGGTTGAAGATGATGCATTGTTGAAGACGATGAACAGAGATTGCCGAGCCTTGAGCTTTGTTCGAGCTTGGTGTTTCTGAGCTTAATCTGAGCGTAGTAATCAGACAAATTGAGTGCAATCAACCCGAGGTTATTTGCTCTTTCTGATGCTGTGGCTATTCCAAGCTTAATCCGAGCGAATACCGAGCAAATCATCATCCGAGCTTACTATCTTGAAAAGAGGGAACGAGCTTGCAAACTTGAATGTACTTTTAGCTGTGATCAAGGGCCAAGCGCATACCGAGCTTGAGCTTCAAATGCTGACTCGTTGCAGGTAGCTTAGAATCCTAATTTTCCGAGCCTCTGCCGAGCCTTTGCCTTTGACGGAATGCATACACAAAATTAAGTTTCCGAGCTTCTGCAGAGCTTTTGCCTTTAGCGAAATGCTTGCGATGATAAGTCTGACGGCTTAGCATAAGCCGAACTTATTTATTTGACATCATCAAAAGCTCTTTGATTTTACACCGTCCTCATTTAGCTCGGCTGAGATCGATCCGAGATCCAGCATTTTCTTAGTTGATCGGCCTACGTTCCCTATTTCCCTCATGACACTATACATATTTCTATGACTTCCTATTATCCTTGATTTAATTTATACCTAAATTAATTATTATATCAGACATTAAATCTTGGGATGTTACAAGACGGAACAATATCATGATATTGAGCATGATGTCTAAAGCTCAGCTGACATGATCCTGAAAACAATTAAACGAGTCAAGAAAGAAAAAGATACATGAGTGGAGTTTCAAATTTTTTCATACAATAAAGTCTTCCTACTATCATAAATTAAATTTGATGTATTTTTTTAGTGAAAATTTGAATTTATTTCATTTTAAATAACAAATATAATGATTGAGGTACTTCATGCATTGAATCGACCATAAAACAAGAATATTATTTTTAATAATAGTATAATTAAAAAATTTCAACAACTCTTGCTAAATACTACTCTATCCGATTATTATTATAGTCATATTTAACTGAATTACACGTTTCAAGGAAAGTAATTAATTTTATGAATTCAATGAGAATATATTGTAACATTGTAATTTTATCATCTCAAGCTTTCTTAAAAAATTCGCACGTATTAATAAACAACATGAAAATATAGATAATCAAAACATTTAATAAAGAAAACACAATAAACAATACATAAAAAATATAAGTAACTTATAAGTATGACCAATTTTTATTTTTTTTTAAAAAAATACCTAAAATAAAGATCGGAGGCAGAAGTAATTTCATTAATTTCCTCGTAAGAAACTTTTTTCATTTTGTATTTTTAAAATCAATACTCCCTTCATTTTATACGTAATGTATTTTAAGGTTATGCATCGGTTTTAAGAAATTGTTAAATGATTTAAGGAATTGTTATATTTCGACTATAATGCTCTTATATAATCATTATTGGAGAAAGATATTGAAAATGAAAAAGAGAGAGTGTAATAAATAAAAGTGTGTTTGAAAAAATAATATTAATTATGTATTGAGTTTACTTATAAAACATGAGGAAGTGATTATTAGTAATTTTAAAACACCGGTTAGCATAATAAAGAGAAAAATATCACACACGCTCGCTCGCTCGCTCCCTGATCCCCAACCCCAAAGGCCCAAACCCTTACCTCTCTTTTCCCCTCTTTGTAATTGCCTCTTCTCACTTCTCACTGCTTCCTCTTTCTCTCTCGCTCTCTCTCTCTATCTCTCACCTCAAATTCCCATAACACCCTTCCCCTCACCTCACCTCACCTGCATCCAAACCATTCCCTCTTATCACAATTCCTTCCTTTCTTCTGATCTCTCTTCTCAATTAATTAATTAATTAATTAATTAATCCACACACTCCGTCACAGTTAGTTACTCTTCTCCATTCCCAATACCAATACCATGGCTGACGCTAAAATCAATCTCCCCGATGATCTCTCCGATTCCCACCCCTCGCTCAAAGGTCATAACTGTAATTTCATTCTTTCTTCTGTTTTTTATTTATTTTATTATTATTATTAATTTGAATCCTGTCACTGTTTCAATTTGCTCCTTCGCATTTGGTTCACTCGCTCCGTTTGGATCGGTTGAATCTCTATATGTGATGTGTGTGAATCGAGTAACATATTTATTCACGGTTCGCTGCTTATTGGTGTATCTTTTTTTTTATAAAAAATCCAACCTTTATATTTTCACACTACTTGTTTACTCCATTTTTTTTTTCACTTGGCCAATGATGTAAAAGTTGTAGACTTTGTGTAAAAAATGATGGAAAAAGTAGTGTGGGTGAATTTGTTTTAATATTTAAATCATGGGGTGTTGACCTTGATTGAGATTGAAGATTGGAGTAAGAGTGTTGCTATCTTATGGTATTTTAATTTAATTTTAGTACCATGATCATGTAATCTATGCTTTGATTGGTGTGATGATTCGTGGCGGGCGTGCGAGTGAAGTTAAGTTTGTTGTTTTATTTAATATGAACCGGGACTAGTTTTTATTCTGTTTGCGGTGTTATTTTCTAAGCAGGGAAGAGAGGTTGATGGGTTGGTTTGCATGTTGATTTTTATTTATTTTTTTATGATTTGATGTTGTTGCAGTTTGTGGAGGATTTATTTGACAATGTATTTTATATTTTAAATTTTATGGACATTTTTCTTAGACTTTTGTTTAGAATGGAAATTCCGACTTCATATCTTACTAATTGAATAATTAAATCACTCCGCTAACGTTTCTTTTGGTTTTGTTAGATGAACCATCAGGTGGACATGGTGGAGGGAAAGGGATGTCGGGGTTACTTGATGATTCGAAAGGTATCTTGTTAATCTTTGTAGAAGTAAAGTTTATCTTCTCAAGCAAACATTTGTTTTTTTTAAAAATTTATTTATCACAAAAGTTAGTATTTATTCATGTCTCGTCATTTATGCATGTATAGTGATCTTTTGTTGATAAAATCTGATTTTACTTTCAGATCAAATGTCATGTGACAGCAGCATACCCTTATCTCCCCAGTGGCTGTATTCGAAACCTGTTGAAGGAAAAGCAAATACCAACCCAGCAGGGGTGTGTAACGCTTACTTACTGTTTTGAATATATTTTAATGACCAGCAGTTCTTTTTTCTTTAACAAAATCAATCTGTGTGGAGTCTCTATTGATTTTCTTTATGATTTTGGAGATTGGAGAGCTTATCATTGGTGTTTTTAACTTTACAATGATGCACGGCTAATCATCTTCTTAGGTCCCACTTTGTTCGTATGTTATTGGCAAATCATTTGTATACCTAGGATGTGTCAGACAATCAAGGTGGTAGGGGGAGTGTGGTCCATCACATATCATGAATCTATGACTGTTGGTGTTGGTCTAAGTTACTTTTGTAGTTGCTTTCTGTCAGGGTATCAGAGTATTTAATAGATTGAAAATAGGCCTATCATGTGCATAAGGTTTTAACATATAATTTCTCCTTGAGAATAAGTAAACGAATGAGAAGTCTTTGGGTTACTGACCCTTTTGTAACTTTGTTTGAAATTTCAAGATTGATGTATTTTTATATACAGTTTTCCAGAGTTCTAAACATACTGAAGCAGTAATGATGCGTGTTCATGTTATCTTTTCTGAGCCTTGATTGATCCCTTTAGGTTTAAAAATTCTCCCACGAGCACATGAGTTTGTAGCTAGCTAGTAGTCTAGCAACTTTAATAATGACTTGATGATTTAGATGCTCAATCAGCATGGTAAGATCTATTATGCATTTTATATTTGCAAAGAGAGAGATTTCTCTAAAAATTGGAGCTAGAAAACAATATATTTTTTAGTGTTTCATGGAAAAGTGAGGGTCATTCTAGTTTCTTTTTTTCCCTATTTATATCTATTCTCTTGATTCTATTGATTGATCTGGTTTGTCTTTCCTAAAATTTGAATTTTGATTTTGTATTATTTTTAAGTTTAAACTAGTGTCTGTTCACATTGTAAAGTTTGGCAGTGTCAAAATCTTTTATTTCGCATATTTCTTAAATCAGGGTCTAGTCATAATATTTTTCCCCTTGTCAATAAATGTTTGCCCACCATGGGAAAATTATAGGAGATCTATCTGTTTGGTTATTTGCCTCAGGTGAATTCCACTGATCCCATACTAAAAGATACTTGGCGTTTGGATGGTTCTCAGGACAAGAAAGATTGGAGGAGGACTGCTCCAGACATTGACATCAGTCGCCGCTGGCGTGAAGAGGAGAGAGAAACAAACTTACTAGGCAGAAGGGATCGCAGAAAAGAAGATCGTCGTTCAGAGAATTCTGCAACCTCTGATAATAGAGCATTGTCTTCTGATCGTTGGCAAGTTCCCCCTGGTTCTAGCCATGAATCTCGGAGGGAGAACAAGTGGTCTTTGAGATGGGGTCCTGAAGATAAAGAGAAAGATTCTCGAAGTGATAAAAAGAATGATGTTGAGAAGGAAGATGGTCACCTTGAAAAACAATCTTCTGGTCTTAGTAATCGTGCAAGTTCTGATCGCGACACAGATGCTCGTGATAAGTGGAGGCCACGACATAGAATGGAAGTTCAATCTGGTGGTGTGGCCACATATCGTGCTGCGCCAGGATTTGGGTTGGAGAAAGGACGCACAGAGGGATCCAATGTTGGGTTTTCTTCTGGACGAGGAAGAGCAAATATCAATGGAAACCTGCAAATTGGAAGACCTCTTTTGGGCTCTAGTGTTGTGTCTACTCTTTCATATAAGGATAAGGCCATGTTAGGGAAGTCTAGTGGTGTTAATTCATATTGTTACCCTCGGGGTAAGCTTCTTGACATGTATCGCAAGCAAAAGGTTGATCCAACTTTTGCAAGTATGTCTGCAGGGATGGAGCATATGTCACCGATAACACAAATGGGTTCTATTGAACCTTTAGCATTTGTTGCTCCTGCTGCTGAGGAAGAGGTATGCAGAGTATAAAGGATGAATATTTTTTTAAATGCATTTTTATGTAACCTTTTGAACTTTATATATACTAGAAGAGCCTTGGTGGGTCACTGCCTCACTGGTAGTTATACCATTGATAACATGATATTTACAGTGTTTGTACAATTATTGCAGGCCATCCTTGGAGATATATGGAGGGGGAAAATTACTAGCAGTGAAGTCTCAGGTTATTCACTCAGAGGAAAAGATGGAGGACCAAATGATGATATTTCAGGTGACAAATTTTGCAAGTAATTTCATGAGTCCTGACTTATAATTCATCTCAAATTTTTTTCCTGATTATGGTCCATTTGGGCTTATATTTTCAGGTTGTGATATTACTCTAAGCGAATTAAAAGAACCTCCATTTGGCATGGGAGGAAATATTATCTCCGGAAATGACATCTTGAATGATTCTGATCAAATTATTGTTGACACTTCCTCGAATGCTGGCGGTTTATCGGGAAATGTAGTCAAGGGTAAGGGATGTTATTATTTTTTATTTGCTATTCTCTTTATCGACAGTTTCATTTCATATAATGTTTGTGATCAAATTATTGTGCCCTTTCAGAAACTGCAACTTTTCCAGATGGCAAACTTACACATATGTTAACAGGTGGTGTATATGGGATTGATGAGAGCTCTGGCAGCAACATTAGGGAGGGAAGCTGCCCTGGGAACAAAGTTACTGAATCAGGATCTTCCGTTCAGAAGCATGCTAATTGGGATGGTTTTGAATCAGCTGCCGTTTCAGAGATCAGCAGTAACCTACCTGATGAGTCGCACTCTCCTTTTGAATTTTCATCGCTGCAGAAAAATCCAAGCATTTATGACCGAGAGTTGGAAATTAATGAGAAGACATATCCATCTGAAATTGTCGACCATCTTGAAGAGTTGAGTTTGTGCTATCTGGATCCACAAGGGGTAATTCAAGGGCCTTTTCTTGGGATTGACATCATTCTGTGGCTTGAACAAGGTTTTTTTGGGTTGGACTTACCAGTTCGCTTGTCTGATGCTCCTGAAGGATCACCATTTCATGAACTTGGTGATGTAATGGCACATCTGAAAGTCAAATCTGCATCAGCTTCTGGTAGTAACCTGATTGTTCAGTCAGAATCTTCAGATGCCACTGGAAAGAACCTAAGAGTGAATTTACAAGGTTTTGACTATGATGAGTCTGCAGTTATTGATAGTCAACCTTGGTCTTCTTCCCTATCTGATACTACGTCTGGAGTACCTAATCAAAGTTATCACTCTGACACCAAGTTCTCTGACAATCAGCACTTCAATAATATTGTTGCACAAGATGAGGGTAATATTTCTCACTCTGCTATTGTACTATGTTCCTGATCATTTTGTTTAATCTTTATTCATATATCTGTTTCTATCTATATGTAGATATTGCCTTGTCCAAATTGATTGTAAGCAGCAATGATAACCCTTTGACAACTGCTGCTGATGACACTGCTTTGTATTCCCATCCTGCTGGAAAACCTGTTGCAAATGATGTTTCAGGGACTGATACACATGATAGTGAGGCTGATAAGTTGCATCCCTTTGGTTTATTGATGTCTGAGCTCAGCGACAGCTCTCATTTAAGGCGTGCTCAATCTTCCAATATTTCTTCTAGAGTGGGTGATTATGGCCATTTTCTAGATCCATCAATTGATAGAGATGCTTCTTTTGTTGATCAAAGCACTCCGGGTGGCATGATTAATCAGCCTTCTTATGGGGAAACATGGCATGACGAATTTGGGATAAATAGGCATTTAAATTCTAATGCACGTGTAGGATCATCAGAGGATCAGTTCCTGTCCCACATGGGTCAAAACTTTAATAATTTTGATATGGCGGAGCATCTCATGTTACAGAAACTGCAGAAGGAAAGGCTTCAGCAGCAAGGAAATCTATCTAATATTTTTCCTGCACATCTTACTGGGTCAGATATAGAGAGATTTCCAGGTTTTTCTCCCCAGAATCATGATGTGCAGCAGATGATGCAGAATTCAGGGTTGAACATGGAAGGTCTTCTGGAATTTCAGATTCAACTACACCAGCTCGAGCAACAGCGCCAGCTTGAACAACAGCGCCAGCTTGAGCTTCAACGCCAGCTTGAGCTTCAACACCAGCTTGAGCTTCAACGCCAGCTTGAGCTTCAACAACAGCAAGATATGCACCATCAACAGCTGCTTCACCAACAAATGAAACTGCAGCAACAGTCTCAACTGCAGAAGTTAATTGTTGAACAGTATATGCGTCAGCAGGTCTCTAATCCCAGTTTTGGGAAGTCAAACCTTGATCTTAATAGGGATACTCTGTTTGATCAAGTTCAGTTGAGGAGATATCTGCATGACTTGCAGCAGAACACTCACTCTTCAAGGCATCTGGATCCATCAATGGAGCAAATTATTCAAGCAAATATTGGCCTCAATGCTGTCCAAGGAAGACAGGCTGATTTGTCTGACCTCTTGTTGCAAGCAAGGTATGGAAATATTTTGCCTTCTGAGCAAGAGCTTCATTTTCAGCAAGATCCATCACCTGCACAGCATATATCTTTGGCACTTAGACAGCAATTGGGGTTGGACGGGGAAAGGCATTTTAGTAGGTCTCAGTCAATTAATGAAACTGGACAGTTAGCAAGAAACCCAGCAATTCTTCAACCGGCTAACTCGGCTGGATTTAATGTTTTGGATATCCACCAACAGCAGCAGAGGTTTTTGCCACAAGAGGAGCAATTCAATTATTTAGGAAGGAATTTTGTTGAGCCTAATTCTATGATGTTTGAGAGGTCTGCACCTGTTTCTGCTGGTACTCCTGCAATTAATATCGAAAGTGTGAATACTTCTGTCCAGGGAAGGGAGTTACAAGAACATCTTCGATATATGCACTCAACTGATCAGATGAGTTCTAAATCCTCTCACCATAGACAAGTGTCTGATGAACTTCTTGCTCACCACCCAGATGCATTCAAGAGTTCCCTCTTTGGGAACAATGGCCATTTTGAAAATAAATGGACTGACCGACAGGCACAGTTACTTCGTGAAGATGAGAGTCAGAGAAGAGAGTTTTTGGGTACCATTCATCCTTTTGAGCTTCCATCTGACCAACAAGTTAATTTGAATAACCAATTTGTTGAAAGGACTCACAGCACTAATTCTAGTGCTCTAATGCCAGATCATTTTATCAGCATGCATACTGCTGAGCAATTCAACAATTTAAGGAATAATGAAAGGATGCCTCTCCGGTCTAGATCTGGATCATTAGTGGAAGAGGAGTCCCTCGTATCGGCTAGTGAAGACACTTTACATCCCAGTCACAGAAATCCTCTACTGATTGGTAAATCAACTAAGGAAAAAGACTTACTCGAGTTGGAGACAATTAAGGGGCAGAGGCATGAGTTCACAGGCACACAGAATAAGTCATTTCCAGGGTTTTCAGATCCGTCAGAACAAGTGGATGTCACCATGAATCCAGTGGAACTACCTGCTATTACTCATATTAGACATAGCTCACTGAGCAATGCTGGTAATATATCACAAAACAAAACTACTTTTCCTAGTTAATAGTTAATACTGTTCTTATTTATAAATGATTTGAATATAATGAATTTTACTCTGAAGGTGATGCAAGCTTATTCGGCCGTGACATGGTTTTGAATAATTCACGTGTAGATGAGGTTTCCAGTGACAGGTACTTCATATGCATATTTAACATCATAATTAGTCTGATTTAGACCATCATGAGATTTGGTTAATCTTGTTAAAATATCTAAAAAGATCTCATAATATTTTACATATCATGGAATTGATTAGGATTGATTCTATCATTATAGGTAATAAGGTTAGGGTCAATTATGTAATTATGAGTAATTATATTAGAATACTATTTGTCTTTGGCTATTGGCCTATAAATAGGACCAATCCTTTGTACTTTTGAATAACTTCAATTAATCAATCTTATCTGATTAATATCAATCTTATATTATTTTGATTCTCTATTTTCTCTTTTCCTCTTCCTCTATCTATAACCCTCCAATTTAACTACTCTATTATTTGGATGATTTTAGAATATGTTTTGAATTTTTAATCTGTCCTCTGACTGATAACCAAGAATTGCAGTGGGTGCCCTCTATATTGGGGTATGAGTCTTCTGTCGAGTTAGAAGTTTCATATGGTTCATTTGTTTCATCTACCGTTCATGGTGCCATTCCTATTGGTCTGACACAGGGTTATGATTTTGGATGGTCAAGGCATCTTGTTTGGTTTGCTCCATAAACATTTTAATCTTGTGCACCCACACTGCTTAGAACAATTTCTTTTAGTTCATGAGATGTTTGCATATTATTAAACACCACCTTGAATGCATCTGTAAAGAATTTCATTGACAATAAATTTATCCAAAATCTGAGGTAACTAATTGATGCCAAGCAATTCTTTTCAAAAATGATAGATTTAGTTTCACGCACCAGTTTATTTGCTATGTGTATTAATGGATGAACTGATTGGGTTGGCTAATGGTGTTACAAGAATGATAATTTTCCTTGTCACAGAAGTTTGATCGTCTTTTATTTGACAGGTTGCCTCCTTCAACAAAAGGGTCTGGTAATACTTTACATAAGCGCCCTCCAGTATCTAGGGTTTTATCCTCCCCTGATGTTCGATCAGACCAACTATCCGTTCCCAATGCCAATCAGAACAATTTAATAAATCCTGCATCCAACGAAGGTAAGCTATTTTTTAACCGCCCACTTTGTCTTTAAATTTTTTTTTTATCATCTCAGCTGTTTAGGTGAAATGTGAGTTCTATGGTTAGGGAGACGAGAAGCAGCAGGAAATCCATTAATTAGTAGCATGACAGATGCTCAGGCTTCAAGAAAGAAAGAGGTCCAGTTTCGAAGAACTTCTTCCTGCAGTGAAGGCTCAGTATCAGAGAGATCTTTTATGGACATGCTTAAAAAGCCTGTTCATCCTGAGGTGGATGCTGGAACTGGCATGGAGCCATCTGACGGCGGTGCACAAGCAGTGCGTAGTGGCAAGAAGAAAGGGAAAAAAGGGAAACAGATAGATCCTTCTCTTCTTGGTTTCAAGGTCTCTAGCAACCGGATCATGATGGGTGAGATTCAACGCCCTGAAGATTAGTTTATTATTGTATAGATGAGTTGTAACATTTTTGCAATTCCCCTCTTCCCTCTTTTTTTACTTTATTTTTATTTGTTAGGGGGTGTGGGGTGTACAGTGTCATAGATCATAGCTTATTAATTTCTATTTACTGTTGAGATAATAGATTAGTATTTGAACACCCTGTTGGCATTGCCTAGTGTGTGCAGTCACTGATGAGTGTATATACGAGGATGTTCGGCGTTGCCATATAATGGATGGTTCAATGATTTTTGATGGATACAATGAAATTGAGAATCTTATTTACTGTTAATACTTTTGTGATGTTCTTATAAATTCAAATTCCCCTAGCTGGTTGCCGAAAATTTTGCTGACTCTGATTGATGGTCATGCATGAAGCAGACAAGAAAGTAATTGAAGATATCTGTCAAAGGTAAAATTTTTGCTTGAGATTTTGAAGGGATGGAATGTGGAATGTGGTGAAACATAATGGAATGGAAAGGGAAGGGTAGTAACCTGATTTAACATTGATTCCTTTATATAACGTACACCTTGGGTCAATTATTTTTTCTTGAGTGTAGATAGTCAAAGAATTAAAGATGTTTATATGTGGATGTTTTTGCACTTTGCTCCTCTTATCAATATACTTAAAAATAGGGAACCTTCCCTCCCATTTTTCCCTCCTAGCCCATTAGTTTATCAATACTTCTTAACTTCGCCAAAAAGCTTTTGGCCTCTTCTCACTCTTATGCACGGTTCATTTTAGCTTCCAAAAGAAGCTTCTTTCTTTTTCTTCCTTTGAATACTATTATCTCTTTCTTCTTTCTCTTTGTCATTCAAACACAACACCATTATCATCAATCTTCCTTCTTTCTTCTTCCTCTTTTCGTCTCTCACTCTCTCCCCTTCACTCTTTTTTTTTTTTGTTATGCTCTTTCTCTTTTTTTTCTTTTATTCGTTTTCAATATACTTAAAAATAGGGGAATTCTCCCTCCCATTTTCCCCCTCTAGCCCATTAGTTTATCAATACTCCTTAGCTTCTAGAAGAAGCTTTTAGCCTCTTCTCACTCTTATGCACGGTTCATTTTAGCTTCCAGAAGAAGCTTCTTTCTTTTTCTCTCTTTGATTATTATTATCTCTCTCTTCTTTCTCTTTGTCATTCAAACACAACACCATCATCATCAATCTTCCTTCTCTCTTCTTCCTCTTTTCGTCTCTCACTCTCTCCCCTTCACTCTTTTTTTTTTATGCTCTTTCTCTTTTTTTTTTCTTTTATTCGTTTTCAATATACTTAAAAATAGGGGAATTCTCCCTCCCATTTTCCCCTCCTAGCCCATTAGTTTATCAATACTCCTTAGCTTCTAGTAGAAGCTTTTAGCCTCTTCTCACTCTTATGCACGGTTCATTTTAGCTTCCAAAAGAAGCTTCTTTCTTTTTCTCTATTTGATTACTATTATCTCTCTCTTCTTTCTCTTTGTTATTCAAACACAACACCATCATCATCAATCTTCTTTCTCTCTTCTTCCTCTTTTTGTCTCTCACTCTCTCCTTCACTCTTTTTTTTATGCTCTCTCTTTTTTTTTTCTTTTATTCGTTTTTTTTTTAATTCTTCTCTTTATTTTCACATGTTTAATCGATCGAGTGGGAGTTAAGAGCTTTAATTCGCTTCTTATTCTGAAATCTCATCCTACTCCTCTTTCAAAGGTCATCTTCGTTCTTCAGTTTTTGTTGTGTTTTTCGTTGTTTTTGAGCTTGGGGGAGTAATTCATATGCTTTATCTTGGCTGGAGTTTCCTCTTTTTATTTTTTTTTATTTGAGTCACATTTTAGATATTATGTTAATATTTATTATTTAATTGCCTTATATTCTAATGGGTTTCTTTGGTAATGTGTGTGGAATTTTTCGTGGTTGAAATGTTTAGCTCATTAATTATGATCACATTTTATTCTGTTTTTATTTTTATTTATTTATTTATTTATTTTTTTGCAGGAGTTGTTGTAATTTCTTTAGAGAAGTTAATGATTTTTTAATCAAGGTAATTTTTAGTGTTTAATACTCTACAATTGATATACATTTTTTTGTGCATTTTTTATGTTTGATTTTGAGGTGTTTATGTAAATTTTGTTGATATTTTTATGAGTTAGTGGATGATTGTAAGGTGCCCAAAAGTTGTTTGATGAAAGTTCATCTTAAACCTTGCACTCCTTGGTATGTTCAAATCCTATGAATTTTAGCCTGGATATCATAATAACTTATGCTTAAGTTGTTTATAGACATGAAGAAATAAGTTTGCTTATGATTAATTGGTTGTGTTCCGAGTGATCTAAAGAAATAATTAATTTTTTCCTATCATTAGTTGATGCAATATTTATTTTGACGGGAAGTACTATGATTTGGTGAAGTTCATTCACTACCTCAAAGTTTAAATGGGTACCTTAAAGTCAATTCCTTTTTTGATAATAAATATTAACCTGATTTGCATTATTGAAAAGCCGGGTTAGATTTAATACCATGCACACCATATATTTGATAAAAACCCTCTAAAAAAAAAGAAGAAAACCTTAGTCCATATAACAATATTTTAAGACACATGTTCTTTTATCTGGACACGTTTGTTACTGTCGTTGTTTATTGCTGTTTGCTACTATTGTTTGTTGCTTCTAATGTTTGTCGTTTTTTGTTATTGCTGTTGTTTGCTTTTGCCATTGTTGTTTGCTTTTGCCATTGATTATTGACATTTGCTGTTATTAATTTGCTTTTGATATTGCTGATATTCAAACAAGTTCATTGATCACTAAACATGTAGGTTTGCTTAATGACTAGAGTTTATGTTCCTTTAGTGCTTGATAATTTGAAAAAACTATGCATTTTTTTTGGCCAAAAATGCTTGCTGTTATGGCCAAAAGAATGCCTATTTTGTTTGAAAACTGACATTTGCTTTAGTATTGCATCCTACTTGCTTTATTTTGGCTTTAATCTTGAAGATTAATATATCATCTTTGGATGAGATAAATAAATGGCCGCAACATTTAAATTGGAGTGCATTGTTGGATGTAATTGACTAAGTCTTAATTATTATTATTATTGACATGAGGTAGTTGTGATAAGATTTATACATTACTATTATATTTTATTAAATAGTAGTAAAAATTGTCTATATTTATCCAATAATTTTATGAAAAAGTAATTTATAAATATGATTTAATAAGTTTAAGCACAATGAATTTATCCAATTAAAAAAATATCATCTCACTTTTAGTATTTCTTCCATCATGCATCAAGTATTTATATTTTCTTTTTTTTTTTCGATAAATTTTAAAAAATATAATGTTTTTGTAAACATCGTATGCTTAACATATGCCTGTGACTTCAAATCAATTCAAATAATATTGAATAAATAGCTTGAAGCAATAACAAAAAAAAAAAAGAAAAGAAAAGAAAAGAAAGATTTGTGATTTCTTATTTTCTTTGTCTGTTTTTTAGTGTTATTGCAAGATTTTCTTTAACATGACTTGGCACGATGAATTTTGTATCCAGTGTAAAGATAATCCAGTGACTATATCAGTACATACACATTGAGACTCAACTTTGAAACTTTCAAACCAATACGTTAGTAAATTGTAATCTCTATTAGTTCAATTCAGGCTGTGCCACTTTCCTCATCTAATCCAACCTTTATGATATTTTCTTTCGTAGGAATAATTATTCTAGTCACAGTCTAGCTCATGAAGAACCAATAACATGGCAATTAAACACAAGAATGCCATCACAGGTCCAAATATCCAAAGGAGAAAGGGAAGTCCAGTGTGGAAAACTATGTTCCCCACAATATTCAAAATAGTAACCTATGCCAGTAGGTCAAATAAATATTCTGGAGTCATCATGCTCAATCAACTAAGAAACCTAACTAATAGAGATCAGTGAAAGAGGAATGAGAATAAGAATATAGTAAAGAGGGTTGCGAATTTAAGTGCAACCGAATTCCCCTTGTGCACCACAAATTGAGTCACTAAGAGGCTTCTTCACACTGTAAGTGCTGCTAATCACTACTCCTAGGCCACAACATAGAAGGATTGATTTGCTGGCCATAAGGGTTGATCCCATTATCATGTTTATAATACTTTGGACTGCTACAATGTTCTTCTTGTCGCTATCCTGACATTATTAACATCACCATCGATCAAAATTGGATCAAATTTATTCAAATAAAGTACTCCCTCTGGTCCTTATTATAAGCCCCCTTTCTCTCACACAAAAAGGGGACTTATAATAAGGACCGGAGAGAGTACTTGCAAATGGGAAATAATTTATTAATTTTTTCATATGCAAACCTCTGTTTTATTCTTATCCTTAACACTTGCTTATTTGAGGTAAAAAAATTGAGAAATGCAGTTCTCTAATAAAATATAGCATCAATGACTTATAAAACTTATATAAATATGATTATATAAGGAAAAAGTGAATTATTTAATACTTTTTCCAATATTATCTGACACATTTTTATGTTAAATCCACTAAATTGTATGAATCTACTTTATATTTAGTTGTTCAACACAAATTTCACCAATCATAGGCGATATATTGAAGAGTGTTATTAAAGTGTATTGCTAGTTTTTTTTTTAAAATTAAATTTAAAATTTTATAAAGAAAGGAGTTGCTATTTAAAGGTATAATAATAATATATTTGAGAATATGTAAAATATAAAAATAAATATGATAGATTCTTCACATTGCAGAACAGAGGATATGGAATTTTGCATACCTTCATCATGGCAGGAACCCACAAACACTGGCCAGCATCTATACCAAAGATGGTTGAGAAAGCTTGTGTCCTGACCTTATGCAATATCCAAACATGGTAAGCAAGGTTTATTAGTAACCCTGATGGTACTAGCATCACATCCATATAATATGTCTTCCACTCCATATTATATTATATAATATTTTCCTCACTTATAAGTGTGTGTCTTTTTACGCATCAAAGTATGTATATGGCTCTGATATATGCACTTCACTTGAGAAGTTTTAATTTACCTCTCTTTGTGGCATTCACAACTATATATATATATATATATATATATATATATATATATATAAGGAAGTATTGGACCTAATGTTGTAAGTGAATATATTCGTTTAGAAATAAATCCTTACTATGTGTTTTGTTAAAAGTTGCAATTATGTTATGTGTTTCCCTACTATGTGTTTCCTTGCTAAGGTTTCAATTATGTTTTTTTGCCCTCTATCTAATAGCTAACTGTGATAACTAAATAACTTCTACATATTCATGTGAAAAAGTTTGTTAAAAGTTGATATGATAAATTAACATACTTCATGGACTTACTTTTTCATATAATCCAAGACCCTTAATCTTTGGAGGCATCAGTGGCACTTCCCTATGCCCAGTGATGATGTGATCATAGATAATCTAAGACCCCTTCACCACTGCACCATAGATGGTTCCAAATCACTACATCACAATATAGAATAGTGCTTTAGTGAAAAAAAAGTTCAGAAATTCAATACCTTATAGCCACATCAGTTTCCTTGTATAGGTTCCTTGTTACTTGAAATGTTGATGATGAGAGAGACAATTGATTATATTTTCACCTGCTTAAGAAAATTTGTAAGCTCTTTCACCTCAGGTTTTTCTTGTATTATTTAGTTCTCTTTCCCTTTGAATCAACTTAACTGCTAGAGCAACAACCTACAGAATGCACCAAATAAGTTCTAGTTCTTAAAAAATATATATTGACACATGAACTGGTGCAATAATAAATGTACTATAAAAAATGTTAATTTATTTTATGGTGGCAGACATATGGTTGAAAAAATAAAATTATTTTATAATTTATAAATGTGGACATTTAGTTTATTGAGCTATTCTTAATGCCTATCCATTCTCACTCTAAATCTTTCCCCTCTACCTCCCTGCTAAAAGAAATCTACTGTCACATACTACCAGTTATTAGTCCATATTATTTATGAGAATATAGAAATAAGAAATGCCAAAAGACATTGATGATGAAGAAATTGGAACAAAATGACTTCAGATCCCTTAATCATTTTCATATGTCGCATAAAAAAAAGCAAAATCATTATTACCCAGAACAATACACATTCAAGCAAATCATGATAGGTTATTCAAGTATAATATATAATCTTCAAAGAAGCAAAGTTTAGAATATAAGAGAAGGTGAGTAACATTAAATGTGTAGAACTAATAAATACATGTATAAAGGGTTAAGAACCACACCAGCATATGCATAAAGTTCATGGTCAATAACATGATTAATCCTTAAATCAAGCATTATTGAATGTTCTTGCAATAACAGTATGATAGAAATGGTATAGCAGATCTTACTATTCTCACTTTATAAATTTCTGCAAATTGATATAGTTAATAATAATATATAACCAAATTCACATAAACAACTTTAAAGCAACAACATATGAAACCTATGAAAGAAAAAAGAAAAAAGCATGATTTTTAAAGCTATTCAAATTAAAAAATGCCATTTAATTTATGCATAATTTTTTTTCCAAAAGTCATGTTACTGAAGTTTTTTCATGTGACCTACTTATGTATGTTACTAAAGTCATGTTATGTTAAAAATATATATTGAACAAAAGATAATAAAATCACAATACCAAACCATGAATAGAAATCATAATCACTATTTACTTTTATCAAAAATGTGGTGTGCATCACTTGTAGCATAGACCTTGCTTAAAATGGCTTAGCTTTCTATTCTACCTATTTAGGCCAGTTATTATTAAGTTGACCTTGATTGAGTTCAGGTGTTAATGGCCTGAAGAGCTTTAGGGACTGCTGGAGTTCAAATCTCATGGTAGGTACCATTAACAGTCTTCATAAAATTTTGACCCTATGTGTAAACTATGGGAAATCAACATGCATAATATTAGCTTTTAATTCTCTATTCCAACAACACCATTATTACTTTCTCTGTTCCCTGTGTCACCCCTTCTGTTAATTCTTCTCTTTAGATTACTCATTTGATGCAACAACAACTTCTCTAAATCTATTCGCTTTGACTTTCTAGTAAGAGCTCACCCTTCTCAGTTCTCAGTATTTGCTTGCTTACTTTTTCCATAAAAATCTTAATGCTATTGTTTTTAAGTCAAGACAAAAATAACCTAAAAGTCTCAAACACAAATCTTAGTGTCAATGAATCTGAAAAAGTTAGTAAATCTCAAACACAAATTTTAGCAAATAAACTAATAGTCTCACATTTCTCACAAATCCAAAGAAACCAAAGTATCAGGGAACATATAATCATATCAAACAATTCATTTTCCTTAAGAAAAAGTATCAAGGAGAAAATTGCAAATTGAAATAATTTGGCAAATAAAATTTATCAACCATAGTTTTGAAATGGTTATTGTTGAAGGCAGCTTTACATGCTAATAAATGTTAAGAAGCATAATTAACATGTTCCTTTTTACACATTTTTGGAATTGTTATAAGCAAGATGTAAATTTTGAAAAGTCAGTACCATATATAAAGTTTCATGACATAATATTCGTCACTTGACATTATGAGCTACCTAAACATAATTGAAGCAGCTAAAACTCAACAAAAGCATCATTGCAACACCTTGTCAAGTATGAGTGTATGACCAGCTAAGAATCACACAAGCATATCTGACATATCAATATCATAACACAACCCACTTTATAGTATCTTTCAAAGCCTTGAAATTACATCCTCGAGACATAGACACAACATAACCGAATAACAATAATAACACATCCGGTTTAAAAACATTAACATCATTCAGATTTCTATTCGAAATATTTGTCCTGAATCTCTTAAATTCAAATTAGATTTCTATTCCGATCTCTTAAACTGCAACCATTTCTTCTCCATTTAATAACAGTGAGTAAAAAAACATAAAACTAAACATTTGGGTAAAGCCATGAAAATCAAATAGAGAAACCAAAAATAATAAAAAGTAGAGAAATCAAATATGCCACAGATTATATCACATCCGGTTTAAAACCATATAACATGAACCAAAATAATCAAAGAAAAAAAAGAAAGAAAGAGATAATAGAGAAAACCCTTAAGTGATTGTGAACCACCGTGAATCCCACAGGAGATCTCCATCTTTAATAGAGGAAACAAACAGTATGGGTTAGGGATTTGAGTATGAGAATGAAAAAAAAAATGAAAAAACCCATATTTGTTCTTCCCCAATAAACCACCTTATCAATCTTTTGTTGCAAAATCGCGAACTCACAGTGGAGTGGTCACTATACATAAGAATGAAGTCGGAGAAATGAAATAAAATGGAAAAGATAAAAATGAAATCGGAAAAATGAAATAATCCGCAGTGGAGTGATCACAAAGCAATAAAATCAATGAAATAAGAATGAAATCGAAGAAGAGAGAATAAGCTGAAAATGGAAGGGAGATGAATGAAATCGGAGTTTCCAGAGATGAAAAGAAAAGGCAAGAGAAAGAAATGAGAAGAGCGATGGAAAGATTGAAAGAAAGAAGATGAAGAGACTGCTTCTCAACGAAGCTTATGGAGAAGTATGAGTCAATATCTGCCTATCAACTTGAATGGCTGATTTAATATAACAAATTATTATGGACAGCTAAGATTAAAAGACACAAATCACCCAATTAATTATGTATTTAGGAGGGAAACGGATGGGGATTAAGGAGGGAAATCAAAGTACCATCAACTTCTCATATTTTATATTATGTTGATGACTATGAAAATTCAACTTCCTTAGCTCAACATAAAAGAAATGGAGTGAAAGTAGAAAAAATGAGTATGTAGGAAAAGTTTTCACCTAGATCAGATTAAGTTTTAATTTTTGGCCTCCATTTATTCGTGAAAAAAACCTAAATACCTTCAACATTAAATACTTTGAAGAGAAGAATATAAGAAAATCTGCGCTTGGCCTATTTCGCAATGCATAAGGGTCTTGCTGTGGAAGGTTGTCAATGAGGCACTGCTCACCAATGTTAAGCGTCAAAGAAGATATAACACCTCGACTTTGTTTCCCGAAAATATTACATTTATTTATTATTTATTAGTAAAAATGAGGGCCGATTTTGTTTCCAAAAACATTTGCGTATATATATATATATATATATATATTGATAATTCATTTTATTTATTTCAAAACAATCCTTCGTTATTAATTAATTACAAAAGTAACCTTTCGCACTTTCTCGTAAAGAATTATCATCGCCGATTCACAAAACCGAGATGTCACAACAATCTCATCTCAACACAATTCATAAACCGCTACTATTCCTTTACCATTAGAATAAGTTCATCAACACCTGTGATTACATAAGTTTCTAAAAGCAGTTTACCAACAGCATTTCCAACATAGTCATAAAAGCATTAAATAAAACCGTACAAACTTGAAATCCCAAAATACATCAGATATAGGTTAGTTACATCATATGATATCCAGAGTATGGCTTTTCCTCAGTTAGACTTGACCCTAATCAAAACAAAACACCTAGACCACAAGACCCATGGGACTCTCTATACTGCTGGCTGATCTCCATCATCCTCCGATGCTGTCTCCTTCTCTTCAGCCTTCACATCTGCAGATGGTGCGGCCTGCGTACCACGAGCATAGTACGTCTGGGGTCCTCCATCCATATAGTCCCTCAAGGTAATACGAGCAATGTGCAGATCAATCCGTGCTCCTCTAAGACGATGTTCAGGGTCCTTTATCTCCAACCGAGTCATGCCTCTCCAGATCCATCCATCAGGGGTGACTTCTCACGCTCTCCCCGCTAGGGGCCACATAGAAATCTCGATGCTGTACACCATCTGCCCGTTGCGTCCCCACGAAGAACGAAGATAAACAACGAACAGGAGAAAGAATAAACTTTTCCGGACGCATGACATGCCAATAAAACCGGCATACCACCAACACATCTCAAGCAGACAAGAATAACAACATAAATGCAAATGAATGATAAATGAATGCATGATCCTCATTTTATCACTTAACCAATTATTAATTCCCATCATCATTCTCATATGACTTTACTGCCATCTGCATCTTGTCGCCATCACACCTGATATCTCATAATATTTTATTAAGTTTTATCAAATATACACATCACTTGTAATGTTCGGGGAATTTAGAAGACATCATTGTGAAGGTTTTATTATTATCCGCACACACGTCTACATCTCCTCCATATACCCCCAAAACCTAGTCGGAAGCAAACGACACGTACAAGAACCTTAACCCACACCGGTCGAACAGTCGGAAAACCACCAGCATACAAATATGAATGTCAAGCCACAACCGTACAGGTCGGCTATCAAGACAATTTATATTCCACACGATCCAATCTCCAGGCGATCTGTCCGCCTCGTTCAGGTTCCCTCTCACCGTTTCGAATTTGATTAAGGGGGTGTCAGTTACTTTTCTAGTTCGCGGTGCAGAACATGCTACGATCCCTTGGATATTAATCCCCGATCACTTATAGACTAGTTCCGCCTAGAAAAGAACTCCAGGTTTCTTGACGTTTAACCGTCATCACCCTCCCCTATCACAATCACGCACCTGAATATCCGCAGATAGGCAGGGTATCTCCTCTCCACTACTTCACACTCATCTCGCTGCATATAATTATTATCTTTTAATATGCATTAGTCTTATTAAAGCTTTTAATTAATCCTATGGTCGGACGAGTCACCCTTATCCATCACTTCGGTGATCCTCGACCTCTAATTACACAACTTTTCCTTGTTGACCAAACTTTTCCAAAATCGCTTGCTAAACTGATCAAGGCTCGGATCCATGACATACTGCACACGTGACCAACTCCAATCATCATATCCATAATCATCGCATCGCTTATCAAAGAATTCATTCCCACTTATTACTTTCCTTTACACCATACCTACTGTCAATACTTTACTTTCATGCTTAATGTCATGCATCATGCTAAACAAAATATAGCAACATAAATCATTATGCATGAGGAGGCATCATGTAATCAAATTCTCATGTTCACATAACTCAATCAAATAATAACACTTAAAAGCAATAGTGATCTTAGTCTTTCGTGCGAGAAGCCAAACAATCACAAATCAATTGCCATAACACTAATCAACCTTATTCGATCACGGTTACGATTTAAACAATCGAAACTAAGCACAATTTCCCATGACATACATTCCAGATAAGCTATTATTCTCACCTTGATTATGAATTGAGACTCCTTGAGAATTCACGAAAATCTGATCTTCGCGATCACGATCCACAGCAACACCTTTAATTCCTCAAATCAAATCAAATATATTAATATTCAATTTCCTTTTTCTTAAATTGATCCAAAGTAAAACCACAACTTAAGTATATTAAAACACGTTGAAAATAATCCTTAAATAAATTTTAAAAACAAATATGAGCTGCTGGTCCGCCTTGGACAGCACCTCAAAACAACTCCGAAATACCGAAAAATTCATCGTTTTCAATCCGACTTTTTCCTAAATCAAATACCACTTAAAAGCTTTGCTTTAAATCACTTGAACACATTTTTAAAATTGATGAACAAACTTAAACACTTCTGGACAGCAAGGTACTGCTTCCAAAAATCACTTTTTAAAATTTTCGAAAACAATGTAAAAGTACTTTTTGCTTCCAAACAATCCTCTACAAAACCAATGCTTCAATACTTTAAAATTCAAACTTTTTGCCTTAAAACTGAAACTTGGACAGCCACTAAACAAGGCTATCAAATCCAAATAAATCAAAGAAATCAAACTTAAAATCAATTAATTTTCAAAGCTACTTTCGTAACCAAACATTTTCCAAAAGTAGTTTAAAAATTCAAATGACAACAACACTTTAACCAATTAATCCACACAAGTCATATACTTTACAAATATCAGTTAACACTTAGCAAAATAAATTCCTATCCTATTAAACTAGTCTTGGCCGAATGACACACAAAGACAAAACAATGTTCATTAATTTTTTTCTAACAACCTTAAAGCATCAAAACAACATTTTACCAATTAAATCCAAGCACATAATCAATTAACCAACACTTACGTTATGGAACACATAATCATTTTCAAAATAATTTCATTTTCATATTTACCTACTTTAACTCAATGAAACCGAATTGAACAAATAAAATAAACTAAGGATTAGAAGTTCAAACACTTTGAATCAACTAGATAAATTTGGAACATCATCATGCAATTTCTTTTTCACATAACCAAAAACACTTAGACATACATATACTCTCAAACCGAATTGAACTAAAGAAGTAAACCAAAACACATTTTGTTTTTCCCACTTCAAACAACTTAATTCTTTTCAAGAATCATTATACAAATTTGTTTTCATGTAACAAAACTTCCTAGGTATATTTATACTACATGGCCGAATAGAATCAAAAGGAAACAAGCCAAAGATTTCAAATCTAAAACAACAAAACCAACTTAATTCATTTCAAGTACTCAAACACAAATTCTATTTGCATGAACTTAATCATTTACTCTTTGTTTTCTCCCTTAACCGAACACACACACATATATATATTTAGGCACAAAACTTTTGCAATCAACCTCATTCATTCATTTCCTTTGTAAAAATCAAGAGTTCATTTAGGAAAATAGTTAAATTTAACAAATCATTAACACATATACAAAACAAACTCATTCTCCTACTTTTTCATGCTAAAACCGAATACATATTCACATGTAGAATCAAGACTTAACTTTTGAAAATCAAAATTCATTTTATTCCTTTTATCTTGTTTTGGCCGAATCACATATATATACAAGCATATACATTTTTTTTTGTCAAACAAGCACATAAACATATACAAATTAACCACTTTCTTAAGCACAATTATACAACAAACATTATTAAACTCATTTTCACACTTTTCTCCTAAAAACCGTATGACCTAAAATTAAAACAAATCACCACAAAAATTCATTTTTCATACATTATTTGATTAGAACTCAACAATACACTTAATACATATCAACAATCATCAATCCATGACATGCAAATAAAAATAAATTCATTTACCTCATATCCTTGCTTAGGCTGTGACATGCATATAGGAAACATAAGAAATTTTTGCAAATCAAACACAAATTATTTTTCCACCATAAATGACCAAACCGTATGGTCCTCTTCACATGCACCAAATAAAAATTTCATTTTTCATGAAACCAAGTTAAAAATATAAAAATATATCACTTAAATGTCAAGAATCAACAACCAATTGCATGCAAAACAAAACAAATTTATTTTCCCCCAAATCAAACCCTAGCTGTGACATGCATAGGGGAAATTAGAAATTTTTTTGTAAATCAACAACAAATGACTCAAGAATACAATAAATTAACTCATTATAAAGCATAAAAACTTAAATCAAAGCACAAAAATTATTTGGAAAAAAGGGGGTCAAAACCGTGAGTATCATCATCATGGATGCATGTCCATTTTTTTGTTTTTAATCTCAAAAACAAGTAGAAGCAAGTATGAAAAAGCAAGAGGAACAATAAAAACTAACATGCAAGAAGGTTTGAACCAAAAATCAACAAAAATCCTTCATAAAGCTTCATGAAACCGAAAATACTAAGAAGAAAAGAACAAGAACAAGAAGCTATAGGCCATACCTAGAAGAAAACCAAGAAAAATGAGCAATAATCCAAGCTTCCCACCTTCCTTCTCCTTCTTCACTCCCTCGGCCTCCCTCTCTTCTCCTCACTCTCTCACTTTTTCTTTCTTAAGTTTATGAAGCAAATGACAAGGGGGTATGTCTTGGACTAAAGGGGGTTTATATAGAAAATTAGGGTTTGGGGTCTACCACTTAAAATGGGGGGTCCGAATTTTCCAACAAGCAAGAGGGGTTTGGCTGCAAAAATTTAATTGGGGTTCATCATACAGATATGGGGTTCAAATTTTTCAAGAGTCAAGAAGGGCTCTCTTGCAATTTTAGTTAGTATAGGTTCAAGACACAATAGCTTAGGTTTTAATTACAACCACCCTAGGCTTTAATGAGGTTAATCTTAGTGGGGAACATAATTAATCAAGCATTAACTACATGTCCCCTTAGGTTTTTAGGGTATATTTGAAATTTGAATTTGGCTCTAAGACTTAAAATTTTCCTTCCCTTCTACTCCTTTGGCCGTACAACACACATACAAGAGGGAAATAAAATTTTCTTCTCAACTTTAAAGGAAACACAAAATAAAATTCTAATTTAAATAAAATAATATAATTCCCACGATTTTTAAAATAATTAGAAACACAAAATTCACAATTAAATAAATTCATGGAAATCAAATCAAAATACTAATTAAATTAAATTATGGAATTAAAATTTTCATCCAATAAATCCAATAAATAATTTCTATTTCATTTTAAATTACTGAAAATAATTGAGGAAAATACGGGTGTTACAAAAGACACCTCACGGATAATGGAGGATGTATTTTGTATGCAAATGTATTTGCTCCCCCTTAAGTTTTTGTTAAAATGCTCTCCCTATGTCAAAATTGGTAACCTGTGATTTTTCACCGGTAAATAAAACTATTATACATCTTAGCTGAGACGTATAGCGTTAGTTGCAGATTCATTTTTTTTAAACACCCTACGTCCCACCTGAGACGTACGCTTTTTTATAAAATTTAAACTCCTACGTCTAAGCTTTGACGTATGTATTAATTTTTTTTACACCCCTACGTCTCAAACAAGACTTAAGTATTAATTTTTGAAACCCTTACGTCTCAACCAAGATGTAGCTTTTGTATATAATTTTAACACCTAAGTCTAACCTTTGACGTAGGTATTAATTTTTTTAAACCCCTACGTCTCAACCAAGACGTAATTATTAATTTTTAACCGTTATGTCTCTACCAAGACGTATCTTTTGTATATATATTTAACACATACGTCTAAGTTTTGACGTAGATATTATTTTTTTTTAAACCCCTACGTCTCAACCAAGACGTAAGTGTTAATTTTTAACACTTACGCCTCAATCAAGACGTAGCTTTTGTATATAACTTTAACACATACGTCTTGGATAAGACGTAAGGCTTGATGCAAATATGCTCTTCTTCGGTTATCCATGAATTAATATGGTCCGTTGATGATTTTTAAACATCATCCAACGGTTATAATAGGGGGGAGCATTTTAACAAAACATGTTTTTCAGGGGGAGCATCGCATGCTCCACTTTAAGGGGGGAGCAAATTAGACGGAGCTATGAAACAATTACTCATGTATTCTGGGACTGTGAGCATGAAACATATGGAGGAAACTTGTAACAACATCCAATTGGAACAGATTCTTCAGCGATGAGTTGCATAACTGGGTTGAAGATAATTTGTTTTACCATCTGTTATATCTAAAAATGCAAACTGTTACATGTTGTATGGAAGCACCATAGAGACTTTATGGCTTCGTCGAAACAAGTTGGTCTTTGAATGGGAATATTTCTCTGTCCATGGCACCATGAGCAAGATCTGCACAAAGTTTTGAGAGATAATTATTGCAAACCACTAGCGTGTGACGATATTTCTACATGAGCTGGTGCGTACAGGTACTGTCATTAAATAGAGTTCTCCACCGCAACTTTGGATCAAAGTGAATACCCATGGATCATATAATGCTGAAAAGAAGGAAGCAACTTGTGGCGGTGTCTTGAGAGATGAGAACAATGATTTTCTTTGTGCCTTTGCTTGAAAATTAGGCAACGTTTCGATCACCCAAGAGGAGCTATGGGGAATTTTTCAAGGTGTGAAGCTAGCACTATCATGTGGGTTTAGACGTGTTATTATAGAAGCGGATTCTAAGTGCGCAGTGAAATTTATCAATGTCGGGTGCATCTCAACTCCTCCTTGCCACCGTACAGTGAATGACATAAGAACGAGATTTTATTTGTGTGCATGTTTTTCGCGAAGCCAACTCTGTCGTGGATGCGTTGACCAAATATGGGTATAGGATGAACTATAATTTCCAAATTTTCGATGTAATGACTGGTTTTCTTAGCTTGCCTCTCTTGGGAGATGGCATAGGTACTACTTTTATGCGGGGTACTTTTAGCCCCTTTGTTTCACCAAAATAAAAAAAATTAAATACTTTATTTTCAATTTTGGGATGTCAAAAATGAAAAAAAAAAGTATTGCCGACATATTTCTGTCGAAAATATGTTTCGCTACATGCATGAAATGATCAAAAGACCTTTACTTTGGAGTAACAAGGGCAAGGGTTGTAATGCTTAAGATGTGGATAAAAGTATAAACGGAAACTTTTCAAAGGTTTACAAATCATTCAATAATAGTAACCTTTGTGAAAAATATCACTTGATTTTTTTGGGAAACTTGACTTTGACTAGGAAACACTTAGCCTTTGGCTCACACCCTCATTTCATTTTATCACTTTGACTTCCCTTTTTGGGAGTGCTTCATCCTCTTTTATTTATTTGATCCAATTCCTTGTTCATACAAGTGCTACTTAAGAGGATCGTGATGGTTCATCACCTTAAAATATCATATTAGCATTTGCTTACAAACTTTTTCACTTTTCCCTTCAACAACCCAAATTAATAATTTTCATAAAGATTCCAAATAATAATTCATGTAATAATGAGGTATCAAAGAAAATGTGCATGAAAAATCTTCAATTTTTATTATTAAGTGCTTGAAAATTTTTAAATTTAAGCGAAAAATACTTTTCACATACTTATGTATCCCTTTCCTACACTTAAAATGAAGCATTGACCTCCAGGCTTTAATACACTTATAATAAATAAAAAAAAAAGTGGAACACAATTTAAAGTGGAAAAATTGAGAAAAGGAAAAATGCTCCCTAGGATAGAGTCACGCTCTTTAAATCTTGCGTTGACCTTCAACGGAGACGACTCTCCTCTTCCAATCTCTCTCTCTCTCTTTCTCTATGTATGTAGAATACACACACACCTTTGCAATGCGCACAAAATTGCTTACGATACTCTATCATTGAACTCCTTATTATAAGAAAACATAATACTCGTTGTCTTAGTAGATGAAGTAGATAAGAACTAAAGTGAAAATATATACAAATATACAAGAGTATAGTGATAATGTAAAAGAAATAAAGGAAGAGAGGTGATAAGGTCAACAAAATAAAAAATAAACAATGTTATTGAGGAGGAGACTACAATTGAGGGTGAGGGATGACCAATGAGAAAATAAATATGCTCGGGTAGCCGATGTACAACACATGTTAGAATACGCAATGCTCGCGTAACTATAATAGAACTGTTGTTTGATTGAGGGCTGGTGGATCATCTATAGAACTGTTGTTTTGCATGGCAAAAAGCCTCATGCTCCCCATCCCGAACAACTAGATGACCTCTCCAAGTTTAAATGGAGACTGATGGCAATTCGAAACAGCCTCTCTAAGTAACAAATGACAATTCGAAAATCAGAGAACCATAAACCACAAGGCAAAACTTGCCATGCTAATGTTGGAAAGCAAACTTGCTTAATGAAACTACAAAAGAAATATCTGGTGTTCAGACGCCTCCGCTCTTGCATTCACCATAATATCCTCATGTCCTATTATGTAATAATGCTATCACTATGGGCTCGACCATTAATTGTCTTGGTCATCCATTATTTATGCATAAATCTTATGATAAGGTTGTATATCCTGGTACCAAGTACCCCCTCATGGTACTTGTAACATCCCAACTTATTTTAATCATAGAAAACATTTTATAATTATAAAAATTTTAATATTGACTCAATATTTACAAAATAATCTTAGTATACATTTGAACATATATTTGGGATTGTACAATATGGGACAGATTCCATCATTATAAATTCCTTTCTTTGCCTTCAATATTGTGAACCTTTGGTTCCTTGCTCCTTCGGAAAGTACCTAAAAATGTTGGACCACAAGGAGTGAGATACTTCTTTATAATTTAAGCAAAAGAATTAAAGGAATTTATAATAAAAATTGAAAGAACATGAACGCTAAATTCTTATCATACATTTTCTATTTATTTTACAAGTTATAACTCTTTTATTGGTTCTATTTGTCTCATAGTTAATCTTTTAGAGCTTTTACTTCCTATCAATTAATACCAACTTTTATTCCTTTCCTTATGTCTATTTATATATAATATTAATTAGAGTCAATATTTTCTATATACTTATGCATTAACCTATTAGTACAAGTATATCAATAATAATTCATTCATCAAGTAATTATTTAGGCATAACAATACACATCTTCTCTACATAAATTTCCCTACATAATAGTAGTTGAGTCATAATCAATTATTACATCCACATTCTTTAATTTATATCTATAATAATTCTTATATTAAAATTTCATAGTCTTAGTTATAGTAACAACACAATAATACGTCCAAACATCACACAATAATTTATGAAATAGGTTCATAATTAATTTCTTCTTAATATTTTAGTGTATACTTATGGTAAATTCTTAAAGAAATTCTTATATCATAACATACATGGTTATAGTAACAATAAATTTTAACATAAATATACATAATTATTATAATCAACAAAATAATATTAAAATCATACAAACAAGTATATACTCAATCATCATAAACTATCTAGAAGTTCTATCAATTAAAGAATGATAACAAGAAATTCTTACCGTCAAATTTAGTTAATTATATCTAATTTGAGAATATTATTTCTTTACAATTTATTCTTTAACTCTTAAGTTTAAATAATAAAGAAATACTCCTCCTTACCTTGGTTTAGGAGACAAAGAGCCTTAAAGAATAAAAAATCATTTCCAACTTATTGAAGTAGAACACAAGAGTATTAAGATTTGGAGGTTTGAGTATGAGAGGATATGAATTTTAATGGTAAAAGGAATGGATTATGATTATGAGAAACTTGATGGTATTGATTTTGTGATTATAGATGATTTTTGGATGAGTTTGTGATGGAGTTGTGGAGAGAAATTTATAATTCTATAGAGGCAGGAAGAGGAGTCAAGAGTTTCCGTTTTGAGCCACAAGTATAAAGCCCATTTCGAGTACAAGAAGTACTCGAGTAGTTTGATTACTCGAGTATTTTTTTTTAGTTTTCTATTATTTCTATATTCTTCAAAATGTCATATCTTATTCGTTAACCGTTGGATCTTGTTCAACTTTGAAGACAAGCTTCTTCATATACTTATCTTCATATCCAACGGTGGAATTTGTGTTTAAAGTCGTAAAATAATTTATTTCTAATTTTCTAATATAAATATTTCTAATATCAAAACATTGTAATTGTTACTCTTTTATTCATTTTCCAATCTTCTATATAATGCCAAAATTTCATAATTCATTACCTTAATCCTCTTGAACTTAATTATCTTTTTTCTAATATTATTATTATTACAAATTTAAAATTATTTGGTATAAAATTTTGGATGTTACAATTCTTCCCCACTTATGTGAATTTCATCCTCGAAATTCGGTTAACCTCGGAGAGGTGGGGAGGAGAAAATTCTTAATGGTATTCTTTCCATTTTCTTCCTATTTTTCGGTTCTCTTGGAAAGTTTTCTATATCTATACTATCTATACTATCTGTACTATTATATAAAACAAACCCTATTTTTAAGGATTTGTACATAATTTTGTATATTCCCATTATACCCTCTCTAATGGGAAGGGAAGTTACTTTGTTTAAAAAAAAACTGTAAAGACAGTTATAATATTACCCATGCCAATGCTTTTAAGGAATTGTTTATGACTTTTCTCTCTGCAACAACACTTCTCTGCAGCAACAATTAACCTTGCATGGTTCACCAAAGCCCAAGCCATGCAACTCATTGAAGACATCTGCAAGATCCGAATCTCCACAATCAGAAACAAAATCATGTGGCGACAAGGCTGCAGCCATATACCAATCCACCACGAGCTTCGTATATTGACTTGACCATACAAAAAACCGATGAAGGCTATCTTGGTATATTTGTGAGGGATTCTAATCAGGTCAAGGTGCAGAGTATAGCAACAGTGCCACCTCCTCCACATGATAATTCATTGGCCTAAACTATTACTCCACCAGAGAGGCCCATAGGATCAGAGGAATGATGGAGTAGGAAGCGGTAACGATAATTGGGATCGGAATCAGGAGAAGGAGAAAGAGAATGAGAAGCGAAGAGAGGTGAGGAGGGAGGTCGAAGGCTCACCGAGGAAGAGATCGGAAGGGTGGAGGCGGAGGGGTGGGTCGACGTTTAAGGAAGGGCGGCATAGTCTCATAACACGAAACGCAAGTGAATGAGATCCCGCTGTTGCTGTTGCTGCCGTTCCTCCGCTTTGACTCATTGTATCCTTACTTCTTCTTCAAATTCTTCTTCTTCTTCCTTCTGCGATTGTTCTACAGCTAATGTTGTTTTATTCTTTCGGTTGCATGAAAATCAGATTAAAAAAAACAGAACGTGATGGGATGTGTCAGACAGAGAGATGAGCAAGTTGATCAACTCATCAAAAGTGGAAGGATATTTTTTTTTTGTATTGAAGAAGAAAAGATAAAGATGAGCAAGTGGAAGGATATTATTTTTGTATTGAAGAAGAAAAGATAAAGATGAGCAACCCGAGAGAAGCAAAGTTTAGTGTTGGATTGGATATGCAGTTATTTTTATTATCTGTTTATTTTTTTCCTTTATCCTTTTTCTTATCCGCTTCTCTTTTTTCTTTTTCTTTATTTTAATTTCATTTGAATTTTATTTTCCTTCACAGTGTATGTAAATCGTATTTTTTGCTTAATACATGGAATCATGTATATTATTTTTTTTCCTTTTTCCTTTTTCTTATCCGCTTCTCTTTTTTCTTTTTCCTTATTTTAATTTCATTTGAATTTTATTTTCCTTCACAGTGTATGTAATTCATTTTTTTTGCTTAATACATGGAATCATGTATATACAGTGTGCTAATTGAATCATTATCATTCCATATCTTTAACATTTATCATTTCATCATTATCAATGTAACCAATTAATTTTATCTTATCCTTTTGAGAAGGTACTATTGGATGAGTGTGATTGATATTTTCATCTTATCCTTTTGTATCATCTTTTTATCATCTTATCTCTTTTTCTAAAAATATAAAATAAAATACAAAATCGCGTTAGTTATAAAAAATATACTAAGAAACACAGTATTTTTTAAATTAGCATATCTTATAATTATATGTTAAGTAAAAGCTATATGTTAGTATGATTGTTATCTATAGATAAACATGGTACTTTTTTAACAACAAAAGAAATAGTAACTCCTGTTTTTATTCATTCAAAATATAAAAACGATGCGTAGAAAAATATATCAATATAAGATAAAGATATATTTATCATTTAAAAAAAAGATAATGATATATTTGTCTGATCTATACAATAATAATAGATAAAAAATTAATCAATACAATGGAAAAGCAACTCAATTATAAATATAGGTACAATTCTGAAAGTAAATCACTCAGGAAACAACATCAGCTGTTTCACCCCACACGGTTCATGCTTTCTTTCTTTCCAAACCAGGAGAAGAAAATCAATTATAAATATAGGTAGAATTCTGAAAGTAAATTAGCCAAAGAACAACATCAAGTGTTTCATCACACGATCCGATACATGATTTATTTTCAAACCTTTATTTTTAATGATTATTTTTATTTTGTAGTTTCTTAATATTTTGAAACTTAAATAATTTCCCATTTATATTATTGTACACAATATAAAGTTTTCCCATTATATAAAAAAGGAGAAAACTACCAAAAATAAAAAAGAAATAAAGGGCAACATAAAAGCAATAAAAAAAATCCTCCTAGAACATTGGTGATGATATTGATAGTAAAGACCATCGTACAACATATAAAATGCAATCGTGTAGTTAAAAATTGTACATAAAATTAACCATAGTTAATAGCTGTCATGATATGCTATTTTCATAGTGGCACCTACCTTCGTGTCCTCTTCTAGCTTTGGACACGTTTGTTCCACGTGTGCATGCATGGCTGCACTTACTATTCCTTAATCCTTATATAAATATAAGCTTATTTATTTATAAGTTATATCTAATTTATTTCTAATGTTAGTATTTTTCTTAATCTTACATAGTAGCTTGGATCATCAAGAGTCGAGGGAAGAACGGTTAGCAAGACAACGCGAATATGCAAGAGAAAGAAAGAGAAGAATGAGCCCAGAGCAAAGACAAAAAAAATTAGCAAGACAAAGGCAATATGCCAGAGATAGAAGATATAAATAATCTTATTTGAGCTTCAACAATTTCTTTATATATGTAACTTTTTTTGGATTCATTTCATAAGTTTATCTTATTTATTTTTAATGTTAGTATTTTTCTTATTTACATAGTAACATGGATCATCAAGAGTCTAGGGGAGAACGGTTAGCAAGACAACGCAAATATGCAAGAGAAAGAAGGAGAAGAATGAGCCCAGAGCAGAGACAACAAGAATTAGCAAGACAGAGGCAATATGCCAGAGATAGAAGACGTAGGTTGATGATCTAAGACATCGAGATTTAGATAATGCTCGAACAACAACACACCAAAGAATTCATGACGAAACAAGACAAACAGGTCATCATATAATTCAACATACCTAGCATTCTAATACTTTTAAATAATACCTAAATATTTATTTTTACTATTATTACATTGATTTAAATTTTTATTTAATTTCGATTATCAAGCAACCAATTACAATGAAACGATATCTACACAAAATCGTCCTTCACATTTCTCCAACGATCAATCTCAAGATATGCAGATAGAGACCACATTTTGAACGACGTAGATCGCGATCACCACGTAATCAACAATTTGGTTCAGGTTATGTTTAAATCAACAACTTATATAACATAAACTATTGCAAGAATTATATTTATTATTAGCATTGTTTAATTAAATACTCATTATTCCATATAAAAACTTTCAATCTATTCAATTTTTGATAAAATTAATTTTTATTAATGTACTCAAATTTGTACTATAACTAATTAGAAAAATACTAATGCATGAGGTTGTTACTTTTTTTTATTCAAACATGTTTTATATTATTCCAAAATTGGAATTAATACTTTCCATGTTCAATAAAACAGCATTTCGTCAAACTCGAGACAACTACGCGGAACCAAGACATACATATACTTTGCAACCCATACATGGTTAGTATTTTAATAAAAAAATTTATAAGAAAATGGTAAATTAAAATATATATTTTTTAATTAACATCCCTTTTTATTAACTAATTGTTTAATAGTACAGACCAATAATAATTTAATAAATAATTTCAGTTTACTAATCACATATTTAATTATTTATTAGATTCCTATTTGCGTTCAACTAGATTTCAGGGAACACATGACAATGAAGCAGGACCAAGTCATGCACGTATTCCATCACCTACTCATTGTAAGTATATTTTGATTGCCAACTAAAGCTTAAACAACGGAATTACAAATAATTAATTATTAAACTACTTTAATGCATAGATAGATAAAAAAATTAATGTTAGAAATTAGTTCAATAAAACATAAGTACTTTAATTATTTTAAACATTAAGTAGAATATATTACAATCCAAAAGAAATATATAGCAAACCACTTTTATAACAATAATTTTCTCTTTATTAGATTCGAATTTTGTTTCTGCTTATAAAAAAATTAAATTCAGTTATGAAAAAAATAAGTAATACAAATAATAAACATTCTTAATTGTATTTTTTTTTACAATTTGTACACCTAATTTTATAGTTTACAAATTATTTTATATAAACGGGGTAGTTTGGAATCTTTGTAGACATCATTTGTGGTTTTCATTTGCAGATCAAAATAATCAAACAACAATTAATGAGCAGTGTGACACCCTTTCCTTTAATCCGAGTATAATATAGTAATTAAGCTATTATATTGGATAATATATGGACTTGTAAGTATTAGAAAATGTGAAAGAAAAATTTTCTTTTAAAGCGGATGCACAAACTAAAGCTTGGAATTTTTGGAGAAGAAATTCTAACTCGTTCAAACAGTTGTATCGAATCCGGCAATTTTTAAAACCTTTTCATGAATTGGGTAATTGTGTTTCGAAATCGTATTTATATAATAGAAAGTAAATGAAGCTACCCGTGCTTTGGTTCGCGAAATTAATACCATGTAGCCGAACTCGTTTAATGATTAAATCAGAGTAAGCGGAATTTATAGGACTATACAATTAAATAAAAGATAAACGTAGGTTTTATATATATATATATATATATATATATATATATATATATATATATATATGAAAAGAGTCATAAGTACATAGTCCCAACATAAGTTTCCAAGATCCATATACAAGTCCATAACAGATCTACATCATCATATAACCATAGCCCTAGAGTACTCAAAAGTATATCTACAAAATATATACATAACAAAATATGGACTCTAGAGGTGGTCACGTAGATCTGGCAGCATCATCAGTGGTAGTAGTGATAGTAGTAGTCTCCAAGTAGCAAAAGGTAACAGCATCATCATCAACACAACAGCAGCAGCAAAATCTCCTCCACAACAACGCCACATCGGATCCTCAGATCCACATCATACACCATATTCACATACCTAGGGATCGTCATCCCTCTAGTCACTCCCAGTAGAATGCACGACAGGCTCGCCTCCGCTCTCGTCCTCCACTGGATCCTCCTCGATCTCATCCGAAGGGGAGTGTACCCTACCACTGGGTACAGGGTCGGGAGATGGTGTGACCCTAATGGGGCTCCTCGGATCAGAAAGGGGAGTCTCCTCGCGGACGTCTCTAGAAGAAAAAGGGTGTGAGCGGGTAGGTCGAAAACGAAAACTGTGATAAGAGCGAGCTGGTCGTGTGGGAGGTGGTCCATTGTATGTGTAAAACGGGGGTACGTGCATAGTGTATATGATGGGAATCCTAAATCTATGAGGACGAAATCGAATCAACGGGTTCGGATGGTAGAAGGTAATCTCTACCTCGCCCTCGAACACCGCGCGATGGTCCTCATAGATCCATATGCCACTAGGAAGTGGCCGGATCTCGATGCAAGCGATGTAACGAGACATCACCTACAAGGGCATAGGGGTAAGCATTTCTATACACATAATCAACAGAGTATAAATTTGTACAATATGAGTATGTAAACATGCAACAATGATCAACAATCACATTTAGCACTTAGCAGTTATTGAATGCAAATAGGATGCTCATACTTGTTTCACTTATAGCGCTTAATTTAAATGAGTGACATGATGCATGAGTTTAGCTCTCAGGCCTATCTCCATCAAACTATATCACTCTCTGACGTCCATCCCTGACAACCCATAACTCAACCGTGCGTTGTATTCCTAGGTATACAACAATTCGTACATTCACCTAGAACGTACACGACAAGCTTGGAATCCATGCCACCCGAGCATATCCCGTCATCCAAACGGACCGTCATCCAAACGGTATAACCATATCGGCATCCACTAAGTCGACCACGTCAACAACGTGTCATCAAGCAAGCGTATTGGCACTCCCAGAGGCCCTCCACATGTTTACCAAAAACATGATATACGTCCTACCATCCAACTCCAGAATGAATGCATCACTTTCTAAGCTTAAAGGAAATTGATTACTACATTACTGGCCACCTAGGCATATTTTATCTTTAAAAGAACCGTCACCAAACGGTACACTTATATTAATCAATTTCTTTTAAGTTCAGATCCTTTGGATTATTATAGTTAAATTCTTAACCAACTAAGTCAGAATTGAAAATAGTGTTTCTCAGGTTCTGGTAAATTACTCGAGTATAATTCAGCATACTCGAGTGTTTTTCAACTTTTCCAGATTACTCGAGTGTTCTTAGGGTTACTCGAGTGTTCATGACTTTCTGGGGATTTGGGTTTCAAATTCATTAAATTACTCGAGTAGTTCATGGGTTACTCGAGTGTTCATCATGATTTCCAGAATACTCGAGTCACCCCTGCCTTACTCGAGTGGTTTGCCTTAACATGTCCCCAGGTCTTACTCGATACTCGAGTACTAGACACAATACTCGAGTGTTCTTGCTCAAATTACATTGTTTTACAAACATTTTACTCGAGTACCCTGTCCAATACTCGAGTGTTTCACAGCAGAACAGACTGAAATCTTAGTTTTAACACACCATTTTCAGTTCTACTCAATTCTAGTCCAATCCAGGGATCCACAAAGTTCATATATCATAAATAGAACATGTTACAACACTCATTTCATATCAAATAACAAATTTGACAGAGAATCAATCCTTAATGCATAAAATACACAATTTGACAATTCAATACCTCAAATTACATAATAAGCACAATACTCATGAAATAGTGTTCACTTAAGTTCACATGCATGATTTAAAACTTGCTCAACACAGTTTTAGAGCATGACATGGTCTCCAAACCAAAGTTCCTATTCAATCTAAGCCCTTAGAGCCTCTTGATGGCTCTCTAATGCATATAATGGAATTTAAACTCTATCTAGTGTACGAAATTACTTCCCCTTACCTCTCAGACGTGAATCAATCAGAGAATCCCCAAGAAAAAGCTCTCCAACCCCAGAAATCCTTTTGAGCATGACATGCAGAACAGTTTGAGTGCACCACCAAAATTGAATTGGTTCACACATGAAACAGAGATACAAATTAGGGATTTTAGATTTTCTAGACTCTTTGCAACATATTCTAACTAGAGGAATCGAATTTGGAACTCAAGGACTCGTGAGCTTACCAGAAATCAAGATCGAAGTAAGCTCCAGACAACAGCTCAACCAAGTACAGCTCCACTTCCAAGCCTTGAATCTTCCACCACACTCACTCAATCCTCACGATTTTGGTGTTTATACAAAGCTCGTGATGTGAGCTTTGTATTCGTGTTTGATTTGTGGTTCAATTTGACACAGAGAAAGAGAATTGAAGGAAATGAATCAAGAACCCTAGCTGCTCCAACAACTTCGAAATTGGCCAAGAATCTCCACAAATTGGTGTTGCTGAGCTTAAATAGAGTGGGGAAACACTCATGCAAGTCGACATGACTACTATGGTGGTGGCAAGGTGATGATTTCGTGTCAACGACACGGAATCGTTGATGGTGACTCACCAAACGCACTAACTCGTGCAACTCTGTCCAGAATACTCGAGTATTCCAGAAAATACTCGAGTATTTTGCCCAGTTTTTGAAAAATAATTATTTTATTTACTTTCCCTCCAAAATCTTTCCTATAATTGCTTCTAGGTCCCAACCCAGGGACTAATATGCAAAAGACTTATTTCATGCATTATTATATTTATTAACTCAATTCACACACATATACTAACTACATGAACACATATTTTAATCAAGGATTAATATTGAAATCATTAATTATAATTCATTTATAATTAACATTTCATTAATCGGGGATTAAAATTTTGGGGTGTTACACTACTCCCCCACTTACAAGGAATTTCGTCCCCGAAATTCAACTCATACAAACAAATCAGGATAATCCTGATGCATCTTATCCTCTAATTCTCAAGATGCTTCTATCACATCACCACAAACCCAGACGACTTTGACCAGACAAAATATCCTTCCCTCTAAGCTGCTTGACTTTTCGGTCTTCAATGCGAACTGGCACGGCTTTAGAGGTTAGGTTCTCATAAATTTCTAGGTCATCAGGTTGAATTCTAAGAACAATGGTGGGGTCATGGACATATCTTTTCAGTTGAGACACATGAAATATGTTGTGAAGGTTAGCTAGCGACGGGGGTAGGGCTAATTGATAGGCTACCGGGCCGACTCTTTTGAGGATTTGATAGGGACCAATAAACTTAGGTGATAGTTTCTGAGTTTTCAGGGCTCTACTAACACCTTTGGTTGGTACTATTCTAATTAACACATGGTCTCCTTTATCAAACTCTAAGGGTTTCCTTCTTCTATCAGCATAGCTTTTCTGCCTGCTCTGAGCCGTCTTCATCTTCTCTTGTATCATCTTGATCTGTTCCGTGGTCTCTTGCACAAAATCTGGTCCAACCAGAGAACTCTCCCCCACTTGAAACCAGCATAACGGCGTCTGACACTTTCTCCCATACAACGCTTCAAATGGTGCCATTCTTATGCTCGTGTGATAACTGTTGTTGTAAGTAAATTCCATGAGTGGCAACATTTGTTCCCAGTTCCCTTGACCTTCCAAAGCACAGGCTCGTAAGATGTCCTCCAGCGACTGAATAGTCCTCTCCGTTTGACCATCAGTCTGAGGATGGTATGCAGAACTTATCTTCAATCTTGAACCTAAGGCTTTATGCAGATCTTCCCAAAACTTCGATGTAAACCTCGGGTCGCGATCTGACACATTGCTTGACGGTACCCCATGCAGACGAACAACTTCCTTGATGTATAACTGAGTGAGCTTTTCCAAAGAATAGCGCATATTCACAGGAATGAAATGCGCCGACTTGGTCAAACGATCCACGATCACCCAGATTGCATCATAACCAGTAGTTGTCCTTGGCAATCCCAACACAAAGTCCATCAAGATACTATCCCATTTCCACAACGGAATCTCCAAGGGAAGTAATTCTCCTCCTGGCCTTTGGTGTTCCACTTTTGCCTTCTGACATACTAAGCAACATGCCACATATTCAGCCACATCCTTCTTCAAACCAGGCCACCAAAATATCTTCTTCAGGTCTTGATACATTTTGGTAGCTCCCGGATGCATACTCATCTTGCTTTTATGTGCTTCATCCAGAATCATTCTTCTTACTTCCAAATCATCAGGTACACATATCCTTGCCCTAAAACGAAGGATTCCATCCTTCCCTTCTTGGAACCCCAACTCTTTGCCTTCTTCCATCAGCTTCTTCTTTTCCATAAGTTTCTCATCCTTGTGCTGCAATTCCCGAATCCTTTGTAGAAACTCGTTAGCAATCTGCAGCATCCCCATCTTGATACTTGTCGGCTCCACTTGCATCGTCAGACTCAAATCTCTAAATTCTTCTATCAGTGCAGCTTCCCTGACCATCATGGCACTGATATTCATTGCCTTTCGACTCAACGCATCAGCCACCACGTTTGCCTTCCCAGGATGATAATGAAGTTCAAACTCATAATCCTTCAAGAACTCCATCCATCGGCGTTGCCTCATATTCAACTCCTTTTGGTCAAAGAGATACTTTAAGCTCTTATGGTCACTAAACACCCGAAATGTAGTGCCATAGAGATAGTGCCTCCAGATCTTTAATGCAAACACAACAGCTGCCAACTCCAGGTCATGAGTTGGGTAGTTCATTTCATGAACTTTTAGCTGTCTCGAGGCGTAGGCAACCACTTGCCCCTCTTGCATCAAAACACTCCCAAGACCTTGTTTTGACGCATCACAATACACATCAAAACCCTTTTGTGTATCGGGCAGAATCAACACAGGGGATGATGTCAACCTTTCCTTCAACTCTCGAAAGCTCCTTTCACACTTCTCATCCCATAGAAATGGTTGATCTTTCCGAGTCAACTTCGTCAAAGGTAATGCAATCTTTGAGAAACCTTCGATAAATCTTATATAGTAGCCAGCCAATCCAAGAAAACTCCTTACCTCCGTGACCGACTTTGGTTGCTCCCATTGCAAAACCGAACTTACCTTCGTCGGATCTACTGCTATTCCTTTATTCGAAATCACATGGCCCAAAAACTTAACCTCCTCCAGCCAAAACTCACATTTTGCAAGTTTGGCGTACAACTGCTTCTCCTTCAGAATACTTAACACTATCCTCAGGTGTTCAATATGCTCCTCTAGACTCTTTGAGTAGATGAGGATATCATCAATGAACACAACCACGAATGAATCTAAATAAGGTCTAAAGATTCGATTCATGTAGTCCATGAAAATAGCTGGCGCATTAGTCAATCCGAACGGCATCACAACATACTCATAATGCCCGTATCGAGATTGAAACGCGGTTTTAGAGATATCCTCTTCTCTAATCCTGATCTGATGGTATCCCGACCTCAAATCAATCTTGGAAAATACTGAAGCTCCACGAACTTGATCCATAAGGTCATCTATCCTTGGCAACGGATACTTGTTCTTGATGGTGACCTTATTCAGCTGCCGGTAGTCGATGCACATCCTCATACTACCATCTTTCTTCTTGACGAACAAAACCGGAGCACCCCAAGGTGACACACTTGGTCGGATCATCTGTTTCTGCAACAGCTCCTCAATCTGTTTCTTCATTTCAACCATTTCCGGTGGTGCCATTCTATAAGGAGCGATAGAAATGGGACCAGCTCCCGGAACTAGGTCGATACCAAATTCAATCTCTCTTTTTGGTGGCAAACCAGGGATCTCATCCGCAAATACCTCCGGGAAGTCTCTGACCACAGAAATCTCCTCTATCTTCGAACCATGTTCTTCTACTTCAGTGTTGAACAGGCACATATAGCCAGAAGGTATTGGGTTTCTATAGGTGACTATCTTCTTATCACAATCGATGATCACTTGGTTTCGACTTAACCAGTCCATCCCCAAGATCACGTCCAATTGTGTTAAGGGTAAGCAGATCAAATCTACTTTAGAGGTTTGTCCTAACACTTCTATGTCACAGTTAAGACATGCTCTCGAAACAACTACAGGAGCATTAGTAGGGGTTTCTACTTTCAAAGCATAAGGTAATTCAGACACTGGTAAACTTAACCGATTTACACATTCATATGAAACAAATGAATGCGTTGCACCAGAATCAAACAAAACATGACAGAGCTGACCATTGAGCAAGTATTTACCTTGCACCAGATCAGAGGATCGGTTTGCTTCCACACCGCTAAGCATGAAAACCCTTCCTCTAGCCATAGGTCTATCAGCAGCTCCTCCTGTGTTGGCCTTGCCCGGTTCCTTGCAATCTCTCGCAAAATGTCCCGGCTTCCCACAGTTGAAACAACCACTTGTTCCCCAACACACACGGCCATAATGATGGCGCTTACACTTATCACAAAATGGAGCATCGCCCCGAAAATTCTTTCCATCCGATCCACCAACTTTCCCCTTGCCTTTCCCTCGACGATCATACGGACCCTTACCTCGGTTGTTAAAACCTTTACGTCTCTGAGGTCCGTAGTTTTGATTGTCCTTCTTTTCTGAGACTTGTAATTCTTCAGCTTTCTTGTCATCTTCATACATTCTACACATGTCCACCAGAGCAGGAAAGCATTGGATCCGTTGGTAGCTGAAAATCGACTTCAACTTGGGCCTTAAGCCTCCTTCAAACTTTATGCACTTGCTCCTTTCATCAGGGTTGTTCTGATAATATGGAGAGTACTTCATCAGCTCCTCGAACTTGGCTGCGTACTCACCCACACTCATACTCCCTTGCTTCAACTGTAAAAACTCCACCTCCTTCTTTCTCCTTAAATCTTCAGGGAAGTATTTATGGAGAAACTTCTCCATGAATACACCCCAATTCACATCCCTTCCCTCATATTGCAAAAGCTGAACCGTGTGATTCCACCAATTCTCAGCTTCATCTTCTAACATGTAGGTTGCATAAGCCACCTTCTGGGCTTCCAAACACTCCAAAGTTCTCAGAATTTTATCCATGGTGTGAATCCACTTATTTGCTTCTTCCGATTTAAATCCTCCTTCAAACTTAGGCGGGTTGCAACTTCTGAAATCAGTTAAACTCTTCGCCTCAGCATTTCCCACATTACACTGATGAGGCGGATTAACCGGTTGAGGTGGTTGTTGAGATTGTCGCTGCATAGCCTCCAACACCGTGGTAATCCTTTCTAACATCGCATTGGTGTGATTTTGGTTTCTAGTTGCCATAATAGACCTGCGCTGTGGGCTTATGGTCACATATGCTGAACTAAGGAAACTTCAATTACACCACCTATACTAAGGCTATAGCTTAAAATTCTAACTTCACATTCAATTGCATCTTGTGCTCAAAAGAGACAAGATACAAACAAGTCAATGGTATCTAAAGCTCAATAAACAAGATACCAGCAATTAAAGTAATGAACATGCCCTGGAGATATCTGCTTGATGTTGATGGCTACTACAGGATCTGACTTTTGCTCTGATACCACTCAGTGTGACACCCTTTCCTTTAATCCAAGTATAATATAGTAATTAAGCTATTATATTGGATAATATATGGACTTGTAAGTATTAGAAAATGTGAAAGGAAAATTTTCTTTTAAAGCGGGTGCACAAACTAAAGCTTGGAATTCTTGGAGAAGAAATTCTAACTCGTTCAAACAGTTGTATCGAATCCGGCAATTTTTAAAACCTTTTCATGAATTGGGTAACATTTGTGTTTCGAAATCGTATTTATATAATAGAAAGTAAATGAAGCTACCCGTGCTTTGGTTCGCGAAATTAATACCATGTAGCCGAACTCGTTTAATGATTAAATCAGAGTAAGCGGAATTTATAGGACTATACAATTAAATAAAAGATAAATGTAGGTTTGATATATATATATATATATATATATATATATATGAAAAGAGTCATAAGTACATAGTCCCAACATAAGTTTCCAAGATCCATATACAAGTCCATAACAGATCTACATCATCATATAACCATAGCCCTAGAGTACTCAAAAGTATATCTACAAAATATATACATAACAAAATATGGACTCTAAAGGTGGTCACGTAGATCTGGCAGCATCATCAGTGGTAGTAGTGATAGTAGTAGTCTCCAAGTAGCAAAAGGTAACAGCATCATCATCAACACAGCAGCAGCAGCAAAATCTCCTCCACAACAATGCCACAACGGATCCTCAGATCCACATCATACACCATATGCACATACCTAGGGATCGTCATCCCTCCAGTCACTCCCAGTAGAATGCACGAAAGGCTCGCCTCCACTCTCGTCCTCCACTGGATCCTCCTCGATCTCATCCGAAGGGGAGTGTACCCTACCACTGGGTACAGGGTCGGGAGATGGTGTGACCCTAATGGGGCTTCTCGGATCAGAAAGGGGAGTCTCCTCGCGGACGACTCTAGAAGAAAAAGGGTGTGAGCGGGTAGGTCGAAAACGAAAACTGTGATAAGAGCGAGCTGGTCGTGTGGGAGGTGGTCCATGGTATGTGTAAAACGGGGGTACGTGCATAGTGTATATGATGGGAATCCTAAATCTACGAGGACGAAATCGATTCAACGGGTTCGGATGGTAGAAGGTAATCTCTACCTCCCCCTCGAACACTGCGCGATGGTCCTCATAGATCCATATGCCACTAGGAAGTGGCCGGATCTCGATGCAAGCGAAGTAACGAGACATCACCTACAAGGGCATAGGGGTAAGCATTTCTATACACATAATCAACAGAGCATAAATTTGTACAATATGAGTATGTAAACATGCAACAATGATTAACAATCACATTTAGCACATAGCAGTTATTGAATACAAATAGGATGCTCATACTTGTTTCACTTATAGCGCTTAATTTAAATGAGTGACATGATGCATGAGTTTAGCTCTCAGGCCTATCTCCATCAAACTATATCACTCTCTGACGTCCATCCCTGACAACCCAGCACTCAACAGTGCGTTGTATTCCTAGGTATACAACAATTCGTACATTCACCTAGAATGAATGCATCACTTTCTAAGCTTAAAGGAAATTGATTACTACATTACTGGCCACCTAGGCATATTTTATCTTTAAAATAACCGTCACCAAACGGTACACTTATATTAATCAATTTCTTTTAAGTTCAGATCCTTTGGATTATTATAGTTAAATTCTTAACCAACTAAGTCAGAATTGAAAATAGTGTTTCTCAGGTTCTGGTAAATTACTCGAGTATAATTCAGCATACTCGAGTGTTTTTCAACTTTTCCAGATTACTCGAGTGTTCTTAGGGTTACTCGAGTGTTCATGACTTTCTGGGGATTTGGGTTTCAAATTCATTAAATTACTCGAGTAGTTCATGGGTTACTCGAGTGTTCATCATGACTTCCAGAATACTCGAGTCACCCCTGCCTTACTCGAGTGGTTTGCCTTAACATGTCCCCAGGTCTTACTCGATACTCGAGTACTAGACACAATACTCGAGTGTTCTTGCTCAAATTACATTGTTTTACAAATATTTTACTCGAGTACCCTGTCTAATACTCGAGTGTTTCACAGCAGAACAGACTGAAATCTTAGTTTTAACACACCATTTTCAGTTCTACTCAATTCTAGTCCAATCCAGGGATCCACAAAGTTCATATATCATAAATAGAACATGTTACAACACTCATTTCATATCAAATAACAATTTTGACAGAGAATCAATCCTTAATGCATAAAATACACAATTTGACAATTCAATACCTCAAATTGCATAATAAGCACAATACTCATGAAACAGTGTTCACTTAAGTTCACATGCATGATTTAAAACTTGCTCAACACAGTTTTAGAGCATGACTTGGTCTCCAAACCAAAGTTCCTATTCAATCTAAGCCCTTAGAGCCTCTTGATGGCTCTCTAATGCATATAATGGAATTTAAACTCTATCTAGTGTACGAAATTACTTCCCCTTACCTCTCAGACGTGAATCAATCAGAGAATCCCCAAGAAAAAGCTCTCCAACCCCAGAAATCCTTTTGAGCATGACATGCAGAACAGTTTGAGTGCACCACCAAAATTGAATTGGTTCACACATGAAACAGAGATACAAATTAGGGATTTTAGATTTTCTAGACTCTTTGCAACATATTCTAACTAGAGGAATCGAATTTGGAACTCAAGGACTCGTGAGCTTACCAGAACTCAAGGACTCAGGGACTAATATGCAAAAGACTTATTTCATGCATTATTATATTTATTAACTCAATTCACACACATATACTAACTACATGAACACATATTTTAATCAAGGATTAATATTGAAATCATTAATTATAATTCATTTATAATTAACATTTCATTAATCGGGGATTAAAATTTTGGGGTGTTACACTACTCCCCCACTTACAAGAAATTTCGTCCCCGAAATTCAACTCATACAAAAAAATCAGGATAATCCTGATGCATCTTATCCTCTAATTCCCAAGATGCTTCTATCACATCAAGAAGAAAAATTTTACTTATGGGTTCTGTTAAATCATGTCCGAGAACCAACCTGTTGGGAAGACCTACTTACAGTTAATGGCACACGATATCAAAAATTCAAGCAATCAGCTCAACAGTGGGGTCTTCTAGAAAGTGATAATAGTATTCGAGATTGCTTAATAGAAGCATCCAATCTACGAGCGCCAGTTTCATTAAGGAGATTGTTCGCTACTATATTATTTTTTTGTGAACCAACTGATGTAAGAAGCTTATGAGATGAGTTCCATATTTACATGGAAGAAAACTATGCTACATCAACCACTACCACTACTGCATATAGAACCGATATGTAATTAAAAGATTTAAATGACCTCCTCATTCAGCATGGGAAGCAAACAACTGATTTTGATTTACCAGAACCAACATTGGGAACTATTCACAATAATGTAGTTCCACAGCTAATACGGGAAGAACAAGAGGTACAGATACCACATAGTGATCTTAATGCAGTGGAAAACTTAAATGTTGATCAATTAAATGCTTTTAATGCCATCATGAGTGCCGTCGAAAATAGACAAGGTCAAGTTTTCTTTGTTGATGGACCAGACGGAACAGGCAAGACATTTCTCTATCGCGCTTTGATAGCTAGATTGAGAAGTACCGGCAATATTGTTCTGTCAACTGCCACCTTTGGAATAGCTGCAACATTGTTACCTGGTGGTCGTACAGCCCATTCTCGATTTAAAATCCCAATCAATGCAGAGCCTTCTTCTATTTGCAACATAAGTAAGCAATCTGATCTAGCAAAACTCATTAGACAAACAATAGCGATCATTTGGGATGAAGCACCCATGGCTCACAGGTATGCTTTTGAAACATTAGATCGTACATTGAAGGATATCCTGGATAATGATGCACCATTTGGGGGAAAATCATGATCATGGGCGGGGATTTTCGCTAGGTATTACCTGTTGTCAGAAAAGGTAATAGGTCTGAAATGATTTCTGCATGTATTGTTAAGTCTCATTTATGGGCTTCCACAAGGGTGTTGCATTTGTGACAAAATATGCGTTCATTCAATTATCCTAACTTTTCCCAATATCTTCTACGCATCGGCGATGGAATAGAACCTACAAAACTAGATGAGTTGGTGCAGATACCTAGCCATATGGCACTCTCATGGGAAGGAGAAAATTTCATTCAAAATCTTATTCAACATGTTTATCCGGATATAGAAAATCATGAATGGGATGCATCATACATGGTCGCAAGAGCCATACTAACACCAAGAAATGATGAAGTGGGAAAACTGAATAATATTGTCCTTAACAAATTTCCTGGAGAAGAGCGTATTTTGCTTTCATTTGACGAGGTTGAAGGCGATGCAAACAACTTATATCAGCAAGAATACTTGAACTCCATTGCACCAGGTGGTTTACTGCCACATGCATTAAAGGTAAAAAAGGGTGCACCATTGATGTTGTTGAGAAACATAGATCCAAAAGTTGGCCTTTGCAATGGGACAAGGTTACTATGTCATGGAACTTATATGAACATGCTAGATGTTGAAATTCTAACAGGCCACCATGCTGGACAAAGAGCTTTTTTTCCAAGGATTAAACTTAGGACAAATGACACTGCAGGACTTCCATTTGTGCTTATCAGAAAACAATTTCCTGTTATCCTTAGCTTTGCACTTACCATAAATAAATCGCAAGGACAAACCATTTCAAATGTTGAAATATATTTACCACAACATGTATTCAGCCATGGTCAGCTATACGTTGCTCTTTCAAGAGGTATTTCTCAAGCAACCACAAAGATTCTAATAAAAGAAGGAACAATTGAAGGGGAAGAAGGAGTTTACACAAAAAATGTTGTTTTCAAAGATGTTTTGTTATCTCGCATTCAGCAATTATGAAGGTTTTACTCTTTCTTCAATTTACCACACAATTAAATCATTTAAATTTTCCATCTTTATCACTTACAATTATTAATAGATATTCTTCTTTTTTCCAGTAATGAAGACATCGAATGGATGGATAGTGCATACCCCTGTTTAGCTATCTTTTGTCATTCTGACTTCATTGCATCTACACTGCAATTTGTTTTATTTCCTTATGTTTCTAAACTAATATAATTTATGAACTACTTTAGTTTTATGTATGTATTTCCCTTAAATAAATGCCATTCAATGCTACATAATTAATTACAAACTTCAAATTCTTCGTTAATTTATTTTCTTATCCAAAAACTCTTACAATATCGTTCTGGTAAACACTAATAGTATTACAAACAACTCATAGTATGATAACAAGTTATGAAAACTGTGTTATGTCATGCATCTAGACAAACATATTAATTTTAACTGAAATTAAATCAGAGAATAACATGATTACAATTGATATATAATTTCATTGAAATTTATGGATTCATATTCTTTAGCATGACAAACAATAATGCATACAGTAATTAAAATCAATTTTCACAATAATAAGCATCTTTAACCTATAAATAACATTCACAAAAACCGATTTTTCGATATATCATTATACTATAAACAACTCTTTACTACAAAAACATGACAATAGGAATACGGGACGACAGGCACAGGAGTGCCTGTCGGCACGCTAGTACTAATGATTTTAACAATTCGACTAAGGCAATGGTCCTTTGGTTTTTGTTTGCTTACTATGATATTGTTATTATTAATAATTAACAAATTGTATGTTATTATTTTATACGAAAATTTACACATCATCATTCTATAGGCAAAAGATCTTATAGTTAATTCATTAAAAGGACAAATTCGCTAATTATACAATGATATCAAATTGTCACAAAATAATATAGAATTTGTTGGTGCGGCCATATGGCTGCGGTTCTGTATAATGTATGGGCCGAACGCAATAGGAGGATCTTTGTGGGGAAATCAAGGACTACAAATCATGTTTTCAAACTTGTGAAGAAGGAGATTGCCATTAGATTTAATGTTTATTTTCAGGATGTTAGGAAAATTTGTAATAGTGCCATTTTTGCTAGATTGCAAGTTGAACTTTAATTAGTTTCCTTTTTGTGTTTCCTTTAATCTTCAACCCTACATAGTAGGTGGGAAGATGAAAAGGTTCACTTTTATTTTGCTATTTTGAGGTTGTAATTTTGTCCAGTTGGTAATGAAAATTTTTTCTTTTACCAAAAAAAAAAGAAATTATTATTACTGACATGTTCAAATCTACACTCTTCGGAAAATAATTGTTATGGTGGTTAAAATTTAATTTTTTTTTAAATTTGTTAATGGTTCTTTCTCTTATAACCATACATGATATAATTATACATTTTCATACATTATTAAATCTACTTAGATGATATTTCATATTCTATTTAATGGTTTACAATATAATTTGCAATATGATGCTTATTTTGAGGTTTCTCTAAAAGCTCATATTCAAGACCTTTTAATGTTTTCTCTTGCGACTATCAAAATTTATAGGGTAAATTCTTTTCATGAAAATTGTAAAAATTTAAATTATAAGTTTAATGATTAAGATGCTATAAATATCTTATTCTTGAAAATTTGGATAAAATTTTGACAGAGTTTAGTTTAAAATGGGAATATTTCCTTTATAAAATTATTTACGTGTCTCACCTATTCGGATTTGGATATATATATATATATATATAAATACATATATTATACGCAAATATTATACCTATTCGGATTTGGATATATATATATATATAAATACATATATTATACGCAAATATTATACCTATTCGGATTTATACGCAAAAGTAATAGAGTTTAAAAAAATTTATATCTATATAAATACATATATTATACCTATATATCGTATGAAATTACGACTTATATCTATCAAGTATATTCTTCAACTTTATTGCATGACAAAATAATTAACGCAACATATACTTCAATTTATATCAATATACTAAAATTTATCTTATTTTACTTAATGTGATTCATTCCTTCACGTTCAACATCATTAAATTTCCGTTTTACCAAAAACAATATTAACATGGTGCACTCAAATAATTAAATTTAATACTTACTAATATTCAAAATTTACAATTTATTTACTATACGGTTTTGAATACACTGTTTTAAAAAATTCATAACTATACAACCTTTTTTTCCTTCAAACATGTATGGTTCATTTTTTGATTCTTGAGATATTGGGAGTTGCTACTCCCCCACTTAAGATTTGACTAATTTCTATTTTGTCTTTGGTTTATAACAATATTCTAATATACATGGGTTAGACATAAAATTAACAATCATACAATGATACAAAATACAAAATGGTCAACTTAAGGGCCGCCACCGCCGCCGCCGTAAACCCTGCCTCCGATGGCGAAGAAGAAGGGAAGACCTCCAAAAACGCCCTCGTCCTCCGCCAAGAAACCTCAAGACACAAACAATGATCATGAGACCCCTAAGGAAAATACGCAGCAAGGGTTGGTGCAACTTGATGATGATGATCTTGAGACCTTGGATAGCTTGTCTCCTACGAAAGCTACGGCCCTTTTGAAAAACCTTGATGCTTTGAGAGGAAAAGTTGTTGAACGGTTTGGAAAGGAGATCAATGATGGAGAAGGTCAAGAAGGAACGAAAGACAAGGTGATAGAGACTGAAAAAACGAATCCCTTAAGCCCTGGTGCTTGCCATGGTACTCCTTCAAACCCTGGTGCTACACAGAGGCAAAACTCAGTATGGGATTCGTTTGATATTACGAAGCTAAGGAATGCGGGAGACAAACTCACGTATGTGGAACCCATGCAGAAAGATGGAGTCATGATAGGGAAGATCATGGAGGAGGATGTGGAGACTGAGATGAATTTTTGGCAAAATGCCATTGTCATGTACGTCCTTGGTGCAAAGCCTCCATACTCCGTATTGAGTAATTATGTAAAGAAGATTTGGGGGAGTCTTGGTGTAGACAAAGTGCTGATGAACACAGATGGGACCATGATAGTTAGATTTAATTCGATGGAAGCCAGGGATGAGGTTCTAAAGGTTGGCATCTATCACTTTGATAGAAAGCCACTTATTATAGCACCTTGGAATGGAAAGCCAGTCTCGAGAATGCACATGAGCAAAGTTCCAGTTTGGATTCAACTTCCTAATTTGAATCTTAAATTTTGGAGTTTGAATGCCTTAAGCAAAATTGCCAGCCTCATTGGTACACCAATTATGGTGGACCAAGTTACAAAGGAGAGGAATCGTATAAACTTTGCAAGAATCCCTATTGTTGGGGATCCTCATAAGCTGCCAGATGAGATTTTGTTTGAGGATGACAAGGGTAATTTGGTAAGCCAGAGAGTGGTGTATGAATGGAAGCCAGTTATCTGTGCTACCTGTTCTAACTATGGTCATGATTCAAAGTCCTGCAGAAGACCAGTAAAGAAGCAATGGGTTGTGAAGAAAAATCCTGAATCTGAGGCTGAGGAGGTTCCTAAAGTTGCACCAGAACTAAATAATAGCACTGCTATGGTTCAAGATAATGTTGAAAAGGAGGTGCAGTCAAAGGAGGAAACCTTTGTTGCAGAAACTCAACATGCAGAAGGAGACAAGGGGAGTGAGGCTGGTGATGAAAAGAGTTCAGATAGCATGCCAGATTTGGAGGAGATCCCTTGGACTGTCAAAACAAGGAATAAAGGGAGGAAGAAGATGAAAGGTAAGGATTCTGGTAAAATAGTGGCCTCTAAGGCCAATGGATAGCTTGCTAATATGGAATATAATAGGGTTTAATAACCCTCAGAAGCAAAGAGAACTTAAGTCTCTTTGCAGAAGATATGGAGTAGGTTTAGTAGCTATAGTAAAGAATAAACTGAGATCTAATTCTTGTAAGGCAATTCTTGAGAGATTTGCACAGGGCTGGAGTTTTGATGAAAATATTAATGAGCATCCAGTTGGTAGAATTTGTGTATTGTGGAAGCCTGATACTTTCAAAGTTGAGATTTTGAAGAAAACTAGTCAACTGATTCATAGCAGTGTGGTGTTGAATCAAAGCCAGGAAAACTTCTATGCTACTTTTATATATGCTGCAAATGATAAGGAGAAAAGGAGAGAGTTGTGGATGGACCTTTGTCAGCTGAAACAAAGTCTGGCTGGGCCTTGGTTACTTTCAGGAGACTTTAACTGCTGTATGGAGGCAAATGAGAAGCTAGGGGGTAATGATTTAGACTGGGAGGCAGTAAATGACTTTAGACATTGTGTTAGTCTCTGTGAACTTCAGGATATGAAGTATAGGGGTTGTTTCTATACTTGGGACAATAAACAGTATGAGGGGGACAGAATCTGGTGTAAACTGGACAGGACCTTGGTTAATGCTGATTGGATCAGCAAATGGCCTCTTTTGGAAACTGAATTCCTCACTAGTAATGTCTCAGACCACAGCCCAGCTCTAATCAGAAGTGATGCTCAGCTGCGTAGATCAATAGGGAATTTTAAATTCCTAAATTTGTGTAGCTATTCAAATGTGTTTAAAGAAGAAGTTGAGAAGGTGTGGAGCACTGAAATCAGAGGGCATGCAATGTTTAGAGTGTCTACCAAACTTGCTCTATTGAAAAAGCCTATGAAAAGCATCAATGATGGGGAATTCTCTGGAATTGTTGATAGGGAAAAGCATTCAAGGCAATCTTTAGAGGAGATTCAGAACAGTTTGAGGCTTAGCCCCCAAAATTTGTCTTTGCAGCAAGAGGAGAAAAGAAGGTACATAGAGCATATGAAGAATCTGAATGCAGCTGTGACTTTCTTGAGACAGAAGTCCAAGGAGAGCTGGTTAAAGGATGGTGATCAGAACACCTCCTTTTTCCATCAATCCATTAACATGAGGCACTATAAAAATAGAATACTGAGGCTGGAAACTGATACAGGAGAGGTTCTGCAATCACAAGAGGATATTATGGATGCCTTTGTCAGTTTCTATAAGGCACTGTTTCAGAAGAAGGACACTGATTGGACCCTAGCAGAGGCAATCAAGAATCATGGCAGGGTGTTGACTGTGGAGGACCAAGTATCTATGCTGAGACCTTTCACAAGAGAAGAAATTAGGCAAACTTTCTGGTCAATTGACAAGGACAAAAGTCCTAGACCAGATGGGTTTGGTTCTGGATTCTATCAAGCAGCATGGGAGATTGTGGGAGAGGAGTGCTGTCAAGCTATTGATGAGTTCTTTGAAAAGGGCAAGCTCTTAAAGAACTGGAATGCCACATCTTTAGTACTGATTCCTAAGAATGAGAATCCAACCAAGCTTGGGGACTTCAGACCCATTGCTTGTTGCAATGTACTGTATAAATGTATATCAAAATTGTTATGCCTTAGACTGAAAGCAGTGCTGCCTAAATTGATAAATCAGAACCAAACAGCTTTTGTTGAGGGTAGGAGCATTGTTCACAATGTCCTCATAACTCAGGACTTGATGAGATTGTATGGGAGGAAGAATGCCTCAGCTAGGTGCTTGTTAAAAATAGACCTCATGAAGGCCTATGATACACTTGATTGGGGGTTCATAGAGAATGTGCTCACAGAATTAAAGCTGCCTCTGAAATTTAAAGGCTGGATCATGTTGTGTATCAGAAGTGCCTCCTATAAAATTGTGGTTAATGGTTTTAGCTCTGAGTTCTTCACAGGTAGCAGTGGTATAAGCCAGGGAGATCCCCTCTCCCCCCTTATTTTTGTCTTGGCCATGGAAGCTCTAACAAGAAGACTGTTTGCAGCTAGTGAGGCCAGGGATTTCAGGTTCCATCCATTATGCAAGGACCTGAAGATGGTAAGCCTTATGTTTGCAGATGACCTTATGGTCTTTTGCAGAGGTCAACCTAAAAGTGTGAAGGTACTTATGGAGGCTTTGAAGGAGTTTGCTTTGAATTCTGGTTTAGAGCCAAGCATGCACAAATCACAGGTTTACATGGCAGGGGTTACAGATCAAGTCAAGGCAGAGATTGTGCATATTACTGGATTTTCAGAAGGCCACTTTCCTTTCAGATACCTTGGGATTCCTTTATCAGCAAGGAAGTGGTCCATTGCTACATGCCACTCACTTGTTGATAAAGTGACCAAGAGGATCTCACAGTGGCAAACCAGGAATCTATCTTACCAAGCAAAGGCCATCCTAATCAATTCAGTTCTGATGTCTTTGCACACTTACTGGGCCTCAGTATTCTTGATTCCAAAAGTTGTGCTTAGAGAGGTGGACAAGGTGTGTAGGCAGTTCCTTTGGAACTCAGAGAAGGCAGCACCAATTAGTTGGGCACAAATATGTTTAGACAACAGATATGGAGATTTGAGCTTCAAGAACTCTATAGTTTGGAACCAGGCAGCCTTGGGGAAGCAGATATGGCAGATCTCATCCAAAGCAGATACTCTATGGGTCAAATGGATCCATTCAGTGTACATAAAGGATGTTGATTTCTGGTCTATTGGCATCACTGCAGATTTGAGCTGGCATTTCAAGCAACTTTTGAAGATCAGAAACAAATTACAGTCTGGCTTCCAAGGACAAAGATGGAGGCATAGCCAAGGAGGAGATTATACTGTGAAGTCAGGGTATAGATTTTTGCTTGGGCCTCAAGAAACCTTTAAGCTGTACAGGCAGGTGTGGAACTCAGTCTCTATTCCAAAGCACAGTTTTATCTTTTGGCCCGCAGCCAAGGATAGACTGAAGACAAGGGAGAGAATGAGCAGATTTATGGAGTTAGAATCAGTTTTTTGTCCCATGTGTATGCAGCACAATGAAACTAGAGATCACTTGATGTTTGAGTGTGATTGGAGTAGGGAACTTCTCACTTTAGTTACAGGTTCAAGAACTTGGGAAAATGGTTGAGGTTTGGCAACTCTAACAAGCTCACAAGGAGATTGCATTGTGCAGCTGTGGCAGCATGTATTTATTTTATTTGGCATGAGAGAAATTCGAGGATCTTCAGGCAGCAAAGCAGCACACCTTGGCAAATATTTAGGATTGCTACTAGAGAATTAGCTTATAGATTTGTTTTGATGTATCCTAATTTTAGAACTTGGAAGAATAGGACTCTAGTTAACAGGATTATGCTTTTATATGAGTAGTTTTTATTTTTTTTCATTGTATCTTAGGTGCTCATGGCTTAGAACCCTTCTTAGAAGGTGGCTAAGACCATAAGTTACCTTTTGATTTGTTTCACATTTTGCATGGTTTGGTAATAAAATTTTTTATTTACCAAAAAAAAATGCAATTTATGTATGACGTTCATGTCACTTATTTCAATTCTTGCATATGATATCTTTTACCTATGCCCTTTGTAATTACTTTGATACAAACATTTAGTTTCTCTATTTCCTGTAATATCTTATGTCCATCAAGTTTCCTAATTACATTAGATACATTTTTATTGCCTATATTATCTATATATTTTATTGAATATTCTATAACATTTTATGCAGAAATTTTGACAGAGTTTCCACTAAAATATGGATCTTTCCCAAATTAATATTCAACTATTTGAACCTATGATTATCAAAATCATACTATTTTGGTAATTTTATTTATTTCATTCGAATTAAACGTTTTGAATCAAAACGCTAATTTACGTGCACAGGCACGTTTCAGTTCTGAATATTCACATATTAATAAACGTTATAAATCATAAATAAGTGTAATAAAATATAGGCTTACCTGAGTTCCATTTAAACATACTTGATATATAATTCATCATGAATTCTAATACTATGCTTTTATCAATTGCATATATTTTACTCAAATCTCTACAATTATCTTATCACTCAAGATATCCTCATAGTTCATTAAATTTCCATTTCATAGCTATATAATCTATTTCAAACATCAATTCATTCGATCTTTCTATTTTCATTCTATATTTCCTATATGTATCTATTCTAGCATTTTCCTTGAATTCAGACTTATTTGATAGACTTCATATTCTCAATTTACCACAATTACATACGCAATTTATTTCCATATCAAGTTCAAACTTATTTGAAAAAAATCCAATTTGTAACATCCCAAATTTTAATTCCAAGTTTAATTAGGAAGACCTAAGTTAGAATTTATGAGGAAAACCATGGGAGATCATGGGTAGGAGCTAAGAGTAAGGTCTTGGAGTTAGAATTTGTCAAAATAGGAGTTTTGGGTAAGGTAATCGATTACCTTGTGAGGAAGTAATCGATTACATGCCCTCTGGTAGGATCTCTGTGATGTTGCATCGATTGTAATCGATTACTCTTAATGAGATAATCGATTATTTCAATTGGTAATCGATTACTTGGTGGCAAAGTAATCGATTACCAGTGCTTTGGTGATTGTATGATGCTGCAAAAATAATCGATTAATTGGAGGAAGTAATCAATTATTTTTGCAAAGTAATCGATTACTTTGGGCAAGTAATCGATTACTTCAGGTCTGATGCTGAAAATAAAAATAAAAGTAAGGGGCAGAAACGTAATTTCCACCCCCTTATCCTCTATTTCAGCCACCCATTCCCTTCCCCTTATCCATTCGACCCTCTTCCTCTCTTCTCCCTTCTCCCACGTATCTCTCCCTCTCTTCCTCCTCCAAACCACCACCAATCACCCAAATCATTCCTTCCAACCTTCATCCATGGTAAATCCTCTTCTCCTCCTTCTTTTTCTTCTTCTCCTCCTTTCCATGGTGTTTTCCCTCCTCCATCACCTCCATGGCTTTTCTCTCTTCTTCACTCCAATCTTCATCAACAACCAACACACACACCCACAAAACCACCTTAAATCCTTTATTTGTAAGGATTCACCTCCTTTCCCATGTATTCTTGTTCACCTTCTCCCTTTGGTATCCCTCTATCCCTAGTATGAAGCTTTCTCTCTCCTCTAGGGTTTGCTTTCTCTCTCCTCCAATCTTGAGGAACGAAGTGGAGATCAGTCAAGAGAATGGGAATCAAGGTAGATCCGGAGTAGACTCAAGGTCCTTGGAGCTTTGTGTGGGCTCTCTCCTTCTATAAGGTAAGGGGAGTCACTTTTCCACACTTTGATTTAGGGATAGTTAGAGTTTATAATAGGATTTGGGTTTAATGGTTGAATCGGGTTGTGGGTAACAAAATAGCACCTGTTTAGAGTTGGTTTAGGGTTGATGATGGTATTTTTGGGTTAATTTAATAATTGATTGATATAGTTATGCTTAAACCCCTTATGTATGTTGTTAATGTAGGAAGTGAAGAACCCTAGGGAGCTAACTTATATTAAAGTACTCTGAGACATATCTGAGTATGTCGACTGATTTGTGATATCTGTTGTTTGTCGAGAAAATGCTATGTAAGCTGTATGCTAAATGGGTATAATTGTACTAAGTGGTAAAAGTGTGATATTTTGTTTAATGCTGGTATTAGATGGTGAAAATGGCTAACTAATTGTAAGGGTAATATATGAATGTTTCGATGTTAAGTGTATTATAATTTTTTGTTAAGGGTGTGTGTGATAATTGGAAATATACATGATGTGATATATGTTATATGGTGTAAAATGATGATAGATGTATAAGTTAAGGGATAAATGAAATAATTGTGAATTTAATAGTTATGATGATATGTGATGAATATATGTTAAGTATGATGAAATGATAAATGGAGTGACTGAGAATTTAATGGTGATGATGATAAGTGGAATTATGCATGTGTGTGAAAAATGAAAGAGGATGAATTTATGGATTATGATTGTGTATGTGTGAATGACCCTCCCGTAGGGAGTGCGAATATGTGAATGAGTATGAACGACCCTTCCAATGGAAGTGGAAATATGTATGAATGAATAATGACCCTCCATAGCGGAGTGGAAATATGGATATTGACCCTCTAAAAGGAGTATGGATAATGACCCTCCCTAAGTGGAGCGTGAAAATATATAAATGGACCCTCCATAGCGGAGCGTGTATATAAATGGACCCTCCATAATGGAGCGTGTATATAAATGGACCCTTCATAACGGAGCGTGTATATGAATGGACCCTCCATAATGGAGCGTGAATAATGGACACTCCCTAAGGGAGCGTGATTATGTATGTTATGGACCCTCCAATATGGAGTGTGTAAATGTAAATAGGACCCGCCCTAGTGGTGTGTGGATAATGGTAATAGGACCCACCGAAAGGTGAGTGAAAGATAAGGAAAGAATGAAAGGATTAGAAAGGCATATAGATAATATGTGAATGTGATGCAATTTGTTAGTTCATTGCTTGATTTGATCATTATGCTTGAGTTTCTATTATGAGCTATTTACTATCTTATGATTCACTGTGTTGTGAAGAGGTCTCACCCTTAGTGGTTATCATTTTAGGTGAATGCTAAGGTGCTTGAAGATCAGAGTGTCACAGCGGAAGACTGGAAAGAAGGAAACTTTATTTTTGTGCTACTATATTGTAAATGGATGCCCAAAATTATTTGTAAATTTGATTTGTGAAAAGAAATTTTTAAGTACATTATTTTGATTATAGACTTTTACGTGCTATTTTGTAAATAAGAATTGGGATGTTACAAAAATTAAAATTCAACCGATATCAAAATTTTCAGTCGGTCAAAAGGGCTAGCACCAATTGACATTAAAGATCACTTATTCTTTTGTATGAGGTGCTGAATTTCTAGAGTTTGATGATATTACCTCCCAATGAATGTAAGTATTGGGGTGATCAGTCCCAATCTCACATTCCATTTGTGATAATAGTCATTGCTATCTAGATTAAGTTTTCTCACTTTGTACTCACAATTCATGCTTTTAAACTCATATCATACAATATTCTTTGTCTCCTCTTCTTGTTAGTTCAATACTAAGGGTTTCTCTTTTTCTTTCAATTTTCCACAAAATCTTTTCATTTTCTTGCCATCCAATAGATTATTTGCAAATGGATAAGTATTCTCTTTTTCTCTTGCACCGAATTCCTAGTGATCTCTCCTAGGTTTCCGGTGCCAAAATCATTCTTTTTCAAACACATTCTTAACTTTTCAATACTTTCCATTTGCAAACAATTTACTCCTTTATCATTGCATCACTCTTTTCTTTTTCTTTTCTCTTTCTTTCTCTTCTCTCTTTCATCTCTTTTTCACTCTTTCTTTTTTTTCTTTCACTCTTCTCATTCTCTGTATTGTTGTATGAGACATTCATCATTCTTTTCATTTCACTCAATTTCCTCACTTCACTCTCCACTCCAGGGAAAGACCAACCGGGAGTAAGTGTCCCTCTACCACTGTTTGCACGGTACTGACCACTTTTTCTCAGTCCAGTACAACCTGGGTTGAAGGCCCAAGTTGGCTATAAAAGGGAACCACCCTCAACCGGTCCCGAAGTGACTCTATGACCGATAGAATTATCGTGGTTAATGAGAAACCAATCCCCCGACATGGGTGGCTAGTCCATGCCCTCCTAGGAGATCAAAGTTCCACCCAACAACAATTCCCGCGGTTGTTTCATTAGCACAACCTAGTAACATATCACTCACGTGCCTCCGCGTATGTCTTTCCCAACTTCCTCACCGTCCACCTTATAACTCCATGAAATTCGCTTCTATGTATGGTAGCTTACATTCTCAATTTGATTCAAATTCAACTTATAACTTTTCCAAATTGAGTTACTCAATTGATTTATAATCCCACTTTTATTATTTTCATAAGTCAAGTATTATTTACCGGGCTTCCAATTCAATTGAGTAATTTCTAAATTATGAAATTATCAAAAATTTATTTATATCACATAATAAATTAAATTGAGAATGCACTCTGTCTACGTAAATTATCTTACCAAGATCATTGAAAAGGAAAATTAAACATTAATCTTTGAACTTTTGAAAACAATTTATTGTTTTAAAGAAAATATGTGATTTGATTTGGAAAGCATTTATTAGTATAGATTTTCCTTTTCATTGGCCTTCGCAAGATATTCTATCATCGCTCATGTTGTGGTGCATAATGTAATTGACTCTCAAAGGGACTTAAATTACATTTCTTTTTCTTTACAATAAAATCTTTACTTTTTCCAAAATCACCCTTTTTCTTTATTCAATTCCCATTGAGAATATAAGATTTTTTAAAAATTTTTTTTTGCATAATTTCAATATCATAACCATTGGAAAGGAAATCAATTTTCACAGCTCATTCACTTTCAATTTGATTTTCTGAATTGAATTTGCATAAAAACAAAATTTTGAAAAGTGACAATAGACTAAATCATAAGGTGTTCTTTTCCTTTCCAATGACGGGAATATGTTCATTATACACCATTCAACATGTAATTCACCTTTCCTTTTTCTACCTCCATATTTCACTCTCTTTTGTCTCATACAAACAATACTTTGGCATTGGTCAGTCTACGCTTTCACCGACAGACACTGGGTATAACATACCCAGCCAAACTAGGTCGAGGCGGTCAACCATGCCAAGCAAATTCATAACTCTCATCTCATACCTTGGCATTGGTCAGCTACACATTCATCAGTGGATCCCGACCATACCAAGTAAGCTACATGACTCTCATTTCTTTTCTCTCTTTTCACATCTCACCACATTCTCTTCATGTATCTCATTACTTCTTTATCTTTCTTGGTGGCAAAATCTTTTATTTCATTCAGAACCCTTAGTATTGACCAACAAATTTTTCATTTTCTTGTGGTGCTATACCTTATGACTTTCTTATACCAAACAACTTATAACAAATAATATCATACATCTCACCAATAACTTATGACACATACTATTATATATTTCATTAACAACCTATTACACTTAGTATCATGTATCTCACACCTTGTGAGCAAAAGAGCTTGGAACAGGAGATTCACAACAGAATAGGGACCATTTCCCAAGGCCAAAAGGAAAAAACTGCTATAATACCATATTGTAATATCCCAACTTAATTTAATCATAGAAAACATTTTATTATTATAAAAATTTTAATATTGACTCAATATTTACAAAATAATCTGAGTATACATTTGAACATATATTTGGGATTATACAATATGGGACAAATTCCATCATTATAAATTCCTTTCTTTGCCTTCAGTATTGTGAACCTCTGGTTCCTTGCTCCTTCGGAAAGTACCCAAAAATGTTGGGCTACAAGGAGTGAGATACTTCTTTATAATTTAAGTAAAAGAATTAAAGGAATTTATAATAAAAATTGAAAGAACATGAATGCTAAATTCTTATCATACGTTTTCAATTTATTTTACAAGTTATAACTCTTTTATTGGTTCTATTTGTCTCATAATTACTCTTTTAGAGCTTTTACTTCCTATCAATTAATACCAACTTTTATTCCTTTCCTTATGTCTACTTATATATAATATTAATTAGTACTATTATAAGTCAATATTTTCTATATACTTATGCATTAACATATTAGTACAAGTATATCAATAATAATTCATTCATCAAGTAATTATTAAGGCATAACAATACACATATTCTCTACATAAATTTCCCTACATAACAGTAGTCGAGTCATAATCAATTATTACATCCACATTCTTTAGTTTATATCTATAATAATTCTTATATTAAAATTTCATAGTCTTTGTTTTAATAACAACACAATAATACGTCCAAACATCACACAATTATTTATGAAATAGGTTCACAATTAATTTCTTCTTTATATTTTAGTGTATACTTATGGTAAATTCTTAAAGAAATTCTTATATCATAACATACATTAGTAACAATAAATTCTAACGTAAATATACATAATTATTATAATCAACAAAATAATATTAAAATCATACAAACAAGTATATACTAAATCATCATAAACTATCCCGAAGTTCTATCAATTAAATAATTATAACAAGAAATTCTTACTGTCAAATTTAGTTAATTATATCTAATTTGAGAATATTATTTCTTTACAATTTCTATTACAATTTCTTTTAACTCTTAAGCTTAAATAATAAAAAAATACTCCTCCGGTTTAGGAGAGAAAGAGCCTTAAAGAATAAAAATCATTTCCAACTTATTGAAGTATAACACAATAGTATTAAGATTTGGAGGTTTGAGTATGAGAGGATATGAATTTTAATGGTAAAAGGAATGGATTATGATTATGAGAAACTTGATGGTATTGATTTTGTGATTATAGATGATTTTTGGATGAGTTTGTGATGGAGTTGTGGAGAGGAATTTAGAATTATCTAGAGGCAGGAAGACGAGTCGAGAGTTTCCATTTTGAGCCACAAGTATAAAGCCCATTTAAAATCAGTTCCGGCGTCTTGAAAGGGGGACTACTCGAGTAGTTTGATTACTCGAATATCTTTTTTTTTAGTTTTCTATTATTTCTATATTCTTCAAAACGCCATATTTTATTCGTTAATCGTTGCATCTTGTTCAAATTTGAAGACAAGCTTCCTGACATACTTATCTTCATATCCAATGGTGGAATTTGTGTTTAAAGTTGTAAAATAATTTATTTTTAATTTTCTAATATAAATATTTCTAATATTAAAACATTGTAATTGTTACTCTTTTATTCATTCTCCAATCTTCTATGTAATGCCAAAATTTCATAGTTCATTATTATTAATATTACAATTATTTGGCATAAAATTTAGGATGTTACGGTACTCAGCTGACATCTAAAATATAATTTGCCGATACTCTTGAGTCTCCACATACTCAACTTTCTCGATCCCTAAATTATATTAATGTTGAACTGATCCAAACTCAACTCAACAGTCTCATAACGTAGTCTAAAGAAAATGGTAGGAAGATCGTCATTAGGCCTAATGACTTGGTAGGTTAGCAAAATCTTTAACACTACTCTTGGCAATTAAGGTGCTTTAACTTCATCCATAGCATGTAGTCTAAATCTCTTCAGTATCTCCCGGACCCCCTCATTCCAATCTAAAGCCTTGAGATCTTAACGGTTTGGATAAGGGGTTTTAGTTTATTGACACCCCCACTTAATCACTTGACCCTCCTTTTTTGGTGAAAAACCAAAATTGCCCTTTTTTTTCTGGGTTTATGGCTAGATTGGGGGGGGTGTAACGCCCACCGGAATTATCCTCGAAATTATAAATATTAACTGAAATAGTAAGTAGATATCAAGCAGATATTAGATGGATATTATGTGAATGAATGTTATAAAAATACTATGTGGATTCTATGTGAATATTAAGTGAATTTCAATGAAAACATCACCCAAAGATTTTGTCATATCTCATTCGTTAACCGTTGGATCGTGCCCAAATTTGGAGGCAAACTTCCTAACCCTCTTGTCTTTAAATCCAACGGTGGAAATTTCATTTGGAGGCCAAAAAGCCTAGGTAATCGATTTCCAAGGCCAGTAATCGATTACCAGGTCAAAATTTCAAAGTTTGACCAAATTTAAGCCTAAGTAATCGGTTACCAGGAAGTGGTAATCGATTACCACGACTCTGATGAGTCAGAGTTAAGGCGGTTTGAGGACGAATGGCTGAGAATTTCCCACGATTTCAACCACACAATGCCACAAAAATCACCCTAGCACTGTTCCTAATTGAAAGGGACATCTTAGGGTTGATAAAATTAAATTAGAGAGGGAGTATTCAACACACAAACACAAGAACAACTCCCAAACTTGCTGCAGAAACCATTTTCCTGTCATCAACTTGGCTCGATTCGTTTTCCATGATCTGAACTTCAAACCCTTACAAATCTTATACCAAATTAAAGCTCGTTTAACCCTCTTCAATTTGGTACCAAGTTTGCTCGATTTGGTGGTCTGTAGAGAAAGATACAGACCTGCAAAGTGGGGTGGTCAAATCTGAAATCTGAGTTTCAGAATCAAGGAGCTTACTTTCCTTGATTTGTGTGGTAAGCTCGAACATCCTTTGAGCTCCAAAATTGTTTTATTTTCAAGTTGACATATCCTAGTTTTGATTCTAATCCTTGATCACGATTTGTTGTGACTTATTCTTGATGAAAAACCCTGATCTTTTTGCCTTGTTAAATTGAAAACAGAGAACTTGTGGCTGAAACCAAAACTTGGGATTTTCCCAACAAACTTGTTTCTCTCTGCTCCAAATCGATCCAAACACTTGAGATAGGTAAGGGAGAAGTTATCCGGGTGCTAGAATAATAATCATGCAGCTGGAAATATAGGAGTTCCAAGGAACTCAAGGGCAAAAGTGATTTTTATGCAACATGAATTGGATTTATGACTTGGAGGTCATTTCAATTCTAATTCTTGATTTGAGCAAACTCTATTTGTTGAAAATATGCTGAATGAATCCCTGAATTGGTTGGTTTTACAAAGAAATTGAATTTCATATGCTAAGTTGTGATTTTACGATGTTTATGCATGTTGAATGAATTGAATATGTAAGTAATGATTTGTTGCCTGAAACATGCATGAACATGTCTAAATATATGTGTTTTTAATCTGTTTTGACTTGAAATTGGTTAAAGTGAAGTGTAATAAAGACTGGTATGTCAAAACCCAATTCAATGTGCATTCTATTGCAGGGTAATCGATTACTAGGGTTAGGTAATCGATTACCAAGTACAAATTTACACTAAAAAATTCAATTTTCACGTGATAATCGATTATCACCTTATGGTAATCGATTATTATGACCCCTGAATTGGAAAATATCAATTTTTATGACATGTAACCTTAACCAACCCTTACTATTGATGATGGAGAATATATTTGTGAATATTTGACCATTGTAGATGGCAAATATACTGATGTTTGATTAAAGGTTTGAAATTATGAGGATGAATGTTGCATTAAATTGCATTTGCATTCGTATAAGGATTATCGAATGTCGAGATAGAATGGTGAGAAGAAATAACTTAATGAAGATAAGTGGTGATTGGCATGGTCCCCCTTGGTCCTGAGTATCAAGGTGATGCACACGAGTTTCAAGTATCTGCCATGGGTGTGGTCCCACCTTGGTCCCGAGTATCGAGGTATGCACGAGAGTTGTACGTATCCTCCCAAAAGTCTCGGTTTCGAGAATCGAGCAAGTCTCGGTCCCGAGTATCAAGCGATATCAAAAGATTATAAATATCAAAAATAAATATAAAAGAATGAATTGTGGATATAGAATGCATAAGAGAAGGATCCAGTGATTATATTAGGGAACTAAGTTAGAAAAGAATTGTTCATACCTATGGAGATGTTTGTGATTGTCTTTTCTAGCTTATATTGTTTATTATTCAATGATATGCTTCGGCTATGACTTACTCCCTGCCCTTTGTTTGTTAGGTCCTAGCTCAGAATCCGAACCACGTGGAGTTGAGGCTACTCCCTGATGGGGAGTGGCATGGGGTGGGCGTCGCATTCTCCTGGAAGGGGAAGTGGAGATTCTTATCTACCACCCGAATCCTCTTCCTCAGATTCGTCCCCTCCAATCAAGGATTCCCATAGTGGAGTCACATATATTCCACCTATCCTAGGGGAATAATGACAACTTATGAACTTTTTTGTTTGAGTTTCGAACCAAAGCTCTGGGTTATGTTTTGTATTGTGATATAATGTGTATAGGTGTATATAACTCGGAGTTTATCCTTATGACTGTTGACTATATGATGATGTATAACTTGAGTTTTTATGATTAATGTATCATGATGTATACTCCTTCCGGTCCATATTATAAGCACCATTTTTGTGAGAGAGAAATGGTGCTTATAATATGGACCGGAGGGAGTATTATTTGATGGCGTGGTTCGAGTTTATGGTGATGTGTTGAGTCGAATTAGTAACGTCTTAAATTTATTTTCGAAAAGGAAAAAGTAAATCCACGTTTTTATATAAATAAATGAATATAAATTTAGGGCGTTACAGGGGGGAGCGAGTTGCAGAATTTGACACTCTCGCTGGGGCTTCAGCGAGCATTCGAAAAAAGAAAAAAAATAAAGCTCGTTGAGGATCCAGCGAGCTGCACAATTCCACACTCACGCTGGGGCCTCAACGAGCATTCTATGAACAATATTTTCCTGAAGAATATTAGTGCTTGTATTTACTTGGACTCTCTTTGCAGGTGATGAATGAAGGACCTGGACATATCCCAATGCACAAGATTCCTGAAAACATGCAAAAACAACTAGAATGGTGTAACGAAGCACCTTTCTACACACTTGGTCCCTTAACAATTGATATTGCTCCTGGTTATGATCACATCACCTCTGCAATTGGTGCTGCCAATATTGGGGCACTGGGTACTGCTCTTCTTTGTTATGTGACTCCAAAAGAACACCTTGGGTTATCGAACCGGGATGATGTGAAGGCTGGAGTTATAGCATACAAGATAGCTACATGTGCAACTGATTTCTGCTCCATGTGTGGCCCTAAATTCTGCTCCATGAAAATAACCGAGGATGTGCGCAAGTATGCAAAGCAACATGGCTATAATGATGCTGAGGAAGCCTTACAACAAGGGATGGAGGCTATGAGTGCCGAGTTTCGAGCTACCAAGAAAACTATTAGTGGAAGGGGCTACAATTTCACACTCACGCTTGGGCCTCAGCGAGAAAATAAAAAAAAATAAAGCTCGCTGAGGGGTCAACGAGCTATTCTAATGGCATAAATCACTTAGCTTGCTCCAGGGTCAGCGAGTATGTAAAATGACATAACTCACTGACCCCTTAGCGAGCTTTATTTTTTTTTTTTCAATTTTTGAATTCTCGCTCAAGCCCTAGCGAGTGTGTTATAAACCCAGAAAAAAGGACAATTTTGGGTTTTGGCAAAAAAAGGGAGTCAAGTGATTAAATTGGGGGTTAATAAACTAAAACCCTAGATAAGAAGTCTTGTTGACTGGACCAAGTCGAATTTGGCCCTAGCCCATTGTGGAATCCTGAGAGCCCATCAAAGTGGAGGATGATTGTTCTTAACCATAATTGATGACAGTTCTTGCAATATGAACGATCGTCAATATGGGTTTTTTAAGAACAAGTCTCCTTTAGGGATTTGCTAATATGAGGAAAGTGGTTTTTTAGTTGGAACAAATTAGCATAGTATACCATATTATTGTAGACAAAAATAACCTTATGTATTTTTTAGAAACATGTTTTAAGAACATGGATATTTTAATAATTTCATTTTCTGGAATTAAAAAAAATAAACAAAATTCTCCACCCCAAACCCTTCAACGCTCGCTCCCTCCCTCCCTTCCTCCCTCCCTCGACCGTCAAAGGTAGAGTTCCTCTTGGTTTCTAAAAAGAATGCATTGAGAGGTTGAGGATTGTAAAACCATATAACATGAAAAATGGTTAACCCTTTCCAAGTTGATTCACACTCATTCACCAAGGTGGCTAGATATAGAAAAGTGTTTGGTTTAGGAGAGTTTTTAACATAACCATTCATAACAAAATCATCTTTAGAAATCAATAAACTTTTGGGTTTTGGAATTTCCACCCCATGCTTTATCCTCACACCCCAACTTAAACAATAAAATTACATTTGTATCCTTTATTAAAAATGTTAGTTTTTATACCTCAATTGTTATCCCCACACCCCATGAAATTAACCACACGCCCCATCCCTTTCATCTTCCAAAACCCCACTAAATATAACACCTCCAACACTTCAACACTTCAACACTTTAATCAAATCCTTATTTTCTTAAAACATCTCATAACCTCCAACCTTTCATCTTCCCATCAACCTCCCAACATTCTTATCATATTTTGCTCCATACCAAATTTGAAGGTTGCTTCTCTCGGTGCATTGCTCTTGTGCTCCTTGCTTCCTAAGGTATGTGCGTTTTTTTTTTCACTGTTCGTTACTATTCCGACGAACTAGTTTCGGAAAAATAAGTTCTTTTCCGACTCGGATATATCGGAACTTGGAAATTTATTTAAAAATAGCAACTTATTATTTTCGAAAATCAATTTTCAGAATTTTATTTGTTTTTCCAACATATATTTTTCGGAAAATCCTCATATATGTTGCAATGTGCCTCAGATCTGTTGTTTGGTTTAGTTTACCAACATAGACAAACACTATGTTGGTAACAGTTAAGTGGTTTAATTACATAATAACTTTTCTATGCATAAACTAGTGGATCCCAACCCATCCCGTATGTCAGTTTTAACTTTTCTTCCCATATTCAAAATAAGATTAACCTAGTGGTTATAGGTTGATAAAAAATCTAATTAAATTATTAATCAATTTTTGCTTCTTTGAAGTTTTCCGAAATTCAATGCTTAACTGATACTCTTTTTGGTCTTATATGTATCATTTTGGTGAAATTCACGTCCACCAAGAAAGTGAATTAAGATTGTCAGTAGTATTAGAAATGCAAACATTTAATTTACTTTTTCAAAACTATCCATGTAAGTGTTATTGAGATTCTAAAAAGTGTTGATTTAATAAAAATGTTTTTGTAAAGAATTAATTAAACGTTATTGGAAATTGGAAAAAGTTCTTGTAAATATGACCCAATTTTTTTTCCTAAAAGACCCAATATGGTCTTACAAATAGGACAGAAGAGTATCAATTATTCATACAACTTTTCTAAAATCAATCGAAACCTCACATTTATACAGCATATACTAAAATCAGAAAGTTGGGAAACAGAATGAGCGGCATAGTGACACAAATGTGCATTCACTCTAGGAATTAAATATGCCCTTCAAAGAAGTAAACATATACTAAAAAAAATAAATAAATAATCAGAGAATGATATTCTGGCAAGTTCGAATATATATATTTTTTTTACCCTAATGGAAGGAGAGAATAAAACAGAAAAAAGGAGCCTATAATTTTTCCTCCTTTGTCAACAATTTCCGCCAAAAATTCAGTACCGTATAGCAAATGCATTTAAAAACAATCAGACGCATCTGAGTAGTAAAATGTTGCTGCAGCAGTGTCGTTGCGAGACCACACTCAGCTTGAAGATGATTGCATGTCCCCAAACACTTTTTCCTATGAATGAATAGCCTGCAATAGAAACTAGTCTTTCAAAACTATGAAGCCACGCAGTACTATAGGAAGAAGCAGTCCAACAAAATGATAGAACATCAAACAAAGCTTAAAGGCAAACAATTAAAGCCACCATGCATCTTATATCTAGTAACGATTAAAACAACAGATTATTTACACCTCAGCTGAATAAAAGATGGAGGATTCTAAGGTACCTACAATTGGATCGAGCATACGATTCATTCGACAGCCACTCGCTGTAAACTTTACTATTTAGGCACACTTTACCCTTTTGAGAACTGGATTGAGGATCAATATTCATTCGATAGTCACTCGCTGTCAGTGTCAACTATACAAAGGACCAGAAAGTTCTATATCTAAGATGAATGTATGACATGAAAAATGTCATACACAGAAATGAATCACTATTTAAAGCAGAACAATCTAAAGACAAGATCAGAGCCATACCACAAATTAAATTAGTCTTCCTCCATTGGAACATTTGGAATATCAAATCTATCTTCTTCAATAGTCTTGTTTATCACATATACTGGAGATAGTAATGGGTTGTCAAGGAAACGATGATCAACACAATCAATAAAATAATCATTATGTTATAATTAGAAACAAGATATATTTAAAATGAGATCTTTGATTTGGATAAAAAAAAGTCACTAAAATTGAAGGGATAGAATAAAACAAAGGATCTTGTTGTCCCTTTTAATGAGTCCACCATGTCTTGAACCTATGAACCTATTCAACCAAATGAGAAAGATATTCGCTCTCTCCATTATTTGTCTTGCTTTCATTTCAAATTCAACCAAGCAATCCGCAAAAGCCTCTTTTTCTTACCAACCATGACTACTAGATTCAACAAGATCTTTCAAATGGCATCGATCAATTAAAAGGGATAACCTCCAATAAACCAAGACATTCATTTGTGGAAACAACATTCATTTGTAGTTATGTCCATGTATTTTTTGACTTGCAGCTGAAAGACTGAATAGGTCTTTAATGCTTTAACTAGATCTTTCAAATGGAAATCCCTTCAATCAAAAGGGACAAAACACTCGAAACCCAAGTGCAGCAACTACATAGAATTGCACATGCATTTTCTTGAGCCTTCATATCAGCATGTTTCTTCTAGGAATTTCTACTCTAGATGTTTGTAAGCAGACCATAATGTTTGCCAAGGGTGAACTGTTAACACCAAAAATATTAAGAATTTAAGATATCTAATTTTGAGTTGAGGGTCCTCAGTTTTTCTTGCAAACTCTCATTTTCAGCTTCCTGTCTATCAGAAGCAATTCCATGAAGACTTTTCAGTTTTCCCATTATTAGTTCTCTATATAATAGGAAACCTCTTTTCTACCATTATCAACATTCAAAAACTTGTTAACCTCTGATTTTTCACCTCAAGCTTCCCTTGATCATCCGGCATTAGGCAAACTACAGATGCAATGCCATATGTGTCACCCTTACAAAAGAAAAGTAGGGTAAATAAGAAACAAAGAAAAGGATATATATTGGCATAAGATTATCCTCCTTTTCTCCTCTGTTGATGCTGATGTTCAGCTCTTCAATAATTTCAGGAGTAATCTGCAGTAGAAGAAATTAATATCAAATACAGACAGAAACTTGAAATACAAGAAAGCAGCTCATCAAAGACAGTGATCCTACTAAATTATGATAATGCTTTTCCACAAGAACCCTTAAGTTATCCTTATCTTTCTTCTGGAGCGCATCTTTGTACCTGGAAGAATAATCCAAGGAGAAAATCATGAAATTCAAAATCCTACACGGAAGTTAACCATCACTACAACTTTGGATAGCATAGTATAGCATGATTCAACAATAGTACAGGATACATGGAAAGCAGAAAGTGTAACATGCACAAAGGGATCAAATATAAGAACACAATTGACAAACATTAAAACCGTTCAAGTCAAAACAGCAACATTGGAAAACAAATAATGTTTCTTAACAATGTAACAAAGCAAGGAGGGACACAAATAGGTCAAAGAATTAAAGATGAGGAATCATTGAGAAATCTCATAAAATGAGCAACAACTGCATCAACAGCACTAAAGGGCAAAGCATACTTTTTCTCGACAAGAAGCTTTATGAAAAAGCTGCAATTGTTATAAAAAATTAGTTTCTATCATCTATTGAGTGGAAAAAACTAAATGAGTTTTATAGAGCTGAAACTTTTGTAAAATGTCAGCTAAAAAAAGTAATCAGATTGAGAAAGTGTATTTTAGAGTGGTCATTTAAGCAATTTTCAAATCAGACTTCTCTTTTTGAAAAAATGACTTTTCAAATTCACGATTTGCCAGCAATAATTAAGTACTTTCGATCCATTAGTTGATAACTTTTAGTCTTTGTATGAATTTAGAAATGGTTTCAACATAGAATACCTTATAATGCCCCAATATTCCATCCCATCAAGCATCACTAGCGCAGCACTGAAAACAAAACCAGAAGTTTGGGTGCATCAAATATAAAATATGAATCATATACAAGTAAACAAATGTCTTTTGTATTGAGCATCCACTTCTAATAGAAACTTCTAAACTTTAAGTAACAACAAATGCAAACTGAAAGACTTGCCACTATATTAGTACATAGCAACATAAAAAATTTAAATAAATGAAAGAGGTGAAGAAAATAATACATTTCTAATAATTCAAAAAATTCTTTTAACTTTTCAATAGAAGAGCCACAGCACTTCTGTAACAGTGAAGATGAAAAAGATTGTATGCAATTTTACTAACTAATTGTAATAAGGAGTTATCTTCAATTAGTTATTTTCAAATAAACTTTCACTTTTACTATCTAACGTGCCAAAAAGCAACTCTGAACCACTAGCAAACAACTCATTAAATTCCACCTAAGAATACCAAACACTTTCTATGCAGTGAATTTTTATATTTTGAAGTTAATTTGTCAAAATTAGCATGCCAAGAATAAAGTGAAGGAACAGAAACCAACACTCAACTATGGCAGCAAACATCTCAAAAAACACTGCCAAGGAAACCAAACACTTGCTCTGCAACCAATTTTCAAAGTTAGTATTAACCAAGTCAGCATACCTTGAATAAGGTGTAGGAATAGAAACCTTTTCTATAATGCTCCGAATAATGTGTGCTTCCCTGACGGTGCATGTTCGTGACTGTACATGAAAAATATTGTCAAAACCCGTAAGAAAAATGAAGATGTGGATTTGCTAGTTATGTTGGGAGTGCTTATGGTTTGTGTAAACTATAATAAAAACGAAATATACGCTTTCAGTGAATAAATCACAAAATTATGATCATCGCCAGAGGGGATATCCTAATAATTTCGTGAATTAAAGGTGCACCTGTTCTACTGAACCTGAGAAGACATGGATGTGGTGACTCAAACAAGACCAGACTTAATTTTAGTATTCAAGCGTCGTTTCAAAGCAATTTGTAAGTAATTGTCAAAGTAGCTAAAAAGAAAAGACCAACAAAAACAGAAAGAGGGTAAATTCCCTACATTATGTGCAACCTTAATTTTAAAGGTTGTTTAATTTTCTAAATCAGGGTAGCACTCTTTCTGTCAATTTTGCTTTTCTAGTTCATTTCTCATTCTACACGCATGTTATTCTAAACGCTACTCCACCTAAGAAAACATCAACGAATGATTAAGCTGGAACAGGAAAAAGTTTAAAATTAGAAACAATTGTATACCTCACACAATGGGAACACTATTCCCTTAAAGAATGCTCCAGGTTTGTACAATGCCTTTTTCAGTGATCGATATAGAGCAAAATGCAGGCGCTTGTTCTTTCTTATATCCTCTCTCACTCTTGGAAGCAAGAAAAGCTTGTAGAATCGTGCTATCTTTTCCACACTAAAATTAGAAGCAAAAATCCTAGTGGCTTGAAACATAGCATTTGGTGACCAATTCTCGGGTTCAGTTATATACAGGACCTGCTCCCAGTCCTGCAAGGAAGGGATGCATTTGAATGGTTTCGGTATTTTGCCTGCTGTATACTTGCTAAGATGAATCCCAACCCTGAATTATGGATGATTAAAAAAAAAACAAAAAAACAAAAAAAAAAAACAGTGAGGCATGATAAGAAATCCACATATCAACCAGCTCGGAAACTTGGTGGAAAAGACTTCATTAATCTAAATGATCATGAAAAGAAATTGAATTAAAATTGAAAATACCCCTTGTATATGTCAATTCTGGATTTATCCATCTTGGGTTCAGGTCGAATATCTGCACACAACAATATAATAAACAACAAGAAAAGTAAAAGCAATCCTCCAAGCAGGTTGAACAAGGTAAGGAAAAATGCAATTCAATATTACCCGAAGCAACAGATACATCTTTTTCTTTTATTTTTTTAATAACAATGTCTGCAAGTGATTTCTGCTGATCCTGCCCCTTTGATAAGAATGCCTCCATTATTCTTTGGTCCTCCTCATTAATCTCCTCCTGAATTTCAAATGATGAATAATGAATAACAACAAATAAAAAGGCAAAACCAGATAATTTTGACTATTATGATGAAAGATAAAAATCTTAATTCTGTCAAAAATTGACTATTATGAAGTAAGAAACGCCAGAATCCCAGAGAATTTTGCTGATTCTATTCATCATGGTAACTAAGCAGCGAATGAATTTTGTATTGTTGTTCTATTTCAGGAGAGAAAAGAGAAGTACAACCGTTTTATCAAACTTATAGCCAGACACAAAAGGTATTATGATTTCATGTAAATCACCTTGCCAGAAACATTTATAAGGAGTCATTCTTTTTCAAATCCGAAACAAACATACCCCTGCTATGCGAATGCCAAAACCAAGAAAAGATTCTACCATCATCTTTACAATAGTTGTTAGCTCATCTTTCTCTTATATCCATTCGTTCCTTCATTATCCTGTAACTTGTTTAGAGAGTCCACTCATCTAAAAGCTCTAAAGTGATTTTGCCTCTAAATCAAGCAAACAGAGGTGTATATCTACCCTACCAACAAATAGTTGGTCTAATAGTTGGGCAAAGCTAAACCTCAAGGTGTCGAACCAAAGTTTGATAGTCCTAGTAGGATTAATCCATAGTCAAAAGGGCAAGGGTGACGTATACCATGGCGGGAAGAAATAAAATAAATAAAGAGCCGTTTCATACGTAGTGTTTCAAGGTTATGCACAGATTTTAAGAAATTGTTGAATTATGTAAGAATTTGGTATATTTTGACTATAATGCCCCTATATAATCGAGAGTAAAAGATATTGGAAGTGAAAAAAAAAAGTTTAAAATAATAAAGGTGTGTTGGGAAAAATTATGTATTAAATTTTGTAAAAGAACAATACATATGAAACATGAGAAAAAACAGTATGCTGAAACTCTATGATCACAGCATATGAAACGGAGGGAGTAACTCACTTCATATCCACCATACTGGCTCTGTGTTTCAGAGAAACCGCCAAAGTCATCGATGTCGCCGTCATCATCTTCCTCGACCTTGGGAAGTTCTTCAATACCATTGAAGAAGGAACCGTTAGTGTTATTCTCATTATCCTCCTCGTGGTGAACCTCCTTGAGTTGAATCAAAGCTTCCTTCATGATCTTGGAACTGATGTTGGATTCGATCAGGTTCCCTTCTTTTTGGTGCTTTTTGGGAGCTTTGAAACGCTTCTTCACGCCACGGGCTTAGTGCCACACGGATCAAACCGTTCAGGATTCTGAATCCTTTGCTTCATCTTCCCCATATAAGATGGTATGATACGAGGGAGGATTTGTTTTCGCGGCGAAATACGAATACCTGTTTCTCTCTGCGTAAAGCTGATTACTCTTTTTCACGTAGGCAGTGTGGAATGAGGGTTTAGGTTCATGAGTCGAGTTTTGACATGCTGTGCATGGCTTTCACTAACTTGTTTTGGGCCCCTCCTTTGAATGGTTTCAGATTTATCTCTAAGCATTTGGATTAACTTTTTTTTTTTTTTTGATAATTGGATTAACTTTTTTTTACTTGACACTAAAAAAAATAGTTAATATTGTTAATTTGTTATTATTTAGAAATTGATAATACTCTGTATATTTTTTAAAATTATTTTTATGATTATTATTGGAAATTTAAAATTGTAAAAAATATTAAGTACAATTAAAAAAAATATTAAGTAAATAAGAGTGTTTGTAAAAAAAAAGTAATTAATGTTATTGGAAATTAAAATAAAAATTTATAAAACGAGACAAGCCTGACCCATAACACTATCTAGTGCTTATATTTAAAGACAGAGGCGAAATAGATTAATTTGTCTCCCAAAAAATTGTGTCAATTAATTTTTTATTTTTAAATTGCGTTTCAAAAATTGGAAAAAAAATTGAAAAAGATACAATATAATATGAAATTGCGTTTTTATTCCTCTACAATAAAGTTTATTTTTATTATAAAAAAAATTATTTTAAAGAAACCTCTTCATTGAAATTCCTGCCATATTAGGCATGAAAATCGAATCTTTGAATTCAAAAATGACTTCAATGCAATGAACATAAATTCTAACCGCGTTTAGATTTGCATTACTAGACGTTGTAATAGTACATGTACCAAATGCCTATAAATTGATATCCCTTAGAAATCCATTTTTTGCGTCTCTCTTGACCTACTGCACCCTTCCTCATAGTCCATATTGCTCTCAATCTCATTATGCCCATTCCATCAAGCCATGTCTAACCCCAAGGATTTAGCTTGTCTAGTCCAAGGATGAACAATGGTCGCCAAAAGATTAAGATGAAAAATATGATTAATGAGAGAAAATTGCAATTTACATTCTCTAAGCAACGCAATCAACTTTTAAAGAAAGATAAAGAGCTTTCACCCTTTCTAGTGCAGAAATCACTCTCGTTACTTTCTCTTCTAGAGAAAATTCTTAACCTCTAACCACCTCAACATCATTTTGTTCATTAATTGCTATTAGATGAGCCCCCATAAGCAGGAGCCATGTCATTTATAGAGGCTCAACGTAGTGATAATGTGGGCAAGCTAAATGTGAAGATGATTCAGATCAATGTGGATATGTAGACAGAGAAGAAATGCAACAGTGAGCTAAATGGGATGCTTAACATTCTACAAACTCAGTTCAAGTGAGTTGCTCTAATTGTGGGGATGAACAATGCACAACTTGTTGGTGATAGTTTGCAAAACTATCATGTAAAAATGTGAATTGATGTATTGATTCACTAGTGAATAGAAGTATTAGTTCATGAGTATATAGGTGTGTCCTTTCATCAATGAAGGGGCATTTCATTACTCATGAACAGACACAACTATTGATAAATCTATTTTAAATAGAATTCCCCTAGCATGAAAGTGAGATATAAATTCTAATATAGAAAATCTTCTCTAAATCATTCAGATCCTTTCTTGAAAGTGAGATTATCAGAATTGTTGGCTGCTAATCTCTGAGTGCTTGGATAAATCCTAGATTCGATTTGCCATAACCCTGCATCAATTAGTGGGGGCGAAAACCAACTTAAGGACAGTGTTGTTGAACACGTTTCAAGTACATAATTATTATTATTATTGTTGTTTCCTATTATCCTTTGCAAATACAATTATCCAAGTCTATGTTTTTTTTCACATATTAGAGAGAATTTCTAATTGGAACTTTGCTCAAATTGAGTGTTAGTGTCATTGATACTCTTATGTATGTTATGCATTGTACAAGAACATATATTTCTTTTGAAAGCTTGCAAGGTACATAATTGATCAAGGATTGATCATTGAAAAAAAAATTGGAAGAGTTATAGGATTTTTCCAGCGATGCCGGAAGGATACATAAATGCTAGTTGGAATAACTAGTGCAAGTGACAATAAACTTATGCCTGAATGGATATTAATCCTTGGCGGATAATTAATTTCTTGAGATTCAAAGAAATGGACATGTAAATCTTTCCACTTTGGAATTAGAGTATGTTGATTTAGTAGAGACATGTAAAGATGCAAAATGATTGGAAGACATGTTATGAGAAATATTGTTTTGGCCACAATTGATGTCAATCATATCTTTACACTGTGATAGTGAAGTTAATTGCTATGTCTAGAGGATTTAATAAATACCAAAAGTCCAGACATGATTGTTGAGACATGAATTTTCCTAAAGAATGATTTGTGATTGTATAATTACAAATTAATGTGTCAAGTTAAGAATGATTTGACTGAACTCTAAAAGAGAAGTTTAAGGAAAATCATCAATGGGAATGGGATTGAAACCCTTTAATAAAAGTCGTCAATAATAGAAACTTAACTCCTCTCTGGAAGACCTCTAGTCCAAGAGTTCAATGGGTAACAACAAGTTATTGTAAGTGACTTTGACACTAGAGAAATTTACCATTCCAAGTTCATATTGGTCCACATAGGATTAACAGTGATTCTGGGACCAAATTTACAGCGAAAAGAAACATAAGGGACCAATATGAAACCAAAAAAACGTAAAGGACCAATTTGAAATTGAAAAATAAGGTAAGGGATAAAATGAGTAGTTTAGCCACATAATTATTATTATTGTTGTTTCCTATTATCCTTTGCAAATACAATTATCCAAGTGAGTTGTCTTCTCTACTCCATACCATTTTCCTACACAACTTGATCAGGTTAAGTGTGCCTTGGAGGATATGAAGAAGACTGTCACTCGCCTCTTGCCATTCAAGGAGTTGCTACTAATCCATTGCCTTGCTCTCCCACCAAAAAACTTTTGGTGCTTCATCGATCACCATGTCCTACAACCTAATCTTTTTGCAGTTCCCTTCATCCTAAATGCTACTAAATCGTCCTATGATGATGCCTAGTCATTTGTTTGATGGAGTTATGTTGATGCATCACCTAGGCTTCAACGACAAGGTAGGATTTGGATTCTTTTTATTCGCTTTAGATCCTCCCCAAAAGGTGCTCTTATTTTCTTTAGTTTAAATCCTTTTTATATTTTGATTTCTATTTAGCATAAGCTTTAACATATAATTACTTCTTATAGCTTCACATTAAACCAAACATCAAAATATAATAGGCTTGAATTAAAATGATATTTCAATTAAGAACTACACTTGTTGCTATTATAATAAACTAGCATGTATCACGCGCATAAAATTGATGAGATTACAGTGATTAAAAAATATTTGTTCTCCAAAAGAAAAAGAATAAAGTAAAGTAGATAATTTTTTTGGTCAAATATTTTAATTTAATATTACTAGTATTAATTTTATTTTTATGTAATAATTATCTAATACTAAATCGAAATATTCTAAATTTAGTTATATAATCCATCTAGTGGTCCAAATCCTCTCATATTGTTGAAGCTAAGGTGACTCATCAACATGCGCCTTGCAAACATATGAATGGGTTACAACACAGGAGAGTTTAGTAGTATCGGTGGTGGTGGAACTTGAAACAAATGAGGTGGAGGAAGACATAATGGTTGATGAAGCAACAAAAGGTTGCTAGAGGATGAGACAGCTGGAAAACGCCAAGGGGGTTTAGATGGAACATCCTAAATAACAAACCTCTTAGCAAATGGAGTGAAGCTTCTCTTAAGCTCATCTAAAGCTAACATGAACTAATCAAGTTGTGCATTGCTCATATCCTCAATAAAAGAGCAACCCCCCATAACAACATCCAAACATTTTTACGCATCAGATTTAGCTCATTGTTGCTCTTTTTATCTGTCATGTTATTTGCATTGAGAGTCAACTCAACATCTAGGTCATGCAATATGGCATTGTGTTGATCTTCTATAAATTGCATGACTTCCAAGCTCCTAAAGGGCTCATCTAATCACGGTCAATGATCAAATCAACATCGCGGTGGTTAAAGAAGAAAATCTTTTCTCCAAAAGTAAACTAAAAAGAGTGACTTCAACAACAAAAGGGTTCCAATATCACTATCTTTCTTGAAAAGTCGATTGTGGCTCTTAGAGAAGATAAGTTGCGGATTTCTCTCATTGGTCATCTTTTTTATTTAAATCTTTTGGCGACCCTTGCTCATCCTTGGACCAAACTTGACTAAATCCATGGGTTAGACATGGCTCAATGGAATGGGTACCATTAGATTGATCAGAAAATGGGTTATGATGAAATGGCACAAGAAATGACTTTTGAAGGGGTTTTTCCAAAAATTCTAAAATACCATTTCCATGCTTAGAATGGTAGCTATTTCAATGTAAAGGAATAATAAGCACAATAAATTTCATAGTACGTCTTATATTTTTTATTCTCTTTTTACAGATGAAATGGACATGGAAAATTTCATGGTTGAGCTTAATTTTATCATTGTTTGATTTATAAAATGGATACATAAGGTGGAAAATATTAATAATGGTTAGACATGATTAAATTATTTCGAAAGTTCAAATTTTAGTGAAAATATTTTGACAATTAAAATGTTTTAAATAAAAGAATTTTCAATTTTTTCTTCCATGAAATACATATCTCCATATCCAAGACCCAATGCCAAATAATCTGAATCACGATCCATAGGCATTCTAGAAACAAGACCTAAATTGGACCATTGGTTAGGCCCGAAACAGATTTGGGGTATACGTTTACGCAACCCATGTTATTATTATCCTGTAATTAATTATCATAGCTTGACTTGATTATCAAGAATCTTAAAATAAAAGTATTAAATTTTATTTTTTTTGGTAAAAGAAATAATTCATTACCAACGAACAAAATGTAACACAACATAAAAGGCCATATCCAATGAAGTAGCCACCTTCTAGGAAGGGTTCTACTCAAAGAACATGCCTAAAACTCAATCAAAGATGTTGCCACCTTCTATGAAGGGTTCGGAACCTGGATCAAGCCAAAGTATTGAAATGTTTAACCAAATATGAACCAGCAAGAAAACAGCTAACAACTCATAATTCTATTCTAATTCTATTAACAATTGTGCTATTGTTCCAATCAGTAAACCGTGGGTAACAATAGCTTATTCTTCAAGCAATCTCTCTAGTAAGCACCTTCATTATTTGGTCCTGATTTCTTTGAGTGTTGTTGAAAATTTTGAGGTTCCTTTCCATCCAAGTATGGTAAATTGTTACAGCAAACACAACATAAATGCACTTCTTCCTTTTCCTGTCCTTAAAAGCATGTCGAATCCACCTGCTCCAATTGGCGAATCTACAAGGCCAATTAGCAATTCCTATCCATAAGCAAGCTTTAGATAACAAGCTTTTAGACCAAGGACATTCAAAAAATAAATGGTCTCGAGATTCTTGGCCTGCTGCACAAAGAAAGCAGTCAGTTTGATCAATGAATAACCTGTCCCTTGTCTTCAGTTTTCCATGCACATTGAGCCAAGTAATGAACTTGCACCGAAACAATGTTCCAAACAAATTGACAAAGAGGGAAGTCAGGAAGATTACCCATGAGGTAATTATAATCACTACTGATAGGTGTGCTGGCCATCAGAAGCTGCACTCCAATTCCAATTTGAAAAACCTGGCTTCATCCTATCCTTGACCTTGATCAATTGTTTCCAGCACCAGCTGTCATTCGGTTTAGCAACACAGTCCCAGAAATTAGCTTGCTTTAAGTACATAGAACTTATCCACTTAACCCAAAGACAATCCTTTTTTGAGTCAATATGCCAAATCTGTTTTGCAATAGCAGCAGCATTCCATAGGATTGTATTTGTAATGTTCAAACCTCCTTTAATTTTGGGCCTATAGATTATGTTCCAAGCTATAGCTGCTGAATAATGCCCATTCTGATTAACACCCCAGAGAAATTCTCGACATTTTTTCTCAACTTCTCTTAGCACAGCCTTAGGGATTATAAAAATAGTTGCCCAATAAACATGAAGGGACATCAAAACTGAATTGATAAGACAACATTTACCTTGATAGGATAGATGCCTGGACTTCCAGGAGCTGATTCTTTTAGTGACTTTTTCAACCAAGATCCTGCAGGTTGCATTAGACCACTTCCTTGAAGAAACTGGCATGCCCATATATCTGAAAGGAAAATTACCCCTTTGAAAACCAGTAAGATTTAGTAATTCTGCTTGTTTATCTGGATTAAGACCAGCCAAGTAAATGTGAGACTTTTCCAAGCTTGGTTGTAGCCTTGAGCTTTCAGCAAAGTCTTGAAAAGCAGAACATAATATTATGACACTTGTAGGGTGCCCTTTACAAAAGACCATAAGGTCATCTGCAAACTTTACATAAGGGATGAAACCTAAAATTCCTGTGAGCAGTAGCTTGTTGCAGGCTTCTTGTCAAAACTTCCATAGCCAAAACAAAAATCAATGGAGACATAGGGTCACTTTGCCTTATTCCCCTAGATCCAGCAAAAGATTCAGACCTCTGCTCATTTATACTGATGAAGAAACTAGTAGAGGTAATGCATTCCATAATCCAGCTCCTGAATTTCTGAGGAAATCTATAAGCAGTCAGCATGTCTTCAATAAATTGCCAATCCAAGGTGTCATAAGCCTTCCTAATGTCAATTTTCATAAGGAATCTAGGAGATATCTTCCTTCTTCCATATTACCTAAGCAGTTCTTGAGAAATCAAAATGTTATGGACAATGCTTCTATCTTGCACAAAAAGAGTTTGGTTATCTTGGACCAAACTTGGCAGAACAACACTAAGCCTTAAGCACAAAAGCTTGGAAATGCATTAATTGATAAATGATAATACGTGTGTTTATATCTTAGCGAGATCTAAGACGATAAAAGAAGATTTATCTTAAGCACCAAAAATTATGATCATGATACTACACTTCATAGGTCATAAGTATCGACATCTCCCCAATTGTGTTTATTCCTTAGCAAGTTCATCCCCCCAATTGTGTTTGTATACCGATAAATTGTACGTTGTGTATACGGAGAATGCCTCAGTCCCCTGTATGAGGCTGGTATTTATAGGATCAAGATGGTTTCCTAGTCTGATGTATTCTCTTGATGAATCTTCTATATGTGAGAGTAATATTCGTATTATCTTACCTCTAAAGAGATAATCAATAATCTTCTATCTTTACTGATAATCCAGCGATAATATGCTCTCAATCTTCAATATTGAGTTGCTTATCTTGTGGATATTTACTTAATGAATAAGTCTCGTGACTTATCTATAGATCAGGTCTTCCACCGAGCTCCTCCGAGTTATTCTAGGCCTGAAACCCCTTGACTGTAGGTTGTTCAAGCTCGCTTCATGTCACTAGAGTCTTACTACATGTCGTGGTAGATCTTCTATAGGTCATTGTGAATGGTATGTGTCCTTAACTTGCAACAGAACCAGAGCATTGCAGTTTAAAATGATTATGCTATTTGAGCTTGTAGAACCTCCTTGAGTCTATATACCTTTCAAGATTACTTGTCTCGTAGATTTTTCACTTTTCTTATCATTAACCTCGTAGAAATCACGCCATTCACGACGGATGTTGAAGCGGCAAGATTGTTGTTTTTTAGTGAAGGGTAGTTGTTGTTTATCCAACATCTTTGCATTTGTATTATCAGAATCATTATAAAAAAGATAGTGTTATAACAATCGGGTTGGGTGTTGGGCCTTCACAGCCCATGTTTGATTTCAACCCTTTAATGAAAAGGGAATTAGTTTTTTGACCTCCCAATTAATTAGTTAACCCCCTTTTTTTAAAAGACCCTATTAACCTTACTAAAAAGTAAACTATCCAAAATGCCCCTCCTTCCCCCATGCATGCAATCCTATTTTTTCTTTTTCCTTCTCTTCTTCTTTTTCAGGTTAATTCTCGAGCACCTTTCTCCTCCACCTCTTCCACTCTTCATCAACCCAAACCCACCTTTCTCCTCCACCTCATCAACCCAAAGAAACCTTCCTCCACTCTTCATCAACCCAAACCCACCTTTCTCCTCCACCTCATCAACCCAAAGCAACCTTCCTCCACTCTTCATCAACAAAGGTTCTTCTTCTAATGCAAGTATTCAACATCAAGCAAGTGAGAAGTTGATATTCTTCAAGTGCAACTGTTCATCTTCCTGCACAAGAACAACAACCTTTCATCTTCTTCAGTAGCAAGCAATCCATATACACTCATCAAGGTAATTCTATTACCGTAAACTTGTTCCTTGAGGTTGATATTTGAAGCGTTAGAGGTTTGAAGTGGTAAATATTAAGTTAGACATGTTGTTATGGTTTTTTTTTCACTGTTGCAGGGTGGCTCACTTGAGGGTAAGCGAGCCAAACAAAATGACTAGCTCGTTGATCCCTCAGCGAGGGTTATAAAATCAAGATTTTATTACCCTCGTTAGGGGGTCAGCGAAGGTTATAAAATCTTGATTTTATAACCTTCGCTGACCCACCAGCGAGGGTATAAAATCCAAGATTTTATAACCCTCGCTGACTCCCAAGCAAGGCTTATAAAATAATGATTTTATAACACTCGCTTACCCCACAACGAGTGTTATAAAATCAAAATTTTACAACCCTCGCTGTGGGTTCAGCGAGTGTTATAAAATTTTGATTTTATAACACTCGCTAACCCCCAGCAGGCCTCCCCGAGACCACAAGGGCAGAATTAATTGAGCGTTTGAACAAGAACAGAGATCTCTTTGCTTGGACCTCGGCAGACATGTTGGGGATCGATCCTAATTTTATCCTGTCATCGATTCAGTGTCAATCCGACCGTGAAACCGGTCGCAAAAAAGAAAAGAAGGGTAGGAACTGAAAAGGCCACAACAATAGAGGAAAAAGTAGCCGAGTTATTATCAGCAGGTTTCATCCGAGAAGTTAGTTACTCGGAATTGCTTTCAAACATAGTGTAAGTTAAGAAGTCCAATGGGAAATGGCGCATGTGCGTCGATTACACGGACTTAAAACAAAGCATGCCCCAAAGATCAGTATCCTCTGCCAGTTATTGACAAATTAGTTGATAACTCTTCTGGATATCAACTTCTCTCTTTCATGGATGCCTACTTAGGGTACAACCAAATCTCGATGTATCCCCCTGACCAGGAGAAAACGGCCTTCATCACTGAAAAGGCCACATACTGTTATACAGTCTTGCCTTTTGGATTTAAAAAACATTGGGGCGACATACCAGCGCATGATGAACAAGGTCTTCTCGGGTTTAATAGGCCCTACTCTGGAAGTGTACATTGATGACATGATTACCAAAAGTAAAAATAAGGACGATCATCCTCGTGACTTGACGGCAGTTTTGGCAAGAATAAGAGAACACAATATGCGCCTCAACCCAGAAAAATATACTTTCGGTGTCCTTGCAGGAGCCTTTTTAGGCTTCATGCTCGTAGAAAGGGGTATTGAAGCAAACCCAGAAAAGTGCTAGGCCATTCTGAACATGAACAGTCCTTCTGATGTTAAGGGGGTCCAGAGGTTAACCGGTCGGATGACCTCTTTATCTCGTTTCCTTCCCCAAGCAGCCAAGAAAGCCTTTCCTTGGTACAAGCTATTGAGAAAAAACAAGGACTTTCATTGGGATGAACCATGTGAACAAGCATTTGTGGAATTGAAAGACTATTTGGCCTCCCCTCCCGTACTTAATAGCCCCTTGGAAGGGGAAACTTTGTTCCTGTACATGTCAGTTGGCGAATGTTCGCTAAGCTCGGCACTGGTCAGAGAGGATTCAGGGACTGAGCTGCCAGTATACTTTGTAAGCAGAGCCCTTCAAGGCCCAGAGACCAAATACTCAAACATTGAAAAATTAGCCTTCGCGCTAGTAATAACTGCTTGAAGACTCAGGCAATATTTCCAGAGTCACCCCATTGTCATCAGAACTGCACAACCCATAAAGCAAGTACTCCACCGACCAGACTTGGCAGGGAGAATGGTGACTTGGTCAGTCGAGTTGTCCAAGTTTGATATCTCCTTTGAACCGAGGAAAGCTCTTAGGTCCCAGGTGATAGCGGATTTCATTTCGGAATTCTTGGATCTCTTACCTAATGTCAAGTCGCAATTGTGGAAGGTGTATGTGGACGGTTCAAGCCACAGTAAGGGGGCCGGAGTGGGCATCATCTTAGAAAATGAAGGAGTCAGCATTGAGTACTCTTTAAAATTTTAGTTTCCTAATTCTAACAATCAAGCTGAATATGAAGCAGTCCTGACTGGACTGCGTATAGCCAACCAGTTAGGGGCCACACAGGTCCAGGTCTTTAGTGATTCCCAATTGGTCGTCTCCCAAGTCAAAGGAGAATATCAAGCTAAAGCTCGCAGTGGATTACATCACCAAATGGGTAAAAGTCGAGGCTTTGGCAACAATTTCTTCAGCGAAAATTCAGAAGTTCTTCCTAAGACAGGTCATCGCTCGCTTTGGGGTGTCACACTCTTTGGCAACTGATAATGGCACCCAGTTTACTACTCGTATATTCCAAGACCTTGTAGACCATTTTCATATTGCTCACCATTTCTCATCTGTTGAACACCTCCAAACGAATGGACAAGCAGAAACAGCTAACAAAGGAATCATTGATGGGATGAAAAGAGACTCTTAGAAGCGGAAGGTTCGTGGGTCGACATCCTTCCTGAGGTACTATGGTCACTCCGCACGACCATACACACCTCCACAATGGAAACCCCATACCGACTCACCTACGGTTGTGAAGCAGTCATCCCGATTGAGACTCAAATTCCAACTTTCCGCCTCTGGGAACGGTCGGCTTCAGTCAATGAAGAACTGCTAAGGGAGGAGTTAACCTTGAGTGATGAGATACACACTATTGCAACTGCTAAGGAAAAAAGGGCGAAAGAAAGGCAGGCCCGAGGGTACAATAGGTCAGTGGTCCCTAGGAGCTTCGCGGTCGGTGATTTGGTCCTTCGACGAGCAGATATCGGATTGAAGAATGCAAAGGAAGGAAAGTTTGCTCAGAACTGGGAAGGTCCTTACAGGGTCATTTCAAGGACTGGCTAGGGTGCCTATAGTCTGGAAACACTCACAGGAGTTGGGATCAACAACAGTTGGAGCGCAACAAAGTTAAGACCTTATTTCAGTTAGGGTCGAGCCAGAGACCAGCTAAAGAGCCACACCACAACTGCCACTCCAAGCTGCTTTCAACTAGTTTCATGCCTTTCAATTATGCTGTTATTTTTACCTTCCCGTCTTTAATTATTCAGTCATTTTAAAAGCTTTGTTATATGATGTGTATTCAATGAAGTATTTAATGAAAGGGTTTTTTTGCAGCACTTCAACTCCCAAGTTACTCTCTCTGTTAATATACTTTCCCTTTCCTCTCGGCTCGCCACCGAGTTGAACCGGGACGTTTATACACAATCCTTCCAATGGGGACTTATAAACTAATCAAAGTATTTTTGAGATGCCCAGCTAAGGGACATTTTACAAGTACCTACGGTTGTGGACCGAGGACCCCACCTTGGCTAAAGGTTGTAGGTTCAAAATCTCACTAACAGCTTATAATCTCAAGACAAAGCGACCCACAATGAGGTATAGCGTTAAGAAAGGATGGCATAAACATAAACACTGATTCATTGATACTAAGTCATTAAAGGGTCAATACCTTGACCAATTACATCATAAATCCAAAAATGGAAAGCAAAAGGAAAAAACTCCCTAAAACAAAAAGCAAGTAAAAAAGCCCAAACACACGGGTAAACCAAACTACTCATCATCAGAAAGAACAATGGATGAGCCATCAAAATCCACTTCTTCTTCATCAGCCAAGTCCAAGGGGTTCGAGAGATCAGGAGCAGACAGGTCCACTTCAGCACTGTTTCGGCTATAGTCAATAATACGACCATCCGAGACCCCATAGGTGGGATACGTCCCCCTGACCCGAATATCAGGATTCAGAAGGCACAATTGTTGAACAACATTGGCAAAGGAATCTGTGGTCAAATAGTCCTAGTTGAAGTAATTTTGCTTGGACTGCACCTTATGTTTCAACGCTTTTCGACACATCTTCTCAAGCTCATCTTGTAGCCGAGACACGACATTCTCGGATTCAGTCAATTGCCCTTGAGCCCCTTCGAGTTCAGTAATCCGATGGCGAGCCTCAGCCAAATCATCCTGGACAATTTTCAGTGACCTCTCAACCTCAGCCTTGTCCCTATCAACAGCCTCTTTAGCCTCATTAGCAGCCTCCTTGGCCTTATTAGCGACATCTTTAGCCTTTTCCGCCCCATCTTTGGCCTTCTCGGCTGCCTCAAGACTCTTTTGAAGCTCGAAATTCGCCTCAGTTAATGCTTGGTTGCCTGCTTGATATTCCTTAATCTGGCCAAGCAAAATTTCTTCTCAGAGGTCCGTGGCCCTCCTTTTTTTCCCTCTCGGCAGGGGAAAGGGCCACAGATGTCCTCTGCATGCTCGGCCAAATGGAAGGCATAACTGGCTGACCTTAGCATGTCCTTACCGAGAAGACGAGCGTTGTTTTTGAAGGTGTTGGATGTCTTATTCAAAAGCCTTTTCTTGTCATTGGGAGTGTAGACCATTTCCACAAATTTCTCTTCCACTTCTGAGCCCACACCGTTTGCTCGGAAGGATCAGAAATTTCAAAACCAAAGGAGCCCTTGCTCGAGATCGGCTTTAGAAAGTCGACCGCCCTCCCTTTACCTTTTTCGATCCTGGCCCTCTTCTCCAAAGGAACAAGATCAGCCTCATCTTCCTCATCATCAACATTGACAATGAGAACAGCAGTGGCAATAGTGTCGGCGTGAGCAGAAGGGGCCGCTGAGTCCAACACCACCTCTGCAGGAGGAAGTGGCACCACATCGACAATGGCAGAATGTGTAGCTTCACTGGAGGCCTGAGCGCTCGGGGACACAGCCGATTCTTCAACCTTGCTCTTTGCAAGTGCCATGAGACGAGCGGTAGCCTTGTTTATCTTGGCCATTCTCACTACAAAAGCAAAATAAAATGTTATTATTAAAAAAAATCCAAGTCATTACGAAGCTCAGTTAAAACGAGCTCCTTGGGAAGAATGATAATGTTTTTAATATCTACTTGCCCATTCGTTTGAAGATAATCGAAAAAAGTGTCACACGTGCGTCTCTCGGCATCCGACAACTCCTTGGTATAGTCGTACTGGTACAACTTAGGATGCTAGTTGAAGAAGTCGGGGGACCAGGACAAGGGGAACCGAGGCTGATTTCCATCCATAAACCAGCATGAGCCTTCTCCAGCAAACTAATACTTGAAAAAAGGGGCTTAAAAGTCTTCCATGAATCGGTGAACTTTGCGAACAAGGCATGGTCGTTGCAGACTTTTAACGACACCAACGATATTTTCCTTGACCCCTTTTCAAAGACATTTACCTGAGGGATGTATAACCATAAAAGCACTCATAACGAGCCCTTTAATCTCCGAGCTTCATAAAATTTTTGGAACGCTCGGGCAAAGGCCCAACCACTCAAATGCAATTGTGAAGGAGCCAATCGTAGCCTCCTCAACAGGTCCATCTCAAATTGTGTAAAGGGCATCTTCACACCTAACCTAATAACAACCTCTTCATACATAAAAAATTCCTTCCTGTTTTTGTCCACCTGAGTACAGACTCGATCATTCGCCGAGGGGGCACCAATATTGTAAGAAGTCCCTGCCTCATCTTCTGGGTACGGGAGCACATGGGTCTTGATATGACTAAGACTACTTGCCACCAATTCCGACTTTGTACCGAGTACTTCTCTGTCAACCCAGTCATAAAGTGCCGCATCTGTTGGAAGAGGGTATTCCTGTGGATGTGAGACGCACCGACAAACCATACCTGGGGAAAGGGAACACGACTCGGCATCAGAATCTACAAAACCAACACTCTTAGACACTCTAACCCTAGCTCATCTCCCCCTATAGCCGAGTCGACTACACCTTCCCCTAACCCTCATAGCCTTCCCCCAGAAGGGCTTTTTCATGGCTCGACGCGAGGGTTGTAAGGCTACTTGCGTCCGTTCCTCTGCCAACTGATAGGCTAATTTCCTCTATTCTTCCTCAGCAAAACTCTGAGGAAAATCTACACATAGCGGTGTTTCCACTGTAGGATTAGCCATACGGTGGCAGAAAGGAGATGGAAGAGAGTCCAGAATCTCCATGTCAGAGGAGGAGGAAGAAGAAGAAGAGTCATCGATCTCACTCAAATTCAAAACCTCAGACCATTTCTCAAACCATCTACTCATATTGAGAAACCCAGAAAACCCAGAAAAATAGAAAAACCCATAAATGCCTAAAACAGCCAAAAATCCAAAAGAAAAGAAATACAACTCAAATACTAAAGGTAAAACAAAAGTAGGCTCAAAAGAAATACTTGCAGAGGATAATGAACAGATACAAGCTTGACAGTGGTAAGGAACGTACGCGTGAAGATGAACCACAACGCCACAGAGAAAGGAAGAAAGAGATGGAGTGGAGATGAAAATGGTAGAGAATAGTGAGGAGGCAAGACGCAACTAAGAAGTCTGAGAAGACGGTATTGGTTGAGGAAATAAGGAAGAGTACTGAAAACCACTAGGAAACTGTCATCGAAAAATAAGGGGTAAGTTGTAGAGAGAATCCTAATACTCAGAGGATGAAAGGAGGTTGGAAAAAGGTGAAAATGGGGGAGAAAAGAGTTTAAATAAGATTCCCTCTAAATACACTCTCACAAAACAGCAAAATGGGCTTTAGGCTCAACCAACCTCGAGCCACGAAAAGAAACGTGGTGGCAGGACATAGGTTGGGGAGTTTAGAAAACAGAAAAGGCAGCAGGCGCAATAATAGTGCAACTGACACATGGGACACGTGTCAGTTAGGAGAGATTCAAACGTCTCTTAGAGCAGACGAAAGGATAATTGAGCAGACCGAAGGACAGCTGGGAAAGCCAAGGGACAATAGAGCAGGTGAAAGGGTTGTCACTTCATCCCCTTCGATTAGCGTGACACTCGAAACGGTCGGACCTTAGTTTGGGAACAAAGACCTTTGGCTTGGCTCAAGCCTTAAACAGTCTTACCAAGCTGGGGGGGCTTGTGCGGTGTACCGACCCTCGGTCTTACCCCTCTAATAGCTAGCCGACCGGACCTGACTAAATAAAATACAGTGCCAATCAGGTCGAGCACTCATCCAAACATTCACCGCCAACGGACTCGGACCGACCACAGGGATTCTACCCCTTCAGAACCCGAGCTTCGGGCGCGTGAACTCGACTTGCCTTAGGGATAAGGCTCTTTAGTACATGATAAGAATGAATGACTCATCCCCTTATCCTCTAAGGGGCACGTCAGCCTTACTGGACCTCCGTACAGGCCCATAGGGTACAGCGCCAGTCCCCCTATAAATAGCTGTCTCCAGCTAGGGGCTCAGGTACGTTCTCTTACTCCCTAATTGCTCACACACACCAGTGATTAGGAGAACCCTAGATATCCCAACTGGTTATCTGGAGAACCAAAGGATCACACATCAACCTTAGACCATATCTTTGAACTCTGATCATCCTTGGTCACAGAGCTGCTCCTTGGTCTAGGACACTACAAAACCGGTAAGTTTTTTCACTTAATTTGGCATGTTGTATTAATTTGGCATGATTCTTTGCATATTATAATACCTTTAAATTTCATCATTTTTAGGGTGGAAGGTGCTCACTCAACATCGAAGGGGCGGGAATCTCGGTGCTCGGGGTCATAGGGCAGCCATACAACCTGATCAACAGTGAGTCTCTCCAAAAACATGTGATATGTGTATTCAGAGTTTGACACGGACTGCTGTGGACTTCACTTGAAGATTCGAGGCATGGTCTCGTCATAATCACCTCTACGTATAGCACACGGACCAATGGTTGGAAAATGATCCAGTATCCATGCTTGCAAATAGAGTGACAATAACATTCACCATCAATTACTTATTTTAAATATTTTTTAAAGAAACATAATGAATTTAAAGAAACCTGATGAATATTTTTTAAAGAAACATAATGAATTTATATTTGTTTACCTGTAGCAAAGACATGTAGCCGGCCAAAGAGACCTTATTTGCCTTGCTGGCGAAGGACAAGTGGTCATATAAATACGCTAGTGCACTAGCACTCCATGCGTATTGATCAACTATGGTGAGGTCGTCCAAGGCGCGCAGCAGGTGACATCCAATAGAATTGTTTGTCTTATCTGCAAACAATGTACTACCACCAAGTAAAGGACATAACACCTAGCCGCAATATCATATAGATGGCTCCTAACTGCTGTGGTGTACACATCCTTCAGCGTGCTAAACATTATTGCACCAGTTTTGATGTCCAAAGCCTCTTTCGTAGCCTCGACATGACCCATGCCAAGCAACACAGTCATCAGCTCCACTGCCTCTGCCTGATTGGGTTTATCCAAACCGATCAAAACCCCATTCATCGGGATATGCAGGATAAATGACATGTCATCCAGGGTGAAAGTCATCTCCCCACATGGGAGATGAAACGTGTATGTATCCTCGTACCATCTATCAACAAATGCTCCAAACAACAACCTATCCACTATAGTATATGATGATGAGATCAGTAGAGCCAAGCCGGATGCCTCCACAATGTTGGAAACCAACAAGCGGCTCAATATAGTCTAGAGGGGGGGTGAATAGAATATTGAAGCCTTATTACAGATTTTTCATCTACCTAAGAGAATGGTTTTATGAAAATAAATTTTCTTAAAAATTCAAGTCAGATTACTCGAGTAACTCAAGACTTCACTCGAGTAATACGCAAGCAAAAATAATTTCACTCGAGTATTCAGCAAATCACTCGAGTATTACGAAAGCTATTTTTAAATCACTCGAGTAACAGAAAACCTACTCGAGTATTGTTCATAAACTGAAAGCAGATTACTCGAGTGACAAGAACTTTACTCGAGTAAACTGGGTAAAATTCAATTAAAACTCAGTTTTCAATGGAGTTCTTCAAGAATAACAATGCTATGATGATTCAACAAATTATGAATGATTAATATGAACAACTTTAAGTAATATTAACATGCAATTTTAGATCAATTGAGTAGAATTAAGAAAACCCCAATTCTAACCTAAAAATGCAATTGTTAATGAATTAATGCAATACAAGGAATGAAAATAAAAGAGACACAAGGATTTATCCTGGTTCACTTTCACCCACTTGAAAGCTACTCCAGTCCCCTCTTGAATCAAGAGAGATTCTTCACTAGAAATCTTCAAATGTAGATTTTACAATGTTTTAAGATGCAACTAGATTCTTAGTTCTCCTATCTTAAAACCCAACTCAAAGTGTGTACCAAACACTTTGATCTAATCTACCCCTTTTGAGAATTCTAGATTTCCTTGCTAATTGATTGAAGATGCTTCCAACCAATCCTCTTTTCTTGCTTTGATTTGATCCTCAAAGTCTTCCTTGTGAGATTCTTCACTTGTGTTGAAACTTCAATGATGCAATCATAAATTGCAAATCTTCAACAACCACTAAGAACAAAAATTACGATCTCAAGAATATTTGAACAATGAGAGAAATAGAGTGAAGAATGAAAAGTTCTTTGTTGAATCTTGATAGCTCTTGAAAGATGTAAAATAGCTCTTGAATTGCTTTTGAAAGTGTATATAAAATTGTAAGAATGAATGTCTATCTATTGTGAAAGAGAAAATTATGTCCTTTTAAAATTTTCAAACACTGATTGAATTACTCGAGTAAACCAAATAACATCACTCGATTAAAACATGTCAGATTAAGTTACTCGAGTGATGTGTAAACCATTACTCGATTAACCTGTCATGACATAAATTACTCGAGTGATCCAATACTCATTACTCGAGTGAACTGATCAGAATCTGAATAAAAACAAGGTTTTTCTAAAAGGATTTTCACAAAACTTTTAATAGAGCTATTTAATCAAGATTTAAAGTATCTTCACTCTTAATCAAACATTATTTAAATATTCTTAAAATCACCTAAGCTACCCACACCAATGAGATGCATTGCATAAAAATAAAGATTACATTGAAATAGAATTAATAAAAATCCTAATTCTAATCTTCATGTGGTGTAGCTTGCTTGTTGCCAATGTTGTTGCTTGGAGAGAAATTGTTAGCATCAAAACATGAGAATCCTACAAACTCCCCATTTTTGATGATGACAAACCTCCTTTTCAATTAAGCACTAAGTTTTAACATACTCCCCCTAAATGTAAAACACCTAGGAAAAATATAATAAAACTTAACCTACAAGAACAACATCAACAAAATATTCTCCCCCTTTTGGCATCATTAAAAAGATAAGAATTGTGAGAAAAGTCCTTTGCCAAAAGTGGAAGGTAAGTAGTTCACAATGGTATAAAAAAATATAACAATAAAGACAATACCAAAATAAACCACAATAGTGCCACAACGAATATAAACGCACAACGAATATAGCACCATAATCCATAATATCAGAGTATCATACTATGCAGCAAATCATAGTGTAAAGCAAAATGACATCAACCATAGCAAATAATCAAACGAACAAGAGAGAGAAAGTGACGAGAAAATGATGCAGTTTGCAACAGTTCAGTTTTTAAAATAACGTAAGTTACTCGAGTGATGTTCATGCGTTACTCGAGTGATTCGAGCAGTAATCGAGTGAAAAAAAAATGTTACTCGAGTATGCCGAAAGTAAAAAAGTTTTCACTCGAGTGATGGATGAACTAATCGAGTGATACGAAAGTCATTTTAAAATTAATCGAGTGATAGACAGAGTTACTCGAGTAATACGAAAGAGATTTTAAAATTACTCGAGTGAAATATCTGTTACTCGAGTGAACTGTCCAGAATTTTAAAAATTTCAAATTTTTCATGCAAAAACATTTTTCATGCACAACCACATAGAAACACTTAGCATTTAGCAAGTAACACACATACAAATAAAGCAATTAACATATTATAGAAAACATACACACATAACTACATATCACAAAAAATAAGAAACACTTTAATAAGATACAACAACTCAAAATACAAATCACATTGAAATAGGCTTGAAGGTGATTTCGAAAAGCATCAAATATTATTAGCTAATAGTTGATTCATCAAAAATACCAAGTTCTCTTCGAATTTTATAAAATGTGTCCCTTGGTAATGGTTTTGTAAAGATATCAGCTAATTGATCCGAAGTTTGAACAAACTCAATAACACAATCACCTTTTTGAACATGATCTCTCAAAAAATGATGCCTAATTTCAATATGCTTTGTCCTTGAGTGTAATACTGGATTTTTAGTCAAATTAATTGCCGAAGTGTTATCACACTTTATAGGGATTTTTGTCAAATTTAAACCAAAGTCAGATAATTGTTTTTTCATCCATAAAAGTTGTGCACAACAACTACCTGCAGCTATGTATTCGGCCTCCGCGGTTGATAAAGCAACACAGTTTTGCTTTTTGGAAAACCACGATACAAGTGAATTACCAATTAAATGGCATGTTCCGCTTGTACTTTTTCGCTCAACTTTACAACCGGCAAAGTCAGAGTCCGAATAACCTATAAGTTTTAGAAAAGCATCCCTAGGATAATAAAGTCCAGTATTCGTTGTACCCTTTAAGTATTTCATAATTCTTTTGACAGCAGTTAGATGCGACTCTTTCGGTTTTGCTTGAAAACGTGCACACATACATACACTAAACATGATGTCAGGCCTAGATGCTGTTAAGTATAACAAACTACCAATAATACCACGATACTTCGTTACCTCTACCGCTTTTCCAGCCTCATCTTGATCTAGGTAGCATGCAACGCTCATTGGTGTAGAAGCGGATTTGCACGAATCCATCCCAAAACGTTTGAGAAGCTCTCTACAATATTTACTCTGATGAATATAAATGCCATCATTAAGCTACTTTATTTGAAGGCCAAGAAAGAATGTAAGCTCTCCCATCATCGACATCTCGAATTCGCTTTGCATCAAGTCTGAAAACTTCTTACACAAGTTATCGTTAGTAGCACCAAATATAATATCGTCAACATATATTTGAACCAATAAAATATCCTTACCGGAACGTTCAATAAAAAGTGTAGTGTCAACAGTGCCTCGTTTAAAACCTTTTTGTAATAAAAAATTGCTTAGTCGGTCGTACCAAGCTCTAGGAGCTTGTTTCAAACCGTACAAAGCCTTTTTCAGTTTGAAAACGTAGTCCGGATGCTCAAAACTCTCGAATCCGGGAGGTTGTGACACGTAAACTTCCTCTTGAATGTATCCGTTAAGAAAGGCACTCTTAACATCCATTTGATACAATTTAAAATTCATTATCGAAGCAAAAGCGAGAAGAATACGAATAGCTTCTAGTCTAGCAACAGGAGCATATGTCTCATCGTAATCGATTCCTTCTTCTTGACTATAACCTTGTGCTACCAACCTAGCTTTATTCCTAACAATAATACCCGATTCATCTAACTTATTCCTATAGATCCACCGAGTACCAATTACAGGACGATCATCGGGTTTTGGCACAAGCTCCCAAACTTGGTTTCTTTCAAATTGATTTAATTCTTCTTGCATGGCCATAATCCAATGATCATCTTGAAGAGCCTCTTTGATATTCTTAGGTTCTATTTGAGATACAAAGGCAACATAATAACAAAAAATATTTAAAGTGCGTCGGGTTACCACTCCCTTCGCAATGTCACCTAAGATGTTAGAAATCGGATGATTTTTGTTTGATTTCCAAGCTATTGGTAATTGAGATTGAATCTCTTGTGCTAAGTCTTTATCTTGTGCTTGCACCTCTCCATCTTCAATTTGATTCTCTTCCATTTGTTGTGAAGTTGACTTCTCATGATCCAAATATGTACCTATATTATCATCATCACAAGAAACAACACAATCTCCTTTCGAAGATTCATAAAATACAACATGCACGGATTCCTCAATGGTTAATGTTCTTTTATTGTAGACTCTATATGCTTTGCTATGGGTTGAATAACCTATGAAAATGCCTTCGTCGGCTTTGGAGTCAAACTTGCCGACCGGTTCCTTTCCGTTATTTAAAACAAACACCTTACACCCAAAAACATGAAAATGTGAAATATTTGGCTTTCGCCCTTTTAAAAGTTCATAAGGTGTTTTATTTAAATGCGGACGAATAAGAACCCTATTAAGCACATAACAAGCAGTGTTTACCGCATCGGCCCAAAAATATTTAGGAACATTTGATTCTTTCAACATAGTACGAGCAAGTTCCACTAATATTCTATTTTTCCTTTCTACAACTCTGTTTTGCTCCGGAGTCCTAGGGGCCGAAAATTGATGATCAATACCAAACTTATCACAAAACGCATCAATCCTAGTGTTTTCAAACTCACCTCCGTGGTCACTTCTAATAGACACAATTTTCAAACTTAGTTGATTTTGGATGAGTTTGGCAAAGTTTTTAAAACATTTATAAACTTCACTTTTTGCGGATAAAAATAAAGTCCATGTGAATCTAGTAAAATCGTCTACTAAAACAAATCCATAGTAATTGCCACCTAAACTTTTAATTTGTGAAGGGCCAAACAAATCCATATGGATGAGCTCCAAAGGCTTTGTTGTGCTTATCACATTTTTAGGTTTAAAAGAACTTTTAACTTGCTTGCACTTTTGACAAGAGTCACAAATGCCATCAAGCTTAAAATTTAGTTTAGGCAAACCAATCACTAAATCTTTTCGTAAAAGTTTGTTTAATTGATTCACATTCACATGAGCAATTCGTCTATGCCAAAGACGAATTTCATCATCAAAAGATTTGAAACATTTTGAAAAAAGTGAAGTTATCTCATCCAAATCAATTAAGTAAGTGTTATTAGAGCGACGACCAACAAACTTAACACTATCATCTATAGAAGACTTAATGAAGCATAATTCCGGAGTAAAAGTCACATAATTTCCCATATCGCATAGTTGGCTTATACTAAGCAAGTTGTGTTCTAAGCCTTCTACGTATAGGACATTTTCTATGACAAGGTTAGATACGTTACCGATCTTCCCGACTCCTAGAATTTTGCCCTTGTTGTTGTCGCCGTATGTCACAAATCCACCATTTTTCGGAGTAAGTTCCATGAAGTGCGTTTTGTCTCCCGTCATGTGTCTCGAACAACCACTATCCAAGTACCATTTTCGCTCTTTGGTTCGAAGACACACCTACAAGAAAGATATCATTTGGTTGACTTAGGTACCCAAGTGGTCTTGGGTCCTTTGTTGTTAGCATGGGGAGAAGTCCCCTTAACAATCCAAATATATTCTCCGCTTGGTATACCAAATTTCTTTATATTACATTTATTCGTGGTATGCCCAAAGATCCCACAATAATGGCAAGTTGGGTTTTTAGAAATCTTATTCTTTGAAAATCCACCAACTTTGCGATAATTGCGTTTCTTAGGTTTGGTATAGCCAAGACCGGATCTATTGCTATTGTTCCTTTGAGTTGAAAGCAAATTATCTAATGAAGTATCTCCTTTCATGAGCCTTGCAAGTCGATCATTCAAATTAAAAATTTCTTTTTCCAAAGACTTGCAATTTTCACAAGATGGAGTCTCATTTGATTTCAATTCACAATTGCATGTAGAGTTTGCATAAATGAGTTCAAGAGTTTCATTTTGAAGCTTAAGTTCTTCTAAATCTTTTTGAAGTTCAATTATCTTTTCATGTTGCTTCATTATGAAATTCTTTCTTTCAACATTTATTTTAGCAAGTTTCTTCAACTCTTTATGCATCTCTACATACACATTGTACAATTCATTGAATGAAGGAGAATTAGAACTAGAGCTAGCATCGGAAAGATAATCTACCTCATTGACGTTCTCACTTGATTTAATGCTCGAAGATTCCTCTTCATCAAGCTTCGTCATCAAACATAGATTTGCAAGTTCTTCATCATCCGATGAGCTAGATGTTGATTGACTCTCCTCTTCATCCCATACTATGTAAGCCCTTTTTCCTTTAGATGAGTTGAACTTAGAGTTGTCACCTTCCGACTTCTTAGAATGAGTTGGGCATTTTGATCGATAGTGACCAAGCTTTCCACACCCATGACACTTGATGTGATCCTTGTTAGTCTTATTTCTTGGTTGAGAGTCCTTAGAATCTCTTTGTCTATTCTTATTAAAGTTTCCCTTTATCTTAAAGAACCTACCAAGCTTTTTAACTAGCAAGCCAAGGGTCTCATCATCTATATCGGAGTCCGAGTCATCCACTTGAGAGTTTTCCTCTTGTGCCTTAAGAGATTTTGAAGTTGATTTAAGAGCAATCCCTTTTTTCTTTCTATCGGCATCTTCATTCATGGATAACCGTCCAAGCTCCATTTCATGCTCTTGAAGCTTTCCGAATAGAGTTGCTAAGTCAATTTGATCCACGTCTCTAGCTTCCATAATGGCCGTCACCTTAGGTTGCCATTCCCTGCTAAGACATCTCAAAATCTTATTAACAACTTCACCATTAGTAATAACTTTTCCAAGTGCAGAAAGATGATTTATGATATGAGTGAACCGCTTTTGCATGTCACCTATGTTTTCATTAGGTAGCATACGAAAGAGTTCATATTCATGCATGAGTGTATTTAGCCTAGCCCTTCTAACCTCCGAAGTGCCCTCATGTGTGACTTGTAATGTGTCCCACATTTGTTTAGCATCAACACATTGAGATACTCGAAAGAACTCATCATAAGAAAGAGCGGACGTGATGATATTTTTAGCTTTTAAATCAAATGCAACTTTCTTCTTATCATCATTGTCCCAACTCGATTGTGGTTTGACCGAAACAACATCATTTACTTTCGTTTGAGGAACAAAAGGTCCATTCTCTATGGCGTTCCAAATTTCCATATCTATGGCTTGAATAAAAATTTTCATGCGGACCTTCCAATAAGCGTAACCCTCACCATTGAATAGTGGAGGACGATTAATGGAAGTTCCTTCACCACCAAAAGGATTTGAAATTGAGCCCATTGTTTCCAAGTAAAAGGATCTTTTCGAAAAAGCTTTTTAAGGCTCGGATTTTTCGTCCGAGCTCTGATACCACTTGTTGGAAACCAACAAGCGGCTCAATATAGTCTAGAGGGGGGGTGAATAGAATATTGAAGCCTTATTACAGATTTTTCATCTACCTAAGAGAATGGTTTTATGAAAATAAATTTTCTTAAAAATTCAAGTCAGATTACTCGAGTAACTCAATACTTCACTCGAGTAATATGCAAGCAAAAATAATTTCACTCGAGTATTCAGGAAATCACTCGAGTATTACGAAAGCTATTTTTAAATCACTCGAGTAACAGAAAACCTACTCGAGTATTGTTCATAAACTGAAAGCAGATTACTCGAGTGACAAGAACTTTACTCGAGTAAACTGGGTAAAATTCAATTAAAACTCAGTTTTCAATGGAGTTCTTCAAGAATAACAATGCTATGATGATTCAACAAATTATGAATGATTAATATGAACAACTTTAAGTAATATTAACATGCAATTTTAGATCAATTGAGTAGAATTAAGAAAACCCCAATTCTAACCTAAAAATGCAATTGTTAATGAATTAATGCAATACAAGGAATGAAAATAAAAGAGACACAAGGATTTATCCTGGTTCACTTTCACCCACTTGAAAGCTACTCCAGTCCCCTCTTGAATCAAGAGAGATTCTTCACTAGAAATCTTCAAATGTAGATTTTACAATGTTTTAAGATGCAACTAGATTCTTAGTTCTCCTATCTTAAAACCCAACTCAAAGTGTGTACCAAACACTTTGATCTAATCTACCCCTTTTGAGAATTCTAGATTTCCTTGCTAATTGATTGAAGATGCTTCCAACCAATCCTCTTTTCTTGCTTTGATTTGATCCTCAAAGTCTTCCTTGTGAGATTCTTCACTTGTGTTGAAACTTCAATGATGCAATCATAAATTGCAAATCTTCAACAACCACTAAGAACAAAAATTATGATCTCAAGAATATTTGAACAATGAGAGAAATAGAGTGAAGAATGAAAAGTTCTTTGTTGAATCTTGATAGCACTTGAAAGATGTAAAATAGCTCTTGAATTGCTTTTGAAAGTGTATATAAAATTGTAAGAATGAATGTCTATCTATTGTGAAAGAGAAAATTATGTCCTTTTAAAATTTTCAAACACTGATTGAATTACTCGAGTAAACCAAATAACATCACTCGATTAAAACATGTCAGATTAAGTTACTCGAGTGATGTGTAAACCATTACTCGATTAACCTGTCATGACATAAATTACTCGAGTGATCCAATACTCATTACTCGAGTGAACTGATCAGAATCTGAATAAAAACAAGGTATTTCTAAAAGGATTTTCACAAAACTTTTAATAGAGCTATTTAATCAAGATTTAAAGTATCTTCACTCTTAATCAAACATTATTTAAATATTCTTAAAATCACCTAAGCTACCCACACCAATGAGATGCATTGCATAAAAATAAAGATTACATTGAAATAGAATTAATAAAAATCCTAATTCTAATCTTCATGTGGTGTAGCTTGCTTGTTGCCAATGTTGTTGCTTGGAGAGAAATTGTTAGCATCAAAACATGAGAATCCTACACACAATTGCCCGCACTTGCTGTGACACGACATCTAATGAAAGCATATCAAATGCACGGTTGTGGCATCGGTTTAAGAGACGATCCTGCAAAATTTAAAATAAGTCAAATTAGTTAAAGAAATAAATAAAAATAAATTTCAATTAATTAAAGAAATAGATAAAATTAAATTTAAATTAATTTTTGGTCTCGTTACAAATACTTACCCGTCCTTGCCATATTTGTTTCGCCTAGTGCTCGTCGTATGACTTCAACAAAGAAGTATCCTGATGATCCTCAACGACGATCTCGATCTGTGTTTCATCAGCACCACCATCATCAGAAGAAGAAGAAGTAGAAGAAGAAGAGCAATCAAGAGCAACCTAGGAAGGTTCTCCTCGCTCCGCCCGTCTCCCATCAGGAGCGGCCCTGGAAGGTTCTCCTTGCTCCATCCGTCGCTACGCCTATCGCCGCCTACCCGACACTATCATATACCTTCTCAAGGGCATCTCATCGTTGTCCTCGTTGTCGTTGACGGTTGCGTTCTTCATCCTCGACATCTAAAATTTCAAAATAAAATGTCAAATTAATAAAATATACAATGCAAAAAAATAAATAAAATTAGTAATTAGTAAACAAAATTTGTCATTGTAAAAAAAATGAAATACAAAAAACATATGAACATTCTACATAAAAACATATGAAATAGAAAAACCATATGAATATTCTACATAAGTTTTTATAATTATTATTATAAATATTTATAATTTTAAAACATTAAATATATATGTTAAAAAAATTGTTAAAAATTATTTCTTTAACACACTCGCTGCACTCAAAGCGAGAGCACAAAAATCATAATTTTTTTACTCTCGCTGCACCATCAGCGAGGGTGTTTAAATTCCATAAATTTAACACCCTCGCTGAACCCTAAGCATGCTAGCCCTATCAATGTCAGGTTCATGTTCTTTGCAGCAGACACGATTTTAAGCAAAATTCATATACAAACTCAAACAAAACTTGCAATAAACATACCCTAAACATTAAACAACAAAAACCTATAACTATTAACCACTAAAACATGATTTCTAACAACATTTCTACAAGATTGTGCAAAAAACCGGAAAAAAAACAACATAAACATGAAGAAGAAGAACATGAACATGAAGAAGAACATGAGAAGGATACATACCTTAACTTCAAATGTGTGATAAGTTGAGGAAGGAATGAGAGAAAGTGTGAATGTGTGAGAGAAAGTGATAGGAAGGAGATGATAAGGAGAGAAAGTGATTTAAAATTTGAAATTTGAATAGAAGAAGGAGAGGGATAAGGATGAAATAAGAGGGGGTATTTTGGGATTATATGAAGTTTGCAAGGTTAAAAGGGGATTTTCCTTTAAATAAGGGATCAACTAATTAACTGGGGTTAAAAAACATGGACCCTAATGAAAATACCTTAAATCTTTTTTTCACGTGTCCAAGGTAATTTTTTTTATTAGGAATACATTCTATATTTAGTATTTTAGAAATTATTAGTATATTATATTTTAACTGTACGATTAAATAAATTATATAAAATTAAGAAATACTTCATTCGTTCCTTAATATAAGATACTTTTGAAGAAAAAAAAATTATCCTTGTTTATATAAGACACTTTTTATCATTGAATTACTTCTTTCTATAAACCCTCATATTTACGAGGAGCAGGGAAACAGTTCCGGATTAGACCGCGAGACATCTGGGATTGAACCAAATCAAATCAAGAAATGCAGTCTGGTCAAGTCTCGTGGTCTAGTCCGATCTCAAAATTTCCAAGCTATTGTCTTATGATCCGGTTCATGATCTCATAATTTTTGAGACCATGCAAACCGGACCGAGCCGATTACTCTAATATTTTGCTTTTTAAATTTTTTTTAACCCCACTCCACTATACTAAAAAGTGAAAACACGGATTGTAACCCTCTGTCCCTCACTATCTTAGTATTTTATTTTTTATCATCCATCTCAGTATCTCGCTGTCTTATCCCTTAAACAGTCAAACCCTCAATGCTTTCATACATCAGTATATCACTGCTGTCAATATATATTTTCTAAATTGACAGTCACATTTTATCGAAAGTGAGTGTAATTACCCGTTTATTGAAGTAATTATGCAACTAGCTAGCAAGTAAAAGAATTGTTATAACATGGCCTGCATCTAGATATGGAATGCTAATGATTTAGCATAGTGAAGTTAAACTTTAAATTTGTTAGAGACTAATTACTTACAAACCAATAACCAATAATAGAGACCTGATTAAATGTTTGATTAATTTGAATTAATGTTATTTTTAATATTTTAAATTTTAACTAAACGTGTTAAATAGATCGGACCAGACCGAACCAGACCATTTTTGTTTTGTCTGGTCCAATCCTGTCTTTATAAATAGAACACATCAAGACCAAACTAAATCTAACCATATTAATTTGAATGGTCCGGTCTCTAATATCCGTCGAGGACCGAACCGTTACACCCCTAGTATTTATAACACTTGTATAACCACTTTTGGTTAAAATTTCCTTAATGATCAAGTTATTTTTTTTAAGATAATATTTCACACTTGTATAGCCGCTTTTGGTTAAAATCTCCTTATTGTTAAGTTATTTTTTTTTAAGATAATATTTTCTTGATTCTTTTGAATATTGGGTGTATTTACATCTATTTTAATAGGTTATCTTCTATTTATCTTTGATTGACCAGATATAATCTATTGAGATATTTTTTTTGGATTTATCTATAATTTAGGATCAGTTAAATATCTTTTACCATTATTCATTATTACAGCTAAACTTGAAATAAATTCAACTCTTTAATGCGAATAATAATGTGATATTGATTGTTTTATTTTTTTTTTTTTGGTTTACATGGGAGGTCTGGGACTAGAACCTATGACCTGGGGGAAGGGGAAATCTAACTGTCCCTGCAGCCACCAACTGGGCTGTCTTACGCGGACTGATATTGATTGTTTTAGAACTTTCATCCCGTTTACTAAGTTTAGGGCCATTTCGGCCCTTCACATTACTTCCCGAGTTGCCGTGAGATCAAATCTAAATTAAGGATGAGTTTTGGATTCCAGATCCCATAAAATATCTCTGAACCTTAATTTTAATATAGAAATTACAAAATTACTCTAATTAAAAAAATAATAGGATATGAATCCCATAAATTATTCGCAAACCCCATATTCTTCTTCTAGCCTTAAAACCCCATAACCACCTTATCTTCTCCCTTCCTCCATCACCTCCACCAAGCCACAAATCCCCACCCCTGTCTCTCATCCCTCTTCATCCCTACTCAAATCGTCGTCGTTTACCTCCGTCAACACCTTCTTAGCTTCAAAATCCTGCTCCTCCTTGTTGCTCTTTTGTTACTTGAACATTGATTTGGGATCGAAGGAAAGCAATCGCACAGCACCACAGAGAACCTCGATCGACCTACTCCCGTTCCATGCCGGAGAATCCCTAACGCCACCATCACCATCCGAATCTCCATCGACTCCAGAGAACCTCGATCGCCATTGGAGGAAAGGAATCGCCATGGAGCGAGATTTCCGGAGAGAAGACTCGCTCTCGATGAGGCTGTAAACTTGACCAGCACTTCCGACGTCATTGTCGGCGAAGTAAAATCAAGAGAAGGAGGAAGATGATGAAGCAGAAGAAGAGGAGCTGGTGACGGTGCGATGGTGTTGTGTAGTTGCGATGGTGCGAAAGAAGAGGAGCTGGTGACGGTGCGATGGTGTTGTGTGGTTGCGATGGTGCAGTGCGATGGTGGTGGTGTTGTGCAGTGGTGATGAGGAAAGGGGATAGAAATGATTTAGGTTTAGATTTACTTTTGATGTGCAATGACGTTGTGTTGTGCTGTGGTAATATGGTTTTTCCATATTAAAATTGGGGTTTGAAGATACTTTGAGGTTTAGAATCTAAAACTCATTAAGGATTGACGTGGACTATATGGCTCGATAACCAATCCGGATCATACAGTATTGGATACCTTTTAACATGTAAACTTTTATGAGATGTGATTTTTTTTCTTTATCAACAAATAATTTCCATTATAAAGATTTAAAAAAAATGCAATCTTTCATAACGATGAAAACATGTTAAATATGCATCATTTTAGAGAATTTTAAGATAAAAGTATAGTGAAACTATAAATAGCATTAATTAAAGTTAAAAGGAGATAAAAAAAATAAACAAGTAACAAAATGAATTTTCTGAAATTGTCAACTTGAAGCATAGATAATCCAGAACATAAATAAATATCAAGAATGCACAAAAATGGCTAGTTTTCTATACTAAAAAGTGCACAGTCAATCTTATATCTTTTACCACCATAAAGGAAAGAATAAAATAGTAAAAGGAAGACCACACTACATTGCCTCATTTGTCTAACATCTCCACCAAGAGTTCAATACCATATAGTGATCGCAGTTAAAATCAATCAGATAGAGTACAAAAATGATGATGCAGCAGTGTCACTATGGGGCCGTCCTCTCAGCTTGAAGGTGATGATGATTGCATGTCCCCAAACACTTTCTCCTATTTGAAAACATAATGAGAAGCCTGCAATAGAAACTATCCTTTCAAAACTTAGAAGATGCAGTACTATAGAAAGAAGCAGTACAACAAAATGATAGAACATCAAACAAAGCTGAGAGGACCAAAACAATTACAGCCACCACGCATCTTATATTTTAGTAATGACTAAAACAACAAATTATTTCCATCCAGCTGAATAAAAAATGGAGGATTCTAAGGTACCTACTATTTTGTCACATTTTATCCTATATTACATATAAATACTGAGGAATTTAAAACATTATAAAAGAAAATTACAAAGGATTAAAGTCATATTTATAATTAATATTTAATAGTATAACTTCATTGTTACTAACATTCAAAGAAACCAAGGATTTAAAGCAACTATGCTTAGCATTCAAATGAAGTGAAAACAAATAAAGATAGCCCTCACTCATTAGGAATGGAGAAGCGAAGCACAAGACAAGTTACATAACAGAAAAAACAAAGGGTAGAAAACAGAGGGTACGGGCATCTGCAGTAGAACCCACCGGGCTTGCTAAAAATCGCTGGAAAATAGCCTTAAAAACAAAGGGTAAGGCTGAAGAGAGGAGGTGGTTTGAGATGGTGGCAAGTGGCTGCTAAACAAAGAAGAGAAACAAAGTGAAAACTGAAAAGTGTAAGGAAAAAATTCAGAGTTGGAGGCAGAATGCAAGGGTAGTAGACATTTACCAAGTTTAAGAGAGTGTTAGGAACCCAGAAATTAGAGTGAGGAATTTTGAGTATTATATGTGAAAGATAGAAATAATTACAAGAGAAACACCCCTACAATCCCCATAGCAAAGCTCCGTCACATGCGCATCAGCGCATACAGCACCTTCTGCCCAGCCTAAAGCTGTAAACCAAAAAAGTTCCTAACTGCCTCTCCCACACTCCTAACCTCTCCCCCATTCATGTGCATTCCCTCAAAAGCCTATAATAACTTACAGCTCACCTACCTAGCATATCCTCTTTTCAATCCTACCCCATTCTCTCACATATGGGTCCTATCAATATAGGAAAATATTTTTTTTTTTGGTTATAAAAGGTTTTATTAATTATTAATAACAAAATAAATTAAATTAAATAGAAGGAAAATAGTATTTTATTAATCAAGAAAAACATTATAATTACAACAAAATATAAATAGGAATAAATTAGAGGAGAAGTTTAGAAAAAGCCTGGGTTGAAGCATGGTGTAAACATTGTCTTAGAGAGAAAATGCCTCTACTGCACAGGGTGAGAATTATGTTGCACGTCTCTCCCAGCCCCAAGAGACCGATCGGTAGCAGCGAAGGATCTCCCAAACCAATAAGCATCGAATGCTCTCTATTTATATGAGAATAACTTTGTTTTTATTTTCGAAAGAAATCAAAAGTTAACGGAAAATGATTTTAGGAGATAGAAGAATAGAGATGTGACAGTGAAATTAAAAGGAATTTCGTTTTTTTTTTCATCTATATGTCGCACAGCATCTTAGGCAAATTTATAAGCACCTTAGGCAAATATATAAAAAATACATAATGTGTAACGGTAACATAAGAGTGAAACAAATTAATTAAGTCGTTAGCCTCTTTTTCTCCGGTATTTTTGCCTATAGACTCTTCCTTTGAAGACTTAAGTTCAACTACCTTTTTCTCAACAAGATTTTATTTTATTTATAAAACGTTGGTGCATCGTAAGAAAAATATAAATATTAACACAGAGATAGGGATCGGGTTTTAAAGCTAGTAAATAAGAAACAATAATAAATTGTAAAATTGAATAATATTTTATATTTTATTTTAAATTAATAAAATATTTTCCAACAATCCCTACTAATTTAAAATTAAAACATTTGTAAATATAATATTCATTTAAAAAAATAATTTTAATTTTGTAATAAAAATAAAGTAAAAAACACAAAGCATATAGTACTGGATTTTCAGCATAAGGAACCTTCACACCTAGGGCAAACATACCTCCACCCGAGGTAGATAGGTGGAGGTAGATATGGAGATTTGATCGTCATCTTTTGAGCCATATCCTCTTGATTGGGGCTTTAGCACATATAATATCGGTATTCATCAAGGTTAATGGCCATGCGCAGGTATTTGTTTAGTGAATGTCACTTAGAGTTTAGTCCATAACTCATAGTGGCTGCCCCACCACACTCACCAGATGAATCCTCTAAAGGGTAATCCATGAACATCACCCCCACATACTATTATCGTTGGCGTTCATTAAAAGATACTTTAATTTTTATTTAAAATATAAATACCTCAACCTAATTATTGTCACAGTTTATAAGTACACCACACCCTAGGAATGGATGCGAAACAACTCCGCAAAAAATATGTTTGGTGTACCTTAGCCAACAATAATTTCGTTGTTACCCATTGAACCCCCCATTTATGAGATCGCCAATCACACAAGGTTGGATGTCCATTACTGTGACTAATTAAAGGGCATAACCCCATTCCTCTCTACGTTATAATATTTATTTATTTATTGGTACATCAGACCTTTAATAATTTATTGTGCGGGCACCTCTCGTGAAATTTTTTGAATACGGATTGCCAAAGTTAAAAAATAATGACACAAAAATATAGTGAGATATCATATCAAATCTATAACAAACATGTATCTCACTTTGAGGTATTTTAATTTTTCTTTAAATTATCTTCTAATCACAATATTTGAATATACACCCACACTTAGTAATATGCATAAGTTATTTTATTATTTTGCAAAAAAAAAAAAATATGAACTCCGTAGAGCAGTAGCTAGAAAATGCAAGATTGTTACATAGGTGAATTTAATACTCCCTGACAACTATTGCAGTTCAAAAAAAAAAAAAAAAGTTTGGAGGTATATTCAAATATTGTGATTAGCAAATAGTTTAAAAAAATTAAGATACCTCAATGTGAGACACATGTTTATTATAAATTTGATAAGATATTTCACTATATTTTTATGTCATTATTTTGACTTTGTCAGGTTATAAAATTGTATTACGGATTTGTATTCAAAAGAGCTCACAAAATGTGCCCGCGAAAGAAATTATGAAAGGCATGATATATCAATAAATAAATAATATAACATCGAGGTGAATGAGGTTGTGCCTTTTAATTAGTCACATTAATGGACACTGGCGATCCCATGAATATGGTTCAATGGGTAACAACAAAAATTATTGTTGGTACACCAAACATATTTTTGGCGGAGCTGTTCCGGATCCCATTACTAGGGTGTGGTGTACTTATAAACTGTGGCAATAATTAGGTTGAGGTATTCATATCTTAAATAAAAATTAAAGTATCTCTTAACGAACCCAACGACAATAGTATGTGGGGGTGATGATCACGGATCACCTAGTGAGTGTGGTGATGGGGCCGCCACTGGGAGTTATGGGCTAAACTCTAAGTGACATTTACGAAATAAGATACCTGCATACGACCATTAACGCGGACCCAATAATTAGAACCTTAATGAATACCGATACTGTATGTGCTAAATGCTAAATCCTGATTAAGAGGATATGGCGAAGACAATCAACTCTCCATGCCTCTTCATCCTTGGAGATCAAAAATTGGATGTGCTCCAGTTTGTTTTCATTTGCCTCTGTTGCATGTTCAATTTGGCACCTCGTGTGTGACTTCTCCAAAAGTTTAGCACCAACACACCGTTTTGTTGTAATTCCTCTGATGTCTTTATGTTGAATCAAGGCTTCAGGGAATAAAATATAATCGTAATAGGTTTACGTATAAGTTTAGGCCCATTTCTCATACTTGCATAGTTGCATTATTTAAGTGATGCTTTCTAATACTTGCATCAGTTGCATGCCATACAACTTCCCCATCAGACCCCAATTTTACCTTTTGATTGGATTGGGCCTGGCCCATTAGGTTAAAGAATAGATTATATTTGTGCAATTCCACTCTTGCCCTTTCTTCTATCACATTCTCCTTTCCCTTCCAGTTTCTATTCTCAGCCGCCGATGGAAAGGGAAATTCAATCCATGACTCGCCAAACTCCGTAGCCGCTGCCGCCGCTAGCGGACACCTTCCATCATGGATGCATCTAGTTCCGACGTGAATGACAGAGAAACTTTCTCACCGTCATTTGTCGATACCATGCAAACATCATTACCCCCACCCTCACAGCAGCCATCACCTCATCACCGCGGCCATCACCTAACTTTCCGTTGACGACCCCACAAGTGCTAATTTCCGAAAACACATAGTAGCCACCATTATTGCTGAAACCACTCACCACCATCATCGATTTCAAATCCAGTGGTTCCTTGCTCGAGCCTCTTGAAACATGGTTGTTTACAGCCACCACATCCTCCCTTTGTTCACCTTTCTTCTCCACTGATGTGTTATTGTGATGTACCGATGACATCATAATCAGATCTACTTCCTTGAAAAGGTCCACCAAAACTTCCTATGCACCATGGCTGTTGTCGGCCTCGCTGTTGGCATCACTGGAAGCCTGGAACCATCATCGCTACTGTTGGCCTCGCCGGAACCATTACCTTCTCCTCCAAACAATCTCTTCCTGGAGATTAGATTGTTCTGAATCTCCTCCGGTGGCTCGTCATCCCAATCTCCAATATTTCCGGCTCATCACCTTCTTCGGTTAGCGGCAAAACATCCCTATACTCCTCTGCTTAAATTGCCAGAGCAATGCTATTTGAAATTTCAGCCAAACCGCACCTGGGTTTCGCGAACTCCACTATCTCCACCAAAGGAGAGCTCATCCCTTCACCGCCTTTGTTATAGCATCTGCCAAACGGTGCTCCTCAGGTGTTCCCTTGTGGTCAAAATAGCGCTCGATCCCAAGCTCCCACTAGTAAGCATCTCCGCTACCATCAAACACCGGAATCTCCTTCTCCAGTGGTACATGGTTACGCCTCACTTCTTCCTCTCAGGCCAACGATCCGACAAGTCGGACCATTGTTAGGAATCCAGAAATTAGAGTGAGGAATTTTGAGTATTATATGTGAAAGATAGAAATGATTACAAGAGAAAAACCCCAATAACCCCCAGGGCAAAGCTCCGTCAGAGATGCATAGAGCACCTTTTGCCCAGCCTAAAGCTGTACACCAAAAAAGTTCCTAACTGCCTCTCCCACACTCCTAACCTCACCTTTAATAGACCCCCCCAAACATGTGCATTCCCTCACAAGCCTATAATAACTTGACAGCTCAACTACCTAGCATATCCTCTTTCCAATCCTACCCCCTTCTCTCATATATGGGTCCTATCAGAGGGTAAATAAATAAGATATTTGAAATGCTAAAGAGAAGGCAAAATAGAGATTTGATGAGTAAAAGAGGGTAAAATGAAATATCAATGACTTAAAAGTTAAAAGTGATATTAAAACGGTAGGAAAACTGTTGCAGCCGCTCATTATGTTGCAGTAGGCTGCCGAAGGCAATGTTGCGGCCGATACAACGTTTCTAGTGGCGGCACCCAACTATTTAGTTCAACAATTACTTATTGTCAAGTTTATAAGCACAGCAGAATTCCCCATCAAAGATGGAACTGTATCATGAACAGTGTCAAACCCAAAAATGAATCACTAATTCACTATTTAAAGTAGAACAATAAGAGGCAAGATTAGAATCATACCATGATACCACAACTTAAATTTAGTCCTCTTCCATTGGAACATCTGGAATGTCAAATCTATCTTCTTCAACAGTCTTCTTTATTACAGATACTGGAGATGGTACTAGGTTGTCAAGGAAACAGTGATCAACACAAACAAAAAAATAGACACAATCATAATTGGGTTCCATGCATGTTATAAAATCAGAGACAAGATATATTTAAAATGAGAACTTTGGTATGGATCAAAGGTCACAAAAACTGATTATTTAAAGGGAAATAATAAATCAAAGGATCTATGCTGTCAATTTAATGAGTCTCCTATGTCTCTAACCTTTGTACTTATTGATCCAAATGAATGAATAAGATATCAAGGGAACAATTGAAGTAACAACATAGAAGTGCACAAGTATTTTATAACTCAGCTAAAAGATCAAATAGGTCACTTCAAATACATGGATATATCCAATGGCAATCCATTCGATCAATCAAAAGGGAATAGTAGCAGAAACCCAAGACAGAATAGAATTGCACACAGTTTCTAACTTTGAACAATTGGTCTTTACTTACATAAACCTAAAATTAAATAATAAAAATATACTGAGCCGTCATAGTTTTTCTTTAAAAAAAATAAATTGAGATATCTAAAAGTGAGCTGGGGATCCTGAGTTTGTTTCTAGCAAACATTCATTTTCAGCTTGCTATCTATCAGAAGCAATTCAAAGAAGACTTTGCACAATACAAATTCCTTATATAATCTGATTTCCTTTTTTTTTCCAATCAATATCAACAATCAAAAACTTCGACTCAACTCCAGATTTTCAACTTAAGCCTCCTCGATCATCATGCAAATGAGGCAAACTACAGATGCAATGCCATATGCATCAACCTTTAGGAAAGAAAAGCAAGGTAAAGAAAGAAACAAATAAAAGGATATATGTTGACATAAGATTATCCTCCTTTTCCCCTCGGTTGCGACTGTGGTCCAGCTCTCGACTAATTTCAGGTGTAACCTGCAGTAGGCGAAATTAATATCAAATACAGCTAGAAATTTGAAATACAACAAAAACAGCTTATCCGAGACAGTGATCGTACTAATTTATGTCTTTGGTTTTCCAGTAGAATCCCTAAATTAACCTTATCTTCCTTCTGCAACTCATTCTTGTACCTGTAAGAAATATCAAAAGAGAACAGCATGAAATTCAAAATATATTACAGTGAAGTTAGCCACCACTACAACTTTTGGATAGCATGATACAAAGGAAAGCATACAAAACAAATAGAAAGGGGAAAGCAAACTGTGAAACAAGCACGAAGGCGTGAAAGAATATGAACAGGATTGGCGGACATAAAAACTCTGCAAAGCAGAACATAAAATAACACGAAAAATGCAAATAGGTCAAAGAATTAAAGAAGATGAATCACTGACCTCTGCACAAATGCAAGAAGTGACTGGTGCCATATAACAGGCATTATCCTAGTTTCATGGAGAAATTTCATAAAGTGACCAACAAGTGCATCAACCACACGATAGGGCAAAGCATATTTCTTCTCCACGAGAAGCTTTATGAAATAGCTGCAATGATATTTGGCATTAGTTTCTATCATATATTGATGAGAGAATGAAGATTCATCGAGACAATTTGTGCTACAGAGATTAATTTTGTAAACGGTCAGCTCAAAATGGTAACCACTTTGAGAAACTATATTTTACAGTGACCGTCCAATTTTATAGTGTTTGAATGATCTCATTCTGAAAACCTTGAACTTTAAAGTCGTATATTGCATATCAGTATTTATTACGTGGAGCATAAATTTTAAGCAATTTTTAACAATTTTTAATTTTAAGCAATGCTTACTCACAGTCAACAAGCATATTATTTTTTTCAACTAATTTTGTACGAATTATGCACTTTAAAACATAAAAAAGGGTTACAACAATAAATACCTAGTTGTGCCACAATATTCCATCCCAGCAAGCTTCAATAGCGCAACACTGTAAACAAATCAAATAGTTTGGGTGCATTAAATATAAAATACGAATATGCGTCATTATACATACAAATAAAACGAACTTGTAACGTCAATCACAACATGAAGAGTTTGCGGTTATCCACAACAAAAACCTCTGAACTTTGAGCAGCAATAAATGGAAATAGGAAGACTAGTTAACAGCAGATAGAATTATAATAAATAACTGGTTCAAGAAACTACTGCTCTGTCCCAAAAAGATGGTAAAAAAATGCAAATAAAATTGTCCAAAATTAGTGATCCAATAATAAATAAAAAATGATTGGAAATTGTGTAATACGATTTTGATTGGTGCCATTTTTAACATTAATTATAGTGAATAGGAGAGAATATGTGATTAAGGAATAGACTGAGTAATGTTATTGTGATTTGAGATAAAAAAAAAAATTGTTCCCTTTTTTTTTGCTGCCTATTCAAAAGTTGTAATTCTTTTTGGGACAGTAAAATTATTCAAGAATTATTCTTTTCATCAGAAGTGCTACAGAAAAAAGTCTGGAAACCCAAGCATGCATCTATAACATGGAAAATTTAAGATGGTAAGCAATCATACTGACTAATGGTAATAAGAAGATATCAACAAATAAATTAACAGCGCAGAGTAAAGGAAACCTATCCTTTTGTCCCATTCTCCAATATTAAATTCTATGTTCCCTAAACTTCAGTACAAAAATGCAACTCTTAACCACCATAGCAAGCATCTATGCAAACTCCACCTAAGAAAACCAAACTTTTGCTGAGCCACCAATTTTGTAATTTAAGGTCACGATTGACTAAGTCAGTATACCTTCAATAAGGTGAAGGAATAGAAACCAATTATTAACTACTGTGGAAAACATCAGAAATTAAAGTCATCATTGTCCAAGACAGCATACCTTGAATGAAGAGGAGGAATAGAAACCTTTTCTATTATGCTTCCAATAATGACTGCTTCCCTGAGAGTACATGTGCGTGACTGTACATGAAGAATAGTGTATAAAACTGTAAGAAAAATGGAAATGTGGATTTGTAGGCTTTGTTGGGAGCATTTATGGTTTGTTTAAACATAATAAAAAATATAATATACTCCTTCAGTGAATAATCACAAATTCTGATGATCACCAGAGGGAATGACATCCTAATTTCTTAAATACAAGGAGGTGTATCTGTTGTTCTACTAAACCTGAGATATGACAAACTCAAACAATAAAAGATCATATTTTAGCATTTTGAAGGCAATTCAAATCACTATAGTTACTAGTTAGTCTCAGATCCCATAGCATCCCAGCCTTCCCCAAAAACGGGATAGCGGGACAGGAGATAGCGGGATGGTCGGGATAGGGATGTTTAGGAAAGCAAAATAAGCAATTTATACTAAATACATATGAAGGCCAAAAATATAATAATACACAAAATTAAAATCATAAGCTCAAAATCAATGACAAATCTAATAAAAGGTTCAGGGATTTGTCGAAATGACCCAAAGGTCCCAAACAAAGCTACACGTTTTAAAAATGAGTTCAAAAGCGGGTTTTAACCCCGTTGTCCCTTTCCCAGTGAGATCCCAATGAAAAATTGGGATTTTGAACATGGGATAGTTGGGATTTGGAGTTGGGACAGCCGGGATGGAAATCTAGGATGGGATAGCAAATCCCATCTCAGCTCCATGAAAAACTGGGATGGGATCCTTGGATTGCGTGGGATCCCACTGGGATTGACTACAGAGAGATTTCAAATTTTCAAAAGATAATTGTAATTCTAATAGTAACTAAACAGATTAGGCAAAAACTGAAAAGTGACAGATTTCCTACAACATGTGCAATGTTGTGTACTTCACAGAATAACAGTAGCACACTCTATCTGTCAAGTGAGACATTACTGAGAAACCGCTCATAGTAGTAGCTTACATTTATAAATTTATACATGGAGCTCTTTTACATTACCTAAGCCCTTGAAATCTGAAGACAGACATTGTTTAATGTGAGCCCAAAGCTATGTGAATATGAACTTATACAGAAAAGTATATACAATCAAAATAAGCATTGATAGAATAACACAGAAAACATAAGAGAACATCAACCAGTGATTAACATTGAACTTCAAAAGGTAAAAAAATCAATTGTATACCTCACATAGCGGAAACAGTATTCCCTTAAAATATGCTGCAGGTTTGTACAAAGCCTTTTTTAGTGATTGATATAGAGCAAAATGCAGGCGCTTGTTCTTTCTTATATCCTCTCTCACTCTTGGAAGCAAGACAAGCTTGTAGAATTGTTCAGCCTTTTTCACACCGAAATTAGAAGCAAAAATCCTAGTGGCTTGATACATAGCATTTGGTGACCAAAGCTCAGGTTCAGTTATATATAGGACCTCCTCCCAACGTTGCATGGAAGGGATGTGTTTGAATGCCTTTGGTATTTTGCCAACTGTATACTTGCTAAGATGAGCCCCAACCCTGGAGTATGGATGATGCAAGAAGCAGTGAGATGTGACAAGAAATCAACATATCATTATCAACCAGCTCTGAAAACTTGGCGGAAAAGAAGTCAGTAATCTACATAATCGTAAAAAGAAATTGAATTGAAAATTCAAAATACCCCTTGTATATGTCAATTATGGATTTATCCATTTTGGGCTCAGGTCGAATATCTGCACACAACAACATAATAAAGACTGTTAAAAAAAACAACATAATAAAGAACAAGAAAAGTAAAAATCAAAACTCCAAGCAGGTTAAACTACATACTTGGAACAATTAAAATATTAAAAAACAGAAATAAGGAAAAGAAAATGCAGTTCAATATTACCTGAAGCAACAGATGCATCTTTTTCTTTTATTTTTTCAACGACAAGGTCTGCTAGTGATTTCTGCCGACCCTGCCCCTTAGATAAGAATGCTTCCATTATTCTTTCGTCCTCTTCATTAATCTCCTCCTGAATTTCAAACAATGAACAATGAATAACAAAAAACTAAAGCATGAATAACATAAAAGTAAAGCCATATTCTAAAAACAAAAGTTGAACAATAAAAATCCTAATTTGCTCCAAAATTGTCTACTAGAAAGTAGAAAGTAAGAAATGCCAAAGCACATGAAAATTTTGCCAATATAAAATAGCATTACAAATTATTTTTCCACTTACCAATTAATCTGCAATGCATTTAAGAGTAACCTCTCAACCCAATTCACATTAAAAATGCCAAATTCGAATATCAATTGGCCACATTGTGTTCAGACATAGACACCAAGCCTTCTGGGTTGAAATAAAACAACAACATGGCCTTTTCCCACTAGATTGGGTCTGTACAAGAATAAAATTAAGCTATAAATCATAATTCATGTTTAAACCATCTAAATCTAAATCCTTCCAGATAGGTTATTCTATATTTTTTCTTGATCTCTCTTAGCCCCTAGCTATTGGACTCCTCTTTATCTGATTTAGAGCATGTTTGTGTAGCTTTTCCCATACAAAAAAAAAAACTTTTTTTTTCAAAAGAAAAATCGCCTTGATATTTATAAGCTTGTTTCGTCAGGCTTCTGAAAAAACTACTTCCTAAAGTAAACAGTTTCAGCGGAAGCTAGATTTTCTAGCTTCTAGAAAAACCTTTACATCACAATTTTACATAAATCACTTTTACCAAAAACAATTATGAGGAATCTGTTTTTTCCGAATCCTAGACAAACAGACCCCTACTCTTCTTAATCAGGCTCCCACAAATCTTCTCCCAAATTCACAATCCATCATCAATATGAACTAACTCAACGTTCTCTTCAATACATCCATTCGTAATCCAACCATGTTTCGTGAGTACATTCTTTCATCCAACCACAACTACTCTAAAGTGAGTTTGCCTCTAGCAGCGAACAAGTAAAAGTGCATATCTGCCTTAAATAATCACATATTCATATCCCAATAAAAACAGCTCTATAGGCAAACAATTTTATTCTCCTTTAGGGAGAGAAGCGCAATCTGGGTTTCGAACATGGGCGCAATGACATTTCTTATATCTGCAGCTCTACCAACTAAGCCGGCTCTTGGGGACCCTACTTAAAACATTCTTATATCTGCTAAATATAAGCAAGTGGTTGGGGTTCGATCCATAATTCTTGTGCGAATGTAAGAGATCTTGTTGGGAGACTAGCCCCCGACCGAAAGGGAACGACAATGTCGAAAGGATTAGTCAGTTGGTTGAGCGGGTGGATACATTGGGAAACCAAAAAAAAAATCTGCTAAATATAAAGAGTTATAAGTAAATAAAGAGTTAACTCACTTCATATCCACCATACTGGCTCTGTGTTTCAGAGAAACCGCCAAAGTTATCGATATCGGCGTCATCATCTTCCTCGACCTTAGGAGGTTCTTCAATACCATTGAAGAAGGAACCGTTAGTGTTATTCTCATTATCCTCCTCGTGGTGAACCTCCTTGAGTTGAATCAAAGCTTCCTTCATTATCTTGGAACTGATGTTGGATTCGATCAGGTTCCCTTCTTTTTGGTGCTTTTTGGGAGCTTTGGAACGCTTCTTCGACTTCACGGACTCTGTGCCATCAGAAACCGGAATAAAGGGCTCCGGATTCTGAATCCTTTCCTTCCTCTTCCCCATAGCTGGCGATGGTGGTGGGTATGCGACTGCCCTTACTTCTTCTTAGTCTTTCGCCGCGAAAAACCTCTCTCTTCCTCTGTCTCTGTCTCTCTCTCTCTCTCTCTCTGCGCAGCTAATGCAGTGTGCCACTGTGCCGTACTGCCGTTTAGGTTTGATTAATATATCGTGTGAATTCAATCCAAGAGGGGGAAGAGTTTTACACCCCACACTTTAAAAGTTACACCCCAGTTATTTTTAAAATCACAATGCTTTTTTTTTTTTTTTTTTTGAGTTTTTCTTTTTGAGCCCATTTGGTTATTCATTGGCCCCCATTTGAGTTTTTATGGACAAAGTTGCCTTTATTATTTTACCGACTTTAACAAGGCGGAAAATCATTTCCGATTTAAACAAGGCGGAAACAAATATTAATATATTTCCGCTTACCAAGAGGAGGAATTTTTCCGCTTAATTAAAGGCGGAATTTGTTCCTCTTAGTGAAAGGCCGGGGTGGAAATATTTCCACCTTTAACTAAGCGGAAAAACATGAAATCGATGTAGGAAAGAGTCATGTAGAATTAATAGCTCATTGGCATGAACGGTGGAGAAATGGATTCAAAGATTTTTAATCAATGAATGTTGGAGCAGAGACCGGTAACGGGATGGTAGTTACATAAGTAAAGAAATCAAAGAAGAGGAACGAAACTCTTAACATCTTCCGCCCCTATATAGGCGGAAATGAATATTTTTTTTCCAACTCAATGAAAGCAGAATTATTTCGCTTTTAGGAAGTCGGAACAATTTTTTTATTTGTTTCCGCTTTGTTAAAATCGGGAAGTCAGTTCCGCCTAGTTTAAATCGGTAAAATAAGGGCAACTTTGTCAATAAAAAAAGAAACGGCGGCCAACGAGAACAAAGTGGGGTTCAAAAAGTAAAGGTCTTTTTTTTTAGCTTTTCTTTTTGAACCCCATTATGTACTCATTGACCCCTATTGGTTTTTGTGTGGACGGAATTGCCCTTTAATTTTCGCCTTAAACTAGGCGGTAAAAGCTTACCGCTTTTATTAAGATGGAAACAAATTATACTAGTTTACCGATTCTCCAAAGGCGGAATATTGACAGACGTTTTATAGGCGATAATAAGGTCGACTTATAAAAAGCGGAAACATTAAAAATGTTGCATTCCCCGAAATGCCCTTCTGTAAACCCTCCACCTCCCTTTTGGTTTTGAAAACCCACTTTCTCTCATAACTCCCTCTCACTCGACCTCTCACACACTCTCTCTCCGATATCATCTCTCAAACTCCCTTTCCCTCTCTCTTGCGATCGATTGCGGTTGTTCCTCCGTCATCGTTGCAGAGTTCCTTGATGTCGGTTCGTGCTTCCTCTTTCACATCGTCTCCTGCCGCCGTGAACCCTCTCATTCTCTTTATAGTAAGTCACTCGTTTCCTTCTCCCTATCTCTGCCTTATTGTTGTTTGCTACATTATTGTCAAGTTCTTGTTCCACTTTGCTTGTTAAATGCATTGTTGCCATGTTTTGTTGCTATGTATTGTTGCCATGGACGTTGTTGTTTGTTCATCATCTTTGCTCTATCTATCTGTATCGTGGTTGTAACCGCTGTACATAGGCGGAAAAAACATTATTGTCGCCTTTAACAAGGCGGAAATTTCTTTCGATTCGTGTAAGTCGACAATAATAAAATAATAGTATTAAAATTAATTAATTAACAGTATTACTAATCAGTAAATAATAATTAAGTAATGAATACTATAAATAATTCATTTATAGTAGTATTAGTATTATTAGTATTAGTATTTAATTTTTAGTAACATTAATATTATTATTGTTACAATATGGTAAATATGGTAATTATTAGATTAGAATAATGCCTAATATAGTTTTGTATTAGAGTTTTATTAGGTATGTGTTTTAGATTATTTATTTACTTTGTGATTAATAGGTATAATATGTATTTCTTAGTAATAGATAATAAAATAGATTGTTTGTTATTTAATAATTATTAATTATTAAATATCTAATTTGATTAATTTGTATATTTATTTACTTTGCTATTAATAGGTTATAATATATGTGTTTGTTAGTAATTGATATTAAAATAGATTGTTTTTTTAAAAGTAATTATAGTTTTTATAATATTAAATGAATTGATTTAATTAGTATTAATTTTCTATTAGTGGTTTATTATATATGTGTTTGTTATTAATTTATAATGTAGATTAATTATTTATTTTGCTATATAGGTTATGATATATGTGTTTCTTAGTAATTGATAATAAAATAGGATGTTTATTTTATAGTAATTATAGTTTTGAATATTTATTTTTATTATTTTGTATATTATAATCGTTTATATTGACATAATTTTGATAATATTTTTGTAATTGTTTTTCAGGTATAGTGAGGACGAAGAACACCATTAGGAGAGCACTACCGCATATAGTTCATCCCGCTCACGTTGGGATACAGCCACCGGATGCTACTCGCACGGGGAGAGAAGTACCGACCGCTTCACGTAGGAAGCGGAAGGCAGCAGTGCTTGAGGAGTCGTCGTCCCAGACAGCAGTAGATCCACACCTAGCGCCACCACCACCATCACCAATGGCGGCTCAGTCGACATCAGGACCGGTGCCAACATAACAGTCTCCTCCCCCTCCACCGCCACCACCACTAGTACATGGGTGTGCACCTCCAGCACCACCATCAGCAGTCGAGGCACCACCACCACCACCATCATCATCAGTAGTCGAGCCTACACCACCACCACCACCATCAGCAGCAAACGAGTCTACACCACCACCACCACTATCAGCAGACCAGTCTGCATCACAGTCACCACCATCGGTAGAGCAGTCGACACCACTGCCATCACCAATAGTAGAGCAGTCCACAGCACGACCATCGACACCACCATCAGTAGACGACCCACCACCACCACCATCATCATCAGCAGAGCAGTCTGCACCACCACCAGTAGAGCAGTCCACACCGCCACCACCAGCAACAGACCAGGCATCTGACTCTTCTTCTAACAATGCATCTGATTCTTCTTCTGACGAATCATCGGAAGAAGTAGTTGTTAAGCCAGTTGCTGTGGCACCACCATCTGATTCTTTCTTTGATTTATCGGTGGAGACATCATCCGAGGATGATTCGACATCATCCGAGGAGTATGAGGAGGAGGGTCAGGCCCATCTGGAGGGCCAGAAGTAGCATGAGGAGGCCAACACAAGGCCCAGGATCAGCAGGAGCAGCAATACTTGATACCTGACCCACAGGATCAAACGATGTTGCAATCATATGTTTCTCATGTAGCCTGTGAGATTTGGCAAGGCAGAGTAAGTATTTAATATTAGAAACAATAATTTTTTTATTAATTATTTAATATTATTATAATTATGTTTATATTTCCTGATTTCCTAATTATTATTATGTTTGATTGTTGTTTTATTTTTCAGGAGCTTGGTGTTTTGGGCAGATGTACGTCACGACGATGAATCATGCCTCTACTTGTCGATCTGCCCCAACAGGTTCGCGATATAGTGCAGGCGTCCGGACTAGCCTCGCTAGTGGGAGTATCATATGAGCAAGTGGACAAGCGTCTGCTGTCCTCATTTGCCGAGAGATGGTTCCCCGAGACTCACTCCTTCCACTTGCCGGTCAGAGAGGTGACTGTCACGTTAGATGACGTGTCATCGTTGTTGCACATACCAGTCACCAGGAGCTTCATTCGCTGGACCAAGTCTAGGAAGGAGGAAGGTGTCATTCTTATGAGGGATTTGCTAGGTGTTCCAGCGGCAGTGGCGGAGGCGGAGGTGCAGAAGACTCGTGGTGGAGCAATACAATTCATCACCCTCTCAGATTGGTACGAGGACGACGTTGCAGGGCAGAGATGAGATTTCGCTGCTCGATGTTATTTGATATACCTCATCGGTAGCACGTTCTTCTTAGACAAGGGCATGACCATTATCGAATGCCAGTACATCTTGGCGCTTGAGCATCTGGATACCATACACGAGTACGCGTGGGGTGCGTGTGCTTTGGCCCACCTGTACGATGAGCTAGATGACACATGCAAGAGTAGAGGGAGGCAACTTGGTGGATACATGACGATGTTGCAGGTATATTTAAATAATATAGTTTTATTGTTGTTTGATTTTTTTAATTTAATTTACGTATGAGAATTTTGATGAAACCCCTTGTACTTAATAATTAAATGCAGGCTTGGATAAAGGAGTATTTTCCTTTCATAGGATCTGCCATCCCACGAGAGGAGTACGACGAGCAGCTTCCCAGACCAACCTCATCCACCATATCCATCACCTCATCCTCATCCGACCACTCCATAGGGTTCTCCTCCTCCTCTGGTGCTACCACAGGGTGCTGTACCTGATCCTCTTCCACAGGTTCGAGTGAACTAGCCACCAAAGGTGCGGGTTGACCACCATTCTCGTAATGCTCTCTTGGTCCACCATCTTGATAATCTTGGAGTGTGATTTGTCCCACGTACACATCCATTGCAGTCCCTCTCAAAACATGTCTCGGATCATCGATCTTCAGTCGAGAATCACCTCTCCATATCCATCCATCAGACGTGACTTCCCACACTCCCCCCTGCAGGGGCCACATGTGAACTGCTACACGATAGGCCATCTATCCGTTGCAACATCAGTATTACCGACACGACAACAAGATAGGAGAGAGTCAGCATTCCGGACGTACACTTACATCGACGGTGTGGACTCACAATAGACCCAATGCCAAGATAAAAACATAACATAACAACATACAAATAGAACAGTATACAATAACAATATTCACATAGCAGATAATAACAACATGATGATAACATAGCAGATATCTTTAACAAGGAAAACAATTCATCAACACCAATAACAAATATCATTTCATGTCTCAATAAACTTTTCAATTATCATCTATTGCAACAGATTCCAAGATCATAAATTATTACGCATATTCATTCCTTATCATTAAGTCTTATCAATTCGAGTCCTTTGATGATGTGGGAAAATAATCACCATCAAGGAGGTTGTTAGCACACACGGCTACATCTCCTCATATCCACCCATACCTAAGTCGGAAGCTAACAGGAGTACATGACCTTTACCATTCAGGCTTGACAGTTGTTTGCTACATCGTAGCCAAATTTAAATGGAGTGTTGTTTCATTGCATAATGCCTCGTTCCAGTCCCTCTCACTGTTCTCGAATTGCCATAGGGGGCGACAGTACCATTTCTAGTTCGCGATGCAGAACTTACCACTGCCAATAGGGACTACCTGCCCTATTCCCTCTTATGTGTTAGATCCAGTGAGAATGTTTTGATAATGACAAAGGTTTTGAACAAGCTACAAGTGTTTGTGATCAAGCTCAAATATGGAGAAGTTAATCAAACAACAAACAAACAACAAATGATTAAGAGAGAGCAAGCTCATGAAGATTCAATTTGTATTTAATTGTAATATCTTTAGCTTGAGTCTTTTATTTTAATGAGTTTGGGTAGAGTCATTAGAGGGTAGTGAATCTCTATCAAGTGCATGATTATACCATATTTTGAGTATTCACTTAACCTAAAATCAATAGGTGGCTTAAAGGTTTGAAAGGAAAGGTTTAGTTTTGAGAAAACAAGTTTTTAATTGAATTTAGCAGTGGCTAATCGATTAATGGGTCATGTTAATCGATTAACACACATGCTACAGTGGTTAATCGATTAAGCCATGTGTTAATCGATTAACACCTGTAAAACTGGTTTTTAAAATACGTTTTTAACTTCTCAAAATCAGTTTTTTATTGATCCTAACTTTTGGGTATTCTATATAAACCTTTTCCTAACCTTTGTGGATCATTAGATTGAACTAACATAATTTTCATATCAATTTTACAAAGATTAAAGCCACACTATTCTCTCTCACTTTCATAGATCAAAGCTTTCAACTTTTACATTCTTTGATCAAGAATCTTTGAATCTCTCATGTTGATATTTTCATAGCTATTGAAAGAGATTCATAGGATTGTTATTGTTTTCAATTTGAGTTGTAATCATTGCAAGGAGGCAAACATTCTACAACACAAGGAAGCCTTGGTGGTTGTTCATCAAGCAAAAGAAGTCTTGGAAGTCTTGTTGTGATAACAAGTAATTGAAAGTCTTGGTGTGAGGCATCATCAAGCAAATTGGAAGACTTGTTGTGGGGATATCAACAAGAAAGGGAAGAGGTTAGATTAGATTCAATAGGGTTGCAAGACAAGAGTGTGGTATCTCTTGGAGGCTATCAAGAAGTGAGTCTTGAGAGGCATTTGCTTGTAATTTGAGAACTCTAATTCCTCATAGTGAAGAATCTCTCTTGGTTGAAGAGGGGACTGGATGTAGCTCTCAAGTGGATGAGGGTGAACCAGGATAAATCTCTGCGCAGTATCTTTATTCCCTTATCTTTTACATTCTTGTCATTTCATATGTTCTTGATTGAAAACCTAGAAAAGATTGATTTTCATAATTGAATAAATTAAGCTTTTAATCGTGCAAATTGATTTTGAGGAAAATTTCTTTCATAACCTAGGTAATCAATAAAAATATTGGTGTTAATCAATTCCGCTTAATCTCTGATCATACGTGTTAATTGATTGATTTCCGTATTTGATTGAAAAGTGATTTTTCAGTTTTAACAGTGATTAATCGATTAACTGGAGGTGTTAATCGATTAACCAAAAGCAAACTTTCAGGCACTAATCGATTAACTGAAGTATTAATCGATTAACCATTTGAAGCCTTTCAGGTGCTAATCGATTAATTACTGGCTTAATCGATTAAGGGCTTAAGTTTTTGTAAAAATCATTTGTTTTACTTGTTTCGATTCGTTTCTTTCAAAAATCTTTCAAGGTTTCTCTAACACCTATTCAACCCCCCCTTCTAGGTGTTCTCCTAGTGTCTCCTAGTTATTTCACCCACCGATTGTAGTTCCAACATTATGGACTTCATTCCACCTAGAAATGTACTCGAGGCTTCTTGACGTATCACCGTCTTTACCCTCCCCTATTGCAATCACCACATGAGTATCCGCAGACAATCAGGGTATCTTCTTCTCCACTACTTCGCACTCATACTCGCCGCATCAATACATGTCTTTTAAAGTCTTATTAAACTTTCATCACTTAATTAATATTTTAATCCTATGGTCGACTCATCCTTGATTCAACCCTTCGACAAGTCTCGACCACTAAGAGTTACATCTTTTCCCCAACGTAGCACAAGACTTCGAGTTCCATCAACTGTATGGCACCACGGCCATCGCATAGCTCGCATGGTTGACTCAAAGTCCTAGCTTCACGGAGATTCCGTTAAGCACCACGGCCAACACGTAGCTCGCATGGCTGACTTGAAGTCCTAGCCTTATAGGTGTTCCTCAAAAAGTTACTTGCGTACAAAAGCATTCCATAAGCACATTCTTAGATAAGCAATTCTTGTCTTGAACTTTTACAAATCCGATTCAGAACTTATATATTACATCCTTGCTCATTATTTTCATCAGCATTATTCACATCTTAAATAACATTACTCTTTTGTCTTATAACATGCCTTAGTTACTCATCTTTTCTCATAACTTTCGGGATATTTTCAGTTTCATTATAATTTCATAATTTCCATTGTCTCACTTAATTAAATTTCAGAATCAAGACGTAATAGACGTCTCTCAAAAAATTAACCATATTCCACAACAGATATATTTCAGGCATATATCACAGTACGAATTAAATCATGCATCATAATTAAGACTCTTTCTTTTTGAACCCCCTAGTTACTCAATGGCCCCCATTTGTATTTTTATGGACGAAGTTGTCCTTTATTTACCGCCTGAAACCAGGCGGAAATAACTTTCCGCCTTTTGAAAGTCAGAACAAATTTAATATTTCCGACTAGTTAGAGTCGGAAAAATTCCAACTGGTTCAAGTCGGAACATTTCCGACTGGTTAGAGTCGGAAAAAACTAAGATGGTCAGACCCCTTTAATGCAGCAGCCTGAGAGGGAAAGAAAAGATGTCGTAAGTAACATGAGAATAAATTTCAAAACAAAGTCCAGTTGGAGCAGAAATGGCAAAAAAATAAGCACTCACAGCCTTCTGAACACCCTTGTTAGTCACTCTGGGAGAGGACCTTCTTGAAGCAAGAGTTGAGGCATTAGAAGAGAAGAAAGCCTAGAAATGAAACCATAAAAGCAATAATTCAGTGAATGACGCAGTTAAGCGATTTAAAAAAAACATGAAAACTAGCACAACTTGAAAGAATTTTATTTAATTGTGAATATTTATATTTCCCCCACTATGTAAAATACAAAACTTTAACCAAGTAACAGACATCATCTAAATAGCTTATTTTTCCTGATGTGAGATAAACTATAAAAAGAGGAGGTTACCTCATACTTTTGTTCAGACAATGCCTTGGCCAATGCATTTACTTCAACAATCTTTTGGGCAACAAAAGCTAGCCATGATTTGATCTCAGTATCCAACTTGGTCTCATTAACAAGATCAACAACAGTGTGAAGAAGTGAGCAGGAGGTGGACACAACAAGTTTATCTTTCCCTCTTAGTTTTTTCCGACTCTAAGCAGTTGGAATTGTTCCGACTTGAACCAGTCGGAATTTTTCCGACTCTAACTAGTCGGAAATATTAAATTTGTTCCGACTTTCAAAAGGCGGACTTTTCGCCCTGGTTTCAGGCGGTAAATAAAGGACAACTTCGTCCATAAAAATACAAATGGGGGCCATTGAGTAACTAGGGGGGTTCAAAAAGAAGTAGTCCATAATTAAATCACATGGCATCATATAACATATAAGCATATAAACAACATCATTTAGCAATCAACAGATCATGGTTTCAATCTTTGAGATGATTGAAACATCTTAGTAAAGGGTCTAACTGCCACATTGTCTTAGGATCACTGCTCTCTCACCTCTTGTTCCAGCAGATACTTGCACAGGATTTTCGCGGGTACTTGCTACAGATTGATGCTCCAACTCACCGTCTTTAAAATACCTCGTATTAAACAAAATACGTTTGCATTAGTATTACTAATTTATTCGAATAGAATTATTTTCTCAAACTCAATAAATTTTTCATTTCATTTTTTTCTTTCGAAAATTCCTTTTTTGGTTCTTGTTAAACATCCTAGAATATAATCATTTTCGCAAAATCATTCCAACTTTTTCTAACACTTTAGGTTCTCCAAAATCATTTGAAAACAACTAATAAAATAATTTAACTAATTGATTTGGTTGCTGGTCCGGTCTTGGACAGCCACCGATTAAAGTCCAAAAACACCGAAAAATCACAAGTTTTGATCTAGCTTTCATTATATACGAGGGTACTCAAAACTTAAACTTTAAAGCATTTGAAACACTTTTTAAATGAAAACACTTTAATTAAAAATTATGGACAACATTGAATAAAAACCAAAAATCACTTTTTTACATTTTAATTTTCTAGAAGAAATTATCTATAAATCTTATATTTAAATCTTCAAAGTAAAACACTTTATTCTTCATTTTTAGAAATAATCTTAGTACTAAGAAATAAATAGTTGGACATCAACTAACACTTTTTTATAAAATCACTTAAATAAAATCAAACACTAAAGATCTTAACATGCATGCAACAAAATCCATAATTTTTAGCTTAATATTACTTTATTACTAACATGCATGATAAATTCATCACCAATCAAGTTCTTTCCACACAATCAATCATCCTATCTTAATTTACATGTCATGACCGAATTATCCTTAAAGAAAAAGGGTCATTTTCTACTTGAAATTTTAACATATAATAACACAAATTTTCATCCTCATATTTAGTCACAAAACCGAAAAAAAAAAAAAATTAACACATAGATTTAACTCTCTTATCACACAAAAATCAAGACATAAATTTTCAAAACTCAAATCTTCATGCATGCACTCATCTTCTCAAGATCCACTCAAAAATACAACATGCATGACACTTACATATCTTTTTAACACCAAAAGTCACAATTTTATATTCTTATCACATGCATGCAAAACTTAACACTCATAAACTCAAACCATGCATCAAGAATCATCATTAACAATTTTGTTTCAAAAATCAAACACCATAACCTATTTAAATCTACCTTGACAGAATTATTTAAGAGGAAAGATTAATTTTTTTGTCACATCTTTAACATGCAAAATCAACTTCTCACTTTTCTATTAAAAACATGCAAGACTAAAATAAATAGAATATACATCAACACTTTTCATTCACTTTCAACCAAAACCTTAGATCTCTAAAAATCAAAGTCACATATTAACATGCAAACACTTAAACTCATAGATCTAGTCCTAAAACTAACATGCATGTGCTCAAATAAATTATCAAAGCATAAACTCTATTTTTTTCTAGCCTAGGCCGAATCACCAACACAAAAATGAAGATCCATACAAATTTTTACAACACAAATCCATGATCAATTACATATAAAGTGCATGCCTGCTCTCATTACACATATTCTAAATTAAATCTTCAATCATGCATTACAACCTCAACACAAAAATATTTTTAAACTTTAAATAGAATATCAAGAAGAAAAAGAAGAAGAAGAAGAAGAACTAATGCTTCTACATGCAAAATCACTTGAGACACTCTTGAATCTTCAAGAAAATTTCTTCCTTTTCTCCTTCTCTTCTCCCACGGTTTTCTTCTCTTTTCTTTTTTTTTTTATTTTTGTTCTAGAGTTTGATGGGCTCTAGAACTAAGTGTATAGTTTTTGTAGAAATGAAGAAGAAGGAAAGCAACCAACATGCAACACTTAAGGTATTTATAGGCATAAAATCCTTGAGGTGAAAGTACAAAAAATTCGGGTCTTAGGGTCCAAAATAAGGATAATTTGGTCATTACAAAAAGTTGCATGGGAAAAGTCAACTCACTCTTAAAGATATACTAATTTATTCATTTTTGCTTAACTTATTCAAGAAGGATAAATGACTTATAAAAATTTAATACTAGATATGTGTGTGTGTGTATATATATATATAGACACACACACACACACATAAAAATACAATTTTATCTTACTTATGAAAGAAAGGTCAATTTCTATCCATACAAAGTAATATATAATTTTATTAAAATATAAGATATTATTCATCCACACCTACACTTCTCTTTCATTCATTTTTTTTTATATATATAACAATTTCTACCACTTGCCCTCCTTTTGGGCCTATTGGGTCGTGAGGCCCACCAAGAAGGAAATAAAAATTTTCTTCTCCTTCACCTCAAAAATCAATTCTTATTTATAAATTAAATACTAAAATTTTTGGGAGACATAAAAATTCAACCCCATTTTTAAATACATTCCTTCACATATAAAACTCTTCTTAAAAAGGATTATAAAATGTAATTCATAAAATCATGAAAATCAAATTCAAATCACAATTTAAATCTCGTGATAAAAATAACGTTGTATTTTTAGAATACAACTCTGCCAATAAAATATTTATTTATAAAATCCATCTTAAAAAGAAATTTTGTTATTTAAAATATACGAGGATTTTGGCGGATGTTACATTTTCAACACTCTCTCCATTCGAGTGCTGAATGCACATGAGAGGGTCGAAATTCTCCGCGGTGATTGGCGGTTTTTAAAAAAAATTTAATTGTAGTTTTCTCACCATTCACTCGGAGAATTACTTCTCCCCTAGGCACATCAATCACTGCCCCTGCTGTGGCAAAAAATGACCTTCCAAAAATTAGAGGAATATTTTCATCCTCTTCTATATCTAAGATCATGAAACCTTAGGGCAGGATAAAATCATTCACCTTTACCAGAATATCTTCCACCACTCCATATGGGCGGAGGGTGGTTCTATCAGCTAATTGAAGTAACGCCGGGATAGGCTTAACCTCTCCTATTTTCAATTCCTCAAACACAGACAAAGGCATAATATTGACGCTAGCTCCTAAGTCATAGAGAGCCTTACTTGAGTACTCCTTGTCTATGCTAACTGAAATGGTGAAGCTACCTGGATCCTTCAGCTTTGGTGGAAGGTTGGATTTGATGATGTTGCAGCACTTCTCTACTATCGGGAATGTCTCCTTAGTGAGCACCCGTTTCTTCTTCGTCAGCAACTCCTTCATGAATCTCGCATACAGAGGCATTTGTGCGAGAGCCTCTGCAAACGGGATGTTGATCTGCACCTTCCGTAGCATCTCCAAGAATTTGGAGAATTGCTTCTGGTCTTCCTCTTTCTTCAACCTCGGAGGATAAGGAATCCTCGGAGATAGTGGTGCTTTTTTGGGTGTGCCTTTCTCTTTCTCAAGATCCTCAAGTGGAACTTACGTCTGTTGCATTGCAGTTGAGCTTCCTCCACTTGGTTGCTTTTGCCCCTCTTCCTTCTTCTCAACGTCAGTTGCATCACCCTTCTTCAGTGGCTCCTCATAAGACTTGCCACTTCAAAGGGTGACTGTCATGCATCGCTCCTTGGAGTTGGTTACGATTTCTGACATCTGATTGGTCAATTTGATCCACTCGTACCTCCAAGTTATGAATGATGGCTCTGGTTTCGGTCATGAAGGTTCTAGTTGCTTCCGTCAAGCTAGTGGTTGAATTAACTATTACTTCAATCGCCTTCTCCCAGCTCTGCTCCTGTGGCTGTGGTGTACTGGGTGTTGGGCTGTACCATGAGGTATTGGAATGATTTGTTGGCCCCGGATTGTAGGTGTTGGAGTACATATTGTTTTTAAGTACTCCGCCACCCACAAAATTAGCTTGTTCCTCAATGGTTGCCTGACCCTTTATGACTTCGAAAGTGCACTCACCATTCCGGTGACTTCCCCCACAAAAGTCGCACCTCAGAGTGGTAAATGCAACTAACACGTTAGTCTGGCCCAGCTGCTTCATTAATGCAACAATCTTCTGCTGCATCTGCTTGTTCTGCTGGATCAAGATCTGGGCTTGAGTAGAGTCCAGATCATAACTCTTCAGGATGCTTCGCTCTACCTGGGTCCTTAGTGCCTGGCTGCTGCTGAATGCCATGTTTGCAATAATGTCTTTGGCCTCTTCAACAGTCTTCTTCATCATCGATCCACCAGCTGCTGCATCAATCATGCTTTGGTTGAATCTGTTGAGCCCATTATAGAAAAATTGAATTTGCTGCCAGTCAGACATATATGTTGGACACTTCCTTAGCAGCTGGTTGTAGCGCTCCCAAGCTTCATGCAATGGTTCGTCGTCCTCTTGTATGAATTAGTGAACATCCTGCCTCAGCTTTGCTTGCTTCCCAGCTGGAAGGAACTTATCTATGAATTTGCAGACAAGTACTCCCCAGCTAGAAAGACTCCCGGGTGCTTGGTTGTTCATCCACGTTAGCGCCTCGCCCCTCAGCGAGAGAGGGAACATCCTCATTCTGATGGCCTCCTCCGTAGCACCCTCGATCTTGAAAAAATCGAGCATACTCAGGAAGTTGGCGATATGCTCCTTGGGGTCTTGATGCGGCGCACCACTGAACTGATCCTGCTTGATCACGTGGATGTACTGCGGATCGATCACGAATGCAGTCGCAGTGATGGCTGGCCGGACTATGTTGGAAGCACAGAAGTCCGGGTTCACGGTTACATATTCCGCCAAAGTATTCCGGGAAGGAGGAGGCGAATAGGATCCGTGAGATCCTCCTCCTTCAGCTATCTTCTAAATTTGTTCCTTCCCCTCTTGTGCTAGTTTTTTCTTCCTCTTTGCACTCAAATAGATAATGCTACCTGCAGAGCACAAAAACAACAAAAAGATTACGCAACACCTATCGAGACAAGAACACTAAAAAAATAAATTTCACCTACAACTACGACTAAGTACCGAAAACTAATTGAAACGAATTTCAATCCCCGGCAACAGCGCCAAAAACTTATTAGATCACCAGCAAGTGTACTGGGTCAGCAAGTAATATAGTCAGTAAGACCAGTTATCGTCCCACAGAGATCGCAAATTGTTCAATTAGTTTTCACCAAAAAGCAGTTAGAAGCGAAATCTATAGGTTTATAATTAATTAATTAAAAATTTAGCTTAAACAAAATAAAAACAGAAATTAAATAAAAGTGTGAGCAATATAAGAAAACGAGTTAGGAACGAGGTTTCATTGTAGGCGTTGTTTATTAATCATGAATCTCTATTTTTCCCTAAATCAAGAACAAATTTCTAAGGTAGTAATTACTAGATCCCTCTTGTGCAATCACTATTTATTATTCAATTTGATAACCCTTAATCCCTTAAGTGATTAAACCATTGAATAACCTTTATTAAAGCAGTGGAATTTATAAAAAGTTATATAAAAATTCAAAGGTATTCCTACGAGTTGGATAGTTATATTGTTTGATTGAAGGCCTATTCTAATCATTAATCTCCCAATTGAAGAATTAGATATCTAAAACATAGATTAACTACTTCCATGCATAACAGTGAAAATACAATCAAACACTTTGTTTAGAAACGGAAAAACATCAATTCATTAAATCAATAAACTAATCCATACAAATCCACAAATTTCTAACACGAGGGTTTTAGTTACACATTGAGAAAATAAGAACAAAAACCATAGAAGAGTAGTCCATAATCATAGACAATTAGGATTACCGTGAAGAGATCTTCAATCTTCCAATCTCAGATCTTCTTCTCCTTTAAAGCTCTCCAAAATCATCTAATCTCCCTCTCTCAAAAGCTGCTAAACCTAATTCTAAGACTAGAATAAATAGAAAATTACAAAATCTAAGAGAATCCCCATCAGAAATCAGCAAAACAGGCCCGATTGGGCCTACACGAGGACCGCGCACCTGGGCGCCCCAGGCTACACACTTGGGCGCGCCAGGTCTGATGCCACTGATTCACCGTGGTGCGCGCACCTGGGCGCACCATCCTGTGCACCTGGGCGTGCGTCACCTGATCCGGCTCCGTTTCGCTCCGTTCTTACACCATTTTCAAGGTCCTTTCGTCCTCTTTCCAGTTCCATATTTATTTTCCTCAATTAAGCTCCAAAAGTACCTGAAACATACCCAAAACGGATCAAAACGTTCAAAGGATCCTAATCTACTGAAAATTCCTAAAACTACACTAAAAGTCCTAAGTTTGCAAGAGAAACACGTCAAATCCTTAGTAAAACGGAGTTTAATTCATGTCAAAATATCATATATTGGACTCAAATCACTAACTATTGACTTGATTGTGATTGCCTATGTATGTTATTATTATCGGATGCTTTTACTTAAGTTATAATGCAAATGATTTTTAGTTGTTGATTTGATTGCTATTGTTTATATATGTTATTATTATCTTATGCTTTTATGTGAGTTATGATAAAATATCTCACTCCCTTGTTGTAACTTTTTAAGTATCCCTACTGGAAGTGTTTTCACACTTTCCCCTACCGAGTAGAAGCATAATCCCACTAGTGGAGTGTATACTTATTTATGTAGTTATAGTAAAATAGTATATGCAACCAAGCTCTGGTCGCTTTGCCCATGTTAATAGTATAATTATGTATATGTTTTGGGAATTCACTTTTATGTTTAGTAAAACACTTTATACTGGACTGCAACAGCCTAGAGCTTGTTTTTGATCAGTAATTGTCGAACTTTATAATTTGATGAACTTCAGCTTCATACGTGTTTTAACAAATTTTATAAGCTTAAAGTTTTATGATGATAAAGATGTACTCCCTCCGTCCCAAAAAATTAGTAAATTTTTGAAAATTCAACAAAAATAAGGGAACATGCTATTAATGCATTGTCTCCCAAATCAACCAATTAACAAAACATGTATTTAATGCATGTTTCCTCAATTAACCAATCACAGAATATACAATATAATTTCAATTTTTTTATTCATTGTTTTAACTTTGATTTGGGACAAAAAATTTCTATGTTTTTTACTAATTTTATGGGACGGAGGGAGTATGTTGAAATGTAATATATGAAAGATGACAGGTTTTCAGCCATACAGGAATATTTTATCGAATAATTAAGGGAAACTATTGCAAAATTTTCTTTTATAAATAACAATTAAAGGACTATCAAAGTAGAGCGTTTGAAGGAACTATCAAAGTAGGTTACACAAGAGTTTTTTATGGGGTCCAACGATCTCTAGCTGGGGTTTGAAGGAACTAATCAACATTTGATTGATTGGGTCTAAAGAACTAAATAGCAGGGTTTGAGGAACTAATCAACATATGATTAATGAGGTCCAAGTATTAGATGATGGGGCTTTTCTTTGTTTAGTAACAAGGATTATTTATTCACTCAATGCGAAAAAAAAAGAGAGGCGAATAAAAAGACTAACATATATACCTCATGGCTGTAGAAAGATTACCTTTTTTTCATTGATATGCTTCTTTCTATATTTTTTTATTTCTTTTTTTATCTCATTGTGCAGTGCAGTATTATTGGTGAGGTGAAGTGAAGTTGTTGTCGTTGTGTAAGGGGGAACTCATTGAAAATGATTGACCAAAAATTGAATTGGTTAAGAAAAGTTAAAACTTGAGTAATAAATAATAAATAAATTAACTTTTAACTTTTTTTAATTATTTATTACTCCAGTTTTAGATTTTCTTAACTAGTTTAATCATCAGCCAATCCTTCGTCAATCAGTCCCTCCTTACACAACACCATCAACTTCACTTCACCTCACTAACACCATTGCATTGCATACTAAGGGAAAAAAAAAAGAAATGAAAATGTAGAAATGAAGCATATCAATGAAAAAAGTAATCTCTCTATAACCATGAGATATGTATGTTAGTCTTTTTATTTAGGGAGATGTTATTAAAACTCGCGTCATTTCTACTCGCACTCGGTTTTTATAAATTTTTTTATTTACTTACCGATATTACCCTTATATTAATACTTACATTCGTATATCTAATACTCACACCCCTAATTTTGTTATTTGCACTCATAATCCTAAAAACCTAACCTTTTTTTTCTGAAGGGAAAAGGTGTATTTTATTTATAGATCAAAAACAATACAAGAAATTTCACACTAATAATAATTAAAGGGAAAGCAAAATACACTGCAACAACATACTCTTCCTTGTGATAGATTATCATCAACTGCCAAAACCCGACTCTAACAGGAGATTCAATAGCCTTTAATACCAAGATAACAATCTCATTGATGCTGGGACTAAGCTCAGTTCGACGACAAGGAATCTCAGATGTAAGACGAGAGAGTCGTTGGACGGTAGCCAAATCAACCGTTAGCAAAGAGAGATCTGTCTTGACGAGTAGCCTTCCAATTATTGGAGCAAAGAGAATAACCATCAGATCTGGAAAGTTGAAACTATCCAGAGGCATCCCTCCACTTGAAACACACAAAACAAAAACAACTTGCACAAATGCAAGACAAAACCCAGAAAAATTGGGGAAAAATAAACCCACACCCTTTCCCAAAGGAAGGGGAGGGACAGATCCCCCTCCCCTACCGAGAAACAGAAGATGAAAACAACCAGAAGCAGAGGAAGGAGGAGGGGAGAGAAAAAAAATTAGGATTTCTAAAAAAACCTAACCTAATACTTAACCAATTTTACTACTCACACCCACCACCTTCAACCTCTCACCATCAACCCCCGTAATCATCTTCAACCTCTCACTCATCCAATGACACAAAATTTCCATGAAGAGGTGAGGGACTTAGATGAACACTGGTAATATCTGATTCAGAGGGCTAAGTGAAAGGCTCAACTCCAAATCAACCTCGGACTGCAATCTGTATGTCTTCAAGTTTGAAGGTGCAAGTTTCTTCTTAAGATTACGTACCTTCTCACAGCCATGATGGAGAGTGAAGTCCAGTTCAATATTTGTAGATGATTCCTCACCAACCTCTATGACTGAAGACATAGCACTGCAAGAAGTGGCTGAGCTCCCGTTGTTGTCTGAGGAACTTTTGTGCAATGGCTAAAAGTCATTATTGGTCAATTTTGTACCCGGTTAATAATTTAGAGTGAAAAAATTGTTTATCAAACTTTAGATCTAATAATTTTCATGGAATTAGATGAGAAGGATGAGAAGTTGAAGATGATTACGGGGGTTAATGGTGAGAGGTTGAAAATGATTATGGGGGTTGATGGTGAGAGGTTGAAGGTGATGGGTGTGAGTAGTAAAATTGGCTAAGTATTAGGTTTTTAGGATTATGGGTGCAAATAATAAAATTAGGGGTGTGAGTATTAGATATATGAATATAAGTATTAATATAAGGGTAATATTGGTAAGTAAGTGCAAAAATTAATAAAAACCGGGTGTATGTAGTAACGAAACGGGTGTTAATAACATCTCCCAATCTCGTTTTTTTTTTATTTTCTCAAATTGAGTGAATATAATAATCATTATTACTAAACAAAAAAACGCCCCACTCAAACCTCAACTTTCACAAACAAAAATATAACAACATAATAATAGAAGGGGAAAAATAATAATAATAGGGATATAACAGTTCTCCCTTTCAATTACTTGATTACTTAATCACTCAATTACTCCTAAGCACTCTTGGATCCACTGATAATAATATATATCACGGTGTCTAAACACTAATTTATGTTTGCACCCCCAAAGATCACTAATTAGTTCATTCCTAACTCTCACTCTCACCCAACTCTTCACACAAACGAAGCTCAACTCTAAATCTCTCACTCTTGCTCAAGCGTCACCATCACTCTGCTCTCAATCTCTCACTTTCGCTCAACTACCGTGACTCTACTCAACCACCACAATTCAAATCAGCCACCGTGACTTAGCTTAGTCACTGGGATCTAGGTCAGCCATCGCGACTTTGCTCTACTATGTCACTGTGCTAAAAGGTTAAACAATTATGGCCACTGAACCCCAAAATTTAGCATTTCATGAAGATCACTTTTGTGCAAATTTCCATTGAACCCTAAATCAATTTTATGGACAAAAAATATGTGTGTGTGTGTGCTGTGTTTTCTTTGTTTTCTTTTATTGAACCCTAATTTTCATCTTTCTTTTATGATTCTGAAATTGATGAATCATGTTGAATTGTTTCATCTTGCTTTATTTTCTTATATTGAACCCTAAAATTTCGAAATAATAATGCTTTGTTTGCCTTATGGAAATTAGAAAAACACAAATAAAAAGGTTAAACTAAATTTATTCCTTCTCTCTTTTGTGTGCAAATTTAATCCAAATAAATCTTAAACTAGTTACAAGTTATTAAAATATGAAGGCTGGTAATAATTATTGTCACATGATAAGAGAAGAGTAACAAGGAATCATCTGTTCTTTGACTGTGTTTGGTCAAAGGAATTGCTATCCCTCTGTGCAGATTGGCTGGGCATAGATTCTTTTCCTACTCGGTTTGCTAATTGGTCAAGATGGATTGGTTTTGCTTTTAAACAGAAGAGAAGAAGACAGTGTGTTCATGGTCTGTGGGCTACTGTTATGTATCACATTTGGCATGAGAGGAACCTTAGAACATTTCAAGACACTTGCAGATCTTGCAATAGAGTTTTCAAGATTGTCAAACAGGAATTAGCTTTTCGAATTGCTTTTTGTTTACCAAATTTTCGTTCATCGCCGAATAGGGCCCTTGTGGATAAGATTTGTTTAGAACTTTAATTATTAAACCTATCATTGCTTGAACCCTTCCTAGAAGGTGGCAAGCATTGGTTGGGTTTTTTTGTCCATTATTTGGCTTTGAACCCTTCCTAGAAGATGACAAAACTAGATAATGAGACTTGAGCTTTGGGTACATTTTTGCTTTGCGGTAATAAGATTTTTTCTTTCTGCCAAAAAAAAAACATTGTTGTGCCTTGAGGAAACAGTAAAGAATAATATTGTGCAAAAAATTTCAAAATGAACATTCATGTAGCTTCTAGGTTAGTACCTCCTTGGCTATATTATTGAAGGCTTGAATATATTGCTCTGCGATCCACAAACATGTTGCATTCAAACAAAATAAAACAAAAGAGTACCATACTCATTTGACTACAATGAGGACAGTGTACGTATCTGATCCTTAATATCAAATTTTATGTTCTAGTTATGGTAAAATTTTCCTACAACAACCTTATTTGCCTCAAATGTCGGTGCCCACGATGCCGCCTCCTTTACTACCATCAACCCAAGTTATGCAACCATCGTCCTCCACTTCTGCATCTTTATAATTTAACACATTAACAAAAGGATTATTGATATTTGCCACTATTTGATCAGTTTGCGTTGTCTCTAGCATTTAGGAAGATGGGTTCTTTCTGGTTTAGAGTTTCTAGTTGAACAAAGCTAAAAATGATGTAAATGAGTATCGTTTTGGTGGTGCAAAAATATGTGTTTTCCTAAGTTCCATGTTGAAAATATCAAGCAACGCCACCCAAGGTCTGTTAAGTGTCGTATAAGTGAAAATGTGAGATCAAACATATATCGTCTAAAGGGGAAAAAAATAAAAAATTTATGTTATCTATTATTACTTTTTAAAACTAACAAGACTTTTTTTTTTTTTTTTTGGTTTACTAACAAGACTTTGTTTTAAGAAAGATTTTGGGACTAATTTCACTTCAAAGGGCTCTCTATTATTCTTTAAAAAAAAAAAAGCAAAGACACATTTTAGTTCTTGAAAGTTTGTTCATGGGATAGTTTTATTCTTAAAAAAAATTAAATTATCAAATAATTCGAAAGTTCTTTTATTATATAAATTGATTTTTGAAAATTTTGGTTAGATATAATCAAAATTTTTAGGGATTGAATTATTAAAAGAAAGAAATTTTAAGAAATTAAATTGCTAGGGTTTGAAGGAACTAATCAACATTTAATTGATTGGGTCCAAAGAACTAAATAGCAGGGTTCGAGGAAGTAATCAACATTTGATTGATGAGGTCCAAATACCAGATGGTGGGGCGTTTCCTTGTTTGGTAATAAGGATTATTTGATTCACTCAATGCGAGAAAAAAAGAAAAGAAAGAGAGAAACGAATAAAAAGACTAACATACATACCTCATGGCTGTAGAGAGATTACCTCATTTCTTCATTTTATTTTATTTCCTTTTTTTATCTCATTGTGCAGTGTAGTGTTGTTGGTGAGGTGGAGTGAAGTTGCTGTCGTTGTGTAAGGGGGAACTGATTGAAAAAAATTAAAATGGTTAAGAAAAGTTAAAACTTGAGTAATAAATAATAAATAAATTAAGTAATAAATAATATTTATTACTCTTAACTTTTTTTAATTATTTATTACATTAGTTTTAGATTTTCTTAACTAGTTTAATCATCAGCCAATCCTTCGTCAATCAGTCCCTCCTTACACAACGCCATCAACTTCACTTCTCCTCACTAACACCATTGCATTGCATAGTAAGAAAAAAAACCAAAAAAAAATAAAAGAAAATGTAGAAATGAAGCATATCAATGAAAAAAAAGTAATATCTCTACAACCATGAGAAATGTATGTTAATCTTTTTATTTATATGTCTTTTTTTATTTTCTCAAATTGAGTAAATATAATAATCCTTATTACTAAACAAATAAACTAACGCCCCACTCAAACCTCAACTTTCACAAATAAAAATATAACAACACAATAATACAAGGGAAAAAATAAAAACAGTAGGGATATAACAGTTTTCCCTTTCAATTACTTGATTACTTAATCACTCGATTACTCCTAAACACTCTTGGATCCATTAATAATAATATATATCACAGTGTCTAAACACTAATTTATGTTTGCACCCTCAAAGATCACTAATTAATTCATTCCCAACTCTCACTCTCACACAACTCTTCTCACAATTATGCTTTCTTTATACTTTGTGCAGATATGTCTATATGTTATTTCAGTTCTAAGCCTGGAGATGAGATTTCAACATTCATTGCCCATCCTACCCCTTGCAACCCTAAACGGATTTCATGGCCTTCTCATTAGCATAACACAATACCTTGTTCCACTTCCAACACCTTGCATAATAATATAATTTAAGTTGAAGAGAGAGGGGAGAGAGAGAGAGAGAACTGTGAAGAATGAATCCGACCAATTTTCTAGAATCCGGGGAGGAGAGGGAATTTGTCATGTCAGTCTACATTTCTCAATTACAGGATTCCTAACCATCTGTGGGGTTATTTCTTTGCTTGACATGCAACTTCTAAATATAACCTTTGCAACAGTACCCAAGTAAAAGAATGATCAAGCACCATTTTAGGGAATTGACTAAATCCTTTGAGTCAAATCGATCCTGAAAAATCTAAAGAACTTAAAAGAACTAAAGCAAGTGCAAATTCTTTCTTATGAACATGCACACAATCTTACTTGTTACAAACCAAGGACTATTTCCTTAAAAACTTGGTATGCATTACCCCTTTCATGCAACACAACACTTTTTAGAATAAACTTCAATTTCTTAGTCACAACTATATACTTTTTTTTACGAGTACAACTATATACTTTAATAGCCATACAAACATAAGAACTACAATACATCACTATGTAATTCACTTAAATTTTTAAGGAAAAAAAATAATGTGCCAAAACAAGTTCAAAACAATTGAACATACTCAAATTTCATAAGAAAATAAAACAAGAAAACTTCTCAGGTTCATTGGAATAATAAGACTAGAGGCACAATATAAAACAAGAAAACTTCTCAGGTTACCTGTAACTAGAACTGCTCTTAAGATTCAGGATTTATTTTACACTAGGGTTTTTGTGCAATATAAAGAGCTTACTAGTAGTAACAAGGGAGTTCAGATTTTTCTTGATAACAAATTTCACTTCTATATAATATACCTCAGTTATATCTCTCTTATATAGGAAACAAGAACATCTAGTAGCATCATATTTCCATAAAGTTAAGCAATATACACAAGGTTCTGAAAAATGAAGTAAGTGCTAAATAAATATTTGCTCACATCTAATTTAACAAGAACTTAATTAAGTATCACAGATATAACTTTCCTTGAGATGCAAGAGTTGTTTCACCTTAGTAATAAATGAAAGTGATTTGTGGAAAAGTAAGAGAGTGACTTCCATGGTAAGAATTTAAAAACCACCAAAATACTGAAAATAAAAAAACTACCTAAATACTAAAAAGAGGAACATGGTAAGTATAAAACATCTTAAATAGGAGTTAATGCTTTTGTGAGAAAAAAATCAGATATATGCACACAGCACACTAAACAGACAATTTCATGGCCATAACACTGCAACCACAAGATGTACAGAAAAAATAACTTAATGAAAGCCTTTCATTTACAGAGAATTGTAAGATTAAAAAAATAAAGACAAAGAAAAGCTAAGCAAAGACCAGTTAAAAAAACAAATTTGATCTTAGCTAATTCATCAACAAATTATAGCCATCATGGCTGCAACTTACTTTGGGATATTAGAGCTACTTCTCACTAGCAAATTAAATAATGAAAGTAATGAAAGAGATCAGTTGTGAAGGATGGAGTCAATTACTTCCCCTACATATAGAGAAAGATGGTGATAATAAGAGGTAAAATAATTGATAATATTCAAAAGTTTATGGCTGAAATGAATTAAATACCCACAACCAAAAGTAAGAATATACATCAGTCAGTACCTTAAATTTTTTCCAGCATCACCAGCCAACACGGTTTGCCTATCAATAAAGGAGTAGCCCTAAACCTTACAAAAAGGAAAAACAAAAACCCATATCTTGCCTATCAGATAAACAAATTGACCACCATAAATGATAAGTAATGAATTGAAATTCTAGTGAACGAATTTATTGCTTTTGTGAATCAAACAATTAAATAAAGAAGAAGAGCAAGTTTTGACAAGTTGGTGAAGAAATTTTAGGTGACCACCATAAATATTTCTTTTATGGTGATTGAAATTGGAGGCAGTGAATTGAAAAATAAAAGACAAGAAAGAAACACATTCATATCCATCATTAATTTGCAAAATGAAGAAGGAGAAGAACAGAGCAAAGTGACAAATGGAAATTAGGAGAACATACCTCTCAAAAGACCTAAATCGATTCTTTCTAGATGTTGAAGCGACCCCATGTTGCTTCGATTTCCAATTGATTCTGAGACATGAATTGATTTTTCTCAACACACAGCCAAACAATTTGAAATCGCGTTGGAGGAGCAGCAACACGCGTTGGCTCGGAGAAGAATTGAAACCAAACATAGCCAACTAAATTTACGCTTATTAACGAGGTTAGTTGATTATATTTAATTTTCTCAAATTTATAAAAGAATAGAGGTATTTTAGGAAAGTTGCATTGGGAATGAAATAAAAATTAATTAAGATAACAATTTTCTAGGGATATTTTAGGAAAATGGCATTGAGAATGAAATAAAATTTAAAAAAGTTGGTTAATTTTGCTTATATTTTTAACCAAGAGATATATGTTTTTGTTGCTTATATTTCAAACCGGAAAGAGTATATATATATATATATATATATAGACACACACATATAGAGAGAGAGAGAAAACGATGAAGGATGAATCTGGTCAATTTTCTAGAATTTGGGGAGGGGAAGGAATATTCCAGAATATTCCGGTAAAATCTAACATTGTGACGAAATGACTAAATTGAATCTTTTAAAAATAATTTTAAAAAAAGGTTCAAAGTGAATCTTCAAAATAAGATAAAGGAAAAAAATATAATTAAGTCAAAAATGAACAAATTTTGATACAAACACCAAAAGACAATGTGAAACAATTCCTAATATAATCAAGACTAACATTAACTCATAATATAGTCATGATTTGTGGGGAAGATCATTCTTTAGAATGTCTGGGTTGTAAGGTATACCTCACTATCGAAAAAACATGTAGCACCACATTCCACGTTATCTATCAACATAATGAAGGAGTCGTGACGTGTCCATCATTAATTTGCAGAATGAAGAATGATAAGAACAGAGCAAAGTGACAAAGGGCAATCAGGAGAACATACCTCTCAAAAAACCCTAAATCGATTCTTTTTGGATGTTGATGCGATCCCATGTTGCTTCGATTTTGAGTTGATTTTGAGACATGAATTGATTTCTCAACGCACAGCTAAACAATATGAAATCGCGTTGGAGGAGCAGCAACGCGCGTTGGCTTTATGAAGAATTGAAACCAAGCATAGTCTCAATTAAGTTGAAGAGAGAGAATAGAGAAAGAGAGAGAGAAAATGATGAAGGATGAATCCGACCAATTTTCTAGAACGTAAGATATATCTCACTAACAATTTTTTTTACTCATTTATAAAAATCCAAGTACCACATGACGTGTTATCTATCAACATAATGAATGAGGACATGTCATTGGCCATGTCACCACATAATTTACGAAATGAGCATTTTTAAATGTTTGAAAAAAATTCAAAAACTTAAAACTTGTACGGACAAACAATTTAAAAAAAAAAATCTTAATTTAGGACCTAAAAACTTAAATAAGTAGAGGTTGACACAAGTGTAAGGAGCTTGTGTCCTTTAAGCATGTGGTCGCGAGTTTGAGTCGTTACCGAGACGCATGTGAATGAAACAAGTCTTACTGGGAGCATCTCCCCCGAAAGGGCCCGATCATGGTGCGAGGGATTAGTCACCCAGTTGCGCGGGTGGATACCCTGGTTCATCAAAAAAAAACTTAAATAAGTCCACATAATTTTAATTGGAATTACATATGTATTTATTTTCACCCGGCTCATTTATAGCCACACAAAGCAAAACACAACCCGACCCGATAGGACCCTGTCCGTAAAACACATGCGTCCCAGCATCAAAACCCAAACACGAAAACACATTCCTCAATCAATCTTACCAACCATCCTCCCAAATCCAATTCTCCTCCATTGACTCTCCCTCTCTTTCTCTCTCTTCAATGGCGGATCTAGCCTCAAGATCTCTTCTCGCCTTTGCTCTCATAGCTTCCCTCTTGCTATGCTCCTCTTACGCTGCTGCTTATTCGGATGTCCCTTTCATCGTGGCTCACAAGAAGGCCACACTCAACAAACTCAAGTCCGGCACTGAAAGGGTCTCCGTCACCATCGACATTTATAACCAAGGATCCTCGTACGTCCCTCTCTCTCTCTCTCTCTCTTCTCCTCGTTATCCTCATCTGTTTCTCTCTTTTTATTTATTTATTTATTTATTTATTATTATTATTATTTCGAAATGTCGTAGATCTCCGGAGAAAAACAAATTTGCCTATGAAAAAAATTATTTTTGATCCGAGACTCTCTGCATAGTGAAGGTATTAAAAGAGAGTATTTTTTTTTTGTAAAGTAAATGAAGAAGGGTAATCTTTGATCAGCTGGGTAGATATAATTGCACTAGTCTTACACCGAAATAATTTGTGTCTTTCTTCCGCTCTAACAAGTAATGATGGTACATTATCATTATCATGTTTTTTTTTTCTTTTAACAAATTAAGATGATATGAACCGTTTATGAAGTAGTTTTTGTTGTCATTTTCAATGGAATGAAGTTGTTGTTGTTTTTGTTTTGCTTTGAATAAAAAATTGGCATTTCATGAGGTGATTTTGGTACAAAATAAATTTTAATGTGGAGTGATATAAAACATAATTAGTAACAGAAGTCACAATCTGAGATTGAGTTTACATCAGAAGTGGGTGATTCTTTTCGTTAATTTGTGTCTCCTGTGAGTCTGTGACCTGTCTCTTTTTTATTTAATTATGCTGTGAGTTAGAAATATATATATATATATATATATATATATATATATATATTGTTATATCGACCTATTAAAATGTCATATTGGTCATCCACAGATACAGTGATCACCAACATAGTCTTTAAAAAAAAATGACCATCATTAAATAAGTCTCTAAAAGTTATAAGTGGCCATCATGCAGTGTAAATTCTGATCCTCAAAAGGTTCATACGGCCACCAAATAAGTCCCTAGAAGGACGAATGCAGTGATTATTTAAACTTTAAGGGACTTATTTGGTGGTCATTTTCTTTGGAGGACTAAATTGCTGGCCAGAGTATCTTTGGAGGACCAGATCGACGTTTTACTCTTAATTCTTTCATATGATCTGCAGTTTACTTACCTCTTTTTTTTCTTTAATGAAAGGGCTGCGTATGATATAAGTCTAGCTGATGAGAACTGGCCGAATGATGCTTTTGATCTAATTAGTGGTAGCACTTCAAAATCATGGGAAAGGCTTGATGCGTGAGTTTCATATGGTTCACTGTACTTTAACTAGTCTGGATAGCCTCTGCTTGTTTCTTCTCTGCAGCATTTTGATTAATATCTTACAAATAAGTAATGCTATTTTCAGTGGAGCCATCATCTCGAACACATTTGAACTGGAGGCCAAAGAAAAGGGAGTATTTTCTGGTAAACCAGCTATCATTAAGTTCCGTGTTCCCACAAAGGCTGCTTTACAGGTTTATAATCTCTTGGTGCTGCTTAAGTACGGATCTCTTTGTTTCTGATGAGGAAAAATTTGTTTTATTAATACTTGTTTTCTATTAGGAGGCATATTCAACTCCCATTCTGCCATTAGATGTTCTTGGTGACAGACTTCCTGAAAAGAAGTTTGAATGGGTATGTTTCCTGTGTACCTGCAGTTACATGCACCAATCTCAATATGTCTCTTGACTGATGTATTTGCCCTTTTGTTTTCATGTAATCATCTTGTCATGGACTTGACTTTTCAGGCCAAGGTATGTGAAATTCTTTTATTTTTTGCAATAGCAATCTTAGTTTGGATACGATGAATGAAAGATTACAGGAGGAATGGTTGATTTGATCAGTTCTATCGTGTGCATGTGTATGTTGGCACAGAAAATAAAGTTAACGTGTTTTTTATACTTTTGACTAGGATGCCTGTTTTACCAAGGAAAACAACTTCATATCTCTATTAAAAATTTAAAATGTTATTTTCAACTCTTTCTATATGTATCATAGTCTTAAGTCATTACCTTAATGTCAAACATGTGTTGTCCACAGAGGTTGCTGCTTAAGTACGGATCTCTAGTCTCTGTGATCTCCATCGTGGTTCTCTTCGTGCACTTGGTATCGACACCATCAAAAACAGGTGCAAAAGGAAGCAAGAAGAGGCGTTAGAGAAAGAACAGCATCAGAGCATAGCGGCGACGAAAGCTTGCTGGTATGTCAGTGGTCAGGTTTTTAGCTAGTTATAGCTGGAACTGTTTGACTCACTTACTGACCAGGGAGTTGGTGAGAGAACATGTTGATTCAACTTTTGATTCCAATTCTCACCATTGACTGCATGAACATCAGCTAGCAGATTAGATTTAATTATAATCTGATCTCATAGCTGTTTTGGATACCGTGTATTATGCCTTGCTGATCTGTTAAGTTCCTTTGCCATCTCCAATGCTTTCTTGTTCTTTTTTCAGCCATATTTTACGCAATGTTGTCGGAACCGAACCGGACATCAAACCGGAAAACATTTTCGTGTAGGAACCGTATTAACTGTTTAAACCGGAAGGTCGAACCGTTATCTTTATATCTTATAAAAAAAAATAAAAAATCAATACAATCTGCTACCTAAAAAATACACTCTAATAAATATTATCTATATTACTCTTTCTATAATAGCTGGAGTAGTTATTAGAGATTTACGGTACATATTTGTACTACCAAAGCATCATCACGTGTAAAAGGGAAACAAACCCGTGAAACTTCTCTTTCTTTTGTTTCTGTCGCTCTCAATCTCTCTGTCTTCCATTCCTTCTCTTCTCACATGAAAGAATTTAGATCTACCCAAACCAATTGGCCCTCACCTTCATAACCCTTCTTTCCACTTCCTTTCTCTTGTCACACCCTTGTCCAACAATCCTTTTTCCTTCTCTCTATCACTCCCCTCCATTGCTCATATGATTTGTTGCCTTCCAAGACGATTCTCACCGGTTCTGCAACGAGTTTGTAGCCACCGGCAACGTCGTCATTGACGTTCTCTGCATTCACTCGCTATCGCCGCCATCCACCGCCACAAGCTCAATGGATCGTATCCATAGGGTTTTTGCGTTTTTGTCTTTATGCCTTTGTATTTTTAAGTTTAAGATGTTTTTTTTTTTTTAATTTTATGGGTTGAACCAGTATCGGTTTTCTCGGTTTTTCATGGTTCAACCCGGTTTTCAAGGTTGACCTCCTGTTTTTTCCGGTTCAAACTCTGTGACGGTTTAAGCATTAAAACAGGCCGGATTTGGGACTGGTCGACGGTCGGACCAGTCGAACCGTCCGATCCGGTCCGAGTTTCATAACACTGATTTTACGCCACTTTTCAAAATATTTATTCTATGCATGGAACCCCAATTCAACGTGGATGTTTCTCCAATAATTGATCCTTGTATTGCAACGACTATGCATAGTCATATCAACGTGAGAGTCTAAGTTGGGTGAACAAATTGAAAAATTAATGAACCCCTTCTAATAGAGTGTTGGGCCTTAATAGGTCTATTAGGGAATTTGATAGATATTAGTATTGTTTAGGATTATTAAATAAATAAATAAATGCTAAATCTAGAATGTTCTAATGTCACAGGATTATGCCACTTGTATGGCTTAGCTTTATTTTAGGGTTTACTATCTTCTTAGCTTTATTTTAAGGTTTACTATCTTCTTATATAAGTTCATGTATTCTCTATTTCCAATTAAGAAATCAAATGTTATCTTAAATTTTTGTTATTTTGATATCTTTTTAGGAGTTGAGTAAATTTAGTATTCTTGATAGGAAGACCTTAATTTTCTTCCTATCAATTTGGTGCTTTCATTGTTGATCATCATGCCTCCCTCATTATCAAACAATGGCAGATTTATAAGAACGTATGAAGGAAAGTGAGAAACGTATGAAGGTCAGTGAGGAAGCTTTCTATGCATCAATGGCTTCCAGTGATGATGCTTTTTATGCTACAATGGCTAAGATACACAGAAAAATAGCAACTATCCAACTTTCTTTCCCTCGTAACACACAAATGCCACCACAAACTCCTCTTCCCCATTACCCACTACCAAAACCACCCTATTTTTCATCATATAACCAAGCACAAACACAAACCCCTAACCCTTTTGGTTCATTTCTGTAGTGGATCGGACCTATAAGCCGATCACATGTCCTCAATGCCGACCAACGACTCAACGGATAAGCTTAAAACTCCCTAGTACATGATAAGGATGGATGACTCACCCTTCTTATCCTCTAAGAGCCACGTCAGCCCTTATTGGGCCCAACAGGCCCATAAGGTATCACAACACACCTAACATGTAATTCCCTATAAGAACCACCATGCTATAGGGACTAAGGTATGTTCTCTCATCCCTACTCTCAAGAACTACGTGTGGCTTGATCCCTTATCACTGAAGCTTATCACTGGACCGGGGTCACCATCGTCAGCTGCAACAACCCCAAACACACATCGTGGTGTTCCATCAATACTGGGACACCACAATTTCCCTCTCAGATCTACCAAATATCTTCATATGAACAACTACCCTTCTTTTCATATCAACTACCACAGATCTCACCTTCTCCCATATACACCATTGTTCATTCCCAACCCCAACAGAAACAAAATCAAAAATAGAAAAACAAGAAAAACAAGAAGCCACCACTCTTACTCCATCGACCGCTTCATCGGTCGATGGCACCCACCATTGCAACAGATCCGCCATCGACCACCGCACCTCAATCATCGTCGGAAATTGACGCGACTCCGCCATCAACGGGAGCGGTGCGGGATTGAGCTACTTCGTGCGCTACCGTTACCGGAGTTTGCTGCGCCACCTGTGTCTGAAGGGAATGAGATCTCGATTAGCCACCGTGAGAAGCCGTTAATAAAACCTCTGCCCTTGTCAACACTGTCACGAGCTCCATTTGAATTGGGTGCGTCATTCGAGAGTGAACACTGTCGCCTTACACCACCACTGGATCTGTACCATCATCAACCGCAAGCACCGCTGCGAGCTCTGGTGCTTTCGCCGGAAACTGTCACCGGCGAAAGAGATGTTGGCAAGACCGAGTCCAAGTTGCTCAGCCGTGCTCAGCCGAGAAAACAACTCTCACCGCCACGAGCGCCGCCGTGGAAAACACCACCTCCGACGCGAGCACCGTCATTGTCACGGTCACGGGTTCCACCGTGGACACCACTCTCTTCGCCGCGAGCTCCACCAGGGAAACCACTTTTGCCACCAAGAACCATCTCAGCTGAGTTTGGGGTTTTTGTTAAGAGTCCATCTTTGAAAGAAATAGGGCAAGAAGACATTGATTTCAGATCTGCAAATATTTTTGGGAAAGAAATTGAAAAAGCAAATGCTTATTCTACCAATGTTGAAACTGGCACATTCAGGAGGGCACGCTCCATACTCTTTTCTTCTTTTACGTGGACCCCATTACCAGCAACAAGTGATAAGCATGAATTTTCAAGGGACCCATTAGTTTATGATTTCCCTGCTCATTGTATCCAAGATAGGGACTACTTCTCAAATGCGTTTGACATATTATCATGGACTACTAGTGGTGCATCATGTGGAAATAAAGGATTGATGGGCCCATTTCAAGAAATTGAAGTTGGTCCAATTTTAGTTTGGTATGATTAATTATTTTTCAGGATTTCAACCTTGAGGACAAGATTGGTCTTCAAGGGGTTGGCAATAATAGAGTGTTGGGCCTTAATAGGTTTATTATCAAGATGAGAATTGGTTAGATATTAGTATTGTTGTTTAGGATTATTAAATAAATAAATGCTAAATTTAGAATGTTCTAATGTCATAAGATCATGCCACTTGTATCAACCACTTGATAGAAATTAGCTCCTTTACAAGCACTTCTCAAAAGGAGTTGTTGAAGTTGTAGCAATCCACATGAAAAAGTTGAAAGAATAAACATGGGAAGTTGGGAAGGAAATAAGAATTGAAAATAGTGGATAAGGTGCATAGGAAAGAGATGATTGCGTTTTTAGAAAATATAAAATTCCATATAATTCCACCCTTCTCATCTCTCTACCTAGGCCCCCTCCAACAGAGTATAAAAATACATGTCAACAAAACGTGGTTGCGATATGATAAGGATAAGATATGATTTAGTGAATGATATGACGTGAGTAGATATTTGATGGAGTACCAGATAATAATGGCACTAAAGGTCGAGTTTTAATGGTTTTATTTCAGTAAATTGTTCCACTGAAATTATTCAACGGTAGATCAGTGGCTTAATAAAATTGACGTTCTAGGGCTATTACCGGTTCAGGTGCAGTCTGTTCATGTCATAAATGCAATAAGTTAATTTATGACAGTGCATTAAAAAAAATAGAAATAGAAGAATGGGTGCATTATTTTATAGTGGATCGGGTTGCAGGAATTTTTAACGTGCCTGATATGATTATTGGGCCCAACCAGGTGTGTAGCATTGTTGCATACTAACATGTAAGGATAAAAAACCATTTTTTTAACGATTTTAAATATAAATAAAACTTAATTAATTTTTTATTTCCAATATAATTATTTCTAAAGTATCTTAGTAAAGTGATTTTTTTAACGAGATAGTAAAAGGGAAATCAAAATCGTACTCGGGATCTTCAACTCTTAATCCTTAAGACATGGTACATAACCATGTTGACTACTTTAATTTTGTCTCTGATTTCATTTAATTTTTGTTTCATTTCCAATACAAATTTTTAAAAGTAGTTTACTTTTTTTTTTAATAAATTTGAAAAAATTAAATGCACTTAATTAACTTTCTTAATAAATGTAAAGTTAAGTTTTTTCTTATATTTAAGACAAAAAAAGTACTCCCTTCATCCCTATTTGTAACTAACTTTTTTGAATTTTTATTTGTCTATAAATATAAGATACAATACTTTACGATATACTAGTTGGCAAGCCCATGTGTTGCACGGGTTTTTAATAATGTGGGGGTGTAGATTATTTTTTCTCCTTATGTCTTACTCCCTCCATTCATATGTAGCGTGTTTTAAGGTTATGCACGGGTTTTAATAAATGGTCAAATGATGTAAGGATTTGTTGTATTTTGACTATAATGCCCCTATATAATCATTATTGAAGAGAGAGAAAGGCATTGGAAGTGAAAAAGAGAGTGTAATAGATAGGCGTGAGTTTGGAAAAATAAAAATGTATTGGGTTTATAAAATGACAAGACTTATGAAACATAGTACAATTGTTAAAACAACACTACATATGAAACGGATGGAGTATTTTGTGGATATTATTTATTTTTTGGTTGTGTTGTTTCATGATGATTAATTAATTTATTAATTAGGTAACTAATTGAAATTTGCAGTTAGGATAAGGTAATTAATTCGAATTTGCAGTTAGGATAACATTTAGTAATAATTATATCTTATTTACAAATTTATTATTTAATGATCTACATTGTTAATAATTGGGCAATAAAATTGAGGACTTTTCCCTCCTATTTTGCCATTGTTAGTGGTCCCCACCTCATCAACTTAACACACTAAACGATGAAATAAAGCATTAAATAATATTATTTGATGTTGGGGGTAATAGTTGGGAGAATAAAAAATTATATGTAAGCTTATAGCAAAAGCTTCTTTCTTTCACCCATTCTAAGCTTCCGAAAGAAGCTTTCATTCTTCCCTCTCTCTCCCGAAAACTTCTGCTGCCTCTCATCTCTCCTTCTTTCTCTCTCACTCAGTCTAAACCTCTTTCTTTCCCTCTTAACCACACCACAATCATCACCCCAAGAGCAGTTATCACCACCATCAGCATCGCCGTATACTGCAACACATAAGCCTCCACTCTTGTCTCCGTGTACAACATGGCTCCCTCCACTTTAAGGTATCATTTGTTGTATTTTTATGTTTTCATTTTCATGTATGATTCTGCTTTCTTTGCATTAGGGTATCATTTGTTTTATTTTTAAGTCTACATGTCTGATTCTGTTTGCTTTCTCATGGGTGTTGTATTTTTATTTTCCATTTTCACCTCTAAATTAGCTAGGTTTAGATACTATTCATAATGAAATTCGTAAGGCACACCAACTACTCGACAAAATGCCCAATCATTCCAAAAGGTATTGTACTCATTATCTATTCAAGACACATCAACTGCTCGACAAAATTCTTGCATTAAATTTTTTGTGTGGCGATTGCATGACAGGAACCATGATGAATATTTAGGAGAAAATGACGCATTATGGTAAGAATCATCTTTGATATTTTATCTTTGATGTCACATTATGGTAGCACGCTTTGGGACTTGTTATGTGTACGTGGTTTTATGTCCCATGTAATTTTGCATCTTTGAGCATCGTGTGAGCCATTGTGTGTAACCCACTTAAATTGAGTAAGCTAAAGAAGTACTTGATCCACGAGGAAATAGCTTTTCAAAACTCATATGTTATCACCACCATTAAGACACTTCATACTCCCTCTGTTTCGTTTTTGGTTTTAGGGATTTGATTTACTCTCTCTCTCCCTTCGTTTTTGGTTTCAGGTCACAAGAACAATTTCCCAGAACTCAGATTTATGAGGAAGGTGAGATTTTGGTTTTATTTAGACTCCCTTTGTATATGCATACTTTTGTTTTGTTTAATTTAGGGATTTGATTTCATATATTGTATTAGTTAGGGTTTTGATTTGGTATTTTCCTTATTTAGGATTATAAAGGGAGTATGCATTTTGATGTCCATATGTTGTGCGTTGTTTCCTTTATGCCCATATGTTGTGCTTTGTCTTTGTGTGTTGTGCATAAATGCATTCTCTGTTTGAGGATATTTAGTTTTTTTCAATTGAATCAATTTTTGTTTCCCTCTTTGGTGGTTTAATTTAACAGAGAGTGCAAGGCTCCAAATCCTATTTGAGTGAAAATATTTATAATAAGTTCTATGTTATATCTTTGCCTATGAATGAGAAATTGAGAATATATTGCAGTGGGCATGATACTAGCATGTGTTTTGTTCTGCTGCATTGCTGCCAATTAAGGCTTGGGTTGGACATTCCTTCTAATATATCCTCATCAGTGAATCTGTGATCTTGAATTATTTATATTTTAAGTTTTGGACATTTTCTTAACATCTTTGTGGTAGTAACTCATATTTGCGGTGCCATGAAAATTGACCCTTTCTGTCCAATGTATGGTGTTTAAGAAATTAACCACCAAATGTGGATATTCTCTCTTTCTTTTTTCTTCTTTCTCCAATATTATTTCTTCTTCTTCTCCTGCTGATAGAGAGCGTGCGAGGGAAGGAGGGAGAACAAAATATATAATAACCTCTTTTATGGCATTTCAGGTAGATAAAGTATGTGAATATTATTAAGCTTGATATATTGACAGTATGGAAATTGATATAAGCTTTAATATATGTTTTTTTGCTTCTTTGTAACTTACAAAAAGAGCTTTGATATTAAGGGTATTCTTAGTTTTGTGGGACACAAAAATCAGTCACTTCTTTTGAAGCACTCTTTTGATATCAAATACATATTTTAGAAAGTGGTCACTTCTTTTGATATTAAGAGTTGTGGCTTAGGGTTGAAACAGATGTACAAGTGATAAAAAGGGGTTTTGATGAGTATAGGTTGGAATGCTTATAGGTTATAGAAAGCATAGAGTCAAATGGATTTATATTATTTTTCTCCCCCTTTTTTGCATCTCAATCTTGTTTACAAATGGATTTAAAAAAAATATTAAGCAACTATTCCTACAAAACTGATGAGTATGGAGAATATATGCAAAAGGATGTGACAGTGAATTTCCTCAGGTTTGTGATTATGCAGAAATAGCCGAAAGGTGATCTTCTAATCAATATCATGATGATTTTATTAAATTCCAAGTACGGTACTTTGAATTCCAAGGTAAATAATCAGTGTTGCCGTTGAGTGACTGGATTATTCCCAAATAATACTGCTACATTATTTCCTTATTCATGACAGCTACATTATTTCCTCAATCTTCACTTTCATCACAAACAAGTCCATTGTCGTCTCCAAAATTTTGTCATTCTGAATATGTTAAAGGTAATTACTAATTAGAATTTGTTAACATTGTTAGTTTAATTTCTTAAATTTGGCTATGTAATTATAAACCTGTTTTATGTTGAATACTTGCACTTCTTACAATTCTAATTTTTCAGTTTTTCTCATTTTCTGTTCTGTTTATTCCACTCTGCTGTGTTTTTTGACAGAATCAATTGCGAAGAACGCGAGGGATTTGGTGAGGAAGAAGAAATTTTACAACAAGAATTGTCCTCCTCCACCTCCACCACCCCCACCAATTTTTCAAATTTTTAATTAGCAAGCATCATTGTCTTCAAAAGCTTGTGCTTCTTGGGTCAGTGTTTGGCATTATTGACAATCTATGTTATTTGGATATTACTGTTTAAGTATTACTATTCAGGATCCCTCTGTGTTTGGTTTGAATTCCCTATGTGTCTTGGAAAGAATATGTAAAATTCTATTATTGCGACTATGCTTGTCGCTCATATTGGCTAGCTGCTTTTTCGAACGTACAAAAATGATTATGCTGTTAATGATGATTCATGGGTTTGATTGAGTTGGAGAGTAAAAAAAGTAAATAAGATATGGTTATAATATGTTTTGTTTATGATTCACACCAAGTGTTTGTGAAAAGTCCTAAGAATACGTTTTTGATGTTGTTATTTCTTGATGCAGATATTTTTTGGATACACAAGATAAACATCCATTACAAAGAAGAATCATCTAATTCTTCTAAGAAGCATCATTGAAGTTTTGGTGGAGTTATATTTTGATGCAATTTTTTTGTTCTATTTGTATTCACCTACTTGCCACTTTGATTATGGATTACTAGATTCAATCATTTTGGTCATTCACTAATATAATAGAGTCTGTTGTTCCAAAAAAAAAAGGAAAGCTAATATAATAGAGTATGTTGTTGTACTTGCCTTAATCCATTTAGATGAGAATGGACTTTTTAATCAAGTATCTTTTATCTATTATTGAAATGTGGTGAAAGCTTGGACATGTATGCTATCCATTTTGTTTTTCCTTTTGAACGTTGGCTATTGAACCCATTGAGACCATGTTGTCTTATTTGCACCATAGGAAATTATACCAGAGGAATGGAGGAAACTAAAAATTGAGTTAGAAGAACTATAATGGTGATAGATGGTTGTAATTTTATTCTTAGCTTTTTTTTTTTTTGCTTTGGTGGTGTTTATAGTTCTAGGTGACATTGGAAAACCAAGCACGAAGTTAGAGAAAGCTAAGGTTAATGATGGAGTTTGTAGATGGGAGAATCCTGACTTTGAAACTGTTAAGTTTGTTCAGGAGCCTAAGACTTGGAGATTCAATGAAAGAGTCCACCATTTTGTGCTTTCAATGGTATCTATTGTAATTTCATTTTCTTTTTGCTATTGAATCATTAACTTTGTTAAGTACTTGGCTTTTGTCATAATGTTATCAAATTTCTTGGTTATTTTATTTGTAGGGGTTAACGAAAGCTAGCTCCATTGGGGATGTTTATGTTGGTGAGTTCGATTTTCCAACTATAACAACCAATTGGAAACTTGAAAATGGAGGGTTGCATTATCCTTCACCTCCACTTATTATTCTAAACTTTGCTTCCGACATGTATATGTTGATTCACTCATTTTCCTTCCGGCATGTATATGGTGTTAAAGTTTATTACTCTATGAATATGAGTTTAGTTTTTTTGATCTGTTTCTGTGTGTGTCTGCTTTTCCTTTTTTCTCTGTGATTCCTTTTTTCTGTTCGTGTTTGTTGCTGCTGTTGCTGTTGCAGCTGCTATTTGCTACTGTACTGTTGCAATTAACTAAGATTAGACTATACAATCAAAAATTTGCCTTTACATTAGTGTTTTTCCAAGTTTTCGTGCAGGTTGTTTATAAAACAAAAGACTAAGCTAATCAAGGAAAATGCATACTTTACAGTTGCTCCACAAACAACTCATGATTACTTTACACACAAGTGGATGAAGGTATTGAACTGTTTGAATTTAACATTCATTAAAGCATTCATAAGCTTCATATTATGAAAATGGCATATAACTATTGGTTTAAGATTTCAGGACAAGAGTTTTTTCACTTCTACTCAATCAAAATCATTCATTAAAGCTGTTAAAAAAATGGTTTTGCTCTTCAAGGAAATGCTAAAGGTGAAGCTTACTAAGATAGTGGTCAAATATTTGTGAAAAATGAAAATGATCATGTATATCCTTGCAAATGCAGTGTTGGAATGTTTACTTGACAAATTATTTTAATACAAAATTTCAAGGGAAGGTGGTTGTTGGTCTAAATACTAATATTAGATTGTATAGATTAGTTTCTTTACCTCTATCCTTGGCACACGCAATTAATGCAAAAAAGTAGGTGCAAGTTTTCAATTTCTTAAAGCTTTTCTTAATGCCGCTAGAGTTTATTCATATTCATAATACGACTATGCATTGGGCTGTTGTTTCAGGTTGTCGATGATATTCTTGATGTTACAAAGTCTTCACATGAATTGGGGAAAACTGTAGGGAAAGACTTTGTGGCTAACAAGTTATTATGAGCTCTAGCTGCTACTTAGTATCAAGAGCTTTGCAGAACTAAGTGAAAATCATGATGGTTTCTTTTGGTATTTGGTAGTTCTTTAGAAACACGGAGTAGTTCATTCCTTAATCAAACATTATTCTGTCATCCTGTGAATACTCTCAGACTCAGACTTAGAGGTCTCTCTTTCTCACATTGTATTCATAATTTTATTACTACAATATTTAATTTGATATTTTATTGGCTGAATGCAAAAATAATTGCATGGGACCAACTGTGTAGTTGTTTAATACTCCATTCTAGGTTGTTCTTGGATATTATAGACAGAAAAGCCTTTCTCATCTCATGGAAGGAGACAAACTTCTCTGGCATGTCATTTGGATTCGAAACTAATCAAATTTTTTCACAAATCTTTGCTTCTAATTTTCTATTCTCACCACACCTTTTTCTTTTTTTTAAAAAAAAAAAAAAGTTTTTCCATTAATTTTATTCTCACTATAATGCAGAGCTATAGTATAATTTAGTATTACTCTTCTCAAAGTATAAAATAAGTTGAATAAGGTCATGGCCAAAATGGTGTGTAACAATAAAGTAATTCAATGCAAGGGCCATGTACAGAACATATCAAACATACAAAATATTGTCATAGAGTGAAAGAGAGGGTAGGCAATGTGGATGAAACCTAGTCACACCATAAGATAAAGGAAATGTGCCCAAAAGAGCTCTATCTGTCTTACTATGTCATTGATAATTTCCAATTAATAAGTTTTTGTCCTATTTTTTATTTTCATAGTACGAATGAATAGGTATATGAAAAAACAGTGTTTCTAAAGTGTTTGCCTAGAGTGGACAGAATTCTTTTGCATTTAGCAATGATCATTGCATTGAGAAAGACAATGAAATTGCTCAAGTATTTATGGATGTGATGGTTACTACAATCCAATTAGTTTTGTATTTTCCAAATTCTGAACTAAATGTTCTATATTTTGATCACATTTTGCATAATCATGCTCTTTATTGCAAGGGTTGGATCCTATTATTTTGGTGCTGAAAGTTCATAATTTTATTTCTCTATTAGGATGATGGTAAATTTTTTTTGGTGTACACCAACCGGTACCCGGATCTGGTTTAACCAGAATCCGACTCATCCGGTCCGACCCAACTGAGCTCGCACTAAGCGGTAGGGGTCTCCCAGCGAGGGTTGCTCCATACCTAAGGCTCGAACTCGAGACCAGTTGGTTAAGGGACCAAGTGAGCTACCACTTGACCAACCCCACGTTGGTAGGATGATGGTAATTTTAATGTACTCAAATGTGTTAATTGTGCTAGCCTTTATGCAATGCCTACTTTTTTCGTAACTGACACTATTATTTTGTTTTGGTTCTTGTATAATTTTGTGTTGCATATTTTCGTGATATGCACTATTATTGTTATGTTTTTTACGAACAATTTTTACACATTATTTCTTTATCAACATTTTTTACTAAAACGATATTCTCTCTTCTCTCTCTTGCGAAAACCCTAGGGTTTTCGTAGCCACCATCAATGGCAAAGAAAAGGGGGAGGTCACCAAAACAATCTCCAAGCACAGCAAGGAAGGATGATAGCCCTAGGAAAATTAATGAACCTATTGTCATTTATTTCTCTAAATTGGATGATATTGATTCGGAAATCTTGCCACCCACACAAGTTGAGAAGATTTTAGAAACCTTGGAGGAGATTCCATTAAAGCTGGCTGGGAAGGGTGGCGCGCCATCTGGTGTGCCTGGCATGGTTGTTGGTGCGACTGGTGATGCGTCTGGCACGGGGGCTGTTGGTGCGTCTGGTGCGGCCGTTGGTGCATCTGGCGCGGTGGCTGTTGGCGCGTCAAGTGCTCGATCTGACGCTGGATTGGGCGCGCGGGATGTAGGCCTTGTGGAATTTGGCGCTGCGCGCAATGCTGATGCGGTCATTGATCCTGATGCGCCTGTGTGCCGCATGTGGATGGTGTGGGGCAAGAGCTTGGTGCGGCTGGTGCGTTTCCAGCCACGGCTGGCACTGGGCCTGGTGTGGCCAAGGCTGGTGTGGTTGGTGTGGCCAACAATGTTGTGGCTGGTGCAGCGATCTCTGGTGCTTCTAATTCTAGTGCTTATAATCCTTGTGCACCTAAACTGGTTCCTGGTGTGTCCGTGGTGCATGACAAGAACAAGAATGATGATACTAGGGTGACATTAATATGGGATAGTTTTGACATCAAGAAGCTCCGTAATGCACGGGAAAAGCTTTCTTATCATCAGCCAGAGGTGAAAGAAGGTGTTGCTATAGGGAAAATTGAAACCAGTGATGTTGAGAATGAGGTGCAGTATTGGCAGAATGCCCTTGTATGTTATGTTTTGGGGTCACGGCCACCTTTCCCAATGATTAATGGTTACATTAAGAAGGTTTGGGGTCATCATGTTATTGACAAAGTCCTGATGAATAATGATGGGACTTTTATTGTTAGATTTAATACAATTGAGGCCAGAAATGCAGTTCTGGAGATTGGTGTATTTCACTTTGATAAGAAGCCGATGATCTTGGCTCCTTGGACTGGGAGACCTACTACTAGGACTTTCATTGATCGTATGCCTATTTGGATCCAATTCCCGGATCTGAATCTTAAGTACTGGGGTGCTGCAGCTTTGAGCAAGATTGCAAGTCTTGTTGGAACTCCGATTATGGCGGATTAGGTTACCCAGGAAAGGAACCGTATCAATTTTTTTAAGAGTGCTAATAGATGTAAATCATGCGATTCTACCTGATGAAATTTATTTTGAGGATGAGAAGTGTAATATAATTAGCCAAAGAGTGGTCTATGAATGGAAACCGACTCTTTGGTAAAAAGTGTGATATAACATAGTGTCGGCAACTGAAGCTATCAAGGACCTTGTGAGTGAGCCTACTTCTGAGGCAGTGTTGGAGACTGAACCAGTTTCTGTGACTGTTCCTGCGAAGGTGCAAGATAGTGTTGAGGAAGGAGTGGATGATGAAGAAGGTTGGACGCCTGTCATACCAAGGAGTAGAGGTAAATCTAAAGTTGTTGTTTTGCATAAGGGGGAAACCTCTAAGCAAGCCTCTAATGGATAGAATAGCTGCATGGAATATTAGAGGGCTGAATCGCCCTCTAAAACAGAAAGTAGTAGTAGATTTTTACAATAAATATAGTGTAGTTTTTTTAGGAATTTTGGAGAATAAATTACGTGCATCCTCCTTTAGTACTGTTCAGAATAAGATTGCATCTGGTTGGGTTTTTTTTTCCAATCATGATTTAACTCCAGTTGGGCGTATCTGGCTTATCTGGAAAATGGATATGTTTGATGTTGAGATTATTAGCAGGTCGGATCAATATATTCTTTGTTATGTAAAGGTCAGACATACTAATGTTGTTTTTTATGCTACTTTTGTTTATGCATAAAATGATTATGAGCATAGAAAGGAGCTTTGGAATGTTTTGAAAGGAATTCATGCATTTATTCAAATCCCCTGGATTGTTTTGGGGGATTTTAATAGCTCTCTTTTTGATAATATGAAGCTTGGTGGTGTGCCTGTTGATGTTACCTTATTAGCATATCTTAACGATTGTGTACACACTTGTCAGTTGGTTGATATGAGGTACCGGGGTTGTTACTATACATGGTGCAACAAGCAGGATCAACAGGATAGAATCTATTGTAAACTTGATCGTGCATCGGTGAATGATTATTGGTGTATGCAGTGGCCGAATGCAGAAACAAAGTTCCTTGTTCCAGGGGTTTTTGATCATTCCCCTATTCTTATTGATTGGGGATTGGGCTCTCAACCGAGAAGATCTGGTTTTAAATTCTTCAATATGTGGGCTGAGCACAGGCTTTTTGAGCAGATTTTTAGTGCTGTTTGGTCTATGCAGTGTGATGGTATTTACATGTACAAGGTGTGTTGCAAGCTTCGCCTTCTGAGGAAGCCTCTATCTAATCTTAATATAGAGGCGTTTGCTAATATTGACAAGCGGGAGATTGAGCTCAGAGATAAATTGCATTACATTCAGACAGAGTTGATTACTAAGCCACATGATGTGGCTTTGCAAGCGGAAGAGAAAGATATTCTCATGTAGTATCAGCTAATGAGTCAGGCCGCTTTGTCATTCCTTAAGCAGAAGGCAATGTTAACTTGGCTAAATGAAGGAGACCAGAATACTAAGCTTTTTCATACCTCTATTAAGAAGAGGCAGTATAGGAACAAGATATTAAGAATTGTGAATGATCAGGGTGATGTGGTTATGAGTCAGGATGATATTTGTAATGCTTTTGTGGACTACTACAGAACTCTGTTTACGGCTGATAATGGAGCTTGGGTTTTAGACCACAGTATTATCAGACGGGGTCCTATTCTTGATAGGGATCAGCAATTAGGACTTATTAGGCCTATTACTGATGAGGAAATTAAGGCAGCAATCTTCTCTATTCAACATGACAAGTCGCCTAGTCCGGATGAGTATGGTTCATGTTTTTTTCAGAAAAGCCTGGGAGGTAGTTGGTGAGGATATCTGTGCAGCGGTCAAGGAGTTTTTCCAGTTTGGAAGAATTTTGAGGGAAATTAACCAACCTAATTTGGTTATGATCCCTAAGGTTGAGAGTCCTTGTAATGTTAAGGACTTTAGGCCGATAGCGTGTTGTAATTCTATTTATAAATGCATAACTAAGATTCTATTTAATAGACTTAATTGTGTTTTACCTAGCATTGTGCAGGATAACAGCCAACTTTTGTAAAAGATAGGAGCATTGTGCACAATATCCTTATTACGCAGGAATTGCTTAGGCTATATGGGAGGCGCAGGACATCACCGAGATGTTTAATGAAGATTGATATTAGGAAGGCCTATGATACTCTGAGCTGGAGTTTTATTGAGCAAATGCTTGCTGCTTACAGGTTTCCTGAGAAGTTCATTGGGTGGATAATGGCTTGTATATCAACTGTGACTTACTCAGTTGTGGTGAATGGCCAGCAGTCTTGCTTATTTACAGGGTCTAGAGGAATCAGACAAGGAGATCTTATTTACCCCTTATTTTTGTTTTGTCAATAAAAATTTTGACTAGAATGTTGCAGCATGCTACCTATCATAGGAATTTCATATTTCATCCTTTATGTAAAGAATTAAGGCTTGTTAATTTAGCTTTTGCAGATGATTTAATGATTTTTTGTAAAGGGCACCCTGCTAGTTTTAACATTCTAATGCAGGCCTTTGAGAATTTTTCCAATATGTCAGGCCTATATGCTAGCAATTAGAAGTCGTCTATTTTTATGGCTGGTATCCCTCAGCAGGGGCAGGATGAGCTTATAGAGATTACTGGTTTTTAGAAGGGGACTTTCCCTTTTAGATATCTTGGTTTGCCTCTGTCTGCTAAGAAATGATCTGTTTCCACTTGTCATCCTTTAGTAGATAAGGTGACTAAGCGGATTAATTCATGAAAAACCAGGAATATGTTGTATCAGGGCAAGTGTTGTCTTATTAACTTAGTCCTCATGAGTTTGCATTCTTATTGGGCCACTATTCTTATTATCCCAAAAAGTGTGTTGTGTGATATTGAGAAGATTTGCATAGGATTTCATTGGGGAAACCAGGAAACAGGTCATTATTCTGCTAATGTTGCATGGGATAATGTTTGTAAATACAGGAAGCATGATGGGTTGAACATCAAGGACAGTTGCACTTGGAACCTTGCGGCTATTGGAAAGCAGGTTTGGGATCTGGCTAAGAAGAAGGATACGCTTTGGGTGAGATGGATGCATTCGGTTTATATTAAGGAGTAAGATTTCCGGCAATGCAGCTCAACTCAGGGATCTGGATGGCATTGAAAGCAGATTCTAAAAGTCAGAGATAAATTACAGTCGGGCTTCTATAATGATAATTGGAGTAGGACTCAGGATGGCACTGTCAAGAGTGGGTACTTGTTGCTCAAAGACTAGGAAGGGATTTTTCTCTTGCATAGAATGGTTTGAAACAGTGTCAATGTTCACAAACATTGTTTTATTGCTTGGCTTGCTGCTCTTGGGAAGCTTCAAACTTTGGACAGGTTATGTTTTATGACTATTCCTAATCATTGCTGTTTATCTCTATCTTCTGCTGAGTCTAGGAATCACTTATTTTTTGAATGTAATTGGAGCCGTAGTCTCCTGGATTACTGTTCTCTTTGGATAGGTATTGATAGGTGTCCATACAAGTACCATAACTGGACAAGGTGAATATGCCATGCTTTCAGGGATAAGGTCCACCGCAAGTGTGTTTTTGTTATGTTTGCAGAATTGATTTATCATGTATGGGAGGAAGGAACAGCCGCACATTTAAGAATCAGAAAAGGAGTTTGCAGCTTATTTTCAGTACTATTAGGATGGAGGTTGCTCATAGGATTAGTTTTTGTTTTCCTAATTTTGTATATTGGAGAAATAGTGTTTTAGTTGATAGAATTAGACATGAACTTTAGTTTTATTTATTTTGTTATTCTTTAGACTTTTGGTTGTTTTGAACCCTTCCTAGAATGCGGCAAAATAGCCTTGGGTTTCAGGCATTTGTATTAGTCTTAAACCCTTCCTTGAAGGTGGCAAGACACGTGCTTTATGACCTCTTTTATTGTTTCTGAACTTTGATCGTGGTAATGAATTTTTTCTTTTACCGAAAAAACAAACAATTTTTACTAACAACATTTTTACACATTATTTTTTTATACCTTATTATTACACACTTTTCGTCAGGACGGGTCTACTTATTAGTTATTATAAGTTAGAGAAACTAAAAGGGTAAACATAGTTAATGTTTTGAAAAAAAGTACTCCCTCTAATCCTATTTATAGGGCATATTTTTAGAAGAAAAACCTTGGTCCTTAATATAGGTCATTTTGTACTTTTCTAGGAAACATATATTTTTTACCAAAACTACCCCTAATAAAATAATGTTATAATTTTTTTTAAAAAAAGAAGCAATTACTCTATTCCAATTTTCCACATTTCATTTTTGGCTACCCACTTATACTCCACGGTGAATAAATGTTGCCTTCAATGTAACTCTTCCTCTGCCCATGTACTCATCAACGTTGTGAATATCTCTCTCTGGCAGCCATAGAATTTATCTCTCTTTAGTTGGTTATATTTAATTGTTCACTTTAGAGACTTTGGATAATGAATAAATTTGTTGACAATATATATAAGCAGGGATAAAATTGTAAATGTAATAGTTTTTTTTTCTGAAATCAAGAAAAAAAACCATTTTTAACTATATTTATTGGTCCGAACAATACGGTTAAGTATGCCCTGTATATAGGACCGGAGGGAGTATCGTAAATAAGCAAGTTGTGTAATAATTACTCCCTTCACTTATATTTGTAAGACCCTATTAGTTGATGAAAAAAAATTTCGTCCTATTTGTAACACCGTTTTCGAAATTTGAATAAAATTTCAAATATGGGCTTTGGCCCTTCTGCTTTTACAGGTCCAGATCCACGTCATCCTACCGGTAGTATGCAATAAAGACAAAAATTTGAAAAATTTAAAATAATAAAATGTTGCATGTCCTTTTTGTCATTTAATAAGTTTTAGTTACTTCAAAAGTTAGTTTTGCCCAACAACACTTCTTCAAATAATTAGTTAAACGGTTATAAGTTCTCAGTTATAAGCTCACAGCTCCTAACTAATTTAACAACTACAAGTTAGAAGCTCATAGTTACAAGTTACAAACTCACAGCTACAAATTAGTTTTGCCGAATAGATCCATAGGGAGTATTTAATAAATTTAATTTTAAAAATTTAAAAATATCTGGATTTATTATAAATTTAATGTTAACAACAGTGAAAGGGTTAATTTTTTTTATATGTACATTTAATATTTGAAATGAATATTTTTTTTTTGGTTTACATGGAAGGTCTGGGACTAAAACCCATGATCTGGGGGAGGGGAAAATCCTAAATGCCCCTGCAGCCACCAATTGGAGTGTCTTACCTGGACTTGAAATGAATATTTCAATTTGAACATTCACGAGTTCCCTAACGCAGGCTCAAGTGATGTTGCGTGAGAACTGTGCTTTAGTGTTTGGAGCCATATGCATCTTTATTGCATAGGACAAAATGTGAACACTCCCTTCATTGAACCTTTACATTGAACCTCCAACTTTACCTTATTTACAATTTTATCATGTAACAAAACTTATTACAATGGGTCATTAAATTAGTGGATGGGTTCAATGAAAAAATATGTGGACATTAAAATCGTTTCCACTAAAAAGGCAGGGATGATGGTGATAGGTGGTGGGAAATGGAAATGGTGTTAACGTGTGAGTATACGAGACTAAAATTGCATTATTCTATCTTACTCATTTTTAATTCAACTTTTTTCATAAAATCGAAAATACATGAAAGAGACATGATAAGATAGATCAACATGATAACATTATCCTATCATGTTGATTCACCTATCTTAGAATTTACCTACTCTATTTTCTGCTTCCTAACAAAAGCAATATTAATTTTTAAAGATTTATATAATGTTTACTATGTAAATATTACTATGTTATGAGTTGTCCAAAACGTGTAACAAAACGCGTTACGTGTTTGTACCGGAAAAAAAAGGGGGGAGTGGTCGCCGAGAGCATAAAGGGAAAAAGTTTCCTCTGTTTTTTTTTAATCAAATGTATTCTATTATTCTTTTATCATAAGGCTAATGAATTAATCATTTTCTAAGTACCTAATTACTCTCTCCTATTTTATATACAAGTTTTTTTTATTAAAAATAAACCTTTTTAAAAAAGCTAGTTAATATTGTTATTTGTTAATGGTATTGAAAATGTAAATATTTGATGTATTTTTTTCAAACTACCCTATAATTATTATTGAGGCTCTAAAAATATTGAGAAAAAAAGTAATTAATATCATTAAAAATTAAAAATAAAGCTTATATTAAAGACAAGTTTATTTTTTTCAAAGATAACTTTATACGTCTTAAGACTTGGAAGTTTCGGATTCGATTATGGCACCACCATTGAGTGGATTTAATTTTTCTTCCTCTATCCCCGTAAAAAAAAAAGATTAATTTCTTCTTTTCAAAGATGACTATATAAAACCGAAGAGAGTACTAGTACTTTTAGCAACTGCTTTTGTCAGTACGGGTGTAATGGTCCGGTCCGGTTCGGTCTTTGACGGATATTAGATACCGGACCAATCAAATTAATATGGTTAGTTCTAGTTCGATCTAGATATATTTTAATGTATAAAGACTAGATCAGACCGATTCGAAGATAAATGATTCAGTCAGACTGATCCAATCTATTTAACATATTTAGTTAAAATTTAAAATATTAGAAATCAGAAATAACATCAATTCAAATTAATCAAACACTTAATCAGGTCTCTAATATTGGTTTTTGCATTTGTTTGTTTAGATAATGGATAAAAATGATGTTTCAACATGCAATTAGCATTTAGCATGTTACATCGATGTAGTATTTATTTTTTATTTTCTTTGGATTAAAAAAACATGTTGCAACATGTAGGTTGTATAGATTAACAAAACAATATTTTTGATTCAGGTTCGGACTTTACTAGGTCTCTAATAAGTTTGCTTTTTAGTATAGTGGAGCGAGGTTAAAAAAAAATTAAAAAATAAAATATTGGAGTAACTAGTCTAATTTAATTTGTAAGTGTCAAAAATTATGAGACCATAAATTGAATTATAAAGCAACATTATGAAGATTTTGAAATCAAACAAAATTACGAGACCAAACCAAATTGCATTTTTCGATCCAGCCAAATTCAATTTCAGCATTCTCACAATCTAATCCAAAACCGTATACACCCCTTGCCAGAAATTGAATATTCTGCATTTAAATTAGAATAATGAATGAGAGACATATATAAAGAGACCTATTCATAAGTCTACACATAAAGATTTTGACATTTATTATTTAATTTTTTTTATTTAATTTTTTTTAACTTAAAAAAATAACAAATATCATAATCTTATGTGTAGGTTTGTAGGCTTGTAGATCTTTAAATCATTTTCCTATAAATTAGTAGCGAGAATTTAGATCCGTGGCCAAAATGCTTGTTGACATTAATTGGGTCTTTGCCCTAAAAAAAATTGTGGTCACCCTCACACATTGATCTAAGATCTAACCTGGCATCATATTATTGGATGCAGGCTACAAGCATTTAAGAAACTGGTCCTGCCAGCTGCCAACTACTCCCTTTAATCCGAAAGGTAAGCTTAATTTAGATTTAGATATTTTTTCTCGTAATATAATTTTTTTTTACATCAACCGCTATTCGTAACTGGTTTACCCAGAATCTGACTCATCCGATTCGACTCAACTGAGCTCGGCTAAGCGATAGGGGTCTTCCAACAGGGTTTGCTCCATACATAAGGCTCGAACTCGAGACTAATTGGTTAAGGGATCAAGTGAGCAACCACTTGACCAACCCCACGTTGATTCTTAATATATATAATCCCACGTTGGTTAAGGGACCAAATGAGCTACCACTTGACCACCCCACGTTGGTTCTAATCCCAAAGGTAAGCTTAATTTAGATATTTTTTATTTAATATAATTTTTTTAAAAGATAAATGTTAACGAATATCTTCATGATATGTTTAAAAACAAAAATAAGTAATTTTGTATAAATGAACCAATAATAAATGAGTTATGCCCTAACGTGTTTTGTATATTCAAAAAAGTGTTAAATTTAGTTTTTCAATAATAAATGAGTTATGATAATAAATTTACAAAATCACCCTATTAATAAGGTTAAACCATAAGATCATTCAACCCTTTTGATTCTTAGGTGATTTTCACGTCATTTTTTATATTATCTCATATTTTTCAAGACTCTAAGCAATTACTGTATGTTATAAATTTGCTCTAACTTAAGAATCCAATCATAATTTTTGAATAGATCTTACAACCTACTTCATAATACTTTTGCATATTAATATAATATAACAAAATAAAAAATTATTTTTTAAATATTCTTTCCTATCCTACTTTTAATATACTCCTTCCGTGTCATTATCTTGATAAAAGTCAAACAAGTCAATGAAAATAAAAAAGTATCTGTTTAATATATATATATATATATATTGCATGATCCATTCATTAATTACAAATTGATAATGCACAAATTTTCATATTATTATCATTAATACATATTGCAATATTGTATTAAAAACAAATCTTTAAATGTGTTTTCCTTATTTACTTATCAATGATAGATAAAATATAAATCTTTAAGATTTTTCATTTATTTTTTTATTTTAATATGAGACAATTTTTTTTACATTTTTCTACCAAGACAATGGAACAGATGGAGTAGTTTTTAGACCTTATTTATAAGTTACTTGTATTTTTTAGAAGGTGTAGTTTGATATTTTAAACTTTTTTAATTTTACAAACCGACTTTTCAATTTGGCAAAAAAGATATACTAAGGTTGAGATATCCTTACTGTGGTCCACGACTTCTCACTTTTTAAAAAAAAAAAAAAAAATTTTAGGCATTAAAACTTAAAAAATAAATAAAAAATATAATTAAATATTAAAACACTTTTTAAATATTCCTTTCAGTCCTATTTTGAAGTTAATTTTTAGATTTTTTTTATAAGTCACTTGTGTACTTTTTAGGAAGTATGTTTTATGGTTGAAGTTTTTTTATAATTTTTTTAAAAAGTATTAAATAAATTGGTAAAGTGTTTAAAAATATAATAAAAAAAAGAAGTTGAAGAAAATAATTACATTTTTTCATATATTATAATTTTATTCATTTTCGTATGGATGTAAGTCCCTCAAACTCCTCAACGAACGGAGCTTGGCCATGGGACGAAACATTGACATGAGATGTCACCTAGGTATCCTCCAACACCCCATGTGTTCTTCTCATATGATTATCTATAAGAACTAGTGTTAAGACACCCGATTGGAGATATTCTAGAAAGTGACATGTATCACTTGTTAACTAATAAATAATAGACAAGTGACACATATCACTTTCTTTGTGGTGTAGGTCTATTAGTAGATTAATTTTATAAGTTTATTAATAATTTTTCTTATAATAAATTACTTTATTTTATTTGTATTCTTTGAAGAGTGTTTTAAGGGCATTATTAATGCAACTTTTTTAAAATTTTTTTTTAGTAATATTGATTATTTATTTTTTAACAATTATTCATATTTATTCCACATTTTTGAAATTTAAATAATAATTTTAAAGATAATTTTAAAAAAGTATCAAATGTTTATCTTTCTAATACGCACTAACCATATAAATTATTACTTCAATTGGTCTTTATTATAAGAAAAAGGAAAACTAATTTTTTAAACTTATTAAGGAAGTTAGTTGAGTATATTTGATTTTCTCAAATTCATAAAAAGTATAGCTAATTTTGGGAAAATTGTATTGAGAATGAAACAAAAATTAAATTAGATAATTAATTTATAAAAATATTTAAAAAATGCTTAATTATATCAAATATATATATATATATATATTATATTTGAGAGTAAAATAGGTATTTTTTTAGGCTTATTTAAGTTTTTAGTCCTTGAATTTAAATGTTTTTTTAATTGGTCTTTAAACTTTTTTTCGATGTTTTGAATCCCTGAATTCTGGTCAAATTATCATAAATGACCCTTTCGTCATTTAAGTGGTGATATGGCCGACGATAAATCACACTACATGAATTTTTTAAATTAAAAAAATTGAATTTATTAAAAATAATTTAAAATATTATTTTTTAAAGTAAATCGAACCCTTTAATAATTTTTAAAAGAATTGACTTTTTTTAATTGAAAAAAATCATGTGATGCCATATCATACTACGCAACATATCATTTGTTAATATCGTGAAAATGACATAACATGTTTTCGATCATATCATTATTTAAATATCAAAATAACCATTTATAAATATTTGAGTAAAATTTAAGATATGAACATTAAAAAAAATGTGCAAGAATCAATTATAAAAAAACACCTATTTCATGAATTAAAAACTTAATTAAACTTTCTTATTTTAGAAAAACATTATATTAGAGATAGGAAAGAGTAACTTTGTACTACTCCCTCCGTCCCTTATTATAGGATACTATTTTAGTAGATTTGACATCTTTTTTTATAAGTTGTTTTAGAATATCTAGGTAACATTAAAGAGTTTATTTCAAATACATCCTTCATAATTACATAGGTGTGATATGGTAATAATTACAATAGAGAGATAAATGAATAAAGTTGTAAAGTTTTAAATAGAGATAACTTTGAAATGACAATATATTTTTTGATAAATTTGAGAGTAACAGTTATTTCCTCCATTCCTATCTATCTGTCTTTTTTTTTAGAAGTTTTTTGTTTCTTTTCATCTATCCTTTTGATGATTTCAAAAGTGTAATAAATGCTATTTTCCATGTTTACCCCTATTTAATAGGGTATTGATTTTCGTAAGTAATAGAGAAAAAGTAATGATTATGAAAAGAAAAATGATATAGTTGAAAAAAATATAATTAATGTATTGAAAATATAAGTAATAATTGTATTTCTTAAAGAACGTGTTTTATTTAAAATAAGATAAATAAATAGGAATGAAGGAATATTTTTCTTGCTTACGTGAATTAAGTAAGAGTGACTTATAACAAGGGACACCAGGAACTAGGAATAACAAAAACGTGTTTTTGAAGGAAGAGGCTTATATATACTGCTTCCTTCTTTCAGTACCACTCTTTCCGGATATTCCCATTCTACCAAAAGAGCACACACAGTGAAGAGTCCAATGAGCAATTACGATCGAGCACCCCACGATTACCCTCCTCCAGGTATTCACATCCTCAACAATAATAATTCTCATCACCCTCTGTGTCATTTCACTCTTACTTTTGGTTTCAATCTCAATTCATCAATTCCAATTTTTCATCTTTTTATAATATTAATGATTTATTATATATTTATTTCTAAACAGGGTACGGATCTCCTTACCCACCACCACAACCGGGTTACCCACCACCTCCGCCACAAGAAGAATACCCTCCACCTGGCTACAGCGGGTACCCGCCTCCGCTGCCTCCACAGCCTCGTCCTCAAGGGTATCAGGGTTATTTCGATAACGGGTATCCACCGCCGCCTCCTCCGCCTCAGCACGTCGATCATCATCATGACGATGATTCCGGCTGCTTTTCATGCTTGAAAGGATGGTATGCTTTTTCTTTCTTTCTTTCTTAGTTTTAAAAAGTTGTTTTTTTCTACTTTCGATTTTAATATCCATGTATAGAGTGAGATGAGAAATTGAGTGCTTGTAGGATGAATTGATTGAATGATTCTGAATTGACTGCACCTATATTTGATTGCTGATTTAAATCGATGCAAACATAAAACGCCCTAAGGACTAACTTAACTGCTAAGTAGCATAACTGTGTTAGAAGTCCCACGTCGCCTGCCTCATAATATGTGGTATGGTTTAAATACGTGTTGTGCTACTCCACTCATTGCCAATTGGTTTTGAGATGGAACCTTAATAAACCATACCGACTAATTGATTCTAATTGCTAACTTAAACTAATTACAAACTGTGGAACTCTTCGTCAAGGGGAAGAAGATATTGAGAAATCACATTTTGGACATTAGAACGTCGAGCATAGGTGCAATGACTGGTTTGGTATTGAGATCGGATGGACAGATTTAACATTGACTAAGCAAATGGAACCATCATATTAGCTTTCTCCTGGATGAAGTTGGTAGTCGATCTTGATATGTTTGAACCTCATGAAAGGAAGGATTTAAGGGTAGATGGGTTGTGTACTGGTTGTCATGAAGGATCTAGGTTGGTCCTAGATAAATCAGAAAATAGTTTAGCAGGGTGATGAGCCATGTGACTTCACTGGTGACACTTCCAAGGCATGGTATTCAGCCTTGGTAGATGATACAGGCACTACCGGTTGCTTCTTTGATTTCCATGAAACCAGGGAATCACCTAAGAACACGCACTAGTTAATAGTTGAGTGTCTAGTACAGTTTCTCAGTATCAACATAGTTTCCCAATCTTCATCTGCATAGGCCGAGATGCGAAGAGAAGAGGTGATGCAAACAGAAAACCTTGGACCTTAAGTACTTCAGATGGTGGTGTTTAGACATGAAGGTAAGTTGTGTTTGGGGCTGCCAGGTACTAGATCAACTTATTAATAGCAAAACATATATCAGGTCTTAAGTTGGTCAAGTAAAAAAGATTTCCAATAAATAAGTCTATGATATTGGGAAGCATTGGGGAGAGGATCTCGATCATGCATACTGCATTTTACATTATGCCATTACGGCCATAGGGAGATCAACAGGTTTTACTATTGAGGAAGCCGAGAGTCAGTTTTAAACTGTTGTCTGCAACCACATTTGCAGCCGCAATATTGTGGTTTTGATAGCCCTTGCACCAGCTGCATGCTAGATTGGTAACATTGTCCTATAATCATGGTAAACGCAACATTGTCGCAACTATGACCACAATCACAATTTGAAACCTGTTCTAGTGCATAACTTTGATGATGCACCAAGTTTAACCTTAACCTGGAGTCCTTGACCCTGATAACATTGTCATGTATTAACATTTCTGGCATATCATTACCCTAATGATTTCCTATAAAATTGTTTTATTTTAGTTTGAGGATCAAATGTTTAAAGTTAACATAAAAAGTTGCCTGAAATCTCTGTTTCACCTCCTGTTTATTTACATGGTGTTAATTACCTCTGCAGCTTGGCAGCACTTTGTTGCTGTTGTTTGATAGAGCAGTGTTGCAGCTGTTTTTGATAATCACATCAACACATGTAATCATTTCTTCGGGTTGGTGCATTTGGTTTTTAGCTTTCTACAAAAAAAAATGTTGCTCCAATTCGTAACTGTTATTTGTGCGATTTGTAAGACTTGGTCATTCGTGTATCTCTCGGTCTTTCCCCTATATACTCCCAAATTGTGTTGTTCGTAGGTTATGTGATGTGGTCTTTGTAAATTTCTTTGTTCCAAACACTACATTGGAAATATGGAACTGTTTGTTATATGGAATAACAGGTAATGCTATGGTTATAATAATGTTATATTATTCTCATCTTTATAGTTTATACATCAATATATTATCGTTCGTTTATACAGAAGTTAAGGTAATTGTGAAGGTTGCTAGAAGCACACATTCCTTCATTTGACTTAGTGGTTGGTCTAGTGAACCTCAGAATCATTAGTTTCGGGAGTGTTTTACTTAACCATGATTCTAGTTATGGGACTTGATCCTCTTTCCCTAAATTTCCTGTCTCTTTATTCCCAACTAATCAAATTGTATTAAATATTATAAAAATACCATCATAGTTGGATAGTTATTTTTCAGTTTTTTAAAATTGTGTGGAGGTGACAGGCTTTGGAACAAGTTTGGGGACAGGTGATCCTTATCCTTAGTTATGATCAAAGACAAAATGTTGCTACATTTATGTTTAATTTTTACGTAGTACTCCCTCCGGTCTCATATATAAGCCAAAATTACTAATTTTGCAAGTATTAAGAAAGTTAGTTGAGTGTATTTAATTTTTTTGAGTTCACAAAAGAAATAGACCATTTTAGAAAAGATGTATTGAGAATGAAACAAAAATTAAATGATACAACTACTTTGTTGAGATATTTTAGGAATAATTGTATTGGAAATTGAAAGTTAGTTAAATTTTGCTTATATTTAAGACCATAAATAAGATGTTTTTATTTGCTTATATTCGAGACCGGAGGGAGTATTATTTTTCTCCCTCCGTTGCTAAGTATAAGACCCCTTTGGAAAATTTCATGTTCATTAAAAAAGTTTATTTTAATTAGTTGTATTGGAATTGTGAATATTTTATATGTATTTTCAAAATAACCCCTATTAATATTATTGGGAACCTAAAAAGTGTTACTCCCTCCGGTCCTATATATATGCCATATTCTAGAAGCAATCTTTGGTCCTATATATAAGACATTTTGTATTTTCTATGCATCATTTATTGCTTTTTCTTTTTTTTGCCCTTATTAAATGCATGTGTTTTTTGTTGTTCATTAATTAGTGTGAATTTTTCAAGAAAAGTTGAGAGGGTAAAATTGTAATGTTACAGTATATTCTCATAGAATTCATGAAACTAACTACTTTTCTTGGTCCGAGGAATATGGTTAAGTATGTCCTATATATAGGACCGGAGGGAGTAAATAAATAGGGATGTTTGTGAAAAAAAGTAGTTAATGGTCAATGAAAATTGATATAAGGTCTTATAAATAAGAACAAAATAAAAGTGTCAAAGAGGTCTTATATTTTGGGACTTATCGAGTAATTATTTATTCCATCCGTTCTTTATTATTTGTCGTTTTTTGGAAGGGTTTTTTGTTTCTTTTTATATGTTGTTCTGAGGATTTCAAGAGTGCAATAAATGCTATTTTTTATGTTTGTCTCTATTTAATATATCTTGGTAAATCTAAGTAATGATTAGATTTCTTAAAGTGTGTGTTTTGTTTGAAAATTGAAATATAACGTATAAATAGGAGCGGAGAAGAGCACGTAGGAAGTATCACGTTGCTCCTTAACTTTGTGTTTATGAGTTATTTTGATTTCTGCGATTAAAAAAATACAGTAAACAATTTAGTTCCTGAAATCATCAATCGGCAATCATGTTTGTTTCTGGAATCAAGAGCCGTTATGATGTCTTAATAGCGTTGTGAACTGTTAGGCAAGGAAAAGATAGGCAAGACCCTGGGTCTATGCTGGTTAAGTGCAGCTCCTCCATGGTGCATATGTTTTTGGTTCCTGAAAGTTTGAAGTGTTTTGATTTTAGTTTCTGGAAGTATTTTTGATCTTAACTCATCCTTAATCGTTTTGAAAATTTGTTTTTAGTCCTTGTGTTAGGAAAAATTCGTTAACCACTGACCTGACTAATGAAACGTCACATCAACTCATGTGTGCAAGTATGGAATGTCATGGGTAGGATGACGTGAATGATCCGGATCAGCAGAAGCAAAAGGGCCAAAGCTCAATTTTTAAACACATTTTGGTTGGGCCTTAGCCCTTTTTTGCTACGACGGGTTCGGATCATCCACGTCATCTTATCGATGACAATCAACACTTGCAAACATATATACTGATGTGGCGTTTCGTTAATTACATCTACAATCAACACTTGCACACATATATACTGATGTGGCGTTTCGTTAATTACATCTACAATTGACGAATTTTTCCTAACGATAGTGACTAAAACCAAATTTTCAAAACAATTAAGAATGAGTCAAGGTAAAAAAAAAACTTCCAGAAACCAAAATCAAAACACTCTCAACTTTCAGGGACCAAAACCATAAATAAATCTGTAATCCTCAAGTATTATTTTACCATAATAAATAAACATGAGGAAGAGGAATGCTCTCTAATCCATTACTATCATTCCTAATTATCTGATGGTGATCAAATTTTTTAAACAAATTTAATTGAATATTATATCAATGGAGTATAATAAACACGAGGAAGAGGAATGCTCTCTAATCCATTATCATTCCCAATAATCTAATGGTGATCAAATTTTGTAAACAAATTTAATTGAATATTAATATGAATGGAGTAAAATGTCACTTCAATTATTGAGATTGTACTCATCCGTCAATTTGTTAATTGAAATTATCAAATTATCAATTTCTATATTAATCTATCACTTGTGGTTTTTTTTGTTTGAAAAGAGTATGTTGGAACACTATTCATTCCATTTCAACGTAAAAACTTGTTTTATTTATTGGGTTTTTATCAAGTTTCTATTTTGAATTTCATAACATTGTGAAATAAGTATGTTTTAATCACTCCATTTAGTTTATAATGAATTTGTAATAGAGATTAATGAGTGTGCACTGACGGTGTAAAGTTTTTTACAGTGTCAATTCATCATCCACCATTCATTTATATTACTTTTAATTAAAAATAAACAATCATAAACATGTGACATTTTATTTTATTCTCTTTCAATGCAATACTAGTCCCTCTCGGACGTCCATCCAAAACACCAGTGTACTCCCATAGCACAATAATACGATCCCAGAACGTATTGCGAATCTTGCTTGAAATATGATACATAACGCCACTCCCAGAGTGTACGTCACATCGTGAAGACGTAATAACCACATCAACAGTACCCCTCGATACTGGTCACATTTCATTTCTAGAAATTAGTCATCAAGCAAGCTGCAACCGACTGGTACTCCCAGAATACCCTCCTCATGTTCCACTAACATGACAAGCGATAACTTATCACCCAATCACCATGCATGAATGCAAACATTTCTTTCATCACATGATTGGTCATTAATTATTTTCCAGTATCATTGTGGCATATTAATTCACTCAATCTCAAATCAACAAAATAAATGCCAAGATACATGTAAGCTTCATACAGCTTTCATTCAACATATTTCAAGTTTAGATTAAAAGAAATAAAATTAAAAATGACTTTTTAAGAGGTTTTTAACACCGGTAATCGATTATCAGGAACTGGTAATCGATTACTACGTGAATCTCCTGGTAACCGATTACCTATATCAATAGAGACACAAAAAATTGGATTTTAACATACCATTTTCAAAACAGAACTTTATCAACATCATATGGACATGTCTCTATACTGTAATCAACAATAATCACATAGATTTCAACTCTTCAACCAATTATGCATAAAAACCATTAAATCATCAACTCATGGTATCAAAACCAAATATACTCAAATAAATCATGGTTTCAGCATTCCCACAACTTGCATGCAACATTTATAACTTGCTCAAATTGATTTTAGAGCTCAATATGGCATCAAATCCAGAAACCTAATTCAAACTAAGCCCTTTGTAGGGTCTGCCGACCATATACGGATCCAAGTCTTACCAAAGAGATTCTCTAAGAACACTTTCCTCGGTTTACTTAGCAGGAAAGTCCTTCGCTCGGACTCGTGGACTCCGAGCATACCAAAGGGTCAGGCTCGGACGTGATGGGGCCGAGCCTTACAATCGGTCCCCAATCCATCAGGCTCGGGACTCTAGGACCGAGACATACCGTCGACTCGCGGATAAGCTCAGGCTCGTCGAGGCTTCTTATCCCTTCCGAAAATCTCTCCTAGATTCTCGCAACAGCCTAGACATGAGATCTTCAGCTGATCCTAACCAGATTCTAAGAGCATAATCCTCCGATATTATCTCACAGAATCCTGGTTCAGCACAGCTCTGATACAAGGCCCAAACGGCCCATATCAGCCTCCTCCATACCCTATAAATAGCTCATCACAGCTAGGGTTTCAGGTAAGTACTCTCATCCCTAAGTTGACACTCTGCACACACACGTTGACTAGGGAGACCCTGCTTTTCCCAACTAGAACTGCAGAAATACCATAAGTCACACATTAACACTTGATCCTCTCTTGGGCTTCTGGTTACCATAATCTTGACCACTTAGAGGGTTAAGGACATATAGTGTTTAAGGACACCACATTGGCGTCGTCTGTGGGAATCGAATAACTAGTATTCCCACATCCACTGTTCTCATGGCAAACGACAACGGTAATGAGGGAGATCTCCGCCGTCGCCTTCGGGGGAGGCCACCTAAGAACGGAAGGAATGTGAGGGATAGAATCGCTCCGGGAGGACCCACTGAAGGCAATCAGGCTAATGTCCCTCCAGTCCCTCCGGTTCCTCCAGTTCAGGCACAAGCCACTGTCCCTCCCCTTATTGAAGGTGGCGAAGGGCGGTCTAACCCTCGGACTGTTCCTGATGGTCATGTTTCAGAATGGCATGATACTGCAGATTCTGGACCACATAAATCTCAGAGGGCCCCTGCTGGATCACGAACTGATGAGGATCGTCGAGTAGAGCGTTCCGCTCGTCACGATCATTCCCGAGCCGAGAGATCCGGCAGGGAAATACCTCACCTGACTAGGGGTCACTTTGGAACGCTTCAAGGTGGTCAACGTTCTGAAACAGAGGGCAGGTCTTACATGACTACCTCTTCGGCTCGAAGGAGAGAAGAGTCAATCATGGAAATCTTGAGAACTCAGACTTCCTTAATTGAGAAACAGAATCAGGCTATTGCTGCTCTTCAGCAGCAGAGCATGGCAAGAACAGATGAGCAAGGCCCTCACATGGCTCTCGGCAACCCGAGCAATCTTCCTCCACCCCCACCACTCAACCCGAACATGGTTCCTGAGCATATTACCGGGGAACCTCATCCTGGACATCCTTTCACAGTTGAGATTATGGCATTCCAAACCCCGCAGACTTATGTGGGCCATCAAAATATTCCTCGGTACACTGGGACAACCGATCCGATGAACCACATTGCGGCTTACGAGTCTTCCATGATGTTTTATGGAGGAGGGGATTTCATGAAGTGTTGCGCTTTCTCAATGACTCTGGGCTCGGCACCTTTGAGATGGTTCAATTCCATACCCGCTAATTCAATTCACTCTTGGGCTGAGCTTAGAAGAGCATTCCTAAATAGATACACAACCAGTATGTCACAACCAAAGTCCGATCATTCATTAGCTGGAGTCGCACAGAGACCAGATGAGTCTCTATGGGATTACCTAGCTCGGTATCAACAAGAGGCTAGTGGCATATCAGGTCTGCAATCTGGAGTATCTGTTCTCTTGCTTACTCAAGGGTTGCGAGATGGAGATTTTAAGGATTGTTTGATTGGAGAACCACCCAAGGATATGGCCGAGCTCAGGGAAAGGTCCAGAAAGTTCGTCAATCTAGAAGAACGTCAAGAGCAACGCCCTCGTCAAAGCGATCGTTTTCGAGATGGTAGGGGGAGGAAGGATAAAAGAGAAAGAGAAAAAGGAGAAAAACTGCCTCCAAAAGGCAAATATGATGAATATACCCAGCTCACGGTCCCAAGGAGTCAAATCCTTCACGAGACTATGCACACCGAGATGCGCAATATCACTCGGCCTCCAGCTTTGAGAAGAGCTGCTCAAAAAGATAAGACAAAGTATTGTGACCATCATGGCGGATGGGGGCATACCACTGACCAGTGTACTATGCTAAAGGACTTGATTGAAGAAATGGTAAGGGACGAAAAGCTTCAGCAATACATTGGCGAAGCTATGCGGAAGCGTGCCAGGAGGAAAAGTCATTCACCACCCAGACCCGAGCAGAAAAGAAATAGGAGCCCTTCACCACCTGCAAGGGGAGCCTCTACCCTACTGTCCGAACAGGATAAGGGTCGAGAGACTTTTCTAATCAACACCATTGCTGGAGGATTTGCAGGTGGAGGGGAAAAAAGAGGTGTCCGAAAGAAGTATGTGGGTCAAGTTCTTTCGGTGGCCACCCGACCAATCCAAAAGCCCAAAAAGAAGAACATCGTTATCAGCTTCAGTGACGAGGATTTTGCCGACATTATCCAAGACCACAATGACCCAATGGTAGTCACAGCTAGGCTTGGTAACTATGAAGTAAAGAGGATTCTTGTTGATCAGGGGAGTTCAGCAGACATTATGTTCTTGGATCTGTTCGAAGCCTTGAAGTTGAAAAGATCTGACCTAACTTCGTTCGAGGGAAGTTTGATTGGCTTTACTGGCCATTCGATTGCTCCCCTAGGCCATATCCACCTCCCAGTTACCCTGGGGGAACAACCATCTGCTCGAACTGAGATAGTGAAGTTTCTGGTCGTCAAGGCTCTGTCGGCATACAACGCCATCCTCGGCCGTACTGCACTCCAATCTTTTGGTGCCGTTGTATCAACTGTCCACCTAGCTATGAAGTTTCCAGGATCTGATGACAAGGTGGTAACGGTACGTTCTGAACAAGAGCTGGCTCGGAAGTGCTATAACATCAGTCTGGGTAAACTGAAGATAGAAGACGAGAAAATTATGCAGGAACCACTCAGCAAGGGAAGTGTTAACTTGGCAGATCTTGATGTAAGGGAGGAAGATGAAACTAGGCCAACCCCTCAGGGGGACTTCAAAAAAGTGATTTTGGGAAACGATCCATCCCGTTGTGTTAAGATTGGTGTTGGCCTTGCTGAGGAAGTTGAGAAGGAACTGACAGAATTGCTAGTAGAAAACAAAGATCTGTTCGCGTGGACTTCGGCAGACATGCCAGGAATCGATCCGAATTTCATCTGCAATAAGTTAAGTGTCTATCCCGGCGCTAAACCAGTTTGTCAGAAGAAAAGACGGGTCGGAACCGAGAAGGCTCAAGCAACACAGGAAAAAGTTGCCGAGCTGCTTGAAGCAGGGTTCATCAGGGAAGTGGTATACACCGATTGGTTGGCTAATCCCGTACTGGTCAAGAAATCCAATGGAAAGTGGAGAATGTGCGTGGATTATACAGACTTGAACAAGGTCTGCCCCAAGGACCAATACCCACTTCCCTGCATAGACAAATTAGTAGACAACTCGACAGGATATCTGAGACTATCCTTCATGGACGCTTATTCGGGTTACAATCAGATCCCGATGTATCCTCCGGATCAGGTGAAGACTTCATTTGTGACTGAAAATGCTACATATTGTTATAATGTCATGCCCTTCGGACTTAAGAACGATGGGGCGACTTACCAGCGAATGATGAACAAGGTGTTCGGCTCACTTATTGGGCCCAGAATGGAGGTATACATCGACGATATGATTGCTAAGAGTTTGAAGGAAGAAGACCATGCTAAGGATTTGAAGATCATTCTTGGAAGAGTTCGGCAGTTCGGTATGAGGTTGAATCCGGAAAAATGCACCTTTGGGGTTCCTGCTGGGTCATTCCTCGGATTTATGCTTATTGAACGAGGAATCGAGGCAAATCCAGAGAAGTGCCGAGCCATCCTCGAGATGAAGAGTCCATCTGACATCAAGGGTGTACAACAACTGGCAGGTCGGGTAGCAGCTCTTTCCAGATTTTTATCCCAATCAGCTCGGAAGGCTCTACCATGGTACCAACTGCTGAGGAAGGAAAAAGAAAAGACGTTTGAGTGGAACGAGGCATGCGAAAAGGCCTTCACTGACCTTAAGCAATACCTGGCCTCCCCCCAATCTTATCTAGTCCTGTAACTGGAGAAATTCTGTTCCTTTACTTATCAGTGGGTGATTCAGTTGTCAGTTCGGTTCTAGTCCGGGAAGAATCAGGCAAAGAATCCCCTGTTTATTTCGTCAGCCGAGCGCTCCAAGGACCAGAGCTGAGGTATCAGAAGGTAGAAAAATTGGCTTTTTGTTTGGTTATCACGACCAGAAGACTGCGTCAATACTTCCAGAGCCATCACATCAAGGTCAGGACAATCCAACCTATCCGTCAGATTCTTCAAAAACCCGACTTGGCAGGAAGAATGGTGACTTGAGCCATTGAACTTTCCGAGTTCGACATCACTTTCGAACCGAGAAAGGCAATGAAGTCTCAGTTCTTAGCTGATTTCCTCACTGAGTTTACTGAGCCACTGACGAGCTCAAACTCGGATTGGAGCATTTATGTTGATGGGTCGAGCAACAAGCTCGGAGCAGGTGCTGGAATAATCTTGGAGAAATCCGATGGAGTTACCCTTGAGTATTCTTTGAAGTTCGGATTTCCCACTTCAAATAATCAGGCAGAATATGAAGCTGTAATGGCTGGTCTTAGGATGACGAAAGAGGTAGGGGCTCGAGAAGTCAAGATCTTCAGCGATTCTCAGCTGGTGGTCTCTCAAGTTAAGGAGGATTATCAAGCCAAGGAACCCATCCTCCAAAAGTATCTTGAGAAGGTAAAGTTCCTATCTTCAGAGTTTGCCAAGGTTGAATTCTGCCACATCCCAAGGGAAAGCAATGGCCGAGCGGACATCCTTTCAAAACTTGCTTCAACGAAAGGCCCCGGAAATAACAAAACGTTGATCCAAGAAATGGTGCACGGACCTAGCGTTGTCCTCTCCGTTTCGGTGGATCCAAGTTGGACTGCTCCAATCACGAGTTACTTGGAACAAGGAATTTTGCCTACCGATCCAACCGAGGCCAAGAAACTAGTCAGGAAAGCATCACAGTTTGCTCTGGTTGAAGGAATTCTGTTTCGCCGAGGGATCAGTGGCCCTATGCTCAGATGTTTAGATCCCACTGTAGCAAAGCAGGTGTTGGAAGAGGTTCACGGGGGAATCGGAAGTCATCACGTTGGGGGAAAATCACTGGCAAAAAAGATTCTAAGGGCAGGATACTACTGGCCGACCCTTCAGCAAGATGCGATTAATCATGTGAAGAGATGTGAAAAGTGTCAATTCCACAGTGATGTGTATCAGAAGCCAGCCGAGGAACTCCACTCACTTTCATCTCCCTATCCCTTCTATCAATGGGGAATGGATTTGATTGGCCAGTTCCCCACCGCACCAGGACAGCTAAAATGGGTGATAGTTGCCATTGATTACTTTACCAAGTGGATTGAAGCCGAGCCTCTAGCAACTATCTCGTCTGCCAAGGTTCAGAAGTTCTTTGAAAGACAGGTCGTAGCTCGGTTTGGAGTGCCACAAGTTCTGGTGACTGACAACGGAACTCAATTTGCAGCAAGGGAATTCCAAGACTTGGTCAATGCTTTAAACATTGAGCACTATTTTTCCTCGGTGGAACATCCTCAGACCAATAGACAGGTGGAATCAGTGACCCAAACTATCATCCAGGGAATCAAGAAGAGGCTCATTGGTGCAAAAGGAAATTGGCTGGAAAACTTGCATGAAGTACTTTGGTCATATCGCACCACAATACAGACTTCGATGGGAGAAACTCCTTATCGGCTTACTTACGGTTGCGACGCAGTCATCCCGATAGAAAGGATCATCCCTTCATTCCGAGCTATACAACAACCGAACCCCCTCAACAACACTTTACTGTGTGAGGACCTCGTTCTATCGGATGAAGTCAGAGATCTAGCCGCCGAGCGGGAACGACATGCCAAGCTTATGCAGGCGAAAGGGTATAATCGCTCGGTAGTACCCAGAGAGTTCGAAGTAGGTGACCTCGTCCTAATGAGAGCTGACATTGGCCTCAAAAACGCTAAAGACGGGAAACTGGCTCAAAACTGGGAAGGGCCATACCGAGTAGTTTCTAAAACGGGAACAGGGGCCTACAAGCTCGAAACTCTCTCTGGTGCTCTCATCAACAACACTTGGAATGTGGCAAAGCTTAGAGCATACTTCAGCTAAATTTTTTCATCCTATTTCAATTCTATTTTCAATTGTTTTTAGTTTCATTATTACCTTTGCTTAATGATAGATTGTTTATTTTTGATGATGGTGTACGCTCGGTGGAACTCCGAGCCCATTGTATTTACTGCTTCGAATAAATAAAAGTTCTGTTCTTGAATTCATTGTATTTACGTACTTTTCCTCATAACCGATTAGCCACCGTTTATGACGCGAACGATTATAAACAGCTCGAACAAGAGCTTATAACTCGTCAAGTACTTTGAAAGATTCCCGATTCAAACATGATTATCAATCATTTTTTACATCGCGGATAGAGGAACCCACCTCGGCTAAAGTGCTGGAGTTCCGAGGTCTTAACACTTGAATTCATAACACAAAGAACGAAAAGAAGCACAAAATGATAGCGGATATTATAAATATTCTAAATTAGTTACAGCAAGGAGGTTCAAACCCATCTATTGGGGCAAATACAAAAGTTAAAAAGCAAAGAGTAAATCTACTCTATGTCGGACAGCACAACACTGTCGGGATTAAACTTATCTTCTTCTCCTTCATCCTCAGCCTCATCTCCTTCGGATTCTTCAGCGAAATGGTCTGGTAGATCGGTTCTACCCAAGTCCACTTCAGCTCCATCCTCGCCAACGATTCGACCATTTTTAACAGCAAAGTTGGGATCAGCACCCTTGGTCACGAGGCCATGATTCAAGATGCGAAGTTGCTCGGCGGTGTTAAGGAAAGAATCTTCGACCGCATGATCCCAATTGTACAGATTCTCCTTGGCTGCCTTTTTATGCTTAAGAGCTTTCGCTCTCATTTTATCTAGAGAAGCTCGGAGCCCAGCGGCCTCGTCCTTGGCATACTCGAGTTGCTCTCGAGCCACCGCGGCGTCTTTCTCGGCTTTCCGAGCCTTCTCTATGGCCTCTTGCAGGGTTGCAGCATCTTCCTCGGCCTTTTTCAGGATTTCCTCGGATCGCCTCATTTTTTCATCGGCCTCTTGAAGAGCTTTCTCAGTCGTTTCCTTATCAGCCTCGGCCTTAGCCTTGGCGTCCTCAGCCTCTTGTTTCCCCTTTTGCAACCCTTCTTTTTCAGCAGCAAGTGTTTGAAGTCTTTTTTCAAAGGCTTCCACCTGGAGCTGTAGATAGTTCTCCCGACTCCCAGCTTCTTCCCGTTTTTTCTTCTCCTCGGTTGACACACCAGCATGAACGTCATCACCACGCTGACCGAGGTAACGAAGAATGCTCGCACCTCTTAGGAGACTCCTCACCAAGGCTGAACAATTGTTTTCCCAGGTACCTGGGGTCCAGGCACCTATCACTTGCGCGTCCTCAGGAGGAAAAATAATTGCGTTAAAGGCATCAGAATTCTTCTTGGCCCACACCGTTTTGGCGATAATGTCATCCATGCCCTCAGCAACTCGAATCCCCTTGTGGGACTTACTCAGATTGAGCCAATCTCCAGCTACCCCCTTTCCTGTGTCCATCCGAGGCCGCTTGGATGGACGCTCGGGGGTACCCCTGGCACTTGGCTGAGCCTCCGAGTTGATTATTTGCTCTATGCCTTCGGCGGCCGAAATCACCTCGGCAGGGACAGCGTGAGGAGCAATGGTTGGGCTACTCTTTGGCGCTGGCTCGGAGGACTGGCTTTTAGCCGAGGAGCCCGAGCCTGCCTTCACAGCAGCCAGCTGAGCCATCCTGGACGAGGCAACAACACTCTTCTTGGCCTTGGATGTTTTCTTCCCCATTGTCTCTGCAAAAAGAAAAAGTATGTTATACCGAGCAAAAAAAAAAAAAAAACCCAGCTCGGCCTTCACTTCGGCCTGTGTACTCTTCAACAGAATTTGTTTTGTATCAATTTGACCCTTTTCTTGGAGGTACTCCCAAACCCGATCACACCAGCGCCTCTCGGCCTTAGTTAAATCTGCTTTGTAATCAAATTGGTATAAAGAGGTCCCTCTGTTATAAATACCGTTCGACCAGCTCAATTGGAATTGAGGCACGACCTTAATTTTCCCTTCTTCCTCAACTTGCTTCATGAACCAACATACTTCAGCTCCCGTATACTCGTATTGGAAGAAGCCGGGTTTGAAAGACTTCCTAGAATCGGTTACCTTCGCCAAAAGGGCATGCTCCTTCCGAGCCTTCAGTGACACCCAGAGCCCCTTGGAGTTGCCCAATTTATTTACTTGGGGGGCATATAACCAGAAGAGGGCTCGTAACGTCGCTACCAAACCTTCAGCGTCACAAAACTGTTGGAAAGCTCTGACAAAGGCCCACCCGCTCGGATGTAGTTGGCTCGGGGCTATACCTAAATGGTTGAGGACCTCTATTTCTAAGGTGGAAAAGGGCGTGCGGATTCCGACCTTTGTCACTTCCTCTTCGTAAAAATAAAAAAATTGTTTGTTTTCCGGCACTTGGAAGCATATCCGGTCGTCTATGCTCACATGTCTTAGAACAAATTTCGAGGCATTCCCATCTCCGCTCGGGGGTGTTAGGATTGGACGCAGGTGGTTCAAGCTGTCCGTCGTCAGTAACGAAGGCCTCGTTCCAAGTACTTCCCTATCAAAAACTCCATCGTACTGCGCGTGGTTGGGTGGTAAAGGATATTCTTCAGGATGGGTATCACACCTGCGCTCCACCATATCTGGGAAAAAAGTAAAAGGCTCGGCGTTAGCATTTTTTATAGCAGATGTTTTAATTCTAAAACTAAGGCCGAGCCTTTGACCTTTCGCCCCTCCCTCATAGGATCTCCCAAAAACTCTTCCCTTCCTGTAAGGCATTCTGGGCTAGTCCTAACCTGAGCCCTTCGCTCGGCAAACCTATAAGCCAACAACCACTTACTATCCTCTGCGGGATCAGAAGGGTATTCCGTTGTCAAGGGTTTTACCTCAGATGGCTCGTTTACTCCTTCGTCGCAAGGGGGGATAGGAGGGTCTACTACTGTTTCATTACCGGTATCATCAGGATCAGAACTAATCTCTATGGAAACGGATTCAACATCAAAATCCCCAGAATCCCCATAACTAAAACTAGAATCCCTGGAAGGCTCCTCTCCTAATCTCCTACAGAGTTCATGGTAAATCTTCTTCCAATCTCTCCAACCCCCCATAATTACGAAATCCAAACCCTCTATACTATCTACCCAGAACAAAAACCCCAAATCCCTGCAAAACCCAGAGAAACCAAAACCCTCTTCAAAAAAGAAGAAATAGCAGAACTAGAGGCGGATAATTGAAACAGAAGGAGTAGAAGAAGTTACCTGTTTTTCAGTTATCGCTTGATTTGTATGGGAGTTGATTGTAATGGGATGATCCGGAAAGCAGCGGTGTGCCAAAATGTGCTTGAGAGGGGAAATGAGAAGAGCTTTTGGTTTGTAAAAGTTGGAATGAATGAATAGTAATGAAAGGGTGAGTAAAGGATTCGAATAATCCTCAAAAACGTTTTGGTTTCTCTCCACGATGCATTGGCTGGGCCGAAAGCCCATTAACCCACTCAACCAATCACGGGGTGAGACGTGGCAATTACTAAAGGCACTTTTTCAAATTTCAAAATTTATAATGATTTGGCACGACTTACAAGGACACGCGTCGCACCTAGAGAACCCAAAACGTCACCTCGGACAGACTACATGGTTAAAGCTGGAAACAGTTGTCAAATAGTCCCGAACTAAGACATCCGAAAAGGTCAACCCTAGACACTTGTTACCTCGTCACAGACTTTCCAAAGTCTTACGATCTGGGGGGCTTGTAGGGTCTGCCGACCATATACGGACCCAAGTCTTACCAAAGGGATTCTCTAAGGACACTTTCCTCGGTTTACTTAGTAGGAAAGTCCTTCGCTCGGACTCGTGGACTCCGAGCATACCAAAGGGCCAGGCTCGGACGTGATGGGGCCGAGCCTTACAATCGGTCCCCAATCCATCAGGCTCGGGACTCTAGGACCGAGACATACCGTCGGCTCGCGGATAAGCTCAGGCTCGCCGAGGCTTCTTATCCCTTCCGTAAATCTCTCCTAGATTCTCGCAACAGCCTAGACATGAGATCTTCAGCTGATCTTAACCAGATTCTAAGAACATAATCCTCCGATATTATCTCACAGAATCCTGGTTCAGCACAGCTCTGATACAGGGCCCAAACGGCCCATATCAGCCTCCTCCAAACCCTATAAATAGCTCATCACAGCTAGGGTTTCAGGTAAGTACTCTCATCCCTAAGTTGACACTCTGCACACACACGTTGACTAGGGAGACCCTGCTTTTCCCAACTGGAACTGCAGAAATACCATAAGTCACACATTAACACTTGATCCTCTCTTGGGCTCCTGGTTACCATAATCTTGAGCACTTAGAGGGTTAAGGACATATAGTGTTTAAGGACACTACACCCTTTGAGTCTCATGGTGACTCATCATATAATCTAACACATTTCATTCCATTCTAGTGAATGGATAGTTTCCCCCTTACCTTAGGGTCGTGCTTGAACAAGATTTGAGCACAGATTTGGGGTAGAACACCATGCACCCATAGCACATCTTCAAACCAGAACCATTTTGACAGGGTAGATTGACTAGAGAAATTGGAGCATGAAAAAGACATAGAAATTGGGGAAAATGGTTAACGACATATCTATGCAACATTAACTTTGAAAACAAACAAGTTTCAGACAAGAGGAAGCTTGAGCTCACCACAATCGAAGCTCAATGTATGCTTCACGAAATTGAAACTGAACTTGACAGCTTCAACACCCTTACTTTGTAGACTCATAACTTCTAGTACAGGGACATTCATCTCACGAAATTGGTACCAAATTAAAGCTAGTGGAAAGAACTTTACAACGGTGTATAGTTTGTGGTTTATAGTGGATCACACAGGAAAAACGTGAAGGACAAACAAAGACACCAAAAACAAAGCTTCACACGAATTGGAGAAAAAATGGAGTAATTGATCAACAAGGCATGCTTATATACTCGAATTGAAGGCTCATGCAACTTGACACGAGTTCCCCATGATGCTTGCAAGTGACTTTCTTGCCAATTTCAGGGTAAAAACGCGTGATTACTTATCAAACGCACTAACCCTAGGTTCTACAACACTGTGGTAATTGATTACTGCCTCCTGGTAATCGGTTACCCGCACTTAGGTCCTATATCAAGGATTAAACTGAAAATTTATATTTTCACACAAATTATCATAATAAAAATACTTCTCATATTTGAAATGCACGTAGTGTACAAAATTCAAAACACTAAAATAAATATAACTAATTAATTATAAAACTTTAGGCTTATTTATGCTTTTGGTCCCTAAAAGTTCAGTGTGTTTTGGTTTTAGTCCCTATAAGTTATTTTGACCGGGACTGGTCCTTAATTTTTCAAATATTTTGGTTTTGATCTACTTCATTATGAAAAAGCTGTTATTTGCTGACGTGGCTAACGGAACACCATATTAGCAATCACGTAGTGTGAGAAGACGCTAAATAAATGATATAACAAGGATGATACATATCCATGGACACAAAATGGTCCCATATGCAAAATGGTCTCATACGCAGAATTGCGTTTATGGACTTGAATCATCCATTTCACAATACTTATTTGGCGTTATCTCATACCATGTAGTTGTTGGTGCGGGTTTTCGTTAACCACATCAACAAATAATTGATTTTTTCTAACAGATGGGACCAAAACCAAAATGTTTGAAAAATTAAGGACCAGTCACGGTCAAAATAACTTTTGGGGACTAAAACCAAAACAAGCTGAACTTTTAGGGACCAAAACCATAAATAAGCCAAAACTTTATAATTAATAACTATTAATCGACGATTAAAAATTTGAGGTGTTACAAAAGTAATCACTCACACTGGAATTGCCTTTGGAGACTAAAGTAAGGCGTTCTTTGAGAGACATAACACGAGTGCGGGAGCGATTGACATATTGCTTGTTAAATGGGGTCCATGCTGCAGCAGATGAGTTAGCATATTGCTTGTTCAATCGGGAGCGATTGGCATATTGCTTGTTCAATTAGGTCATGCCAATCTGGGCATCAGTACCAGATGACACAAGAAGAGCAAGATAAACATAGTGATCCTGTCATTTCCAATGGGAATAAGCTGGATTATCAACAATTGTGTCACCAGACTCAATTTTTTTGGGGTGGGCAGGGAGTATCACCAGTGACATAGCCATAGAGATCATTGGCTTTGAGAAGATGGAGGATTTGATTATATCAAGTGTGATGGTAGGATAGCAGCAGTATTAAGTTCAATTAGAGTTTTGTTCTCGATTGGATGACCAACAAGGGCAAGTTCATCACCAATGACACGAATTGAGCGAAGGTGAACACTCACACTGAAATTGCCTTTGAAGACTGAAGTAAGGCGTTCTTTGAGAGACATAACACGAGTGCGAGAGCGATTGGCATATTACTTGTTCAATTGGGTCCATGCTGCAGCAGATGAGTTAGTAGAGGTCATGATAATCTGGGCATCAGTACCAGAGGACCCAAGAAGAGCAAGATAAACATAATGACCCTGTCATTTCCAATGGGAATAAGCTGGATTATCAACAATTTTTTTGAGGTGGGCAAGGAGTATCATTAGTGACACAACCATAGAGATTATTGGCTTTGAGAAGATGGAGAACTTTATTATACTAAGTGTGATGGTTTCCAGAGGTGAGTTTAATAGGTAGGGTAGTACCAGTATTAAGTTCAATTAGTGTTTTTTTGGAAGAAGCCATTGTGAAAAGGGGGGGGGGGGGGTTATAGCATGGTGCCAAAAGTCAAGGCACCATTTGTGGTGCCCATTGACTGACCTTTGACTACCGGTTTCAAGTTGCCAAGGACCCATATGCAGTTAAATACAACGACATTCCAATTCATATGTTAAATCTAATTATTGTGACATCCGTTTTCCGTTCCAGGAGAAAAACATAGCACAACCGCAGGGAGCAGAGAAATAGATAGCTCAAAGTCTCTTTGAGAGGTCCATCTCAGCTTTTCTTCATCCTTACCTCCGTTCCTCATCCCCATCGCTCTCTTCATCCTCAGCTCTTGTCCTGAAGCTTTGTACCTCAACCCCATATCTGTTCATCCTCAGATCCGTTCCCCCCTTTGTGTTGATAACTCCGTTTTGAAGGTAATATTTTTGGTAATCTCAATTTTAATCTTTAGTAAATGTTAAATATTGTTGTAATGCATCCGTTGTTCTTCTTAAGTTCTTTACCCCCAGTACTGTACTGTGAAGTTGCCATGGTGTAGTGTTCCAGATCTGGAAATGAAATAATGACAGAGTTTAGTTGCATATATTATTATCAGACGTATTATTTTTATCAGATCTGTGAGATAACGCATCATTTTTGGAAAGTGTTTTTCTCTCTTTTTTTTTAGGTAAGGAGAATATATTTGTTTCATACAAAAAGGATTTTGGTTTTTTTTTTGGTGAAGAGAAGGATTTTATTAAAATAGCCAAAAGCACCGAGTATATGTAATATTTAGATACCCCAAGCTAAAAAGCAGATAAAAAAATTTGATTACAGTTCAGAGGTAGCAGCCATAACAAATGCTTCCTACTACTACTATTTTATTTGTTGAAAGTCACAGTTATTAATTCCTTAATTTTTTGAGAGTCACAGTTACCATTTTGATTTTTAATAAAAGCTTAATTCGAGTGATTTCTTCTTTGTTTACCTCTCTTTCTTTCAGTTTGGTTTACTTGATTGGACTTGCATTGGATTGGTTAATTCTTGCAATGCTGTGAGTTGCAGGGATTGGACAATTGAGCTAAAGGTGTTTGTGTAATTGTCTAGCTAAATTAAATTTTAATTCTTAGCATTCAAAGATTTTTACTTGTTACTTACTAGTTTCCTGTGGGACATTTAGTTTATTTGGTTCATGCTATTTGCTTTGCATTACCCAGATTTTGGAGCATATGTAAAATAGTGATTCCTTTCTAATGCCTTCATTTGTTTTGTTCTCCAATAATGTTAAATATTGGAGTTAGATCATGAACCATTTTGCCCTGCACTCATGCAAGAAAAAGTGCAGTTGTGCACTCTGTTTCTTACTGGATATTGTTATTGTTATGCACTACATATCTTTTTGTTATTGTTATTGTTATTGAAATTATTGGTCTCTTTAACTCTCAAGATTTTCTTCATCTAGACATTGCATTGTGCTTTTGTTTCTGTTAGTTTTTGTCATAGATAATTGAAATTATTTTTCTTGCCATGCTTTTGATTGGTTTACCTGAATGAGCAACTATTAATTAAAGAAATTTTCCTGTGCTGATTTGGCATTTCGTTTGGTGAAGTGCTGAAAGGAGTCCTTGTTTTGTTGTGATATTTTTTTAATTTTGAGGTTTCTGTACCTGTTTGATAAGTATGGGTTGCTAATTTTAGCAATGGTGCAGCTTACTTCTGTTTAAGTACAAAATTATTAATGTGGCAGTCAAGGACTCATGTTTAGTTTTTTTCTTTAAAATTCTGTACCTACAATTTCCGTGTTTCACAAATTACTCTCATTTTCAGATTTTCTCAATCCCATCATGTGCAGATGTTTTACAACAGAGATTCTGGAGGGATTTGATGTGCAGAGAACAAGTGGCTTGGGTGATACCCTTAGGAAGTATGGTTATCTTACTCAAGCTATTTCCCAATATTACAAGTCAGGAGTTTTTGAAGACCATGTCAAATGCTCTGGGACATGTCCTCCTTTTAATGATTTTATTAGGCAGTGCCAAGACCTGGAAAAAATGACAGTTAGTGATGTATTTGCCATCCAGCTTATGCAGGTATTAACAACTTTGAAATTAATTTTGAACGCTTTTCTAGTGATCCCTGTAGTTTATCTAACTGTTGAATCTGTTTCCCTTGAATACCCTTCAAATTTATAGTTCAGCTTTCTATTGTTTTATATACAGGCAGTCCTCAAAAGCACAAGTAGCTCAAATTGGATTTGATAATATTATGGACCGAACCGACCCGCATTCATGCAACAGTGGTTGTTGCTTAAGTAAAGGTCTTAGGTCTGTGTTATCCTTTTCTAGGGGATATTTCGACTGTTTTTTTTTTCTTCTGAATATTGCATTGAATTATTTGGGAAATAATATATGTGGCTTTAATTTGAAAATCAGTTTAAGTTTTAAATCAATTCCTATCTTTTCACAGTACTGTTACTGACTATGTTTCCTTCCAGTGGGAATTTGGAATTTTCTGCAAAATGTTTCCAAGAGTTGATCCTAAAAGATCAAAATCATCCTGCAGCTTTGGTCAATTATGCTTCCCTTCTTTTATGTAAATATGCTTCAGTTGTAGCAGGCACTTTACCCTATGCACATATGCACTCACAATATTACTTTCATGAATTCATTTGTTGTTTTTTGGTTAAAGAAATTTATGTTATATTGTTTTTATCCCATAAAATTTTGTTATATGATTTTTCATTATTTCTAGGTGCTGGTGCAAGTGCTTCTGAAGGTGCTTCAGAAGATCAGGTTATGACTGCCAATGTTGCTAAGGAATGTTTGTTAGCTGCGGTTAAAGCTGATGGCAAATCAGCCCATATCTGGGCAAATCTTGCCAATGCAGTTTCTATTATCGGTGATCATCGAAGTTCCAGCAAGTGCTTGGAGAAGGTGCTCATGGCTCCTTGCTACAATCATATATAGCATATTTATTGAGGTTGTTCAATGGTTTCCCGGTCCTTTTTCTTGGCAGAAATGTTTTGATCTTTGATTCTTCGCAATAAATTAAGACTGACTTTATTTTAATTTTTAATGTTATTGATATTTTTGGTTGTACAAATTTATTAATTTATTTTATTGCATATTGTTTAGCATGTACTATTTTAATAATATTATTTTAATTTTTACATATAATTTATTAGTATTTAATGTGAATGTCGTAAAACTATGTTGTAAGGGCCCCCAATAATTGGTATAGAAGTGGATGATCGGTCATCAAAACATGTAATGGAATAAATTCATAGTTTAATTTGATTTGTTATGAATATTTGTGGTATACCTACGGTTATTTGTGTTTTACCAACGAATTTTAACGGAAGGTATATGGCAAATTTCTTGTAGTGTTATGTACTTAGGTTAGGGTTACGGTAAAACAACGAGAGAGGAAAATAATCTTAACAATACTACTAAAAAAAGGTTTAGGACCATCCAATCACATGTGTTAACAAATAAAGAAATAATTATTGCTAAAAATTTCTATTAACAAACACTGTAACAAACACTTTTTTTTTTTGAAGTGGGAATATTTTATTCAAGAAGCGGCACTAGCCATAGAAATTACATCAGAGAAAACAATAGAGAAAGCACGTGGGGGAATTTCCTCAATCCAGGTAGCATCTCCTAAAGAAAAAGCTAGTTTTGCAATGAAATCCACTAACTTATTCCCAGCTCTCTTAGTGTGAGATAAGGAGCAATAATTAAAAGAACTACAAATGGATAAACAATCAGCCATTACTTTAGGACAACTTTATAAAAATTATTATTACCTCTACTATATGAAATGTATAATCTTACAAACAAATTAAAAAATTGTCTTACTATATATATATATATATATACATATAATATATATAAACATTTGAATAATTGAAATACGACAACAAATATATATTAAGACAACTTTGAAATTTGTGTCAAACTTGTGTCATTTCATGTGTCAAACGAATATGTAATAAAAAGGCACAAACAAGTCATAATTTAAGGAAGTAAGTTGATTTTATTTAATTTAGACAAATCCAAGCACTTTTACGCTTATTAAAGATGTTAGTTGATTGTATTTATTTTTTTCATATTTTTCAAAAAAAATTAATTAAGATTTAAAAAAATGGGTTATAAAAATTTTCTAAAAAAAATAAAGGTATTATAGGAAATAAAACTAAAACTAATTAAGATTAAAATTTTCTACAAATGTTTTAGGACACTTGCAATGACAATAAAGGAAAATTTAATCATGTTAGTTAATTTTGTTTATATTTTAAATCAAAAGAAGTATATTTTTTGCTTGTTATATTTCAAAGACATGTCATTCATACTTTAAATATTTATCAAAGAAAGTATTTTTATTCATTAATTATTATTCATTAATTATTAACAAAAATAATTAACAAAAAATACATAAATTATTATTTTTATAATCCATTTTTAAAACTAAACTTAAAAACAAAAAAATGTACTGCATGGTGATACATCAGCGCAAATGGTGGCCACAGGAAAAACTGCAGGGTGCATTTGGTGGGTCCTCTCATGTACAAATAAAGGAACAGGACAAACATAATTGAAAAAAAAACCGGAGAAAAAAATCAGTAACGGAACGGAAGAATAAGTAGAACAAACCCTCCCAGTTGATGCTACCGGTTGGATGCAAAGTGAGTAGAAAAACTCACCCCTTGGATTCATGCACCAACAAATACACTTAGGATTAAGGGCACCACAGCTGGTGCCTTGACCTTGGGCACCATGCTATAACTTGCCCGGGGGGGTGGTGTCTATAACTTGCCCGGGGGGGTGGTGTTAGGATCGTTAGAGAAAAGGCTGCAAAGCTAGTAGGCTTCATCTGATTCCATCTTGAGAAAATACTGATTCCATCTTGAGAAAATAATAAATTGATTTCATTCAATTTCTTCCTCGTGTACAGCAGCTCTGTTATATAGATAGATTACAAGTTTGTTTTGGATTCTAAAGTGCATATATACATCATTAAAAAATAACAACTATTTGACTAGTTTGTTAAGATAGTGATATGCTACAGGTTTGGTTACTGAAGAGATGAGAGGATGTGTGCTCACGTGAGCACACCACACATCACATGCCAATTAGATGCTAAATGTGTTAAAATATCATATATTCATACTATGATTAATACATATTAAGATGACAAGAGTATCATTCAAAACATAAGTGCCATTAAAGCAAAACAATAGCAGGATTGTATCAGGAAAGAAACAAATGAGCAAGAAAGAGGACAGGGAAAGACGGGGCAAAATGCTAATATCAGCAAAAAGACGATAGCTACATAGAAAATAAAAAGTGACCAGATACGAAATTATACAGAAAAATATACACAAAAATGCTATTGCCAGCAATAGCTTATTTTTTCCTAAAATTTTCTTTTATTGGCACTAAATGGAGAATGGACTCATGTGATAGTATTACACAAATATGTTGCTACCATTTCGGCAAAACAAAAAGAAAAAACTTGGGAGAAAAATCTAGTGTGCTCAACTAGCCACTAACAACTAAGGAACATAAAGCTCAATTCGCTCCTTTAGAGCATTGGTTAAGTCATCGAGACATGTCACACATGGCTTACCTGTAAGACAAGACCCCTGGCTTGCCATTATAGAATAATAATATGAATTAAAGTAAAAATGCAGGCATTTTATTTTTAAACAAGTCCAACAATGGTTGCCCTCGTGGTGAAAGACTTGGGATTTGGGAGTGTGATCCTTCCAGGTCTCAAGTTCGAAACCTACTGATTGAATCAAACATTGTTGGCCATGGGCATTCATCAATTGGGCCCCCTGCAAGTGCCCGGTGGGATTGTCCCCCAGGATTAGCCAGCACACTCAAAAAAAAAGGGGGGGGGGTGTGGAAGAAAAAATCCCATCAATCAGCCAGCCTAGAATCAAGCACAAACTATTCAATAACAAGAAACTAAATGGCCTAAATTACGAGAAATTATTAGTTTGTCTAGAACCACCACACCATCCAGAAATTATTAGTTTGTTCAAAACCACCATGCCTGCACCTACAGGGTCATTACATACTCTGGTGAATCTTTCCTTTTCCCGACCAATGTTCGATACATGTACATCCTGTCTACTATCTGACCATCATCTGCGCTACAAACTGCTTGTTGATTTCTATTGAAGATCTCCACATTTAGATTTGGCATCATCTTAGCTAGTATCTTGCATGCTCCAATGCTCACATTACAGGACGACACCCAAAGGGATTGCATTTTTTCATACCTCCCTACATCTGTCAAAAGTGCCAGGTCACCAAAAGAGCTATCGCTTATCTCAAGTTTGCGAAGTTTCTGACATCCATTCAACACGTACAGCATCCCCAGGCCACTTCCTCCAGCATATGCAATAGACAACATTTCAAGCTGCTCACAATACATCCCAATGTAAAGGAAAATCTGATCAGTCAGCTGACCAGAGAGTGACAATCGCTTAAGTTGCCTGCAAGACTGCACAATTGCCCCGAAACCTTCATCCAATGGCAGCATCGTGTAAGGATCAGGTTTTGTAACAGCAGACATACGCAACTTAAAGCAAATAAGATTGGGGCTGTTCTTTGCCAGGGTTATGAGGGCAGCGTTTGTCATCTGGCGGCAGCAGTAGAGCAATGAGTGAAGCTTAGGGCAACCCATAGAGATTGCAACCAGTCCTTTCTCTGAGACCCCGGCATTTCCACCAATACGGTATGCAAATACTACCCTTAACTCTTGCAAATCTTTACATGTCGAAGCTACAACTTCTAGTCCTTTATCTCCAATCAAATCCATTACCTGAACAGCCATAGAAATTATCGACATTAACCAACACAAAAGTTAAGATAGAAAAGGAGAAAGTTTAGGTTGACATACTTACCTAGCAAGGAACCTACCTTGAAGCTAGTGTGGGCAAGTGCCCCTACTTAGTATATATCATACTTATTTATATATTTTATTTCATATATTTGTATCTAATGTAATATTTTTGCACCCGCTACTTAGAACATTTATACTTGTATGTTATGTTTGCACCCCCCCCCCCCCCCCCCACTACATAAATTTCTGCATCCATTACTCACCCACAAGTGCTGAAGTTTCCCACAGTGGTTAATTAGGTTTATTGCATCGTAGCTCGGAATCCCTGCCGCATAGCGAAGGTTCAAGGATGTTAAGTTCAAGCAAATAGGATATATCGCTGGTAGGTAGCGAGGAACAACAGCAAAGAGTCCTGACAATTTGGTTATTGACTTGCACTTCAAAATAATGTTCTTTAACCCAGTGAAGACCCCAGCATGAGGATCATTCACAAGTGACCCAGTACCTAAGTCCACTAGCTGAGGTGCTTGCATCAATATTCTTTTGAGTGCATCGAGGGGAACAGCGCGGTTTAACTTTAGACTCTTAAGTTTAGGAGATCGGGCCACAAGTTTCTCAAGAGCCCCAACATTAACTGCTCCTAGGAGGCTAGCAAAATTGAGAGTGACCAATGATGTACAACAATCAGGAAAGCAGCTTAGCCACTGGCCTCTGCGATCATCAACTTTATTATCCTGCAGGTCCAGGTGCTTAAGAAACCTACATTTTAGTATAGCAAATTCAACAGTCAAGAAAACTTTATCAACATCTTGCAGGCAATTCTCAATGAAAAGGATAGATTTTTCAACATTATTTATAATTGTTAAAAAAACCCTTAATCATAAAAAAAAATCACAAATTGATAACTGAAGAATAGTTCAAAAAAGCTTAAGCACTAAGTTATTTGCAAAACATGACATGTTTATAATTTATCAGTAATGCTTAACACCATTCAACAAATTCTTATTTGATTGAAAGCAACAGTCCAAACTAATCAGACACTAAATTCTTATTTGCCTATCAAAAAAAAGTAATTGAACTCCTTTTCTCCAGAAACTAGCCCCAGACAATGCAAGCCACTAACCAACCAACAAAAACTGGGGAAAAAAAAATTTCGAAACTCAACAACAAACACAAAACCAAAATCAGCAAATGGCTACAAGATATTTTTCAAGCCCAGCTCTTAGGGGAAAAAACAATATGAACCATCAATTGCACACACAAAACAAATAAAGAGAATAAAAGCAAAATAAAAGATCAAAAAGCAATATTCCAACAAACAGATCAGACCATGATGAATTCATAATAGCAACAACATGATATCAAACCAAATCAACCTTTCTTACCTGCAATTTGCAGCTATAGCTGCAAGCCCATCAGTGGTGAACCCTTCACAGCTAACAAGAACAAGAGACTCGAAATTTGTAAAAGAACATGAAAGCAGCTTCAGGCTCTCATCAGTGACCACCATTCTCTTCAACCTCAATTCCTCCAACCCAACCTTACCCTTAGCCAATGCTTCAATCCAAGGATACACAAAACCACCCCAACCGCGAGGAACCAAATTGAAATCAGCAATATGAGGCTTCCCTTTCAAAGTTAAGGACTTGAGGCCAGGAAACCTCTCCATCACTCTCTCAGGACTGATGGAATAGCAGTTCCCTATGAACACACTCTTCCTGCTAAATCTCTCTATCCTATACCAGTTTTTGCACACCAGAGACAGGGTGTTCCTGTCCCTGTGTGAATTCAAGTACTGAAATACATGCTCTATCACCTCATCCGGAAAATATACCATTTTTTTTTTTTTCAAAATTTTAGCTTTTTCTTAATCCCTCAAACTTTCTTGGGAAATTCTCACAGCCATGTAAAAAGGTATGTAGAAAACAGAAGCTGAAAAGTAAAAAGCTTACAAATTTTAAGTTGCACTATAACACCAAGCTCTGATTATAGAGAGAAACAAGTGAAATGAAATAAAAAAAAAAAAAAAAAATCATGATTTTGATATCCGAATAAGAATGATATGAGGATTTTGATCTCCGAATAGGAGTGATATGAGAAGAATTTCAAACATATAAACCCTAGAAACTCAAAAGAAGCAAAAGGGTATCCACGAAAACTGAAAATTCTACAATTCAAAGCACGAGATAAGATTAGGAAGGAAAATTAAAATAAAAACCTAAAAAATAGGAACAGAAGTTTTCAGAGGAAGAAGATCGAACCGAATATTTGGTATACAAATCAAATGTGACGATTAAATACGATGAAATGAGAAAAATAAAATATGACTTTAATACGTGTTTATTTAGAAATCTATAAAAATAAATTCATGGATGGTGGATAATGTGGTCACAGTGTAATTTACACTGTCACTGTATAAACTATTTACTCATAAAATATTACAGCAACTTTTGATTTTTAAAATGATTTATTTAACCTGTAAAGGATATCCACATATGTCTTAACACCATACTCACAATACTTTACCATATGAGAGTTACATTATTATCATCATTTTATAATAGGATTCAACTTCACACTTTTCATATTTTCTACCATTGCAAAATTTTAACACAAGGCACATCAAACTCATGCGTCCGCATTACATCATCATCATCATCATATACTTTTAGCCATAATTTCATTCATTTCAATAATGTTTTTCTAATATAATTTTAATAATATTAATTACCTACAATTTATAAAATAATCTCAAATAACATTTAAATATTAAAATTGAATAAAAGTTAACATAACAATAATTGAAGTTAATGAAACCTACTAAAAATTATAAAGTGCATGAAAAAATACAACATGATGGTAAATAATGCAATACAATTGAACGTTATTTCAACGATTCTTTATTTAAAATTATTAATTTGTCCATCCGGTTTCCCAAGTATTACCTAGGTACATTTTAATGAAACCTACTAAAAATTATAAAGTGCATGAAAAAAATACAACATAATAATAAATGCACTGCAATAGAACGTTACTTCAACGGTTCTTTATTTAAAATTATTAATTTTTTTTTTGTTGCCAATCTCGTTTCCCAAGTACTAATTAGTTACATTCGGATCTAACCTGGGTCGCGTGGAGTATGGCATGTGAATCTCTCAACATGAATTTTTTGCATACACAAGAAATCGAACTTGAGACCTTGCTTAAGCGAGATTGGACCACTTACCACTCGTCCCAACTCATGTCGGTAATTATTAATTTATTTATTTGAATATAAAAATATGCATTTTTATTTATTTATTTTTTCATGACAAGACAATATATTTATGAATAAAAGAGAAAAAATATATATTTAAGAATATTATTTTTATTATTTAAAAAATAATATTACTATTATTTGTAATTATTATTTATTAATATTAATTTATTTTTATTATTATTTATTTATTTTTATTATTTATTTATTTATTATTATTATTTATTAACTAGGGTATTATAAAGTAAAAAGAGAGAAATGATTAAAAAAGTTGAGTTTCATGGAGTTTTAAGTTGAGTCTTTTATTTTACACACTCAACTTAAGATTCTTCAACATATTTTGAAGATTGACAAAGTTTTGAGAGAGTCTAATAAATAATCTGATGATAAAACTCTCCACTAAATTCTCTCAAAACTCTGTTGTGGTTGCCCTAGTGCAAAAGATAAGTAAATATGAAAAATAAATATCATTTCAAAATTTATATTGATGTAAACAAAGGGTGCCCTCCGGATGATAGCTAGAAACTAATCCCTTTCGAGACGAAGAGATCATCGAAGTGGGTTCAAACCAACAAAGTCTTTTCCATATTCTCAACAGGAGTCGAACTTCTGACATGATTAAGAAACCCAATCATTTCAAAATTTATCAAACATATGAATTTCCCACGTTAACTTATGTTTTAAAGACTAGTTTATCCTATATATCATTTACATAGATTAGATAACTTTTTTTAAAAAAAAATTAAAGTTCATATTTTAAAAAAGAAAATTAATAAATAACAAATTAAAGATAAAAATTATTTACTAAAAAAATAATAAAAATAAAAACTTATTTAGTTTTTATTTTATTGATATTCTCGCCTTTCTTTTAGTATCAATAATTAAAAAAATCATAAAATAAAAAGTAAGAATGACTCACAATCAAATCCAATTTGATCTACTATCCTTATATAAAAAAACGCATATTCGAGGCACTACGTTCGTCGGAGAAATTTTCGAGGCACCACATTTGTTGTTGAAATTTTCCTCTCATCAGAGCATTTGTAGGTAGATAATCATTATCTCTAAACAAAATCACAATTTGTTTATCCTATATATCATTTACATAGATTAGACAACTTTTTTTTTAAAAAATTAAAGTTCATATTTTAAAAAATAAAATTAATAAATAACAAATTAAAAATAAAAATTTATTTACTAAAAAAATAATAAAAATAAAAACTTATTTAGTTTTTATTTTATTGATATTGTCGCCTTTCTTTTAGTATCAATAATTAAAAAAATCATAAAATAAAAAGTAAGAATGACTCACAATCAAATCCAATTTGATCTACTATCCTTATATAAAAAAACACTTATTCGAGGCACCACATTCGTCGAAGAAATTTTGAGGCACCACATTTGTTGTTGAAGTGTTCCTCTCACCAGAGCATTTATAGGTAGATAATCATTATCTCCAAACAAAATCACAATTTGAAATTAAATAAATTATTAAAATTTATTTAACCATTATCTTATCTGCATGTGAAATCATTATCCTCAATTTTACAAGTTTATCATTATCCTCAATTTTACAAGTTTACCATTATCCTCAATTTTACAAGTTTTCCAAATTATTATATATAACATGAGTATTTTTTGTTGAAACTCATGGTTTCCTTTTTTGTTGTTTTGATGATGACACAACACAACTCAATATTTCTTGTGAACAGGTTCAGGTACTTTGAAGAATGCGAAGATTGTTTGCCTGATTGAAGATTTAGTCTTTTATGGCTTTAGATCTGTTTGTAAGGCAATTAGTAATCTAGAGCATTCAATTATAACCTTATGATGATGATATATGTTTTGTTCTTAAAAACCTAGAAGAAGCATTTTTAAAACTCCGCTCCAGGAAAAGTCTTTATGAAAATGTTTTGCGAAAACCTTTGGTTACAAATTTTTCATGAAAATCTGTTTTTAATGTGAAGTAATCGATTACCCCTTCTGGAATAATCGATTACTTGATGCAACTTGTAACCAGAGAGTAAGTAATGGATTAGTCAGGTTCTTGTAATGGATTACTTCCTTGAACTGGTCATTTAAGTGACAGTAATCGATTACTTTAAACTGCTAATCGATTACCTTCTAATGCTGCAACTTTTGTTAAAAACCTGAGAGCAAGTAATCGATTAATCTGACCAAAGTAATCGATTACTCTATTCAAAATTTTGAAAAACGTGCTGAAATCAATCTGATTCCCAGAATGATTTATTTCCTTTTCTGGATGATCACGATTCTGATTTGCAACAGCTTCTTCTACTTTTTAAAAAAGTGCACCATCACACACATCACTTGACTCTCTTCTTCTTCTCCTTCTCTCTTATTTTGAAAAATCCTTAGAGAAGAAAATCATCATCATCATCATCATCATATTGGTTTAGTTTTGAATTTGCTTAAGATTATCATTTGTCTTAAGACTCTATTGTAGTATATGCTCTATCTAGAGAGCTTTATTGTTAGTTGCACACATTTCTTCGTGCAAATCCTTTAGATTGTAAGGGGTGTGACAACCTTAGAAATTAAGGAGTGTTACCCTTAGGATTGAACATGTGTCGCGTTCATAGGGTGAGTTAACCTTGTTGTATTGGGTAGCGCTATACGAACGGTGAGTTAACCAGAAGTATGTGGCCGCACATTGACAGGTGTTCTACACATGGAAAGCAAAACATCATTCGAACAGGTTATCGTTGACATTACCTTATCCACTTTCTGACGGCTCAGGTGGATATATGCCTCTACTTCTGAATTAATATCTCGAATATCTCTATTATTAACAACTTGATGTTCAATATGAACTACATTGTTCTCTTTAACATGATCTACATAATCCACACACAAAAAAATATTAATAACATTACTTTCAACCTCCTGAAGCTATAATCAATATATCATTTGCAAACATAACATCACATCAAACTTTCCACACTGATCCTAATATTGTTCTACCATACTACATTGAAAGACTTTGAGATTGACACACTATTCATACTCACATTGATTGATGATATCTTCAAGTACAACCTTTGGAATTCCAACCTTTGATCCTATCTGACATTCAACGCCTACAACCATCCGAAAACAACATTTACATTAAATCTATGTTACTATGTAACTATGAAATTTATGTAACTATGAAAACAACGATATAGTAACCTAAATTTGTAGAATCCTCAGTATTCCTTTCCCTAGCTGAAATATTCCCAATACCATTAGCATTTATATGACTCTCTACAAAAAACAAAAAAAAGTTAAAGCAAAAATGTAACTATTTAAAAAAATGTATCTATTCAAACATAAATTAGTAACCATTCTTCTCCGATAGATCATTGACGAAGGAGTTTCTAGCTAAAGCAATCCTGCCTCTACATCTCCTTTGAAAATCAGTTGCAAACCCTAAAAGGAATAGACGATTACAACAATGTTGTAATCTATATTATCAAATACAAATTACAAAACCTAATTGTTATAAAGTCACTCAACATACCTTCAACAACCACACCGCGATTAGAGCAAATCGGAGTACGTAGCTCATTTTCAACATCAACATTATTAATAGTTACTCTCCTTCTCTTCGACCCACGACGATTACCAACGCGAGCCTTCGCATCCATTGAAAGAGAAATGCTATGGAAATTTTTTTGGAAAGAATAGGTCACACAACAACGATAGTTTCTATCCAGAAAGTTCGTTTCGATCAAAGCAATAACAACGTTTTCTTTGTAGTATTGAGCCTCTCTTGGAAAAATTACTGGATAAGAGAGAAGATTCTATAAGAAGCTTTTTTTAAAATCAAAACTGTGGGGTCCACCTCAAACATATTAAATGATTAAAAAGCATTACTGTAGGTGAACAGTAAAAAAAAATACTTGTTTATTGTTGAACATAATTATAAAATTTAAGAATATATAGATAATAAGACACTAGGCCAAGCACAATAAGCCAATTAATGCACATTATCAACTAATCAATCACAACATGCATTAAAAACATTTATAATCATTCATTTATCCTTCACTTATTCTCTCCCTTTATTCCCACTTGTCTCATTTTATCATATCTTTTAATTCTCTTTACCCTACCCTTTTCCTCTTTTCCCATTTTATTCACATTTTTCATAGCTTTTATTGAAGCGCACATCCCATGTACGTCTTACACCTTTCTTCTTTTAGGAAGCGTACACCCCGTGTACGTCTTACACCTCTATTGGAGTTATGGAGTGTCTTTCGTCGCGCACACCCCCGGTATACGTCTTACAGTTGCACATCGCGTGTGCCTTACACAATCATGGCATACGGCACCCCGCACGTCTTACATGACCAGGAGCACATCCTAACCGATTTCGTTCTTAGGAATCTTGTGTGAGTCATTACTGCGTGCATCCCATGATACAAGTCTTACAGATGCGCATCCCATGCGACTTACATAATCATGGCATACGGCACCCCGCACGTCTTACATGACCACTCCCACACAACCATTATTCTTAATTTCTCTTTAACTTTTATTCATTCACTGTTGACTTCTTTCTTTGCGCTCTACTTATTATCACTCTTACCCTCATATTATAGTCCTTATCATTTAATTTTTATTCTCCATTTATTTTATTCCCTAGCATTTTACTCCATTCCTAAGTTCATATCCCTATAGTCATATTCACATTACTCAATTAATTTCACACAAGTATGCAAATATAACCAATCACACATAAGCTCATAACTATTACAATAACCTTAGTCTTTAATTCTACTACCCTAATTAGTAATTAGATTCACAAAGCTCATAATATACATTATCATTCATACATTTACAACAAATATCATACATACCAATATTCACAACTAGTTCTATGGGTTCATTTCATTCATTTTATTCTCTAATAATTTTCTATATCCACTACCCTGTGGTTCAATATCCTAAACTAACACCCACTCTTAGTACTCACTATGAGCACACTAGAAACCCAAACCTAAACTAGGGTAACACCCGCCCCTTACCTCAAAGATGATGAGAGATAAGGAAGTCTTTGAGCCTTAGCCTTGCTTTTGTGTCTTAGAATCTAGGAACCTTATGTTGGAAACCAACAAGCGGGCTAAGCAAATACTAGAGGGGGGGGATGAATAGTATTTTGAAGCACTAATACCAAATATTTCGATTGGTAATTGAAGAATGGAGCTAAGACTGAATTTTCTGGAATCAGACACAAAAGACTCGAGTCTTTTGTGAAATACTCGAGTTTTTCAGTGATGAACAACTCGAGTCTTTTCTAAAATACTCGAGTTTTTCCTATCAGATAGCAGAAAAACCAGAAACGAAAATTCAGCAATTTTAACTCAAATCAATTCAATATTAAACAGGAACTTATCCAACAGAATAGCAAGCAATCTAAATAACTTTTAAACACAAAGATTCCTTGAACTTGCTACCTAATTGTATAAATCCTAATTGATTGAAATGACTTAAGTCTATTGAGCTAGAAAGTAGATTAAAAGCAATAAACCAACACTCAAGCAATTTTATCCTGGTTCACTCCAACAATGAGCTACATCCAGTCCTCCTAATCACTTAGGAGTTTCTACTAATAATCAAATTGTTAGAAATTACAAAGGATTGCTTGAGAATGGCCTCACTCAACCTAACCCTTCAAGAGTGTACCAAACTCTTGATTTCTACCCCAATTTGATTCCGGTGATTGAAGAACTCTTCACAAAGCTTCCTTGAACTCCCTTCAAGAAACTCCACCGGGCTAGGAACCTCCTAGTCTTGTGCTTGAGAACCTCTCAAGACTTCCAACACCCTAAGCCACTTAGGGTTTGCTTGGGAACAATCCAAGACTTTGAATAATCAAGCTTTTTGTATGTGTATTACTAATCTCACAATGGATTAGCACAAATAAGCACAGCTCAATGTAAGAATTGAGGCCTAAAACTCAACTTGGAATAAAATGACAATATGAGTGAGAAGTTGAGCTTTTTGGGAATTAACACTTGAGAAAAGGAAATTATGAAAGCTTGTGATCAATAATGTGTTGTTGTCTTGTTTGTTCTTGCACAAATTCAAAGAGCAATTTTACAATAAGGTTCAGAATACTCTCTTGGGGTTGGATGAGACTCAAATGCCCTCAATTGGGTTTTTGAGTCTCTCCAACGTTCATTTTTGCTGACTGGACAAAAATACTCGAGTCTTTTGGTAAATACTCGAGTCTTTTGGTAAATACTCGAGTCTTTTTGGTCGGTCACGAGTGAATTGGTGCACGAACCAGACTAAGGGTCATATTTGCTGACCTGGCACAAATACTCGAGTTTTTCTATAAATACTCGAGTATTTTGATCAGATATGGGAAAAATTATTTTTCAATTTTATTTTTCCTCTCAAGTATTAATTTTTGGTCAATCTCAACTTAATAAACATATAAAAATTTATTCCTAGAAGAGACTAACTATTTCTACCCACTCTCAACCACTCTCAACATAAATTAGAAATTTACAATTAATATTTGATTGAGAATGATTGGGCACTTGTCTTCTTTTCTTGACTTCTTGTTGATGTTGATGTTGCAATATCTTCAAGGCATGATTTGTTAATTATTTTGTCATCATCAAAACATAATCCACCTAATTAGGAGCATTGAATTCACACCTTAAACCTCTTGAGTTTTGCTTGCCACCTTAGAATAGTTAATATCCAATGAGTGTGAATGATCTTAGGTTGAGAGTTGTATGAGGGGAGTGAGTGAGTTGCTCCTCGTTAGCGAGAACGATCGCGGCTGGATCAAGGCAAAAGCTTCGAGCCTCGGGGTACCCAACACATGCCCGGTGCGATCACGGTCGGTAACGGCGCCGTTGAGATCCGGTGGAGGGAGAGTTGTCCTTATGGTTCAATATCCTAAACTAACACCCACTCTTAGTACTCACTATGAGCACACTAGAAACCCAAACCTAAACTAGGGTAACACCCGCCCCTTACCTCAAAGATGATGAGAGATAAGGAAGTCTTTGAGCCTTAGCCTTGCTTTTGTGTCTTAGAATCTAGGAACCTTAAACCTCTTGAGTTTTGCTTTCCACCTTAGAATAGTTAATATCCAATGAGTGTGAGTGATCTTAGGTTGAGAGTTGTATGAGGGGAGTGAGTGAGTTGCTCCTCGTTAGCGAGAACGATCGCGGCTGGATCAAGGCAAAAGCTTCGAGCCTCGGGGTACCCAACACATGCCCGGTGCGATCACGGTCGGTAACGGCGCCGTTGAGATCCGGTGGAGGGAGAGTTGTCCTTATGGTTCAATATCCTAAACTAACACCCACTCTTAGTACTCACTATGAGCACACTAGAAACCCAAACCTAAACTAGGGTAACACCCGCACCTTACCTCAAAGATGATGAGAGATAAGGAAGTCTTTGAGCCTTAGCCTTGCTTTTGTGTCTTAGAATCTAGGAACCTTAAACCTGTTGAGTTTTGCTTGCCACCTTAGAATAGTTAATATCCAATGAGTGTGAATGATCTTAGGTTGAGAGTTGTATGAGGGGAGTGAGTTGTCCTTCACTTGATTTTGAGGAGGAGGCATGAGCTTGAGAGGTTCTCCATAGTTGTGGAGTTGAAAACTCAATGGAGAAGAGAGAGAGAGAGAGAGAGGTCACAAATTTGAGATGAAGAAGGAGGAAGTGATTTTGTGCTTGCTTTGAGTTAGGGCTTGATGGTAAAGATGCTTGATGATGATTTTACTCTTGATCTTCTAAGGTTTTTATAATGGTGATCATGGGGTTCATAAACCCTAAGAGAGAAATGTGGAGAAGATGAAGAAGATGATGTGTTTGTGTGTTTGTGTTTGTTGTTGTGTTGTGGTTGTTTGTTTTATTTTTTTTTCATGAAGGGAAAGAAATGAAAGGCCACAAATGAATGGCTTGCTCAAGAAGCCAAGCCTTTTGTGGTCATAACTTAATGGCTTCTTGAGGAAGCCAAAAAATAAGTGGTCCCTAAGTTATTTTTTTTAACTTTTACGAGTAGGTAATCGATTACCCATGAGGTAATCGATTACCCCTTCAATTCTTCAATTTGTGAATTTCTCACAGGGGCATGATAATCAATTACTTCTCCAAAAGTAATCGATTACTTCCCTTGTTTCAAATTTGGGATTTCTCACAAGGAGCTGGTAATCGATTACTTCCTCCAAGGTAATCGATTACCTTTTTGAACTTCCATATTTTGATGGTTTTTCTAGCTCTAATGCATTCCTGATGGTTTACACCTAGCATTTTATGAATTCTTCTACTTAAGTTTTAAAATAAAACCTAGAGTAATTCTAATGGAATTTGGAATTTAAAAGCAGGATGTTACAATCCTCTACCACTTACCAGAATTTCGTCCTCGAAATTCAGTTGGTACTGAACAATTGTGGATGAGAGACCTTCATCTTACTCTCCAATTCCCAAGTCGCTTCTTTCACATTGTTCCTGCTCCAAATTACCTTCACCAATGCAATTTCCTTGCCTCTAAGCTACTTGACCCGCCTATCTTCGATTCTAACTGGAAACACCTCAAAGGTCAAGTTTTCCTTCAAAGGCAATTCATCAATTGTAACTACATGGGAGGGATCATGAATGTATTTCCTTAGTTGTGAAACGTGGAAAACATCATGCAGCTTTGACAAGTGAGGAGGCAGGGCAATCCTGTACGCCAATGGCCAAACCTTTTCCAATATCTGGTACGGTCCCACAAATCTAGGAGTCAGCTTTTTGGACTAGATTGCACATCCAATACCAGTAGTAGGAGTTACTCTTAGGAATACATGATCTCCAGCATCGAATTCCAAGGGTTTCCTACTTTTGTCAGCATAACTCTTTTGAAGATCTTGGGATGCTTTCATTCGATCCTTGATCATTCGGATCTTCTCTATTATTTCTTGCACAATGTCAGGACCAATTAGAAAGTTCTCTCCTATTTGAAACCAGCACAATGGTGTTCTACATTTCCGACCATAAAGTGCTTCAAAAGGATCCATTCCAATGCTAGAATGAAAACTATTGTTGTATGTAAATTCTACCAATGGCAAGAGTGATTCCCAACTACCAAATTGTTCAAGAACACATGTCCTCAACAAATCTTCAAGAGATTGTATAGTGCGCTCAGTTTGACCATCTGTTTGGGGATGATAAGCAGTACTGATCTTCAGCTTAGTACCCAACGCCTGCTGCAAACTCTGCCAAAATCTGGAAAGAAATCGAGGATCATGATCAGATACAATGTTGGATGGTACTCCATGTAATCTGACTATATCCCTCATGTACAGCTGTGTCAATTTCTCCAAGCTATACTTCATGTTCATCGAAATGAAATGGGCACACTTTGTTAATCTGTCTACTACAACCCAAATTGCTTCACATCCTGTATTAGTTCTTCGAAAACCGGATATGAAATCCATTGCTATGCTATCCCATTTCCATTCAGGAATCTCCAAGGATCTAAGCAAACCACCTGGTTTTTGGTGTTCGATCTTGGCCTTTTGACAAACCAAACATCGAGACACATAGTCAGCTACATCCTTTTTCAATCCTGGCCACCAAAACAATCACTTCAAATCCTGATACATCCCGCTGTAATCGAATTGTGAAGGATGAGGAAAAATGTAGTCGTCAAGCTGTGAAAGATCAATTATCGGAGTTCGTGTTCTTTAATTCTGACGGGGCTCAAAAACATGAAAAAATTGTATCTGCAGAATTGGAAGATTGAGTTTTGGAAACGATGGTTCAACGCGAAAAGTTTAGGCATGTGTTTGAAAAAGTAGCCATCGAGAATAATACTCTGCTTTGAATGCTCAACTCCCCTCCCTCCCCCTTTTTTTCTCAATTTTTGGTTGAATTTTGTTGATGCCAGCAAGCTTATTATGGCTGTTAGTATTTTGTGTAGCTTGTTATGGCTTTTTGTTGATATGATGAATACCCAATTGTGGTTTGATGTATATTTTGATCATTTGTTAATATTCTCTTTATTGTGAAGAGTATAAGCATATAGCTAACTTTATATAATTAATAGCAGAAAATTATTTAGTGGCCAATGATTACCTTCTTGATTGATTGTAATTATTATCTCCTTAATTTCTCTGCAAATGTCTCTGTCTCAATTGTAAATTTGTTGTTATCCAGGGAACAACCATGCAGGGGTGTGATGAATTACATAATGCTACCAGTCAATCCTTTAATGCAATTGAAGATGCTGGTGTTGAGCCAAGTATTATGATTGGTTCTGTCGCTGATGTTGGAGCTGTGAATTTTGCGACCTTAACCGCCGACGATGTGAAGAAATACATGTTTGCTGACATTCAAGTGACATACGAATTTTACAAAGCATTTGCCACTGTACATGGGTTCAACATCCGAAAAAACAAACTTGAAAGAAATATCAGTGGTGATGTGCGCAGGACTTTCGTGTGCATCTCGGCAGGTTTGCGTGATCCACTTCTCCTTCAACTTTAAAACTAGAAGAAGGAGCCTAAATCTATTACTCGCTACGGATGCAAGGCTGAGATGCGTATCCGTCTTGAACAATGCTGGCGATAGAGGACAAGTATTTTTCGCAATGAGCACAACCATGACCTTCTAGGCGGGAGGTATGGGATACTTCATCGATCTCAAAGGGGTATGACGCAAGTTGATGTTCAAGAAATGAATTGCCAGAGGGATGTTGGAATTAGCAGTCCACACATATACCAGCTGCATGCAAAAGCGGGTGAATATGACATGGTAGGTTTTTGTAAGAGAGAGATGTACAATAAGATCCACATGTCTAGGCAACCAAGAGATGAGTATTCAAGCAATGCTATTATGTACTTGATAGAGCTTGCAACAACGGATCTGGGGCTTTTTTGGAAGTACACAGCTAGTGTAGAAGGTAGGATTGAAAGATTGTTCTGGTGTGATGGATCTTGTCGGTATGATTATCAAGTTTTCGGAGATGTCCTCGCATTTGACGCAACCTATGGCAACAACAAATATAGTTGTCCTATTATTGTGTTTTTTGGTGTCAACCACCACAACAATACTTGTGTGTATGCTTCGGCCGTTGTAAGCGATGAAACATAAAATACATATGTATGGGTCCTGAACCAATTTCTGGATGCTATAGGTGGCAAAGCTCCTAAATCTGTCATCACGAACAGTGCATATCTATGAGAAATTCCATTCGTGCAGTGTTCCCTCGGGCACATCATCGGCTGTGTGCTTGGCACTTGATTCGCAATGCAGCAACCAATGTAGGCAACAATAGCTTCACACATTTATTCAAAAGATGTTTGCTCGGTGATTATGAGATTGGCCATTTTGAAAAGAAGTGGAAGGCAGGTGTGAAACAGTGTGGTGTGAAAAACCATCCTTGGGTTATTGATATATATAAAAGAAAGGAAATGTGGAGTGCAGCATATATGAGGGGTCATTTCTTTGCTGGATTTAGGACAACATCGCGTTGCGAAGCATTGCATGCTCAACTTGGCAAATTTATTGGATATAGGAATGACTTGGCTGAGTTGATTCAACACTTCCAGCGTGCAATTAACTCGATGAGGAATAGTGAGATTGAGGCTGATTTCAACTCTTTGAATGGTGTTCCGGTATTGCAGACTCATCTACTATCACTTGAGATGCACGCCATAGAGGTTTATACCGGGGAAATCTTTCAATTCTTCCGTTCTTACTTGATTGATTCTATGTGGTTGAGGGTAACTGGCTTCTCAGAAAGAGCATCTTTCCGAATATACGATGTTTGCATGTATGGAAAAGAGTCGGAGACTTGACGAGTGTGCAATAGTCCTAGTGGTGAGGCTGGTGGTGAGGTGTTGCTAAGCTGCAGTTGCCTGAGAATGGAATCATTTGGCATTCCTTGCTCACATATTGTTGTTGTTCTTTTCAATCTAAATATCATGGAACTGCCAAGTTCTTTGATTAAAGACAGGTGGAAAAAAAACTGCCAAAGTTGATTTTCACGTGCCAAGTACTGAGGGCCTTTGGTCGGCTGAGTCCCTGCACTACTGTCGGTATGGATCCTTGATGGATTGGTGTCGACGGTTATGCAAAGTTGCTTCCATGAACGCTGAAGATTATCGACAAATGCGGGCAAAACTTAGTCATGACACATTCTTGCTGGAGGCTAAGCAAGGTTAAAAAGATAGTGGTGCAGAACCTTCAGAACCACCCCAACCATCATCTCCAGCAGAGACAGCACCCTCGGAGCAGCCTGACCTGACAACACAGCCAACACAACAAACACCATTTTATGGATCGTCACAGAGGTCAGATCGGGGCATTAGGGATCCAGTGATTGTTAGGTCCAAAGGGTGTAGTCCAAGTCAAACAAAGGCGCAACGCAAGCGGAAGAGAAATGTCAAGTGTGGTATATGCAAGACTGAAGGTCATAACAGAAGGATGTGCCCGATTGCGTCTGTGGTGGACAGATTGAAGAACATATATGTTGCAGATCACAACTCTGAGGAAGGATTTTCAAACGAAGAGCTTAGAGATGACTTTGAATGATGAAAAAGTACTAAACAAAATCATGCAGCACCTAATGATGAAAAAGAATGGCACTTCATGTTCTTGTTGAAAGGTATTACAGCACCCTGAGAGATTTGATATGTTAGTTGTTTAATTATGCTAGTTGTTTAATTTATGTTACTATTAGTATCTTGGTGTTGTTTCGTTAGACCAACATTATTACTGATTGTAAGGACTAAGATATGTTCTTTATTTACATTCCCACTTTGTATTCCCACTAAGATATGTCCTTCTATTGATTGTAAGGACTAAGACTATGGAAATGTTGCCCTTGTGCTTTAGATTGTCTTAAAACTGAATTTATTGAATGAACCCATGGTACTTGTGATTAGGTTGTCGTGGTAATTTAAACAAACAGGTACCATTATCTCACAGTAAAATTATCCAAAGTAAAATTTCTTTCTGTTAAGACAAATAACAAAAATTATTCAAAGGGCTATTTGTTGCTATATGGCCTTTTATATAAATATATAAATGTTTGATTTTAAAAAAAAAAGATTTATAAGGTAGTTATATTTTATCTACGAAGAAGCTAAATTGGATTGGGTAAAAAATTAATTCTTTGTATATATAGAAAGATGACAATACATCTATTATCAGTTCCAAAAAAATAAAACTGACCCTTTCTCCCACTCTTTTGTTAGTAGTTATAATTAACATGAACAGTTTCCAAAATAAATTGATTCTTTCTCCCATTTTTTGTTGATCATTTTCAAGATCATCATTTTCTTTTTCTAAATGTGTCAACCTCCACCTTTTGCAAGGCATATTTCTCTTATTACTGAAACCCAAAAAGAAGTTCATAAAAAAGGTTTCAGCTATTCCTTATCATCCAAATTTTTGACACAAATGTGTTGTGTGGTATGTGATTTTGAAATAACTATGGTTACCATTCGATTATGTAATTAATTTTAATATCTGCAATGACTATGGCATTTGAATTATTGTTAATTTCTCTTTGTGCCATATAGTTAATTACTAAGTGAATGTACATCTTGAAGAAATCGCAATTTTTGTCTTTGAAATTAGTAGCAATAAGTGATCTAAGGATCTCTTCTTCCACTGTTGACCTGTAAGAAGAAAAAAAATCATTCACTTTCTAAGCATTAAAGAGAGTATATGTATCCAGACTTATGAGATACTACAACAATTAATTTGATAGCGTTCATTGATGTCTTTTTTGAGACAGTTTTAACATTTTACTTTTTAATTTTTTTTCTATTTTTAGAACTTTTTGTTACAATTTTTGTTGAGACTGTAGTTGTAAAGAAAATGTGTAAATTTGTGTGCAAATTTCATTAAGTGGTAATCTATTATTTTTTTTTGGTTTTTTGGTGTGGTGGTAATCTATTACTATCACTAAAAAAAAGTATTTTAACTATTTTATTTATTTATTTTTTGCGTAAATTAGCCTATGCTCAAAATACCCCTCTCATTTATCTAAATTTCACTATCTTAAAATTTCACTAACTTTAAAAAAAAACAGTCGTTCCTTACGTAATTGTCGTGTCATGCATCTTCCATACTTAGTGTCATCTTCTAACTTAGTAAGTATGGAAAACATAATATATGTAACTGCCAACTATATGCATGATGTTCACTACATTAAAAGTGAAGTCTTATTTTAGAGATTAAAAATGCTGTTTATGGTACCACATTCTAACATTATTTATTTTGAATTTAGTGTGCCTTTCATTCTTTTCTTCCTTAAAACTCACAATTATTGAAATAAACTGTAATTTTGTTGTTATTAAATAATTACTTAAATTCAGTTTCTGTGTTTTTTTTCTTGATGAACAGAAAAAATGGAACCTGTCGGGCATATTATTTTTGTAGAAAAGGGGTAATGAATTTTGGACAGTGTTGTTCTTGAACTTGAATTTTAATTCCTTCGACCTTTATGTTATATTTTTAAGGATGAAATAATCACTGATATTGAAGTAAGAATTGCTACGTGGACATTCTTTCAACTTGGTAAGTAGTAAACATTGTTAATTCATTTCAATTTTTTTTCTTTTGTCTTAAATTTGATATGAATATTATATCTTTTTTAAGTCAATCATCTTATCAGAGAATGATGAGCCTATTCAAGTATTGCACTATGAGCATGGTCAGAAGTATGAATAAAAAAAAGAGCTATTGTCTAAAGTTTCAAACATATTTCTCTTTACACTCCTTATAACGCACTTTGAATTAAAAAAAATAGAAATAAACTTCTTTTTATGAACATCTTTAACATATAACATCACATTTATCACTACTGATTATGCAATATATCATTTTATTACGTTTTTTACTTTTTGGCCCCCATAAACGACTTTTTGGCCCCATTTTAAATTTTATGGACTAAAATACCCTTTTATGTGTTACTATTTCCGACTTTCAAGACTCAAAAAAATTTTTGACTCTTGAGAGTCGAAAAAATTAAACTACATACTATTACCGACTCTCAAGAGTAAAAAAAAAATTGACTTTTGAGAATCGGAAAAATTAAACTACATACTATTTCCGACTCTCAAGAATCAAAATAAATTTTGACTCTCGAGAGTCGGAAAAAAATTTAATTCAAGGATCTTTCCTCGAGTAATCTCAAAGGACCAATTCCTTCTAGGGTCACTGAAATGACCAACTTAAAAATACTCTATTGCTTCCAAAACTCTTTTTCAATTACTTCTGCATTAATTTTTGGTGGGTAATTTGGAATCTGTTCTTTATGCATTTCTATAACTATTTATGTGCAGGAACCTGAGCCACAACAGCTTCGATGGTTTTATCCCCTCTTTTCCACTATCCTCCTTGCTGGTATCAATATAATTATTTCTTATCAAGTGAATTAAATCTCCTCACCCTACCAATTTCATATGCATCACTCACCAGACCAGAGAAACAATTAAAAAACAAAACATACAACTCATGTAACTTACATCCAAAATAAATAATTAAAATGAGTGGAAAATAAGGGAAAAAAGTAATTTGTTTTACATTTTTTTGTTTTTAACTAGCTAGAATAAAGATAACGGGAACAAGGTTGCATGGACATATTTGATATGATGCCTGTTTCAAAAATTTGAGATATAGACACAAAGTTTTTTTCAATTCTCAAGAGTCAAAATTTTTTTTGACTCTTGAGAATTGGAAATAGCATGTAGTTTAATTTTTTCGATTCTCAAAAGTTAAAATTTTTAGAGTCAGAAATAATATGTAGTTTAATTTTTCCAATTCTCAAAAGTCAAAATTTTTAGAGTCGAAAATAATATATAGTTTAATTTTTCCAACTCTCAAAAGTCAAAATTTTTAGAGTCGAAAATAATATGTAGTTTAATTTTTCAAACTCTCAAAAATCAAAATTTTTAGAGTCGAAAATAGTACGTGGTTTAATTTTTACGACTCTCAAGAGTTAATTTTTTTTATTCTTAAAAATCAGAAATAATAACATAAAAAGATATTTTAGTCCAAAAAAATTGAAAATGGGAATAAGAAGATGTTTATATGGACAAAAAGTAAAAGTCTTTTATTACTAACTAGTGAGTGGCTGGCGACACGCTGGTAAACATTAAAGTAGGCTTTAGAAGGAAGAAATATGACTGACGGAGAAGAAACAGTTACCAAAAATGGAGTTTCTAGAGAAATCCATCAAGCAGAGCGACACGATCTTATTATTTCTCATTTCAATTTCTTTTTTCGCAGTTCAATCCTCTAAGAGAGAACCGAAACCCTAACTTTATTGGATAACTCGAAGGTATCAACTTCAACGTTATGGTAAGCCCTTCTTCATTATTCACCAAATCACATCTTTTTACAAGATTAGGGTTTTGTTTCTTAACATCTTTCTCGTAAAATATGGATCCTTATTGAATTATACTTTGAAAGAGAAGCTATATTTGCTTGGCGGAGCTAGACCCCTGGAAGAATAATTATTTTATTTTAAGTTTGTTTATTTTCTCAATTGGTTTTCTTTTAATGAATTGAAATCAAAATTTGGAACAGGATACTCCATTGATCGCGGGACTTGCTGTAGCGGCTGCTGCGTATGCGGGTAAATATGGTATCCAGGCATGGCAAGCATTCAAGGCGAGGCCGCCTGCCATGCGTAAATTCTATGAGGGTGGTTTCCTGCCTACCATGACTAGGAGGGAAGCGGCTCAAATACTCAGCGTTAGGTACTTACGTTTTTGTTTGAAGATTCTGATATGTTTGATTGTATCACCTCATCACGACAATAGCTGAAAAAAGAAAATGAAAACCTAGAAATTGAATTGTGGTTAGTGATTGGGTGAAGTGCTATTTGCAAACCTTCTCTTTGAATTGAATTGATTTATTGTATTTCTTAACTTAAGATATTATTCTTTCTTTTTATATCTCTACATTCCGGCAGGTATTAATGTTGAATACTTGATAAAAGTTAAGGTGCGCAGTGTTAAAATGAAACGATAAACTTGCTGACCGAATCAGTTTTTGAGCCTAAGAAGATTCACAAACTTTGTGATGTAAATCAATATGACATTCTAAAGAAAGTCAACCATCCTTGAACGTTAGATACTTGCCACACTTCTTAGCTTCCTTGCAATTGTGTGCAAGGTTGTCAAGAATGCAATCTAGATTGTGGGGTTCTATGATTTTTTAGTGGCTGAACGATGACTTTCTAAGGTTGTCAACGATTGCTTTCCCTCCTGACAACTCATTTTTTAACGATCAGGTTAGGACTGCATTGTTAAATCACAAAATTAGTGCGATCGAATACTTCCACTGTGTTGGTTGAGCCACCTTATTTGGTGGAAGAACACCCACTCACATCCCCAATACCTCTTTTCAGCTATTTTCCCTTTGATCTGCATGCTCTTTGCCTCTTCCTCACCAGTAATGGTTCTACACGGGTTTTCCGCCTTCTCTACTAATGTATGATCTGGTCAGTCAAAATAGTAGACATTATCTATCTAAGAATTATCTATGAACAGCAAAAGACGACTTCTCTGCCATTCTACCATCTATGTTATCTTAGTGTCAGTATAAACAGAACATTGTAGGATGTGTCCTACTCCTGGTTCTGCTTTTCCCTTTTTCCATCTTTAATTCTCCTTTCAGATGGTTTAGATATGGTCGATGATGGAGAGACACTGCAATGTGGTGAAGATACAACAGTTGCTCTTTAAACAAAGAGTTTTGGGTTAAAAAAACCCTCAGAACTGACTGCCGGTTGTCCAATCTGTACCCTAGCCATTCAATTTTTTTAGCTGTCCAACTACCGCTCATGCCTAACAATCCGTTGAGGTTGCAGAAGTCAGAATCTAGAACCAACCCTTGTCTGGTTGAAGTCTTCCTTCGTCTGAAGTTTGCTTGCTATGTCCTGCTATTAAACTTTAAAGTTTTTCTGCCTCTGTTGCAACTTGTAAATCCTCCTAGTCAAGTTCTATGTCCAATTGAGAAGAGGAATAGATGCAGTTATGCATTTGAAGTTGGGTGCTTGCTTTCCAACTTATTTTTCCATCTTTCCAGTTTTCCACTTTGATTCAGATTGTTTCTGTGATCCAGTTGTTGCTGTAATATGTTGAGTTTATTAAGGATCACTTTCAATGCTGTACAAATCACAGTTACTTGGTATGCAGTACTCTTCGGAACAGGGGTATATACATACATATATATATATATATATATATATATATATTAAAAAAATCGCCTTGAATTCTGTTTTTTATTTTTTTTCCTTGTTATGTTCGGATCATATTTACTTGTGATATCACATATATGCCATATCCTATCTTATCATTGGAAATCACTGAATTACTATTTGTATTGTATCAATATTTTATCCCATCTTCATGCGTCATAGGAAATCAAGAATTATTATTTCAGATTATTCTCCTGTCAATAAGATATACCTTTCTTCCTTCATGATTGGTAAGTTCATTTATACATACTTGGTGGGTTTTGACTTGCTAGATGAATTTTGTCATGCTTTGACGATTTTCCACATATAACTAATGGAAATTCATTGTCTAATATTGAATTTTTTTCCTAGTCTTGCAATAGTTCTCTTGTCAGATATTTTGTGTTTATCTCTTTCTTCTCTTTTTTGAGCAGAGAGCGCACTCCATTGGACAAGATTAAAGAAGCGCATCGGAGAGTGATGGTTGCGAACCATCCCGATGCAGGTGGCAGCCACTACATTGCATCTAAAATCAACGAGGCTAAAGATATGCTCCTCGGAAAGAGTAAGGGTGGAGGGTCAGCATTTTGAAACCCATATAAGCTTTTTAGTGCTTAAGGATCAGTTGGACTTTTTTCCATTTTTTGAATCTCTAGTTTGTGTATGGTTAGGCATGTTGTGTATTGCTTCGGCAATGGAGTGAATATTGGAACCAACCGACAGTAGGGTTGTCGAATGAAGGAAATTGATTTCGTTTTTTTTGCTTGATTTGCTGCTTAAATCTGATTTTTCTTTGATTTGATTGCTGATAATTGTTTGCCAGTGAAGAAGTGAAGCACGTGAAAAACAAGAACGGAGGTTGAATTGTTTTTTTCAGGGTCTTGTGAGCAGTTGTTATGCTTTCTAAAAGTGGAAAAAACATCACAAGTTCCAAGTCTTTCTTCTCTTCGGAATTTCAAGAACTTCAACTTTCAATACTTATAAACCATATTTAGTTTTTTAAAGGGCACTTGTTAGTATTTTTGGTTTTTAAAGGGCACTTGTTAGTATTTTTTTTTTCAATAGGCAAAGTGGAATTATATACAAGGGGTAATTAATAAACCCATGTACAAGCAAGGGACACTAGATTTAGCTTTTCATTTTGTAAGGTTTATTCAGTTCATACACCCAATTTGAAAAAAAGGATCGATGTCCCCATAACTTTTAAACTGTAACCATGATTAAATTTTGTTAGGAGGATGTATCTTTGCAAATTATGAGGATACATCTTTACTTTGATGATATCTAAAAACCAGCGGTTCATGACCAAAGATGATGCCTTTCCTCTTAATTCAATTTAACCAAGTAATACACCCACCAATATACCTTATGCCTTCCCTGTTGTTTAGTTCTACAGTAAGGTGAATGTTTTGGTGCCAATAGATGTTGAGAGAGCATGAGTGGCATTTTTAAAATCAATGGTAATGCGACACGTAATATAACTAAACAGAGTTGTTTCACGGTTGTCATGTGATATGTTAGGTGACTTTTCCTGTCCATTATATATTGGTTCTCTTCATGTGGCTTTAATTACCGTGATGTATATGGTACTACTTTTTCGTCTTGCATTAACATACAACCAAGTCCTTGCTTTGATGCATTACAAAATACATCAAAGTTCTTGGTTGGATCTAGCAGGGTTAATATTGGGGATGATGTTAGTCTTGTGAAGGAAGTGTGCTCGTGCTAGTATGATTTTGATGAAGGCGATCAATACAACAAGCAACATTATCAAAGTTCAGCAAGAAGAATGAAAGACTCAAGGGCAAAGCATCAAGTTAATACAAGGATTTGTATTGTAATGTTTTATTTACTTTTTAATATGTTCTTAAGATAGGGGTGTAACGGTCCGGTCTTTGACGAACTTCAGGGATCGGACCGATTAAAATCATGTGGTCCGGTCCAATCCGGTCCAGATGTTTATCATATACAAAGATCGGAACGCTCATGAACGGTCCAATTCGGTTCGGTCCAGTGTATAAACCATAATAAACAATTTTTTTTTGTAATTGATGAGGCACTATGGCCCAAAACAAGGCTACAAATCTACAACAAAGAAGGATTGCTTTGAATCCTCAAATCAGAGAAACCAATAGCATCAGTGAGAAGCACAGCTTCAACATCAATAGGAAAACAATTTAATAAATATAAAAATTGGAAAACATGAAAGTGAGAATATGAGATATACTAGTACATAGCCATGGCACATTCATAGCCATACTTGAAAGTGAGAACCACGAACCGGAGGAGGAGGAGGGAGATCGATGAAGCCATGGCTGCGATGGTGAACGTGTGGAGGAGGGATATCGACGAAGCCACGAAGGAGGACGTCTGGACGGAGGAAGAGAAGACGAAGGAGAGGCGAAGGAGGAAGGAGGAGAACCGGAGGGAGAGAGGCACAAAGGCACGGAGGGAGAGAGGCACCGCATGCGAAACCGGAGGCACCGCATGCGAAATCGGAGGCACCGAGGGAGAGGGAGAACAGAGGTAGCGCGGAGAGAGAATCGGCGAGGGAGGGTAGAATGGAGGGCAAGAGAACCGGAGGGGAGAGAGATCGGACGGAGAGAGAGAACCGGCGGCGGCTATGTGAGTGATTGAGTGTGTTTCAATTAGGGTTGCTCTGTGTGTGTTGGTTGCTCTGTGTGAATTATGAATTATGAAGTTGAAGCATTTGCCCTTTGCTATTTTGCTTCACTCTGTGTGTGTGTGTTTGTTTTTTTTTAATATTTGAACCATCGGTCCTGTCCGATCTTTGCGGTCTGAAAATTAGCTGGACCGTGGACCAGACCATTATTGATCAGTCCACATGTTTCGAGACCGGACCGGACCGTGAGACCATTCTGGACCGCATTTTTCGGTCTGATCCGGTCCGGTCCTATCGGTCTCGTGGTCCCAGACCGGACCACTTACACCCCTATCTTAAGATGCTTGTTTGGGGTAGAGTCTAGGTTCGGGTAGTGAATCTCAATCAATTTAAGAATAAGCATTTATGCATTGAGTTGAGTCATTACATAACAAATTTTTTGAAAATGATGCATATGATTTTATAAATATTTTTAAACAAATGCATGCATCATGTTTTGGCTTAAGTTTAGGTTTGAAATTCATGTTATGTTCTGTCCAAATCAAACAGAAGTCCTTGTTAAGGACGAAGGCCCTTGTTAAAGATTTTTAGTCTAGTAAGAGTGGGCATTTGGTCCTACGTACCCGTTCGAACTAAGGTTCTGGTGATCAAGACTGCGTAGTTCTATTAGGCACGTTGAAATAATGTATCATGGGAGAACAAAACTGCTTCGAATTAAATAATCCTTAAGAGTAGTTAACGATATGCTCCCTACTCTTAGGGACGTAATTTTTGGTTTGAGATCTCCTGTATGGATGAAGTGACACATCGCTTTGGATCTTGAGGTTAAGGCTCTTAGTACTATTGGGTAATGAGCTTCAAATGGTTGTTAGACTTCGTGGTGGGGTTGGATTCAATTGCCATCGTGTTGGACAGCAAGAGTTTGGCTTTCTTACTGTTGAATCTCTCTTTGGAGAGTGTTGATGATACTCTCAGGGAGTATGTATTGCGTGTATATTGATGAGTATTGTTGGGAATTGGATGCCTCAGCCCCTTGAATGAGGCTGGTGTTTATAAAATGTGGATGACTCCTTAATCTGATGTATTCTCTTGATAAATCTTTTATCTCTAAGAATAATCTTCATACTATCTTAGTGATCTTCTATAATTGCTGATAATCCATTGATAATCTGTCATCAATTTTCGATAATTTGGTTGTTTATCTTTTGGAGATTTGCTTCAGGAATAAGTCTCGTGACTTATCTGCATATTAGGTCTACTTTCGAACTTCTTCAGGCTATTTTGGGCTCGAAGCCTTTCATTGTAGGTCGATTAAGCTTAGTTTACGTCATTAGGTCCCTACCACAAGTCACAGCAAGTCTTCTAGAGGTCGTCGTGTAAGGTAGGTGTCCTTATCTCGCGACAGGTCTGAAACATAAGCAGTTAATCCCTTGCTCTGATGGGAACTTCGAGCTACAAGCTAAATAACACTTCGGATAGCCCTTAACATTATGTCAGTAACGATTTCTCTTCCAAGCTCATCTGTTGGGCTGAGTCTATCATAAATCTTCGTCTCTCGGGTTCTTGTGCATATTTCGAATAACTATTTTGCTCCAATGTCGCACATTATTAGGTTCCCTTACCTTGTTTTCCCTAAAGGAGTTTGGCAAGGGATTTAGACATGAATATTTCAAAATTTCTTATAGGGGGTCTTTTGGTTCCACTCCTCTACTTCATACAGATTGGGTAGATAAAACTTTCGATCCTTCATCTAACGCGATCCCAAATCGTGATCTGAACGAAATTGACCATGAAATGCTCCTGGCTCTGTTGGATTGGACTACAATGCATGGTCCCCTTGATGTCGATTCCTGCATCTATACAGATGTAGTTGTTTTGCATGAGCGTTTAGGTATCCATAACTATTCACTGTTTATTTTATTCTTTCGAATTTGGTTTCTAATGTGCAGTGGTTATCATGTTTGCATGTGCTATGGCTGACGCTCTTGTACGTAATCGGGAATTGATAGCTAGGAAAGGCACCAAAGATTCTTCTTCTTCTTCTTCTTCTTCCTCTGATTCATGTGGAGCTCTACCAATCTCTGGTGAAGCTTATACTAAAAAACAGGCTTGATTGGATGATCGGATCGAGTCTCTGAGGAGGAGACGATCTTCTCCCTCCAACGTGCCTTCTGATGCTAAGGAGGGCTCTTCAATTTTAGCAAGTCTAGCTCTTCCTCCCCCTTTCCCCAGGGTGGCTCTGACAATCTCATCACCAAGGGAATAAGGAGTGATTGCTCCTGCTCCATCTGTTGTGCCCAAACCTCTTAAGCTGATCCCCAAACCAAAGAAAAAATGATTTAGGGGATGGACAAACTCAACACAATGGAGGGTCTCGATCTGATCTTCCTTAGCTTTGGCGTCATGACAAGGTGGTTTTGGCCTCAACTTCTTCTCTTGCAAATCCAAAGGCTAGGGTTGCAGAAGATTCTTCTGATGTTATCTTTCTGGGGGGGTCTTATGCTCCTCTTCGAAATGACATTCAAGTATTCCAATATCCTCCTCCACTAGGATCTGGCCACTCTCTTTCTTCTCATCAGGATGCATTGGATCAGGTTTCTAATCTCTTGATGACGGCTACTGACCTTCTCCACCACTGCATGGCAGCGATTTGTGAAAATGACACTTGCACAAGCCAAACTTGCTATTACTTCCTTGGAATCCAAATATACCGGGCTTGAGCAGCATAACATTGAGAAAGAAGGCTAGTCTACTTGAAGTCACAAAAGAGGCTTATCATGAGCGTAATGAATGTGTGATATCCTCACCTCATCCTTCCAACTTGGTAACGTTTGAAAATTCCTCTTGGTATTGCATTTCTCATGAGCCGACTGAGGCCTTTAACCATAAACAGGAATAAGAATTGGGTCATTGGGTCACCATGACTAAGTCCACGTTCCATACGAAAATTCTTTGAAGGACTACCATTTATTACCACGGAAACAATGGCTCTTACCAAACAGCTTCTAGTCCATCCCCTTTCATTTGATTTCAAAACCCATTCTAACCAACCTGTAATCAAGGAAGCTCCAAGACATCGAATTATATGTTTTTTAAAAGTCCATCTTGAAAATTAGACATGGATCTTTCTTTTTTCTTGCTGGATAGATCAATTATTTCATGAATTCTAGTCCCCAAACCCCAACTTTTAGCCCCAACCCCCAATTTAACTACGAAATGGCAAAAATGCCCTTCCCCTATTTTCTCCTCCAAACCCCACCTTCTTCGACTCCATAATTTTTCTGCAGAGAAGTTACAAATTGAACAAAAACAACCGCAAAATCTAAAGTTTGTGACCATCCCTCCCCTCACACATAATACAGACCATCCCCTGGTTCTTATGCTAAAACTCCATCAACCTTTCCTCACAGATTATTACAGTATATAGTAATAATTTTTCTATTATTAATTTTTAATTTTTTTTATACATCATCACTGGAAAAGTTACTAAGCGGAGCATTTATTTGTTAACAAGGAAAGGAAGAAGAACAATAGCATCCAGAGAGAGAGAGAGCGAAGAAAAAGAGAGAATAACGACGGAGGACGTGAGGGAGAAAACGGCGGCGACGGAGGGCGTGGGGGGGGGGGGGGAGGAAAGGATGTTGAACTCCGCCAATGGAAGCCGGGAGGGAGCCGGTGTTGCTGTCTGTGGAAAATAATGAACCGAAGGAGAATATGCAGCTCTCAACACGGTGAAATGGAAATATGAATATAAAGTTGTGGTTTTTCATGCAGGATTTGAGAGGAGGAATGGAATAAAGAAGGATTGAAGAGATGGGTATGCATTTTGTGAGAGAGAGCAAAATGAATGAATGAAGAAAAGTGGCGGCTACCTGTTATTAGGTGTTTGGAGTTGGGAATTTGGGAAAGAAGATGAGGGTATTTTTGAAATTTAAATTTGTTTGGGGGCTGGAGATTAAAGAGTGGGGTTTGAGAACTAAACCTCTTATTTCATTTGTAATGAAAACCCCAACAAGGATATACCTAGAACCAATAAAGGTTGATTGTGTATATGAAATAATTGATCCAAGTATCTTTTTAATCCTCTCAGCTAGAAGCTTTGCAACAATCTTGTAAATACATCCCACTAAGAAGGCGGTGTCTATGATGCTCACTAGTGAGTTTCATATTGTTAACTTGCAGTAAAAAAATACGGTAAAAAGTAAAATGAGATAGTAAAAAAGAAAAAATTACCTTGACCATGCCCTTGACTATTACCTTGCAAATAAGTCCCTCCAACATTTTGCACCGCGGTTAAATCTAATTAGAATAAAAGAAAAAAAAAACCAAACAGATTTGCTTCTTCTTCTTCCTTCGTTTCCAGTGTCCTGGATTGGAGCTTCCCTTGCTTCTTCTTCCTTCGTTTCCAGCTTGTCGGAGTACTTTAACCAAACAGATCTGCTGCCTTCATCGCTTCCTGGTTCCTGCTTCGGCATCATCGCTTCTTGCTTCTTGCTTCTTTCTTCTCGGTGTTCTTGCTTGTCGGTGTTCTTGCTTCTTGCTTCGTCTCAGACCGCGAGCTACCACCAAAGAGAGGCCAAGGTCTCCATCTCATCTCAGACCGGCATCCTTTTCATCACATAGTTTGGAGGTATACAAACTTCACCTTCATTTTTCACAGATGTTGTTTGCTATTTATGCATTAGGTTTAGTGTTTTCAATTAAATTTGTTCCCAAATCCCTAAAGTTCACACCCAACAATGATTTAACTCACAGATCATAATAATACTAGTGTTAGAAAATGTTAAGGGTATTACTTATTAGGTTATGAGTCTTATGTTTGTGCTCTTCAATTCTTCATATGTGTGCTGTCCCATTGTATTCTACAGAAGGAGTATGAAGGATTCATAGCTAAACTCAATTCTCCTAAAGTATGAATTGTTCTGTTTCTGAAATTTGGCACTATAATAGTTTGTACAGATCTTTACTTGTTACATTGTCCATTTATGCCATTCAAGTGCAAAGATAAGCTTGTATAGCCATTGGCATTTAATGCACAGGTGTAGGTACACAGTTTGCACAATTTGCACATTTCTTCCTGCTAAAGGCAGGGGGTTGTGTTTTTTATTATCATCTTCTGTCCCTTTTACTTAAGAGGGTAGCATAGGGTGAGATGAAGGAGGTTCTTTAGGGAATGCTTTTATGCATGGCAGAAGAAAATAGATATAGTAAATTATTTTGGTATTGTGATATAAGTTATAACATAATTACTTTGGTATCTATCTTAAAATTAATTGTCGGTAGTTATTAGTAAATTAGTTCTCCCATCTTTTTATTCATTGCTCCCTTGCTGTTCAAACTTGGTTTCAGAGAGATTTGTTTTCGTGGAGTTCGATTATCTCGTGTTATGTTGAGAATGGGAGCCCGAGAGAGGGGTTGGAGATGTTTCGGTCGATGGTTTGTGAAGAAGGAATTAGACCTGACTCGGTTATGTTGCTTAGCGTAGTCACGGCTTGTGCCAAAGTTGGTTCCTTGAGGCTAGGTGAATCGGTCCATGGATATGTGATTAGAAATGGCATGGCTGGTGATGCCAGTTTGAGTAATTCACTTATTATAATGTATAGCCAGTGTGGTTACTTGTGTATGGCGGAAGAGCTCTTTGGAAGCCTCGCTGATCGAAGTACTGCTTGCTGGACTTCTATGATTTCGTCCATTGCTTAAGAGGGAAAATCAGTCCATTGCTTTATTTTGAGGAAGTCAATGGATGCTGGTGATCTTGATCTAGGACCTGCACTGATAGATTTCTACGCCGCATGTTGGAAAGGAAGCAGTTGTCAACAACTTCTTGATATAAGTGGAAGCAGGAATGTTGTATCATGGAATACACTCATATCATTTTATGATAGAGAGGGCTTATATGTGGAGGCCATGTATCTCATATTATTCATTCTGCTGTACAACTTCTCTGGTTTTTTCTTTCTCATGTTGGGATTTAAATTTATGCTATGTCACCTCAGTCACGTGTTATCAACTTATTATCTTATTAAGATCAATTCAATTATTATTCAAAGAACAAAACTACTCAATGTTGTGAATTGCAATACTAACTTTACCTTAAACCCTTTACCCCTTTATTTCTATTTCTGCCTTATTCTATTGCAATACCAACTTTTTATGGCTGTGCTATTACTTATGTAAATGTTTGCGATCAATTTAATTGTATTTTGCTCTCAATTTTGCTCTCAATTTTATTATACGCTACTCGTGATATAACAGCACAAAGTTAGAATTAGGTGATTTCAACATCAATAGAGTATTTGATGTGGCATGTGATATGTAAAAATGGTTTTAGGTCCACACCTCCCTTTTAAGTGTGTTAATATGGTAACAATTTAATGTTGTATTTTCAAGTTTCATTTTGGACCTTTATTATTATTTTTTTAATAATTTTGGTCCTTTATTTTTTAAAAAACAATTAGTTTCGTCATTTCCTCACAAAATATTATATTTCACCATAATATTTCGGAATATTCTGGGGTTAACAGGGAATATTCTAGAATATTCTGGTGAAATCTAATTTTTTTTAGTGAGGGAAAGACCAAAATGAACCTTTTTTAAAAAAATAAGCGAAGAAAATTATTCAAAAAAATAATAAAGGGCCAAAGTGAATATGAAAATAAGATAAAAGAGCAAATATACATTTAAGCATTTTTTTTAAATATAAGCAAAATTAACTTATTTTTTCTATTTTTATTTCATTTTCGATGTTACTTTCCTAAAACATCTCTAAAAAATTATAATCTTATTTAAATTTTGTGTCATTCACAATGATACTTTTTAAAAATATCTCTATTATTTTATAAATTTGATAAAATTAAACAAAATCAACTAATTAACCTCCTTAATAAACGTATTGTAACCTTCCTAGTAGGTCACCATCCGGTTTGTGGTATTTGAAATTACTTACTCTCTCCAACTTGCTATATAGGCACAAAAAAACATACTTCTTTTGACTCTTTCCGACTTGCAATATAAGCAAAAAAAAAAACATATTTCTTTTGTTATAGAGTCCGTAAAAAAGTAAAAATACATATATTGTTTTGTTATAAAAAAAAGGTAAAAATACATATATTATCTTGGAGCGAGGACAAGAAGAAAACTTTAATTAAATTATAGGAATTTGAATTATTTTATATTTTTCATTCACTTTATAATTTTTAGTAAGTATCATTAAATTCAATTATTGTAATATTTATTTTTATTCAATTTTAATATTTAAATATTATTCGAGATTATTTTAATAAATTATAGACAATTAATATCATTAAAATTATATTACAAAAGTATTATTGAAATGAAAGTGTGTCTAAAAATACATGATGATGTAATGCTAATGCGTGAGTTAGCGAGTCTGTCTGCTGTGGTGGAAGATATGATAAATCTGAACTTGAGTCTTATAACAAAATGATGAATGTGAAATTAGTTTGATGGGATTGTTTGATGGGGTCTAAGGACCAATTGGTAGGGTTTGAGGGAACTAATTAACGTTTGATTGATGGGGAATTGATCAACGTTTGATTGAGTGAGTAATTCATATGATACAAAAATAAATAATTTTTCGCATACAAAGGACATTAGTTCATTGTATTTTATTCTCGATGCTATTTTTTCAAAAGTAAATATTTGTGACACTTTTTCAAGAGTACTCATATAAATAAAAATTTGACTTATATTAAAGACAAAAAAATTCTTCAAATAAGACTAAAAAATACCTACAGTAAAAAATACCGAGGTAGCACTAAAGAATTTTTTTTAAAAAAATACACCCATAATTTCATAGTGTAATAGAGTAATAACTACAGTAGAGATAAAAATAAATAAAGCTCTAAAGTTTTAAAAAGGGAGAACTTTGGAATGACTATATGTCAAAAATGTTTAAGGTTTAAGCCATTTGCGCATGGAATGGCAAAAATGTTTTAGGTTTAAGGTTTGGGGTTTTAATTTGGGAATTAGGGTTAAGGTTAGGGTATAGGGTTTCAAGTTTCAACATACTTATTAGAGTGAAGGGACACTTTGGTCCCTCAAGTTTTTCGACAGGGACGCTTTAGTCCCTCAAGAAATTTAATTCATTTTTAGTCCCCAAAGTTTTCGAAAAGTACCAATTTAGTCCCTTTCCTATTTTCGTTAGCCACTTCGTTGAGGGACTAAATTGGTACTTTTGGAAAACATGAGGGGCTAAATTGGTACTTTTGGAAAACATGGGGACTAAAAATGAATTAAATTTCTTGAGGGACTAAAGTGTCCCTGTCGAAAAACTTGAGGGACTAAAATGTCCCTTCACTCTACTTATTATTATGTCCGATCATGAACTAATCCATTTGATATACGTCGACGTAAATCTATTCAACAAATATAATAAACCATAATGAGTTCTTATAAGTATTAGATGAAATAACCAGTGGGTGCAAGAAAAAAAAATCAAAAAAAAAAAATCCCGGTTAACACCCCATTCGGACACCTATGGTACTGCTCAATAAGTACAAACCCAAAAAAAAAAAAAATCTGCTGGGAGCAAATTTATTTTTTATTTTATCAACTCAAACTAAACCTTTTTTAAAAAAAAAATTAAAAGGACCAAAATTAATCAAAAAAATAATAAAGGACCAAAGTGAATCTGAAAATAAAATAAAAGACTAAATATATATTTAAGCCTTTAGTTAATGGTATTCATAATTTAAATTTTGGATATATATTTACAAAATTACTCCTATTAATATTATTAAAAATATAAAAAGTCTTACATAAATAAGGTATTTTTCCATTTAAGTAATTAATGACTATATAAATTTGGTATATCGTCTTATAAATATGAAAAAAAAAACAAAACTCTCAACAGGGTATTAATTTTGGGGGCGAAGGGAATACAATTTAATACTCATCATGTCTCATTTTTTTTAAAAAAAAACTAATTTCATACTTATTAAGGAAGTTAGTTGAGTGATTTCAATTTTCTCAAATTAATAAAAAAAATAAACTATTTTTAGCAAACTTACATCGACAATGAAAAAAATTAAATGAGTCAACCAATTTGTAGGGATATTTTACGAATGATTGCATTTGGAATGCATAGTTAGTTAATTTTTGCTTATATTAGTGGAGTGTCTTTTTTGCTTATAATTAAGACCGGAATGAGTACTAAGCAGGTGAGATCTAAAGAAGAATGGACCAAGGACCTCACGTTACAAGTGCTGAAGGTAGGAGGGAGCCACAACTAACGGTTCACATTACCATCTCTTGTATTCAACCACCATTATACAAGACCCTTTTAAGAGATTTTACGTCCATTAAGAAACTTCACTAATTTAGTTAATGGTATGGAAAATATAAATATTTGATATGTATTTTCAAAATTATCCCTATTAATATTATTTGAAGTCAAAAAGGTGGTAAATAAATTACGGTGTTTATGGAAAGAAGTAATTAATGATCATTGAAAATTAGCAAATAGTTTTATAAATAGGGATAAAATAAAATTGTCAAAAGGTCTTATATTTAGAGACAAATATAGTGTTTTAAAATAAATTACAAATACCCAAACATAATACATCACTATAAGCTGGCCCAACCGGTACTCTAGGTTTCCAAGCTCCTTTTGCAGCCATAGATGTCAACCCAATTTATTTTAAACAGCCCTCCTTTTTGCACCATCTATACTACAGGAGCACCTTAGTACACCAACTCCCTAAAAAGCTAATGAGCATGGCAACGGGAAACTAAAACTGAGCATATTAGACCTTGCCCACTAAGAAATGGGTCTTAGTCGCCTAAGTCTGTGGTCACGCTTTGGAATTAAAGCCACAAATGAAGCATTGCTACCTTTACCAAAATTTCCATTAGAGTATAACGAATATACTCTTTATTCGGTAACACTCTTCAGACGTGTAGCAGACGACTTCGGGAAATTATTGTGTGGCCGGCCACATCCACATCGTTGGATGTATTATTAATTAATTAAAAATATAAATATTTAATAAAATCAACGGTGTGGATCTGTGGATCACACAATAATCGACTTCAGAATTAGTGCACGGGAAAAAGGGTTCCAAGTAAGCACTTTTAAGTTTTTTATGTTAATATTGATAAATCTATATCAGGTTTTTAGATTTTCTTCCTGCAACTTGTTTATGGAAATATGTGGGTTTGCATGATGAGACTTTTGATGCCTAGTATGCTACTATTAATTCACGAATAGGTGAGAGGTATTTAATCAATATTTATACATCATGGCCTTCAGATTCGTGATTTCGAATACAGTCCAGAATCACATGAGAGTCGGAAGCAGGAGTTGGAGAAATTGATGGGAGATCAGGAAAGTTTGAGGGGTTCTCTATGGAGAGGTGTCACTCTTTTATTTATCGCTTGTGCTTTCCCTGTTATCATAAATGCTGTGAATCTTTTAACAACTTACTTTTGCCTTCTGTTCGCTGAAGGTTTTCAGCTCCTGGATGCATTTTTGTGCTGTACGTGTATTTACTGAGAGTATTCTAAGATATGGTCTGCCACCGTCATTCTTGGTAGATATGCTCTTCTGAACACAATGAATTTTTAGTCTGAGATTTTGCCCCTTCAAATATTTTTCGCTGAGCTTTTGCTCTTTCGGTCACTCCAGGCATGTGTTTTAGCTCCATCAGTCTAAGCTGAGAAGAAAGTACGCTCCATCCTTGAAGGGTTGAGTGATAGTGCAAATAGGCAAGCGCTTATTACTGCTTATGGTCATATGGTGTGTAGCGTAGATTAGATAGACTTTGGTTATTTTGTACACTATCAGGACTGGTTTACACCTATGCACAGAGCTGATGAGGTGAAGATCCCTTTTTTTTCTGGTAGATTTAAAGAAAACATGCAATGTTTTAGAAAACCTTTGGGTTGCATACTTTTGGGGAGTTTGTGTCTGGACATGTGTTGGATAGTACTTTATTCAGGAATTTGGTGAAACCTCTTCATTAAATTTTGTTAACAAATTAGAAAGTCCAAACAGGTTTCATGTTTTCACGTTAAAGAAAAGATAGTACACCTTATTTGGTGTTTTCTCCTTTAACATAATTTAGCTGAAGTTGCTTCTTTTTTCTCAGTATATGTTCTAGGATATGGACCAAGTTTATATTTTTATCATTTTATCTAGTATACTTTTTGTAACACCCCGATTTGGCAACTTGAAAATCCTAAACATTTAAGTAAAAATTTGGGGCCATTTTTTTTTTTTTAAAACAAGAGTTACACGCGCGTGAGAACGTTTTCATTGAACCGAGTTATAGAATATTGCGTTCTCAGAGGCACGTCACTCTTCAAGTTCCAAACCGAGATGTCACGGGACATCGCACTTTGAAACTCATTTTTAAAACATCATTTGAACGAGGTAGCCCATTTGATTTTGTTTTCAAAACATCAACATCATAAGCTTGTTTGGGGTTACAGCAGGTTAGAACCATCTATCTAATAACTTGTAGTGGAATACAATACTCAAAAGGGAATTACCTATCTTCTAGTCATCGAATTCTACTAGCGCTTTCCTCTTGATGCTGTTCTGTCGCTCGTCTTCCTCCTCTGTCAAAAGATCCTCAGGGTTCGGACGCCCATCCTCATTACTCAGACACTCACCTGTGTCGGCCTCAGTTCCATGTTGGAATCCTCCTTGTATTGGGGGAGTGCCCCTACCCTGGGCTCAGCTGATATCTTGCAAGGTTGATCATCTGGGATCCGCATCAATTACATAACAGAATTGTAGGAGAAAGAGAGAGTGAGCAACCCAAAACGGCAATGTCGACTATGTGAGATTACATTGGGTACATACTAAGACCAAATAAATAAGTATAAATAAATCCAGCCATAGCATTAAGGAAATTAAGACAATAAGCAAACATAAACGTAATTAATCAAACAAGGTAAAGCTCTCAGGAATCTTTCAATTTTACTTCCATCACCCATGATACTTCCGTTCCCTTCTCATTCTCAGATTCGTCAAGTACTTCACAAGTTTCACTTTCAAAACTTTATCTATTACTCGAGACCAGCATAATCATCAATAGCATCTTTATTGTTACTACCACTATCTTTGAAATATCTGGGTTAATTAAGTCTTATCAATTCGATTAGCATCAATGATGAGGGGGAGACATCATTGTGCTCACACTCGTCTACATCTCCTTGGTACACCAGCCAACCTAGTCGAAAGCAAACAGGAGTACATGACCTTTACCACGCGGGCATGACATCTGTCTCAACAAATGGCTCCAAGCCTCAAACACGTGTGATATCACAAACAGGCTCACTGTCTCGCAGTGGCAAAACACATTGCCCCGTTCCAGTCCCTCTCACTGTTCTCGATTTGCAATCTAGGGGGCGACAATATGTTTCTAGTAGGCCTGCGAAACTTTACCACAGTATTGGACCCAGTCCCCACCACGTTAGTGCACCACATGTGGAGTTCGTTCCGCCTAGCAACATACTCTAGACTTATTGACGTGTCACCGTCATCATCCTCCCCTAATGCAATCTCGTCCTAAGTATCCGCAGATACCTATCGTATCTTCCTCTCCACTACTTCGGAACGACACTCATATCTCACCGTTTTTATCAATGTCTTTTAGAATCTTTTAAAGGGTTTAATTACGGCTTAGTCCTAATGATCGGTTCATCCTTGGTGCATCCCTTCAATGAAACCCGATCGCTAATCGTTCGCATCTAATTCCCCTAAAGCTCATATACTTTCACGTGACTCATCACGACGTCATCACATGCTCTTTCTCTTTCTCAAATCAGAGCACATTGGTTCTCATCAGCATGAGCAACCTAATCTCAGATCAATTTGGGGACTCGGCACATCATCGGGTCCTCTCCATCAGCTGTGGATCAACAGCATCCCTCACAGCCTTTTCCTCACATAGTACAGCAGCATCGTCAGCATACTTCATTGTCGGCTCGATCTCGCACGTTGTTAGCTCCGCTCCTCATCACCACGCTTCCGCTCGCTTACACTTTTCATAGTCATCTTGGCATCGCCTCCTCGTTACATTCTTCCTTGACTAATCATGTCTTGCATACCCATCGTGTTCGTCTTTTCTTTCTTTAATTAATTCCTTATAAATTTAGTCTTTATTGATTTACTCACACAGTTTCCAACCATATCATGTAGCAATTAAACATCTCTCAGATAAATAATTAAATAGCACACATGAACAATTATAAAACATATCATAATCCAATCTCAGTCGTTCTGGTGGATAGCTAAATCAATCAAACATGCGCTATCACATACACCACTACGCTAAATGAGATTGGATGTCCAATCTTTGAGATGATTGGACGTCTTAATTGTAAGTTCCATGATGAATGTTTTGATAATGACAAAAGGTTACAAAGTGTTTTGAACAAGCTACAAAGATGTTGATCAAGTTTCAAGTTCAACAAGCAACAACAAACATCAAGTGAAGAGAGAAAACAAGCTCATGAAGACTTAGTTTGAGTGTAATTGTAATTGTTTTATCTTTTGCCTCTCAAGCTTCTTAGGTCTTTTATTTGGTTAGAGTTTATTTAGAGGGTAGTGAATCTCTATCATAGTCATGATTAAATCATAATTTGAGTTTTCACTTAACCTAGAATCAATAGGTGGCTTAAAGGTTTTAAAGGAAAGGTTTAGTTTTGAGAAAACAAGTTTTAAACAAGTATCAGACATGTTTAATCGATTAAGAACATATTTAATCGATTAGTACTCGATTAAGTAAAGATTTAAAACAATTAAGTACTACTGAACTGGTTTTTTAAAATACGATTTTCACTTCTCAAAATCAGTTTTCAAGTGCTACAACTTTTGAGTATTCTATAAAAACCTTTTCCTAATCTTTGTGATGAATGAGAACACTTTCATAATTAATTTTACAAGAATCAAGCCATTCTATTCTCTCTCAATTTCAAAGATCAAAGCTTTCATATTTTCATATTCTTTGATCAAAAACCTTTGAATCTCTTATTGTGAATTGTCATAGCTATTGATTGAGATTCATAGGATTGTCATTTGTGTTTTCTATTGTGTTGTAATCTTTGCAAGAAGGCAAGCCAACTACAACAAACAAGAAGCCTTGGTGTGTCGATTATCATCAAGCAAATCTCATTGGAGAAGAAGAAAGTCTTGGTTGTGAATCAAGCAAAGAGAAGCCTTGGTGTGTGGATTATCATCAAGCAAAGAAGACTTGTTGTGTCGATTATCAACAAGGGGTAGAGGTTAGATTAGAGAGAAGATCAATAGGATTGCAAGGCAAGGGTGTGGTATCTCTTGTAGGCTAGCAAGAAGGGAGTCTTGTGAGGCACTTACTTGTAATTTGAGAACTCTAATTCCTCATAGTGAAGAATCTCTCTTGGTTGAAGAGGGGACTGGATGTAGCTTTCAAGCGGATGAAAGTGAACCAGGATAAATCACTGTGTCGTATCTCTAAACCCTTAACTCTTTACATTCAAGTCATTGATTGTGTTCTTGATTGAAAACCTAGAGAAGAGTGATTTTCATAATTGATTGAATTGAATCTTTATTGTTCAAATTAACTTGGGGAAAATCATTTTCATAACTAGGGTAATCAATAAGAATATAGGTGTTATTTGTTTTCGCTGAATCTCTGATCTTACGTGTTAATTGATTGATTTTCATATTCGATTGAAAAGTGATTTTTCAGTTTCTGATAGATTTAATCGATTAAGTTTTCGTTTAATCGATTAAGGACTTTTGAACTTTCACGTTTAATCGATTAAATTGCAGGTTAATCGATTAAATTTCAGTTTAATCGATTAAATGCTGTAGAATTTGCAAAAATCATTTGTTTTAATTGTTTCGATTCATTTCTTTCGAAAATCTTTCAAGGTTTCTTTTACACCTATTCAACCCCCCCTTCTAGGTGTGTTCCTAGGGTTCCTTAGTTGTTTCAACCACCAATTGCGGTTTTTTCATTAATATGTTACCTAATTACCACGGCGTATTAAGGGTACGCCCCTCTCTCACCTCAATGACGATCATCCTAAAATTCTCCAAGATCCTCTGATTGCTATCCTCGCCTTGTTTCCTCTTGCGTCCGTCGCTCTAACTAAGACATTTTTCCCGTGCGTTAGAAACGTCTTCGATATATTCATTGGATTTATTTTGAAAACAATCTCTCTTTTGAAAACTTTTTATCCTTGTCTAAGGTCTTTAAATTCGATTCAAATAAAAATTTCTTGAGAAGACTTTTGAAAATACTTTTAGAAATAAATTTTCTTTCATCATTAAATTCTTAGTTTTAAAACATTCATCATTCACTTACTGTAAAACACTCTTAGGCTTCAAGAAAACAACCATTTAAATCACAACATCAACACACACGTTCAAGCATGTACAGGAAAATGGTTCAACTAAATATCTTACTTAAATCAAGGCAAAAACCGAATTAACATTTTCTAATTACTAATCATTTCTAAATCTTAAAATCATAGAATGGAAATCAATTTAGTCAATTTTATTTATTTCTAGTTCCTAATCCGCAAAGAATAGAAGAACTGACACGTCATTGCACCAAGCATATAAGAGCACAAATATAGATTATAATCACTTTCATGAATCATTTAAAAAGGAAAATCATTTGAAGCACCTAAGCATGCATTAACCGAATCATTCAAGTAAAATCTTGTAAAATATAACACACTATCAAAGACATAAAGCAATGAATGCATTTTATTTCTTCCAAGACTGGAACCGTGAACATCATAGAAAATTAGCAACTTCAATTTCATTTTCTTAATTCCAAATCAAAACAACAGTTAAAGCTACAAGTTACTTCAAAGATTTTATTTCATTTTCCTTTAAATTGGTTAGTCTACACATGCATCTTCATGCTCTAAATTAAGCTAATCTTAGTCTATATGCCACCTATATGATGATGAAACATATTTCCCTAATTTCCTACCTCAAGGCCGAATAACATCATACATGAATTAAGAATATTAGTTCACTTTTGGCATGCTAAGGACAGTCAATTCAAGCAATTCATGTAGGTAACACATCATCATCTAATCACACCAACATGCATGAACCACTATGAGGTTTTCTTTAGATTCTTTTTATTAGAAATCCAACTCATGGTCTTCTAAAATAAAAACATGGTTTGTAACTTTAATCTTCAAAAGAATGACATGCATGAACTCAAAATTATTAAATCTACCTCTAATGCATACATGCACCCAATAATCAAGCATCAAGACATTTTTAGCACTCATGGCCGAATAGCCTTCATGCCTATGCAACATGAACAAAAAAAATCTTTAAATCCATTCATGTTCATAAAAGAAAAGTCATTTTAAAGACTCCTATCCTAATTATTTGCTCTAGGCCGTAGCATACACATAGGAAAACTTAATTTCTTTTCTTGCAGATTGACATGCAAACCTCAATGTTCTAACTTGTAAAATAACATGTTCATACCAAGATCACCCAAAATCATTACAAGATCAACATGCAAAACTAAAAATCCTTGTTTTCTTCTCAAATGATTTTAGATCATGAAATTGTTAATCAAACATTTACATAGAAGCACATAGTTCACGGATTGAACACAAGGACTCAATCATGCTAGGCATAGATTCCTAACTACATCACAAACCGAATTTAGATCATGTAGAGGTTCATCACATAGTCATATAAAAGTACATGGATCACGATTTAAGCAAGAAAAATCATCATGCAAGACTTGAAATTCTTATTTTTAACATGAATGGCACTTAGATCATGAAATTGTCTAGCAAACCTTCACATATATGCACATAGGTCACGGATTGAACACAAGGACTTAACATGCAAGGTAAAAATCCTCCACTTTGTGGCCAACCGAATTTAGACCATAAATTATTTAGCAAAATTTTTCATAGAAACTTTATAGAGCACGGATCAAAGAAAAGGATTCAATATGCAAGACTTAAGACCTTTACTCTTTCACCAATCAAGCTTAGATCATAATTTATTTACCAAAACTACTCACAAAAACCTTATTGATCACGGTTTAGAAGAAGGAATTCAACATGCATAGAGTTTAAATCCTCATTCTCATGAAAAGCTCATGTAATAATTTAGATCTATTTAGAAAAGCATCAAGATCAACTAAAAATTTACAACCGAGGCATAGAGTCCATGAATTCACATATTACAATCAATTTCGGAAAACTCATAGTTAAGTCTAAAACACATTTGCACTCATGAGGGAAAACAAGCAAGAGAAAGAAAAGAGAAATTACAAATTCAAAAGAAATTCTAATTACTATGATTTGCTTCTTGGTCTTCATGAAACCTACCATGGAAGTTGGTGTTTTAACTCCTAATGTGCTAGATCTTCAAGGGACTTCAAGGTCTTGGTTTATTTCTCCTTCTTCCCCCTCCTTGATTTCCTACGGCCACTCCTCTTTCTCTCCTTTTCTTTTTCTTTTCTTTTGTGTTCTAAGGGTTTGGGGTTTCCCTTAGAAAGTGTTTGGATTTGTGAGTGAATGAGATGGGAATGAAATGTGAGAATTAAGCTAAGATAAGATAGATTTAAGGGGCACCGAAGTTGCCTCCTTTGTCCTCAAGTTGAAGTTCGGTCAAGGCACCACAAAAAGGGCAAGTTTGGGTTTCTAAAAATTTGCATGGCAAGGCTTTGATCAAAGAGGCAAGGTGCTTAGGCTAGGCTAGGCTTTCATCATCCACTCTCACTTCCACTCCTCTCTTTCTACCCTAAGTCAAAGCTCTATCCTACACACATACACTCCTCACCGTGGCTCACATACAAGCCCACACCTCATGCATACACACATGTCCACACCGTAGCACACACATATGTCCACACTTCATGCAAATTTTATTTTCATTTCCTAATCTAACTTAGTCAAAAATGCTATGGTCATGGCTTCATGTGATTTATGCAACATTAGGAGTCATGCACACTTCTGTATGCTTACACCGTAGCACATTAACACACACACATGCACACATGTTTATTTTCAAGCAATATTTGCATATTAAGCCAAACACATATCACAATAAGTACACATCACAAATTAATTCTATATTATGGCAATTGATCTAACACATCATCATCCTAGGGAAACTTGATCTATTTCAAAATGAAACAATTCATCCACGCAAGGCACATAATTAGCAATCTAAAAATCAAACTTCTCGTACAATTAGAAAATTTCCAAAAGATAATTTGTTTAAGGTCATTAGCTTAAAAGAAGTCATAATTTCATAAAAATTCATCTTCAAAATTTTCAGGAATACAATTTGCAATTAAATCAGAAAATTCTAAAGAATCATATTTTCAAGGTTCGTTCATAAGAATACAAATTCTTTTCGTAAAGAAATCATTCTTGAATAAAATCATAAATAATCCTTTTAGAAAAATCCTTTTGAAAATAAAACTCAAGGTTGATCTTGAACGAATCCGTTTACGCATGTACGGGAAAAATGCGGGGTGTTACACTTTTGATTCTCAAATTTTTTTTAAGGCTTATTTATGGTTTTGGTCTCTAAAAGTTCAACGTGTTTTGGTTTTAGTCCCTAGAAGTTATTTTGATTTGACTAGTCCTTAATTTTTCAGACATTTTGGTTTTGGTCCCCTCTGTTACAAAAAGTCAATTATTTGCTGATATGGTTAACGAAAATCCATACCAGTTGCCACGAGGTGTGAGGTAGCGTCAAATAGATGATGTGACATGGATGATTCAAACCTATGAACTCAAAATTTTGCGTACGGGACCATTTTACGTATCATACCATTTTACGTTCGTGGATCTGTATCATCCACGTTATATCACCTATTTGACGACACTTCAAACCACATGGACTGCTGATGTGATATTTCGCTAGCTACACAAACAAATAACAAATTTTTACTAACGGAGGGGATTAAAACCAAAATGTTTGAAAATTTAAGGATTAGTCCCGATCAAAATAACTTATAGGGATTAAAACCAAAACACACTAAACTTTCAGGGACTAAATACATAAATAAGCCTTTTTTTAATGATATTCATTCTTATATTCCTTTCATATTTTGTCTGCAGTGCATGCTGGAAGACTGAGGACGAAGTAGGAGCAAGTTCTAAATATTGCACTTGTGCTGTACAAACTCAGTTTCCATGCTAAATGTGGGTAAATTGAATAATGTTATGTTGAGTTGCATAATATGTGGTTTTGTGCATAAATGGAAACATATTTGGATTCTCTGTGAATTGTTGTGATCTTTGTGTTGAGATATGTTTTAAATATGTAAATAAAGTTCATTTGACCATTGGATTGAGTTAGAATTGCTCAGAATTGAATTTGGCATGTCAAGTTGTTGAAAATGTGATTTCATGCATAATTGGTGCTCAAATTCAATTTTGTGTAATTTGATGTGTTCTAAGTGTTTGAACATGTTTGTTATATGGTATATGAACTATGTTGATCATTGGATTGGATTAGAAATGGTTAGAATTGAAAATGGTATGTACAAACCAAGTTTTCAGTCTGTTCTGTCTGATAATACTCGAGTAGATGACTCGGTACTCGAGTGTTTCGTGATGCATCAGAGTGTCATTTGGCACCACGACTCGAGTATCAGGTTTAGGACTCGAGTATTAACAGATGCAGCAAGAATGTTTTCTGATGAACAACTCGAGTAATGCTTGAACTACTCGAGTATTATGGGTTGATGAACGACTCGAGTATATTATGAATTACTTGAGTATTATTCGTAGACCTGAAACTTGATTTTTCTGGAAAAGCATGAACGACTCGAGTAGCTTGAGAACTACTCGAGTAATTTGGAAAAACTGAAGAACTACTCGAGTATTGTGAAGAATACTCGAGTATTTCTGTTCAGAAAATTAAGAAATAACATTTCTAATTCTGAATCATTCTGTTAATACCTAAATGATAATAATCCAAGTGATCTAAGACTTAAAAGAAATTGATTGATGATGGTATGAAATTATTGAATTAATAATATGAGAAATTATTAATTGAGATATACAAATCAATTCTTTTAAGTTAAGAAATTGCATTCATTTTGGAATTAGGATTGTGAGCTAGACTCATACATTATGCCACTCATTTAAACTGAAAACTTGAAAATGGAATAAGTATGAGCATCTTACTTACATTAGATACTTGCTAAGTGCTAAATGCGATTGTTGATTATTGCGACATATCTATATACTTATATGGTGCATATGATTAAGAAACAATTATTTGAGTTTAACCTCCAGATAAGTTGGTTCATATGGTATGAGTTGTGAAGTAATCATCTTGTCCTCTTTGGATTAAAAATGATCATGTCTACTTTGAGGATATAGAATGTGATTGATAATTCATGATCTGGGTATGATATTGAGAAAGGGTTTGGTAAGCATGATTGCGTCTACTTGGTAATCAATGTCTTAGAACATATGAAGTTAATGGCTTAAAGGACATTAGAAAGAAATTATTACCTCATGATGATAAGTGAAGTAAGTCTAATATCTCAATCTAAGGATTGTGTGTTTGATAATAAACGATTGAGCTTACGGGATAATTATTGCTTTGGAACATAAGTAGATAATGACTTAAGGAGTATTAATGATAATGCAAGAGTGGTGATGCTTGTTGATTATGAGGATCCAATCCAAATGCGTTAGGGCTTGTTGCTCCGATTTGGATATGTGAACGTTGGATAAGTGGGATCACCATGATTTCCATATGTTATGGACTAACTCCTTCAAGAAGTCATTATGCTAAAAGGATTCCGTATAGTACGGTGTGACCACTATACGAAGACATGTGGAACGGTGTGGCCGCCATATGTGTGGTAAGTGTGATGGGATTCTGTATAGAACGGTGTGGTCGCTATACGAAGACATGTGGAACGGTGTGGCCGCCATATGTGTGTGATTCCATATAGTACGGTGTGGCCGCTATATGAAGGCATGGACGGTGTGACCGCCATGTGTATGATGTGATGATTAATATATGTGTGATGCATCTCATGCATGGTGTACAGGGGATCGTATATTAGTGAGGTGCATGCGGGATTGGAAACCATGTAGTACGGTGTGGCCGCTACATGAGACGGTTGGAACGGTGTGGCCGCCACCGTAGAAATGACAAGGACCTAGAACTATTGGTGGACAATGGTTCAGGGATCATCCCCTTGTATCATTTTAAGATTGTGGTCGATGGGGTTCTAGTATAGAACGGTGTGGCCGCTATACAGGTTGTGGAAACATCGAGCGCACGATTGCCTATCCCAGAGTGTTGTTTTCCTGGAAGAGTTGATTATGGAGAAATGATTTGAGAGACGTGCATGCATAGCATGAAAGATTAATGATTATAGATTATGTTGTCTAATAAGACTCATGAGCATGCATTTACTATATTGAATTGATATCTGCGATGCTTGTGATTGACCAATTATATAATCTGCTTAGGCGATATGACAAGTGACTTACTCTCATCTACCATGTTTGTGGTGGTAGGTTCTCTCAAGGGACAGGGTTGAAGCCTTTCCTGTAAGAGTGGAAGTTGTTTAGAAGGTACAGCCAAGATGACGTCTCGTCATCCAAATCCTTTTGCAGAAGGATCGAGTTGTGAAGACCAATGCTCTGGGTGTAAAAAGGGTTTTTGGGGTTTTGTATTATACATGCTTTACACTCAGAATATTTTGTAAAAGAAATATTACTCTATGAAAAATTACTTTTGGTTTTCACACTATTTATAGAAAAAGTTTTTGTTAACCCGTATTTTTTTCAATGGACTAGATTTTGGGTCGTTACAATGCTGATGCCCACTGTTGTGGGGTGTTATCCCACATGTACCGGCAAGCCGGTTTTATTGATGTACGACGATGATAACGGGTTCTCGGTTAAAGAACACCGTCACCGAGTCGGGATATTTTGGGGGTGGTGTGTGTACCGTGTGTAAAGCAACGGGATCTCAATTCGGTCATACCTTGGTCACTACCTGTATTTATAGGGTGTTTGGAAGGAGACACTGTAATGATGAGTCATGATGGGCATTAAGGCCGAAGAGTAACGGCTCCATGAATGCCATTATTAGCAGCATAATGACGAACCGTTATGTCGGTTACGTATTGATTGACTGTTGATGCCGAATTGTCGGTATGCCGAATTGATGTTTGCTGGTCCGTGATACCGGTTATTATGTGCCCGTGATACCGGTCCATAACAGTAGCCCCCCCAGCTCGGTGCTGTGACGTAAGGAGGAGCGTCGAAGTATGAATAAGAAAGACCAATATAAGCGTTGAATTTTTTTTGTGACTATGAAACGGATCCTTATCTCCGAATAAATTCTTCAAATCTTTCAATTTATTTCAAAGGAGGGAAAACAATACAATATTCTCAATGTCCGGAACCAAAGTTTGAAGGGGGGAACTCGGTGCAAGGTTTCTCGAGTCGTCTAGTGAGTTCGAAGGAAGAAATCTAGCATGAAGATTCCTTGCTTGCCTGATACAAGACCTAAGGGGGAAGCCCAATTGAGGGTTCCTCACTCTTGGCAAGAGTCCGGGAAGGGGAATTCAACATGAAGTTCTTCTCATTTTGACCCCTAAAGCGAATAGGGAAACTCGACACAAGGTTCCTCACTGTCAACAAATGAGTCCGGATATGGGAATATAGAAACGTGTTCCTCATCTTTGGAAGCATATTGAATATTGAAAAAAATATCAGAGTAAGGAAACCTCATGGGCTAAAATAATCGTGATGGAGAATATTTTTTATTCTCCTCTTGAAAAGTTTATTGTCCATTGATAAGAATCCCGGAGTCCTTTTTAGACTAGCCTGAGAAAATTGAGGAATCATGTTTGTACCTTTCAATATAAAATAATAATTAAAATATTAAATAACAATTATCACATAGTGACATTAAGGAGCAAAATTTTGCTATTAATTTTTAAGTCACGCGTTAATAAAAAACGCATGACCATTAAACAATAATAAAAACTAAAAGGCATGTGCTATTATCAAGTCAAGTCATAGATATGCAATTCAATTTAAATAACATGAATATCAAACAGTTACTTCCCTGAGTCAATAACCTCCGTCTTGATTTTTTATATTTTTTTTAAATGAAATGGGCTTTAGTGCTTTTTTTTTCATAATTAGTAGAGTGGGCTGTTAGCCCATCTCCTTTCTTCTTCTCTTAGGTTTGGAGCTTGATGCCCCAAATTCTTCTGTAACGTGTTTCTCCTTCAAGGAGACTGATGGCATGACAAAGAAGTAGAGACGGCACTCGGTTTACTGGGAAGGGCAACGACGCTAGGTTCATCGGGAAGAGGGACGTCGTCGCAGCGGGCGTGATGGCGATTCGTCACGAACAGGACCTCCTTCACAAAGTTGGAACAATTGCTTTTGTGCAGTACCTATCGCCGAACCGGTTACTGGACCAGTTGTTTGAACCACTACCAAGTCACGACTGGACCACGACAGGATCTCGATTGGATCGCGGTTGAGAATGGATCGGCGAATCTTGGGTATGTGCGGCTGCAGTCATGACAAAGATAAGGATTCATGTGAGTGCCGTAACTGCTCTTTGCGGGCTCTCCTCCATTTGTATTATTTTCAAAATCTCTGCCATCATTTTTTTTTTAATTTTTTGTCCGTTCTGGAATATGATTCGTTGATAATCATCATGTGCACATTGCGCTCATCCTTGTGCTGGGTATTCCTTTGTGTCCTTCCTTCGATGTAATCATTTTGCATGCTTTGTAATTGTATCTTCAATCCTTGCCAAAGACTTCGAATAATTGATAATGCAGTGGTGGGAATTAATTTGCCGCTCACACTGTGGTCGCCAATGTTGTGGGGTGTTATCCCACGTGTACTAGCAAGCTGGTTTAGTTGATGTACGACGATGATAACGGGTTCTCGGTTAAAGAACACCGTCACCGAGTCGGGATATTTTGGGGTGGTGTGTGTGCCGTGTATAAAGCAACGGGATCTCAGTTCGGTCATACCTTGGCCACTACCTGTATTTATAGGGTGGTTGGAAGGAGACACTGTAATGATGAGCCATGATGGGCATTAAGGCCGAAGAGTAACGGCTCCATGAATGTCATTATTAGCAGCATAATGACGAACCGTTCTGCCAGTTACGTATTGATTGACTATTGATGCCGAATTGCCGGTATGTCGAATTGATGCTTGTTGGTCCGTGATACCGGTTATTATGTGTCCGTGATACCGGTCCATAACACCCACCCTTATGTATCTTTCACTATCAATCTTGTATGAGCGTGAAGGATTCCATTGGACAGGATAATGCTTAGTCACTGCACTGATCGAAGACATTGTACATTAGCATCATGTTTAATTTTTTTTTCGTTGTTCTGTATAATATAATTGGTACTTTGAAGTTTCCAGGCGGGTCTGGTGAATTTAAGGGTAGTTTTTGTAGCTTCAGGTTGATCATTATAGCAACTTGTATATTGAGTTCGTTGTTCATAAAGTGTTCACACATGTGGTTATGAGACTGGAGGAAGTTTAGACACTTTCTATGTCTATTTAGCTTGTTAATTTGTTATATTATTTTTTAACATCTATGCACTGATGAATTACCGGGATAATATAATTTTATTGTTTTTGCCTAAATTGTGGAAAGGTTAAGATTAGTGGACTATGCTAACATTTTTCTTATTATCTACTCCTTCCGGTATGAAAGATGAACGGATTATAAAAATATGGTTAAATAATATAAAAATTTGGGATAATTTACCAACAAATCTTAGCACAGTTTGTAGATAGTTGGTTCTTTAAGTATGATGTTAGGGGTTCGATCCTTGTCGTGTTTATGGAAAAGACTTTGTTGGTAGTGGCAAAATTCACTTTGGTGATCTGAGATACCTTGATCTACAAAAAAAATTGTGATAATTTAATTAAAATATACTTGTGATTATTAATTATTGAGGAGAGAGGAGAGAGGTAAAAAAGTATTTATAAATGATGGTATAGTTGAAAAAAATAGAAAAATTATGTATTAAGTTTGTAAACGGTCAAAATATATGTATTAAGAAGAAAAAATAATGTGGTCAAGAATTTTGGAACGAAAAGAGTAAATAACCTATGCTTTATTAATCATTTAAATAATAATTCTTTCGGTCCCTATTATAAGAAAAAAACTAAGTTTACAGTTATTATGAAAGTTAGTTGAGTGTATTTAATTTTCTCGGTTTTTTACTTAAGTGGGGTAGTTTTGCAAACAATTTACAGAAATGAGGTAGTTTTGAAACTATTTACATAAAATAGAGCAGTCAAAAAAACTATTTCCAAAAATGGGGCAGTTAAAGTCAAATTTCAGCTGGTCAAACAAATCACTCCGGATGACTTCTCCTAAATGACACGTGTCACGCTCTCATTGGCTCTCCGAATTTTTTCTGGATAAAAAAGTTAAAAAAAACACCCGACAGGCCCACCACGTGGCATAACTAGGTGGGTTGCGTCACTACAGTTGACGCAACAGGTGGCATCAGCCGCAGTGACGCAACTCGCCTGGTTGTGCCACGTGGCGCGCCTATCCCCTTCCCTGTCTCCGACGCGCCCACGGGTTTCAGCTGCCTCCGACTCCCCCCAATCCTCTCTTCTTCTTATAAATACCTCTTTCAAAACCCTACCAAATCATCTCATTTTAATTTCCTTTTGCAGTAACCCAAAACCACCGGTGCACTTTCTCCACTCTACTTTTTACCTCTCAGCTCCCCAACATATCAACAAGTATCATTCATGTATATTTTTCTTTGCTTCCAATTATCAATCTCCACTAATTTTTGGTATAATCTTGAAGGTAAAATTTAATACTTTATTTCTATATTTTTGTTTTAAATTTTTGTTTTATATTTTTATTAACCTGTACAAGTGTACATAGAAAAATGATAGTCTTATTTAGTTTTTTATTTTTTAGCATTCATAAGTAGAGCATGAAACCATAAATTTTTTTAAACTTTTTTTATGATTTTTATTGTTATACACTTGTGCATGTTTAATAATACTCTTATTCCTTTGTACGTAGATGATGATAGTGTTTTTTATTTTTTTTTTTTATTTTTAATTTTTTTCACTTGTAAGTACATATTAATGAATTTGTTGTACGTTTATGAATTTTTAGGTACAATTGTAACAACTACCTAAAATGAAAGTAGCGCAGCAACAACAGCAACCAGTAGCTGCAACATAGCAGCAACAAACAACACAATAGCATCAACCTGTAGCAAGTTAACAACATCTAAAATTAGCTTCAAAACCATTGCAAGTTAAGAAACTTTCACCTCAAAAATATCAAGTCTATATTTAAGGAAACTGCATATAGGCATCACAAATCACCTTCTCAACTCAAGTATTTCAGCCATATTATTCATATGCAGACAAACAATTCAAAAAGAAGTCTGATTTCAAAACAAATGATTAAATCTACATAAAAGAATAGCATGACAATATCTTTTGTTGTGAACACACGATTCAACATAGCATGCACAAACAATCCAAAAAAAAAAACATACATAGAATTTAACACCCTGTTTTAAACCAATCATAATCTTCGATATGCACAACCTTGTCATGCTGCAAATTCAACTTCTGAAAATTCAAAGCTTAACAGTGTATAAAACACTTAACATTAATCTCTCATTGACTTGAACTATTCAAAAATGATATTGAAGGAAAATTGTAACAATTATGAAACCCGAGAAGAAGGTGAGCTTACTAAGCGCCAACAACACAACAGCAGCAAGTCAACAGCAATAGTGCAACAATAGCAAGTCAAACAGCAGCAACACCACAACAGCAAGTCATGACATAATATTAAGAACATTTTACTTTAACATCAATAAAGAGAAGCACTCACCATATGCCCTCAATAGCTTTCCACAGACAGAAATATAGGGAGTATAGTACTTACCAATTTACCATCAATCAAAGCTTTTGCACCTTTCAGCTCAAGTTAGTCCATAGTAATAAAACTTAAATCCTTATAAAAAGACAAAAACTAACAAACTAATAATAATAAATAGAAAATCAATAATAATAGTAATATAATAACATATATGAACCTAAAGTTCTAAACTCACGTGATAATATTATGTTGTATTGTTCCATAGCTAACCTTGAACATATGAAGTGGATATGCTTTTATATTAATATAATATAATAATGTGTGGCTGTGATTCAAATTGAGTGTTTCCGGCTATTCTTCTCCACATTTATCTCACTAATTCCATTCAGTAGTCATTCTTTTCACTCTTCCAGTGCCAGAGACCAGAGTGCCTTCGCCCTTTACTCCCATAGTCCCACTTCATTCGGTGCTAACATTTTTAAATTGGCTTAAATAGTTTTTTGTCTTGTATCTTATTTTTAAGTTTCAATTTGGTCATGTATCTTTAAAAAGAGTCAATTTAGTCCTTTATGTTTATGACGTTTGTCAATTTCATCCTTTTGTCATTATAATGTTAAATTTTCACGAGAATATACTGAGTTTGTAATAAGTTTCTTATTCCAGTCATTAGAATCAGCATTTTCTCGTCGAAATCTCCATTTTTCATCATATTTGACACTTTGATTGATAAAATTTCAATGTCGTTCCACTTTTTTTAGGATGAAAATTCGCTCATATTTTTGCCTTTTTTGTTTTTAAAATTGCAAATTACGATGATACAATGAAGATTCTGGCAATTAGAAAAGGAATCTTAGGCAAAATCAGTATATTTCAGTGAAAATTTAATAATTTCATGACAAAATGATGAAATTGACAAACGTTAAAAACATAGAGGACTAAAATGACTCCTTTTAAAGATAAAGGACCAAATTGAAACCTAAAAATAAGATAAAGGACCAAAAGAATATTTAAACCAATTTTATTTCAAAATAAAAATGAATTAGAATATAAAAATAGCAAGTATTTAAGCAGAGAAAGAAAGAAAAATTAAAAGAGTTTTATGGCAAACATCAAACTAACATGTTGATTTGACCAAATAATACTAACCTTATATATCAGAACTCCTTGTCTACATTTCTTAATAAATATTCTTTTATTAGATTAAAAATTTATTAGATAAAAAAATTATAATTGATGTAATAAGTTTCATGTTTATACCTTGCATGTCATCAGATTTCTTCGGCCTCTTTCTCGAACCATCGCTTACAGGCTCGATTCTCTTTCATTTGCTCCATAGCCCAATAGAATACTCTATACTCGCTAAACAGAAGAAACTTTATTGTTAGTAAGGTAAAGATTTGATTTATTTCGGGATCTTCGGCTCAACATAGAAGCACATAGAAAGGGTTGAATTTGCACCTTGTATTATTTTTCTCAATACATTTATATTTTTTTTCTAGTTTAAACATTTAGTTCTTCATAATACCTTATGCCTATATTTGGCATTTGCTATGCAATATGAATATGTTCAAATGCTTCAAGATTCAGGCTTACTCTGAAATACAATAGGAAATAATTAAACTAACTAATAATTTCACTTTGGTCATTTGTCAAACACCTTGTGTGCATTAAAAAAAACAAAACTAACTAATAAATTCTCAGCAACATAAACCAACTAATTGAGTGATGTGCAACATAACTGTAGTGTCCTTGAACACTAGATGTCCTTCACCCTCTAAGTGCTCAAGATTATGGAAACCAGGAGCCCAAGAGAGGATCAAGTATTAATGTGTGACTTGTGGTATTTTTGCAGTTCCAGTTGGGAAAAGCAGGGTCTCCCTAGTCAACGTGTGTGTGCAGAGTGTCAACTTAGGGATGAGAATACTCACCTTAAACCCTAGCTGTGGTGAGCTATTTGTAGGGTTTGGAGGAGGCTGATATGGGCCGTTTGGGCCTTGCATCAGGGTTGAGCTGAACCAAGATTCTGTGAGATAAAATCGGGTGATTATGCTTCTAGAATCTGGATAGGATCAGCTGAAGATCTCATGTCTAGGCTGTTGCGAGAATCCAGGAGAGATTTGCGGAAGGGATAAGAAGGCTCGGGGAGCCTGTGCTTATCCACGAGCCGACGATATGTCTCGGTCCTAGAGTCCCGAGCCTGATGGATTAGGGATCGATCGTAAGGCTCGGTTCCATCAAGTCCGAGCCTGGCCCTCTTGTATGCTCGGAGTCCATGAGTCCGAGTGATGGACTTTCATGATAGGTAAACCAAGTGAAGCGCCCTTAGAGAATCCCTTTAGTAAGACTTGGGTCCAGATGTGGTCGGCAGACCCTACAAGCCCCTCAGCTCGTAAGACTTTGGAAAGTCTGTGACGAGCTAACAAGTGTCTCGGGTTGGCCTCTAGCCTGTAGGTTTAGAAGTGCGTGACAACTGTTTCCAGCTCTAAGCGTGTAGCCTGTCCGAGATGACGTTTTGGGTTCTCTAGGTGCGGCGCGTGTTCTTGTAAGTTGTGCCAAATCATTTGAAATTTTGAAATTTGAAAAAGTAACTTCAGTAACTGCCACGTCTTTCCGCGTGAGTGGCTGAACGGGTTAATGGGCCTTCAGCCCAACCGGTGCGTCGTGGAGGGAAACTGAAGGGTTTTGAGGGGTATTCCAATCCTTTACATTCATTTGCTACTCCACAAACCAGAAATTTCCTTTATACTCATTTGCTACTCCACAAACTAGAAATTTCCTTTACACTCCATTTGGTCCCCAACGTTCCTGTATATCTCCCTTACGCATTCACGGTTATCCCTTTCTACCAAATCCTTTCATACAGATCAAGCAACCAAAAAACAAGTACTCTTTTTCTCCTTTTCTTCTTCTTTGAACAACTTATTTTTGGTTCTATCGTTTCTAGTTTTTGAGTGGGTTTTTTTTCTTTTCGTTCTTTCTGGGTTTTTTGCAGGGATTTGGGGTATTTATTCTGGGTAGGTAGTTGAAGGGTTTGGATTTCCTAATTATGAGAGGTTGGAGAGATTGGAGAAGGATTTACCATGAACTCTGTAGGAGATTAGGAGAGGAGCCTTCCAGTGACAGTGATTCAGGTTTTTCTGGGAGTTCTGGGGATTCTAGGGATTCTGGGACTTCTGAGCGCGAAAATGTTCCCTTAGAAATTAGTTCTGATACCGATAATACAGTAGATCCTCCTACCCCCCCTTGTGGCCAAGGATCGAACGAGTCACCCGAGGTAGAACCGTTAACCATAGAGTACCCTTCTGATCCCGCAGAGGAAAATAGGTGGCTGTTGGCTTATAGGTTTGCCGAGCGTCGGGATCAGGTTAGGACTAGCCCAGAGTGCTTTACTAGAGGGGAAGAGTTTTTGGGAGATCCTATGAGGGAGGGGGGAAAAGGTCCAGGGCTCGGCCTTAGTTTTAAAATTAAAACATCTGCTATGAAAAATGCTAACGCCGAGCCTTTTACTTTTTCCCCAGATATGGTGGAACGCAGGTGTGATACCCATCATGAAGAATTCCCTTTTCCACCCAACCACGCGGAGTACGATGGAGTTTTTGATCTGGAAGTACTAGGAACGAGGCCTTCGCTACTGACGACGGAAAGCTTGAACCACCTTCGCCCTGTTCTAACCCCTCCAAGCGCAGATGAGAATGCCTCGGATTTTGTTTTACGACATGTGAGCATAGACGACTGCATCTGCGTCCGAGTACCCGAAAACCGACAATATTTTTACTTTTACGAGGAGGTAGTGACAAAGGTCGGCATTCGTATGCCCTTTTCAATCTTTGAAATAGAGGTCCTCAACCACTTAAGCATAGCCCCGAGCCAGCTGCATCCGAGCGGGTGGGCCTTTGTCAGAGCTTTCCAACAGTTTTGTGATGCTGAAGGTCTGGTAGCGACGTTACGAGCCTTCTTCTGGATCTATGCCCCCCAAGTAAATAAATTTGGCAACTCCAAGGGGCTTTGGGTGTCATTGAAGGCTCGGAAGGACCATGCCCTTTTTGCCAAGGTAACCGATTCTTGGAAGTCCTTCAAACCACGCTTCTTCCAATACGAGTACACGAGAGCCGAAGTATGCTGGCTCATGAAGCGAATTGAGGAAGAAGGGGAAATTAAAGTCGTGCCTTAATTCCCACTATGCTGGACGAGCAGTATTTATAATAGAGGGGCCTCCTTATACCAATTTGATTACAAAGCGGATTTAACTAGGGCCGAGAGACGCTTATGTGATCGGGTTTGGGAGTATCTTCAGGAAAAGGGTCAAATAGACACAAAACAAATTCTGTTGAAGAGAATACGGGCCGAAGTAAAGGCTGAGCTGGGTATATATATATATATTTATTTATTTATTTATTTTTTAGTATAATACTAACATACTTGTTCTTCTTGCAGAGAAAATGGGGAAGAAAGCATCCAAAGCCAAGAAGAGTGCTGCTGCTTCATCCAGGATGGCCTAGCTGGCTGCTGTGAAGGCAAGCTCTGGCTCCTCGGCTAAAGGCCAGTCCTCCGAGCCAACACCAAAGAATAGTCCAACTGTGGCTCCCCATGCTGTCCCTGCCGAGGTGATTTCGGCTACCGAGGGCGTTGGGCAGATATTGAACTCGGAGACTCAGCCAAGTGCTAGAGGTACTCCCGAGCGTCCACCCAAGAGGGCTCGAAAGGATACGGGAAAAGGGATAGCGGCGGGGGAGTGGCTTAATTTGAGTAAATCCCATAAAGGGATTCAAGGTGCTGATGGTATGGATGACATTGTCGCCAAAACAGTATGGGCTAAGAAGACTTCTGATAGCTTCTATGAGGCTGTCTTCCCACCCGAGGATGCACAAGTGCTAGACTCATGGCTCCCATCGGTTTGGGAAAACAACTGCATGGCCTTGGTGAAAAGTCTCCTAAGAGGTGCGAGCATTCTTCACTACCTCGGCCAGCATGGTGATGATGTTCATGCTGGGGTGTCAACCGAGGGGAAGAAAAAGAGAAAAGAAACTGATGCTCGGGAAGACTACTTACAGCTTCAAGTAGAAGCTTTTGAAAAAAGACTTCAGACCCTGGCCGCTGAGAAAGAAGGGCTCCAAAAAGGGAAGCAGGAAGCTGAAGATGCCAAGGCTAAAGCCGAGGCTGATAAGGAGACGGCTGAAAAAGCTCTTCAAGAAGCCGGTGAAAAGATGAGGCGTGTCGAGGAAATCCTGAAGAAGGCCGAGGATGATGCTGCAACTCTGCAAGAGGCCATGGAAAAGGCTCGAAAAGCCGAGGAAGATGTCGCAGTGGCTCGAGAGCAACTCGAGTATGCCAAGGACGAGACCGCTGGGCTCCGAGCCTCTCTGGATAAAATGAGAGCGAAAGCTCTCAAGCATAAAAAGGCAGCCAAAGAGAATCTGTACAATTGGGATCACGCGGTTGAAGATTCTTTCCTCAACACCGCCGAGCAACTTCGCATCTTGAATCCTGGCCTCGTGACCAAGGGTGCTGACCCCAACTTTGTTGTTAAAAATGGTCAGATTGTGGGCGAAAATGGGGTCCCAATAGACATGGGCAGAAATGATCTACCTGACCATTTGGCTGAGGAATCCGAGGAAGAGGGGGCCGAGGCTGCCGAAGGTGATGAGGAGGAAGAGGATAAATTCGATCCTGAAAGCGTAGTACTATCTCACATAGAGTAGATTTTTCCTTTTGCTTTTTAACTTTTATATTTGCCCCAATAGATGGGCTCAGACCTGTTGCTGTAAAGATTTTGAATATTTATAATATCCGCTATCATTTTGTGCTTCTTTTTATTCTTGTTGTTATGAATTCAAGTGTTAAGACCTCGGAACTTCGACACTTTAGCCGAGGTGGGTTCCTCTATCCGCGATGTATAAAATGATTTTAATACAATCATGTTTGAATCGGGAATCTTTTAAAGTACTTGACGAGTTATAAGCTCTTGTTCGAGTTGTTTATAATCGTTCGCGTCATAAACGGTGGCTAATCGGTTATGAGGAAAAGTACGTAAATACAATGAATTCAAGAACAGAACTTTCATTTATTCGAAGCAGTAAATACAATGGGCTCGGAGTTCCACCGAGCGTACACCATTATCAAAAATAAACAATCCTAACAAAGCAAAGGTAATAATGAAACTAAAAACAATTGAAAACATAATTGAAACAGGGATAAAAAACTTTAGCTGAAATATGCTCTAAGCTTTGCCACGTTCCATGTGTTGTTGATGAGAGCACCAGAGAGAGTTTCGAGCTTGTAGGCTCCTGTTCCCGTTTTGGAAGCTACTCGGTATGGCCATTCCCAGTTTTGAGCCAGTTTCCCGTCTTTAGCGTTTTTGAGGCCAATGTCAACTCTTCTTAGGACGAGGTCACCTACTTCGAACTCTCTTGGTACTACCGAGCGATTATACCCTTTTGCTTGCAGCAGCTTGGCATGTCGTTCCCGCTCGGCGGCTAGATATCTGACTTCATCCGATAGAACGAGGTCCTCACACAGTAAAGTGTTGTTGAGGGGGTTTGGCTGTTGTATGGTTCGGAATGAAGGGATGATCCTTTCTATCGGAATGACCGCGTCGCAACCATAGGTAAGCCGATACGGAGTTTCTCCCGTCGAGGTCTGTATTGTGGTGCTATATGACCAAAGTACTTCATGCAAGTTTTCCAGCCAATTTCCTTTTGCATCAATGAGCCTCTTCTTGATTCCCTGGATGATAGTCTGATTCACTGATTCCACTTGTCCATTGGTCTGAGGATGCTCAACCGAGGAAAAATAGTGTTCAATGTTTAAAGCATTGACCAAGTCTTGGAATGCTTTTGCTGTAAACTGAGTTCCGTTGTCAGTCACCAGAACTTGTGGCACTCCAAACCGAGCTACCACCTGCCTTTCGAAAAACTTCTGAACCTTGGCAGACGAGATCGTTGCTAGAGGCTCGGCTTCAATCCACTTGGTGAAGTAATCTGTGGAAACTACCACCCATTTTAGCTGTCCTGGTGCGGTGGGGAACTGGTCAATCAAATCCATTCCCCATTGATGGAAAGGATAGGGAGATGAAAGTGAGTGGAGTTCCTCGGCCGGCTTTTGATACACATCGCTGTGAAATTGACACTTTTCACATCTCTTCACATGATTGATCGCATCTTGCTGAAGAGTCGGCCAGTAATATCCTGCCCTTAAAATCTTTTTGGCCAACGATTTTCCTCCAACATGATGGCTTCCGATTCCTCCGTGAACCTCTTCCAGTGTCTGTTTCGCTTCAGTGGGATCCAAACATCTGAGCATAGGGCTATTGACCCCTCGGCGAAATAAAATTCCTTCAACCATAGTAAACTGCGATGCCTTCCTGACGAGCTTCTTAGCCTCGGTTGGATCGGAAGGCAAGGTTCCCTGTTCTAGGTAACTTGTGATCGGAGCAGTCCAACTCGGATCCACTGAAACGGAGAGGACAACGCTAGGTCCGTGCACCATTTCTTGGATCAAAGTCTTGTTATTTCCGGGGCCTTTCGTTGAAGCGAGTTTTGAAAGGATGTCTGCTCGATCGTTGCTTTCCCTTGGGATGTGGCAGAATTCAACCTTAGCAAACTTTGAAGATAGGAACTTCACCTTCTCAAGATACTTTTTGAGGATGGGCTCTTTGGCTTGATAATCACCCTTAACTTGAGAGACCACTAGTTGAGAATCGCTGAAAATCTTGACTTCTCGGGCCCCTACCTCTTTCGCCATTCTGAGACCAGCCATTACCGCTTCATATTCTGCCTGATTATTTGAAGTAGGAAATCCGAACTTCAAAGAATATTCAAGGGTAACTCCATTGGAGTTCTCCAGGATTATTCCAGCACCTGCTCCGAGCTTGTTGCTCGACCCATCTACATAAATGCTCCAATCCAAGTTTGAGCTCGTCAGTGGCTCAGTAAACTCTGTGAGGAAATCATCTAAGACCTGAGACTTCATTGCCTTCCTTGGTTCAAAAGTGATGTCGAACTCGGAAAGTTCAATGGCCCAAGTCACCATTCTTCCTGCCAAGTCGGGTTTTTGAAGAATCTGACGGATAGGTTGAGTTGTTCTGACCTTGATGTGATGACTCTGGAAGTACTGACGCAGTCTTCTGGCCGTGATAACCAAACAAAAAGCCAATTTTTCAACCTTCTGATACCTCAGCTCTGGTCCTTGAAGCGCTCGGCTGACAAAGTAAACAGGGGATTCTTTGCTTGATTCTTCCCGGACTAGAACCGAACTGACAACTGAATCTCCCACTGATAAGTAAAGGAACAGAATTTCTCCAGTTACAAGACTAGATAGGATTGGGGGGATGCCAGGTATTGCTTAAGGTCAGTGAAGGCCTTTTCGCATGCCTCGTTCCACTCAAACGTCTTTTCCTTTTCCTTCCTCGGCAGTTGGTACCATGGTAGGGCCTTCCGAGCTGATTGGGATAAAAATCTAGAAAGAGCCGCTACCCGACCTGCCAACTGCTGCACACCCTTGATGTCAGATGGACTCTTCATCTCGAGTATGGCTCGACACTTCTCAGGATTTGCCTCGATTCCTCATACAGTGAGCATAAATCCGAGGAATGACCTAGCAGGAACCCCAAAGGTGCATTTTTCCGGATTCAACCTCATATTGAACTGCCGAATTCTGCCAAGAATGATCTTCAAATCCTTAGCATGGTCTTCTTCCTTCAAACTTTTAGCAATCATATCGTCGATGTACACCTCCATTCTGGGCCCAATAAGTGAGCCGAACACCTTGTTCATCATTCGTTGGTAAGTGGCCCCAGCGTTCTTAAGTCCGAAGGGCATGCCATTATAGCAATATGTGGCGTTTTCAGTCACGAAGGAAGTTTTCACCTGATCCGGAGGATACATCGGGATCTGATTGTAGCCGGAATAAGCGTCCATGAAGGATAGCCTCTGATATCCTGCCGAGCTGTCTACTAATTTGTCTATGCAAGGAAGTGGATATTGGTCCTTGGGGCAGACCTTGTTCAAGTCTGTATAATCCACTCACATTCTCCACTTTCCATTGGATTTTTTGAACAGTACGGGATTGGCCAGCCAATCGGTGTATACCACTTCCCTGATGAACCCTGCTTCAAGCAGCTCGACAACCTTTTCCTCTGTTGCTTGAGCCTTTTCGGATCCGACCCGCCTTTTCTTCTGACAAACAGGCTTAGCACCAGGATACTCACTTAATTTGTGGCAGATGAAGTTCCGATCGATTCCTGGCATGTCTGCCGAGGTCCAGGCAAATAGATCATTGTTTTCTACGAGCAGTTCTGTCAATTCTTTCTCAACTTCCTCGGCAAGGCCAACACCAATCTTGACACAACGGGATGGATCAGGGCCCAAAATTACCTTCTTGAAGTCCCCCTGAGGGGTTGGCCTAGTTTCATCCTCCTCTCTTACAGCAATATCTGCCAGGTTAACACTTCCCTTGTTGAGTGGTTCTTGCATAATCTTCTCATCTTCAATCTTCAGTTTACCCAGGCTGATATTTTAGCACTTCCGATCCAGCTCTTGTTCAGAATGCACCGTGACCACCTGGTCATTAGACCCTGTAAATTTCATAGCTAGGTGGACAGTTGAAACGATGGCGCCAAAAGACTGGAGTGCGGTACGGCAGAGGATGGCGTTGTATGCCGACGGAGTCTGGACAACAAGGAACTTCACTATCTCACTTCGAGCATAAGGTTGTTCCCCCATGGTGACTGGGAGATGGATGTGGCCTAAGGGAGCAATCGAATGACCCGTAAAGCCAATCAAACTTCCTTCGAACGGAGTCAGGTTAGATCTTTTCAACTTCAAGGCTTCGAACAGATCTAAGAACATAATGTCTGCCGAACTCCCCTGATCAACAAGGATCCTCTTTACTTCATAAATTCCCGAGCCTAGCTGTAACTACCATTGGATCATTGTGGTCTTGGATAATGTCAGCAAAATCCTCGTCACTGAAGCTGATGACGATGTTCTTCTTTTTGGGTTTTTGAATTGGTCGGTTGGCAATAGAAAGAACTTGACCCACATATTTCTTTCGGTCACCTCTTTTTCCCCTCCACCTGCGAATCCTCCAGCAATGGTGTTGATCAGAAAAGTCTCTCGACCCTTATCCTGTTCGGACAGTGGGGTAGAGGCTCCTCCTGCAGGTGGTGAAGGGCTCCTATTTCTTTGATTCTGCTCGGGTCTGGGTGGAGAATGACTTTTTCTCCTAGCACGCTTCCGCATTGCTTCGCCAATGTATTGCTGAAGCTTTCCATCCCTCACCATTTCTTCAATCAAGTCCTTCAGCATAGTACACTGGTCAGTGGTATGCCCCCATCCACCATGATGGTCACAGTACTTTGTCTTATCTTTTTGAGCAGCTTTTCTCAAAGCTGGAGGCCGAGTAATATTGCGCATCTCAGTGTGCATAGTCTCGCGAAGGATTTGACTCCTTGGGACTGTAAGCTGAGTATACTCGTCATACTTGCCTTTTGGAGGCAGTTTTTCTCCTCTTTCTCCCTCTCTCTTGTCCTTCCTTCCTCTACCATCTCGAAACCGATCGTTTTGACGAGGGCGTTGCTCTTGACGAGGGCGTTGCTCTCGACGCTCTTCCCTACCACGTGTCGCGGTACTAATTCTGTGAAATTCTTCCAGATTCACAAACTTCCTGGACCTTTCCCTGAGCTCGGCCATATCCTTGGGTGGCTCTCCTATCAAACAATCCTTAAAATCTCCGTCTCGTAACCCTTGGGTAAACAAGAGAACAGACACTCCAGATTGTAGACCCGATATGCCACTAGCCTCTTGTTGGTACCGAGCTAAGTAATCTCGTAGAGACTCGTCTGGTCTCTGTGCGTCTCCAGCTAATGAATGATCGGATTTTGGTTGCGACATACTGGCAGTGTACCTATTCAAGAACGCTCTTCTGAGCTCGGCCCAAGAGTGGATTGAATTAGCAGGTAGGGAATTGAACCATCGCAAAGGTGCTGAGCCCAAAGTCATTGAGAAAGCGCTACATTTCATGAAATCCCCTCCTCCATAAAACATCATGGAAGACTCGTAAGCCACAATGTTGTCCATCGGATCGGTTGTCCCAGTATAACGAGGAATATTCTGGTGGCCCACATAAGTTTGCGGGGTTTGGAATGCCATGATCTCAACCGTAAAAGGATGGCCAGGATGAGGTTCCCCGGTAATACGCTCAGGAACCATGCTCGGGTTGAGGGGTGGGGGTGGAGGAAGGTTGCTCGGGTTGCCGAAGGCCACATGAGGCCTTGCTCGGCTACTCTTGTCAAGCCCTGCTGCTGAAGAGCAGCAATAGCCTGATTTTGTTTCTCAATCAAGGAAGTCTGAGTTCTCAAAATTTCCATGATTGATTCTTCTCACCTTCGTGCCGACGAGGTGGTCATGTAAGACCTGCCCTTGGTTTCAGCGAAACGTGGGCCACCTTGTAGCGTTCCAAAGTGGCCTCTCGTTAAGTGAGGTACTTCTCTGTTGGATCTCTCGGCTCGGGAATGATCACGACGAGTGGAACGTTCTACTCGACGATCCTCATCCGTTCGTGATCTAGCAGGGCCCCTCCGAGATTGATGCGGTCCAGAATCTGCAGTGTCATGCCATTTTGAAACATGACCATCAGGAACAGTGCGAGGGTTAGATCGCACTCCGTTGCCTTCAACGAGGGGAGGAACAGTGGCTTGTGCCTGAACTAGAGGAACCGGAGGAACTGGAGAAACCAGAGGAACTGGAGGAACACCAGTCTGATTGCCTTTAGTGGGTCCTCCCGGAGCGAGTCTGTCCCTAACATTTCTCCCGTTCTTGGGTGGCCTCCCACGGAGGCGACGGCGGAGATCTCCTTCATTACCATTATCTTTGGCCATGAGAACAGTGGATATCGGAATACTGGTTATTCGATTCCCACAGACAGCGCCAATGTAGTGTCCTTGAACACTAGATGTCCTTAACCCTCTAAGTGCTCAAGATTATGGAAACCAGGAGCCCAAGAGAGGATCAAGTATTAATGTGTGACTTGTGGTATTTCTGCAGTTCCAGTTGGGAAAAGTAAGGTCTCCCTAGTCAACGTGTGTGTGCAGAGTGTCAAATTAGGGATGAGAGTACTCACCTTAAACCCTAGCTGTGGTGAGCTATTTGTAGGGTTTGGAGGAGGCTGATATGGGAAGTTTGGGCCTTGCATCAGGGTTGAGCTGAACCAGGATTCTGTGAGATAAAATCGGGTGATTATGCTTCTAGAATCTGGATAGGATCAGCTGAAGATCTCATGTCTAGGCTGTTGCGAGAATCCAGGAGAGATTTGCGGAAGGGATAAGAAGGCTCGGGGAGCCTGTGCTTATCCACGAGCCGACGATATGTCTCGGTCCTAGAGTCTCGAGCCTGATGGATTGGAGACCGATCGTAAGGCTCAGTTCCATCAAGTCCGAGCCTGGCCCTCTTGTATGCTCGGAGTCCATGAGTCCGAGCGATGGACTTTCATGATAGGTAAACCGAGTGAAGCGCCCTTAGAGAATCCCTTTAGTAAGACTTGGGTCCGGATGTGGTCGGCAGACCCTACAATAACCTCCACATAAACAAAGGAAAAAAAACAAAATTGGTTAGCCAAGGCTGAAACAATTAAATATTTGCTACCGTTTTCTCTACCATAGTTGCTTGGCTAGATCCAAAATCTCTGCAAACGTTAGAAGCTATTGGAGCTGTAGATCGACCACATCATCAAACCATTGAATGTCTCATCTACCTTAGATCCACTTCGTCTTTGTCGTCATCCCTTTGAATTGTTATGTTGACTTGGATGAGTAGCAACGAAGGACTCATCCTCTTCCTCTCCGCCATCATCTTATACTTTCGTTGGCTTTTGAATGATTGCTCATGTGTTGGTGGTGACAGTTGGTGACTTGGTGTACTGTGGAGGTATTGGCGACATCAATGGTTGTTGTAGGGTGGTGTGGTTTTTCGTGGTGAGGTGGTTGGTAAGTGGTACAGTGATGGAGAGACGGTTGGGGATTGCGCTGGAGCTGAGAAGGTGGAGATGAGAGGAGCTTCTTTTTTTTGTGTTGTTAATGGTAAAGAGAATAAAGTGGAGAAGAGAGAAATGACTAAGAAAAGAGAAATTGTGTCGGAGAGAGGAAGAAGAATGAATTTGGAAAGTGACTTTTCACTTTCTTACAAACAAAACAAAGGTGTAATACCTTTGGGCTTTCATGTATAACCATTGGCCCAATCTCCCACGATACACTTAGGCTCCCAAGGGCTGCTAATTAACTTCATTAATTAGTGCATTAGTTAATTAGTGGATTAGTGATTTCTAATACTGATTTTGGTTGGGAAATGTAGTATTAAGATGTGAAACACCCATCTGGATTTATAAAAGTATTGATGATAGGTATGCTCTTTTTTTCTTATATTAGGGACAAGAGGGAGTATTATTGATGATGACTAATTGGTGCGAACAAGTGCTGACTTAGTTGACAAAGATTGAATCCGAGATTCTGAGAGATCTAGTTAGTCATACCGATGTAAGGATGCACGATAATTTGTAAGTACTTCTATAAGTGCTCTTTGAGTCTAAAAACCTGCCCTGAACCAATGGTGAGCCTCCGAAACCCAACTTACCCAAACTTTAGTTCATAAAAAAAAACTAAAGACGATGACTAATGGGTATAAGACAAATCCTATTTACCTAAACTTTAGTTCATAAAAAGAATAAAGCAAATGCTAGCAAATGATCTTGATGTACTTGTTAAGAAACCAAACATAGTAAAAATCCATGAGAAAATGTACTCCATTGAGTCCTATTTGTAAGACCCTTTTGAGATTTTTCTCTTTCACCATGGAAGTTAGTCAAACTTGTTAGTGACATTGAAAATGTAAAAATTTAATATATTTTTTCAAAACTACCCCTATAATTATTATTGGGGCTCTAAAAAGTGTTGAGTTAATAAGGGCATTTGTGGAAAAAAAAAGTAATAAATACCATTGAAAAATGAAATTGGGTCTTATAAATAGGGAAAAAAAACCCAAAAGGGTCTTATATATATAAGACCGGAGGGAGTAATTTTTTGTATTTCCAATACATTGAAGAATGCACACTTATAATTGTTTTTTCATTGTTAATATTCTTAACAAGTACGAAGACAAAAAAAATAAAGATAATGACTAATGTGTGAGAGAAGTGAATTATGTAAACAAAAATAGAACAAGTGAATTACTACATTATACTCTCTCCGGTCTTGATTATAAGCAAAAATAATTAATTTCACATGTATTAAGAAAAGTTAATTGAGTACATTTAACTTTCTCAAATTCATAAAAAAAGTAGATTACTTTAGTAAACTTACATTGAGAATGAAATAAGAATTAAATGATTCAACCACTTTATAGATATATTTAGGAATGATTGTATTGAGAATATAAAGTTAGTTAAATTTTGCTTATATTTAAGACCATTAGTAAGATGTTTTTCTTTTCTTATAATCAAGATCGAAGGGAGTAACAATTTTATAGCGTGCAAGTATTATGTATATGGTAGATTAATACCATATTTATTTTGGAGGAAATAATACTCCCTCCCATCCTTAACCACTTTTTTTTCCTCATTTCATATCTTTTGTTCTTTTACAATTTTAATGCATAAACATATTTTTATTTTCAATTTTGAACCTTTATTCAATCATTTATCTTACTCCTCATTAATTTTATTTTTATCATCTTTTATCTCTAAAGCACTATACATTAATTAATAAACACAATTCCTAATAAAAATTAAATACAACTACAAGTTTCATTACGGATTAAATATTACTCCCTCCGTCCCTTAATATAGGACACCATTTTGGTAGAATTGGTGTCCCTTTTTATAAGTCATTTTAGAATATCTAGGTAGTATTAAAGAGTTTATTCCAAATACATCCCTCATAATTGCATAGGGGTGATAGGGTAATAATTACAATAGAGAAAAAATGAATAGAGTTGTAAAGTTTTAAATAGGGGTAACCTTGGAATGACAACATATTTTTTGATAAATTTGAGAGTAATAATTACTTTTCTTAATCTGCGTGATTTAGGTAAAAGTGACTTATATTAAGGGACAGAAGAAGTACTAGTAACATTTTAAACAAAACATATACATAAAAGTTACAATATTCAATACTTTCTTAATACATGTACCTAAATCTAAAAAGTCAAAAGTTAAGGAACAAAGAAAGTAATACCAAAACAGGATATTAAGTGGTTTCCATAGTTGAATTTTCTTAAAATTTCAGCTTGAGATCTGAAGATAAGTGCTAAACTTAACTTTTTTAAGGATTTTTTAACCTCAGCCTTGATAAGAGGCTTAAAATAACATTTTTACATTGAAAAATTAAAAATTTAATACTTAGGTGATAATGGATTTTATTTTCCAATGCCACTTTACAATTTTTTAGTTCTTTATCCTCAGCCCCAAGGACTAAGGTATGAAGTTAAGAAAAAAATTTTAATGCATTTTTAGGTCCCGTTTGGGTAAACAGCTTATTGAAGTACTTATAATATAAGAGCTTAATATATAAGAGCTTATGATATAAACGCTTAAGATTATTAAGTTATTTATGTTTGGATGCACACTTTGAAAAGTGCTTATACAATTAAAGTGTTTGGATGCACTACTACATAAAAAAAACTTATAAGCACTTATTACAATTCTTAAAAATCAATTATAAATTATAATTAACATATTGAATGTAATATTAAAGTTTATTATCATGTGTAACACCATATCATAATTAAAAATTAATTTTTTGATTATTAGATTAATATTTATAATCATATAATAATTAAAAAATAATTTTCTTTAATCATTTGTACTAGTAGTATCAACTGCACTTGTAGTAATATACATCATGTACAAATTTCAAATGTGAAAATAACATTATTCTCTTTTATAATCATTAAAACAAAAATAAAAAAACAAATTAACACCAAATTTGTCATAATTCGTAAGTCATGTGTGCAAATAGTTTCACTTAACAACACAAACCAAAATTATAAAAACTCTAATTTAAAACTTAATAAAGCATAAAACTAGTTGGCCAAAGCAACAATACAATTGATAAATCAACAACGAGATACATCAGTCAAAGTGTGGCTCTTTATCCAATGCAGCTGAACTTCCGGGTCGCTCAATAGAATAAAGGTTTCCCTATTTGACTTTGATTTCATAAGTCTGATACCTATCATGTGTGTTTCACCATTATACTCCAAACCTGGCAATTTTTTAAGCATGTCCAGGCAATAAGCAAGTGTAGGAACATCACTCTTAACTGATTTTTCAGTATTCATACTTTCAATGATACGATCAAACTGCTCACACATTCGGTGCCCAATACTACCTCTTTTGTTATCTTTCACACCCCTTTTCGTTTTTGGCTTATGAGTAGAAGTACTTTGATCAATTGTCAAGTCTAAAATGTCCTCATCATAGTCATTCCCTGGCACACCTGGATCCTCCGCAGCATGCTCCTCAGTCATTGGTGTATATGGTTCATTGGTACCTCTTCCACTTTCCTTATCTGTGACTTGAGATGGTGTCCAAGCCCAACTATCAGTGGCCACAGTATCCTTGAAAAGCAATTTCATTTCTTCTAAATTTCTTAGACCTCGCTTTCTAAACTTTGCAACGCCGGGATAAAGCTAAAATAAAAGAATTTGAAGTCAAAATATTTAATTGTAGTGTTTGCATACAAGTTTTCAATTCTCATATAACAAAGAAGCATAAAAATACTTCTAGATAAAAAGAGTACAAATAAATACATGTATACATTTGAGAAATGAAATTACCTTAATTTTGGCAGCCCACCACTCTTCACTTGCAACAATAGTTTGTTTGCTATCATCCCATCCAAGACCAGTCTCTTTTCCAATAAGATTTGACCACAAAGTCCAATCTTTGCCCAAAATATCCCACTTATTTTTCAATTGTTTGTACTCATAAGATAATCCATTAAAACATTTGATCAAATTTGCCCACCCTTGTTTAGTGAAGTGTTTGTGTGGCCTATTTCCAGCCTTTACTTGCTCAAGACACGCCTTAATAAGTATGTCGTGATTTTTATCGGACCATTCAGCTTGAGCTTGTTTCCCAGTACCATTATTGTTTCCATTCCCTTGAACTTGGCTTGAATCCATTTTAGAGGCCTTTCTAACATAACACTGACAAAACAAAATACACTATCAATTTACAATAGTTTTATAAATGAAAATAAAAACAATCATGTCAAATAAAAACCACCATCGCAAATTAAAACAACTTAGAGCCCTACCCAAAAAGTAATGAGCTTTACTTTTTGAACCCTGTTGTTTACTCACCGGCCTCCATTTTTTCCGCCTTATACAAGGCGGAAGTACATTTTTCCGCCTTATACAAGGCGGTAGTGTAAAATTATCATATTTTTTCCGCCTTATACAAAGCGGACGTGCAAAATTATCATTTTTACGCCTAGAAAGAGGCGGAAAAAACTGATAATTTATACTACCGCCTTGTATAAGGCGGAAAAAATGGGGGCCGATGAGTAAACAACGGGGTTCAAAAAGTAAAGCTCAAAAGTAATAATATAAGTAACAAGGATATTACAAAAAGAAAACACTTCTACCATGGTTAATGCAACATGCTACCATATAGATTATAGATTCTTCTTTTCAAAGATCAAAAACAAGGATGTTACATAAAGTACCTGAATTTTTTTTTGTGAACTAACTATTAGGTTCTGTATCACTACATGTTACTGCCGTGTGTGTTACCAACAGTGAAATTAGAAATTCTCAAAGTGAAAAAAAAAACAAGTAAATGTGAACCAGACTTTGAGTACATACATAGCAACACATGCAGTATAAATTAAAAGAATCACAAATTTAAAAAAAAAAATCATAAAAAGGGGGTCAAACAAATCCTCGTTATTTCTTGTCACATTTTTCGTTTATAGATGCAACAATCAACGTCATGAAATTAGAAGAAGGTTCACAATTGCAAATACTTAATGCAGTTTTGGTAAGAATGGAAACATAAAGAGAGGGAACAAAGACCAACCACTGAACAGCAAGAAAAGCAACCACTGAATTGCCGCCGCCTAACAGAGAAAACAAAGAGAGGCAACCACCGCACAGAGGGAACAAAGTGAGAGAACCACCGAACAGAGGGAGAGCGCAAACAACCGAACAAAGGGGAAGAGAACCACCAAACACGGGGAGAGGCAACCACCGAACAGCCATCGTACAAATAGAGAGAACAAGGGTTCTGAAAAATAAAAAAGAGAAAAAAATTCCCTTACCATGATTCGAAGGCTTGACCTCTATTAAAAATAATATCATAAGCTCCGTTAAGCTGCAGTGTATAAGCCTGTATTGTGGGCTTATCAAAATTTAATAAGTAGAGCTTATATTTTGTAATGAGCCACTTTTATAAGCTTTCCCAAACACTTTAATAAATACTCTCTCCGTTCTTTTTTATCTGTCATATTTCAAAAAAAAACACGCCACTTAAGAAAATCAATCATTACTTAGATTTCCAATACATTAATTATGTTTTTTTCCACTATACCCTTTCTCTTTCTATAATCATTAATTTTTCTCCACTACTTACGTAAACCAAGACTTATTAAATAGGGGCAAACATGGAAAATAGCATTTATTACACTCTTGAATTTCTCAATATGACAGATAAAAAGAAACAAAATATCTCTTCCAAAAACGACACTTAAAAAGGAACGGAGGGAGTACTTATGACATAAAATAAGTCAAATTAAGCTTAAGTTAAGCTTATTTGAACTTTTTATTACTACTACTCCCTCCGTTTCAGAACATTAGGCCTTTTAGGCCTAGACACACAGATTAAGAAAATGTTAATTATTGTAAGTGTTATATATAATTTGTCCAAAATGCCCCTATCAATCCTTATTGAAAATTGTAGTAGTTTTAATGTTTTATTAGTAAGTGTGTCCATTAATTAATGTATAGTGGTTTAGAGATGAGAGAGATGATAAAAGTAGAATTAATGAGGAGAGAATGAAATGATTGAATAAAGGTTAGAATTGGAAAGAAAAATATGTTTATGTATTGGAATTGTAAAAGGCCTAATGTTATGAAACAAGAAAAAAAAAAAAGGCTAAAATGCCTAATGCTCTGAAACGGAGGGAGTATCAAACTTTACTGTCATAGTGTCATTATTCTCGGTTAGTAACACAGTTATTACCCCGTGATTGGCTGGAATGGTAGATAATTACTTTGTCTCCAAGAAACTCTAGGTACGATACATAGTCGACTCGAAACATTCCCACTTCTATTTGCATGCAGTACATTTATTTACTTTTCTTCCTATACTAGGCGGTATAGGCACAACGAGAAGTGCAATCGTAATCTTGAAAACAGTGCTAATATGGTGCTTGTTGTTGAGATATTAATGTGACTTTGGTATAAATAATCCAGTACTCTATGGGTCTTTTCATTCCCATTCTTTCAATATTGAAGCAAGCTAACTTGAAAGGTAGTAGGTAGTGTGAAATTAAAATTGGTAGGTGAAGGGCCAAGAAGCACGAATTTGCAATGGAAAAGCTTGAGAATAATAATTTTATGACCCAAACACTAGTGAAGTACGGGACTGACTTGACACAAATGGCAAAACAGGTGACTATTGGCTTTATAAAATGTAACTAGTATATAGTTATACCTTTTTTTTTGGAGTAACTTTATTTTACTTGGATATATTGGTCTGTGTATGTTTCTATTTTTATAGGGTTTATACTTTTAAGTGCCATTATATGCCTTCTGCCATTACTTTAGTTTTTGTTTATTGCTTTAGAAAGTCTAGAATTGGGGATTTTGGTATGTAGTTTTGAAGTTCATTGATGAGCATTTCCTTATATTTGTGTAGGGCAAGTTGGATCCAGTAATAGGAAGGCATAAAGAAATTGAGAGGGTTCAACAAATATTATGCAAACGGAGAAAAAATAACCCCTGCCTCCTAGGTGATCCCGGGGTAGGAAAGACTGCAATTGTTGAAGGGCTTGCACAAGAGATAGTGAATGGTACTGTTCCATCAAAACTCCAAGGGAACAAGGTCAGTTCAATTGTTTTATACAGTTATAATGAAAGTTTTCTGTAATATTGCTATCTAACATGGTGTGGTAATATGATCATTCAGGTGTTTACTCTTGACATGGGACGGGTTATTGCTGGTACAATGTATCGTGGGCAGTTTGAAGAGAGGCTGACAAATTTGGTGGATGAAGTGCAACAAAGTGATGGGGCAATAATACTCTTCATTGATGAGCTTCACACATTACTATACAGTGAAGCAGCAGCTGATATATTGAAACCTGCTCTTGCAAGAGGAGAACTGAAGGTATTACTTAATATACTTTATATTCTTGTTAAAATTTCTGAGTATATAATATTATAAGTGCTTATCATTATCTATGTTAAAGAATTAAGATATGATTATTTTTGGTTTAGGATTAATTAGTGAGGTTTGATTAGGTTCTGTTAAGGTTTGATCTTATCATTCAGTTAGAATTTGTCTTTTGTCCAACAAATAGAATTCTCCTCTTGTAGAGCTAGTCACAATACAACACATAAGAATACATTTGCTCCTTTATTTCTAACTATCTAAACTGTGCAGTGCATTGGAGCAACTACTCTTGATGAATACAGGAAGTACATAGAGAAAGACTCAGCACTTAAGAGGCGATTCCAAAAGGTGGATGTGCCTGAACCAACAATTGATGACGCCATTGAAATATTGAAACGGTCAAGTACCAAATATGGAGATTTTCATCGCGTTCAGTATGAAAATGACGCCTTAGTTGCTGCTGCTAGTTTGTCAAAGCAATATATAAGGTAATTTCATGTTCTTACATGGACATTCAATCCATGCCTGATTTACTTTACTAAGCAGTTTATTACAACGATGATAACTGTGACGTTTTGCTTGATTTGATACAGTGATGGTTTCTCGCCTGATAAGGCAATTGATGTAATTGATGAAGCTGGTGCGAGGTTTCAACTCACCGAAATTCAAAATCCATATGGCAAAAGAACTGTTACAGATAAAGACATACATCAAATTATCTCTATGATAACAGGAATACCTGTTGACAATGTTTCTCAAGTCGAAGCCGAAAAACTTTTGAAATTGGAGGAAACTTTGCATAAGCAAATTGTAGGACAACATGAAGCTGTGGAAGTTATTAGCCGTGCCGTAAGGAGGGCACGAGCTGGAGTGAGGGACCCCGAAAAACCTGTTGCAAGTTTCTTATTCACTGGCCCAACTGGTGTTGGTAAGACTGAACTGGCAAAAGCATTGGCTGTGGAATATTTTGGTTCTAAGGAAGCAATGGTGAGGTTTGACATGAGTGAGTACATGGAGAAGCACACTGTTTCAAAACTTATTGGTGCACCACCTGGTTATATTGGTCATGAAGATGGTGGCAAACTCACAGAAGCTGTTCGCCGTCACCCACATTCTTTGGTTCTCTTCGATGAAATTGAGAAGGCTCATAAAGATGTTTTCGATCTGTTTCTTCAGATTTTGGATGATGGAAGACTAACAGATTGCAAAAGCAAAGTTGTGGACTTCAAGAACACTATAATTATAATGACTTCGAATATCGGGTTTGGTAATAAATCCAATCTTAACGTGGCAGAGGAGTTGAAGAAGAGATTTAGGCTTGAGTTCTTGAATAGGATCGATGAAGTGGTTGTGTTCAAGCCACTTTCTCAGGCTGAGATGAATAAGATAGTGGATATAATGCTTTCCAAGGTTTTTAAACGACTTGAGTCAAAGAAAATTGAGCCAAGTGTAAGTGAGAGTTTTAAGAAAAAGTTAGTTGAGGAAGGTAACAATGTGAGGTATGGAGCAAGGCCTTTGAAGAGGGCAATAACAAGACTACTCGAGGACACATTGGCAGATAAAATTCTTGCAGGGACTATTAAAGAGGGGAGCTCTGTAAACATGGACATTGACAACAATGGTAATGTAACAATAACACAATCCTTTCCACCACTGCCGCCATCTGCACCAGGATCCTCACAATAGCCACCACCGCTGCTATCCTGAAAACCGGTGTCACCACCGCTGCCACCTCCACCTTCCCCCCTCCACCTTCACTACCACAAGTATCACCACCTCGATGCAATGAAACAACGACACTTCCTATCTTTTTTTGTTTAATTTTTTTTTTTTGAATCTCCTCATGGTTGTTTTTGTTGTTGAGTTATGAATGTATATTTTCTTCAACCAAAATAGAGCCGTTGCTCTTGTCGGTGCTGTTGATGATGTTGTTTCTCTCTTCTCCACCTCTCCAGCATTTCTGCCATGGTCTTTGTCCCAAATTATAAAACCAAATTAGGGACAAGTTTGAGTTTCTCCACACCGTTGTGAATGCTCCTATAAAGGAGTGCTTGTATTTTTTCTTTCTGCATCATTGCTGAGATTGTTTACGTATGAAGCCACCAGAAAATTATATGAGAGCTTTTAAAAAATTTGTGGATATTCATGTAGTATTGATCTCCCTACACTATCTTTTGATGCTTTAAAGAATAAAGAGTCTTTCTGCACATTTGTCTTTTAATTGAAGGTATAATAAGATTGTGTTACATTATATTCTTTAAAATATGTTCAACTAACTTTCTTCAAATAAATATGATTTTGGTTAATTTATTTTTACTCAGGAGAGATACCGGTGTTATTATGCACTATGGGACTAGGCCCTTCTGCTCCTCCCATACCGAGCCTATAAGAAAGGATGTTAAAGTTGAAGTTAGTTATTTCAAATTTGATATGCTAGAAAACCTTGTTTGAACAAAATGTTCCAATCCCTGATCCCTCCACAAGTACATTGAAAGGGAAGCACCTTAGAACCTGCCATTATTGTAGGCAAAAGCTCATAAGCCTAACATTAGGATCTTAAAATTTGTCATTTAAGTTCTTTTATTTAATTTTTTTTAACTTGAAAATAACAAGTATCATAATCTTATGTGTAGGTTTGTAGGCTTGTAGGTCTCTAAATCATTTTTCGTAACAAAATTTAATATAATAACTAAAACACGTAATATTCCCACAAGTATAATTAAACTCTTTAGCAATGACTATATTTTTACTTTACAAAATATTATCTTTCAACCAATTTCAGCGTACTCTGTTTATTCATTGTCTATTCACTTGCTATCTTGCTTAATTGCACAATTTTCAGATTAGCAAGCTAAGTAGCAGGAGCAGGAACAGGAGCAGGAGCGACACCTCCGGTGGTTGGCCTAATAAGAGAAAAAAGAATGATTAACGCTTAGAAATGTGGAAAATATATATATCATAACAACCAAGAAATTGTAAAAACTTACAGCCCCACAAAAACTTTGAATGAATCATAAATTAGCCATTGAGACCCAGTGAGAGTTCCAATCATCAGAATACGGAGAGGGAGACCACGGGTAAAGAGACCCCATAATCCAAGATTCTTTACAGCCTGCATTAGACCGACACAGTAGAACACATCAAAGAAACTTGTTAGATGCCATTATACAGAAAAATTACCAAAAACATTTTTAAAGCTGTATCATCAAATCTGACACTTACATCACCAGCTGTTGCTCCTTTGGAAGTGTTGAGGAAAGAGACAAGGTTATCGGCAGGATGAGACACAAGCGCACATAATATACCAGCTAAATATCCACCACCAAAACTCACCCCAAGTTGTAGAGTTTTGCTACATTCTTCCTTTGGTGTAGGGATGGCATGCTTATAGATCATCTCAACAATGGTCTCATAAGAAGCAAACTTCATGATCGTATCTGCATGAAACAACATGCGAAAAAATTCTTTCATAAAAAGCAAACTTAATAAATCTAGCTGCAACAAACAACATAATTTTGCATTCTATTCCGATCTTATTATTGTCTCATAACAAATCTTTTGACTTCCATCAAAAGTTAACTTTAAAATTCTAACTTTTTAATGGTGCATGGAGCATCCAAAATCAACAACAAATGGCAACAAATTAGAAATTTTCCAAATGAAATGTTGCAAAGATAAACACTAAACGATTATTGAAATTTTTTTGCATAATGGCAAGTTGACCATAGAAAGAAAATGAACGAGTATAGACTCTTCAAACTATTTTTTTATCAAAACTTCTTAAATTCCACTAATTATTCCATAATCTTGGTTTTCTTTCCTAAGAATTCTGTTGTCTTGCTAGCTGTATAGAACAATATCTAACACTATAAGAATAAAGCCTGCAGGGTCTCCATCAGTAACAGTATATTTGCAGAACATTCAGGCATCAAAATGGAACTTAAACCAGTACCAAAAAATATAGAGCTTTACTTTTTGAACCCCGTTGTTTACTCACCGGCCCCCATTTTTTCCGCCTTATACAAGGCGGTAGTGCATTTTTCCGCCTTATACAAGGCGGTAGTATAAATTATCAGTTTTTTCCGCCTCTTTCTAGGCGGAAAAATGATAATTTTGCACGTCCGCTTTGTATAAGGCGGAAAAAATATGATAATTTTACACTACCGCCTTGTATAAGGCGGAAAAATGTACTTCCGCCTTGTATAAGGCGGAAAAAATGGGGGGCAGTGAGTAAACAACGGGGTTCAAAAAGTAAAGCTCAAAATATAAAGAATGTACCCAAAAAAAAAATAGGACTTGAACTAGAACATATTTTGAGAATAAATGAAATAGCTAATCTTAGGAATAAACTGGTTCTATCAGCAATAGGGAATGGCAAGTAATGAGAAAATCATAAAAAAATGTTCTACAATCTACAAGGCATACACCGCAAACCAAAGTAGCCTATTCAGCAAGAAGACACTTTAAAGTATAGCACAAACAATAAAGTGTAAGATGGACAACTTACATGGAACCTGTCTTCCCCAAAGAGGCACAATTCCCCTGTACAACCTGGAATCATGGAACATATTCATCAAATGAGTATCCTAATGTCTAGCAAGATTAACATCACTAACGTGTACAATTTAACCAAAAGTGTGGTACAGTTATTATCTATAACATTACAAGCATACCCTAATGCTCCTTCAGATTTGACCAATTTGGGCAGCCCATCAGACAAGCCTCTAGCATAACCAGGCTGAGTCTGAACTCGGACCTTCACTGCCTCAAATGGGCAAAGTGCAACATCTGCAATGAACTCAGAAGATGCTGAACCAGCAACGTAGATCAAGGTCTTGTACTTGGTTGCATACTCTGGCCCAGCAATATCAGAGTAGTACTTCTTAAAGTACTCATAAAGTCCATATTTAAAGGCACCTTGTGCGCTGTAACCAAGCAATGTTGGCGCCCAACCCCGGAAAAAGCCCCTAACTCCCTGCTCCTTGAAGACAATTCCAAATCCAGAAGAGGTGCTCTTGTACTTTGCAGGGTCAATCTAGAATTAATAATCAACTAAATGTTAAAGGACAAACCAAGCAAAAATATGGTGAGGTTGCAAGTACATGAAGTATTTTATGAATCAAACCTATTACATCTCTTTACTCTAGTGGATGAAATTGGATTTGAGAAACTAAACACTTAGAGTGAAGAAGTCACATACAAGTTTAGGATGAAATCTCATTTTGTATCGAAACATGAGAAGTTGATTAGCAATTAAGGGATGGGGACATTCATCTAGAATGTGGCCTAGCACATTAGAAAAACCCTTAATTTTCTTTTGAAAGTAATTATGATGTTGATCGTTCTATTGAAAAATTAAAAGCAAATACATCAATTTCACCATTTTCCAGGAATACTTAACATTTTAATTTCTTAAGTAGTATCCTGAACTAAATCCTACAAGTAAAGTAGTAAACACAGTCAATAGGAAAATTTTGAATGTTCATGTTCAATCTTCCCGCAAATCCTCTTAAATATTAATAAGGTATTAAATACTTTTTAGATTTCATGTCAGCACTATTAACATTGCCTACAAGCAATTGATGAGAATGATTTATTTGTTGACATTAAACATTTACGGCCCTTATTTGAAAATTAAAAAATTTAAGAGATTGATTCCAAAAAAAAAAAAAAAAAAATTAGAAAGCTTATGTAATGGTTTTGCCAGATACTTTTTATGTGTATATAAGGGCATCTTTCAGCCGACAACCCCTCTAAGGCATAGAGATCATGAAGGCAATTTTGCCTCTACCAATAAAGCATTTTCTATACCCGTGGCAAGATCGAACCCCTAACATCATGCTTAAGAAACTCAGCGATCTACCAATGGTTATAGGATTTGTTGATAGATATTTTTTATGTTTTGAAGGCACGCATATTACACTCTTTTATTTTAAGTGGTGTTCCGGATTGCATAGCTTGGTGAAATAACATGGAAGGTGTGTATACTATAGCACGAAGGAGGCCAGGAGGGTTATGTTAGGTTGCGGGATTCAAATACTGAACTAGATAGATCAAACACTAGAGCTAGATTTCGACCATTAAAGCTCCTCATAAACAATCCACGTTAAACACCAGATAGACCGAGGACTTCACCATATTTGCAAAGTAGTATTGAGAAATAAAAAGTACTGTTTTTTAATGCTTTCCCAATCATTTCTTATAATTCACCCTTACCTAGTTCACAAACATTAAGAAAAATAATTATTATTTTCAAATTTATAAAAAAGTGTGTTGACATTCCAAAATTTTACAACTTTATTTATTTATCTCTATTGTAATTATTACCTATTACACATACGAAATTATGAATGATGTATTTGAAATAAATTTTTGGCTTAATTATGTCACAAGTCCCTGAAGTTTGAGGTACTTTTGTCAGATACCCTTATTCTTTTTTTTTTCCAATGTCTGACTCCCCGAAGTTACTTCTGAGTTTGTCATATACCCCTACTACCAATTCTGGCCAATTTTGCTGACATGTAACATCGAAATCCTGATCAGATGCAGGAGGTTAAACACCTAGTGCCCCGTGATCGAAGATCTTGTTTTCAAAAGATTTAAAAAACTAAAAAACATAATATTTTTATATTTTTAGTTAAATAAAAAAAGAGAAAAAAAAATTGAAGAAAGAGGTCGTCTTCGCGCGTGTGACATCATTCGATATCACATGACCAACCTCCTGCGTTTGATCAAGATTCCGATGTTACATGCCGGTAAAATTGGCCAGAATTGGTGGTAGGGATATATGACAAACTCAGAAGTAATTTCGGAGAGTCAGACATTGGAAAAAAGAAAAGAATAAGGGTATCTGGCAAAAGTACCCCAAACTTCATGGACTCGTGACATAATTAAGCCTAAATTTTTTAATGCTATCTAGATATTCTAAAAACGACTTATAAAAAGGGACAAAAAATATACTAAAACAATGCCTCATAATAAGGGACAAAGAGAATATTTTTTTAATGTAATGCATAATTCACTCGTTAATTACAAATTATCATGGCACAAAATTCCATATAATTATAATTAATACATGTTAGATTAATGTTTCATAAATTCATAGAATTGAAAATAATAATAAGACTTTAAAAATTATGGATCATCATATTTTTTAATTAAAGGTGTACTCCCTCCGATTAAACTTATAAGCAAAAATAATTAATTTTTCGTTTATTAAGGAGGTTAGTTGATTGTATTTAATTTTCTTAAATTTATAAAAGAATAGAGGTATTTTAGGAAAGTTGCATTGAGAATGAAACAAAAATGAAATAAGATAACAATTTTCTAGGAATGTTGTAGGAAAGTAATATTGGGAATGAAATAAAATTTAAAAAATGGATTAATTTTGCTTATATTTTAAACCAAGAGAAAAATGTTATTTTTGCTTATATTTTAAGCGGGTATGAGTAATTTCTTACTTATGAATGTAACACGACACTTGTTAAAAAACTAAAAATGGTATTTTGTCATAAAAAATATGATTTTTGAGATTTCCAAAAGAATGATTGCAATTTATAATTGTGTTACTACTTCTAGAAATTTTAACAAGTAGGACACTACTTTACAAGACTTTTTTTTTTAATCAAAATAATAATGAGGGAGGGAGTATTTTTCCATGCAATTCAGGTGAGGGAGATGAGGAGAGAGGAAATCAAACCTGCATATTACATTTGATGACGTCAAGAGGTGTAACTGCAGTGTGAGTGAGACCACAGCTGAGGATTCCTCCAATGGCACCAGCAGCATAGTAGGCCGGTGAGTACATCTGGATTTTTCCAGCTGGCTCGCTCGGAGCTGGAACCATGAAGTCAGAAGAAGATGATGACGTCATCTTATTCTGTAATGAAGATGCAGAATAGAGGAAGCTAGGGATCAAAGAATCACGGCGATTCGAAGTGTCCGAGAGAGCCATGAAGGGAATTAAAGAAGTTTTAAATATGGGAGGATAGAACTACTTAGCTTGTTGCTATGTAGAGATGGGAAGAGAGATTTGAAGAAAGCAAAGGAAGTGAGAGGGTCACTTATGTTTCCAAATTCTATGGAGATAAAACAATTCAAGTTGTTGTTGGTTCTGTTTGTTTATTTTTATTTATTTAAACGAAACAATACAGGTCTCCCAGGTTTTATTTATATCCTAAACGCGAATCAGAAAAAGTGTCCATAGATGTCTGAATTTGACTCGCTTCTAGGACAGTGGTACTTGGAAATCAAGGTTTTGAATTTTGAAGAAGTCAAAGTTTGATCGTGGCGAATATTCGCAGCAGTTTGTTTTATTTGAAAATTAACGATCATAGAGACATAAACGGTGAATAATAAACATATGTACATGAATGGTGGATCATATTTTAGTATTAATGGTAAAAAAAAGTAATTTAAGAGATGTTAATGTGTCACAACTATCACTTGTATTATGGAGACATTGTTTGTTACGAAGAATCATATATTCTAATGATGGTGGATAATGAAGTGGGGAAAAAAAAAGAGTCATGAACAGAGAATATTCCTAGAGAGGAGAAAAGGGGAAAATGAAACATTAGGGTGAGTTAGAAACGACAAAAAAGCTCGATCCGATCGGGCTGGCCCACACAAGCCTAATAAATAGTCAGATTTAAAATACCACCCAAATATATCTCAAGGATTATTGACTCGCTTTAATAAAACAAGAACCAATCGGACTCCGAGTTGATTCTCTAATATCAACTAAAAACCTTGGTCGATCTAGTTAAAAAGGTGGTCCACTACTGGGATTAGTTAAACGATTTTTGGCCCAAATTTCATCTGGGCTTTTTGGGCTCAACTGGGAAGCTCGCATTATTATCTCTACGGTGGACCGATAGAGATGGAGATGTCGCGTGTTGTTTTGTTTCTATACTCATGACATTCAATTTTAAAAAGTATGAAATAGTAATTATGAAGCCCAGAGGTAGGAATTGAGTTTCTACATTTTTGTTATAACTTAACTCCAAGAAATTGGCTTTGGAATTGTGATTCCAATTCCAAATGCATAACCAAATACCAAAATTCCAATTCTAATTCCCAATTGTATGCTTAATTTCAGGCACCAAACGAATCCTTTAAAATATAAAATTAAAGAATTGAGAAAGTTATAACTAAGATCCTTAGTTTCCATGAATTTTTCAAGAAGAACTTATTAAAACGACATGACAAAATAGTTGGGGTTACTTAAAAATTGTTAAAATTTGTATTTTTATATAAATAATATTTATTTTTTTACTTAATATTTATAATAAAATTTTACTTCCTCTAATCCTCGTTTTATTTAGATTTATTTTGTTCTTAATTTAAGACTTTTTTCTAATTTAAAATGATATTTAGTTATTTTTTCATAAATATATCAGTTTACGCATTATTTTTAAAAAATGTCAATAATAATTGTATAGTAGTTTTGGAAAAAAAATATATTAAATATTTATATATTCAATATTATTAGCAATATTAAGGGAAAATAATATAGACACCCCTTAAACTATTTCTTTTTTACAAATAGCTACCACAAACTATCTTTCCTACACAATTACTTCTTAATTAAACTTTAATATTTGGTAAAATTAATATTTCCATTAACTCAAAGTTAAAACTTAACGGTAAAAACACTTGACCGTTCAATTTGTTGTAATCTCAATCATTTGATCTTTATAATTTATTTTTAATTTTAATAATATTCATTTAACATTCTTTTCAAAAATACCTTCTTTGTAATAAAAAAGAGACAATATTTTTTTCTTCTCAACTTCTGCCACATCAATTTCTGCACATCGCGACATTATCTCAATTTTTGAAAAGAATATTAAATGAATACTATTAAAAATAAAAAATAAATTATAAAGATTCTATTGTTGAGATTATAACAAATAGAGAGGTCATATGTTTTTAACATAAATTTTTAATTTTGAGTCAATGAAAGTATTAATTTTGCTAAAGTGTAAAATTTAAGGAGTAATTGTGTAGAATAAATAGTTTGTGGTAGCCGGCTATTTGCAAAAGGCAAATAATTTAAGGAATGTCTATACTTTTTTCCCTAATATTAATTACTGTAACTTTTATAATAAGTACTTTTTAATCCAAAAAATTTTACATTTAGAATCGAAGAAGTAAATTTTTAAGCAACATTATGCAAATATTCTAAGTTTATCCATTCTAGAAAAAGTAACTTTCTCGGCAACAAAATGATAAATACTCCCTTTGTTTATTATATTGGCAAAAAAATCATCAAAGTCTTTGTTTTAAATAAAAATAAAAATAACAAAAAATATATATTATGTTTATGATTTATTCTAATAATTAAGAAACAATAGATTCAATTATTGTAATTAAATATTTGATTAAGTATTAATAAAATAAAACAATGATATAAATTTGTATAAAATTCATTTATAATTAATGCCCAATATTACTAATTCTTATTTTTGTTGATTTTTCATTTTTTTACACGTATAGTGAAATAAAGGGAATAAAAAATTTAAAAAAAAAGGCTTAAAAAATAAAAAAAATAAAAAGAGAGTTGGTCGATGGCTTTTGACCCACTAACGCCGCCTCTCCTTTCCCAACTCCTTTTTCAGACTTTTATTCCGTTTAGTTCCGACCTGCCAATTTCAGGTGATATCACAAACTCCTGCTCCTTGGTTCCTACCTATATGATTTTTGTCCTATATGCAACATTTTTTAGGATTTTTTTTATTTTGCTTAAAAAATAGTTAAATTTGTTAGTGACATTGAAAATTTAAAAACTTGATATATTTTTCAAAACTACCTCTTAAATTATTATTGAAACCTCAAAAGAGTGTTGAATTAATAAGGTGTTTGTGAAAATAACTAATTAAATGCTATTAAAAATTGAAATGAGATCTTATAAATAGAACCTAAATGAAAATATCAAAATAGTCATATATATAAGATAGGATGGAGTATATAATTTCCTTTTAATAGATTTTATGTCTATTATTTTTATGTCTATTAAAAAATTTGGCTAATTTAGTTATTAATTGTATATAAAATGTAAATATTTGATATGTATTTTTAAAACTGTCCCAATTAATAGTTTGGGGAATCTAAAAATTGTTAAGTAAATAAAGGTGTTTATGAAAAAAAAAAGTAATTAATTGCCATTAAAAATTGATATAAGGTCTCATAAATGGGACAAAATAAAAATGTCAAAAGGATCTTATATTTACAGATGAAGTGAATAATAATAATAATAATAATAATAATAATAATAATAATAAGAAGAAGAAGAAGAAGAAGGTATTTTTAACCTATGTACCAAATGCATATGTAAATTAATCTTAAAAAAATTCATACGAGAATAATATATATTTATTGGATTAAGAAACAATATTTAATTTTCCAATAAAAGTTTATTTGTTATGTTTATTTATCTTATATATTGGATGTATAGGTTAGAAAAATATTAACAATAATAAATAAATAAATAAATAATAAAATTACCCTGAATTTAACATTTGTTTGACCAAACTAGCTTAGACATAGCTAATAGCTGTGAACTTATAGTTGTAGTTGATAGCTGTGAACTTAGATACAAGTTATGAGATTGTAGTTGAAAATTTATATTTGTATAGGTAATTTATTGAATTAGAGTTATTTAGAAAAAAATAGTTGTGCATCATCTCGTACCCACGGTGTCTTACCGAGGCCTTTGTTGCATATGATCTGTTCACGGAGCGAGTTCAATGAGAATGGTCGGGTGAGCGTCGGGAATAATTCGACGATCGATGCCCATTGTAACCCCCTAGATATTATTACCCCAAATTAACCATTTATAAAATTGTGAGCTTTAAAATTTATTTTTAAAACATAAACTTCTTATAAAAATCTCCGAAAAATTCGGCAGAGTTTCCTCTGTTTTTCAGACTTTCCAAAAAAAAAAATTTCCCTCCTTAACCTGTCAGAACTATTTCAGAGAATACCAAGCAATCATAAAACATATCATATCATATCACATCATATCCAGTTGTACCAGGCCACATGATATGATGCCATATCATACATCCTGACCACATTTCAGCATACTACATTACAGGTTTATGGCAATGAAACTATCTCCCCAAAAGTAAAACCCAACCCAAAAGATCACGTCTTGGGCCGCCCCTGTTGACTATCTACGTCAAAATACCTATGTAAAGCTCACAAAGTTCATAAACATAATTAGGTCTCAAAATCAGCTCAACACCCCCCAAAATAAACGAGACATCTACTAACTACTCTCCCTGTGAGGGATAGCACTACTGCTCGGCCGGGGGCTGTGCTAACTCAAGCTCCCAACCTGTGTAAAAATAGTTAAGAAGTGAGTATTACACAGAACTTAGCAAATGAAATCTAAATAGGCATAATAATAACTAAGTCATAGACAAATAAGCAGTTAATCACATAAATATCAGACAATTCAATCCAACTCATTTCAATCACAAACACTTATCATTACATTCTCGTTTTAACACTGTCGTCTCACTTTGTTCAAGGTTTACTCAATTATTCATTTTTCGTTCTTTGTGCTTCGTATCTTTTACTCTTTACGTCTTTGCGAATTCACCACTGCGCACAACTCCATGAATTGGGCGTCTTACCGCTGCACACGCCATTAAATCGTGTGGCTTAAGCAACCAATGCACCTAGCGGGACATACTTACTTGGCTTGACATTCGCAAAACCGTAATTAGGGTACTACGAATCCACCACTGAGCACAACTCCATGAATTGGGCGTCTTACCGCTGCACACGCCATCAAATCGTGCGGCTTACACAACCAATACACCCAGCGGGGCGTACTTACTTGGTCTGACATCCGTAAACCGTGTATGCGTCTTATCAGTGTACTGCGAACCCATCACTGTGTAACATCGTAAATTTCATTTCTAAGTATAATTAGTAATTAGAATGAATTTTGGGTGAAGAAAATGAAGAGTTTAAGTTAAAATAGTAATTAGGGGGTATTTGGGAATTAGACTCCTAAGACTTTAGAGAATTTTAAATGTAAGTTCCATAGCTCAAACCAAGAATTCCACCGTTGGATATGAAGTAGGATGTATGCTTTAAATTGTCTCAAAGTTTGAGCACGATCCAACGGGTAGAAAAGAAGTTATTGAAATTTAAAGTTGAAAAGTGTAGACTTTTGGGCTCTCGCTCAAGCTAGAATGAGCTCGCTCAACCGACGTAGTGTAATTTTGAACCTGAGTCCCTGAGTAGTTTTCGCTCCAGCGAAGACCGACTCGCTCCAGCGAAAACCAGGTTTGCTCCAGCGAATTTCTGCTAGCTCGAGCGAAAACCGATTCGTGCCAAACCCAAAACCTACTGAAGAAAACTCGCTCCAGCGAGTTTTGGCTCGCCCAAGCGAAAACTGTCAGACCTGGAAAAAAATAAAACCGTGTGGACCACTCATTCGTGGCTTCCAAAGGGAGCCACAAACTATGGCCACACAAAAACTAGCCATGCATCAACTAAAAGAAAAACAACACACATACAACATCAACAAAACACACACAACAACAATATTACTCCCTCCTCTCATATTCGATGCTCTCTCTCCTCTAGGGTTCCATTTTCTCCATCAACTTCTAGCTCCTTGATCATCAAAGCTTGACCATAATCAACATCATCAAGCCAATAAAAATGAGTTAGAAATCCTCCCTTGTTTCTTATCTCATTCGACCTCTCTCTCTCTCCCTATCCCATTGATTTTTCTTCAACCTACAATATGGAGAATCACTAGCTTCATGCAAAACAATCAAGATCAAGATAAGGAGGACTCTCTACTCAAGTATAATACTCACAATAGGGTGGTCTACCACCATTGGATTTTAGCTCTATTGAGGTGGCAAGCTAGGCTAAGGAGGTTCAAGGTCCTAAGGTTCTAGGCTAGGGCAAGGAGAAAAGGCACACTTATCTAACTACATTTGAGGTAAGAGGGTGGGTATTGGCTTGACATAGGATTGGGTGTCCATATAGCTATAATAGTTTGCTAGGAGTTATTGGTTTAGGATAATTATTAAGGAACCCTAAGGTAATGAGCTATGATAATATGTGATTAAAATTAATAAATAAATAACATAATGTCAAGAATAATGCTTAAAATGTGACTATGAGGCTTAGTGTTGAATATGCTATTTTATTTGTGATATTGGTTATGTGACCTTACATGTGAGTATTTGATATGTGTATATGAATATAATTGGTGGTAGAATGTTTTATGAATATATTGTGCCATTTGATGTTGGAAATTTAATTATTGTTTTGGAAAAATATGACCTATGTATAATTATTGGAAAATATGAATATGAGAATAAATGGAATAAAAGGAGTGCAGTGTGGTTGATCCTTGGAAGCACCGACACACTAGGTGCCCTGCTAGGTGGTGAATTGCCTGCTAGGGCCAATTGCCTGTCAGGCTAATTGCCCATTAGGTCCTAAATTCCCGTTAGGCGTCGGTGCGCCAATGGATCAAATACACTGCATAACCACCTGAAAAAGATAATAAAATGTGGACTGAAATTGAGAGAAATGAATATTAATGGAAATTTAAGAAATGCATAGTCCTAACGGGTGATGCCTAATGGGTGTCTCAGTCCTGACAGGTGTAAAGTCCCTAGTAGGTGGTGAATTGCCTAGTAGGTGCACAAGTTCCTAGTGGTGCAAAAAGAGAAAGAGAAATGAGAAATGAGGAATGAAAGAGAAAAGAAATAAGTGGTAAATGAGAAAGGAAATGAGATTAAGAATTGGAAATATTATTTAATTATGTATTATGAGGAATATGAAATAATAATGGTTTGTGGAATGATTATAACTGGACCTGGTAATGGTTATTACATAAAATATGTGTTATATGATATATTTGATGATTGTGTTTGGCCTAATGAATTTATTATGTCTATCTGGAAACTGCAATTCTGTTTCATGTGCAATGCTCACTCCCGTAACATTTTTCAGGTTCTGAGATTGAGTTAGCACAGCCCCCGGCCGAGCAGGTGCACTCTCCCTCACAGGGAGAGTAGATTTTAGTATCTTAGGACATGGAAATGTCCTGGGCCCATTCATCATGATAATGATGTGATATCTTTTTGCTTGTAAAAATGTAAATATTTGCTTTTGTAGGGCCCAGGACAGCCTCTTAGATATAAGGGGTGTTTTGATGGATTTGTTAATTATAAACTTGTATATATGCTTCCGCTTAATACTCTGATGACTGATGGATACTTATTGCATTATGATGCACTGTCTATATTAAGCCCTGCTGGCTTTTGGAAATGAATTATGAAAAATGTTTTATCAGGTACAAGTTTAAATTAAATTTTGGAAAGTCTTAAAAACAAGGGAAACTCCGTCTGTTTGACGGTAGATTTTAAATAATTAAAATGGAATTTTTAAATCCACTATTTTAATATATGGATAATTATGGGTAAATTAGATAGGGTGTTACACACTGCGCACAACTCCCTGAGTTGGGCGTCTTACCGCTGCACACGCCATTAAATCGTGCGCCTTACGCAACCAATGCAGCGGGGCATACTTACTTGGCCTTGCATTCGCATACCCAATTCTTTAATCCTTTATCACATTCTCTTTCTTTTCTTCATTCACATTATTCATTCATATTTCTTCTCTTTCATTCAATCTTTTATCACATTCTCGTTCTTTGTTTTATTTCGATTTATTCAACCCTATTTCTTCTCTATTATTCAATACTTTAATTTTGTTTCCTCTTTCATTCTACTCTCTCAATTAGGGGGAAAGTCTCAACTAACATCATAAAGGTCACTTAGGCTTTACTCAAGTTCACACATTCATTTCCACTCAAAGCAATCAGCCACATATACATATTTCCATAGAAAATATCAAATATCACATTCGAATCATCACATCATGCATATAAAACATAAATATCAAGTGAGGGTTTTCTATTATTTTCCTTAAGTCATTATTCTTTACTGTTACCGGTTAACCTAGGGTTCATTAACATACAAATTCACTCACTCTTAATCACCACTATACACTACCTTGAAATACATCCCCTAAGCTAAGGTAATACCCCCTCTACCTCAACCGAGTACAAGGAAAGAATATACCAAACTCCATCTTTACGGCTCACAAATTGAAACCGGATGAACCGAGAGCGGCGATGATGGAGTGCGATCGAGAGACAAGCCGGAGAGTAATGATAATTTATAACATAGGTGTGGAGAGGTCCACCACCTCCTCCTTGAACAAGTGAGAGGAAAACCCTAAGAGAGGGAAAGCCATCAACATTCCATTAATCATAAGAGAAGGCATAGATTAGTGATGATTATGTTGGATTCATGCCAAAAAGGGATGAAAAGAGTAGATCACCTCACACTTACCTTGTTCTTGCTTGAGAAGAGGTGGAAGAAAGCAAGAGAGAGAGAGAGATGAAGCTTGATGATGTGGAGATCACCACCACAATAGAGAGAAGGAAAGAGGCTTGATGATGATGATGAAGATGATGAAGGCCACGGATGATGATCAAAGCTTCTAGGAGTGGAGTTATGGACGTGGGGTTTGGCAAGGGATGAATGAGTAACAAATGGGGTGGAATGGGGCTTTAAGCCAATAATTTCCGCACCACAGCAGCACCCGCGCGCCTGGGCGTGGGATCTGGTGCGCCTGGGCGCTCCACCACCTGTGAGGACCAGCCTGGTGCTAGTTGGTGCGCCTGGGCGTGGCCGGTTGGCGCCTGGGCGTGGCCTAGGGGACTTGCATTCAAATTGGTATATCTTCTTCATTAACCTTTGGATCTTTCTCAAATTTTGAGACAAGCTTCCTAAGACACTTGTCTACGCATCCAACGATGGAATTTACGTTTTAGGTTATAGATATTTTATTTTTAATTTCCTAATACAGGGTGTTTCTAACACCGAAAACATTGTCTTTAACACCCGTTTGGTCTTCTTTAATTTTTTATTTTCAATGCCTATGCTTCTTAACCCCCTTCATGGCACTCAAATGGATTCTAATCCATCACCTTAGTTCCTCGAGACTAAATTATCATTTTCTTATCTTATTATTATTCTAATTATACATTTTAGAATAAAATTAAGGATGTTACAATCCTCTCTCACTTACCGGAATTTCGTCCCCGAAATTCAACTCGGGATAAACAAATGTGGATGAGACTCTTTCATTTTGTCTTCCAGTTCCCATGTAGCCTCTTCCACGTTGTTCCTGCTCCAGATAACCTTCACCAGTGGAATCTCCTTGCCTCTTAATTGTTTAATCAGACAATCCTCAATTCTGACAGGCTGGACTTCGAAAGTCAGATTCTCCCTTAGTGGCAATTCATCCTGTGCTAGCTTAGATAGATGCAGAGGCAAAGCAATTCTTTAAGCTACTGGCCCGACCTTCTCTAGAATCTGGTAAGGTCCAATGATTCTCGGCGTCAGCTTCTTGGAATTTATTGCACGTCCAATACCTGTAGTAGGGGATACCCTCAGGAAAACATGATCTCCTGCATTTAACTCTAAGGGCCTCCTATGCTTATCAGCATAACTTTTCTGACGGTCCTGTGAAGCCTTCATTTTGTATTTAATCATAGTGATCTTTTCTGTAGTCTCCTGCACAATATTTGGGCCAATTAACAAACTTTAACCGATTTGGAACCAACAGAGTGGCGTTCTACATTTTCTGCCATAGAGAGCCTCAAAGGGTGCCATCCCGATACTAGAATGGAAGCTATTATTGTATGTGAATTCAATCAACAACAAGAGTTGCTCCCAACTGCCTGACTGCTCAAGTACACAAGTCCTCAATAGATCTTCCAAGGACTGAATAGTGCGCTCGGATTGCCCATCTATCTGTGGGTGATAGGCTGTACTAAATTTCAGCTTAGTAGCCAAAGCCTGCTGCAAACTCTGCCAGAATCGGGATAAGAATCTCAGATCGCGGTCTGACACAATACTAGAGGGAACACCATGCAGCTTCACTATATCTCTGATATACAACTGAGTCAGCTTCTCTAAGCTGTACTTCATATTCATTGAAATAAAATGAGCACACTTGATCAACTGATCCACAACAACCCAGATAGCATCAAACCCTGAAGTGGTCCTTGGTAAACCTGAAACGAAATCCATAGCAATGTTATCCCATTTCCACTCGGGGATTTCAAGGGATCGTAACAAGCCTCCTGGTTTCTGATGCTCAATATTTTCTTTCTGACAGACCAAGCATCTGGAAACATAATTTGCAATGTCCATCTTCAACTTTGGTCACCAGAATAATCTTTTCAGATCTTGATACATCTTTGTGGTACCCGGATGAAGACTTAATTTAGATTTGTGAGCTTCCTCAAGAATCAGTTTCCTTACTTCAAAGTCTAAAGGAATGCGCACCTTGCCTCTAAATCTGACGATCCCATCAGAACCACTTTTGAAATTGGGCTCTTCCTCTTCAGCTGCCCTTTCTAACAATTTCTGAAGTTCTGGATCAGCAGCATGTCCCTCCTTGATCAAACCTACAAATTCATTAGTAACCTGCAACATTTATAGGACAATGATTTTATCTTTTACCTGCACCCCTAGATTAAGATTACAAAACTCCTGCATCAACTGCATTTCTTTCACCATTAAGTTACTAATATGTAGAGATTTGCGACTCAAGGCATCAGCCACCACATTCGCCTTGCCAGGATGGTATTGGAGATTGAAATCATAATCTTTCAGAAATTCCATCCACCTCCTTTGTCGCATATTCAGCTCTTTCTGATCAAAGAGGTATTTAAGACTTTTATGGTCACTGAAAACCTCAAATTGAGTGCCATATAAATAATGTCTCCATATCTTGAGAGCAAAAACCACAACTGCTAGCTCCAAATCATGTGTTGGTTAGTTCTGCTCATGTTGCCTAAGTTGTCTGGAAGCATATGCAACTGCTTTACCCTACTGCATCAATACACAACCTAGCCCTTGCTTTGAGGCATCGCAATGGACAACGAAGGATTGGTCAGGATCTGGTAGTATCAGAACGAGAGAACTGGTCAACCTCCTTTTCAACTCCTGAAAACTCTGCTCGCATTGAGGCGACCACTGATAAGATACATCTTTTCTGGTTAACTTAGTTAGTTGAAGAGCTAACTTGGAGATTCTTTCAATGAATCTCCTATAGTCGCCTGCCATGCCAAGGAAACTCCTCACCTCGGTTACCGTTGTGGGCCTATCCCACTTTAACACGACTTCCACCTTAGAGGGATCCACAACAACACCCTCCTTGGAAATAACATGACCCAAGAAATGCACTTCATCGAGCCAGAAACTGCACTTAGGTAACTTGGCAAAAAGCTGTTTTTCCTTCAATACCTGTAATACAATTCTCAAATGCTCCTCGTGCTCACCCGGATCCTTTGAATAGATCAGAATGTCATCAATAAACACTATCACAAAGGAGTCCAGGTAAGGCCAAAAGATTCTGTTCATAAAGTCCATGAATACTGCCGGTGCATTAGTCAGGCCGAAAGGCATAATAACATGTTCATAGAGCCTATAACAAGTCCTGAATGTAGTCTTTGGAATGTCCTCTTCTCGGATACGAATCTGGTTATATCCAGACCGAAGATCGATTTTTAAGAAAACAACAACACCCCTCAACTGATCTAGTAAATCGTCAATGCGAGGAAGAGGATACTTTTTCTTTACCGTACTCGCATTGAGTTGTATGTAGTCAATGCACATCCGGGAACTTCCGTCCTTTTTCTTAACAAAAAGAGCCGGAGCTCCCCATGGGAATACACTGGGCCGAACAAACCCCTTCGCCAATAGCTTCTCCAATTGTTTCTTTAACTCTGCTAACTCAGTGGTGGCCATTCTCTAAAGAGCTATGGAAACTGGTCTTGCTCCGGGAACCAGCTCAATGCTAAACTCGAGTTCCCTGTGAGGTGGTAGTCCCGGAATCTCTTCTGGAAAGACTTCTGGAAATTCCTTGACTACTGGAATTCTGCTCACATCAGCCTCTTCATTAACTTCAATGACAGCCAGAGATGGGGAATTAAAGACAATGGATTTCTTCTTACAATCTATCAAGACATGATGGGTAGACATCCAATTCATGCCCAGGATGATATCCAGATTAGTTAAGGGAAGGCAAATAAGATTTACTGCGAAGTCCCGCTCCAGTACTCGAAGAGGGCAATTAAGACACATTTGTGATGTAATAACAGAAGAGCTAGTCAGGGTGGAAATATATAATTGGAATGACATCTCAACAGATGATAGCCCTAGCTTTTTCATGCAACTAAGAGAGATGAGAAAATGAGAAGCACCACAATCGAAAAGTACACCACAAGATATATTATTAATGGAACATGTACCTCTGATGAGCTCGTCAGATAATTCCACTTCCTCCCCATCCATGGTGTAGACCTTGCCCTACTAGATGGGCTGGCTACCACCCGCCCGCTGTGCCTGAGTTTCAATCCCTTCCTTCTTGAGTGAATTCTTAGGACAATTAGAAGAATAATGGCCTAGCTATCCGTAGAAGATATAAAGACCTTCTCTCCTGTGATGATCCCTAGACCAGGAAACACCACGATGGAGCCTCCCACAAGTAGAACATGGGGATATTGGGCCTGATGAAGGTACACTCTGTCCTGTTGCCATAGGAGCGGCTGCTCTAGTATTGGAATAAGGGCCGGCTCTCTGAACTGGGCCCTTGCCCCTAATGGGACCAACTGCTTTCTGTGCCGCCTTACTCTTCTCCTCAGCTAAGTCCTGCTTGAGCCCCTTCTCATATGTGCTTGTCATATTTACAAGCTGTGAGAGATTTGCAATATTTTGATACTCAATAGCAAGTCTGATTTTTGTGCGGAGACCAGACTCAAACTTGATGCATTTAGCGCGTTCGTCCGCATCCCTGTAGTCGCTGGAGTAACGGATTAAGTCCTCAAACTGTGCCGCATATTCCCTGACACTTAAGTTCCCTTGTTCCAACTTGAGAAATGCTATCTCCTTTTCCCTCCTAACATCCTCGGGAAAATAATTGCCAAGAAAAAAGATCTTGAATAGATCTCATGTGATCTTGTGGTCCACTGTTTCCAAGCCCCTCCTCTGTTGCTCCCACCAATGTTCAGCCTCACTGGTTAACACATATTCAGCTAATCGAACTCTGTGATCGGCAGGTGGCTGTAGAGATCGGAGAATCTTCTCAATTTCTTGGAGCCATTTTGACCTCCATCTGGGTCGTATCCCCCCTCGAACCTAGGTGGTTCGTTCTTTCTGAATCTGGCCAACCAATCGATCTCAGCAGGAGCTGGTGGTTGCGGATTAATAGTTGCTACTGCTGCTATATTGTCAGCTTGGTTTTGTTGCACCTGTGCTATGTTCGCATCCTGGTTGGCCTGATTTCGTTGCATCTGCGCTATGTTTGCGGCCTGGTTCTAGTTCATCTGAACCAGATTTTCAAGAATAGTTGCCATACGATCCGCTTTCGCACGTCTTCCTGCCATAACAACTAGGTCCTGAAGAATGAACGAGTTAGTTCACATATAATGAAATGACCATTCAACTAAATGTAAGTACTTATATATATACTTATTTTTTCTATTATATACTTGATACTGGCTTTTGGTTACTCGCTTGGTGAGTAAACCATTGGAGTTGTGAGTCCAAACTCCAAGACCGACGTAAACTGCTCTGATACCATAATTGTAACCCCCTAGATATTATTACCCCAGATTAACCATTTATAAAATTGTGAGCTTGAAAATTTCTTTTTAAAACATAAACTTTTTATAAAAATCTCTAGGAAATTCGGCAGCGTTTCCTCTATTTTTCGGACTTCCCAAAAATTAATCTTTTCCCTGCTTAACCTGTCAGAACTATTTCAGAGAATACCAGGCAATTATAAAACATATCATATCATATCACATCATATCCAGCCGTACCAGGCCACATGATATGATGCCATATCATACATCCTGATCACATTTCAGCATACTACAATATAGGTCTATGGCAATGAAACTATCTCCCCAAAAGTAAAACCCAACCCAAAAGATCACGTCTTGGGCCACCCCTGTTGACTATCTATATCAAAATATCTATACAAAGCTCACAAAGTTCATAAACATAAATAGGTCTCAAAATCAGCCCAAGACCCCCCAAAATAAACGAGACATATACTAACTACTCTCCCTGTGAGGGAGAGCACTCCTGCTTGGTCGGGGGCTGTGCTAACTCAAGCTCAGAACCTGTGTAAAACAATTAAGCGGTGAGTTTTACACAAAACTTAGCGAATGAAATCTAAATAGGCATAATAATAACTAAGTCATAGACAAATAAGCAGTTAATCACATAAATATCAGACAATTCAATCCAATTCATTTCAATCACAAACACTTATCATTACATTCTCGTTTTAACACTGTCGTCTTACTTTGTTCAAGGTTTATTCATTTATTCATTTTTCGTTCTTTGTGCTTCGTATCTTTTACTCTTTAGGTCTTTGCGAATTCACTACTGCGCACAACTCCATGAATTGGGCGTCTTACCACTGCACACGCCATTAAATTGTGTGGCTTACGCAACCAATGCACCCAGCGGGGCGTATTTACTTGGCTTGACATTCGCAAAACTGTAATTAGGGTACTACCGATCCATCACTACGCATAACTCCATGAATTGGGCGTCTTACCGCTGCACACGCTATCAAATCGTGCGGCTTACACAATCAATACACCCAGCGGGGCGTACTTACTTGGCCTGACATCCGTAAACCGTGTCTGCGTCTTATCAGAGTACTGCGAACCCACTACTGCGCACAACTCCCTGAGTTGGGCGTCTTACCGCTGCACACGCCATTAAATCGTGCGCCTTGCGCAACCAATGCAGCGGGGCGTACTTACATGGCCTGGCATTCGCATACCCAATTCTTTAATCCTTTATCACATTTTCTTTCTTTTCTTCATTCCCATTATTCATTCATATTTCTTCTCTTTCATTCAATATTTTATCACATTCTCGTTCTTTGTTTTATTTCGATTTATACAACCCTATTTATTCTCTATTATTCAAAACTTTAATTTTGTTTCCTCTTTCATTCTACTCTCTCAATTAGGGGGAAAGTCTCAACTAACATCATAAAGGTCACTTAGGCTTTACTCAAGTTCACACATTCATTTCCACTCAAAGCAATCAACCACATATACATATTTCCATAGAAAATATCAAATATCACATTCCAATCATCACATCATTCATATAAAACATAAATATCAAGTGAGGGTTTTCTATTCTTTTCCTTAAGTCATTATTCTTTACTATTACCGGTTACCCTAGGGTTCATTAACATACAAATTCACTCACTCTTAATCACCACTATACACTACCTAGAAATACATCCCCTAAGCTAAGGTAATATCCCCTCTTACCTCAACCGAGTACAAGGAAAGAAAATACCAAACTCAAGCTTTATGGCTCACAAATTGAAACCGGATGAACCGAGAGCGGCGATGATGGAGTGCGATCGAGAGACAAGTTGGAGAGCAATGATAATTTATAACATAGGGGTCGAGAGGTCCACCACCTCCTCCTTGAACAAGAGAGAGGAAAACCCTAAGAGACGGAAAGCCATTAACATTCCATTAATCATAAGAGAAGGCATAGATTAGTGATGATTATGTTGGATTCATGCCAAAAAGGTAGGAAAAGAGAAGATCACCTCACACTTACCTTGTTCTTGCTTGAGAAGAGGTGGGAGAAAGCAAGAGAGAGAGAGAGATGAAACTTGATGATGAGGAGATCTGTAACATCCCGAATTTTAATCCCAGTAATATTTATAATAATAATAAAATTAGGAATAATAATTATGCTAAAAAGGATCTAGGTTGACGTATTAGGATTCTTTTGAGTGCCAAAAGGAAGTTAAGAAGCATTGGCATCAGATAGGAAATTTAAAGAAGACCAAACGGGTGTTAAGAACGGTGTTTTCGGTGTTAAAAACACCCTTCATTAGGAAATTATAAAATAAAATATCTACAACTTAAACCATAAATTCCACCGTTGGATGTGAAGATAAGGGTCTTCAGAAGCTTTGTTCAAAATTTGAGCAAGATTCAACGGTTAACGAAGAAGATATAGCAATTTGAATGAAAATCCTCTGGGCCATGCCTAGGCGCACCTGTGCACGCCCATGCACACTAGCCCCAGATTTGTGGTGCTCACAGGATGATTTGCGCCCAGGCGCGCCATCACCATGCCCAGGCGCATGCCAGACGAACCAGAATCATGCACCGGGTTGAAATATCCGGATATCCTGGTGGATATGCGGATACATCGCTCAGATCAGCATATTAAAGGTGCGAAAATGACCCAAATCGCACAAAAATCTCACAAACTCCTTCTCTTTTCTCTCTTGCCCTATTTTCCCCCTTTCTAACCCTAGATTCTTCAACACCAAAAATCAACCCAAAAATACAACAAATCATCATCATATATTGGGTTCCCATCACTCACAACCATTCAATCCTTCATCAATCTCTCAATGTCTCTCTCAAAAGTCATGATCAAGAGTTAGGGTTGAACACCTAGTCTTGATTTTCCTCATTCCAAGCCTCAATTAAGTTGAATTCGAGCTTTCCTACTTCTTCCTTCGTGATATACGAATTTCCTTCCATTATTTCTAACTATTTTCATTTCTTTTGCTTCATGGTTTGTTTCTCTCTCCTCCATGGCTATGAAGCTTTCTCTCTCTACACTAAAGCTTGGGAATCAAGCACTCTCTCTCCATCTTCATTTGAGGTAAGAAGGGTTGTATTACCTCTACTTAGAAAGTAGATTCTAGGATGTTATAGTGATAGCTAAGGATAGGGTAATAGAAATGTATGTTAACGAACCATAGGGTAGTCTCCTGCTGATAAAAATAGAATAAGTAGAATAAAATCAAAACCCACTTTAATAGATAAAAGTACAGGAAGTATAATAATCGAATAAATGAGACAGTTGAGTTAAGGAAATGCCTAGGGAAAGGAATTAAGCGAGTGAGTGAGGATAGAGAGACTAAGCAAAGTAGTGGTCAAAATAGAACGAATTAGATAAAAGATACTATTGTTTACACCGATCGAATAGTAAAGCGAGGTAAAAGAGGGAATTAAATTTGAACCAATAAGTATGAGCGGAGTAGATTTAGTGAAAGGTTGTACGAATTAGAGAAATAGAAATGAAGTAACGAACGAAATTTTAAATGTAAATTGGAAGCCGATAAAAGAACTCAGGGGAAAGAATATAAGAAGAAGGGGGAGGGATTTGATTAGGTTAAGAGGTTAGAAAATTAACATGAGCAACGTGTAAGTAAACAATAGGAAATAACGAATGAACAACAAAGAGTTGTAGGAAGAGAAATATAGCAAGAAAAACTAAAGTGTCGAGCTATTAGAGTAAGAAAGAGAAGTTAGAGGAGAAAACCTATGAATATTAGGAAATATCCGCAAACGAAAATAAAGAATAAAGAGTAGAAATGAAAAGATAATTGAACCACATAAAGTACGAGAAAGTAAAGAAAAGAGAAATGATAAGAAAATGAAAGGTAAAGAGAATAGACACGGTGCAAGTTGGTCATGAGACCCTGCGGCCCGAGCGCAGGTTGGTCATAAGACCCTGTGGTTTAATAAAATTGAAATCGAGCGCAGGTTGGTCATAAGACCGTGTGGTTTGATAAAAGAGAAATCGAGCGCAGGTTGGTCATAAGACCCTGTGACTCAACACAAGTTGGTCATAAGACCCTGTGGTTTAATAAAAGAGAAATCAAGCGCAGGTTGGTCATAACACCCTGTGACTCAACACAGGTTGGTCATAATACCCTGTGGTTCAATAAATAAGAAAAGAAAAGAAAGGAAAAGAAAGGAAAGTGTAACATCCCAAATTTTAATTCCAAGAGTAATTAGAATAATGATAAGATTTGGAAGTAAGGATTATTCTAAAAAGGATTTAAAATGATGGATCAGGAGTTCTTTGAGTGCCATAAAGGAGTCAAGGAGCATTGGCATCAGAAAGGAAATTTAAAGAAAACCAAACGAGTGTTAAAATCGATGTTTTCAATGTTATAAACACCCTATATTAGAATAATCGATTAACCAGTTGACCTGGTAGCTTGTAAAAATCAAATGGCCATAACTTCTTCGTTAACCGTTGTATCTTGCTCAAACTTGGAAGCAAGCTCCCTAATAATTCCAACTTCACATCCAACGGTGGGTTTTGGGTTTTGAGCTCTAAATATTTAAATCCTAATTTTTCTCCCTATTTAGAAACTTTAACTATTTTCTGACTATTCTTGGTTCTAATATCTAACACTGGGTTTTTCTCTTACTCTTACCTCCTAAGTCTAATATTTCCCCAATTAAATTAGGAAAATAAAATTAGGGATGTTACAATTCTCCCCCACTTACTGGAATTTAGTCCCCGAAATTTCGTTCAATTCCGTCAAATGGAGAACCATCCCAGCCAAGGGGTTTCTCAACTACGATACTCACCTCATTTTGGTTCTACTCCCCCACTTGGAATCGGCATACTACTGGCATCAGTACACCACTAGGCTTTGGTACTCTGTGAAGAGTACGAATTATGGTTCGATTTTTATTGGTCTCGATGCGGTCTTCTAAGGTTTACACTTAATGAAGAGTGTGTGTGGCTGGTAAAATCCAAGAGCCTTGCTGACAAGACTCCTAATGGGTCTTAGACTCTCCAAAATCAGGTTTAGCTTCCTAAGGAATTTGGAAATGGTCTACCAATTTAACTAGTTCTCTCAAGGATCCTATCTCAACGGTTGGAAAAAAGGCACTTTTACATCCTATGCTATAATGCCTTCATGGTTCTGTCTATATTCCTACTCAAAATTTACAACTTATTTTCTATTTCTAGGGCCCTAGTCAAACACATACAACTTATCAAAACAAACATAGAACATATAAACAGACTTCGACATTCAAACATTCATAACCCCAATACACATCATCATACACTTCAAACATAAGTCTTACTCAATTCCTACTTCCTTCTAAGCTAGTTCTAGTTTACCTTACCTAACTTAGGGTTAATCCTTAATCTACACACATATTCATAACATTCAACACATATTCAGAAATTAGTTCAAAAAGGGATTCGGAAAACAGGATTTGCATGATTTTCATTCAAATACATTTTCATCATCTACATCCCTAATGTTGTGAAAGTTTACAAGTAGTGTCCCTGCATATAAAAGGACATTGTTATAAATTTTTAGGTCAATCAGAGTTCATTAGGTCCAGTTTTAACCCTACGACCACTTAGTCAAAGAATTGTAATTTGTCGGGGCTGAACCTAAGTCAAATTTGTTTTAAAAATAATAGGGAATTCCAAATGACCTCAAATTTTAAAAAGGGGCAACTCATAAACTTACTCAAAGGTTGAGTAAAATTGTCCAACCGATCGGAGCACGTTAGATTGGATTTGTTTCAAAACACTAATTTGCTCCAATTAGCTTGGAATTTTACATAACACATTGATCCAACCTTATGGTACTTATGCCAAACATATCAAATCAAACTAGTATCCCAAGCCCAAAAACTCTGCTTTTTCGTTGTATTTAAAAACCTTGATTTCCCAATCAACAAGAATCCATAAGCACAACAACATATCTATGGGCTAGCATAATTTCCTAAGAAAACAAACTTATTCATTTATCATTCAATTCCAAACATACATATATAGCATCAAACAATTCCTAAGGTTCAATCTCTTAATTAGCATACTCTAATGATGACTATTCGTCACTAGTTTAGACTCTAGGGAAACACTAAAGTAAACACCTAGTTCCTAGGAAACATGAGTCTATTCATTAGGAATGACTACATCCCCCCTTACATTCATTACAACTACACATTCAAGTAAAACAAAGTTTTTAACATTCAAACCATACCTATGCTATGTTGAAAACTTTGGTAAAAACAATCATTGTATATGAGGGTCAAAGTAAAACAAATGCAACTCTCATATTGTAAAAGTATTTACACCTTTTAAAATCAATGCGGAGTACCCAAAAATCAGTGATGCACACATATATATATATATATATATATATATATATATATATATCTATATGAAAACAAAATAACCGATTAGAAAATAGGTATGTATTACTTATGTTATAAAAATCGGAGTTGCATACACGAACACATTTGCAATGGTATGCTAATGGAACCAAAACCTTTGAAAATTGGATTCTTTCTTTTATGAAAAACTTTTGTGTTTGGATGAAATCTTAATGAAAAACTCAATCATCCGAACAGGTTAATGCTTTACAATCTTAGTATTTTTCCCTTGTGAAAATGACTTGGATGAAACTTTGAAAACACTTTGCAATTCAATTCCTATGTCTTTGAAAAGTATCACCTCCATCCAACCTCGGGAAAGTTTAGGTGAAGGAGTATAATTTACTTAGGATCAACAAACTCACAGAAAAGGAAATATGCTCTTGGTTTAGAAAACTTGTTTTGGTTCATCTTCAAAAGTTGGAATAATCACATCCCTTTGACTTTGAGCTTGAAGGCTAAGTTTCATTCCAAATTGATTAGTGTCGTATGTAAAGGTTTCTATTTAATCGGCGCATAGTTTGAACCAAACAATAAGTTAGTTCACCGCTTGATTACTTAGAAATCCTTAGTTTTCTTATTAACCTCTCAAAAGTTCATCATACGACCTAACCTTCAATTTGGGAAGATTTTCGATTCCTTTCAACATAATGAAATTCATTTGAAATACTATCAAGTCTAAATGTCAATTAATTTCCAACATCATACCATTACCCTTGGAACTCAATTGATCTCTTGATAGCATGCCATTTCATGAGAAAGTTTTCAAAATAGTTTTTACACTTAAAACAAATTAGACATTCACAGCCAATAGTAAACATCATCAAAAAGTATAATTTATCAGTTAGATAACATAAGACAACACATAACAATTAATCACTTAGGTAACCACAAAACAAATAAATAGCATCACACATAAACGTATATATATATATATATATCACACATATAACCTAACACACTACAACCACTAAGAGTTTTATGCCTCTAATTGCTTAAACCTATAGCTAACACTCTGCACCAACTTGGGTTTCTGACCTTCTGATCTAGGCCTAAGACTCTAGCCACTATCATAGCTAATTAGAATTCTTGAACTCACTATCCTCCTATCTCAAAACAAAGCAACTCTTACTACCCCTCCGCTGCGCAACTCTGACATAACTCAAATACCTTCTAACACCTTTCCTATTCTTAGGCCTAGGAAGTAAATTCAACAATTATTTGATTGCCTTCGAGGACTCAATGATACAATCTTCCAATTAAATGTAAATCTCGAGGGTACCATCTCGATTCTACATCATACTGGAAAATAGAATCACTTATCGTACAACCTGAGTTCCAATCAAATAATAGGTGACCCACTTTCCATTCAAAAGAGAGTTTCACCGTTTTATTTTAAAGAAAAGTGTCAATTATCTGTCATATTTGAAATAGACATACTTAATTCAAAACTAAGAGTTAATCCTTCCCGTTGGGGTAGTAATTTCATGCTCTGTCCCGTTGGGAGTTTTCCTTTCCCTTAGCCTCTACTTTCTGTCCAATTCTAATTATAACAAAGTTACACTTGAAAAATTATGTTTCACCCTCTTTAAATTGAAAATACCACCTTATAATCACCAACTGTGACTCACTTTGTGCTAACACTAATGAGCTGTACCAACCTCAACAAAATGCATGCATAAATACTAATGTATACCACTAACCTATGATACATAACCAACTATTTATTGGTTGCTCTCAAGTGGAGCAACACATGGGAGATATGGAAATCCATACTCCAAAGTCGAGGATTGCAACCATTGCTCTGATACCATAAAATGTAACACCTTCCATTTTAATCCATTATACCATATTATTATAAAAGTTTTTTAAAAAAATTTTGACAGGGTTTATTCTAAAATTTGGACTTTCCCTTTATGATTAAAACCTGTCACCTGTCAGCCAGATTATTCAAAAATTAATTTATTCGTTCAGTTACGTCAAAATACTTACAACAGAATAGATGAAAACCATGTTCCAAAATGAAATTAAGATTTACCAATTAAAAGTGGAATATCACCATTCTACCAGTAAATACATATAATTTTCCCAAATGTTAAACCAAATGGTGATAACCCAACAGTTTATATAAAAAGTCCTGAATACAAAATAATCCTACATTATATACTAAAAGAGCATAGGTTGATTGTGAAAAGGGATAAACCCAATGTACATAGGGTTACACCTTAGCGTACCCAACCTCGGTCTTCTGGCAAGCTGTAGTGACTCTTTCCTCAATACCTAAAATGGTCAACACAGAGAGTGAGATATAACTCAAAATCAAAGGAAACACCTAAAGACAGTAATAAAACATAATAAAAAACATGACACCCAAACATATAACTAAATATATAAATATATAGTTATGCCCTATTCCCTTCTAATGCCATATGATGCCATGTATGCAATGATGCAATGCACCGCCATTTTCCATAATATTCCATGTACCATTTCCATATTTCCGTATACTTTCCATAATATAACCATATACCATGGTTTTCCATATATCCTCACATCGCCCTCCTCACAATTGGAAAAGATCAACTAGGAGTAAGTGTCCCCCAACCAATGCTTGCACAGTACTTCGCGTATAATCGTCCTTCGTACAATTTGGGCCGTTTTACCCAAATTGGCTATAGCAGGGACCACTTTGCACTAGTCATGATGTGTGTAAGTGACCGATAAAAACTATTATAGTGTGCACAGGACCAATCCCCGACTTATCCAGTACTTCGCGTGAATTCGTCCTTCGTACTGGCTTAGGTCCTCTAGTGGATCAAAGTCCTCTATAATAGTTTTCCGCGATTGTTTAAATAACACAATCTAGTCACTATAACACTCTCGTCCGTCGATTCTATGGACCTTCGCGTGAATTCTTCCTTCGGTCCATAGAATGTTCACGAATCTTTTCCAATTCCTAACGTCCTTCCTCACTTCTTAATGCACGTGTTTCTACTTATTTTAATTTAATTTGAATAACCAAGCCTTTATATATAATCATATTCCTTTTTCCTCTAACTTAGGGTAGATTAATTAATCCAACCATTAAGGTATAGTTCTTTTATAAGTTATTAATTATAACTTAAGAAAATCCAACATAACCACTTTGCACCATAATCAAGTTCCAAGCATAGAAATATGCATAATAATAACAGCACCACACAAACAGCTAATTAATGCACAAATGAAACATAATCAAACACTAATTTCACCATTCAATACATAGAGAAAATCTAGGGTTTCTAATACTACTTAACCAATCAACAATTAAAACCTAACACATGCATAATATTATATACTTATTACTAAAAATAGGTCCTCCCTCTAATTAGGAGAATATCTCCTCTCTTACCTTTTAGAGAGAGAAATTGAGAAGGTGAAGGGTTGAGAGCCACAACCCACATCTTGAATCCACACCTCTAGCTCCCTAATTCCTTGCTCCAAACCACCTTCCAAGCCTTAATTTGAACTCCTATGGCAAAACCCCTTTGATTGAAGAAGTTAGGGTTTATGTTGGGTAGAGAGAGAAAACGTGAGAGGGAGAGAAAGGGAGAGGGTGATGGTCTTAGTTTCCATGATGGAGGGTTTTATGGTGCCATAACTTAAGAAGATTGAGTGTTGTTGATGGTGGTTTGGTTCATGGAACCAAGAAGAGAAGAAGAGAGAAGATGGAGAAAAGAAAACAATGGGAAATGCCACTAAAATTCGTGTTTACCGACTTAAATCTGGTGCACAGGGTCGTGGATATCGATATCCACTCGATCCACCTATGGATATAGATATCCAACATCGATATCCCTATGTTGGATATAGATATCCAATGTTAAAAATGACAGCACCTTTCGCACTTCAAATGGCCATAACTTCTTCGTTAACCGTTGGATCTTACTTAAACTTGGAAGCAAGCTCCCTAATAATTCCAACTTCACATCCAACGGTGGGTTTTGGGTTTTGAGCTCTAAATATTTAAATCCTAATTTTTCTCCCTATTTAGAAACTTTAACTATTTTCTGACTATTCTTTGTTCTAATATCTAACACTGGGTTTTTCTCTTACTCTTACCTCCTAAGTCTAATATTTCCCCAATTAAATTAGGAAAATAAAATTAGGGATGTTACAGTGGCTGTCCAGAATTTTTATTGAAGTATTACATGTATTTGAAAGCATGAGTTTTACATGTTTAAGGTTATAGTTAAAGCGAGATTGTAAAATTGAAGTTTTTCAATGTTTTCGGGTTCGGGTCAGCTGCTGTCCAAGATGGACCAGCCACTAACCTATTCATCTTTAAAATGTGTGCTAATTGTTTTATACTGATATTGAGGAATTTAAAATGTTAAAGAATTTTGGAACGATTTTGGATAAAAGGGTTTATATTTTGATTTTACTCGAAGGATTTCAATTTGAGTTTCAAAGAGTGACTTTAATTTTGGGATGAATATTTGGATTAGATTATATTATTAATATGCGATGTCTGTTTTAAGTATTTAGAGGATGTCAGTAGTGGACGCATGTCGAAGAATCGCATCAGTAAAAGCTTTTGGGAATTCATCGACTCTCGAGGTGAGAGAGCAACTTTCCTAATACACCGTGGTGTGTAGGTAACATGTTAAGTTGTTCTTGGCCATCTCAAAAGCCGGAACGTGGGGTCTAAGAGTCGGTCGTATAGTGGCAGTTGATTGTGCATGTTTGGCCACTTATAGCGGGACTAAGACATCCCTTTTTGGTTATAATGATATGACATGATGCTATTTATTTATGATGATGAGATGTTATCGAAGGATGCGCTTCAATAAGACTCAATAATAAAAGTAACAAGCATAACAAAGTTAGGAGGTTGAATAATAATAATAAGACAAGAATTATGAGAATATTACGGCAATGAGTTCAGTGAGCCTATGGGCACGAGGATGACTTGGAATGATGGCAATAGGAAGATTGAATTTAAGGCTTGTGATGCCAAGGGAAAGGGAGAGATGATCATGATAAATGGAAGTGTCGGAAATGATAAAGTGGAAATGATAATTGGGAATAATGGAAGTGATCAAATGTGGCGATGATAATAATGTGCATATGTTCTTGTTGTGTTTGTTATTTAATTGATTATAACTTAATATGTGCCTGCTGTAATTCCACACCGTCGGCTTTCCACCCGGAAACGCTGACTCTCTCTGTCTTCTGGTTGTATGTATTTCTATCGGTCTTTGTCGACCAATTAGATAATGGGTGCATGGATTAAAGAGAACCCAACGCGAAGGATCTTTTTTAGTAAAGTGCTCAGATGTGGAAAAAGGGGGGAGCATGGTTTGGCGAAGGCATCTGCACCAGCTTCTAGCGAAGAGAGCCATTTGTTCCCTTCAGTGCCTATCATGTCTTGTTGTGATGCGATAGTTTGGTTCAGGTAGACTGCTGGCAATTCGATAAGTGTACCGATCGCACAAGCAATAAAGAGTAAGTAAAATTATCGTTCCACTCGGGGATTACAAATTGTTTCTAATTTCTTTCACTTAATTGCAATTACTATGTATAACTTGTATAGGTTTTGAGTTTAGAAAGGAATGTAGAATTAAAATTATGAAACAATTCAGAAACTAAATAGGATTTAGAAGCAAATATGGCAAAGGTTAGGAACTTGGTTTCATTGTAGGATCAGGTTATTAATTATGAAAATATGTTTTCCTATAAATCAAAAACTCCAGAAACAATAAAAGCTAGATCCCTCATGCCTTTTATGTTTCTTACCCCTTAATCCCTTAAGTGAGTTTTAATTTATAAGAGTTATACAATTACCCAAAAGTATTCCTACGAGTTGAATAATTATATTGTTTGGTTGAAAGGCCTAATCTTAATCCTAATTTTCCAATTAAGGTTCATATTACCAAAGCAAAACATAAAGTGATCAATTCTATGAATTGTAATTAAAACACAACCAAACAATTGATTTAAAAGGAAAAAAATTAGTTCATGAATAAACAACCAAATTAAGATCCATACAAATCCACCTTATTCCTAACAAGAGGTTCAATTATACATATTGGAAGAAGAAGAAGAAGAAGAAGGAGGAATGGAATAAACTAATAATGGCTTAAATATTCTTTTGGTCCTTTATCTTATTTTTAGGTTTCAATTTGGTCCTTCATCTTTAATAAGAGTCAATTTAGTCCTCTATGTTTTTAATGTTTGTCAATTTCATCATTCTGTCATGTTAATGTTAAATTTTCACAAGAATATACTGATTTTGCTTAAAATTCCTTTTCTAGTCATCATAATCTGCATTGTATCATTGTAATTTGTAATTTTTAAAACAAAAAAGGCAAAAATGTAAGTGAATTTTTACCCTAAAAAACTGGAAGGACATTGAAATTTTATCAATCAAAGTATCAAATATGATGAAAAATGTAAATTTTGACGAGCAAATGCAGATTCTGATTACTGGAATAAGAAACCTCTTACAAAATCAGTATATTTTGGTGAAAATTTAACATTATCATGACAAAAGGATGAAATTGACTAATATCAAAAACATGAAGGACTAAATTGACTCTTTTCAAAGATAAAGGACTGAATTGAAACCGAAAAATAAGATACAGGACCAAAAAAGTATTTAAGCCACTAATAATCACAGACAATAATCAATTTACCCCCAAGAGATCTTCAATCATCAAGTGGATCCCTCCAGCAATGTTGATCTCCAATCCTTGTTCCTTGTCTCCTTGCTCTCAATTGCATAACAGCCTCTCTTCTCTAATCCTAATTTTATTCTAATCTCTTATTTGGCTCTGAAAAGTCTACCTAACCTAAAGGAAAAACCTATACTTAAAGTCTACAACTAATCCCAATTGATATGATATGATAATATCCTATTAGAATAATTTAATCTTTAAGAATCTTATCTACAAATAAAATTTATCATTAAAATCCTTTTAGAATCCCGTATTTGTGTCTGACAGCAACTTCGGCACTGCTTTTGACCCCCAAGATGGACGAATTTGAGCAAGTCTATATATGGAAAAGTTGTAGATTTTTTCCTTAGCTTTAAAATGATACCTAGATCGCCTCATTTGGATAAGCGTAGCTCAAGTTATGATCAAAACAGCGAACAGTGTCACTATCTCGTGGTGCGCGCCCTGGACGTGTGTTACCTGCTCCGGCTCCGTTTCACTCCGTTCTTGAGTCATTTTCAAGGTCTTTTCATCCTCCTTCATGCTCCATATTTATTTTCTTCATTTAAGCTCCGAAAGTACCTGAAACATACCCAAAACAGATCAAAACGTTTAAAGGATTCTAAATCACCTAACTTCCTAAAAACTATACAAAAGTCCTAAATTTGCAAGAGAAACAAGCCAAATACATAGTAAAAGGGAGTCTAAATCATACTCAAAACATCATATATTAGACCCAAATCATAGACTCACATAACTTTACTCAGATATCATGTAACCCCTATACTGACAATAACATTTCCAAACTTGATATTTGAAATAGTATTTTGATGAATTGTGATTATGGTAAGTCGGGTTTCAAACGCGGTGTTGGTAACATCTCGATTTGGAACTTGATGAATGATGATGGGCATGAATGATTTAACTATGGAATGCAATTGTTTTAAAAGTGTAATGTTTTATGATAACGAGTTCATGCCCATGTCACCAAATTAAAAAAACAAATTTGACCCTTATTTTTATGAATTAAATAAAAGAAATTTCAAGTTTCTAAATCGGGGTGTTACACCTTCCATCTGCCGTGTGGGGAGACTACGGTGACTTTGGATGACGTTTCGTCCCTGTTGCATATTCCTGTGAGTGGCCGACTAATCCAGTGGGATAAACCGTCGAAGCCTGAGGCTGTGGTTCTGTTACAGGAAGTTCTGGGAGTGTCTGCAGAAGAGGCCACTCAAGAGGTCAATCGCACAAAAGGTGGTGCGGTTGCCTTCAGCACATTGGAGAGGTGGCTGGCGAAGTTCATCCATCAAGGACGGTACGAGCACGCTGCAAGGTGCTACTTACTGTACCTTGTTGGATCGACTCTGTTTATTGACAAGATTGTCAATAGCACCGGAGTTCAGTACCTGTAAGCACTGGAGGATCTGCATGCTGTAGGAGATTATGCATGGGGTGCGTCCGCGTTGGTGTATTTATACAATCGGTTGGCAGATGCCACAATGAAAGGGAAATGGCAGTGTGCCAGTTTCACATCACTTCTGCAGGTAACATGTGTTATATTTAACTTATTTTATTTATAAATTTTTTAAGCATTAAATTCTATTTATCTTATTAACAACATGTCTCAACTCATTCGCAGACTTGGATCTTGGAATATTTTCCAGGACTTGGATTTGGCACTCCCAAGGATGATTATAATGAGGCTCATCCAAGAATATTCAAGTGGTTGTCCCCTCAAAGCCCTAATGGTGCAAAAGTTACTTTCAGACAGCACCTGGAGACCACTAGGGCTGATCAGATTGTATGATCCGACCTGGAGACCATTAGCTCACTATGATCTGAGGCATGGCATCATCACTTTCAATCAAGTTGTGAAGCCGCTCTAGAGCCCATGTGAAATACGAAGCCTTTTCAGCCATATAACAAAAAGCAACGTGGAACGTCTTCTCTGTGGATGTTTGACCTACGATCTCAAGAAGTGGATACCTGTATCTATTGGTTTTGTAGGTACTATCCATAACAAGAACAATACTGAATGAATGGAATAATGATATTCCACTTGGGTGTGCCCAAAAAATGATCTTCAACACATCACTTTCTTCGTTTTTTACATAATGTGTCACATATCCAGTAGAAGTCAATCTGTGCAATAAATGCCACATCTGTGTCCTAGGATGTCTGATACTTTTTCTATATCGTTGACTCTCATTGTTCACTTGTCTCAAGGTTGTAGTATTGTTCTTGTTCAGTTCTTTCAAACTAATGAGAAATTCTTTCGGTTTAACCCCTGCCTTTGTCAAGTTCTGGATTAACTCCTTTTCCTCTTTGGTTGGCCTACCATAATGACCCTCCAAGCTTTCACATGGTTTGTGATTGTGTACGCCACATTTGACCAAAAGCATCCAACCTTTTCCATTATCAAGATCCCAGACATTAATCCTGAAAGGGCAATCAGACTTGCGACTACTCGATACAGACATCACCTCACCTTTTGTTCTTTTCCTATATTTTCCATTTCTTTTGCAAGCAAATAAAACCCTAGGTCTTCTCTTATATGTCCCTCCGCTTGTGTCTGACCGATATATAACGATCACATGTTTTTGTTCTTTTCCAACAGATTGAACCCAACGGATTAATTCGTCTCTACTTGCGAAAATCTTATTATGTGAAAAGTTATCACTATAATCTGCAATAGCATTGTTCAAGAAAAAAAAAGTTATCTTAGGATTTAAAATAAAAAAATATGAAAAAAAACAATGTTACATTAGGATTAGGAATTCAAAATTAAAAAAATGAAAAAAACAATGTTACAATAAGAATTTAAAAACGAAAAGGAAAAAAAACATAGTTATAGTAGGAATTTAAAATTTTAAAAAAAGTTATATTAGAAATTTAGAATAAAAATAAGTAATATTAGGATTTTAAAAAAAAGTCATATTATAAATTTAGAATAAAAAATAAGTAATATTAGGATTTTTAAAAAAATTTATACTACAAATTTAGAATAAAAAAAGTAATATTAGGATTTAAAAAAAAAGTTCTTAGGAATAAACAAAAGTAAGACTAGGATTTACAAAAAAAAACCCAGGTCGTAACACTATGTTACAATCAGAAAAAAAAAACATAGGTCGTTTACGACCAGGACAAATTCAACGGTCGTAACACTAGGCTACGACCTGGACAAAATCTGTTGGTCGTGACACAGGGTTACGACCATCCAAAAAATCAGTTATGCAACATTTTAGATACAATAAATTATTGAAAAAATTCATCTTAATTAAAAATACAAATAAAAACATGTTTTTTGATACTTTATGCATGACTTTTGGAGATTACCTCGTCTTTCGGATAATTCAGGTTCAACGACAGCCATTAAAAGCAATAATATTAGTATGATGGAGAATAAGAGCTGGTACCAAAATAAAGTTTCACATGTAAAGGGTTTAGGGAGTTTTATACTAAAAAAAAAATAGGATTCAACACGGGTCGTAGGAGGTACTTACGACCTACAGGTCGTGTAGGTCGTAGCACCCCCTTACGACCCTTTAAAAAAACTAAGTTTTGACCCCTTACGACCCTTACGACCTGTAGGTCGTAGCACCTGCTTACGACCAATTGAAAAAGCCCACTTTTTGAATTGGTCGTAAGGTGGTGCTACGACTTGTAGGTCGTAACACATACTTACGACCTTTGTTAAAACTTAGTTTTTTAAAGGGTCGTAAGGGGGTGCTATGACCTGCAGGTCGTAAGTACCCCTTACGACCCGTGTAAAATTCTTGTGTTTTTAAAAGGGCATAATGGATATTATTTTAAGAGTTGGGGTGACATCCATAGACCTTGGGGTGACAAAATAAAAACCCTCGGAGTGATGACCTAGGAGCACATGATCCAAACCGGTAATCTGGGCGTATGACCCGTAACAGTCCTTAACCTGGATCCGGTCCAATAGTAACTTAGGAAAGTATCGCAAAGGGCCAAAATGGCTATGAACTCTATAAGTCAAACGAGAGTCCTAAAACAACCAATGTCCATGTTGTTATTCACATTAAATAACTTGATATATTCTAAGATTAACTATAACAACGAATAGTGATCCATATAATATATTGAGTTAATAATAAATTAAAGATAAATTTAAGAGAATGTCTCAACAAGATTAAATATTGACAATTAAGGATATATACAAGATTACGGAGTATATATGAAAATAGATAATTTGTGCTCCTAATATTTGAGAGGATAAGGAAGGATTATCGAAAAAAATAACTTGATCAACAATGAAATTCAACCTAAAGATGGTTATTAGAGTCCTATAAATACAACGATGCCTCAAAAAGCCAATATCATATATGAAATATAGCGCTCAAGCAGTATTCAAGAGACATCATATATCATTTCGTATATTGATACATTCTTCATAAACAATCGAGGAAACATAGCAATCAACTTGAAGCGCAATATCACACGAAAATGTATCCCAACCATACTCTTAGACCTAAGAAGCTTTATGCAAAAGCATAAGCTAAAACTAAAACTAAGAACTACGTAATCTTTGAGAGAAAATTTGGAAGACACATAGAATTGAAAGTATGTTCTTGCCAAACTTAATTTATTTGTTTTAATAGTTTTGTGAATCCGCATACCATAACAAATCCCATTAGAATGACAAAGATCACATAAAAGAGTTTTATTTTTACCAACAAAACATTTTCTATCCAATTTAAAATTTATCTACAGAAATTTTTTTAAGGGTTGTATTGAAAATAATGTAGTCAATACATTAAAAAATTTAAAATTGTGATTTTTAATGCCATACATCTAGTAGTTTTTTATTTTCTTAAACAATGTCATTAAAACACTAGTTTTTTTCCCCAAGGTATAATAACACGGTGACTAATCTTTTCGAATACTGACTAACATTTTTGTGGACAATCCTCCCAGTAAGATTTCTTTCATTCACAAAAATCAGGAATTGAATCTCAAACTACTTGTTCAAGTTAACAGCAGATCTAGTTCCCATAAGTGCTAGCCTCCACCGAGAAACATTGATTAAATAACACACAAAATATGTTTTGTCGTCATAGCTATCAAATTCTGGAACAGATGTACCCTTTGAGGTATATGGAAATACATGACGTATAAAATGTATAGAATTAAGTATTTTACCACAATAAAGAAACAGCTTTAGTAATGCTACAAATAACAAAGAATGGATACAACAATCCAACTCCTGCATCATTCCACTTCTGGAATCGACCAGTGCTGAAATAAATAAGGGGTTACATATAAAGGTGGCAATTCATGTAAATTGGTGAACATCATCAACCAAGCTAAATTTATAAAATCCAAACCAATGCCAAAAATTCAAATTGCTGAGTAAAGCTTCCCTTACTAGAGAAGCCTAAGGTGCGCCGTATCATTCAGCCTTTTTATCTGCCAACCAGTTTTCAAAGAATGCTGTAAGACAGTTACTGAAGAATCTTCAATGCAAAACTTGTGTGACATCAGTGGGCTACATCCAAGAAGGCCAGTCAGGAGACATTTAATTGGCACGGAATGAGTAAATAATCCTATACAAGAAACTGGTGGTGAATAGCTGGTGAAACTAGAATTATGCATGGAACTTTGGTGGTTGACATTGGCAGAAGAAATTTCGTCTTCGGTTATGTCTCCAGTGGATGTCACAGATTGTAGCCTGCTCTTACCAGATCTTTTCCTTGAGAACACAGGTCGATGTCTATGTTGCGAATCCCATTGGTTTGAATGGAGGGAAGGTCCATCTTGGTCATGAACTGAATTTGTCAGAGCATGGGAATTGTGCTGGGCAAATGGCTGGCTGTCATTTTGATGTGATGATAGATCTAATCTCAATTTTTCGGGCAACCCCAGGACAGTCCCATTTAAGAAGTGAATCATTCGGAATTCTACTTGTCTAAGTGATTCTCCAGAAGGTGGGGTAAAATCCGGCTGGAACCTGTCAATGATGCCCAGAATTTCAGGTGTATAGATTTCTGATCGATGGCAGCCCTCCCAATTTCCTTGACTCATTTCTGAAAGAGCATCTGAGGATTGAATTTGTTCCTCTGAAAAATTGACTTCCTGTCAATTGAAACTACCAATCATGAGATTTCAAACACTAGATTATGTAATATAAATAGTCATTCTATCATCAGCAGTGAAGTGAAATTCTGAGAACACATGAAGTTAAAATGTATAATAATCATTATCATACTCTACAATTCAAACACACTTCTGGCTTAGGACATGCTAATATGCCAAATTCCCTTCTTAGCATTTTACTACAGATTCAGGTAAACTAATTCCTTTAGTTGATTTTTGTCCATGCCTTCCAGCCACTCTACTCTCAACCACATTAGTCTGAACAAGATTATTTAGTGCCAGCATCAAAAATTGAATTTGCCATTTGAGTTCTTATAAGTTCCACCTTTTCCATCCTGCTTTGATTATATGAAGAATAACTTTTATGCCATTACATCATATAAGTCAGCTGTCAGCAATCAATATAACTCAACAGTAACAGTCAGATGTGCCATCTTCAGCATTGTCCCCCATTCCCTTCCCCAATTTCACAGACACACTATTTGTCTCATATTTACCTACCTTGAAGGCTGGTTCCAATTTTAGAAAAATAGCATCCACAATGTGAGAATATTTCAACAGAAAATACTCAGAGTGATCTTTAGAAGGTGTAAACACTCATTTTGGTCCTCCAAATATATATGTCAAATCACATTATACGTTCATTCATTAGCAACATCACAAGAGTTCCTCAATGATAACTAGTGCCATCGCTTTCATCAATCAAGGACAAATTTTATGGCATAAATCAGGCACTGAAAGATCAATTTAATGAATTCTCACTGAGTACCAATTTGATATATTTATAAATTCATGACTGTTGTCATTGTGATGACAATTATATCTTTGAAGTATCAAAATGGACATTTAATCTTCGATAAATGAAATCAGAAGGTTATCATTTCTATCTCAATATTAAAAGGAAATGATAAATTTCATAGGCATCTAGCATTATTTCCATCAAAATTTCCCTTTAGGCATTCCAAGTTCAACAGACAGCATAACTACTGGCAAATTCACCCAACATATGGAAGACAATAAATGATCTACTTTCTTGTGTTTTTATCTCATAACATCATCCCCTAGATCTAAACTATATAAAATTAGATCAACCAAGACGTAAACAAGAAGAATTACAAGGAAAATATTTGAATCAGTGAGAATGTCACACTTGTTTGTCATTTTTTTTCCTCCACTTTTCATTGAGTTTGAGTTGCAACAATTCTAACCTCATCAATAAATTAAAAAGAGGCCAGTGCTAAATTTCAAGTTGCAAAAGAAACAATTCACAGCCGATATCAGATTGATATTAAAATATTATATGTGAAAACCAACAAGTTGTAGTAAAACGAACATCTCAAAAGACAAGTTCTCCAGTAGTCTTCAAGGTTAGAAGAGTTCCATATAACATACTAGCATAAATAACAATCAAAACCATCACTAATTGAAAGCACAGGCTAACCCTATTAGAAAGAAAATATGACATCTTGAAATGTAACCACAGTCAGAAGATGTCAATTCAGACTCAGAAAGATGCCCATAGAATGTAAAACAACAACACTCAACATTCTTTCAGGTAAGCTGTGATCAAGAATGGACGATCATTAGCTAAGTTGCTCTCCAACATTTCGATCAGTCACTAGATCAATTATTTCCTTCTCAACCATACTCAAATTTACAAATCCAATGCCATTTCGTCATCTCCAACTACCAAAATTTAAACTCATGCCATTCAATACCCATCCCCCAGCACAAATTCCAACCAACAATGAAACCTTCTCTCATTACGTGTGGGATAAACTGCATAAATCTAACAATGTCATAATGTCCTTTAACAATTCATGTCAATAGCCAAACCATTTGCCTCTAGTGATTGGGCTACCATCGATCTGATCTACTCTCCTAACTGAGGCACAATTCTATTTTAACAATAAAACCACATGCCACTACTCCTTCAATTCAAAGCATTTATCTACCAAACAACAATTAAGCACATTCAAAAATGAGAACAACTACCTTACATACTGCTACTGCAGTAGACCGAGCTCGATCCAATGGCGACGAATACACAGAGCTGAATCGAACCCCGTGAGACTTCAGAAACACAGCCAAAGCCCTGGCCTGGCGCTTCCCATTCGCAGTCAGCGACGCGGCGGGGCACCGGCCCCCGACCAAATCCGGCGACAAATTCAACTCACACTCCCCATGGCTGATCAGGAAAACCTCAATCACCTCATCCTCCGCCATCATCGCCCCATTCATGGAGAAGCTCCGCGAGAACCCCGACGGCGGCGGCGAGGGCAGCGGCGACAGCGGAGCCAGGACGTTGTAAGGATCCCAGACCTTGATCGACGGGCCGAGGAGGCGCGGCGTGCCGAGAGACGAGAGCTGCGGCGATAGCGGCGACGCCGATGCGTGACACGGCAGCATCTCCGGCTCTTGCTCCAGAACCTTCTTCACCGTCTCATTGTTTCTTACAAGCTGGTGGGGCCCACCCAAGTGGTGGTGGCCGTTGATGTTCCTTTGGATTACGCCATCATCATCATCTTCTTCTCCTTCTTCATCTTCTTGTTCCTCTTCTTCATCTTCGCTTTCTTCTACCACTTGCACTGATTGGTTCACTCCCATTTTTAAAAGACTTAATGAAACGACGTCGTCGGTTGAGTTTCGATGCAAAGTTTATATTTCATATATGAGGTGGTGCGGCATCAAAAATTGAGGATTTGAGAGAGATGGATGAGATCTGAAGTGAGGTGAAAAATAAGTTATGTGTTTGGAAAAAAGAAAAAAGTTTGAAGATTTGTTGGGTGAATTGAAAAGGTGGGTGAATTGATTGATGGGTAGAAGAGTAGATCTCAGAGTGCCACTTTGAATGGTCTTTGGGAGCGAACTTTCATTGTGTTGGAATTGTTTGACCCATCAATCAGCTCAAGCACATTACACTATTATTACAGTGTTTGATTGAGGAGATACTGTGTTGCATGAATAGGTACCGGTATCCGGTATAGATGAGGTTCCGAATTAATCCCTCCGTTCCTATTTATCTGTCTTATTTCAAACAAAACACGTTCTTTAAAAAATGCAATCATTACTTAGATTTTTCAATACGTTAATTATGTTTTTTCCCACTATACCTTTTTTCTTTCTATAATCATTATTTATCTTTCACTACTTACGAAAACCAATACCCTATTAAATAGCGATAGACATGAAAAGTAGCATTTATTATACCTTAAAATAATCAAAAGGACATATAAAAAGAAACAAAAAACTTCTCCAAAAACGGACAGTTAAATAGAATTAGAGGGAGTATGGTACTCCCTAGTCTCATTTTTTAGAAAAATATTCATGTTTCATATGCAGTTTTATAAAGTTTTTGTGATATGTTTTATATGTATTGTTTTTTTTACCAAACCTAATATATAATTAATGTTATTTTTCTCAATACACTCATATTTATCACACTCTCTTTTTCGCTTTCAATATATTTCTCTCTTAGCTTCAATTATAATGATTATATTGGAGCATTAGAGCCAAAACACCCTAAATTTCTAGGTCATTTAATCATCTTAAAATTCGTGCATAACCTTAAAAAGCACTACTTATGAAACGGAGGGAGTAACTAATTTACACTTATTAAGAAAGTTAGTTGAGTATATTTAATTTTCTCAAATTCATAATAAAAATAAACTACTCTAGTAAATTTACATTGAGAACGAAACAAAAATTAAATGACTTAACCATATTATGAGGATATTTTAGAAATAATTGTATTGGAAATAAAAAGTTAGTTAATCTTTTCTTATGTTAGTGGAGTATTTTTTTTTTTGCTTATAAATAAGACTAGAGGGAATAATTTTTTAAAATTAAGGTACAAGTATAAAAAAAATACTTATAAAAATTAGAAAAATAAAAATTTAAAGAGAGGAGAAGTAAAGGAGTTGTATTTTGCAAACACAAAATAGGAGTAAGGGAAAATAAGGATAATAAAGACATAAAGGAAAATCACAAAAAACCAAGTTAAACAACAAAAAATTGAGCAAAATCATAAAAATCAGTAAAATAATTGCAAAAAATCATTCTCGAACGTATCCCAAACCATATCCAGCCATACCCAATTTTTTTTTTTTTAATATGATACTTACCCAGTGTACTCAAACCATACTCGTACCCGGTACGTGCATGCCTAGAGAACTAGAGTACCTATGCTTCATAGACTAAACTATCACTTTAGTTCCTCACTTTGTAAGGAGCTTTCACTTTAATCCCTGATTTTTCAATAATTTCTCTTTAGTCCCTCACTTTGAAAAAAGTTAATCACGTTAGTCCCTAGCAACGTTCTCCGTTAATGGATGTTAACGTGACCGTTAACTTATGATATCATGTTTCATTTTAGTCTTTAACTTAAAAATTTAAATGTACTTTAGTCCCTCACTATATTAAGAATAATTTTATAGTGTATTCCTTAAGCCGTAGCTACACATGGAACTATACTAGGTGGTTCTGTTAGCTAGAGGTTGAAATGAATTGCAATCATTTGAAAACCCATGATTTGCATCCATGTGGTCTTCCATCTAGATTCCCTTTAAATATATCAAAGAAAACTTGTGCATATATTTGTAAATTATGAAGAAACTAGAACATGTAACGACACTTGGTTAATGTTCTTGTCTATGATCAACAGGAAGATTTGTCAAAGGTGGACAGGAAAAGGACACGTTGGCTGCTTGCATTATTTCATGTGTCATAGTGTAGTGTTTTGAACCAGGATCAACCTTAAGATTATGAGGAAACCTAAGGACAAAACCTTGTTGAGTATTGCTATAGGACTTCTTAGGATTTTTGACTATCTAGTTGGGATATCCAAGGTCTCCGTAGTCAACAATGTGTGTGACTGTGTTAACTTAGGGATGAGAGAACGTACCTTAACCCCTATAGCATGGTGGTTCTAATAGGGGAGCATTTGGGTGCGTGTGGGCTGGATAGGTAGTAGTGTTTAACTAAGACTAGGAAAGGTGTTTGCTGATAACCTTTCTAGAACCTGATAAGATAAATACTGGTAGCTATCCCTTGTTTTCTCAAGCTGTACGGGAATATAAGGAAAGAAGGTACGACTGTTGGGACCGTAACTGGTGGGATAAGGATGACGATCTATTGCTCGGATGTGGTCCTGTAGTCCTTGATTTACGCAAGTATCCCAAGCTCGGTTTGTCCCTTACTGACCAGGTGGTGGTTGGTGTTTGTTGGTTCTCTCGGTCAGTCTTTGACGGTTGGTCTGAAGCGTTCTTGGTCGGACCGAAGACAGGTCCACTACATAAGCCCCCGAGCTCGGTAAGGCATTTTAAGCCTGTGCTGAGTTTAAGGATGAGTCGAGCAATGATCCGACCGTTTATGCTAAGTTGTCTGGTGGTGGGTCTTAGCTGTAGAGCATAGTCTGTGACCTTGTCCTTTCATCTGCACGGAGGTGACGTTTGGATGTTGTCTAATGCTTCCACATGTCAATTCTTGCATTGGGAACTGATGGGTGATGATTATTTTGAGCGAATAGTCCCTTTTGCCCCTACGTTTTATAGCTGTTATCAATGGGCTTTACTATCATTTAGGCTCAGTTCATTTCCGTAGTGGAGGGAAAGTTTAGAAATAGGAAACAGTTGAATTCCTTTTTCATTTGTGCTTTGCCTTATTTCTCTTCAGTACCCTCTCTCTTGCGATTCTTCTCTACCAAAGTTCTTGTTCTTTGTTTTGTGTTCTTCTGCGTTCTTGCGACTTCGTTCTTGTGACTTCGATTCTCAAAGCTCTCTTTACAGTTGCGTTTACTGCATTCTTTTCAGGACTTCACAAGACTTTGTTCATTCTCACTTCTCACCGCAGGTATTTTTCTTTTCTCCCTCACCTTCTTTGATGTTGCTTTTTTATTTTACTTGCTTATCCTTGCGTCTTTTGCATGCATTTCTGGCTTTCTTTAGGACGTGACTAATTGTTTCTTAAGCGTTTCTTGCCTCTGCTTTCCTTGCTTTCCTTCGTTAATGGGTTTGATTTGATTTTGATTTCTGAGTTAAATCGTCTTCGTAGTTATTTTCTTTGAATTTCTGGATAATATTAGGGATAAGATGAATGAGTAATCGGTGAATTCGAGTTCCCCTTTGCCCCTTAGAGAGGACGATCAATATGCCAATGCTGAGCCATTATCTATATATTTTTCGATTGATTTGATTGAATCGAGGCAAGGAGTGTTGTATTATAGCTTCTAGTATTGGCAAAATGTTGATAAGTCAGCAAGTGTACTGGGTCAACGAGTAATATAGTCTATGGAAGACCGAATATCGTCCCACAAGGAGTTGTGTTTTTAGTATATTTTCACCTTAATGTAATTATAAATAAATCCTATAACTAAAAAGTTGGTTTAAATTAAAATTCAGATTTGAAATCAATAATTAACTAAACTAATTAATTGCTGAAATTAAATAAAACTTGAGAACTATGGGAGAAAATTGGTTAGGAACGTTGGTTGCATTGTAGGTTTCACTTATTCAACTATAATTTAGATTTTCCTTTAATTCATGGACAATTCCTCTCAAATAGCAATAATTAGATCTCTCTAACATTACCCTTATTCTCTAAATACTTAATCCTTGATCTCTCAACAAATTACAATATTAGAAAATAACATATTCAGCACAAGGGAATTACCAAATCATATAATCATTCAATCATATCTCTATAACTAAACTGATTATACCGTTAATTGCAAGGCCTATTCAAAATCCTAACTTTCATTAAGAATTAAGAAATCCAAACATAAATTGATCAGGTTTACGTATGCAATAAAAACACAATTAACGCATGAATTAAAAACAGGAAAACACTAAATCATAAACTGAAATAAGCTACGCCATACAAATTCACCTTGTTCCTAACACGAGGGTTTTAGTTACACATAGAAATAAGAAGAATAGAAGACATAATAGGGAAATTCATAGACAAATTACCCCAAATTCTTCAATCTCCAATTGCTCCAAAGTATTGGTAATCTCCCTCTTCAATTCTAATTTCTGTTTTCTCCTCTAGTTGGCTACTTAACCTAATTCTAAATCACTAATTTATATTTACAAAACAACACTAAGTAGAATCCCAATCAATTTATGAAGTTTTGGCCCAATTGGGCATGTTCTGGTGCACGTGCGCCCCAGGCGCACGCGGTCGCGCGCCTGGGGCGCGCGAGTCTGCTGTCTGGTGCACTTCTTCAGTAGGGGCGCCCCAGGCGCACCCGTCCACGCGCCCCAGGCGCACGGGACCTGTTTCGGCTCCGTTTTTCTCCGTTCTTTTTCCTACTTCAAGGTCTTTATGTGCTCTTTCCAATTCCATAATTAATTTTTGCATTTGAGCTCCAAAATCACCTGAAACACTGAACAAACGATCAAAAAGTTCAAGGGAAACTACAACTACTAAAATTCCTAAAAACTAATAAAAAGATCCTAAGTTTGCTATGAAAACAAGCCAAATCAAAGTAAAAGAGAGTAAAATGAAGTCCAAAAGATATATATATCAGACCCAAATCACTCCCCCAAACTTAGCATTTTGCATGTCCCAGGCAAAAGTAAAATAAAAATTCTAAATAAAAGACAAACTCCCTAAATCAACATATATACACTTCATCTAAGACTATGACTCATGACTCCAATGCATATTATCACAAACTATTTACACAATTACAAACCAGTTAGAGTAACAAACCCAATCAGAACTCAGAACTAGTGAACACTCTCAACCTCTCAAATGTTCCTCTCAAAAGTGTATAAGGGTAATATTTCAATTAAGCACACAAGTTCAACAATGACAAAGTGCTACCATATGCTTGACCATAGACCACCATCTCCACTGAAATTATTAATTGCACACAAAAATCAAAAGGTCTTAATATTGGTTGTAATGGGGCCTGACTAAAGTGTTAGGTGGGATATAAGAAAGAAGGAAAAATGAACTAAGGGCTAAATGTAAAAACAAATTCCCCTAGAAATCATGAATGAGCACTAAGTATATTTCAATGGAATCACAACTTTATTCTTCTCACTTTTCAATTTAATTCCTCTACTCTCTTCCTTTTCATAATTTCATATTCTTTTTCAATTTTCTCTTTTTTTTTCATTGGAAGAGAAGTAGGCACATAACACTTTACTTTTTATTTTTCTTTTCTTTTCTTTTGCATCACATTCCACTTAATTGCTCATCCAAAATTCCTAAAGTACTCCCAATAAAATCAATGCAATAATTACAGGGTACCAAAGAAAAATCATATATCTTTAAAAGGCTCAAAGTGGGCAACTAAGGAAACAATTTACAATGCAACAATCTGAAGGCCTCAAAAACACACCTAGGTGCCTTAATCATTTTCATGCATGCAATCAATCATCAATTTTGAAATGGTCACCGGTCAAGTTCTAGAGCACAATTATCAAAGTGAACACACTCATGAACGAATAGGGGTCTCAAATCATAATATTTCAAATATAACATACCCCATCAATATAAGGCTCAAAACCTCACTGGGCTAAAGTCAGTTCACTAATCACAAATTCTGAAAGCATTTGTCAAAATAACCAGTTCACAATTATATTTACAGCTCAATCAAATAAAGTCAAAAGTCAATGAGTCTAAGTCCTAAACTAAGTATGTACATGCATCATTAGAGAAAAAGTCCTAAATCTAGAATAATCACCTACTTTCACTAGAGACACAAACCAACACCAAATATGGGGAAATAATTCAAATATGAAAAATCAATTTTTATTTTGTATCCTCCTCCAAACTTAGAGGTTGGCTTGTCCTCAAGCAAACTACTCTACCTAAAAACTACAAACTAAAAATGAATAACCTACACTAAAAAAAACTAACTAAAAATGACAAGGATAAAGATTAAGAATACTACCTATCACATCCACATAAATAGAACTAAACACAAGTGAGATGTTGCTCCCCCAAACTTAATACCTGCAATGGTTAGCACTAGTGCAACAAAACACCACTAATGGTAGGAGACAGCATTCACGCCTGCACAAAACTCAGCAATATCGATGCAACAAGATAATAATCGAAATAATAATCCATGCATTAAAAATAAATTAAATCCTAAAAAAAAAAAATTAGTATCACAAGTACAGAGCGGGGGCAGGGAAAATACATCAGATATAGCAAAATAAAAACAACCCCAAACTAATCCTCATTCATCCCCCTAGCATCAGGTTCAGGCACATCCACCGGATAGTCCAACAAACTCCTCTCATAGTCCGAATAAGGGCGCAGCTCCATAGAATAACCATGATCAGCACTCTAGGCCCTCAGAATATCATCCTGGACCTCGTCCCTGTGTAACTGGACACGTTGGAACTCAGCCTGCTGCCGTAAATATCGCCCCTGCAGTGCTTGCTCCCTCATCACAGACTGCATCATGACCCTCAGGTCCTCCACACCATCCGACGACTGTGCCGATCGGCAAGAAGATCCTGCTCTATCCTGGACTGGTGGCTGGAGGTCAAGAATAATCGGTGGGTGTCTATCCTCTTTAGCTGTCTTAATAGCAAGTAAAACATAATTATCCCAGACAGCTTTAGTTAACATGGTGGCCCTCTTAATCTCAGTCATCTCATCACTCCCAGGCACTACCCCCACAGCAGAACACAATCGGTGTATCACCCAAGGGAATCCTACATATCCCTTATCACTCAAAGCAAAACGGTGCAACTGATCGGAAATCAGCGACGCCGCATCAACAACAATACAAGACTTAAGGGCATACACTAATCGGCAAATAGATGGGGAAATCTCAGTGTCATGGGAATGAGGGTACAAGTTGTGCATAATGAACCGGACCCAAAACCGGGTAGCTCCCTGCATATTCCTCTGAGACACATGTTTTGGCCTATTATTAATGTTAAAATTCCAAGTTTTTCCAGCCAAAAACAAGTGTTTCTGAAGCATATCCAAAGGATACATACCCTCATCCTCATAGCTCTCAGTGTTGAACAAAGCGGGGGTCATATTAGGCGAGTAGCTAGGAAGGCGTAAGACACGTGCTATAGTAGCAGCATCATAAGGCACTTCCTTGCCCCTCACATAAGCGACCTTCCTGTGCTCAACTGTACCATGCAACTGCTCCTCCTTCTTCTCTAATTGAGCACGCCACCAAGCATGCGAATAAAACTCCCACACCAACTTCTGACTCAAATACTCCGGTGGACCTCTAACCCATGATTCCTATTTGTTCACATTAATAACCTCCATCACCTCCTCCACACCTCTAATTCCTACCACTGGCTGACCGGAAACGGCCTCATCAAGGACCATACCAATTTCCGGCTGCACCTTCCGCTTAACCGTCTTCCCATCATAAAACTCGGCGACTTTCGGATGCTCAAAAGTCGTCCCAACCTCTCCACTACTGTCCACCATAGGCCTCTTTCCCCTTCTCAACATGTTTAAGTGCAAAAAATGCAATTGGCAAAATATCGAACACCTGGTAGGCAGCACAAAACTTTCAAAATTTTAAAGAGAGAGCTCAATCCTAACCTTCCAAATCCAAAGAAATCAGACCAGAGAAGGATAGAGAAGAGATTCTTACCTTAAAACAATGAAAAATTCGTGCTCCTTAGCCCTTTTTTATGAAAAGCCGAATTGAGAAGAGAAGAGAGGAGAATGGGGTTTTGCAAAAGTTTTGATGAAAAGGGAGAGAGATTGATGATGAGGATGATGATTAATGGAAGAGTGAGTGATTAATTTAATGAAATTTGGGTGGATTTGATGGAATTTATGAATTGGGGGTGAAATTGGGGTTAGGGTTCTAATGTTCTTAATTTGGGATGAAAAGGAAGTGGGGGGAATGGGCTGACTCCCCCCAGGCGTGGCTGGCCAAAATGCAGCAGCACACGCGCGCCCCAGGCGCTCCAGGCCATGCGCCCCAGGCGCGCCTTTACAGGCTTCTTTTTTTTTTTTTGTGAAATATAATAAAAAAAGTGCAGACATAAAAAAAAAATAAATAGAACTACCTAAACTATCCTAGACTAAAAAAAAAATCACCTAACCTAAAGGACCTATCCTAAGGGGGAATTGCTTAAAATTGGGTTGCCTCCCAAAAAGCGCTTGTTTAATGTCACGAGCCTGACTCATCGCCCCTAGAAGGGCTTAAGGGCAATCAGATTCAGAAGGGTGCATGTTGATTTACCAGCAAGTGGACTGGGTCAACAAGTAATATAGTCTGGAAGACCGAATATCGTCCCACAGGGATTGCAAATTGTTTCTAATAACTTTTCACCAATTCGTAATTATTAAGGCAACTTGTTATTGAATTTTAGAAGGAGAAGAAGAATAATAATAAAATAAAATAAGAAGATTGAGGAGATAAGATGTATAGAAAGCAATAGAAAAAGGTTAGGAACTTGGTTTCATTGTATGATTCACTTATTTTAACTATGATTTATATTTTCCTTTAATTATCCTTCAATTCATGGACTATTCCTCTCAAATAGCAATAGTTAGACGTCTCTAACATTACCCTTATTTTCTATATATTTAATCCTTGATCCCTCAACAAATTACAATATAAGAAAATATCTATTCAGCACAAGGGAATTAAAAAGCCATATAATCATCCAATTATATCCCTATATTTTGGACTGATTATACCATTAATTGCATGGCCTATTCAAAATCCCAACTCCCGTTGCGAATTAAGAAATCCAAAACAGGTACGCGCGCCCCAGGCGCACGCGACCTCGCGCCCCAGGCGCACGCGACCTCGCGCCCCAGGCGCGCAGGTCTGATGACAATTCCTTTTGCACACAGGCGCGCCTCAGGCGTACCCGTCCCCGCGCCCCAGGCGCGTGGGACCTACTTCGGCTCTGTTTTGCTCCGTTCTTTTTTCCATTTGCAAGATCTTTTCGTCCTCTTTTCAGGTCCATAAATATTTTATCCATTTAAGCTCCAAAAAGTACCTGAAACACTAACAAACGGATCAAAACGTTCAAAGGACCCTAAACTACTAAAAATAATTAAAATCTAATAAAAAGTCCTAAATTTGCTAGAGAAACAAGTCAAATACATAGTATAAGGGAGTCAAATCAATGCTCAAATCTATATATATTGGACCCAAATCACTCCCCCAAACTTAGCATTTTGCATGTCCTAGGCAAAAGTAAAATAAAAATTCTAAACAAAAGACAAACTCCCTAAATCAACATGAACACACCTAATCTAAGACTACGACTCATCACTTCGACACATATTATCATAAACTATTTACACAATTACATACTAGTTAACATAACAATCCCATTCAGAACTCAGAACTAATGAACACTCTCAACCTCTCAAATGTTTCTCTCAAAAGTGTATAAGGGTCATATTTTCAATTCACTCAAGTTCAACAATGATAATGTGTTACCATAGGCTTGACCATAGACCAACATCTCCACTGAAATTATTGAAAGTATGCAAAAATCAAAAGGTCTTATTTTTGGTTGTAATGGGGCCATGGCTAAAAGTGTCAGGTGGGATAAAAGAAAGAAGGGATAAAACAAAGGCTAACTCGCAAAAATATTTACAAAAACAAGTTTCCCTCAAAAACCATGAATGAGTAATAAATACAATAAAGACTCACACTCGCATCAGGAACATTTTATTCTTCCTTTCTTTTCCAAATTTTTCTTCTATTCTATTCTTCTATTCTCTTCCTTTCACAATCATTTGTTTTTATTTTTTTTTTCACACGGAAGAGAAATAGAACTCATACACTTTTGACCAATTACTTTCACTTTTCATATTCATTCCTCTCAATTGCTCATTCAAAATTTCCAAGGTACTATCAAAGAATATTTCAATAAATGCAGGGTACCAAAGAAAAATCATATATCATTATAAGGCTCAAAATGGACACAACTAAGGGAATATTTTCAATGCAAATCATCTGAATGCCACAAAAACACATCCTAGGTGCCTTAATCATCTTAATGCATGCAATCAATTATCAATTTTGAAATGGTCACAGGTCAAGTTCTAGAAGACAATATCAAAGTGAACACACTCATGAAAAAATAGGGGTCTAAATATCAGGATATTTCAATAAAATTCATACCCCTCAATAGGCTCAAATACTCACATATGCTAAAGTCAGTTCACTAATCATAAGTTCTGAAAGCCTTTGTCGAAATAACCCAGTCACCGTAATCATATACAGCTCAATCAAATAGAGTCGAATACCAATGAGTCTAAGTCCTAAACTAAGTATGTACATGAATCAAAAGAGAAAGAGTCCTAAGGTTAGAAAAATTAATTACTTTTGCTAAGGACACAAACCAATACCAATATGGGAGAAAAATTCAGATCTGAAAAATTTTAATTTTTATTTTGTATATACTCCCCCAAACTTAGATGTTAGCTTGTCCTCAAGCAAACTAATCTACCCTAAAACTCCAAAATAAAAATTAAAAACTACCTAAAAAGCTGGACAATATTTTTGGTGAGGTACAGGGGCCTGGGGTGTAATATTGAAAAAATTGGGGCTAATGGGGTCCAAATCCTAAAAATACAAATCTAATCCTAAAAAAAATCTATCCCTAAAAAAATAGAAAATAAAAAAAAAATGAAAATAAATAAAAAATAAAAAAAATCTATTCTAAAAAAAATCATCCTAAAAAGATAAATCTAATCCTAAAAAGATAAAACAAATTCCTAAAAACATATAACAAATTCCTAAAAGATATAAAACTAATCTAATCCTAAAAGATAAGATAAAAAAAATATCTGTTGCTAAAAAAAATAAGATAAAAAAATAAATCTAATCCTAAGAGATAAGATAAAACTAATTCTAAGAGATAAAATGGTAGAATCAGAATTTGACCCTAAAACTGAACTTTTGCACCCCAAGAAGGAGTGAAATTCCCCAAACAGGGCTTGTAGCAGCCCGCCGCGCCTGAGGCGCGTCACCGCGTGCGCCTGGGGCGCACGAGGTCTGTTCCTCATTTTTTTTATTTTTTCACAAAAACTACCTAAGAATTGAAACCTACACTACTGCTTATGTACAAAACAAATCCACCAGGATCCCAAATTCTATGGGTCAAATCCCATGTGATGCAACAATAGTGAGTTATGCCCACATCCCATGGGGATTCAGCAAAATTTTCTTTTCTTCCATCATCCATCATGAAGTTGTTAACTCCATTAGTCAAGAAGATTACTTTCTCATGCTTCCTATTGCCTAATAATGATTCAGATTGTTCTAGATATTTTTCATAAAAGTACTTAGGCTGAATATAATAGAAAAGTTTTGAATCACCCAAGCATGAACTAGATTTAATAAAATTCTTTATAGCAACAAATTCCTCATGCAAGGGTGGTTCAATTTTTTCTACAATTTTTAAACCTTCGATTTTTATTTTTCGATCCTCTTCCTCAAACCTATCATGCACAATTTCTTTTTCAGATTTTTGCTCCTCCAAAAGGATTTGATCATTGGTCACATCCATCACCACAACTTCCTCCTCTTTTTTAGGAGAGTCAAAAATTGTTGATAATGCTTGTAACTCCTCAGATAAATGTTTTGGAATTTGCTCAAGTGCTATTTCTATGTTCTCAAAACTTTTTCTGTTTTCTTTTTCTATAAAATTAATTTCTTGAACATTACTACTAATTTTTTGAGCTAATTTATCTTGGTTAATTTTCCATGACTCTTTCTCCGCAGGGGGAGGAATTGGTTCAACACGAGGGGATCTAAAATTATTTTTGCAATCTTTAACAAAATCCTCAGTGGCTTGAGCCAATTTCTCTAGAGCTATTTCCCATTGGGCCTTCCTAGGAGTTATATTTTGTGCAACATAGCATGGAGGATAAGGATAAGGAATAAATCTATCACAATCTGAATCACTATTACAACTATAATTATACATGAGAAAGTACAAATTACACAAATAATTACAAAAAGTACCGAAAAGAAATTAGAATCGAATTTCAATCCCCGGCAACGGCGCCAAAAACTTGTTGATTTACCAGCAAGTGGACTGGGTCAACGAGTAATATAGTTTGGAAGACCGAATATCGTCCCACTGGGATTGAAAATTATTTCTAATAACTTTTCACCAATTCGTAATTATTAGGGCAACTTGTTATTGAATTTTAGAAGGAGAAGAAGAATAATAATAAAATAAAATAAGAAGATTGAGGAGATAAGATGTATAGAAAGCAATAGAAAAAGGTTAGGAACTTGGTTTCATTGTATGATTCACTTATTTTAACTATGATTTATATTTTCCTTTAATTATCCTTCAATTCATGGACCATTCCTCTCAAATAGCAATAGTTAGACGTCTCTAACATTACCCTTATTTTCTATATATTTAATCCTTGATCCCTCAACAAATTACAATATAAGAAAATATCTATTCAGCACAAGGGAATTAAAAAGCCATATAATCATCCAATTATATCCCTATATTTTGGACTGACTATACCATTAATTGCATGGCCTATTCAAAATCCCAACTCCCGTTGCGAATTAAGAAATCCAAAACATAAATTGCGCGGGTTTATGTAATAAAAACTCAATTAATGCATGAATTAAAAACAGCAAAATACTAAATCATAAATTAAAATAAATTACATCATACAATTTACACCATGTTCCTAACAAGAGGTTTTAGTTACACATACAGAAATAAAGAAAACAGAAGCAAAGACAAAACCTTATATCATAGACAATACATGTTAACTCTCCAAGAGACCTTCAATCCTTGTGTCTTGCCTCCTTGATCTCAATAGATGTTACTAACCTCTCTCTCTAATCCTAATTGAATTCTATGATCTTAAAACCCTACTGAAAACTATTTACAAATCCTCTATTTAAAGAGTAAAACAAATCCTAAAATAAATCTTAATTAAATCTAATAGATAAGGTCCATGTTTATCTTCTAATCTCTGACCAAATCTAAGATATGAAGCCAAATTAGACTTCTCTTCTTCTATTTTGTTCAGAATCTGGTCAAATTGGGCCTCCAACAGGTACGCGCGCCCCAGGCGCACGCGACCTCGTGCCCCAGGTGCGCAGGTCTGATGACAATTCCTTTTTCACACAGGCGCGCCTCAGGCGCACCCGTCCCCGCGCCCCAGGCGCGTGGGACCTACTTCGGCTCCGTTTTGCTCCGTTCTTTTTCCATTTGCAAGATCTTTTCGTCCTCTTTTCAGGTCCATAAATATTTTATCCATTTAAGCTCCAAAAAGTACCTAAAACACTAACAAACGGATCAAAACGTTCAAAGGACCCTAAACTACTAAAAATAATTAAAATCTAATAAAAATTCCTAAATTTTCTAGAGAAACAAGCCAAATACATAGTATAAGGGAGTCAAATCAATGCTCAAATCTATATATATTGGACCCAAATCAGTGCACAAACTCTAAATCATTAATTTTTTCATTAGAGCTTGGAACACAATTGATTTGGGGGAAGCAATCCGCCGTGCATGGTGGTTTTTCAAAAATATTTATCACTGCTTGCTCACCATTAACACGGAGAATAACTTCTCCTTTAGGAACATCTATGATCACCCCTGCTGTGGCCAAGAAAGGCCTTCCAAAAATTAGAGGAATGTTATCATCCTCTTCTATGTCAAGCACCATGAAATCAAGGGGTAATATAAAATCTTTCACTTTCACCAAGACATCTTCCACCACTCCATAAGGGCGGAGGGCGGTGTTATCAGCTAGTTGTAATAGAATCGGGGTCGGCTTAATCTCTCCTATCCCTAACTTATTAAAAAGTGACAAAGGCATGATTTTAACATTGGAACCAAGGTCACAGAGGGCCTTACCTGTATAATCCTTGCCGATGCTTATAGGTAGATTGAAGCTTCCTGGATCCTTCAACTTCGGCGGCAGATTGAATTTTATGATTCTGCTATGTAAAATCAAGTCTCCGATTAAGGCGGATTAATTTTGATGATGACAATGTAATTAAATTATGGACTTAAAGTGAAGAATGCAAGCCCAACATTAAATAAGATCAAAGTGCTTAGTTATTTATTCATTCTCATTTAATTTTATTGTATTTTATTTTATTTATGAGAGTGGGTAGTTTAGGTTTTTATTCTCACATAAGGTCACATGGTAATTATGCATGAAAGGTTGAGATTAAAACCAATTAGGCTTGAAGAGAGAATTGAAAACAATGTTAGAAAAACTTAATTTTTCCAACATTAAGCAATTCACTCGAGTGATTTATGAATTTTCAGTAATATAGCCGTTGGATAAAGTAAAAAGGCAACCCTATCAGAGTTGACCAAAACACTCGAGTGTTTTCAAAAAGACTCGAGTGTTTTGGGTCTGACAGCAATTTTTCTAAACCTTAGAAGAGGACAAAAAGGGAGAATAACTTGGTTTTTCCTTCCCTTTTGTCCCCTCACTTATATTCTGAAGTGTTGACCTCATTTACCACAAGAAGCCAATACTCTTTCATTGATTTCCATCTCTCTCAAGTGTTAAAATCTTTTCTCTCTCTAAACTCAACCAAGCATCCATCTTTATTATTGTCTTAGTGAGTTAAGAGAGTGTGCTTTAATTGTAAGAGAATGATTTGTTGTACAATTCTCAAACACTCATACACTTCTTGTTCTAAAAATCTTGGTTGGTAACCAAGTGTACCTAAGTGGGTCTTAGGTTCATTCAAGACTTGAGAGGTTCTCAAGCAAGGGCTAAGAGGTTCTTAGCTTTGGTGGAGCTCTTGGAGGTTCCAAGAAGCAAAAGAAGAAGGGACTCTTCATCACCAAATCAAGTTGGGGTAGAAATTTCAAGAGTTTGGTACACTCTTGAAAAGGGTTAGGATTGAGTGAGGAATCTCAATTTAGCCTTGTAATTTCTAACAATTTGATTACTAGTAGAAACTCCTAAGTTGATTAGGGGGACTGGATTAGCACTCTAGATTGAGTGTGAACCAGGATAAATTGGTGTTGTCTCTCTCTTTATAGCTTTCTTAGATTTCAAGAAAAACCAAACCCTAAGTTATCTAGAAAGGGGCTTTTACAATTCAAGTAGAAATTGGTAGCAATTAAATTATTTTCAACTTGTTATACCTTCATTTAATTGCCCTCTACTTTGATTAATATCAGCTCTTGCCTAGTCTTTAAGATATTGAATCATTTGGCTAAATTTCTCTGAAACTGAATTTTTCTGTTCTGCATAAAACACTCAAGTGTTTTCCAAATCACTCGAGTATTTCGTAGGTTTTCACTCGAGTGTTCTTAAAATCACTCGAGTAAATTGCCCAGTTTCAGAAAATCAAGCTTTTGATCAATTATCTTTTAATTACACCGAAAATTAGTCACTGTTGCTTTCATATTACTATTCACCCCCCTCTAGTAATTGCTAAGCCCGCTTGTTGGTTTCCAACAAGTGGTATCAGAGCTTGGTCGAAAGATCGAGCGTAAAAGCTTTTTCGAAAAGATCCTTTGGAAACTATGGGCTCTAGCAATTATCAAGAAGGATCCTCTTCAATAAACCGCCCTCCATTCTTTAATGGTGAAGGGTATGCTTATTGGAAGGTTCGGATGAGAGTTTTTATTGAAGAAATAGACACCGATATTTGGGATGCAATAGAGGATGGTCCATATATTCCTAGACATATGATAAATGGGGAAGTTGTTGAAATTCCTAGGAAAAGTTGGAGTGATGATGATAAAAAGAAAGTATCCTATGATTTAAAAGCTAAGAACATCATCTTCTCCGCTTTATCCCATGATGAATTTTATCGAGTTTCTCAATGCAAGTCGGCTAAGGAAATGTGGGACACTTTGGAAGTCACACGTGAAGGAACAAGTGAAGTAAGAAATGCTAGATTAAATTCTTTAACACATGAATATGAATTATTTCACATGTTCCCGAATGAATCTATTGATGACTTACAAAAGAGGTTTTCACATATCATTAGTCACTTGATTTCTCTAGGAAAGCAATTTCGTGATGGTGAAACTACTCACAAAATTTTGAGATGCCTTGATAGAAAATGGCAACCAAAGGTCACCGCCATCAAGGAGTCCAAGGATTTGAACACTATGGACTTGGCAACCTTGTTTGGGAAGCTCAAGGAACATGAGATTGATCTATCAAGACTTAGCTCACATGAGGAGTTGGACAAAAAGAAGAAGAGCATCTCTCTCAAGGCCTCAACCAAAGTTGTAAAAGAGGTTGAAGATGACTCTATAAGTGAGAACTCCGATCATGCACTCAATGAGGAGGAAATTGGATTATTTGCGAAAAGATTCAATAAATTCCTCAAGGGTAAGAAGAGTGGCTCATCATCAAGAGATAGAAGACCCAAGGAACAAAAATCAAAGAACAAGACTTCAAGTGATGTAGTGAAGTGTCATGAATGTGGAGGCATTGGACATATAAGGATGGAATGTCCTACATACTTGAGAAAGAGTGAAAAGAAGACCCAAGAGGGGAAAGGCAAGAGAGCTTACATTGTGTGGGATGCACCAGAGAAGGAAGCAAACTCATCATCAAGTAGCTCGGATGATGAAGTTGCAAATCTATGTCTCATGGCTAGAAGCAACAATGAAGCCTCAAGTGCCAAGAGTGAAAATGAGGATGAGGTATAATCTCAAAGTTCTAGCTTTTCCTCTTCCTCTATTCCTTATGATGATTTGCTCAATGAGTATAATGAAATGTTGACACAATTTGAAAAACTAGCTAAGGTTAACAAGGAAAAAGGAAAGAAAATTTTGGAGTATCAAAAAGAAATCAATGAATTGGAAAAATACATAAATGATTTGAAACTCCAAAATGCATCCTTAGAACTTGCTAGCTCTAGTCATGTTTGTGATTGTGCAAATCCTAAGGAAACTATCACTCATTGTGAGAAATGTGACTTTCTTGAAAATGAAATAAAAGATTTGAAACACAAACTCACAATATCAAATAGTGATAGAAACCTAGACCGGATAATTAATTCTCAAAGAAATTATTCAAACAAAACCGGTTTAGGATATGTCCATAAGAAAAAGGACAATAAAAAGGTTGGTTCATTTTCTAAAATTGATTATACAAAGAAACCAACTTGCTTTTATTGTGGAAAGTTTGGACATACAAACAATAGGTGCCACATAAAACATTTTGAAATTCAAAAGGGCACTTATGTTTGGATTAAAAAGGAAGAAGCACCAAAAGCTAACCCAAAGGGACCCAACATAATTTGGGTACCCAAAATGAGAAAATGATTGTGTCTTGTAGGTGTGCCTCAGAACCGAAAAGAAACCGTGGTATCTTGATAGTGGATGTTCAAGGCACATGACGGGAGATAAGCGGAACTTCATAGAGCTTACTCCTCAAGAAGGTGGATATGTCACTTATGGAGACAACAACAAAGGCAAAATTCTTGGGATTGGTAAAGTCGGTAATTCTTCCAACTTGGTTATTGATAATGTACTTTATGTTCAAGGATTAGAACACAATCTTTTGAGCATTAGTCAACTTTGTGATATTGGTAACCATGTCTCATAAAAAGTGACAAAGATGAATCTATCAAATTTGTTGGCAAAAGGTCTAATAATACTTACTTGGTTGAATTAAACAATATCACCTCTTTGGTTTCTACTTGTCTAGTTAGCAAAGAGAGTGACACTTGATTATGGCACCGTAGGACCGCTCACATTAATGTAAATCAATTAAAGAAACTACAATCAAAAGACTTAGTAGTTGGATTACCAAAGCTAGATTTTAAAATTGAAGGTGATTGTACTCCTTGTAAGAAGTGCAAGCACACCAAAAACCATTTTGGTTCTAAAAATGATGTGTCCACAACAAGACCATTAGAAATGCTTCATATGGACTTGTTTGGACCTTCTCAAGTAAAAAGCTTTGGTGGCAACTACTATGGTTTGGTGATTGTTGATGACTTTTCTAGATTTACATGGACATTATTTTTAAGTGCAAAGAGTGAGACCTACATATCTTTTAAACGCCATGTTAAACTTGTGCAAAACCAAGTAAACCAAAAAGTAATTACTATTAGAACCGACCATGGTGGTGAATTTGAAAACTACAAGTTTGATAGATTTTGTGATAAACATGGTATTGAACACCAATATTCCGCACCAAGAACTCCGGAACAAAATGGAGTGGTAGAGCGGAAAAATAGGGTGTTAGAGGAACTTGCAAGAACCATGCTAAATGATTCTCAAGTACCTCATTATTTTTGGGCCGATGCCGTTAATACGGCTTGCTATGTCATGAATAGAATTCTAATTAGGCCCATGCTCAAGAAAACCCCCTATGAGCTTTACAAAGGAAGAAAACCAAATATATCCTACTTTCATGTTTTTGGATGCAAAGTTTATGTGCTAAATAATGGAAAAGATCATCTTGGAAAATTTGACTCCAAATCCGATGAGGGAATATTTTTGGGTTATTCTTCACATAGTAAAGCATATAGAATATTTAATAAAAGAACTGTGACTATTGAAGAATCTATTCATGTGGTTTTTAATGAGTCTTCGAAAGAAGATGGTGTTTTAAGTGATGGTTGTGATGAAGGTTTTGAGTTTTCAAAAGAGGAAAAAGGGAAGGAGATTTTAAAGGATGAAGGAGAAGTCAAAAATGACCTTGATCCGGCTTGGAAAACGGTGAAAGCTCACCCTATTGACAATGTCATATGAGACCTTTCAAAGGGAGTATTAACTCGTAGGACAATTCAAAATATTTGTCATTTTGTTTCCTTTGTTTCTCAAATCGAACCAAATTCAATTAAGGAAGCAATTTTGGATGAACATTGGGTTATGGCCATGCAAGAAGAACTAAATCAATTTGTTAGAAATGATGTTTGGGAATTAGTGCCTATACCTGATGATCATACCATAATTGGTTTAAAATGGATTTATAGAAATAAACTTGATGAATCGGGTTTGATTATAAGAAACAAAGCTAGACTTGTTGCCCAAGGGTACAACCAATAGGAAGGTGTTGATTATGATGAGACCTTTGCTCCGGTTGCACGCCTTGAGGCAATCCGAATCTTGCTTGCCTTTGCATCAATTATGAAATTTACTCTTTATCAAATGGATGTCAAGAGTGCTTTATTGAATGGTTTCATAAATGAAGAAGTGTATGTTAAGCAACCACCCGGTTTTGAAAGTCATGAATTTCCAAACCATGTTTATAAATTGAAAAAGGCTCTTTATGGATTAAAACAAGCTCCTAGAGCTTGGTATGATCGATTAAGTACCTTTTTATTAGAAAATGACTTTCAAAGAGGAAAGGTTGATAATACCCTATTCATCTATAAAACCAAAAAGGACATTTTGTTAGTGCAAATATATGTAGATGATATTATCTTTGGTGCCACTAACGTGTCCTTGTGTAGCAAGTTCTCTAATTTGATGAAAAAGGGATTTGAGATGTCCATGATGGGGGAGCTCAAGTTCTTCCTAGGACTTCAAATCAAGCAAGTCAAGGAGGGGATTTTTGTGCATCAAGGAAAATATTGCAAGGAGCTCCTTGGAAAATTCGGAATGGACAAATGCAAAGAAGCCTACACTCCCATGAGCACATCATGCTACCTAGACATGGATGAACAAGGTACACCGATTGATGTTAGTAAATATAGAGGCATGATAGGTAGTCTTCTATATCTTACCGCATCTAGACCGGATATTATGTTTAGTGTATGCATGTGTGCCCGTTTTCAAGCTAATCCTAAGGAATCACACCTATCCGCGGTCAAACATATTTTTAAATATCTTAAAGGAACAATTAACACCGGATTATGGTATCCTAGTGATACTAGTCTTAGTTTGGTTGGTTATTCGGATTCCGACTTTGCGGGATGCAAGCTTGATCGCAAAAGCACTAGTGGTACTTGCCATTTATTGGGAAGTTCATTAGTGTCATGGTTTTCTAAAAAGCAAGCTTGTGTTGCTCTTTCCACCGCCGAAGCGGAATATATCGCCGCCGGTAGTTGTTGTGCTCAACTCTTGTGGATGAAACAACAACTATTGGATTTTGGTTTGAAACTTGAAAATATTCCTATTAAGTGCGATAACACGAGTGCAATCAACTTAACTAAGAATCCGGTGTATCACTCAAGGACTAAACACATTGAAATTAGACATCATTTTCTAAGGGATCATGTTCAAAAGGGTGATTGCACAATTGAATTTGTAAGTATCACAAATCAATTAGCGGACATTTTTACAAAACCATTGCCAAGAGATACCTTTTATCATATAAGAGGGGAACTTGGAATTTTAGATGAGTCAAGCATTAGCTAATTGATTTGTGTTTGTGAAAAATCACCAAGCATGTCTCATTTCATGTGCATTGGTGTTTGATGAACAATTGGACCTTGAGATGTTATAAATCTATGTTTTAACTGTGTGTGATTATGTTTCCTATCTATTGTCTTCATTATTTGTGGTGGATTTTGTGTTTTGTGTTTTAAAAACTGTGTTTTAAGCTTAACTGATAAAAAGACTCGAGTGTTCCTAAAAACACTCGAGTAATTTTAATTCCAAATTAAATCAATTTTAATTGAAAAAGTTTTTGAGCAGGTCTGATGGAAAACACTCGAGTGTTTTCAAAAACACTCGAGTGAATCTCTGTTTTCTGAAAATCTAACTTTCGGGCAGCACGCGAGTGAATTTCAATTCACGCGAGTGTTTTTCAGAAAACACGCGAGTGTTTTAAAAATCACTCGAGTGATTTCATTAGATTTAGTCTGATGCTGCTGCGATTTTGCTCATATCTGCTCGAACCTCTCTCTCTTCTCACTCGAGTTTTCTCAGCTCTCTCGCCTCTTTCATCACATACTTCACCCAAAATCAATATTTCTTTCATTTTTCAACAAGATTTCATCTTCTAAACTCATTCCCATCCTTTATTTCACATCAAATCCACATTTTTAACCCCCAAATTCATCATTCCCTTTCAAAACCCTAACTTTCAAAAACCCCAATTTTCTCAAAATTTCTTCTAGTTTTCAATTATAAGTGCAAATGGCTTCATCATCGGATAGAAGAAAAGGGAAGAAGCCTAGAATGGAGGAACCAATTGAAGAGGAGGATGATTTCTACCATAGAGCCAATTGCATTGAGAGGGAGAGAAAGTTTGCTTCCAACGATTATGCTACTCAAACATGGGTAAGTGAAGCTTATCTCAATAGTAGAGGATTCCCTTTTGTAGATGCCCTCAAAACACAAAAGCTTATGGGTTTCATATCTTTTAATGGCCCTATTTACATTAGGCTAGTTAGACAATTTTATGCTAACTTTAGGCCGGTTGGGAATTCTTATGAGACCTCCGTGTTAGGAAAACGTTTTGAGGTTACCCCCAAGGCTTTATTCCAAGTCTTTGGGATTTCACGATCGGGCGAAGGTACATCAAAAGGGGATGTTGACCCTATTTTTCGAAAATTACTCCGCCCCGATCGTGCATATCTCAAGGGCGAGAAGAGAGCGAACCAAATGACCGCCGACAATAGAGTCCTTCACTATATTGTTAGCCATATTTTGTTGCCCCAAACTTCTCCAAATTACTCCCGCCCTATTCAAATTGAACTTAGAGCTATGGGTGCCATTTTAAATGGTAATGTTTTGAATTGGGCTTCCATTATCCTTGCCAAGATGAACCAAGCCTCCGACTCTAAACCCAAGCAACACCTCCCTTACCCAATGCATGTGTGCAGACTCCTTCAACATTTTGATGTTCAAATTCCTGAAATCGAGTCTGTTGTTCGTCTACCTGAGAAGACTCATGCCTTTTCTGACATTTCTTTGGGAAAGATGGACATCGAATACTATGGTAATCGATGTTTCTATTTTGATGAGGCGGCTATTCTGAAGGCTCAGGGGAATGTTCAGCAGGCTGCGGATCAGCTGGGTGTTGATTCTCAGCAGCTAGAGGAGGAGCAGGCTGCTTTTGACCAGCAGGCCGGAGGGAGTGGGAGTGTGCCCCATGATGACCCTACTGATGGAATTAATTTTGATATGCCGGAGTCCTGGAACTCCCAATTTGCACAGCACAGGGTCTATATGGATGAGAGGCTGGATATTTTTGATGGGAAGTTTGCCTCCATGGGACATCAGGCTGAGGAGTTTAGGAACATTATGACTGGTCGGGCTGATAGGATTGATGGACGCTTGGATGCTTTGGAAATCCAAGCTCAAGAGCAAAGGGCAACCTTATTCGACATGGGAGCTCAGATGGACCTCCAGCATTCTGCTCTTCATGGTAGACTTGACGCACATTCCGCTAGTATGGATGCTAGCTTTAGCCATGTGCGCTCCGACCTCAGTCAGATTCTGTCAGCTCTTGGGCGATTTCAGCCATATCCTCGCGATGATGATCAGCAGCCACCCTCTGTCTGAGTCCGGATGTTCCTTTGCACTTCTTGTTTTTTTTTATGACTATGTCTTTATTTTAGCTATGTTGAACTTTTTGAGTATTTTGTTGTTTTTGGAGTTGGGTGTACTTTGATTCAAACTCTAGTTTTATGGTCTATTTATGGTTTATTGGAATGATGAATTTATGACATCTATGCATTACTCATGTTTTCTTCATAATTTTCATGTTCTTCAAAGTTTCTTTATTGCTTCATAGTCATATTTTTCTTATTATTTACTCTTCAGGGGTAAGTTTTCTTATTGGTATCCCTCATTCTCCACCTTGTTTCCAAATTGTATCTTTTTTGATCATGACAAAAAGGGGGAGAAAGGAGATTAAAGAGAAAGAGCATATTTTTTTTCCGCTTTCTTGCTTATACTCTGATGACTTATGCTCTTGCTCTGATACCAATGAGCACTTGATTATGTTTATTATTGTATTACGTTGTGCTTGGCATTTTCTGGATTGTACAGGTTAAAAAGGTTCCTAGATTGAGGGGGAGCTCTCAAGTGCTAGAGGTTTAATTATTTTGTCATCATCAAAAAGGGGGAGATTGTAAAATCAAGTCTCCGATTAAGGCGGATTAATTTTGATGATGACAATGTAATTAAATTATGGACTTAAAGTGAAGAATGCAAGCCCAACATTAAAGAAGATCAAAGTGCTTAGTTATTTATTCATTCTCATTTAATTTTATTGTATTTTATTTTATTTATGAGAGTGGGCAGTTTAGGTTTTTATTCTCACATAAGGTCACATGGTAATTATGCATGAAAGGTTGAGATTAAAACCAATTAGGCTTGAAGAGAGAATTGAAAACAATGTTAGAAAAACTTAATTTTTCCAACATTAAGCAATTCACTCGAGTGATTCTCAAAACACTCGAGTGATTTATGAATTTTCAGTAATATAGCCGTTGGATAAAGTAAAAAGGCAACCCTATCAGAGTTGACCAAAACACTCGAGTGTTTTCAAAAAGACTCGAGTGTTTTGGGTCTGACAACAATTTTTCTAAACGTTAGAAGAGGACAAAAAGGGAGAATAACTTGGTTTTTCCTTCCCTTTTGTCCCCTCACTTATATTCTGAAGTGTTGACCTCATTTACCACAAGAAGCCAATACTCTTTCATTGATTTCCATCTCTCTCAAGTGTTAAAATCTTTTCTCTCTCTAAACTCAACCAAGCATCCATCTTTATTATTGTCTTAGTGAGTTAAGAGAGTGTGCTTTAATTGTAAGAGAATGATTTGTTGTACAATTCTCAAACACTCATACACTTCTTGGTCTAAAAATCTTGGTTGGTAACCAAGTGTACCTAAGTGGGTCTTAGGTTCATTCAAGACTTGAGAGGTTCTCAAGCAAGGGCTAAGAGGTTCTTAGCTTTGGTGGAGCTCTTGGAGGTTCCAAGAAGCAAAAGAAGAAGGGACTCTTCATCACCAAATCAAGTTGGGGTAGAAATTTCAAGAATTTGGTACACTCTTGAAAAGGGTTAGGATTGAGTGAGGAATCTCAATTTAGCCTTGTAATTTCTAACAATTTGATTACTAGTAGAAACTCCTAAGTTGATTAGGGGGACTGGATTAGCACTCTAGGTTGAGTGTGAACCAGGATAAATTGGTGTTGTCTCTCTCTTTATAGCTTTCTTAGATTTCAAGAAAAACCAAACCCTAAGTTCTCTAGAAAGGGGCTTTTACAATTCAAGTAGAAATTGGTAGCAATTAAATTGTTTTCAACTTGTTATACCTTCATTTAATTGCCCTCTACTTTGATTAATATCAGCTCTTGCCTAGTCTTTAAGATATTGAATCATTTGGCTAAATTTCTCTGAAACTGAATTTTTCTGTTCTGCATAAAACACTCGAGTGTTTTCCAAATCACTCGAGTATTTCGTAGGTTTTCACTCGAGTGTTCTTAAAATCACTCGAGTAAATTGCCCAGTTTCAGAAAATCAAGCTTTTGATCAATTATCTTTTAATTACACCGAAAATTAGTCACTGTTGCTTTCATATTACTATTCACCCCCCCTCTAGTAATTGCTAAGCCCGCTTGTTGGTTTCCAACATGCTACACTTCTCAGCAATTGGAAATGTCTCTCCAGTGAGCATCCCCTTCTTCTTGGTCAGAAGATCCTTCATAAACCTCGCATACAGAGGCATTTGTTCAAGAGCCTCCGCAAACGGGATATTAATCTGAATCTTTCTGATCATATCCAGAAATTTCTGAAAGTGCCTCTTGTCGTCATCTTTCTTCAACCTTTGAGGAAAAGGCACCCTCAAAGGCAAAGGAAGTGGCTTGGGCTGAACCGGTATGTGATCCGCAGGTGGACCCTGCGTACTTGATGCTCCAACTTCACCTTCCTTCTTCTTTGATGTTGCATCAACCTTAGGCTCCTTCTCTTTACTTGAATTTCCATTGGTGGCACTCCCCTTGGCAGTTGGTTCATCATATGTTGTGCCACTTCGGAGTGTCACCTTCATGCACCTCTCCTTGGGATTAGCTATAGTGTCACCAGGAAAAGTTCCCACTGACCTCTCAGAGATTTGTTTGGCAATCTGACCCACTTGCACCTCCAAATTACGAATGCTAGCACCCTGATTGGCAAATTGGGCTCTAGTCTCCTCAATGAAAGATTGGGTGGAGTTGGTCAACTTGTCAAGTGCTACCTCCCAGGAAGGCTTCTGCTGCTGTTGTGGCTGATTCAATGCTGGGCTGTGCCACGAGAAATTTGGGTGATTGCGATATGCTGGATTGTAGGTGTTGGAGTACATGTTGTTTCTATTTCCTCCACCACCCACATATTGTGCTTGTTCCTCAATAGTCGCTGCTTTCCCCATTTCATTAGCACAGTCTCCATTCCGATGGTTCCCATTGCAAAAGTCACAAACCAGTGTGCTACCCACTGCTCCCAACTGATTCTGCCCCATCTGCTTCACTAATGCTGTGATCTGATCATGCATCTCCTTATTCTGCTGAATGAGAGTCTGCATCTGGGTAATACTCAGTTCTGGATTCTTCAAGATAGTCTTGTCAGCAAGGGCTTGACTACTGTTGTAGGCCATAGTCTCAATTATTTCTTTTGCCTCTTCCACAGTCTTCTTAATCAAGGACCCTCCAGCTGCTGCATCAATCATGAATTTGTTTGTGCTCCTCAACCCATCATAGAATAATCGGATCTGCATCCAATCTGGTATAGCATGTGTCGGGAACTTCTTCAACAGCTGGTTATATTTCTCCCATGCATCATGCAACAGCTCCCCCTCTGCTTGAACAAAAGAGTTGACATCTTGGCGGAGCTTAGCTTGCTTTCCAGCTGGGAGAAACTGAGCCATGAATTTTTTGACTAGAATATCCCAACTGGAAAGGCTTCCAGGAGGCTGATTTCTCATCCAAGTAAAGGCCTTGTCCCTCAAAGATAGAGGGAACATACGCATACGAATCGCCTCATCTGATGCACCTTCTATCTTGAAAAAGTCCAACATCTGAAGGAAATTGGCTATGTGCTCAGTAGGATCTTGATTAGGTGCACCTGAGAATTGATCCTGTTAGATGAGATGAATATATTGAGGATCAATCTCAAATGCAGCTGCTGAAATTGCTGGCCGGACTACTCTTGATGTGCAGACATCTGGATCCACTGTGGTATAATCAGCCAAAGTCTTCCTTGTGGGTTGGGGTGTTGCACCGGAACCACCAGAACTGTAGTGGACCTGTAGTAAACCGAATGTTATCCGACCTAATCTACCTTAGCCTGACCACCTAGACACTGGGACCAGGCCTACGGTCGGACTGTTACACCGAGAAAACTGGGTTTTTACAGAGATGTAATACGCTTATGAGATTAACCCCGAGCACAGGACTTTTATCCTTATCCTTATCGTTTGCAGTCTCATCCAAGCGTAACCATTTCTCCTAAATTCCCACGACTCTTGGTTAGATATAAATAGTATGGGATTAAGTCTATCACCTACAGGATTTATGGATATGATCTTATCCTCTACGAATCCTGCTTGAGTTCTACCTCTTCAGAAGGCTCATCAGAACGGCCCACAACACACAGGTAATCCCCTATAAGAACCACCATGCTATAGGGGCTAAGGTACGTCTTCTCATCCCTAAGTTGACACTCGCACACACATTGTTGACTAGGGAGACCCTGTTTATCCCAACTGGATACGCAGAAATCCTACAAGTCCTACATTAATCTCTTTATTGAGGTCATTCTTTGAGGCTTTTCCATAGCTTCAAGGCAGATCTTGATTAAGGACACTACATTGGCGCCGTCTGTGGGGACTGAGTAACATATCATTCCCACCACCACCATCATGGTCACCACCAGAAGTCAAGTTGGTGACCTCCGTGACCGCATCACCCACACCCGTGGCAGGCCCAGAAACGCTGATAACAACGATCCGCAGCCTCAGTCTGCGGGCGATCTGCGCGACGTTCTCAACCATAATCGTGGAAATAACGGGCAACCGCCACGAACATCCCATTCTAGGGCAGGGAATAATCCCCAGCCACCAAACCATTCACAAAGCCAGCCACCCCCTCATCGTAGCCATAATCGTAGTAGTAATCACACTACTCACTCCCAAACACCACAATCTTCTCATCCTAGGACTGGGAGCAATCCCCAACCCCTCCAAGTTTTACGAACCATCCTGCCACCACCACCACCACCCCCTCCTACACCTCCACCCTCCACTCATGGTGACTCGAGTAGCACAGCCCCAACCACCCGAAACACATCTAGGACCACTGGAACCCGAGCACATCATGGCCGAAACACCCAACGAACCCCTCCTATTCCACCCAATCCAGACCACATAAGTACAACACCTAGAACCAGATTGAATCCAGGAAGAACTGCACCTATAAACTCTCGCCATAGCCATTCCATCAGTAGGTCTTATGCAACATCTGCATCGGCTCGGGCTCGGGAGCAAGAGATGATCAACATTCTTAATAGACAAACGGCCTTAATCGAACAACAAGGACGTGCTATTTCCGACCTTCAACAACAAGCTATGGCGAGGGTTGCCCAGATTCAACCGACCGCTATACCAGCCCAAAACCCAATGACGCAAACCATGGACCCACAACCACTTCCGGTAATGCAACATCCCCCACCACAAAATATCCATACTAACCCCACCATGAACCAGGATCAGGGTGATTTCCACCCTGGTCATCCCTTTACTCCATATATCATGGCATTTCAAACTGTAAGATCCATTGAGAATGTTTTGATAAATGACAAAAGGTTTTGAACAAGCTACAAATGTGTTGATCAAGATCAAGCTCAACAAGCAACAACAAACATCAAGTGATGAAGAGAGAGCAAGCTCATGAAGACTTAGTTTGGTAGTTTATGTTTTATTGTAATATCTTTCGCCTCTCAAGTCTTTTAGTTTATGAGTTTGGGTAGATGATCGAGGCCGTACCCGATACAAATAAAAACAGTTTAAGTATAGTACTAGGAAGTGACTCCTAGGTCGTCTCCCAAGGAATATCTTATCAAGCAAAAGGTCGAACACATAGTATGCATAGAAAACAGGGGGGTTTTGTATTGAATATTGAATAATTGAAATTAAAACAGAATTAAATCAAAACGAAGTAACAAATAAGGAAAAGCGGATAAACCCCTTTGGCTCGCGTTCACAACTCTATCATCGGTCACAAAAGATCAATTTCTTTCCTCTTCACTGTCCAACTCGTGAAAACTAAATACTAAGCGAAAATTCAATTCTCACCCCAAAACCCAAACCTCTAATTAAGCATTAAAAGCCAAAGCATGGAGTTTTTACGAGTTTGCATAAATTAAGCATTCATACACATGGATTATCTCTATAGAATAGAACTAAGAGAACCATAACATATCAATAAGCATGAAAACAGTGAATAAAAACGAAATAGCATTAAGAATAAAACCTCAAGAGTATGTGATACATTACCAAAGGGATTTAACCTAAGAGTTTAGCCTTCCATGAAGAAAAATACAAAAAACGTGTAGAAAGGGAAGAGAGAGAAACCCTAGCAGCCACCACAAGCTTGGAGAGCAAAAACTAAGCCTTCTCTAAGAGAGAGAATGTAAAAACGTGAATGATAGATTGTGGCTGCTAGGTCTACACGAAATTGGCTAATTAAATCACAAAACGGGCCTAAATCATGGGCCCAAATCCTAAGGAAAGCCAATCTCTAAATTAAATATAAAAATATCCTATAGATAAAATCTAAATCTTAAAAGATATAAACTAAATCTCAAATAATCCTAAAGATAGATTACAATCTTCACTTCATCATATATCTTCTCTTCCAAAATTAAATCTTCACTCCCAAAATGCCCAAAAAGCCCTTGTGCCAAATATGACTTGAAAATAGAAATAGAATTAATTAGGCTAAATAATCCCAAATTAAACAATATTCAGAATATTAGTCCAATAAACTCTAAATCACTAAATCAAGCTAAACAATGTCAAATGGCTAACAATTATCAATAATAGGAGTAAAATAATGCAAGGAATAATGGGAAATAAAATGCTCATCAGTAGAGTTAATAGAGGGTAGTGAATCTCTATCATAGTTATGATTATATCATATTTTGAGTATTCACTTTACCTAAAATCAATAGGTGGCTTAAAGGTTTGAAAGAAAAGGTTTAGTTTTTGAGAAAACAAGTTTTTAAGTGGTTTTCATCTGACTAATCGATTAAGCACTTTGACTAATCGATTAAGCACTTTGACTAATTGATTAGAATTTTCATGCCTTGAGCACTTAATCGATTAACTCATGTATTAATCGATTAAGACCTTTGTTAATCGATTAACACGTGCAGAACTTGTTTTTAAAATACGTTTTTCACTTCTCAAAAGAACTTTGAAGTGTTCCTAACTTTTGGGTATTCTATATAAACCTTTTCCCAATTATTGTGAATCATTATTACTATCTAGAATCATTTTGATATTCATTTTACAAAGAATCAAGCCACTCTATTCTCTCTCACTTTCATAGATCAAAGCTTTCACTTTTACATTCTTTGATCAAGAATCTTTGAATCTCTTATGTTGATATTTTCATAGCTTTTGAAAGAGAATCATAGGATTGTTATTGTTTTTAATTTGAGTTGTAATCATTGCAAAGAAGGCAAGCTATCTACAACAAAGGAAGTCTTGGTTGTGAATCAAGCAAACAAGCAATTGGAAGTCTTGTTGTGTTAACAAGCAAATTGGAAGTCTTGGTGTGAGGCATCATCAAGCAAGTGGAAGCCTTTGAAGTATCTCAAAGCAAATTGGAAGACTTTTTGTGGGGAATCGGCAAGCAAGGTTAGAGGTTAGATTAGAGCATCAATAGGATTGCAAGGCAAGGGTGTGGTATCTCTTGTAGGCTAGCAAGAAGGGAGTCTTGTGAGGCATTTACTTGTAATTTGAGAACTCTAATTCCTCATAGTGAAGAATCTCTCTTGGTTGAAGAGGGGACTGGATGTAGCTTTCAAGTGGATGAAAGTGAACCAGGATAAATCACTGTGTCGTATCTCTAAACCCTTACTCTTTACATTCAAGTCTTTTCAATATTGTTCTTGATTGAAAACCTAGAAAAGATTGATTTTCATAATTGATTGAATTGAATATTAATTGTGTAAATTGATTTGGGGAAAATCATTTTCATAACCTAGGTAATCATTAAGAATATTGGTGTTAATCAATTCCTCTTTATCTCTGATTATATGTGTTAATTGATTGATTTTCGTATTTGATTGAAAAGTGATTTTTCAGTTTTAACAGTGATTAATCGATTAACTAAAGGTGTTAATCGATTAAATAAAAACAAGCTTTCGGAATTAATCGATTAACCTGTTTTATTAATCGATTAACTAAGTGTTTTTTTTTGAAGTGTTAATCGATTAACAGATTTGTTTAATCGATTAACAGCTGAGAAATTTGCAAAAATCATCTGTTTTAATCGTTTCGATTTGTTTCTTTCGAAAATCTTTCAAGGTTTCTCTAACACCTATTCAACCCTGAGGAAACCGCAATTGGTGGTTGGAGAGACAAAGGAACACTAGGAATACACCTAGAAGGGGGGGTTGAATAGGTGTTGAAGCTACCTTGAAAGATTTTCGAATGAAACAAATCGAAACAATCAAAACAACAGATTTTTGCAAATTTTCACTAACTTAATCGATTAATCTGCAACTTAATCGATTAAGTCTGAAAGATCAAAATTACTTACTCGATTAAGCAAGTCGTGTACTCGAGTATTACTTGCAGAAACCAGAAAAATCAAGTTTTCATTCGCATACGAAAATCAATCAATTCACATGAAAGATCAGAGATTCAACGGAAATGATTAACACCTATATTCTTATTGATTAACCTAGTTATGAAAATGATTTTCCCTTTATCAATTTGAACAATTAAAGATTCAATTCAATCAATTATGAAAATCAATCTTTCTAGGTTTTCAACCAAGAACGCAATCAAATGACTTGAATATAAAGAGTAAGGGTTTAGAGATACGACACAGTGATTTATCCTGGTTCACTTTCACCCGCTTGAAAGCTACATCCAGTCCCCTCTTCAACCAAGAGAGATTCTTCACTATGAGGAATTAGAGTTCTCAAATTACAAGTGATTGCCTCACAAGACTCCCTTCTTGCTAGCTTACAAGAGATAACCGACACCCTTGCCTTGTAATCCTATTGATCTTCTCTCTAATCTAACCTCTACCCCTTGTTGATAATCGACACAACAAGTCTTCAATTGCTTTATGATAATCCACACACCAAGGCTTCTCTTTGCTTGATTCACAACCAAGACTTCTTCTTCTCCAATGAGATTTGCTTGATGATAATCGACACACCAAGACTTCTTGTTTGTTGTAGTGGCTTGCCTTCTTGCAAAGATTACAACACAATAGAAAACACAAAACAATCCTATGAATCTCAATCAAGAGTTATGACAATTCACCATAAGAGATTCAAAGGTTCTTGATCAAAGAATATGAAAATATGAGAACTTTGATCTTTGAAATTGAGAGAGAATAGAGTGGCTTGATTCTTTTTAAAATTGATGTAACAATGATTCTAGATGATCACAATAATTGGGAAAAGGTTTATATAAAATACCCAAAAGTTGTAGCACTTAAAAAACTGATTTTGAGAAGTGAAAAACGTATTTTAAAAATCAGTTCAGCAGTACTTAATCGATTAAGTTGCAGACTACTCGAGTAGTACTCGATTAAGTTAGTCACTTAATCGATTAAGTTGGTATTGCACATGTTCAAAACTTGTTTTCTCAAAAACCAACCTTTCCTTTAAAACCTTTAAGCCACCTATTGATTCTAGGTTAAGTGAAAACTCAAATTATGATTAAATCATGACTTATGAATGAGATTCACTACCCTCTATAATAATCTACCCAAATAAAAAACCTATGAAGCTTGAGAGGCAAAAGATAAAAGAAATACAAATACACTCAAACTTAGGTCTTCATGAGCTTGCTTTCTCTCTTCTTCATTTGATGTTTGTTGTTGCTTGTTGAGCTTGAAACTTGATCAACACTTGTAGCTTGTTCAAAAACACTTTGTCATTATCAAAACATTCATCATGTTCATCATGGAACTAACAATCTCCCCCTTTTTGAAAATGACAACCCATGTTTTGAAATCGCTTGAAGTTGTTGATGCTTGAAACATTTGATCACTTGAGAAGACTCTTTCTCCCCCTCAATCAATGCTTTAACACTTGAATCCAATTGAGATAGAAGCTTGATTCTCCCCCTATCTTCAACAACTTAGCTCAACCTACATAAAAACAACAAAACAACCTTTCTCCACAAAAACATATCATTTCTCCCAATTGAGAAACATTCCATTCATACCATTTCTCCCCTTTTTCAAAACATCATATTTCTCCCCCTTTGGCATTATCAAAAAGCAATATATACCAATTGAAATATAACATCTAAGCCAAGGTAAGAAATCAATGATCATTTCTTCACAACATTGATACCAATTAAACAAATACAATAAAACTATACTTTGAAATGTGATATCAATTGGTAAGAGAATATAACAATGAAATATAATACCAATTGAGAACTAAAAAGATCATAATATCACTTAACAAAGAAGATATCAATGTAAAGAAATATAACACCAAAGCATGTCACTATATCATGATAACCATCTATGAATCTACTCAATGATACCAAATGATTTAATTAAACATTTAGAAAAGTAATACCAATTGAGAAGATACCAATTGAGATAATATATCAATATCAAATATTACCACTTTGTAGGACATTCACTTGAGATGCAAGTGTGATACCAATTGAAGATTGATGAGCATTTTATTTCCCATTATTCCTTGCATTATTTTACTCTTATTATTGATACTTGTTGCCCATTTGACATTGATTAGCTTGATTTATTGATTTAGAGTTTATTGGACTAATATTCCGAATATTGTTTAATTTGGAATTATTTAGCCTAATTAATTCTATTTCTATTTTCAGGTAATATTTGGCACAAGGACACTTTGGGAAGTTTGGAAATGAAGATTGAAGTATTGAAGTGAAGATTGTAATTTGCATTTAGGTCCCTTTTTTTAATTGTAATTTTCAGAATAGTGTTTCTTAGGACTTGGGCCCATGTTTTAGGCCCATTTTCATGTCTAAAGAGGGGAAATTCGTGTAACCCCCAAGACACACTCCCATTTCAGATTTCTCACTCTCTCTCTAGGTTAGAACTTCTCTCTTGGCTCTCCCAAGTGGTGGTGGCTGCTAGGGTTTTGTTCTTCCCCATTTCTACTCGTTTTTCTTCATTTATGGCCATGGAAGGCTAGACTTCAAGGGTTAATCCCTTTGGTATTGTATTATCTACTCTTGAGCTCTTGTTATTAATGCAATTTCATTTTCTCTTCTCTGTTTTCATGTTTATCGATGTGTAGTGGTTTGCTTAATTCCATTTCGTAGAGATAATACATGAATATAAATGCTTAATTTGTATTAACTCGTAAAAACTCCAATTCTGGTTTCTGATGCTTAATTAGAAGTTAGGGTTTGGAGTGATAACTGAATTTTCGCTTAGTATTTGGTTATCACGAGTTGGACAGAGGAGAGGAGAGGAATCGATCTTTAGTGAGCTAGGATTGAGTAGTGTACGTAGCCAAAGGGGTTTGCCCGCTTTTGTTTCTGATTTTCTTAGTTTTTATATTCTGTTTATGTTTTGTTCTTCACATTTGTCACACACAAAAACCCCCCCATTTTACTGCACACTACGTGTTTGATACTTTGCCTAGACCGATATTCGCTGGGAAACGACCTAGGATCACCTTCCTAGTACTACAGAATAAACACCTTTTATTTTGATCGGGTACGGCCTCGATCAAAATTTGGCGCCGTTGCCGGGGAACTATCGGTTCTTGCCAAAGATCATACAGTAGTTAATTAGATTAGTTAGTGTAGTTAGTGTGTGAATAAGCATTCTGATAACTGATTGAAAGTTGCCATGTTTGCTGATTTGCTGTTCTGCACAACTGATGCTATTCTAGTGATTCTGTGAGGGCCATTCAACATAGCTGCGGGTGGAATTTTTGCACGAAAATTGGTATCCACACTTGTTTCATCATATATTAGTGTTTTGATGCATCACAGACACTCAGATATGCACTGGTTGTGAGTTCCAGAAAAATTTTCCAAGTTTCAGCAGCACTTACTATAAATAGGCATAACTTTTGATCAGTAACTCGGAATTTGACGAATTTTATATCAAATCGAAGGGAATTTTCTGAATAATCTGATTTTTCTGACTTCGTCAGAAAACCCCTTCGTTTGGATCCTGAAAAAGCTTGTTTACTGTTTCTTTTTTATTTTACAAGTTATATTTTCTTAGTTTTTGGTCACTGTTTTAATTCTTTGACTTGGTTCCCTTTTGAATTTTGTCCTCAAACTTTCTGTGATATGTTTTCATGATTTTAGGGTGCTGAAAAAAATAAAGAAAAAAATTTTAAAAAATAATAAATTTTGTTGCCGATTTTGGTCATGCATATCTGTTACAGTATGCTATGGTTGATGCTGTTCTGTTCAGTACATGACTAGGGGCAACCCAAGTTATTTGCATCCTTACAACCCTGAAATTGATAGAACTTATCACAGATTAGTTAGACAAAATAGGAATCAGTCATTAGGTAGTGAGTCAGAGTCATCTTATAGTCCATCTAATTCTGATTCTGTTTCTATTTCTTCTATTCCTTCTACTTTTATTCAATCTGATTCTATATATTGTGATAACATGGCTCAACCCCCACCAAGGGAAAGGACACTTAGGGAGCTGGCTGCACCTGACTTCACTATTGAAGACTCGTGTATCCGGTATCCTGATGAGGATGTTCCTTTTGAGCTTAGAACAGGACTAATCCATTTGTTGCCCAAGTTTCATGGTCTTGCAGGTGAGGATCCTCATAAGCATCTCAAGAAATTCCATATAGTGTGCACCACAATGAAACCACATGATGTGCAAGAGGATCATGTCTGTCTCAGAGCATTTCCACATTCCTTAGAGGGTCTAGCACAAGATTGGTTATCTGACTTGGCCCCTGGTTCCATCACAAGCTGGGATGACTTGAAGAGGGCATTTCTGGAAAAATTCTTCCCTGCAAATAGGACCACTGCAATCAGAAAGGAAATTTCTGGTATCAGGCAACAACATGGAGAGAGTCTCTATGATTATTGGGAGAGATTCAAGAGGTTGTGTGCTTCCTGCCCTCACCATCAGATCTCAGAGCAGCTTCTCATCCAGTACTTTTATGAAGGTCTCAACTTCATGGAAAGAAACATGGTAGATGCTGCAAGTGGTGGTACATTGGGAGATATGACACCCTTACAAGCCAGGGGCAAAATTGAGAAGATGGCTTCCAACTGTCAACAATTCCATGCAAGAAGCAACAGTGATGCAATAGTTGTGAGGGATGTAAATGATGTTGGTGCAGACTCGGGCAAGGTTGAGAAGCTTGAGCAGAAAATTGATTCTCTCACAACATTGGTCACACAATTGGCTGTCAATCAGAAAAAGATGATACTTCCTGCTAGAGTGTGTGGCATATGCACATCCATTGAGCACCCCACAGATGCATGCCCTTCCCTTCAGCAGCAACAGCCGATGACCAGTGGTGACCAACCCGAGGCCTATGCAGCAAACATATACAACAATAGAGGTCCACAACAACACAATCATGACCTCTCTTCCAATAGATACAACCCTGGATGGAGGAACCATCCCAATCTGAAGTGGTCTGATCAACAACAACAACCTCCTCCTAATGTTCCATTTCAGAACACCGCTGGACCGAGTAGACCACCATATGTACCTCCTCCAATCCAGCAGCAAAGGCAACAACAACAGCAGCAAGTGGTTCATCCTGCACCATCAGCCCCTCCATCCAACCAACCTACCTTGGAGGAGTTGGTGAGGCAAATGACCATGCAAAACCTCCAATTTCAACAAGAGACTAGAGCATCCATTCAGAGACAAGAGGCATCCATTCAGACTTTGACAAATCAGATGGGTCAAATGGCAACTTCTCTCAACAACTTGCAATCTCAAAATTCTGACAAGTTGCCATCCCAAACTGTGATCAACCCTCAGAATCAGAATGTGAGTGCCATCAACCTGAGGTCGGGAAAGCAGATTGTCACACCCACACCACAACCTCACCTCAACAATGATGCTCTAGCTTCCTCTAAAGGGAAGAGCCAAGTGGTAGATGAAGGTGAGCATGCTAGCACCAAAGAGAATCATCCAACTCAACCCTCCTCGACTTCAACCACAAGCCCTGCTGTTGTCCTACAACCTCCTCCTGTTCCTCTTCCATTCCCACCAAGAGTGCCTCAAAACAAAAGGGTGGAAGAGGTGGACAAGGACATTCTTGACACATTCAGGAAGGTGGAAGTCAACATACCCCTTCTTGATGCAATAAAACAGATTCCAAGGTATGCGAAGTTCCTTAAGGAGTTGTGCACTCATAAGAGAAGACTCAAGGGCAATGAGAGGATAAGCATGGGAAGGAATGTCTCCGCTCTCATAGGTAAACCTATCCCTCACATTCCTGAAAAATGTAAGGATCCTGGAACTTTCTCTATACCTTGCATCATAGGCAATGTTAAGTTTGAAAATGCTATGCTAGATTTAGGAGCATCAATAAATGTCATGCCTATGTCTGTTTTTAAGTCTCTTTCTCTTGGACCTCTTCAACCTACGGGTGTGGTGATTCAATTGGCAAATAGAAGTACTGCCCACCCCGCAGGTTTGATAGAGGATGTCTTGGTTCGGGTTGAAGAGTTGATCTTCCCTGCTGATTTTTACATACTTGATATGGAAGATGACTCTCCCCGTAATGCTGTTCCTATTATTTTGGGGAGGCCATTTTTGAAAACAGCCCGAACCAAGATAGATGTGCATTCAGGTTCACTTTCCATGGAGTTTGATGGCAGTGTGATCCGATTTGACATTTTCCATGCTATGAAACATTTTCCTGAGGATCACTCTGTTTTCCATGTGGACTTGCTTGATGATTTGATAGATGAGCATATGCTTGACTTTTTGCATCATGATTTTGATTTGCCATCTTTCACTGATTCATTTACTTGTCCATCATGCACTAACTCTGGATGGTGCACCGCATGCACTGAAATAGCCCAGTTTTTAGACTCTGCTACTGCATCTGATGATTCATATGTTATAGATTCAGATTATGCTAACCCTAACCCCATATCTGTTATGCATGAGTCTGATTTACTTGTTCAGGTGCAGGCAGCAGAATCCATTTCTGCTGTCCCTTTAGTTCCATCTATTATGCAGGCACCCTCATTGGACCTGAAGCCCCTCCCTCCTCATCTCAAATATGCTTACTTGGAGGATGAGCAGAAACTCCCAGTGATCATCTCTACCTCACTTTCTGTTGATCAAGAGGAGAAACTGCTGGATGTGATAAGAAAGAACAAGAGGGCAATTGGATGGACTTTAGCGGATATTCCTGGAATTAGCCCCTCCATGTGCATGCACCGCATTTTGTTGGAGGATGGGGCTAAACCAGTGAGACAACCCCAAAGACGATTGAACCCCCAGATTCTTGATGTGGTTAAGAAAGAGGTCACCAAGCTGCTCCAAGCGGGTATCATCTACCCAATTTCAGATAGCACTTGGGTGAGCCCGGTGCAAGTTGTCCCCAAGAAGTCTGGTGTCACAGTTGTCAAAAATGAGAAGGATGAGCTGATTCCCACTAGAGTGCAGAACAGTTGGAGAGTCTGCATTGATTACAGAAAGCTCAACCAGGCGACTCGCAAGGATCATTTCCCTCTCCCCTTCATTGATCAGATGTTGGAGCGCCTGGCAGGTAAATCTCATTATTGCTTCTTAGATGGATTCTCTGGTTATTTTCAAATTTGTATTGCACCAGAGGACCAACATAAGACCACATTTACCTGTCCTTTTGGCACATTTGCATATAGAAAGATGCCTTTTGGCCTATGCAATGCTCCTGCCACATTTCAAAGATGTATGATGAGTATTTTCGCTGACTTGCTCGAGCATTGCATAGAGGTCTTCATGGATGATTTTAGTGTTTATGGCTCCTCATTTGATGCATGTCTTGATAATTTGACTAAGGTGCTTAACAGGTGCATTGAGACTAACCTTGTCTTGAATTTTGAAAAATGCCACTTCATGGTAGAACAAGGCATAGTCTTAGGGCACATTGTTTCGCACAAGGGCATAGAAGTTGACCCTGCTAAGCTGCATGTAATATCACATTTGCCTTACCCCTCTTGCGTGCGAGAGGTGCGTTCTTTTCTTGGTCATGCAGGTTTCTATCGCAGGTTTATTCAGAACTTTAGCAACATTGCCCTTCCTCTTTCCAAGTTGCTTCAAAAGGATGCCCCATGGGAATTTGGAGACCAATGCAAGAGGGCATTTGATGAATTGAAGAAAGCACTAACCACCACTCCCATCATCCAACCACCTGATTGGACCCTCCCATTTGAGCTCATGACTGATGCTTCAAATTATGCTTTGGGAGCAGTTCTCTCCCAAAGGGTTGGTAAGCTGTCGCATGTGATTTATTATGCTTCTAGGACTTTAGATGCAGCACAGGTTAATTACACAACAACTGAAAAAGAACTTTTGGCTATTGTTTTTGCACTTGACAAATTTAGATCATATTTGCTTGGTTCTAAGGTTGTAGTGTACACTGATCATGCTGCTCTGAAGTATCTTTTGAAAAAGACAGATTCCAAACCTAGGTTGATTAGGTGGATGTTGCTCCTCCAGGAGTTTGATCTTGAGATTCAGGATCGGAGTGGTGCGCATAACCTTGTCGCAGACCACTTGAGCAGGATAGAGAGAGAGGAGGATGCATTTCCTATCCGGGATGACTTCCCGGATGAGCAGCTTTTATCTTTACATGTTTCCCATCCCCTTCCCCAAACTCCTTGGTTTGCAGACATTGTTAATTATCTCGTTGCTTCTGTTTTTCCTGCCTTGGCATCCAAAGCTCAAAGAGACAAATTAAAGAGCGATGCCAAGCATTATGTATGGGATGACCCCTATTTATGGCGTTTTTGCAGTGATCAGGTCATTCGCAGGTGCATTCCAGACCAGGAGATCCAATCGGTTCTCCAATTTTGCCATGCTTCACCAGTGGGAGGCCACCTTGGTACTCAAAGGACAGCACGAAAGGTGCTGGATTCTGGATTTTATTGGCCTACCATTTTCAAGGATGCGAGCAACATCTGCAGCTCGTGTGAGCAGTGTCAAAGAGCAGGAGGCGCCCTATCTTGGAGGCAACAGATGCCGCAACAACCTATGTTGTTTTGTGAGGTGTTTGACGTCTGGGGTATAGATTTCATGGGCCCCTTTCCTGTTTCTTTTGGTTTTTATTATATCTTACTTGCTGTGGATTACGTATCCAAATGGGTGGAAGCTAAGGCCACCAGGACTAATGATGCTCAGGTTGTTGTAGATTTTGTCAGGTCTAATATCCTTTGCAGGTTTGGCATACCTAGAGCCATAGTCAGTGACCAAGGCACACACTTCTGCAATAGATCCATGCAAGCTTTGCTCAAGAAGTATGGGGTTGTGCACAAAGTCTCTACACCCTATCACCCCCAAACCAACGGGCAAGCGGAGATTTCAAATAGAGAGATCAAGCGGATTTTGGAGAAGATGGTGAAGCCTAATAGAAAGGATTGGAGCACACGATTGGAGGATGCTCTGTGGGCCCATCGGACCGCTTACAAGGCACCCATAGGGATGTCACCCTATCGGGTTGTCTTTGGTAAGGCGTGCCACCTGCCTGTGGAGATAGAGCACCGTGCATATTGGGCTGTGAAGCAATGTAACTTAGCTCTTGATCAAGCGGGTGAGGAGAGGAAGCTGCAGTTGAGTGAGCTAGATGAGATCCGCTTGGAGGCCTATGAGAACTCCAAATTCTACAAAGAGAAGACCAAGAAGCTTCATGATAACTCCATTTCCAGAAAGGAGTTCTTGGTTGGTCAAAAAGTTTTGCTCTACAACTCTAGGCTTGGACTCATGAGTGGAAAGCTCCGCTCTAAATGGATTGGACCGTTTGTAGTCACCCAAGTGTTTCCTTATGGCACTGTGGAGATCAAGAGTGAGTCCACGAACAAGAGCTTCAAAGTCAATGGCCACCGACTCAAGCCTTTCCTAACCACCCCTTCTTTGGATGATGCACCTGTGGAGGAGGCCTCATTGGTCGACCCCACTTTTGAACAACCATGACTTAGGGAGTCTCCTTTTCTCCTTCCTTACTCTTTTTATTACACTTGTCTATATCTGTCTGATTCTGCTATTTGTGTTCCATTGAGGACAATGTGTGATTTAAGTGTGGGGGGAGAGTAGTTTAGGTTGCATATTTTGCTTTGATTTTTTTTAGGTTTTGCTTAGTTTTGGGCATTTTCTTGCATGTTTTTGCTTCATTTTAGTAGAGTTTTGGTATCTCGTGTCTGAATTCATGCATTTCTGTGTGTAAAGTTGCTTTTGATAATTAAGAGGTGGTAACACTGTGATAGAATTGTCCCTTTTGTGAGGATTTGAGCCTTAATTGTGGGTGGATTGCTATATATGCCACCTAATTTTCTGTCATGTGTGATTGCACTCTGGATTACTTGCACTCTAGAACTTGACTTGACTCTTGTTGATACTTGATTGCTCATGCACATTTTGAAATGATTTAGGCACTTTCTTTCTTGAATAAGCTACTAGCCATATGAGCCTACCTTGAATGAATGTATCCTTTGCTAGCCCCTTTGAGCCTTTTTATCCCTTTCCTTGTTCTTTAGCTCATTACAAGCCTATGACTGAAAAACCATGATTGTCCTAACCTTAGGGAATTTTGGAGCTTTGGAATTGTTTTGGGAATGGGTATTAGGTAAGAAGTGTGCTTTATGCTTTAATTGGTTGAGTTCTTGATTTTGCCTCATTGGTTGTTATAGTTATGGCTTCATCTTCATGCCATTTGTGTTGTTTCTTCTTTTCTTTTTGTATATCTCTCAAAAACAAAAAAAAATAGAAGACAAAAATACAAAAAAAAAATGCAAAAATAAAAAGAAAAAAAAAAAAAGAAGAGAAAAAAAAAAGTGAATAAAAGGTTGTTGAGGCAAAGAGGATTGGAATTAGTGGTAGTTGATTTTGGGGTGGATTTTGCTTACTTTTTACTTATTCCCCATTGCTCCTCTATTCCTTTGGTTTTAGCTACATTCCCATATTTTTATCCTACCTTGTCCTTGGCCCCATTACAACCCTTAAAAGACCTTTTGATCATTTTGTGCATGTGTGTTGATGGTTGATGTTAGAGGCTTGTCAAGCTTATGGTTGTGTTTGTTTTTCATGATGTGCCTTGAGTGTAAATAATGATTAACCCCAAACACTTGAGTGTAAACACTTTTGAGTGATCCTTGTGAGTTTCTATCATCTTTGTGACTATCCTCTTGATGTCATTGGTTTCTTTGCATACTTGAAGTAATTGGATGATGTTCGCGGATGCTTTGACTCTTTGATCCTTAACCATTTTGTGTGCTTGAGTTTGCCCATTTCTTTGCATTTCCTAGAATTCATTGTGAAGTATGTAATCTCTTAGGTTTGCATTTCTTAGTTGTAGTCATCTTGTTGCATGATTCACTTTGGTGCATATTGATCTTCATAGTCCTATCTTTTGGTTTTGCCCAGGAGTGCAAAAGGATAAGTGTGGGGGTATTTGATGAGCATTTTATTTCCCATTATTCCTTGCATTATTTTACTCTTATTATTGATACTTGTTGCCCATTTGACATTGATTAGCTTGATTTATTGATTTAGAGTTTATTGGACTAATATTCCGAATATTGTTTAATTTGGAATTATTTAGCCTAATTAATTCTATTTCTATTTTCAGGTAATATTTGGCACAAGGACACTTTGGGAAGTTTGGAAATGAAGATTGAAGTATTGAAGTGAAGATTGTAATTTGCATTTAGGTCCCTTTTTTTAATTGTAATTTTCAGAATAGTGTTTCTTAGGACTTGGGCCCATGTTTTAGGCCCATTTTCATGTCTAAAGAGGGGAAATTCGTGTAACCCCCAAGACACACTCCCATTTCAGATTTCTCACTCTCTCTCTAGGTTAGAACTTCTCTCTTGGCTCTCCCAAGTGGTGGTGGCTGCTAGGGTTTTGTTCTTCCCCATTTCTACTCGTTTTTCTTCATTTATGGCCATGGAAGGCTAGACTTCAAGGGTTAATCCCTTTGGTATTGTATTATCTACTCTTGAGCTCTTGTTATTAATGCAATTTCATTTTCTCTTCTCTGTTTTCATGTTTATCGATGTGTAGTGGTTTGCTTAATTCCATTTCGTAGAGATAATACATGAATATAAATGCTTAATTTGTATTAACTCGTAAAAACTCCAATTCTGGTTTCTGATGCTTAATTAGAAGTTAGGGTTTGGAGTGATAACTGAATTTTCGCTTAGTATTTGGTTATCACGAGTTGGACAGAGGAGAGGAGAGGAATCGATCTTTAGTGAGCTAGGATTGAGTAGTGTACGTAGCCAAAGGGGTTTGCCCGCTTTTGTTTCTGATTTTCTTAGTTTTTATATTCTGTTTATGTTTTGTTCTTCACATTTGTCACACACAAAAACCCCCCCATTTTACTGCACACTACGTGTTTGATACTTTGCCTAGACCGATATTCGCTGGGAAACGACCTAGGATCACCTTCCTAGTACTACAGAATAAACACCTTTTATTTTGATCGGGTACGGCCTCGATCAAAGATGTGAATATAGACATTCATAGTTGAGACCAATTGAGAGCATGTGTCATTCATTTGCATATTCAATCAAACCTACAAAACAATCATGCTTTGCTTTTTGGTATCCAAATGGTTTTGGATCCATTTTTGTTAGTGTAGGGACTTTCACCCTTTTTCATCCAAACAAAATTTCCTTTAGGTATACCATGCACTTTAACATAACACACATTTGAAGTATGTCCATGAGTACCACAATAGAAACATGTTGGAGCATTTGAAAAATCAACCTTAGAAAAATCAACAACATTTCTATGAGATTTACTCTTAGCATTAGTATAACCCAAACCAAACTTGTTTGAATTTTCTCTTTGAAAATTTAACAATGTGCACAATCTAATATCACAAATGGTGAAACTTGCAAGCTTATTTTTCAAAATAGCATTTTCATCTTTAAGCAACTTGCAATTCTCACAATCAACCACAATATTCACTCTACTAGCACAATCACAAGAAGAACTAGCATATATAAGATCAAGAGTTTCATTTTCAAGATTAAGCTCATCAACTTGTTTTTGAAGTTCTAAAATCTCTTTTTGATGTTTCAAAATGAGCTTCTTTCTTTCAATGTTTTTCAAAGCTAGTTTTTCAAGTTGTTCATGCATTTCCTCATAAGCATTGTATAACAATTCATATTTAGAAGAAATTTCGGATTTAGTAAGACTTACATTGCTATCCTCGCTTTGTTCACTTGATTCATCATTTGAACTTTGTTCTTCATCATCTACTAGAGTTATCAAGTTGAGACAAGCGGCTTCTTCATTATCCAATGAACTACTTGATGTGCTTTTCTTGTCGTCTTCATCACTATCCCAAACTATGTATGCTCTTTTAGATTTAGAATTCTTCTTGTCTTTCTCCTTCTTCTTGAGATACCTAGAGCATGAATACTTGAGATGTCCGGGCTTTCCACATTCATGGCAAACTACACCTTCTTTTGAAGTTTTGGTCTTATAGTGTGGGGAATCCTTCTCTTTACTTTTGTCCTTGTTCAACCTTCCTTTTCTCCTTAGAAACTTGTCAAACTCTTTTAACAAAAGTTTCATGTCTTTTTCATCAACATTGGAATCAGAATCTTCACTATCATCATCATCGGAACTCTCTTTCTTTTTGTATCCACTTTTAACTTTAAGAGCAAGTCCCTTTCTTTCTTTGTTTTTATCCGACTCTTCATTGATACTTAATCGTCCAAGCTCCATTTCATGTTCTTGAAGCTTTCCAAAAAGTGTTGCTAGATCCATAGCATCCAAATCTTTAGATTCAACAATAGCCGTTACTTTTGGTTGCCAATTCCTGTCTAAACATCTCAACACTTTGTTAGAAAGTTCACCTTGAAGAAATGTTTTACCAAGAGCAAGTAAATGATTTATAATATGAGTAAAACGCTTTTGCATATCATTTATAGATTCATTTGGAAGTATATGAAACAATTCATAATCACGCATTAAAGCATTCAATCTAGCTCTCCTAACCTCACTAGTTCCTTCATGAGTCACTTGTAAAGTGTCCCACATTTCCTTAGCACTAGAACATTGAGAAACTCTAAAGAACTCGTCATAGGATAAAGCGGATGTGATGATATTCTTTGCTTTATAATCATATTGTACTTTCTTTCTATCATCATCCTTCCACTTATCCTCGGGGATCAATTGTTCTACACCTTCAACTAAACTAGAGGGGATATGAGGACCTTTTTCAACTACTTTCCAAATTTCACTATCTATGGCTTGGATAAAGATTTTCATTCTAACTTTCCAATATGCATAGCCTTCTCCGGCAAACAATGGAGGACGATTTATTGAATAACCTTCACCACCAAAGGGATTCGTAGAACCCATTGCGATTTTCTTAAAGGATCTTTACGAAAAAGCTCTTATGCTCGTGTCTTTCGACCGAGCTCTGATACCAATTGAGGAAACCGCAATTGGTGGTTGGAGAGACAAAGGAACACTAGGAATACAACTAGAAGGGGGGGGGGGGGTTGAATAGGTGTTGAAGCTACCTTGAAAGATTTTCGAATGAAACAAATCGAAACAATCAAAACAACAGATTTTTGCAAATTTTCACTAACTTAATCGATTAATCTGCAACTTAATCGATTAAGTCTGAAAGATCAAAATTACTTACTCGATTAAGCAAGTCGTGTACTCGAGTATTACTTGCAGAAACCAGAAAAATCAAGTTTTCATTCGCATACGAAAATCAATCAATTCACATGAAAGATCAGAGATTCAACGAAAATGATTAACACCTATATTCTTATTGATTAACCTAGTTATGAAAATGATTTTCCCTTTATCAATTTGAACAATTAAAGATTCAATTCAATCAATTATGAAAATCAATCTTTCTAGGTTTTCAACCAAGAACGCAATCAAATGACTTGAATATAAAGAGTAAGGGTTTAGAGATACGACACAGTGATTTATCCTGGTTCACTTTCACCCGCTTGAAAGCTACATCCAGTCCCCTCTTCAACCAAGAGAGATTCTTCACTATGAGGAATTAGAGTTCTCAAATTACAAGTGATTGCCTCACAAGACTCCCTTCTTGCTAGCTTACAAGAGATAACCGACACCCTTGCCTTGTAATCCTATTGATCTTCTCTCTAATCTAACCTCTACCCCTTGTTGATAATCGACACAACAAGTCTTCAATTGCTTGATGATAATCCACACACCAAGGCTTCTCTTTGCTTGATTCACAACCAAGACTTCTTCTTCTCCAATGAGATTTGCTTGATGATAATCGACACACCAAGACTTCTTGTTTGTTGTAGTGGCTTGCCTTCTTGCAAAGATTACAACACAATAGAAAACACAAAACAATCCTATGAATCTCAATCAAGAGTTATGACAATTCACCATAAGAGATTCAAAGGTTCTTGATCAAAGAATATGAAAATATGAGAACTTTGATCTTTGAAATTGAGAGAGAATAGAGTGGCTTGATTCTTTTTAAAATTGATGTAACAATGATTCTAGATGATCACAATAATTGGGAAAAGGTTTATATAAAATACCCAAAAGTTGTAGCACTTAAAAAACTGATTTTGAGAAGTGAAAAACGTATTTTAAAAATCAGTTCAGCAGTACTTAATCGATTAAGTTGCAGACTACTCGAGTAGTACTCGATTAAGTTAGTCACTTAATCGATTAAGTTGGTATTGCACATGTTCAAAACTTGTTTTCTCAAAAACCAACCTTTCCTTTAAAACCTTTAAGCCACCTATTGATTCTAGGTTAAGTGAAAACTCAAATTATGATTAAATCATGACTTATGAATGAGATTCACTACCCTCTATAATAATCTACCCAAATAAAAAACCTATGAAGCTTGAGAGGCAAAAGATAAAAGAAATACAAATACACTCAAACTTAGGTCTTCATGAGCTTGCTTTCTCTCTTCTTCATTTGATGTTTGTTGTTGCTTGTTGAGCTTGAAACTTGATCAACACTTGTAGCTTGTTCAAAAACACTTTGTCATTATCAAAACATTCATCATGTTCATCATGGAACTAACAAACCCCCCTTCTAGGTGTTCTCCTAGTCTCTCCTAGTTATTTCACCCACCGATTGTAGGTTTCAACAATTGGTATCAGAGCTCGGTCGAAAGACACGAGCATAGTGCTTTTTCGTTAAGATCCTTGAGGAAACTACAATGGGTTCTACGAATCCCTTTGGTGGTGAAGGTGATTCAATTAGCCGCCCTCCTATGTTTGGTGGAGAGGGTTATGCTTATTGGAAAGTTAGGATGAGAATTTTTATAGAAGCCATAGACATGAACATTTGGGAAGCCATTGAGAATGGTCCTTATTTTCCCTCAAAAGAAGTAGAAGGTGTACTTACACTAACTCCCAAAGATAAGTGGACCGATGATGATAAAAGGAAAATTCAATATGATTTAAAAGCTAAGAATATCATCACCTCCGCTCTATCTTATGATAAGTTCTTTAGAGTCTCCCAATGTCGTAATGCCAAAGAAATGTGGGACACCTTGCAAGTCACACATGAAGGCACTAGTGAAGTTAGGCGTGCTAGATTAAATTGTTTGATGCATGAATATGAATTGTTTCGTATGTTGCCTAATGAATCTATATGTTTTATGCAAAAGCGTTTTACTCATATTGTTAATCATCTCATTGCTCTTGGTAAAACTTTCTTGAATTGTGAACTTGTTAACAAAGTTTTAAGATGTCTAAGTAGGGAATGGCAACCTAAGGTTACCGCAATAGTTGAATCAAAGGACTTGGACAACATGGACTTAGCTACACTTTTCGGAAAGCTTCAAGAACATGAAATGGAGCTTGGACGCTTACATATGCATGAAGAATCGGACAAGAACAAAGAAAGAAAAGGAATCGCTCTTAAAGCTCAAAGATCATATCAAAAGGAAGAGAATTCCAATAATGATGATAATGAAGATTCCGATTCGGACATTGATGAAGAGGAGATGAAGCTTCTACTAAGAAAGTTCAATAAGATTCTAAGGAGAAAAGGAAGGTTGAACAAGAACAAAAGTAAACAGAAGGATCCCCCACACTACAAGACCAAAGACATCAAAAGAAGGTATAGTTTGCCATGAATGTGGAAAGCCCGGTCATCTCAAGTACTCATGCTCTAAGTATCTCAAGAAGAAGGAGAAAGAAAAGAAAAATTCAAAATCTAAAAGAGCATACATAGTTTGGAATAGTGATGATGAAGATGACAAGAAAAGCACATCGAATAGTTCTTCGGATGATGAAGATGCCGCATGTCTCAACTTGATAGCTCTAGTAGATGAAGTGGAAAGTTCAAATGATGAATCAAGTGAGCAAAGCTACGAAAGCGATGTAAGTGAAACTAAATCCGAAATTTCTTCTAAATATGAAATTCTATATAATGCTTATGAAGAAATGCATGAACATCTCAAGAAACTAGCTTCGAAAAATATTGAAAGGAAGAAGCTCATTTTGAAACATCAACAAGAGATTTTAGAACTTCAAAAGCAAGTTGATGAGCTTAATCTTCAAAATGAAACTCTTGATCTTATATATGCTAGTTCTTCTTGTGATTGTGCTAGTAGATTGAATAATGTGGTTGATTGTGAGGATTGCAAGTTGCTTAAAGATGAAAATGCTATTTTGAAAAATAAGCTTGCAAGTTTCACAAATGGTGATATTAGATTGCGCACATTGTTAAATTTTCAAAGAGAAAATTCAAACAAGTTTGGTTTGGGTTATACTAATGCTAAGAGTAAATCTCATAGAAATGTTGTTGATTTTTCTAAAGTTGATTATTCAAATGCACCAACATGTTTCTATTGTGGTACTCATGGACATACTTCAAATGTGTGTTATATTAAAGTGCATGGTATACCTAAAGGAAAGTTTGTTTGGGTGAAAAAGGGTGAGAGTCCCTACACTAACAAAAATGGATCCAAAACCATTTGGATACCAAAAAGCAAAGCATGATTGTTTTTTGTAGGTATGATTGAAGAGCAAAAGGACTTTCATGTGTTATTCATTCATTTGCATCTTCAATTGGTATCAAGAGAAAATCCTACAAATTGGTAACATTTGATATTGTTAGATATTGATCATAGTTCTCTCAATTGATATTATTTCTTTAATAAGTTACAATTGGTTTGATCATTATATGATTATCATGCTATTGTTGCTTTTATGATATTTCTTTATCATTGATATCTTACTTTGTTAAGTGATGTGATGACTTTCTATTTTCAATTAGTTTGTTACAATTGGTATTATATTTCATTGTCATATTTTCTTACCAATTGGTATCACATTTCAAAGTATAGTTCTTACATTTGTTTCTACGTTGGTATAGTTCTTGTGTTTATACAAATGGTATCAATGTTGTGAAGAAATGAATGATCATTATTTCTCTTATTTTGGCTTAGCATTTTATATTTCAATTGGTATATGTTATTTCTTTTTGATAATGCCAAAAGGGGGAGAAATAGTTGTTTTGTGAAATGGTTGTTTTGTGGAGAAAGGTTCGTGTTTGTCGTTTTTATATAGGTTGAGCAAAGTTGTTGAAGATAGGGGGAGAATCAAGCTTTCTATCCATTGGAATTCAAACTTCAAAACGTAATTGAGGGGGAGCAAGTTTCTTACCAAGTGATCAAATGGTTCAAGTATCAACAACTTCAAAGAAATTCAAACAAATTCAAAACATGGTTTGGCATTTTCAAAAAGGGGGAGATTGTAAGATCCATTGAGAATGTTTTGATAAATGACAAAAGGTTTTGAACAAGCTACAAATGTGTTGATCAAGATCAAGCTCAACAAGCAACAACAAACATCAAGTGATGAAGAGAGAGCAAGCTCATGAAGACTTAGTTTGGTAGTTTATGTTTTATTGTAATATCTTTCGCCTCTCAAGTCTTTTAGGTTATGAGTTTGGGTAGAGTTAATAGAGGGTAGTGAATCTCTATCATAGTTATGATTATATCATATTTTGAGTTAATAGGTGGCTTAAAGGTTTGAAAGAAAAGGTTTAGTTTTTGAGAAAACAAGTTTTTAAGTGGTTTTCATCTGACTAATCGATTAAGCACTTTGACTAATCGATTAAGCACTTTGACTAATCGATTAGAATTTTCATGCCTTGAGCACTTAATCGATTAACTCATGTATTAATCGATTAAGACCTTTGTTAATCGATTAACACGTGCAGAACTGGTTTTTAAAATACGTTTTTCACTTCTCAAAAGCACTTTGAAGTGTTCCTAACTTTTGGGTATTCTATATAAACCTTTTCCCAATTATTGTGAATCATTATTACTATCTAGAATCATTTTGATATTCATTTTACAAAGAATCAAGCCACTCTATTCTCTCTCACTTTCATAGATCAAAGCTTTCACTTTTACATTCTTTGATCAAGAATCTTTGAATCTCTTATGTTGATATTTTCATAGCTTTTGAAAGAGATTCATAGGATTTTTATTGTTTTTAATTTGAGTTGTAATCATTGCAAAGAAGGCAAGCTATCTACAACAAAGGAAGTCTTGGTTGTGAATCAAGCAAACAAGCAATTGGAAGTCTTGTTGTGTTAACAAGCAAATTGGAAGTCTTGGTGTGAGGCATCATCAAGCAAGTGGAAGCCTTTGAAGTATCTCAAAGCAAATTGGAAGACTTTTTGTGGGGAATCGGCAAGCAAGGTTAGAGGTTAGATTAGAGCATCAATAGGATTGCAAGGCAAGGGTGTGGTATCTCTTGTAGGCTAGCAAGAAGGGAGTCTTGTGAGGCATTTACTTGTAATTTGAGAACTCTAATTCCTCATAGTGAAGAATCTCTCTTGGTTGAAGAGGGGACTGGATGTAGCTTTCAAGTGGATGAAAGTGAACCAGGATAAATCACTGTGTCGTATCTCTAAACCCTTACTCTTTACATTCAAGTCTTTTCAATATTGTTCTTGATTGAAAACCTAGAAAAGATTGATTTTCATAATTGATTGAATTGAATATTAATTGTGTAAATTGATTTGGGGAAAATCATTTTCATAACCTAGGTAATCATTAAGAATATTGGTGTTAATCAATTCCGCTTTATCTCTGATTATATGTGTTAATTGATTGATTTTCGTATTTGATTGAAAAGTGATTTTTTCAGTTTTAACAGTGATTAATCGATTAACTAAAGGTGTTAATCGATTAAATAAAAACAAGCTTTCGGCATTAATCGATTAACCTGTTTTATTAATCGATTAACTAAGTGTTTTTTTGAAGTGTTAATCGATTAACAGATTTGTTTAATCGATTAACAGCTGAGAAATTTGCAAAAATCATCTGTTTTAATCGTTTCGATTTGTTTCTTTCGAAAATCTTTCAAGGTTTCTCTAACACCTATTCAACCCCCCCTTCTAGGTGTTCTCCTAGTGTCTCCTAGTTATTTCACCCACCGATTGTAGGTTCCAACACAAACCCCCCAAGGATACTTGGGCCCTTCTAATGTACCACGTTATAACGGCCTAACCGATCCAGTGGACCATATTGTCTCTTATGAGGGAGCGATGAATTATTACGGAGGAGGGGAAGAAATGAAATGCCGAGCCTTTTCCATGACCCTCGAACCTTCAGTGTTACGTTGGTATTCATCCCTTGCTCGAAACTCAATAAATTCTTGGGAGGAGATGAAAAGAGTGTTTTTAAACAGATACATGGCTAGTTGCATCCAGCCCAAGTCCGACCACACCTTAGCGGCAGTCACCCAAAAACAAGATGAATCATTGAAAGATTACCTTTCGCGTTTTCATGCGGAGGCTAGCTCGGTTCCTCGGTTAGAGCCTGGTGTGGCAGTATTATTATTGTTCACGCAAGGTTTACAATCGGGGGATTTCAGAAAGTCGTTGATTGGGAAACCCCCAAAAGATATGGCCGAGCTGAGACAGAGGTCAAATAAGTTCATCAATTTGGAGGAATTTCACAAAGGATAGAAAGTCAGAGAAGAAAGACAGCGAGCCGACCCTCAAGGCCAGAACAAACAAAAACGTGACGAACGTTTTGGTGGCAGACAAGATAGGAATGATCGGGACCGAAGGATTCCTCCAAGGAATAAATTTCAGGAATACACTCCTTTAACTGTTCCAAGGAGTCAAATCCTGAGGGAAACAATGCAGACCGACTTACGCTCTGCCCAAAGACCTCCGTCTTTAAGAAAGGGCGCACATCGTGATAGGTCAAAGTACTGTGACTTCCATAAAGGTTATGGCCATACGACCGACGAGTGTATCTGGTTGAGGGATCTAATAAAAGAAATGATCAGAGATGGTAAACTACAACAATATATCAGGGATGCAGCCGGCCGAAGAGGTAGGACTAGATCTCAGTCGCCAGTAAAATCCAAACGCCAAAGAAGTAGGTCACCAGACGATAGAAACACCAGGAGACAGAGAACCGACCCCACTCCAGCTACAGATACAAACCCTACTAAAAATGAATTTTTAGTTAACACTATTGCGGGAGGTTTTGCTGGAGGTGGAGAGAAGAAGGCCGATAGAAAGAAGTACATTAACCAAATTTTAGCAGTCAGTCAGAAACCCATAGCCAAGAGATCAACAAAAAACGTTCCCATTATTTTTGATGACGACGATTTGGATGGAATCCTTCTAGGTCATAATGACCCCATGGTGATCAATTCCCTTATTGGTAATTACGAGGTAAAACTAGTCTTTATCGATCAAGGGAGCTCGGCGGACATTATGTTTTTCCCTCTATTCAAAGCTCTTAAACTCAGGGAGTGCAATCTCACTCCTTTTGAAGGAGAATTAATTGGTTTCACGGGAGACACCATTGAGCCTAAGGGATACATCCAACTTCCTCGGACAACAGCCTTCGGCCAGAATCGAGATAGTCAAATTTTTGGTGGTTGATTGTCTAGCGGCTTACAACGCCATTCTTGGGAGAACTTCTTTGCAAGCATTCGGGGCGGTAGTGTCAACAGTTCATTTAGCTATGAAGTTCGTCGGAACTGATGACAAAGTGGTAACAGTCAAGGCCGAACAGGAGGCAGCGAGAAAATGTTACAACGCCAGTTTGGGGAAAGTTAAAAACAAGGATCAGAGCAATTTGGAAAGAGTCTCTTTGGGTAAGGGCAACATTAACTTGGCGGATCTGGATATGCGGGACCAATCCGACAGAAATAGACCAACCCCAAAGGGACAGTGGGAATTCCTGACGCTGTCCGACGATCCCGTTAGACAAGTGAAAATCGGTTTTGAGCTACCCACAAGTGTTAAAGATGAATTGACCGCACTGTTGATTTCAAATAAGGATCTGCTCGCTTGGACCTCAGCTGATATACCGGGAGTCGACCCTAATTTTATTTGTCATAAGTTGAGTATCATTCCGGGTTCGAAACGGGTGGCACAACGCAAAAGGAAGGTTAGTGCTGAAAAGGCCGCTGCTATTGAAGAAAAAGTTGCTGAATTACTCCGAGCAGGTTTCATTCGGAAAATCGACTATACAGACTGGTTAGCTAACACCGTCTTGGTCAAAAAGCCCAACGGAAAATGGAGGATGTGTGTCGACTACACAGACTTGAACAAAGTCTGTCCTAAAGACCAATATCCACTCCCTGTTATTGACAAGCTCGTCGACAGTTCAGCTGGCTACAAACTTCTGTCGTTTATGGATGCTTACTCTGGTTACAACCAGATTCCAATGTTTCCTGCCGACCAAGATAAGACCACATTCATCACCGACAAGGCAACTTATTGTTACAATGTCATGCCTTTTGGGTTGAAGAATGCGGGAGCTACCTATCAGAGGATGATGAACAAGGTTTTTCAAGGCATGATCGACTCAAACATGGAGGTATATATCGATGACATTATTGCAAAGAGCAAACAGCAGGAAAACCATGCCCAGGACCTCGGGACAATACTGGACCGAGTGAGAAAGTATTCCATGAGGTTGAATCCTGAAAAGTGCGTGTTCGGAGTCCCAGCCGGTTCTTTCCTCGGTTTCATGTTAACCGAGAGAGGTATTGAAGCCAATCCAGATAAATGCAAAGCAATCCTTGAAATGAGGAGTCCAGCTAGTCTTAAAGAAGTTCAACAACTCACGGGCTGAGTGGCGGCACTCTCCAGATTCTTATCCCAGGCTGCTCGGAAAGCTTTGCCATGGTATCAGCTCCTTAGGAAAAACAAAGATTTCCTTTGGGACTGTTGGAAAACTACACTCGGTGGGTGAAATAACTAGGAACACTAGGAGAACACCTAGAAGGGGGGGTTGAATAGGTGTTATAGAAACTTTGAAAGATTTTCGCAAGAAACAAATCTAAACAATTAAAACCAATGAAAATCAATCAATTAACAAATATTATATGAGAGATTAAGCGGAAACAATCAACACCAATATTCTTATTGATTCACCTAGTTATGAAAATGATTTTCCCTTTATCAATTTTGCACAATAAAGATTCAATTCAATCAAATATAGAAAAATCACTTTTTCTAGGTTTTCAATCAAGAACACAATTAATAACAAGAATTGTAAAGAGTAGAGAGTTTAGAGATACAACACAGTGATTTATCCTGGTTCACTTTCATCCACTTGAAAGCTACTCCAGTCCCCTCTTCAACCAAGAGAGATTCTTCACTATGAGGAATTAGAGTTTCTCAAATTACAAGTAAATGCCTCACAAGACTTCCTTCTTGCTAGCCTACAAGAGATACCACACCCTTGCCTTGTAATCCTATTGATATCTAATCTAACCTCTACTTGATTGTTGATAACCCCACAACAAGTCTTCTTTGCTTGCTTCACTCACAAGACTTCCAAGTACTTTGAGATTCTTCAAAGTGCCTTCCAAATGCTTGATGAAATGCTTCTTCAAGACTTTCAACTAAACTTGCTTGATTCACAAAATCAAGGCTTCCTTTGTTGTAGAATGTTTGCCTCTTGCAATGATTACAACTCAATAGAAAACAAAAACAATCCTATGAATCTCTTTCAAAAGCTATGAAATATCAACATGAGAGATTCAAGGTTCTTGATCAAAGAATATAAAAATGAGAGCTTTGATCTTGAGAGAGTGAGAGAGAATAGTGTGGCTTTGATTCTTTGTAAAATTGTGTATCAAAATGATTCTAGTTGATAGAAATGATTAGGAAAAGGTTTATATAGAATACCCAAAAGTTAGAGCACTTAGAATGGCTTTTGAGAAGTGAAAAACGTATTTAAAAAACCATATCTGATCAAGTTACTCGAGTGAAATGAGTGTTACTCGAGTAATACGAAAGCTGCATAAATTTCACTCGAGTGAAAAAGGTTTTACTCGAGTAGAAGTTCAGATAATCGATTATCAAAAGTTTGTTAATCGATTATCCGTTCAAAATACACTGTTAATCAATTATCAAAATCTGTTAATCGATTATTAACATTAAAAATCACTTAAAACTTGTTTTCTCAAAAACTAAACCTTTTCTTTCAAACCTTTAAGCCACCTATTGATTTTAGGCAAAGTGAATACTCAAAATATGATAAAATCATGCAATCAAAAGAGATTCACTACCCTCTAATAAAATCTACCCAAACTCATAAACTAAAAGACTTGTGAGGCAAAAGATAAAACATTAAAACATAAGCTACCAAACTAAGTCTTCATGAGTTGGCTCTCTCTTTATAACTTGATGTTTGTTGTTGCTTGTTGAGCTTGAACTTGATCAACACACTTGTAGCTTGTTCAAAACCTTTTGGCATTTATCAAAACATTCTTCATGGATCTTACAATCTCCCCCTTTTTGAAAATGACAAACATGTTTTGAAATCGTTTGAAGTTCATTGAAGTTGTTGATGCTTGAACCATTTGATCACTTGGTGAGACTCTTGCTCCCCCTCAATTAATGCTTTTGACATTTGAAATCCAATTGAGTAAGCTTGATTCTCCCCCTATCTTCAACAACTTTGCTCAACCTATATAAAAACAACAAAACAACCTTTCTCCAAACATACCATTTAAAAAAAATATTTCTCCCCTTTGTTTCAAAACATCATATTTCTCCCCCTTTGGCATTATTAAAAAGAAATATATACCAATTGAAATAAGATCGAAGCCAAAATAGAAGAAATATAACCAAAGCATGAATAGAATAACACCAATTTGTAGAATTTTCTCCTTGATACCAATTGAAGTAGCAAATGAATGAATATCACATGAAAGTCCTTTTGCTCTTCAATCATACCTACAAAAACAATCATGCTTTGCTTTTTGGTATCCAAATGGTTTTGGATCCATTTTTGTTAGTGTAGGGACTCTCACCCTTTTTCATCCAAACAAAGTCTCCTTTAGGTATACCATGCACTTTAACATAACATACATTTGAAGTATGTCCATGAGTACCACAATAGAAACATGTTGGTGCATTTGAAAAATCAACTTTTGAAAAATCAACAACATTTCTATGAGATTTACTCTTAGCATTAGTATAACCCAAACCAAACTTGTTTGAATTTTCTCTTTGAAAATTTAACAATGTTCGCAATCTAATATCACCATTTGTGAAACTTGCAAGCTTATTTTTCAAAGAGATTCACTACCCTCTAATAAACTCTACCCAAACTCATAAACTAAAAGACTTGTGAGGCAAAAGATAAAACATTAAAACATAAACTACCAAACTAAGTCTTCATGAGTTGGCTCTCTCTTTATAACTTGATGTTTGTTGTTGCTTGTTGAGCTTGAACTTGATCAACACACTTGTAGCTTGTTCAAAACCTTTTGGCATTTATCAAAACATTCTTCATGGATCTTACAAGGACGAGCACTGTGAGCAAGCTTTTGTTCAATTGAAGGAGTATCTTTCCAGTCCACCGGTCCTTCACAACCCTCTTTCTGGCGAAAAACTCATTCTATACATGTCAGTGGAAGAAGCAGCGGTCAGTTCGGTTTTGGTACGAGAAGATTCGGGAATGGAAGCCCCAGTATATTTTGTTAGCCGAGCACTTCAAGGATCAGAATTGAGATATCAAAAGCTTGAGAAACTTGCGTACTGTTTGGTCACGTCGGCTCGGAGATTGAGACAATATTTTCAGGCACATAGAATATTGGTAAGAACAGCTCAACCTCTCAGACAAGTTCTTCACAAACCCGACCTAGCAGGCAGAATGGTTTCATGGTCTGTCGAATTGTCTGAATTTGACATCACCTATGAACCGAGGAAGGCGATGAAATCTCAAGTTCTGGCTGACTTCGTCACCGAGTTCACAGATATCCCCTCGGATACCTCTTAGAGTTTATGGTCAGTATATGTAGATGGATCGAGCAACAGGAAAGGAGCTGGAGCTGGGGTCATCATTGAAAACCCCGAAGGATTGTGCATGGAATATTCATTGAAATTCGAGTTCCAAACATCAAACAATCAAGCGGAATACGAGGCAGTTCTTGCGGGCCTCAAGATGGTTCATGAGTTCGGAGCAGAGCGAGTGTCAGTTTTCAGTTACTCACAGTTAGTAGTGTCACAGATCAAGGGGCAATACTCGGCAAAGGAGCCCATCTTACAAAAATATCTTGAAGAGGTAAAAAGAATCATCTCTAACTTTTCAGAGTTTAACATTTTCCATGTCCCAAGAGATTCAAATTCCCGAGCCGACATTTTATCCAAATTGGCAAGTACGAAGGGGTCGGAAAATAATAAAACTTTGATACAAGAAACCATTCCCCAACTGAGTGTCATTTTGGCTATCTCATTATCTCAATCATGGATGGATCCTCTTCTTACCTATTTGCAACATGGGATCGTTCCCCAAGATCAGACAGAGGCTCGGAAATTGATTAAAAAGGCAGCTCAGTACACAGTTCTAAATGGAGTCCTGTACAAAAGAGGGTTTGGTTCCCCCATGCTCAGATGTGTCAACCCATCCCAAGCTGAGGAGATACTTGAAGAGATTCACGGTGGAGTTTGCAGCCACCATATGGGTGGAAAATCCCTAGCTAGGAAAATAATCCGAGCATGTTACTTTTGGCCTACATTGCAAAAGGACGCCATCGAACATGTTAAGAAGTGTGTTCAATGCCAGTTTCACAGCGACATTTACCAAAGACCTGCTGAGGAGCTACATTCTCTCGGTGCCCCTTGGCCCTTTTATCAATGGGGCATGGACATCATCGGGAAGTTTCCCACCGCACCGGGGCAACTCAAATTTGCGGTAGTGGCTATTGACTACTTCACTAAGTGGATTGAGGCGGTACCGTTAGCAACAATCTCTACGGCCCGTATTCAATCTTTCTTTATGAAGGAAATTATCTCTCGGTTCGGAGTGCCTCATGCCATAGTTACTGATAATGGATTGCAGTTTGCAGCCTCTCACTTTCAACAACTAGCAACCGACCTGGGAATCACTCACTATTTCAGTTCTGTTGAACACCCACAGACAAATGGGTTAGCCGAAGCTGCCAACAGAACCATCTTGGATGGAATTAAGAAGAAACTCGGTAATGCAGCCGGCACTTGGGCGGATAAACTTCCGAGCGTCTTATGGTCACACAGGACAACTGTACACTCGTCTATAGGAGAGACTCCTTTTCGTTTGACATACGGCTGTGACACAGTCATTTCGATCGAAAAGTGAATCCCTACCTTTAGGACGCTCGAACGTCCTTCAGAAACTAATGACCATTTGCTCAGCGAAGAGCTCACTTTACTTGAGGAAATTCGAAAAAACACCGCCGCTGATGAAAGAAAAGTAAAGGAACGGCAAGCTGGGGAATACAACAAGAAGGTTCGTCCACGAAGTTTTGAAGTTGGAGATTTAGTCCTTCGCCGAGCGGATATCGGCAAAGGAAATGCTGGAGTTGGAAAATTGAAGCCAAAGTGGGAAGGTCCATACCGAGTGAAGGCTAAATCTGGATCTGGTGCTTACAAATTGGAAACTCTCTCGGGCATGGAAATCAATAACAGCTGGAACGTGGCCAAGCTCAGAGCTTATTACAGTTAAGCTCCTATTTTATTTTTCACTTTTTACAAATAGGTTAGTCTATTGCTCAGAATTGTTTAGTCAAATAAACGAAGGATAACACCCTTCTTAGATTAGTGACAAATTGTTAGGAATTGGTTAGAAAATGAGCAACTTCATTTTGTATTCTCTTATCAATAAAAATGCATCAATTTCTTTGAAATTCTCTTTCGAACATTGTGAAATGACATACGACTCATTTGGTTCGGCTAGCCACCGAGCTAAATCGAGATACAACTCTTTATGAGAGTTCAGCAACGTATTCATAGAACGCCCGAATTCAGGAAATTACTTTCCTTATTTCGCGGTCCGAGGGTTCCGCTTCGGCTAAAGTCGGCGATCCGAGTTCTACTCACAATAAATTATACATACGATTGAAGCAATAAATTATACATACGATTGAAGCGATCCCTTGCCCAATAAATTACAAACCGATCGTGCGGCAATTAGCTTTGCACTAAATATAAAGGGTCACGTGACAAACGAAACCCAAAAGTAACGAAGATAATCTACGCAACACAATTTGGATACAAGGAAAATTGATTAACATTCAGTAAGAGTAAAAGTAAATTGTTCATAGCAGTCAAGGAGTACGCTCGAATACAGCGAGCAACAAGTTAAAGAAAAGTGTTCGGAAGGGCTAAGTAACGACGCTCGGTTACAAAGAGCAACAAAAAATTAAATCCTGCATACAAGCAGCAAAAACTGATCTCCAAAGCTTAGAATCACTCCTCAATATCAGACAAAACAATGTTGGAATCATCAAACTCAGGGGCTTCAGTCAAATCAACGAGAGGGTTAGGCAGATCCTCTGCTTGTAAATCGACTTCGGCCTTGGTCTCAATATCAATCAGCTTCCCATTGTCGACCATATGAAATGGATGAGATCCGACACCCTGAACTCAGTCTCAGGGTTCAGAACTTGAATTTGCTTAATTACCGAGACAAAAGAATCATCAACACTCTTGCTCCAGTTGTAGAAGTTGCTTTCCGCCTTTTTCTTGTGAAGAAGAGCTTTCTCCTTCAATTTCCGAGCAACAACAGCAGACCTCTCAACTTCAGATCTCAACTCATCCATCTTCTGTTGGTTCTCTTGCAATTCTTTCTTCATTGCCTCCTCGACCTCCTTCTTCTTGTCCTCAGCAGATTTTTGGGAAACTTTCAAAGAATCCCTCTCTCTGATCAGCTCAGATTTATCAGCCTTCAAATTCTCCAATTCATTTTTTACTCGGACCAGTTCGTCCGAAAGGCTAGCCTCTTGAGCAGAAGACATGGCACGAGCCTCTTTCTGTTCAATGTTGAAACCAGAAAAAAGATCACCCGCTTGCTTGGCCAAAAACCATATTCACATTTTATACAAAAAGTGTTACTTCATAACCAAAATACTTGGCCCAGGACATTCTTCAGAACCTACACTACAAACTACTCTCCCTGGGAGGGAGAGTACTCCTACTCGGCCTGCAAAAGTGTATGCTCAGCCTCAGTACCTGTGTAAAAATAACAAGGAGTTGAGCATTACACAATACTTAGAAAATACATTCTAAAAAAAGACATAGTAAACAACTAAGTCATTTAAAGTTTGCCATTTCTTAAGTCTTATCCTACTTATACATTATCTTAGTTCCATTTCATTACTTATTTTCCTTACCTCATTATTCATTATGGTGTCTATCGTTCATTCTATTATTTCACCTCTAAGGTGAGCCCTATACTTTTTAATTTACGCACATCCTAAGGGCGGGTCCTATCATTATTCCTATTACACACTCCGTATTGGAGGGTCCCTATATACCTATTCTTGCTCCGCTATGGAGGGTCCATTATACACGCTCCTTTATGGAGGGTCCATTATACACGCTTCGTTATACTCTTACATTCCTACCTCACTTACTCCTATATTCAAACATATCAAACACTTCATAATCATTTATTCACACTCTTAAATAATTTATTAACTAATTAGTGGTGTTCTACTTCTATTATATGTCCTAATGTTCTTAACATTTTCATTCGTAATCACATCATTCATTATCAACATTCAAAATCAAATCATTCTCTAAATCAATTCTCGTTTTCACTTAACACATACATCTCTATATTTTCCATAGTTATTATCCATCATCATCATATACATAAACGAGTCTACAATTAATGTTTTTCCTTTCTTTCTATATTTCTCTAATATTCCTATGGTTCCATAATTATCATAATTTCACATTTTTACAAGCATTCAAATAATCTCTTTTCTTTACTTATTTACTTAAGAATCCATTATTATCAAATACCCTAAGGTTTGTTAATCTACTCTTTTTCCTAGCCTTAGCTCCCACTATATACAATCTAGAATATACCCTCTAAGTAGAGGTAATATCCCCTCCTTACCTCAACTTGAAGGGAGAGAGAGTAATCAAGCCCTAGTTGTTCCTCTTCGTCCTAGCTTGTCACCTTAGTATAGCCACTAACCATTGAGTATAATTAAGCTTGTGATGAGAGTTGTATGAGGGGAATGAGTGGTCCTTCACTTGTCCTTGATGATGAAACATATACATGTGTATTTCTCCATAGCTTTGAAACTTCGAGATCCAATGGAAATGAGAGAGGGAGGTCACGAGTTTGAGAGGCAATAAGGAAGGAGTTCGTGGATTTATTTTCTTGATTAGAGTTTGATGATGATGAAGGTGATGGTGATTGCTCTTAGTTTAAGGTTCATATTGATGATGATGATGTTGGTCCATGGAGGAAAATGATGAAGGATGAAGAAGATGATGAAGTTGTGTTGTGTTTTTGTGTGTTGTTGTTGTAGGTTTCTATGTTTTGATGCTAACAAACGTATTCCAAGGAACAACATTTCAACAAGGAAGCTACCTCATGAAGATTAGAATTAGATTTTATTTTTTCTAATAAAATGTAATATTTAATTTTATGCTTGCATATCATGAGTGTGGGTAGCTTTAGGTGATCTTAATTAAATTTATAATATTGTTTGATTAAGAGTGAAGAAAAATAAATCTTGATTAAATAGCTCAAATTAAAGTAATTGTCAAAGTACATTTGAAAAGCTTTGTTTTTAATCAAAGTTTGTATTGGTTACTCGAGTAGCAAGTTTAGATTACTCGAGTAGCAAAGTTTGTACTGGTTACTCGAGTAGCAAGTTTAGATTAATCGAGTAGTACATTTTTATACTGGTTAATCGAGTAATGTGTTAACCATTACTCGAGTAACACGTACTGTTTCAGAAAAATATAAAAAGACTTCATTTGTTCTTGGACAAGGTTACACACTCTTTCATAATTTTTCTATTGAGCAATATACTTTCATTTTCAAGAGCTATTACTAAACTTTCCTTGGGAAATCAAGATTCAACAATTCTCTCTATTCTTCACTCAAGATCAATTCAATATTCTAAGTTTGATTTAGATCAGAATCTTCTAGTTCTTAATTGTGTGTTGAAGCTATTTGCAACAAGAGGTTGCACATTCAAAGATTCAACAAGAGGTGAAGAATTTCACAAGCAAAGTCTTTGAAGATTGTCAAAGCAAGATTGAAAAGGATTTGGTTGGAAGCATCTTCAACAAATCAAAAGAAGACGAACAAGGAATTCAATAGGGTTAGAACATCAAAGAGTTTGGTACACTCTTTGAGAGGGGTTAAGATAGGATAGCTTTGTGAGAAGTTGCATCTTAACATTGTAATTCTAACAATTGAATTGTTTAGTAGAAACTCTTTATCGTTTAGATAAAGGGGACTGGAGTAGCTCTCAAGTGGTAGAGAGTGAACCAGGATAAAATCATCGTCTTCATTGTTTTCTTTTCAAGTTTGCATTAATCAAGATTAATTGAATTTAGGTTTAATTTGGGGTTTTTAGATTCCTTATTAATTGACCTTAAATTGGTTGGTAAATTTACTTGTAATTGTTCTAGCATTCATTCATAATTTGTTGGATCATCAAGGTATTGCGATTCTAAGAGAATTCTCATCAAAATCAAGTTTTTCATTAGTTTTATGCCCAGATTAATCGAGTAATACGTTCATTAATCGATTAATATTTTAGTTACTTGCGGCATTACTCAAGTAATAATCCAGTAACTCGAGTAGTTCAAAAGTGGCTTGCGGCATTAATCGATTAGGCTCCTTATTAATCGATTAATCAGTGAAATTTTTGAAGAAAAATTTATTTTCTTAAAACCATTCTCTACGGTGATCGAAATATTTGTACTAAGGCTTCAATACTCTATTCACCCCCCCTCTAGACTATTTTGAGCTGCTTGTTGGTTTCCAACAAGTGGTATCAGAGCTCGGTCGAAAGTACCGAGCCTTTAAAAGCTTTTTCGAAAAGATCCTAATCTTTGGAAACAATGGGCTAAAATTTTCCTTTTGGTGGTGAAGGAGCTTCCATTAATCGCCCCCCACTATTCAATGGTGAGGGCTACGCTTATTGGAAGGTCCGAATGAAATTTTTTATAGAAGTCATTGATATAGAAATTTGGAACGCTATAGAGAATGGACCTTTTGTTCCACAAACTAAAGTAAATGATGCTGTTTCTGCAAAACCAAAATCGAGTTGGACGGATGATGACAAAAAGAAAGTACAATATGATTTAAAAGCGAAAAACATCATCACGTCCGCTCTTTCATATGATGAGTTCTTTAGAGTGTCACAATGCACTGATGCAAAATAAATGTGGGACACACTACAAGTCACACATGAGGGCACGACTGAGGTTAGAAGGGCTAGGCTTAACACTCTCATGCATGAATACGAGCTCTTTCGTATGTTGCCTAATGAAAATATAGGCGACATGCAAAAGCGCTTTACGCATATCATAAATCATCTTTCTGCTCTTGGAAAAATACTAACTAATGGTGAAGTTGTTAATAAAGTTTTAAGATGTCTTAGCAGGGAATGGCAACCTAAGGTGACGGCCATCATGGAGGCTAAGGATCTAGACGAAATTGATTTAGCAACTCTATTCGGAAAGCTTCAAGAGCATGAAATGGAGCTTGGGAGATTATCCATTAATGAAGATGCCGATAGAAAGAAAAAGGGGATAGCTCTTAAATCAACTTCAAAATCCCTAAAGGCACATGAGGATCACTCTCAAATGGATGACTCGGACTCCGATATAGATGATGAGACTCTTGGCTTGTTAGTCAAAAAGCTTGGACGGTTTCTTAAGAAAAAGAGTAACTTCAATAGGAATAGATCAAGAGATTCTAAGGACACTCAACCAAGGAATAAGACTAACAAAGAAAATATCAAATGTCATGGGTGTGGGAAGCTTGGTCACTATAGATCAAATTGTCCAACTAACTCTAAAAAGTCCGAAGGTGACAATTGGAAGCCCAACTCATCTAAAGGAAAAAGGGCTTACATAGTGTGGGATGAACCGGAGAATCAATCATCATCTAGCTCATCGGAAGATGAAGAACTTGCAAACCTTTGTTTGATGACGAAGCTTGATGAAGAAGCATCTTCGAGCATGAAATCAAGTGAAAATGTCAATGAGGTAGATTATCTTTCCGATGCTAGCTCTAGTTCTAATTCCCCCTCCTTTAATGAATTGTATAATGTGTACGTAGAAATGCATAAAGAGTTGAAGAAACTTGCAAAAATAAATGTTGAAAGAAAGAATTTCATCTTGAAGCAACAAGAAAAAATTTTGGAATTACAAAACTCCCTAGAGGAGCTTAAGCTTCAAAATGAAACCCTTGAACTCATTTATGCAAATTATACATGCAATTGTGATTTGAAAACAAATGAAACTCCATCTTGTGATAATTGCAAATCTCTAGAAAAGGAAGTTTTTAATTTGAATGATAGAATTGCAAGGCTCACAAGAGGAGACACATGCTTAGATCATTTGCTTTATAATCAAAGGAATAATAGTAATAGAACCGGACTTGGGTATACCAAACCCAAAAATGGCAATTTTCGCAAAGTTGGTACTTTCTCCAAAATTGACTTTTCAAAAACTCCAACTTGTCATTATTGTGGGATTTTTGGGCATACTACAAATAAATGCAATATTAAGAAGTTTTGTATACCAGGTGGAAAGTATGTTTGGATTGTTAAGGGGACTTCACCCCAAACTAACATCAAAGGACCCAAGATAACTTGGGTACCTAAGTCAAGTAAATGACATTGTTTTGTAGATGTGCCTTCGAACAAAGGAGCGTAGATGGTACTTGGATAGTGGATGTTCGAGGCATATGACAGGAGACAAAACGCACTTCATCGAACTTACTTCAAAAGGTGGTGGTCATGTGACATATGGCGACAACAACAAAGGCAAAATTCTAGGAGTGGGTAAGATTGGTAACATATCTAACCTTGTCATTGAAAATGTCCTATACGTAGAAGGCTTAGAACACAACTTGCTTAGTATAAGCCAACTATGTGATATGGGCAACAATGTGACTTTTACTCCGGAACTATGCTTTATTAAGAGTAGTATAGATGATAGTGTTAAGTTTGTTGGTCATCGCTCTAATAACACTTACTTAATTGATTTGGATGAGATACCTTCGTTATTTTCAAAATGTTTTAAATCTTTTGATGATGAAATTCGTCTTTGGCATCGACGAATTGCACATGTCAATGTGAATCAATTAAATAAACTTTTACGAAAAGACCTAGTAATTGGTTTGCCTAAACTTAATTTCAAGCTTGATAGCATTTGCGACTCATGTCAAAAGTGCAAGCAAGTTAAAAGCTCTTTTAAACCTAAAAAAGTGATAAGCACAACAAAGCCATTGGAGCTAATCCACATGGATTTGTTTGGCCCATCACAAGTTCGGAGTTTAGGTGGCAATTACTATGGATTTGTTTTAGTAGATGATTTCACTCGATTCACATGGACTTTGTTTTTATCCGCAAAAAGTGAAACTTACAAAAGTTTTAAAAAATTTGCCAAACTCATCCAAAATCAACTAAGTTTGAAAATAGTGACTATTAGAAGTGACCATGGAGGTGAGTTTGAAAATGCTAAGTTTGACGCGTTTTGTGAAAAATTTGGTATTGACCATCAATTTTCAGCCCCTAGGACTCCGGAGCAAAACGGAGTTGTAGAAAGGAAAAATCGAGTCTTAGAGGAACTTGCTCGTACAATGCTTAAAGAATCTAGAGTTCCTTCATATTTTTGGGCTGATGCGGTATGTAACATCCCGAACTTAATTCTTAGTGTAAATTATGTTTTGATAGTCTTAGGATAGAAACAATTATGATATAAGTTAGAAATCGGCCAATTAGACATGCAAATTCAAGTTTAAAACATAGGACTTTGGGGAATAAGAATAACAAGATTGGTAGCTTAGAATACAAATTCCACCGTTGGATGTGAAGTAGGATAGGTGAGGAAGCTTGTGTTAAAATTTGAGCAAGATCCGACGGGTAACGAAGAAGTTATGGCATTTTGAAATACCAATGAAAAAGAGAACTGGCCAGACTACTCGAGTAGTACCTGAATTAATCGAGTAGTTCACCAACTAATCGATTAGTTCACTGGGTAATCGAGTAGTTGGGAGAAACAGGAAGTCCAGAAAAATTGGACTACTCGAGTAGTCCACTGACTACTCGAGTAGTGCGTACTGCATCAGAAAAAAAAATAAAGATAAAGCCACATTCATTCTTAGCCACTCACTCTCATTCATTCTCTCCATCAACAAATCTCTCTCTCCTTTCACTCCCTCCCCCACGAGTTCCACCTTCCTCCACCAAGATCCAAGTTGATTTCTCCTCTTCTCTTGCAAGCTCATTAAGCCACAAGCAAGCTTCATAGGTAAAGATCACTCTTCCCTTCTCTCTCTAGATGCTCCATACGGTTTCTCTCTCTCCCTTTTTCCTCTCATAAAATTCGAACGCCACTCCCTTGGGTTTCCATACTCTCATGTTCTTTCCTTGTTTCATGGCTTAAGGGAGATCAAGTTCTCACTTCCATCCACTCACTTCTCTTGGGGAGCTTTTTGTGAGGCACAAAAGGATCTAGGGCTAAGGCTAACTTTTGCTTGAGGTTCTCTCACTCTCTCCTTGATTAAGGTAAGGGGGTGGATATAGTGAGCATTGGTTTGATCTAGGATTGGGTATCCCTATGGTTATAGTGATTTTCTAGGAGTTATGTGTTTATAAAATTTAGGGGAATGGTGAATATAATGGAAATGAACCTAGGAATCATAATTAGAAAGGGGAAAGTAATGTGAACTTTGAATGTGAAATTATGTTGAACAATTGATGAAATAATTATTGTACAATACATGTATACTTGGTCATGGCTAAATTAGGATTATTGGTTGGAAATGAAAAATGACAACATGGATAGTGTGCATTATATATTTAATGAAGTTGGAATGGATTATGATTATGAATGTCGATAATAAAGTGTTTATTTGTGATTATTTGAAAAGGGTAATCTTTATGTACTTAAGTGAATTGGAATGGGTTATAAATATGCTTACTTGTGATTATTGAGGGTATGGTGGTTATGTTTATAATAAATGGACTGGAATTTAAATGTGAGACTATATGCGAAAGTTGATGATTACTTGTACTATAATGTTATGTGAATGTTGCTGGGATTTTAGAGTGTGGACTACAATGATTGGAATGGTTTATATTTATGCATATTGTGATTATTATTGGAATTGTGTTGATGGTTATAATTAATGGACTGGCCTGTTGATTGATTAATAATGGTAAAGGTAACTAAAGTGGAAACTGATCAGTGGGGCCCGGAACACTAGGTACCCGGCTAGGTGTTCCAATTACCTGTTAGGGTCAATTACCTGCCAGGCCAATTACCCATCAGGCCAAACCGCCCTGTAGGTACCGGGTGACCCACAGGATCAGTGTTCCACACCAATAATTGGAATAATTAATGGATTGGTAAAAGTACATAGTCCTACAAGTGATGGTCTGGATGGGTGTAAAGTCCTGGGCAGGTGTTTCAAGTCCCTAGACAGGTGTGCCAATTACCTAGCGGGTAATCCAAATCCTAGTGGTGTACGGTAAAAATGGAAGTGTTTGCAGATCACTGTCTGTGGTTGCTTACACTGCGTGTGTAGATCTCTGCTTGGGGTTACACACATTAATGGAAAATGAATAATGGAAAGGTAAAAAGGGAAAAGGAAGTTTATGTAGATCTCTGTTTGAGGTTACATAAACGAGATGGAGTGTATGCAGATCACTGTCTGTGGTTGCATACACAGTGTATGCAGATCACTGTTTGTGGTTGCATACACCGTGTGTAGATCTCTGTTTGGGGTTACACGCGATGGTAAGGTGTAGATCTCTGTTTGGGGTTACACCCAATGGAAAGTGTAGATCTCTGATTGAGGTTACACATAATGGAAAATGAATAAAGGAAATGAAAAATAGAATTGATAAAGGAATTAAAGGGAATAAATAATGAACATGGTAATGGAAAGGATTTAGGAAAGGAAAAAGGGATAATGGAAAGTGGATAAGAATAATGGAAATGAATATGGAAATGGATAAGGGCAAGGGGAACAAATATGAAAAGGGATGAAAGAAAGGGAAAGGAACATTTATATCGGTTAAGGTCATGTAATTAGAACGTAAATATGTAATTGTGATAAGGAATGAGCAAGTTGGAAAAACGTTGATTGTGAATAGGTTTGCAAATGATATGTGTTGTTACCTTACTACTTGTGTTTGGCCTAGTGGATTTATTATGATTATATGGAAACTGAAATTTTATTTCATGTGCAATGCTCACTCCCTTACTATCTTTCAGGTACAGAGATTGAGTTAGCACAGCCCCCGGCCGAGCAGGAGTGCTCTCCCTCACAGGGAGAGTAGGGTTATGGGGATTAGATATTTTGATTTTGACTTCAGCCTCCGTTTATTTGGATGTATATGAGCTTTATATGATTTTTTTGGGTGGGGCTCAGGATAGTTTCTTTTGTGCAAGGTTTATGATTCATTTTTGAGCATAGTTGTTGTTATGGCCTCTTGATTTACATACTTATCATTTGGCTGGCACTCTGACAAACTGATGTTTTACACTTGAGCCCATGGGGCAACTATGCGATGCATATGTATTTATATTTGAGCCCTGCTGGCTCCTGTTGATTTTATATAAATGTGTTTATCAGGTTGAAGATTTGGAAAAGTCCGAAAAACAAACGAAACTCCGTCCGTTTGACGGTTGATTTTCATAAGTTAAAAAGGAATTTTTAAGTACACATTTTTAATACTTGGGAATTAAGGGTAGTATTTATTAGGATGTTACATTTATGGTATCAGAGCAGTTTCCCTCGGCCTTTGGAGTATGAACTCACTACTCCTATGGTTACTCACCGAGCGAGTAACCCAAGCACTTAGTTAGTGTGTAAGTGAAGTTGTAGGATATTAGTAGTTTTATCTAATTGTGCTGTCATTAACTGGTTGTCTCTCCATGACTCAACAGTATGGCAGGGAGATGGGCTGACAATGACAGAATTGCTGCAATACTTGAAACTCTGGTTCAATTGCAGCAGAACCAAGCCCAAGTTCAGCAGCAACAAGCGGATAATCTTGAAAATCTGCAGCAGAATCAAGCCCAGAACATTGTTGCAGCTGCAGCAGCTGCTGCAGCCGCACTTCAGCCTCCTCCGTCACCACCAGTGGAGATTGACTGGATGGGCCGCTTTAGAAAAAGCGATCCACCGAAGTTTGAAGGGGGTTACAATCCCGATGGAGCTCAAAGATGGCTCCAAGAGATGGAGAAGGTGTTTCACTCACTGCAGCCACCGGGTGATCAGTATATGCGACTAGTGGAGTATGTTCTGATGGGTGAGGTGGAACATTGGTGGGACCAACAGAGGAGAGGTTTGGAAGCAGCTCATGAGCTTATTTCATGGGATCTTTTTAAGGTCCGTTTTCTAGGAAAGTACTTCCCGGAAAATGTAAGGAGGGAGAAGGAAGTGGCTTTCCTTGAACTGAAACAAGGGAACCTCAGTATTGGAGAGTATGCAGCTCAATTCGAGGACCTCATTCGCTATTCGGGCAGCTACCGAGATGCGGATGAACGCACTAAATGTATCAAGTTTGAAGCTGGTCTCCATCCCAAGATCAAGACTGTTTTTGTCTATCAAGGAATTTCTAATCTCTCTCAACTGGTGAATATGACCAGTGCTTATGAACATTCTCTCAAGCAGGAACAAGCAGAGGAGCGAAGCAGGGCATCTCAGAAATTGTCTGGTCCTATTAGGGGCAAGGGTCCGATGCAGAGATCTGGTCCTTATTCTAATCCTAGGCCTTCAGTCCCTAGAGGAGCAGGGCAATCTGCAGTGACACTTGGTCCTGTTCCTACTTGTACACATTGTGGGAAGCCGCACAGGGGTGTATGCTGGGCTTAGAGCAGGAATGAAGGGCTTTGTTTCTTATGTGGTCAGCCTGGACACTTTGCAAACAACTGTCCCAAAAGCACAATGAAGAAGGAAGTTAATGATATTCGGGTGCAGAAAGCAGGTGGCAGTCAACCATTGCAGAAGGGTAAAGTGTATACACTGGATGGAGAAGAGGTGACTGAGGAGGATGAGCTGATCCGAGGTACTTGTTTTGTGAACAACATGTCCTGTGGTGTTTTGTTTGATTGTGGTGCATCTCATTCCTTCATTTCTATTGACTACATGAAGAGACTAGGGTTGTCCACTGTAGATATGCCGTATAAGTTGTCAGTTTCTACCCCCACAAATTCTTCAGTATGGCAGGGAGTTGGGTCTATAGGAATAAGTTAGATGAATCGGGTATTATTGTTAGGAATAAAGCTAGGTTGGTAGCACAAGGTTATAGTCAAGAAGAAGGAATTGATTATGATGAGACTTATGCTCCCGTAGCTAGATTAGAAGCTATTCGTATGAATTTTAAACTATACCAAATGGATGTCAAAAGTGCTTTTCTTAACGGATACATTCAAGAGGAGGTTTATGTCTCACAACCTCCCGGATTTGAAAGTATTGAACATCCGGACTACGTTTTTAAGTTGAAAAAGGCTTTGTATGGTCTTAAACAAGCTCCTAGAGCTTGGTACGATCGACTAAGCAATTTTTTATTAGAAAAAGGTTTTAAACGAGGTACTGTGGACACTACTCTTTTTATTGAACGTTCCGGTAAGGATATACTTTTGGTTCAAATATACGTTGATGATATTATTTTTGGTGCTACTAATGATAACTTGTGTAAGAAGTTTTCAGATATAATGCAAAGCGAATTCGAGATGTCGATGATGGGAGAGCTTACTTTCTTTCTTGGCCTTCAAATAAAGCAACTCAATGATGGCATTTATATACATCAAGGTAAATATTGTCGGGAGCTTCTCAAGAGGTTTGGCATGGACTCGTGTAAGTCCGCTTCCACTCCAATGAGCGTCGCATGCTACCTAGATCAAGATGAGGTTGGAAAAGCTGTAGAGGTAACAAAGTCGAGTGATGCCGTTCTATCTACCATGGGAGTTGATGAAGTTTCTGATGTCAAATTCCTGTGGTCCGTGAGTTTCCGGAAGTCTTTTCTACGGAGATTCCCGGATTGCCTCCAAGAAGAGAAGTTGAGTTTAGTATTGATCTGAAGCCTGGTACAGGCCCAATTTCTATCGCACCTTACAGGATGGCGCCTCCGGAATTGGAGGAATTGAAGAAGCAGTTGTAGGAGCTATTAGCAAAGGGACTTGTCAGGCCAAGTGTATCACCCTGGGGTGCTCCTATCCTTTTTGTCAAAAAGAAGGACGGTAGCCTTCGGATGTGCACTGATTACAGGCAGCTGAATGCAGTGACAGTAAAGAACAAGTATCCGCTCCCTCGCATTGATGATTTGTTGGATCAGTTGAGGGGTGCATCAGTGTTCTCTAAGATTGACCTCCGATCGGGATACCATCAAATCCATATCCGTGAAGAGGACATTCCAAAAACTGCTTTCAGGACGCGTTATGGGCACTTTGAGTATGTGGTGATGCCTTTCGGATTGACCAACGCTCCTGCAATATTCATGGATTACATGAATAGAATCTTCATGCCATACTTGGATTCTTTTGTCATTGTGTTCATTGATGACATCCTGATTTATTCTAAGAGTCCGGGTGAACATGAGAAGCATTTGAGGATTGTACTGCAGGTCCTCAAAGAAAAGCAGTTGTATGCCAAGCTGTCTAAATGTAGCTTTTGGTTGGATGAAGTCCATTTTTTGGGGCATGTGATTTCAGCACAGGGAGTTGCGGTGGATCCCTCCAAGGTGGAAGCGGTGTTAAAGTGGGAGAGGCCCACAATAGTCACAGAAATCAGAAGCTTTTTGGGATTGGCAGGTTACTATCGGAGATTCATTGAAGGTTTCTCTAAACTGGCTCTTCCATTGACAAAGTTAACCAGGAAAGATGTCCCTTATCAATGGTCACAGCAGTGTGAGAGCAGTTTCTTGGAGCTGAAGAAGAGATTGACGAGTTCACCAGTTCTGACATTGCCGGAACCAACCCAACCCTTTGATGTGTATTGTGATGCGTCAAAGCAAGGCTTGGGTTGTGTACTTATGCAGCAAGGCAAAGTTGTGGCCTATGCATCCAGTCAGTTGCGGCAACATGAGCAGAATTATCCGACTCATGACTTGGAATTAGCAGCGGTGGTGTTTGCCCTGAAAATTTGGAGACATTATTTGTATGGCACCAAGTTTGAGGTGTTCAGTGACCACAAGAGTCTCCGTTATCTCTTCGATCAAAAGGAGTTGAATATGAGACAGAGGAGATGGATGGAGTTCTTGAAAGATTATGACTTTCATCTTCAATACCATCCGGGTAAAGCTAATGTGGTGGCCGATGCATTGAGTCGCAAAACCCTTCATGTTAGCAACTTGATGGTGAAGGAGATGCAACTAATCCAGGAGTTTAGTGATCTCAACTTGAACATGCTGGTGAAAGAAAAGAGTATTGTTCTGGAAATGTTACAGGTCACTAGTGAGCTGATGGATTTGATAAAGGAAAGGCAAGCAGATGATGAAGAACTCCAGAAGTTGTTAGAAGGAGCAGCAAGTAAAGAGGAACCTGATTTCATCAAGGGTCCAGATGGAATTATCAGGTTCAGAGGTAGAATATGTGTTCCAATGGACTTCCAGATTCGGAGAGACATATTGTGGGAAGCTCACCAAACAAAAATGAGTTTCCATCCCGGTACCACAAAGATGTATCAGGATTTGAAGAGGATCTATTGGTGGCCAGGGTTGAAGACTGATGTGGCAGACCATGTGTCTCATTGCTTGACTTGTCAGAAAGTGAAGATTGAGCACCAAAAGCCAGGTGGTCCGTTGTGATCACTTGACATTCCGGAATGGAAGTGGGATAGCATAGCCATGGACTTTGTGACAGGTCTACCTAGGACCGCAGCAGGTTGTGATGGTGTATGGGTTGTGGTAGACCGTTTAACAAAGTGTGCTCACTTTATTCCGACTAATAAGAAGTACACACTGGAGAAGTTGACACAGTTGTATATTCGGGACATAGTGAAGCTTCATGGTGTGGCTTCTAGTATTGTGTCCGATCGTGATCCACGGTTTCTATCCAGATTTTGGCAGATTCTTCAGAAGGCCTTGGGTACTAAGTTGAGGTTTAGTACAGCCTACCATCCTCAAACTGATGGGCAGTCCGAGCGTACTATCCAGACTTTGGAGGATCTGTTGAGGGCTTGTGTACTAGAGCAGGCTGGTAGTTGGGAGCAGTTGTTACCCTTGATGGAGTTTACTTACAACAACAGCTTTCACGCTAGTATTGGCATGGCACCTTTTGAGGCACTCTATGGTAGAAAGTGTAGAACGCCTCTTTGTTGGTTCCAGATTGGGGAGAACTTGTTGACTGGGCCAGAGTTGGTGCAAGAAACCACAGAGAAGATCGCGATGATTAAGGATAAGATGAAGACTTCTCAAGACAGGCAAAAGAGCTATGCAGATAAGCGTAGGAGACCCCTAGAGTTTGATGTGGGTGATCATGTGTTTCTTAGGGTGTCCCCTACCACTGGCATTGGTCGAGCAATCAAGTCAAAGAAGCTAACTCCGAGGTTTGTTGGACCTTATGAGATTCTGGAGAGAGTTGGACCTTTGGCGTACAGGATTGCTTTGCCTCCACACTTGTCTAGACTTCATGGTGTATTTCATGTTTCCCAGCTGAGGAAGTACATTCATGATCCCTCCCATGTGGTAGCAGCTGACGATTTGCCTTTGAAGGAGAATCTTACATTTGAGATCCTCCCGATCAGAATTGAGGACAGGCAGATTAAGCAACTCCGGGGCAAGGAAATTCCATTGGTGAAGGTGATTTGGAACAGAAACAACGTGGAAGAGGCTACTTGGGAGCTGGAGAGCAAGATGAAGGAGTCTTATCCACAGTTGTTTCAGGACAGCTGAATTTCGAGGACGAAATTCTGGTAAGTGGGAGAGGATTGTAACATCCCAAACTTAATTCTTAGTGTAAATTATGTTTTGATAGTCTTAGGATAGAAACAATTATGATATAAGTTAGAAATCGGCCAATTAGACATGCAAATTCAAGTTTAAAACATAGGACTTTGGGGAATAAGAATAAAAGGATTGGTAGCTTAGAATACAAATTCCACCGTTGGATATGAAGTAGGATAGGTGAGGAAGCTTGTGTTAAAATTTGAGCAAGATCCGACGGGTAACGAAGAAGTTATGGCATTTTGAAATACCAATGAAAAAGAGAACTGGCCAGACTACTCGAGTAGTACCTGAATTAATCGAGTAGTTCACCAACTAATCGATTAGTTCACTGGGTAATCGAGTAGTTGGGAGAAACAGGAAGTCCAGAAAAATTGGACTACTCGAGTAGTCCACTGACTACTCGAGTAGTGCGTACTGCATCAGAAAAAAAATAAAGATAAAGCCACATTCATTCTTAGCCACTCACTCTCATTCATTCTCTCCATCAACAAATCTCTCTCTCCTTTCACTCCCTCCCCCATGAGTTCCACCTTCCTCCACCAAGATCCAAGTTGATTTCTCCTCTTCTCTTGCAAGCTCATTAAGCCACAAGCAAGCTTCATAGGTAAAGATCACTCTTCCCTTCTCTCTCTAGATGCTCCATACGGTTTCTCTCTCTCCCTTTTTCCTCTCATAAAATTCGAACCCCACTCCCTTGGGTTTCCATACTCTCATGTTCTTTCCTTGTTTCATGGCTTAAGGGAGATCAAGTTCTCACTTCCATCCACTCACTTCTCTTGGGGAGCTTTTTGTGAGGCACAAAAGGATCTAGGGCTAAGGCTAACTTTTGCTTGAGGTTCTCTCACTCTCTCCTTGATTAAGGTAAGGGGGTGGATATAGTGAGCATTGGTTTGATCTAGGATTGGGTATCCCTATGGTTATAGTGATTTTCTAGGAGTTATGTGTTTATAAAATTTAGGGGAATGGTGAATATAATGGAAATGAACCTAGGAATCATAATTAGAAAGGGGAAAGTAATGTGAACTTTGAATGTGAAATTATGTTGAACAATTGATGAAATAATTATTGTACAATACATGTATACTTGGTCATGGCTAAATTAGGATTATTGGTTGGAAATGAAAAATGACAACATGGATAGTGTGCATTATATATTTAATGAAGTTGGAATGGATTATGATTATGAATGTCGATAATAAAGTGTTTATTTGTGATTATTTGAAAAGGGTAATCTTTATGTACTTAAGTGAATTGGAATGGGTTATAAATATGCTTACTTGTGATTATTGAGGGTATGGTGGTTATGTTTATAATAAATGGACTGGAATTTAAATGTGAGACTATATGCGAAAGTTGATGATTACTTGTACTATAATGTTATGTGAATGTTGCTGGGATTTTAGAGTGTGGACTACAATGATTGGAATGGTTTATATTTATGCATATTGTGATTATTATTGGAATTGTGTTGATGGTTATAATTAATGGACTGGCCTGTTGATTGATTAATAATGGTAAAGGTAACTAAAGTGGAAACTGATCAGTGGGGCCCGGAACACTAGGTACCCGGCTAGGTGTTCCAATTACCTGTTAGGGTCAATTACCTGCCAGGCCAATTACCCATCAGGCCAAACCGCCCTGTAGGTACCGGGTGACCCACAGGATCAGTGTTCCACACCAATAATTGGAATAATTAATGGATTGGTAAAAGTACATAGTCCTACAAGTGATGGTCTGGATGGGTGTAAAGTCCTGGGCAGGTGTTTCAAGTCCCTAGACAGGTGTGCCAATTACCTAGCGGGTAATCCAAATCCTAGTGGTGTACGGTAAAAATGGAAGTGTTTGCAGATCACTGTCTGTGGTTGCTTACACTGCGTGTGTAGATCTCTGCTTGGGGTTACACACATTAATGGAAAATGAATAATGGAAAGGTAAAAAGGGAAAAGGAAGTTTATGTAGATCTCTGTTTGAGGTTACATAAACGAGATGGAGTGTATGCAGATCACTGTCTGTGGTTGCATACACAGTGTATGCAGATCACTGTTTGTGGTTGCATACACCGTGTGTAGATCTCTGTTTGGGGTTACACGCGATGGTAAGGTGTAGATCTCTGTTTGGGGTTACACCCGATGGAAAGTGTAGATCTCTGATTGAGGTTACACATAATGGACAATGAATAAAGGAAATGAAAAATAGAATTGATAAAGGAATTAAAGGGAATAAATAATGAACATGGTAATGGAAAGGATTTAGGAAAGGAAAAAGGGATAATGGAAAGTGGATAAGAATAATGGAAATGAATATGGAAATGGATAAGGGCAAGGGGAACAAATATGAAAAGGGATGAAAGAAAGGGAAAGGAACATTTATATCGGTTAAGGTCATGTAATTAGAACGTAAATATGTAATTGTGATAAGGAATGAGCAAGTTGGAAAAACGTTGATTGTGAATAGGTTTGCAAATGATATGTGTTGTTACCTTACTACTTGTGTTTGGCCTAGTGGATTTATTATGATTATATGGAAACTGCAATTTTATTTCATGTGCAATGCTCACTCCCTTACTATCTTTCAGGTACAGAGATTGAGTTAGCACAGCCCCCGGCCGAGCAGGAGTGCTCTCCCTCACAGGGAGAGTAGGGTTATGGGGATTAGATATTTTGATTTTGACTTCAGCCTCCGTTTATTTGGATGTATATGAGCTTTATATGATTTTTTTGGGTGGGGCTCAGGATAGTTTCTTTTGTGCAAGGTTTATGATTCATTTTTGAGCATAGTTGTTGTTATGGCCTCTTGATTTACATACTTATCATTTGGCTGGCACTCTGACAAACTGATGTTTTACACTTGAGCCCATGGGGCAACTATGCGATGCATATGTATTTATATTTGAGCCCTGCTGGCTCCTGTTGATTTTATATAAATGTGTTTATCAGGTTGAAGATTTGGAAAAGTCCGAAAAACAAACGAAACTCCGTCCGTTTGACGGTTGATTTTCATAAGTTAAAAAGGAATTTTTAAGTACACATTTTTAATACTTGGGAATTAAGGGTAGTATTTATTAGGATGTTACATTTATGGTATCAGAGCAGTTTCCCTCGGCCTTTGGAGTATGAACTCACTACTCCTATGGTTACTCACCGAGCGAGTAACCCAAGCACTTAGTTAGTGTGTAAGTGAAGTTGTAGGATATTAGTAGTTTTATCTAATTGTGCTGTCATTAACTGGTTGTCTCTCCATGACTCAACAGTATGGCAGGGAGATGGGCTGACAATGACAGAATTGCTGCAATACTTGAAACTCTGGTTCAATTGCAGCAGAACCAAGCCCAAGTTCAGCAGCAACAAGCGGATAATCTTGAAAATCTGCAGCAGAATCAAGCCCAAAACATTGTTGCAGCTGCAGCAGCTGCTGCAGCCGCACTTCAGCCTCCTCCGCCACCACCAGTGGAGATTGACTGGATGGGCCGCTTTAGAAAAAGCGATCCACCGAAGTTTGAAGGGGGTTACAATCCCGATGGAGCTCAAAGATGGCTCCAAGAGATGGAGAAGGTGTTTCGCTCACTGCAGCCACCGGGTGATCAGTATATGCGACTAGTGGAGTATGTTCTGATGGGTGAGGTGGAACATTGGTGGGACCAACAGAGGAGAGGTTTGGAAGCAGCTCATGAGCTTATTTCATGGGATCTTTTTAAGGTCCGTTTTCTGGGAAAGTACTTCCCGGAAAATGTAAGGAGGGAGAAGGAAGTGGCTTTCCTTGAACTGAAACAAGGGAACCTCAGTATTGGAGAGTATGCAGCTCAATTCGAGGACCTCATTCGCTATTCGGGCAGCTACCGAGATGCGGATGAACGCACTAAATGTATCAAGTTTGAAGCTGGTCTCCATCCCAAGATCAAGACTGTTTTTGTCTATCAAGGAATTTCTAATCTCTCTCAACTGGTGAATATGACCAGTGCTTATGAACATTCTCTCAAGCAGGAACAAGCAGAGGAGCGAAGCAGGGCATCTCAGAAATTGTCTGGTCCTATTAGGGGCAAGGGTCCGATGCAGAGATCTGGTCCTTATTCTAATCCTAGGCCTTCAGTCCCTAAAGGAGCAGGGCAATCTGCAGTGACACTTGGTCCTGTTCCTACTTGTACACATTGTGGGAAGCCGCACAGGGGTGTATGCTGGGCTTAGAGCAGGAATGAAGGGCTTTGTTTCTTATGTGGTCAGCCTGGACACTTTGCAAACAACTGTCCCAAAAGCACAATGAAGAAGGAAGTTAATGATATTCGGGTGCAGAAAGCAGGTGGCAGTCAACCATTGCAGAAGGGTAAAGTGTATACACTGGATGGAGAAGAGGTGACTGAGGAGGATGAGCTGATCCGAGGTACTTGTTTTGTGAACAACATGTCCTGTGGTGTTTTGTTTGATTGTGGTGCATCTCATTCCTTCATTTCTATTGACTACATGAAGAGACTAGGGTTGTCCACTGTAGATATGCCGTATAAGTTGTCAGTTTCTACCCCCACAAATTCTTCAGTATGGCAGGGAGTTGGGTCTATAGGAATAAGTTAGATGAATCGGGTATTATTGTTAGGAATAAAGCTAGGTTGGTAGCACAAGGTTATAGTCAAGAAGAAGGAATTGATTATGATGAGACTTATGCTCCCGTAGCTAGATTAGAAGCTATTCGTATGAATTTTAAACTATACCAAATGGATGTCAAAAGTGCTTTTCTTAACGGATACATTCAAGAGGAGGTTTATGTCTCACAACCTCCCGGATTTGAAAGTATTGAACATCCGGACTACGTTTTTAAGTTGAAAAAGGCTTTGTATGGTCTTAAACAAGCTCCTAGAGCTTGGTACGATCGACTAAGCAATTTTTTATTAGAAAAAGGTTTTAAACGAGGTACTGTGGACACTACTCTTTTTATTGAACGTTCCGGTAAGGATATACTTTTGGTTCAAATATACGTTGATGATATTATTTTTGGTGCTACTAATGATAACTTGTGTAAGAAGTTTTCAGATATAATGCAAAGCGAATTCGAGATGTCGATGATGGGAGAGCTTACTTTCTTTCTTGGCCTTCAAATAAAGCAACTCAATGATGGCATTTATATACATCAAGGTAAATATTGTCGGGAGCTTCTCAAGAGGTTTGGCATGGACTCGTGTAAGTCCGCTTCCACTCCAATGAGCGTCGCATGCTACCTAGATCAAGATGAGGTTGGAAAAGCTGTAGAGGTAACAAAGTATCGCAGAATTATAGGTAGTTTGTTATACTTAACTACTTCTAGACCTGATATCATGTTTAGTGTTTGTATGTGTGCATGTTTTCAAGCCAATCCGAAAGAGTCACATTTAACTTCTGTTAAAAGAATAATGAAATACTTAAAAGGTACAACCAATACCGGTTTGTGGTATCCTAGGGATGCTCTTTTAAAACTAATAGGTTATTCAGACTCCGATTTTGCTGGTTGTAAAGTTGAGCGAAAAAGTACAAGCGGAACATGCCATTTAATTGGTAGTTCACTTGTATCGTGGTTTTCTAAAAAGCAAAATTGTGTAGCTTTATCAACTGCGGAAGCCGAATACATAGCGGCCGGTAGTTGTTGTGCTCAAATCCTTTGGATGAAGCAACAATTATCGGATTTTGGTTTAAATTTGACAAAAATCCCTATAAAATGTGATAATACTTCCGCAATCAATTTGACTAAAAACTCGGTATTGCATTCAAGGACAAAACATATTGAAATTAGGCATCACTTTTTAAGAGATCATGTTCAAAAAGGTGATTGTGTTATTGAGTTTGTTCAAACTTCGGATCAATTAGCTGATATTTTTACAAAACCACTACCAAGAGATACTTTCTATAAAATTAGAAGGGAACTTGGTATTTTTGATGAATCTACCATTAGCCAATTGTATTTGAATCTTTTATTAATCACCTCAGTGCCTATTTCATTATGTTTTTGATCTTGAGTAAGTTGTATGTTTAAAGTGTTCATTTCATTCTCTTGATATGTAGTTGTGTGTATATGTTTTACCTATCATATGTTTACTTGCTTTATTGTATGTGTGCTAAATGCTAAGTGTTTCTATGTGTTTGTGTGTATGAAAATTTTTAGGTTTCAGTGCAGACTACTCGATTAACAGGGTCCTTACTCGATTAATTTTTCAACCTCTTTCGGCAATACTCGAGTAAAGACACTGTCACTCGATTAATTTTCAAACTACTTTCGGCATTACTCGATTAATTGAGTTGCTACTCGAGTTATTTTTAAATCACTTGCGCACTTAATCGAGTTATAGATTTTTCACTCGATTAAGTCTCAAACTACTCGAGTAACGGCCAAACTACTCGAGTAACCCGATAGATTATAAAACCTGCACTTCAAATTTTTTTTTACTCATTTTTTCATTTCTTTTTCTCTCTCCTCTCGCTATTCTTTCTGTCTTCTCTCATGACTTTTTCATCAAATTGAACCAAGGGCAACCAAATCACCCAAAATCACTCAATTTCTTTCCTTATTTCTTCATTATAACACCAATACACCTTATATCCTCCATCGATTTAACCACTTTCCCACAAATATCAAATTTCCCCCAATTTCCAAAACCCTAACCGAACCAAAACCCAAATACCACGAATTTCAGCCTTCAATTCAGAGATCATGGCTTCTTCTTCAATAGAACCTCCACGTAAGAAGGGCAAAAAGGTTTCTAGCCGGAATGACCCATGGTTTTCTCCAGTGGAGCGTGACTCATGTGCTCCTAATTTTGACCGGCGCAGTTTTGGCATTATACGGTATGTGAACTACGCTTGGCTGAGAAAGGAAAGGTTTAATTTCTATGATGTTCTTGACTTTCAGAATGTTAAGAGATTTTTGGAGTTTAATACTCATTACTATCCACGTTTGGTGCGTCAATTTTATCAGAATTTTACTAGGATAGATGGTGAGTATCAAAGTCAAGTTAGGGGTGTACACTTTGTGATAAAGCCTGCTGATTTGCAATTGTTATTTGGTTTAGAAGATAAGGGTACTTACATTGGTGATAATGCATGTGTTGATTTAGATGTTGACCCTGGAACTGTTTATGCTGACGCTATTAGGGATGGTGAAACTTGGGATAATAAAACCACCAAGAATGTTTCCCCTTTGCATGCTGATGATAGGATTTTGATGTATATTATTGCTTATTGTCTGCTTCCTAAGGGTAATCAAAACTATGCTCAAGTCCAAGAGGACGATTTGAAACTTTTTCATGGAATTAAGAAAAAGTATGAGATAAATTGGAACAAGACAATTTTAGCTAGAATGCTCTCTGCTGCTGAATCTGCTCCTACACAATTTCTTCCCTATCCAATGCATGTTACTAAGTTGTTTAGGCACTATCGGGTTCCATTTGCTATTGATGAGTCATATGAGCGTGATGCCAAGAAAAATTGGTGCTTGAATGAACATCACATCAATTACATGAAAATTGCTTATCATAAGCCATCAAGGTCTTGGTTGTGGAAATCTCAGATCAAAGCTTTAGAGTAAGCTGCTCAAGCTCCTGCTGGTGACCAAGCTGGTCCTTCTGCTCTTTCAGTTGATCTCATGGAAACGGATCACGGACCGCGTCTTGAGGATTACATTGATTTTGAAAATTTGGATACTCCTTTTGATGCACAGGCTGCCCATGCTTCACTAGTTCAACACATTGATGAGCAGCTAGAGGCTATGGAGATTCGTCAGGATGTCAAGAACATGGCTATGGAGCAAAGGTTGATGGATTATGTCTCGAATCTTTTTTCCCAGCACTTTCCCTCTCCACCAAACCCTTAGCCTTGTGGTTCTTGTTTGATGATTTTCATGTTGAGATTTCATTACTCTTCTCTCACTCATTCACTGACTCTTGCACTACTTCACTGCTGGTTATGTATTATGGTTGATGTTTTATGATGTTTTATGACTATGTTTGATGGACATTTGTTTTTATTATGGTTGATGTACTTATCTGGATTATGGCCTATGTTTTAGTACTATGTTTTTGCTGCATGACTTTATGTCATTGCACTCTGATTATGGTTTATGGTGTAGTTGAACTATGTTTTGGATTATTATGTATGGTTTATGGCACTATTATGGACTATTATATGGTTTAGACTCTACTCTGATTTCTACATATTATTTTAGTCTTTGCTATATTTTTATCTCCATATCATAGTTTGTTACACTTACCTTCCACTTTTGGCAAAGGACTTTTCTAATTCAAATCTTTTTAATGATGCCAAAAGGGGGAGAATATTTTGTTGATGTTGTTCTTGTAGGATAAGTTTTATTATATTTTTCCTAAGTGTATTGCATTTAGGGGGAGTATTTTAAAACTTAGTGCTTAATTGAAAAGGAGGTTTGTCATCATCAAAAAGGGGGAGTTTGTAGGTTTCTATGTTTTGATGCTAACAAACGTATTCCAAGCAACAACATTTCAACAAGGAAGCTACCTCATGAAGATTAGAATTAGATTTTATTTTTTCTAATAAAATGTAATATTTAATTTTATGCTTGCATATCATGAGTGTGGGTAGCTTTAGGTGATCTTAATTATATTTATAATATTGTTTGATTAAGAGTGAAGAAAAATAAATCTTGATTAAATAGCTCAAATTAAAGTAATTGTCAAAGTACATTTGAAAAGCTTTGTTTTTAATCAAAGTTTGTATTGGTTACTCGAGTAGCAAGTTTAGATTACTCGAGTAGCAAAGTTTGTACTGGTTACTCGAGTAGCAAGTTTAGATTACTCGAGTAGTACATTTTTATACTGGTTAATCGAGTAATGTGTTAACCATTACTCGAGTAACACGTACTGTTTCAGAAAAATATAAAAAGACTTCATTTGTTCTTGGACAAGGTTACACACTCTTTCATAATTTTTCTATTGAGCAATATACTTTCATTTTCAAGAGCTATTACTAAACTTTCCTTGAGAAATCAAGATTCAACAATTCTCTCTATTCTTCACTCAAGATAAATTCAATATTCTAAGTTTGATTTAGATCAAAATCTTCTAGTTCTTAATTGTGTGTTGAAGCTATTTGCAACAAGAGGTTGCACATTCAAAGATTCAACAAGAGGTGAAGAATTTCACAAGCAAAGTCTTTGAAGATTGTCAAAGCAAGATTGAAAAGGATTTGGTTGGAAGCATCTTCAACAAATCAAAAGAAGACGGACAAGGAATTCAATTGGTTTAGAACATCAAAGAGTTTGGTACACTCTTTGAGAGGGGTTAAGATAGGATAGCTTTGTGAGAAGTTGCATCTTAACATTGTAATTCTAACAATTGAATTGTCTAGTAGAAACTCTTTATCTTTTAGATAAAGGGGACTGGAGTAGCTCTCAAGTGGTAGAGAGTGAACCAGGATAAAATCATCGTCTTCATTGTTTTCTTTTCAAGTTTGCATTAATCAAGATTAATTGAATTTAGGTTTAATTTGGGGTTTTTAGATTCCTTATTAATTGACCTTAAATTGGTTGGTAAATTTACTTGTAATTGTTCTAGCATTCATTCATAATTTGTTGGATCATCAAGGTATTGCCATTCTAAGAGAATTCTCATCAAAATCAAGTTTTTCATTAGTTTTCTGCCCAGATTAATCGAGTAATACGTTCATTAATCGATTAATATTTTAGTTACTTGCGGCATTACTCGAGTAATAATCCAGTAACTCGAGTAGTTCAAAAGTGGCTTGCGGCATTAATCGATTAGGCTCCTTATTAATCGATTAATCAGTGAAATTTTTGAAGAAAAATTTATTTTCTTAAAACCATTCTCTACGGTGATCGAAATATTTGTACTAAGGCTTCAATACTCTATTCACCCCCCCTCTAGACTATTTTGAGCTGCTTGTTGGTTTCCAACAGTTGTTGTTGTTGTTGTTGTTGTTGTATTATGTATATTTTTCTAGTTTATTGCATGGGAGGAAATGATATATGGTGGTGATTTGTTGGCTTCAAGAGGAAGCCAAAAACGTGTGGCTGAGATTGAAAATTCTGACGCGCACGCTCAGGCGCGCGCTTGGGCGCGTGTCCATGGTGCTGATGGTGATTGGGTCTCTGGTGCCCCAATCTGGTGCGTCTGGGGTAGTTGGTGCACCGTGCTCAGGCGCACGCTCAAGCCTGAGATCAAGCGCTTCGATGCAACATTTTTGGGCCCTCTGCCCCCTTGAGCGCCCGCTCAAGCGTCGCTCTGATCAGTTTTCCTTTTTATTTATTTTTTCTTCAAAATACTATAACTTCTTCGTTGCTCGTCGGATCTTGCTCAAATTTCAAAGCAAGCTTCTACATATATCCAACTTCATATCCAACGGTGGAATTCATGTTTTGAGTTACCAATCTCGTATTTTTAATTTCCCAAAGTTCTATGTTTTTAACTTCGAAACTACTCTTCTAATCAACTAATTTTGTAATAGCCCGATTTTCGTAACTCAAAAAATAATCAACTTTTATTCATTAAGGTTGCAAAAATGAGGCCAATTTTTTTTTAAACGTAATTGGAAAGTCATTGGTGTATTTAAAAATCCCTTTGTTGAAAACCGAGTTGTTACTAAAACCTTCCTTTTCATAAAACATTCATTTCCATAAAGGGACTTGGTTCAAGAACATAATGACAGTTCTAAAAATTTTTTACATTGTTCAACCTTACAAAAGAGATGTATTCCACAAGACGAATTAAAAGCTTAGCTCGATTACATAAATGGCTCATGGCTCGGTAATCCTTAACTCAAAACACTCACAACAGACTTAAACTAATGACACTATCCTTAAGCCTTCTTGTCGAAGACAATCGGATGAAGTTTCTTCTTCTTCTTGCGCCCTTTCAACCTTTTTGACGAAGATGCCATCTCTGTCGTTGCTTTCCCTTTGTTGTTTGGCTCCAACTCTACTCCATTTAGAGTGGTGGAGTTGCTCTGGGTCTCATACCGCTTCTTCTCCTCGTAGCTCCTATATCCTCGCACGATGACTTGCCCCAGGTGCGGCCCCAAGTTAGCTCCGCTCAGTTGATGTTCCGGGTCTGGAATCACGATCTGAGTGTAGCCGATCCATACCCAGCCATATGGTGTGTGCTTCCAACCACTCCCATGCCTACTCCAAGTAGCGATCTCCATACGATACTCCATCTGCCCATTGAGATACCAGCGGCACCGATATGCCAACGAACAGGAGAGAGTAAGCGATCCGAAGGACGCATCGTCGACGGTGTGGGTTTACGATAGGCGAGATATCAAGACAATACAAACAAGACAAGGCAACACACATACAACATAGAATTCAAGCATATCATTATTATTATCATTATCCTTATCATGATTCCTTATCTTACCAAACTCATTATCATTTCTCAATCATGAGCATTCTTTCTTTCTCAATCACTTTCTCAGTCTCACTTACAAGTCTTTCACTTTCATTCCTCAATTCATTTCTTGTCATCAACATTCCAGGGGACTTTGCTTCGTAATATTATCAATCGTTTTATTACTTTTAAACTCTTCTTATCAAGTCTTATCGAATCACAACCATCGATGATTGGGGAAAATAAAATATCATCGAGGTACTCATTTCGTTCGTCGTTAACACACACGTCTACATCTCCTCGGTCATCAACCCGACCTAGTCGGAAGCTAACAGGAGTACAGGACCTTTATCACGCGGGCACGACAGCTGTCTCAACAATCAATTGGCTCCAAGCCAGGAGATCTGTAGAAAACTCGGGTACAGTCTCAAATCAATTTAATTCATATCATATCAAATCATGTATTATCAAGGCACACTGTAGAAAACTCGGGTACAGTGGCGAATCACATTGCCCCGTTCCAGTCCCTCTCACTGTTCCTGAAATGCCATAGGGGTGACAGTACTATTCTAGTTCCGGGTGCAGAACTTACCACGGCATTAGGACCCAGTCCCACCACGTCTGGTTACCACATATGGAATTCGTACCGCCCAGAATAGTACTCAAGGCATCATAAAGTTTTACCGCCCTAGCCTACCCAATTGCATTCACAACCCGAATATCCCTGATATCCGGGGTACCTTCCTCTCCACTACTTCGACATCACACTCATAGCTCACCGCGTTCGCATTTGTTAGTGTCTTTTAAAAGTCTTTTAGTGTTTAATTAATAACCTATGGTTGGCTCATCCTTAGTGCATCCCTTCAACGAGTCTTGACCGCTACTTTCTCAATCTTTCTCTCATCTTTTCTCAACATAGCACAGAGCTGGGTTCGCATTGACATACTCGCATCTCTTTTCTCAGTCATTCTCAATTCACAACCATCTCAGAATTTTCTCAAATCACCAATCATCTCAAAACTTTCTCAAATCTCGTTTTCACAAACTCTTTCAAAATCTCACGCCATAAAACTTTCTCAAAATCCTATTTCACAAACTTTCTCAAAATCTTATTTCACACGTTTTTCTCAAAATCACATTTCACAAACTTTCTCAAAAATCTCATTCGCAACCTATTTCGAAAATCTCATTATGTAAATTTTTATCAAAAATCTCGTTTCGAAAATCTTTTTCAAAAATCTCTTTTCATAAACTTTTCTCAAAAATAGCATTTCATAAACTTTCGCAAAAAATATCATTTCGTAAACTTTCTCAATAATATCATTTCATAAACTTTCTCAAAAATCTTGTTTCATAAACCCTCACAAAATATCCTTTCATAAACTTTCTCAAAATATCAGTTTGTAAAACTTTCTCAAAAAATCTAGTTTCGTAAACTCTCTCAAAAATCTCCTTTCATAATTTTCTAAAAATCTCATTTCACAAATTTGTTAAAAATTGTATTTCACAAACTTTTCTTGAAAACTCATTTCATAGACTTTTTACAAAATCTCATTTGTAAATCTTTTCAAAAATCTTATTTCACTGAGCACTAGTGGAGGAGCAAGCTCAACTCAACACAAGTCTCATTCCAATCACATCAACAAAGGAGCCAAGCTCCATTCACATCACATCTTGTTTCAATAAACAACTTTACTTTCCCCAGCTCTGGCTCGACCTCATCAATGTCATCAAATTTTTCCCCAATCTCAACTCTTTATCTCTTTTCCAATTATTCTCGTATCTCTTATCGTTATTTCTTTTCTTAATGTCTTATCAGGGCTGCCTTATTCCATAAGGACTTAGGCCAAATAGGGTATCATATCTTTTTCTTTATGTCTTTTACTTTCACCAACTTATTTATTTCCTTTTCATTTCCAGGACGTAACAGACGTTCATCAGCATGCTACTCATATTAATCAACAATATTAAATTTCATCATGCATAATTAAATAAATAAATACAAGCATGCTACTTCACATCATCAACATACAATCATCACACAACAACAATGTGGTCTTTGTCACCTTCGTATAAGTGGCCACACAACACAAACAATTGCCACTATACTACTGACTCCGAACCACTAAGTTTCGATCTTTGAGATGATCCGGAACGTCCTAATAAATCACCTAAATACCACGGTGTCTTAGGAAAGCTTCTCTCTCACCTCAAGTCCAGCAATTTAAATGCGCTCGATCTCCGCGGATCCTTATCGTCCTCAGCTGCTCCAATCCCCCGTCTATACCATTCCTCGTATTAAATAGAACACGTTTTCGTTATTAACTTGCATTAAGAAAATCTTCTCTTAGTTCAATACACTTTTCGTTCCTCGTCGGAAGACTTAAAACATAATCGATTTCTCAAAACAACTCTGTCCTTTTTCTAGTAATTCAAATACTTCAGTACCATTTGAAAACCATACTTTAAATCATATGAACACATTTTTAAAGTTTAGGAACAACTTTAAACAAATCTGGACAGTAAGGAATTATTTTGCAAATCCACTTTAATAAAACCCGAAAACATCGTAAAAACACTTTTGTTTCAAATAAGTCTTTTAGCTCAAAACTAACACTTCCAAATAAATCAAATCGAATTCTTTTAAAATCAATTAATTTCAAACTAATTATGTAACACCCCGATTTGGAAAACTCGAAATAAACACTCATCAAATGTTAATTAATTCTTTTAGGAAAAATAGGGTAAAATTTTTTTTTTGAAACAGGAACAACACTCGACTATCGAGCTTCCCAAAACAAGGTATTACTTTTAAAAATCCTTTTCTCAAAAACGTTTGCGGAAGTTTCTTAAAACAGTTTGATATTAAAAACTCACTTTAAATAAAAGAGTAAAACATTTGGTCACTGGGAAACATATTTGCTTTGCTTACAACAATTTATCTGTCGGATCACGACAGTCCTTCAAAAACAGATTAGAAAACAGACCGTAAAGGTTCTCACCAAAAGTGGCCTCCACAGAACACTGGTGCCATAAGCATAAGTCTTAACAAAAGCATTTCAAAAAGATAAGGGGTACACTTGATACATATCAGCAAGGGTCCATTAGAACCTAACTATAAACTACTAAGCAGCGTCCCCTTTTCGATCTGCAACGTACGTCCTCAAAAGCAATCTCTGTCGTCGGATAGTAGTCCACTCGTCAGCACGACACGATCAGTAAGTCCTTCCTCCAGGAGTAGTATCACCAGCTCCACTGTCTTTTAGAATCGAAGATTCATAGTCACATATGCACAAGAAGTTGAGAGAGTAAGTTATCCGAATGGAATTACTCCCATCGACTTCTTGGAATTACACTAGTGACGCATACCAGAACATAACAACAATACAACAAACAATATAGCAGGCAAATATATAAGATGCATGAAGATGCAATGCAATCGTCACATTGTCTAATCTTTTATCTCTCGCTTAAGGGAATCCCTAAATCAATTGTCTCGTAGAGCTGAATCACTTTGACCACTCATCTCGCAAAGTCGAAGTCTCTTGATTAGTTCATCTCGTCTAGAAGAAGTCCTCTCGTTCACATATCTCGAGTCCATAACATCAGGAATTCAGGCTTTATAGTTTTAGGTCTCGGGTCTACATCTCCTCGGAATCCATCCACCTAGTCGGAAGCAATCAGGAGTACAGGATCTCTAACCACACCGGCTTTTACTGGATGGCAAAGTGAATGCATTCATAAAATAACAGCCCGGGAAAATAAATACAATAACCTCATCCGGCCGTGTTCGAGCATCTCTCTCACCGATCAAGAATTAGTCAAGGGGGTGTCAGTCCTCTATCTAGTGTACATGTGGTACTTCGTCCACACCACTGAGTGACCAGCTCCGACCGGTTCAGCCAGGGCCCCTATGGTTTTTCCCACCTAGACAGACTTCTCAAGGTTTCTTGACGAATCACCGTCATTACCTTCCCCTATCCTAATCATCAAGTGAGTACCACGCAGGTAAGCACCGTGTCTTCCTCTTCACTACTTCGGGTAAAGGTTTAAGGTCGTGGGGTTATACTTTTCTGTCCTAACGTCGACCCATCCTAAGTCATCTCCGCCATACAGCTCCGACTATATGCGGAATGCTTCTGTGGGACTCGACCACTGTCTCTGATGAGCTCCGACCCATCCTGAATCATTTCGGCATACGGCTCCGACCAGTATGCAGGATATCCACAACTTGTCTGACGGGCTACAATCCAATCAGAATCAACCTCGCCATATAGCTACGACTATATGCGGAATATCAATCAACGTTCTGACGGGCTACGACCCATTCAGAATCAACATCAGCATACGGCTCCGACCATATGCGGGATATCCATCAAACATCAATAGTTAGGCTCCGACCTATCCCAAATCATTCATACTCAACATATGGCTACGACCATATGGAGGCTATATCAACACATGGCTACAACCACGTGGAAACTATCCTCATAGAACTCAGCACTCATGGCGTTCACGTCCAAAACGTCATCGTCATCATCATAGCGTCAGCTCGATCCACGTATTCAGCGCATCAGCATCATCCGGTTCATCACGCGTTCTATCCCTTAGAGTTTCGTTCTAATCGTCAGGGGATTTCTTACAGTTTTCTATGTCTTTTCTATTCTTATTTTATATCGTGGGATGATGCAATATGCTCATGCAATGACAATCATACACAATAATATATCTCAACATAAACAATAATATCTACCAATCAATACCATGTAATATTATAGGTCTGAGTCTTCGTATACCGCGATACAAATAATCACACAAATTGTCGGGTATACTACTAACTACGATAGACCTTTACTCCGACTTTGAGAGAGTACGGAGTGTCCTAGCATACTCACTAGACACCAAAGCGTCTTAGGATAACTTCTCTCTCACCTGGATTTGCAGTTACCGAATCTACAAGTCCCAAGTGATTCGCTTCCTTCCTCGTCTGTCCGACTCCAACTTCTTTCAAGTCCCAAAAGATAGATATGTGAGTGTTCAACTTTATTTACTTATTATTCTTAAAGTTATTCTCAAGACAACTTAAGAAATCCAAACATTGGGTTCATTTAGAAACCGAAATATCAATTCTCTTTAACTCAAACTTGCCCCAAGTCAAACACTAACTCTTATACTTTAAAATTATAAGAAAATAATCAATTTAATTTATTTAATTGAAGAGTTTCTTTGCTGGTCCCTTTTTGGACAGCATTGAGTCCAATTCCAAAAATACCGAAAAATGACACTTTTCAAATCATTTTTGACCTAGATCGAATATCCATAAAAATTTAGCTTTAAAGCATCTTGAAAATGTAAGTTCCATGATGAATGTTTTGATAATGACAAAAGGTTAAAAAGTGTTTTGAACAAGCTACAAAGATGTTGATCAAGTTTCAAGTTCAACAAGCAACAACAAACATCAAATGAAGAAGAGAGAAAACAAGCTCATGAAGACTTAGTTTGAGTGTAATTGTAATTGTTTTATCTTTTGCCTCTCAAGCTTCTTAGGTATTTTATTTGGGTAGATTATTTAGAGGGTAGTGAATCTCTTTCATAAGTCATGATTAAATCATAATTTGAGTTTTCACTTAACCTAGAATCAATAGGTGGCTTAAAGGTTTGAAAGGAAAGGTTTAGTTTTGAGAAAACAAGTTTCTAAAATGTGCAGTATGGATTTAATCGATTAAGGATGAATTTAATCGATTACTACTCGATTAAGAAAAGATTTAATCGATTAAACACTGCTGAACTGGTTTTTTAAAATACGCTTTTCATTTCTCAAAATCAGTTTTCAAGTGCTACAACTTTTGGATATTCTATAAAAACCTTTTCCTAATCTTTGTGATTAATGAGAACACTTTCATAATCAATTTTACAATAATCAAGCCATTCTATTCTCTCTCAATTTCAAAGATCAAAGCTTTCATATTTTCATATTCTTTGATCAAGAACCTTTGAATCTCTTGTGTGATTTGTCATAGCTATTGAATGAGATTCATAGGAGTGTCATTTTGTTTTCTATTGTGTTGTAATCTTTGCAAGAAGGAAAGCCAACTACAACAAACAAGAAGCCTTGGTGTGTCGATTATCATCAAGCAAATCTCATTGGAGAAGAAGAAAGTCTTGATTGTGAATCAAGCAAGTGAAACCTTGGTGTGTGGATTATCATCAAGCAAAGAAGACTTGTTGTGTGGATTATCAACAAGGGGTAGAGGTTAGATTAGAGAGAAGATCAATAGGATTACAAGGCAAGGGTGTGGAGTATTTCTTGTAGGCTAGCAAGAAGGGAGTCTTGTGAGGCATTTACTTGTAATTTGAGAACTCTAATTCCTCATAGTGAAGAATCTCTCTTGGTTGAAGAGGGGACTGGATGTAGCTTTCAAGCGGATGAAAGTGAACCAGGATAAATCACTGTGTCGTATCTCTAAACCCTTAACTCTTTACAATTCAAGTCATTGATTGTGTTCTTGGTTGAAAACCTAGAGAAAGATTGATTTTTCATAATTGATTGAATTGAATCTTTATTGTTCAAATTGATAAAGGGAAAATCATTTTCATAACCTAGGTAATCAATAAGAATATAGGTGTTAATTGTTTCCGCTGAATCTCTAATTATACGTGTGAATTGATTGATTTTCGTATTCGATTGAAAAGTGATTTTTCAGTTTTTATCTGTCATAATCGATTATTAATCGATTAAGTGAAATTGTGTTTTCTGATCTTAATCGATTAAATTGCAGGTTAATCGATTAAATCTCAGTTTAATCGATTAAGTGTTGTAGATTTTGCAAAAATCATTTGTTTTGATTGTTTCGATTCATTTCTTTCGAAAATCTTAAAAGGTTTCTTTTACACCTATTCAACCCCCCCTTCTAGGTGTGTTCCTAGTGTTCCTTAGTTGTTTCAACCACCAATTGCGGTTTTTTCAATTGGTATCAGAGCTCGGTCGAAAGACACGAGCATAAGAGCTTTTTCGTAAAGATCCTTAAGTAACCGCAATGGGTTCTACGAATCCCTTTGGTGGTGAAGGTGCCTCTATAAGTCATCCTCCATTATTTAGTGGTGAGGGTTACGCTTATTGGAAAGTAAGAATGAAAATCTTTATCCAAGCCATAGATAGTGAAATTTGGAAAGCAATAGAAAAAGGCCCTCATATCCCCTCTAGTTTAGTTGAAGGTGTAGAACAATTGATCCCCGAGGACAAGTGGAAAGATGATGATAGAAAGAAAGTACAATATGATTATAAAGCTAAGAATATCATTACCTCCGCTTTATCCTATGACGAGTTCTTTAGAGTTTCACAATGTGTTAGTGCAAAAGAGATGTGGGACACTTTACAAGTGACTCATGAAGGAACTAGTGAGGTTAGGAGAGCTAGATTGAATGCTTTAATGCGTAATTATGAATTGTTTCAAATGCTTCCAAATGAATCTATTAATGATATGCAAAAGCGTTTTACTCATATTATTAACCATTTACTTGCTCTTGGTAAGACTTTCTTACAAGGTGAACTTTCTAACAAAGTGTTGAGATGTTTAGACAGGAATTGGCAACCAAAAGTAACGGCTATTGTTGAATCTAAGAATTTGGATGCTATGGATCTAGCAACACTTTTCGGAAAGCTTCAAGAACATGAAGTGGAGCTTGGACGATTAAGTATCAATGAAGAGTCGGATAAGAACAAAGGAAGAAAGGGACTTGCTCTTAAAGTCAATAGATCATACAAGAAGAAAGAGAGTTCCGATGATGATGATGATGATAGTGAAGATTCCGATTCGGATGTTGATGAAAAAGAAATGAAACTTTTACTAAGGAAGTTTGACAAGTTTCTAAGGAGAAAAGGAAGGTTGAACAAAGACAAAGATAAAGAGAAGGATTCCCCACACTACAAGACCAAGACATCAAAAGAAGGTGTAGTTTGCCATGAATGCGGAAAACCCGGACATCTCAAGTATTCATGCTCTAAGTATCTCAAGAAGAAGGAGAAAGACAAGAAAAATTCTAAATCTAAAAGAGCATACATAGTTTGGGATAGTGATGAAGATAACAAGAAAAGCACAACAAATAGTTCATTGGATAATGAAGAAGCCGCTTGTCTCAACTTGCTTGTTCAAATCAATGAAGAGGAAAGTTCAAATGATGAATCAAGTGAACAAAGCGAGGATAGCAATGTAAGTCATACTAAATCCAAAATTTCTTATAAATATGAATTGTTATACAATGCTTATGAAGAAATGCATGAACAACTTGAAAAACTAGTTTTGAAAAACATTGAAAGGAAGAAGCTCATTTTGAAACATCAACAAGAGATTTTAGAACTTCAAAAACAAGTTGATGAGCTTAATCTTGAAAATGAAACCCTTGATCTTATATATGCTAGTTCTTCTTGTGATTGTGCTAGTAGATTGAATAATGTGGTTGATTGTGAGAATTGCAAGTTGCTTAAAGATGAAAATGCTATTTTGAAAAATAAGCTTGCAAGTTTCACAAATGGTGATATTAGATTGCGCACATTGTTAAATTTTCAAAGAGAAAATTCAAACAAGTTTGGTTTGGGTTATACTAATGCTAAGAGTAATTCTCATAGAAATGTTGTTGATTTTTCTAAAGTTGATTTCTCAAATGCACCAACATGTTTCTATTGTGGTACTCATGGACATACTTCAAATGTGTGTTATATTAAAGTGCATGGTATACCTAAAGGAGATTTTGTTTGGATGAAAAAGGGTGAGAGTCCCTACACTAACAAAAATGGATCCAAGACCATTTGGATACCAAAAAGCAAAGCATGATTGTTTTGTAGGTATGATTGAAGAGCAAAGGGCTTACAAGTATTATTCATACATTTGCATCTTCAATTGGTATTACATTTGCATCTCAAGTGAATGTCCTACAAAATGGTAAAATGATATTGTTGAATATTTACAATTGTTTAGTCTTCTTAATTGGTATAATTGAATTGTTCTCAAATAGTATTACTTTTCTAAAGTTCAATTGATATCATTGAATGATGATTAGATGATTATCATGCTTTTGTTGTTATTGAAGAAATATCACAATAAATCTTATTTCTTTACATTGATGATATCTCAATTGGTATTATGACTTCTTAGTATTTCTATTGGTTCATAATTCATTGTTATATTTTCTTGCCAATTGGTATCACATTTCAAAGTATAGTACTTGTTATATTTCAAAGTTTATTGGTGTTATATTGTTATTTCTTCACAACATTGATAATGGTATATATTACTTTGAAGAAATGTTTGTTATAGAGAAATCATGATCATTTCTTTATTTCTCTATTTTGGCTTAGTATTTTATATTTCAATTGGTATATATATTACTTTTTGATAATGCCAAAGGGGGAGAAATGGTATGTTTTGAAAAATGAGAGAAATGATATGTTTTTGTGGAGAAAGGTTGTTTTGTTGTTTTTATGTAGGTTGAGCTAAGTTGTTGAAGATAGGGGGAGAATCAAGCTTCTATCAATTGGTTTTCAAATATCAAATGCATTGATTGAGGGGGAGCAAGTTTCTCACCAAGTGATCAAATTGTTAAAGCATCAACAACTTCAATCAAATTCAAAACATGGTTTGTCATTTTCAAAAAGGGGGAGATTGTAAGTTCCATGATGAATGTTTTGATAATGACAAAAGGTTACAAAGTGTTTTGAACAAGCTACAAAGATGTTGATCAAGTTTCAAGTTCAACAAGCAACAACAAACATCAAATGAAGAAGAGAGAAAACAAGCTCATGAAGACTTAGTTTGAGTGTAATTATAATTGTTTTATCTTTTGCCTCTCAAGCTTCTTAGGTCTTTTATTTGGGTAGATTATTTAGAGGGTAGTGAATCTCTTTCATAAGTCATGATTAAATCATAATTTGAGTTTTCACTTAACCTAGAATCAATAGGTGGCTTAAAGGTTTGAAAGGAAAGGTTTAGTTTTGAGAAAACAAGTTTCTAAAATGTGCAGTATGGATTTAATCGATTAAGGATGAATTTAATCAATTACTACTCGATTAAGAAAAGATTTAATCGATTAAACACTGCTGAACTGGTTTTTTAAAATACGATTTTCATTTCTCAAAATCAGTTTTCAAGTGCTACAACTTTTGGGTATTCTATAAAAACCTTTTCCTAATCTTTGTGATTAATGAGAACACTTTCATAATCAATTTTACAAGAATCAAGCCATTCTATTCTCTCTCAATTTCAAAGATCAAAGCTTTCATATTTTCATATTCTTTGATCAAGAACCTTTGAATCTCTTGTGTGATTTGTCATAGCTATTGAATGAGATTCATAGGAGTGTCATTTTGTTTTCTATTGTGTTGTAATCTTTGCAAGAAGGCAAGCCAACTACAACAAACAAGAAGCCTTGGTGTGTCGATTATCATCAAGCAAATCTCATTGGAGAAGAAGAAAGTCTTGATTGTGAATCAAGCAAGTGAAGCCTTGGTGTGTGGATTATCATCAAGCAAAGAAGACTTGTTGTGTGGATTATCAACAAGGGGTAGAGGTTAGATTAGAGAGAAGATCAATAGGATTACAAGGCAAGGGTGTGGAGTATCTCTTGTAGGCTAGCAAGAAGGGAGTCTTGTGAGGCATTTACTTGTAATTTGAGAACTCTAATTCCTCATAGTGAAGAATCTCTCTTGGTTGAAGAGGGGACTGGATGTAGCTTTCAAGCGGATGAAAGTGAACCAGGATAAATCACTGTGTCGTATCTCTAAACCCTTAACTCTTTACAATTCAAGTCATTGATTGTGTTCTTGGTTGAAAACCTAGAGAAAGATTGATTTTTCATAATTGATTGAATTGAATCTTTATTGTTCAAATTGATAAAGGGAAAATCATTTTCATAACCTAGGTAATCAATAAGAATATAGGTGTTAATTGTTTCCGCTGAATCTCTGATTATACGTGTGAATTGATTGATTTTCGTATTCGATTGAAAAGTGATTTTTCAGTTTTTATCTGTCATAATCGATTATTAATCGATTAAGTGAAATTGTGTTTTCTGACCTTAATCGATTAAATTGCAGGTTAATCGATTAAATCTCAGTTTAATCGATTAAGTGCTGTAGATTTTGCAAAAATCATTTGTTTTGATTGTTTCGATTCATTTCTTTCGAAAATCTTAAAAGGTTTCTTTTACACCTATTCAACCCCCCCTTCTAGGTGTGTTCCTAGTGTTCCTTAGTTGTTTCAACCACCAATTGCGGTTTTTTCAGAAAACACTTTTAAAACACTTTTAAATGAGAAACATAGCTTAGAAAATTCTGGACAGCATCATGTCCTAAATTTAAATTCATTTCTTCTATTGTTTTAAGACCAATTCAAAAGCATAAACAAATCAAGCACTTTAAAAGCAATCAAGTAAACACTCAAATCAATAATTCATCAAGTTTGAACATTTAGAATCATACATGGGCAGCAAGGTACTCAAGTAAAACAAATCAAACAAACATTCATTCATTCCAAACATTCCACAATCACAAGCCATAATTATACATAAGCATGTTCACAAATTTATTCATACACATAGCCCAATCAAATGAGGAAATCTAACACTTAGGCGTACACAAATCAAATCATGCATCACACATACTCTTAGTCACATTTTCATTTATCTTTTACTTAACTAATTCATCTTAGCAAAACTTCATCTTATCATACTCAAACATGACAAAACCGTATGCATCATGGCTTGTTTAGGAAATCACCTCTTCAAGGAATAACTTCACAAATCAACATATAATTCCATGTTATGAACTCATATACAATAAAGAGAATTCATCTTAAAAATTAAGGTCTAAACCGTGACCGTCAATAGATTTTCTCAAAAACATTTCCAAGAATTCAAGACTTAAAACAACTCTAGATCCAATAACAAGCTCACATAATTCATCAAGCAAACAAAGGCATAGTCCTAACATATTTTTATTCATGAAACCGTGGCATACATAGGTTTCTAAAACAAATTAGATTTTACATTTAACACCCAAAAATTAACTCAAAGTTCATGGGAATTACATATTCTTCAACCAAACTTAAGAAAAATCTCAATCTTTTTGATTTAGCATGTAAAACCGTGGCTACACTCAAGGATCACAACATCACATATTATTAAATTTCAAGATCATATCATGTAAGAGATTAAGCAAAGGAAACCAAGTTCATACTCATGATTATAACTAAATCGTGACCAATCCATGATTTTCTTAAAAGAATTTTCTTAGAGTTTCAAACTTCGAAAACATGCTTAGAATCTCATGGTAATCACATGCACATAATCAAGATTCAATAACGAAACCCCTAACTTAAAAACTTAGTGCAAACCGTGGCCATTCACAAGAAAAATCACCAAAGAAATCAATCATTTTCAAAGATCTTTCACATTAGGATTCAAACATCAAGTAAGGCAAAGTTCAAGCATAGATCTTGACATGCATGCAACCAAAATTATTAGACCTTCAAAATCTTTCTATGAAACTCAAAATCAAATTCTTTTCTAAAACATTTTCAAGAAATCAAAGAGAAAACTTCAAGATCATGAAGAAAAACATTTTCTTAACAAAACTTTTAGAATCAAGCTTGGAAAAATAACATGCATCACACCCTTTTCAAGAAAAATCAAAGTTTAGAAAGAAAAGAATGTAAAAGAACAAGAATCAATGAAAAAGGTTTTAAAACTTTTAGATCATGGAATAAATCCTTACTTAGTTAAAACTTTTAAGAATTTCAAGTCCAAAATCCTTGGTTTCTCTCCTCTCCTCTCACGGTTCATCACTCATTTTTCTAGTCCATGGTCTTTCTCCTCTTCTTTTCACTTTCCTAGCTTGATCTAGCTTAGATCATGAAGAGATCAAGGTGTTGAGGTTTGGTTCACAATTCGGTTTCTCTCTCTTTTTCTTTCTCACCAAGAGCTTGATGATTCTCTTGGTGTTTTGTGTTTGGCTTTGGAAAAGAAATGGAAACAAGGAAAGTGTTTGGGTTTGAATCACTCTCTCTTCCTCACGGTTTTGTGTTGTTGTTGTGTGTTGGTGTTGTAGTTGGTTGAGAGAAAGAAGGAAAGGGTGAAGATGAAATGAAGGATTGAAAATGAACTCACACCATCACTCACACGGTTTGGTCCCTTTCTTTAATCTTCTTCACTTTTCTTTATTTTCCAAGAAGGGTTTGCATGGAGGGTATATTTGCAATGCTTGGGGATTAAGTCATAAACTTGGAGGCCAAGTCTTTTCCCTTGAGTCCCTCACGGCCTCCCCCTTATTCCTTCCTTTCCTTCACTTTTTCTTCCTTCTTAAGTCATGCTTAGGTCATTAGAGTGATGTCATCATGTTGACTAATAAGGCATGCCACTTGTTGATCAAAGAAGTGAGCTTAGTGTCCAAGCCATGCATAGCATTCGGCGAAGAGTGATTAAGGGTAGGTTAGGTTAGTTAATTAGGTTTAAGGCACTTAATTAGGGTTCTAATCATGATTAGGGTAGGATTAGGTTAATTAATCTAGGTTTAATTCACTAATCCTTAGCAATTAGGGCTTAATCAAGGATTAAGGTGTTAATCAAAACTTAATCATGGGATTAAGGAAAACTAATTTTGGGTTTACTCACTAATCAAATGGTTTTAGGGTTTGAGAGAATGATTAAGCACTTAATCGAAGATCAAGAGCTCGATTAGGGTTTCACTCCTCGATTAGGACATCGATTAGGGTTTCTAAAGGTGATTTGGACTTGATTCTTTGAAACTTAGAAAAATAATTTTCCATCTTAAACCATAAAATCATAGAACCGATTAAGAAAACAAAATCTTATTCAACCACAATCAATCAAGCATACAAGGTCACACACATAAGCAATCCGAATTTCAAACATAAGAACTCATCATGAACTCAAAACTCTTTCAAATCAATTCTTTAATTAATCCAGTTAAAACAATTTTCTTAATTAGGGACTTTCAGAACTGAGTCAAATGGCAGGCGTTACAAATTACGTACTAGAATATTTTCCAAAACGCACTTAATTAACTTAACACTCAACAAACAACAAGCAACACTTCATTAATTAATTAGAGGCATATAACCAATTTGATCAACATCAAAGCAATTATACAACTCACAATCTTTTCCCAAATAATTCATTTTCATATTTACCTACTTTATTTAAAAGGAACTGAATTGGACATGCCCAAGTAAACCAAAATTACAAGTTCACATACTTTAAATTAATTCAAATGATTTCACTTTCAAAGGATGAAATCACCTAACTCTTTATATATATATATATATATATTCACAACCAAACTCAAATCAAAGAGATAGACTAGAAATACAACTTTACATGCTTCAAACAACCTAATCAGATTCAAGCATTATTAGCATGCAAATTTATTCAAAGAATCAAATTTATTTCATTACAATCACATGCACTGCCGAATGACCTTAAGGAGTAAATCAAAGAAAAGATTTGTTCAAGACCAAAGACATCAAATCATGAAATTATTCACTCCTTTTTATTCCAAAAACCGTGAGCTTACTTGGAAAAATTACCACACTTTAATTTATTTTCTTAACTTTATTTAAATCAAAAATCACATCAAAGTCTTATCTTTTAAATTAACATGTAAGATAAAATCAATTTACTCCCTTTATCTTTTAATCAAAACCGAATAGAAACTAAATAATCACCACACTATTTTAAATAATTTAATCTTAGCATTAACCCATGAAACATACTCGTTACTTTTTTGTCACTTCATCAAAGAGAATCCTAGCCTATTTAACATGCATAGGCCGAATTTCATTATGACAATGACAAGGTTTTTGGGTTCATTTTTCAACATGCAAAACACAAGATTCTTAAACCAAATCATGCTCTTTCTTACTCAAAAATTTAAAAGTATCATTTCCTTTTTCAAGCACAAAACCGTGACCTCATTACCATTTCAAACCAATTTTCATTTTTAACTTTTCTTCCATTCACTTTTAAAAAAAAATCTTTGAATCAATAAGAAACCAACATGCATGTATCTCTTTTTCATGAAAAACAAAACATGATCTCCTGATTCTCATGCTTAAACCGAATACTCATCACCAAAGATCAAGAGAAAAATTCAAATCTTTAACATGCAAGGACATTAGACATAGATAGTGTCAAGAATCATTTTTCAAAAGCTCATTTCTTTGGTTTCTTGCTAAAACCGTGACATGCACTTACAAAGATCAAGACATTTTGTTCAAGGATCACATGCAAAGTTCAAGATCAAAGCTTTTTGTTTGAAAATCACATGCATGACTCAAGATCAAAACTTTTTCAAAGATCAAGGCAAAAATTAAGGCCTTTTAAAGATCAAAACCAAAAATCAAAGCTTTATCAAGATCAAATCAAGGTCAAAGCATTTCAACTACTCAAATCAACTTTTATAAGCCTATAGTTAACATGCAATGACTTGAATCAAATTAAAAAGCATCATGACCTAGTTTCCTAGTCATGGCCGAATCACATAGTCCATGGTTTAGAGTTCTACAAGTTTATTTTGCTCTTAAAACTCAAGATCAAAGCTTAAACATTACATGCAACCATAAAACTAGACATGCAAGAAGAAATAAACTTTACAAGTCTTAGAAAATAAAAACTAACTCTAACACTCTAGGGTCTTCAAAACACACCAAAGAAGAGATGATCTTCAACCTTCTACACTTGATCTTCAAGAGAAAAGCCTAGGTTTTGGACTTGATCTCCTTCTTTCTTCCTCCTTTAAGCTCTCGGCCACTCTCTCTCTCTCTCTGCTCTCTCTCTCTCTTTTCTAAGAGCTAAATGGGACTCTTAGAACTAGTGTTTTGGAAATGAAGAGAAATGAAAGAAATGAATGGGAAATGAACTAAGGCCTAAGCCTTATATAGGCAAATCGTGAGATCTCCCTTTTGCCCTTGGAGGAATTCGTTCAAGGGTGAGTATAGGAAGGGCAATTTTGGCTTTTCAAAATGTTGCATGGCTTAGGTCATGTCACCTAGACAAAGAGGAGTAAATTAAGGCACCTAGCTTTACTCTTATTGGTTGGCTATTTCCTTAATCACACTTTTCTACTAATCTAATTCTTACATGGCTCTAACCTACCTCATAATCTCCTTGTCCCAAAAAAATAAAATCTTAGGCATACACATACATACAAAACCGTACACATACATACACACACATAGCCAAACCGTGCATACATACACACACATGCATAGAAAATAAATCTTTTTCTCATAAAATGACTCATGCATAAAAATCACAATCTCTTTAAAAAATATCAAATACATAATTATTTCTCAAAAACTCAACTTTAAAATCATAAAAATCATTTCTTTAAAATCACTCATCACTTTGAAATAATAAAATAAGAAATTCATTCAAGAAAATACTCTTTTAAAAACACTTTCTCACGAAATAATTTTCTTTAGTGTTTAAAATAATACGAGGAAATTGCGGGTCGTCACAAATTTTAACTTAATAACACCCTTCTCATCCCTCTAAGCTGATTATCATATTAATTATACTCGAAATTAAATTAGGGATGTTACAATTCTCCCCCACTTATTAGAATTTCGTCCCCGAAATTCCGTTCAGTTCCGTAATTGGAGAACCATCCCATTGGCAACTTATGATTTAAGGTCTTCCTGCTCTTATGCCTCTCACTTTGTTGTGCTTCCGACAGGATCTAACCTAATTACTAGGTTCTCCCCAACTTAGCTTCGGCATACCACTAAAGTCTTACACTCAATGAAGAGTATGGTTCAGTCGTTTAGCTTGATTGGTTTATTTATTTTCAATTGGAAAGTATCAATGGCATCGACCATTAATAGGCGTAAAGATCAAGGTGATCAGTCTCAATCTTACATCTATCAATAGCAACATCATTGTCAGGTTGCAGATAATACTATCACTTAACAGATGCAAGAATCAGAGTGATCAACTCTAACCTTACATTCTATTAAACAACAGTACCATCATGGAATTTGGTTAATTTAAACTAGAGTTCTACAACTCAATGGTTTTCTCCTAAGGCTTTTCACATTCTCCACAACAACTAGATTGAATTTGTGTGTGTTTCTTAATTTATACAATTTCTTATTCACAAGACTAGATATCATTTTCCTAAGTGGAGTACGTTATTTGTAGAGTTGTCACTAAAGAATTGGTGGAAATGAGTACTTAAAGTTCCAATGATCTTTCTATTCTAGAATATTTCAGTCTATTCATGCAACTATTAGAGGGAAAGAATAGATCATATGGCATCAAATCTAACAGTACATCACATGAGACATTGCTAAATGGCATATACCTCCTGTAAGTTCAGTCGGGTCGACTTCTTCACCATCTCTGGTGTACAACTTTCCTTTCAGAGCAGGTTGGCTCCCGCCTGCTCGTTGCACCCTTGTGGCATTCACCTCCTTTTTCAAAGCATTCTTAGGACAATTGGCCACAAAGTGTCCCTGTTGCCTGCACTGGAAGTAGATGAAATCCTTCCTAGTCTTGTTCTGATACCAGCACTCCCCACCATGCCGCTTTCCACAATGTGAGCATAGTGGAGGAACACCTACAGTAGTCCTATTCTTTCCCTCAACCCAAGGAACTATTGTTGTGGCATCGGGATGAGCATAGGGACTTGATTCCTGCACTGGTCCTTTCCCCTGTTAGGACCTCTAGCCTTCTGTACACCTTTGTTTCTTTTCTCCGCTGCCCTTTGTTTCCTACTCTTTTCATAAGTACTGGTCATATTGACCAATTGAGACAGGTTTGAAATGTTTTGATACTCAAAAGCCATCTTGATTTCAGAGCGAAGCCCGTCTTAGAATTTGATACACTTGGTCCTTTCCTCAGCATCTTTGTAGCTTCCCGAATATCGGATCAGTTCTTCATACTTAGCAGCATACTCTCCAATGCTCAAGTTTCCTTGCACCAGATGCAGAAAGGCGATCTCCTTCTCTCTACGGACATCCTCAAGGAAATACTTCCCCAGAAACTGGATCTTAAACAGATCCTAAGTGATTGCCTGATTGTCCGCCTCAACACCCCTTCGCATCTGCTCCCACCAGTGTTCCGCTTCCCTAGTCAACATGTATTGTTCCAGCAAAACCTTATGTTCCTCTGTGGTGCCATAGTTGGCAAAATATTCTTGATCTCTTGAAGCCAGAGTTGTGCTCCATCAGGGTTGAACCCTCCTTCAAACCTTGCTGGCTCATTCTTCCTGAACTGGGCCAACCAATCAATCGCAGCTGGAGCTGGTTGTTGAGGATTCAGTGCTGTTGATGCTGCTGCTACTGCTATGTTCTCCCCCTGGTTATGATGCATCTGAGCAATAGTTGCAGCTTGGTCTCGCTGCTTCTCAGCAATATTCTCCAAAATGGCGGCAATCCTATCATCTTCGGCACGCCTCCCTACCATAATGACTAAGTCCTAGATAAAATAACCAGTTAATGCTTATACAATTGAGAAACTACATGACTATCCTATCACTATAACTTAAACATTTGACTCTACATCAATTACTCGCTTGGTGAGTAACCATTGGAGTTGTGAGTCCACACTCCAAATGTAACACCCCGCATTTTCCCCGTACGTGCGAGAACGAATTTGGTTAAAATAAACCCCGAAGTCCTGATTTATAAAAGATTTTTGGAAAAGTATTTTATGTGAATAAGAAATAAAGAATTGATTTCAAGGATTTTTATAAATAAAAGGTCCTTACAAAAGAAAAGTGAATGATTTTGTTGAGTTGGTTTTTAAGAAATGAGTTGTGATTCTTCTAAAAAGTGATTTTGTTTGAAATTAAGTTTTTGGATCTGTTGACTTCAAAAATTTGTAACTTTTTAACCGTAACTCGGATTTTTATGAATTTTATATCAAAATGATCGTCTTGGAACGTAGATTTTGAAAATGTAATTTTCAGATTTTTCTGGATTGATTTACGAAAATTTATTTTCAGAATGATGAAATACGAATTTTTGAGAATGTGCTTTAAAGAAAATGAATTTTATGATTTGGCTTGAGTTTTTATGTGGAAAGCGCTTGGTTTGATGTGTATGTACTGTGTGAAAATTAATTGGATGAGTGTGATTTTTAATTAATTGTTTTGTTTTGTAAATTGATGAATTTAAGTAAATAAGATTAAGAAAAATAAAATGTAAAATTGTATATGTGTATGCTTCGGTTGGTATATGTGTGTGTATGAATGTATATATGTGTGTATGTGTGTGTATGCCGTATGTATGTATGTGTGTAGGAGCTAGGATTAGAAACTTAGAGATTAAGCAATGAGGAACCAAATAGGAAACTAAGTTAGTGTAAGTAACCAAACCAAGTGAAAACCCTAACTATGGCCAACAAGTCCTTAAGCCTAGATTGACTTCTAAGAACCTAGCCATGCTACCTTGTCCCCCTTGGTTTTGATAAACACCACCCATGCATCTTTTTGTGATGCCAAAACCGCCCCTCCCTCTTGCACATGACCAAACCATTGACCAAGGGCCTAAGAGGAATTCGTGTGTGCTTATAAATTAGTGAAGCCTTAGTTCAATCCCTCATTTTCCCTTCTCTTCACCCATTCCATTTCTTAACTTCCACCAACACAAATACACTCTATGAGAATCATCAAACTCTTAGAGAAAAGAAAATAAAAAGAAAATAGAGAGAGAGAGAAGGGCCGTGAGCATAGAGAGGAAGGAGGAGGAGATTCCTAGCAGATCAAGCCTTGATCCTTGTAGATCCAAACACTAGGAAGACTAGAAGATCAACTCTTTCATGGTAGGACTTGAAGAGCTTGGAGAAGATTTTGTAATAGTCTAAGTTTTTCTTTTCTAGTTTATAGATCTACTTCTTTTTCTTTCTTGCATGTTGATATTATGAGTTGATCTTGCTAGATCAAGGACTTTAAGGACTTAAAATTATTTGTAATATGCTAAGCCTTATGCTTTGTGTTTCGGTTGAGTTTTCTCTTGCTTGATCCAATGTTTTCTTAACTAAAACTTTACAGATCTAAAGGAAAAACCAAGATTTTTGCAAAACTTAAGACAAATCTCTTTGCATGTTTAATCTCTTGCTCTAACCGTGACCTATGTGTATTTTATGTGATTATTTGGCATGAAAATCCATGATCTTAGTTGTTTTGAGTTTGTGCATGTTAAGTGTAATGAAAAATCATGCTTTCCTTTTGGTGTATGTGTTTCGGTTTTAAAGATAAATTTGAAGTCACAAGTTTTAAATTGATTCTCAAAGTTTAATCTATTGCTTGATTTATACATGTTTTATTTTTAGGCCATTCGGCCATGTCTAATTTATTTAAGATACATGCTTTTTATTTTATAAAAAGTGATGCATGCATGTTCTATGACAAGATCTAATGATTTAAAGTACATGCATGTTATTTTCAAAAGAAAAGATTATGTTTTCGTTCTATGTTTAATTTGGTTTTGAGGAAATAATTAAAGAAGTAAGATTTGAAATGATTTCAAGCATGGTTTGATTAACTGATTGTTTTGCGCATGATTTGATGTGGTATTTGATTTTGTGAGTCTTATGTTTTTTTTTTTGAGGCCATTCGGCCAAGCTTAAAAATAATAGGATACATGCTTTTTATTTTATGAAAGAATTCATGAATGTGTCTTTAGACTAGATCTAGTAATTCTAAACACATGCATGTTGTTTCCATGGAAATGAAATTAAATCTTTATTTTGGTTGAAAAAGAATTATGAACTTGAATTTATTTTGTGAAGGTTTATGTGAATGTATTGTGTTGTTTTACATGTTTTTATTTTGTGAATGCATGACTATGTATAAAAAAAAATGAATCAAAATTCCTTGTTTTAAGGCATGTTACTATTCGGTCAAACTAGTGAAAATAGATAGCTAGACATGCCCCCCTATAGGTTACATGCATGATAAGGGTAATTGACTTTAAGGTTTAAAAATAAAAATGCATGCATGAAATGATTAAGTATTTAAAAGAAATGGCATGTGAATCTTTGAAGTGAATTATAATTCAAATTGTTGTTTGATTTAAAGCCTTGAAAATAAATTAGAATTTTTGATTTCCTTTACTGTATGCTCTCGGTTTTACTTATAAAAGAGAGAAAATGATTTCATGTTTGTATGTTTTTAATTGTCCATGAAATTCTTGTCAAATTTTACATATAGGATTCGGCCAATGCATGCTAGAATGTTTAGGAAAATTATTTCCATAAAACGATTATGATGATAGTTATATTCTTAGATGCATGATGTTATGTGATGTGTGTTCTTCTAATTCTTTTGGTTTGATCTGATTGTGTGAAAGGAATTTTTATAATATTTATCTAATGATTTTAAGTTTTTGAAATTCATTTGTGATTAGAAATTATTAATCACAGTGAATCGGTTTTGTTAAATAAATTGAAAGATTAAATTTAAATTATTTTCTTAAGAGTAATTAAATTAATTTATTAAGAATAGAATTTGATTGATGGTTTTGAATGATTGAAATGTAATGCTTACATGATGTGTGTTTTTGTGTGCCTTGAACTGTATGTACTGGATTGAGACTGTTCTGAACTGTGTCTGTAAACTTTGTTTGAAATCCATGTTTGTATTAAAAATATTTTGTTTGAAAAAGTATGATTTAAATAACTTAAATTAACTTGGAATTTTTAAATGACCTTCTTTGATCAATGTTTAGTGATGCCGTGAAGTTGGAAATCTAATGAATCAATTTGATTTGGTTTTAAGATATTTTCAGGAAAGTGATTTTTATATAAAAAAAATGTTTTTGTAAAAGGATTATTTTAACTATTTCAAAGTTTTCTTGAAAATCTTCTATTAGAAATCTGATTTGGTTTTGAAGTCTTTGGATATTAATAATGAGTTCTTAAGAAGAGAAATTATTTCAAAGAATTTTCAAAATGAAATTAAGAAATTATCGAAAACATTCTAACGCTCGGGAAAAATGTCTAGTGCGGGTGTCGGACGCGAAGGAAACTGACGAGGTTAGCAACTGGGAAATCTTGGAAAGTTTCTGGATGTGTCGTCATCCAGGTGAGTGAGAGTGCAGTGATCCCGTAACGTGGTTGCTCGCAATTCAAATAGATGGATTACGAATGTACTACGAATTAGGAAATGTGTGCTAAATGTTTACTTGTTTTATTTATATGCTACGTGTTTATTAGTTATGCATATTTTACTCTGTTTAGAAATGTTTGAGTATGTTTGAATGGTGAAACAATGATACTGAAACTACACAAGTAATAAGAAAAGATTGGAAAGGGAAAAGAGAAGTGAGAAATGATAAATAAGTGACGAGTAAAAGATTAAAGGGAAAGTATGAGAATAATTGAGAAAGAAGTCAAGCGTGATGCGGATAGAATGCAAAAGAGATAAAGAATGAAAGAAAGGAAATCAGTGTTTAGTTGAAAAGAGTTGAGATTGGAAATGAGATGTGGTGGAGTAGAGATGTGATTCCTCGTTCATGTTTTTGGGAAGAAGCTTAGTGTTGAGTTGAGCTTGCTCCTCCATTAACAATCACCCAAAAATGTGATTTTTGAAAAAGTTTTTGAAAAAGAGATTTTTGAAAAGCCTCTGTGAAAGTAATATTTTTGTGAAAGTTTTGTGGGACTATGTTTTCAAAAAAAAAAAGTTTTGTGAAAAGATGTTTTTGAGAAAGACGAGGAAGAGATACTGATGATGTTGATGGGAATGATGCTGAGCGTGAGTTTATGAGAAGGATGTTGATGTGATGAGATGAGAAAGAGTGTGTCATGATTATGAGATGAAAATGATTTGAGGCCGAGGGCCATTGAGATTTTAGGGGGAATGGATTGCGTTTAGTGATCGGGCTTCGTTGAAGGGATGCACCAAGGACGGGCTGATCGTTAGGATTAAGCCGCTAAATAAAACGTTAAATCCTTAAGAGTCTTAAAAGACATTTACAAACGCGGTGAGACATGAGTGTCGTATCGAAGTAGTGGAGAGGAAGGTACCCCGGATATCAAGGATATTCGGGTTGTGAATGCAACAGGGTAAGCTAGGGCGGTAAAACGCCATGAGGCTTTGAGTACTATTCTGGGCGGAATGAATCCCACATGTGGCGTACTAACGTGGTAGGGACTATGTCTAATGCCGTGGTAAGTTCTGCACCCGGGACCGGAATAGTGCTGTCACCCCTATGGCATTTCAGGAACAGTGAGAGGGACTGGAACGGGGCATTTGTGATTGCCGTTGAGAGCGCGCATTGATATGATATTTGAATTGATATGATTTGAGGCAGGGCCTCCTGGTCTGGGACCATTTGTTGTGTGACAGTTGTCGTGCCCGCGTGGTAAAGGTCTTGTACTCCTGTTTGCTTCCGACTAGGTTGGGTGGTTGACCGAGGAGATGTAGACGTGTGTGAGATCAATGATGTTTCCCCCTCATCATTGATGCTAACCGAAATAATAAAACTTAAAAGACAAAGATGTTTCAAAGAAAAGTATATCAAAGCACCAAGCATCGAATAAGATTTATAAGATGAGAGGATTCTTGGAATGAGTAATAAGTGTGGAATTATGAGGAAAGAAGGATTGAGAATAGTTGTGAAAGCTCATGAGAAAGATGTTGGGAATGAGAACTCGAATAACGTAATGGTGTTTATGATGATGATGATGATGATTATATCATTGTTGTGATTCATGCTATGTGTATAACATGCTAGATGCGTTTATGTTGATGGTATGCCATGCTGTTTTAGTTATGTTGTTTTATCTGTCTATCTTTAAATTTATTCTACCCTGAGACCGCAAGGTCAACCAGTTAGTGTTCGGAACAATGACTCTCTCCTACCTTGTTGTCGTATCGGCAACCGCTGATATTGCAACGGGTAGATGCCACAGTGGAAGCGTGGTGGGCTTCATCAACCAAGGTCCGGAGTTAGACGACGAGCATTAGGAAGCATGACTAGAAGTTAGGAATTCCCTTGGCGGAATGTACTCCATTGTAAGTTCTTAGTTAATTAGCTCTATCATACTGTACCCCGGCAAAATTTTTTATTAAACATGAATGTTTTGAAACAAGTAAACGGGCTACGTTTTGAATGATGCTTTTGAAAACAAGTTACAAAGTGCGATGTCCTGTAACACCTCGGTTTGGAACTTGAAAAGTTTATGCAAAGTGAGAACATGGGTTTTTATTATAACCATGTTTTGAAAATCCAAATGTTCTCATCTTTTGTAACACATGTTTGTAAAAAAAAAAATTTGCCCTAATTTTCAGTATATTTGATTTAAGTTTTCAAGTTGCCGAATCGGGGTGTTACAGAAATGGTATCAGAGCAGTGGTTAAACTAAGTAACTTTACGTGTGGACTTACATACTCTGCGGTGTGTCTCTGAGTGAGCGTTAGTATTAGAACTACGATAGATGAGAATAGGAACGTTAAGAGTGCGCGAATGTTTTCATGGAGCATGTCAGTTTTCGTCTACAGTGGAACGAGGGAGCAGAGATTCATGAAGTCATGGACGTCGACGTGTGATTCAAATCTTCTTTGCTGAACCCTTCTTTTGTGTGAACCCCTTTTCGTTTGCAATGACCCTTAATCCATAAGAATTGTCTTTTGACTAGAACTCTCTTTTCCTTGTTGAAGCTTTTCTTCTATAAACCCCATGTGATGCCAAATTGCTTTGGCATGGCGTTTGAGAAAAACTTTTTCTAAAAATCATAACCCATGATTTTAATGAAGCCTTGAGTGTTGATGAACCCGAAGTTCCTTTTTGATCTTGAATCAGATAATTATCCTTCCCTAAAACTTTGATAAGAAATTTGAATCTTGACACCCTATTCCGGTCAAGTAGATGGTTCTAGAATAGAGAGTTAGTCGTGAAGCGTTGTTAGGAAAAGGTTGCAAAGGCTAAGGAGAATGAGGATTAGTAAGTATGGATAAGAGAAGTATGAGTCTTGAAGGAAATAGGAGTCTTAGATGAGTGGTGAGTTGCGTAAAGTGGTTAGGACTAAGAATTCTGATGTCAGATGGTCCAAAATAATGGTTTAGGTGGTGTTAAGATGTGGAAGAAATTAAGATGATATTTAGAATTTAGAGGTCATAAGTGTCCTGATTTGGGTTGCAAATGGTTAGATAGAGGTGAATAGGTGGTGATCTAGTAGAGTCAAGTAATAAGTCGATGGAAAATTGTGGTTAGACTCTTTAAGTATTGACTCAAGGTTAGATGAACAACTAGGATTTGATATGATATTGGATGATAGAGCTCTGAATTGAGGAGTTTTGATGGTTTAGAATTGTGGAAAGTGTAAAAAGGGTTTAGAATTGTCTAAGTTATGTGATTGAGTGTTGGAGATAAGGAGCGAGAGAGTGCATGTTTCTTGAGGATGAGTGGTTGTTAGAGTAAAGGAAAGATTTAATGGTGATCTTAGGAGTCTGGTAAGAACCATTAGTTGGTGAGATATGAGGCAATGAGAGGATAGATTGGAGCTAAGTAAAGGAAATTTTTGTAAGAGTTGATTAAAGAGTGGTGAAGGATAGGAATATTTAAGGGTTAAGTCGGTAATAGTAAAGAGAGATATGAGTCATTTAAGTTGGGGAGTAGATCGAGATGTGAGGTCTTTAAGGAGTAAATCGTTTAGGCTTGAACTAATGATAAGAGTTAACCCGAGGGTGGTAGTATCTTGACCCAAATGTCCATAACCTTGCTATCTTTGAGCACTGTTTTTATGCCTTTGAACCCCTTATTCCTTTGTTGTCAATGAAACCGTATTATTTCTACCCCACCATGTTTGTTATTGAAATTACCCCAAGAGATTACTTTTGTAAGTAATCCGTTTGATTTGCTTTTGAGAACGACGAATAGACGGTGCATATTCGAAAATGCGACGACTGTTTCAGTGAAAAGGAAAAGAGTTTCTTCAAAGAGTTACGCGTCCACGGATTTGAAAGATTCTGCACGGCATTTCTCGAGGACGAGAAATCTTTAAGTTGGGGAGAATGTAACACCCCGCATTTTTCCCGTACGTGCGAGAACGAATTTGGTTAAAATAAACCCCGAAGTCCTGATTTATAAAAGATTTTTGTAAAAGTATTTTATGTGAATAAGAAATAAAGAATTGATTTCAAGGATTTTTATAAATAAAAGGTCCTTACAAAAGAAAAGTGAATGATTTTGTTAAGTTGGTTTTTAAGAAATGAGTTGTGATTCTTCTAAAAAGTGATTTTGTTTGAAATTAAGTTTTTGGATCTGTTGACTTTAAAAATTTGTAACTTTTTAACCGTAACTCGGATTTTTATGAATTTTATATCAAAACGATCGTCTTGGAACGTAGATTTTGAAAATGTAATTTTCAGATTTTTCTGGATTGATTTACGAAAATTTATTTTCAGAATGATGAAATACGAATTTTTGAGAATGTGCTTTAAAGAAAATGAATTTTATGATTTGGCTTGAGTTTTTATGTGGAAAGTGCTTGGTTTGATGTGTATGTACTGTGTGAAAATTAATTGGATGAGTGTGATTTTTAATTAATTGTTTTGTTTTGTAAATTGATGAATTTAAGTAAATAAGATTAAGAAAAATAAAATGTAAAATTGTATATGTGTATGCTTCGGTTGGTATATGTGTGTGTATGAATGTATATATGTGTGTATGTGTGTGTATGCCGTATGTATGTATGTGTGTATGAGCTAGGATTAGAAACTTAGAGATTAAGCAATGAGGAACCAAATAGGAAACTAAGTTAGTGTAAGTAACCAAACCAAGTGAAAACCCTAACTATGGCCAACAAGTACTTAAGCCTAGATTGACTTCTAAGAACCTAGCCATGCTACCTTGTCCCCCTTGGTTTTGATAAACACCACCCATGCATCTTTTTGTGATGCCAAAACCGCCCCTCCCTCTTGCACATGACCAAACCATTGACCAAGGGCCTAAGAGGAATTCGTGTGTGCTTATAAATTAGTGAAGCCTTAGTTCAATCCCTCATTTTCACTTCTCTTCACCCATTCCATTTCTTAACTTCCACCAACACAAATACACTCTATGAGAATCATCAAACTCTTAGAGAAAAGAAAATAAAAAGAAAATAGAGAGAGAGAGAGAAGGGCCATGAGCATAGAGAGGAAGGAGGAGGAGATTCCTAGCAGATCAAGCCTTGATCCTTGTAGATCCAAACACTAGGAAGACTAGAAGATCAACTCTTTCATGGTAGGACTTGAAGAGCTTGGAGAAGATTTTGTAATAGTCTAAGTTTTTCTTTTCTAGTTTATAGATCTACTTCTTTTTCTTTCTTGCATGTTGATATTATGAGTTGATCTTGCTAGATCAAGGACTTTAAGGACTTAAAATTATTTGTAATATGCTAAGCCTTATGCTTTGTGTTTCGGTTGAGTTTTCTCTTGCTTGATCCAATGTTTTCTTAACTAAAACTTTACAGATCTAAAGGTAAAACCAAGATTTTTGCAAAACTTAAGACAAATCTCTTTGCATGTTTAATCTCTTGCTCTAACCGTGACCTATGTGTATGTTTATGTGATTATTTGGCATGAAAATCCATGATCTTAGTTGTTTTGAGTTTGTGCATGTTAAGTGTAATGAAAAATCATGCTTTCCTTTTGGTGTATGTGTTTCGGTTTTAAAGATAAATTTGAAGTCACAAGTTTTAAATTGATTCTCAAAGTTTAATCTATTGCTTGATTTATACATGTTTTATTTTTAGGCCATTCGGCCATGTCTAATTTATTTAAGATACATGCTTTTTATTTTATAAAAAGTGATGCATGCATGTTCTATGACAAGATCTAATGATTTAAAGTACATGCATGTTATTTTCAAAAGAAAAGATTATGTTTTCGTTCTATGTTTAATTCGGTTTTGAGGAAATAATTAAAGAAGTAAGATTTGAAATGATTTCAAGCATGGTTTGATTAACTGATTGTTTTGCGCATGATTTGATGTGGTATTTGATTTTGTGAGTGTTATGTTTTTTTTTTGAGGCCATTCGGCCAAGCTTAAAAATAATAGGATACATGCTTTTTATTTTATGAAAGAATTCATGAATGTGTCTTTAGACTAGATCTAGTAATTCTAAACACATGCATGTTGTTTCCATGGAAATGAAATTAAATCTTTATTTTGGTTGAAAAAGAATTATGAACTTGAATTTATTTTGTGAAGGTTTATGTGAATGTAATGTGTTGTTTTACATGTTTTTATTTTGTGAATGCATGACTATGTATAAAAAAAAATGAATCAAAATTCCTTGTTTTAAGGCATGTTACTATTCGGTCAAACTAGTGAAAATAGATAGCTAGACATGCCCCCCTATAGGTTACATGCATGATAAGGGTAATTGACTTTAAGGTTTAAAAATAAAAATGCATGCATGAAATGATTAAGTATTTAAAAGAAATGGCATGTGAATCTTTGAAGTGAATTATAATTCAAATTGTTGTTTGATTTAAAGCCTTCAAAATAAATTAGAATTTTTGATTTCCTTTACTGTATGCTCTCGGTTTTACTTATAAAAGAGAGAAAATAATTTCATGTTTGTATGTTTTTAATTGTACATGAAATTCTTGTCAAATTGTACATATAGGATTCGGCCAATGCATGCTAGAATGTTTAGGAAAATTATTTCCATAAAACGATTATGATGATAGTTATATTCTTAGATGCATGATGTTATGTGATGTGTGTTCTTCTAATTCTTTTGGTTTGATCTGATTGTGTGAAAGGAATTTTTATAATATTAATCTAATGATTTTAAGTTTTTGAAATTCATTTGTGATTAGAAATTATTGATCACAGTGAATCGGTTTTGTTAAATAAATTGAAAGATTAAATTTAAATTATTTTCTTAAGAGTAATTAAATTAATTTATTAAGAATAGAATTTGATTGATGGTTTTGAATGATTGAAATGTAATGCTTACATGATGTGTGTTTTTGTGTGCCTTGAACTGTATGTACTGGATTGAGACTGTTCTGAACTGTGTCTGTAAACTTTGTTTGAAATCCATGTTTGTATTAAAAATATTTTGTTTGAAAAAGTATGATTTAAATAACTTAAATTAACTTGGAATTTTTAAATGACCTTCTTTGATCAATGTTTAGTGATGCCGTGAAGTTGGAAATCTAATGAATCAATTTGATTTGGTTTTAAGATATTTTCAGGAAAGTGATTTTTATATAAAAAAAATGTTTTTGTAAAAGGATTATTTTAACTATTTCAAAGTTTTCTTGAAAATCTTCTATTAGAAATCTGATTTGGTTTTGGAGTCTTTGGATATTAATAATGAGTTCTTAAGAAGAGAAATTATTTCAAAGAATTTTCAAAATGAAATTAAGAAATTATCGAAAACATTCTAACGCACGGGAAAAATGTCTAGTGCGGGTGTCGGAGCGAAGGAAACTGTTGAGAAAATGCCCAAGCATAGATAGTTTTGATGATTACAAAGTGCAAGTCAAGGCAAAAGTTCACAACTCAACTTAAGGCTCAACAAAGTCAACAAAGGGGTTTTTTATTGTAATGTAATGTATTATTTATTCTTTATTAAGTCCCCTAGATACATAATGGTTAGAGTCTAAGTTAGGAAAAACTAATCATAATCTAAAAGATATGGTATGCATGCTAAGTATAATCATAAGTGGGTGCTTTTCAAAATTAAAAAAAAAATATATGTGATTTTATAAATATAAGAAAAATATTGATAAAATAATTTGAAAATATTTTTCTAATAAATTACAGTGTTTACTTTCAAAAGTATCCGGATACAAACAGTTAAAACTGTCATAAACATAGCAGTTTGCTGTCCTAACTGATATATATATATGTTCCAAACGATTTCAAAACATGAGACAACGTTCTTACAACCTTCTAACACTTCTGAACTTTCTCCTAAACACGTTTTTACAGAATTCTCAAGTGTTCTTCATGAATCAATTGCATTTTCACATATGATCAAGAAGAACATTCAAGTGTTGCATTGAATTTTCACAAATACCCACTTTGATATACACTTGCATTCATTCTCATTGATCTAGATTTTGATTCAGTACTAAAAGTGTTCTTAAGTAAGTTGCTAATCCACACAAGAAAGGTGCAAGTACCATTGATCTTCATTGGAGTTGTTCATACGCACAACAAGGTGTAAAGTGCCAACAACAAGACATTGACAAACGCAAATTGGTGAAAGGTTTTCATCAAGTATACTTGAAGGTTTCAAGTGGAATTGAAGAAGGTTTCTTCAAGCACAAGGTTCGCTGTGGTTCGAGGAATTGTTTGCGAAGACACAAGTTCCAAAGAGGTTCTTTGGAGGGACTAGTCTAAGGGAAAGGTTTTCTCTTACACTACTTGTACTTACAATTCTTGTTCATAGTGAAGCAAATCTCCCATCTCAGAGAGGGAGGACTGGATTAGCATTAGTGTTCGTTAACACACTAATGTGAACCAGGATAAAATCCTTGTGTTCGCTTCTCTTTCATTATCTCTTTACAATTCCGAGTGCTTAATTTTCATATATTTAAGTATATGCGTTTTATATGTTTTTACTCTGATTATTTTAAAGGCCTTAGTAAGCGATAAATTTTTAATTGGTGAAGATTCGTACTCTTCGCCTATTCACCTCCTTTATAGGGAATAGTACTACCCGCTTGTTTTCCAACAGAAACGTGACGAGGTTAGCAACTGGGAAATCTTGGAAAGTTTCTGGATGTGTCGTCATCCAGGTGAATGAGAGTGCAGTGATCCCGTAACGTGGTTGCTCGCAATTCAAATAGATGGATTACGAATGTACTACGAATTAGGAAATGTGTGCTAAATGTTTACTTGTTTTATTTATATGCTACGTGTTTATTAGTTATGCATATTTTACTCTGTTTAGAAATGTTTGAGTATGTTTGAATGGTGAAACAATGATACTGAAACTACACAAGTAATAAGAAAAGATTGGAAAGAGAAAAGAGAAGTGAGAAATGATAAATAAGTGACGAGTAAAAGATTAAAGGGAAAGTATGAGAATAATTGAGAAAGAAGTCAAGCGTGATGCGGATAGAATGCAAAAGAGATAAAGAATGAAAGAAAGGAAATCAGTGTTTAGTTGAAAAGAGTTGAGATTGGAAATGAGATGTGGTGGAGTAGAGATGTGATTCCTCGTTCATGTTTTTGGGAAGAAGCTTAGTGTTGAGTTGAGCTTGCTCCTCCATTAACACTCACCCAAAAATGTGATTTTTGAAAAAGAGATTTTTGAAAAGCCTCTGTGAAAGTAATATTTTTGTGAAAGTTTTGTGGAACTATGTTTTCAAAAAGGATGTTGATGTGATGAGATGAGAAAGAGTGTGTCATGATTATGAGATGAAAATGATTTGAGGCCGAGGGCCATTGAGATTTTAGGGGGAATGGATTGCGTTTAGTGATGGGGCTTCGTTGAAGGGATGCACCAAGGACGGGCCGATCGTTAGGATTAAGCCGTTAAATAAAACGTTAAATCCTTAAGAGTCTTAAAAGACATTTACAAACGCGGTGAGACATGAGTGTCGTATCGAAGTAGTGGAGAGGAAGGTACCCCAGATATCAAGGATATTCGGGTTGTGAATGCAATAGGGTAAGCTAGGGCGGTAAAACGCCATGAGGCTTTGAGTACTATTCTGGGCGGAATGAATCCCACATGTGGCGTACTAACGTGGTAGGGACTGAGTCTAATGCCGTGGTAAGTTCTGCACCCGGGACCGGAATAGTGCTGTCACCCCTATGGCATTTCAGGAACAGTGAGAGGGACTGGAACGGGGCATTTGTGATTGCCGCTGAGAGCGCGCATTGATATGATATTTGAATTGATATGATTTGAGGCAGGGCCTCCTGGTCTGGGACCATTTGTTGTGTGAGAGCTGTCGTGCCCGCGTGGTAAAGGTCCTGTACTCCTGTTTGCTTCCGACTAGGTTGGGTGGTTGACCGAGGAGATGTAGACGTGTGTGAGCTCAATGATGTTTCCCCCTCATCATTGATGCTAACCGAAATAATAAAACTTAAAAGACAAAGATGTTTCAAAGAAAAGTATATCAAAGCACCAAGCATCGAATAAGATTTATAAGATGAGAGGATTCTTGGAATGAGTAATAAGTGTGGAATTATGAGGAAAGAAGGATTGAGAATAGTTGTGAAAGCTCATGAGAAAGATGTTGGGAATGAGAACTCGAATAACGTAATGGTGTTTATGATGATGATGATGATGATTATATCATTGTTGTGATTCATGCTATGTGTATAACATGCTAGATGCGTTTATGTTGATGGTATGCCATGCTGTTTTAGTTATGTTGTTTTATCTGTCTCTCTTTAAATTTATTCTACCCTGAGACCGCAAGGTCAACCAGTTAGTGTTCGGAACACTGACTCTCTCCTACCTTGTTGTCGTATCGGCAACCGCTGATATTGCAACGGGTAGATGGCGCAGCGGAAGCGTGGTGGGCTTCATCAACCAAGGTCCGGAGTTAGACGACGAGCATTAGGAAGCATGACTAGAAGTTAGGAATTCCCCTGGCGGAATGTATTCCATTGTAAGTTCTTAGTTAACTAGCTCTATCATACTATACCCTGGCAAAAGTTTTTATTAAACATGAATGTTTTGAAACAAGTAAAGGGGCTACGTTTTGAATGATGCTTTTGTAAACAAGTTTCAAAGTGCGGTGTCCTGTAACACCTCGGTTTGGAACTTGAAAAGTTTATGCAAAGTGAGAACATGGATTTTGATTATAACCATGTTTTGAAAATCCAAATGTTCTCATCTTTTGTAACACATGTTTGTAAAAAAAAAAAAATTTGCCCTAATTTTCAGTATATTTGATTTAAGTTTTCAAGTTGCCGAATCGGGGTGTTACACCAAAGGCCGAGGGAAACTGCTCTGATACCAAACTATAACACCATACTTTAAAATTACCCTTAATTCCCCATTGATAAAAAGTGGACATAAAATTTTCATTTTAAAACATCATTAATCATTTTAAGTTATAAAAATCTTTTGTCAAACGGACGGAGTTTCCTTTGTTTATTGGACTTTCCCAAAATATTCTTTTCCTGAAAACCTGATAAAAACATTCATTCATATAATTCAGGAGCCAGCAGGGCATCATGCATTATTGCATGTGTACATTCATATCAGTTCAGAAAATATTTACAAGTTTTGGATCAGTTTGATTCCCAAAAGTTAACCCCTTTCCCAAAAGATAAGGTAGTCCCGGTCCAACCTGGTGCTGCATTTTAATACCCAAAACCATATTCACATTTTATACAAAAAGTGTTACTTCATAACCAAAATACTTGGCCCAGGACATTCTTCAGAACCTACACTACAACCTACTTTCCCTGGGAGGGTGTGTAACACCCCGATTTGACAACTTGAAAATAAAATTTCTTTAATTAATATAATGAAAATTTGGGCCATTTTTTTTCAAGTGTTATGCAATACGAGAACGCTTAGATTTTCAAAACACAGTTACAATTTAAAACTCATGTTCTCACATTGCACAAAACCTTTCAAGTTTCAAACCGAGATGTTACGAAACATCGCACTCTGAAACTTGTTTTCACAAAACACATTTAAAAGCCCATTTCATTTGTTTTAACTGTAAAACTTAATCTCGTTTATCCAGTTTTATAAAACATAATTCGGGTGTACATGTGGATGCAGCTAATGATGTCTAAGTACCTGGTAAGGGAGTACAATACTTGGGCGCAGATATGATGACAGCAAACTTCCGCCGACATGATACTCCTCAGCAAGGTCGAATCATCCACCATCGAATCCTCGAGCCGAGTTTGACCTTCTCCTCGAGACTCCACCTCGATCTTGTCTTCGTAGGCCGATGCTTGCAGCGCCAATTCTCAATATAAACTGCTCACTCTGTCACCTGTGGACATCATTACAGAAGTCCACATGGAAGGGGGAAAGACAGAGAGAGTAAGCATTCCGAACGACGCATCGTCGACGGTGTGGGTTTACGATAGGCAAAATATTAAGACAATACAAACATACAACGATACACATTCACAACACAACAATACAACAGATAAATATGCAGGATGCATGAGGATGCGATGCAATCGTCGCATTAACTAACTCTTTATCTTTCACTTAAGGGAATCCTTGTAATTAGTCAGCTCGCAAGGTAGAATCCCTCAGCATGCGTATTATCGATCACTAAGTCTTTTCCTTGAGGGAATCGTTTCATCCATTCATCTCACAGATTCTATTCTCTTTGTCAGCTCGTCTCGCAACGTCAAAGTCTCTTTATCCACGTATCTCGAGTCCACAATATCGTAATTCAGGCCTTATGGTTTTGGATTCAGGTCTACATCTCCTCGTATTCCATCCACCTAGTCGGAAGCAATCAGAAGTACAGGATCTCTACCACTCCGGCTTCAGGAGACTACGCCAAAATATAATATACATGCCCGGGAATATAATGTCATGACAAAGGGGCGTCAACCTCCACCGAGTTCAAGCATCCCTCTTCTGATCCTGATTTAGTCAAGGGGCGTCAGTCATCTGTCTAGTGATCATGCAGTACTTCAACTACGACACTGGACTACTCACCCCTACCCGGGATGGTCAACCCAGGTCCCCTGTAGCTTTTCCCGCCTAGACAGACTCCTCTTCAGGCTTCTTGACGAGTCACCGTCATTGCCTTCCCCTATCCCAATCAACAAGTGAGTACCACGTAGGTAAACACCGTATCTTCCTCTCCACTACTTCGGGTAAGGGTTTTAGGATGAAAAGGTTCTATTCGATTGTCCTACTGTCGACCCATCCTAAGTCTCCTCCGTCATATAGCACCAACCATATGCGGGTTGCTTCTGATGGGACTCGACTACTATATTCAAACATGTGGCTAACCGCCATTCATTTCAACATGTGGCTAACTGTCAATCATTTCAACATATGGCTAACCGCCAACCATTTCAACATGTGGCTAACCGCCAATCATTTCAACATATGGCTAACCGCCAATCATTTCAACATGTGGCTAACCGCCAATCATTTCAACATATGGCTAACCGCCAATCGTTTCAACATGTGGCTAACCGCCAATCATTTCAACATATGGCTAACCGCCAATCGTTCTCGACATATGGCTAACCTCCAATCATTCTCATCATATGGCTACGACCATATGGAAATCATCTCAACACATGGCTACGACCATGTGGAAACACTCTCTCAACACATGGCTACGACCATGTGGAAACACTCTCAGTAAGTGGCTACGACCACATAGATATACTCTTTATAGAGTTCAGCATCCATTGTATCCACACTTGAAGACCTCATCGTTGTCACAACATCAGCTTGATTCACACATTCGGCGCATCTGCATCATCCGGTGCCATCACACGTTCCACCCCTTGGAGTTTCGCTCGAGTCGTTGGGGGATTTCTTATAGTTTTCTAATGTCTTTACTATCCTTATTCTATTACGCGGGATGATGCAATATGCACATGCAATGATAATATAAGCAACATTATATCTCAACATACACAAGCATATCAGTCAATCAATACCATGTAATGGTATAGGTCTGAGTCTTCGTATACCTCGATACAAACAATCACACAATTTATCGGGTATACTACTAACTACGATAGACCTTTACTCCGACTTTGAGAGAGTACGGAGTGTCCTAATAGATCACCTAAACACCACGGTGTCTTAGGGAAGCTTCTCTCTCACCTCAACTCCAGCAAATACCTCATCCGAAATCGTTGCGTTCCTCTCAACTGTCAGCTGCTCCGACTTCCTGACTTATACGCACCTTACACTAGATAGAAGGCACCAACGTTACTAGTCTATCTAAATGATCGTCATACTCAAAGCGCATTTTCGAAAACTTCTTTCACTTATTGTCGGACAATCGTAAAACGTCGAGATTTTCTAAAAACCAAAACCCAACTTTCACTATACTTTAAATACTTTGAAATCACTATAAGAAATCAATGAAATCAATTTAAATAAATGGATCGGTTGCTGGTCCGTCTCGGACGGCAGCTCGCTCGATCCCGAAAGTATCAAATAACATCACTTTAGAAATTCAACTTTATCCTATATTAAAAACTCTACTTCAAAGCATTTTGAAAACATTTTAAAACAAGAAATGCATCTTATAAAAATTCTGGACAGCATCACATGCTAAGTCCCAAGTTCATTTTTCGTTATTCAAAACCAATTTAAATTCATAAACAAGCTAAGCATCTTGAAAACAATTAAATAAACACTTTGATCAACAATTCTTCAGTCAAACAAAGTAGTGAAACATATAGGCATATACAAACCGAATCATACTCATATAAACACTTTAAATAAACAAATTGGTTGTTGGTCCATTCCGGACAACCACAACCAAGATTTGAAAACACCGAAAGATCATTATTTAATCTTTTTAATACTTCATGTTAAAATGAACATTTGAAATGATTTATTTTCCGAACATAACACTTAAACAAAGAAGTTCAATTAGCATGTATCAACTAAAACAAATTATTTAGCACATAGCACATAGCACATTCTCAGATCATAATTTCAAACTAATAGCATAGACCGAAACACTGTAAACAATCAATCTTGCAAACTTAATCATGCATAGTCTAAACATATCATCAAGAAATCATTCATTCAATTACTTCAAGACATAATAACCATCATACAAGTCCAGCTAAGTCACAAAGCAAAGCACAAAATTCATGTTTGTCAAAAACATTTAAATAAAGCTCTTTATTCAATCACGGAAAAGCACAAAAGATAAAATTTAAAACTACATCAAATCAGCTTGTTTAATTCTAAAAACTTGCAGAACATACCAATATATGTTAAAGTTAACCATATAAAATTTCCAAGTCGTTTGAACAATCTTAAGTTAGGTTTCCAATCAGATTTTGCATAAAAAGCATGATGGAACTATTGCTGACCTGAGGCCAAAATGCCATTATTAAAAATAGTGTTTCAACTCCGAATTGCATGAAAATTGGTATAAATATTCCTTACACAATCACGATAATCTCATAAAAATTTCAGATTATTTGGAGTTGTGAAAGTTATACTTTTTCAATTTAATTCATCACTAGGTCCGGAAAATCTGAACCAATCGGTTCACTGTTTCTCAATTGGTAAAAATATCAAACCAACTCCAAATCACCTCAAATTTTACAGAGAGTCACAAGACATGTTTAAGGAGTTACCATAAAAATTTCAAGCAATTTAGAGTAGCTTAAGCCAGAAAACTCTGTTTAGGTTTTTCCTTGAAAACTTATTTTTCCGAAATCGTTTTCACCAAAATGACTCTATTTCAATTAACAAACCAACTCCAAAAATCATGTGAAAATTCAGGGACAATCATTTTAACCTAATTAAAACAGTGTCCAAGTTTCAGAATCATAAAACATGCACAAGTGTCACTTATCAAAATCTTTTTCACTAAAAACCCTAGACTTCCATAATCAACACCGAATAACCAAAATTCTTTTAAAATGCCAAAACAATTCCAAATTGCTTCAAATTTTCCAGAATTCATTTAGATAGCACCAAGGGCCACATATTAAAATTTCAAGGCAATCCAATTAGTATAACTATCATTTCTCAAAGTCTCTTGCAAGAAAAATCTCTTATAAATTAAGATTTCAGCACTTAGTCAAATTGTTCAAACCAAAACATTTTCATTTAACTTTCACTTAGTCAATTTTATCTTAGCAAAACTTCATCTTGTCATACTTAAACATGTCAAAACCGTATGCATCATGGTTTGTTTAAGAATTCATTTTCTCAAAGAACCATCTTCACAAATCAACATATAATTTCATGACATTAACACATATTCAATTAAGAAAATTCAACTTAGAAATTAAGGTCTAAACCGTGGTCTAGACTTAGATTTTCTCAAAAACATTTTCAAGAATTCAAGACTTAAAAAAAACTCTAAATCCAACAACAAGTTCTCATAATTCATCAAGCAAACAAAAGCATAGTCCTAACACATTTTTTTTATTCATGAAGCAAATTAGATTTTACATTTAGCACCCAAAAATTAACTCAAAGTTCATGGGAATCACATATTCATCAACCAAACTTAAGAAAATCTCAATCTTTTGATTTAGCATGTGAAACCGTGGCTACACCTAAGGATCACAACATCACTTATTATTAAATTTCAAGATCATAACATGCAAGAGATTAAGCAAAGGAAAATCAAGTTCATGCTCACAATCACAATAAAATCGTGACCAATCCATAGTTTTCTTAAAAGAATTTTCTTAGAGTTTCAAACTTTCAAATCATGCTTAGAATCTCAAGATAATCACATGCACATAACAAGATTCAATCATCAAAACTTCTAACTTAAAAATCAAGCACAAGCCGTGAACATCACAAGAAAAGTTACCAAGAAATTCAATCATTTTCAAAGATTTTTCACATTAGGATTCAAACATCAAGTATGGCAAAGCTCAAACATAGATCTTGACATGCATGCAACCAAAATTATTAGATCTTTGAAAAATCTTTCATGAAACTTAAAATCAAGTTCTTTCCCAAAACATTTTCAAGAGATCAAAGAGAAAACTCAAGATCATAAAGAAAAACATTTTCTTAACAAAACTTTTTAGAATCAAGCTTGGAAAAATAACATGCACAAAATCAAAGTTTAGAAAGAAAGAATGAAAAAGAGCAAGAATCAACGAAAAAGGTTTTAAAACTTTTAGATCATGAAATAAATCCTTACTTAGTTAAAACTTTTAAGAATTTCAAGTCCAAAATCCTTGGTTTCTTTTCTCTCCTCACGGTTTATTCACTCATCCTCTAAGGTCCATGGTTTTTCTTCCTCCTCTTTACTAGTTTAGCTTGATCTTTCTTAGGTGATAAAGTGTTCTAGGTTTGGTTCTCCTCCTCCTTAGATTTGGCCACCTTCTCTCTTTCTTTTTCTCACCAAGAGTTTGATGATTCTCTTGGTGTTTTGTGTTTGGCTTAGGAAAAGAATGGAAGAAAGTGTGTGATTGTTGAAGGAATGATGGAGAACTCACTCACTCCCTCACGGTTTTGGGAGGTTTGATGGGTGTTGGTGTTGTTGAAGTTGTTTGTGTGGATATTGAAAGAAAGAAGAAATGATGAAGATGGGTTGAGGAAATAAGAATGAACACTCACTCCTTCCTCCTCACGGTTTGGTCCCTTTTCTTCTATCCATTCCAACTTTTCTTATTTGCTACTAAGGGTTTTCATGGAGGGCTTTGATGCAATTTCTTTGGTCTTAGTTTCCTTCCCACGGCTCCTTCCTCTTCCTTTCCTTCCCTTCACTTTTTCTTCATTTTTAGGTCATGCTTAGGTCACTAGAGTGATGTCATCTTGTTGACTAACAAGGCATGCCACTTGTTGATCAAAGAAGTGAGCTTAGTGTCCAAGCCATGCATAGCATTCGGCCAAGAGTAATTAAGGGTAGGTTAGGTTAGTTAATTAGGTTTAAGGAACTTAATTAGGGTTCTAATCATGATTAGGGTAGGATTAGGTTAATTAATCTAGGTTTAATTCACTAATCCTTAGTAATTAGGGCTTAATCAAGGATTAAGGTGCTAATCAAAAACTTAATCACAGGTTTAAGGAAAACTAATTTCTGGATTAGCTTACTAATCAAATGGGTTTAGGGTTTTAAGAAAGTGATTAAGCACTTAATCAACGATCAAGAGCTCAATTAGGGTTTCACTCATCGATTAGGGTTTCTAGAGGTGATTGGACTTGATTCTTTGAAGCTTAGAGAAAATAATTTTTTTATAAAATCGATAAGATCATAGAACCGATTAAGAAGACAAAATCTCAATTAACCATAAATAGTCAAGCATACAAGGTCACACACACAAGTCAATCAAATAAGAACTCATCAAGAAATCAAAACTCTTTTAAATCGATTAAATAACTCAACACTCAATAAATTCATTTGCTTGAACTTTATAAAAATCTTTGTTTATCAAAATACCCTAAAATCGGCAACTGATTACGTAATTGAATAAAATATCCATTAAAAATCCTTTGTAAAACAATATTTCAAAATTCTTCTTTAATGAAAAACTTATTTATATTAATCGGGAAAATACGGAATGTCACAGGGTGAGTACTCCTGCTCGGCCTGCAAAAGTGTATGCTCAGCCTCAGTACCTGTGTAAAAATAACAAGGAGTTGAGCATTACATAATACTTAGAAAATACATTCTAAAAAAAGACATAGTAAACAACTAAGTCATTTAAAGTTTTCCATTGCTTAAGTCTTATCCTACTTATACATTATCTTAGTTCCATTTCATTACTTATTTTCCTTACCTCATTATTCAGTATGGTGTCTATCGTTCTTTCTATTAATTCACCTTTAAGGTGAGTCCTATACTTTTTAATTTACGCACACCCTAAGGGCGGGTCCTATCATTATTCCTATTACACACTCCTTATTGGAGGGTCCCTATATACCTATTCTTGCTCCGCAATGGAGGTTCCATTATACACGCTCCTTTATGGAGGGTCCATTATACACGCTCCGTTATACTCTTACATTCCTACCTCACTTACTCCTATATTCAAACATATCATACACTTCATAATCATTTATTCTCACTCTTAAATAATTTATTAACTAATCAGTGGTGTTCTATTTCTATTATAAGTCTTAAGGTTCTTAACATTTTCATTCGTAATTACATAATTCATTATCAACATTTAAAATCAAATCATTCTCTAAATAAATTCTCGTTTTCACATAACACATACATCTCTATATTTTCCATAGTTATTATCCATCATCATCATATGCATAAACGAGTCTACAATTAATGTTCTTCCTTTCTTTCTATATTTCTCTATTATTCCTATGGTTCCATAATTATCATAATTTCACATTTTTACAAGCATTCAAATAATCTCTTTTCTTTACTTATTTACTTAAGAAACCATTATTATCAAATACCCTAAGGTTTGTTATTCTACTCTTTTTCCTAGCCTTAGCTCCTGTAACATCCTTAATTTAATTCTAACCTAGTATAATCTATATTGTGATAGATTTAGAGTAGAAGAAGTGGTGATATCAAGTGAGAAATTGGGTAAGTAAGAGTGTAAAAGGGGAGCTTTAAGCATAGAACTTTAGGAAAATTTAAATACAAGATTCATAGCTCAAAACATAAATTCCACCGTTGGATATGAAGTAGGGTAGGTGAGGAAGCTTGCTTTAAAATTTGAGGATGATCCAACGGGTAACGAAGAAGTTGTGGTGTGTCAAAGTTCTGAGTAATGCAAGTTTTTGCAGGTTAATCGATTAACTCATTGGTTAATCGATTAGTGCCTGAATGTGGAGAAAAAGTTAATCGATTAACCTACTAGTTAATCGATTAGGGCCAGAAAGTGTACAAAAAACTAATCGAGTAAGACTAGATGCTAATCTTGGACCAAATTGCATTGGGTTAATCGATTAACTAGCCTGTTAATCGATTAACACGGACTGCTGTTGAAAAAAATAAAAGAGAACCACATGTGTTTTCCTCTCTATGTTCGAACCACTCTTCCTCTCTCCCCTAGGGTTCCATTCTCTATCATCAAATCCACCAAGAGCAAGTGGGATTTCTTCATTCCATCAACAAATCTCTTCCTTCTTCACTTCAAGTAAGTGTTTAATGCCATGGATTCCTTTTTTCTCTCTCTAATTCGAGTTCCCTTTCTCTCTCATCCCTTCCATGGTGGTTTTCAACTCTAGGCCATGGAAGCTTCATATTTTCTTGAGTTTTGGCAAGAAATTATGGCATAAATGCTAACTCTTCTTGTTATGGCTCTTATATTAGGTTCCTCCCTCTTCCCTTGGAAATAACTCATTCCGTGTCAAGACTCTCAAGCTTAGGGCAAGTAAAATCACCTTATCTCCAAGTGTTTGAGGTAAGGGGGTGGGTTTTGCCTTGTTCTAGGGAGTGGGTTCTAGTTAGTATATAATGATTTGCTAGGGTTATATGTTAGGGGAGAGAATTAGACTATAAAACCCTAGGTGATTGAATATAAAATTTTAACTAATTAAATATGTATGATGTTGGATGTAAAGACTAGCAAAAGGAAACTCATTGTTATGAGAATGAATTATTTGATAAATGATACTTGGATAATGATTATAATGAAGTACAAGAGGATTTGGGTAATATGATAGTGAAGTTGCTATAAATGATTTCTATGATTATTGATTTTATTTGTAAAGTTTTGTATTAAATGACAATTGACTGCTATTGCAAATATATGTATGTGTTATGGAGTAAATTGATATAGGAAGAAAATGGAATGGAAACGATTATATGTGGTGTTAAAGCAAAACTATGAGAAGGTGATAATATGAATGTTTTGGTTGAATATAATTGTACACTAATTGCTAAATGCGCATAAAGGTGAAAAGGGGAATAAAATAATTACATGTAAATTAAATGTGAAACGATGATGTTAATTATGTGACAAGTATGAGTTGGTTGTGTATATTCGCTCCCTAATGCTAAATTTGTATAGTTGTGCTTAAATGTATCGCATATGCTTAAATGAGAACATGAATGCTATTTGAGAGGATTTCGGTAATTAACATAGGAAATGAGTATGGATTAGTTATGAATGGGAAACTATGAATATGAGTAACTATGGTTAAATGTGTTATGATTGACTGAACAAGAAAGTGAATAATTCTTGGCCTCTGAATTGAGGTGCCGAATATTGAGAATGTGGTGAATTCGCTGGCCTCTTATTTGAGGTGACGTTCCTTAAATTGTGATGAATTTTTTATGTTGAGAATGATGATAATGTGTTGACCTCTGACCTGAGGGACACGAAATGAAATAAAATGAATAATGTGTTGACCTCTGACCTGAGGGACACAAAATAACATAAAGTGAATGGGTGTTGACCTCTGACCTGAGGGACACAAAATGAATTAAAATTAATGTGTGTTGACCTCTGATCTGAGGGACACCGAATGAAATAAAATATTAGAGTGTTGACCTCTGACTTGAGGGACACCAAAATAAATAAACTATTGGTGTGTTGACCTCCGACCTGAGAGACACACCGTGAATTAAGAAATTGGAGTGTTGACCTCTGACCTGAGGGACACATAATTTAAATAAGGAAAAGTATGAGGGCCTCGGTTCTGAGGTGATAAATGTGTTGAATGAAATTTTGTGCATTGGCCTCTGATTTGAGGTGATGTACCGCAATAAAGTGAGTATGTGAAAAGAATAAAAAGTAAAGGAAATGGATTTTGAATGGAATAATGAAAATGGAAATTTGGAATGAATAATGAATATGGAAATAATGAAATGTGAATGGTGTGCTATATGTGATGATATGCTTTATTTTCTAGTTGTGTTTGACCTAGTGGGTTGTTATGTCTAGTTAGAGACTGCTTTCTATTTCATGTGCAATGCTCACTCCCTTAACATTTTTCAGGTACGGAGATTGAGCTGGCACAGCCCCGGCCGAGCAAGAGTACTTTCCCTTACAGGGAGAGTAGAGTTGTTATGGGATTTAGAGTATATTATGGACCTAAGCCTCCTACATTACTTTGATGTAAATTTATTATATATATTTTTGAGTGAGGCTTAGGATGGTTTATTTTGATAAAGTTATATGTTTTGGTTTTTGATACTCAAACTTAGTATTTTTCGCTGGCACTCTGAATATTTTATGCCACTGATATATTTGGAGCCCATTGGGCCTTGATATGATATATATATATATATATATATATATATATATATATATATATATATATATATAATCTGAAGCCCTTCTGGCTATTGTTTGTTTTCTTGAAAATGTTTACCACAGGTTAAACTTTGGATTAGTCCGAAAAACAAACAAAACTTCGTCCGTTTGACGAGTGATTTTTATTAAATTAAAAAGAAATTTCAAATTCACATTTTTTAATAGCGGGGTTATAAGGGTAAAAATCTTAGGTGTTACAATAATATTAAGTTAGAATTTGTTGAGTAGAAATGTAGTTTGAAGTTTAGAGCTTTAGGAAATTTAAAGTACAAGATTCGTAGCTCAAAACATAAATTCCACCGTTGGATATGAAGTAGGATATATGAGGAAGCTTGCTTTAAAGTTTTAGAAAGATCCAACTGGTACCGAAGAATCTATGTCGTTCTGAAATGCAAGGTAGTGGAAAATTAAGTAGGTTAATCGATTAAACTGGAGGTTAATCGATTAAGGTCTGATCCATGGAAAAATGAGAAGGACTAAAATACACGAGTTAATCGATTAACATGGGGGTTAATCGATTAAAGGCTGACAACTGTTTTTGGCAATTTTATACAGGATAATCAATTAACCATTGGGATAATCGATTATCGAGCTTCAGCAGCGAAAAAAAATAAAAGCCAATAAGTGAGAAACGTGTTTTGGGCCACACGATGGGAAGCTTCTCATGGAAGCTTTAGTTTCTAGCCACATAATTATTTCCCTTGAATAATAAACAAAAACTCCCTCACTATCATTCATTCTTCTCCATCATTCAATCTTCTCCTTCCCCCTTCTCTCATACAATTTTCCTCCTCTTTCCACCAAGGTCAAGTTGTGTTTTCCTTTCTCTTCAAGTTCATCAACCATCAATAATCATCCTCAAGCTTAATAGGTAAATCTCATTTCTCCTCCTTTCTCCTTGTTGCTCAGCACGAATTTCTTCCTCCTTTCCATCTCTTGTTGAAATTTCAAACCCCACATCATGAAGTACCACACTCTCATGATCTTTTTCGTTTTTATGGCTCAAAGGAAAGTTAAGATAACTCTCCTCCCTCTCATTCCATTGGAGCTTCTTGGTGGTGGTGCTAGGAGCTAGGGCTTTGAAATTTTACCCTTATTTCTTATTGGTTGAGGTAAGGGGGTGGGTATTGGCTTGTCCTAGGGAAGAGGTTTTAATTAGTTCATAAGAGCTTGCTAGGATTTATGTGTTTATTATGGTGTTATTAAAACCCTAGGCTAGTGAAGAAATAGAATATTTTGATTTAGGTAAAGATATAAAAAGGAACCCTAGAGGATGCATAGAAATTTTATATGTATTTGATGCTAAATGTTGGCTAAGTATGTGTAGATTTGTTGATGTGAGTACTTGGTGCAATTTGAAATTTTTAGAATGTTTGGAAATCTTGCTTTTATGTTTGTAATGTAATTTGATATAGACAATGATTATGTAATTGGTAATTAACTTGAATGTAACTAAATTGAGTTATAAAAATGGTTAAGTTGTAGCAATGATTGATCCTTGGGAAACACCGACCCATTAGGTGCCCTGTTAGGTGACAAATGACCCATTAGGTCCAAATGACCCATCTAGGTGAATATGACCTATTAGGCCCCCACAAATGACCCGTTAGGTGGGTGTACCCAATGGATCAATCATGCTGCACAAATAATAAAGAAATATAAAAGAGAAAGAGTTAAATATAATTTAGTCCTAACGGGTGAAACCGTGGCCTAATAGGTGGAAATGACCAGGATTGGGTGAAAATTGTTCCTAATGTGTGAGAAATGACCTAAAATGTGCGCAAATTCCTAATGGTGATAAAAAGATGAAAATGATGTTAAAGATGAAAAGATGTCAAAGTTGAAAGAAATAAAAAGTGAAGCAAAATGATAAGAAATGAGAATAATTAAGGAAATTTGAAATGAATTGCTAAATTGTGATTGTATGATGTGTTTATGTGAATAATTTGCATTATATGATCTAATTGATAATTGTGCTTGGCTTAGTGGGTGATTATGTCTAATGAGAAACTGCTTTCCTATTTCATGTGCAATGCTCACTCCCTTACTATTTTTACAGGTACAGAGATTGAGCTTGTACAACCCCTGGCCGAGCAGGTGCACTCTCCCTCACAGGGAGTGTAGATAGTGGTTGTTCAGGATTTTTGTCGTCCTGGTTATTTTGCGGTTTAGTACATACGGTTGTTGTTTTTGAAATTGCATTGTAAAGCATTATTCTTTATGGGTCATCCAGGACACTTCCTATGGGTAGGAAGTAGATTATTCTGGGAAAACTTTATCAGTTCCAAAACTTGTTCATATTTGTTGTGATCCCTGATGTAATTAGACTATGATGTGGATGTACCTTATATTCCTTGATATTTTGGCGCTGTTGGCTTTGGAAGAAATGAATATATTTTATTTGCACAGGTTACAGGAAAAACTTAATTTTTGGTTTATCCAATAAACAAAGGAAACTCTGTCCGATTTGTGTTAGCTATCTCTACCATAGCTACTCTCTGCTGATTTGATGCTTGTTGTTGGTTGGGAGGGTGATAGGTTTTTCTTGTTGGGGATGGGGTTCTTCTGCGAGCATTTATGTCCGGGGAAGGGGTTCTCCTCCTGGCACGCCGAGTGAGAGCTTCTCGTACGTATTGTTGGAGTTTCTCTTCTCTTACGAGTTGTTCAATAACATCTCTCAGCCACGTGCACTCGTCCGTGGTGTGGCCGTACCCCCAGTGGTACGAGCAATACTTTGATCGGTCCTGGCGCGAACTTCTTTTCAAAGGTGAGGGGGGGCCTTTCGACCATTCTCAGATCGGTTTGTATAGTTTCCTGCAAAATCTGACTCCTTGGAACTGTGAGAGGGGTGTATTCATCAAACTTGGCCCTACGAATGATGAGTCTTCTGTCACTTCTAGGCCCTCTCCCCCGCTCTTCCCTTTTGTCATCTCTCCTCGGCCTTCCTTGAGAGGAGGGCTCACCCCTGTCACCTTTTTCTCTTTGTCTCTGCCATTTGTTAAATTCCTCTAGATTGATAAATTTGGTAGAACGGTGCCTTAACTCTACCATGTCCCTCGGTCGCTTCCCCACCAGTGAGTTTTTGAAGTCTCTGTTGTGGAGCCCCTGGGTAAAAAGAAAAAACTGCGAAACTCGGCTCGAGGTTTGGTACAGAACCTGCCTCCGAATGGAAATGAGCCAGATACTCCCTCAATGGCTCTTCCGGTAGTTGCATCACTCCAGCCAGTGCATGGTCTGATTTTCGTTGTATGCAACTTGTTGTATATCTGTTGAGAAAAACCTTTTTTATTTCTTCCCAGGAATTGATGGAATTCCTGGGAAGAGCCGAGTACCACCTCAGTACCGGTGGTTGAAGAGTCATCGAGAAAGCTCGACACTTCATCAAGTCTCCTCCGTCATAGAAATTCATGGCACACTCGAAAGATAGGATGTGCTCCAGAGGGTCAGTTAACCCATTATACTTCGTAACACTGGTGGGGCCAAGGAAAGCGGATGGTGTTTCATAAGCCATGATGTGAGGAGTGAAGGGATGACCTGGATAAGTATTACTTTCTGTTTCATAGGTGGCTGCTAGGGCAGGGTTTGTTGGAGGCCGAGGGGATAATTGGACCCTGCGGATCATGAACTAGTCTGGTTGCTGGGGATATTTCCATTGCCTGTCCAACAATCGTGTTCATGTGGATCTGCTGGAGGTCGGTGTTGGAAACCAACAAGCGGCTCAAAATAGTCTAGAGGGGGGGTGAATAGAGTATTGAAGCCTTAGCACAAATATTTCGATCACCGTAGAGAATGGTTTTAAGAAAATAAATTTTTCTTCAAAAATTACACTGACTAATCGATTAATGCTAAGCTTAATCGAGTAATTGCGCAAGTCACTTTTGAACTACTCGATTAACACAAATGTTACTCGAGTAATGCCTCAAGCTACTTTGAAATTAATCGATTAATGAACAGATTAATCGAGTAATCTGGGTAGAAAACTGATGCAGATTTAGTTTTGATGAGAATTCTCTTAGAATCGCAATGCCTTGATGATTCAACAAATTATGAATGAATACTAGAACAATTTACAAGTAAATTTACCAACCAATTTAGGTCAATTAATCAAAGATATGAAAAAGCCCCAATTCTAACCTAAATTCAATTATTCTTGAATTAATGCAAACTTGAAAAGAAAACAATGAAGACAAAGATTTATCCTGGTTCACTCTCTACCACTGAGAGCTACTCCAGTCCCCTTTATCTAAAAGATAAAGAGTTTCTACTAGACAATTCAATTGTTAGAATTACAATGTTAAGATGCAACTTCTCACAAAGTTATCCTATCTTAACCCCTCTCAAAGAGTGTACCAAACTCTTTGATGTTCTAACCCAATTGAATTCCTTGTCCGTCTTCTTTTGATTTGTTGAAGATGCTTCCAACCAAATCCTTTCCAATTTTCTTTGACAACCTTCAAAGACTTAACTTGTGAAATTCTTCACCTTTGTTGAATCCTTGATTGTGCAACCTCTTGTTGCAAATAGCTTCAACACACTTGAAAACTAGAAAGATCTTGATCTAAATCAAACTTAGAATATTGAATTGATCTTGAGTGAAGAATAGAGAGAATTGTTGAATCTTGATTTCTCAAAGAAAGTTTTGTAATAGCTCTTGAAAATGAAAGTATATTGCTCAATATGAAAAATTATGAAAAAGTTTGTAACCTTGTCCAAGTACAAATGAGGTCTTTTTATATTTTTCTGAAACAGTACGTGTTACTCGAGTAATGATTAACACACTACTCGATTAACCAGTGTTAAAACATACTAATCGATTAATGATTATCTCATTACTCGATTAACCTATGTTAACACGTGCTACTCGAGTAGGCCTATCATGCTAATCGAGTAACCAGTACAGACATTGATTAAAAACAATGCTTTTCAAATGTACTTTGACAATTACTTTAATTTGAGCTATTTTAATCTTGATTAAGTTTTCTTCACTCTTAATCAAACAATATTATAAGCCTAATTAAGATCACCTAAAGCTACCCACTCTCATGATATGCATTGCATAAAATAAAATATTACATTGATTAAGAATTAAAATAAATCCTAATTCTAATCTTCATGAGTGTAGCTTCCTTGTTGAAATGTTGTTGCTTGAAATACGTTTGATATCATCAAAACATAGAAACCAACAAACTCCCCCTTTTTGATGATGACAAACCTCCTTTTCAATTAAACACTAAGTTTTAAAATACTCCCCCTAAATGTAATACACTTACGAAAAACATAATAAAACTTATCCTACAAGAACAACATCAACAAAATATTCTCCCCCTTTTGGCATCATTAAAAAGATTTGAATTAGAAAAGTCCTTTGCCAAAAGTGGAAGGTGAGTGTAACAAACTATGATATGGAGATAAAAATATAGCAAAGACTAAAATAATATGTAAAAATCAGAGTAGAGTCTAAAAACATATAAAATCTCATAATAGTGCTAAAATCATACATAATAAAAACAAGTCAAGACATAGCACCATAACCATAGTTCAAATACACCATAAACCATAATCAGAGTTTAATGACATCAAGTCATGCAGCAAAACATAGTCCAGAACTTAGCCAAAAGATGTCAACCATAGTCATAAGATAAACTAGGCCATACACAAGGCCCTAAAACATATCCAAAAGACATAACATAACAAAGTCATAATCTAAGTCATAACATCATAAACCAGCAACAAAATAAACATAACCAGCAGAGAAGCAGTGCAAAAATCAGTGAATGAGCGAGAGAAAAAAAAATGAAATCTCAACATGAAAATCATCAATCAAGAAACCACAAGGCTAAGGGTTTGGTGAAGGAGGAAAGTGCTGGGAAAAGAGATTCGAGATATGATCCATCAACCTCTGCTCCATAGCCACGTTCTTGACATCCTGACGAATCTCCAAAGCCTCTAGCTGCTCATCGATGTGCTGAACTAGTGAAGCATGGGCAGCCTTTGCATCAAAAGGAGTATCCAAATTTTCAAAGTCAATGTAATCCTCAAGACGCGGTCCATGATCCATTTCCATGAGATCCAGTGGTTGAGCAGAAGCAGAAGGACCAGCTTGGTCACCAGCAGGAGCTTGAGCAGCTTGCTCTAAAGCTTTGATTTGAGATTTCCACAACCAAGCCCTTGATGGCTTATGATAAGCAATTTTCATGTAATTTATGTGATGTGCATTCAAGCACCAATTTTTCTTTGCATCAGGCTCATATGACTCATCAATAGCAAATGGAACCCGATAGTGCCTAAGCAACTTAGTAACGTGCATAGGATAAGGAAGATATTGAGTAGGAGGAGATTGAGCAGCATCATACATCCTAGCAAGTACTGTCTTATTCCAATTAATTTTATATTTCTTCTTAATACCATGAAACAATTTCAAATCATCTTCTTGAACCTGAGCATAGTTCTGGTTACCTTTTGGAAGCAAACAGTAACTAATAATGTACATCAATATCCTATCATCAGCATGCAAAGGAGAAACATTCTTAGTAACTTTATTTTCCCAAGTTTCACCATCCCTAAGTGCGTCAGTATAAACAAGTCCAGGGTCCACAACCAAATCAAGACAGTCATCATCACTAATATAAGTACCCTCATCCTCTAATCCAAACAATAACCTCAAATCATCAGGTTTAATCACAAAATGTACTCCCTTAACCTGACTTTGATACTCACCATCTATTTTTGTAAAATTCTGATAAAACTGTTGAACTAACTTAGGGTAATAGTGAGTATTGAACTCCAAAAACTTTTGCACATTCTGAAATACCAGATTATCATAGAAATTGAACTTTTCTTTTCTTAGCCAAGCGTAATTCACATATCGTAGAATACCAAAAGTGCGACGGTCAAACTTGTGAGCACGTGAGTCACGCTCCGCTGCAGAAAACCATGGGTGATTCTGGCTAGAAACCTTTTTGCCCTTCTTACGTGGAGGTTCTGTTGAAGAAGAAGCCATAACCTCTGAATTGAAGGCTGAAAAAATCGTGGTATGTTGTCTTTGGTTCGGTTAGGGTTTGGAAATTTGGGGAAAATTGAAATTTTGTGAGAAATTGGTTAAATTGATGGAGGATATAAGGTGTATTGGTGTTATAATGAAGAAATATGGGAAGAAATTTAGTGATTTTGGATCATTTGGTAGCCCTTGGTTCGATTTGATGATGAATCATGAGAGAAGACGGAGAGAAGAGCGAGAGGAGAGAGAAAAAGAAATGAAAAAATGAGTAAAAATCTGAAGTGCAGGTTTTATAAGCTATCGGGTTACTCGAGTAGATTGGCCTTTACTCGAGTAGTTCGAGCCTTAATCGAGTGAAAAAGCTGTAACTCGATTAAGTGCGCAAGTGATTTAAAAATAACTCGAGTAGCAACCCAAGTAATCGAGTAATGCCGAAAGTAATTTTAAAATTAAACGAGTGACAGTGTCTTTACTCGAGTATTGCCGAAAGAGGTTGAAAAATTAATCGAGTAAGGACCCTGTTAATCGAGTAGTCTGCACTAAAACTTAAAAATTTCCAAATTTTTCTTAAACAAAAATATTTTTCATACACACAAACACATAGAAACACTTAGCATTTAGCACACATACAATAAAGCAAGTAAACATATTATAGGGAAAAACATATACACACAACTACATATAAAGAGAATTAAATGAACACTTTAAACATACAACTTACTCAAGTTCAAAAACATAATGAAATAGGCACTTGAGGTGATTAATAAAAATTTCAAATACAATTAGCTAATGGCAGACTCATCAAAAATACCAAGTTCCCTTTTAATTTTATAGAAAGTATCTCTTGGTAGAGGTTTTGTAAAAATATCAGCTAATTGATCCGAAGTTTGAACAAACTCAATAACACAATCACCTTTTTGAACATGATCTCTTAAAAAATGATGCCTAATTTCAATATGTTTTGTCCTTGAATGCAATACCGGGTTTTTAGTCAAATTGATTGCGGAAGTATTATCACATTTTATAGGGATTTTTGTCAAATTTAAACCAAAATCCGATAATTGTTGCTTCATCCAAAGGATTTGAGCACAACAACTACCGGCCGCTATATATTCGGCTTCCGCGGTTGATAAAGCTACACAATTTTGCTTTTTAGAAAACCAAGATACAAGTGAACTACCAATTAAATGGCATGTTCCGCTTGTACTTTTTCGCTCAACTTTACAACCAGCAAAATCGGAGTCCGAATAACCTATTAGTTTTAAAAAAGCATCCCTAGGATACCACAAACCGGTATTGGTTGTACCTTTTAAGTATTTCATTATTCTTTTAACAGCAGTTAAATGTGACTCTTTCGGATTATCTTGAAAACGTGCACACATACAAACACTAAACATGATATCAGGTCTAGAAGCAGTTAAGTATAACAAACTACCTATAATTCTGCGATACTTTGTTACCTCTACAGCTTTTCCAACCTCATCTTGATCTAGGTAGCATGCAACGCTCATTGGAGTGGAAGCGGACTTACACGAATCCATGCCAAACCTCTTGAGAAGTTCCCGACAATATTTACCTTGATGTATATAAATGCCATCATTGAGTTCCTTTATTTGAAGGCCAAGAAAGAAAGTAAGCTCTCCCATCATCGACATCTCGAATTCGCTTTGCATTAAATCTGAAAACTTCTTACACAAGTTATCATTAGTAGCACCAAAAATAATATCATCAACGTATATTTGAACCAAAAGTATATCCTTATCGGAACGTTCAATAAAAAGAGTAGTGTCCACAGTACCTCGTTTAAAACCTTTTTCTAATAAAAAATTGCTTAGTCGATCGTACCAAGCTCTAGGAGCTTGTTTAAGACCATACAAAGCCTTTTTCAACTTAAAAACGTAGTCCGGATGTTCAAAACTTTCAAATCCGGGAGGTTGTGAGACATAAACTTCCTCTTGAATGTATCCGTTAAGAAAAGCACTTTTGACATCCACTTGGTACAATTTAAAATTCATTATAGATGCAAAAGCGAGAAGAATACGAATAGCTTCTAATCTAGATACGGGAGCATAAGTCTCATCATAATCAATTCCTTCTTCTTGACTATAACCTTGTGCTACCAACCTAGCTTTATTCCTAACAATAATACCCGATTCATCTAACTTATTCCTATAGACCCAACGAGTGCCAATTTCAGGACGATCATTAGGTTTTGGCACAAGCTCCCAAACTTGGTTTCTTTCAAATTGATTTAATTCTTCTTGCATGGCCATAACCCAATGATCATCTTGAAGAGCCTCTTTGACATTCTTAGGTTCTATTTGATATACAAAGGCAACATAATAACAAAAATTATTTAATGTGCTTCGGGTTACCACCCCCTTAGCAATGTCACCTAAGATGTTAGAAACCGGAGGATTTTTGTTTGACTTCCAAGCAATTGGTAGTTGAGGTTGTGTTTCTTGTGCTAAGTCTTTATCATGTGCTTGCACCTCTCCATGCTCAACTTGAGTCTCCACTAATTGTTGTGGTGTTGACTTCTCATGATCCATATGAGTACCTACATTATCATCATCACAAGAAACAACACAATCTCCTCTTGGAGATTCATCAAATACAACATGCACGGATTCCTCAACGGTTAAAGTTCTTTTGTTATAGACACGATATGCTTTACTATGGGTTGAATAACCTATGAATATACCTTCGTCGAGTTTGGAATCAAACTTGCCGACAGGATTCTTACCGTTATTTAAAATAAACACCTTACATCCAAATGCATGAAAATATGAGATATTTGGCTTTCGCCCTTTTAAAAGTTCATAAGGTGTTTTATTTAAATGAGGACGAATAAGAACCCTATTTATCACATAACAAGCGGTGTTTACCACATCAGCCCAAAAATAGGAAGGAACTCTAGATTCTTTAAGCATTGTACGAGCAAGTTCCTCTAAAACTCGATTTTTCCTTTCTACAACTCCGTTTTGCTCCGGAGTCCTAGGGGCTGAAAATTGATGGTCAATACCAAATTTTTCACAAAACGCATCAAACTTAGCATTTTCAAACTCACCTCCATGGTCACTTCTAATAGTCACTATTTTCAAACTTAGTTGATTTTGGATGAGTTTGGCAAACTTTTTAAAACTTTTGTATGTTTCACTTTTTGCGGATAAAAACAAAGTCCATGTGAATCGAGTGAAATCATCTACTAAAACAAATCCATAGTAATTGCCACCTAAACTCCGAACTTGTGATGGGCCAAACAAATCCATGTGGATTAGCTCCAATGGCTTTGTTGTGCTTATCACATTTTTAGGTTTAAAAGAGCTTTTAACTTGCTTGAACTTTTGACATGAGTCGCAAATGCTATCAAGCTTGAAATTGAGTTTAGGCAAACCAATTACTAGGTCTTTTCGTAAAAGTTTATTTAATTGATTCACATTGACACGTGCAATTCGTCGATGCCAAAGACGAATTTCATCATCAAAAGATTTAAAACATTTTGAAAATAACGAAGTTATCTCATCCAAATCAATTAAGTAAGTGTTATTAGAGCGACGACCAACAAACTTAACACTATCATCTATACTACTCTTAATAAAGCATAGTTCCGGAGTAAAAGTCACATTGTTGCCCATATCGCATAGTTGGCTTATACTAAGCAAGTTGTGTTCTAAGCCTTCTACGTATAGGACATTTTCAATGACAAGGTTAGATACGTTACCAATCTTACCAACTCCTAGAACTTTGCCCTTGTTGTTGTCGCCGTAAGTCACGTGACCACCACTTTTAGAAGTAAGCTCAATGAAATGCGTTTTGTCTCCCGTCATGTGTCTCGAACACCCACTATCCAAGTACCATCTACGTTCCTTGGTTCGAAGACACACCTACAAAAAACAATATCATTTGGTTGACTTAGGTACCCAAGTTGTCTTGGGTCCTTTGATGTTAGCATGGGGTGAAGTCCCCTTAACAATCCAAATATATTCTCCACTTGGTACACCAAACCTTTTAATGTTGCATTTATTCGTGGTATGCCCAAAAATCCCACAATAATGACAAGTTGGAGTTTTTGAAAAATTGATTTTAGAGAAAGTTCCAACTTTGTGAAAAAGTTGATTTTTGGGTTTGGTAAAACCAAGTCCAGCTCTATTACTATTATTTCTTTGACTAGAAAGCAAATGATCTAAGCATGTGTCTCCTCTTGTGAGCCTTGCAATTCTATCATTCAAATTAAAAAATTCTTTTTCTAGAGATTTTCAATTATCACAAGATCAGATATCATTTGTTTTCAAATCACAATTGCATGTAGAATTTGCATAAATGAGTTCAAGTGTTTCATTTTGAAGCTTAAGCTTCTCTAGGGAGTTTTGTAATTCCAAAATTTTTTCTTGTTGCTTCAAGATGAAATTCTTTCTTTCAACATTTATTTTTGCAAGTTTCTTCAACTCTTTATGCATTTCTACATACACATTATAAAGTTCATTGAAGGAGGGAGAATTAGAACTAGAGCTAGCATCGGAAAGATAATCTACCTCATTGACGTTGTCACTTGATTTCATGCTCGAAGATGCTTCTTCATCAAGCTTCGTCATCAAACAAAGGTTTGCAAGTTCTTCATCTTCCGATGAGCTAGATGATGATTGATTCTCCGGTTCATCCCACACTATGTAAGCCCTTTTTCCTTTAGATGAGTTGGGCTTCCAATTGTCACCTTCGGACTTTTTAGAGTTAGTTGGACAATTTGATCTATAGTGACCAAGCTTCCCACACCCATGACATTTGATATTTTCTTTGTTAGTCTTATTCCTTGGTTGAGTGTCCTTAGAATCTCTTGATCTATTCCTATTGAAGTTACTCTTTTTCTTAAGGAACCGTCCAAGCTTTTTGACTAACAAGCCAAGAGTCTCATCATCTATATCGGAGTCCGAGTCATCCATTTGAGAGTGATCCTCATGTGCCTTTAGGGATTTTGAAGTTGATTTAAGAGCTATCCCCTTTTTCTTTCTATCGGCATCTTCATTCATGGATAATCTCCCAAGCTCCATTTCATGCTCTTGAAGCTTTCCGAATAGAGTTGCTAAATCAATTTCGTCTAGATCCTTAGCCTCCATGATGGCCGTCACCTTAGGTTGCCATTCCCTGCTAAGACATCTTAAAACTTTATTAACAACTTCACCATTAGTTAGTATTTTTCCAAGAGCAGAAAGATGATTTATGATATGCGTAAAGCGCTTTTGCATGTCGCCTATATTTTCATTAGGCAACATACGAAAGAGCTCGTATTCATGCATGAGAGTGTTAAGCCTAGCCCTTCTAACCTCAGTCGTGCCCTCATGTGTGACTTGTAGTGTGTCCCACATTTGTTTTGCATCAGTGCATTGTGACACTCTAAAGAACTCATCATATGAAACAGCGGACGTGATGATGTTTTTCGCTTTTAAATCATATTGCACTTTATTTTTATCATCATCCGACCAACTCGATTTTGGTTTTGCAGAAACAGCATCATTTACTTTAGTTTGAGGAACAAAAGGTCCATTCTCTATAGCGTTCCAAATTTCTATATCAATGGCTTCTATAAAAAATTTTATTCGGACCTTCCAATAAGCGTATCCCTCACCATTGAATAGTGGGGGGCGATTAATGGAAGCTCCTTCACCACCAAAAGGAAAATTTGAGCCCATTGTTTCCAAAAATTAGGATCTTTTCGAAAAAGCTTGTTAAGGCTCGGATTTTTCGTCCGAGCTCTGATACCACTTGTTGGAAACCAACAAGCGGCTCAAAATAGTCTAGAGGGGGGGTGAATAGAGTATTGAAGCCTTAGCACAAATATTTCGATCACCGTAGAGAATGGTTTTAAGAAAATAAATTTTTCTTCAAAAATTACACTGACTAATCGATTAATGCTAAGCTTAATCGAGTAATTGCGCAAGTCACTTTTGAACTACTCGATTAACACAAATGTTACTCGAGTAATGCCGCAAGCTACTTTTAAATTAATCGATTAATGAACAGATTAATCGAGTAATCTGGGTAGAAAACTGATGCAGATTTAGTTTTGATGAGAATTCTCTTAGAATCGCAATGCCTTGATGATTCAACAAATTATGAATGAATACTAGAACAATTTACAAGTAAATTTACCAACCAATTTAGGTCAATTAATCAAAGATATGAAAAAGCCCCAATTCTAACCTAAATTCAATTATTCTTGAATTAATGCAAACTTGAAAAGAAAACAATGAAGACAAAGATTTATCCTGGTTCACTCTCTACCACTGAGAGCTACTCCAGTCCCCTTTATCTAAAAGATAAAGAGTTTCTACTAGACAATTCAATTGTTAGAATTACAATGTTAAGATGCAACTTCTCACAAAGTTATCCTATCTTAACACCTCTCAAAGAGTGTACCAAACTCTTTGATGTTCTAACCCAATTGAATTCCTTGTCTGTCTTCTTTTGATTTATTGAAGATGCTTCCAACCAAATCCTTTCCAATTTGCTTTGACAACCTTCAAAGACTTTACTTGTGAAATTCTTCACCTTTGTTGAATCCTTGATTGTGCAACCTCTTGTTGCAAATAGCTTCAACACACACTTGAAAACTAGAAAGATCTTGATCTAAATCAAACTTAGAATATTGAATTGATCTTGAGTGAAGAATAGAGAGAATTGTTGAATCTTGATTTCTCAAAGAAAGTTTTGTAATAGCTCTTGAAAATGAAAGTATATTGCTCAATATGAAAAATTATGAAAAAGTTTGTAACCTTGTCCAAGTACAAATGAGGTCTTTTTATATTTTTCTGAAACAGTACGTGTTACTCGAGTAATGATTAACACACTACTCGATTAACCAGTGTTAAAACATACTAATCGATTAATGATTATCTCATTACTCGATTAACCTATGTTAACACGTGCTACTCGAGTAGGCCTATCATGCTAATCGAGTAACCAGTACAGACATTGATTAAAAACAATGCTTTTCAAATGTACTTTGACAATTACTTTAATTTGAGCTATTTTAATCTTGATTAAGTTTTCTTCACTCTTAATCAAACAATATTATAAGCCTAATTAAGATCACCTAAAGCTACCCACTCTCATGATATGCATTGCATAAAATAAAATATTACATTGATTAAGAATTAAAATAAATCCTAATTCTAATCTTCATGAGTGTAGCTTCCTTGTTGAAATGTTGTTTCTTGAAATACGTTTGATATCATCAAAACATAGAAACCTACAGTCGGCTATAGCCTTCCCTTGCTGTTCCAGCATTTGAGCTTGCTGCTTGATTATTTCTTCGAGCTGAGTTTCTCTTCGGCCATGGGAGTGTTCCCTTTCTCCTCCATAAACATGGGCATCAAAGGATTTTGTGCGGGGTTGGGTGGGTTGGGGTTCGCTTGTCTGGAATGGACAGTGTAGGGCCCGCTGTGTGTTTGGGTGGGTGCAGTGTGGTGGCTGCGAGCTGGAATTTCTAGTCGGACTGAAGGGACGCTGTGAGGGGGTGGCTGGGGTGGATCTCTTCCGCCGTTGGTATTACCTTCTAAGTCCTTCCCGTTGTCAGTGCAACCTTCTACTAGTCTGTGACGGTTTCTTCCAGGCTGGTGGCGTATACCTCGAGAGTTGTTTCCGGTGTTGCCACGTGTGTGTGCCATTTTGGGTGGGAATGACAATTTATCGGTCCCCACAGACGGCGCCAATGTAGTGTCTAAGACCTGTAACTAGCTCAGAGATATTGGATGACTTGAGAGCTAGGGTAGGATCTGAAGTTACTATGTTATTCTTCAGGTATTCTAGATATCCAGTTGGGATAACTAGGATTTCCCTAATCACTGGTGTGTGTAAGTGAGCAATTAGGGAGTGAGAGAACGTACCTGAGCCCTTAGCTGGAGACATCTATTTATACGGGTGGCATTGTACCTTATGGGCCTGTATGGAGGTCTAGTTATGCTGCTGACGTGGCCCTTTTACGATAGGGGAATGAGTCATTCATCCTTATCCTGTATTAGAGGGCCTTATCCCTGTGACAAGTTGAATTCACGCGCCCATAGCTCGGACTCTCAAGGGGTAAAGTCCCTATGGCCGGTCCAAGCCTGCGGGGGTGAGTACTTAAATAAATGCTCGGCCTGAGTAGGCACAGTCTTTAGAATAGATTATTCTGGTCGGCTAGCTATTGTAAGGGTAGGACCGAGGGTCGGTCCACCACAGTGTGTTTCAAATCCCGAGCTCTTTCCCTTGCCCTGTGATAGTGATGTCTACCAATGGGTGGACCAAGAGGTAGTGGGCACTCGGTCCCAGCTCAGTTCTGAGGATTCTGTCAATCAGACTCTAGCCATCTTGTTGCCATGTGCTGGTGACCGTTCAAGGAATTCTTAAACAATAACTCCATTAGTGATGCGGCTCGGCGTCAGAATGCCATTTACAATTTTTGAAATAGATCTTCTGAATACCCTAAGGATTGGTCCATCGCAACTCCACCCCAATGCATGGGTCTCTGTCCTAGCGTTCCAAATACTGCGCTTGGCGATGGACAGGGATTGCACTTTACCAGTTTTCCTCTAATTGTTCATGTAACACCCTATATTTAATTACCCTTAATTCCCCTTATATTAGAAATACGGGCTTGAAAATCCATTTTTAATTTATGAAAATCAACCGTCAAACGGACGGAGTTTCGTTTGTTTATCGGACTTTTCTAAATCTTCAACCTGATAAACACATTTATATAATATCAACAGTAGCCAGCAGGGCTCAAATATAAGTATATGTATGCATCATATAATGGCCCTGTGGGCTCCAAAGTAAAACATCAGAAACAGTTTTCAGAGTGCCAGCAAAAATGCAAAGTGTGTAAATCAAGAAGCCATAACAACCACTATGCCCAAAAATGCATCATAAACCATGCCCCAAATGAAACTATCCTAAGCCTCACTCAAAAATCATATACAGCACATATAAATCAAAATAATATGGAGGCTTAGGTCAATATAATGCATCTACACTCCACAACCCTACTCTCCTTGTGAGGGAGAGTAATCCTGCTCGGCCGATCCTGGTGTATACTCCGACTCAGTACCTGAAAAATGGTAAGGAGGTGAGTATTACACAATAAAATAGGGAAGCAGTTTCTATTATGCTATACTGAACCACTAAGCCAAACACAAATAATCATATATTGCACATAAACCAGTGAATCATACCCAAACAATTCAATTAATTCCATTTCAATAATAAAATTAAATCATTATAGCTTTAGTTCCATATTTCATACTTTTCCAATTTATTCCAGTATTTCATACTAGTCATACTCTTGCATAAGATCACAATCCATTTTTATCACATACTTTTTGTGTTTTTGTAAAGACTTTTAGAAATTATTACGTGGATTTCCATCATTGCGTACAGTCTCCTTCGGACAACGTCTTACAGCTGCACACAATGTGTGTCTTACGCGGTCTATGCGTACAGTCTCCTATAGACAACGTCTTACAAGACCTAGATTCCACAATCAGATGGTGCATCCATCATTGCGTACAGTCTCCTACGGACAACGTCTTACAGCAACGCATCAAGTGCGTCTTACGCGATCTATGCGTACAATCTCCAACGGACAACGTCTTACAAGATCTGGAGAGGCACAATCCAATTATAGTATTAATTAATATATGGTGTGTGTGTCCATAATTGCGTACAGTCTCCTTCGGACAACGTCTTACAGCAGCGCATCAAGTGCGTCTTACACGATATATGTGTACAGTCTCCTACGGACAACGTCTTACAAGATCTGGAATCACACACTATTTGTTCTTTAAGTCTTTGAATTTCATCCGCGTACTCTCATCGTTCCTACTCTCGTCTATCGTTGTCCTAATACTAATCGTAAACACAGAGTATGTAAATCCATGCATAAGATTACTTAAATCCAAACATAGCTCTGATATCATTCTGTAACACCCCGATTTGGCCACTTGAAAACTACAACTGTTTATAATTAAATTTAGTGAAAATTAGGGCAAATTTTTTTTTAAACAAGTGCTATGCAAGATGAGAACACTTGGGTTTTCAAAACACAATTACAATTTAAAAATCATGTTCTCACATTGCATAAACCTTTCAAGTTCCAAACCGAGATGTCACAAGACACCGCACCTTGAAACTTGTTTTCGAAAACATTGTCTAAAACACGGCCCGTTACTCATTTCAAAACATTAGTACTAAAATAAACTTTAGTTGGGGTTACAACACTATAGAGCCAGGATTTCTAAGTAACTTGCAGTGGAAATACAAAACTCTGAAAGGGAATTACCTAGCTGCTAGTCATCGACACTAACGCTTCCGCTGCACTACTCTGATTCTTGTCAAATTCTCGGATTATCAGCAGCGTCATCCTTAGCAGCCTCCTTAGTGATACTTTCCATAGCAGCTTCTCGTGTTTCCTTTTCTTCCTCGTAACGAGTTAGCAGTCTCTCCATGTTTTCCTTTCTAAGGACCATACAAAATTTTCCCAATACAAAGCAGAAGTACGAGAGAGTGAGCTACTCAAAACATGTAATGTCGACTATGTGGATTTACGATAGGCAATTATTAAGATAAAGCAGTAAATGACAAACAACTCATATAAACAAACATAATCATCATCATCATTACACAAACATCATCTTATCGTCACTTCCCAAATCTCCTTCAATACTCAATGCCACAACTGTACTTTTCTTTTTGGATTCTTATGTTATTAAGTTTTATCATCTCAATTCACTCAATGACTTGGGGAACCATCATTGAGGAAAAACGACTCTCACGTCTACATCTCCTCGGTCATCCATCCACACCTAGTCGGAAGCAAACAGGAGTACAGGACCTTTACCATGCGGGCACGACAGCTGTCACAACACATAAATGGTCCCAGACCAGGAGGCCTTGCCTCAAATCATAATCATAAACAGTGCACGCTCTCAGCGGCAATCACAAATGCCCCGTTCCAGTCCCTCTCACTGTTCTCGATTTGCAATCTAGGGGGCGACAGTACAGTTCTAGTCTCGAGTGCAGAACATACCACGGTATTAGACCCAGTCCCCACCACGTTAGTGCACCACTTATGGAGTTCGTTCTGCCTAGAACAGTACTCTAGACTTCTTGACGTTTCACCGTCATCGTCCTCCCCTAATGCAATCTCGTCCTAAGTATCCGCAGATACTTATCGTTTCTTCCTCTCCACTACTTCGACACACTCTCATACATCACCGCATTATTCATGTCTTTTAATAGTCTTTTAAAGTTTTCATACTTTTAATTAACGGCTTAATCCTAAAAGTCGGCTCATCCTTGGTGCATCCCTTCAACGAAGCTCGACCACTAATCGTTCAAACTGTTCCCCAATTCATCACATCACATTTCAACATCTCATGTCACACTCTTTCTCATCACATTTCATCATCTCAACTCATCACACAATTCCTCTCCGTCTCAAGGCTCATTTCCTCATTTTTCTCAGAAACATCCTTTGCAATACTTTTTCGAAAATATCATTTCACAAAACTTTCACTTCACAAAACTCTTTCAAAAATATTCTTCCATAAATTTCCTCAAAAATATTCCTTCGCAAAACTTTCTCGAAATATTGTTTCAAAAAGGTTTTCTCTAAAATGTCCTTACCAAAAAGACTTTCTCGAAATAGCATTTCAAAGAACTTTATCAAAAGATTGTTTCCAAAAACTTTTCCCAAAAATATATCTTTTCTCAAAACTTTTTCAAAGAAATTGTTTCATAAAACTCTTTTGAAAATACTGATTCACCTCTCATCAAAATACCTTTTCGAAAACCTTTTTCCAAAAATTTCTTTTCGCAAATCTTTTCAAAAATCTCTTTTCAAATGCCATTTTCAAAAATCATATTTTTGGATGAGTGCTAATGGAGGAGCAAGCTCAACTCAACGCTAGTCCCAGACTAAGACCAAAAACAACAAGGGCCACACCACCTCTCAATTCCATAACTCATCTCACTTCCATAACTCATCTCAGTCTCATCTCTTTATATCTTTCCCATTACATTCCAACTTCTCATCATTATCCCTTACTTACACAATCTTTATCATCACTCTTCTTTCTCTCAATTACACTTTCTTACTTCCACAATTTATTTCTTATCCACACGTTATTCCGCACACAATATTTCTCAAACAACAACATAATTACTTAATCAGTAAGTAGATCATAAGGCCATTAAATAATTCAAACATAATCATCCAGAAAGCATAACATCATAGATAAAAACCAATCTCAGCCGTTCGGGTGGATAGCCAAACAAACAATCAAACAATTGCTATCACATACACCACTACGCTAAATGAGATTGGAGTCCAACCTTTGAGATGATTGGACCTCTTAATAAGTTACCTACATACCACGGCGTCTTAAGGGAAGCCCCTCTCTCACCTCAATTGACGTAGGCCTCCGCAAGCTTTCCGAGATTTCCCGATTGCTAATCCCGTCTCGTTTCCTTTGCGTCGGTCGTCCGAACTATAGCATTTTTCCTCGTGCGTTAGAAACGTTTTTAACGGATTCATTCAATTTGTTTTAAAACACTTTGAAATCATTCCCTTTTTGAAAACACATGGTTCACCTTTCAAATCCAGAGAATGTTTTCAAGAAGACTTTGAAATAGTTCTAAATTAATTTCTTTAAAACAGAATTCATTTGTCTTGAAGAGAACTCACTTTAAAATGTTTAGGTTATAAAAATCATTATCCTTTAGTTATTAAACAAAATTCAGAACTTAAGAAAATTCCAAAATCATATTAAATCAATTTAAGTTTCTCAAATCATATTTTCAGTAAAACATTTTTCAATCCTTTGGAAATTCAATATAGAAAATACATCATTAAAACATTCACAACTTCACATAAACAAGTCACATTAAACATAAAAATTCCTTTTTTAATTATTAATTCAACTTATTTATTTTATTCTTAGCAAACCGAAAAGATCAAAACAAATAATACATCACACACATAGTATCATGCATACAACACATAGTCATTCATAAAGGTCATTTCATGAGAATAATTTTCCTACCATATTAGCATGCAGTGACCGAATCATATATAGGAAATTTCACAAAGATTGATGCACACAGAGAAGCACACAGAGAAGCACACAGCAGATTAAATTATTTTATTTTCCTTTTAGGACTTAGAAACCGAGAGCATTAAAAGAAAATTCAACAAATTTGAACCAAACAACAAATTAAATCACAAATCATTTTAAAGTCACACATATATTTTCTTTTTAAATGCAGTTAATTCATGCATGCACATTCTAAGCCTTTAAAATTAATTTCAATATATATGCAACTTAAACAATGATCAAATATGATTCCCTACTTCTTTCCCTTATGGCCGAATGCTATTATGCAAGAATGCAAGGTCTTATTCACTTTTCAACACACCAAAAATCAAAAAATCAAATCAAGACATCAAACACATCATTTATCCATATCAACATGCATCACTTTATCAAAGCAAGATTTTTATTAAAGAATTTCAACAAAACTTAAGTTTATCACTTATAAAATTAAGATCACATTTTAAGCTTCTAAAAATAACATGCATGCATTTAAGATCATTAGATCTAGTCTTATCATGCACATGCATCAACTAAAAGACAGGGGATTCATTTTTATTCAATATGGCCGAATGGCCTACACATAAAAAAAATCAAACACTTAAGTTAAATCATGTTCACACTTCAAAAATCATTTTAAAACTTGCTTATTTAATTTTTCCTTCACAACCGTGACAAGTATTAAATGAAAACATAATTTTTCTACTTAACATCAACATGTATGATTCACTTTTTGTTGATTAAACATGGACCATAAAAGATATGCATATAAATCAACAAGTCATCATCAAATCAACATGTAAAGTAAAGATCTAGACTTTATTCGCACATAAGCTTAAATCACACATTTATTTAAAAAGAAATTACACAAACACCTCATACATCTTCACTTAAGCAAGCAAAATTTAACATGCAAGATAAAAGATCTTAAATCAAGTTCAAAGCATAAATTAATTTATAAAATCCTTTCTTAAAAATACAATAACTCACGGTTTTAACAAGGAATTCAACATGCAAGGCCAAATTATTTTACTTTAACTTAGATCATGAATTAATTTATCAAACAAGCACATAAACATGCATGGATCATGATTTAGAACAAGAAAAGTATTAAGATCTAGCAAGGAGATGCAAACCGAATCACACACATAGAGTTACACTTATTACAAATTACTTTAGTCCATGAAAGTTCAAGATCCAAAATGAATAACATACAAACTCATCTCACAACTCATAAAAATAGACATGCAAAAGGGAAAAGAAAGGGATCTACAAATTAAAAAGAAAACTAGGCTATTACATTCTTCCTCTTTGTTCTTCGAGTTGCCTAGCAAGAAGGGGTTGGTCTCTTTAGGCTTCTAGCACTTATATCTTCAAAGAAAATGGCTTGATCTAAGGTGGATCTCCCTCCTTCTTCCTCCTAAGGCTTCACGGCCTCCTTCCTCTTTCTCTTTCTCTATTTTTTTCTAGGTTTCTCTAAGAGTTTGGATGGCTCTTAGAGTGTATTTTGGTGTTTGGAAGAAATGGGAAATGAAAGTGGATGAAAGTGAAAATGAATCAAGACTTCACTCATATATATAAACCCACGAGTTTCCCTCTTTTGCCCTTGGTTTAATTCGGCCAACACACAAATAGGGAGGGGCGGTTTTGTCCTTATAATTTTGCATGACTAGATGTCTCCAAAGTCAAGGGAACATGGAGGAGTGGGCTAGTTGGCTAGGGGGCACTTAGGTTCAATGGATAGTTGGCTCTAGTTAGGGTTTTTCCTATTTTAGTTTGATTTGGTTACACTTAGTTCCATGGGTTTCTTACTCACTAAGCCTCCAAAGTCTTAAGCTTATGCGCACACACACACATGCACACACCCACGTATGACACATATACACAAACAAACATGCACATGCAAACCGTGGCACTCACTCATGCACACACATGTCCTTTATTTTTATTTCCTAAATCATTAATTTATTTCTAATCAATTTTTACTTAAAATTATTAATTCACACCACAAATCAATTAATTCATATAACAAGGCACTTAAACTTAAGAAATCATATTTGCATGCATCACATATTACACATACATTAAATTAAACACACAACACATAAAATTCATGCCAAAACACATCATCACAAAACACATTTTTCTATAAAATTCGTACTCCTTAAATTCTGAATATAAATTTTTATAAAACAGCCCAGAAAATTCTAAAAATTACATTTTCAAATTCTAGATTTCAAAACGATCGTGTTCATATAAAGATCATCAAATTCCGAGTTACGGTTTAAAAGATACGGATTTTTAAAAATAACAGACCCAAAAATTTCATTTTTCACAAAATCATCTTTTGATGATAATCACAATTTAACAAATCATTTTTCACCTCAACAAAATCATTCATTTTTCTTTCATAAAATATCTTGTTTATAAAAATCCATGGAAATCATTGCTTTATTTCTTTCTCTCGAAAAATACTTTTTCAGAAAATCATGATTTCAAGGTTTCTTTCGTTAAAAATCGTTTTCGCACGTACGGGAAAAATGCGGGGTGTTACACTCCTCGACCTCGCCCGACTGTGCAGAGACCCCACCACTGGGCCTAGGGTCTGCAGAAGCAGTCCTCTCAAAGTCAGCCGGACCAGGAGAAGGAGTCTCCTCATAAACAACTCTATGTGAAGAAGGATGTGTACGAGTGGCAGATCTAAAACGAAAACTGTGAAATCGATGCACTGGTCGAGCCGGGGTGGTCCTCTATATGAGTAAAAGGGTGGAACATGCATAGTATAGACTATAGGGATCCTAAACCTACGAGGTCGCACCAAGTAGGATTACAAGGCAAGAGTGTGGAGTATCTCTTGTAGGCTAGCAGGAAGGGAGTCTTGTGAGGCATTTACTTGTAATTTGAGAACTCTAATTCCTCATAGTGAAGAATCTCTCTTGGTTGAAGAGGGGACTGGATGTAGCTTTCAAGCGGATGAAAGTGAACCAGGATAAATCATTGTGTCGTATCTCTAAACCCTTAACTCTTTACATTCAAGTCAATTCATTGTGTTCTTGGTTGAAAACCTAGAAAGATTGATTTTCATAATTGATTGAATTGAATTCTTTATTGTTCAAATTAACTTGGGGAAAATCATTTTCATAACCTAGGTAATCAATAAGAATATAGGTGCTAATTGTTTTCGCTGAATCTCTGATCTTACGTGTTAATTGATTGATTTTCGTATTCAAATGAAAAATTGATTTTTCTGTTTTTTGTCAGATTTAATCGATTAAGCATATATTTAATCGATTAATACTCGAGTAAATTGCAGGTTAATCGATTAAATGCTGTAGATTTTGCAAAAATCATTTGTTTTAATTGTTTCGATTTGTTTCGTTCGAAAATCTTTCAAGGTTTCTTTTACACCTATTCAACCCCCCCTTCTAGGTGTGTTCCTAGGGTTCCTTAGTTGTTTCAACCACCAATTGCGGTTTCCTCAGCGAGCCTGTCGAGGCGTGTCAGCATCGGCGCGATCCTGTTGAGGCATGTCGATAATAAAAGATGGAAGACCGATGCGAGCCTGTCGAGGCGTGTCGGCATTAAAAGGGAAAAAGAATGGAAATGAAAGAATGAAAAGAGAAATGATATATAAATGAATAGCGGATTAAAAGTGGATTGATATGTGGGAAAATGAAAAGAGAATTAAAAATTAAAAGTATGTGAGAATAAGTAAAGAACTAAAAGAAAATTAATTATATGGATATTTATGAGTAACGGATATTAATAATAGGGTAGGCTTAGTTTATTGCTATGTCTCTTGTAGAATTTATCTTTTTAAGTTTTGTGTAATGCTACCCTTCTTGCTATATTTTGCAGGTACTGAAGTGGAGCTTACATGGGACATGGCCGAGCAGGATTTTCATTCCACGTAGTGGAATGAATATTTATTATTATGAGTGGACAGTTATTTTTGTATTTTTAAAATGTGTAATAGTCGTATGCCCTGAGGCTTATACTAAACGGGCGTTAGGCTCTGATCCAACTATTAGACTGTTGAGTATTATGTTTTTAAATATTTCTGGACTGACAGGTTTAAAGAAGAAAATTTTTGGGAAGTCCGAAAAACAGAGGAAACTCTGCCGGATTTTCGTACGAAATTTTTAAAAGTAATTAAGTTTAAAAGAAATTTTTCTAACACCAATTTTAATAAAACTTAAAATTAACTAATAAAAGTGAGGATGTTACATTTATGGTATCAGAGCAGTTTTTCCTCGGCCTTGGAGTTGTGAGTTACTCCAGTGGTTACTCACCAAGCGAGTAACCAATATGTATAGTCAAGTGTCTAAGTTAGACAAATAGGATTCTCACGCAATTAATTGCTAGACAAGTACTAACTTGTATCTTCTCCAGGATTTGGCTAACATGGCTAGGAGACATGTCGAAGACGACCGAATGGCTGCCATCTTGGAAAATCTGATTCAGATACAGCAGAATCAGGCTGAGCATCTAGCATAGATGCAACAAAATCAGGCGCAGAATATAGCAGAAGCAGTAGCAGCACTGAATCCATCCCCAGCCCCTGCTGAGATTGATTGGCTGGCACGATTCCGAAAGTACGGACCACCCAAGTTTGAAGGGGGGTACAATCCCGATGGAGCTCAGCGATGGCTCCTGTAACACCCTTATTTTATATACAAAATAATAAGTAAAAGTATATTTAAAATAGTGTATTTAAAAATTTCCTTTCACAGATCAAGTTTAAAAATTAATATTGGGCATCCATTTACAATATAGATAGCATAACTATCGTTTCCTTCTTTCCAGTCATCCGCTGCGCCACTCTGATCCATAAGCTCCTTAGCAAACACCTAAAATGTTAACCACATAAGGGTGAGACCTTTTCACAACACAGTGAATCAGAGGATAATATAAAGCTCATAATATAAACTCAAGAATAACAATCAAACCAAGTCAGGGATCAACCAATTCATTTCATTCCCATTTCCTTATACATTCCTTTTTATCCATTTTACATTAACTCTATTCATTTCCTTAATCCTTTCCATTACCATTACGTTACCTTTTCCATTATTAATTCCTTTTATTTTAATTCCTTTTCCATTGGGTGTAACCTCAAGCAGAGATCTACACCTTACCATTGTGTGTAACCCCAAACAGAGATCTACACACACTGTATACAACCACAAACAGTGATCTGCATACCCCCTCTCATTTATGTAACCTCAAACAGAGATCTACATAAACTTTCCTTTTTAATTTTTACCTTTTCATTATTCATTTTCCATTAATGTGTGTAACCCCAAACAGAGATCTACACACACAGTGTAAGCAACCACAGACAGTGATCTGCAAACACTTCCATTTTTACCGTACACCACTAGGATTTGGATACCCGCTAGGTAATTGGAACACCTGTCTAGGGACTTGGAACACCTGCCCAGGACTTTACACCCATCCAGACCATAACCTGTAGGACTATGTACTTTTACCATTCCATTTATTTAATCAAATTATTGGTGTGGAAAACTGATCCTGTGGGTCACCCGGCGCCTACAGGGCGGTTTGGCCTGATGGGTAATTGGCCTGGTAGGTAATTGGCCCTAACAGGTAATTGGAACACCTAGCCGGGTATCTAGTATTCTGGGCCCCACTGATCAGTTTCCACTTTAGTTACCTTTACCATTTTCAGTTAAACAACAATCCATTCCATTCTTTATAAAACATAATCCAAAATTCTAGCAACATTCACAAATATACATATAGCAACCATTCCTAATCAACATCACATAGCATTATAGCACAAATAATCATAACCTTTACACCTAGACTTACATTCTAATTCCAGTCCATTTATTTGTATTTCACAGCCAACATTCAACATCACTTGCATATATATATCACCCATTTTCACATAATATCACATAGTCATGAATAACATTCAAATTATCAAATATTCCCATTCAATTTCACATTCAGCACTTCCCTTCCATAACCATACTCTATCACCCTTAACAATTTGCCCTTATAACTATTTTCCTTTATTATCATAAAATCCAACTCATAATCTTTAATCCCGTTCAAGTTACATATTCAAAAACACTTCTTCTATCATTATTAATCCCATTGCATATCCTTTTTCCTATTCTCATTATCTTTTCTATTATAATTAGCCATTCACATCATCAAATCAAAATAATACACACAACCTTTAAAATTCACATATATCCACAAATCAGTCGACATACTCAGGTATGTCTCAGAGGGCTTAAAATAAATCATCTCCCTAGGGTTCTTCACTTCCTACTTAATTAATATACAAAAGGGTTAGCATAAACAGTTTCCATAATAACAAAATTAACCAATTTACAACTTTTACCCTTAATCACTTCTAATCACATCCTAATATGGCTCCCACAACCCAACTCAACTATTAAACTCAAATCCTATTATAAACCCTAACTATCCCTAACTCAAAGTGTGGAAAAGAGACTCCCCTTACCTGGAAATCCTAGCAATAACGGTAGAGCCATGTTTACATCCGCAACTTGCTCCAGGGTCAAGGACAATAACAACGTGTTGGATCTAAATAGGGACATATGATAAAACTAATTATAACATTAAAATATATATATCAAATAAAATCATTTTTGTCAAAATAATAAATATTTATCATTATATAATAAAAATATATCATTTTTCTCTAAAACATCTTTATTTGAAAATATAGGGATAATAAAAATATTGACGGATCGTCAAATAAATTAGGTAGACGGATAGAGAGAATTGAGAAGATTATATACCTAAAAAAAGATTTGATATTGAACGGTTGGATCTGGAGTTATTGGATCGGGAAAGTTGAAAAACGTATAGTTTCCTCATATTCTCTCGAACCGTCTCCGTTTCTCTTCCTTCTTTCTCTCTGGCTTAATGGCTTTCTCTTTTCTTTCTACTAGTGAGTCTGAGTGTTTCATTTTTTTTTTCTTTTATCTTTTCTTTAACGTGGTGGCCTAAGGGCCACACGTTTTATATATTAGTTTTTTTTTTCTTTGTTTGCTTTACGGTGGGTTGTGGGGTTTTGGGTAGAAACTAGGGATTATAATATATTATATATATTATTTTATGTTTCGTTCTTATTTGTGGGTCAATGTGTGTAGGTATTTTGAATTATAACTAAAAGTTTGACGATCCAAACCATAAAATACATTTAAGTAAAACAATATTGTATTTTTAATTACTCAAAACTAATTAGAAAATAATAAAGTTATCGGTCCCTCCGGATAGTTATTGCGTAAGAAAAATTATCGAAATTCAAAAGTAAATATATTTTCTCAATCTTGATATTAAACTTGATAATATATAATATTTAAAATTTTGAAGTAAAAGATTAGTATATATAACCTAAACCGGTAATATATTAAACCAGTCCAGAAGATAAAAATAAAATAGCCTCCGAACACTATGAAAATTTACAAGGAAGCTAAAAATATTAAGTTAAACATATTTTTCTGAAGAAACTATTTATAAAAATGCCTCTAAGGCTTGCCACTTGATCTCCCTGTCAAAATGTTAATTAAACTAAATGAAAGTACTACTTTATTTTTGGAAAACGTATGATAACAAATTTATACTTATTTTGACTAGAAAACATATTTCAAATATAATGATGAAATCAAAATTTTATTCCGAGACTCAAATCTTCAAAACATCATATTAAATCATTTAATTATTTTACTAAAAGTATTAGAAATAACGGGATGTTACAATTCTCCCCCACTTATTGGAATTTCGTCCCTGAAATTCCGTTCAACATTCTTAATTGGAGAACCATCCCGGAAAAAGGGTTTCTAAGCTATGAGGCCTACTTCACTTTAGTTCTACTCCCCCACCTAGAATTGGCATACCGTTCCGCATGAGTACACCTCTAAGCTCTTGTACTCATTAAGGAGTACCGACAATGGTTTAACTTAGTCCGCCTCGAAGCGAAGATCCTATCGGGTTTTTCTAAGATCTGCTGGGTTTCCATTCGGAATTCTATGCTCTAAACACTATTACTCTTAAGGGTTGATTATAATATAGCTTCAAAAGCTAACACTTATCTTATTCCTACGCTCTTAACAACCACATTCATCATTCAAGCAAACATGGTGTAAGATCCATGAAGAATGTTTTGATAAATGCCAAAAAGGTTTTGAACAAGCTACAAATGTGTTGATCAAGTTCAAGCTCAACAAGCAACAACAAACATCAAGTTATGAAGAGAGAACCAACTCATGAAGACTTAGTTTGGTAGTTTATGTTTTATTGTTTTATCTTTTGCCTCACAAGTCTTTTAGTTTATGAGTTTGGGTAGAATTTATTAGAGGGTAGTGAATCTCTTTTGATTGCATGATTATATCATATTTTGAGTATTCACTTTGCCTAAAATCAATAGGTGGCTTAAAGGTTTGAAAGAAAAGGTTTAGTTTTTGAGAAAACAAGTTTTAAGTGATTTTTAATGTTAATAATCGATTAACAGATTTTGATAATTGATTAACAGTGTATTTTGTACTGATAATCGATTAAAAAATTTTTGATAATCGATTATCTGCACTTTACTCGAGTATTTTTTGTCTCACTCGAGTGAAAATTATCTTGCTTTCGGTTTACTCGAGTAACACTCATTTCACTCGAGTAACTTGATCAGATATGGTTTTTTAAATACGTTTTTCACTTCTCAAAAGCCATTCTAAGTGCTCTAACTTTTGGGTATTCTATATAAACCTTTTCCTAATCATTTCTATCAACTAGAATCATTTTGATACACAATTTTACAAAGAATCAAAGCCACACTATTCTCTCTCACTCTCTCAAGATCAAAGCTCTCATTTTCATATTCTTTGATCAAGAACCTTGAATCTCTCATGTTGATATTTCATAGCTTTTGAAAGAGATTCATAGGATTGTTATTGTTTTTCATTTGGGTTGTAATCATTGCAAAAGGCAAGCTATCTACAACAAAGGAAGACTTGATTTTGTGAATCAAGCAAAGTTTCATTGGAAGCCTTGGTGAGGCATTTCATCAAGCACTTGGAAGCCTTGTTGAAGAACAAGCATTTGGAAGTCTTGTGAGTGAAGCAAGCATTTGGAAGTCTTGTGAGTGAAGCAAGCAATTGGAAGTCTTGTTGTGGGGTATCGGCAAGCAAGAGAAGAGGTTAGATTAGATATCAATAGGGTTACAAGGCAAGGGTGTGGTATCTCTTGTAGGCTAGCAAGAAGGGAGTCTTGTGAGGCATTTACTTGTAATTTGAGAAACTCTAATTCCTCATAGTGAAGAATCTCTCTTGGTTGAAGAGGGGACTGGAGTAGCTTTCAAGTGGATGAAAGTGAACCAGGATAAATCACTGTGTCATATCTCTAAACTCTCTACCTTTTACAATTCAAGTCTTTAATTGTGTTCTTGATTGAAAACCTAGAAAAAGTGATTTTTCATAATTGATTAAATTGAATCTTAATTGTTCAAATTAATTTGGGGAAAATCATTTTCATAACCTAGGTGAATCAATAAGAATATTGGTGTTGATTGTTTCCGCTTAATCTCTGATATAATATTTGTTAATTGATTGATTTTCATTGGTTTTAATCGTTTAGATTTGTTTCTTGCGAAAATCTTTCAAAGTTTCTATAACACCTATTCAACCCCCCCTTCTAGGTGTTCTCCTAGTGTTCCTAGTTGTTTCAACCACCGAGTGTAGTTTTTCAACAATTGGTATCAGAGCTCGGTCGAAAGACACGAGCATAGAGCTTTTTCGTTAAAGATTCTTAAGGAAACTACAATGGGTTCTACGAATCCTTTTGGTGGTGAAGGTGCTTCAATAAATCGCCCTCCTATGTTTGGTGGAGAGGGTTATGGTTATTGGAAAATTAGGATGAGAATCTTTATAGAAGCTATAGATGTGAACATTTGGGAAGCCATTGAAAATGGTCCTTATATTCCCTCAAAAGATGTAGAAGGTGTGCTTACCCTAACTCCCAAAGATAAGTGGACCGATGATGATAAAAGGAAAATTCAATATGATTTAAAAGCAAAAAATATCATCACCTCCGCTCTATCTTATGATGAGTTCTTTAGAGTCTCCCAATGTAAAGATGCCAAAGATATGTGGGACACCTTGCAAGTCACACATGAAGGCACTAGTGAAGTTAGGCGTGCTAGATTAAATTCTTTGATGCATGAATATGAATTGTTTCGTATGTTGCCTAATGAATCTATATGTTTTATGCAAAAACGTTTTACTCATATTGTTAATCATCTCATTGCTCTTGGTAAAACTTTCGTGAATTGTGAACTTGTTAACAAAGTTTTAAGATGTCTGAGTAGGGAATGGCAACCCAAGGTTACCGCAATTGTTGAATCAAAGGACTTGGACACCATGGACTTAGCAACACTTTTCGGAAAGTTACAAGAACATGAAATGGAGCTTCAACGTTTGCATATACATGAAGAATCGGACAAGAACAAAGAAAGAAAAGGAATTGCTCTTAAAGCTCAAAGGTCATATCAAAAGGAAGAGAGTTCCGATGATGATGATAATGAAGATTCCGATTCGGATATTGATGAAGAGAAGATGAAGCTTCTACTAAGAAAGTTCAATAAAATTCTAAGGAGAAAAGGAAGGTTGAACAAGGACAAAAGTAAAGAGAAGGATCCCCCACACTACAAGACCAAGACTTCAAAAGAAGGTGTAGTTTGCCATGAATGTGGAAAGCCCGGTCATCTCAAGTACTCATGCTCTAAGTATCTCAAGAAGAAGGAGAAAGAGAAGAAAAATGCAAAACACAAAAGGGCATACATAGTTTGGAATAGTGATGATGAACAAGATAAGAAAAGCACAACTAGTAGTTCTTCGGATGATGAACATGCCGCTTGTCTCAACTTGATAGCTCAAGTACATGAAGAGGAAAGCTCAAATGATGAATCAAGTGAGCAAAGTGACGAAAGCGATGTAAGTCTTACTAAATCCGAAATTTCTTCAAATTATGAAATGTTATATAATGCTTATGAAGAAATGCATAAACAATTTAAGAAACTAGCTTTGAAAAACATTGAAAGGAAGAAGCTCATTTTGAAACATCAACAAGAGATTTTAGAACTTCAAAAACAAGTTGATGAGCTTAATCTTCAAAATGAAACTCTTGATCTTATATATGCTAGTTCTTCTTGTGATTGTGCTAGTAGATTGAATATTGTGGTTGATTGTGAGAATTGCAAGTTGCTTAAGGATGAAAATGCTATTTTGAAAAATAAGCTTGCAAGTTTCTCAAATGGTGATATTAGATTGCGCACATTGTTAAATTTTCAAAGAGAAAATTCAAACAAGTTTGGTTTGGGTTATACTAATGCTAAGAGTAAATCTCATAGAAATGTTGTTGATTTTTCAAAGGTTGATTTTTCAAATGCACCAACATGTTTTTATTGTGGTACTCATGGACATACTTCAAATGTGTGTTATGTTAAAGTGCATGGTATACCTAAAGGAGATTTTGTTTGGATGAAAAAGGGTGAAAGTCCCTACACTAACAAAAATGGATCCAAAACCATTTGGATACCAAAAAGCAAAGCATGATTGTTTTGTAGGTATGATTGAAGAAGCAAATGAAGGTCTATACACATTTGATACAATTGACATTATTGATCTTCTTCAATTGGTATTAAGGAGAAAATCCTACAAATTGGTAACATTTGATATTATACAATTGGTATCTACAATTGATATTGTTGGATATTGCTCATAGTTCTCTCAATTGGTATTATTTCTTATAATGTGATATTGTTTATACTATTGAGAAAATACTATTGTTATCAAATTCTTACAATTGTTTTACAATTAGTATCATGTTATTGGTATGCAATTTGTTATAATTGATATCATTGAGTTGAATAAAAGCATGGTAACCATCTATTGATGATGTTTTGGTTATATTTCTTCTATTTTGGCTTAGATCTTATTTCAATTGGTATTTGTTTAGTTACAATTGGTATATATTTCTTTTTGATAATGCCAAAGGGGGAGAAATATGGTGTTTTGAAACAAAGGGGAGAAATATATTTAATAAAATGGTATGTTTGGAGAAAGGTTGTTTTTGTTGTTTTTATGTAGGTTGAGCAAAGTTGTTGGAGATAGGGGGAGAATCAAGCTTACTCAATTGGATTTCAAATGTCAAAAGCATTAATTGAGGGGGAGCAAGAGTCTCACCAAGTGATCAAATGGTTCAAGCATCAACAACTTCAATGAACTTCAAATAATTTCAAAACATGTTTGTCATTTTCAAAGAGGGGGAGATTGTAAGATCCATGAAGAATGTTTTGATAAATGCCAAAAAGGTTTTGAACAAGCTACAAATGTGTTGATCAAGTTCAAGCTCAACAAGCAACAACAAACATCAAGTTATGAAGAGAGAACCAACTCATGAAGACTTAGTTTGGTAGTTTATGTTTTATTGTTTTATCTTTTGCCTCACAAGTCTTTTAGTTTATGAGTTTGGGTAGAATTTATTAGAGGGTAGTGAATCTCTTTTGATTGCATGATTATATCATATTTTGAGTATTCACTTTGCCTAAAATCAATAGGTGGCTTAAAGGTTTGAAAGAAAAGGTTTAGTTTTTGAGAAAACAAGTTTTAAGTGATTTTTAATGTTAATAATCGATTAACAGATTTTGATAATTGATTAACAGTGTATTTTGTACTGATAATCGATTAAAAAACTTTTGATAATCGATTATCTGCACTTTACTCGAGTATTTTTTGTCTCACTCGAGTGAAAATTATCTTGCTTTCGGTTTACTCGAGTAACACTCATTTCACTCGAGTAACTTGATCAGATATGGTTTTTTAAATACGTTTTTCACTTCTCAAAAGCCATTCTAAGTGCTCTAACTTTTGGGTATTCTATATAAACCTTTTCCTAATCATTTCTATCAACTAGAATCATTTTGATACACAATTTTACAAAGAATCAAAGCCACACTATTCTCTCTCACTCTCTCAAGATCAAAGCTCTCATTTTCATATTCTTTGATCAAGAACCTTGAATCTCTCATGTTGATATTTCATAGCTTTTGAAAGAGATTCATAGGATTGTTATTGTTTTTCATTTGGGTTGTAATCATTGCAAAAGGCAAGCTATCTACAACAAAGGAAGACTTGATTTTGTGAATCAAGCAAAGTTTCATTGGAAGCCTTGGTGAGGCATTTCATCAAGCACTTGGAAGCCTTGTTGAAGAACAAGCATTTGGAAGTCTTGTGAGTGAAGCAAGCATTTGGAAGTCTTGTGAGTGAAGCAAGAAATTGGAAGTCTTGTTGTGGTGTATCGGCAAGCAAGAGAAGAGGTTAGATTAGATATCAATAGGGTTACAAGGCAAGGGTGTGGTATCTCTTGTAGGCTAGCAAGAAGGGAGTCTTGTGAGGCATTTACTTGTAATTTGAGAAACTCTAATTCCTCATAGTGAAGAATCTCTCTTGGTTGAAGAGGGGACTGGAGTAGCTTTCAAGTGGATGAAAGTGAACCAGGATAAATCACTTTGTCGTATCTCTAAACTCTCTACTCTTTACAATTCAAGTCTTTAATTGTGTTCTTGATTGAAAACCTAGAAAAAGTGATTTTTCATAATTGATTAAATTGAATCTTAATTGTTCAAATTAATTTGGGGAAAATCATTTTCATAACCTAGGTGAATCAATAAGAATATTGGTGTTGATTGTTTCCGCTTAATCTCTGATATAATATTTGTTAATTGATTGATTTTCATTGGTTTTAATCGTTTAGATTTGTTTCTTGCGAAAATCTTTCAAAGTTTCTATAACACCTATTCAACCCCCCCTTCTAGGTGTTCTCCTAGTGTTCCTAGTTGTTTCAACCACCGAGTGTAGTTTTTCAACACATAGGTCATGTAATCGTCATTCAAAAGTTAAAGCATACACCACAGCAACTCACAATATCATATACTTCAAATATCACATCATACCAAGTTCAAGCATACATACAACCTTCCTAGCAACATGAATTTTAAGCAAAGACATGACTCTATCCTACTTTCTCCTAGGTTAGTTATTGTCTACCTTACTTAACTTAGGGCTAACTCCTACCTCTACACACATATACAAAACAATCACCAAACATTTGAAAATCGGTTCATAAAGGGGTTCGGGGGAAAAGAATTGTTCGATTGGCAATCATAAATACATTTTCATCAATTCAATTCCCCAGTGCTATGAAAATTGCGCAAGTGGTGTCCCTGTATAAAGAAGAATATTATTATAAATTTTCAGGTCAGTCAGAGTTCCTCAAGTTCATATAAAAATTGCAAGCAAACTCCAATGACCTCCAAAATTTAAAAGGACATCACCGGAACGTAACCAAAGGTTGAATAGAATTATCAAACCGATCAGAGCACGTTAAATTCATTTTATTTAAAACATAGATGTTGCTCCAATTGGCTTGATAGATTACATGAAACTTTGGTTCAACTTTCGGGCACTTATGCAAAAATTTTCAAATCAATCGAGTGACCCAAAGCCAAAAATCTAGTTTTCTATTTTCTGTAAAAATTTTGATTTCCGGCAACCACCTAATCGGAACACTAATCTTTTAAATCATTGGTTTAAACAACCACTAGATATGGAGATTTAGAATTTAGCAAAAAGATTCCATACTAGTGATACTTTTAGAAAAATAGTTTTGCATTTATAAAACAAAATCCTTTGAAAACAGGTTCCTCCCTGGGTGAAGGAACAAGGAGTTTACTTGAAAATTCACTGAAACATTGAATTTGTGCACGTCACCATAAAGAGCTACCTCTATCTAGTTTCAGAAGAATCTAGATGAGGAAGTGTAATCTTGTTTCACTTCGTCAGACTTAAAGAAAAGGGATATGCTATTACTTTAAACAAAATTAGTTTAGTAAGTTTTCAAAGTTTGTAACAATTACATTCCCTTCTTCTTCAAGTTCTAAAATTGAGTTTCGTTCCAAGTGGACTTGGGTTTGTATATGGAGAATTTCTATTTAATCGACGAGTGACTTGGTTAAAGCACGTGGGTTAAATCACCGGTAGATTACTTAGAAATTCTCGCATCCTTTATTATTTTCTTAATAATTTGTCACGTAACCCCACAATCCATTTGGAATGATTGTGGTTCGGTGCACTCTTTTGAAATTCATTTTGAACACTCACATTGTCAAACAAGCAATCATACTATTTTTCACTCCCAAACATCAAGTACATGCATCATTCCGACAAACACAGCTATGCACAAATCATAATCTTATCTATCCTAGGATTCACAACCACTACTATAATGAAATAATACATTTATGCGAATAGGTCAAAAACTTAGAGAAGAAGTATGCATGAACATAATACATATGAATAAACAAACATATGCAATGCAACACGATCATTTCGTAATGACATCTAGTATTTATTATAGTACAATCAAGTGTGTTATGTATACACATATACATGTGGAACAACACATACACATGTGTATAGATACACACAAATACTATCATGGATCTAATCCGAAACTTGTGCAAAGACCTCCCGATTGAATTTAAACCCTTGGTTCTGAATGAATAAAAATCTCTTGTCATTCAAAAATCCAATTATTGTCACTTGGGGTTTAAGTTCAATCGATAGGACTCCATACTTATCTTCCGTTTAGTGTTAAAGTCATCGGAACTAAATTAGTAGTGGAGTCAGCTACTAACCTGATATAAAAGTTGTTATTATTCTTTGTGGATTCTAATTTAAGCGATGTGTACTAAATCACTCGTTTAGATTAGAATCGGGCAAGAAGTTATTTTTAATTTTCCTGATTTCACCTCTAATTTCCGTCCTCTTGCTTTAATGCTAAACTATTCCGCATATAATCATATTGTGAGGACCTTTCGATTGAATCCGAACCGCTTCCCCGAGTTGGGCAAAAGTCCTTTTATATTAGTAAATCAAATTGGTGCGGTTCAAATTCAATTGGTCAGTACTCAAAGCTTGTTTCACATTTGGGGTCACAGTTAATTGAATCGAGATTAGCTACGGAACCAACTATTGCTTTACTCTAAATATTATTTTTCGCTCTCCTAGATACTAATCTAATCAATGTGAATTTAATCATTTGGTTAGATTAGCATTGAGACCGTAATCTATTTGATTTGTGTGGCTCCATTTCTAACCCCTGTCCAATTACTTTGATACCAAACTAGTTGTCAAACACATGTATTCGAAGCATAAACAATTACACATAGCAAAGCAAAGAGAAGCGTATCATTGACATTAAGGTTTCGTACATAGGAAATCGTTTGCAACTTCACAATAGTGCACAAACTTTTGAATTTCGGTGACTTCACCTCCCGATAGATATAATGTCGGATTGGCCATTTCCAACACTACATTTGATCGGTGGTAGTAGCCCTCGCAATTCGATTGAGTTCCTATACTACTTGTTCGAAATTAACTAGATTTCCTTTGTATAAAACTTTAACTTTCGACTAGTCCAAAAACTCAACATTTACGCTTTCGACTAATCGTGTTCGTACCTCTTAGGTTTCCTGTTTGCAATTGGGTGAATGCTCAGAATCTCCAATTCTTTGAATCACTAAGGGATCCTGCTTAGTTTCCAAAGAATTCGATCCTCTTTTCGCTTTCATAAAAATTTCTTAGTTTAACACTTGTTGTTATTTCCCATTGCAAACATAAACTTACTCAATAGTATTTATCATTTACAATTTTCCACATAAAAGGGTCTCACCTTTATAGGAGAAGCTTGAGATGAGAGTGTTCGCAGCGAAATTGGGACAACCATCCTCTCAGGCCGAAAGGAAGGAACTGCTCTGATACCATAACCTTATTTTATATAAAAAATAATAAGTAAAAGTCTATATTTAAAATAGTGTATTTAAAAATTTCCTTTCACATATCAAGTTTAAAAATTAATATTGGGCATCCTTTTACAATATAGATAGCATAACTATCGTTTCCTTCTTTCCAGTCATCCGCTGCGCCACTCTGATCCATAAGCTCCTTAGCAAACACCTAAAATGTTAACCACATAAGGGTGAGACCTTTTCACAACACAGTGAATCAGAGGATAATATAAAGCTCATAATATAAACTCAAGAATAACAATCAAATCAAGTCAGGGATCAACCAATTCATTTCATTCCCATTTCCTTATACATTCCTTTTTATCCATTTTTCATTAACTCTATTCATTTCCTTAATCCTTTCCATTACCATTACGTTACCTTTTCCATTATTAATTCCTTTTATTTTAATTCCTTTTCCATTGGGTGTAACCTCAAGCAGAGATCTACACCTTACCATTGTGTGTAACCCCAAACAGAGATCTACACACACTGTATACAACCACAAACAGTGATCTGCATACCCCCATCTCATTTATGTAACCTCAAACAGATATCTACATAAACTTTCCTTTTTACTTTTTACCTTTTCATTATTCATTTTCCATTAATGTGTGTAACCCCAAACAGAGATCTACACACACAGTGTAAGCAACCACAGACAGTGATCTGCAAACACTTCCATTTTTACCGTACACCACTAGGATTTGGATACCCGCTAAGTAATTGGAACACCTGTCTAGGGACTTGGAACACCTGCCCAGGACTTTACACCCATCCAGACCATAACCTGTAGGACTATGTACTTTTACCATTCCATTTATTTAATCAAATTATTGGTGTGGAAAACTGATCCTGTGGGTCACCCGGCGCCTACAGGGCGGTTTGGCCTGGTGGGTAATTGGCCTGGCAGGTAATTGGCCCTAACAGGTAATTGGAACACCTAGCCGGGTACCTAGTGTTCCGGGCCCCACTGATCAGTTTCCACTTTAGTTACCTTTACCATTTTCAGTTAAACAACAATCCATTCCATTCTTTATAAAACATAATCCAAAATTCCAGCAACATTCACAAATATACATATAGCAACCATTCCTAATCAACATCACATAGCATTATAGCACAAATAATCATAACCTTTACACCTAGACTTACATTCTAATTCCAGTCCATTTATTTGTATTTCACAGCCAACATTCAACATCACTTGCATATATATATCACCCATTTTCACATAATATCACATAGTCATGAATAACATTCAAATTATCAAATATTCCCATTCAATTTCACATTCAGCACTTCCCTTCCATAACCATACTCTATCACCCTTAACAATTTTCCCTTATAACTATTTTCCTTTATTATCATAAAATCCAACTCATAATCTTTAATCCCGTTCAAGTTACATATTCAAAAACACTTCTTCTATCATTATTAATCCCATTGCATATCCTTTTTCCTATTCTCATTATCTTTTCTATTATAATTAGCCACTCACATCATCAAATCAAAATAATACACACAACCTTTAAAATTCACATATATCCACAAATCAGTCGACATACTCAGGTATGTCTCAGAGTGCTTAAAATAAATCATCTCCCTAGGGTTCTTGTTATGGACCAGTATCACGGACAAATAATAACCGGTATCACGGACCAACGAGCATCACTTCGGCATACCGGCAATTCGGCATCAATAGTCAATCAATACGTAACCGACATAACGGTTCGTCATTATGCGGCTAATGATGGCATTCATGGAGCCGTTACTTTTCGGCCTTAATGCCCATTATGGCTCATCATTACAGTGTCTCATTCCAACCACCCTATAAATACAAGTAGTGGCCAAGGTATGACCGAACTTATCTCCCGTTGTTTACACACGGCACACACACCACCCCAAAATATCCCGACTCGGTGACGGTGTTCTTTAACCGAGAACCGTTATCATCGTCGCATATCAACAAACCGGCTTACCGGTACATGTGGGATAACACCCCACAACATTGGCGACCACAGTGGGAGCGGCAAACTAATTCCCACCACCATCTCTGAACCGTTTACAATCACAGTAGTCACGCAATCATCCTCGCCGATATTCATCAATTATCAATAGTGGAACTATTTTCTGCCATGGCAATGGCAAAACACTGCATTGCTACCAAGAAGAATCGAAAAACCATTCAAAAAAGAGAGAGAACCATAGAGAAGGCAATAACAATGCCACCATGGTTGTCCCCAAATTTACTCTGGTGCACAATAACAACTATGCTCATTCACAAGTGCATTGACAAAGACAAGTAACAAAATGAGAAAACAAAAGAACCAAAACTTGAAGCCATGACAGTACCGGATCCACTCTTCATTATCACCTCGTCGCTTCGGTGTTCCCTCTCTAGTTCCTGCATCGCCTTTAACAATCTGCCATGGACTTGATCCATCCGTGGAACCCAGATTCAACATAGATCCGTCGTTTCCGGTGTCTGCGATTGCAAAGCGTCATTATCATTGTCGCGAATGCCTTCTCCTTACTCGACCTGATGAGGTAACCACGGTTGAATTCAAAATGAAGCAACTGGCGACAACATCGAATCGCGCATCACCGCCATCATGCACAATAACTCCGTCCTTTTGTTGATGCTGGCCACTGTGTGAACAGCCGTGAACCCAGATTGCCGTTTGTAGCGCCAGTTTCCCTTGTGTCACAATGTGACCTCCACACTTGCATTTTCACGAAGGATATGAGGGCATTGCCTCACTCCAACAATGAAAATAATGGGCCTCTAGCACCAAGCCCTTTGCAACAAAATAAAAAGTAAATGGGCCAATAACCCATTAAAAAAAAACAAGAAAACCAAGCAGCACTGCTCACACATATACCAGGGAAGTTATATTTTTTGAACTATTGCAATTCTATAGTACCATATATGCTATTCACTTATACGTGTATATAATAATGCATCGATCTTTTAATGATTATGCATCATACTATTATCATAATATTTTTATTGATATATAGCTTGCAATTAATAACAAAAATAATTTTGCTCCTTAATGTCACTATGTGATAATTATTATTTAATATTTTAATTGTTATTTTTTATTGAAAGGTACAAACATGATACCTCAATTTTCTCAGGCTAGTCTAAAAAGGAATCCGAGATTCTCGTCAATGGACAATAAACTTTTCAAGAGGAGAATAAAAATATTCCCCATCACAATTATTCTAGCCCATGAGGTTTCCTTACTCTGATATTTTCTTCAATATTCAATATGCTTCCAAAGATGAGGAACACGTTGCTATATTCCCTTATCCGAACTCATTTGTTGACGGTGAGGAACCTTGTGTCGAGTTTCCCTATTCGCTTTAGGGGTCAGAATGAGAAGAACTTCATGTTGAATTCCCCTTCCCGGACTCTAGCCAAGAGTGAGGAACCCTCAATTGGGCTTCCCCCTTAGGTCTTGTATCCGGCAAGCAAGGAATCTTTATGCTAGAATTCTTCCTTCGAACTCACTAGACGACTCGAGAAACCTTGCACCGAGTTCCCCCCTTCAAACTTTGGTTCCAGACATTGAAAATATTGTATTGTTTTCCCTCCTTTGAAATCAATTGAAAGATTTGAAGAATTTATTCGGAGATAAAGATCCGTTTCATACTCGCAAAAAATTCAACGCTTATACCGGTCATTCCTATTCATACCTCGACGCTCCTCCTTACGTCACAGCACCGAACTGGGGGGCTAAAATAATAACCGGTATCACGGACCAACGAGCATCACTTCGGCATACCGGCAATTCGGCATCAATAGTCAATCAATACGTAACCGACATAACGGTTCGTCATTATGCGGCTAATGATGGCATTCATGGAGCCGTTACTTTTCGGCCTTAATGCCCATTATGGCTCATCATTACAGTGTCTCCTTCCAACCACCCTATAAATACAGGTAGTGGCCAAGGTATGACCGAACTCATCTCCCGTTGTTTACACACGGCACACACACCACCCCAAAATATCCCGACTCGGTGACGGTGTTCTTTAACCGAGAACCGTTATCATCGTCGCATATCAACAAACCGGCTTGCCGGTACATGTGGGATAACACCCCACAACAGTTCTTCACTTCCTACTTAATTAATATACAAAAGGGTTAACATAAACAGTTTCCATAATAACAAAATTAACCAATTTACAACTTTTACCCTTAATCACTTCTAATCACATCCTAATATGGCTCCCACAACCCAACTCAACTATTAAACTCGAATCCTATTATAAACCCTAACTATCCCTAACTCAAAGTGTGGAAAAGAGACTCCCCTTACCTGGAAATCCTAGCAATAACGGCAGAGCCATGTTTACATCCGCAACTTGCTCCAGGGTCAAGGTCAATAACAATGTGTTGGATCTAAATAGGGACATATGATAAAACTAATTATAACATTAAAATATATATATCAAATAAAATAATTTTTGTCAAAATAATAAATATAATCATTATATAATAAAAATATATCATTTTTCTCTAAAACATCTTTATTTGAAAATATAGGGATAATAAAAATATTGACGGATCGTCAAATAAATTAGGTAGATGGATAGAGAGAGTTGAGAAGATTATATACCTAAAAAAAGATTTGATATTGAACGGTTGGATCTGGAGTTATTGGACCGGGAATGTTGAAAAACGTATAGTTTCCTCGTATTCTCTCGAACCGTCTCCGTTTCTCGTCCTTCTTTCTCTCTGGCTTAATGGCTTTCTCTTTTCTTTCTACTAGTGAGTCTGAGTGTTTCATTTTTTTTTCTTTTATCTTTTCTTTAACGTGGTGGCCTAAGGGCCACACGTTTTATATATTAGTTTTTTTTTTTTTTTTGCTTTGTTTGCTTTACGGTGGGTTGTGGGGTTTTGGGTAGAAACCAGGGATTATAATATATTATATATATTATTTTATGTTTCGTTCTTATTTGTGGGTCAATGTGTGTAGGTATTTTGGATTATAACTAAATGTTTGACGATCCAAACCATAAAATACATTTATGTAAAACAATATTGTATTTTTAATTACTCAAAACTAATTAGAAAATAATAAAGTTACCGGTCCTTTCGGATAGTTATTGCGTAAGAAAAATTATCGAAATTCAAAAGTAAATATATTTTCTCAATCTTGATATTAAACTTGATAATATATAATATTTAAAATTTTGAAGTAAAAGATTAGTATATATAACTTAAACCGGTAATATATTAAACCAATCCAGAAGCTAAAAATAAAACAGCCTCCGAACACTATGAAAATTTTCAGGGAAGCTAAAAATATTAAGTTAAACATATTTTTCTGAAGAAACTATTTATAAAAATGCCTCTAAGGCTTGCCACTTGAGCTCCCTGTCAAAATGTTAATTAAACTAAATGAAAGTACTACTTTATTTTTGGAAAACGTATGATAACAAATTTATACTTATTTTGACTAGAAAATATATTTCAAATATAAGGATGAAATCAAAATTTTATTCCGAGACTCAAATCTTGAAAACATCATATTAAATCATTTAATTATTTTACTAAAAGTATTAGAAATAACGGGATGTTACAGCTCCAAGAGATTGAAAAGATCCTACGCACCATGGCACCACCTGCAGAACAAACCATGTTGCTGGCACAGTATATGCTGACTAATGAAGCAGAGTACTGGTGGGAACGAATGCGAAGAAGCTTAGGGGCGACTAACAAGGCAATTACCTAGGATGTGTTCAAGGGCTATTTTCTGGGAAAGTACTTTAAAGAAGATGTCCATAGAGAAAAGGAGATTGCCTTCCTGACACTGACCCAGGGGAACATGAGTGTTGGGGAGTATGCAACACGCTTTGAAGATCTCATTCGTTATGCCGGAGGCTATCGGGATACGGATGAGAGGAGCAAGTGCATCAAGTTTGAGTCAGGGCTTCGTCCGGAGATTAGGCTTGCTCTTGACTATCGTAACATAGCTGGTGAATATGGCCAGCACTTATGAAGGAGGACTGAAACGGATAGCGGAGGAGAAAAGAAGACAGGATATACAGGCCGAAGGAGGTCTTAACAAGGGTAAGGAATTGACTTATGAATCAGACCCACACTTTGACATCAACAATATGGCCGTAGTACCGAGGGATATGGCCCTTAATGTGAATGCCCCAAGATCCAGACCACCATGCCCATTATGTGGGAGATTCCATCGGAAACTGTGTCCAATATTGAAACATCACAGAAAGCAGGGTCTCTTCTATATATGTGGACAACCGGGACACATTTGGGCGAACTGTTCTAGACGTTTCGGGGAAGGGAGCGAATAAACTAGTCCAAGGTACTTTTCATGTTATTTATTTAACGTTTTGCCTAGATTAAGTGTGGGTAGTATAATATAGAAGGAATCGATAGGTGTCAATACCTTAGTTAGAAATTCCACCAAGTTCAATTGTCGTACAGTCTCTAGTAGAGAGTAAGGTTAAAACCGATCACTCTAACTCTTACATCTGTTAGAGGATGATACCATCAACAAACTCGACAATGATATTGTCATTAATAGATGTGAGATTGGGATTGATCACCTCGATCTTTGCGCCTATTAGTGATCGATGTCATTGGCACATTTCATCTAAAACCGAAATAATCGAATTAACAATTTTTAAAGTAGACCCCCTAGAGGAGCAGAACCAAACCGAAAAGAATTCCTTCTAAATTCTTTGCGTAGCAATAGAAAAGAGAGTAATAGAGTATAGGACCCTTGAGAGACTCGAGCGAGCCTTGTAGACATCCTCTTACAACCAATCGAATTAGATAGTAGACAACTTAAAACTCGCCTAAGAATCTAATCATAGTTCTCGAACGATCTCCTTCGAAGGAAGCAAGTCTTAACCACTGCGTCAGGTACCCTTACTGAGACCAATCAATCAGCCGCAGATCCATAGAAAACACATCTTTCGATGGCTCTCTGCTGAAAATGCACACTTTGGAGATAACCTCCATTGTCTTCTTGCTTGACATGTATCCAGTACATCCTGGGTCGTCTTGCAAAGACCATGAGACTCATTCTTGAGTGCTTCATGTTTCTTCTTTTCATCTTCACTCTTTTCAAGTTCCAAGCACCTCCAATGTATATGTGAGAATTCGCCAAGTCGTAGGAATCCGGCATATTCTATACCTACCAATAGAGAGTCACTCACGTGCCCCTTACCAGCCTTGGATACCGATCGAGAACCTGTGTGTTCTATTCTGAGCAACGAATGAGCATACCCCCTAGCATGGATATAATCAAGTATGTCGATGCCAAGTGGGGGAGGATTTCAATCCAAGGAATGGAAGATGGAACTTTAATAATAAGAAAACTGACGATCCTACGCAGATAGAGATAATACGTAGTACTAGAAGACACGCGTTGAAATAGGCATGACCCTAACCACATATGGAGCGGGAAATAAAAACCGAAGGGAAGTGAAAACCGTAGTCGGAAGCTTACCAATGGGATGGTTCTCTATTCATAGAATCGAACGGAATTTCGGGGACGAAATTCTAGTAAGTGGGGGAGAAATGTAACATCCCAAATTTTGATCCTAAGTATAATTAGAATAATAGCGAGATTGAAATAATAGTAATAATAATAACAAGGTTAAATGAGTGTAAAAAAAAGATCTTTTAGTGTTAGAAAAGTATAATAATAGAAAATTAAAAATAAAGTAATTAAATGATTTAATATGATGTTTTCAAGATTTGAGTGTCGTAATAAAATTTTGATTTCATCATTATATTTGAAATATATTTTATAGTCAAAATAAGTATAAATTTGTTATTACACGTTTTTCAAAAACAAAAGAGTACTTTTATTTAGTTTAATTAATATTTTGACAGGGAGCTCAACTGACAAGCCCTAGAGGCATTTTCATAAATTGTTTCTTTGAAAAGATATGTTTAATTTAATGTTTCAAACATTCCTCTAAGTTTTCATAACGTTTTGGGACTGATTTATTTTTAGCTCCCAGACTGGTTTTAATATATTACAAGTATAAGTTATATATAATGATCTTCTATTTCAAAATTATAAATATTATATTTTATCAAGTTTAACATCAGGATTGAGAAAACATATTTACTTTTGAATTTCGATACTTTTTCTTACGCAATAGCAATATGTAGGGATCGGTAACTTTATTATTTTTAATCAGTTTTGAGTAATTTAATATACAATATTGTTGTACTTAAATGTATTTTTATTTTTGCAATCATCAATATTTTAGTTATAATTCAAAATACCTACACATATTGTTCCACAAATGAGAATAAAGTATAAAATAATATATAAATTTATATATTTCCTAATATACTACCCCAAGTACCCACCCCCACCGAAGGAAACAAGAAAAAAAATAAATAAAGAGGAGATGTGGCCATGAGGCCATCCACGTGAGCCAATAAAAAGAAACGGGGGAAAGAAAGCTAGCTGTGGCCTTAAAAGGCCTTAGGGGAGTGAGAAAACAAAAGAATAAAAAGAGCAGAGAATAGGTGAGAGAGAGAGGGGATCGCCAGAGAAGAACATTTATCGTTTTTCTTAATTTCTCGGTCTAATAATTCAAGATCCAACCGTCCAATCCGAAATTCTTCTTAGGTAACTAATCTCCTCAACTCCCTCTACCTATCTATGTAATTTATTCGACGATCCGTCAATATCTTTATTATCCCGATATTTTCAAATAAAGAGATGTTTTGGAAAAAAATTATATATTTTTATTGTATAGTGATATATATTTATTATTTTGACAAAAAAAAAAGAATTTAGTTGATTTATTTATATATATATATACACTTTTAATGTTATAATTAGTTTTAACGTGTGTCCCTGTTTAGATCCAACACGTTATTGTTGTCCTTGACGCTCGAGTAAGGCGCGGATGTGAACGTGATATTGTTCCATTATCAGGACTTCCAGGTAAGAAGGGTTGTATTACCTTTACTTGGGAAGTAAATTCTAGGATTCTGTAGTGGCGACTAAGAACATGATAATTAAGAAATAAGTTAATGAACCTTAGGGTAGTCCCCGCTAATATAAATGATTTATTTAAAATAGTTAATGAAAACCATACTTAGGGAATAAAATGTAGGTGCATAGAATAAAGTCTGGAGCGGATGAGTGTATTAGGATATTAAAAGTGTTAATATAGAATTGAAAATGTAGGTAAACATAAAATAAAACCAAGGGAAATTAGTTGAGGAAAAACAAACGAATCATGGGAGTAAAAGGATATAGAGTAAATGTAATAGACAAGAAGAGTAGCGTGACTGAAATTAAATGCTAGGTAAAAGAGGAGTTAAAATACGAAAACCATAAGCAAGTGCGGAGTGGTCTTAGTTAAGAGTTGTCGGGTAGTAATGAAATAGAAATAAAATGCTAAACTAAGTTTTAAATACAAGTAGGTAATAAGTAAAGAATTTCATGAAAAGATAATAAGACAATGAGAGGAATTATAGAAATAATTAAGAATTTGAAGAGGGAATTAAAATATAACGACTATACTAATGCTAAATGGAGTTTTATATAAATTAGGATAATTTCATAAATAGAATAAGAAAAAGAAAAGAAAGAGAAATACTTAAATATAGGAAAATAATTGAAATGAGAATAAGTCACTAAGGAAAGAAAAGAGAGAAAAGAGAATAATACTGGAAACCAAAAGAAGAGAAAAGATATATGATTAAGAAAAAGAAAAAGGAAGATAACAAGAAAAAGAAAAAGAAAAAGAAAAAGAAAAAGAAAGAAAGGTACTGAAGACCGATGCGAGCCTGTCGAGGCGTGTCGGTATTAAAAGAATAAAAGCGGCGCGAGCCTGTCGAGGCGTGTCGAAAATAAAAGATAAAAGAAGCCCGATGCGTGCCTGTCGACATCGATGCGAGCCTGTCGAGGCGTGTCGGTATTAAAAGAACACTGCGGCGCGAGCCTGTCGAGGCGTGTCGATAATAATATGAATGAAATACCGATGCGAGCATGTCGAGGCGTGTCGGCATCGGCGCGAGCCTGTCGAGGCGTGTCGGCATTAAAAGGGAAAAAGAATGGAAATGAAACAATCAAAAGAGAAATGATATATAAATGAATAGCAGATTAAAAGTGGATTGATATGTGGGAAAATGAAAAGAGAATTAAAAATTAAAAGTACGTGAGAATAAGTGAAGAACTAAAAGAAAATTAATTATATGGATATTTATGAGTAACGGATATTAATAATAAGGTAGGCTTAGTTTATTGCTATGTCTCTTGTAGAATTTATCTTTTTAAGTTCTGTGTAATGTTACCATTCTTGCTATATTTTGCAGGTACTGAAGTGGAGCTTACATGGGACATGGGCGAGCAGGATTTTCATTCCACTACGTGGAATGAATATTTATTATTATGAGTGGACAGTTATTTTTGTATTTTTAAAATGTGTAATAGTCGTATGTCCTGAGGCTTATACTAAACGGGCGTAAGGATCTGATCCAACTATTAGACTGTTGAGTATTATGTTTTTAAATATTTCTAGACTGACAGGTTTAAAGAAGAAAATTTTTGGGAAGTCCGAAAAACAGAGGAAATTCTGCCGGATTTTCGTAAGAAGTTTTTAAAAGTAATTAAGTTTAAAAGAAATTTTTCTAACACCAATTTTAATAAAACTTAAAATTAACTAATAAAAGTGAGGATGTTACAGCAGCTGCTGTGGCCGCGGCGATGTTCTGAGCAAGATTCTCAGCCTGGTTCTGCTGAGCTTACGCTTTGTTCTGTTGTAGTTGAACCAGAGTTTCCAACACAGCAGCAATTCGGTCATTATCAACTCTTCTCCCAGCCATACTGCTTGGTCATGGAGAAAAAGCCAATCAACTAGCGATCGAATAATTAAATAGTAACAATATATATATATATATATATATTTATATATACACCTGTAGGCTCTATTAACTAGCCTAGACACTTGACTTATCTACTACTCTCTTGGTGAGTAACCACTGGAGTTTCTTGCAACTCCGATAGGCCGAGGAGAAACTGCTCTGATACCAAAAATGTAACACCCTATTTGAATTTTTTACCCTAAAACCGAAAATTAGGACTTAAAATTTTCTTATTGAAACAACTTAGATAATGGTCAAAATTGTAACACCCCGCATTTTTCCCATACGTGCGTAAACTATTTCGTCGAAATAAACCTCAAAGTTTTGTGATATAAGAGATTTTCAGAAAAGTATTTTACGTAAGAAAGAAATAAAATGTTGATTTTCAAAGATTTTTATAAACAAAATGTTTTTATAAATGAGAAGAGAATTATTTTGTTGATTTGATTTATAAGAAATAAGTGTGATTTTACCAAAAGGGGATTTTTATTTGAAATAAAGTTTTTGAGTTGTAAAATTTGTAACTTTTTAACCGTAACTCGGATTTTTACGATCTTTATATCAAAACGATCATCATGAAACGTAGATTTAGAAAATGTGATTTTTGGAATTTTCTGGGTTGATTTATAAAAATTTATTTTCAGAACTAAGAAATATTTTGGAAATTGTATTCTAAAGAAAATAAATTAATTGATTTGGCTTGAAAATTTTATGTGATGAGTGCTTGATTTAATGTGTGTGTTTGATGTATGATTGTGTGAATATGATTGTTAGAATTAATTGCTTTGTTATGTGAGTAGATAATTATAAATGAATATGATTAAAAAATAAAATGTAAAATGCATGAATATGAGTGTGTATATGGGTGTGATACGGTTTAGGTAGGTGTATGTATATGTGTGCATATTATACGTGTATATGATTGTATGAGTGTAGGGCAAGTTTAGATTTTTATTTGATGGAACAAGGAACCAAGTGAGCCAAACCTAGAACCAAACTAAGTTAGAACTAGTAACCAAACCCTAACTAAATACTAACTAGTACTTAGCCCTAAGTGACCCCTAAAACACTAGGCTACTCTACCTTGTCCCCTTGCATATGATAAAATCCACCCATGCATCTTTTTGGAAGCCCAAAATTACCCCTCCCATTGTGTTATAGCCGAACCAAACTCAAGGGCACAAGAGGGGGAATTAATTTGCTTATAAATACTTGAAGCCCTTAGTTCATTTCCACTTCATTCCATTTCATTTCTTCACATCCACTCCAAACACCACTCTAAGAGCCCATTCCACTCTTAGAGAAAGAAAAGAAAAGAAAAAGAATTAGAGAGAAAGAGAGAGAGAGAGAGAGTTGGTCGTGAGCTTGAGGAGGAGGAAGAAGGAGGTTTCAAGCTTAACCAAGTCTCATTCTTGTAGATCAAGAGTGTTCGGAGCTAGAAGAACCAAACCTTTTCATGGTAGGATTCGAAGAACATGAAAGAAGATTTGTAATAGTTTAGTTTTCTCTTTTGTTCGAAGATCTATTTCATTTTCTTCTTTGCATGTTCATTTTTATGATTTGAGAGATGAACTTATGTGTTGATCTTCTTTAATCTTGGACTTTAAAGACCTAAAATAATTTGTAATATGTTAGATTTGATGCTTAATGTTTCGGTTAAGGTGCTTTTGTTGGATCTAATATTTTTCTAACTAAAATCTTAAAGATCTAAAGGAAAACTAAGATTTTTGTGAAAACTAAAATGAATCTCTTTGCATGTCTATTTTTCTTTATTTAAACCGTGATTTATATGTGTTTACGTGATGATTTGATAAATAAATCCATGATCTAAGTTTTTTTGGTAAAGAAAAAATGCATTACCAACGATCAAATTAAAAAAACATATAAAAGGCAATCATCAGGGCACTAGCTGTAACATCCCGTTATTTCTAATACTTTTAGTAAAATAATTAAATGATTTAATATGATGTTTTCAAGATTTGAGTCTCGGAATAAAATTCTGATTTCATCATTATATTTGAAATATGTTTTCTAGTCAAAATAAGTATAAATTTGTTATCATATGTTTTCCAAAAATAAAGTAGTATTTTTATTTAGTTTAATTAACATTTTGACAGGGAGCTCAAGTGGCAAGCCTTAAAGACATTTTTATAAATAGTTTCTTTAGAAAAATATGTTTAACTTAATATTTTGAGCGTCATTGTAAATTTTCATAGTGTTCGGAGGCTATTTTATTTTTAGCTTCTGGACTGGTTTAATAAATTACCGGTATAAGTTATATATAATAATTTGCTATTTCAAAATTATAAATATTATTTTTTACCAAGTTTAATATCGGGATTGAGAAAATATATTTACTTTTGAATTTTTATACTTTTTCTTACGCAATAGCTATCCGGATGGATCGGTAACTTTATTATTTTCTAATTAGTTTTGAGTAATTAAAAATACAATATTATTGTACTTAAATGTATTTTATTTTTAGGATCGTCAAACTTTTAGCTATAATCCAAAATACCTACACACATTGATCCACAAATGAGAACAAAATATAAAAATTTTATTTAATTTCCTATCAACTACCCAAATACCCCCACCCCACCGGAGAATAAATTAAAAGAAAAAGAATGAGTAGAAAGAAAGTGACGGGAGAGAGAGTGCAGCGTGAGAGAGAGAAAGAAACAAAAGAAAAAGAAAAACGGTGAGAAGAAGAGGGCTCGACAGAGATGAGGAAACTTAAGGTTTTCTAACTTCCCGATCAATAACTCAAGATCCAACCGTCCAATCTCAAATCTTTCTTAGGTAATTAATATCCTCAACTCCCTCTATCCATCTATATAATTTATTTGACGATCTGTCAATATTTTTAGTATCCCTATATTTTCAAATAAAGAGATGTTTATGACAAAAGTGATATATTTTTATTGTACAATGATATATATTTATTATTTTGACAAAAATGAGTTTATTTGATATATATTTTTAATGTTATAATTAGTTTTAACACATGTCCCTATTTAGATCCAACACGTTGCTATTGACCTTGACCCTGGAGCAAGTCGCGGATGTTAACGTGGCTCTGTTGTTATTGCTAGGATTTCCAGGTAAGGGGAGTCTCTTTTCCACACTTTGGGTTAAGGATAGTTAGGGTGTATAATAGGATTTAAGTTTAATACTTAGACCGGGTTGTGGGTAGCAAAATGGTTTTGAAATAAAATTGATTTAGGAGTGATTAGTATGTTTATGGTTAATTTTATATTAATTAAATTGTTTATATTAAATTCTCTTTTTATTAATATTAAAGTAGGAAGTGAAGAACCCTAGGGAGTTGACTTACATTCAATGTACTCTGAGACATACCTGAGTATGTCGATTGATTTGTGATATTGGTTGATGGTTGATAAATTGATGTGACCCTATATGTGAGTAATTAATGGTGTATGTGTATAAATATTGAAATGGGAATGTGATGTAAAAAGGAATAATAAATTGGAATTGGAAGTGAATATATCAATATATATATATATATATAACTTGAAATTGTTGTGTGTGAAGAATGTTTGGAAATGTCTGACTTGGGTAATACTTGGTAAATGGTGGTTTGGTTTGTGAATTAAAGGAATGATTATGTCTGCTAAAAGTGATGAAAATGAATATTTGATATTACTTGCAATTCTCTGAGTAATTGATGAATAGTGTGAATGTTGTACTTGACTTTTGTGAATAAGTTTTGATATGGAATAAAAGGAATGCAGTGTAGTTGATCCTTCGATGCCCCGGCACACTAGGTGCCCTGCTAGGTGGTGAATTGCCTGCTAGGGCCTAATTGCCTGTCAGGCAAATTGCCCATTAGGTCCTAAATTCCCGTTAGGCGTCGGTGCACCAATGGATCAATACACTGTATAACCACCTGAAAAAGTTAATGAATTGTGAACTGGAATTGAGAAATGAATAATTAATGGAAAGGTAATTAATTGCGTTGTCCTAACGGGTGATGCCTAATGGGTGTCTCAGTCCTGACAGGTGTAAAGTCCCTAGTAGGTGCCGAATTGCCTAGCAGGTGCGCTAATTCCTAGTGGTGCAAAAATAAAAATAAAAAAAAAAAGAGAATATGGTTTGTATGTTGTCCTCTGACTGTGAGGAGACATACAATGTATATGTGGTTTGTATGTTGTCCTCTGACCGTGAGGAGACATACAATGTATAAGTGGGTTGTTGGCCTCTGACCGTGAGGTGACATACAGTTTTATGAAACATGGAAAGAGAATGAATATGGAAATTTATTTGGATATTGAAAATATGTGATTGTGATACATTTTATTAATTCATGACTTGATTTAATTATTATCCTTGAGTTTTTATTATATACCGTTTTACTATCATTTAATCCACTGTGTTGTGAAAATGTCTCACCCTTATGTGGTTAACATTTTAGGTACTTGAGCAAGGAGCTTGGAGATCAGAGTGCTCAGCGGATCAGTCGAAAGAAAGGAATTCAAGTGTATTTTATTATATTGTAATTGAAAGCCCCCAACGCTATTTGTGAACTCTGATTTATAAAAGAAAATTTAAAATCATATGTTTCAATTTTCAAACGTTTATTGTTTATTATTCATTATATTACGGGGTGTTACATTTATGGTATCAGAGCAGTTCTTTCCTTTCGACCTGAGGGAAAGTAATCTAGATCCCACTGCGACACTCTCATCTCAAGCTTCTTGACCAGAGGTGAGACCCATACAAATGAAAATTTTTGAATGTCAAGTGAATTTGTATATGTTTGATACTATTGCTGAGTATATTTGAAATGAACCGAATGGGTTTATGTTTGCATAGGGAACACCGACAATTGACAATGTAAAAGAAATCATTTATGGAAACCAAAGAGAATAGAATTCTTTGGAAACTAAGCAGGATCCCTTAGTGATTCAAAGAATTGGATATTCTGAGTATGCACCCAATTGCAAACAGGAAACATAATTGGTATGAACACGATTAGTCGAGAGTGTAAATGTTGAGTTTTTGGACTAATCGAAAGTTAAAGTTTTATACAAAGGAAATTTAATTAATGTCAATGCATTCGAGCATGTAGTACAGGAACTCAATCGAATTGCGAGGGCTACTACCATCGATTAAATGTAGTGTTGGAAATGGCCAATCCGACACTATATCTATCGGGAGGTGAAGTCACCGAAATTCAAAAGTTTGTGCACTATCGCGAATTTGTAACGATTTCCTATGTATGAAACCTTAATGCCAATGATATGCTTCTCTTTGCTTTGCTATGTTTAATTGTCTATGTTTTGAATATATGTGTTTGATGACTAATTTTGTATCAAAGTAATTGGACAGGGGTTAGAAATGGAGCCGCACAAACCAAATAAATTACGATCTCGATGCTAATCTAACCAAGTGATTAAATTCACATTGATTAGACTAGTATCTAGGAGAGTGAAAAATAATGTTTAAAGTAAAGCAATAGTTGGTTCCATAGCTAATCTCGATTCAATTAACTGTGACCCCAAATGTGAAACAAGCATTGAGTACTGACCAATTGAATTTGAACCGCACCAATTTGATTTGCGAATATAAAAGGACTTTTGCCTAACTTGGGGAAGCGGTTCGGATTCAATCAAAAGGTCCTCACAATATGATTATATGCGGAATAGTTTAGCATTAAAGCAAGGGGACGGAAATTAGAGGTGGAATCAGGAGAATTGAAATAACTTCTTGCCCGATTCTAATCTAAACGAGTGATTTATTTCACATCGCTTAAATTAGAATCCACGAAGAACAATAACAACTTTTAAATTAGATTAGTAGTTGACTCCACCACTAGTTTAGTTTCGATAACTTTAATACTAAACAAAAGATAAGTAGGGAGTCCTAGCAATTCCTATCGATTGAACTTAAACCCCCAAGTGACAACACTTGGATTTATACATGACAAGAGATTCTTTTTTTACTCAAGCAGAACTAAGGGTTTAACTTTAATTGGGAGGTCTTTGCTCAATGTTTTGGAATAGGCCCATAATAGTATATGTGTGTATCTATATACATATGTATGTGTTGTTCTACATGTATATGTGTATACATAACACACTTGATGGTACTATTATAAATAATAGGTGTTGTGCTAAATGATCGTGGTGCATTGCATATGTTTGTTTATTCGTATGTTGCGTTCATGCATACTTTCGCTTAATGCTACTAAGTTATTTGCTTATTTGTATATGCAGATGGCCAGACTATAGTATTAATATTTCTTGGTTGTTATTATATTCGGCTGTTGTATTTTGTGGCGGATATTTTTACAACGCAAGTTATTAAACGTTTTTGCAACATGATTCCAAACCATTTCTAAAACTAATTTTGTTGCAATTTCCATTCAATTTCAAAAGGCTTCCCGATATAAGGGGAACTCCTATTTTCAGACCCAAGCTTATTTTTGTATATTTGAATGAATATATCTACATATTTGCATATACCAAAAAGTTTATGTTATGATTGAGATGGATCCAAATTTTTGAAAATGCTATTAAATGATAATTTGGGACTAAGAGCTTTTTAGCCACCATTCCCATATTTAAAAGTCCCAAATCCATTTCAATCACAACAGTGACTAAAAGTATTATTTTCTGGATTTGCTTTAAAATTATGAACTTTTGTGTTTTGTCCTAGGAGTAGGAATCCTAGATAGTCCTTAGTGAGTTGCCAGGATTATGGGACTAGTTAGTAGTTGTGAAATCCTAGGATAGATAGGACTATTATTTATGCATATTGGTTGTTGTCTGACTGACCTATGTGCTTGATATTTGTGAGTGAATAGTATTACGATTATTTGTTTGTGTATATGAATGTTCAAAATAAATTTCAAAAGGGGTGCACCGAACCACAATTATCCCAAATGGATTGTGAGGTTACACGACAAATTTTTAAGAAAGTAATAAGGGATGCGAGGATTTCTAAGTAATCGATTGGTGATTTAACCCATGTGCTTTAACCAAGTCACTCGTCGATTAAATAAGAATTCTCCATATATAAACCCAAGTCCACTGGGAACGAGACTCAATTTTCAAACTTGAAGAAGAAGGGAATGTAAATGTTCTAAATTTTGGAAACTCACTAAACTAATTTTTTTTAAAGTAACAGCATATTCCTTTTCTTTGAGACTGACGAATTGAAACAAGATTATACTTCCTCATCTAGAGTCTTGTGAAAGTAGATGGAGGTAGCTCTTTATGGTGACGTGCACAAATTCAATGGTTCAGTGAATTTCCAAGTAAATTCCGTGTTCCTTCATCTTGGGAGGAACCTGTTTCCAAGGGATTTTTGCTTTTTAAATGCAAAACTGTTTTTCTAAAAGCATCACTAGTATGGAATCTTTTTATTAAATTCTAAATCTCCATATCTGGTGATTGTTTAAACCAAAGATTTAAAAGGTAAGCGTTTTTGGTTTGGTGTTTGTCAGGAAATCAAGGTTTTCACAATGAGACACTTGGTTGATTTGAAAATTTTGCATAAGTACCCAAAGGTTGAATCAATGTTTCATATAATATATCAAGCCAATTGGAGCAAGATTGGTGTTTCAAACAAAATGAATTTAAAGTACTCTAATCGGTTTGATAATTCTATTCAACCTTTGGTTAAGTTCCGGTGATGTCCCTTTAAATTTTGAGGCCATTGAGAGTCCGCTTACTACCTTCAAATGAAATTAATTTAGGTTCATTCCCAACAATTACTAAATTTTTAACCAAGTGGTCATAGGATTACAAATGAACCTAATAGACTCTGACTGACCTGAACATTTATGATGATGTTTTCTTTATACAGGGACACCACTTGCACGATTTTCATAGCACTGGGGAATCGTGTTGCTGAAAATGTATTCATGATTTCAAATCATACAAGTCCTTTTTCCCCGAACCCCTTTTTGAACCGGTTTTCAAAAACATGGTGATCGTTATGAATGTGTGTGGGTGTAGAGGTAGGATTTATCCCTAAGTTATGTAAGGAAGACACGAACTAGCTTAGGAGGAAGTAGGGTTGAGCCATGTGTCCGGTTGTATTGCATGATTGCTAGGAATGTGATATGTGTGCTCGAATTTGGTATGACGTTTGTACTTGAATTATATGTTATTGGGAATTGTTGTTGTGTATGCTTAAACTTTGAATGACCTTTACATGATCTATGTTTGTTTGAATAATGAATGTGGTTGTCTAGGGCCTAAGAATAGCGGAGAGGTTGTAAGTTTTGGGATTAGACTATAATTAGATCCTTGAGGGCATTAGCGGGTATAACGTATTAGTACCCTTCATCGAGTGCAAGAGCTTAGCGGTGTACTATTGCAAAGAAGTATGCCGAATCCAAGTGGGGGAGTAGAGTGAATACCTCGAGCGAAGGACCTTATGTAGGGATGGTTCTCCATTAAAGGAAATTGAACGGAATTTCGGGGACGAAATTCTAATAAGTGGGGGAGAATTGTAACATCCCGTTATTTCTAATACTTTTAGTAAAATAATTAAATGATTTAATATGATGTTTTCAAGATTTGAGTCTCGGAATAAAATTCTGATTTCATCATTATATTTGAAATATGTTTTCTAGTCAAAATAAGTATAAATTTGTTATCATATGTTTTCCAAAAATAAAGTAGTACTTTTATTTAGTTTAATTAACATTTTGACAGGGAGCTCAAGTGGCAAGCCTTAAAGACATTTTTATAAATAGTTTCTTTAGAAAAATATGTTTAACTTAATATTTTGAGCGTCATTGTAAATTTTCATAGTGTTCGGAGGCTGTTTTATTTTTAGCTTCTGGACTGGTTTAATAAATTACCGGTATAAGTTATATATAATAATTTGCTATTTCAAAATTATAAATATTATTTTTTACCAAGTTTAATATCGGGATTGAGAAAATATATTTACTTTTGAATTTTTATACTTTTTCTTACGCAATAGCTATCCGGATGGACCGGTAACTTTATTATTTTCTAATTAGTTTTGAGTAATTAAAAATACAATATTATTGTACTTAAATGTATTTTATTTTTAAGATCGTCAAACTTTTAGCTATAATCCAAAATACCTACACACATTGATCCACAAATGAGAACAAAATATAAAAATTTTATTTAATTTCCTATCAACTACCCAAATACCCCCACCCCACCGGAGAATAAATTAAAAGAAAAAGAATGAGTAGAAAGAAAGTGACGGGAGAGAGAGTGCAGCGTGAGAGAGAGAAAGAAACAAAAGAAAAAGAAAAACGGTGAGAAGAAGAGGGCTCGACAAAGATGAGGAAACTTAAGGTTTTCTAACTTCTCGATCCAATAACTCAAGATCCAACCGTCCAATCTCAAATCTTTCTTAGGTAATTAATATCCTCAACTCCCTCTATCCATCTATATAATTTATTTGACGATCTGTCAATATTTTTAGTATCCCTATATTTTCAAATAAAGAGATGTTTATGACAAAAGTGATATATTTTTATTGTACAATGATATATATTTATTATTTTGACAAAAATGAGTTTATTTGATATATATTTTTAATGTTATAATTAGTTTTAACACATGTCCCTATTTAGATCCAACACGTTGCTATTGACCTTGACCCTGGAGCAAGTCGCGGATGTTAACGTGGCTCTGTTGTTATTGCTAGGATTTCCAGGTAAGGGGAGTCTCTTTTCCACACTTTGGGTTAGGGATAGTTAGGGTGTATAATAGGATTTAAGTTTAATACTTAGACCGGGTTGTGGGTAGCAAAATGGTTTTGAAATAAAATTGATTTAGGAGTGATTAGTATGTTTATGGTTAATTTTATATTAATTAAATTGTTTATATTAAATTCTCTTTTTATTGATATTAAAGTAGGGAGTGAAGAACCCTAGGGAGTTGACTTACATTCAATGTACTCTGAGACATACCTGAGTATGTCGATTGATTTGTGATATTGGTTGATGGTTGATAAATTGATGTGACCCTATATGTGAGTAATTAATGGTGTATGTGTATAAATATTGAAATGGGAATGTGATGTAAAAAGGAATAATAAATTGGAATTGGAAGTGAATATATCAATATATATATATATATATAACTTGAAATTGTTGTGTGTGAAGAATGTTTGGAAATGTCTGACTTGGGTAATACTTGGTAAATGGTGGTTTGGTTTGTGAATTAAAGGAATGATTATGTCTGCTAAAAGTGATGAAAATGAATATTTGATATTACTTGCAATTCTCTGAGTAATTGATGAATAGTGTGAATGTTGTACTTGACTTTTGTGAATAAGTTTTGATATGGAATAAAAGGAATGCAGTGTAGTTGATCCTTCGATGCCCCGGCACACTAGGTGCCCTGCTAGGTGGTGAATTGCCTGCTAGGGCCTAATTGCCTGTCAGGCAAATTGCCCATTAGGTCCTAAATTCCCGTTAGGCGTCGGTGCACCAATGGATCAATACACTGTATAACCACCTGAAAAAGTTAATGAATTGTGAACTGGAATTGAGAAATGAATAATTAATGGAAAGGTAATTAATTGCGTTGTCCTAACGGGTGATGCCTAATGGGTGTCTCAGTCCTGACAGGTGTAAAGTCCCTAGTAGGTGCCGAATTGCCTAGCAGGTGCGCTAATTCCTAGTGGTGCAAAAATAAAAATAAAAAGAAAAAGAGAATATGGTTTGTATGTTGTCCTCTGACTGTGAGGAGACATACAATGTATATGTGGTTTGTATGTTGTCCTCTGACCGTGAGGAGACATACAATGTATAAGTGGGTTGTTGGCCTCTGACCGTGAGGTGACATACAGTTTTATGAAACATGGAAAGAGAATGAATATGGAAATTTATTTGGATATTGAAAATATGTGATTGTGATACATTTTATTAATTCATGACTTGATTTAATTATTATCCTTGAGTTTTTATTATATACCGTTTTACTATCATTTAATCCACTGTGTTGTGAAAATGTCTCACCCTTATGTGGTTAACATTTTAGGTACTTGAGCAAGGAGCTTGGAGATCAGAGTGCTCAGCGGATCAGTCGAAAGAAAGGAATTCAAGTGTATTTTATTATATTGTAATTGAAAGCCCCCAACGCTATTTGTGAACTCTGATTTATAAAAGAAAATTTAAAATCATATGTTTCAATTTTCAAACGTTTATTGTTTATTATTCATTATATTACGGGGTGTTACACTAGCCACCTTCTAGGAAGGGTTCTAGGCCCAAATGATCCCAAAAAGAATGTCCAGAAAATTTTAGGTCAATGTCCTTAATCTATTAAGCAGTAAACTAATTGGCCCATTATTTTGAGCCTTATTGTTTCTAAAGAACCAAACTATCTTCGTTGCCAACTCATTCTGAAGCAGTGCAAAGACTTGATGCGGATGCATAGCTTGATGTCTGAATACGCGTCTGTTCCTCTTCATCCACACCCCATAGACACAACCAGCAAAAACAACCATAATCACTTGTTGCTTCTTCTTGTTCTTGAACCCATGATGAATCCACCGCAACCAATTTGGGAACCTATATTGAGAAACCTCCACACCTACCCAGTTCCCAGCTTCCTCGATCAATTGACGGCTCCATGCACAATCGAAGAATAAATGACTCCTTGTTTCCTCCGCTCCTGCACACAGCTCACACAGAGGTGACGCCTGAAGGAATGGCAGATTGTCCTTCATCCTCAAGCTGTCATGAGCCAACAACCAGAGGATGAAGTTGTGTTTCGAGATGCTGACTGGATTCCAGATAAGACGATGATGATTGAAAACTTGCAGCTCACCAATGAGGTACTCATACCCTTCCTTAATTGAATACTCTTGCTGATTTGCAATTAAGATCTGAAATAAGTCACTTAGTCTGTTTCGAGCTTTTAAAATCTGTCTCCAATGCCAATTAGTGGCTTGTGAAGGTTGCATAGCTTGAAAGCTCACCCTTTTTAAGTAGACTGCATTGATCCACCTAAGCCATAGTGAGTTCGATCTTGTTACTAGCTATATGCCAGGCCTGATTCCCCAAAGCTGCTATATTCCACACTTGCATGTTATGGAAACCCAGCCCTCCATATTTTTTATCTCTGCACACCATTGTCCAACATACCTGTGCCTTAGCTCTCCCCCTTTTTTTTCTTTACCCCATAAGAAACCTCTACAAAGTTTTTCAATTTCTCTAATAACTGTCTTTGGAATGATGAAAGTAGTTGCCCAATAAATGTGCATCGCCATTAAGACAGATTGAATGAGCTGAGCTCTTCCCTGGAAAGAGAGATTCCTAGTTGTCCACATAGTAATCCGTTTAGTCACTCTCTCCACCAAGCTCCTGCAAGTTGCCACACTCCATTTTTTTGCTGTTAGGGGAAGTCCCAAATAAGTAAATGGGAAAAAGCCCCTTCTGAACCCTGTCAAATCAACTATCCTCTGTTCTAAAGCACCATTCACACCAGCTATGAAGATCTGGGATTTTGATTGATTAGCCCTTAGACCAGAACTTGTAGCAAATTCATTAAAAGCATCCACTAGTGTTCCCACACTCTCTTCACATGCTTTGCTAAAAATCATCAAGTCATCAGCAAATGCCAGATTGACCAAACCTACCCTTTTACACAATGGGTGAAATTTGAATTCCCTTCCTCTAGCAGCAGCCAGAAGTTTCCTGGTTAGCATCTCCATAACAATGACAAATAAGAGGGGGGACATTGGGTCCCCCTGTCTTAGCCCTCTGGAACTAGTGAATCTATCATGAACTCTGCCATTAATCACCAACTTAAAAGACACTGTTCTTACACACACCATCACCCAATCAATGAATTTCTGTGGAAATTTTAGAGCTATCATACTGGCCTGTAAAAACTCCCAGCTTACACTATCATAGGCTTTCTTCAAATCTATTTTCATTAGGCATCTTGGAGACACATTTTTCCTCCTATACAATCTCAGTAGATCTTGAGTTATGAGAACATTGTGAAGAATAGATCTATCCTTTATAAAAGCAGCTTGATTGTCATGAATCAAATCAGGCAGGCAAGCTTGTAACCGGTTACAAATCAACTTAGAAATAGCTTTATAAATCACATTGCAACAGGCTATTGGCCTAAAGTCACTAACATAGTTAGGACAATCAGCCTTAGGAATTAGGACCAATAGAGTTTGATTTACCTCCTTTAGAAGCCTCCCATTTCTGAAAAAATCCTGGACAGCCTCCACAACATTTGAACTTATAACAGGCCAAGCAGCTTTATAGAAAGCAGCACCATATCCATCTGGCCCAGGGGCCTTATCATCTCCCATTTGGAAAAAACAGAGTTTTATCTCCTCAGCCTCAACAGGTTTCAAAAGAGCCAACTGTTGAGAAGGAGTTAGCACCCTCCCTTGTTGAATGTCAATCTCTGGAATGCAGCAATCTCTTCTTTCACCTTTCAGTAGATCCTTAAAGAACACTTCAAAAGCCTGCACTATGTCAGTCTGCTGAGTAAAGACTCTTCCCTCATTGTCTTGAATCCTCAACACTCTGTTTCTATACCTCCTTTGTCTGATGCTCTGGTGAAAAAACTTTGTGTTCAAGTCCCCTTCACAAAGCCACTCCTGCTTAGCTTTCTGCCTCAAAAACATAAGTGCAGCTTGATACACCTCTGAATACTCCTTTCTAGCTTCCTTTTCCATTTTCTGAAGATGATTATTCAAGGGGTCTAGCTGTAGCATATCCTGAATAGAGTCAAGTCTCTTTCTGGCCTGAATTTCTCTCATATCAATGTCTCTGTATTTCCTGTTATTCAAGTCTCTCAGGCCAGGCCTAATGTTGTCCAAGTTTCTCATAAGTCTGAACATAGCAAATTCTTCACCCTCCTGTTTCCAATTGCTATTAACAGTGTTGATGAACTCACTATCTAGAGTTAAGTGATTTAGGAACTTAAAAGAATGCTCCCTTCTGATGGTTGTGTTGGCCCAGTGAATAATCATAGGACTATGGTCAGACACACCACAGTTCATGAACACAGTGTAGGCTTCAGGCCATGTAATGCACCATTCACTATTCACCAGGGTTCTGTCTAGCTTGCTTGAGATTGCATCCCCCCCATCCTGTTTGTTTGTCCAAGTGTAAAAACAACCATTGCATTGCATATCCTCTAGTTGGCAGTGATAAACCATGTCTTTGAAGTCCTGCATTTGGTGTGTATCCAGAGAAAGTCCCCCCATCTTCTCTTGGTGGTTTAAACAGCAATTAAAATCACCCATTAACACCCATTTTTCCTGCACACCATCCCCAATCTCCTTCAAATCATGCCATAATGTCACTCTTCTATCACTATCATTATGTGCATAGACAAAGGTAATATAGAACACTGTTTGATCAGGGACATAAATTACCTTGCAATGTACATACTGACTAGAGTGACTCTCCACCTCCACATCATACATGTCTGTTTTCCAAACCACCCAAATTCTACCAATAGGGTGATCATCTAAATTAATAAAGGACCCCCATCCAGCAAACATCTTATTTATCACCACATCATAAGAGTTGGCTCTAAGTTTATTTTCAAGTAAAGCAAAAATACCTATGTTACAGTTATTAATCATACCTCTAACCTCTTTTTGTTTTAGGGGCTGGTTAATTCCCCTTGTATTCCAAGCTCCTATATTATCCATTAAGGATAAGGGCAGAACTCTCCCCTTTGTTGAACTTTCCCTGAACCTTTCTTCTTGTCATAACAGGAGTCCAAACCCTCTCCTTCTGATTCCCTTCCTCAATCTTTGGCAGTTTACTTGTGACATCATCAGGTTGAGAGTCCCTCACCACAGAAACTGATCCCTCAACACACTGTGCTTCTAGTACTTCTTTCACAGCCCTAGAAGCTGATTCAATATTTTCCACAGGTATCACTCCCTCTTCTAGTTGTTTATTCAAGTGAAGAGCCTCATCCACCTTCTCAGTATCCTCTCTTGAGGGTTTTATTTTTTCTATCCACACTTTCTTGGTCTTCTTTCTGCAAGATTTACTATCATGTCCATACATGGAACATGATGCACAGAGCACTGGTTTCCATTCATAGTCTATTTTCTGAGCTATGACGTTTTCCTTCTCATCTTCAAAAAAAACCTCCTCTGGCAGAATAGTTGGATTAACCTCAACTAACACCCTGGCATAACTGATGCGGTTCCTTTCTTTTGTGACATTATCAACCATTATTGGTGTGCCCACAAGGCTTGCAATCTTGCTCAGGGCTGGCACCCCCCAGAATTTAAGGTTTAGATTGGGTAGCTGTATCCAAACTGGAACAGTTGAAAGAAAACTTTTAGTCACAGGTTTCCCTGTCCAAGGAGCGATAATCAAGGGCTTTCTATCAAAATGGTAGATTCCTACATCAAGAACAGCATTCACTGCCTCAATAGTGTTGAACCTATTCACCATAGTGCCATCACCATTCATAAGAACCTTATCAATCCCATGATGTCCCCAAATTTTCCTTATGTATCCATTAAGCATAGCATATGGGGGGCGGGCACCAAGCACATAACACACGATTGCCTGTTTCCAATATTGTTCTTCACTTTCAATATCTGTTACTGTTATTTTACCCACTGCCACTCCATCCTTTATTACTGGCTTTACAAAATTCAATTTGTCTCCTGCATTTCGTAATTTTGATATGTCCAAATTATCCCAAACAAATGCTTTCCTAACCACTTCTACTATGTTTTCTTTTGCTGTGAGGCTATGAGCATCAGGCTGTTCTTCAATAGGCTCATCAGTAGCCTTAGGATCGTCAGCAACAACCTTGCCTTTGATCCTGGATCGGAGTTCATCTAGTTTTTGCAAGATTGACGCGGCTTTCTTGGGGCTCAAGGCATCAATGTCTTCTAAGTCTTCATCATCAATGTGTTGGAGGTCGAGAGTCTTTGGTATTTTTGTTGGGGAAGGGGTGTGGGGTGAGGGGGACTTGGGTGGACGTCCTTTCTTTTTAGCCATGGTGGCTAGCGGCGGGGGTGGACAACCACCGCGAGGCAAGAGAAGGAAACCAATGTAAAAAACCCTAGCAGAGAGTGAAATTTTTGGTTTTTCATGTTAAATCTTTTGTTAGACCTTTTTGTTAAACCATGATCTATGTGTATTTCCATGTTATTTGATAAATAAAAATTTGATTTGTGAAAAAGTTCAAGTTTCTAGTCTTGCATGTTATTTTTGTGATAATCTTAGTTGGTCTAAGTGTATGTATGTGATTACCTTTATTTGATGTGTGAAAACAAGATATGATCTAATGTTTGATTATGTGTATGATTTATTTTCAAGAAGGCCATTCGGCCAAGCTTGGAAGTGATAAGATCTATGCTTTTTATTTTGAGAAAAGTGGATGCATGTTTGTTCTAAGATTAGATCTAATGATTTTAAGAACATGCATGTTGTTTTCATAAAGTTAACATGAGATCATTAATTGTGGTTTAAGATTAAATGATGAACTTGAGTTTATTTTATGTATGTTAAAAATGTTTGAAAAAGATTTTGTTTTAAATACATTGATGCATGTTGATGTGGTATGTTGTTTTGAAAAAGTTGCCTTGAAATCCTATATGCTTTGATGTGATTATATGACTTTTGTATGTGTTGAAAAATGAATGAAAAACCTTGTTTTCTTGCATATTGACATTCGGCCATCCTAGGGAGAAGTAGGAAGCTAGGCTTGTTCCTCATATAGGTAGCATGCATGATAAGATTAAGTGAATTTAGGAGTTTTAAAGTACATGCATGAATTAATTGAATTTAAAAGAAAATATGTGTGATGGTTTGTGATTTAAGTTGTTGTGTTGATTTAAGTTATGAAAATGAATTAAAAGTTGTTTATTTTTCCTATTGCATGCTCACGGTTTTAACATTAAAATAAAGAAAATAATTTCATGAGTTATGTCTTTAATTGTGCACTAAATCCTTGCAAATTTTATGTGTATAAATTCGGTCAATACATGTTTAAAATGGTTGAACAATTGTTTTCATGGAATGATGTGTGATTATGGCTATATTCCTAAATGCCTAGTGTTATGTGTTTGATGAAGTGATGTATGTTCCTTTTTATCTTATTAATTTGAATTAATGTTGATTCAATGATTTTTAGTTTTAAAAATTTATTTGTGATTAGAAAATTATTAAACCTGTGTGATTCGGTTTTGTTGAATTAATTAAAAGGATTAAGTTAAATCATTTTCTTAAGAGTAATTAAACTAGTTTATTAAGATTATAATTTAATGGTCTTGAATGATTAAAAATGTGACTTGCCTTATGTGTGTTTGTGGATGCTTTAAACTTTGCATGTGTTGCTCTTATGCTATTTGAATGTGTTTTGGAAGAGATTTATATTAAATTGGAAATTGTTCTGAATTTGTGTTGTGAGGTGTATGTTCGGATTTTAAAGGAACTGAAAACGTTTTCTCTAAAAATTATGATTTAGACAACTTAAGTTTTAAATGACATTCTTTGATCAGTGTTTGATGATGCTGTGAAATTTGGAAATTAAATAAATTAATCTGATTGGTTTTGAAGTTTACCTTCCTGAATTTTTGTAAAGATTTTCAAAAGAGTTGTTTTCTTAAGATTTCATTCAACGTTTAAAGAAAATGATTTTTCAACCAAAGTGTTTTAAATTAAGATAAATGGATTTTGTTTTGATAAAAAGATTATTTTAGAATTTGTTTTAAAGTTTTCTTGAAAAACCTTTTTATTAAAGAAATGATTTGAATTTGAAATCTTTTTGGATATTGGCAATGTGCTTTTAAAAAGGGAATTGTTTCAAAGTATTTCAAAACGAAATTAAGTATCCACGTAAATCGTTTCTAATGCACGGTAAAAATGTTCTAGTTCGGGTGTCGGACGCGAAGAAAGCGTGGCAAGGCTAACGACTGGGAAATCTTGGGAAACTCTCGGATGTTTCGTCATCGAGGTGAGTGAGAGTGTTGTGATCCCGCAACGTGGTTGCTCACAATCCGAATAGATGGATTGTGAGAGTACTGCGAATTAGGCGATATAGATATTTGTGCTAGATGTTTACCTGTTTTGTTTATGTGCTAAATGTTTATTTGTTGTGCATACTTCATTCTGTTTAGAAATTGTTCGATTATGTTTGAATAATGAAATGATAATGAGATAAGACTGAAAAGAGAAAAGAGACGCGAATAAGAGATATGAGAAATAATTAATTAAGAAATAAGTGATGAGTTAAGACTAAAGAAGAAAGAAAGTGCGGATAAGAATTATAAGGAATGATTGAGAAGGAAATAAAACGCGAAGCGAACGAAATTGTGAAAACGATAAATAATGAATAAAAGAGAATTGATAACGAGTTGCGAAAGAAATGAAATAAAAGATGATGTTTGAGATGATAACAAGACATACCCGACAAGGCGAGTGGAAGCGTGGTGATGATGATGCTGCTGATGGTGTTGCTGAGGAACAACTAAGGAGAGTGATGCTGATGATGCTGCGGAGCAACAATCGAGGAGAACGATGACTGATGGTGCCACCAAGTAACAACTGAGGAGCAAGCTGTTGATGATGATGCTGCTGATCAATGATGATGAGGAAGATGCTGAGCATGAGCTCATGAGAATAATGATAATGAGATGAAAGAGAAATGAGGCATGAGGCCAATGAGATTCTTTGGGGGAACGGATTGCGATTAGTGGTCGGGCTTCGTTGAAGGGATGTACCAAGGACGAGCCTACTATTAGGATTCAGCCGCTAATTAAAACGCTAAAACCTTAAAAGACTTTAAAAGACATTTACAAACGCGGTGAGGTATGAGTGTCGTACCGAAGTAGTGGAGAGGAAGATACTATGGGTATCTGCGGATACTCAGGTGGAGATTGCATGAGGGGAGGACGATGACGGTGAAACATCAAGAAGTCTAGAGTACTTTCTAGGCAGAACGAACCCCACATGTGGCGTACTAACGTGGTAGGGACTGGGTCCAATGCCGTGGTAAGTTCTGCACCGGAACTAGAATTGTACTGTCGCCCCCTTGATTGCAAGTCTAGAACAGTGAAAGGGACTGGAACGGGGCATTTGAGATTGCCGCTAGGAGCGTGCATTGATTATATGATATGAATGAAATGATATGATTGAATTGATTTGAGGCTGTAGTCCTCCTGGTCTGGGACCAATTGATTGTGAGACAGTTGTCGTGCCCGCGTGGTAAAGGTCCTGTACTCCGGTTTGCTTCCGACTAGGTTGGGTGGATGACCGAGGAGATGTAGATGTGTGTGACTTACTCAATGATGACGTTCCCCCATCATTGAGCGAACCGGAACGATAAAACTTAAAAGACTAAGATGTACCAAAGAAAAGTACAGCAAAGATATCAAGTATTGAATAAGAATTATAAGACAAGCACGAGAAATGATTCATGGCGTAATAAATCTTGAGGCAACGATCGAAGAAAGAATGGAAAAGATTTGTGAGTGTTATGTAATGAAAGGTTCAAGAAGAAAAGCATAATGAGTATCGGAATGATTGAAAAAGTTGGGATGTAAGCGTAATGAATTATTTGGTTCTGATTGATGATATTTATATGTTTTGAACATTATGATGTGCTTTGTTATATGTGATTCATATATGCTATGTGAATAACATATTATATGCATATCTGTTGATGATTATGTGATTGCATCATGATAAGTATCTAGATTATACTGTTGTAGTTATATTATCTGTCTACCTTTATATTGAATCTACCCTGAGACCGCAAGGTCAACCCGTTAGTGTTCGGAACATTGACTCTCTCCTACCATGTTGTCGTATCGGCAATTGCTGATATTGCAACTGGTAGATGGCGTAGCGTGTAGCGATCCACCTGTGTTCCTGCAAGGAGAAGTAAGTGCAAGACGAATCTCTGGAAGAGACTACTGAGATGGTTGATGACGACAATGCTTCTGGTGGACCGAGAACTTGGGCTGCTAAGATCCGGAGTAGACGACAAGTCTTAGGGAGTGTGACTAGAGGCTAGGTATTTCCCCTCAGAGCATGGTATTCCATTTAAGTGCTTAGTTACCTTAGCTCTATCATACTGTACCCCGGCTAAAGTTTTATTCAACACTGATGTTTTGAAATTAAGTAATGGGCAATACTTTTAAATAATGATTTGTGAAACGGGTTTCAAAGTGCGGTGTCTTGTGACATCTCGGTTTGGAACTTGAAAGGTTTATGCAATGTGAGAACATAAGTTTTTAAGTGTAACTGTGTTTCGAAAATCTAAATGTTCTCACCTTGTGTAACTCTTGTTAAAAAAAATGGCCCTAATTTTCACTATATTGAATTTAAGTAAGTTAAGTTTTCAAGTTGCCGAATCGGGGTGTTACAGTTGTGGTATCAGAGCAATGGTTAATCTAAGTAACCTTATGCATGGACATACATACTCTGATGTGTGTCTCAGTGTATGCGTTAGTATTAAGATAGCGATAGATAAGGATAGAAGTGCTAGGAGTACGCTTACGTTTTCCAGAAGAGTGTAGGCTTTCGTCGACGGCGAAGACGAGGAGCGGAGATCAGTGTCGTCATGGGGTGTTGATGCGTGATTCGGAACTTCTTTCGTTGAACTCATCTTTGATGTAAACCCCTTTGTTTGCAATGACCCTTAAGCTATGAGATCTTGTCCCTTGACTCGAACTCTCTTTTATTGTTGAAGCCTTTCTGGTGAAAAACCCTATGTGCTGCCAGATTGCTTTGACATGACATTTGAAAAAGCTTTTCCTAAAGTCTTAAACCATTGTCTTGACGAAGCCTTAATTGATGATGAACCCAAAGCTTTCTCTTTTAATCTTTTGACCAGACATTTATCCTTCCTAAAATTTTGATGAGACTTTTGGATCCTGACACCTTATCCAGTTACAAAGATAGTTTTAAGTTGGGAAGTGAATTGTGAAGTGATGTTAGGTAAGGGTTGTACAGGCTAAGGAGAATGAGGATTAGTAAGTATGGATTAAAGGATTTATGAGTTCGGAAAAAAGTAGGAGTATCTTTTGAGTCTTAGGTAAGTGGTGAGTTATGTAAGGTGATTAGGATTAAGAGTTTTGATGCCAAATTGGTTAAATTAATGGTTTAGATGGTGGTAAGATGAGGAAGAAATTAAGGTGATATTTAGAATTTAGAGTCATAAGTGTCTTGATCTGAGTCGTAAAATGGTTAGATAGCGGTGAATAAGTGTTGATATGGTAAAGTCGAACAGATAAGATGGTGAAATTTGTGGTTAGAATCTTTAAGTGATTGACCCAAGGTTAGGTAAAAAGCTAGGATTTGATGTGGTAATTGATAATAGGTCTTTGAGTTGGGGAATTTTGATGGTTTAGAATAGGAGGAAAATCGTGGGAAGTGGAAAAAGGATTTAGAATTATCTAAGTTATATGATTCAGTGTTAGAGATGGGAAGTGAGATGGTGCATGTTTCTTGAGGATTAGTGGTTGTTAGAGTAAGAGAAAGATTTAATAGTAACCATAGAAGTCTGATAAGAGTACTTATTTGGTGAGATATAAGGTAATAAGAGGATAGATTGAAGCTAAGTGATGGGAAAATTTTGTAAGATTGATCAAAAGTGGATAGGAGTATTTAGAGGTTAAGTTTGTAATCATGAATGTGGTGTGTAGAGGTATGAGTCATTTAAGTTGGGGAGTAGTAGGAGATGTGAGTCTGGAGGTGTAGCTCGTCTAAGCTTGAACCAATGAAAGGAATGTAACCTTGAAGTGTGGTAGTGTCTTAACCCCAAACGAACGTAACCCTATTGTTTCTGAATCCTATTTTGATGCCAATGAACCCCCCGGTCTTTTGTTGTTAGTGAAACCATATTGTTTGTAACCCATCATGTTTGTTGTTGAAAATACCCCAAGGGATTACTTTTGCAAGTAATCTGTTTGAATTACCCTTAAGAACGATAAGAAGACGGTGCAAATTCAAAGATACGACGACTGCTGCGGTTGAAGAGGAAAAGAATTTCTTCAAGTAGCTACGCGTCCACCGATCAGACAGATTCTGCGCAGCATTTCTCGAGGACGAGAAATCTTCAAGTTGGGGAGAATGTAACACCCCGCATCTTTCCCATACGTGCGTAAACGATTTCGTCGAAATAAACCTTGAAGTTTTGTGATATAAGAGATTTTCAGAAAAGTATTTTACGTAAGAAAGAAATAAAATGTTGATTTTCAAAGATTTTTATAAACAAAATGTTTTTATAAATGAGAAGAGAATGATTTTGTTGATTTGATTTATAAGAAATAAGTGTGATTTTACCAAAAGGTGATTTTTATTTGAAATAAAGTTTTTGAGTTGTAAAATTTGTAACTTTTTTACCGCAACTCGGATTTTTACGATCTTTATATCAAAACGATCGTCATGAAACGTAGATTTAGAAAATGTGATTTTTGGAATTTTTTGGGTTGATTTATAAAAATTTATTTTCAGAACTAAGAAATACGAATTTTGGAAATTGTATTCTAAAGAAAATAAATTTATTGATTTGGCTTGAAAATTTTATGTGATGAGTGCTTGATTTAATGTGTGTGTTTGATGTATGATTGTGTGAATATGATTGTTAGAATTAATTGCTTTGTTATGTGAGTAGATAATTATAAATGAATATGATTAAGAAATAAAATGTAAAATGCAAGAATATGAGTGTGTATATGGGTGTGATACGGTTTAGGTAGGTGTATGTATATATGTTCATATTATACGTGTATATGTGTGTATGAGTGTAGGGCAAGTTTAGATTTTTATTTGATGGAACAAGGAACCAAACCTAGAACCAAACTAAGTTAGAACTAGTAACCAAACCCTAACTAAATACTAACTAATACTTAGCCCTAAGTGACCCCTAAAACACTAGGCTACTCTACCTTGTCCCCTTGCATATGATAAAATCCACCCATGCATCTTTTTGGAAGACCAAAATTACCCCTCCCATTGTGTTATAGCCGAACCAAACTCAAGGGAACAAGAGGGGGAATGAATTTGCTTATAAATACTTGAAGCCCTTAGTTCATTTCCACTTCATTCCATTTCATTTCTTCACATCCACTCCAAACACCACTCTAAGAACCCATTCCACTCTTAGAGAAAGAAAAGAAAAGAAAAAGAAATAGAGAGAAAGAGAGAGAGAGTTGGCCGTGAGCTTGAGGAGGAGGAAGAAGGAGGTTTCAAGCTTAAACAAGTCTCAATCTTGTAGATCAAGAGTGTTAGGAGCTAGAAGAACCAAACCTTTTCATGATAGGATTCGAAGAGCATGAAAGAAGATTTTTAATAGTTTAGTTTTCTCTTTTGTTTGAAGATCTATTTCATTTTCTTCTTTGCATGTTCATTTTTATGATTTGAGAGATGAACTTATGTGTTGATCTTCTTTAATCTTGGACTTTAAAGACCTAAAATAATTTGTAATATGTTAGATTTGATGCTTAATGTTTCGGTTAAGGTGCTTTTGTTGGATCTAATATTTTTCTAACTAAAATCTTAAAGATCTAAAGGAAAACTAAGATTTTTGTGAAAACTAAAATGAATCTCTTTGCATGTCTATTTTTCTTTATTTAAACCGTGATTTATATGTGTTTATGTGATGATTTGATAAATAAATCCATGATCTAAGTTTGTTTATTATTAAAGTGAAATTTTTGGTTTTTCATGTTAAATCTTTTGTTAGACCTTTTTGTTAAACCATGATCTATGTGTATTTCCATGTTATTTGATAAATAAAAATTTGATTTGTGAAAAAGTTCAAGTTTCTAGTCTTGCATGTTATTTTTGTGATAATCTTAGTTGGTCTAAGTGTATGTATGTGATTACCTTTATTTGATGTGTGAAAACATGATTTGATCTAATGTTTGATTATGTGTATGATTTATTTTCAAGAAGGCCATTCGGCCAAGCTTGGAAGTGATAAGATCTATACTTTTTATTTTGAGAAAAGTGGATGCATGTTTGTTCTAAGATTAGATCTAATGATTTTAAGAACATGCATGTTGTTTTCATAAAGTTAACACGAGATCTTTAATTGTGGTTTAAGATTAAATGATGAACTTGAGTTTATTTTATGTATGTTAAAAATGTTTGAAAAAGATTTTGTTTTAAATACATTGATGCATGTTGATGTCGTATGTTGTTTTGAAAAAGTTTCCTTGAAATCCTATATGCTTTGATGTGATTATATGACTTTTGTATGTGTTGAAAAATGAATGAAAAACCTTGTTTTCTTGCATGTTGACATTCGGCCATCCTAGGGAGAAGTAGGAAGCTAGGCTTGTTCCTCATATAGGTAGCATGCATGATAAGATTAAGTGAATTTAGGAGTTTTAAAGTACATGCATGAATTAATTGAATTTAAAAAAAAATATGTGTGATGGTTTGTGATTTAAGTTGTTGTGTTGATTTAAGTTATGAAAATGAATTAAAAGTTGTTTATTTTTCCTATTGCATGCTCACGGTTTTAACATTAAAATAAAGAAAATAATTTCATGAGTTATGTCTTTAATTGTGCACTAAATCCTTGCAAATTTTATGTGTATAATTCGGTCAATACATGTTTAAAATGGTTGGACAATTGTTTTCATGGAATGATGTGTGATTATGGCTATATTCCTAAATGCCTAGTGTTATGTGTTTGATGAAGTGATGTATGTTCCTTTTTGTCTTATTAATTTGATTAATGTTGATTCAATGATTTTTAGTTTTGAAAATTTATTTGTGATTAGAAAATTATTAAACCTGTGTGATTCGGTTTTGTTGAATTAATTAAAAGGATTAAGTTAAATCATTTTCTTAAGAGTAATTAAACTAGTTTATTAAGGTTATAATTTAATGGTCTTGAATGATTAAAAATGTGACTTGCCTTATGTGTGTTTGTGGATGCTTTAAACTTTGCATGTGTTGCTCTTATGCTATTTGAATGTGTTTTGGAAGAGATTTATATTAAATTGGAAATTGTTCTGAATTTGTGTTGTGAGGTGTATGTTCGGATTTTAAAGGAACTGAAAACGTTTTATCTAAAAATTATGATTTAGACAACTTAAGTTTTAAATGACATTCTTTGATCAGTGTTTGATGATGCTGTGAAATTTGGAAATTAAATAAATTAATCTGATTGGTTTTGAAGTTTACCTTCCTGAATTTTTGTAAAGATTTTCAAAAGAGTTGTTTTCTTAAGATTTCATTCAATGTTTAAAGAAAATGATTTTTCAACCAAAGTGTTTTAAATTAAGAGAAATGGATTTTGTTTTGATAAAAAGATTATTTTAGAATTTGTTTTAAAGTTTTCTTGAAAAACCTTTTTATTAAAGAAATGATTTGAATTTGAAATCTTTTTGGATATTGGCAATGTGCTTTTAAAAAGGGAATTGTTTCAAAGTATTTCAAAACGAAATTAAGAATCCACGTAAATCGTTTCTAACGCACGGGAAAAATGTTCTAGTTCGGGTGTCGGACGCGAAGAAAGCGTGGCAAGGCTAACGACTGGAAATCTTGGGAAACTCTCGGATGTTTCGTCATCGAGGTGAGTGAAAGTGCTGTGATCCCGCAACGTGGTTGCTCACAATCCGAATAGATGGATTGTGAGAGTACTGCGAATTAGGCGATATAGATATTTGTGTTAGATGTTTACCTGTTTTGTTTACGTGCTAAATGTTTATTTGTTGTGCATACTTCATTCTGTTTAGAAATTGTTCGATTATGTCTGAATAATGAAACGATAATGAGATAAGACTGAAAAGAGAAAAGAGACACGAATAAGAGATATGAGAAATAATTAAGTAAGAAACAAGTGATGAGTTAAGAGTAAAGAAGAAAGAAAGTGCGGATAAGAATTATAAGAAATGATTGAGAAGGAAATAAAACGCGAAGCGAACGAAATTGTGAAAATGATAAATAATGAATAAAAGAGAATTGATAACTAGTTGCGAAAGAAATGAAATAAAAGATGATGTTTGAGATGATAACAAGACATACTCGACAAGGCGAGCGAAAGCGCGGTGATGATGATGCTGCTGATGGTGTTGCTGAGGAACAACTAAGGAGAGTGATGCTGATGATGCTGCGGAGCAACAATCGAGGAGAACGATGACTGATGGTGCCACCAAGTAACAACTGAGGAGCAAGTTGTTGATGATGATGCTGCTGATCGATGATGATGAGGAAGATGCTGAGCATGAGCTCATGAGAATAATGATAATGAGATGAAAGAGAAATGAGGCATGAGGCCAATGAGATTCTTTGGGGGAACGGATTGCGATTAGTGGTCGGGCTTCGTTGAAGGGATGTACCAAGGACGGGCCGACTATTAGGATTCAGCCGCAATTGCTGATATCGCAACTGGTAGATGGCGTAGCGTGTAGCGATCCACCTGTGTTCCTGCAAGGAGAAGTAAGTGCAAGACGACTCTCTGGAAGAGACTGCTGAGATGGTTGATGACGACAACGCTGCTGGTGGACCGAGAACTTGGGCTGCTAAGATCCGGAGTAGACGACAAGTCTTAGGGAGTGTGACTAGAGGCTAGGTATTTCCCCTCAGAGCATGGTATTCCATTGTAAGTGCTTAGTTACCTTAGCTCTATCATACTATACCCCGGCTAAAGTTTTATTCAACACTGATGTTTTGAAATTAAGTAATGGGCAATACTTTTAAATGATGATTTGTGAAACGGGTTTCAAAGTGCGGTGTCTTGTGACATCTCGGTTTGGAACTTGAAAGGTTTATGCAATGTGAGAACATAAGTTTTTAAGTGTAACTATGTTTCGAAAATCTAAATGTTCTCACCTTGTGTAACACTTGTTTAAAAAAAATGGCCCTAATTTTCACTACATTGAATTTAAGTTAATTAAGTTTTCAAGTTGCCGAATCGGGGTGTTACAAAAATAAAAATTCTTTTCATTCATATTGAATCGTCAGAGTTTTAGCGGAAGACTTCATTCAAACAAAAGGTATGAAAGCAAAACAGCTTAGTTACATCAAATCAATTATCCAAAATGCAAAATACATAAGCAGTGTTTTAGCTCGGCCAACTGGCCAAGGCCTAACTTAATTCTCCGACTCAATAACTTACTCTCCCTGTGAGGGAGAGTGATCCTGCTCGGCTGGAAACTGCGTCTGCTCGGGCTCAGTACCTGAAAAATGGTAAGGAGGTGAGCATTACACAGAACTTAAGTAATCAGTTTCTAATATGACATACCGAACTACCAAGCCAAAGACAAATAATCAATTAGCATATATAACAGATAATCAAGCAGATACATATCACATGCATACCACCTCATTTTGCTCGGTCCATGTTATTGCCCAGTATATTCTTTACCTACCAGTTATACCTCTACTTATCCGATTGACTTACCCATGTACCCTTACCTCAATTCCTACACTTAGTTACTCGGCCATCACTTTCCCTTCTCGGTAATCCATTTTCTCTCTCGGTCTCATTACTCATTATTTATCGTTTACATATTTTATAATCTTTTACTCTTCTCGGCTGCATACACCCAGTGCATGTCTTACACCATTTAGGGTCGGATTCCGGAGTGTCCATAACTGCGAGTACCCAGTACCCGTCTTACAGCTGCACATACCCAGTATGCGTCTGACGCGATCAGTGCACGCACCCAGAACTCGTCTTCTATGACCAGGAACACTACCGCCGATTCTTTTATGGAGTTAAGGAGTGTCCATAAACTGCGAGCACCCAGTACCCGTCTTACAGCTGCACCTCTCGGCATCTTACACGATCAATGCACACACCCAGTACGCGTCTTCTATGACCCGGAGCACATCCCACCGATTCCATGCTCGGAACCTCGTGTGAATCATAACTGCGAGTACCCAGTACCCGTCTTACAGCTGCGCATACCCAATATGCGTCTGACGCGATCAATGCATGCACCCAGTACGCGTCTTCTATGACCCGACCACACAACCATTTCTCTTTAATTTCTTTTATCCTTTTAACCATTTCCTTACTCGGCCTCTCTCGGCTCAGCCCTTAGTTATTCCTCTTTCTGCTCCTTTCCCTCATTACTTGACTCTTTAAATTATAATTTTCCTCCTTTAGCCTATAACCACATGTCTCATATTCACTCTTGGTTTCTTATGCTCGGTTACAGACAAGTTCTAATATACAACATAAGCAAGGAATATCACAATTCGTAACAGTAAAACAACAACATAATATGATTAAAAACACTTAGAATATATACAAATATTTCGTCACATCCCAAGGTTACATAATCTTAGTTCATCTATCAGTTTTCCTTGTCCCTTTTTATCTCTTCTCCCTAACATTAACCTATGTCTCTTCCCTAATCTAATCACCCACTCTTAGCACCCGTTATGAACACACTAGCAACCCAAACCTAAGCAAAGGTAACACTCACTCCTTACCTTAATCCGTGAGAGATAAGAGTTTGAGAGCTTGAGTGTGGTTTCTTGATGTTTGACCTCATGAGCTTAGAACCCCTTGGATCGTTCTCCCCTAGCTGCACACCCAACACAGCGAAGGTCCAGGGAACGTCTGACACGGCGAAATAGATGAGAAGGAGGAGAGAGTGGCTTCAAGTCAGTGAGTGGTGATGGAGAAGAAGAAGGATATACGTGAGTAGAAGGAATATTTGTGGAGTTGTTGGTGTTGAATCTTCAAAGAAAGATAAAGGAAACGAAAGAGAAAGAGAGTGGAAAGTGTTGTTGTGTTGTTTGTGGGTTTGTTTTTATTCTCATGTGGACATTATTTGTGCGGCTCTCATTGGAGGCTTCTTTGAGAAGCTTAGGATATGTGGACAGGGTTTATTGGCTTCTAAGGGAAGCCACCAACAGTAACTTGACAAAGACATAAAGTGATAGATGGGACAGCTGTACGGAAGGCGCGAAAACCAAAGGATTAACAACTCACTGTGAGCTGTCACGGAGAGGCTGGGAGACTTCGGCTTTGTACGGAGAAGCAGTAGCAGTCCGAGTCTCCACTCGGCCAACACTGCGAGGTTTCGTTGTGGTCGGCTAATCCGAGTTGACACCAGGTTTCGCGTTTGCTCCCATTTTGCTCGGCTGAGATCGGTCCGAGGCCCAGCATTTACTTATCTGGTCGACTCACGCTTCCTATATCCCCAACGACACTATAAAACTTCTATGACTTAATCCTATTCTTAGATAAATTTTATATTTAAATCTATTATATTAAGTATTAAACTTCGGGATGTTACACCCCACTCTTGTCTTGCAATCCTATTGAAATCTAATCTAACCTTTCCTTGCTTGTTGATATCCCCACAACAAGTCTTCCAATTTCTTGATGATACCTCACACCAAGACTTCCAATTGCTTGTTAACACAAGAAGACTTCCAAGACGATTTTGCTTGATGAACAACCACCAAGTCTTCCTTTGTTGTAGAATGTTTGCCTCCTTGCAATGATTACAACCAAATTGAAAACAATAACAATCCTATGAATCTCTTTCAAGAACTATGAAAATATCAACATGAGAGATTCAAAGATTCTTGATCAAAGAATTTAAAAGTGAAAGCTTTGATCTATGAGAAAGTGAGAGAGAATAGTGTGGCTTTGATCTATGTAAAATTGATATGAAAATGATGTTAGTTAATCACAATGATTAGGAAAAGGTTTATATAGAATACCCAAAAGTTAGGAAACTTAAAAACTGATTTTGAGAAGTGAAAAACGTATTTTAAAAACCAGCAGTGCAGGTGTTAATCGATTAACACGTGGCCTTAATCGATTAACCACTGTAAGATGTGTGTTAATCGATTAGCTCAACCCATTAATCAATTAGCCATTGTAAAACACTTCTAAAAACTTGTTTTCTCAAATCTAAACCTTTTCTTTCAAACCTTTAAGCCACCTATTGATTTTAGGTTAAGTGAATACTCAAATTATAATATAATCATGCACTTGATAGAGATTCACTACCCTCTAATGACTCTACCCAAACTCATCAAACAATAAGACTCAAATAAAAATATTACAATGATACACATAATGAATCTTCATGAGCTTGCTCTCTCTTCATCATTTGTTGTTTGTTGTTGTTTGGTGAACTTTTCAATACTTGAGCTTGATCAAAACATTTGTAGCTTATTCAAAACCTTTGTCATTATCAAAACCATCACACTGGATCTAACATGGTTACCAAACGTAAGGCACAATCGAAGCATGACAAACAGAAGGGTAAGAGTTCTGTGCTTCCTCATCCTATAGGATAGTTTGGTTGTATGGAATGTTAGAGGGATCAACCACCCACGTAAACAAAATGAAATAAAAAGGTTGATTTCAGGTAGTAGAGTAGGAATTATTGCTATATTGGAGAATAAGTTAAGGTCAACATCTTATGACTTAGTTAAAAATAAAGTAGTTCCAGGCTGGGGCTCTTATATCAATTTGGAACATTTTGATCTTGGTCGTATTTGGGTTTCTCGGAGAAAGGACATGTTTGATTTAACTGTCCTGCAGAGTGATGCTTAATTTGTCCACTGTAAGGTGACTCTTAATCAGGGTAATGCAGACTTTTTGGTTTCATTCGTTTATGGCTCTAATGATGATGCTGTGAGAAATAATCTTTGGCAATCCTTGTGTGGAGTTGGTCCTGTTCATGACTTGCCTTGGCTGGTTATTGGAGATTTCAATTCATTTCTAGACCCTAGTGAAAAACTAGGAGGTTTGCCTGTTGTGGTTCATCAGTTACATGGTTTCAGAGAATGTGTTTCTGTCTGTCAACTTCAGGATATGTTGTACAAAGGTTGTTTCTATTTATCTAGGGATACTCAGGTGAGTGATTGTGTTAGGGGAGGGTGATGACGGTGAAATGTCAAGTAACCTAGAGTGCTTTTCTAGACAGAACTAGTCTATAAGTGATCGGGGATTAATACCCAAGGGATCGTAGTGTGTATTGCACTCGAGACTATAAAAGTACTGTCGCCCCCTTGATCAAATTCGAAACAGTGAGAGGGAACCTGAATGAGGCGGGCAGTCAAATGGTTGATTGGGCCCTTGCAATATCGCGTAAAATATTAATTGTCGTAATGACCGGCCTGTACGATTGTGGTCTTAGCAAAGATATTATATGCTGTTGGTTTTCTCGACTGTTCGACTGGCGTGGGTTAAGGTTCCTGTACGTCCCGTTTGCTTCTGACTAGGTTCGGGTGGATTGGAGGAGATGTATGTGTGCTAACCAAACTCCTCGATGACTTTTCCCTAAATTTCCTGTCATCGATGGATGCGCTTCAATAAAATTTAATAAGAAAAATATATGAAGTTGATGAAGTAATCATTAATAGTGAAGATAAGAGTTATGGAAAGTATGTGGTAACAATGAAGCCTTCGGGCAAGGAGAGGAATGGAAACGCCAAATAAAGAGAAAAGAATTATGAAAGTGTCATGTTATGATAAAAATGTTTTGGAAAAGGAAACGTATTTGCAAGAAGGAACTCATGTTCACGTCATCAAATAAATAATAAAAAAATAAAAGTTTACCCGTATTTTCATTAATTAAAAGTTTCTAAATCGGGGTGTTACAACATACATATATCCCTATTACTATCATTAAATCTCTTCCCTAATTTAGGACAAATAACCCTTTCTTACCTTGGAAATCCTAGCAATAACGACAGAGCCACTTTCACGTCCGCGACTTACTCGAGGGTTAGGGTTAACAATAACGTGCTGGATCTAAATAAAGACAAACGTTAAAACTAATTATAACATTAAAAGTATATATATATATATATATATCAACTAAATTCATTTTTGTCAAAATAATAAATATATCTCATTATACAATAAAAATATATCACTTTTCCCAAAATATCTCTTTATTTGAAAATTTAGGGATAATAAAAATATAGATGGATCGTCGAATAAATTACATATATAGGTAAAAGGAGAAGGATTTGAGATTGAACGGTTGGATCTTGATTGAAAAAAACGAAGTTTCTTTCTCTCTCACACACGCTGGTCTTCTATGTATAACTCTTATGTTTCTTTCTTTCCGTGTAAGCTGTGCACCACATGCACATATGTATATTTACATAGTGGGATAGGGTGGGGCGGTGGGTAGCTTTAGGAATAATATAATATTGTTTTATGTTTTGTTCTAATTTGTGGGTTAATATGTTTAGGTATTTTGGATTATAACTGAAGTGTCCTGAATCAAGAACAACCCTATGGTTATGGAGGAACCAGAGGATTGTTCCCAATCAAGTTTTAATGTCGGACCTCGTAGGATTTCTGAATATCCAGTTGGGATAATCAGGATCTCCCTAGTCAACCAGGTGTGTGATTGTGTTAACTTAGGAATGGAGAAAATGTACCTTAGCCCCTATAGCATGGTGGTTCTTATAAGGGGTTTACCTGATACGTGTGTTGTGGGCTTTTTGATGAGGCCCGTGAGAAGGTAGTGTTCGAATAGGATTAGTTTAAGGTGTCGATAAGCTAACCCTTGTAAATCTTGTGATGGATAAGCACTAGCCTTTATCCCGCGATTTATCAAGCTGTACGGGAATATAAGAGTGGTAGTTAGATTGTTGAGACCGTAATTGGTGATGATAAGGATGAAGATCCTGTGCTCGGTTCTAATCCCATAAGCTTGAGAACCACTCAAGTGTCCCTAGCTCGGTGTTTTCTTACTCCTGTGTTCAACTGGTCGATTCTAAGTGATATCGGTCGGATCATAATCTGGTCCACTACAATAACTAAAGTTTGACGATCCTAAAAATAAAATACATTTAAGTAGAATAATATTGTATTTTTAATTACTCAAAACTGATTGAAAATTAATAAAGTTACCGGTCCCTACAAATAGCTATTACGTAAGAAAAAATATAAAAATTCAAATATAACTTATACCGATAATATAATATTCGAAATATAAAATATAATATTCGAAATATATTAAAACCAGTTCGGGAGCTAAAAATAAAACAGTCTTAGAATGCTATGAAAATTTACAAGAACGTTCCAAATATTAAATTAAACATATGTCTCTCAAGAAACAAGTTATTAAAATGCCTCTAAGGCTTGTCAGTTGAGCTCCTTGCCAAAATAGTAATTAAAATAAATAGAAGCACTCTTTTATTTTTGTAAAGCGTATGATAACAAATTTTGGTACGACACTCCAATCTTGAAAACATCAAATTAAATCATTTAATTATTTTACTAAAAGTATTAAAAATTAAATAGCGGGGTGTTACAGTAGTGGACTACTTCACCAAGTGCATTGAAGTGGCACCCTTAGCAACTATCACTTCTACTCGGGTGCATAAATTCTTCACGAAATAGATAGTCGCTCGGTTTGGAATCCCTCATTCCCTCATCATTGACAACGGAACCCAGTTCGCATCAAATGCCTTCCAAGAACTGGCGGTTGACCTCGGAATCACGCATTACTTCTCCTCAGTAGAACACCCACAAATCAACGGGCAAGCCAAGGCAGCCAATAAGACAATTATTAACGGTATCAAAAAGAAACTTTTAGATACTAGGGGTAGTTGGTTTGACAGACTTCCGATAGTCCTATGGTCACATCGCACCACCGTTCACTCCAGTACTGTGGAAATCCCCTTTTCGTTAACATACGGCTGCGACGCGGTCATACCGATTGAGAAGAGGATCCGTACCTACAGGATGCGTGAAAGCTCGTCTTAGGTGAATGAGACTTTCCTTCAGGAAGAACTGATACTAGCCGAGGAAATCAGAGAAGCAGCGGCCGCCCACGAGAGGAAGGCAAAAGAGAGGTAGGCTCGCGACTACAACAAAAGGTTCCAGCCGAGGAGCTTCAAGGTCGGTGATCTAGTTCTGAGACGAGCAGACATCAGTCGAAGAAACTCTGGCGAAGGAAAGCTCGCTCAAAACTGGGAAGGTCCTTATAGGATCAAATCCATGTGAGGGTCGAGCGGTTACAGATTAGAAACCTTGAGAGGAGCCGAGATCAGAAACAGCTGGAATGCAGCCAAACTCAAGGCTTACTTCAGCTAAGCAAATTAATTAATTCAGTTTCGCTTTTTCTTAGAGAATAAGTGGTGTTAGGTTACCGCCCACGGTAGTTAGACTTTTGTTAGACTGCTCAGCTTAACTGAGTATTTATTTCTTGTAGTAGGTTCGGCCCAATCGAGCTCTTTTAGAACTTTCTTTTTGTATAAATTTGACATTTTCAATAAAGTGTTTGCAAATTTCTTTCCTCTAGAGTCTACCCATATTTTCCTAAGTGTTTTGAAACCTGTGATTTACTTAGAAATTCATTTTGCTCGACTTGCCCCCTAGTAAAACAGAAATTTATAAACAACCCCTAATAACCGAGCTTATAAATTTAAAAGTACTTAAAAAAGACACCCGATTAAAATGACTCAACAAAGAGTCCTCAACATCGAGGTCTGAGGGTCCCACCTCGGTTAAAGGTAGGAGACCCGAGTTCTAGCTCACAGTGAAACAAAATAGACATTTCGAACACAAGCAAAAAGAAATCAATTTTATATACTTTGAAAAAATCAGTCAAACACATGACAAAAGATAGCTGTCTAACATAAGGGACTTATGCTTATTCATCTACATCCGAGAGCACAACCTCGGCATCATTGAAAGGGTCACCCTCTTGTATGTCAGTTAAGGGATTTGGCAAGTCCTCGACATTAAGGTCGACCTCTTGACCATCGTTTTGATGGTCAATAAGCTTCCCATTCACCACCTCAAAGAAGGGGTCAGCACCCCTCACCCTCAAGTCAGGTGTGTTCAAGTATAACATCTGCTTCACACTGTAACATCCCAAATTTTAATCCCAAATATAATTAGACGAATAATAGGTTTGGGTAAATGGAATGATAATTACAAGTCTTAATTAAGTGTTAAAATGAGAGGTTTAGTCTTAAAAAATGTCTAATAATAGAAAAATTAGGAATAAATGATTTATTTCTCAAACCATAAATTCCACCGTTGGATATGAAGATAAGGGTCTTAGGAAGCTTGCCTCCAAATTTGAACAAGATCCGACGGTTAACGAAGAAGTTATAGCGTGGTCAACACAGAGTCAACAGACTCACGCCCAGGCACGCGGACTGTACGCATCAGGTCCTGGACAGTAAATCCGCACCCAAGCGCACGGGAGGCCGTGCCCAGGCGCGCGGTTTGTGGCTGATGCAGAAAAACGCGACTTTGGAGGGCAAGACCGTCATTTCACCCCCTTCTTCTTCCTTAAATCACCCAACCCCCACTCCCTTCCTCATTTTCCGCCTCCCCTCACTCCTCCATAGCTCCCTCCTTCGACCCTGCCGGCGCCACCGCGAGCCGTCGCTGCCTGGTCTTTCTTCTTCCCCAACCCATTCGGCCCTCTCTGCCTCTTCCCTGTCTTGCCCCTTGCTCTCTCTCTGTCTCTCCTCCTTTTCCCTCCGTCGGAACCGCCGCCATGACCACGAACCGCAACCACCACCGCCACCACGATCCATCACCACTGCCATAAACTCCCCCCTCTTCCATTTTCCTCTCTCACTGCAAGCTCTCTCTCTCTTCCTCTCTCTTTGGAGGCGATCCACCATCGGAGAAGCCACCGGCGCCAGTCACCACGTGAGCTACGACCCAGGACCACACCTCTATCTCCTTGGGTCACCAGTGTTTGCTGCGGATCCGGATCTAACTGCCACCATTCTCGCTAACGAGGAGCAGCATTGACGCCGTCATCGTCGCCGTGGCCGACTCTTCCATTGTGCTCAGGACCGAAGCTTAGTGGAGTCTCGAGAGTGAACCGGGTTGGGTCGGTGTGATTTCAAGTAAGATCGGGACAAGCCAAAGCAGGATCTCCTCGCCAAGTCGTAAACCAGGTTCTATTAAAGCCCGAGGTAAGAAGGGTTGTGTTACCTTTACTTAGAAAATAAATTCTAGGATGCTATAGTGATAGCTAAGAATAGGGTAATAGAAAAGTATGTTTATGAACCCTAGGGTAGTCCCTGTTGATGTAGATGGAGTATTTAGAGTTGTTAGTGGAAACCACACCTTAGGGATCAGTTATGGAAAACAACCTAAACGTGAGAGTAAAAGAATAAAGGGCAATCGTAAAAGACAAAAAGAGTAGAACTAGCGAACTAAAAGATAATATAAATAATAGTAACCGAAGAGTAAAGTGAGGTATAAGAGGGATTAAAATGTGAAACAATAAGTATGTGCGGAGTCGGTTTGGTTAAGAGTTGTTGGGATTAGAGAAATAGAAACGAAATAGTGAACTGAGTTTTATATGTAGATAGGAAACCGGTACAATAATTTAGTGAAAAGATAATAAAACGAAGAGAGAGGAAGTTAATAGGGTAGTTAAATAGAATGGAGTTAATAAAATAAGGAAAATACGTTAAGTAATAATGTCAGATAGAGGAACCAAAGAAATAACTAAGAACTAGATACGAGAATTAAATTATAACGAATATGCCAAAGTCAAGTAGCGTTAGTGAAAAACGAGGATAATTAGTAAAAAGAAATGTAAAAAGAGGAATTGAGTAGGAAAAACTAAAAGTGCGAAAACTCGTAGATGAGGAAAGTGATGCAAGAGGAGAAAATGTGTGAATACGTGATAAGCCGTAAACGGAAACAAAGAATAAAAGATTGAGATAAAGCATTAAAGAAATACGTAAATTATAAGAAGATGTTTATAAGCTAATCAGGAAAGGAAAGAGAGAAAAGGATAGTTAAGAGAAATTAAAATGAGGGAAAGAATGAACTTAAAGAAAAGAAAGAAAAGAGAACGACTGATGGTCTATTGGACTCAGTCATAACGAAAAGAGAACGACTGATGATCTATTGGACTCAGTCACAAAGAAAAGAGAACGACTGATGGTCTGTTGAACTCAGTCATAACAAAAAGAGAACGACTGATGGTCTGTTGGACTCAGTCACAAAGAAAAGAGAACGACCGATGGTCTATTGGACTCAGTCAAAACGAAAAGAGAACGACTGATGGTCTGGTTGACTCAGTCATAAAGAAAAGAGAATGACTGATGGTCTGTTGGACTCAGTCATAAAGAAAAGAGAACGACTGATGGTCTGTTGGACTCAGTCATAAAGAAAGAGAAAAAGAAAAAGAAAGAGAAAAAAGAAATGAAAGAAAACAAAAGAAAGAAAAGAAAGAGATCTGAACAAAAGAAAGAATGAGATAAAATGAATAGAGAACTAAGAATGAACAAAAATGTGAGAATAAGAGATGAAGTAAAAGAAATTAAATGTATGGGTATTTATGAATAATGTATGTTAATAATATTGTAGGCTTAGTTTATTACTATGTCTTCTTATAGGATTTATCTTTCTAAGTTCTGTGTAATGCTACCCTTCTTGCTAGATTTTTACAGGTACAGAAGCAGAGCTTACAAGAGTCTTGGCCGAGCAGGATTACATTCCACCACGTGGAGTGCGCATATGTTATGAGTGGACCGATGTTTTTTAATTTAGAATATGTAATAGTTGCATGCCGTGAAACTTATACTAATCCGGCGTTAGGTTTTGATCTGACTAATAAACTACTGAGTTTTAAGTTTTTAAATAATTCTGGTCTGACAGGTTTAAAAGAAGAAATTTTTGGGAAGTCCGAAAAATAGAGGAAACTTTGCCGAATTTTCGTAAGAACTTTTATTAGTAATCAAGTTTCAAAATAATTTTTCAAGCACCAATTTTATTAAAACTTAAAATTAACTAATTAATCATGAGGTTGTTACATTTATGGTATTAGAGCAGTTTTTCCTCGGCCTAGGAGTGTGGACTGACAATTCCTTTGGGTTACTCACCAAGCGAGTAAACGATAGATTGTTAAGTGTCTAAGTCAGGTGAATAGGATATATATATATATTTATATTTATATTTATATATAGGGAAACATATATATATATATATATATATTTATAGGGACTAAACCTATTTGTATTTGTGTTAACTTACTTCCTTCCCCAGGACTAACTAATAAGACTTGGAAGCGTTGTGATAGCGATAAGCCATAGAATACGGGTTTAACTTTAATTGAATTCGGCGATGGTGTTGTCGTTTGATGGAATGTAAGGTTAGAACTGATCACTCTGACCCTTGCATCTGTTAAGTGATAATATCATCAACAACCGCTCCAGTGATGTTACTATTGATAAATGGGAGATCGGGACTGATCACCTCGATCTTCGCACCTATTCATGGTCGATGTCGTTGAAAGCTCCTAACTAAAACGAAAAAAAAACCGACCCGAAATAGAATTTCCCATGTAGTACCACCTTTAGGAGGAAGGAAGCCAACCCGGACAGTACCTTCCGAACCCTTCATGCAGCATCATGGAGGGAATCAAGCTGGCCTTAGGAACCACTTCTAACTTGCATGAGGAACCAAATTAGATTTTTCTAGCCATAAACTCACCGGGAATCTTTCCACGATTCCTGGATGGCCACCCACGAGAAAAAAACAAGTCTTGGCAATTCCATAAAGTCACCACACTGAGATCAGACGATTTTAACAATTGAGCACCGACAGGTAGTAAGCTTAACCTGACCTTTAGTCTTGGAAGTGATGTAAACCCCCAAGAGTATTGGCGTACCTCAATCCATGGCCGCTAAGTGTCATTCAAGGCTTTATTCGTGTTTCCGTTGAACCATGAGTAATGTTTCAATTCGTGCAAGTAAACCTCTGTCTTCTTATTCTGATCTTCTTGGTTCTAAACCAATCTTGATGCAACAATTTCAATCCTGACCACATGCGTTCTTGCTTCAAACAACTAAGGTGGTGGACTCTTGATTTTTATCTTTGTTTTTCATTGGTGAATATCAAACATTCATGGAGTTCTAGTTTTGTCTACTCAATTCGGTTACCTCGTATGAATAAAGCTGGACCACTATGTCAGATACCCTTACCGAGATCAATCAAGTCAACCATCGCTCTGTAGAAAATACATCTTTCGATGATCCCTTAATGAAAGTGCATTCTCTGAGATAATCTCCATTGTCTTCTTGCTTGACATGTACCCAGTCATGTTGCTACCCCTCGATGTATGTACTGGCATGAACCTTTCTCGACTTTGTCACCTAGTACATTCGGGGTCGCCTTACAAAGACCATGAGACCCATCCTTGAGTGCTTCGTGTTTATTCTCTGCATTCTCACTCTCCTCTAAGATTCAGACATCTAATGAGAATTTGCCAAGTCGTAGGAACCCGGCATAATTCTATGCATACCAACAGATAGCCAACCACGTGCCACTTCCAACCTTGAATAACGGTCAGGAATCTATGTACTCGATTTTGAATAAAGAATGAGCATACTCCCAAGCATGGATATAATCAAGTATGTCGATGCCAAGTGGGGGAGGATTTCAATCCAAGGAATGGGAGATGGAACTTTAATAATAAGAAAATTGTGGATCCAGTCAAGATAGAGAAGGCATGTAGTATCCGAGGACAAGCATGACAAAACTAAGAAAAATGGACCTAGACACATCAGAAACGGGGAAATGGAACCGACAGGAACATAAAGACCACAGACAAGAACCCCATCAGCGGAATGGTTCTCCACGTTATGAAGCAATCCGAATTTCGGGGATGAAATTCAAATAAGTTTGGGAGAAATGTAACATCCCGAATTTTAATCCCAAATATAATTAGACTAATAATAGGTTTGGGTAAATGGAGTGATAATTACAAGTCTTAATTAAGTGTTAAAATGAGAGGTTTAGTGTTAAAAAACGTCTAATAATAGAAAAATTAGGAATAAATGATTTACAGCTCAAACCATAAATTCCACCGTTGGATATGAATATAAGGGTCTTTGGAAGCTTGCCTCCAAATTTGAGCAAGATCCGACAGTTACGAAGAAGTTATAGCGTGGTCAACACAGAGTCAACAAACTCACGCCCAGGCGCGTGAAGTCCGCGCCTAGGCGCGCGGACTGTACGCATCAGGTCCTGGACAGTAGGATCCGCGCCCAAGCGCACGGGAGCCGCGCCCAGGCGCGCGGTCTGTGGCTGATGCGGAAAAATGCGACTTTTGGAGGGCAAGACCGTCTTTTCACCCCCTTCTTCTTCCTTAAATCACCCAACTCCCATTCCCTTCCTCATTTTCCGCCTCCCCTCTCTCCTCCATAGCTCCCTCCTTCGACCCCGCCGGCGCCACCGCGAGTCGCCGCCGCTTGGCCTTTCTTCTTCCCCAACCTATTCGGCCCTTTCTCCCTCTTCCCTCTCTTACCCCTTGCTCTCTCTCTCCTCCTTTTTCCTCCGTCGGAACCACCTCCGTGGCCATGAACCGCAGCCACCACCGCCACCACGATCCATCACCACTGCCATAAACTCCTCCCTCTTCCATTTTCCTCTCTCACCGCGAGCTCTCTCTCTCTCTTCCTCTCTCTTTGGAGGCGATCCACCATCGGAGAAGCCGCCAGCGCCGGTCACCCCGTGAGCTACGACCCAAGACCACACCTCTATCTCCTTGGGTCACCGGTGTTCGCTGCGGATCCAGATCTAACCGCCACCATTCTCGCTAACGAGGTGCAGCACCGATGCCGTCATTGTAACACCCCAAATTTTCATTCCCTGATGTAATGAAAATGTTGATTATGAAAGGTTATTTCATAATTATTTTCCTTAATCATAATTATATATTTCATAGTTAATTAGGATTAATTATGTATTGGTATTGGTGCCCGGATAAGGTGGAAAAGTATTTTAATAAAATATAATATGTAAAAATAATGTTTTTGCATATTAGTCCCTAAATTAGGACCTAGAAGCAATATTAGGAAGGTCTTGGAAGGAAGGGCATTAAAATAAATATTTTTGAAAAATTGGAAAAAATACTCGAGTATTCCTGGAAACACTCGAGTATTCGAGTCAGTGGAGAACTCGTGAGTGCGTTTGATGAGTCAACACTCGACGATTCCTTTCGTTGACACGAAAACACCTCCAGGACACGTTAATGATCTTCGTGTCGAGCTGCATGATCACTGGGAATGACTATTTAAGCTTTTGGTTGAAGAAAATGGACCATTTTGGTCGAATTTCTCCTTAGACACCAACTTAGGGTTTCTGAGTTTGTGCTTTGATTACTCGATCATTGCTGAGAGTTAGGTTAAGTGTGATACACCATTGTGAAGCTCACGTTTCGAGCTTCACAAAGATATAAGATTTGTGAGTTGAGGGGCTGTGTGGAAGGAGAATCGAGGATCGAAAAGAGAAGGATTGTTGCTGCCAAACCAAGTTCCTGAGGTCTGGAGCCTACTTGGAGCTAGGATTTTGGTAAGTTTATGAGCCCTCTGAATCTCAAATTCGTTCCTACCTCTAGTTTAAGTTGCAGAGAATAATTCCTAACCTTTTTCCCTAATTTTTACAATGATCTTAAATGTCAAATCCTCTGGTTTTGGTACTCTGTTCAACTATGGCTGCATGCAAAGGATTTCTGGGGTTTAGCATTTCCAATCAATTTCTCTGCAATCTCTGTGTTGATTCACGACCTAGAGGTAAGGGTGAAGCTATTAATTCACTAGAATAAGTTTAAATCATGTGAATTTCGGTTGAGAGTCAACTAGAGACTCTATGGGCATAGTTGGAAATAGGATCAAGGCTTGGAGGCCTCTCTGGGTTCAAATGTTGGTTTGGACAAGTTTATTATGTTACATGCAAGCTGTACCAAAGTGGTTTTCCTGCTAAATGTGCCTAAAATTAGATTTGGTATGTTGAGTTGTTGGAAAAATGGATTTTATGCATAATTGATGCTATGGTGTGATTCAGTGTAATATGTTGTTAATTCTGTATTGGAACATGTTTAATATGTGTAATGTAAGCTCTGTTGATCATTGGTTTTAACTGGAATTGGCTAGAATTGGAAATGGTATGTTAAAATGCAATTTACATTATTATCTGTCAGAAAACACTTGAGTATTGGGGTTGATACTCGAGTATTTCGACCAAACCTGAGACATGGATTTCTGGAAAACAAAGAACACTCGAGTACTCATGAAGAACACTCGAGTATTTTGATAAAATCTGAGGAACACTCGAGTATCCATGAAGAACACTCGAGTATTTTGGTAAAACCTGAAAAATGAATTTCTGGAAAATGAAGAACACTCGAGTGATTCATGAATTACTCGAGTATTTTTATGAAAAGTCTGATTCACTCGAGTCCAGGAAATTTCACTCGAGTCTTTTTCTCAGGGACAGGAAAGTATTTCTTTAACATACCTAAATTATTTCCAATTGAATCAACTATGCTTATGGGGAAAATATCATGTTCCAATAAAAAGAATGGGATGGTTAAGAACAACATTAAGATACACTGATGACATACTATTGGTTTCACATAATAAGATTATTGGTTAATCTTAATGGATTAATTTATGTGCATTCATACATGGAGAAAGGAGATGGATAATTAATTCGGTGGTAACTGGCTCGATGACACATTTTGGTAATGTGGGCAGCATTGGGGAATGCTGTTACGTCTTGGTGACGTTGTGTGCACACTATCCGAGCAGTTTCACAATACATGTTGGTCATGTATACGAAATACTGGATTGAACGTTCAATAAACAATGGAAATGGGAAGCATGCATCATGACACATAAATAATGGGATTATTATAAATGAACCATGCTTGCTCATTTGTCTATGCAATTGACTACTTGGTATTTGTGAATGTTACTTGATCTATTTATTCTTATTCAATTATGTGAATTATTTTGCTTACCCCTTATGCCCATTGTAGGTGATGGCTCGCTATCTAGCTTGCATCGAGTTGCGCCCACTCCCTAGTGGAGTGTGGTACTACGAGGACCATAGAGCCACTTTTGAGGGTGAGGTAGAGGTGACTCTATATCACCCTAACCCTCTGGCTTGTGTTCGTCCTCGTAGGTTTCGAATCCCTATTATGTATACTTTGCATGTACCCCCTTTTTATGCTGATCATGGGCCACCCCCGACTCGACCAGCTCGTCGATTTCATTCCTTTCGTTTTAGAGCTGCTACTAGATCTCACCCTTCTGCTTCCCGAGTGATCCGTGAGGAGACTCCTGTACCTAGTCCGATGAGTCCGGTTCATAGGACTCCTTCAGCTGACCCAGTGCCCAGTGGTAGGGTATCCACTCAGTCGGACGAGATAGAGGAGGATCCTGAGGAGGCTGAGAGTAAGGGCGAGCCAGTCGAGCACTCCACTGGGAGCCAGTGGGGAGTTGGGGATCCATCGGGTGATGCATAGTATAGATGGTTAGGATGTGGGACATGTGGAGCAGCTGCTGGAGATTCTGGAGACTTATGCTATGGAGGAGGATCATTGGACCGCTGCTGGGATTTCATATTTTTCTCTATACATATATTGTATATATTTTTGAGAGATCTCAGTGAGGTGGTCTTTTATTTTAGTCTTATATCATGTACTTGTATCTTACAAACTTCTGCTACCTCGACTTTGACCTTGATGTCTTTTGGTACTTTTATATTATGTTATATTACGGATATATATCTATCTTTATATGACTTGGTATGTGGAGTATCAAATCAAAGTCACTATTTTAATTTAATTCCGCTTACTCTATTAACTATGCCATTTTACTATAACTGGAAAGATTCTTGCTGAGTTGGGAAGTTTTAATAATCATAAATGAAAACCCAACTTATGCTATCACGAGCTACTTTAATCTCTGTATGGAAACAAGTATTTTAGAAAAAGATTTTCATTACTTCTCCAATGAATGCAAGTCCATATTATTATATAAATACATATAGAGACTATATTTTGTAAACTAGAAGAGAGGGTGTTACAGTCATCGTCGTCGTGGCCGACTCTTCCATTGTGCTCGGGACCAATGCTTAGTGGAGTCTTGAGAATGAACCGGGTTGGGTCGGTGTGACCACAAGTAAGATCGGGACAAGCCAAAGCAGGATCTCCCCGCCGATTCGCAAACCAGGTTCTATTGAAGCCCAAGGTAAGAAGGGTTGTGTTACCTTTACTTAGAAAATAAATTCTAGGATGCTATAGTGATACCTAAGAATAGGGTAATAGAAAAGTATGTTTATGAACCCTTGGGTAGTCCCTGTTGATGTAGATGGAGTATTTACAGTTGTTAGTGGAAACCACACCTTAGGGATCAGTTAAGGAAAACAACCTAAACGTGAGAGTAAAAGAATAAAGGGCAATCGTAAAAGACAAAAAGAGTAGAACTAGCGAACTAAAAGATAATATGCATAATAGTAACTGAAGAGTAAAGTGAGGTATAAGAGGGATTAAAATGTGAAACAATAAGTATGTGTGGAGTCGGTTTGGTTAAGAGTTGTTGGGATTAGAGAAATAAAACGAAATAGTGAACTGAGTTTTATATGTAGATAGGAAACCGGTACAATAATTTAGTGAAAAGATAATAAAACAAAGAGGGAGGAAGTTAATAGGGTAGTTAAATAGAATGGAGTTAATAAAATAGGGAAAATACGTTAAGTAATAATGTCAGATAGAAGAACCAAAGAAATAACTAAGAACTAGATACGAGAATTAAAATATAACGAATATGCCAAAGTCAAGTAGAGTTAGTGAAAAACGAGGATAATTAGTAAAAATAAATGTAAAAAGAGGAATGGAGTAGGAAAAACTAAAAGTGCGGAAACTCGTAGATGAGGAAAGTGATGCAAGAGGAGAAAATGTGTGAATACGTGATAAGCCGTAAACGGAAACAAAGAATAAAAGATTGAGATAAAGCATTAAAGAAATATGTAAATTATAAGATGTTTATAAGCTAATCAGGAAAGGAAAGAGAGAAGAGGATAATTAAGAGAAATTAAAATGAGGGAAAGAATGAACTTAAAGAAAAGAAAGAAAAGAGAACGACTGATGGTCTGTTGGACTAAGTCATAACGAAAAGAGGACGACTAATGGTCTGTTGGACTCAGTCATAATGAAAAGAGAACGACTGATGGTCTATTGGACTCAGTCATAAAGTAAAGAGAACGACTGATGGTCTGTTGGACTCAGTCACAACGAATAGAGAATATGGTCTGTTGGACTCAGTCACAAAGAAAAGAGAATGACTGATGGTATGTTGGACTCAGTCATAAAGAAAAGAGAACGACTGATGGTCTATTGGACTCAGTCACAATGAAAAGAGAAGGACTGATGGTCTGTTGGTCTCAGTCACAAAGAAAAGAGAACGACTGATGGTATGTTGGACTCAGTCATAAAGAAAAGAGAACGACTGATGGTCTGTTGGACTCAGTCATAAAGAAAGAGAAAAAGAAAGAGAAAGAGAAAGAGAACAAATAAATGAAAGAAAACAAAAGAAAGAAAAGAAAGAGATCTGAACAAAAGAAAGAATGAGATAAAATGAATAGAGAACTAAGAATGAACAAAAATGTGAGAATAAGAGATGAAGTAAAAGAAATTAAATGTATGGATATTTATGAATAATGTATGTTAATAATAATGTAGGCTTAGCTTATTACTATGTCTTCTTATAGGTTTATCTTTCTAAGTTCTGTGTAATGCTACCCTTCTTGCTATATTTTTACAGGTACAGAAGCGGAGCTTACACGAGTCATGGCCGAGCAGGATTACATTCCACCACGTGGAGTGTGCATATGTTATGAGTGGACCGATGTTTTGTAATTTAGAATATGTAATAGTTGTGTAACACCCCAAAATTTTAATCCTGGATTAATAAAAGTTAATTATAAATTCTATTTATAATTAATCTTTATTATGAATTCCTGATTAAATTAGGTATTTAATTATTGCAAATAGGTAGAAAATAATTTATAATTATTTTCTGTGCAAAAATTAGATTTTTGCATATTATTCCTTGCTGTAGGACCTAAGTGCAATATTAGAAAGATTTTGGAGGGAAGTAGGAATAAAATAATTATTATTCAAATTTTAGTCGAAATACTCAAGTATTTCGTCCGATACTCGAGTATTCTGGGTAGTGTTGCTCGAGTTAGTGCGTTTGATGAGTCATCAACTCGTTAATCTCAGGCCTTGACACGAATCAGTCCAGGAACACCTCAAGGGTGTCGTGTCGACCTGCATGCGATTGGGAAACGATTACTTAATCTCATCATCAACAAATTTGAGCTCTTGTTGATGAGTTTGTAAGGTTTAGGGTTTCGAATTCGTTCTCAACGATTCCCTTTCGTTTCTGAGTGTTAGAGTGCAAGTGTTACACCATTATAAAGCTTGAATCCTGAGCTTTGTAAAGACACTAAGTTCGTGAGCGGAGTGTTACTGTGCTAAGAGAATCGAAACTCAAAAGGTTGAGGCATTTTGCTGGAAACAGTTCGTGAAGCTTACTTTAGGAGTCGATTTTGGTAAGCTCCTGAACTTTCAAGGCTTCAACTTAGTTCCATTCTCTTATGCATGTTGTAGAGAATAATTTCTAATCATTTTCCCCAATTATTTTTCATGAATTAATGATCAAAATCTTTGGTTTTATGACCTCACTCAAAACTGTGTTGCTGTCAAATGGATTTTGGGGAGAATAGCTTGGAGATTGATTTTCTGTTAATTCTCAGTTTCTACACGATCTAGAGGTAAGTGGGAAGCTATACATTCACTAGAATAAGGATTGGTTTCATGAAATTGTGTAGGTAGCCACCATGAGGCTTAAAGGGCATAGTTTGAATTAGTATATTGGCTTGGAGGCCATTCTGTGTGTTGTAACTTGTTGGAGGATGTTTATTTTGTTGCATGCAAGCTAAATGCAAGTTATTTTCATGTTGGAAATGCTCAGAATTGAAATTGACATGTTGAGTTGTTGAAATATGATTTTTATGCATAATGAATGCTCAGTTTTGATTCAGTGTAATTTGATGTAATTTCTGAGTTGGAACATGTTTAATATACTTAAACTTAACTCTGTTGAATGTTGGTTTTGGTTAAAATTGGTTAGAATTGAATTTGGTATGTGAAAACTCAGTTTCAGAGCTGTTCTGTCATGGAATACTCGAGTCTTTCGCTCGATACTCGAGTATTTCGTGGTGCACCAGTGCGTCTGGTAGCACCAGTACTCGAGTGTTTGAGCTGAGGCTAGAGTATTGTCTGACGCACCAATTTGAAATTGTGATGAACTACTTGAGTCTTGCATGAACTACTCGAGTATTCTGAAATGATGAACTACTCGAGTAATTCATGAACTACTCGAGTATTTCTGGAAAATCTGAAACTGTACTTTTCAGGGAATGTATGAACTACTCGAGTCTTTTGGTAAGATACTCGAGTATTTTTAGTCAGAACACTTAAATTGTATTCTTAAAATCTAACCAAGTTATTTTTACCCAAATTATTAATCCTAAAGTTAATTAATCATGTTCCAAGAAATTATTGAGATTATAAGATTACATCAATTACTTTTAGTACTTGTGAATCAATTATTCCATGTTGGATATACATTAAGATTAAAGAGGATTTAATCTTAAATGGAATATGTTAATGCATTCATGCATGGTGTTGGGGATACGTCGTTATTTTTGTCATGTTCAAAGTTACTGCTTGCTTGACCCCACTTCAAGGTTGACGTTGTGGGTCTTATGTCTGGATGACTATGTAATACAAGTGATAGTTTTACGTTTTGGCGACGTGACGTTCACTAGATAGAGTGACATTGTTTATCACTTTCAAGCAAGTACGCCATACGTTTGATAACGTATTTTTAGAACATGAGGAGGGCCTCTGGGAGTGCCAAAAGTTACTGCTTGCTCGACCCCACTTCAAGGTTGACGTTGTGGGTCTTATGTCTGGATGACTATGTAATACAGTGATAGTTTTACGTTTTGGCGACGTGACGATCACTAGATAAAGTGATGCTGTTTATCACTTCTAGCAAGTACGCCATACGTTTGATAACGTATTATTTTGGATTCTGGGAATACAATGGAGTTATGGAAGGACGTCCATTTGAGAGATTAGTTGGAGAATTTTAGTGGATTCAGATAACATGCATCATATCATCATTTATTTATTTATGTGATTAAATTTGATATGATTATAAAGTGTTAACTGCTCACTTTGCATATTTATTGCTCATCCTTATTTGATTATGTGTATGTATATGCTTACCCCTATGCCCTTGATAGGTGATGGCACGTTACCTAGCATGCGTAGAGATCAGGCCCATCCCTAGCGGGATATGGACATATGAGGAGCACCGAGCGACATTTGAGGGTGAGGTGGAGTTCACACTCTTCCACCCTAACCCCCTCGTTCGGGTGCGCCCTCGTAGGTTTAGGATACCTATTATATATACTATGCACATCCCTGCTTTTTACGTTTATAGAGGACCACCCCCGCCAGCTCGACCTGTACGTAGGCTTCATAGTTTTCGTTTTCGTCTTGCTACTCGTTCTCATCCCTCTGCCTACAGAGTTTTCACCGATGAGGATGTTCCTTCATCCTATCCGACTGGAGCTGGTGGGACTACACCAGCTACTACTTTTGGACCTACTGACAGGTCTGCCACTCAGTCGGACGGGATAGAGGAGGATCCTGAGGAGGGGGAGAGCGAGGAGGAGGGAGTACCAGTCGAGCCGGTTCCCAGACCTCGAGGAGGACCCAGTGGTTCCTAGGACATGCATAGTATAGATAGTAGGGATCTCAGACCGACTTTTGCTGCTGCAGTGGACCAGATGGATGCATGGAGGACCAGATGACCTGCTCTCAGACACTTTATTTTGAGTTGTTATATATATTGTACATATTTTAGTGTTTTGAGAGTTCAGGTCTTATCTTTCAGTTCTTATTATGTTATGGACATATATTTTGTACTTACTCTTGGAGATGATCAGCTGTACTCTTGGATCTTTTTTTATGCTGCATATATATATATATATATATATATATTTGATGTTATTTCTGCTATGATCCTTGAGTACCATTATTTTCCGCGCACTCTGATTTGGATAAAAAGCGAATTCAGCAAGTATTGTTTATTTGGATAGTTTGTTTACAACTCACAAGACAATGCTGAATTTATAATATTTAAATTTATGTTTCATTACAAATATTCAATGTTGTCTTGAGAAAAGTTTTTAAGTTTACGTTTTAACTTGTTAAGTCGAATTCGACATTTCAAATTATAATCTAATCTAGTAATTAAAGATGTCCATAAATAATATTTTATTACTTGAGAAAGAAAGGGTGTCACAAGTTGCATGCCCTGAAACTTATACTAATCGGGTGTTAGGTTTTGATCTGGCTAATAAACTACTGAGTTTTAAGTTTTTAAATAATACTGGTCTGACAGGTTTAAAAGAAGAAATTTTTGGGAAGTCCGAAAAACAGAGGAAACTCTGCTGGATTTTCGTAAGAACTTTTATTAGTAATCAAGTTTCAAAAGAATTTTTCAAGCACCAAATTTATTAAAACTTAAAATTAACTAATTAATCGTGAGGTTGTTACACACACCATTGAGGAAGGCATCATCATTAGTCTTCTCCCAATTGTAGAGGTTCTTAACAGATTCCTTTTTATGTTTCAACGCCCTTTTTTGCATCTTTGCTAGGGCAGAAGAAATAGCTTGCTTGTCTGACCTCAGAGACAAATTCTCCTTTTTAACATCATCTAAGGTACCCATGTCAAAACGAGCAGCCTTGAGGGACTGCTCGACCTCCTTCTTTGCATCCTCGATAGCCATCTTGGAGGCCCTCAACTAATCCCGGTCTCTGACCTCTTCAACATTGTCAGCTTTCAAATCTTCAAATTGTGTCCGCAGACATTTCAGCTTGTCGATTAAGCTTGACTCTCGAGCCTCCGAGTGGCTCTATGCATCCTTTTGTTCAAAATTCAGCCCCACAAACACATCTTCTGAACAATGGGCCAAGTAATGAGTTAAGCATGCACTACGTAGCAGTTGCTTGGTCAGAACCTGAGCATGGTTCTTCCACTTGGATGCTCAAGTTCAGAAAACCTCTTCATGTCCCCCTCCGAGCAAATGAAGTTGGAAAACTTCTCATCAAGTTTATGATCCCAAACCGAGCTGACTTGCACCGCTTCAGTCTCTTGTTGGGGATGCTCAACATCCTCCTCCTAGACAAATCGGGAAGAAGAATCGCCAAACACAGACTTCCTCTTCTAAACTCTTGATTTTTGAAAGATGGGCTGAAGGGGACACAACAGCAGAATGCATGACCTGTTCTTCGGCAACTGTCATCGGAGGTTTTTCGGAGCAGGCGGTGGTGTCACGCCCAAAATGAGGGATTGGACGGGCGTTGGGCTGGAGGAGTCGGACATGGCACCACTAGTGGTACCCTTCCTCTTACGATCTTTCTTGGCAAGCCCAACCATCCTCGAAGCCATATTCTCTAAAAAAAAGAACAAGAAAACAGTAAAAAAAATAGTGGGAAGGAGATAGTCACCAAGCTCGTCCGTAACCAGTTACTGGGGGAGATTAACTATACATTTAATATATAAATATATATATATATATATATATATATATATAGCCTCGCTTGCTTCTAAGTATCTAACCACATCATTGCAAGTCTTTCTCTCCGGTTTGCTCAATTCTTTTCAATCGGTCGTATAACTTTTCGCTCGATAGTTAAAAAAAATGATCTAACCATGATAAAGGAAATTTGGGTTCATCATCATCCATAAACCAGCATTACCCAGTACCAACGAAGTTATACTTAAAGAAAAAGGGCTTGAGAGTCTTCCAAGACTCGCTGAATTTACGAAATAGAGCATACCGGTTCTGAGAATTCAACGACACACAAGGTCGTTGCACGAATCCCTTCTTAAACACATTTGTGTAGTGGACCTATAGTAGACCGAGTGCTTCCCGACCAAATCCACCTTGGTCCGACCAATTAGACACTGGAACAAGGCATGCGGTCGGAAAGTTACACCGAGCAAACTGGGTTACTTCAGAGAGGTTGCGTGCTAAGGAGATTAATCCCAAGCACCTGATCTTCATCCTTATCTTTATCGGTCATAGTCTCATCAAAGCCTAACTACCTCTCCTAGATTCCCACGACTCTTGGTTAGATAAAAACAGTATTGGATTAAGTCTATCATCTACGGGGTTTATGGATATGATCTTATCATATCCTCTACGAATCCTACTTGAATTCTTCTACTCCAGAAGGCTCATCAGAATGGCCCATTACGCAAAGGTAATCCCCTATAAGAACCACCATGCTATAGGGGATAAGGTACGTCTTCTCATCCCTAAGTTGACACTAGCACACACGATTGTTGACTAGGGAGAACTTGTATATCCCAACTGGATACACAGACATCCTAAAAAGTCCTACATTAATCTCTTGATTGGAATCATTCTTCGGGGCTCTTCCATAGCTTCAAGGCTGATTCTAGTTAAGGACACGACATTGGCGCCGTCTGTGGGAACCTGAGTAACATATCATTCCCACCACCACCATGGTCATCACCAGAAGTCAAGTTGGTGATCTTCGTGATCGCATTGGCCGCACTCGTGGCAGACCCATAAACGCTACCAACAATGATCCGCAACCGCAATCTGCAGGTGATTTGCATGATATTCTAACCCAAGAATCGTGTGAATAATTTACAACTACCACACGCGTCTCACTCTGGAGCAAGAGATAATCCTCAACCACCAAGTAATTCACAGAGTCAGCTACCCCCAAATCGTAGCCAAAATCATAGTGGACATCATGCCATCCATTCCCAAACACCACAATCTCCTCACCCTAGAGCTGGGAGCAATCCCCAGCCCCTTCAAGTTTTACGAACAATATTACCCCCACCACCTCCGCCACCCCCTCCTACACCACCTCCCTCTACCCATTGTGATTCAAGTAGCACAGCCCCAACTACCCGTAATACAGCCAGATCTACTGGAACCCGAGCACATCATGGTAGAAATACCCGCCAAACCCCTAACCCACCTGTCCAACCCAACCCTGACCATATGAGCATAACCCCTAGAACTAGGTTAAACCCTGGAAGAACAGCCCATGGTAATTCCCGCCATAGCCATTCCACTAGTAGATCTTATGCCACATCTGCATCAGCTCGTGCTCGTGAGCAAGAGATGATTAACATACTCAATAGACAGACAACTCTAATTGAGCAGCAAGGCCGAGCAATCGCCGACCTTCAACAACAAGGAATGGCAAGGATCGCTCAAAACCAACCAGCTGCCATGCACCCTCATAACCAAATAACCCAAACTTCGAATCCGCAGCCTCTCCCCGTAATGCAACTTCCTCCACCTCAAAATTTCCATACCAACCCAGTTGTAAATTACGATCAGGATGATTTCCACCCTGGCCATCCGTTTACCCCATATATCATGGACTTTGAAACCCCTCAGGGATACTTAGGTCCGTCCAATGTACCACAGTACAACGGCCTGACTGACCCAGTTGACCATATATTTTCTTACGAGGGGGCTATGAATTATTATGGAGGTGGCGATCGGATGAAATGCCGAGCTTTTTCCATGACCCTTGAACCTTCGGTACTACGGTGGTATTCGTCTCTCCTCGACACTCTATCAATTCTTGGGAAGAGATGAAACGTGTATTTCTAAACAGATACACAACCAGCTGCATCCAGCCCAAATCCGACCACACACTGGCTGCAGTCACACAAAAGCAAGACGAACCATTGAAGGATTACTTGTCATGCTTCCATACAGAAGCTAGTTCTGTTCCCCGACTGGAACCTGGCGTGGCAGTGTTGTTATTTACGCAAGGTTTGCAGCCGGGGGATTTCAGAAAATCACTAATTGGGAAACCTCCAAAGGATATGGCCGAGCTGAGACAAAGGTCAAATAAATTTATCAACTTGGAGGAATTCCACAAAGTCTAGAAATTCAGAGACGATAGGCAACGAGCAGACCCCCAGGGTCAAAACAAACAAAAACGTGACGAACGTTTTGGTGGAAGACAGGACAGGAATGATCGGGACCGAAGGATACCTCCGAGGAATAAATTTCAGGAATACACTCCTTTAACTATTCCAAGGAGTCAAATCCTTCGGGAAACAATGCAGACTGACTTACGCTCCGCCCAAAGACCTCCATCTTTAAGGAAGGGCACACAGCGTGATAGGTCGAAATATTGTGACTTTCACAAAGGATATGGGCACACGACCGACGAGTGCATTTGGTTGAGAGATTTAATTGAAGAAATGATTAGAGATGGTAAGCTGCAACAGTATATCAGAGATGCAACCGGGCTGAGAGGTAGGAACAGATCCCCTTCACCAGTAAAGTCCAAGCGCCAAAGAAGTAAGTCGCCAGATGACAGAAATGCAGGGAGATAAAGAACCGACCCTACCCCGATCGCTGACACAAATCCAACAAACAACGAATTTCTAGTTAACACTATCGCCGGAGGATTCGCCGGGGGAGGGGAGAAAAAAGCCGACAGGAAGAAGTACATTAACCAAATTATGGCCGTAAGTCAGAAGCCCATTTGCAAAAGGTCAACGAAAAACGTTCCCATCATTTTCAACGATGACGACTTGGACGGAATCCTCCCAGGTCATAATGATCCCATGGTAGTCACTGCCCTTATTGGTAATTACGAGGTAAAACGTGTCTTCATCGATCAAGGGAGCTTGGCGAACATCATGTTTCTCCCTCTGTTCAAAGCTCTCAAACTCAGGGAATGCAATCTCACTCCGTTCGAAGGAGAATTGATCGGTTTTACAGGAGACACCATCGAGCCCAAAGGATACATACAACTTCCTGTTACCCTCGGACAATAGCCTTCGGCCAGAACTGAGATAATTAAATTCTTAGTAGTTGACTGTCCAGCGGCCTACAACGCCATCCTCGGAAGAACTTCCTTGCAAGCGTTCGGAGCGGTAGTGTCAACAGTCCATTTAGCTATGAAGTTCGTTGGAACAGATGATAAGGTGGTAACGGTCAAGGCCTAGCAGGAGGCAGCACGGAAATGTTACAATGCTAGCTTGGGGAAAGTTAAGAGCAAGGACCAGAACAATTTGGAAAGAATCTCCCTCGGAAAAGGTAATATTAATCTGGCGGATCTTGATATGCGGGATGATTCCAACAGAAACAGGCCGACTCTGAAGGGGCAATGGGAATTCCTAACGTTGACTGATGATCCCATTAGACAAGTAAAAATCGGTTCTGACCTCCCCACGAATGTTAAAGATGAATTGTCCGCTCTGCTGATAGCAAATAAGGATCTGTTCGCATGGACCTCGGCCGATATGCCGGGAATCGACCCTAATTTTATCTGTCATAAGTTGAGTATTCTTCCGGGGGCAAAGCCAGTAGCACAACGCAAAAGGAAGGTTAGTGCTGAAAAGGCTGCAGCGATTGAGGAAAAAGTTACCGAATTACTCCGAGCTGGTTTCATTCGGGAAATCGACTATACAGACTGGTTAGCTAACACCGTCTTGGTCAAAAAGCCCAACGGGAAGTGGAGGATGTGTGTCGACTACACAGACTTGAACAAAGTCTGTCCAAAAGACCAATACCCACTTCCCGTCATTGACAAGCTCATCGACAGTTCGGCCGGTTACAAACTCCTTTCGTTCATGGATGCTTACTCTGGTTACAACCAGATACCAATGTTCCCTGCCGATCAAGATAAAACCGCATTCATCACCGACAAGGAAACTTACTGTTACAATGTCATGCCTTTCGGATTGAAGAATGCGGGTGCTACTTATCAAAGAATGATGAACAAGGTTTTTCAAGGCATGATCGGCTTAAACATGGAGGTGTATATAGATGATATTATTGCAAAAAGCAGACAGCAAGAAAACCATGCCCAGGACCTCAAGACAATATTGGACCGAGTAAGAAAGTACTCCATGAGGTTAAATCCTGAAAAGTGCGTGTTTGGAGTCCCTGCCGTATCTTTTCTCAGTTTTATGCTAACCGAAAGAGGTATTGAAGCTAATCCAGATAAATGTAAAGCAATCCTTGAAATGAGAAGTCCAGCTAGTCTCAAAGAAGTCCAACAGCTCACGGGTCGAGTGGCGGCCCTCTCCAGATTCCTGTCTCAAGCCGCTCGGAAGGCTTTGCCATGGTACCAGCTCCTTAGGAAAAACAAAGATTTCCTTTGGGACGAGAACTGTGAGCAAGCTTTTGTTCAATTGAAAGAGTATCTTTCCAGTCCACCAGTCCTTCATAGCCCTTTTTCTGGTGAAAATCTCATTCTATACATGTCGGTAGCAGAAGCAGCGGTCAGTTCAGTTTTGGTACGAGAAGATTCGGGACTAGAGGCCCCGATATATTTTGTTAGCCGGGCTCTCCAGGGATCTGAGTTAAGATATCAAAATCTTGAGAAACTCGCATACTGTTTGGTCATATCTGCTCGGAGACTAAGACAATACTTCCAAGCACATAGAATCGTGGTGAGAACGGCTCAACCTCTTAGACAGGTCCTTCACAAACCCGATCTAGCAGGTAGAATGGTTTCATGGTCAGTAGAATTGTCTGAATTTGACATCACCTATGAACCGAGGAAGGCGATGAAATCTCAGGTTCTTGCCGACTTCGTCACTGAGTTCACCGATATTCCCTCGGATTCTCCTCAGAATTTATGGTCAGTTTATGTAGACGGTTCAAGCAACAGGAAAGGAGCCGGAGCCGGTGTCATCATCGAAAACCCCGAAGGACTTTGCATGGAGTACTCATTGAAGTTTGAGTTCCAAACCTCAAACAATCAAGCGGAATACGAGGCAGTTCTTCCAGGCCTCAAGATGGTTCATGAGTTTGGAGTGGAACGGGTGTCAGTTTTCAGTGACTCACAATTCGTGGTTTCTCAAATTAAGGGGCAATACTCGGCAAAGGAACCCATCTTACAGAAATATTTTGAGGAGGTAAGGCGAATTATCTCCAATTTTTCTGAATTTGACATTTCCCATGTCCCGAGAGATTCAAATTCCCGAGCCGATATTTTATCTAAATTGGCAAGTACTAAGGGGTCGGAAAACAATAAGACGCTGATACAGGAGACCATTCCCCAACCAAGTGTCATTCTAGCTGTTTCATTATCTCAATCATGGATGGATCCATTTCTTACCTACTTGCAACATGGTTTCGTTCCCCTAGATCAGACAGAGGCTCGGAAATTGGTTAAGAAGGCAGCTCAATACACAGTTCTTGATGGAGTTCTGTACAAGAGAGGGTTCGGTTCACCCATGCTCAGATGTGTCAATCCATCCCAAGCTGAGGAAATCCTTGAAGAGATCCACGGTGGAGTCTGCAGCCATCATATGGGTGGAAAATCCCTAGCTCGGAAAATAATCCGGGAAGGTTACTTCTGGCCTACATTGCAGAAAGACGCCATGAAACATGTTAAGAAGTGTGTTCAATGCCAGTTTCACAGCGATATTTACCAAAGACCTACAGAAGAGCTACATTCTCTCGGCGCCCCTTGGCCCTTTTATCAGTGGGGTATGGATATCATCGGAAAATTTCCTACTGCACCTGGACAACTAAAATTTGCAGTAGTAGTTATTGACTACTTTACTAAGTGGATAGAAGCGACACCGTTAGCAACAATCACTACGGCCCGTATTCAATCTTTCTTTGTAAAGGAAATCATCTCTCGGTTTGGAGTGCCTCATGCCATAGTTACTGATAATGGATCGCAATTTGCTGCTTCTCATTTCCAACAATTAGCAGCCGACCTGGGAATCACTCACTATTTCAGTTCCATTGAGCACCCGCAAGCAAATGGATTAGCCGAGGCCGCCAACAAAACCATTTTGGACAGAATTAAAAAGAAACTTGGCAACGCAGCTGGCACTTGGGCGGATAAACTTCCGAGCGTTCTATGGTCTCATAGGACAACTATACACTACTCAACAGGTGAAACTTCTTTTCATTTGACTTACGGCTGTGACGCAGTCATTCCAATCGAAAAGTGAATCCCCACCTTTAGGATGCTTGAACGCCCTTCAGAGGCTAATGACCATATGCTCAACGAAGAACTCATCCTACTTGAGGAAATTCGAAAAAATGCTGCAGCTCATGAAAGAAAAATAAAGGAACGGCAAGCTCGAGAGTACAACAAGAGGGTTCGACCACGAAGTTTTGAAATTGGAGACTTGGTACTTCGCCGAGCGGATATCGGCAAAGGGAATGTTGGAGCCGGAAAGCTGAAGCCAAAATGGGAAGGTCCATACCGAGTGAAGGCTAAATCAGGAACGGGCGCTTACAAGTTAGAAACTCTCTCGGGCACGGAAATCAATAACAGCTGGAACGTGGCCAAGCTCAGATCTTATTACAGCTAAGCTCTCATTTTATTTTACTTTTGTTTACAGATAGTTTAGTCTATTGCTCAGAATTGTTTAGGTTGAATAAATGAAGGGTAACTTCCTTCTTAGATTACAGATAAATTGTTAGGAATTATTTAGCAAATGAGCAATTTCATCTTTGTATTCTTTTTTCAATAAAATTCGTCAATTTATTTGAAATTCTCTTATTTATGAACATTGTGAAAAAACGTACGACTCATTTGGTTCGGCTAGCCACCGAGCGAAATCGAGATACAGCTCTTTACGAGAGTTCAACAACGTATACATAGAACGCTCGAATTCAGGAAATTACTTTCCTTGTTTCGAGGTCCGAGGGTCTCGCTTCGGCTAAAGTCGGCGATCTGAGTTCTACTCACAATTAGTTATACATACAAAAGTGATAAAGTTATTCTTGGCCCAAGAATTACGAAGAGTTTCCGCTCGGAAAATACCATCGAGCACGTAACCAACGAAACCAAAAACAACAATAATACATCGGGCAATGATATGATTGGCATACACAGCAAATTGATTCAAATTCAGTTCTAAAAAGATAAAAGGACTTTGTTCAAAATAAACATGAAATTAACGCTCGAACACAACGAGTAGCAAAAAAGAATACTACGAGTGAACAGAAATTAACCGATCAAGGTTACTCTTCAACATCAGACAAGACAATATCCTTGTCATCAAATTCTGGAGCCTCAGTCAGCTCAACAAGAGGATTGGGAAGATTTTCCGCTTGTAGATCAACTTCGGCCTTAGTCTTAAGGTCAATCAATTTCCCATTCTCAACACTGTGAAAGGGATGAGCTCCGACCACCCTGAACTCAGTTTCAGGGTTCAAAATTTGAATTTGTTTGATCATCGAAATGAAAGAGTCATCAACACCCTTGCTCTAATTGTAAAAGTTGGTCGCTGCCGCCTTCTTATGACGAAGAGCTTTTTCCTTGAGCTTCCGAGCAGTAGCAGCAGATTTTTCCACTTCAGATCTCAGTTCATCAACCCTTTGTCGGCTCTCCTGCAGCTCCTTCTTCAGTGCCTCCTCCACTTCCTTCCTCTTATCCTCTGCAACTTTTTTAGAAACTTTCAAAGAATCTCTCTCCTTGATCAGCTCGGTTTTGTCAGCTTTCAAATTCTCCAATTCATTTTTCACTCGGACCAGTTCATCCGAAAGACTAGCCTCTTGAGCCGCAGACATTTCTCGAGCCTCTTTCTGTTCAATGTTAAAACCAGTAAACAGATCTCCCGATTGCTTGGCCAAAAAATAAGTCAGGTTGGCACTTCGAAGTAGATACTTAGTCAAAGTCATGTTGCAACGTGACTACTCGTCGGCGGTAATAATTCCGAACCGAGGATAGTCAGATTCGGGACAGACAAACTTGGGAAACCTTTCATCTAATTCTCGGTCCCAAATTGATGTTTCTGATGGAGTAGCAGTAGAAGTCGGAGCAGTGACAGCTTTGGTACTTGTCCCCTCAGCTCTGATATTTTCCCCCTCGGACACTTTTTCTTTGCCTTTGTCCAACCTTCGACGACGAGTCAGTTATTGAGGGGGAGAGGAGACTTGGACTTGACCGCTCGGTCCCAGTGACACTGTAGAAGCAACAGCAAGCACATTGGAAGGTGGCTGAGGAGATACCTCGACCGGAGAAGCAGAAGGAGCAGAAGTACTTAAACTCGGAGTGCTCAGATTTGAAGATCCGAAAGCTGCACTGGTTGCAGAAGTTTTTCTTTTCTTGCCACCTTGAAGCAGGGCAGACATACGAGAGGCCATTTTATTTGCAAAGAAAACAAAGTAACATCAGATCTGAATAAATCACAAGTATAAAAGCAGAAAGAAAACAGTTTACCAAGTTCAGCCTTGACATTTGATGAAGGGATATCCACTATATCCCTTGTTTCTATCATCCCATTGGTGACTATGTAACTTTCAACAGCTCGGCATACATCTTTCTCATATTCAGCGAGCTCTTTCCAATCCGATGCATATGATGCAATCCTCCGATTGAAAAAGCTGGCACTCCATTGAAGAGGGAACCGAGGGATTGGTCGCTCTTTGCCAGCCCGCGTGAACCAGCAGACACCATTACCAACAAATTTATATTTAAAGAAGAAAGGCTTGAATCCTTTCCAAGACTTAGAAAACTTAGTGAAAAGAGCATATCCATTACGCGACTTCAAAGAAACCCAAGGTCGTCTTACAGACCCTCTCTCGAAAGTGTTGCATTGAGGAGCAAACAGATAAAAAAATATGGGAATAGTGCAAGACCATTTCATAGCAGAACAAACTTGTTCGAAACCTCTTACAAAAGCCCAAGCGTTCGGATGCAGACGGGAAGGAGCTACTCTCAAGGTATTCAAAACATCTATCTCAAAACTAGTAAAAGGCATTCTAATCCCTAGCCGAGTAACCACTTCCTCATAAAAGTAGAAACCAGTACTACCCTGAGGGACTTGAGTGCAGACTCTTTCATTCGGACCCACTGGACTAATAGAATATAAGTTCCCAACATCATCACCAGGACAAGGTAGAATTATGGCTCGGGTTTGCTCTAGGGACTCCTTCGTTGAAAGCTCGGATTGGGTACCAACAACCTCTCGGTCAACCCAATCGTATTGAGCAGCATCAGGTGGAAATGGGTAGAGTTCAGGATTGGTAACACACTTTCTCTTCATACTTGAGGAAAAGGGGGCACACTTGGAGTCAGAAGCAGAAAAACTTGATTATTTCGGATAAAACACTTATGAATACGGTCGGCTGGGGAACACCTCCCTTTCTGGGCAGAATTTCCCCAAACCAACTGAAATATCGAATACCTCTCTGCCGCTTCCTTAACCTCCTCTGTTCTACCCTCTCGGCAATCCTATAGTGAATCACACCCTGTCTGAACTCTTTCAAAGTCCGAGGAAAATGCATAGCTATCGGTTTAACGCAAGTATATGGGTTTTCGGCCTTGTGTGTTCTTGGTACATCAGAGTTTACAGAATCCTCACTCATGTTTAACACTGTTTCGATACAAACCCTAAGAAATTAAGTGCAGCAAAACGTAAAACAAACCTAAGAAACACTACGGCGATCACTCAACAAATGACAATGAAGGGCAAAGAACTTCAAAGGACAAAAGGTTATACTCATGAACAGTGATGGGCTGTTTATCGAACCCTAGGTTTCTTTTAAAATCAAGAAAAAAGGGAACAGGGCCAGTGTTAATGCATAACAAAGAAAGCTCTAAGCAAGATACATACGGCAGATGGCAGGAACAGTCGCATGCAAAGAATTTTAAAGCAGCATAGAAGAAAGAGAAAATAACCGGTGAAGGAAAAGTTCGTTACCTGTTGATGATGAACAACCAATAAATCGAAGAAAAATGAAGACTACGGAGAGATGGAAACGGACTTGATTCAAGGAAGAAGGACGAAGTGATGACAAGAACTCCTTTGGCAGACCTTGGCTTCGTTGATCAAAATCCCAGAAAAAACGATGAAGAAGAAGAGAGAGAAGAACTTGAGAGGTTTCTAATTCTGATTGTTAAAAGGAAATGATTTTTGAGAAAAACCGCTCCTTGAAATTCACTTCAGAAGTTCCCTCCACTATCTCAAAGATTTGGGCCGAATCAATAAAAGCCCATTTATGATAAACTGGATACGTGGCACTTCCTGCAAATTTGAAAACATAACGTTTCATTTCCTGGTAAAGTAAAGGACACGTGGAAATATAAGTAGAATTGAAGGGTCACTTCTGGGTCAATCAAGCGACAACTCTGGTCAGAGCACTCTTATGCTCGGATAACTCTTTTCATCAAGAGTTCGGTCGGAAAATAGTTCACTCGTCTCCATAACTCGGCAGGGCTCAAATCACCCCACCGAGCTTGGGGGGCTTATGTAGTGGACCTATAGTAGACCGAGTGCTTCCCGACCAAAGCCACCTTGGTTCGACCAGTTAGACACTGGAACAAGGCATGCGGTCGAAAAGTTACACCGAGCAAACTGGGTTACTTCAGAGAGGTTGCGTGCTAAGGAGATTAATCCCGAGCACAGGATCTTCATCCTTATCTTTATCGGTCACAGTCTCATCAAAGCCTAACTACCTCTCCTAGATTCCCACGACTCTTGGTTAGATAAAAACAGTATTGGATTAAGTCTATCATCTACGGGGTTTATGGATATGATCTTATCATATCCTCTACGAATCCTACTTGAATTCTTCTACTCCAGAAGGCTCATCAGAATGGCCCATTACTCAAAAGTAATCCCCTATAAGAACCACCATGCTATAGGGGCTAAGGTACGTCTTCTCATCCCTAAGTTGACACTAGCACACACGATTGTTGACTAGGGAGAACCTGTATATCCCAACTGGATACACAGACATCCTAAAAAGTCCTACATTAATCTCTTGATTGGAATCATTCTTCGGGGCTCTTCCATAGCTTCAAGGCTGATTCTAGTTAAGGACACGACAATTTGCCTTTGGTATATACAGACATAGGAAAGCAGGAACAGTACACACTAAATATTTCGAAGCATAGAATTTTTGGAATGCTCGAGCAAATGCCCACGCATTAAGGTGCATATGAGAAGGGGCAAGCTTGAGGAGCTTCAGGAGGCGCATCTCGAACTCCATAAACGACATTTAAATGCCAAGACGACTTACTACCTCCTTGTAGAAGAAGAAAAACCTGGTGCTTGGAGCCACCTGTGTACAAATGCGATCGTTGGCTCCCACGACAATAACGGTGTAATAAGAGGTCCCAGGTTCGTCTTGTAGGCACAATAATAGAACTACTCGGATGTGATTAATCGAGCTTTCAGTGTTTAGTTGAGAGGGAGTACTGACCACCTCCCTATCAACCCAGTGGTATTCTGAGGCATCCCTCGGAAGTGGAAATTGGTCGGGACTTGAGACAACTTTACGAACCATTCCTGAGGAAAAGGAGGCACACTCGGAGTCAGTAAAAAAGAAAACAGTTGGGGCCTTAAATATATGTTTAGACTATATTATCGAGTGAGGAGCATCTCCCTCGGACAACCTCGGCTGAACTTCCCCGCAGGATGTCCTCCTCAGGTTATCCCTCTGTTGCCTCCTCAACCTCTATTGTTCTACTCTCGGCGATGCGGTAATACAAGACCCCTTCCCTTGCTTCGATCAAATATCTCGGGAAGTAGATAGATAATGGATCAACCGTCCAACAAGGCTCGTCATCCATGTCCTTTCTAAAGGGTGAGGGAGGACTAGAAAAGATTTCTACAGAATCTATGCTTTGGTTCACAAACTCTTCACTCATCTTAACCCTAGTAGACATAGCCTAAGGAAGTTCTTCATAGAAATCGAAGAGGTAAAAGTGGAAGACAAAGAAACAACGATGAGAAGCAGTTCCAGAAGCAAACAGAAAGAACGCAACAAAGAAAAATCGAAAGCAAAAAATGAAGCTCAAATCCCAGAAAGAATAAAGCGAAAATCAAAAAAATTATCAATAAAATAGTGAAAGGAAATGCAAGAATCGTTATCTGGAATCAAAGTGTAACAGGAAGCTTGATAGGTTGAAAAGTTCAAGAAGGTAGAGAGGCAAAGAAAGCAAGAACAAGACACCGAAAACCTTGAAAAACGAAGATTCTCAAAAAAGGAAGGAGGGAGTTTAGCGATTTCTAGAAACAAGTTTTCTGGGAAGTGAGAAGTAGAGGGGAAAGAACCAAACCGTTTCGTTTTATAAAACCCTTTCTATTTCCCCCCATGTTTGAATAATTGGGCCTGAAGCCACAGTAACATGCCCATTGGAAAATAGTTGTCTTGAACCTCAGAAAAATTAAGGGCAAAAACGAATATTCACACAAGTATTCATCAGTGATTAGTTGCCAAGGCAAAAACCTACACGTGGCAGAATCAAGCAGAACTTAAATGTCCCCTCGGGACAGTGAAACGACAATTCGCAAACTATGCTTGACAACTAATTACGATTACCTTCCAATTCGACCTATATGGTCGAACCAACTCTCGGAACATTATAAACTTGGCACAGGCCCTTAGAGCCTTACCGAACTTGGGGGTAGTGGACATTCCCTTAGTCTGACCAGGAAACACTGAAGCCGACCATATAACCAACAACCATACAAGGATCTAGCGATCGTCACTCGCCGACCACCATCTGGTCGGTAAGAATATCCGAGCTTGGAACACTTGGGTGAATCACTGGTTTACGGGGCCACAACTATGCACGGATAACTATCATGCTTATCCTAATAGCTACGACCCCATTGCCCTAGATTCTCTCCTATATTTTCTCATAACTCGAGAAACAAGGGATAACCATTGTGTTTATCTTTACGTGTTCTAGAAAGGTTATCTAACTGCACCTTTCCTAGTCCTACTCGAACACAATTACTTCTCAGGCCTAGCAGAGGCCCAAACGCTCCCCTATAAGTAGTACCATGCTATAGTGGCTAACATACGTAATTCTCATCCCTAACTTGACACTAGAATGCACATTGTTGACCAGGGAGACCCTGGCTATCCCAACTGGATAATCAGAAATCCTAAGAAGTCCTACATTAACACTAGACTACGTTTAAGTCTAAGGCTTCCTCATAGTCTTAAGGCTGAACCTAGTTAAGGACACTATAAAAATATTTCTGACTTAAATACCTATATATAATCATCTGTTCTTGAATTTTAATTTCCAATATTTTTCCCATAAGAAATCCTTTTAGTAAAGCACAAAGTTTTAGTTTCTAGGGTCTCCCCACCATTTTACAAAGGTATAACTAATCTCTCGAGAGTGGGCAAACTTACTCTCGGAAAATATCTAATGTTTGATCTCCTCTTAAAGTTGTAGTATGTGTCTATCACTACGTTAACACCCTTTCTGGTTAGTAAAGTGCAAATAAACAAGCAAACAAATATCATAAATGATTTTTCATTTGAAACAAGCTCCAAAAATGAACAAAAAATGGTTTACGTTCAAAACCAACAAATATCAACAACATAAGTTTCCTTTGGTCAGAAGCATAATTTAATAAATATATTCAAGCTACTACTTTCCTAAAGAATGATTGTTTGGTAATGCATCCCTATCCTCGACTGTTCTCCGGCTTAACGAAGTGTTTTTGAATGGAATCATGACTATACAGAAACTAATACAGAAGCCAATGCATTACCTAGGTTTGGGGACTATCTTCATAGAGGTCTTCAAGTCTAAGATGTTGCACCAACTTTTATTTCGATTTAGTTATTCGCGGATAGTTTTGCCACTCTTTTTTGTAGACTGTCTTATTGGTCTTGGTAGTTTTGTTTTTTTCCTGAGCGTTTAGCCCTTTGTTCATTAAAAAGACAACTCCTCCACCTTCACTTAAATTCTCTAAATTATGATTCTCAAGAACATTTTAAAAGACATGATCCTTAACCATTCTCAAAAACATGGTTCTATAAGAACATTTTAACAAAAATACTTTTATGAAACTTAGCTTTTCTTAAATTCAAAATTTTAGTTTAATATAAATATCATAATTGATTTTTGTTTACTGAAAAAATGTAACAAATAACTCCAAACAAACAAACCCAATTAAGGAAGAAAAGCCAGGAGGTAAATGGGAACCAAAGGGTTTATTCCCTGGCTTAACAACCAACTACATAAGTTTCTTTACTTGAAAAGCATAATACTGTAAAAAACATCAAATCCAACTCCCAACCTTCCCTTCAACAAAAGCTTCAGTTTGTTCATGAACCTTTGTGGCTCATCTAATAACATTATGATCATGCCCCAAGGCAATGGCATTTGAAAATTGTTATCAATTGCAACTACAATTAGTGCCTCTACAAAAGTAGCATTTCTCAAGTCCTTCTATCACATCATACCATTGACACCTGCAGCCGCCATTAATACTGCTCTAATTTGCTCAGGGACGAGATCTTGACCTTTGTATTGCTGCCAAGAAACATGAGACCAAAAATAAGAAATACACCTTTTAATGGTGATACTAAGCCAAGAAATCGGTTGGCCCACAATTTAAACATCAAACATTTTATATGAACCAACCTGAGAGAGACCTTGCAAGACCTTGTACATGTCTTATTCATTTTAACGTATTTAGATAATTCACAAAAATCATTAGTAAATTTCATTTATTCTTTTAAAATATACCATTAATTCTTAACGATAAAAAAGACAACCACGAATGAAAGCAATCAATGGTTAAAATTTTCACAAACACTGAGTTATTGAATAAACAACCATCAAACCCTTTACTCTCCCCCTCATGTATTTTGCAGTGATCGCCTGTCATACCTAGAAAGCCTCATACGTATAGTACATACTTTAATTATGCAGATGAAGGAGAAACGCTAAGACAACATTCATTTTTTTTGTTTTTAGTAAGAAAATGACAAGAAATTGAAGTGCTATGATCATGTTACTTATTGTTAGGCACAATTCATGAGTTCCTATAAAATTTCACGAGCAACTAATATATACAATACTTTTTCATCTTACATTTTAAGCTAATCTATTGCCCAAATAAATATTTAATTCCAAATGCGGTAACAATGAACAGGGGAAGTAAATAATATAAATTTTGAAGTAGAGGTTAACAAACAAAAAAAAAAGGAACTACATACCTCAACTTTGAACACATCAAAAGCAAAACCATTGAAGCAGCTGATAACACCCTGTTGGACATCTAATCCGAGAAAATCCAACGCCTTTATGATGGAAAGGACAAGGCCTGGCTTAAGGGTACAAAATATATGGATGTTGATAGCTCTCCCTTCCCTTACCCTAACCTCAACCTAGAAATATCATAAAATTCAAGTCAACACAACTTTCCTTGTTTCCCCAACAAATAATTTATGTGAAGTGAAAACAAAAAAAAACTTTGGTGACTACACCTCCACAAGACATCAAGAGATTCCAACTACCTATAACTCATAAAAGGGTAAATTTAAATCCCATATATTTTCATCCAAATTAACTTTTTCTCTTGTAATGTTTAGATTGATACCACAATATCTTTTAAGTCATAAGTTAATTAAGTTACATAATAGACAGTTAAATAAACAATTCAAGCAATTGGGAGTAATTTTCCCCACAACACATTAATCGACAGGGAATGAAATGAATTTTGCATTAAGACGAACAAATACCATTGGTGAGTGACTTTTATTGCTTACCAAGGAGCTAGGACATAATTCATCCGTAACTCGAGAGGGAATGGTTTGCAAAGTTGGTATCGTAGAGTGAAAACTTGAAGAATGTGTCAATGATGAGCCAGGTGGGATTGATTCCATTTCATTCTGAAGATCGTTAACCCGATTTATTAAATCCTTCAAGTATTTAATTGTATCCCCAAGAATTGAAGCCTTGTCCATCTACAAAAAATGACAAAAGATTATACCATAAATATATTTTTAAAAAAAGGCATATGAAAACATCATTAGACCTCAAGCAAATCACAATAGTAGGGACACTCATGGATTATGGGAAAAAAGTGGAGAAAATAATTCCTTGCATCATTTAATAGGTATCCTTGTATCTGGTATGGCATTGGTACTAGATACAAACCGGTGTCTGACACATGTATACATAGAATAAAAAAAATAGACAAATGAAAGAATCATAAGACTTCAAATCGTCAAGCCACTCCATGATAGAGTGAGAAAAGTGGAGAAAAAAATTGTAATTCTAAGCTTTAGTTATTCATTAAAAATTTATTAACAAAATTTAGCATTTAATAAGTAACCGAGTATACAATATAGTATGAGTAATATGTCAGATTAGTCCCTGACTTTGTCAGCGTCGGTCAAGTTAGTCCCTGACTTTATCGAAATAGTAATTTAGTCCCTAAGATAGGAGAACGTCGATCAAGTTAGTCCCTGCCGTCACTATCGCAGGGATGCATTTGCTTTAAAATGGGATAAAGATAGGGACGTATGTGAATTAAAATGAAATCTCAGGGACTAAATTGCTATTTCGATAAAGTCAGGGACTAACTTGACCGACGCTTACAAAGTCAGGGACTAATCTGACATATTACTCAATATAGTATTGGTACTTGATATAAACCTGTAACTAAAATCCATGGGCACACAGTTTAAAATTTTAATTATTTCATGATTTTATGGGAAAGGAAAAGGAAGCATAAGAGTACTTCATAATGTGTCCATGTAATAAATCACTCCAATGGGAATTACACATAAAAATGTAACAATAATGTTATTTTGACATCTATATCTAACATCTAAATCGAACATCTACTATTTTTGGTAAAGAATTGTGGGCCATTCAATTTATCTTTCGTATTACATTAAACATCTTTACCTAAAATGGTATATGTTGAACTTAGATGTTATATATGGATATCCAAATAACATTATCGAAAATGTAAATGCATAGTTCTCACCTAACAATATAAACATTCAATAAATGTCATCAAGTAAAATTCCAATTTATATGATTAAAATAATACAAGCTTCAGATCAAGTTTACATACCTTGCTAATCTCTGGCACAATAGACCTAAGATTGTGCAACTTATCATTAAGTTTCTTCCTTAGGCGTCTTTCCGCCATGACATTCTTCGATGGCATCACTTTTTTCTTTCCTTTTTGCATTCCAATGTTGCTAATAACACCATTATTATCATTTTCATTATTATTTGCCTTAAAACAAATCCCTCCATTATTATGGTACTCCATTTTTTCAGTCTCGACAATGTCATCATCATAATCAAAATTCAACCATTCCTCAGCTTCAACCACCTTTTTTATCTTCCTTTTCCTTTGTAAATCTTCCTTCATACCTGCAAATTGCGTCGTAGCCTGAATCTCCATGGCTCCCACCTTATCAATACAGCCTTGACGAAGATCTACCCAATCCTGGAACATGGTGGGTTGTTGTGGCTGTGGCTGCAGTAATTGTGCAGCCGGAGTAGGAACCTCTATAGACTCCAAAACATTGTCCTGGTTCAAAAACAAAGAATTCGATGTATCGGAACCATGAAACAGTCCTTCAACTACACTCATTGGATTGTTGCTAAGCCCATCACCGAGATCAACAACACAAGAAGTTGGATTGAACTCAGTGTTTGAACTTGCCACAAGATTGAACTTAGTGTTTGAACTTGCCACAAGATCAGTAGAGTTGAAATCCATCCAAATAGGGGAATTGGAATTGAGTATACTAGGTTCAGATCCATAATCAAAGTCATGGATAAAAGGGTCGCTGTTGTTGTTTAAGTTGAAAAATGAAGTAAAGGAAGGTTTGGACTGTGATGGGTTAGGAGTGAAAGAAGTAGATGCATGAGAAGAAGAAGAAGAAGAAGAAGGATGCATAAGATAATTTTCTTTTGGGTTTGAAGTAGAGTTCATGATCCACTCACCGCGTTGGCAAAATGATTTTAAAGGAGGAGCGAAATTGTTTTCGGGTTCAGTGACAAGGTTATTGATAAAGTTGTTGGTGGTTGTGTCAGCTGTGGACCATGATGGTGGTGGTGGAAGCTCTTCTTGAGAGGGTTGGGATTCCATCCAAGAAGTTCTTAGAGTATCTCTCTCCATTGCAATATGGTGAAGAAAATAGGAAAGTAAGAGAGAAAGAGAAAGAGTTGGTTTTAGAAAGATAAAAAGGTGGGGAGATTTTTCAATATTTTTTGTCCTGTTCCTACTCAGAGAATCATTATGAGTGTGAAAAAATGAGATTGGAAAGTAGGTTGCTTCAGAAAGTTATGATACTGATTGATGGAATTGAAAATGAAAGGTGGTGGGGGTGGTTTATATGAAAGGCGTGCTTTGTGCTATGCCTGCATGCCCTTTTCTATGTGCCAGCCTTTATCTATGTGTTTGCCTGGCCTTATGTGCATGCTAGTAGTTTTACCTTTATTTGGACAACTCTGAAGGATGCCATTGTCTTTAATATCTCATATAATTACCTTTTCTCTCTTGGTTTTATATTTATAAATAAAAAAATGAGTAAGGGTTTTCGAGTTAAAAATAAATCAAAATGATTTTTTTAAAATAACAAATTGGTTAAATTAGTAATTTTTTTTAATAAAAATTAATGGACTTTTCATAGTTGATTAAGATTAGAAAATTTTATAAAATCGTATCTCTAAGATCGCGTGATTGCAAGAAACAAAAAAAAGCAGTCTAAACGAATATTTTACTCATTTACATTTTATATAAAAAATCTAAAATATTCATATATTTTGAGAAATATATCCCGAGATTCACGTGTTAAATAAAACTAAATCAATATGAATTTGTGAAGAAAAATGTTTTCTTTACATCGGCCTTTACAGTTGTACTTAAGGCAAATAATAATTGCAAGAAAATAATAACCCAAGAGTGGGGTGTGGCTTCTCTGAAGATCACATAACTTTAGACTTCGAAGTGCACCAATATAAATCATTGAATATAATGAATGGTAGGGAACATCATACCGCAACAAATGAATCTATATTAAATATGGTCTAAATTCGTCTCCAATATGTAGCTTGGATATTAAAGCTGTACAACAGAAACTGCGAGCTCCTGATTTTTTTTTGGTAGAAGCAAACTTCATTCCGACAGAGCAAAAAAAATGTCTCATACAAAAATCCTAGATTCAGGCCTCCCCACCTACTATGTAGGGTTTGAAGCACAAAAATCAAAGAAAAAAAATACTAAGGCAGCATTACAACTCAATAAGAATCCTATCAACAATTTCTCTATGTAAACAACTATGCAAATTATGAAAGTAACAAAAAAATCTTGTGCCCAACTCCTACTTCATGATCACGAACACTTGATTAGGCTGCAATCTCTTGTGCTTGAAAATTCTGCGATTACGCTCCATCCATATATGATAGATGCAAGCAGTCATGGCTGCATAAACAAAATGTCTTATTTTCATGTGCTTGAAGCCAAATCGCAACCACCCACCAATTTTCATACTTTTCCCACCAATTATCCAACCCGCACCAATGGCAAATAAGCTCAAGTAATTCACTACTCCAAGTACAAGTGAAAAACAAATGGTCTCTAGTCTCCAAGGCATTGTGACAAAGCTAACAATGAGGCTGGATTTGAGTATACATAGAAATAGCATCCTTAGTCCTTAACCGATCCATGGCAGCAAGCCAGCTTATGAAACAGTGCTTCTGGACAGAAGCAGGATTCCACACCAGCCTGTGCATAACAAAAACCTCTTGATGACCAATCATAAACCTATATCCATCTTTGATTGTATAAACACTTGCTGGATTGCCCTTCCAATAGCCATTAATGAAGCCTGGTCTCAATCTATTCTTGACTTTTAGTATCTACTTCCAATGCCAGCTTAAACCAGTCCCTACTTGACATTGCCAAAAGCCTGAATCTTTTAAATAGACTGAACTGATCCAACACACCCACATATTGTCCTTTTTCATGGCTAAGTCCCATACTTGTTTCCTAATAGCTGCACAATTCTAAACATGTGAATCCTGGAAACCAAGCCCACCATATCTCTTCTGCCTACGTAAAGAGGACCAAGAAATAGCAGCTCTTGGCCTTCCTGCATCATTCAGACCCCATAGAAACTCTCTACATTTGCCTTCAATAGCCCTGACCACACCCTTAGGAATAATGAACATAGATGCCCAATGAGTATGCAGATAAAGAAGCACTGAGTGAATTAACTGAACCCTACCTTGGTAAGACAAATTTTGAGTGGTCCAAGATCTAATTCTTTTAGTGATTTTGTCTACCAGGCATTGACAAGTATTTATGGACCATTTCCTTGTAGAAAGGGGAATTCCTAAATACCTGAAGGGAAAAGATCCTTTTGTAAAGCCAGTAATCTATTGCAGCTCAAGCTATCTGTCTTCACTCATACCAGCCAAAAAAAATAGAAGATTTCTGCTAACTTGCATAAAGGCCAGAACAAGCAGAGAATTGATTAAAGGCATCAATCATAGTTCTAACACTTGCAACATTACCTTTACAAAAGAGCATCAGATCATCAGCAAAAGCCAAGCTGATGAGGCCAATGTCTTTGCAAAGAGGATGATGCCTGAACTTTCTGTGTAAAGATGCAGCCTGCAACTTCCTTGTGAGCATTTACATTGAAAGGAAAAAAATAAGAGGTGACACTGAATCACCTTGCATGATACCCCTTGAACTGTGAAAACCTATTGTTCTTTGGCCATTCAACACCAACTTGAAAGAGACTGAAGTGATGCATTCCATAATCCAGCAAATGAATTTATCAGGAAACTTCAAAGCTTGCAACATTTTGTGAATAAAATCCCAACTGAGGACATCATAAGCTTTTCGAATGTCTACTTTCATGAGGCATCTGGGAGAAGTGTGTTTCCTGCCATAGAATCTGAGCAATTCTTGGCTAATCAGAATATTATGAATTATGCTTCTCCCTTGAATAAATGTAGCCTGATTCTCATTGACTAAATCCTACAAAATTCCTTACATTCTATTGCACAAAATTTTTGTGATACATTTATAAATGGAATTGGAGAGGGAAATAGGCATGTAATCACTTATAGTGTTAGGGCAATCTAGTTTGGGAATCATGACAAGATCTGTGCAATTAAATTCCCTAAGAAGTTGTCCTGATGTAAAAAATTCCTGTACAACACCAACACACTCACTGTGAATAATTGGCCAGGCCTTTTTGTAGAAACCTGCAACAAATCCATCAGGGCTTGGTGACTTATCTTCATTCATAGACATAAAACTGAGCCTGATTTCCTCCTCACTGATAGGTTTTATCATATTAATTTGCTGCCTAACTGTGAGGACTTTCCCCTACTTGATTTCATCATCAGATGATCCTCACATACCAAAACGAGTCTTTTCAGCGTGCTTTGTCCTCACTTGCACACTTCCCGGGAAAACTTCTCAGGAGGTCACCCATCCCAGAATTACCCCAAGTCAAGCACGCTTAACCATGGAGTTCTTATGTGATGGGCTACCGAAAAGAAGATGCATCTTGTTGATATGGGTAGTACTAATCAATTCATTTAAGCCTTCCTGTACTGTGTAGTCCCATTCCTACATTCTCAGGACCACCCTCACATTCCGGTGTGTCGGTTCATCCATTTACCCCTCCCTTAGAAGCATGCCAGGACTCGCTCCTTGTTCGTGCCTCTTTGCACCGGCGATCACTCCCCGCACTCATAAGCCCGGGTCTTATAATTAACTAAAATCAGCTTCAATCACAACTAGCTATTACTTGATTCATCAAGTATGCCTAGTTCCCTTCTCATAAAATATAAAGTATCTCTAGGCAAAGGTTTAGTAAAAATATTAGCTAGTTGGTTTGAAGTATTTACAAATTCTATAACACAATCACCTTTTTGTACATGATCTCTTAAAAAGTGGTGCCTTATCTCAATATGTTTTGTTCGTCAATGCAATACCGGATTTTTGGTTAAGTTTATTGCGGAAGTATTATCACATTTTATAGGAATTTTATTTAGTTGAAGTCCAAAATCCGATAGTTGTTGCTTCATCCATAAAAGTTGAGCACAACAACTTTCGGCGGCAATATATTCGGCTTCGGCGTTGAAAGTTCAACACATGCTTGCTTTTTGGAATTCCACGCAACTAGTGAATTTCCAATAAGGTGACATGTGCTACTTGTACTTTTTTTAATCAAGCTTACAACCGGCAAAATCTGCATCACTATAACCAACTAAATTTAAAGAAGCATCTCTAGGATACCATAATCCGGTATTTATTGAACCTTGTAAATACTTCATAATTCTCTTAACATAAGTTAAATGAGATTCCTTAGGGTTAGCTTGATATCTAGCACACATACAAACACTAAACATAATGTCTGGTCTAGAAGCGGTTAGATATAACAAGCTACCAATCATACCTCTATATTTCGTTACCTCTACCGATTTAGCACTTTCATCTTTGTCCAAGTAGCAATTTGTAGCCATAGGGGTTGATGCATGCTTAGCTTTCTCCATCCCAAATCTCTTTAATAGCTCCATGCAATACTTTGATTGATGAACAAATATCCCATTGTCCATTTGCTTCACTTGCAAGCCTAGGAAGAATGTCAATTCTCCCATCATGGACATCTCAAATTCACTAGTCATCAAATCTGAAAATTTCTTGCATAGAGAATCATTAGTCGCACCAAAAATAATATCATCAACATAGATTTGGACTAACAAGATATCTTTACAAACTTAGTCAATGAAAAGAGTTGTATCAACCAATCCTCTTTTGAATCCCTTTTCTAGCAAAAAAGAACTTAACCGATTATACCAAGCTCTAGGAGCTTGTTTTAATCCGTAAAGTGCCTTCTTGAGTTTAAAAACATGATTTGGGAATTCAAAATTTTCAAAACCAAGTGGTTGTGACACATAAACTTCTTCTTGAATGTATCCATTCAAAAATGCACTTTTCACATCCATTTGGTAAAGAGTAAAGTTCATAATTGATGCAAAAGCTAAAAGCATCCTAATGGCTTCTAGTCTAGCTACGAGGGCATAAGTGTCATCATAATCAATTCCTTCTTCTTGACTATACCCCTTAGCAACTAGTCTAGCTTTATTCCTAACAATTAGACCCAACTCATCTAGTTTATTTCGATAAACCCATCTTGTGCCAATTATCGGATGATCAATGGGTCTTGGAACTAAAATCCAAACTTTGTTCCTTTCAAATTGATTTAACTCTTCTTGCATTGCCATAACCCAATGTTCATCTTCAATTGCTTCATTTAAATTTTTGGGTTCTAATTGAGAAACAAATGCTACAAAATGACAAATATTTTGAAGAGAGCTTCGGGTTACCACTCCCTTAGCTATATCACCTAACACATTTGATAATGGATGATTTCTATTTGTCTTCCAATCGGTAGGTAGTCCTTTTTCTTTGTGTTGTGATAGCTCCTTTACTCTCAATTGATTTTCCTCTTCATTGTTCGACTTCTCAACTTCATTCTCTTTGATATTTTCATCCTTTTGAGTATCTTCAAATATACCTACATCATCAATATAAGAAATACCTTTCTCTCTTTTCGAAGATTCATCAAAAACCACATTAATAGATTATTCAATTTTCAAAGTTCTTTTGTTAAACACACGATAGGCCTTGCTATGATTTGAATAACCCAAAAATATTCCATCATCCGCTTTTCGATCAAATTTTCCCAAATGTTGTTTTCCATTGTTCAAGATAAAACACTTACATCCAAAAGCATGAAAATAGGATATATTAGGTTTCCGACCTTTAAAGAGTTCATAACGAGTTTTCTTAAGCGAAGGTCGAATCAAAACTCTATTCAAAACATAACATGCTGTATTAATCGCGTCGGCCCAAAAATATTTTGGAACTTGACTATCACTCAACATCGTTTTAGCCAACTCTTCCAAAACACGATTTTTTCTTTCCACTACTCCGTTTTGTTGCGGAATTCTAGGAGCAGAAAATTGTTGTTCCACCCCATACTTTTCACAATCTATCAAAATAACGTTTATCAAATTCACCGCCATGATCGGTTCTAATAGACACAATATGTTGATTGACTTGATTTTGTACTAACTTGGCAAAACTTTTAAAACGTTTGTAAGTTTGATCTATTGAAGATAAAAACAAAGTCCATGTGAAACGAGAATAATCGTCTACAATTACAAGACCATAGTAGTTGCCTCCAAAACTCATGGTTTGAGAAGGACCAAATAAATCCATATGAACAAGTTCTAAAATCCTTGTAGGTTAAATCACCTTTTTAGGTGGAAAAGTAGTTTTAGTTTGTTTACATTTCTTACAAGGATTGCAAACACCTTCAATTTTAAAATTGAGTTTTGGGAGACCAACTACCAAATCCTTAGATAGAAGTTTATTCAATTGATTCACACGTACATGAGCATTTCTTCGATGCCAAAGCCATACATCGCTATCTTTATTAATTAAACATTTTGAAAAGAGAGAAGTGATGTCATTCAAGTCAATTAAATAAATGTTATTACACCGATTACCCTTAAACTTGATAGATTGATCAAGGTCCCTTTTAATAATACAATGAATAGAGGTAAAAACAACACTATTTCCAATGTCACATAATTGACTAATACTCAAAAGTTTATGTTCAAGACCTTCAACATATAAGACATTTTCAATAATAACATTGGAAGCATTACCGATTTTACCTACTCCGAGAATTTTGCACGAGTTGGTTTTCTAGAAAAATTAACCCTTGAAAAATTACCAACTCTTCTATAGGACTTCTTCCTTGTTCCGGTGTATCCTAATCCAGTTCTATTTTCATTGTCTCTTTGTCTAGAGAGCAAATCATTCAAATTCCTTTTTCCTATTGTGAAAGTTGCAAGTTTTCTTTTCAAATCATTTAGTTCAATTTCAAATGACTTGCATTTTTCACAATCGGGAATCATACGTGGAATAATAGAACAATCACATGATGCATTTTGTAACATCCCTAATTTTAACCACTAGAATAATTATAAGTTTTATCGAATTAAATATATGTTTCTTAAAAATCAATTATTTAGTTGTTGTGTATTTTTATAAAAAAATACATTATGTTAATTACGAAAATATATTTCATTTCTTTTATGTTCTAAAGTAAATTCATTTAAAATAGTTATCCCATATCAAAAAAATATACTTTATATGCTTTACTTTACTTTTGATATATTTTATATGGAAATATTTTATTTGAAATATTTATAAGTTTCTTACTTTATGATTTTCATTCCGGTGTTTAAAAATTTATTATTTGTATTTTGAGTTTTAAAATAAAAGAATAAGTAAATATATATGTGTGGGTATATGTTTAAAAAAAAAGGGATGAAGAAAATCGTGTGTGTGTGTGTTTGGGGGTTGAAACCCCTTTCCTTCTTCCTCTGTGACCTAACCGCCGCCACCCTCCCCTATTCTCTCTCTCATGCTCAGTTCTCTCTCCTCTTCCCCTGGAGAAATGCCGCCGCCTCTTCCCTCTCACTCTTCTCCTTCTTCGATTTCGGCCCCCATTGTTGCTCCTTGAAGTTCTCTCCCTCGTTCTCTCTCTCCGTCGCGTGCCACGCACGCGTTCTCCCTCTCCTCCGTCGCGAGTCTGCGACTGGCTGCCACCATGGAGATCGCGCCGTTACAAGCTCCACCGTCCACCTCCATAACTGTGTTCGTGCTGCTGCCCGGAAGTCGCGATCACTGCCACCGTGAGAGGAAGCCAGAGCCGCCGCCGCTGCCATGGCTGGGGATCCACCTCCTGTGGCTGTGCGGTGCTCGTTGTTGGTGCCTCGGAGATCAAAGATTTCTCCCTCTCCATGCCCGGTTCGATCCGTTTCCGTTATCGCCATCGACGCCGGTATCGCCATCACCGTCACCGTGGCCAACCGCTCCATTGTGCTGTGAACCGGCTTGACCGAACCGGCCTCCAAAACCATGTTTGAGGGTAAATCCCTAATACCTTTTTAACTGCTCTATATTTTGTTTTAATATTAATAATACTAATGATAATATGGATTTGTGATAATAATATATTATTAAATTGTTTTCGTAACTAATATTGTTGTGAAAGATGAATTGTATTACGAGTTAGTGTTTATTTTTAATTAAAGTATTAATTTTAATGATTTTAATTGGTTGGTTGGATTTGTTATAACATCGAATTAAACGTTATGTCAAATGATTTGTTTTTAAAGTATTTTGTTATAATTGTTGTGTTCCTAAGTAATTGAAATGTTTGGTTGATTTGGTTTGTTGTTAGACGAAACCATGTTCTAATTAATTAGGAAGCCGACATATTTGGCATACGTTGATTCGAGTTAAAACCTTGAACATTAATCCCAAATTGAAGGGGAACATAATTGTTCGGACTTTGAAAAGTTGATTTGGATCTATTTCGAACAAAGAAAGCTCTCTTTCAATTTGGAATCTATAGTGTCAAGTATAATTAGAGTTTGATTTTGGGATTCGTAATTGAAACCACTTGATTTTAAGGTATTTTGATGATTATGCTGGTTTTAAAAGTTAATTTATTCTTAAATAAAGAGTGGTACTAATATTAAGGGAAAAACTACTCTAATTTTGCTTAACTTTGGTTTATGGATTTTTATCAAATGATTTCGAATTTAGTTTGTTTCGATTTCCAAACTAAAGTCCCTTTTTAGTAAAGCTTCAACGTGTTAACTTTAATATAATTTTGACGCGTTTTCACATTTGCTATTAGTTTACTAATTGATTTTTAATATTTGGTTTTGAGAACACCGAATGGTTCCTTATTAACACTTTGTTAGTTTATCTTACATATAATGGGGAGAATATATATTCATAACGTATGAATCAAATAACCAATCCAATAATGATATTAATTTAGTGTAAATAAAAAGGATTAAATGATTGTTGTTTGTCACGTGAGTAAGACCTTGTGCGATAAATTGATTATATGATTTGTATGGTATGGTTAGACGATGAAGGAGTTTTTGGACCAGCGCAAGCGAAAGTAACGGACCACGATACGTGTGGGCATCGGTATACGAAATGAAATATATCTGCGGAAACCCAGGTAAGGGGGAATGTTACCTTAGCTTAGGAAATGTAAATCTAGGTAGTGTATAGTGATGATTGAGATTGGGTGAGTTTGTATGATAATGAACCCGAGGGTAACCGGTAATAATAAATAATAATGACTTAAGAAAAGAATATAAAACCTCACATGAATTTATGTATTATATGCATGACTTGATGATTGGCTTTTAATATTTGACACTTTACTTGGAATTTATGTATTATATGCAGGACTTGATGTTTTATGACTTGATGATTGGATATTTTATTTGATATTTGATGTTTGAATTTATGTATATGTGGTAGAATGCCTAAATTATTGTTATTTGATACTTGATTATTTGTTATGGAAATATTAATATGTAGCAGGCTGTTTTAGTGATGGTTGGAATGTGATTGTTTGATTCTTTTTCATAGAAAGATGTATATGTGGTTGGTTGCCTTAAATGAAATTAAATGTGTGACCTTGAATAAAGTCAGGTAACCTTTAGAATGTTAGTTGAGACTTTTCCCCATAATTGAAAGAGTAGCACGAAAGAGTAAACGAAATTAAAGTATTGAATGAAAGAGAAGAAATAGGATCAAATAAATTGAAATAAAGTGAAGAATGAGAATGTGATAAAAGACTGAATGAAAGAGATGAAATGTGATCGAAGAATGAGAATAAAGAAAAGAAAGAGAATGTGATAAAGATTAAAGAATTTGGGTATGCGAATGCCAGACCAAGTAAGTACGCCCCGCTGGGTGCATTGGTTGCGTAAGCCGCACGATATAATGGCGTGCGCAGCGGTAAGACGCCCGATTCATGGAGTCGTACGCAGTGGTGGGTTCGCAGTACTCTGATAAGATATGATAAGATATGCAGATACTGTCTATGGATGCCAGGCCATGTAAGTACGCCCCGCTGGGTGCATTGGTTGCGTAAGCCGCACGATTTAATGGCGTGTGCAGCGGTAAGACGCCCAATTCATGGAGTTGTGCGTAGTGGTGGGTCCGTAGTACCCTAATAACGGTTTTGCGGATGTCAGGCCAAGTAAGTACGCCCCGCTGGGTACATTGGTTGCGTAAGCCGCACTATTTAATGGCGTGCGCCGCGGTAAGATGCCCAATTCAGGGAGTTGTGCGCAGTTGTGAGTTCGCAAAGACCCCAAGAGTAAAAGATATGAAGCACAAAGTAAAGAAAAAGAAAGGAAAGAAAAGAAAAGAGAGGAATAGAGAGAAAGAAAGAGATGATACAAAAGAATGGAAAAAAGAAAAGAAGAATGAGTGAATGAAAATAAAATGATAAGTGTTTGTGATTGAAATAAATTGGATTGAATTGTCTGATAACTACGTGATTAACTTCTATTTGTTTATGGCTTAGTTATTATTATGTCTATTTAGATTTCATTTGCTAAGTTCTGTGTAATGCTCACCTCTTAACTGTTTTTACAGGTAACGAGATTGAGCTTGCATTAGTATCGGCCGAGCAGGAGTACACTCCACCCCGTGGAGTGTAATTTAGTTAAGAGGAAATTATATTTATTTTTCTATAACTAATTCATTATGTTTTGGAAATAGTTTAAAATGTCTGGAGCATAGTTTAAAATGTTGGGAGCCTTGAGTATTATTTTGTTTTGTTAAAAAGGGGCATGAGAGCTAAGAAGAATAATTACAAATATTTTATAATTTTTCTGGACTGTACTGGATTGAGTAGGTTAAAACAGGAATTTTTGGGAAGTCCGATAAACAGAGGAAACTCTGCCGGATTTTCGTAAATTTTTTTTTATAAGTAATTAATTTTTTAAAAGAAATTTTCAAGTTCCTAATTTTATTAACGGCTAATTAAGGGTAAATAAAAGTAGGGTGTTACATTGTGGTATCAGAGCAGTTTTCCTCGGCCTTGGTGTAACACCCCGATTTGGCCACTTGAGAAATATACCGTTTTAATTCCAAAAGGTAGTGGAAATGTGGGCCAATTTTTTTTTTAAAACATGTAACGTGGTTGAGTAGCATGAGTATGAGAACCACTGAGTTTTCAAAACCCTTCGTAATTAAAGAGTGTTCCCATATCTCATGTTGAAGTTCAAGTTCCAAACCGGAGTGTCACAAGGCACTACACTTTGCAACTTGATTCTTCTCAACTCAATTAACATAGGCCATTAAAGTAAATTTATTCCACAAAAAGTTGGGGTTACATCATGGCATTGCAATGAAACCAAGTAAGTACAGGGAATACAAAATACTTCAGGGAAAATGAAAGACTACCACCAGGCCCATTGAACTTAATACGATGGTCCACGGAAATGCTTTACTAGAGTCGGTCTCGATCACGTCCGCCTCTGAGTATCTATGTCGTCGTCCCATTTCTCCTACCTCCTCAGCCTCGCGGTCACTGTGTGCAGACCAAAGCATCGGGTATCCACCATGATCGTTCGATGACCCACCGACCTCGGTGTCTTCGCGCCACTTCCAATCTCGATAATCCACTTTCCATCTTTCTTCGTCTCTAATGTCGAACATGATCTTAACAGGATCCATCGACTAAGGGAATAGAGACCATAACAACAAGCAGACAGAACAGAAGGACTAGAGAGAGTAAGTATTCCCAAGCATGTTATGCCAACGATGTGGGATTACAATAGGTAAGATATTAAGAAATAACAAAACATATAAGCCAACCACACATACAAGCAATCATATTCAAACCTCTACTTTACTCCATTACTTTTCTTTTCTCAAAACTTTACATATCCACAGAACTTCCTTCAATCGCTTCCGCTGCGAACTCTGATTCCATCATCACACCATCTCATCCTCCTTTCCATGCTTTCACTTAAGAATTATTTCTTATAAGTTATCTTTTCTTAATTAAGTTTTATGAATTCGTATCCATCAATGATGCGGGGGATTTAAATCATCATTGAGGAGGGTCGCTTTCAAAGTTAGCACACACGTCTACATCTCCTCGGTCATCCACCCAACCTAGTCGGAAGCAAACAGGAGTACAAGACCTTTACCACGCGGGCACGACAATTGTCTCAACACATAAATGGTCCCTGACCAGGAGGCCCAGCCTCAAATCATAATCATATCAATATACATGGCACACTGTCTCACTACAGTGGCAAACACAATGCCCCGTTCCAGTCCCTCTCACTGTTCTCGATTTGCAATCTAGGGGGCGACAGTATGTTTCTAGTGAGCTCGCAGAACTTGCCACGGCATTAGACCCAGTCCCCACCACGTTAGTGCGCCACTTGTGGAGTTCGTTCTGCCTAGAAACACACTCGAGACTTCTTGACGTATCACCATCATCGTCCTCCCCTATTGCAATCTCGTCCTAAGTATCCGTAGATACTTATCGTTCCTTCCTCTCCACTACTTCAATTCGACACTCATACCTCACCACGTATGTTAATGTCTTTTAAAAGTCTTTTATCTTTTTAAGATCAACCTAATGGTCGGCCCATCCTTCGTGCATCCCTTCAATGAGTCCCGACCGCTATCTTTACACAATATTTCTCATCAGAGCACTGGGATCACATCAACCACTTACATCTCATTACACAACTTGTCTCCCACAATCTCAAATCATTCTCTTTCTCAAAATCTCCACTCACAAAACTTTTCTTAAATGATGTTTCACCAACTTTTCTACAACTATTTTTCACAAACTTTCCTTTCAGAAATAATGTTTCAAAATCTCTTTTCAAGAATAGTGTTTCACAAACTCTTTTCAAAAGTAAGGTTTCACAATTCCTTTTCAAAAATAACATTTCACAAATTCCTTTTTGAAAATCTTATTTCAAAAACTTTTCGAAATCATATCGTTTCAATGATGACGAGTGGAGGAGCAAGCTCAACTCAACACCGGTCTCATTTCCACAATATCACAAAGGCACCGTGCTCCTTCTAAATCACATCTCATTTCACAACACAACCTCACTTTCCCTAGCTCTGGCTCATCCACATCATATTCGTCAATCCTTACTCATCAGCGATTACAACTTCCACAACATCTCAACATCCTTTTCAACTTTCTCTCACATTTCCTTTATTCCTTTTATTCATTATTATTCACATTATTCTCAATCTCTTCATGCATAATAAATTCCTCAAATAAATAAACAGCACGCTAGCATTCAGATATCATCATATAAACTCATCACCTAATTTCATGTGGTCTTTGTCTCCTTCACACGAGTGGCCACACAATCAAACAATTGCCACCGTGCTACTGACTCAGAACCACTAAGTTTCGACTTTTGAGATGGTCGAAACACTTAATATATTACCTAAATACCACGGTGTTTGGGGAAAACTTCTCTCTCACCTCAACCGATGACGATCTTCAATGCGCTCCTTAGTTTCCATTGTGACGTTCGTAACTGCTTCTCGATCGTTACTGGCACTCAAATATTTCCCTCTTATTAAAATCATTCTTATTCAATTATCTTGAAAATAAAGCATCGTTGCAAAACTTTTTATTTGAAAATAAGCATTCGTTTCTCCTCAATAATTTAAAATCACTTTGGGTTTTAAACTCACAATCAAAATCAAGTAAAACGTTTACTTAAAAACACGTTTAGAAATTTAAAAACTTAAAATACTCTTTTCAAACACTGATTAAAAACATAGTCAGTTTCCTGACTTCTTTAAAAACCACATTTATCTTAAGGGTTCTTAAATATAAAATACCTTTGAATTAAAATCTTTTCAAAAACAATACTTTTTCAATCAAATCACTTTATTTTGTCAAAACCGAATTAAATCAAAGAAAATAACACAAAAAGTCAAATTGAAAACTTTTTTCAAATATTATCATTCAAATCATTTTCAAACACACATATCGAACATGTGAAATCATTTATAATTCATGCATGTATACAAAACAAGAATCAAACACAAACTCCTATTATTTTCTATACATGGCCGAATCCTGCCTATATAAGATAAGGCTATATTCACAAAAACACACATTAAAAACATGCACATATGGAACATAATCATTTAAACACATTTTCCTACTTTAAACATTACCACCGAAAATAATTATTAAAAGAAAGGAATATCTTCAATTAAATTTATGCAAACATTTTTCAAATCAATTAGCTAGCATGAAAATCAATTCATTTCTTTTATTTCTTGCTCAACCGAATAAAGCATGGAAAATGGTTCAAACTCTTAACAATACAATCACATACCAAATTTACTTCATTTAATAAAAGCTAAGCTCAAAACATAACACATAAAGAAAATAAAAATAATCTTGAATAAAACTTGTTTCAAAACCGAATAGGATCATGAAAATCACTTTTAAGTTTTTAATCAAAAAAATTTAGGTTTTCGCATACTTAAAATCCATAGATCCATCAATAACATACACATGCAAAACAAAACAAACAAACTTTAATATCTATAAAGAAAAACCGTGAGCTCCATAAAAGAGATTTCATCAAACTTTAATTTTATAAATTTATCACAATAAAAATCAAAGGTTTTATCAAAAATCTTTAGATCACATAAATTTCATCATGCATGTAACTAGAATAAAGATCAAACATGATTCCTTATTTTTCCTAGGTTTGGCCGAATCATAAAAATGCACAAAGGTAGAATCTTAGGTTTTGTTTTCACATGCAAGACTTTAAAACAACATTTTCTTTTCAATCATCAAGAAATTATCATCACACACAAGATCTTGTTTAAAATCCTTTTTGTACCAAAAATCATTTTTAAACTTGTTATCATAATTTACTCCTTGAAATCATGACATGCATCAAAAGGAAATTAAGACTTTTTACTCAAAACAAACACACAAAGTTCAGACTTCATGCTTTTGCAAAGATCTACCATAAATCGAAACATGCAAGACAAAAATCAAGGCAAGATCATAGACTTAAACACAAAACCTAAACAAAACCGTGAAGAAGAAATTTTACAATTAAAGATCAAAGCTTCCAAGCATAAATATTCAAGATCAAGCCATAGAAATTACATGCAAGACATTTAAACTTTAAGATCATGAGAAAATAAATACATGCATCCCAAAAATTATATTTAAACAAAGTCCATCACAAGATCATTTACAACTAAGATTATTACATTGAAACTTCCTTAAACAACTACCTTCAACAAACATCCTAATCTTCAAACTTCAATTTCTCCTCCCTTCATTCCTAGAGTTGCTTCGGCCTCTCCTTCTTAGGGTATAGATAGGTTGGTTTTCTTCATGATCTTTAAAGAAGAAGGTGTTTGGATGAAGGAATCAAAGGTATTTGGGTTTTTACTCTTCTTTTTTTCTTCTTCTCCTCTCGGCCACTCTCTCTTTTCTAGGGGTGTCAAGAGCTTTTGTGTGCTCTTGGACCAAAGGTGTTTATGTTTGTGTGTGAAAGGAAATGAATGAGTAGGAAAATGAGAAGGAACTAGAGCCAACATACACCCACACGGTTCTATATGGGTAAAGGTAAGGGTGAGTAAATTTCCTCTTCTAACCTTGGTCCAAGGTGCAAGCCTAAGGGCAATTTGGTCCACTCCTAAAGTTGCATGGGAGGTCTTCTTCGTGGGAGACAAAGAGGGAAGGAAGTCACTCCTAGGCTTCATGAGTCACCACCCTAGGTTTCTACTTGCTTGCCACTTAAACTTTCTATTTTCTTAATGCTTAAGCCATTCAAATCCTACTTGGTTCTTCTACTCCTCCTCATGGCCGAACAATGCACACACACACATGCACATCATACACATATAATTTCTCTTCATGTTATCACAACAACACACATACATTAGGTCATGAAATGAGATATACATTTAACACATACTTAAACATGCATCTAACACTTGACACATCATGTTTCCTACTCAAACACACGGCACACACATGCATCTTTTCACAATCATGCATTCACATTCACACATACATCCTTCACATATTTGCATTTACATACTTCATGCATTTATCCATTTAAATTTCCTAATTAATTTGCATATACAATTCCTTGCACAAAACACACACATTCATATTATAAAATTTCCAAAGATGCAACTTTAAGAAAGATCAATTCGCTTTATCAATTTAATTTCGAAATAAGTTTGTCTTTGCAATAAAATCTTATTTTCTCACAAAAAAAATTTCCAAGAAACCATTTATGAAAAACTCCAAATCAGATAAAATAAAATTCGTTTCTTTAAGAAATCTCAAATAACAAAATTATAACTTGGTTTTTCATGAAATCACACTCAAATAAAAATCATTTTTCTGAAAATCCTTCTTAAATTCTCAAAAATTCTTTTTTTTTTAATTAAAACCTCATTGGTCTATTTGAGTCCAGAAGATGCGGGATGTTACATTCTCCCCAACTTGAAGATTTCTCGTCCTCGAGAAATGATGTGCAAAACCATCTTGCTCAAGAGTGCGTAGTTCCTTGTAGCAATCTTTTTCCTCATTCTCATATGAACTGACTGTTCCGACGTACCATTTATTCGCTGTCCTCACGAAAAATTTGAAAGAATCCCAATCAAAAGCAATCGGTTGGGTCATCCCATTATCAAATACAATGGTGTATAACGACAAGGCTTTGCTAAGCGAGTTAAATTTTTAAGGGTATTCAAGGTTGCTGAAACTAATAGCAACAGAAAAAGGAATGTCATGCTTATGCCAATCTAAGTAAGCACACTATTCGTAAGGCTCCTCTTCCGACTTACCTTTTTCTAATAACTTCCAGCCTAATCAGATCACCTTAAAATCCTAAATTTCCATCTACTCCCCAACTTTAATGACTCTTATCATTATAAACCTCAATCACAAACATGAACATGGTTCTCACCAACTTCCCAATCCTTACCGCTTCCGATTTATCTTAACCTACTTCTCTTTACCCCATCCAAATTCATCCTATCATTGCCTTAGATTCCATTAAATATTCACCCTTATGACTTCATCTTATTCATAACTAGTCTTTCCTTTCTTCAAGCAGTTGCTAACATATGCTTCACTTTACTCCTCCTATTTCCTATGGATTTCAGCCGCTTGAGCGTTCTAACTCCTTTTCCCATCCTTCATGTTTCACCTTAGTGTCTGAATCCATTGAAGTTATTCAAATCCTATGATTACCTTATCTAATTAAAGGTCTTCATTCCTAACAGGGCTCTTCTAATCCACAATTTACCATCACACTTCCATCATCCGTCTTAACATTGATCATCACTTAAGGGTTCTAACCATAAATGCCTTCACTTCATCTACCCAATTCTACACCATTAATAGTAATTAGTACTAGACGATATCATTTACTCCTCCTAACTCTAATCCTAGGATCACAACGCTTCTGACTTATCCTCGGCTTCCTACGGCCCCAACACTACCTAGCCCAAACTTCCAGACAAATCACCCTCATTCACACTTAATTCTAACTGACTCATACGATCCTTCATCTTAACCCAAAGACTTAAAAGACATCCCTACTCTATCTTTTGACCAACACATCTCCCTTACTCATACCTTCTAATCCTTATTCCCTCAGATATTGCAATCTAACCAATCAACACCTCACAGTCCATTCTTAGTTCAGGGTTAACTACTGGATTGGCATAAGTCATAACCAAAAGTTTGGGAATCAATCAGCTTGACAGCAAGGAGGGCTTATAAACTGAATTCACAAATTTGGGTTTAATCAAATTAGGAAGGTTCAAGGCTACTTTAGAGATGAATTTGGGTAACAAGCAACATGAGATAAGCTCAAGGTTCAAATCAAATCAAGAGTACAAAGGTTATTTCAAACAAAAGGAAACAAAACAGGGTTCCAACAAAGAATGGTAGGTGCAAACAATAATTTTTGGGTTTTTGCTAGGATTCGAATCCTCAAACTCTATGACGAATTCTGATGCATTCCAAGCAACATGGGCACACTCTCGGCTTTACTATTTCTAATCATCCTAGACTAGCACACAAGGCACACAAGGAAGTATGTTTCCCATGTATTGAATTACTTAGATCAATCATTGCTCTGATACCACTTCTGTAACACCCCGATTTGGCCACTTGAGAAATATACTGTTTTAATTCCAAAAGGTAGTGGAAATGTGGGCCAATTTTTTTTTTTAAACATGTAACGTGGTTGAATAGCATGAGTATGAGAACCACTGAGTTTTCAAAACCCATCGTAATTAAAGAGTGTTCCCATATCTAATGTTGAAGTTCAAGTTCCAAACCGGAGTGTCACAAGGCACTACACTTTGCAACTTGATTCTTCTCAAATCAATTAACATAGCCCATTAAAGTAAATTTCTTCCACAAAAAGTTGGGGTTGCATCATGGCATTGCAATGAAACTAAGTAAGTACAGGGAATACAAAATACTTCAGGGAAAATGAAAGACTACCACCAGGCCCATTGAACTTAATACGATGGTCCACGGAAATGCTTTGCTAGAGTCAGTCTCGATCACGTCCGCCTCCGAGTATCTATGTCGTCGTCCCATTTCTCCTAACTCCTCAGCCTCGCGGTCACTGTGTGCAGACCAAAGCATCGGGTATCCACCATGATCGTTCGATGACCCACCGATCTCGGTGTCTTCGCGCCACTTCCAATCTCGATAATCCACTTTCCATCTTTCTTCGTCTCTAATGTCGAACATGATCTTGACAGGATCCATCGACTAAGGGAATAGAGACCATAACAACAAGCAGACAGAACAGAAGGACTAGAGAGAGTAAGTATTCCCAAGCATGTTATGCCAACGATGTGGGATTACAATAGGTAAGATATTAAGAAATAATAAAACATATAAGCCAACCACACATACAAGCAATCATATTCAAACCTCTACTTTACTCCATTACTTTTCTTTTCTCAAAACTTTACATATCCACAGAACTTCCTTCAATCGCTTCCGCTGCGAACTCTGATTCCGTCATCACACCATCTCATCCTCCTTTCCATGCTTTCACTTAAGAATTATTTCTTATAAGTTATCTTTTCTTAATTAAGTTTTATGAATTCGTATCTATCAATGATGCGGGGGATTTAAATCATCATTGAGGAGGGTCGCTTTCAAAGTTAGCACACACGTCTACATCTCCTCGGTCATCCACCCAACCTAGTCGGAAGCAAACAGGAGTACAGGACCTTTACCACGCGGGCACGACAGCTGTCTCAACACATAAATGGTCCCTGACCAGGAGGCCCAGCCTCAAATCATAATCATATCAATATACATGGCACACTGTCTCACTACAGTGGCAAACACAATGCCCCGTTCCAGTCCCTCTCACTGTTCTCGATTTGCAATCTAGGGGGCGACAGTATGTTTCTAGTGAGCTCGCAGAACTTGCCACGGCATTAGACCCAGTCCCCACCACGTTAGTGCGCCACTTGTGGAGTTCGTTCTGCCTAGAAACACACTCGAGACTTCTTGACGTATCACCGTCATCGTCCTCCCCTAATGCAATCTCGTCCTAAGTATCCGTAGATACTTATCGTTCCTTCCTCTCCACTACTTCGATTCGACACTCATACCTCACCATGTATGTTAATGTCTTTTAAAAGTCTTTTATCTTTTTAAGATCAACCTAATGGTCGGCCCATCCTTCGTGCATCCCTTCAATGAGTCCCGACCGCTATCTTTACACAATATTTCTCATCAGAGCACAGAGCTGGGATCACATCAACCACTTACATCTCATTACACAACTTGTCTCCCACAATCTCAAATCATTCTCTTTCTCAAAATCTCCACTCACAAAACTTTTCTTAAATGATGTTTCACCAACTTTTCTACAACTGTTTTTCACAAACTTTCCTTTCAGAAATAATCTTTCAAAATCTCTTTTCAAGAATAGTGTTTCACAAACTCTTTTCAAAAGTAAGGTCTCACAATTCCTTTTCAAAAATAACATTTCACAAATTCCTTTTTGAAAATCTTATTTCAAAAACTTTTCGAAATCATATCGTTTCAATGATGACGAGTGGAGGAGCAAGCTCAACTCAACACCGGTCTCATTTCCACAATATCACAAAGGCACCGTGCTCCTTCTAAATCACATCTCATTTCACAACACAACCTCACTTTCCCTAGCTCTGGCTCATCCACATCATATTCGTCAATCCTTACTCATCAGCGATTACAACTTCCACAACATCTCAACATCTTTTTCAACTTTCTCTCACATTTCCTTTATTCCTTTTATTCATTATTATTCACATTATTCTCAATCTCTTCATGCATAATAAATTCCTCAAATAAATAAACACCATGCTAGCATTCAGATATCATTATATAAACTAATCACCTAATTTCATGTGGTCTTTGTCTCCTTCACACGAGTGGCCACACAATCAAACAATTGCCACCGTGCTACTGACTCAGAACCACTAAGTTTCGACTTTTGAGATGGTCGAAACACTTAATATATTACCTAAATACCACGGTGTTTGGGGAAAACTTCTCTCTCACCTCAACCGATGACGATCTTCAATGCGCTCCTTAGTTTCCATTGCGACGTTCGTAACTGCTTCCCGATCGTTACTGGCACTCAAATATTTTCCTCTTATTAAAATCATTCTTATTCAATTATCTTGAAAATAAAGCATCGTTGCAAAACTTTTTATTTGAAAATAAGCATTCATTTCTCCTCAATAATTTAAAATCACTTTGGGTTTTAAACTCACAATCAAAATCAAGTAAAACGTTTACTTAAAAACACATTTAGAAATTTAAAAACTTAAAATACTCTTTTCAAACACTGATTAAAAACATAGTCAGTTTCCTGACTTCTTTAAAAACCACATTTATCTTAAGGGTTCTTAAATATAAAATACCTTTGAATTAAAATCTTTTCAAAAACAATACTTTTTCAATCAAATCACTTTATTTTGTCAAAACCGAATTAAATCAAAGAAAATAACACAAAAAGTCAAATTGAAAACTTTTTTCAAATATTATCATTCAAATCATTTTCAAACACACATATCGAACATGTGAAATCATTTATAATTCATGCATGTATACAAAACAAGAATCAAACACAAACTCCTATTATTTTCTATACATGGCCGAATCCTGCCTATATAAGATAAGGCTATATTCACAAAAACACACATACAAAACATGCACATATGGAACATAACCATTTAAACACATTTTCCTACTTTAAACATTACCACCGAAAATAATTATTAAAAGAAAGGAATATCTTCAATTAAATTTATGCAAACATTTTTCAAATCAATTAGCTAGCATGAAAATCAATTCATTTCTTTTATTTCTTGCTCAACCGAATGAAGCATGGAAAATGGTTGAAACTCTTAACAATACAATCACATACCAAATTTACTTCATTTAATCAAAGCTAAGCTCAAAACATAACACATAAAGAAAATAAAAATAATCTTGAATAAAACTTGTTTCAAAACCGAATAGGATCTTAAAAATCACTTTTAAGTTTTTAATCAAAAAATTTAGGTTTTCACATACTTAAAATCCATAGATCCATCAATAACATACACATGCAAAACAAAACAAACAAACTTTAATATCTATAAAGAAAAACCGTGAGCTCCATAAAAAGAGATTTCATCAAACTTTAATTTTATAAATTTATCACAATAAAAATCAAAGGTTTTAACAAAAATCTTTAGATCACATAAATTTCATCATGCATGTAACTAGAATAAAGATCAAACATGATTCCTTATTTTTCCTAGGTTTGGCCGAATCATAAAAATGCACAAAGGTAGAATCTTAGGTTTTGTTTTCACATGCAAGACTTTAAAACAACATTTTCTTTTCAATCATCAAGAAATTATCATCACACACACAAGATCTTGTTTAAAATCCTTTTTGTACCAAAAATCATTTTTAAACTTGTTATCATAATTTACTTCTTGAAATCATGACATGCATCAAAAGGAAATTAAGACTTTTTACTCAAAACAAACACACAAAGTTCAAACTTCATGCTTTTGCAAAGATCTACCATAAATCGAAACATGCAAGACAAAAATCAAGGCAAGATCATAGACTTAAACACAAAACCTAAACGAAACCGTGAAGAAGAAATTTTACAATTAAAGATCAAAGCTTCCAAGCATAAATATTCAAGATCAAGCCATAGAAATTACATGCAAGACATTTAAACTTTAAGATCATGAGAAAATAAATACATGCATCCCAAAAATTATATTTAAACAAAGTCCATCACAAGATCATTTACAACTAAGATTATTACATTGAAACTTCCTTAAACAACTACCTTCAACAAACATCCTAATCTTCAAACTTCAATTTCTCCTCCCTTCATTCCTAGAGTTGCTTCGGCCTCTCCTTCTTAGGGTATAGATAGGTTGGTTTTCTTCATGATCTTTAAAGAAGAAGGTGTTTGGATGAAGGAATCAAAGGTATTTGGGTTTTTACTCTTCTTTTTTTCTTCTTCTCCTCTCGGCCACTCTCTCTTTTCTAGGGGTGTCAAGAGCTTTTGTGTGCTCTTGGACCAAAGGTGTTTATGTTTGTGTGTGAAAGGAAATGAATGAGTAGGAAAATGAGAAGGAACTAGAGCCAACATACACCCACACGGTTCTATATGGGTAAAGGTAAGGGTGAGTAAATTTCCTCTTCTAACCTTGGTCCAAGGTGCAAGCCTAAGGGCAATTTGGTCCACTCCTAAAGTTGCATGGGAGGTCTTCTTCGTGGGAGACAAAGAGGGAAGGAAGTCACTCCTAGGCTTCATGAGTCACCACCCTAGGTTTCTACTTGCTTGCCACTTAAACTTTCTATTTTCTTAATGCTTAAGCCATTCAACTCCTACTTGGTTCTTCTACTCCTCCTCATGGCCGAACAATGCACACACAAATGCACATCATACACATATAATTTCTCTTCATGTTATCACAACAACACACATACATTAGGTCATGAAATGAGGCATACATTTAACACATACTTAAACATGCATCTAACACTTGACACATCATGTCTCCTACTCAAACACACGGCACACACATGCATCTTTTCACAATCATGCATTCACATTCACACATACATCCTTCACATATTTGCATTTACATACTTCATGCATTTATCCATTTAAATTTCCTAATTAATTTGCATATACAATTCCTTGCACAAAACACACACATTCATATTATAAAATTTCCAAAGATGCAACTTTAAGAAAGATCAATTCGCTTTATCAATTTAATTTCGAAATAAGTTTGTCTTTGCAATAACATCTTATTTTCTCACAAAAATTTTTTCCAAGAAACCATTTATGAAAAACTCCAAATCAGATAAAAGAAAATTCGTTTCTTTAAGAAATCTCAAATAACAAAATTATAACTTGGTTTTTCATGAAATCACACTCAAATAAAAATCATTTTTCTGAAAATCCTTCTTAAATTCTCAAAAATTCTTTTTTTTAATTAAAACCTCATTGGTCTATTTGTGTCCAGAAGATGCGGGATGTTACACTTGGAGTTTGGACTCACAACTCCTGTGGTTTACTCACCGAGCGAGTAACCAATAGATAATTAGATGTCTCAATTAGTTAGATTAGGAGTTAGAATTTAGTGGACTTAGTATAACATCTCTTAATTTATAGTTGATTTCTTAGTGTTTGTCCCAGACTTCGCAAAGTGTTCGAATTCAATTTCCTTAATTGTTGTATTGTCTCACTTGGGGAAAACATTGCACGAATTCCAAAGGTGATGACACATACAAAGTAAATCCTAGAAAATCTTATAGGATTTTCCCTTTCTTTTTCATGAATCCCTAATCTATAATTGATGTCTCGAATCTGGAGCGTTGATCCTGTTCGACTGGAGCTTTAATAATTGCTTGGCACCTTGAATCTTTATTTTCCTCGTTTAACACTTGACATCTTTGATATTGATCGTAGAATCTAAATTTCCTCTTACTCTGAACATCAATTGATTGTGAATGGTTTCTGTTATTTTGTGATACACTCGTTTATGTACAACCTCTTGAGTACATTGCACCCACCAATTCTAAGTTCTATGCAAACCCTTGAATTCAAAGTAAAAAAGTTACCTATTCTTATTCTTGCATGGGTTGGATCTTACGTACACCCATAGCCTTTCGATATCGAAGGATACTCCCATATTTCCATTGATAATAGTTTTTATTCTGAAGGAACTTGACTCCCGGTGTTTCAAATATAATTAGAGAGCTATCCTTTCTTCCTTTAATTATGACCTAAATTGTAATAACAAAAATGCGGTTTTGATTTTGAGGAATTGACACTCGAATCTATCTTTGGTTCATAATCCGTATCACCTCTTATAAGTCAAAAATATGATTATTTGTTAATTCTTTCAATTCCAGTTGAATCATGACCGATATAGACTCGAATTGTCTCTTGCAAAGTTTAAATACATGTTTGCTAGTTTGAAACATTCCAGCTAACATGAAATCATTTCATGTGACTTATGATTCCATGACCATGTTTATTTTGGTCAAGACTCAACACTTTTGATACTGATAGCTCTTGAGTTCTTATCCTTATTCATTCTTCGATAGAAACTCAAACTGAAACTGATTTTTGTTATAATCTTTTGACTTATCTTACCCTTGGATTAAATTGGCATTTTCATGAGTCTATCATATCGTTCCCCTCTAATGTGTAGTCAGCAAAATCTCCTATCCTACCTAGAATGGTGTTGACATCCAAGAGAACCGTAATCCTGCTCGTTGTTATCCAATATTATTGTACTATTGTCCAATTGACAATCCTTGAGCTAATTAAATTGTCAATGATGGTTTTACCCTACACTCTCTTACTAGATTAGCTATTCTATGCTTTGCGAAGAGTTTAGCAAACTTGTGGAGTTCGACATCGGCATGAAGTGTACCTCTCAGCTTGCAAGCTAACTAAGACCCTCGTGCTACACGTAGTGCTTGTTTGTAGTTACGTTTGTCTTAGCTTTGTTGGAACAAACTTCAAGAATTTTCGGATTAACGAACCTTGGTCGTGCCATAGTAGAAATCCTAAACAGGAACCCAACCGAACTCATTGGTGTTAAGGAAGGAAGGTATAAGCGTGAAACAACCTTGGGCTGATGGAGTCAGTAATAGACCTGGAAAACACCAAAGAGTATTGCTTTAGGAGCATCCTAAGTGGGGGAGTGAACCCTGGAAGAGTTAGATTTCATAGTTAGAGGCCCTGTTTAAGTGATGGTTATCCATTCACTTGAACCGATCGGAATTTCGGGGACCAAATTCTCCTAAGTGGGGGAGAATTGTAACATCCCTAATTTTAACCCCTAGAATAATTATAAGTTTTATAGAATTAAATATATGTTTCTTAAAAATCAATTATTTAGTTGTTGTGTATTTTTATAAAAAAATACATTATGTTAACTACGAAAATATATTTCATTTCTTTTATGTTCTAAAGTAAATTCATTTAAAATAGTTATCCCATATCAAAAAAATATACTTTATATGCTTTACTTTACTTTTGATATATTTTATATGGAAATATTTTATTTGATATATTTATAAGTTTCTTACTTTATGATTTTCATTCCGGTGTTTAAAAATTTATTATTGGTATTTTGAGTTTTAAAATAAAAAATAAGTAAATATATATGTGTGGGTATATGTTTAAAAAAAAGGGATGAACAAAATCGTGTGTGTGTGTTTGGGGGTTGAAACCCCTTTCCTTCTTCCTCTGTGACCTAACCGCCGCCACCCTCCCCCATTCTCTCTCTCACGCTCAGTTCTCTCTCCTCTTCCCCTGGAGAAATGTCGCCGCCTCTTCCCTCTCACTCTTCTCCTTCTTCGATTTCGACCCCCATTGTTGCTCCTTGAAGCTCTCTCCCTTGTTCTCTCTCTCCGCCGCGTGCCACGCACGCGTTCTCCCTCTCCTCCGTTGCAAGTCCGCGACTGGCTGCCACCATGGAGATCGCGCTGTTACAAGCTCCACCGTCCACCTCCATAACCGTGGCTAGCAAAGCTCCCTGTGTCACCTACGTGTTCGTGCTGCTGCCCGGAAGTCGCGATCACTGCCACCGTGAGAGGAAGCCAGAGCCGCCGCCGCCGCTGCCATGGCTGGGGATCCACCTCCTGTGGCTGTGCGGTGCTCGTTGTTGGTGCCTCGGAGCTCAAAGATTTCTCCCTCTCCATGCCCGATTCGATCCGTTGCCGTTATCGCCATCGACGCCGGTATCGCCATCACCGTTACCGTGGCCAATCGCTCCATTGTGCTGTGAACCGGCTTGACCGAACCGGCCTCCAAAACCATGTTTGAGGGTAAATCCCTAATACCTTTTTAACTGCTCTATATTGTGTTTTAATATTAATAATACTAATGATAATATGGATTTGTGATAATAATATATTATTAAATTGTTTTCGTAACTAATATTGTTGTGAAAGATGAATTGTATTACGAGTTAGTGTTTATTTTTAATTAAAGTATTAATTTTAATGATTTAATTGGTTGCTTGGATTTGTTATAACATCGAATTAAACGTTATGTCAAATGATTTGTTTTTAAAGTATTTTGTTAAAGTTGTTGTGTTCCTAAGTAATTGAAATGTTTGGTTGATTTGGTTTGTCGTTAGACGAAACCATGTTCTAATTAATTAGGAACCCGACATATTTGGCATACGTTGATTCGAGTTAAAACCTTGAACATTAATCCCAAATTGAAGGGGAACATAATTGTTCGGACTTTGAAAAGTTGATTTGGATCTATTTCGAACAAAGAAAGCTCTCTTTCAATTTGGAATCTATAGTGTCAAGTATAATTAGAGTTTGATTTTGGGATTCGTAATTGAAACTACTTGATTTTAAGGTATTTTGATGATTATGCTGGTTTTAAAAGTTAATTTATTCTTAAATAAAGAGTGGTACTAATATTAAGGGAACAACTACTCTAATTTTCTTTAACTTTGGTTTATGGATTTTTATCAAATGATTTCGAATTTAGTTTGTTTCGATTTCCAAACTAAAGTCCCTTTTTAGTAAAGCATCAACGTGTTAACTTTAATATAATTTTGACGCGTTTTCACATTTGCTATTAGTTTACTAGTTGATTTTTAATATTTGGTTTTGAGAACACCGAATGGTTCCTTATTAACACTTTGTTAGTTTATCTTACATATAATGGGGAGAATATATATTCATAACGTATGAATCAAATAACCAATCCAATAATGATATTAATTTAGTGTAAATAAAAAGGATTAAATGATTGTTGTTTGTCACATGAGTAAGACCTTGTGCCATAAATTGATTATATGATTTGTATGGTATGGTTAGACGATGAAGGAGTTTTAGGACCAGCGCAAGCGAAAGTAACGGACCACGATACGTGCGGGCATCGGTATACGAAAAGAAATATATCTGCGGAAACCCAGGTAAGGGGGAATGTTACCTTAGCTTAGGAAATGTAAATCTAGGTAGTGTATAGTGATGATTGAGATTGGGTGAGTTTGTATGATAATGAACCCTAGGGTAACCGGTAATAAAAATAATAATGACTTAAGAAAAGAATATAAAACCTCACTTGAATTTATGTATTATATGCATGACTTGATGATTGGCTTTTAATATTTGACACTTTACTTTGAATTTATGTATTATATGCAGGACTTGATGTTTTATGACTTGATGATTGGATATTTTATTTGATATTTGATGTTTGAATTTATGTATATGTGGTAGAATGCCTAAATTATTGTTATTTGATACTTGATTATTTGTTATGGAAATATTAATATGTAGCAGGCTGTTTTAGTGATGGTTGGAATGCTATTGTTTGATTCTTTTCCATAGAAAGATGTATATGTGGTTGGTTGCCTTAAATGAAATTAAATGTGTGACCTTGAATAAAGTCAGGTAACCTTTGGAATGTTAGTTGAGACTTTTTCCCATAATTGAAAGAGTAGCACGAAAGAGTAAACGAAATTAAAGTATTGAATGAAAGAGAAGAAATAGGATCGAATAAATTGAAATAAAGTGAAGAATGAGAATGTGATAAAAGACTGAATGAAAGAGATGAAATGTGATCGAAGAATGAGAATAAAGAAAAGAAAGAGAATGTGATAAAGATTAAAGAATTTGGGTATGCGAATGCCAGACCAAGTAAGTACGCCCCGCTGGGTGCATTGGTTGCGTAAGCCGCACGATTTAATGGCGTGCGCAGCGGTAAGACACCCAATTCATGGAGTCGTACGCAGTGGTGGGTTCGCAGTACTCTGATAAGATATGCAGATACTGTCTATGGATGCCAGGCCATGTAAGTACGCCCCGCTGGGTGCATTGGTTGCGTAAGCCGCACGATTTAATGGCGTGTGCAGCGGTAAGACGCCCAATTCATGGAGTTGTGCGCAGTGGTGGGTCCGTAGTACCCTAATAACGGTTTTGCGGATGTCAGACCAAGTAAGTACGCCCCGCTGGGTGCATTGGTTGCGTAAGCTGCACGATTTAATGGCGTGCGCCGCGGTAAGATGCCCAATTCAGGGAGTTGTGCGCAGTTGTGAGTTCGCAAAGACCCCAAGAGTAAAAGATATGAAGCACAAAGTAAAGAAAAAGAAAGGAAAGAAAAGAAAAGAGAGGAATAGAGAGAAAGAAAGAGATGATACAAAAGAATGGAAAAAAGAAAAGAAGAATGAGTGAATGAAAATAAAATGATAAGTGTTTGTGATTGAAATAAATTGGATTGAATTGTCTGATAACTACGTGATTAACTGCTATTTGTCTATGGCTTAGTTATTATTATGCCTATTTAGATTTCATTTGCTAAGTTCTGTGTAATGCTCACCTCTTAACTGTTTTTACAGGTAACGAGATTGAGCTTGCATTAGTATCGGCCGAGCAGGAGTACACTCCACCCCGTAGAGTGTAAATTAGTTAAGAGGAAATTATATTTATTTTTCTATAACTAATAATTCATTATGTTTTGGAAATAGTTTAAAATGTTGGGAGCATACTTTAAAATGTTGGGAGCTTTGAGTATTATTTTTTTTTTGTTAAAAAGGGGCATGAGAGCTAAGAAGAATAATTACAAATATTTTATAGTTTTTCTGGACTGTACTGGATTGAGCAGGTTAAAACAGGAATTTTTGGGAAGTCCGATAAACAGAGGAAACACTGCCGGATTTTCGTAAGAATTTTTTATAAGTAATGAAGTTTTTAAAAGAAATTTTCAAGTTCCTAATTTTATTAACGACTAATTAAGGGTAAATAAAAGTAGGGTGTTACACATTTGCATAGATAAGATCTAATGTTTCATTTTGAAGAACCAACTCATCAATTTGTTTTTGCAATTCATTAATTTTTTCTTGATACTTCAAAATGATTTTATTTCCTTCTAAATTGATCTTAGCTAACTTCTTAAGCTCACTATGCATGTCAACATATGCATCATATAATGCATCATAAGAAGGGGATGTGCAAGAATCACAATTCGAATCTGAATAGAGTCATGGTTAGAATTTACCTCTTTTGAGCTAGTTTGCTCAAGAGACGCATTGCTTGAGGAAGCTTCATCATCATCCTTAGCCATGAGACATAAATTTGCCAATTCATCTTCATCCGAAGTGATTGAATTGGCTTCATCCCATACTATGTAGGCCTTCTTTTCCTTGTAGTTGTTGGGCTTCTTTTTCTCATTCTCGGCTTTCTTTGAATTTTGAGGACAATGATACTTGACGTGCCCGGCCTTCCCACATTCATGACAAATGATTTTGTCTTTAGGAGTTTTAGGTCATTGTGATACATCCTTGGTTTCTCTTGATTTGAATCTTTTGAAATTTCCTTTCCTTTTAAGAAACTTGCTGAATTTCTTCACCACGAATGCTAGTGATTCATCATCTAAATCCGAATTGTAGTCTTCTTCTTGAGAAGATTCATCTTGAGCATTTATCATTTTTGAGGAAGCTTTTAGTTCTATGCTCTTTTTCTTCTTATCCGATTCTTCGTGCATAGTTAGACGGCCAAGCTCCATCTCATGCTCTTGTAGTTTACCAAAAAGCGTTGCAAGATCCATAGCATCCAAATCCTTTGATTCTACAATAGCGGTCACTTTTGGTTGCCAACGCCTATCCAAACATCTCAAAACCTTGTTAGTTATTTCACCATTAATAAAGGTTTTTCCAAGAGCAAGTAAATGATTGATAATATGAATAAAACGTTTTTGCATGTCATTAATAAATTCATTGGGAAGCATACGAAAAAGTTCATACTCATGCATTAAGGCATTCAATCTTGCTCGCCTAACTTCACTAGTATCTTAGTGAGTCACTTGAAGAGTGTCACACATTTCCTTAGCATTATTACATTGAGAAACTCTAAAAAACTCATCATAAGATAAGGCCGAATTGATGATATTTTTTGCTTTTAAATCAAATTGAACTTTCTTCTTATCATCATAAATCCACTTATCTTTAGGAGTTAATTGAGCTATTCCTTATACTACACTAGAGGGTGTAACACCCTTATCTTAATCTATTTGATTTTAATGCCATTAGGAAAAATTAAGAAAATTTTTTGCAAGGGTTCGTCTATAATTCGAACTTTCTACAATGCTTAAATATAAAACCTGTCAGAAACCAGACATTTATAATTACACATCCTTATCATTACTTATGCTCACAAGCATAAAATAACATAATCATTATACCACCATATGTTCCACAAGTCCATAAAGTTTATAAAAGTTTGCATACACTCCAAAATAGGTTGTGGTTTGCAAAGCTAAAATTTACATCGAAAGAATGGATGATCAACCATCCTCACAACCATTGCATTTAATATAAATATTTACATCAAAATAGTAACTATAGCATGAGCATCAAGATAGAAGTCTATAGAGTGCAACTAGTCCAAGGTATGATAATGCAACTACACTCCATCTGGAGGAGTGTAATGATCCTCGGCAGAGGGAACAGTAGGTGGATCCTCGTAATGCGTACCTAAAATGTCAACATGTAAGGGTGAGTAACTTAATTTAGACTAGAGAAAACATTTGAAAATAATAATAAGACATAGCTAGGCATACCCATATTATCAACCAATGTAGCAATAAATTTAACACTGGCGATACTCCATATAAGAACGGTACAAACTTATAGTATAATAATTTAGAATACAACCACATGATTATGCTATGCACGTCACACTTTAAATGATTTTATTCATGAATCCGATATTACACAATTTATTACATTTCATTTAACTTGAACAGTTTGGTCGGATTCAATGAATTAACTCATTTATGCAATTTCTTCCACACTTTCACTTTCACTTTAACACTTTACTTTTCCCTTTTCATTAACAATTTCATATCCTACCAGGAGTAAGTATTTCTCAACCTATAGTTGGATACTTCACCTCCACTTAGGAAGGTCCCTCGTGCAATTTGGGTTGATTTGTCCAAATTGGCTTTAGCAGAAATCACCCTCGACTGGCCAAAATGAGCCAAAGTAATAGAATTATTATAGTTTGCATAGAACCAATCCGCAACACGGGAATCAAACCCATGTCCTGTGCAAGATCAAAGTTCTCCATAATAATTCTAATAATTTACTTTTGCCCTCATCAATCAAAAGACGTATGTTTTTCCCCGACTCCTAACGTCCCCTTTACGCCATGCATGATTCGATATTCAAGTATTTTCCAGTTGAGGTTGAAACCCTTTTTATTCTTTAGAAAATAACATTGGTTTGATTCAACTCAAATGGAAAGTACTCATCCCTAATTTTTTTATGCATAACTACTAGTGTCTTAATTCCATAATTAACAAGCACCCCACAACACCTAGAATAGCAACAAGTATCAAACTAGAATATAATTTAAAGCATTAAACATAAAAAATTGCATAAATAGTATACCATCACTTAGGGTTTTCTAGATTAAACTATTTCCCTTAATCCTAATTTCAACCAATAATCTAAACATACCTAACTAAGTTCCAATTATTAGTTTCCAATATTTCCCCTAAGCTAATCCCAAGTTAAACCCCTTACCTCTTGGAGGGTAGAGGAGAATTTTAGAAATCCTAGAGTAAGCTCCAACCAATGCTCCTAGCTTCTTAATCCTTGCCCCTAAGCCCCTTTTCCAAGCTTCTTAGATGACTTGAAGACCTCAATAAAGGATTGCACAAATTTGGGGTTTATGGGTGATTTGGGGGAAAAGTGAGAAGAGAAACAATTATGAGATTAATGGGTAGGGAAATAGTGAGGGGATGATGGGTGAGTGATTTGGGACTTTAACTTCATGAAACTTGGGTGATTGCATGGAGGAATTGAAAGCCCTAGGAGAAAATGAGAAGAGAGTTCGAGTAGAGAGAGTAGGAAACAATGAAAAATGGCTCTTTGAAACACGTGTTCTATGACTTAAACACAGCAGTTAATCGATTAACTTAGACCTTAATCGATTAACATTGCACTTAATCGATTAGTGCCTGAAGGTGCCTCAAAACTTAATCAATTAAGCCACACCTTAATCGAGTAGTGGCTGAAAGTGGCTTAAAATCTAATCGATTAATGTTCCTCTTAATCGATTAACTTATTGAAAATTGGCTTTCTTTCATACTTCTAAGACTTCTAAGCTATCACCACCCAATTTAACTTAGCTAAACACTAAGGCCTACACTCTAAACACAATCTAACCTATTCTTAACTCATACCATTCTACACTTAGCTAAATACTAAATCTAAACACTTACCAATACTAATACAAATTAACACTTCTAAACGAAATCGAAACTTGAGGATGTTACAGAGGGAATGTGAGGACCATTTTCAATTACATTCCAAATTTCAATATCAATCGCTTGGATAAAAATTTTCATACGCACTATCCAATAAGCGTATCATTCACCATTAAATAGGGGAGGACGATTTATTGAAACACCTTCACCTCCAAAAGGGTTATTGTTGTGACACCCTTCCGAATTACCCAAGTATAATATAGTACTTAAGCTATTATATTGGATAATATATGGACTTGTGAGTATTAAGAAAATATGTAAGTGAAATTTTTCTTTTTAAAGCGGGTGCACAAATCAACACTTGGAATTCTTGGAGAATAAACTCTAAAGCATTTCAAAACAGTTGTATCGAATTCGGCAATTTCTAAAACCTTTTCAAAAGTTGGGTAACATTTGTCTTTTGGAATCGTATTTTTATCATAGAAAATAATTGTAGCTACCCTTGCTTTATTTGATAGAACTGATACCATCGAATAGTTTTCACAGCCGAACTCTCAAATAGATTAAATCAGAGTCAGCGGAAATTATCGGACTATGCCATGGATAGGAATATAAACATAGGTGTTATATATAGGAAAATCATAAGTACATAGCCCAACATTAGAGTCTCCAAGTTCCAAAATATACAAGTCCATAAACAGATCTACATAGCACTGTAACCAAAACCCTAGAGTACTCCAAAAGTATATCTACAACACATATACATAACCAAAATATAACTCTAAGGGTGGTCACGTTGATCTTGCAGCATCAGATGTAGTAGTAGTGATAGCAGTAGTCTCTAAGAAGCAAAAGTAGTAAGGTAGTAGCATCATCATCAACATAGCAGCAGCAAGATCTCCTCCATAGCATCCACACATCGGATCCTCTGATCCTCATCACATACCCTACGCACAAACCTAGGGATCATCGTCCCTCCAATCACTCCCAGTAGAATGCACGACAGGCTCGCTCCCACTCTCGTCCTCTACCGGATCCTCCTCGATCTCATCCGAGGGAGAGTGTACCCTACCACTGGGTACCGGGTCAGGCGATGGTGAAACCCTGACTGGGCTCCTCGGATCAGAAGGGGGAGTCTCCTCGCGGACGACTCTCGAGGTAAAAGGGTGAGAGCGGGTAGGTCGAAAATGAAAGCTGTAATAAGAGCGAGCTGGTCGCATGGGAGGTGGTCCATGGTAAGTATAAAACGGGGGTACGTGCATAGTGTATATGATGGGAATCCTAAACCAACGAGGACGGAATCGCATCAGCGGGTTCGGGTGGTAGAAGGTAATCTCTACCTCCCCCTCGAACACCGCGCGATGGTCCTCATAGATCCATATGCCACTAGGAAGTGGCCGGATCTCGATGCAAGCAATGTAACGCGACATCACCTACAAGGGCATAGGGGTAAGCAATTCTATACACATAATCAACAGAGAATAAATTGTGCAATATGAGTATGTAAATATGCATCAATTTATAACAATCATATATAACACTTAGTAGTTAGTTAATGCACATAGGATGCTCACACTTGTTTCGTTTATCATAATTAATTTAAATGAGTGGCATGATGCATGAGTTTAACTCTCAAGCCTATCTCCATCATTCTATGTCACTCTCTGACGTCCATCCCTGACAACCCAGCACTCAACAGTGTGTTGTATTCCTAGGTATACAACAATTCGTACATTCACCTAGAATGTACACGACAAGCTTGGAATCCATGCCACCCGAGCATATTCCGTCATCCAAACGGTATAACCACATCGGCATCCACTAAGCTGACCACGTCAACGACGTGTCATCAAGCAAGCGTATTGGCACTCCCAGAGGCCCTCCACATGTTTAACAAAAACATGATATACGTCCTACCATCCAAACTCCAGAATGAATGCATTACTTAGTTAAAAAGGAATTGATTGACGTATTATTCTTTTATTAATATCTTACGCGCCCTCCGAGCAACGTATCATTATCCAAATGAAAACATCACAACGTCAGTCAATTTCCTTTTAAGCTCAGAATCACTTGGTTTATTGCTCTTTAAGTGTTACAAAATGATTTAGAATTGAAAATGGTATTTTTAAGTTTCTGACTAAAAATACTCGAGTGTTTTGCATAATACTCGAGTAGTTTATCAGTTTCCAGATTTTACTCGAGTAGTTCAAAATTATACTCGAGTCGTTCATGTCTTTTTAGAGATTTAAGTTTTCAGATCTTCATAAATATACTCGAGTAATTCATGAGATACTCGAGTAGTCCATTACCCAGAATACTCGAGTAGTTCATGTATTAATCGAGTTATTCATCAATTTTTACTCTTGTTTCATCTGAAATACTCGAGTGCCAAGCCTGATTCTCAAGTTGGTGCGCCAATTTTCACACTGGTGCACCACGAAATACTCGAGTGTTAAGTCATATACTCGAGTATTTGCAGACAGAACAGACTGAAAACTTGGTTTTTACATACCATTTCAATTTCTAAACATTTTTAACCCAAACCAATGATCACAATAGTTCATATACCATATATTGAACATGTTACCATACTCATTTCATATCAAATAACAAATTTGACAGGGGATTCATCAATCATGCATAAAATACACATTTTCACAACTCAACACCTCAAATTGCATAATAAGCACAATTATCATGAAATAAAGTTCATTTAAGCTTGTATGCATGATTTAGAACTTTCTCAACATAGTTTTAGAGCAAAGCTTGGTCTCCAAACCAAAGATCCTATTCAATCTAAGCCCTTAGAGCCTCTTGGTGGCTCTCTAACACAATTAATGGAATTTACTCTCTATCTAGTGAATATAATTACTTCCCCTTACCTCTCAGACGTGAATCAACAAAGGATTGACAAGAAAAAGGCTCCACAACTCTCAGATCAACTTCAAGCATCACATGCAGAGCATTTTGAGTGCATCACCAAAATGGAATTGGTTCACACATGAAACAAAGAATAAAATTGGGGAAATTAGATTTTCTAGACTCTATGCAACATCAACTAACTAAAGAAACCGAATTTGAGACTCAGGGATTCATGAGCTTACCAGAATCAATGATCAAAGTAAGCTCCAGACCAAGACTTGACCAGCAACAGCATCACTTCCAAGCTCCAATTCTCCCAATATACTCACTCAATCCTCACGATTTTGGTGTTTATACAAAGCTCTTGATGTGAGCTTTGTATTCGTGTATCACTCGAATCCTAACACTCAGAATTGAAGAAGAATCGAAGGCAACAACTTCAGAACCCTAACTTGATTAACAACCCAAACTTAACCAAAAATCTTCACGAATTCGGTGTTGCTGAGCATAAATAGACATGGAGAAAGCTCATGCAGGGCGACACAACGTCCTTGAGCTGTTGATGATGGAGTATTCGTGTCAACGGAGGGGGGATCGGTGGTGGTGACTCACCAAACGCACTAACTCGTGCAACTCTGTCCAGAATACTCGAGTTTTTCGATAAATACTCGAGTATTTTGCCCCATTTTTGAAAAATAATTATTTTATTTACTTTCCCTCCAAAACCTTTCCTATAATTGCTTCTAGGTCCCAACCCAGGGACTAATATGCAAAACATTTATTTTATGCATTATAATATTTAGTAAATAATTTCACACACATAAACTAGTTACATGAATACACATTTTAATCAAGGATTAATATAAAAATCATTAATTATAATTAAATTATAATTAACATTTCATTAATCGGGGATTAAAATTTTGGGGTGTTACAATTGTTAGAGCCCATGGTTTCCAAAGGATCTTTTCGAAAAAGCTTTTATGCTCGTTTTATTCGACCGATCTATGATACCACTTGTTGGAAACCAACAAGCGGCTAAAACAATCTTCTAGAGGGGGGTGAATAGAAGCTGTAAGCAATGATACCAAACTTTCGAATACGATTGAAAACAGTTCAGAAAAAATATCAGTTTTAGTGATTTTTACAGGTCTTAATCGATTAACTGCTAGCTTAATCGATTATTGTCTGACAGGTGATAAATGCTTAATCGATTAACTACTTGCTTAATCGATTAATCACTGATTGTTTTCAGAAAATTCGTTTTCTATGAATATCAAGATTCACTACTAAGGCAGAAACTTAATCACAAAACTTAGAATGAATCTAATTCAATTAAGTTTTCACATTTACACTTTTCATTTTCATAAAATAAAGAGCCAATCTCTATCAAGTTTTAATCTCAATCAATAACATATATAACCTGTAACACCCCGTCTGAATACCTCATATTCGTTTGAAAACCCTAAAAAGATTATTTGAATAAAATATTTTAAAAGGTGTGATTTCAAAAGTATTTCTTGAATTAAATTTATTTTGTGTTTTCAAATGATTTTGGATTTTTAAGCAAATGATTTTATTTTGAGACAAACTTTATGAGTTCGGATTTTTGCATTTTTGGATTGAGTTTGGAATTGAATTTTTGGGTTAAAGTATTTAAGTAATTTACATTTGGTATTTTGAATTTTAAAGAAAATGTGGTTTTGTGAAAAATAAAATAAAAATGATTTTGTGCATGTGTGCATAGGTGTCGCCGTGTGTGTGTGAGTAGTGTGCATATGATGCAATTTTGTCGAATTCTTTGCACCCTAAGCTAGCAACCCATTAGCACCTAGGTTTAATTAGTGTTAAGCATGGTTAATAGTTTGACCAACCAATAGGAAGCAAGCTTAGCCCTAATTCTTCTCTATTTGTCCAATGGCTTGGCTTAAGCCATGCAAGCCTTAATGATGCCAATTCTACCCTTCCTAGTACACTCTTGACCGAATTGACTCAAGGGCAAGAAGGGAAATTGTTGGTTGCCTTTTTATGCCCAAAACCGTAGCACACCCATTCATTTTGCTTCTCATTTTCATTTCCAAATCAAAACACAATTCCTAAGAGTCTTCAACAAGCTCTTAGAGAAACTTAGAGAGAGGGAGAACCCGTGAACCAAGGAGAAGAGGAAGATCAAGCTCAAAAGCCTTAGGATTCTTGAAGAAGGTTGAAGATCTTCTCTATTTCTCTAGTTTATTCGAAGATCCTAGGTTGTTCTAAGTAGTTTTTTATTTTCCACGTCTTGTAAAAGTTCTTTGTTGTTGCATGTTTAAGTTATTTATAGATCTATGTTTGTAACTATCTCTCTTACCTTGATCTTGAGTTTCAAGAACTCTACAAACTTGTAAAACCCTAACCCATGGACATTCCTATTCGGTCTTGCTTAGAAAATTAGGTTGTGATGACTTTCATTTCATTCTAAGTTCATGCATGTTAGCTTGATGCTTGATGAAGGTGATCTAAATGGTTTATTTGCTTTGATTTTAATTTTGAATTTTCTAAGCCTTGATCTTTGATTTTTATTTTCAAAAGGTCTTTAATCTTTTGTGTTGATCTTGAAAGAAGTTTGATACTTGTCTTGATTTTCATGGTCTTGATCATAAAAATCTTTGCATGTGGTTTTCTTACTCAAAAAGTTTTGTTCCATGACTTGCATGTCACGGTTTTGATGAGAAACCAAGGAAAAACAATTCTTTTCCAAATGATTTATGTTTTGATCTAATTCATGTGTATTTCAAAGTGAAGGATTTAAGTTTTCCTCTTGATTTTGTTAAAGTACCATTCGGTCAAGTTTTGAAAACAAAGAAACATAATGATTTTCATGAAAAAGTTTCTTGCATGTAATTTCTTATTGATTTCCATGATTTTAAAAGTGCATGCAAAGGAAAATGAAAATAAAAAATGTTTTGAAGTGAACTATAAGTCACGGTTTGAAGAAGAAAAGAGTTGAGGTTTTTCTAAAACCATGTGCTTTACAAATGCATGTTGTTGATTTAATATTTTCAAGATTTTGTGAAGAAAAGATGCATCAAAAGCCTTGTTTTTCCATGATCATGATTCGGCCTACTCTAGGTTGAAGAGGCTAGATTCTTTTGCATGTATTTGTATCTTTGAAAATATTATGTTTCATGACTTTGTTTTAAGAAAATGTGTTTGAATGGTGTTGTTTTGTTTCTAACTCAACTCGGTTTTGACTAAGAAATGGGCAAGAGCATTTGATTATTTCTTAAAGTGATTTCATGATTTAATTTCATTTCTTCCTTGCTGTCCAAGGTTTTATTTTCAAGTATTTCAAGTTTTAAAAATGTTTTCGAGTTGTGAAAAATATGGATTTCAAGTGTTATTGATTTATGAAGATTTGGAGTGAAAAATGGTGGATTTTCAAGGTTTTCCAACTTGAATTAAGTGGCTGGACTTTTCCCATACAGCCACATAAACTATTGTTTTATTTATCCTAACATGAGTTTTCAAATGATTTTCAAAAGGCTTTAAGCAATAGAAAAGATTGAGAGTTGTTTTGATAAATATCAATATTTTAATAAATAATAAAGAAAGTAAAGGGTTTTGATTTGAGAATCAAGTGGTGATTTCTAATTGAAATAGTTTTTAATAAAAGTGTATTTATTTATTTGAGGTTATTCAGTGGACGGTGGTGACAATTATCAAAGAGAAGTTAGAGACCTTCAAAGGCAAAGTATTTCTCTTGCTGGAATAAGAGGTGAGTGAGATTGCGGTGAGCCCGTAACATTGTTGCCGGATGGTGGCTCAATGTGTTTATGTAATGTTTATTTACGTTACGTTCTTGTGCACGTTATTTATTATCTTAAGTCATTTCCTTATTACTCTGTGATGAGATGGTGATTTTCCCGTTTGATAAGTTTAAGTGATTCACGAATGATAATGAAAGAGTAAACGTATGAGGATGAGTGAAAGAATGGTATCTGATGCGATATGAGGAATGTGATGAAATGGCAATGAATTGGATAAAGACATGGTGCTTGTGAAGCTGAGATTGTGTTAGAGAATATGTTGTGCTGGATGTGCTAGTACAAAGAGTAATGTGAATTTATGAGAAAGTGATGAGATGAGATGTTTGCCCGAGGGGCCTGGAATGTGTGGTTTTGTGAAAGTGGGGAAAAAGATGCTTTAGTGGTCGGGTCTTGTCGAAGGGATGGACTAAGGGCAAGCCGACTATAGGTTAACTAAAAGACTTTAAGGTTCCAAAAGACTTTAAGAATATTAAAAGACATTAAAAGACATTAATATTCGCGGTGAGATATGAGAGTGAGAAGTAGTGGAGAGGAAGATACTATGGGTATCTGCGGATACTCAGGTGGAGATTGCATGAGGGGAGGGCAATGAAGGTGACTCGTCAAGAAGCCTCGAGTACATTTCTAGGCGGGACGAATCCCATAAGTGGCGCACTAACGTGGTGGGGACTGGGTCTAATGCCGTGGTAAGGACCGCATAGCTAACTAGAAATGATACTGTCACCCCCTTGAATGCAAGTCTACAACAGTTGAGAGGGACTGGAACGGGGCAATGTGTTTTGCCACTGCGAGGACAGTGAGCCTTGATTATATGTTTTGAGGACGAGATCCTCCTGGTCTGGGACCATCTGTGTTGAGACAGCTGTCGTGCCCGCGTGGTAAAGGTCCTGTACTCCTGTTGGCTTCCGACTAGATGGATGGAGACCGAGGAGATGTAGAGTGCGCGTTCCTCAGTGATGGTGATTTCCCCTACCTCATTGAGTGAGTTAAGTATGATAAAACTTAATAACAAAAGAATAAAGAAATGCTGAATATTTGAAGAGATGGGCAAAGTATGTTGATGTTCAGTTGTGATATATTGTGGTAATGGTTGGCAAGTATTGTTTTTACGTGTGGCTTGTTTTATATCCTGAATACCTGTGTTTATGATATTGAGTTTGATTTGGGAAAAGCGTTTTATCCTTTAAGTGCTCGATGTATTCTGGTTCTTGTGTCTTGTTCTATGTATATATATATTCTTCGAGTGTTCTTGGTACTGTGCGTCTTTCTATCGTGTCTAATCTGCGACCTTGCGGTCAACTTGTTACGTATGGCGCGCTGACTCTCTCCTACCTGGTTGTCGTATTGGCATTTGCCGGTATTGCAACGGGTAGATGGCGTATCATGTAGCGATCCACATGTGGCCTCTTCAGGGAGGTGCATGGGAGGTGGTACCTGATGGATCAAAACACAATATAGCTAGACGGTGATCCTGCACCCTTGGCAGTAGTGGTTTCTGAACCTATGGAAGAAGAGAGCGCTAGCGAATCCGATCATGCAGCGGAGTCGGATGAAAGCGAGGATATGGAGACGGAGGCTAGTTCTGCTGATGAGTGACGTCTTGCAATCCGTGTCTAGAGAATGTCTTGTGTCTAGGATCCGAGTTTCAGTCGAGGATTATCTTGTAATGAACTAATGATGTAATCAGTTATCTTTTATTTTGGTTTGTAAGTTCTTTTGTAATGATGGCCTACTTTTGGAAAACATTTGGAGTGTGACTCCAGCACTTTGGCTCATGCTTTTTATTTTAAATTAATACAATTTTATTTTTCAATAATGATGTTGAGTGGGGAGTTTCGAAAGTGACAACTCGATTTTCAAAAGGGTGGATTACGTATTAACGAACTTATATTTAAAAAAAATGGCCTCAGTTTTGGGAAGTGAAAATCGGGCTGTTACATAACCAATCAATCAAATTGAGATAAACTAATCCTAATCTTAAGTACAACATATGAATATGAAACATAAAGCTAATATAAATGGTAGATCATCTTCTTCTTGAATTGTTGTGTATTGTATTTCTAAAGTCATTGTCTTCATCAAAACTCGATTCTACACTATATATACCAATGTAGGCCCAAAATCCTCTTTTTTTAGGGTTTTTCCGCTGTCTTTCCGCAGACGCGAGCCCCAGCGCACGGGACGGGGCACCCAGGCGAGCTACGGCAATGTTGGTGGGAAAAATTTGCACCCAGGCGCGTAGGACATGCGCCCAGGCGTGGTTGGGGCACCTGACCTGCGCTTAAGCGCGCCAGCCTGGACTAGCCCGACCTGTTTCGCCTTTTTCAGCTCCGTTTCGAGCCCTGAATCAACTTTTGATGATTCTTCAACCTTGATCTTCATACTTTGACTTCCAAACACCTAAAATCATGGAAAATAAGGATTATTAGTGATGTATTATCCACAAACTAAAAGAACAAAAACTAACTAAAAAATATAAAACACTTAGGAAACACACCAGAAACTAAGCTAAAAGAGGAATAAAAACCTATGAAAAACATCATATAATGGACACCTATCAAATGTCATTTTATACAGGAGATCATTTCTCAAGGTACTATTCATGTGAAAAAGATTGATACTTCATTTAATCCAGCAGACATCATGAAGAAGCCAACTCCAGTATCTAAGTTCAAGCATTGCTTGAAGTTGGTTGGCATTGGAATGAAGACTTTTAAAGCCAAGATGGAGATTTTTTATTTGTCTTTAAATGCATGGCTAATTTTAGGGGTTAACATGAAAGGAACAAAGAGTTTCTCTCTTCCTATTTCTACGCAACCTTTAGTTTCTCTCGTGAAGAGAAATTAACTCTGCTCTGTTAGTTAGATCTAGTAGTTGTATTTCTTTATAAATACTACAGTTTTTTTCCGGTATAATATAACAACAAGAACAATAACCAATTTTATATAATCCCTTTTATCTCTCATAGAAAGTGTTTGTTTCTTTATAGCTTTTCTTTGTATATTCGTGAGAGTTGAGTGTATACACAGGTGAGAAAATACAGTGAGGTATTTTGGGTGTATTTCGATTGATATCATAGCCTGATATTCTAATGCGGGTGTAGGGCTCTGGTAGGAAACTGGTGGAGAAGTGGTGACAATCGTGTAATGAATCCGAAGGGAGAAGGCTAGTATCTAGTATCCTCTCCACCGTCAACTGATTTCGAACATGTTGAGGTGCTCCCAACACTCAGAAAAGTTGTTTGCCCGTTGATGAAAACCTTGAAATGGACTGTTTACCCATATTTGTACCTCGTATATGTATACAAAATTAATAATTAGTAATCGCCATTTGAACTGACAATGTATAATAATTAAATTGCAATAATGAAAATTATTGGCAAGTTTACACAATAAAATATCGGTATATAAATAGTATGATTCTAAAAATATCACACGTAATAATAATAGACGACACGTATATCAAAAATATGTCAAAGCAATTAGTGGTATTAAACCAAATATTGTTAATAAGAATAATAATTGACAGTATCATTGGCATGCAATGATGTACATAATCAATATCATTGAAATGAATTAAGTAAAAGAAATTAACTTCCCTCGATTGGTCGCGGTAACGCCCTTAATTGACCGTAACTTGTGGCTTCACATGTCGTTTTGTTGATCGAGAGCTCAGTGTGGGCGGAGGCCCCGATTGCATGACTCGTAACAGTTTGACCGTCGTGGGTGTGCAGTGCCCGTTCTAGGCTAGCCTCGTGACGGGTTGTTACAGGAGCACATGCTTGCGTGGGCCATGGCCACAAACCCTATGTAATTATCTTAGAGTGACGATGATAGTAATCCATGCCCCGTCTGAATCAATAACATATATAACCTGTAACACCCCGTCTGAATACCTCATATTCGTTTGAAAACCCTAAAAAGATTATTTGAATAAAATATTTTAAAAGGTGTGATTTCAAAAGTATTTCTTGAATTAAATTTATTTTGTGTTTTCAAATGATTTTGGATTTTTAAGCAAATGATTTTATTTTGAGACAAACTTTATGAGTTCGGATTTTTGCATTTTTGGATTGAGTTTGGAATTGAATTTTTGGGTTAAAGTATTTAAGTAATTTACATTTGGTATTTTGAATTTTAAAGAAAATGTGGTTTTGTGAAAAAGAAAATAAAAATGATTTTGTGCATGTGTGTGCATAGGTGTCGCCGTGTGTGTGTGAGTAGTGTGCATATGATGCAATTTTGTTGAATTCTTTGCACCCTAAGCTAGCAACCCATTAGCACCTAGGTTTAATTAGTGTTAAGCATGGTTAATAGTTTGACCAACCAATAGGAAGCAAGCTTAGCCCTAATTCTTCTCTATTTGTCCAATGGCTTGGCTTAAGCCATGCAAGCCTTAATGATGCCAATTCTACCCTTCCTAGTACACTCTTGACCGAATTGACTCAAGGGCAAGAAGGGAAATTGTTGGTTGCCTTTTTATACCCAAAACCGTAGCACACCCATTCATTTTGCTTCTCATTTTCATTTCCAAATCAAAACACAATTCCTAAGAGTCTTCAACAAGCTCTTAGAGAAACTTAGAGAGAGGGAGAACCCGTGAACCAAGGAGAAGAGGAAGATCAAGCTCAAAAGCCTTAGGATTCTTGAAGAAGGTTGAAGATCTTCTCTATTTCTCTAGTTTATTCGAAGATCCTAGGTTGTTCTAAGTAGTTTTTTATTTTCCAAGTCTTGTAGAAGTTCTTTGTTGTTGCATGTTTAAGTTATTTATAGATCTATGTTTGTAACTATATCTCTTACCTTGATCTTGAGTTTCAAGAACTCTACAAACTTGTAAAACCCTAACCCATGGACATTCCTATTCGGTCTTGCTTAGAAAATTAGGTTGTGATGACTTTCATTTCATTCTAAGTTCATGCATGTTAGCTTGATGCTTGATGAAGGTGATCTAAATGGTTTGTTTGCTTTGATTTTAATTTTGAATTTTCTAAGCCTTGATCTTTGATTTTTATTTTCAAAAGGTCTTTAATCTTTTGTGTTGATCTTGAAAGAAGTTTGATACTTGTCTTGATTTTCATGGTCTTGATCATAAAAAGCTTTGCATGTGGTTTTCTTACTCAAAAAGTTTTGTTCCATGACTTGCATGTCACGGTTTTGATGAGAAACCAAGGAAAAACAATTCTTTTCCAAATGATTTATGTTTTGATCTAATTCATGTGTATTTCAAAGTGAAGGATTTAAGTTTTCCTCTTGATTTTGTTAAAGTACCATTCGGTCAAGTTTTGAAAACAAAGAAACATAATGATTTTCATGAAAAAGTTTCTTGCATGTAATTTCTTTTTGATTTCCATGATTTTAAAAGTGCATGCAAAGGAAAATGAAAATAAAAAATGTTTTGAAGTGACCTATAAGTCACGGTTTGAAGAAGAAAAGAGTTGAGGTTTTTCTAAAACCATGTGCTTTACAAATGCATGTTGTTGATTTAATATTTTCAAGATTTTGTGAAGAAAAGATGCATCAAAAGCCTTGTTTTTCCATGATCATGATTCGGCCTACTCTAGGTTGAAGAGGCTAGATTCTTTTGCATGTATTTGTATCTTTGAAAATATTATGTTTCATGACTTTGTTTTAAGAAAATGTGTTTGAATGGTGTTGTTTTGTTTCTAACTCAACTCGGTTTTGACTAAAAAATGGGCAAGAGCATTTGATTATTTCTTAAAGTGATTTCATGATTTAATTTCATTTCTTCCTTGCTGTCCAAGGTTTTATTTTCAAGTATTTCAAGTTTTAAAAATGTTTTCGAGTTGTGAAAAATATGGATTTCAAGTGTTATTGATTTATGAAGATTTGGAGTGAAAAATGGTGGATTTTCAAGGTTTTCCAACTTGAATTAAGTGGCTGGACTTTTCCCATACAGCCACATAAACTATTGTTTTATTTATCCTAACATGAGTTTTCAAATGATTTTCAAAAGGCTTTAAGCAATAGAAAAGATTGAGAGTTGTTTTGATAAATATCAATATTTTAATAAATAATAAAGAAAGTAAAGGGTTTTGATTTGAGAATCAAGTGGTGATTTCTAATTGAAATAGTTTTTAATAAAAGTGTATTTATTTATTTGAGGTTATTCAGTGGACGGTGGTGACAATTATCAAAGAGAAGTTAGAGACCTTCAAAGGCAAAGTATTTCTCTTGCTGGAATAAGAGGTGAGTGAGATTGCGGTGAGCCCGTAACATTGTTGCCGGATGGTGGCTCAATGTGTTTATGTAATGTTTATTTACGTTACGTTCTTGTGCACGTTATTTATTATCTTAAGTCATTTCCTTATTACTCTGTGATGAGATGGTGATTTTCCCGTTTGATAAGTTTAAGTGATTCACGAATGATAATGAAAGAGTAAACGTATGAGGATGAGTGAAAGAATGGTATCTGATGCGATATGAGGAATGTGATGAAATGGCAATGAATTGGATAAAGACATGGTGCTTGTGAAGCTGAGATTGTGTTAGAGAATATGTTGTGCTGGATGTGCTAGTACAAAGAGTAATGTGAATTTATGAGAAAGTGATGAGATGAGATGTTTGCCCGAGGGGCCTGGAATGTGTGGTTTTGTGAAAGTGGGGAAAAAGATGCTTTAGTGGTCGGGTCTTGTCGAAGGGATGGACTAAGGGCAAGCCGACTATAGGTTAACTAAAAGACTTTAAGGTTCCAAAAGACTTTAAGAATATTAAAAGACATTAAAAGACATTAATATTCGCGGTGAGATATGAGAGTGAGAAGTAGTGGAGAGGAAGATACTATGGGTATCTGCGGATACTCAGGTGGAGATTGCATGAGGGGAGGGCAATGAAGGTGACTCGTCAAGAAGCCTCGAGTACATTTCTAGGCGGGACGAATCCCATAAGTGGCGCACTAACGTGGTGGGGACTGGGTCTAATGCCGTGGTAAGGACCGCATAGCTAACTAGAAATGATACTGTCACCCCCTTGAATGCAAGTCTACAACAGTTGAGAGGGACTGGAACGGGGCAATGTGTTTTGCCACTGCGAGGACAGTGAGCCTTGATTATATGTTTTGAGGACGAGATCCTCCTGGTCTGGGACCATCTGTGTTGAGACAGCTGTCGTGCCCGCGTGGTAAAGGTCCTGTACTCCTGTTGGCTTCCGACTAGATGGATGGAGACCGAGGAGATGTAGAGTGCGCGTTCCTCAGTGATGGTGATTTCCCCTACCTCATTGAGTGAGTTAAGTATGATAAAACTTAATAACAAAAGAATAAAGAAATGCTGAATATTTGAAGAGATGGGCAAAGTATGTTGATGTTCAGTTGTGATATATTGTGGTAATGGTTGGCAAGTATTGTTTTTACGTGTGGCTTGTTTTATATCCTGAATACCTGTGTTTATGATATTGAGTTTGATTTGGGAAAAGCGTTTTATCCTTTAAGTGCTCGATGTATTCTGGTTCTTGTGTCTTGTTCTATGTATATATATATTCTTCGAGTGTTCTTGGTACTGTGCGTCTTTCTATCGTGTCTAATCTGCGACCTTGCGGTCAACTTGTTACGTATGGCGCGCTGACTCTCTCCTACCTGGTTGTCGTATTGGCATTTGCCGGTATTGCAACGGGTAGATGGCGTATCATGTAGCGATCCACATGTGGCCTCTTCAGGGAGGTGCATGGGAGGTGGTACCTGATGGATCAAAACACAATATAGCTAGACGGTGATCCTGCACCCTTGGCAGTAGTGGTTTCTGAACCTATGGAAGAAGAGAGCGCTAGCGAATCCGATCATGCAGCGGAGTCGGATGAAAGCGAGGATATGGAGACGGAGGCTAGTTCTGCTGATGAGTGACGTCTTGCAATCCGTGTCTAGAGAATGTCTTGTGTCTAGGATCCGAGTTTCAGTCGAGGATTATCTTGTAATGAACTAATGATGTAATCAGTTATCTTTTATTTTGGTTTGTAAGTTCTTTTGTAATGATGGCCTACTTTTGGAAAACATTTGGAGTGTGACTCCAGCACTTTGGCTCATGCTTTTTATTTTAAATTAATACAATTTTATTTTTCAATAATGATGTTGAGTGGGGAGTTTCGAAAGTGACAACTCGATTTTCAAAAGGGTGGATTACGTATTAACGAACTTATATTTAAAAAAAATGGCCTCAGTTTTGGGAAGTGAAAATCGGGCTGTTACATAACCAATCAATCAAATTGAGATTAAACTAATCCTAATCTTAAGTACAACATATGAATATGAAACATAAAGCTAATATAAATGGTAGATCATCTTCTTCTTGAATTGTTGTGTATTGTATTTCTAAAGTCATTGTCTTCATCAAAACTCGATTCTACACTATATATACCAATGTAGGCCCAAAATCCTCTTTTTTTAGGGTTTTTCCGCTGTCTTTCCGCAGACGCGAGCCCCAGCGCACGGGACGGGGCACCCAGGCGAGCTATGGCAATGTTGGTGGGAAAAATTTGCACCCAGGCGCGTAGGACATGCGCCCAGGCGTGGTTGGGGCACCTGACCTGCGCTTAAGCGCGCCAGCCTGGACTAGCCCGACCTGTTTCGCCTTTTTCAGCTCCGTTTCGAGCCCTGAATCAACTTTTGATGATTCTTCAACCTTGATCTTCATACTTTGACTTCCAAACACCTAAAATCATGGAAAATAAGGATTATTAGTGATGTATTATCCACAAACTAAAAGAACAAAAACTAACTAAAAAATATAAAACACTTAGGAAACACACCAGAAACTAAGCTAAAAGAGGAATAAAAACCTATGAAAAACATCATATAATGGACACCTATCAAATGTCATTTTATACAGGAGATCATTTCTCAAGGTACTATTCATGTGAAAAAGATTGATACTTCATTTAATCCAGCAGACATCATGAAGAAGCCAACTCCAGTATCTAAGTTCAAGCATTGCTTGAAGTTGGTTGGCATTGGAATGAAGACTTTTAAAGCCAAGATGGAGATTTTTTATTTGTCTTTAAATGCATGGCTAATTTTAGGGGTTAACATGAAAGGAACAAAGAGTTTCTCTCTTCCTATTTCTACGCAACCTTTAGTTTCTCTCGTGAAGAGAAATTAACTCTGCTCTGTTAGTTAGATCTAGTAGTTGTATTTCTTTATAAATACTACAGTTTGTTTCCGATATAATATAACAACAAGAACAATAACCAATTTTATATAATCCCTTTTATCTCTCATAGAAAGTGTTTGTTTCTTTATAGCTTTTCTTTGTATATTCGTGAGAGTTGAGTGTATACACAGGTGAGAAAATACAGTGAGGTATTTTGGGTGTATTTCGATTGATATCATAGCCTGATATTCTACTGCGGGTGTAGGGATCTGGTAGGAAACCGGTGGAGAAGTGGTGACAATCGTGTAATGAATCCGAAGGGAGAAGGCTAGTATCTAGTATCCTCTCCACCGTCAACTGATTTCGAACATGTTGAGGTGCTCCCAACACTCAGAAAAGTTGTTTGCCCGTTGATGAAAACCTTGAAATGGACTGTTTACCCATATTTGTACCTCGTATATGTATACAAAATTAATAATTAGTAATCGCCATTTGAACTGACAATGTATAATAATTAAATTGCAATAATGAAAATTATTGGCAAGTTTACACAATAAAATATCGGTATATAAATAGTATGATTCTAAAAATATCACACGTAATAATAATAGACGACACGTATATCAAAAATATGTCAAAACAATTAGTGGTATTAAACCAAATATTGTTAATAAGTATAATAATTGACAGTATCATTGGCATGCAATGATGTACATAATCAATATCATTGAAATGAATTAAGTAAAAGAAATTAACTTCCCTCGATTGGTCGCGGTAACGCCCTTAATTGACCGTAACTTGTGGCTTCACATGTCGTTTTGTTGATCGAGAGCTCAGTGTGGGCGGAGGCCCCGACTGCATGACTCGTAACAGTTTGACCGTCGTGGGTGTGCAGTGCCCGTTCTAGGCTAGCCTCGTGACGGGTTGTTACAGGAGCACATGCTTGTGTGGGCCATGGCCACAAACCCTATGTAATTATCTCAGAGTGACGATGATAGTAATCCATGCCACGAGATGTTTTTACGATAACAGTTCTGACTTTTGGATTGTTCTCTATCATGGGGTCGTGATGGCCTCATCAACTCTAGAGAGAATCCTAGCTGCTCGGCCTTCCTTTTCGATAGGTCCGACCATCCCTTCTTGAACCTTACATTACATGTTTAAGAACAATAATCAGTGTTCGTCGTTAATTTAACAATATATGATAATTGAATAGCAATAATGAAAATTATTGGCGAGTGAGTATAAAGTAGCATGATTAAAAAGGATCACATGCAACGAATATGATAGTGACAATTATTGGAGATTAAATAACGTGTACAGATAGGATTGTCCATGAATAGATGCATGATTTGTTACAAGTAATAATTGCAATAAATGGCATTTATCAACATGCGGGAGCATTTAACGGTGACAATTCAAAAGAAAACATTAACTCATGATGAGTGGCAATGTTTAATTGGAGCTGCTAGTTGAAAAATAAAGCAACAATTGATGGAACAATTAAATATGAAATTATCGAAATTATGATTATAATAATTTATGCAGTTCAATTGGATAAATAAAAATAATGCTAAGGAAATTTATATAAGTGAAATAAATTTCTTCCCTGCAGAAGTATATTCCGTTGAGAATTGAAGCATATCATGGGCCTTCCTAGCTTCTGGGCCCAATTTCGTTTCTTTTATCCAAATTGGCTGAGATGCTATTTCTTGGCTTCTTCTTCTACTCTCATCCGAGATTCCACTCGGATTCTTTTCATTCTTATCAATCAGCCGAGATGCCACGGTTGGGGCTTCGGTTCAACGGCATCATTCTCAGCTTCTTCTTCATCTCGACGGATTCATTCTTCTCGGGGGATTCTTTTTCTTCTCGGCTTCTTTCATCTCGGTCTTCTTCTCCTCGGTGGCTAATTCTTCTTCTCGGTATCTTCGATGATTTGGGATTCATGACTCTTTGGGCCGAGTTGCAAAGTTTTGTGGCGGTTCTCGGTTGTCCGAGTCTGGTGGTGGAGGATGTTCGGTCTTCAAAGCCTGGTGGCCATGTTCCGTCTCTCTCCTCATGAAATGGGAGGCAAACTTCCGACGCTGGATTTACTTGGCTCAACCTCGTCATGATGTTCGGTAGAGGATATGGGTTCCTCTCGCGATGGATCTTGGGAAAATCCATCTTGGCTGAGCCTCTGGACAAGGAGGGTATGTTAGGCCGAGAGTCCACAGTGGTGTTGTGTTGGTGGCTTGGCTTTTTTGCATGTTCGATGATGGCACCAGAGGAAGGGTCAACGGCGGGAGGTGAACTCAGATCTGCAGTTTTCTTCGCGATCGAACTTGGTGGGAATAGTTCGCCGCTACGAGCAGGTGACACATCGTGTACTCGGACCGTTGGTGACAGTCGACGCGGTGGTTCTCTGTGAAGCTGTTTTGAGATTTTGAAGAAGAGAACGGCCACCGCGACGCTGCGACAAGGTTGACAGACTCCAAATCCCGCTAGTCCGGCGACTCACAACGCTGCACCGCCACCTCACCGTTTCGGTCCCCGATGTTGCAACGTCGGCCTCTCCTCACGAACAGCACCAGTCACGACAACGCTGATTGCAACAGCGGTGCCAAGGAGAACTAGAACCGCACCATGAGAAGGAAAACCCATCACACCGCCTGGATCTGGGTTATGCCACTGAGAGCAACAACAATGGAGGATGAGAAGCTGCCACACCACCCTCCCTCCCCGATGCAGCAGTGACGAAGATGGTAGCTTTTGAATATGCACTTCCATGGGGAGGCGGTGGCATGTCCATAGCTTGACTCATGATTTCTTTCTTTCTTTCTTCTCTGTTCTAGATGTTGCGATCCATCTATTAAGTGGTTGTACAGTGAATAGATACTGAATCAATAAATGAGTAAAAAGGAAAAGATTTTTCTTCCCTACTCGTTTAGATCTGATCTCTATTGTTTCTCTGATGTTGATATTCCTGATGTTTTTTAACCAATAATTGATGTTGTTCATCTGCTCCCAACCGCCAATCCAAAGCCAGATGTGGTTCATCAATAAATGATGCTTGCTGGACGTGGTGGCTTCAATCTGGATCCGGATCTGGATCTAGATGCTGCAAATCAAAAGATCTGATTTGGTGGTGTAACATCCCAGATTTTATACAATAGCTATGTGCCTTAGTTAGTGGTAATAGATTTAGAGTGTAGAAAAAAGGAATATGTTAGGTTAAACTCGTGGTTTAGAAGGGTTATTTAAGAATTAAGAGCATAGGACTTTAGGAAATTAGAAATAGAAGGTCTATAGCTTTAAACCCAAATTCCACCGTTGAATATGAAGTTGGACTTATTACGAAGCTTGCTTTCAAATTTGAGCAAGATCCGACGGTTAACGAAGAAGTTATGACACTTTGAAGTGCAAAGGAATGGTGGACTGAACCAGTTAATCGATTAAACCTTGAGTTAATCGATTAAGACCTGAGTCATGCACATGACTAAATCGATTAATCCTGAGATAAATCGATTAATGCTTGAAAGTTGTTTTGGCCCAAAATTTCACTAGTTAATCGATTAACCACCCAGTTAATCGATTAACCACTGCAGAACAGGCTTAAAAACGTGTTTTAATCAACCCAATCGATCATTCTTCCTCTTCTTCTCTCTTGCATGATTTTTCCCCAACATAAACCCTAGATTTCAATCATCAAAGATTAACCCAAAAGCACCACAAATCATCATCCCAAATTCATTCCCCATCTCAAATTCATGTTGTTCCTCCATTGAAACTCCCTAAATCTCTCTCTCCTCTCTCAAATCCTCCAATCCCTCATGAACCCTAAACCCACAAATCAAGTGTTCTTGCCCCAATAATCAAATTAGAAGAATAGAAGGAGCTTGGGAGCAAGGAGAATAGGAGCTAAGGGCTTGTAGATTGAAGTGGGTGAAGTGGGTTTCAAAAACCCCAATTTCTTATCTCTCTTTTTCTCTCTCTACAATGGTAAGAGGGGAGGTATTTTTCTTAATTAGGGGGAGGGATTAATTAGGATAATAAGTATATAATGATGTGTATGCTTAATGCATGTGTTAAATGTGAATTAAGTGATAGGTGAACTTAGGGTTTATAGTGTTTAATGATATTGATGCTTGTTGAAATTGTTGTCTTGGAAATATATTAATTAAGATGATTGAAGGTACTTGTTAGTAGAGTTAATTGTGTCATACTTAAAAGTTAACTATTGTAATAATGACAATGTTAATTATTGTAATGCTGCTAATGTGCTTGAATAATAGTTAGGTGTTGAATGGTGATTAATGTGAGTGATTGGATGTTATTAATTCTTTTAATGATATTATATATATATAAGTGTTACTTATTGCATTGATATGGCCAAATACTCTAAGTTAGAGAACCTAACCAATTTGGTATAATTATAAAGAAGATTAACTATTGTAAACACTATAAAACGAACTAGAAACACGTGCATTGACGGAGTAAGGTGGACCTTAGGAAATTGGGAAAGATAATCGAATCCAGGTTCTATGAACTGAAGAACCCTCCTACAGGGAGAATGTGAAGGTTCATAGAACTAGTGGACGTGAGTAGATAGTGATTTGATTGTGCTTATGAAACAATCACGGGAATTGCTACAGGGGACTTTGATCACCCCGGCGGAAAGTAGTATGAAGGACGCGATACGAGAAGTACTGGTTAAATTGGTGATTGGTCCAGTGCACCCTATAGTAATTTTATCGGTCACTTCCCTACTTCTTGGCTACGGAGGGTGGTTCCTACCCTGTACGAAGGACGCTATACGAGAAGTACAGCGGGGCTTACATTGTATGAGGAACCCTCCTACGGGGAGAATGTGAAGTACAATGTAAGCAAAGGTAGAAGGACATTTACTCCTAGTCGGTGTTTCCCAAAGTGTGGAGGGGATGTGAGGCAAAAGTTATAAAGTGTACATTGTACGAAGAACCCTCCTTCGGGGAGAATGTGAAGTACAATGTAGATAAAGTGTTATAAAGTGAAAGGGGCTTACATTGTACGAAGAACCCTCCTACGGGGAGAATGTGAAGTACAATGTAGGCGAATTGTTAAAGGACAAAGTGAAAAGTGTTAAAGCAAGGGTTAAAGGAAAGGGTTGCATTGCATTATAAATAGTGGTTATGTATTATCAATGTTAGTTGATAATTATGATGATAGTTATGTATATGTAGAGTTACAAAATGAATAAAGGTGAATCGAATGGATAAATTGTTAAAGGAAGAAAATAAAGTTATAAATTACATTATGTCGATTGTTTATTGTTATAGTTACTAATTGTCTTGAGCATTCATTTTCCTTATGTCTTATTATCGTTTTTAGTCGTTTTCCTTGATTTTGAATTAATACCTGACCCTCTTAAGTTGACATTTTAGGTACAGTGATCGTAGAAGTCATAAGGGCACGAATGCTGAGGATAAATGCACTCCTCCTAGTGGAGTGTACTTTACACTATGATTATGTATATTATAGTTGATGCAACCACTAGGCTGTTATCATGTAACTTTTGAAAATGTATAAATTTAGTTATGTTTGAAAATGTTTTATTTTCCTAAGTTTAATATGTTGCTGTAACTCGGAAATGATATCTAAATATCCTCCTTTTGTTTAATAATATATTGTAAATGTTTATGTTTTTCCTGTTTGTGGATCTGACAGGTTGTCTTTTGATTTGGGTCTAATATATGATGTTTTTGGGCTTAATTTCACTTCCTTTTGCTATGGTTTTGGCTTGTTTCTCTTGTAAATATAGGTATTTTTTATTAGTTTTAGCAATTTTTTGTTTTATAGAATCTTTTGAACGTTTTGATCCGTTTTGGGTATGTTTCAGGTGTTTTGTAGCTGAATTTGGAGAAAATATTATTGGAGCTGAAAAGAGCATAATAAGACCTTGAAAATGACACAAGAACGGAGAGAAACGGAGTCGGAAAATACTTTGCACGCCCAGGCACGTCGACGGCGCGCCCAGGCGTGCGTGCTTCGTTAATTTCTAGGCATCAAATATGGCGCGGCCAGGCGTGCTGACCAACATGCCCAATTGGGCCAATTTCTGATCAATTTCGAGGGTTTCTATTAGGATTTGTATTTTAGAGATATATTTATGTGTTTAGGACTAGGTTAGGCAGCCAGAATCAGTCATCATTAGAGATTAGTATCAAGTTTGAGGGAGATTACATTCTCTAGAGAGCATTCGGAGGAGGAATCCATTGAAGGCTGAAAGATTAGTGGTAATTTAGGAATGAATTACTTCTTTTCTTATTTGTTCTTCTTCTCTATGATGTGTAACTAAACCCTCTTGTGTTAGGAACTTGGTGGATTTGATTATGTAGTTTATTTATATGAATTAATGTTTTTCACTTTTTAAATCAAGTGTTTAATTGTGTTTTTATGGTTATGCATGAACTTGATCAATTCATGTTATGGATTTTTAGATCTGAATTGGAAAACTAGGATTTGAAATAGGCCATGCAATTAAACAATATCAGGATTCAACTTGTAGAAATACTTTTGGATTTTTATATAACTTTTCATAATTCACTGTTCTTAATCATGGTTATTCAACAGATTAAATTTTTAAGGAATTAGGATTTAACAAATTGGATAATAAACGGTAATTTCATTAGAGGAATCTGGGAATTACTAATTTTCTGAATTAGTTCTTGATTTAAATGGAAAACATTGATTTATAATAAATAAATGAAATATTGAATGAAACTAGTTCCTAACCACCATTCACCCATTGTTAATTGTTTTTATTTATTTTTTCAGCAGTAAATTGTTCTTTTTAATTAATTTATTTAATTCTGAATTTTTTATAGATTTTACTTTTAATTACTCTTAGGTAGGAATAAGTTAAATAATTCGTAGTCCCGGTGGGAACGATATCTGGTCTTCATAGACTATATTACTTTGAGATCTAGTATACTTGCTAGAGAGTGAACATCTTTTAAAACTTTTAAAAGGAAAGTTCCATATTTTAAAGCAAACTCTGCCAAAATTGTTCTAAAGTTTTCAATATTTAATGACTTTTACAATGGAAATAAAAAGTAGGATGTTACAGGTGGCCTCTGCTCCCAGTCGCAGATCCAAAGCCATTGAGGTAAAGAACATCCCTGCCACTCAGATCTGGACGCGGCCAAGGAGAAGAGCAACCTCAACATGGTGAGCAGCGATGTGGTAACAACCGTGAACCGCCCCGGTGATGACCGTGAAGGGGGCCCTTTTCTCAAGAATAGCGGCGGCATAGGCTTCTTCTCTCTTCTTCTTTTTTTTTGGGGATGGGAATCGAAGTTTAACGATCCTCACAGACGACGCCAATGTGATGTCCGAGTGTTAGGGAGACACCACGATGTGTGTTTGGGGTTGTTGCAGCTGACGAGGGTGACCCTGGTCCTATGTACCCCCAGTGAAAAGGGATCAAGCCACACATAGTTCTTGAGAATGGGGTAGAGAATGTCATACCTTAGCCCTAGTGGAAGGGGTGTATTTGTAGGATTGTGGTGTTGTGGTACCTTATGGGCCTGTTGGGCCCAATAGGGCTGACGTGGCTTTTAGAGGATAAGAAGGGTGAGTCATTCATCCTTATCATGTACTAGGGAGTTTTAAGCTTATCCGTTGAGTCGTTGGTCGGCGTTAAGGGCATGTGGTCGACTCGTAGGTCCGGTCCACTATAGACACATTATGAAGTACTCTTATGCTTCCTTTTCAAGTTCCATAAAATCATGAAATAATTCAAATTTTAAACTGTGCTACACGAATTTTAGTTACTGGTTTATATCAATTACTGAAGTACCAATATTATATTGTATACTCGGTTACTTATTAAATGTTAAATTCTTTTAAATTTGTAATGAATAACTAAAGCTTAAAATTACAACTTTCTTCTCCACTTTTCTCCCTCAATCATGGAGTGACTGGACAATCTGAAGTCTTAGGATTCTTTCATTTGTCTTTTTTAAAAAAAAAAATATATCCTAGGTAATTATGTGTCAGACACCGGTTTGTATCTAGTACCAATACCATACCAGATACTAGGACATCTATTAAATGTTAATTGGTATTCTATTTGCAAGGAATTATTTTCTCCACTTTTTTCCCATAATGTATGAGTGGCCCTACTATTGTTCTTTGCTTGAGGTCTGATTAATATGTCTTTTTTTTTTAAATATATTTATGGAATAATCTTCTGTCAGTTTTTGTAGATGGACAAAGCTTCAATTCTTGGTGATACAATTGAATACTTGAAGGATTTAATACATCAGGTTAAAGATCTTCATAATGAAATGGAATTAATCTCACCTAGCTCATCTTTGACACCTTCTTGAAGTTTTCACTCTGTGACACCAACTTTGCAAACCCTTCCCTCTCGGGTTATGGATGAATTATGTCCTAGCTCTTTGGTAAGCAATAAAAGTCACTCACCAAAAGTATTTGTTCACCTTAATACAAAATTCATTTCATTCCCTATCATTAAATGCATTATGGGGAAAAAATTACTCCTAACTGCTTGAATTGTTTATTAATTGTTTGTTGTGTAACTTAATTAATTTATAACATAAACGGTATTGTGGTATCAACTTAAACATTACAAGTGAAAAAGTTAATTTGGATGAAATTATTTGGGATTTAAAGTTACCCTTTTTGAGTTATAGGTAGTTGGATTTTCTTGATGTTGTGTAGAGGTGTAGACACCAAAGTTTGCTTTTTTGTTTTCACTTCACATAATTTATTTGCAGGGGAAATAAGGAAAGTTGTGTTGACTTGAGTTTTATGAAATTTCTAGGTCAAGGCTAGGGTAAGGGAAGGGAGGACTATCAACATCCATATGTTTTGTACACTCAAGCCAGACCTTTTCCTTTCTATCATAAAGGCATTGGATTATCTCGGATTAGATGTCCAACAGGGTGTTATTAGCTTCTTCAATGGTTTTGCTTTTGATGTGTTTAGAGCTGAGGTATGTAGTTCTTTTAATTTTGTGTGTCACGCTCTACTACTTCAAAATTTCTATCATTCACTCCCCCGTCTTGTTCATTGTTACTGCATTTGGCATTAAATATTTACTTTGGGCAATGGCTCATTTTACAATGAAGTATTCTTCCAATGTTGATGCATGGTGCCTTTATGTGTTCACATGTCAAAATGTAAGAAGGAAAAAGTACTGCATATATTTGTTGCTAGTGTGATTTGGGTCTAATATATGATGTTTTTGGGCTTAATTTCACGTCCTTTTGCTATGGTTTTTGCTTGTTTCTCTTTTAAATATAGGTAAGTTTTATTAGTTTTAGGAATTTTTAGTATTATAGAGTCCTTTGAACGTTTTGATCCATTTTGGGTATGTTTCAGGTGCTTTCGGAGCTTTATTTGGAGAAAATATTATTGGAGCTGGGAAGAGCATGAGAAGACCTTGAAAATGACATAAGAACGGAGAGAAACGGAGTCAAAAATTATTGTTCACGCCCAGACGCATGGAGCCGCGCCCAGGCGCGCGTGCATCGTCAATTCTTATTCAACAGAGGGGGCGCGCCCAGGCATGCAACACCATACGCCCAAGCGCGCGTGACTCGTGGAGGCCCAATTGGGCCAAATTCTGAGCAATATTGAAGGACTCTATTAGGATTTGTATTTTATGTATATATTCTACGTTTTAGAATTAGGTTAGGCAGTCAATTAGAGTCATAAAAGTCATATTAGAGCTTTGAGAGGGGAGATTACACAATTTAGGAGCAATTTGGAGGAGGAATCCTGTGACACCCTCATTTTAATACTAATAATTAATACAATAAATGTACTATTACTCGTATTAGTTATGGACTTGTTAGTATTTAAAAAATACAGGAAATAAAATTTTCTTTTTATTTTCTATAGAGGCGGGTGCACAAACCAAAACTTGGGACTCTTGGAGAATGTAAATTACATCATTTTAAACTTTATATTGAGTTCGGCATTCTTTAAAACAAGAAGATCTTTTCGCAATCCAGATAGCATCGATACTTTGAAATCGTGTTTACATAGTAAAAATCAAGTGATGCCATCCAATCTTTCGTTTCGCGGAACTGATACCATTTTCAAATATCGTAACTGAATTCTTTAAATAATCTATATCAGAGTAAGCGGAAATAGTAGGACTATGCACATTTGTAGTATAAACATAAGATATATATATATATATATATATATATATATATATATCAGTAGGTCACAAAATACATAGTCCAAAGTGTCTCCAAGATCCGATACAAGTCCATCTAAAAGATCTATGTCCAAAAGTAACCACAACTATAGAGTATTCAAAAGCATATCTACAATATGTACATATACATCTCAAAATATAAGACTCTAGGGCTGGTCACATAGATCAGGTAGCAGCAATAGTAGTAGTAGTAGTAGAAGTCTCCAAGAAGTAGAAGCAATAGTCCTCATCCAACATCACAGCAGCAGCATCACCATCTCCTCCACAGCATCACTCACACCGAATCCCCTGATCCTCATCATGTACCATATGCACATACCTAGGGATCACCGTCCCTCCATTGACTCCCGGTAGAGTGTACAACAGGCTCGCCTCCGCTCTCGTCCTCCACAGGGTCCTCCTCGATCTCATCCGATGGAGTGGGTACCCTACCACTGGGTACAGGGTCAGGTGATGGCGAGACCCTAACAGGGCTCCTCGGATCAGATGGGGGAGTCTCCTCGCGGACGACTCTCGAAGAAAAAGGGTGTGAGCGGGTTGGTCGAAAGCGAGAACTATAATATGAGCGAGCTGGTCGTGTGGGAGGTGGTCCATTGTAAGTGTAAAAGGGTGGTACGTGCATAGTGTATATGATAGGGATCCTAAACCTACGAGGACGAAACCAGATCAGCGGGTTGGGATGGTAGAAGGTAACCTCTACCTCTCCCTCGAGCACCGCTCAGTGATCCTCGTAGATCCATATGCCACTAGGAAGTGGCCGGATCTCGATGCAAGCGATGTAGCATGACATCACCTACAAGAGCACAGGGATAAGCAATTCTATACACATAATAAATAGAGCATAAATAAATGCGCAATATGAATATGTAAACATGCAGCAATAATCAACAACCACATTTATCACTTAGCAAGTATTTAATGGAAGTAAGATGCTCATACTTATTTCATTTATCAACATTATTTTAAATGAGTGGCATGATGTATGAATCTAGCTCTCAAGCCTATCTCCATCAATCTATGTCACTCTCTAACGTCCATCCTTTACTTCGTCCAGCACTCAACAGTGCGTTGTACTCCTAGGTGTACAACATTCATACATTCACCAAGAATGTGCACGACAAGCTTGGAAATCGTGCCACCCGACCAACGTCCCGTCATCCAAACGGTATAACCATATCTTCAGCATCTCACTATGCTAGCCACGTCGTCAACCATAACGTGTCATCAAGCGAGCCATCAATTGGCACTCCCAGGGCCCTCCTCATGTTACCAAAACATGACAAACGATCTATCATCCGAACTCCAGAATGAATGCAATACCTTAGCTTAAAGGAATTGATTGGTGTATCTCTTTTAATAATACATAACGTGCCACCCGAGCAACGTCCCATTTTCCAAAATAAATAACCATAACATCAATCAATTTCTTTTAAGTCTTATATCACTTGGATTATAGTATTTAAGTATTACTGTTTGTAAAGAAGAAGGATGGGAGTATGAGAATTTGTGTGGACTACAGACAGTTGAATAAGGTCACCATTAAGAATAAGTACCCTTTGCCAAGGATCGATGACCTTATTGATCAAGTTAGGGGAGCTGCAGTATTTTCCAAGATTGATCTGAGATCGGGCTATCATCAGATCAGGATAAAGGAGGAAGATATACCCAAGACTGCATTTCGATCTCGATACGGTCATTATGAGTATGTAGTAATGCCGTTCGGATTGACTAACGCACCTGCCATTTTCATGGACTATATGAACCGGATCTTTAGACCATACATGGATTTATTCGTAGTGGTGTTTATAGATGACATTCTGGTCTATTCTAAGAGTCTGGAGGAGCATGAAGAACATCTCAGGATAGTGTTAAAAGTCCTGAAGGAGAAGCAATTATACGCCAAACTTACGAAATGTGAGTTTTGGTTGAATGAAGTGAAGTTTCTGGGGCATGTAATCTCTAAGGAAGGAATTGCGGTGGATCCAGTGCTAAGCTGGGAACAGCCTAAGACTGTGACTGAGGTGAGAAGTTTCTTAGGGCTGGCTGGATACTATCGTCAGTTTATAGAAGGATTTTCCATGATTGCATTGCCTTTGACCAAGTTGACTCGGAAAGATCAACCGTTCGTGTGGGACGACAGGTGTGAAAGTAGTTTTCGAGAGTTGAAGGAAAGGTTAACATCGTCTCCTGTGTTAATCTTACCTGATCCTCACAAGAGCTTTGAAGTGTACTGTGATGCATCTAAGCAAGGACTGGGGTGTGTATTGATGCAAGAAGGAAGAGTAGTGGCTTATGTATCACGATAGTTGAAGAATCATGAGGCAAATTACCAGACACACGATTTGGAATTGGCTGCAATCGTGTTTGCCTTAAAGATATGGAGACATCATCTCTATGGCACTACTTTCCAAGTATTTAGTGACCATAAGAGTTTGAAATATCTGTTCGATCAAAAAGAGTTGAACATGAGACAAAGAAGGTGGATGGAGTTTTTGAAGGATTATGACTTTAAACTCCATTATCATCTGGGTAAAGCAAATGTGGTTGCGGATGCTTTGAGTCAGAAAGCAATCCACATAAGTGCGATGATGGTGAAAGAAGCAGCGTTGATTGAGGAATTCAGAGACTTGAGCTTGTTGACGCAAGTGGAGCCATCAGGTATCATGTTAGGAATGTTGCAGATTACAAATGAGTTTTTGGAAAGAATTCGGGAGTTGCAGCAAGTAGATGAGGAGTTGATTGAAAAGATGAGATTGGGTTTAGAAGGGAAGGAAACTGATTTCAAGACTGGGTTGGATGGAATCCTTCGTTTCAGAACAAGGATTTGTATACCAAGAGATCAGGAGGTTAGAAGACTGATTCTTGATGAAGCACATAAGAGTCGGATGAGTATACATCCTGGATCAACCAAAATGTATCAGGATCTGAAGAAAATGTTTTGGTGGTCTGGTTTGAAAAAGGATGTTGCGGAATATGTGGCTTCATGTTTAATTTGCCAAAAAGCTAAGGTAGAACACCAGAAACCAGGAGGACAGTTACAACCTTTAAGTATCCCTCAATGGAAGTGGGATAGTATCTCGATGGATTTTGTGTCTGGTTTGCCAAGGACAGCAGCAAATCATGATGCAATCTGGGTGATTGTGGATAGGTTGACTAGGTCGGCGCATTTTATTCCGATAAATATGCCCTATCCTTTGAATAATCTTACCCAGATCTACATTAAGGAGGTAGTTCGTCTTCACGGAGTGCCTTCGAGTATTGTGTCGGATAGAGATCCCAGATTTTCTTCGCAGTTCTGGAAGAGTCTGCATAATGCTATGGGAACAAGATTAAAGTTGAGTTATGCGTATCATCCACAGACGGATGGTCAGACGGAGAGAACTATTCAGTCTTTGGAAGATGTGTTAAGGGCTTGTGCACTTGAAGAGCAAGGAAGTTGGGATCAAGTGTTACCCCTTGCAGAATTCACATACAATAACAGCTACCATGCAAGCATCGTAATGGCACCGTTTGAGGCTTTGTAAGGAATGAAGTGTTGTTGATATGCCAGCAAGTGGACTGGGTCAACGAGTAATATAGTCTGGAAGACCGAATATCGTCCCACATGGATTGCAAATTGTTTCTAATAACTTTTCACCAATTCGTAATTATTAGTGCAACTTGTTATTGAAATTTAGAAGGAGAAGAAGAATAATAATAAAATAAAATAAGAAGATTGAGGAGATAAGATATATAGAAAGCAATAGAAAAAGGTTAGGAACTTGGTTTCATTGTATGATTCACTTATTTTAACTATGATTTATATTTTCCTTTAATTATCCTTCAATTCATGGACTATTCCTCTCAAATAGCAATAGTTAGACGTCTCTAACATTACCCTTATTTTCTATATATTTAATCCTTGATCCCTCAACAAATTACAATATAAGAAAATATCTATTCAGCACAAGGGAATTAAAAAGCCATATAATCATCCAATTATATCCCTATATTTTGGACTGATTATACCATTAATTGCATGGCCTATTCAAAATCCCAACTCCCGTTCCGAAATAAGAAATCCAAAACATAAATTGCGCAGGTTTATGTAATAAAAACTCAATTAATGCATGAATTAAAAACAGAAAAATACTAAATCATAAATTAAAATAAATTACATCATACAATTTACACCATGTTCCTAACAAGAGGTTTTAGTTACACATATAGAAATAAAGAAAACAGAAGCAAAGAGAAAACCTCATATCATAGACAATACAGGTTAACTCTCCAAGAGACCTTCAATCCTTGTGCCTTGCCTCCTTGCTCTCAATAGATGTTACTAACCTCTCTCTCTACTCCTAATTGAATTCTATGATCTTAAAACCTACTGAAAACTATTTCAAAAACCTCTATTTAAAGAGTAAAACAAATCCTAAAATAAATCTTAATTAAATCTAATAGATAAGGTCCATGTTTATCTTCTAATCTCTTACCAAATCTAAGATATGAAGCCAAATTAGACTTCTCTTCTTCTACTTTGTTCAGAATCTGGTCAAATTGGGCCTCCAGCAGTACGCGCGCTTGGGGCGCGCAGGTCTGATGATTTGTCTTTTTCCATACAGGCGCGCCTCAGGCGCCCCCGTCCCCGCGCCTCAGGCGCGTGGGACCTCCTCCGGTTCCGTTTTGCTCCGTTCTTTTTCCATTTGCAAGATCTTTTCGTCCTCTTTTCAGGTCCATAAATATTTTATCCATTTTAGCTCCAAAAATTACCTGAAACACTAACAAACGGATCAAAACGTTCAAAGGACCCTAAACTACTAAAAATAATTAAAATCTAATAAAAAGTCCTAAATTTGCTAGAGAAACAGGCCAAATACATAGTATAAGGGAGTCTAAATCATGCTCAAATCTATATATATTGGACCCAAATCACTCCCCCAAACTTAGCATTTTGCATGTCCCAGGCAAAAGTAAAATAAAAATTCTAAACAAAAGACAAACTCCCTAAATCAACATGAACACACCTAATCTAAGACTACGACTCATCACTTCGACACATATTATCATAAACTATTTACACAATTACATACTAGTTAACATAACAATCCTATTCAGAACTCATAACTAATGAACACTCTCAACCTCTCAATTGTTTCTCTCAAAAGTGTATAAGGGTCATATTTTCAATTCACTCAAGTTCAACAATGATAATGTGTTACCATAGGCTTGACCATAGACCAACATCTCCACTGAAATTATTGAATGTATGCAAAAATCAAATTGTCTTATTTTTGGTTGTAATGGGACCATGGCTAAATGTGTTAGGTGGGATAAAAGAAAGAAGGGATAAAACAAAGGTTAACTCGCAAAAATATTTACAAAAACAAGTTTCCCTCAAAAACCATGAATGAGCAATGAATACAATAAAGATTCACACTCACATCAGGAACATTTTATTCTTCCTTTCTTTTCCAAATTTTTTCTTCTATTCTCTTCCTTTACATTTGTTATTTTTTTTTAGTTCTCTTTTTTTTTCTTCTTTGAAAGAGAAATAGAACTCATACACTTTTCACCAATTACTTTCACTTTTCATATTCATTCCTCTCAATTGCTCATTCAAAATATCCAAGGTACTATCAAAGAATATTTCAATAAATGCAGGGTACCAAAGAAAAATCATATATCATTATAAGGCTCAAAATGGACAACTAAGGGAATATTTTCAATGCAAATCATCTGAAGGCCACAAAAACACATCCTAGGTGCCTTAATCATCTTAATGCATGCAATCAATTATCAATTTTGAAATGGTCGCAGGTCAAGTTCTAGAAGACAATATCAAAGTGAACACACTCATGAAAAAATAGGGGTGTCAAAATTAGAATATTTCAATAAAATTCATACCTCTTAATAGGCTCAAAACCTCACATATGGCTAAAGTCAGTTTACTAATCACAAGTTCTGAAAGCCTTTGTCGAAATAACCCAGTCACCGTAATCATATACAGCTCAATCAAATAGAGTCGAATACCAATGAGTCTAAGTCCTAAACTAAATATATACATGAATCAAAAAGAGAAAAAGTCCTAAGGTTAGAAAAATTAATTACTCTTGCTATGGACACAAACCAATACCAATATGGGAGAAAAATTCAGATCTGAAAAATTTTAATTTTTTATTTTGTATATACTCCCCCAAACTTAGATGTTGGCTTGTCCTCAAGCAAACCAATCTACCCTAAAACTACAAAATAAAAATTAAAAACTACCTAAAAAGCTGGACAATATTTTTGGTGAGGTACAGGGGCCTGGGGTGCAATATTGAAAAAATTGGGGCTAATGGGGTCCAAATCCTACAAAAACAAATCTAATCCTAAAATAAATCTATCCCTAAAAAATAGAAAATAAAAAAAACGAAAATAAATAAAAAAATCTATTCTAAAAATAATCCTAAGAAGATAAATCTAATCCTAAAAAGATAAAACAAATTCCTAAAAGATATAAAACTAATCTAATCCTAAAAGATAAAACAAACTCCTAAAAAGATAAGATAAACAAAATATCTATTACTAAAAATAAAAATATTACTAGAGATAAAAAAAAAATAAATCTAATCCTAAGAGATAAGATGGTTGAATCAGAATTTGACCCCAAAACTTAACTTTTGCACCCCAAATAGGAGTGAAATTTCCCCAAACAGGGCTTTCACAGCCCGGCGCGCCGGAGGCGCGCGATCGCGTGCGCCTGGGGCGCACGAGGTCTGTTCCTCATTTTTTTTTTATTTTTTACAAAAACTACCTAATAATTGAAACCTACACTACTGCTTATGTACAAAACAAATTCACCGGGATCCCAAATTCTATGGGTCAAATCCCAAGTGATGCAACAATAGTGAGTTATGCCCACATCCCATGGGGATTCAGCAAAATTTTCTTTTCTTCCATCATCCATCATGAAGTTGTTAACTCCATTAGTCAAGAAGATTACTTTCTCATGCTTCCTATTGCCTAATAATGATTCAGATTGTTCTAGATATTTTTCATAAAAGTACTTAGGCTGAATATAATAGAAAAATTTTGAATCACCCAAGTATGAACTAAATTTAATTAAATTCTTTATAGCAACAAATTCCTCATGCAAGGGTGGTTCAATTTTTTCTACAATTTTCAAACCTTCGATTTTTATTTTTCGATCCTCTTCCTCAAACCTATCATGCATAATTTCTTTTTCAGATTTATGCTCCTCTAAAGGGATTTGATCATTGGTCACATCCATCACCACAACTTCCTCCTCTTTTTTAGGAGAGTCAAAAATTGTTGATAATGCTTGTAACTCCTCAGATACATGTTTTGAATTTTGCTCAAGTGCTATTTCTATGTTCTCAAAACTTTTTCGGTTTTCTTTTTCTATAAAATTAATTTCTTGAACATTACTACTAATTTTTTGAGCTAATTTATCTTGGTTAATTTCCCATGACTCTTTCTCCGTAGGGGGAGGAATTGGTTCAACACGAGGGGATCTAAAATTATTTTTTGCAATCTTTAACAAAATCCTCAGTGGCTTGAGCAAATTTCTCTAGAGCTATTTCCCATTGGGCCTTCCTAGGAGTTATATTTTGTGCAACATAGTATGGAGGATAAGGATAAGGAATAAATCTATCACAATCTGAATCACTATTACAACTATAATTATACATGAGAAAGTACAAATTACACAAATAATTACAAAAAGTACCGAAAAGAAATTAGAATCGAATTTCAATCCCCGACAACGGCGCCAAAAACTTGTTGATATGCAAGCAAGTGGACTGGGTCAACGAGTAATATAGTCTGGAAGACCGAATATCGTCCCACAGGGATTGCAAATTGTTTCTAATAACTTTTCACAAATTCGTAATTATTAGTGCAACTTGTTATTGAAATTTAGAAGGAGAAGAAGAATAATAATAAAATAAAATAAGAAGATTGAGGAGATAAGATATATAGAAAGCAATAGAAAGAGGTTAGGAACTTGGTTTCATTGTATGATTCACTTATTTTAACTATGATTTATATTTTCCTTTAATTATCCTTCAATTCATGGACTACTCCTCTCAAATAGCAATAGTTAGACGTCTCTAACATTACCCTTATTTTCTATATATTTAATCCTTGATCCCTCAACAAATTACAATATAAGAAAATATCTATTCAGCACAAGGGAATTAAACAGCCATATAATCATCCAATTATATCCCTATATTTTGGACTGATTATACCATTAATTGCATGGCCTATTCAAAATCCCAACTCCCGTTGCGAATTAAGAAATCAAAAACATAAATTGCGCGGGTTTATGTAATAAAAACTCAATTAATGCATGAATTAAAAACAACAAAATACTAAATCATAAATTAAAATAAATTACATCATACAATTTACACCATGTTCCTAACAAGAGGTTTTAGTTACACATATAGAAATAAAGAAAACAGAAGCAAAGAGAAAACCTCATATCATAGACAATACAGGTTAACTCTCCAAGAGACCTTCAATTCTTGTGCCTTGCCTCCTTGCTCTCAATAGATGTTACTAACCTCTCTCTCTAATCCTAATTGAATTCTATGATCTTAAAACCTACTGAAAACTATTTACAAATCCTCTATTTAAAGAGTAAAACAAATCCTAAAATAAATCTTAATTAAATCTAATAGATAAGGTCCATGTTTATCTTCTAATCTCTGACCAAATCTAAGATATGAAGCCAAATTAGATTTCTCTTCTTCTACTTTGTTCAGAATCTGGTCAAATTGGGCCTCCAGCAGTATGCGCGCCCCAGGCGCACGCGACCTCGCGCCCCAGGCGCGCAGGTCTGATGATTTGTCTTTTTCCATACAGGCGCCCCCGTCCCCACGCCTCAGGCACGTGGGACCTCCTCCGGTTCCGTTTTTCTCCGTTCTTTTTCCATTTGCAAGATATTTTCGTCCTCTTTTCAGGTCCATAAATATTTTATCCATTTTAGCTCCAAAAAGTACCTGAAACACTAACAAACAGATCAAAACGTTCAAAGGACCCTAAACTACTAAAAATAGTTAAAATCTAATAAAAAGTCCTAAATTTGCTAGAGAAATAGGCCAAATACATAGTATAAGAGAGTCTAAATCATGCTCAAATCTATATATATTGGACCCAAATCAAGTGTCAAACCCCACTATGCTGGTTTCAAGTGGGGGAGAACTTAGTGGTTGGACCGGAAATGGTGCAGCAGAAAACTGAGAGGATCAAGATGGTTCAGGCAAAGATGAAATTGGCTAAAAGTCGGCAGAAGAGTTATGTTGATAGATGGAGAAAACCAATAGAGTTTTCGGAGGGCGACCATGTGTTTCTTCGGATAGTTCCGATGAAAGGGATTAGTAGAGCCTTGAGAACCCGAAAGCTTTCACCTAAGTGTATAGGTCCATACCAAATCCTTAAGAGAGTTGGTCCTGTTGCTTATCATCTAGCTTTACCACCCTCTCTGTCCAATTTGCACAACGTCTTTCATGTTTCTCAGTTGAAGAAATATGTGCATGACCCATCGGTTATTTTGAAAATCCAACCTGATGATCTAGCTTTGAAGGAAAACCTTACATTTGAAACCAGACCGGGCGGAATAGAAGATCGTGAAGTTAAGCAGCTCAGGGGAAAGGAGATACCTTTAGTTAAGGTTATATGGGAAAATGCTGACGTGTTTGAAGCTACATGGGAATTAGAGGAGAAGATGCGTCAATTCATCATCACATAGCATAAAATAATGCATACATTTAACACACATTTGAGCATGCACATAGTATTTTAGGGCATCATGCCTCGACACACTTCACACACATCCTATATCATTCATACTTTTACAAATCATACATTCATACAATTCATGCATTCATTTATTTTAACTAATTAAATTTTATATTTATAATTCATCACACAAACACACATCCAAAAATTCCAAAATTCAAAAATACCATCTTTAAGGAGATCGATTTTTCTTACTAATTTAAACTCAAAAATAAACTTTACTCAGATTTGAAATAAAACCACATTTCCACGTAAATCAAAGACTTTCAAAAGAAAGAAGAAATTTATTTAAACTTCAAATTATTTTGATAATAAGAAAATTCGTTTCCCAAAATGATATCAACTCAAACAAAAATCATTTTTTTCCCAAACATTTCACTGAAAACCTTTCTTAAATTCTGAAAAATAAAAGTTAAGTCTTTTAAGTGAAAATGTGTAACACCCCGATTTGGCAACTTGAAACCACTCTTCCTCTTTATATAAAATGAGGTAAAATATGGGCCAATTTTTTTTTTTTTACATTGTTGAGCAGCATGATTGTGAGAACTGTTACAGTTTCAAAACTCTTTAATTAAAGGTAGAATCCTCACATATCATACTAAGCTTCAAGTTCCAAACCGAAGTGTCACGTGACACCACACTTTGCAACTTGAATCTCCTCAATTCATTTCTTAATTATCCACTTTTGAAATCAGAGTCAGTGGTGCCCAACATATCATTCCTTAAGATCAGTTCGGGGATTACATCAGGATACCATATTGGTTTAGCAGAGTAAATACAAGGAAATATAATACTTCAAGAAAAGAAAAGAAACCACCAACGCATCTCCTAAGCTGACGGTGAAGAAACGGCGGGAGGTGCCTCACTCGGGTCAACCTCAATCTCCTCAGCGTCCGGATACTCCTCTTCCATGTACTCCTCGGGATCCACCTCAGGCTCACTCTCCTCCATGGCATCGAACGCATTGTCCGATAATTCGTTCATGGCCTCGTCCAATTCTTCTAACTCTTCGCCTCGGGGTCAATACGTGCAGGTAACGGCATTGGGTAGCCACCATGGTAGTCTGCAGGTCCACCCATCTGTAAATCGGACAGCACGAAACGACACCTACGAGAATCGGGTTCGGTTCCTCTAAGGGTATGGTCGGGGTCAAAGATACGGACTTCGGATACTCCACGCCATTCCCATCCACGTCGGTTCACTTCCCACCGACCTTCGTCACGAATCTCAAATGTGAACTTAACGGGATCCATAGGCTATAGGGTGACATCATAGGAACGGACACATATACAGAACAGAAGAATTTGAGAGAGTAAGTATTCCCAGACATGTTATGCCAACAGTGTGGGATTACAGTGTAAGTTCCATGACGAATGTTTTGATAATGACAAAGTGTTTTGAACAAGCTATCATGTGTTGATCAAGTTCAAGTTCAACAAGCAACAACAAACATCAAATGAAGAAGAGAGAAAGCAAGCTCATGAAGACTTAGTTTGAGTGTGATTGTAATATCTTTTATCTTTTGCCTCTCAAGCTTCTTAGGTCTTTTATTTGGGTAGATTATTTAGAGGGTAGTGAATCTCTTTCATAAGTCATGATTAAATCATAATTTGAGTTTTCACTTGACCTAGAATCAATAGGTGGCTTAAAGGTTTGAAAGGAAAGGTTGGTTTTTGAGAAAACAAGTTTCTAAAATGTGCAGTGTGGATTTAATCGAGTATGATGCAATTATACTCGCATGGTACTCGAGTATGCTGCAATTTACTCGAGTAAACACTGCTGAACTGGTTTTTTAAAATACGTTTTTCACTTCTCAAAATCAGTTTTCAAGTGCCATAACTTTTGGGTATTCTATAAAAACCTTTTCCTAACCTTTGTGATCATAACCTATCATTTTGATATTCATTTTACAAAGAATCAAGCCACTCTATTCTCTCTCAATTTCAAAGATCAAAGCTTTTCTATTTTCATATTCTTTGATCAAGAACCTTTGAATCTCTTGTGTGATTTGTCATAGCTATTGATTGAGATTCATTAGGATTGTTATGTGTATTCATTGAGTTGTAATCTTTGCAATAAGGCAAGCCACTACAACAAACAAAGAAGCCTTGGTGTGTCGATTATCATCAAGCAACGTTCATTGAAGAAGAAGAAGTCTTGGTTGTGAATCAAGCAAGGAGAAGCCTTGGTGTGTGGATTATCATCAAGCAATTGAAGACTTGTTGTGTCGATTATCAACAAGGGGTAGAGGTTAGATTAGAGAGAAGATCAATAGGATTACAAGGCAAGGGTGTCGGTTATCTCTTGTAGGCTAGCAAGAAGGAAGTCTTGTGAGGCAATCACTTGTAATTTGAGAACTCTAATTCCTCATAGTGAAGAATCTCTCTTGGTTGAAGAGGGGACTGGATGTAGCTTTCAAGCGGGTGAAAGTGAACCAGGATAAATCGCTGTGTCGTATCTCTAAACCCTTACTCTTTTTATTCAAGTCATTGGATTGCATTCTTGGTTGAAAACCTAGAAATATTGTTTTTCATAATTGATTGAATTGAATCTTTATTGTTCAAATTGATAAAGGGAAAATCATTTTCATAACCTAGGTAATCAATAAGAATATAGGTGTTAATCATCTCCGTTGAATCTCTGATCTTTCATGGGAATTGATTGATTTTCGTATGCGAATGAAAACTTGATTTTTCTGGTTTCTGTCAGATATACTCGAGTAAACGAGTCTTTAATCGAGTACTACTCGAGTACTCTGAAATCTACTCGAGTAAACCTGAGAGTTTTTGGAAAAATATTTTGTTTTGATTGTTTCGATTTGTTTTGTTCGAAAATCTTTCAAGGTAGCTTAAAAACCTATTCAACCCCCCCTTCTAGGTGTATTCCTAGGGTTCCTTTGTCTCTCCAACCACCAATTGCAGTTTCCTCATACAGTAGGTAAAATATTAAGATAGACAAACCATACGACAGACAACACATAAATATAATTTTAGGAATACTTACTTCATACCACTACCTTTCTTCCTTACTATCTTATGCATGTTCTCATCACAATCCATAAAAGCTTTCGCTGCGTACTCTGATCTCATCACCATACAGGCTCATCCACTTTCATACTTCCTCTCAAAGATTATTCACAACCATACCTTATTGTATATATATTCTTTTCTTTCTTTTCTTACTTAAGTTTTATGAATTCGAAACCATCAATGATGCAAGGGATTTAAAATCATCATTAAGGAAAACGCTTTCAAGTTAGCACACTCGTCTACATCTCCTCGGTACACCACCCTACCTAGTCGGAAGCAAACAGGAGTACAGGACCTTTACCGTGCGGGCACGACAGCTGTCAACACAAATGGTCCCAGACCAGGAGGACTATGCCTCAATAATATCAATTCAATAATCAGGCTCACTGCCTCGCAGTGGCAAACAAAATGCTCCACTCCAGTCCCTCTCACTGTTCTCGATTTGCAATCTAGGGGGCGACAGTACTAGTTCTAGCTTGAAAAGCAGGACGTGCCACGACATTAGACCCAGTCCCCACCACGTTAGTGTGCCACTTGTAGAGTTGTCCCGCCTAGAACAGTACTCTAGACTTCTTGAAGTATCACTGTCATTGTCCTCCCCTAATGCAATCTCGTCCTAAGTATCCGCAGATACCTATCGTTCCTTCCTCTCCACTACTTCGGGTTAACTCTCATATCTCAACGCTTTAGTACATGTCTTTTAAGAATCTTTTAATAATTAAAACTTATCCTATTGGTTGGCTCATCCTTAGTACATCCCTTCGATAAGTCCCGACCTCTAATATTCTCAGAACAATTCGCATCTCAACGTAGCACAGAGCTGGCCTTTCCATGACACATCAATTTCCTCAACTCATCCTCCAACACAACAACATCTTTTTCACATAATATTTCACCAACTTTTTACCACCTCCTTTCCACAAACCTTTTTCCGAAAACAGTGTCCTCACAAAACTCCTTTCAGAAAACATTTCATTGACTCTTTTTCAAAAATGAGTTTCCACAACTTCTTTTCAAATAGACCTTCTCCGAATATCCTTTCCATCAATAATGTTTCCAAAAGAAATAGGGTTTCAAAAATAAAGACTCCAAAATAATGTTTTTAAACTCTTTCAAAAATGATGTTTCGTAAACAATTTTCAAAAAAGAGATTTTACAACCTCTTTTAGAAAATCCTTTCAAAAAGTTTCTTTCCAACCTTTTCGAAAATAGTATTTTACAAACTTTTTCTCCAAACCTTTCTCAAAAGATCCTTTTAAAAATTTATTTTCAAAATCCTTTCCAAAATCTCTTTTTCAAGAATATAACCTTTTGCTGAGCGCTAGTGGAGGAGCAAGCTCAACTCAACACTAGTTCCCAGACTAAAACAAGAACAAAGGAGTTCAACTCCACAACATCACCCTTATACCCCCTCGTAGCTAGACCTCAGAAAGCAATCATTCCACATTGACACCCCAAGCTCTGGCTCAACATTCAGCTCTCATCACATAGTCTTTTCCCAATAACGGCTTACACCTTTTCTCCGCTTAATTCTCACTTCGTAATTTTATTTTATTTGTTACTTTTCACAAGATCATTCTCAACACATAACCACAGCGCATCAACATCCGGATTACTCAACCAATAAATAAATCATTACCGAATAGAACAATTAAAATAATTCACGTAAAATCAATCAATAAACATAACAACGCAATTAATAAACCAATCTCAATCGTTCGGGTGGATAGCTAAATCAATCAAACAAGCGCTATCACGTACACCACTACGCTAACTGAGATTGGAGTCCAATCTTTGAGATGATTGGACCTCTTAATATTTACCTAAATACCACGATTGTTTAGGGGAAACTTCTCTCTCACCTCGATTGACGACAATTCTCACTATACGCTCCTTGATTCCCGATGCGGCGCTCGTAACAGCTTCCCGATTATTACTGGAACTCAAATAGTTCTTTCTTATTAGAAATTGTTCTTGTATAATTATCCCAAAACAAAATCACTTTATTATTTCTTTTCAAAAACTTACTTAATAAAACATGAATAATTTCTTGGCTTCTTAAAAAGGACACATTTATCTTAAGATTTTCTTAAAAAGAATCTTTTATTAAATTAAAACCATGAATTTCATAAATCATAAGGAAATCTTTTCCAAAACAATACTTTTCAATTGATCAAATCATTTGACTCACTTTACTTTCCTTAAAACCGAATCAAAAGAAAATAATACCATTGAAATAAAACCTTTCAAGAATATTGAAATCATTCAAACACACACAAGCCAACATAAAATCACTAACCATTCATCATTCATGCATATAGGACAAAAATCAAACACATGCACCTAATTCCTATGCATGGCCGAATTCTATCTATATGAAACAAAGTTCATGCTCAAGCCTAATGATCATTAGCTTATGCACATATGACAAGTATGTTATCCTTCTTGTAAACATCCTAAATAATTAAAGAAAAGGACACTCTCAATTAAAATCATACTAATCATCACATAAACCTAAACACAAAGGAGGATCAATTTATTTCTTTTATTTTCATCATAAGACCGAAGAGAACAAAAAAGGAAAATCACTCAATACAATCACTTATCAAACCAATTTCATTTATACAAAGTTAACATAAAAATAATTTGGAAAGGATTTATTCTAAAACCGAATGAAATTCATGGAAATCACCATCATACACCAAATCAATTTCATTCATTCCAAGCTAATTTCAAATTACATCACATAGGCAAATAAAATGGCTTAAGGTTTGTTCCTAAACCGAATGGAACATAAAATTTACTTTTAGGTTTTCAATCAAAGATTCAAGTCCCATAGGTTTAGAAATCCTTAATCCTTATCATAAAACACACATGCAAAATAAAATGAACTAACCTAGACTCTCTTACATGCAAAACCGTGAGCCTCTCACAAAATTTTCATTAGTTAGAAATTTAATTCCTTAACACCAAAAATCAAGGTTCATGTCAAAAGCATCTAAGGAATTTCATGCATGTACTTAAAATCTCTAGATGGAACAAATTTCAACATGCATGTAACTAAAATGATGATCTAACATGGTTTCCTAGGCTTGACCGAATGACTATATGCATGGAGGCAAAATTTTACAAACTTAGTTTCACATGCAAAGAACAAACTCAAGGTCAAATCACTCAAGCATCACCTTATTTTTCAAACCATCACCGAATCATCATCTCACATAAACAAGACCTTGATTTAAATCCTTTTCACACAAAATTTATTTTCAAAGCTTTGTTATGTTTATTTCCTTTTGGAAACCATACATGCACCAAGGAAAAATCAAGATTTACACTCAAATTAATATTTAAAACCCAAGTTTCACATTTTCTCAAGAATAAAGCATAGATCAAAACATGCAACATAAGATCAAAGCAAAATCATAGGTTTAAATACAAAACTTGCACAAAACCGTGAAGAACAAGAATTAAAATCAGACATCCAAGTACAAATGTTCAAAATCAAATCATAAAGATAACATGCAAGGAAAAATTACAACAAGAATATAAATTTAAACTCAAATCTTAGAGAAACCGTGAAGAACAAGTCAAAAATCAAGGGATCCAAGGCAAACATTCAAGATCAAATTATAAAAATGACATGCACGGCATCAAAACTTCAAGATCACAAGAAAAATAAAGACATGCATCATAAAGATTTAGACTTAAATAATGTCCATATAAAGTTCTTTACAAACCAAAATTATTACTCTAAACTATCTCAAATAACTACCTCAAACAAAATCCTAATCTTGAGGCTTCAAATCCTCCTCTTCTCCTTCTAGGGTTGCATCGGCTTCCTCCTCTCTAAGGTTGTTGGGTAAGTTTCTTCTTTGGTCCTTGAATGAAAATGGCTTTGAGAAAGAAATTGAAGGAGGTTTGGTTAAAGATTGTGGGTTCACACTCTCCTTTTCTCCCCTCACTCTCACGGCTTCTTCTCTTTTATCTCTATAGTCTCAAGAGTTGATGATACTCTTGAAACTAAGTGTTTGGATTGATGAAGGAAATGAATTTGGCCAACACATACTCCTTCATACGGCTTAAAGAGCAAAGGCAAGGGATTGGAATTTCCTATCTTAGCCTCGGTTCCAAAGGCTTGGTGGAGGGGTAATTCGGACCATCCCAAAGTTTGCATGGGAGAGGTCTTGTCAATGGAGGGTGAAAGTCTTCATAGGCTTCATTAGTCACACCACCTAGTCCCTCCCATTTCCTATTCTTTTGCCACTTAAGAAAATGCACCCTTAATGGCTTCCTAATCCTATTTCTATTTGAATTTCCTTTTTCTTAATGGGTAAGAAAATCAAACTCACTTGGTTTCCCCTTCTACTCTTATTCGGCCGAACATACCCACACACATACACATGCATTCTCATTTCATTTCAATTCATCATCACATAGCATAAAATAATGCATACATTTAACACACATTTGAGCATGCACATAGTATTTTAGGGCATCATGCCTCGACACACTTCACACACATCCTATATCATTCATACTTTTACAAATCATACATTCATACAATTCATGCATTCATTTATTTTAACTAATTAAATTTTATATATATAATTCATGACACAAACACACATCCAAAAATTCCAAAATTCAAAAATACCATCTTTAAGGAGATCGATTTTTCTTACTAATTTAAACTCAAAAATAAACTTTACTCAGATTTGAAATAAAACCACATTTCCACGTAAATCAAAGACTTTCAAAAGAAAGAAGAAATTTATTTAAACTTCAAATTATTTTGATAATAAGAAAATTCGTTTCCCAAAATGATATCAACTCAAACAAAAATCATTTTTTTCCCAAACATTTCACTGAAAACCTTTCTTAAATTCTGAAAAATAAAATCTTATCGAAATATTTGAGTCCAGAAAATGCGGGATGTTACAAAATGAATACCATTGGTTATGTTTTTCCCAATCTAAGCCTAATGGTATGTTTTTGAGTTAATTAAAGAGTGAATTTTTGTGCCAAGGATTATACCTCAAATTAATCATTCAAAAGAGAAATTGAAATATTTCTAAATCACAGTAATTAAAGTAAAGATAAAACCAACCTTAATAATTGTGCATTCATGCATAGAGAATGGAAGATTGGTTGGTAGGAACGTTTATCATATTCTGGGAATATGAGGAGGGTACTCCGGGAGTACCAAATTGTAACCTACTTGATGACACATTCTGGAAATGTGGCCAGTGTCTGGGACATGGTTTTTATGCGTTCTGGGAACGTATGCGTTCTGGGAACGTATGCGTTCTAGGAACGTGATGCACACTCTGGGAGTGATGCTTATTCATCCAAGTATGGTTTGGCATTACGTTCTCGGAACGAATGTCAGTGTTCCGGGAACACAACGGTGTATTGGATGGACGTCCAAGATGGACTTTTAGTAGAGGCCTCAGTTGTGGATAGAAATCATGCATCATGCCACTTGCATTATAAGAGATATAATGTTGAAATTTGGTATGCTCATATGTACTTGCATTATTGTTTGTCCATGACATACTTGTGTTTGTACTTTTTAGTCTTTATTGATTATGTATATGTGTATACTTACTCCCCATGCCCTGTTTAGGTGATGGCCAGATACCTAGCCTGCATCGAGATACGCCCTATCCCTAGTTGTATATGGATGTACGAGGAGCACCGCGCCACCTTTGAGGGGGAGGTGGAGATCACTCTCTACCATCCTAACCCTATGGTTCGGGTGCGACCTCGTAGATTTAGGATCCCTCTAGTCTATAGTCTATACTATGCATGTTCCACCCTTTTATACATATAGAGGACCACCCCCGGCTCGACCTGTGCGTCGATTTCATAGTTTTCGTTTTAGAGCTGCCACTCGTACTCATCCTTCCTCCCACAGAGTTGTTACTGAGGAGACTCCTTCTCCTGATCCGACTGGTTTTGAGAGGACTGCTTCTGCAGATCCAAGACCCAGTGGTGGGGTTTCTGCACAGTCGGGCGAGGTCGAGGAGGATCCAGTGGAGGATGAGGACGAGGAGGAGGTGCATGTCGAGCCTACTGTTTCTGCTAGAGGTGGACCTGCTGGTTCCTAGGAGCCTACATAGCATAGATGTTTTGGATCCTAGGTCCTAAGGATAGAGCTGCGGAGGATCGGAGGAGCTGCTGAGGACACGGATGACCTGCTCTGGGACTTCTATTTTTGGATATTGTGATATATTGTATATATTTTGAGAGGTCTAGAGTGAGGTTTATTTTATGCAGTTGGTTTGTATATGTTTCATCAAAACTTGCTATCTCGACTTTCGATACTTGCTACTGATGATACTAGTGGGGTTTTTATCATGATATATATATACATATATATGATGTTTTTATTTCCCTCAGCAGTGCCCCACAAGTATTATTTTTACTTCTGCATACTCTGATTTTGATTCAAAAGGAGTCGGCAATAAGCTTATATTTTATACGTTCGATCAAACTCAAGAGACAAATGATATGTTTATAATAAGGGTTACGAATATGTTTTCATTATGTTAAAAAGACATTGTCTCGAGAGCCTTTTCGTAATCAAGGTATTATTAAGCCGAATTTAAATTATTTGTCCAGATTAAAGGTGTTTATAATTGAGTAAGTATCAATTAAAAAGGAAAAATTTTCTAGTCTCAATCTTTGATAGCAAGTATTCTATATTTGGAAATATTTATTATTTTCAAGATATAAACGAGGGTGTCACAAATCCATCGATTGGCCTCCTCAGGTTTAAACCCTCCTTCGAACTTAGGTGGGTTACAACTCCTAAAATCCGCCAAACTTTTCGCCTCGGTATTACCCACATTACACTGGTGAGGTAGATTAACCGGTTGAGGTGGTTGCTGAGATTGTTGTTGTTGCATAGACTCCAGCACCATGGTAATTCTCTCTAACATCGCGTTTGTATGATTTTGGTTCCTAGTTGCCATAATAGACCTGCGCTATGGACTTATGGTCACATATGATAAACTAAAGAAACATTCATCACACCACCTATACTAAGGCTATAACCATAACCTCAAACAAAACATTCAATTGTATCTAGTGCTTAAAATAAGCAAGATACTAGCATTCAAAACAATAAATATGCCACGTGGATACCTGCTTGAAGTTGATGACTACCTTTCTGGGACTACTTCAACTACTACAGGATCTGACTTTTGCTCTGATACCACTAAGTGTGACACCCTCATTTTAATACTAATAATTAATACAATAAATGTACTATTACTCGTATTAGTTATGGACTTGTTAGTATTTAAAAAATACAGGAAATAAAATTTTCTTTTTATTTTCTATAGAGGCGGGTGCACAAACCAAAACATGGGACTCTTGGAGAATGTAAATTACATCATTTTAAACTTTATATTGAGTTCGGCATTCTTTAAAACAAGAAGATCTTTTCGCAATCCAGATAGCATCGATACTTTGAAATCGTGTTTACATAGTAAAAATCAAGTGATGCCATCCAATCTTTCGTTTCGCGGAACTGATACCATTTTAAAATATCGTAGCTGAATTCTTTAAATAATCTATATTAGAGTAAGCGGAAATAGTAGGACTATACACATTTGTAGTATAAACATAAGATATATATATATATATATATATATATATCAATAGGTCACAAAATACATAGTCCAAAGTGTCTCCAAGATCCGATACAAGTCCATCTAAAAGATCTATGTCCAAAAGTAACCACAACTCTAGATTATTCAAAAGCATATCTACAATATATACATATACATCTCAAAATATAAGACTCTAGGGCTGGTCACATAGATCAGGTAGCAGCAGTAGTAGTAGTAGTAGTAAAAGTCTCCAAGAAGTAGTAGCAATAGTCCTCATCCAACATCACAGCAGCAGCATCACCATCTCCTCCACAGCATCCCTCACACCGAATCCCCTGATCTTCATCATGTACCATATGCACATACCTAGGGATCATCGTCCCTCCACTGACTCCCGGTAGAGTGTACAACAGGCTCGCCTCCGCTCTCGTCCTCCACAGGGTCCTCCTCGATCTCATCCGATGGAGTGGGTACCCTACCACTAGGTACAGGGTCAGGTGATGGCGAGACCCTAACAGGGCTCCTCGGATCAGATGGGGGAGTCTCCTCGCGGACGACTCTCGAAGAAAAAGGGTGTGAGCGGGTAGGTAGAAAGCGAGAACTATAATATGAGCGAGCTGGTCGTGTGGGAGGTGGTCCATGGTAAGTGTAAAAGGGTGGTATGTGCATAGTGTATATGATAGGGATCCTAAACCTACGAGGACGAAACCGGATCAGCGGGTTGGGATGGTAGAAGGTAACCTCTACCTCTCCCTCGAACACCGCTCGGTGATCCTCGTAGATCCATATGCCACTAGGAAGTGGCCGGATCTCGATGCAAACGATGTAGCGTGACATCACCTACAAGGGCACAGGGATAAGCAATTCTATACACATAATAAATAGAGAATAAATAAATGCGCGATATGAATATGTAAACATGCAGCAATAATCAACAACCACATTTAGCACTTAGCAAGTATTTAATGCAAGTAAGATGCTCATACTTATTTCATTTATCAACATTATTTTCAATGAGTGGCATGATGTATGAATCTAGCTCTCAAGCCTATCTCCATCAATCTATGTCACTCTCTGACTCCATCCTTTACTTCGTCCAGCACTCAACAGTGCGTTGTACTCCTAGGTGCACAACATTCGTACATTCACCAAGAATGTACACGACAAGCATGGAAATCGTGCCACCCGAGCAATGTCTCGTCATCCAAACGGTATAACCATATCTTCAGCATCTCACTATGCTGGCCACGTCGTCAACCATAACGTGTCATCAAGCGAGCCGTCAATTGGCACTCCCAGAGGCCCACCTCATGTTACCAGAACATGACAAACGATCTATCATCCGAACTCCAGAATGAATGCAATACCTTAGCTTAAAGGAATTGTAGTGGACCTGTAGTAAACCGAGCGAATAACCGACCGTACCCTCATTACTCTAGTTAATATGACACTGAAGCAGGGCTTTCGGTCGGAAACATACACCGAGTAAATTGGGTACCTAACGAGAAGTTACATGCCAATGAGATTAACCCCGAGCACAGGATTCTCATCCTTATCCTTATCACTAACAGTCTCATCGCGCTTAACTGCTTCCCCTGGATTCCCACGACTCTTGGTAAGATAAAAACCGTATTGGATTAAGTCTATCGCTTACAGGATTAACGGATATGATCTTATCATATCCTCTACGAGTCCTATTTGAGTTCTTCCTCTTCAGAAGCCTTATCAGAACGGCCCATGGCATACAGGCAATCCCCTATAAGAACCACCATGCTATAGGGGCTAAGGTACGTCTTCTCATCCATAAGTTGACACCAGCACACACGTTGTTGACTAGGGAGAACCTGATTATCCCAACTGGATATTCAGAAATCCTATAAAGTCCAACATTAATATCTTGATTGAGATCATTCTTCAAGGCTCTTCCATAGCTTTAAGGTTGATCTTGGTTAAGGACACGACATTGGCGCCGTCTGTGGGAAACTAAATAATAAATCATTCCCACCACCACCATGGTCACTACCAGAAGTCAAGTTGGTGACCTCCGTGAACGCATCGCTCGCACCCGTGGCAGGCCCAGAAACGCTAATAATAATGAACCGCAGCCCCACTCAGCAGGCGATCTGCGTAACGTCCTCAACCACAATCGTGGGAATAATGGGCAACCACCACAAAGGTCTCAATCTGGGCCAGGGAGTAACCCCCAGCCTCCAAACCATTCACAAAGCCAACCGCCACATAACCAAAGTCAGAATCATAGCGGTGGTTATGCTCTACACCCCCAAACGCCACTATCCTCCCATCCAAGGGCTGGGAGCAATCCCCAACCCCTTCAGGTATTACGTGCCATGCCACCGCCACCACCACCGCCACCTACACCACCACCTTCTACCCATGGTGACTCCAGTAGTACAGCTCCTACTACACGAAATACTTCTAGAACCACCGGAACCCGAGTACACCATGGGCGAAACACCCAATGCACTCACCTTAACCCACACAACCCCGATCATATAAGTACAACTCGTAGAACCAGACTGAATCCAAGTAGATCTGCCCCAGGACATTCTCGTCATAGCCATTCCATTAGCAGATCATATGCAACTACAACTTCCGCCAGAGCGAGGGAAATAGAGATGATTAATATTCTTAATGGGCAAACCACGTTAATCGAGCAACAAGGACGTGCTATTGCCGACCTTCAACAATAGGCTATGGCAAGGATCGCTCAAAACCAACCAACCATGGACCCCCAACCAACACCAATAATTCAACTTTCGCCACCGAATTCCCATGTTAACCCCACCACAAATGAAGATCAGAGTGATTTTCACCCTGGTCATCCTTTCACCCCACATATCATGGCGTTTCAAATCCTCATGGCTATTTGGGCCCTACTAATGTCCCACATTATAACGGCCTAACTGACCCGGTGGACCATATAGTCTCTTTCGAAGGGGCAATGAACTATTATAGCGGAGGGGATGAAATGAAGTGTCGGGCCTTTTCCATGACCCTCGAACCATCAGTATTACGCTGGTACTCATCTCTCCCTCGGAATTCTGTTAATTCATGGGAGGAGATGAAAAGAGTATTTTTAAATAGATACACGACTAGTTGTATTCAGCCTAGGTCGGACCACACTTTAGCAGCGGTAACCCAAAAGCAAGATGAATCCTTAAAAGATTACCTTTCGCGGTTCCATACAGAGGCAAGTTCAGTCCCTCACTTGGCACCTGGTGTGGCGGTATTACTGTTCACTCAAGGTCTACAACCCGGAGATTTTAGAAAATCCCTGATTGGCAAACCTCCGAAGGATATGGCCGAGCTAAGGCAACGATCGAATAAATTCATCAATCTGGAAGAATTCCACAAAGGGCATAAAATAAGAGAGGAAAGGCAGCGTGCCGACCCACAGGGTCAAAATAAGCAAAAACGTGACGAACGGAGTCTTATACAAAAGAGGTTTTGGATCCCCCATGCTCAGATGTGTCAATCCATCCCAAGCTGAGGAAATCCTGGAGGAGATTCATGGTGGCATTTGCAGCCATCACATGGGTGGGAAGTCCTTGGCGAAAAAAATAATCAGAGCAGGCTATTTTTGGCCTACACTACAGAAAGACGCTATGGAACATGTCAAGAAATGTACTCAATGCCAATTTCACAGTGACGTTCATCAAAAGCCCGCTGAAGAGTTACACTCTCTCGGCGCGCCTTGGCCTTTTTACCAATGGGGCATGGACATCATAGGAAAGTTTCCCACTGCTCCAGGCCAACTCAAATTTGCAGTAATGGCAATTGATTACTTCACCAAATGGATCGAGGCAATGTCGTTAGCAACAATCTCAACTGCTCGAATCCAATCCTTCTTTGTCAAAGAGGTAATTTCTCGGTTTGGGGTACCACACGCCATAGTCACAGACAACGGATCTCAGTTTGCAGCATCTCACTTCCAACAATTAGCAGCCGACTTAAATATTACTCACTATTTTAGTTCTGTTGAAAACCCACAAACAAATGGGTTAGCCGAGGCGGCCAACAAAACCATCTTAGATGGGATCAAAAAGAAGCTCGGAAATGCTGCTGGCACTTGGGCAGATAAACTTCCGAGCGTCCTGTGGTCACACAGGACTATAGTACATTCGACCACAGGAGAAACCCCTTTTCGTTTGACATACGGCTGCGACGCAGTCATCCCGATCGAAAAGCATATCCCCACCTTCAGGACACTTGAGCGTCCCTTAGAAACAAACGACCATTTGATCAGTGAAGAGCTGGTGTTGTTAGAAGAAGTCCGGAAAAATGCCGCAGCCCATGAAAGAAAAATGAAGGAACGGCAGGCTCGGGAATACAACAAAAAGGTCCGCCCAAGAAGTTTCGAAGTGGGTGACTTAGTCCTCCGCCGAGCAGATATTGGCAAAGGAAATGCGGGAGTCGGAAAGCTTAAACCAAACTGGGAAGGTCCATACCGAGTGAAGGCTAAATCTGGATCTGGAGCATACAAGTTGGAGACTCTCTCGGGCACGGAAATTGGTAACACATGGAACGTGTCCAAACTCAAAGCTTATTACAGTTAAACTTCTATTTTGTTTTCACAATCTTGCATAGTTCATTTATCATCAATTAGGGTAGTTCATTTCTTAAGTTTGAATAAAACGAAGGGTAACAACCTTCTCAGCTTAGAAACGTTTGTTAGAAATCGAGATGTTAGGGATTTGTTAGTCGATGAATAACTTCATTTTTGTATTCGCGTATCAATAAATGCATCAGTTTTTGAAAAGTCTTTTGTTCGAACATTGTGATGTGACACGCTACTCATTTGGAACGACTAGCCACTGAGCCAAATCGAGACACAACTCTTTACAAGAGTTCAGCAACGTACACATAGAACGCTCGAATCCAGGAAACTACTTTCCTTGCTTCGCGGTCCGAGGGTCCCGCTTTGGCTAAAGTCGGCGATCCAAGTTCTACTCACAATGAATTATGCAATTTAAATACCGAAGCGTAACGAACGAAATAGCTATGATATCATTATCATAAGGTGCAAAATAAGCTAACTTGTCCAAAACAGTGCTCATACGAGCGAAAACAAACGGACATAGCTTGTTCAGCAAAAATAAATGCAAGATAAAGTAAATTGTTCAGCAATGCAAGGAAAGCGTCAAGTTAAAATGCTCGGAATACATTGAGCAAACAACAGAGTGATAGAACAGCAATGGGATGGAACATCATTCTTCAACATCGGATAAAACAACTTGAGAATCATCAAAATCTGGTGCCTCGGTCAGCTCCTCAAGAGGATTAGAAAGATCCTCAGCTTGCAGATCCACCTCCGCCTTGGAAGCAATGTCAATCAATTTCCCATTTTGAACGGTATGATATGGATGAGCCCCAACCACCCTAAATTCCAATTCAGGGTTCAAAATTGAACTTGCTGAATGGCCGAAACAAAGGCGTCATCAACCGCTTTGCTCCAATTGTAAAAGTTGGTTTCTGCCTTCTTTTTATGAGTAAGGGCTTTCTCCTTCCACTTTTGAGCAATGACGACAGACTTCTCAACCTCAGACTTTGATTCATTCAGCTTCTGTTGAAACATTTGAGCCTCTTTCTTCATGTTTTCCTCAACCTCTTTCTTCTTAACCTCAGCAGTCTTCAGTAAAACCTTCAAAGAATCTCTTTCTTTGACCAACTCCCCCTTATCAGCCTTCAGGTTTTCCAGCTCGTTTTTCACTCGGATCAGCTCATCTGAGAGACTGGCTTCTTGAGCAGCCGAAAGATCCCGAGCTTCCCTTTGTTTGCCGTTATAGCCAATGAAAAGACCATCAGGATTTTTGGCCAAGAAATAAGCAAGGTTGGCCCCCTTGAGGAGATACTTAGCAAGTGTCATGTTGCAACGTGACCACTCGTCAGTATTCAGCGTTCTAAAACGAGTGCAATCCGATTCGGGGCAGATGTACCTCCCAAATCTTTCATCAAATTGCACATCCCATATGGATGTGTCAGGAGGATTCTCGGCAGATGCTGGAGCAGCAACAGTTGTACCAGCAGTAGAAGCGGCAGTTGGTCGAGCACTTGGTCCCTCAGTCCTTGGGTTTACGCCTTCGGTTACTTTTTCCTTTCCTTTGTCCACTCGTCGGCGTCGCTGAAGGGGTTGATGAGGAGAAGTTGATTGAGCTTGACCACCAGGGGCCATAGAAACAGTAGAAGCGACAGCAACTGTATCGGCGGCTGGCCGAGGAGAAGCCCCGGCAGCCGAGGCAGAAGGAGTTGGGCTAGAAGTACTCAAGCTTGGAGTACTCAGATTTGAGGATCCAGAAGTGGCAGGAGTCTTTCTCTTCTTACCACCTTGACCTTCAACCAGAGCTGCCAGGCGAGCCTCCATGTTTTCTGCAAACAAAACATATAGACGTTAGAGCCGATGAAACCACAAATTCAAAGAAAAACAAAACCAATAGATATAAGAGTCGATCAAACCACAAAATTGAAAAGCAAAATAAAAACACTATACCAAGCTCCGTTTTAACTTCAAAAGAAGGGATGTTCACAATATCCCTCGTCTCTATCATCCCATTCTTTTGCAAGTAACTTTCAACCGACCGACAAGCCTCCTTTTCAAATTCAGCAAGTTCCTTCCAGTTAGAAGAGTAGGAAGCGATTGATCGATTAAAGAAACTGGCACTCCATTGAAGAGGAAACAGCGGAAGTGGCCGTCTTTCCCCAGGTCGGGTAAACCAGCAGACCCCAGTACCATTAAAGTTATACTTAAAGAAAAAAGGTTTGAATCCCTTCCAGGACTCAGAGTATTTGGTAAATAAAGCATATCCTCTGCGAGACTTCAAAGAAACCCAGGGTTTCTTAGCCGAACCTTTCTCAAATGAATTACACTGTGGAGCAAAAAGATGGAAAAAGATACGAAGATTACAAACCCAATTCATGGCTGAGCAAACCTGTTCAAAAACCTTCACGAATGCCCATGCGTTCGGATGCAGCTGAGTAGGGGCCACCCTTAGGAAATTCAGAACCCCCATCTCAAAATCAGTAAAAGGAAGCCTTATACCAAGTCGAGTGATCACCTCTTCGTAAAAATAAAAGCATGTACTACCCTCAGGAATCTTGGTGCAGACTCTCTCATTCTCACTCACCGGAGTAATGGAGTACAAATTCCCTGTGTTATCTCCTAGACATGGCAAAATTATGGCTCGTGTTTGGTCTAGTGATTGATGTGTCTTAAGCTCTGATTGAGTGCCAAGAACCTCTCGGTCCACCCAGTCGTATTCAGCTGAATCTGGTGGAAGAGGGTACAAGTCGGGATTAGTATCACACTTTCTCTTCATACCTGAGGAAAAGGGGGCACACTTGGAGTCAGAACCACAAAAACTTGATCAAATACTTACGGTCGTTTTGGGAACACCTCCCTTTTTGGGCAGAATTTCCCAAAACCGATTGAGATGTCTAATACCTCTATGAAGCCTCCTTAACCTCCTTTGTTCTACCATTTCAGCGATCCTATACTGAATCACACCTTGCCTGAACTCCCTCAAAGTCCGAGGGAAATGCATGGCTATCGGTTTAACACAAACCTCGGGGTTCCCTCCCTTATGTGTTCTTGGCACATCAGAGTTTACAGATTCCTCACTCATGACAAACGGCGCTCCAGTACCAACCCTAAGAAGTTAAGTGCAGAAAAGCGTAAAGCAAACCTAAGAAGTTCTACAGCGATCACTCAATAGACGGTAAAGCGGATAAAGAAGTTTGAGGGGCAAGTGAGGTATCATAGCAACAACAACAAAACGATTTGGGGCTTTCACTAAACTCGGAAAGTAAACCCCACAATCCAGAAAAGCCAAAAATAACACCCTAAAAACCCAGAAAGAATGACATCCTCAAGACCCAGAAAAAAAAATAACACTCGCAAAACCAAGAAAACCCAAAAAACCCAGAAATGCGTAAAGTTTTTCAAAACCAGAAAAGTAAGTAAACCCAGGAAAATACAAAGGTGATAACACGCCTTACACGAAAATCAGAGTAAGGAAAAACAACAATAAAGCATAAAAAGCAAAATCCAGAGGAGCGTAGTAAACAAGTAATAATGATCGCATGCAAGAACAAGGAATACATCAAAACAGCAAAAATAGAAATGCTTTGAAAGAAAAAGTTCAGTTACCTGGTGATAGTAAAGGGTCAGGAAGAACAACAAAGATTGAGATATGAAAGGCTAAAAGAAGTGCAGAAGAAACGTCAATCAAGACTCTGGCAAGAAGCGGTGCAAGGAAGAAGATTTTGTGCAGTTTCGTTTTTGGTTTCCAATTTCTCAGGAGAACGTATGATGAAGAAAGAGAAGAAATGAGTAAGTGAGAAACCGCCCTTTGATTTTCCTTTAACTTCCCTCCACTATCTCAAAAAGTTTGGGGTTTGGATGAAAAAAGCCCATTTGGCGCTTGAAAAGCTAGTACGTGGCACCTCTGATGGGTTTGAAATCATAACGGTACGATTCCCGATAAAATTAAAGACACGTGTACACTCAGGAAAAAATGGAAGGTCATTCCAAGGTCAGTCAAGCGACAGCCTTGATCGAAGCACAGTAAGGCTCGGATTTCCTCCTCAAATCATTGAAGAATTCAGTCGAAAAACAATTCGTTCGTCTCATAAGCTCGGCAGGACTCGAATCATCCAACCGAGCTTGGGGGGCTTATGTAGTGGACCTGTAGTAAACCGAGCGAATAACCGACCGTACCCTCATTACTCTAGTTAATATGACACTGAAGCAGGGCTTTCGGTCGGAAACATACACCGAGTAAATTGGGTACCTAACGAGAAGTTACATGCCAATGAGATTAACCCCGAGCACAGGATTCTCATCCTTATCCTTATCACTAACAGTCTCATCGCGCTTAACTGCTTCCCCTGGATTCCCACGACTCTTGGTAAGATAAAAACCGTATTGGATGAAGTCTATCGCTTACAGGATTAACGGGTATGATCTTATCATATCCTCTACGAGTCCTATTTGAGTTCTTCCTCTTCAGAAGCCTTATCAACACGGCCCATGGCATACAGGCAATCCCCTATAAGAACCACCATGCTATAGGGGCTAAGGTACGTCTTCTCATCCCTAAGTTGACACCAGCACACACGTTGTTGACTAGGGAGAACCTGATTATCCCAACTGGATATTCAGAAATCCTATAAAGTCCAACATTAATATCTTGATTGAGATCATTCTTCAAGGCTCTTCCATAGCTTTAAGGTTGATCTTGGTTAAGGACATGACAGGAATTGATTGGTGTATCTCTTTTAATAATACATAACGTGCCACCCGAGCAACGTCCCATTTTCCAAAAGAAATAACCATAACATCAATCAATTTCTTTTAAGTCTTAGATCACTTAGATTATAGTATTTAAGTATTAACAGAATGATTCAGAATTAAAAATGATATTTTTAATGTTCTGGGAAGAAATACTTGAGTGTTCCTCAGAATACTCAAGTGATTCTTCAATCTTTCCAGATTACTCGAGTAGTTCATGAGTACTCGAGTCGTTCATGCTTTTCAGAAAAGTTAGATATCAGATCCTAAAAGTACTTGAGTAGCTCATGAATACTCGAGTGTTCTTCATCAATCCTAGATTACTCGAGTGATTCATCAGGAAATACTTTTATTGTATCAGTTAATACTCGAGTTCTGGACCTGGTACTCGAGTGTTGTAGCAAAAAGGCACACTGTTTTATTGAAAAATACTCGAGTGCCAAGTCAATTACTCGAGTCTTTTCATACAGAACAGACTGAAAACTTGGTTCTTTCATACCATTTTCAATTCTAACCATTTTCAATCCAATCCAATGATCAACAGAGTTCATATAACATATAATGAACATGTTCAAACACTTAGAACACACCCAATTACAGATTTGACAGAGAATCACAAGATTATGCATAAAACATGAAAATTCACAACTTAACATATCAATTTGCATAAAACTCAAGATTCTCAAGGTTTTAAGTTCCCAATAGCTTGCATGCAACATATTAAACTTGCTCAAAACCATTTTAGAGCACAGGTTGGTCTCCTAACCAATTTCCCTATTCAATCTAAGCCCTTAGAGCCTCTTGGTGGCTCTCTAATCGAATCCATGCAATTTAAAATCTATCTAGTGAATAGAAAGCTTTCCCCTTACCTCTTCGACGTGACTCAACAAAGAAATTGCAAGGAAAAGCTCCACAGCACCAAGAACCACTTCAAGCACCAACTTGCAGAGCAGTTTGAGTGGAGGTCCAAAATTGAATTGGTTGACATAGAAGACAAAGATAACAATTGGGGAAATTAGTATTTCTAAACTCTATGCAACACATACTAACTATAGAAATCAATTTGAGACTCAGAATATGCGTGAGCTTACCACAATCAATGATCAAAGTAAGCTCCAGAACTAACTTGACAACAACAAGCTCCAACTTCCAGGCTCCAATTCTTCCACCACACTCACTCTCAGCTCACGATTTTGATCTCTATACAAAGCTCGTGATGTGAGCTTTGTATTGGTGTATAGTTTGTTACTCAAATCCAAAAACAGAGGGAGAATCGAAGGAAACAATCCAGGAACCCTAACTCACCACCTCTTCAACAATTTTGACAAAATGGTTGGTTCCTATTCGATTTCAAGCTTAAATACTGCTGTTGGATGTCCATGCACGTCGACACGATAACTGGGAACGTGGTTGGAGGGTGTTTTCGTGTCACACGGCGAGAATCGTTGGTGGTGACTCACCAAACGCACTAACTCGTGCAGCTCTGACCAGAACACTCGAGTCTTTTCAGAAATACTTGAGTGTTTTGACCAGGTTTTGAAAAATATTAATTTTATTTACTTTCCCACCAAAGTCTTTCCTATAATTACCTTTAGGTCCCAAATCAGGGACTAATATGCAAAATATTTATTTTATGCATAATTATACTTACCAAATAAATTCACACATTCACCAAGAACATAAACACAAATTTTTAATCAAAGATTAAAATAGAAATAATTAATTATAATAAATTTTATAATTAACATTTCATTAATCAGGGATTAAAATTTTGGGGTGTTACAAATCCAGTGAAGATTGAAGATTCAGAGTGTAACACCCCAATTTGGACATAGAATTTTAGCAAAAATTTGCGCCATTTTTTTTTTAAAAAATACAATAATTATTTCTTAACTTCTTAATCAAAAAAGGATTTTCATCATCTTAGTTTAACTTTCGAAATAACTTGAGTTGTAAAATATCCTTTCACATTATTCTATTCCAAACTGAGACATTACCAAACACATTTCCAAAACAACATTATTTTTCTCTAATGGTTTCCTTAAGAAAAACATTTATTTCTGTTAAAAGTTACGGTAATACCATTGATACAAAAATTATACTGATGAATAGACATTTCATTAAAATGGTCATTACCCAAAAAGGCATGACATTGATTACAATGAAGATTTAGAATAAAAAGGTCTATGCCAAATGCTAAAGAGTACATTAGTCCTATCAGAGCAGACTCGATCTACTTAACCTTATGACAAACATAAAACTCCTCATCATCACTACTCTCTACAGCAGGTGCCTCTTTTGGGTCGAACTCCCACTCCACTGGTCCTTCTTCTTGAACTTCCTCCTCCTCAGGTTCCCATATCTCAAAGTCTGCCTGAAGATCATCAAGTTCCCAAATAGCTGCATCTTCATCTAACTCCATGTACCACATCTCTACGTCTTCTTGCAACTCCTCTTGTAATTCTCCCTCATGAACATCTTCTAGTTCCTCCTCTAAAGCTAACTCTTCGTTGCTATCAGACACCGCATTTGGATCTTCTTCTCCATTGGGGATATCCTTGAAGTCCATACGCCTCAATGTCGGGTGAATCTCGTGATAAGAAAAGGGACCACCAACCACTCGATCGCGGAGATACAACACACATGGGTTTTCATCTGTCATCCTTCCACTAACAACAAAGCCGGGGTCGATGATCTCGATTCTGGCCGGTCCTTCCCATAGTCATCCTGTCTGCTTAACTTCCCAATGCCCGAAGTCTTCCAAAAATGCCACCCCATTATTTGAAATTTCTATCTAACACCTAACTAAATCTGCCATCTGTGGACATCGTTCCCAATGTCCACAAAGAAGGGGAACATAGAGAGAGTAAGCGATCTGAACGATATAATCGTCGACGGTATGGGCTTACTCTAAGGGTCACATTAAGATTCACACACATACATATACAACATAGATACTCAGATTGCATCATGCTTCACCATCACAACATATTCTTTTAATTATTCTCATAATAGTTTCAAATGTTTTATTAAAATCTTTGGTAAACCTTCTCAATTCTCTTATCTAGAACCATAACATAGCTGTCAATGATTTAGGGAGGGAAATCATTGAAGCGAAGGGTAAGTCATCACACACGTTACATCTCCTCCTTCAATATCCAACCACAACCTAAGTCGGAAAGCAGATGGGATGCACAGGAATCCTAACCACACAGGCATCGATAGTCAAAGGGTACGTACCAAGCTGAAGCCACACATCTGGCCAGCAAAACAAAATACAATATCATTTCATAATTTCACAATTTCACAAAAGCAATGACTTCTAGCCTTGATTCAGATTCCCTCTCACCATCTCCGATTTGCTCAAGGGGGTGACAGCACTTTCTCTAGTTGATTGTGTAGTCCTTGCTACGACCATGTCCAACAGTAGGAGGACACGTCATTGTAGTCTTGTCCTACCTAGAGAAGCACTCAAGGCTTCTTGACGTTTCACCGTCTTTGCTTTCCCCTATCACAATCACCACTTGAAGATACGCAGGTCTCCAAGTATACGGTATCTTTCCTCTCCACTACTTCTCTCTCAGCGCGTAGTTAGAAAGGATTAAAGCTTAAAGTCTTTTAAGTATTTTAATAACCTAGTGTGGTCGACCCATTCTAAGCCTCGCTTCTAACTGGTCTCGACTTCTAAGGGTAACAGCAAACACCTCCCTATGATACAGTGGATTCCACAAGATTCGAAACCACAGCACAGTCATCCACGTGGCCAGTCACTTAAAGGGGATATACAACAAAAGTTATTGTGCCGCTTGCACCATCACTGTACAATAATATTGTTTCTCCACAAAATTAATCATTCTCATATTTCTTTTTCATAGATCATCAAAATATACCAAGTCCTTTCCATAGGACAATCGTTCAAATATATCAATTAATCCTTCGTAGGACAAATCATGATTTCATAAACATATTCAAAAACATCTGATACTTTATCACATGTTCTCTTATCATTTCCAATATCCTAATCAGGAGCATAACTTTAAATTATACAACATGTCATATCAAAATAAAATCAAACAATCATTATAAAGTTATTGTCGCAACGTAGAACGACTAAGCACACCACAATCAATTGTTGTCTCGTATCTTGACGTGTAACTTTGGATTCCGACTTTTGAGATGGTCGAAATCATCCTAATGTTACCTTAGTGCCATTGTGTCTTAAGATAGCTACTCTCTCACCTGGATGTGAAGCTAGAGACAATAGATTCTTGATTACTCGAATTTGCTTCACCCGAACCTTAAACATTGATAATACAATTCAAAGGACCATTCAATTATACATTTACAAACAATAACTTAACTAATTGAATCCTTTTTCAAAATACATAGAAAAATCGTAAATCATAAAATACTATTAGTAATTTAAAATCTCTTTGAAAATCAAAAGCAAATTACTGCATCAGTAAAATTCATCATTTCTTTTCTTTTATCTTTTTAAATCACGAAAACCTTTTCCAAAAATAATATATCTTTTGGAACTTTATTATCACTTCTCCAAAAATAAATTCCAAAACTTTAATCACTCAAAAACTCATCTCTAATTATCTTATAACAACTACCATTTCAGATAAATTATACAGCCAGAGTTAAAATCATTTAAAAATCATTTTCAAATACTACTACCATATTTTAACTTAATAACTCAAAGCATTTTCCAAATGATTCGAAAACTCATTTTAAGCACGCCATAAACTTAACATGTAACTAAATATTTAATACTCGGTCACTCATATTTTTATTTGCATAAAAATCATAACCAAAAGCTTATATAACAACTACCATGTCATCACAAACATAAACAAGCTAAACTACATTACTCTAACTTGATGCAACATTTTCAAGAAATTAGAACTGTAACACCCCAAAATTTTAATCCCTGATTAATGGAAAGTTAATTATAAATTTTATTATAATTAATCATTTCTATTTTCAATCTTTAATTAAAATCTATGATTATGTTATTAGTGGATGTATGAATTTATTTTGTAAGTATATTTATGCATAAAATAAACATTTTTGCATATTAGTCCCTGAGTTGGGACCTAGAAGTAATTATAGGAAAGGTTTTGGAGGGAAAATAAATAAAATTATTATTTTTCAAAAACTGACCAAAACACTCGAGTATTTCTGAAAAGACTCGAGTGTTCTAGTCAGAGTTGCACGAGTTAGTGTGTTTGGTGAGTCACCACCAACGATTCCCGTCGTGTGACACGAATACTCCACTCTCAACACCTCAATGGTGTCGTGTCGACCTGCATGCAAACTTTAATCGTCTATTTACGCTCTTCATCAACGAATTTGAAGACTTTGTTGATGAAATTGTGAGGTTAGGGTTCTGAATTCGTTTCCTTCGATTCCTCTTCATTTCTGAGTGTTTGATTTCGAGTGATACACGATTACGAAGCTCACATCCAGGGCTTCGTAAAGATACTAAGTTTGTTAGCTGAGAGAAAGTATAGAGTGAGAATCGAATCTGAGAAGGAAAGGAGTTGAAGTTGGTTTTTGTTCCTGGAGCTTACTTGGGCCATCGATTTTGGTAAGCCCTTGAACCTTTGAGACTTCAATTTCATTCCATTCTCTTATGCATGTTGCAGAGAACGATTTCTAATTATTTTCCCCAATTGTTTTGCATGATTTCACCATTAAAATCTCTGGTTTTATGACCTCACTCAAAACTTTGTTGCTGTCATATGATTCTTGGGGAAACTAGCTTGGAGTTCGTTTTTCTGTTCAATTTCAGTTCTCACACGATTTTGAGGTAAGAGGAAAGCTTTCTATTAACTAGATAGAGTTTAAATTTCATGAATTTAATTAGAGAGCCACCAAGAGGCTCTAAGGGCTTAGATTGAATAGGGAATTTGGTTTGGAGGCCAACTTATGCTCTATTGTGGTTTTGAGCAAGTTACATATGATGCATGCAAGCTGTTTTAAGCTCAAATTCACAAGTTTATTGAGTATATTGTAATTTGATATGTTAAGTTGTGAATTTGAAAGTTTTATGCATAAACTCTTGATTTTCTGTCAAATATGTAAATTGATGTGTTTTAAGTGTTTGAGCATGTTCAATATGTGAGATATGAACACTGTTGATCATTGGATTGAACTAGAAATGGTTAGAATTGAAAATGGTATGTCAAAACCAAGTTTCCAGTCTGTTCTATAAGAAAAGACTCGAGTACTTGGCTTGATACTCGAGTAATTTTTGATAAAACAGTGTATCTTTGTGTTAGAACACTCGAGTATCAGGCCCAGAACTCGAGTATCAGCTGATGCTCAGAAACATGTTCCGATAAACCACTAGAGTAATGCATAAGTCATTCGAGTATTCTGGATTTGATGAAAAACACTCGAGTACTCATGGACTACTCGAGTAATTTTTATGAATCTGAAATCTGGACTTTCTGAAAAACATGAACAACTCGAGTAGCCATGAACCACTCGAGTAATCTGGAAAAAAACTGAAGAACCACTCGAGTATCCTGAAGAACACTCGAGTAGTTTTGCCCAGAATATAAAAAATACCATTTTTAATTTTGAATCATTTGTGTAATATTTAAATGACTATAATCCAAGTGATGTAAGACTTAAAAGAAATTGATTGATGATATGGTAATTTCTTTTGGAAGACGAGACGTTGCTCGGGTGACACGTCAGGTATTATTAAAAAGAAAAACACCAATCAATTCCTTTAAGTTAAAGATAATGCATTCATTCTAGAGTTTGGATGATAGATCGTTTATCATGTTTCGGTAACATGAGGAGGGCCTTTGGGAGTGCCAATTGACGGCTCGCTTGATGACACGTTATGGTTGACGACGTGGTCGGCATAGTGAGATGTTGATACTATGGTTATACCGTTTGGATGACAGACGTGCTCGGGTGGCACGAATTCCAAGCTTGTCGTGTATGTTCTTGGTGAATGTACGAATGTTGTACACTTAGGAGTACAACGCACTGTTGAGTGCTGGACGAAGTAAAGGATGGACGTCAGAGAGTGACATAGAATGATAGAGATAGGCTTGAGAGCTAAGTTCATACATCATGCCACTCATTTAAACTAAAGTTGATAAATGAAACAAGTATGAGCATTTTACTTGCATTCAATATTTGCTAAATGCTAAGTGTGATTGTCATTTATTGTTACATGTATATACCTTCACGTTGTACATATATTTATGCTTTATTGATTATGTGTATAGAATTGCTTACCCCTATGCCCTTGTAGGTGATGTCACGTTACATCGCTTGCATCGAGATCCGGCCACTTCCTAGTGGCATATGGATCTACGAGGATCACCGCGTGGTGTTCGAGGGGGAGGAAGAGGTTACCTTCTACCACCCGAACCCGCTGATCCGGTTTTGTCCTCGTAGGTTTCGGATTCCCATCATATACATTATGCACGTACCACCTTTTTACAAATATCATGGACCACCTCCCACACGACCAGCTCGCTCGTATCACAGTTTCCGTTTTCGACCTACCCGCTCACACCCTTTTTCTTCGAGAGTCATCCGCGAGGAGACTCCCCCATCTGATCCAAGGAGCCCAGTTAGGGTCTCACCATCTCCTGACCCGGTACCCAGTGGTAGGGTATCCACTCCATCGGATGAGATTGAGGAGGACCCTGTGGAGGACGAGAGCGGAGGCGAGCCAGTCGTTCATTCTACCGGGAGTCGGTGGAGGGACGATGATCCCTAGGTATGTGCATATGGTATGTGGTGAGGATCAGGGGATCCGGTGTGGGGATGCTGTGGAGGAGATACTGCTGCTGCTGCTGTTGATGATGTCTGATGATGATTACTACTTCTGCTATCTGGAGACTACTACTACTACTACCACTGTTGTTATCAGATCTATGGAGTTTATATTTTGATACGTATATATTGTAGATATATCTTTTGAGAACTTTGGAGCGATGGTCTACTTTTGATGCATATATTATATTATGGACTTGTACTGGGGTCTTGGAGACTTTTATGTATGGACTATGTATCATATGACTCATGGCATATATATATATATATATATATATATATATATATAATCTCTGTTCATGTTTCTATTGGTTATATAGTCCTATGATTTCCGCTTACTCTGATAAAGGTTATTTGAAAGAATTCGGCTATGTTATTTGAAAATGATATCCGTTCCGCGAAAGAAACAAATGGATAGCATCGCTTAATCTTACTATGTAAATACGTTATCAAAAGTATTGATGCTATCTGAATTATGAAAAGGTTTTATTGTCTTAGCAAATGCCGAATTCAATACAATGTTTAAAACGTTATAAATTACATACTCCAAGAATACCATGTTTTGCTTTGTGCACCCGCCTGATAGAAAATGAAAAGTAAGTTTTTGATTTCCACATTTTTTAAACATTGACAAGTCCATATCTTATCCGAGTAATAGTATATTTATTGTACTAATTACTAGAAATATAAAAAGGGTGTCACAAGAACAGCAACTAATATCCAATTAAAAATCATTTTCATCACATAAACAAATAACCTAACTCATAAACAAATATCCCTAATCAGAACTCATTCATTTTTCCAAGTCAAAAATGATTGGTTGAGCTAATGCAACTTAATAGAGTTTCTGGACAGCATGCAATATAAGTACAAAAAGTCATTTTGATACATTTATCTAACATGAATAAACACATCACACACTTGAGAAATTTAGTCGAACACTTAAGCAATTCAGATAATTACTTTTTGGGTTTAAAAGTAGTTGCTGGACAGCAAAATAAAAATCCATTTTTCTCATACATATAAATACATACCAACCACATAACACACAAGCAATTTAATCATTAAAAATCACATAATCATATTACAAGCACACCTAATTTATATAGAACATAACTCATGTACTCAAAGCTAATGAAAACATATATATATATTTTCTAAAGTTGATGCAACTTCAATTATAAGTTCTAAACAGAATAGAAAAATTACTTTTTACATATCAATACATTTAGGCATCTAACTTCCTAACACATAAAATCACATATTTTATCAAATCAAACAATTTACTAAACCACTAGAACATTTAAGCATACATTCACAAAATCACTTCCATAATTCCTTTTGAACTCTATATACCTATACTAAAGATCCTAACATAAAATTCACATACCATTTTATTTTAAAACAATTTCTATAGTTGATGCAACTATTTTATAATTTTGGACAGCATACCCTACAAGTCTTAAAAATCACTTTTCTCACAAATGGTTTATCAAAAAGACATGCCACTTTTTCCTAAAACTCCCTTATAAGTTCTATTATAAAAATAGGATTAAGTATAAGTTTAATAAAATATTTTTGCTTGCTGGACAGCTACCAAAATTCAGTTGCATCACCTCTAAAAATTGAAACAACATATTCTAACATCCATATAAAATCATAAACATATCACAAGGTCTAGAAATACAATTTGGCTTACTAAAATAACAATTCCTTATACATATTAAATTTTTGGACAGCGAACAAAATATTTATAAAAATCATTCTACTTAATAAAAATACATGCTCTTAATCCATACTTTATACTATATCTACACATATACAAGTTAAGCAATGCAAACACATACAAAATTTACCATTTGGGATCTCATAGCTCAATAAAATATTATTTTCAGAATTAGAATTTACTTTTCAGATATAAATTATTTTTCTATAAAATACATAATTTATTTTCATGTATACACATTAATAAATATACAGATGCATCATATAACCATTTAAGCAATTAGGAAAATTAGGAAAATTTATTATTTCCTACCAAATAAATTTCGGCCATAAACAATAAAGATAGAAGAATAATATAAATTTATAAACACATATATATCTTATTCATATAATTTCATACCTTTCAAAAATTTACTTAAAACATTAATAAAAATAGAAAATAAGCACTTTTGAGTAAAATTACTTTTTGTACAACACTTAATCAGTATAGCTTATATACAACACCAATCCATATAATCACATAAACACAAATCCAATTAATCACTTTTTAACCACATCAAATACCATCAAATAGACATAATTACTAAACAAAAGAACACATATAAAATCATTTAAAAACATCATAGGCCTCACGGTCCACACACACACATCACAATTTTATTTTATTTTGTTCATCATCACTTGCTTATTATTCATGCATTTATACTTACATTCATAATCAAAACAACAATACAGTAAAGATAAAAATCAAAATTCTCAAAACATATAAACTTTTTATCAATTAAAATTCAAAAATATGATTTCCTTATTTTATCATCAAAATTTTGGTCATCAAAGGCTTAAAAAGGGGAGATCAATATCTCTTTAAACAATTTTTGTTTTGTCCCTTTTTAATTCTTATTCATTTGACCTTCAACCAAATTGACATTAACAAATTAAAATTCAGATTATTTTTGGTAGAAGAAAAAATCTATTACCACATGCAAAGAAATACATCAAAAGACAACTCATCTCTTATTTAGCCACCTTCTAGGAATGGTTCTAAATAAAAAGTAAGTCTCCAAAAGTAAAAGCCAGAAAAAAGCCACCTTCTAGGAAGGGTTCTTTTTCCCAACAACTTTAAAACAGTTCCTTACAAAATCTATCCAACAAAAATCTATTGGGCCAATCTAAAATCTGGATAACAATAAGCATATCTATGAGCAAGATACTTCTTCATAACATTAAACACAGTAGCTGGCGTTTGGGCACTGTTCCTGAAGACACGGTTGTTCCTTTCTTTCCATATTTCATAAACAACAGCTGTGAGTGAAGCACCAACAACCTTGAATCGCCGATTGCAACCAAAAGCATGAAGGACCCATCGGATCCAGTGACCATAGCGAGACGGGATCGAAGTCAGTCCCAACCAGTCTGAGGTCAATCGAAGTAAATCTCTGCTCCACTTACAATCAAAGAAGAGATGAGCACGATTTTCTTCAGCCATCATACACAAGCAACAATGATTCAGTATGTAGCTCCACTTCATATTATCTAATGTTTAAAGTTTATCATGAACCATGAGCCATGAAATGAAGCTGTGTTTTTGAATGTTTACTCGGTTCCAAATGAAACAATGCATAGGAAAAGTCGATCGATTACCCTTTAGGAATCGATACCCAGAAATAATTGTATACACACCATCTGAACAAGTAACCCATCTATCATTTTGAAACCCTTGTTGAAGTTTATCCCTTATCTTTAGAAGTTGCTTCCAATGCCAGCTTTGACCTTGCCTCCAACTACACGTCCAGATAGATTGCTCTCCAATGTAGTAAACATGAATCCATCTAACCCATAAGCAATCTTTTTTCTCTGCAAGGTGCCAAATTTGCTTACCAACAGCAACACAGTTCCAAGTGAAACAGTCATGAACACCAAGACCCCCAAATTTTCTTTCATTGCAAATAGTGTTCCAAGCAACTTTAGCCTTGTAGGTTCCATCCTCATTAGCATTCCAGAGAAACATTCTACAGTGCTTTTCAATGCTTCTTATGACCGACACAGGAAGAAAGAAAATTGAAGCCCAGTAGACATGTAGGCTCATAAGGACCGAATTGATAAGGAACACCTTTGCTTGGTAGGATAAGTTTCTAGACTTCCAAATCTTAATCCTATTGACCACTTTGTCAACCAAACCTTGGCAGGTGTTAGCATTCCACTTTTTAGCAGCTAGGGGGATGCCTAAATACTTGCAAGGAAAAGTCCCCACACTGAAACCTATTAGAGCTAAAAGTTCATCTTTAGTTGCTTGATTGATCCCAGCTAAAAACATAGCTGATTTATCAGGGCTTGCAATTAGGCCTGACCAGTTACCAAACTCCACTAGAGCTTCCTTAATGATTCGGACACTAGCTGGATGAGCTTTAGCAAAAATCATCAAATCATCAACAAAAGCTAGATTAATTAGCCTGACCTCCTTACACTGTGGGTGGAATCTGAAGTTTCTCTGGAGAGAAGCTAAACTCAGCTTTCTAGTAAGAATCTCAATAGTCAGGACAAAAATAAGGGGGGACATAGGATCACCCTGTCGAATGCCTCTGGTTCCCCTAAATCTGTTACCTTGTTGACCATTAATCACCACTGAAAAGGAGACTGTTCTAATGCATTCCATTACCCAATTAGTGAATTTCATAGGAATTTTAAAGCTAAGAGCATATCCTCAATGAAGTTCCACTCTAGGGTATCATAGGCTTTTCTAATGTCAATCTTGAGCATGCATCTTGGAGAGATTACTCTTCTACCATACAATCGGATTAGATCTTGAGAAATTAGAATATTGTGCAAGATGCTCCTATCCTTTTTAAAAGCATTCTGATTATCCTGTACTAAGAAAGGGAGCACAGAGGACAGTCTAGCACTAATAATTTTTGTTATGCACTTAAGAATTGAATTACAGCAAGCTATAGGTCTAAATTCATTCACTTTTGTAGGGAAATCAACTTTAGGTACTAAAATTAAGTTTGTGTGATTGACTTCCCTGAGAATATGGCCTGAGTGGAAGAAACTTTTAATTGCATCACACACATCTGAGCCTGTATAGTCCCAAGTAGCATGAAAAAAACCTGATCCAAAGCCATCAGGACCAGGGGTCTTATTTTTATCAATTGAGAACATAGCTTGCTTGATCTCTTCATTAGAAATAGGCTGAATTAATTTTAGTTGTTGCTCAACTGAGAGTTTAGCACCTTGATCAATAACCTCTTGAGAAAAACTGATTCCTGATGTATTGGAACAAAAGAGATGCTGATAATAATCTTCCATTAGATGCTGAATAGAATCCAAGTCTGAAAAGACTTCACCCCTGTCATTCATTAATCTGAGGATAGCATTCTTATACTGTCTCTTCCTGATGGAATCATGGAACACTTTAGAATTCATATCCCCTTCATTTAACCACAAAATTTTAGCTTTCTGCTGATAAAATAAAAAGGCTTGCTGCTGGACAGTACTATATTGTGAGGATAACTCCCTTTCCATCACCTGAAGCTCCCTATCAAGAGGATTCAAGATAAGTTTCCTTTGAATGTCATCTAGTTTAACCTTAAGATCTCTCTCCTTCAAGTCAATCTGAGAGAAAGCATTTTTATTCAGTTCTGAAAAAGGTTTCTTGAGACCATTGAGTTTCCTGTAGAGCTGAAACATTAGGCTGCCACTGTGATTTTGTTGCGAAGCACTGGAAACTATATCAGAAAAGTGTTGATGCTTGGTCCACATATTGAAGAATTTAAAATGATGTCTTCTTTTTGGATTATCTCCCCCCCCCCAATCAATAATAATGTTCGAATGATCTGAAAGACCAGGGACAGTGAAATCTGTCTCTGCATTCTCCCATCTATTACACCATTCCACATTGACAAGTGCTCTATCCAATTTAACAAGAATTCTATCATCCCCTAGCTGTTTGTTGGTCCAAGTGAAGAAACTACCTCTGTATCTCATGTCAAGGAGATTACAATCCAAGATGCATTGATGAAAGTCTTCATAGTCTCTAGCTTCCACAGAATTACCCCCAACCTTCTCATGTTGGCCAAGACAACAGTTAAAATCCCCAAGAACTACCCAAGGGATTTGAATGGAATCCTTAAAACCAGAGAGGGCCTGCCATACATCTTTCCTTCTCTGAATATCATTTTCTGCATAAACAAAAGTTGCATAGAACTGCTGATGTGTCTGCTTCAAAGTAACAAAGCAATGAACAAACTGAGGAGAAGAAGATACAATCTGCACATCAAAAAAATCTTTTTTCCAAAGCACCCATACTCTTCCTATTGAGCAAACATCCAGGTTAATATAAGAGCCCCAGCCATTAGCTATTTTATTCTGAACATGCTGAAAGTTTTGAACTCTCAACTTATTTTCCAAAATTGCAAAAAGACCAATACTATAATTAAAAAACAATTCTTGAACCTGTTTTTGTTTTCGAGGGTGGTTCATCCCTCGAATATTCCAGGCTCCAATTCTAACCATTGGGATGGTGGTTAGAAGATTCCCCCTTCAATAGAACAGCCCTCTGCTGAGCCTTACTTCTGATATGCACTTTTGTCCAGGCACTCTCTTCAGATGGTTCAGTAGTAGTAGCCTGCTTCCCTTTATCTATCTGATCTGAGGATAGATTATCAATAACCTCTGTAACAGCCTGAATAGCACCTTCTACATTCTCTTCTGGAACAATTCCTTCTTCTTTGTTTTTTTCAGTTTCAGAGCCTGATCCAAATTACTCATCTCTTTTTGGGTTGGTTTATTCTTGACAACCCATTTCTGTTTCACATCCTTCCTGCAAGCTTTGGCATCATGGCCATAAGAATGACATTTGCTGCAAAGAGTAGGTTTCCATTCATAGCTAACCTTTTGGGCCACTACATTCAGCTTTTCATCCTCAAAATAAACTTCTTCTGGAAGTATGGCAGGGTTGACTTCCACTAGCACTCTTGCAAAACTGATTCTGTTCTTCTCTTTTGTCACCTTATCAGCCATAATAGGCGTTCCAACCAAACTTGAAATTTTCCCTAAGGCATTTTCACCCCAGAACCTTAAATTCAGGTTAGGGAATTGCACCCATACAGGAACTCTATCCATGAAAGATTTTGAAACATTCCTCCCTGTCCAAGGAGCAATAATCAGGGGCTTTTTATCAAAGTGATAGATTCCCACTTCTAAAACACTGTCTCTTCCTTCTGCTGAGTTAAATCTGACTATAAAGGTACCATCAGTGTTCATGAGAATTTTATCTATGCCATACTGTCCCCAAACCTTTTTCAAGTATCCACTTAGAACTGGATATGGAGGGTTTGCTCCTAATACATAGCAGACAATAGAATCCTGCCAGTATTTCATCTCTTCTTCAACATCACTCTGTTCTATCTTCCCAATCGATACTCCATCCTTTAGGGTTGGCTGGTGGAACTGTAATTTTCCCCCTGCATTCCTGAGTTTTGTGATATCAAAGGACTCCCACACATTAGGTTGTTTCTCCACACCCTTCGGCTGTTGAGGATGAGTATTATTCTCTATAATCATCTGTCTAGGGCTATCAGCTGTAGGGTTGACTGGAATTCCTTCTTTCTGTCCTCCTACACTGTTTGAATCATCATGCTGTTTCAGTTTGTTCTTCATTACTTCTAATGCAAGCAACATTTTTTTTGTTTGATCAGGTTTGAGAGAAGCAAAATCAATATCATCCAAAGTTTCCCAGTCAAGGGCTAGAGGATCTAGAGGATCAGATCGATCATGCTGATCAGACTTTGAAGAAGAGGAAGGGGATTTCGGGGGTCTACCCTTCTTCCTGGCCATAGAAGGCAGCGGCGGCACCAGGGAACCGCGAGGAGGAAGAGAGAGAAGACAGAAATCCTAGTTTTTTCTACTTGGCAAAGTATAGTATATTTTGAGTAGGAGGTTAAGGAATCAATACTCTCCTCTTTTATCAACAAGACCTAGCACAGTTGGCAGATAACTGGGTTCTTTAACCCTGATGTCAGGGGTTCGATTCCTGGAGATTATTCGTCTTTGGCTGCACAAAAAAAATAAAATTCAGATTATATCAGAGAAGAGATTAAAGATTTTAGTTTCACAATTTCATAATCAGAGAAGAACAGAAGCAGTCTTTTTATTTGCTAAACCAAAAGAATAAAGAATAAGAACTTAAAATTAAAACAAATATCAAGGTGGTAGGATTACATCTTCTCCTTAGCAAAGAAGAGCTTCAAAGTGAATATGAAAATTTTTCCTTCCCTTCCCACAATGTGCCACGCCCAAACCTCTCTTTCTCAAAGCCTTTCTCTAATTTTTTTTTCTCTCAAAAGAATTGTTTGTTGTGTGTAAAAGAATGAGGAGTCTTAGGCTCTATTTATAGGTGGAGTAGGAAATGAATTTTCCCCCCAAAAATGGCTGAGTTTACACGCCTCTTTCATCATAAAATGGGTCAAAGAATTTCAATTTTTGCTTCAACCAAGTCTAGGAAAATGTACATTCATTAATGGGATTTTTTTCCAACTTCTAAAAGCTTTAAACTCTAAGATTCTTCTAGGTAAATTTTCATAAAATATCCCGTCTTATTTCCATGCATTTGGACGGCTCACTCTAGTCAAAGTGGAAAGACAAAATTTTCATTATTTACTCACTTTGAATCCATCTCTCCTTTATCCAATCAAATTAGAGCTTTGTACTTTAAAATTCAAAAATAAATAGAAAAATAAAATAATCCGGACGGTGCAGCAAATGAGCTTTCAAATAAATATCTGAACATAAAAATAAAAATATTTGGAGATCCAATAATTAATTCTAGGCTTTAAAATAATTTTTCCAATATTAAAACATATAAAATCATACAGTTACTGCAGCAGAGAAATATTTTCGAAGGATACATCATAAAATTAAAATTCTTATATTTTTAGAAACTACATTTCAATACGATCTTTTTCATATAAAATTTATAATTTTTGGACTTACGATTTGAAAGTTATGAATTTTTGAAGTTCTAAGGTCATTTCCTCCAAAAATGCACTTCATAAGTTTTCAAATTAATTTATAATTCAAAAATAAGAAAATTATATTTTATTTGGATTGTGAAACCAATAAGGGATTTTTAAAATACATTTTCCATGCACATAAAAATATTTTTGGGTCAAAGAGACATTAAATGCATTAAAATCACATTTTCAAACTTAAAACTCAAAAATTCGTTCAGTACTGTAGCAGTGATAAAATTTCGAAGACTCTAAAATGAAAATAAAAACTTTACATTTTCGTAATCTACAATTCAATACGATCGTTTCGACATATCATTTGTAATTTTCCGACTTACAGTTAAAAAGATATGAATTTCTGAACATAGAACACCATAATCCTTCAAAAATCATTTCATATTCAAATATCATTAAAATAACATACTATACCTTATAAAAATATTTTCATGCTAAGAATACAATTTAAATTCATTAAGGAAAATATATGTATATATATATATCTAAATATATATTCCCACGTGTATATATATATATATATATATATATAATCAGAAATATAATTAGACACATATCAAAATCATGTTAAATTAATTTTGCTCAAAATATATTTCAATTGACTTCTTAAAATAATAAAATAAACTGTTTGGACATCTTATAATATAGTAGAACCTGTACATAAATATACACGTATATAGCTTAAAATTCATGAACACCTATATATTTAAATCACATATTTAGCAAAAAATTAAAGTAAATATATAAACAAAATTAATTTATTTTTCTAAATAACATAATTAAATTGGGCCTAAATTGGGGGTCTCACATAGAGCAGAACTAGTGGTAATTTAGGAATGAATTCCATTCTTTCAGTTTTGTTTCTTTCTTCTATGATGTGTAACTAAACCCTTGTGTTAGGAACATGGTGGATATGCATGGATAGTTAGTTTAATTTATGAATTAATGTTTTTCCAGTTTTAAATCATGTGTTTGATTGTGTTTTTAATGTTATGCATGAACTTCATCAATTTGTGTTATGGAGCTCTAAATTCTGAATTGGAAAATTAGGATTTAGAATAGGTCTTGCAATCAAACAACATAATTATCCAACTTGTAGGAATACTTTTGGATTTTTATGTAACTTTTCATAAATTCACGGTTCTTGATCAAGGTTATTCAATGGTTTAAATTTCTGAGGAATTAGGATTTATCAAGTTGAATAATAAACAGTAATTACATAAGAGGAATCTAGTAATTGCTAATTTAGGAGTTTGTTCATGATTTAAAGGAAAAATAATAATTCAGAATTAATTAAAGATACCTGCAATGAAACTAAGTTCCTAACCACTTTTCTTTCATAGACTTTATACTTTTTAATTTTCAGTATTTTATTTATTTTTAATTTAATCTCAAATTCAGATTTAAAAGCACTTTTATTTAATAGATTGGACTTAGAACTACTCATAGGTGAAAGTAATTGAACAATTTGCAATCCTCGTGGGACGATAATTTCACTTACATTATATTACTATCGTACGATCTAGTATACTTGCTAGAGAGTCCAACAAGTTTTTGGCACCGTTGCCGGGGATTGAAATTCGTTTCAATTTATTTTTGGCACTTAGAAGTAGTTTTTATTTTAAATTATTTTTTTTATTGTTCTTTACCTTCTTAACAGGTATTGCGTAACCTCTTATGCATTTGCGTTCTGCAGGTAATCGAGAAACTTTTCGTTTCGACCCTGACGTGGAGCTGAGTGCAAAAAGGAGGAAAAAGCAAGCAAGGAAGGAAAGGAAAGATCAAGAGAAGAAGATGGTTGAAGACAATGGATCCAAAACAACTCCGGCTAGGAAGACCTTGGCGGATTACACCACCGTGGACCCGGATATATGCATCTCCAGCATAGTCTGGCCAGCGATCAATGCAGCATCGTTTGAGATTGATCCCCAGTACATCCATCTTATCAAGCAGGATCAATTCTCAGGCGCTCCACACCAAGACCCCATGGACCATGTGGCCAATTTCCTGAACATGCTCGATTTCTTCAAGATCAAGGGTGCATCGGAGGAGGCGAATAGGATGAGGATGTTTCCTCTCTCTTTGAGGGAACATGCTTATACTTGGATGAAGAATTAGCCATCGTGAAGTCTTTCTAGCTGGGAAGTGCTTGTCAAGAAATTCATAGACAAGTTCCTTCCAAATGGAAAGCAAGCCAGATTGCGCCAGGACGTCAACTCCTTCATGCAAGAAGATGGAGAGATCTTACAGGAAGCCTGGGATAGGTTCAACCAGCTGCTCAAGAAGTGCCCAACTCATGCCATTCCGGACTGGATGCAAATCTAGTTGTTCTACTTTGGGCTGAAGATGGCAAACAAGATTATGATAGATGCAGCATCTGGGGTTCCCTTCTGAAGAAGACTATTGAAGAGGCAAAAGAAATCATTGAAACAATGGCCTACAACAGTAGTCAGGCGATCACGGAGAAGACCATCCTGAAAAATTTAAGATTGAGCTCAACCCAAGTGCAGACCATTATTCAGCAAAATAAGGAGATGCAGCAACAGATAGCTGCATTGGCCAAGTAGATGGGTCAAGCTCAAATTTCAGCTATCAACACTCTGAAGTGCGACTTCTGTGGAGGGAATCACCAGATTGGTGATTGTGCAAAGGACATAGGAGGAGGCCTTGTGACAATTGAGGAGCAGGCAAACTATGTGGGGGTGGAGGACATAAAAACAATATGTACTCCAACTCCTACAATCCAGCATACCGCAACCACCCCAATTTCTCATGGCACAGCCCGGCTCTTAACCCACCACAACCACCTCAGCAGCCACAGAAGCCAGCCTGGGAAGCAGCATTGGATAAGCTAGCCACCCACACTACAACATTCATGGAGGAGACAAGGGCGCAATTCACCAATCAGGGGGCTAGCATCCACAACTTGTAGGTGCAATTGGGCCAGATTGCAAAGCAACTCTCAAAAAGGCCACTAGGAACCTTTCCTAGTGACACAATCACTAATCCCAAGGAGCGGTGCATGGCGGTAACTCTTCGAAGTGGCAAGTCGTATGAGGAGCCACATTTGAAGGGTGATGCAATTGGAGCAGAAAAGAAGAAGGAAGAGCAACTTGGCACGGATGCAAAGAAGGATCAAGAGCAAGGGAAGCAAGGAGCATCAAAAGTGCAGGGTCCACCTGCGGATCTCAATCAAAGCCCACCAAAGCCTGATCCATTGCCTTTGAGGGTGCCTTATCCTCAGAGGCTGAAGAAGGAAGAAGATAAGCGGCACTTCTCCAAATTTTTAGAGATGATTCGGAAGATCCACATCAACATTCCGTTTGTAGAGGCTCTTGAACAAATGCCTCTGTACGCGAAATTCATGAAGGATCTACTCACAAGGAAGAAGAGAATGCTCTCGGAAGAGACGTTTTCGATCTCGGAGAAGTGCAACAGCATTATCAAGAGCAACCTGCCACCGAAGCTAAAGGATCCGGGAAGTTTGAACCTTCCCATCAGTATTGGCAAGGAGTACACAGGTAAGGCCCTTTGTGACCTTGGATCTAGTGTGAACATTATGCCCTTATCTGTGTGCAATGCATTAGAGTTAGGAGACATTAAACCTACCCCTGCAATTTTATAATTAGCTGATAGATCCATCCTCCGCCCCTATGGAGTGGTGGAAGACATTTTGGTTAAGGTTAATGACTTCATACTGCCCCTGGACTTTGTAGTCCTTCATGTGGAAGAGGATGAAAATATTCCTCTAATTTTTCGTCGGCCTTTCTTGGCCACAGCAGGAGCAGTCATAGATGTGCCTAAGGGAGAAGTGATTCTCCGTGTGAACGGTGAACAGTGTATAACTAATATATTTGAAAAACCACCTCTCACAGCGGATCGCTTTACTCCGCTCAACCTCATTCAGCATGCAAATGCTGAAAATAATTTGAAAAATCAGTTGTCATCCATCAAGGGGAAATTGGCATTCCCTTAACCTTCGAGAGGAGGTGACCCGTCAGGCTCGTGACGTTAAACAAGCGCTAGTTGGGAGGCAACCCAATGATTAGGTAGTTGTCACTTAGTTTAGGAAATCAGTTTTAGTTAGGTAATTTTTAATTTATTTTATTCTTTTTTTTATTTTTATTAATATATATAAAAAAAATTGGCACTGTACTATACCCCCGTGCCTGGGCGCAGGGGACCGCGCGCGTGAGGCGTAAAAACACACGCCTGGGGGAGTCTTCTTCCTCATTCCCCCATTTCCTTCAATTCTTTTCTTCCCCTTTCAAACCCTAAAATCCCAATCCATAAAATTCACTAAATTTCTTCATAAATCTTCAAATTCTTTCAACAAAACTTAACAATCCTCCATTCTCTTCCATTATTCTTCCTCATTCTTTGGAGTTTTTGAAGATTTACCTCATTCCCTCACTATTCTCTCCAATTCGGTTTTCTCCTCTTTCAAAGGCAAGGGACACGAATTTGTGCATAATTTTGGGTAAGAATCAAACCTCTATACTCCCTGGTGTTGTTTTAGTTTGATTTTGGAGTTAGGAGTTAGTGTAGTGGAGTTTGGTTCTAGAGTTATTTTTGTTGCACACCAAGTGTTCGATCATTTGTCCCTAGTTATTTTTGAGCTATTTAGGATGCCTAGAGGGAAGAGGCCAGCAGTGGGTAGTAGTAGTGATGTGGGGAAGACCTTCGAGCACTCGGGGGTCGCTGATTTTTATGAGGGGAAGATGGTTAGAAGAGGAATTACCCCAGAGACTAGCATGTTATATGAGAGTGAGGGTCCCTCTGGAAGGAGGGTAGTTAGAGTTCGGGATATTGCGGAGGTTAGGGAGACCCTGTTGGTTAACAGGTGGACTAAGTGGATTAGGGAGCCGGATAAGGCATTTAGCAAACTCCTGGTCTGGGAGTTTTATGCTAATGCTTGGTGGAGGGTTCAGAGGGTAGAGTTGGATGGTAGCCATAGTCGGGTGTCATATGTTAGAGGAGTTGAGGTTCCGTATGATGCGGGCACTATTGCCCGAGTCATGGGACTTCCATCATATCCACCAGAGGCAGCACTCGCCATGTTTACCACGGACAGTTTTGACAACGAGGATGAGTACCCGTTGGACACCATTAGGGATGCCCTGTTTCTTGCGGGAAAGGACTGGAACTTATCTGTTGCTGGTACGGTCAAGCACGTGTACCAGAAAAATCTGAGGGGAGCTGCAAGGTTTTGGGTCAGGTTTATTGTTCATAACCTGGACCCACACTCACACGACACTGAGGTTCAGCCAGGTTATTATATTGGACGCGGCATCGATCATTTCTGATCGTATGCATCGTATTGCTAGGAGGGAGTCTGGATATGTTGGCTTTCCTTGGGTTATCACTCGGCTGTGCACTACAGCTGGTGTTGATTTTCGTTCGGATGTGAGGGACCTTAGGAGGACCCCCAAGATGATCAGGGCGATGTGGGATACTTTCATTGGTAGATCTATTGAGACGGCCAGAGCGGGCCCACTACAGCAGCCACAACCACAGAGACATGTTCCAGCACCACGTCAAGATGAGCCAGGACCTTCCAGTTAGCCGGCACAGTAGAGGGGAGGTGATGATGGGGTGATCATTGGGATGTTACAACGCTTTCTTAGGAGGAAGAGCAGAGAAGTTGAGTACCAGCGTAGAGAGATGCATAGGAACTAGGCTAGGGATACATTTCTGAGCCGTTTAGGAGCAGCGCAGGGCATATGCCCTATGATGTGCCACCATATACAGAGGAGGATCAGATTTTACTGGATGCATCTCCTGAGGATGAGGAGGACAAAGATTAGATAGGGGATTTTTGATTTTCATTGATATATTCTGTACCCCTTTCCCTATTCAGACTTGTACTGTACTTGTGCCACAACAAAAACATGTATTTGCTTTTTAGGATTTGTTGTTAGTTTTATTGCATGGATTTTATTTGGTTCACTTGTTATTGCATCTGGATATTTATTTTGTGCAGCAGGTGTGAGTTGATGATTTCCCCATGAGAGGTGCTATTTTTTGCACTTGTTTCTAACGACCTGCAGGTATTAAGTTTGGGGGAGCATCTTCTCACTTTTGTTAGTGATGAGCATTTGATGTGGATGTGATAGGAAAGTGTTCTAAATTTATCTTTGTAATTTTTTATTTTGTAGTTTAGGTTTGTTTAGTTTAGTTTGTTTGAGGACAATCCAACCTCTAAGTTTGGGGGAGTGGACAAAATAAAAAAATTTCAGACTTGAATTGTTCTCCTAATTTTTGGTGTTGGTTTGTGTCTTAGGTAGAGGTATGGTAATTATTCTAGACTTAGGATTATTTTTTCTGATGATTGGTGTATATACTTAGTTTAATTTATGTATATTCTACCCTTGTGTTAGGAACATGGTGGATTTGCATGGATAGTTAGTTTAATTTATGAATTAATGTTTTTCCAGTTTTAAATCATGTGTTTGATTATTTTTTTAATGTTATGCATGAACTTGATCAATTTGTGTTATGGATCTCTAAATTCTGAATTGGAAAATTAGGATTTAGAATAGGCCTTGCAATCAAACAACATAATTATCCAACTTGTAGGAATACTTTTGGATTTTTATGTAACTTTTCATAAATTCACTGTTCTTAATCAAGGTTATTCAATGGTTTAAATTTCTGAGGAATTAGGATTTATCAAGTTGAATAATAAACAGTAATTACATAAGAGGAATCTAGTAATTGCTAATTTAGGAGTTTGTTCATGATTTAAAGGAAAAATAATAATTCAGAATTAATTAATGACGCCTGCAATGAAACTAATTTCCTAACCACTTTTCTTTCTTAGACTTTATTCTTTTTAATTTTCAGTATTTTATTTATTTTTAATTTAATCTCAAATTCAGATTTAAAAGCACTTTTATTTAATAGATTGGACTTAGAACTACTCTTAGGTGAAAGTAATTGAACAATTTGCAATCCTCGTGGGACGATAATTTCACTTACATTATATTACTATTGTACGATCTAGTATACTTGCTAGAGAGTCCAACATAGTGAAATTTTATAGGCACTCAACAATAGTACCTAACACTAAGCAAAATGATCATAACACTTCAACTGCTTATCATTTTCTTACTAAAAACAATAAAAAAATGTTGTCTTGGTGTAATACCCCCAATTTCCTCAATTATTTTCTTTATTGAAAAATGAAATAGAAAAATTTTAAGTTTAGATCCTAAATACAAATTCAAAAGTGCAATGATTATTTTATCTTCTCCATAAAACACTTTTAGACAAAGCATTAATTACCTCTTAATTATGTCCCCCACTAAACCAACTTATCATAAATGTAACATCCCAAAATCCAATTCCTAATATAATCTATGTTGTGATAGACTTAGAGTAGAAGAAGTGGTGATATTAAGTGAGAAATGGGGTAATTAGGAGTGTAAAATTGAAGCTTTAAGCATAGAACCTTAGGAAATTTAAAATAAAAGATTGGTAGCTCAAAACATAAATTCCACCGTTGGATGTGAAGTAGGATAGTTGAGGAAGCTTGCTTTAAAATTTGAGGAAGATCCAACGGGTAACGAAGAAGTTATGGCCTATCAAAGTCTGGATACTGCAAAACTATGCAGCTTAATCGATTAAGGTCAGATCGGGTGAAAAGTCTTAATCGATTAAGTAAGATCTTAATCGATTAAATCGGGCTGCTGAGGAAAAAAATAAAAGAAAAACACACGTTCTTCTCTTGCCAATTTCGTTTCTCTCTTCCTCTCTCCTCTAGGATTCCAATCTCCATCATCAAATCCACCAAGAGCAAGTGGGATTTCTTCATTCCATCAACAAATTTCATCCTTCTTCACTTCAAGTAAGTGTTTAATGCCATGAGTTTCCTTTTTCTCTCTCTAATTCGTCCTCCCCTTTCTCTCTCCTCCATCCATGGTGGTTTTTGATTCTAAACCATGGAAACTCCACTTTTCTTGAGTTTTGGCATGACCCAATACATGAATGTTAATCTTTTCTTGCTATGGCTCTTATATTAGGTTCCTCCCTCTTCCTTTGGATTCTAACTCATTTGGTGGCAAGACTTTCAAGCTTAGAGCAAGCAAGATCACCTTACCTCCAAGTGTTTGAGGTAAGGGGGTGGGTTCTGCCTTGTTCTAGGGAGTGGGTTCTAGTTAGTATATAATGCTTGTTAGGGTTATGTGTTAGGGGAGGAAATTAGACTATAAAACCCTACGTTATTGAATATGAAATTCTAACTAAATAAATATGTATGATGTTGGATGTAAAGATTAGGAAAAAGGAAACCCAATGATATGATAATGAATTATTTGATAAATGAAACTTGGATAATGATTACATTGAAGTACATGAGGAATTGGGTAATGTGATAGTGAAGTTGACATAAATGATTTCTATGATTATTGACTTTATTTGTAAAGTTGTGAATTAAATGATAATTAATTACTGTTGCAAATATATGTATGTGTTGTGGAATAAATTGATATAGGAAGAAAATGGAATGGAAACGAATATATGTGTTGTTAAAGCAAAAATATGAGAAGGTGATATTATGTATGTTTGGTTGAATATATCTGTACACTAAATGTGAAAATATAAATAAAGGTGGAAAAGGGAATGAAATAATTACATGTAAATTAAAAGTGAAACGATGATATTAATTTTGTGACAAGTATGAGTTGATTGTGTATATTTGTCCCCTTAAGTTAAATTTGTTCAATTGTGCTTAAATGTACGGTATATGTTTAACTGAGAACATGAATGTTATTTAAGAGGATTTTTAATACGGGAAATGAGTATAAATGTTAAGTATTAACAATTGTGAACAAAGGTCATGGCTTATGAATTAAATTTGTGAATATAGGAAACGGAAGTAAAATGATTATGTGTAAACAAAAGGAAAAAGGTGATATATGTAAATTAAAATGAAGGGCAATCTAAATGTTGGGCTATAAAAGAGAATACTACTTGGTATGATTGTGATAGTTGAGAAAGGAAATGAATAAAGGAATTACATGAATGATTATGTGTTGATTGTGGTTGGTTGTGATTAAATGTGTTATGATTGATGGAACAAGAATGTGGTATATATGTTGGCCTCTGTTTTGAGGTGACGATTCTTAAATTGTGATGAATTGTTTATAATGAGAATGATGTTTAAGTATAACCTATGTGGTGGTATGAGGTACCTTCCGGTGTGGAGGTGAAGTACCCACCGGCCAAATTGTATGAGGTACCTTCCGGTGTGGAGGTGAAGTACAATGGTATGAGGTACCTTCCGGTGTGGAGGTGAAGTACCCATAGGCCAAATGTATGAGGTACCTTCCTGCGTGGAGGTGAAGTACAATAGTGTGTTGACCTCTGACCTGAGGGACACGGAATGAAATAAATGAATATTGTGTTGACCTCTGACCTGAGGGACACATAAATGAAATGAAGTGATTGGTTGTTGACCTCTGACCTGAGGGACACATAATTTAAATAAGGAAAAGTATGAGGGCCTCTGTTTTGAGGTGATAAATGTGTTGAATGAAATTTGTGCATTGGCCTCTGATTTGAGGTGATGTACCGAAATAAAATGAGTATGTGAAATGAATAAAAAGAAAGGAAATGGATGTTGAATGGAATAATGAAAATGGAAATGTGGAATAAATAATGAGTATGGAAATAATGAAATGAGTATGGTGTGCAATATGTGAATATATGCTTATTTGCTAATTGTGTTTGACCTAGCGGGTTGTTATGTCTAGTTAGAGACCGCTTTCTATTTCAAGTGCAATGCTCACTCCCTTAACATTTTTCAGGTATGGAGATTGAGTTGGCACAGCCCCCGGCCGAGCAGGAGTACTTTCCCTTACAGTGAGAGTAGGGTGTTATGGGGTTTAGAGGATAATATGGACCTAAGCCTCTTACATTATTTTGATGTAAATTTGTTATAAATCTTTTTAAATGAGGCTTAGGATGTTTGATAAAGTTATAAGTTTTGGTTTTCAATACTCAAACTTAATATTTCCGCTAATACTCTGATTATTTTATGCACTCTGATGTACTTGGAGCCCATAGGGCCTTGATATGATTTATATATATAATCTGAAGCCCTGCTGGCTATTGGTTGTTTATTTGAAATTGTCTATCACAGGTTGAATTTTGGAATAGTCCTAAAAACAAACAAAACTCCGTCCGTTTGACGGGTGATTTTCATTAAATTAAAATGAACTTTCAAATTCACATTTTTTAATAGCGGGGTTTTAAGGGTAAAAATCTTAGGTGTTACATTTATGGTATCAGAGCAGTTTCTCCTCGGCCTTGGAGTTATACAAACTCCAAATGATTACTCACCTAGCGAGTAATTGATGCTCATAGCAATAGTTTAAGATTATAATAGGATAATTATAGTACTATGTATCTACTTAGTATTTAAGTCTTACTGGTCTGTTCTGGTAACTAACGTTTGACGAGTCCTTGCGTAATGCTTTTATGTTCGATTGTTGTGGAGTTAGTTGCGCTTCGGTTAGCTAAATAGTGAGTTGGTAAGATTCTCGTATATAATTGTTAAAAAAAACATGTTGGATATCTGCCCTTCCAAATTCGATCTTGTTCTTTGATCGAGGCCGTACCCGATACAAATAAAAAAATAGTTTAAATATAGTACTAGGAAGTGACTCCTAGGTCATCTCCCAAGGAATATCTTATCAAGCAAAAGGTCAAACAGATAGTATGCACAGAAAATAGGGGGGGTTTTGTATTGAATGTTGAAATCTAAGATCAAAACAGAATTAAAATAAAAACGAAGTAACAGATAAGGAAAAGCGGATAAACCCCTTTGGCTCGCATTCACAACTCTATCATCGGTCACAAAAGATCAATTTCTTTCCTCATCACTGTCCAACTCGTGAGAACTAAATACTAAGTGAAAATTCAATTCTCACCCCAAAACCCAAACCTCTAATTAAGCATTAAAATCCAAAGCATGGAGTTTTTACGAGTTTGCAAAAATTAAGCATTCATACACATGGATTATCTCTATAGAATGGAACTAAGCGAACCATAAAATATCAATAAACATGAAAACAGTGAATAAAAACGAAATAGCATTAAGAATAAAACCTCAAGAGTATGTGATACATTACCAAAGGGATTTAACCTAAGAGTTTAGCCTTCCATGAAGAAAAATACCAAAAACGCGTAGAAAGGGATGAGAGAGAAACCCTAGCAGCCACCACAAGCTTGGAGAGCAAAACTAAGCCTGTAAGAACCTACAATCGGTGGGTGAAATAACTAGGAGACACTAGGAGAACACCTAGAAGGGGGGGTTGAATAGGTGTTAGAGAAACCTTGAAATATTTTCAAATAAACAAATCGAAACGATTAAAACAAAATGATTTTTACAAAAATATACTGATTAATCGATTAATTTCAGTACTAATCGATTAATGTCGAAGCTTACTTTCAAACTAATCGATCAAGGTTTAGAATGAGACTAGGTGATGAAGGATAAGAGTTTTAAAAGGGGGAACTGTAATCGAAAAGAAGGTGTGTATGTAGAATAAGGTTTATTTAAGTTGGGGAGCAAGTGAAAATATGGACTTTTAGGAAACAGTTGACTGGGTTTGGAATGATAGAGAGGAATTGAACCTCAAGATGTAATGGAGTCTTAACCCAAATGAACCTGACCCTGTCATGACTGGATGTTGTCCGGAAATCTTGAACTTTTTAAATTCCTTGCTTCCTTACCACTATATTGTTTGTACCCCATTCCGTTTGATGGCCAGAGAACCCCGAGAGACAACATGCAAAGGTAATCCGCTTGAGTAACTCGTATGGACAGCGGATTGACAGTGCACGACCACGAATGCTCGCGACGATTGCTGCAGTTAGAAGATAGAGGATTGAGTTAAGCGTCTATATCCGGATTCGCTCTATACAGCATTTCTCGAGGACGAGAAATCTCTAAGTTGGGGAGAATGTAACACCCCGCATTTTTCCCGTACGTGCGTAAACGAATTCGTTAAGATAAACCTTGAGTTTTGTTTTCAAAAAAAAAAGATTTTCTAAAAAGGATTGTTTATGATTTTATTCAAGGATGATTTCTTTATGAAAATAATTTGTACTTTTATGGATGAACTTTGAGGATTTACTGGATTTGTTTGCAAACCGTATTTCTGGAAATTTTTGGAAAACAAATTGGTATGTAACCATGATTTTGAGAAGCTGATGATTTAAATAATTCATCTTTTGGAAATTTCTCATTTGTATAAAAAGCTTAATTTGTAAGGATTTCTAATTATGTGTTTGTGTAAGTGATTGTTTTACCTTGAAAGAATTTAAGTATTCTTAGGATGAAGATGTGTTCTTATAGGAGATTAAAGTGAATTGCTATGATGTATAATTAATTTGTGATATGTGCCCATGGTGATATGTGTTTGGATTAATATGCAAATATTGCTTGAAAATGAACATGTGTGCATATGTGTGTGAATGTGTTACGGTTTGAGCATGTAGGAGTATGCATGACTCTTAAACATATTGCATGACCATAGGAAGTAATAGCCTTAACCTTTTAATTAACTAGGATTAGAAAATGCAAATGAAAATGCATGGGGTAAGAACATGTGTGTGTGCTACGGTGAAGGCATGTGTGTGCTAAGGTGTGGGCGTGTATGTGTGCCACGGTGATGGAGGAGTGAGTAAGCATGGAGGAGTTTGACTTAGGATAGAAAGAGAGGAGTGGAAGTGAGAATGCATGATGGGGTCTAGTCTAACCTAAGCAGCTTTGTTCCCTTGACCTAAATCTTGCCATGCAAAAAATTTAGAAACCCAAGTTTACCCTCCCTTTTGGTGCTTTGGCCGAACCTCAACCTAAGGGTAGAGGAGGCAACATTCGGTGGCCTTAAATCTATTTTGCCTTAGTTCATTCTCACATTTCATTCCCATCCCATTCACTCACAAATCCAAACACTTTCTAAGGGAACATCAAACCCTTAGAAAAAGAAAAGAAAGAAAGAAGAAGAAGGTGTGGCCGTAGGGAACCAAGAAGGAAGGAGAAGGGAATTAAATCAAGACCTTGAGTTTCTTTGAGGATCAAGCACCTTAGGAGTTAGAGAACCAACTTTCTTGGTAGGTTACATGAAGATCAAGAAGAAAACCATGATAGTTGTATTTTCCTTTGGATTTGTAACTTTCTTTTCTTTTCTCTTGTATGTTTGTTTCATGAGTGCAAGTGTGTCTTAGCCTTAACTATGGACTTCTTGAAATTGATTTGTAATATGTGAACTCATGGACTTTATGTTTCGGTTGAAACTCTTTCTAGTTGATCTTGAAGCTTTTCTAAAACAAACTCTTAAGAGATCTAAAATTGTTACTTGAGATCTTTATAAAAACTAAAATTGAAACTTCATGCATGTTGGATCTTTCTTTAAAACCGTGACCTATGTCGTTTCTATGAATGGTTTTTGTAAATAAATTATGATCTAAGTTTGATTTGCAACTAAGTGAAGATTTTAAGTCTTGCATGTAAATCTCTTTTACTCCCACCGTGATCTATGTGCTTATATGTGAAGGTTTGATTAACAATTTCATGATCTAAAATCATTTGAGGAAGAAACAAGGATTTTTAGTTTTGCATGATAATCTTGTAATGATTTTGGGTGATCTTTGCATGAACATGTTTTCATCCATGATTATTATTTTACAAGTTAGAACATTGAGGTTTGCATGTCAATTTGCAAGAAAAAAAAATTTAAGTTTTCCTATGTGTATGCTACGGTCTAGAGTAAATAATTAGGATAGGAGTCTTTAAAATGACTTTTCTTTTATGAACATGAATTGATTTAAAGATTTGTTTATCCAAGTGTGTTAGCTTGAGGGACACTCGGCCATGAGTGTTGAAAATGTGTTGGTGCTCGAGTATTGGGTGCATGTATGCACTAGGAATAGATTTAGTAATTTTGAGTCCATGCATGTTATTCTTTTTGAAGATTAAGTTATAGATCATGTTTTTATTTTAAGAAAATTATGAGTTGAATTCTAATAAAAGGTTTAGAGAAAACCTCATAAAAGTTCATGCATGTGGGTGTGATTAGATGATGATGTGTTACCTACATGAATTGCTTGAATTGACTGTCCTTAGCATGCCAAAAGTGTACTAAACTTCTTAATTCATATGTGATGTTATTCGGCCTTGAGGTAGGAAATTAGGGAAATATGTTTCATCATCATATAGGTGGCATATAGACTAAGATTAGCTTAAATTAGAGCATGAAGATGCATGTGTAGACTAACCAATTTAAAGGAAAATAAAATAAAATCTTTGAAGTAACTTGTAGCTTTAACTGTTGTTTTGATTTGGGATTAAGAAAATGAAATTGAAGTTGCTAATTTCCTTATGATGTTCACGGTTTCAGTCTTAAAAAGAAATGAAATAATTTCACTGTTTGATGCTTTGATTGTGTGTTGTGTTTTTACAAGATTTACTTGAATAATTCGGTTGATGTGTATTTAGGTGCTTAAATTGATTTTCCTTTTTGAATGATTCATGAAAGTGATTATAATCTATATTTGTGCTCTTATATGTTTGGTACAATGATGTGTTAACTTCTTTTATTCTTTTCGGATTAGGAACAAGAAATAAATAAAATTGATTAAATTGATTTCATGATGTTAATTCTATGATTTTAAGATTTAGAAAATGTTGATTATAGGCAACTCGGTTTTGCCATAGAAATTAAGTTTGAATTATCTTCTTGTGTATGAGTAAATTCGTATGTTGGTGTTGTAATTTAATTAGTTATTTCCTTTAGTCTAAGAGTGTTTTGTGATGTGTGAATGATAAGTGTCTTGGATTTTTATGAACTGGTTAATGTGACCCTAGAGTTTTATCCTTGATTTTTGATGTTTTGAAGAGTATTTTAAGAACTATGTTTCCATGACATGAATATTTTGAATTAAGACTTTATTTGAATAAAAGAACATTTTTTTTTAATCAAACCGTTTTAATTATGGATTAGAGTTGGATCTAAAAGCTTTGAACGATTAACAACGAATTTTCAAAAATGATAACAATAATAAGAAATTGTTTTCAAAAAGTAGATTAAAATGACATATCAAAAACGTTTCTAACGTACGGGAAAAATGTCTTAGTTCGAGCGACGGACGCAATGGGAAGGAGCAAGGATAATAATCGAGAACTCGGGAGAGCTTTCGAATGATCGTCATTGAGGTGAGAGAGGGGCTTATCCTTAAGATGCCGTGGTGATTAGGTAACATATTAGGACGTCCAATCATCTCAAAAATTGGACATCCAATCTCATTTAGCGTAGTGGTGTATGTGATAGCGCATGTTTGATTGCTTTAGCTATCCACCCGAACGACTGAGATTGGGTTATTAAAAATGATGTTATGTTTTTTGAATATTCGTGTTGAATTGTTTGGCTATCTTATGATTGGTTTAATTGTTAATTAGATGCGATATTGTTGAGAGTTATTTGATTGTGCTTTTATAGTTAAATTATGTAAGTGACGAACTAAGAATGAAAAGAAAAGAATAGTGGATTATTCGTAAACGATGAGAATGAAGATGGAAAAGAGATGAGCTATGATGAGAATGATTTATGAGAGAAATAAAGAAGATGATTGAAATTGGAAAGAATGAGAGGAGCTGTTGATGCTGCTGAATCCGAACTAGCGAGGAAGGACCCCAGTGATGCGGCTAAGTCACAATTGGCAACAAGGACAAGGATGGTGTGCCGAACAACAATCGACTTGAACAACGGTGATAATGTTGATTAGCTAATGGCTGATGAGAGCAATGTTGTTGCTATGAGAGAAAGAAAGATGATATGATGGTGTTGCAATGATTCGAGTGATCGTATATGAGTTTTTAGGGGGATTAGATGCGAACGATTAGCGATCGGGTTTCATTGAAGGGATGTACCAAGGATGAACCGATCATTAGGGATAAGCCGTAACTAAAACTCTTTAAAAGACTCTAAAAGACATATACAAACGCGGTGAGGTATGAGAGTCGTCTCGAAGTAGTGGAGAGGAAGATACCCCGGAGTATCTGCGGATATTCGGGTTGTGATTGCAATAGGGGAGGGTAAGGACGGTGATACGTCAAGAAGCCTTGAGTGTTATTCTAGGCGGAACGAATTCCACATGTGGTACGGGCAGATCGGTCTTATGCCGTGGTGAGTTCTGCAGGCCAACTAGAATAGTACTGTCGCCCCCTATGGCAAATCGAGAACAGTGAGAGGGACTGGAGTGGGGCATTTTGTTTGCCACTGCGAGGCAGTGTGCCGTGATTATGATTATGTTATTGAGGCTGAGACCTCCTGGCCTGGGGCCATTTGTGTGTGACAGCTGTCGTGCCCGCACGGTAAAGGTCCTGTACTCCTGTTTGCTTCCGACTAGGTTGGGTGGTGTACCGAGGAGATGTAGACGTGTGTGAGCACAATGATGCTTCCCCCTCATCATTGATGCTAATCGAATTGATAAGATTTAAATAACCTAAATATTTAAAGATAAGTGTATGATAATAAAGATGTTACTGATAATTATGTTAGCTTCGAGTGATGAATAAGTGTTGAGAGTAGGATGGAATATGAGTACTGGTGAAGTACTTGATGAATCTGAAAATGAGGAAAGGAAAGGAAGTCACATGGTGAAGAACGTGATATCCACGAATGTGGAAATATTAATATGAATAATTTAACGTGGTTTACGTTTATATTGATTTGATAAGTCTGTATGGTTTTGATTATATTTGACTGCTTGTTTGATTTTAAGCTGTTACATTGTCTTAATATTTACTTGATGTAATCCCACATAGTCGACATTGCCGTTTTGGGTAGCTCACTCTCTCTCTCCTACATTTCTGCTATGTAAAATTGTGCGAATACCAGATGGATAACATCGCAAGACTCCGGCTGGCTAGAGGAATAGGAGCACCACCAATGAGAGGAGATAACAACACTATGTCGGCCTACGTGGCATTCTTCCTAAGGATCCAGCGCAGAAAGACAGAGTTAACCGGAAGGGCCTCGCCATGGGAAAAGAAGACTGATATTGCACCAGACGATTCTGCGATAGAAGGCCAGAAGAGATAGAGAAGGAGGACGAGTACTTAGATAGTCCGATGACTAGAGATTAGGTAATTCCCTCCTGAGTATTGTACTTCACTACAAGTTATTAGATACACATCTCTACTACGCTGTAACCCCAAACAAGTTTGTAATACTGATGTTTTGAGACTAACTCAAATGGGCCATCTTGTTTAAATGATGTTTTGAAAACGAGTTTCAAAGTGCGATGTCCCGTGACATCTCGGTTTGGAACTTGGAGGGTAACGTGCCTCTGAGAACGCAATGCTTCATAACTCGGTTTCAAATTGAAAATGTTCTCACGGACATGTAACCCCTGTTTTGTAAAAAAAAAAAAATGGCCCCTAATTTTCACTTAAATGATTGTGGTTTTCAAGTTGCCAAATCGGGGTGTTACAATTAACCACTGTAACATGTGTGTTAATCGATTAACCCTAACACATTAATCGATTAGTCACTGCTAAATTCAATTAAAAACTTGTTTTCTCAAAACTAAACCTTTTCTTTCAAACCTTTAAGCCACCTATTGATTTTAGGTTAAGTGAATACTCAAAATATAATATAATCATGCACTTGATAGAGATTCACTACCCTCTAATGACTCTACCCAAACTCATTAAAATAAAAGACTTGAGAGGCTAAAGATATTACAATAAAACACAAACTAAGTCTTCATGAGCTTGCTCTCTCTTCATCAATGTTGAGTGTTGATTATTTGTTGAACTTCTTCAAACTTTAAGCATGATCAAACTATTTGTAGCTTGTTCAAAACCTTTGTCATTATCAAAACCTTCTCACTGGATCTAACAATCTCCCCCTTTTTGAAAATGAAAAACCATGTTTTGAAATTGTTTGAAGTATTTTAGCACTTGGTGAGATTCTTGCTCCCCCTCAATAAATGCTTTTGACATTTGAAATCGAATTGAGATAAGCTTGATTCTCCAATAAGCTTGATTCTCCCCCTATCTTCAACAACTTTGCTCAACCTATATAGAAACAAACAAAACAACCTCTTCTCCCCCTTTTGGCATTATCAAAAAGTAATATATACCAATTGAAATATAAAATTCTAAGCCAAAATAAGAGATAGTCAATGATCATTTCTTCACAACATTGATACCAATTATATTTAATTAATCAAGTAATCAATGATACCAAATGTAAAACTAAAGATCTATACTTTGAAATGTGATACCAATTGGAGAGAAATATAACAATGAAACATAATACCAATTGTAACTAGAAAGTCATCATATCACTTAACAAAGTAAGATATCAATTGTAAAGAAATATCACAATAATCACAATAGCATGATAAACATCTAATGATCACATAATGATACCAATTGAGATTATAAAGAAGTAATACCAATTGTAAAAACAGTACCAATTGTGAAAATCCAACAATATCAATTGTACCAAAATGTAGGAGTTTCACTTGAGATTTGAAGAAGCAAATGAATGAGTAAAACTTGTAAGCCTTTTGCTCTTCAATCATACCTATAAAACAATCATGCTTTGCTTTTTGGTATCCAAATTGTTTTGGATCCATTTTTGTTAGTTAAGGGATTTTCACCTTTCTTAACCCAAACAAAATTTCCTTTAGGTATATCATGCACTTTAATATAACACACATTTGAAGTATGTCCATGAGTGCCACAATAGAAACATGTTGGTGCATTTGAAAAATCAACTTTAGAAAAATCAACAACATTTCTATGAGACGTACTCTTAGCATTAGTATAACCCAAACCAAACTTGTTTGAATTTTCTCTTTGAAAATTTAACAATGTGCGCAATCTAATATCACCACTTGTGAAACTTGGAAGCTTATTTTTCAAAATAGCATTTTCATCTTTAAGCAACTTGCAATTCTCACAATCAACCACAATATTCAATCTACTAGCACAATCACAAGAAGAACTAGCATATATAAGATCAAGAGTTTCATTTTGAAGATTAAGCTCATCAACTTGTTTTTGAAGTTCTAAAATCTCTTGTTGATGTTTCAAAATGAGCTTCTTCCTTTCAATGTTTTTTAAAGCTAGTTTCTTAAGATGTTCATGAATTTCTTCATAAGCATTATATAAAATTTCATATTTGGAAGAAATTTCGGATTTAGTTTCACTTACATCACTTTCGTCGCTTTGTTCACTTGATTCATCATTTGAACTTTCCTCTTCATCTACTAGAGCTATCAAGTTGAGACAAGCGGCTTCTTCATCATCCGAAGAACTATTTGATGTGGTTTTCTTGTCTTCTTCATCATCACTATTCCAAACTATGTATGCCCTTTTGTGTTTTGCATTTTTCTTCTCTTTTTCCTTCTTCTTGAGTAACTTAGAGCATGCATACTTGAGATGGCCGGGCTTTCCACATTCATGGCAAACTACTCCTTCTTTTGTTGTCTTGGTCTTGTAGTGTGGGGAATTCTTCTCTTTACTTTTGTCTTTGTTCAACCTTCCTTTTCTCCTTAGAAGCTTGCTAAAATTTCTTAGTAGAAGTTTCATCTCTTCTTCAACAATGTCCGAATCGGAATCTTCATTATCATTACTATCGGAACTCTCTTCTTTTTTATATGAACTTTTGGCTTTAAGAGCAATTCCTTTTCTTTCCTTGTACTTATCCGACTCTTCATGCATATGCAAACGTCCAAGCTCCATTTCATGTTCTTGAAGCTTTCCGAAAAGTGTAGCTAAGTCCATGGTGTCCAAGTCCTTTGATTCAACAATTGCGGTAACCTTGGGTTGCCATTCCCTACTTAGACATCTTAAAACTTTGTTAACAAGTTCACAATTCATGAAAGTTTTTCCAAGAGCAATGAGATGATTAATAATATGAGTAAAACGTTTTTGCATAATACATATAGATTCATTAGGCAACATACGAAACAATTCATATTCATGCATCAAAGAATTTAATCTAGCACGCCTAACTTCACTAGTGCCTTCATGTGTGACTTGCAAGGTGTCCCACATTTTTTTGGCATTAAGACATTGGGAGACTCTAAAGAACTCATCATAAGATAAAGCGGAGGTGATGATATTCTTTGCTTTTAAATCATATTGAATTTTCCTTTTATCATCATCGGTCCACTTATCTTTGGGGGTTAGTGTAGATACACCTTCTACTTCTTTTGAGGGAATATGAGGACCATTCTCAATGGCTTCCCAAATGTTAATGTCTATGGCTTCTATAAAGATTCTCATTCTAACTTTCCAATAAGCATAACCCTCTCCATCAAACATAGGAGGGCGGCTAATTGAAGCACCTTCACCACCAAAGGGATTCGTAGAACCCATTGTAGTTTCCTCAAGGATCTTAACGAAAAAGCTCTATGCTCGTGTCTTTTGACCGAGCTCTGATACCAATTGTAAGAACCAACAATCGGTGGGTGAAATAACTAGGAGACACTAGGAGAACACCTAGAAGGGGGGGTTGAATAGGTGTTAGAGAAACCTTGAAAGATTTTCAAATAAACAAATCGAAACGATTAAAACAAAATGATTTTTACAAAAATATACTGATTAATCGATTAATTTCAGTACTAATCGATTAATGCCGAAGCTTACTTTCAAACTAATCGATTAACTAAGGTACTAATCGATTAATGTCGAAAGCAACTTAAAAACTAATCGATTAACAATCAACTTAATCGATTAATCTGAACAGTATCTGATGAAAATTCAGTTTTAATCAAATACGAAAATCAATCAATTAACACATATGATCAGAGATAAAGCGAAATTGATTAACACCAATATTCTTATTGACTACCTAGGTTATGAAAATGATTTTCCCAAAATCAATTTGCACAATTAAGATTCAATTCAATCAATTATGAAAATCAATCTTTTCTAGGTTTTCAACCAAGAACAATATTGAAATGACTTGAATGTAAAGAGTTAAGAGTTTAGAGATACTGCACAGTGATTTATCCTGGTTCACTTTCATCCACTTGAAAGCTACATCAAGTCCCCTCTTAAACCAAGAGAGATTCTTCACTATGAGGAATTAGAGTTCTCAAATTACAAGTAAATGCCTCTCAAGACTCCATTCTTGATAGCCTATAAGAGATACCACACCCTTGCCTTGCAATCCTATTGAATCTAATCTAACCTCTTCTCTTGCTTGTTGATATCCCCACAACAAGTCTTCCAATTGCTTTGAGATGCTTCAAAGACTTCCACTTGCTTGATGATGCCTCACACCAAGACTTCCAATTGCTTGTTATCACAACAAGACTTCCAATTTCTTGTTAACACAACAAGACTTCCAAGACTTCTTTTGCTTGATGAACAACCACCAAGTCTTCCTTGTGTTGTAGATAGCTTGCCTTCTTTGCAATGATTACAACTCAAATGAAAACAATAACAATCCTATGAATCTCTTTCAATAGCTATGAAAATATCAACGTAAGTGATGAGCATTTTATTTCCCATTATTCCTTGCATTAATTCACTCCTATTATTGATACTTGTTGCCTATTTGACATTGTTTAGCTTGATTTAGTGATTTAGAGTTTATTGGACTACTATTCTGAATATTGTTTAATTTGGGATTATTTAGCCTAATTAATTCTATTTCTATTTTCAGGTCATATTTGGCACAAGGGCTTTTTGGACATTTTGGGAATGAAGATTTAATTTTGGAAGAGAAGATATATGATGAAGTGAAGATTGTAATCTATCTTTAGGAATAATTGAGATTTAGTTTATATCTTTTAAGATTTAGATTTTATCTATAGGATATTTTTATATTTAATTTAGAGATAAGCTTTCCTTAGGATTTGGGCCCATGATTTAGGCCCGTTTTGTGATTTAAAAAGCCAAATTCGTGTAGACCCGGGGGAGACCTTCCATTCACGTTTTTTACATTCTCTCTCATAGAGAAGGCTTAGTTTTGCTCTCCAAGCTTGTGGAGGCTGCTAGGGTTTCTCTCTCTTCCCTTTTTTCTACACGTTTTTGACTTATTTCATCATGGAAGGCTAAACTCTTAGGTTAAATCCCTTTGGTAATGTATCACATACTCTTGAGGTTTTGTTCTTAATGCTATTTCGTTTTTATTCACTGTTTTCATGCTTATTGATATGTTATGGTTCGCTTAGTTCCATTATATAGAGATAATCCATGTGTATGAATGCTTAATTTATGCAAACTCGTAAAAACTCCATGCTTTGGCTTTTAATGCTTAATTAGAGGTTTGGGTTTTGGGGTGAGAATTGAATTTTCGCTTAGTATTTAATTCTCACGAGTTGGACAGTGAAGAGGAAAGAAATTGATCTTTTGTGACCGATGATAGAGTTGTGAACGCGAGCCAAAGGGGTTTATCCGCTTTTCCTTATCTGTTTCTTCGTTTTAATTTAATTCTGTTTTGATTTCAATTATTCAATATTCAATATAAAAAAAACCCCCTGTTTTCTATGCATACTATGTGTTCGACCTTTTGCTTGATAAGATATTCCTTGGGAGACGACCTAGGAGTCACTTCCTAGTACTATACTTTAACTGTTTTTATTTGTATCGGGTACGGCCTCGATGAAATTTGGCGCCGTTGCCGGGGAATATCGGTTCTTGCCAAAGGTCATTAGTAGTTAGTTAGTGTCGTAGTTAGTATAGTTATTATAGTGTGTCGTGTCTGATTTAGGGTCTAGTAGTCAATTCTGATAACCGGTTGAAGTTGCACTGTTTGCTGTTTTGCTATTTTGTTGCAATTAGTGTATTTGATTGATTCTGTGGTTGCTAGTTCACATAGTTGTGGGTGGAATTTTTCCACGAAAATTTATATCCACACTACTTTTATCATATAAAAAGGTTTCGAGGCACCACGATCACTCAGATCATCACTGGTTGTGAGTTCCAGAAAAATTTTCCAAGTTTTAGCAGCACTTTCTTCAAATCGTCGCAACTTTTGACCCGTAACTCGGAATTTGACGAATTTTATATCAAATCGAAGGGAATTTTCTGAATAATCTGATTTTTCTCACTTTGTAAGAAAACTCCTTCGTCTGGATCCTGAAAAAGCCGTTTTACTATTTCTTTTTTATTTTACAAGTTTTATTTTCTTAGTTTTTGGTCTCTGATTTAATTGTTTGACTTGGTTCCCTTATGAATTTTGTCCTCAAACTTTTTGTGGTATGTTTTCATGATTTTAGGGTGCTGAAAAAAATAAAGGAAAAAATTTTAAAAAATAAAAAAATTTTGTTGCCTATTTTGGTCATGTATATTAGTGACAGTTTGCTATGCTTAATGGTGTTCTGTTCAGTACATGACTAGGGGCAACCCAAGCTACTTGCATCCATATAACCTTGAAATTGATAGAACTTATCACAGACTAGTTAGACAAAATAGGAACCAGTCCATAGGTAGTGAGTCTATTGAGTCTTTACATAGTGAGTCTGCTTTTTCTTTTTCTTCTATTCCTATAAATTCTGATTCTTATTCTGATTATTCTGAAAATATGGCTCAACCTCCACCACGTGAGAGGACATTGAGGGAGCTGGCTGCACCTGATTTCACTATTGAAGATTTGTGCATCTAGTATCCCGATGACCCGTATGAGCTAAGGTCTGGACTAATTCATTTGTTGCCCAAGTTTAATGGTCTTGCAGGTGAGGATCCTCATAAACATCTCAAGCAGTTCCATATTGTCTGTGCTACTATGAAACCACATGATGTGCAAGAGGATCATGTTTGTCTTAAGGCATTCCCACACTCCCTAGAGGGGCTAGCCAAGGATTGGTTGTACGATCTGGCCCCTGGTTCTATCACAGTCTGGGATGACCTGAAGAGGGCATTTTTGGAGAAATTCTTCCCTGCATGCAGAACAACGGCAATCCGAAAGGATATATCAGGCATCAGGCAACAAAGTGGAGAAAGTCTCTATGAGTATTGGGAGAGATTCAAGAGACTGTGTGCGAGCTGCCCCCACCATCAGATCTCAGAGCAGCTGCTTATTCAATATTTCTATGAAGGTCTCAACCTCATGGAGAGAAACATGCTTGATGCTGCAAGTGGTGGTGCCCTAGGAGACATGACACCTTTAGAAGCCAGAGTCAAGATTGAGAAGATGGCTTCCAATTGTCAACAATTCCATGCAAGGGGCAACAGCGATGCAATCATAGTGAGAGGAGTGAATGATGTTGGCACAAGTTCTGGTAAGGTTGAGAAGCTTGAACAGAAGATAGATTCACTTACAACTTTGGTCACTCAATTGGCCATCAACCAGAAGAAGTTGTCCCTGCCTGCTAGATTATGTGGCATATGCACATCCGCTGAGCACCCCACAGATGCATGCCCTTCTGTGCAGCAGCAGCCCACGACTGGTGCTGACCAACCTGAGGCATATGCCGCCAACATCTTCAATAGTAGAAACCAGCAGCCACAGAACTTTGATCTCTCTACCAATAGATACAACCCTGGTTGGAGGAACCATCCCAACCTGAGATGGTCTGATCAGCAGCAACCTTCACAGGTTCAATTTCAGAACAATTCTAGACCACCATATGTACCTCCTCCAGTCCAGCAACAGAGACAACAACAGGCTAATTCTGCACCACCAGCTCCTACTACTGAGCAGCAACCTTCATTGGAAGAGCTGATGAAACAGATGACCATGCAAAATCTCCAATTCCAACAGGAAACTAGAGCATCCATTCAAAGACAAGAGGCCTCCATTCAATCTTTGACCAATCAGATGGGACAGATGGCAACAGCAATCAACACTATGCAATCTCAGAATTCTAACAAGTTGCCATCCCAAACAGTGATCAATCCAAACCAGAATGTGAATGCCATTAGTCTAAGGTCAGGGAAGCAGATTGTCACACCCACACCAGAATCTGACCTCAACAAAGATGATCTAGTTTCAACCAACAAGAAGAGCCAAATGGTCGAGGATAGTGAGCACACAAGTACCAGAAAATCCAATCCAGCTCAGCCTTCCACAAGCACAACACCTGCTGCTGCCCAACAACCACCCCCCATTCCTCTTCCTTTCCCACCAAGGGGGGTGACTCAAAGCAAGAAAATGGAAGAGATTGACAAAGAGATACTTGACACATTCAGGAAGGTGGAATCCAACATACCCCTTCTTGATGCAATCAAGCAAATTCCAAGGTATGCAAAGTTCTTGAAGGATCTATGCACACACAAACGGAAGCTCAAGGGCAATGAGAGGATCAACATGGGAAGAAATGTCTCTGCTCTTATAGGTAAACTCGTCCCTCATATTCCTGAAAAGTGTAAGGATCCTGGAACTTTCTCTGTGCCTTGTATCATAGGTAATACTAAATTTGAGAATGCTTTGCTAGATTTAGGAGCATCTATTAATGTTATGCCTATGTCTGTTTTCAAGTCTCTTTCACTTGGACCCCTTCAACCTACGGGTGTGGTTATTCACTTGGCAAATAGATCTACTGCCTACCCCGCAGGTTTGATAGAGGATGTCTTGGTTCGGGTTGAAGAGCTTATCTTTCCTGCTGATTTTTATATTCTTGATATGGAAGAGGACACCTCTCGTAGTGTTGTCCCTATCATATTAGGGAGACCATTTTTGAAAACAGCCCGAACCAAGATAGATGTGCATGCAGGTACACTTTCTATGGAATTTGATGACAGTGTGGTTCGATTCAATATTTTTGATGCTATGAAACATTTTTCTGATGACCACTCTGTTTTTCATGTTGACTTGATTGATGATCTGATTGATGAGCATGTTCTAGACTTTTTGCATGATTATGATTTGCCATCTTTCACTAGCTCATTTACTTGTTCTGCATGTTCTGATTCCGAAATGTGCACTGCATGCATTGAAATTGACCAGTTTTTAAATTCTGCTACTGCATCTGTTGATTCATATGATATAGATTCAGATCATGCTAACCCCATTTCTGTTTTGCATGAGTCTAATTCACTTGTTCAGGTGCATGCGGCAGAATCCAATTCTGCTGCTCCTTTAGTTCCATCTGTGATGCAGGCACCTTTATTGGACCTGAAGCCCCTTCCTCCTCATCTCAAATATGCTTACTTGGAGGCTGAGCAGAAACTTCCAGTGATCATCTCTACCTCCCTTTCTGTTGATCAAGAGAAGCAGCTGCTGGATGTGATTAGAGCAAACAAAAGGGCAATAGGATGGACTTTGGCAGACATACCTGGTATTAGCCCCTCCATGTGCATGCATCGGATTTTACTGGAGGATGGGGCTAAACCAGTGAGACAACCCCAGAGACGGTTGAACCCCCAGATTCTTGATGTGGTGAAGAAAGAGGTCACCAAGCTGCTGCAAGCTGGCATTATCTACCCCATTTCAGACAGCACTTGGGTAAGCCCGGTTCAAGTAGTTCCCAAGAAGTCTGGGGTGACAGTTGTCAAAAATGAGAAGGATGAGCTGATTCCCACTAGAGTGCAGAACAGTTGGAGAGTCTGCATTGATTATAGGAAGCTCAACCAGGCGACCCGCAAGGATCACTTTCCTCTTCCCTTCATTGATTAGATGTTGGAGCGCCTGGCAGGTAAATCTCACTATTGCTTCTTAGATGGTTTCTCTGGTTATTTCCAAATCTGTATTGCACCAGAGGACCAACATAAGACTACATTTACCTGTCCTTTTGGTACATTTGCTTATAGGAAGATGCTTTTTGGCCTATGCAATGCTCCTGGCACTTTTCAAAGATGTATGATGAGTATTTTTAATGACTTACTTGAGCATTGCATAGAGGTCTTCATGGATGATTTTAGTGTATATGGTTCCTCTTTTGATGCATGTCTTGATAGTTTGTCTAAGGTGCTTAATAGATGCATTGAGACTAACCTTGTCTTGAATTTTGAAAAATGTCATTTTATGGTAGAACAAGGCATAGTCTTAGGGCACATTATTTCGCATAAGGGCATAGAGGTTGACCCTGCTAAGCTGCATGTAATATCACATTTGCCTTACCCCTCTTGCGTGCGAGAGGTGCGTTCTTTTCTTGGCCATGCAGGTTTCTATCGCAGGTTTATTCAGAACTTTAGCAAGATAGCCCTTCCACTATCCAACTTGCTTCAAAAGGATACCGCATTTGAGTTTAGAGACCAATGCAAGAAAGCATTTGATGAGCTAAAGAGAGCACTCACCACCACTCCCATCATCCAACCACCTGACTGGACCCTCCCATTTGAGCTCATGACCGATGCCTCGAATTATGCTTTGGGAGCAGTTCTCTCCCAAAGGGTTGGTAAGCTGTCTCATGTGATTTATTATGCATCTAGGACTTTAGATTCAGCACAAGTTAATTACACCACAACTGAAAAAGAGCTGCTAGCCATTGTCTTTGCACTTGATAAGTTTAGATCATATCTGTTAGGTTCGAAGGTTGTGGTGTATACTGATCATGCTGCCCTGAAGTATCTTTTGAAAAAGACAGATTCCAAACCTAGGTTGATTAGGTGGATGTTGCTCCTCCAGGAGTTTGATCTTGAGATTCAGGATCGGAGTGGTGCACATAACCTTGTCGCAGACCACTTGAGTAGAATAGAGAGAGAGGAGGATGCATTTCCTATCCGGGATGACTTCCCGGATGAGCAGCTTTTAGTTTTGCATGTTTCACATCCCCCTCCCCTTATTCCTTGGTTTGCTGATATTGTAAATTATATAGTTGCATATGTTTTTCCACCCTTGGCATCCAAAGCTCAAAGAGACAAATTGAAGAGCGATGCCAAGTATTATGTATGGGATGACCCCTATTTGTGGCGTTTTTGCAGTGATCAGGTCATTCGCAGGTGCATTCCAGACCAGGAGATCCAATCGGTTCTCCAATTTTGCCATGCTTCACCAGTTGGAGGCCACCTTGGCACTCAAAGGACAGCACGAAAGGTGCTGGATTCTGGATTTTATTGGCCTACCATCTTCAAGGATGCAAGCAAAATCTGCAACTCATGTGAGCAATGTCAAAGGGCAGGAGGCACCCTATCTTGGAGGCAACAGATGCCGCAACAACCTATGTTGTTCTGTGAGGTGTTTGATGTCTGGGGTATAGATTTCATGGGCCCCTTTCCTGTTTCTTTAGGTTTTTATTATATCTTACTTGCTGTGGATTATGTATCCAAATGGGTGGAAGCTAAGGCCACCAGGACTAATGATGCTCAGGTTGTTGTAGATTTTGTCAGGACTAATATCCTTTGCAGGTTTGGCATACCTAGAGCCATAGTCAGTGATCAAGGCACACACTTCTGCAATAGATCCATGCAAGCTTTGCTCAAGAAGTATGGGGTTGTGCACAAAGTTTCTACACCATATCACCCCCAAACCAATGGGCAAGCTGAGATTTCAAACAGAGAGATCAAGCGGATTTTGGAGAAGATGGTGAAGCCTAATAGAAAGGATTGGAGCACACGATTGGAGGATGCTCTATGGGCCCATCGGACTGCTTACAAGGCACCCATAGGGATGTCACCCTATCGGGTTGTCTTTGGTAAGGCGTGCCACCTACCTGTGGAGATAGAGCACCGTGCATATTGGGCTGTGAAGCAATGTCACTTAGCTCTTGATCAAGCGGGTGAGGAGAGGAAGCTGCAGTTGAGTGAGCTAGATGAGATCCGTTTGGAGGCCTATGAGAATTCCAAGTTCTACAAAGAGAAGACCAAGAAGCTCCATGATAGCTCAATTTGCAGAAAGGAGTTCTTGGTTGGTCAAAAAGTGTTGCTCTACAACTCTAGGCTTGGAATCATGAGTGGAAAGCTCCGCTCTAAATGGATTGGACCGTTTGTAGTCACCCAGGTGTTTCCTTATGGCACTGTGGAGATCAAGAGTGAGTCCACAGACAAGAGCTTCAAAGTCAATGGCCACCGACTCAAGCCTTTCCTAACCTCTCCTACTTTGGATGATGCACCTGTGGAGGAGGCCTCATTGGTCGACCCCATTTTTGACCCACCATGATTTCGGGAGTCTTCTTTTCTCCTTCCTTACTCTTTTTATTGCACTTGTCTATATCTGTCTGATTCTGCTATTTGTGTTCCATTGAGGACGATGTGTGATTTAAGTGTGGGGGGGAGAGTAGTTTAGGTTGCATATTTTTGCTTTGATTTTTTAGGTTTTGCTAAGTTTTGGGCATTTTCTTGCATGTTTTTGCTTCATTTTAGTAGAGTCTTGGTATCTTGTGTCTGAATTCATGCATTTCTGTGTGTAAAGTTGCTTTTGATAATTAAGAGGTGGTAACACTGTGATAGAATTGTCCCTTTTGTGAGGATTTGAGCCTTAATTGTGGGTGGATTGCTATATATGCCACCTAATTTTTCTTTCATGTGTGATTGCACTCTGGATTACTTGCACTCTAGAACTTGACTTGACTCTTGTTGATACTTGATATTCCCATGCACATTTTGAAATTATTTAGGCATTGTTTTTTTTCTTGAATAAGCCACTAGCCATATGAGCCTACCTTGAATGAATTTATCCTTTGATAGCCCCTTTGAGCCTTTATATCCCTTTTCTTTGTTCTTTAGCTCATTACAAGCCTATGACTGAAAAACCATGATTGTCCTAACCTTAGGGAATGTTGGAGCTTTGGAATTGTTTTGGGAATGGGTATTAAGTAAGCGAGGGTGCTTTGTTCTTCATCTCTTGTGAGTTCTGGGTTTTGCCTCTATGGTCGGTGAAGTAATTATGGCTTTATCTCATTATGCCATTTTTGTTGTTTCTTCTTCCCTTTCGTTCATGAAGTTCTGCAATGAAAAAAAAAATTGAAAAAATGAATGATGAAAAAAAAAGAGGAAGAAGAAAAAAAAAGAATAAAAGGTTGATTGAGGCATGGAGGTTTGGAATTAGAGGTTGTTGTTATGTTTACCATTTCATTCTGGGGTGGATTGTGCTTATTTTTTTACTTGTTCCCCATTGCTCCTCTATTCCTTGGGTTTTAGCTACATTTCCCATATTTTTATCCTACCTTGTCCTTGGCCCCATTACTACCCTGAAAAGACCTTTTGATCTTAGTGTGCATGTGTATTGATTGTTGATGTTAGAGGCTTGTCAAGCTTATGGTTGTGTTTGTTTTTCATGATGTGCCTTGAGTGTAAACACTGATTAACCTTAAACACTTGAGTGTAAACACTTTTGAGTGATCCTTGTGAGTTTCTATCATCTTTGTGACTACCCTCTTGATGTCATTGGTTTTCTTTGCATATTTGAAATAATTGGATGACGCTCATGAATGCCTTGATTCTTTGGTCCTTATTTTCTTCGTGTGCTCGATTTTGCCCATTTCTTTGCATTTCCTAGAATTCATTGTGAAGTATGTAATCTCTTAGGTTTGTATTCATTAGTTTTAGTAATCTTGTTACATGATTCACTTTGGTGCATATTGATTTTCTCAGTCCTAATTCTTAGTTTTGCCCAGGAGTGCAAAAGGATAAGTGTGGGGGTGTTTGATGAGCATTTTATTTCCCATTATTCCTTGCATTAATTCACTCCTATTATTGATACTTGTTGCCTATTTGACATTGTTTAGCTTGATTTAGTGATTTAGAGTTTATTGGACTACTATTCTGAATATTGTTTAATTTGGGATTATTTAGCCTAATTAATTCTATTTCTATTTTCAGGTCATATTTGGCACAAGGGCTTTTTGGACATTTTGGGAATGAAGATTTAATTTTGGAAGAGAAGATATATGATGAAGTGAAGATTGTAATCTATCTTTAGGATTAGTTGAGATTTAGTTTATATCTTTTAAGATTTAGATTTTATCTATAGGATATTTTTAGATTTAATTTAGAGATAAGCTTTCCTTAGGATTTGGGCCCATGATTTAGGCCCGTTTTGTGATTTAAAAAGCCAAATTCGTGTAGACCCGGGGGGAGACCTTCCATTCACGTTTTTTACATTCTCTCTCATAGAGAAGGCTTAGTTTTGCTCTCCAAGCTTGTGGAGGCTGCTAGGGTTTCTCTCTCTTCCCTTTTTTCTACACGTTTTTGACTTATTTCATCATGGAAGGCTAAACTCTTAGGTTAAATCCCTTTGGTAATGTATCACATACTCTTGAGGTTTTGTTCTTAATGCTATTTCGTTTTTATTCACTGTTTTCATGCTTATTGATATGTTATGGTTCGCTTAGTTCCATTATATAGAGATAATCCATGTGTATGAATGCTTAATTTATGCAAACTCGTAAAAACTCCATGCTTTGGCTTTTAATGCTTAATTAGAGGTTTGGGTTTTGGGGTGAGAATTGAATTTTCGCTTAGTATTTAATTCTCACGAGTTGGACAGTGAAGAGGAAAGAAATTGATCTTTTGTGACCGATGATAGAGTTGTGAACGCGAGCCAAAGGGGTTTATCCGCTTTTCCTTATCTGTTTCTTCGTTTTAATTTAATTCTGTTTTGATTTCAATTATTCAATATTCAATATAAAAAAAACCCCCTGTTTTCTATGCATACTATGTGTTCGACCTTTTGCTTGATAAGATATTCCTTGGGAGACGACCTAGGAGTCACTTCCTAGTACTATACTTTAACTGTTTTTATTTGTATCGGGTACGGCCTCGATCAGTAAGAGATTCAAAGATACTTGATCAAAGAATATGAAAGTTAAAAGCTTTGATCTATGAAAGTGAGAGAGAATAAAGTGGCTTGATTCTTTGTAAAATGAATATCAAAATGATGTATTATGTGTTCTAATCTATTCACAAAGGTTAGGAAAAAGTTTATATAGAATACACAAAAGTTAGAAAACAATAGAAATTGATTTTGCCTTCAAAAGCTTATTTTAAAAACTGATTCTGCACGTGTTAATCGATTAACACATGGCTTAATCGATTAACCACTGTAACATGTGTGTTAATCGATTAACCCTAACACATTAATCGATTAGTCACTGCTAAATTCAATTAAAAACTTGTTTTCTCAAAACTAAACCTTTTCTTTCAAACCTTTAAGCCACCTATTGATTTTAGGTTAAGTGAATACTCAAAATATAATATAATCATGCACTTGATAGAGATTCACTACCCTCTAATGACTCTACCCAAACTCATTAAAATAAAAGACTTGAGAGGCTAAAGATATTACAATAAAACACAAACTAAGTCTTCATGAGCTTGCTCTCTCTTCATCAATGTTGAGTGTTGATTGTTTGTTGAACTTCTTCAAACTTTAAGCTTGATCAAACCATTTGTAGCTTGTTCAAAACCTTTGTCATTATCAAAACCTTCTCACTGGATCTAACAAAGCCTTCTCTAAGAGAGAGAATGTAAAAACGTGATTACGGAAGGTGGCTCCTAGGGTTTACACGAAATTGGCTAATTAAATCACAAAACGGGCCTAAATCATGGGCCCAAATCCTAAGGAAAGCTAATCTCTAAATTAAATCTAAAAATATCCTATAGATAAAATCTAAATCTTAAAAGATATAAACTAAATCTCAAATAATCCTAAAGATAGATTACAATCTTCACTTCATCATATATCTTCTCTTCCAAAATTAAATCTTCACTCCCAAAATGCCCAAAAAGCCCTTGTGTCAAATATGACCTGAAAATAGAAATAGAATTAATTAGGCTAAATAATCCCAAATTAAACAATATTCAGAATATTAGTCCAATAAACTCTAAATCACTAAATCAAGCTAAACAATGTCAAATGGGCAACAAGTATCAATAATAGGAGTAAAATAATGCAAGGAATAATGGGAAATAAAATGCTCGTTAAACACCCCCACACTTATCCTTTTGCACTCCTGGGCAAAACTAAGAATTAGGACTGAGAAGATCAATATGCACCAAAGTGAATCATGCAATCAAGATTACTACAACTAATGAATGCAAACCTAAGAGATTACATACTTCACAATGAATTCTAGGAAATGCAAATAAATGGGCAAAATCGAGCACACGAAGAGAATAAGGACCAAAGAATCAAGGCATCCATGAACATCATCCAATTATTTCAAATATGCAAAGAAAACCAATGACATCAAGAGGGTAGTCACAAAGATGATAGAAACTCACAAGGATCACTCAAAAGTGTTTACACTCAAGTGTTTAAGGTTAATCAGTGTTTACACTCAAGGCACATCATGAAAAACAAACACAACCATAAGCTTGACAAGCCTCTAACATCAACAATCAACACACATGCACAAAATGATCAAAAGGTCTTTTAGGGGTTGTAATGGGGCCAAGGACAAGGTAGGATAACAATATGGGAAATGTAGCTAAAACCCAAGGGAATAGAGGAGCAATGGGGAATAAGTAAAAAATAAGCACAATCCACCCCAGAATGAAATGATAAACATAACAACAACCTCTAATTCCAATCCTCTATGCCTCAATCAACCTTTTATTATTTTTTTCTTTTTTTTCTCTTTTTTCTTTCTTTCTTTTTTTTTTTGCATTGCATAACTTCATGAACGAAAGGGAAGAAGAAACAACAAAAATGACATAATGAGATAAAGCCATAATTACATCACCGACCATAGAGGCAAAACCCAGAACTCACAAGAGATGAAGAACAAAGCACCCTCGCTTACTTAATACCCATTCCAAAACAATTCCAAAGCTCCAACATTCCCTAAGGTTAGGACAATCATGGTTTTTCAGTCATAGGCTTGTAATGAGCTAAAGAACAAAGAAAAGGGATATAAAGGCTCAAAGGGGCTATCAAAGGATAAATTCATTCAAGGTAGGCTCATATGGCTAGTGGCTTATTCAAGAAAAACAATGCCTAAATCATTTCAAAATGTGCATGGGAATATCAAGTATCAACAAGAGTCAAGTCAAGTTCTAGAGTGCAAGTAATCCAGAGTGCAATCACACATGAAATAAAATTAGGTGGCATATATAGCAATCCACCCACAATTAAGGCTCAAATCCTCACAAAAGGGACAATTCTATCACAGTGTGACCACCTCTTAATTATCAAAAGCAACTTTACACACAGAAATGCATGAATTAAGACACAAGATACCAAGACTCTACTAAAATGAAGCAAAAACATGCAAGAAAATGCCCAAAACTTAGCAAAACCTAAAAAAATCAAAGCAAAAATATGCAACCTAAACTACTCTCCCCCCACACTTAAATCACACATTGTCCTCAATGTAAAACAACCAGAAAATCCAAACAGACATACCAGCCAGCAGATATAGACAAGTGCAATAAAAAGAGTAAGGAAGGAGAAAAGAAGACTCCCTAAGTCATGGTGGGTCAAAAGTGGGGTCGACCAATGAGGCTTCCTCCACAGGCGCATCATCCAAAGTAGGAGAGGTTAGGAAAGGCTTGAGTCGGTGGCCATTGACTTTGAAGCTCTTATCTGTGGACTCACTCTTGATCTCCACAGTGCCATAAGGAAACACCTGGGTGACTACAAACAGTCCAATCCACTTAGAGCGGAGCTTTCCACTCATGAGTCCAAGCCTAGAGTTGTAGAGCAACACTTTTTGACCAACCAAGAACTCCTTTCTGGAAATTGAGCTATCATGGAGCTGTTTGGTCTTCTCTTTGTAGAACTTGGAGTTCTCATAGGCCTCCAAACGGATCTCATCTAGCTCACTCAACTGCAGCTTCCTCTCCTCACCCACTTGATCAAGAGCTAAGTTACATTGCTTCACAGCCCAATATGCACGATGCTCTATTTCCACAGGCAGGTGGCATGCCTTACCAAAGACAACTCGATAAGGTGACATCCCTATGGGTGCCTTGTAAGCAGTCCGATGGGCCCATAGAGCATCCTCCAATCGTGTGCTCCAATCCTTTCTATTAGGCTTCACCATCTTCTCCAAAATCCGCTTGATCTCTCTGTTTGAAATCTCAGCTTGCCCATTGGTTTGGGGGTGATATGGTGTAGAAACTTTGTGCACAACCCCATACTGCTTGAGCAAAGCTTGCATGGATCTATTGCAGAAGTGTGTGCCTTGATTACTGACTATGGCTCTAGGTATGCCAAACCTGCAAAGGATATTAGACCTGACAAAATCTACAACAACCTGAGCATCATTAGTCCTGGTGGCCTTAGCTTCCACCCATTTGGATACATAATCCACAACAAGTAAGATATAATAAAAACGAAAAGAAACAGGAAAGGGGCCCATGAAATCTATACCCCAGACATCAAACACCTCACAGAACAACATAGGTTGTTGCGGCATCTGTTGCCTCCAAGATAGGGCGCCTCCTGCTCTTTGATATTGCTCACATGAGCTGCAGATGTTGCTTGCATCCTTGAAGATGGTAGGCCAATAAAATCCAGAATCCAACACCTTTCGTGCTGTCCTTTGAGTGCCAAGGTGGCCTCCAACTGGTGAAGCATGGCAAAACTGGAGAACCGATTGGATCTCATGATCTGGAATGCACCTGCGAATGACCTGATCACTGCAAAAACGCCACAAATAGGGGTCATCCCATACATAATACTTGGCATCGCTCTTAAGTTTGTCTCTTTGAGCCTTGGATGCCAAGGGTGGAAAAACAGATGCAACTAGATAATTTACAATATCAGCAAACCAAGGAGTAAGGGGAGGGGGATGTGAAACATGCAAAGCTAAAAGCTGCTCATCCGGGAAGTCATCCCGGATAGGAAGTGCATCCTCCTCTCTCTCTATTCTGCTCAAGTGGTCTGCGACAAGGTTATGTGCACCACTCCGATCCTGAATCTCAAGATCAAACTCCTGGAGGAGCAACATCCACCTAATCAACCTAGGTTTGGAATCTGTCTTTTTCAAAAGATACTTCAGAGCAGCATGATCAGTATACACTACAACCTTGGAACCTAACAGATATGATCTAAACTTATCAAGTGCAAAGACAATGGCTAACAGCTCTTTTTCAGTTGTGGTGTAATTAACTTGTGCTGAATCTAAAGTCCTAGATGCATAATAAATCACATGAGACAGCTCACCAACCCTTTGGGAGAGAACTGCTCCCAAAGCATAATTCGAGGCATCGGTCATGAGTTCAAATGGGAGGGTCCAGTCAGGTGGTTGGATGATGGGAGTGGTGGTGAGTTCTCTCTTTAGCTCATCAAATGCCTTCTTGCATTGGTCTCCAAACTCAAATGTGGTATCCTTTTGAAGCAAGTTGGATAGTGGAAGGGCTATCTTGCTAAAGTTCTGAATAAACCTGCGATAAAAACCTGCATGGCCAAGAAAAGAACGCACCTCTCGCACGCAAGAGGGGTAAGGCAAATGTGATATTACGTGCAGCTTAGCAGGGTCAACCTCTATGCCCTTATGCGAAATAATGTTCCCTAAGACTATGCCTTGTTCTACCATAAAGTGACATTTTTCAAAATTCAAGACAAGGTTAGTCTCAATGCACCTATTAAGCACCTTAGACAAACTATCAAGACATGCATCAAAAGAGGAACCATATACACTAAAATCATCCATGAAGACCTCTATGCAATGCTCAAGTAAGTCATTAAAAATACTCATCATACATCTTTGAAAAGTGCTAGGAGCATTGCATAGGCCAAAAGGCATCTTCCTATAAGCAAATGTACCAAAAGGACAGGTAAATGTGGTCTTATGTTGGTCCTCTGGTGCAATACAGATTTGGAAATAACCAGAGAAACCATCTAAGAAGCAATAGTGAGATTTACCTGCCAGGCGCTCCAACATCTGATCAATGAAGGGAAGAGGAAAGTGATCCTTGCGGGTCGCCTGGTTGAGCTTCCTATAGTCAATGCAGACTCTCCAACTGTTCTGCACTCTAGTGGGAATCAGCTCATCCTTCTCATTTTTGACAACTGTCACCCCAGACTTCTTGGGAACTACTTGAACCGGGCTTACCCAAGTGCTGTCTGAAATGGGGTAGATAATACCAGCTTGCAGCAGCTTGGTGACCTCTTTCTTCACCACATCAAGAATCTGGGGGTTCAACCGTCTCTGGGGTTGTCTCACTGGTTTAGCCCCATCCTCCAATAAAATCCGATGCATGCACATGGAGGGGCTAATACCAGGTATGTCTGCCAAAGTCCATCCTATTGCCCTTTTCTTTGCTTTAATCACATCCAGCAGCTGCTTCTCTTGATCAACAGAAAGGGAGGTAGAAATGATCACTGGAAGTTTCTGCTCATCCTCCAAGTAAGCATATTTGAGATGAGGAGGAAGGGGCTTCAGGTCCAATAAAGGTGCCTGCATCATAGATGGAACTAAAGGAGCAGCAGAATTGGATTCTACCGCCTGCACCTGAACAAATGGATTACACTCATGCATAACAGAAATGGGGTTAGGGTTAGCATGATCTGAATCTATATCATATGAATCAACAGATGCAGTAGAAGAATTTAAAAACTGGTCAATTTCAATGCATGCAGTGCACATTTCGGAATCAGAACATGCAGAACAAGTAAATGAGCTAGTGAAAGATGGCAAATCATAATCATGCAAAAAGTCTAGAACATGCTCATCAATCAGATCATCAATCAAGTCAACATGAAAAACAGAGTGGTCATCAGAAAAATGTTTCATAGCATCAAAAATATTGAATCGAACCACACTGTCATCAAATTCCATTGAAAGTGTACCTGCATGCACATCAACCTTGGTTCGGGCTGTTTTTAAAAATGGTCTCCCTAATATGATAGGGACAACACTACGAGAGGTGTCCTCTTCCATATCAAGAATATAAAAATCAGCAGGAAAGATAAGTTCACCAACCCGAACCAAGACATCCTCTATCAAACCTGCGGGGTAGGCAGTAGATCTATTTGCCAAATGGATAACCACACCCGTAGGTTGAAGAGGTCCAAGTGAAAGAGACATGAAAACAGACATAGGCATAACATTAATAGATGCTCCTAAATCTAGCAAAGCATTCTCAAATTTAGTATTACCTATGATACAAGGCACAGAGAAAGTTCCAGGATCCTTACACTTTTCAGGAATATGAGGGACGAGTTTACCTATAAGAGCTGAGACATTTCTTCCCATGTTGATCCTCTCATTGCCCTTGAGCTTCCGTTTGTGTGTGTATAGATCCTTCAAGAACTTTGCATACCTTGGAATCTGCTTGATTGCATCAAGAAGGGGTATGTTGACTTCCACCTTCCTGAATGTGTCAAGTATCTCTTTGTCAATCTCTTCCATTTTCTTGCTTTGAGTCACCCCCCTTGGTGGGAAAGGAAGAGGAATGGGGGGTGGTTGTTGGGCAGCAGTAGGTGTTGTGCTTGTGGAAGGCTGAGCTGGAAGGGATTTTTTTGTACTTGTGTGCTCACTCTCCTCGACCATTTGGCTCTTCTTGTTGGGTGAAACTAGATCATCTTTGTTGAGGTCAGATTCTGGTGGGGGTGTGACAATCTGCTTCCCTGACCTTAGACTAATGGCACTCATGTAACACCCCAAAATTTTAATCCCCGATTAATGAAATGTTAATTATAAATTAATTATAATTAATTATTTCTATATTAATCCTTGATTAAAATATGTGTTCATATAGTTAGTATATGTGTGTGAATTGATTTAATAAATATAATAATGCATAAAATAAATGTTTTGCATATTAGTCCCTGGGTTGGGACCTAGAAGCAATTATAGGAAAGGTTTTGGAGGGAAAGTAAATAAAATAATTATTTTTCAAAAATGGGGCAAAATACTCGAGTATTTCTAAGAAAAACTCGAGTATTCTGGACAAAGTTGCACGAGTTAGTGCGTTTGGTGAGTCACCACCACCGATCCCCCTCTGTTGACACGAATACTCCATCATCAACAGCTCAAGGACGTCGTGTCGCCCTGCATGAGCTTTCTCCATGTCTATTTAAGCTCAGCAACACCGAATTCGTGAAAATTTTTGGTTAAGTTTGGGTTGTTAATCAAGTTAGGGTTCTGAAGTTGTTGCCTTCGATTCTTCTTCAATTCTGAGTGTTAGGATTCGAGTGATACACGAATACAAAGCTCACATCAAGAGCTTTGTATAAACACCAAAATCATGAGGATTGAGTGAGTATATTGGGAGAATTGGAGCTTGGAAGTGAAGCTGTTGCTGGTCAAGTCTTGGTCTGGAGCTTACTTTGATCATTGATTCTGGTAAGCTCATGAATCCCTGAGTCTCAAATTCGGTTTCTTTAGTTAGTTGATGTTGCATAGAGTCTAGAAAATCTAATTTCCCCAATTTTATTCTTTGTTTCATGTGTGAACCAATTCCATTTTGGTGATGCACTCAAAATGCTCTGCATGTGATGCTTGAAGTTGATCTGAGAGTTGTGGAGCCTTTTTCTTGTCAATCCTTTGTTGATTCACGTCTGAGAGGTAAGGGGAAGTAATTATATTCACTAGATAGAGAGTAAAATCCATTAATTGTGTTAGAGAGCCACCAAGAGGCTCTAAGGGCTTAGATTGAATAGGATCTTTGGTTTGGAGACCAAGCTTTGCTCTAAAACTGTGTTGAGCAAGTTCTAAATCATGCATACAAGATTAAATGAACTTTATTTCATGAGAATTGTGCTTATTATGCAATTTGAGGTGTTGAGTTGTGAAAATGTGCATTTTATGCATGATTGATGAATCCCCTATCAAATTTGTTATTTAATATGAAATGAGTATGGTAACATGTTCAATATATGGTATATGAACTATTGTGATCATTGGTTTGGGTTAAAAATGTTTAGAAACCGAAATGGTATGTAAAAACCAAGTTTTCAGTCTGTTCTGTCTACAAATACTCGAGTATATGACTTAACACTCGAGTATTTCGTGGTGCACCAGTGTGAAAATTGGCGCACCAACTTGAGAATCAGGCTTGGCACTCGAGTATTTCAGATGCAACAAGAGTAAAAATTGATGAACAACTCGAGTAATACATGAACTACTCGAGTATTCTGGGTAATGGACTACTCGAGTATCTCATGAATTACTCGAGTATATTTATGAAGATCTGAAAACTTAAATCTCTAAAAAGACATGAACGACTCGAGTATAATTTTGAACTACTCGAGTAAAATCTAGAAACTGATAAACTACTCGAGTATTATGAAAAACACTCGAGTATTTTTAGTCAGAAACTTAAAAATACCATTTTCAATTCTAAATCATTTGGTAACACTTAAAGAGCAATAAACCAAGTGATTCTGAGCTTAAAAGGAAATTGACTGACGTTGTGATGTTTTCATTTGGATAATGATACGTTGCTCGGAGGGCGCGTAAGATATTAATAAAAGAATAATACGTCAATCAATTCCTTTTTAACTAAGTAATGCATTCATTCTGGAGTTTGGATGGTAGGACGTATATCATGTTTTTGTTAAACATGTGGAGGGCCTCTGGGAGTGCCAATACGCTTGCTTGATGACACGTCGTTGACGTGGTCGGCTTAGTGGATGCCGATGTGGTTATACCGTTTGGATGAGGGACCGTTTGGATGACGGAATATGCTCGGGTGGCATGGATTCCAAGCTTGTCGTGTACATTCTAGGTGAATGTACGAATTGTTGTATACCTAGGAATACAACGCACTGTTGAGTGCTGGGTTGTCAGGGATGGACGTCAGAGAGTGACATAGAATGATGGAGATAGGCTTGAGAGATAAACTCATGCATCATGCCACTCATTTAAATTAATTATGATAAACGAAACAAGTGTGAGCATCCTATGTGCATTAACTAACTACTAAGTGTTATATATGATTGTTATAAATTGATGCATATTTACATACTCATATTGCACAATTTATTTTCTGTTGATTATGTGTATAGAATTGCTTACCCCTATGCCCTTGTAGGTGATGTCGGGTTACATTTCTTGCATCGAGATCCGGCCACTTCCTAGTGGCATATGGATCTATGAGGACCATTGCGCGGTGTTCGAGGGGGAGGTAGAGATTACCTTCTACCACCCGAGCCCGCTAATGTGATTCCGTCCTCGTAGGTTTAGGATTCCCATCATATACACTATGCACGTACCCCCGTTTTATACTTACCATGGACCACCTCCCATGCGACCAGCTCGCTCTTATCACAACTTTCATTTTCGACCTACCCGCTCTCACCCTTTTACCTCGAGAGTCGTCCGCGAGGAGACTCCCCCTTCTGATCCGAGGAGCCCAGTCAGGGTTTCACCATCGCCTGACCCGGTACCCAGTGGTAGGGTACACTCTCCCTCGGATGAGATCGAGGAGGATCTGGTGGAGGACGAGAGTGGGAGCGAGCCTGTCGTGCATTCTACTGGAGTGATTGGAGGGACGATGATCCCTAGGTATGTGCATAGGGTATGTGATGAGGATCAGAGGATCCGATGTGTGGATGCTATGGAGGAGATCTTGCTGCTGCTGTGTTGATGATGATGCTACTACCTTACTACTTTTGCTTCTTAGAGACTACTGCTATCACTACTACTACATCTGATGCTGCCAGATCTACGTGACCACCCTTAGAGTTATATTTTGGTTATGTATATATGTTGTAGATATACTTTTGGAGTACTCTAGGGTTTTGGTTACACTGCTATGTAGATCTGTTTATGGACTTGTATATTTTGGAACTTGGAGACTCTGATGTTGGGCTATGTACTTATGATTTTCCTATATATAAAACCTATGTTTATATTCCTATCCATGGCATAGTCCGATAATTTCCGCTGACTCTGATTTAATCTATTTGAGAGTTCGGCTGTGAAAACTATTCGATGGTATCAGTTCTATCAAATAAAGCAAGGGTAGCTTCAATTATTTTCTATGATAAAAATACGATTCCAAAAGACAAATGTTACCCAACTTTTGAAAAGGTTTTAGAAATTGCCGAATTCGATACAACTGTTTTGAAATGCTTTGGAGTTTATTCTCCAAGAATTCCAAGTGTTGATTTGTGCACCCGCTTTAAAAAGAAAAATTTCACTTGCATATTTTCTTAATACTCACAAGTCCATATATTATCCAATATAATAGCTTAAGTACTATATTATACTTGGGTAATTCGGAAGGGTGTCACACTGAGTGGTATCAGAGCAAAAGTCAGATCCTGTAGTAGTGGAAGTAGTTTCTGAAAGGTAGCCATCAATATCAAGCAGGTATCTTCAGGGCATTTACATTATTTTGAATGATATTATTTTGCTTGTTGAGCTTTAGATACCTTTGAATTGTTTGTATCTTGTCTCTTTTGGGTACAAGACACAATTGATTGTAGATTTAGACGTTTAGGTTATAGTCTTAGTATAGGTAGTGTAATGGAAGTTACTTTAGTTCAACATATATGACCATAAGCCCACAGCGCAGGTCTAATATGGCAACTAGAAACAAAAATCACACCAACGCGATGTTAGAACGAATCACCACGGTGTTGGAGGCTATGCAACGACAAACTCAGCAACCATCTCAACCGGTTAACCCGCCTCATCAGTGTAATGTGGGTAACACTGAGGCGAAGACTCTGGCTGATTTTAGGAGTTGCAATCCGCCAAAGTTTGAAGGAGGATTTAAACCGGAAGAGGCCAATAAGTGGATTCACACCATGGATAAGATTCTGAGAACGTTGGAGTGTTCTGATGCTCAAAAGGTGGCGTATGCAACCTACATGTTAGAAGATGAAGCTGAGAATTGGTGGAATCACACGATGCAGCTTTTGCAATATGAAGGAAGGGATGTGAGTTGGGGTGTATTCATGGAGAAGTTTCTCCATAAGTATTTCCCTGAAGATCTAAGGAGAAAGAAGGAGTTGGAATTCTTGCAGCTGAAGCAAGGGAACATGAGTGTGGGTGAGTACGCAGCCAAATTTGAGCAGCTGATGAAGTACTCTCCATATTATCAGAACAATCCGGATGAAAGGAGTAAGTGCATAAAGTTTGAAGGAGGCTTGAGGCCCAAGTTGAAGTCGATTTTCAGCTACCAGCGGATTCAAAGCTTTCCTGCACTGGTGGACATGTGTAGGATGTATGAAGACGACACAAAGGCTGAGGAGGTGCAAGCCTCAGAGAGGAAGGACAATCAGAGCTATGGACCCCAGAGGCGTAAAGGTTTCAATAACAGAGGCAAAGGTCCGTATGATCGCCGAGGGAAAGGCAAGGGAAAAGCTGGTGGTTCGGATGGAAGGAATTTTCGGAGCGAGGCTCCATTCTGCGACAAGTGCAAGCGCAACCACTATGGCCGTGTCTACTTTAATTGTGGTAAGCCGGGACATTTTGCAAGAGACTGCAAGGAACCGGCCAAAGCCAACTCAAGAGGGGCTGCAGAGAGGCCTATGGCTCATGGAAGGGTTTTCACCCTTAATGGTGTGGAAGCAAGTCGATCCTCTGATCTGGTGCAAGGTAAATATTTGCTTAATGGTCAGCCTTGTTATGCTCTGTTTGATTCCGGTGCTACGCATTCATTTGTTTCATATGAATGTGTAGATCGGCTAAGTTTGTCTGTGTCTGAATTACCATATGTTTTGCAAGTAGAAACCCCTACTAATGCTCCTGTAGTTGTTTCTAGAGCATGTCTTAACTGTTGTATAGAAGTGTTAGGACAAACCTCTAAAGTAGATTTGATTTGCTTACCCTTGGCACAATTAGATGTGATCTTGGGAATGGACTGGTTAAGTCAAAACCAAGTGATCATCGATTGTGATAGAAAAATAGTGACCTATAGAAACCCAAAACCCTCCGGCTACTTGTGTCTGTTCAAAACTGAGGTGGAGGAGAATGGTCCAAGGATGGAAGAGATCCCTATTGTCCGAGACTTTCCGGAAGTTTTTGCTGATGAGATCCCTGGTCTGCCACCAAGAAGAGAAATTGAATTCGGTATCGACTTAGTTCCGGGAGCTGGTCCCATTTCTATTGCTCCTTATAGAATGGCACCACCGGAAATGGCTGAAATGAAGAAGCAGATTGAGGAACTATTGCAGAAACAGATGATCCGACCAAGTGTGTCACCTTGAGGTGCTCTGGTTCTGTTCGTCAAGAAGAAAGATGGTAGCATGAGGATGTGCATCGATTATCGGCAGCTGAATAAGGTGACCATCAAGAACAAGTATCCGTTGCCGAGGATAGATGACCTTATGGATCAAGTTCGTGGGGCTTCAATATTTTCCAAGATTGACCTGAGGTCAGGATACCATCAGATCAGGATTAGAGAAGAGGATATCTCTAAGACTGCATTTCGATCTCGATACGGACATTATGAGTATGTCGTGATGCCGTTCGGATTGACTAATGCACCAGCTATCTTCATGGACTACATGAATCGAATCTTTAGACCTTATTTAGATTCATTCGTGGTTGTGTTCATTGATGATATCCTTATTTACTCTAAGAGCCCGGAGGAGCATGCTGAACACTTGAGGATAGTGTTGAGTATCCTGAAGGAGAAGCAGTTGTACGCCAAACTTACAAAATGAGAGTTCTGGCTGAAGGAGGTTAAGTTCTTGGGGCATGTGATTTCGGACAAGGGAATAGCCGTTGATCCGACGAAAGTGAACTCGGTTTTGCAATGGGAGCAACCGAAGTCAGTCACGGAGGTGAGAAGCTTTCTGGGTTTGGCTGGTTACTACAGAAGATTCATTGAAGGTTTCTCAAAGATTGCACTGCCTCTGACGAAGTTGACTCGGAAAGATCAACCATTCCTATGGGATGAGAAATGTGAAAGGAGTTTTCAAGAGTTGAAGGAAAGGTTGACATCGTCTCCTGTATTGATTCTGCCCGATGCACAGAAGAGTTTCGATGTGTATTGTGACGTATCAAAACAAGGTCTTGGGAGTGTTTTGATGCAAGAAAGGCAAGTCGTCGCCTATGCCTCGAGACAACTAAAAGTTCATGAAATGAACTATCCAACCCATGATCTGGAGCTGGCAGCTGTGGTGTTTGCGTTAAAGATCTGGAGGCACTATCTCTATGGCACTACGTTCCGGGTGTTCAGTGACCATAAGAGTTTAAAGTACCTCTTCGATCAGAAAAAGTTGAATATGAGGCAGCGCCGATGGATGGAGTTTTTGAAGGATTATGAGTTTGAGCTCCATTACCATCCTGGGAAGGAAAACATTGTGGCGGATGCATTGAGTAGAAAGGCAATGCACATCAGTGCAATGATGATTAGAGAAGCTGCATTGATAGAGGAATTCCGGGATTTGAGTTTGACAATGCAAGTGGAGCCGACAAGCATTAAGATGGGGATGCTGCAGATTGCTAATGAGTTTCTGCAAAGGATTCGGGAATTACAACACAAGGATGAGAAGCTGATGGAAAGAAAGAAGTTGATGCAAGAAGGTAAGGAGTTGGAGTTTCAAGAAGGGAAGGATGGAATCCTGCGTTTTAAGACAAGGATATGTATCCCTGATGATTTGGAAGTAAGAAGAATGATTCTGGATGAAGCGAATAAGAGTAAGACGAGTATGCATCCAGGATCTACTAAGATGTACCAGGAGCTAAAGAAGATATTTTGGTGGCCTGGTTTAAAGAAAGACGTAGCTGAGTATGTGGCCTGTTGTTTGGTGTGTCAAAAGGCGAAAGTGGAACATCAAAGGCCAGGAGGAGAGTTACTTTCCTTGGAAGTTCCCGTGTGGAAATGGGATAGTATCTCGATGGATTTTGTGTCGGGATTTCCAAGGACATCTACTGGTCATGATGCAATCTGGGTGATCGTGGACCGTTTGACCAAGTCAGCGCATTTCATTCCCGTGAATATGCGCTACTCGTTGGAAAAGCTCACTCAGTTGTACATCAAAGAAGTTGTTCGTCTGCACGGTGTATCATCAAGCATCGTGTCAGATCGCGATCCAAGGTTTACATCAAAGCTTTGGCAAGATCTACATAGAGCTTTGGGTTCAAGATTGAATTTGAGTTCTGCATACCACCCTCAGACTGATGGTCAAACGGAGAGGACCATTCAGTCATTGGAGGACATCTTGAGGGCTTGTGCTTTGGAAGACCAAGGAAGTTGGGAGCGAATATTGCCGCTCGTGGAATTCATGTACAACAACAGTTATCATACGAGCATTGGCATGGCACCATTTGAAACTCTGTATGGAAGGAAGTGTCAGACACCGTTGTGCTGGTTTCAAGTGGGGGAGAATTCGTTGGTTGGACCAGATTGTGTGCAAGAAACCACGGAGAAGATCAAGATGATACAAGAGAAGATGAGGACAGCTCAGAGTAGGCAGAAAAGCTACGCTGATAGGAGGAGGAAACCTTTAGAGTTTGCCGAAGGTGACCATGTGTTCATTAGGATAGTACCAACCAAAGGTGTTAGTAGAGCTTTGAAAAATCAGAAACTATCACCCAAGTTTATTGGTCCCTATCAGATCCTCAAAAGAATCGGCCCAGTAGCCTATCAGTTAGCCCTGCCTCCGTCATTAGCTAATCTTCACAATGTATTCCATGTGTCTCAGTTGAAGAGATATGTCCATGACCCCACCATTGTTCTTAGAATCCAACCTGATGACTTAGAAGTTCAGGAGAACCTAACCTTCAAAGCTGCATTGAAGACCGAAGGATCAAGCAGCTTAGAGGGAAGGATATTCATCTGGTCAAAGTCGTCTGGGTTTGTGGTGATGTGATAGAAGCATCTTGGGAATTAGAGGATAAGATGCGTCAGGATTATCCTGAGTTGTTTGTATGAGTTGAATTTCGGGGACGAAATTCCTTGTAAGTGGGTGAGTATTGTAACACCCCAAAATTTTAATCCCCGATTAATGAAATCTTAATTATAAATTAATTATAATTAATTATTTCTATATTAATCCTTGATTAAAATATGTGTTCATATAGTTAGTATATGTGTGTGAATTGATTTAATAAATATAATAATGCATAAAATAAATGTTTTGCATATTAGTCCCTGGGTTGGGACCTAGAAGCAATTATAGGAAAGGTTTTGGAGGGAAAGTAAATAAAATAATTATTTTTCAAAAATGGGGCAAAATACTCCAGTATTTCTCGGAAAACTCGAGTATTCTGGACAGAGTTGCACGAGTTAGTGCGTTTGGTGAGTCACCACCACCGATCCCCCTCCGTTGACACGAATACTCCATCATCAACAGCTCAAGGACGACGTGTCTCCCTGCATGAGCTTTCTCCATGTCTATTTAAGCTCAGCAACACCGAATTCGTGAAGATTTTTTGTTAAGTTTGGGTTGTTAATCAAGTTAGGGTTCTGAAGTTGTTGCCTTCGATTCTTCTTCAATTCTGAGTGTTAGGATTCGAGTGATACACGAATACAAAGCTCACATCAAGAGCTTTGTATAAACACCAAAATCGTGAGGATTGAGTGAGTATATTGGGAGAATTGGAGCTTGGAAGTGAAGTTGTTGCTGGTCAAGTCTTGGTCTGGAGCTTACTTTGATCATTGATTCTGGTAAGCTCATGAATCCCTGAGTCTCAAATTCGGTTTCTTTAGTTAGTTGATGTTGCATAAAGTCTAGAAAATCTAATTTCCCCAATTTTATTCTTTGTTTCATGTGTGAACCAATTCCATTTTGGTGATGCACTCAAAATGCTCTGCATGTGATGCTTGAAGTTGATATGAGAGTTGTGGAGCCTTTTTCTTGTCAATCCTTTGTTGATTCACGTCTGAGAGGTAAGGGGAAGTAATTATATTCACTAGATAGAGAGTAAATTCCATTAATTGTGTTAGAGAGCCACCAAGAGGCTCTAAGGGCTTAGATTGAATAGGATCTTTGGTTTGGAGACCAAGCTTTTCTCTAAAACTGTGTTGAGCAAGTTCTAAATCATGCATACAAGCTTAAATGAACTTTATTTCATGAGAATTGTGCTTATTATGCAATTTGAGGTGTTGAGTTGTGAAAATGTGCATTGTATGCATGATTGATGAATCCCCTGTCAAATTTGTTATTTGATATGAAATGAGTATGGTAACATGTTCAATATATGGTATATGAACTATTGTGATCATTGGTTTGGGTTAAAAATGTTTAGAAACTGAAATGGTATGTAAAAACCAAGTTTTCAGTCTGTTCTGTCTGCAAATACTCGAGTATATGACTTAACACTCGAGTATTTCGTGGTGCACCAGTGTGAAAATTGGCGCACCAACTTGAGAATCAGGCTTGGCACTCGAGTATTTCAGATGCAACAAGAGTAAAAATTGATGAACAACTCGAGTAATACATGAACTACTCGAGTATTCTGGGTAATGGACTACTCGAGTATCTCATGAATTACTCGAGTATATTTATGAAGATCTGAAAACTTAAATCTCTAAAAAGACATGAACGACTCGAGTATAATTTTGAACTACTCGAGTAAAATCTGGAAACTGATAAACTACTCGAGTATTATGGAAAACACTCGAGTATTTTTAGTCAGAAACTTAAAAATACCATTTTCAATTCTAAATCATTTTGTAACACTTAAAGAGCAATAAACCAAGTGATTCTGAGCTTAAAAGGAAATTGACTGACGTTGTGATGTTTTCATTTGGATAATGATACGTTGCTCGGAGGGCGCGTAAGATATTAATAAAAGAATAATACGTCAATCAATTCCTTTTTAACTAAGTAATGCATTCATTCTGGAGTTTGGATGGTAGGACGTATATATGTTTTTGTTAAACATGTGGAGGGCCTCTGGGAGTGCCAATACGCTTGCTTGATGACACGTCGTTGACGTGGTCGGCTTAGTGGATGCCGATGTGGTTATACCGTTTGGATGAGGGACCGTTTGGATGACGGAATATGCTCGGGTGGCATGGATTCCAAGCTTGTCGTGTACATTCTAGGTGAATGTACGAATTGTTGTATACCTAGGAATACAACGCACTGTTGAGTGCTGGGTTGTCAGGGATGGACGTCAGAGAGTGACATAGAATGATGGAGATAGGCTTGAGAGATAAACTCATGCATCATGCCACTCATTTAAATTAATTATGATAAACGAAACAAGTGTGAGCATCCTATGTGCATTAACTAACTACTAAGTGTTATATATGATTGTTATAAATTGATGCATATTTACATACTCATATTGCACAATTTATTCTTTGTTGATTATGTGTATAGAATTGCTTACCCCTATGCCCTTGTAGGTGATGTCGCGTTACATTGCTTGCATCGAGATCCGGCCACTTCCCAGTGGCATATGGATCTATGAGGACCATCGCGCGGAGTTCGAGGGGGAGGTAGAGATTACCTTCTACCACCCGAACCCGCTTATGCGATTCCGTCCTTGTAGGTTTAGGATTCCCATCATATTTACTATGCACGTACCCCCGTTTTATACTTACCATGGACCACCTCCCATGCGACCAGCTCGCTCTTATCACAGCTTTCATTTTCGACCTACCCGCTCTCACCCTTTTACCTCGAGAGTCGTCCACGAGGAGACTCCCCCTTCTGATCCGAGGAGCCCAGTCAGGGTTTCACCATCGCCTGACCCGGTACCCAGTGGTAGGGTACACACTCTCTCGGATGAGTCGAGGAGGATCCGGTGGAGGACAAGAGTGGGAGCGAGCCTGTCGTGCATTCTACTGGAGTGATTGGAGGGACGATGATCCCTAGGTATGTGCATAGGGTATGTGATGAGGATCAGAGGATCCGCTGTGTGGATGCTATGGAGGAGATCTTGCTGCTGCTGTGTTGATGATGATGCTACTACCTTACTACTTTTGCTTCTTAGAGACTACTGCTATCACTACTACTACATCTGATGCTGCCAGATCTAAGTGACCACCCTTAGAGTTATATTTTGGTTATGTATATATGTTGTAGATATACTTTTGGAGTACTCTAGGGTTTTGGTTACACTGCTATGTAGATCTGTTTATGGACTTGTATATTTTGGAACTTGGAGACTCTGATGTTGGGCTATGTACTTATGATTTTCCTATATATATAACATATGTTTATATTCCTATCCATGGCATAGTCCGATAATTTCCGCTGACTCTGATTTAATCTATTTGAGAGTTCGGCTGTGAAAACTATTCGATGGTATCAGTTCTATCAAATAAAGCAAGGGTAGCTTCAATTATTTTCTATGATAAAAATACGATTCCAAAAGACAAATGTTACCCAACTTTTGAAAAGGTTTTAGAAATTGCCGAATTCGATACAACTGTTTTGAAATGCTTTAGAGTTTATTCTCCAAGAATTCCAAGTGTTGATTTGTGCACCCGCTTTAAAAAGAAAAATTTTACTTACATATTTTCTTAATACTCACAAGTCCATATATTATCCAATATAATAGCTTAAGTACTATATTATACTTGGGTAATTGGGAAGGGTGTCACAACTCACATTCTGGTTTGGATTGATCACTGTTTGGGATGGCAACTTGTTAGAATTCTGAGATTGCATAGTGTTGATTGTTGTTGCCATTTGTCCCATCTGATTGATCAAAGATTGAATGGAGGCCTCTTGTCTTTGAATGGATGCTCTAGTTTCCTGTTGGAATTGGAGATTTTGCATGGTCATCTGTTTCATCAGCTCTTCCAATGAAGGCTGCTGCTCAGTAATAGGAGCTGTTGGTGCAGAATTAGCCTGTTGTTGCTGCTGTTGTTGTCTCTATTGTTGGACTGGAGGATTTACATAAGGTGGTCTGGAATTGTTCTGAAATTGAATCTGTGAAGGTTGCTGCTGATCAGACCATCTCAGGTTGGGATGGTTCCTCCAACCAGGGTTGTATCTATTGGCAGAGAGATCGAAATTCTGTGGCTGCTGGTTTCTACTGTTGAAGATGTTGGCAGCATATGCCTCAGGTTGGTCAGCACCAGTCGTTGGTTGCTGCTGCAAAGAAAGGCATGCATCTGTGGGGTGCTCAGCGGATGTGCATATTCCACATAATCTAGCAGGCAGAGACAACTTCTTCTGGTTGATGGCCAATTGAGTGACCAAAGTTGTAAGTGAATCTATCTTCTGTTCAAGCTTCTCAACCTTACCAGAACTTGTGCCAACATCATTCACTCCTCTCACTACGATTGCATCGCTGTTGCCCCTTGCATGGAATTGTTGACAATTGGAAGCCATCTTCTCAATCTTGGCTCTGGCTTCTAAAGGTGTCATGTCTCCTAGGGCACCACCACTCGCAGCATCAAGCATGTTTCTCTCCATGAGGTTGAGACCTTCATAGAAATATTGAATAAGCAGCTGCTCTGAGATCTGATGGTGGGGGCAGCTCGCACACAGTCTCTTGAATCTCTCCCAATACTCGTAGAAACTTTCTCCACTTTGTTGCCTGAGGCCTGATATATCCTTTCGGATTGTTGTTGTTCTGCATGCAGGGAAGAATTTCTCCAAAAATGCCCTCTTCAGGTCATCCCAGCCTGTGATAGAACCAGGGGCCAGATCGTACAACCAATCCTTGGTTAGCCCCTCTAGGGAGTGTGGGAATGCCTTAAGACAAACATGATCCTCTTGCACATCATGTGGTTTCATAGTAGCACACACAATGTGGAACTGCTTGAGATGTTTATGAGGATCCTCACCTGCAAGACCATTAAACTTGGGCAACAAATGAATTAGTCCAGACCTTAGCTCATACAGGTCATCGGGATACTGGATGCACAAATCATCAATAGTGAAATCAGGTGCAGCCAGCTCCCTCAATGTCCTCTCACGTGGTGGAGGTTGAGCCATATTTTCAGAATAAACAGAATAAGAATCAGAATAAGAATCAGAATTTATAGGAATAGAAGAAAAAGAAGCAGACTCACTATGTAAAGACTCAATAGACTCACTACCTATGGACTGGTTCCTATTTTGTCTAACTAATATGTGATAAGTCCTATCAATTTCAGGGTTGTAAGGATGCAAGTAGCTTGGGTTGCCCCTAGTCATGTACTGAACAGAACACCATTAAGCATAGCAAACTGTCACAGATATGCATGACCAAAATAGGCAACAAAATTTTTTATTTTTTAAATTTTTTTTCTTTATTTTTTTCAGCACCCTAAAATCATGAAAACATATCACAGAAAGTTTGAGGACAAAATTCAAAAGGGAACCAAGTCAAACAATTAAATCAGAGACCAAAAACTAAGAAAATAAAACTTGTAAAATAAAAAAGAAATAGTAAAACGCCTTTTTCAGGGTCCAAACGAAGGATTTTTCTAACAAAGTGAGAAAAACAAATTATTCATAAAATTCCCTTCGATTTGATATAAAATTCGTCAAATTCCGAGTTACGGGTCAAAAGTTGCGACGATTTGAAGAAAGTGTTGCTAAAACTTGGAAAATTTTTCTGGAACTCACAACCAGTGATGACCTGAGTGATCGTGGTGCCTCAAAACCTTTTTATATGATAAAATTAGTGTGGATATAAGTTTTCATGCAAAAATTCCACCCACAACTATGTGAACTAGCAACCACAGAATCAATCAAATACACTAATTGCAACAAAATAGCAAAACAGCAAACAGTGCAACTTCAACCAGTTATCAGAATTGACTACTAGACCCTAAATCAGACACGACACACTATAATAACTATACTAACTACGACACTTGTAACATCCTCGCTTTTAATAGTTAATTTTTGTTTTTAATAAAATCAGAGTTTGAAAATTCTTTTTAACTTTTGATTTCTTTTGAAAAGTTTTACGAAAATCCGGCAGAGTTTCCTCTGTTTTACGGACTTCCCAAAAATTTCCTTCCAAAAACCTGTCAGTCCAGAATTATTTAAAAACATAAACATAACGGATTAAAAACCAGTTCAGATCCTAACGCCCGATCAGTACCAGTCTCAGGGCATATAACTACACATATTATACATTACAAAAATAAAAGTTTTTAATGTAATAAAATCCACTCGGGTATCACAATTTCATTCCACGTAGTGGAGGGTTTCCAGTTCGGCCCGCAACAGTGTAAGCTCCGCTCCCGTACCTGTAAAATGATATCAAGAAGGGTAGCATTACACAGAACTTAAAAAGATAAATTCTAAAAGAAGACATAGCAAATAACTAAGCCTACTTAATTATTAATATATTTTATTCACAATTATTCACATAAATAAACTCGTTTAGTTCTTCACTTATTCTCACATTCTTTTAATTATTGATTCTCTAACAGTTCTCTGATCGTTTCTACTTTCTCTTTTCTTTTCTTTATCTATTTCCTTTTTCTCATGACTGAGTCCAACAGACCATCAGCCACTTGATTTTATTATGTCTGAGTCCAAAAGACCATTAGTCGTTTTCCTCTATATGACTGAGTCCAAAAGACCATCATCCGTTTTCCTTTTCTTATGACTGAGTCCAACAGACCATCAGCCGTTTATCTTTTATCATGACTGAGTCCCACAGACCATCAGCCGTTCATCTTTCATTATGACTGAGTCCAACAGACCATCAGCTGTTTATCTTTCCATTATGACTGAGTCCAACAAACCATCAGCCGTTTATCTTTTCTTTATGACTGAGTCCAACAGACCATCAGTCATTTATCTTTTCTTTATGACTTAGTCCAACAGACCATCAGCCGTTTATCTTTTCTTTATGACTGATTCCAACAGACCATCAGCCGTTCTCTTTTCTTTATGACTGAGTCCAACAGACCATCAGCCGTTCTCTTTTATTCTGTTTTTTTATTAATTCTCTTTTCTCTTTTTCTGATTCATTGTACTTTTCTCTTTTTCTCTTTCTTTGTACTTTTCTATTTTCTCTCATTTCCTTATTTATAGACTTATCATTGCATTATTTACTTTTCACTCTTTTCAATATCCTTCTTTCTTTTCCTTTTTATTCTTTTCTTCCTTTTTCTTTTTCTTATAATTTAAATAATTCATTTATTCTCATCTAAATCTTTTAGCCTTTATCCTCATTTATGACTTATCACATTTTCTAAGTTTTCTACTTCATTCTTTTTCTCTTTGTTAGTTTCCCCCAATCTTATCCAACTCTAATCAATACGGTCAAATATAGTATATTCTAGTTCTCGTTACTAATTCTTAGTTATTTCCCAGTTTCCTCATCTCAATCAATTATCCAACTCATTGTCCCTATTTCATTAACTATATTATTTTTAATTGCTCAACTCACTTAATCTAGCTTTTCAATTCTTATTACATTATTTTACCCAATTCTCCCTCATAATGCACTCTCTTAGTTTTCTTATCTTTTCGTAAATCCTCTTATCGTTTTCCTTATTTTATGTTAAATCTTAATTCATCATTTTATTTCTATTCTCTACTTTACTCCGCGTGCATTCCTTATTCCTTATTCTAGACTCTCTTTTACCCTTTTCGTTCCTTTACTTCCCTTATAGCTTTTGCCTTATGATTTCCCACATGTCATTCTATATTAACTATTTTAATATCCTTAAATACGCTCATCCACTCCGAGCTTTATTCTACGCGCATACATTTTATTCCCTAGGGTGCGGTGTCTCGTCACAATTTTATTTACTTTATCTCTGTCAACGGGGGTACCCTAAGGTTCATTAACATACTTTTAATTACTCTATTCCTAGCTACCACTATAGCATCCTAGAATTTACTTCTTAACCAAAGGTAACGCGAACCCTCTTACCTCGGGCTTTTTAAACAGAACCTGGATTTTAGCTCGGCGACGATGACGGCGTCGGTGTTGCTCCTCGTTAGCGGGGAACGATCGTGACTGAACCGAGGCAAAGCTTCGAGCTCCGAGGTTCCCGACACGAGCCCGGCACGATCACGGACCGGTAACGGCGTCGGTGAGATCCGTGGAGAGAGAAAGCTCGAAGAGAGGGAGGGAGAGGGGAACCAAAGCCTAAGGGGAAGAGGGAGAGGGATATTTGATGGTGGTGATGAGGAATAGTGATGGTGGCTTGTGGTGGAGGTGGCGGTGGCGGCCGTGGTGGTGGAGAGAGAAGGAGAGGGAGAGCTCAATGGAGAGAGAGACAGAAAGAGAGAGAGAGAGAGTTGATGGTGGAATGTGAGGGAAGGAGGGAAGGGAGAGGTGAAGAGTGGTGGTTGTGGGTGGTGGTGGCTGCCCTGGAGGAGGAGGGCGGAGGAGGGTGGAACGGGGGAAGAAAAATGGGGGTTTGGGGGTGGGTTTCAGCCCCAAAACGCGTTTTTAATGTTTCAGATCGAAGTAATTTCTCCTAAGCGAAATCTGTTCGCTTAAGCGAACCCCGTATGTGTTGCTACTGGACCATTTTCGCTTAAGCAAAATATTTTCGCTTAAGCGAAATGAGCAGATACTGCTACTTCATTTTTCTATTTTTCAGCTATTTTCTCCCAACTTCAAATAGCCATAACTTCTTCGTTCACCGTCGGATCTTGCTCAAATTTGACGAGTAACTTCCTAAAAATCATATCTTCATATCCAACGGTGGGAATTGTGTTTGGAGTCTTAAATATTTTATTTTGAATTTCCTAACGTTGGGTGTTTATAACACCGAAAAATCGATTTTTAACACTCGTTTGGTCTTCTTTAAATTTGCTTTTCGATGCCAATGCTTCTTGACTCCTCTATGGCACTCAAAGAACTCCTAATCCATCATTTTAAATCCCTTCTAGGATAATCCTTACTTCCAAATCTTACTATTATTCTAATTATTATTAGAATTAAAATTCGGGATGTTACATTTCTCCCCCACTTATTAGAATTTCGTCCCCGAAATTCCAGTTGTCCCTTATCTGGAAGGAGTATCCCTTGACATAACTTCCAACCATGTCATTTTAATTCCTCCAGTTCCAATCTTCCCTTTGAGGAATTTCTAAGTTAAGAGTTCTGTGGTATAATTACTCGCCTCAGGTATGGTTTATCTCAGTCACTCAGGAATCCGCGTAAGACACAAAGCCTTAAGAGACTGAGACAATTATTTGCAGTGCTCCGACATAACCTCTTAAGTGAGACTCCACTTTGCGACTCCACTCTTTCCCTGTTCGTTTCTTACTCCGGCGGTACTTCCTTTCCGTTCGTTTAGCGATTTCAATTTGGTATAGGGTTCCTATGGGTCGATTCCACTTAAGGGTCAAGGTCAGGGTTTAAATCTATTACCCAATTGTCTGATGGTCCGAGAAGGTATTGATTGATTCTTAGTTTAATTCTCGTTCCATTCTCCGCGAACCTCTTCGACAGTTAATACGGAGCGTTTGGGGTGAGTTATTCATTAGCCCTACGGGTTATGGTATGATCATCGGACATTGAGTCCGGCTCGATGCAATCTTCCTTACGCTTCGTTACCGTTCTACATTCCACCTTGTTACTCGGATAGGATCCACCATTTTCTTGTTGTTAAAGTTCCATCTTCCATTCCTTGGATTGAAATCCCCTCCCCCCCACTTAGCATCAACATACTTGATTATATCTATGCTTGGGGGTATGTTCATTCGTTATTCAGAATTTCGAACTTAAGCTTCTCGATCGGTATCCAAGGTTAGAAAGGACACGTGGATGGTTATCCATCGATAGGCATAGAACTACATTGGGTTCCTACGTCTTGGTGAATTCTCAGGTGTATATCTGAGACGCTTGAAACTTGAAGAGAGTGAAGATGAAAAGAAGAAACACGAAGCACTCAAGGATGGGTTTCATAGTCTTCATACGACGACCCAGGATGTACTGGATACATGTCAAGCAAGAAGACAATGGAGATTATCCTTAAGTGTGCGTTTTCAGCAGAGAGTCATCGAAAGATGCACTTTCTATGGAACTACCGCTGATTTGATTTGGTCTTGATGAAGGCACATAGTGAAATGGCTACACTTGCTTCCTTTGAGGGAAGAGTTTGGAAACTGGATTAAGTTCTTAGGTGAACTCTATTTCCTAATGGTTAGCACGATTCACTCGTTTACTTGGGTCGGTCTTGGTGTGGATACCCTACTAATTCATCCAGTTTCGTCTTTTTCGCGAATAACCACTTTGAGTTCTTAATGAAATGCTTGATGAGTTTTGGGCTTTTAGTTTGGCTTTACATGAAGTCTAAAGACGGTTACTACGGGTTTGCTCGGCTCGGTCTTCTCGCGAGTTCCATTCGCGGCTATACTAATAGTAGGTGGGTGCACTGGCTTAAGGCTCCTATCTGTCTGTCCTGATTTTGTTGGATAACGTCAATGATATCGACCACTAATAGTTGCGAAGATCGAGGTGATCAGTCCCAATCTCACATCTATCAATAGCAACATCATCGTCAAGTTTGTTGATGTTATCGTCCCCTAGCAGATGTAAGAATCAGAGTGATCAGTTCTAACCTTACATTCTACCAGTGACAATACCATCACTGTGTTCGGCGAAACTTTAACTAATGTATTATTATTTATTGATTTCTTTTTAAGTCAAATTGAATATGTATGCTTTATGTAAAACATTCTAAATCACTATTTTAAATAAATATTTGGTATATAGTTAACACTTAAAAGTACCTCGGGTGAGTTCATTCATCGCTCTGCGTGTTCCCAGGACAGTCTGCAGCACGGTGTCCCGACTGTCCGCAGTGATAACAAAGACCCTCCTTCCTTAGCTGATTCATAGGCCAACACAATCGTTTGTGAGATCTCCCACAGTGTGGACATACGAGCCTAGCAATTGGAATAGCCACATTATGGTCCGCATCCCTGGGAACCATTGCCATAGCATCAATATCAGCATGTGGACCTAGTTCTTGCATCGGTCCTTCTCCCCTGGTAGAACTTCCAGCACCCTGCATACTCCTGTTTCGTTGCTCCAACCTCTGCTGTCTCAATCCTTTTTCATAGGTGCTAGCCATGTTTACCAGGTCAGACAAGTTAGCAACATTCTGATACTCAAAGGCGATTTTAATCTCAGTGCGAAGCCCGTCCTCAAACTTAACGCACTTAGTCCTTTCATCAGCATCCCTATAGCTTCCGGCATATCGGATGAGGTCCTCAAAATGTGCAGCATATTCTCCAACACTCATGTTCCCTTGTTTCAGGGTCAAGAACGCCAGTTCTTTTTCTCGGCGGACATCTTCCGGGAAATACTTCCCTAAGAACCTGATTTTGAACACATCCCAGGTGATTTCCTGGTTAGCGATCTCCATTTCCCTTCGTACACGCTCCCACCAATACACAGCTTCTCCAGTGAGCATGTACGCTGCCAAAGGGACTATCTGATCCGTGGGCGGTGACATTGTGCGGAAAATCTTCTCCAATTCTTGGAGCCATCTCTGTGCTGCGTCAGGATTGTAGCCACCTTCAAAATTGGGCGGGTCGTTCTGCCTGAACCTAGCTAGCCAATCAATGTCGATTGGGTTTGGTGGTTGTTGGAGTGAGGATGCTGCTGCTGCTGCGGCTGTTGCTACGGTTTCAGCCTGGTTCTGGTTCATCTGGACTAGATTCTCAAGTATCACGGCCATCCTATCATCACGAGTACGTCTCCGAGGCATGGTGACTAAGTTCTGGAAAAAGAACACGTTATTCCACAATTAACTAAAAACTCTTAAATTAAGTGTACCTATTTATCTATTCTAAGACTTGACACTATCACTTGATTAATCGCGGGGTGAGTAACCAATAGGAGTTGTGAGTCCAAACTCCAAGGCCGAGGGAAACTGCTCTGATACCATAAATGTAACATCCTCGCTTTTAATAGTTAATTTTTGTTTTTAATAAAATCAGAGTTTGAAAATTCTTTTTAACTTTTGATTTCTTTTGAAAAGTTTTACGAAAATCCGGTAGAGTTTCCTCTGTTTTACGGACTTCCCAAAAATTTCCTTCCAAAAACCTGTCAGTCCAGAATTATTTAAAAACATAAACATAACGGATTAAAAACCAGTTCAGATCCTAACGCCCGATCAGTACCAGTCTCAGGGAATATATAACTACACATATTATACATTACAAAAATAACAGTTTTTAATGTAATAAAATCGACTCGGGTATCACAATTTCACTCCACATAGTGGAGGGTTTCCAGTTCGGCCCGCAACAGTGTAAGCTCCGCTCCCGTACCTGTAAAATGATATCAAGAAGGGTAGCATTACACAGAACTTAAAAAGATAAATTCTAAAAGAAGGAATAGCAAATAACTAAGCCTACTTAATTATTAATATATTTTATTCACAATTATTCACATAAATAAACTCGTTTAGTTCTTCACTTATTTTCACATTCTTTTAATTATTTATTCTCTAACAGTTCTCTGATCGTTTCTACTTTCTCTTTTCTTTTCTTTTCTTTATCTATTTCCTTTTTCTCATGACTGAGTCCAACAGACCATCAGCCACTTGATTTTATTATGTCTGAGTCCAAAAGACCATTAGTCGTTTTCCTCTATATGACTGAGTCCAAAAGACCATCATCCGTTTTCCTTTTCTTATGACTGAGTCCAACAGACCATCAGCCGTTTATCTTTTATCATGACTGAGTCCCACAGACCATCAGCCGTTCATCTTTCATTATGACTGAGTCCAACAGACCATCAGCCGTTTATCTTTCCATTATGACTGAGTCCAACAGACCATCAGCCGTTTATCTTTTCTTTATGACTGAGTCCAACAGACCATCAGTCATTTATCTTTTCTTTATGACTTAGTCCAACAGACCATCAGCCGTTTATCTTTTCTTTATGACTGAGTCCAACAGACCATCAGCCGTTCTCTTTTCTTTATGACTGAGTCCAACAGACCATCAGCCGTTCTCTTTTATTCTTTTTTTTTTATTAATTCTCTTTTCTCTTTTTCTGATTCATTGTACTTTTCTCTTTTTCTCTTTCTTTGTACTTTTCTCTTTTCTCTCATTTCCTTATTTATAGACTTATCATTACATTATTTACTTTTCACTCTTTTCAATATCCTTCTTTCTTTTCCTTTTTATTCTTTTCTTCCTTTTTCTTTTTCTTATAATTTAAATAATTCATTTATTCTCATCTAAATCTTTTAGCCTTTATCCTCATTTATGACTTATCACATTTTCTAAGTTTTCTACTTCATTCTTTTTCTCTTTGTTAGTTTCCCCCAATCTTATCCAACTCTAATCAATACGGTCAAATATAGTATATTCTAGTTCTCGTTACTAATTCTTAGTTATTTCCCAGTTTCCTCATCTCAATCAATTATCCAACTCATTGTCCCTATTTCATTAACTATATTATTTTTAATTGCTCAACTCACTTAATCTAGCTTTTCAATTCTTATTACATTATTTTACCCAATTCTCCCTCATAATGCGCTCTCTTAGTTTTCTTATCTTTTCGTAAATCCTCTTATCGTTTTCCTTATTTTATGTTAAATCTTAATTCATCATTTTATTTCTATTCTCTACTTTACTCCGCGTGCATTCCTTATTCCTTATTCTAGACTCTCTTTTACCCTTTATGTTCCTTTACTTCCCCTATAGCTTTTGCCTTATGATTTCCCACATTTCGTTCTATATTAACTATTTTAATATCCTTAAATACGCTCATCCACTCCGAGCTTTATTCTACGCGCATACATTTTATTCCCTAGGGTGCGGTGTCTCGTCACAATTTTATTTACTTTATCTCTGTCAACGGGGGTACCCTAAGGTTCATTAACATACTTTTAATTACTCTATTCCTAGCTACCACTATAGCATCCTAGAATTTACTTCTTAAGCAAAGGTAACGCGAACCCTCTTACCTCGGGCTTTTTAAATAGAACCTGGATTTTAGCTCGACGACGATGACGGCGTCGGTGTTGCTCCTCGTTAGCGGGGAACTATCGTGACTGAACCGAGGAAAAGCTTCGAGCTTCGAGGTTCCCGACACGAGCCCGGCACGATCACGGACCGGTAACGGCGTCGGTGAGATCCGTGGAGAGAGAAAGCTCGAAGAGAGGGAGGCAGAGGGGAACCAAATCCTAAGGGGAAGAGGGAGAGGGAGATTTGATGGTGGTGATGAGGAATAGTGATGGTGGCTCGTGGTGGAGGTGGCGGTGGCGGCCGTGGTGGTGGAGAGAGAAGGAGAGGGAGAGCTCAATGGAGAGAGAGAGAAAGAGAGAGAGAGAGTTGATGGTGGAATGTGAGGGAAGGAGGGAAGGGAGAGGTGAAGAGTGGTGGTTGTGGGTGGTGGTGGCTGCCATGGAGGAGGAGGGCGGAGGAGGGTGGAACGGGGGAAGAAAAATGGGGGTTTGGGGGTGGGTTTCAGCCCCAAAACGCGTTTTTAATGTTTCAGATCGAATTAATTTCGCTTAAGCGAAATCTGTTCGCTTAAGCGAACCCCATATGTGTTGCTACTGGACCATTTTCGCTTAAGCGAAATATTTTCGCTTAAGCGAAATGAGCAAATACTGCCACTTCATTTTTCTATTTTTCAGCTATTTTCTCCCAACTTCAAATAGCCATAACTTCTTCGTTCACCATCGGATCTTGCTCAAATTTGACGAGTAACTTCCTAATAATCATATCTTCATATCCAAAGGTGGGAATTGTGTTTGGAGTCTTAAATCTTTTATTTTGAATTTCCTAACGTTGGGTGTTTATAACACCGAAAAATCGATTTTTAACACTCGTTTGGTCTTCTTTAAATTTGCTTTTCGATGCCAATGCTTCTTGACTCCTCTATGGCACTCAAAGAACTCCTAATCCATCATTTTAAATCCCTTCTAGGATAATCCTTACTTCCAAATCTTACTATTATTCTAATTATTATTAGAATTAAAATTCGGGATGTTACAACACTAACTAACTACTAATGACCTTTGGCAAGAACCGATATTCCCCGGCAACGGCGCCAAATTTGATCGAGGCCGTACCCGATACAAATAAAAAAAACAGTTTAAATATAGTACTAGGAAGTGACTCCTAGGTCGTCTCCCAAGGAATATCTTATCAAGCAAAAGGTCAAACAGATAGTATGCACATAAAATAGGGTGGGGTTTTGTATTGAATGTTGAAATCTAAGATCAATACAGAATTAAAATAAAAACGAAGTAATAGATAAGGAAAAGCGGATAAACCCCTTTGGCTCGCGTTCACAACTCTATCATCGGTCACAAAAGATCAATTTCTTTCCTCATCACTGTCCAACTCGTGAGAACTAAATACTAAGCGAAAATTCAATTCTCACCCCAAAACCCAAACCTCTAATTAAGCATTAAAAGCCAAAGCATGGAGTTTTTACGAGTTTCCATAAATTAAGCATTCATACACATGGATTATCTCTATAGAATGGAACTAAGCGAACCATAAAATATCAATAAACATGAAAACAGTGAATAAAAACGAAATAGCACTAAGAATAAAACCTCAAGAGTATGTGATACATTACCAAAGGGATTTAACCTAAGAGTTTAGCCTTCCATGAAGAAAAATACCAAAAACGTGTAGAAAGGGAAGAGAGAGAAACCCTAGCAGCCACCACAAGCTTGGGGAGCAAAACTAAGCCTTCTCTAAGAGAGAGAATGTAAAAACGTGATTATGGAAGGTGGCTCCTAGGGTTTACACGAAATTGGCTAATTAAATCAGAAAACAGGCCTAAATCATGGGCCCAAATCCTAAGGAAAGCTAATCTCTAAATTAAATCTAAAAATATCCTATAGATAAAATCTAAATCTTAAAAGATATAAACCAAATCTCAAATAATCCCAAAGATAGATTACAATCTTCACTTCATCATATATCTTCTCTTACAAAATTAAATCTTCACTCCCAAAATGCCCAAAAAGCCCTTGTGCCAAATATGACCTGAAAATAGAAATAGAATTAATTAGGCTAAATAATCCCAAATTAAACAATATTCAGAATATTAGTCCAATAAACTCTAAATCACTAAATCAAGCTAAACAATGTCAAATGGGCAACAAGTATCAATAATAGGAGTAAAATAATGCAAGGAATAATGGGAAATAAAATGCTCATCATTCTTATAGATAACATATGAAAGACCTTATAAGGAATTCTGAGGTTTGAGAATTCTAGCATCAAGTGACCAATATTATGTTGTGATGTTGTTATTTGATATAATGTAAGGTTAGAACTAATCACTCTAATCCTTGCATTTGTTAAATGATGACATTACTGACAGAACACGATAGTGATGTGTTGTTGGTAGACGTGAGGATGGGATTGATCACCTCAATTCTTACATCTATCAATAAATGCTATCATTGTAACCTTTAAAGTGAAAGTAGACACCCAAAGTAGTGACTTTCAAGGAAAGAATCCTTGCAAGCGAAACCAACCTAACCCAGAAAACATTCGTTCAAAAGCTTCTTATAGAGTTAGAGAGTAGATAGAAAATGAGTTAAGAAAACTCTACAGAAATTATTGTTAACCATTATATCCACCAAACCGAACTCGAACAATTTGACATTTACTTCAAATCTTGTCCCAGTTCTTAGATAACCATTCATAAGAATAGCCGGTTGTGCCAAATTTGTAAAATCCCTGCGTTAAGACCAAACAATCTTAATAATTGACTCAGCCAACGGCAATCTTGTCGTACCCTTCACCTTTGGTAGTTGGGTAAATCTTGGGACTGATGTGGACTCCTTCCTTCCTATTCTTTTTAATCGATTCATGAAAGAAGTTGATTGTTGAGCATTTAGTAGGAATTGTGTCTTCTCTAATCAAATAAGCAATTGGGGAAGCTCTTGTTTTTGAAAAGCTTTAAATCCTATCGGTGCTAGTCGAATCCTTGTGAGAAGACAAACTCTAAGGCGTTCTATCCTACAAAAATCTTCGCATGGCATGATCCCAGGGTATCTATTTTGGGAGAGATTCTAAAACTATTTCGGAATGCTAAATATTTTGAGTTTTCCTGTATCTAGCTAATGCAACTCCTGCCTTACATCTATCCGAAGGACGATTGGAAGCGGATTCACCCGATCCCACATCCTTTAGCATAGTGGTAATTGGGTATGTCGATGCCAAGTGGGGGAGCACTTCCTACCCTAATTTAAATTCTGTCTAGGTAAGGGCAAATCGAAAGGGTGGTGAAGAAACCGAAGGGAAGTAAAGACAGACATCATGAACTCTATTAATGGGATGGTTCTCCATTTACCAAACTTAACGGAATTTCGGGGACGAAATTCCAATAAGTGGGGGAGGATAGTAACATCCCAAAATCCAATTCCTAATATAATCTATGTTGTGATAGACTTAGAGTATAAGAAGTGGTGATATTAAGTGAGAAATGGGGTAATTAGGAGTGTAAAATTGAAGCTTTAAGCATAGAACCTTAGGAAATTTAAAATAAAAGATTGGTAGCTGAAAACATAAATTCCACCGTTGGATGTGAAGTAGGATAGTTGAGGAAGCTTGCTTTAAAATTTGAGGAAGATCCAACGGGTAACGAAGAAGTTATGGCCTATCAAAGTCTGGATACTGCAAAACTATGCAGCTTAATCGATTAAACTGTAGCTTAATCGATTAAGGTCAGATTGGGTGAAAAGTCTTAATTGATTATGTAAGATCTTAATCGATTAAATCGGGCTGCTGAGGAAAAAAATAAAAGCAAAACACACGTTCTTCTCTTGCCAATTTTGTTTCTCTCTTCCTCTCTCCCCTAGGGTTCCATTCTTCATCATCAAACCGACCAAGAGCAAGTGGGATTTCTTCATTCCATCAACAAATTTCATCCTTCTTCACTTCAAGTAAGTGTTTAATGCCATGAATTTCCTTTTTCTCTCTCTAATTCGTCCTCCCCTTTCTCTCTCCTCCATCCATGGTGGTTTTTGATTCTAAACCATGGAAGCTCCACTTTTCTTGAGTTTTGGCATGACCCAATACATGAATGTTAATCTTTTCTTGCTATGGCTCTTATATTAGGTTCCTCCCTCTTCCTTTGGATTCTAACTCATTTGGTGGCAAGACTTTCAAGCTTAGAGCAAGCAAGATCACCTTATCTCCAAGTGTTTGAGGTAAGGGGGTGGGTTTTGCCTTGTTCTAGGGAGTGGGTTCTAGTTAGTATATAATGCTTGTTAGGGTTATGTGTTAGGGGAGAAAATTAGACTATAAAACCCTAGGTTATTGAATATGAAATTCTAACTAAATAAATATGTATGATGTTGCATGTAAAGATTAGGAAAAAGGAAACCCAATGATATGATAATGAATTATTTGATAAATGAAACTTGGATAATGATTATATTGAAGTACATGAGGAATTGGGTAATGTGATAGTGAAGTTGACATAAATGATTCTATGATTATTGACTTTATTTGTAAAGTTGTGAATTAAATGATAATTAATTACTGTTGCAAATATATGTATGTGTTGTGGAATAAATTGATATAGGAAGAAAATGGAATGGAAACGAATATATGTGTTGTTAAAGAAAAAATATGAGAAGGTGATATTATGTATGTTTGGTTGAATATATTTGTACACAAAATGTGAAAATATAAATAAAGGTGGAAAAGGGAATGAAATAATTACATGTAAATTAAAAGTGAAACGATGATATTAATTATGTGACAAGTATGAGTTGATTGTGTATATTTGTCCCCTTATGTTAAATTTGTTCAATTGTGCTTAAATGTACGGTATATGTTTAACTGAGAACATGAATGTTATTTAAGAGGATTTTTAATACGGGAAATGAGTATAAATGTTAAGTATTAACAATTGTGAACAAAGGTCATGGCTTATGAATTAAATTTGTGAATATAGGAAACGGAAGTAAAATGATTATGTGTAAACAAAAGGAAAAAGGTGATATATGTAAATTAAAATGAAGGGCAATCTAAATGTTGGGCTATAAAAGAGAATACTGCTTGGTATGATTGTGATAGTTGAGAAAGGAAATGAATAAAGTAATTACATGAATGATTATGTGTTGATTGTGGTTGGTTGTGATTAAATGTGTTATGATTGATTGAACAAGAATGTGGTATATATGTTGGCCTCTGTTTTGAGGTGACGATTCTTAAATTGTGATGAATTGTTTATAATGAGAATGATGTTTAAGTATAACCTATGTGGTGGTATGAGGTACCTTCCGGTGTGGAGGTGAAGTACCCACCGACCAAATTGTATGAGGTACCTTCCGGTGTGGAGGTGAAGTACAATGGTATGAGGTACCTTCCGGTGTGGAGGTGAAGTACCCATAGGCCAAATGTATGAGGTACCTTCCTGCGTGGAGGTGAAGTACAATAGTGTGTTGACCTCTGACCTGAGGGACACGAAATGAAATAAATGAATATTGTGTTGACCTCTGACCTGAGGGACACATAAATGAAATGAAGTGATTGGGTGTTGACCTCTGACCTGAGGGACACATAATTTAAATAAGGAAAAGTATGAGGGCCTCTGTTTTGAGGTGATAAATGTGTTGAATGAAATTTGTGCATTGGCCTCTGATTTGAGGTGATGTACCGAAATAAAATGAGTATGTGAAATGAATAAAAAGAAAGTAAATGGATGTTGAATGGAATAATGAAAATGGAAATGTGGAATAAATAATGAGTATGGAAATAATGAAATGAGTATGGTGTGAAATATGTGAATATATGCTTATTTGCTAATTGTGTTGACCTAGCGGGTTGTTATGTCTAGTTAGAGACTACTTTCTATTTCATGTGCAATGCTCACTCCTTTAACATTTTTCAAGTATGGAGATTGAGTTGGCACAGCCCCCGGCCGAGCAGGAGTACTTTCCCTTACAGGGAGAGTAGGGTGTTATGGGGTTTAGAGGATAATATGGACCTAAGCCTCTTACATTATTTTGATGTAAATTTGTTATAAATCTTTTTAAATGAGGCTTAGGATGTTTTGTTTTGATAAAGTTATATGTTTTGGTTTTCAATACTCAAACTTAATATTTCTGCTAATACTCTGATTATTTTATGCACTCTGATGTACTTGGAGCCCATAGGGCCTTGATATGATTTATATATATAATCTGAAGCCCTGCTGGCTATTGGTTGTTTATTTGAAATTGTCTATCACAAGTTGAATTTTGGAATAGTCCTAAAAACAAACAAAACTCCGTCCGTTTGACGGGTGATTTTCATTAAATTAAAATGAACTTTCAAATTCACATTTTTTAATAGCGGGGTTTTAAGGGTAAAAATCTTAGGTGTTACAATAAAAACCTAAACTAATCAAAAATTCAAAAGAGTCCCCAATGACCCTTGGGAGTTTCGAACCCCTCTTTTAGGCCATGCACCCCACCCACACTAATTACTATAAATACCCACCTATGCCTTAAGACCCACCCCGTTGTTTCACGAACACTTAGAACAAAAAAAAGAAAGAAGGAGGTGAGAAGAGAAGGAGACCGCGAGGGAGAGGAAAAGGGAGGAAGAGGAAATTCAATTTTTCTTGCTCATTTTCATTCTTCCATTTAGGTAATGACTTCCTAGCTTGTGTTCTTTTTTCTTCTCTTCTTATTTTTCGATTTTCTCAAGCTTTTCCAAGAAGGGTTTTTATTTGTTTGAAGGTCTTGAGCTCTTGCATGTTGATTCTTCTTGTTCCTTATGATTTTCTATACTTGTTTTTGATTCGATTGAAGTTTGAAATCAAAAAAATGGACATGCACCATGATTTGAAGCTCACGTTTTTTGGTCCCTTTTTATTCAAATAATTTTTTATCTTTGATTTGTGTTGGAAATGCTTGAATATGAGTTGATTTAATGTTGTTCATGAGCTTTGTGTGTTTGATTTGCGAAAAATTTCCTTTTTTCTTCTATATATGCATGTAACGGCCTAGGGTTTGAAAGAGGGCAAGTGATTTTTGTTTTTGAATGCATGTAATTGATTGTTGATCCTTGTTGTTTATTTAAAGTATTTTTTCAGTTCTTACATGAAAATGCATGATTAAATGAATTTTTGCCTTGATGCGTATATATGAGGCTATTCGGTTTTGGCCTTGGATACATGCATGTGGTTGTTTGATAAAAAAAATTATATGCTCTTTGTTTATGTGTGTATATTCGGCCCAAGCATGAGAAAATGAGTAAATAATTTTTTTTGATAAAAATTTATGTGCCTTGTTCATGTATGTACGTATATTCGGCCAAGTGTGGAAGAGGAATGGATTGATTTTGTTTCATGAAAATAAAAATTGTTCTTAAGTGCTTGAAAATAAATTATGTTGATTTATGTGTTTGGATTTGTGATTCTTAGGTGTATTTTCCTTTGCTATATTCGGCCATGCATTGTAAGTGTGCTTAGGTAATTTTGCTTCATGAAAATAAGCTTGCATGTTAGTACTTGGAAATGGTTAAGTTGATTTAAAGTGTATGAACTCATGATATTTGGTTTATTTTTCTTGAACAATTCGGCCCCTTTATGTTTGAGTAGGTAAATATGAAAATGAAATTGTTTTGGGAATGATCATGTGTTGTATATGTGATTTGATGTTGGTTAATTGATTATATGCTTGAGTTTAATTGAAAAAGTGATGTTTTGATGCTTTATGGACTGTTAGAAAAATTTATGGATTTTGGCTTGTGTTGATGCATTATTCGGCCAAGGCATGTTTAGGAAGATATGAATTTATTTTGTGGAATGATAATTGTTATTTGAAACATGTATGATCTATGTGAAAATAAAATCCAAGAGTTAGTTGTTGTGATTGTTTATTTTTAATTTAAGTGTTTGATAGAAATTGAATTGATTATTTATAAAAGTGTAGTTTGATTAGATTACTTTGGTTATGGGTGTTTGTTTAAATCTCTTGAATGATGAAGGAATATGTACTACTTGATTATGTGAGTTGATTTGTTAAAGTGTTGTTTGTCGTTTGTGTGTTAGTTGATGTTTGAAAAATGTTCGGGTATGTAACTAGCTTTGAAATTAATTGATTTTAAGTTAGTTTGATTTGATTTATTTGAAATTGTTGGCTTTGTTTGGTGGCTGCCCAAGTTTCATTTTTGGTACTAAAGTTTGAATTATAAAGTGTGTGACACCCTTTTCTCAATCCTAGTAAATATTACAATAAATATGTATTACTTGATAAATATATGGACTTGTTATTGAATAGAAAATGTGAAAGTAAAATTTCTCTTTTAAAACGGATGCACAAACCAAAATATGGAACTCTTGGAGAGAGAGAGAGAGAGTAATTCGTATCATTTAAAACATTGTATTGAATTCGGCGTTTGCTAAAATAAGAAAATCTTTTCTTAAATCCGGATAGCATCGGTACTTTCGAAAACATGTTGATTTAGTAAAAGTAGATGATGCATATCCATTCTTTCTTTTGTAGAACTAATACCCTTTAATTAATACAACCGAATTCGTTAATTAATCTTTTATCAGAGTGAGCGGAAAGAGTAGGACTATGCACAGTTAGAATACGAACATAAGTTATATATATATATATATATATATATCTGTAGTGTCCTAGAACACTATATGTCCTTAACCCTCTGCGCCCTCAAGATTACGGTAATCAAGAGTTCAAGAGAAGGTCAAGTATCTATGTATGACCTTATGGTTTTTCTGCAGTTCCAGTTGGGAAAAGCAGGGTTTCCCCAGTCAACAAGTGTGTGCAGAGTGTCAACTTAGGGATGAGAGTACGTACCTGAAACCCTAGCTGTTGTAAGCTATTTATAGGGTTTGGAGGAAGTTGACGTGGGCCGTATGGGCCTCGTATCAAGGTGAGCTGAACCGGGATTCTGTGAGGAAATATAGGAGATTTATTCCCTTAGAATCCGGATAGGATCAGCTCACGATCCCATGTAGAGGCTGTTGCGAGATTCTAGGAGAAACATGCGGAAGAGATAGGAAGCCTTGGTGAGACTGAGTCAACCTACCAGCCGACGTTATGTCTCGGTTCTAGAATCCCGAGCCGATGGAGTGAAGACCGTTATTGAGGCTCGGTTCCATCAAGTCCGAGCCTGGTCTTTTCGTATGCTCGGAATGAACGTGTCCGAGCGTGGGACGTTTGTGTCAAGTAAACCGAGGGAAAGGTCCTTAGAAAATCCTTTATATAGGACTAGTTTTTATGCGGTCGGCAGACCCTACAAGCCCCCCAGCTCGTAAGACTTTGAAAAGTCTGTGACGAGGTAATGAGCGCTTAGGATAGACCTTCCCGCATGCCTCGTGACAATTGTAATCGTGCCGACTGCTTAGAGGTGACGTTTTGGGTTCTCGAGATACGGCGCGTTTCCTTGTAAGTTGTGCCAAATCATTGCGTTTTTGAAATTTGAAAAAGTACCTTTTAGAACTGCCACGTCTCTCCCTATGATTGGTTGCATGTGTCCATGGGCTTTTGGCCCAAATGGCTAAGACGGAGGGAAACTAAAAAGTTTCCTCTTCTAATTGAAACTTATCCTTTCTCTGCCTCATCACTCACTCTACTCCCGAAATTTCTCAGAATCTCCTCATTCTCTCTTCGAGTTCCACTTTGCTGTCTTCGTTCCCAAATCGAGATCCCCCAATCCTTCACCAGTTTTAGCAACTTCACGCAGGTAACCCCTTCTACTCCTCTTATTTCCATTCCTGCAGTTTTCCTTATTCGTTTGGGGTTGTTTTTCTTTTGGAGTGAGTTTTTCTTTGTAAACGGGTTTTCTTTGTAAACGGGTTTTCTGGTTTCGGGATTTTGCAGGGATTTCTGGGTAGAGTTTCTGGGTTTCTTTTGTTTTTAAGTGAGAGGAGTTTATACCTCAATTTGTTTGAATCATGAGGGGATGGAGAGGTTTTAGGGAAGTTTATCGTGAACTCTGTAGGAGATTAGGAGAAAATCCATCTAGTGACAGTGAATCAAGTTCTTCATCCTTTTCTGGGGTTTTTGAAGATTCTAGGAACGAAAGGAATCCATGCTCGGAAAGCTCTACGCCTATCCCTACTATTCCCCCCATCAACTCGGGTTCTTCCGAGTTAAAACCATTAACAGTAGAACATCCATTGAATCCTGTCGACGAGACTAAGTGGTTATTAGCCTATAGATTCGCTGAGCGTAGAGCCCAAGTTAGACTTAGCCCCGATCATGATATGGGGGATAAAGAACCTGTAGGAAATCCATCTGAGGTGGGGGGAAAAAGTTCGGGGCTCGGCATTAGATTTAAAGTAAAAACTCGTGCTGTAAAAAATCCTAACGCCGAGCCTTTTTCTTTTTCCCCAGAAATGGTGGAACGCAGATCTGTAACCAATCCTGGAGAATATCCTCTGCCGCCTAATCATGCGTAGTACGATGCTTTTTTTGATCGGGAAGTACTGGGGACGAGACCTTCATTGCTAACAACAAATAGTCTTAATCATCTCCGGCCGATACTGACACCTCCGAGAGCCGATGGAAATACCTCAGATTTCGTATTAAGACCTTTGGGAATCGACGATCGGATTTTCTTCGAAGTGCCGGAAAATCGTCAATATTTTTACTTCTATGAAGAAGTAGTAACTAAAGTCGGTATCCGCTTGCCCTTCTCCACCTTCGAGGTCGAAGTCCTCACTCATTTAGGAATAGCCCCAAGCCAATTGCATCCAAGTGGGTGGGCTTTCGTCCGAGCCTTTCAACAATTCTGCAATGTTGAAAACTTGGTCGCGACGGTACGGCCCTTCTTTTGGTTATATGCTCCCCAAGTAAATAAGTTTGGTGATTCCAAGGGTCTTTGGGTGTCCCTAAAGGCTCGGAGGGGACATGCCCTTTTCGCCAAGGTGACAGACTCTTGGAAATCTTTCAAACCTCTCTTCTTCCAATATGAGTATACTGGGGCCGAAGTATGTTGGTTCATGGAACAGGTTGAAGAAGATGGAGTGATGAAGGTCGTGCCTCGGTTTCCATTGGGTTGGACGACTAACATTTATAACCGAGGATCCTCCTTGTATCAATTCGACTATAAGGCGGATTTAACAAAAGCCGAAAGGCGATTATGCGACCACGTTTGGGAATATCTTCAAGCAAATGGTCAAATTGATTCCAAACGAATTCTGCTGAAAGATACGCGAGACGAAGTGAAGGCGGAGCTGGGTATTTTTTTTTTTTGGCGTGTTAATCCATTTTTCTTGCAGAAGCAATGGGGAAGAAAGCAACCAAAGCCAAGAAGAGTGAAGCTCGGGCAGCTAGAGTGTCACAGCTAGCAGCACTCAAAAAGTCTGCGTCCGGTTCTCCAATCAAGGGTCAATCTTCTGAGCCGACCCATCCTGAAAGGCCGACCGTTATCCCCAATACCACCCCCACTGTCAGGGTTACTGGTGTTGAACAGGTGATCAAAAAGGGCCGTGTTGTCGACGCGGTGAATATTGAAGTAGAAGCTCATTCATCTCCCCAAGACGTTCTCGAGCGCCCCCTCAAGAGGACTCGGCTGGATAAAGGAAAAGGTCTCGCTGGAGACTGGTTCAATTTGAGCAAGTCCAACAAAGGGATTGAAATTCCCGAGGATAAAGAAGATGCAGCTGCCAAGACGGTGTGGGGTAGGAAGATGTCCGACTCATTCATTGCCACTGTCTTCCCTCCTGAAAATGCTGAAGTAATCGAGTCTTGGACCCCTGGGACTTGGGAAAATAATTGTAAAGCGTTGGTGAAAAGCTTCTTACGGGGCGCGAGCATTTTCCATCACCTTGGTCATCATGGTGATGACGCTTATGCTGGATTGGCTCCCGAGGAAAAGAAGAAAAGATATGAAGCCAATGAGCGGGAAGATTACTTGGAAATTCAGGTCCAAGGTCTGAATAAAAGGATACAAGAAATGGCAGCTGAAAACGAGAGGCTTCAAAAGATTGCACAAGATTCGGAGGGGGCCAAAGTTCGGGCTGAGACAACACTTCAAGCTGCCGAGGCACAGATAAAGAGGTCGGAAGAAATCCAGAAAAAGGCAGAGGAGGATGCTGCTGCTCTTCTGGTGGCTACGGAGAAAGCTCGTACGGCCGAGCAAGCTGCTGCAGTGGCTCAGGAGCAACATGAGTATGCTAAGGACGAGATACTCAGGCTCCGAGCTTCCTTGGAGAAGATGAGCGCGAAAGCGCTTAAGCATAAGAAAGCAGCTAAGGAGAATCTGTTCAATTGGGACCATGCAATTGAAGATTCTTTCTACAATACTGCCGAGCAACTCCGTGTTTTGAATCCCGGGCTCGTGACCAAGGGTGCTGACCCTAATTTTGCTGTGAAAAAAGGTCAAATTGTCGGCCCGAGTGGAGTTCCCATAGATCTGAACAACTCCGACCTTCCGGACCATTTGGCCGAAGATTCCGAAGGGGAAGGAACCGAGGATGCCGAAGGTGAAGAAGAAGAAGAAGACACATTAAATGCTAACAGCATTGTATTGTCCGATTTAGAATAATTTTCTTTTTTTTTTTGTAACCGCCCCAGTAGTGGGTTTGAACTTTTTCTATGCTCCTTTGCTCGAAATATTATGATCGTTTATAGTATTCGCAGTCGACTGTTTGCTTCTTTTTATACTTTGTGTTAAGAATTCAAGTGTCAAGACCTCGGAACTCCAGCGCTTTAGCCGAGGTGGGTTCCTCTATCCGCGATGTAAAATGATTTTAATGAACCATGTATGAATCGGGAGTCTCAGTAGAATACTTGACGAGTTATAAGCCCTTGTTTGAGCTGTTTATAATCGTTCGCGTCATACACGGTGGCTAATCGAATATGAGGAAAAGTACGTAATACAATGAATCCAATAACAGTCTTTTTATTAATCAGAAGCAGAAAGTACAATGGGCTCGGAGTTCCACCGAGCGTACACCATCATTAAACAGTAATAAACAAATCTAACAATTCTAAAAAGAATAAATAAAGCATAAAATTATGAAACTATGGAAGAAAGATTCTAACTGTAATATCCTTTGAGCTTCGCCGCATTCCATGAATTGTTGATAGGAGCTCCTGAGAGAGTTTCAAGTTTATAGGCTCCCGTCCCACTTTTGAAGGTGACTCGGTATGGTCCTTCCCAGCTTTGGGCCAGTTTTCCATCCTTAGCATTCTTAAGACCAATATCGGCCCTTCTTAGGACAAGGCCGCCCACCTCGAATTCTCTGGGGTTAACCGAGCGATTATATTCCTTCGCCTGCATCCTTTTAGCGTGCTTTTCTCGTTCGGCAGCCAAATCTCTTACCTCCTCCGACAAAACAAGATCCTCGCAGAGCAAAGTGTTGTTGATGGGGTTTGGCTGCTGCATGGCTCGGAAAGAAGGGATCATTTTCTCAATGGGGATGACTGCGTTGCAGCCATAAGTGAGCCGATAGGGCATTTCTCCTGTTGAAGTTTGGATGGTGGTGCGATACGACCAAAGTACCTCGTGCAAGTTTTCCACCCAATTTCCTTTTGCTCCTTCAAGTCTCCTCTTGATTCCCTGAATGATAGACCTGTTCACTGATTCCACCTGGCCGTTGGTTTGAGGGTGTTCCACCGAGGAGTAGTAGTGTTTAACCCCCAATGCATTGACCAAATCTTGGAACGCCCTTGCTGCAAACTGGGTTCCGTTGTCAGTCACCAATATCTGTGGCACCCCGAATCGAGCCATAACTTGCCTTTCAAAAAACTTTTGCACCTTTGCCGAGGATATGGTTGCCAAAGGCTCGGCCTCAACCCACTTTGTAAAGTAGTCTATGGCCACGATCACCCACTTCAACTGTCTTGGTGCGGTTGGGAACTGCCCAATCAAATCCATTCCCCATTGGTAAAAGGGATAGGGAGATGAAAGAGAATGAAGTTCCTCGGCTGGTTTTTGATAAACGTCACTGTGAAATTGGCATTTATCACACCTTTTCACATGGTCTATCGCATCTTGTTGAAGGGAAGGCCAGTAGTACCCTGCCCTTAGGACTTTTCTAGCCAGTGACTTCCCTCCAATGTGGTGGCTGCCTATTCCTCCATGAACTTCTTCTAGTGCCAGCTTTGCTTCGGCGGGGTCGAGACACCTGAGCATTGGACCGTTGACCCCTCGGCGAAAGAGTACTCCCTCAGCCAGTGCAAATTGAGATGCCTTCCTAACAAGTTTCCTAGCTTCCACCAAGTCGGTCGGCAAGGTCCCTTGTTCCAAATAGCTTGCAATTGGGCTAATCCAGCTTGAATCTAGTGATATGGAGAGGACAACGCTAGGTCCATGCACCATTTCCTGAATTAAACTCTTGTTGTTTTCAGAGTTTTTTGTTGAGGCGAGTTTGGAAAGAATATCCGCTCGGCTATTGCTTTCCCTCGGTATGTGACATATTTCGACTTTTACAAATTCGGATGATAAGAATCTTACTTTTTCCAAGTATTTTTGAAGGATTGGCTCCTTCGCCTGATATTCACCCTTGACCTGTGAAACCACCAATTGAGAGTCGCTAAGAATTTTCACCTCTCGGGCTCCCACTTCTTTTGCCATCCTCAATCCTGCCAAAACAGCTTCATACTCCGCCTGATTGTTGGATGTTGAAAATCCGAATTTCAAGGAGTATTCAAGGGTGACTCCCTCGGAGTTCTCCAGAATTATTCCTGCTCCTGCTCCCATCTTATTACTCGATCCATCCACATAGATGTTCCAATCCGAGTTTGAGCTCGTCAATGGCTCAGTGAACTCGGTAAGGAAATCAGCCAAGGCCTGAGACTTCATCGCCTTTCTCGGTTCGAAAGTTATTTCAAACTCAGAAAGCTCGATAGCCCAAGTTACCATCCTCGCAGCCAAATCAGGTTTCTGCAATATTTGTCGGATCGGTTGAGCCGTTCTGACCGTGATGCGGTGGCTGTGGAAATATTGGCGCAATCGCCTGGCAGTTATTACTAAGCAGAAGGCTAATTTCTCCACTTTTTGATATCTGATTTCTGGTCCCTGCAGAGCTCGACTCACAAAATAAATCGGAGACTCTTTACCTGATTCCTCACGGACCAAAACCGAACTAACCACAGAATCTCCAACCGACAAATAAAGGAAAAGAGTTTCGCCATGGCTCGGACTAGACAGAATGGGAGGCGATGCCAAATAATGTTTAAGGTCAGTAAAGGACTTTTCACACTCTTCATCCCATTCAAACATCTTCTCCTTCTCTTTCCTTAGCAGCTTGTACCATGGAAGGGCCTTTCTAGCTGACTGAGATAGAAACCTTGAAAGAGTTGCGACCCGACCTGTTAGCTGCTGAACCCCTGTGATGTTCGAAGGACTTTTCATCTCCAAAATGGCTCTGCACTTTTCCGGATTTGCCTCTATTCCACGCTCTGTAAGCATAAACCCGAGGAATGATCCTGCCGGAACTCCGAATGTGCATTTTTCCGGGTTCAGCCTCATATCAAACTGTCTCACCCTTCCTAAGATTTCTTTCAAGTCTTTTACATGATCTTCCTCTTTTAAACTTTTCGCAATCATATCGTCTATATAAACTTCCATCCTCGGCCCAATCAAAGGACCAAAAACCTTGTTCATCATGCGCTGGTAAGTTGCCCCAGCGTTTTTCAATCCGAACGGCATAACATTATAGCAATAAGTAGCGTTTTCTGTGATAAACGAGGTTTTTACCTGGTCCGGGGGATACATTGGGATCTGATTGTATCCCGAGTAAGCATCCATAAAGGACAACCTTTGATAGCCAGCCGAACTATCCACCAATTTATCAATGCATGGTATTGGGTACTGATCCTTCGGGCATACCTTGTTCAGATCTGTGTAGTCCACGCACATCCTCCATTTCCCGTTAGACTTCTTGACTAGCACAGGATTGGCCAACCAATCAGTGTATACCACCTCTCTAATAAATCCAGCTTCCAAAAGCTCAGCTACCTTCTCATCAGTCGCTTGCGCTTTCTCGGTTCCGACCCTTCTCTTCTTCTGACATACTGGCTTGGCACCAGGATATACACTCAACTTGTGGCAGATGAAGTTAGGATCGATTCCCGGCATGTCTGCCGAGGTCCATGCAAACAAATCCTTGTTTTCAATTAGAAGTTCAGTAAGCTCTTTTTCTAGCTTCTCCGACAGGTCAACCCCGATCTTGACACAGTGAGATGGCTCGGGACCGAGGATGACTTTTTTAAAGTCCCCTTGCGGAGTTGGTCGGGTCTCATCCTCTTCTCTGACGTCAAGATCGGCCAAGTTGACGCTTCCTTTGTTCAATGGTTCCTTCATAATTTTCTCATCATCTAGTTTCAGCTTTGCCAAACTGATGTTATAGCATTTTCGGGCCAACTCCTGATCAGACCGTACTGTTACTACCTTGTCATCCGACCCCGGAAACTTCATGGCCAAATGTACTGTCGAAACGATGGCACCGAAAGATTGGAGTGTTGTTCTTCCGAAGATAGCGTTATAGGCCGAGGGAGCCTGGACCACGAGCCACTTTACCATTTCGATTCGGGCAGAAGGTGGTTCACCCATTGTCACTGGGAGGTGGATATGGCCTAATGGAACGATTGAGTGTCCCGTGAAGCCAATCAAGCTTCCCTCGAATGGAGTAAGATCCGACCTTTTTAACTTCAATTTGTCGAACAGATCAAGGAACATGATGTCCGCCGAACTCCCTTGATCGACGAGAATTCTTCTTACTTCATAGTTGCCAATCCGAGCTGTGACGACCATTGGATCATTATGGTCTTGCAGGATATCTTCAAAGTCTTCATCACTAAAACTGATTACAACATTCTTCTTTCTCGGTTTCTGAATCGGTCGGCTTGCCACCGATAGAACTTGCCCCATGTACTTTTTGCGGTCACACTTCTTTTCCCCACCACCAGCAAACCCTCCAGCAATAGTACCGATAAGGAAGTCATTTGCTTTCTCGGATTGTTGTATTGGGGCTCCGCTTGCAGGCGGTGAAGGACTTTTATTCCTCTTCTGCTCGGTATTGGGAGGCGAGGGGCTCTTCCTTCTAGAACGCTTGCGCAAGGCTTCCCCGATGTAATGCTGAAGCTTGTCATCCCTTACCATCTCTTCAATTAGATCTTTCAGTTGGATACATTGGTCGGTGGTATGCCCCCATCCACCGTGGTGATCGCAATACTTCGATTTATCCTTTTGGGCCGCCTTTCTTAAGGCTGGTGGCCAAGTGATGTTGCGCATTTCAGTATGCATGGTCTCACGAAGGATTTGACTCCTCGGGACCGTTAATTGAGTGTATTCCTCGTACCTGCCTTTGGGAGGCAGTTTATCACCTCTTTCTTGTTCCCTCTTGTCTTTCCTTCCTCTTTCCCGAAAACGATCATTCTGACGAGCCTCGTTTTGGCGAGGCCGTTGCTCCTGTCGTCCTTCGGTACCCCTTGCCGCAGTGCTTATCCTTCGGAACTCCTTTAGATTGACATATTTCCTGGACCTTTCTCTAAGTTCTGCCATGTTATGAGGTGGTTCCCCGATCAAACAATCTTTGAAATCTCCGTCCAACAATCCCTGAGTGAGTAGGAGAACGGATACCCCCGACTGCAAACCAGATATGCCACTGGCCTCCTGCTGATACCGGGCCAGGTAGTCGCGTAAAGACTCACCAGGTCTTTGTGCGACTCCAGCTAAAGAATGATCCGATTTGGGCTGTGACATGCTCGCTGTATATCGATTGAGGAAAATCCTCCGAAGCTCGGCCCAGGAACTGATGGAATTTGCTGGTAGGGAGTTGAACCATCTCAGCGGCGCCGGGCCTAGCGTCATTGAGAAAGCTCGGCATTTCATTTCATCTTCTCCTCCATAAAACATCATAGAAGATTCATAAGATGCAATGTGATCCATCGGATCAGTCGTCCCATTATAGCGAGAGACGTTCTGATGGCCCATGAAAGCTTGTGGAGTCCGAAATGCCATGATTGCGGTTGTGAACGGGTGCCCCGGATGCGGTTTGGCGGCAGCAGGTTCAGCAACCTCATTCGAAGTAAGGGGTGGAGGTAAGGGAAGATTACTTGGGTTGCCAAGAGCCATGCGAGTGCCTTGCTCGGCAAGCCTAGCCATGCTTTGCTGCTGTAAAGTAGCGATAGCTTGGTTTTGCTTTTCGATTAATGAAGTTTGAGTCCTCAGAATTTCCATAATTGACTCTTCTCTTCTCCTGGCAGAAGAGGTCGTCATGTAAGATCTTCCCTGAGACTCGGAACGTTCACCGCCCTGAAGTGTTCCGAAGCGTCCTCTAGTAAATTGTGGTACTCCCCTAAACAAGGGTATTTCTCTATCAAACCGCTCGGTTCGGGAGTTCTCTCGACCATGACGTTCAGCTCGTCGCTCCTCCCTAGTTCGGGATCCAGCAGGGGCTCTTCTAGACTGGAGTGGTCCAGAATCCGCAGTGTCACGCCATTCCAACACATGGCCATCAGAAACACGACGTGGCTGAGATCGTCGTTCATGGCCCTCCACAGCCGGAAAGGCGGCGGCTTGCGGTTGGACCTGAGGAACAGCCGGATCAGCAGGGTGGACAACTGGAGGAACTTGGGGGTTCTCAACCTGGTTACCCTCAGCGGGAGCAAGTCTATCCCTTACATTCCTGCCAGCAGCATTCCTAGGCCCGGCGTTCTTTGGTGGTCTACCTCTAAGACGACGGCGGAGATCACCTCCTCCTTGGCTGTTATCGTTGTTGTTTGCCATTTCCTGCAGCGAGCGGGGGGAATACTGGTTATTCAGGTCCCCACAGACGGCGCCAATGTAGTGTCCTAGAACACTATATGTCCTTAACCCTCTGCGCCCTCAAGATTACGGTAATCAAGAGTTCTAGAGAAGGTCAAGTATCTATGTATGACCTTATGGTTTTTCTGCAGTTCCAGTTGGGAAAAGCAGGGTTTCCCCAGTCAACAAGTGTGTGCAGAGTGTCAACTTAGGGATAAGAGTACGTACCTGAAACCCTAGCTGTTGTAAGCTATTTATAGGGTTTGGAGGAAGTTGACGTGGGCCGTATGGGCCTCGTATCAAGGTGAGCTGAACCGGGATTCTGTGAGGAAATATAGGAGATTTATTCCCTTAGAATCCGGATAGGATCAGCTCACGATCCCATGTAGAGGCTGTTGCGAGATTCTAGGAGAAACATGCGGAAGAGATAGGAAGCCTTGGTGAGACTGAGTCAACCTACCAGCCGACGTTATGTCTCGGTTCTAGAATCCCGAGCCGATGGAGTGAAGACCGTTGTTGAGGCTCGGTTCCATCAAGTCCGAACCTGGTCTTTTCGTATGCTCGGAATGAACGTGTCCGAGCGTGGGACGTTTGTGTCAAGTAAACTGAGGGAAAGGTCCTTAGAAAATCCTTTATATAGGACTAGTTTTTATGCGGTCGGCAGACCCTACAATATCAATCTAAGTCATGTAATACATAGTCCCAGCATAAAAGTCTCCAAGATCCAACAAGTCCATAACAGATCTATATGAACATATAACCATAGCCCTAGAGCTCTCAAGAGCATATCTACAAAATATATACATATCAGAATATGAACTCTAGGAGTGGTCACATAGATCTGGAAGCATCAGTAGTAGTAGTGATAGTAGTAGCGATCTCCAAGTAGCAAAAGGTAACGTCATCCTCAACATCAACAGCAGCAGCAGCATCTCCTCCACAGCATCCCCACACCGGATCCCTTGATCCTCATCATGTACCATATGCAAATACCTAGGGATCGTCATCCCTCCAATCACTCCCATTATAATGCACGACAGGCTCGCCTCCGCTCTCATCCTCCACGGGATCCTCCTCGATCTCATCCGATGGAGAGTGTACCCTACCACTGGGTACGGGGTCAGGAGATGGTGTGGCCCTAGCTGGACTCCTCGGATCAGAAGGGGGAGTATCCTCGCGGACGACTCTAGAGGAAAAAGGGTGTGAGCGGGTAGGTCGAAAACGGAAACTGTGATAAGAGCGAGCTGGTCGTGTGGGAAGTGGTCCATGGTATGTGTAAAACGGGGGTACGTGCATAGTGTATATGATGGGAGTCCTAAATCTACGAGGACGAAATCAAATCAGCGGGTTCGGGTGGTAGAAGGTAATCTCTACCTCCCCCTCGAACACCGCGCGATGGTCCTCATAGATCCATGTGCCACTAGGAAGTGGCCGGATCTCGATGCAAGCGATGTATCGAGACATCACCTACAAGGGCATAGGGGTAAGCATTTCTATACACATAATCAACAGAGTATAAATTTGTACAATATGAATATGTAAATATGCAACAATGAACAACAATCACATTTAGCACTTAGCAGATATTGAATGCAAATAGGATGCTCATACTTGTTTCATTCATCACACTTAATTTAAATGAGTGGCATGATGCATGAATCTAACTCTCAAGCCTATCTCCATCATTCTATGTCACTCTCTAACGTCCATCCCTGACAACCCAGCACTCACCAGTGCGTTGTATTCCTAGGTATACAACAATTCGTACATTCACCTAGAATGTACACGACAAGCTTGGAATCCGTGCCACCCGAGCACATCCCGTCATCAAAACGGACCGTCATCCAAACGGTATATCCATATCGGCATCCACTAAGCCGACCACGTCAACAACGTGTCATCAAGCAAGCGTATTGGCACACCCAGAGGCCCTCCCATGTTTACCAAAAACATGATATACGACCTACCATCCAAACTCCAAAATGAATGCATTACTTTTAAGCCTAAAAGAAATTGATTAATATATCACATGCCACCTAGGCACATTCCGTCATCCAAACGGACCGTCATCCAAACGGTATATCCATATTAGTCAATTTCTTTTAAGTTCAGACCCCTTGGATTATGGTTATGAAATCCTTAACCAATTGAGTTAGAATTGAAATGGTGTTTCTCAGGTTCTGGGTAAATTACTCGAGTATAATCCAGCATACTCGAGTGTTCTTCAACTTTTCCAGATTACTCGAGTGTTCTTCGGGACACTCGAGTGTTCATGACTTGCTGGGAATTTGGGTTTCAGATTTATTGAAATACTTGAGTAGTTCATGGGTACTCGAGTGTTCTTCATGATTCCCAGAATACTCGAGTCACCCCTGCATTACTCGAGTGGTTTGCCTTAACATTTCCCCAGGTATCACTTGATACTCGAGTACTGGACACAATACTCGAGTGTTCTTGCTCAAATTACATTGTTTTACAAACATTTTACTCGAGTACCCTGTCCAATACTCGAGTGTTTCTCAGCAGAACAGACTGAAATCTTAATTTTAACACACCATTTTCAGTTCCACTCATTTCTAGTCCAATCCAAGGATCAACAGTGTTCACATACCATATACTGAACATGTTACAACACTCATTTCATATCAAATTACAGATTTGACAGAGAATCAATCATTAATGCATAAAATACACAATTTGACAACTTAACACCTCAAATTGCAAAATAAGCAACCAATTCATGAATTAATGTTCATTATAGCTTGCATGCATCATGAGAAACTTGCTCACAACAACCATAGAGCATGAATTGGTCTCCAAACCAAAGTTCCTATTCAAACTAAGCCCTTAAAGCCTCTTGGTGGCTTTCTAATACAATTAATAGAATTTAAACTCTATCTAGTGTACAAAATTACTTCCCCTTACCTCTTAGACGTGTTCCAACAAAGAATTTCCAAGAGAAAGCTCTCCAACCCCAGAAATCACTTTGAGCTTCACATGCATGACAGTTTGAGTGCACCACCAAAATTGAATTGGTTTACATGGAAGACAGAGATAACAATTGGGGAAATTAGATTTTCTAGACTCTATGCAACACATACTAACTAGAGAAATCGAATTGAGACTCAAGAGACTCGTGAGCTTACCAGAAATTGGAATCAAAGTAAGCTTCCATAACCACTTGACAAAAAACAGCCCCAACTTCCAAGCTTCAATTCTTCCACCACACTCACTCAAACCTCACGATTTTAGTGTCTATACAAAGCTCGTGATGTGAGCTTTGTATTAGTGTATAACATGTGATTTGAATCAGAACACAGAGGGAGAATCAATCGCTCGAACTCACGAACCCTAACTTAATCAACACACCCAAATTTTGCCAAATCCTTCACGAATTCGGTGTTGATTGGTTTTTATAGACTTCAATGGAGCACATGCAAGACGACACGACCTCCATGGACGTGGAAGAGTACTGATTTCGTGTCAACGACGTGGAATCGTTGGAGGTGACTCACCAAACGCACTAACTCGTGCAACTCTGACCAGAATACTCGGGTATTCAAAATAATACTCGAGTATTTTGCCCAGTTTTTGAAAAATATTTATTTTATTAACATTCCCTCCAAAATCTTTCCTATAATAACCTCTAGGTCCCAACTCAGGGACTAATATGCCAAAATATTTATTTTTATGTGTAACACCCCGCAAATTCCTCGTATTAATTTAAAATACTAAAGAGAATTGTTTTTGAGAAAAGTGTTTTTGAAAGAATATTTTCTTAAATAAGTTTCCTAATTAACATTTTCAAGGTAATAAGTGACTTTAAAGAAATGATTTCCTAAAATAATATCAAAAGCTTAGAAATTGAGTTTTGGAAAAGTCTATGTGTTTGATCTTTTTGTAAAAATGTTTGTGATTTTTGTACAAGTCATTTTATAATGAAAAAGAATCCTTTTCTATGTGTGTATGTGTGCACGGTTTTGGTATGGATGTATAAGCTTAGGATTACATGAAAATTTGATTAGTAGAAAAATATAATAATGCATGAATGTGTGTTTAGGCGTGTGATACGTATATGTGTATGTATAAATGGCATGAGTATATGTGTGTGTATGTATATGCAACGTGTGAGTATGCATGGGTGTGTGCATGTGGCGCAAAGAGGTGTGTGTGTAGGTGTATACATGATGCAAACTTTGACTTCCTTGCAACCTAAGTTAGTAGCCAAGTAGCATATAGGCTTAGTTTAGTGTTAAGCTTAGTTAATAGTTTGACCAACCAATAGGATGAAGGATTAGCCCTAATCTTATTCCATTTGTCCCATGGCTTGGCTTGAGCCATGCAAGCCTTCCTAATGCCAATCTTACCCTTGAAGCAACACTCTTTGGCCGAATTCCTTTAAGGGCAAAAAGGGAAATGCTTGGTTGTCTATATAGGCCCATGACCGTAGTTCCTTCCATTCATTTCCTTTACATTTCACTTCTAAACCAAAACACAATTCTAAGAGTGTCATCAAACTCTTAGAAAGAAATAGAGAGACTTAGAGAGAGAGATAACCCGTAAGCCTTCAAGAGGAGAAGGAGAAGAAGATCAAGCCCAAGCCTTAGGATTTCTTGAAGATTAAGTGAAGAAGGTTGAAGATCTTCTCTTTTCCTTAGTTTGTTCGAAGATCAAAGAGTGTTAGGGTAGTTTTCATTTTTCAAAGTCTTGTAAAAGTTTCTTTGTTGTTGCATGACTATCTTTCTTGTAGATCTATGTTTATATGTAAATTCTAAGCCTTGATCCTTTGATTTCAAGAGCCAAACAAACTTGTAGAACCTTAAACCATGGAATCTATTATTCGGCCATGTCTAGGAAACTAGGTCATGATGATTTTTATTTCGATTTGAGTTCATGCATGTTAGTTTTATGCTTGCTAAAGTTGATCTAAATGGTTAAAATGCTTTGACTTTGCTTTTTATTTTTATAAAGTCTTGATCTTTGTTTGCATGTCACGGCCTTGGTGAGAAAACAAGGAAAACAACTTTTTCCAATTTGATTTTGCTTTGGCCTAAATCTATGTGTGTTTCAAAGTTAAGGATTTAAGTTTTCTTCTTGATTTTGTTAATTGATTTTCGGTCAAGCTTCAAAATCAAGGAGATCATGATTGTTTTCATGAAAAAGCTTCTTGAATGTGTCCTCTCTTTGATTTACATGATTTTAAGAGTGCATGCAAAGGAAAATAAAAAGGGGATTTGTGTTTAATAGATCACGGTTTTGGGGAAAAAAAGGGAGTGGTATATTTTTTTCTAAAACCATGTGTTTGAAATACATGTTCTTGATTTAATATTTTAAGGTTTTTGTATGAAAGGAAAAGTGCATCAAAGACTTTTGTTTCCCAATAGGGATGATTCGGCCTATACTAGGTTACATAGGCTAGATTCTTTTTGGCATGGGATTGTCCCCTTAAAATGATTATGTTTTGTGACTTTGTTTTAAGGAAAATCTATTTGAATTGTGTTGTTTTGTTCAATTCGGTTTTTCATAAAAGAAAAGGCATAAGTGTAATTGATTATTTTCAAAAGTATTTTTGTAACACCCCACATTTTTCCCGTACGTGCGAGAACGAATTTGGTTAAAATAAACCCCGAAGTTCTGTTTTTATAAAAGGTTTTTGGAAAAGTGTTTTACGTAAATAAGAAATAAAGTTTGATTTTTATGAATTTCTATAAACAAAATGTTTTCATAAAAGAGAAGTGAATGATTTTGTTAAAATGTGTTTTTATTGAAAAGTGATTTTGTTTGAAATTGAATTTTTGTGTCTGTTAACTTGAAAAATTCGTATCTTTTTAACCATAACTCGGATTTTTACAAACTTTATATCAAAACGATCGTAGAGAAACGTAGATTTTAAAAATGTAATTTTCAGATTTTTCAGGGTGGATTTACGAAAATGTATTTCCAGGATTTTAAAATACGAATTTTTGGAGAATGTGCTTTTAAGAAAATAAATTTGATGATTGGCTTGGAATTTTATGTGAAGTGTGTTTGAATTGATGTGTGTACTGTGTGATGCATGAAATTAATTGTATGAGTATGATTTTTGAATGGGTTGCATTGATTGTGTGAATTAATAATTTTAAGTAAATATGGCTAAGAAAATAAAGTGTAAATCGTATATGTATATATGTATGTGAGTGTATGAATGTATATATATATATATATATATATATATATATATGTGTGTGTGTGTGTGTGTGTGTGTGTGTGTGTGTGAGTGTGTATGCCGTGTGTATGTATGTGTGTATGAGCTAGGACTAGAAGCTTGTAGACTAAGGAATTAGAAAACCAATCCAATTAGTAACCAAACTAAACTAGTAACTAAGTAACCAAACCCTAACTATTGCCAACAAGTCCTTAAGCCTAGATTGACTTCTAAGAACCTAGCCATGCTACCTTGTTCCCCTTGGTTTTGATAAACACCACCCATGCAAGTTTTTGTGACGCCAAAACTACCCCTCCCATTGTGTTATGGCCGAACCACCTACAAGGGCACAAGGAGGAAAATTAATTTGCTTATAAATAGGGTGAGCCTTAGTCCATTACCTCATTTTTACTTCTCTTCACCCATTCTCATTTCTTCCACCCACACCAACACACTTCTAAGAGACTCCTTAAACTCTTAGAAAGAAAAGAAAAAGAAATAGAAAGAAAGAAAAGAAGAGGTGGCCGAAACATGAAGGAGAAAGAGGAAGGAGATCCAAGCCAAAACCTAGGAGTTTTCCTTGTAGATCAAGAGCATTAGGAGCTAGAGACCAACCTTTCATGATGGAAACCGGAGATCAAAGAGGAAAATTGTAATAGCCTAGATTTTCCTTTTAGTTTATAGATCTTTCTTTTGATTTCGTGGATCTTTATTCTTTCTTCTTGCATGTTGTTATTTTGTGTTGATCTTCTTTGGTCTTGGAATTTTATGAACTAAGAATAATTTGTAATATGTTAGACCTTATGTGTGATGCCTCGGTTATGGTACTTTTGTTGGATCTTGAACTTTTTCTAACAAATCTCTTTGCATGTTTAAATTTCTTTGCTCTAACCGTGGTTTATGTGTATGTTTATATGATTTTGATATGCTTGATGTTTGGTTAAAGCTCTTTTGTTAGATCTAATAATTTTCTAACTAAACTCCTAAAGATCTAAGAGAAAACTAAGATTTTTGTGAAAACCCAAAATGAATCTTATTGCATGTGTATTTTTCTTGTACAACCGTGACCAAAATGTGTGTCTATGTGATTATTTGACATGAAAATCCATGATCTAAGTTTATTTATTTATAAGTGAAACTCTTTGATCTTGCATGCCAAATCCTTTGTTAGATCTTTTATTAAAATCATGATCTATGTGTACTTTCATGATTCTTGATGAATGAAAAATATAATTTAAGCTTGATAAATACTAAGTAAAATTTTTAATCCTTGCATGTTAAATTCTTTACAAAACCGTGGTATGTGATATGTTTTATGTGTACTTGATGAATAATTTCATGATCTAAACTTGATTTATGAAAGAGCTAAGTCTTAAGTTTTGCATGTCAACCTTGTTGATGGTCTTAGTTGTTTTAAGTATGTGCATGTAATTATTTTGTTTGATAAATGAAAATTTAAGGTCTTGGGTTTGCATGTTGATTATAACGAAAAATCATGTTTTTCTTCATATGTACATGTTTCGGTTTAAAAAAAAAATATAGACAAAGTTTTTCTAAATGATTTCTCAAGCATAAAAATGTTTTGATCTAAGTGTTTGACTATGTGTATATTTATTTTCTTTTAGGCCATTCGGCCATGACTAATAAATAATAGAATTTATGCTTTTTATTTGGTAAAAGTTGATGCATGTTTGTTTTAAGATTAGATCCATTGATTTAAGGTGCATGCAAGTTATTTTGCAAATTTGAAGTGTAACCTTGATTTTTATAGAATAATGAAATTGAAGGTTGATGTGGATATAATGTGTTGTTTTGCATGTTTTTATTTTGTGAAATGCATGACTTGTATGTTTAAAAAGTGAATTCAAAATCCTTGTTTTAAGACATGTTGACTTTCGGCCACACTAGGAAAATAGGTAGCTATGCTTGTCCCCCAAATAGTTTGCATGCATGAGAAGGATAATTGAATTTAAGGGTGCATGCATGAAGTGATTGAATTTAAAAGAAATATGTGTGATAATTTGTGATTTAAAGTGTGTGTTGATTTTGTTTTGAAAAATGAAATTTAAGTTGTTAATTTTGCTCACTGTATGTTCACGGTCTTGGTCTTAAAATAAAGAAGAAAATTTTATGAATTGTATGCCCTTAGTTTTTTTTAATCATAAAAGAATGAAAATGACTTCATGATTGTATGTTTGTATGTGTGCATTAGATCTTGCAAATTTTTATGTGAGTAATTCGGTCTATGTATGTTTAGAATGGTAGGAAAATTATTTTCATAAAATAACCATGATGATAACTCTATTCATAGGTGCATGATGTTTTGTGAAAGTGTTGTGTATTTCTTTAAATTCTTTTGGTTTGATCTGATTGTGTGAGAAGAATTTTTATGGTGATAAATCAAAGATATTTAGTTTTAAATTTATTTGTAAGTAGGAATTATTATCTATTAGCAATTTGGTTTTTGTTAAATTAATTAGAAGATTAAGTTTAAATTATTTTCTTAAGTGTAATTAAATTAATTTATTGAGATTAAAATATAACTAATGATTTTTAAGTGATTGAAGATATGATTTGTGTGGTGTATGCTTGTGAATGCTTTGTATGCTTTAAAGCTTGTATGTACTGTCTGTGTGCTAACTAACTGTGTTAAGTTGGAATACTGGTTGTGTGTCTTGTTTGTGAATTTTATTTGTGAAAATCTATGTTTGAATTTCAAAGAGAATGTTTTATTTAAAAAAGTATGATTTAAATAACTTATGTAGGGTCTGCCGACCTGATACGGATCTAAGCCTTGTCAAAAGAGTCTTCTAAGGGAACTTCCCTCGGTTCACTTAGCATGAACGTCCCTCGCTCGAACTCATGGACTCCGAGCATCCCCAAAGGACCAGGCTCGGACTTGATGGAACCGAGCCTCATCATCGGTCCTCAATCCATCAGGCTTGAGATTCTAGGCCGAGACATACCGTCGGACCCACCGAGGCTTCTTATCCCTTCCGCAAATCTCTCATGGATTCTCGCAACAGCCTAGACATGAGATCTCCAGCTGATCCTATCCAGATTCTAAGCATAATCCTCCGATATTATCTCACAGAATCCTGGTTCAGCTCAACCCTGATATAGGACCTAGACGGCCCATATCAGCCTCCTCCAAACCCTATAAATAGCTCATTACAGCTAGGGTTTCAGGTACGTACTCTTATCCCTAAGTTGACACTCTGCACACACACGTTGACTAGGGAGAACCTGCTTTTCCCAACTGGGACTGCAGAAATACCATAAGTCACACATTAACTCTTGATCCTCTCTAGGGCTCCTGATTCCATAGTCTTGAGCACTTAGAGGGTTAAGGACATCTAGTGTTCCAGGACACTACATTGGCGCCGTCTGTGGGAATTGAATAACCAGTATTCCCACTTCCACCGTACTCCTGGCAAACAACAACGATAACCAAGAACAAGGGGATCTCCGCCGTCGCCTTCGTGGGAGGCCACCTAAGAACGCAGGAAACGTCAGGGATAGAATCGCCCCAGGAAGACCTACTGGGGGCAGTCGGGGTAACACTCCACCCGTTCCTCCGGTGGATCAGACGGTCGTTCCCCCGGTTCCTCTAGTTCAGGGTGATGTTCCTCCGGTTCCTCCGGTGATTCAAGCCACTGTTCCTCCCCGCATGGAAGGTGGCGGAAGGCGATCCAATCCCCGCGCTGTTCCGGATGGCCATGTTTCAGATTGGCACGATACTGCGGACTCTGGACCACATCGGTCTCGGAGGGCCCCTGCTGGATCACGAACTGGTGAGGATCGGTGGGTTGAGCATTCCGCTCGACATGACCACTCCCGTGCCGAGCGATCCAACAGAGAAGTCCCTCAATTTACCAGGGGTCGTTTTGGAACACTTCAAGGTGGTGAACATTCCGAAACACAAGGTAGATCCTATATGACTACTTCGTCGGCCCGTAGGAGAGAGGAATCAATCATGGAGATCTTAAGGACTCAAACTTCTTTGATTGAAAAACAGAATCAGGCTATCGCTGCTCTTCAGCAGCAAAGCATGGCAAGAATTGTCGAGCAAGGCCCTAACGTGGCTCTCGGTAACCCTAATAACCTTCCCCCGCCCCCACCCCTTAATCCGGGATTAGTTCCTGGGCGTGTTACTGGGGAACCCCATCCTGGACATCCTTTCATAGCTGAGATAATGGCATTTCAAACCCCGCAGACTTATGTGGATCATCAGAATATCCCTCGCTATAATGGGATGACTGATCTGATGGACCACATCGCGACTTACGAATCCTCCATGATGTTTTATGGAGGAGGGGATTTCATGAAGTGCCGAGCATTCTAAATGACTCTGGGATCGGCACCTTTGAGATGGTTCAATTCCCTACCTGCCAACTCGATTCACTCATGGGCCGAGCTGAGGACAGCATTTCTGAATCGATATACAGCCAGTATGTCACAACCCAAGTCGGACCATTCATTGGCTGGAGTCGCACAGAGACCTGACGAGTCTCTTCGCGATTACCTAGCTCGCTATCAGCAAGAAGCTAGTGGCATATCAGGCCTGCAATTGGGAGTATCTGTCCTCTTACTCACTCAAGGATTGCGAGACGGTGATTTCAAGGATTGTCTGATCGGAGAACCACCGAGGGATATGGCCGAACTCAGGGAAAGATCTAGGAAATTTGTTAATTTGGAGGAATTCCATAGAATCAGCACCGTGGCTCGTGGTCTGGAACAGCGCCCTCGTCAGAATGATTCCCGTCAAACTGATAGTTTTCGGGAAAACAGGGGGAGGAAGGACAAGAGAGAAAGAGGAGAAAAACTGCCTCCAAAAGGCAAGTATGATGAATATACCCAGCTCACAGTCCCGAGGAGTCGAATCCTTCGTGAGACTATGCATACCGAGATGCGTAACATCACTCGGCCTCCAGCTTTGAGAAAAACTGCTCAAAAGGATAGGACAAAGTACTGCGACCATCATGGTGGATGGGGGCATACCACCGATCAATGTACCCAACTGAAAGATCTGATTGAGGAAATGGTTAGGGATGGGAAGCTTCAACAATACATCGGGGAAGCGATGCGGAAGCGTTCAAAAAGAAGAAGTCATTCACCTCCCAAAACCAAAGAAAAAAGGAATAAAAGCCCTACGCCACCTGCAGGGGGAGCCCCCGCCCTACCGTCTGAGAAGAATAAGGGTCGTGACGAGTTTCTGATCAACACCATTGCTGGTGGATTTGCGGGTGGTGGAGAAAAAAGAAATGATAGAAAAAAGTATGTGGGACAGATCCTTTCGGTGGCTAGCCGACCGATCCAAAAGCCCAAAAAGAAGAATATTGTCATCAGTTTCAGTGACGATGACTTTGCTGATATTATTCAGGATCACAATGATCCTATGGTAGTTATAGCCAGGCTCGGTAATTACGAAGTGAAAAGGATTCTCATCGATCAGGGGAGTTCAGCAGACATTATGTTTTTGGATCTGTTCGAGAGGCTAAGGTTGAAGAGATCTGACCTAACTCCATTTGAGGGTAGTTTGATTGGCTTTACGGGACATTCCATTGTTCCCTTAGGCCACATTCATCTCCCAATGACCATGGGTGAACAACCGTCTGCTCGAACCGAGATGGTAAAGTGGCTAGTTGTACAAGCACCGTCGGCATACAACGCCATCCTTGGCCGTACAGCACTCCAATCATTTGGTGCAGTTGTATCAACCGTTCACTTAGCCATGAAGTTTCCAGGATCTGATGACCAGGTGGTAACGGTACGGTCCGAACAAGAATTGGCTCGGAAATGTTACAATATTAGCCTGGGAAAGCTGAAGCTGGATGACGATGAGAAGATCATGAAGGAGCCACTCAACAAAGGAAGTGTGAACTTGGCAGATCTTGACGTACGGGACAAGGATGAAACTAGGCCAACCCCTCAGGGGGACTTCAAAAAGGTAATTCTGGGTCCCGATCCGTCCCATTGTGTCAAGATTGGTGTCGGCCTTGCCGAGGAATTGGAAAGAGAACTGACGGAACTGCTGGTAGAAAACAAAGACTTGTTTGCTTGGACTTCGGCAGACATGCCGGGGATCGATCCGAATTTTATCTGCCATAAGCTAAGTGTGTATCCTGGCGCCAAGCCAGTGTGTCAGAAGAAAAGGCGGGTCGGAACAGAGAAGGCACAAGCAACAGAAGAGAAGGTGTCCGAGCTATTGGAGGCAGGATTTATCAGGGAGGTGGTGTACACAGATTGGTTGGCTAATCCCGTGCTAGTCAAGAAATCCAATGGAAAATGGAGGATGTGCGTGGATTACACAGACCTGAACAAGGTCTGCCCCAAAGATCAATACCCACTTCCCTGCATAGACAAACTCGTAGATAGCTCGGCAGGGTATCAAAGGCTATCCTTCATGGATGCTTATTCGGGGTACAATCAGATCCCCATGTATCCCCGGATCAGGTGAAGACCTCTTTCGTCACATAAAATGCTACATATTGTTACAACATCATGCCGTTCGGACTGAAGAACGCTGGGGCAACTTACCAGCGAATGATGAACAAGGTCTTTGGTCCGCTTATTGGGTCGAAAATGGAAGTATACATCGACGATATGATTGCAAAAAGTCTGAAGGAGGAGCACCATGCTAAGGATTTGAAGTTTATACTTGATAGAATTCGGCAGTTTGACATGAGGTTAAACCCAGAAAAATGCACTTTTGGGGTTCCTGCTGGTTCGTTCCTCGGGTTCATGCTCACCGAACGGGGAATTGAGGCAAACCCAGAGAAGTGTCGATCCATCCTTGAGATGAAGAGCCCTTCCGACATCAAGGGAGTACAGCAGCTAGCAGGTCGGGTGGCAGCTCTCTCCAGGTTTCTGTCTCAATCAGCTCGGAAGGCCTTGCCATGGTACCAACTGCTGAAGAAGGAAAAAGAAAAGACGTTCGACTGGAACGAGGCATGCAAAAAGGCCTTTACTGACCTTAAGCAATACCTGGCCTCTCCTCCAATCCTATCTAGTCCGGCAGCAGGAGAGGTTTTATTCCTATACTTATCAGTAGGGGATTCGGTGGTCAGTTCGGTTCTAGTTAGGGAAGAATCAGGCAAAGAATCTCCTGTCTACTTCGTCAGCCGAGCACTTCAAGGACCAGAGCTGAGGTATCAGAAGGTTGAAAATTTGGCGTTTTGTTTGGTTATTACGACTAGGAGGCTGCGTCAATACTTCCAAAGCCACCATATCACGGTCAGAACTGCTCAGCCAATCCGACAGATCCTTCAGAAACCCGACCTGGCAGGCAGAATGGTGACTTGGGCTATTGAACTTTCCGAGTTCGACATTACTTTCGAACCTTGGAAAGCAATGAAGTCTCAGGTCTTAGCTGATTTTCTCACCGAGTTTACTGAGCCATTGACGAGCTCAAACTTGGATTGGAACATTTATGTCGATGGGTCAAGCAACAAGCTCGAAGCAGGAGCGGGAATAATTCTGGAGAACTCAGAGGGAGTTACCCTTGAATATTCGTTGAAGTTCGGATTTCCGACTTCGAACAATCAGGCGGAATATGAAGCTGTGATGGCTGGTTTGAGAATGGCGAAAGAAGTTGGAGCCCGAGAAGTGAAGGTTTTCAGTGATTCTCAGTTGGTGATATCGCAAGTGAAGGGTGATTATCAAGCCAAGGAACCCATCCTACAAAAATATTTGGAAAAGGTGAAGTTCCTATCTTTAGAGTTTGCCAAGGTCGAATTCTGCCACATCCCGAGGGAAAGCAATGGCCGAGCGGACATTCTTTCTAAACTTGCCTCAACAAAGGGTCCTGGAAATATTAAGACGTTGATCCAAGAAATGGTGCATGGACCTAGCGTTGTCCTCTCCGTTTCTATGGATCCAAGTTGGACCTCTCCGATCATGTGTTAGAACCTACAATCGGTGGTAGAAATAACTAGGAGACACTAGGAGAACACCTAGAAGGGGGGGTTGAATAGGTGTTAGAGAAACCTTGAAAGATTTTCGATGAAACAAATCGAAACGATTAAAACAAAATGATTTTTACAAAAAATATACTGATTAATCGATTAACTTCAGTACTAATCGATTAATGCCGAAGCTTACTTTCAAACTAATCGATTAACAAAGGTACTAATCGATTAACGCCGAAAGCAACTTAAAAATTAATCGATTAACGAAAACAGTTACTCGATTAATCACTGTTAAAACTGAAAAATCACTTTTCAATCAAATACAAAAATCAATCAATTAACACATATGATCAGAGATAAAGCGGAATTGATTAACACCAATATTCTTATTGATTACCTAGGTTATGAAAATGATTTTCCCCAAATCAATTTACACAATTAATATTCAATTCAATCAATTATGAAAATCAATCTTTTCAAGGTTTTCAACCAAGAACACAATGAATGACTTGAATGTAAAGAGTTAAGAGTTTAGAGATACGACACAGTGATTTATCCTGGTTCACTTTCATCCACTTGAAAGCTACATCCAGTCCCCTCTTCAACCAAGAGAGATTCTTCACTATGAGGAATTAGAGTTCTCAAATTACAAGTAAATGCCTCACAAGACTCCCTTCTTGCTAGCCTACAATAGATACCACACCCTTGCCTTGCAATCCTATTGATGCTCTAATCTAACCTCTAACCTTGCTTGTCAATTCCCCTCAACAAGACTTCCAATTGCTTTGAGATTCTTCAAAGTCTTCCACTTGCTTGTTATCACAACAAGACTTCCACTTGCTTGTTATCACAACAAGACTTCCAAATGCTTGTTTGCTTGATTCAGAACCAAGACTTCCTTTTTTGTAGATAGCTTGCCTTCTTTGCAATGATTACAACTCAAATGAAAAACAATAACAATCCTATGAATCTCTTTCAAAAGCTATGAAAATATCAACATGAGAGATTCAAAGATTCTTGATCAAAGAATGTAAAAATGAGAACTTTGATCTTGAGAAAGTGAGAGAGCATAGTGTGGCTTTGAGAAATTGATTTGTTCTAAAGTGTAATGATGATTCACAAGGGTTAGGAAAAAGTTTATATTGAATACCCAAAAGTTAGGAAACAACAGAACTTGATTTTGCCTTGAAAAGCTTATTTTAAAAAAACTGCTACTGTACGTGTTACTCGAGTATTAATCAAGTAAGTACGCAAGGCTGAAAAATTCTACTCGAGTATTACTCGATTAGACTGATTAAAAACACTTAAAAACTTGTTTTCTCAAAACTAAACCTTTTCTTTCAAACCTTTAAGCCACCTATTGATTTTAGGTTAAGTGAATACTCAAAATATGATATAATCATGACCTTGATAGATATTCACTACCCTCTATATAACTCTACCCAAACTCATAAACTAAAAGACTTGAGAGGCGAAAGATATTACAATAAAACATAAACTACCAAACTAAGTCTTCATGAGCTTGCTCTCTCTTCATCACTTGATGTTTGTTGTTGCTTGATGAGCTTGAACTTGATCAACACATTTGTAGCTTATTCAAAACCTTTTGTCATTTATCAAAACATTCTCAATGGATCTTACAATCTCCCCCTTTTTAAAAATGACAAACACGTTTTGAAGTTGTTTGAAGTTGTTGATGCTTGAACTATTTGATCACTTGGTGAGACTCTTGCTCCCCCTCAATTAATGCTTTGACATTTGAATTCCAATTGATAGAAGCTTGATTCTCCCCCTATCTTCAACAACTTTGCTCAACCTATATAAAAACAAAAAAACACAAACCTTTCTCCATAAAACAACCATTTCTCCCCCTTTTGGCATTATCAAAAAGTAACATATACCAATTGAAATATAAAAAGCTAAGCCAAAGTAGAGAAATCATATTCATTTATTTCTTCACAATATTGATACCAAATGTACAATCACAAGAACTATACCAATTGTATAAACAAATGTAAGAACTATACTTTGAAATGTGATACCAATTGGTAAGAAAATATGACAATGAAATATAATACCAATTGTAACAAACTAATTGAAACTAGAAAGTCATCACATCACTTAACAAAGTAAGATATCAATGATAAAGAAATATCATAAAAGCAACAATAGCATGATAATCAAATAATGATCACATAATGATACCAATTGAGATTATAAAGAAGTAATACCAATTGTAAAAACAGTACCAATTGTAACTTATTAAAGAAATAATATCAATTGAGAGAAATATGATCAATATTTAACAATATCAAATGTTACCTGTAGTGGACTTGTAGTAATCCGAGCGATGACCGACCGAAGCTTCATTGTATAATGCTACAACAGGGTAAACGGTCGGATACTTACACCGAGCAAACTGGGTTGTTACGTGTAGGGTACGCACTGATGAGGTTACCACTGAGCACAGGACTCTCAATCTGAGCCTTATCGTTTACAGCCTCATCTAACCGTAACTACTCCTAGATTCCCATGACTCTTGGTTAGATAAAACAACATTGGATAGAATTTATCATTTACAGGATTTATGGATATTATCTTATCATATCCTATACAAATCCTAGTTGAATTCTTCCTCTTTAGAAGCCTTATCAAGACAGCCCATAGTACACAGGTAATCCCCTATAAGAACCACCATGCTATAGGGGCAAAGGTACGTCTTCTCATCCCTAAGCTGACACTAGCACACACATTGTTGACTAGGGAGAACCTGATTATCCCAACTGGATATTCAGAAATCCTAAAGAGTCCTACATTAACATCTTGACCGAGATCATTCTTCAAGGCTCTTCCATAGCTTTAAGGTTGATCTTGGTTAAGGACACGACATTGGCGCCGTCTGTGGGGAACCTGAATAACATATCATTCCCACCATCACCATGGTCACCACCAGAAGTCAGGTCGGTGATCTCCGGGAACGCATCGCCCGCACCCGTGGCAGGCCCAGGAATGCTAATAATAATGAGCCACAGCCTCACTTTGCGGTCAATCTACGTGACGTCCTCAACCATAATCGTGGAAATAATGGGCAACCACCACGAAGATCTCATTCTGGGCCAGGGAATAACCCCCAACCACGAAACCATTCGCAAGGCCAACCACCGCCAAACCAAAGCCAAAATTGTAGTGGAGCTCATGCTGTACACCCCCAAACACCACAATCTTCCCATCCTAGGGCTGGGAGCAATCCCCAACCCCTTCAGGTTTTACGTACCATACAGCCTCCACCACCACCACCACCCTCTCCAACACCACCTCCCTCTACCCATGGTGATTCAAGTAGCACAGCTCCTACCACACGAAACACTTCTAGAACCATTGGAACCCGAGCACACCATGGGCGAAACACCCAACGTACCCCTCCTATCCCGCATAACCCTAATCATATAAGTACAACACCTAGAACCAGACTGAATCCAAGTTGATCTGCTCCGGGAAACTCTCGTCATAGCCATTCCATCAGCAGATCCTATGCAACTACTGCCTCCGCTCGGGCTCGGGAGCAAGAGATGATCAATATTCTTAATAGGCAGACCACTTTAATCGAACAACAAGGACATGGTATTGTCGACCTTCAACAACAAGCTATGGCGAGGATTGCTCAAAATCAATCAACCTCTATTCCACCACAAAACCAACCAACCATGGACCCACAACCAGCTCCGATAATGCAGCTTCCCCCACCAAATTTTCATGTTAACCCCTCCACAAATCAAGATCAGGTCGGTTTCCACCCTGGTCATTCTTTCACTCCATATATAATGGCATTTGAAACCCCTCCAGGATACTTGGGCCCCTCTAATGTGCCACATTATAACGGTCTAACTGATCCAGTGGACCATATTGTGTCTTATGAAGGGGCAATGAATTATTATGGGGGTGGTGAACAAATGAAATGCCGAGCATTTTCTATGACGCTCGAACCCTCGGTTCTAAGGTGGTATTCTTCCCTCCCTCCTAACTCCATTAATTCCTGGGAGGAGATGAAGCGTGTATTTCTTAACAGATATACTGCTAGGTGCATTCAACCCAAATCCGACCATACCTTGGCATCTGTTACACAAAGGCCGGATGAACCACTGAAAGATTATTTATCACGCTTCCACGCGGAAGCAAGTTCCGTTCCACGGTTAGAGCCAGGAGTAGCAGTGCTACTATTCACACAAGGTTTGCAGTCTGGGGATTTCAGAAAATCTCTGATTGGTAAACCTCCAAAGGATATGGCCAAGTTGAGACAACGGTCAAATAAATTCATCAACTTGGAAAAATTTCACAAGGGATAGAAGTTCAGAGAAGATAGACAACGAGCCGATCCTCAAGGACCGAACAAACAAAAACGTGACGAACGTTTTGGTGGGAGACAAGACAGAGATAGGAATGATCGGGACCGACGGGTTCCCCCAAGGAATAAGTTTCAAGATTACACTCCTCTAACAGTTCCGAGGAGTCATATTTTAAGAGAAACTATGCAGACTGACTTACGTTCTGCCCAAAGACCGCCGTCTTTACGAAAGGGCGCACAGCGTGATAGGTCGAAATACTGTGACTTCCACAGGGGCTATGGCCATACCACCGACGAATGCATTTGGCTGCGAGATCTGATCGAAGAGATGATCAGAGATGGCAAGTTACAGCAATACATCAGAGATGCAGCAGGCCGAAGAAGCAGAAACAGATCTCAATCCCCAGTAAAATCTAAACGCCAGAGAAGTAGGTCACCAGATGATAGAAACGCAGGAAGACAGAAAACCGAATCCGTTCCAGTACCTGACGCAAACGCTAGCAAAAATGAATTCTTGGTCAACACTATTGCAGGAGGTTTTGCTGGAGGAGGGGAGAAAAAAGCTGACAGGAAGAAGTACATTAACCAAATCTTGGCAGTTAGCCATAAACCGATTGCCAAAAGATCAACAAAAAACATTCCCATCATTTTTGACGACGAAGATTTGGATGGAATCCTTCCGGGCCATAATGACCCCATGGTGATAACTGCTCTGATTGGCAATTACGAGGTAAAACGAGTTTTTATTGATCAAGGTAGTTCGGCGGATATAATGTTCTTCCCATTATTTAAAGCCTTAAAACTCAGGGAGTGTAATCTCACCCCCTTTGAAGGAGAACTAATTGGTTTTACTGGAGACACCGTTGAGCCAAAGGGCTACATCCAACTTCCTGTAACTCTCGGACAACAACCTTCGGCTAGAACCGAGATAGTCAAGTTCTTGGTGGTTGATTGTCCAGCAGCATATAATGCCATACTTGGGAGAACCTCTTTGCAAGCATTTGGGGCAGTTGTATCAACAGTTCATTTGGCTATGAAGTTCGTCAGAACTGATGACAGAGTGGTAACAGTAAAAGCCGAACAAGATGCAGCAAGAAAATGTTACAATGCCAGCCTAGGGAAAGTGAAAAGCAAGGATCCGAGCAATCTGGAAAGAGTTTCTTTGGGTAAGGGAAATGTTAACCTGGAAGACCTGGATATGCGAGACCAATCCGACAAAAATAGACCGACCCCAAAGGACAATGGGAGTTCTTGACACTATCTGACGACCCCCTCAGGCAAGTGAAAATCGGTTCTGATTTGCCCGCATGCGTTAAAGAAGAATTGGCCGCACTATTAATCGTGAATAAAGATTTGTTCGCTTGGACATCGGCCGATATGCCAGGAATACCCCAATTTTATTTGTCACAAGTTAAGCATCATTCCGGGGTCGAAACCAGTGGCACAGCGTAAAAGGAAAGTTAGTGCGGAAAAGGCCGTAGCAATTGAGGAAAAAGTCGCTGAACTACTCCGAGCGGGTTTCATTAGGGAGATTGACTATACAGACTGGTTAGCTAACACCGTCTTGGTCAAAAATCCCAATGGAAAATGGAGAATGTGTGTTGACTACACAGACTTGAACAAAGTCTGTCCTAAAGATCAATACCCACTCCCTGTTATTGACAAACTCGTCGACAGTTCAGCTGGTTACAAACTCTTATCATTTATGGATGCTTACTCTGGTTACAACCAGATTCCAATGTTCCCTGCCGACCAGGACAAAACTGCATTTATCACCGATAGGGCAACTTACTGTTACAACGTTATGCCCTTTGGGTTGAAAAATGCGGGAGCTACTTATCAGAGGATGATGAACAAGATTTTTCAAGGTATGATCGGCTCGAACATGGAGGTGTACATAGATGACATCATTGCAAAAAGTAGACAGCAAGAAAATCATGCCAAGGACCTCACAATAATACTTGATCGAGTGAGAAAATACTCCATGAGGTTGAATCCGGAGAAGTGTGTATTCGGAGTCCCAGCCGGTTCTTTCCTCGGTTTTATGTTAACCGAGAGAGTAATTGAGGCCAATCCTGATAAATGCAAAGCAATCCTTGACATGAGGAGCCCAGCTAATCTTAAAGAAGTTCAACAACTCACGGGCCGAGTGGCGGCACTCTCCAGGTTCTTGTCCCAAGCCGCTCGGAAAGCCTTGCCGTGGTACCAGCTCCTTAGGAAAAACAAGGATTTCCTTTGGGACGAGCAATGTGAGCAAGCTTTTATTCAGTTAAAAGAGTATCTTTCCAGCCCACCGGTCCTCCACAGCCCTCTTCCTGGTGAGAACCTCATTCTATACATGTCAGTGGCCGAAGCGGCGGTCAGTTCGGTTTTGGTACGAGATAATTCAGGTACTGAAGCTCCAATATATTTCGTTAGCCAAGCACTTCAAGGATCGGAATTGAGGTATCAGAAGCTGGAGAAACTTGCATATTGTTTGGTCACGTCAGCTCAGAGATTGAGACAGTATTTTCAGGCACATAGAATATTGGTAAGAACCGCTCAACCTCTCAGACAAGTTCTTCGCAAACCCGACCTAGCTGGCAGAATGGTCTCATGGTCTGTCGAACTTTCTGAATTCGACATTACCTACGAACCAAGGAAGGCAATGAAATCTCAAGCGCTTGCTGATTTCATTACTGAGTTCACAGATATCCCTTCGGACAACTCTCAAAATCTTTGGTCAGTTTATGTCGACGGATCGAGTAATAGAAAAGGCGCAGGGGCTGGAGTCATCATTGAGAACCCCGAGGGATTGTGCATGGAATACTCATTGAAATTTGAATTTCAAACATCGAACAATCAAGCAGAATACGAGGCAGTTCTTGCAGGCCTCAAGATGGTTCACGAGTTCGGAGCAGAGAAAGTGTCAGTTTTCAACGATTCACAACTGGTAGTTTCTCAAATCAAAGGTCAGTACTCGGCAAAGGAGCCCATTTTACAAAAATATCTTGAAGAGGTAAAGCGAATCATCTCAAACTTTTCCAAATTTAACATTTCACATGTGCCGAGAGATTCGAATTCCAGAGCCGACGTTCTATCCAAATTGGCAAGTACAAAAGGGTCGGAAAATAACAAAACGCTGATAAAAGAAACCATTCCCCGACCTAGTGTCATTCTGACGGTCTCATTATCTCAGTCATGGATGGACCCAATTCTTACTTATTTGCATCATGGGTTCATCCCCCAAGATCAGTCGGAGGCTCGGAAATTGGTTAAAAAGGCCGCTCAGTACACAGTTCTAAATGGAGTCCTGTACAAGAGAGGCTTTGGATCCCCCATGCTCAGATGTGTCAACCCATCCCAAGCTGAGGAAATATTGGAAGAGATTCACGGTGGAATTTGCAGTCACCATATGGGAGGAAAGTCCTTGGCAAGAAAAGTAATCCGAGCGGGCTATTTTTGGCCTACACTGCAGAAAGATGCTATGGAACATGTCAAGAAATGTACTTAGTGCCAATTTCATAGTGACATCTATCAAAAACCTGCTGAAGAGTTGCACTCTCTCGGTGCACCTTGGCCCTTTTACCAATGGGGCATGGACATCATCGGAAAATTCCCCACCGCACCAGGACAGTTTAAGTTTGCAGTAGTGGCTATTGATTACTTCACCAAGTGGATCGAAGCAATGCCATTAGCAACAGTCTCGACAGCTCGGATTCAGTCTTTCTTCGTCAAGGAGGTGATTTCTCGATTCGGAGTTCCACATGCCATAGTCACAGACAATGGATCACAGTTCGCAGCATCTCACTTCCAACAATTAGCAGCCGACCTAAACATCACTCACTATTTTAGCTCTGTTGAACATCCACAGACAAATGGTTTAGCCGAGGCGGCCAACAGAACCATCTTGGATGGGATCAAAAAGAAGCTCGGAAATGCTGCTGGCACTTGGGCAGATAAACTTCCGAGTGTCCTATGGTCACACAGGACAACAATACACTCGTCCACAGGTGAAACTCCTTTTCGTTTGACATACGGTTGTGACGCAGTCATTCCAATCGAAAAGCGAATTCCTACCTTCAGGACACTTGAACGTCCGTCGGAGACAAATGACCATTTGATCAGTGAGGAGCTTGTTTTATTGGAAGAAGTTCGAAAAAATGCCGCAGCCCATGAAAGCAAAATGAAGGAGCGGCAGGCTCAGGAACAGAACAAGAGGGTTCGTCCACGAAGCTTTGAAGTTGGTGACTTAGTCCTTCGTCGAGCTGACATTGGCAAAGGAAATGCTGGAGTCGGAAAACTCCAACCAAAATGGGAAGGACCATATCGAGTGAAGGCTAAATCCGGATCTGGGGCATACAAATTGGAGTCTCTCTCGGGCACGGAAATCGGTAACACATGGAATGTTGCCAAACTCAGAGCTTATTACAGTTAAGCTCATACTTTGTTTTTTCACTCTTTATAGATAGGTAAATTTATTGCTCAGTAATGTTTAGGTCGAATAAACGAAGGGTAACTTCCTTCTTAGATTAGTGACAAAGTGACAATTGTTAGGAATTAGATTGATAAGAATTTGTTAACAGATGAGCAACTTCATTTTTTGTTTATCAATAAATGCATCAATTTATTCGAAATCCTCGTTTGAACATTGTGAAGTAACACACGACTCATTTGCTTAGGCTAGCCACCGAGCCAAATCGAAGTACAACTCCTAACAAGAGTTCAGCAACGTACTTATAGAACACCCGAATCCAGGAAACTACTTTCCTTATTTCGCGGTCCGAGGATCCCACTTCGGCTAAAGTTGGCGATCCAAGTTCTTCTCACAATGAATTGTGCATCTATAAATTCTCAAAACTTATCTTACAACTCGCTAATTGGCAAACAATGGAAGCGTGACGAACGAAAACGAAAGCAATGATAATACGTCAAATAAAGATGTCATTATCATAAGTCGCAAGTTGATATAAACTGTTCAAAATGACGCTCGAATAGCATGAGAAATCGAAAGACATAGCAAATTGTTCGGCGTAGCAAAAGGTTAAAGACAAATTGTTGCAACATTAGCAAAGTTAAAAACGCTCAGAAAACAGCGAGCAAAAGGAAAATCAACAAAACAGCAAAGATTAAAAAGTTCAACATCACTCCTCAAGGTCAGATAAAGCTACGTTTGAATCATCAAAATTTGGCGCCTCAGTCAACTCCTCAAGGGGATTGGAAAGATCTTCTGCCTGCAGATCTACCTCGGCCCCGGTCTCAAGGTCGACCAACTTCCCATTTTGAACAGCATGAAATGGATGAGCCCCGACCACCCTGAACTCTAATTCAGGGTTCAAAAATTGAACTTGCTTGATGGCCGAGATAAAAGAGTCATCCACTGCTTTTCCCCAATTGTAGAAGTTAGTTGATGCCTTCTTCTAATGGAAAAGTGCTTTCTCCCTCAACTTCCGAGCAACTGCTGCAGACTTTTCAACCTCAGATTTTAGTTCATCCATCTTCTGCTGATGCGCTTGGAGTTCTTTCTTCAGAGTCTCCTCGGCTTCCTTCTTCTTAACTTCAGCTGCTTTTTGAGAAACCTTTAAGGAATCTCTCTCCTTAATCAATTCCCCCTTATCGGCCTTCAAGTTCTCTAGTTCATTCTTCGCTCGGGTCAACTCATCCGAGAGACTAGCCTCTTGAGCAGCTGATACCTCACGAGCTTCCTTTTGCTCAACATTGTAACTAGAAAAGAGTCCCTCAGGGTGCTTAGCCAAAAAATAAGCGAGATTGGCACCTCGAAGAAAATATTTTGCAAAGGTCATATTGCAACGAGACCACTCATCAATACTCAAATTTCCAAACCTAGAACAGTCAGTCTCAGATAAGATATATTTCCCAAACCTCTCATCAAACTGCTGATCCCATATGGATGTTTCCCGAAAGGCCACAACAGAAGTTGGAGCAACATCAATAGGAGTAGCAGTAGTTCGAACACTTGGTCCTTCAGCCCTTGGGTTGGCACCCTCCAGCACTTTCTCTTTTCCCTTATCCAGTCGTCGGCGACGGATTAAAGGTCGGAGAGGAGAAGTAGCTTGAACTTGACCACTAGGGGCCACTGAGACAGTAGAAGCAACAGCAACCACGTTTGTGGCTTGGTGAGGAGAAGCCTCGGGAGCCGAGGCAGAAGGAGTAGGGGTGGAAACACTCAGGCTTGGAGTGCTCAGACTCGAAGATCCTGAAGTAGCAGGTGTCTTCCTCTTCTTGCCACCTTGAACAAGAGCTGCCATACGCTCAGCCATTTTTTCTGCAAAGGAAACAAAGTAACATTAGAGCCGATCAAATCACAAATATAAAAGCAAAAATTAAAGCACTATACCAAGCTCGGTCTTAACGTCCGAAGATGGGATGTTCAAGATATCCCTCGTCTCTATCATGCCAGCTTTCTGCAAATACCTTTCAACCTCCCGACACACATCCTTTTCATACTCAGCAAGTTCTTTCCAGTCTGATGAGTATGAAGCAATCGATCGGTTAAAGAAGCTGGCACTCCATTGGAGAGGAAATCGGGGAAGTGGTCGTCTTTCCCCCGGCCGAGTGAACCAGCAGACGCCATTACCAGTAAAATTATACTTAAAGAAAAAAGGTTTAAAGCCTTTCCATGATTCAGAGTATTTTGTGAAAAGAGCGTATCCCCTACGAGATTTAAGAGAAACCCAGGGTTTCTTTGCCGAACCTTTCTCGAATGAATTGCACTGAGGAGCAAAAAGGTGAAAAAAGATATTAAGGTTGCAACTCCAATTCATTGCCGAGCAGACTTGTTCAAAGGCTTTTACAAACACCCAAGCATTCAGATGTAGTTGAGAAGGAGCCACTCTTAAGAAATTCAAAACGTCCATCTCAAAATCCATAAAAGGCATTCTTATCCCAAGCCGAGTAATCACTTCTTCGTAAAAATAGAAAGTTGTACTACCGACCGGAATTTTGGTACAAACTCTCTCGTTCTCACCTACTAGAGTAATGGAATACAAACTCCCAGTATTGTCTCCTGGACATGGCAAAATTATAGCTCGAGTTTGATCGAGTGATCGTTGTGTTGTAAGCTCAGATTGTGTACCAAGAACCTCTCGGTCCACCCAATCATACTCAGCCCAATCTGTCGGAAATGGGTAGAGATCAGGATTAGTAACACACTTCCTCTTCATACCTTAGGAAAAGGGGGCACATTTGGAGTCAGAACCACAAAAACTTGATTATGTCTGATCAAATACTTACGGTCGGTTGGGAAACACCTCCCTTTCTGGGCAGAATTTCCCCAAACCAATTGAAATGTCTAATACCTCTATGCTGCCTCCTTAACTTCCGCTGTTCTACTCTCTCGGCGATCCTATAGTGAATCACACCCTGTCCGAACTCTCTCAAAGTCTGAGGGAAATGCATGGATATTGTTTTAACACAAATTTCTGGGTTCCCTTCTTTATATGTTCTTGGCACATCAGAGTTTACGGATTCCTCACTCATGGTAAATGACGCTCCAATACCAACCCTAAGAAGTTAAGTGCAGAAAAGTATAAAGCAAGCCTAAGAAATACTACAACGATCACTCAATAGGTTGTAAAGCGGATAAAGAATTGCGAAGGGCAAGTGGGGGATCACAGCAACACCAACAACAACAACGATTTGGGGTTTTCACTAAACCCAGAAAACAAACCCCAGAAAACAACACCCGCAAAACCCAGAAAAACAAACAAAACCCAGAAAAGTGGACAAACTTAATAAACCCAGAAAAATAAATAAACCCAAAAATGGAGAACCCAAGAACGATCTTTTCAAAAACCAAAGAAGAAGGGCCGGTAAAAGTACTTGAAAAACAAAATCCTACATAAACACAGTAAAAAGGCAAAAGCAATCGCATGCAAGATATCACAGAAAGAAGAACAGGCAAGACAGCATTCAGAGAAGAAAATTAATCAGAAAAAGAAAGAGTATGGTACCTGCTAGCCAAGAAGTATCAAGTGACAAGAAAAATACGAAATCAACACCGGGAAGTGCACTCGGTATGGTGAAGAGAATCGAAGCAACAAGAACGTCCTTGGAAGTTTCCGGCTTTGTTTGACAAAGATTTCAGAGAAATGAAGAGACAAGAAGAAAGAGAATTCGAAAAATGCTTGAAGAAATAAGTAAGTGAGAAAACCGCCCTTTGATGTTCTTTCTAAAACTTCCCTCCACTATCTCAAAAGGTTTGGGCCTAAGGCGGAAAAAGCCCGTTTAGCGTTGAAAATGGAGTACGTGGCACTTCTGATGGATTTAAAATCATAACGTTACATTTTCCAATAAAGTTAAGGACACGTGTAAGCACAGGGAAAAGCGGAAGGTCACTTTGGGGTCAATCAAACGACAGCCTTGATCAAAATGCAAAAATGCTCGGACCTCTCTTTCGATCATCAAAAGTTCAATCGGAAAAAGATCCGTTCGTCTCACAAGCTTGGCAGGGCTCAAATCACCCAACCAAGCTTGGGGGGCTTATGTAGTGGACTTGTAGTAATCCGAGCGATGACCGACCGAAGCTTCATTGTATAATGCTACAATAGGGTAAACGGTCGGATACTTACACCGAGCAAACTGGGTTGTTACGTGTAGGATACGCACTGATGAGGTTACCACTAAGCACAGGACTCTCAATCTGATCCTTATCGTTTACAGCCTCATCTAACTGTAACTACTCCTAGATTCCCATGACTCTTGGTTAGATAAAACATCATTGGATAGAGTTTATCATTTACAGGATTTATGGATATTATCTTATCATATCCTATACAAATCCTAGTTGAATTCTTCCTCTTTAGAAGCCTTATCAAGACAGCCCACAGTACACAGGTAATCCCCTATAAGAACCACCATGCTATAGGGGCAAAGATACGTCTTCTCATCCCTAAGTTGACACTAGCACACACATTGTTGACTAGGGAGAACCTGATTATCCCAACTGGATATTCAGAAATCCTAAAGAGTCCTACATTAACATCTTGACCGAGATCATTCTTCAAGGCTCTTCCATAGCTTTAAGGTTGATCTTGGTTAAGGACACGACATTACCAATTTGTAGGATTTTCTCTTGATACCAATTGAAGATGCAAATGAATGAATAACACATGAAAATCCTTTTTCTCTTCAATCATACCTACAAAAACAATCATACTTTGCTTTTTGGTATCCAAATGGTTTTGGATCCATTTTTATTAGTGTAGGGACTCTCACCATTTTTCACCCAAACAAACTTTCCTTTAGGTATACCTTGCACTTTAATATAACATACATTTGAAGTATGTCCATGAGTACCACAATAGAAACATGTTGGTGCATTTGAAAAATCAACAACATTTCTATGAAACTTACTCTTAGCATTAGTATAACCCAAACCAAACTTGTTTGAATTTTCTCTTTGAAAATTTAACAATGTGCGCAATCTAATATCACCATTTGTGAAACTTGCAAGCTTATTTTTCAAAATAGCATTTTCATCTTTAAGCAATTTGCAATCCTCACAATCAACCACATTATTCAATCTACTAGCACAATCACAAGAAGAACTAGCATATATAAGATCAAGAGTTTCATTTTCAAGATTAAGCTCATCAACTTGCTTTTGAAGTTCTAAAATCTCTTGTTGATGTTTCAAAATGAGCTTCTTCCTTTCAATATTTTTCGAAGCTAGTTTCTTAAGATGTTCATGCATTTCTTCATAAGCATTATATAAGATTTCATATTTAGAAGAAATTTCGGATTTAGTTTCACTTACATCGCTTTCGTAGCTTTGCTCACTTGATTCATCATTTGAACTTTCCTCTTCATCTACTAGAGCTATCAAGTTGAGACAAGCGGCATTTTCATCATCCGAAGAACTATTCGATGTGCTTTTCTTGTCATCTTCATCATCACTATTCCAAACTATGTATGCTCTTTTAGATTTTGAATTTTTCTTTTCTTTCTCCTTCTTCTTGAGATACTTAGAGCATGAGTACTTGAGATGACCGGGCTTTCCACATTCATGGCAAACTATACCTTCTTTTGATGTCTTGGTCTTGTAGAGTGGGGGATCCTTCTCTTTACTTTTGTTCTTGTTCAACCTTCCTTTTCTCCTTAGAATCTTATTGAACTTTCTTAGTAGAAGCTTCATCTCCTCTTCATCAATGTCCGAATCGGAATCTTCATTATCATCATTATCAGAACTCTCTTCCTTTTGATATGATCTTTGAGCTTTAAGAGCGATTCCTTTTCTTTCTTTGTTCTTGTCCGATTCTTCATGCATATGTAAGCGTCCAAGCTCCATTTCATGTTCTTGAAGCTTTCCGAAAAGTGTTGCTAAGTCCATGGTATCCAAGTCCTTTGATTCAATAATTGCGGTAACCTTAGGTTGCCATTCCCTACTTAGACATCTTAAAACTATGTTAACAAGTTCACAATTCAAGAAAGTTTTACCAAGAGCAATGAGATGATTAACAATATGAGTAAAACGATTTTGCATAAAACATATAGATTCATTAGGCAACATACGAAACAATTCATATTCACGCATCAAAGAATTTAATCTAGCACGCCTAACTTCACTAGTGCCTTCATGTGTGACTTGCAAGGTGTCCCACATTTCTTTGGCATTACGACATTGGGAGACTCTAAAGAACTCATCATAAGATAGAGCGGAGGTGATGATATTCTTAGCTTTTAAATCATATTGAATTTTCATTTTATCATCATCGGTCCACCTATCTTTGGGAGTTAGTGTAAGTACACCTTCTACTTCTTTTGAGGGAATATGAGGACCATTTTCAATGGCTTCCCAAATGTTCACATCTATGGCTTCTATAAAGATTCTCATCCTAATTTTCCAATAAGCATAACCCTCTCCACCAAACATAGGAGGGCGATTTATTGAAGCACCTTCACCACCAAAGGGATTCGTAGAACCCATTGTAGTTTCCTCAAGGATCTTAACGAAAAAGCTTCTATGCTCGTGTCTTTCGACCGAGCTCTGATACCAATTGTTAGAACCTACAATCGGTGGTAGAAATAACTAGGAGACACTAGGAGAACACCTAGAAGGGGGGGTTGAATAGGTGTTAGATAAACCTTGAAATATTTTCGAAAGAAACAAATCGAAACGATTAAAACAAAATGATTTTTACAAAAAATATACTGATTAATCGATTAACTTCAGTACTAATCGATTAATGCCGAAGCTTACTTTCAAACTAATCGATTAACAAAGGTACTAATCGATTAATGCCGAAAGCAACTTAAAAATTAATCGATTAATGAAAACAGTTACTCGATTAATCACTGTTAAAACTGAAAAATCACTTTTCAATCAAATACGAAAATCAATCAATTAAGACATATGATCAGAGATAAAGCGGAATTGATTAACACCAATATTCTTATTGATTACCTAGGTTATGAAAATGATTTTCCCCAAATCAATTTACACAATTAATATTCAATTCAATCAATTATGAAAATCAATCTTTTCTAGGTTTTCAACCAAGAACACAATGAATGACTTGAATGTAAAGAGTTAAGAGTTTAGAGATATGACACAGTGATTTATCCTGGTTCACTTTCATCCACTTGAAAGCTACATCTAGTCCCCTCTTCAACCAAGAGAGATTCTTCACTATGAGGAATTAGAGTTCTCAAATTACAAGTAAATGCCTCACAAGACTCCCTTCTTGCTAGCCTACAAGAGATACCACACCCTTGCCTTGCAATCCTATTGATTCTCTAATCTAACCTCTAACCTTGCTTGTCAATTCCCCTCAACAAGACTTCCAATTGCTTTGAGATTCTTCAAAGTCTTCCACTTGCTTGATGATGCCTCACACCAAGACTTCCACTTGCTTGTTATCACAACAAGACTTCCACTTGCTTGTTATCACAACAAGACTTCCAAATGCTTGTTTGCTTGATTCACAACCAAGACTTCCTTTGTTGTAGATAGCTTGCCTTCTTTGCAATGATTACAACTCAAATGAAAAACAATAACAATCATATGAATCTCTTTCAAAAGCTATGAAAATATCAACATGAGAAATTCAAAGATTCTTGATCAAAGAATGTAAAAATGAGAACTTTGATCTTGAGAAAGTGAGAGAGAATAGTGTGGCTTTGAGAAATTGATTTGTTCTAAAGTGTAATGATGATTCACAAAGTTAGGAAAAAGTTTATATTGAATACCCAAAAGTTAGGAAACAACAGAACTTGATTTTGCCTTGAAAAGCTTATTTTAAAAAAACTGCTACTGTACGTGTTACTTGAGTATTAATCAAGTAAGTACGCAAGGCTGAAAAATTCTACTCGAGTATTACTCGATTAGACTGATTAAAAACACTTAAAAACTTGTTTTCTCAAAACTAAACCTTTTCTTTCAAACCTTTAAGCCACCTATTGATTTTAGGTTAAGTGAATACTCAAAATATGATATAATCATGACCTTGATAGAGATTCACTACCCTCTATATAACTCTACCCAAACTCATAAACTAAAAGACTTGAGAGGCGAAAGATATTACAATAAAACATAAACTACCAAACTAAGTCTTCATGAGCTTGCTCTCTCTTCATCACTTGATGTTTGTTGTTGCTTGATGAGCTTGAACTTGATCAACACATTTGTAGCTTATTCAAAACCTTTTGTCATTTATCAAAACATTCTCAATGGATCTTACATCATGAACTTATTAGAACAAGGAATCGTGCTGACAGATCCGGCCGAGGCCAAAACGCTTGTCAGAAAAGCCTCTCAATTCGCTATGATCGATGGAATTCTGTTTCGCCGTGGGGTCAGCGGCCCAATGCTCAGGTGCTTAGACCCCGCCGAAGCAAAGCAGGCACTTGAAGAAGTCCATGGAGGTATAGGAAGTCATCATGTCGGAGGGAAATCGTTGGCCAAGAAAATTCTAAGGGCAGGATACTACTGGCCGACCTTACAACAGGATGCAATCGGTCATGTAAAGAAATGTGAAAGATGTCAGTTCCACAGTGACGTCTACCAAAAGCCAGCCGAGGAACTTCATTCACTTTCATCTCCCTACCCCTTCTATCAGTGGGGAATGGATTTGATTGGCCAGTTCCCCACCGCACCAGGACAGCTCAAATGGGTGATAGTGGCCATCGATTATTTTACCAAGTGGATCGAAGCCGAACCACTAGCAACTATTTCCTCGGCCAAGGTTCAGAAGTTCTTTGAGAGACAGGTTATAGCTCGGTTTGGAGTGCCACAGGTCTTGGTAACCGACAATGGAACTCAATTTGCGGCAAAGGCATTCCAGGACTTGGTCAACTCTTTGAACATTGAACACTACTTTTCTTCGGTCGAGCATCCTCAGACCAACGGACAAGTAGAATCAGTGAACCGAAGTATCATTCAGGGGATCAAGAAAAGACTAATCAGTGCTAAGGGAAATTGGCTGGAAAACCTGCATGAAGTGCTTTGGTCGTACCGCACCACCATACAGACTTCCACGGGAGAAACCCCTTATCGTCTTACTTATGGTTGTGACGCTGTCATCCCGATGGAAAGGATCATCCCATCTTTCCGAGCTTTACAACAACCGAACCCCCTCAACAACACTTTACTGTGTGAGGACCTAGTTCTTTCAGAAGAAGTCAGGGATTTAGCTACCAAACGGGAAAAACATGCCAAGCTGATGCAAGCGAAAGGGTATAATTGCTCAGTGGTACCCAGAGAATTCGAGGTAGGTGACCTCGTCCTACGAAGAGCTGACATCGGCCTCAAAAATGCTAAGGATGGTAAATTGGCTTAGAATTGGGATGGTCCTTACCGAGTAGCTTCCAAAACAGGAACAGGAGCCTACAAGCTCGAAACTCTCTCGGGTGCCCTCATCAACAACACATGGAACATGGCAAAACTTAGAGCATATTTCAGTTAGAAATTTCTACCCATTTCAATTTCGTTTTCAATTGTTTTAGTTTTACTATTTCACTTGCTGTTATAGGATTGTTTATTTTTAATGATGGTGTACGCTCGGTGGAACTCCGAGCCCATTATACTTATTGTTAATGCTATGAATGAATAAAAGTGTTGTTATTGAATTCATTGTTTTCATGTACTTTTCCTCATAATCGATTAGCCACTGTTTATGACGCGAACGATTATAAACAACTCAAACAAGAGCTTATAACTCGTCAAGTACCCTAGAAAGATTCCCGATTCAAACATGATTTGTTTTAAAAAATCATTTGTACATCGCGGATAGAGGAACCCACCTCGGCTAAAGTGCTGGAGTTCCGAGGTCTTAACACTTGAATTCTTAACAAAAAATTCCGAAAGAAGCATAAAATAAAAATGGATATTATAAATATTCCAAACAAGTTATAGCAACAAGAGTTTAACCCAGCTATTGGGGCAAATACAAGCTAAAAATCAAAAATCTATTCTACATCGGAAAGAACGACACTTTCAGGATCAAACTTGTCGTCTGCCTCCTCGTCGTCTTCAGCATCTTCAGCCCCCTCTTCCTCGGATTCTTCGGCCAAATGGTCAGGAAGGTCTTTGCTACCCATGTCTATGGGGCGCCCATTTGTGCCGATGATCTGCCCGTTCTTTACAGCATGGTTGGGGTCAGCACCCTTGGTCACAAGGCCAGGATTCAGGATGCGGAGTTGCTCGGCGGTATTAAAGAAAGAATCTTCAATTGCATTATCCCAATTATAAAGATTCTCCTCAGTTGCTTTTTTGTGCTTAAGAGCTTGTGCCTTCACTTTGTCCAAGGAGGCTCGGAGTCCGGCAACCTTATCCTTAGTATACTCGAGTTGTTCTCGAGCTACCGCGGCATCTTCTTCGGCCTTTCGAGTTTTTTCCATTGCCACTTGCAAAGTTGCTTTGTCCTCTTCAGCCTTCTTCAATAGTTCCTCGGCTTTCCGAGCCTTCTCCTGGGCCTCCTGCAATATGGCAGCATCCTCTTCGGCCTTCTTTCAGATTTCTTCGGCTTTCCTCATCCCCTCTTGGACCTTTTGAAGAGTTTTCTCTGCTTTCTCCTTCTCGGCCTCGGCCCTAGTCTTGGCCTCTTCAGCATCTTGCTTTCCCTTCTTCAGTTCCTCGTTCTCTTTGGCCAGGATTTGAAGCTTTCTCTCAAGGCCTTCCACTTGGAGCTGATAATAATCCTCCTGATCATTCGCTTCCCTCCTCTTCTTCTTCTCATCAGGGGCGACCCCAGCATGAACATCCTCGCCGCGGCGGCCGAGGTAGTGAAGAACACTTGCACTTCGAAGAAGACCCTTCACCAGGGCGCTGCAGTTGTTCCCCCAAGTCGAAGGATGCCAGGCATCCATCACCTGTGCATCCTCAAGAGGGAAGACTGTTGCATAGTACCCTCAGGAGTCTTCTTGGCCCATACAGTCTTGACAACGGCTTCCTCGGTACCCTCCTCAAACTGAGTATCTTTATGGGATTTACTCAAATTGAACCAATCCCCAGCCAAGCCCTTGCCTTTCTCTACCCGAATTCTTTAGGCTGGTCGCTCGGGGGTACCTTGAGCGTCTTGTTGTGCATCCGACTGGACAATTTTTTGGACTCCTTCGATGGCCTGAATTACCTCGGGGGTGACGGCACGAGGAGCCAAGGTTGGTCTGTCCACCGGTGTTGGCTCGGAAGACTGGCTCTTAATCGAGGATCTCGAACCAGCTTTTCGTGCTGCCAGCTTACTCACTCGATCTGCGGCAACCACCGGTGTTGGCTCGGAAGACTGGCTCTTAATCGAGGAACTCGAACCAGCTTTTCGTGCTGCCAGTTTACTCACTCGATCTGCGGCAGCCTCGCTCTTCTTAGCTTTGGTGGCTTTCTTCCCCATTTTTTCTGCAAGAGAATATGTGTTAAACCGAGCAAAAAAAATAAATAAATAAATACCCAGCTCGTCCTTCACTTCGGCTCGTGTCCTCTTCATCAATATTTTTTTGGTATCAATTTGACCATTCGCCTCAAGGTATTCCCAAACTCGGTCGCACAATCGTCTCTCGGCTTTCGTTAAATCAGTTTTGTAATCAAATTGATATAACGAGGCCCCTCGATTGTAGATACTATTCGACCAGCTCAAAGGGAACCGGGGTGCAACTTTAATTTCCCCTTCGGCCTCAACTTGTTCCATAAACCAGCAAACTTCTGCTCCAGTGTATTCATATTGAAAGAAAAGCGGTTTAAAGGATTTCCAAGAATCGGTTACTTTTGCAAAGAGGGCGTGATCCCTCCAAGCTTTTAAGGACACCCAAAGCCCCTTTGAATCGCCAAACTTGTTCACTTGGGAGGCGTACAACCAAAAGAAAGATTGTAATGTAGCGACCAAATTTTCAGCGTCGCAGAACTGTTGAAACGCCCTTACAAAGGCCCAACCACTCGGATGTAGTTGGCTCGGGGCTATGTTTAAGTGCTTCAGGACCTCTATCTCGAGGGTGGAAAAGGGCATGCGGACTCCGACCTTAGTGGCTATCTCCTCGTAGAAATAAAAAAGCTGTCGATTTTCCGGTATTTGGAGGCATATCCGGTCGTCTATGCCCATGTGCCTTAGTACGAAGTCTGAGGCATTCCCATCTTCTCTCGGAGGTGTGAGAAGTGGACGAAGATGGTTCAAACTGTTTCTCGTCAGCAATGAAGGCCTCGTTCCAAGCACCTCCCGATCAAAGACTTCATCATACTGCGCATGATTTGGCGGCAGGGGATATTCTTCAGGATTGGTCTCACACCTGCGCTCCACCATATCTGGGGAAAAAGTAAAAAGCTCGGCGTTATGATTTTTTATAGCGGATGTTTTAATTTTAAAGTTAAGGCCGAGCCTTGGACTTTTCCCCCCCTCTTTCCTCGGATCTCCCAAAGGCTCTTCTTCCACTATACAGCGCTCGGGACTAACCCTAACCTGAGCTCTCCGTTCAGCAAACCTATAAGCTAACAGCCACTTGCTTTCTTCAGCGGGGTCCGAGGGGTAATCTACAACTAACGGTTTTGTCACGGTGGATCCCTGGCTGATGGGGGGAGAGGAAGGATCTACTGCATCATCACTACTCCCAGAATCCCCAAAATCCCCAGAAAAGTCCGAATCACTATCACTAGAAGGCTCTTCTCCTAATTTCCTACAAAGTTCGTGATAAATTCCCCTCAACTCCCTCCAATCTCTCATGATTCAGAAATCCAAACCCTTAAACACTACACTACCCAGAACAAAAAACCCCAAAATCCCTGCAAAACCCAGAAACGCGAAACCCTTTCAACAAATAGAAAAGAGCAGAACCAGAAATAGAGTATTTGAGTTAGAAGAAGAAAGACTACCTATTTTTGATTCTGAGTCTCTGGAAAACTGGGAGCGATGTGAAGGTAGTGGCGGAAATAAGCTTGAGAAGGGAGTGAGTTTCTGGTTTCCTGGGAGTAACAAAGAAGTAGTGAGGGAGCAAGTTTGAGAGTTTGGGAGCTTTTGGTGTGAATCTGATAGGACGAATGAAAAGTGAAGTGAGGGGTGTAAGGGATTCGAAAGAAACCCCCAAAACCTTTCGGTTTCCCCCACGATGCACGTATGGGCCTGGGTGGATCAAAAGCCCGTTACACCACTCAACCACACGCATGATGAGACGTGGCAGTTACCAAAAAGGCACTTTTTCAAATTTCAAATTTCGAAATGATTTGGCACAATTTACAAGGGAACACGCCGTACCTAGAGAACCCAAAACGTCACCTCGAACGGGCTACCTGGTTACAGTTGTCGCACACTCTCGGAACGAGGCATCCGAAAAGGTCAACCCTAAACACTTGCTACCTCGTCACAGACTTCGCAAAGTCTTACGAGCTGGGGGGCTTGTAGGGTCTGCCGACCTGATACGGATCTAAGCCTTGTCAAAAGAGTCTTCTAAGGGCACTTCCCTCGGTTCACTTAGCATGAACGTCCCTCGCTCGGACTCATGGACTCCGAGCATCCCCAAAGGACCAGGCTCGGACTTGATGGAACCGAGCCTCATCATCGATCCTCAATCCATCAGGCTTGAGATTCTAGGCCGAGACATACCGTCGGCAAGCGGATAAGTTCAAACCCACCGAGGCTTCTTATCCATTCCGCAAATCTCTCCTGGATTCTCGCAACAGCCAAGAAATGAGATTCTCCAACTGATCCTATCCAGATTCTAAGCATAATCCTGGTTCAGCTCAACCCTGATACAGGGCCCAGACGGCCCATATCAGCCTCCTCCAAACCCTATAAATAGCTCATTACAGCTAGGGTTTCAGGTACGTACTCTTATCCCTAAGTTGACACTCTGCACACACACGTTGACTAGGGAGAACCTGCTTTTCCCAACTGGAACTGCAGAAATACCATAAGTCACACATTAACTCTTGATCCTCTCTAGGGCTCCTGATTCCATAGTCTTGAGCACTTAGAGGGTTAAGGACATCTAGTGTTCCAGGACACTACAACTTAAATTGATTTGGAATTTTTATATTCCCTGATCAGTGTTTGGTAATGTTGTAGATTTTGGAAATTTAATGGATCAATTTAATATGGTTTTAAAACTTTATTTTCTAGAGCTTCGAATTCTGTTTAATGGTTCAAGAAAATGATTTTTATAAACAAAGTGTTTTTGAATTAAGAAAGATGGATTTGGTTTTAACAAAGATAAATTTTGTAATTTGTTTCAAAGTTTCCTTGAAAATCTTTTTATTTGAAATCTGATTTGGTTTTGGAGTCTTCGGATATTAATAATGAGTTCTTAAGAGAAGAATTATTTCAAAGAGTTTTCAAAATGAAATTAATAATTTATCGAAAACGTTCTAACGCACGGGGAAAAATGTTCTAGTTCGGGTGTTACATCGGACGCGAAGGAAACGTGACGAGGTTAGCGACTGGGAACCTTGGAAAGCTGTCGGATGATTCATCATCCAGGTGAGTGAGAGTGTTGTGGTCCCGTAACGTGGTTGCTGGCAATTCGGATAGACGGATTGCGAGAGTACTGCGAATTAGACCATACAGATATGTGTGTGTGCTAAATGTTTTGTTTGCATACTAGATGTTTATTTGTTATGCATCACTAGATGTTTACTTGTTGCGCATACTTTATTTTGTTTAGATGTTATTTGATTTGCTTGGATAGTGAATGGTGATGCTGGAACTATGGGAGTAATAAGATAATGGAAAAGAGAAATAAATAAGAAGTATGAGAAATAATTGAGAAAGAAATAAATGATGAGTTGAGAACGAGGGGAAAGTATGAGAATGATTGAGAAAGAAGTAAGCATGTTGCGAATAGAATGTAAAAGAGATAAAGAATGAAAGAAAGGAAATCAGTCTTTGAGTTGAAAGGAGTTGAGATTGGAAAGAGAATGTGATTATGAAAGTGAGATGTGGCTGAGTAGAGATATGATTCCTCGTACACGTTTTTGGGAAGAAGCTTAGTGTTGAGTTGAGCTTGCTCCTCCATTAACACTCACCCAAAAATATGATTTTTGAAAAGAGTTTTTGAAAAAAGAGATTTTTGAAAAGCTTTTGTGAAAATGATATTTTTGTGAAAGTTTTCGGAAACATTATTTTCGAAAAAGTTTTGTGAAAGGATTTTTCTGAAAATGTTTTGTGAAGTAAAAGTTTTGTGAAAAGATGTTTTGAGAAAGACGAGGAAGTGATACTGATGATGTTGATGGGAATGAAGCTGAGCATGAGTTTATGAGAATGATGATATGAGAAAGTTGATGAGATGAGAAAGAGTGTGAAATGAGATGAAAGTGATTTGAGGCCAAGGGCCATTGAGATTTTAGGGGGAACAGTTTGCGCTTAGTGATCGGGCTTCGTTGAAGGTATGCACCAAGGACGGGCCGATCGTTAGGATTAAGTCGCTAAATAAAACGTTAAATCCTTGAAAGTCTTAAAAGACATTTACAAACGCGGTGAGGCATGAGTGTCGTATCGAAGTAGTGGAGAGGAAGATACTATGGGTATCTGCGGATACTCAGGTGGGGATTGCGGGAGGGGAGGACGATGACGGTGAAACGTCAAGAAGTCTAGAGTATATTTCTAGGCGGAACAACTCCACATGTGGCTCACTAACGTGGTGGGGACTGGGTCTAATGCCGTGGCACGTTCCGCACTGCAGACTAGAAATATACTTTCGCCCCCTCGATGCAAGTCTAGAACAGTGAGAGGGACTGGAATGGGGCATTTGTGTTTGCCGCTGAGAGCGTGCCTGTTTATATATGATATGATTGATTTGAGGCTGAGTCCTCCTGGTCTGGGACCATTTGTTTGTGTGACAGCTGTCGTGCCCGCATGGTAAAGGTCCTGTACTCCTGTTTGCTTCCGACTAGGTTGGGTGGTGGACCGAGGAGATGTAGATGTGTGTGAGCTCAATGATGTGTCCCCCTCATCATTGATGCTAATCGAAATAATAAAACTTAAAAGCACAAAGATGTTTCGAATAAGAGTGCATCAAATTAAGCAAGCATTGAATAAGAATGATATGATGAGTATCTAAAGAAAGAATCCTGGAAATAAGAACTAAGTGTGGTTTTGTAATGAGAGAAGGATCGAGAAAGTTGTGGAAGCTCGTGAGAAAGACTCTGAGAATGTGTTATAAGAGTGTGAATGAATTAATGGGTTATGAACTATCAGTGTTGATGTGTTTAGAGTATTGTGATATGTTTTATTCTATGTGATTCATATATGCTATGTGCATTACATGTTATAGTACGTTGTTTTATTAATCTGTATATCTTTATATTCAATTATCTCGAGACCGCATGGTCAACCCGTTAGTGTCCGGAACACTGACTCTCTCCTACCGTGTTGTCGTATCGACAATCGTTGATATTGCAACCGGTAGGTGGCATAGTGTGTAGTGATGCATCGGTACCCTACGAGAGGAGCATAGAAGTGTTCTTGACGAATATATCTAGAGGAGACCACTGAGGCAGCGAACGAGGTCGACTCTATTTGCAACTGGCGGGGTTGGGCTACCAAGATCCGGAGATGGACGACAAGTTGTAGAAAGTCTGACTAGAGGATAGGAAAATTCCCCTCAGAGCAATGTAGTTCAATGTAAGTTCTTAGTTACCGTAGCTCTACCATTATGTACCCCGGCAAAAGTTTAGTTGAATACTGATGTTTTGGAAATAGTTAAACGGGCCACGTTTTAAAAGATGTTTTGAAAAACAGGTTTCAAAGTGCAGTGTCCTGTGACATCTCGGTTTGGAACTTGAAAGGTTTTACGCAATATGAGAACTTTTAGTTATAACTATGTTTTGGAAACCTAAGTGTTCTCATCTTGTGCACCACTTGTTTGTAAAAAAAAATAAAAAATTGGCCCTAATTTTCACTACTTTGAATGTAAGTTTTCAAGTTGCCGAATCGGGGTGTTACAGAAATGGTATCAGAGCAGAGGTTGAACTAAGTAACTTTACGTGTGGACTTACATACTCTGCTGTGTGTCTCTGTGTGTGCGTTAGTAATAAGATAGCGATAGATGAGAATAGGAACGCTAAGAGTGCGCGAAAGTTTCATGAGGCGTGTCAGTTTTCGTCTACCGCGAACACGAGGAGCAGTGATCATTACGTCATGGGATGTTGATGCGTGATTCGAACCTTCTTTCATTGAACTTTTCTTTGATGTGAACCCATCTTGTTTTTTATGATCCTTACACTCTTGCTGTGTGATCTTGTCCTGTGATTAGAACACTTCTCCGATTAAAACTTTTCTTGTGAAAACCTTATACGTGCCAAATTGCTTTGGCATGATGTTTGAAAAAGCCTTTTCTGAAAACCCTAGACCATCATTTTGACAAAGCCCTGATTGTTTATGAACCCGAAGTTTCCTCGTTTGATTGTTGAACCCTAATACCCTATACCGGGCAAGTAGGTGGTCTTAGAATGGGGAGTTAGTGTGAAGTGATGATAGTACGAATGAAGGGAAGTATGAGTCTTGAAGGGAATAAGAGCCTTAGATGAGTGGTGAGTTGCGTAAAGTGGTTAGGACTAAGAATTTTGATGTCAGATGGTCCAAAATAATGGTTTAGGTGGTGTTAAGACGAGGGAGAAATTAAGGTGATATTTAGAATTTTGAGGACATAAGTGTCTTGATTTGGGTTGTAAATGGTTAGATAGAGATAAATAAGTGATGATCTGGTAGAGTCAAGTAAGAGGTTGGTGGAAAATTGTGGTTAGACTCTTTAAGTATTGACTCAAGGTTAGGTGAACAACTAGGATTTGATATGGTATTGGATGATAGAGCTTTGAATTGAAGAGTTTTGGTGGTTTAGAATAGGAGGAAAATGGTGGGAAGTGGAAAAATGGTTTAGAATTGTCTAAGTTAAATGATTAAATGGTTGAGATAAGAGTGAGGTAGTGTATATTTCTTGTGGATTAGTGGCTATTAGGGCAAAAGGTGGATAAAATAGTGGTTATAGGAGTCTGATAAGGATTATTATTTGGTGAGAAGTAAAATAATGAGAGGATAGATTGGAGTTATGTGAAGGGAAATTTTGTAAGAGTAACCAAAAAGTGATAAAGGATGGGAGTATTTGGAGGTTGAGTCTCTAAGAATAAAGGTGGTATGTGTCATCCAAGTTGGGGAGTAGTCGGAAACGTGAAGTTTTTGAGGAGTAGCTTGTTTAGGCTTGAAGAGGTAAGCAAGATGTAACCCTGAGTGTAGGAGCGTCTTGACCCCAAATATCCATAACCTTTTATTCTTGAACAATGTTCTGATGTTTTTGAACCCCTCAGTCTTTTGTTACCAGTGGAACCATATTGTTTGTAACCCATCAACTTTGTTATTGAATATACCCTGAGAGATTACTTTTGCAAGTAATCCGTTTAATTAATCCGCTCCTAAGAATGAAGCAAAGATGGTGCACGTTCGAAGATGTGACGATAACGATAGCTAACGAGTGAAAGAGATTTCTTCAAGGAGTTACGCGTCCACGGATTTGATAGACCCTGTACGATATTTCTCGAGGACGAGAAATCTTCAAGTTGGGGAGAATGTAACACCCCGCATTTTTCCCGTACGTGCGAGAACGAATTTGGTTAAAATAAACCCCGAAGTTCTGTTTTTATAAAAGGTTTTTGGAAAAGTGTTTTACGTAAATAAGAAATAAAGTTTGATTTTTATGAATTTCTATAAACAAAATGTTTTCATAAAAGAGAAGTGAATGATTTTGTTAAAATGTGTTTTTATTGAAAAGTGATTTTGTTTGAAATTGAATTTTTGGGTCTGTTAACTTGAAAAATTCGTATCTTTTTAACCATAACTCGGATTTTTACAAACTATATATCAAAACGATCGTAGCGAAACGTAGATTTTAAAAATGTAATTTTCATATTTTTCTGGGTAGATTTACGAAAATGTATTTCCTGGATTTTAAAATACGAATTTTTGGAGAATGTGCTTTTAAGAAAATAAATTTGATGATTGGCTTGGAATTTTATGTGAAGTCTGTTTGAATTGATGTGTGTACTATGTGATGCATGAAATTAATTGTATGAGTATGATTTTTGAATGGGTTGAATTGATTGTGTGAATTAATAATTTTAAGTAAATATGGCTAAGAAAATAAAGTGTAAATCGTATATGTATATATGTATGTGCCACGGTTTGTATGTGAGTGTATGAATGTATATATATGTGTGTATGAGTGTGTATGCCGTGTGTATGTATGTGTGTATGAGCTAGGACTAGAAGCTTGTAGACTAAGGAATTAGAAAACCAATCCAATTCTTAACCAAACTAAACTAGTAACTAAGTAACCAAACCCTAACTATGGCCAACAAGTCCTTAAGCCTAGATTGACTTCTAAGAACCTAGCCATGCTACCTTGTTCCCCTTGGTTTTGATAAACACCACCCATGCAAGTTTTTGTGACGCCAAAACTACCCCTCCCATTGTGTTATGGCCGAACCACCTATAAGGGCACAAGGAGGAAAATTAATTTGCTTCTAAATAGGGTGAGCCTTAGTCCATTACCTCATTTTTACTTCTCTTCACCCATTCTCATTTCTTCCACCCACACCAACACACTTCTAAGAGACTCCTTAAACTCTTAGAAAGAAAAGAAAAAGAAATAGAAAGAAAGAAAAGAAGAGGTGGCCGAACCATGAAGGAGAAGGAGGAAGGAGATCCAAGCCAAAACCTAGTAGTTTTCCTTGTAGATCAAGAGCATTAGGAGCTAGAGACCAACCTTTCATGATGGAAACCGGAGATCAAAGAGGAAAATTGTAATAGCCTAGATTTTCCTTTTAGTTTATAGATCTTTCTTTTGATTTCGTGGATCTTTATTCTTTCTTCTTGCATGTTGTTATTTTGTGTTGATCTTCTTTGATCTTGGACTTTTATGAACTAAGAATAATTTGTAATATGTTAGACCTTATGTGTGATGCCTCGGTTATGGTACTTTTGTTGGATCTTGAAATTTTTCTAACAAATCTCTTTGCATGTTTAAATTTCTTTGCTCTAACCGTGGTTTATGTGTATGTTTATATGATTTTGATATGCTTGATGTTTGGTTAAAGCTCTTTTGTTAGATCTAATAATTTTCTAACTAAACTCCTAAAGATCTAAGAGAAAACTAAGATTTTTGTGAAAACCCAAAATGAATCTTCTTGCATTGTATTTTTCTTGTACAACCGTGACCAAAATGTGTGTCTATGTGATTATTTGACATGAAAATCCATGATCTAAGTTTATTTATTTATAAGTGAAACTCTTTGATCTTGCATGCCAAATCCTTTGTTAGATATTTTATTAAAATCATGATCTATGTGTACTTTCATGATTCTTGATGAATGAAAAATATAATTTAAGCTTGATAAATACTAAAGTAAAAATTTTTAATCCTTGCATGTTAAATTCTTTACAAAACCGTGGTATGTGATATGTTTTATGTGTACTTGATGAATAATTTCATGATCTAAACTTGATTTATGAAAGAGCTAAGTCTTAAGTTTTGCATGTCAACCTTGTTGATGGTCTTAGTTGTTTTAAGTATGTGCATGTAATTATTTTGTTTGATAAATGAAAATTTAAGGTCTTTGGTTTGCATGTTGATTATAACAAAAAATCATGTTTTTCTTCATATGTATATGTTTCGGTTTTAAAAAAAAAATATAGACAATGTTTTTCTAAATGATTTCTCAAGCATAAAAATGTTTTGATCTAAGTGTTTGACTATGTGTATATTTATTTTCTTTTAGGCCATTCGGCCATGACTAATAAATAATAGAATTTATGCTTTTTATTTGGTAAAAGTTGATGCATATTTGTTTTAAGATTAGATCCATTGATTTCAAGTGCATGCAAGTTATTTTGGAAATTTAAAGTGTAACCTTGATTTTTATAGAATAATAAAATTGAAGGTTGATGTGGATATAATGTGTTGTTTTGCATGTTTTTATTTTGTGAAATGCATGACTTGTATGTTTAAAAAGTGAATTCAAAATCCTTGTTTTAAGACATGTTGACTTTCGGCCACACTAGGAAAATAGGTAGCTATGCTTGTCCCCCAAATAGGTTGCATGCATGAGAAGGATAATTGAATTTAAGGGTGCATGCATGAAGTGATTGAATTTAAAAGAAATATGTGTGATAATTTGTGATTTAAAGTGTGTGTTGATTTTGTTTCGGAAAATGAAATTTAAGTTGTTAATTTTGCTCACTGTATGTTCACGATCTTGGTCTTAAAATAAAGAAGAAAATTTTATGAATTGTATGCCCTTAGTTTTTTTTAATCATAAAAGAATGAAAATTACTTCATGATTGTATGTTTGTATGTGTGCATTAGATCTTGCAAATTTTTATGTGAGAAATTCGGTCTATGTATGTTTAGAATGGTAGGAAAATTATTTTCATAAAATAACCATGATGATAACTCTATTCATAGGTGCATGATGTTTTGTGAAGGTGTTGTGTATTTCTTTAAATTCTTTTGGTTTGATCTGATTGTGTGAGAAGAATTTTTATGGTGATAAATCAAAGATATTTAGTTTTAAATTAATTTGTAAGTAGGAATTATTATCTATTAGCAATTCGGTTTTTGTTAAATTAATAAGAAGATTAAGTTTAAATTATTTTCTTAAGTGTAATTAAATTAATTTATTGAGATTAAAATATAACTAATGATTTTTAAGTGATTGAAGATATGATTTGTGTGGTGTATGCTTGTGAATGCTTTGTATGCTTTAAAGCTTGTATGTACTGTCTGTGTGCTAACTAAATGTGTTAAGTTGGAATACTGGTTGTGTGTCTTGTTTGTGAATTTTATTTGTGAAAATCTATGTTTGAATTTCAAAGAGAATGTTTTATTTAAAAAAGTATGATTTAAATAACTTAAATTGATTTGGAATTTTTATATTCTCTGATCAGTGTTTGGTAATGTTGTAGATTTTGGAAATTTAATGGATCAATTTAATATGGTTTTAAAACTTTATTTTCTAGAGCTTCGAATTCTGTTTAATGGTTCAAGAAAATGATTTTTATAAACAAAGTGTTTTTGAATTAAGAAAGATGGATTTGGTTTTAACAAAGATAAATTTTGTAATTTGTTTCAAAGTTTCCTTGAAAATCTTTTTATTTGAAATCTGATTTGGTTTTGGAGTCTTCGGATATTAATAATGAGTTCTTAAGAGAAGAATTATTTCAAAGAGTTTTCAAAATGAAATTAAGAATTAATCGAAAACGTTCTAACGTACGGGGAAAAATGTTCTAGTTCGGGTGTTACATCGGACGCGAAGGAAACGTGACGAGGTTAGCGACTGGGAACCTTGGAAAGTTGTCGGATGATTCATCATCCAGGTGAGTGAGAGTGTTGTGGTCCCGTAACGTGGTTGCTCGCAATTCGGATAGACGGATTGCGACAGTACTGCGAATTAGACCATACAGATATGTGTGTGTGCTAAATGTTTTGTTTGCATACTAGATGTTTATTTGTTATGCATCACTAGATGTTTACTTGTTGCGCATACTTTATTTTGTTTAGATGTTATTTGATTTGCTTGGATAGTGAATGGTGATGCTGGAACTATGGGAGTAATAAGATAATGGAAAAGAGAAATAAATAAGAAGTATGAGAAATAATTGAGAAAGAAATAAATGATGAGTTGAGAACGAGGGGAAAGTATGAGAATGATTGAGAAAGAAGTAAGCATGTTGCGAATAGAATGTAAAAGAGATAAAGAATGAAAGAAAGGAAATTAGTCTTTGAGTTGAAAGGAGTTGAGATTGGAAAGAGAATGTGATTATGAAAGTGAGATGTGGCTGAGTAGAGATATGATTCCTCGTACACGTTTTTGGGAAGAAGCTTAGTGTTGAGTTGAGCTTGCTCCTCCATTAACACTCACCCAAAAATATGATTTTTGAAAAGAGTTTTTGAAAAAAGAGATTTTTGAAAAGCTTTTGTGAAAATGATATTTTTGTGAAAGTTTTCGGAAACATTATTTTCGAAAGAGTTTTGTGAAAGGATATTTCTGAAAACGTTTTGTGAAGTAAAAGTTTTGTGAAAAGATGTTTTGAGAAAGACGAGGAAGAGATACTGATGATGTTGATGGGAATGATGCTGAGCGTGAGTTTATGAGAATGATGATATGAGACAGTTGATGAGATGAGAAAGAGTGTGAAATGAGATGAAAGTGATTTGAGGCCAAGGGCCATTGAGATTTTAGGGGGAACAGTTTGCGCTTAGTGATCGGGCTTCGTTGAAGGGATGCACCAAGGACGGGCCAATCGTTAGGATTAAGTCGCTAAATAAAACGTTAAATCCTTGAAATAAAGTCTTAAAAGACATTTACAAACGCGGTGAGGCATGAGTGTCGTATCGAAGTAGTGGAGAGGAAGATATTATGGGTATCTGCGGATACTCAGGTGGGGATTGCGGGAGGGGAGGACGATGACGGTGAAACGTCAAGAAGTCTGGAGTATATGTCTAGGCGGAACAACTCCACATGTGGCGCACTAACGTGGTGGGGACTGGGTCTAATGCCATGGCACGTTCCGCACTGCAGACTAGAAATATACTGTCGCCCCCTCGATGCAAGTCTAGAACAGTGAGAGGGACTGGAATGGGGCATTTGTGTTTGCCGCTGAGAGCGTGCCTGTTTATATATGATATGATTGATTTGAGGCTGAGTCCTCCTGGTCTGGGACCATTTGTTTGTGTGACAGCTGTCGTGCCCGCATGGTAAAGGTCCTGTACTCCTGTTTGCTTCCGACTAGGTTGGGTGGTGGACCGAGGAGATGTAGACGTGTGTGAGCTCAATGATGTGTCCCCCTCATCATTGATGCTAATCGAAATAATAAAACTTAAAAGCACAAAGATGTTTCGAATAAGAGTGCATCAAATTAAGCAAGCATTGAATAAGAATGATATGATGAGTATCTAAAGAAAGAATCCTGGAAATAAGAAGTAAGTGTGGTTTTGTAATGAGAGAAGGATCGAGAAAGTTGTGGAAGCTCGTGAGAAAGACTCTGAGAATGTGTTATAAGAGTGTGAATGAATTAATGGGTTATGAATGATGAGTGTTGATGTGTTTAGAGTATTGTGATATGTTTTATTCTATGTGATTCATATATGCTATGTGCATTACATGTTATAGTACGTTCTTTTATTAATCAGTATATCTTTATATTCAATTATCCCGAGACCGCATGGTCAACCCGTTAGTGTCCGAAACACTGACTCTCTCCTACCGTGTTGTCGTATCGACAATCGTTGATATTGCAACCGGTAGGTGGCATAGTGTGTAGTGATGCATCGGTACCCTACGAGAGGAGCATAGATGTGTTCTTGACGAATATATCTAGAGGAGACCACTGAGGCAGCGAACGAGGTCGACTCTATTTGCAACTGGAGGGGTTGGGCTACCAAGATCCGGAGATGGACGACAAGTTGTAGAAAGTCTGACTAGAGGATAGGAAAATTCCCCTCAGAGCAATGTACTTCAATGTAAGTTCTTAGTTACCGTAGCTCTACCATTCTGTACCCCTGCAAAAGTTTAGTTGAATACTGATGTTTTGGAAATAGTTAAACGGGCCACGTTTTAAAAGATGTTTTGAAAAACAGGTTTCAAAGTGCGGTGTCATGTGACATCTCGGTTTGGAACTTGAAAGGTTTTACGCAATATGAGAACTTTTAGTTATAACTATGTTTTGGAAACCTAAGTGTTCTCATCTTGTGCACCACTTGTTTGTAAAAAAAAAAATTGGCCCTAATTTTCACTACTTTGAATGTAAGTTTTCAAGTTGCCGAATCGGGGTGTTACAATTTTCATGACTTGATTTAGGTGCATGCATGTGGGTTTGAGTAAAATGATTTCACTTTCTTAGTAAACCTTACAGCTTTTGAAATAAAATGGAATGAAAAACTTGATGGTTTTAAATCCTTAAATATTGACTAAATCTTTGCTTGAACTTATGTTTACCTACTGTCATGTAGTGTGAATGAGCTTAGGAAATCTAAGTGCATGAAAATAAATTTAAGTTATAATTGCTGAAAAGAATTAAATTGTTGCACTGGGTTATATCCTTGGCTTAATTTGGTTAGGAGTTAAAGGAAGAGTAAATGGTTTTATTGCATGAAAAAGAAAATAGAATTTAAGTGCTTGATATAAACCAAGTCGATTTATGTGTTTTAAATTCATGATCTTTGAATTATTCCTCTGATGTCATACGGCCATGTAGAGAAAATAAATTTAGGAAGCTTAGTTGCATGAAATAAAATGTACATGTTTGGTTTGTATCTTGTAAATGGTAAATGCCTAAGTGTTTTGTGTTCTGAGCCATTTGTGAGTGGTATGATTGTCTTGATGTTGATTTAATTGGTTATATGCTTGGTGATGTGTTGTTTATTGCTGTATGATTGAGTGCGTAATTGATTTTGAAATTTATTGATTCTAAGATAAATTGGTTTGATTTGTTTAGAATTCTTAGATTATGTACGTGGCTGTCCAAAGTTGTCTTATGATAAAAAATTTGGGTTTTAAGGTGTTAACTTCGAATAAAAGAAGTTATTTAAAACGAAGAGTGTTTTACGATATTTTCGGAGTTTATAAAAGTGATTTTTATAAAATAGTTCATTGCTGTCCAGGATTATTTAAAATGATTTCCTAACTTTGAAAAGGTGTTCAAGTGATTTAAAGTAAAGTTTTTCAATGATGATTGATTTAAGGAAAAGGCCGGCTTAAAAACGGTAAGCTTTTCGATGTTTTCGAACATGTTTATGGTGCTGCCCAAAACGGACCAGCAACCAAACTAAATGATTTAAACCATTTTGTTATATGTTTTCAAATGGTTTTAAAATATTTAAAGCACTAGGAAATCTGGGAATTGTTTTGATAAAATAACAGTGTTTTAAGTCTCTCGATTAAGAACAAAACGTGTCATGAACTAAGAAAAGATTTTCTTAATACAAGATAATAACGTAAGTGTATTTTATTTAGTACGAGGAAATCTTAAAGACGAGGGATTGGGGCAGTCGGCAGCACAAAGGATCCAAGGCAACGGTACGCATTAAATTGTGGGACCTCAGGTGAGAGAGAAGCTTTCCTAAGACACCGTGGTAGTTAGGTGATACATTAGGACGTTCTGTATCATCTCAAAGATCGGAACTAAGTGGTTCGGAGTCAGTAGTATGGTGGCAATTGTTTGCTTTGTGTGGCCACTCATATGAAGGTGACAAAGACCACATTATTATTGTATGCTGGTTGTGTGTGTGGATAGCATGCTTATATTTATTTATTTATTTAATTAAGCCTGTTGAAATTTAATGCTGTTGGTTGATATGCGTATTATGCTGATGGACGTCTGTTACGTCCTGAATAAGGAAATGAAATTAATGAAAGTGAAAAGTAAAGTTAGAAGTGTGAGAAAGAATAATGATTGGAAACAAAGTATGTGTTGGAAAAGATAGAAAGAGTTGAGGTTGGGAATGAATGGATGACAATGTTGAGAACGAGCCATAGCTGGGGAAGGTGATGTTGATTATGAGAATGAGATGTGATTTGAGTGGAGCTGGACTCCTTTTGTTTTTGGTTTTAGTCTGGGACTGGTGTTGAGTTGAGCTTGCTCCTCCATTAGCGCTCAGCAAGTTGTATTCTTTTTTTGAAAAAGGTTTGTGAAGCGAAATTTTTGAAAAGGGTTCTTGAAAAGATTTTTATAAAGAGATTTTTGAAAAGATTTTTGAAAATCGATTTCGAAAAGATCGTGAAAGAAGATTTTTGAAAAGATTTGTGAAAGGTGCTTTTTGGAAAAAGGTTTGTGAAACAAAATCTTCAAAAAGGTTTTGAAATGGGATTTTTAGAGAAGTTTGTAAAACAATGTTTTCAAAGGAGTTTTTATGAAACAATCTTTTGACAATGATTTGTGAAAGAATATAATTTTGAGAAAAGTTTTGTGAATCAATCTGATGATGAAATTTTGGAATAACATTTTGGAAATTATTTTTGAAATAGTATTTTGTGAATGTTGGTGAAAAGATATTTTGCGGAAGTTTTTGGAAATAGTATTTTGAGAAAGCTGAGAAAGGATTGTGAGAAAAGAGGTTGAAATGAGATGATTGTGAGAAATGGAGTCTGTTGAGAAAGTTTGAGAAATGAGATTGGAAATTGTGATGTGATCCCAGCTCTGTGCTATGTGAGAAATGATGAGAGAAAGGTTGTGCAAAGTTAGTGGTCGGGACTCGTTGAAGGGTTGCACGAAGGACGGGCCGACCTTAGGATTAATTAAAAAGATAAAAGATTTAAAAGACATACGCGGTGAGGTATGAGAGTACGAAGTAGTGGAGAGGAAGAAACGATAAGTATCTGCGGATACTTAGGACGAGATTGCATTAGGGGAGGACGATGACGGTGAAACGTCAAGAAGTCTAGAGTGTGTTTCTAGGCAGAACGAACTCCACATGTGGCGCACTAACGTGGTGGGGACTGGGTCTAATGCCGTGGTAAGTTCTGCGGGCCCAATAGAAACACACTGCCGCCCCCTAGATTGCAAATCGAGAACAGTGAGAGGGACTGGAGTGGGGCATCTTGTTTGCCACTGCAAGGCAGTGTGCCATGATTATTGTAAATTGATTGAGGCAGAGTCCTCCTGGTCTGGGACCATTTGTGTTGTGACAGCTGTCGTGCCCGCACGGTAAAGGTCCTGTACTCCTGTTTGCTTCCGACTAGGTTGGGTGGATGACCGAGGAGATGTAGACGTGTGTGAAAGCCGAGAACGAAAGGAATACCTTGATGAGATCTTAAAATTCCCCAAACATCAAAGAATGTGAATTGATAAGTCTGGAAGAAAAGTGAAATAAAGTTATGGAAAGGACGAGAGAGAACGAAAGAATATTTACAAGAAGTAAGTAAGTTGATAAGAAAGTAAAAGATAAAGAATGATGATAATGTTGAATACATGTTTGATTGCGGTGTGTTTGTATTGTATGTTGTGTGGTCTTATTATTTTGCCTATCGTAATCCCACACCGTCGACGATTCGTCGTTCGGGACGCTTACTCTCTCCTGTTCGTTGGCATATCGGTGCTGCTGGTATCTCAACGGGCAGATGGAGTATTGCATGAATATCGCCATGTGGAATAAGTATGGAAGAGTTTGGAAGCACACCCCAAGCGGCTGGGCGTGGACTGGCTACACGGAGATCGTGATCCCAGATCCGGAACATCAACTGAGTGGAGCTAATCTGGAGTCGCACTTGGGGCAAGTCACCGTACGAGGATTTCAGAGCTACGAGGAGAAAGTCCAGTACGAGAAGCAGAGGAACTCTACGGTAATAGAAGGAGAGGTGTGGAAGGACCACAGTAATGAGGAAACAACTACACAAGTGGCATCATCCTCGAGAGCGAGAAGAGGACGTAAAAAAAAAAAAAAAGGGAAACCACACCCACTTGCCTTCAATAGGGAAGTTTAGGGATATTGTAGTTAGCTTAGGTTGTTGTGAATGATGGGAGTTTAAGGATTACCTAAGTGATGAACTATTGAGGTAACTTGACTCTTTCTGAAGCATGCCCTACTTTTAAGATCTCGTGGGAAGGGTTTAATGACCCTTTTGACGTAATAGAAAGAACTGTTTTGAATTAAAGTCAAACTATTTTCTTTGGTAAATGTTTTTGAAAACTTAAGTGAATAAGTTTTGGTATTAGTAACAACTCGGTTTTCAAAAAGGGTGTTGAGAGAACCAAGGATCTTCCAATAATGTTTTCAACCCCGTTCACAATGTGTTATAAAAAAAAAATCTGGCCTCAATTTTTGCAACTTTAATAAGTAAAGGTCAATATTTTTGGTTTACGAAAATCGGGCCGTTACATTATGCATAAATAGACTTACCAAATAAATTCTAGCAATATAAACAAAGGTCTTAATTAAAGATTAAAAATAGAAATAATTAATTATAATAAACTTTATAATTAAGATTTCCTTAATCCAGGATTAAAATTTTGGGGTGTTACACTACTTCCCCACTTAAAAGGAATTTCGTCCCCGAAATTCATTCTTCAAAATTTCACGTTCTCAAAATTAACTAAAAGACTGTTTTGATGTTTTCAAAATATCCATAGGGAAAATTCTTCCCCACTTAAAAGAATTTTTCTTACACTTCTTTAAATTCCCTGACTCAAAATGTTTCACTAAACATTTAAAATAAAACTTTTCTCGAATAACACCTTTGCGTCTGAAAGCATAACCCAATTTTCATAAAAGAGTTTTCTTAAATTTCCTCGAAAACTACTTCGCAATCAGTTCAAAGGAAATTCTTAGACTAAACCTTTCCGAATAACATACATATTCTTTTAAAAAAACATTTCTTAATAAACTTTTTGAGGAGAATTTTTTTTTCTGAAAAACGCATTTCAACCACATATCTTAAATTTAAAACATTTTGCAATACATTTTTCGATGAAAAACTTTTCCCGCTGCGCACTCTGATCACTCACGCACGATCAACGAATCATTTATATGACTTTATTTCGTAATAGTTACAAACATTAGGGTGATCAATCCTAATATTTTAACTATCAGTAATAAAATCATTCCTTACAGATATAATCTTTCTTGAGAAAGATTATACGATATATCTTTAAGTTGGATGAACTTACATATAAGGAGTGTTATTGCCACTATCAGACTTAGACAGATTGTCAATTCTAGAGAAATTTTCGTTGGGGAGACAAATACTTGTCCTATCCCGGTGGTTGTTAATCCCTCTAGTCTTAACTAATCTTCCTCTTTCTGTAGTGCCCAAAGATATTTATCACATCCAACTGTGATAAGGGTTTTGATCACCGAAATTCCAGTTAAAGATCTGCTCAGGTTTTCAGATTATCAACGATTTAATTAACGCAATCGAAAACATTGATTACGTTAATTCCGATCAGAGAAAGGATAACTCAGATTACCTATACATAGATCTAACTTGCATCCTAACAGGTTGGACACCCATCCAAACTCAACTCGCTTGACGTCCATTCCTTTCTTACTCTTAACCCTTGCTGAATCTGGTGAATTAAACTCTCAGTCTTTTACAGCTGCAACCGAATGTCCTAGGTATACCACTATCTAGTCCAAAATGGCGCACCTCATACTTTACTCATAGAAGTGGGCAAGCTCTTTACTGCTTATTATCATACTAGATAATTCCCACGATCGGGGTTTCTTTAATTTTGCCATTCCTCCATAATTAATTTTCTTACTACCTTTCCTTTTCTTCTAATTGAACACTTCCTTTTGCCCAAGTCCCTCTTATACTGGTTTTGGACACTCATTCTACCAACCTCTTATGCTCATCCATTGTACTTATAAATTTCACATACATTGTCCAATATCGAGAAAATTCCTTATGCATTAATACTTGATAGCTGGTTAGAGGTTCGGACCTAATCCATTCTAAACTTCACATATTTGAACCTTCCGTCCGGGTCGTACTGCAGCATACTTCCTTGGTCCTTTGAACTTGGCAAAGCCTTTTCTGATACTAACACTTTCTCGTTCTACGTTTAGCAATTCAACCCCTTATATCCTTCTCATGCCTCTTGAGAATTTTCTTCAGTTCCCAAAGTCGTCTTTTCGAATGCTATTCCAGCGATGTATCAATCTTTGGTTCCAACATTCATCTTACACAGTTCCCACAAGTTCCTTGCTACATCACTTAATATAGAAGTGGCATGACCTTTTATCCACTCATCTCTTGTCATCCTCATACATCCTACACATGTCCACAAGTGCAGGAAAGCTTTGGATCCGTTGATAGCTGAAAATAGACTTCGGCTTGGGCCTTAAGCCTCCTTCAAACTTGATACACTTGCTCCTTTCATCGGGGTTGTTCTGATAATATGGAGAGTACTTCATCAGTTCCTCGAACATAGCCGCGTACTCACCCACGCTCATGTCTCCTTGCTTCAGCTGCAAGAACTCCATTTCCTTCTTTCTCCTCAAGTCCTCAGGAAAGTATTTATCGAGAAACTTCTCCATAAATACATCCCAATTCACATCCCTTCCTTCATAACATAGGAGATGAACCGTATGATTCCACCAGTTCTCAACTTCGTCTTCTAGCATGTAGATTGCATATGCTACTTTTTGAGCTTCCATGCAATCCAACGTTCTCAGAATCTTATCCATGGTGTGAATCCACTTATTGGCCTCCTCAGGTTTAAATCCTCCTTCAAACTTAAGTGGATTACAACTCCTAAAATCAGCCAAACTCTTCACCTCAATGTTACCCACATTACACTGATTAGGTGGGTTAATCGATTGCGGTGGTTGCTGAGATTGCCGTTGCTGCATAGCCTCCAGCACCGCGGTAATTCTCTCTAACATCGCATTGGTGTGATTTTGGTTTCTAGTTTCCATATTAGACCTGCGCTATAGACTTATGGTCACATATGTTGAACTAAAGAAACTTTCATCACACCACCTATACTAAGACTATAGCTTATACCTTTAAATCCACAATTAATTGTGCCTTGTGCTCAAAAGAGACAAGATACAAACAAGTCAATTGTATCCAAAGCTCAACAAACAAGATACTAGCATTCAAAGCAATGAACATGCCCTGGAGATACCTGCTTGATGTTGATGGCTACCTTTCTGGAGCTACTTCCACTACTACAGGATCTGACTTTTGCTCTGATACCACTCAGTGTGACACCCTTTTCTCAATCCAAGTAAATATTACAATAAATATGTATTACTTGATAAATATATGGACTTGTTATTGAATAGAAAATGTGAAAGTAAAATTTCTCTTTTAAAACGGGTGCACAAACCAAAATATGGAACTCTTGGAGAGAGAGAGAGAGTAATTCGTATCATTTAAAACATTGTATTGAATTCGGCGTTTGCTAAAATAAGAAAATCTTTTCTTAAATCCGGATAGCATCGGTACTTTCGAAAACATGTTGATTTAGTAAAAGTAGATGATGCATATCCATTCTTTCTTTCGTAGAACTGATACCCTTTAATTAATACAACCGAATTCGTTAATTAATCTTTTATTAGAGTGAGAGGAAAGAGTAGGACTATGCACAGTTAGAATACGAACATAAGTTATATATATATATCAATCTAAGTCATGTAATACATAGTCCCAGCATAAAAGTCTCCAAGATCCAACAAGTCCATAACAGATCTATATGAACATATAACCATAGCCCTAGAGCTCTCAAGAGCATATCTACAAAATATATACATATCAGAATATGAACTCTAGGAGTGGTCACATAGATCTGGAAGCATCAGTAGTAGTAGTAATAGTAGTAGCGATCTCCAAGTAGCAAAAGGTAACGTCATCCTAAACATCAACAGCAGCAGCAGCAGCATCTCCTCCACAGCATCCCCACACCGGATCCCCTGATCCTCATCATGTACCATATGCACATACCTAGGGATCGTCATCCCTCCAATCACTCCCAGTAGAATGCACGACAGGCTCGCCTCCGCTCTCATCCTCCACGGGATCCTCCTCGATCTCATCCGATGGAGAGTGTACCCTACCACTGGGTACGGGGTCAGGAGATGGTGTGGCCCTGGCTGGACTCCTCGGATCAGAAGGGGGAGTATCCTCGCGGACGACTCTCGAGGAAAAAGGGTGTGAGCGGGTAGGTCGAAAACGGAAACTGTGATAAGAGCGAGTAGGTCGTGTGGGAAGTGGTCCATGGTATGTATAAAACGGGGGTACGTGCATAGTGTATATGATGGGAATCCTAAATATACCAGGACGAAATCAAATCAGCGGGTTCGAGTGGTAGAAGGTAATCTCTACCTCCCCCTCGAACACCGCGCGATGGTCCTCATAGATCCATGTGCCACTAGGAATTGGCCGGATCTCGATGCAAGCGATGTATCGAGACATCACCTACAAGGTCATAGGGGTAAGCATTTCTATACACATAATCAACAGAGTATAAATTTGTACAATATGAATATGTGAATATGCAACAATGAACAACAATCACATTTAGCACTTAGCAGATATTGAATGCAAATAGGATGCTCATACTTGTTTCATTCATCACACTTAATTTAAATGAGTGGCATGATGCATGAATCTAACTCTCAAGCCTATCTCCATCATTCTATGTCACTCTCTGACGTCCATCCCTGACAACCCAGCACTCACCAGTGCATTGTATTCCTAGGTATAAAACAATTCGTACATTCACCTAGAATGTACACGACAAGCTTGGAATCCGTGCCACCCGAGCACATCCCGTCATCAAAACAGACCGTCATCCAAACGGTATATCCATATCGGCATCCACTAAGCCGACCACGTCAACAACGTGTTATCAAGCAAGCGTATTGGCACTCCCAGAGGCCCTCCCATGTTTACCAAAAACATGATATACGACCTACCATCCAAACTCCAAAATGAATGCATTACTTTTAAGCCTAAAAGAAATTGATTAATATATCACATGCCACCTAGGCACATTCCGTCATCCAAACGGACCATCATCCAAACGGTATATCCATATTAGTCAATTTCTTTTAAGTTCAGACCCCTTGGATTATGGTTATGAAATCCTTAACCAATTGAGTTAGAATCGAAATGGTGTTTCTCAGGTTCTGGGTAAATTACTCGAGTATAATCCAGCATACTCGAGTGTTCTTCAACTTTTCCAGATTACTCGAGTGTTCTTCAGGACACTCGAGTGTTCATGACTTGCTGGGAATTTGGGTTTCAGATTTATTGAAATACTCGAGTAGTTCATGGGTACTCGAGTGTTCTTCATGATTCCCAGAATACTCGAGTCACCCCTGCATTACTCGAGTGGTTTGCCTTAACATTTCCCCAGGTATCACTTGATACTCGAGTACTGGACACAATACTCGAGTGTTCTTGCTCAAATTACATTGTTTTACAAACATTTTACTCGAGTACCCTGTCCAATACTCGAGTGTTTCTCAGCAGAACAGACCGAAATCTTAATTTTAACACACCATTTTTAGTTCCACTCATTTCTAGTCCAATCCAAGGATCAACAGTGTTCACATACCATATACTGAACATGTTACAACACTCATTTCATATCAAATTACAGATTTGACAGAGAATCAATCATTAATGCATAAAATACACAATTTGACAACTTAACACCTCAAATTGCAAAATAAGCAAGCAATTCATGAATTAATGTTCATTTTAGCTTGCATGCATCATGAGAAACTTGCTCACAACAACCATAGAGCATGAATTGGTCTCCAAACCAAAGTTCCTATTCAAACTAAGCCCTTAAAGCCTCTTGGTGGCTTTCTAATACAATTAATAGAATTTAAACTCTATCTAGTGTACAAAATTACTTCCCCTTACCTCTCATACGTGTTCCAACAAAGAATTTCCAAGAGAAAGCTCTCCAACCCCAGAAATCACTTTGAGCTTCACATGCATGACAGTTTGAGTGCACCACCAAAATTGAATTGGTTTACATGGAAGACAGAGATAACAATTGGGGAAATTATATTTTCTAGACTCTATGCAACACATACTAACTAGAGAAATCGAATTGAGACTCAAGAGACTCGTGAGCTTACCAGAAATTGGAATCAAAGTAAGCTTCCATAACCACTTGACAAAAAACAGCCCCAACTTCCAAGCTTCAATTCTTCCACCACACTCACTCAAACCTCACGATTTTAGTGTCTATACAAAGCTCGTGATGTGAGCTTTGTATTAGTGTATAACTTGTGATTTGAATCAGAACACAGAGGGAGAATCAATCGCTCGAACTCAGGAACCCTAACTTAATCAACACACCCAAATTTTGCCAAATCCTTCACGAATTCGGTGTTGATTGGTTTTTATAGACTTCAATGGAGCACATTGAAGACGACACGACCTCCATGGACGTGGAAGAGTACTGATTTTGTGTCAACGACGCGGAATCGTTGGAGGTGACTCACCAAACGCACTAACTCGTGCAACTCTGACCAGAATACTCGAGTATTCAAAATAATACTTGAGTATTTTGCCCAGTTTTTGAAAAATATTTATTTTATTTACATTCCCTCCAAAATCTTTCCTATAATTACCTCTAGGTCCCAACTCAGGTTCTAATATGCCAAAATATTTATTTTTATGTATAAATAGACTTACCAAATAAATTCTAGCAATATAAACAAAGGTCTTAATTAAAGATTAAAAATAGAAATAATTAATTATAATAAACTTTATAATTAATATTTCCTTAATCCAGGATTAAAATTTTGGGGTGTTACAAAGTGTTCTAGTGTTAGTTTTGTGCCAAAGCATAATTTGAAGTAAAAAGTACTTTTGCGTTGTTTTTGGATTTTCTAAAAAAGATTTTGGACAAAGCTCTTTGTTGTCCAGAATTTGTTTAGTTCGCTTTCAACTTCAAAATTGTATACAAGTGATTTAAGGTATAGATTTCAAGTGGCATTTGATTTAGGAAAAAGTCAGAAGTGAAAACGATGAATTTTTCGGTGTTTTCGGAGTTAAGTAGGGTGCTGTCCAAGGTGGACCAGCAGCCCGTACTTACTTTTCAAAATTTATATGTGGATTATTTTAATGAATTCTTTACTTTGGAATGATTTAAGAAAAGAATTGTGTTTTCGCTTTACCCGAGAGGACTTATTTTAAATTTTGGAGTTTAGCGCAAGTGATAATGAACGAATACGTTATTTGGAATTTTATATTAATACGTTATGTTTAATTTGAGGAACTAAAGGTATTGCTCTCAATCGTGATCGTGGGAATCAAAGCTTTGTGGATCCTCAAAGAGCTTCTGTTTTCAATCAAGGTGAGAATAATAGCTTGTCTGGAATGTATGCCATGATTAGATGATTTTAGTTTCGATTGTTTAAATCGGAACCGTGATCGAACAAAGGTCAATTAGTGTGAGAGCAATTGGTCTGTTTGGTTGTTTGGCTCCTCGCACGAAAGGCTAAGACCATTATTGTATTTATGTGCTGCTATTTGATTTGGTTTATGTGAACATGAGAATGTGAATATATTATGCCTGTTCATGCATGATGTTCATCCTGTTTCATTATGTTTAGCATGATGCATGACCATTGAAAAATGAAAGTATACGTCATGAACTGATGGCAAGAGTTTGAGTAATTAATTAAAGGAAAGTGGTGAATTAAAGTGGAATTGTGCAGAAAGTATTTTTGGAAAGGATGATTTGTTGCGGATATTATGGAAATGTGAAAGGGAATCTCCCTGATGTGCACCAAGATGAGCTCTTGTGCTTTCCAGGTTGAGTTTGAGTTGGCCACGTGAGTTATGCCCCGTGGTTCCGAGCCTCTGATTTATTAAGCAAGTGTTATTGGAAAAGAGTAGATGTTGTGAAAAGATGGATAATTAGAGGTCGAGGATCACCGAAGGGATGGACAAGGGTGACTCATCCGCAATTAGGTTAATAAATCTTAATAAAACATTTAAAAGACAAAGAATAATGCGGTGAAATGAGTGTGAAGTGGTGGAAAGGAAGATACCATGTCTATCTGCGGATATTCAGGTCTGTGATTGTGATAGGGGAGGGTGATGACGGTGACTCGTCAAGTAACCTAGAGTACTTTCCTAGGCAGAACTAGACTATATGTGATCGGGACTTAAGACCCAGGGAATCGTAGCGTGTTCTGCACCGCAAACTAGAAAAGTACCGTCGCCCCCTTGATCAATTTCGAAACGGTGAGAGGAAACCTGAACGAGGCGGGCAGACCGATTGGTTGTTGAGCCCTGCGATATCGCAATGAAATGAATGAATGAATTTAATGATTATGAAATTTATGACTGACCCGAGTGGGTGCAGTACGTGTTGGTTTTCTCGGTTGTTCAACCTACGTGGGTTAAGGTTCTTGTACGTCCCGTTTGCTTCCGGTTAGGCTTGGGAGGATGTGGAGGAGATGTAGACGTGTGTGCTAACTAGATAATTTTTCCCAGTGATGTTTCATTTTTCCCGACATCATTAGTGATGCGAAACTCGATAAGACTTAATAAAATACACTAAGAAAGCTAATTGTTTTATAAGGATTAAAGTGTGATGATGTGATGGTGGCAGTGGAATTATGATCTGTTATGATGATGCGAGATCAATGAATTATTTAACTGATGATTATGATGATCATGCATTCATTCATATTCATGTGCATCTGTGTTATTTATTTTCTGCTTGAGATATGTTGGTGGTACGTCTATTTTGTCAACGTGTCATGCGTCGAGGAAAGCTTATTCTTTCTCCTGTCTCGTTGTTTCCCTTCGTTCTTCGTGGCGACGCAACGGGCAGATGGTGTACCGCATCAAGATCCAAACATGGCCCCTAGCATGGGAGTGCTGGAAGCTACCCGTGATGGATGAATTTGGAGAGGCCCGACTCGGTTGGAGATTAAAGACTCGGAGCATAGGCTGAGAGGAGCAAGGATTGATCTGCACATAGCTAGCATTACCTTGAGAGACTACATGGATGGTGGATCTCAGACTTACCATGCACGACGTGCGGATCCCGCACCGACTGCTGTGGTAGAGCGAGAGGAGGATGGGGAGATAGAACCTGAGGATGAGGAGGAGGAGCCTGCAGCGGAGCTGGACAAGGAATATGTTCCGGAGGAGGGTTCCGATTCCGATTCGGATTTAGCGAGTGGATCATAGGGTGTCTTATGGGTATTGTTGTTTAGGTTCTTTGTTTTGTTTTAATCTTTGGTCCTGTCCAACTGAGGAATGTCATACTCTGGATAACTAACGATGTAACTACTCTGTTATTTTGATGTATTTTGGGACTATGTGTCTACAACTCTTTTTACCCTGCTTTAGTACTTTTTTGGAACTGATGCAATTATGTGGTACTCATGGATTTTATCAGGTGATGTTTAAAATGCAAAGTAAGTATTGTGGATGTGTGGTGTGTTTTTGTAACAACTCGATTTTGTGGATGAGGTACGGTGATGACATTATTTCGAAGGATAAGTGAACAACGTTATCTTTTGTAAATAATTAATAATAATAGATCTTTTGGAAAACAAATAAAATGAACCAAGCAAATTGCATATACATAAATGTTCATAAAAAAATAACCCTCATTTTCATCAATATTTAATAAATAAATGGAATGTTTTTGATAAACAAAATCGGGGTGTTACACTTGGTGTTTCTCCTTCCCTCTGCATAATTGAAGTATGTAATATACACATGAGACTTGCTAGGTATGAGAGGCGATCACTAAAAAAAACTTGAGATGGTGAGTAAAGGGTTTGATGGTTGTTTATTCAATGCCTTGGTGTTTGTGAAAATGTTAACCATTGATTGCTTTCATTCCTGGTTGTCATTTTTACCCTTTAGGACTAATGGTATGTTTTAAAGGAACAAATGAAATTTACTAATGATTTTTGCAAATTATCTAAATAAGTTAAAAATGAATAAGACGTACAAGGTATTGTGAGGTCTCTCTCAGGTTGGTTCATATAAAATGTATGATGTTTGAATTATGGGCCAACTGATTTCCTGGCTTAATATCACCATTAAAAGATGTGTTTCTTATTTTTGGTCTCATGTTTCATGGCAACAATACAGAGGTCAAGATCTCGTCCCTAAGCAAATTAAAGCAGTACTAATGGCGGCAGCAAGTGTCAATGTTATGATGTGACCAAAGAACTAAAAAATGCTATATTTATAGAGGCACTAAATGCAATTGCAGTAGACAATGATTTTCAAATTCCATTGCCTTTAGGCATGATCAAAAAGTTATTATATGGAGTATATAGGTTAAGGAGTTTTTCGTTGAAGGAAAGGTTGGGAGTTGGATATGATGCTTTTATTTTATTATGCTTTTGAAGTAACATAACTTATGTAGTTGGTTTTTATCTAAGTCATGGAATAAACTCTTTGGCTCCCTTTTTCCTCCTTGCTTTTGTTCCTTACTTGGGTTTGTTTGTTTAGATTTAATTTTTACATTTTTTTTCAGTAAACAAAAATCATTTATGATATTTATTTTAAACTAAAATTTTGAATTTAAGAAAAGCTAAGTTTCAAAAAATTATTTTTGTCAAAATGTTCTTAGAGAATCATGTTTTTGAGACAGGTTAAGGATCATGCTTTTTGGAATGTTCTTAGAGAATCATAATTTAGAGAATTTATGTGAAGGTGGAGGAGTTGGTTAGGATATCTTTTTAATGAACAAAGGGCTAAACGCTCAGTAAAAACAACAAAACTACCAAGACCATTAAGATTGTCTACAAAAATGAGTGGCAGAAGTATTTTCTAATAACTGAATCGAAATAAAAGTCAGTGCAACATCATAGACTTGAAGACCTCTATCACGAGAGGCCCCAAACCTAGATAATGCATTGGCTTCTGTATTAGTCTGTATAGTCATGATTCCATGCAAAAACACTTCGTTAAGCTAGATAACCAATCGAGGACAGGGATGCATTACCAGACAATCATTCTGCAAGAAAGAAGTAACTCGAATATTTTTATTAAATTATGCTTCTGACCAAAGGAATCTTATGTTTTTGATAGTTGTTGGTTTTGCACATAAACATTTTTTTTTCATTTTTGGAGCTTGTTTTGAATGAAAAATCATTTATGATATATTGATATTTGTTTGCTTGTTTATTTGTAATTTACTGACCAACAAGGGTATTAGCATAGTGATAGATGCATACTACAACTTTAGGAGGAGATCAAAGATTCGATCTTTGGCGAGAGTAGGTTTGCCTACGCTTGAGAGAATAGTTATACTTTTGTAAAAGGGTGGGGAGACCCATGAAACCAAAAGTTTGTGCTTTGTGCTTTACTAAAAGCACTTCTTATGGGAAAACTTGGAAATTAAAATTCAAGAAAATATTATTATATAAAAGTATTTAACTAAGAAATGTTATTAAGAGAATCACATCTTTTTGAAAATGCTGAATAAAATTTATTTCTATTAAATTTTGAAGAATAAAGATCATCCGACACTTAATTTTTAGAAGTATATGGTGTAAGGAGAGGAGAGATAGAAAGAGAAGAGAGAGATGTAATTAATGTTGGGATGTGAAAGTAAGAAAGAGATAAAAAAATAGAGAAAATATTGTATGTACTGACAGTGTAAAGGTTTTTTTTTCACTGTTAGCATATCATCCACTATAGATGGTGTAGTGTCCTTAACCAAGTTTGGCCTTAAGACTATGAGGAAGCCTTAGACCTAAGCGCAGTCAAGCATCAATGTAGGAATTAGTAGGATTTTTGACTATCCAGTTGGGATAACCACGGTCTCCCTATTCAACAAAGTGTGTGCTAGTGTCAACTTAGGGATGAGAGAATGTACCTTAGCCCTTATAGTGTGGTGCTACTTATAGGGGAGTGTCTGGGTGCATGTGGGCCTCTACTGGGAAAGGTCATGTAGTTAATAACCCTTCTAGAACCTGTATGAGATATATGTTGCTTATCCCTTGCGGTTTGAGCATGAGGAAAAATAGGAGATAATCTCGAGTAGTGGGGTCGTAGCTATTAGGATAAGTATGGTGGTCATTCGTGCAAAGCTGTGGCCCTTACGATTTAAGATTCGTCTAAGTATCCAAAGCTCGGATATGTCTTCAGACCATGTGGTGGTCGGTGGATGGCGATCTTTGGATCTTCATATGTCTGTTGGTCAGCTTCAAGTGTTACATGGTCGGTTGGATCGAGGGTAGGTCCGCCACACAAGCCCCCAAGCTCGGTAAGGCTCGAAGGGCCTGTGCCGAGTTCATAATATCCCGAGGGTTGGTCCGACCATGTAGTTTGAATTTGCTGCTAATAGTAATCAGTTGGCATTCATAGTCAGCGAATTGTCTTTTCACTTTCCTGAGGTGACGTCTACGATCCAAATGATTCTGCCACGTGTGGGTTTTCACCTTGGGAACTAATCAGTGATGATTACTTAAGCGAATGGTCATTTTGCCCTTGATTTTTCGAATTTCAAAATAGCTCCTTTCATTCCATGTTTCCCTGCGTCAATTGGTTATTGTACCACTCTCTTCAATGGGCTTTCGATCGTGTCTTTGGTCCCATTGATTCAAATGTGGAGGGAAATCAAATGGGTTTTCTCATAAAAATCGTTGGTTTTCTTCTCCCTCTACTTCTCATTTTCTGCATTCATTTTCTGCAATTTCGCTTTTCTTCTTTAGAAAATCCTTCTAGCTTTCGGTCTTCCAAACTTCTAGGTTTCCATTTCTTGCTTCTTCGCCATCTTGCATTTCTCATCCTTTCAAGCCTTCTATTGCATACTCAATCCAGGTTGTAACAGCCCGATTTGTCACTTGAAAAATTATTCTTCATTTAATAAAATATAGCAAAATTTCGGAAATTTTTTTTTTACATGTTAACATGGATATGAGAATCTTTAAGTTCAAAAACATTTCATAAAAATTATATCCCCATATCACATGCTATACTTCAAGTTCCAAACCGAGATGTTACTTAACAACTCACTTTGAAACTCACTTTCATAATTCTCATCCAGAAAATATATTGATTTCTTATTTCATAAAAGTCTTGGTTCTGAAAAGTCATACGTATTGAAATATAAACAAGGGGTGCAACATGGTACAGCAACAGTGTCCAAGTAATTGCAATGGGTACAATGCCCTTAAGGAAGATACCTAATAATTAATCCTAACTACTAATCTTCATCACTGGAGTCCGCTGTCGGAACCTCATCCGGGTCAAACTCCCATTCATCAGCATCTGAGTAATAGGGCCCTTCCTTTGGGTCCTCCTCCTGTTCGGAGTCTGACTGATGCAGAGCCTCGAATGCCTCATCCGGTAACTCTTCGTATGCCACCTCGATCTCCTCTAACTCCTCCGCTTCAGGGTCTATCTGAGCTGGTAGGGGCATGGGATGTCCTCCGGGGTAATCCGTGGGTCCATCGTCCTGTCGGTCGATCAACACAAATCGACTTGTACGAATGTCGGGGGTTGTGCCTCTCAGCGAGTGATCCGGGTCGAAGATACGAACCTCAACATCTCCGCGTCATTCCCAACCACGATGATTTACCTCCCATCGTCCATCATCACCAATGACGAAGGTAAACTTGACTGGATCCATCAGCTACGGGGTGGCACCATATAAACAACATACAAAACATAACCTCGAGAGAGTAAGCATTCCGAACGACGGATCGTTGACGGTGTGGGTTTACAATAAGCAAGATATTAAGATAACGAAATCATAAAAAAATAACATATATGCAACACAACATTCCTGATAATCATCATCAATTATTATTTCACCAATACAAACTTACTTTCACATAACATTATCATCAATCTCATCTCGACATATAATCCTTTCTTTCTCATGTTCTTTTCTTAGCAACATCACATCTTATAAATCTTTTAATTGTATTCGTTTCCATCTTTCATAAGGTCTAATGCATTTCCATTCTTTTATTATCAAGTCTTATGAATTTGTGTCCTTCAATGATGCGGGGAATTGGTCATCATTGAGGAGATTGGTTAGCACACACGACTACATCTCCTCGATAATCCACCCATACCTAGTCGGAAGCAAATAGGAGTACAGAACCTTTACCACGCAGGCTTGACAGTTGTCTCCACAAAATACTCAAACTGATAGAACTGTAGAAAATCTGGTACAGTTGCAAATCACATCATTACATAGCCTCGTTCCAGTCCCTCTCACTGTTCAAGATTTGCAATCTAGGGGGCGACAGTACTGTTTGTAACACCCCTAATTTTCGTCTCCCGAATAATAGGAAATTAATAATAAAAAGTTTTATTATTAATTTATAGAAATTTTCCAAGTTTATATTTTGTATTTAATTAGCCTTAAATATAAAAATAAGTTGAAATATTTTTATAGGGCAAATAAATGCAAAATATAAGGATATTGCATTTTGGTCCCTGAATGAGGACTTAAAGGTAATATTGGAAAGGTTCTTGGAGGGAAAGATTTAAAAATATTAATTTTTAAATTTTGTACTAATCTAACCGGTTAGTAATGCCCTGTAACCGGTTAGACGATGAACCCAGAAACTGGGTTAGTGGATTTTGATGAGTAATCACTTGATTAATCCCGAATTCGCCACGATTACAGCTTGAATCAAGTGGAAAACCACGCGTCAATGTGCATGTAACCTGGGTTGGTCTATATATAGATGAATTGTTGATGAAATTAGGGTTGAATTTCTGAAATTGAGAAGGGAGGCTTTGTTCTAGGGTTCCATTTTTGTCCTGAGGAATTCGTCCTTGTTTCTGAGAGTGAGATTGAGAGCCATACACCATCACAAAGCTTACATCTTGAGCTTTGTAAAGATACCAAATTTGTGAGTTGAGGGTTTGTGTGGAAGGAGAAATCGACTTGGGAAGTTGGAACTGGAATAGCTGGAGTCTGAGTTTTCTGGTTCAGGAAGCTTAGTTTGGGACTGGATTTTGGTAAGTATAGTCAACCTTTAAGTCTCAAATCTCTTTGATTCTCTAGTGCATGTTACCTATTTTGAGTCCTAACTGTTTTCCCCAATTTCTTTGGCCATTTGCTATGTCAAAACTTCTGGTCTTTGGACCTTTTGGTGAAATTCGTGACTGAGAGCAGAGCTGTGAGTTTGTGAGAAATCTGTGGAGTTTTCTTCAAGTTCTGTGTCAATCTTCATCAAACTCAGTCTTAAGGTATGGGAGAAGTCTACCTTATACTAGATTTAGACTAAAATTCAAGTGATTTAGGATTTGAGTTAACAAAACTCAAAAAGGGCATTATGTGCAATATGGCACAAAGGCTTGGAGGCCAAAGTTCTGCTCAATGGTGTTTTGAGAAACTTTATGTTGATGCATGCAAAGTATAGTGATACTGAATTCTGGATTTAAATGCTTATGATAAGTTTTGTTGTATTAAATTGTGTTTATGTGAATTTTTATGCAATTTGATGTAAAAAGCTTGATGCATGCACTTTGAACTTGGTTTCTGTGATGAAACATGTTTGTGTAAGGTATATGAACCCTGTTGAATGATGAATAATGGTTAGATTTGAGAATTAAAGAAAATGATGTGTTAAAACCCTTATTTTGAAGGACTGACTGCATAATCTAACCGGTTACTCGATATTCGTAATCGGTTAGACACTGCAGAATTTCAAAAGAAAATTAGTTTATGAAACAGTCCTGAAGTTTCACTAATTTTACTCAAATCTATACCTTAATTTCACTGGAAAGAATCTGAAAATGAGGTAACAATACTTTCTTGGTTCAGATTTTAAGGTAAAGGGTTAATACCTTAAATTAATGGAATAATTTCAAGAGGAAATTATACTTTATTGGACACAGAATGTGATTGGAACTTTTGAATGATGAAAACTGTGATTTTTCAGGCACAAAACAATGTTTAACTTGTTTATGGATTGGGTAGGGAATTCAAGAAAAAGGGTTTTTCTGAATTGCAATGGTAAACAGTTCAGGTCTGTAATTCTAACCGGTTAGCCTGAAACTGTAACCGGTTAGTACCTGAATTTGAAAAATAAAAAGTTAAGTTTTTGAATACCATTGATTTTGTTTTACCCAATCTAAGTTTAAGGGCATGTTTTGAGAAAATTCAAAGGAGAATTTTATGCCAAAGTGTATGCCTCAAATAAATCATTCAAAAGGGAAATTGGAATATTTCTAAATCACATTAATTAATGTAAAGATAAAACCAACCCTGATATTTGTGCATCCATATAGACTGGAAGTCTGGTTGGTAGGAACGTTTATCATATTCTGGGAATATGAGGAGGGTACTCCGGGAGTACCAAATTATAACCTACTTGATGACACATTATAGATATGTGGCCAGTGTCCGGGACCTGGTTTTTATGCGTTCCGGGAACGTATGCATTCTGGGAACGTGGTGCACACTCCGGGAGTGATGCTTATTATCCAAGTATGGTTCCGCATTATGTTCTGGGAACAAATGTCGGTGTTCCGGGAACACAAGGGTGTATTGGATGGACGTCCAAGATGGACTTTTAGAGGCCTCAGTTGTGGATAGAAAAGCATACATCATGCCACTTGCATTATAAGAGTTATAATATTGAAAACTGGCGTGCTCATATGTAATTGCATTATGATCTGTCCATGATATATTTGTGATTGTAATTTTAGTCTTTATCAATTATGTATATGTGTATACTTACTCCATGTGCCCTGTTTAGGTGATGGCCAGATACCTAGCTTGCATCGAGATACGCCCTATCCCTAGCGGTATATGGACGTATGAGGAGCACCGTGCCACTTTTGAGGGGGAGGTTGAGATTACTCTCTACCACCCTAACCCTCTGGTGCGAGTGCGACCTCGTCGATTTAGGATTCCCTTAGTCTACACTATGCATGTTCCACCTTTTTATACATATAGAGGACCACCCCCGGCTCGACCTATGCGTCGTTTCCATAGTTTTCGTTTTAGAGCTGCCACTCGTTCCCATCCTTCCTCCCATAGAGTTGTCACTGAGGAGACTCCTTCTCCTGGTCCGACTGACTTGGATAGGACTGCTTCTGCAGACCTTAGACCCAGTGGTGGGATCTCTACACAGTCGGGCGAGGTCGAGGAGGACCCTGTGGAGGATGAGAGCAAGGAGGAGGTGCATGTTGAGCCGACTGTTTTAGCGAGAGGTGGACCCGCTGGTTCATAGGAGCTTGCATAGCGTAGATGTTTTGGATCCTAGATCCTAGGGATAGAGCGGTGGAGGATCTGAGGAGCTGCTGAGGACACGGATGACTTGCTCTGGGACTTCTATTTTGGATTTTTTTATATATATTGTATATATCTGAGAGGTCTTAGAGTGAGCTTTTATTTTATGCAGCTGGTCTGTATATGTTTCATCAAAACTTGCTATCTCGACTTTTTATCACTTGCTACTGACTGTACTGATGGGGTTATGTTATGACTTATATATATATATATGGTGTTTTCTTTACCTCAGCAGTGCCCCATAAGTATTATTTTTACTTCCGCGAACTCTGATTTCTATTAAGAAAGGATTCGGTGATAAGTTTATGCTTTATAGATTCGAATTCAACTCGAGAGGCAAATGGTATGTTTTAATATTAACTATGAAGAGTATTTTCTATAGTTAACTCGAGAGCCTTTTCGAAACTAAGATATTGTTAAGCCGAACTTTCAAAAATGGTTTATGTTCAAAAGGGTTTATGAACGAGCAAGTACTGGTCCTAAAAAGGAAAAATTTTCTAGCCCAAATTTTGATAGCAAGTATTCAATTATTTGGAAATATTAATTATTTTCATGTTAAAAAGAGAGCGTCACACCCTTTGGTGGTATCAGAGCATTGGTCTTGTCCCTCATGGCCCGAAGATGCAGCTAAGTATGGTATTCAATGTTGATTGAATATGTTTTGAGTAAGTTAGTAGTATTTATGTTTTAAAGACCTTTTTAGTAACCCAAAGCCCATAGTGCAGGTCTTTCTATGGCAACCCGGAATAGAAATATTACTAATGAAATGTTAGAACGAATCACGACCGTGCTGGAAGGCATACAACAGTAGCAGAGACAACAACCACCTCAAGGGCGAGCTGGTAACCCATCTGCTGGCAATATGGCGAATCAGGACGCTAAGACTGTCAGAGTTCAGAAAGTGCAACCCACCAAGGTTCGAGGGAGGATATAAACCGGACGAGGCGAACAAGTGGTTGTATGAGATTAACAAGATTTTCCGAACTCTGGAGTGTTCTGATGAACAGAAGGTGACCTATGCAGTGTACATGCTTCACGGAGAAGCTGAAAACTGGTGGGATCACACTGTCCAATTGCTGAATTTTGAAAGGAGGGCAATCAACTGGGGAGTATTTATGGAGAAATTTCTTAATAAATATTTTCAAGAAGATTTGCGGAGAAAGAAGGAAGTGGAATTCATGCAATTGAAGCAGGGGGATATGAGTGTAGGGGAGTATGCTGCCAGATTCGAGGAGCTGATGAAGTACTCTCCCTATTACTTAAATAAGCCTGATGAAAGGAGTAAGTGTGTTAAGTTTGAAGGTGGACTAAGGCCGGAACTGAAGTCTATCTTCAGTTATCAAAGGATTCAGAGTTTCCCTGCACTAGTGGATATGTGCAGAATGTATGAAGATGATAAGAAGGCTGAATTGATTGGAAGTCAAGTGAAGGGGGTTGGACAGAACTATGGACCACAGAGGAAGAAGAAGTTTGATCATCGGAATAATGGTCCATATTCTAAGAACAAGGGTAAGGGCAAGGCGGTGATGGATAACAAGAACAAGTCTCGCGATAATGCTCCTTATTGCGAGAAGTGTGGGCGTTATCATCATGGTCAGTTTTGCTGGTCCACAGGAGGATGTTTCAAGTGTGGAAAGCAAGGTCACTTTGCTCGTGAATGCAAAGAATCTGCAAAGGGAGATGCAAAGGGATCTGCTGGCAAGCCTGTGGTGCAAGGAAGAGTATTTACCCTGAGTGGTATTGAAGCAACCCAAACCCCGAATCTCGTGCAAGGTAACTTTCTGCTTAATAACCAACCTTGCAAAATCATGTTTGATTCTGGAGCTACACATTCTTTTGTTTCTCCTGAATGTGTGAATAGGCTGAATCTTGTTGTTTCTGATTCACCCTGCTATCTTAGTATAGATACCCCTACGGGAATACCGATCTTCACCGCTAAAGTCTGTTTAGGGTGTAATGTAGAAATTCTGGGTCGTTTATCCAAGGTAGATTTGGTTTGTCTTCCTAAGTTACAATTGGATGTGATCTTGGGTATGGACTGGTTGATGAAGAACCAAGTGATCATCAATTGTGAGGAAAAGACAATTCAATATAGGACCCTTGAACCGGAGGGTTATATGTGTTTATTCTCGGCTTCTGGAGAAGAAGAGTCGATGCTGATCGAGGAGATTCCGGTGGTGAGGGAATTTCCGGAAGTATTTCCTGAAGAGATACCAGGATTACCTCCGAAACGAGTTTGGGATTGATTTAGTCCCTGGAGCTGGTCCCATCTCTATTGCTCCTTATAGGATGGCACCACCAAAAATGGTAGAAATGAAGAAGCAGATAGAGGAGTTGCTGCAGAAACAGATGATCAGGCCAAGCGTTTCGCCTTGGGGAGCTCCATTACTGTTTGTAAAGAAGAAAGATGGGAGTATGAGCATGTGTGTGGATTACAGGCAGTTGAATAAGGTCACTATTAAGAACAAGTATCCTTTGCCAAGGATTGATGACCTTATGGACCAGGTTAGGGGAGCTGCAGTATTCTCCAAGATTGATCTGAGATCGGGTTATCATCAGATCAGGATAAAGGAGGAGGATATACCCAAGACTGCATTTCGATCTTGATACGGTCATTATGAGTATGTTGTGATGTCGTTCGGGTTGACTAATGCACCTTCTATTTTCATGGATTATATGAACCGGATCTTTAGACCATATTTGGATTTATTTGTGGTGGTATTCATTGATGATATTCTGGTCTATTCTAAAAATCCGGAAGAGCATGAAGAGCATCTCAGGATTGTGTTGAAAGTCCTGAAAGAGAAGCAATTATATGCCAAACTTACGAAGTGTGAATTTTGGTTGAACGAAGTGAAGTTTTTGGGGCATGTAATTGTTGGAAAACTACACTCGGTGTGTGAAACAAATAGGAACACTAGGAGAACACCTAGAAGGGGGGGTTGAATAGGTGTTATAGAAACTTTGAAAGATTTTCGCAAGAAACAAATCTAAACGATTAAAACCAATGAAAATCAATCAATTAACAAATATTATATCAGAGATTAAGCGGAAACAATCAACACCAATATTCTTATTGATTCACCTAGGTTATGAAAATGATTTTCCCTTTATCAATTTTGCACAATAAAGATTCAATTCAATCAAATATAGAAAAATCACTTTTTCTAGGTTTTCAATCAAGAACACAATTAATAACAAGAATTGTAAAGAGTAGAGAGTTTAGAGATACGACACAGTGATTTATCCTGGTTCACTTTCATCCACTTGAAAGCTACTCCAGTCCCCTCTTCAACCGAGAGAGATTCTTCACTATGAGGAATTAGAGTTTCTCAAATTACAAGTAAATGCCTCACAAGACTTCCTTCTTGCTAGCCTACAAGAGATACCACACCCTTGCCTTGTAACCCTATTGATATCTAATCTAACCTCTACTTGCTTGTTGATAACCCCACAACAAGTCTTCTTTGCTTGCTTCACTCACAAGACTTCCAAGTACTTTGAGATTCTTCAAAGTGCCTTCCAAATGCTTGATGAAATGCTTCTTCAAGACTTTCAACTAAACTTGCTTGATTCACAAAATCAAGGCTTCCTTTGTTGTAGAATGTTTGCCTCTTGCAATGATTACAACTCAATAGAAAACAAAAACAATCCTATGAATCTCTTTCAAAAGCTATGAAATATCAACATGAGAGATTCAAGGTTCTTGATCAAAGAATATAAAAATGAGAGCTTTGATCTTGAGAGAGTGAGAGAGAATAGTGTGGCTTTGATTCTTTGTAAAATTGTGTATCAAAATGATTCTAGTTGATAGAAATGATTAGGAAAAGGTTTATATAAAATACCCAAAAGTTGGAGCACTTAGAATGGCTTTTGAGAAGTGAAAAACGTATTTAAAAAACCATATCTGATCATGTTACTCGAGTGAAATGAGTGTTACTCGAGTAATACGAAAGCTGCATAAATTTCACTCGAGTGAAAAAGGTTTTACTCGAGTAAAAGTTCAGATAATCGATTATCAAAAGTTTGTTAATCGATTTTCAGTACAAAATACACTGTTAATCAATTATCATAGTCTGTTAATCGATTATTAACATTAAAAATCACTTAAAACTTGTTTTCTCAAAAACTAAACCTTTTCTTTCAAACCTTTAAGCCACCTATTGATTTTAGGCAAAGTGAATACTCAAAATATGATATAATCATGCAATCAAAAGAGATTCACTACCCTCTAATAAATTCTACCCAAACTCATAAACTAAAAGACTTGTGAGGCTAAAGATAAAACAATAAAACATAAACTACCAAACTAAGTCTTCATGAGTTGGTTCTCTCTTTATAACTTGATGTTTGTTGTTGCTTGTTGAGTTTGAACTTGATCAACACACTTGTAGCTTGTTCAAAACCTTTTGGCATTTATCAAAACATTCTTCATGGATCTTACAATCTCCCCCTTTTTGAAAATGACAAACATGTTTTGAAATCGTTTGAAGTTCATTGAAGTTGTTGATGCTTGAACCATTTGATCACTTGGTGAGACTCTTGCTCCCCCTCAATTAATGCTTTTGACATTTGAAATCCAATTGAGTAAGCTTGATTCTCCCCCTATCTTCAACAACTTTGCTCAACCTACATAAAAACAACAAAACAACCTTTCTCCAAACATACCATTTAAAAATTTCTCCCTTTGTTTCAAAAACATCATATTTCTCCCCCTTTGGCATTATCAAAAAGAAATATGTACCAATTGAAATAAGATCTAAGCCAAAATAGAAGAAATATAACCAAAGCATGAATAGAATAACACCAATTTGTAGAATTTTCTCCTTGATACCAATTGAAGTAGCAAATGAATGAATATCACATGAAAGTCCTTTTTCTCTTCAATCATACCTACAAAAACAATCATGCTTTGCTTTTTGGTATCCAAATGGTTTTGGATCCATTTTTGTTAGTGTAGGGACTTTCACCCTTTTTCACCCAAACAAAATCTCCTTTAGGTATACCATGCACTTTAATATAACACACATTTGAAGTATGTCCATGAGTACCACAATAGAAACATGTTGGTGCATTTGAAAAATCAACTTTAGAAAAATCAACAACATTTCTATGAGATTTACTCTTAGCATTAGTATAACCCCAACCAAACTTGTTTGAATTTTCTCTTTGAAAATTTAACAATGTTCGCAATCTAATATCACCATTTGTGAAACTTGCAAGCTTATTTTTCAAAATAGCATTTTCATCCTTAAGCAACTTGCAATTCTCACAATCAACCACAATATTCAATCTACTAGCACAATCACAAGTAGAATTATCAATGATAAGATGCAAAGTCTCATTGTCTAACTTAAGGTCATCAACTTGCTTTTGAAGATCTAAAATCTTTTGTTGATGTTCCTCAATGAGCTTCTTCCTATCAATATTTTTCTTAGCTAATTTCTTGAGATGTTCATGCATTTCTTCATAAGCATTATATAACATTTCATAATTTGAAGAAATTTCGGATTTAGTAAGACTTACATCGCTTTCGTCACTTTGCTCACTTGATTCATCATTTGAGCTTTCCTCTTCATGTACTTGAGCTATCAAGTTGAGACAAGCGGCATGTTCATCATCCGAAGAACTACTAGTTGTGCTTTTCTTGTCTTGTTCATCATCACTATTCCAAACTATGTATGCCCTTTTGTGTTTTGCATTTTTCTTCTCTTTCTCCTTCTTCTTGAGATACTTAGAGCATGAGTACTTGAGATGACCGGGCTTTCCACATTCATGGCAAACTACACCTTCTTTTGAAGTCTTGGTCTTGTAGTGTGGGGGATCCTTCTCTTTACTTTTGTCTTTGTTCAACCTTCCTTTTCTCCTTAGAATTTTATTGAACTTTCTTAGTAGAAGCTTCATCTCCTCTTCATCAATATCCGAATCGGAATCTTCATTATCATCATCATCGGAACTCTCTTCCTTTTTATATGACCTTTGAGATTTAAGAGCAATTCCTTTTCTTTCTTTGTACTTATCCAACTCTTCATGCATTTGCAAACGTTCAAGCTCCATTTCATGTTCTTGTAGCTTTCCGAAAAGTGTTGCTAAGTCCATGGTGTCCAAGTCCTTTGATTCAACAATTGCGGTAACCTTAGGTTGCCATTCCCTACTTAGACATCTTAAAACTTTGTTAACAAGTTCACAATTCACGAAAGTTTTACCAAGAGCAATGAGATGATTAACAATATGAGTAAAACGTTTTTGCATAAAACACATAGATTCATTAGGCAACATATGAAACAATTCATATTCATGCATCAAAGAATTTAATCTAGCACGCCTAACTTCACTAGTGCCTTCATGTGTGACTTGCAAGGTGTCCCACATTTCTTTGGCATCACGACATTGGGAGACTCTAAAGAACTCATCATAAGATAGAGCGGAGGTGATGATATTTTTTGCTTTTAAATCATATTGAATTTTCCTTTTATCATCATCGGTCCACTTATCTTTGGGAGTAAGTGTAAGCACACCTTCTACATCTTTTGAGGGAATATAAGGACCATTTTCTATGGCTTCCCAAATGTTCATATCTATGGCTTCTATAAAGATTCTCATCCTAATTTTCCAATAAGCATAACCCTCTCCACCAAACATAGGAGGGCGATTTATTGAAGCACCTTCACCACCAAAAGGATTCGTAGAACCCATTGTAGTTTCTCAAGGATCTTAACGAAAAAGCTCTATGCTCGTGTCTTTCGACCGAGCTCTGATACCAATTGTTGGAAAACTACACTCGGTGTGTGAAACAAATAGGAACACTAGGAGAACACCTAGAAGGGGGGGTTGAATAGGTGTTATAGAAACTTTGAAAGATTTTCGCAAGAAACAAATCTAAACGATTAAAACCAATGAAAATCAATCAATTAACAAATATTATATCAGAGATTAAGCGGAAACAATCAACACCAATATTCTTATTGATTCACCTAGGTTATGAAAATGATTTTCCCTTTATCAATTTTGCACAATAAAGATTCAATTCAATCAAATATAGAAAAATCACTTTTTCTAGGTTTTCAATCAAGAACACAATTAATAACAAGAATTGTAAAGAGTAGAGAGTTTAGAGATACGACACAGTGATTTATCCTGGTTCACTTTCATCCACTTGAAAGCTACTCCAGTCCCCTCTTCAACCAAGAGAGATTCTTCACTATGAGGAATTAGAGTTTCTCAAATTACAAGTAAATGCCTCACAAGACTTCCTTCTTGCTAGCCTACAAGAGATACCACACCCTTGCCTTGTAACCCTATTGATATCTAATCTAACCTCTACTTGCTTGTTGATAACCCCACAACAAGTCTTCTTTGATTGCTTCACTCACAAGACTTCCAAGTACTTTGAGATTCTTCAAAGTGCCTTCCAAATGCTTAATGAAATGCTTCTTCAAGACTTTCAACTAAACTTGCTTGATTCACAAAATCAAGGCTTCCTTTGTTGTAGAATGTTTGCCTCTTGCAATGATTACAACTCAATAGAAAACAAAAACAATCCTATGAATCTCTTTCAAAAGCTATGAAATATCAACATGAGAGATTCAAGGTTCTTGATCAAAGAATATAAAAATGAGAGCTTTGATCTTGAGAGAGTGAGAGAGAATAGTGTGGCTTTGATTCTTTGTAAAATTGTGTATCAAAATGATTCTAGTTGATAGAAATGATTAGGAAAAGGTTTATATAGAATACCCAAAAGTTGGAGCACTTAGAATGGCTTTTGAGAAGTGAAAAACGTATTTAAAAAACCATATCTGATCAAGTTACTCGAGTGAAATGAGTGTTACTCGAGTAATACGAAAGCTGCATAAATTTCACTCGAGTGAAAAAGGTTTTACTCGAGTAAAAGTTCAGATAATCGATTATCAAAAGTTTGTTAATCGATTATCAGTACAAAATACACTGTTAATCAATTATCAAAATCTGTTAATAGATTATTAACATTAAAAATCACTTAAAACTTGTTTTCTCAAAAACTAAACCTTTTCTTTCAAACCTTTAAGCCACCTATTGATTTTAGGCAAAGTGAATACTCAAAATATGATATAATCATGCAATCAAAAGAGATTCACTACCCTCTAATAAATTCTACCCAAACTCATAAACTAAAAGACTTGTGAGGCTAAAGATAAAACAATAAAACATAAACTACCAAACTAAGTCTTCATGAGTTGGTTCTCTCTTTATAACTTGATGTTTGTTGTTGCTTGTTGAGCTTGAACTTGATCAACACACTTGTAGCTTGTTCAAAACCTTTTGGCATTTATCAAAACATTCTTCATGGATCTTACAGTAATCTCTAAAGAAGGAATTACGGTGGATCCAGCAAAAGTAAGTTCAGTGCTAAGTTGGGAACAGCCTAAGACCGTGACGGAGGTGAGAAGTTTCTTAGGGCTGGCTGGATACTATCGTCGGTTCATAGAAGGATTTTCTAAGATTGCACTGCCTTTGACTAAGTTGACTCGGAAAGATCAACCGTTCGTGTGGGACGATCGGTGCGAAGTTAGCTTCCGTGAGTTGAAGGAAAGGTTAACATCATCTCCTGTGTTAATCTTACCTGATCCTCACAAGAGTTTTGAAGTGTACTGTGATGCATCTAAGCAAGGACTGGGTTGTGTATTGATGCAAGAAGGAAGAGTAGTGGCTTATGCATCGCGACAATTGAAGAATCATGAAGTGAATTACCCGACACACGATTTAGAATTGGCTGTGATCGTGTTTGCCTTAAAGATATGGAGACATCATCTCTATGGCACTACATTCCAAGTATTTAGTGACCATAAGAGTTTGAAATATCTGTTCGACCAGAAAGAGTTGAACATGAGGCAAAGAAGATGGATGGAGTTTTTGAAGGATTATGATTTTAAACTCCACTATCATCCGGGAAAAGCAAATGTGGTTGCAGATGCTTTGAGTCGGAAAGCAATCCACATAAGTGCGATGATGGTTAAGGAAGCAGCGTTGATCGAGGAATTCAGAGACTTGAGCCTGTTGACACAAGTGGAGCCATCAAGTATCAAGATGGGGATGTTGCAGATTACAAACGAGTTCTTGGAAAGAATTCGGGAGTTGCAACGAGCAGATGAAGAATTGATGGAAAAGATGAAACTAAGTTCAGAGGGAAGGGAACCTGATTTCAAGATTGGGCAGGATGGAATCCTTCGTTTCAGGACAAGGATTTGTATACCAAGAGATCAGGAAGTTAGAGGACTGATTCTCGACGAAGCCCATAAGAGTCGGATGAGTATGCATCCTGGATCAACCAAAATGTATCAGGACATGAAAAAGATGTTTTGGTGGTCTGGATTGAAAAAGGATATGGCAGAATATGTGGCGGCGTGCTTGATTTTCCAAAAAGCTAAAGTAGAACATCAGAAACCGGGAGGACAATTGCAACCTTTAAGGATTCCCCAGTGGAAGTGGGATAGCATCTCAATGGATTTTGTGTCTGGTTTGCCAAGGACAGCAGCAAATCATGATGCAATTTGGGTAGTTGTAGATAGGTTAACCAAGTCGGCGCATTTTATTCCGATAAATATGCGTTATCCTTTGAACAAACTTACCCAGATCTATATCAAGGAGATAGTTCGTCTTCATGGAGTGCCTTCAAGTATTGTGTCGGACCGAGATCCCAGATTTTCGTCGCAGTTCTGGAAAAGTTTGCATGAGGCAATGGGCACAAGATTGAAATTGAGTTCTGCGTATCATCCACAAACGGATGGCCAGACGGAGAGAACGATTCAATCTTTGGAAGATGTGTTGCGAGCTTGTGCACTTGAAGAACAAGGAAGTTGGGATCAAGTGTTACCTCTTGCAGAATTCACATACAACAACAGCTATCATGCGAGCATTGAAATGGCACCGTTCGAGGCGTTGTATGGAAGGAAGTGTCAAACCCCGCTATGTTGGTTCCAAGTGGGGGAGAACTTAATGGTTGGACCAAAAATGATACAGCAGACATCTGAGAAGATTAAGATGGTCCAGGCAAAGATGAAAGCGGCTCAGAGTCGGCAGAAAAGTTATGCGGATAAGAGGAGATGAAGTTAAGCAGCTCAGGGGAAAGGAGATACCTTTAGTAAAGGTCATATGGGAAAATGCTGACGTATCAGAAGCCACATGGGAATTAGAAGAAAAGATGCATCAAGAGTATCCGGAGTTGTTTTTGTAAACTAGAATTTCGGGGACGAAATTCCTTTTAAGTGGGGGAGTAGTGTAACACCCCTAATTTTCGTCTCCCGAATAATAGGAAATTAATAATAAAAAGTTTTATTATTAATTTATAGAAATTTTCCAAGTTTATATTTTGTATTTAATTAGCCTTAAATATAAAAATAAGTTGAAATATTTTTATAGGGCAAATAAATGCAAAATATAAGAATATTGCATTTTGGTCCCTGAATGAGGACTTAAAGGTAATATTGGAAAGGTTCTTGGAGGGAAAGATTTAAAAATATTAATTTTTAAATTTTGTACTAATCTAACCGGTTAGTGATGCCCTGTAACCGGTTAGACGATGAACCCAGAAACTGGGTTAGTGGATTTTGATGAGTAATCACTTGATTAATCCCGAATTCGCCACGATTACAGCTTGAATCAAGTGGAAAACCACGCGTCAATGTGCATGTAACCTGGGTTGGTCTATATATAGATGAATTGTTGATGAAATTAGGGTTGAATTTCTGAAATTGAGAAGGGAGGCTTTGTTCTAGGGTTCCATTTTTGTCCTGAGGAATTCGTCCTTGTTTCTGAGAGTGAGATTGAGAGCCATACACCATCACAAAGCTTACATCTTGAGCTTTGTAAAGATACCAAATTTGTGAGTTGAGGGTTTGTGTGGAAGGAGAAATCGACTTGGGAAGTTGGAACTGGAATAGCTGGAGTCTGAGTTTTCTGGTTCAGGAAGCTTAGTTTGGGACTGGATTTTGGTAAGTATAGTCAACCTTTAAGTCTCAAATCTCTTTGATTCTCTAGTGCATGTTACCTATTTTGAGTCCTAACTGTTTTCCCCAATTTCTTTGGCCATTTGCTATGTCAAAACTTCTGGTCTTTGGACCCTGTTGGTGAAATTCGTGACTGAGAGCAGAGCTGTGAGTTTGTGAGAAATCTGTGGAGTTTTCTTCAAGTTCTGTGTCAATCTTCATCAAACTCAGTCTTAAGGTATGGGAGAAGTCTACCTTATACTAGATTTAGACTAAAATTCAAGTGATTTAGGATTTGAGTTAACAAAACTCAAAAAGGGCATTATGTGCAATATGGCACAAAGGCTTGGAGGCCAAAGTTCTGCTCAATGGTGTTTTGAGAAACTTTATGTTGATGCATGCAAAGTATAGTGATACTGAATTCTGGATTTAAATGCTTATGATAAGTTTTGTTGTATTAAATTGTGTTTATGTGAATTTTTATGCAATTTGATGTAAAAAGCTTGATGCATGCACTTTGAACTTGGTTTCTGTGATGAAACATGTTTGTTTAAGGTATATGAACCCTGTTGAATGATGAATAATGGTTAGATTTGAGAATTAAAGAAAATGATGTGTTAAAACCCTTATTTTGAAGGACTGACTGCATAATCTAACCGGTTACTCGATATTCGTAATCGGTTAGACACTGCAGAATTTCAAAAGAAAATTAGTTTATGAAACAGTCCTGAAGTTTCACTAATTTTACTCAAATCTATACCTTAATTTCACTGGAAAGAATCTGAAAATGAGGTAACAATACTTTCTTGTTTCAGATTTTAAGGAAAAGGGTTAATACCTTAAATTAATGGAATAATTTCAAGAGGAAATTATACTTTATTGGACACAGAATGTGATTGGAACTTTTGAATGATGAAAACTGTGATTTTTCAGGCACAAAACAATGTTTAACTTGTTTATGGATTGGGTAGGGAATTCAAGAAAAAGGGTTTTTCTGAATTGCAATGGTAAACAGTTCAGGTCTGTAATTCTAACCGGTTAGCCTGAAACTGTAACCGGTTAGTACCTGAATTTGAAAAATAAAAAGTTAAGTTTTTGAATACCATTGATTTTGTTTTACCCAATCTAGGTTTAAGGGCATGTTTTGAGAAAATTCAAAGGAGAATTTTATGCAAAAGTGTATGCCTCAAATAAATCATTCAAAAGGGAAATTGGAATATTTCTAAATCACATTAATTAATGTAAAGATAAAACCAACCCTGATATTTGTGCATCCATATAGACTGGAAGTCTGGTTGGTAGGAACGTTTATCATATTCTGGGAATATGAGGAGGGTACTCCGGGAGTACCAAATTATAACCTACTTGATGACACATTATAGATATGTGGCCAGTGTCCGGGACCTGGATTTTATGCGTTCCGGGAACGTATGCATTCTGGGAACGTGGTGCACACTCCGGGATTGATGCTTATTATCCAAGTATGGTACCGCATTATGTTTTGGGAACAAATGTCGGTGTTCCGGGAACACAAGGGTGTATTGGATGGATGTCCAAGATGGACTTTAAGAGGCCTCAATTGTGGATAGAAAAGCATACATCATGCCACTTGCATTATAAGAGTTATAATATTGAAAATTGGCGTGCTCATATGTAATTGCATTATGATCTGTCCATGATATATTTGTGATTGTAATTTTAGTCTTTATCAATTATGTATATGTGTATACTTACTCCCTGTGCTCTGTTTAGGTGATGGCCAGATACCTAGCTTGCATCGAGATACGCCCTATCCCTAGCGGTATATGGACGTATGAGGAGCACCGTGCCACTTTTGAGGGGGAGGTTGAGATTACTCTCTACCACCCTAACCCTCTGGTGCGAGTGCGACCTCGTCGATTTAGGATTCCCTTAGTCTACACTATGCATGTTCCACCTTTTTATACATATAGAGGACCACCCCCGGCTCGACCTATGCGTCGTTTCCATAGTTTTCGTTTTAGAGCTGCCACTCGTTCCCATCCTTCCTCCCATAGAGTTGTCACTGAGGAGACTCCTTCTCCTGGTCCGACTGACGTGGATAGGACTGCTTCTGCAGACCTTAGACCCAGTGGTGGGGTCTCTACACAGTCGGGCGAGGTCGAGGAGGACCCTGTGGAGGATGAGAGCAAGGAGGAGGTGCATGTTGAGCCGACTGTTTCGGCGAGAGGTGGACCCGCTGGTTCATAGGAGCTTGCATAGCGTAGATGTTTTGGATCCTAGATCCTAGGGATAGAGCGGTGGAGGATCTGAGGAGCTGCTGAGGACACGGATGACTTGCTCTGGGACTTCTATTTTGGATTTTTTTATATATATTGTATATATCTGAGAGGTCTTAGAGTGAGCTTTTATTTTATGCAGCTGGTCTGTATATGTTTCATCAAAAATTGCTATCTCGACTTTTTATCACTTGCTACTGACTGTACTGATGGGGTTATGTTATGACTTATATATATATATGGTGTTTTCTTTACCTCAGCAGTGCCCCATAAGTATTATTTTTACTTCCGCGAACTCTGATTTCTACTAAGAAAGGATTCGGTGATAAGTTTATGCTTTATAGATTCGAATTCAACTCGAGAGGCAAATGGTATGTTTTAATATTAACTATGAAGAGTCTTTTCTATAGTTAAGGAAATGTTATCTCGAGAGCCTTTTCGAAACTAAGATATTGTTAAGCCGAACTTTCAAAAATGGTTTATGTTCAAAAGGGTTTATGAACGAGCAAGTACTGGTCCTAAAAAGGAAAAATTTTCTAGCCCAAATTTTGATAGCAAGTATTCAATTATTTGAAAATATTAATTATTTTCATGTTAAAAAGAGAGCGTCACACTGTTTCTAGTTCTGGTGCAGGGTTTACCACGACAAGGATCCGGCTTCCCTTGTCACATATGGAATTCTTCCTGCCTAGAATAGTACTCTAAGCTTCTTGACGTATCACCATCCTTGCCCTCCCCTAATGCAATCTCCTCCTGAGTATCCGCAGATACCCATGGTATCTTCCTCTCCACTACTTCGCACTCATACTTTCCGCATTAGTCAATGTCTTTTAAAGTCTTATTAGATTCTTATAAGCTCAATTAACTTCTTTAATCTTACGGTCGACTCATCCTTGGTGCATCACTTCTACAAGTCTCGACCACTAACAGCTTCTTTTCTTTTCCCCAACAATAGTATTGTACAAGGCTTCGAGTTCCAGCAACTGTTTGGCACCACGGCCATCGCATAGCTCACATGGTTGACTTAAAGTCCTAGCCTCACGAAGATTCTGTTAAGCACCACGACCATCGAATAGCTCGCATGGCTGACTTGAAGTCCTAGCCTTACAGGCGTTCCTCAGAAAGTTACTTGATACAAGCATCGTTCCATAATCACATTCTTGGGCCAACAACATTTCCATTCAAACTTGCACAATCACAGGGACATCACTTGTCCTTATACTATGTTTCTCTTTGATCATCGTCAATAACAATTCAAACTCATCTTATCTCAGGGCATAATTCATATCTTGTAGTACATTAACCTTGAATCATCATTCATGAGCTTGTTCTCATATCACCACTGTTTCGTCTTGAACTTTCTCAATATCAGGAACTTAACTTGTCTTCTATATCACATCACTCTTAATCAACATCTTTTATTCTCATACTGAACTTACTTTCTTTACCATATTTTCACAACTTTCGAATCATTCTTGGTCTCACTTATCATTTCATAATTTTCATTGTTTCACTTAGATAAGATCCAAAATCAAGACGTAGCAGACGTCTCTCAGCATATTCGTCATAGTCAACAATAGATATACATATTCATCATGCATAAATAAATAAATGAAAGCATGCTATTATCAAACATTATCATATTGAACACATCACAACATAACATGTGGTATTTGTCTCCTTCATATAAGTGGTCACACAATCACAAACAATTGCCACTATACTACTAACTCAGAACCACGAAATTCCGACCTTTGAGATGATCGAGAACGCCCTAATATGTTACCTAAATACCACGGTGTCTTAAGGAAGATTCTCTCTCACCTCAACTGGCGTGCAGATTTCCCAAGTGTACTCCTCGAACGCAGATTAGCTACTCTGTTCCCGCTTCCCTTTCGTGCTTGAAACTGTAACATTTTTTTCCTTACGTTAAAATCATTCTTAATAAATTTATTTCGAAAACATTTTTAACATCCTTAAAACACTTTTAACTTCAATAGGTCGTTATATAACTCCTAATCACATTGCCAATATCCAGATGATTCCAAGTCTAAAACAAATCTATAAAATTTTAGGTGTGACCAAAACATCTTTATTAAGACTTGAAAACAATTCCAAAACAATCTTCATTAAATTCATTCAAACTCTTATTAAATTAACATCTTAGAAATCGATAAATTTCTTTTTTTAAAAGATCTTTTTCAAATTAATTTGGGACAGCATCTATAACTTTTTAGTTTATTTCAAAACACTTAAAGTCCTTTTATTCTTTATTCATCAAAAATCAATAACATGACTACAATTATTCTCATACAAGGTCAAACAGCCATCACATATAAATCATATAAATAACTTTGCATTCAACCACACTATCACACACATACACACACATACACGCATATATATATATAAATGTACATATATATATATTCATTTTGTATAAACCAATTCACTCATATACTTTATTGAATTTGTCGTTTAGCAGTCAAACAAAACACCAAATTAAAAACCCACCTTATTATTTTTCTTTAGTCCATTCGGCCCACACATATATGTTTATCCAAAAAAAAATTACTTCATTCACAAGTATTATTATAAAATTCTCTTAATTGAAAATTGAGTATTTCCTTCTTCAAAATAATTTGAAAACAACCAAACTTTTCACTTTAGTCTAAGTCCCTAACTTTAAACACAAATAAACGCACTTAAAGCACTAACATGTTATGATAAAATTTGTAACGCCTCTTAACAAATTAATCATGATTTCTTCAAAACATTTTTATTTCATTCTTGTGGTGGACTGAACGTCGATCCGACTGATGCAACCACGGTCCGACCAGTTTTATACTAAGCCAAGGAGTGCTGACCCTTATTCGTTCGGCATACATCACACCGAGCTAGGGACACAGTGATTTAAAGGCTTACGGGATCAGGACCGAGCACAGGACTATCATCCTTATCCTCACCCATTACGACCCCAACAGCCTAACAACCACTCCTATATTCCCGCACAACTTGGTTAGATTACGGGATAGGATCAAATTCCATCATATACAGGATTAACAAAGGTGATCTTATCAGCAACCTTTACTAATCCTAATTGAACACTTCTACTTCACGGGCTTCATCAAAAAGCCCAGGAACACACCTGAACAGGTAACCCCCTATAAGAACCACGAGGCTATAGGGGCTAAGGTATGTTCTCTCATCCCTACTCTCAAGAACTACGTGTGGCTTGATTCCCTTTTCATTGGGGATACGTAGGACCGGGATCACCCTCGCCAGCTACAACAACCATTCGATCTTATGGGTACACCACATTGGCGCCGTCTGTGGGAATCGGTAAACTTTGATTCCCATCCACCATTCAATAACCATGTTCTATCATAATTTACTAGGATAAGCACCAAGCCTTGTTTTTTGCAGCACCGAATCCATGCAAGATTACGGTGACCATCGCGAAGAGGAAGCCAGATTGGAGGGACAACAAAAACATCATGGAGAAAATCACAGTTCATGATGAAGATCCACGCTTAATTGATACAGGCACATCTCCGTTATGCTTGGATTTAATTTGCTCAATCAATCTCCACGATTCAGAATCGAATTGAAGGATACGGTCCTAGCCTCCGATCGTGCGCCGCCTATCCTGCATCCTTGATGTCCCTCTGCCGATGATCGTGCACCGTCAACCTGTCTCCCTCGCGCGACCGTGTTTCCATAAGGAACACTGCTCCTCTAACTTTGGACTCGAACACCAACAATCGACGCCGATACCGGCACACAAACCACCATGAACTAGTTAAGAAGACAGACCGAAGACCATCATCAAGATCCACTTCATCGACCCAAGGTCAGTGCTGCCCCATCATCAAGCTCTTCAACAAAAGTCGCGTATAAGATGCGTAGGACAAGGGCAGATTCCAATCTTCTCACGATCTGTAACACCCCAAAATTTTAATCCTGGATTAATGGAATATTAATTATAAAGTTTATTATAATTAATTATTTCTATTTTTAATCTTTGATTAAAACCTGTGTTTATATTATTAGAATTTATTTTAATAAATATATTTATGCATGAAATAGGTATTTTTGCATATTAGTCCCTGGGTTGGGACCTAGAAGCAAATATAGGAAAGATTTTGGAGGGAAAGTAAATAAAATAATTATTTTTCAAAAACTGGGCAAACTACTCGAGTATTTTCTGGAATACTCGAGTATTCTGGACAAAGTTGCACGAGTTAGTGCGTTTGGTGAGTCACCAACAACGATTCTCGTGTGTTGACACGAAATCGTCTTCCTCAACACTTCAATGCCTTCGTGTCGAGCTGCATGAAGGTTTTGGCCAAGTATTTAAGCCGTGGTTGACGGATTAAGTGACCCATTTTGCCAAATTGAAGAAGAGTTAGTGTGTTAGGGTTCTTGAATCGTTTCATTCGATTCTTCCTCTGTGTGCTGATCTGAGTAATAAATTTCACACCAATACAAAGCTCACATCACGAGCTTTGTATAGACACTAAAATCGTGAGGATTGAGTGAGTGTGGTGGAAGATTTGGAGCTTGGAAGTTGAGACTGTTATCTGTCAAAGTGGTGCTGGGGGCTCACTTTGATTCCGATTTCTGGTAAGCTCACGAATCCTATGAGTCTCAATTTGATTTCTCTAGTTAGTTTATGTTGCATAGAATCTAGGAAAACTAAAATCCCTAATTTTTATCTCTGTTTCATGTGTGAACCAATTCAATTTTGGTGCTGCACTCGAAACTGTCATGCATGTGAAGCTCAAAGTGATTCCTGGGGTTGGAGAGCTTTCTCTTGGAAATTCTTGGTTGGAACACGTCTGAGAGGTAAGGGGAAGTAAATTTCGTACACTAGATAGAGTTTAAATTCCATTAAATGCATTAGAGAGCCACCAAGAGGCTCTAAGGGCTTAGATTGAATATGAACTTTGGTTTGGAGACCAAGTCATGCTCTAAAACTGTGTTGAGCAAGTTCTAAATCATGCATGCAAGCTTAAATGACCATTGTTTCATGAGTGTGATGTTTATTCTGCAATTTGAGGTATTGAGTTGCCAAATTGAGTATTTTATGCATTAATGGTTGATTCTCTGTTAAATCTGTTATTTGATATGAAATGAATGTTGTCGCATGTTCAAATTATGATATGTTAACTCTGTTGATCCTTGGAATGGACTGGAAATGAGTAGAAATGAAAATGGTATGTTGAAACTAAGATTTCAGTGTTTTCTGCTGCGAAACACTCGAGTATTAGACCAGGTACTCGAGTAAAACGTTTATAAAACAATGTAATTTGAGCAAGAACACTCGAGTATTGTGTTTGGTACTCGAGTATCGAGCAAGACCTGAGGACATGTTAAGGCAAACCACTCGAGTAATGCAGGGGTGACTCGAGTATTTTGGAAATCATGATGAACACTCGAGTAACCCATGAACTACTCGAGTAATTTATTGAATTTGAAACCCAAATCCTCAGAAAGTCATGAACACTCGAGTAACCCTAAGTACACTCGAGTAATTTGGAAAAGTTGAAAAACACTCGAGTATGCTGAATTATACTCGAGTAATTTACCCAGAACCTGAGAAACACCATTTTCAATTCTAACTCAATTGGTTAAGGATTTCATAACCATAATCCAAGGGATCTGAACTTAAGAATTGATTAATATGGATACACCGTTTGGATGACGGTCTGTTTGGATGACGGAATGTGCCTAGGTGGCATGTAATATATTAATCAATTTCCTTCAATTGTAAAAATGATGCATTCATTTGGAGTTTGGATGGTAAGTCGTTTATCATGTTTTGGTAACATGAGGAGGGCCTCTGGGAGTGCCAATACGCTTTCTTGATGACACGTCGTTGACGTGGTCGGCTGAGTGAATGCCGATACGGTTATACCATTTGGATGATGGGCCGTTTGGATGACGGTACGTTGCTCGGGTGGCACGTTATAACATTGCTCGGGTGGCATTGATTCCAAGCTTGTCGTGTACATTCTTGGTGAATGTACGAATCCTGTTGTATACCTAGGAATACAACGCACTGGTGAGTGCTGGGTTGTCAGGGATGGACGTCAAAGAGTGACATAGAATGATGGATATAGGCATGAGAGCTAGATTCATGCATCATGCCACTCATTTGAATTAAGTGTGATAAATGAAACAAGTATGAGCATCCTAATTGCATTCAATAACTGCTAAGTGCTAAATGTGATTGTTGTTCATTGTTGCATATTTACATATTCGTATTGTGCAAATTTATACTCTGTTGATTATGTGTATAGAAATGCTTACCCCTATGCCCTTGTAGGTGATGTCACGTTACATCGCTTGCGTCGAGATCCGGCCACTTTTTAGTGGCATATGGATCTACGAGGATCACCGAGCGGTCTTCGAGGGGGAGGTAGAGGTTATCTTCTACCATCCCAACTCGATGGTCCGGTTTCATCCTCGTAGATGTAGGATTCCCATCATGTACACTATGCACGTACCCCTCTTTTATACTTACCATGGACCACCTCCCACACGACCAGCTCGCTCATATCACAGTTTTTATTTTCAACCTACCCGCTCACACCCTTTTTCTTCTAGAGTCGTCCGCGAGGAGACTCCCCCTTCTGATTCGAGGAGCCCAGTCAGGGTCTCACCATCACCTGACCCTGTACGCAGTGGTAGGGTACACTCTCCCTCGAATGAGATCGAGGAGGATCCGGTGGAGGACGAGAGCGGAGGCGAGCCTGTCGTGCATTTTACTAGGAGTGATGGGAGGGACGATGACCCCTAGGTATGTGCATATGGTATGTGATGAGGATCAGTGGATCCGATGTGTGGAGGCTGTGGAGGATACTTTGCTGCTGCTGATGCTTCGATGATGATGCTACTACTACCTTACTACTTATGTTCCTTGGAGTCTACTGCTATCACTACTACTACATCTGATGCTACCGGATCTACGTGACCACTCCTAGAGTCCATATTTTGTTATGTATATATTATGTAGATATACTTTTGAGTACTCTAGGCTATGGTTATATGAGGATGTAGATCTGTGATGGACTTGTATATGGTTCTTGGAGACTGATGATGGGACTATGTAGACATGGCTCTTTTCATATATAAAATCTATGTTTGATATTATTACTAGTTGCATAGTCCTATAATTTCCGCTTACTCTGATTTAACCTATGTAAGAGTTCGGCTGTGAAAAGTATCCGATGGTATCCGTTTATCAATTAAAGCAAGGGGTAGCTTCATTCATTTTCTATTACATAAAGATGATTTCAAGATATGAAGGTTACCCAATTCACTAAAAGATTTTAGAACTTGTTGAACTCGATATAATTGTTTAAAATGATTTCGAATTTCTTCTCCAAGAATTCCAAGTTTTAGTTTGTGCACCCGCTTTTCAAAGAAAATTGTATTTTCACATTTTCTTAATAATCACAAGTCCATATATTATCCACTATTATAGCTTAAGTACTATATTATTTTAGGATAATCCAGAAGGGTGTCACAATGAGTGGTATCAGAGCAAAAGTCAGATCTTGTAGTAGTGGAAGTAGTTTCAGAAAGGTAGCCATCAACATCAAGCAGGTATCTCCAAGGCATGTACATTGCTTTGAATGCTAGTATCTTACTTGTTGAGCTTTAGATACAATTGATTTGTTTATATCTTGTCTCTTTTGAGCAAAAGACCCAATTAATTGTGGATTTAAAGGTATAAGCTCTGGTCTTAGTATAGGTGGTGTGATGAAAGTTTCTTTAAGTTCAACATATGTGACCATAAGTCCATAGCGCAGGTCCATTATGGCAACTAGAAACCAAAATCACACCAATGCGATGTTAGAGAAAATTACCGCGGTGCTGGAGGCTATGCAGCAACGGCAATCTCAGCAACCACCGCAATCGGTTAACCCACCTCATCAGTGTAATGTGGGTATTACCGAGGCTAAGAGTTTGGCGAATTTTAGGAGTTGTAATCCACCCAAGTTGGAAGGAGGATTTAAACCCGAGGAGGCTAATAAGTGGATTCATACCATGGATAAGATCTTCAGAACGTTGGGCTGCGCAGAAGCTCAGAAGGTGGCGTATGCAGTCTACATGTTAGAAGATGAGGCTGAGAACTGGTGGAACCATACGGTTCAGCTCCTGCATTATGAAGGAAGGGAGGTTAATTGGGATGTATTTATGGAGAAGTTCCTCAATAAATACTTCCCTGAGGATTTGAGGAGAAAGAAGGAAGTGGAGTTCTTGCAGCTGAAGCAAGGAGACATGAGTGTGGGAGAGTACGCGGCCAAGTTCGAGGAATTGATGAAGTACTCTCCATATTACCAGAACAACCCCGATGAAATGAGTAAGTGTATCAAGTTTGAGGGAGGCTTAAGGCCCAAGTTGAAGTCTACTTTCAGTTATCAAAGGATCCAAAGTTTTCCTACATTGGTGGACATGTGTAGAATGTACGAGGATGACAAGAAGGCAGAAAAACTGCAAGCATCAGAGAGGAAAGATAGTCAAAATTATGGACCTCAAAGGCACAAAGGTTTCAATAATCGAGGCAAGGGTCCGTATGATCGCCGGAGGAAGGGCAAAGGAAATGTTGGAAGTAGTGATGGGGGTAACTTCCGAAGTAAGGCTCCTTTCTGCGACAAGTGCAAGCGTCGTCATCATGGCCGTTTTTGTCGGGGAACAAATAACTGCTTCAATTGTGGGAAACCAGGACACTTTGCGAAGGATTGCCAGGAACCGACCAAGGCTAGTTCACGAGGGGCAACTGACAAACCCATGGTGCAAGGGAGGGTTTTCACGCTTAGGGGTGGAGAAGCAAGCCAATCCTTCGATCTTGTGCAAGGTAATTACTTGCTAAATGGTCAGCTTTGTGATGCGTTGCCTGGTTGTGGTGCTACGCATTCATTTGTTTATTATGAATGTATGAATCGTTTGACCTTGACTATATCTGAAGTATTCTATATAGAAACCCCTACGAGCGTTCCTGTAGTTGTTTCTAAGGCAAGCCTTATCGATTGTATGGAAGTGTTGGGATGAGTCTTTAGAAACGAATTGATCTGTCTACCTTTATCGTATTGAGACGCGATTTTGGGAGTGGGCTGATTAAGCGCTAATATAGGACCATCAATATACTCCCTTAAGTCAAGTACCTGTAACCAAAGTAACCCGAAAAGATTAGCCTTTCATATGAAATAAGAATGCAACGAGGATTTTCAGTCAATGAAGTGAAGGTTAACAACCTCTCTTACATTGCTCTTACTCGATTCATATGGGAGTATTAAAGAATAATTTCCTGTGTCGAGACAAGGACTCAGAAGAGAGAGTAGTCTTAAGGAAGGAAGGTGGGGGTGTATGCATCTAAGTGATCGAATACACCCGGGGTGAACTCTTGTTGTATGACTTGAAACTTGCAACAAGTATGTTCACTCTAAAAGATTCAAAGGTTTTTGTCTTTAGGGCCCTTTGTCTTGGGAATTCGGAGATCAAAGGAGTATGAAGGAATTAACTCGACTAAAAGAAGAGGTTGAATTGGAGTTATCATCAATGGTTGGGTCTGAAAAGTTTTGATTTCGAGCCTCAATACTTAATCAATAAAGTGAAAGGTAATGACAAATATTGAGTCGAAGAACGATTCATGGAAAATTTAAGGTGATCAAGAGGCTATCCTAAGTAGGAAAGTTGAAAGGAAGTAAGAGATTGACTGATAGAAGATAAGAGAACCAATTTACATCAGTGGACGAAAGAAATTCTTCTTTATACAAGAATTTATATCTTGAACAATTTATGAATTGGGAGTGAAAATTTTGGATTCACACACACAAGAGATGAGTAGATAAAATGTTATGCTACTTCTATATTAAGTGATGTAGCAAGGAACTTGTGGGAACCGTGTAAGATGAATGTTGGAACCAAAGATTGATACATCGTTTGAATAGCATTCGAAAAGACGACTTGGGGAACTGAAGAAAATCCTCAAGAGGCATGGGAAGGATGTAAGGGGTTGAATTGCTAAACGTAGAACGAGAAAGTGTTAGTCTCAGAAAAGGCTTTGCCAAGTTCAAAGGATCAAGGAAGTATGTTGCAGTACGACCCGGCGGAAGGTTCAAACATGTGAAGTTTAGAATGGATTAGGTCCGAACCTCTAACCAGCTATCAAGTATTAATGCATAAGGAATTTTCTCAATATTGGACAACGTATGTGGAATTTATAAGTACAATGGATGAGCATAAGAGGTTGGTAGAATGAGTGACCAAAACCAGTATAAGAGGGACTTGGGAAAAAGGAAGTGAAAGGTAGTTAAGAAAATTAATTATGGAGGAATGACAAAATTAAGGGAACCCCGATCGTGAGAGTTATAAAGTATGATAATGAGAAGTAAGAGTTTGCCCAACTCCGTATGTAGGAAATGAAGTGCGTTACTTTGGACTAGATAGTGGTATACCTGGGACATTCGGTGGCAGCTGTGAAAGACTGCGAGTTTAATTCACCAGATTCAGCAAGGGTTAAGAGTAAGAAGGGAATGGTCGTCAAGCGAGTTGAGTTTGGACGGGTGTCCAACCTTTTAGGAGGAGAGTTAGATCTACGTATAGGTAATCTGAGTTATCCTTTCTCTGATCGGAATTAACGTAATCAATGTTTTCGATTGCGTTAATTAAATCGTTCGTAATCTGGAAACCTGAGCAGATCTTTAACTGGAATTTCGGTGATCAAAACGCTTATCACAGTTGGATGTGATAAATATCTTTGGGCACTACAGAAAGAGGAAGATTAGTTAAGACTAGAGGGATTAACAACCACCGGGATAGGACAAGTATTTGTCTCCCCAACGGAAATTTCTCTAGAATTGACAATCTGTCTAAGTCTGATAGTGGCAATAACACTCCTTATCTGTAAGTTCATCCAACTTAAAGATATATCGTATAATCTTTCTTGAGAAAGATTATATCTCTAAGGAATGATTTTATTATTAATGGTTTGAATATTAGGACTGATCACCCTAATGTTTGTAACTATTAAGGAATAAAGTCATATAAATGATTCGTTGATCGTGCGTGAGTGATCAGAGTGCGCAGCGGGAAAAGTTTTTCATCGACGCATGTATTGCAAAATGTTTTAAATTTAAGATATGTAATTGAAATGTGTTTTTCAGAAAAGTTTTCCCTCAAAAAGCTTATGCAGAAATGTTTTTTTTTTTTAAAAAAAAATAATATGTATGTTATCCGGAAAGGTTTAGCCTAAGGTTTTTCTTTGAACTGATTATGAAATAATTTTCGAGGAATTTAAGAAAACTCTTTCTGTGGAAAAGTTGCGACATGCTTTCAAACACAAAGGTATTATTCGAGGAAAGTTTTATTTTTAAATGTTTAGTGAAACATTTTGAGACGGGAAATTTAAAGGAACATAAGAAAATTCTTTTAAGTGGGGAAGAATTTTCCTAAAGGATATTTTGAGAAACGATAAGATAGTCTTTATTTAATTTTAAGAAAGTGTAATTTTGAAGAGTGAATTTCGGGGACGAAATTCCTTTTAAGTGGGGAAGTAGTGTAACACCCCAAAATTTTAATCCTGGATTAATGGAATATTAATTATAAAGTTTATTATAATTAATTATTTCTATTTTTAATCTTTGATTAAAACCTGTGTTTATATTATTAGAATTTATTTTAATAAATATATTTATGCATGAAATAGGTATTTTTGCATATTAGTCCCTGGGTTGGGACCTAGAAGCAAATATAGAAAAGATTTTGGAGGGAAAGTAAATAAAATAATTATTTTTCAAAAACTGGGCAAACTACTCGAGTATTTTCTGGAATACTCGAGTATTCTGGACAGAGTTGCACGAGTTAGTGCGTTTGGTGAGTCACCAACAACGATTCTCGTGTGTTGACACGAAATCGTCTTCCTCAACACTTCAATGCCTTCGTGTCGAGCTGCATGAAGGTTTTGGCCAAGTATTTAAGCCGTGGTTGACGGATTAAGTGACCCATTTTGCCAAATTGAAGAAGAGTTAGTGTGTTAGGGTTCTTGAATCGTTTCATTCGATTCTTCCTCTGCGTGCTGATCTGAGTGATAAATTATACACCAATACAAAGCTCACATCACGAGCTTTGTATAGACACTAAAATCGTGAGGATTGAGTGAGTGTGGTGGAAGATTTGGAGCTTGGAAGTTGAGACTGTTATCTGTCAAAGTGGTGCTGGGGGCTCACTTTGATTCCGATTTCTGGTAAGCTCACGAATCCTATGAGTCTCAATTTGATTTCTCTAGTTAGTTTATGTTGCATAGAATCTAGGAAAACTAAAATCCCCAATTTTTATCTCTGTTTCATGTGTGAACCAATTCAATTTTGGTGCTGCACTCGAAACTGTCATGCATGTGAAGCTCAAAGTGATTCCTGGGGTTGGAGAGCTTTCTCTTGGAAATTCTTGGTTGGAACACGTCTGAGAGGTAAGGGGAAGTAAATTTCGTACACTAGATAGAGTTTAAATTCCATTAAATGCATTAGAGAGCCACCAAGAGGCTCTAAGGGCTTAGATTGAATATGAACTTTGGTTTGGAGACCAAGTCATGCTCTAAAACTGTGTTGAGCAAGTTCTAAACCATGCATGCAAGCTTAAATGACCATTGTTTCATGAGTGTGATGTTTATTCTGCAATTTGAGGTATTGAGTTGCCAAATTGAGTATTTTATGCATTAATGGTTGATTCTCTGTCAAATATGTTATTTGATATGAAATGAATGTTGTCGCATGTTCAAATTATGATATGTTAACTCTGTTGATCCTTGGAATGGACTGGAAATGAGTAGAAATGAAAATGGTATGTTGAAACTAAGATTTTAGTGTTTTCTACTGCGAAACACTCGAGTATTAGACCAGGTATTCGAGTAAAACGTTTGTAAAACAATGTAATTTGAGCAAGAACACTCGAGTATTGTGTTTGGTACTCGAGTATCGAGCAAGACCTGAGGACATGTTAAGGCAAACCACTCGAGTAATGCAGGGGTGACTCGAGTATTCTGGAAATCATGATGAACACTCGAGTAACCCATGAACTACTCGAGTAATTTATTGAATTTGAAACCCAAATCCTCAGAAAGTCATGAACACTCGAGTAACCCTAAGTACACTCGAGTAATCTGGAAAAGTTGAAAAACACTCGAGTATGCTGAATTATACTCGAGTAATTTACCCAGAACCTGAGAAACACCATTTTCAATTCTAACTCAATTGGTTAAGGATTTCATAACCATAATCCAAGGGATCTGAACTTAAGAATTGATTAATATGGATACACCGTTTGGATGACGGTCCGTTTGGATGACGGAATGTGCCTAGGTGGCATGTAATATATTAATCAATTTCCTTCATTTGTAAAAATGATGCATTCATTTGGAGTTTGGATGGTAAGTCGTTTATCATGTTTTGGTAACATGAGGAGGGCCTCTGGGAGTGCCAATACGCTTGCTTGATGACACGTTGTTGACGTGGTCGGCTGAGTGGATGTCGATACGGTTATACCATTTGGATGATGGGCCGTTTGGATGACGGTACGTTGCTCGGGTGGCACGTTATAACATTGCTCGGGTGGCATTGATTCCAAGCTTGTCGTGTACATTCTTGGTGAATGTACGAACTGTTGTATACCTAGGAATACAACGCACTGGTGAGTGCTGGGTTGTCAGGGATGGACGTCAAAGAGTGACATAGAATGATGGAGATAGGCATGAGATCTAGATTCATGCATCATGCCACTCATTTGAATTAAGTGTGATAAATGAAACAAGTATGAGCATCCTAATTGCATTCAATAACTGCTAAGTGCTAAATGTGATTGTTGTTCATTGTTGCATATTTACATATTCGTATTGTGCAAATTTATACTCTGTTGATTATGTGTATAGAAATGCTTACCCCTATGCCCTTGTAGATGATGTCACGTTACATCGCTTGCGTCGAGATCCGGCCACTTTTTAGTGGCATATGGATCTACGAGGATCACCGAGCGGTCTTCGAGGGGGAGGTAGAGGTTATCTTCTACCATCCCAACTCGATGGTCCGGTTTCATCCTCGTAGATGTAGGATTCCCATCATGTACACTATGCACGTACCCCTCTTTTATACTTACCATGGACCACCTCCCACACGACCAGCTCGCTCATATCACAGTTTTTATTTTCAACCTACCCGCTCACACCCTTTTTCTTCTAGAGTCGTCCGCGAGGAGACTCCCCCTTCTGATTCGAGGAGCCCAGTCAGGGTCTCACCATCACCTGACCCTGTACGCAATGGTAGGGTACACTCTCCCTCGAATGAGATCGAGGAGGATCCGGTGGAGGACGAGAGCGGAGGCAAGCCTGTCGTGCATTTTACTTGGAGTGATGGGAGGGACGATGACCCCTAGGTATGTGCATATGGTATGTGATGAGGATCAGTGGATCCGATGTGTGGAGGCTGTGGAGGATACTTTGCTGCTGCTGATGTTTCGATGATGATGCTACTACTACCTTACTACTTATGTTCCTTGGAGACTACTGCTATCACTACTACTACATCTGATGCTGCCGGATCTACGTGACCACTCCTAGAGTCCATATTTTGTTATGTATATATTATGTAGATATACTTTTGAGTACTCTAGGCTATGGTTATATGAGGATGTAGATCTGTGATGGACTTGTATATGGTTCTTGGAGACTGATGATGGGACTATGTAGACATGGCTCTTTTCATATATAAAATCTATGTTTGATATTATTACTAGTTGCATAGTCCTATAATTTCCGCTTACTCTGATTTAACCTATGTAAGAGTTCGGCTGTGAAAAGTATCTGATGGTATCCGTTTATCAATTAAAGCAAGGGGTAGCTTCATTCATTTTCTATTACATAAAGATGATTTCAAGATACGAAGGTTACCCAATTCACTAAAAGATTTTAGAACTTGTTGTACTCGATATAATTGTTTAAAATGATTTCGAATTTCTTCTCCAAGAATTCCAAGTTTTAGTTTGTGCACCCTCTTTTCAAAGAAAATTGTATTTTCACATTTTCTTAATAATCACAAGTCAATATATTATCCACTATTGTAGCTTAAGTACTATATTATTTTTGGATAATCCATAAGGGTGTCACACGATCTCTACCGAATCCAAACGAAGAACAGAAGAGACGGATCCACCGTGAAAGAGACCAAAACGATATGCACTTACAACATCAACAAATTGATAACAGCGGCGGAAGAGACGAAGACCCAACCAATATTGTTCGATCTAGTACCGCGACGGTTTTTGACGAGGAAGTACGATGAACGGCTACCACTGTCGCTGACCAGAACCTCCGCCGCTACGCATAACTCGATCCCGGGTTAAGCTCTCAGAACCGTTCATCGTGTTTAGTGATGGAGTTCGCAACATCAAATCCGTGGTGGCACGAACCGGTGCGGGCAAGATCCGTGAGCCTGCACCGCGCCGGTTCTTGGTGAGGAAGCCCGATGAACGACCACCACTGATGCAGAACCGCAGAACCGCCGCCGTCTTCCAAGTCGCAGAACCCCTCACACAACTAGGGTTGTTCTCCAAAAGGAAATTGGGCTGCAAGCCCAAATACAAAAGAACACTGTACGGGCCAACAAGCCCAGATTAAAAAATAAAAATAAAAAACACTATACGGGCTCAATTGATACAGGCCCAAACAGAATAAATCAAATTAAATGCTGGCTTAGCACATATACAAGCCCAAACAATATTCCACCATTAAATAAGGAGCCACCCCATCAGCTAAATCCTGGGAAGTAGTCATTTTATTTTAATCAATGGGCAAAATTATTTTCCGAGCAGCGTGATTACAATCATGTCATTCTATTCAAAACATGGCGACGACAGCGAGGACCCCCGCGCCGAGTTTCCCTCTTTAAGTTTGTCTCCAAGTATAGAGAACCCCGTGCTCGGTTCCACGCTCCGGATACATGTGCCAACTGTGCGCGGACCTTCGATAGCGTCCCCCTTTTGGTATCTCATACATCCGAAATGTCAGGAACCATGCACTACTCTTCTCTCCTCGGATTTATAAGATGATTGCGTAAACCTTGCATCATGTTTCCTACTAGAGTCTCTCATTCCGGGTCAACCGCTCAACGAAACCCGCTTGGAAAGGATTGACAGGAGACTTCAATCTAACAGTCTTCAACCCGACATTCCTCGCCACACTGAATCAGGGAAGGAATTCTCGTTCCTATATTACTTTCCTATTTACTTAGCATTTTAAGTGATTACTTTGCACACATTCTAATATTAATTTACTTGATTCAATGCTTTTGATATATGCTCCTAATGCTTTTTATGTATTCCTTTAATTTCATTACATATCATTTATTCTATATTCATGATTTTTCATACATGTTGATATGTGACGCAAACTTCTTTGCTGCTAAATATCCCTAAACGTCTGTCTTTCCTGTCATTATAGAATAATGATATTTGATGTGCATTTCCTTTTAAGTAACACTAAGTAGTTCCCGACAATTAAACATTGTCATTATTTATAAATTAGTTCTTTTATCTGGTTCAACATCATTAATTGCTCTGGCATATTTTTCATGCGTGTCACTTATTACTACGCATGATACTGATATTATATATCAACTCAGCCAATAATTGTCATTATTTCTATTTAATCACCATAAACTGTCAATCTAACGACGAGTGCTAATTATTGATTCCGTATACACATGCAAGGTACAAGGGGGATGACCCGTTTCTCTGAACAGCCCATTTCGCGATCCTCGTCAATGGGTGTTTCCAAGTACTGGGAACACATCGACACGTTCGGAGTCTAGCCGACGACGGCGAAGATGAGGTGGCAAGGACCCACGTTCCAAAACTTCCCCAAAGCATCACGTTAACCTTCGAGCTCATGTTTGATTCCCAATTTCCGATGCATGTGGCAAGCGTGGCGGGCCCAATTTCATTAGACGATTGTCGCCACTCTTCCACCGGTTTCCGACCAGCCTCCTACGCCTGTGGTTGAACACTTGGCTATGGTGATAACATTTTGCCTCTTGTGGCTCCTCTCCAAAAACGGGCGAGGACCGAAAATGGGAACTGATAGTCGTTAAACCCTTAACGAGGGATGTTCTAATTGCGGAAGATCGAGGATTCTCGACAATTTGGTGGTGTGCTCCCAACCCGCTCAATCTTGGATTAAATGTAGTGAACCAGAATTCAGTCCAACCGATATTACTCTAGGCTGACCAGTTACGGACTGAATCAACGAGCACCGACCACAAATCGGGTCGCAACCATGTCTTACCGAGCTAGGGACACGAGTGGATTGAGACTTACGGGATCACGACTGAGCATAGGATCCTCATCCCTATTTAAATCAGTTATGGTCCCAACAGTCCAACCTCCACTCTTATATTCCCTTATAGCTTGAGGACACGTGGGATAATGGCACTCTTGGAGTTCCGGGCGAAGGATCGAAAGAGTCCTGCCATCATTCTCACAAAGCAGTTATCGCACAATTCTTGCACATGCATTCTCTAAGTATTACACTAGTATCCGTCCTGAGCAGATGGATGCCCGACGGCTCTCGATAGTTCGAAAGTTGAGATAATGACAATCAACATACCGAGCTACGTTGCGATCAGCGATTCTGAAATACTAAACTAGACCCAGAAGCTTAGAACCAAGTCATGCCGAAATGATTCTCAACACTGTTGAGCATGTCCCAGGAGTCCATGTTGTCATCACACCGTGATCTCATCATCATCCATAAACACAACTACGAAGGTCGAGCAAATCACCAGGAAGTAACCGACTGGTTGTGACCTCTTTTGTCAGCTTCCAGTCACCAACGATATCCTCAAATCAATCGGTGTCATACAAACATAGTCACTCTGGGCATCTAATATTACATCATCTTCAACATGATTTCGGCAAAATCTCACGATGACATCATTGTCTCCTCCGTTGAACATGCTTACTGTGACTATTTCCATTTATCATTGGTCATAGCCTCAAAGTCATCACTCGGATTCCTGTTTCAAGTAACACAATTGAAGCCTCTAGCATCCTCGCACCTTCTGAAATGACATCAGGGTCACAGGCCGACCTCGCTTCGCCTCGCACTCCTTCCCAGTAACCAATCGACCACAACGAGTCGACACTCAACTGATCGTACATGCCGCCTCCTTTACCTCGGACCAACCTTTGAGGGGTTACACTGACCTCTCACCGAGCATCTTGTCTTAACTGTCTCACACCGAGTCGGTGCCTCCACGGATCCGAGCGCCAAGGTCCATTTTGTGATTTGGATCCATCAGAGCCATCAATGCCAACACCCAATAATCTAATCTGGATCCATCAGAGCCATCAGTGCCAACACCTAATAATCTAATTTGGATCCATCAGATCCGAGGAACCACACATTGAAGACCCTCTCTCACAACTCACAAACGTTCAAACTCGTCATAGTGTTCTTCCACACAGATCTGAATCCTGGAATTTCCTAAACAAGCTTGAATCCGATCTAATCAGGCCAGCGCATGCAGATCGTCGCATTTGCTCGCTCTTCCTTCCCAATGACTCACAATACATTATTGCTCGATCGACATCCTTCCTAGCAAGTGAAACATCATGCTGACCCTTCTTCCTATGCCATCACAAAATTAGTTTGGCACTCAACTCCTCTCGTTGGCCAAGCACGGACCACCATGGTTTATGGTGGTCGCGATCTTTGGGTCGAACCACTCATAGGATCGTTTCTGAGCACCATGGAAGAAAAAGAAGGTGCAAGTATGATCACACAAGCTGCTCAAAGAACTCCAAAAGCAAGCCACTTCGAGATTCTCCCAACAGATAGCATGTTCTGCAAGCACAACAAACACTTTGTTTTGTTCCTCCTTCCCAGAATTATTTTCGCGGTGGCGAGGAACCTCACATCGGTCATCTCCCCTCGATTTCATTAGTCGGCATCCGTACGAGCTTGACTAATTTCGTCCATCTCCCCTCGGATTCATAAGGTGCCGACCTAAACACTTTGTTACGTATCACAGGACTTCCGAACTCGGCAGTAGCCTTTTCAGGCTTTATCAGGTTAGAATTTGTTATGCAAGGGTGTAGAGGTCTGCTTCAACTTCGTTATTTGAATAATCTATCACCTTGCCTTCGACGACCTCATAACATGGATCTGCCCCAATTATTCCGATTTCCGAGGGGTTCAGTAGTTATAGTTGATTAACAACATTGACGAAAGAATCATCGCTACTTTTTTCCTATCCACAAGGAATTTTCTCAGACTGTTTTTTCGGCTTTCTTGAAGATGATCTCACTTTTCACCCTCTCGGCTTAATTTCTCGGCTTCAACATCAGCTTATTTCTCTACCTCGACAACATTGTTCTCCAACATTGAGCGCATCTCAGACAGCTGGGGTCTGAGGACTCCCTCCCGAGTAGCCACACTCTGCCACATCGTTCGCTGCTCGGGAGTAGCAACGTACTCTAAATCCTCAAAGCAATCCGAGAAGAATCGTAACAAGGAAGTCCCCATGCTCGCCATACGCCAAGTATCATTGTCACCAACCAGTATCTTTGGAAACCTCCCACCGAGCGTCGAGGGTGCCTCGGATTTCAACAATGAGCGTCTCACAATTCCTATAAGCTTGGCACAAGCCTGTATAGGTTTTCCCGACAACCTCTTCATATAAAGGTTTCGAGCGTTTCACATATCTTATGACTCGACACAAGCCTTTTCAGGCTTTACCGAGTAGGGGACAAGACTACCACATCCCATGCCCCAGCTAACTCGGTATTTATCTTCCTCATCGAGGACATATGTTAATTCACTACATGTGTGAAATCAATTGCGAGCGATGAAAATCCATACATATAAATCATTTTACAGATTTTCTCCAAAATCTGTCATTACACTGTGAAAATACGTACGACTCATCTTGATCGGCTAGCCACCGAGCAAGATGGGGTAACAACTCTCTTCATGAGCTTAAAACATCGTACTTATAAGAACGCCCGATCCCAAGAGGATCACTCTCCTTGCATCGCGGTCTGAGGATACCACTTCGGCTAAAGTTGGTTATCCGAGTTCTAACTCACAGTTTTAAGTCCAATAATCACGAGCAATTAAAAACACTTGTTCCTCAACAAGTAAACATAAAGACGCTCGAACAGCAACGAGCCAAATTAATATATTTAAATGAGAAAAAGTACTTGCATACACTGCAAGAACTAAATAAGCGATACAAGCAGTGTTCACACCCGACCTTCTACTAGTCAGATCTATCTTGTTTTACCTGACCTTGTACAAGATCGGAAACATCCTGTTCCTTTTAAAGGCTGCACCCGACCTTTTACAGGCTGGAAGCACCCTTTTTAAACTCGACCTTTAACAGGTCGAAAACATCTTGCTACACCCGATCTTTTAGAGGTCGGAAACATTCTGCTACACCAAACTTTTACTGGTCGGATGCACCTTGTTTCACCCGATCTTTTGTCGGGAACATCCTAGTCCCTGCAGAACGATTTCTTGACGAACATTAGTTCGACATATCAAGAAGTATACTTGATATTCGCACAGGACGAAACTATACAAGTACATCCGACCTCGAGCATTCTTTATCCGAATAATAAGTCAGACTCTTCATTCAGAATAAAAACAGTCATTTACAAGCAATGATTACTTAATATTAATTGAAACAGTACTTAAACAGTATTCGAGCAGCATTAATATTCAACAGCTTTTGATCGAAATAACATTAAGGCCAAAAACACAACTTGGCTGCCCAGCATCAGAGACTTATGCCTCCACGTCAGATTGTTCTATATTTTAGTCATTAAAGAAGGATCCTCTTTGAAATCAATAAGCGGTTTTGACCTCTTGCTCACTTTCTCTGCACCACTTCTGGAACAAAGATTTCGAGCAACCTCCCTCATGCTTCCGCCTTATGTTGACTAGCAGTCTGCAAGGACTCTTCAAGCACTTTCTTTTCATTGTCAAGCGTCGTCTTGGACCCTCTCAACACATCCCAATCCTTGATGACATCAGCATGTTAAGTTCTCAGATTTTCAAATTGTGATTAGAGTCGATTCAGATCGTCATTCAAGCTTGCTTCATTAGCAGCAGAGAGATTCCGAGTCTCCTTCTGCTTGGAATTCAACCCCGCAAACGGATCGTTCGAGCATTGTGCCAAGTAACACATCAAACTGGCACCACGAAAGAATTGCTTAGTTAGAACTTATGCATGGTTCTTCCATTCAGGCGCAGTCAGCTCGAAAAATATTTTCTAGTCTCCCTTCGATCAAATGAAGTTGGCGAATTTTTCAACTAACGTCCTATACTACACAGAGCTGATCTGAGAAGCCTTGGCATCCACCAAAATAATCTCGCCTACATCCTCCTCGGTATCAAACTACTAGAGTATCATGGATGTCTCCTTATCTTGCCTTCTTCATTTGAAGAAAGGAGGAAGAGGGGACTCTAGAACAACTGTTTGAACCAGGTCATTTATAATAACTACGTCGCCTCGGTTTGAGACGGAGGATTGGAAACCGCCAGCAGCAATAAAACAGGAGTTGGGCTCGAAGAGTCAGAAATAGCACCACTAATAGTGGCCTTCCTCTTTCTGTCCTTTTGAATAGCTTGGCATCTCATCTGCACGAGCAAAACTGCTAGGTCAAAAAAAAATCACCCAGAGTATATGTTGTTACACGTATCCTTCTCGGCTTTGCTCAGCTTGTTAAAATCAGTAATGTATGTCGTCGCTCGACGATGGTGTAACTGCGATTGTTCAAGAAGGGAACCGAGGTTCATCAGTTATGAGCCCAATCTTTGGCCAAGCATAGCATTAGAAAGGCTCGGACAAAAGCCCATGCACTCGGGTAGAGTTGCGATGGAGAAATATTCAGCATCCTTAACAGTTCCATGTCAAAATCTGAAAACGGCATCCTGACACCGAGCCGTGTCACCACCTCCTCATAGAAGAAAAAAGCCTTGGTTTCAACAGGGATCTTAGTGCAAATACGGTCTTCTACTCCGATAGAGGTCATGATGTATGAAGTTCCAGATTCTTCCCCAGGAAACAGCAGCCAAATTGCTCGATATGATTAACCGAGTAATTTGAAACGAAATTGTAACGCGGGATCGGCATCATCTCTACCAAGAGGAAACTGCTCAAGGTCCCTTGGGAAATACACGGATAACACTCCTCGGTTGTATTATCTCTCATCCAACTCTACAACTCGGCACAGGCTTTAGGTGCCTTCCCGAGTTGGGGGGCTTATGTTGTGAACTGTACCTCGGTCTTACCTTCCACCATCTTAATCGGCCAGCAGCGATGTTCAGGGTCCCAGGACTGACCTCGTTTCGACTCGCACCCCCCGACCAATTACCATTCGATCACAATGAGTCGGCACTCATGCAGGCGTCAGCCTATCATACACTTGGCCTCTTCTCGAGGTCACATATCAGTTCCCAAGATTGGAATAGACACGTTGAGTAACTAAGCAGAACGCAAAACGTCACTTCAGCACTAGTGAAAAGACAGTCCACAGGCTATTCTTAACAGCTAAGCTCCATCACCTGTCAATTCGACCCAAACGCTCGGACTGAGACACAGGTTATTACAGAACTTGACATAGGCCTTAAATGCCTTACCGAGCTAAGGGGCTTATGTAGTGAATTTGTCCTCGGACTGGCCAAGAGCACTTCAAATCGACAATGCAAAGACAGACCAAGAGAACCAAAGATACCAACCCTGATCTGGTCGTCAATATACTAATTGAGCTTGGGACACATACGGATCTAGGGCTACAGCCGAGCACAGGGTCCTCGTCCCTACCTCGACAGCTACAGTCCCAAGAGTCCTTCCACTCCTATATTCCCATACAGCTCTAGGCCACGATGAATAACTACTACGATGTAAGAATCTCCAAATCAAGTTACTCATTTAATGTCGTTATCTGGGCACAAAGAACGCTATCAACCATCCACCACTCTTCCGTGTAAAAGGCCTCAACTGCGAACAGTCTTCGACATCACCACCAACCCTCGGAAAAGGACGCCTGATCGACCCAACACAAGAAGGCTCTAAACTCGGCACAGAGTCTCTACGACTCTTCCCGAGCTAGGGGGCTTATGTCGTGGACCAGACCTCGGTCCAACCTACCCCATCTTAACCGACCGTACGTCGAACAAAAACTACACATACTCCTCTTCCAGTCACTTGGATTCTAGTCACTCATCTTAACTGCTTGGCTAACCTTTAACTCGGCACAGGCTCAAATTGCCTTACCGAGCTAGGGGGCTTATGTGGTGGACTAAACGTCGATTCGACCGATGCAACCACGGTCCGACCAGTTTTATACTAAGCCAAGGAGTGTCGACCCTTATTCGTTCGACATACATCACACCGAGCTAAGGACACAGTGGTTTAAAGGCATACGGGATCAGGACCGAGCACAGGACTATCATCCTTATCCTCACCCATTACGGCCCCAACAGCCTAACAACCACTCCTATATTCCCGCACAGCTTGGTTAGATTACGGGATAGGATCAAAGTCCATCATATACAGGATTAACAAAGATGATCTTTTCAGCAACCTTTACTAATCCTAATTGAACACTTCAACTTCACGAGCCTCATCAGAAAGCCCAGGAACACACCTGAACAGGTAACCCCCTATAAGAACCACGAGGCTATAGGGGCTAAAGTATGTTCTCTCATCCCTACTCTCAAGAACTACGTGTGGCTTGATTTGTAACATCACTAATTTATTTTCCAAGTCTATTTATTAGAATAATAGACTCTGGAGGCGATAGTGATAGAAAAACCAAGTGGTAGATATTAGAACCAAAAATAGTTAGAAAATAGTTAAAGTTTCTCAATTAGAAGAAAAATTAGGATTTAAAGATTTATAGCCCAAAACCCAATTTCCACCGTTGGATATGAAGTTGGATTTATTAGGAAGCTTGCTTTAAAATTTGAGAAGATCCAACGGTTAACGAAAAAGTTATAGCAGTTTGAAGTCAAGGAAAATAAACCAAAATGAGTCAGAACCCCACGCCCGAGCGCACGCTCAACCTAGCAGAAGCACCAAAATGTTGCATCGGTCAACGCTCGAGCGCACACCCGAGCGTGCGCGCGCCAGAAAACCCCACTGACGCACCAGATCTACGCACCAGAAACGAGCCATCAGCCACCATGGACCCACGCCCGAGCGTGCGCGCGATTTTAAAAGCTGGTTCAGCAGCTTGGGAACCAGAAAATTAGGTTCCCTTCTCTCTCTAAAACACGATTTTCTCTCCTCTTCTCTCTAAAATTCTTCTTGAATCATCAACTAAACCCAAAATAAATCACTAGAAACTAATCCCCATTACATATAAACATCATCTCTTCATCAATCTCTCCTATTATTCTCTCTCTCACGGATTTCTCTCTCCCTCTCCAAGAACAAGTGTTGTTCTTCCTCCTCCTCAAGGATTTAGGGCTCCAATCTCAACTATTATCAAGAGTCATCATCAATCTCACTTTTTCTCCCTTAAATTCAAGGTAAATTCCATTTTTCTCTCCTCCCCCTTGGTCATACGATTGTCCCCTCTTGTTCCCCATGAAATTGAGCTCCATATTATGTAGTGTCACTTTCTCATGTTCTTTTTCATTCACATGTCTTAAAGGAACTCAAGACCACTCTCCTCCCTCTCATTTCCTTCCAGAGCTTTTTGGTTGTGGTGCTAAGTGTTAGGGCTTGGAGGTTCACCCTTACTTTTCTCGGTTAAGGTAAGGGGGTGGGTTTTGCCTTGTTCTCGGGAGTGGGTTCTAGTTAGTATATAATGATTTGCTAGGGTTATGTGTTGGGGTAGAAAATTAGAAAAATAAAACCTTAAGTTAATGAATATGAAACCTTCCATGATTGAATATTTATGATGTTGGATATAAGGATTAGATGAAGGAAAAACTTTAGTTTATATGAACAAATTATTTGATATGTTGAGTTGAAATGATGTTAGATGGATGCCTAAGAGTTTAGTGTAACATGATGATAATGTTGCTTGGAATGATAACTAAAATTTCTGAATTTAGTTGTGAAGTTCTATAATTGTTGATAATTGATTTTTAATGTGAATAAAGGATAGGATTTATGAAGTGAACCTGTGAAGTTAGGAAGTGGAAATAAAATGATGATGTGGAAACTAAAAGTAAAAGGGTGATGTTAAGTATGTGACAAGTATGTTTTGGTTGTGTATATTTGTACACAAATGCTAATTATGTATAAATGTGGAAATGGAAATAAAATAATTACACATAAATTAAATGTAAAAGGTGATGTTAAATATGTGACAAGTATGAGTTGGTTGTGTATATTTGAACCTTAATGATAAATATGTATAAATGTGCCTAATTGTAATGCATATGCTTAACTAAGAACATGGATGCTACTTGGGAAGATTCGATAATTAAGCTAGGAAATGAGTATGGATAAGTTATGAATGGGTAACCGTAAGTATGTGTAATTGTGATTATATGTGTTATACTTGATTGAGTAAGAAAGTGAATAGTTCATTGGCCTCTAAGTTGAGGTGCCGAACATTGAGAATGTGGTAAATACGTTGGCCTCTGACCTGAGGTGACGTTCCTTGAATTGTGATGAGGTGTTTATAATGAAAATGATGATAATGTGTTGTCCTCTGACCTGAGGTGACACACCATGGAAATGAGAATAAGGTGTTGACCTCTGACCTGAGGGACACAAAATGAAATAAAGTGATAGTGTGTTGACCTCTGACCTGAGGGACACAAGATGAAATAAAGTGAAAGAGTGTTGACCTCTGACCCGAGGGACACAAGATGAAATAAAGTGAAAGAGTGTTGACCTCTGACCTGAGGGACACAAGATGAAATAAAGTGAAAGAGTGTTGACCTCTGACCTGAGGAACACATAATTTAAATGAGGAGAAATATGAGGGCCTTTGTTTTGAGGTGATAAATGTGATGAATGAGACTTGTACATTGGCCTCTGGTTTGAGGTGATGTACCTGAATTAAAGAGAAAGTAAAAAGAATAAAAAGTAAAGGAAATGGGATTTGAATGGAATAATGAAAATGGAAATTTGGAATGAATAATGAATATGGAAATAATGTAATGTATATGATGTGCTATATGTGATGGTATTCTTTATTTGCTAGTTGTGTTTGGCCTAGCGGGTTGTTATGTCTAGTTAGAAACTGCTTTCTATTTCATGTGCAATGCTCACTCCATTAACATTTTTCAGGTACGGAGATTGAGCTGGCACAACCCCCGGCCGAGCAGGAATACTTTCCCTTACAGGGAGAGTAGGGATATTATGGGTTAGGATATTGAATGGGACCTAAGCCTCCGATATTTTTGATGTATTAGTTTTCTGTAAATATATTTTGAAGTGACGCTTAGGATGATTCCTTTTGATATAGAAACATGTTGGAAATCATGTAGTTCGCACTTAATATTTTTCGCTACTACTCATGGCACTTTTATGATGTTATGCTTTGAGCCTTTGGGAACTTATATGATTCTATAAAATGAAGCCCTGCTGGCTGCTGATTATATCATTGATAATGTTTTCAACAGGTTGAATTTTGGAATAGTCCGAAAAACAAATAAAACTCTGTCCATTTGACGAGTGATTTTTATTAAATTAAAAGGAAATTTTAAATTTACGTTTTTAGTAACGGGGTTCTAAGGGTAAAAATATTAGGTGTTACATTTATGCTATCAGAGCAGTTTCTCCTCGGCCTCGGAGTTATATCACTCCAATGATTACTCACCTAGCGAGTAATTGGTGTGCATAGTTAGAGTCTAGAGGTATTAATAGGATATTTATGCTAAGGTATATATATATATATATATATATATATATATATATATATATGAGTATTAAACCTTAACGGTCTGGTCTCCCTGGCTAAACAGAATGGCGGGAAGACGAGCGGGTAATGAGAGAATTGCCGTTATTCTGGAGCATCTGGTTCAGATGCAACAGCAACAGGGTGAGCAGATGGCAGCTGCAGCAGCAGCAACAACAACAGCCGCAGTAGCAGCTTTGCAACCCCCTCCGCCACCTCCAGTTGAGATTGACTGGATGTCTCGATTTCGAAAGAATGATCCGCCTCGCTTTGAAGGTGGAAATGACCCCGATGGGGCACAGAGATGGATACAGGAGATTGAAAAGATTCTCCGTTCTCTTCAACCACCAATGGAGCGGCATGTCCGATTAGCCGAATTCATGCTGACCAATGAAGCAGAACATTGGTGGGATCAGCAGAGGAGAGGATTGGTGGCAGCTAATCCTGTGATTTCTTGGGAGGTGTTCAAGGACCTTTTCCTAGGGAAGTATTTCCCTGAGGATATTCGGAGAGAGAAGGAGATTGCTTTTCTCCAATTGACTCAAGGTTCTATGTCAGTTGGGGACTATGCAGCTCGGTTTGAAGATCTCATCCGCTTTTTTTATTATCGTGATGCAAGTGACCGTGGCAAGTGTGTTAAGTTTGAAGCTGGGCTTAGGAGTGATATTCGCCTCTCGTGTGACAATCACAACATATATAACTTGGCTCGCTTGGTCAACATGGCCAGTACCTATGAGAAGGGTCTCAAACGGAAGCTAGATGATGAGAGAAATCGGGCAAACCTGAGAACCGGTGGTCAAAATAAGGACAAAGGACCGATTCAGAAGTCGGGTCCATACTCTCATCCCGGGGTCACAGTTCCTAGGGAATCCGGACCAACAGTGAATGCTTATGATTCGATACCAACTTGTCAGCACTGTGGCAGAATGCATAGGGGAGTGTGCTGGACTTTGGGTCGAAAGGAGGGGTTATGTTTTCACTGTGGACAACCTGGACATTTTTCTTCAAATTGTCCTAAGAGCACAGTGAAGAAAGAAATTAATGTGGCTAAGGCACAGAAGGCCCGGGAAGGTCCATCATTGCAGAAGGGAAAATTATTCACCGTAGAGGGTGACGAGGTGGACTCAGCTGATGTGGTTGCAGGTAAGTAACGTTTGGCAAGTTCATATGAAGTGCTTTCAAATTCGAAGTTGTGGAGTTAGTTTGCTCTTCTGTTAGCTAAATATTGAACTAGTACTGTTTTAGGATGGAAGTGTTTAAAACATTTTGGATATCTGCCTTTCCAAATACAATCCTGTTCTTATAGATAACGTATGAAAGACCTTATAAGGAATTCTTAAGTTTGAGAATTCTAGTATCAAGTGACCAATATTATGTTGTGATGTTGTTATTTGATGTAATGTAAGGTTAGAACTGATCACTCTAATCCTTGCATTTGTTAAATGATGACATTACTGACAAAATCCGACAGTGATGTGTTGTTGGTAGACGTGAGGATGGGATTGATCACCTCAATTCTTGCATCTATCAATAAATTCTATCATTGTATACTTTGAAGTGAAAGTAGACAACCAAAGTAGTGACTTCCAAGGAAAGAATCCTTGTACGTGAAATTCAACCCAACCAAAAAGCACCCTTTCTAAAAACTTCGGGTAGAATTAGAGGATAGACAGAGAATAGGACTAAAGAAAGGAAACCTTAGTCTATGCTGCTTGTTCCCAAGCAGTAAAACCAAAAGCTGAACCCTATCAGTGCAATGCAGCTCTTGCAAGAGTTAGGCTCTAAGGCGTTTTATCCTATATGTAGCCACCCAATTTTGTCCGGGGTCAAAATATTATTTTGTAAAATTTTTTTTTTGGTTAATTAAATTTTTATTCTCGAATTTTTATAATTGAAAACTAAAGAGCTTGTTTGAATTTTTTATTCTTGTTTGAATTTTTATAATTAAAAAAAATAAGATTTAAAAAAAAACTTTTAAAATAAAAAATAAAAAAGATTTGTTTGATTTAGTTCTTGTGTATTGAGTATTTTTGGGGTTATTTAAAAAATAAGAATTTAAAAAAAAAGGTTTTAAAATAAAAAATAAAAAAGGTTGGTTTGAATTTATTTTTTTTTTTAGTTCTTGTGCATTAAGTTATTTTTGAGTATTATTTTAAAAATTAAAAAAAAAAGAAAAGATTCAATGCAAAAGGGGTTTATTACAAAAAAAAAAAGAGAGAGAGAGAGAGAGAGAGAGAGAGAGAAAAGGGGTTTGGGGTGTTTGGCCCAAACCATGCCACCAAAATCTAATTCCCTTCCTAGTCTCATTTCAACGTATCACAACAGCAAGCAGCCGTCACTGCTGCTTCTTTCTTCTTCTCCCTTTCTCACAAAATAAAAAGAACCCTAACTTCTCAATCTAATCCTCTGCAATCTTCAATCAATTATCTTCTTCATTTTCTAATCATGAATCAATTTGTGATTCTCTAATCAATTCTTTCTCCCTCTCCCATTTGAAATCGCGTTTCCTCCTTCCTCACACGAAATCCGATTATCTCCCTTTTAATTTTCACGCACGTGTTTTTACAAGGTAAAACCGATTCGTTCCTTTTTCAGTTTAATGATTCGTTTCCTTTTTAAGCCTATAAATCGAGCGGAGCAAGCAAGAAAAAAGATGAGGGCAGTAAAAAAGGGAGAAAAGTTTTTGAAGAGAGGTGCACACAAAAATTCGAGAGGAATAATTTTACGTAGAGTTTTGTGATAATTTTTCCTTTCGTTTTCCGTGCCCCCTTATTTTAATTCCAGGAACTGCATGTTGTTGTGCTGCAGCCCTTCCTTGTCACATATTCTCTCCATAAAACTATAGCATCATCTCCCATCATCATCAGGTGCTTTCCTTCTTTCTTTCATTTTTTTTCTTCCTTCTTTTTTTTTTAACTTCTAGATTTTTTAGTAATTGATTAAATACTAAAAATTAAAATGTAATTTTTTTAAATTTTTTTTGTTGATAATTTAATTATTAATTTTTAAGAATCTTTATCTTTTTTCACAATAATAGAAATTGGTTGTGTTTTGATAAGCCAATTTTTCTCACCCAAATTTATCATAGAGGTGGGATCTCTTGGACTTCCTCTATTCACAAAAATACATATATAAAATAATTTTCTTTAAAATAATAATAAATTAAAAATGTAGATTTTTCTAGTTGTTTTAAAAAATTTGTTGCGTTTTGGTAAGTCGATTTTTCTCTCCCAAATTCAATGGAGAGATCTCTCAAACTTCCTCTCCGCACAAAAATATGTACACATAAAAATTAATTTTTTTTATATAAATAAATTATAACCATTAAAAGACAAAAACATTTTTTAAAGTAAAATTAAATAGTTTTTTTTAATTAAATATTAACGATGTGCGATTTGGAAATCCACTTTTTTTTTTGCTAAATGTCGAAGTCTTGTGTATATTTCCTCTTCACATCAAACAATTTTTTTTAAATATAAACATTAAAATTAAAACATTAAGAACTACGTAGCCTTGATTCCTCATTTTATGAGGGTACGTAGGACCAAGGGCAACCTTGTCAGGCACAACAATAAAAAACAAATATTTTTTGGCAAACCAATTATTTAGGTCTTTTAATTAAAATCAATCAAAGGTACCATTTTCGAATGGGCGAACGGGGTGCTAATACCTTCCCCGGCTCGTAACCGACTCCCGAACTCGGAATTTATCTAGTTCGAGACCAATGTTTTATCTCTTTTAATTAATTATTACTTTTCCGCGTTTTTGCAACAAAATGCGGTGGCGACTCCATATTGGGTCAGTTGACCCCCACTCGTAGGCGAGGCTCCGAGGGCGACCCGGGACCCCGGTCGCGACAGCTGACGGCTCCACTGGGGACAAAACTATATAAGAGAGTCAGGCCTAAATAATTGATTATTTTTAATAGACCTATTTTATTTTCTGATTGGTTTACTTTTAATTAATTGTTTATTGTATATATCTGTTTAATTATTTTTTTTTTACATATTTGTTTAATTGTATATTTATTCTTTATTGTAATCTCTTTTATTTTTAATTAAAAAAAAAGGGTTTGTATGCCCCTAAAATAGGTTTTTTACACAGATCTTGGCACACACGGAAACCCTATACCCGGGTATTATTATTTAAACCCTATGTTTAGGGGTGCTTTTGCCCTACCTTTGACTTACCAAGTGTATGGTCTCTTGTAGTGTGCGAAAGTACCACTCGGACTACAAACCATTTCTTGTAAACACGACCTTTGGAAGGTACGTCTAACCTATTTTGGGAGGCGTAACCTACCTCTTGTCGACCGTTTGCGAAGTGGGTCCTCACCTTAAAGAGCGAGGGCGATTCGAGGGCCTTTATAAGTCTAGAGCCAACATGAAGTACACTTTGTGTAACATTCTATTTTGAAACTTGAATAAGTCAGTCATGGTTCCCCTTCATTCACTATCAAAGATTAAGAGGTGTCAAAACAGTTAATCTGTTACCTACTTAACCTTCGAAAAAGCTGTGGGGATTGTATCGATCAAAAAATTAAAAAATATATATACTCTTTTTCAAGTTAACAAATTAGAGTGTTACACCTTAGTTATACCTTAGAACAAAGTCTCTTATAGGATTTACCCTAAGGGGGCATATTCTCTATCTCTTATCGCATTTTGTTTAATAAAAGTTGGGATCACCATCCCACATAAGTTGGGTGACCCACTGTCATCCAAGACAGGATGATGTAAGGGACACCATTGCACTTTGGTAACCTTATGCCATGAGGAAGGCCTTTTCTTTGCATGCACATTAAACTCACAATAGGGCCCATCGCCCTAAGGGTAAATTTCATTTTCATATCCATCATTTCACTTGGGATAATCCCTCATTGTTCCAAGTAGGCCCGAATTGTATGGTTATTGTCAATTCATTTTGGCATTCCGTATTTTGTAATGAAGGTTTAATTACCCCAAATAGGGTCACTTACCCTAGGGTCATGCATCTGCATTTGTATCATAACATTTCATTTCAATAAGACAAATAAAAATTTTGGAGTGATCCACCGTCGTTCCGAAGTTGGCCAGAACTATATGAATGCTATCAATCCATCCTGATACCTCATATCTGTAATGAAGGCTTAACCGCCCCCATATAGGATCTTTAGGATTCTAAGGGCACTGCATCATACATTTTTGCATCATTATATATTCATATGCATCATTCATAAATAAAAAAAATTAAAAATTCGAACAAGCCAAGGTTTCATCACTATTGCTCTCACATACCCTTACCGGACCAGACAGAGAACCATGACTAAGGTAGATGTGAGTGAACGCATCGATAAGCTTCAATCGAAGAGCTCCAAATGAATGAACAAATGACCAAGATGAGCCAATCAATGAACCAGAGGAACAAGATCTGTCAAATGCTAGAACTGATGTTGAAGGGTAACAATGACAGGGAATGAATGACCCATCACAATTCCTTGAAGTTTAACCCTTATTGCTTTGCTTAATAATGGGCAACCATGCTTTCCATTCTCTCTTCAATAAATGTGGGCATCTCAATGTTGTTCCTTAATGAAATTTCCATTTTTCGTTGCACATCTCTTTAACAATTGTCTACTAATGTTTTGATCATGTGAATAAACCATCTCATTGCACTTCAAAAAAAACAAAATTGATTCCTGCATTAACTTGAGATATTTGATTCAAATTTGAAATTAAAGGCGAATGTAAGACCCAAAATAGTGTGGACTCTCAAGCAAGTCCTTCCAGTGAGACAAGGCTTCGTTGAATTCCCAAACACTAAGGAGATACCCCTAGTCACCCCGTTGAGCCTAGACATTTTGAAGTGGAGATCCTTTCTCTCAAACCAACAACATGTGATAAACCGGGATGGGTAGTTTGTCAACAGTTTTTGCCAACATGCAAATATATAGGAGGATTACTTTTTATTTCACAAATCCAAACACATTTCATCCATTGTTCACCCCATTGAGCCCAACAAGAAAAATTTTCTTCTTTTAAACCAAAAATATTTTACCCGAGTATTAATGAGAATCAAATCAAGGGAGGCAATTTCCATGGTCAAAAGTGCAATCACAAAAAAAATCAAAAAATGGATGTAGGCAAGCACAAAAAAATTTAAAAAAAATTAGCAAAAAGTGAGTGTGCTTATCTAAATAAGGCAAAGCCCACGAATCCATTATGTGATGAAAAAGAACAATTTCAATCATTCTAAATGAAAGATTCTCATTAAAAACTCAACATAAATTTTGGGCCTTTATTTGCCACATTATTAGCCCCAGACCATGTTACAATCTTTTGGAAAATCCTCTTGATGATTTGAGTGTTGTGGAAAATCTGTTGAGAAAATAGGGAATTGAAGAGAAAGGTGTAACACCCCGATTTCGGCAACTTGAAAACACTTATCTCTTTAATAAAATATAGTAAAAATTTGGGAAAAATTATTTTTTTTTACATAGTGACATGGGCATGAGAACCTTTATGTTCAAAAACATTTCAGTAACTTAATTCAAATTAAATAACGTTCTCATGTCACACATCACAAGTCAAGTTCCAAACCGAGATGTTACTTAACATCGCGCTTTGTAACTTAGCTTCATAAATCTCTTTTGAGAAAACATTTTCAATTCTTGTTTCGTAAAACTTTATTTCTTATGAATCACACTCAATAAAATTCCAAGCGGGATACAAAATGATATAGCAATGTCAACCAAGTAGTTGCATGAGATACAGTACTCAAAGGGGTTACCTACTAGTAGTCTTGATCTCTAATCTTTCTCGCTGAAGTCCACTGCAAAGCTTCGTACAGATTTACTGCAGGGTCACCCATCTATCCGTTGCAATACCGGAGTAACCCGATACGACAACATGATAGGAGAGATGGTCAGCATTCCAGAAGTACAACATGACCAGACAATAGAACAATACTAATTCTCATGCACTACAATTACTCATGCGATGCATATGACAACTATATTCATGTAAGCACATAGGAAACACTTATAAACAAAGCATATCATAATATATCAAACATATCAAAACCATAACTCATCACAGTACACATCACTGCACTTGGCATCACAAGCCCTCAAGTACTCAAGTATCATCATCTTTCTCAATCCTTTCAACAAACACTTATACTTTCTTTCTTTGAGTCTTTCTCAATTCTTCATAAATTCTTTATGCTTTCTTTCTTGTAATCTTTCATCATTATTAAGTCTTAATAAACGGTTCGCTCAATGATGAGGGGGAAAAACATCATTGAACTCTCACACACGTCTACATCTCCTCGGTCATCCACCCAACCTAGTCAGAAGCAAACAGGAGTACAGGACCTTTACCACGCGGGCACGACAGCCGTCACACAAACAAATGGTCCCAGACCAGGAGGCCTTGCCTCAAATCATATCATATCAATTCACATATATATCAAAGCACGCTCTCAGCGGCAATCACAAATGCCCCGTTCCAGTCCCTCTCACTGTTCTCGATTTGCAATCAAGGGGGCGACAGTATAATTTCTAGTTCGCGATGCGGAACTTACCACGGTATTAGACCCAGTCCCCATTACATTAGTGCACCACATGTGGGATTCGTTTCGCCTAGAAATATACTCTAGACTTCTTGACGTTTCACCGTCATCGTCCTCCCTTCATGCAATCTCCTCCTAAGTATCCGCGGATACCTATGGTTCCTTCCTCTCCACTACTTCGATACGACACTCCTACCTCACCGCGTTTGTAAATGTCTTTTAAAGTCTTTTAAAGTTTTAATATTTTAATTAGCGGCTTAATCCTAACAGTCAGCTCGTCCTTGGTGCATCCCTTCAACGAAGCCCGACCACTAATCGCAATCCGTTCCCCCTAAATCTCATTGGCCTCATGCCTCATATCTGTGACACCCTCAAAATTACCCAAGTGATTAATACAAAATGAATACTATTACTTGAGAATATATGGACTTGTAAAATGTTAGAAAATACAGGATTCAAAATTTTCTTTTATATTTCCAAATAGTCGGGTGCACAAACCAAAACATAGGATGTTTGGAGAATAGTTTACGTATTACTTTTAAAATCGAATTCGGCATTTACTTTGCTCAAAAGATAATTTCGCAAATCTTGGATAGCATTCTCTTTGAGGATAAATGTACTCTATTTCATATAAAGGAACTCAAGTATTGCCATCCAGTTTTCGTCTAGCCAAGTGATACCATTTCCAAAATGTCAAAGCCGAATTCTTTCAAATCAATATCAGAGTAAGCGGAAATATCAGGACTATGTATAGACTCTAGTATAAGCATGGATTTTATTTATATCAAAAGGTACGTAATACATAGTCCGGCGGTAAGGATCTCCAAAATCCCAGAACAAGTCCATAAGGCTATGTATTTATATGTACATCAAAATAGACCATGGCTCTAGAGTTTTCAAAAGAAATTCCCACAGTATATAAAACTCCCCAAAGCTGGTCTCATAGCACTGGTCGCGGTAGTAGTAGTAGAAGTCTCCAAGAAGTAGCAGCAACCATCATCCAACATCAGCATCAGCAGCTAATCTTCTCCACAGCATCCATCACACCGGATCCTTGATCCTCATCATTTACCTTATGCACATACCCAGGGATCATCGCCTCTCCATTGACTCCCGATAGATTAAACGACAAGCTCGTTTCCGCTCTCGCATTCGACAGGATCCTCCTTGATCTTATTTGAAGGAGTAATTACCCTACCACTAGGTACAAGGTCTGATGAAAACGTGACCTTAATAGGACTCCTTGAAATAGACGGGGAAGTCTCCTCTCGAATAACTCTAAGAGAAAAAGGGTATGAGCGGGTAGGTTCGAATTGAAAACTGTTAGACAAGCGAGCTGGTCGAGTGGGAGATGATCCATGGTAAATATAAAAAGTAGATACATGCATAGCGTATATGATGGGAATCCTAAACCTACGAGGATGTGACCGAACCAGTGGATTAGGGTGATCGAAGGTAACCACTATCTCACCCTTATACACTACTCGGCAATCATCGCAGATCCATATGCCCCTAATAAGTGGGCGGACCTCGATGCAAGCGATGTAACGCGACATCACCTACAAGGGCATAGGGGTAAGTAAATCTATACACATAATCAATAGAGCTTAAATGTAGAAATGATCATGATTATGCACATATACCCCAAATCAGTTAACAGCCATGGTTAGCACTTAGCAGCACTTAATGCAGATACGATATTAATTCTCAATCTTAATATCAAACCTTAGCTCAAATAAGGTTGAGTGGCATGATTGCCTGACATTCTTTTCTTTCTGAGATTCTCCATCAAATGTCCTCACGGACGCCAATCCAATACCACAATGCATTTCCAAATCACGAATACGTTACCAAAACGTATGGCGTACTAGCTCGGAAGTGATAAAAACGTCACACTACCTGGTGAACGTCACGTCGCCCAAGGACGTAAACCTATCACTTCTCAACATGCAATGGGTGTGATAAAAAAAACGTCACCACATCTGATGAACGTCACGTCGCCTACGGACGTAAACCTTATCACTTGTGATACACAACAGAGGTGATAAACAACGTCACCATGTCTGATGAACGTCACGTCGCCTAAGGACGTAAACCTTATCACTTGTGTGCACCACACCCTTCTCAACAAACAACGGGTGTGATAAAAAACGTCACCACATCTGATGAACGTCACGTCGCCTACGGACGTAAACCTTATCACTTGTGATACACAACAGAGGTGATAAACAACGTCACCATGTCTGATGAACGTCACGTCGCCTACGGACATAAACCTTACCACTTGTGTGCTACACACCGTTGAAACATCCAATCAACAGTATACCACATAATGCCCACATTATACACCTTAATGTGTCATCAAGCTAGTAGCAATTTTTAGCAATTTCAGAGGTCCTACTCATGTCATCCGAACATGAGTAAACAATCCAGCACTCCAGCTCTTAAGGAATTTGATTGGTCTTCCTCAATTGATAATACGTAACGTGCCACCCGAGCAACGTTATGACGTGCCACTCGAGCCACGTCCCATCATCCAAACTCCAGTATGAATGCATTAACTTTACTTAAAAGGAATTTGATTGATGTTTTATCCTTTTATTAATACATTACGTGCCTCCCGAGCAACGTATCATTATTCAAATGAAAGCATCATAATGTCAATCAATTTCCTTTAAGTCCAGGATCACTTGGTTGATTATCCTTTAAGAGTTACAAAATGTCTTAGAATTAAAAATGGTATTTTTAAGTATCTGACTAAAAATACTCGAGTGTTTTCCAAAATACTCGAGTAGTTTATCATTTTCCAGATTCTACTCGAGTGGTTCATAATTATACTCGAGTCGTTCATGTCTTCTTAGAGATTTAGGTTTTCAGATCTTCATAAATATACTCGAGTAATTCATGAGATACTCGAGTATTCCATTACCCAGAATACTCGAGTAGTTCATACATTAATCGAGTGTCCAATCTGATTCCCAAGTTGGTGCGCCAATTTTCACTCTGGTGCACCACGAAATACTCGAGTATTAAGCCAAATACTCGAGTATCTGCAGACAGAACAGAGTGAAACTTGGTTTTTACATACCATTTCAATTTCTAAACATTTTTAACCCAAAACAGTGATCACAATAGTTCATATACCACATATTGAACATGTTAACATACTCATTTCATATCAAATAACAAATTTGACAGAGAATCAATCCATTATGCATGAAATATACAATTTAGCAACTCAACACTTCAAATTGCAAAATAAGCACAATATTCATGAAACAAAGTTCATTTAAGCTTGCATGCATGATATAGAACTTACTCATCACAGTCATAGAGCATGGATTGGTCTCCAAACCAAAGTTCCTATTCAAACTAAGCCCTTAGAGCCTCTTGGTGGCTCTCTAACACAATTAATGAAATTTAAACTCTATCTAGTGAATATAATTACTTCCCCTTACCTCTCAGACGTGAATCAAACAAGAAATCTCCAAAGAAAAGCTCCACAACTCTCAGACCAACTTCAAGCACCATATGCAGAGCATTTTGAGTGCATCACCAAATTGGAATTGGTTTACACATGAAACAGAGAATAGAATTAGGGAAATTAAGTTTTCTAGACTCTATGAAACATCATCTAACTAAAGGAACTGAATTTGAGACTCAGAGACTCGTGAGCTTACCACAATCAATGATCAAAGTGAGCTCCCAGAACTGATGACAGTACCCAAACCTCAACTTCTCAGCTTTGATTCTAACAGCACACTCACTCTCAGCTCACAAACTTTATGTCTATACAAAGCTCGTGATGTGAGCTTTGTATTGGTGTATGATTTGTTACTTGAATCTAAGCACACAAGGAGAATCGAAGGAAACGATTATAGAACCCTAACTTGAGTAGAAAACTCGAATTTGACCAAAATCCTCAACAAATCGGTGTTTATAGGCTTTTATAGACGTGGTAGAGACTCATGCATCACGACACGACATCCATGGCGTTGGCATGGTGGTGATTTCGTGTCAACGAAGGGGGAATCGATGGTGGTGACTCACCAAACGCACTAACTCGTGCAACTCTGTCCAGAATACTCGAGTTTTTCAGAAAATACTCGAGTATTTTTCCCAATTTTTGAAAAATAATTATTTTATTTACTTTCCCTCCAAAACCTTTCCTATAATTACCTCTAGGTCCCAATCCAGGAACTAATTTGAAAAATATTTATTTTATGCACAAATTTACTCACCAAAATAAATTCTAGCAATATAAACAAAGATCTTAATTAAAGATCAAGAATAGAAATAATTAATTATAATAAACTTTATAATTAATATTTCATTAATCCAGGATTAAAATTTTTGGGGTGTTACACTACTTCCCCACTTAAAAGGAATTTCGTCCCCGAAATTCACTCTTCAAAATTACACATTTTCAAAATTAAATAAAAGACTATTTTGATGTTATCATATCATTAGGAAAATCCTTCCCCACTTAAAAAAATTTTGCTTACACTTCTTTAAATTCTCTGACTCAAAATACTTCAATTAAAACTTTTCTCGACTAACACTTTTGCGTTCAAAAGCATATTTCAATCCCTTATTCTCATAAAAGAGTTTTCTTAAACTCCCTCGAAAATTATTTCATAATTAAATCCAAATAATAAAAAAAATCTTTTGATCGCCCTTTTCCCGGACAAGATGTTTCAAATACTTAGCTTAAATTAAAACTTTCCCTCATAAACTTTTTCGAGAAAAACACGTTTCAACTTCATAACATTTTGCGATTACTTCAAATGAAATATTTTGGCTAAAACTTTTTCAAATAATACCTTTTAAATATATATATATATATATATATATATATATATGTATGTTCTTCCATTAAAACATTCTCCAAAGATCTTTTCGAGGAAAAACTTGACCCGTTGCGCACTCTGATCACTCAAGCACGATTAACGAATCATTTATATGACTTTATTCCTTAATAGTTGCAAACATTAGGGTGATCAGTCCTAATATTCAAACCATTAATAATAAAATCATTCTTTTCAGATATAACTTTTCGCAGGAAAAGTCATACGACACATCTTTAAGTTAGATGAACTTAAAGATGGGATACTTGTCACCATCAGATACTGCTAGATAGCCAAGTGCTAGAGTTGTTTCCGTTGGGGAGACAAATACTTGTCCTATCCCGGGGGTTATTAATCTCTTTAGTCTTAACTGATCTTTCTCTTTCTGTGGCGCCCAAAGATATTTATCACATCCAACTGTGATAAGGGTTTTGATCACAGAAATTCAAATCACAGACCTGCTCAGGTTTTCAAATTACATAACGATTTAATCAACGCAATCGAAAACATTGATTACGTTAATCCCGATCAGAGAAAGGATAAACTCAAACTATCTATACTCAAATCTAACTCGCATCCTAGCGGGTTGAAGAACTCTCCCATTCTTGATTTGCTGATTGACCATTCCCTTCTCGTATTCCCCTCTAAGCAATCCGATGAATAAGACTTCATTTTCTTGTGACCAAAATCAAATATTCCTTTCCGTTCATCACTATTCAACCCATGGTGATGCACCTTACCTTCTCAAATAGTTTCTTTCCATCGGCTTTTCAATTACTTTCATGTGATGGAAGTTTCCTTAACTCCTTATGAAATTCTGATCCCCACAATTGATTCACTCATAAGCCTCCCGTGCTTAAAAGCTTCTTGTGCTTTCCTCACTATCCATACCAATTCTATACATGCTTACTAATGTCAGGAATCCCCTATTCCTCAATGATTGACAACTGGTTTGAAGTTGATCCATAATTCTTTTCGGACTCCGCATGTCTGAATCTCTTATCAAAATTGCAACGAAACATACTTCTCCAATCCTTTGAACTTGGCAACATTTTCCCCGAGATTCATATTGCCCTACCTTATTTCCAACCATTTAATCCCCTTTCTCTAATCTTTCAAAAATTTCATCCTTGAGTAATTCCCAAGTGTCATGCCAATCCTTTGCTTCCAATATCAAATTTGCATAGTTCCACTATGTCTTAGTTTCACCCTTTATCATATAAGTGGTATAACCTTTACTCATCCATTTTGGTCAGTGCTTTCTTCAATTCATCAAATGCCCTCTTGCATTGGTCTCCAAATTCCCATGGGGCATCTTTTTGAAGCAGCTTGGATAGAGGAAGGGCAATGTTGCTAAAGTTCTGAATAAACCTGCGATAGAAACCTGCATGACCAAGAAAAGAACGCACCTCTCGCACGCAAGAGGGGTAAGGCAAATGTGATATTACATGCAGCTTAGCAGGGTCAACTTCTATGCCCTTGTGCGAAACAATGTGCCCTAAGACTATGCCTTGTTCTACCATGAAGTAGCATTTTTCAAAATTCAAGACAAGGTTAGTAGTCTCAATGCACCTGTTAAGCACCTTAGTCAAATTATCAAGACATGCATCAAATGAGGAGCCATAAACACTAAAATCATCCATGAAGACCTCTATGCAATGCTCGAGCAAGTCAGCAAAAATACTCATCATATATCTTTGAAATGTGGCAGGAGCATTGCATAGGCCAAAAGGCATTTTCCTATATGCAAATGTGCCAAAAGGACAGGTAAATGTGGTCTTATGTTGGTCCTCTGGTGCAATGCAAATTTGAAAATAACCAGAGAAACCATCTAAGAAGAAATAATGAGATTTACCTGTCAGGCGCTCCAACATCTGATCAATGAAGGGGAGAGGGAAATGATCCTTGCGAGTTGCCTGGTTGAGCTTTCTGTAATCAATGCAGACTCTCCAATTGTTCTGCACTCTAGTGGGAATCAGCTCATCCTTCTCATTTTTGACAACTGTGACACCAGACTTCTTGGGAACAACTTGCACCGGGCTCACCCAAGTGCTATCTGAAATTGGGTAGATGATACCCGCTTGGAGCAGCTTGGTGACCTCTTTCTTAACCACATCAAGAATCTGGGGGTTCAACCGCCTTTGGGGTTGTCTCACTGGTTTAGCCCCATTCTCCAACAAAATGCGGTGCATGCACATGGAAGGGCTAATTCCAGGAATATCCGCTAAAGTCCATCCAATTGCCCTCTTGTTCTTTCTTATCACATCCAGCAGTTTTTCCTCTTGATCAACAGAAAATGAGATAGAGATGATCACTGGGAGTTTCTGCTCATCCTCCAAGTAAGCATATTTGAGATGAGGAGGGAGGGGCTTCAGGTCCAATGAGGGTGCCTGCGTAACAGATGGAACTAAAGGGACAACAGAAATGGATTATGTTGCCTGCACCTGAACAAGTGAATCAGACTCATGCATAGCAGATATGGGGTTAGGGTTAGCATAATCTGAATCTATAACATATGAATCATCAGATGCAGTGGCAGAGTCTAGAAACTGAGCTATTTCAGTGCATGCGGTGCACCATCCAGAGTTAGTGCATGATGGACAAGTAAATGAATCAGTGAAAGATGGCAATTCAAAATCATGATGCAAAAAGTCAAGCATGTGCTCATCTATCAAATCATCAAGCAAGTCCACATGGAAAACAGAGTGATCCTCAGGAAAATGTTTCATAGCATGGAAAATGTCAAATCGGATCACACTGCCATCAAACTCCATGGAAAGTGAACTGAATGCACATCTATCTTGGTTCGGGCCGTTTTCAAAAATGGCCTCCCCAAAATAATAGGAACAGCATTACGGGGGGAGTCATCTTCCATATCAAGTATGTAAAAATCAGCAAGGAAGATCAACTCTTCAACCCGAACCAAGACATCCTCTATCAAACCTGCGGGGTGGGCAGTACTTCTATTTGCCAATTGAATCACCACACCCGTAGGTTGAAGAGGTCCAAGAGAAAGAGACTTAAAATCAGACATAGGCATGACATTTATGGATGCTCCTAAATCTAGCATAGCATTTTCAAACTTAACATTGCCTATGACGCAAGGTATAGAAAAAGTTCCAGGATCCTTACATTTTTCAGGAATGTGAGGGATAGGTTTACCTAAGAGAGCGGAGACATTCCTTCCCATGCTTATCCTCTCATTGCCCTTGAGTCTTCTCTTATGAGTGCACAACTCCTTAAGGAACTTCGCATACCTTGGAATCTGTTTTATTGCATCAAGAAGGGGTATGTTGACTTCCACCTTCCTAAATGTGTCAAGAATGTCCTTATCCACCTCTTCCACCCTTTTGTTTTGAGGTACTCTTGGTGGGAATGGAAGAGGAACGGGAGGAGGTTGCAGGACAACAGCAGGGCTTGTGGTTGAAGTCGAGGAAGGTTGAGTTGGATGATTCTCCTTGGTGCTAGCATGCTCACCTTCATCTACCACTTGGCTCTTCCCTTTAGAGGAAGCTAGAGCATCATTGTTGAGGTAAGGTTGTGGTGTGGGTGTGACAATCTGCTTTCCTGACCTTAGGTTGATGGCACTCACATTCTGATTTTGAGGGTTGATCACTGTTTGGGAAGGCAACTTGTCAGAATTTTGAGATTGCAAGTTGTTGAGAGAAGTTGCCATTTGACCCATCTGATTTGTTAAAGTCTGAATGGATGTCTCTTGTCTCTGAATGGATGCTTTGGTTTCTTGTTGAAATTGGAGGTTCTGCATGGTCATTTGTCTCACCAACTCCTCCAATGTAGGTTGGTTGGATGGAGGGGCTGATGGTGCAGGATGAACCACTTGCTGCTGCTGTTGTTGCCTTTGCTGCTGGATGGGAGGAGGTACATATGGTGGTCTACTCGGTCCAACGGTGTTCTGAAATGGAACATTAAGAGAAGGTTGCTGTTGTTGATCAGACCACTTCAGGTTGGGATGGTTCCTCCATCCAGGGTTGTATCTATTGGAAGAGAGGTCATGATTGTGCTGTTGTGGGTCTCTATTGTTGTATATGTTGGCCGCATAGGCCACGGGTTGGTCACCACTGGTCATCGGCTGTTGCTGCTGAAGGGAAGGGCATGCATCTGTGGGGTGCTCAATGGATGTGCATATGCCACACACTCTAGCAGGAAGTACCATCTTTTTCTGATTGACAGCCAATCGTATGACCAATGTTGTAAGAGAATTAATTTTCTACTCAAGCTTCTCAACCTTGCCCGAGTCTGCACCAACATCATTTACATCCTTCACAACTATTGTATCACTGTTGCTTCTTGCATGGAATTGTTGACAGTTGGAAGCCATCTTCTCAATTTTGCTCCTGGCTTGTAAGGGTGTCATATCTCCCAATGTACCACCACTTGCAGCATCTACCATGTTTCTCTCCATAAAGTTGAGACCCTCATAAAAGTACTGGATGAGAAGCTGCTCTGAGATCTGATGGTGAGGGCAGGAAGCACACAACCTCTTGAATCTCTCCCAATATTCATAGAGACTTTCTCCATGTTGTTGCCTGATACCAGAGATTTCCTTTCTGATTGTAGTGGTCCTATTTGCAGGGAAGAATTTTTCCAGAAATGCCCTCTTCAAGTCATCCCAGCTTGTGATGGAACCAGGGGCCAAGTCAGATAACCAATCCTAGGCCAAACCCTCTAAGGAATGTGGGAATGCTCTGAGACAGACATGATCCTCTTGCACATCATGAGGTTTCATTGTGGTGCACACAATGTGGAATTTCTTGAGATGCTTATGAGGATCCTCACCTGCAAGACCATGAAACTTGGGCAACAAATGGATTAGTCCTGTTCTAAGCTCAAAAGGAACATCCTCATCAGGATACCGGATACACGAGTCTTCAATAGTGAAGTCAGGTGCAGCCAGCTCCCTAAGTGTCCTTTCCCTTGGTGGGGGTTGAGCCATGTTATCACAATGTACAAAATCAGATTGAACAGAAGCAGAAGGAATAGAAGAAACAGAAACAGAATCAGAATTAGGACTATAAGATAACTCTGACTCACTATCTAATGACTGATTCCTATTTTTTCAAACTAATCTGTGATAAGTTCTATCAATTTCAGGGTTGTAAGGATGCAAATAACTTGGGTTGCCCCTAGTCATGTACTGAACAGAACAACATCATACTGTAACAGATATGCATGACCAAAATCGGCAACAAAATTTTTTTATTTTTTAAAAATTTTTATTTATTTTTTTAAGCACCCTAAAATCATGAAAACATATCACAGAAAGTTTGAGGACAAAATTCAAAAGGGAACCAAGTCAAACAATTAAAACAGTGACCAAAACTAAGAAAATAAAACTTGTAAAAAAAAAGAAATAGTAAACCGGCTTTTTCGGGATCAAAACGAAGGGGTTTTATGACGAAGTGTTAATAATAAGATTATTCAGAAAATTCCCTTCGATTTGATATAAAATTCGTCAAATTCCGAGTTACTGATCAAAAGTTACGCCTATTTATAGTAAGTACTGCTGAAACTTGGAAAATTTTTCTGGAACTCACAACCAGTGCCTATCTGAGTGTCTGTGATGCATCAACACACTAATATATGATGAAACAAGTGTGGATACCAATTTTCGTGCAAAAATTCCACCTGCAACTATGTTGAATGGCACTCACAGAATCACTAAAATAGCATCAATTATGCAGAACAGCAAATCAGCAAACATGGCAACTTTCAATCAGTTATCAGAATGCTTATTCACACACTAACTACACTAACTACACTAACTGCTCTAACTAACTACTATATGATCTTTGGCAAGAACCGTTAATTCCCCGGCAACGGCGCCAAATTTTGATCGAGACCGTACCCGATCAAAATAAAAGGGGTTTATTCTGTAGTACTAGGAAGGTGATCCTAGGTCGTTTCCCAGCGAATATCGGTCTAAGCAAAGTATCAAACACGTAGTGTGCAGTAACATGGGGGGGTTTTTGTGTGTAACAATTGTGAAGTACAAAACATAAACAGAATATTGAAACTAACAAAATCAGAAACAAAAGCGGGCAAACCCCTTTGGCTACGCACACTACTCAATCCTAGCTCACTAAAGATCGATTCCTCTCCTCTCCTCTGTCCAACTCGTGAGACCTAAATACTAAGCGAAAATTCAGTTCTCACCCCAAAACCCTAGCTTCTAATTAAGCATCAGAAACCAAAGCATGGGATTTTTACGAGTTAGCATAAATTAAGCATTCACACTCATGGATTATCGCTAATAAATAGAACTAAGCGAACCATAAATAGAGATAAAACACGAAAACAGTAGAAAGAAATTGAAATAGCATCAAGAACAAGAGCTCATGAGTAAGTGATACAATACCAAAGGGATTAACCCTTGAAGTTAGCCTTCCATGGTCATAAATCAAGAAAAACGTGTAGAAAGGGGGAAGAAAAAAACCCTAGCAGCCACCAAATGCTATGGAGAGCCAAGAGAGAAGTTCTAACCTAGAGAGAGATTGAGAAATCTGAAATGGGAGTGTGTGTCATGTTTACACGAATTTCCCTTCTTAAGACACAAAATGGGCCTAAAACATGGGCCCAAATCCTAAGAAACACTATTCTGAAAATTACAACTAAAAAGGGACCTAAATGCGAATTACAATCTTCACTTCAATACTTCAATCTTCATTTCCAAAAATGCCCATAGTGTCCTTGTGCCACATATGACCTGAAAATAGAAATAGAATTAATTAGGCTAAATAATCCCAAATTAAACAATATTCGGAATATTAGTCCAATAAACTCTAAATTACAAAATCAAGCTAAACAATGTCAAATGGGCAACAAGTATCAATAATAGGAGTAAAATAATTCAAGGAATAAAGGGAAATAAAATGCTCATCACCCTCTCATTTCCTTCCGGGGCTTTTTGGTTGTGGTGCTAAGTGTTAGGGCTTGGAGGTTCACCCTTACTTTTCTCGGTTAAGGTAAGGGGGTGGATTTTGCCTTGTTCTAGGGAGTGGGTTCTAGTTAGTATATAATGATTTGCTAGGGTTATGTGTTAGGGTAAAAAATTAGAAAAATAAAACCTTAAGTTAATGAATATGAAACCTTCCATGATTGAATATTTATGATGTTGGATATAAGGATTAGATGAAGGAAAAACTTTAGTTTATATGAACAAATTATTTGATATGTTGAGTTGAAATGATGTTAGATGGATGCCTAAGAGTTTAGTGTAACATGATGATAATGTTGCTTGGAATGATAACTAAAATTTCTGAATTTAGTTGTGAAGTTCTATAATTGTTGATAATTGATTTTTAATGTGAATAAAGGATAGGATTTATGAAGTGAACTTGTGCAGTTAGGAAGTGGAAATAAAATGATGATGTGGAAACTAAAAGTAAAAGGGTGATGTTAAGTATGTGACAAGTATGTTTTGGTTGTGTATATTTTTACACTAATGCTAATTATGTATAAATGTGGAAATGGAAATAAAATAATTACACGTAAATTAAATGTAAAAGGTGATGTTAAATATGTGACAAGTATGAGTTGGTTGTGTATATTTGCACCTTAATGCTAAATATGTATATATGTGCCTAATTGTACTGCATATGCTTAACTAAGAACATGGATGCTACTTGGGAAGATTCGATTATTAACCTAGAAAATGAGTATGGATAAGTTATGAATGGGTAACCGTAAGTATTGTAATTGTGATTATAAGTGTTATACTTGATTGAGTAAGAAAGTGAATAGTTCATTGGCCTCTGAGTTGAGGTGCCGAACATTGGGAATGAGGTAAATACGTTGGCCTCTGACCTGAGGTGACGTTCCTTGAATTGTGATGAGGTGTTTATAATGAAAATGATGATAATGTCTTGTCCTCTGACCTGAGGTGACACACCATGGAAATGAGAATAAGGTGTTGACCTCTGACCTGAGGGATACAAAATGAAATAAAGTGATAGTGTGTTGGCCTCTGACCTGAGGGACACAAGATGAAATAAAGTGAAAGAGTGTTGACCTCTGACCTGAGGGACACAAGATGAAATAAAGTGAAAGAGTGTTGACCTCTGACCCGAGGAACGCATAATTTAAATGAGGAGAAATATGAGGGCCTCTGTTTTGAGGTGATAAATGTGTTGAATGAGACTTGTACATTGGCCTCTTGTTTGAGGTGATTTACCTGAATTAAAGAGAAAGTAAAAAGAATGAAAAGTAAAGGAAATGGGATTTGAATGGAATAATGAAAATGGAAATTTGGAATGAATAATGAATATGGAAATAATGTAATGTATATGATGTGCTATATGTGATGGTATTCTTTATTTGCTAGTTGTGTTTGGCCTAGTGGGTTTTTATGTCTAGTTAGAAACTACTTTCTATTTCATGTGCAATGCTCACTCCCTTAACATTTTTCAGGTACGGAGATTGAGCTGGCACAACCCCCGGCCGAGCAGGAGTACTTTCCCTTACAGGGAGAGTAGGGATATTATGGGTTAGGATATTGAATGGGACCTAAGCCTTCGATATTTTTGATGTGTTAGTTTTGTGTAAATATATTTTGAAGTGAGGCTTAGGATGATTCCTTTTGATATAGAAACATGTTCGAAATCATGTAGTTCGCACTTAATATTTTCCGCCGCTACTCATGGCACTTTTATGATGTTATACTTTGAACCTTTGGGCACTTATATGATTCTATAAAATGAAGCCCTACTGGCTGCTGATTATATCATTGATAATGTTTTCAACAGGTTGAATTTTGGAATAGTCCGAAAAACAAATAAAACTTCGTCCGTTTGACGGGTGATTTTTATTAAATTAAAAAGAAATTTTAAATTTTTCGTTTTTAGTAACGAGGTTCTAAGGGTAAAAATCTTAGGTGTTACATGATTCCCTTTTCACTGGGGATACGTAGGACCGGGATCACCCTCGCCAACTACAACAACCCATCAAACACATCGTGGTGTATTCAATCTTATGGGTACACCAAAATTCTTAAAAATAGATTTAACTTATACTTGAAAACTATTTCTTAGAATAAAACTTTTCAAACATAAATCAAGTCTTGTAATACACTTTGATCAATAATTTTAAAAAGTATGCAGCACCTTTAATTATTTAAAAGCCACATTTTTCTTAGAGATTTTTCAAACCACATTGGTCCATTAATTAAAGGCTGAAAAATTACATCCATTAGTAAAATAGCTAACTTGAAAAACCACTTTTTAATAAAAATACCAAACTTGGACAACACCCATTCATCATTTCAAAGTCTCATTTTTGTCATCACTCAAACCATATTTTCGTTTAATACTTGAACTAATCATTATATAAATTAACTTTAAATATCCTTATTATTTAGAAAATTATATTTTTCATTTAATTAATTTAATCTTGTCCTTTTATTATATAAAAGCTGAATTTCTTACTATCATAAGGTAACTTAAGGTTTCAATTATTTTCTTCTACAACGCAAAATGAAAGACAAAGATCTCATTTATTTTTAAGCTTTTATAATCAACCATCATTCATCATCATTATCATGTAAACTCAAACAAATTCACTTTTATTTTTAACTTTCCCAAAACTCACATGTATTATCTTATTTATATTTATGGTCAACAAATACTCAAGCACATTATGTCATCAAACATATACATGCACTCATAACCAAATAAAAATCATTAACATACTAATTATCAAATCACAACCATAACATGCATTGCCCTTGTCACATCATTCTTGAATATTCATTTTTTTTTATTTTCTTAAAAATAACATCTTTTTATCAATCCTTTAACAGGCAAGACCAAATCTTTAGCTTTTCAAGTAATTATGCTAAGTTAAAAAAATCAAACTTTTTAAACTACACTTTTTAACACTTCTTTAAGAAAACCTCAAGTTCACTTTTCAAGATCAAATATAATCATGCATATACTTTAATTTCTCTAAAGCAAGCTTTAAAGTTAACATGCATGTACTCAAATCAATCATCAAAGTCTTATTTCCTAGTCTCCTAATCTTGACCGAATTATTGCACACATATAGGTATAATTTTTCAAACACAAAAGCCATAAGGTTCTCATAAAAATCACATGCATGCATCATAAAGCTTAAGATCATCATAAACCACTAACATGCATCTTAGAATAAACTTGATCTTCCACTTTTCCATACATGATCGAACCAAAGCAAGAACCAAGTAAAGAAATCTAGATCATTTATAACATCATGATCAAGCATAAATCTTCATGCATGTAGCTAAAAACTCAAGATCATAATGAATCATTCACATGCATGTAGTCTACAACTCAAAATCACCCTAAATAACTAACATGCATCATAAAATAAACATGTATAAAGTATCATAAGATTAGTTCATGCTTAGATCAAAGGGATATGTTAAGAGAGATTATAACATCATGCATGCATCCTAAATTTCTATATCATGCCCAAACATGCACATGCAAACCAATTCCTAAAGCTAAGCTTAGAGCATAATAATATCCTCATAGTTCTGTTACAAAGCTTCATCAAATAACCATTAAACAACTACCTTAGAAAAATACAACTACAAGCTTTTAAGGACCAACAAAATCTTCTTCCTCTTTCTCCTAGTGATTCGGCCTCCTTCTCCTAGTGGTGGAAGTGACTTTTCTCTTCTAAGCTTGAAGGTGGAGACGGAACTAGAAAGATGAGTTGAAGGTTTCAAAGGGTTGTTGATGGAGGATTTCACTTTCTCCCTCTCTTCCCTCTCTCACGCCTCACTCTCTCTCTTTCTTTCTAGTTCTAGAGCTTGATGGTGCTCTAGAACTCAAGTGTTTGGAAACTTAGAAATGGATGTAAGAATGGGCCAAATGAACTAGCCTTCACCTATTTATAATCAAGGCCAAGTCCATGGGGTTTACTCTCCAAATTTCGGTTTCATGGACCACATGCAAGGGTAGTTTTGTCCTCCCAATTAGTTGCATGAAAATAGTCACTTCTAGGTGGACAAGATGGAGTGATTTAGGGCATTAAGTCTTATCAATGCACCACTCCTTCTACTACAAGGTTTCTAACCTATTTTTCATTTATTAATTTTTTTTTATTTCCTTAGCCTAGAAGAAAATAAATTTATACTCTACCTCCATGCATGTTCGACACCTAGCACACACATATACACTTTGCATTTTCATTTTCCCATCATATGCATTATAATATCATTTTAATCATCATAATAATTCAAATACTTCCATACATCATTCATTATGCAAGCATCCACACATATATTCACCAAATCAAACACACACATTACATTTTTAATTTATTACATAAGATAATTTTTTTTAAGGAGACAAACATTAAGATTAATGAATAAAAACTCCAAAATACACTTTTGAAATGAAATAATAAACTGTAATAATTGGATATAGATACAGTCTCCATTTTATTTTCTAAAATCATATTTTCATGTATATATGATATTTCCAAAAGGAATAATTCATTAGAGGTCTCTAACTATTTTTTTTTATTAATACTTTCAAAATTTGTACTTTACAGACCTGGAAAATAAATTTTCGTAAATCAACCCAGAAAATTATAAAAGTTACATTTTTAAATTCAACATTTTAATACAATAGTTTTCATATAAAGATCATAATTTTCGGAGTTACAGTTAAAAAGTTATGAATTTCTGAAGTTATTAAATCTATTAAAGTCCATAAAGAAACTCATTTCTCAAAGGAATCAAAAATAATAAAATCATGACTTATCTTTTATTAATTGAATCAGTCCAAATTCAATAAAAATCATCTATGAAAATATTTATTCATGATACTCTATAAAAGTTACTACCTTGTTACTTAACCAAATAAAATATTCATCTAAAAAAATCCTTTATAAACTCTCAAAATACATTTTATTAAAATTTATTTATTTATTTAAGTAAGAAAAAATGCGGGATGTTACACAGGTAACGATTTCTTCCATTCTTTTTCTGTTGATAGTTCTTCGTATTTTGCCCTCCTCTTTTTAGGGTTTGAGTTTCGTTTTCCATTTCATTTCTTTTTGCTACTTGTTAATGGAATTGTTCCCTTCTTCTTATGTTTTTACTTCTTTGATTCTTGGAAAGAACTTCATTAGGTTGTGGTGTCTGCTAGGGTTAAGATGAGTTAAGAATCTAAAAACGAAAGTGCAGATTCTGTAGAAATCTTATCTAGTCCTCCCTCACCCTTTAGAAAGGACAGGGGTGGCGAACCTAGTTCGACGGTTGAGCCGTTATCTATCTACTTCCCGAGGGATTTGATTGAGGCGAGGGAAGGGGTCTTGTACTATCGTATTGATGAAAGGGTATAACAGGGGAGGAGAGGAAATCCTGGGAGGACTTCTTTTTGGGGAAACTCAGCCGAGGTTTTTCGAGGGAGGTGATCCCCACTCGATAATATAGCTAAACATAGATCTAAGGTCCCGAGATTTTCTTTTCTCTGAGTGTGCCTCCTTTTCCTCAGGTATGGTTCGTAAGGTGCTCTTAAATCCGATCAATATCCTCTTCCCTGGGACGCAGCGGATTATGAATGGGTTGATAGGGAGATGATCGGTACTCCCTCACAGCTGACCACAGATAGCTCGGTGAATCATGTCCGAGCAATGATCCTTCCGAGTCCCGGAGACGAGGCCAAGACTTCATACTCATTAGCTGACGTGGGTGCCAACGACCGAATACGTACTCGGATAGCTCCAAGGACCAGGTCCTTCTTCTTTTATGAAGAAGTGATAAGTCACCTCGACATTTGAATGCCGTTCACGGTTTTCGAGGTGCGACCTTTAAAGCACCTCCATCTCGATCCTTCTCAACTTCATCCAAATGGATGGGCATTCGCCTGTACTTTTCAAAAATTCTGCTCGTTGGAGAGCTTGGTATGCACATTAGCGCCGTTCTTGTGGTTGTTTTCCCCTCAGGCAAAAATGTTCATGAAAGGGTCGGTTCAGCGACCATGGGTTTCGCTGAAGGCTCGGAACCAATATGCCTTGTTGAGTAAATTTTCCGAGTCTTAGAAGACTTTTAAGCCGTTTTTCTTTAAGTATAGTTTTGTCGGTACCGGGGCATGTTGATCCATGGATGGTGATGTGTAACACCCTATTTAAATTTTTACCCTTATTTAGTTTTAGGACTTGAAAATTTTTCTTTGAATAACATAATAATTTCACTTACATTAATATTTATCATAGTGCCTAGCCAAAATACATTAAATACAAATAGCACCTAAGTGCACCAACTACCAAGTTTGAAAATGTTAATTACACATAGCCGAATTATATAAAGTTCCAGTGTATCATCATGCAAATGACCGAGGACATGGACCAGTGTCCGACCAAATCGACCTACTCTCCCTGTGAGGGAGAGTGAACCTGCTCGGTCGGGGATTGTGCTTGCTCGGACTCGGTACCTGAAAAATGGTAAGGAGGTGAGCATTACACAAAACTTAAGTAAGCAGTTTCTAATATGACATACCGACCTACCAAGTCAAACACAGTTAGGCAATTATACACATAATACTCAGAACAAAACATGCATCATATACAATTATCATCATTTTGCTCGGCCCATACCTATTCTCTCCTGTATCCTTTACCTTTCATTTTTATTCACCTATTTCCTATCATTCTCAGTTTTATTCTTTTATCATGTCTTTTAGAGAAGCGCACACCCAGTATGTGTCTTACACTTTTATTCTCGGCATCGCACACCCAGTGTACGTCTTACACCATCATTGGAATTAGGGAGTGTCCGTCATTGCGTGCATCATCCCATGATGCTCGGCTTATAGCTGCATATATTTGTCTGACGCGGTCATTGCACAGGAACACATCACTGTGTCTTACTCGACCCGGAGCACATCCTAACTGATTCCGTTAAAAGGAATCTTGTGTGAGTCATTACTGCATCCATCATCCCATGATGCTCGGCTTACAACTGCACAGGAACACATCGACTGTGTCTTACGTGATCATGGCATAGGAACACATCAACTGCGTCTTACTCGACCCGTCTCACAATCATTATTCTTTACTTATCCTTTTCCTTTTATTAATTCACTTTTGACTTCTCTAGGCTCATTTCCCTTTTTACCATTCCACTCGTCTTCTTGTTGTAATTTCTGTTATCTAGTTATTATTCCTCATTTAATCTATTACCTAACATTTTACACCATTTCCCCATCTCGGCCACCTATGGTCGGCACGCATACTATCCAAACAGTATCAGACATGCACATATTCATGCTTAACAAAACATACACATATTCATAGTTAATTTAATGGGTTCTTTTTGTTTATTCATTTCATTCTTTAACAATAATCTATATCCACTATCCTATGGTTCAATATCCTAAACTAACACTCATTCTTAGTACTCACTATGAGCACACTAGAAACCCAAACCTAAGCTAAGGTAACACTCACTCCTTACCTCAAAACCGTGAGAGATAAGGTAGAACTGTGAGTTTGAGTCTTGCTTTCTCGTGTTCGAACTCCCTAAATCGTAGTCCCTTGAACCTTTGGTGCCGCCATAACAGAGCCTTAGAAACGCCGAGGAAAACTTGAAGGTTGAGAGGAAGTGGAGGGAAAGATCTGTGGTTCTTAGAAATGGTGGAGGCTTAGTGAAAGTAGAGAGTGAGAGTGTAATTTGTGAGTAAAGGTGGTGAGGATGGTGTCTGAAACTGGAACCCTAGAGAAAGAGATAAAGTAAACGAAGAAGAGGAGTATTTACGTAGGTTAATGTGTTAGCCTTGACCTTGCTTTTATTTCCCATTGAAAAGAAATGTGTGGTCCTGGTGAGAAGCTTCTTTGGGAAGCTTTAGGAACATGTGGCTATGATTCATTGGCTTCTTGAGGAAGCCACCAATAGTGACTTGAAAAGGACAATAGTGATTTGACAGTGACAGACAGTGATTGAAAGAGACGTTTTGTATGTCTGGCGTGGAAAACGATGCGCAAGTTGCTTGTTCGAGCGTAAGCGCTTGGCTCTAGCTAGACATGATAGAATCTCGGTACTCGGACCCTGGGGGAACACCCGCTCGGAATAAGACAGTAAGGTGAAATGCTCAACGCGAGGAGCCGAGACATCTTGGCGTTGAGGTACGTTTGACTTAGTCTCTCGTTAATTGGCTGGTAGAAGGCCGAACCTATGGTCGGTTAATACAAGGTGACTCGATGTGGTCGACTGTACATGGCTAAGACAAATGCGTGAAATCGTCCATTGCGGATCGTCTCGATATTGTAACATCCCGTTATTTCTAATACCTCTAGCAAAATCATTAAATGATTTAATATGATGTTTTCAATATTTGAGTGTCGTAATTAAAATTTTGATTTTATCATTTTAATTGAAATATGTTTTCTAGTCAAAATAAGTATAAATTTGTTATCATACGTTTTCCAAAATTAAAGTAGTACTTTTATTTAGTTTAATTAACATTTTGATAGGGAGCTCAAGTGACAAGCCTTAGAGGCATTTTTATAAATAGTCTCTTCAGAAAAATATGTTTAACTTAATATTTTGAGCGTCCCTGTAAATTTTCATAGTGTTCGGAGGCTGTTTTACTTTTAGCTTCTGGACTGGTTTAATATATTACCGGTTTAAGTTATATATAATAATCTTCTACTTCAAAATTTTAAATATTATATATTATCAAGATTTAGAAAATATATTTACTTTTGAATTTCGATAATTTTTCTTACGCAATAGCTATCCGGAGGGACGCGATAACTTTATTATTTTTCAATCAATTTGGAGTAATTCAAAATACAATATTGTTTTACCTAAACGTATTTTATTTTTAGTATCATCCAACTTTTAGTTATAATTCAACATACCTACACACATTGACTCACAAATGTGAACAAAACATAAAAATATATTATTTTTATCTAATACTACCCACGGTCCCCCATCACCCTATATATCTATTTTATATCTATAGTACATATTAGAGCTGTCAAAACGGGCCGCCCGACCGGGTTCGGGTCGGCCCGCTTCGGGTTCGGACCAAACCGGGCTCGGGCTTAAAAGCCCGGTTGCAAATTGACTACAACAACATAGAACCCAAACCCGCCCTAAGCGGGCCACGGGCTTTTGCGGCCAGCCCGCATCATTTTTTTTTATTTTCAATAAAATTTTTATTAATTCTTTTTTAAATGTCCAAACATAGGTGAATTTAAAAAAAAAAAAAGAAAAAAACACAAAGGTGAATTTAAAAAAAAAATATAACGTGCTGCGTGTTATTATTATATGTGCTAGACGCCTATTATGTTAATTCAAATATAAGAAACATCTACATTTTATTTTATGGAAGTGATGTACTAGTAGCAAGCAATGATTAGGAAATCATGGAGTTGCTTAATCCATCTACTCTCTTCCACCATGGTTCTCAGAGGAAGACTTTATGATCTATGCATCACTTTATGAAAAATATGGATTCAAGCTTGCATTGCAGGTTCGATACAGGCAACGAGACTCACAGTCCAACAATTTTTCAATTTTGTAAATAATGGAACTCATTTTCCATAAATTTCAATATTGGACTATAATTATCATGGGGTAAAAGAATATAACAGTGGGAAAAAAACACACCTATAATTCTAATTTTTTGTTTTTGTTTTAATGTTATATGGCCCGAATCCGCCCGGCCCGGCCCGGCCCTAGCCCGGTTTTTTAAAAACCCGTCCGGGCCGGGCTAAATAGCCCGGATTGAATTTATGTTTCAATATGTGCGGCCCAAACCCTACGCTTTTTCGGGCTTTTCAGACCGGCCCGGCCCATATTGACAACTCTAGTACATATATAAAAATGCCCAGCCCCAGAGTAGAAGAAAGAGAGTGAGAAACACAGAAACAGAAAGAAATAGAGTAAGGGCGAGCAGAGGCGGAAACGCGCGGAGAGAGGCTTTTTGTTTTTTTTTATCTTCCCGGTCCAATAATTCAATATCCAACCGTTCAATCTCAAATCCTTCTTAGGTATATAACTTCTTCAACTCCCTCTATCCATCTACCTAATTTATCTTACGATCCGATAATATTTTTATTATCCCTATATTTTCAAATAAAAGATTTGTTTTGGGAAAAAGTGATATATCTTTATTGTATAATGATATATATTTATTGTTTTGACAAAAATAAGTTTATTTGATATATATTTTTAATGTTATAATTAGTTTTATCATATGTCCCTATTTAGATTCAACACGTTGTTATTGACCTTGACCCTGGAGCAAGTCGCGGATGTAAACGTGGCTCTGTCGTTATTGCTAGGATTTCCAGGTAAGGGGTGACACTTTTCTACACTTTGAGTTAGGGATAGTTAGAGTTTATAATAGTATTTGGGTTTAATAGTTAAATTAGAGTGTGGGTAGCAAAATAGTGCTTGGTAAGAGTTTGATTAAAGATGATTATTGTATTCTTGGTTGATTTTTATATTATTGGAAATAATTATGTTAAATCTGCTTTTATATGCTGTTAAAGTAGGAAGTGAAGAACCCTAGGGAGCTGACTTATATTACTGCACTCTAAGACATACATGAGTATGTCGACTGAATTGTCTGATATCTGTGAGAATTTGTTGTGCAAACTAAATGCTAAATGTGTAAAATTGTGTTTATATGCTAAATGTGTATAATTGTGGCTAAATGCTCAATGTGTATAATTATGGTTAGACGCTACATATGTATTATTTATAAAGTATGGCCAATTATCCTAAGTTAGTAAACCCAACCCAATTGGTATAAAGTATTAAAAGGTTTGATTATTAAAAACAATTTAAAATGAACTAGAAACACGTGCATTCAAGGAGTAAGGTGGACGTTTAGGAGTACGGGGAAAAACATACGTCGTTTTCGATTGATGAAGGCAAAAGTAACTAGATTGTGTCATTGAAACAATCGCCGAGAATTGTTGTGGAAAACTTTGATCTGCCAAAGGACACGGGTTCGCCACCCGTGTTGGGGATTGGTTTTATGCAACCATAATAATTCTGTCAGTTACTTTGGCTTTTCGTGGCCAGTTGAGGGTGATTTCTGCTAAAGCCAATTTGGACAAATCAAATCAAATTGTATGAGGGACCTTCCTATGTGGAGGTGACGTAATGTGCAAGCGGGTGAGCGAAGGACCTTCCTAAGTGGAGGTGAAGCACCCAACTAGAGGTTGAGAAATGCTTACTCCTGATCGGTTTTTCCCCGGAGTGGAGGGGCAAGTGGGTGAGGAAAAGTATAAAGTGTTATTATAAATGAAATGGAGAAAAGTGCATGCATTGATATATATATATATATATATATATATATATACATATAGGTTTAATTCACTGAATCCAATGAAAGTGTTAAAGTGTATAAAGTAAAATGGAAAGTGTAACATTGGATTCAGGAATTAAATCATAAAAGTGTAAAGTTTCATTGCATGTTCATGTGTTTGAGCATAAAATTATAAAATTATTATAAAGTATATGTGTAGTATAATGGAATGAAACGAATTGTGAAAATGGAAATGAATGAATGTGAACGTGGATCTTGGATTGAATTGAATGTTTTCTCTGCTATGTGAATGTGGTGCATTTTGTTATTCCATCCTTTAATTTGATTATTATTCCTGCGTTTTATTATGGACTATTTATTATCTGCTAATTCACTGTGTTTTTGAAAAGGTCTCACCCTTAGTGGTTAACATTTTAGGTGCAAAATCAAGGAGCTTGAAGATCAGAGTGCGCAACGGACAAGTCGAAAGAAGGGAATTCCAGTTGAAGCTATGTATATTATGAATGAATTCCCCCAATGTGTATTATAAACTTGTTTTGTAAAAAGAAATTTTCAATTCATTATTTTATTTTAAACTTAAGTTTGTTAATCTTTTAATTATAAATCGGGGTGTTATATTTATTGTATCAGAGCAGTTCCTTCCTTTCGGCCTGAGGAAAAGTGGTCCCTAACTCACTGCGAACACTCTTATCTCGAGCTTCCTGGCCAAATGTGAGACTTATATATAAGTGAAAATTTTAATGTTAAGTGGTGGTTATATATGTTTGATGTTACTGTTGAATATAATGGGAATTAAATGTGTGGTAATTGATATCTTATTTTGATATACTTGTTGTGCTTGATGAACTGGAGTGGTAATCTAAATGAATTCAACGGAATAGGTTTATGTTTGCAAATGGGAATGCTGACAATTGATAAATTGAGAAAAATAATGTTTATGAACATAAAAAGAGAAGTGAATTGTTTGGAACCTAAGTGGATCCCTTAGGGATTCAAAGAATCGCATATTTTAAATGTATACCTAGTTGCAAACAGGAAACCTAAGTGGTATAAAATGATTGATAGAAAGTGAAAATTTTAATTTTAGGTTAACTAAAAGTCAAAGTTTTATACAAAGGAAATCTTGTTAATGCCAAGGCATTCAAAATGAAGTACAGGAACTCAAGCTGGATTGCGAGGACTAGTACCACCGATTAAATGTAGTGTTGGATCTGGCCAATCCGACATTGTATCTATCGGGAGGTGAAGTCGTCGAAATCTAGGAGTTTGTACACTATCGTGAACTAGTAAACGATTTCCTATGTATGAAACCTTAGAGCCAGTTCTTTTATGTCTTGTTTCTTTGCTGTGTTTATTTGTGAATGATTTTAATGTATGTTTGTTGGGTAGCTTGGTGTCAAAGTAATTGGAGGTGATTAGAAATGAAACCGAATGGATTATCAAGTTATGACCTCGATACTAATCCAACCGAGTGATTGAAGTCACACTGGTTAGACTAGTATCTTAGAGAGAGAAAAAGAATGTTTATATTAAAGTAGTAATCGGTTTCATGGCTACTCTCGATTCAAGTGACTGTGACACCAAATGTGGAATAAGAATCGAGTACCGATCGATCGGATTTAAACAGCTGAACTATACCAACTTGATTAACTAGTATAAAAGAAACTTTTTGCCCAGCTTGGGAAGCGGTTCGAACCCAATTGAAAGGTCCTCGGAATATGTCTATATGCGGAATAGTTTAGTGTTAAAGTAAGCGGACGAGGATTAGAGGTGGAACCATGAGAATCAAAAGAGTTTATTGAATCGATACTAATCTAACCAAGTGATTCAGTTCACATTGACTAGATTAGGATCCATGAGAAATAAAAAGAACATTTATGTTGAACTGGTAGCTGGTTCCACAACTAATTAAGTAATTCCGATAACTTTAATACTGAACGAACGATAGGTAAGAAGTTCCTATCGATTAAACTTGAACCCCGAGTTATTTATAAATGGAAAGAGGTTTACTTAATTAAAAAGGGGTTTAAACTCAATTGGGAGGTTCTCGAAGCATTGTGGACTAGATTGATAGTAATGTATGTGCATAAGTAGGCATAAGTATATATATGAGTGCATTCATAGGCGTAGGTAGTTGTAATTAGTTTCTTTGGTATATGTATATATGAATATATGTGGTCCTCCTTTCTCTATTTTCTCAGATTTTCCAGTTGATGATCGATTATCTCCTTTAAGGTAATCGATTATCACCCTAATGCAACATCCAAGGAGATTCTCCAGGGGTCTGATAATCGATTATTCCGCCCCCCCCCCCCCCAAGTAAGTGATTACTTCACTAAACTCTCAAAGTAATCAATTACTTCCATGAGGTAATCGATTATCATTGATGCAACAACTGAAGTGGTTCTACCAGGGAGCTGGTAATCGATTATCTCCCTTAAGGTAATCGATTACCTTTCCCCAAATTCACATTTTGGATTTCCATCACCATTTTTGAAAGTCTCAAACCATTTTGAGTTGTGTCGACCAAAGGCTTTGCATTTGGGAATTATAATCTAAAACTATGAATATGTTTGTATAGGTATATCTATATATGAAACGTTCTTTTTCTTGAATCGTTTTAAGGAGATTTTCAAACTAAACTTTGAGAATATGAATAATAGTGTGTATATATATATATTTTTTTATTACATGCTTATGTTTGTATGCATGTATATTCATATACGTATACGTAAAGTTTTGTTTTGCCTTGCTTCATTTTAATAAGAATTTCTCGGAAACTATGCAATGATGGTTTTTTCCCCATGATATCCCCAGGAGAACCATAGACTAAACCAAAGATTTCGATATGTATATGTGCTTGTGGTTAGGTGCTTGTTGGGAAATCAGGGATTTTAAATGAAAATAAATGATTTGGGAAATTGTATGAGTCTTTTAAGGTTGAACCAAAGTTTTTAAATGGAATTTCAAACTTCTTGGAGCAAGTTAGCATTTTAAATAAACGTGACATTTTATATTGCAATTAGACCTGACAGTTACAGTGTTTTCCTGTACTGTGAACGAAGGGTAAAATCGAGTTTAACGTGCCCCGAATCGGTTTGAAAACCTTACACAACCTTTGGGGCTGAGTATATGTTTAGTCCCTTTAAATTTTGAGGTTCTTTGGAGTTTGTTTACCACCTTTAAAGAAATCTAATTTAGGTTCAGCTCTTGCTATTTTTAATGTTTGGACAAAGCGGTTGTAAAACTAAAGCTGAACCTAATGAACTCCGAGTAACCTGAAAATTTACCATGATGTTCTTCTATATGAAGGGACCCAACTTGTAAAAACTTTTATGACCTTTGAAATTGAAATCAAATTTTGTTTTCAAAAGTGCCTTTTTATTTTCAATTATATGGTTTTCTGACTTTGGGTTGTTGCATAAATCATGAAAACCATATTTTTCTAAACTCTTTATTAAACTAGTTTTGAATGTGTGTTGTTTGTTAAGAATGTGTATATAGATGTAAGCCTGAACCTTAGGTTAATCTAGGGAGATCAGGATTAGGTTAGGAGGAAGTAGAGACTGCCCAGGTTAGTGTTTGCAATCATGTGTTGATATGAAATGTTGTTGTGCATGCTTGAATTTTGAATGATGAGTATGTACTAAATGCCTACTTGAACAATAAATGTGTTTGATTAGGGCTTAAGAGTAGTACCTAAGTTGTGTGTCTTTAGGTAGATTATGATCAAACCCCTGTTGATGCTGTCGTTTAGATAGCGTGTAAGAATAGAAGTAGGTGTCTCTGGATCCGGCAGCTGTTAAGTGATGGTGCTATTTGTAAATCTGACAATGATGTCACTATTGATGGATGTGAGATTGGGACTGATGCCTCGATCTTTACGTTTATTAATGGTCGATATCGTTAGAAGTCTTAAAATGGCACAGAACCAATCAAACATAGAAGGCAGAAACCAGCCTGACTAGTACCCCTTTTCAGAGGTTAAGTGTAAATGTCTGGGAAAGCCTAGATGATCTTAGACACTATCTCCAGAATTGTGCCTGATTTTAGAAACCCAAGGCCAATTGAGAGTCTTTCTGGTAAGACTCTTGAAATGTTTGGCGTTCAAAGGAGTAAACCTTGCGAACCTTAAAGCTTTTTCGGGTCAAACTAACCAAATTGAACCATAACTTGTATTCTTCATTGAGTGCAAGAGTTCAGTGTCGTACTAATGCAAGGTAGTATGTCAATTCCAAGTGGGGGAGTGGAACCAAAAAGAAGTGAGTGTCGTAGCCAAAAGACCTTGCGTTTGGGACGGTTCTCCATTCAAAGAATTGAACGGAATTTCGGGGACGAAATTCCAATAAGTGGGAGAGAATTGTAACATCCTGTTATTTCTAATACTTCTAGCAAAATAATTAAATGATTTAATATGATGTTTTCAATATTTGAGTGTCGTAATAAAATTTTGATTTTATCATTTTAATTGAAATATGTTTTCTAGTCAAAATAAGTATAAATGTGTTATCATACGTTTTCCAAAATTAAAGTAGTACTTTTATTTAGTTTAATTAATATTTTGACAGGGAGCTCAAGTGACAAGCCTTAGAGGCATTTTCATAAATAGTTTCTTCAGAAAAATATGTTTAACTTAATATTTTGAGCGTCCCTGTAAATTTTCGTAGTGTTCAGAGGCTGTTTTATTTTTAGCTTCTGGACTGGTTTAATATATTACCAGTTTAAGTTATATATAATAATCTTCTACTTCAAAATTTTAAATATTATATATTATCAAGTTTAATATCAAGATTTAGAAAATATATTTACTTTTGAATTTCGATAATTTTTCTTACGCAATAGCTATCCGGAGGGACCGGTAACTTTATTATTTTTCAATCAGTTTGGAGTAATTCAAAATACAATATTGTTTTACCTAAACCTATTTTATTTTTAGTATCATCCACCTTTTAGTATCATACACACATTGACCCACAAATATAAATAAAACATAAAAATATATTATTTTTATCTAATACTACCCACGGTCCCGGTCCCCCATCACCCTATATATTTTATATCTATAGTACATATATAAAAATGCCCAGCCCCATAGTAGAAGAAAGAGAGTGAGAAACACAGAAACAGAAAGAAATAGAGTAAGGGCGAGCAGAGGCGGAAACGCGCATAGGGAGACTTTTAGTTTTTTTTTTTTTTTTTTTTTCCGATCCAATAATTCAAGATCCAACCGTTCAATCTCAAATCTTTCTGAAGTATATAATCTCCTCAACTCCCTCTATCCATCTACCTAATTTATCTTACGATCCGTTAATATTTTTATTATCCCTATATTTTCAAATAAAAAGATGTTTTGGGAAAAAGTGATATATCTTTATTGTATAATAATATATATATTTATTGTTTTGACAAAAATGAGTTTATTTGATATATATTTTTAATGTTATAATTAGTTTTATCATATATCCCTATATTTAGATTCAACACGTTGATATTGATCTTGACCCTGGAGCAAGTCGCGGATGTAAACGTGGCTATGTCGTTATTGCTAGGATTTCCAAGTAAGTGGGGACACTTTTCTACATTTTGAGTTAGAGATAGTTAGAGTTTATAATAGTATTTGGGTTTAATAGTTAAATTAGAGTGTGGGTAGCAAAATAGTGCTTGGTAAGAGTTTGATTAAAGATTATTATTGTATTCTTGGTTGATTTTTATATTATTAGAAATAATTATGTTAAATCTGCTTTTATGTGCTGTTAAAGTAGGAAGTGAAGAACGCTAGGGAGCTGACTTATATTATTGCACTCTAAGACATACATGAGTATGTCGACTGAAATGTCTGATATATGTGAGAATTTGTTGTGCAAACTAAATGCTAAATGTGTAAAATTGTGTTTATATGCTAAATGTGTATAATTGTGGCTAAATGCTCAATGTGTATAATTATGGTTAGACGCTACATATGTATTATTTATAAAGTATGGCCAATTATCCTAAGTTAGTAAACCCAACCCAATTGGTATAAAGTATTAAAAGGTTTGATTATTAAAAACAATTTAAAATGAACTAGAAACACGTGCATTCAAGGAGTAAGGTTGACGTTTAGGAGTACGGGGAAAAACATACGTCGTTTTCGATTGATGAAGGCAAAAGTAACTAGATTGTGTCATTGAAACAATCGCCGAGAATTGTTGTGGAAAACTTTGATCTGCCAAAGGACACAGGTTCGCCACCCGTGTTGGGGATTGGTTTTATGCAACCATAATAATTCTGTCAGTTACTTTGGCTTTTCGTGGCCAGTTGAGGGTGATTTCTACTAAAGCCAATTTGGACAAATCAAACCAAATTGTATGAGAGACCTTCCTATGTGGAGTTGAAGTATTGTGCAAGCGGGTGAGCGAATGACCTTCATATAGGTTTAATTCACTGAATTCAATGAAAGTGTTAAAGTGTATAAAGTGTATAAAGTAAAATGGAAAGTATAACATTGGATTCAGGAATTAAATCATAAAAGTGTAAAGTTGCATTGCATGTTCATGTGTTTGAGCATAAAATTATTATAAAGTATATGTGTAGTATAATGGAATGAAACGAATTGTGAAAATGGAAATGAATGAATGTGAATGTGGATCTTGGATTGAATTGAATGTTTTCTCTGCTATGTGAATGTGGTGCATTTTGTTATTCCATCCTTTAATTTGATTATTATTCCTGCGTTTTATTATGGACTATTTATTATCTGCTAATTCACTGTGTTTTTGAAAAGGTCTCACCCTTAGTGGTTAACATTTTAGGTGCAAAATCAAGGAGCTTGAAGATCAGAGTGCGCAGCGGACAAGTCGAAAGAAGGGAATTCCAGTTGAAGCTATGTATATTATGAATGAATTCCCCCAATGCGTATTATAAACTTGTTTTGTAAAAAGAAATTTTCAATTCACTATTTTATTTTAAACTTAAGTTTGTTAATCTTTTAATTATAAATCGGGGTGTTATAGATATGCTCGGCTAAGATGGTATTTGGTTCAGTTGGTGTAAGGCCCCAACTGAAATCTTGGGAATGAGACACGGGTGCTAGTAGTCCGCCCCGTGTTCGATTCTCACTAAAAACATCCCGCTGGGAGAGCCAGCCACGCAGCTCGATCCGGATTAGTCTCAAGAGCTCTCTGATATTAAGGGTGCTCTTGGGGATACCGGTGGTTCTGCAAGGAATACGGACCCAAAAAAAAAGGTGGTCTGATCAATTGTACTCGAACTATTTTACTTTTCCTTAAGATTTCTCCTATTCTAACATGTTTTTCTCTCAATGGGTCTCAACTTATTTCTATGATTTCCATTATTTTCGATCAGAACTGTTCTAATTATATTGGGTATTAAATTCAATATGTTACATGATGAACCAAGGTTTCCACTATCCTGGTCGGAAGAGTTCTTTATTCATTGGACCAAGATCTATACCAGTGATCGGAGAAACTTGAGCCGAGCCAAGCGGAGGATGTGTAACTTTGTCTTTAATTACTCGCTCTGGTCTTATTTATAAGACTCTTTTGGAATTTTTCACTCACAACAAGGAGAGTGAATAAATTTGTTAGTGGCATTGGAAATATGAAAATTTGATATACTTTTTCAAAACTATCCCTATAATTATTAGGGGAACTATAAAAAGTGTTGACTTTATAGGGATGTTAGTGAAAAGAAGTAATTAAATGTTATTGAAAATTGGAAAAGGGTCTTATAAATATGACCAAAATAAAAATCCCAAAAGAGTCTTATAAATAGGACCGGATGGAGTATTTAGACGCCAATGGCATTATAGACATTAGGAAAATTGTAAATCTTCCGCAGGAGTTGGTCAAGGGCGAATTGGATATATACTTTTTTTTTTTACCGACTCTTTTGTCATTTTTCAGAGAATATGGCCGGTTCAAGAATGGTTGAGCTTGCCAAAAAATCCCGCAAAAGGAAAGCCACCACTAGTGCTGATGTGTTTGAGACTTCCAGTCCAACGCCCGTTCAGTCCCCGGTTTTGCCGGTACTCCTCCACCTGCATCTGATCAACCTCCAACGCTAGTGGTCGAGCATCAGACTATGCCTTCTACTAATGATGTTTTGTCTCCTGAAGCTTTTCTTTAAAAGAAATCAACGGTTGAGAAGGGGAAATCTATGGTCAGTGAGTCTTCCACCAGAGTTGCCGAAGAAGAGGTGGCTGAAGAATCTTGACCAGAAGCTGATGCGGTGCTGACCAGCTCGATCTAGGACCGAAAACATGATGAAAAATTACCCAAATTTATTTGTTCGGAAGGGAACATGAGGAGGTTCTCGGAGCTTAGTTCGATTGATTGTGTTATGAACGGGGACGGGATAATCTTTGTTTCGAGGACAGAGTACCTCCTAAGAAGAAAAGAGAGAGATTTAGGGATTAACTTTTTATTTGATTTGGAAATAGAGAAGACAATACCTTAAATAGAAATTGATAAACCTAAAAGTGATCTATGCCCTACATGTGACACAATCTTAAAATACGACAACATTCTAGAATAACAATAATAATAATAAGACTTACTTAATTATTAAACTAAATACTTAACTAAATACTTATTCTATTCCTTTTCTCCACATGGGCCAAATAACTCATTTAACCAACCTATTAAGTTGACCCAATATCATATCATTACCTACCCCTTAAAAATCAACATTGTCCTCAGGGTTTTTATTTTGTCACCCCAAGGTCTATGGATGTCACCCCATATGTATAAAATATACCTATTATGTCCTTTTAAAAAAACAACTTTTAATACGGATCGTAAGAGGTACTTACGACCTGAAGGTCGTAACACTCCCTTACGACATTTTAAAAAACTAAGTTTTACCACGGATCGTAAACAGGTGTTACGACCTAAGTTTTTTCACAAGTCGTAAACAAGTGTTACAACTATAAAGTCGTAATAGTTATATACGACTATATAGTCGTAATAGTTGCATACGAATAAGTTGTCTTTGTTTATCATTCATAACTGTAAAATCACTTAGATATAAATGAAACACATCATGCTTGCATTTGTTATAATTTATTTATCTACACATGACTTGCGGCACTTTGCAGAGAGGCGGCAAGCTGGTATGGGAGGGAAGACATCATCACCAAAGGATCTTGCTTTACATCGGCAGAGAGAGCGGACAAGATTTGCATCTCCCAACAAATAATATGTATTAAAGCGTTCATCATTTTTTCATGAATGGGGTCTAAGTAGCCGTTGGGAATGCAAACTCAGTGTCAGCTGCATTTTTGTTGACGGTGTTCACTTTATTATACCAGATATGGTGGCCATTCTCCCATTAGACACAACTCACTTGCTCAATTATGTATTTCAATGTGTCAGCCAGAAGAGAAGCCTCAGTGTTCTTCCAAGTGAAAAGCATTTTATACAAGTGTCGTATGCAACTATTACGACTATATAGTCGTATGTGACTATTACGACTTTATAGTCGTAACACTTGTTTACGACTTGTGAAAAAACTTAGGTCGTAACACCTGTTTACGACACGTGTTAAAGCTTAGTTTTTTAAAATGTCGTAAGGGAGTGCTACGACCTTCAGGTCGTAAGTACCTCTTACGACCCGTATTAAAAGTTGTTTTTTTAAAAGGACATAACAGGTATATTTTATACATATGGGGTGGCATCCATAAACCTTGGAGTGGCAAAATAAAAACCTTGTCCTCAAGGTTGAAAAATAATATTAGGGCCAAACTATCCACTGAAAATGTCTCTTTGTCATAAAAATATTGGTTGTGATAGGCCCATAATTCGTGTGCCCCATGTTGCTCCATAATCCCAAAATTAAAAGAAGATTGGTCTGGTATGTGCCCAATAGTGATGGACCCATGCGGTTTATCAAAAGTATCAAAAGCAGGAATGGTTCATGCGTCACGGTTTCTCCAAAGCATTAAGGGGGCATGCTGCACGGTTTTGTCATCATCCAAGGCATTTAACAAAAACAGTAAAAGGCCATGCTGCACGCTTTTGGCATGTTCCCCATTTTCGTCCTTCTCCCCTCTTTCAAGTCCAGCAATCACCATGTTCTTTTGGAAATTTATTTTCGGCATGTCATATGTAACATCCTAACTTTTTATACTTTAATACTTTACTTTCTATTAGTGATTTCATTAGAAAATATTTGGGGTTTTATAACAATTTTGGCGGAGTTTACTTTAAAATATGGAGTTTCCCCAAGTTAACTTTGTATCTGTCATTCCAGATCAGTTTATTTGTAACAAAACTATAATTACATTGTAAGTGGTTGTGACTTACTCTGAAATAATTTAGAAAAGGATATTTTTATATCCTTCACAACCATTAATACATTTAATCAAAATAAATGTTTTTATAAAGTCTTTTCTACAAAAATAGAAGTATCCTTAACTTGAGATAAATAGTTCAAAATTAAATACAACTTTAGTTAATGAAAATAGTTTACATTACATTATCCTAGAATGATTGCAATATAAATGAGACTACTAAAGTCTCAACAAATAATATACTCTCCTTATGTAAGAGTATACCTTCTCGGCACGGAAGCAGTGAATATCTTTCTCCAATGGTACCTAAAATGGTCAACTTAAGAAGTGAGTAATTTGAATGATAATCAAGGAAAACACTTGAAATAACAGTAATAAGACATAACTAGACATACCCACACACATATACTCATATTCATTTATCATATTCAACCATACTATTTCTATACCTTATCATTTAACTATTTCATTACACTATATATATATATATATACACATTTCAGTATACAATACCAATACATAACAATGCTTTAATGCTCAAACATATGAATATGAAATGCACTTTATACCATTATGGTTTAATTCCTGAATCCAATGTAACACCGTACCGTTTAACTTTATCCACTACAACACTTTAACACTTTCATTGGATTCAGTGAATTAAACCCATTATATAACAATGAATGCACTTCTCCATTTCCAATAACAATAACAATTGTAATTTTCCTCACAACATTTCACCCTCCAACTTTGGGGAAAAACCGACCAGGAGTAAGCATTTCTCAACCTAAAGTACTTCACCCCTTTAGGGTTCGTCATACCGCACTTCACCCCTCTAGGGTTCGTCATGCTAGCTTGCACAGTACTTCACCCCTTTAGGGTTCGTCATACAATTTGGTTTGATTCGTCCAAATTGACTTTAGCAGAAATCACCCTCAACTGGCCACGAAAAGCCAAAGTAACTGACAAAATTGTTATGGTTGCATAAAACCAATCCCTAACACGAGTGGCGAACCCGTATCATTTGCAGAATCAAAGTTTTCCACAACAATTCTCGGCGATTGTTTCAATGACACAATCTAGTTACTTTTGCCTTCATCAATCGAAAACGACGTATGTTTTTTCCCGTACTTATGGTCCACCTTACTCCTTGAATGCACGTGTTTCTAGTTCATTTTATGTAGCTTTTTGTTAATCAAACCTTTAATACTTTATATCCATTTGGTGGGGTTCTCTAACTTAGGATTTATGGCCATACTTTATATATAGTAACAATCACACATAACAACAATAATGATCATAACCATGCCATTCATTCATTTAATTCCATAACAATTATAACAATTTATTTCTAACAAAACCCTAAGTTCATAACATATATTCTCATATTCAACATATAAAACATACAAATCACACATACACATAACAAAAATACATCTACTTATGACCTTATTACTATCATTAAGTCCCTTCCCTAATTAAAACCAAAGTACTCCCCCTTACCTCTTGAAGAGAAGAGGAGAAATTGGGGTTATCTTGGAACCCACTTACCAACTTCGATTCCTAGCTCCTTAGCACTCCAATCCTTGTCCTCATGCCCGATCTAAGACTCCTTGAATGATTGGAACCTGTAACTTCCCGAATTTTAATTCTAATAATAATTAGAATAATAGTAAGATTTGGAAGGATTATCCTAGAAGGGATTTAAAATGATGGATTAGGAGTTCTTTGAGTGCCATAGAGGAGTCAAGGAGCATTGGCATCGAAAAGCAAATTTAAAGAAGACCAAACGAGTGTTAAAAATCGATTTTTCGGTGTTATAAAACCCCAACGTTAGGAAATTCAAAATAAAAGATTTAAGACTCCAAACACAATTCCCACCGTTGGATATGAAGATATGATTTTTAGGAAGTTACTCGTCAAATTTGAGCAAGATCCGACGGTGAACGAAGAAGTTATGGCTATTTGAAGTTGGGAGAAAATAGCTGAAAAATAGAAAAATGAAGTAGCAGTATCTGCTCATTTCGCTTAAGCGAAAATATTTCGCTTAAGCAAAAATGGTCCAGTAGCAACACATATGGGGTTCGCTTAAGCGAACAGATTTCGCTTAAGCGAAATTACTTCGATCTGAAACATTAAAAACGCGTTTTGGGGCTGAAACCCACCCCCAAACCCCCATTTTTCTTCCCCCGTTCCACCCTCCTCCGCCCTCCTCCTCCAGGGCAGCCACCACCACCCACAACCACCACTCTTCACCTTTCCATTCCCTCCTTCCCTCACATTCCACCATCAACTCTCTCTCTCTCTCTCTCTCTTTCTCTCTCTCTCTCTCCATTGAGCTCTCCCTCTCCTTCTCTCTTCACCACCACGGCCGCCGCTGCCAAGGCCGCCACCGCCACCTCCACCACGAGCCACCATCACTATTCCTCATCACCACCATCAAATCTCCCTCTCCCTCTTCCCCTTTAGCTTGGTCTTTCTCTCTCCCTCTCTTCTCCCTTGTCGGCCGCCACAACCGCCGCCTTGGACCACCGCCACCGTGGCCGCCGATCGAACCACCACGGGCCACAACCCCCATAGGTCCTCCCTCATCCCTTTTCCTCTCACACCCACGAGCTCTCTCTCTCTCTCTCCACGGATCTCACCGGTGCCGTTATCGGTCCATGATCGTGCCGGGCTCGTGTCGGGAACCTCAAAGCTCGAAGCTCTTGCCTTGGTCCAGCCGCGATCATTCCCACTAACGAGGAGCAACACCGACGCCGTCATCGTCGCCGAGCTAAAACCCAGGTTTTATTTAAAAAGCCCGAGGTAAGAGGGTTCGCGTTACCTTTGCTTAAGAAGTAAATTCTAGGATTATATAGTGGTAGCTGAGAATAGGGTAATTAAAAAGTATGTTAATGAACCATAGGGCACCCCGTTGACAAAGATAAACTAAATAAAATTGAGACGAGAAACCACACCCTAGGGAATAAAATGTATGAGCATGGAATAAGTCCCGGAATGGATGAGCGTGTTTAGGATATTGAAATAGTTAATATAAAACAAAATGTGGGAAATTATAAAGTAAAAGCTATAGGGGAGGTAAAGGAACAAAGAGGGTAAAAGAGAGTTTAGAACAAGGAATAATGAATGCACGCGGAATAAATTAGGGAAGAGAAATAAAATGATGAATTAAGATTTAACATAAAATAAGGAAAACGATAAGAGGATTTACGAAAAGATAAGAAAACTAAGAGAACGCGTTATGAGGGAGAATTGGGTAAAATAATGTAATAAGAATTGAAAATCTAGATTAAGTGAGTTGAGCAATTAAAAATAATATAGTTAATGAAATAGGGACAATGAGTTGGATAATTGATTGAGATGAGGAAACTGGGAAATAACTAAGAATTAGTAACGAGAACTAGAATATACTATATTTGACCGTATTGATTAGAGTTGGATAAGATTGGGGGAAACTAACAAAGAGAAAAAGAATGAAGTAGAAAACGTAGAAAATGTGATAAGTCATAAATGAGGATAAAGGCTAAAAGATTTAGATGAGAATAAATGAATTATTTAAATTATAAGAAAAAGAAAAAGGAAGAAAAGAATAAAAAGGAAAAGAAAGAAGGATATTGAAAAGAGTGAAAAGTAAATAATGTAATGATAAGTCTATAAATAAGGAAATGAGAGAAAAGAGAAAAGTACAAAGAAAGAGAAAAAGAGAAAAGTACAATGAATCAGAAAAAGAGAAAAGAGAATTAATTAAAAAAAGAATAAAAGAGAACGGCTGATGGTCTGTTGAACTCAGTCATAAAGAAAAGATAAACGGTTGATGGCTGCTGGACTCAGTCATAATGGAAAGATAAACGGCTGATGGTCTGTTGGACTCAGTCATAATGGAAAGATAAACGGCTGAGGGTCTGTTGGACTCAGTCATAATGGAAAGATAAACGGCTGATGGTCTGTTGAACTCAACCATAATGAAAGATGAACGACTGATGGTCTGGGGGACTCAGTCATGATAAAAGATAAACGGCTGATGGTCTGTTGGACTCAGTCACAAGAAAAGGAAAACGGCTGATGGTCTTTTGGACTCAGTCATATAGAGGAAAACGACTGTTGGTCTTTTGGACTCAGTCATAATAAAATCAAGTGGCTGATGGTCTGTTGGACTCAGTCATGAGAAAAAGGAAATAGATAAAGAAAAGAGAAAGTAGAAACGATCAGAGAACTGTTAGAGAATCAATAATTAAAAGAATGTGAGAATAAGTGAAGAACTAAACGAGTTTATTTATGTGAATAATTGTGAATAAAATATATTAATAATTATGTAGGCTTAGTTATTTGCTATGTCTTCTTTTAGAATTTATCTTTTTAACTTCTGTGTAATGCTACCCTTCTTGATATCATTTTACAGGTACGGGAGCGGAGCTTACACTGTTGCGGGCCGAACTGGAAACTCTCCACTACGTGGAGTGAAATTGTGATACCCGAGTGGATTTTTTTACATTAAAAACTATTATTTTTGTAATGTATAATATGTGTAGTTATATGCCCTGAGACTGGTACTGATCGGGCGTTAAGATCTGAACTGGTTTTTAATCTATTATGTTTATGTTTTTAAATAATTCTGGACTGACAGGTTTTTAGAAGGAAATTTTTGGGAAGTCCGTAAAACAGAGGAAACTCTGCCAGATTTTCGTAAAACTTTTCAAAAGAAATCAAAAGTTAAAAAGAATTTTCAAACTCTGATTTTATTAAAAACTAAAATTAACTATTAAAAGCGAGGATGTTACATTTATGGTATCAGAGCAGTTTCCCTCGGCCTTGGAGTTTGGACTCACAACTCCTATTGGTTAATCACCCCGCGAGTAATCAAGTGATAGTGTCAAGTCTTAGAATAGATAAATAGGTACACTTAATTTAAGAGTTTTTAGTTAATTGTGGAATAACGTGTTCTTTTTCCAGAACTTAGTCACCATGCCTCGGAGACGTACTCGTGATGATAGGATGGCCGCGATACTTGAGAATCTGGTCCAGATGAACCAGAACCAGTCTGAAACCGTAGCAACAGCCGCAGCAGCAGTAGCATCCGCACTCCAACAACCAGCAAACCCAATCGACATTGATTGGCTAGCTAGGTTCAGGCAGAACGACTCGCCCAAGTTTGAAGGTGGCTACAATCCTGACGCAGCACAGAGATGGCTCCAAGAATTGGAGAAGATTTTCCGCACAATGTCACCGCCCACGGATCAGATAGTCCCTTTGGCGGCGTACATGCTCACTGGAGAAGCTGAGTATTGGTGGGAGCGTGTACGAAGGGAAATGGAGATCGCTAACCAGGAAATCACCTGGGATGTGTTCAAAATCAGGTTCTTAGGGAAGTATTTCCCGGAAGATGTCCGCCGAGAAAAAGAACTGGCGTTCTTGACCCTGAAATAAGGGAACATGAGTGTTGGAGAATATGCTGCACATTTTGAGGACCTCATCCGATATGCCGGAAGCTATAGGGATGCTGATGAAAGGACTAAGTGCGTTAAGTTTGAGGACGGGCTTCGCACTGAGATTAAAATCGCCTTTGAGTATCAGAATGTTGCTAACTTGTCTGACCTGGTAAACATGGCTAGCACCTATGAAAAAGGATTGAGACAGCAGAAGTTGGAGCAACGAAACAGGAGTATGCAGGGTGCTGGAAGTTCTACCAGGGGAGAAGGACCGATGCAAGAACTAGGCCCACATGCTGATATTGATGCTATGGCAATGGTTCCCAGGGGTGCGGACCATAATGTGGCTATTCCAATTGCTAGGCCCTTATGTCCACACTGTGGGAGATCTCACAAACGATTGTGTTGGCCTATGAATCAGCTAAGGAAGGAGGGTCTTTGTTATCACTGCGGACAGTCGGGACACCGTGCTGCAGACTGTCCTGGGAACACGCAGAGCGATGAATGAACTCACCCGAGGTACTTTTAAGTGTTAACTATATACCAAATATTTATTTAAAATAGTGATCTAGAATGTTTTACATAAAGCATACATATTCAATTTAACTTAAAAAGAAATCAATAAATAATAATACATTAGTTAAAGTTTCGCCGAACACAGTGATGGTATTGTCACTGGTAGAATGTAAGGTTAGAACTGATCACTCTGATTCTTACATCTGCTAGGGGACGATAACATCAACAAACTTGACGATGATGTTTCTATTGATAGATGTGAGATTGGGACTGATCACCTCGATCTTCGCAACTATTAGTGGTCGATATCATTGACGTTATCCAACAAAATCAGGACAGACAGATAGGAGCCTTAAGCCAGTGCACCCACCTACTATTAGTATAGCCGCGAATGGAACTCGCGAGAAGACCGAGCCGAGCGAACCCGTAGTAACCGTCTTTAGACTTCATGGAAAGCCAAACTAAAAGCCCAAAACTCATCAAGCATTTCATTAAGAACTCAAAGTGGTTATTCGCGAAAAAGACGAAACTGGATGAATTAGTAGGGTATCCACACCAAGACCGACCCAAGTAAACGAGTGAATCGTGCTCACCATTAGGAATTAGAGTTCAACTAAGAGCTTAATCCACTTTCCAAACTCTTCCCTCAAAGGAAGCAAGTGTAGCCATTGCACTATGTGCCTTCATCAAGACCAAATCAAATCAGCGGTAGTTCCATAGAAAGTGCATCTTTCGATGACTCTCTGCTGAAAACGCACACTTAAGGATAATCTCCATTGTCTTCTTGCTTGACATGTATCCAGTACATCCTGGGTCGTCGTATGAAGACTATGAAACCCATCCTTGAGTGCTTCGTGTTTCTTCTTTTCATCTTCACTCTCTTCAAGTTTCAAGCGTCTCAGATATACACTTGAGAATTCACCAAGACGTAGGAACCCAATGTAGTTCTATGCCTATCGATGGATAACAATCCACGTGTCCTTTCTAACCTTGGATACCGATCGAGAAGCTTACGTTCGAAATTCTGAATAACGAATGAACATACCCCCAAGCATAGATATAATCAAGTATGTTGATGCTAAGTGGGGGAGGATTTCAATCCAAGGAATGGAAGATGGAACTTTAACAACAAGAAAATGGTGGATCCTATCCGAGTAACAAGGTGGAATGCAGAACGGTAACGAAGCGTAAGGAAGATTGCATCGAGCCGGACTCAATGTCCGATGATCATACCATAACCCGTAGGGCTAATGAATAACTCACCCCAAACGCTCCGCATTAACTGTCGAAGAGGTTCACGGAGAATGGAACGAGAATTAAACTAAGAATCAATCAATACCTTCTCGGACCATCAGACAATTGGGTAATAGATTTAAACCCTGACCTTGACCCTTAAGTGGAATCGACCCATAGGAACCCCTATACCAAATTGAAATCGCTAAACGAACGGAAAGGAAGTACCGCCGGAGTAAGAAACGAACAGGGAAAGAGTGGTGTCGCGAAGTGGAGTCTCACTTAAGAGGTTATGTCGGAGCACCGCAAATAATTGTCTCAGTCTCTTAAGGCTTTGTGTCTTACGCGGATTCCTGAGTGACTGAGATAAACCATACCTGAGGCGAGTAATTATATCACATAACACTTAACTTAGAAATTCCTCAAAGGGAAGATTGGAACCGGAGGAATTAAAATGACAAGGTCGGAAGTTATGTCAAGGGATACTCCTTCCAGATAAGGTACAACTGGAATTTCGGGGACGAAATTCTAATAAGTGGGGGAGAAACGTAACATCCCGAATTTTAATTCTAATAATTAGAATAATAGTAAGATTTGGAAGTAAGGATTATCCTAGAAGGGATTTAAAATGATGGATTAGGAGTTCTTTGAGTGCCATAGAGGAGTCAAGGAGCATTGGCATCGAAAAGCAAATTTAAAGAAGACCAAACGAGTGTTAAAAATCGATTTTTCGGTGTTATAAACACCCAACGTTAGGAAATTCAAAATAAAAGATTTAAGACTCCAAACACAATTCCCACCGTTGGATATGAAGATATGATTTTTAGGAAGTTACTCGTCAAATTTGAGCAAGATCCGACAGTGAACGAAGAAGTTATGGCTATTTGAAATTGGGAGAAAATAGCTGAAAAATAGAAAAATGAAGTAGCAGTATCTGCTCATTTCGCTTAAGCGAAAATATTTCGCTTAAGCGAAAATGGTCCAGCAGCAACACATATGGGGTTCGCTTAAGCGAACAGATTTCGCTTAAGCGAAATTACTTCGATCTGAAACATTAAAAATGCGTTTTGGGGCTGAAACCCACCCCCAAACCCCCATTTTTCTTCCCCCGTTCCACCCTCCTCCGCCCTCCTCCTCCAGGGCAGCCACCACCACCCACAACCACCACTCTTCACCTCTCCCTTCCCTCCTTCCCTCACATTCCACCATCAACTCTCTCTCTCTCTCTTTCTCTCTCTCTCCATTAAGCTCTCCCTCTCCTTCTCTCTTCACCACCACGGCCGCCGCCACCAAGGTCGCCACCGCCACCTCCACCACGAGCCACCATCACTATTCCTCATCACCACCATCAAATCTCCCTCTCCCTCTTCCCCTTTAGCTTGGTCTCTCTCTCTCCCTCTCTTCTCCCTTGTCGGCCGCCACAACCGCCGCCTTGGACCACCGCCACCATGGCCGCCGATCGAACCACCACGGGCCACAACCCCCATAGGTCCTCCCTCATCCCTTTTCCTCTCACACCCACGAGCTCTCTCTCTCTCTCCACGGATCTCACCGGTGCCGTTACCGGTCCGTGATCGTGCCGGGCTCGTGTCGGGAACCTCAAAGCTCGAAGCTCTTGCCTTGGTCCAGCCGCGATCATTCCCGCTAACGAGGAGCAACACCGACGCCGTCATCGTCGCCGAGCTAAAACCCAGGTTTTATTTAAAAAGCCCGAGGTAAGAGGGTTCGCGTTACCTTTGCTTAAGAAGTAAATTCTAGGATTATATAGTGGTAGCTGAGAATAGGGTAATTAAAAAGTATGTTAATGAACCATAGGGCACCCCGTTGACAAAGATAAAGTAAATAAAATTGTGACGAGAAACCACACCCTAGGGAATAAAATGTATGAGCATGGAATAAGTCCCGGAATGGATGAGCGTGTTTAGGATATTGAAATAGTTAATATAAAACAAAATGTGGGAAATTATAAAGTAAAAGCTATAGGGGAGGTAAAGGAACAAAGAGGGTAAAAGAGAGTTTAGAACAAGGAATAATGAATGCACGCGGAATAAATTAGGGAAGAGAAATAAAATGATGAATTAAGATTTAACATAAAATAAGGAAAACGATAAGAGGATTTACGAAAAGATAAGAAAACTAAGAGAGCGCGTTATGAGGGAGAATTGGGTAAAATAATGTAATAAGAATTGAAAAGCTAGATTAAGTGAGTTGAGCAATTAAAAATAATATAGTTAATGAAATAGGGACAATGAGTTGGATAATTGATTGAGATGAGGAAACTGGGAAATAACTAAGAATTAGTAACGAGAACTAGAATATACTATATTTGACCGTATTGATTAGAGTTGGATAAGATTGGGGGAAACTAACAAAGAGAAAAAGAATGAAGTAGAAAACGTAGAAAATGTGATAAGTCATAAATGAGGATAAAGGCTAAAAGATTTAGATGAGAATAAATGAATTATTTAAATTATAAGAAAAAGAAAAAGGAAAAGAAAGAAGGATATTGAAAAGAGTGAAAAGTAAATAATGTAATGATAAGTCTATAAATAAGGAAATGAGAGAAAAGAGAAAAGTACAAAGAAAGAGAAAAAGAGAAAAGTACAATGAATCAGAAAAAGAGAAAAGAGAATTAATTAAAAAAAAGAATAAAAGAGAACGGCTGATGGTCTGTTGGACTCAGTCATAAAGAAAAGATAAACGGCTGATGGTCTGTTGGACTCAGTCATAATGGAAAGATAAACGGCTGATGGTCTGTTGGACTCAGTCATAATGGAAAGATAAACGGCTGAGGGTCTGTTGGACTCAGTCATAATGGAAAGATAAACGGCTGATGGTCTGTTGGACTCAGCCATAATGAAAGATGAACGGCTGATGGTCTGGGGGACTCAGTCATGATAAAAGATAAACGGCTGATGGTCTGTTGGACTCAGTCATAAGAAAAGGAAAACGGCTGATGGTCTTTTGGACTCAGTCATATAGAGGAAAATGACTGATGGTCTTTTGGACTCAGTCATAATAAAATCAAGTGGTTGATGGTCTGTTGGACTCAGTCATGAGAAAAAGGAAATAGATAAAGAAAAGAAAAGAAAAGAGAAAGTAGAAACGATCAGAGAACTGTTAGAGAATCAATAATTAAAAGAATGTGAGAATAAGTGAAGAACTAAACGAGTTTATTTATGTGAATAATTGTGAATAAAATATATTAATAATTAAGTAGGCTTAGTTATTTGCTATGTCTTCTTTTAGAATTTATCTTTTTAAGTTTTGTGTAATGCTACCCTTCTTGATATCATTTTACAGGTACGGGAGCGGAGCTTACACTGTTGCGGGCCGAACTGGAAACCCTCCACTACGTGGAGTGAAATTGTGATACCCGAGTGGATTTTTTTACATTAAAAACTATTATTTTTGTAATGTATAATATGTGTAGTTATATGCCCTGAGACTGGTACTGATCGGGCGTTAAGATCTGAACTGGTTTTTAATCTGTTATGTTTATGTTTTTAAATAATTCTGGACTGACAGGTTTTTAGAAGGAAATTTTTGGGAAGTCCGTAAAACAGAGGAAACTCTGCCGGATTTTCGTAAAACTTTTCAAAAGAAATCAAAAGTTAAAAAGAATTTTCAAACTCTGATTTTATTAAAAACTAAAATTAACTATTAAAAGTGAGGATGTTACAGAACCTCTATGGAGGTGATTGCACAATTAGGGTTCTTATGGGTGATTTGGGTATTGAATGAAAGAGGAAGAAATAGGGGTTTTAAGAGAGGGAAAATCATTAAAACATGATGGGGGGAACGATTTATGAAGTTGATTTAGTGTGGATTTGAGTGGCTTGATCGATTGAAACATTCTAGGGTTGAGAGAGGGGAAGAATCGTGGAAGAGGGGGAGGGGGAGGAAATGGTGAGAAATGAAGGGAAAATTGTGTTTTTATCAATCAAAACTGCAGATTTTCGCCTGCTTGCTTAAGCGAAAACTGGAAGCGATCAGACTTGATTTCCTGTGAGTCATTCGCTTGGGCGAGTAGAAACTCGCTGGAGCGAGTAGAATTCAGCTTCAGCATGCAAATTTCAAAATGTCATAACTTTTCGTTAACCGTCGGATCTTGCTCAAATTTTGAGATAAGCATCCTAAGACACTTATCTTCACATCCAACGGTGGAATTTGGGTTTAGAGCTATGGATATTTTATTCCTAATTTCCTAAGATCCTATGTTCTTTAGTTCTTAAATAACTCTTCTAAAATTCATTTCTAAGCTAATTCTACCTCATAAAACCTACCCTTAGCTAAATCCTACATTCTAAACACATTCTAAACATCTCTTAGCACCTCTAAACAAAATCAAAGACTTGAAAACAACACTACCCTTATCAAAATTCTATTAACTAAGGCACCTAATGATTTGGTAAAATCGGGGATGCTACATCATCATCATGGCAGTAGTGTGGCATGGTCGCGGAGGAGAGTGGAGCCGGTGACAGAGACGAAGGTGCTCGCGGAGGAGCAAGGAATGGTTCTCTCGGCAGCGGAGTTCGTGGCGGAGAAAGGGATGTCCTCGGTGGCGCGCGAGGTGGCAGGGAGCTTGCTTCTCCTTTCTTCGTGTTCTCGTCAGGGGCTACGTCTAGCGGCATAGACGGTGGTCGCCATGGCGGATCTTGAAGAGGAGGTGCTGTCCATGGTGGAGCTCGCGGTGGCTCGAACTCCACCCTCGGAAACGAAGTTCGTGGCAAAGGAAGAGATATCCGTGACCTAGATAGTAGAGGTGAGCTTGGTTTCTGGAGAGAAGAAGAAGATGGACGCGTCTCAGTGGTGGCCGAAGGGGTTGCGTTGTTACTGTAGATCTGACGATGGCGCCAGTGGCGGCTCTTGCGGCAGAGAAGGGGGTGTCCTGGATTGCTCTCGGTGGTTCTAGAATGTTCCCCTTCTCCTACTCCATTTCTGACGTCCAAAGTGGTTGCCGATGGCAGATCTGGAGGTGACAGCCATGGCGATGATTTGGTGGTTGATGGTGGTGGTGCGGTGTTTGCTGGCTGCGTCGATACGGTGGTTGACAGCGGTCGACGTTTGGCTTCTAAGTAGAGCTGTCAAAACGGGCCGCCCGACCGGGTTCGGGTCGGTCCGCTTCGGGTTCGGACCAAACCGGGCTCGGGCTTAAAAGCCCGGTTGCAAATTGACTACAACAACATAGAACCCAAACCCGCCCTAAGCGGGCCACGGGCCTTTGCGGGCCAGCCCGCATCATTTTTTTTCATTTTCAATAAAATTTTTATTAATTCTTTTTTAAATGTCCAAACATAGGTGAATTTTTTTTAAAAAAAAGAAAAAAACACAAAGGTGAATTTAAAAAAAAATATAACGTGCTGCGTGATATTATTATATGTGTTAGACGCCTATTATGTTAATTCAAATATAAGAAACATCTACATTTTATTTTATGGAAGTGATGTACCAGTAGCAAGCAATGATTAGGAAATCATGGAGTTGCTTAATCCATCTACTCTCTTCCACCATGGTTCTCAGAGGAAGACTTTATGATCTATGCATCACTTTATGAAAAATATGGATTCAAGCTTGCATTGCAGGTTCGATACAGGCAACGAGACTCACAGTCCAACAATTTTTCAATTTTGTAAATAATGGAACTCATTTTCCATAAATTTCAATATTGGACTATAATTATCATGGGGTAAAAGAATATAACAGTGGGAAAAAAACACACATATAATTCTAATTTTTTGTTTTTGTTTTAATGTTATATGGCCCGAATCCGCCCGGCCCGGCCCGGCCCTAGCCCGGTTTTTTTAAAACCCGTCCGGTCCGGGCTAAATAGCCCGGATTGAATTTATGTTTCAATATGTGCGGCCCAAACCCTACGCTTTTTCGGGCTTTTCAGGCCGGCCCGGCCGGCCCGGCCCATATTGACAGCTCTACTTCTAAGGACTCAAGCCAGAGGGTGAGGTTGGCCATCTTCACCGTGATATCAGACTGAGTCGCAAGGACAAGGTCTAGCATCTGATCGAGTTTTAGGACATCAAGGTTGTCATTCTCGGGGTCCAAACCAAATGTGTGGTTGTCGGTCATGATGAGGGTGCTGGAGGGAGTTCGAATCGATGAAAGCACCAATTGTTATGAACGGGGACGGGATAATCTCTGTTTCGAGGACAAAGTACCTCCTAAGAAGAAAAGAGAGAGATTTAGGGATTAACTTCTTACTTGATTTGGAAATAGAGAATACAAGACCTTAAATAGAAATTGATAAACCTAAAAGTGATCTATGCCCTACATGTGGCACAATCTTAAAAGACTAGAACATTCTAGAATAATAATAATAATAAGACTTACTTAATTATTAAACTAAATACTTATCCTATTCCTTTTCTCCACATGGGCCAAATAACCTATTTAACCAACCTATTAAGTTGACCCAATATCCTATCAGATTGCAAGAACAATACTCCAGTTCTGACCAAGCAATTGCTGTGCAGCGGTTGCATAACTCATTTCCTCAGTCAGTCTATGGATATTTTCATGGGGATCCATCCTGAGTAAAAGGACACTCAGAGACTTTCGAAGGCTCGAGAATCAAGTCTGAATGATGAGCTCAATCGTTAGCGCTCCCAGGTTGAGGTGTTAAAGGCTGACCATGAGGTGATTAAGGATCAGGATCAGCTAAGGGCTTCGAAAACGGCTGCCGAGGAGGCGAAGAAAGAGGCCGAAAATGCCAAAGTTCAAGCCGAACACACCCTTTGATATCAATTTATGCTAATTAGGATTGCTAACAACAATGATAGTTGCTTTTATGCATATATGTTTATGACTTGTAGAAAAAAAAGTATATGTTTATGACAAAATAATTAATTTTTATAAAAATTACATAAAGTTTTAATTAAATTAAAACCAGACCCAACCGAACCAAAACCACATCTCTTTTTTTTTTTTTGGGATTAGATGGTATTTGATTTGATGATGTAATTAGTCTGATTCAGACCAAACCACATGTATATTTTATAATTAGATCGAATAACTTTTTGTTTCAAAATTAAACTGAATCGAACCAACCCGCGAATTCCCCTAATTTTAAATATCAATTACTCCCTCCTTCCTATTTATTTGTCGTATTTCAAACAAAACACGCATTTTAAGATATTTAATCATTACTTAGATTTTCAATACATTAATTATGTTTTCTTCCACTATACTCTTTTTCTCTCTATAATCATTACTTTTTTTTCATTACTTACGTAAATCAATAAACATAAAAAATAACATTTAATATATTCTTGAAATCATTAAAATGACAAATAAAAAGAAAAACATAATTTCTAAAAAAATGACAGTTAATAAGAAACAGAGGGAGTATAAAGCAAGGTATGACTCATTTGGTAATAATGATATACTCCCCATGTTCCTATTTATCTGCCCTATTTCAAACAAAACATATCCTTTAAAAAATGCAATCATTACTTATATTTCCAATACATAAATTATGTTTTTTCCACTATACTCTTTCTTTTTCCATAATTATTACTTTTTCTCTACTATTTTCAAAAATCAATATTTTATTAAACATGAGTAAATATAAAAAATAATATTTAATACACTCTTAAAATCATTAAAAGAACAAATAAAAAGAATTCAAAAATTTATCAAAAAGACAATTAAATAGGAACGAAGGACTGTATAAAAAACATGAAGTTAGAATTACAGAAAAGAAATGTCCATTGTTACTCGCAGTCATCAAGAAATTAAATTTAGCCAAAACCAAGATTAATCAAATCTCCGCCGTTGGTTCCACTCAAAACCTCAGGACCAAAACATCTCCCATGAAAAAAAAAGCATCATATAAATATAACGCGTTTTCGTGACTCCATCCCGTGCTTGAGAGAGACATTTCAAGACAAAAAAACATTAGTGCGGAGTGCCGCCGCGGCAGCCACGGATACTTTTCCTTTCTTTGCATTTTTTTCAGTCATTCCTTCACCTCGTTCTTCAATAATTGCATTTCCGCCATCTGAAGCTCTTTCTTTCTCAGGTTTTATTTTGTTTTTTTTCTACCATTCATTCTTTGCTGTCACATATTGTTTTTTTTTTTTTTTAAATTTTTTTTCTTTTACAAGACTAAATCCGAATCTTGCTTAATGGGAATCAAGCTCCAGAAAAGAATTTATGGGCCTTAATAAATTTTATTTTATTCTTTAATGGTTTATTTGCTAGTTGTTTTTATTTTCCTCAAGAGAGTAGGAAGGGGAAGGGGAAGGCATAGGAACCGTAAAATGTAAAATATTATATTTCGAATAATATGCAGTTTATTTGAATGTGCATTTCTTTTGCAGATCGAGCTTCGGAAAGTAGAATCAGCATTTCATAATAACGTTCTTAGATCCTTAAGGGCATTGCTGTAATTTGTCGAGAAAACTTAACTTGGAAGAAAACATGGCCGCAAGCACTTTCCAGCTTTGTGGTGTTAAAGGCAATGATGTTGCTGTTGCTGTAGCAACGAGGAGAAGCTTGCATTGCGAACCTCGAATCAGGTTCGCGAAATTCGCGAAATCAGGAGTTTTTGTTTCTGGTGAGAAGGTGACATCATTGTTAAGTGTCACTTGCAAGGCAACGACAACGAAAAGTGACGTGCTTGTTGAGAACAACAAGAAGAATAATAATAATGCGACCGAGGAGAATGATGGGGACTTTGATGAAACCGAAACAAGTAGTAGTTTCACTTGTGTCATGAAATTTGGTGGGTCGTCGGTTGCGTCTGCGGAGAGGATGAGAGAGATTGCTAATCTTATACTAAGCTTCCCGCAAGAGAGGCCTATAATTGTTCTCTCTGCTATGGGGAAAACAACGAACAAGCTTTTATTGGTAATGCTTTGTTTCCATGGTTTTTTTGTTACTTTGTCGATTTTCGCTCCTTGTTTATTTTACGAAAATGGTAGAAGCGATGAAGGAATAAAGAATTTTTGTCACTGATTTCTTCGCTAGCATTGATGAGCAAGAAAGACGCTTTGTTTTTTACCTGCTGCTCAAGAACTATTCTTTTATAAATGATGTTACTCTTTTTGTTTTGTTAGGCTGGAGAAAAAGCTGTCAGTTGTGGTGTTATTAATGTCTCCGAAATTGAAGAGCTTGGCTTTATAAAAGATCTGCATCTCAGGCAAGAGCAATGGCTCTTCTTTTATGCTCCTCCAAAGTGTAACAAGAATGTTAGAGAAAGAAAATCGACTTTTGTTTTTTAATTCATTATTATATTCTCACTGTGTGTTCTTATCTATCTCATTCAGGACTGTGGATGAGCTTGGAGTGGATAGAATTGTTATTGCAAGTGAGTTACCTTTGTTAGTTAGATTTGACTCGAATTTCCCTTTTTTAGTTGAGAATTATGATTATCAATATTCAAGTCTATTCTATGTCCGCACATCCTGGAGAAGCTTGTAAATTGAAGAGCTTTTATGGTTGCCTAGAAATTAAATATTGTAATATCCCATGCTGGTGGCATACAATGGTTTGAGGCTTTGAGCTCGTTATGCAATACAGCTTCACTATGAGATAATTGCTTGATAACTGATTTAGAATAATATTCATGCTTATGAATGATACATGAGATCATAGGAATAGGATTGCTTAATGTTTACCTGGTGGAATTAAAGTGAGTCAATTATTCAATTATATTTATTGCAATCGTATACCTGTTTCTAGCTTCAAGAAGTATTGCAAAGGCAAGAAAAAGTCTAAACACACTAGCAGTTTTCAGTTGCAATAACAACATTAACTGTGACTTTTTAATACATTTATACTTATTGAAAGTTTTTCATCTTATTTTATCAAGTCATGGATTGAACTACTCTCTCTTGTTGGTAACTGAATGTCATGTGGTTTAAACTTCCAGAGCATCTGGAAGAATTGGAGCAACTTCTAAAGGGAATAGCTATGATGAAAGAGTTGACTAAACGTACTCAAGATTACTTAGTTTCCTTTGGAGAGTGCATGTCCACTAGGATCTTTGCTGCTTATCTTAATACAATGGGTGTTAAGTCTCGCCAAGTATGTTTTTCTTATTTACATGTCTATTATGTATTCACTGCAACTAAGTAGTAGTTAGGCTTTTTATTTCTAATGAAGGTAGTATAGATCTGAATTCTGAATGAACTCTTCAGATTTTGGTTTTGTAGTCCCTGATCATTGTGATTTGTTGCTAATTTAATTTTATTGCAGTACGATGCATTTGAGATAGGTATTATAACAACTGATGACTTCACAAATGCGGACATTTTAGAAGCTACTTATCCTGCTGTTGCAAAGAGGTTACATGGTGATTGGGTCTCTGATCCTGCAATTCCAATTGTTACAGGCTTCCTTGGAAAGGTCTTTCTGATGCCTTGCTTTTTGAATCCTTTACTTTTCTTCTTTTCCAAGCTTGTGTTGCTAAAATGAAAATTTTAAAATTTTGTGACTCGATTTTTGAAGGCCCGGAAATCATGTGCAGTGACGACACTGGGTAGAGGGGGCAGTGATTTGACTGCCACCACAATTGGGAAAGCATTAGGGTTGCCTGAGATCCAGGTTTGTATATAAACACAAATTGAGTAAATCAAAATGGGTATAAAAAGGACATAATTGATTTTGGTCACTTAAACAGGTATGGAAGGATGTTGATGGTGTCCTAACCTGTGATCCAAATATATGCTCTCAAGCAACACCTGTCCCATATTTGACATTTGATGAGGCTGCTGAACTTGCTTATTTTGGTGCTCAGGTATGTTATATTTACATATCTAGTTCAGTTGATAATATGGCACCACAATCTTATATGGTTATAACCTTTTATTATTATTATTATTATTATTATTATTATTATTATTATTATTATTATTTACAAATTGTTGCATTCATTCTTAGTTCTGCATTAGTGGTGACTGTTGAATCATGCTTCTAAATGCTTTAGTTTAAAATTATCAGATTATTTGTTTTTAATGTGTGATAACCTCTCTCTCTCTCAGTTTTTTTTTTCCAAATTGTTGCATTCTTAGTTCTACATTAGTGTTGACTGTTGAATCATGCTTCTAAATGCTGTAGTTTCAAATTATCAGATTATTTATTATTTGTTTTTAATGTGTGGGTACTTTAGTTCTTGATTTATTTGATAGACAGTGAAATAAGGTATCCTTCAAAATACAGAATAACTGAATTTGAAAAACAGAGACTTTACTGAAAAATGAAACAAAGCTGTCCAATCTTTGTACATATCAGAATGTAAACACCCTTAAAACAATGATGATGAGAACAACATGGAGAAGCCATGGACACAACAGTATCCTCCCTTAAAAAAGCCCTTGAAGGTAAGCACATGCTTCTCCATGGTAGAGAACCACATAAAATACAGCAACAGATTATTAGGATCCTTGCTCATACCAATTCTTTAAAATGTATGGGAAAAAACTGCTCTGAGGTGAAAGTAGACACTAAATGTCTACTAAATGTGGTCCTGTGTTTTGAAACTAAAAGTAAAGCAGCTTCCAGCAATGCTAAAATAAGTGGTCCTGTGTTTTGAAGCTAAAAGTAAAGCAACTTCCAGCAATGCTAAAATAAGTGGTCCTGTGTTTTGAAGCTAAAAGTAAAGAAGCTTCCAGCAATGCTAAAATAAGTGGTCCTGTGTTTTGAAGCTACACTAGCATGAAACAAACATATTGGAGAAACGGCTATGTAGCTGTTTGAATCTGCAAGATGTCATCTGAATTAGTCTTAACGAGTGCAATAATCCAGCTGTAGAAAATTTTGGACCATCATTCTTGTAGAACTTGTGCACGTGTTCTTGAAATTGCAATACTGCTGAGTTACACAACAATCAAACTTAATGCTAACAGGCTTATTAAGTTAGTGGGATAAGTTGACTAACATATAAAAGTTTTCTGAATAATACAATTAAATACTACTCCTTCCGATACTATTTATAAGACCCTTTTGGGGTTTTTATTTTGGTCCTATTTATAAGACCCCTTTTCAATTTTCAATAGCATTAATTACTTTTTTTCACAAACACCCCTATTAAATCAACACTTTTTAGAGTTCCAATAATAATTATAGGGGTAGTTTTGAAAAAATATATAAAATTTTTACATTTCCAATGGCACTAACAAATTTATCTACTTTCCTTGATGAAAGTGAAAAACCCCAAAAGAGTCTTATAAATAGGACCGAAGGGAGTAATACACTAACATTTAGATATTATCAGCCGTTTGTAAGTGTGAAAAATATTAATTGACCAGGATGCATGAACCTTTTAAGGGAATGTGAGGCATGTATAATCTCAAATTGTCAATTCTTTTGCCCGCTCTACAGAGACATGAGGAGCATCATGGATGTCCAAGAACAAGAGAGGATCTTATGTTTTTTTTTTTTTTTTTTAATCATTGAACAATTAGAATGAAGGAGGCATCGTTCCATATAAAATTAAAAAAATAGGAAATGGCGAATTATGTATGCTGGATAGGCAACAGATATGGTAGAAGCACTAAAGAATGAATAGCTCCTTCCAAAGAATAATCTATTAACTTGCATTTGAGTTTGGACAAAGGAAGGGATGTACTAGAGAAAAATTTATAAGGGTTTGGGTGCGCGATACTGATGTTGTCACTAGGCACATCATTCTACTTATTTTGATGTAGGCTAACATGAAATTGTCTAGGGAGTTTAGTTTTGGACCTGCATGGGATTAGATGCTCAATCAATGTAGGACGCTTTTAAATTCTAGCTGCATTACTTGTTTGGTATCAAATGGTTAACAAGAGGTCAATTTGTTTATTGCCCATTAATTAGGCACTCCTAATAATCTCAGATTTTGTTCCATTAATAAGCCTGTGTTGTGTATCAATGTTTACGTGTGAGTTACCTCTTTTGTTACTAAACTCAATGCGTGGGTTATCGCTCATTGTCTATAGTTCTGTTTTATGGAGTAGGATTGTTGTATATCCAATTTATAGGACTTGTCCCTTGAAATATCAGAGTAGTCTGTCAAAGATTATTGTAAATCATTTCTTTCTCTTGTTTGCAGGTTCTTCATCCACAGTCTATGAGACCTGCTCGAGAAGGTGATATTCCTGTTAGGGTTAAAAATTCTTATAACCCTAATGCTCCTGGTACTCTCATCACCAAGGGAAGAGATATGAGCAAGGTTTGTGAATTTAGTCTTGGCATAAATAATTTATCCCATTATCTTAAGGAAGATTTCAGAGTGTTAAGTTTTTCTTTTCCACTTGAAGGCAGTATTAACCAGCATTGTTTTGAAACGCAATGTGACCATGTTGGATATTGTAAGCACACGCATGCTTGGTCAGTTTGGCTTTCTTGCTAAGGTGAGAAACCTAATGCCTGTCAGAACTGTTCTCCTAGTGGTTGATTGACTTGATTCGTTTTCAGTGTTCATAGTTCGTACTTTTGCAGGTGTTTTCAACCTTTGAAGATTTAGGCATATCGGTGGATGTTGTAGCTACAAGTGAAGTCAGTGTTTCCTTGACATTGGATCCATCAAAGCTATGGAGCAGAGAGCTAATTCAACAGGCAAGTGTAAGACATTGTGCTTCTTTCAACATTTTGCTGTTAGTTGATGAGTTATAACATTCTAGAGGTATTTTCATTTCCTTTTTTCAAGTGTCCATGCTAGCATTGTTAGATGATGTGTATCTGTTTGATCATTCCTAGTGTTGTACTGATGGATGCATGCATCCATTACATAGATTGAATCAGTTGATATTCTTGGTCTTTCAACAGGAACTTGACAATGTTGTTGAAGAACTGGAGAAAATTGCTGTGGTGAAACTCCTGCAGAATAGATCCATAATCTCTCTCATTGGAAATGTTCAGAGATCATCACTAATATTGGAGAAGGTAGTGTTATACTCTGTTTATTTGAATACTAGTTCCAAGATTTATCTTGTAGTTATTTCCCTCATGTTGAGATGTAGGGTGTGTTTGGATTAGTAATGATATGAAGATTGTTTCTATAATCAATTATATGTATAATCCTTTTTAAAAAGTCACCACGATGAAATAAACTTTATCTTTGGATATGCTAGCTGAAAAGCAACTTTAAGATAATATGTTTTGTATGAGTTATATAAAAAAAATCTTTTTATTGTAAAGTCAATGCAAAGATATTAAATTTTGCTTTAAATCACGATTCTCAAACACTCTTATGGAAAAAAGTATAAATAAAAAAGGGTTTTGCTAACAAGTGTTTAAGATTATTAGATATAGAACAAATATCATAAGTCCACCGTTTTTCTTCTCTTGGGAACATAGAAAACAACATTTTCCAGAATCTTTTTACTACATGTGATTCCTTAACAATTGCCCTAAAAAAATGCTTTTTACCATATGAATCTTTTTTCCATTTAATCATTTTACCTAAACATGTCAGTTTTATCCCAAAACAGCTTTTATCCCTTTTTTTCTGGAAATAATTTATCAATTCCCAAACAAAAGTTATTTAATCGTTATCTGGGCCTTCTATCTGGGGAATGTCGTGTACCGTTGAAACCAGCATATTGAAATGAAATACACAGCTTGTTTATGTGTTGTTCAGGTGCAAGTTAATTCCCACCCACATGCAAGAGTATATATTTTCTGTAATCAGTTGATGTTTAACTCTTTTCGATGGTAACACTGGACATTACTGATTGGCATTTTATTGCAGGCATTTCATGTTCTTCGAAGCCATGGCGTTACTGTGCAAATGATCTCTCAGGGTGCATCTAAGGTGTCGACTTAATCAACTTTATTTTATTCTTCATTATATTTGCTTTTTGGAACAATAGGCTTTTTCATCATCAGAACAAGCAAAGGCTTGCATCAATCACTTTGGAGTGAGTGCCTATTGACATTATCTTCGTAAAAAGAAGCATGGTTGTTGCCAAATAACATATTTTGTATTATTGATAGCATAAAATTTCCTCTTAAACAATTTCACTCTTAAAAATTCTTATGGCCAGGCTTTGAGCATAAACTAGAGGCATCTCAATACAAGTCAAGTATCTAAAAGTTTTTATTTTTCATGTATTCTGTCTGCTACTGTTTTGTTTTTGGCAGGTGAACATCTCCTTGGTTGTAAATGATAGTGAAGCAGAGCAGTGTGTTAGGGCTCTCCACTCAGTCTTCTTTGAGAGTGAGCTCTCAGAGTTTAAGAAGGAATACAAAACTGGAAATGGTTCTTGTCTTGAAGTATCCTAGGGACTAGTTAGGACCTCAATTTCCTTGTCATAGAGATATATGCCACAGTAATTAATGATGCCTAGCTAGCATTTTCAGCCCCATCTGAAATTGTGTTGTTGAGATGTAGCAGAACAGTGTAATTTATGGTTAATAACATTGGTTGGGAGGAATAGCAAAGTATTCTTGCATACTATTCTTTCTGGTCTTGCTAGAGAGATAGTTGTCTGTATTCTTCATAGTTGCCGATTTACCAGCTGTAAGCAATCGATTATTATACCATCTTGTTGGATAGGACGCCATGCAAGAATCAACGTAAGTTCCTCGCACACAGAAATGCATTAGGGGTTGAAATGCCATATGTGGGAGGTATTATTATGCATATGATATTTTCATGTTTTGGGTTGAAATGCCAATTTTTTTATAGTAGTTATTGAACTTGTCCCCTGCAAAATAGGCCGTCATAGTTCGTGAATATAAGAGTTTAATTCAATTCAATCAACAAAAGATAACAACAAAATCAACTAATTGGTCTACAAATTGCAAATGCTGATCAATAGGTGATTAGTGATACATACTTGTTTTCTCTTAAGCAAAGACTAAGGTTGAGTTTTGGGCATCAAGAAAATCTACTAGTAGAGCTAGCACTACTACATTGTGAAGACTTCTGACTCGAACAACTTGCCTTCTTTGAAGTACACATGTTATTGGACATAAAGCAAAAAAAAACTCATCAATGTGGCAATGGTGGATTTACAATAAAATATTTTGTTGTATGGACATAGCCAATTTATTAATGACTAAATTGTCACTCAGATCTCTTGAATTTATCTTAAAATTGGCTTTAGTCTTTAAAATTACAAAAATTGCTTTTAAGTTCTCGGATTTGCAAAATGTTATGCACATTAGTCCTTGGCTGTCAAAGTTGTTTAGAGACATTAACGGCAGAAATACATGGCATGTTAAGGACACAACTCTTTGTTCAAAATAGTGAAGGGCCATTTCGTTTTCCAATGCCTTTCCGAATAGTCCTTATTTTTAACTCATACTCATCAATGTGGCAAATGGTAAAGTAGCAATAGAATGTTTTGCTGTATGGACCTAGCCAATTTATTAATGACTAAATTGTAACTTATGTCCCTGAATTTACATCAATGTTTATTTTAGTCCCTAAAATTACAAAAATTGTTTTTTAAGTCTTTCGATTTACAAAATGTTATGCACGTTAGTCCTTGGCTATCACAATTGTTAAGGGACATTAACGACAAAGATACATGACACGTTAAAGACATAACTCTTATTCAAAACAGTTAAGGGTCATCTCGTTTTTCAATGCCTCTTATTTTGTATAAACTCGTTTTGTTATAAACAAAATGACAATTAATTATGTCAAAATGACCGATTACCGTGAAGGGCTAGCTGGTTATTTACCTCAAAAAATTCTAGAAATGACAAGTAAATGAAATGAGATCAAAACCATGTGTAATATTAATACTTTCTTTGTTCCTAAGGATTCCAAATGATCGGATTTAGAAATATACGACATGGCATCATATGATTATTCAAAGTATGTGCTTGTAAGAGACATATATATATATATATATATATATATATATATATAGTGTGTGTGTGTGTGTGTGTGTGTATGTATGTAAAGTCCATGAGAAACGGATGGAGATATCAGATAGAAAGAAAATAGTTCATGAGAGATGGACACGGACGAAGGCATCAGATAGAAATAAATGAATAGTCCGTGGGATGCGGATGGAGAATTGTGTAGCACGTCGCACTGATGACATGCCGAGCGAGTGTTGCACCACTAGTGAGAGGCCGGGCGGAGGCACACCCGTAAACCTAATGTGCTGATTAGTTATTGTGCAACACTTAATACCAGTGAAAAGCCATATAGTGTTACACCACCGGTGAGAGGCCAGGCGGTGCACACCTGTAAACCCAGTGTGCCTATCTGATACTGTGCATCACTTCGTGTCGGCAGGCGAATGTTGCACCATCGGTGAGAGGCCGAGTGGAGCACAATGAGCCTAATGTGTAACATAGTGTATCGATGAGAAGCCGACAAGTGTTACACCATCGGTGAGTGGCCGGGCATTGCACATGCGTAAACCCAATGTGCATATTTGTCTATAACAAACAACATACTCAAAAGTGGTATGCAAAGAGTTAACATGCATTATGCTTATTGTAAAGTTAAGAACCAACGAGGAATAACATGTGCATTCTTATATTGCATAGCATTATGCCTTTTGAATACTTTGTCTAGACGATAATATTAATTATTCAGTTGTTATTGTTCCAATTAGTCTTTGCTTAAATATGAGTGATGACTTACTCCCTGCTTTTTGTAACATTTAGGATTTTGTTTTGAAAATAATATCTATGTTTAAGTTTCATTTTTAGTTTATGTTATGAAAACTTAATTAATGTGTTTGAAATGTTTTTCCAATAGTTCATATGTTCAACTAGGTGTTAGGAGATATTAGGAATCGTTAGAATGAGTTAAAAGTGAGAAAATAAGGATTTTAAGGAAAATCGGAGCGCCCAGGCGCGACCTCCATGGGCCCAGGCGCATTGCCCAAGCTGGGTAGCAAAAAATTGCGCCCAAGCGCAAGGCAGGGGCGCCCACTAATGTATAAAACAGTAGCACTCGCTGCAAAACCCCATTTCACCATCCCCAATCACCCCCACTCACCCCAAACATCCGTCCAAACCCTCTTAGAAGCTTCCCATCAACCAAACCCTTCTCCTCTTTGCTTCCATCCTCAATTCCTACCTTTAAATGCCACAAATCTTCATCAACCATCATCACCGCAACTCCCAAATCTCACCCCCATCTCTTCTTTCCTCTCAAACTCATCAAGAGCATCATCGAGGGAGTGAGAAACAAAGGGAACCAGGTGGGAACACCATCAAAGGAGCTTGGACCTAAGGAAATCAAGTGGAGAAGCTTCAATAATCAGAGATATATAGGTGAAAGCTAGGGTTTTCTCCTTGGGAGGTAAGGGAGGAGTTATTTTCTATAACTTAGGTTTAGGGTATTATAATACTAAGATTAGGACTTGAAACTTGATATTAATATTTGATTATGAGTTAAAACTTGAGATTGTAAATTTTTGGGTTATTAGAAATATATATATATATATATATATATATTTACATGTGGTGAAACTTGGTAACGACCCGATTACTTAACTATGACCAAATTTTTTTTGACTAATTAATCAAGATCAAGCATATGAAACACACCAACAATACACAAAACCTATCACTGATATTATACACGGGTTTCTGATAATTATTTTACATTACTGGACGAGGGGTCTCCTCGTCGAGAATGGCACACCATTATCCTACATCATTATTACTATTAATAATATATCACATTATACTTAGAACCCTATGTTACACCTAGAGCTCCGGTTGCAGTATCCTATCAAGTCCTATTCCCAACGACCTTCATACCCTGCCCGAGTATGACTTCCATCTACCGCTCCTCCTCCGCAAGCCATTCGATTGGGTCTTCCTCTTCCTCGTCATCCGTGGGATCACTTTTCATCCCCACATTCCCATTTGCCATCCCCGAGTAGAAGGGGTGATATCCCGTTGGGGATGCAAAGTGAGCACTACGACGGGGTGATGTGGACGAGATTTGATCACGAGAAGATGAAAGAGAGTATGTTTCCATTCGTGGAAAAGGTGTGGGTCTATGTCAAGCTGGTGGAGCTTTGGTCCAGTGGAAGGCATAGCTGGGTGGAGCATGCTGGGTGTAGATCATCGGGATTCACATCCTTCTCGCCCCTAGTTGGGACCGAGGTTTGGGTGACGTTGAGTGACCTCCTCATCACCTTCCACAGTGTCTTCATTCTGTTGGAAATATAAGTGGGTGAAGTATGAACACAAACAAACACTAGAGAACACCTAGAAAGGGACCGGGGGGGGGTTGAATAGGTGTTAAAGAAACCTTGAAAGATTTTCGCACAAAACAAATCGAAACGATTAAAATGAATGATTTTCACAAAAAAATCAGCTTCTAATTGATTAGACCAGCCACTAATTGATTAACACCTGATAGAAAACTTTGGGTTAATCGATTAGAACACCTAGTAATCGATTAGCCACTGCTCAATTCAGAAAAATCATTTTTCAACCGAAAACGAAAATCAATCAAATATCATATAATATCAGAGATGACGTGGAATTGATTAACACAAAGATTGTTAATGATTACCTTGATTATGAAAAAGGTTTTCCCCAAATCAATTTGATCTAACAAAACCTAAATGATTCAATCATTAGAAAATCAAATTTTCTAGGTTTTCAATCAAGAACAATTCAATAGTGCAGAAATTAAAGAGTTAAGGGAAAGAGATACTGCACAGAGATTTTATCCTGGTTCATTCTCCTTCATTGAGAGCTACATCCAGTCCCCTCTATCACAAGAGAGATTTTCTTCACTAAGGAATTAGAATTCTCAAATTACAAGCAAATGCCTCTCAAGATACCCCACTTGATAGCCTCCAAGAGATAACCCCACTCTTGTCTTGTAACCCTATTGAATCTCTAATCTAACCTCAGAACTTAAAAGAACATCCTTCAAGACTAAGAACCTCTTAGATTTCTCTTCCAAAAATTGGATACCTCACCACTCTTCAATTTGCTTGATGATACCACACACCAAGGCCTCCTCTTATTCTTCTTCTTCTTCTTCTTCAATTGCTTGATGATAATCGACACACGAAGACTTCTTCTTGTTGTATTTGATCTTGCCTTCTTGCAATGATTACAACACAATAGAAAACAATAAAACCTATTGAATCTCCTTCATGAACTTTGAACAATTAGAACTTGAGATTCAAGAGCTTCTTGATCAAAAGATATGATAATAGAATTTTGATCTTTCTAAAAATGAGAGAGAATATGTGGCTTGATCTTTTCTAAAATGATATAAAAATGATGTTAGATTATTGTAACTTGTTGGTTATTACGCAAGCAAATTTTATTTCACTCGAGTATCAGAAGTCTCACTCGAGTAAAGTTCAAAACAACTTTCAATTAATCGAGTAATCCACAATTCACTCGAGTAATCTGGGTAAAAATCGAATAATGAAAGAGTTTTGATGAGAATTCTTTTAGAATCGCAATACTATGATGATTCAACAAACTATGTATGAATGCTATGAACAATTGCAAGTAAATTTACCAACCAATTTTAGGTCAATTGATAATGAATTGAAAAACCCCAATTCTAACCTAAAATTCAATTGTTCTTGAATTAATGCAAACAAGAAAAGAAACAATGAAGACGGTGATTTTATCCTGGTTCACTTTCACCCACTTGAAAGCTACATCCAGTCCCCTTTATCAAAATGATAAAGAGTTTCTACTAGACAAATTCAATTGTTAGAATTACAATGTTTAAGATGCAACTTTCTCACAAAGCTATCCTATCTTAACCCTTCTTCAAAGTGTGTACCAAACACTTTGAAATTCTAACCCAATTGAATTTCCGTCTTCTCTTGTTGATTTGTTGAAGATGATTCCAACCAAATCCTTTTCAATCTTGCTTTGATAAACCTTCAAAGACTTGCTTGTGAAATTCTTCACCTTTGTTGAACTCTTGAAATGTGCAACCTCTTGTTGCAAAGCTTCAACACAATTAAGAACTAAAAAATATTGATCTCAAAGAAAACTTAGAACAATGATTAATCTTGAGTGAAGAATAGAAGAAATTTGTTGAATCTTGATTTCTCAAAGGAAGTGTGTAATAGCTCTTGAAAAATGAAAGTGTATTGCTCAATAGAAAATTGTAAAAGAGTGTGTAACCTTGTTCATGTAAAAATGAAGTCCTTTTATAATTTTTCTGCCAGTGTTCAAGTTACTCGAGTGAAGTGTAACACACTACTCGATTAACACATGTTGAAATACGTTACTCGAGTGACGAATAACTCATTACTCGATTAACCTATAACAACACATATTACTCGAGTAAAGGCAAACTCATTACTCGAGTGACCTGATCAGATATGGACTAAAAACAAAGTTTTTCAAATGGATTTTCACAATAACTTTAATATGAGCTATTATAATCAAGATTAAGTTTTCTTCACTCTTAATCAAACATTATTATAAGCTTCATTAAGATCACCTAAAGCTACCCACTCTCATGATATGCATTGCATAAAATTAAATATTACATTGCATTAGAATCAAACTAAATCCTAATTCTATTCTTCATGAGATAGCTTCCTTGTTGATAATGTTGTTGCTTGGAGAAAGGTTGTTAGCATCAAAACATAGAAACCTACAAACTCCCCCTTTTTGATGATGACAAACCTCCTTTGCAATTAAGCACTTAGTTTTAAAATACTCCCCCTAAATGTTAGACACTTAGGAAAAATAAAATAAAACTTAACCTACAAGAACAACATCAACACAATATTCTCCCCCTTTTGGCATCATTAAAAAAAATAAATGTTGAGAAAAATCCTTTGCCAAAAGTGGAAGGAAAGTGTTGAGAAAAATAAATGTTTATAATCGTTCACGTCATAAACGGTGGCTAGTCGGTTATGAGGAAAAGTACGTAAATACAATGAATTCAATAACAAAACTTTTATTTATTCGAAGCAATGAATACAATGGGCTCGGAGTTCTATCGAGCGTACACCATCATCAAAAATAAACAATCCTTACAGAACAAAGGTAATAATGAAATAAAAACAATTAAAAATAGAATTGAAACGGGATAAAAAACTCTAACCGAAATATGCTCTAAGCTTTACCACGTTCCATGTGTTGTTGATGAGAGCACCCGAGAGAGTTTCGAGCTTGTAGGCTCCTGTTCCCGTTTTGGAAGCTACTCGGTATGGCCCTTCCCAATTTTGAGCCACTTTCCCGTCCTTAGCGTTCTTGAGGCCAATGTTAGCTCTTCTTAGGACGAGGTCGCCTACCTCGAACTCTCTGGGTACTACCGTGCGATTATATCTTTTCGCTTGCATAAGCTTGGCATGTCTTTCACATTCGGCGGCTAGATCTCTGACTTCTTCCGATAGAACGAGGTCCTCACACAGTAAAGTGTTGTTGAGGGGGTTCGGTTGCTGTATGGCTCGGAATGAAGGGATGATTCTTTCTATCAGGATGACTGCATCGCAACCATAAGTAAGCCGATAAGGAGTTTCTCCTGTCAAAGTCTGTATGGTGGTGCGATATGACCAAAGCACTTCATGCAAATTCTCCAGCCAATTCCCTTTTGCACCGACGAGCCTCTTCTTGATCCCCTGGATGATAGCTCGGTTCACTGATTCTACTAGTCCATTGGTCAGAGGGTGCTCGACCGAGGAAAAATAGTGCTCAATGTTTAAAGCATTGACCAAGTCTTGGAATGCCTTCGCTGCAAATTGAGTTCCGTTGTCTGTTACCAAAACTTGGGGTACTCCAAACCGAGCTACAACCTGTCTCTCAAAGAATTTCTGAACCTTTGCCGACGAGATAGTTGCTAGAGGCTCGGCTTCAATCCACTTGGTAAAATAATCAATGGCCACTATCACCCACTTTAGCTGTTCTGGTGCGGTGGGGAACTGGCCAATCAAATCCATTCCCCATTGATAGAAGGGATAGGGAGATGAAAGTGAGTGGAGTTCCTCGGCCGGCTTCTGGTAGACATCGCTGTGAAACTGACATTTTTCGCATCTCTTCACATGATTGATCGCATCTTGCTGAAGGGTCGGCCAGTAGTATCCTGCCCTTAGAATCTTCTTGGCCAGTGATTTCCCTCCAACATGATGACTTCCGATACCCCCGTGAACCTCTTCCATTGTCTGTTTTGCTTCAGCGGGATCTAAACATCTGAGCATGGGGCCACTGACCCCTCACCGAAACAGTATTCCATCAACCAGGGAAAATTGTGATGCTTTCCTGACGAGTTTCTTAGCCTCAATTGGATCAGTTGGCAAACTCCTTGTTCCAAGTAACTCGTGATCGGAGCAGTCCAACTTGGATCCACTGAAACGGAGAGGACAACGCTAGGTCCGTGCACCATTTCTTGAATCAACGTTTTGTTATTCCCAGGGCCTTTTGTTGAAGCAAGTTTAGAAAGAATGTCCACTCGGCCATTGCTTTCCCTTGGGATGTGGCAGAATTCGACCTTGGCGAACTCCGAAGATAGGAACTTCACCTTCTCCAGATACTTTTGGAGGATGGGTTTCTTAGCTTGATAATTACCTTTAACTTGCGAAACCACCAACTGAGAATCGCTAAAAATCTTCACTTCTCGGGTCCCCACTTCTTTTGCCATCCTTAGACCAGCCATTACAGCTTCATATTCCACCTGATTATTTGAAGTAGGAAATCCGAACTTCAAAGAATATTCCAGGGTGACTCCCTCTGAATTCTCCAGGATTATTCCAGCACCTGCTCCGAGCTTGTTGCTTGATCCATCGACATAAATGCTCCAGTCCAAGTTTGAGCTCGTCAATGGCTCAGTAAACTCGGTGAGAAAATCAGCTAGGACCTGGGACTTCATTGCCTTCCTAGGTTCGAAAGTGATGTCGAACTCGGAAAGTTCAATGGCCCAAGTCACCATTCTGCCTGCCAATTCGGGTTTTTGAAGAATCTGACGGATCGGCTGAGCTGTTCTGACCGTGATGTGGTGGCTCTGGAAGTATTGACGCAATCTTCTGGCCGTGATAACCAAACAAAAAGCCAGTTTTTCCACCTTCTGGTACCTCAACTCTGGTCCTTGAAGCGCTCGGCTGACAAAATAAACAGGGGATTCTTTGCCTGATTCTTCCCGGACCAGAACCGAGCTGACGACCGAATCACCCACTGATAAGTAAAGAAAAAGAATTTCTCCAGTTACAGGACTAGATAAGATTGGGAGAGATGCCAGGTATTGCTTAAGGTCAGTGAAGGCCTTTTCGCATGCCTCGTCCCACTCAAATGTCTTTTCCTTTTCCTTCCTCAGCAGTTGGTACCACGGTATAGCCTTCCGAGCTGACTGGGACAAAAATATGGAAAGAGCCGCTACCCGACCTACCAGTTGCTGTACACCCTTGATGTCAGAGGGACTCTTCATCTCGAGGATGGCTCATCACTTCTCTGGATTTGCCTCGATCCCACGTTCAGTAAGCATGAATCCGAGGAATGACCCAGCAGGAACCCAAAAGGTGCATTTCTCCGGATTCAACCTCTTATCGCATTGCCGAATTCTCCCGAGAATGATCTTTAAATCCTTAGCATGGTCTTCTTCCTTCAAACTCTTAGAAATCATATCGTCAATGTATACCTCCATTCTCGGCCCAATCAGTGGGCCGAACACCTTGTTCATCATCCGCTGATAAGTCACCGCAGCATTCTTAAGTCCGAAGGGCATGACGTTGTAACAATACGTGGCATTTTAAGTGACGAATGAAGTCTTCACCTGATCTGGAGGATACATCGGGATCTGATTGTAGCCCGAATAATCGTCCATGAAGGACAATCCCTGATATCCTGCCGAGCTATCTACTAATTTGTCTATGCAGGGAAGTGGGTATTGGTCCTTGGGGCAGACCTTGTTCAAGTCTGTATAATCCACGCACATTCTCCACTTTCCATTGGATTTCTTAACCAGTACTGGATTAGCCAACCAATCGGTGTACACCACTTCCCTGATGAACCCTGCTTCAAATAGCTCGACAACCTTTTCTTCTGTTGCTTGAGCCTTCTCGGTTCCGACCCGCCTTTTCTTCTGAAAAACTGGCTTGGCACCAGGGTACACGCTTAATTTATGGCAAATGAAATTCGGATCGATTCCTGGCATGTCTGCCGAGGTCCAAGCAAATAGGTCTTTGTTTTCTACAAGCAGTTCTGTTAGTTCTCTTTCAACTTCTTCAGCAAGACCAACACCAATCTTGACACAACGGGATGGATCGGAACCCAAAATTACTTTCTTGAAGTCCCCTTGAGGGGTTGGCCTAGTTTCATCCTCCTCCCTTACGTCAAGATCTGCCAAGTTGACACTTCCCTTGTTGAGTGGTTCTTGCATAATCTTTTCATCTTCAAGCTTCAGTTTGCCCAGGCTGATATTGTAACACTTCCGAGCCAGCTCTTGTTCGGAACGTACCGTTACCACCTTATCGTCAGAACCTGGAAACTTCATAGCTAGGTGGACAGTTGATACAACGGCACCAAAGGACTGAAGTGCAGTACGGTCGAGGATGGCGTTGTATGCCGACAGAGCCTGGACAACCAGAAATTTCACTATCTCAGTTCGAGCAGATGGTTGTTCCCCCATGGTAACTGGGAGGTGGATATGCCCTAGAGGAACAATAGAATGGCCCGTAAAGCCAATCAAACTTCCCTCGAGCGAAGTTAGGTCAGATCTTTTCAATCTCAAGGCTTCGAACAAATCCAAGAACATAATGTCAGCCAAACTCCCCTGATCAACGAGAATCCTCTTTACTTCGTAATTGCCGAGCCTGGCTGTAACTACCATAGGATCATTGTGGTCTTGGATAATATCAGCAAAATCCTCCTCACTGAAGCTGATGACGATGTTCTTCTTTTTGGGTTTTTGGATTGGTCGGCTTGCCACCGAAAGGACTTGCCCCACATACTTCTTTCGATCACCTCTTTTTTCCCCTCCACCTGCAAACCCTCTAGCAATGGTGTTAATCAGAAAAGTCTCTCTACCTTTATCCTGTTCGGACAGTAGGGTAGAGGCTCCCCCTGCAGGTGGTGAAGGGCTTCTGTTCCTTTGTTTCTGCTCGGATCTAGGTGGGGAATGACTTCTTCTTTTAGCCCGTTTCCGCAATGCTTCGCCAATGTATTGTTGAAGCTTTCCATCCCTTACCATTTCTTCAATCAAGTCCTTTAGCATAGTACACTGGTCAGTGGTATGCCCCCATCCGCCATGATGGTCACAATATTTCGTCTTGTCCTTTTGAGCAGCTCTTCTCAGAGTTGGAGGCCGACTGATATTGCGCATCTCGGTATGCATAGTCTCATGAAGGATTTGACTCCTCGGGACTGTAAGCTGGGTATACTCATCGTACTTGCCTTTTGGAGGCAGTTTTTCACCTCTTTCTCTTTCTCTTTTGTCCTTCCTCCCCCTACTATCTCGAAAACGATCGCTTTGGCGAGGATCGTTTTGACGAGGGCGCTGTTCTTGACGTTCTTCTTTACCCCGTGATGCGGTACTAATCCTATGAAATTCTTCTAGATTAACAAACTTCCTGGACCTTTCCCTAAGCTCGGCTATATCCTTTGGTGGTTCTCCAATCAAATAATCCTTGAAATCTCCATCTCGCAAGCCTTGAGTGAGCAAGAGGACAGATACTCCAGACTGCAGAACTGATATGCCACTAGCCTCTTGTTGGTACCGAGCTAGGTAGTCGCGTAGAGACTCGTCAGGTCTCTGGGCGACTCCAGCTAATGAATGATCTGACTTCGGCTGTGACATACTGGCTGTGTATCTATTTAAGAATGCTCTTCTAAGCTCGGCCCAAGAGTGAATTGAATTAGCAGGCAGGGAATTGAACCATCTCAAAGGTGCCGAGCCCAAGGTCATTGAGAAAGCGCGGCACTTCATGAAATCCCCTCCTCCATAAAACATCATGGAAGACTCGTAAGCCGCAATGTGGTCCATCAGATCAGTTGTCCCAGTGTACCGAGGGATATTTTGATGGCCCACATAAGTCTGCGGGGTTTGAAATGCCATAATCTCAACTGTGAAAGGATGTCCAGGATGAGGTTCCCCAATAACACGCTCAGGAACCTTGTTCAAGTTGAGGGGTGGGGGAGGAGGTAGATTGCTCGGGTTGTCGAGAGCCAAGTTAGGGCCTTGCTCGGCCGTTCTTGCCATGCTCTGCTGCTGAAGAGCAGCAATAGCCTGATTCTGTTTCTCAATCAGGGAAGTCCGAGTTCTCAAAATTTCCATGATTGATTCTTCTCTCCTTCGGGCCGAAGAGGTAGTCATGTAAGACCTACCCTCTGTTTCAGAACGTTGACCACCTTGAAGCGTTCCAAAACGACCCCTTGTCAAGTGAGGTATTTCCCTGTCGGATCGCTCGGCTCGGGAATGATCACGATGAGCGGAATGCTCAACTCGCCGATCCTCCCCAGTTCGTGATCCAGCAGGGGCCCTCCGAGATTGATGTGGTCCAGAATCTTCAGTATCATGCCATTCTGAAACATGGCCATCTGGAACAGTGCGAGGGTTGGATCGCCCTCCGCCGCCTTCCATGCGAGGAGTAACAGTGGCTTGTGCCTGAGTAACCGGAAGAACCGTGGCTTGCGCCTGACCCACCGGAGGAACTGGCGGAACTGGAGGAACATCGGCCTGATTGCCTTCAGTTGGTCTTCCTGGGGCGATTCTGTCCCTAATGTTTCCCCCGTTCTTGGGTGGCCTCCCACGGAGGCGACGGCGGAGATCTCCTTGATTACCCTTATCGTTTTCCATGAGAATAGTGGATGTGGGAATACTAGTTATTCGTTTCCCACAGACGGCGCCAATGTAGTGTCCTTGAACACTAGATGTCCTTAACCCCCTAAGTGCTCAAGATTATGGTAATCAGGAGCTCAAGAGAGGATCAAGTGTTAATATATGACTTGTGGTATTTCTGCAGTTCCAGTTGGGAAAAGCAGGGTCTCCCTAGTCAACGAGTGTGTGCAGAGTGTCAACTTAGGGATGAGAGTACTTACCTGAAACCCTAGCTGTGATGAGCTATTTATAGGGTTTGGAGGAGGCTGATATGGGCCGTTTGGGCCCTGTATCAGAGTTGTGCTGAATCAGGACTCTGTGAGATAATGTCAGATAATTACTCTCTTAGAATCTGGTTAGAATCAACTGAAGATCTCATGTCTAGGCTGTTGCGAGAATCTAAGAGAGATTTGCGGAAGAGATAAGAAGCCTCGGCGAGCATGAGCTTATCCACTAGCCGACGGTATGTCTCGGCCCTAGAGTTCCGAGCCTGATGGATGGGGGATCGATAGTAAGGCTCAGATCCATCAAGTCCGAGCCTGGCCCTTTGGTCTGCTCGGAGTCCATGAGTCCGAGCGAAGGACTTTTATGACAAGTAATCCAAGGAAAGTGCCCTTGGAGAACCCCTTTAGTAAGACTTGGGTCCGTGTATGGTCGGCAGACCCTACACAAACCTTAACTTAATTAAGGATAAGTGGCATGATGCCAGACATTCTTCACTTTCTGAGATTCTTCATCTAATATCCTCACAGACGTCATTCCATAACGATAGTGTATTCCCAGATTACGAATACGTTATCAGAACGTATGGCGTACTAGCTCGGGAGTGATAAAAACGTCACACTATCTGGTGAGCGTCACGTCGCCTAAGGACGTAAACCTATCACTTCTCAATATACAACGGGTGTGATAAACAACGTCACCACATCTGATGAACGTCACGTCACCAAAATGTAAACCTTATCACTAGTGATACACAACAGAGGTGATGAACAACGTCACCATGTTTGATGAACGTCACGTCACCAAAACGTAAACCTTATCACTTGTGTGCATCACACCGTTGAAACATCAAAACAACAGTATATCACATACTGCCCACATTGTCCACCTTAATGTGTCATCTAGCTAGTAGCAACATTTAGTATTTCCAGAGGTCGTCCACATGTTATCATAACATGATAAACGATCTAGCATTCAAACTCTTGACTTAAAGAATTGATTGGTGTATCTCAATGTATAACGTTCCACCCGAGCAATGTTATGACGTGCTATCCGAGCAACGTCCCGTCATCCAAACGGAATATCCATATCATCAATCAATTTCTTTTAAGTCTTAGATTACTTGGATTATTATCATTTAAGTATCAACAGAATGATTCAGAATTAAAAATGGTATTTTTAAGTTTCTAATTAAAATACTCGAGTAGTTCCTCAGTTTCCAGTTTTACTCGAGTAGTTCATAATTATACTCGAGTCGTTCATACCTTTTCAGAAAGTCAAGTTTCAGGTTTTCTAAAAATACTCGAGTAGTTCATGAAATACTCGAGTCGTTCATTAACACAGAATACTCGAGTAGTTCATGCATTACTCGAGTCGTTCATCAAACTACACGCTTGCTGCATCTGTTAATACTCGAGTCCCAAACCTGATACTCGAGTCGTGGTGCCAAAAGACACACTGGTGCATCACGAAGTACTCGAGTACTGAGCCATCTACTCGAGTATTATCAGATACAACAGACTGAAAACTTGATTTTTACATACCATTTTCAATTCTAACTATTTGTAATCCAATCCAATGATCAACAAAGTTCATATACCATAAATTGAACATGTTAAAACACTTAGATCATATCAAATTACAGTTTTGACAGAGAATCATAAGATTATGCATAAAACATGAAAATTCACAATTCAACATATCAAATTGCAATATACTCAACAAACTTGTGAATTTAAGCTCAAAACAGCTTGCATGCATCATATGGGACTTGCTCATAACACCCTTAGAGCACAGGTTGGTCTCCAAACCAATTTCCCTATTCAATCTAAGCCCTTAGAGCCTCTTGGTGGCTCTCTACTTAAATTCATAGAATTTAAACTCTATCTAGTGAATAGAAAGCTTTCCCCTTACCTCTTAGACGTGAATCAACAGAGACTTTACCAAAACTTAGCTTCCAAGCTGGATTCCCCAATACCCTTTGACAGCAGCAAAGTTTGGACAGGGTCACAAGACCCACGATTTTGATCAACAAACCATGCAAAATAATTGGGGAAAATGATTAGGAGTTATTCTTTGCAACATGCATGAGAGAGTGAAACAAATTTGAAGTCAATAAAATTCATGAGCTTACCAAAATCGAAGACCAAAGTAAGCTCCAAGAACCCGATTCTGGTTTTGACAGCAACCAGACCCCTACTTTTGAGCTTCAATTCTCCTAGCACACAAACTCTCAGCTCACGATTTTTATCTCTATACAAAGCTCGTGATGTGATCTTTGTATTGGTGTATAATTTGTAACTCAACTCGACACGGAGAGGGAGAATCGATTGACTGAACTTAAGAACCCTAATACCCGGATTCCAGCTTCAAACTTGCTAATGAAGCTCGAATTGATCAGCTCCTGGGAATTTATAGTGAACTCAGAGGTTCATGCAGCTCGACACGAGTAGAGGGACGTGTTGGGGTGATGATTTCGTGTCAAACGGACGTGACTCGTTGGTGGTGACTCACCACACGTACTAACTCGTGCAACTCTGACCAGAATACTCGAGTAGTCTCAGAAATACTCGAGTATTTCGACCAGTTTTTGAAAAATAATAATTTTATTTTCTTTCCCTCCAAAACCTTTCCTATAATTACCTCTAGGTCCCAAATCAGGGACTAATATGCAAAATTTTATTTTCTCATATTAAAAACTATCTAATATTATCATTCATAATAAATCGCTTTGTAATCAAAAATATCAATAAAATAATTAATTATAAATAAGCTTTATAATTAACATTTTATTAATCAGGGGTTAAAAATCCGGGATGTTACAAGTCTCTTAACCATTATATAAAGTTTAATAAATTCACACTCCTATATTCTAATGATAATTAACTTAATTATAAATAGTATAATAAAAAGGGTGAAATGTACGGGGTGTTACAATTGGTTTTGGAATGAATCATATCATGATTATTCATCATTTATTAATTGAGATTCATTATTCAACCTAGACTCTACCCAAGTAAACATCTTAAGGACCTAGAAAATGTAAATAACACGGTAAAATACAAGTCCTATAAGTATTGGCTTTTTTTGGTAGAAGAATAAATTCTATTACCACAAGCACGAAAAATACATCATCCATTCTCTTAGGTCATTACTGCCACCTTCTAGGAAGGGTTCATAAAATAACCTAAAAGACTAAAAAAAGTTCACATATTAAGGGCCATCTTCTATGAAGGGTTCCCCTAATCCACAAACTAATGGAGTTCATTACAAATTTTTTGAACCAAAGCCTTGTCTGGCCATAATCTAAAATTCCTAAAACAAAAAGCTACTCTAATTGCAAAGTCCTTTTTAATTAGTAAAAAGATCTGATGAGGAGACTTAGATCTATTAGAGAAGGATCTAGTATTCCTTTCATTCCAAATGTAGTAGATCACAGCCACACACATGGCCCAAATCAGTCGCTTCTTCTTCTACCCACGAATAGCATGTAAGATCCATCGTCTCCACCTACTGAAGCTCAATGGGAAACTCCGGATACCAAGCCAGTTCATGCATGTCAAGATCAAGGTTGCACTCCAGGCACAGTCGAAGAATAAATGGGCAATCGATTCACCAGCCGCAAGACACAAGCTACAACAATTCGGTATGTAACTCCACACCATTCTATCTCTTATTAATAATCTACCATGCATTACTAGCCAGCTAATGAAAGAATGCTTAGGAACATTAACTCTATTCCACACGAAATTAGTCATAGGAAACGAGGATTGATTACCCTTGAGAAATCGATACCCTTCTTTAATTGTATATACACCATCTGAGCTCCCAATCCAGCAATTGTTTCGATAACCCAGCTTTAGTTTATCCCTCACCTTTAAGATCTGCTTCCAGTGCCAACTCTGCCCTTGAACCCAGTTACAATCCCATAAAGTTCGATCTTTGATGTAATAGGAATGGATCCAGCTTACCCAAATGCAATCCTTCTTTATAGCAATACACCAGATTTGCTTACCTAGGGAAACATAGTTCCAAAGCCCGCAATCATGGATTCCTAGACCACCATACCTCTTCTCCGTACAAACTGTTGACCAGGACACTTTAGCTTGATAGTGAGAATCATCAGCCTTGTTCCAGAGAAACCCTCTGCATAGCCTTTCAATCTCCTTAATCACTGCCATAGGAATAATAAATGTAGAAGCCCAGTAAATGTGAAAGCTCATAAGCACAAAGTTGATTAAACAGACTCTGGCTTGGTATGATAAATTTCTAGATCTCCAACAATTAATACTCCTCATCACCTTATCCACCAAGACTTGGCAAGTATAGGGATTCCACTTTCTAGATGAAAGAGGAATTCCCAAATATTTGCAAGGAAAACACCCTCTCTGGAAACCAGTAATTGCAATTAAATGATCCTGAATGTCTTGTGAGATCCCTGCCATGAAAATGCTTGATTTTTCTGGGCTAATCACCAACCCTGACCACACAGCAAATTTCTGAAGAGAATTCTTCACTATCCCAACACTAACTGTGTGAGCCTTGCAAAAGATCATCAGATCATCAACAAAGGCCAGGCTAACCAGTCTGATATCCTTACAAGCTAGGTGAAACCTGAAATTCCTAGTAGTAGAAGCTAGGGTTAAGCACCTAGTACAAATCTCCATGGCAAGGACAAACAACAGAGGGGACATTGGATCCCCTTGTCTAATGCCCCTAGAACTCCAAAATATATCTCCCTGATGCCCATTAATCACTAGAGAGAAAGAAACAAATTTGATACATGCCATTACCCAATTAATAAACTTAGATGAATATTTTAAGGCCAGGAGCATAGCCTCAATGAAGTCCCACTCAAGAGTATCATAGGCTTTTTTAATGTCCAATTTCATCATACACTTTGGAGATACCCTCCTTCTCCCATACATCCTTACCAGTTCCTGTGACAAAAGTATGTTATCCAATATGCTTTTGTCCTTAATAAATGAATTTTGATTATCTTGAACTATACTAGGGAGCACAGTAGCTAGTCTAGAGCTTAGAATCTTGGAGATACATTTGTAAATAGTAGAGCAACAAGCAATAGGTCTGAACTGAGTTACCTTAGTAAGAGCATCAACTTTTGGAATCAAAACCAGATTAGTATGATTTACCTCTCTAAGAAAAAATCCAGACACAAAATTCTTTAATAGCTTCACACATATCTTGCCCAATAGAATCCCAAGCAGCCTGAAAAAACCCTGAACCAAAGCCATCAGGTCCTGGGGCTTTATTTTGATTAATTGAAAATAGAGCAGCCTTTATCTCTTCATTAGTAACAGGCTGGATAAGAGATAACTGCTGATCCAAAGCTAGACAATTCCCTTGGTCAATAATACTCTAATCAAACATCACTCCCCTGCTTTTGCCAAGAAACAGATTCTGATAGAAATTCTGAAACAGGCCCTGAATATCTTCTTGGTCAGTAACTGGCTCCTCTTTATCATCCAGTAGTCTCAGAATCCTGTTTTGATAGTTTCTTTTCCTTATAACATCATGAAACAACTTTGAATTACTATCCCCTTCCCTCAGCCACTCAACTTTAGCCTTTTGCTTTTAAAAACATCAGTGCCTCATGCTGTATTTTATAATACTGATGACTAATATCTTTCTCATCTGCTATTAGTCTTGGGTTCATAGGATCCTTAGACGGATCAATCTGAGCAGCCTCCAGTCTGTCTCTTAATTCATCCTCTCTCTCATCAATATTAGAAAAATACTTTTTGTTTAGAAAGGATAATGGCTTCTTGAGATCTTTGAGCTTCTTGCAAAACACAAACATTCTACTCCCTCCATAGTTCCTCTTCCAAATATGCTCCACAATATCTTTGAATTCATGATGCTTAGACCACATATTAAAGAATTTGAATGATTTTTTGATGTTACCTGCTTGCATCCCCCAATCTATTAGGATGGTAGAATGATCAGATAAACCGGGTGTAGTAAAATTTGCATAAGCATTAGGCCAAACCCTGCACCATTCCAAATTCACCAAAGCCCTGTCTAGCTTAGAAACAATTCTATTAGCTCCAACTTGCCTATTAGACCATGTAAAATAGCAACCTGACTGCCTCATGTCTAGCAAACCACAAGAATCAATACAAGATTGAAAATCTCTAGCACTGTTAATATCTAGATTATTCCCCCCCAGCTTCTCATGCTCGGATAAACAAGTGTTGAAATCTCCTATGACAAACCAAGGAACATTAATAAATTGCTGAATCCCACAAAGCACTTGCCACAACTCCTTTCTCTCTTGATAGTCATTATCAGCATATTCAAAGGTTGCATGAAAAACTTGTTGAGTCTGAACCACAGTGACAAAACAGTGAATATACTGATGAGATCTTGCCACCATTTGAACATCATAGCAATCCCTTCTCCACATTACCCAAATTCTCCCAACAGAACAAGTGTCCAAGTTATGAATAGATCCCCATTGTAACATCCCAAAATTTAATTCCAAGTTAATTAGGAAAAACCTATGCTAGAAGTTATGAGGAAAACCATAGGAAACCATGGATAGGAGTTAAGGGTAGTGTCATAGAGTTAGAATTTGTCTTAATAGGAGTTTTCATTAGAGTAGTCGATTACTCTGTAGGAGATAATCGATTACTAGCTCTCTGGTAGAATCTCTTTGATGTTGCAGCATTTTTAATCGATTACTCTTAAGGAAGTAATCGATTATCTTAGATGTTAATCGATTACTTGGGGGCAGTTAATCGATTATCAGTGCTCTGGTTTTTGTATGATGCTGCAAAAATAATCGATTAATTGGAGGAAGTAATCGATTATTGTGGCAAAGTAATCGATTACTCTTTGCAAGTAATCGATTACTTTAAGTCTGATGCAGAAAATAAAAATAAAGTTTGAGGGCAGAAACTTATTTTCACCCTTATATCTCCCTATTTCAGCCACATACTTCCTCCTTCCTTATCCTATTCGACCTCCTCTCTCTCTCTCTCTTCCCCTCATCACCAACGCATCTCTCTCTCATTCCCTCTCTCCCTCGCTTTTCTTCTTCTCTTCCTCATGGAAGAGGATCTCCCATGGAAGCTTGGAGCTTCAAAATCATCTCCCCACCAATATCTCTCCCATGTAAATCCCACCTTCTCCTTCATGTTTTCTTCTTCTTTTCCTTGTCCATGGTGATCATCCTTCTCTCTCACCCCCATGGCTCTTTCTCTCTCCTTCATTCCCATCTCCATCAACAACCCACACAAAACCACCAAAAATCACTCAAAACCCTTCATTCCAAGCCTTTATCATGAGACCCATCTCCTCCCTTGGTGGCCCTTTCTCAATTCGTGGTTCTCTCTCTCTCTCCAAGGGTTTGCTTTCTCTCTCCTCCAATATTGAAGAACGGAGTGGAGATCGGTCGAGAGGATAGGAATCAAAGTAGATCATGAGTAGATTTGGAGTCCCTGGAGCTTTGTTTGGGCTCTCTCCCTCTCTAAGGTAAGGGGAGTCTCTTTTCCACACTTTGAGTTAGGGATAGTTGGGGTATATAATAGGATTTGGGCTAAGTAGTTGAATTGGGTTGTGGGTAGCAAAATAGCACCAGTTATAAGTTGGTTTAAGAAGAATGAAAGTAATTTGGATTAATTTAATGATTTAATTTAATTGTCATAAAATTGCTAACAATCCTCGTATGTATGTTGTAAATGTAGGAAGTGAAGAACCCTAGGGAGTTGACTTATATTTAAGCATGCTGAGACATACCTGAGTATGTCGATTGATTATGTGAATATATGTTGTTTATTGATCGTTGTTGTGTTTGTAATGTGTGTAAAATGAATATATCCATGGCTAAGAGTCAACTAATATGATAAATTAATAATGTTGGCTATGAGGTTGAGTAATAACTAATGGATATAGGGATAATACCTGAATACTTGAATTAGAAGTGTATTATAATCATCTATTTCAGATTGATGATGCTTAAGGGAAATGTACGTGAAATGAGTATTTTATGATTAAGGATTAATTATGATATGATAAACAATACAACCTAATAAGTAGGAAATAGGATTAGTGGTCATAAGGATATTTCATGGCTAATGATAATTGTTTACTTGATGATGAATATGTTTAATTAGGATGTTTTGGAGTTGGGTTTTAGTCGTGGTTTGGAATATATGCGTTTCGTGAATTATGTTGATGTATAGTATTGGAGCATAAATGAGGTTGATTATTTGTTGTTATGTGATGTGAAAATTGAGAATGATGTGAATGCATGAATGTGGATGATTATTATCTGTTATAGATGGCTAATTGAAATGTGTGCATTGTGGTGAATGTGTTTGTGTTGTTAAGGACGGTTGAATTGATCATTGGGACATTGGGACACTAGGTGTTCCTGCTAGGTGTACAAACGCCCCATTAGGGCCAAACGCCCCATCAGGCTAAAACGCCCCACTAGGTGTAAATGCCCCGTTAGGAGTCAATGTCCCCAAATGATCAATTCAACGAAAACTAAAAGACCGGAAAATGTGAAAAGGACTAAAGTATGTAAATTAAATATGCTAAGGAATTTAATGAGTATGAGTAAAGATTATATGTATTAGTCCTAACGGGTGAGGCCTAGTGGGTGATAGTCCTGATGGGTGAATAAAGTCCCTAATGGGTGTACAAACGCCCTAGCAGGAGCAACCAAATTCCTAGTGGTACAAACTAAAAGAATAAAGATCAATGATGATATAAGGAAATTGTAAAGTTAAGGACTAAATAATAAGTACGTGTCCCGGTGCTCACTTAAGCTACGGCAATGTGAGATCTCGGGCAAAGTATAAGGTTGCACCTTGGTGCTCCCTTAAGCTACGACAATGTGAGGCTAAGGGCTTGGTGCTCACTTAAGCTACGGCAATGTGAGACGAAGATAAAATAAAGGAAATGAAAATGAGTTTGGAAAATGCAAAGTGAATCATTTTGCTATTCATGGCTTGATTTGATTATGATGCTTAAGTTGCTATTATGTGCTCTTTATTATCTTCTAATTCACTATGTTGTGAAAAGGTCTCACCCTTATGTGGTTAACATTTTAGGTGAAGGAAGAGGAGCTTGAGGATCAGAGAGTGTTGCAGCAGAAGTTACGGAAAGAAGGAAAATTTTATGTTGCGCTACTCTTATTGTAATTGAAATACCCAATTTCATGTGTAAACTTGACTTATGAAAAGAAATTTTAAGTTTCCCATTTTAAATTATTAAACCTTTTGAATAATATTTTTAAATAAAAGCTGGGTGTTACACCCATCCACTAGCAATCTTATTCTGTACATGCTGAAAAGCATTAGCTCTCAGCTTATTCTCAAGAATAGCAAATAATCCTACCTTATTTTTCCTATACATCTCCTGAACCTGTTTTTGTTTTCGAGGGTGGTTCAGCCCTCGAATGTTCCAAGCACCAATACTATCCATTAGGGGGATGAGTGGATGATTCCCCTCTGTGATCCCTATGCTTGACTTTACTCCTTGTGGTGACTGTAGTCCATCCCTCCTCATCATTACTGTTCTTGCCTTTACCTCTGATTTCTGCTTGATTGCTAATGGAAAGATCACTAATTACAGCATCAACCTTTGCTATTCCTGTCTCCACATTCTCTTCAGTTCCACATTATCTTTTAATTTCAGAGCCTCATCAAGCTTATTAATCTCCTCTTGAGAAGGCTTATTCTTCAAAACCCATTGCTGCTTAACCCCTTTTTTACACATTTTAGTATCATGACCATAGCATGAACATTTAGAGCATAGAGTGGGTTTCCATTCATATACTCCTTTTTGTGAGACTAAGTTTCCCTTATCATCCTCAAAGTGAATTTCTTCTGGGAGGGTAATAGGATTTACCTCAATTAACACTCGTGCATAACTGATTCTGTTCTTCTCCTCTGTCACCTTATCAGCCATGATAGGAGTCCCCACCAAACTTGAAATTTTTCCTAAGGCAGAGGCACCCCAGAATTACAAATTTAGGTTGGGCAGCTGAACCCAAACAGGAACCCTATCTAAGAAGCTTTTCATCACTGGTTTTCCTGTCCAAGGTGCTATGATTAGTGGTTTTTTATCGAAATGAAAAACCCCTACATCAAGAACACTGTTCCTTCCTTCTTCATTGTTAAATCTCACAATAATTGTTCCATCCGAATTCATCAAGATTTTATCTATGCCATATTGTCCCCACACTTTCTTAATGAAACCACTCAACACAGGGTAATGGGGGGGTTCGCACCTAATACATAGCAGGCAAGAGAGTTCTGCCAGTATCTCACTTCATCTTCAACATCACTAGGGTCTATCTTCCCTATAGCGATTCCATCCTTCAATTCTGGCTGATAGAATTTTAGTTTGCCCCCAGCATTACGCAATTTTGAAATATCAAAATTTTTCCATACATTCTGCACTGGGGGTGGATCATCCTTTTCTTCTACTGTTTTTGTTGCTGTTGAAAAATTAGGATTCACATAATCATCTTTATCTTGCTGATGAACATCTTCTTTTCCTATTTGATTCACAGGGTTATCCTTCTTGCTAGCTCTGTCACGGATTATTTTAATACTATGCATCAATGATTGGAGTAGCGTGGGGGTCAAGGCATCAATGGTTTCTAGGTGTTCCTCATCCAACTAAGAAAGATCAAAAATTTGTGACTGCTTTCCCACCTGGTGCGAGGTTGAAGGAGTTTGTGGAGATTTGGGAGGTCTCCCCCTCTTCTTGGCCATTACGGACGCACGGTGGCCAACCAAAACCCTAGGGAATCGTAGGTCACCGGGAGAGAGAAGAGAGAAAACCTTTGTTGTAATAAAAGTACTCCTTTTAAATTGTAGGTCATGGTGGCCAACAAGTATTGGCTTTTGAGTCTTATTTTTGTTGTTATTCTTTGCCTTTTGTCTTCATCAAAACCATTGCCAAGCTTACTCTCTTCACAAGATCTTTATTTGATTATGAGTTAGCCTTCGCTGATGAACTAAAATATTTTTCATGGCATCTCTCTTGTTTTTGAAGATGACAAGTGGGTTTGGTCCACTCTTGGGCATCATTTCTTTTCCATGGCAAGAACATATTTATGGTTGTGCTCTAACACTGCAATGCATAGTGCAGGGGTCAGTCTTAGTTGCTATTCATAATGTTTGTTGTTAAGCTTTGGAAGTTGAATATACCTTCTAAATTAACAGCTTTTAATTGGCAACTTTTACATGCTAGAAAACTAATAAAAGACAACCTTTTGGTGCGGGGAATTATTATTGACGTCCAACAATGTGTGTTAGGGGTGTAATGGTTCGGTTCGGTTCGGTCTTTGATAGATATTAGGGACCAGATCAATTAAATTAACATGATTCGGTTTGGTTCAGTCCAGACATTTTTTATGCTCAAAGACCGGACCTTCGGTCTATTTAGCTTTCCTCTTTTTTTTTTCTGCTTTATTCAAGTTAAAATAGGGAGGGGGAAAAACATAACTAGACATTATTGTTTAATAGTACTCCCTCCGTCCCACAAGGATGGTAAAAAATGACTAAATTTTATGTCCCAAACTATAGTTAAAATAATTAATGAAAAGTATAGAAATTGTAAACTTTGAATTTTGATTGGTTGATCCATGCAAAATGCATTAAATTAGTTCTTTGATAATTGGTTGATGTGTTAGACAAACCATTAAATGCATCTCCTTAATTTTTTGACTTTTGAATTTTTTAACCATCCTTGTGGGACGGAGTGATCGAGGCCGTACCCGATACAAATAAAAACTGTTTAACTATAGTACTAGGAAGTGACTCCTAAGTCGTCTCCCAAGGAATATCTTATCAAGCAAAAGGTCGAACACATAGTATGCATAGAAAAGAAGGGGGGTTTTGTATTGAATGATGAAATCTAGAATCAAAACAGAATCAAATAAAAACGAAGTAACAGATAAGGAAAAGCGGATAAACCCCTTTGGCTTGCGTTCACAACTCTATCATCGGTCACAAAAGATCAATTTCTTCCCTCTTCACTGTCCAACTCGTGAGAACTAAATACTAAGCGAAAATTCAATTCTCACCCCAAAACCCTAACCTCTAATTAAGCATTAAAAGCCAAAGCATGGAGATTTTACGAGTTTGCATAAATTAAGCATTCATACACATGGATTATCTCTATAGAATGGAACTAAGCGAACCATAACATATCAATAAGCATGAAAACAGTGAATAAAAACGAAATAGCATTAAGAACAAAACCTCAAGAGTATGTGATACATTACCAAAGGGATTTAACCTAAGAGTTTAGCCTTCCATGATGAAATAAGTCAAAAACATGTAGAAAAGGGAAGAGAGAGAAACCCTAGCAGCCACCACAAGCTTGGAGAGCAAAACTAAGCCTTCTCTTAGAGAGAGATTGGGAAAAACGTGGAATGATAGATGGCTGCTAGGTCTACACGAATTTGGCTTTTTAAATCACAAAACGGGCCTAAATCATGGGCCAAATCCTAAGGAAAGCTAATCTTTAAATTAAATCTAAAAATATCATATAGATAAAATCTAAATCTTAAAAGATATAACTAAATCTCAAATAATCCTAAAGATAGATTACAATCTTAACTTCATCATATATCTTCTCTTCCAAAATTAAATCTTCACTCCCAAAATGTCCAAAAAGCCCTTGTGCCAAATATGACCTGAAAATAATTATAGATTAAATGAGGCTAAATAATCCAAATTAATTAAAATTTGGAATAATAGTCTAATAAAGTCTAAAATACTAAATCATTCTAAACAATGTCAAGTAGGCACCAAAAATCATCAATGAGAGCAAAATAAGGCTATGAATAATGGGAAATATAATGCTCATCACGGAGGGAGTAGTTGATAATTATGCATGTTTTCCTTTTTTTAAAACATTTTTAATCGGAGATCAAACCGGAAGAAGCTCTGTATAGGGTTTAACCGTATTAATCGGTTAAGCAGGAAGGTTAGACCGATATTTATATATAATAAAAAAATAAAAAAATACACTACAAAATATATTTATTATGAAAAAAAAGGCTTAATTGCATAATTGGTCCTTTATCTTAATTATTAGATTCACTTTGGTCCTTTTTCTTTTTTTTGCAATTTACTGATCCTTTATCTTTTTTAAATAGTCCATATAAATCCTTCCGTCCATACCCGTTAAAAACTTAACAGAAAATGTCACTGTTCATCTTCTTCTTCCTTGTGTCACTATTCCCCTTTGCCGGCACTTCAATTCCCGGCCAAAACCTACCGCCGTCGAGATCTGACCGACACCCATTTCCCAACACCATGTTTAACTACCAAAGTTTGCATCTTTAACAAAACCCAGACCCTTTTCAGTCTTTTCCCAACATGGGTCTCTTTCTTTTTCTTCAATGGCTTCTTTTCTTCGCTGCCCATCTCGCAAATGCACTCAACCCTTCGATTCCGAATGATGCATTGTCCCTTTTCACCTTTAAACGCTTCGTCTCTTCTGATCCCTTGAATCTTCTTTCTGAATGGAGCGAAAAAGCCTCTGAAAATCTCTGCAGCTGGCACGGCGTCACGTGCGGCGGCGCCGGTATCCTCTCCAGCAGAGTAACGGCCCTGAACGTGACTGGTCTTGGCGGTGGAGAACTGGCGCCTTCGGTTGGAGACTTGTCGGAGCTTCGTGTTTTGTCTATTCCCGGAAACATGTTTTCCGGCGAGATTCCGGCGAGCTTAGGTAAGCTCCGGCGACTCAAGGTTCTTGAGCTTCAAGGTGATAACATTTTAGGGAGGGTGCCTAATGAGATGGGTTATCTTCAACCTTTAAGCTTTGTGAACCTTTCTTGTAATGCTTTGTCTGGTTCTATACCTAGTGAATTGTATGCTTTCACTTTGGGCCATGAATGAACAGTAAAAAAAAAAGAAGATGAACACAAGGAAGAAGAAGATGAACAGTGACTTTTTTTGTTAAGTTTTTAACGGATATGGACAGAAGGATTTATGTGAACTATTTAAAAAAGATAAAGGATCAGTAAATTGCAAAAAAAAAAAGAAAAAGGATCAAAGTGAATCTAATAAATAAGATAAAGGACCAATTATGCAATTATACCCTAAAAAAAATTATAAACTCTATATAAGTATTATACATATATAGAGTTAATGAAAAAAACGAAAGAAAACTATAAAAAAACCGAAAGAAAACTGTACCCAAAAACCAAAGAAAACGAAAAACGCAAAAACCAGAGGAAGAAAACTGACTGAGGCGGTGAGGAAGAAAACTTACTTGCGAGGAGTGGGTAGAACGACGGTGAGGCGGCTTGTGAGGCGCCAGTGGCTGCACGGCAGTGAGGTGGGTGGCGGCTGTATGGCGGTGGTTTGATGACTTTGATCGATCTGTACTGGTGTACTGGTGTGGGTAGTTCTGGATTTTGGATTTTCTTTTTTTTAATAAATGCGCTGGTTGAACCGAGACTGGTTTTGGCGGTTTAACACGGTTCAACCTGGTCCAAAGACACTAATCAGCGATTTTTTGCGATTCCAATGCAAAAACGGTTTTGGAAGCATAAAAAACCAAAAACATCACTGGTCGGCGATTAGACTGGTTCGACCGGCCGGTTCATTCCAGGTTTGATAACCATGAGTGTGAGACAATGCATGTCGTTTTTTATCTTATTGGTTTCATACCTCCAGCAATCCAAAGTATGTTTAGTCGAGTTTATTTTTATCTTATTAATACTCCATATCACTTACATGAAGAGTAAAACTTGTCATTCAGATTTTAATCTTAGTAAGTCTTACTTTTTACGGAGTAGGAGCAGTATTTTTTATAGTACTAGTACTTCACTCTGATAGGATATTGAGATGAATATTCAGACGAATATTGAGCTATTTTTTATTATTTTTAAATTTTTTTATAAATTACCAATTTGGTCATGTCCCAATGATCTCGAATTTTATGGGACTATGGACCAGACCATAAAAGAACGGTCAAGAAATTCTGGGATTGGACCAAACCGCGAGACCAGATTTGAACAAAATTTTTCAGTTCGGTCTGGTTCAATTCGACCAGTCTCGCGGTCCGAAACCGAATTGCTTACACCCTTAACGTGTGTTGCTGTGCGACAATGATAATGAATCACTTAATCATTTGCCTCTCATATATCCTACATTACGTTGGATTTGGTCCTGTGTTAACAATTGGATGAATTTTCTTTGTCTATATGCTTCTTCTCTGGTTGACCTCTTTCGATCTCGTTTAGTGCTTTTAAGAGGAAAGAATACGAAGAAGATTAGGGTCTAATTTGTCTTAGGGTTACATATAGGCATGACAACGGGTTGGATTTGGGATGGGTTTTGACAATATCAACCCCACACCTATTAAGAGCGAAACAGATTCGGGTGCGGGTTTAAGGAGAACAGATATGAAAAACTGAAACTCAAACCCATCCCAAAGTCGGGTTTGGGGAAACCCGGAGGTAACCATCAAATTATTTTTTAAAATTATTTTTTTATTAAATTAAACAAAAATCACATATAAAATACATTATGATTAAAATAATATATAATAATAAACGACAAATTTTAAAAATATCAAAGTTTACAATTTCTAAACTTTATATTAATCATTTTAACTTTAGTTTGGGACAAAAAATTTAGCTATTTTTTACCATCCTTGTGGGACGGAGGGAGTAATTAATGAGCATTTTATTTCCCATTTTTCCTTGCATTATTTTACTCCTATTATTGATACTTGTTGCCTATTTGACATTGTTTAGCTTGATTTAGTGATTTAGAGTTTATTGGACTAATATTCTGAATATTGTTTAATTTGGGATTATTTAGCCTAATTAATCCTATTTCTATTTTCAGGTCATATTTGGCACAAGGGCTTTTTGGACATTTTGGGAATGAAGATTTAATGTTGGAAGAGAAGATATATGATGAAGTGAAGATTGTAATCTATCTTTAGGATTAGTTGAGATTTAGTTATATCTTTTAAGATTTAGATTTTATCTATAAGATATTTTTAGATTTAATTTAGAGATAAGCTTTCCTTAGGATTTGGGCCCATGATTTAGGCCCGTTTTGTGATTTAAAAAGCCAAATTCGTGTAAACCCTTGGGGAGACCTTCCATTCACGTTTTTTTACATTCTCTCTCATAGAGAAGGCTTAGTTTTTCTCTCCAAGCTTGTGGAGGCTGCTAGGGTTTCTCTCTCTTCCCTTTTCTACACGTTTTTGGTATTTTTTCTTCATGGAAGGCTAAACTCTTAGGTTAAATCCCTTTGGTAATGTATCACATACTCTTGAGGTTTTGTTCTTAATGCTATTTCGTTTTTATTCACTGTTTTCATGCTTATTGATATGTTATGGTTCGCTTAGTTCCATTCTATAGAGATAATCCATGTGTATGAATGCTTATTTTATGCAAACTCGTAAAAACTCCATGCTTTGGCTTTTAATGCTTAATTAGAGGTTTGGGTTTTGGGGTGAGAATTGAATTTTCGCTTAGTATTTAATTCTCACGAGTTGGACAGTGAAGAGGAAAGAAATTGATCTTTTGTGACCGATGATAGAGTTGTGAACGCGAGCCAAAGGGGTTTATCCGCTTTTCCTTATCTGTTTCTTCGTTTTAATTTAATTATGTTTTGATTTCAATGATTCAATATTCAATACAAAAACCCCCCCTGCTTTCTATGCATACTATGTGTTCGACCTTTTGCTTGATAAGATATTCCTTGGGAGACGACCTAGGAGTCACTTCCTAGTACTATACTTAAACTGTTTTTATTTGTATCGGGTACGGCCTCGATCAAATTTGGCGCCGTTGCCGGGGAATATCGGTTCTTGCCAAAGGTCATTAGTAGTTACTTAGTGTCGTAGTTAGTATAGTTATTATAGTGTGTCGTGTCTGATTCAGGGTCTAGTAGTCAATTCTGATAACCGGTTGAAGTTGCACTGTTTGCTGTTTTGCTATTTTGTTGCAATTAGTGTATTTGATTGATTCTGTGGTTGCTAGTTCACATAGTTGTGGGTGGAATTTTTGCACGAAAATTTATATCCACACTACTTTTATCATATAAAAAGGTTTTGAGGCACCACGATCACTCAGATCATCATTGGTTGTGAGTTCCAGAAAAATTTTCCAAGTTTTAGCAGCACTTTCTTCAAATTGTCGCAACTTTTGACCCGTAACTCGGAATTTGACGAATTTTATATCAAATCGAAGGGAATTTTCTGAATAATATGATTTTTTTGAATTTGTCAGAAAACTCCTTCGTCTGGATCCTGAAAAAGCCGTTTTACTATTTATTTTTTATTTTACAAGTTTTATTTTCTTAGTTTTTGGTCTCTGATTTAATTGTTTGCCTTGGTTCCCTTTTGAATTTTGTCCTCAAACTTTTTGTGGTATGTTTTCATGATTTTAGGGTGCTGAAAAAAATAAAGGAAAAAATTTTAAAAAATAAAAAAATTTTGTTGCCTATTTTGGTCATGTATATTAGTGACAGTTTGCTATGCTACATGGTGTTCTGTTCAGTACATGACTAGGGGCAACCCAAGCTACTTGCATCCATATAACCCTGAAATTGATAGAACTTATCACAGACTAGTTAGACAAAATAGGAACCAGTTCATAGGTAGTGAGTCTATTGAGTCTTTACATAGTGAGTCTGCTTCTTTTTCTTCTATTCCTATAAATTCTGATTCTTATTCTGATTATTATGAAAATATGGCTCAACCTCCACCACGTGAGAGGACATTGAGGGAGCTGGCTGCACCTGATTTCACTATTGAAGATTTGTGCATCCAGTATCCCGATGACCCGTATGAGCTAAGGTCTGGACTAATTCATTTGTTGCCCAAGTTTAATGGTCTTGCAGGTGAGGATCCTCATAAACATCTCAAGCAGTTCCATATTGTCTATGCTACTATGAAACCACATGATGTGCAAGAGGATCATGTTTGTCTTAAGGCATTCCCACACTCCCTAGAGGGGCTAGCCAAGGATTGGTTGTACGATCTGGCCCCTGGTTCTATCACAGTCTGGGATGACCTGAAGAGGGCATTTTTGGAGAAATTCTTCCCTGCATGCAGAACAACAGCAATCCGAAAGGATATATCAGGCATCAGGCAACAAAGTGGAGAAAGTCTCTACGAGTATTGGGAGAGATTCAAGAGACTGTGTGCGAGCTGCCCCCACCATCAGATCTCAGAGCAGTTGCTTATTCAATATTTCTATGAAGGTCTCAACCTCATGGAGAGAAACATGCTTGATGCTGCCAGTGGTGGTGCCCTAGGAGACATGACACCTTTAGAAGCCAGAGTCAAGATTGAGAAGATGGCTTCCAATTGTCAACAATTCCATGCAAGGGGCAACAGCGATGCAATCATAGTGAGAGGAGTGAATGATGTTGGCACAAGTTCTGGTAAGGTTGAGAAGCTTGAACAGAAGATGGATTCACTTACAACTTTGGTCACTCAATTGGCCATCAACCAGAAGAAGTTGTCTCTGCCTGCTAGATTATGTGGCATATGCACATCCGCTGAGCACCCCACAGATGCATGCCCTTCTGTGCAGCAGCAGCCCACGACTGGTGCTGACCAACCTGAGGCATATGCCGCCAACATCTTCAACAGTAGAAATCAGCAGCCACAGAACTTTGATCTCTCTACCAATAGATACAACCCTGGTTGGAGGAACCATCCCAACCTGAGATGGTCTGATCAGCAGCAACCTTCACAGGTTCAATTTCAGAACAATTCTAGACCACCATATGTACCTCCTCCAGTCCAGCAACAGAGACAACAACAGGCTAATTCTGCACCACCAGCTCCTAGTACTGAGCAGCAGCCTTCATTGGAAGAGCTAATGAAACAGATGACCATGCAAAATCTCCAATTCCAACAGGAAACTAGAGCATCCATTCAAAGACAAGAGGCCTCCATTCAATCTTTGACCAATCAGATGGGACAGATGGCAACAACAATCAACACTATGCAATCTCAGAATTCTAACAAGTTGCCATCCCAAACAGTGATCAATCCAAACCAGAATGTGAATGCCATTAGTCTAAGGTCAGGGAAGCAGATTGTCACACCCACACCAGAATCTGACCTCAACAAAGATGATCTAGTTTCAACCAACAAGAAGAGCCAAATGGTCGAGGAGAGTGAGCACACAAGTACCAGAAAATCCCATCCAGCTCAGCCTTCCACAAGCACAACACCTGCTGCTGCCCAACAACCACCCCCCATTCCTCTTCCTTTCCCACCAAGGGGGGTGACTCAAAGCAAGAAAATGGAAGAGATTGACAAAGAGATACTTGACACATTCAGGAAGGTGGAAGTCAACATACCCCTTCTTGATGCAATCAAGCAGATTCCAAGGTATGCAAAGTTCTTGAAGGATCTATGCACACACAAACGGAAGCTCAAGGGCAATGAGAGGATCAACATGGGAAGAAATGTCTCTGCTCTTATAGGTAAACCCGTCCCTCATATTCCTGAAAAGTGTAAGGATCCTGGAACTTTCTCTTTGCCTTGTATCATAGGTAATACTAAATTTGAGAATGCTTTGCTAGATTTAGGAGCATCTATTAATGTTATGCCTATGTCTGTTTTCAAGTCTCTTTCACTTGGACCCCTTCAACCTACGGGTGTGGTTATTCACTTGGCAAATAGATCTACTGCCTACCCCGCAGGTTTGATAGAGGATGTCCTGGTTCGGGTTGAAGAGCTTATCTTTCCTGCTGATTTTTATATTCTTGATATGGAAGAGGACACCTCTCGTAGTGCTGTCCCTATCATATTAGGGAGACCATTTTTGAAAACAGCTCGAACCAAGATAGATGTGCATGCAGGTACACTTTCCATGGAATTTGATGACAGTGTGGTTCGATTCTATATTTTTGATGCTATGAAACATTTTTCTGATGACCACTCTGTCTTTCATGTTGACTTGATTGATGATCTGATTGATGAGCATGTTCTAGACTTTTTGCATGATTATGATTTGCCATCTTTCACTAGCTCATTTACTTGTTCTGCATGTTCTGATTCCGAAATGTGCACTGCATGCATTGAAATTGACCAGTTTTTAAATTCTGCTACTGCATCTATTGATTCATATGATATAGATTCAGATCATGCTAACCCCATTTCTGTTTTGCATGAGTCTAATTCACTTGTTCAGGTGCAGGCGGCAGAATCCAATTCTGCTGCTCCTTTAGTTCCATCTGTGATGCAGGCACCTTTATTAGACCTGAAGCCCCTTCCTCCTCATATCAAATATGCTTACTTGGAGGCTGAGCAGAAACTTCCAGTGATCATCTCTACCTCCCTTTCTGTTGATCAAGAGAAGCAGCTGCTGGATGTGATTAGAGCAAACAAAAGGGCAATAGGATGGACTTTGGCAGACATACCTGGTATTAGCCCCTCCATGTGCATGCATCGGATTTTATTGGAGGATGGGGCTAAACCAGTGAGACAACCCCAGAGACGGTTGAACCCCCAGATTCTTGATGTGGTGAAGAAAGAGGTCACCAAGCTGCTGGAAGCTGGCATTATCTACCCCATTTCAGACAGCACTTGGGTAAGCCCGGTTCAAGTAGTTCCCAAGAAGTCTGGGGTGACAGTTGTCAAAAATGAGAAGGATGAGCTGATTCCCACTAGAGTGCAGAACAGTTGGAGAGTCTGCATTGATTATAGGAAGCTCAACCAGGCGACCCGCAAGGATCACTTTCCTCTTCCCCTCATTGATCAGATGTTGGAGCGCCTGGCAGGTAAATCTCACTATTGCTTCTTAGATGGTTTCTCTGGTTATTTCCAAATCTGTATTGCACCAGAGGACCAACATAAGACTACATTTACCTGTCCTTTTGGTACATTTGCTTATAGGAAGATGCCTTTTGGCCTATGCAATGCTCCTGGCACTTTTCAAAGATGTATGATGAGTATTTAATGACTTACTTGAGCATTGCATAGAGGTCTTCATGGATGATTTTAGTGTATATGGTTCCTCTTTTGATGCATGTCTTGATAGTTTGTCTAAGGTGCTTAATAGGTGCATTGAGACTAACCTTGTCTTGAATTTTGAAAAATGTCATTTTATGGTAGAACAAGGCATAGTCTTAGGGCACATTATTTCGCATAAGGGAATAGAGGTTGACCCTGCTAAGCTGCATGTAATATCACATTTGCCTTACCCCTCTTGCGTGCGAGAGGTGCGTTCTTTTCTTGGCCATGCAGGTTTCTATCGCAGGTTTATTCAGAACTTTAGCAAGATAGCCCTTCCACTATCCAACTTGCTTCAAAAGGATACCGCATTTGAGTTTGGAGACCAATGCAAGAAAGCATTTGATGAGTTAAAGAGAGCACTCACCACCACTCCCATCATCCAACCACCTGCCTGGACTCTCCCATTTGAGCTCATGACCGATGCCTCGAATTATGCTTTGGGAGCAGTTCTCTCCCAAAGGGTTGGTAAGATGTCTCATGTGATTTATTATGCATCTAGGACTTTAGATTCAGCACAAGTTAATTACACCACAACTAAAAAAGAGCTGTTAGCCATTGTCTTTGCACTTGATAAGTTTAGATCATATCTGTTAGGTTCTAAGGTTGTGGTGTATACTGATCATGCTGCTCTGAAGTATCTTTTGAAAAAGACAGATTCCAAAGCTAGGTTGATTAGATGGATGTTGCTCCTCCAGGAGTTTGATCTTGAGATTCAGGATCGGAGTGGTGCACATAACCTTGTCGCAGACCACTTGAGTAGAATAGAGAGAGAGGAGGATGCATTTCCTATCCGGGATGACTTCCCGGATGAGCAGCTTTTAGTTTTGCATGTTTCACATCCCCCTCCCCTTATTCCTTGGTTTGCTGATATTGTAAATTATATAGTTGCATCTGTTTTTCCATCCTTGGCATCCAAAGCTCAAAGAGACAAATTGAAGAGCGATGCCAAGTATTATGTATGGGATGACCCCTATTTGTGGCGTTTTTGCAGTGATCAGGTCATTCGCAGGTGCATTCCAGACCAGGAGATCCAATCGGTTCTCCAATTTTGCCATGCTTCACCAGTTGGAGGCCACCTTGGCACTCAAAGGACAGCACGAAAGGTGCTGGATTTTGGATTTTATTGGCCTACCATCTTCAAGGATGCAAGCAAAATCTGCAGCTCATGTGAGCAATGTCAAAGGGCAGGAGGCACCCTATCTAGGAGGCAACAGATGCCGCAACAACCTATGTTGTTCTGTGAGGTGTTTGATGTCTGGGGTATAGATTTCATGGGCCCCTTTCCTGTTTCTTTTGGTTTTTATTATATCTTACTTGCTGTGGATTATGTATCCAAATGGGTGGAAGCTAAGGCCACCAGGACTAATGATGCTCAAGTTGTTGTAGATTTTGTCAGGTCTAATATCCTTTGCAGGTTTGGCATACCTAGAGCCATAGTCAGTGATCAATGCACACACTTCTGCAATAGATCCATGGAAGCTTTGCTCAAGAAGTATGGGGTTGTGCACAAAGTTTCTACACCATATCACCCCCAAACCAATGGGCAAGCTGAGATTTCAAACAGAGAGATCAAGCGGATTTTGGAGAAGATGGTGAAGCCTAATAGAAAGGATTGGAGCACACGATTGGAGGATGCTCTATGGGCCCATCGGACTGCTTACAAGGCACCCATAGGGATGTCACCTTATCGGGTTGTTTTTGGTAAGGCGTGCCACCTGCCTGTGGAGATAGAGCACCATGCATATTGGGCTGTGAAGCAATGCAACTTAGCTCTTGATCAAGCGGGTGAGGAGAGGAAGCTGCAGTTGAGTGAGCTAGATGAGATCCGTTTGGAGGCCTATGAGAATTCCAAGTTCTACAAAGAGAAGACCAAGAAGCTCCATGATAGCTCAATTTGCAGAAAGGAGTTCTTGGTTGGTCAAAAAGTGTTGCTCTACAACTCTAGGCTTGGAATCATGAGTGGAAAGCTCCGCTCTAAATGGATTGGACCGTTTGTAGTCACCCAGGTGTTTCCTTATGGCACTGTGGAGATCAAGAGTGAGTCCACAGACAAGAGCTTCAAAGTCAATGGCCACCGACTCAAGCCTTTCCTCACTACCTCTCCTACTTTGGATAATGCACCTGTGGAGGAGGCCTCATTGGTCGACCCCATTTTTGACCCACCATGATTTAGGGAGTCTTCTTTTCTCCTTCTTTACTACTTTTATTCCACTTGTCTATATCTATCTGATTCTGCTATTTGTGTTCCATTGAGGACAATGTGTGATTTAAGTGTGGGGGGGAGAGTAGTTTAGGTTGCATATTTTTGCTTTGATTTTTTTGGTTTTGCTATGTTTTGGGCATTTTCTTGCATGTTTTTGCTTCATTTTAGTAGAGTCTTGGTATCTTGTGTCTGAATTCATGCATTTCTGTGTGTAAAGTTGCTTTTGATAATTAAGAGGTGGTAACACTGTGATAGAATTGTCCCTTTTGTGAGGATTTGAGCCTTAATTGTGGGTGGATTGCTATATATGCCACCTAATTTTCTTTCATGTGTGATTGCACTCTGGATTACTTGCACTCTAGAACTTGACTTGACTCTTGTTGATACTTGATATTCCCATGCACATTTTGAAATGATTTAGGCATTGTTTTTTTTTCTTGAATAAGCCACTAGCCATATGAGCCTACCTTGAATGAATTTATCCTTTGATAGCCCCTTTGAGCCTTTATATCCCTTTTCTTTGTTCTTTAGCTCATTACAAGCCTATGACTGAAAAACCATGATTGTCCTAACCTTAGGGAATGTTGGAGCTTTGGAATTGTTTTGGGAATGGGTATTAAGTAAGCGAGGGTGCTTTGTTCTTCATCTCTTGTGAGTTCTGGGTTTTGCCTCTATGGTCGGTGATGTAATTATGGCTTTATCTCATTATGCCATTTTTGTTGTTTCTTCTTTCCTTTCGTTCATGAAGTTCTGCAATGAAAAAAAAAATTGAAAAAATGAATGATGAAAAAAAAAGAAAGAAAGAAGAAGAAGAAGAAAAAAAAAAGAAAAAAAAATGGAATAAAAGGTTGATTGAGGCATGGAGGTTTGGAATTAGAGGTTGTTGTTATGTTTACCATTTCATTCTGGGGTGGATTGTGCTTATTTTTTTACTTGTTCCCCATTGCTCCTCTATTCCCTGGGTTTTAGCTACATTTCCCATATTTTTATCCTACCCTGTCCTTGGCCCCATTACAACCCTGAAAAGACCTTTTGATCTTAATGTGCATGTGTATTGATTGTTGATGTTAGAGGCTTGTCAAGCTTATGGTTGTGTTTGTTTTTCATGATGTGCCTTGAGTGTAAACACTGATTAACCTTAAACACTTGAGTGTAAACACTATTGAGTGATCCTTGTGAGTTTCTATCATCTTTGTGACTACCCTCTTGATGTCATTGGTTTTCTTTGCATATTTGAAATAATTGGATGATGTTCATGAATGCCTTGATTCTTTGGTCCTTATTTTCTTCGTGTGCTCGATTTTGCCCATTTCTTTGCATTTCCTAGAATTCATTGTGAAGTATGTAATCTCTTAGGTTTGCATTCATTAGTTGTAGTAATCTTGTTGCATGATTCACTTTGGTGCATATTGATTTTCTCAGTCCTAATTCTTAGTTTTGCCCAGGAGTGCAAAAGGATAAGTGTGGGGGTATTTGATGAGCATTTTATTTCCCATTTTTCCTTGCATTATTTTACTCCTATTATTGATACTTGTTGCCTATTTGACATTGTTTAGCTTGATTTAGTGATTTAGAGTTTATTGGACTAATATTCTGAATATTGTTTAATTTGGGATTATTTAGCCTAATTAATTCTATTTCTATTTTCAGGTCATATTTGGCACAAGGGCTTTTTGGACATTTTGGGAATGAAGATTTAATGTTGGAAGAGAAGATATATGATGAAGTGAAGATTGTAATCTATCTTTAGGATTAGTTGAGATTTAGTTATATCTTTTAAGATTTAGATTTTATCTATAAGATATTTTTAGATTTAATTTAGAGATAAGATTTCCTTAGGATTTGGGCCCATGATTTAGGCCCGTTTTGTGATTTAAAAAGCCAAATTCGTGTAAACCCTTGGGGAGACCTTCCATTCACGTTTTTTTACATTCTCTCTCATAGAGAAGGCTTAGTTTTGCTCTCCAAGCTTGTGGAGGCTGCTAGGGTTTCTTTCTCTTCCCTTTTCTACACGTTTTTGGTATTTTTTCTTCATGGAAGGCTAAACTCTTAGGTTAAATCCCTTTGGTAATGTATCACATACTCTTGAGGTTTTGTTCTTAATGCTATTTCATTTTTATTCACTGTTTTCATGCTTATTGATATGTTATGGTTCGCTTAGTTCCATTCTATAGAGATAATCCATGTGTATGAATGCTTATTTTATGCAAACTCGTAAAAACTCCATGCTTTGGATTTTAATGCTTAATTAGAGGTTTGGGTTTTGGGGTGAAAATTGAATTTTCGCTTAGTATTTAATTCTCACGAGTTGGACAGTGAAGAGGAAAGAAATTGATCTTTTGTGACCGATGATAGAGTTGTGAACGCGAGCCAAAGGGGTTTATCCGCTTTTCCTTATCTGTTTCTTCGTTTTAATTTAATTCTGTTTTGATTTCAATTATTCAATATTCAATACAAAAACCCCCCCTGCTTTCTATGCATACTATGTGTTCGACCTTTTGCTTGATAAGATATTCCTTGGGAGACGACCTAGGAGTCACTTCCTAGTACTATACTTAAACTGTTTTTATTTGTATCGGGTACGGCCTCGATCAGTAATTCACACTTATTAAGGAAGTTAGTTGAGTGTATTTAATTTTCTCAAATTCATAAAAAAATAGACTACTTTAGTAAATTTTCATTGGGAATGAAAAAAATTTAAATGACTCAACCACATTATGAGGATATTTTAGGGATGATTGTATTGAGAATAGAAAGTTAGTTAGTTTTTGCTTATATTAGTGATGTGTTTTTTTTGCTTATAAATGAGACTAGAGGGAGTATGATACAAGCTTGTAAATATTGATGAATTTGAGTATCGGTAGTATTCATCTTTAATAAATGACTTATTTTTGTCTTTAGTCTCTGAAAGTTGGAGATGTTTTGATTTTAGTCTTGTTATGGACCGGAAAAATACAACACCAAACCGGGTTACCGGTATGAGAGGCCCTCTAAGGGCCCAAATCCTCACCAAACCGGTTTACCGATATGAGGCTCTTAAGAAGTGTTGGGATACTGGCAAGTATACCAGATCGTACAAATAATATAATGATAAATAGCGTATCGTTCCCACGAGGATTAAAATAGACTATAATAATTCTCACCTAATCGTAGTTACTAAGTGAAACTTGAATTTGGGTTTAATTGAATTGAGAATTGTTAATTAAATTAAATTGTAAAAACAAAAACACAAATAAAAAGTGGTTGTGAAAAGATTTGGGAAAGCTTGGAAACTTGTTTCATTGTAGGTCCCAAAAGTAATTGCTAACGAATCAATGATTTTCCTAAGTATCGAACCAATTTCGCAAAGGTAAAAGCAACCCCTAATTCCTTAGGTCAACCTTGTTTCTTAGTGATCTAATCTCTCTTAATTCCTTAAGCAGAGCCTTAAATCCTAATCTTACAAATTAATGTTCAATCAAAATTATTAAATGATTATCCAATTCATAGATATATTCCTATCCCTATGCAATTGAATTGTTTGATTAAAGGTCTAAATCCTAATTCAATATTCCTATTCAATTAGAAATACCAAATCATAAACGATATCAGATTCATGATAAACAATGAAAACTTAATCAAACACAACACTTAATGGAAAAACATTAATTCATTAAACAATAACTATGCAGGTTCCATACAAATTCACATGTTCCCAAAACAAAGGCTTTAGTTACACATGATTAAGGAGAAAGAAGAAAAACAATAACTATGGTATTTATTCATAAATTACCACAGAAAACTGCTTCAGATCTTCAATCTTCTCTGGATTCCTCCTACGAATACTCTCACAAGTGTGTAATCTCCCTTCTCCAAAGCTCTCTACTGACTGCCTAACCTAATTCTCAAACCTATATTAAATATAAAATAGCAAAATCCTAATAGAATCCTCAAAACTTGCTCAGAAATTGGCCCAGTTGGGCCTCCACGAAGTGCACGCGCCTGGGCGCATGATGCTGCACGCCTGGGCGCGCAACATCAGATCACCAGGAATTAACGTGGCAAGCATGCCTGGGCGCGGACTCCATGCGCCTGGGCGTGTGAAACTTTTTCCAACTCCGTTTCTCTCCGTTCTTGTGTCAATTTCAAGGTCTTCTCACGCTCTTCTCAGCTCCAATAATATTTTCTCCAAATTAAGCTCCAAAAACACCTGAAACATACCCAAAATGGATCAAAACGTTCAAAGGACTCTATAATACTAAAAATTCCTAAAAGTAATAAAAATTACCTATATTTACAAGAGAAACAAGCCAAAAGCATAGTAAAAGGAAGTGAAATTAAGCCCAAAAACGTCATATATTAGACCCAAATCACTCCCCCAAACTTAGCATTTTGCATGTCCCAGGCAAAAGTAAAATAAAAATTCTAAAACAGAAGACTACCATCTAAATCAAAATGTACAACACCTAATCTAAGACTTCGACTCATCAATACAGCCACATATTTACACAAGCTACTCACATATTCAAAAACTGGTTAAAGAAACAAACCCAATCAGAACCCAAAACTAGTGAACACTCTTAACCTTTCAGTTTATATCTCTCATGTGTATCAAGGGTTACAACAATTCACTCAAGTTCATACAATAGCAAAGTGTTACCATAAGCTTGACCATAGACCCAATCTCCACTGAAATTATTGAATACATGCAAAAATCAAAAGGTCTTTAATTGGATTGTAATGGGGCCACGGCTAAAAGTGTAAAGTGGGATAAAAGAAAGAAGGGATATAACTATGGGCTAAATTGAAAAAACAAATTTCCCTAAAAAATTATGAATGAGCAATGAATACTATGAGGACTCACACTCAAATCACAACTATTTCACTTCTTTTCCTTTCAATTTTTACTCTACTACCTCTTCCAAATAAATTTCTTTTCCTTTTATTATTCAATTCAAAACAAATTCTCAACTTTTTCCCTTTTTCAATTCTCTTTTCTTTTTCTCTTTTGGAAGAGGAGTAAGCTCAACAACACTTTTTACAATTTTTTTTTCTTTTGAAATGTCCCTCTCAACTGCTCATCCAAAATTCGTAAGGTACTCACAAAAATTATAAAACCAATGCAGGGTACCAAAGAAAAATCATATCACATCAGGCTAAAAATGGGCAACTAAGGGAAACATATCCAAACAATTCATCTGAAGGCCACAAAAACACAATCCTAAGTACCTTAATCATATTCATACAGACAAACAATTATCAATCTCAAAATGGTCACCGGTCAAGTTCTAGAACACAAAGCTAAAGTGAACACACTCATGAAAGAAATAGGGGTTTCAAAATCAGAATAATCAATAAAATCACACACCCCTTCATTAGGCTCAAAAACTCACTAGACTACAATCAGTTCACTAGTCCTAAATTCTGAAAAAGTTTGTCAAAATAACTAGATTTCAAAAATATTTACAGCTCAAACAAATTAGTAACATGAATCAATGAGTCTAATCCTAAACTAAGTATTTACACCTATCATCAGAAAAACAGCCCTAAGCCTAGAATAATTACATACTCTGCCAAAGACACAAACCAACACCAAAAATGGGGAAACAATTCAAGTCTGAATTTTTTTTTATTTTGTCCACTCCCCCAAACTTACAGGTTGACTTGACCTCAAGAAAACTAAACTAAACAAACCTAAACTACAAAATAAAAAATTACAAGGATAAATTTAGAACACATCCCTATCACATCCACATCACATGCTCATCACTAACAAAAGTGAGAAGATGCTCCCCCAAACATAATACCTGCAGGTCGTTAGAAATTAGTGCAAAATAGCACCTCTCATGGGGAAGACATCAACTCACACTTGCTGCAACAAAATAAATACACAGATGCAAATAACAAGAGAACCAAATAAAATCCATGCCATAAAACTAAAAACAAATCCTAAAAAGCAAATACATGTTTTTGTTGTGGCACAAGTACAAGTAAAGAAAATGGAGGAAATGAGGAGTTTGCTCCCCTGGGGGTGCATATCTGCGCCCAGGCGTGCGGGACCGTGCGCCCAGGCGCGCGGTACCTATTCCAATGCCTTTTTTTTTAACAGAAAAAATCCTACTCTAAAAAGAAATAAGTAAAATAAAATAAAATAAAATATGAAAGCAGTAGTTACCACTGGGTTACCTCCCTGAAAGCGCTTGTTTAACGTTACGAGCATGACGTTTGGTGGTTTCCACCAGGATCCTAAATCCTATAGCACAACTTCCATGTTATGCATCAATAACAAGTTATTCCTGGATCCCATGGAAATATGCACGGATTATGTTGGAGAAAATGTTTAAAAATAGTTTCAAACCCTCCCGGGTCAAATGGTACATTTTTCACTGCAAGCATCATCGGATGGTGCTTGTCTTTTTCATCATGCATGGAGTTTATGAAAGTGTAAACTCCATGGCTTAGCAAGGTTGCCTTCTCAGGCTCTAAAAAGGAGAATAATGGCTTATCATTATCATGAGCATCAGGGAAGTCATAAAAAATTAAGGGGTAAATTGAAGAAATTTTTTTTGAGGGTTCCACATATTCATGCAATCCAATACATTTAGCAAGAGCAGAAAATTCATCATGCAAAGTGGACCCTAATTCAACCCCTAGACTATCCCATTATTCAATTTATCTTGTTTCACTTCCTCAATCTCATCATGCACAATTTCTTCTTTTTCTATGGGTTTAGAAAGGGAAGCACTTTGGTCTTCTGTAATAGAAGATTTTTGTACCACCTCCTCTAAAAGACCATCAAAAATTTTAATCTCATCATAAATATTTTGTGCAAAATAGGATGGAATAGGTGATGACAAAATAAATTTGATACATTCTATGTCATCATGAGAATAAGCCATGTTACATAATAATTAAAAAAAATAAAAATATAGACACAGGTTACACTAAGTAAAATTAAATTAGTACCGAAAAATTATTAGAATCTAATTTTAATCCCCGGCAACGGCGCCAAAAACTTGTTGCGATACTGGCAAGTATACCAGATCGTACAAGTAATATAATGATAAATAGAGTATCGTTCCCACGAGGATTAAAATAGACTATAATAATTCTCACCTAATCGTAGTTACTAAGTGAAACTTGAATTTGGGTTTAATTGAATCGAGAATTGTTAACTAAATTAAATTGTAAAAACAAAAACGCAAATAAAAAGTGGTTGTGAAATGATTTGGGAAAGCTTGGAAACTTGTTTCATTGTAGGTTCCAAAAGTAATTGCTAACGAATCAATGATTTTCCTAAGTATCGAACCAATTTCGCAAAGGTAAAAGCAACCCCTAATTCCTTAGGTCAACCTTGTTTCTTAGTGATCTAATCTCTCTTAATTCCTTAAGCACAACCTTAAATCCTAATCTTACCAATTAATGTTCAATCAAAATTATTAAATGATTATCCAATTCATAGACATATTCCTATCCTTATGCAATTAAATTGTTTGATTAAAGGTCTAAATCCTAATTCAATATTCCTATTCAATTAGAAATACTGAATCATAAACGATATCAGATTCATGATAAACAATGAAAACTTAATCAAACACAACACTTAATGGAAAAACATTAATTCATTAAACAATAACTATGCAGGTTCCATACAAATCCACATGTTCCCAAAACAAAGGGTTTAGTTACACATGATTAAGGAGAAAGAAGAAAAACAATAACTATGGTATTTATTCACAAATTACCACAGAAAACTGCTTCAAATCTTCAATCTTCTTTGGATTCCTCCTTCGAATACCCTTACAAGTGTGTAATCTCCCTTCTCCAAAGCTCTCTACTGACTGCCTAACCTAATTCTCAAACCTATACTAAATATAAAATAGCAAAATCCTAATAGAATCCTCAAAACTTGCTCAGAAATTGGCCCAGTTAGGCCTCCACGAAGTGCGCGCGCCTAGGCGCATGATGCTGCACACCTAGGCGCGCAACATCTGATCACCAGGAATTAACGTGGCAAGCACACCTGGGCGCGGGCTCTATGCGCTTGGGCGTGTGAAACTTTTTCCAACTCCGTTTCTCTCCGTTCTTGTGTCAATTTCAAGGTCTTCTCATGCTCTTCTCAGCTCCAATAATATTTTCTCCAAATTAAGCTCCAAAAACACCTGAAACATACCCAAAACGGATCAAAATGTTCAAAGGACTCTATAATACTAAAAATTCCTAAAAGTAATACAAATTACCTATATTTACAAGAGAAACAAGCCAAAACCATAGTAAAAGGAAGTGAAATTAAGCCCGAAACATCATATATTAGACCCAAATCAAGAAGCCCAAATTCTCCATGTAACTGGATTAATGAGTGTCGTGTCCTTTGTCAAGATCAACCTTGAAGCTATGGAGGAACTTCGAAGAATGACCTCAACTAAGAGATTAATGTAGGACTCTTAGGATTTCTATATATCTAGTTGGGATAAACAGGATCTCCCTAGCCAACAATGTGTGTGCTAGTGTCAACTTAGGGATGAGAAGAAGTACCTTAGCCCCTATAGCATCGTAGTTCTTATAGGGGATTACCTGTGTGTCCTGGGCCGTTCTAATAAGGCTCCTGAAGAGGAAGAACTCAAATAGGATTCGTAGAGGTTATGATAAGATCATATCCATAAATCCTGTAGGCGATAGACTTTATCCAATACTGTTTTATCTAACCAAGAGTCGTGGGAATCTAAGAGAAGTGGTTAAGCTTGATGAGACTGTAAACGCGATAGTGATAAGGATGAGAATCCTATGCTCGGGGTTAATCTCATAAGCACGCAACGTTTTCTCTAATCCCCAGTTTGCTCGGTGTATCATTCTGACCGCAGGCCTTGTTCCAGCGTCTAACCGGTCGGATCAAGATGGTTTTGGTCGGGTAACGCTCGGATTACTAATGGTCCATAACATAAGCCCCCCAAGCTCGGTTGGGTGATTTGAGCCCTGCCGAGTTGTAAAGAGGAATAATCTGTTGGCCGATCAAGATCAAGTATTGTTGAGGGGAAGAAGGATCCGATCGTCATAATCCGTCTGACTGAGCTGTCCTTTCATCGACACTGAAGGGACCTTTCAATTCATCTTATGCTTCCACATGTTCTTTCTATTACCGGGAAACGAAACGTTATGATTTCAAAAGGCCAGATGTACCTTTACAAGAGAAATGGGCTTTCGCTGTCTAGGCCCAAATCCATAGGTAGTGGAGGGAAACTTCTGAAAGAAAAGATTGGGAACGGTTTTCAAGATTCATTTGCTTAAAATTTCCACTCCTCGACTTCTCTCAACTTCTATTCTCTCTCATTCTTGCCTTCTTCACCTTCCTGAAGAACCTTTCTTCAAGAGTTTGAGTGATAGACTCACAGATCATCAAAGGGAGATTTTCACTGATTTCATCCTCATACTAAGCAGCGTTCAAGTTCTTTGGCATTTGTATCATCTTCAACTTTTTTGACCGCACATTAACAAACAGGTAACGAACACTTTCATCGAACTTTTGTATCTTCTTTCTCTTCTTTACTTGAAACATTGCATGTGTTGGTTTGTGTCTTCTGTTAGGAGTATTGTGCTTAGATTTTCATTACTGTAACTCTGCTACTGATCATGCATTTTCTTTTATCGATCCTGAACGAAGTCTAGGGTTCACTGAAAACCCTTGCACTATCCACCAGAATACCCTTCTATTTTTGAAATTCCTTGCCCTTCTTTGTCGTTTTTTGAGCGATCGCCGTAGTGTTTTTTAGGATTATTTTATGTTTTGCTGCCCTTAATTTCTTAGGGTTTGAACCGAAGCAGTGGTAAACATGAGTGAGGATTCTGTAAACTCTGATGTACCAAGAACACATGAAGAAGAAAAACCAGGAAGTTGTATTAGACCGATCGCAATGTGTTTTCCTCAGAATTTGAAAGAGTTCAGAGAAGGTGTGATTCACTATAGGATCGTTGAGAGGGTAGAACAGAGGAGGTTAAGGAGGCAACGGAGAGGTATTCAGTGTTTCAATTCGTTTGGGGGAAATTCTTCCCAGATAAGGGAGGTGTTCCCCAACCAACGATATTCGTAAATGTTTGATCAGAAATAACCAAATTTAACTGTTTCTGACTCCGCGTGTGCCTCCTTTTCCTCAGGTATGAAGAGAAAGTGCGTAACAAATCCTGAACTTTATCCACTTCCACCAGACTCCGCCCAGTACGATTGGGTTGAACGAGAGGTTGTAGGCACCCAGTCCGAGCTTTCAACTGAGGAATCTTTAGAGCAAACCAGAGCCATAATACTGCTCTGCCCTGCCCTGGTGATGCTGCTGGAAACTTGTATTCCATAAGTCCGGTGGGTCCTAACGAAAGAGTCTGTACTCGTATTGTAACATCCCAAAATTTAATTCCAAGTTAAGTAGGAAGACCTAAGTTAGAATGTATGAGGAAAACCATAGGGAACCATGGATAGGAGTTAAGGGTAGTGTCTTAGAGTTAGAATTGGCCAAAAGAGGAGTTTCCACCAGAATAATCGATTACTTTGTAGGGGTTAATCGATTACAGGGCCTCTGGTGAAAACACTTAAATTTTGCAGCATTGATAATCGATTAGCTCATGGAAATAATCGATTATTTTGTGAAGTAATCGATTATTTCAAGAGACTTAATCGATTATTTGCCCTCTGGCAGAAACACCAAGAAATGTTGCATTGAAGGGTAATCGATTACTGAGGGTCAAGTAATCGATTATTCTAGGTCTGATGCAGAAAATAAAAATAATTTAAGGGGCAAAAACGTAATTTCCACCCCTTATCTCCCTATTTCAGCCACCCACCTCCCTCCTCCCTTATCCATATTCGACCCTCCTCCTCTCTTCTTCCTTCTCCCACGCTTCTCTCTTTCTCTTCCTCCTCCAAATCACCACCAAATACCACCAATCACCCAAATCATTCCTTCCAACCTTCATCCATGGTAAATCACCTCCTCCTTCTTCTTTTTCTTCTTCTCTTCTTCCTTTCCATGGTGTTTTTCTCTCTCCACCACCCCCATGGCTCTTTCTCTCTCCTTCACTCCCATCTCCATCAACAACCAACACACACCCACAAAACCACCACAAACCACCCAAAATCCTTCCTTCCAAGCCTAAATTCATGAGACCCACCTTCCCCCTCAAGTCCTCTTATGCGTGGCTCTCTCTTTCTCCCTCCTAGGGCTCTTTTCTCTCTCCTCCAATCTCAAGACTCAAGTGGAATTTGGGCCTAAGGAGTTGGAATCAAGGTAGATCCGGAGTAGATTCATGGTCCCTGGAGCTTTGTGTGGGCTCTCTCCCTCTATAAGGTAAGGGGAGTCTCTTTTCCACACTTTGAGTTAGGGATAGTTGGGGTATATAATAGGATTTGGGCTAATTAGTTGAATTGGGTTGTGGGTAGCAAAATAGCACCAGTTATAAGTTGGTTTAAGAAGAATGATTATATTTTGAGTTAATTTAATAATTTAATTTAATTGTTGCAAATTGCTAAAAACCCCCTTTATGAATGTTGTAAAGGTAGGAAGTGAAGAACCCTAGGGAGTTGACTTATATTTACGCATGCTGAGACATACCTGAGTATGTCGACTGATTCTGTGAATATATGTTGTTTGTTGATCGGTGTTATGTTTGCAATGTGTGTAAAATGAGTATATAAATGGCTAAGTGTTAACTAATGAGGTAAATTAATAATGTTGGCTATGAGATGGTGAAATGACTAATGAATATAAGGGTATAATTAAGAATAAGTAATTAATTATGAGTCAGTCAATCATGCAAGATAGTGAGTGGTAAGAGGTTTAGTAGGCATAAGGATATTTCATGGCTAATGATAATTGTTTAGGTAATGATGAACATGTTTATTTAGGATGCTTGAAAATTGGGTTTTAGCCTTAGTTTGGAATGTAGGCGTGGGTGAATTACATTGACGAATATTACTGGAATATAAACGATGTTAATTATGCGTTGTTATGTGATGTTGAAATTGAGAATGATGTGAATGCATGAATGTGGATGATTGCTACTTGTTATAAATGGCTATTTGAAATTGTGTGTGATATGGTGAATGTGTGTAGATTGATAAGGAAGGTTGAATTGATCATTAGGACATTGGGACACTAGGTGTTCCTGCTAGGTGTACAAACGCCCCATTAGGGCCTAGGTACCCATCAGGCTAAAACGCCGCCCCGTTAGGAGTCCATGTCCCAAAATGATCAATTCACGAAAACTAAAAGACTGGAAAATGTGAAAAGGACTAAAGTATGTAAATTGAATATGCTAAGGAATTTAATGAGTATGAGCAAAGATTATATGTATCAGTCCTAACGGGTGAGGCCTAGTGGGTGAAAGTCCTGATGGGTGAATAAAGTCCCTAATGGGTGTACAAACGCCCTAGCAGGAGCAACCAAATTACCTAGTGGTACAAACTAAAAGAATAAGGATCAATGATGATATAAGTCAATTGTAAAGTTAAGGACTAAATATAAGAAAGCGTCCCGGTGCTCACTTAAGCTACGGCAATGTGAGATCTCGGGCAAAGTGTAAGGTTACGGCTTGGTGCTCACTTAAGCTACGGCAATGTGAGGCTAAGGGCTTGGTGATCACTTAAGCTACGGCAATGTGAGACCAAGATAAGATAAAGGAAGTGAAAATGATTTTGGAAAATATGTAAAGTGAAGCATTTTGTTATCCATGGCTTGATTTGATTATGATGCTTGAGTTGCTATTATGTGCTCTTAATTATCTTATAATTCACTATGTTGTGAAAAGGTCTCACCCTTATGTGGTTAACATTTTAGGTGAATGAAGAGGAGCTTGAGGATCTGAGAGTGTCGCAGCAGAAGTCATGGAAAGAAGGAAAATTTGATGTTGCGCTACTCTTATTGTATTTGAAATACCCATTTTAGAATGTAAATTTAATTTATGAAAAGGAAATTTTAAGTTCCCCACTTCAGAGTATTAAACCTTTTAAATGATATTTTTAAATAAAAGTTGGGTGTTACACGTATCCACGAGGGCAGCACTGGATTTTATTTTTATGAAGAAGTGATTACCCGTCTAGGGATTAGGATGCCTTTTACCAACTTCGAAATAGATGTTTTGAATACACTGAGAGTGGCCCCTTCTCAGTTGCACCCGAACGCCTGAGCTTTTGTTAGGGGTTTTCAGCAAGTTTGCTCTGCTATGAATTGGTCTTGTACTATTCCAACTATTTTCTACCTGTTTGCTCCGCAATGCAATGCCTTTGAAAAAGGGTCCCCAAAACGACCCTGGGTTTCCTTGAAATCACAAAATGGATACGCTCTTTTTACCAAGTATTTCGAGTCTTGGAAAGGGTTCAAACCTTTCTATTTTAAGTATAATTTTGTTGGAAACGGTGTTTGTTGGTTCACACGACCTGTTGAAGAGCGACCAATCCCTCGGTTCCCTCTTCAATGGAGTGCAAGTTTTTTCAGTCGGAGGATTGCTGCATATGGGTCGGAATGGAAAGAGCTTGCCGAACATGAGAAGGACGTGTGCCGAGTGGTTGAAAACTACTTGGCCACGAACGGGATGATTGACACAAGGGATATAGTGAATATCCCTTCCACCGACGTGAAAGATCAACTTGGTAAATTATCTTTGTTTGCTTTTGAACTTGTAAATTTATTTGGATCTAATGATACTTAATTTCATTTGCAGAAAAAATGGTTGCTCGAATGGCTGCACTGCTCCAGGGAGGGAAGAAAAGAAAAGCTCCTACTCCAAACACAGCTTCTGGATCATCGAGCATGAGCACCCCCAGTCTGAGCACTCCAACTCCTACTGCCTCGCCGATCGAAGTGTCTCCTTGGCCAACCACCAACTTGGTCATTGCTACATCTTGTCCAGCGTCAAGTGCACAAGCACCCTCTCCTCCTCCTCAACTTACTCGTCGTCGAAGGATCGACAAAGGGAAAGAGAAAGTTTCAGAAGGAGAAAATGCCCGAGCCGAGGGTACAAGTGCCAAAGCTGCCTCTATTCCTACTCCTTCTTCTACTCCGCCAGTGACCTCGGTTTGGGATCGCGACTTAGATGAAAAATTTGCCAAGTTTATCTGCCCAGAATCTGACTTCTCTCGGTTTGCTAGTCTTAGTGCTGCCGAGTGGTCTCGCTGTAATTTGAACATGACAAAGTTTTTGCTCCGTAGTGCCAATTTAACCTATTATTTGTCTCAAAATTCTGGGGATTTGTTTAAAGGCCTCAATGTTGAGCAGAAAGAGGCTCGCGAGATGCAGGCGGCTCAAGAAGCTAGCTTGTCCGACGAGTTGGTTCGGGTGAAGAATGAGTTGGAAAATGTAAAGGTTGATAAAGTTGAGCTGATCAAGGAACGAGACTCTCTGAAAGTTTCCCAACAAGCTGCTGAAGATAAGAAGAAAGAGGTTGAGGAGGCACTTCAAAAGGAGCTGCAGGAAAGCCGGCAGAGGATTGTCGAGCTAGAGTCTGAAGTAAAGAAGTCTGCTGCGACTGCCCAGAAATTTAAGGAAAAGGCTCTTGTTTTCAAGAAAAAGGCAGCGACCAACTACTATAACTGGGGTAAGGGTGTTGATGATTCTTTCGTTTCTGCTATTAAACAGATTCAACTTTTGAACCCTGAGACCGAGTTTAGAGTGGTCGGTGCGCATCCTTTCCACTGTGTAGGAGATGGAAAGTTGATTGATCTTGAAACCAAGGCCGAAGTTGATTTGCAAGCAGAGAATCTCCCCAATCCTCTAGTAGAACTAACTGAGGCTCCAGACTGTGACGATAAAGACATTGTTTTGTCTGATGATGAGGAATGATCTTGATGGGTTTGGTGGTTGGTTTTTATCCGTTTTTATCATTTCTGTTCGTATGTAGGATTTCTTTTTTACTGCTCGCTGTGTTCGAGCGTTTATATATATGCTTGTTTTGAACAAATTCCTCTAACTCTTTTGAAACTGACTTTCAATTAATTTGCTGTGCAAGCAAATCATATCATTGCCTGGTGTATTTTTGTTGCTTTTGGTTTCGTTCGTCACGTGTCCAATAGTATTTTGCGAGTGAAAACTCTTTGGAGGAATTTAAAATTATTTTTGGGGGTAGAATCACATTATTCGTATGTAAAATCAATTGTGAGTAGAACTCGGATCGCCGACTTTAGCCGAAGCGGGACCCTCGGACCGCGAAACGAGGTAAGTAATTTCCTGAGTTCGGGTGTTCTATGAATACGTTGTTAAACTCTTGAGAAGAGCTGTGCCTCGATTTTGCTCGGTGGCTAGCCGAACGAAATGAGTCGTATGTGATTTTACAATGTAAACAGATAGTAGAATTACCGGAAAAATGCACTTTATTAATAAAGGAATACAAAGCTAAAACTGTTCATAACTAAGAAATGAAGTTGCTTATACCAAATAAATTCCTAACAATTTATCTAAGAAGGGTGTTACCCTTCGTTATTCATCATAAACTAATTTGAGCAATCCATAAATGAACAAAATTATCCTTAAACAAAGAAAATAAAATGAGAGCTTAGCTGTAATAAGCTCTGAGCTTGGCCACGTTCCAACTGTTATTGATATCAGTACCCGAGAGAGTCTCCAACCTGTAAGCGCCGATTCCAGATTTAGCCTTCACTCGGAATGGACCTTCCTATTTTTGCTTCAGCTTTCCAACGCCAGCATTTCCTTTACCAATATCCGCTTGGAGAAGGACCAAATCTCCAACCTCAAAGCTTCGCGGTCGGACCTTCTTGTTGTAGTCTCGGGCCTGCCGATCCTTTACCTTCCTCTCATGAGCTGCCGCATTCTTTCGTATCTCTTCAAGTAATGTGAGTTCTTCGCTGAGCATATTCTTGTTAGCTTCCGAGGGACGTTCAAGCGTCCTAAAGGTGGGGATTCGCTTTTCGATTGGAATGACAACGTCGCAGCCGTATGTCAAACGAAAAGGAGTCTCACCTGTTGAGGAATGTACAGTTGTCCTGTGTGACCATAGAACACTCGGAAGCTTGTCTGCCCAAGTGCCAGCTGCGTTGTAAAAACCTATTTTATTTTACCTATTTATGAAAATATGGATCTAAACATTCTTTTTAATTAAAATTCTTATTATAATTTTTTTCCGGAAAATCGGACAGAGTCTCCTCTGTTTTTCCGATTTTCCCAAAATTTAGTTTTGACCTGTAACCTGCTCAAAATAGTTTTCAATAACAACCAGACAGCCAGATATAATATATAACATACTTAGACTCCTTTATCATCTAATATTAAAGTAGAAACTTTTAAACTTTTGCAAATAAAACTAAATACCCCGGGCCACCATTTTCCCAAAATATACATTGGAAATACATACATAAGTCATAATCATACAAAATACATCAAGTACTCAAATGTGGCCCGGTTTGACTCAGGATAATAAAACGACCCGATTTCACACTTCCTGTGGGAAGTGTGCTCCTGCTCAGCCTCGATATCTGCAAAATCAATCTGTACCTGTATTGGTTGTAAGGGTGAGAATTGCACGAACTAGTAATGCATAATACATGCCAAGTCATACACAATTAGAAATTAACCAAATAATGCAAATATATCACGCCCAATCACCTATCCACTGCAAACACAAACATCTCCAATTATTCACATTTCCTAATTAATGTCAATTCCTATTCTATTTCCGTTCACTTAACTTTCTACCCTCGCCTAAACTTAAACTCTAAATTCTTCTTCCATTCCTACTCTTTACTCACATTCTTCCTATTTTTCTCCGGTTAACAAATTCTAATTTCTATCTCTCATTTCTCCATCTCATTCACCACCTTCTCAACTTTCTTCTTTTTATTTCTTTTCATTTTATTCTTTTTCATTTCTTTTTACTTTTTAGGGATATTTGTGGTTTCACTATTGCGACCCACCTTTGGTGTCGTCTTACGGATGCGTACGGATCCCCAAAGGCCGCACGTCTAACTCAACCACTGCCCACTCTGCCAAGGCGGCTTACGTTTCCTGCACCCGAGAGCGTGTCTTACACGGCCAGAATGCCACAAAATCCTTGGCTATGCGATTTTGCCACTGCGTTCCCCAGTCTTTCAGAGGATACGACTTACCGATGCGTACGGATCCCCAAAGGCCGCACGTCTAACTCAACCCTTGCACACGTACCAGCCAGCGACTTATTGCAGGTGTTGCGCACCCGACTTATTGCACCCCACCGTGCGTCTTACAGGATCCAAACTGCATACCAATATTCTCATTTTCTTTTCTTTTTATTCTTCTTCAATTCTATTTTTCATTAGGTAGTCCAGCCCCAGCCAGCCGTACGGTACTGAGCGCTAGGAGTTCCCTTTTTCATTGTTCATTCTTTTCCTTTTTATCAATTTTAGTCCGCCCTCGCCTAACACCTTTTCCTTCTACTCTCATTTTCCTCTTTTCCTCTTCTACACCAACTAATCTATTCCTATATAGTTACTCACTATCATTTTCTCAATACACTTCCTATTTTCCCCAATTTTTTTCCCTTAAGTCTTTATCTATGTGTTACTATCAAATTCAAAGCGCACTCCTTTGTCCACTCCTTTCCTTTTTCACTCAATCTCTAAAGCACAACATACATACCCCATTCAATATATTTAATACTTATATTATGAAACATATCATTATCCAATAAATTCACATAATCCAGTACATACAATACATTCTCATATTTTCAACAATTACACTTAATTCATGGCCTCAATTAGCATTTAGCAGTTCACAACACAATTATCAGGACATATATATATCAATTAATCACTTAGCACAATAAATCATCAATTCATATTATAATTCATAAATATCAATTCCTAATATCAATTACACAAACCAATTAACCTCAACACGCACACACATACTAGTTACACAACCACCGTGCGACAATAAACCCCTTACCTCAATTGATGACAATGAGAGGGGCAACCTTAATCTGACGCCTTACTCCTCGACTAACGCTTTAGATCGGCTCCAATTTGATCCTAAGCTTCCTCAATCTTCGATTCCAAGCTCGATGGGGACAATCGATCTTGGTAATGATGGCGGTGTCGCTCCCCGACACCGAGGAGAGATAAAGAGAGCACCGAGGAGGGAGAGGGGATATCAAGAGGAAGGATGAAGGTGGGAGGGGTTGATGGTGATCTTGATGGTGGCGGAGGCCACCGTGGGTGGTGGTGGTGGTTTGGTGGTGTGTGAGGGTAAAGGGAGAGAGACTACAAGAGGGGGAGAGAGAACTTGAGGTCGAGGATGATGATGAAGCTTAATGATGGTGAGGTGGAGAAGGAGATGATGGTGGCGGCCGCCGCAGGGGCGACGGCGGCAGTGATTGTGGAGGGGAAATGGTGGTAGGGGTGATGGAGAGAGAAAGAGAGGGAGGGCTCAATGGAGAGAGAGAGAGAGTCGATGGTGGAATGTGAGGGAAGGAGGGAAGGGAGAGGTGAAGAGTGGTGGTTGTGGGTGGTGGTGGCTGCCATGGAGGAGGAGGGAGAAGGAGAGTGGAGGGAGGTTAGGGTTTTGAGGGAAAATGACCCCCAAAACGCGTTTTATTTTTGCTGATCGAGGTATTTTCGCTTAAGCGAAACATTTTCGCTTGAGCGAATTCTCTTCAGTGATGAAACTCAACCATTTCGCTTAAGCGAAATCCATTCGCTTAAGCGAATCCTTGAGGTGTTGATTCCGTGACCTTTTCGCTTAAGCGAAATTCTCAGATACTGCTGTTACATTTTTCTATTTTCCAGCTATTTTCTCCCAACTTCAAATGGCTATAACTCCTTCGTTCACCGTCGGATCTTGCTCAAATTTGACGAGCAACTTCCTAAAAATCATACCTTCATATCCAACGGTGGAAATTTTGTTTTGAGTCCTAAATCTTTTATTTTGATTTTCTACCCTATGTTATGTTTTAGTACCGAATTATCTATTTTTCTGGCCTGTTCCTAATTTCAATTTAATGCTCCTTTCTTTTCCTATACCAATATTATTATTACTTATATTTTCTAATGCTTGAACACTTATTTTAATACCTAGTTATGGTTTTATTATTATTATCTCAATTATCTCAAACTGTTATTAATTTATTTATACTTAGGTTTAAAATTTGGGATGTTACATTTCTCCCCTACTTATTTGAATTTCGTCCCCGAAATTCCATCAAGTAATATAGGGAGATAACAAACCCTTGAGAATTAATGTACCACAACCTCGCATTTCTTCGTCTTTCACTCCCCTACTCGGAATTCGTCCAAGAGACTTAATTGCCACAACTCCCGCTCGTTCCCTAGAATATTCACTTCCTTTGATCAGACTCCTGTTTATTCTTCTAAGTGCGCAACCCAAGGTCTTTGGTCATTCGGCCACAATATAGAGTCCTGAGACTCTAAGTATGGCATTGTTGTCAGGTTGCAATTCTCCTAGTCACAACACTTGGAGAATTCCTAGCACTTCATTTCCTTGCTTGAATTTAGCAAAAGTCAGTCCGACATTCAACTTGACTTCATCCGAATCCTATTTCATTGTCGTTCCAGCTTACTCGCTTCCTAGTTCTGCTTCGTCTCGAAAGAAGCCAAGGTTGGTTTCTACTTGGGAATAGGGGTCAAGGTCTAATTCTACTTCTCAGTTCCGTGTTTGTTCGGATTTATCCTAACTCGTTCGAGGTTGATTCTCCGCCAGTTCCTAGTGACCTTCTTAGCGGTTTACGTAAGGTTTTTAAGAATAATGGTCTTGGACAACCATTGATGAGGATAACATTGTTAAAAGTTGGGTTGATGTCCAACATGATGTCATCATCAATTTGAGAGATATTGGTGGCCTGTGCAAGTCTGTTATGCCTTTCCAAAGTGTGGGAAGAGATAACAGCGGATGTTCGACATCTCATCCGTTTTCGGTTTCGATATTTCTATGGGTACACTAAGGTAGTTTACGTTCTAGTTCTGCTCGGTTTGTCGTTCTCATTCTTTACCATCACTCGGATGGGTTTCGGGTAGGACTATAAGGTTCTCCCCTACTTAGTATCAACATACCTACATAGATCGATACCAAGGGGTAGCTGAACAGATGTTAAGAATTAGTGGTTCTACTTTTCGTTTAGGTGATGGGTTCGGACAACAAGATTGGATGAACTACTTGTTGGGTTTTCTAAGATATGGAGGTTTCACGTACTTACATCTCTCTATGCTCCATTACTGGAGAGGATTGTCATGGGTAGATTTGTCGCACGATCTCTTGTAACGAATTTCCACAAGATTTCTAGTGAGCTTGAACTCGATTTGACCTTCTTCAGGTCGGAATTCCTATGTCAATGGTTCTAATCAGACTTGAGAGATTGCAATGATATATCTGTCAGTAAATGCAAGGACCGGGGTAGCTAGTCCCAATCCTTCATCTAGTAACAACACATCATCACGTTCTTCTAGATTTGCAATGCTGTCATCTGTCAATAAATGCGAAACTGGGGTAGCTAATCCCAATCTCACCTCTATCAACAGCACATCATCGCGTTCCCTTGTATGATAGTATTGTCTTTCAACGGATGTAAGAGAAGGATAGTTAATCCCGACCTTACACTTTATCAAATGACAACACCAACAATGGATTGGGTGTTTGTTAAAGTTGTAACTTCATGGGTAATTTTTCTATAGTCTTTCACGGTTACTTAGGTGAAAGAAAGGGGAAGGATGTTCCAGGTATGTCTCTTAGCATCTCTTTGTGAAATAGTCGAAATATAATTACTAAGGAAATACTCTAGGAGATCTTACTACTGAAAGAAAAGAGAAGTTTAGAATTTAGGAAATGGTCCTAATTGAAAGTAATTCTAGGCTCTCCTTGAGTTGATTCTTTAGCAAAGTGTTACTTCAAAATAACACGTACCTTCGCTTGGATCATCCATGTCCAGTCCTGCTGCCTTGTCCATGTTGTGTTCTTCTCCTATTTGTTCGGATGGACTTCCTTCCGCCTGTTGCCTCGGCAGTACACTCACTCCCTTCCATGGAGTGATATGGGGAAAATTTGCAACAAAGTGTCCCGGTTGTTCACAATGAAAGCATAGGCTATCTTTCACAATACGATTCTTGTACCGCCACACACCTCGGTGACATTTTCCACAAGTCTGACATGACTGTTGAGTAGTGGAAATTGTCGCACTTTGGTTCTTAACTCTGGGAGATGCTGCTCTAGTGCGAGTGTTGGCTTGTGGACCTGATGTCTGAACTAGCCCTTTTCCTTTGGTACGATCCATTACTTTTCAAACCTTGCGGTTTCCGCCAGCAAACATTTCTAAGTTTTTCTCACAAGTTAGGGCCAAGTCCACCAGTTGAGCCAGTTTCCTGACTTTACGATTCTCCAAGAGAGTCCTTATATCTCCACGAAGTCCCGCTTCAAATTTGATGCACTTAGTCTGTAAGTTCCATGATGAATGTTTTGATAATGACAAAGTGTTTTGAACAAGCTATCATGTGTTGATCAAGTTCAAGTTCAACAAGCAACAACAAACATCAAATGAAGAAGAGAGAAAGCAAGCTCATGAAGACTTAGTTTGAGTGTAATTGTAATTGTTTTATCTTTTGCCTCTCAAGCTTCTTAGGTCTTTTATTTGGGTAGATTATTTAGAGGGTAGTGAATCTCTATCATAGTCATGATTAAATCATAATTTGAGTTTTCACTAAACCTAGAATCAATAGGTGGCTTAAAGGTTTGAAAGGAAAGGTTTAGTTTTGAGAAAACAAGTTTCTAACATGTGCATTGTGGATTTAATCGATTAAGTCATAATTTAATCGATTAATACTCGATTAAGCTGAAATTTAATCGATTAAATACTGCAGATCTGGTTTTTTAAAATACGATTTTCACTTCTCAAAATCAGTTTTGAAGTGCTACAACTTTTGGGTATTCTATATAAACCTTTTCCTAACCTTTGTGATCAATATACATCACTTTCATAATCAATTTTACAAGAATCAAGCCATTCTATTCTCTCTCAATTTCAAAGATCAAAGCTTTCATATTTTCATATTCTTTGATCAAGAACCTTTGAATCTCTTATTGTGATTTGTCATAGCTATTGAATGAGATTCATAGGAGTGTCATGTGTATTCGTTGAGTTGTAATCTTTGCAAGAAGGCAAGCCAACTACAACAACAAAGAAGACTTGGTGTGTCGATTATCATCAAGCAACGTTCATTCAAGAAGAAGAAGTCTTGGTTGTGAATCAAGCAAAGAGAAGCCTTGGTGTGTGGATTATCATCAAGCAATTGAAGACTTGTTGTGTCGATTATCAACAAGGGGTAAAGGTTAGATTAGAGAGAAGATCAATAGGATTACAAGGCAAGGGTGTTGTATCTCTTGTAGGCTAGCAAGAAGGGAGTCTTGTGAGTCATTTACTTGTAATTTGAGAACTCTAATTCCTCATAGTGAAGAATCTCTCTTGGTTGAAGAGGGGACTGGATGTAGCTTTCAAGAGGATGAAAGTGAACCAGGATAAATCACTGTGTCGTATCTCTAAACCCTTAACTGTTTACATTCAAGTCATTGATTGTGTTCTTGGTTGAAAACCTAGAGAAAGATTGATTTTCATAATTGATTGAATTGAATCTTTATTGTTCAAATTAACTTGGGGAAAATCATTTTCATAACCTAGGTAATCAATAAGAATATAGGTGTTAATTGTTTTCGCTGAATCTCTGATCTTACGTGTGAATTAATTGTTTTTCGTATGCGATTGAAAAGTGATTTTTCAGTTTCTGATAGATTTAATCGATTAAGCACATTCTTAATCGATTAAGGACTTTTGAACTTTCAGGTTTAATCGATTAAACTTCAGAATAATCGATTAAGACAGTACAAATTTGCAAAAATCATTTGTTTTGATTGTTTCGATTCATTTCTTTCGAAAATCTTTCAAGGTTTCTTTTACACCTATTCAACCCCTCCTTCTAGGTGTTCTCCTAGGGTTCCTTAGTTGTTTCAACCACCAATTGCGGTTTCATCATAGTCTTCTCATCAGCCCCAGTGTAGCTTGAGGCATACTGGATAAGATCCTCAAATAGGTTGGTGTACTCCGTTACGCTCATGTCCCCTTGAGTCAAATTTAGGAAGGCGACTTCCTTTTCTCTGCAAATCACCTCTGGAGAGTATCTCGCCAGGAATTTAGTTCTGAACACTCTCCAGGACACCTCTTGCTTAGATGCCTCCAACATCCTTCTTTCTTGACTCCACCAGTATGCGGCTTCCCCAATAAGTGCATGCTCTACCATAATGACCATCTGCTCCGTTGGGGGTGTCATAGCACGGATAATTCTCTCGATTTCCTGAAGCCATCCTAGTGCTTTCGCCATGTCATCTCTACCCTTGAATTTCGGAGGATTATTCCACCGGAACTCTGCTAGCCACTGAGTATCTGACAGGGCTATGTCCTGTGGTGCCTGTGGTGCCTTATCACTTCCTGCCACTATGGGAGTAGTTAAGGGCAGTACCTCAGCTTGGTCCTGCTTTGTCTGAACCGAACCTCTTATGTTGGCAGTGATCCTAACATTGTCACTGCCACTACCCGCCATAATGCTTAGTACCTGGAGGAATCGAAAACAAATGCACACATATGCATACACAATTAAATGTTATTCTAGAAAATATAATTATTCTAGTGTATGTACCTATATATGTACCTATACTTGACACAAGACTTTGGTCACTCTCTTGGTGAGTGAACCAATAGAGTAATTCTCACTCTGAGACCGAGGACAAAACGCTCTGATACCATAAATGTAACAACTTATTTTAAAAAAAATATGGATTTGAAAATTCCCTTTTAATTAAAATTCTAATTATAATTTTTTTCCGGAAAATCAGACAGAGTCTCCTCTGTTTTTCCGACTTTCCCAAAATTTAGTTTTGACCTGTAACCTGCTCAAAATAGTTTTCAATAACAACCAGACAGCCAGATATAATATATAACATACTTAGACTCCTTTATCATCTAATATTAAAGTAGAAACTTTTAAACTTTTGCAAATAAAACTAAATACCCCGGGCCACCATTTTCCCAAAATATACATTGGAAATACATACATAAGTCATAATCATACAAAATACATCAAGTACTCAAATGTGGCCCGGTTTGACTCAGGATAATAAAACGACCCGATTTCACACTTCCTGTGGGAAGTGTGCTCCTGCTCAGCCTCGATATCTGCAAACTCAACCTGTACTTGTATTGGTTGTAACGGTGAGAATTGCACGAACTAGTAATGCATAATACATGCCAAGTCATACACAATTAGCAATTAACCAAATAATGCAAATATATCACGCCCAATCACCTATCCACTGCAAACACAAACATCTCCAATTATTCACATTTCCTAATTAATGTCAATTCCTATTCTATTTCCGTTCACTTAACTTTCTACCCCCCCTAAACTTAAACTCTCAATTCTTCTTCCATTCCTACTCTTTACTCACATTCTTCCTATTTTTCTCCGGTTAACAAATTCTAATTTCTATCTCTCATTTCTCCATCTCATTCACCACCTTCTCAACTTTCTTCTTTTTATTTCTTTTCATTTTATTCTTTTTCATTTCTTTTTACTTTTTAGGGATATTTGTGGTTTCACTATTGTGACCCACCTTTGGTGTCGTCTTACGGATGCGTACGGATCCCCAAAGGCCGCACGTCTAACTCAACCACTGCGCACTCTGCCAAGGCGGCTTACGTTTCCTGCACCCGAGAGCGTGTCTTACACGGCCAGAATGCCACAAAATCCTTGGCTATGCGAGTTTGCCACTGTGTTCCCCAGTCTTTCAGAGAATACGACTTACCGATGCGTACGGATCCCAAAAGGCCGCACGTCTAACTCAACCCTTGCACACGTACCAGCCAGCGACTTATTGCAGGTGTTGCGCACCCGACTTATTGCACCCCACCGTGCGTCTTACAGGATCCAAACCGCATACCAATATTCTCTTTTTCTTTTCTTTTTATTCTTCTTAAATTCTATTTTTCATTAGGTAGTCCAGCCCCAGCCAGCCGTACGGTACTGAGCGCTAGGAGTTCCCTTTTTCATTGTTCATTCTTTTCCTTTTTATCAATTTTAGTCCGCCCTCGCTTAACACCTTTTCCTTCTACTCTCATTTTCCTCTTTTCCTCTTCTACACCAACTAATCTATTCCTATATAGTTACTCACTATCATTTTCTCAATACACTTCCTATTTTCCCCAATTTTTTTCCCTTAAGTCTTTATCTATGTGTTACTATCATATTCAAAGCGCACTCCTTTGTCCACTCCTTTCCTTTTTCACTCAATCTCTAAAGCACAACATACATACCCCATTCAATATATTTAATACTTATATTATTAAACATATCATTATCCAATAAATTCACATAATTCAGTACATACATTACATTCTCATATTTTCAACAATTACACCTAATTCATGGCCTCAATTAGCATTTAGCAGTTCACAACACAATTATCAGGACATATATATATCAATTAATCACTTAGCACAATAAATCATCAATTCATATTATAATTCATAAATATCAATTCCTAATATCAACTACACAAACCAATTAACCTCAACACGCACACACATACTAGTTACACAACCACCGTGCGGCAATAAACCCCTTACCTTAATTGATGACAATGAGAGGGGAAACCTTAATCTGACGCTTTACTCCCCGACTCACGCTTTAGCTCGGCTCCAATTTGATCCTAAGCTTCCCCAATCTTCGATTCCAAGCTCGGTGGGGACAATCGATCTTGGTAATGATGGCGGTGTCGCTCCCCGACACCGAGGAGAGATAAAGAGAGCACCGAGGAGGGAGAGGGGATATCAAGAGGAAGGATGAAGGAGGGAGGGGTTGATGGTGATCTTGATGGTGGCGGTGGCCACCGTGGGTGGTGGTGGTGGTTTGGTGGTGTGTGAGGGTAAAGGGAGAGAGACTACAAGAGGGGGAGAGAGAACTTGAGGTCGAGGATGATGATGAAGCTTAATGATGGTGAGGTGGAGAAGGAGATGATGGTGGTGGTGGCCGTAGGGGCGACGACGGCGGTGATTGTGGAGGGGAAATTGTGGTAGGGGTGATGGAGAGAGAAAGAGAGGGACGGCTCAATGGAGAGAGAGAGAGAGTCGATGATGGAATGTGAGGGAAGGGAGAGGTGAAGAGTGGTGGTTGTGGGTGGTGGTGGCTGCCATGGAGGAGGAGGGAGAAGGAGAGTGGAGGGAGGTTAGGGTTTTGAGGGAAAATGACCCCCAAAATGCGTTTTATTTTTGCTGATTGAGGTATTTTCGCTGAAGCGAAACATTTTCGCTTGAGCGAATTCTCTTCAGTGATGAAACTCAACCATTCGCTTAAGCGAATCCTTGAGGTGTTGATTCTGTGACCTTTTCGCTTAAGCGAAATTCTCAGATACTGCTGTTACATTTTTCTATTTTTCAGCTATTTTCTCCCAACTTCAAATGGCCATAACTCCTTCGTTCACCGTCGGATCTTACTCAAATTTGATGAGCAACTTCCTAAAAATCATACCTTCATATCCAACGGTGGAAATTTTGTTTTGAGTCCTAAATCTTTTATTTTGATTTTCTACCCTATGTTATGTTTTAGTACCGAATTATCTATTTTTCTGGCCTGTTCCTAATTTCAATTTAATGCTCCTTTCTTTTCCTATACCAATATTATTATTACTTATCTTTTCTAATGCTTGAACACTTATTTTATTACCTAGTTATGGTTTTATTATTATTATCTCAATTATCTCAAACTATTATTAATTTATTTATACTTAGGTTTAAAATTTGGGATGTTACATGCGTTGCCAAGTTTCTTTTTTATACCGTCCAAAATGGTTTTGTTGGCGGCCTCGGCTAATCCATTGGTTTGTGGGTGTTCAACAGAACTGAAATAGGGAGTGATTCCCAGGTCGGCTGCTAATTGCTGAAAATGAGAGGCTGCGAATTGTGATCCATTATCTGTGACTATGGAATGAGGCACTCCAAACCGAGAGATTATTTCCTTTACAAAGAAAGTCTGAATTCGGGCCGCCGAGATTGTTGCTAATGGCGCCGCTTCAATCCACTTAGTGAAGTAATCAATGGCCACGACCGCAAACTTCAACTGTCCAGGTGTCGTGGGAAATTTTCCAATGATGTCCTTTCCCATTGGTAGAAAGGCCAAGGGGCTCCGAGGGAATGCAGCTCTTCAGCAGGTCTTTGATAAGTGTCACTATGAAGCTGACATTGAACACACTTCTTGACATGTTCCATGGCATCTTTTTGCAGCTTGGGCCAGAAATACCCTGCTCGGATTATTTTCCGAGCTAGAGATTTTCTTCCCATATGATGCCTACAAATCCCTCCGTGGATCTCCTCAAGGATTTCTTCAGCTTGAGATGGATTAACGCATCTGAGCATAGGGGAGCCGAAACCTCTCTTATAGAGGACACCATTAAGAACCGTGTATTGAGTTGCTTTCTTAATCAACCTACGAGCCTCTATCTGATCTTGGGGAACGAAACCGTGCTGTAAGTAGGTGAGAATCGGATCCATCCAAGATTGAGATAATGAAACTGCAAGAATGACGCTTGGTTTGGGAATGGTTTCTTGTATCAAAGTCTTGTTGTTTTCCGACCCCTTCGTACTTGCCAAATGGGAAATGGGAAATGTCTCGGGAGTTTGAATCTCTCGGGACATGGGAAATGTCAAATTCTGAAAAGTTGGAGACAATTTGCTTTACCTCTTCAAGATACTTCTGTAAGATGGGCTCCTTAGCCGAGTACTGCCCCTTAATCTGTGAGACTACTAATTGTGAATCGCTGAATACCGACACTCGATTAGCTCCAAACTCTTGAACCATCTTGAGGCCTGCCAGGACTGCTTCATATTCTGCTTGATTATTCAAAGTTTGGAATTCAAATTTTAGTTAGTATTCCATGCAAAGTCCTTCGGGATTTTCAATAATGACGCCCGCACCTGCTCCTTTTTTGTTGCTTGAGCCATCCACATAGACTGACCACAAATCCGGGGGAATGTCCGAGGGAATCTCGGTGAACTCAATGACAAAATCAGCAAGAACTTGAGACTTCATTGCTTTCCTTGGTTCATACACGATATCAAACTCAGACAATTCCACCGACCATGAGACCATTCTACCAGCCAAGTCAGGCTTGTGAAGGACTTGCCTAAGGGGTTGAGCTGTCTTGACCATGATTCGGTGGGCTTGGAAGTACTGTCTTAATCTCCAAGCAGATATTACCAAACAATATGAAAGTTTCTCAAGTTTTTGGTAGCTCAGCTCGGATCCCTGTAGTGCTCGGCTCACGAAATAAATGGGGGCCTTAACTCCTGAATCCTCACGTACCAATACCGAACTGACTGCTGCATCTGCCACCGACATATAGAGAATAAGGTTTTCCCCGGTAACAGGGCTATGAAGGACTGGTGGGCTGGAGAGATAGTTTTTTAACTGAATGAAAGCTTGTTCGCAATGATCATCCCAACGGAAGTCTTTATTCATCTTAAGGAGCTGGTACCACGACAAAGCTTTCCGAGCGGCTTGGGACAGGAACCTGGATAGGGCCGCTACCCGACCCGTGAGCTGCTGGACTTCTTTTAAACTGGATGGGCTTCTCATTTCCAGAATTGCTTTGCACTTATCTGGATTAGCTTCAATACCCCTTTCGGTTAGCATAAAACCGAGGAAGGATCCGGCTGGGACTCCAAACACGCACTTTTCAGGATTTAATCTCATGGAGCATTTTCTTACTCGGTCCAGTATTGTCTTGAGGTCTTGGGCATGGATCTCTTGCTGTCTGCTTTTTGCGATAATGTCATCAATATAAACTTCCATATTCGAGCCGATCATCCCTTGAAAAACCTTGTTCATCATTCGCTGATATGTAGCTCCTGCATTCTTTAAACCGAAGGGCATGACATTGTAACAATATGTTGCTCTATCAGTGATGAATGCGGTTTTGTTTTGATCGGCAGGGAACATGAGTATCTGATTGTACCCGGAGTAAGCATCCATGAATGAGAGGAGTTTGTATCCGGCCGAATTTTCGACGAGCTTGTCAATAACAGGAAGTGGATACTGATCTTTTGGACAGACTTTGTTCAAGTCCGTATAGTCCACGCACATCCTCCATTTCCCATTGGGCTTTTTGACTAAGACGGTGTTAGCTAACCAATCTGTATAGTCAATCTCCCGAATGAAACCAGCTCGGAGTAGTTCGGTAACTTTTTCCTCAATAGCTGCGGCCTTTTCTGCACTAACCTTCCTTTTGCGCTGTGCCACTGGTTTTGCCCCTGGAAGAATGCTCAGCTTGTGGCAGATAAAGTTTGGATCAATTCCCGGCATATCAGCCGAGGTCCAGGCAAACAGATCCTTATTAGCAACTAGTAGAGCAGAAAGTTCTTCTTTAACATTGACGGGAAGATCAGAACCGATTTTAACTTGTCTGATAGGATCAACACTTAATGTCAAGAATTCCCACTGTCCCTTCGGAGTGGGTCTGTTTCTGTTAGATTCATCACGAACATCCAGGTCGGCCAAATTAATATTACCCTTGCCGAGGGGAACTCTTTCAAAATGGTCCTGGTCTTTGTTTTTAACCTTACCTAGACTTGCGTTGTAGTATTTCCGAGCTGCCTCATGCTCGGCCTTGACTGTTACCACTTTGTCATCAGTTCCGACGAACTTCATAGCCAAATGGACCGTTGAAGCTACCGCACCGAAAGCTTGTAGAGAAGTTCTTCCGAGGATAGCGTTGTAGGCCGCTGGGCAGTCGACCACCAAAAACTTGATTATTTCTGTTCTGGCCGAAGGTTGTTGTCCGAGGGTAACGGGAAGTTGAATGTAACCTTTTGGTTTGACGGTGTCCCCAGTAAAGCCGATCAGCTCTCCTTCAAACGGAGTGAGATTGCATTCCCTAAGTTTCAGTGCTTTGAACAAAGGGAGGAACATGATATCCGCCGAACTCCCTTGATCGATAAAGACGCGTTTTACTTCGTAATTACCAATAAGGGCTGTGATTACCATGGGATCATTATGACCTGGGAGAATTCCGTCCAAATCGTCATCATTAAAAATGATGGGAACATTTTTTGTTGATCTTTTGCAAATAGGCTTCTGGCTCACGGCTAGGATTTGGTTGATGTACTTCTTCCTGTCGGCTTTTTTCTCTCCACCCCCGGCGAATCCTCTAGCAATAGTGTTGACTAAAAACTCATTGTTCGTTGGATTCGTGTCAGTGATCGGGGAGGGCTCAGTTCTCTATTTCCTTGCATTCCTATCATCTGGTGATCTACTTCTTTGGCGTTTGGACTTCACTAGTGAATGGGATCTATTCCCGCCTCTTCTTCCCGCTGCATCTCTGATATACTGTTGCAGCTTACCATCTCTGATCATTTCCTCGATCAAATCTCTCAACCAGATGCATTCGTCGGTTGTATGTCCATAGCCCTTGTGGAAGTCACAATATTTTGACCTATCACGCTGTGCGCCCTTCCTTAAAGACGGAGGTCTTTGGGCAGAGCGTAAGTCGGTCTGCATCGTTTCCCGAAGGATTTGGCTCCTTGGAACAGTCAGCGGAGTGTATTCCTGATATTTATTCCTTGGAGGTATCCTTCGGTACCGATCATTCCTGTCCTGCCTGCCACCAAAATGTTCGTCACGTTTTTGTTTATTCTGTCCTTGAGGGTCAGCCCGTTGCCTATCGTCTCGGAATTTTTGCCCTTTGTGGAATTCCTCCAAGTTGATAAACTTATTTGATCTCTGTCTGAGCTCTGCCATGTCTTTGGAAGGTTTTCCGATCAGCGATTTTCTGAAATCCCCTGGCTGCAACCCTTGCGTAAATAACAACACCGCCACGCCTGGCTCTAACCGGGGAACAGAACTAGCCTCCGTATGGAAGCGTGACAAGTAATCTTTTAACGGCTCATCTTGTTTTTGCGTAACTGCAGCCAGTGTGTGGTCGGACTTTGGTTGGATGCAGCTGGCTGTGTATCTGTTTAAAAACACCTGTTTCATCTCTTCCCAAGAATTAATGGAATATCGAGGGAGAGAGGAATACCAGCACATTACCGAGGGCTCAAGGGTCATGGAAAAAGCTCGGCATTTCATTCGATCTCCGCCTCCATAATAATTCATGGCCCCTTCGTAAGAGACTATATGGTCAACTGGGTCGGTCCGGCCGTTGTAATATGGTACATTGGACGGGCCTAAGTATCCCTGAGGGGTTTCAAAGTCCATGATATATGGGGTAAAAGGATGGCCAGGGTGGAAATCACCCTGATCGTGATTTGCAACTGGGTTGGTATGGAAATTTTGAGGTGGAGGAAGTTGCATTACGGGGAGAGGCTGAGGATCTATAGTCTGGGTTATTTGGTTATGAGGGTGTATGGTAGGTGGTTGGTTTTGAGCGATCCTTGCCATTGCTTGTTGTTAAAGGTCGGCGATTGCTCGGCCTTGCTGCTCAATTAAAGTTGTCTGTCTGTTGAGTATGTTAATCATCTCTTGCTCACGAGCACGAGCCGATGTAGATGTAGCATAAGATCTACTAGTGGAATGGCTATGGCGGGAATTACCGTGAGCAGTTCTTCCTGGGTTTAACCTAGTTCTAGGGGTTATGCTTATATGGTCAAGGTTGGGTTGAACAGGTGGGGTCGGGGATTGACGGGTATTTCTACCATGGTGTGCCCGGGTTCCAGTAGATCTGGCTGTATCACGGGTAGTTGGGGCTGTGCTGCTTGAATCTCCATGGGTGGAGGGAGGTGGTGTAGGAGGGGGTGGAGGAGGCGGTGGGGGAAGTAAATTCCGTAGGATTTGAAGTGGTTGGGGATTGCTCCCATCTCTATGGTGAGGAGGTTGTGGCGGTTGAGAATGGGTGGCATGATTTCCGCTATGATTTTGGCCATGAATTGGGGGTGGTTGATTATGGGAATTGTTTGGTGGTTGCGGATTGTTTCTTGCTCCAGAGTGAGACGTGCGTGGTGGCTGCGAGTTAGTTTCACGATTTTGGTTAAGAATGTCTCGCAAGTCACCAACAGATTGCGGCTGTGAATCGTTGTTGTTAACGTTTCTGGGTCTGCCGCGAGAACGGCCAATGCGATCACGGAGATCACCAATTTGGCTCCTGGTTGTGACCATGGTGGTGGGAATGATATGTTATTCTATCCCCACAGACGTCGCCAATGTCGTGTCCTTTGTCAAGATCAACCTTGAAGCTATGGAGGAACTTCGAAGAATGACCTCAACTAAGAGATTAATGTAGGACTCTTAGGATTTATATATATCCAGTTGGGATAAATAGGATCTCCCTAGTCAACAATGTGTGTGCTAGTGTCAACTTAGGGATGAGAAGACATACCTTAGCCCCTATAGCATCGTAGTTCTTATAGGGGATTACATGTGTGTCCTGGGCCGTTCTGATAAGGCTCCTGAAGAGGAAGAACTCAAAAAGGATTCGTAGAGGTTATGATAAGATCATATCCATAAATCCTGTAGGCGATAGACTTTATCCAATACTGTTTTATCTAACCAAGAGTCGTGGGAATCTAAGAGAAGTGGTTAAGCTTGATGAGACTGTAAACGATAGTGATAAGGATGAGAATCCTATGCTCGGGGTTAATCTCATAAGCACGCAATGTTTTCTCTAATCCCCAGTTTGCTCGGTGTATCATTCCGACCGCAGGCCTTGTTCCAGCATCTAACCGGTCGGATCAAGATGGTTTTGGTCGGGTAACGCTCGGATTACTACTGGTCCACAACAATGAGGTAAAATCTAAACCAACTCACCGTATTAGCATAGAGAGGAGAAGATTCTCTTACCTCGTGATACCGTTATAACGGTTACCAAGAGGATAAGGGAGTTAAACCAGCTTCCTAGGATTCCTTTTTCTATGATACCAACAATAAACCTTAGGTACCCATTTAACATAGGATTCCCTCTTCATTATACCCGCCATTAACCACCTGCCATTAGTGGGAATTCGGTAAAACCCATTGATGAGGAGGAAACACAACGGTAAGGATGGAAGGCTTATATAAGTGCACTGTAGGTAACCAAGTATGTACCTTACCCACTCACACTGACACACACAACACCCAAGTAAACGACAATAGAGCTGGTATCTTGGTAATCAAGGTGCCATTCTTCCGTCTGAAAGCAACAAGTAGAAGAATTGGATGCTTGACTGTATAGTTCAAGTCCAAAGATTCTACGACAGAACATTGGCGACCACAATGGGAGCGAGAAGTTTATTCCCACCACTTTTCGAGATAGCATGGATAACCGGTCACATGGAGAACGTATGGAACCTAGCCACCACATTGTGGAAGGCTTGAGGAACCGCTTAAGTGAGGGACGAGTTCCCTCACACCAAAAAGACTTAAGGGAGCATTTGAGTGAAGGAAGGAGACGTGTGGAGGCTAAGCGATTCAGGCAAGAAAGTCCCCATTAAACTGACCAGGAGAAATCGCGACAGAGGCTCCTCCTTTAGAGGTGGAAGACCCTTGCGTTTTGGTCACTAGAGTAGAGGCTTGTCAGATGGACACTCATAGAAAAGGCTAAACCTGGAAATGGAACTAGCTCGTCTTTGAAAAAAATTGGATGTGCAAGATAAGTTGATGAAAGAATTGAAGAAAGGAGCAACATCTTCCTCACCAAATAAAGGGGTTGAGGCTGATCCTATGGAGGTAGAAAGGCAAGAGGAGAAGGATCATCCTTTCTCTAAACAAATAATGAGCTTTCCAATGCCAGAGAATCTTAAAGCCCCGACCAACATGGATTCTTACTTTGGAATTTTGGATCCCCAAGAACACATAGACAGTTTTTTGGTGGCAATGTCCTGTCAAGGGGCCAAGGATGCGTATAAGTGTCGCACTTTCCCTCTAACTCTGAAAAAAGCAGCATTACGCTGGCACTCAAAGCTGGAACCCAATTCGATCAGGTGTTAGAAGGATTTGGCGGCAAAGTTCCTTGGTCATTTCACCACAAGCAAGGCACAACAAAAATCTGAACACCACTTGTCCCAGATTAAGCTACGGAAAGAAGAATCACTAAGGGACTTTCTCACTCGGTTCAATTCAGAATATCTATCTATTAGTGACATTGAAGCCTCTGTGGCGCTCCACTTGTTGATAAGGGCTTTGAAGCCTGGTGAATTTAATAATCATTCGGTAATGCACATGATTAGGACTATGGATGAAGTCATGGAGAGGGTAGAGAAATACATCAATATGGAGGAATACCAGAAGGCTCAGGATAACTACGTTCCTGGAGGATTTGGTAAGAAGAATGATGCTTTTTTTTCAAAGGGTTCAAGAACAGGGCATCGAGATGGAGAAAGAACTGGGAGAGGAGATTATGGGGGAAGGAAACCATAAGGTAAATATGATGATTACACACCCTTGAATGCTTCAAGTTCTCAGATTCTCCGAGAAGTCATGAATGCAAAGCTGATGGAGGTGGACAGACCGCCCCCACTGTGAAGGCCACCAACGAATTAAAACCAGCGTAAAAGATTCAGCTTGCATGGAGGGTATGGCCATACTGATGATGAATGTGTCCAAATCAGGGATACATTGGAAACTCTGATCAGAAGAGGAATGTTGAACAGGTATGTCTGGTTTTCTAGAGGGGGATCCAATGAGCGTAACCCTAAAAGAAGGACAAGGAGTTTAATCAGGAGAAGAACTAGGCGTCCAGATAGGAGGAGAACTCGTACACCATTGAAAAGGAGTAGAACCCCGAAACGTGCTTAGCCCGGGAACTCATCAGCTCAAAAATAAGGTAACAATAATACTGGTAATGAAAATTTGGAACTAATCACAACCATTTTAGGAGGATTTACAAGGGAAAGTGAGTCTATGACGTCCCAAAAGCGGCAATTAAAACTAGCTACAATGGCAGTTGCTTCATCCAGTAAATAGAAGGATTCTCACCCACCCATCATGTTCACCGAAGCATACCTAGAAGGAGTCATTCCTCAGCATAATGACCCATTGATGGTGACGGGGATAATTGATAGGTTCCGCGTTTGTCGTATGATGGTGGATTGGGGAAGGACTTCTGATATCATGTTCTTCGAGCTTTTTGATCGTTTGAAGTTAAAGCCCCAAGACCTACACCCTTGTCACAAGGAATTGATTGTCTTTACTAGGGATACCATCCGGCCTCGTGGGTATGTAACATCCCAAACTTAATTCTTAGTGTAAATTATGTTTTGATAGTCTTAGGATAGAAGTAATTATGATATAAGTTAGAAATTGGCCAATTAGACATGCAAATTCAAGTTTAAAACATAGGACTTTGGGGAAATAGAATAACAAGATTGGTAGCTTAGAATACAAATTCCACCGTTGGATGTGAAGTAGGATAGGTGAGGAAGCTTGCTTTAAAATTTGAGGAAGATCCAACAGGTAACGAAGAAGTTATGGCCTTCCAAAGTCTGGATGCTACAAAATTGTGCAGCTTAATCGATTAAGCTGCAATTTAATCGATTAAGGTCTGCTGGAGGGAAAAAGCTTAATCGATTATTAGTCGATTAAGGGCTGTTGTAGTGGAAAAAATAAAGGCGATCCACACGTTTGTTCTTGCCAAAAATTCGAGTTTCCTCTCTCTAGGGCACAAAATCTCTCATTCCAAATCCATCAAGCCTCAAGGGAATCACACCAAAATCCACCATCAAGTCCCTCTTTGTTGCTCCAAGTAAGTATTTATGTTCTTGAGTTCTTTTCTCCCTCTCTAATTTGGATTTTCTATCTCTCTCTTTCCCCTCCTTGGGAAATTCGAATCTCCCTTGAAATTGGGCAACAATCTCATCATCATTCCATTCCTTTGGCTTAGGGAAGATTATCATCACTCTCTTTATCTTCTTGCCTTTGGAGCTCTTGATTTCGGGAGCGCTTGAAGCTAAGGCTTGGGTTTTTCCACTCTCACTCTCCTTGGTTAAGGTAAGGGCGTGGGTATTGGCTTGTTCTAGGAAAGGGTTTGTATTTAGATATAATGATTGGCTAGGAATTTATGTGCTAGGGTAGGAAATTAGAAACCCCAATTTAGAACTAAGGAAAATGGTAAAAATAGGCTTAAGTTATTAATTATGGAACTCTAAGAAGTAGAGAATGAGGTTAGGTTGTAATTGAGGAAAATAAATGGTATGAACCCCTAAGCTAGGATTTTGAATTAATAAATCGGACAAGTGAAGAATGTGGTTATGCATGATTATATGAAAAGGTGAATTTTGTTGTTACTTGCACTAAGTGTTTATGTGATAAGTGATATGCATGAATAGTGGTGGTTGTAATTATGTGTTATATTTGGCATTACTTAAACATTGGAATGGTGATAATCATGAAAGTGAATTATGGCTAATTGGTTATATATGTGATAATGCTTGTGTGTGAAAGGACTAAGTGGAAAAGAACGGATTTGGTCGACTAATTAATGACATATAATATGGATAACTAATACTGGATAAATATGGTGATGTATATAGGCCTTAGATTTGGGGGAGATATACATCATAATTGGTGATGTATTGTAGGCCTTCGATTTGGGGGAGACAATACATCGTAAATAGGGGTTGTATTGTAGGCCTTCGATTTGGGGGAGACAATACAACGTAACTGGGGCGATGTATGTAGGCCTTCGATTTGGTGGAGACATACATCGTCGATGATGTATGTATGTAGGCCTTCGATTTGGTGGAGACATACATACATCATAAGTAAAAAGGAAAAAGGAAATAACATTGGATAAAATAAGGTAAACGGTAATGGAAGAGCGATGTATGTAGGCCTTCGATTTGGTGGAGACATACATCGTAGATGGGGTATGTATGTAGGCCTTCGATTTGGTGGAGACATACATACACCGAAAGTAAAAGGAAATGAATAAAGGAAAAAGGAAATAAAATTGGATAAGATAATGGTAATGGAAAAGCGATGTATGTAGGCCTTCGATTTGGTGGAGACATACATCGTAATTGGAGTTTGTATGTAGGCCTTCGATTTGGTGGAGACATACATACACCGTAAATATAAGGAAAAGAATAAAGGAAAAGGTAAGGGACTAAAAAGGGATTTCTTTGGAAACGGGGAAAATAATTAGAAGGGAATTATATCGTGAAAAGGAATTAAATAAAAGGGAACCGACACTTATAAAATGATGGAATTGGAAAATGTGGTATTCTTGCGATGACAATGTCATTATGTGAATAAATTGCTAAGTGTGTTTGGCCTGGTGAGTTGTTATGTCTATTTAGAAACTGCTTTTCTATTTCATGTGTAATTCTCACTCCCTTACCATTTTTCAGGTACAGAGAGTGAGTTAGCGCAGCCCCCGGCCGAGCAGGAGTGCTCTCCCTCACAGGGAGAGTAGGGTTATTATTGGGATTATGATTATATTGGACCTGAGCCTCCTTATTCTTTTGATGTATATATGATGTCTATATATTTTGGAGAGGCTTAGGATATTATTTTGGCATAGCTATGTGCTGAGCATCATGCTAGTTGCACCTAGTACTTACATTCCGCTTAAACTCTGATAACTGATACAGGATATTATATTTTGTGCCCATGGGGCTTTTATATGGTATGTGCATGTGATGAAGCCCTGCTGGCTGTTGATTGTTTGTACTGATGATGTTATCCACAGGTTAAAATTTGGAAAAGTCCGAAAAACAGGCAAAACTCCGTCCGTTTGACGGGTGATTTTATTATATTAAAAAGGAATTTTCAAGTACATATTTTTAATACTTGGGAGTAAAGGGTAGTAATTATTAGGGTGTTACATTTATGGTATCAGAGCAGTTTCCCTCGGCCTTTGGAGTATGAACTCACTACTCCTATGGTTACTCACCGAGCGAGTAACCAATGTACTTAGTTCAGTGTCTAAGTTGAAGTTGTAGAATATTAGTAGTTATATTTAATTGTTTTATCATTAACTGGTTGTCCCTCCATGACTCAACAGTATGGCAGGGAGACGGGCTGACAATGATAGAATTGCTGCAATTCTCGAAACTCTGGTTCAATTGCAGCAAAACCAAGCCCAAGCTCAGCAGCAACAAGCTGAGAATCTTGCAAATCTGCAGCAGAATCAAGCCCAAAACATTGCAGTAGCTGCGGCTGCTGAAGCAGCAGCACTACAACCTCCTCCACCACCGCCAGTCGAGATTGATTGGATGGGCCGCTTTAGAAAAAGCGATCCGCTGAAGTTCGAAGGGGGTTACAATCCTAATGGAGCTCAAAGATGGCTCCAGGAGATGGAAAAGGTTCTTCGCTCGCTGCAGCCACCGGGTGATCAATATATGTGACTAGTGGAGTATGTTCTAACCGGTGAGGCTGAACATTGGTGGGAACAACAGAGCAGAGGTTTGGAAGCAGCTAATGAGCTAATTTCATGGGATCTCTTCAAGGTCCGTTTTCTGGGAAAGTACTTTCCGGAAAATGTAAGGAGAGAGAAGGAAGTGGCTTTTCTTGAGCTGAAACAAGGGAGCCTCAGTATTGGAGAATATGCAGCTCAATTCGAGGATCTCATCCGCTATTCAGGCAGCTATCGAGATGCAGATGAACGTACTAAATGTATCAAGTTTGAGTCTGGTCTCAATTCCAAGATCAAAACTCTTTTTGTCTATCAAGGGATCTCTAATCTCTCTCAACTAGTGAACATGACCAGTGCTTATGAAGATTCTCTCAAGCAGGAACAGGAAGAGGAGCGAAGCAAGGCACCTCAGAAATTGGCTGGTCCTATTAGGGGCAAGGGTCCTATGCAGAAATTCGATCCTTATTCTAATCCCAGACCTTCGGTCCTTAGAGGAGCAGGGCAATCTGCAGTAACTCTTGGTCCCGTCCCTACTTGTCCACATTGTGGGAGGCAACACAAGGGGGTGTGTTGGAATCTGGGTCGAAGAGATGGACTCTGTTAATTATGTGGACAGTCCGGTCACTTATTTTCCAATTGCCCTAAAAAATACTGTAAAGAGAGAGGTCAATGTGGCTAGAGCACAGAAATCTGGTGGGAGTCAGCCAATGCAGAAGAGCGAGGTGTACACTCTTGATGGAGAAGAGGTGACAGATGATGATGAGCTTATCAGAGGTATTTGTCATGTTAATGGCATTTCTTGTGGTGTTTTGTTTGACTGTGGTGCATCCCATTCATTCATTTCTTTGGACTGCATGAAGAGACTAGGGTTTTCTACTATAGAAATGCCTTATAAATTGTCGGTCTCTACTCCTACAAATTCTTCAGTAATTACTTCTCAGATGTGTTTGGATTGTCCACTCCGAGTTCTGGAGCGGGAATTCAAAATCAATCTTATTTGTTTGCCTTTGACTAGATTAGATGTTATTCTGGGTATGGACTGGATGGCTCAGCATCATGTTCTAATTGACAGTCGTAAGAAAGCAGTCATCTTTAGTGATTCTTTTCTGTCTGCCATAGAAGTTGATGAAGTATCTGATGTAAGTCAAATTCCTGTGGTCCGTGAGTTCCCGGAAGTCTTTTCTACGGAGATTCCCGGATTGCCTCCAAAAAGAGAAGTTGAGTTTAGTATTGATCTGAAGCCTGGTACAGGTCCAATTAGAATGGCGCCTCCGGAATTGGAAGAATTGAAGAAGCAATTGGAGGAGCTATTAGCAAAGGGACTTATCAGGCCAAGTGTATCACCCTGGGGTGCTCCTATCCTTTTTGTCAAGAAGAAGGACGGTAGCCTTCGGATGTGCACTGATTACAGGCAGTTGAATGCAATGAAAGTAAAGAACAAATATCCGCTCCCTCGCATTGATAATTTGTTGGATCAGTTGAGGGGTGCATCAGCGTTCTCTAAGATTGACCTCCGATCGGGATACCATCAGATCCGTATCCGTGAAGAGGACATTCCAAAAACTGCTTTCAGGACGCGTTATGGGCACTTTGAGTATGTGGTGATGCCTTTTGGATTGACCAATGCTCCTGCAATATTCATGGATTACATGAATAGGATCTTCATGCCATACTTGGATTCTTTTGTCATTGTGTTCATTGATGACATCCTGATTTATTCTAAGAGTCCAGGTGAACATGAGGAGCATTTGAGGATCGTGATGCAGGTCCTCAAAGAAAAGCAGTTGTATGCCAAGCTGTCTAAATGTAGCTTTTGGTTGGATGAAGTCCATTTTCTGGAGCATGTGATTTCCGCACAGGGAGTTGCTGTGGACCCCTCCAAGGTGGAAGCAGTGTTAAAGTGGGAGTGGCCCACAACAGTCACAGAAATCAGAAGCTTTTTGGGATTGGCAGGTTACTATCGGAGATTCATTGAAGGTTTCTCCAAACTGGCTCTTCCATTGACAATGTTAACCAGGAAAGATGTCCCTTATCAATGGTCACAGCAGTGTGAGAGCAGTTTCTTAGAGCTGAAGAAGAGATTGACGAGTTCACCGGTTCTGACTTTGCCGGAACCAACCCAACCCTTCGATGTGTATTGTGATGCTTCAAAGCAAGGCTTGGGTTGTGTACTTATGTAGCAAGGCAAAGTTGTGGCCTATGCATCCAGACAGTTGCGGCAGCATGAGCAGAATTATCCGACTCATGACTTGGAATTAGCAGCTGTGGTGTTTGCCTTGAAAATCTGGAGACATTACTTGTATGGCACAAAGTTTGAGGTGTTCAGTGACCACAAGAGTCTCTGTTATCTCTTCGATCAAAAGGAGCTGAATATGAGACAGAGGAGATGGATGGAGTTCTTGAAAGATTATGACTTCCATCTTCAATACCATCCGGGTAAAGCTAATGTGGTAGCCGATGCATTGAGTCTCAAAACTCTTCATGTTAGCAACTTGCTGGTGAAGGAGATTCAGTTAATTCAGGAGTTTAGTGATCTCAACTTGAACATGATGGTGAAAGAGAAGAGTATTGTTCTGGAAATGTTACAGGTCACTAGTGAGTTGATGGATTTGATAAAGGATGGGCAAACAGATGATGAAGAGCTCCAAAAGCTGTTGGAAGTAGCAGCAAGTAAAGAGGAACCTGATTTCATCAAGGGTGCAGATGGAATCATCAGATTCAAAGGTAGAATATGTGTTCCAATGGACTTTGAGATTCGAAGAGACATATTGTTGGAAGCTCACCAAACAAAAATGAGTTTCCATCCCGGTACAACAAAGATGTATCAGGATTTGAAGAAGATTTATTGGTGGCCAGGGTTGAAGCCTGATGTGGCCGACCATGTATCTCACTGTTTGACTTGTCAAAAGGTGAAGATTGAGCACCAAAAGCCAGGTGGTCCGTTGCGATCACTTGACATCCCTGAATGGAACTGGGATAGCATAGACATGGACTTTGTGACGGGTCTACCTAGAACTGTTGCAGGTTGTGATGGTGTATGGGTTGTTGTAGACCGTTTAACAAAGTGCGCTCACTTTATTCTGATTAACAAGAAGTACACACTAGAGAAGCTGACACAGTTGTATATTCGGGACATAGTGAAGCTTCATGGTGTGCCTTCCAGTATTGTGTCTGATCGTGATCCACGGTTTCTATCCAGATTTTGGCAGAGTCTTCAGCAGGCCTTGGGTACTAAGTTGAGGTTTAGTACAGCCTATCATCCTCAAACTGATGGCCAGTCTGAGCGTACTATTCAGACTTTGGAGGATCTGTTGAGGGCTTGTGTACTAGAGCAGGCTGGTAGCTGGGAGCAGTTGTTACCGTTGATGGAATTCACTTACAACAACAGTTTTCACTCTAGCATTGGTATGGCACCGTTTGAGGCACTTTATGGCAGGAAGTGTAGAACGCCTCTTTGTTGGTTCCAAATTGGTGAAAATCTGTTGACTGGTCCAGAATTGGTGCAAGAAACCACTGAGAAGATCACTATGATAAAGAATAAGATGAAGACTTCTCAGGATAGGCAGAAGAATTATGCGGATAAGCGTAGGAGACCCCTAGAGTTTGATGTGGGTGATCATGTGTTTCTGAGGGTATCCCCTACCACTGGCATTGGTCGGGCAATCAAGTCAAAGAAGCTGATCCCGAGGTTTGTTGGACCTTATGAGATTCTGGAAAGAGTTGGGCCTTTGGCGTACAGGATTGCTTTGCCTCCACATTTGTCTAGGCTTCATGGTGTATTTCATGTTTCTCAGCTGAGGAAGTACATTCATGATCCCTCTCATGTGGTAGCAGCTGACGATTTGCCCTTGAAGGAGAATCTTACTTTTGAGGTTCTCCCGATCAGGATTGAGGACAGGCAGATTAAGCAACTCAGGGGCAAGGAAAGTCCACTGGTGAAGGTGATTTGGAGTAGAAACAACGTGGAGGAAGCTACTTGGGAATTGGAGAGCAAAATGAAGGAGTCTCATCCACAATTGTTTCCCCTCCATAGTTGAATTTTGAGGACGAAATTCTGGTAAGTGGGAGAGGATTGTAACATCCCAAATTTAATTCTTAGTGTAAATTATGTTTTGATAGTCTTAGGATAGAAGTAATTATGATATAAATTAGAAATTGGCCAATTAGACATGCAAATTCAAGTTTAAAACAAAGGACTTTGGGGAAATAGAATAACAAGATTGGCAACTTAGAATACAAATTCCACCGTTGGATGTGAAGTAGGAGAGGTGAGGAAGCTTGCTTTAAAATTTGAGGAAGATCCAACGGGTAACGAAGAAGTTATGGCCTTACAAAGTCTGCATGCTGCAAAATTGTGCAGCTTAATCGATTAAGCTGCAATTTAATCGATTAAGGTCTGCTGAAGGGAAAAAGCTTAATCGATTATTAAGGGTTGTTGCAGTGGAAAAAATAAAGGCGATCCACATGTTTGTTCTTGCCAAAAATTCGAGTTTCCTCTCTCTAGGGCACAAAATCTCTCATTCCAAATCCATCAAGCCTCAAGGGAATCACTCCAAAATCCACCATCAAGTCCCTCTTTGTTGCTCCAAGTAAGTATTCATGTTCTTGAGTTCTTTTCTCCCTCTCTAATTTGGATTTTCTATCTCTCTCTTTCCCCTCCTTGGGAAATTCGAATCTCCCTTGAAATTGGGCAACAATCTCATCATCATTCCATTCCTTTGGCTTAGGGAAGATTATCATCACTCTCTTTATCTTCTTGCCTTTGGAGCTCTTGATTTTGGGAGCGCTTGAAGCTAAGGCTTGGTTTTTTTTACTCTCCCTCTCCTTGGTTAAGGTAAGGGCGTGGATATTGGCTTGTTCTAGGAAAGGGTTTGAATTTAGATATAATGATTGGCTAGGAGTTTATGTGCTAGGGTAGGAAATTAGAAACCCCAATTTAGAACTAAGGAAGGTAAAAATAGGCTTAAGTTATTAATTATGGAACTCTAAGAAGTAGAGAATGAGGTTAGGTTGTAATTGAGGAAAATAAATGGTATGAACTCCTAAGCTAGGATTTTGAATTAATAAATCGGACAAGTGAAGAATGTGGTTATGCATGATTATATGAAAAGGTGAATTTTGTTGTTACTTGCACTAAGTGTTTATGTGATAAGTGATATGCATGAATAGTGGTGGTTGTAATTATGTGTTATATTTGGCATTACATAAACATTGGAATGGTGATAATCATGAAAGTGAATTGTGGCTAATTGGTTATATATGTGATGATGCTTGTGTGTGAAAGGACTAAGTGGAAAGGAACGGATTTGGTCGACTAATTAATGACATATAATATGGATAACTAATACTGGATAAATATGGTGATGTATATAGGCCTTCGATTTGGGGGAGATATACATCGTAATTGGTGATGTATTGTAGGCCTTCGATTTGGGGGAGACAATACATCGTAAATAGGGGTTGTATTGTAGGCCTTCGATTTGGGGGAGACAATACAACGTAACTGGGGCGATGTATGTAGGCCTTCAATTTGGTGGAGACATACATCGTCGATGATGTATGTATGTTGGCCTTCGATTTGGTGGAGACATACATACATCATAAGTAAAAAGGAAAAAGGAAATAACATTGGATAAAATAAGGTAAACGGTAATGGAAGAGCGATGTATATAGGCCTTCGATTTGGTGGAGACATACATCGTAGATGTGGTATGTATGTAGGCCTTCAATTTGGTGGAGACATACATACACCGAAAGTAAAAGGAAATGAATAAAGGAAAAAGGAAATAAAATTGGATAAGATAATGGTAATGGAAAAGCGATGTATGTAGGCCTTCGATTTGGTGGAGACATACATCGTAATTGGAGTATGTATGTAGGCCTTCGATTTGGTGGAGACATACATACACCGTAAATATAAGGAAAAGAATAAGGGAAAAGGTAAGGGACTAAAAAGGGATTTCTTTGGAAACGGGGAAAATAATTAGAAGGGAATTATATGGTGAAAAGGAATTAAATAAAAGGGAACCGACACTTGTAAAATGATGGAATTGGAAAATGTGGTATGCTTGCGATGACAATGTGATTATGTGAATAAATTACTAAGTGTGTTTGGCCTGGTGAGTTGTTATGTCTATCTAGAAACTGCTTTTCTATTTCATGTGCAATGCTCACTCCCTTACCATTTTTCAGGTACAGAGATTGAGTTAGCGCAGCCCCCGGCCGAGCAGGAGTGCTCTCCCTCACAGGGAGAGTAGGGTTATTATTGGGATTAGGATTATATTGGAACTAAGCCTCCTTATTATTTTGATGTATATGTGATGTCTATATATTTTGGAGAGGCTTAGGATATTATTTTGGCATAGCTATGTGCTGAGCATCTTGCTAGTTGCACCTAGTACTTTACATTCCGCTTAAACTCTGATAACTGATACAGGATATTATATTTTGTGCCCATGGGGCTTTTATATGGTATGTGCATTTGATGAAGTCCTGCTGGCTGTTGATTGTTTGTATTGATGATGTTACCCACAGGTTAAAATTTGGAAAAGTCCGAAAAACAGGCAAAACACCGTCCGTTTGACGGGTGATTTTATTATATTAAAAAGGAATTTTCAAGTACATATTTTTAATACTTGGGAGTAAAGGGTAGTAATTATTAGGGTGTTACAGGGTACATAGATATCAGGTTGACGTTGGGAACACCTCCTCATTTTAGAACTGAAAAAGTGCGCTTTGCGGTGGTAGATTGCCCATCATCTTATAATGCGATCTTAGGGGGCCCCACCTTGAAGGCATTTCAAGCAGTTGCTTCTCCACTTCACATGGCTATTAATTTTCCAGGAGAGAAGGGGTCAATCATCACAGTACAAGCGGATCAAATGCAAGCAAAAACCTGCTACATAGCCAGTTTGAAAGCCACCAAAGAGAACGGCCGGAAACAAGCACAGATAAAGAAAGGTAAAACTGCAGCCTCCTCTTTTGGAGTAATGATGGTGGACCTGGATATGTGGGAAGACATTAAGAAGGAGCGTCCCAAGCCTGAAGAAAAGCTGAAAAAGGTCAAATTAGAGATACTCCAGACCACTGGACTCAAATTGGGAAGAATTTGCCAAGTGATGAGAAAATTAAGCTGGTTACCTTGTTAAGGGAAAATAAAGACCTATTCGCCTGAACAGCAGCTGACATGCGTGGTTTGGATCCGGAATTCATTTGCCACCGTTTGTCTGTAGTTCCTACCTTCAAGCTAGTGGCTCAGCGTAGAAGGAAGATGGGTGATGAACGTCAGAAAGTCATCGCTTCAAGTGTAGAGGAGCTTTTACAAGCAGGTTTTATTAAGGAGGTCCCCTACACTACGTGGTTGGCAAATGTAGCGCTGGTGAAGAAGGCCAATGGAAAATGGCGCATGTGCGTCGACTATACGGACCTGAATAAAGAATGCCCTAAAGACACATATCCTATCCCCAACATAGACAAGCTCGTGGACAGTTCAGCTGGTTACCAATTGCTATCTTTCTTGGATGCTTACTACAGTTATAACCAGATACCAATATTCAAAGATGATCAAGAGAAAACAACATCCATGACAGATAGGGAAGCTTATTGTTATACTGTAATGCCTTTTGGTTTAAAAAACACAGGTGCTACCTATCAAAGTATGATGGACAAGGTCTTTGGAGAGCTGATAGGCCCAACCATAGAGGTTTATGTTGATAACATGATCGTCAAATCAATGGTTCAAGAGGACCACAAACAAGACCTTGAGGTTGTCCTTGCTAAGGTACGTTAGCATAACATGCGTTTAAATCCACTGAAATGTGCCTTTGGTGTTACAACATGGAAGTTTCTAGGTTTTTATTCTTACCGGTAGAGGAATGGAAGCTAACACAGAAAAGTGTGATGCAATCACTCGAATGAGGAGCCCAAGTTCTATAAAAGAAGTCCATCAACTAACAGGGCGTATTGAAGCATTGGCTAGATTTTTGTCCAAATCCTCTTACAAGTCGCTTCCATTGTTCCAATTGCTGAAAAAGGATAAGGACTTTAAATGGATTGGAAAGTGTGAGGTCGCATTCCAAGATCTCAAGCATTACCTCTCCAATCCCCCCATTCTCAGCAAGCCCGAACCAGGTGAAACCTTGCATTTGTACTTATCTGTTAATAATGAAGAAGTAAGTGCAGCTTAGGTCCGGGAAGTCGAAGAGGGACAAAAACTAGTGTATTTCGTCAGCAAAGTGTTACAAGATGCAGAGAAAAGGTACCAGAAGGTGGAGAAGATGGCGTTTGCATTGGTGATCACCGCCAGACGCTTGAGGCAATACTTCCAATGTCTCTTAGTGATAGTTCGAACTGATCAGCCCATTCGACAGATATTGCAAAAACTTGACTTGGTTGGTCGCATGATTGCTTGGTCAGTGGAGCTATCAGAATACGGGATCAGTTACGAAGCAAGAACAGCCATCAAGTCACAGGTCCTGACAGACTTTGTGGCATAATTAACACCAAAAGCAGACCCTAAAAGCTGGACTCTTTTCGTAGATGGATCCTCTAATCCCACTGGAAGAGGAGCTTAATTCTGTAGTACTAGGAAGATGATCCTAGGTCGTTTCCCAGCGAATTTCGGTTTAGGCAAAGTATCAAACACGTAGTGTTCAGTAAAATGAGGGTTTTTGTATGTATCAGATGTGAATAACAAAACACAAAACAGAATATTAAAACTAAGAAAATCAGAAACAAAAGCGGGCAAACCCCTATGGCTACGTACACTACTCAATCCTGGCTCACTAAAGATCGATTCCTCTCCTCTCCTCTATCCAACTCGTGACAACAAAATACTAAGCGAAAATTTAGTTATCACTCCAAACCCTAACTTATAATTAAGCATCAGAAACCAGAATTGGAGTTTTTTCGAGTTAATACAAATTAAGCATTTATATTCATGTATTATCTCTACAAAATGGAATTAAGAAAACCACTACACATTGATAAACACGAAATTGCATTAATAACAAGAGCTCAAGAGTAGATAATACAATACCAAAGGGATTAACCCTTGAAGTTTAGCCTTCCATGGCCATAAATGAAGAAAAACGAGTACAAATGGGGAAGAACAAAACCCTAGCAGCCACCACCACTTGGGAGAGCCAAGAGAGAAGTTCTAACCTAGAGAGAGAGTAAAAAATTTGAAAATGCGAGAGTGGTGTTGGGGTTACACGAGTTTCTCCCCTCTTTAGTCACAAAATGGGCCTAAAACATGGGCCCAAGTCCTAAGAAACACTATTCTGAAAATTACAACTAAAAAGGGACCTAAATGCAAATTACAATCTTCACTTCAATACTTCAATCTTCATTTCCAAAATGCCCAAAGTGTCCTTGTGCCAAATATGACCTGAAAATAGAAATAGAATTAATTAGGCTAAATAATCCCAAATTAAACAACATTCGGAATATTAGTCCAATAAACTCTAAATCACTAAATCAAACTAAACAATGTCAAATGGGCAACAAGTATCAATAATAGGAGTAAAATAATGCAAGGAATAATGAGAAATAAAATGCTCATCAAACACCCCCACACTTATCCTTTTTCACTCCTGGGCAAAATCAAAAGATAGGACTATGAAGATCAATATGTACCAAAGTGAATCATGCAACAAGATGACTACAACTAAGAAATGCAAACCTAAGATATTACATACTTCACAATGAATTCTAGGAAATGCAAAGAAATGGGCAAACTCAAGCACACAAAATGGTTAAGGATCAAAGAGTCAAAGCATCCGTGAAAATCATCCAATTACTTCAAGTATGCAAAGAAACCAATGACATCAAGAGGATAGTCACAAAGATGATAGAAACTCACAAGGATCACTCAAAAGTGTTTACACTCAAGTGTTTGGGGTTAATCATTATTTACACTTAAGGCACATCATGAAAAACAAACACAACCATAAGCTTGACAAGCCTCTAACATCAACTATCAACACACACGCACAAAATGATCAAAAGGTCTTTTCAGGGTTGTAATGGGGCCAAGGACAAGGTAGGATAAAAATATGGGAATGTAGCTAACACCAAGGGAATAGAGGAGCAATGGGGAATAAGTAAAAAGTAAGCAAAATCCACCCCAAAATCAACAACCACTAATTCCAATCATCTTTGCCTCAACAACCTTTTATTCACTTTTTTTTTCTTTTTGCATTTTTTTTATATTTGTCTTCTATTTTTTTTAGAGAGATATACAAAAAGAAAAGAAGAAACAACACAAAGGGCATGAAGATGAAGCCATAACTACAACAACCAATGATGCAAAACCAAGAACTCAACCAATTGAAGCATAGAGCACACTTACTTACCTAATACCCATTCCCAAAACAAATACAAAGCTCCAAAAATCCCTAAGGTTATGACAATCATGGTTTTTCAGTCATAGGCTTGTAATGAGCTAAAGAACAAGAAGAGGGATAAAAAGGCTCAAAGGGGCTGGCAAATGATACATTCATTCAAGGTAGGCTCATATGGCTAATAGCTTATTCAATAAAGAAAGTGCCTAAATCATTTCAAAATGTGCATGAGCAATCAAGTATCAACAAGAGTCAAATCAAGTTCTCGAGTGCAAGTAATCTAGAGTGCAATCACACATGAAGAAAAGAGTTAGATGGCATATAGCAATCCATCCACAAATAAGGCACAAATCCTCACAAGGTACAATTCTATCACAATGTTACCACCTGTCAATGATCAAAAGCAACTTTGCACACAGAAATGCATGAATTCAGAAAAAAGATGCCAAGACTATACAAAAATGAAGCTAGCATGCAATAAAATTGCCCAAAAACTAAGCAAAACCCAAAAAAAATTCAAAGAAAAAGTATGCAACCTAAACTAGTCTCCCCCCACACTTAAATCACACATTGTCCTCAATGTAAAACAACCAGAAAATTCAGACAGATATACCAGCCAGCAGATATAGACAAGTGCAATAAAAAGAGAAAGGAAGGAGAAAAAAAGACTCCCTAAGTCATGGTGAGTCAAAAGTGGGGTCGACCAATGAGGCCTCCTCCACAGGTGCATCATCCAAAGTAGGGGTGGTGTGGAAGGGCTTGAGTCGATGTCCATTAACTTTGAAGCTCTTGTCCGTGGACTCGCTCCTAATCTCCACAGTGCCATAAGGAAACACCTGAGTGACAATAAATGGTCCAATCCACTTGGACGGAGCTTTCCACTCATGAGACCAAGCCAAGAGTTGTAGAGCAACACTTTCTGGCCAACCGAGAACTCCTTTCTAGAAATTGAGCTATCATGGAGCTTTTTGGTCTTCTCCTTGTAGAACTTAGATTTCTCATAGGCCTCCAACCGGATCCCATCCATCTCACTCAAATGAAGCTTCCTTTGCTCACCCGCCTGATCAAGGTCCAAGTTGCATTGCTTCACTGCACAATATGCATGGTTCTCAATCTCCATAGGTAGGTGGCATGCCTTACCAAAGACAACCCGATAGGGTGACATCCCTATGGGTGCCTTGTAGGCGGTCCGATGTGCCCAAAGAGCATCCTCCAGTCTTGTGCTCCAATCTTTCCTATTCGGGCGCACCATCTTCTCCAAGATCCTCTTAATCTCTCTGTTTGAAATCTCAGCTTGCCCATTGGTTTGGGGGTGATATGGTGTGGAAACTTTGTGCACAACCCCATACTTCTTGAGCAAGGCTTGCATGGATCTGTTGCAGAAGTGGGTGCCCTGATCACTGACTATGGCTTTGGGTATGCCAAACCTGTAAAATATGTGAGACCTAACAAAATCCACAACAACCGCAGAGTCATTAGTCTGGGTGGCTTTAGCTTCCACCCATTTGGACACATAGTCCACAACAAGCAAAATATAATGAAAACCAAAAGACACAGGAAAAGGGCCCATGAAGTCTATACCCTAGACATCAAACACCTCGCAGAACAACATAGGTTTTTGAGGCATCTGCTGTCTCCAAGAAAGTGTGCCTCCTGCTCTTTGACATTGCTCACATGAGCTGCAGATGTTGCTTGCATCCTTGAAGATGGTAGGCCAGTAAAATCCAGAATCCAGCACCTTTCGTGCTGTCCTTTGAGTCCCAAGGTGGCCTCCAACTGGTGAAGCATGGTAAAACTGGAGAACCGATTGGATCTCATGATCTAGAATGCACCTGCAAATAACCTGATCACTCAAAAAACTCCACAAATAGGGGTCATCCCATACATAATACTTGACATCATTCTTTAATTTGTCTCTTTGAGCTTTGGATGCCAAGGTAGGAAAAACAGAAGCAACCAGATAATTAACAATGTCAGCAAACCAAGGAGTTTGGGAAGGGGATGGGAAACCGGATAGGAAATGCATCCTCCTCTCTCTCTATCCTGTTCGAGTGGTCTGCGACAAGGTTATGCGCACCACTCCGATCCTGAATCTCAAGATCAAACTCCTGGAGGAGCAACATCCACCTAATCAACCTAGGTTTGGAATATGTCCTTTTCAAAAGATACTTCAAAGCAGCATGATCAATGTACACTACAACCTTAGAACCAAGCAAATATGATCTAAACTTGTCAAGTGCAAAAACAATAGCCAAAAGTTCTTTTTCAGTTGTTGTGTAATTAACCTGTGCTGCATATAAAGTCCTAGAAGCATAATAAATCACATGTGATCGCTTACCAACCCTTTGGGAGAGAACTGCTCCCAAAGCATAATTTGAAGCATCAGTCATGAGCTCAAATGGGAGGGTCCAATCAGGTGGTTGGATGATGTGGGTGGTGGTCAGTTCTTTCTTCAATTCATCAAATGCCCTCTTGCATTGGTCTCCAAATTCCCATGGGGCATCCTTTTGAAGCAGCATGGATAGAGGAAAGGCAATGTTGCTGAAGTTTTGAATGAACCTGCGGTAAAATCCTGCATGGCCTAAAAAGGAACGAACCTCTTGCACACAAGAGGGGTAAGGGAGGTGTGAAATAACATGAAATTTAGCATGGTCTACTTCTATGCCATTGTGCGAAACAATGTGCCCTAAGACTATACCTTGTTCTACCATGAAGTGGCATTTTTCAAAATTCAAGACAAGGTTAGTCTCAATGCACCTGTTAAGAACCTTAGTCAAATTACCAAGACATGCATCAAATGAGGAGCCATAAACACTAAAATCATCCATGAAGACCTCTATGCAATGCTCGAGCAAGTCAGCAAAAATACTCATCATACATCTTTGAAATGTGGCAGGAGCATTGCATAGGCCAAAAGGCATCTTCCTTTATGCAAATGTGCCAAAAGGACAGGTAAATGTGGTCTTATGTTGGTCCTCTGGTGCAATGCAAATTTGAAAATAACCAGAGAAACCATCTAAGAAGCAATAATGAGATTTACCTATCAAACGCTCCAATATCTGATCAATGAAGGGGAGAGGGAAATGATCTTTGCGAGTCGCCTGGTTGAGCTTTATGTAATCAATGCAGACTCTCCAACTGTTCTGCACCCTAGTAGGAATGAGCTCATCCCTTTCATTTTTGACAACTGTGACACCAGACTTCTTGGGGACAACTTGCACCGGGCTCACCCAAGTGCTTTCTGAAATTGGGTAGATGATACCCGCTTGGAGCAGCTTGGTGAAGTAACATCCTCGCTTTTATTAATTAATTTTGAGTTTTATTAAAATTGGTGCTAGAAAATATCTTTTAAACCTAATTACTTTTAAAAGATTTTACGAAAATCCGGTAGAGTTTCCTCTGTTTTTCGGACTTCCCAAAAGTTTCCTTCTTTAAACCTGTCAGTCCAGAAATATTCAGAATCATAAAACATAATAGTTCTACAGCCATTTCAAATCCTAACGCCCGATTAGTATAAACCTCAGGGCATACGACTATTACATATTCTAAAATTTATAAAAATAATTGTCCACTCATAATAATAAATATACATTCCACGTAGTGGAATGAAAATCCTGCTCGGCCATGTCCCATGTAAGCTCCACTTCAGTACCTACAAAATATAGCAAGAAGGGTAGCATTACACAGAACTTAAAAAGATAAATCCTAAAATAAGACATAGTAATAAACTAAGCCTACATTATTATTAACATACTTTACTCATAGATTCCCATATATTTAATTTCCTTTAATTCTTCTCTTATTCTCACATTCTTTTAATTTTTAATTCTCTAACGGTTCTAGCATTTTATTACATATTTTGGTCCGCTATTCATTTCTTTTCATTCATAAATTGCCATTCAGTTTATCTTTTTCATTCTTTTATTTCCATTCTTAGTTCTCTGATCATTTCTACATTCTCTTTTCTTTTCTTTTTCTTCTTCTCTTCCTTTTCTTTTTATTTTTCTTTCTCTTTTCTTTATCTTTTCCTTTTTCCTTATGACTGAGTCCAACAGACCATCAGCCACTTGTTTTTATTATGACCGAGTCCAAAAGACTATCAGCCGTTACCTTTTATTATGACTGAGTCCAAAAGACCATCAGCCGTTACCTTTTATTATGACTGAGTCCAAAAGACCATCAGCCGTTTCCTTTATATGACTGAGTCCAAAAGACCATCAGCCTTTTTCCTCATTTTGACGGAGTCCAAAAGACCATCAGCCATTTTTCCTTTATATGACTGAGTCCAAAAGACCGTCAGCCGTTTTCCTTTATTATGACTGTGTCCAAAAGACCATCAGTCGCGTTCATTTATTATGACCGAGTCCAAAAGACCATCAGCCGTTTACTTTTCTTTTTAAATTATTTATCTTTTCTCTTTTTATAATTTAAGTAATTCTTTTATGCCTATCACAATCTTTTAATTTACATTTTCATTTGACTTATCACATTTTCCTACATTTTCTACTTTATTCTTTTTCTTATTGCTAATTACCCTCGCTTTTATCCAACTCTACTTAACTTGGTTATGTATCTTATATTTTAGTTCTCGTTATTAATTCTTAGTTATTCCTTTGTTTCCTTTATCTCATACTATTACATAACTTATTATTCTTATTTCATTAACTCCATTTTATTTAACTATCCTATCGATTCAACTTAGTTTCCCTAGTTTATCATGCCATTTTATTTAACATTCCTAATATTGACCTCTCTCTCGTCTTATTATCTTTTTGCTAATTTCTTTTACCGGTTTCCTCTTTATACTTGAAATTTAGTTTATTATCTCGTTTCTATTTTTCTAATCCCAACATCTATTAACTAATTCTACTCCGCACATACCTATTGTCTTTGCATTTAAACGCTTCTTTTATCTCACTTTTAGTTTATTTATTCTACTCTTCTTGCCTATTCAATTACTCTCTATACTTTTACACTCACGCTTAATTAGTTTTTCCTAACTTTTCCCTTTGATTATATTCTATACTTTCTTATATTTTCATCCAATGATAACCGAATTAATATCCTAAATACACTTGTTCATCCCGGACCTTATTCTAAGTATATGCCTTTTATTCCCTAAGGTATGGTTTCTATTAACAATTTTATTTACTTCATTTATATCAGCAGGGACTATCCTAAGGTTCATTAACATACTTTTTAATTACCCTATTCTTAGCTACCTGTAACACCCTATATAATAATTATCCTTAATTACCCCAAAATTAGGATTTAAAATTTCTTTTAAGATGAATATGATATTTGCCAAAATAATATTTCCTTTCATTAATAACAAAAACATCAGAGTTAATAAAGCGGAAGACTTCATTAATCTTTAAACAAGAGTTGGGAAACATAGCTACACCGAGCTCATTAGTTCGAATTACAAAAATGATGTTTAGCTCGGCCATCGGGCCGAGATCAAAATATACAAAAGCGTGTTTTAGCTCGGACCAAATAGCCGAGACCCAATACAAAACAAATATTTTAGCTCGGACCTATCCACATCTATGACTCTAAATAACTTACTCTCCCTGTGAGGGAGAGTGATCCTGCTCGGCCGGGGACTGCGTTTGCTCGGGCTCAGCACCTGAAAAATGGTAAGGAGGTGAGCATTACACAGAACTTAAATAAGCAGTTTCTAAAATGACATACCGAACTACCAAGCCAAACACAAGTAGTCAAATAGCATATAAATAGCAAGTAATCAAAACCTATATCACATTCATACTATCTCATTTAGCTCGGTTTACATACACACAATCTCATCCGGCTCGGCTCACATCATACCATCTCACTGGCTCGGTTCACATTATACGGTCTCGTCTAGCTCGGCTCACATCACACTATCCAATTACTCTATTACCTATTAGTTATACCTCAGTTCACATTCTATTACCTCGGATTACCATTTCTATCTCGGATTCATTACTCATTATTCCACTTTCACATAGTTTACAATCTTTTACTCTTCTCGGATGCATACACCCAGTGCATGTCTTACACCATTTAAGTCGGATATTGGAGTGTCCATAACTGAGAGTACCACAATACTCGTCTTACAGCTGCGAGCACCACAATGCTCGTCTTACGCGATCAATGCACGCACCCAGTACGCGTCTGCTATGACCAGGAACACTACCACCGATCATCCAATGGAGTAAGGAGTGTCCATAACTGCGAGTACCACAGTACTCGTCTTACAGCCGCGAGCACCACAATGCTCGTCTTACGCGATCAATGCACGCACCCAGTACGCGTCTACTATGACCAGGAACACATCCCACCGATTCCGTTCTCGGAACCTTGTGTGAGTCATGACTGCGAGCACCACAATGCTCGTCTTACAGCTGCGAGCACCACAATGCTCGTCTTACGCGATCAATGCACGCACCCAGTACGCGTCTGCTATGACCCGACCACACAACCATTTCTCTTTAATTCCCCTTATCTTATTAACTATTACTTTTAGTTCGACACACCTCAGTTCACCTCTAATTTATTCCTCTTTGCATTCATTTCATCATTTACTTAGCTCGGCCTCCCTCGGCTCAACCTCTCTACTTATCCCTTTAACCATCTTTCTAGCTCGGCCTCTCTCTCGGCTAAATTCGGTAACCATTCCCTCTTTCCATTAACCTTACTCATTTTCTGCCTTATTACTCTATCTCTCCTACTTTCCATCTCTACCATTTTCTCATACCCATTCCCGAAGTCACTCAGCTCGGCCACAGACATGGATCATAAATATCAAAGCTCATAAACATTTATACACAAAGTTCATAATCACTTATACAACAGCAACAACAATAAGAATAAAACACTCAACCAATCCATCATGTAAATACCAACATATAGCATATAACGATACTCATCCCTACTTCAAACTCATGTTTCTAATTCGTTTATTAGTTCCCTTTTTCCCTTTTTTACCATTTCCTTTCTACATTAACCTAGATCCATTTCCTAATCTAACACCCACTCTTAGTACCCTTTATGAACACCCTAGAAACCCAAACTCAAGTAGAGGTAACACTCACTCCTTACCTCAAACCGTGTGAGATAAGAGTTGAGATCTTGCGAATGGCTTTCCTTGACCTTGACCTTGTGAGATTCCTACCCTTGAGTCCTTTTCTCTAAGCTTCCACGAGTTCCTCCCAGCTGCACACTCAACACCGGCTGCCCCAGGGACGCCCGAAACGGAAGAGAACGGAGAGGATCCAGGGAACGCCGGAACAGGGACGCCGGAACAGCATGGGGACGGAGAGAAGGAGGGTCTCCGGTTGGCGGATCTTTGAAAGAGAAGAGGAAGAATATGTGAGTGAGGAGGAAATATGTTTGAATGAGAAGAGGGAAGGTAGGTGGAGTTGTTGTCGTTGGACTTTCAGAGAATAGAATGAGGGAGAGAGATGAAGGAGGAAGAGAGTGGAAGTGCAAAGTGTTGAGTGTTGTGTGTTGGATTTTCTTTTATTCAATTAGGGGGGGACATTTGTGTGGTCCACATTAGAGGCTTCTTTGGCACGGAGGATCTAGGACGTGTTGGCTCGGGTACGTCGGCTAGGATACATCGGCTCGGATTCGTCGGCTCGGTTTGTAGGAACAGTAGTAGTCCGAGCTTCCTTCTCGGATGATACTGTGAGGTGCGCTGAGGTCGGCTAATCCGAGCTGACAATAGACTTCGCGTTTTATTCCCATTTAGTTCTTTAGCTCGGCTGAGGTCGGTTCGAGGCCCTACATCTACTTATCTGGTCGGTCTATGCTTCCTATTACCTCACTACCCTTATACAATTTCTACGGCTTAATCCTACCCTTAAATAAATATTTATATATTATTTTATCAATTTATTATATAACTATTAATTTCTAGGATGTTACACTACCACTATAGCATCCTAGAATTTACTTTCTAAGTAAAGGTAACGCAACCCGTCTTACCTCGGTTTACGAAAGTAAAGAGATAACCTCAACTCCGGGGAGGGAGCGGCAGTCCGCTAAGCTTTATTGATCCGGGGTGATGAACGGGTCGACGGCGATCGGCGCCGGTGGCGAGGACGACTACGGGATAGGCCAAGACAAGAGCTTCGAGCTTCGGGGCACCCAATACAAGCCCGGTGCGATCACGGCCGGTAACGGCGTCGATGTGATCCGTGGAGAGAGAGAAAGCCCGGCCAAATGGGAAGGAGAGAGAAAGGCCAAGGGAAGGAAGAGAGAGATAGGGATGCTCACAGTGGTGGTGGCCACGGCTCACGGCCACGGCGGTGGCGGCCGGAGAGAAAGGAGGTGGGCGGTGGAGGAGGAGAGAGGTGGGGATCCAAGTAAGAGAGAGAAAGAGAGAGGGAGAGAGAGGAGGGTTGAAGGAGAGGAAGTGGAGGCCAAGGTGGAGGCGGCCTTGGGAGGCGGTACCAGAGGAGGTCGCCGGCGGTGGAGATTGTGGAGGAGGGAGGAAGAGGGATCAGAATTAATGGAGGAAGGGGGAAAAGAAATGGGGTTTTGATCCCTCCCAACACGGCCTTTAATCAAATTTTCGCTTGAGCGCGGGCCGCGGCGCTTGAGCGAAAATGCCATTTTGTCTCAGGTCTGATTCAAGGCGCGCGCTTGGGCGCGAGGGTGGCGCGCTTGAGCGAGAGACGGTTGACTTTGGGTTGACCGTGCTACAACTTCTTCGTTAACCGTCGGATCATGCCCAAATTTGGAGACAAGCTTCCTAAGACACTGATCTCCATATCCAATGGTGGAATTCGTGTTTAGAGATGTAGATCTTTTATTTTGAATTTCCTAATTTAGGGTGTTTATAACACCGAAAACATCGACTTTTAACACTCGTTTGGTCTTCTCTAAATTTCCTGTCTGATGCTAATGCTCCTTGATTCCTTTATGGCACTCAGAGAATTCCTAACCCAATCATTTCAACTCCTTTTTGAATAATCCTTACTTCCAAATCTTATTATTATTCTAATTATTTTTAGAATTAAAATTCGGGATGTTACATTTCTCCCCCACTTATTAGAATTTCATCCCCGAAATTCTGTTCGGTTCTTTAAATGTAGAACTATCCCATTGGTAAGCTTCTGAATACGGTTTTCACTTCCCTTCGGTTTTTATTTCCCGCTCCAGGTGTGGTTAGGGTCATGCCCATTTCAATGATTGTCTCCTAATACTACGTATTATTTCTATCTGCATAGGATCGTCAGTTTTTCTTATTATTAAAGTTCCATATCCCATTCCTTGGATTGAAATCCTCCCCCACTTGGCATCGACATACATGATTATATCCATGCTAGGGGTATGCTCATTCGTTGCTCAGAATAGAGCACATAGGTTCCCGACCGGTATCCAAGGCCTGAAAGGGTACGCGGGTGGCTATCTATCAGTAGGCTCAGAATTATGCCGGGTTCTTACAGCTTGGCGAATTCCTCACATATACATCTGAGGCGCTTGAAACTCGAAGAGAATGAAGATGAAAAGAAGAAACACGAAGCACTCAAGAATGAGTCTCATGGTCTTTGTAAGTCGACCCAGGATGTACGGGGTACATGTCAAGAAAGAAGACAATGGAGATTATCCTTAAGTGTACATTTTCAGCAGAGAGTCATCTAAAGATGCATTCTCTATGGACCTGAGGCTGTTTCGATTGGTCTCGGTAAGGGTACCTGATGCAGTGGTTAAGGCTTGCTTCTTTCGAGGAAATCGTTCGGGAACTTGGTTAGATTCTAGGCGAGTTTTAGGATGTCTACAAGGTTCGATCAAGTCTCTCAGGGATTCTACACTTTATTACTCTACTCTCTAATGCTACGCAAAGAATCTAGAAGGAATTCTTTTCGGGTTGGTTCTGCTCCGTCTAGGGGGTCTATTTAAAAATGGTTAATTCGATTATTTCGATTTTAAATGAAGTGTGTCAATAACATCGATCACTAATAGGTTCAAAGATCGAGGTGATCAATCCCAATCTCACATCTATTAATGGCAATATCATGGTCAGGTTTGTGGATGGTATCATCCTCTAACAGGTGTAAGAGTTAGAGTGATCGGTTCTAACCTTACCTCCTACTAGTGGCAATACCATCATTGAGTTTGATGGAATTTTAACTAATGTACTAGCGCTCATGGACATCTTTTTAAGCTAAATTTGAACATGCATGCTTTATGCAAAATACTTTATATAACTATTTGGTGCATTGTTAATGCTAAAACTACCTTGGGTGAGTTCATTCGTCGCTCTGCGTGCTAATAGGACAGTCTGCAGCACAGTGTCCCGACTGTCCGCAGTGATAACAGAGACCCTCCTTCCTTAGCTGGTTCAAAGGCCAACACAAACGTTTGTGAGATCTCCCACAGCGTGAACATAAGGGCCTAGCAATTGGGGCAGCCACATTATGGTCCGCGTCCTTTGGAACTATTGCCATAGCATCAGATAGGCCTGGTTCTCGCATCGGTCCTTCTCTCCTGGTAGAGCTCTCAGCACCCTGCCTACTCCTGTTTCGTTTCTCCAACCTCTCTTGTTTCAATCCTTTTTCATAAGTGCTAGCCATGTTTACCAGGTCGGACAAGTTCACAATATTCTTATACTCAAAGGCGATTTTAATCTCAGTGTGAAGCCCATCCTCAAACTTAATGCACTTAGTCCTTTCATCAGCGTCCTTGTAGCTTCCAGCATATCGAATGAGATCCTCGAAGTGTGCAGCATATTCTTCAACACTCATGTTCCCTTGTTTCAGAGTCAGGAACGCCAGCTCTTTTTCTCGGTGAACATCCTCCGGGAAGTACTTCCCTAGGAACCTAATTTTGAACACGTCCCAGGTGATTTCCTGGTTAGCGATCTCCATTTCCCTTCGTACACGCTCCCACCAATATTCAGCTTCTCCAGTGAGCATGTACGCCACCAAAGGGACTATCTGCTCCGCGGGCGGTGACATTGTGCGGAAAATCTTCTCCAATTCTTGGAGCCATCTCTGGGCTGCGTCAGGATTGTAGCCACCTTCAAACTTGGGCGGATCGTTCTGTCTGAATCTAGCTAGCCAATCGATGCCAATTGGGTTTGGTGGTTGATGGAGTGCGGCGGCTGCTGCTGCTGCGGCTGTTGCTACTGTTTCGGCTTGATTCTAATTCATTTGGACCAGATTCTCAAGTATAGCAGCCATTCTATCATCATGAGTACGTCGCCGAGGCATGGTGACTGAGCTCTGGAAAAAGAATACGTTATCCCATAATTACTAAACACTCTTAAATTAAGCGTACCTATTTATCTATTCTAAGACTTGACACTATCACTTGGTTACTCGCTTGGTGAGTAATCAATAGGAGTTGTGAGTCCAAACTCCAAGGCCGAGTGAAACTGCTCTGATACCATAAATGTAACATCCTCACTTTTATTAATTAATTTTGAGTTTTATTAAAATTGGTGTTAGAAAATTTCTTTTAAACCTAATTACTTTTAAAAGATTTTACGAAAATCCGGCAGAGTTTCCTCTATTTTTCGGACTTCCCAAAAGTTTATTTTTTTAAACCTGTCAGTCCAGAAATATTCAGAATCATAAAACATAATAGTTGTACAACCAATTCAAATCCTAACGCCCGATTAGTATAAACCTCAGGGCATACGACTATTACATATTGTAAAATTTATAAAAATAACTATCCACTCATAATAATAAATATACATTCCACGTAGTGGAATGAAAATCCTGCTCGGCCATGTCCCATGTAAGCTCCACTTCAGTACTTGCAAAATATAGCAAGAAGGGTAGCATTACACAGAACTTAAAAAGATAAATCCTAAAAGAAGACATAGTAATAAACTAAGCCTACATTATTATTAAGATACTTTACTCATAGATTCCCATATATTTAATTTCTTTTAATTCTTCTCTTATTCTCACATTCTTTTAATTTTTAATTCTCTAACGGTTCTAGCATTTCATTACACATTTTGGTCCGCTATTCATTTCTTTTCATTCATAAATCGCCATTCAGTTTATCTCTTTCATTCTTTTATTTCCATTATCAGTTCTCTGATCATTTCTACATTCTATTTTCTTTTCTTTTTCTTCTTCTCTTCCTTTTCTTTTTCTTTTTCTTTTCTTTATCTTTTCCTTTTTCCTTATGACTGAGTCCAACAGACCATCAGCCACTTGTTTTTATCATGACCGAGTCCAAAAGACCATCAGCCGTTACCTTTTATCATTACTGAGTCCAAAAAACCATCAGCCGTTTTTCCTTTATTATGACTGAGTCCAAAAGACCACCAGCCGTTTCCTTTATATGACTGAGTCCAAAAGACCATCAGCCTTTTTCCTCATTTTGACTGAGTCCAAAAGACCATCAGCCGTTTTTCCTTTATATGACTAAGTCCAAAAGACCGTTAGCCGTTTTCCTTTATTATGACTGAGTCCAAAAGACCATCAGTCGCGTTCATTTATTATGACTGAGTCCAAAAGACCATCAGCTGTTTACTTTTCTTTTTAAATTATTTATCTTTTCTCTTTTTATAATTTAAGTAATTCTTTTATGCCTATCACAATCTTTTAATTTACATTTTCATTTGACTTATCACATTTTCCTATATTTTCTACTTTATTCTTTTTCTTATTGCTAATTACCCTCGCTTTTATCCAACTCTACTTAACTTGGTTATGTATCTTATATTTTAGTTCTCGTTATTAATTCTTAGTTATTCCTTTGTTTCCTTTATCTCATACTATTACATAACTTATTATTCTTATTTCATTAACTCCATTTTATTTAACTATCCTATCGATTCAACTTAGTTTCCCTAGTTTATCATGCCATTTTATTTAACTTTCCTAATATCGACCTCTCTCTCTCGTCTTATTATCTTTTTGCTAATTTCATTTACCGGTTTCCTATTTATACTTCAAATTTAGTTTATTATCTCGTTTCTATTTTTCTAATCCCAACATCTATTAACTAATTCTACTTCGCACATACCTATTGTCTTCGCATTTAAACTCTTCTTTTATCTCACTTTTAGTTTATTTATTCTACCCTTCTTGCCTATTCAATTACTCTCTATACTTTTACACTCACGCTTAATTAGTTTTTCCTAACTTTTCCCTTTGATTATTTTCTATACTTTCTTATATTTTCATCCAATGTTAACCGAATTAATATCCTAAATACACTTGTTCATCCCGGACCTTATTCTAAGTATATGCCTTTTATTCCCTAAGGTATGATTTCTATCAACAATTTTATTTACTTCATTTATATCAGCGGGGAATACCCTAAGGTTCATTAACATACTTTTTAATTACCTTATTCTTAGCTACCACTATAGCATCCTAGAATTTACTTTCTAAGTAAAGGTAACGCAACCCGTCTTACCTCAGTTGACGAAAGTAAAGAGATAACCTCAACTTCGGGGAGGGAGCGGCGGTCCGCTAAGCTTTATTGATCCGGGGTGATGAACGGGTCGACGGCGATCGGCGCCGGTGGCGAGGACGACTACGGGCTAGGCCAAGTCAAGAGCTTCGAGCTTCGGGGCACCCGATACAAGCCCGGTGCAATCACGGTCGGTAACGGCGCCGGTGTGATCCGTGGAGAGAGAGAAAGCCCGGCCAAAGGGGAAGGAGAGAGAAAGGACAAGGCAAGGAAGAAAGAGATAGGGATGCTCACAGTGGTGGTGGCCACGGCTCACGGCCACGGCGGTGGTGGCCGGAGAGAAAGGAGGTGGGCGGTGGAGGAGGAGAGAGGTGAGGATCCAAGTAAGAGAGAGAAAGAGAGAGGGAGAGAGAGTCGGGTTGAAGGAGAAGAAGGGGAGGCCAAGGTGGAGGCGGCCTTGGGAGGCGGTACCGGAGGAGGTCGCCGGCGGTGGAGATTGTGGAGGAGGGAGGAAGAGGGATCGGAATTAATGGAGGAAGGGGGAAAAGAAATTTGGGTTTCGATCCCTCCCAACACGGCCTTTAATAAAATTTTCACTTGAGCGAGGGCCGCGGCACTTGAGCGAAAATGCCATTTTGTCTCAGGTCTGATGCAAGGCGTGCGCTTGGGCGCGAGGGTGGCGCGCTTGAGCGAGAGACGGTTGACTTTGGGTTGACCGTGCTACAACTTCTTCGTTAACCGTCGGATCTTGCCCAAATTTGGAGACAAGCTTCCTAAGACACTTATCTCCATATCCAACGGTGGAATTCTTGTTTAGAGATGTGGATCTTTTATTTTGAATTTCCTAATTTAGGGTGTTTTTAACACCGAAAACATCGACTTTTAACACTCGTTTGGTCTTCTCTAAATTTCCTGTCCGATGCAAATGCTCCTTGATTCCTTTATGGAACTCAGAGAATTCCTAATCCAATCATTTTCAACTCCTTTTTGAATAATCCTTACTTCCAAATCTTATTATTATTCTAATTATTTTTAGAATTAAAATTCGGGATGTTACAGGTGACCTCTTTCTTAACCACATCAAGAATCTGGGGGTTCAACCGCCTTTGGGGTTGTCTCACTGGTTTAGCCCCATCCTCCAACAAAATGCGGTGCATGCACATGGAGGGGCTAATTCCAGGAATATCCGCTAAAGTCCATCCAATTGCCCTCTTGTTCTTTCTTATCACATCCAACAGTTTCTCCTCTTGATCAACAGAAAGTTGTTGGAAAACAAGTGGGGTAGTATTATTCCCTAGAGGGGTGAATAGGCGAAGAATACTAACTTCACCAATTAAAAAATTTAGCCAAAATTACACACTTAATATGGTGTTGTTTCGGTTTATCAGAGTTAAGAAGAATTTTTGCTTATGCTTAAATATAACAAAAATTAAGTGCGAAAATGTAAAGAGTAATGAAAGAGAAGCGAACACAAGATTTTATCCTGGTTCACATTAGTGTGTTAACAAACACTAATGCTACATCCAGTCCTCCCTCTCTGAAGTGGGAGATTTGCTTCACTATGATCAAGAATATGTTAGTACAAGTTTAAACGTTTAAGAGAAAACCTTTCCCTTAGACTTCACAACCAAAGAACCTCTTTGGAACACTTGCAATTCCCTAACCAAATTCTTCACAATCACAGCAAAATCCTTGTGTCCGAAGGAACCTACTTCAGTAACTTGAAACATTCAAGACTTGGATGAAAACCTTTCACCAAACTTGTGGAAGTATGAACGTTTGTTGTTGTAGTCACTTGCACCCTTGTGTGCGATTAACAACCCAAATATGTACAATGTCTATGAAAACTAATTCAGTAGTCTAAAGTAAAGAGAATGAATGATAAGTGTTTATCAAAGTGGGTTTATGAAAGTGAAAGGAGTAAACACTTAAATGTTCTTCATTTATATGTTAAAAGTAGAAGAAATCATGAAGAACTTGTGAAATCTCAATGGCTTATGTTTTTCCAGAAAGTTCAGAGAGTATTGAGACTTGTAAGAACATTATGTTGTGTTTTGGAATCTATATATATCAGTTAGGACAGCAAACGGCTATGTTTATGACAGTTTTAACTGTCAGTATCCGGATACTTTTGAAAGTATTCAAATACATCGTGTTTGATTTCAAAAATATAACTGTTGTATTAACAGGGTATCCAGATACTTATGGATGTATCCGGATACATTTGATTGGTACCAGAAGATGGCGAAGATGGCGTTTGCATTGGTGATCACCGCCAGACGCTTGAGGCAATACTTCCAATGTCACTCAGTGGTAGTTCGAACTGATCAGCCCATTCGACAGATATTGCAAAAACTTGACTTGGTTGGTCGCATGATTGCTTGGTCAGTGGAGCTATCAGAATACGGGATCAGTTACGAAGCAAGAACAACCATCAAGTCACAGGTCCTGACAGACTTTGTGGCATAATTAACACCAAAAGCAGACCCTAAAAGCTGGACTCTTTTCGTAGATGGATCCTCTAATCCCACTGGAAGAGGAGCTGGAATCATACTGGAGAATGCCCAAGGAGTGTCTATTGAATACTTGTTGGCTTACCGGCAAGTATAACGGGTCGACAAGTAATAAAGCAGAAAGCTCAAGTATCGTCCCACCAAGATTGCAAATTGTTTTCAATAATTTCTACCTTATTATGATTACTAGTGAAATTTGAAATTACTTTTTAAATTGAAATTTGATTTGATTGATTAAAAACTAAAACTAAACTGAAACTAATAACAAAGCACAAATTAAATGAGTTGAGAATAAGATGGGAAAAGTGTCAAGAACCTGGTTTCATTGCAGGACCTAGTTTACTAGTTATGAATCTCCGTTTTCATATTGAATCAACAACATCCCAGTTGTAACAATTATTAAATTCCTCTAACAATTGTGTTTCCTATTCAATTGGAACCCTTAATCCCTTATGAAATTACTAAACAATTAGTCATCAATTAAGAACACTGGAATTAAATACGTCATATAATCTCCAAAAGTATCCCTACAAATTGGATGATTATAATGTTTGATTGCTATGGTCATACCAAATCCCTATGATCGAGGTCGTACCGATCAAATAAAAGGGGTTTAATTCTATAGTATTAGGAAGATGATCCTAGGTCGTTTCCCAACGAATATCGGTTTAGGCAAAGTATCAAACACGTAGTGTGCAGCAAAATGGGGGGTTTTTGTATGTATCAGATGTGAAGAACAAAACACAAAATAGAATATTAAAACTAAGAAAATCATAAACAAAAGCGGGCAACCCCCTTTGGCTATGTACACTACTCAATCCTAGCTCACTAAAGATCGATTCCTCTCCTCTCCTCTGTCCAACTCGTGACAACCAAATACTAAGCGAAAATTTAGTTATCACTCCAAACCCTAACTTTTAATTAAGCATCAGAAACCAGAATTGGAGTTTTTACGACTTAATACAAATTAAGCATTTATATTCCTGTATTATCTCTACGAAATGGAATTAAACAAATCACTACACATTGATAAACATGAAAACAGAGGAGAGAAAACGAAATTGCATTAATAACAAGAGCTCAAGAGTAGATAATACAATACCAAAGGGATTAACCCTTGAAGTCTAGCCTTCCATGGCCATAAATGAAGAAAAACGAGTACATATGGGGAAGAACAAAACCCTAGCAGCCACCACCACTTGGGAGAGCCAAGAGAGAAGTTCTAACCTAGAGAGAGAGAGTGAAAAATCTGAAATTGGAGAGTGGTCTTGGGGTTACACGAGTTTCTCCCCTCTTTAGTCACAAAATGGGCCTAAAACATGGGCCCAAGTCCTAAGAAACATTATTCTGAAAATTACAACTAAAAAGGGACCTAAATGCAAACTACAATCTTCACTTCAATCTTCATTTCCAAAATGCCCAAAGTGTCCTTGTGCCAAATATGACCTGAAAATAGAAATAGAATTAATTAGGCTAAATAATCCCAAATTAAACAATATTCGGAATATTAGTCCAATAAACTCTAAATCACTAAATCAAGCTAAACAATGTCAAATGGGCAACAAGTATCAATAATAGGAGTAAAATAATGCAAGGAATAATGAGAAATAAAATGATTATCAAAAGAGCCAAAGCCTAATTCACAAACACATTTGGGTTAGGTTTTGATCCTTTTGCTCATGCGGGCCCGGATCATCCACGTTATCCTACTGGTGGCATGCAGTTCTTATACACGTATATGTCAATGTGGCGTTCCATTAGCCACGTCAACAGTCAACGAATTTATTCTAATGGCAGAGACTAAAACTAAATTTTCAAAACAATTAAGGATGAGTCAAGGTCAAAAAAACTTCTAGGGACCAAAATCAAAATACTCTCAACTTTCAGGGACTAAGGAGATAAATAAGCCTATATTTATTTTGCCTATAAATAAAATTTTGATTTTGCTAACAACTGTTTTAAGGATATTTGTTAAGATTCTCCTAATAAGAAAAAATATCACAAATATCTATTTATTTTTCTCTCGAAAATATAAAAACTAAATTTTCTGATATTTTTTACCACTTTTAACTCTTTAATAAATGCCTTTGAACACTTGTTAGCATTTTGAAGCCAAAACAAAATAGAACGGTCTAGAAAAAAAAATGTAGATTCAATGTATTGAACCCCACGCCTCTTTCTGCGCTCTAAGTACAGACAAGAATCGTAAGAAGGTAGAATACCAAGAAAGCCACTCCTGGCACATAAGCAACCACGTGGAAAATACCTATACATGCCAAACCTACTTTTTCCTAACTGGGTTGTCTCCGTTAAAATATTAATATTATTTGGATATTTATATTTAATATTAATTGTCATTCCAACATTTATTATTTTAAGTAAAGAATAATAAATTTTTTGATTATTTTTTTTATTTTTCATAGTTTTACCTAAAATTGTAAATATTAAAATTAGAAATTAAATAAAGATATGCAAATAACATTACGATAAAATATACTATTTCATTTCTCGACAAAATAAGCTCAACGTAGAAGAATTTTTATTTTGCTTTACTTTTTATATATAATTTTATAGAAAAGATTTTTTTTTTCTGTTTTTTTTTTTGAACTTCTTTAGAAGAGATCTTTTATCTAGGACAGCACATGACTTTGAGCTACGATTGAATTTTTTTATATAAAAAAATAAAATGAACATGATGAAGTATTTTTTAAGTATCATATTCAAACAAAAGTTTATATATATATATATATATATATATATATATATATTTATTTATATATTCAAATAACAAGATTGTATCAATTTTTTTTGTTACCCCTTTAATCTCCAAGGACAAACCTGACTTTAACGTGCAGTAATGGAAACCCTACAAGCAAGCCCATGTTATCTTGTTCTTTTCTTTCATTATGCGTTTATTTATTTTGTCAAACTCTTTTTCTTATTTAAAAGATGACAATTAAGCAAACAGAATCTCCTAGTTTGATCTTGGTTTTATTCATCTTTAATCACTGATCTTCTTTTTTGAGAAATCTTAGATCTGCTTTTATATCAATAGGAGTAGCTGGAAGCTATATATGAACAAGCTTCACCAGAGAGAAAGAGAGAGAATAAAGAGATCGTTTCATGAGTACTAGAAGTAGTTAAAGAGAGTAGAGCAAAGGTGGATCGAAGGCAAGGTAAGAGAGCTCTCCCTTCAGGGAAGAAAAGGGAAACTTTCGACGTTTCTGTTTCCCAAACACCATCTGAGAATCAAAGGGTTGAAGCTTCACTCTCCCCCTTTTCACATCTTATGAGCAACAACAACAACAATAATACCCCCAACTTCTCAAGTTCAATCCCACATGGGCGGATAAGCACTTCTAACTCTATACAGATGCAGGACCCATCTCAGCCTATACATCAAGGTAAACTATTATTTAATTTACAGGAAAAATATTGTGTAAACGTGGGTAGGACTACTTTGAATATTTATTTGGCAAAATAGTGAAACTGGTGTAATAAAAATATTGTCTGGGAAGGTTAGTTAGTTATCCAACTCTATCATAAGTTTCAATTATCTCCAATCAAAGATCTCATAAATATTTTTTAGTCATTTTTCCTTTCATTTCGTATATAGCGTGTACTCATATAGAGAAAGATAAAGGTTTGCCCATAACCTTTTGTAGATATTTTCAGTAATGATAACCCCAGTGCAATTACGTGATGCATCTTATCTCTTGTGAAAAAAAGTAAAAAAAAAATAAAAAATCTCATTGATCTTTTGTTTTTTTCTTGACAAGAATCTGCTTTAGTTGCATATATGCATTTTGTTGATCTGTCAATCCCATTTGAAATAGCAAAATTTCCTTTTATCTGCCCTCAACATTATAGTTATCTGTACCATATCATATATATATATCTTGTGTCTATCTTAAAATGATGTTGACTAGCGTTACCCCCGACAACAGGTTTGGTACATATTTTTTTTTTTTCGGTGTGCATTTTCCATTGGCTTTTCACAACTTTGACTAAATGAAATTGGCCTAACTAACCAGAATCGTGCATTTATTAAATTTGAAAGGCAATAATGAAAGAAAAAGACATTATAGAGGTGTAAGGCAGAGGCCATGGGGCAAATGGGCAGCCGAAATAAGAGACCCTAAAAAGGCAGCAAGAGTGTGGCTTGGAACCTTTGACACGGCAGAGGCTGCAGCTGCTGCTTATGATGCTGCAGCATTGAAGTTCAAAGGAAACAAAGCAAAGCTTAATTTCCCTGAACTCGTAGCTGCTTCTTCAGCTTCAGCAGAAGCATCATCATCATTAGATCAATCGTCACCACAATTTGCTCCTCCTCCTCCTTCTATGCCGCCGCCGCCGCCGAGACCGCCACAGGTTGCTGCTCATCAGCCTCTGCCATCTTTTCCCTCAAGTAGCATAGAAGAAGGATTCCCAAACCTAATGCAGTATGCTCAAGTGCTTTGTAGTAAAGATGATGATGATCTGCAACGTGCTGCTTCAGGCCTTTATTATCATCAAAATGAGCCATTTTCATTTTCAACTACTCCATCATTCTTCTCATCATCATCATCATCAGCATCATCAATGCCATCATCAACTTTTAAACAATATGAGTTTGGAGAGTATTGTTCTTACTTTTTTGATGAAGAGAGGAACACGAGGGAATAGGTTCCACTTTCTGAATTTTTAGCAGTGCACATGCATTGGGGTTAGAGGGTAAGTAAGTATGCCATTGGGTGCCTGATTTTTTTTTTTTTTTTTTAACCATTATTAATCACAATGTCACAATTATAGATACGATCTTGTCTTCTATGGTGGTCAATTCTTTTATTCGTTTAGTATTATTGTCTTGTCTCATGCCGTGTTGGGCTTGATTCTAGGAGCATGAATCAATGGTGAAAACACGTAAATGAATCCTCAAACAAACTTATTAATAGTTCAATTATGTTTAGATAATTCAATAAAAAGTAATGCTATCTCCGTACCTTATTAACTGTCTTTTTTTGAGATATATTTTTTAATTTTTATATGTTTTGTTGAGGATCTCAAAAGTGTAATAAATATTATTTTTTATGTTTGTTCCTATTTAATAAGTATTGGTTTACGTAAGTAGTTGAGAAAAATTTATGATTATAGAAAAAGAAAGGGTATAGTGAGAAAAAAATATAATTAATGTATTGGAAATATATGTAATATTAGATTTCTTAAAATGTGTTTTGTTTAAAATAGGACAGATAAATTGAAACGATTGAAGTATATAGTTATTTATTTATAATTTATTAGTTATAAAAATAAATAAATTCATTATTGAGATTCATATTTGCAAATGTATTAAACTTATAGGATATATTATTTACGCAACAGATTGCATATACACACAATTGTTCAATTAATACATGATACACTCAAACATTAAACATATTTCATATAATTTATGGCCAAAACCATGTTACATGCACAACAAATTAGAGTTACACAAAATTATTCAATTAACACATCATACATTCAAACACTAAATATATTTGGTGCTTAACTGGTAGAAATAGAAGCATCAATTAAACATTTTAAATTTAGTTTTTATACTTCAAAAGTAAATCACTTGTATGATATTAATCATAATCCAAACTTCTAACTAGCACTGATTTATATGAATAAACAACTTTTAACACTCCTAATCATTATCTCCAATATAATATTAGAATTTAATTTTGATATAGGGTTGATTACTGCAAAAATCTTAACAAGCTACTTTAAATGAAAATCAAATATTTTAATAGTGTCACACTGGCTTGGTGCAAAATAGTTTTTCCTATTCAAAAATTAATCCATAAACTTTGCATGATGTGAAATTTGATCACTAAACTTCAAAACATACATGTGTTAAAATGGATATTAAACTCTACGATGGACAAGACATTTTCTATCTATTTTTGTCACTTTAAACTGTAACAGACAATTTTGCACTCAAATCAAAGTTTAGGGTCGTCTTTTTTCACATTTTTAAAGTTCAAAGAATAAATCGCAAATCATGCTAAGGTCATGGATTGTTTTCCTTTTAATTGAGCTATCCTACTAATCTTTTGCATATCATGCTATACATCACACTAGAAAGACCAATTGATGTTTTAGTATTATAGGAAATCAATGGTGAAAAATTCAATGCACTATTTTATCCATCATTTTTTAAATTTTTTTTTCTAAAGTAATATATGTCTAATCTTGACGTCAATTTTTATTGTCAACATAACATTATTGATAGTATTTTATTGTAGTGTCCTTAACCAAGATCAACCTTAAAGCTATGGAAGAACCTTGAAGAATGATCTCAGCCAAGATGTTAATGTAGGACTCTTTAGGATTTCTGAATATCCAGTTGGGATAATCAGGTTCTCCCTAGTCAACAATGTGTGTGCTAGTGTCAACTTAGGGATGAGAAGACGTACATTAGCCCCTATAGCCTGGTGGTTCTTATAGGGGATTACCTGTGTACTGTGGGCCGTCTTGGTAAGGCTTCTAAAGAGGAAGAATTCAACTAGGATTTGTATAGGATATGATAAGATAATATCCATAAACCCTGTAAGTGATAAACTCTATCCAATGCTGTTTTATCTAACCAAGAGTCATGGGAATCTAGGAGTAGTTACGGCTAGATGAAGCTGTAAACGATAAGGATCAGATTGAGAGTCCTGTGCTCGGTGGTAACCTCATCAGTACGTACCCTACACGTAACAACCCAGTTTGCTCGGTGTAAGTGTCCGACCGTTTACCCTGTTGTAGTATCATACCATTCGTAGCAATGAGGCTTCGGTCGATCAACACTCGGTTTACTACAAGTCCACTACATAAGCCCCCCAAGCTCGGTTGGGTGATTTGAGCCCTGCCGAGCTTCTGAGACGAACAGATCTTTTTCCAATTGAACTTTTGATGATTGAAATAGAGGTCCGAGCATTTTTGCACTTTGATCAAGGCTGTCGTTTGATTGACCCCAGAGTGACCTTCCGCTTCTCCCTGTGCTTACACGTGTCCTTAACTTTATTGGAAAATGTAACGTTATGATTTCAAATCCATCAGAGGTGCTACGTACTCCATTTTCAACGCTAAACGGGCTTTTTCCGCCTTAGGCCCAAACCTTTTGAGATAGTGGAGGGAAGTTTTAGAAAGAATATCAAAGGGCGGTTTTCTCACTTACTCATTTCTTCAAGCATTTTTCGAACTCTCTTTCTTCTTGTTTCTTCATTTCTCTGAAATCTTTGTCAAACAAAGCTAGAAACTTCCAAGGACGTTCTTATTCACTGCTTTGATTCTCTTCACCATACTGAGTGCGCTTCTCGGTGTTGATTTCGTATTTTTCTTGTCACTTGATAATTCTTGGCTAGCAGGTACCGTACTCTTTCTTTTTCTGATTAATTTCTTTTTTTCTTCTCTGAATGCTGTCTTGCATGTTTTTCCTTCTGTGATGTCTTGCATGCGATTGCTTCTGCTTTCTTACTGTGTTTGTATATGTAGGATTTTGTTTTTCAAGTATTTTTACCAGCCCCTCTTCTCTGATTTTTTGAAAAGATTGTTCTTGGGTTCTCCATTTTTGGGTTTATTTATTTTTCTGGGTTTATTGAGTTTGTCCACTTTTCTGGGTTTTGTGGGTGCTGTTTGTTTTTCTGGGTTTTGCGGGTGTTGTTCGTTTTTCTGGGTTGAGATTGTTCTGGGGTTTGTTTTCTGGGTTTAGTGAAAACCCCAAACCGTTGCTGTTGTTGGTGTTGCTGTGATCCCCCACTTACCCTTCGCAATTCTTTATCCGCTTTATCACCTATTGAGTGTTCGTTGTAGTATTTCTTAGGTTTGCTTTATACTTTTCTGCACTTAACTTCTTAGGGTTGGTATTGGAGCGTCATTTACCATGAGTGAGGAATCCGTAAACTCTGATGTGCCAAGAACATATAAAGGAGGGAACCCAGAAATTTGTGTTAAACCAATATCCATGCATTTCCCTCAGACTTTGAGAGAGTTCGGACAGGTTGCGATTCACTATAGGATCGCCGAGAGAGTAGAACAACGGAAGTTAAGGAGGCAGCATAGAGGTATTAGACATTTCAATTGGTTTGGGGAAATTCTGCCCAGAAAGGGAGGTGTTTCCCAACCGACCGTAAGTATTTGATCAGACATAATCAAGTTTTTGTGGTTCTGACTCCAAGTGTGCCCCCTTTTCCTCAGGTATGAAGAGGAAGTGTGTTACTAATCCTGATCTCTACCCACTTCCGACAGATTGGGCTGAGTATGATTGGGTGGACCGAGAGGTTCTTGGTACACAATCTGAGCTTACAACACAACGATCACTAGATCAAACTCGAGCTATAATTTTGCCGTGTCCAGGAGACAATACTGGGAGTTTGTATTCCATTACTCCAGTGGGTGAGAACGAGAGAGTTTGTACCAAAATTTCGGACGGTAGTACAACTTTCTATTTTTACGAAGAAGTGATTACTCGGCTTGGGATAAGAATGCCTTTTACCGATTTTGAGATGGGCGTTTTGAATTTCTTAAGAGTGGCTCCTTCTCAACTACATCCGAATGCCTGGGCGTTTGTAAAAGCCTTTGAACAAGTCTGCTCGGCCATGAATTGGAGTTGCAACCTTAATATCTTTTTTCACCTTTTTGCTCCTCAGTGCAATTCCTTCGAGAAAGGTTCGGCAAAGAAACCCTGGGTTTCTCTGAAATCTCGTAGGGGATACGCTCTTTTCACAAAATACTCTGAATCTTGGAAGGGCTTTAAACCTTTTTTCTTTAAGTATAATTTTACTGGTAATGGCGTCTGCTAGTTCACTCGGCCGGGGGAAAGACGACCACTTCCCCGATTTCCTCTCCAATGGAGTGCCAGCTTCTTTAACCGATCGATTGCTTCATACTCATCAGACTGGAAAGAACTTGCTGAGTATGAAAAGGATGTGTGTTGGGAGGTTGAAAGGTATTTGCAGAAAGATGGCATGATAGAGACGAGGGATATCGTGAACATCCCATCTTCGGACGTTAAGACCGAGCTTGGTATAGTGCTTTATTTTTTGCTTTTATATTTGTGATTTGATCGGCTCTAATGTTTCTTTGTTTCCTTTGCAAAAAAAATGGCTGAGCGTATGGCAGCTCTTGTTCAAGGTGGCAAGAAGAGGAAGACACCTGCTACTTCAGGATCTTCGAGTCTGATCACTCCAAGCCTGAGTGTTTCCACCCCTACTCCTTCTGCCTCGGCTCCCGAGGCTTCTCCTCACCAAGCCACAAACGTGGTGGTTGCTGTTGCTTCTACTGTCTCAGTGGCCCCTAGTGGTCAAGTTCAAGCTACTTCTCCTCTCCAACCTTTAATCCGTCACCGACGACTGGATAAGGGAAAAGAGAAAGTGCCGGAGGGTGCCAACCCAAGGGCTGAAGGACCAAGTGTTCGAACTACTGCTACTCCTACTGATGTTGCTCCAACTTCTGCTGCGATCCCTCGGGAAACATCCATATGGGATCAGCAGTTTGATGAGAGGTTTGGGAAATATATCTTATCTGAGACTGACTGTTCTAAGTTTGGAAATTTGAGTATTGATGAGTGGTCTCGTTGCAATATGACCTTTGCAAAATATTTTCTTCGAGGTGCCAATCTCGCCTATTTTTTGGCTAAGCACCCTGAGGGACTCTTTTCTGGTTACAATGTTGAGCAAAAGGAAGCTCGTGAGGTATCAGCTGCTCAAGAGGCTAGTCTCTCGGATGAGTTGACCCGAGTGAAGAATGAACTGGAGAACTTGAAGGCCGACAAGGGGGAATTGATTAAGGAGAGAGATTCCTTAAAGGTTTCTCAAAAAGCAGCTGAAGTTAAGAAGAAGGAAGCCGAGGAGACTCTGAAGAAAGAACTCCAAGTGCATCAGCAGAAGATGGATGAACTAAAATCTGAGGTTGAAAAGTCTGCAGCAGTTCCTCGGAAGTTGAGGGAGAAAGCACTTTTCCACAAGAAGAAGGCAACAACTAACTTCTACAATTGGGGAAAAGCAGTGGATGACTCCTTTGTCTCGGCCATCAAGCAAGTTCAATTTCTGAACCCTGAATTAGAGTTCAGGGTGGTCGGGGCTCATCCATTTCATGCTGTTCAAAATGGGAAGTTGGTCGACCTTGAGACCGGGCCGAGGTAGATCTGCAGGCGGAATATCTTTCCAATCCCCTTGAGGAGTTGACTGAGGCGCCAAATTTTGATGATTCAAACGTAGCTTTATCTGACCTTGAGGAGTGATGTTGAACTTTTTAATCTTTGCTGTTTTGTTGATTTTCCTTTTGCTCGCTGTTTTCTGAGCGTTTTTAACTTGCTAATGTTGCAACAATTTGTCTTTAACCTTTTGCTACGCCGAACAATTTGCTATGACTTTCGATTGCTCGTGCTATTCGAGCGTCATTTTGAACAGTTTATATCAACTTGCGATTTATGATAATGACATCTTTATTTGACGTATTATCATTGCTTTTGGTTTCGTTCATCATGCTTCCAGTGTTTGCCAATTAACGAGTTGTAAGATAAGTTTTGAGAATTTATAAATATACAATTCATTGTGAGTAGAACTTGGATTGCCAACTTTAGCCGAAGTGGTATCCTCGGACCGCGAAATAAGGAAAGTAGTTTCCTAGATTCGGGTGTTCTATAAGTACGTTGCTGAACTCTTGTTAGGAGTTGTACTTCGATTTGGCTCGGTGGCTAGCCGAAGCAAATGAGTCGCGTGTTACTTCACAATGTTCAAACGAGGATTTCGAATAAATTGATGCATTTATTGATAAACGAAAACAAAAAATGAAGTTGCTCATCTGTTAACAAATTCTAATTCCTAACAATTGTCACTAATCTAAGAAGGATGTTACCCTTCGTTTATTCGACCTAAACATTATTGAGCAATAAATTTACCTATCTATAAAAAACAAAGTATGAGCTTAACTGTAATAAGCTCTGAGTTTGGCAACGTTCCATGTGTTACCGATTTTCGTGCCCGAGAGAGACTCCAATTTGTATGCCCCAGATCCGGATTTAGCCTTCACTCGATATGGTCCTTCCCATTTTGGTTGGAGTTTTCCGACTCCAGCATTTCCTTTGCCAATGTCAGCTCGACGAAGGACTAAGTCACCAACTTCAAAGCTTCTTGGACGAACCCTCTTGTTGTATTCCCGAGCCTGCCGCTCCTTCATTTTGCTTTCATGGGCTGCGACATTTTTTTGAACTTCTTCCAATAAAACAAGCTCCTCACTGATCAAATGGTCATTTGTCTCCGAAGGACGTGCAAGTGTCCTGAAGGTAGGAATTCGCTTTTCGATTGGAATGACTGCGTCACAGCCGTATGTCAAACGAAAAGGAGTTTCACCTGTGGACGAGTGTATTGTTGTCCTGTGTGACCATAGGACACTCGGAAGTTTATCTGCCCAAGTGCCAGCAGCATTTCCGAGCTTCTTTTTGATCCCATCCAAGATGGTTCTGTTGGCCGCCTCGGCTAAACCATTTGTCTGTGGATGTTCAACAGAGCTAAAATAGTGAGTGATGTTTAGGTCGGCTGCTAATTGTTGGAAGTGAGATGCTGCAAACTGTGATCCATTGTCTGTGACTATGGCATGTGGAACTCCGAATCGAGAAATCACCTCCTTGACGAAGAAAGACTGAATCCGAGCTGTTGAGATTGTTGCTAATGGCATTGCTTCGATCCACTTGGTGAAGTAATCAATAGCCACTACTGCAAACTTAAACTGGCCTGGTGCGGTGGGGAATTTTCCGATGATGTCCATGCCCCATTGGTAAAAGGGCCAAGGTGCACCGAGAGAGTGCAACTCTTCAGCAGGTTTTTGATAGATGTCACTATGAAATTGGCACTGAGTACATTTCTTGACATGTTCCATAGCATCTTTCTGCAGTGTAGGCCAAAAATAGCCCGCTCAGATTACTTTTCTTGCCAAGGACTTTCCTCCCATATGGTGACTGCAAATTCCACCGTGAATCTCCTCCAATATTTCCTCAGCTTGGGATGGGTTGACACATCTGAGCATGGGGGATCCAAAGCCTCTCTTGTACAAGACTCCATTTAGAACTGTGTACTGAGCGGCCTTTTTAACCAATTTCCGAGCCTCAGACTGATCTTGGGGGATGAACCCATGTTGCAAATAAGTAAGAATTGGGTCCATCCATGACTGAGATAATGAGACCGTCAGAATGACACTAGGTCGGGGAATGGTTTCTTGTATCAGCGTTTTGTTATTTTCCGACCCTTTTGTACTTGCCAATTTGGATAGAATGTCGGCTCTGGAATTCGAATCTCTCGGCACATGTGAAATGTTAAATTCGGAAAAGTTTGAGATGATTCGCTTTACCTCTTCAAGATATTTTTGTAAAATGGGCTCCTTTGCCGAGTACTGACCTTTGATCTGAGAAACTACCAGTTGTGAATCGCTGAAAACTGACACTTGCTCTGCTCCGAACTCATGAACCATCTTGAGGCCTGCAAGAACTGCCTCGTATTCTGCTTGATTGTTCAATGTTTGAAATTCAAATTTCAATGAGTATTCCATGCACAATCCTTCGGGGTTCTCAATGATGACTCCAGCCCCTGCGCCTTTTCTATTACTTGATCCGTCCACATAAACTGACCAAAGATTTTGAGAGTTGTCCGAAGGGATATCTGTGAACTCAGTAACAAAATCAGCAAGCGCTTGAGATTTCATTGCCTTCCTTGGTTCGTAGGTAATGTCGAATTCAGAAAGTTCGACAGACCATGAGACCATTCTGCCAGCTAGGTCGGGTTTGTGAAGAACTTGTCTGAGAGGTTGAGCAGTTCTTACCAATATTCTATGTGCCTGAAAATACTGTCTCAATCTCCGAGCTGACGTGACCAAACAATATGCAAGTTTCTCCAGCTTCTGATACCTCAATTCCGATCCTTGAAGTGCTCGGCTAACGAAATATATTGGAGCTTCAGTACCTGAATTATCTCGTACCAAAACCGAACTGACCACCGCTTCGGCCACTGACATGTATAGAATGAGGTTCTCACCAGGAAGAGGGTTGTGGAGGACCGGTGGGCTGGAAAGATACTCTTTTAACTGAATAAAAGCTTGCTCACATTGCTCGTCCCAAAGGAAATCCTTGTTTTTCCTAAGGAGCTGGTACCACGACAAGGCTTTCCGAGTGGCTTGGGACAAGAACCTGGAGAGTGCCGCCACTCGGCCCGTGAGTTGTTGAACTTATTTAAGATTAGCTGGGCTCCTCATGTCAAGGATTGCTTTACATTTATCAGGATTGGCCTCAATTCCTCTCTCGGTTAACATAAAACCGAGGAAAGAACCGGTTGGGACTCCGAATACACACTTCTCTGGATTCAACCTCATGGAGTATTTTCTCACTCGGTCAAGTATTATTGTGAGGTCCTTGGCATGATTTTCTTGCTGTCTACTTTTTGCAATGATGTCATCTATGTACACCTCCATGTTCGAGCCGATCATACCTTGAAAAATCTTGTTCATCATCCTCTGATAAGTAGCTCCCGCATTTTTCAACCCAAAGGGCATAACGTTGTAACAGTAAGTGCAAAGTAAGCAGAGTAAATGATAAATGCAGTTTTGTCCTGGTCGGCAGGGAACATTGGAATCTGGTTGTAACCAGAGTAAGCATCCATAAATGATAAGAGTTTGTAACCAGCTAAACTGTCGACAAGTTTGTCAATAACGGGGAGTGGGTATTGATCTTTAGGACAGACTTTGTTCAAGTCTGTGTAGTCAACACATATTCTCCATTTTCCATTGGGCTTTTTCACCAAGACGGTGTTAGCTAACCAGTCTGTATAGTCAATCTCCCTAATGAAACCCGCTCGGAGTAGTTCAGCGACTTTTTCCTCAATTGCTACGGCCTTTTCCGCACTAACTTTCCTTTTACGCTGTGCCACTGGTTTCGACCCCGGAATGATGCTTAACTTGTGACAAATAAAATTGGGGTCGATTCCTGGCATATCGGCTGATGTCCAAGCGAACAAATCTTTATTCGCGATTAATAGTGCGACCAATTCTTTTTTAACCCATGCGGGCAAATCAGAACCGATTTTCACTTGCCTGAGGGGGTCGTCAGATAGTGTCAAGAACTCCCATTGTCCGTTTGGGGTCGGTCTATTTCTATCGGATTGGTCTCGCATATCCAGGTCCGCCAGGTTAACATTTCCCTTACCCAAAGAAACTCTTTCCAGATTGCTCGGATCCTTGCTTTTCACCTTCCCCAGGCTGGCATTGTAACATTTTCTTGCTGCATCCTATTCGGCTTTGACTGTTACCACTCTGTCATCAGTTCCGACGAACTTCATAGCCAAATGAACTGTTGATACAACTGCCCCAAATGCTTGCAAAGAGGTTCTCCCAAGTATGGCATTATATGCTGCTGGACAATCAACCACCAAAAACTTGACTATCTCGGTTCTAGCCGAAGGTTGTTGTCCGAGAGTTACAGGAAGTTGGATGTAGCCCTTTGGCTCAACGGTGTCTCCAGTAAAACCAATTAGTTCTCCCTCAAAGGGAGTGAGATTACACTCCCTGAGTTTTAAAGCTTTGAATAATGGGAAGAACATTATATCCGCCGAACTACCTTGATCAATAAAAACTCGTTTTACCTCGTAATTGCCAATCAGAGCAGTTATCACCATGGGGTCATTATGGCCCGGAAGGATTCCATCCAAATCTTCGTCGTCAAAAATGATGGGAATGTTTTTTGTTGATCTTTTGGCAATCGGTTTCTGGCTAACTGCCAAGATTTGGTTGATGTACTTCTTCCTGTCAGCTTTCTTCTCCCCTCCTCCAGCAAAACCTCCTGCAATAGTGTTGACCAATAATTCATTTTTGCTAGCGTTTGTGTCAGGTACTGGAGCGGATTCGGTTTTCTGTCTTCCTGCGTTTCTATCATCTGGTGACCTACTTCTCTGGCGTTTAGATTTTACTGGGGATTGAGATCTGTTTCTGCTTCTTCGGCCAACTGCATCTCTGATGTATTGCTGTAACTTGCCATCTCTGATCATCTCCTCGATCAGATCTCGCAGCCAGATGCATTCGTCGGTGGTATGGCCATAACCCCTGTGGAAGTCACAGTATTTCGACCTATCACATTGTGCGCCCTTTCGTAAAGACGGCGGTCTTTGGGAAGAGCGTAAGTCAGTCTGCATAGTTTCCCTCAAAATCTGACTCCTCGGAACTGTTAGAGGAGTGTAATCTTGAAACTTATTCCTTGGGGGAACCCGTCGGTCCCGACCATTCCTATCTCTGTCTTGTCTCCCACCAAAATGTTCGTCACGTTTTTGTTTGTTCTGTCCTTGGGGATTGGCTCGTTGTCTATCTTCTCTGAACTTCTGTCCCTTGTGAAATTCTTCCAAGTTGATGAATTTATTTGACCGTTGTCTCAACTCGGCCATATCCCTTGGAGGTTTACCAATCAGAGATTTTCTGAAATCCCCAGACTGCAAACCTTGTGTGAATAGTAGCACTGCTACTCCTGGCTCTAACCGTGGAACGGAACTTGCTTCCGCGTGGAAGCGTGATAAGTAATCTTTTAGTGGTTCATCCGGCCTTTGTGTAACAGATGCCAAGGTATGGTCGGATTTGGGTTGAATGCAGCTAGCAGTATATCTGTTAAGAAATACACGCTTCATCTCCTCCCAGGAATTAATGGAGTTAGGAGGGAGGGAAGAATACCACCTTAGAACCGAGGGTTCGAGTGTCATAGAAAATGCTCGACATTTCATTTGTTCACCGCCCCCATAATAATTCATTGCCCCTTCATAAGACACAATATGGTCCACTGGGTCAGTTAGACCGTTATAATGTGGCACATTAGAGGGGCCCAAGTATCCTTGAGGGGTTTCAAATGCCATTATATATTGAGTGAAAGGATGACCAGGGTGGAAACCGACCTGATCTTGATTTGTGGAGGGGTTAACATGAAAATTTGGTGGGGGAAGCTGCATTATCGGGGCTGGTTGTGGGTTCATGGTTGGTTGGTTTTGTGGTGGAATAGAGGTTGATTGATTTTGAGCAATCCTCGCCATAGCTTGTTGTTGAAGGTTGGCAATAGCACGTCCTTGTTGTTCGATTAAAGTGGTCTGCCTATTAAGAATATTGATCATCTCTTGCTCCCGAGCTCGAGCGGAGGCAGTAGTTGCATAGGATCTGCTGATGGAATGGCTATGACGAGAGTTTCCCGGAGCAGATCTACTTGGATTCAGTCTGGTTCTAGGTGTTGTACTTATATGATCAGGGTTATGTGGGATAGGAGGGGTACGTTGGGTGTTTCGCCCATGGTGTGCTCGGGTTCCAGTGGTTCTAGAAGTGTTTCGTGTGGTAGGGGCTGTGCTACTTGAATCACCATGGGTAGAGGGAGGTGGTGTTGGAGGAGGTGGTGGCGGTGGTGGAGGCTGTATGGTACGTAAAACCTGAAGGGGTTGGGATTGCTCCCAGCCCTAGGATGGGAAGATTGTGGTGTTTGGGGGTGTACAGCATAAGCTCCACTACGATTTTGGCTTTGGTTTGGCGGTGGTTGGCCTTGCGAATGGTTTTGTGGTTGGGGGTTATTCCCTGGCCTAGAATGAGATCTTCGTGGTAGTTGCCCATTATTTCCACGATTATGGTTGAGGACGTCACGCAGATCGCCCGCAGAATGAGGCTGTGGCTCATTATTATTAGCATTCCTGGGCCTGCCACGGGTGCGGGCGATGCGTTCACGGAGATCACCGACCTGACTTCTGGTAGTGACCATGGTGGTGGTGGGAATGATATGTTATTCAGTTCCCATAGACGGCGCCAATGTAGTGTCCTTAACCAAGATCAACCTTAAAGCTATGGAAGAGCCTTGAAGAATGATCTCAGCCAAGATGTTAATGTAGGACTCTTTAGGATTTCTGACTATCCAGTTGGGATAATCAGGTTCTCCCTAGTCAACAATGTGTGTGTTAGTGTCAACTTAGGGATGAGAAGACGTACCTTAGCCCCTATAGCCTGGTGGTTCTTATAGGGGATTACCTGTGTACTGTGGGCCGTCTTGATAAGGCTTCTAAAGAGGAAGAATTCAACTAGGATTTGTATAGGATATGATAAGATAATATCCATAAACCCTGTAAGTGATAAACTCTATCCAATGCTGTTTTATCTAACCAAGAGTCATGGGAGTCTAGGAGTAGTTACGGCTAGATGAGGCTGTAAACGATAAGGATCAGATTGAGAGTCCTGTGCTCGGTGGTAACCTCATCAGTACGTACCCTACACGTAACAACCCAGTTTGCTCGGTGTAAGTGTCCGACCGTTTACCCTGTTGTAGTATCATACCATTCGTAGCAATGAGGCTTCGGTCGGTCAACACTCGGTTTACTACAAGTCCACTACATTTATATTGTTCTAAAATATAACGTTGTTCAATTTTAGTCCACCTATTTTTTATTTTATTTTATTTTATTGTGATTTTCATCCTCCAACTTACATAATTATACAAAAATGGCCATCCTGTTAAGTTTCCATCCAAAACCCTAACTACATTGCATTCGTGGCAAATGTTGTTCAACATGACATTAAACAGGTCATTCCCACATGACACCCATAATTATTGGTGTGTTCTGCGATGTGCCAAAAACAACTTTGGCTAGCTCATGTATGTGCCATTTTCCAAGTTAATTGATATAACCGATTTTTCGAATATAATGAATTTTTTTTGTGAAGAATTTAAGATGAGGGGTATTTTGGAAAAGATCTAGTCGCCATCATCATCCTTACTTCTTCCTCTACATCACCATAAACCTTCACCTCATCCTCCATCAAAATACAACATTATTCATTGTAGATTTGGAACATAGTAAAAGATAAAGCAGATCTGGGTTGTGAGAGTGATATTTTGCAAGGATTAAAAGATTAAAACATTAAAAACAAAAAAAAATAGACGCACCTTCATCCAAAAATAGATTTGCTTAACATTATGCAGATCAGAGTTTGCGAGTCGATATGTGCATGAGGTGCATTGGTAGCTAGAGAATGTCGCAATCGTGGTCTAAAGGTAATGTGAAGGGAGGAATGATTAGAAACCACGACTGCACCTCATATTGGAGATTGATGGTGGTGCTGGTCTGAACGAGTGAACGAAATCAATGGAGAGGAGAAGTAGCTGATGTTGGTGTTCGAGGGTTTTTGTGTAAAAATGAGAAGGGGGAGACAGTATTGGTGGTGGTGGTAGTTTGAAGAGGGAGATGTGTGGGTTATTGGGTTCACGGTGTCATGTTGGTTGCTATCATTTGTGATCGAAGAGAAAAGGGTTGAAGGTCATTGAGATGAGAGAGAGAGAGAGAGAAAGAGAGAGAGGTGAAGGCAAAGGGAGAAGGGGAAGAAGCGAAGGGTGTGGCACGAGGGTTAGTGACAGTTCTTTCCACCAATGGTGATAGCGAATGATCGTATGATGGTTGGTTGGTGGATTTTCACAACGATGGTGGACAAAGGCCGAGAGGTAAAGCAAATTGGGGGGGGGGGTGAAGGAGATGATAAGACGAGGATAAAATAATACTTTCGAAAATAAATAAATAATAATAAGGGTATTACGTTTTTAACAAAGGAAGATGATTGTTTCCAAGAATACTTGTAAGCAGAAGAGGATGAAACTATTGTCGTATTTGGAGGTGTTTCCTTGTCCACAAAGATCTTTTGCCATGGTTTCTTGTTTCATTATAGGTGTAATGCCTTCTAACTCTAGTATTGATCATATGAATGTTATTCTTGGTTATATCGAAAAACCTTTTTAGGGAGGCAGATAATACTTTGGGATTGGGATTGCAATTGGGTATGTCTTTGGCATATTGTATAGAGAATTTGCACCAAAAGATGATGGAGTTGTAACACCCCGCAAATTCATCGTATTGAATTAAAATACTAATAAGATTTACTTTGAAGAAAATGTTTTTGAAAGAGTATTTTCTTAAATAAATTTCTTAATTCACATTTTCAAGGTGGTGAATGAATTTAAAGAGATGATTTTCATGAAATAATGCCATGATTTTTAAGGCTGATTTTTGGAAATGATGATATGATAAGAATTATGTTATGAAAGTGTGTTTCGTGCTTGATATTTTTGGTGCCATTATCATTTTTATACATGAATGATTTATTTTTCTATGAGTGCATATAGATGAATATACGGTCTTATGTGTATGTATGTTTGGAATTATGTGAAAATTTAACTAAGTAAAGGAGCATGATTGTATATGCATGTATTATGTGTGTGCAACGTGTGCATGCATGAATATGGGTGAGATTAATAGGTGTATGTGTGAATACATGAGAGTGCCGTCTGTGTGTGTGTGTGGGTGTGAGAAGCCTAGAATTTTTTTTTAGAGTGGAAACCAAGTAATCAAATTCCCAACTAAATCCTAACCAAAACCCAAACCAAGACCTAACCAAATCCTAACTAAGCCCTAACTAAGACTAATGGAAACCCTAATGGGGAACCAACAAGTCAAAAACCTAAATGAACCCTAAACACCTAGTGTTCCCTACCTTGTCTCCTTAAGAGATGATAATCTCCACCCATGCAAAACCTTGAAGGGCCGAAATTGCCTCTCTCATTTACACTTCTTGGCCGAATTATTCAAGGGCATTAGAGGAAATGCTCGTGTGCCTATATAAGCCCTACACCTTAGTTAATTTTCACCTTCACTTCTTCATTTCCTTTCTTTCGTTTCTTACTTCTTTCCAAACACCAACACTAAGAGCAAAGTAAAACTCTTAGTGAAGAACTTAAAAAGAGAGAGTGAGCCCGTGAGTGAGAGCAAGGAAGAAGGAGAAGATCTAGCCAAAAACCAAAGCCTCCCTTGGAAATCCAAGACCTTAGTAGCTTGAAGGTCAACCCTTTCTTGGTAGGTAGTTCGAAAATTATGAAGAAAGTTGTAATAGTTTAGATTTTTCCTTTTGATCTTATGATTTTTCTTTCTTTTCCTCTTTGCATGTTAATTCCCAAAAGCTTAAATGATGAGTACAAGTGTGTTTGTACTTGATCATGGATTTTAAAGTTTAAAGCAACTTATAAACGTCTAACTAATGGACTTCATAACTCGTTCAAGGTCTTCATGAAAGATCTTGAAGTTTTTCAAACTAAATCTTAAAGATCTAAAAAGTCTTGGAGATTCTTGCAAAGTTTAAAGTGTATCTCTTTACATAATAATTTCTCAAAGCTTGAAGAAACTTGTAAACGTCTAATTAACGGATCCCTAACTCGTTTAAAGTTTTTCATAAGAGATCCTAAAGCTTTTCCAACTAAATCTTCTAAATTTAAAGGTTTTTGTGAAAAATGAAGTGGATCTCTTTGCATGATCCATTTCCCTTCTTAAACCGTGATTTAAAGATATGTTTGAGGTTTATTTGATGAATAAAATGAATGACCTAAGTTTGCTTAATAATAATATTGAGATCTTTGATTTGATGTTGATCTTGGTACTTTGAATGCATGCATGTGTTATTTATACTTGGATCTTGAATTTTTAGACTTAATAAACCCATAAAACATTAGATCCTAGAATATATGATTCGGTCATGACTAGAGAAACTAGGTCATGATGCTTTTATTTTGATTTGGGTTCTTGCATGTTTGTTTTATGTTTGAAAAAAAAAAGTTAATTTGAGTAGTTTAAATGTTTTGGTTTTGGTTTTGATTTTTATAAAGCCTTGATCTTTGGTTTTTATCTTTAAAAAGTCTTGATCCTTATGTTTGTATGTCACGGTTTTGATCTTTTCTACTCAAAATGATTTTGTTTTGATCTATGATTGATTTCATGACTTGATCTATGATACCTAGGTGCATGCATGTCATTTTCAAGTGAAAAAGATTTGATCTTTTCTAAAGGCCATCTCGGTTTTACAAAGAAATCAAGGAGTCATGTTTTGATTTTCATAAAAGATACATGCATGATTTTCTTGATTCAAAGATTTTGATGCATGCATATAAAATTAAAAATGAAAACTTGGTCTAAGGAAATAATATTTTTAGAGTTTTGTGTGAAAAGGGTGCATGGTTTGATTCATGACCTTTGATGGTTACATGTTGAAAAAGTGAACTAAAAACCTTGTTTTTGGTCAAAGTAGGGTTCGGTCTATGTATGTGAGCTAGGCTAGGTTCTTTTTCAATAAAATGACACAAAAACAATGAGTGTGTCTTGTAAAATCATGCTAAAATAAATTGTTTGAGATTGAGTTGTGAATATTTATTTTCCAATCGGTTTTTGATCTTAAAATAAAGGAGAAGAATGAACTAAACGATTTTGGGGAAAGTATTGTGTGAGTGCATGTGTATTCGGTTTAGAAGGAAAGGAAGAGTAAATGGTTTTATTGCATGAGAAAGAAAATAGAATTTAAATACTTGATATAAACCAAGTGGATGTATGTGTTTTAAACTTGTGATCTTTGAATTATTCCTTTGATGTCATTCGGCCATGAAGAGAAAATAAATTTAAGAAGCTTACTTGCATGAAATAAAATGTGCATATTTGGTTAGTATCTTGTGAGTGGGTGAATGCCTAAGTGTTTTGTGAATAAGTGTTTGATTTATAATCAAGTTAAATGATTTATTTTGTGTTGCTTGTTCTTTATGTGTTAGTTGAGGTTTGAACGATATATGCATGTGTCATTGGTTGAGTTCAAATGTTCGTTTGTGATTTATAACTAAGTAGAATAATTGGTTTTGAAATTAATTGAATTTGGATTAAAATGACTTCTCATGAAGTAATCCTTTGCTGTCCCGAACTAAATAAAATTGTTTCTTAATTTTAAAAGGTGTCTTCCTATGATTTAAAGTGAAGTTTTTAAGTGATAATCGATTTAAGAAAAGTCGGGACAAAAACGGTGAATTTTTCGGTGTTTTTGAACATGTTTATAGTGCTGTCCAAAACGGACCAGCAACCAAACCAAATGATCTAAACAATTTTATTAAATATTTTCAAATAATTTTAAATATTTAAAGTACTAGAAAACATGGAAAGTGTTTTGATAAAACAAGAGTGTTTTATTTAATATGAGGAATGAGAGGTGTTTAAGTTACGAAGAAGATTTTCCTAATATCAGTTAATAACGAAAGCGTATTTTATTTAGTACGAGGAAATCTTAAAGACGAGGGATTGGGGCAGCTGGAAGCCAAAGGATCCAAGAAGACGGTACGCATTAAATAGCTGGACCTCAGGTGAGAGAGAAGCTTTCCTAAGACACCGTGGTAGTTAGGTGATTTATTAGGACGTTCCGTATCATCTCAAAGAACGGAACTAAGTGGCTCGGAGTCAGTAGTATAAGTGGAAATTGTTTGTGTTGTGTGGCCACTTATACGAAGGTGACAATGACCACACTGTTGTTGTGTGATGTTTGTGTGATTGATAGTATGTTTATGATTATTAATTTAATTATGCTTAATGATATTTATTGCTATTAAATTGAATGAGTTGTGAAAGTAATAAGATTGAAAGTAAAGATACAGTGAGAAAAGAATAATGAGTGAGAATAAGATATGTGATGGAGAAGAAAGAAAGAGTTGAGATTGGGGAAAGAATGAAATATAATGTTGAGAATGAGCCAGAGCTGGGGAGAGTGATGTTGTTTGAGATGAGATGTGGTTTGAGCGGAGCTGGGCTCCTTTGTTTTTGGTTTTAGTCTGGGACTAATGTTGAGTTGAGCTTGCTCCTCCATTAGTGCTCAGCAAAGATATTATTTTTGAAAAAGGTTTTTACAGAATGGTTTTTGAAAAAGGTTTTTGAAAAGCAGTTTTTGAAAAGATTTATGAGAAGAGCCTTTTGAAAAGATTTTTGGAAAAGAGATTTTGTGGAAAATGGTGAAAAGAAATTTTTAGAAAAGGTTTGTGAAAAAAAAAGTTCTCTTGAAAATGTTTTGAACAGAGGTTCTGAGAAAGATTATAAAAAGTATTTTCAAAGAAGTTTTTGAAAAGAAGTTTTGTGGAAGGCTGTGAAAAGAGATTTTAGAAACTTGGTGAAATGAGGTTTAGTGAAAGTTTATAAAATGGCATTTGAGAAAGTTGTGAAAAGATTGTTTTGAGAAAAGATGTTGAATGAGATGATTGTGAGAAATGAAGTATGTTGAGAAAGTTTGAGAGATGAGATTCGAGATGTCGATGTGATCCCAGCTCTGTGCTATGTGAAAGAAAGATTGTGCAAAGTTAGTGGTCGGGACTCGTTGAAGGGTTGCACGAAGGACGGGCCGACCTTAGGATAATTAAAAGATAAAAGACTTAAAAGACATGCGTGGTGAGGTATGAGAGTGCGAAGTAGTGGAGAGGAAGAAACGATAAGTATCTGCGGATACTTAGGACGAGATTGCATTAGGGGAGGACGATGACGATGAAATGTCAAGAAGTCTAGAGTATGTTTCTGGGCAGAACGAACTCCACAGGTGGCGCACTAACGTGGTGGGGACTGGGTCTAATGCCGTGGTAAGTTCTGCGGGCCCACTAGAAACATACTGTCGCCCCCTAGATTGCAAATCGAGAACAGTGAGAGGGACTGGAACGGGGCATTGTGTTTGCCACTGCGTGGACAGTGAGCCTTGTTGTGACAGTTGTCGTGCCTGCGTGGTAAAGGTCCTGTACTCCTGTTTGCTTCCGACTAGGTTGGGTGGATGACCGAGGAGATGTAGACGTGAGTGATAACCTTGAACGAAATGAGTACCCCGATGATATCTTGTAAGAGGAAATTTTTGAGCATGAGAAGGAAAAGGATTGAGGAAGAAAGAATGTTGATGAGGAATGAAATTAAGTTTGAAATGATAATGAAAGATAAGAATAATGATGATAAGAATAATAATAATGTTGTTAATATTCTTGATTGTGGTGTGCTTGTATGTTTTATGATGTATTGTATGGTCGTTCTATCTTGCCTACCGTAATCCCACACCGTTGACGATTCGTCGTTCGGAACGCTTACTCTCTCCTGTTCGTTGTCATATTGGTGCTGCTGATATCGCAACGGGCAGACGGAGCACCATAAGGAGATCATCACTCTAGAGAAATGAGAGCAGGAGCTGAAACGACAGCAGCGAAGTAGCAACAGAGGGGACTTCACTCTCGAGAATGAGGAAAGCACATAAGAAGAAAAGGGAGGCTTCAACCGGGGGTCTTCATCAGAGTAACACAACTGAAACGATAGTAGTAAATTTAGTGCTAAGTTATAATTTGTGCGTTGAGTCAAGGATTACCAAGCAATGTGCCAATTATGTAACTAAGCCAAGTTTTAATTCTGTATTGTGGAATACTCTATTTTGGAAGAACAAATAATGTAATCTTTTGGGAAAATGTTATGATGCTTTTGAATAAGCCACTTTATGAAGATGAAAGTTTTATGTGACGAACGATTTTAGTAATAACTCGATTTTCAGTAGAGAGTGGTACACGTAACATGGACACTTCAAACTGTTTAAAAAAAAATTGGCCTCATTTTGCAACTTTAATAAGTAAAAGTTAATTATTTTTGGTTTATGGAAATCGGGCTGTTACAGAATGGTATCAGAGCTTATGGTAATCCTTAGTGGCCTTAAGCATGGGCTTACATGCTTTGTTTGTGTGACTCTGTGTGTTTGTTAGTATTAGGATAAGAATCTCAAGTTAAGCTTTCGTCTCTTAGGACATGAGACTAGTTGTAGCGTAGCATCAACCATGTTAGTTTAAGAAACCTTTTGGTTCCATAGCTTGAAGGAATAGACCATGAATAGATTCGTAGATTGAGACCCAATACCCCTGATGCTTCATTAGTGATTGTCAGACTTAGGTTTGATTAACCCTAACCCACTTTTATACAGGGAGAGTTATCGCCTTTGAGGATGTAAGTTGTTATCTCTTAATTTCTGAGTTTGTTGAATTGCTTCAACAAAACATTTCTTGTTGCCAAAATTCGAACTTTCCTTCATAAGCCCTCCTGTTCACCCGTAACCTTACCGATCTTTTCTAAAATGTATTAGTCCAAATTGTGGAGTTTAGTGCCATAGTACCCAAATAACTTAGGCTTGAACGATTAAGGAATGGTAGATGGTTTAAATTAAGCAAGGATATAAGGCCATAGAGGATTTAGTTATAAGTCCGATCGAAGTTGGGGAGTCACAAGGAAGAAAAGAGGTGTACGTTACCAGTTCCTAGAGAGATTCTGAGGAAGCTTCGAGGATTAGGATTGCTTTATACCTTGACCCGAAGTTTAGACGGAGAAAATGATAGACTTGATTGATACTTAGGATGGGTTTAATAAGGAAGGTCAACTTATTTTGGAGAAGTAGAACCAAAGTTGTTGTAGGATTTTCCCCTAAGTTGGAGATACAATGGATGAAAGCCTTAAAGTTAGAAGGAGGAGTAAAGGAAAAGGTAGTTATTTAAGAGTTGTTAAGGACCCCAAGCGATAGAGAGTAGTGCGTATCTAAGGATTTTAGGCTAAACTCCATGCTTTTGGAGATGTTTGAATTTTGCTTGCTTGATTTTCCCTAAGTCCGTACCTATGGTTGGACTTTCTGTGACAACGGCCAGTTAACGGAGCTGCATCTTCTTCGGTTAGACCATTGGACTTAACCCGACTCGGCACACCAGCGGATGTGCGAAGGGGATTTATTCATCTGGAAACGATCAACAAGGAACACAGCAGAATGAGAGAGGTTAGCGAAAAGGGGTACGACCATGAAGCGGAAGGAGGATGCTTTAATGGGAATCAAAATGATATGAGAATAATAGTGCCCTGCTGCCCAATCCACAATGTATTTCTCGGGGACGAGAAATCTTTAAGTTGGGGAAAATGTAACACCCCGCAAATTCCTCGTATTGAATTAAAATACTAAAAAGATTTACTTTGAAGAAAATGTTTTTGAAAGAGTATTTTCTTAAATAAATTTCTTAATTCACATTTTCAAGGTGGTGAATGAATTTAAAGAGATGATTTTCATGAAATAATGCCATGATTTTTAAGGCTGATTTTTGGAAATGATGATATGATAAGAATTACGTTATGAAAGTGTGTTTCGTGCTTGATATTTTTGGTGCCATTATCATTTCTATACATGAATGATTTATTTTTCTATGAGTGCATATAGATGAATATACGGTCTTATGTGTATGTATGTTTGGAATTATATGAAAATTTAACTAAGTAAAGGAGCATGATTGTATATGCATGTATTATGTGTGTGCAACGTGTGCATGCATGAATATGGGTGAGATTAATAGTGTATGTGTGAATACATGAGAGTGCCGTGTGTGTGTGTGTGGGTGTGAGAAGCCTAGAATTTTTTTTAGAGTGGAAACCAAGTAATCAAATTCCCAACTAAATCCTAACCAAAACCCAAACCAAGACCTAACCAAATCCTAACTAAGCCCTAACTAAGACTAATGGAAACCCTAATGGAGGACCAACAAGTCAAAAACCTAAATGAACCCTAAACACCTAGTGTTCCCTACCTTGTCTCCTTAAGAGATGATAATCTCCACCCATGCAAAACCTTGAAGGGCCGAAATTGCCCCTCTCATTTACACTTCTTGGCCGAATTATTCAAGGGCATTAGAGGAAATGCTCGTGTGCCTATATAAGCCCTACACCTTAGTTAATTTTCACCTTCACTTCTTCATTTCCTTTCTTTCGTTTCTTACTTCTTTCCAAACACCAACACTAAGAGCAAAGTAAAACTCTTAGTGAAGAACTTAAAAAGAGAGAGTGAGCCCGTGAGTGAGAGCAAGGAAGAAGGAGAAGATCTAGCCAAAAACCAAAGCCTCCCTTGGAAATCCAAGACCTTAGAAGCTTGAAGGTCAACCCTTTCTTGGTGGGTAGTTCGAAAATTATGAAGAAAGTTGTAATAGTTTAGATTTTTCCTTTTGATCTTATGATTTTTCTTTCTTTTCCTCTTTGCATGTTAATTCCCAAAAGCTTAAAATAATAAGTACAAGTGTGTTTGTACTTGATCATGGATTTTAAAGTTTAAAGCAACTTATAAACGTCTAACTAATGGACTTCATAACTCGTTCAAGGTCTTCATGAAAGATCTTGAAGTTTTTCAAACTAAATCTTAAAGATCTAAAAAGTCTTGGAGATTCTTGCAAAGTTTAAAGTGTATCTCTTTACATAATAATTTCTCAAAGCTTGAAGAAACTTGTAAACGTCTAATTAACGGATCCCTAACTCGTTTAAAGTTTTTCATAAGAGATCCTAAAGCTTTTCCAACTAAATTTTGTAAATATAAAGGTTTTTGTGAAAAATGAAGTGGATCTCTTTGCATGATCCATTTCCCTTCTTAAACCGTGATTTAAAGATATGTTTGAGGTTTATTTGATGAATAAAATGAATGACCTAAGTTTGCTTAATAATAATGTTGAGATCTTTGATTTGATGTTGATCTTGGTACTTTGAATGCATGCATGTGTTATTTATACTTGGATCTTGAATTTTTAGACTTAATAAACCCATAAAACATTAGATCCTAGAATATATGATTCGGTCATGATTAGAGAAACTAGGTCATGATGCTTTTATTTTGATTTGGGTTCTTGCATGTTTGTTTTATGTTTGAAAAAAAAAGTTAATTTGAGTAGTTTAAATGTTTTGGTTTTGGTTTTGATTTTTATAAAGCCTTGATCTTTGGTTTTTATCTTTAAAAAGTCTTGATCCTTATGTTTGTATGTCACGGTTTTGATCTTTTCTACTCAAAATGATTTTGTTTTGATCTATGATTGATTTCATGACTTGATCTATGATACCTAGGTGCATGCATGTCATTTTCAAGTGAAAAAGATTTGATCTTTTCTAAAGGCCATCTCGGTTTTACAAAGAAATCAAGGAGTCATGTTTTGATTTTCATAAAAGATACATGCATGATTTTCTTGATTCAAAGATTTTGATGCATGCATATAAAATTAAAAATGAAAACTTGGTCTAAGGAAATAATATTTTTAGAGTTTTGTGTGAAAAGGGTGCATGGTTTGATTCATGACCTTTGATGGTTACATGTTGAAAAAGTGAACTAAAAACCTTGTTTTTGGTCAAAGTAGGGTTCGGTCTATGTATGTGAGCTAGGCTAGGTTCTTTTTCAATAAAATGACACAAAAACAATGAGTGTGTCTTGTGAAATCATGCTAAAATAAATTGTTTGAGATTGAGTTGTGAATATTTATTTTCCAATCGGTTTTTGATCTTAAAATAAAGGAGAAGAATGAACTAAACGATTTTGGGGAAAGTATTGTGTGAGTGCATGTGTATTCGGTTTAGAAGTAAAGGAAGAGTAAATGGTTTTATTGAATGAGAAAGAAAATAGAATTTAAATACTTGATATAAACCAAGTGGATGTATGTGTTTTAAACTTGTGATCTTTGAATTATTCCTTTGATGTCATTCGGCCATGAAGAGAAAATAAATTTAAGAAGCTTACTTGCATGAAATAAAATGTGCATATTTGGTTAGTATCTTGTGAGTGGGTGAATGCCTAAGTGTTTTGTGAATAAGTGTTTGATTTATAATCAAGTTAAATGATTTATTTTGTGTTGCTTGTTCTTTATGTGTTAGTTGAGGTTTGAACGATATATGCATGTGTCATTGGTTGGGTTCAAATGTTCGTTTGTGATTTATAACTAAGTAGAATAATTGGTTTTGAAATTAATTGAATTTGGATTAAAATGACTTCTCATGAAGTTATCCTTTGCTGTCCCGAACTAAATAAAATTGTTTCTTAATTTTAAAAGGTGTCTTCATATGATTTAAAGTGAAGTTTTTAAGTGATAATCGATTTAAGAAAAGTCAGGACAAAAACAGTGAATTTTTCGGTGTTTTTGAACATGTTTATAGTGCTGTCCAAAACGGACCAGCAACCAAACCAAATGATCTAAACCATTTTATTAAATATTTTCAAATAATTTTAAATATTTAAAGTACTAGAAAACATGGAAAGTGTTTTGATAAAACAAGAGTGTTTTATTTAATATGAGGAATGAGAGGTGTTTAAGTTACGAAGAAGATTTTCCTAATATCAGTTAATAACGAAAGCGTATTTTATTTAGTACGAGGAAATCTTAAAGACGAGGGATTGGGGCAGCTGGCAGCCAAAGGATCCAAGAAGACGGTACGCATTAAATAGCTGGACCTCAGGTGAGAGAGAAGCTTTCCTAAGACACCGTGGTAGTTAGGTGATTTATTAGGACGTTCCGTATCATCTCAAAGATCGGAACTAAGTGGCTCGGAGTCAGTAGTATAAGTGGAAATTGTTTGTGTTGTGTGGCCACTTATACGAAGGTGACAATGACCACACTGTTGTTGTGTGATGTTTATGTGATTGATAGTATGTTTATGATTATTAATTTAATTATGCTTAATGATATTTATTGCTATTAAATTGAATGAGTTGTGAAAGTAATAAGATTGAAAGTAAAGATACAGTGAGAAAAGAATAATGAGTGAGAATAAGATATGTGATGGAGAAGAAAGAAAGAGTTGAGATTGGGGAAAGAATGAAATATAATGTTGAGAATGAGCCAGAGCTGGGGAGAGTGATGTTGTTTGAGATGAGATGTGGTTTGAGCGGAGCTGGGCTCCTTTGTTTTTGGTTTTAGTCTGGGACTAATGTTGAGTTGAGCTTGCTCCTCCATTAGCGCTCAGCAAACATATTATTTTTGAAAAAGGTTTTTACAGAATGGTTTTTGAAAAGCAGTTTTTGAAAAGATTTATGAGAAGAGCCTTTTGAAAAGATTTTTGGAAAAGAGATTTTGTGGAAAATGGTGAAAAGAAATTTTTAGAAAAGGTTTGTGAAAAAAAAAGTTCTCTTGAAAATGTTTTGAACAGAGGTTCTGAGAAAGATTATAAAAAGTATTTTCAAAGAAGTTTTTGAAAAGAAGTTTTGTGGAAGGCTGTGAAAAGAGATTTTAGAAACTTGGTGAAATGAGGTTTTGTGAAAGTTTATAAAATGGCATTTGAGAAAGTTGTGAAAAGATTGTTTTGAGAAAAGATGTTGAATGAGATGATTGTGAGAAATGGAGTATGTTGAGAAAGTTTGTGAGATGAGATTCGAGATGTCGATGTGATCCCAGCTCTGTGCTATGTGAAAGAAAGATTGTGCAAAGTTAGTGGTCGGGACTCGTTGAAGGGTTGCACGAAGGACGGGCCGACCTTAGGATAATTAAAAGATAAAAGACTTAAAAGACATGCGTGGTGAGGTATGAGAGTGCGAAGTAGTGGAGAGGAAGGAACGATAAGTATCTGCGGATACTTAGGACGAGATTGCATTAGGGGAGGACGATGACGGTGAAACGTCAAGAAGTCTAGAGTATGTGTCTGGGCAGAACGAACTCCACAGGTGGCGCACTAACGTGGTGGGGACTGGGTCTAATGCCGTGGTAAGTTCTGCGGGCCCACTAGAAACATACTGTCGCCCCCTAGATTGCAAATCGAGAACAGTGAGAGGGACTGAAACGGGGCATTGTGTTTGCCACTGCGTGGACAGTGAGCCTTGATATTATTGCTATGATTTGAGGACGAGATCCTCCTGGTCTGGGACCATTTATGTGTTGTGTACTCCTGTTTGCTTCCGACTAGGTTGCCCGCGTGGTAAAGGTCCTGTACTCCTGTTTGCTTCCGACTAGGTTGGGTGGATGACCGAGGAGATGTAGACGTGAGTGATAACCGAGAACGAAATGAGTACCCCGATGATATCTTGTAAGAGGAAATTATGAGCATGAGAAGGAAAAGGATTGAGGAAGAAAGAATGTTGATGAGGAATGAAATTAAGTTTGAAATGATAATGAAAGATAAGAATAATGATGATAAGAATAATAATAATGTTGTTAATATTCTTGATTGTGGTGTGCTTGTATGTTTTATGATGTATTGTATGGTCCTTCTATCTTGCCTACCGTAATCCCACACCGTCGACGATTCGTCGTTCGGAACGCTTACTCTCTCCTGTTTGTTGTCATATTGGTGCTGCTGATATCGCAACAGGAAGACAGAGCACCATAAGGAGATCATCACTCTAGAGGAATGAGAGCAGGAGCTGAAACGACAGCAGCGAAGTAGCAACAGAGGGGACTTCACTCTCGAGAATGAGGAAAGCACATAAGAAGAAAAGGGAGGCTTCAACCGGGGGTCTTCATCAGAGTAACGCAACTGAAACGATAGTAGTAAATTTAGTGCTAAGTTATAATTTGTGCGTTGAGTCAAGGATTACCAAGCAATGTGCCAATTATGTAACTAAGCCAAGTTTTAATTCTGTATTGTGGAATACTCTATTTTGGACGAACAAATAATGTAATCTTTTGGGAAAATGTTATGATGCTTTTGAATAAGCCACTTTATGAAGATGAAAGTTTTATGTGACGAACGATTTTAGTAACAACTCGATTTTCAGTAGCGAGTGGTACACGTAACATGGACACTTCAAACTGTTTTAAAAAAAAAAATTTGGCCTCATTTTGCAACTTTAATAAGTAAAAGTTAATTATTTTTGGTTTATGGAAATCGGGCTGTTACAGGAGTTGGAGTATAGGGATTGTGAGGCTTTGGGAGATGGTAAACAAAAACTGTTTAAATGAAGGTTGGCTCATATAATATAAGAGGATTAGGAGGGTGAAAAATAAGAAAATCAGAGCTCTTATAACAAGTGAGCAATTACGTTTTTTGAGCATTTAGGAGAGAAAATCAGAGCAGGTCGAAGGCCCTCTCTGTCAATTCTTGTGGCGGGAAGGAAATTGTGGTTGGTGTTTTTTGCCTGGGAAGTTAGGGGGTCTTATTAATTGCTGTATGCGGAGGTTTCGAATTTAATATGATCTTTTTCTGGTCAAGGTTATTCGGGTGTATGTTTGACTTGGAAGCAGGTTCTTTTTCTTTTTCTTAATAATAAAAAAGTCTTCGTAGTTAATGTGTACTCTCCGTGCGATATGTGCGACATGAGAGCCTTATGGTTGACCTTATTGAAGGAGAGGCTCTCGTATCATGCAAGTGCATGTTGTATCATGGGAAATTTCAATGTTGTTTGCTCGGTACAAGAAAGGATGGGTGTTTCCATGGTTAATGCTCTTGAGATTGATGAGTTTTGCCAGTTTATTGATGATATGGAGGTGGTGGATCTTGCTATTAATGGCTGTTAGTTCACTTGGTACAGTTCTGCGTCTATGGCTATGTGTAGACTTGACCGATTTCTTGTGATAGTTGAGTGGATGTCTTACTTTAGTGTTGCTTCTCAATGGGTGTTACCTCTTGATATTTTTGATCATTTTATAATTGTGATGAAAAACTGTATTGTTAAATGGGGCCCAAAACCTTTTGTTTTAATAATTGTTGGCTTTCGCACCTTTGTTTTAGGCCTTTTATTGAATCTTGCTAGGCTGAGGCTTCAGTTAATGGGTGCAAAAGATTTTGGTTTGAAGGAAAAGCTAAAGTTTCTAAAATCCAAAATTAAAGTTTGGAATCGGAGGTTTTCGGTTGCATTGGTACACCGATTGCTAATTTTTTAAAAGAGTTAAAGGCATTTGATATTAAAGTAGAGTTGGTGGGGCTATCTGATATTGATTTGGTTGTCAGGAAAAATATTTCAGCATCTTTATTGCAAAGTTTGAAAAATAAAGAGAGATTGGTCGTCAAAATTCAACGGTTAGATGGGATACAAGAGGGGATGTGAATAGCACCTTTTTCATACTTGCTTGGCTCAGAGAAGGAGGAGGAATACTATGTGTGCTCTATGGATTGGAAGTAGGTGATTGGAGGATGTGAATAGTATTAGGAAGGTAGTCTAGGACAACTTTCAGTAGCTTTATTCAGAACCCTTTACATCTCGCCTAACCTTGGATGATGTTACATTCTCTCAGGTTAGTGCTGTAGATAATTCACTATTAATTGAGCCTACAGTATTTGAGGAGGTAGAGGAGGTAGTGCTTAGTTGTGACTTGTGATGGAGATAAAGTCCGAGCCAACCAGGTTTAATTTTAAATTTATTAAACATTTTTGGTATCTGATCAAGGGTGAGGTCTTTGGTACGGTGGAGGAGTTTTATTCTCAAGGCAGTCTTCAAAAGTTTTGAACTCTTACTTTGTGACATTCATTCCGAAAGTCTCAACTCCTCAGAAAATTGGTGATTTTAGGCCTATCTCTCTTCTGGGTTGCCTCTATAAAATTGTATCCAAACTTCTTACTATGAGATTCCGCTAGGTAATTGATTCTATTATATCTCCAAATCAATTTCCTTTTATTTTTGGTAGGCAAATTTTGGATGGTGCGTTGGTCTTTGTAACATCCCTATTTTTATTTTAATAGATTTTAATGCAATTAGGTTAAATCTAAGAAATTTTTTTGCAAGGGTTCGTCTATAATTCGGACTTTCCACAATGCTATATATATAACCTGTCAGAATCCAGACATTTATAATTAAACATCACTTCATTACTTATGCTCACTAGCATAAGAGAATATCATCATCATGAAATCAGTTGTTTTACAAGTCCATAAAAGTTCATAAAGGTTTGCATACAATCCAAAATAGGTTGTGATTCGAGAAACTACCATTTACATCAAAAGAATGGATGATTAGCATCCTCACAACCAATACATGTCATAAAAATATTTACATCAAAATGACAATCATAAAGTGAGCATCAAAATAAGAAACTACATAGTGCAGCTAATCCCATGCATGATAATGCAACTACACTCCATCAGGAGGAGAGTAGTGGTCCTCGGCAGAGGGAACAATAGGTGGATCCTCGCAATGCGTACCTAAAATATCAACATGTAAAGGGTGAGTAACTCAAATTTAGATTAGAGAAAACATTAGAAAATAATAATAAGACTTAACTAGGCATAATCATATAATCAAGCACTTTAAGAAATAAATCTAACATTGGTAATAATGAATATAAAGTAATGCACACTCATAGTATAATAATGCAGTATACAATCACATGATTATGCTATGCACGTCACACTATAAATGATTTAATTCATGAACCCGATATTACACAATTTACTCCATTTCAATTAACTTGAACAATTTAATCGGATTCATTGAATTAACCCATTTATGCATTCTTCTTCCACACTTTCACTTTCACTTTAACACTTTAACACTTTACTTTCACAATTTACTTTGACATTTCACTTTTCCCTTTTCATAAACAATCTCATGACCTCACATACACCCTCCACTCTAGGGAAAAACCGATCAGGAGTAAGCATTTCTCAACCTAACGCACTTCACCCCTCTAGGGTTCGTCATGCTAGCTTGCACAGTACTTCACCCCTCTAGGGTTCGTCATACAATTTGGACTGATTCGCCCAAATTAGCTTTAGCAGAAATCACCCTCGACTGGTCACAATGAGCCAAAGTAATAGAATTATTATAGTTTGCATAGAACCAATCCGCAACACGGGAATCAAACCCATGTCCTGTGCAAGATCAAAGTTCTCTATAATAATTCTAATAACTTACTTTTGCCCTCATCAATCAAAAGACGTGTGTTTTTCCCCTACTCCTAACGTCCCCTTTGCACCATGCATGATTCAACAATCAAGTAATTTCCAATTGAGATTGAAGCCCTTTTTATTCTATCAAAAGTCATTTTTGAGTGGCTCCTCTCAATTGGGAATTACTTGTTCCTAGGTCATGCCTAATTAATAATACATTAGGTCCATAATTAGCAAGCATTCCACAACATTTATAAAAGCCACAATTATCAATTACAAACAAATTAAAGCATTAAACATAAACAATTATATACATAGTCGACCAACACTTAGGGTTTTCTAGACTAAACTAATTCCTCTTGATCCTAATAACGACCAATCACTTAAACATACCTAACTAAGTTCCAATTACTAGTTTCTAAATTTCCCCTAAGCTAAACCCAAGCTAAATCCCCTTACCTCTTGGAGGGTAGAGGAGAACTTCCCAACTTCTAGAGAAAACTCCAAACAACACTCCTAGCTCCTTAGTCCTTGCCCCTAAGCCTTATTCCAAGCTCCTTGATGACTTGAAGACCTCAAATAAAGGGTTGCACATAATTGGGGTTTATGGGTTATTTGGGGAAAGTGAGAAGAGGTAGAAATTGAGAGATTAATGGGTAGAGAATTAGTGTAGGGATGATGGGTAGTTGATTTGGGGTTTTAATTTTATGAAACTTGGAAGATTATAAGAAGAAATTGAAAGCCCTAGAGAGAATGAGAAGAGGAACTCGAGTAGAGAGAGAGAATGAACATTGAAAATAATGTTTGAAAACACGTGTTTCTTAACTTAAACACAGGGGTTAATCGATTAGTTTGGCCCTTAATCGATTAACATAGCCCTTAATCGATTAGTTCCAGAAAGTGCATCAAAAATTAATTGATTAAGCCACTCCTTAATCGAGTAGTGGCTGAATGTGGCTTAAAATCTAATCGATTAAGGCTCTCACTAATCGATTAACTCAGTGAAAATTGGCTTTCTTTCACACTTTCAAGATTCCTAAGCTATCACAACCCAATCTAACTTAGCTAAACACTAAGACCTACACTCTAAACACAATCTAACCTATTCTTAACTCATTCCATCATACCCTTAGCTAAATTCTAATTCTAAGCACTTATAATACTAATACGAATCAACACTTCTAAACAGAATCGAAAATTGAGGATGTTACAATTCTCCCCCACTTATCGGAATTTCGTCCTCGAAATTCAAGCCGCCTCAAAAAGGAGGGGATGAGAAACCCTGAACTTATCCTCTAGCTCCCATGTGGCTTCCTCAACATTGTTGCGATTCCAAATTAGTTTAACCAATGGAATCTCTTTGCCACGAAGTTGTTTAATCCTTCTATCCTCAATCCTGACTGGCTACAACTCAAAAGTCAGGTTTTCCCTTACTGGAATCTCTTCTTCTGTGATGACATGGGAAGGATCAAACACATACTTGCGAAGCTGGGACACATGGAACACATCATGCAAATTGGACAATTGAGGAGGAAGAGCAATTCTATATGCCATGGATCCAACCCTTTGCAACACTTGGTGTAGTGGACCTATAGTAAACCGAGTGCTACCCGACTTAATCTACCTTAGTCCGACCGCCAAGACACTGGGACAAGGCCTACGGTCGGAATGTAACACCGAGCAAACTGGGTTTTTACAGAGATGTAATACGCTTATGAGATTAACCCTGAACACAGGATTTTCATCCTTATCTCTATCACTTACAGTCTCATCAAGCTTAGCCACTTCTCCTAGATTCCCATGATACTTGGTTAGATAAAACGGTAATGGATAAAGACTTATCGCATACATGATTTATGGATATGATCTTATCATGGCCTTTACGAATCCTACTCAAATTCTTCCTCTTCAGAAGCCTTATCAGAACGGCCCATGACACACAGGTAATCCCCTATAAGAACCACCATGCTATAGGGGCTAAGGTACGTCTTCTCATCCTTAAGTTGACACTCGCACACACATTGTTGACTAGGGAGAACCTGTTTATCCCAACTGGATACGCAGAAATCCTACAAGTCCTACATTAATCTCTTTATTGAGGTCATTCTTTGAGGCTTTTCCATAGCTTCAAGGCTGATCTTGATTAAGAACACTACATTGGCGCCGTCTGTGGGGATCCGAGTAACATATCATTCCCACCACCACCATCATGGTCACCACCAGAAGTCAAGTTGGTGACCTCCGTGACCGCATCACCCGCACCCGTGGCAGGCCCAGAAACGCTAATAACCACGATCCACAACCTCAATCTACGGGTGATCTGCATGACGTTCTCAACCACAATCGTGGAAATAATGCACCACCGCCACAATCATCTCATTCTGGGGCGAGGAATATCCCCGAACCACCAAACCATTCACAAAGCCAGCCACACCCAAATCGCAGCCAAAGTCGTAGCGGAAATCACGCTACCCATTCCCAAACACCACAATCTCCTCATCCTAGGGCTGGGAGCAATCCCCAACCCCTCCAAGTTTTACGAACCATCCTGCCACCACCACCACCACCACCACCACCCCTCCTACACCTCCACCCTCCACTCATGGTGACTCGAGTAGCACAGCCCCAACCACCCGAAACACATCTAGGACCACTGGAACCCGAGCACATCATGGCCGAAACACCCAACGAACCCCTCCTATTCCACCCAATCCAGACCACATAAGTTCAACACCTAGAACCAGATTGAATCCAGAAAGAACTGCACCTGGAGCAAGAGATGATCAACATTCCATCAGCAGGTCTTATGCGACATCTGCATCGGCTCGGGCTCGGGAGCAAGAGATGATCAACATTCTTAATAGACAAACGGCCTTAATCGAACAACAAGGACGTGCTATTGCCGACCTTCAACAACAAGCTATGGCGAGGATTGCCCAGATTCAACCGACCGCCATACCACCCCAAAACCCAATGACGCAAACCATGGACCCACAACCACTTCCGGTAATGCAACTTCCCCCACCACAAAATATCCATACTAACCCCACCATGAACCAGGATCAGGGTGATTTCCACCCTGGTCATCCCTTTACTCCATATATCATGGCGTTTCAAACCCCCCAAGGATACTTGGGCCCTTCTAATGTACCACATTATAATGGCCTAACCGATCCAGTGGACCATATTGTCTCTTATGAGGGAGCGATGAATTATTACGGAGGAGGGGAAGAAATGAAATGTCGAGCCTTTCCCATGACCCTCGAACCTTCAGTGTTACGTTGGTATTCATCCCTCCCTCGGAACTCAATAAATTCTTGGGAGGAGATGAAAAGAGTGTTTTTAAACAGATACACGGCTAGTTGCATCTAGCCCAAGTCCGACCACACCTTAGCGGCAGTCACCCAAAAACAAGATGAATCATTGAAAGATTACCTCTCGCGTTTTCATGCGGAGGCTAGCTCGGTTCCTCGGTTAGAACCTGGTGTGGCAGTACTATTGTTCACGCAAGGTTTACAGTCGGGGGATTTCAGAAAGTCGTTGATTAGGAAACCTCCAAAAGATATGGCCGAGCTGAGACAGAGGTCAAATAAGTTCATCAATTTGGAGGAATTTCACAAAGGGCAGAAAGTCAGAGAAGAAAGACAGCGAGCCGACCCTCAAGGCCAGAACAAACAAAAACGTGACGAACGTTTTGGTGGCAGACAAGATAGGAATGATCGGGACCGAAGAATCCCTCCAAGGAATAAATTTCAGGAATACACTCCTTTAACTGTTCCAAGGAGTCAAATCCTGAGGGAAACAATGCAGACCGACTTATGCTCTGCCCAAAGATCTCCGTCTTTAAGAAAGGGCGCACAACGTGATAGGTCGAAGTATTGTGACTTCCATAAAGGTTATGGCCATACGACCGACGAGAGTATCTGGTTGAGGGATCTAATCGAAGAAATGATCAGAGATGGTAAACTACAACAATATATCAGGGATGCAGCCGGCCGAAGAGGTAGGAACAGATCTCAGTCGCCAGTAAAATCCAAACACCAAAGAAGTAGGTCACCAGACGATAGAAACACCAGGAGACAGAGAACCGACCCCACTCCAGCTACTGATACAAACCCTACTAAAAATGAATTCTTAGTTAACACTATTGCGGGAGGTTTTGCTGGAGGTGGAGAGAAGAAGGCTGACAGAAAGAAGTACATTAACCAAATTTTAGCAGTCAGTCAGAAACCCATAGCCAAGAGATCAACAAAAAACGTTCCCATTATTTTTGATGACGACGATTTGGATGGAATCCTTCCAGGCCATAATGACCCCATGGTGATCACTGCCCTTATTGGTAATTACGAGGTAAAACGAGTCTTTATCGATCAAGGGAGCTCCGCGGACATTATGTTTTTCCCTCTATTCAAAGCTCTTAAACTCAGGGAGTGCAATCTCACTCCTTTTGAAGGAGAATTAATTGGTTTTACGGGAGACACCATTGAGCCTAAGGGATACATCCAACTTCCTGTAACCCTCGGACAACAGCCTTCGGCCAGAATCGAGATAGTCAAATTTTTGGTGGTTGATTGTCCAGCGGCTTACAAAACCATTCTTGGAAGAACTTCTTTGCAAGCATTCGGGGCGGTAGTGTCAACAGTTCATTTAGCTATGAAGTTCGTCGGAACTGATGACAGAGTGGTAACAGTCAAGGCCGAACAGGAGGCAGCAAGGTTCTCCGAGCAAGCTATTACTGGCCCACGCTCCTAAGTGATGCTTCAGAACATGTCAAAAGATGTAAGTCCTGACAAATCCATGGAAAGATTTTCCAGCGACCTCCGACGGAGCTCCACTCGATGATCGCCCCATGGCCCTTCTATCAGTGGGGCATGAACATCATCGGAAAATTCAAAACAGCTCCTGGGCAACTAAAGTTCGTCGTGGTCGCGGTTGATTACTTCACAAAATGGGTCGAAGCCGAGGCTTTGGCCACAATCTCTTCAGCTAAAATCCAAAAATTCTTTCTCAGACACTGAAAAGCTCCTTGAATAACACTGAAAAATGTCCTTGAATAACACTGAAAAATCATTTTTCAATCGAGAATGCTATTTGGTATGATTGAGATAACTGAGAAAGGAAATGAATAAGGAAATTACATGAATGATTAGGTGTTGAATGTGTGGCGTTGTATTTAAATGTGTTATAATAGATTGATCGAGAAAGTGAATAAATCATGGCCTCTGAATTGAGGTGTTAAACATTGAGAAGGTAAGGATTATGTGTAAACTAAAAGTAAATTGTGATGCTAGATATGCGATAAGTATGTATGGATGGTATATAATTGTATCTCAATAACGATAGTGTGTGAATGTGAAATTTATGCGTTGGCCTCTGACTTGAGGTGACGATTAATGGAAAGATTTGATAATTGATATAGGTAATGAATATGGATAAGGAATGAATGGGAAAGGTGTGTAAGTGAAATTGTGACTATATGTGATAAGTTGTTTGAGTAAAAGGACGAAAGTATGATTTGGCCTCTGTTTTGAGGTGACGATTCTTAAATTGTGATGAATTGTTTATAATGAGAATGATGTTTAAGTATAACCTATGTGGTGGCATGAGGTACCTTCCTATGTGGAGGTGAAGTACCATCAGGCCAAATTGTATGAGGTACCTTCCTGCGTGGAGGTGAAGTACAATGGTATGAGGTACCTTCATGTGTGGAGGTGAAGTACCCATAGGCCAAATGTATGAGATACCTTCCTACGTGGAGGTGAAGTACGATAGTGTGTTGACCTCTGACCTGAGGGACACAAAATGAATAAAATGTTTAAGTGTTGACCTCTGACCTGAGGGACACAAAATGAATAAAATGTTTAAGTGTTGACCTCTGACCTGAGGGACACAAAATGAATAAAATGCTTAAGTGTTGACCTCTGACCTGAGGGACACAAAATGAATTATAATGATTGGGTGTTGACCTCTGACCTAAGGGACACATAATTTAAATAAGGAATATATTTTAGGCCTCTGTTTTGAGGTGCCAATTATGATGATTAAGATTGTTTCATTGGCCTCTGGTTTGAGGTGATGGTCAGAATAAATTAAATGTGTTATCACTGAATAATTTGTTAAATGGGAAGCATTTTGTTATTCATGACTTGGTTTGATTATGATAATTGAGTTATTATTATGTGCCTTTTTACTATCCTATGATTCAATGTGTTGTGAAAAGGTCTCACCCTTATGTGGTTAACATTTTAGGTACTTGAGCAAAGGAGCTTGGAGATCAGAGTGCTCAGCGGATCAGTCGAAAGAAAGGAACTCACGTGTATTTTATTATATTGTAAATGAAAGCCCCCAACGCTATTTTGTGAACTCTGATTTATAAAAGAAAATTTAAAGTCCTATGTTTCAATTTTCAAACGTTTATCGTTTATTATTCGTTATAAAATTTGGGTGTTACATTTATGGTATCAGAGCAGTTCTTTCCTTTCGACCTGAGGGAATGTAATCTCGATCCCGCTGCGACACTCTCATCTCAAGCTTCTTGACCAGAGGTGAGACCCATACAAGAGAAAAACTTTGGAATAACAAGTGGATTTGTATATGTTTGATACTATGATTGTGTATATTTGCAATGAACCGAATGGGTTTATGTTTGCATAGGGAGCACCGACATTGACAATGTAAAAGAAACCATTTATGAAAACCAAAGAGAATAGGATTCTTTGGAAACCAAGCAGGATCCCTTAGTGATTCAAAGAATTGAATATTCTGAGTATGCACCCAATTGCAAAAAGGAAACCTAATTGGTATGAACACGATTAGTCGAGAGTGTATATGTTGAGTTTTTGGACTACTCGAAAGTTAAAGTTTTATACAAAGGAAATCTAGTTAATTTCGAACATGTAGTACTGGAACTCAATAGAATTGCGAGGGCTACTACCACCGATTAAATGTAGTGTTGGAAATGGCCAATTCGACATTATATTTATCAGGAGGTGAAGTCACCGAAATTCAAAAGTTTGTGCACTATTGTGAGTTTGTAAATGATTTCCTATGTATGAAACCTTAATGCCAATGATATTCTTCTCTTTGCTTTGCTATGTTTAATTGTTAATGATTTGAATAAATGTGTTTGACAACTAGTTTGGTATCAAAGTAGTCGGATGGAGATTTGAAATGGAACCATGTGGATTTTATAAATTAGAATCTCGATGCTAATCTAATCAAGTGCTTAAATTCACATTGATTGGGCTAGTATCTGAGAGAGCGGAAAAGAATGCTTAAAATTAAACTAATGGTTAATTCCATAGCTAATCCCGATTCAAACAACTGTGATGCCAAGGGTGAAGTAAGCATTGAGTACCGATCATTGAATTTGAATCACCGAACTACATCAATTTGATTAGCGAGTATAAAACGATTTTTGCCTAACTTGGGGAAGCGGTTCAAACTCAATAGAAAGGTTCTCGAAATATATTCATATGCGGAATAGTTTAGCGCTCAAGTAAGCGGACGAAAATTAGAGGTGGAATCAGGAGAATTGAAATAACTCCTTGCCCGATTCTAATCTAAATGAGTGATTTATGTCACATCGCTTAAATTAAAATCCACGAAGAACAATAACAACTTTTACATTGTTAGTTCCATGATGAACATGATGAATGTTTTGATAATGACAAAGTGTTTTTTGAACAAGCTACAAGTGTTGATCAAGTTTCAAGCTCAACAAGCAACAACAAACATCAAATGAAGAAGAGAGAAAGCAAGCTCATGAAGACCTAAGTTTGAGTGTATTTGTATTTCTTTTATCTTTTGCCTCTCAAGCTTCATAGGTTTTTTATTTGGGTAGATTATTATAGAGGGTAGTGAATCTCATTCATAAGTCATGATTTAATCATAATTTGAGTTTTCACTTAACCTAGAATCAATAGGTGGCTTAAAGGTTTTAAAGGAAAGGTTGGATTTTGAGAAAACAAGTTTTGAACATGTACAGTACCAACTTAATCGATTAAGTGATAACTTAATCGAGTACTACTCGAGTACACGACTTGCTTAATCGATTAAGTACTGCTGAACTGATTTTTAAAATACGTTTTTCACTTCTCAAAATCAGTTTTCAAGTGCTACAACTTTTGGGTATTCTATATAAACCTTTTCCTATTATTTGTGATTAGTTAGAATCATTTTTCATACAAGTTTTACAAAGAATCAAGCCACTCTATTCTCTCTCATTTTCTAAAGATCAAAGTTCTCATATTTTCATATTCTTTGATCAAGAACCTTTGAATCTCTTATGGTGAATTGTCATAACTCTTGATTGAGATTCATAGGATTGTTTTGTGTTTTCTATTGTGTTGTAATCTTTGCAAGAAGGCAAGCCACTACAACAAACAAGAAGTCTTGGTGTGTCGATTTTATCATCAAGCAAGTGCATTCTTATTGAAGAAGAAGAAGAAGTCTTGGTTGTGAATCAAGCAAGTGAAGCCTTGGTGTGTGGTTTATCATCAAGCAATTGAAGACTTGTTGTGTCGATTATCAACAAGGGGTAGAGGTTAGATTAGAGAGAAGATCAATAGGATTACAAGGCAAGGGTGTCGGTTATCTCTTGTAAGCTAGCAAGAAGGGAGTCTTGTGAGGCAATCACTTGTAATTTGAGAACTCTAATTCCTCATAGTGAAGAATCTCTCTTGGTTGAAGAGGGGACTGGATGTAGCTTTCAAGTGGATGAAAGTGAACCAGGATAAATCACTGTGTCGTATCTCTAAACCCTTACTCTTTATATTCAAGTCATTTGATTGCGTTCTTGGTTGAAAACCTAGAAAGATTGATTTTCATAATTGATTGAATTGAATCTTTGATTGTTCAAATTGATAAAGGGAAAATCATTTTCATAACTAGGTTAATCAATAAGAATATAGGTGTTAATCATTTCCGCTGAATCTCTGATCTTGCATGTGAATTGATTGATTTTCGTATTCGAATGAAAAATTGATTTTTCTGTTTTCTGTCATATTTAATCGATTAAGTTCAAGTTTAATCGAGTACTACTCGAGTAAATTGCAGGTTAATCGATTAAGTGCTGTAGAATTTGCAAAAATCATTTGTTTTGATTGTTTAGATTTGTTTCGTTCGAAAATCTTTCAAGGTAGCTTCAACACCTATTCAACCCCCCCTTCTAGGTGTATTCCTAGGGTTCCTAAGTCTCTCCAACCACCAATTGCGGTTTCCTCAATTGGTATCAGAGCTCGGTCGAAAGACACGAGCATAAGAGCTTTTTCGTAAAGATCCTTTAAGAAAATCGCAATGGGTTCTACGAATTCTTTTGGTGGTGAAGGTGCTTCAATAAGTCGTCCTCCATTGTTTACCGGAGAAGGCTATGCATATTGGAAAGTTAGAATGAAAATCTTTATCCAAGCCATAGATAGTGAAATTTGGAAAGTAGTTGAAAAAGGTCCTCATATCCCCTCTAGTTTAGTTGAAGGTGTAGAACAATTGATCCCCGAGGATAAGTGGAAGGATGATGATAGAAAGAAAGTACAATATGATTATAAAGCAAAGAATATCATCACATCCGCTTTATCCTATGACGAGTTCTTTAGAGTTTCTCAATGTTCTAGTGCTAAGGAAATGTGGGACACTTTACAAGTGACTCATGAAGGAACTAGTGAGGTTAGGAGAGCTAGATTGAATGCTTTAATGCGTGATTATGAATTGTTTCATATGCTTCCAAATGAATCTATAAATGATATGCAAAAGCGTTTTACTCACATTATAAATCATTTACTTTCTCTTGGTAAAACTTTTCTTCAAGGTGAACTTTCTAACAAAGTGTTGAGATGTTTAGACAGGAATTGGCAACCAAAAGTAACGGCTATTGTTGAATCTAAGAATTTGGATGCTATGGATCTAGCAACACTTTTCGGAAAGCTTCAAGAACATGAAATGGAGCTTGGACGATTAAGTATCAATGAAGAGTCGGATAAGAACAAATCAAGGAAAGGACTTGCTCTTAGAGTCAAAAGTGCATATAAAAAGAAAGATAGTTCCGATGATGATGATAGTGAAGATTCCGATTCCGATGTTGATGAAAAAGACATGAAACTTTTGTTAAAAGAGTTTGACAAGTTTCTAAGGAGAAAAGGAAGGTTGAACAAGGACAAAAGTAAAGAGAAGGATTCCCCACACTATAAGACCAAAAATTCAAAAGAAGGTGTAGTTTGCCATGAATGTGGAAAGCCCGGACATCTCAAGTACTCATGCTCTAAGTATCTCAAGAAGAAGGAGAAAGACAAGAAAAATTCTAAATCTAAAAGAGCATACATAGTTTGGGATAGTGATGAAGATAACAAGAAAAGCACATCGAGTAGTTCATCGGATGATGAAGAAGCCGCTTGTCTCAACTTGATAACTTTAGTAGATGATGAAGAACAAAGTTCAAATGATGAATCAAGTTATCAAAGCGAGGATAGCAATGTAAGTGAATCTAAATCCGAAATTTCTTCTAAATATGAATTGTTACATAATGCTTATGAAGAAATGTATGAACAACTTGAAAAACTAGCTTTGAAAAACATTGAAAGAAAGAAGCTCATTTTGAAACATCAAAAAGAGATTTTAGATCTTCAAAAACAAGTTGATGAGCTTAATCTTGAAAATGAAACTCTTGATCTTATATATGCTAGTTCTTCTTGTGATTGTGCTAGTAGATTGAATATTGTGGTTGATTGTGAGAATTGCAAGTTGCTTAAAAATGAAAATGCTATTTTGAAAAATAAGCTTGCAAGTTTCTCAAATGGTGATATTAGATTGCGCACATTGTTAAATTTTCAAAGAGAAAATTCAAACAAGTTTGGTTTGGGTTATACTAATGCTAAGAGTAAATCTCATAGAAATGTTGTTGATTTTTCTAAAGTTGATTTTTCAAATCCTCCAACATGTTTCTATTGTGGTACTCATGGACATACTTCAAATGTGTGTTATGTTAAAGTGCATGGTATACCTAAAGGAAATTTTGTTTGGATGAAAAAGGGTGAAAGTCCCTACACTAACAAAAATGGATCCAAAACCATTTGGATACCAAAAAAAAAAAAAGCAAAGCATGATTGTTTTGTAGGTTTGATTGAAGATGCAAATGAATGACACATGTTCTCAATTGGTCTCAACTATGAATGTCTATATTCACATCTTCAATTGGTATCACACTTGTATCTCAAGTGAATGTCCTACAAAGTGGTAATATTTGATATTGATATATTATCTTAATTGGTATCTTCTCAATTGATATTACTTTTCTAAATGTTTAGTTAATTCAATTTGTATCATTGAGAGATTATTAGTTGATTATCATGTTTTTGTGATTATTGATTCTTCTTTACAATTGATATCTTCTTTGTTAAGTGATATTATGATCTTTTTAGTTTTCAATTGGTATTATATTTCATTGTTATATTCTCTTACCAATTGATATCACATTTCAAAGTAAAGCTCTATTGTATTTGTTCAATTGGTATCAATGTTGTGAAGAAATGATCATTGATTTCTTACCTTGGCTTAGATGTTATATTTCAATTGGTATATATTACTTTTTGATAATGCCAAAGGGGGAGAAATATGATGTTTTGAATTGAATGAAATGTTTCTCAAAGGGGGAGAAATGGTATGTTTTTAAAACATGGGAGAAATATGATATTATATTTGGAGAAAGGTTGTTTTGTTGTTTTTATGTAGGTTGAGCTAAGTTGTTTAAGATAGGGGGAGAATCAAGCTTCTATCTCAATTGGATTCAAGTGTTATAGCATTGATTGAGAGGGAGAAAGAGTCTTCTCAAGTGATCAAATGTTTCAAGCATCAACAACTTCAAGTGATTTCAAAACATGGATTGTCATTTTCAAAAAGGGGGAGATTGTTAGTTCCATGATGAACATGATGAATGTTTTGATAATGACAAAGTGTTTTTTGAACAAGCTACAAGTGTTGATCAAGTTTCAAGCTCAACAAGCAACAACAAACATCAAATGAAGAAGAGAGAAAGCAAGCTCATGAAGACCTAAGTTTGAGTGTATTTGTATTTCTTTTATCTTTTGCCTCTCAAGCTTCATAGGTTTTTTATTTGGGTAGATTATTATAGAGGGTAGTGAATCTCATTCATAAGTCATGATTTAATTATAATTTGAGTTTTCACTTAACCTAGAATCAATAGGTGGCTTAAAGGTTTTAAAGGAAAGGTTGGATTTTGAGAAAACAAGTTTTGAACATGTACAGTACCAACTTAATCGATTAAGTGATAACTTAATCGAGTACTACTCGAGTACACGACTTGCTTAATCGATTAAGTACTGCTGAACTGATTTTTAAAATACGTTTTTCACTTCTCAAAATCAGTTTTCAAGTGCTACAACTTTTGGGTATTCTATATAAACCTTTTCCTATTATTTGTGATTAGTTAGAATCATTTTTCATACAAGTTTTACAAAGAATCAAGCCACTCTATTCTCTCTCATTTTCTAAAGATCAAAGTTCTCATATTTTCATATTCTTTGATCAAGAACCTTTGAATCTCTTATGGTGAATTGTCATAACTCTTGATTGAGATTCATAGGATTGTTTTGTGTTTTCTATTGTGTTGTAATCTTTGCAAGAAGGCAAGCCACTACAACAAACAAGAAGTCTTGGTGTGTCGATTTTATCATCAAGCAAGTGCATTCTTATTGAAGAAGAAGAAGAAGTCTTGGTTGTGAATCAAGCAAGTGAAGCCTTGGTGTGTGGTTTATCATCAAGCAATTGAAGACTTGTTGTGTCGATTATCAACAAGGGGTATAGGTTAGATTAGAGAGAAGATCAATAGGATTACAAGGCAAGGGTGTCGGTTATCTCTTGTAAGCTAGCAAGAAGGGAGTCTTGTGAGGCAATCACTTGTAATTTGAGAACTCTAATTCCTCATAGTGAAGAATCTCTCTTGGTTGAAGAGGGGACTGGATGTAGCTTTCAAGTGGATGAAAGTGAACCAGGATAAATCACTGTGTCGTATCTCTAAACCCTTACTCTTTATATTCAAGTCATTTGATTGCGTTCTTGGTTGAAAACCTAGAAAGATTGATTTTCATAATTGATTGAATTGAATCTTTGATTGTTCAAATTGATAAAGGGAAAATCATTTTCATAACTAGGTTAATCAATAAGAATATAGGTGTTAATCATTTCCGCTGAATCTCTGATCTTGCATGTGAATTGATTGATTTTCGTATTCGAATGAAAAATTGATTTTTCTGTTTTCTGTCATATTTAATCGATTAAGTTTAAGTTTAATCGAGTACTACTCGAGTAAATTGCAGGTTAATCGATTAAGTGCTGTAGAATTTGCAAAAATCATTTGTTTTGATTGTTTAGATTTGTTTCGTTCGAAAATCTTTCAAGGTAGCTTCAACACCTATTCAACCCCCCCTTCTAGGTGTATTCCTAGGGTTCCTAAGTCTCTCCAACCACCAATTGCGGTTTCCTCATATATCAGATTAGTAGCTGACTCCACCACTAGTTTAGTTTCGATAACTTTAATACTAAACAAAAGATAAGTAGGGAGTCCTAGCAATTCCTATCGATTCAACTTAAACACCCAAGTGACAACACTTGGATTTATACATGATAAGAGATTCTTTTTGTTACTCAAGCAGAACTAAGGGTTTAAATTCAATCGGGAGGTCTTTGCACAAGTTTTGGATTAGTTCCATAATAGTATATGTGCATATTTATATGTATATACATATTGAAGTACTTGTATGTGTATGTATGCATACTCTTGCTTAATGCTACTAAGTTATTCTCTTATTTGTATATTCAGATGGTCACACTATAGTATTAATATCTCTTGGTTGCCATTATATTTGGCTGTTGCATTTTGTGTCGAATATTCTTACAACGCAAGTTATTAAACGTTTTTGCAACATAATTCCAAACCATTTCTAAAACTAAATGTGTTGCCGTTTCTGTTTGATTTCAAAAGGCTTCCCGATATAAAAGGGAACTCCTATTTTCAGACCCAAGCTTATTTCTGTATAATTGAATGAATATATCTACATATTGGAATATACCCAAAAGGTTTATGTTATGATTGAGATGAATCCAAACTTTCGAAAATGCTATCAAACGATAATTTGGGACTAAGAGCTTTTCAAAATTTCCATCCCCATATTTAAAAGTCCCAAATCCATTTCAATCACAACAGCGACTAAAAGTATTGTTTTCGGGGTTTGTTTTTTAAATAAAAACTTGACCATATTGGTGTACGGGTATATCAATATAGGTACATGCATATATTTCATGTTTAACTTGGATGGTTTCAAATTTTGCAAACGCTTTCAAATGACCTTTGAACTGTGAGCTTTTGTGTTTTGTCCTAGGATTAGGGACCCTAGTTAGTCCTTAGCGAATCGCTAGGATTACAAGTCTAGTTAGTGGTTGTGAATCCGATGATAGATAAAATTATGATGTGTGCATAGCTGTGTTTGTCTGAATGATCCACGTGCACGATGTTTTGGGAATTTCCGTTGTGTATGCTTTAATTTTGAATGACTTTTACATAACCTATGTTTATTTGAATGATGAATGTGGTTGTTAAGGGCGTAGGAATAGGATAAGTGTTAGATTTTGTAGCTAGATTATAATCAACCCTTGAGGGTAATAGTGTTTAGAGCGTATTAGTACCCTTTCCAACCTTCGATGTAAAAAAAAAATCCGAAGGGAAACTCAACTGATCTTAGAAAACTTGATAGGATCTTCGCTTTGAGGCGGACTAAATTAAACCATAGTTGGTACTCCTCAAAGAGTACAAGAGCTTAGAGGCGTACTCATGCGGAACGGTATGCCAATTCTAAGTGGGGGAGTAGGACCAAAGTGTAGAAGGCCTCATAGCCTAGAAACCTTTCTCCGGGATGGTTCTACAATTAAGGATGTCGAACAGAATTTCGGGGACGAAATTCCAATAAGTGGGGGAGAATTGTAACATCCCTAATTAAATTCCAAGCCTAATTAATGAATTAATAGGTGTATAGTGTAGAGAAAAGGCAGATTAACTGCTTAAAGAATTTTGGGAGCAAGGTGATTAGTAATTCTAAGTACTAGGGGTTGCGTAGAGTACATAGGTAACAAGAAGTGGAATTATAGAAGTGAAATCGGGAGTTTAATCGGGGTTTTAAGCGTTAGAACTTGTCCGGTAAAAGAAAATTAGGAATAAAATATCCATAGCTCTAAACCCAATTTCCATCGTTGGATGTGAAGTGTAGGATTTTAGGAAGCTTGTCTCAAAATTTGAGCAAGATCCAACGGCTATCGGATAAGTTATGGCGATTTGAAGTCAGGACCCCTAGGGCACGCCCAGGCGCACCGGGGCATGCCCAGGCGCGCCAGCCCCTCAAATTGGTGCGCAACTCAAGCAGAAACACGCCCAGGCGCGCCCTGACCCGCGCCCAGGCGCGCGACGAATTCAGTAGCGCGCATCAGTAGTAGCGTGCACGCGCGCAGGCGCACCCAACACCGCGCCCAGGCACGCGGTGTGCGATTTCCGCACCAGCCCCTTCTTCCTCCCATTCCCACGCATCATTCCCTTCTCCCTCCACCCCAAATCACCTTCCACCATCACCAAACCTCCATAACTCGTCTCCAACCTCCCTCCCATGGCAAGTCTCTCCTTCTTTCTTATTTTTGTCCTTCTCTTCCTTTCCTTGAAGCTTCTCTTCTTCTCTCTCTCCTCATGACTCTTTCCCTCTCCTCTTGAACCGACACACCATACCCAAACCCTAAACACCCAAACCTTAATTTCTACCCTCACCCATGGATTTAGCCTTGATTTGGGCTAAATCCTATACTTAAACACTATCCCTCTCTTAATTCCAAGCTCTCTCTCTCTATGGAGCTCTCTCTCCCTCACCTAGGGCACTTTCTCTCTCCTCCAATCCCAAGGATCTGATGGGAATCGGTTTAGGGAGCTGGAAATCGGATAGACCGGGAGTAGATTCAAAGTCCTTGGAGCTTCAATCGAGCTCTCTCTCTCCAAGGTAAGGGGAGTCCCTTCTCCACACTTTGAGTTAGGGATAGTTGGGGTATATAATAGGACATGGGTTAAGTAGTTGAATTGGGTTGTGGGTAGTAAAATAGCATCGAAATAGAATTGGTTTAAGGATGTTGAATGTATCTTTGTCTTAATTTAAATATTTAATTGATTTAATTTTGGTAAAATCCCTTATGAATGTTGGTAATGTAGGAAGTGAAGAACCCTAGGGAGTTGACTTATATTAAAGTACTCTGAGGCCTACCTGAGTATGTCGACTGGTTGTAGTGATTGTTAAACTAAACCATGTGATGAATGTGCGTATTTGTAATCTAAATGCTAAATGAGTATAAAGGTCAAGTATTAACAATTGTAAACAACGGACATGGCTTACGAAACGAACTTGTGAATATGGGAAGTGGAAGTAAAATGATTATGGGTAACAAAAAGTAAAAGGTGAAATGTGTAAATCGAAAGGAAGTGTAATATAAATGCTGGGCTATGAATGAGAATGCTATTTGGTATGATTGAGATAACTGAGAAAGGAAATGAATAAGGAAATTACATGAATGATTAGGTGTTGAATGTGTGGCGTTGTATTTAAATGTGTTATAATAGATTGATCGAGAAAGTGAATAAATCATGGCCTCTGAATTGAGGTGTTAAACATTAAGAAGGTAAGGATTATGTGTAAACTAAAAGTAAATTGTGATGCTAGATATGTGATAAGTATGTATGGATGGTATATAATTGTATCTCAATAACGATTGTGTGTGAATGTGAAATTTATGCGTTGGCCTCTGACTTGAGGTGACGATTAATGGAAAGATTTGATAATTGATATAGGTAATGAATATGGATAAGGAATGAATGGGAAAGGTGTGTAAGTGAAATTGTGACTATATGTGATAAGTTGTTTGAGTAAAAGGACGAAAGTATGATTTGGCCTCTGTTTTGAGGTGACGATTCTTAAATTGTGATGAATTGTTTATAATGAGAATGATGTTTAAGTATAACCTATGTGGTGGCATGAGGTACCTTCCTATGTGGAGGTGAAGTACCATCAGGCCAAATTGTATGAGGTACCTTCCTGCGTGGAGGTGAAGTACAATGGTATGAGGTACCTTCCTGTGTGGAGGTGAAGTACCCATAGGCCAAATGTATGAGGTACCTTCCTGCGTGGAGGTGAAGTATGATAGTGTGTTGACCTCTGACCTGAGGGACACAAAATGAATAAAATGTTTAAGTGTTGACCTCTGACCCGAGGGACACAAAATGAATAAAATGTTTAAGTGTTGACCTCTGACCTAAGGGACACAAAATGAATAAAATGTTTAAGTGTTGACCTCTGACCTGAGGGACACAAAATGAATAAAATGCTTAAGTGTTGACCTCTGACCTGAGGGACACAAAATGAATAAAATGGTTAAGTGTTGACCTCTGACCTGAGAGACACAAAATGAATAAAATGTTTAAGTGTTGACCTCTGACCTGAGGGACACAAAATGAATAAAATGTTTAAGTGTTGACCTCTTACCTGAGGGACACAAAATGAATAAAATGTTTAAGTGTTGACCTCTGACCTAAGGGACACAAAATGAATAAAATGCTTAAGTGTTGACCTCTAACCTGGGGGACACAAAATGAATTATAATGATTGGGTGTTGACCTCTGACCTGAGGGACACATAATATAAATAAGGAATATATTTAAGGCCTCTGTTTTGAGGTGCCAATTATGATGATTAAGATTGTTTCATTGGCCTCTGGTTTGAGGTGATGGTCAGAATAAATTAAATGTGTTATCACTGAATAATTTGTTAAATGGGAAGCATTTTGTTATTCATGACTTGGTTTGATTATGATACTTGAGTTATTATTATGTGCCTATTTACTATCCTATGATTCAATGTGTTGTGAAAAGGTCTCACCCTTATGTGGTTAACATATTAGGTACTTGAGCAAAGGAGCTTGGAGATCAGAGTGCTCAGCGGATCAGTCGAAAGAAAGGAACTCACGTGTATTTTATTATATTGTAAATGAAAGCCCCCAACGCTATTTTGTGAACTCTGATTTATAAAAGAAAATTTAAAGTCCTATGTTTCAATCTTCAAACGTTTATTGTTTATTATTCGTTATAAAATTTGGGTGTTACATTTATGGTATCAGAGCAGTTCTTTCCTTTCGACCTGAGGGAAAGTAATCTCGATCCCGCTGCGACACTCTCATCTCAAGCTTCTTGACCAGAGGTGAGACCCATACAAGTGAAAAACTTTGGAATAACAAGTGGATTTTTATATGTTTGATACTATGATTGTGTATATTTGCAATGAACCGAATGGGTTTATGTTTGCATAGGGAGCACCGACATTGACAATGTAAAAGAAACCATTTATGAAAACCAAAGAGAATAGGATTCTGTGGAAACCAAGCAGGATCCCTTAGTGATTCAAAGAATTGAATATTCTGAGTATGCACCCAATTGCAAACTGGAAACCTAATTGGTATGAACACGATTAGTCGAGAGTGTATATGTTGAGTTTTTGGACTAATCGAAAGTTAAAGTTTTATACAAAGGAAATCTAGTTAATTTCGAACATGTAGTACAGGAACTCAATAGAATTGCGAGGGCTACTACCACCGATTAAATGTAGTGTTGGAAATGGCCAATCCGACATTATATTTATCAGGAGGTGAAGTCACCGAAATTCAAAAGTTTGTGCACTATTTTGAGTTTGTAAATGATTTCCTATGTATGAAACAATAATGCCAATGATATGCTTCTCTTTGCTTTGCTATGTTTAATTGTTTATGATTTGAATATATGTGTTTGACAACTAGTTTGGTATCAAAGTAGTCGGATGGAGATTTGAAATGGAACCATGTGGATTTTATAAACTAGAATCTCGATGCTAATCTAATCAAGTGCTTAAATTCACATTGATTGGGCTAGTATCTGAGAGAGCGGAAAAGAATGCATAAAATTAAACTAATGGTTAATTCCATAGCTAATCCCGATTCAAACAACTGTGATGCCAAGGGTGAAATAAGCATTGAGTACCGATCATTGAATTTGAATCGCCGAACTACATCAATTTGATTGGCGAGTATAAAACGATTTTTGCCTAACTTGGGGAAGCGGTTCAAACTCAATAGAAAGGTTCTCGAAATATATTCATATGCGGAATAGTTTAGCGCTCAAGTAAGCGGATGGAAATTAGAGGTGGAATCAGGAGAATTGAAATAACTCCTTGCCCGATTCTAATCTAAACGAGTGATTTATGTCACATCGCTTAAATTAAAATCCACGAAGAACAATAACAACTTTTATATCAGATTAGTAGCTGACTCCACCACTAGTTTAGTTTCGATAACTTTAATACTAAACAAAAGATAAGTAGGGAGTCCTAGCAATTCCTATCGATTGAACTTAAACCCCCAAGTGACAACACTTGGATTTATACATGACAAGAGATTCTTTTTGTTACTCAAACAGAACTAAGGGTTTAAATTCAATCGGGAGGTCTTTGCACAAGTTTTGGATTAGTTGTATAATAGTATATGTGCAGATCTATATGTATATACATATTGAAGTACTTGTATGTGTATGTATGCATACTCTTGCTTAATGCTACTAAGTTATTCTCTTATTTGTATATTCAGATGGTCACACTATAGTATTAATATCTCTTGGTTGCCATTATATTTGGCTGTTGCATTTTGTGTCGAATATTCTTACAACGCAAGTTATTAAACGTTTTTGCAACATAATTTCAAACCATTTCTAAAATAAATGTGTTGCCGTTTCTGTTTGATTTCAAAAGGCTTCCCGATATAAAAGGGAACTCCTATTTTCAGACCCAAGCTTATTTCTGTATAATTGAATGAATATATCTACATATTGGAATATACCCAAAAGGTTTATGTTATGATTGAGATGAATCCAAACTTTCGAAAATGCTATCAAACGATAATTTGGGACTAAGAGCTTTTCAAAATTTCCATCCCCATATTTAAAAGTCCCAAATCCATTTCAATCACAACAGCGACTAAAGGTATTGTTTTCGGGGTTTGTTTTTGAAATAAAAACATGACCATATTGGTGTACGGGTATATCAATATAGGTACATGCATATATTTCATGTTTAACTTGGATGGTTTCAAACTTGGATGGTTACAACCGAGAGCGCCCCACACACTACTAGGAACCTTCGTTCGCTAGGGAGCTCAAATAACACACAAGGGTTCCTCACCTTAAGAACACGCCACACATTCAACTAAGGGATCCACTCCCTACCACTATGGTTTGAATATGATCAGATGTGAGTGATACAAAAAATGTGTCTTTGATAAAATAGATTCAGCAATTAAGTTCTATATCAATGTAGTTTATTTCACAAGAGATAAGGCCAAGAAGGTTTTCTTTTCGGAAAAACTATGAACAATGAAGATTTTCAGAGAAGAAGCAAAAGAGTAGAACGTTGATCAGAAAAATAGAAAAAAAACAAAAACATCTCTTTCAATGTTTTTGGAAATCAAAATAAATAAGGATATGTTTTGAAAAACAAAAACAAATAAGAAAGATTTAGAAAATAAAACAAAAATTTGATTCTCAAAACAAATAAGGAATTATTTCAAAAATAAAATCAAATTCGAATTTTGAAAATAAATCAGAATCAATTATGTAAAAACAAATCTGAAAACATTTCAGGTTGATTCTGACACGGATTTCAATAAAACATAAAGGTAATCGATTACTTGAGAGAGGTAATCGATTATCTCCATTCTATGAAAATAGTGAAATTAATTTTTAAGAAAGTAATCGATTATTTAAAACAAGGTAATCGATTATCTCCATTCTGTGAGAAAGGTAATCGATTATAAAATAAGGTAATCGATTATTTCTAATTAAAATTCCCAGGTCACAACTCAGAAACATAATAATTGATTATCTGGAGAGGTAATCGATTACTTCTGCTTGTTTTCATAAAATTGATTTTACAAAGCATAGTATGTAACCATAGGTTTTCAAAAACATTTTTAGCTGAAAATCAAACCTAAAGACGATTTCATAAAAAGATTCTTTTGTTTTCCTTATCTTTGAAAAACTTTTTGGCCTTATTGAACTTGGAAAAAGAAACTACATTACCTTACAACATTTCCTATGGGCAAAGCATAACTTAAACTATTTGTTTGCTTGAGCCTTGAGCCTTGAGCTTGAGTGCACTTGAAGCTTGAAAGAGCTTGTTTGTTATCATCAAAACCATCTTCTAGAAAACTTCTAGCAAACTCTATAAGGTCCTTGGGAAAGCTTGACTTCCAACACTCCCTCTTTTTGATGATGACAAACTCATTCTGAGTATCTGCATCACAAGCGTTAACCAAGAAAATATATAACAGTATAAACCAAATACTTCTACCTAACTAGGAAATATAATCGACATGCAGGGAATACAATAAAATACATGACAACTCCCCTTGCAACAATGGTTAGAATTAAATATAGAATAAAATATTCAACTAGAAATCATAAGCTTCTTCTTCCCATTGAGTCATAAACTCAGAATTCTTCTCCCCCTTTGTCAACATCAAAATGGAGGGAAGACATATGAAAATTTTGGGATATACACTGCACTCTACTCCCCCTGAAACACTGAGTAGATATAACAATAATAACAAGAGAATAAATATGAGTATGTCATGCAGTCATTCAACAAGTGATGCACAATTTAAGCCAAGTTCTCCATGAACATAAAAGAAGCTTTCTTTCGGAAGAAGTTTCGTGAAGATATCAGCTAACTGCCTAGTGGTGTCCACATACTCAATCACACAATCACCTTTAGCTATATAATCACGAATAAAGTGATGACGAATCTCTATGTGCTCTGTGCGTGTATGTTGCACTCGGTTTTTGGTAATACTAATTGCACTAGTATTATCACATTTTATGGGAATATGATCTAGACTTACACCAAAGTCTAGGAGTTGTTGTTATAACCATAAGATTTGTGCACAGCAGCTACCCGCAACGACATATTCAGCCTCAACTGTAGATAGGGCTACACTAGATTACTTCTTACTAGCCCTTGACACTAAAGAACTGCCTAAAAGATGGCAAGTGTCGCTCGTGCTTTTCCTATCTATTTTACACACAACAAAATAAAAATCGGAATACCCAACAAGGTTACAAGTGGAACCTTTGGGATACCATAAACCCATATCGGTTGTGCCAGATAAATATTTCATTATCCTTTTGACAGCAACCAAGTGCGTTTCTTTTTTATTCGCTTGAAATCGTGCACACATGCATACACTAAACATGATACCCGGCCTACTTGCTGTTAAATAAAGAAGGGAACCGATCATACCTCGATACTTTGTAAGTTCTACAGGTTTACCTCCTTCATCTTTGTCTAGGTAGCATGTGGTGCTCATTGGTGTTGCTATTGCCTTGGCCTTGTCCATGCCAAATCTTTTCAATAGTTCCTTGCAATATTTTGTTTGACTAATGAAGAACCCGTCCTTTGCTTGTTTAATTTGCAATCCAAGGAAGAAATTCAGTTCGCCCATCATAGACATCTCAAACTCTTCCTGCATTATACTTGAAAATTCCTTGCAAAGGGTTTCGTTAGTAGAATCGAAGATAATATCATCAACATATATTTGAACTAAAAGAATGTCCTTTCCTTTCTTTTTGATAAAAAGCGTGTTGTCAACCTTCCCTCTTTCAAAATCCCTTTTTAACAAAAATTTGCTCAATCACTCATACCATGCTCTAGGAGCTTGTTTGAGACCATAAAGAGCCTTTTTCAATTTAAAAACATAATCAGGATGTTCAAAATTTTCAAAACCAGGAGGTTGGATGACATACACTTCTTCGTTTATAAAACCATTTAGAAAGGCACTCTTTACGTCTATTTGATATAATTTAAAATTTAAAGCACATGCAAAAGCTAAAAGCAATCTAATGGCTTCCAACCTAGCAACAAGGGCAAAAGTTTCATCATAATCTATCGCCTCTTGTTGGTTGTAGCCTTGTGCAACCAACACTACTACAGAATTGCAAAAAAATAGCCAGATATTAATCCCGGTTCCGTTCCAGAATTGGGATTAATAGACAAATAATAGTTAAAAAATACCATGAATTTATTGATCCCGGTTATAAAAAACGGAACCGGGATCATTGTTATAACATATATAATTTTTTTATTTTTAAAAATTAAAAATAACACAAACCTTATTTATCCCATTATTTTACTTCAACCGGGATGAATAATAAAAAAACGGAACCGGGATCAATATTATCAACTAAAGGGGAACCCTGATTTTTTTCTCTTCTTCCCTTGGCCTTTCTCCTTCGTGCATTAATCATTATATTCATTCTCCACAGAAAAAGAAAAAAAAATAACCTCCAAGTTTCTGAGCGATGACCATGTTTTATCAATGATGGAAGCCTTCACTCTCTTCGACAGCGACAGTGACGACAAGATCGCTATATTGGAGCTCGGAATCCTCATGCGCTCTCTCGGTGGCAACCGTACCCAGGCCCAACTCATATCCATCGTCGCCGAAGAGAATCTCACCGGTCCCTTTGATTTCCCCCGATTCCTGGATCTGATGGCCAAGCACATGAAACCTGAGCCTTTCGATAGCCAGCTTTGCGACGCGCTCAAGGTTCTGGACAAGGACTCCACCAGCTTCATCACCGTGACGGAGCTCCTGTACATTCTCACCAGTTACGAGAAACCTTTAAAATTTATTTTTGTCCTTTAGGTACTAACCGGTTACGAGAAATTCTAATCGGTTAGATTGTACAGTTCCAGAATATTGAACTTTTGTGATTTTTAATGCAATTTTCATTTCTCTTCCAATTTGTCCCAAAACAGCCTTTAACCTTTATTTTGTACCTTATGTAAAACTTTCTCCATCATTTAAAACTTTACAATTCATCATACTTTTCAATTTTGTATAATTTCCAAATGAATTTGTTATTAACCTTAAGGTATAAAACTAATTACCCAACTTGGTTACATCAGCCAACATTCACAGGGTAATTTATAGTGAAATAGGTTAAAATAATCAATTAAAATGGTGAGAACAACTTAACAAAATCAAGACTTCACTTTTAATTTCTGTTATTCTCTAACCGGTTACGCTGAGCTGCTAATCGGTTAGATTTTGCAGTACAGCACACTTAAATTAAGGTTTTCAACACCATTTTCATTGGTACTCAAATCTAACCCTTTTTCATCATCAACAGAAGTTTAATACCTTAAATTACACATGTCTAAACACTTAAACATGCAACAAATCCATTGCATGCAAATCTCATATTTCAAAAGTGCATAAAACACATATTTCACAACTTGAAATACCAAATTCATATACAATGCACTTATCCATCAAAAAAGCATCAAATAAGCTTACATGCATCATATCAAAGTTGCTCAAGATCATAAATGAGCTAAAATTGGCCTTCAAGCCTTAAAACCAATTCAAACTATGCCCTTAGAGTCTCTTGGTGACTCTCATTATACAAATCACATTTTAAATCTCATTCTAGTATAAGGTAAGCTTCTCGCTTACCTCTAGGTCGTGTTTGATGAGTGAAATCACAAGTTCTTCAAGAAAATCCGTGAATTCCAGAAACTTTGCCCTTTAGCCAACACAGGTTCAACAGGGTCCAAAAACCAGAAGATTTGGTGCAGGAAAAGGACATGAAAATTGGGGAAAATTGTTAGAACATGTTCCCTGCAACATGCACAAGGAAACCAAACAAATTCAAGGTCAAAAGAGCACTTGATCTTACCAAAATCGAAGCTCAAAGAGAGACTCTCGAATGAGAAACATAGATGACAGTTTGAGACCCTCAACATTGCAAGCTCGTAACTTCTTGCTCAATAACTCTTAGGTTATAATCTTGGTATCTATTTGAAGCTTGTGGTATGTAGTTTAAAATGATATAAGGTTTGTTGGTTATAGTTCTCTGAAGAAGAAGAATGAGAAGGACAAACACCAACACCAGAAACAGGGTAAGATTGAAACTTAGAGTTAAATGGAACCAAATTCGTCCACAATTGAGCTATTTATAAGCATATCTTAGTGCCATGCATCAAGACACCTGTTTCCTACTAAGAATCAAGTGGGATTCGTGGCAGGATTTGGCTAAACGTTGTGATTACACATCAAAATCCACTAACCTAGTTTCTAGGTTCGTCAACTAACCGGTTATCGGGCACCAGTAACCGGTTAATTACTGGAAAATTTCAAAAAATAATATTTAATTTTTTCCCTCCAAAAACCTTTCTAATATTGCAATTAGGTCTCAACCCAAGGACTGAATTGCAAAACTTATATTTTTGTACAAAATATCCATATAAAAATATATCCCATATTTTTATATTTCCAACACATAATGTACAAAAATTAAAACTTCAAACTAATATAAATTAATTATAAAACTAATTCTATAATTAATTTCCTATTATTCAGGAGACGAAAATTAGAGGTGTTACAGTATTCAATAATTTCAGTGGAGATTTGGGTCTATGGTCAAGCATATGGTAACACATTGTCATTGGATGAACTTGAGTGAATTGTTATAACCCTTGATACACATGAGAGATACACACAGTGAGGTTGAGAGTGTTCACTAGTTCCTAGTTCTTTTGGAGTTTGTTTCTTTAACCAGTTGTTGATTGAAGTTATTGCTTGAGAAGAAAAGTGTATGAGTCATGAGTCTGGAGTCTTAGATTAGGTGTTTGCATATTAATTTAGAAATGGTCCTGTGTTTTAGAATTTTTATTTTAATTTTTACTGGGACATGCAAAATGCTAAGTTTGGGGGAGTGATTTGGGTATAATATATGATATTTCTGAGCATTAATTAACTCCCTTTTACTAGGATTTTGGCTTGTTTCTTAAGTAAATATTAGGATTTTATTATGTTTTTAGTATGTTTAAGTAATTTAGAATCCTTGAACGTTTTGATCCGTTTTAGGTTTGATTTCAGGAATTTGAAGCTTTATTTGATGATTTATGCTTTCGAATGGAAAGCAGCTTTGAAGACCATGATCTTGGAGCTGGAATAGAGAGAAATGATGTTTAGTAATGTCAGAAGATGGGTTTCAAATGCCAGGAGCTGGGGTTCAAAAAGTCATAAAACAATTAAGAAAAATTCAGTAGTTCAGGGAAGCTCGCGCACAGGCGTGAGGTATGCCGCGTGAGGTATACCACGCCCGGGCGCGTGTGCATCGTGAGAAGAAGAAGGGCCAGGAGTGAAGCCACACCTAGGCGTGGATCCTGTGCGCCTAGGCATGAGTGGTACGAGTTGGGCCTATCAATATTGAAGATTTCAAGGATTCTGATAGATTTATCTTTTAGATTTATTTTAGATTTACTTTAGATTAATTATTCTAGATTTATTCTAGATTATTTATTCTATATTTATTTAAGATTTATCTTTAAGATTTATCTTTTACATTTATTTGATAAGATTTATTTTGGATTTATTTTAGGTTTAGCTTTTTCTATATATACTAGGATTTAGCATTAGGTGTAGGTAGCAATTCAGATACATTAGAGAGGCAATTAAAAATCAATTAGGATTAGAGAAGAGAGGTTAGAAACATATCATTGAGAGCAAGGAGGAAAGACAATGATTGAAGATCAACATTGGAGGGATCCAAGTGAAGGTTTGAAGATCTCTTGGGGTAAATTCATTATTATTGTCTATGATTATGAGTTCTTCCCTTAATTCTTGTATTTCTTCTCCCATTATGTGTAAGTAAACCTCTTGTTAGGAATATGGTGTAATTGAATGCATGCTAGAATAGTTATTTAAATTATGTTTCCTGATTTTCCCTTCAAATCTATTGTTTGGTTGTGCTTTAATTACAATTCATGAAAGTAGTTAATTTATGTTTTGTTTAGAATCTCTAATCCAACAAGAGACATCTGAGGGTTAGAATAGGCCGTTCTTCCAAACATTATAACCGTCTAGTTTGTAGACATACATCCGGGGCTTATATGACTTGAATATTCCAGTGTGCTTAATTAGTGGTTATTCATATGTCCAAATCGCTTAAGACATTAAGGGTTCTCATATTGAATAAGAAACATAAATTCACAGAGAAAGCTAGTTTTTATTACCTCTGGAATGTCATGGATTTAGGGGAAAACAGAATAAGATTCATAATTAGTAACTTAGGTCCTGCAATGAAACCATGTTCCTAACCTTTCCAAAATTTTTATAAATACTCTTTATTTTCTGGTTTTTTTTCATTCTATCTATTCTACACTCCTTTCTTAAAATCTAAACCAAACTCAAGTTTCACATAGTAATTACTATCCTAAGAATTATTATAAACAATTTGCAATACCCGAGTGGAACGATAATTTTACTTACTCTATAATACATGTGACCCGGTATACTTGCCGGTAGTCCAACACTACACACACAAACAATTGCCACGATACTACTGACCCAAAGACCACTAGGTTCTGATCTTTGTGATGAATCGGAACGTGTTAACATTTTACCTAAATATCACAGTGTCTCAGGGGAAACTGTTGTGGGTTCTCCCGACTGACAACAGCTCCAAATTCCCGACTTGCAGATCCCTTTCTTAAAACAAGACACATAATTAATACAAGGCTATCTAACTAAAATTCATGCTTAATACCAAATCATTTTCTAAAAACTCGCTTTATTCGTTGTCGGGTAATCGTAAAAGAAAACCTTTACTTTCTCAAATCAGATCCAACTTTGGAATACACTGTAAATTCCTGAAAATCATCCTGAAACAATTAACAAAACACTTGAAAAACAAATTCTTTGGTTAGCTGGTCCGTTCCGGACAGCCACGAACCAAAGCCCAAAAATACTGAAAAACGTCACTTTTTCAAACCGACTTTTCTCTAACTCAAATACCATTGAAAACTCAAGCTTTAAATCAATTGGAAGAATTTTTAAGACTGAAAAATAAATTAAATAAATTCAGGACAGCCACATAGCAATTCCAAAAATCATTCTTTTCACAAAATCCGAAAACACCGTAAAATTGTCCTTCAATCCGTTTAATATTTCACTGTAAAACAACCACTTGAAACAATTTATTCTCAATCATAACACCATTCAATAACATACGGAAGCAACCAACATGCTCAACATATTTAAATTAAACAAACCTCTTCAAAAATCAATCGATTTCAAAGGATAGCACATAACCAAACTCAACACTTTAACTTAGCTAACTAATTCGTTTTCTTTTTCATTCCTCAATCGTACGAATCATTCCAAGGTAGCTAGACACTTATGAAATTCAACTAGCATGAATCACATAATAGGCCAATCTACATTTAGCATATAAGACAATCTCATTCTTTCCCTAAACTAAAAACCTAAACCGAACAACAACCGTAAACACTTAACTCACAAATTTGCTTATACAAAATCTAAACACAATTTAAACAATACTTATTCCCATTACATCAGGACATCATATTTAGAATATAAGGTCCAGCCAAGTCACAAATAAAATACAAAAGCTCACACTTAGAAAATATCAAATAGAGCATTAATTCGTTTACGGGAAAAACATGAAGAATAAAATTCAAAACTATATCAAATCAATTTTTTAAATTCCCAAAATTTTCAGAACACATTCACATACATCAAAGTTCATCATATAAATTTTCAAGTCATTTGAACATCCAGAACCTAAGTTTCAAACTAGATTTTACATAAAAATCACAACAGCACTGTTCCTGACCTGAGGCTAAAATGCCACAATTAAAAATAGTTTATCAACTCTGAACGCATGAAAATTTGGTTCACAGTTTTGCCATTATAAAAATTATCAAACCAACTCAAAATATATTAAAAAATTATATATAACCTCAATACATGCTAAGGAAGCTACCATAAAAATTTCAGGTCTTTTTAAGTAGGTTAAGTTCAAAAATTTTGTTCACGTTTTATCCGAAAAGCTTATTTTTCCGAAATCGTTTTCACAAAAATGGCTCTAGTACAATTAGTAAATCAATTCTAAAAATAATATAAAATTCAGAGATACTACAATTAGCATCCTCAAAATAGTGGCTAAGTTTCATAGGTATTGAATTTGAGGAAACATTTTTCATTCAAGCCTTTTGCTATAGAAAACACATGTTTTTCTTAAACGTTCATTAACAAAAAAAATTCAATTAAAATATAAAAACATTTCCAAACCAATCCAAATTTTCCATAATTCATTCAAACAATATCAAGAACAGCATATCAAATTTTTAAGACAATCGGATTAGCACAACTAACATTTATCAAAACCTCCTGCAAGCACAACACTACATCTTTAAAATTCAGCGTAGGTTCAATTTAGCATTTCATACACCATTCTCAAATATGCAGCCCCTAAATGACTCTATTCCTACTCCAAATACACAACATCATGCAACAAAGTCAAAATTTTTCTACCAACAAAATTAGCTCATATAAACAATAACTTTTCAAACCAAATTGATTCATTTTCATGCATAGTCTATCTCAACTTCCTTTACAACAAACAAACTCAAATCAATTCAATTAGTCATTTCTTTTCAAGTTTTAAATCAAATGCACTTAATCAAATAATCTAAGAGCACAAACAATTTCTACACTTAAGCATTTTCATACACAAAAACCGTATAGCACATAATCAACACAAAAATCAATTTTACATTTGTTTTTCTGTAAGAACCTAATTATATTGCATGACAATAACTCATCTTAGCTCAAATACAACATGCATAACCAAATCAACTTATTTCCCTCACTAACATACTTAGGCCGAAACACGTATAGGAGCATTTAGGGATTTTTACACAAATCAATCAACACTCAAACATACACAAAAAATCCATTTTTCATTCCTTTATTCCAATACAATCAAGGCATCAATATGAAACAAAATTATTTAAGCAATAATAAGGAGAAGACCGTATGAACCTCAAAGCATCATGCATGTCCATTTTATTCAATTTAAGCTTAGATTCCAACATGCATGCAACTAAAAATTAAGGATCCAACTTAAAATCAATTAAGCGCCAAAAATCAATTTTGTTTCCCTCCTTTCTTAATGTGGTCGAAACATAGAGAAAGAAAAATGAGAAACTTTTGCACAATAAAACAACACATAAACACAAGCTTCAAATCAATAAAAATCAAAGCTTATTCCTTTATTTTAAACACAACAAATCATCAAAACAAAACAAAACTATTGGGGCACAAAATAAATAGAAACCGTATGGTCCCTTTTTGTTTCATGCATGTTCATTTCAACTTCTTGAGCATAAATCCTTACACTTTAGGGCTTAAAAATCATAGAGTAGAAACACAAAAATCCAACATGCATTAAGAACACAAATTTATTTCTTTGGTCCCTTACCTTGGCCGAACCATATATAGGGAAAATTACAAATTTTTACAACACAAACCAATTCAGTGATATTTATTTCAAGATCAAGAATCAAACCTTCAAAAGAAAAAAAAATCATCTTGGGTACCAACAAGAGTAAAACCGTGGGAACCGTCATGGTCCAAGCATGTTCCTTTTTTATTTTTAAACTTAAACATATACATATCAAGGCTTGAAAAACATGGATCTTTAGTAAAAACCAACATGCATTAACAAATCATCAACTTATAATCAAAAGCTCATAAAAACAAAAAATAAGTAGAAACAAAGAAATAGAATAAGAGCAAGAAGGAACATAATCTAGAGAATAAGAATAATACCAATGAAGCTTGAGAATGCACTTAAAAAAATCAAGTCCTCTTCCCCTTCTCCTTGGCTCCCCACGACCTCCTCTCTTCTTCTCTCTATCTTCTATTTTTTTTTGTCTAAAGGGACTGACAAGAACAAGAGGAAATGGGTAAGGGTGGGGGTATTTATAATCAACCAATAAAGTGGGGTGCATTATCTAAAAATCGGGGTGCCAAGAAATCAAGAGTTTCCCTCTTACACTCATACTCCCTTACGGTTTTGCTTATAAGGGTGGGGTGGGAATTTTACATTTTTTTTTCATTTATATGCATGAGTGTTAATTAATTAATAAAGGTAGGCTTATGGTAGGGTGTTATGAAGAAAGAGTGAATAATTAAAGAGAGTCCATGCATTGGCTAAGAATTAATGACATGTCTCCTATAGGGTATATGTAGGGTGGCTATGCTTTAATTAGAGTAGGGTGTGTTTAACTGGGTTACCCTAGGGTCTTGTGCACTCATAATTGGATGTCTCACAAATTTAAAATTCAAATTGCAAATAAATACTCAAAACCGTACAACACTTCATTACAGTAAAAATAATATTTTTCCAATACAGTAAAATACCTCTTGCAAATCATAATTCAATTTGCTTTAAATAAAAGATTATAATTTTCTCAAAAACAATTAAAATGTCGTTCTCAGCAAAATAAATCCAAAACTATACTGAAATAAATTCTACATTTCAATAGATCGTTTTGACTGTAAATTCGTCCAATTCGGATTTACGGATCAAAAGTTATGAATTTTCAAAGTTACGCAGTCAAATAAATCAATAAATAATAATTTCTTCAAGACACAAAACAAAATAATCTACCATTATAAAAATAAATTCCAAAGAATTATTTCCATTCGTAAATTTAGATCAAATAACGAATGTATATAAATTCGAAAATAACAGCCCAATCATAAATTCTCAAAAATCAATTTATTGAAATATGGAAAATTGCTGGTGTTACAAGCCGTGTTTCTTCAACCAGGTATTTCTGATCACTCACCAGTCCTTATTGATTGGAGAACTCAAGCTCTGCAGGGTAAATCAGGGTTCAAATACTTCAATATGTGGTCTCAAGACCATTTTTTCTTACACATTGTCAAGGATACCTAGAATCATGAGATTGAAGGGTTTTCTATGCATATAATGGTGAAGAAACTGACATTACTTCAGAAGCCTCTAAGAATGCTGAATAGAAGGAATTTTGCTGAGATAGATAAAAGAGAGACAAAGCTTAAGGAGAATTTGGAAGCTGTCCAAACACTTCTAACTCAGAATCCCTTAGACACTTGCCTAAAAGAATCTGAGAAGAAGCTTTATCAAGATTACTAGGCAGTGCAGAAATCAGCTCTAGCATTCTTAAGGCAGAAAGCAAAACAGAATTGGCTCAGAGATGGGGATCAGAATGAAACTAGCCTGGTAATGATCCCTAAAAATGACTGGCCAAGTTACATTAAAGATGTCAGGCCTATTGCTTGCTGTAATACAATCTATAAGTGTATTTCTAAATTGTTTTGTAATAGATTAAAAAAATGTGTTGCCTTGTATTTTTCATGTCAATCAAACTGCTTTTGTGCAAGGTAGAAGTATAGTTCATAATATCCTGATAACTCGGCATAATATCCTGATAACTCGGGAACTCCTTAGATTGTATAACAGGAAGAATGCATCCCCAGGATGTCTAATGAAAATTGATATCATGAAGGCATATGATACTCTGGACTAGAATTTCATTGAGAAGATGCTCATTGCCTTCAAATTTCCAGATAAATTCATTATGTGGTTAATGGTTTGCATCAGATCTGTCGCTTTTTCTCTGGTTCTGAATGGCAACAGGTTTGGCAATTTTAAGAGCTCTAGGGGCATAAGACAAGGAGATCCAGTCTCTCCTTTGATTTTGTCCTTGCAACAGAGATCCTCACCAGGAAATTGAAGGCTGCAGCTAAGCACAGAGCTTTCAGATATCATCCTCTATGCAAAGATATTGGCCTGGTAAACCTTGCTTTTGCTGATGACCTTATGATCTTCTGCAAAAGTCAATCAACAAGTGTAAGAATTTTTAAGGATGCTTTTGAGGACTTCTCTAGATGTTCAGGCCCTTATGCCAGTCCAATGAAGTCTCAAATCTTCATGGAAGGTGTTAATGATGCAAGACAGGAGGAGCTGATGCAGGTAATTGGTTTCCTTAAAGGCACTTTTCCATTCAGAAACCTGGAGATGCCAATCTCTGCTAGGAAATGGTCCAAAAATACATGTCAAATTTTGGTTGAAAAGGTGACCAAGAGGATTACAAGCTGGAGGACAAGGAACATCTCTTATCAAGGCAGATGTCAACTGATAAATTATGTCATACTCAGTCTCCACACTTACTAGGCTTCCATCTTCATCATTCCAAAAGGGATCATCAAAGAAGTTGAGAGGAAATGCAGGGAGTATCTTTGGGCTTCATCTCAAAATGGCCATTCTGTTCCTAATGTAGCTTGGGTTAATATCTGTAGAAGCAAGAAGAATGGTGTCTTGAATTTCAAAAACTGCTACCTCTGGAATCAAGCAGTAATTGGCAAGCAAATTTGGCATATTGTTGCTAAAGAGGATGTGCTTTGGGTTAAAGGGATTAGTTCCATCTACATCAAAGACCTGGACATATGGCAGTGTGATAGAAAGAATGGAAGCAACTAGAATTGGAATCAAATTTTGAAGATCAAGGATAGATTGCAATAAGCTTTCTGCAATGATATCTGGTTAAGGGATGCTTATGGTTTATATAAACTAAAGAGAGGGTATAAAGCACGGAAGAAGCATGGTGGTTTGAATTTTTAGAATAGTTTGATGTGGAATTATGCAGCAATAGGTAAACAGGTGTGAAAAATTGCTGATAAAGAAGATATTCTTTGGGTAAAATGGATCAATAGCATTTACTTGAAGGAGCAGAATTTCTGGGATCTTGAGCCTAAAATCAGTTATGGTTGGCACTAGAAGCAAATCATCAAAGTAAAGAACATGCTGAAAGCTGGTAGAGTAAATGACAGTTGGGTTGGCGAGGCTGATGGAAGATATTCTATTAAAAGTGGTTATCAGTGGTTATTGGGTCATCAACAACACTTTGCTCTACATAAGGTGGTTTGGAATAGATTTGATATTTCAAAGCACAACTTCATAATGCGGTTGTTATTCCAGAATCGACTTCAAACAATGGATAAAATTTCTAAGTTTATGGAGGTTGAAACTAGTTGTTGTTTCTGTCAAGATGCACTTGAGAATAAAGAACACTTATTCTTTGAGTGGGGCTGGTCTATAGAACTTTTGAACCATGTGTGCAACTGGATGTGCTTGGATGTGTGAAAGACTAAATTTGGTAGATGGAGATCTTGGCTTCTTTAAGCTTTTAGAATGATTGCTTTTAGGAAAAGGATGATTTGGGTTGCTATAGTGCAACTGTTTATCATGTATGGTTGAAAGGAATAGGAGATGATTTTAGCAAAAAATTCTTAGCCCTACTGTTGTTTTTGATAGATTAAGAAGAGACTTACTTAGTTGATTTCAATTTTTCAGTCCTAATACAAGTAGATGGGGTAGTAGTAATTTTGTTAGAAGGATCAATACTAATGTGTAATTGATGTAGTAGACTCTGTTATGGACAATTATGGATTCTTGAACCCTTCATAGAAGGTGGCAAGAGAAAATAATTGGTCTTTAGGTTGTAATTAATTTGCTTGTTGGTATAAAGTTTATCTTTTACCTAAAAAGTTTGAATTTCCTATTGGAGTTACATCTAGGTCGATTACAAAAAGATAATATACGGTTGTTTCTTTATTCTCTTTCTTCACTAGAACGGATGGTTGACTCGATGAGGAGTTTATTCTGAAATTTACCTCTTTGAACCTAACAAAAATTAAGGGAACTGGGAGTAAATCATTATCTTATGATTATTCACAAATAATAAAGGAAAAGCGCAAAGTAAACAAACACACTCAACACATAGATATGCATATGATGCATGATATCACACAATTCTACTCAAGCATTTTTATTTTGTTATGCAACTTCATGTATGCATGCTCATCTCACAAATTCAATCCAATCACTGAATCTTGAATCCAATCATTGGATTCTATTCTCTCCGAATCTCATCTCAAGATTCTAATATGTGTATCCAATCATTGGATTTTCATTTATCGTATCATTCTCCATATCACAACACTTCCTCTAAGCGTCTCGCAATCAGTGCATGCCATAATCACATAATCATGTATCACAAATATTCCAACAAAACATTGATCATATCAGTACAATCATACGACATAATCCAGCAATTTAAATATCAGCATAATGTTACTAACACCTTAACAAGTCATATTTCAATTAAGTAATCACTATACCAAGTATTGATTGAAAATAACATGTATATAAAATGCAAGTTTGCTCAAAGTATTCTCATGGATTGTATTGAACTTCAAGTCAAATAATCCCATGGGTTTGCTCATATGATTTCCCTTGAAGCTCATGGAAAGCTTCCTGTAACATCCTGATTTTTAATTCCAAGCTTAATTAGAGTAATTCTAAGTTAAACTAATGGAAATACTAAGAGAAAACAAGGTCAAAGTGAGTTAATCAATGTCAAAGTGTATGTAGGAGTTAAGAGGAATGTCTTAGAATTAGAAACCATCAATATGTGAAATTTAAGTGAGGTAATCGATTACCTTGGGGATGTAATCGATTACCATCATTCTGTGAGGAACACTGAAATTAAGTTTTTTATAGAGATAATCGATTACCTTGTGGAGGTAATCGATTACCTACCTTTTGTGAGGAGCCAAATAATTGTGGAATTGAAGATGTAATCGATTACCTGGCTGGGGTAATCGATTACCAGTCATGTACTGATAAAAAAAATAGGTCATTGGGGACCACTCATCCCAAGCTTCATGGAGAAGCTTCCTCTCACAACCACATATCACAAAGCTTCTAAGGGAAGCCACTCATTCTCCACCACTCATCCTTACTCCCTTCCAAACAAATAAACAACAAACACACTCACTCATTCCACTTCATTCATTCCTTCTTCTTCTTCTTCACCTCCCCCTCCTCTCATTCGAGCTCCAAGAGATCCACCACCTCAACACCACCATTCGACTACCACTCACCCCCAACCTAAGCAAGATCATCATCTCCATCATCAAGAACATTAAACCAAGCTCAAGAGCTTCACATCATCCACTCTCCTCAAGAACACCAAGAGCACCAACAATCATCCTTCACCATCATCAACCACCTCCACACCATCATCAAGCACCCAACACCAAGCCCTAAATCAAGAACCAAGGAGCAAGAGAATCATCACCCCCACCCACACAACCACACAAAATCATCATCATCATCATCAAGCGTCATTGACAAGTTCCATCACCGTCCTCATCATCACCAACACACGACATCATCACCACCACCATCTAACTTGGAAGTGAAAGCTAGGGCTTTGAGGTTTTCCATCTCTCTACCTTCATTTGAGGTAAGAAGGTGGTATTACCTTAATTTAGGGCATGATTTCTAGGTTGCTCATAGTGGTGGCTAAGAGTAGAAAGGATTGATTAGGTTGATAAACAATAAGGTAGTGGACATAGACAATTAATAAAGTTTAAGAATGAATGAATGAACCCCACTATGTAAATTGTGATTGTATGTATAAATGGAAAGGTTGATAATAAGTTAAGTATTAGATGGAAATGTTAATAATAAATTAAGTATGAAAATAAAGAAAATGAGACCACTTGGATGTTTATGATTATATGTGTGCTTGAATTGTGAGATTATATTTGAATGATGATATGTGTGAAGTGTATGAGGGGTTGGGTTTTGAAATGAATCTAAGATGTATAGTAAGTTAATGAGTATCACAAATTAAGGGGATAAATTGGGATGTTTGCACTTCTAGTGAATGAATGTTTGAAAAGACTAGAGCTAGTTGGGTAATCTTAGATGATAAGATGAATTATGATAAGCAATGAATAAAAGAAAGTGTCTGTGAATGTAATGAATGTAAGATTAATTGATAATGAGAATAACACTAAAGAACTTAGAATGATAATAAGAGATCTAAACAAGAATAAAAGCCAAGTTAATAAGTAAGATGATAGAAGAGGACTTAAGGAATTGTAGTATGGAGATAATTGTGATTGTATGTGTGTGTATTGAATGTATGATTGGTTTGTTAGCCCCTAAGTGATGATATGAAAATGATAATAATTTACCAATGAAAGGAAAGAGAGAAGAGAATAATTAATAGAAACTAAAGAAGAGGAAAGATAAGTAACAAAGAAAGAAAGAAAAAGATCTATGAATTAAAAATGAGAAAAAGAATAAATAGGAAAAGAAAGAAAAGACTTAATGAGAAAACGAAGAAAAGACTTAATGAGAAAAGGAAGAATAATACCGGCAGATGGTCTTTTGGACTCTGTCGAAAACGTAACCCAGACGGTCTGTTGGACTCTGGGGATAATTAATAAAAGGAAGAATGATGTCGACAAACGGTCTGTTGGACTCTGTCGAGGCACAACCCAGATGGTCTACTGGACTCTGGGGATTAATAGCGCAACCCGGACGGTCTGTTGGACTCCGAGAATAACCTAACACAACCTAGACGGTCTGTTGGACTCCGGGGGGATAAGTAATAACATGAGCAACCCAGACGGTCTGTTAGACTTTTGGGATAGCTAATAAAAGTGAAAGAAAGAAAATAAATGTAAAGAATTAGATAAAATGAGAAGAAAAGAAATGTAAAGAATGAGATAAAGTGAGAAGAAAAGAAATATAAAGAAGGAGAAAAAATGAAAAGAAAATTAGGAATGAAAGCAAATGTAGGAATAAGAGAAAGAGTAAAGAGAATTAAATGTTGGACTCTAAATAAGAAAAGTAAATGAGTTAAAATAAGAATAGTAAATGAGTTTGAATATATGAAATTGATTATGATTTTTGTGTGCTAATAATAATGTTAGACTTAGTTTATTACTATGACTTCTTAGAAGTTATTTCCTAAGTTTTGTGTAATGCTACCCTTCTTGCTATTCTTATTACAGGTACAGAGGGAGCTTACACGAGTCATGGTCGAGCAAGAGTACACTCCACATCGTGGAGTGTAATTAGTTAGCTGGGTGACCATGTATTGGTCATGGGTTTTTTTTTGGGAATTTCATGTATGTACATTATTTTTTGGAAGAATCAAACCCTTCCAACAACTTGTAAATATTTTGGAAAATGATGTAATTAATACCTTATGATATTTTTTGCCCTGCTGATATAGGTTACTTATGGGTGTTTCTAAGAGTTGGTCGAAGTTTTGGAGGCCTTGGAGTATATATAGCCCCTTGGAACCACCTTTGGGGACTTGATATTTTTCTGGCACCGACTTATCTTGCTTGAGCGATTTTAACATAAAAATCCAGAATTTTTTGAACTGTTACTCTTGCTTAAACGAAACTCACTCGCTAAAGCGAGTTTGTGATTCTCGCTTAAGCGAGCTCTGCTCACTTGAGCGAGACTTTTTTTATCAGTGTTTGATACTTGAGAAGATTCTCTTATGCGAGTTTGCTCTATTTCAGAAACTTAGTTTTTGGCCAATTTTGTCATCCTAATAAATCCGAAATACCTACTAATAATACTTATATAAACATAAAAACATATAGGAAAATAATCAAAATAAATATTTCGATTTTATTATTTGTAAATTAAAACACAGAATGTTACACCTTCCATTACAATTGCATAATGAAATGAATTTATTGCCAAATTTCAGGCACCATATCATATTTTAAATTTGAAACCAATTACATATTAAAAATGAAATTATTATATGACAAACATGATCTAAACAATGCACCAGATCAATTTTATAATCAAAACAAAAATATCTCTAATCACATCATAAATTTCAAATATTAATCATCTATAAATCAAGCATTGGCACATTTATTGTTGCCAAATTCACGGGTTGAATATATTTCAGAAAGGTACTCAAGTATCGGTAAACTATAAAGATTACTTTTAATCTGGTTTTTTTCTCTTATTTCCACTTATTATATGTTCTTTTAGTAGGTTATAAGGCCTCGATGTATAATTATAAAGAGTACTACTACTTATACAAGTTTTCATTATTGCATCATTTTTTATGAGTTTAATATGTGTGTACTGATAGTGTAAAGTTTTTTACATTGTCGGGACATCATCCACTGTTTATTTGTATTACTTTTATTTAGAAGTCAATAACCATAAACCCTTGGGTGGTGGATGATGTGCTAACACTGTAAAGAACCTTTACATTGTCAGTGTATAAACTATTTTCTATTTTTTATTACCAATTAATGTGGTGATAAAAAGTGAGTGAAAAATAAAAGTATATACTTACTTTATATTTTAGGAAGAAATTATCAGTATATATGTGAAACTTCCAACTTCCTTCACGGTGAACGTAGCAGGTGGTGACTATAAGTCAACATAATTAACATTCATGAGTTACTCTTTATCGTACATTTGTGCAAGGATTCCTATGCCTATTTCTTCGGATGGAAAATCATTATTTTGGGCTTCAGTCCATTAGGGATAGAGTAAACAAAAATAAAAAAGAAAGCCCAAGGAGTCATTGGCCCTAAATAGCATCAGAAGCTTTTGTGCAACTAAACCAGGAGGAAAAGGGTGTCCCTAGCCTCCAAATATCCTTCCCAGCAGGAGTTCAGAGCAGAAAGACAGAGCCTCCAAAAACATCCTTCTCCAGTAAGCTATCGGTCTTGAGCCTAGCACCCATCAACAATGGTCATTCAAAAGCACCATAAATGGAAATTTCATCATTATACTCTAGGCCAAAAGAAGTAAGCTGTCCAAAGCTCCCTGCTTAAGGCAAATATTAGTGTAAACCAGTGGATAATGAAGAATCAACGCAGTAACCAACAGATTGAAGAGGAAGAGAATGTGAAGGCCAAGCCAAGGCTCAAGCATAAAAAGAGACCTAAGGAAAAGGGGGAGGCAAGCAATCAGAGAGGAAAAACCCATAAACACTTAATTACAACAACAATGATAAACACAACGACCCAGAAAAGTAAGAGTGATCGAGGGAACTTGAGTGTGGCAAGTGAAAGGCGTCCTATAATCTTTCTTTGCCTTTAGCTTACTGTACGCTAGCTTTGCAGCAAATACCCCACCTCTTGTACTCCTCTTCAAATACATAATAAAAAAGCCATTGATTTCATTAAGTTTACGAACCCACTAGCATTTTCATTATTCTCTTTAGAACATAATTTCCTGACAGAAACAATTGGCGCCGTCACCATTGGAGGAAGTTCTGGAGCAACAGTATCACAAGTTACTCATTTGGGAAGCGCTTCACTGATATCAACCTCAACAGTCTCAAATACAGGAAGCGTTGCAGCAAGGATGTTGTCTTTCAGCCACAGAAAGCGTCCTTTCCAAAAGGCGACCACGTTCGCTCATACCTAACTTTCCAAGAAAGCGATGAGGCAATTAGAGGGGTGAAAGTAGGTGTTCACTAAAGAAGGTGCCCCTTTACAAAAAATGAAAACTCAGAAGCAAAGGCGCACCTAGCTGGGAGGTTTACATTGCAACGCTGCTACCAGTTATCTAGACTAAAAGTTAAGTACATACAACTCTTGACTCAGTCTAAATTACTGTCATGCCTATTATGCTAGTACGCCTTTTCATGAAATTGGTAATAATATATTTGGATCATGATGATATGAAATGTGCACTGTATTGTGTATTAGTTGTAACACCCTATTTATAATTACACTTAATTACCCCATAAAGAAAATAGTGACTTAATTTTTTTTAACAAATCGTTAACTTATAAAAATCTCTGTCAACTCGGACAGAGTTTCCTTTGTTTTATGGACATTCCAAAAATAGAGTTTTTATCCAGAGGCCAACAGTGCCAAAATATCCAAGTAGCACCATGTGCATCCTCATCAAAGTTTACATACATCAGAGTTAGCAGCTAATAAATAAAAGTAGTGAAGTTGTTTAAGATTTCACAAAAATACACTTCCCACCCAAAGGAAGTGGTCCTGGACCAACCCAAAAATAAACATTTACAAATTGGCCAGATAACAAAGACAATATCATCGTAAGCCCAAAACGGTCCAGGACAGGACACAAGCCCTAGCTAATATAACCTACTCTCCCTGTGAGGGAGAGTGCACCTGCTCGGCCGGGGGTTGTGCAATCTGTAACATCCCGATTTGGCAACTTGAAAACCACAACTGTTTATAGTGAAAATTTGGGCCAATTTTTTTTTTTTAAACAAGTGTTATGCAAAAGGAGAACATTTAGGTTTTCAAAACATGTTTACAATTTTTAAACTCTTGTTCTCACATTGCATAACCCTTTCAAGTTCCAAACCGAGATGTCACAAGACACCGCACCTTGAAACTTGTTTTTTCAAAAATACCTTTTCAAATTAACAGCCCATTCCATTTTAATTTCAAAACATAATTACTAAAAATGAATTTAGTTGGGGTTACAGAGTGTTAACGCCAGGACTCTAAGTAACTTGCAATGGAATTACAAAACTCTGAAAGGGAATTACCTAACCTCTAGTCATGAACTCTAACGCTTCCGCTGCGCTACTCTGATTCTCGGTAAGCCAAATCCTCGGGTCGCCAGCAGCATCATCCTCATCAGCCTCCTTAGCAATACTTTCCATGGCAGCTTCTCGTGCTTTCCTCTCCTTCTCATAACGAGCTAACAGTCTCTCCATAATTTCCTTTCGATTCCGTTTCATCTCAATACAAACTATGACACGGCCAGTCATTGTTATATTGTCTCCCTTTAAAGGAGAAGCTCCTATCTCCCGAATACCCTGGAACCTCGCTATATTTTCCATCTAAAGATCGAACAGACATTTTCCAATACCAAGTAGAGATTTAGGAGAGAGTGAGCTACCCAAAACATGTAATGTCGACTATGTGGATTTACGATAGGAAATTATTAAGATAAAACAATAAATAGCAAACAAAACATATAGACAAACATAATCATCATCATCACATAACATCATCTCATTATCACTTCCCAAATATTACTCCACACTCAATACCATTACTTTACTTTTCTTTCTGAATCTTTCAATTTATTAAGTCTTATCATCTCAACTCACTCAACGATTAGGGGAACAACATCATTGAGGCAAACGGCTCACACGTCTACATCTCCTCGGTCATCCATCCACACCTAGTCGGAAGCAAACAGGAGTACAGGACCTTTACCGTGCGGGCACGACAGCTGTCACAACAATCAAATGGTCCGAGACCAGGAGGACTCAGCCTCAAATCAATTCAATTCAATTCATATACATAATCAAGGCACACTGTCTCACTACAATGGCAATCACAAATGCCCCACTCCAGTCCCTCTCACTGTTCTCGATTTGCAATCAAGGGGGCGACAGTACAGTTCTAGTCTCGAGTGCAGAACTTACCACGGTATTAGACCCAGTCCCCACCACGTTAGTGCACCACATGTGGAGTTCGTTCTGCCTAGAACAGTACTCTAGACTTCTTGACGTTTCACCGTCATCGTCCTCCCCTCATGCAATCTCCTAAGTATCCGCAGATACTTATGGTTCCTTCCTCTCCACTACTTCGACACACACTCTCATACCTCACCGCGTTATTCATGTCTTTTAATAACATTTTTAAATATTTAAATATTTTAATGTTTTACTTAAAAGCTTACTCCTAACGGTCGGCTCATCCTTAGTGCATCCCTTCAACGAGTCCCGACCACTAATCTTTCAATCTGTTCCCCAATTCATCACATCACATTTTCACATCTCATATCACACTCTTTCTCATCTCATCTCATCAACTTTCTCGAACTCATTTCATCCACTTTCTCAAACTCATTTCCTTGTCTTTCTCCAAGACACCTTTTCGCAAAACTTTTCGAAAACATAATTTCACAAAACTTTCACTTCACCAAACTTTTTCCAAAATATCGTCTCATAAATTTTCTCAAAAATAACCTTTCACAAAACTTTCTCAAAAATAATATTCCCAAAAACTTTCAAAATTCTATTTTCACAAACGTTCACAAAAATATTGCTTTCACAAACTTTTCTCAAAAGGGTCATTTCATAAAACTTTCTCAAAAATATTATTTCGAAAAGACTTTCTCAAAAATCTCCTTATAAAAGACTTTCTTAGAAATATTATTTCAAAAGAGACTTTCTCAAAAATGTTGTTTCAAAAAGAATGTCATCTCAGAAACTTTATCAAAAATATTGTTTTCCAAAACTTTTCTCAAAAATAGATCTTTGCACGAAAACTTTTTCGAAAATATCGATTCACAGAACTTTTTTCAAAAATATATCTTTTGACGAAAAGCTTGTCAAAAATCATTTTTCAAAAACCACATTTTTGCTGAGCGCTAATGGAGGAGTAAGCTCAACTCGACACTAGTCCCAGTCTAAAACAAAAACAAAGGAGCCCAGCTCCGCTCAAGCCACATCTCATTTTCCATCACTCATCTTACTTCCATAACTTATCCTTAGTCTCATCTCTTTATCTCTTTGCCATTACATTCTAATTCCTCGACATTGTTTCAACCTTCATTATCACTCTTCTTTCAATCACTTTTCTCACTTTTACAATTTAATTCTTATTAATACATTATTCAGCACACCAATATTTCTCCACAATATCATAATTACTTAACCAATAAACAGATCATAAGGTAAGTAAATAATTCAAACATAACCAACCAGAAAACATAATATCATATTTAATAAACCAATCTCAGCCGTTCGGGTGGATAGCCAAACAAACAATCAAACAATTGCTATCACATACACCACTACGCTAAATGAGATTGGAGTCCAACCTTTGAGATGATTGGACCTCTTAATAAGTTACCTAAATACCACGGCGTCTTAAGGGAAGCCCCTCTCTCACCTCAAATAATGCAAGCCTCCGAAAGCTTTCTGATTGCTATTCCTGCCTCGTTTCCTTTGCGTCGGTCGTCAGAACTATAGCATTTTTCCCCGTGCGTTAGAAAACGTCTTTAACAGATTCATTACTTTAATTTAGAAAACGCCTTGAAATCATTCTCATTTGAAAACACGTTATTCACATTCCGAAAGTTTTCAGATCCATTTCCATAATAAAACGTTTGCAAGAAAACTTTGAAACAACTTTAAATTAATCATTTTAAAACAGAATTCATGTTATAAAAATCATTTTTCTTAGTTGTTAAACAAAATTCAGAACTTAAGAAAATAAAGTTCCAAAACCACATCAAATCAAGTTGAGTTTCTTAAATCATACTTTTTAGTAAAACATTTTTCAATTCATTGGAAATTCAAATATAGAAAAACACATTCAAACAACACATCACTAAAACATTCACAACTTCACACAATACTATATTAAAAATCATTGCATTTTCAGCAAAAAACAATTTATTTTATTTTTATCCTTTAAAAACCGAATTGGGGTTAAAACAAACAATACATCAATTCCATCACACACATAACATCATACACACAACATATGGTCATTTACAAAGGTCATTCCATAGAAACAATTTTCTTAGCTACTCTAGCATACCTTGACCGAATCATATGGGTGAAATTTAACAAAGATTAACGCACACATACAAGCACAAGCAATGAAATTATTTTCTTTTCTTTTTAGACTAAAAACCGAGAACATAAAAAAGAAAAATCAAATTAAATCACCTCACATATTCAATTACTTCATGTATGTATTCCTCAATTCTCAAATTAAGCTAATCTCATCCTAAATGCAACCTAAACAATGATCAAATACAACTTCCTATTTCTTTTCCTATGGCCGAATGCTAATCATACAAAAAGCAAGGTCTTATTCATTTTTCAACACACCAAAATCACAAAATCAAATCAAGGCATGTAAGAATTCAAAACAAGCTTTTCAAGGCATCACGCCACATCATATCAACATGCATGCACTTAGAGTCATTAGATCTAGTCTTATCATGCACATGCATCAACTAAAAAGCATGAGATCCATTTTTATTTAATATGGCTGAATGGCCTATTACATAACATAGCATGCATAAAATCAATTTCCAAAGCTAAATCAAGTTCTCATTTCAAAAATCATTTTAAAACTTGTCTCTTAAATTTTCTCTTACAAAACCGTGACATGCATCAAATAAAAGCATGATTTTTCTAATTAAAATTAACATGCATTGCTTTAAGGACATGGATCATAAAATACATGCACATAAATCAACAAGGTCATCATCAAATCATCATGTAAAGACATAGATCTCAACTATATTTTCAAACAAACTTAAATCATATATTCATTTATTAAGAAATCATACAAACACATCATAGATCATCATAAAAACAAGCAAAATTTAACATGCAAGACTAAAGACCTTAAATCTATCATTTATCAAGTTCAAAGCATACATTAATTTATTAAATCATTTCCTAAAAACATCCTAGCTCACGGTTTCAACAAGAAATTCAACATGCAAGATCAAATAATTTTACTTTACCATTTCTTAAACATAGATCATAAATTGATTTTTCAAATAAACACATAAACACACATAGATCATGATTTAGAACAAGAAAAATACACATGCAAGAAAGATCTAGGCTAAGCTTCACAAATTCTTACACAAAACTTTAGATCTTTAAGTTTAGGTTAGAAAAATATTTAGATCTAACAAAGAAAGCATAACCGAATCATACACATAGAGTTACAATTATTAAAAATTAATTTTAGTCCATGAAAGTCCAAGATCAAGAAAGAAGAATATACAAGTTCATCTTACAAATCATGAAAACAAGCATGCAAGAAGAAAATAAAAGAAATCTACAAACTAAGAAAGAAAAACTAGACTATTACATTCTTCCTCTTGTTCTTCGGTTCTTCTACCAAGAAGGTTGGTTCTTCAAGCTCCTAGTGCTTAGATCTTCAAAGGGTTGCTCTAGATCTAATTTGAAACCTCATTCTTCTTTCCTCTACTTCTCGGCCTACTCTCTTCTCACTTTCTATTTCTTTTCTATTTCTCTCTAAGAGGTGAAGGAGCTCTTAGAGTGTTTGTGTTTGAAGGGTAAAAAAAATGAGAATGGGTGAATGAAGTGAACCAAGGCCACACACATTTATAGACCCACAAATTTTCCCTCTTTTGCCCTTGTAAAATTCGGTCCAAGCATGGATGGGAGGGGTGGTTTTGTCCCCACAATTTTGCATGGCTAAGGGTCACTAAAGTCAAGGGGACAAAGTGGAGTGGGCTAGGGCTTTAGGGGTCATGTAGGTTCTAATGGTAATTGGTTTCTTAGTTAGGGTTTTTGCTAGTTTAGTTTGGTTCATGGTTACACTTAGTTGGTTTGGTTTCTTACTCCCTAAGCACACACACACACACACGGATATACACATAGCACACACACACACCTACATGCAAAAACACAAACCGTGGCACTCTCACATGCACACACATGTCTTGCAATTTTTTTTATTTCCTAAATCATTAATTTATTTCTAATCATTTTTACTTAGAAATTATTAATTCACACAATCATACAACCAATTCTAAGAAATCATATTCACAACCATTTCGATGCATCACACATCACACACATTAATTTAAACACACAACACATAAGAATTCATGCCAAGACAACATCACCAAAACACATTTTCTTCCAAAATTCGTAATTTCTTAAATTCTGAAAATAAATTTTTATAAATCACTCCAGAAAATTATAAAAATTACATTTTCAAATCATTTCAACTCAACAAAATCATTCATTTTTCTTTTAGAAAATATTTTGTTTATAAAATCCATGAAATCAACACTTCATTTCTTTCTTAGAAAAAAAATACTTTTTATGAAAACAAAATTTCAAGGTTTCTTTCGTTAAAAATCGTTTACGCACATACGGGAAAAATGCGGGGTGTTACACAATCTCAATCTCAGTACCTGTAAAAAAGTGGTATGGAGGTGAGCATTACACATGAATTAGAAAGTAGTTTCTAACTAGACATAATAACTACCAAGTCAATCACAAATAAACATTTAGCACATACCATTTCATTCAATCATTCCATATCATGCTCATGCACATTCAAACATTTACATTTAGCTCACATCACAATATAATTGTTCATTAATCATTTCCTCATTCATTCTTTTCTTTCTTTTACATTTCACCCTTCATTCTTTTCCTTCTTTTACTTTTTTCTCTTATTTGCACCACTAGGAATTGGTTGCACCTGCTAGGGCATTTGTAACACCCATTAGGGACTTTTGCACCCATCAAGACTTTTGGCACCCATTAGGCGTCACTCGTTAGGACAATGCTTATAACTTTATTCTTTCTTATCACATTTCTTAGCATATTCGATTCATTTAATTTGACCCTTTTCACATTTTACATTCTTTTAATCATCGTTAAATTGATCGATTGGGTACATCAATGCCTAACGGGGCGTTTGGACCTAATGGGCATTTAGCCTGACGGGGCATTTGGCCCTAATGGGGCATTTGAAACACCTAGCAGGGGCACCTGGTGTGTCAATGTCCCCAATGATCAATTCAACAGTCCATTCCTTTTAACTTATCTCCTTGTTCTTTTCTAATTAGTCATACATTCGATTCAATTAATCATGCACTAATATATCAAACCAACACTTAGCTACAACTATACATGTATTTTCAATTAGTCACTCAAGCATTTATAATATTCCTAATTGTCAACATTATACCACAACAAATATTCAAAACCAAATAACAAAATATTCACCACTATTCACAAGCATAAATCAAGGGTTCATATTTTCCAATTAGCATTCTTAATATCATTTAACACCTAGCATATACATTTAATCACAAGTCTCAATTAGGGTCCATTTCATTTATTTTCACCTAGTCATAATAATGTCATTAATCAATATCCTAAGGTTCCTATCACAAACTAACCAAACATTTTTAGCAAATCACTATATACTAATTAGGAACTAATTTCTAAATCAAGGTAACACACATTCCTTACTTCAACCAAGTAGAAAATATACTAAACCTCCAAAAACCCTAGCCTTAACTTTTTGCCCTAGCTCTAAAAGACTCCAACCGAGGGGCTGCCGAACGTAGAGTGAGAGAGAAGATAATGAGCTTGATTCCTTCTAGCTATGAAAATGAAGAAGCATAAGAAAGTGATTCTTTAAGAGGTGGGGTTCGAATTTCCCAAGTGGGAAGGAGAGAGAAAAAATTCGTGAGAGTTGTGAGGAAGAGAGGAAGATGAAATTTACCTCGTGTTTGTTACAGAGGAAGTGAAATGATGATGACCTTAATGATGATGACGAGAAGCAGAGTTGAGAATGATGATGGTTTCATCCACGGGTTCTTAGGGCTTGAGAAGAGAAGAAGAATACATTGTGTCTGAGGGTGTTGGGTCTTGTTTTATTTTTGCTGTATGGGGTAATGAATGTGTGGTTAACATGGGAAACTTCTCTAAGAAGCTTTGTGATTGCGTGGCTTAAAATGAATGTCAAGGGTGGAACATACGGGTTTTCCCCCAGATAAGATGCTCCTTCGTACCACGGAGCCGATTAGGATCTTGGTACTCGGATCCCGAAGAACACCCCTTCCGAATGAAGCAAATAAGACCACATGATGTGGCACACGGAGGCCGAGATTCCTTCTCGGCAATGCGAGGTCGGTGTGGCCTCTCTAACAAGATGCTAGGCATAACTGGTCGGTTTTGTCTTAGGGTCAATGCGAGGTCGGTGTGGCCTCAACCAAGGGGTGTACGACGAGACGAGATCGGTTCACATGAGCTCAGCGTTAACTGGTCGGTTCTCATGAGATAGGTTCTAATTGGTCGGTTCTCATGAGCTAGGTCCTAACTGGTCGGTTCTCATGTGCTTAGTGAATTGGTCGGTTCAAAGTCCTCTGAACTCGAGCAGACTGATCACTAACGAGGGGTGTGAGGTAAATTGAGGTCGACCTATGACCCAGACGTCGATTTTTGGTCGGCTAACATGGAATTTGGTCGGACCTTACACTTAAACCCTCCTATTCTTTGGTACGGCTTTACTACTTCACCGAATGATTGAAATCAACTATCGCCCCAACCCATTCTTATGATTTCTATTAGTTCCACTTAGGATTATTATATTTAATCTTGAATTTAAATTTAGGATGTTACATTAGTTACTGTGTGTGCAGTTTTAAAAAAAAGTAACAATAATAATAATAGTTACAGTATGTATATGCTCATTATGCTGCTAGTTTTTGTTTGCATCCATGTCTAAATATGGCTTTGGTAGGATCACTTTCTTAAGATATCATGTTCTGCCTAGCTAGTTTCATGTCTAACATTATCCTGATGACAATTATTTATTTTTACCTTGACTGGATGACATGAAGTGATATGGAGATGATTTGAACTCTATGTTTGTCATGGCAAGGAACTGTATATGTGTATTTCATTATGTAATGTACTGTGTGTGCAGTTAAAAAAATAGTTACAGTATGTGCTTTTGTATGCATCCATGACAAATTTGGTTTGATAGCTCTAATATGATATCATGATTTAATTTACAGTATTATAATGATATGATTACCTTGTCCCAAATAACATCATTATCTAACATTGAGATAGATGGTCTAATATGCATAACTTTATGTTACAGTATGACTTGGTTTTCGTGTGTCTGAATTCATGAATGATGTTGCCCTCATATGTAATATATTTACATATATATATTACATATATATTTTGATTTAAAAAACTATTTTTTCATGATTCCAACATGGAAACACAGTGTTTCGTGTTATAAGCTGCATAGATGCTTAGAGAGCGTGCTTTCGAAAAAATGTTATATGAAAACGAGATCTTGGCAATTTTATATAATGATGCATGATTGATTTTGTATATAATTTATTAGAGAAAACTAACAAAACGGGCATGCGTAGCATGAAAATATCCGAAGAATGAAATTTGTTTATGTAGGAACAAGATGTGACATCTTTTTAAGATTTGAGAAGTCCTTGGTACGCTCTTAGGCCAAGATTTACCAAGTTTTGCTAAGATGCTGAATGCCATGAGAGGATCGCTTCCTTTACTGTAGATGATAAGCACCTGATTTTCCTAAAGCATAAAAGCGCTCTATGTCTTGCCCAATGAGAAAGCGATCAAAAGGTGAAGTATCAAACAACGAATAATAAAACAAGAGCAAAGTTTCAAGAGAAAGCAACCCAACACAAATAGAAAGATCAGTGACAATCAAGCAAACAAAATCAAGCAAAGAGAAAAGATGAAATTATACTAGAAGACGACGCCCTGCAGAATCATCCGTCTAAAGGCCTCCTCAGTTCAATCCCACGGGTGACACCCCGCCCAGAATCAGCAATCTAAAGGCACACCCTCGTCGAAAGCGCCCCCGTTCAATTTCAATACACAGTTTAGATTCAACAGAATTAGTCAACAAAAGGCGCACCCTTTTCCAAAGCGCCCCCTGTTCAGCTTCAATACACGTTTAGATTCAACAGAATCAGTCAACCAAAGGCGTACCCTCGTCAAAAGCGCACCCTGTTCAATGTTCAGATTCAATAGAATCAGTCAACCGAAGGCGCACCCTCATTGAAAGTGCCCCTTGTTCAGTTTCAAATACCCTGTTCAGTTTCAAATACACCGTTCAGTTCCAACTCAATCGATTAACTAAAGGCGCACCCGTGCATAAGGCGCACCCCTGTAGAAGGAGCATTGAAAAAAAAAAGAAAGAAAAAGAGAAAGTGTTGAAACTAGAAATCGTGGAGGAAATGAAAACAAAAGGCTGAGAGCAAAGTTATAGCAGAAGTTGAAATCAAAAGCTGACAATAAATTGAAACCAAAAAGACAATGATGACTTCAAAGCAAAAGCGTGCAAAAGATCACAAGCCAAAAAGTTAAAAGAAGATCAACGCAGAAATCTGAGCGCAACAACAAGACAAGATGAAAAGCAAAAGAGGACATAACAAAACTCAAAAGGCGGACAAAAAACAAAAGGCATTTCCAAGCAAACCAGCCAATCATAAAATAAAAGGACCTGAAAGGCGGCTATGATCACCTTTGTGAAAGTCAGACATGAAAAGCAATTGAAATATCAAAAGGCGTGCATGCAATACAAAGGGTAAACGCAAATACAAAGTTCCAGAAAAGTATGTTGCTCAAAAGCGCATTTAAATGCATAGATGAAGCACTAAATCTAATGCAAGAGAAAGTTGCAAGACAAAAGCTGGCCTAAAAGCATGCAAGTGATTGAGGCAGAAACTGTTCAGAAATATAGACAAAACCAAGGCGAACTCAGTTTGATTGAACAAGCGGCCAAGTTAAATCCAAGAATCCAACCTAGTCTGCCCTTACAAGCAAGTCAAAGTATCTTGATACAAGTAGAATGAAGAATTATGTAGTAATGACAAGCCCTTGAAGCACCTGGGTATATTCATATATCAAAGCGGATAATGAAAAGGCGAGCTTAAGCACAAAGTCAAGGAGCCAGAACAGTACAGAAACCCAAGTGTTTGCAAACTGATAATAGCAAGAAAAGCAGCAAGAAAAGTAGCACCAATGACAAGAGGTGTTCCCAAAAAAAAGGAGAAGAATGTTTACAATGAGCAAGCCTCACCCCCCAATAGAAAACACCACAGAACCAAAGACTAGAAAAGTTCCCACAAAGGGCGCTAGTCTCAGTATCAGAAGCTAGAAAAGTTCCCACAAAGGGTGTAACACCCCAAATTTTCATTCCCAGATGTAATAAAATTTTAATCATGAAAGTTATTCATAATTATTTTCTTAAACTAAAAATATTCCTTTTATAAATAATTTAGATTAAATATGTGATTATGTGTGTGCATGTGCTGAGTGTAAATGCATAAGAAATATTTTAATAATTAATATTATGTAAAAATAGGGTTTTTGCATATTAGTCCCTAGTTTAGGACCTAGAAGTAATTATAGAAAGGTTATGGAAGGAAGGGAATTAAAATAATTATTTTTCAAATTTTAGCCAAAATACTCGAGTAGCCTGAAAAAGACTCGAGTATTCTGGTCAGATTTGCACTCGTTAGTGTGTTTGATGAGTCAACACTCAACGATTTCCTTTCGTTGACATGAAGCCCACTTAGCTGAACCTCCTAGATGTTGTGTCGACTTGCATGAAGGCTCGATTGGTGTATAAAAACCGATTGTTGACGAGATTTTCCTATTTTGGTCGAATTGCTCCAAGAATTTGAGGTCTAGGGTTCCTGATTTCGTCTCCTTCATTCTCTTTCGTTTCTGAGTGTTGATTTGAGTGTTATACACCATTGTAAAGCTCACATCACGAGCTTTACAAAGACATAAAAATTGTGAGTTGAGACTTCGTGAGGAGGAAGAATCAAAGCTCGAAAGTGAGGCATCCTTTGTTGTCAAAGTTCAGAAACTGAGGTCTGGAGCTTACTTTGATCTCGGATTTTGGTAATTTATGAGTCCTACAACCCTCAAATTCATTCCTACCTTTAGTCTATGTTGCAGAGAATAGTTCCTAACCAATTTCCCCAATTGTTTAACTGAATTTGCATGTCAAAATCTCTGGTTTTGGACTCTGTTCAAATGTGGCTACATGGAAAGGGTTTTGTGGGTTAGAGTGTTCTAGAGGTAAGGGTGAAGCTATACATTCACTAGAATAAGTTTAATTTGTTAAATTTTAAGTGTAGAGTCATCATGAGACTCTATAGGCATAGATTGAATTATGTTTATGGCTTGGAGGCCTCTCTGAGTTTAAATGTTTTTTGGAGCAAGTTCTATATGTTGCATGCAAGCTGTATCAAAGTTATTTTCATGCTAAAAATGTTTAGAATTGAATTTGATATGCTAAGTTGTTGAGAATGTGATTTTATGCATAATTGATGCTCAAATCCAATTCTGTGTAATATGATGTCATATATGTGTTGGAACATGTTTATTATATATAATGTTAACTATGTTGAGCATTGGTTTTTATTGAATTTGATTAGAATTGAAAATGGTGTGTAAAAACTCAAGTTTCAGTGTTATCTGTCTGTCAAGACTCGAGTCTTTGACTCGAGACTCGAGTATTTCGGACGCACCAGTGCGCCTGCTGGCACCAACACTCGAGTCTCTGGCTTAAGACTCGGGTATTGACTAATACAGAAAATGAACACTTCTGACGAACTACTCGAGTTCCGCATGAACTACTCGAGTATTCTGGGTTGACGAAGACTCGAGTATTTCATGAACTACTCGAGTATTTTTAGAAAATCTGAAACTTAAACTTTTCAGAAAACTTAAGATCCACTCGAGTTTTACTAAGAACCACTCGAGTATTTTTGTACAGATTGAAACTCTACTCTAGTCTTTTAAAGACTACTTGAGTCTTTTTTATCAGAATACTAAAATAATGCCATTTTCAACTAAGTCAAGTTTAATTAAACTCAAGAATGATTGCAAGGAATAAATCATGTTCCAAAGAAGAATTGATGTGATCAATTACATTGGTAATTACATTGGTGAATTTATTGCATGTTGCACATAATGAGATTAAAAAATAACCTTATATGGAATGTTTGTGTGCATTCATGCATGGTGTTGTGGTGATAGCATACCATTTGGTCATGTTCTAGGAAGATGAGGAGGGAACTCTGGGAGTACCAATGTGGTTACGACTTGCCTGTAGTCACATTTTAGTAATGTGTCCAGCATTGGTTGCTGCTAACATTGGGAATTCGTCTTGGTGACGAGATGTGCACATCGATATGGATATTATGGACCACGTTCCAGGCATAGTCGTGTGGCTTGCTCTATGAAACATTTTGGTAATGTGGGCGGCATGGTGGGATGCTGTTTCGTCTTGGTGACGCGACGTGCACTTTGGTAGTGACGTTATGGATTATATGCCGAGCAGGTTCACTATATGTTCAAGCACGTATACGGGTTGTTTGGATGGTCATGCATGAGAGCATTAGTTGGAGAATCTCAGGACTGGAGAGATAGTGTGCAAGCGTCATGTCATACAATTAATAAGTTTGATTGTTAATTATTTGGCTTGCTCATATGTTGTGCCTATCACTTGATTGTTTTGGTACATGTGATTGTTTACCTGCTTTAAATTATGCTTATCTGATTATGTGGATTATATTGCTTACCCCTTATGCTCAATGTAGGTGATGGCTCGCTATCTAGCTTGCATCGAGTTGCGCCCACTCCCTAGTGGAGTGTGGTACTACGAGGACCATTGATCCACCTATGAGGAGGAGGTAGAGGTGACCCTCCATCACCCCAACCCATTGGCTTGTGTCCGTCCTCGTAGGTTCTGCATCCCCATTATCTATACCCTGCATGTGCCCCCATTTTATGCTTATCATGGACCACCCCCGGCTCGACCAGCTCGTCGATTTCATACCTTTCGTTTTAGAGCAGCTACTAGATCCCATCCCTCTGCTTCCCGAGTGATTTGTGAGGAGACTCCTTCGCCTAGTCCGATGAGTCTGATTCATGGGACTCCTTCAGCTGACCCGGTGCCCAGTGGAAGGACTCCGACTCAGTCGGACGAGGTGGAGGAGGACCCTGAGGAGGCATAGAGCGAGGGAGAGCCAGTCGAGCACTCCACTGGGAGCCAGTGGGGAGTTGGGGATCCACCGGGCGAGGCATAGTATAGATGGTTGGTATGTGGGACATGTGGAGCTGATGCTGGAGACTGCTGAGGAGGATCATGGCTATGGAGGAGGATTATCAGACCATCACTGGGATTTCATATTTTGCTCTGTATTTATACTGTATATATTTTTGAGAGATCTCAGTGAGGTTGTCTTTTCTTTATTCTAGTTTTTATATAATGGGCTTGTACTTTGATCTTTGCTACTACCACTTGGACCTTGGACTTCGATGTACTGATGATATACCTAAGTTATCTTTCATCTATATATATATATAGTTATCTCTCAGTTTTACTTTACAAACCCAAGGTTCATCACTTACTTTACTTCCGCATACTCTGATGATAAATCGTATCATTCTATTCGAAAATACATTACTTTAAAGATTTGAGTTATCAATGTCTTATTATGAAAAATATATTTTGGAGTACCACGATATAAACAAATCCTTTCATATCTTAGAGTCTGATAACTCTCTGGTTCAATGGAAAATTTTATTTACCATCTTTTATATCCAAACCAAGTCCATATTAACTATATTATATCTTTATTCAATGATAAAGATTTTGCTAAAAGAACGAGTGTCACACCTTTTGTGGTATCAGAGCAAATTGGTTCTGATTCTTGATCCTCACAAGCATGATCTGCCAGAACAGTTCTCCATATGAGTAAAGTTTCTTTGCTATTTGATTTATTTCATATAGCTTAAGTCTTTTTAATGCTTTGTCTAGGATAGAACTAGATAGCATTCAATAGTTTAGATAGACCTTTAATGCCCTAAGTCCATAGTGCAAGTCTACTATGGCAGCACGCTATAGAAACCATGCGAACGAGATGTTGGATAGGATTACTGCAGTGTTGGAAAACATGCAGCAAGGTCAGCATCAGTATCAGCAACAACAACAACCAGCTAATGTAGCAGCTGCTGAGGCTAAGACTTGGTCTGACTTCAGATGTTGTAATCCCTCAAAGTTCGATGGTGGGTTCAAACCGGAAGAAGCTAATAAGTGGATCTTGGAGATGGACAAGATCTTTAGAACCTGAGAATGTTCTGATGCTCAGAAGATAGCTTATGCTGTTTTTATGATGGAAGGAGAGGTTGAGCACTGGTGGAATCATACTACCCAGTTATTGGCTCATGAAGGGAGAGAAATAACTAGGGCAATATTCATGGAAAAATTTTTGAACAAGTATTTCCCAGAGGATTTGAGGAAAAAAAAGGAAGTTGAGTTTTTACAACTCAAGCAAGGCAGCATGAGTGTGGGTGAATATGCTGCAAGATTTGAAGAACTGATGAGGTATTCTCCTTATTATCAGATGAACCCTGATGAAAGGAGTAAGTGTATTAAGTTTGAAGGAGGACTGAGAACGGAGTTGAAATCGGTGTTCAGTTATCAAAGGATTCAGAGTTTTCCCATGTTGGTAGACATGTGTAGAATGTATGAGGATGATAAGAAGGCTGAGGTTCTGCATTTTGTGGAAGGGAAAAAGGAACAACAGGGGTATGGACCACAAAGGAGAAAGGGGTATGATAACCGCCACAAGGGTCCCTGTTCCCATAAGAATCGAGGAAAGTTTAAAATGATGCATGGTGACAGGAACAGTTCTTACAATAATGCTCCTTATTGTGAGAAATGAAAACGTCATCATTTTTCTCGCGATTGCAAGAAACCACGAAGGAACAACCCAAGAGAATCTGCTGATAAGCCGGTGATACAAGGAAGAGTTTTCACCCTCAGTGGTGTTGAAGCTAATCAGACTCCAGGACTCGTGCAAGGTAATTTTTTGCTTAATGACTAACCTTGTAAGATTTTATTCGATTTAGGAGCCACTCATTCATTTATTTCTTTTGAATGTGTGAATCGTTTAAAGTTGCCTGTGTCTGAGTCACCCTATTGCCGTAGGGTAGAAACCCCTACTAATCCTCCTATGATTGCTTCGAGGATTTGCCTTAATTTAGAGTTAAGGTGCTAGGCCGAGTATCTCGGGTAGATTTGATTTGCCTACCTTTGTCTCAATTGGATGTAATTCTAGGTATGGATTGGATGATTAGCAACCATGTGGTTATTGACCGTGATAAGAAGACAATCTTATATAAGCATCCAACCCTAGAGAAGTATCTATGTTTGTTTTCCGCTGTTGGATCTGAAGAAGAAGAGAAGGTTGTGGAGAAGATTCCGGTTGTTCGGGATTTTCCTGAAGTATTCCCACAGGAGATGCCGGGATTGCCACCAAAGTGAGAGATTGAGTTTGGAATCGAGTTGATTCCCGGAGCTGGTCCCATATCTATTGCTCATTATAGAATGGCACCACCTGAAATGGTCGAATTAAAAAAAAAAGCAGATAGAGGAGCTACTATAGAAGCAACTCATTAGACCAAGTGTTTCACCCTGGGGAGCTCCATTTTTATTTGTTAAGAAGAAAGACAGAGGCCTGAGAATGTGTGTAGATTACAGGCAGTTGAATAAGGTGACAATAAAGAACAAGTATCCTTTGCCAAGGATAGATGATCTCATGGATCAGGTCAGGGGAGCTTCGGTGTTTTCTATGATAGATCTGAGATCTAGGTATCATCAGATCAAGATTAAGGAGGAAGATGTTCCTAAGACTACATTTTGATCTCGACATTATGAGTATGTTGTAATGCCGTTCGGATTGACTAATGCACCAGCTGTTTTCATGGATTACATGAACAGGATTTTTAGACCATATCTGGATTCATTCATGGTGGTATTCATTGATGATATCCTCATATATTCTAAGAATCTGGAGGAGCATGCTGAACATCTCCGTATAGTGTTGAAGATTTTAAAGGAGAAGCAGCTCTATGCCAAACTCTCCAAATTTGAGTTTTTGCTGAGGGAAGTTAAGTTTTTGGGGCATGTAATTTCAAAAGAAGGCATAGCTGTAGACCTAGCTAAAGTTGATTCAGTTCTACAGTGGGTTCAGCCTAAGTCAGTCACTGAAGTCCGAAGTTTCTTAGGACCAACTGGTTACTATAGGATATTTATTGAAGGATTCTCCAAAATCGCATTACCTCTTACAAAATTGACTCGGAAGGATCAACCATTCATTTGGGATGAGAAGTACGAGAAAAGTTTCCAGATGCTGAAGGAAAGATTAACATCCTCGCCAGTGTTAATCTTACCTGACCCTCGCAAGGAGTATGAGGTGTATTGTGATGCATCGAAGCAAGGGCTCGGAAGTGTATTGATGCAAGAAGGAAAGGTTGTGGCGTATGCATCTCGTCAATTGAAAATTCACGAGGTGAATTATCCCACTCTTGATTTGGAGCTTGCTGCAGTAGTGTTTGCTTTGAAGATCTGGAGGCATCATGTCTATGGAACTTTATTCAGAGTATTTAGTGACCATAAGAGTTTGAAGTATTTGTTTGATCAGAAAGAATTGAATATGAGGCAGCGTCGATGGATGGAGTTTTTGAAAGACTGTGATTTTGAGCTTCATTACCACCCCGGTAAGGCCAACGTGGTGGCAGACACTCTGAGTCGTAAAGCGATTCATGTGAGTGCAATGATGATTAAAGAAGCCGCATTGATGGAAGAGTTTCAGGATTTGAGTCTGGTAATGCAAGTAGAACAAACCAGTATTAAGATGGGTATGTTGCAAATCTCTAACGAATTCTTGGCTCGAATTCGTGAATTGCAACGAGAGAATGAAGAACTAAAGGAGAAGAGAGAGTTGATGATTGGAGGGAAGAAGCCACATTTCATAGAAGGATTTGATGGAATTTGTAACACTCTCACTTTTATTGGTTAATTTTAGGTTTTAAATAAAATCAGAGTTTGAAAATTTCTTTTTAATTATTTTATTTATAAAAATTCTTAGGAAAATCCGGCAGAGTTTCCTCTATTTTTCGGACTTTCCCAAAGTTTCTTTGTAAAACCTGTCAGTCCAGAATATTTAAAAACATAGCGCACAGTAGATAAAATATCCAGATCAGATCCTAGTGCCCATGTAGTACAAGTTCAGGGCGTACAACTATTACATATTTTAAATTGCAAAATAGCTGTCCACTCAAAATAATATATACATATACATATATATATTCACTCCACGTAGTGGAATGAAAATCCTGCTCGGCCATGTCCCATGTAAGCTCCACTTCAGTACCTGTAAAAATATAGCAAGAAGGGTAGCATTACACAGAACTTAAAAAGATAGATCCTAAAGAGACATAGCAATAAACCAAGTCTACCCAATTCTTAACTTCCTTTATTCATTTAATTAATCTCTTCTAGATCTTTACTTATTCTCACATTCATTTAATTTTCTATTCTCTTATCATTCTCTCCTTTTCATACTTTATCCACTTTCCATTTGCCACTTATACTTAGCATTTCCATAATTACTACCCTTATTTATTTCCTCTAGTTCCTATATCATTCCCATTGTTCACTTTCTTATTTCATTTTCCAGTATTCATTCGATTATCCATTTTTCCTTTCCCTTACCATTTTCATTATCTTTTCCATTTTTATTTCCTTTTTATTCCATTGTGTGTAACCTCAAACAGAGATCTACACATACCCGTGTACGCAACCGCAGACAGACGATCTGCATACACTCATAAGTTGTCTACGATGTATGCAACCACAAGCAGATGATCTGCATACACCTACTATTTATTTACGAGGTATGCAACCACAAGCAGATGATCTGCATACCCCCACCACTTATTTACGATGTATGCAACCACAAGCAGATAATCTGCATACACCAACAATTTATTTACGATATATGCAACCACAAGCAGATGATCTGCATATATCCACCATCTTATCCACAACTTTATTTACGATGTATGCAACCACAAGCAGATGATCTGCATACACCCACAATTTTATTTCCGACGTATGCAACCACAAGCAGATGATCTGCATACGCCCACCATTTATTTACGATGTATACACCCACAACTTATTTACGATGCATGCACCCACAAGCAGATGATCTGCATGCACCCACAAGCAGATGATCTGCATGCACCCACAATTTTATTTACGACGTATGCAACCACAAGCAGATGATCTGCATACACCATTAGCCCATTTTCTTTTATTTCTTTTCGTTTTAAGTGTTCCTCTATTAATGTAAATCTTGCTTTTACTTAACTCTTATCCTGATCATATACTCTATATTTTAACTCTCATGATTAGTTATTAGTTATCTCCTTGTTTCCCTTACCTCATATTTTTATTTACTTAGTATTCCTATTCCATTACTCTCTTTTAATTAATTACCCTTTTTAACTTAGCTCAATTCCCCTATCATTTACAACATTTTATCTAACTTCCCTAACAACGTACTCTCTCTTTACTTTGGTATCTTTTTATTAATTTCTTTTACCGGATATCTACTTTTCTTTATATCTAATTCACGATTTTATTTCTATTTCCATATTCGACTCCACACATATTCCGTATTCCACATACTAATCCCTCTTTTATCCCATTTAAATCTTCACTTACTATTTTACTTATTATCTTTCATCTTATTAGTTCTACTCTTTTTGCCTATTACACTTTCCCTTTATTCTTTTACTCCCAACTTTAGTTAGTTCTTCCTTAACTAATTTCCCTTAGTTTTCCTACACTTCCATTCTATATTAACTCTTTTAATATTCTACCATATTCATTCACTCCGGAAATCATTCTATACATGTCCAATCTACTCCATTGTCATTTTAAATAAATCATTTATATTTGCGGGGACTACCCTAAGGTTCATTAACTTATTCCTTAATTACCCTATTCTTAGTTACCACTATAAACTCCTAGAATTTACTTTTTAAATAGAGGTAATACGACCCTTCTTACATCGGGCTTTTTAAATAGAACCTGGATTTTAGCTCGGCGACGATGACGGCGTCGGTGTTGCTCCTCGTTAGCGGGAACGGTCGCGACTGGAACAGGGAAAGAGCTTCGAGCTTCAAGGTTACCGACACGAGCCCGGCACGATCATGAGCCAATAACGGCGTCGGTGAGATCCGTGTAGAGAGAGAGAGGGCTCACGGTTAGAGAGAGAGAATGGAAAAGGGAGGGGTTTATGGTTATGGTGATGGATCGGGACAGTGGTGGTGGCGGCTCATGGCGGTTGTGGTGGCCGGTGATGTGGCGGTGGTGGCTCTTGGCGGCGGTGGGTTGTGGTGGCAAGGAGGCGGAGAGAGAGATGGGGGAAGAGAGAGAAAGAGGTCAAGAGGGAGGATAGGGAGTGGATCTATGGGGAGGAGGAAGAGCAAGGAGGTGGGGCGGCCTTGGGGCTCCGCTGGTGGTGGTTGGGGGTGCTGGACGGAGGAGGGAGAGGGAGAAGGATGCAAGAAATGGGGTTTGGGGGGCCATTTCCGCACCATTTATGGTGCTGGTGCGAGACAGCTTCGCGCCGCGCGCCGAGGCGAGGCCTCCTGCTCGCCTGGGCGAGTTTGCTGCTGTGGGGAGGGTCTGATGCGCGTTCGCGCGCCTGGACGAGCTCTTGGCACGCCTGGGCGAGGGTCTGTTGACTTTTATGTTGACTAGACCATAACTTCTTCGTTAACCGTCGGATCTTACCCAAATTTGAAGAAAAGCTTCTTAATTCCTTAAACTTCATATCCAACGGTGGAATTTAATTTCTTAGCATCCTATAATAAATTCCTAATTTTCTCTTTTCGGTTGATTTCTAACATCTAAAACGCCGATTTAACTCCCGATTTTCGCCTAGATAATTTTGCCCCTTGCTACCAATGTCTCCTACACAACCGCTAATACTTATAATTACCACTCACCTTGCTTCCAAAATTCTTTAAGCAATTAATCTACCCATTCATTACACTTTAAACTTATTAATTCACTAATTATGCTTGGATTTAAATTAGGGATGTTACAATTCTCCCCCACTTATTAGAATTTCGTCCCCGAAATTCCGTTCAATTCCTTCAAATGGAGAACCATCCCAATAGTAAGCTTCTGACCACAGTTTTCACTTCCCTTCAGTTTTTACTTTCCGCTCCATATGTGGTTAGGGCCATGCTCATTTCAACGTCTGTCTTCTAGCACTACGTGTTGTCTCCATCTGCACAAGGTCGTCAGTTTTTCTTATTATTAAAGTTCCATCTCCCATTCCTTGGATTGAAATCCTCCCCCACTTAGCATCGACATACTTGATGATATCCATGCTAGGGGGTATGATCATTCGCTACTCAGAATAGAGTACGCAGGTTCCCGACCGGTATCCAAGGCTGAAAAGAGGACACGTGGGTGACTATCTATCGGTAAGCATAGAACTATGTCGAGTTTCCACGACTTAGCGAATTTCTCGCACATACATCTGAGATGCTTGAAGCTTGAAGAGAGTGAAGACGAAAAGAAGAAACATGAAGCACTCAAGAATGAGTCTCATGGTCTTTGCAAGATGACCCAAGATGGACTGGATACATGTCAAGCAAGAAGAAAACGGAGATTATCCCGAAAGTGTGCATTTTCAGCAGAGAGTCGTCGAAGGATGCGTTTTCTATGGATCTGCGGTTAATTGATTTGGTCTCGGTCGACCGGGGTCCTATCAAATGCACAGAGTCCCAAAAAGGTTTGATTATCACTTGCGATGTTCCGACATAACGTCTTGATTGAGATTCCACTTCGCGACTTCACTTACATCCCGTTTACCTTTTACTCCTTCAAGTGAGTCTAGCAGAGTCAATCTTAGAATCAATCTTCACCGCGTTTGCATTCTACTTCGATGCTACTTCCTTCCCGTTCGTTTAGTAATTTCAATTCGATGTAGGAATTCCTAAAGATTGATTACACTCGAGGGTCAAGGTCAAGGTTTAGTCGCTATTTCTCAATTCGATGTCATTTTGGGAAGGTCTTGTTTTATTTTCTAGTTTAACTGTCATTCGATTCTCCGCGAAGTGTTTGGAATTATCTGTTTGGTAGTGCTATAGCTTATGGTATGGTTACTAGTTATTGTTGCTCGGATAGGATCCTAACTGAGTCGCTAAGTCTCCCCCACTTAGTATCAACTTACCTGATTATGTCGGTGCCAGGAAGCAGGGAATTGAACGTGTCAGCTTCGGATTGTCTTTCATACAACTTTCAATGAAGAGTGTAACACTCTAACCATAACAGAAAACGTAATCTTTGGAATTCACAAGGAATTTGCGCTTTCGCTTAAGAAAATAGTCTAAGATTATGCGATCCAAAGACTTTTCGCAGAATGTAGCAGCTTATGACTAGAAATTTCCTCGTCCACGAGGAACCGGATTGAATAAATAAGACTGGAACTCCAGGAACGATGGGTATTCCAGGATAAGAGACAAGGAGAAGATTGTAAGTTCACGAGGTTTAGTAGATTAGAGCGAGAAATCTTTGATTCGTGATCAAAAGTCGCTACTTCAAGGTAAAGTCAAACCAAGAAGAACGAGGAGGAAGAGATCTACTTGCACAAATTGAGGTACTAACTAAGCTTTTCAGAATTACTATTAAAGTCTTAAACGATTTTTGATGGTCATGAATTGCGGTTGGCATAAGTTCTTGACTTCTGAACTCTCTATTAAGCACTATTTTAGATCAATGACACTCAAGACATACCTTGGGTGTATGTCAGTAATCCCTTACAACCTATTTCGAGTTGGATCTTAAGGAAAGCTTGAATGAATTTGATACAGAACAAGAAAGCTGATGGAATCTGACCTTTCTATTACCTTAAGACTTGCACTACTCTCGAAATCGAGATTCGTGTTGGGTGAACGACCCGTTGGTGGTCACTCATTCAATTTGTATGGTCTCTATGTAGAGACTTCAAGAGGTTACCAGTTATGCTTTTCTAATGGATGACCATTCAGGAACCTGGGTAAGATTCCCGATAAGACTTGGGTTACCTAAGTTTTAGTTTGGCTTTTTGATGGGTAGGGGTGGTTCTTATAGAGTTTATTCCATCCATTCTAAGATAGGGTATTCGATTATGCTATTCTTAAATAGATAAGATGGCTTAAGGCTCTTATGCTTTGGTTTTTGTTTTGGGCCTACTATCTGCTTCCGTTTAAGGAACTTGGAAAGGACACCATTCGGGTTGGTTCCTTTGCTTCCAAAGGATCTACTCCCTTGGAGAGTTTCCATTTCTATTGTTTCAATTTTATTAAGAGAATTGCAATGGTATCATCCGTTAGTAGTTGCAAAGATTGAGGTGATCAATCTCAACCTCACGTCTACCAACAGCGCACCATGGTCGGGTTCTTATTTTCACCGAAAACCATTGTTCGATTGTTCAATCTTGGTTGATCTCGGCGTGGATACTTGGTAAGGTTGTCATGATTTGCTTTTCTCGCGGGCGACCGTTCAGGAATCTTGTTGATAAGGCTCCCAGTAGGTTTCGGACTGCCAAAGTCTGGTTTAGCTTTTCAGGGTGATGAGCATTTTATTTCCCATTTTTCCTTGCATTATTTTACTCCTATTATTGATACTTGTTGCCTATTTGACATTGTTTAGCTTGATTTAGTGATTTAGAGTTTATTGGACTACTATTCTGAATATTGTTTAATTTGGGATTATTTAGCCTAATTAATTCTATTTCTATTTCCAGGTCATATTTGGCACAAGGGCTTTTTGGACATTTTGGGAATGAAGATTTAATGTTGGAAGAGAAGATATATGATGAAGTGAAGATTGTAATCTATCTTTAGGATTAGTTGAGATTTAGCTATATCTTTTAAGATTTAGATTTTATCTATAAGATATTTTTAGATTTAATTTAGAGATAAGCTTTCCTTAGGATTTGGGCCCATGATTTAGGCCCGTTTTGTGATTTAAAAAGCCAAATTCGTGTAAACCCTGAGAGACCTTCCATTCACGTTTTTTACATTCTCTCTCATAGAGAAGGCTTAGTTTTGCTCTCCAAGCTTGTGGAGGCTGCTAGGGTTTCTCTCTCTTCTCTTTTCTACACGTTTTTGGTATTTTTCTTCATGGAAGGCTAAACTCTTAGGTTAAATCCCTTTGGTAATGTATCACATACTCTTGAGGTTTTGTTCTTAATGCTATTTCGTTTTTATTCACTGTTTTCATGCTTATTGATATGTTATGGTTCGCTTAGTTCCATTATATAGAGATAATCCATGTGTATGAATGCTTAATTTATGCAAACTCGTAAAAACTCCATGCTTTGGCTTTTAATGCTTAATTAGAGGTTTGGGTTTTGGGGTGAGAATTGAATTTTCGCTTAGTATTTAATTCTCACGAGTTGGACAGTGAAGAGGAAAGAAATTGATCTTTTGTGACCGATGATAGAGTTGTGAACGCGAGCCAAAGGGGTTTATCCGCTTTTCCTTATCTGTTACTTCGTTTTGATTTCAATTATTCAATACAAAACCCCCCCTATTTTCTATGCATACTATGTGTTTGACCTTTTGCTTGATAAGATATTCCTTGGGAGACGACCTAGGAGTCACTTCCTAGTACTATACTTAAACTGTTTTTATTTGTATCGGGTACGGCCTCGATCAAATTTGGCGCCGTTGCCGGAGAATATCGGTTCTTGCCAAAGGTCATTAGTAGTTAGTTAGTGTTGTAGTTAGTATAGTTATTATAGTGTGTCGTGTCTGATTTAGGGTCTAGTAGTCAATTCTGATAACCGGTTGAAGTTGCACTGTTTGCTGTTTTGCTATTTTGTTGCAATTAGTGTATTTGATTGATTCTGTGGTTGCTAGTTCACATAGTTGTGGGTGGAATTTTTGCACGAAAATTTATATCCACACTACTTTTATCATATAAAAAGGTTTTGAGGCACCACGATCACTCAGATCATCACTGGTTGTGAGTTCCAGAAAAATTTTCCAAGTTTTAGCAGCACTTTCTTCAAATCGTCGCAACTTTTGACCCGTAACTCGGAATTTGACGAATTTTATATCAAATCGAAGGGAATTTTCTGAATAATCTGATTTTTATCACTTTGTCAAAAAACTCCTTCGTCTGGATCCTGAAAAAGCCGTTTTACTATTTCTTTTTTATTTTACAAGTTTTATTTTCTTAGTTTTTGGTCTCTGATTTAATTGTTTGACTTGGTTCCCTTTTGAATTTTGTCCTCAAACTTTTTGTGGTATGTTTTCATGATTTTAGGGTACTGAAAAAAATAAAGGAAAAAATTTTAAAAAATAAAAAAATTTTGTTGCCTATTTTGGTCATGTATATTAGTGACAGTTTGCTATGCTTAATGGTGTTCTGTTCAGTACATGACTAGGGGCAACCCAAGCTACTTTCATCCATATAACCCTGAAATTGATAGAACTTATCACAGACTAGTTAGACAAAATAGGAACCAGTCCATAGGTAGTGAGTCTATTGAGTCTTTACATAGTGAGTCTGCTTATAAATTCTGATTCTTATTCTGATTATTCTGAAAATATGGCTCAACCTCCACCACGTGAGAGGACATTGAGGGAGCTGGCTGCACCTGATTTCACTATTGAAGATTTGTGCATCCAGTATCCCGATGACCCGTATGAGCTAAGGTCTGGACTAATTCATTTGTTGCCCAAGTTTAATGGTCTTGCAGGTGAGGATCCTCATAAACATCTCAAGCAGTTCCATATTGTCTGTGCTACTATGAAACCACATGATGTGCAAGAGGATCATGTTTGTCTTAAGGCATTCCCACACTCCCTAGAGGGGCTAGCCAAGGATTGGTTGTACGATCTGGCCCCTGGTTCTATCACAGTCTGGGATGACCTGAAGAGGGCATTTTTGGAGAAATTCTTCCCTGCATGCAGAACAACAGCAATCCAAAAGGATATATCAGGCATCAGGCAACAAAGTGGAGAAAGTCTCTACGAGTATTGGGAGAGATTCAAGAGACTGTGTGAGAGCTGCCCCCACGATCAGATCTCAGAGCAGTTGCTTATTCAATATTTCTATGAAGGTCTCAACCTCATGGAGAGAAACATGCTTGATGCTGCCAGTGGTGGTGCCCTAGGAGACATGACACCTTTAGAAGCCAGAGTCAAGATTGAGAAGATGGCTTCCAATTGTCAACAATTCCATGCAAGGGGCAACAACGATGCAATCATAGTGAGAGGAGTGAATGATGTTGGCACAAGTTCTGGTAAGGTTGAGAAGCTTGAACAGAAGATAGATTCACTTACAACTTTGGTCACTCAATTGGCCATCAACCAGAAGAAGTTGTCCCTGCCTGCTAGATTATGTGGCATATGCACATCCGCTGAGCACCCCACAGATGCATGCCCTTCTGTGCAGCAGCAGCAGCCCACGACTAGTGCTGACCAACCTGAGGCATATGCCGCCAACATCTTCAACAGTAGAAACCAGCAGCCACAGCCACAGAACTTTGATCTCTCTACCAATAGATACAACCCTGGTTGGAGGAACCATCCCAACCTGAGATGGTCTGATCAGCAGCAACCTTCACAGGTTCAATTTCAGAACAATTCTAGACCACCATATGTACCTCCTCCAGTCCAGCAACAGAGACAACAACAGGCTAATTCTGCACCACCAGCTCCTAGTACTGAGCAGCAGCCTTCATTGGAAGAGCTGATGAAACAGATGACCATGCAAAATCTCCAATTCCAACAGGAAACTAGAGCATCCATTCAAAGACAAGAGGCCTCCATTCAATCTTTGACCAATCAGATGGGACAGATGGCAACAACAATCAACACTATGCAATCTCAGAATTCTAACAAGTTGCCATCCCAAACAGTGATCAATCCAAACCAGAATGTGAGTGCCATTAATCTAAGGTCAGGGAAGCAGATTGTCACACCCACACCAGAATCTGACCTCAACAAAGATGATCTAGTTTCAACCAACAAGAAGAGCCAAATGGTCGAGGAGAGTGAGCACACAAGTACCAGAAAATGCCATCCAGCTCAGCCTTCCACAAGCACAACACCTGCTGCTGCCCAACAACCACCCCCCATTCCTCTTCCTTTCCCACCAAGGGGGGTGACTCAAAGCAAGAAAATGGAAGAGATTGACAAAGAGATACTTGACACATTCAGGAAGGTGGAAGTCAACATACCCCTTCTTGATGCAATCAAGCAGATTCCAAGGTATGCAAAGTTCTTGAAGGATCTATGCACACACAAACGGAAGCTCAAGGGCAATGAGAGGATCAACATGGGAAGAAATGTCTCTGCTCTTATAGGTAAACCTGCCCCTCATATTCCTGAAAAGTGTAAGGATCCTGGAACTTTCTCTGTGCCTTGTATCATAGGTAATACTAAATTTGAGAATGCTTTGCTAGATTTAGGAGCATCTATTAATGTTATGCCTATGTCTATTTTAAAATCTCTTTCACTTGGACCCCTTCAACCTACGGGTGTGGTTATTCACTTGGCAAATAGATCTACTGCCTACCCCGCAGGTTTGATAGAGAATGTCCTGGTTCGGGTTGAAGAGCTTATCTTTCCTGCTGATTTTTATATTCTTGATATGGAAGAGGACACCTCTCGTAGTGCTGTCCCTATCATATTAGGGAGACCATTTTTGAAAACAGCCCGAACCAAGATAGATGGGCATGCAGGTACACTTTCCATGGAATTTGATGACAGTGCGGTTCGATTCAATATTTTTGATGCTATGAAACATTTTTCTGATGACCACTCTGTCTTTCATGTTGACTTGATTGATTATCTGATTGATGAGCATGTTCTAGACTTTTTGCATGATTATGATTTGCCATCTTTCACTAGCTCATTTACTTGTTCTGCATGTTCTGATTCCGAAATGTGCACTGCATGCATTGAAATTGACCAGTTTTTAAATTCTGCTACTGCATCTGTTGATTCATATGATATAGATTCAGATCATGCTAACCCCATTTCTATTTTGCATGAGTCTAATTCACTTGTTCAGGTGCAGGCAGCAGAATCCAATTCTGCTGCTCCTTTAGTTCCATCTGTGATGCAGGCACCTTTATTGGACCTGAAGCCCCTTCCTCCTCATCTCAAATATGCTTACTTGGAGGCTGAGCAGAAACTTCCAGTGATCATCTCTACCTCCCTTTCTGTTGATCAAGAGAAGAAGCTGCTGGATGTGATTAGAGCAAACAAAAGGGCAATAGGATGGACTTTGGCAGACATACCTGGTATTAGCCCCTCCATGTGCATGCATCGGATTTTATTGGAGGATGGGGCTAAACCAGTGAGACAACCCCACAGACGGTTGAACCCCCAGATTCTTGATGTGGTGAAGAAAGAGGTCACCAAGCTGCTGCAAGCTGGCATTATCTACCCCATTTCAGACAGCACTTGGGTAAGCCCGGTTCAAGTAGTTCCCAAGAAGTCTGGGGTGACAGTTGTCAAAAATGAGAAGGATGAGCTGATTCCCACTAGAGTGCAGAACAGTTGGAGAGTCTGCATTGATTATAGGAAGCTCAACCAGGCGACCCGCAAAGATCACTTTCCTCTTCCCTTCATTGATCAGATGTTGGAGCGCCTGGCAGGTAAATCTCACTATTGCTTCTTAGATGGTTTCTCTGGTTATTTCCAAATCTGTATTGCACCAGAGGACCAACATAAGACTACATTTACCTGTCCTTTTGGTACATTTGCTTATAGGAAGATGCCTTTTGGCCTATGCAATGCTCCTGGCACTTTTCAAAGATGTATGATGAGTATTTTTAATGACTTACTTGAGCATTGCATAGAGGTCTTCATGGATGATTTTAGTGTATATGGTTCCTCTTTTGATGCATGTCTTGATAGTTTGTCTAAGGTGCTTAATAGGTGCATTGAGACTAACCTTGTCTTGAATTTTGAAAAATGTCATTTTATGGTAGAACAAGGCATAGTCTTAGGGCACATTATTTTGCATATGGGCATAGAGGTTGACCCTGCTAAGCTGCATGTAATATCACATTTGCCTTACCCCTCTTGCATGCGAGAGGTGCGTTCTTTTCTTGGCCATGCAGGTTTCTATCGCAGGTTTATTCAGAACTTTAGCAAGATAGCCCTTCCACTATCCAACTTGCTTCAAAAGGATACCGCATTTGAGTTTGGAGACCAATGCAAGAAGGCATTTGATGAGTTAAAGAGAGCACTCACCACCACTCCCATCATCCAACCACCTGACTGGACTCTCCCATTTGAGCTCATGACTGATGCCTCGAATTATGCTTTGGGAGCAGTTCTCTCCCAAAGGGTTGGTAAGCTGTCTCATGTGATTTATTATGCATCTAGGACTTTAGATTCAGCACAAGTTAATTACACCACAACTGAAAAAGAGCTGTTAGCCATTTTCTTTGCACTTGATAAGTTTAGATCATATCTGTTAGGTTCTAAGGTTGTAGTGTATACTGATCATGCTGCTCTGAAGTATCTTTTGAAAAAGACAGATTCCAAACCTAGGTTGATTCGGTGGATGTTGCTCCTCCAGGAGTTTGATCTTGAGATTCAGGATCGGAGCGGTGCACATAACCTTGTCGCAGACCACTTGAGCAGAATAGAGAGAGAGGAGGATGCATTTCCTATCCGGGATGACTTCCCGGATGAGCAGCTTTTAGTTTTGCATGTTTCACATCCCCCTCCCCTTACTCCTTGGTTTGCTGATATTGTAAATTATATAGTTGCATCTGTTTTTCCACCCTTGGCATCCAAAGCTCAAAGAGACAAATTGAAGAGCGATGCCAAGTATTATGTATGGGATGACCCCTATTTGTGGCGTTTTTGCAGCGATCAGGTCATTCGCAGGTGCATTCCAGACCAGGAGATCCAATCGGTTCTCCAATTTTGCCATGCTTCACCAGTTGGAGGCCACCTTGGCACTCAAAGGACAGCACGAAAGGTGCTGGATTCTGGATTTTATTGGCCTACCATCTTCAAGGATGCAAGCAAAATCTGCAGCTCATGTGAGCAATGTCAAAGGGCAGGAGGCACCCTATCTTGGAGGCAACAGATGCCGCAACAACCTATGTTGTTCTGTGAGGTGTTTGATGTCTGGGGTATAGATTTCATGGGCCCCTTTCCTGTTTCTTTTGGTTTTTATTATATCTTACTTGCTGTGGATTATGTATCCAAATGGGTGGAAGCTAAGGCCACCAGGACTAATGATGCTTAGGTTGTTGTAGATTTTGTCAGGACTAATATCCTTTGCAGGTTTGGCATACCTAGAGCCATAGTCAGTGATCAAGGCACACACTTCTGCAATAGATCCATGCAAGCTTTGCTCAAGAAGTATGGGGTTGTGCACAAAGTTTCTACACCATATCACCCCCAAACCAATGGGCAAGCTGAGATTTCAAACAGAGAGATCAAGCGGATTTTGGAGAAGATGGTGAAGCCTAATAGAAAGGATTGGAGCACACGATTGGAGGATGCTCTATGGGCCCATCGGACTGCTTACAAGGCACCCATAGGGATGTCACCTTATCGGGTTGTCTTTGGTAAGGCATGCCACCTGCCTGTGGAGATAGAGCACCGTGCATATTGGGCTGTGAAGCAATGTAACTTAGCTCTTGATCAAGCGGGTGAGGAGAGGAAGCTGCAGTTGAGTGAGCTAGATGAGATCCGTTTGGAGGCGTATGAGAATTCCAAGTTCTACAAAGAGAAGACCAAGAAGCTCCATGATAGCTCAATTTGCAGAAAGGAGTTCTTGGTTGGTCAAAAAGTGTTGCTCTACAACTCTAGGCTTGGAATCATGAGTGGAAAGCTCCGCTCTAAATGGATTGGACCGTTTGTAGTCACCCAGGTGTTTCCTTATGGCACTGTGGAGATCAAGAGTGAGTCCACAGACAAGAGCTTCAAAGTCAATGGCCACCGACTCAAGCCTTTCCTAACTACCCCTTCTTTGGATGATGCACCTGTGGAGGAAGCCTCATTGGTCGACCCCATTTTTGACCCACCATGATTTAGGGAGTCTTCTTTTCTCCTTCTTTACTACTTTTATTCCACTTGTCTATATCTGTCTGATTCTGCTATTTGTTTTCCATTGAGGACAATGTGTGATTTAAGTGTGGGGGGGAGAGTAGTTTAGGTTGCATATTTTTGCTTTGATTTTTTAGGTTTTGCTAAGTTTTGGGCATTTTCTTGCATGTTTTTGCTTCATTTTAGTAGAGTCTTGGTATCTTGTGTCTGAATTCATGCATTTATGTGTGTAAAGTTGCTTTTGATAATTAAGAGGTGGTAACACTGTGATAGAATTGTCCCTTTTGTGAGGATTTGAGCCTTAATTGTGGGTGGATTGCTATATATGCCACCTAATTTTTCTTTCATGTGTGATTGCACTCTGGATTACTTGCACTCTAGAACTTCACTTGACTCTTGTTGATACTTGATATTCCCATGCACATTTTGAAATGATTTAGGCATTGTTTTTTCTTGAATAAGCCACTAGTCATATGAGCCTACCTTGAATGAATTTATCCTTTGATAGCCCCTTTGAGCCCTTATATCCCTTTTCTTTGTTCTTTAGCTCATTACAAGCCTATGACTGAAAAACCATGATTGTCCTAACCTTAGGGAATGTTGGAGCTTTGGAATTGTTTTGGGAATGGGTATTAAGTAAGCGAGGGTGCTTTGTTCTTCATCTCTTGTGAGTTCTGGGTTTTGCCTCTATGGTCGGTGATGTAATTATGGCTTTATCTCATTATGCCATTTTTGTTGTTTCATCTTCCCTTTCGTTCATGAAGTTCTGCAATGAAAAATAAAAAAAAATAAAAAAAAAATAAAAAAAATTTGAAAAAATGAATGATGAAAAAAAAAGGAAGAAGAAGAAAAAAAAGGAAAAAAGAAAGAAAAAAAAATAAAAGGTTGATTGAGGCATAGAGGATTGGAATTAGAGGTTGTTGTTATGTTTACCATTTCATTCTGGGGTGGATTGTGCTTATTTTTTTACTTATTCCCCATTGCTCCTCTATTCCCTGGGTTTTAGCTACATTTCCCATATTTTTATCCTTCCCTGTCCTTGGCCCCATTACAACCCTGAAAAGACCTTTTTGATCTTAATGTGCATGTGTATTGATTGTTGATGTTAGAGGCTTGTCAAGCTTATGGTTGTGTTTGTTTTTCATGATGTGCCTTGAGTGTAAACACTGATTAACCTTAAACACTTGAGTGTAAACACTATTGAGTGATCCTTGTGAGTTTCTATCATCTTTGTGACTACCCTCTTGATGTCATTGGTTTTCTTTGCATATTTGAAATAATTGGATGATGTTCATGGATGCCTTGATTCTTTGGTCCTTATTTTCTTCGTGTGCTCGATTTTGCCCATTTCTTTGCATTTCCTAGAATTCATTGTGAAGTATGTAATCTCTTAGGTTTGCATTCATTAGTTTTAGTAATCTTGTTGCATGATTCACTTTGGTGCATATTGATTTTCTCGGTCCTAATTCTTAGTTTTGCCCAGGAGTGCAAAAGGATAAGTGTGGGGGTATTTGATGAGCATTTTATTTCCCATTTTTCCTTGCATTATTTTACTCTTATTATTGATACTTGTTGCCTATTTGACATTGTTTAGCTTGATTTAGTGATTTAGAGTTTATTGGACTACTATTCTGAATATTGTTTAATTTGGGATTATTTAGCCTAATTAATTCTATTTCTATTTTCAGGTCATATTTGGCACAAGGGCTTTTTGGACATTTTGGGAATGAAGATTTAATGTTGGAAGAGAAGATATATGATGAAGTGGAGATTGTAATCTATCTTTAGGATTAGTTGAGATTTAGCTATATCTTTTAAGATTTAGATTTTATCTATAAGATATTTTTAGATTTAATTTAGAGATAAGCTTTCCTTAAGATTCGGGCCCATGATTTAGGCCCGTTTTGTGATTTAAAAAGCCAAATTCGTGTAAACCCTGAGAGACCTTCCATTCACGTTTTTTACATTCTCTCTCATAGAGAAGGCTTAGTTTTGCTCTCCAAGCTTGTGGAGGCTGCTAGGGTTTCTCTCTCTTCTCTTTTCTACACGTTTTTGGTATTTTTCTTCATGGAAGGCTAAACTCTTAGGTTAAATCCCTTTGGTAATGTATCACATACTCTTGAGGTTTTGTTCTTAATGCTATTTCGTTTTTATTCACTGTTTTCATGCTTATTGATATGTTATGGTTCGCTTAGTTCCATTATATAGAGATAATCCATGTGTATGAATGCTTAATTTATGCAAACTCGTAAAAACTCCATGCTTTGGCTTTTAATGCTTAATTAGAGGTTTGGGTTTTGGGGTGAGAATTGAATTTTCGCTTAGTATTTAATTCTCACGAGTTGGACAGTGAAGAGGAAAGAAATTGATCTTTTGTGACCGATGATAGAGTTATGAACGCGAGCCAAAGGGGTTTATCCGCTTTTCCTTATCTGTTACTTCGTTTTGATTTAATTATGTTTTGATTTCAATTATTCAATACAAAACCCCCCTGTTTTCTATGCATACTATGTGTTCGACCTTTTGCTTGATAAGATATTCCTTGGGAGACGACCTAGGAGTCACTTCCTAGTACTATACTTAAACTGTTTTTATTTGTATCGGGTACGGCCTCGATCACAGGGAAGCTAGAGATGGTTGCTAGGGTGAACTTGATTCCCTCAAGAACTTCGTGTGAAGGATCCAAAGAAGGTACCGTTCAAGTCGACTTACTTTATTCTAATGGTGGTACTTCTCATGAAATCTTATGTCGGATTGGTTCTTGTGCTACTTCGAAGCTTTCAATGACATTGACAATCGACAAGCGCGAAGATCGAGATGGTCAGTCTCAATCTCACATTTATCAATAGCAACTTCATCGTCAGGTTTTTTGACGATATCATCACTTAATAGTTGCAAGAGTAAGGATGACCAATCCTACCCTTACACTCTATTAAACGACAACACCATTGAGGGATCCAGTTGAGTTCAAACTAACGTCCTATAGTCTATATATATATGTATTCCTATTCGCCTAACTTATACACTTGACTATCCATATCGGTTACTCGCTTGGTGAGTAAACCACAAGAGTTATGAGTTCAAACTCCAAAGGTCGAGGAAAAACTGCTCTGATACCAAAATGTAACACTCTCACTTTTATTGGTTAATTTTAGGTTTTAAATAAAATCAGAGTTTGAAAATTTCTTTTTAATTATTTTATTTATAAAAATTCTTAGGAAAATCCGGCAGAGTTTCCTCTGTTTTTCGGACTTTCCCAAAGTTTCTTCGTAAAACCTGTCAGTCCAGAATATTTAAAAACATAGCGCACAGTAGATAAAATATCCAGATCAGATCCTAGTGCCCAAGTAGTACAAGTTCAGGGCGTACAACTATTACATATTTTAAATTGCAAAATAGCTGTCCACTCAAAATAATATATACATATACATATATATATTCACTCCACGTAGTGGAATGAAAATCCTGCTTGGCCATGTCCCATGTAAGCTCCACTTCCGTACCTGTAAAAATATAGCAAGAAGGGTAGCATTACACAGAACTTAAAAAGATAGAGCCTAAAAGAGACATAGAAATAAGCCAAGTCTACCCAATTCTTAACTTCCTTTATTCATTTAATTAATCTCTTCTAGATCTTTACTTATTCTCACATTCATTTAATTTTCTATTCTCTTATCATTCTCTCATTTCCATACTTTATCCACTTTCCATTTTCCACTTATACTTAGCATTTCCATAATTACTACCCTTATTTATTTCCTCTAGTTCCTATATCATTCCCATTGTTCACTTTCTTATTTCATTTTCCAGTATTCATTCGATTATCCATTTTTCCTTTCCCTTACCATTTTCATTATCTTTTCCATTTTTATTTCCTTTTTATTCCATTGTGTGTAACCTCAAACAGAGATCTACACATACCCGTGTACGCAACCGCAGACAGACGATCTGCATACACTCATAATTTGTCTACGATGTATGCAACCACAAGCAGATGATCTACATACACCTACTATTTATTTACGAGGTATGCAACCACAAGCAGATGATCTGCATACCCCCACCACTTATTTACGATGTATGCAACCACAAGCAGATGATCTGCATACACCAACAATTTATTTATGATATATGCAACCACAAGCAGATGATCTGCATATATCCACCATCTTATCCACAACTTTATTTACGATGTATGCAACCACAAGCAGATGATCTTCATACACCCACAATTTTATTTCCGACGTATGCAACCACAAGAAGATGATCTGCATACGCCCACCATTTATTTACGATGTATACAACCACAAGCAGATGATCTGTATACACCCACAACTTATTTACGATGCATGCAACCACAAGTAGATGATCTGCATGCACCCACAAGCAGATGATCTGCATGCACCCACAATTTTATTTACGATGTATGCAACCACAAGCAGATGATCTGCATACACCATTAGCCCATTTTCTTTTATTTATTTTCGTTTTAAGTGTTCCTCTTTATTAATGTAAATCTTGCTTTTACTTAACTCTTATCCTGATCATATACTCTATATTTTAACTCTCATGATTAGTTATTAGTTATCTCCTTGTTTCCCTTATCTCATATTTTTATTTACTTAGTATTCCTATTCCATTACTCTCTTTTAATTAATTACCCTTTTTAACTTAGCTCAATTCCCCTATCATTTACAACATTTTATCTAACTTCCCTAACAACGTACTCTCTCTTTACTTTGGTATCTTTTTATTAATTTCTTTTACCGGTTATCTACTTTTCTTTATATCTAATTCATGATTTTATTTCTATTTCCATATTCGACTCCACACATATTCCGTATTCCACATACTAATCCCTCTTTTATCCCATTTAAATCTTCACTTACTATTTTACTTATTATCTTTCATCTTATTAGTTCTACTCTTTTTGCCTATTACACTTTCCCTTTATTCTTTTACTCCCAACTTTAGTTAGTTCTTCCTTAACTAATTTCCCTTAGTTTTCCTACACTTCCATTCTATATTAACTCTTTTAATATTCTACCATATTCATTCACTCCGGAAATCATTCTATACATGTCCAATCTACTCCATTGTCATTTTAAATAAATCATTTATATTTGCGGGGACTACCCTAAGGTTCATTAACTTATTCCTTAATTACCCTATTCTTAGTTACCACTATAAACTAATAGAATTTACTTTTTAAATAGAGGTAATACGACCCTTCTTACATCGGGCTTTTTAAATAGAACCTGGATTTTAGCTCGGCGACGATGACGGCGTCGGTGTTGCTCCTCGTTAGCGGGAACGATCGCGACTGGACCGGGGCAAGAGCTTCGAGCTTCAAGGTTCCCGACACGAGCCCGGCACGATCACGAGCCAATAACGGCGTCGGTGAGATCCATGTAGAGAGAGAGGGCTCACGGTGAGAGAGAGAGAATGGAAAAGGGAGGGGTTTATGGTTATGGTGATGGATCGGGACAGTGGTGGTGGCGGCTCATGGCGGTTGTGGTGGCCGGTGAAGTGGCGGTGGTGGCTCTTGGCGGCGGTGGGTTGTGGTGGCAAGGAGGCGGAGAGAGAGATGGGGGAAGAGAGAGAAAGAGGTCAAGAGGGAGGATAGGGAGTGGATCTATGGGGAGGAGGAAGAGCAAGGAGGTGGGGCGGCCTTGGGGCTCCGCTGGTGGTGGTTGGGGGTGCTGGACGGAGGAGGGAGAGGGAGAAGGATGCAAGAAATGGGGTTTGGGGGGCCATTTCCGCACCATTTATGGTGCTGGTGCGAGACAGCTTCGCGTCGCGCGCCTGGGCGAGGCCTCCTGCTCGCCTGGGCGAGTTTGCTCCTGTGGGGAGGGTCTGATGCGCGCCTGGGCGAGCTGTTGGCGCGCCTGGGCGAGGGTCTGTTGACTTTTATGTTGACTACACCATAACTTCTTCGTTAACCGTCGGATCTTGCCCAAATTTGAAGACAAGCTTCTTAATTCCTTAAACTTCATATCCAAGGGTGGAATTTAATTTCTTAGCATCCTATAATAAATTCCTAATTTTCTCTTTTCGGTTGATTTCTAACATCTAAAACGCCAATTTAACTCCCGATTTTCGCCTAGATAATTTTGCCCCTTGCTACCAATGTCTCCTACACAACCCCTAATACTTATAATTACCACTCACCTTGCTCCCAAAATTCTTTAAGCAATTAATCTATCCATTCCTTACACTTTAAACTTATTAATTCACTAATTATGCTTGGATTTAAATTAGGGATGTTACAGAATTCTTCGTTTCAAAACGAGAATTTGCATACCAAAGAATCCGGAAGTCAAGAGATTAATCTTGGATGAAGCACATAAGAGTCAAATGAGTATTCACCCAGGATCAACTAAGATGTACCAAGACTTGAAGAGCATGTTTTGGTGGTCGGGTCTCAAGAAAGATGTAGCAGATTATGTAGCTTCTTGTAAAATCTGTCAGAAAGTTAAGATGGAATACCAGAAGCCTGGAGGAAAATTGCAACCCTTGGATATCCCACAATGGAAGTGGGATAGTATCCCTATGGATTTTGTGGCAGGATTGCCAAGAACAGTTGCAAACCATGATGCAATCTGGGTAATTGTGGATCGTTTGACTAAGTCAGCGCATTTCATTATGGTGGATATGCGTTATTCTTTGGAGAAGCATACCCAGCTTTACATCAAGGAAGTGGTACGATTTCATGGGGTACCATCCAGTATTATTTCTGATCGCGATCCGAGGTTTATGCCTAGGTTTTGGTTGAGTATACATCAAGCTTTGGGGACAAGGTTGAAGATGAGTTCAGCTTACCATCCTCATACTGATGGGCAGACAGAAAGGACCATTCAATCATTGGAAGATATTCTACGAGCTTGTGTAGTGGAAGAACAAGGAAGTTGGGATCAAATTTTGCCACTTGCTGAATTCACAAACAACAATAGATATCATGCAAGTATTGGAATGGCACCGTTCGAAGCATTGTATGGAAGGAAATGCCAAACCTCGCTATGCTGGTTCCAAGTGGGGGAGAACCTGTATCTTGGTCCTGATGTGGTGCAGCAGATGACTGAAAAGATTCGGATGATTCAGGAGAAAATCAAGACTACTCAGAGTTGCCAGAAAAGTTATGCCGACAAAAGAAGAAGACCTCTAGAGTTTGTAGAAGGCGACCATGTGTTCCTTAGGATTGTACCGATGAAGGGAGTGAGTAGAGCTTTGAAACCTCAAAAGCTTTCACCTCAGTTTATAGGTCCCTACCAAATCCTTAAGAGAGTAGGTCCTGTAGCTTATCAAATAGCTCTACCACCATCCTTAGCCAATTTGCACAATGTTTTTCATGTTTTCCAATTGAAAAAGTATGTGCACGATCCAACCACAATCCTTCAGATTCGTCCTGATGACCTAACCCTGCGAGAAAACCAAACCTTTAATGCAGGCCCAGTTAGAATTGAAGATAGAAGAATTAAGAAGCTTAGAGGAAAGGATATTCTTCTAGTCAAAGTCGTTTGGCAAAGTGGAAATGTATATGAAACAACTTGGGAATTATAAGATAAGATGCGTAGAGATTATCCTGAGTTGTTTATGTAGGTTGAATTTAAGGGACGAAATTCCTATTAAGTGGGGGAGTAGTGTAACACCCCAAATTTTCATTCCCTGATGTAATAAAATTTTAATCTTGAAAGTTATTCATAATTATTTTCTTAAACTAAAAATATTCCTTTTATAGATAATTTAGATTAAATATGTGATTATGTGTGTGCATGTGCTGAGTGTAAATGCATAAGAAATATTTTAATAATGAATATTATGTAAAAATAGGGTTTTTTCATATTAGTCCCTAGTTTAGGACCTAGAAGTAATATTAGAAAGGTTTTGGAGGGAAGGGAATTAAAATAATTATTTTTCAAATTTTAGCCAAAATACTCGAGTAGCCTAAAAAAGACTCGAGTATTCTGGTCAGAGTTGCACTCGTTAGTGCGTTTGATGAGTCAACACTCAACGATTTCCTTTCATTGACACGAAGCCCACTTATCTGAACCTCCTGGATGTCGTGTCGACTTGCATGAAGGCTCGATTGGTGTATAAAAACCGATTGTTGACGAGATTTCCCTATTTTGGTCGAATTGCTCCATGAATTTGAGGTCTAGGGTTCCTAATTTCGTCTCCTTCATTCTCTTTCGTTTCTGAGTGTTGATTTCAGTGTTATACACCATTGTAAAGATCACATCACGAGCTTTACAAAGACATAAAAATTGTGAGTTGAGACTTCGTGAGGAGGAAGAATCAAAGCTTGAAAGTGAGGCGTCCTTTGTTGTCAAAGTTCAGAAACTGAGGTCTGGAGCTTACTTTGAGCTCAGATTTTGGTAATTTATGAGTCCTACAACCCTCAAATTCATTCCTACCTTTAGTCTATGTTGCAGAGAATAGTTCCTAACCAATTTCCCCAATTGTTAAACTGAATTTGCATGTCAAAATCTTTGGTTTTGGACTCTGTTCAAATGTGGCTGCATGGAAACGGTTTTGTGGGTTAGAGTGTTCCAGACAATTTCTATGCAATTTCCTAGTTGATTCACGACCTAGAGGTAAGGGTGAAGCTATACATTCACTAGAATAAGTTTAATTTGTTAAATTTTAAGTGTACAGTCACCATGAGACTCTATGGGCATAAATTGAATTAGGTTTATGGCTTGGAGGCCTCTCTGAGTTTAAATGTTGTTTTGAGCAAGTTCTATATGTTGCACGCAAGCTGTATCAAAGTTATTTTCATGCTAAAAATGTTTAGAATTGAATTTGATATGCTAAGTTGTTGAGAATGTGATTTTATGCATAATTGATGCTCAAATCCAACTCTGTGTAATATGATGTCATATCTGTGTTGGAACATGTCTATTATATATAATGTTAACTCTATTGAGAATTAGTTTTGATTGAATTTGATTAGAATTGAAAATGGTGTGTTAAAACTCAAGTTTCAGTGTTATTTGTCTGTCTAGACTCGAGTCTTTGACTCGAGACTCGAGTATTTCGGACGCACCAGTGCGCCTGGTGGCACCAACACTCGAGTCTCTGGCTTAACACTCGGGTATTGATTGATTCAGCAAATGAACACTTCTGACGAACTACTCGAGTTCCGCATGAACTACTCGAGTATTCTGGGTTGACGAAGACTCGAGTATTTCATGAACTACTCGAGTATTTTTAGAAAATCTGAAACTTAAACCTTTCATAAATCTTAAGATCCACTCAAGTCTTACTAAGAACCACTCGAGTATTTTTGTACAGATTGAAACTCTACTCGAGTCTTTTAAAGACTACTCGAGTCTTTTTGATCAGAATGCTAAAATAATGCCATTTTCAACTAAGTCAAGTTTAATTAAACTCAAGAATGATTGCAAAGAACAAATCATGTTCCAAAGAAGAATTGATGTGATCAATTACATTGGTAATTACATTGGTGAATTTATTGCATGGTGCACATAATGAGATTAAAGAATAACCTTATATGGAATGTTTGTGTGTACTCATGCATGGTGTTGTGGTGATAGCATATCATTTGGTCATGTTCGAGGAGCATGAGGAGGGTACTCTGGGAGTACCAATGTGGTTACGACTTGCCTGTAGTCACATTTTGGTAATGTGGCCAGCATTGGTTGCTGCGAACGTTGGGAATTCGTCTTGGTGATGAGATGTGCACATCGATATGGATATTATGGACCACGCTCCAGGCATAGTCGTGCGGCTTGCTCGATGACACATTTTGGTAATGTGGGCAGCATGGTGGGATGATGTTTCGTCTTGGTGACGTGACGTGCACTTTGGTAGTGACGTTATGGATTATATGCCGAGCAGGTTCACTATACGTTCAAGCACGTATACAGGTTGTTTGGATGGTCATGCATGGGAGCATTAGTTGGAGAATCTCAGGACTGGAGAGATAGTGTGCAAGCATCATGTCATACAATTAATAAGTTTGATTGTTAATTAATTGGCTTGCTCATATGTTGTGCATATCACTTGATTGTTTTGGTACATGTGATTGTTTACCTGCTTTAAATTATGCTTATTCGATTATGTGGATTATATTTCTTACCCCTTATGTCCAATGTAGGTGATGGCTCGCTATCTAGCTTGCATCGAGTTGCGCCCACTCCCTAGTGGAGTGTGGTACTACGAGGACCATCGAGCCACCTATGAGGGGGAGGTAGAGGTGACCCTCTATCACCCCTACCCCTTGGATCGTGTCCGTCCTCGTAGGTTCCGCATCCCCATTATCTATACCCTGCATGTGCCCTCATTTTATGCTTAACATGGACCACCCCCGGCTCGACCAGCTCGTCGATTTCATACCTTTCGTTTTATAGCAGCTACTAGATCCCAACCCTCTGCTTCCCGAGTGATTCGTGAGGAGACTCCTTCGCCTAGTTTGATGAGTCCGATTCATGGGACTCCTTCAGTTGACCCGGTGCCCAGAGGAAGGGCTCCAACTCAGCCGAACGAGGTGGAGGAGGACCCTGAGGAGGCAGAGAGCGAGGGAGAGCCAGTCGAGCACTCCACTGGGAGCCAGTGGGGAGTTGGGGATCCACCGGGCGAGGCATAGTATAGATGGTTGGTATGTGGGACATGTGGAGCTGATGCTGGAGACTGCTGAGGAGAATCATGGATATGGAGGAGGATTATCAGACCATCACTGGGATTTCATATTTTGCTCTGTATTTATAGTGTATATATTTTTGAGAGATCTCAGTGAGGTTGTCTTTTCTTTATTCTATTTTTTATATCATGGACTTGTACTTTGATCTTTGCTACTACCACTTGGACCTTGAACTTCGATGTACTGATGATATACCTAAGTTATCTTTCATCTATATATATATAGTTATCTCTCAGTTTGACTTTACAAACCCAAGGTTCATAACTTACTTTACTTCCGCATACTCTGATGATAAATCGTATCATTCTATTCGAAAATACTTTACTTTAAGGATTTCAGTTATCAATGTCTTATTATGAAAAATATATTTTGGAGTACCACGATATAAAAAAATCCTTTCATATCTTAGAGTCTGATAACTCTCTAGTTCAATGGAAAATTTTATTTACCATCTTTTATATCCAAACCAAGTCCATATTAACTATATTATATCTTTATTCAATGATAAAAATTTTGCTAAAAGAACAAGTTTCACAAAGGGCGCTAGCTACAAAAGACTAGAAAGGTTTCCACAAAGGGCGCTCGTCTCAGTACCAGTTGTTAGAAAAGTTCCCACAAAGGGTGCTAACAACAAAAGGCTAGAAAAGTTCCCACAAAAGACGCTAGCTACAAAGGACTAGAAAAGTTCCCACAAAGGGCGCTAGTCTCAGTACCAATTGGTAGAAAAGTTCCCACAAAGGGCACTAAAGGACTAGAAAAGTTCCCACAAAGGGCGCTAGTCTCAGTACCAGTTGTTAGAAAAGTTCCTGCAAAGGGCGCTAACAACAAAAGGCTAGAAAAGTTCCCACAAAGGGCGCTAGCTACAAAGGACTAGAAAATTTCCCACAAAGGATGCTAGAAACAAAGACTAGAAAAGTTCCCGCAAAGGGCGCTAGTAACAAAAAACAAGAAGTCAGAAAAATGGCCACAAAGGGCGCCGACTACCAAAGAAAAGAGATGGCTCTTCCAGGGCCCTAGTTACAGAGGGGCTAGAAAAATATTGAAGAATTGCACAGATTTGCGCTCTGATCATGCCAAAAGGAGCACCTTGGTTTGTGCCTTAATATTGTGCCAAAAGATGCACCCAGACTGAACATGCAAATACTAAAGGCTACATATAGAGCAAAATGCCAAAATACTAAAGAAGTACAAAAATCAGCCTCTAGCAAAAGGAAAAGGCTATAAGCAGATTAGCAGAAAAGTACACCTGTTGTTTTCCAAGATATGCAAAAGAAGCAAAAAGCGCAGGTTACAAAGGGGCTAGAAAAATATTGAAGAATGCACAATAATAGCATGCAGCAAGCAAAGAATCACAAGAATTGCAACTGTTCAAACCAGAGTATAAAAGAAGGAAAAGAAGCAGAAAAGGAACACCCTTTAAAGAAACAGGAAGCTTCGCCAGATACCAACAAGAATCAAAAGCCTGTTCAAAAACCAAGAGAGCCACATATACCTGTTTCATGTCAAGTATTAACAAATATCAAGCAGAATGATGATAAAAGGAGATTCTATTCAAATGAATCCAAAACAAAGGAGTCAAATACAAAGTGCTCAACAAGCAACCCAAAAGCCTACCATCAAGGCACCAAATACAATCAAATGAAAAAGCAACAAGTCCAAGTACAAGTATCTTGATCCAAATAGCAACAAGTCAAAATGCAAATATCCTGATCCAACAACACAACAAAACAACTAGACTCTAAAAAAGCGTCCAACGAAGAAGTTGTGCAAGCAGCAGCATAGGATTCCTGTAAGGAATCAATCTCCACATCCAAGCCCACCAAGTCAGTAGTAGCTTTGGACAAAGTCGCAGACAAGTCATTAATCAGATTTTCTAGCTCAGCATGATGCTCTACCAAATGTTTCTTCTTTGCTGCCAAAGCCTCCACATCTAAACTTGTCAAGTCAGCAGTAAGGATGCACAACGCTTTGTCAAGTCTTTTTTGCTACCAAAGCATTGACATCAAAAGCAGCATGCTGACCTTTTATTTGCCTGAGGACGCCCTCGAGTCAAGGACCTGCATACTGGTGAAGCCTCAACGATTGCAAAAAATCAATAATGCAGAAAAGAGAGATTGCATCCAAAAGCATGATTCGAGTCTTGAAAGGAGGATCAACAACGGCATGGAATAAAGCCAAGTCTAACAAAAGGCGCACATGAAAAACAATAGCAGAATGTCAAAACAGTGATGTAGTCAAAATACAACAGCATGCTTGAAACATTACAATTACCAAATCTTGAAGAAGGCGTCTTGTGATGAACAATCATCAAATCTTGAAGAAGGCGTCCTGTGATGAAGTTCCATAGACATCCTCATAACAAGGTGCATCAGATGACAAGGAAAAATAACAAGCAGTACATCACAACCTGTACAGTATGAAAATGATCCAATCCAAGAGCATAATCCAGGTTTCCCAAAACAGAATTATCAAAACGACATGGTGCAGAGCATATATTTTAGCAACAAAACAATATCAAAATTGCACAAATGCATCAATGTATAGTATAAAGACAACAAAGTGCAAAGTGCATAAAAAAGAAGTCCAAGTCAGTAATATCAAAGCAAGTAACCCAAATTTACAAGAGTCAAGGCGACACAAAGCTCAACGACCACAATAGGCGCACAGGTTCCTAAAATAGAAACATCAATGTCCTCAGCAGTAAACACTACATGACAAGTCTAAGATCTGCAATAAAGTAATTCCTTCAAGCTCTTTGCCGACCTTGGATAAATCATAAGAAGCATAAAAGTGCCACCCGACACGCGTTGTAGAAAAGAAAAGTGTCCTCTATTTCAACCATTTCCCGGCTTCATGTCAATTGAGGGACGTCAGCTCTCTCTCTTCAGCCAATACAGATTATCAAGCCAGTGATCAGATCAGAATAATGCCTCCCAAGTTGGTCATTCAATTCGTTCAACAAAAAGAGCACTTAATGCACAAAACAGAAACTGCAAAATGAGAAGATTTAGAAGGTGCAAAAGTGCAAAGCGTAGAAGCTTCAGTATATAAAGCAGGCATGTAGAAGCATATAGCAAAGAAGTTGAAAAAAAAAACAAGAATTCAAAGCTCAAAGGATCAAAGTTCACCAATACACTCAGCAGTATGCAAGCTAGCACAATCCAAAAGCGAGGTTGCACATGCAATAGAAAGAAGAGCCCGCTTCCGTTTCAAATTCACAAAAGGAAGATCAATTTGAATAAGAAGCAAGTGAAAAGCGGAGTTTCATTTAACAAGGGGGCTGACCCCTCATATCAGATGTATATGCAGAAAGCAATCATGCATCGCCAAGGGCGCCTTCATGGTGTCTGAGCGAATAAAATTTCAATGGCGGTATGAAGCTTGAAGCATGTCCAATGTCCGCATCTTGATGTGCAAATACCCACCAAGGACATAAATGCAAAAACAAAGCAAAGCAATAGCCTGGAGAATCTTAAAATGCACTCACTAAAGGCGACATGGCATGACAGTAGTTAACGCTCAACAACGGCCAAAAGGGTGAATCTATTCTGTAAGCATGAATCAATCCCCTTGAGGCACAACAAAAACGAAGGCGGCCCTAACAAAAGTGATCCCATCAAAGATGGCCATATCAAAGGCAAAAAACAAGAGCCCCGTCAAGACCAAGTCATCAATGCGGATTCCCTTCATGCCCAAACACAACAGTAAAGAAACTTACAAAATCACAAGCAAGGAAAGCGTGTTCAGACGCCCTCAAGAAATGAAAAGCATAATCAGACATTCACAAGCAGCGAAATGTTCAGAAGCGGTCATAGTTTCTGATGCCTTTCAAGTAAAGCAGAAATGAAAACAAGCATCAAAAGCAAAGCATAAAGCTTACTGAATGAATACTTCCAAGAAAAAAAATTGCAACTACAATTAAAAGGCAAGACTAGTTCAAAAATCAAAGTGAACCCAGTCTAGCAGTCAACAAGCGCATTCCAAGTGATACATGAGTACAAATAAGCTGGTAACAAATTTTAATCACAAAAGCATACATTCATGAGCGCTCATGATATGCATTCATGCATAACATTCATGTCATTCATTCATACATAACCCCATGACATTTATACATGCATAAAAGTATACAAGAACTCGAGTATCACGAGACAGAGTAGAACTAGGGGGCTTGCCCTTACAAAAGGAACTCTACTATCTTCAACTCAAACTAAATTCAAAACATCTTGGGAAGTACCTATTTTCTATCAAATGTATTCTGAAGTGTGAAAACACATTTATCTGTTAACAAGTTTTTTGCAGAACTGATAATCACAGGAAATGGAGTTGTCAAAATCAACAAAAAAGCAAGTATAGTCGCCTTCAAAGAGTTTTGCATCAAAGAGAAAAACTTTTCTCTTTCATGCAAAAGGGGGCTATTGTTTCGAATGGAAAATCATTATTTTGGCTTCAGTCCATTAGGGAAAGAGTAAAGAAAAATAAAAAAGAAGCCCCAAGAAGTCATTGGCCCAAAATAGAATCAGAAGCTTTTGTGCAACCAAACCAGTAGCAGCCTCCTTCGTGCAACTGAACCAAGAGGAAAAGGGTGTCCCCAGCCTCCAGATATCCTTCCCAGCAGGAGTTCAGAGCAAAAAGACAGAGCCTCCAAAAATATCCTTCTCCAGTAAGCTATCAGTCTTGAGCCTAGCATCCATCAACAATGGTCATTCAAAAGCTCCATAAATGGAAATTTCATCATTTTACTCTATGCCAAAAGAAGTAAGTTGTCCAAAGCTCCCTGATTAAGGCAAATATTAGTGTAAACCAGTGGATAATGAAGAATCAACACAATAACCAACCAACAGAATGAAGAGGAAAAGAACGTGAAGGCCAAGCCAAGGCTCAAGCATAAAAAGAGACCTAAGGAAAAGGGGGAGGCAAGCAATCAGAGAGGAAAAACCCATAAACACTTAATTACAGAAACAACGATAAACACAACGACCCATAAAAGTAAGAGTGATCGAGGGAACTTGAGGGTGGCAAGTGAAAGGCGTCCTATAATCTTTCTTTGCCTTTAGCTTATTGTACGCTAACTTTGCAGCAAATACCCCACCTCTTGTACTCCTCTTCAAATACATAATAAAAAAAGCCATTGATTTCATTAAGTTTACAAACCCACTTGCATTTTCATTATTCTCTTTAGAATATAATTTCCTGGCAGAAACACCTATATACCCTTATGTATACATACTAATAATTCTCCTTCACTCCTTACTATGTAGTAATTAATAATTTTATCATGACTCCATTATATTATGGCATCACATATAATTGATATATCCAAAATCACATGGCACAAAATTCTTTTGCCATGCACCAACTCGTTCATAACTTTTTATATACTGTGAATTTCACTAAGTCATCTGTTGATTAATAACTATATGTCATCTTGATTATTTGTGTCAAATTTGAAAAAAAAAATTAAACATCATTGGATATATATATACATACTCAAATATCGCAATTTTCATTTATTTTTAAGACTTATATTTCGTTAATTTTGATGTATATAAATGAAGTACTAAACGACATTATAACTTTTTTTTAAAATTTGATATAGACGATCTACATGATAAAAACTTTCAATCCAACGGTTGATTCGATTAAATGTTACTTGGTGTAAAAGTTATGAGTGCTGTAATAATTGGTTTAATATAACATGGTGTAAATGAATCAACCGTTGGATTAAAAGTTTCTATTATATAGATCATCTATATCAAATTTTACATAAATTTAAACTCATTTAGTACTTCATTTATATAAATCAAAATTAACGACATATATGTCTTAAAAAGTATATGTTAATGAAGATAATCTAGATAACATATAGTTATTAATCAACGAATGAATTAGTAAAATTTATATTATATAAAAAGTTATAAATAATATAAAAGTTGGTATAGTTTAACTTGATATAAACGAATCCTCTAAATTATATTTTTTTAATTATGTATAAATGTACATAGTTGTAAGTTGAAACTTTGTTTTATCATTTGTATTTTTAGATTCTACAATAATTCCTAAAACAACTTAAGTAGATAAAAGATGAGAAATAACGGTGAAAGAGAAAATTATAAGACCTTTTACTCTTTAACAAAAGAGTTAGGATCCGTTGACACCAAGTGTAAAACATAGTAACTTACACCTTCATATAACTTTTTATATATTATGAATTTTGTCAATCCAATCGTTGAATTACATGTTATTATCATGACGATCATACATACCAAATTTCGGATCATTCGGAGATTCATAGGTATATAATCTAATAATTCATATTTACTTATATTTTAAATAATGTATTATCCGTTAAAATAGAATAGTGGGATGAAGTATCAAATAATTTTTATATTCTATGAAATTTTGTAGACTTGATCTACTTGATAATAACATATACTTCAACGTTTGGAATGACAAATTTCATAATATATAAAAAGTTATGTAAAGGTGTAAGTGACCAAGTTTTATACTTGGTGTCAACGGAGTTTGTTGTAAAATCTAGAAATTCAAATAACGTGGTACATTTTCAAATTTGTTTGAATAGTGAAAGATATGTAAAAAAGAAGGTACCGAACCCTCAAAAAGAGAAGGTATTGATACATGTATTTATTTTACTGCAATCACAAGTATTTTTTAAGTAATGATTTACTTATTTTTTTACACATTATTTTTTCTCTCTCTTTTATTATCACATAACATCATCAATTGCTTATCTCATTTATATTTTTGGTTTTTACCTTTCTATATCTTTTATTACCTCCGTCCCTATATTTACGACCCTTTTGATACTTTTATTTTGTCTATATTTATAAGATTTTATACCAACTTTTAATGATAATTAATTACTTACTTCCACAAACACCCATATTTACTTAACACTTTTTAAAATCTCAATACTATTAATAGGGGTGAATGTCCTGGATCAAGAACGGCCCTGTGGTTATGGAGGAACCAGAGGATCGTTCCTAATCAAGTTTTAATGTCGGACCTCGTAGGATTTCTGAATATCCAGTTGGGATAATCAGGATCTCCCTAGTCAACCAAGTGTGTGATTGTGTCAACTTAGGGATGGAGAAAACGTACCTTAGCCCCTATAGCATGGCGGTTCTTATAGGGGGGTTTACCTGATACGTGTGTTGTGGGCTTTCTGATAAGGCCTGTGAGAAGGTAGTGTTCGAATAGGATTAGTTTAATGTGTTGATAAGCTAACCCTTGTAAATCCTGTGATGGATAAGCACTAGCCTTTATCCCGTGATTTATCTAGTTATGCGGGAATATAGGAGTGGTTGTTAGACTATTGGGACCGTAGCTGGAGCTAATAAGGATGAAGATCCTGTGCTCGGTTCTGATCCTGTAAGCCTGAAAACCACTCTAGTGTCCCTAGCTCGGTACAACATGCTTCTGACCAGATGGTGGTCAGTGTTATCTTACTCCAGTGTTCAACTGGTCGGATCTAAGTGATATCGATCGGACCATACTCTGGTCCACTACATAAGCCTCCCATCTCCGCAAGGTGATTTGAGCTTGTGCCGAGTTAAAAGGTGAGCTGAGCAGATGACCGATCATTCTGACTTCTAAGGGGAATCCAGCTGTCGAGAGTGGTCTGTGCCCCTGACCCTCTGTCTGCACAGAGGTGACGGTTGAGTCTTTCCTTTAGTTTCCACGTGTCTTTGATTACATTGGGAACTGATACGTAACGATTTTCCTTGGAAACGGAGAGTTTCGTGCAAAAACTCTGTAATGGGCTTTAGTATCATTTGGGCCCAACATGTTTTCATAGTGGAGGGAAAGTTTAGATAGAGGGAAACGGTTGGATTCACAACTCATTTTCGAATTTCCATTTCCATTCGTGTTTTCTCTCTCTTGCGGTTTCCAGAAACTCTTTCTTTTATTCTTGTGATTCTTGCTTTCGTGAGTGCAACCAAAACCTTCTTGACGAAAACCTTCTTGATGGTTCGTGCTACTGCAACTTCCTTTTCCAAGACTTCCGAAAACTTCTCTCCAGTTGCAGACTCAGGTATTCATCTTTTCCCCCCTTTTACTAATCTTTTGATGTCGTTCTTCAAATACTGTTCGCTTTTTCTGGTTTCTGGGTTTGCATGCGTTCGTCGGTCTTTATTATTTGATTGACAGTCACGTTTAGGGGCTCTCCTATTCTTGTTAACCCGTTTTCAATTTTTTGATCATTTTTCCCTTTTTGCTTCGAAACCTATCTTGGCACGTGAATGATACCCTGTTTCTGAAAACTTTATTTTCTTGCATTGCTGGGTGATTGCTATAGTTGTTTGAGCGATTTTAGAGGAATATTCACAGTTCACGACCCCTGGGATTCCTTAACAATACTTGGGACGAATTTTCAATGGTCTGAGAAATTCTTCAATCGTAGGATCAAGTGCTACGGTTCGGATTGGAAACAACTGTTCGAATATGAGAAAGAAGTGTGCCGAGAGTTTCAAGGTTACTTGGCTAAGAAGTGGATAATAGAGACCATAGAAATAGTGTAACATCCTTGTTTTTATTAACCTAATAAGTATATTTAAGAATATCTTATTTACATGTGAGAGATGATTTTCAACTATTTTCTTATATGTATATTATGATGTTGAGCTAAACTATGTATATGTATAAGTGTTTGTAAATGTTTTCCTAAGGTATGTGTATATGTATATATATATATATATATATTACCTATGTAGGTGTTAGTATTGTAATTATATTCTTGAGTATATGAATGTATGTGTGCGTATTTGCATGTGTATGTTTATATATGTATATATATATGTACACGTAGGTTGAGCTAGGATATATGCAATTGTGCTTGTGTGCATTCCTAGGTGTTAGTATTTGTGCTTGTGTCCTTGTGTGTATGTGTGTATTTGTTATATGATCGCATCGTTAGGTTTGTATGGGGAAGTGTTCGTAGGGAAGTGTTCTAGAGTCGTTGGTGTAAGATCCATGAAGAATGTTTTGATAAATGCCAAAAGGTTTTGAACAAGCTACAAATGTGTTGATCAAGATCAAGCTCAACAAGCAACAACAAACATCAAGTTATGAAGAGAAAGCCAACTCATGAAGACTTAGTTTGGTAGTTTATGTTTTATTGTTTTATCTTTTGCCTCACAAGTCTTTTAGTTTATGAGTTTGGGTAGCGTTTCTTAGAGGGTAGTGAATCTCTTTTGATTGCATGATTATATCATATTTTGAGTATTCACTTTGCCTAAAATCAATAGGTGGCTTAAAGGTTTGAAAGAAAAGGTTTAGATTTTGAGAAAACAAGTTTTTAAGTGTTTTTTGAACTGACTACTCGATTAGCCACTTGATTACTCGAGTAGAATTTTTGTGTCTTGCGCAATTACTCGATTAAGGGGCTGATTACTAAAGTAGAATTATTCAGCCTTGCGTAAATACTCGAGTAGTAACTCAAATACTCGAGTAGTGAACAAGTTTTACACTTGTTACTCGAGTAGTAACCTTGTTACTCGAGTAACACGAGCTGTTACTGTTTTTAAATGAGTTTTTCACTTCTCAAAAGCACTTCTAACCATTCCTAACTTTGAGGTATTCTATATAAACCATTTCCTAACCTTTGTGAATCATTATTACAATTACCTATCATTTTCTTATCAATTTTACGAAGAATCAAAGCCACTCTATTCTCTCTCACTTTCTCAAGATCAAAGCTTTAACTTTTACATTCTTTGATCAAGAACCTTGAATCTCTCATGTTGATATTTTCATAGCTTTTGAAAGAGATTCATAGGATTGTTATTTTGTTTTCATTTGAGTTGTAATCTTTGCAAGAGGCAAGCTATCTACAACAATTGGAAGTCTTGGTTGTGAATCAAGCAAAGTTATATTGGAAGCCTTGATGTGGCATTTCATCAAGCACTTGGAAGCCTTGTTGTGTTAACAAGCAATTGGAAGTCTTGTAGTGAAGCAAGCATTGGAAGTCTTGTTGAGGGGATTTGGCAAGCAAGAGAAGAGGTTAGATTAGATATCAATAGGGTTACAAGGCAAGGGTGTGGTATCTCTTGTAGGCTAGCAAGAAGGGAGTCTTGTGAGGCATTTACTTGTAATTTGAGAAACTCTAATTCCTCATAGTGAAGAATCTCTCTTGGTTGAAGAGGGGACTGGAGTAGCTTTCAAGTGGATGAAAGTGAACCAGGATAAATCACTGTGTCGTATCTCTAAACTCTCTACTCTTTACAATTCAAGTCTTTAATTGTGTTCTTGATTGAAAACCTAGAAAAAGTGATTTTTCATAATTGATTGAATTGAATCTTAATTGTGCAAAATTGGTTTTGGGAAAATCATTTTCATAACCTAGGTAATCAATAAGAATATTGGTGTTAATTGTTTCCGCTGAATCTCTGGTTGTACTTGTGAATTGATTGATTTTCGTATTTGATTGAAAAGTGATTTTTCAATATACAGAGGCATTAATCGATTAGTTCATGTTATTAATCGATTAAGGCTAAAGAATTTTTTGTGAAAATCATTTGTTTTAATCGTTTTGATTTGTTTCTTGCGAAAATCTTTCAAGGTTTTTCTAACACCTATTCAACCCCCCTTCTAGGTGTTTTCCTAGTGTATCCTAGTTGTTTCACCCACCGATTGTAGGTTTCCACAATTGGTATCAGAGCTCGGTCGAAAGACACGAGCATAGAGCTTTTTCGTTAAGATCCTTTAGGAAACTACAATGGGTTCTACGAATCCTTTTGGTGGTGAAGGTGCTTCAATAAATCGCCCTCCTATGTTTGGTGGAGAGGGTTATGGTTATTGGAAAATTAGGATGAGAATCTTTATAGAAGCCATAGATGTGAACATTTGGGAAGCCATTGAAAATGGTCCTTATATTCCCTCAAAAGATGTAGAAGGTGTGCTTACACTTACTCCCAAAGATAAGTGGACCGATGATGATAAAAGGAAAATTCAATATGATTTAAAAGCAAAGAATATCATCACCTCCGCTCTATCTTATGATGAGTTCTTTAGAGTCTCCCAATGTCGTGATGCCAAAGAAATGTGGGACACCTTGCAAGTCACACATGAAGGCACTAGTGAAGTTAGCCGTGCTAGATTAAATTCTTTGATGCATGAATATGAATTGTTTTGTATGTTGCCTAATGAATCTATATGTTTTATGCAAAAGTGTTTTACTCATATTGTTAATCATCTCATTGCTCTTGGTAAAACTTTCTTGAATTGTGAACTTGTTAACAAAGTTTTAAGATGTCTAAGTAGGGAATGGCAACCTAAGGTTACCGCAATTGTTGAATCAAAGGACTTGGACACCATGGACTTAGCAACACTTTTCGGAAAGCTACAAGAACATGAAATGGAGCTTGAACGTTTGCATTTGCATGAAGAATCAGACAAGAACAAAGAAAGAAAATGAATTGCTCTTAAAGCTCAAAGGTCATATAAAAAGGAAGAGAGTTCCGATGATAATGATGATAATGAAGATTCCGATTCGGACATTGATGAAGAGGAGATGAAGCTTCTACTAAGAAAGTTCAATAAGATTCTAAGGAGAAAAGGAAGGTTGAACAAGGACAAAAGTAAAGAGAAGAATTCCCCACACTACAAGACAAAGACTTCAAAAGAAGGTATAGTTTGCCATGAATGTGGAAAGCCCGGTCATCTCAAGTACTCATGCTCTAAGTATCTCAAGAAGAAGGAGAAAGAGAAGAAAAATTCAAAATCTAAAAGGGCATACATAGTTTGGAATAGTGATGATGAAAAAGACAAGAAAAGTATATCAAATAGTTCTTCGGATGATGAAGATGCCGCTTGTCTCAACTTGATAACTCTAGTAGATGATGAAGAACAAAGTTCAAATGATGAATCAAGTTATCAAAGCGACGAAAGCGATGTAAGTCTTACTAAATCCGAAATTTCTTCCAAATATGAATTGTTGTATAATGCTTATGAAGAAATGCATGAACAATTTAAGAAACTAGCTTTGAAAAACATTGAAAGGAAGAAGCTCATTTTGAAACTTCAACAAGAGATTTTAGAACTTCAAAAGCAAGTTGATGAGCTTAATCTTCAAAATGAAACTCTTGATCTTATATATGCTAGTTCTTCTTGTGATTGTGCTAGTAGATTGAATATTGTGGTTGATTGTGAGGATTGCAAGTTGCTTAAAGATGAAAATGCTATTTTGAAAAATAAGCTTGCAAGTTTCACAAGTGGTGATATTAGATTGCGCACATTGTTAAATTTTCAAAAAGAAAATTCAAACAAGTTTGGTTTGGGTTATACTAATGCTAAGAGTAATTCTCATAGAAATGTTGTTGATTTTTCTAAAGTTAATTTTTCAAATGCACCAACATGTTTCTATTGTGGTACTCATGGACATACTTCAAATGTATGTTATATTAAAGTGCATGGTATACCTAAAGGAGATTTTGTTTGGGTGAAAAAGGGTGAGAGTCCCTACACTAACAAAAATGGATCCAAAACCATTTGGATACCAAAAAGCAAAGCATGATTGTTTTTGTAGGTATGATTGAAGAGCAAAATGACTTTCATATGTTATTCATTCATTTGCTTCTTCAATTGGTATTAAGGAGAAAATCCTACAAATTGGTAACATTCGATATTATACAATTGGTATATTCAATTTGATATTGTTGGATATTGCTTATAGTTCTCTCAATTGGTATTATTTCTTATAATGTGATATTGTTTATACTATTGAGAAAATACTATTGGTATCAAATTCTTACGATTGTTTTACAATTGGTATCATGCTATTGGTATACAATTTGTTTGATATTGATTACTCAATGATACTAATTTTAATCATTAGATGACCATCATGCTTTGGTTGTTATATCTCATTAATCTCTCTATTTTGGCTTAGATCTTATATTTCAATTGGTATATATTTCTTTTTGGTAATGCCAAAGGGGGAGAAATATGATGTTTTGAAACAAAGGGGAGAAATATATTTTTTTTTTTGAAAAATGGTATGTTTGGAGAAAGGTTGTTTGTTTTTGTTGTTTTTATGTAGGTTGAGCAAAGTTGTTGAAGATAGGGGGAGAATCAAGCTTTTATCTCAATTAGATTTCAAATGTCAAAAGCATAAATTGAGGGGGAGCAAGAGTCTCACCAAGTGATAAAATGGTTCAAGCATCAACAACTTCAATGAACTTCATAATTTCAAAACATGTTTGTCATTTTCAAAAAGGGGGAGATTGTAAGATCCATGAAGAATGTTTTGATAAATGCCAAAAGGTTTTGAACAAGCTACAAATGTGTTGATCAAGATCAAGCTCAACAAGCAACAACAAACATCAAGTTATGAAGAGAAAGCCAACTCATGAAGACTTAGTTTGGTAGTTTATGTTTTATTGTTTTATCTTTTGCCTCACAAGTCTTTTAGTTTATGAGTTTGGGTAGCGTTTCTTATAGGGTAGTGAATCTCTTTTGATTGCATGATTATATCATATTTTGAGTATTCACTTTGCCTAAAATCAATAGGTGGCTTAAAGGTTTGAAAGAAAAGGTTTAGATTTTGAGAAAACAAGTTTTTAAGTGTTTTTTGAACTGACTACTCGATTAGCCACTTGATTACTCGAGTAGAATTTTTGTGTCTTGCGCAATTACTCGATTATGGGGCTGATTACTCGAGTAGAATTATTCAGCCTTGCGTAAATACTCGAGTAGTAACTCAAATACTCGAGTAGTGAACAAGTTTTACACTTGTTACTCGAGTAGTAACCTTGTTACTCGAGTAACACGAGCTGTTACTGTTTTTAAATGAGTTTTTCACTTCTCAAAAGCACTTCTAACCATTCCTAACTTTTAGGTATTCTATATAAAGCTTTTCCTAACCTTTGTGAATCATTATTACAATTACCTATCATTTTCTTATCAATTTTACGAAGAATCAAAGCCACTCTATTCTCTCTCACTTTCTCAAGATCAAAGCTTTAACTTTTACATTCTTTGATCAAGAACCTTGAATCTCTCATGTTGATATTTTCATAGCTTTTGAAAGAGATTCATAGGATTTTTATTTTGTTTTCATTTGAGTTGTAATCTTTGCAAGAGGCAAGCTATCTACAACAATTGGAAGTCTTGGTTGTGAATCAAGCAAAGTTATATTGGAAGCCTTGATGTGGCATTTCATCAAGCACTTGGAAGCCTTGTTGTGTTAACAAGCAATTGGAAGTCTTGTAGTGAAGCAAGCATTGGAAGTCTTGTTGAGGGGATTTGGAAAGCAAGAGAAGAGGTTAGATTAGATATCAATAGGGTTACAAGGCAAGGGTGTGGTATCTCTTGTAGGCTAGCAAGAAGGGAGTCTTGTGAGGCATTTACTTGTAATTTGAGAAACTCTAATTCCTCATAGTGAAGTATCTCTCTTGGTTGAAGAGGGGATTGGAGTAGCTTTCAAGTGGATGAAAGTGAACCAGGATAAATCACTGTGTCGTATCTCTAAACTCTCTACTCTTTACAATTCAAGTCTTTAATTGTGTTCTTGATTGAAAACCTAGAAAAAGTGATTTTTCATAATTGATTGAATTGAATCTTAATTGTGCAAAATTGGTTTTGGGAAAATCATTTTCATAACCTAGGTAATCAATAAGAATATTGGTGTTAATTGTTTCCGCTGAATCTCTGGTTGTACTTGTGAATTGATTGATTTTCGTATTTGATTGAAAAGTGATTTTTCAATATACAGAGGCATTAATCGATTAGTTCATGTTATTAATCGATTAAGGCTAAAGAATTTTTTGTGAAAATCATTTGTTTTAATCGTTTTGATTTGTTTCTTGCGAAAATCTTTCAAGGTTTATCTAACACCTATTCAACCCCCCTTCTAGGTTTTTTCCTAGTGTATCCTTGTTGTTTCACCCACCGATTGTAGGTTTCCACAGTTGGTTATAGTCGAAGGGTAATCGGTCTAGATTTTGGAGTGGTGCGGTTGTGGTTGAGTGAGTAGGTTTGTGTAAGTTCGAGGCTTAGAGTGTTCCATAGCCCATATAAGCGCTTTTAGTTCTTCGACCCTGATAGAGTGAGTGGATTAAGGATCCTAGGATACAGCCTGGAGCATAAGGATAGACCCTAGTGTCTATGTTCGGGGAATCCCTTCGAACTCACGTTTCGATTGAGTTCCGGAGTTTAATAAATGTGAGAGGCAATTGAGATCAATTCGACCCTATTGGTTATGCCTCGAGAGTGTTTGGTACTAGGGTTAAGTTGTTAGAGGGTTGTCTTAAGTCGATTGGGTGGGATCGAGTGTTTAAGAATAGGTTGAGTCTAGAATTCGATCGTAAGTTCATTTCGTCTTTCCGTGATCGTGATTTGTGTGTTTGTTATTATTAATTGATGATTGTGATGTTTGCGTGTGTGTTTAGAGGTGTTTAGAAAGTGCTTAGATAGTGGATTTATGATAGGGGAAGTTAGGGTGTGTTAGGAATGGCTTAGCACCCTTAGAATGCTTGAAAGAAAGAAAAACATAATGCATTAATCGATTAAGAGGTCCCTTAATCGATTAATTTTTGAGCCACCTTCAGCCACTAATTGATTAAGACTCAGCTTAATCAATTATATTTAAGAGCACCTTCTGGCACTAATTGATTAACTCGTGTTAATCGATTAATCCTTTGTAAACAATGGGAGTTAATCGATTAACCAAAGTGGTTAATCGATTAACCACTGTCAGCACAGACTTAAAACACGATTTTCAAGTGTGTTGGCCATTGTTTCCTTCTCCCATTCGAACCTCTCTTCTTCTTTCTTCCCCAATCCTTCTCCAAAATCAAATTAACACCAAATTAAACCAAATTAACACCTATAATCATTCCCCATCAAGTTCCCACCAATTTCCACCCTTAAATTCTCCATTTCATCTCTTTCTCTCAAAATCCCCAATTCTCACACCAAAACCTTAACTCCCACAATCCTTCTCATAGAGTTGGGCAATCACCAAGGGGAGCTAGGAATTGATCATGGAGCAAGGAACTAGAGGCGTAGGAGCTTGATTCCAAGGACTTGGTGGAGTGCAACTCACACCCTATCCTTCTCCTCTTCTCTTCAAAAGGTAAGGGGAGACTCTTTCCACACTTTGAGTTAGGGATAGTTAGAGTTTATAATAGGATTTGAGATTAGAAATTAAATTAGTGTGTAGTAGTAAATAGTATAGACTAGAGTTTAATTAACTGTGATTAGTGTAGTGTTTAGTTGATTTTAGGAGTAAGGTAAATGTTTATATTAACTTGTTTTATGAATTGTTAAAGTAGGAAGTGAAGAACATTAGGGAGATGACTTAAATTATAGTCCCTGAGACATACCTGAGTATGTCGACTGATTGACTGGTTAACTGCTGATTGGTTGATTGCCGTTGAGTGCTAGATGTTCTTATTGTGACTAAGTGTTTTAATGGATTAATTGTGAAATTGAAAATGGAATGTAAATGAATTGGAATATATATTGTTTAAAAGAATAAAGAGAAGGGAAAGTGGAAATGGTTATAGTATTGGAATAGAATAGTGGAAATTTAACTCAAGTGTGAAAGTGGATGTTGTAGAAAAGTGATTAGGTTATATTTTGTTAATCCATCCTCGATTTAATTATTATTCTTAAGTTTTTATTATGAACTGTTTACTGTGCTTTTAATTCACTGTGTTGTGAAAGATCTCACCCTTAGTGGATAACAATTTAGGTACACGTTCAAGAAGTTTGGAGATCAGAGTGCGCAACGGAAACAAGTCGGAAGAAAGGAAGTTAATTTTGTATAAATGTTCTATATTGTAATTGGGTACCCCACATTTTTGTACAAACTTAATTTGTAAATAAAAGTTTATAGTTATCCGTTGTATTTCCAAACTCTTATTTATGTATTTTATTTAATGAAACAACTTTTAAAGTTCCTTAATTATTTCCCAAACTTTTATTTCCTTATATGTTATATTATAAAATCGGGGTGTTACAATATGGTATCAAAGCAGTTCTTCCTTTCGACCTGAGGGAATGTAATCTCGATTCCGCTGCAAACACTCTAATCTCAAGTTTCTTGAATAAAGGTGAGACTTATAGAATTTTGTGAAAATGTTAATGTCGAGTGTTTGTTGTGTATGTTTGGTGTTAATTGTTAAGCATAATTAGGAATGAATGTGCATATTGGTTGCTAAATGTTTTGTGAATAATTGTGTGCATATTTGAAATGTGCTTGTTGCATCATTATGGCCACATGTCTTAGATTAGAAAACCCTCCCAATTAACCTATATAAATAGACAATGGATGATTAATACCCCTAAAACGAACTAGAAACACGTGCATTCATGGAGAAAGGTGGACCTTAGCTATTTTGCGAAAGATTATCGAATCCAGGTTCTATGAACTGAAGAACCCTCCTACGGGGAGAATGTGAAGGTTCATAGAACTAGTGGCTGTGAATAGATAGTGATTTGATTGTGTTTATGAAACAATCACGGGTGTTACTATAGAGGACTTTGATCACCCTAGTAGTAAACTGGTATGAAGAACCCTCCTTCGGGGAGAATGTGAAGTAACGGTTGAATTGGTGATTGGTCCAGTGCACACTATAGTAATTCTATTGGTCACTTACCTATTTCGTGACTACGGAGGATGGTTCCTCCCCAGCATGAAGAACACTCCTACGGGGAGACCGAGAAGTGCAAAGGGGCCTGCATTGCATGAAGAACCCTCCTGCGGGAGACCGTGAAGTGCAATGTAGGGAGGAAGAGGGACGTTTACTCCTAGTTTGTTTTTCCCAAAGTGTGGAGGGGATGTGAGGAAAAAGTGAAAATTGTTAAAAGTGGTACATTGCATGAAGAACCCTCCTGCGGGGAGACCGTGAAGTGCAATGTACATAAAGTGAAATTGTTAAAAAAAAATGGACATTGTGTGAAGAACCCTCTTACGGGGAGAATGTGAAGCACAATGTCAATAAAGTTTTAAAGTTAAAAAGTGGACATTGTATGAAGAACCCTCCTTCGGGGAGAACGTGAAGTACAATGTCAATAAAGTTAAAATTGTTAAAAAGTGGTACATTGTGTGAAGAACCCTCCTGCGGGGAGAATGTGAAGCACAATGTACAAGAGGGAGAAGTGAGATTGCATTGTGTTGCATTGTATTAAAAAAATAAAAGTGTTTCAAAATGAAAAGTAAAGGAAAGTAAAATGTTACTGCATTGCATTCACATGGCATTGCATTTGCATCGCATTGCATTTGCATCGCATTTAGAATATTGGTCTGCGCATCATCAACACTAGTTGATGATTTATGATGAGGAAAATGTATATGAATAGTTACTAGAGGAGTAAGTGTATATATATATATATATATATATTTGTAGTGTTCAAAGCTAAGAGAAAAAGGGATCGGGTTTGAGTTTGCAAAGGGGAATACTGACAAGTGATAAAAGAAGAGAATTTGGAAAATTTTGAATATTGTAAGTGTTTCCCATTGCAAACGACAAACCTAAGTGGCATTAGGTGAATGGTTGAAAGTTAAAGTGTCTTAAGTATTAGGCTAATGTAAAGCTAAAGTTTTATACAAAGGAAATCCGAATAATGCTAAGCAATTGAAATCGTAGTACAGGAATTCATTGGATTGCGAGGGCTACTACCACCGATTTAATGTAGTGTTGGAACTGACCAATCCGACATTACATTTACCGGGAGGTGAATTCGTCGAAATCTAAGAATTCGTGCACTACTATGAATTAGTAAACGATTTTCTATGTATAAAACCTTAGTGCCCGATTGTTTGTGTTCTTTCTTTGCCTGACTCTGTGTATTTGTGTATGTTTTGGATGTATGTTTGTGGAATGGTGTGGTGTCAAAGTAATTGGACGGTGATTAGAAATGGAACCGTTCGACTTGAAGGAATCATGACTTCGATCCTAATCCAATCGAGTGACTAAGTCCACATCGATTAGATTAGTATCAAGGAAGAGCGAAAAATAATGTTTAAATAAAATTAACGGTCGATTCCATTGCTAATCTGGATTCGAGTAGTTGTGACACCAAAAGTGAAATAGAAATCGAGAACTAATCGATCGGATTCAAACCGCCGAACTATTCCAATTGGAAATTTGAAAGAATAAAAGGAACTTTTTACCTAAGTTTGGAAGCGGTTCGAATTCAATCAAGAGGTCCTTGAAATGTGTTTGAATGTGGACTAATCTAGTGTTAAAGTAAGCGAACAAAGATTGGGAGTGGAACCACGAAATTCAAATAATTTATTTTCGCGATTCTAATCTAACCGAGTGACTTAGTTGGCATCGGTTAGACTAAAATCTAAGAAAGCCATAACAACATTTATGTTGAACTTGTGTCGGGTTTCCACTACTAAATTGAGCTCGGTAACTCCAACACTAAACGAAAGTCAAGTGTGGAGTCCTATCGATTGAATTTAAACCCCGAATAGTAATAATTGAATTTATGAAAGACAAAGGATTTTATTGAAGAAGAATCAGGGATTTAAGTTCAATCGGCAGGTTGATGCACTAAGTTGAATTATGTTTATATGTATATATATATATATGCGTGTATAGGTATATCAAATGTTTTCTTGAAATGGTTTTGAAAAGGTTTTCGAACTAAGTTTTGAGAATGGGGATAATAGTGAATAAATATATATATTTTCATGATATGCTTATGTTTGTGTACATGTATATGTATACGTAAAGTTTTGTTCTTCCTTTCCTTGTTTTAATAAAGTATTCCTCGGAAGCTCTGCAATGTTGATTTCCCCATAATGTCCACAGTAGAACCATATAATAAGCAAGAACCAGTGAGTAATGCAAGTGAGAATTTTAGTTGAGCCCAAAGTTTTGAGTAACCTTAGTAAAAGTGTGTTTCCGACTACCCATCCGTAAACTTCTCATCAAAAACAAAGACATAGACCGTGCAAAAGACCAAACCCACATGTAAGATATCGTAGGACCTCAAATCTTCCAAGATTTAAGAAAGGCCAAAGTAATTAGTGAAATTGCCAAACCTATGTTGTCGGAGTGAGTTGTAAGTTAGGGGTGTCAAACGCCTTCTAAAACCGAAGAACCTAACCAAAGAAACATAGGAGTGTAAACCATACCTTTAGTTTGTAGAGCATTAAGGAATGAGAATAACCTTCATAGTTGTAGGTCACCAAGACTAGAGGTATCTTAAGGATAGAACCAACCATGGCATAAGAATTATCAGAGAACTTCTGATTGATTTTTATGCAAGTTCTGGGAAGAGGAACCATTAGTGAGAAAGTGAACAACGAGGAGATCATCTCACCTCATCAAAACCCAACAACTTTTGGAGTTCTCAAAGATTAGAAAAGCATAGTGCCTACCAAGTAGATCCAAGGGTCAGAACCAGTCGAATAGAACCACCTTATCCCGACTAAGACATTGAGTCTAAGTTCACAAGGATAACCCAAGCCTAAGTGGGGGAGCACACCGGGGTCAGAGTGTAAGATTGTGGAGATTTTGAGAAAACCATTGTTTTGTTATTATGATTTTCACTATGCGAAACTAAATGATTTTTTTTGAAACTGTAAGTATTTGTTAACTTTAAAAGGTTTTAAGCAAAACGATTTTTGACAAAACCTCCCTCCATCCTTTTCAAATGTTTTTCAAAGAGTGAATTTCGGGGACGAAATTCTTATAAGTGGGGGAGAATTGTAACATCCTCGTTTTTATTAACCTAATAAGTATATTTAAGAATATCTTATTGTTGAGGTGCGAGCAAGTGTACTGGGTCAACGAGTAATATAGTCTATGGAAGACCGAATATCGTCCCACAGGGAGTTGTGTTTTTAGTATATTTTCACCTTAATGTAATTATAAATAAATCCTACAACTAAAAACTTGTTTAAATTAAAATTCAGATTTGAAACTATTAATTAAATAAACTAATTAATTGCTGAAATTAAATAGAAACTTGAGAACTATGGGAGAAAGTGGTTAGGAACGTTGGTTGCATTGTAGGTTTCACTTATTCAACTATAATTTAGATTTTCCTTTAATTCATGGACAATTCCTCTCAAATAGCAATCACTAGATCTCTCTAACATTACCCTTTATTCTCTAAATACTTAATCCTTGATCTCTCAACAAATTACAATATTAGAAAATAACATATTCAGCACAAGGGAATTACCAAATCATATAATCATTCAATCATATCTCTATAACTAAACTGATTATACCGTTAATTGCAAGGCCTATTCAAAATTCCTAACTTTCATTAAGAATTAAGAGATCCAAAACATAAAGTGATCAGTTTTACGTATGCAATAAAAACACAATTAACGCATGAATTAAAAACAGGAAAACACTAAATCATAAATTGAAATAAGCTACGCCATACAAATTCACCGTGTTCCTAACACGAGGGTTTTAGTTACACATAGAAATAAGAAGAATGAAAGACATAATAGGGAAATTCATAAACAAATTACCCCAAATTCTTCAATCTCCACTTGCTTCAAAGTATTGGTAATCTCCCTCTTCAATTCTAATTTCAGTTTTCTCCTCTAGTTGGCTGCTTAACCTAATTCTAAATCACTAATTTATATTTACAAAACAACACTAAGTAGAATCCCAATCAATTTCTGAAGTTTTGGCCCAATTGGGCCTGTTCTGGTGCACGCGCGCCCCAGGCACACGCGGTCTCGCGCCCCAGGCGCGCGAGTCTACTGGTGGTCTTTTTCTTCAGACGCGCCCCAGGCGCGCGGGATCTGTTTCGGCTCTGTTTTTCTCCGTTCTTTTTCCTACTTCAAGGTCTTTACGAGCTCTTTCCAATTCCATAATTAATTTTTGCATTTGAGCTCCAAAATCACCTGAAACAATGAACAAACGATCAAAAAGTTCAAGGGAAACTACAACTACTAAAATTCCTAAAAACTAATAAAAAGATCCTAAGTTTGCTATGAAAACAAGCCAAATCAAAGTAAAAGAGGGTAAAATGAATTCCAAAAGATATATATATCAGACCCAAATCACTCCCCCAAACTTAGCATTTTGCATGTCCCAGGCAAAAGTAAAATAAAATTCTAAATAAAAGACAAACTCCCTAAGTCAACATATATACACCTCATCTAAGACTACGACTCATGAATCCAACGCATATTATCACAAACTATTTACACAATTACAAACCAATTATAGTAACAAACCCAATCAGAACTCAGGACTAGTGGACACTCTCAACCTCTCACATGTTCCTCTCAAAAGTGTATAAGGGTAATATTTCAATTAAGCACACAAGTTCAACAATGACAAAGTGCTACCATATGCTTGACCATAGACCAACATCTCCACTGAAATTATTAATTGCACACAAAAATCAAAAGGTCTTAATATTGGTTGTAATGGGGTCTGGCTGAAGTGTTAGGTGGGATAAAAGAAAGAAGGAATAATGAACTAAAGGTTAAATGTAAAAAAAAACAAATTCCCCTAGAAATCATGAATGAGCACTAAGTATATTTCAATAAACACAACTCAATCACAACTTTATTCTTCTTCACTTTTCAATTTAATTCCTCTACTCTCTTCCTTTCCACTTTTATTCAATTTATTTTTATTTATTTTTTCATTGGAAGAGAAGTAGGCACAAAACACTTTTCAACTTCTTTTCTTTTCTTTTGCATCACATTCCACTTAATTGCTCATCCAAAATTCCCAAGGTACTCACATTAAAACCAACGCAATAATTACAGGGTACCAAATTATATAACATTATAAGGCTCAAAGTGGGCAACTAAGGGAATAATTTTCAATCCAACATTCTGAAAGCCTCAAAAACACATCCTAAGTGCCTTAATCATTTTCATGCATGCAATCAATCATCAATTTTTAAATGGTCACAGGTCATGTTCTAGAGCACAATCATCAAAGAGAACACACTCATGAACGAATAGGGGTCTCACAACCACAATATTTCAATAAAAATCATACCCCATCAATATAAGGCTCAAAACCTCACATGGCTAAAGTCAGTTCACTAATCACAAGTTCTGAAAGCATTTGTCAAAATAACTAGTTCACAATTATATTTACAGCTCAATCAAATAAAGTCGAAAATCAATGAGTCTAAGTCCTAAACTAAGTATATACATGCATCAAAAGAGAAAAAGTCCTAAATCTAGAATAATCACCTACTTTCACTAGAGACACAAACCCAACACCAAATATGGGGAAACAATTCAAATCTGAAAAATCAATTTTTATTTTGTATCCTCCCCCAAACTTAGAGGTTGGCTAATCCTCAAGCAAACTACTCTACCTAAAAACTACAAAATAAAAAATGAAAACCTATACTAAAAAAAACTAGCCAAAAATGACAAGGATAAAGATTAAGAATACTACATATCACATCCACATAAATAGCACTAAACACAAGTGAGATGTTGCTCCCCCAAAATTAATACCCGCAATGGTTAGCACAAGTGCAACAAAGCACCACTAATGGTAGGAGACAACATTCACACCTGCACAAAACTCAGCAATACAGATGCAACAAGATAATAATCGAAATAAATATCCATGCATTAAAAATAAATTAAATCCTAAAAAAAATAAATTAGTATCACAAGTACAGAGCGGGGGCAGGGAAAATACATCAGATATAGCAAAATAAGAACAAAGCCAAACTAATCCTCATCCATCCCCCTAGCATCAGGTTCAGGAACATCCACCGGATAGTCCAACAAACTCCTCTCATAGTCAGAATAAGGGCGCAGCTCCACAGAGTAACCATGATCAGCACTCCAGGCCCTCAGAATATCATCTCGGACCTCGTCCCTGTGTAACTGGACACGTTGGAACTCAGCCTGCTGCCGTAAATACCGCCCCTGCAGTGCCTGCTCCCTCATCATAGACTGCATCATAACCCTCAGGTCCTCCACACCATCCGACGACTGTGCCGGTCGACGAGAAGATCCTGCTCTATCCTGGACTGGTGGCTGGGGGTCAAGAATAATCGGTGGGTGTCTATCCTCTCTAGCTGTCTTAATAGCAAGTAAAACATAATTATCCCAGACAGCTTTAGTCAACATGGTGGCCCTCTTAATCTCAGTCATTTCATCACTCCTAGGCACTATCCCCACAGCTGAACACAATTGGTGTATCACCCAAGGGAATCCCACATATCCCTTATCACTCAAAGCAAAACAGTGCAACTGATCAGAAATCAGCGACGCCGCATCAACAACAATACAAGACATAAGGGCATACACTAATCGGCAAATAGATGGGGAAATCTCAGTGTCATGGGAATGAGGGTACAAGTTGTGCATAATGAACCGGACCCAAAACCGGGCAGCTCCCTGCATATTCCTCTGAGACACATGTTTTGGCCTTTGATTAATGTAAAAATTCCAAGTTTTTCCAGCCAAAAACAAGTGTTTCTGAAGCATATCCAGAGGATACATACGCTCATCCTCATAGCTCTCAGTGTTGAACAAAGCGGGGGCCATATTAGGCGAGTAGCTAGGAAGGTGTAGGACACGTGCTATAGTAGCAGCATCATAAGACACTTCCTTGCCCCTCACATAAGCGACCCTCCTATGCTTAACTATACCATGCAAGTGCTCCTCCTTCTTCTCTAATTGAGCACGCCACCAAGCATGCGAATAAAACACCCACACCAACTTCTGACTCAAGTACTCCGGTGGACCTCTAACCCATGATTCCTATTTGTTCACATTAATAACCTCCATCACCTCCTCCACACCTCTAAGTCCTACCACTGGCTGACCGGAAACAGCCACCTCAAGGACCATACCAATTTCCGGCTGCACCTTCCGCTTAACCATCTTCCCATCATAAAACTCGGAGACTTTCGGATGCTCAAAAGTCGTCCCAACCTCTCCACTACTGTCCACCATAGGCCTCTTTCCTCTTCTCAACATGTTTAAGTTCAAAAAATGCAAATGGCAATATATCGAACACCTGGTAGGCAGCAGAAAACTTTCAAAATTTTAAAGAGAGAATTCAATCCTAACCTTCCAAATCCAAATAAATCAGACCAGAGAAGGATAGAGAAGAGATTCTTACCTTAAAACAATGAAAAAATCGTGCTCCCTTGCCCTTTTTTATGAAAAACCGAATTGAGAAGAGAAGAGTGGAGAATGGGGTTTTTGAAAAATTTTGATGAAAAGGGAGAGAGATTGATGATGAGAATAATGATTAATGGATGAGTGAGTGAATAATTTGATGAAATTTGGGTGGATTTGATGGAATTATTGAATTGGTGTTGAAATTGAGGTTAGGGTTCTAAGTTATTTGAATTGGGAATGAAAGGAAGTGGGGGGGAATGTGCTGACTCCCCCCAGGCGTGCTGGCAAAAAGGCCGTCATCAGACGCGCGCCCCAGGCGCGCCTGCTCTGTACAGGTCTTTTTTTTTTAATGAAAAAAATGCAGACATAAAAAAATAGAAAAAAAACTACCTAAACTATCCTAAACTAAAAAAAAATCACCTATCCTAAAGGACCTATCTGAAGGGAAAATTACTTAAAATTGGGTTGCCTCTCAAAAAGCGCTTGTTTAATGTCACGAGCCTGACTCATCGCCCCTAGAAGGGGCTTAAGGGCAATCGGTTTCAGAAGGGTGCACAAGCTCTAAATCATTAAATTTTTCATTAGAACTTGAAACACAATTTATTTGGGGGAAGCAATCCGCCGTGCATGGTGGTTTTTCAAAAATGTTTATCACTGCTTGCTCACCATTAACACGGAGAATAACTTCTCCTCTAGGAACATCTATAATTACCCCTGCTGTGGCCAAGAATGGCCTTCCAAAAATTAGAGGAATGTTATCATCCTCTTCTATGTCAAGCACTATGAAATCAGGGGGTAATATAAAATCTTTCACTTTCACCAAAATATCTTCTACCACTTCATAAGGGCGAAGGGCGGTGTTATCAGCTAGTTGTAATAGAATCGGGGTCGGCTTAATCTCTCTTATCCCTAACTTATTAAAAAGTGACAAAGGCATGATATTAACAATGGCACCAAGGTCACAAAGGGCCTTACCTGTATAATCCTTGCCGATGCTTATAGGTAGATTGAAGCTTCCTGGATCCTTCAACTTCGGTGGCAGATTGGATTTTATGATTCTGCTACACTTCTCAGCAATTGGAAATGTCTCTCCAGTGAGCATCCCCTTCTTCTTGGTCAGAAGATCCTTCATAAACCTCGCATACAGAGGCATTTGTTCAAGAGCCTCTGCGAACGAGATATTAATCTGGATCTTTCTGTTCATGTCCATAAATTTCTGAAAGTGCCTCTTATCTTCATCTTTCTTCAACCTTTGAGGAAAAGGCACCCTCAAAGGCAAAGGAACTGGCTTGGGCTGAACCGGTATGTGATCCGCAGGTGGACCCTGCGTACTCGATACTCCTAACTCTCCTTCCTTCTTCTTTGATGTTGCATCACCCTTAGGCTCCTTCTCTTTGCTTGAATTTTCATTGGTGGCACTCCCCTTGGCAGTTGGTTCATCATATGTTGTGCCACTTCGGAGTGTCACCTTCATGCACCTCTCCTTGGGATTAGCTATAATGTCACTAGGAAAAGTTCCCACTGACCTCTCGGAAATCTGTTTGGCAAGCTGACCCACTTGCACCTCCAAATTACGAATGCTAGCACCCTGATTGGCAAATTGGGCTCTAGTCTCCTCGATGAAAGATTGGGTGGAGTTGGTCAACTTATCAAGTGCTACCTCCCATGAAGGCTTCTGCTGCTGTTGTGGCTGATTCAATGCTGGGCTGTGCCATGAGAAATTTGGGTGATTGCGATATGCTGGATTGTAGGTGTTGGAGTACATGTTGTTCCTATTTCCTCCACCACCCACATACTTTGCTTGTTCCTCAATAGTCGCTGCTTTTCCCATCTCATTGGCACAGTCTCCATTCCTATGGTTCCCATTGCAAAAGTCACAAACCAGTGTGCTACCCACTGCTCCCAACTGAGTCTGCCCCATCTGCTTCACTAATGCTGTGATCTGATCATGCATCTCCTTATTCTATTGAATGAGAGTCTGCATCTGGGTATTACTCAGTTCTGGATTCTTCAAGATAGTCTTGTCAGCAAGGGCTTGACTACTGTTGTAGGCCATAGTCTCAATTATTTCTTTTGCCTCTTCCACAGTCTTCTTAATCAAGAACCCTCCAGCTGCTGCATCAATCATGAATTTGTTTGTGCTCCTCAACCCATCATAGAATAATCGGATTTGCATCCAATCTGGTATAGCATGTGTTAGGCACTTCTTCAACAGCTGGTTATATCTCTCCCATGCATCATGCAACAACTCCCCCTCTGCTTGAACAAAAGAGTTAACATCTTGGCGGAGCTTGGCTTGCTTTCCAGCTGGGAGAAACTGAGCCATGAATTTTTTGACTAGAATATCCCAACTGGAAAGGCTTCCAGGAGGCTAATTCCTCATCCAAGTAAAGGCCTTGTCCCTCAAATATAGAGGAAACATACGCATACGAATCGCCTCATCTGATGCACCTTCTATATTGAAAAAGTCCAACATCTGAAGGAAATTGGCTATGTGCTCAGTAGGATCTTGATTAGGTGCACCTGAGAATTGATCATGTTTGATGAGATGAATATATTGAGGATCAATCTCAAATGCAGCTGCCGAAATTGCTGGCTGGACTACACTGGATGTGCAGACATCTGGATCCACTGTGGTATAAACAGCCAAAGTCAAAGTTCGTAATATATTAGGATTTGGGCATCAAGATTTATAGAGATAGATTTATTAGGATTCGGATAATTCTATGAAGGATTTGGGTGAAGCAACCTATATATTAGGCATCAAGATTTATAGAGATAGATCAAGGAGATTGCTTGGCCGAAGTCAAAGTTCGTACATAGACAAAGTGTTGAAACGGTTCAACATGCAGGATTCCAAAAGGGGATCTTTGCCAATGTCACATGGTATAACCCTTTCAAAGGAACAATGTCCTTCCACTAAGGAAGAAAGGGAACTCGTGGATAGAATTCCATATGCATCTGCAATTGGATCTATCATGTATGCCATGATATGTACTCGACTTGATGTTTCGTATGCTTTGAGCATGATGAGCAGATACCAGTCAGATCCAGGTGAAGGTCACTGGACAGCAGTCAAGAATATCCTAAAGTACTTAAGAAGAACTAAGGATGCTTTCTTGGTATATGGAGGTGAAGATGAGCTGGTTGTAAAGGGTTACACCGACGCTAGCTTTCAGACTGATAAGGACAATTTCAGATCACAATCTGGATTTGTATTTTGTTTGAATGGTGGGGCTATATGCTGGAAGAGTTCAAAGCAAGAGACTGTTGCTGATTCTACAACAAAAACTGAGTATATAGCTGCATCAGAAGCAGCAAAGGAAGCGGTTTGGGTTAAGAAGTTCATAACTGAACTTGATGTTGTTCCTAGTATTGAGTTTCCAGTGGACCTCTATTGTGACAACAATGGAGCCATTGCGCAAGCTAAGGAACCGAGATCTCACCAGAAATCCAAACATATACTTCGGCGTTTTCACATCATTCGAGAGATAATTGACACAGGAGATGTGAAGATATGTAGAGTTTCAACAGATGATAATATTGCTGATCCACTGACAAAACCTCTTGCCATAAAAAAGCATGAGGGACATGTTAGGGCTTATGGTATTAGATACATGAACGATTGGCTCTAGTGCAAGTGGGAGATTGTTGGAGAGTGCCCTAGTGGCAATCGTATTTTCTCTTTTACTTGTACTTATTTCATGTTTATGGATTATTACTATTAATAATAATGAGGCATTTCATTTATTATATTTATGCTTTAATTGTTTAATTAAAATAGATGTAATAAAGTCCTTAGGATTATAAGTTCAATGTCATAAGAATATCAAGTACATGACTTGATAGTGAGATCTTATTGATTGATAATTATCCTTAAAGATTCCCTAGTCGAGTATTATAGTTAATGAGGACAACTATAATACATCGAGACTAGTATGTGGCAGACTGATGACTGTATCTCACCGGTCATGGATATAGGATATCAAGTCTTCACGTAAGTACACATTGGGACAATTGTGTACTGGATTGACCCGCCATGAGAATGCTACATGGGTTATTAAGTGAGTGTCATAAGCGATTCTCATAGTGACAATGGTGTACATGGTCCTTCGACCTGAAGTCGCTACGGTTCCCAACATGAGAAATTATATGCTTTCACGCAATCAAACGTCATCTTTAACCAGCTGATCATAACGGTTGTAGTCGGGTATATGACAAATCATGTAGAGGGATGTGAGTGACGTAGATGGGATTTGTCCTTCCTTATCAATAGGAATTATATCTCTGGGCCCCTTGATTGAGTGAGACGGCGAAATGTATGGCCATACTCAAGACAGTCAGTATGAGATATTGACGAGACTTGTTTAGACGCGTCTACTCAGGGATCAAGAAACCATAGGTTACACTATTCATGGGTGACACGTTCCATGCCATGAGTGTAACTATGATATTTGGACAAAGGGATTAAACTTACACATGTTCATTGGTCACAGTAAAAGGTTTAGTCAAATCACAGACATTCCTGTCACTTGGGTAGCAATGATGTGTTGCTAGATACCGCTCATTGCTTGTAAAGTTAAAATGTGATTTTAGCATTACTACCAACGTTACAGGAACCTATAGGGTCACACACTAAGAGCAGATAAAATTGGAGATATTACATTTGATAAAAATACAATAGTTTTATTTTTATAAAATTAAATCTTTCTGATATGATTAAGATATGATTCGTTTTATCTTTATGTATAAGATATAAATTTGATTTTATCTTCTACATATAAGATAGAATTCGAATTTATCTCCTAAAAAGCCCAACCAGTTGGTCTGATAATATTATAAATATAATATTATTAGCTTTAGGGGATGAAGATGTGTGAGACACAGAATGGTAACCCTAGCCGTCATATCAGAGAGTGAGTGATACACAGACTCTCCCTTCTCTGCTAGCATTGAGAAGAGAGACGTGACTCCAATTGGGAATTTGTTCGTGTGGATACCAATAGAGGCACAACACATTGGTGCTCGTGATTGACGAAGCGTTCGTGATAAGATTCGTTGGTCTCCTCTTCCCTGCAAAAGGTAATTTTATTCCCTATCTCAAATCATGCTTTCACATGGATCCTGGATGGAAATAGGATATTTTTTTTCCGCTGCATTTGTCGCATCCTATTTCTTAACAGTGGGATCCTCGGACCGCGACGCAAGGAGCATGAAGCTCCTGGGATCAGGCATTCTATTTAAGTACGATGTTATGAACTCATGAAAAGAGCTATTAGAACATCTCGATTTCACTCGGTGGCTAGCCGAACGAAAAGAGTCGTACGTATTTTCACAGTTTGACAATAACAAATCACGATTTTGAATAAAACCTACAGAGATTTATTGATGAACATGTACAAGCGGTAATTCCTAACAAATGTTCGACTGAATAGCTACCTAACAAAGACTCAGAAGAGCTGTCTAAAGGCTCAGTAATCGAGCAGTAATCTGTAGATGCTAACCTATTCTACTTATTAAAGAAAAATAAAATAAAATAAAATGGATAATTAACGGCTTAGATGTAGTAAGCTCAAAGTTTTTGGCTGCATTCCAGTTATTACTGATTTCTGTGCCTGAGAGGGTTTCCAACCTGTATCCACCCGAGCCAGATTTGCATTTGAGTCTGTAAGGTCCTTCCCAATTTTGACCAAGCTTGCCGACTCCTGAATTTCCTCGGCCAATATCTGCTCGTCGAAGGACCAAGTCACCCACTTCGAAGCTTCGTGGTTGAACCTTCTTGTTGTAATCCCAAGCTTGCCTTTCCTTTGCCTTCTTTTCTCGTGCAGCTACTACTTCTCGTATCTCCTCGGCTAGGACTAGTTCGTCCTGAATGAGAGCCTCATTTACTTCCGACGAGCGTTCTCGTACTCTAAACGTTGGGATCCTTTTTTCGTTCAGTATGACTGCATCGCAGCCGTAAGTCAATCGAAAAGGAGTTTCCCTGGTAAAGGAATGTATGGTCGTTCGGTGTGACCGGAGAACTCTCGGAAGTTTGTCGACCAAGGAACCTTCAACATTGAAGAGTTTCTTCTAAATTTCGTCTAGTATCGCCTTGCTGGCAGCTTCAGCTAATCCATTGGTTTGTGGGTGTTCCACTGAGCTGAAATAGTGATGGATCCCTAGATCGTCGGCAAGCTCTTGAAAATGGGTGGCAGTAAACTGTGATCCGTTGTTGGTGATAACTGAGTGAGGGACTCCGAATCGTGAGACTACTTCATTAATGAAAATTTTTTGGATCCGAGCAGTTGTGATTTTGGGCAATGGGGCTGCTTCGATCCACTTGGTGAAGTAATCAATTGCTACGACGGCGTACCTCAGTTGTCCCAGTGCAATGGGGAATTGACCAATGAAATCCATTCCCCATTGATAGAACGGCCATGGTGCTCCGAGGGAATGCAACTCTTCAGCGGGACGTTGATAAACGTCACTGTGAAATTGGCATTGTACGCATTTTTTGATGTGATCCATAGCATCGAACTGCAAAGTAGGCCAAAAATAGCCTGCTCGGATTACTTTACATGCCAATGATTTGCCGCCCATGTGGTGGCTGCAGATGCCTCCATGAATTTCTTCAAGGATTTCCTCGGCCTGGGAAGGATCAACACACCTGAGCATGGGCGAACCAAATCCCCTTTTGTAGAGAACTTCGTCAACAATTGTGTAATGTGCCGACCTCCGAATCAGCTTACGTGCTTCGGCTTGGTCTTGAGGAACAAAACCGTGCTGAAGATAAGCTAGGATCGGGCTCATCCAGGAGGGGGACAAAGATACGACGAGGATTACGCTCGACTCGGCCACAATTTGTTGGATAAGAGTTTTGTTGTTTTCTGACCCCTTCGTGCTTGCCAATTTCGACAGTATATCAGCTCGGGTGTTTGAATCTCTTGGGATATGAGATATTTGAAACTCTGAGAAGCTCGAGATCAAACGTTTCACTTCTTCAACGTATTTCTGAAGGATGGGCACCTTGGCTTGATACTGTCCTTTGACCTGGGAGACGACCAACTGAGAATCACTAAAAACATTCACTTGTGTTGCACCCAGCTCTTGAACCATTTCAAGACCTGCTAGGACTGCCTCATATTCTGCCTGGTTGTTCGAAGTCTGAAAATCGAACATTAACGAATATTCGATATTGAGGCCGTCTACGTTTTCAATTATGATACCAGCTCCTGCCCCTTTTCGGTTGCTCAAGCCATCAACATAGACCGACCAGGAACAGGAACCCGAATTTGTCAAAGGCTCGGTGAACTCAGAAACAAAATCTGCCAACACCTCAGATTTCATTGCTTTTCTAGGCTCGTAGGTGATGTCGAATTCTGATAATTCAATGGACCAAGAGACCATTCACCCGGCCAAATTTGGTTTGTGGAGGACCTACCGCAGTGGTTGAGCAGTTCAAACTACGATTCTGTGACTTTGGAAGTACTGCCTCAACCTCTGAGCAGAAACAACGAGGAAATAGGCAGGGTTTTCAAGCTTCTGGTACCTAAGCTCAGGCCCCTGAAGCGCTCGGCTGATAAAGTAAACTGGGGCTTCGGCACTGGAATCCTCTTTGACCACGACTGAACTGATGGCTGCCTCGGCCACTGACATGTAAAGAAATAGATCTTCACCGGGAAGGGGGCTAGCCAAAACTGGCGAGCTTGACAAGTATTCTTTTAATTGAACGAAGGCTTGCTCGCACCGGTTGTCCCAGTGAAAATCTTTATTTTTTCTGAGTTGGTACCATGGGAGGGCTTTGCGAGCTGCCTGAGAGAGGAATCCGGAGAGTGCAGCCACTCTTCCGGTAAGTTGTTGTACCCCTCGTACATTTGTTGGGCTTCTCATTTCGAGAATGGCCCTGCACTTGCCAGGATTTGCTTCTATTCCCCTTTCCGTTAACATGAACCCCAGGAAAGCGTCGGCAGGGACACCGAACATACATTTTTTGAGGTTGAGCCACATGTCATGGCTCCTCACACGAGCCAATATTGCCGCAAGGTCTTGAGTATGGCTTTCTTGTTGCTTGCTCTTGGCGATTATATCATCGATGTATACCTCCATAGTCGGACCGATCATTCCCTGGAAAACCTTGTTCATCATGCGTTGATAAGTTGCTCCGGCGTTTTTTAAGCCGAAGGGCATGACGTTGTAACAATACGTTGCTCTGTCGGTAATGAAGGCTGTCTTATCCTGATCAGGAGGGTACAAGGGGATCTGGTTGTAGCCTGAATAGGCGTCCATAAATGAAAGCAGTTGGTATCATGTCGAACTGTCGACCAGTTTGTATATGACGGGAAGTGGGTATTGGTCTTTTGGATAGACTTTGTTTAAGTCCGTGTAATCGATGCACATTCTCCACTTCCTGTAACATCCCGAATTTTCGTTTGTATTATGGATTCCGAGTTTTACTAAATTAAAGGATTAACCCTTAAAATTAACCATTAAAGCATTGAACATTTTCTTAAAATATCCTACGAAATTTACGAAAGTATATTTTATTTATATATTTCAAAGTAATTTGGTTTAAAACAATTATCCTATCTGAAAAATGTACTTGCTATATTTCAGTTTGCTTTTGTTATACTTAATATTAAACTTGTTTTAAGAACGTCAAGATCCTTAACTTTATAATTTTATACATGTACTTATTTGAATGTTTACATTTTATTATTAGTACTTCTTGGTATTTAAAATAAATAAATAAAGAACAAAAATGTTTATTAGTATTTTAAAATAATATTAACATTACTAATAATAATAATAATAATAATTAAATAAGTGTGTAAAAAAAAGAAAAAAAAGAAATAAAGTGCTGATGTGCGTGTGTGTGTATGAAAGAAGAAGGGGAAACCCTATAGGGGTCCCTTTGTGTGCAGCGGCGGCAGCTTCCCCCCTCCATCCTCAACATCGCATCTCCCTCTTGTTTTGTCTCCGTCGCTCATTCACTCACTCTCTCTCGCCGGCCGCCACACGTGTTTTCTCCTTCCAGTCGCCATCGCGATTCCCTCGGCGCTGGAATAGCAACCACCGCCGCCACCAACCGTGAGCCATGGATCTCCTGCCGCCATGGTCTTCGCCTCTGTCGCCCTCTTCTTCTCCTTCTCAGATCGCGATCCGCACCGCCACCTCCATGGAAGGTCTCGATCTCTGCCTCTCTCTTCCTCGGTTCTTGCCGCCATCGACGAGGATACTTCTCTGTTGGTTTGTGTGAGCCGCCACCGGTGGGGATTGCCATGGAAGGGGGTGGTGAACCAGTTTTGGGCTGATCATGAACCGAACCGACATGGCTGTTGGTTCTCCCTTTAAGGTAGGGCCGTGAACCAGCTGAAGTTACATGGAACCAGTGCCGAAAACTGAACCGACGTCGGTCTTCCCTCTTTCTTGCTTCAAAAACCGTATTTGAGGGTATTGTAGTGTCCTTAATCGAAATCAACCGTGAAGCTATGGAAGAACTTCAGGAATGATCTCAACTAAGATGTTAATGTAGGACTCTTTAGGATTTCTGTATATCCAGTTGGGATAAATAGGTTCTCCCTAGTCAACAAAGTGTGTGCTAGTGTCAACTTAGGGATGAGAAGACGTACCTTATCCCCTATAGCATGGTGGTTCTTATAGGGGATTACCTGTGTGCTACGGGCCTTCTTGATGAGGCTTATGAAGAAGAAAAATTCAATTAGGATTAGTAAAGGTCCTGATAAGGTTGCCTTCGTTAATCTTGTAGGTGATAAGTTCTTATCCTTTATCATGTTTTATCAAACCAAGCATCGTGAGAATCTAGGAGAAGTTGTTAAGCTTAGTGAGACTGTAAGAAATTGTGATAAGGATGAAGATCCTTCGATCGGGGTTAATCTCATAAGCGTGTTACGTCTCCATAATGTCTAGTTGCTCGGTGATCAGATCTGACCGTAGGCCTTGTTCCAGCGATTAACTTGTCGGACCAAGATGATATTGGTCAGATAACCCTCGGTCCACTACATAAGCCCCCCAAGCTCGGTTGGGTGATTTGAGCCCTACCGAGTTGACGAGTTAAGTAAGCTATTAGCTAATCGTTCGAATCAAGATTTCGTACTATGCTGACGAGAAGAGAAATCCAGCTATTTAGTCATACTAGTAGACTTGTCCTTTCATCTGTACGGAAAGGACCTTTGATTTCCTTCCATACTTCCACGTGTCCTATTTATTACCGGGAAGCGAAACGTTATGATTTCAAAACATCAAACAACGCCACCTATACAGTTGTAAGTGGAGTGGGCTTTGTTGATTTGGCCCAATTCTCAGATAATGGAGGGAAACTTCTGAAGGAAAAGATTGGAACATTTTTCGAAATTCATTTATGGAAAATTCCATCAACTTCTTTCTCTCTCTTCTATCATCTTGAAAAACTGTTTCGCTTACCAACAATCTACAGTAGAGAACAAATAGCAAATTCGAAGATCATCGTTGAAGTTCCTTGCATCGATTGCGCCCTTATCACTGATCATATTACGAATGCTCAAAGTTCGTTGGTACTTCTATCATCAACATCTTACCCGCACAACTTCAAACAGGTAATGAACACATTCTTCTAACACTCTTTAGTTCTATTTTGCTTCTCTCTTCTCAAGTTTCTGAATATTGCATGTGTTTTGTTCATATCATCTGCTGTGTGGATTGCGCTTAGGATCTTCCTCATTAAGTTTTATCATTAGCCATGCATCCCTTTTCTTGATTCTGAACCGATTTTAGCATCTCAGGAAACCTTGCGCTGATTGTCTGGATATTTTTCCTGAAATTCATCATCATTACTTGGACGATTGTCGTAGGGTTTGCTAGGATAATGTTGCTCTTTCGCTGTTCATAATTTTCTAGGGCTTGAACAGAAGTGGGATAAAAAATGAGTGAGGATTCTGTAAATTCCGATATACCAAGAACACATTAGGAAGAAAATCAAAGAAGCCAGAATAAACCAATTGCGACCCATTTTCCACGGAACTTGAAAGAGGCAAGGCAAGGTATTATTTCCTATAGGATTGCCGAGAGGATAGAACAATTGAGGTTAAGGAGGCAACGAAGAGGTATTAAGTATTTCAATTCGTTTGGGGAAGCTCTGCCCAGGAAAGGGAGGTGTTCCCCAACTAATAGTATGCGTAAGTAATTGATCAGAAATAATCAAGTTTTTACTCATTCTGACTCCGCATGTGCCTCCTTTTCCTTAGGTATGAAGCGAAAGTGTGTTACCAATCCTGAACTTTTTCCCCTTCCTCCGGACGCTGCCGACTATGACTGGGTTGATCGAGAAGTTGTTGGCACCCAGTCCGAGCTTTCAACTGATCAATCATTGGAATAGACCAGGGCTATCATACTACCTTGCCCTGGAGATACCAACGGAAATTTGTATTCTGTAAGCCCTGTGGGACCTGATGAAAGAATTTGTACTCGAATTCCTGAGGCAAGTACTGGTTTTTATTTCTATGAAGAAGTAGTGACTCGCCTTGGAATTAAGATGCCATTTACGGACTTTAAGATAGAAGTTTTGAATTCCCTGAGAATTGCCCCTTCACAGTTACATCCAAATGGATGGGCCGTCGTACGAGCTTTTCAACAAGTGTGTATGGCGATGGATTGGCCCTATACAATACCAACCTTTTTCTACTTATTTACTCCACAAGCCAATGCCTTTGAGAAAGGATTCGCAAAACGTCCCTGGGTATCGTTGAAAGCCCGATCTGGATACACCTTGTTGACTAAGTACTCTGAATCTTAGAAGACATTCAAACCCTACTTCTTTAAATATAACTTCCTCGGAAACGGTATTTGTTGGTTTACGAAAGCTGGTGAGGACCGACCGCTTCCACGGTTCCCACTCCAATGGTCCACAAGCTTCTTTAACTGTAGGATTGCGTCCTATGGATCGGAATGGAAACAACTTTTTGAGCATGAAAAAGAAGTATGCCGAGAGTTTGAGAATTACTTAGCCAGAAACGGGATGATTGAGACGAAAGATAAAGTGAATATCCCCTCCAATAGTGTCAAGGCTGAACTTGGTAACATGTCATCTCCACTTCTCATTTGTTATTTTGTTTTCATATATATTGATCCATGGTTTCTTTTGCAGAGAAAATGGCTTCGCGCATGGCTGCCCTGCTTCAAGGAGGAAAGAAATGGAAAGCTCCTTCTATAAGTGCTGCCTCGGGATCATCGAGCTTAAGCACTCCTAGCTTAAGCACTCCGACTCCCACTGCTTCTCCTGTTGAAGGATCACCTCGGCAAGCCCCCAAATTGGTTGTTGCTACTACCACAGCAAGCTCGCCAGCCTCAAGTGGTCAAGCTCCCTCTTCACCTGTCCAACTAACTCGGCGTCGGCGGCTGGATAAAGGAAAAGAGAAAGTTTCTGAAGGAGCAGGAGCAGGTATCAGAGTAGCTCCTGAACCTACCCCTCCTCCAAACCCTCAGGTGGTCAGCTGGGTTTGGAATCGTGAACCGGATGAGAAATTTCCAGAGTCTATATGCCCAGAATCCGACCATGTTCGGTATGCTAATCTCAATGCTTTTGAATGGTCTCGTTATACAATATCTTTGACTAAGTTTTTGCTTCATGGGGCAAGTTTAACACATTATTTGTCAAAGCATCCAGAAGATTTGTTCTCGGGATTAAATGTTGAGCAGAAAGAAAGTCGAGCGCTGCAGGCCGCCCAAGAAGCCAATTTATCGAACGAGCTGCTGCGTGTAAGATCCGAGCTGGAAAACTTGAGTGCGGATCAAACCGAATTGATAAAGGAGCGAGATTCTCTTAAGGCTTCGCAGAAGGCTGGTGAGGATAAGAAGAAGGAGGTTGAGGAGACCCTTGGTAAAGAAGTGCAGGAGTACCGACAGAAGATTGAGGAGTCAAATTCTGATGTGAAAAAATCTGCTGCAACTGCTGAGAAGTTTAAAGAAAAAGCGCTTGCCTTTAAGAAAAAGGCAGCGGCTAACTTTTATAACTGGGGGAAGGGTGTCGATGACTCTTTTGTTTCAGCGATTAAGCAGATCCAGTTTTTAAATCCTGAAACCGAATTCAGAGTGGTCAGGGCTCATCCTTTCCATAGTGTTCAAGATGGGAAATTAATTGACCTTAAGACCCAAGCCGAGATAAATTTGCAAGCGGAGGATCTTCCCAATCCTTTTGTGGAGTTAATTGAAGCTCTTGATTTTGACGACAGAGGTATCACCTTATCAGATGATGAGGCATGAACTTGGTATGCTGGGTGGTCTATTTATTGTCGTTGATCTTGTATTAACTTTTGCTTGCTGATATCATATTGTAGGATGTTACATTTCTTCCTTTTGCTCAACGCATCTGAGCGTTGTGCATGGTTTCTTTTTATCCAAGCTTTATTACTTTTGACTTGGCTTTTGTTTTTATTTTACTGTTCAGCAAATGTAATCGCTGCTCGATGTATTTTCAGACCTGCTTGTTGTTTTAAACGTAAGTGTCGTATTTTAACTCAAGTTTTCCGAGTGTAAGCTCTTGGAAAGAATTTCCATAGTGGACACTGTCTGAATTTTCTTGTTCGGTGTTTCCGAGCGTAAACCATTAAATTTATATGCATAATTTGTTAATAGAAATTGTGAGGAAGAACTCAGATAGCCAACTTTAGCCGAAGTGGGACCCTTGGACCGCGATGTAAGGAAGGTAATTCCTGAGTTCGGGTGTTCTTTAAGTACGTTGTTAAACTCTCGAAAGGAGCTGTATCTCGATTTCGCTCGGTGGCAAGCCGAGCAAAATGAGTCGTACGTGGTTTCACAATGTACACAGACGAAAATTTCAAAGAAATCTGGAATCTTTATTAATAAGAAAGTACAAAGCTTGAACTGCTTAGAACTAAGAAATTCCTAAAAATTTGAATTGTAATCTATGAAGGGTGTTGTCCTACGTTATTTATTATTAACTATCATTGAGAAGTCAACAAATAAACTAAACTATTCTTGAAATAAAGAAAACAAAATGAGAGATTAGATGCAGTAAGCTCTAAGTTTGTCAACGTTCCAACTGTTGTTGATATCCTTGCCCGAGAGAGTTTCCAACCTGTAGGCACCGGTTTCGGTCTTAGTCTTCACTCTATATGGGCCTTCCCATTTTGGGCTCAGCTTTCCGATACCAGCATTTCCTTTACCAATATCTGCTCGGCGAAGGACTAAGTCACCGACTTCAAAACTGCGCGGTCTGACCTTCTTGTTGTATTCCCGAGCTTGACGTTCTTTCACCTTTTTCTCATGGGCTGCAGCAGCTTCTCGTATTTCGTCAACCAGTATGAGTTCATCCACGAGCAAAGTGTTGTTGGTTTCAGAGGGGTGTTCAAGCATCCTAAAGGTGGGGATTCTCTTTTCGATCGGAATGACTGCGTCACAGCCGTAAGTCAATCGGAAAGGAGTTTCCCCAGTTGAGGAATGTATGGTTGTTCTATGTGACCATAGAACACTCAGAAGTTTGTCCGCCCATGTACCAGCTGCGCTGCCAAGTTTCTTCTTTATACCATCCAAAATGGTTTTGTTTGCTGCCTCGGCCAGTCCATTGGTTTGCGGATGTTCTACAGAACTGAAGTAGTGAATTATCCCGAGGTCGGCTGCCAACTCCTGAAAGTGAGAGGCTGCGAATTGTGAACCATTATCAGTAACTATAGAATGGGGCACTCCGAATCGAGAGATTATTTCCTTTACAAAGAAAGATCGAATCTGGGCTGTTGTAATTGTTGCTAATGGTGCTGCTTCAATCCACTTAGTAAAGTGGTCGATGGCTACAACCGCATACTTCAATTGTCCCGGCCCAGTGGGAAACTTTTCGATGATGTCCATTCCCCACTGATAGAAAGGCCAGGGAGCTTCGAGGGAATGTAACTCTTCAGCGGGTCGTTGGTAAGTGTCACTGTGGAATTGACATTGAACGCATTTTTTAACATGTTCCATGGCGTCACTTTGCAATGTGGGAGCTAGAGACTTTCCGCCCACATGATGGCTGTAGACTCCACCATGGATCTCTTCAAGGATTTCTTCAGCTTGAGAGGGATTGACACATCTGAGCATGGGTGAACCGAACCCTCTATTATAAAGGATTCCATTAAGGACTGTATACTGAGCTGACTGTCGAATTAACTTCCGAGCCTCTGCTTGATCTTGGGGGATGAAACCTTGTTGCAAGTAAGTTAGTATTGGATCCATCCATGATTGGACAGAGAGACTGCGAGGATAACACTTGACTTTGTTATTGTTTCTTGAATCAGAGTCTTGTTGTTTTCTGATCCCTTTGTGCTTGCCAGCTTAGATAGGATATCTGCCCGGGAGTTCGAATCTCTCGGAACATGGGAGATATCAAACTCCGAGAAACTGGAGGTTATTCGCTTTACTTCCTCAAGATATTTCTGCAAGATGGGCTCTTTAGCCGAATACTGCCCCTTAATCTGAGAGACCACTAACTGTGAATCACTGAATACCGAAACCCGGGATGCACCAAGCTCCTGAACCATTTTGAGGCCTGCAAGAACTGCCTCGTATTCTGCCTGATTATTTGAAGTTTGGAATTCAAACTTCAACGAGTATTCCATGCTAAGTCCTTCGGGATTTTCAACAATTACTCCAGCACCAGCCCCTTTCCTGTTGCTCGAACCATCCAAATATACTGACCACAAATCTTGAAGTACACCCGAGGGAGACTCGGTAAACTCAGTCACGTAGTCTGCAAGAACTTGGGACTTCATTGCTTTCCTAGGCTCATAGACAATATCAAACTCAGATAACTCAACAGACCATGAAACCATTCTGCCAGCAAGGTCAGGTTTATGAAGAACCTGCCTCAGAGGTTGATCTGTTCTAACAATGACTCTATGAGCTTGGAAATACTGCCTTAACCTCTGAGCGGATATCACCAAACAATATGCTAATTTCACAAGCTTTTGGTATCGGAGTTCAGGTCCCTGAAGTGCTCGACTGACAAAATAAATGGGGGCCTCAACTCCCGAATCCTCTCGTACCAACGCTGAACTGACTGCTGCGTCGGCCACTGATAAATAAAGAAAAAGGTTTTCTCCTGTGAGAGGACTGTTGAGAACAGGCGGGCTGGAGAGATATTCTTTCAACTGCACGAAAGCTTGTTCACATTGATCATCCCAAAGGAAGTTTTTGTTTTTCCTAAGGAGCTGGTACCATGGCAAGGCTTTCCTAGCAGCTTGAGATAAGAACCTGGAAAGTGCAGCCACACGTCCCGTAAGCTGCTGGACCTCTCTAAGATTGGTCGGACTTTTCATCTCTAGAATTGCTTTGCACATGTCTGGATTAGCTTCAATGCCCATCTCAGTTAACATGAAACCGAGGAAGGAACCTGTCGGGACTCCAAACACGCATTTTTCCGGATTCAGTCTCATGTTGTATTTCCTTATTCGGTCCAATATTGTTTTGAGGTCCTGAGCATGAGTCTCTTGCTGTTTACTTTTTGCAATTATGTCATCAATGTACACCTCCATGGTTGAGCCGATCATCCCTTGAAATACCTTGTTCATCATTCGCTGGTAAGTAGCTCCAGCGTTCTTGAGTCCGAAAGGCATGACATTGTAACAGTAAGTTGCCTTGTCGGTGATGACTGTAGTTTTGTCTTGGTTGGGAGGGTACATGGGTATTTGATTATAGCCTGAATAGGAATCCATGAACGACAATAGCTTGTACCCGGCCGAATTGTCGACGAGCTTGTCAATGACGAGAAGTGGATATTGGTCTTTTGGACAGACTTTGTTCAAATCCGTGTAATCAACGCACATTCTCCACTTCCCGTTGGGTTTTCTGACTAAGACGGTGTTGGCTAACCAGTCTGTATAGTCAATTTCCCGAATGAATCCAACTCAGAGTAACTCGGTAACTTTTTCCTCGATAGCAGTAGCCTTTTCAGCACTTACCTTTCTTTTGTGTTGCGCTACAGGTTTTGCTCATGGAAGGATGCTCAGCTTGTGGCATATAAAATTTGGATCAATGCCCGGCATATTTGCCGAGGTCCATGCAAATAGATCTTTATTGGCGATCAGCATAGCGGAAAGTTGAGATTTAACATCCACAGGGAGATCCGAGCCAATTTTAACTTGTCTGAGAGGATCACCCTTTAGCGTTAAATGCTCTCACTGTCCCTTTGGAATTGGCCTATTTTTGTCTGATTCCGTGCGCACATCCAGATCTGCCAAATTCACGTTACCCTTTCCAAGGGGAACCCTTTCCAAGCGGTCCTGATCTCTATTCTTAACCTTGCCCAAGCTCGCGTTATAACATTTCTAAGCTGCTTCTTGCTCGGCCTTGACTGTGACCACCTTGTCATCCGTTCTAACAAACTTCATCGCCAAATGTACAGTTGATACTACTGCGCCAAATGCTTGCAAGAATGTTCTTCCGAGAATGGCGTTGTAGGCCGCTGGGCAGTCAACCACCAGAAACTTAATAATTTCAGTTCGAGCCGAAGGTTGTTGACCAAGAGTAACAGGAAGTTGGATGTAACCGCGAGGTTCGATGGTGTCCCCTGTGAAACCGATCAACTTGCCTTCAAAAGGAGTGAGATTGCACTCCCTAAGTTTCAAGGCCTTAAACAGGGGGAGGAACATTATATCAGCCGAGCTCCCTTGATCCATAAAAACACGCTTGACTTCATAATTTCCAATGAGAGTTGTGATGACCATTGGATCGTGTGACCTAGGAGGATCCTGTCCAAATCCTCATCATTGAAAACGATTGGAACATTTTTCACCGACCTTTTGGGGATTGGTTTTTGACTTACGGCTAAGATTTGGTTGATGTACTTCTTCATGTCTGCTTTTTTCTCACCACCTCTGGCGAACCCTCCGGCAATAGTGTTTACTAAGAACTCATTGGTGGTTGTATTTGTCTCAGTAGCTGGGATAGGGTCTATTTTTTGTCTACCTGAATTCTTGTCATCTGGTGATCTGCTTCTTCGGCGTTTGGACCTTTCGGGGGAGTGTGATCTATTCCTGCCTCTTCGTCCTGCCGCATCTCTAATGTATTGTTGCAACTTCCCATCTCTGATCATCTCTTCTATTACATCCCTCAGCCAAATGCATTCGTCCGTCGTGTGCCCATATCCTTTGTGAAAATCGCAATATTTAGACCTATCACGCTGTGCGCCCTTTCTTAAAGATGGAGGTCTTTGGGCCGAGCGTAAGTCAGTCTGCATCGTTTCCTGAAGGATCTGACTCCTAGGAACAGTCAGGGGAGTGTATTCCTGGTATTGTTCCTTGGATGAGGCCTTCGGTCACGATCATTTCTGTCCTGTCTACCGCCAAAACGTTCGTCAAGTTTCTGCTTGTTCTGACCTTAAGGGTCAAACCGCTGCCGATCGTCTCTGAATTTTTGACCTTTGTGGAATTCCTCCAAGTTGATGAACTTATTTGATCGTTGTTTGAGCTCGGCCATATCCTTTGGAGGTTTCCCAATTAGTGATTTTCAAAAATCCCCCGGCTACAAACCTTGTGTAAACAGCAATTCTGCAACACCCAGTTCAAGACGTGGGACCGAACTAGCTTCCGTATGGAATCGTGACAAATAATCTTTTAAAGGTTCTTCTTGCTTTTGGGTAACTGCAGCCAGTGTGTGATCGAACTTTGGTTGGATACAACTGGCTGTGTACCTATTCAGGAATACCTTTTCATCTCCTCCCAGGAATTTACAAAATTATGAGGGAGAGATGAATACCAACGCAGCACCGAAGGTTCTAGTGTCATGGAAAAGGCTCGGCATTTCATACGATCACCTCCTCCATAGTAGTTCATTGCCCCCTCGTAAGAAACAATGTGATCCACAGGGTCAGTTAAGCCTTTGTAATGTGGCACGTTGGACGGGCCTAAGTATCCTTGAGGAGTTTCAAATTCCATGATGTATGGTGTGAAAGGATGTCCAGGGTGGAAATCACCCTGAGGATGGTATGTGGCTTGATTGGTGTCTAGGTGAGGGGGTGGGGGAAGTTGCATCACGGGAATGGGTTGAGGGTCTAAGGGTTGTGTCATTTGGTTATGGACCTGATGGGTAGTAGGGTGGTTTTGAGCGATTCTCGCCATTTCCTGTTGTTGGAGGTCGGCTATGGCCTGTCCTTGCTGTTCAATTAACATAGTTTGTCGGTTCAGTATGTTAATCATCTCTTGCTCACAAGCGCAAGCAGAAGTGGAAGTTGCATAGGATCTGCTGGAGGAATGGGCTCGTCGGGAATCGCTACGGGCAGGACAATTCGGATTTAACCTTGTACTGGGATTCACTCTTAGGGAGTCAGGATTGGGTTGAACTTGCGGTGTAGGGGTTCGGTGGGTGTTTTTCCCGTGGTGCGCTCGAGTTCCTGTGGATCTGCCTGTGTTACGGGTTGGAGGAGCCGTACTGCTTGAATCTCCTCGGGTGGAAGGAGGTGGTGATGTCGGTGGTGGTGGTGGCGGAGGCGGTAAAGGAAGTAAATTTCGAAGGCTAGGGGGTGGTTGGGGATTTTTTCCATCTCTCGGCTGAGATGAATATGGTGGTTGGGAATTGGTGGCCTGATTGTGACTTTGAGAGTTATGGGGTGGTTGAGAATTGACCCTTACTCCAGAATGAGACGGTCGAGGTGGCTGTGGATTGGGTTGCTGAGAATTAAACCTCGTTCCCGAATGAGAGGTTCGTGGTGGCTGTGGATTGGGTTGCTGAGAATTAATCCTTATTCCCGAAAGGGACGTTCGTGGTGGCTGCGAATTAGTACCATGATTTTGATTCAGATGATCACGGAGATTGCCAGTAGGTTGTGACTGTTGATCATTGTTACTAAGGTTTCTGGGTCTACTGCGAGTATGCTCAATTTGATCACGGAGATCCGCTGCTTGACTTCTGGTATGAACCATGATGGTAGTGGGAATGATTTGTTATTCAATCCCCACAAACGGCGCCAATGTAGTGTCCTTAATCGAAATCAACCGTGAAGCTATGGAAGAACTTCAGGAATGATCTCAACTAAGATGTTAATGTAGGACTCTTTAGGATTTCTGTATATCCAGTTGGGATAAATAGGTTCTCCCTAGTCAACAAAGTGTGTGCTAGTGTCAACTTAGGGATGAGAAGACGTACCTTAGCCCTATAGCATGGTGGTTCTTATAGGGGATTACCTGTGTGCTACGGGCCTTCTTGATGAGGCTTCTGTAGAAGAAGAATTCAATTAGGATTAGTAAAGGTCCTGATAAGGTTGCCTTCGTTAATCCTGTAGGTGATAAGTTCTTATCCTTTATCATGTTTTATCAAACCAAGCATCGTGAGAATCTAGGAGAAGTAGTTAAGCTTAGTGAGACTATAAGAAATTGTGATAAGGATGAAGATCCTTCGTTCGGGGTTAATCTCATAAGCGTGTTACGTCTCGATAATGTCTAGTTGCTCGGTGATCATATCCGACCGTAGGCCTTGTTCCAACGATTAATTGGTCGGACCAAGATGATATTGGTCAGATAACCCTCGGTCCACTACAGGTATATCCCTAATACCTTTTTAACTGCTCTATGTTGTGTTTTAATTTTAATATTAAAACTAATTTTAATGTTATGGGTGGTAATAATATAGTGTTAAATTGTTTTAGTATGTTATTATTATTGTGAAAAGTGAATTGTACTATGATTTAGTGTTTATCTTAGTTAAAGTATTATTTTTAATGATTTTAATTAGTACTTTGATTTGGGATAATATCGGATTAAATGTTATGTCAAATAAATTGTTTTAAAGAGTACTTTATTTAAACGTGTTGGGTTCCTAAGTAAGTGAGTTGTTGATTAGCTTGGCGGACTTGTCCCCAGGCTTAACAATACATTGGTTAATTAGGAACCGAATATGTTCGACATACGTTAATCTGAGTTTAAACCTATTTTGAATTTTAATTCTAGATTGAAGGAGAGTGTAGCTAATTGGATTTGGAAATGTGATTTGCTTATTTTGGACAAAAACCACTCTCTTTTTAATTCAGAATTTATAGTTTTAAATAGCCATAGGTACTTGATTTCAACCCATTACGATACTTTTGATGGTTTCGAAAGTTAAGCGTATTTTTCCAAAGAAGTTATACTATTCTTAATAAAAAGGGCATGATCTTGAGTTTAAATTTTATTTGGTCTCGATTTATGAACTCGAATCAAATAAGTTATGATTTGGAATTAAATATAATACTTTTCAAGTTTCAATATTTTATATTTAGTTTATTTTAGTTCCGGGGTGCAAAGCTTTAAAGTGTTTACTTTAGTGTGATTTCAAAGTAATTGTTATTGTTTTGTATGGCATAGTTAGATGTCGATGGACTTTAAGACCAGTTGCAATGCTAAGTAATGAACCGCGTTATGTTTGGGCATCATTGCACGAAAAGAATCAGGTCTAAGGAAACGCAAAGTAAGGGGTTCATTACCTTGCTTTAGGGAGTATTTTCTAATTAGCTCATAGTACTTGCTAAGAGTATATGTATATGTTTGGTTTGGAATTTAGATAGTTATTATAGGCTTAACCATCAAGAATGAAATTAAATGAAATAGTTGTTAAATTGATGTGTGTGATAAATTTTGTATGCTAAGTGCTAAATGTCATTATTTATGCCTAACTGGACTATATGGAGACTTGGTTGGTAATAAGAAATGATTATATATGATAGTTGTTGTGTATGTTAGAAAAAGTATAGAGTTGTGCTATTTTGTGAATGATCGTGATATTTAATATTGGGATGAATGTCTCTTGGAAATTGCCCTGTATATCTGGAAATTGAAAGTATAATGAGTTGATGAAATTGATAAACTAATGAAAGAGTTTACAAAATGAAATACGTGAATTATGATATTAAAATATTTAAAGGAAAAAGAGTGTGTGATCCAGATCTTGTAAGACGTTGTCCGATGGAGACTGTATGCATAGATCACGTAAGACACACTTGATGCGCAGCTGTAAGACGTTGGCTGAAGGAGACTGTACGCAACGATGGACACACACACACACACCATATATTAATAAAGGTATAATTGGATTGTGCCTCTCCAGATCTTGTAAGACGTTGTCTGTAGGAGACTATACGCCTAGATCGCGTAAGACACACTTGATGCGCTGCTGTAAGACGTTGTCCGAAGGAGACTGTATGCAATGATGGATGCACCTTCCGGTTGTGGAATCCAGGTCTTGTAAGACGTTGTCCGTAGGAGACTGTACGCATAGACCGCGTAAGACACACATTGTGTGCAGCTGTAAGACATTGTCCGAAGGAGACTGTACGCAATGATGGAAATCCACGTAATAAATTCTAAAAATCTTTGCAAAACTCAAAGAGTATATGAATAGAAAGGAATTGTGAAGTTAAATAAGAAATGTGAAAGTATAAAATTTTCATAAGTTTGAAAAGTAAGAAATATTGAATTTAAGGAAAATTATTACCAAGAAAACCAAGTGTTACTGATATGAAAATAATTGAATTGATTGGGAATGCTTATTGGACTATGTGCAATATATGGCTAAATGTGTTTGACTTAATAGGTCATTATGTCTTGTTAGACACTACTTTCTACTTCATGTGTAAAGCTCACCCTTACAACCATTTTTCAGGTACTGAGCTTGGAGCTTGCACAGTTTTTTTTGGCCGAGTAAGATTACCCTCCACCACGTGGAGTGATCATGTATCACGAGTGAATTAAACTATTAATTAAGTTAAAGATTGATATTTTGTAATTTAAAAGAATGTATTAGTTGTACGCCCTCGCTTGGATTATGCTGGGCATTAGGACTTAATTGTGTATGTTGATTAAATGTTATATGTTTTAAAATATTCTGGTCTGGACAGGTACAAGATTGGAAATTTTGGTAAAGTCCGAAATACAAAGGGAACTCTGCCGGATTTTTATCGAAATTTTCAAGTACCAATTTTTATAAAATCCTAAATTAACTAAATATTTGTGAGGGTGTTACACTTCCCATTAGACTTTTGGACTAAGACAGTGTTTGCTAACCAGTCTGAGTAGTCCATTTCCCGAATGAATCTCGCTTGGAGTAGCTCGGCATCTTTCTCCTCGATTGCTAGGGCCTTCTCAGCGCTTACTTTCCTTTTCCTCCGAGCCACTGGTTTTGCACCAGGGTTAATGCTCAGTTTTTGACAAATGAAGTTTGGGTCAATTCCCGGCATATCAGCCGAGGTCCATGCAAACAAGTCCTTCTTTACGATTAAAAGCTCCGATAGTTCGCCCTTGATGCTCGGTAGGAGGTCTGAGCCGAGCTTGATCTGTCTGAGAGGATCAGTTCCCAAGGTTAAGTACTCCCACTCACCTTTAGGAGTTGGTCTGGACTCGTCTAGTTCGGCTCGAACGTCAAGGTCAGCGAGGCTCACGTTTCCTTTCCCAAGTGATGGCTTATCGTGTTTTTTCTGATCCTTGCTCTTGATCTTACCGAGGCTTGCATTGTAACATTTTCGAGAAGCCTCTTGCTCGGCTTTGACTGTAACCACCTTATCGTCAGCTCCGATGAACTTCATGGCGAGGTGAACTTTTGATACCACGGCGTCGAACGCTTGTAGGAAGGTTCTTCCCAAAATAGCGTTGTATGAGGTGGGGCAATCAACTACCAAGAACTTGATTATTTCAGTTCGTGTCGAAGGTTGTTGGCCAAGGGTTACTGGGAGTTGAATGTAGCCAAGGGGTTGGATGGTGTCACCCGTATATCCAATTAGCTGACCATCGAATGGGGTGAGATTACACTCTCTCATTTTCAGGGCCTTTAACAGGGGTAAGAACATAATGTCGGCCGAACTTCCCTGATCTATGAATATTCGTCTCACTTCACAGTTCCCCACAAGGGCTGTAATGACCATGGGGTCGTTGTGGCCAGGGAGGATTCCGACCAAGTTGTCGTCAGTGAATGAAATCGGAATTTTCTTACCTGACCTTTTCATGATCGGTTTCTCACTGAACGCGAATACCTGGTTGATGTATTTCTTCCTTTCTGACCTCTTCTCACCGCCCCTAGCAAATCCTCCCACAATGGTTGCCACCAAAAAATCGTTTTGTGACTTGTTAGTTTCAGGAGTTGGGTCTACCCTTTGCTGACCCTGATTTTTGTCATCGGGGGACCAACTTCATCGGCGCTTAGACTTGTCTGGGGAAGGTGATCTATTCCAAGATCTCTGACCGACCGCATCCCTTATGTATTGTTGGAGTTTTCCATCCCTGATCATTTCTTCGATCAGGTCCCTGAGCCAAATGCACTCATTAGTTGTGTGACCGTAACATTTGTGAAAGTCACAGTACTTAGACCTATCACTCTGTGAACCCTTCCTCAGAGCCAGAGGTCGTTGGGCCGAGCGTAAGTCAGTCTACATTGTCTCTTTGAGGATCTGACTCCTAGGAACAGTCAGAGGGATGTACTCCTGAAATTTGTTCCTAGGCGGTGGTCTTCGGTCACGATCATTCCTTTCGGCTTTACCATTGAATATTTCATCTCGTTTTTGTTTATTCTGTCCCTGGGGGTCGGATTTTTGCCGATCGTCTCTGAACTTCTGACCCCTATTGAATTCTTCCAAGTTTATGAACTTTTTGGATCGCTGTCTGAGTTCAGCCATATCCTTGGGGGGTTTACCGATTAGAGACTTTTGGAAGTCTCCGGGTTGTAATCCTTGAATAAACAGCAGCACGGCTACCCCAGGTTCGAGCCTCGGCACTGAGCTGGATTTCGTATGGAAACGCGCCATATAATCCCTCAGAGATTCATCGGGTTTCTGGGTAACTGCAGCCAGTGTATGATCAGATCTTGGTTGAATACAACTAGCTGTGTACCTGTTCAAGAAAACCCTTTTCATCTCTTCTCAAGAGTTAACTGAGTTTCTTGGGAGGGACAAGTACCAATGCAGTACAGAGGGCTCCAGAGTCATTGAAAATGATCGGTATTTCATTCTATCACCATCCCCGTAATAATTCATAGCCCCCTCATATGAAACGATGTGATCCACTGGGTCAGTTAGGTTGTTGTAGGAAGGTATGTTTGAAGGGCATAAATATCCCTGTGGAGTTTCGAAAGCCATGATATAAGGGGGGAAGGATGGCCAGGATGGAAGTCTCCTTGGTCAGGATCTGTGCTTGGATTAGCTACAATGGGAGCGGGTGGCGGAAGTTGGATCATGAGGGATGGGTTTGGTGGCTGGGATGTGGGGTTAGGCAATGGCTGAACAAGAGGTTGATTGTGTGTTAGCCTTGTCATCGCCTGCTATTGGAGCTGAGCAATAGCTCGTCCTTGCTGCTGGATAAGGGTTGTTTGTTGCTTCAAGATGTTGATCATCTCCTGCTCGCGGTTCCGAGCAGACGCAGTAGTTGCATATGTCCTGCTAACAGAATGCGCTCGTCGAGCGTCTCCTCGGGTCGTTCTAGTTGGTCCAGTCCTGATACTGGGGCGTTATCCCCATGTGTTCATGGTTAGGTTGGGACTGGGGTGTCTGGGTTCTATGGGTAGAACGCGTATGGCCAGTGGTTGGAGAATTTAGGCCATGATTTCCCCTGGTTTCCGCTGATCGGGCGGTATCACGGGTCGGGGGGACTGTACTGCTAGACTCTCCATGGGTGGATCGTAAAAGTATGAGGGACACGAGGTTCTGGAAGGAGGTGGTGGAGCGGGAGGGAGTAGATCCCTTCCTAGAGGTGGAATATGGGAGGGTGAATGTGGTTGCTAAGAATTCTCCCCAAGATTGTGGTTCAGGTGATCACGCAGATCACCAGTGGGGCTGTGTGTAGAATCAGCATAGAATGCTCAGTTTTGATGAAGACATATTGCGTGGATGAAGACAAATTGAGTGAATGAAGTCAGAGTGCGTATCGAGAAAACAACAACCCAGATTACGAGTCTGCCGACGTACAATACCTTTAGATATCAAGCAGCGGTAGACTCAGGTGGTTAGCTCAGCTCGGACAGCAAGAAAGCTCAGTTCGGAAGATGCTAGGGAGAACTGGATGTCGAACCAGCAACAAAGCAAGAAAGCTTAGTTCGAAAGATGCTCAGAAGAACTAGTGTTGAACCAGAAGCAGTCAGAAACTTAGAAGCAAGATTGACGAAGCTTAGCTCGGCAGAACCATCAGCTTGGCCTTCGGTGCAGACGAGTGAAATGTTATATCATCAGCTCGGCAAAACCATCAGCTCGGCCCTTTGGTGCAGCCAAGTCAAAATCTTAAGTAATAAGCTGAACCGAAGTTAAGCTCGACCTTCGCAAAGCATCAGTGCGTCAAAAATTTTGCTCGGTCTTCGCTACAGTCAAGTGAAGTGTCAAGTCAGAAGCTCGGCCTAGGCTCGGTTGACAAAGTTGAACTCAAGCTCGAATGCAACAAACTCAAGATAATATGCAAATTCTCGGCCAAAGCTCAGAGTTAAACTCAAGCCAAAATGCAAAGCTCGGCCACAGCTCGGAAATCAAAGGTCTAGCTCAAGCTCGGTTCATGCTTGGTCAACAACAGCGCAAGCTCAGCGACTTGGTATGGAAGCTATGGAAGCAATTAGCTCGGTTCAAGCAACAAGCTCAGTTCAAGCAGCAAGCTCGGTTCAAGTCAAGTCATCAGTCATGGAAGCTCGAAGCTCAGAGCTCAGCAATCATCAGAATCTGAATACAACGGAATTGGCAATAAATGAAGATCTGATTCAAATTAAACCAAATCAGAATATGGTTGTTGGAGAGGAAATCACACCTGACATATTTCCCCACGTGATGATTTTATTCCTCCCTGATTCTGGGGATTTCGTGGTGAATTTCTTCCTTCCATGATTCTTGGTATTCAAAGTAAATAAAAAGGAAGTGTCACCTCCAACGTCAAGAGAGAGATATCAAGAGAAACTCACACGAACATTTTTGTAAATCTTCTTTCTCTGCCAATTCCCTAAAACACTGAAACTCAGTTGCTATTCAACTGTCACATTCAAACGTGACTGAGTTTAGTTTTTGGAACCACACCACATTATTGTTACTGTACAAGTGAGAAGTCTTAGGAGGTTTCTAATCAGAAGACTTAGAAGGTTTCTAAGCAGAAGTTTGAGAAGTTCTCAAGCATTGGAAGTCTTGGGAGGTTCCTGAGCAGAAGTCGAAGAGGTTCTTCGCACAGATATCAAATTGGGTAGAATCCAAGAGTTTGGTACTCTCTTGGAAGGGTTAGGTTGAGTGAGGTTCATTCAATAGTTCCCTTGTAATTTCTATCATTTTGATTAACTAAAAAGCTCCCTAAGGTTTAGGGGGTACTGGACGTAGCTCTCAATGGGGAGAGTAAACCAGTATAAAATTCTCTGTGTTTTTCTCTTTACTGCTTTCTGCATTTTTATTCGGTTTCTGCATTATCGGCATTTAATCGGTTTCTGTCTAACTGCATACTCAGTTGAAGTGTCACTGCTTTTTCCGCTGCAACCCTGATCGCTTGCAAAAACTCGGAAATTCGATTATCTCTTTGATAGTCGGATTCTGCTCGGCAAGTACTCGGCATTTTTATTAAAACCAGCAGGACATTTTCATCCAGTTTCAATCTAATTCGAAAATCCGGTATCTTTGCTTCAAACTACTATTCACCCCCCCTCTAGTAGATTGTTAGGCCGATTGTTGGTTTCCAACAATTGGTATCAGAGCTCAGTCGAAAAATCGAGTGTAAAAGCTTTTTCGAAAAGATCCTTGGAAACCATGAGTTCTAACATACCTTTTGGAGGGGAAGGCTCTTCAATAAATCGTCCACCACTGTTTAACGGTGATGGATATGCTTATTTGAAAGCCAGGATGAAAATTTTTATTGAGGCTATAGATATGGACATTTGAGATTCAATTGAAAATGGTCCACATGTTCCTAAACGTAAAATCGGAGAGGAAGTTGTAGAAGTCCCAAAGACAAGCTGGACTGATGATGATAAGAAAAGAGTTTCATATGATTTAAAAGCGAAAAACATCATCACGTCAGCTCTATCCTATGACGAATTTTTTAGAGTTTCACATTGTAAAAATGCTTAAAAAATGTGGGACACTCTACAACTTACTCACGAAGGGACCAGTGAAGTTAGACGAGCAAGATTAAATACATTAATACATGAATATGAGCTATTTCGCATGCTACCAAATGAATCTATAAATGACATGCAAAACCGATTTACTCATATCATAAACCATCTTATTGCTCTCGGTAAAACATTTTTAAACTCTGAAATTATGAACAAAGTGTTGAGATGTTTAAGCAGGGAATGGCAGCCCAAGGTGACAGCAATCATGGAATTAAAAGACTTGGACTACCTGGACTTAGCAACACTGTTCGGAAAACTTCAAGAGCATGAGATGGAGCTCAGCCGATTAACAATGCATGAAGAGTCAGACAAACAGAAAAAAGGGGATCTCACTCAAGGCCTCAACGAAGTCGGCAAAAGACTTCTCTGATAGCGACTCCAATTCAGACAGTAATGATGAAAGCGCCGATCTCATGGTCAAACAGTTCAGAAAATTCTTCAAAAATAGAAGAAATTTTAAAAACAAAAGAAAAGAGACCAGAGATGTCGATCATAAGAGCTCAAAAGATAGAATCATTTGTCATGAGTGTGGTGAACCGGGACACATAAGAACCTACTGTCCCAAGTTACAAAAGAAAGGCAAGAAACACAAACCGAAGAGAGCATACATTGTCTAGGATGCTCGCGAGGATAGTGAACAAACTGAATCAAGCTCGGCATAAGACGAGGACTCAGCGAACTTGTGCTTACTGGGAAGGCAAGTCGAACACGCCTCACCGAGCCGAACAAGTACCAAGCAAGAGTTGGAGATGATCGAATCAAGCTCAGACAGTGACGAGGAAAATCCGACCATGTGCTTGATGGGCAGAAATGATGTGGAAGCCTCACCGAGAACAGTATTCCGATCAACCAAGCAAGGACATGAGGTAACTTTCTATACTGATTCCGACACAGAGTCTGAATTTGATGATACTGAAGAATTATATACTACTAATCTTGAAATGCAAACCGAATTCAAGAAACTTGCCAAAAATTATATTAAACTGAAAAAGAATTTTCTAAACCAAAAAGAGCAAGTTCTTGAATTAGAGAAATGCATTGATAATTTGAAAAGCAGCAATAAATATTTAGAACATACTATCACTTCTTTGAAATATCAAAACTGTGAAAGTTGCACTAAGTATGAAAAAGAAATTTTAAATTTGAAGAACACTAGTGCAACCTGCACAAGGAATGATAGAATGTTAAATGAGTTGCTTAGTAATCAAAGAAGTAGTTCAAACAAAACCGGTTTAGGTTACGCCAATGCCAAAAAGAAAAATTTGAGAAAAGTTGGTACTTTTTCAAATGTAGATTTCTCTAAAAATCCAACTTGTTTTTACTGTGGAATTCATGGTCACACCTCAAATCTTTCTAAAATAAAAAGGCATGGTGTACCTAACGGTTCCTTTGTTTGGATTGAGAAAGGAAAATATCCAAATGCTAACACACGTGGACCCAAAACTATTTGGGTACCAGAAAGCAAAAATTGATTTTTTTTGTAGGTATCTTTGAAGGGAAAAGTGCTAAAATTTGAAAAGAATCAAAGTGCCTCTTCAAAGTGTTGGCTGCGATTTCTGTTATCTGATTCAGACAATTCTATTTTTCACTTCATCAAGTGATTTCAATCAAGCTGGATCAGGTTCTTTTTATTTCAAATAATTTTTCATGTTTCTGAAAAGCCTGTCTGCTCCCCGTATATTATTTTTTTTCAACAAGTGGTACATTTTTTGGTTTCAAATCATCTTTCTGGGGGAGATTTTTTTATTGCTATCTTCAGGGGGAGCTCGGTCAAAATATTTTTTTTAAACCCTCTGTCGTATTTAATTCTCTTTTGGCAATGTGCTTAATTCTTGGCTCCTTTTTTATCATGCCAAAAGGGGGAGAAATGTTGTTGTTTGTTTTTTATGGTGTTTCAGGACTCAGGTTGTGCGAGCATTCATTCAGGGGGAGTTTCCGATCATGCTCTCATATGTGTATAAATATTAACTCGGACCTCAGCTCGGTTAAATCAACATGGTATCAGCTCGGTCACAAAGAAAGCATTTGTCAAAAACAACAAAGTATCAGCTCGGTCAAAACAACAAGAATTTGTCATTATCAAAAAGGGGGAGATTGTAGAATCACCATGGAATGCTCAGTTTTGATGAAGACAAATTGCGTCGATGTAGACAAATGGAGTGAATGAAGTCGGAGTGCGTATCGAGAAAACAACAACCCAGATTCCGAGTCTACCGACGTACCGTACCTTTAGATATCAAGCAGCGGTAGACTCAGGTGGTTAGCTCAGCTCGGACAGCAAGAAAGCTCAGTTCGGAAGATGCCAGGGAGAACTGGATGTCGAACTAGCAACAAAGCAAGAAAGCTCAGTTCGGAAGATGCTCAGAAGAACTAGTGTTGAACCAGAAGCAGTCAGAAACTTAGAAGCAAGATTGACGATGCTTAGCTCGGCAGAACCATCAGCTCGACCTTCGGTGCAGACGAGTGAAATGTTATCATTAGCTCGGTAGAACCATCAGCACGGCCTTCGGTGCAGACGAGTGAAATGTTATATCATTAGCTCGGCAAAACCATCAGCTCGACCTTCGGTGCAGACGAGTGAAATGTTCTCATTAGCTCGGTAGAACCATCAGCTCGGCCTTCGGTGCAAACGATTGAAATGTTATATCATTAGCTCGGCAAAACCATCAGCTCGACCCTTTGGTGCAGCCAAGTCAAAATCTTAAATAATCAGCTCAGACGAAGTTAAGCTCGACCTTCGCAAAGCATCAGCGCGTTAGAAGTTTTGCTCGGTCTTCGCTACAGTCAAGTGAAGTGAGTCAGAAGCTTGGCCTAAGCTCGGTTGACAAAGTTGAACTCAAGCTCGAAAACAACAAACTCAAGATAATATGCAACTGCTCGGCCAAAGCTCAGAGTTAAACTCAAGCCAGAATGCAAAGCTCGGCCACAGCTCGGAAGTCAAAGGCCTAGCACAAGCTCGGTTCATGCTTGGTCAACAACAGCGCAAGCTCAGCGACTTGGTATGGAAGCTGTGGAAGCAATCAACTCGGTTCAAGCAACAAGCTCGGTTCAAGTCAAGTCATCAGTCATGGAAGCTCGAAGCTCAAAGCTCAGCATTCATCAGAATCTGAATACAACGGAATTGGCAATAAATGAAGATCTGATTCAAATTAAACGAAATAAGAATATGGCTGTTAGAGAGGAAATCACGCCTGACATTTTTCCCCACGTGATGATTTTATTCCTCCCTGATTCTGGGGATTTCGTGGTGAATTTCTTCCTTCCATGATTCTTGGTATTCAAAGTAAATAAAAAGGAAGTGTCACCTCCAACTTCAAGAGAGAGATATCAAGAGAAACTCACACGAACATTTTTGTAAATCTTCTTTCTCTGCCAATTCTCTAAAACACTGAAACTCAGTTGCTATTCAACTGTCACATTCAAACGTGACTGAGTTTAGTTTTTGGAGCCACACCACATTATTGTTATTGTACAAGCGAGAAGTCTTAGGAGGTTCCTAAGCAAATGTCTTAGAAGTTTCTAAGCAGAAGTCTTGAGAGGTTCTCAAGCATTAGAAGTCTTGGGAGGTTCCTGAGTAGAAGTCGAAGAGGTTTTTCGCACAGATATCAAATTGGGTAGAATCCAAGAGTTTGGTACTCTCTTGGAAGGGTTAGGTTGAGTGAGGTTCATTCAATAGTTCCCTTGTAATTTCTATCATTTTGATTAATTGAAAAGCTCCCTAAGGTTTATGGGGGACTGGACGTAGCTCTCTGTGGGGAGAGCGAACCAGTATAAAATTCTCTGTGTTTTTCTCTTTACTGCTTTCTGCATTTATTTGGTTTCTGCTTTGTCGGCATTTAATCGGTTTCTGTCTAACTGCATACTCAGTTGAAGTGTCACTGCTTTTTCCGCTGCAAACCTGATCGCTTGCAAAAACTCGGAAATTCGATTATCTCTTTGATAATCGGATTCTGCTCGGCAAGTACTCGGCATTTTTATTAAAACCAGCAGGACATTTTCATCCAGTTTCAATCTAATTCGAAAATCCGGTATCTTTGCTTCAAACTATTATTCATCGCCCTCTAGTAGATTGTTACGCCGATTGTTGGTTTCCAACAATTGGTATCAAAGCTCAGTCGAAAGATCGAACGTAAAAGCTTTTTCGAAAAGATCCTAGGAAACCATGAGTTCTAACAATCCTTTTGGAGGGGAAGGCTCTTCAATAAATCGTCTACCACTGTTTAACGGTGATGGATATGCTTATTTGAAAGCCAGGATGAAAATTTTTATTGAGGCTATAGATATGGACATTTGAGATTCAATTGAAAATGGTCCACATGTTCCTAAACGTAAAATCGGAGAAGAAGTTGTAGAAGTCCCAAAGACAAGCTGGACTGATGATGATAAGAAAAGAGTTTCATATGATTTAAAAGCGAAAAACATCATCACGTCAGCTCTATCCTATGACGAATTTTTTAGTATTTCAAATTGTAAAAATGCTAAAAAAATGTGGCACACTCTACAACTTACTCACGAAGGGGCCAGTGAAGTTAGACGAGCAAGATTAAATACATTAATACATGAATATGAGCTATTTCGCATGGTACCAAATGAATCTATAAATGACATGCAAAAGCGATTTACTCATATCATAAACCATCTTATTGCTCTCGGTAAAACATTTTTAAACTCTGAAATTATTAACAAAGTGTTGAGATGTTTAAGCAGGGAATGACAGCCCAAGGTGACAGCAATCATGGAATCAAAAGACTTGGACTACCTGGACTTAGCAACACTGTTCGGAAAACTTCAAGAGCATGAGATGGAGCTCAGCCGATTAACAATGCATGAAGAGTCAGACAAACAGAAAAAAGGGGATCTCACTCAAGGCCCCAACGAAGTATAACTAATACCTAAACATAAAAAATATATAACTAATAAATAAATAAAAAAATATAACTCATACCTAAACATTAAAATTCAAACTAATAAATAAATAAATAATCTAACTGATACCTAAATATTAAAATTCAAACTAACAAATAAATAAAAAATCCAACTGAGTATAAAACATAAAAATTAAATAAAAAGCAATAGTATAAAACATTAAATAAATAAAAATAAATAAATAATTAAAATAAGTGCATGATAATACCTAAACATTAAATAATATTATAAAACATAAAAAATAAATAAATGAAAGAATCACTAATTATGTACAAGTGCATAAATATGAAAAGCAAAAAAATTTATATAAATAACATTGTCACACTCTATGTATTAATGCGTAAAAATAAAAAGTATAAAAAAATTAAAAAAAGAGTATTATTACTTGTTATAGACCGGTGTATAAATTTAAAATTACTAAAATTAAAATAAAAAATAATTATAGAGGGATAAAAATTTATCTCGAAAAATATACCAAAAATTTGTAAATTGTTTGCAAAACTATCCCAGTTAAATAAAAAAGTCAAGCTTCCTGGCACTTTACTTGCACACTGAAAAAGTTATATCCATGCTATTTGCAAACGTGGGATATGCCAGTGGGCCAAGACTTGAGAAGTAATCCCTCCTATTAAAAAAAATACATTTTTAAATTAAAATATAAGTAAATTTAACTAATTTTTTTAAATTTTATTCATTCCTAATGCTATTTTCTTATAAAATTTTTAAAAAATTATTATTTTATTTAATTTTTGTTTAATTATTGATATTACTTTTTTAAAATATTTCTATTTTTATATAAATTTAAAAAAATGAAATATAATCAACTTGCTTATTAAACCTAAAATTAATTTCTTTTCTTATAATTGATCAGGAGGGAGTATCATCATAAATAAATAACACGAGCATGGCTTAATAAGAAGGGTCGTTATATTGTACTCATCGTTTGTGGATGAGTACAGATAATAATTGTTTTTTCAGCCATTGATTATGCACTTGAAACATCAACGGTTTGGATAAAAATGAATACATATAGTCCTGGTTTTGCAATACACACGAAAAAAGTGTATCCCGCTTTCAAATAACGAAATTTAATATTTTTTTATACTCTCTTCTACATTATAATACTGGTATATGTAATTTCTTTTTTAAAAAATACATCAAAATTAGTTAATATTGTTAATAATTTTGAAAATATAAATATTTGATATATTTTTTACTGTACTCCTTGACAGAGGTTAAAATTTTTATTTCCTTGTTTTCATATTTAGTCATTTCAAAAATATTCTATGTGTATTCTTCTTCGGTGATATGCACTCGTTTTTATGATTTGGATTAAATTTTTTTTTACTCTCTGCTCTGAAAAAACTATATTGAGTAAAAACTGTATTAGAAATTGACATATTCTAATAAATCAATATACGAATCGGTGTAAAAAAATATTCTGAGTAAATCTGTGTTAAAAAAACTTTGTAAAAAAATAAAAAATTGGTCGGAGTAAACATGTGAGTACCTTATACAGACCCTATGTGGAAATGGAATTCCATTTGTACCGATTATTATTATTATTTTAAAAAAAACTACTATATCTAAAAAAATTTATTTAAAATTATTATTTAAATTGAAAATAATGGCATTCAGTATTTTTTTTTAAAATTATCCCTATAACTTTTATTAAAATTCTAAAATGTGTTAAGTTGATAAATGTATTTGTAAAAATTAATTAATTAATGTCATTGAAAATTATAATAAATGTTTAACAATAACACATTTTATTTTAATATTATTTAATAAAAAATTTATTAATTATAAATTATTTACTACATTTTATATTAATATATATTAGTTATTATTTTATATGGTAACCTAATATGTCACAGTCAATGTGTTCGTGGGGCTAGGGGGGCAATATGTTAGCCTAATATTTCACATTTGATGTGTTGACGGAGCTAGGGGGCCAAAGGTATTCTAAAATATCACCTTCGATGTCAGGATGGGTTATGAGACAATGGTATCCAAAAATATCACATTATCATAACATGTCCATTTTTTTTTTAGAAATTTGGGGGTGTGTTAGGGGGCACGAATTTTAAGAAATAATGTAAGAATTTTGGATATTTCATCTATAATATCGCTATATAATCATTATTATTGAATAGAAAAAAAAAACATTAGAAGTGAAGAAGATGTGATAAGTAGGGATGTGTTTAATTAGAAAAATAATTTTAATTATGCATTGGATTTTTTAAGAGAATAATACATATAAAACATGAAACAAAAACTCTATTAACAGTGTATATGAAATGGGGGGAGTATGCTAATAATTATAAATTTTACCATTTATATTTATAAATATTACTTTTATTATTATTATTATTATTATTCATGAAATAAAATTACTGTAAAATAAACAATAAAACATATTACATAAACTAATCCAGCGAAACCGGAAAAAAAAAAAGTTGGCCAGCACCGTGCAAAAAAATTTCATTTATGGTTGCACCGCTTATTTTGCAATGCAGTCATGAGTCAGGTAATGGATAATCAATCCTCACCATGCAAAATGTCCTTTATTCCGTAGCCATTGATTGACAGATGAGTTTGTATACTCATCCATTTTGATAAGTATTGTATCCTAACCCTAATGAGAATCACTTGATTACTGAATTATTATATTCTTTCAGTTAAATCATGGCATCATCCCATACGTCAACCTTTGCGGCCATTATTCCCTTTGTCCCCGTCCAGTTTCATGCACCAATGACAACTTTCTTCAATCAAAAGCACCGCATTTTTCTTTACTTTCCGCATGTTTGTAACACGCTTTGTTTTGGAAAAGATATGTTTGGTATTCTTTCTCGGTGCCTTCTTTCTCATCCTATATGTAAACTTGTCATGGAAAAATTTATACCAACAAAAAAAAAATATTAGGATGGTTAGTGATACTAAAAATATAAATACTTTTTTTTCAAAACTATCATTTTGTTATTAAAATTTTAAAAAATGTTAATTTAATAAGATATTTTTCATAAAGAAATTGTTAAATATTATTAAAAATTTGAGTAAGTCTAACGTACAGGATCAGAGAGAATACTCATATTAGATAAAAAATAAGATAAAAATAAAACATGATATAAGTAACAGTTTATAAACAGATAAAAAATCAAAATGATAACTAAAAATCTTATCTACTGGTTAACTATATTATGGTCTATGGACACCGGACAATAATAGAATAGAGCAAATTAAACTAAACGACCCTAATTTTCAATCTTGTTCTAATTTTTATAACTGTTTGGAATGGAAATAATGATTTTGGGCTTCGGTCCATCAAAGAAAATATAAACAAGAAAAATAAAAAGAAAGCCGAAAAGGAGCTATTGGCCCAAAATGGCAGTAGCTGTTAGGATTGGCAGCCGACACCCAAGAGGCGGGGGGGGGGGGGGTGAATTCGGTTTTTAAAACTTCATTTAACACTTTGGAAATTAATCACTCTTCAACAAAAACAATTAATATTCGCAGCGGTAAACACAAATAAGAACGATTTAGAGCAATTGAGCGAAAGCTAATATAGAAAATAGTAACTTAATACGCGCGAAACAAATTAAATCAAAACCAACAAAACCGTTACGCGCTAATTAAATTAAAACTATTAAAATACATTATTATTTAAAATAATTATTTTGTTGCGATAAAGAGCATGAACAATAACAACAACGGAATTTAAAAGATAAGGGAAGAGAAAAATGTGCACCATTGATTTTATACTGGTTCAGCCTTTCCAGCGAAAGACGTGCGTCCAGTTCCCAAGCGACCCGCTTGAGCTTTTCTTCACTAATCAAAACAGGGACAACCAGCCCCAATTACAAACAAGAGCGTCCCGCACACTACTAGGTACCACCGTTCGCTAGGGACCTCAAAAACAACACTAGGTAGCCACTACCTAGAACCCAAGGTAGTCTTTCTACTAGGTTCCCAACCGTTCGTCTAGACTCTACCCCAGTACACAAGGGTTCCTCACCCTATGAACGTGCCACACGTTCTCACTAGGAGACTCACTCCCTAACACTAAGGGTCACACTTTCCCTTACAAGAATTTGGTTTAGAGAAGAAGAGAAACTAACAATTCATGCACTCTAGGTAGTGCTGATACAACAATGAAAACTCTATATCAATGAATGTCTTAGGCTTCTCAAGGATTTTATTATTTTTAGAACGGAGAAGAAGAAGAACTCTCTACTTTTGATTTTCAAAAACTAGGATTCAAGAGAGAGATGGTGAAGAGCCAAATCAAAAAGAGGAAGAAGAAGACTTTTTATCAAACAAACAGAAAAGGAAATAAACTCATTTTCTGAATCAGGCTGATTGTTTCACGATTTTCAAAAATAATAGAGAGGTAATCGATTACTTGATCAGGGTAATCGATTATCTGCTTTCTGTGAAAAACAAATAGTTCAAAATTTGAATAGGTAATCGATTAACTGCAGAAGTAATCGATTATCCGCTTAATTAAGTTACTAAATGTATCAGACCTTGAAGGTAATCGATTATATATGAGAATGTAATAGATTATCATCATTCTGAACTGGAAGTAATCGATTATCCCATAAGGTAATCGATTATCTTCACTGAAAAACAGATTTTTCAAAAACTTTGAAATCAGAGATTTTCGCAAAAGATTTTTCCAAAGGATTTTCATAAAACGGGATCTTCTCCTACAGTTCTTAAAATACGAAACCTTGAGTGCCTAGACATTATTGATTTACAACAAGTCCTAAGATGCAACACAATAAACTAGGACATACAATCTTGAAAGCGAGCAAGCATATCATCATCAACGGCTTTAACCTGTCACTTAATGAAGATTAGTCTAGTCATCATCAAAACATCATTTGGTATTGTCATCATCAAAACATCATGGGAAACACATGAACTTCAACACTCCCCCTTTTTGATGATGGCAAACACTTCCTGCAAAACAGAGGTTATAGCGCACATAATATATAATCATAATACATAAACGTTTTATGATAAGCTCATAAGCTCAGCTCCCCCTGAAAACCTGATAACTCTCCCCCTTTTGGCAACATCAAAAAGGGTTAACTCCAAGAAAATAACAATCGCACAACTTAAGACAAAATAATGATAATAAAACATATTAGAACAGAGTCAAGAGTTTGCATAAAGTATAGAGTTAAAAACAAGAGAATGCAAAAAGAAATAAATCCAGGTTATACAACTATGGGGTTACACAAATAAACTTCTAAGAGAGCAGAAAAAAATAATCTCCGCAAGTTATGCATTGTGCGATCCCCCGAAACCACTTATTTCCCTATTCTGGTGCCCGATCATGAATGTCTTGTCTTATCACACCCATGTCCAAGTGCAAATTTTCCAGACCAGTGGTGAGGTTTGCAAGACTGTTGTCAACGAATTCCATATGCACCTGGGATCGTCTCATGTGGTCATAAGATCGTTGCATGTAGCCACGGACTTCATCCATGAACGCTTGCATATAAGGAGGCACATGATCAAGAGGAAATATAGTTTGCAATGGAGGAAGATCAGGATCATGAGTAGGATCTGCTGCTTCTTCATTTCGCTCTTCTGAAGAGTCTCTTTGTTTTCGGCGACGACCAAATTATCTCCAGCCAAAGTCTTCATAGAATCGCCAACCCATGGTCTTCACGAATGAATTGTTGATGCACATGTCCGAGGTGAATGAGGTTTTGGATTCTCCAACCAAAGGAACTCTGAAATGATGCAGAATTTTAGTAATATGGTTGCATAGGGTAGACGCGTCGTCTTCAGCTTTGAATTTTGGTTGATTGAGCGCCTAACTTTAGCAGCAGTTTCCTTCAAGTGATAGAGAGCATACCATCCCCAATTAATTGATTTACCGTGATAGAGTGCCCAGAACAAGATGAAGTCTGTGTCCATTACACGGAAATAATTTCCAAGCCCAGGGATTATGCATCTATTCAGAATATAATGCAGTAGCTGATATTTGAAAACCAGATTACTAGAAGTGATAACTTTCCCGGGATCATTAGTTAGAAATTCTTCCTTGGCTGAATCTTTGCTATACTTATCACCCCACAGATTGTTTGGACCACGTCCAGTGAAATTAACTCCATCGTGGGCAGTTGAGTGATCTCAGCCCATAAATCCAAGTCGATAGAGATCTTTTTGCCTTTAACTTCAGAAGAGAGGATCTTATTTTCATCATCCCATTTGAGGTTGGTGTAGAAGACAGTCACCAGATCCTTATAGAAGTCACCACCGATTAGGCAAAATGGAAGGAGATTATTTTCTCGGAGGACCACAATAGGATGCAAATCACACTCAGGAGAGTCGAAGTCCTCTTTGTCAATGAACCTAGGTGAAATGATCTTGCATGCAGCAAAGTATTTTTCAAAATCAGCTATCTGGGCCGGAGATGTGAACCAACGTCTATACTGAGCTAAGGTCGTAGGCTGAGGCATAGTCGGAGGTGGAGCAGACGGACCAGCCCCATCCCGATTCTGACGAGACGATCTCTGAGCACGGACTATAGGCGGTGAAGGCTCATCATCCTTTGAATCAATGATTTGAGCTATTTTTCTAGGCCTTCTACTTGACATGATTACAAATTCCAGAAATAACCAAAATAAACCAGATAACCCAAAGACCAGATACTTTGATGCTGAAACAACAGAACCAGACAATACCAACATATTTACCAACCCAACGGAAACTAGCACAACCTTGAATAAATGCTCAGACCAGACAGGGACGAATCTACCTTACGAATAATGGGGGCACATGCCCCCACAAACTCTTTTTTTTAATATATATATGTATTTTTATATTATTGTTGAGCAAGCATAGCACCAAATGGCTGTTTGTTGGAGTGGTGCATCAGTGCATGAGGCTTACCTATTGTAATTGGTCACGGGTACTAGACATGCTAAATACTTAATTTTTCTTTTTGTTTGAAATAATTTTTTCTTGCAAAAATTGTAACATCCCAAATTTAATTCCTAGTATAATTGATGATGGGTCAAGCTTAGAGTGAAGGAAATAAAGATATGGAGTAAAAAAAATAGTGGATTGAAGGTTTGTTTTAGGATTAATAGCATAGGATATTAAGAAATCTAAAATAAAAGATTTTCAACTCTAAACACAAATTCCACCGTTGGATATGAAGTTAAGAGCCTTAGGAATGTTTTCACCAAATTTGAGCAAGATCCAACGGTTAACGAAAAAGTTATGGCTGTTCGAATGCGAAGGTTGCTGTCAGATTTCAGCAGTGGATATAGATGTGATGTTGTGCATATCGATGCTGGACATCGATATCCATAGGTGGATATCGATATCCACGACTTGCAGAACCAGTTTTTAAGTCATTTGGCAGGGTTCATTTGGGGGAAAAATCAAATACTCACTCGATCTCTCTTGAGAAAAGCTAGGGTTTTCATTTCCCAACCTCAAACCTCTTGAATCCTTATCAAATCGCTTCTTCCCTTCATCAAATCAAGAGTTCCTCTTCTCTCCATCATCAACATCATTCATTTTCTCCTTCCTTTTCTCACACAAATTTCCCTTCCTCTCTTCTCCCATACGAATTTCACCCTCCATTCCACCAAGACCAAGTTGTTCATCTTCTTCCTCATCAAGCTTATCATTTGTGAAGTGTTTGAAGCTAGGGCTTGGAAGGTTTATTCTTACCTCTACTTGGTTGAGGTAAGGGGGTGGATATTGTGAGCATTGGCTTGTCCTAGGGAAGAGGTTCTAATTAGTATATAAGAGCTTGCTAGGAGTTAATTGTTTTTGTGGTGTTATTGAGAATCCTAGGTTAGTGAAGTAATAGGATGTTTGATTTAGATAAAGACATTAAAGAGAAAATTTAGAGAAATGCATATGAGCTATGTATGTGCTAAATGTTCTTGATATTAAATGTTGATTAAGTTTTGTGAATATTTGTTAATGTGAGCAATTGATTTAATTTGCGAATTATTTGGAATGTATGTAGATTTTACTTTTATGTGATAATGCAAGTAATGTTGCCAATGATTCTAAATGTGATAAATGACTTGAATGTAACTAAATAGAATTATAAAAATGATTAATGTTGCAGCTATAATTGATCCTTGGGATACACCGACCCATTAGGTGCCCTGTTAGGTGACAAGTTACCCATTAGGCACAAGTTACCCAATCCAAGTGAAAGTTACCTATTAGGTCCCGTAAATGCCCCGTTAGGCGGGTGTACGCAATGGATCGATCATGCTGCACGATAATAAGAGTTTTGAAAAGAGAAAATGTGAACGTGATGGTAAAAGAGTTGAGATGTTGTTTTTAGTCCTAACGGGTGTCAACCGTGGCCTAATAGGTGGAAAGTTACCTGGATTGGGTGAAAGTCCTAGTGGGTGTGAAATGACCTAACAGGTGCGCTAATCCCTAATGGAAATAAAAAGATGAAAGTGATGTGAAAGACGAAAGTGATAAAGAGATGAAAATGTTGAAAAGATGAACATATGTCAAGAATGAAAGAGATGAAAAGTGAAACAAACTGATAAGTAATGAGAAATATAAATGAAATATGAAATGGATTGCTAAAATGTGAATGCATGATGTGTCCCGTGGATAAATTGTGCTATATGATCAAATTGATATTTGTGCTTGGCTTAGTGGGTAATTATGTCCAATGAGAAACTGCTTTCCTATTTCATGTGCAATGCTCACTCCCTTACTATCTTTACAGGTACAGAGATTGAGCTTGCACAGCCCCCGGCCGAGCAGGTGCACTCTCCCTCCCAAGGAGAGTAGATAGTAGTGGGTTCTTCTTTCGGGTTTTTGTATAGTCCTGGTTATTTTTGGCATATGGTATAGTTGTTTTTGGAAGTGGATTGTAAAGCTTTATTTTCTTGAGTCATCCAGGACACCTCCTATGGGTAGGAAGTACATCATTTTTGGGAAAACTTTTACAGTTCCACAACTTGTTCATTGTTGCTATCTCTGATGTAATTATGCTTATGACGTAGTTGGATATCACATAATTTTTATTTTGGCCCTGTTGGCTCTGGATGAAATGAATATATTTGATTTGCACAGGTTACAGGAAAACTAAGTTTTTGGAATATCCAATAAACAAAGGAAACTCTGTCCGATTTGACAGAAGAATTTTATAACTCAAGTAGTTTTAAAAAGAAATTTTAAGTCGCTATTTTCATATTGGGGTAATTAAGGGTAATTATTCTTAGGGTGTTACATTTATGGTATCAGAGCAGTTTCCCTCGGCCTTCTGGAGTGTGGACTCACATCTCCAATGGTTACTCACCAAGCGAGTAACTAATGTGTTAGTTAAAAGTCTAGGTCCCGGGAATAAGGAGTTTATTTAATTGTTATTATTAGCAGCTTAACGGGATATTTGCTCCATGACTTAGCAGTATGGCGGGACGTCGTGGAGATAATGATCATATGGCTGCTATTTTGGAGAATCTCATGAAAATGAATCAGGATCAGGCAGCCTCCATGGCCCAAATGCAGCAGAATCAGGTGAAAATGCAGCAAACTCAGCACAGATGCAGCAGGATCATGCAGCAGCTATGGCGCAGTTGCAACAAAACCAAGCTAACAACATTGCAGCAGCAGCAGCGGCAGCAGCGGCGGCACTGAACCCTCCACCAGCTCCTGTGGATATAGATTGGATGTCTAGATTCCGAAAGAATGATCCCCCTCGCTTTGAAGGAGGATTTAATTCAGATGGGGCTCAGAAATGGCTCCAAGAAATGGAGAAGATCCTTCGTTCATTGCAGTCACCGGCAGATCAGCAAGTCAGATTGGTGGAGTATGTTTTGATGAGTGAGGCGGAACACTGGTGGGAGCACTAGAGGAGGAGTTTGGAGGCTGAGAATGAGGTGATAACTTGGGATCTTTTCAAGGTCCGATTCTTGGATAAGTATTTTCCGGAGGATGTTCGGAGGGAGAAAGAATTGGCGTTTCTAAAGCTAGAACAGGGGAATATGAGTGTTGGGGAATACGCCGCACAGTTTGAAGACTTAATCAGATACTCAGGAAGCTATAGGGATGCCGACGAGCGGACCAAGTGTATCAAGTTTGAAGCAGGTTTGGATGCCGATATTAGGGCCATATTCACGTACTAGGGCATTGCAAACTTGGCCCAGTTAGTGAATATGACCAGTGCATATGAAAAGGCATTGAAACAAAAAAGGGCAGAGAAGAAGAGTAAGACAGCTCAGCGGGCTGGTCCCATCAGAGGTAAGGGCCCTGTTCAGAGATCTAGTCCTTATTCCAACCCTACTACTGCAGCACCAAGAGGTATTGGGCAGCCAGCAGTTTCTATTGGTCCTCCCCCTCTTTGTCAGCATTGTGGGAGGTATCACAGAGGAGTATGCTGGAATATTGGCCCAGGTCGAGGAGAGGGGCTTTGTTTCCAAATATGACCTGAAAATAGAAATAGAATTAATTAGGCTAAATAATCCCAAATTAAACAATATTCAGAATAGTAGTCCAATAAACTCTAAATCACTAAATCAAGCTAAACAATGTCAAATAGGCAACAAGTATCAATAATAGGAGTAAAATAATGCAAGGAAAAATGGGAAATAAAATGCTCATCACATATGTTAGTAGTCGTTTGAATAAAGGAAGGATTCGTTAGGAATAAGATGAAGTTATAAGAGGGAATAACTAGTGGAATCTAAGATAATGATGAGAATTGAGAGTTTGTTGGAATAGGATTCACGTATATAGCTGAAGTGTTTAGCAGTAAGAGTTGGGGAGTTGGTAGAGGTTGGAAGTTGAGGTGACCAAACCTGATTGGAAATCCTTAAGAAAGATTAGGTTGAGAGGGTAGTCGTGATGACAGTGTTTTGACCGGATTGGCATAAACATTACATTCTTTTGAAGTTGCTACTTGTTTCGGCAACACTGAACGACCTTAAGAACTTAATTCGTTTAAAGCCTTGTTGTTTTGCACCATTGTATTTGACAATGGGATGACCTCAGAGATTGTTTTGATGAACCCGATCTAGAATCCTCTTCGAGACAGCGAATAAGTGTTGCGTTGCGACAGTCAGTTCATCTGAGAATGAGGAAGAACATTGCTACGAGGAGCTACGCACCCTTGAAAGCGACGATTTCGCGCATCACTTCTCGAGGACGAGAAATCTCCAAGTTGGGGAGAATGTAACATCCCGCATTTTCTGGACTCAAATAAATCAATGAAGTTTTTTTTAAAATAAATTTTTCAGAATTTAAGAAAGATTTTCTTTCAGTTAAAGAATTTTAGCAAGAGATTTTCTTTGAAGTCTGATTTCATGAAAATTAAGCCATGATTTTGTTAGTTCTTAATAAAACGAAATTGCTTTTGATCAAGATGATTTGATGTTTTAAAATAAATTATTCTTTTTGAAGATTTTTGGTGTATGAGAAAATGTGATTTTGTAAGAGCAAGTAAGGCTTATTTTGTAGTGAACTAATACGGTTTATTGGTTTTCTTATGGATTATATTGTGAATTGTGAATGTATGTATTTGTGTGATAAATTATGAATGAAACCTAATTAGTAAATTTAAATTAATATATGCATGGACTATGTGAATGAGTGTATGATGTAGGTGTGTGCCGTATGATGAAATGAGAAACATGATGTGCTAAAAGTGTGATGTGTATGTGATAAGAGTGTGCATTGTTTCATGACTTCATGATATGTGATATGTGTTATTGATGATGATATGAAATGGAATTATGTGTGCATGTGTGCATATGTGTGTGTTCGGCCGAGGATGAGAGAAGAGGAACCAAATAGGATGCATGTTTCTACTCATTAAGAAATTAGAAATTCAAATGAGAAGCCAAGTAGAAGCCTAGGTTGGTGACTCATGATGCCTAAGGAAGACTTTCATCAACCTTGCCTCACCAATGACAAGACCCTTGCCATGCAAAATTTGGAGTGTTCCGAATTACCCCTCCACCAAGCCATGAACCAAGGCTAAAATAGGAAAATGACCCACCCTTGCTCTTGTTCTTAAAACCGTGTAGGTGTGTGTTGGTAGCCATTCTTCATTTTTCAAACCCTCCATTTACAAACACTTGGTTCCAAGAGTACATCAACTCTTGAGACCCTAGAGAGAAAAGGAAGTACGGCCGTAAGGGAGATGAGAGGAAAAGAAGAGTGAGACCCCAAAATTTTTAACCCAAACCTCTCTACTTTCCTTCTCAATCACATTCTTCTTCAAGATTAAGAAGGAAAGATACCCATCAACATAGAGAGGAGGAGGCCGAAGCCAACCCTAGAAGGAGAAGGAGAGACTTGAAGCTTGAAGACTTAGTTAGAGACCTTGAATTAAGGTAGTCAATCAAGAGAGTAGTGTAATAGTTTTGGTTTTGTAAAGGACTTTAATATGGACATTGTTTAAGCATAAAATTTTGAGATGCATGTGTTTGATTCTTTATGATCTTGAAGTTTTGTTGCCTTGCATGTCATTTTTATAAGTTGATCTTGAACGATTGTGCTTGGATGCTTTAATTTCTAACTTGTTCTTCACGGTTTTACCTAGGGTTTGAGTTTAAGTTTATATTTTTGTTTTGATTTTTCCTTGCATGTTATTCTATGGTTTGATCTTGAATATTTGTGCTTGGAAACTTTGATTTTTTTTAACTTGCTCTTCACGGATTTGTCTAGGTTTTGTGTCTAAGTTCATGTTTTTGCTTTGATCTTGTCTTGCATGTCATGATCTATGATCAATCTTTGAAAAACATGAAGTTTGAGTTTGAATGTTGTTTTTGAGTGCAAATATTGAATTTTCTTGGGTGCATGTTACGGTTTTCAAAAGAAAATAACCATAACAAGCTTTAGAAACAATTTTTATGCAAAAAGAATTTAAGTCAAGATATGGAGTGGGATGGTGATGATTCGGTTGAAGCTTTATAAAAGAAAATGTTGTTTTAAAGGAATTCTTGCATAATTTGACTTTGAAGTGATCTTTGCATGTGAAAATAATTTGTGAGATTTTGCCTTTGTGCTTGTCACCATTCGGTCAAGTCTAGGAAACCATATTAGGACATCTTTTCCTTTACATGCATGTTGGAATTTGTCTCATCTAGAGATTGTAAGTGCATGCACGATGAGATTTACATGATCAAAGAATTTTAAGCTCATGCATGAATTTTCTTAGAAGTTAAAGACTTTGACATGATCCTTGATTTTTATTGTGTTAGGAAATTAAAATTTTGTTTGCCAAATCCTTGAGAAGCTCACGGTTTTACATGTGTAAATGTTTAAAGTTAGTTTGTTTTATTTTGCATGTATGTTTTATTGCTAAGATTAGGGATTTCTAAACCTATGGGACTTAAACCTTTTGATTTCAAGTTTAAAAGTAAATTTTTCATGATCCCATTCGGTTTAGGAACAAACCTTAGGCCATTTTTATTTTCTTATGTGATATTATTTGAATTAGCTTTGAATAAATGGAAGTTGATTTGATAAATGTTTGTAATGAGTGATTTTCTTTATATTCCATTCGGTATTGGTGTGAAAGTAAAGGAATTAAATTAATTTCTCCCTTGAGTGATGGTTTATATGATGATCAACATGATTTTAATTACGTGTGTTCTTTTCTTTAATTATTTAGGATGTTAAAAAGTAGGATGATGTATTTGTCATATGTGCATGTGTTAATGATCATTAGACTTGAACATGAACCTTGTCTCATGTAGGGTGAGATTCGGCCATGCATAGAAACTAGGTGCATGTGTTTGATTTTTGTCTTATATGCATGAATGATGAATGGTTTATGATTTTACATTTGCTTGTGTGTGTTTGAATGATTTAAGTGTTCAATAATTTTAAAAAGGTTCTGATTTAATTCTTGGTGTTATTTCCTTTTTGATTTAATTCGGTTTTAAGGAAAATAAAGTGAACCAAATGATTTGATTAATTGAAAAGTATTGTTTTGAAAAGATTCTTCCATTGATTTATGAAGTTCATGGTTTTTAATTTAACAAATGATTTTCATAAGAAAATCTTAAGAAAAATGTGACCTTTTTAAAGAGCCAAGAAATTATTGATGTTTTCAAACAAAAGTTTATATTTAACCGTGAATTAAAATCAAAGTGATTCTCAAATAAGAGTTTGATAATAATGTCTTATTTTCTAAATAATTTTATAAGAACAATTTTTAATGAGAAAGAATTATTTGAGTTCCAGTAACAATCGGGAAGCAGTTACAAACATCGCGTCGGGAACCCAGGAGCGTATCGTGAGTGTTGTCTTCAATCGAGGTGAGAGAGAAGTTTCCCCCAAACACCGTGGTTTTTAGGTAACATATTAAGTGTTTCGACCATCTCAAAAGTCGAAACTTAGTGTCTTGAGTCAGTATGAGTAAGTAATTAATTTATTTGTGTTTGAATGTTAGTATGTTATTTATTTGCCTATTTATCTATTGCGTATGAATAGTCGGTGTGAAATATGGTAACGCTGTGAATAATAATAATAATGAAAGACATAAGAGATAAGAGATGAGTGAGGAGAAATGTAAGATGTTATCGGAAAAGAATAAATGATGAAAGCGATGAGTTGAGCCAGAGCTTGGGCAACATTGTTGATATGAATGCTTTCTGAGGTTGAGACATGGGTGAGAGGAAATGAAATCGTGGAAACAGGATGGAGTTTGGTTGGAGATGGACTTTTGTTATGGTTTTAGTCTGGGGACTAGTGTTGAGTTGAGTTTGCTCCTCCACTAGCGCTCAGCAAAAGGTTATTTTTCTTGAAAAAGAGATTGTGGAAAGGATTTTGAAAACAAATTTTCGAAAGGATCTTTTGAGAAAGGTTTGGAGAAAGAGGTTGTAAAATCTCATTTTTGAAAACGGTTTATGAAACATCATTTTTGAAAAGAGTTTATAAACCTTATTTTTTGGGAGTCTGTAACAGCCCGATTTTCGAAAACTAAAACAACTGACTTTTATTTATTGATGTTGCAAAAATGAGGCCATTTTTTTTGAAACGTTGTTGAAGGACTGGAAAACATATTTGACAAGGTTATTAGTGTCCTTCACCTTCTCTTTCGAAAACCGAGTTGTTACGTGAAACCAAAACTCTTCCACCTTGTTTTCAAAATCATCTCACTAAGAAAACAGTTTAGTTTCAACTTAAACAACTCCATTCATTTACTCAAGAACTTTAAACATGCTTCATAAAGAGAGTCCCCGCATTTCTTAAAAGTCGGGCATGCTTCAAAATAGTTAGAGTACAGCCAAAGTTCATCACTTAGGTAATCCTTAAACTTCAAACACTCAAGACAACTGTAACACCCTCACAAATATTTAATTAAAATGAGTTTTATAAAAATATGGACTTGAAAATTTCGTTTTAAATCTTAACGAAAATCCGACAGAGTCTCCTCTGTTTATCGGACTTCCCAAAAATAACTTTTATAAACCTGTCAACCAGTACAGTTCGGAAAATATTTTTAAACATACTAATTTAATTTTCATGCCCTGCTAATCCAATAAAACATGTTCAGGGCGTGCACGAATGAAATATAACAAATCAAAAGAAAACTAAATTTTAACATAATAAACAACTCTCTCTTCTAATTAATTTTACAACACTCCACGGGGTGGAGTGTAGTCCTGCTCGGCCAATAGAATTGCAAGCTCAAACCTCAGTACCTGTGGAGATAGTAAGGAGTGAGCATTACACATAAAATGGGGAAACAGTTTCCAAATATGACATAATGCTATACTAAGCCAAACACATTTAACAATTCAATAACAATATAATAAAACTCTGCATAACACAATTCATGGTCAACATATCCATTGATTTTACAATTCAATTACCAAAGTATTCCATTGGTTTCTCAAGTCAATCTTGCCTATTCATCCTTATACATCATTTTCATAAAGTCATTTATTCCTTCCACTTTAATCATATTCATAATTCTTTTCAATCTGTCCCTGGTCACGACCTACTGCGTCTGCACCCCTGTGCACTCACGTCTTACTGCGTCCGGGTATGTTTTCATTTCTCCCCTGGTGACGACCTACTGCGTCTGCACTCCTGTGCACTCACGTCTTACTGCGTCCGGGTATATATTTTCATTCTCCCCTGGTCACGTCCTACTGCGTCTGCACTCCTGTGCACTCACGTCTTACTGCGTCCGGGTATATATTTTCATTCTCCCCTGGTCACGTCCTACTGCGTCTGCACTCCTGTGCACTCACGTCTTACTGCGTCCGGGTATATATTTTCATTCTCATTTTCCATAATAACATTTCCTCTTATTCATATCAACCATTTCATTTTTCCAAAAAAACCACTTAACTTCTTATCAAGTAAATTACTCAAAATTAATCACCACATTACACATTTGCATCATCAAATCACCACTATTAAATCTTATAATTTAATTAGCACAAAATCAACATTTTATTAATATCATCCCCATTATCCTTAATTCATACTTAATTTCCATACTTTGCCTTGGTTTATAAAATAAAATCATAACTCAAACATTTAACGAAATTAGCACTTCAATTATAAACAACACCAAGTCACATGCTTATATACCAAATATTCAAAATAAAGCATATCATCATCTAATTAATTTTCCTATGTCATAAGCTCTAGTTATTTATTACCCTATATCATAACAACCTAACTAACACATAACTCTTAGTACCCATTATATGCATATTGTAAACTAAACCCCGGAGTAAGGTAATACTCACTATAACCCACTCCTTACCTCAAGCTCTTTGAATTAGAGGGAGAATTTGTGCTTGGAGCACACTTGAGAAGATGCCACAACTCAATAGAGAGGGAGGAACCTAAAATCCATAAAATAAAGAGACAAACATTAAGCTTTTACCCACAATATTGAGGGAAATTCGTGACCCCCCTTCATGGTTTCTCTATGTTGATGCCTAAAGCTCCATGAGAGGAAGAGAGAGAGAAATTCGAATTCTTAAGGAGCGAAAGAGAAGAACAACATCAACAACCACTTACTTGGAGCAACAAGGAAGGACTTGGGGATGGACTTGGAGTGATCCTCTTGAGGATTGATTGATGAAAATGGAGGATTTGGTGCCCTAGGAGAGAGAGAATTCGAGTTTCTCAAGAACTAAGAGGTGGACGCACCTTTATTTTTTTTCAGCATCTACAGCCTTTAATCGATTATTAATCGATTAATCCATTTTACATTTTCTGACCTTAATCGATTAAGCTGTAGTTTAATCGATTAAGCTGTAGTTTAATCGATTAAGCTGTTCAGTTTTGCAGTACCCAGACTTTGAATGGCCATAACTTCTTCGTTACCCGTTGGATCTTCCTCAAATTTTAAGGCAAGCTTCCTTGCATATCCTACTTCACATCCAACGGTGGAATTTATCTTTTGAGCTACCAATCTTATTATTTTAATTTCCTAAGTTCCTATGTTTTAAACCTAAGATTACATGCTAATTTGGCTAAGTTTCTCCCTCTTGCTCTCACTTCTTCTACCCTAAGACCATCATAACATAAATTACAATATAAGTAAAGTTTGGGATGTTACAATTCTCCCCCACTTATTGGAATTTCGTCCCCGAAATTCCGTTCAATTCCTTCAAATGGAGAACCATCCCAGACAAAATAGTCTTCTAACTACGACACTCACTTCTCTCTGGTTCTACTCCCCCACTTGACATCGGCATACCATTTTGCATTAGTAAACCACTGCACTCTTGCACTCAATGAAGAATACAAGTTACGGTTCAATTTGGTTAGTTTTCGACGCGAAATGCTCTAAGGTTTTCAAGGTTTTACACAATTGGCAGTCACTCATTTCAAGGGTTCTACTAGGAAGACTCCCAACTGGTCTGGGGTTTCAAGAATCAGGTACGGTTCTCCCAACAATTAGAGATATTTTTCTAAGGTCATCTGGGTTTTCTCAAGAAATTTTATAACAAGGGTTGGGAATACTGCTATTCGGGCGAATGCCTTCCTTCATTGCCTATTTGGTTTGGTGCTAATTAAAGATTTCCAATGATATCTGCGATTAATAAATAAAAGGATTGAGGTGCCTATCCCAATCCCAAATCCATCAATGGTAACATCGTGGTCAGGTTCTCTAACAGCACTGACACTTAACAACCGAAGCAATCAGAACAACCCAAATCTACTTCTACACCCTATCTATCCGACAGCATCCACAGGGATTTGAGCCTACTCTACCCAAGTACATACAACTTATGTACTACTCTTAAGTCCTAATCAAAAAAATTCATTATTCAAGTAAGCATTTATTACATACACATCATTCAAAATTCAAACATGCTCAACAACATTTCCGATCAACACATGTTCACAACCATCAATCATGACTTAAACTCTAGCTCTTCCTAATCTAGCCATGATCTACCTGGACTAGCCTCAGGTTAGGCTTACATCTACACACACATAAGCAAAGTTTCAAATAATCAAACCATTCAAATGCTATGCCAAAACTTTGATAAAAGTGATCACCATGTATGGGGATTAAAGTTCAATAAATACAACCCCCATACTAAAAGAGTACTTACACATTTTGAAAGTCGATGCGGAGTTTCAAGAAGATCATTCATGCATTTATATATATATATATATATATATATATATAGTAAAAGTAGCGTATTAGAAAAATATTGATGTGGTGGTATGAAGATAGAATCAAGGTTTTTGAAAAATCGAATTCTTTTCTTAAGGGAAAAACATTTTGATTTGTTTTACGTACAATTCTTAGGAAAAGATTAAATCATGAAAATTTATTTTACACTTTAAAACCTTGACATGTTCATGCCAAATAACTCGGATGAAATTCCAAAAACAATCTTTGTAAATTGAAGCATATCTTTTCGAAACAAGTTACCTTCATCTAACTTCGGGGAAACTTAGATGAAGGAATATGAAATTACTCAAGATTAGCAAACTCAATGAGAAAGGGAATATGTGGTTGATTAGAAAGTTTACTTTGATGCTTCTTCATAAATTAAAATAGTTCCATTCCCTTTGGCTTTGAGTTTGGAAACTAAGCTTCATTCCGAATTGAGTAAAGTCACATGGAAGGAGTTCCTATTTAATCGGCGTGTGGCTTGTTCAAAAGAATGAATTCACCGCTCGATTACCTAGGAATCCCTTGTTTTCCTTGTTACTTTCTAAAAATTTTGTTAGGCGACTTAACCATCAATTGGGAATGACTCTGGTTCAATTGAAAACATTGAAATTCTCCTTAAATACTTTTATAATTGAAATAGAATGATTCTTGATGTTGGCATTGTTTCAGAACGAAGTTTTTTTTCAAAATAGCTATGTGCCGAAACAAGTTCAATCTTTCCCATCATTTTATATAGAAGTTTTCAAAATGGTTTTTATTCTTAAAACAAATTCAACATTAACTTTTTCAGACGAAAGCAAGCATCATCCAAATTCACAATCTAACATTTAGGTAAACATGCAACAACACATAGTATGACATACACTTATCATCAACATACATCTTAGCTCTATGCAATCACCTAGGATTTTAAGCACCTAATTGCTTAGACCTAAGACTAACACTATGTACTATCTTGGAGTTTCTATTTTCTATTCTATGCACATAATTCTAGTAACTATTACAACTAACTAGGCTTCTAATCCTCCTAAATTTTGGATCTTCCTAAATTCCCAAAATACTTGCCGAAACTTAAGGACAGGATTATGATATCTCTCAATATATGTACGCTTGAGGTGATCAGGCTCAAACATGCATCATATTAGTGATAAGACCATTCTCGTCTTACTTAAGTTCGAATCACTCAACCTATTAGTTTTAAAACGTTGAAACCTTGTTTTGTGTGTCACATTTAGAACTGGTTTACATGGCACGAAACTAAAGATCGTTTCCTCCCGGTGGGGTAGCAACTTAGTGTTCTTGCCCGTTGGGGTATCGCTTCCTTAGTCTCGTCGTTCATCCATTTCTAAATCTGACTCATTGTTTTCCACAAAATTTCAGATTTGCATGGTAAGCTTCACATAGTTTAGATGAACTTAGAAGAGGTTTTCAAATGCTTACCACGCGTCCCAAATAATTAAAAGAAAAACATACAAGAAAGCTTAAACACTCACTATACTATACTCCGCACAATCTCCATTATCACCTAGCAATGATACTCACAACACCTTAAAACAAACTCTAATTCTAACTCTAAGTTACTCGCTTGGTGAGTAAACTGCAGGAGTAATAACTTACTCCAATAGGCCGAGGAAAAACTGCTCTGATACCACAATGTAACACCCTCACAAATATTTAATTAAAATGAGTTTTATAAAAATATGGACTTGAAAATTTCGTTTTAAATCTTAACGAAAATCCGACAGAGTCTCCTCTGTTTATCGGACTTCCCAAAAATAACTTTTATAAACCTGTCAACCAGTACAGTTCGGAAAATATTTTTAAACATACTAATTTAATTTTCATGCCCTGCTAATCCAATAAAACATGTTCAGGGCGTGCACGAATGAAATATAACAAATCAAAAGAAAACTAAATTTTAACATAATAAACAACTCTCTCTTCTAATTAATTTTACAACACTCCACGGGGTGGAGTGTAGTCCTGCTCGGCCAATAGAATTGCAAGCTCAAACCTCAGTACCTTTGGAGATAGTAAGGAGTGAGCATTACACATAAAATGGGGAAACAGTTTCCAAATATGACATAATGCTATACTAAGCCAAACACATTTAACAATTCAATAACAATATAATAAAACTCTGCATAACACAATTCATGGTCAACATATCCATTGATTTTACAATTCAATTACCAAAGTATTCCATTTGTTTCTCAAGTCAATCTTGCCTATTCATCCTTATACATCATTTTCATAAAGTCATTTATTCCTTCCACTTTAATCATATTCATAATTCTTTTCAATCTGTCCCTGGTCACGACCTACTGTGTCTGCACCCCTGTGCACTCACGTCTTACTGCGTCCGGGTATGTTTTCATTTCTCCCCTGGTGACGACCTACTGCGTCTGCACTCCTGTGCACTCACATCTTACTGCGTCCGGGTATATATTTTCATTCTCCCCTGGTCACGTCCTACTGCGTCTGCACTCCTGTGCACTCACGTCTTACTGCGTCCGGGTATATATTTTCATTCTCCCCTGGTCACGTCCTACTGCGTCTGCACTCCTGTGCACTCACGTCTTACTGCGTCCGGGTATATATTTTCATTCTCATTTTCCATAATAACATTTCCTCTTATTCATATCAACCATTTCATTTTTCCAGAAAAACCACTTAACTTCTTATCAAGTAAATTACTCAAAATTAATCACCACATTACACATTTGCATCATCAAATCACCACTATTAAATCTTATAATTTAATTAGCACAAAATCAACATTTTATTAATATCATCCCCATTATCCTTAATTCATACTTAATTTCCATACTTTGCCTTGGTTTATAAAATAAAGTCATAACTCAAACATTTAACGAAATTAGCACTTCAATTATAAACAACACCAAGTCACATGCTTATATACCAAATATTCAAAATAAAGCATATCATCATCTAATTAATTTTCCTATGTCATAAGCTCTAGTTATTTATTACCCTATATTATAACAACCTAACTAACACATAACTCTTAGTACCCATTATATGCATATTGTAAACTAAACCCCGGAGTAAGGTAATACTCACTATAACCCACTCCTTACCTCAAGCTCTTTGAATTAGAGGGAGAATTTGTGCTTGGAGCACACTTGAGAAGATGCCACAACTCAATAGAGAGGGAGGAACCTAAAATCCATAAAATAAAGAGACAAACATTAAGCTTTTACCCACAATATTGAGGGAAATTCGTGACCCCCCTTCATGGTTTCTCTATGTTGATGCCTAAAGCTCCATGAGAGGAAGAGAGAGAAAAATTCGAATTCTTAAGGAGCGAAAGAGAAGAACAACATCAACAACCACTTACTTGGAGCAACAAGGAAGGACTTGGGGATGGACTTGGAGTGATCCTCTTGAGGATTGATTGATGAAAATGGAGGATTTGGTGCCCTAGGAGAGAGAGAATTCGAGTTTCTCAAGAACTAAGAGGTGGACGCACCTTTATTCTTTTTCAGCATCTACAGCCTTTAATCGATTATTAATCGATTAAGCCATTTTCCATTTTCTGACCTTAATCGATTAAGCTGCAGTTTAATCGATTAAGCTGCAGTTTAATCGATTAAGCTGTTCAGTTTTGCAGTACCCAGACTTTGAATGGCCATAACTTCTTCGTTACCCGTTGGATCTTCCTCAAATTTTAAGGCAAGCTTCCTTGCATATCCTACTTCACATCCAACGGTGGAATTTATCTTTTGAGCTACCAATCTTATTATTTTAATTTCCTAAGTTCCTATGTTTTAAACCTAAGATTACATGCTAATTTGGCTAAGTTTCTCCCTCTTGCTCTCACTTCTTCTACCCTAAGACCATCATAACATAAATTACAATATAAGTAAAGTTTGGGATGTTACAACAACTAAACTACTTGCACTTATCCCTAATCTTTCCTATTGAAAGCGAGCGGGTGTAGTTTCTTGTCTCTCTTGCGTTCTCCTCTCGTTCTTGAAGAAGATGTTGCTTGTGTGGTCATCCCCTCATTGTCATTGGACGTCCGCTTCATTCCATCTACTACAGTAGAATTCTTCCGCTCCTCGTACTGAACCTTCTCCTCGTAGCTCTGAAACCCTTGTATATTGACATGCCCTAGTTGATGTTCTGGGTCCGGAATCGCAATCTCCGTGTGACCGGTCCATGCCCAGCCTTGTGGGGTGTGCTTCCACCCTCTTCCGTGCTTATTCCATATGGTGAGGTTCATGCAATACTCCATCTGCCCGTTGAAATACCAGCAGCACCGATATGCCAACGAACAGGAGAGAGTAAGCGATCCGAACGACGAATCGTCGACGGTGTGGAATTTCCGTAGGCAAGATAATAGGACACACGCATAGCACACAACATACACACAATAGCAAACAAACATACTACTAACATTATCACAATCCATACTTATTCCATCTTATTCTCATTATTTCCTTCATACTTCTCCACTCTTGTTTCCAATCTCATTCATAGATCTCATCATCTTCTCCACCTTTCCATTCTCCAACTCTTTCTCATTTCCCACATTTTTCGATTCTCACTCATATTACTCTTCTCTTATAATGTTTTATTGAATTACAACCATCGATGATCAGGGGAGTTGAAGGATCATCGTGGTACGCGTTTCTTACGTAGTTAGCACTCACATCTCAGGCCTGCATCTCCTCGGCCAACCAACCACCTAGTCGGAAGCAAACAGGAGTACAGGACCTTTACCACGCCGGCACGACAGCTGTCACAACACATAAATGGTCCCTGACCAGGAGGCCCAGCCTCAATAATATCAATTCATAATAATCATGGCACACTGCCTCGCAGTGGCAAAACACAATGCCCCGTTCCAGTCCCTCACACTGTTCTCGATTTGCAATCTAGGGGGTGACAATATTGTTATAGTGCGCGCACAGAACATACCACGGTTTTAGACCCAGTCCCCACCACGTTAGTGCACCACTTATGGAGTTCGTTCTGTCTACAACAATACTCTAGACTTCTTGACGTTTCACCGTCATCGTCCTCCCCTAATGCAATCTCGTCCTAAGTATCCGCAAATACTTATCGTTCCTTCCTCTCCACTAATTCGGGTTAACTCTCATAACTCACCGCGTTCGCTGTCAATATCTTTTAAAGTTTTTTATCTATTTAATTAACCTAATAGCCGGCTCACCCTTAGTGCATCCCTTCAGTGAGTCCCGACCACTAACTTTGCACAATCTTTCTCTTTCTCCAAAACTCATATAGCACAGAGCTGGGGCTACTTCCTCGACTTCATATCTTACTTCTCACACACTCTTTCCAGTCACATCATCATTTCTCAAATCTTCCTTTTTACCATCCTTCAAAATTAAATCTCACAACTTTCCCAAGACCTTCACAAGGTTAAATTTTCACCAACACCCACCAAAGATGTTATTCTCACAGTCTTTTCTCAAGAAGATCATTTCGTAAAACTTTTCTCAAAATAGTGCTCCAAAAATATCCTTTCGTAAAACTTTTTCAAAAACATAGTTTCATAAAAACTCCTTTGAAAATATCGTTTCTCAAAATTTCTTCAAAGATCCCGTTCTAAAAACCTTTTCAAAAATTTCGTTCCATAAACTCTTTTCCAAAATCTTTCTTTTCCCACTCTTTATACAATTCTTCTTTCACAAATCTTTTCGAAAATTCCTTTTTCCAAAAAAAAAAACACTTTTTCAAAAACACCTTTTCTTTGCTGAGCGCTAGTGGAGGAGCAAGCTCAACTCGACACTAGTTCCCAGACTAAAACCAAAAACAGAGGAGCTCAACTCTACTCGATTCACCTCTCATCCCAACAATTCACACCACTCCCCCCCAGCTCTGGCTCGTTCTCATCATCATTATCAATTCCTTTTCCAATCAACTCTTCTCTCTCTCTCCCACTCTTATCCTTTATCCTTATTACTCTCTTATCTTGCCCTCACTTTCAATTTCATTTTTATTTCTTATTAAGGACATAACAACGTCCAACAACCGTCCGTCCATCATAACAACAAGCATCATTATACTTAAAGCAAATAATAAATAACAAGATATGTTATCACACACAACATCACACAATAGTATTGTGATCTTCGTCACCTTCGTATAAGTGACCACACAAGGCAAACAATTGTCACTTATACTACTGACTCCAACCACTAAGTTCCGATCTTTGAGATAATACGGAACGCCCTACCAAATTACCTAGCTACCACGATGTCTTAGGAAAGCTTCTCTCTCACCTGAGGTCCAGTGGTTAAGTGCGTGTTCTTCTCGGATCCGTGTGCTGCCATCTGCACCCAACCTCTTTTCTTTCATCATTCCTCATATTAAATAAAACATTTTACGTTATTACTTATAAGAGGAAATCTTTTTTCTTAATTTCATACTTGTCCTTCCTTTTTGGAAAACTTTGAAGATATATCAATTTCCACTTAAAAACTTCGTTCAAAATCATGTGAAAACATTTTTAAACATGAAAAGCACGTCCACCAATTTCTGAACAGAAAATTAATCTTACAAAATTACGTTGATAAAACTTCCAAGGATATTGCAAAAACATTTCTTTAATTAAAATAACTCTTTAGCTTAAAATCCACACTTTACAAATTCATGTTTTCATCACAAAACAATTTAGGACAGCCAAGCATACATCATGACATTCAAGCAAATCATACCACATACAAGTGCAAATAACATTTAGGAAAGTAAGTACTCCTAAATCAAACAAAAATCAGGTTTCAAACCAAATACATCAACATTTACTTACATGTACACTTTATTTAAGTGATTAAGCTCTCTAAACCTATTTAAATTACTTACGAAATAAAACAAAGGAAAATAAATCAAACATCACAATTTAAATTACATGAATCAATTGGTTTTATTTAAGCATTTAGATCCCGCTTTCTTTTAATTCTATCCGAAACACATAGGCACACACACACATATGTATATTCATTCAAATACAACACTACTCACACATATATTCATTTCATAGTTAATTTAATTTACTTTTTTCTTCATTTCTAAGTATAGGACCGAATAGGAAACACAGGTTCACCATACAAGTCCAAACAATTTATTTTAGTATAGTTCCTTAAAATATGTTTATTTTTTTTTTAAAAAAACCATGTCATTGAAAAAGATATCCTAGGCTAGCTAACATATATATAAGCCGAATAATATCATGGCATGCACAAAGAATGTGAAGCAAAGATCATTTTCCAAAATCTTGTTTTCTCATTTTCCTTACAAAAACCGTGAGTTGCACAAGAAAATTTAGCAACCAAAAGCTAATTTCTTAATATCATAAAATCAAGCATTAAGTCAAAGTCTTTATCTTTTAAGAAAACACATGCATGCACCTATAAATCTCTAGGTGGTACTATTTTCAACATACATGTAAGGAAGACATGATTTCCTACTTTCCCTAGCCTTGGCCGAATGAGGTTATGCAAGGAGACAAGCCTTATAATTTTATTTTCACATGCAAACACCCAATTTCATGGATCATATCATGAAAAACTTAAAAGTATCATTCATCACACACAATCTTGGTTTAACTAAAATTATTTTTAAAACTTGGTAGGTTAATTTTCCTTATAGAATCCATGACATGCGTATAAGAGATCAAGATTTTATTTTCATTTTAATCGTGCAAATTCGAGCTTCATGCTTTCTCAAAAATTAACATTGATCAAGACATGCAAGGAAAACAAAGGCAAAACATAATTGAAATTCAAGTCTTCAAACCAACCGTGAAGAACAAGTTAGAAATAATTTTTTTTCTAAACATAATATTAACATGAAATCACTTAGATCAGATTAAAAACATCTAGTCCTACTCTTTCTACTCATGGCCGGATCATTTAGTCTTTGATTTGGTGATTTATGAGTTCAGTTATTCACAAAAATCCAAGATCAACACATAAGGAAATCATGCAAGGAAAAATAAGAATTGTAAGGCCACAAAATCATGCATGTGATGGTCAAAGCAAAAATAGAAATTTAAACACAATTTTAGACCAAAACCGTGTTGAAGAAGAATTACGACTAAGAGATCAAAACTTTTTCAACCTCAACATTTAAGATCAAGGTATAAAAAGAACATGCAAGACCTTTAAACCTTAAGATCACTTAAGAATTATCACATGCATCACCAAATTAAATAAAGTCCATTAAAAATCCTTTACAACACAAAATCGTTAAATCAAAACTCTTTCTACCTTAATACTAACTTAAATCTTCAAATTTCCTCTTCTCTTTCCTTAATGGTTCGCCTCGGTCTCCCTTCCTTGCTAGGGTTGATGGAGGTTTCCTTCTTGATCTCAAAGAATAGGATGGTTGGGGAAAGGAGTTGAAGAAGTTTGGGTTAAGGGTTTCCACTCTTCTCTCTTTTCTTCTTCTCACGGTTTTCCCTCTCTTTCTCTCAAGAGCTTGATGGTGCTGTTGAGAGTAAATGTGTTTGGGTGGAAGTAAATGTGATGAGGTGAAGGGAGAATGAGTCTCTAACTCATTCCTACGGTTTTAGAATCAAAGGCAAAGACATGGGAATTTCCTTTCCTAGCCTTGGTTTCAAGTAGAAAAATGAAGGGCAATTTGGGCCAACCCATTGGTTGCATGGAGGGGGTCAAACCGTGGGACACATGGAGGGAGGGAAATCCACACTAGGCTTCATGAGTCCCTTACCCTACTCCTCTTCCTATTTTCTATTTAAATTTTGTTTTCTTAATGCTTAAGGAAATAAGCTTCATTTAGTCTTCCTAGTCCTATGTTGGCCGAACCTCACACACACACATGCACATATGATTTTTAATTTCATCAACATATAGCATATATTCATGCATACACTTAACTTACATACACATTTAATTTTAATCTCATGTTCAACACATAGCATAGATCCATGGGATAAGGCATACATATTCTCATACTCACACACGTATGACACACATTCATACACATACATTCATGCATCATATTTTACTCATATATATAAGTATGCACATTCATGTTTCTTTAAGTAGTCATGGTGCTAATCCTAAATATACATACCAAACCGCATACACACACATAATTACAAAATATATTGCAAACACTTAAACTCTTCCAAACTAAATTTCTAAACTTTGGACATTATTTTAGGAAGTCATCACTTTAAAATTCTCTATTAGCTTTGAAAACGTGAATTTTAGAAAAATCATTTAGGAAAACATTCTTTTAAAACACTCTTCTCAAAATAAATTTCTTTAGTGTTTTAATTTAATATGAGGAATTTACGGGGTGTTACATTCTCCCCAACTTAAGAATTTCTCGTCCCCGAGAAATGTGAGAACCTACAATCGGTGGTTGAAACAACTAGGAAACACTAGGAAAACACCTAGAAGGGGGGGGGTTGAATAGGTGTAAAAGAAACCTTGAAAGATTTTCGCAAGAAACCTTGAAATGTTTTCATCCACTTGAAAGCTACTCCAGTCCCCTCTTCAACCAAGAGAGATTCTTCACTATGAGGAATTAGAGTTTCTCAAATTACAAGTAAATGCCTCACAAGACTCCCTTCTTGCTAGCCTACAAGAGATACCACACCCTTGCCTTGTAACCCTATTGATATCTAATCTAACCTCTTCTCTTGCTTGTCAAATCCCCTCAACAAGACTTCCAATTGCTTGCTTCACTACAATACTTCCAATTGCTTGTTAACACAACAAGGCTTCCAAGTGCTTGATGAAATGCCACACCAAGGCTTCCAATATAACTTTGCTTGATTCACAACCAAGACTTCCAATTGTTGTAGATAGCTTGCCTCTTGCAAAGATTACAACTCAAATGAAAACAAATAACAATCCTATGAATCTCTTTCAAAAGCTATGAAATATCAACATGAGAGATTCAAGGTTCTTGATCAAAGAATGTAAAAATAAGAACTTTGATCTTGAGAAAGTGAGAGAGAATAGAGTGGCTTTGATTCTTGTAAAATGTGTATGAAAATGATTCTAGATGATCACAAAGGTTAGGAATAGGTTTATATAGAATACCCAAAAGTTAAAAATGATTAGAAGTACTTTTGAGAAGTGAAAAACTCATTTAAAAACAGTAACAGCTCGTGTTAATCGAGTAACAAATTCACTACTCGAGTAACAAGTGTAAAACATGTTCACTACTCGAGTATTTGAGTTACTACTCGAGTATTTACGCAAGGCTGAATAATTCTACTCGAGTAATCAGCCCCTTAATCGAGTAATTGCGCAAGACACAAAAATTCTACTCGAGTAATCAAGTGGCTAATCGAGTAGTCAGTTCAAAAAACACTTAAAAACTTGTTTTCTCAAAATCTAACCTTTTCTTTCAAACCTTTAAGCCACCTATTGATTTTAAGCAAAGTTAATACTCAAAATATGATATAATCATGCAATCAAAAGAGATTCACTACCCTCTAATAACTCTACCCAAACTCATAAACTAAAAGACTTGTGAGGCAAAAGATAAAACAATAAAACACAAACTACCAAACTAAGTCTTCATGAGTTGGCTCTCTTTTCATCACTTGATGTTTGTTGTTGCTTGTTGAGCTTGAACTTGATCAACACATTTAAGCTTGTTCAAAACCTTTTGACATTTATCAAAACATTCTTCATGGATCTTACAATCTCCCCCTTTTTGAAAATGACAAACATGTTTTGAAATTATGAAGTTCCTTGAAGTTGTTGATGCTTGAACCATTTGATCACTTGGTGAGACTCTTGCTCCCCCTCAATAAATGTTTTTGACATTTGAAATCCAATTGAGTTAAGCTTGATTCTCCCCCTATCTCCAACAACTTTGCTCAACCTACATAAAAACAACAAAAACAACCTTTCTCCAAACATACCATTTCATTTCTCCAAAAAATGGTCAAAACATAATATTTCTCCACTTTTTCAAAACATCATATTTCTCCCCCTTTGGCATTATCAAAAAGAAATATATACTAATTGAAATATAAGATCTAAGCCAAAAATAGAGAGATTAATGAGATATAACAACCAAAGCATGATAATCATCTAATGATTACTCAATGATATCAATTATAACAAATTGTATACCAATAGCATAATACCAATTGTAAAACAATCGTAAGAATTTGATACCAATAGTATTTTCTCAATAGTATAAACAATATCACATTATAAGAAATAATACCAATTGAGAGAACTATGAGCAATATCCAAAAATATCAAATTTAAAATACCAATTGTATAATATCGAATGTTACCAATTTGTAGGATCTTCCCTTAATACCAATTGAGCAAATGAATGAATAACACATGAAAGTCCTTTTTCTCTTCAATCATACCTACAAAAACAATCATGCTTTGCTTTTTGGTATCCAAATGGTTTTGGATCCATTTTTGTTAGTGTAGGGACTCTCACCCTTTTTCATCCAAACAAAATCTCCTGTAGTATACCATGCACTTTAATATAACACACATTTGAAGTATGTCCATGAGTACCACAATAGAAACATGTTGGTGCATTTGAAAAATCAACTTTAGAAAAATCAACAACATTTCTATGAGATTTACTCTTAGCATTAGTATAACCCAAACCAAACTTGTTTGAATTTTCTCTTTGAAAATTTAACAATGTGCGCAATCTAATGTCACCATTTGTGAAACTTGCAAGCTTATTTTTCAAAATAACATTTTCATCTTTAAGCAACTTGCAATCCTCACAATCAACCACAATATTCAATCTACTAGCACAATCACAAGAAGAACTAGCATATATAAGATTAAGAGTTTCATTTTCAAGATTAAGCTCATCAACTTGCTTTTGAAGTTCTAAAATCTCTTGTTGATGTTTCAAAATGAGCTTCTTCCTTTCAATGTTTTTCAAAGCTAGTTTCTTAAATTGTTCATGCATTTCTTCATAAGCATTATATAACAATTCATATTTGGAAGAAATTTCGGATTTAGTAAGACTTACATCGCTTTCGTAGCTTTGTTCACTTGATTCATCATTTGAACTTTGTTCTTCATCATCTACTAGAGTTATCAAGTTGAGACAAGCGGCATCTTCATCATCCGAAGAACTATTTGATGTACTTTTCTTGTCTTTTTCATCATCACTATTCCAAACTATGTATGCTCTTTTAGTTTTCTTTTCTTTCTCCTTCTTCTTGAGATACTTAGAGCATGAGTACTTGAGATGACCGGGCTTTCCACATTCATGGCAAACTATACTTTCTTTTGAAGTCTTTGTCTTGTAGTGTGTGGAATTCTTCTCTTTACTTTTGTCCTTGTTCATCCTTCCTTTTCTCCTTAGAATCTTATTGAACTTTCTTAGTAGAAGCTTCATCTCCTCTTCATCAATGTCCGAATCGGAATCTTCATTATCATCATAATCGGAACTCTCCTCCTTTTGATATGACTTTTGAACTTTAAGAGCAATTCCTTTTCTTTCTTTGTTCTTGTCCGATTCTTCATGCAAATGCAAACGTTCAAGCTCCATTTCATGTTCTTGTAGCTTTCCGAAAAGTGTTTCTAAGTCCATGGTGTCCAAGTCCTTTGATTCAACAATTGCGGTAACCTTGGGTTGCCATTCCCTACTGAGACATCTTAAAACTTTGTTAACAAGTTCACAATTCACGAAAGTTTTACGAAGAGCAATGAGATGATTAACAATATGAGTAAAACGTTTTTGCATAAAACATATAGATTCATTAGGCAACATACGAAACAATTCATATTCATGCATCAAAGAATTTAATCTAGCACGCCTAACTTCACTAGTGCCTTCATGTGTGACTTGCAAGGTGTCCCACATTTCTTTGGCATCACGACATTGGGAGACTCTAAAGAACTCATCATAAGATAGAGCGGAGGTGATGATATTCTTTGCTTTTAAATCATATTGAATTTTCCTTTTATCATCATCGGTCCACTTATCTTTGGGAGTTAGGGTAAGCACACCTTCTACATCTTTTGAGGGAATATAAGGACCATTTTCAATGGCTTCCCAAATGTTCACATCTATAGCTTCTATAAAGATTCTCATCCTAATTTTCCAATAACCATAACCCTCTCCACCAAACATAGGAGGGCGATTTATTGAAGCACCTTCACCACCAAAAGGATTCCTAGAACCCATTGTAGTTTCCTCAAGGATCTTAACGAAAAAGCTCTATGCTCGTGTCTTTCGACCGAGCTCTGATACCAATTGTGAGAACCTACAATCGGTGGTTGAAACAACTAGGAAACATTAGGAAAACACCTAGAAGGGGGGGTTGAATAGGTGTAAAAGAAACCTTGAAATATTTTCGCAAGAAACAAATCAAAACGATTAAAACAAATGATTTTCTTGAAAATTCTTTAGCCTTAATCGATTAATGCCTCTGTTAATGAATTAATCACTTTTCAATCAAATACGAAAATCAAACAATTAACACATATAACCAGAGATTCAGCGGAAACAATTAACACCTATATTCTTATTGATTACCTAGGTTATGAAAATGATTTTCCCCAAACCAATTTTTCACAATTAAGATTTAATTCAATCAATTATGAAAAATCACTTTTTCTAGGTTTTCAATCAAGAACACAATTAAAGACTTGAATTGTAAAGAGTAGAGAGTTTAGAGATACGACACAGTGATTTATCCTGGTTCACTTTCATCCACTTGAAAGCTACTCCAGTCCCCTCTTCAACCAAGAGAGATTCTTCACTATGAGGAATTAGAGTTTCTCAAATTACAAGTAAATGCCTCACAAGACTCCCTTCTTGCTAGCCTACAAGAGATACCACACCCTTGCCTTGTAACCCTATTGATATCTAATCTAACCTCTTCTCTTGCTTGTCAAATCCCCTCAACAAGACTTCCAATTGCTTGCTTCACTACAAGACTTCCAATTGCTTGTTAACACAACAAGGATTCCAAGTGCTTGATGAAATGCCACACCAAGGCTTCCAATATAACTTTGCTTGATTCACAACCAAGACTTCCAATTGTTGTAGATAGCTTGCCTCTTGCAAAGATTACAACTCAAATGAAAACAAATAACAATCCTATGAATCTCTTTCAAAAGCTATGAAATATCAACATGAGAGATTCAAGGTTCTTGATCAAAGAATGTAAAAATAAGAACTTTGATCTTGAGAAAGTGAGAGAGAATAGAGTGGTTTTGATTCTTGTAAAATGTGTATGAAAATGATTCTAGATGATCACAAAGGTTAGGAATAGGTTTATATAGAATACCCAAAAGTTAGAAATGATTAGAAGTACTTTTGAGAAGTGAAAAACTCATTTAAAAACAGTAACAGCTCGTGTTAATCGAGTAACAAATTCACTACTCGAGTAACAAGTGTAAAACTTGTTCACCACTCGAGTATTTGAGTTACTACTCGAGTATTTACGCAAGGCTGAATAATTCTACTCGAGTAATCAGCCCCTTAATCGAGTAATTGCGCAAGACACAAAAATTCTACTCGAGTAATCAAGTGGCTAATCGAGTAGTCAGTTCAAAAAACACTTAAAAACTTGTTTTCTCAAAATCTAAACCTTTTCTTTCAAACCTTTAAGCCACCTATTGATTTTAAGCAAAGTGAATACTCAAAATATGATATAATCATGCAATCAAAAGAGATTCACTACCCTCTAATAACTCTACTCAAACTCATAAACTAAAAGACTTGTGAGGCAAAAGATAAAACAATAAAACACAAACTACCAAACTAAGTCTTCATGAGTTGGCTCTCTCTTCATCACTTGATGTTTGTTGTTGCTTGTTGAGCTTGAACTTGATCAACACATTTAAGCTTGTTCAAAACCTTTTGACATTTATCAAAACATTCTTCATGGATCTTACAAGAAATACATTGTAGATTGGGCAACAGGACACTAACATTCTCATATCATTCTTGATGTTCCTCGTTATCCACTTCCAGGTGGAGAGATTTCATTCGTACCGTTACTAGCGTGTCGAGTCGGGTTAAGTCCATTGGACCAATCGAAGAAGATGCCGCTCCTTAGCCAGTCGTTGTCACAGAAAACCCAACCAGAGGTACGGACTTAGGGAAAATCAAGCAAGCAAACATACACACATCTCCAAAAACAAGGATTTTGTCTAAAAATCCTTAAATACTTACTACTTCCTACAACTCGGATTCCATTTACCTCACAACAATCTCTCCTTCCTTCAACTTTCTATCTAATTCTAGGGTTTTCATCAATTATTCTTCTAGCTTAGAGGGATCCTATTACCATTTAGACTTACTTACTCCTCCTAACATCCTTACCTTTCTTCCCAAGCTCATCTGAAACATTAACCAAACTTAACACCTTGATCATCTAAACTTCTACTTAGGGTATAGGGTAACTCTAATCCTCAAATTTTCTTCAAAGTTTCCTCTAAAGACCGATAACATATGTCTCTCTTCCTCTTTGTGGCTCCCCAACTTTGATTCGACTTATAACTATCTCACGGGAATCTTACGACTTCACCACCCAAACCTGAATTATTTGGGTGGATAGGGTACTTCCAGTTTCGCAATTCGGACTAAAGGGTTTTAAGTGGAACCGGTAAGGCTAAAACGTGATAGGGGTTCATGAAGAAAAAGCTCGGGTCTTACAACAAGAACTGTTTTGTTGAAGCAATTCAACAAACATGGAAATTAAGAGGTAACAACCTATATTCTCCGAGGTGATAACTATCCCCAGTCCTAAGTCTAACAATCACCATTGAAACCTCAGGGGTTTTGGGCCTTAATCTCGAAATCTACTCATAGTCTACTCTTATAGGGCAAAAAGGTTTCTTAACTAACACGGTTAGTGCTAAGCTACAAACTAATCCATATCCTAAGAGGCAAAAGCTCATCCTCCTGTTCCTTCTCGAATACCAACGAACACACAGAGTCACACAAGCAAAGCATGAAGCCCATGCTTAAGGCTACAAAGGATTACCATAAGCTCTGATACCATTCTGTAACAGCCCGATTTTCGAAAACTAAAACAATTGACTTTTATTTATTGATGTTGCAAAAATGAGGCCATTTTTTTTGAAACGTTGTTGAAGGACTGGAAAACATATTTGACAAGGTTATTAGTGTCCTTCACCTTCTCTTTCGAAAACTGAGTTGTTACGTGAAACCAAAACTCTTCCACCTTGTTTTCAAAATCATCTCACTAAGAAAACAGTTTAGTTTCAACTTAAACAACTCCATTCATTTTAAGAAAAGATTGACTTAGGGTTGACTTCTCTCTGCTAGGGTTTCCACCTTGCTGCCGTTTGCCACCATGGCAAAAAAGAAGGGTCGGCCACCTAAGTCCCCCTCTTCCAAACATTCACCTACCACAAATCCAATCCCCAAAAACCTTGACCTAGAGACGCTGGACGAAGAAGACTTTGAGGATATTGATGACTTGAGCCCTAAGAAAGCGCTAGTAATCCTAAAAAAGCTAGATGATCTGAGAGCAGAAATAAAGGGCAAGGCGGTTGTAGATGATAGTGTAGAAACGTCGAAGAACATGGAGGAGTTAACGCAGAAAGTAAATCAAGGAGGTTCTGCAGAACAAGCTGGTACCCAGGGCAATAATGAAGTGCATAGAAGGGTTTCAGTTTGGGATTCGTTTGACATCACGAAATTACGTAATGCTGGAGAGAAGCTTAATTTTGTGGAACCTAGAATTAAAGAAGGTGGTTGCTGTGGGGAAAATTGAGGCTGCAGACATAGAAAGTGAAGAGAAGTTTTGGCAACAGGCGATTGTGTGCTATGTGCTAGGAGCAAGGCCTCCTTATGCGGTTCCGAATGGCTACATAAGGAAGATCTGGGGTCAACATGGGATAGATAAAGTGCTCATGAATGGAGATGGCACAATGGTAGTAAGGTTTAATTCCATGGAGGCTAGGAATGCTGTACTTGAAATTGGAATATTTCATTTTGATAAAAAGCCTCTTATTATTGCTCCTTGGACAGGGAAACCAGTGTCCAAAAGCTTTCATGACACGGTTCCAGTTTGGATTCAATTACCAAACCTTAATCTGAAGTTTTCGGGAGCCAATGCATTGAGTAAAATTGCTAGCCTTGTGGGAACACCTATTATGGTAGATAATGTTACCAAGGAAAGAAATAGAATTAACTATGCTAGAGGGCTTGTGGAGGTTAACCCCAAAATCTTGCCAGATGAGGTGTTCTTTGAAGATGAAAAGGAGAATATTATATCCCAAAAGGTGGATTATGAGTGGAAGCCAGTTATTTGTGCCACATGCTCAATGTATGGCCATGATAGTAAGGTGTGCATAAAGCATACAAAGAAGGTGTGGGTTGAGAAAAGGAAGCCCTCAAGAGAGGACACTGAGAAGCTTGATGAGGCCCTAAAGTTGAATAAACAGATCCAGGATGGGATTATCCCTGAGGAGAATATACAGTCAGCTTCCTAGGCAGTTAAGGTAGTTTTTGAAGAGCAATGTGAGGAAGAGGAGGCTGTCTCTACTGTTAAAGAAACTCAATTAACAGGAGGGAAGGATGATGAGGAGATGCAAAGGGGGAAAGAGCAGAATGAAGGCCATTGGACTCTAGTGCAGACTAGAAGGAAGGCTCAGAGTAAGTTGAATAAGGGGGAAAACTCAGCCCTCATTATTAATGGATAGTTTAGGTGCTTGGAATACAAGGGGATTTAACCAACCCCTTAAACAAAAAGAGGTTAGAAAGTTGGTGAATAAATATAAGTTAGGAGTTATGGCAATTGTAGAGAATAAGATCAGGGCTAGCTCATTTGATGTAATCAGGAATAAGATGTTTATGGACTGGGGGTCATTTATTAACTTGGATGATCATCCAGTGGGTAGAGTTTGGGTGATATGGAAGAAGGACATGTTCCATGTAGAGGTGATTAGTCACTCTAGTCAATTTGTTCATTGTAAGATAGAGGTTATTCATGAGAATATAACTTTCTTTGCTACATTTGTCTATGCTCATAATGATATAGAGAGGAGGGCTGAATTGTGGAGTTTGTTGAGGGAGATAGGAGAGGTCATGCATGAAAAATGGGTAGTGTTGGGAGATTTTAATAGCTGCCTGTTTGTGGATGAGAAGTTAGGGGGCCATCAGCTAGATGTCCAGCAAACTGAAGAGTTCAGAGACTTTGTATTTCATTGCCAATTAGAAGATATGAAGTATGGAGGTTGTTTTTATACATGGGATAACAGACAAGAAGGGGAGGACAAGATCTTGTGCAAGCTAGACAGAGTGTTGGTGAACTCAGAGTGGTGCAGAAGGTGGCCTGAAGCTTATACAGAATTTCTAAACAAGGGCATCTCAGATCATAGTCCTATGGTTATAAAATGGAACAATAATGTTATCTCTGGAAGGCACAGTTTCAAATTCATGAACCACCTGACCCTTGATTGTGAATTTATAAATATTGTGACTCAGAATTGGGCTCAGGATGATGAGGGTTGTGCTATGTTCAGACTCATGAGGAAAATGAATAGAATCAGACCTAGTCTGATTGAGTTGAATAGGAGGAAATATGGTGGTATTGATGAAAGAGAAATACAGGATAGAGATAAGTTGGATATTATTCAAGAAATGCTTTAGGGGGACCCTATGAACATTCATCTACAGAAAATGGAAAAGGAAGCCAGGGAGGAGCACTTTGAAGCCTATAAAGCTGCTGTGATTTTTTTGAGGCAGAAATCTAAAGAAGATTGGTTGTGTGATGGGGATTTGAATACTAAATACTTTCACCAAGTAATCAAACAAAGAAGATATAGAAACAGGATCCTAAGAATTCAGGATAGCAATGGTGGGGTGCATACAAGCCCTGAGCATATTGCTCAGGCTTTTGAAGATTACTATAAGGAGCTCTTCTCAGACACAAGCAGGCCTTGGGGTATCACTAATGACGAAATCAGTCAAGGGGAGATCCTTAGTGCTGATCAACAGATTAATTTGATTAAACCATTTGAGGCTGAAGAGATAAGGCAATGTTTTGAGCAAATGGGGAATGATAAGGCCCCTGGCCCTGATGGTTTTGGGGCAGCTTTATATAAGGCAGCCTGACCAGTGATTGGTGAGAGTGTGGTTGAGGCAGTGCAAGAATTTTTTTACACTGGCAAACTTCTTAAAGAAGCTAATCAGACCTTACTTGTTCTTATTCCTAAAAGTGATTGCCCAAATCTAGTAAGTGATTTTCGTCCTATTGCATGTTGTAATGTGATCTATAAAGCCATTGCTAAGCTTATTTGTAAAAGGCTTCAGGACTGTTTGCCACATTTGATTCATGAGAATCAAGCAGCATTTGTGAAGGATAGGTCTATTCTCCACAATGTTCTTATAACTCAGGACCTAATCAGACGCTACAGAAGGAAAAATGTCTCACCTAGGTGCCTCATGAAAATAGATCTAAGGAAGGCATATGATAGTGTCAATTGGGAGTTCATTCAAAGGAGTATGGAGGCTTTAAGATTTCCTGAGAAGTTCATAGGTTGGGTTATGGTTTGCATTAAATCTGTATCATTCAGGTTGGTTATCAATGGTTCCACTCACAGCAGATTTACTAGCTCTAGGGGGCTAAGGCAGGGAGACCCCATGTCTCCCTTAATTTTTGTTCTGGTGATGGAGATGTTAACAAGGAAGCTCCTGTATGCTGCCAGGGACAGAGATTTCAAATTCCATCCCTTTTGTAAGAGAATTGGGTTGGTGAACTTAGCCTTTGCTGACGACCTTATGATTTTTTGCAAGGCTAATGAAAACAGTGTGAGAATTCTACATAGTGCTTTCTATGATTTTGCTAGAAGCTCAGGATTATGTGCCAATCAGAATAAATCACAGATCTATATTGCTGGTGTTAGTGAGGAAGGCTGTCAAAGGTTGGTGAATCTAACAGGCTATAGAGCAGGAACTTTTCCTTTTACTTATCTGGGAATACCCCTTACTGCAAAGAAGTGGAGTGTGGCTACGTGCAAAGTTCTGGTTGACAGAATAACTAAAAGGTTGAGTATGTGGACTACTAGAAACTTATCTTTTCAGGGGCGTGCTCAGCTAATTCAATCAGTCCTATTAACTATGCATGTCTATTGGGCCACAACATTTATCATACCTAAGGAGGTGATTAGGGGGATTGAGAAAGTCTGTAGAGGCTTCCTTTGGGGCAAGGACCAAGCAGGGAGAGCTAAAGCACAGGTGGCCTGGGATCTGGTGTGCAGGGATAAGAAGTATGGGGGTCTGGGATTTCAAAACATAAGTTTGTGGAACTTAGCAGCTATTGGTAATCAAGCATGGCAGATATGGACAAACAAGATTTCTCTATGGTTGAGGTGGATTCAGGCTATCTACTTAAAGAGGGATTCATTTATGAACATACAAGCTACACAAGCAAGCAATTGGCATTGGAAGCAAATACTGAAAGTAAGGGACAAATTGATAGCTAAATTTACAGATCTAACAGGGAAATCTCAACAATATACAATAAAAGAGGGGTATATGTACCTGATTGGAACGCAACAAGCTTTTCCTTTCCATACTCAGGTCTGGAATTCAGCGAGCATTGCAAAGCATAATTTTATTTTTTGGCTCCTTGTACACCAAAGCTTGAAGACGAAGGATAGACTACCATTCTTGCAAATTTCACCTCTGTGTGAATTATGTGAGGGGGTGGTGGAAACATGCAACCACTTGTTCTTTGAATGCAAGTGGAGCATGGAGCTGCTTCAGCTCGCTGGGAATTGGATAGGGGTGGATGTTTCAAACTACAAATACCCTAACTGGCTAAGATGGTTGAAGCATGGGTTCAGATGTAAAGAGAGGAGAAAGGTTGTAACGGCTGTGGTGGCAGCATGCATCTATGGTGTTTGGGAGGAGAGGAACAGACGAATTTTCAGACAGTCTAGCCTTCAACCGGTTCAGGTGATGAAGATGATGCAGAGTGAATTAGCTCTAAGGTTAGCTAGAGTTAGTTGTAAATGGGCTGGTCTTAATGGCCCAAATAGAATTATTTTGGACAGAATAAGAGCTTTTGTATAGGCCCGATCATTTGTTTTGTTTTTTGGTAACTTTTGGTTATTATTTGGGATAATGTAGAACCTGGAACCCTTCCTAGAAGGTGGCTAGGGACTACATTATTGCTGTGTTTATGTATTTTTATTTTTGCTCATTGGTAATGCAATTTTTCTTTACCAAAAAAAAACTCCATTCATTTACTCTAGAACTTTAAACATGCTTCATAAAGAGAGTCCCCGCATTTCTTAAAAGTCGGGCATGCTTCAAAATAGTTAGAGTACAGCCAAAGTTCATCACTTAGGTAATCCTTAAACTTCAAACACTCAAGACAACTAAACTACTTGCACTTATCCCTAATCTTTCCTATTGAAAGCGAGCGGGTGTAGTTTCTTGTCTCTCTTGCGTTCTCCTCTCGTTCTTGAAGAAGATGTTGCTTGTGTGGTCATCCCCTCATTGTCATTGGACGTCCGCTTCATTCCATCTACTACAGTAGAATTCTTTCGCTCCTCGTACTGAACCTTCTCCTCGTAGCTCTGAAACCCTCGTATATTGACTTGCCCTAGATGTGGCTCCAGGTTGGCTCCGCTCAGTTGATGTTCTGGGTCCGGAATCGCAATCTCCGTGTGACCGGTCCATGCCCAGCCTTGTGGGGTGTGCTTCCACCCTCTTCCGTGCTTATTCCATATGGTGAGGTTCATGCAATACTCCATCTGCCCGTTGAAATACCAGCAGCACCGATATGCCAACGAACAGGAGAGAGTAAGCGATCCGAACGACGAATCGTCGACGGTTTGGAATTTCCGTAGGCAAGATAATAGGACACACGCATAGCACACAACATACACACAATAGCAAACAAACATACTACTATCATTATCACAATCCATACTTATTCCATCTTATTCTCATTATTTCCTTCATACTTCTCCACTCTTGTTTCCAATCTCGTTCATAGATCTCATCATCTTCTCCACCTTTCCATTCTCCAACTCTTTCTCATTTCCCACATTTTTCGATTCTCACTCATATTACTCTTCTCTTATAATGTTTTATTGAATTACAACCATCGATGATCAGGGGAGTTGAAGGATCATCGTGGTACGCGTTTCTTACGTAGTTAGCACTCACATCTCAGGCCTGCATCTCCTCGGCCAACCAACCACCTAGTCGGAAGCAAACAGGAGTACAGGACCTTTACCACGCCGGCACGACAGCTGTCACAACACATAAATGGTCCCTGACCAGGAGGCCCAGCCTCAATAATATCAATTCATAATAATCATGGCACACTGCCTCGCAGTGGCAAAACACAATGCCCCGTTCCAGTCCCTCACACTGTTCTCGATTTGCAATCTAGGGGGTGACAGTATTGTTATAGTGCGCGCACAGAACATACCACGGTTTTAGACCCAATCCCCACCACGTTAGTGCACCACTTATGGAGTTCGTTCTGTCTACAACAATACTCTAGACTTCTTGACGTTTCACCGTCATCGTCCTCCCCTAATGCAATCTCGTCCTAAGTATCCGCAGATACTTATCGTTCCTTCCTCTCCACTACTTCGGGTTAACTCTCATAACTCACCGCGTTCGCTGTCAATATCTTTTAAAGTTTTTTATCTATTTAATTAACCTAATAGCCGGCTCACCCTTAGTGCATCCCTTCAGTGAGTCCCGACCACTAACTTTGCACAATCTTTCTCTTTCTCCAAAACTCATATAGCACAGAGCTGGGGCTACTTCCTCGACTTCATATCTTACTTCTCACACACTCTTTCCAGTCACATCATCATTTCTCAAATCTTCCTTTTTACCATCCTTCAAAATGAAATCTCACAACTTTCCAAAGACCTTCACAAGGTTAAATTTTCACCAACACCCACCAAAGATGTTATTCTCACAGTCTTTTCTCAAGAAGATCATTTCGTAAAACTTTTCTCAAAATATTGCTCCGAAAATATCCTTTCGTAAAACTTTTTCAAAAACATAGTTTCATAAAAACTCCTTTGAAAATATTGTTTCTCAAAATTTCTTCAAAGATCCCGTTCTAAAAACCTTTTCAAAAATTTCGTTCCATAAACTCTTTTCCAAAATCTTTCTTTTCCCACTCTTTATACAATTCTTCTTTCACAAATCTTTTCGAAAATTCCTTTTTCCAAAAAAAAAACACTTTTTCAAAAACACCTTTTCTTTGCTGAGCGCTAGTGGAGGAGCAAGCTCAACTCGACACTAGTTCCCAGACTAAAACCAAAAACAGAGGAGCTCAGCTCTACTCGATTCACCTCTCATCCCAACAATTCACACCACTCCCCCCCAGCTCTGGCTCGTTCTCATCATCATTATCAATTCCTTTTCCAATCAACTCTTCTCTCTCTCTCTCCCACTCTTATCCTTTATCCTTATTACTCTCTTATCTTGCCCTCACTTTCAATTTCATTTTTATTTCTTATTAAGGACATAACAACGTCCAACAATCGTCCGTCCATCATAACAACAAGCATCATTATACTTAAAGCAAATAATAAATAACAAGATATGTTATCACACACAATATCACACAATAGTATTGTGGTCTTTGTCACCTTCGTATAAGTGACCACACAAGGCAAACAATTGTCACTTATACTACTGACTCCAACCACTAAGTTCCGATCTTTGAGATGATACGGAACGCCCTACCAAATTACCTAGCTACCACGATGTCTTAGGAAAGCTTCTCTCTCACCTGAGGTCCAGTGGTTAAGTGCGTGTTCTTCTCGAATCCGTGTGCTGCTATCTGCCCCAACCTCTTTTCTTTCATCATTCCTCATATTAAATAAAACATTTTACGTTATTACTTATAAGAGGAAACCTTTTTTCTTAATTTCATACTTGTCTTTCCTTTTTGGAAAACTTTGAAGATATATCAATTTCCACTTAAAAACTTCGTTCTAAATCATGTGAAAACATTTTTAAACATGAAAAGCACGTCCACCAATTTCTGGACAGAAAAGTAATCTTACAAAATTACGTTGATAAAACTTCCAAGGATATTGCAAAAACATTTCTTTAATTAAAATAACTCTTTAGCTTAAAATCCACACTTTACAAATTCATGTTTTCATCACAAAACAATTTAGGACAGCCAAGCATACATCATGACATTCAAGCAAATCATACCACATACAAGTGCAAATAACGTTTAGGAAAGTAAGTACTCCTAAATCAAACAAAAATCAGGTTTCAAACCAAATACATCAACATTTACTTACATGTACACTTTATTTAAGTGATTAATCTCTCTAAACCTATTTAAATTACTTAACCGAAATAAAACAAAGGAAAATAAATCAAACATCACAATTTAAATTACATGAATCAATTGGTTTTATTTAAGCATTTAGATCCCGCTTTCTTTTAATTCTATCCGAAACACATAGGCACACACACACATATGTATATTCATTCAAATACAACAGTACTCACACATATATTCATTTCATTGTTAATTTAATTTACTTATTTTCTTCATTTCTAAGTATAGGACCGAATAGGAAACACAGGTTCACCATACAAGTCCAAACAATTTATTTTAGTATAGTTCCTTAAAATATGTTTATTTTTTTTTAAAAAAAAACCATGTCATTGAAAAAGATATCCTAGGCTAGCTAACATATATATAAGCCGAATAATATCATGGCATGCACAAAGAATGTGAAGCAAAGATCATTTTCCAAAATCTTGTTTTCTCATTTTCCTTACAAAAACCGTGAGTTGCACAAGAAAATTTAGCAACCAAAAGCTAATTTCTTAATATCATAAAATCAAGCATTAAGTCAAAGTCTTTATCTTTTAAGAAAACACATGCATGCACCTATAAATCTCTAGGTGGTACTATTTTCAACATACATGTAAGGAAGACATGATTTCCTACTTTCCCTAGCCTTGGCCGAATGAGGTTATGCAAGGAGACAAGCCTTATAATTTTATTTTCACATGCAAACACCCAATTTCATGGATCATATAATGAAAAACTTAAAAGTATCATTCATCACACACACAAAATCTTGGTTTAACTAAAATTATTTTTAAAACTTGGTAGGTTAATTTTCCTTATAGAATCCATGACATGCGTATAAGAGATCAAGATTTTATTTTCATTTTAATCGTGCAAATTCGAGCTTCATGCTTTCTCAAAAATTAACATTGATCAAGACATGCAAGGAAAACAAAGGCAAAACATAACTGAAATTCAAGTCTTCAAACCAACCGTGAAGAACAAGTTAGAAATAAATTTTTTTCTAAACATAATATAAACATGAAATCACTTAGATCAGATTAAAAACATCTAGTCCTACTCTTTCTACTCATGGCCGGATCATTTAGTCTTTGATTTGGTGATTTATGAGTTCAGTTATTCACAAAAATCCAAGATCAACACATAAGGAAATCATGCAAGGAAAAATAAGAATTGTAAGGCCACAAAATCATGCATGTGATGGTCAAAGCAAAAATAGAAATTTAAACACAATTTTAGACCAAAACCGTGTTGAAGAAGAATTACGACTAAGAGATCAAAACTTTTTCAACCTCAACATTTAAGATCAAGGTATAAAAAGAACATGCAAGACCTTTAAACCTTAAGATCACTTAAGAATTATCACATGCATCACCAAATTAAATAAAGTCCATTAAAAATCCTTTACAACACAAAATCGTTAAATCAAAACTCTTTCTACCTTAATACTAACTTAAATCTTCAAATTTCCTCTTCTCTTTCCTTAATGGTTCGCCTCGGTCTCCCTTCCTTGCTAGGGTTGATGGAGGTTTCCTTCTTGATCTCAAAGAATAGGATGGTTGGGGAAAGGAGTTGAAGAAGTTTGGGTTAAGGGTTTCCACTCTTCTCTCTTTTCTTCTTCTCACGATTTTCCCTCTCTTTCTCTCAAGAGCTTGATGGTGCTGTTGAGAGTAAATGTGTTTGGGTGGAAGTAAATGTGATGAGGTGAAGGGAGAATCAGTCTCTAACTCATTCCTACGGTTTTAGAATCAAAGGCAAAGACACGGGAATTTCCTTTCCTAGCCTTGGTTTCAAGTAGAAAAATGAAGGGCAATTTGGGCCAACCCATTGGTTGCATGGAGGGGGTCAAACCGTGGGACACATGGAGGGAGGGAAATCCACACTAGGCTTCATGAGTCCCTTACCCTACTCCTCTTCCTATTTTCTATTTAAGTTTTGTTTTCTTAATGCTTAAGGAAATAAGCTTCATTTAGTCTTCCTAGTCCTATGTTGGCCGAACCTCACACACACACATGCAAATATGATTTTTAATTTCATCAACATATAGCATATATTCATGCATACACTTAACTTACATACACATTTACTTTTAATCTCATGTTCAACACATAGCATAGATCCATGGGATAAGGCATACATATTCTCATACTCACACACGTATGACACACATTCATACACATACATTCATGCATCATATTAAACTCATATATATAAGTATGCACATTCATGTTTCTTAAAGTAGTCATGGTGCTAATCCTAAATATACATACCAAATCGCATACACACATAATTACAAAATATATCGCAAACACTTAAACTCTTCCAAACTAAATTTCTAAACTTTGGACACTATTTTAGGAAGTCATCACTTTAAAATCCTCTATTAGCTTTGAAAACGTGAATTTTAGAAAAATCATTTAGGAAAACATTCTTTTAAAACACTCTTCTCAAAATAAATTTCTTTAGTGTTTTAATTTAATATGAGGAATTTACGGGGTGTTACAGAGTCTCTATTTTTGAAACCTTATTTCTTTGGAAACATTACTGTTGGAAAAGGATTTTTGGAGAAAATCTATTAATGACGGTGATACGTCAAGAAGTCTAGAGTACTCTTCTAGGCGGAACAACTCCACAAGTGGCGCACTAACGTGGTGGGGACTGGGTCCAATGTCATGGCATGTTCTGCTTTGCAAACTAGAAGTAGTACTGTCGCCCCCTAGATTGCAAATCGAGAACAGTGAGAGGGACTGGAGTGGGGCATCTTGTTTTCCACTGCGAGGCAGTGAGCCATGATTATGAATTGATATTATTGAGGTTGAGTCCTCCTGGTCTGGGACCATTTGTGTGTGACAGCTGTCGTGCCCGCACGGTAAAGGTCCTGTACTCCTGTTTGCTTCCGACTAGGTTGGGTGGATTGCCGAGGAGATGTAGACGTGTGTGCTAACTTGAGAGCGTTTTTCCTCAATGATGATTTAAAACCCCTGCATCATTGATGGACTCGAATTCATAAAACTTAAATAAGAAAAGAAGAGATTATGTATATGATAATATGATTATTAATCCTTGCATGAAAATATGGTGGTGGAATTAGAGTTCGCAGCGGAAGTCTTCTATGGAATGTTATGTGAATGTACATAAGGTAGTGAGGAAAGAGTGGTAGTGGCATGAAGTAAGTATCCCCAAGTGTTTATGTGATTATATTTATGTGTTGTCTTTTTGTATGGTTTGTCTATCTTAATATCTTACCTACTGTAATTCCACACTGTTGGCATCACATGTCTAGGGATACTTACTCTCTCAAATTCTTCTGTTCTGCATATGTATCCGTTTCTATGTTCGTGTCCCTTAGTTCATGGATCCAGTTAAGTTCACATTCGATATTCGTGACGAAGGAAGATGGGAAGTGAATCGCCGTGGTTGGGAATGGCGTGGAATATCGGAAGTTCGTATCTTTGACCCTGATCATACCCTTACAGGGACTGAACCCGATTCTCGCATGTGCCAATTTGTGCTTTCGGATCTACAAGTTGGTGGACCGGCGGATTACCATGGTGGGTATCTAATGCCTTTGCCAGCACGTATAGACCCTGAGGCGAAGGAACTAGAGGAACTGGATGAAGCCTTGAATGAATTATCAGATGATGCATTTGAGGCCATGGAGGAGAGTGAACCTGAGGAAGACCCCGGAGGACCCCGACGAGGAATTTCCAGATGCAGACGTGATCGACATCGACCCGAGTGAAGCACCTCCTGTGGATTCATCGTCTTCAGCTTAGGAGATTCGTTGGTAGTTTCTTTTCTTATCTTGAAGTATTAAGTTTCTTGTATTTGCCCAAAAGCTAAAGATCCGGAGTACCACGATGTAATTCCCCGAACTATGTTAATTAATGTTATTTCAGTTGGGCACCACTAACTCTGATTTTGAACATGAGATGGGCTATGACAATTTGAGTAATAAGATTCAAGTTGCAAAGTGTGGTGTCACGTGACACTTCGGTTTGGAACTTGAAACTTAGCATGATGTGTCAGAACGCAATTTCATTTGAAAAGAGTTTTGGGGAAAATTAACCGGTTCTCATAATCATGCTACTCACTCACGTATTTTAAAAATAAAATGGCCCTGATTTTCATCTAAAATGATTATGGTTTCAAGTTTCCAAATCGGGGTGTTACACACTGACTATGTTGACAAGGAAAGATGTTCCCTATCAGTGGTCCCAAAAGTGTGAAGACAGTTTCCAAGAGTTGAAGAGGAGACTGACTAGCTCACCGGTTTTAGTTTTACCGGATCCGACTCGACCTTTAGATGTTTATTGTGATGCCTCAAAGCAAGGTTTGGGTTGTGTGCTCATGTAGCAGGGCAAAGTCATAGCATATGCGTCTAGACAGTTGAGACAGCATGAACAGAATTACCCAACACACGATCTGGAGTTAGCAGCTGTTGTCTTTGCATTGAAAATTTGGAGACATTATTTGTATGGCACGAAGTTTGAAGTCTTCAGTGATCACAAAAGTCTCCACTATCTCTTTGATCAGAAAGATTTGAATATGCGACAGAGGAGATGGATGGAGTTTCTGAAAGATTATGATTTCCATCTTCAATACCATCCGGGCAAAGCTAATGTGGTAGCTAATGCGCTAAGTCGCAAGACTTTGCATGTTAGCAACATGATGGTGAAAGAGATGCAGCTGATGTAGGAGTTCAGTGATCTCACCTTGAACATGCTGGTGAAAGAGAAAAGTCTTGTTCTGGAAAAGTTGTTGGTCACTAGTGAGTTGATGGATATGATTAAGGAAAGGCAAGCAGATGATGAATAGCTCCATAAGTTGCTAGAAGGAGCAGTAAGTAAAGAGGAACCTGATTTCATCAAAGGAGCAGATGGAATCATCAGATTTAGAGGTAGAATATGTGTTCCAATGGACTTCCAGATTCGAAGAGACATATTGTGGGAAGCTCACCAAACAAAAATGAGTTTCCATCCCGGTACAACAAAGATGTATCAGGATTTGAAGAGGATCTATTGGTGGCCAGGGTTGAAGTCTGATGTGGCCGACCACGTGTCTCACTGCTTGACTTGTCAAAAGGTGAAGATTGAGCACCAAAATCCAGGTGGTCCGTTGCGATCACTTGACATCCCTGAATGGAAGTGGGATAGCATAGCCATGGACTTTGTGACGGGTCAACCTAGAACTGCTGCAGGTTGTGATGGTGTATGAGTTGTTGTAGACCGTTTAACAAAGTGTGCTCACTTTATCCCGATCAATAAGAAGTACACACTGGAGAAGCTGACACAGTTGTATATTCGGGACATAGTGAAGCTTCATGGTGTACCTTCTAGTATTGTGTCTGATCGTGATCCACGGTTTCTATCCAGATTTTGGCAGAGTCTTCAGCAGGCCTTGGGTACCAAGTTGAAGTTTAGTACAGCCTATCATCCTCATACTGATGGGCAGTCTGAGCGTACTATTCAGACTTTGGAGGATCTGTTGAGGGCTTGTGTACTAGAGCAGGTTGGTAGCTGGGAGCAGTTGTTACCGTTGATGGAATTTACTTACAACAACAACTTTCACTCTAGTATTGGCATGGCACCTTTTGAGGCACTCTATGGTAGAAAGTGTAGAACGCCTCTTTGTTGGTTCCAGATTGGGGAGAACTTGTTGACTGGGCCAGAGTTGGTGCAAGAAACCACTGAGAAGATCACCATGATAAAGAATAAGATGAAGACTTCTCAAGATAGGCATAAGAGTTATGCAGATAAGCATAGGAGACCCCTAGAGTTTGATGTGGGTGATCATGTGTTTCTGAGGGTGTCCCCTACCACTGGCATTGATCGGGCAATCAAGTCAAAGAAGCTGACTCCGAGGTTTTTTGGACCTTATGAGATTCTGGAGAGAGTTGGACCTTTGGCGTATAGGATTGCTTTGCCTCCACACTTGTGTAGGTCTCATGGTGTATTTCATGTTTCTCAGCTGAGGAAGTACATTCATGATCCCTCTCATGTGGTAGCAGCTGACGATTTGCCCTTGAGGGAGAATCTTACTTTTGAGGTTCTTCCAATCAGAATTGAGGATAGGCAGATAAAGCAACTCAGGGGCAAGGAAATTCCACTGGTAAAGGTGATTTGGAGTAGAAACAACGTGGAGGAAGCTACTTGGGAGTTGGAGAACAAGATGAAGGAGTCTTATCCACAATTGTTTCAGGACAGCTGAATTTCGAGGACGAAATTCTGGTAAGTGGGAGAGGATTGTAACATCCCAAATTTAATTCCTAGTATAATTGATGATGGGTCAAGCTTAGAGTGAAGGAAATAATGATATGGAGTAAAAAAAAATAGTGGATTGAAGGTTTGTCTTAGGATTAATAGCATAGGATATTAAGAAATCTAAAATAAAATATTTTCAACTCTAAACACAAATTCCACCGTTGGATATGAAGATAAGAGCCTTAGGAATGTTGTCACCAAATTTGAGCAAGATCCAACGGTTAACGAAAACGTTATGGCTGTTCGAATGCGAAGGTTGCTGTCAGATTTCAGCAGTGGATATAGATGTGATGTTGTGTATATCGATGCTGGACATCGATATCCACAGGTGGATATCGATATCCACGACTTGCAGAACCAGTTTTTAAGTCATTTGGCAGGGTTCATTTGGGGGAAAAATCAAATACTCACTCGATCTCTCTTGAGAAAAGCTAGGGTTTTCATTTCCCAACCTCAAACCTCTTGAATCCTTATCAAATCGCTTCTTCCCTTCATCAAATCAAGAGTTCATCTTCTCTCCATCATCAACATCACTCATTTTCTCCTTCCTTTTCTCACACAAATTTCCCTTCCTCTCTTCTCCCATACGAATTTCACCCTCCATTCCTCCAAGACCAGGTTGTTCATCTTATTCCTCATTAAGTTTATCAACTCATTATCAAGCTTAATAGGTAAGGCTCATTTCTCCTTTCTCTTCTTAGGGCCAAATGAGTTTCTATTTGTTTTCCCTCTCTTGGTAAGAAAAATTCGAACCCCATGTATGATGTGCCACAAATCTTATGTTCAACTTCGTTTTTGTGGCTTAAGGAAGTCAAAGATCACTCTCCACACTCTCTTGCCTTTGGAGCTCATTTGTGAAGTGTTTGAAGCTAGGGCTTGGAAGGTTTATTCTTACCTCTACTTGGTTGAGGTAAGGGGGTGGATATTGTGAGCATTGGCTTGTCCTAGGGAAGAGGTTCTAATTAGTATATAAGAGCTTGCTAGGAGTTAATTGTTTTTGTGGTGTTATTGAGAATCCTAGGTTAGTGAAGTAATAGGATGTTTGATTTAGGTAAAGACATTAAAGAGAAAATTTAGAGAAATGCATATGAGCTATGTATGTGCTAAATGTTCTTGATATTAAATGTTGATTAAGTTTTGTGAATATTTATTAATGTGAGCAATTGATTTAATTTGCGAATTATTTGGAATGTATGTAGATTTTACTTTTATGTGATAATGCAAGTAATGTTGCCAATGATTCTAAATGTGATAAATGACTTGAATGTAACTAAATAGAATTATAAAAATGATTAATGTTGCAGCTATGATTGATCCTTGGGATACACCGACCCATTAGGTGCCCTGTTAGGTGACAAGTTACCCATTAGGCACAAGTTACCCAATCCAGGTGAAAGTTACCTATTAGGTCCCGTAAATGCCCCGTTAGGAGGGTGTACGCAATGGATCGATCATGCTGCACGATAATAAGAGTTTTGAAAAGAGAAAATGTGAACGTGATGGTAAAAGAGTTGAGATGTTGTTTTTAGTCCTAACGGGTGTCAACCGTGGCCTAATAGGTGGAAAGTTACCTGGATTGGGTGAAAGTCCTAGTGGGTGTGAAATGACCTAACAGGTGCGCTAATCCCTAATGGAAATAAAAAGATGAAAGTGATGTGAAAGACGAAAGTGATAAAGAGATGAAAATGTTGAAAAGATGAACAGATGTCAAGAATGAAAGAGATGAAAAGTGAAACAAACTGATAAGTAATGAGAAATATAAATGAAATCTGAAATGGATTGCTAAAATGTGAATGCATGATGTGTGCCTGTGGATAAATTGTGCTATATGATCAAATTGATATTTGTGCTTGGATTAGTGGGTAATTATGTCTAATGAGAAACTGCTTTCCTATTTCATGTGAAATGCTCACTCCCTTACTATCTTTACAGGTACAGAGATTGAGCTTGCACAGCCCCCGGTCGAGCAGGTGCACTCTCCCTCCCGGGGAGAGTAGATAGTAGTGGGTTCTTCTTTGGGGTTTTTGTATAGTCCTGGTTATTTTTGGCATATGGTATAGTTGTTTTTGGAAGTGGATTGTAAAACTTTATTTTCTTGAGTCATCCAGGACACCTCCTATGGGTAGGAAGTACATCATTTTTGGGAAAACTTTTACAGTTCCACAACTTGTTCATTGCTTCTATCTCTGATGTAATTATGCTTATGACGTAGTTGGATATCACATAATTGTTATTTTGGCCCTGTTGGCTCTGGATGAAATGAATATATTTGATTTGCACAGGTTACAGGAAAACTAAGATTTTGGAATATCCAATAAACAAAGGAAACTCTGTCCGATTTGACAGAAGAATTTTATAACTCAAGTAGTTTTAAAAAGAAATTTTAAGTTGCTATTTTCATATTGGGGTAATTAAGGGTAATTATTCTTAGGGTGTTACAAAAATGTCCAAAGAAAAATACATACCGCAACAATATAATATATTTATTATATGCTGAATTTAAAATTTTGCAGCCCCAAAATTGTGGTTAAAACTTGGTCACTATATATATTTCTTTTAACTTGTATGAACACCTTGTAAGTTGTAACAATAATAAAAAAATTAGTATACTAACACATATTCAATAATTATAAAAACATGTATCGGTAACATGTATTTAGAAAATAATTTCTTAATCTTGCAAGTAATAAAAATTTAGTTTTATAATGGAAAAATGTATTTCTTCACTTCTTATCTCTAACCTTTAGAATTGAAGTTAAGAAAAATTTTTAAATTTTTTTTTAAATTTTATCCGCTAAGAATAAGTATCCTAAAAATGTAAATTTTATAAGAAATGATGTTTTGAAAAATTCAAAAGTTTATATATAATATCACTAGAAAATATATCTATTTTTGGGTATTTATTCTGAACCCTAAAAAACATTAAAAAAACATTTTTATTACTGTAGACAAAAAATAAAATATATGTGTCGCCCCCACAGCTAAAAATTTCTGGATCCATCACTGAGACCAGATAAATGAGACCAATCTCAATGTTCAGATATCACAGAGTTGACAAGTCAATGCTACTATCAATACCATTTAGCTTAGAGACGTACATGCTACTAAACCAAAAATATCATCAAATCATTTCCAAAATCAGTAGCTATATGCATCATAACTGTAGTGGACTTGTAGTAGAACCGAGCGTCGACCGACCGAGAGCCTCATTACCCTTACTAGTATGATACTAATACAGGGCCAACGATCGGATACTTAACACCGAGCAAACTGGGTTTCTACATGTAGGTCACGTACCGATAAGGTTAACACCGAGCACAGGACTTTTAATCTGATCCTTATCGTTTACAGCCTCATCAAACCGTAACTACTCCTAGATTCCCACGACTCTTGGTTAGATAAAACAGCATTGGATAAGGTCTATCAGCTACAGGATTTATGGATATGATCTTATCATATCCTCTACAAATCCTACTTGAATTCTACCTCTACAAAAGACTCATCAGAACGGCCCACAATACACAGGTAATCCCCTATAAGAACCACCATGCTATAGGGCGAAGGTACGTCTTCTCATCCCTAAGTTGACACTAGCACACACATTGTTGACTAGGGAGAACCTGATTATCCCAACTGGATATTCAGAAATCCTAAAAAGTCCTATATTAACATCTTAGCTGGGATCATTCTTCAAGGCTCTTCCATAGCTTTAAGGTTGATCTTGGTTAAGGACACGACATTGGCGCCGTCTGTGGGAAGTGTATAACGTATCATTCCCACCACCACCATGGTTACCACCAGAAGTCAAGTTGGTGACCTCCGTGACCGCATCACCCGCACCCGTGGCAGGCCCAGAAACGCTGATAACAACAACCCGCAGCCTCATTCTGCGGGAGATCTGCGCGATGTTCTCAACCAAAATCGTGTAGATAATGGGCAACTGCCACGAACCTCCCATTCTGGGGCAGCGAATAATTCCCAGCCACCAAACCATTCACAAAGTCATCCACCCCCTCATTGCAGCCATAATCATAGTAATAATCATGCTACTCACTCCCAAACACCACAATCTTCCCATCCTAGGACTAGAAGCAACCCCCAACCACTCCAAGTTTTACGAACCATACTGCCTCCACCAACACCACCACCCCCTCCTACACCACCTCCCTCCACCCATGGTGATTCGAGTAGCATAGCCCCAACCACTCGAAACACATCCAGGACCACTGGAACTCGAGCACATCATGGCCAAAATACCCAACGTACCCCTCCTATCCCACCCAATCCCGACCACATAAGTACAACACCTAGAACCAGATTGAATCCAGGAAGAACTGCTCCTGGAAATTCTCATCATAGCCATTCCATCGGCAGGTTCTATGGAACATCTGCATCTGCTCGGGCTCGGGAGCAAGAGATGACTAACATCCTAAACAGACAAACGGCTCTAATTGAACAACAAGGTCGGGCTATTGCCGACCTTCAACAACAAGCTATGGCAAGGATTGCACAGAGTCAACCATCCGCCATACTACCCCAAAATACAATGCCTCAAACCATGGACCCACAACCACTCCCGGTAATGCAGCTCCCCCCGCCACAAAATACCCATACTAACCCTACCATGATTTTCACCCTGGTCATCCCTTTACTCCATATATTATGGCATTCCAAGCAATTTGGAAAGAGTCTCTTTGGGAAAGGGCAATATTAACCTCACAGATCTGGATATGAGAGACCAATCCGACAGAAATAGACCAACCCCGAAGGGACAGTGGGAATTCTTGACATTGACCAATGATCCTCTTAGACAAGTAAAAATCGGATCTGAACTACCCGCAAGTGTAAGAGAGGAGTTAACCACTCTGTTGATTTTGAATAAAGATCTGTTCGCGTGGACATCAGCTGATATGCCGGGAATCGATCCAAATTTTATCTGCCATAAGTTGAGTATCATTCCGGGGTCGAAACCGGTGGCACAACGCAAAAGGAAGGTTAGTGCTGAAAAGGTCGTTGTCATTGAAGAAAAGGTTGCTGAATTACTCCGAGCAGGTTTCATTAGGGAAATTGACTATACAGACTGGTTAGCTAACACCGTCTTGGTCAAAAAACCCAATGGAAAGTGGAGGATGTGTGTCGACTACACGGACTTGAATAAAGTCTATCCTAAAGACCAGTATCCACTCCCCGTTACTGACAAACTCGTCGATAGTTCAGCAGGTTACAAACTCTTGTCCTTTATGGATGCTTACTCTGGTTACAACCAGATCCCTATGTTTCCTAATGATCAAGATAAAACCGCATTCATCACCGACAAGGCAACTTATTGTTACAATGTCATGCCTTTTGGGTTGAAGAATGCGGGTGCTACCTATCAGAGGATGATGAACAAGGTTTTTCAAGGCATGATCGGCTCAAGCATGGAAGTATACATCGATGATATTATTGCAAAGAGCAGACAGCAAGAAAACCATGCCCAGGACCTCGCGACAATACACGACCGAGTCAGAAAGTACTCCATGAGGTTGAATCCGGAGAAGTGTGTGTTCGGAGTCCCAGCCGGTTCTTTCCTCGGTTTTATGTTAACCGAGAGAGGGATTGAAGCCAATCCAGATAAATGCAAAGCAATCCTTGAAATGAGGAGCCCAGCTAATCTTAAAGAAGTTCAACAACTCATGGGCCGAGTGGCAGCACTCTCCAGATTCTTATCCCAAGCTGCTCGGAAAGCCTTGCCATGGTACCAGCTCCTCAGGAAAAACAAAGAATTCCTTTGGGACGAGCACTGTGAGCAAGCTTTCGATCAATTAAAGGAGTATCTTTCCAGCCCACCTGTCCTCCACAGCCCACTTCCTGGTGAAAACCTCATTCTATACATGTCAGTGGCAGAAGCGGCGGTCAGTTCGGTTTTGGTAAGAGAGGATTCAGGTATTGAGGCCCCAGTGTATTTTGTTAGCCGAGCGCTTCAAGGACCGGAGTTGAGATATCAAAAGCTGGAGAAACTTGCATACTGTTTGGTCGTGTCGGCTCGGAGATTGAGACAGTATTTTCAGGCACATAGAATATTGGTAAGAACAGCTCAACCTCTCAGACAAGTGCTTCATAAACCCGACTTAGCAGGTAGGATGGTTTCGTGGTCTGTCGAACTATCCGAATTCGACATTGCCTATGAACCGAGGAAGGGGATGAAATCTCAAGCTCTTGCCGATTTTGTCACCGAATTCACAGACATCCCTTCGGACGTCTCTCAAAACTTATGGTCAGTATATGTTGATGGATCAAGCAATAAGAAAGGAGCTGGAGCGGGGGTCATCATTGAAAACCCCGAAGGATTATGCATGGAATACTCATTGAAGTTCGAGTTTCAAACTTCGAACAACCAAGCAGAATACGAGGCAGTTCTTGCAGGCCTCAAGATGGTTCATGAGTTCGGAGCAGAGCGAGTGTCAGTTTTCAGCGATTCACAACTAGTGGTTTCTCAGATCAAGGGTCAATACTCGGCAAAGGATCTCGTCCAACAAAAATATACTGAAGAGGTAAAGCGAATCATCTCAAACTTTTTAGAATTTGACATTTCCCATGTCCCGAGGGATTCGAATTCCCGAGCCGACATTTTATCCAAATTGGCAAGTACAAAGGGGTCGGAAAACAATAAAACATTGATACAAGAAACTATTCCCCGACCGAGTGTCATTTTGGCTATCTCATTATCTCAATCATGGATGGATCCGCTTCTTACTTATTTGCAACATGGGTTCGTCCCCCAAGATCAGGCAGAGGCTCGGAAGTTGGTTAAGAAAGCAGCTCAGTACACAGTTCTGAATGGAGTTCTATACAAAAGAGGCTTTGGCTCCCCCATGCTCAGATGTGTCAACCCATCCCAAGCTGAGGAGATTCACGGCGAAATTTGCAGCCACCATATGGGTGGAAAATCCCTTGCGAGAAAAGTAATTCGAGCAGGCTACTTTTGGCCTACACTGCAAAAGGACGCCATGGAACATGTTAAGAAGTGTGTTCAATGCCAATTTCACAGCGACATCTACCAAAGACCTGCTGAAGAGTTACACTCTCTCGGCGCCCCTTGGCCCTTTTACCAATGGGGCATGGACATCATTGGGAAGTTTCCCACCGCACCAGGGCAACTCAAGTTTGCGGTAGTGGCTATCGACTACTTCACTAAGTGGATTGAGGCGGTTCCGTTAGCAACAATCTCCACGGCCCGTATTCAATATTTCTTTGTGAAGGAAATTATCTCTCGGTTCGGGGTGCATCATGCCATAGTTACTGATAGTGGATCACAGTTTGCAGCCTCTCACTTTCAACAACTAGCAGCCGACTTGGGAATCACTCATTATTTCAGTTCTGTCGAACACCCACAAACAAATGGGTTAGCCGAAGCTGCCAACAGAACCATCTTGGATGGAATTAAGAAGAAACTCGGTAACGCAGCTGGCACTTGGGCGGATAAACTTCCGAGCGTCTTATGGTCACACAGGACAACTGTACACTCATCTACAGGAGAGACTCCTTTTCGTTTGACATACGGCTACGACACAGTCATTCCAATCGAAAAGCGAATCCCTGCCTTTAGGACGCTTGAACGTCCTTTAGAAACTATCGACCATTTGATCAGCGAAGAGTTCATTTTACTTGAGGAAATTCGGAAGAACGCCGCCACCCATGAAAGAAAAGTGAAGGAGCGGCAAGCACAGGAATACAACAAGAAGGTTCGTCCACGAAGTTTTGAAGTAGGAGATTTAGTCCTTCGTCGAGCGGATATCGGCAAAGGAAATGCTGGAGTTGGAAAATTGAAACCGAAGTGGGAAGGCCCATACCGAGTGACGGCTATATCCGGATCTGGCGCTTACAAATTGGAGACTCTCTCGGGCATGGAAATCAATAACAGCTGGAACGTGGCCAAACTCAGAGCTTATTACAGTTAAGCTCCTATTTTATTTTTCACTCTTTACTAATAGGTTAGTCTATTGCTCGAAAATGTTTAGGTAGAATAAACGAAGGATAACATCCTTCGTAGCTTAGAGACAATTGTTAGGAGTTAGTTGACAAACGAGCAACATCATCTTTGTATTCTTTTATCAATAAAACGCATCAATTTCCTTCAAATTCTTTTACGAACATTGTGATGTGACATACGCCTCATTTCGTTCGGCTAGCCACCGAGCGGAATCGAGATACAACTCTTTTTGAGAGTTTACCAACGTATTCTTAGAACGCCCGAATTCAAGAAATTACTTTCCTTGTTTCGCGGTCCGAGGGTCCCGCTTCGGCTAAAGTCGGCGATCCGAGTTCTACTCACAATAATTTATTCTTAAATTAGCCTTTCTGATCGAGAATAGCAGTAAAATCAGGGGTCATTAAACGGAACCCAAAATAAAATAACGAAGGTGATTTACGCAACACAATTTGTATACTAAGCAAAATTTAGCAGGAGCAAAAATAAATTGTTCATGGTTATAAAGAAGTACGCTCGAGTACAACGAGCAACAAGTTAAAACAAAAATTGTTCAGACACTCGGTAACAGCGAGCAACAAAATGTTAAACCATACAGAAAAACAGCAAAAACTGATCACTGCTCAATATCAGATAGAACAACGTGGGAATCATCGAAGTCAGGGGCTTCAGTCAGATCAACGAGAGGATTTGGCAAATCCTCACCTTGTAGATCGACTTCGGCTTTGGTCTCGATATCAATTAGCTTCCCATTCTCGACAAGATGAAATGGATGAGCTCCGACCACCCTGAATTCAGTCTCAGGATTCAGAAATTGAATTTGCTTGATGGCAGAGACAAAAGAATCATCGACGCTTTTACTCCAGTTATAGAAGTTGGTTGCCGCCTTTTTCTTGTGAAGAAGAGATTTCTCCTTCAATTTCTGAGCAACCGCAGCAGACTTCTCAACTTCTGCCCTCAACTCGTCCATCTTCCGCCGACTATCCTGCAATTCCTTCTTCAGAGCTTCCTCGGCCTCTTTCTTCTTATCCTCAGCAACCTTTTGGGAAACCTTCAAAGAGTCCCTCTCCTTAATCAGTTCATTTTTGTCAGCCTTTAAGTTTTCCAACTCATTCTTTATACGGTTCAGCTCATCCGAGAGGCTAGCCTCTTGAGCAGCAGACAATTCACGAGCCTCCCTCTGCTCGGCATTATAACCAGTGAAAAGTCCATCAGGTTGCTTGGCCAAAAAATATGCAAGGTTGGCACCCCGCAGTAGATATTTGGCAAGAGTCATGTTGCAACGAGACCATTGGTCGGAAGAAAGAGTTCCAAAACGAGTACAGTCAGATTCAGAACAGATATATTGGCCAAATCTTTCATCAAATTGTTGGTCCCATATAGATGTTTCTGGTGGGGTCGCAGCAGAAGAGGGAGCGTTGTCAGAAGAGGGAACGGTAGCAGCCTTAGCACTTGAACCTTCAACCCGCGGATTCGCCCCTTCGGTCACTTTCTCTTTTCCTTTATCAATCCGTCGGCGGAGAATTTGTGGTTGAAGGGGAGAAATGGTTTGAACTTGGCCGCTAGGGCCCAATGAAACCGTGGCGCCGACAGCCACCATGTTTGAAGTTGGCCGAGGGGATGCCTCGGTTGGAGAAGCAGTTGGAGTGGTGGTACTCAAGCTCGGGGTACTCAGGCTTGAAGACCCGGATGCCATGCTCGTCGCATGGGTCTTCCTCTTCTTGCCCCCTTGAACTAAATAAGTCATCCGGGAAGCCATTTTTTCTGCAAAGAACAAGAAAAACGAAGTAACATTAGAACGGATCAACTTAACAAATGCAACAACCAAAAGAAAACAGTTTTACCAAGTTCTGCTTTAACATCCGATGAAGGGATGTTCACAATGTCCTTTGTTTCTATCCTCCCATTAGATTTCATATAACTCTCAACTGCTCGACACACCTCCTTCTCATGTTTAGCCAGTTCTTTCCAATCTGAGGAGTACGAGGCAATCGATCGGTTAAAAAAGCTCGCAGTCCACTGAAGAGGAAACCGTGGAATTGGTCGGGATTCACCAGGACGGGTGAACAAGAAAAATTCATTGCCGATAAAATTGTATTTAAAGAAAAAAGGTTTAAAACCCTTCCAAGATTCAGAATACTTGGTGAAAAGAGTATAGCCATTGCGGGACTTCAGAGAGACCCAAGGTCGTCTTACTGATCCTTTCTCAAAGGTGTTGCATTGAGGGGCAAATAGGTAGAAAAAAATCGGAAGAGTGAAGGACCACTTCATGGCTGAACACACTTGCTGGAAGCCCCTCACAAATGCCCAAGCATTGGGATGCAGCTGGGAAGGGGCCACTCTCAGAGTATTCAAAACACCTATCTCAAAATCGGTAAAAGGCATCCTAATCCCTAACCGAGTAACAACTTCTTCATAAAAATAAAAACCAGGACTACCCGCCGGAATTTGACTGCAGACCCGTTCATTCAAACCCACAGGACTAATGGAGTATTGGTTCCCAGCATTATCACCAGGACACGGCAGAATTATAGCCCGTGTTTGATCTAGTGAATTTTCTGTTGAAAGCTCAGATTGAGTACCAAGAACTTCTCGGTCCACCCAATCATATTGATCTGCGTCTGACGGAAATGGATAAAGTTCAGGATTAGAGACACACTTCCTCTTCATACCTGAGGAAAAGGGGGCACACTTGGAGTCAGAAGTAGAAAAACTTAACTATTTCAGTTCAAATACTTACGGCTATGGTCGGTTGGAAAACACCTCCCTTTCAGGGCAGAATTTTCCCAAACCGACTGAAATGTCTAATACCTCTCTGTTGCTTCCTTAACCTCTTCTGTTCTACCCTCTCGGCAATCCTATAGTGAATCACACCCTGCCTGAACTCTTTCAAAGTCTGAGGAAAACGCGTGGCTATCGGTTTAACACAAATTTCTGGGTTTCCTCCTGTATGTGTTCTTGGAACATCAGAGTTTAAAGATTCCTCACTCATGATAAACGCCGCTTCAGTACCAACACTAAGAAGTTAAGTGCAGCAAAACGTAAAACAGACCTAAGAAACGCTACGACGATCACTCAGTAAACATTAAAGGGGGATAAAGGACTTCGAAGGGCAAATGGGGTACACTATAACAGTAACTTGGAGCAACAATGATTTGGGGTTTTGTTCGAAACAGTGATTTGGAGCAACAATGGTATAAGGGTTTGTTCAAACCCTAGAAAAATCTTTTCAAAATCAGTGAAGAAAGACCAGAGCCAATGCATAAAAAGAAAGTTCTAGACACATATACATAGAAGATGGCAGAAACAGTCGCATGCAAAGAATCTTAAACATCAAAGAAGAAAGAGAAAATCGCCAGAAAAGAGAAGAAAGGTTCTTTACCTGTTAGTGATGAATGACCAAGAAACCGAAGAGAAATCAAGACCACAGAGATGGAAATGCACTTGATGTAAAGAAGAGAAACTTGGCAAGAACTCCTTTGAAGAACTCTGGCTTCGATGATCAAGGCTACAAGAAAGTGATGAATGGAGGTGAGAGAGTTGAAAGGTTTCTGAAGTTTGTTAGAATGAATTGTGTGAAACCGCCCTTTGGAATTCGTCTTAAAAACTTCCCTCCACTATCTCAAAAGGATTGGGCCTGAGTTAGAAAAAGCCCATTAGTAGTGAAAGCTAAATACGTGGCACCTCCGGTAAGTTTGAAATCATAACGTTCCATTTCCCTGTAAAGTAAGGGACACGTGTAAACACAAGAAGGAGTGAAAGGTCACCTTGGGGTCAATCAAACGACAGCTCTGATAAAAGCACAAAAACGCTCGGGTACCTCTTTCAATCAGCAAAGTTCAGTCGGAAGACGGTTCGCTCGTCTCATTAACTCAGCAGGGCTCAAATCACCCAACCTAGCTTGGGGGGCTTATGTAGTGGACTTGTAGTAGAACCGAGCGTCGACCGACCGAGAGCCTCATTACCCTTACTAGTATGATACTAATACAGGGCCAACGATCGGATACTTTACACCGAGCAAACTGGGTTTCTACATGTAGGTCACGTACCGTTGAGGTTAACACCGAGCACAGGACTTTCAATCTGATCCTTATCGTTTACAGCCTCATCAAACCGTAACTACTCCTAGATTCCCACGACTCTTGGTTAGATAAAACAGCATTGGATAAGGTCTATCAGCTACAGGATTTATGGATATGATCTTATCATATCCTCTACAAATCCTACTTGAATTCTACCTCTACAGAAGACTCATCAGAACGGCCCACTATACACAGGTAATCCCCTATAAGAACCACCATGCTATAGGGGCGAAGGTACATCTTCTCATCCCTAAGTTGACACTAGCACACACATTGTTGACTAGGGAGAACCTGATTATCCCAACTGGATATTTTTAAATTCTAAAAAGTCCTATATTAACATCTTAGCTGGGATCATTCTTCAAGGCTCTTCCATAGCTTTAAGGTTGATCTTGGTTAAGGACACGACAATAACTAGAGAGGTAGCAGTGTCTAGACCGGTGAAGAAGATGAAGTACAAACCAACTTGAACCAATGAACCGAGAACAATGGTGCTGAACCGGAGAAGAGATCAAATCGAACCGACTGACCCAATAAGCTTTGAACCCGTCTTGAACCAATCTATGGACCGAATCCTTCTAAGAACCAGTGAACATGAGAATGAGCCAATGAACCAGTGTTCCTTTGCAAAAACCGTGTTGAACCAAGGGTGAACCGGTTTGAGGCTAGGGTTTGAGGAATGGTGAGAAGGATGAAGGTTTTTCGTTGAAGGAGGTTAAGAATGGTAGAAAAATATTGGTTAAGGGTGGCTCTAATGGAGGAGGTCGAATGGGGAGGAGAGAGAGAGCGGGGGACGGTTTTGAGAGAATGGTGTGAGGAGGAATTTGATATTGTGTGGCTTTGTGGAGGATTTGAGGGTTTGAATGGAGTTGGTTGATGGAGCTTGAAGGTGTGGTGGCTATGGAGGTTGGTGGTGTAACATCCTCAAGTTTCGATTCCATTTAGAAGTGTGGTTATGTGTTTAGCATATAGGATTTTTAGCTAAGTGTAGAATGGTATAAGTTAAGAATAGGTTAGAATGTGTTTAGGATGTAGGTTTTAGCTAAGATTAAGATAGAATAGGTTATAGTAAGCTTAGGATTCTTAGAATGCATGAAAGAAGGGAAAATTCAACTGGTTAAACGATTAAGAGGTCCCTTAATCGATTAATTTTTACGCACCTTTCAGCCAATAATTGATTAAGGTGTAGTTTAATCGATTAAGTTAAGAGGCAGCTTCAGGCCTTAATTGATTAACTGTTGTGTCAATCGATTAAGGGCTGCTTTTCAGTCATAAAACACGTGTTTATTGAAGCATTTTTCATTGTTTCTTCTTCTTCTTGCTCGAGCTCTTCTTCTCCTTATTCTCTAGGGTTTTCAATTTCATGAATCAACATCCAAGAACATCAAACTAAACTCCTTAAATCTTCCACCCATCATTCCCTCACTACTTTCCCTCTCTCAAATCTCATATCTCTCTCTCTTTCATAAAACCCCAAATCACCCATGAAACCCCAATTTGTGTAATCCATCACATAGGGCCTTCTAGTCATCTAAGGAGCTTAAGGATCATAATAAATCAAGTGAGGAAGGGTTAAGGAGCTTGGTTTGGGCTTTGGGGTTGGAGCTCCAAGAAGTCTTCAAGTTCTCCTCTTCCCTCCAAGAGGTATGGGGTGTAAATTGGGTCTAACTTAGGGGAAAGGTTTGAAATTAGTAATTGGGACTTGATTAGGTATATTTAGATGTTTGGTTGATATTAGGGATAGGGGAAAATAGTTTAGTGTAAGAACCCTAAGTAATTGTTATGTTACATATGTGATTTTTTATGTTTAATGTATTAAATCTTATGTTAGCTTTATAATTGTTGTTATTCTCTGTGTTATGATGTGCTTGCAATTATAGAATTATAGTATTAATAGTTATGCATACCTTAGGGTCAAGTACTATTCAGTTGAGTTTGAACCAAACTAATGTGATTTTTTTTAAAAGAGAACAAAAAGGGGTTTAAATCTCAATTGAAAAGCACTTGCATATAACATCATTCATGGTGTAAAGGTGGATGTTAGGAGTAGGGGAAAAACACACGTCGTTTCGATTGATGAGGGCAAAAGTAAATTACTAGAATTACTGTGGAGAAGTTTGATCCTGCAAAGGACATGGGTTTGATTCCCGTGTTGGGGATTGGTTCTATGCAAACCATAGTAATTCCATTACTTTGGCTCGTTTTGGCCAGTCGAGGGTGATTTCTGCTAAAGCCAATTTGGACGAATCAAACGAAATTGTATGACGAACCCTAAAGGGGTGAAGTAATGTGCAAGCTAGTATGACGAACCCTAGAGGGGTGAAGTACGGTATGACGAACCCTAAAGGGGTGAAGTACTACAGGTTGAGAAATGCTTACTCTTGGTCGGTTATTCCCCAGAGTGGAGGGTGTATTTGAGGATATGAAATTGTTAAATGAAAAGGGAAAAGTTAAAGTGTTAAAGTTAAAGTTAAAGTGTTAAAGTGAAAGTTAAAGTGTTAATGTTAAAGTGAAAGTGTGGAAGCAATTGCATAGATGTTTAATTCATTGAATCCGGTCAAAGTTTTAAAGTTAATGTAATGAAATGAAATGTGCAATATCAGATTCAAGAATTAAATCATCAAAGTGTGACGTGTATAGCATAATCATGTGATTGTATATTAAAGCATAAAACTATAAGTATGAATCGCTTTTAGATTGATTATTGTTATTGCAAATTTCCTTTCTAAGTTGCTTGATGTCAAGATTGTGCCTAGTTATGCCTTATTTTTATTATTTTCAAATGTTTTCCCTAATCTATATTCAAGTTACTCACCCTTACATGTTGACATTTTAGGTACGCATGACGAGGATCTACCTACTGTTCCCTCCGCCGAGGATCAGTACACTCCCCCTGATGGAGTGTAGCTGCATTATCATATCCCAGTTTAGATGCACACACCATGGTTCACTCTTTTGATGCATACACTATAGTTACTATTTTTTATGTAAATATCAATACACTATACTATGGTTGTGAGGATGTTTAACATCCATTCTTTTGATGTAAATTTTAACTTTACAAACCACAACCTATTTTTGGAGTTTATGTAAACTCTGATGAACCCTATGGTCTTTGTAAAACATATGGTTGTATAATGATGATTCTACTTAATGCTTGTGAGCATATGTTCTGTTATGAATGGATAAGTATAAATGTTCTGATTTCTGACAGGGTTTTATTTTAATTTGGGGAAAGTCCTATTTATAAACGAACCCTTGCAAAATTTTTCTTGAATTTTTCCTAATTGCATTAAATCTAATAGATTAAAGTTTAGGTATTAATTTTATGGTATCAGAGCAGTGGTTGCATTCCTCGGCTGTGGAGTATGGTTTTTCCTACTCCTAAAGTGTTACTCCACATGAGAGTAGCATTAAAGTAGTTAGTAATTAGTTTATTTTTATTTCTTAAGCAATTAGTTAGTTAATTCTAGTTTTAAATTTTCTTAGTAGATGTGATTCTTATTAATCACTCTTTGATTCCAGATTTAGAATGACGGCTCGACAAAATCGAGTATTCGAAAGGATATCTAAGGTCTTGGAGGACCTATCTCGGACCAATGCCAATCAAACCAATATTCTGGAGAATTTGGTTCAGGCAAGTGCCTAGCAGGCTCAAAACGCTAATCACCAGCAGTCTCCTCAACCTTAGCCACAAGCAGCAGCTCATGGCATAACAGAATTTAAGAAGTTGGACCCCCCAAGGTTTGTGGGTGGGTTTGATTCGGCAGGAGCCCAACGGTGGTTGAAGGAAATCGAGAAGATTTTTAAGTCCTTGCCATGTACGGATGCGAAGAAGGTGGCGTATTCCACCTTCATGCTTTCTGGTGATGCAGAGTCATGGTGGGAGGACACCAGCCACTTCCTAGAGGCAGAAGGGAGGTAGATTTCATGGGAGTTGTTCAAGGAGAGGTTTTTGGACATGTTCTTTCCAGAGGATGTTCGGAGGAGGAAAGAGATTGAATTCTTGGAGTTAAAACAAGGGGCTATGTCAGTTGGGGAGTATGTATCCAGGTTTGAGGAGTTGATTAAATTCTCTCCATACTATCATCATTATCCTGATGAGGGTTCTAAATGCATCAAGTTTGAGAATGGTCTTCGGCCCGAAATCAAGTTGGCTCTTGGATATTAGGGGATTCGGAATTTCCCACGACTAGTGAATATGTGCAGAATGTATGAAGGTGACTTAAAGGTGAAGGAGGCAAATGATAGGAGTATAAGAGCGGCCCAGAAGGCTGGTGGGCCAGTGAGGGACAAGGGCAAGGGACCTTCCATCCAAAGGAACTACCCTTACCCAAATCCCAAGGTTGCAGACAACAAGGCTAAGGGGGTACTGGGGAAAGTAGCAGTTCCAGTTTCTGTTCCTGGTTTCATTCCGCCTTACCCACAATGCCAACATTGCAGGAAGTTTCATAAAGGTACATGTTGGAGGGTGTTGTACGCTGGTCAACAAGGGCAGATTGGTCCTTGCTTCATTTGCAAACAAGTTGGACATCGTGCTGCCAATTGTCCAAATCAAGCTCAGAGGAAAGATGTTCCGGTGGGTCAATCGGGTGGAGCTCAACCCCAGCTGTTTATGGCAGAGTTTATGCTATGAGTGGTATGGAGGCGGAGCAGTCAGAAGAGCTCATCAGAGGTATTGGTCTTATTAATGGAATACCTTACCAAATTTTATTTGATAGTGGAGCAACTCATTCATTTATATCCCCAGACTGTGTTACTAGATTAGATTTGCCTGCTATAGAAGTTCCTTTTAAACTCACAGTGTCTACCCCAACAAATCCCTCAGTCTCTACCTCTCAAATGTGCCCAAATTGTACCCTCACAATACATGACCACACATTCCACATTAACCTCATATGTTTACCCTTAACTTAATTAGACATTATCTTAGGAATGGATTGGATGTCAGAAAACCACATCCTAATAGATTTCCACAAAAAGATTATAATCTTTCCCCAATCCAAAGAACCAAAGTTAAACTTAGCTGCTTTAGAAACCAACAAAGAACCATCCATACACCAAATCCCAATAGTGAATGAGTTCCTAGAGGTGTTTCCTGATGAGGATCCTGGTTTACCACCAGTACGGGAAGTAGAGTTCAGTATTGATTTGGTACCAGGTACTGGACCTATTTCTTTGGCTCCGCATAGTGTAACACCCTAATTAAAAATTTACCCTTAAGCCGAAAATAGGACTTAAAATTTTTCTTTTAAAAACATCATGAAAATAATTATGATAGTGATCAAAACAATAATTCATTCCATTCAATGCTAACGACAGAGTTTTCAGCGGAAGACTAGCTCATACAACAACATAGACAAACAAAACAACATTGTTACATCTTCGGGTTACGCCAAAACGTGAGTTACAAAAGCAGTGTTTAGCTCGGCCAAGGGCTGAGACCTAACTTAATTCCCGACTCTAAAAATATACTCTCCCTGTGAGGAAGAGTAAACCTGCTCAGCCGGGGACTGTATCTGCTCGGGCTCAATACCTGAAAAAAATGGTAAGGAGGTGAGCATTACACAGAACTTAAGTAAGCAGTTTCTAATATGACATACCGAACTACCAAGCCAAACACAAATAATCAATTAGCATATTAACAAATATTCATTCAGAATAACATAACACATACACACAACCTCATTTTATTCGGTTCACATAAATTTTCCACTATATACTTTACTGACCATTAATACTCCTACTTCTCCGATTGGTTACCCTTGCACTCTTTTCACAATTTCTATCCTTGGTTACTCGGTCTCTCTTTTCGTTCTCGGTATTCTATTTTCTCTCTCGGTCTCTTTACTCATCATTCATCTTTTACATATTTTACAATCTTTTATTCTTCTTGACTGCATACACCCAATGCATGTCTTACACCATTTAGGGTCGGATTCTGGAGTGTCCATAACTGCGAGTACCCAGTACCCGTCTTACAGTTGCACATACCCAGTATGCGTCTGACGCGATCAATGCACGCACCCAGTACGCGTCTTCCATGACCAGGAACACTACCGTCGATTCTTCCATGGAGTTAAGGAGTGTCCATAACTGCGAGTACCCAGTACCCGTCTTACAGCTGCGCATCTCGGCATCTTACGCGATCAATGCACGCACCCAGTACGCGTCTTCTACGACCAGGAACACATCCCACCGATTCTGTGCTCGGAACCTTGTGTGAGTCATAACTGCGAGTACCCAGTACCCGTATTACAGCCGCGCATACCCAGTATGCGTCTGACGCGATCAATGCATGCACCCAGTACGCGTCTTCTATGACCCGATCACACAACCATTTCTCTTTAATTACTCTTTTATCCTTTAAAACATTCATTACTCGGTTCCTCTCGGCTCATCCTCTTGGTTACCGTATTCACTCGTTTTCTCCCATTATTTAATTCTTTAATTAATATATCTTCTCTCCTAGCTTTCAACTACATTTCCTTTACCCCTCTTGGCCTCTTACGCTCGGTACACAGACAGGTTTAAAGAAAGCATGAGTAACATTTATCACAACTTATAAACATTGATACAGCCACAAAATAGGATTTTAAAAGCACTTAACAAGCATACCAATATTTTCACTTAGTTTAAGAATTCATGAATCTAGTTCATATATCAATCTCCTTCTTAGTTATTCATCTTTCTCCCTAGTATTATCCTGTGTCTCTTCCCTAATCTAACACCCACTCTTAGCACCCGTGATGAACACACTAGCAACCCAAACCTAAGCAAAGGTAACACTCACTCCTTACCTCAACCCACGAGAGATAAGAGTTTGAGAGCTTGAGTGCGGCTTCTTTGCTGTTTAACCCCTTGAGCTGGGAACCCTTGAACCGTTTCTCTCATTGCTGCACTTCTCAAACACAGCGAAGCTACGGGGAACGCCCGACAAGGTGAAGGAGATGAAGGAAAGTGGCCTTTTGTTGGTGAGCGCTGATGAGGAAGAAGAGAGGGAAAGGGTACGTGAGTGAGAAGAGAGTATGTTGAATTTTGGTGTTGGAGTTTCAGAGAAAATGGAGGAGACGAAAGAGAAAGAGAGTGGAAAGTGTTGTTGTATTTGGTTTTGAGTTTTCTTTTATCCTTCTATAGGAATTAATTGTGTGGTCCTTATTGGAGGCTTCTTTGAGAAGCTTGGAACATGTGGACAGGATTTATTTGCTTCTAAAGGAAGTCACCAACAGTGACTTGAAAAGGACATAAAGCGATTGACAGAGACATTTGTACGGAGGGCGTGAAAATCAAGAAATTAGCAGCTCAGTTTGAGCTGCCACGGACGAATAGAAGAGGAGGGACTTCGGCTCTGGCACAGAGAGGTAGCAGTAGTCCGAGTCTCCTCTCGGTCAACACTGCGAGATTTGTTGTGGTCGGCTTATCCGAGTTGACGCATTCACTAAATTTCGCGTTCTTTACTTATTTAGCTCGGCTGAGATCAGTCCGAGACCCAGCATTTTCTTATTCGTTCGGCCCACGCTTCCTATTTCCCTCACGACACTATACCTATTTCTATGACTTCATTCTACTCTTAAATAACTTTATATTTAAATCTATTATTATAATGGATATTAAATCTTGGAATGTTACACATAGAATGGCTCCAGTTGAGTTAGTAGAGTTGAAGAAGCAGCTGGAGGATATGTTAGCCAAGAAGTTTATCAGGCCTAGTGTCTCACCCTGGGGTGCACCGGTTCATTTTATAAAAATGAAGGACAGAAAACTCAGATTGTGTGTGGATTACAAGCAGTTGAATAAGGTGACCATCAAGAACAAGTATCCTCTTCCACGCATCGATGATTTGATGGACCAATTGCATGGTGCAGCGGTGTTTTTTAAGATCGATCTTCGATCTGGCTATCACCAAATCAGGGTTAAAGAAGAGGATATACCCAAGATTGCTTTTAGATCCCGGTATGGCCATTATGAGTATGTGGTAATTCCGTTCGGTCTAACCAATGCCCCTGCAGTTTTCATGGACTATATGAATCGGATATTCTGACCTTACTTGGATTCCTTTGTAGTTGTCTTCATTGACGATATTCTCATATACTCAAAGGACTCCAATGAGCATTGGGAGCATCTCAAAATAGTCCTAAGAACCTTGAAGGAGAAGCAGTTGTATGCTAAGCTTGCCAAGTGTGAATTCTGGCTTGAGAAAGTAAAATTTTTGGGCCATGTTATTGCTAAAGAAGGCATTGCAGTGGATCCTTCAAAGGTTGAGGCCGTGTTGCAATGGGAAAGGCCTAAATCGGTGACGGAGGTTCGGAGTTTCCTTGGGTTAACAGGCTATTATCAGAGGTTTATCAAGGATTTTTCGAAGATAGCTTTGCCTTTGACCAAGTTAACAAGAAAGGAGACGACATTTGATTGGAATCAAAAGTGCGAGCAGAGTTTCTTAGAACTCAAGGAAAAGTTGACTTCCTCTCCTGTTCTTGTTCTCCCAGATCCGAAGAAGAATTTTGATGTTTATTGTGATGCCTCAAGGCAAGGTTTAGGATGTGTTCTCATGCAAGAAGGAAGAGTAATTGCTTATTCTTCCCGGCAGTTAAGGCCACATGAGGAGAACTATCCTACCCATGATCTGGAGCTTGCAGCTATTGTCTTTACTCTCAAGATATGGAGGCATTATCTTTATGGAACAAGGTTTGAGGTGTTTAGTGATCACAAAAGCCTTAAGTATTTGTTCGTCCAGAAGGAGTTGAACATGAGGCAGCGGAGATGGATGGAGTTCCTCAAGGATTGTGATTTCAGCTTGCAATACCATCCCAGAAAGGCCAATGTGGTTGTAGATGCACTTAGCCGAAAAGCCCTCCATATCAGTTGCTTGATAATCAAAAAATTGGAATTGATTGAGGATTTTCGCAATCTCAATCTTGGAATCCAATTCAAGAAAGGGATCATAAGTGTTGGGATGCTTCAGATAACCAATACTTTCTTGGTCGCAATTCGACAAAAGCAGTTGGAAGATGTTGAATTGCAGGAAAGAAAAAGGGAAGCTGTAAGCAGAAATGATCCTGATTTCCATGAAGGTGTAGATGGAGTTCTTAGATTCTGGAATAGAATCTGTGTTCCATCTAATCCAGAATTGAAAGAAGCTCTTTTAGAAGAGGCACACAAGACCAAGTTAAGCTTTTATCCAAGCACGACGAAGATGTATCAAGATTTAAAGAAGCTTTTCTGGTGGCCCGTTATCAAGAAGGACGTAGCAGGTTATGTTGCTAGATGTTTGACCTGCCAAAAGTCCAAAGTGGAACATCAGAATCCTGGAGGTGTGTTGCATCTGTTGGAGATTCCAGTGTGGAAGTGGGACAACATAGCAATGGACTTTGTCTCAGGCTTGCCAAGAACCACAGCTGGATATGATGCAGTGTGGGTGATTGTGGACAGATTGACAAAATCTGCTCACTTTCTTCCCATAAACATGAAGTATTCCATGGAGAAGCTGGCACAGTTGTATATCAAGGAGATTATCAGGTTGCATGGAGTGCCATCAGATATCATTTCGGATCGTGATCCAAGGTTTCTTTCATGATTATGGCAGAGTCTTCAGCAAGCTCTAGGAACAGAATTGAAGCTCAGTTCTTCCTATCATCCTCAAACTGATGGACAAACTGAACGGACCATTCAATCCTTAGAAGATTTGCTTAGGACTTGCACTCTGGAGTATCAGAAGAGTTGGGAGCAGCTGTTGCCTTTGGTGGAGTTTACTTACAACAACTCTTATCACTCCAGCATCGGAATGGCCCCTTATGAAGCATTATATGGCAGAAGATGTCGGACTCCCCTATACTGGTTTCAAGTGGGGGAGGGTCATTTAATTGGTCCTGATGTTGTCCAGGAGATGACGGAGAAAGTAAAGATGATTCAGGAAAGAATGAAGGCAGCACAGGATCGACAGAAGAGTTATGCGGACAAGCAGAGGAAACCATTGGAATTTGAAGTGGGTGAGCATGTATTTCGGAAGGTGGCTCCAACCGCAGGTGTCGGAAGGGTTTTGAAACCCCAGAAGCTCACTTCCAAATTCATCGGTCCTTATCAGGTTTTGCAAAGGGTTGGATCAATGGCATATAGAATTGCTCTTCCTCCTCAAATGTCCAATTTGCATGATGTGTTCCATGTGTCCCAGCTTCGCAAGTATGTGTTTGATCCTTCCCATGTCATCCCAGAAGAAGAGGTTCCAGTAAGGGAAAACTTGACTTTTGAGATGCAACCAGTCAGGATTGAGGACAGAAGGGTTAAGCAGCTTCGTGGCAAAGAGATTCCGTTGATTAAAGTGATTTGGAGTAGCAACAACGTAGAGGAAGCCACATGGGAGCTGGAGGACAAGTTCAAAGTTTCTCATCCCCATCTTTTTAAGGCAGCTTGAATTTCGAGGATGAAATTCTTGTAAGTGGGGGAGAATTGTAACATCCTCAAGTTTCGATTCTGTTTAGAAGTGTGGTTATGTGTTTAGCATATAGGATTTTAAGCTAAGTGTAGAATGGTATAAGTTAAGAATAGGTTAGAATGTGTTTAGGATGTAGGTTTTAGCTAAGAGTAAGTTAGAATAGGTTATAGTAAGCTTAGGATTCTTAGAATGCATGAAAGAAGGGAAAATTCAACTGGTTAATCATTAAGAGGTCCCTTAATCAATTAATTTTTAAGCACCTTTCAGCCAATAATTAATTAAGGTGTAGTTTAATCGATTAAGTTAAGAGTCAGCTTCAGGCCTTAATCGATCAACTACTGTGTTAATCGATTAAGGGCTGCTTTTCAGTCATAAACACGTGTTTATCGAAGCATTTTTCATTGTTTCTTCTTCTTCTTGCTCGAGCTCTTCTTCTCCTTATTTTCTAGGGTTTTCAATTTCATGAATCAACATCCAAGAACATCAAACTAAACTCCCTAAATCTTCCACCCATCATTCACTCACTACTTTCCCTCTCTCAAATCTCATATCTCTCTCTCTTTCATAAAACCCCAAATCACCCATGAAACCCCAATTTGTGTAATCCATCACATAGGGCCTTCTAGTCATCTAAGGAGCTTATGGATCATAAGAAATCAAGTGAGGAAGGGCTAAAGAGCTTGGTTTGGGCTTTGGGGTTGGAGCTCCAAGAAGTCTTCAAGTTCTCCTCTTCCCTCCAAGAGGTAAGGGGTGTAAATTGGGTCTAGCTTAGGGGAAAGGTTTGAAATTAGTAATTGGGACTTGATTAGGTATATTTAGATGTTTGGTTGAGATTAGGGATAGGAGAAAATAGTTTAGTGTAAGAACCCTAAGTAATTGTTATGTTACATATGTGAATTTTTATGTTTAATGTATTAAATCTTATGTTAGCTTTATAATTGTTGTTATTCTCTATGTTATGATGTGCTTGCAATTATAGAATTAAAGTATTAATAGTTATGCATACCTTAGGGTCAAGTACTATTCAATTGAGTTTGAACCAAACTAATGTGATTTTTTTTAAAAGAGAAAAAAACGGGGTTTAAATCTCAATGGAAAAGCACTTGCATATAGCATCATTCATGGTGTAAAGGTGGATGTTAGGAGTAGGGGAAAAACACACGTCGTTTCGATTGATGAGGGCAAAAGTAAGTTACTGGAATTACTGTGGAGAACTTTGATCCTGCAAAGGACATGGGTTTGATTCCGGTGTTGGGGATTGGTTTTATGCAAACCATAGTAATTCCATTACTTTGGCTCGTTTTGGCCAGTCGAGGGTGATTTCTGCTAAAGCCAATTTGGACGAATCAAACCAAATTGTATGACGAACCCTAAAGGGGTGAAGTACTGTACAAGCTAGTATGACGAACCCTAGAGGGGTGAAGTACGGTATGACGAACCCTAAAGGGGTGAAGTACTACAGGTTGAGAAATGCTTACTCCTGGTCGGTTATTCCCCAGAGTGGAGGGTGTATTTGAGGATATGAAATTGTTAAATGAAACGGGAAAAGTTAAAGTGTTAAAGTTAAAGTTAAAGTGTTAAAGTGAAAGTTAAAGTGTTAATGTTAAAGTGAAAGTGTGGAAGCAATTGCATAGATGTTTAATTCATTGAATCTGGTCAAAGTTTTAAAGTTAATGTAATGAAATGAAATGTGCAATATCGAATTCAAGAATTAAATCATCAAAGTGTGACGTACATAGCATAATCATGTGATTGTATATTAAAGCATAAAACTATAAGTATGAATCGCTTTTAGATTGATGATTGTTATTGCAAATTTCCTTTCTAAGTTGCTTGATGTCATGATTGTGCCTAGTTATCCCTAATCTATATTCAAGTTACTCACCCTTACATGTTGACATTTTAGGTACGCATGACGAGGATCTACCTACTGTTCCCTCCGTCGAGGATCAGTACACTCCCCCTGATGGAGTGTAGCTGCATTATCATATCCCAGTTTAGATGCACACACCATGGTTCACTCTTTTGATGCATACACTATAGTTACTATTTTTGATGTAAATATCTATATACTATACTATGGTTGTGAGGATGTTTAACATCTATTCTTTTGATGTAAATTTTAACTTTACAAACCACAACCTATTTTTGGAGTGTATGTAAACTCTGATGAACCCTATGGACTTTGTAAAACATATGGTTGTATAATGATGATTTAATGCTTGTGAGCATATGTTCTGTTTTGAATGGATAAGTATAAATGTTCTGGTTTCTGATAGGGTTTTATTTTAATTTGGGGAAAGTCCTATTTATAAACGAACCCTTGCAAAAATTTTCTTGAATTTTTCCTAATTGCATTAAAACCTAATAGATTAAAGTTTAGGTGTTACAGGTGGTTTGAGGAGGAATATGAAGTTGGAGAAGAAGAAGGGAGAAGGAGGGAGAACGTGATTTGAGAGAGTGAGAGGGAGAAAGGGACGGCTAGGGTAAGTCAAAGAGGTTCCCCACTTGGTCAAACTGGGTCAAGGCCCACTTGGCCCACCAATAGAACGCGCTTTTCCCCCTTTTTCTTTTCTTTTGACATCTGATGCAAGTAATCAATTACTTCCAGGAGGTAATCGATTACTTCCTTTCTGTCTTCCATACCTGTACATGAACCCAGCAGGTAATCGATTACTTTCCAGGGTAATCGATTACTTCACCCAAAACTTGCAAAGTGCTTCAAATTTGATCTGATTGAATTCTTTTGAGCAACACAAACATATTTTGATGGCTTACAGATACACAGGGAATGCATAGCTTGAGATTTGCTTACCTGATAGGGTTGATACCTACAAAACAAATCTCCGGCTATCTCCAACGCTCAAGTTAGTAACTTTTTCGATGTAAAACAATTAGAGCAATTGAAAAACGTTGATATCGCGCAAAAGATAAAGATAGAATATAATAGATATCATGCATACCATATATAACTATGAATTATAACAAGTTCATACATAGTATAAATTTAAATGCTAACTTAATCAACTCAAGTTTGCACTAAATACCATATTATGAATGAAGTACTCTACTATCCCAAGGTTTGATAATCATGTGACAACCTTATTTAAAACAAATTTTTACCAGACATGATTTATTTTCAAAATAGATATAGCTTGGAATAATTGAGGTACACTCTTGTATAAGCACGATTATAATAGGAAGATGACTTCTTTACCTCAGACTTGTTGAGCCAGGATGAACTTGTTCTTGACCATTGCTTCCTCTTCTGATTCTTCACCCTATTATAATTTTCGTTTCTACTTGAGAAGATTTTGGTCCTTGAGAACATGTTCTTCATTTGGTCAACCCATCTAGTTTTTGGCTTCCAATGAATCATCTTGAATGTTTTCTTCTTCTTATTTTCTTTTGGTTCTTCCTTGGGTAATTGATTTTGCATATACCTATTACAAGGAAAACCTGTAGGTACCCATCTCATTTTGGGTCCAGGGGGATTAGACTTGGATTCCTTAGAGACCATTGGAACCCATTTCATTTTATTTATCAGATAGTAATTTTTCTTATATAAGCACAAATGAGAAATGTGACCCGAATGTCCACAATAATTACAGATATTGGGTTTGAGTGATGAATTGTTTTTTTCAAAAATTTTACAAAAATTAGGCTTATTGTCCTTATATTGAAAACCACAATTGTCAACAACCTTAATTGATTTTTGAATATCCACATTCTTATCTATATTATCAAGTAAAGAGTTAGAACAAGAGGATTTTTCAATACTACAAGACTCAAAAGATGCAACCTTAACATGTATTTATATAAAAATGCAATTTTCATAGTTAATAGAGGTGCTATTTTCTAAGCATGTATTTTTCAAATCATCGCTCAAATCATTACTTGTAACTTGCAGATTATGGGAATTAGAGCCAATTAATGTTACCTAATGCGGAGTGAACGAGTGAAATTCAATTTCTTTGTCTACTGACTCCTCATCCGAAGAACTTGACTCTAAGTTCGATTCCATGAATGCTTCAAATAAGCTTTCTAGATCATCATTGTCACTTGATGAGTTGCTCCTCATGCTTTTAGTGTCATCATTAAAGATTTCATCATGGGAGTTGGTAATTTCATCCTTTGTGACTTTTTCACGCTGATGTGTCGTTTCTTTCCTGTAGACACTAACACTTTCAAGTAGATCATTAGTAGCATAGTGTGTTTTTAGAGTGTCCCAAATACTTTTAGCATCAACACAATCCTTGATTCTAGCATATGCATCATGATTCACAACATTTCTTAGAATACGCATAGCTTGAATATTCAAGGCAAAAGACTTTTTGTCAAATTCATTTAAAACACATTTTGGTTTTAAATCAAAGCCATGAAGCACAGTATTCCATAAATGACAATTAATAGATTGAAAGAAAAATTTCATACTAGCACTCCAACATAGATAATTTTTCCCATCGAAAATTGGTGCATCATCGAATGTAAAACCCTCCATTTAAGATCAAAAACAAATAACCCAACGCTGCCAATTTACAACGGATCTTGATACTCAAGCTGTTAAGCCTTTACTGTAACACCCTAATAATAAAATAGATTAATTACAATAATTAAGTTGACTTTTAATTTAGACTTGAAAATTTCTTTTTAAATCTTAATGAAAATCCGACAGAGTTTCCTCTGTTTTTCGGATTTCCAAAAATTTAGATTTTTCACCTGTCAAACCAGTACAGTTTAGAAAATATTTATACACATACTAATTTGATTTTCATGCCCTGCTAATCAAATAAAACATACTCAGGGCTTGCACGAATGAAATATAACAAACTAAAAGAAAACTAAATTTTAACATAATAAAACAACTCTCTCTTCTAATTAGTTTTACAACACTCCACCCCGTGGAGTGTAGTCCTGCTCGGCCAATAGTATTGCAAGCTCAAACCTCGGTACCTGGAAAAATGTTAAGGAGGTGAGCATTACACAAGACGTAGAAAAGTAGTCTCTAACTAGTCATAATAATCAACTAAGTCACACACACTTAGTCATATATCTCATATTATATCAACAATTCATTCCCAACTAAGTCACATACATGCACACAATGTCAATCAGTTTCTTTTATTATTCATTAAACCCTTACACTTCATGTGTATTTATTTCATTCCAGCTTATCTCTTTTTCTTCATTTTTGTTGACTTCATATTTTCTTTTCTCTTTTCATATCTCTGAGTCTTTCTTAATTTTCAGAATTATTATGTGGATCCATTGCTGCGTACAGTCCCACAACCCGGACAACGTCTTACAGCTGTGCACCATGTGCATCTTACGCGATCTATGCGTATAGTCCCACAACCCGGACAACGTCTTACAAGATCTGGAATCGCACAATCCAATTATACCTTTATTATTATATGATGTGTGTGTCCATCATTGCGTACAGTCCCACAACCCGGACAACGTCTTACAGCTGCGCACCATGTGCGTCTTACGCGATCTATGCGTACAGTTCCACAACCCGGACAACGTCTTACAAGATCTGGATCACACTAGTCTATGCGTACAGTCCCCCAACCTGGACAACGTCTTACAAGACATGAAAACACACCGGTCTATGCGTACTGTCCCACAACCTGGACAACGTCTTACAAGACCTGAATCACAACAGTTGATGCGTACAGTCCCACAACCCGGACAACGTCTTACACGACCTGAATCACACTAGTCTATGTGTACAGTCCCATAACCCGGACAATGTCTTACAAGATCTGGGTCACCACTTAACTTGCCTTTAATATTTTAAATCATTAACAAATTATTCTCTTTTTGCGTCATCTTTTATTAATTCCACAATTTCCTTTAATCTTGTCATATTTTTCCAAATACACCATCAAATTAAAAACCAATAAATAAATACGTACAGCTTCCAATAATCACAATGAATTCACAAAATAATCTAGTTCAATGCTCTACATTTAGGCTCTTATTCTAATTCATTTAATTCATTCACGTATCAATTACGTATTTCAACACATAACTCATTTATTCGTTCAAGCACACCGTAACATTTCTCAATCAACATATATTCAATGTTATCAACATTGCACAACATCATATATTCAAACATTAACATTTCTCAACATGAATTCACTTATTCATTTTCATATTCCAATTTTATTATTATTATTTACTATCCTATGCTTCAATTTCACAATCTAACACACATTTTTTGCAATCACTATATAGTAACTAGAAACTATTTCCTACAATCAAGGTAACACTCACTCCTTACCTTGCTTTTCTCAAGACATGCTCCCTTTTTGTACGATAGTGCCCAAAAATATCCATGTCCGTTGCTTTCGCGCGGCGACAGGTTTTAAAGCTCTTTCATCGTCTAATCATATTATATAAAATAAAGAACAGTCAAAATAACGCACTAAGGACCAAACAAGCGCGAAATTAAGACGATCACCTAGACCTTGATTGAAACGTTATAAAACATAATTTTTTTTCCATTATACGCAATAAGCTCGCGAAGTATTAAAATAGAGATCTTTCTGGGTTAACTAAAAACAAGTTTTAGAGATAAATTAATAACTAATAGCGGCGACAAAACCCTCGATTATAGTTCGTAAACAAAGGTTAACCAAGTTTAGAATGAGAGTCAAGGTCTTCACAAAATAGTTTAGTTTCTCATTAAAAAGAGATTAACTTACAACTACTTTAAACATTAAAAATACGTTAAAATCACATAGTTTTAACTTCAATTTCCAAAAATCACTTAAACACTAACAATTCCTTATCAAAACACCTTAACTTTCAAAACAATTTAACAATTTATATTTATCACCAATAACATCAAAATTAGTATTAATATTAAAATTAAAACATAACATAGAGAAGTTAAAAATGTATTAGAAATATACCCTCAAATATGATTTTGAAGCAAGAAAGAGGGAAGGCCGACATTGGTCCTAGCTCCTTCAACGATCACGGGTACGGCAATAACGGCGTCGGTTCACAATGCTCCAATTCGACCAAAGCCCAAAACCCCGACATCCATGGCAACCAGCAAACGGAAGATGTGGCTCTCTTCAAGATGGTGGCAGCGGCGACGGTTCGTTCTGGCCCGAAAGAAGTCGCGGTTCTCGACCGGAGGGAGGAGGAACACGCGTCAAAGATGGTGAGCGATGGTGGCTGGACTCACAAGAGATGGTTTGGTTCGACCCATTGCAAACGGTGGCAGTTCGAGGCGATAACGACATGGCCAACGGAGGAGAGAGAGACGAGGTGAGAGAGTGGAGGAGCGAGAACACGAGGGAGAGAGAGAATACCATAGGTGAGCAAGAGAGAGATAAGGGCACTGTGAATCTGGGATGGTGGTTCGAGCGGTGGCGATGGTGGCTTGAGCGGCGGTGACGGCCAACGGGGAGAGCGAGAGAGAACAAAACGGGAGGGAGATAAAGAGAAAAGGGGTGGTGGCTAGACCCCTTTGTTGAAGAAGGATAGGGCTTCATGCCCACACACCTAACACACACACGCACAACATCCTTTCTTTTCTTTTTTTTTTCTCTTCTACTTTTTTTTAACACACTACAAGAAAAACCCTTTATTGCAACGACATTTTGCAACGACTTAAAAAATTCGTTGCTAATAACAGGTGTTTTGCAACGACTTAAAAATATCGTTGCTGAAAATAGATGTTTTGCAACCACTTTTTAAAGTTGTTGCATAAAATAGGTGTTTTGCAACGACTTAAATAAGTCGTTGCAAAACACCTGTTTTCTGCAACGACTTTTTATGTCGTTGCAAAACACCTATTTTCTGCAACGACATTATCGTTGCTAACAAGATTAAATAATTTTTTTTTTTATAATAAAAAAAAATTTAAATAGAAAAAGGTAGAGAGAAAGAAGTAAGGAAACGCGTAGAACCCTTTGTACATTTATTCCCAAACAAATTCTAGAGTAGTCCAGAGAAAGAGAAAGAGGAAGTGCAAAACCTAGGGAACATAGGGAAGGGAAAAGGCCACCGCCGCCCATGGCCATCCACAACCACCGTGGGGCCCTTCCGCACTCATCTCTCTCCCTCCTCGCCTGCCCACTCTCAACCAATCTCTCGCTGTCGCTGCCCTCTCTGTTCTCGTCCTCGCTCGTTGCTCAATCGGTATTGGGTTTGTTTTGCTCAATCGTGAAGTTCTCGCCGCCGCTACTCCTAGGTCCCAATCGTGAAGCTGCCATCGTCATCTGTGCTCGTCACTGCTCTCTCTCTGCTCGTGTTGTTTTGCCTATTCTCGTTTTCGTCTGCAATCCTAAAGCCACCGTCATCTCTGCTTTGTCATCGCTGCAATTATAGGTGCTATGGTTAGATTTTTTTACCCCAATCATCGTTACTTTGCGTTTTTGCTCTATTATCTTTCTTTTTCTTATTATCTATGCTTAGGGTTTGTGCTTAGGGATTCTTAGGGCCTAGGACCTGGGGAAGACGATGGCGGTGGTTGGGGGGTTTTGCAATCACTCTTCTCATTTGGCAAACCACTTTTCATCTCTCAAAACTCATAATTTGTTTCATGTAACATTAGAGTGTAGAGTCTAAGAGAAGGAAGTGTTGATGAGTTGATTTGAATTTTGAAAGTTGAAATGTACTATTCAATTGATCTTCATATCTAATGTGAGCTAGACACTGTTTTGTTAGATAGTTTCTTTTGTATGCTATTTTCCCTTTTTGTTGTTGGTTATATTTATGTCTTGGTACTTATTCTGAGTGTGGTTCAGGTACTACATAGAGAGGCTATAGGAAATTCAGAGTTTTGAGAAATTCCTTGTTGCCTTCACCATGGTGTGTTGCATCCCTTTGGTATATTTGCAGAGGGATTTCCATGCTTTGTTGAATCGCTCTTCCTCCTAGCATAGTTGTTTAAAATACCTACTTTAACCATCTTGGATTCAAAATACCTGCTTTAACCATCTTGGAGGAGATTCCTTCGAGGAGATTTCAATTGGGTAAAAACCTCTAGTCCAAAAATCTCTGTTCTGGTTGCCTATGTTGTCACTGTTCTATTTGGTAAAATTCTGTTTTATTTTTGAAAACTAAATGGTTTCCTTTTGCCTCATAATTTTAATGAAATAAATGCATATTTTACTCCTAATAAAGTGTACTTTGATTGTGTCAAGTGGATGCATCATTCAACCTTTGAAAGAGAGACACGTTAGTGATGATTCTTTAGTGAAAATGCTTTTATTGAGGTTTCTGGGTTTGGGTTTAAGGTTTTGATATTTTTTCTGTTAATTATTTTTTTGTGTTAGGCAAAATGCAAAATGCAAAATGCTCTTGAACTGTGCTTTATCCTTCTGATATGGTTTCAGTTATGCCAACATCTTTTCAGTTAATTAAGTTTTGAGTTCTTTTTGTGTTGATTAGTTTTTAGTATATCTATTATTTCAAAACTTGGTAACCTCTGTAAAGTTATGGTACAATTAAGGGTTAAACAGGGTAAAGGTTCATTTTTGTAGTTGTTTCTTAGATGCATCATCACTTGGTGAAGTTAAATGTTGTCTATTATGTCATTAATAGTGTTTTTTCTTTTTTGTGGATAAATATGCCTCCTTCTGGAATATCCATTATTTTCTGTTCTTTTGAGACAGACTCAGATGTAAGTTCTCTTTTCGTGTAACTTCTTATTTTCATTTAGACACAAAATGACAGAGAAACTAACTAATGAAAGTTCTCTTTTCGTGGAATGGTCAGATTATATTAAAGGTGGAAAAGTTGTCCGTCTATCTGGACTATTTGATAAGTTAAATTACAGAGTTCGCAAGGCATTGTTAATTGTTTGAAAAATCAGTTAAATGTTCCTTTAGTACTGCACATTGCATCCTCAAGTCTGAGGGTGTTAGCGTTGCTAATATGCACTTTCTCATTCAGACAATTGCTAGGGAGATCCCTGTTGCAACACCTGATAAGTCTGGAGCTGAGTTAAAAAATGAGAAATCACAGTTTCATTGCAAGAGCAAAAAGAAATATATATTCTTCCTACAGTACGGATGACCAATTTATTGCACTCTGAGATAGATGTCCTTTTAAGTGAAACAGGTAAATAAATTCATGCTTTGATGATTGAATCCCTTTTTTGCACTGAACTGACTTTAGAATTTAATTGTGGAGAAGATCAGTCTGTAAAGTTATGGTTGAGTAATTTTTGAGTTCTTTACCTCTTTTTTGTGTTGAAGCTGTCATACATTTTGATGATGACACTGAAGAGTTGCAACGATGGGACCAGCAGGTAACTTTTTGATAATTATCCAATATCTGGATGCAGTGGTCATTGGTGGATTATATTCATTATCATGGAATTTTTGATGATTTTGATAATTTTTATATAATAATTAAACATTGGGTCATAGTTTTTAGGCGAGTTAACTATTCGGAACAACAAAAATTGAATCTATACTTCCCTAGTTCCTCCTGTATACTGCAAATATTATTTGGCCATTTGTTAAAGTTGTGTTTCCTTTTCTCAGACAGAGAATTCTTTTGAGGATATTAGCAACAAAGTTGTGGCCAACTTTGGATGTAGTTGCTGTACGTTAGGTGTTGCAGCTGCTCTTTTAGGTGCAGAGTGAGTTGCATCTTTCCCCTCGTACTTTTGTCTCATCTTTTTTTACTTTGTCTTCTTTTTGTTCTTCTCATTCTCTTCCTGCTTTTATGCTAGCCAAGTTTGAGTCAACATTATAATCACATTTGTTACATTAAAATTTTGGAAATACTATTGTATAGAACCTTCTGGAAGTGACTTGATTGAATTTTTATTTTCCAATATCTGAACCGTACGCCATTTCACATGCCTGGTCACTTAGAGATGCTCCTTATGGAATCAAATCTTGAATTCTAAAATTAAAATGCGAATTGTTTCATATTACTATATCTAATATTCTCTCGATTTGTCTTAGCTTTTGTTCAGGCATTTTTTCAGCATTGACACTGATCCAGAATCTCTTTAAATAGCATCTCTTAATGTCGAGGAACTAGACGTATTTCCTTTTTGCTGATTATTATGCTAAATGAGTGCATTGGTTTCATGATATCCAAGTCTCTTAAAAAGTTTCATGAAAAAATTATGGTTAATGAGTAACTGTTTCTGTATTTGAATATTTGGAGTAATTGTTTCTGTATTTGAATTCTGGTCAATGAGTGTTTATATATTTGGATATTTGGAGTAACTGTTTGTTATGTTTCTTTTGCTTTTGGTCTGCACTTTCAGTCTGCATGTTACTTCAGTGAAGAAGCCTCACCGTTATTGTCCTGGAACTGTTGCTCTTCGGTGAGTCTTGCAATTCATCAAAAAATGAGTTAATTCTTATTCTTTTTGCCCTTTTTCATGTAAGTTTGTTTTCTTACTAATTTAGTAAGACAAAACTTGAGTGAAATGCTACTACATTGGTGCGCATGTAACTTTAATTCACATATAGACATCCCTGATTACTGCTATAATTTTATAAAATTTTGTTTGTTCTACTGCTATTTAGTTCATGTAACTGCTTTCTATAGACAACTTGAAAAGGTCCTTCTTCATAACTTCATTGGCATCTTTGTTATGTATTGAACAAAGGAAAGAAACTTTATGAAGCAATAAATGGGTAGTAAAATTGTGACAATTCTACCAAGACAAGCCTGGAAAACTCTCTATTGTGAAAGCTGGCTTATCTGTATAATCAGTTACACGTTTTTCTGGTTTGTTACTTTCTGGTTTTTCTGATCTAAATGATGAGTGGCTTGCCCTTTTGAAAACCTCTAGAAATATCTGTTAAGATGTACATGGTTTCCTAGTTTTCTTTACTTTTTGCTTTACATGGTAAAGATGCTTAATTACAAGGACCTTCTGGCCAATGGGTTGATGTGATGAAAAGGAAAAGAGCCATTCATGAGAATATTATAAATTTGGTTCAAGTAATATGGAAAAGGAAAAGGTACGTGGCCATTGCATTGGTTCAAATTTGGGCAATTATAGTTTTTAATAACCTACTGTATTCTGATGTTAAAAACCAACTGATAAGAAAAAATGTAGTAAATTTATTTCTGCATTTTCTTTTCCATGTATTCAATTATTGAGGATATATATTGTTTTCTGCTTGCAGCAGGAAAGTCAATCAGAAATCATTCCTTCCTCGGAGAAAGGGAGAAAAGGTTTTGTTCCCTTTATATAGTCATCAGACTTTCTTTAAATTTTTAGTAATTGTTTTGGTTTGGGAAGTGTAATTATCTGTGTCATGTTGCCATTTTTTTATTGTTTTAAATTGTTGCTTATGCTATTATTTATTTAGTCTTCAATCTGATTGTATCCTATTTGTTAATCTCAATCTAATTTCTAGTTCAACATAGGGTGTAAAAATTGTGGATAAGGTGGCTTCTTTGAACATCAACTTCAAGTACTTGTCATAGGCTTAAGCAAAAGAGAAATTCTAGAATGAGAGGAAAAGGGTACTTACTGGTAGTTAATATTAAATATGATTAATTCATAAACATGGCTAGCAAACATGTCTTATGGTTGTGCTAATTTCTTGCTTAACTATATTGATTTGGCCCTAGTTTCCTCATACGGGTACTCACCTAATGGCTAATAGTACTTCCTTAAAATTCATTATCTAGAAGTTGGAGACCTTGTCTGCTTGACTTGATAAATAATTTTCTATTAATATAATCTTGAGTGTTATAATTTTTGAAGTGTTTTGCTGAAAGAGGGTAATGTGAATATCATAAGTTATAGCCACAGATTTCCTAATTTTCTTGTTTTCTTTACAATAGTCTAATACTCTAATTCCTTAAAAAATAAAAAAAAACTTTGCAATAGTCTAATAAGTTCATTTTGTTTGCAATATGCGTCAACCTTATGTTCTCTATTTGATGACAGTTAAGATAGGATCTTTGTAAGAATTTTCGAGGTTAAAAGTGATGGTGAAGCTCAGGGTGGTTTTCTTTTACCAGGGTTTGATTTTAGGGTTTTGAGTAAAAAAATTGTAATTGATTTCTGATTTTGTTTCCTTTGGTTTCAGCAGCACGTGGTACTAAGAGAAAGCCAGAGAGTTTCATGGATGAGGAATACTACATTAGTTCAATTCCTAAAAATCAAGGATGCGGATTGCTACATTAGTTCAATTCCTACATTGGTTTCAGCAGCACGTGGTACTAAGAGAAAGCCAGAGAGTTTCAAGGATGAGGATTACTACATTAGTTCAATTCCTAAAAATCAAGTCAGTCATTGTCTGTATTTCTATTCTTTATAATTATCTGGATTACAAAAGTAAATCATATAGATATCCAATATGTAATATGGCATCTTACAATGGTGGTTATAGCTTTTGAAACAAAAAATTTGTCTACCCATATAACTTGTATTTTGCTTTCGCTGTCAGCACACGGAGGCAGGCCTTTCGGTAAAGGCTAGTGAAAAATTTGGTTCAGATAGGTAAATATGTACTTGCTTGATTACTAATTGCTCCTCATTATTTGTAAAATTGATGGGTGATCGTGTTTACCCTTTTTTGTTCTGTCTTTGCTTATATGTTGTTATATTCATATATTGTGACATAATCAAAACTTATTAACCATGCAGATTTTGAATATTTTATAACATGGATGATTCAGTAATCAAAACTTAAGCACACGGAGGCAGGTCTTTATGTCTTCGCTGTCAGCACACGGAGTCTAAACTTATTAATTTTCTCATGCATATTTTGAATATTTTATAACATTTTTTTTCAGGAACTATCATTGGATTTTTCACAACATGTTCGTTCTACTTTGCCTTCTATCATTATGTGATTGATGAGTTTTCGCTGGAATATTTTTCTTAGAAGAGTTGATGAGGTGGAGGATAGCCCCATAATAAGGTGAAGAGGAAGACACTTTAACCAATAGTTGAAACCATAGTTGAAGAACGAAAATGGTCACTTTCAAGATTTAGGTTTTGATAAAGCATAGTGGTGTCTTTCTTCCTTGTAGATGACATCATCTAGTTAAAAAAAGACTTCGATTTTTGTATGAGTTTGGATACTGTTCCAAGGAAAGACTATCCATAAATGTTCTTATTGTGTCTTGTAATAAACACAATTTACGATAATTGAATAAGTTTTTGTCTAATGTATGTGTTATAAATTTAGTAGTTATGTAAATCTATTAAAAGAACTTCAGAATTTGAAGCAAAAACAAGATTTATTTGGTCAAATATTTTTTTAATTAAACAAAGGCTATTGCAACGACATTTTGTTGTTTCAAAAGCAAACGGTGTTTTGCAACGACATTCTCGTTGCAGAAGCCGAAGGTGTTATTGTCGTTACAAAAAAGATTATTTGTACACAGCTTTGCAGCCCTGTTTAGCAACGAAGGTCGTTGCTGAAAACCATTATTTATAACAACGAACAAAGTCGTTGCTATACCCATTTGCAACGGCTTTACCAGCAACGACCGAAATTTTTTTGCAACGACTTTTGTCGCTGCAATAAAGGGTTTTTCTTGTAGTACATATACTCCCATTCATTTATTTATTTAATTGTTCCCAAAATTATTAATAATAAAAAATTTAACATAGCTTCATACAGGAAAACTATAAAGTAAGAAATTAGTTAGATACTAGGAAATAATAAAAATTTGTTTAATATTGAATCTTTGCAAAAAAAATCAAAGTAAAGAATAGAAAGTATATTATTTAAATAGGGTAATTTAATTTTTTTTCTAAATGAATTTACTTTAAAATACAATTAAAGATACTTTCGTAATTAACACAATGTATTTTATGAAAATACCCAGCACTTAATTTATTGATTTTAAAAAAACAATTATTTAATTCGATAAAACTTATAATTTATTATGTTAAAGAAATCCGAGTGTTCCAAATTCCGATATTTTCTAATTCTTTTGCAACACTAAAAGGAACATTAATTTGTTATTCCTAAACTTTATTATTGTTTTTATTATTACTTAAATCTATTATTATCATAATTATTCTAAGGATTAGAATTTGGGATGTTACAATTCTCCCCCACATAGGAGAATTTCGTCCCCGAAATTCCGATTGGTTCAAGTGAATGAATGACCATCACTTAAACAGGGCCGCTAACTATGATATCTAAATCTTTCCGGGTTCACTCCCCCACTTATGACCCTCCTAGAGCAATACTCTTTGATGTTTCTTCAATCTATTTCCGACCCATCAATCCCAAATTTTCATCTAAAGATCGAACCGATAGAAACAATACAGGAACCTACTATGGGAAGATCAAGGTTTGCTAATTCAAGAACTTAGATAATTGGATAGACAGATAGGAATGGATATGGAATGAGACTTTAGATGTATATAGATATGCTTAACTCCTTTACTTTGGGTCTTTCAATGTCAACTCTAAGGATTTCCATGTTAAGCTCTAATTCGTTTTCTAACGTCTTTCCCTTGACTCCCTTATATCTTCCTCACACTTCGGATGACCTACTCTCATTTAACCTTGAATTTGGTTACCTTTATAAAACATTTATCCACACATTCAACTTCAAATGAGAAAGGTCAAATATGCATGTCTATGCCAATTGCATGACAATTACTCATATGAAATACATCAACACACTTAGTCATAATCGGACATCACATTCTTCAACATACCAAGTCCATCTTATCACATATCACAAGTTAATTCATAATGTCCAGCCATGTATTCAAACCTACCCAAGCAAAGAGTTCACCATTACTAGACAAACAAGCTAGCATACACATATGATCACGCATCTAGGACATAAAAGGAAAATAAAGCATATCACATCACATTTACATAACACCTTCCATGTTCACAACTTTCACATCTAAAGGCAACATAATAATATCACAAGTCCAGTCAAGTCATTGTTCAAACACTAGCATGAAGTTCGCAATAAACGCATTCAAAAAGTCACTGAAAGCTTACACATAACACATTTAGGACGTATATAAAACTCATGTCATATCAACTCATATTTATTTGAACTTTGGCCTACTTCACATGCAAGTATTCAAAGGTAACATATTCAAATATTAGTTCAAAAGGATTTCGGGAGGTATGGTTTTCATTGCTTGCCCGAAAGTCCGAAAACTGGAAAAACTACATAGCTATAACAAAGATGCATTTTTTAAAAATAACAATTCAATTCTAAATGTTATGAAAATTTACAGGTAGTGTCCCTACATATAAAAGAACATCGTGGTAAATTTTCAGGTTGATCGGAGTTCGTTAGGTTCAGTTTTAACCCTCCCACCACTTTGTCAAAAACACCGTAAACATTGGGGGCTGAACCTAAGTTAGATTTTTTTAAGGTAGTAAACAAACTCCAAATGACCTCAAAATTTACAGGGACATCATATATAGTTAGCCAAAGGTTTTGTAAAATTTTCAGACTGATCGGAGCACGTTAGACTCGATTTTTACCCTGCGTTCACAGTGTTGGAGACATTGGAACTGTCTGGTCTGATTGTGAAAACGCATTTATTTGAAATACTAACTTGATCCAAGCAGCTTGAAATTTTACATAAAACATGAATTCAACTTCAGGAAACTTACATAAAAATTCCAAATCAATTTGAGCATCCCAAGCCCGAAAACTCAGTTTTCCATTATATTTAAAACTCCGATTTCCCAACAAACACTTTACGACCCAAAAATTCAAATAAATAACAAATCATTTTCAAATCATGTGCAACCTTCCAGAATCAAATTTTTTAACATAAATAAGAATTCTACAAAATCTCAGGGCGAACAGAGAAGTGCAACTATCATTCACTAAAACCACCTACAAGCGAAAATTTACTAATTTCTACAACATCAACCTTCACTCATATTATCAAATATCATATCAATCATCAAAGTCCATCACCTAAACTATCCTAAACGAGTTTAATAATCATAATAATTCATATATTCGTTTCCATTATTCATTTCCTTTAGACATTTACAAAATTCCAAAATGTTTATCGAAACTTAAGGACTAGATGATTATATCTCCCAACAGATGTATATTTTGAGGTGATCAGTTGTAACAGCCCGATTTTCATAACTCAAAACAATTAACTTCTATTTATTGATGTATATTTCTCTTTTCATTCAGTCTTATCAATTCACAATCTTTGATGATTGGGGTACGTTAAGATATCATCAAAATATTCATTTCATTCTCGGCTATCACTCACGTCTACATCTCCTCGGTCATCCACCCAACCTAGTCGGAAGCAAACAGGAGTACAGGACCTTTACCGTGCGGGCACGACAGCTGTCTCACAAACAATTGGTCCCAGACCAGGAGGACTCTGCCTCAAATCATATCATATCAATTCATGTCATATATAATCAAGGCACACTGTCTCAACTCACAGTGGCAAACAAGATGCCCCACTCCAGTCCCTCTCACTGTTCTAGATTTGCAATCTAGGGGGCGACAGTATATTTCTAGTGGGCCCGCAGAACTTACCACGACATTGGACCCGGTCCCTACCACGTTCGTACGCCACATGTGGAGTTCGTTCTGCCTAGAAACATACTCTAGACTTCTTGACGTTTCACCGTCATCGTCCTCCCCTAATGCAATCTCCTCCTAAGTATCCGCAGATACTTATGGTTCCTTCCTCTCCACTACTTCGCACTCTCATACCTCACCGCGGATGTCTTTTAAGTCTTTTATCTTTTTAATTATCCTAAGGTCGGCCCATCCTTCGTGCAACCCTTCAATGAGTCCCGACCACTAGCTTAGCACAATCTTTCTCTCATCATTCCTCACATAGCACAGAGCTGGGATCACATCAAATCAAATCTCATTTCTCAAACTTTCTTAACATTCTCCATTTCTCGTAATCATTTCATTTCAAAATCTTTTCTCAAAACAATCTTTTCAAAAACTATTTCAAAACTCCATTTTATAAACTTTCGCAAAATATCATTTCATAAACTTTTTCATAAAGTTCCCTCTCGTAAATTTTCTCAAAAATCGGGTTTCACCTCTTCTGAAAATCTCCTTTCAAAAACTTTCAAAAAATCTTTTTCTCAAGTTTCTAAAAATCTCTTTTCAAAAACTCTCATAAAATCTATTTCCAAAACTTTTCTGAAAATACTATTTATGAGGAATCTCTTTTCAAAAATGATGTTTATTAAAAGCAAGGTTTCACAAACATTTTTCCAAAGATAAGATTTTATAAAATCCTTTCAAAAATGATGTTTCATGTAAAATAACATTTCACAAATCTTTTCCCAAAAATCTCTTTTCACAACCTTTCCAAAAATACACTTTCACAAATCTTATCAAAAATTTCTTTTCGAAAGCATTTTTCAAAAATCCATTTTTACTGAGCGCTAATGGAGGAGCACTCAACACTAGTCTCAGTCAAAAACAAAAACAAAGGAGCCCAATTCCACTCAATTCACATCACTCCTTCCCCAGCTCTGGCTCGTTCTCATCATTATCATCCACTGTTTTCCCCAATTCCAATTCTTCTCTCTTTTCAATCAACCTCTTACCTTTATCATCATTTCTTTTCTCCTTGTGTCTTTTACCTTACATTCTTACTCATTCCATTTTATTTTCAGGACGTAGCAGACGTCCCTCAGCATGTTACTCATTTTAATCAACATCAATAAATATCATCATGCATAATTAAATAAATAAATAAAAGCATGCTATCAACACACAAACATCACACAACAATAGTGTGGTCTTTGTCATCTTCGTATAAGTGGCCACACAACACACACAATTGCCACTATACTACTGACTCCGAACCACTTAGTTCCGATCTTTGAGATGATACGGAACGTCCTAATAAGTCACCTAACTACCACGGTGTCTTAGGAAAGCTTCTCTCTCACCTGAGGTCCAGCTATTAAATGCGTACCGTCTCCTCTGCTCCTTTTTGCTGCCGGCTGCCCCAATCCCTGTTCTTTCAAATTCCTCGTACTAAATAAAATACGCTTACGTTATTAGCTCGTGTTATGAAAATATTTTCTATAACTTAGACACTTCTCATTCCTCGTATTAAATAAAACACTTACGTTACTAACGCGTATTAAGAAAATCTTTTCTTAATTCATGACACTTTCTGTTCCTTATCACAAAACTTAAAACACTATTGTTTTATCAGAACAACCCTCATATTTTCTAGTACTTTAAATATTTCAAAACCATTTGAAAACATTGAATAAAATGATTTAAATGGATTTATCTGGTTGCTGGTCCATCTTGGACAACACCTTAAGTATATTCAAAAACACCGAAAAATGCACCGTTTTCAACCCGTCTTTTTCTTAAATCCATTTTCACTTGAAAACTTTACTTGTATTCACTTTTAAAATTAAGAAACAAGTCCTAACAGCTTTGGACAGCAAAGGGCCATTTTACAAAAATCATTTGATAAAACCCCGAAAACATTGTAAAAACACTTTTCGTTTTAAAGGACTCTTTAATTTAAAATTAACACTTTAAAACTCAAATTTTCATCATGAAACAAACTTTGGACCGCCATAAACACAATTTAAAAATCTCAAATAAATCGAATGGAATTTTCTTAAAATCAACCAATTACACACCCATATATTTTTAAAACATCAACTAACACATAAACAACAAGCAATACAAAATGAATCATTTAATTTAATCATAACTCAAACACTTATTCACTTAATGAAACAAAACACTTAGGCAATCACATACTCACAAAGATACAAACCAAACACAACAATTCAAAGACCACCAATTTTAAACACATAAATCAACTTGGTTTATTTCAAGCACTTAAATTCTATTTTATTTTTCATGCAACAAAATTATTTATTCTTGCTTTTCCTCTAAACCGAATGCACATACACACATTTTTATATATATATATATATATATATATATATATTTAAACACAATACTTTTCCAAAATCATTTAATTAATTTATTTATTTCCCTTATCTTTAATTAAAAATCGAATAGAAATTAAATATTCATAACACAATTTTTAAACACATTTATTTTACATAATCCTACAAAACATACTCATTGTTTTTAAGTCACTTCATTGAAAAAGAATCCTAGTCTAGTTACTATGCCTAGGCCGAATCTCAACATTGTTAAAACAAGGTTTTTGGTTCATCTTTTCATCATGCAAAAACACAAGGTTCATAAATCAAGTCATAAATTTTTTTTATTCAACAATTTATCATTTCTTTTTTTCCAAGCTTAAAACCAAAACATTATTACCAAAAATTAAGACTTGACTTTAAACCTTTCACATGTAAGATCACAAAACATGGATCAAGTTAAAAGCATTTTTCCAAAAACTTATTGTCTTAGTTTTTATGTGAAACCGTGAAGTTTATTAGGAAAATAAAGTCTCTTTATTCAAAAAACACATGCATGAACCTAAATCTTGTAGATCAACTCATGAAATCAAATGTTGTAGCACAAATGAAAGATACAAATCACTTTGAATAATAAAAGACCCAAAACCGTGATGAACATTTAAAGAAATCAAGTCTTTTATTCAAAACAATATGCATACCAACACAAGATCAAAACGTTTATTTATAAATTACATGCAAAGTTCAAAACCCAAGTCTTTTCATGAACAAGCTAAAGATCAAGTTAAAATCAAACACTTTCAACCACTTAAATCAATTTTTATAAACATGAGATCAACATGCAATGGCTTAGATTAAATTAAAAAGCATCAAGGCCTACACTTTTAGATATGGCCGAATTGAAGAGCTCTTGATTTAGTGTTTTATAAGTTCATTTATTCTTAAAAAATTAAGATCAAGACACAATCAACACATGCATGTACTCAAATCAACCAAAATCATCATCAAACTAACATGCAACACCAAAAGTTTTAACTTTATTGTTAAACAAGTTTAGATCACTTATTCACTCATCAAATAAACTCATAAACACTTCACAAATCACGGTTTTAAGCAAGAATTTAAACATGCAAAGAGATTTACTTTAGATCCATAAAAGTCTCAAAAAATCTTTAAATCTAGAAGATTTAGCTTGAAAAACTTTAAGATCCTTCATGAAAAACTTAATCAAGTTATAGAGTCCGTTGATTAGACGTTTATATGTTACTTTTAGTTTTGAAAATTTATGATTAAGTACAAACACACTTGTACTTCCTCATTTAAGCTTAGAAAATTAACATGCAAAGAAAAAGGAGAAGAAAAATTACAAGATCAAAAGAAAAATCTATCTATTACAATTTTCTTTATGATTTTCGAACTACCCACCAAGATCAAGGTCTTCTAGCTTCTAATGACTTGAATCTTCAAGGAAAATTCTAGGTTTTGATGTTGATCTCCTCTTCTTCTTCTCTACTCTAACTCACGGCCCTCTTTCTTTTTCTCTCTAAGGTTGAGAGCTTAATTTTTGCTCTCAACTAAGTGTGTGTGGAAATGAGAAGAAATGGAAGAAATGAGTGGAAATGAGCTAAGGGTGGTGACTTATAAAGGCAACTCATGAACTTCCCTTTATGTCCTCATGTGATTCGGCCAGGGTGTAAATGGGGGGGGGGGTAGTTTTGGTTCTTCAAGATTTTGCATGGGTGGAGATTAGCATTTCTAGGGGGGACAATGAGGAGTAAATCAAGGAACCATGTCACTCTAGGTTTAGTTACTTCTTTGGCTCCTAGTTAGAGTTTTCTATCTACTTGGTTTGGTTATGGTTTGCACTTGGTCCATGTGGTTACTTGTCTAACACTTAGAGAAATTAATCCTAGGCTTTTCCCCCACATGCATAAACACGTCCCACATACACACATATATACACATATCAAATCAATACATATACTCATATATTCATGCATCATCACCTTATTTTACTCATTCATTTCTATATAATCCTAAGCATACACATACATACCAAAACCGTATACACCTACACACACATGCATTTTATTTTCATACCTCACACACGAAATACTCATACACACATACATAGAAAAATAAAATTTTCTCCTCATAGAATGACTCATACATAAAAATCACAATTTCTTCAAAATTATCAAATATATAAACTTTTTCAAGACTCAATTTCTAAATTCTTAACATTATTTTATGAAAACCATCCCTTTAAAATCACTTATCACTTTGAAATCATAAAATAAGGAGTTTATTCGAGAAAATATTCTTTTAAAACACCTTTTCAAAAATATAAGTATTTTAAATTAATACGAGGAACTTGCGGGGTGTTACATCAGTCACAAGTATACACCACATCGGTGATAAGACCATTCTCATGTCACTTAAGTTTTGGTTAAATGACTCTTATAAATTTTTCGGATTTCATTTCAAGTTCAAAAATATCGAAGTCTTGGTTTGTGTTGTCACGTTTAGAATTGGCTCACTTGGTTCGAGACTAGAGATTACTTTCTCCCTGTGGGGTAGCAACTTGGTGCTCTAGCCCGTTGGGGTATTTCGTTTCCTTAGTCTCGTCATTCGTCCACTTCTAAATATGACCCATATATTTTTTTTATTTATTTTTTTTTATTATTATTACTTTTTTTTACAAGATTTCGAGTTTTGTTTTGTAAGTCTCAAACACCTTAAGCAAAATTTAAAAGAAATCCCAAATGTTCACTATGCTATAATTCGCAATCATTTTTATTACGATGCTAGCAAGACTCAACTAAGTCCTAAACTAATCAGTTACTAATTACAAGTTACTCGCTTAGGAGTTGTGAGTCCACACTCCATAGGCCGAGGAGAAACTGCTCTGATGCCATAAATGTAACACCCTAATAATAAAATAGATTAATTACAATAATTAAGTTGATTTTTAATTTGGACTTGAAAATTTCTTTTTAAATCTTCATGAAAATTCGGCTGAGTTTCCTCTGGTTTTTGGATTTCCAAAAATTTAGATTTTTCACCTATCAAACCAGTATAGTTTAGAAAATATTTATACACATACTAATTTGATTTTCATGCCCTGCTAATCAAATAAAACATACTCAGGGCTTGCACGAATGAAATATAACAAACTAAAAGAAAACTAAATTTTAACATAATAAAACAACTCTCTCTTTTAATTAGTTTTACAACGCTCCACGGGGTGAAGTGTAGTCCTGCTCGACCAATAGTATTGCAAGCTCAAACCTCGGTACCTGGAAAAATGTTAAGGAGGTGAGCATTACACGAGAAGTAGAAAAGTAGTCTCTAACTAGTCATAATAATCAACTAAGTCACACACACTTAGTCATATATCTCATATTATATCAACAATTCATTCCCAACTAAGTCACATACATGCACACAATGTCAATCAATTTCTTTTATTATTCATTAAACCCTTACACTTCATGTGTATTTATTTCATTCCAGCTTATCTCTTTTTCTTCCTTTTTGTTGACTTCATATTTTCTTTTCTCTTTTCATATCTCTGAGTCTTTCTTAATTATCAGAATTATTATGTGGATCCCACAACCCGGACAACGTCTTACAAGATCTGGAATCGCACAATCCAATTATACCTTTATTATTATATGATGTGTGTGTCCATCATTGCGTACAGTCCCACAACCCGGACAACGTCTTACAGCTGCGCACCATGTGCGTCTTACGCGATCTATGCGTACAGTCCCACAACCCGGACAACGTCTTACAAGATCTGGATCACACTAGTCTATGCGTACAGTCCCACAACCCGGACAACGTCTTACAAGACATGAAAACACACCGGTCTATGCGTACAGTCCCACAACCCGGACAACGTCTTACAAGACCTGAATCACACCAGTCGATGCGTATAGTCCCACAACCCGGACAACGTCTTACACGACCTGAATCACACCAGTCTATGCGTACAGTCCCACAACCCGGACAACGTCTTACAAGATCTGGGTCACCACTTAACTTGTCTTTAATCTTTTAAATCATAAACAAATTATTCTCTTTTTGCGTCAACTTTTATTAATTCCACAATTTCCTTTAATCTTGTCATATTTTTCCAAATACACCATCAAATTAAAAACCAATAAATAAATACGTATAGCTTCCAATCATCACAATGAATTCACAAAATAATCTAGTTCAATGCTCTACATTTAGGCTCTTATTCTAATTCATTTTATTCATTCACTTATCAATTACATATTTCAACACATAACTCATTTATTTGTTCAAGCACACCTAACATTTCTCAATCAACATATATTCAAAGTTATCAACATTGCACAACATCATATATTCAACCATCAACATTTCTCAACATGAATTCACTTATTCATTTTCATATTCCAATTTTATTATTATTATTTACTATCCTATGCTTCAATTTCACAATCTAACACACATTCTTAGCAATGACTATATACTAACTAGAAACTATTTCCTACAATCAAGGTAACACTCACTCCTTACCTTGCTTTTCTCAAGACATGCTCCCTTTTTGTACGATAGTGCCCAAAAATATCCAAGTCCATTGCTTTCGCACGGCGACAGGTTTTAAAGCTCTTTCATCGTCTAATCATATTATATAAAATAAAAAACAGTCAAAATTACGCACTAAGGACCAAACAAGCGCGAAATTAAGACGATCACCTAGACCTTGATTGAAACGTTATAAAACATAATTTTTTTTCCATTATACGCAATATTAAAATAGAGATCTTTCGGGGTTAACTAAAAACAAGTTTTAGAGATAAATTAATAACTAATAGTGGCAACAAAACCCTCGATTATAGTTCGTAAACCAAGGTTAACCAAGTTTAGAATGAGAGTCAAGGTCTTCACAAAATAGTTTAGTTTCTCATTAAAAAGAGATTAACTTTCAACTACTTTAAAAATTAAAAATACGTTAAAATCACATAGTTTTAACTTCAATTTCCAAAAATCACTTAAACACTAACAATTCCTTATCGAAACACCTTAACTTTCAAAACAATTTAACAATTTATAATTATCACCGATAACATCAAAATTAGTGTTAATATTAAAATTAAAACATAACATAGAGAAGTTAAAAATGTATTAGAAATATACCCTCAAATATGATGTTGAAGCAAGAAAGAGGGAAGGCCGGCGTTGGTCGTAGCTCCTTCAACGATCACGGGTACGGCGATAACGACGTCGGTTCACAATGCTCCAGTTCGACCAAAGCCCAAAACCCCGGCATCCATGGCAACCAGCAAACGGAAGATGTGGCTCTCTTCAAGATGGTGGCAGCGGCGACGGTTCGTTCTGGCCCGAAAGAAGTCGCGGTTCTCGACCAGAGGGAGGAGGAACACGCGTCGAAGATGGTGAGCAATGGTGGCTGGACTCACAAGAGATGGTTTGGTTCGACCCATTGCAAACGGTGGCAGTTCGAGGCGATAACGGCATGGCCAACGAAGGAGAGAGAGATGGGGTGAGAGAGTGGAGGAGCGAGAACACGAGGGAGAGAGAGAGAATACCACAAGTGAGCAAGAGAGAGAGAAGGGCATTGCGAATCTGCGATGGTGGTTCGAGCGGTGGCGATGGTGGCTTGAGCGGCGGTGAAGGCCAACGGGGAGAGCGAGAGAGAACAAAAAGGGAGGGAGATAGAGAGAAAAGGGGTGGCGGCTAGACCCCTTTGTTGAAGAAGGATAGGGCTTCATGCCCACACACCTAACACAACATCCTTTCTTTTCTTTTTTTTTTCTCTTCTACTTTTTTTTTCACATATACTCCCATTCATTTATTTATTTAATTGTTCCCAAAAATATTAATAATAAAAAATTTAACATCATATAGCTTCATACAGGAAAACTATAAAGTAAGAAATTAGTTAGATACTAGGAAATAATAAAAAGTTTTTTAATATTGAATCTTTGCAAAAAAAATCAAAGTAAAGAATAGAAAGTATATTATTTAAATAGGGTAATTTAATTTTTTTTTCTAAATGAATTTACTTTAAAATACAATTAAAGATACTTTCGTAATTAACACAATGTATTTTATGAAAATACCCAGCACTTAATTGATTGATTTTTAAAAAAACAATTATTTAATTCGATAAAACTTATAATATATTATGTTAAAGAAATCCGAGTGTTCCAAATTCCGATATTTTCTAATACTTTTGCAACACTAAAAGGAACATTAATTTGTTATTCCTAAACTTTATTATTGTTTTTATTATTACTTAAATCTATTATTATCATAATTATTCTAAGGATTAGAATTTGGGATGTTACAATTCTCCCCCACTTAGGAGAAATTCCGATTAGTTCAAGTGAATGAATGACCATCACTTAAACAGGTCGCTAACTATGATATCTAACTCTTTCCGGGTTCACTCCCCCACTTATGACACTCCTAGAGCGATACTCTTTCGTGTTTCTCCAATCTATTTCCGACCCATCAGCCCCAAATTTTCATCTAAGATCGAACCGATATATAGAAACAATACAGGAACCTACTATGCGAAGATCAAGGTTTGCTAATTCAAGAACTTAGATAATTGGATAGACAGATAGGAATGGATAAGGAATGAGACTTTAGATGTATATAGATATGCTTAACTCCTTTAGTTTGGGTCTTTCAATGTAAACTCTAAGGATTTCCATGTTAAGCTCTAATTCGTTTTCTAACGTCTTTCCCTTGACTCCCTTATATCTTCCTCACACTTCGGATGACCCATTCTCATTTAACCTTGAATTTGGTTACCTTTATAAAACATTTATCCACATATTCAACTTCAAATGAGAGAGGTCAAATATGCATGTCTATGCCAATTGCATGACAATTACTCATATGAAATACATCAACACACTTAGTCATAATCGGACATCACATTCTTCAACATACCAAGTCCATCTTACCACATATCACAAGTTAATTCATAATGTCCAGCCATGTATTCAAACCTACCCAAGCAAAGAATTTACCATTACTAGACAAACAAGCTAGCATACACATATGATCACGCATCTAGGACATAAAATGAAAATAAAGCATATCACATCACATTTACATAACACCTTCCATGTTCACAACTTTCACATCTAAAGGCAACATAATAATATCACAAGTCCAGTCAAGTCATTGTTCAAACACTAGCATGAAGTTTGCAATAAACGCATTCGAAAAGTCACTGAAAGCTTACACATAACACATTTAGGACGTATATAAAACTCATGTCATATCAACTCATATTTATTTGAAATTTTGCCTACTTCACATGAAAGTATTCAAAGGTAACATATTCAAATATTAGTTCAAAAGGATTTCGGGAGGTATGGTTTTCATTGCTTGCCCGAAAGTCCGAAAACTGGAAAAACTACATAGCTATAACAAAGATGCATTTTTGAAAAATAACAATTCAATTCTAAATGTTATGAAAATTTACAGGTAGTGTCCCTACATATAAAATAACATCGTGGTAAATTTTCAGGTTGATCGGAGTTCGTTAGGTTCAGTTTTAACCCTCCGACAACTTTGTCAAAAACACCGTAAACATTGGGGGCTGAACCTAAGTTAGATTTATTTAAGGTAGTAAACAAACTCCAAATGACCTCAAAATTTACAGGGACATCATATATACTTAGCCAAAGGTTGTGTAAAATTTTCAGACTGATCGGAGCACGTTAGACTCAATTTTTACCCTGCGTTCACAGTGTTGGAGACATTGGAACTGTCTGGTCTGATTGTGAAAACGCATTTATTTAAAATACTAAATTGCTCGAAGCAGTTTGAAATTTTACATAAAACATGAATTCAACTTCAGGAAACTTACATAAAAATTCCAAATCAATTTGAGCATCCCAAGCCCGAAAACTCAGTTTTCCATTATATTTAAAACCCCGATTTCCCAACAAACACTTTACGACCCAAAAATTCAAATAAATAACAAATCATTTTCAAATCATGTGCAACCTTCCAGAATCAAATTTTATAACATAAATAAGCATTCTACAAAATCTCAGGGCGAACAGAGAAATGCAACTATCATTCACTAAAACCACCTACAAGCGAAAATTTACTAATTTCTACAACATCAACCTTCACTCATATTATCAAATATCATATCAATCATCAAAGTCCATCACCTAAAATATCCTAAACGAGTTTAATAATCATAATAATTTATATATTCGTTTCCATTATTCATTTCCTTTAGACATTTACAAAATTCCAAAATGTTTATCGAAACTTAAGGACTAGATGATTATATCTCCCAACAGAAGTATATTTTGAGGTGATCAGTCACAAGTATACACCACATCGGTGATAAGACCATTCTCATGTCACTTAAGTTTTGGTTAAATGACTCTTATAAAATTTTTCGGATTTCATTTCAAGTTCAAAAATATCGAAGTCTTGGTTTGTGTTGTCACGTTTAGAATTGGCTCACTTGGTTCGAGACTAGAGATTACTTTCTCCCGGTGGGGTAGCAACTTGGTGCTCTAGCCCGTTGGGGTATTTCGTTTCCTTAGTCTCGTCATTCGTCCACAACTAAATATGACCCATATATTTTTTTTATTTATTTTTTTTATTATTATTACTTTTTTTTACAAGATTTCGAATTTTGTTTTGTAAGTCTCAAACACCTTAAGCAAAATTTGAAAGAAATCCCAAATGTTCACTATGCTATAATTCGCAATCATTTTTATTACGATGCTAGCAAGACTCAACTAAGTCCTAAACTAATCTGTTACTAATTACAAGTTACTCGCTTAGGAGTTGTGAGTCCACACTCCATAGGCCGAGGAGAAACTGCTCTGATGCCATAAATGTAACACCCTAATAATAAAATAGATTAATTACAATAATTAAGTTGATTTTTAATTTGGACTTGAAAATTTCTTTTTAAATCTTAATGAAAATCCGGCTGAGTTACCTCTGTTTTTTGGATTTCCAAAAATTTAGATTTTTCACCTATCAAACCAGTACAGTTTAGAAAATATTTATACACATACTAATTTGATTTTCATGCCCTGCTAATAAAATAAAACATACTCAGGGCTTGCACGAATGAAATATAACAAACTAAAAGAAAACTAATTTTTAACATAATAAAACAACTCTCTCTTTTAATTAGTTTTACAACGCTCCACGTGGTGAAGTGTAGTCCTGCTCGACCAATAGTATTGCAAGCTCAAACCTCGGTACCTGAAAAAATGTTAAGGTGGTGAGCATTACACGAGAAGTAAAAAAGTAGTCTCTAACTAGTCATAATAATCAACTAAGTCACACACACATAGTCATATATCTCATATTATATCAACAATTCATTCCCAACTAAGTCACATACATGCACACAATGTCAATCAATTTCTTTTATTATTCATTAAACCCTTACACTTCATGTGTATTTATTTCATTCCAGCTTATCTCTTTTTCTTCCTTTTTGTTGACTTCATATTTTCTTTTCTCTTTTCATATCTCTGAGTCTTTCTTAATTTTAAGAATTATTATGTGGATCTATTGCTACGTACAGTCCCACAACCCGGACAACGTCTTACAGCTGCGCACCATGTGCGTCTTACGCGATCTATGCGTACTGTCCCACAACCCGGATAACGTCTTACAAGATCTGGAATTGCACAATCCAATTATACCTTTATTATTATATGATGTGTGTGTGTCCATCATTGCGTACAGTCCCACAACCCGGACAACGTCTTACAGCTGCGCACCATGTGCGTCTTACGCGATATGTAACGCCCCGATTTTCACCGTCCGGAAATAATCATCATTTAATTAAAGGTTGTTAAAAATGAGGCCATTTTTTTTTTGAAAAAGAGTTGTTGCAAAGCGGTTGGTGCATACTCTCGTCCTTACCTGAAAACCGGGTCGTTACTTAAAAACCATTCCACACCTTCCCTTTCAAATCTTTCAAAACAGTTTTAAACATTCGGCCAGTTCACAAAATAAAGTAGGGCATAGTTACAGAAGTGATACTTTGCTAAGATGGTCCTTGACACACACTTACAACAACTTAAACTAAGTACCCTACCTACGACTCTTCCTAATGAAAACTATCGGGTGAAGCTCCCGATCCTCCTTGCACTCTTTCTTAACTCCAGATGCAGACGCCACGGCGGTCGCTGCTGGCCCACCATTCTTGGGCACCCACTGCATCCTAGTTGAAGCAGAAGCAATCTTCTGAGCTTCACATCGCACCTTCTCCTCATAGTCTCTGTATCCTCGGACAGATACTTGTCCCAACAGTGGTCCTATACTAGCTCCGCAAAGCCGATGCTCAGGGTCCGGAATCACAATCTGAGTATCGCCAATCCACACCCAGCCAGATGGGGTACGCTTCCAGCCGCATCCATGTCTGGTCCATGTTGAAATCTCCATGCGATAATCCATCTGCACGTTGGAGTACCGGAGACACCGATATACCAACGGGCAGTGTAACACCTAGGTTTATTTACCCTTAAATAAAAATAGCAACTTGAAAATTTAATTTTAAACTTATGAATTGATTAGGAAAAGCATTTAGTTACTTTTAATCCATAAGAAAATCTCCCGTCAAACGGACGGAGTTTCGTTTGTTTTTAGGACTTTCCCAAAATTTAACCTGTGATAAACAATTTTCAAATGGACAACTAATAGCTAGCAGGGTTTCAGATTATATTTCTACATTATATCAAAGCCCCATGGGCTCCACATATATCAGAGTAATAGCGGAAAAATTCCCAGTTTAAGTGTCATAACCAATACATAAAACTTTGTCAAAATAGAACATCCTAAGCCTCACATGAAATATGAATAACAAATTTTACATCAAAATAGTGTGAGAGGCTTAAGATCATAATATCGTCCAAAACCCATGACAACCCTACTTTCCCTATAAGGGAAAGTACCCCTGCTCGGCCGGGGGTTGTGCCAACTCAATCTCCGTACCTGAAACTGTAAGGGAGTGAGCATTGCACATGAAATAGAAAGCAGTTTCTAACTAGACATAACAACCCACCAGGTCAAACACAGCTAGCAAGTAAGCATATAATCGCATATTGCACAACAAACTCATTCGTTATTTCCGTATTCATTATTCATTCCAAATTTCCATTCTTATTATTCATTTCAATGTTCATTTTCATTATTCACTTCATCATTCATTTCCTTTATTTAAATTATGTGCCCCTCAGGTCAGAGGTCAACACTTAATTCATTATTAAATCCGGTGTCCCTCAGGTCAGAGGTCAACACTTAATTCATTATTCAATCCGGTGTCCCTCAGGTCAGAGGTCAACACTTAATTCATTATTAAATCCGGTGTTCCTCAGGTCAGAGGTCAACACTTAATTCATTATTAAATCCGGTGTCCCTCAGAGGTCAACACTTAATTCATTATTAAATCCGGTGTCCCTCAGGTCAGAGGTCAACACTTAATTCATTATTAAATCTGGTGTCCATCAGGTCAGAGGTCAACACTTAATTCATTATTAAATCTGGTGTCCCTCAGGTCAGAGGTCAACACATATTTTCACCATCTTACACAAACAACTCAGCACATCCAATCACAAATACACTTACACACATTTCCCGTTCATTCTTTATCCATACCCATTCCCTATATCAATTATCAAATCTTTCCTTATTCTTTTCCTTTTCCAATTATCACAATCACACTAAATAAAGTTCTCTTTTATAGTCCAACAATTAGATTTACCCATCATTTTAATTTCTACATATATCATCCTTTTACTTTTGTTTACACATAATTATCTTACTTCCGTTTCCTATATTCACAAGTTCCATTTCATAAGCCATGTCCTTAGTCCACAATTGATAATACTTAACATTTTACTCATTTAACAATTAGATACAAATATTCAAGTTCATCCCATTTAATCATTTCCATTTCATTTTCTTCCCATATCCATTTATTCCACAACACATACATGTATTTGCTACAGAAATTAATTATCACTTAATCCACAACTTTACAACTAAGATCAATAATCATAGAATTCATTTATAACAACTTCATTATCACCTTACCCAATTCCTCATGTAATTCCATTTAATCCTTATCCATGTTTCATTTATCAAATAATTCAATGCCATATTATTGGGTTTCCTTTTACTAGTCTTAACATCCAATCATCATGTATATTGATTTAATTCAAATTTCATATTTAATAACCTAGGGATTTAGAATCTAATTTTCTCCCCTAGCACAAAACCCTAACAAGTATTATATACTAACTAGAACCTACTCACTAGAACAAGGCAAAGCTCACTATAATCCACTCCCTTACCTCAAACACTTGGAGATAGGGAGATCTCAACTTGCCCTAAGTTTGAGCTTGCCACCTCAATAAGGAAATGATGAAATGATGGTACCCAATCCTATTTGAGAGAGCACAAGAAGGATGATCCTTATCTTTGCCTTGGTTTGAGTTGGAAGGCATGAAACACAATCCCTATATCATAAAGAGTGCAAGAATCCTAGGGTTTTAGAATAAAATCCATGAACTAAGAAGAGTTTGATTGAAAAGGAAAATACTTATGGCATGAAACTCACTTACCCAAATAAATGATGAGAAAATGAAAATCCAAAGAGAGGGAAGAAGGGTGCAATTCGTGGGAACCCAAGAAGGAAGAGGATGAGCTTCAAACAATATCCATGGTGCAAGACTTGGTGGGTGTGATAGATTTTGGGTTTGGGGTGCCCAAGATCAAAGGTGTATAGTGGATTTGATGATTGGAATGTGATGAAGATGGAGGGAAAATGGATGAAGAGATGGTGTTGATGATGAAGAGTGGTGTTCTTGTTGTTGGGTGCTTGTTCTTGCCAAAGAAAAGCAAAATCGTGTGGTCAAGAGGCCACAACTTGGCCCCCAAGTTCTAATTGGACGCACCAGATCAAATCTGGTCTGCGCCACTCGCTTGGGCGAGCTTTATACTCGCTTGGGCGAGCTCAAGCACCAGCTGGTGCTGCTGGTGCACCTGGTGCGTGCTGGTGTGGGCTCTGGCGCGCCAACAGAATTTCTGGTGCGGTGGAGTGGTGTTGCGCCCGCCTGGGCGAATGGTGGGCTGGCCTGGGCGGATTTCCCACTGGATGGTGCACCAAATGAATAGTGACTCGCCTGGGCGAGTGACTCATGCGCCTGGGCGAGTTTCAGGGTTTCCAACCTTCGATTCGCTGTAACTTTTTTGTCGACCGTCGGATCGAGTCCAAATTTTCAGACATACTTCTTCACCCCATAAACTTCACATCCAACGGTGGAATTTATTTTCTTAGCATCCTATAATAAATTTCTAATTTTCTATTTCCGGTTGATTTCTAACACCTAAAACGCCGATTTTACTCCCGATCTCGCTTATATGACCCTGCCCAAGGCCATATATACCTTCTATACGACTCCTAGGACCTATAATCACCACCCACATATCTGGCAAAATTCATTAAATCACTTTTCCAATTTTTTCTAAGGTTTTAAATCAATAATTTTCCTTAAAATCAAAGTTTAGGATGTTACAATTCTCCCCCACTTATTGGAATTTCGTCCCCGAAATTTCGTCCAATTCCTTTAATTGGAGAATCATCCCATTATTAGAGTTCATGATGTCCGTCTTTACTTCCCTTCTCTTCCTTCCGTCACTTTTCGATTCGCCCGAACTTGACTTAGGTTAAGAGATACTCCCCCACTTATTGTCGAAGTACCCGATTTCATCTCATGCTAAAAGATGGGGAAGGAAGGAGTCCATATCAGTTCCAAGATTTACCCAACTACCAAAGGTGAAGGGTACGACACTTGCTGTTGGCTGGGTCAATTATCAAGATTGTGTGGTATTAACGCAGGGATTTCACAGGTCTCTTGGCGAATACCGGCTATCCTTATGAACGGTTATCTAAGATCCTGGAAAAGATTCGAAGCAATTGTCAAATTGCTCTAGATCGGTTTAGTTGATTTGATGTTTAAGAATAATTTCTGAAGGGTTTTCTTAACTCATCCAAGGGATTAGCACTTAGCTATACTACTTTGGAACAAGTAGCATATACCAAGACTTCCTTTCTTTAGAACTATTTTCTATCTACTCTCTAACTCTATGCGAAGCTTTCGAACGAATGTTTCGGGTAAGGTTGGCTTCACTTACAAGAATTATTTTCCTTGGAAGTCACTTCTTTGGTTGTCTTCTTTCACTTCAAAGGTTACAATGATAGCATTTATTGATAGATGCAAGAATTGAGGTGATCAATCCCAACCTCACGTCTACCAACAACACATCACTGTCAGATTCTGTCAATGATGTCATCATTTAACAAATGCAAGGATTAGGGTGATTAGTTCTAACCTTACATTACATCAAATAAAAACATCACAACATAGTGTTGGTCACTTGATACTAGAATTCTTAAACTGAAGAATTCTTTCTAAGGTCTTTCATACGTTCTCTACAAGAACAAGGTTTGAATTTGGGAAGGCAGATATGCAACATGTTCTAAACACTTAGTCTCTAAAACACCACTAACTCAATATTTAGCTAACAGAAGGGAAAACTAACTCCACAACAATCGAACTTAAAAGCATCACTCCTGGACTCGTCAAATATCAATTACCTGCGACCATGTCAGCTGGGTCCACCTCGTCGCCCTCGACGGTAAATAATTTCCCCTTCTACAGTGATGGACCACCACGGGCCTTCTGTGCCTTAGCAGCATTAATCTCCTTCTTCATTGTGTTCTTAGGACAATTTGAAGCAAAATGTCCGGGTTGTCCACAGTGAAAACATAACCCCTCCTTTCGACCCAATGTCCAGCACAATCCCCTATGCATCCTGCCACAGTGCTGACAAGTCGAAATAGGACCAAAGGTGTTTACTGCTTGGCCAGCTTGACCCACTCCCCTGGGATTCCCATGCGGGCCTGCTCGCTGCATCGGGCCTTTTCCCCTGATCGGGCTGGTCCGCTGTATTGCTTTGCTCTTATCCTCCGCCTTCTCTTGCTTTAGAGCATTTTCAAATGCACTAGTCATGTTCACTAGTTGAGCCAAGTTTGAAATGCCCTGATAAGTAAAGATAGTTCTGATCTCAGCACTCAACCCCGCTTCAAACTTAATGCACTTGGTTCGTTCATCAGCATCTCTGTACCCTCCGGAGTATCGGATCAAATCCTCAAACTAAGCTGCGTATTCTCTGACACTCATTGTTCCCTGCTCCAAGTTCAAGAATGCTAGCTCCTTCTCCCTCCTGACTTCTTCCGGAAAGTATTTGTTCAGAAATCGGATCTTAAAAAGATCCCAATTGATCACCTCATTACCAGCTTCCAAACTATGCCTCTGATGCTCCCACCAGTGTTCTGCCTCACCTGACAGAACATATTCCACCAGTCTGACATACTGATCTAGTGGTGGTTGCAGCGAGCGAAGGATTTTCTCCATTTCCTGGAGCCATTTTTGAGCCCCATCTGGATTGAATCCCCCTTCGAACCGAGGTGGATCGTTCTTCCTGAACCTTGACATCCAATCAACATGAGCTGGTGGAGGATTTATTGCTGCTGCTGCAATGTTTCCCGCTTGGTTCTGTTGCATTTGTGCCAAAGCTGCTGCATGATCCTGCTGTATCTGGGTTTGGGCCTGTTGCACATGCACTAAGTTCTCCAGTATCGCCGCCATTCTATCATTATCACCTTGTCGCCCAACCACACTGCTAAGCCATTGAGGAGATAAACAATTAAGCATTTAATATTAAATAAGAATATAAACTTCCTAGTCTTGGTCTTAGACTCTTAGCTAAGTAATTCAGTTACTCTCTTGGTGAATAACTATTGGAGATGTGAGTCCACTCTCCAAAGGCCGAGGGAAACTGCTCTGATACCATAAAATGTAACACCTAGGTTTATTTACCCTTAAATAAAAATAGCAACTTGAAAATTTCATTTTAAACTTATGAATTGATTAGGAAAAGCATTTAGTTACTTTTAATCCATAAGAAAATCTCCCGTCAAACGGACGGAGTTTCGTTTGTTTTTAGGACTTTCCCAAAATTTAACATGTGATAAACAATTTTCAAATGGACAACTAATAGCCAGCAGGGCTTCAGATTATATTTCTACATTATATCAAAGCCCCATGGGCTCCACATATATCAGAGTAATAGCGGAAAAATTCCCAGTTTAAGTGTCATAACCAATACATAAAACTTTGTCAAAATAGAACATCCTAAGCCTCACATGAAATATGAATAACATATTTTACATCAAAATAGTGTGAGAGGCTTAAGATCATAATATCCTCCAAAACCCTTGACAACCCTACTTTCCCTGTAAGGGAAAGTACTCCTGCTCGGCCGGGGGCTGTGCCAACTCAGTCTCCGTACCTGAAACTGTAAGGGAGTGAGCATTGCACATGAAATAGAAAGCAGTTTCTAACTAGACATAACAACCCACCAGGTCAAACATAGCTAGCAAGTAAGCATATAATCGCATATTGCACAACAAACTCATTCGTTATTTACGTATTCATTATTCATTCCAAATTTCCATTCTTATTATTCATTTCAATGTTCATTTTCATTATTCACTTCATCATTCATTTCCTTTATTTAAATTATGTGCCCCTCAGGTCAGAGGTCAACACTTAATTCATTATTAAATCCGGTGTCCCTCAGGTCAGAGGTCAACACTTAATTCATTATTCAATCCGGTGTCCCTCAGGTCAGAGGTCAACACTTAATTCATTATTAAATCCGGTGTCCCTCAGGTCAGAGGTCAACACTTAATTCATTATTAAATCCGGTGTCCCTCAGGTCAGAGGTCAACACTTAATTCATTATTAAATCCGGTGTCCCTCAGGTCAGAGGTCAACACATATTTTCACCATCTTACACAAACAACTCAGCACATCCAATCACAAATACACTTACACACATTTCCCGTTCATTCTTTATCCATACCCATTCCCTATATCAATTATCAAATCTTTCCTTATTCTTTTCCTTTTCCAATTATCACAATCACACTAAATAAAAGTTCTCTTTTATAGTCCAACAATTAGATTTACCCATCATTTTAATTTCTACATATATCACCCTTTTACTTTTGTTTACACATAATTATCTTACTTCCGTTTCCTATATTCACAAGTTCCATTTCATAAGCCATGTCCTTAGTCCACAATTGATAATACTTAACATTTTACTCATTTAACAATTAGATACAAATATTCACGTTCATCCCATTTAATCGTTTCCATTTCATTTTCTTCACATATCCATTTATTCCACAACACATACATGTATTTGCTACAGAAATTAATTATCACTTAATCCACAACTTTACAACTAAGATCAATAATCATAGAATTCATTTATAACAACTTCATTATCACCTTACCCAATTCCTCATGTAATTCCATTTAATCCTCATCCAAGTTTCATTTATCAAATAATTCAATGCCATATTATTGGGTTTCCTTTTACTAGTCTTAACATCCAATCATCATGTATATTGATTTAATTCAAATTTCATATTTAATAACCTAGGGATTTATAATCTAATTTTCTCCCCTAGCACAAAACCCTAACAAGTATTATATACTAACTAGAACCTACTCACTAGAACAAGGCAAAGCTCACTATAATCCACTCCCTTACCTCAAACACTTAGAGATAGGGAGATCTCAACTTGGCCTAAGCTTGAGCTTGCCACCTCAATAAGGAAATGATGAAATGATGGTACCTAATCCTATTTGAGAGAGAACAAGAAGGATGATCCTTATCTTTGCCTTGGTTTGAGTTGGAAGGCATGAAACACAATCCCTATATCATAAAGAGTGCAAGAATCCTAGGGTTTTAGAATAAAATCCATGAACTAAGAAGAGTTTGATTGAAAAGGAAAATACTTATGGCATGAAACTCACTTACCCAAATCAATGATGAGAAAATGAAAATCCAAAGAGAGGGAAGAAGGGTGCAATTCGTGGGAACCCAAGAAGGAAGAGGATGAGCTTCAAACAATATCCATGGTGCAAGACTTGGTGGGTGTGATAGATTTTGGGTTTGGGGTGCCCAAGATCAAAGGTGTATAGTGGATTTGATGATTGGAATGTGATGAAGATGGAGGGAAAATGGATGAAGAGATGGTGTTGATGATGAAGAGTGGTGTTCTTGTTGTTGGGTGCTTGTTCTTGCCAAAGAAAAGCAAAATCGTGTGGCCAAGAGGCCACAACTTGGCCCCCAAGTTCTAATTGGACGCACCAGATCAAATCTGGTCTGCGCCACTCGCTTGGGCGAGCTTTATACTCGCTTGGGCGAGCTCAAGCACCAACAGAATTTCTGGTGCGGTGGAGTGGTGTTGCGCCCGCCTGGGCGAATGGTGGGCTGGCCTGGGCGGATTTCCCACTGGATGGTGCGCCAAATGAATAGTGACTCGCCTGGGCGAGTGACTCATGCGCCTGGGCGAGTTTCAGGGTTTCCAACCTTCGATTCGCCGTAACTTTTTTCGTCGACCGTCGGATTGAGTCCAAATTTTCAGACATACTTCTTCACCCCATAAACTTCACATCCAACGGTGGAATTTATTTTCTTAGCATCCTATAATAAATTTCTAATTTTCTCTTTCCGGTTGATTTCTAACACCTAAAACGCCGATTTTACTCCCGATCTCGCTTATATGACCCTGCCCAAGGCCATATATACCTTCTATACGACTCCTAGGACCTATAATCACCACCCACATATCTGGCAAAATTCATTAAATCACTTTTCCAATTTTTTCTAAGGTTTTAAATCAATAATTTTCCTTAAAATCAAAGTTTAGGATGTTACAGGCAGGAGAGAGTTAGCGAACCGAACAACAAGTCGTCGACGTTGTGGATTTACCGCAGGCGGAATATCAAGACAGCACACACAATACACACCAGGCACACACAACAAGGCACTCAATTATAACACAATAACTCTTTATTATCATCTTATTATCTTTATAAAACATCTTTTTAAATTCCAATCCTTCCTCAATCACATCTTCATTCATCATTCTCAATCTTTCACTTATTCCCTTTTCCCTCCTCAAGGGTTTCCATCACTTGCTCAAAACTTCACTTTCTCATCGCCAAAACTTCACAACTTTACTTTTCTTAATTATAAATCTTTTCTTAATGAGTCTTATCAAATTACTACCATCGATGATTAAGGGGATTTAAAGAATCATCGAGGTACGCGTCCGTTCGTAGTTAGCACTCACGTCTCATGCCTACATCTCCTCGGCCACCATCCACCTAGTCGGAAGCAAACAGGAGTACAGAACCTTTACCGTGCGGGCACGACAGCTGTCACACAACAAATGGTCCCTGACCAGGAGGCCCAGCCTCAATAATATCAATTCATATATAACAAGGCACACTATCTCACTACAGTGGCAAACACAAATGCCCCACTCCAGTTCCTCTCACTGTTCTCGATTTGCAATCTAGGGGGCGACAGTACAATTCTAGTGTGCACGCAGAACTTGCCAAGGTATTGGACCCAGTCCCCACCACGTTAGTGCACCACTTGTGGAGTTCGTTCTGCCTAGAAATGTACTCAAGACTTCTTGACGTTTCACCGTCATCGTCCTCCCCTAATGCAATCTCGTCCTAAGCATCCGCAGATACCTATCGTTCCTTCCTCTCCACTACTTCGGGTTAACTCTCATACCTCACCGCGTTCGCTGTTAATGTCTTTTAAAGATTTTATCTTTTATTATCCTAGTGGTCAGCTCACCCTTCGTGCATCCCTTCAATGAGTCTTGACCGCTATCTTTGCATCACTTTTCATAACTCAAACTTGGCACAGAGCGGGATCACAATCACAACTTGAATCTCATCACAAAACTTTTCTCAAAACAACCATCTCTTAACATCTCTTTTCATAAACTTTCAAAAGTCTCGCTTCACAATTCCTCTTCAAAACTCTTTCAAAACATCCAATCATAAATCCTTTTCAAAAATCTCCTTTCACAATCACTTTCAGAAAATCAATGTTGGAAAATTTTCTCATTTTGGAAACTCTTTTTCAAAAATACATTTTTATAAAACCTTTTCAAAAATTTATTTTCAAAAGTCTCTCTCAAAAACTTTCTCTTCTTGAGAGCTAGTGGAGGAGCAAGCTCAACTCAACGCTAGTCTCAATCCAAGAAACAAAACCAAAAAATTAAGTTTCCACTCTCATCAACTCATCACTTTCATTTCCACATCATCATTCTTTCCCAGCTCTGGCTCACTCACATCACATCATTAAATCCTTTCCAGTCTCGTCTCATCATCACTTCTCGATCATTATCTCAAATCTCCAATCCTTATCTCCAATCTTAGTGTCTTATCAAGATAAGGCTGCCTTATTCCATAAGGACTTAAGCCACACAAGGGTTATCTCTTCTCTTTGTGTCTTTTAATCCCAATATCTTTTATTAACGTTATCAGTTATTTCACATCATCTCATATTCAACAATATAAATAATACCAGCAAGCATAGATAAACAAACATAAACAATTCATCATCACACATCACACACAACAATGTGGTCTTTGTCCCATTCGTATAGGTGGCCACACAAAGCAAACAATTGCCACTATACTACTGACGCAAAACCACTTAGTTCTGATCTTTGAGCTGATACGGAACGTCTTAATACAACACCAACTACCAAGGTGTCTTAGGAAAGCTACTCTCTCACCTGAGATCCAGCAATTGAATGTGCACAGTCTTCCCTGATCTTGGTTGCTGCCACTGCCTTAATCCCTTGTCTGTAACATTCCTCGGATTAATTAAAAACACATTTTCATTACCAACTTTTATCAAGAAAACTTTTATTAACTTAAAATGCTTTTCATTCCTCGTCGGAAGTATTAAAAAATGATTGTTTTCTCAAAACACCTTTAATTTTTTTCTTAGTTCTTTAATCACTTTGAAAACATCAAATAAAACAATTTAAATCACTTGGTTAGGTTGCTGGTCCATCTTGGACAGCACCTTAACCTCATTCAAAAACACCGAAAAATTCACCGGATTTCAATTCGGGTTTTGCTCAAATCAATTACCGTTTGAAAACCAAACTTTGAGTCTCATAATCTCATTTTAAACATCAAGAAAACAATTTTAAATAGACTTGGACAGCAAAGAGATACTTTGCAAAAATCAATTTAATAAAATCCGAAAACATCACAAAAACTCTTTCTGTTTCAAATACTTTAAAAACTCAAGTTTTTGTTGCAAAACAAAACTTAAAACACAACTTAACAAATTCAAATAAATCAAACCAAAAAAATTTTCAAAACCAATCACACACATAATCCACAACACACTTGATAAATCAAGGCACATAAACAATTAATCAAGTATTCAATTAAATCACAAACAAACACTTAATTAAATTATTTAACACATAATTGATTTCAAAAGCATTTCATTTTTGTAAAGTAAAAACACTTAAACATATTTAAATACATAAACCGAATATACACATACATAATCATTCAAACACAAAACTCCTTCCTAATTAATTATTTTACAAAATACCTTCATTATTCCTAAGTTACTTCATGAGAAAGAATTCCTAACCTAATTAACATGCACAAACCGAAACTACACACATATCAAAACAAGATTCATGCAATCATCAAACACACAAAAACTTATGAAATTAGTTCTTCTTTCTCCTAATAAAAACCGTGAGCTACATCCTTTAAATTTATTTGTTTCTTATCTTACATCAAATCAAGAATCATGCAAAACATAGAGCATATATCAAATTCTCACAAATTACAAAGCATGGGTATGAACCAAACATAGCCGAATGCATCACACAAGAGCAACACTTAGATCAAATTGTATTCATGCAAGGAAAATTATTTCAAAGTTTATTCTCCTAATTTTCTTCTCAAAACCGAGGCATGCATTACAAGAAAACACATAATCTTTTAGTTAAATTTAACATGCAAGAACAAATCTTAAATTTTCCTACCAAAATAAATAAAAGTCATGGGTCAACACAAGCACTTTTAATTTATTTCTCAAGAAACATCAAAATAACTTTTTCAAAGAACAAGATCAACATGCATGCATTTAGATCGTGTAGATCAAGTCATGAAATCGAACATATGAACACATTTCAAAGACAAGGATCAACTTAAATGAAAAAGGGACCAAATGTAACACCCTGCATGTTTCCCACGCGTGCGTAAACGATTTTCGACAGAATAAACTTTAAGATTCTAATTTATAAGAGATTTTCAGAAAAGAATTTTACATGAGAAAGAAATCAAGCATTGATTTTCAAGGATTTTTATAAACAAAATGTTTTTATAAATGTGAGGTGAAGAATTTTGTTAAGTTTTGAAATGATTTGAATTATAAAGAATTAGTTGTGATTTTATTAAAAAGTGATTTTTATTTAAAGTGAAATTTTTGGGGTCTGTTAACTTGAAAATTTTGTAACTTTTAAACCGTAACTCGGATTTTTACAAACTTTATATCAAAACGATCGTCTTGAAACGTAAATTTTAAAAATTTAATTTTCAGATTTTTCTGGGTTTTTTTATAAAAATTTATTTTCAGAGTAGTGAAATACGAATTTAAAGAATTGTGTTTTAAAGAAAATGAATTTATTGATGTGGCATGAATTTTTATGTGCTATGTGTTTGATTCAATATATGTGTGCTGTATGATGCATCAAACTAGTTATGTGGATGTAATTTGTTAGAATTGATTGCCTTGTGTGTAATTGTAATTGAACAAGATTAAGAAAATAAAAATGTGAAGTATGTATGTGTGATGTGTGTGCTATGGTATGTATTTGTGTATATGTATGTGTATACTGTACGTGTATATGTGTATGTATGTTAGGAGTAGAATTTCAAGAAGCTTATGAGTTAACAAATTGGAAACTAAAGGAACCAAACCAAGCCAACTAAGTTAGAATCAAACCAAACTAATGTCAAAACCCTAACTAGTTTTAAACCTAGAATGACCCCTAGTAAGCTAGCCCACTCCACCTTGTCCCCTTGACTTTGAAGACCCTTATCCATGCAACTTTTTAAAAGCCCAAAACCGTCCCTCCCATGTGTGTGTGACCAAACCAAGACCCAAGGGCAAAGAGGGGATTTCGTGAATTGCTTATAAACACAAGAGGGTGTAGTTCATTTTCACTTCACCATTTCATTTCCTCTTCCACCGTACCAACACCAAACACACACACTCTAAGAGACCCTAAAACTCTTAGAAAAGAAAAGAAAAGAAATAGAAAGTGAGAAAGGGAGAGGGAGCCGTGGGATATAGTGAAGAAGGAAGAAGAAGATCCAAGTTTTCCCAAGCCTTTCTTTGATATATCAAGAGCATTAGGGACTAGAAGAACCAACCTCTTTTCATGGTAGGAACCGAAGAACAAGAAGGAGATTTTGTAATAATTTAGTTTTCCTTTTTAGTTTATAGATCTTTATTTCTTTTTTCTTGCATGTTCAATTTCTGGAGTTTATGAGTTGTTATTCTTTTGACCTTGGACTTTCGAGGACTTTAAATAATTTGTAATATGCTAAACTTGTGCTTGATTGTTTTCGGTTCATAGTGTTCTTGTTAGATCTAATAATTTTCTTAACTAAATCTTTAAAGATCTAAAGAAAGGATAAAATTCTTGTGAAACCTAAAATAAATCCTTCCTTGCATGTTTGATTTTATTTCTTTAAACCATGATTTATATGTGTTTATGTGATTATTTGATAAGAAAAATTCATGATCTAAGTTTATTTGTTAATAAAGTGAAACTTCCGGTTTTGCATGCTAAATCTTTTGCTAGGCCTTGATCTATGCACATTTCTATAATTATTTATTGAATAAATTTATGATCAAAGCATGATTAGTGAAAAAGTTAAGGTTTTTATTCTTGCATGTTAATTTTGTGATTATCTTGGTTGATCTAAAGTGTGTACATGTAATTATTTTGGTTCGGTGAATGAAAAATGTTTAGATCCTTGGTTGCATGTTATTTCTCAAGAGTAAAGGTTGTGTTTTTCTTTTATGTATTATTCGGTTTTGAGGAAAAATTGAAGAAATAAAATAATTTTTCAAAGTATAATCTTAATTTGATCAAGTATATGTTATATTTTTATAGGGGCCATTCGGCCATACTTAATTAAAAATGAAACTCATGTTTCTATTTTGGAAAAAGTTGATGCATGTTTGTTCTAAGACTAGATCTAACAATTTCTAACACATGCAAGTTGTTTTCATGAAAGATTAAATAAGATCTTTATTTTTAAAGAAGAGTTATAATCATGAGTTCATTTGTGTGTGTGATATGAATGAATGATGTGATGTGTTACTTTACTTAACTTGATGTGGTATTGTTGCTTTTAAAGTTGTTTTGAAAGTTTGCATGTCTTAGTTTCAATCACATGATTTTAAGTTGAAAAATGAGTGAAAACCATGCCTTTTTGTGTGTTGACATTCGGCCACCTAGGGAGAAATAGGAAGCTAGGCTTGTTCCTCAATTAGGTTGCATACATGATGATTCTATTTGAATTTAAAAGACCTAAAAAGATACATGCATGAAAGAAATAAATTAAAAAGAAAATAAGTGTGACGGTTTGTAATTTAATTTGTTGTGTTGATTTTATTATGAAAATGAAATTAAAAGTTGTTTATTTTCCATTGGTATGCTCACGGTTTGAATTTAAAAGAAAGAAAATAATTTCATGACTCTAAGCCTTATTTGTGTATGTAATTCTTGCAAAAATTCTATATGCATAATTCGGTCTATGTATGTGTGATTACCTTTAATAAAAATAAATAAGTTTATTTGATTATGTGAAAAGATTTTTAATTCATTGATTTTTAGTTTTAAAATTTATTTGCTAATCATGTGTATGATTCGGTTTTGTGAGCTAATTAAAAGGATTAAGTTAAACTATTTTCCTATGGGTAATTGAATTAATATAGTTAAGATTATAATTTAACTGATAATTTTAAATAATTAAAAATGTTACTTCGTGTGCATGTATTGTAAGTGCTGTGAAACTATTGTAGGTGTGTGTTATTCGGTTTTTGCTAAGTTAATCAAAAGACTAAGTTTAAATTATTTTCTTGAGTGTAATTAAGTTAGTTTATTAAAATTATAATTTAATTAATAATTTTTAAATGATTAAAAATGTGATTTGTGCTATGTGAGTTTGTAAGTGCTATGTATGCTTTGAAATCTGTATGTACTGTTGGTGCGCTGATTAAATGTGTGGAATTGAGTTGTTTTGGGGCACTGTTTGTAAGTCTCATTTGTGAAGGATATATGTTTGGAATTTTAAAGTAATTGAAAAATGTTTTATTTAAAAAGGGTGATTTAAATAACTTAAATTGATTCGGAAAATTTTAAAGAACCTTCTTTGATTTGTGTTTGATGATGTTATGAAGTTTGGAAATTAAATAAATTAGTCTGATTGGTTTTAATGTTTTACCTTATTGGATTCTGTATTTGATTTAATAAAGGTTTTCAAAGATTTGTCTTTCATTCAATACTTAAAGAAAATGATTTTAACCCAAAGTGTTTTAAACTAAGAGAAATAGGTTCTGTTTTGGAAAAGAAATTGTTTTAAGAAGTTTTTCTTGGAAACATTGTATAAAAGAAATAATTTGGATTTAAAGTCTTTTGGATATTGGCAACGTGCTTTTAAAAGGGAATTATTTCAAAGTGTTTTAAAACAAAATTTAAAAATTCACGTAAATCGTTTCTAACGCACGGGGAAAAATGTTTAGTTCGGGTGTCGGACGCGAAGGAAACGTGGCGAGGTTAGCAATCGAAAATCTTGGAAAGCTTTTGGATGTGTCGTCATCCAGGTGAGTGAGAGTGTTGTGGTCCCGCAACGCGGTTGCTCGCAATCCGAATGGACGGATTGTGAGAGTACTGCGAATTAGGCAACATGGATGTTGTGATTAGATGTCTACCTGTCTTCTTTGCATACTAAATGTTTATTTGTTTGCATACTAGATGTTTATTCGTTGAGCATTCTTTTTTTCTGCTTAGAAAATGTTTGATCATGTTTGGATAGTGAAATGATGATGAGGGAACTGTGGAAGTAATAAGATAAATTGAAAAGAGAAAAGAGAAACGAATGAGAAACATGAGAAATAATTGAGAAAGAAATAAGTGACGAGATGAGGTTGAAGAGAAAGTATGAGAATGAGTGAGAAAGAGATAAGGTATGATGAGAATGGAATGTAAAAGAGAATTGATATTTGAGTGGAAAGAGGATGCGATTATGAGAGTGAGAAAGTGGTTGAGTAGAGATGTGATTCCTCGTTCACGTTTTTGGGAAGAAGCTTAGTGTTGAGTCGAGCTTGCTCCTCCATTAACACTCACCCAAAAATTGTGATTTTTGAAAAAGATTTTGAAAAGAAATTGTGAAAAGCTTTTGTAAAAATGATATTTTTGTGAAAGTTTTTGGAAAGATTATTTTTGAAAAAGTTTTGTGAAACCGTGTTTTCGAAAAGTTTTGCGAAAGATGTTTTGGAAAGACGAGGAAAATTTGTTGAGGATGTGAATGAGAATGAGTTTTGAGAATGTTGATGATGAGATGAGAAAGTAATTTGTGGCCTGGGGCCAATGAGATTTAGGGGGAATAGTTTGCGATTAGTGGTCGAGCTTCGTTGAAGGGATGCACCAAGGACGAGCCGACTGTTAGGAATAAGCCGCTAATTAAAACTCTGAAACTTTAAAAGACTTAAAAGACATGTACAAACGCGGTGAGGTATGAGTGTCGTATCGAAGTAGTGGAGAGGAAGGAATGATAAGTATCTGCGGATACTTAGGACGAGATTGCATGAGGGGAGGACGATGACGGTGAAACGTCAAGAAGTCTAGAGTACTTTCTAGGCAGAACAACTCCACAAGTGGCGCACTAACGTGGTGGGGACTGGGTCTAATGCCGTGGCACGTTCTGCACCGGAACTAGAATTGTATTGTCGCCCCCTTGATTGCAAATCGAGAACAGTGAGAGGGACTGGAACGGGGCATTTGTGATTGCCGCTGAGAGCGTGCATTATGTTATGAGAATTTTGATTATGATTTGAGGCAAGGCCTCCTGGTCTGGGACCATTTGTTGTGTGACAGCTGTCGTGCCCGCGTGGTAAAGGTCCTGTACTCCTGTTTGCGTCCGATTAGGTTGGGTGGTTGACCGAGGAGATGTAGACGTGTGTGAGCTCAATGATGTATCCCCCTCATCATTGATGCTAACCGAAATAATAAAACTTAAAAGATAAACATGTTTCAAAGAAAAGTATATCAAAAGATATCAAGTGTTGAATAAGAGCTATAAGTCGAGCACGAGAATTGATTCGTGATGTAAGAAATCATGAGGCAACGATTTGAATGGAAAAGGAATTGTGAGGCAAGTGGGATGAAGGTTTTGGCTTTAAGTGATGGTATTGGTGTGTTAAGAATATTTCTATATGCATTGTTTTATATGATTCATATATGCTAAGTGCATGACATGTTGCATATGTTGATGATGATGTGATGGCATTAAGATAAGTGTTTATGTTTCGCTGTTCTAGTTTTATTATCTATTTATTTTTATATTAAGTCTACCCGAGACCGCAAGGTCAACCCGTTAGTGTTCGGAACACTGACTCTCTCCTACCATGTTGTCGTATTGGCACTTGCTGATATTGCAACTGGTAGATGGCGCAGCGGAAGCGTGGTGGGCTTCATCGACCAAGGCCCGGAGTTAGACGACAAGTAATAGGAAGCAAGACTAGAGGATAGGAAATTCCCCTGGCGGAATGTATTCCAATGTAAGTTCTTAGTTAACCTAGCTCTATCATACTGTACCCCGGTAACAGTTTTATTTGACACTGATGATTTGAGACAATTAAATGGGCCAAGTTTAAATGAAGTTTTGAAAACGGGTTTCAAAGTGCGGTGTCTTGTGACATCTCGGTTTGGAACTTGAAAGAGTTTATGTAATGTGAGAACACGAGTTTTAATTGTAACTATGTTTTAAAGGTTTAAGTGTTCTCACGTTCGCATAACACTTGTCTTAAAAAAAAATGGCCCTAATTTTCACTACTTTGGATTTAAGTTTTCAAGTTGCCGAATCGGGGTGTTACACCAAAACCGAGACATACATAAAGAAAATACCAAAGCTTGTTGTTTCAAAATTTACATGCAAAGCTTGTAGTCAAAACAAAGTTAAAGATCAAGACACAAATCAAGAACAAAAATTACTTTAGATGAAAAAGAGACCAAAAACCGTGACATGCCTTTGAGAAACTAAGAAAGCTTTTGGTTTCAAAAATCATTTACAAAAATCAAGATCGAAACAAAATTTAAAGATCAAATCAAGAATCAAAGATCAAGTCAAGAATAAAAGCTTTTCTTAAGATTAAACCAAAATCAAGACATGCAAGGGTTCAAAATCAACAATCAAACAACATGCAAGACCCAAAAATTAAAACAAGTTTATATCAAACATTTATTTATCAAATAAACACATAAACACCTTTTGATTCACGGTTTTGAGCATCAAAACCTAACATGCAAGGAAATCTACACCAAGTTCACAAAGATCATAAACAAAGCTTTAGATCTAAAAGAAAAACATCAAGATCCAATATAAACAACATCAACCAAATTATAAAGTCCATCATTTAGTTCATTACAAATTCATTTAGGTCTAAGAAGATCAAGATCAAAGCAAAAGCATTACATGCAAGCTTAGATCAAACCGAGACATAAATATGCAAGGAAAGAAAAGAAAATAAAATTACAAGATTACAAATCAAACAAATTCTAATACTTCTAGGTCTTCGGTTTATACCAAGAAATAAGGTCTTCAACACTTTGTTCTCCAAGAATTTCCTATGTTTTAGGGTTGATCTCCTCTCCTTATTCCTTCTACTACCTCACGGTTTCCTCTTCTTCTTTCTCTCTTTCTATATTTTCAATTTTCTTAGTCTAAGAGTTTGAGGAGCTCTTAGACTTTGTGTTGGTGTGTGGGACGAAGGAAGTGAAGAAATGAGAAATGAATTGAAGAATGAGTGGAATGAAGCTAAGGCCAAGGCTTATAAAACAACTCATGATTTCCTATTTTGTCCTTGGGGTTGCTTCGGCCAAGAGCTAAAGAGGAAGGGTAAATTCGGCTTCCCACAAAATTGCATGGGTGGAGTTTATCATCTCCAAGGGGAACAACGTAGGGGGCATAAGGGGTTAGGGTTTCATCCTAGGCTTTTGACTTAAGGGCTCTCCTTAGGACTTTAACTATTTAGTTAGGGTTTAGTTTGGGCTTTGGTTGGGATTTGGTTACTTAGTTTCCACTCCTTAGGAAATTCTAGGCTTCTCACAACACACACACACACACACGACACTCTCATGGACTCACACATATACACCTTAATCACACCCTCCTTCATGCACCTACACGTTGCACACACATATACATGCATATATTCACTCATTCATTCATGCATACACTCGCCCATTTCCACGCCTAACACCTACACTCATGCACATATACACATCATGCCAATACACATACATACATTCACACATGATCACATTCATTTACTGATTTAATTCCACACACACAAAACCGCACATGCATAGAAAAATGAATCATTCATGCATAAAAATTTTAATGGCACCAAAATACCAAACACAAAACACACTTCCATAAAATAATTCTTATCATATAATCATTTCCAAAAATCACTTTAAAAAAATTATTTCATGAAAATCATTTCTTTGAATTCATTTACCACTTTGAAAACGTGAATCAAGACATTTATTTAGAAAAATATCCTTTCAAAAATACTTTTCTCAAAAATAATTCTTTTTATAAATAAAAACAGTTCGAGGATTTTGAGGGGTGTTACACGATCTATGTGTACAGTCCCACAACCCGGACAACGTCTTACAAGACATGAAAACACACCGGTCTATGCGTACAGTCCCACAACCCGAACAACGTCTTACAAGACCTGAATCACACCAGTCGATGCGTATAGTCCCACAACCCGGACAACGTCTTACACGACCTGAATCACACCAGTCTATGCGTATAGTCCCACAATCCGGACAACGTCTTACAAGATCTGGGTCACCACTTAACTTGTCTTTAATCTTTTAAATCATAAACAAATTATTCTCTTTTTGCGTCAACTTTTATTAATTCCACAATTTCCTTTAATCTTGTCATATTTTTCCAAATACACCATCAAATTAAAACCAATAAATAAATACGAATAGCTTGCAATCATCACAATGAATTCACAAAATAATATAGTTCAATGCTCTACATTTAGGCTCTTATTCTAATTCATTTTATTCATTCACTTATCAATTACGTATTTCAACACATAACTCATTTATTCGTTCAAGCACACCGTAACATTTCTCAATCAACATATATTCAAAGTTATCAACATTGCACAACATCATATATTCAAACATCAACATTTCTCAACATGAATTCACTTATTCATTTTCATATTCCAATTTTATTATTATTATTTACTATCCTATGCTTCAATTTCACAATCTAACACACATTCTTAGCAATCACTATATACTAACTAGAAACTATTTCCTACAATCAAGGTAAAACTTACTCCTTACCTTGCTTTTCTCAAGACATGCTCCCTTTTTGTACGATAGTGCCCAAAAATATCCAAGTCCATTGCTTTCGCACGGCGACAGGTTTTAAAGCTCTTACATCGTCTAATCATATTATATAAAATAAAGAACAGTCAAAATAACGCACTAAGGACCAAACAAGCGCGAAATTAAGACGATCACCTAGACCTGGATTGAAACGTTATAAAACATAATTTTTTTCATTATACGCAATATTAAAATAGAGATCTTTCGGGGTTAACTAAAAACAAGTTTTAGAGATAAATTAATAACTAATAGCGGCAACAAAACCCTCGATTATAGTTCGTAAACCAAGGTTAACCAAGTTTAGAATGAGAGTCAAGGTCTTCACAAAATAGTTTAGTTTCTCATTAAAAAGAGATTAACTTTCAACTACTTTAAAAATTAAAAATACGTTAAAATCACATAGCTTTAACTTCAATTTCCAAAAATCACTTAAACACTAACAATTCCTTATCGAAACACCTTAACTTTCAAAACAATTTAACAATTTATAATTATCACCGATAACATCAAAATTAGTATTAATATTAAAATTAAAACATAACATAGAGAAGTTAAAAATGTATTAGAAATATACCCTTAAATATGATTTTGAAGCAAGAAAGAGGGAAGGCCGACGTTGGTCCTAGCTCCTTCAACGATCACGGGTACGACGATAACGGCGTCGGTTCACAATGCTCCAGTTCGACCAAGGCCCAAAACCCCGGCATCCATGGCAACCAGCAAACGGAAGATGTGGCTCTCTTCAAGATGGTGGCAGCGGTGACGGTTCGTTCTGGCCCGAAAGAAGTCGCGGATCTCGACCGGAGGGAGGAGGAACACGCGTCGAAGATGGTGAGCGATGGTGGCTGGACTCACAAGAGATGGTTTGGTTCGACCCATTGCAAATGGTGGCAGTTCGAGGCGATAACGACATGGCCAACGGAGGAGAGAGAGACGGGGTGAGAGATTCGAGGAGCGAGAACACGAGGGAGAGGGAGAATACCACAGGTGAGCAAGAGAGAGAGAAGGGCACTGCGAATCTGCGATGGTGGTTCGAGCCGTGGCGATGGTGGCTTGAGCGGCGGTGACGGCCAACGGGGAGAGCGAGAGAGAACAAAACGGGAGGGAGATAGAGAGAAAAGGGGTGGCGGCTAGACCCCTTTGTTGAAGAAGGATAGGGCTTCATGCCCACACACCTAACACACACACGCACAACATCCTTTCTTTTCTTTTTTTTTCTCTTCTACTTTTTTTTAACATATACTCCCATTCATTTATTTATTTAATTGTTCCCAAAAATATTAATAATAAAAAATTTAACATCATATAGCTTCATACAGGAAAACTATAAAGTAAGAAATTAGTTAGATACTAGGAAATAATAAAAATTTGTTTAATATTGAATCTTTGCAAAAAAAAATCAAAGTAAAGAATAGAAAGTATATTATTTAAATAGGGTAATTTAATTTTTTTTCTAAATGAATTTACTTTAAAATACAATTAAAGATACTTTCGTAATTAATACAATGTATTTTATGAAAATACCCAGCACTTAATTGATTGATTTTAAAAAAACAATTATTTAATTCGATAAAACTTATAATTTATTATGTTAAAGAAATCCGAGTGTTCCAAATTCCGATATTTTCTAATACTTTTGCAGCACTAAAAGGAACATTAATTTGTTATTCCTAAACTTTATTATTGTTATTATTATTACTTAAATCCATTATTATCATAATTATTCTAAGGATTAGAATTTGGGATGTTACATTTACCAGAGCACGAAACTCTGATACCAATTGTTAACATTGGCAGCCGACACCCAAGAGAGGGGGGGGGGGTGAATTCGGTTTTTAAAAATTCATTTAACACTTTGGAAATTAAACGCTCTTCAACAAAAACAATTAATATTCGCAACGGTAAACACAAATAAGAATGATTTAGAGCAATTGAGCGAAAGTTAATATAGAAAATAATAACTTAATACGCGCGAAACAAATTAAATCAAAACAACCAAAACCGTTACGCGCTAATTAAATTAAAACTATTAAAATACATTATTATTTAAATAATTATTTTGTTGCGATGAAGAGCATGAACAATAACGACAATGGAATTTAAAAGATAAGGGAAGAGAAAAATGTGTACCGTTGATTTTATACTGGTTCATCCTTTCCAGCGAAAGACCTACGTCCAGTCCCCAAGCGACCCGCTTGAGCTTTTCTTCACTAATCAAAACAGGGACAACCAACCCCAATTACAAACAAGAACGTCCTGCACACTACTAGGTACCACCGTTCGCTAGGGACCTAAAAAACAACACTAGGTAGCCACTACCTAGAACCTAAGGTAGTCTTTCTTCTAGGTTCCCAACTGTTCGTCTAGACTCTACCCCAGTACACAAGGGTTCCTCACCCTATGAACGTGGCACGCATTCTCACTAGGAGATCCAATCCCTAACACAAAGGGTCACACTTTCCCTTACAAGAATTTGGTTTAGAGAAGAAGAGAAACTAACAATTCATGCACTCTAGGTACTGCTGATACAACAACGAAAACTCTATATCAATGAATGTGTTAGGCTTATCAAGGATTTTATTATTTTCAGAACGAAGAAGAAGAAGAACTCTCTATTTTTGATTTTCAAAAACTAGGATTTAAGATAGAGATGGCGAAGAGCCAAATCAAAAAGAGGAAGAAGAAGACTTTTTAATCTCAAACGAAATCAAACAAAAAAGGAAATAAATCATTTTCTGAATCAAGCTGATTGTTTCACGATTTTCAAAAATTATAGAGAGGTAATCAATTACTTGATCAGGGTAATCGATTATTTGCTTTCTGTGAAAAACAGATAATTCAAAATTTGAATAGGTAATCGATTATCTGCACAAGTAATTGATTATCCGCTTAATTAAGTTACTAAATGTATCAGACCTTGAAGGTAATCGATTATATATGAGAATGTAATCGATTATCATCATTCTGAACTGGAAGTAATCGATTATCCCATAAGGTAATCGATTATCTTCACTGAAAAACAGATTTTTCAAAAACTTTGAAATCAGAGATTTTCGCAAAAGATTTCTCCAAAGGATTTTCATAAAACGGGATCTTCTCCTACAGTTCATAAAATACAAAACCTTGAGTGCCTAGACATTATTGATTTACAACAGGTCCTAAGATGCAACACAATAAACTAGGACATTCAATCTTGAAAGCGAGCAAGCATATCATCATCAACAGCTTTAACCTGTCACTTAATGAAGATTAGTCTAGTCATCATCAAAACATCATGAAAACATTATTTGGTATTGTCATCATCAAAACATCATGGGGAACACATGAACTTCAACAACAGCAGCTTTTGCAACTAAACTAATAGCAGCAGCCTTCGTGTAACCAAACCAGGAAGGGAAGTATAGTGTCCTAGATCGAGAACATCCCTATGGTTATGGGGGAACCAGAGGTTTGTTCCCAATCAAGTTTTAATGTCAGACCTCGTAGGATTTCTGAATATCCAGTTGGGATAATCAGGATCTCCCTAGTCAACCAGGTGTGTGATTGTGTCAACTTAGGGATGGAGAAAACGTACCTTAGCCCCCATAGCATAGTGGTTCTTATAGGGGGATTACCTGATACGTGTGTTCCTGGGCTTTCTGATGAGGCCCGTGAGGAAGGAGTATTTGATTAGGATTAGTGAAGGCACTGATAAGGTAGCCTTCGTTAATCCTATTGGGGATAAACATTGATCTGTATCCCGTAGTTTAGCGAGCTGTGCGGGAACATAGGAGTGTTTGTTAGACTGTTGGGACCGTAATTGGAGCCGATAAGGATGAGGATCCTGTGCTCGGCTCTGATCCCATAAGCCTGAAAACCACTCAAGTGTCCCAAGCTCGGTATAAAATGCTTCGGACCAGAGGGTGGTCGGAGTTTTCTTACTCCAGTGTTTAACTGGTCGAATTTAAGTGATGTTGGTCGGATCAGAATCTGGTCCACTGCATAAGCCCCCAAGCTCGGTAAGGTGATTTGAGCCTGTGCCGAGTTAAAAGGTGAGCCGAGCAGATGATTGACCATCTTGACTTCTCTAAGGGGAATCCAGCTATCGAGCATGGTCTGTGCCCCTGACCCTTTGTCTGCACGGAGGTGATGTTTGCGTCTTTCCTTTAGCTTCCACGTGTCTTTTATAACATTGGGAACTGATACGTAATGATTTTCCTTGGAAACGGAGAGTCTTGTGCAACAGACTCCGTAATGGGCTTTAATATCATTTAGCCCCAACTTGTTTTCATAGTGGAGGGAAAGTTTAGATAAAGGGAAACTGTTGGATTCACAATTTACTTTCAAATTTCCCCTTCATTTGCTTTCGTGCTTTCTCTCTCTTGCAGTTCCCAGAAACTCTTTCTTTCACTCTTGTGATTCTTGCTTTCGTGAGTGCGATCAAAGCCTTCTTGATGGTTCGTGCTTCTGCAACATTCTTTCCAAGATTTTCAGAATTTTTTTTCCAGTTTCAAACTCAGGTATTCAACTTGCCCATTTTACTAATCTTTGATGTTGTTCTTTAAACACTGTTTGCTTTCTCTAGTTTCTGGGTTTGCATGCGTTTTCTTTTTCTGGTTTATGGGTTTGCATGCGTTCGTCGGTCTTTAGTACTTGTTTGGCAGCCACGTTTAGAGGCCCTTCTGTTCCTGGTAACCCATTTTCACTTTCTCAACCATTATTCTGATTCTGCTTCGAAACATGTCTTGGCCTGTAGATAATACTCTATTTTTGAGAACTTTCTTTTCTTTCTCTTGATGGGTGATTGCTGTAGTTGTTTTTGCGATTTTAGAGGGACATTCGCTGTTCACGACCCCTAGGATTCCTTAACAACACTTGGAATGGATTTTCAACGAGAGAGGGGGAGTAAGATGAGTGAGGACTCGGTGAATTCCAGTTCGCCTTTGCCAGGCATGGGAGACGGTCAAAGTAGCAGTGTTAAGCCGCTAGCGATATATTACCCGAGGGATTTGGTGGAGTCAAGACAAGGGATTTTATTTTATAAAATTGCCCAGAGAGTAGAACGAGCGAGGTTAAGGAGGCAATGGAGAGGTACCAACAGATTCAATTGGGGAGGTTCCACCGAGGTTCTCCGACGGAGGCGCTCCCCAATTGGTAATGTAAATAGCTAATAGCTTAGAATTACCAGGTTATGTGTTGATAATGATCCGAGTGTGCCTCCTTTTCCTCAGGTATGGTTCGAAAGTGCGTGTCGAATCCCAAGCTGTTTCCCTTGCCTCCAGATGCTGTTGAGCATGACTGGGTCAACTGAGAAGTCGTGGGCACCCCCTCTAAGCTTACGATTGCAGAGTCAGTGGAGCAAATGAGGGCCATTTTATTACCGTGTCCTGGAGACAAAGATGGAAACTCCTACACAGTTACTTCAGTAGGAACAAATGACCAAATTTGCACCCGAATTCCACCCGAGAGCACAGGCTTCTACTTTTATGAAGAAGTAGTGACGCGGCTCGGCGTTAGGATGCCCTTCACCGAGTTTGAGATGGAAGTTTTGAAAACGCTAAGGATTGCACCCTCGCAATTGCATCCTAACGCGTGGGCCTTTGTCCGAGCTTTCCAACAAGTGTGCTCGGCAATGGACTGGTCCTGCACCATTCCCATTTTTTCTATTTGTTTGCCCCCCAGGCCAACGCGTTTGAAAAAGGGTCTACAAAACGGCCTTGGGTGTCATTGAAGGTCCGGAATGGTTATTCTCTACTGACCAAGTATTCTGAATCGTGGAAGACTTTCGAACCCTTCTTTTTCAAATACAATTTTGTCGGAAACAGAGTTTGTTGGTTCACGAGGGCTAGTGAAAACCGACCGATACCTCGTTTCCCCTTACAGTGGCTGAGCAATTCTTCAATCATAGGATCAAGTCCTACAACACTGATTGGAAACAATTGTTCGAATTTGAGAAGAGAGTGTGCCGAGAGTTTCAAGATTACTTGGCTAAGAAGGGTGTGATAGAGACTAAGGAGATAGTAAATATCCCCACTGCTAATGTTAAAATTTAGCTCGGTATAGTACTTGTGTTTCTTGTTTATCATTTTGCATGCATGTGATTTTGCTTAAGTGTTTGATAATCTTTCTTTCCATTTTATAGATACCATGGCTGAGTGAATGGTCGATCTTATGAAAGGTAGCTGAAGAGAAAGGCCCCTTCTACTAGTGCGGCCTTGGAGACTTTAACTCTGAGCGCTCCTTCTTCCTGTGCTTCTCCTATCGGTGGTTCGCCACGGCGGGTGGCCACCGTAACTGTTGCTGCTACTACTGCCTCCCCAGCCTCAAGTGGGCAGGTAGCATCCCTCCCTGTCCAACTTGTCAGACGTCAACGTTTGGACAAAGGGAAATCAAAGGTTGGTGAAGGTTCCAACACTGGGAGAGCACCTGCCGACGCTGCTCCAACCGAGCAAGAAACTGAGGAAGCTAGCTCGGTGTGGAATCGGAGCATGAATGATAAATTTCCCAACTTCATTTCCCCGGAAGCTGACCATGACAGGTATTCTGGGCTTCAGCTTCTGAGTGGGTGCAATACACCCAAATTTTGACAAAGTTCCTCCTCCGAGGAGCCAGCTTAACTCATTACATGTCTCAACACTCGGAAGATTTGTTCGTCGGTCTGAATTCCGAGCAAAAAGATGCTCGAGGGCTTTACGCTGCAAAGGAGGCCAGCTTGACGGATGAACTAGCTCGGGTACGATCCGAGCTAGAAAACCTAAAGGCGGATCATGGCAAGGCCGTGAAGGAGAGGGATGCCCTGGAAACCTCTCAAAAGGCTACTGAGGAGGGGAAGAAGGAGGTAGAGAAAACTCTACAAGTGGCTCATCAGCAAAATGACGAGCTGAATGCTGATGTGCAGAGGCTGACTGCCTCTTTGGAGAAATTCAAAGGGAAGGCGCTCGACTTCAAAAAGAAAGCTTCCACAAACTTCTACAACTGGGAGAGAGGTGTTGACGACGCCTTTGTCACGGCCATTAGACAAATTCAGGTACTGAACCCTGAGACTGAGTTCAGGGTGGTCGGGCTCACCCCTTTCATGCTGCCTGGGAGGGTAAGTTAGTGGACCTCTCGTCCAACGAAGGAGTGGATTTGGGAGCGGAAGACTTGCCAAAACCTTTGGTTTATCTGGTTGAGGGTCCAACTTTTGACGATTCAAGCATAGTTTTAACCGATGATGAGGCGTAAATCCCTTATGCTGGGTAGCACTTTCTGCCATGATTGCTGACCTTGTTTACTGATTTTATGAATTTCTTCTTTTGTTTAATTTTTGTCGTGCATGCAAGTAATTCTGCTCTTCTTTCATAACAATTTTAGCTCGTCGTCTTTCGAGCATATTTACTTGCTGTTCAACAAGTGTTTTTAAGTAATTTTGCTCTTTCTTTCATAACAATTTTAGCTCGTCGTCGTTCGAGCGTATTTACTTGTTGTTCAACAAGTGTTTTTAAGTAGTCTAATTGCTCGTTCTTTATTTTGGCTCATTTTTTATACAAGCGTTTTTTTATCGTATTTACTTGTTATGAGGCAAGTGTTTGTGACCCTTTTGGACCTGTGAGTTAGAACTCGGATCGCCGACTATAGCCGAAGTGGGATCCTCGGACTGCGATGCAAGGAGCGTGAAGCTCCTGCGATCGGGAGTTCTATAAGTACAATGTTATGAACTCATGAAAGGAGCTGTTAGAAGATCTCGATTTCGCTCAGTGGCTAGCCAAACAAAATGAGTCGTACATATTTTCACAGTTTTCTCCCCCAAACTTAGCATTTTGCATGTCCCAGGCAAAAGTAAAATAAAAATTCTAAACAAAAGACAAACTCCCTAAATCAACATGAACACACCTAATCTAAGACTACGACTCATCACTTCGACACATATTATCACAAACTATTTACACAATTACAAACTAGTTAACATAACAATCCCATTCAGAACTCAGAACTAATGAACATTCTCAACCTCTCAATTGTTTCTCTCAAAAGTGTATAAGGGTCATATTTTCAATTCACTCAAGTTCAACAATGATAATGTGTTACCATAGGCTTGACCATAGACCAACATCTCCACTGAAATTATTGAAAGTATGCAAAAATCAAAAGGTCTTATTTTTGGTTGTAATGGGGCCATGGCTACAAGTGTCAGGTGGGATAAAAGAAAGAAGGGATAAAACAAAGGCTAACTTGCAAAAATATTTACAAAAACAAGTTTCCCTCAAAAACCATGAATGAGCAATGAATACAATAAAGACTCACACTCACATCAGGAACATTTTATTCTTCCTTTCTTTTTCAATTTTTTTTCTTTTCTTCTATTCTCTTCCTTTACATTTGTTATTTACTTATTTTATTCTTTTTTTTTCTTTGGAAGAGAAATAGAACTCATACACTTTTCACCAATTACTTTCACTTTTTCTTTCTATATTCCTCTCAATTGCTCATTCAAAATTCCCAAGGTACTAACAAAGAATATGCAATAAATGCAAGGTACCAAAGAAAAATCATAATGTCTCATAAGGCTCAAAATGGGAAACTAAGGGAAAATTATCAATGCAAAACATCTGAAGGCCACAAAAACACAACCTAGGTGCCTTAATCATCTTAATGCATGCAATCAATTATCAATTTTGAAATGGTCACAGGTCAAGTTCTAGAACAACAATACCAAAGTGAACACACTCATGAAAGAATAGGGGTCTCAAAATTAGAATATTTCAATAAAATTCATACCCCTCAATATAAGGCTCAAAATCTCACAGGGCTAAAGTCAGTTCACTAATCACAAGTTCTGAAAGCATTTGTCGAAATAACCCAGTCACCATAATCATATTTACAGCTCAATCAAATAGAGTCGAATACCAATGAGTCTAAGTCCTAAACTAAGTATGTACATGCATCATCAGAGAAAAAGTCCTAAGGTTAGAAAAATTACCTACTCTTGCTAAGGACACAAACCAATACCAATATGGGAGAAAAATTTAGATCTGAAAAAAATTTTATTTGGTATATACTCCCCCAAACTTAGACGTTGGCTTGTCCTAAAGCAAACTAATCTACCCTATACTACAAAATAAAAATTAAAAACTAAAACTACCTAAGAAAGCAGGACAATATTTTTGGTGAGGTACAGGGCCTGGGGCGCAATATTGAAAAAAATTGGGGCTAATGGGGTCCAAATCCTAAAAATACAAATCTAATCCTAAAAAAAATCTATCCCTAAAAAATAGAAAATAAAAAAAACGAAAATAAATAAAAAAAAAATCTATTCTAAAAAAAAAATCCTAAAAAGATAAATCTAATCCTAAAAAGATATAACAAATTCCTAAAAAGATATAACAAATTCCTAAAAGATATAAAACTAATCTAATCCTAAAAGATAAGATATAAAAAAAATATCTGTTACTAAAAAATAAGATAAAAAAAATAAAACTAATCCTAAGAGATAAGATAAAACTAATCCTAAGAGATAAGATGGTAGAATCAGAATTTGACCCCAAAACTGAACTTTTGCACCCCAAGAAGGAGTGAAATTCTCCCAAACAAGGCTTTCACAGCCCGCCGCGCCTGAGGCGCGTCACCGCGTGCGCCTGGGGCGCACGAGGTCTGTACCTCAAATTTTTTATTTTTTATTTATTTTTTATTTTTTTATATTTTTTTTGCAACTACCTAAGAACTACACCTAAAAAAAATCCTACACTACTGCTTATTTACAAGGAATCCACCAGGATCCCAAATTCTATGGGTCAAATCCCATGTGATGCAACAATAATGTGTTACTCCCACATCCCATAGGAAAGACCTTTGATGAGGATGATGGTGGATTAAGGAAATTTCAAAATTAAGTTCAAACCCACCAGGGTCAAAGGGCATGTTCCTTAATCCATACACCACCCTAGAAAAATTTTCTTTTCTTCCATCATCCATCATGAAGTTGTTAACTCCATTAGTCAAGAAGATTACTTTCTCATGCTTCCTATTGCCTAATAATGATTCAGATTGTTCTAGATATTTTTCATAAAAGTACTTAGGCTGAATATAATAGAAAAATTTTGAATCACCCAAGCATGAACTAGATTTAATAATATTCTTTATAACAACAAATTCGTCATGCAAGGGTGGTTCAATTTTTTCTACAATTTTCAAACCTTCTATTGTTATATTTCGATCCTCTTCCTTAAACCTATAATGCACAATTTCTTTTTCAGATTTTTGCTCCTCCAAGGGGATCTGATCATTGGTCACATCCATCACCACAATTTCCTCCTCTTTTTTAGGAGAGTAAAAAATTGTTGATAATGCTTATAACTCCTCAGATAAATGTTTTGAAATTTGCTCAAGTGCTATTTCTATGTTCTCAAAACTTTTTCTATTTTCTTCATGTATAAAATTAATTTCTTGAACATTACTACTAACTTTTTGAGCTAATTTCTCTTGGTTAATTTCCCTTAACTCTTTCTCCACAGGGGGAGCAATTGGCTCAACACAAGGGAATCTAAAATTATTTTTGCGATCTTTAGCATAATCCTCAGCTTTTTGAGCCAATCTCTCTAGAGCTATTTTCATTGGGGTTTTACTAGGAGGGGGAGGCTCCACATGAGAAAATTGAGAATAGTATCTTTCCTTTTTCATATCATTAATCCGTTGATTCATTATCTCTATATCTATTTCCCATTGGGCCTTCCTAGGAGTTATATTTTGTGCAACATAGTATGGAGGATAAGGATAATATGGAATAAATCTTTCACAATCTGAATCACTATTACAACTATAGTTATACATGAGAAAGTACAAATTACACAAATAATTACAAAAAGTACCGAAAAGAAATTAGAATCGAATTTCAATCCCCGGCAACGGCGCCAAAAACTTGTTGATTAGCTAGCAAGAGGACTAGGTCGACAAGTAATACAGATAGTAAGTGAGTATCGTTCCACTCGGGGATTGCAAATTGTTTCTAATAACTTTTCACCAATTCGTAATTATTAATGAAACTTGTTATTGAATTTTAGAAGGAGAAGAAGAATTTAAATAAAATAATAAAAAGATTGAGGAGATAAGATGGTTAGAAAGCAATAGAAAAAGGTTAGGAACTTGGTTTCATTGTATGATTCACTTATTTAACTATGATTTATATTTTCCTTTAATTATCTTTTAATTCATGGACCATTCCTCTCAAGTAGCAATAGTTAGATCTCTCTAACATTACCCTTATTTTCTAAATACTTAATCCTTGATCTCTCAACAAATTACAATATAAGAAAATATCAATTTCAGCACAAGGGAATTATAAAGTCATATAATCATTTAATCATATCTCTATAACTAAACTGATTATACCATTAATTGCATGGCCTATTCAAAATCCTAACTCTCGTTACGAATTAAGAGATCCAAAACATAAATTGATCAGGTTTATGTATGTAATAAAAACTCAATTAACGCATGAATTAAAAACAGCAAAATACTAAACCATAAATTAAAATAAGTTACAACATACAATTTACACCATATTCCTAACAAGAGGTTTTAGTTACACATATAGAAATAAAGAAAACAGAAGCAAAGAGAAAACCTCATATCATAGACAATACAGGTTAACTCTCCAAGAGATCTTCAATCCTTGTGCCATGCCTCCTTTCTCTCAATAAATGTTACTAACCTCTCTCTCTATCCTAATTGAATTCTATAATCTCAAAACCTACTAAAAACTATTTACAAATCCTCTATTTAAAGAGTAAAAAAAATCCTAAAATAAATCTTAATTAAATCTAATAGATAAGGTCCATGTTTATCTTCTAATTTCTGATTAAATCTAAGATATGAAGCCAAATTAGACTTCTCTTCTTCTACTTTGTTCAGAATCTGGTCAAATTGGGCCTCCAGCAGCTACGCGCGCCCCAGGCGCACACGACCTCGCGCCCCAGGCGCGCAGGTCTGATGATTGTTCTTTTCCACGCAGGCGCGCCTCAGGCGCACCCGGTCTCACGCCCCAGGCGCGCGGGACCTACTCCGGCTCCGTTTTGCTCCGTTCTTTTTCCATTTGCAAAATCTTTTCGTCCTCTTTTCAGGTCCATAAATATTTTATCCATTTAAGCTCCAAAAAGTACCTGAAACATTAACAAACGGATCAAAACGCTCAAAGGACCCTAAACTACTAAAAATAATTAAAATCTACTAAAAAGTCCTAAATTTGCTAGAGAAACAAGCCAAATACATAGTAAAAGGGAGTCCAAATAATGCTCAAATCTATATATATTGGACCTAAATCATTTAGCAATCGCAATTTTGAATAAAACCTTCAGAATTTTATTGATGAACATGTACAAGCGGTAATTCCTAACAAATGTTCTACGGAGTAGCTACCTAACTAAAACTCAGAAGAGCTGTCTAAAGGCTCGGTAATCGAACAATAATCTGTATATGCTAACATATTATACTTATTGAATTAAAGAAACATAGAATAAAATGGATAACTAAAGGCTTAGCTGTAGTAAGCTTGAAGTTTGGCTGCGTTCCAACTGTTGCTGATTTCCGTGCCTGAGAGGGTTTCCAGCCTATAGCCCCCTGATCCAGATTTGGACTTGACTCTATATGGTCCTTCCCAATTTTGGCCAAGCTTGCCGACTCCTGAATTTCCTTGGCCGATATCTGCTCGTCGCAGGACTAGGTCACCCACTTTGAAGCTCCATGGTCACCTCATTAGTTGCATCTGGCTTAGGGACCTGATCGAAGAAATGATCAAGGATGGAAAACTCCGACAATACATCAGGGATGCGGTCGGTCGAAGAACTAGGAACATATCACCTTCCCCGGACAAGTTTACGCGCCAACGAAGTAGATCCCCTAATGACAAAAATCAGGGTCGGCAAAGGGTAGACCCAGCTCCTAAAATTGACAAATCACCAAACGATTTTTTGGTGACAACCATCGCTGGAGGGTTTGGTGGGGGGTGGTGAGAAGAGATCAGAAAGGAAGAAATACATAAACCAGATCCTCGCTGACAGCGAGAAACCGATCATGAAGAGATCGGGTAAGAACATTCCGATTTCATTCACTGAGGACGACTTGGTCGGAATCCTCCCTGGCCACAACGACCCTATGGTCATTACAGCCTTTGTTGGAAACTATGAAGTGAGGCGGATATTCAAAGATCAGGGAAGTTCGACTGACATTATGTTCTTACCCCTGTTCAAGGCTTTGAAATTGAGAGAGTGTAATCTCACCCCATTTGAGGGTCAACAAATTGGGTTTACGGGTGACACCATCCAACCCCTTGGCTACATTCAGCTCCCAGTAAACCTCGGCTAACAACCTTCAGCACGAACTGAGATAATCAAATTCTTGGTAGTTGATTTCCCTGCCACATACAACGCTATTTTGGGAAGAACCTTCCTACAAGCGTTCGGTGCTGTGGTGTCAACGGTTCACCTTGCCATGAAGTTCATTGGAGTTGACGATAAGGTGGTTACATTCATAGTAGAGCAAGAGGCTGCTCGAAAATGCTACAATGCAAGCCTCGATAAGATCAAAAGCAAGGAACAGACAAAATCGATAGGACATCTCTCGATAAAGGAAGCGTGAGCCTCGCCGACCTTGATGTTCGATCCGAACTTAACGAGTCCCAACCAAATCCTAAGGGTGAGTGGGAATACTTAACCTTGGGACCTGATCCTCTCAGGCAACTCAAGCTCGGCTCAGACCTTCCTAGAGAGCATCAAGGGCGAACTCTCGGAGCTTCTGATCACGAACAAGGATTTGTTTGCATGGACCTCAGCTGACATGCCGGGAATTGACCCAAACTTCATTTGTCACAAGCTGAGCATTAACCCTAGTGCCTAGCCAGTGGCTCAGAGGAAAAGAAAGTAAGTGATGAGAAGGCCCTAACAATAAAGGAGAAAGTTGCCGAGCTACTCCAAGCTGGATTTATTCGCGAAATTGACTACACAGACTGGTTAGCAAACACCGTTTTAGTCAAAAAATCTAATGGGAAGTGGATAATGTGCATCGATTACAGAGACTTAAAAAAAATATGTCCAAAAGACCAATACCCGCTTTCCGTCATAGACAAACTGGTCGACAGCTCGGCAAGATACCAACTGCTTTCCTTTATGGACGCCTATTCAAGATACAATCGGATCCCCATGTACCCCCCTGATCAGGATAAGTTTGCCTTCTTCACCGATAGAGCAACGTATTGCTACAACGTCATGCCCTTCGGCTAGAAAAACGCCGGAGCAACTTATCAACTCATGATGAACAAAGTTTTCTAGGGAATGATCGGTCCGACCATGGAGGTATGCATCGATGATATAATCTCCAAGAGCAAACAACTAGAAAGTCATACCAAAGACCTAGCGGCAATATTGGCTCGTGTGAGGAGCTACAACATGAGGCTCATCCCAGAAAAATGTGTGTTCGGTGTCCCTGCCAGTTCTTTCCTGGGGTTCATGTTAACGGAATGGGGAATAGAAGAAAATCCTGACAAGTACAGGGACATTCTCGACATGAGAAGCCCAACCAATGTCTAAGGGGTCCAACAACTTACTGGAAGAGTAGCTGCACTCTCTAGATTCCTCTCTCAAGCAGCTCGCAAAAGCCCTCCCGTGGTATCAACTCCTCATGAAAAACAAAGATTTTCACAAGGACGACCGATGCGAGCAAGCCTTCGTTCAATTAAAAGAATACTTGTCAAGCCTGCCAGTTCTGGCTAGCCCCATTTCCGGCGAAGATCTATTTCTTTACATGTCGGTGGCCGAGGAAGCTATCAGTTCAGTCTTGGCCAAAGAGGATTCTGGTACCGAAGCCCCGGTTTACTTTGTTAGTCAAGCACTACAGGGGCCTGAACTCAGATATCAGAAGCTTGAAAAACTTGCCTACTGCCTAGTTGTTTCCGCCCGGAGGTTGAGGCAATACTTCCAAACTCACATAATCATAGTTCGAACTGCTCAACCACTGAGGTAGATCCTCCACAAACCAGACTTGGTTGGGAAAATGTTTTCTTGATCCATTGAATTATCAGAATTCGACATCACCTACGAGCCTAGGAAAGCAATGAAATCTCAGGTGTTGGCAAATTTCGTTTCTGAGTTAAACGGGCCTTTGACAAATTTGAATTCCGGCTCCTGGTCGGTCTATGTCGATGGCTCGAGCAACAGGAAAGGGGCAGGAGCTGGTATTATCATTGAAAACGCGGACGGCCTCAATATCGAATATTCGTTAAAAGTTCAATTTTCAGACTTTGAACAACCAGGAAGAATACGAGGCAGTCCTAACGGGTCTTAAAATGGTTCAAGAGCTGGGTGCAACACAAGTATCTAGCCAAGGAGCCCATCCTTCAGAAATACCTTGAAGAGGTGAAACGTTTGATCTCGAGCTTCTCAGAGTTTCAAATATCTCATATCCCAAGAGATTCAAACACCCGAGCAGATACACTGTCCAAACTGGCAAGCACGAAGGGGTAAGAAAACAACAAGACTCTTATCCAACAAACTGTGGCCGAGCCGAGCGTAATCCTCGGCGTATCTCTGTCCCCCTCTAGGATAAGCCCGATTCTGGCTTATCTTCAGCACGGTTTCGTTCCTCAAGACCAAGCCGAAGAACGTAAGCTGATTCGAAGGTCGACACATTACACAATCGTCGACGGAGTTCTCTACAAAAGAGGATTTGGTTCGCCCATGCTCAGGTGTGTTAATCCTTCCCAGGCCGAGGAAATCCTTGAAGAAATTCATGGAGGCATCTGCAGCCACCACGTGGGCGGCAAATCATTGGCACATAAAGTAATCCGAGTGGGCTATTTCTAGCCTACTTTGCAGACCAATGCTATGGATCACGTCAAAAAATGCGACAGTGCCAATTTCACAGCGACATTTATCAACGTCCCACTAAAGAGTTACATTCCTTCGGAGCACCATGGTCGTTCTATCAATGGGGAATGGATATCATTGGTCAATTTCCCACTGCCCCGAGGCAACTGAAGTACGTTATAGTAGCAATTGATTACTTCACCAAGTGGATCGAAGCAGCCCCATTGGCCAAAATCACAACTACTCGAATCCAGAAAATTTTCATTAATGAAGTAGTCTCACGATTCGGAGTCCCTCACTCAATCATCATCGACAATGGATCACAATTTACTGCCACCAATTTTCAAGATCTTGCCATCGATCTAGGGATCCATCACTATTTCAGCTCGGTGGAACACCCAAAAATCAATGGACTAGCCGAAGCTGCCAACAATGCGATACTCAACGGAATTAAGAAGAAACTCTTCAATGCTGAAGGTTTCTGGGCCGACAAACTTCCTGAGTGTTCTCTGGTCACACTAAACGACCATACATTCCTCTACTGGGGAAAATCCTCTCCGATTGACTTACGGCTGCAATGCAGTCATACCGATCGAAAAAAGGATCCCAACGTTTAGAGTACGAGAACGCTCTTCGGAAGTAAATGAGGCTCTCATTCAGGACGAACTGGTCCTAGCCGAGGAGATACGAGAAGTGGCAGCTGCACAAGAAAAGAAAGAAAAGGAAAGGCAAGCTCGGGACTACAACAAGAAGGTTCGACCACGAAGCTTCGAAGTGGGTAACCTAGTCCTTCGTCGAGTAGATATCGGCTGAGGAAATTCAGGAGTCGGCAAGCTTGGTCAAAATTGGGAAGGACCTTACAGAGTCAAATCCAAATCTGGCTCGGGAGGATACAGGCTAGAATACAGCCAAACTTCGAGCTTGTAACATCCCCAATTTCCGATGTCCGTTTAGAATACGTGTTTAAGTGTTCAGAGTGTAGGATTAAGTTAAGAGTAGAATGATATGAGATAGAACTAGCTTAGAATGGGTTTAAATAGTAGGAATCAGGTTTGAGTAGTAATCCAACCCTAGATGAGTATAGGAGCCTTAGGAAATGAAATAGGGTTAGAAAGTCATTAAAATGGTATTTTGCATCAAGTAATCGATTACCTTGATGAGTTTAATCGATTACTTGCTCTCAGGTGAAATCACACAAAGTGTTGCAGCAAAGTAATCGATTACTTGGGTGAAGCAATCAATTATGTAACACTCATTTTATGTCATCTTACTTTATAAGAAAAGTAATAAGTTTAAGAATACTTGGACTTGTTATCGTTGGAGAAAGATCTGAAAATAAGAAATTATCCCTTCCCTGGAAAATTTATTTTCACAAACACTTGATTAATAATGAAGGTAACTAGTAAAATCAGAGTTTGCGGAAACATAGTAAAATCACCATATTACCCTCCCAAAATATATCAAGTGTAACAAGTCCATTATTATCAAATAAGTATTATGATGAAACTGAATTCCTTTTATGATACCTTTTTCCAAAATATGTATAATATAAATTCTATTAAAAATAGAAATGTCATAGAGCTGGTCACTGGTCCCTTGTCCAAACATCCTTCTGGCCGGATCCTTGATATCTGCACAACGGGTTCCCAACCCACATTTTCTACACTCTGCAAGCACCTAAGGGACATCTCCCCTTACTGATTCTTGTGCAAGCTAGATGCACGATCAACACCTAATAAGGGCATGGGGGTTAGCTATACATATTCGCATACTCAAATGAGAATAAAACTAACATCCACAAGTTAACATGTAGCAAATCATGATGCATAATCATATGAGCACACCCGGTTAATCTTAATAATTCTTTCAATGCAGGTGGCATGATGCATGATTTCCTTCCACAATTGAGGCCTCTAAAAGTCCATCTTGGACGTCCATCCGATACACCGTTGTGTTCCCGGAACACTGACATTCGTTCCCAGAACGTAATGCCAAACCATACTTGGATGATAAGCATTCACTCCCAGAGTGTGCATCACGTTCCCAGAACGTGTAGCAAACCATACTTGGATAGATAAGCATCACTCCCAGAGTGTGCATCACGTTCCTAGAACGCATACGTTCCTAGAACGTATAAAAAACCAGGTCCCGGACACTGGCCACATATCTATAATGTGTCATCCAGTAGGTTGCTTATCAAAGTGTTCCCAGAACACCAACATACGTTCCCAGAACGTATAAAACCAGGTCCCAGACACTGGCCACATTCCCAGAATGTGTCATCAAGTAGGTTACAAATTTGGTACTCCCGGAGTACCCTCCTCATATTCCCAGAATATGATAAACGTTCCTACCAACCAAACTTCCATTCTATATGAATGCACAATCATCAAGGTTGGTTTTTATGTTTAATTCCATTATTAAACCAATGTGCTCCCAGAACACTCACATACGTTCCCAGAACGTATCGCAAACCAAACTTGGAATGAAATCAAGCACCACTCCCAGAGTGTGCATCACGTTCCCAGAACGTGTCCAAGAAACCATGTCCCAGACAATGGCCACATTCCCAGAATGTGTCATCAAGTTGGTTGCATTAGTTTAGTACTCCTAGAGTACAGGGTCAAGTACCCGAACATCACAAACTATCCTTGCCAACCTATTTCATTACCTTTCTCTATGCATGTATTGCATGCATAATTTACTAAGGTTGGTCTTTCCATTAATTACTGTGATTTAGAAATATTCCAATTTCTACTTTTGAATGATTTATTTGAGGTATAACATTTGGCAGAAAATTCCCCTTTGAATTTTTCTCAAAATATGCCTTTTTAAAACCCAGATTGAGCATTACAACTTCCATGGTATTTAAAACTTAACTTTTTATTTTTCAGCTTCAGTTACTAACTGGTTACAGTTTCAGGCTAACCGGTTAGAATTACAGACCTGAACTGTTTACCATTGCAATTTAGAAAAACCCCCTTTTTTTTGAATTCTCTACCCAATCCAAAACACATTTACCATTGTTTTATACCTCAAAAACCATTTTTTCAACATTCAAAAGTCCAAATCACATTTCCTTTTCCAATGAACATAATTTCCTCTTGAAATTATTTCATTAACTTAAGGCATAATTTTGATCCTTCAATTCAGAACTTTGACAACTCAAGTTCAGACCATGTATAATGAAATTTAAGCTTATATTTGAGCAAAGGCCATTGAGATTTCAGAACTAATTAATAAACCAATTTTCTTTGAAAATCTGCAGTGTCTAACCGGTTACGAAAATCGTGTAACCGGTTAGATTATGCAGTCAGATCATTAAAACAAGAGTTTTAACAACTCATTTTCTTCCTTTCTCAAATCTAACCAAATTTCAGTATACACAAAGTTCATATGCCTTAAAACAAACATGTTTACACTCAGAAACACATTCATATTGCATGCATCAAGTTTATTGTATCAAATTGCATGAAAATCCACATAAACACAATTTAACACAACCAAACTTAGATTAAGCACTCAAACACAGAATTCAGCATTTATATAGCTTGCATGAATCAAATTAAAGTTGCTCAAAACAACAATTGAGCTCAAATTGGCCTCCAAGCCATCTATCCATTTCAACTTATGCCCTTTGAGTCTCTTGGTGACTCATCCTATATTCTACCACAATTTATTCTCATTCTAGCAAATAGTAAGCTTCCCCCTTACCTTAGGTTCGTGCTTGATCCAAAACATTGCAGAGAGAAAGGCTCCAACATATATTCCCCACAATTCCTAGGTTCTGCTCTCAGCCACGATTTCCATCAACAGGGTTCAAAGACCAGAAAATTTGACATAGCAATTGGCCAAAGAAATTGGGGAAAACAATTAGGACTCAATATAGGTAACATGCACTAAAGAATCGAAGAGATTTGAGGCTTAATGGTGGACTGTACTTACCAAAATCAAAGCTGAAACTCAGCTTCCAGAACAAGAAGAAAACAGAGCTCAGACTTGATTTCCTAGCTTCCAAGGTTGATTACTCCTTCCACACGAACACTAAGCTCTCAAATCTTATATCATTGGAAAGCCCTTGATTCAAGCTTTCCAAAAATGTGTGTTTTTCTCTCTAATACTCAAGAACCAACACGAATTTCCCAGAACGAAAACAAAACCCTAACTGAGCCACCTTCAACACTAAAACCAGAAATCAACCCTAAACCTTTAGAATTTCCACAATTTATAGACGAATTAGGCTTGCATGCAGAGCGACGCGTGTCTCCCACCATGAATCGAGTGGGATTCGTGGCGAATTCTGGGTTAAACGCGTGATTACTCATCAAACGCACTAACCCAGTTTTCTGAGTTCATCGTGTAACCGGTTACACAGCCCTTCTAACCGGTTACATACTGATAAAATTCAAAAATTAATAATTTAATTACTCTTTCTTCAAAAACCTTTTTAATATTGCAATTAGGTCCCATCCCAAGGACTAAATTACAATATTCACATTTTTTGTACAAAATAACCATATAAAAATATCTCATATTTTTATATATAAAAACGCATAATGTGTAACACCCCGATTTGGCAACTTGAAGTCCATACTCATTTAAGTGAAAATTAGGGCCACTTTTTTTTTAAAAAAAGAAAACAGGGATTACACGCCCGTGAGAACATTTTCAATTTGTAACCGAGTTATAAAAACATTATGTTCTCAGAGACACGTCACCCTTCAAGTTCCAAATCGAGATGTCACGGGACATCGCACTTTGAAACTCGTTTTCGGAACATCATTTAGATAAAACAACCCATTTGATTCGCTTTTAAAACTTCAGTATCATAATTTTGTTTGGGGTTACAGCGTATTAGAGCTATGTATCTAATAACTTGTAGTGTAGTACAATACTCAGGAGGGAATTACCTATGTTCTAGTCATCGAACTCTTTAAGTACTAATCACAGGATACTAATCCCTTACTCGTTCTCCTCCTCTATCTTCGCTGAATCTCTACCGTCGCGTTACCCGGTGTGTTATGAGTCTCCCTCTCCACGCGAGCAGCCCTTTCAACTAACTCTACTCTTTTATGCTGGACCCTTGGGGGATTACTGGATAAGCCGCCACGGTGTTACTATCTCATCTTATCGAAGGTGCTCCTATCTCCCTGATCAACTGGCATCTTACAATGTTGTCCATCTAGGGTCCGCACAATTTACGTAACAGAACCATAGGAGAAAGAGAGAGAGTGAGCTACCCAAAACGGCAATGTCGACTATGTGGGATTACATCAGGTAAATATTAAGACAAAATAAAGTAAATATAAATAAATCCAACCATAACATAAGGAAATTAAGACCACAAACCAATCATAAGCATAATTAATCAACCAAGGTAAAGCTTTCAAAAATCTTTCCTATTTTATTTTCACCGCCATGAGACTTTTCATCTCTTCCTCATTCCCAGACTCATCAGGTACTTCACATGTTCCACCTTCAAAACTTTATCTATTACTCGAGGCATATCTATTAATAGTATCTTTATCATCATATCACTTATCTCTAAATATCTGAGTTATTTAAGTCTTATCAATTCGGTTAGCATCAATGATGAGGGGGAAACATCATTGTGCCCACACACGTCCACATCTCCTCGGTCAACCTCCCAACCTAATCGGAAGCAAACAGGAGTACAGGACCTTTACCACGCGGGCTGTCTCAACAATGGCTCCAAGCCAGGAGGTCTCAACCTCAAACACAAATAACATCAATCAGGCTCACTGTCACACAGTGGCAAAACACATTGCCCCGTTCCAGTCCCTCTCACTGTTCTCGAATTGCCATAGGGGGCGACAGTACTATTCTAGTCTCGAGTGCAGAACTCACCACGGCATAGGACCGATCTGCCCGTACCACATGTGGAATTCGTCTGCCTAGAATAGCACTCAAGGCTTCTTGACGTATCACCATCCTTGCCCTCCCCTATTGCAATCACAACCCGAATATCCGCAGATATTCCGGGGTATCTTCCTCTCCACTACTTCGCACTCATACTCACCGCGTTAATTAATGTCTTTTAAAAGTCTTTTAAGGGTTAAATTACGGCTTAATCCTAATGATCGGTTCATCCTTAGTACATCCCTTCAATGAAACCCGATCACTAATCGTTCGCATCTAATCCCCCTAAAACTCATATACTTTCACTCAAATCATCACCACATCTTGGTATCATCTTTCTTTCTCTCTCATCCTTAGGCGTGTAAGTGATTGAAATGGGAATGAAATGTGAGGAATGAACTAAGGTAAGATAGATTTAAGGCCACCGAATTTTTCCTCCTCTACCCTTAGATTAAGGTTCGGCTAAGGCATCAAAGAAAAGGGTAAATTTGGGTTTCTAAGAATTTGCATGGAAAGGTTTAGATCAAGGAGACAAGGTTGCTTAGACTAGGCTAGACTCCATCTTGCATGACCACTTTCACTCCTTTCTTTTCTACCCTAAAGTCAAAGCTCCTCCTTGCACACTCACTCACCCATCATCGTGGCATCTTCACAAGCTCACACCATAGCACACGCATGTCCACTCTTCATGCATTTTTATTTTCATTTCCTAGTCTAACTTAGTCAAGATACTATGGTCATGGCTTCCTATGATCATGCACTATTTTTAAAAGTCATGCATACTCCTATATGCCCATGCCGTAGCATATTAACACACATATGCACACATGTTTATTTTCAAGCAATATTCACATATCACAAATTAATTCTACATTATAGCAATTGATTTAATCTCTTATAAAAACACATCATTATCATAGGAAAACCTAAATTATTTCAAAGTGACACAATCATCCACTCAAGGCACATAATTAGAAATCTTAAAAATTAAGCTTCTCGTGTGATTAGGAAATTTCCAAAAGATAATTTATTTAAGGTCATTCGCTTAATAGGAAAGAAATCATAATTTCATAAAAATTCGTCTTCCAAAATTTTCAGGAATACAATTTGCAATTCAATCAGAAAATTCTAAAGAATCATATTTTCAAGGTTCATTCATAAGAACACAAATTCTTTTCGTAAATAAATCATTCTTGAATAAAATCATAAATAATCCTTTTAGAAAAATCCTTTTGAAAATAAAACTCAAGGTTTATCTTAACGAATTCGTTTACGCACGTACGGGAAAAATGCGGGGTGTTACATAATGTACAAAAACTAAAACCTTCAAAACCATTATAAATCAATTATAAAATAATTGTTATAATTAATTTCTTGGTTATTTGGGAGACGAAAATTAGGGGCGTTACAGATTACCTTGTGATTTCAGTGAAATAATCGATTATTTTGAAGGGCTTAATCGATTATTTGGTCTCAGGATTTTGTACTAGGTTGTTGCATTGAAGAAGTAATCGATTATTGATAAGAAGTAATCGATTACCTCCTGCCAAATCTGATTAAAAACACGTTTTTCCTTCACTTTTTCAATAAGTTTCTCTCTCCTCTACTCGACTCTTTCTCTCTCTACGAAGCCCTCTCTTCTTCTCTCTTTCTCTCATGCTTCAATCACTCAAAATTAAATAACACAAAATCAAAGCCAAATAACATCAAATCCACACTAGAAATCATCCCCTCATCACTTATTGATGTAGTTCTCCTCCCAAATCTCATGTTTCCATCACTTTCTCTCAAATCCCCAAATTGGGAACCCAAAACCCTAACTCCCAAATCCACCAAATTGAGTCTTCCAATCCTTCAAGGAAGCATAGATCGGGTATGAGGGCATGGAATAGGAGGCTTAGGAGCTTATTTGGAGCTTGGTGGATGTGTTGTATGGAAAACTCCAATCTCTCTCTTTCTTTCTCTCTCTTAAAGGTAAGGGGGAGTACTTTGGTTTTAATTAGGGAAAGAATTTAATGATAGTAATAGAGTTATAATTAGATGTATTTTTATATGTGTATGTCTGATTTGTATGTTGATCTTGCTATGATTGAACATAAAAGTATATGTGATGAACTTAGGAATTATGTTAGTAATGGATTGTTATAATTGTTATAGACTTAATTGATGGACTGAATGATATGGCCATGGTTGTTATTGCTGTCATGTGTGATTGTTATTATATATATATATATAGTATGGCCATAACTCTTAAGTTAGAGAACCCCACCCAATTGGATATAAAGTCTTAAAGGTTTGACTAACAAAAGCTACATAAAAGGAACTAGAAACACGTGCATTAAAGGAGTAAGGTGGACCTTAAGTGTAACGGGGAAAACTTACGTTTCTATTCGTGTAGGCAAAAGTAACTAGATTGTGCTATTAAAACAATTGCCGGGAATTGTTATGGAAAACTTTGATCTTCCAAAGGGCCGGGTTTGCAACCCGCGTCGGGGATTGGTTTTATGCAACCATAATAATTCTGTCAGTTACTTTGGCTTTTCGTGACCAGTGAGGGTGATTTCTGCTAGAGCCAATTTGGGCAAACCAATCCAAATTGTACGTTGTACACTACCCTAGAGGAGTGTGACGTATTGTGCAAGCGGATGAGCGATATTCCTAGAGTATATGAAGCATCCAAACAGGGGTTAGGAAATGCTTACTCCTGGTCGGTTTTCCCCAGAGTGGAGGGTGTAGTGTTGTGAGGAAATTGTTATTGTTATTGTTATTGTAAATGGAGAAGTACATTCATTGTTACAGTGGGTTTAATTCACTGAATCCAATGAAAGTGTTAAAGTGTTATAGTGAATAAAGTTAAATGGTACAGTGTTACATTGGATTCAGGAATTAAACCATAATGTTATAAAGTTGCATTCATACTCATATGATTGAGCATAAAAGCATTGCTATGTATTGATATTGGGTAAATGAAAGGTGTATGTATAGTGTAATGAAATGGATAAATGTTAAAGTATAGGAAAAGTATTGATGAATAGGATAATGTGAAGCATGATTATATGTGTATGGGTACGTCTAGTTATGTCCTATTATTGCCATTTTAAGTGTTTTCCTTAATTATTATTCAAATTACTCACCCCTTAAGTTGACCATTTTAGGTACCATCGGAAAAAGACGTTCATAGCTTCCGCGCCGAGAAGGTATATACTCACTTTAAGAGAGTATATTATTGTTGCGACCTCCTGGGTCTCATTTTTATTATTGCAATCATTCTAGGATTCTGTAATGTAAAACGTTTTCATTAACTAAAATTGTATTTAAGTGTGAATTGTTTAGTACAAGTTAAAAATACATTTGTTTTGTAATTGTAAAGGACTAAATAAGAATTTTTAATTTCCTTGAATGAATAGTGGTTGTGAAGGATATGCAACTATCCTCTTCTAAATGAATTCTATAGTGTGTCACAACCACTACATTATAATTATGGTTTTGTTTAAATAAACTGTTCTGAACTGACAGGTAAAACCTAACTTGGGGAAAACCCATATTTTAAAGTAAACTCTGTCAAAATTTTTATAAAACCCCAAGTATTTTCCTATGAAATCAATATAAAAAAAACCAATGAATTAAAGTATTAAAAGTTAGGATGTTACATTATGGTATCAAAGCAATGGTTGCAATTCTCGGCCGTGGAGTATGAATTTCCTACTCCTAAAGGGTTACTCCACATGAGAGTAACTAACTAATAGTTAGCTTAATAGTCTATTGTCATAGTGTATGCATGCATATTTGGTTAAAGTTAGCATAGCTTAGCAATAGTAGTAGAATAGTGCTAGTGATAGTCTAGTGCTTGTAAGGTTAAATCTTCAATTCAAAGTGGACTAAGTAAAAATTTCAACTGTAACTTTGTTGTATTTAGAAGCGGGCCGAAAGTAGAGACTAAGGGAAGTGATAACTCCCAACGGGTCAGAGCATGAAATTGCTACCCCAACGGGATGGACTAAACCTTAGTTTTGAATTAAGTAAGTCAACTTCGGATATGACAAAGAATTGAAACTTTTACGTGAAATGAAATTTCAAAGTTTTCTTTTGAATGAAAGATGAATCATTTCTTTGAATTATTATTTGATTGGAACTCAAGTTGTACGGAAATGGTTTTAGCTCTAATGCAATGTAGAATCGAGATGGGCCCCTCGAGGTTTACATTTCATTGGAAGATGACATCATTAAGTCCTTGAATCCAATTAAATAATTGTCAGATTTCTTTTCTGTGCATAAGAATAAGATAGGTATTAGAAATCATTGCATCATAGACACCCCGAGCATTCTTTATCAGAGTGCGCAGCGGAAGTGAATAGGTGTCAACCAGATGCAATTGCCTTTGACTTCGATGACTGAGTGTCGTCTTTAATAAGACCTGAGTAATTTCTACAATTTCACATCATGTTTGGTGATAAATACACTACTATTGAAAAGTGTAAATGTGTTTTTGCATCAAATTATTTTAAGACTTTATTTTGAAAAAAGTATTAGTAGCATAAATTCTAACGAATGTCAAGCATACAAGTATTCTATTACTTTCCAAGGTATGGAATTGATTCCAACTTTGATAATTGGTCGAATGTCGCACCACCAATTTTTAGACACATATTGTTAACAAAGTGAATTCCTAAGTAATGTAATGATGATGTAGTTTATTTTTAGATTGCACCAATTGTCGATTAAATAGGAATTCACCGAGCGTGACATACGTCAATTTGAAACGAAACATGAACTTCGCAGTTGAAATAAAAGGAAAAGCATTTATTAAAAATTTGAGAATCCGGATGAAATTCAATTTCACCCGTACATGCATTCCTTTTATTTGAATTTGATGGTCATAGGGGATCCTTATTTTTCATTGTTATAGGAGTCCTCCAAAACTTTTGAATTAGTTCCAAAACCAAAGTGAAATGATTTTTGGAAATCGTTATGAATACTCTGAACTTTTGGATGCTCGACATGTTATATCCCATCCAATGATTTTACTAAAGTTCGAAATGAAACTGATTTATAAATTACAAAGGGTTTTCCTTATTTTTGGAAAGAGATAATTTTGGAAGTTCTTTATCACCAAAGACCAAATCTTTTCTTATAAGTTAGAACTCCTTTGTTTTCTAATATGATGTGGAATTGCGAAATGCAAAAGACGCTAACTGGATAGGTTAAAGGCAATGTATCCATCATAGAATGAGATTCATGTTTAGAATCTCAACTAAGCTAAAGGATGTTATGTCTTTTCCTTTAAGTTCACATAGAACTCAAGGGAAATGCGGAGTTCTTATTGAACAAGCTATACTCCGGAATTACAAACCCTTTTAAAACAAGAGTTAACTATTTCCTGGAATGTAGTTTGTTGGATATTGAAGTCTCAATTCTAGCATCCAATACAAGAGTCTTAGCACCAAAGTCCAGTTAATGTCAAGAGGGTTTCAACTAAGGTCCTAAGATCTTAAGCAGAAGGGTGAAACCCCAACCCAAGAAACCAAATAGGAAACCTTGAACTCTGTGTGAGGAATAAACAAGCGTAGGTCTAGTGGGAGTCTTAAGCTTGTAGAATTTCGTTTAGATTGAGTAGTAAGACCTCAATAGTGTGATGATTAGATCAAGTGATAGAAGTTAAGTTCTTCTTAGTTGAGTGTTAGAGTTTAAACCTCAGGTATATAAGTAAAGATAGATGAATATAGGAAGTAGGTTTTGTTTGTTATAGAGTTATTGATTTGTGTATGTTTTAATGGTATATATATAAGTATAATTGTAATTTCAAACTTTCTATGATTATATATTAAATCAAGTTATTGTTGGAGCTATTTCTTTTGTATTCTTTCATTCTAGGTCCAACTCTGGCTGTTTTTATAAACTCTGTATACTATTTGATGTTTATCCAAGATAAAGAATGTTTTTTTTCCACCCACCATTGACGGTGATTTTGTAAAAGTACTAAACCATTCTTTATTTCCATTAAGCATCAAATCAAGTTTCTCAAGCAAATCGCCTTATGTCTTTGGCATGGCAATTTCTAACTTCAACTCTTATTTTCCTATTGCAATTATGCCTTGCAATGAAATTTTCTCTTTAAAGAAAATAATTTGCTCATGATCAAACTTATCATTTTGATAAACTGAGTCCTTATATAAAGGACAACTCTTTTTCTATACATATATGTATATAATCGAAACATATCTTTTCATGGGATATTTTCAATCTAAACTATGAACGTATATTAAATTCAATTTTCAAAAGACCATCATCATCTTTACTCTTCATTGTTAATCCCTATTTTCAATCGCATTCCCCGCAAAATGTATTCTTGGATATTGGTCCTTTGGCAAAGGAACTTTTTGAAAAGCATGAAATGGTAACTTTTGAAAATGTTTTTAAGCAACCTATAGCTTTCACCCAGCGTAGGCGTATCTCGAAACCATATTTCTTTTATATTGATTAATTTCGGGTTGGAATTTGAAACCACTTTCTTCATTAGTAACCAACTCTATTTTGGGTGACTTTCCATATGTGTAAATGTTGTTTCCCCTTTTTAATTGCAAAATACATAACTTTTATCCAATGAATATCAAAATCTTTTCAAGATTTTTAATCAATTCAATTCAATGCAAGACTATTTTAGTACGTATTGATCATTTTTACTAACTTGTGTTGAGTTGATGTTTTACTTTTCTTTTAAGAAGTATACTCTTTGATAAGATTTCAAAATGATATTTCCTATATCCGAGTTAAGTCTAATCTTGTATAAATTTTGAATAAGCAATGTTTTGAGTTTTGGTGTATGTTTGTTATTTCTCTTGATTGTTCCTTTGAATTATGTAACACCCTCACAAATATTTAGTTTTATTAAGTTTTATTAAAATTGTGGACTTGAAAATTTCGACGAAAATCCGGCAGAGTTTCCTCTGTTTTTCGGACTTTCCCAAAATTTCCTGTTGTACCTGTCCAGACCAGAATAGTTCAAAAGCTTAAGTCATAAATATTACAATAAATGAAAACTTAATGCCCACTAATACCCAACTCTGGCATACACTAATACACATATTTAATCATAAAAATACATTAAAATTCACTCTTGGTATCATTAAAGACACCCCTCGTGGTGAGGGTTTCCTGCTCGGCCAGCACTGGTGTATGCTCCACTTGTGTACCTGAAAAATATTAACCACACAGGGGAAGCATCACACAGAACTTAAAGAGAGATTTCTAAGCAGCTATATACTACACACCAAGACAATTCAAGCCTATGCTATACTACTCAATTCATGTTTTTTTTCCTTTTTACCTCCTAACTGTTTCCCAATTCTTTTTCTTTCTAATTGTTTTCTTTTAGATAATCCCTAACCTCTAATTATTCTTGTTCCTCATTACTTTCGTTATTTTCCTTTTTATTCCCATTTTCCATTTGTATTCCCATTTTAATTCCATTATTTGGTTAACATGCCGGTTACCTTTTCGTTCCTTTAATCTTTTATCGTGACAGGGTCTAACGACCTCCTGCCATTTTACTTTTCATCGTGACAGGGTCTAACGACCTCCCGCCATTTTACTTTTTATCGTGACAGGATCTAACGACCTCCCGCCATTTTACTTTTTATCGTGACAGGGTCTAACGACCTCCCGCCATTTTACTTTTTATCGTGACAGGGTCTAACGACCTCCTGCCGTTTTACTTTTTATCGTGACATGGTCTAACGACCTCCCGCCGTTTTACTTTTTATCGTGACAGGGTCTAATGACCTCCCGCCTTTTTACTTTTTATCGTGACAGGGTCTAACGACCTCCCGCCATTTTACTTTTTATCGTGACAGGGTCTAACGACCTCCCGCCATTTTACTTTTTATCGTGACAGGGTCTAACGACCTCCCGCCATTTTACTTTTTATCGTGACAGGGTCTAACGACCTCCCACCATTTTACTTTTTATCGTGACAGGGTCTAACGACCTCCCGCCGTTTTACTTCTTTCTCTGCTCTCTAACTTCTTTTATTTTAAGTATATTCTCTTCTCTTTACTTTTAATTCATTAGTTCTCTTTAATTCTTTTAATTTCCTAACTCTTCCTTATCCTCTATTATCGTCTCACTTCGCTCAATCCTTCCTTTAACGACTTATTGTTATTTCTTTGCCATCTTATACTTAAGCACTTTTCAATACCAATTATTCTCATACTAACTCTTAGTTATTTACCCTTTTCTTTTTCTTTTCTTTTTCTTCTTCTCTTCCTTTGTTTCTTTTTCCTACATCACTCATAATTAATAATACCTAGCTCGTGCATTTAGAACCAAGCATATTATTTCTTTTTCTGTTAACTCTCTCTTTCTTATTTTCCGTTTATTTCTTTCCTCTAATGGCTAATTACTCATTCACTCCATTTATTTCTATTAACCTTATTTTATCCTAATTCAGTTCTCAACTCATTCCTACACTTTCTTTATTTAATTCCGGCTCTCCATAGTTAATCTCTAATTTCTCCCTTTTCTTACTTACGCTACTCACTCGTTCTTATAATTCCGTTTATTTATTTCTTTCTTATCATTCCGCTTATTTCGTTGCTAATTGCTTTAACTCTTCTTTAACTAAACTTTCTTTCCTAATTATCTTCCTTATTACATATCCTATTATTATATTATTGGTCCTATTCTACTCAGTGGTCTCACTAAATTCTCTTTACTCTCATTTGTTCATTTCTAAATTTATTTCCCTACTCACCATTTCTATTCTTTTGCCACACCCTACCGATCTAATTGATTAATTATTCTGTTACCTATCTTTTTATTCATCACTATTTGGTTCCCCTATTTACTCCATCTGTCTTTCTTCATTATTAGCGGGTTACTCTAAGGTTCATTAACAATCAACATTTCCCCCGGTCCTAGCGATAGATATAACTACCCAGAAATACACTCCTTAAGGACTGGTAATGAAACCCCTTACCTCAATCGATGACAGTGAGAGGGGTAACCTTAGTCTGACGCTTTACTCCCCGGCTCACGCTTTAGTTCGGCTCCAACTTGATCCTAAGCTTCCCCAATCTTCGATTCCAAGCACGATGGAGACAATCGATCTCGATCACGGTGACGGTGTTGCTCCTCGTTATTGAGAACGATCGCGGCCGGATCGAGGCCCAAGCTTCAAGCCTCGGAGTCCCCAACACAAGCCCGGTGCGAATCACGATCGGTAACGACGTCGGTGAGATCCGGTGAGGAGAGAGAAAGCCCTAGAGGAGAGAGAAACATCAAGGGAGGAGGAAGAGAGAAAGGGAACTCAAATCAATGGGGAAAGAGAGAGGAAGGAGTGCTCATAGTGGTGGTGGTGGGTGGTGGTTCGTGGTGGTGGCCACGGTGGGGGGTATGGTGGTGGAGGGAAATGAGGTTCAAAGGAGAGAGAAAAAGAGAGTAGGGAGAGAGAAAGGGGCACAAGAGAGAGAGATCAAGAGGGGAAGGGAGAGAGGGAGGTGCTCATGGTGGCTCTTGGGGTGGCTGGAGGTGCTGGGTGGTGGTGCTGGGCGGGTTTTGGGTGAGGGAGGGAGAAGTTGGGGCGGATGGTGTGAGGAGAGGGAGGGTTGGCGCGTCCATTTATGGACCAGGTGCGGATCTGTATCGCGTCGCGCGCCTGGGCGCGGTTTATGTGCGCCTGAGCGCAGGGCACGCACCAGGCTGGTGCTGGTGCGGGATACGTGCGTCTGGTGCGGGATTGGGGGAAACTCTGGTGCGCCATTTCTGGTTGGTGCGCGAACTGGGCATCAGGGGCGCGCCTGGGCGTAGGTGTGGCGCGCCTGAGCGCTGGAGCCCCTGAGTTGGTGCATCTGATGCACCCTGGTGCGCCTGGGTGTGCACCGGTGCGCCTGGGCGTGCACCAGTGGTTTCAGACTTCGATTCGCCATAACTTCTTCGTTAACCGTCGGATCGGGCCCAAATTTTTAGACAAGCTTCTTAATACCTTAAACTTCATATCCAACGGTGGAATTTAATTTCTTAGCATCCGATAATAAATTCCAAATTTTCTAACATCGGCTGATTTCTATTACTTAAAACGCCGATTTAACTTCCGATTTCGCTTGGATAATTTTGCCCCTTGCTACCAATGTCTCCTACACAACCCCTAATACTCTTAATTACTACTCACCTTGCTCCCAAAATTCTTTAAGCAATTAATCTACCCATTCCTTCCACTTTAATTCTATTAATTCATTAATTATTGCTTGGAATTAAATTAGGGATGTTACAAATTATGCTTGGTAGTGTTAATTTCTCTTATTGTTAAATGTTTTCTGTTTTTGTTCCTCGTTGAGTATGTGATAGTGTTTGTCTGTTTAAAATATCTTCCTGCTGATGATGTATATGTTTTATTGAATGATGATATGTTATAACAGGGATTAGGACTTTTGCTTCTCTGATTAGTGGGAGTAGATTAGTTTTTCCTAAGTTGAACCTAAATAAGGTAATGGGACGTCTTGTAAGTAGGAGTCTCATTAGCATCAGAGTAACTAGGTTAATGAATCCACCCGAGTTATATTCTAAGTGGGGGAGCGTATCCCCAAAGTCTTAACCCTTTTCAATGTCTAAGATAGGATTAATCTTGTGATGAGAGCATATAGCTCTACATCTCTTTTAATTCTTAGAACTCAGCCGAATTTCGGGGACGAAATTCCTATAAGTGGGGGAGTATTGTAACATCCCCAATTTCCGATGTCCGTTTAGAATACGTGTTTAAGTGTTCAGAGTGTAGGATTAAGTTAAGAGTAGAATGATATGAGATAGAACTAGCTTAGAATGGATTTAAATAGTATAGGAATCAGGTTTGAGTAGTAATCCAACCCTAGATGAGTATAGGAGCCTTAGGAAATGAAATAGGGTTAGAAAGTCATTAAAATGGTATTTTGCATCAAGTAATCGATTACCTTGATGAGTTTAATCGATTACTTGCTCTTAGGTGAAATCACACAAAGTGTTGCAGCAAAGTAATCGATTACTTAGCTTGGGTGAAGTAATCGATTACCTTGTGATTTCAGTGAAATAATCGATTATTTTGAAGGGCTTAATCGATTATTTGGTCTCAGGATTTTGTACTAGGTTGTTGCATTGAAAAAGTAATCGATTATTCATAAGAAGTAATCGATGACCTCCTGCCAAATCTGATTAAAAACACGCTTTTCCTTCACTTTTTCCATAAGTTTCTCTCTCCTCTACTCGACTCTTTCTCTCTCTACGAAGCCCTCTCTTCTTCTCTCTTTCTCTCATGCTTCAATCACTCAAAATAACACCAAATCAAAGCCAAATAACATCAAATCCACACTAGAAATCATCCCCTCATCACTTATTGATGTAGTTCTCCTCCCAAATCTCATGTTTCCATCACTTTCTCTCAAATCCCCAAATTGGGAACCCAAAACCCTAACTCCCAAATCCACCAAATTGAGTCTTCCAATCCTTCAAGGAAGCATAGATCGGGTATGAGGGCATGGAATAGGAGGCTTAGGAGCTTATTTGGAGCTTGGTGGATGTGTTGTAAGGAAAACTCCAATCTCTCTCTTTCTTTCTCTCTCTTAAAGGTAAGGGGGAGTACTTTGGTTTTAATTAGGGAAAGGATTTAATGATAGTAATAGAGTTATAATTAGATGTATTTTTATATGTGTATGTCTGATTTGTATGTTGATCTTGCTATGATTGAACATAAAAGTATATGTGATGAACTTAGGAATTATGTTAGTAATGGATTGTTATAATTGTTATAGACTTAATTGATGGACTGAATGATATGGCCATGGTTGTTATTGCTATCATGTGTGATTGTTATTATATATATATATATATATATATATATATATATATAGTATGGCCATAACTCTTAAGTTAGAGAACCCCACCCAATTGGATATAAAGTATTAAAGGTTTGACTAACAAAAGCTACATAAAAGGAACTAGAAACACGTGCATTAAAGGAGTAAGGTGGACCTTAGGTGTAACGGGGAAAACTTACGTTTCTATTCGTGAAGGTAAAAGTAACTAGATTGTGCTATTAAAACAATCGCCAGGAATTGTTATGGAAAACTTTGATCTTCCAAAGGGCCGGGTTTGCAACCCGCGTCGGGGATTGGTTTTATGCAACCATAATAATTCTGTCAGTTACTTTGGCTTTTCGTGACCAGTGAGGGTGATTTCTGCTAGAGCCAATTTGGGCGAACCAATCCAAATTGTACGTTGTACACTACCCTAGAGGAGTGTGACGTATTGTGCAAGCGGATGAGCGATATTCCTAGAGGATATGAAGCATCCAAACAGGGGTTGGGAAATGCTTACTCCTGGTCGGTTTTCCCTAGAGTGGAGGGTGTAGTGTTGTGAGGAAATTGTTATTGTTATTGGAAATGGAGAAGTGCATTCATTGTTACAGTGGGTTTAATTCACTAAATCCAATGAAAGTGTTAAAGTGTTATAGTGAATAAAGTTAAATGGTACAGTGTTACATTGGATTCAGGAATTAAACCATAATGTTATAAAGTTGCATTCATACTCATATGATTGAGCATAAATGCATTGCTATGTATTGATATTGGGTAAATGAAAGGTGTATGTATAGTGTAATGAAATGGATAAATGTTAAAGTATAGGAAAAGTATTGATGAATAGGATAATGTGAAGCATGATTATATGTGTATGGGTACGTCTAGTTATGTCCTATTATTGTCATTTTAAGTGTTTTCCTTAATTATTATTCAAATTACTCACCCCTTAAGTTGACCATTTTAGGTACCATCGGAGAAAGACGTTCATAGCTTCCGCGCCGAGAAGGTATACTCTCACTTTAAGAGAGAATATTATTGTTGTGACCTCCTGGGTCTCATTTTTATTATTGCAATCATTCTAGGATTCTCTAATGTAAAACGTTTTTATTAACTAAAATTGTATTTAAGTGTGAATTGTTTAGTACAAGTTAAAAATACATTTGTTTTGTAGTTGTAAAGGACTAAATAAGAATTTTTAATTTCCTTGAATGAATAGTGGTTGTGAAGGATATGCAACTATCCTCTTCTAAATGAATTCTATAGTGTGTCACAACCACTACATTATAATTATGGTTTTGTTTAAATAAACTGTTCTGAACTGACAGGTAAAACCTAACTTGGGGAAAACCCATATTTTAAAGTAAACTCTGTTAAAATTTTTATAAAACCCCAAGTATTTTCCTATGAAATCAATATAAAAAAAACCAATGAATTAAAGTATTAAAAGTTAGGATGTTACAGAGCTTACTACAGCTAAGCCGTTAATTATCCATTTTATATTATGTTTCTTTAATAAGTAGAATAGGTTAGCATCTATAGATTACTGCTCGATTACCGAGCCTTTAGACAGCTCTTCTGAGTCTTTGTTAGGTAGCTACTCAATCGAACATTTGTTAGGAATTACCGCTTGTACATGTTCATCAATAAATTTCTGCAGGTTTTATTCAAAATCGTGATTTGTGATTATTAAACTGTGAAAATACGTACGACTCATTTCGTTCGGCTAGCTACCGAGCGAAATCAAGATCTTCTAACAACTCTTTTCATGATTTCATAACATCGTACTTATAGAACACCTTATCCCAGGAGCTTCACCCTCCTTGTATCGCGGTCCGAGGATCCCACTTCGGCTAAAGTCGGCGATCCGAGTTCTAAATCACAGGTCCAAAAGGGTCACTAACAGTTGTTTCACAATAAGTAAACATGATCAGAACACGCTTGTACAAAGAACGAGAAAAAAGATTACTTAAAAACACTTGTTGAACAGCAAGTAAATACGCTCGAAGGACAACGAGGTAAAGAGCAGAATTACGAGTAAAAACGCTCGTACGACGACGAGCTTAAATTCCCATAAAGAAGTGCAGAATTACTTACATAACAACAAGGTTTAAACAAAAATTCATAAAAAGAGTAAACAATGTCAAAAAGGGGGCTACCCAGCATAAGGGATTTACGCCTCATCATCAGTCAGCACGATATTTGAGTCATCAAAAGTCGGGCCTTCAACCAGGTCCACCAGGGGGTTAGGCAAATCCTCGGCCTGCAAATCCACCTCTTCCTTAGACGAGAGGGCCACTAGTTTACCATCCTGGGCAGTAAGAAAGCGATGCACACTGACCACCCTGAACTCTGTCTCAGGATTCAGTACCTGAATTTTCCTGATGGCTGAGACAAAGGAGTCATCAACACCTTTCTCCCAGTTATAAAAGTTAGCGGCGGCTTTTTTCTTAAAGACGAGCGCTTTCCTTTTGAACTTCTCTGCAGAGGCAGTCAACCTCTGCACTTCGTTATTCAGATCCTCATTCCTCTACCGAGACACTTTCAGAGCTCTTTCGGCCTCCTTCCCCTCCTCAGCAGCCTTCTGAGAGGTTTTCAGGGCATCCAGCTCCTTCACCACCTCACCATGGTCTGCCCTTAAGTTCTCCAGCTCAGATCGAACTCAGGTCAGCTCGTCCATCAAGCTAGCTTCCTTTGCAGCATAGAGCCCTCGAGCTTCTTTTTGCTCAGCATTGAGTCCGACAAACAGGTCCTCTGAATGTTGGGACATATAGTGCGTCAGACTCGCCCCTCGAAGTAGGAACTTTGTCAAGATTTGGGTGTATTGCACCAACTCAGAAGCAGAGAGCCCAGAATACCTATCATGATTGGCTTCCGGGCAAATGAAGTTGGGAAATTATTCATCCATCCTCCGATTCCACACCGAGCTATCCTCATCTTGCTCAGTGGGAGGGGCATCCGCAGGAGCTCTCCCGGTGCTTGCACCTTCGTTGATTTTAGTTTTGCCTTTGTCCAAACGCTGACGTCTAAATGGTTGGACAAGGGGAGAGGGGGCCTGACCACTTGAAGTTGGGGAGGCAGCAGCAGTAGCAACGATTAAGGTGTGCTCAGACTTGAAGATCCCGAGGCTGCACTGGTTGAGGGAGCTTTCCTCTTCTTACTCTATTTCATCAGCTCGGCCATATGCGCAGCCATGGTATCTGCAAAAAGGAAAAAAAAGCCCATAAAACACTTAGAAGCAAAATCACAGGCATACTAAATGATAAATGTTGGCAATACGGCAAGTGTACCGATCGCACAAGTAATAAAGAGTAAGTAAATTATCGTTCCACTCGAGGATTGCAAATTGTTTCTAATTTATTTCACCTAATTGCGATTACTATGTATAACTTGTATGGGTTTAGAGTTTAAGAGATAGGAGTGTAGAATTAAAATTATGAAACAATTCAGAAACTAAATAGGATTTAGAAGAAAATATGGAAAAGGTTAGGAACTTGGTTTCATTGTAGGATCAGGTTATTAATTATGAAAATATGTTTTCCAATAAATCAAAAACTCCAGAAACAATAAAAGAAAGATCCCTCATGGCAATTATGTTTCCTACTAAACTTTACCCCTTAATCCCTTAAGTGAGTAAAATTTATAAAAGTTATGCAATTACCCAAAAGTATCCCTACGAGTTGAATAATTATATTGCTGGTTGAAAGGCCTAATCATAATCCTAATTTTCCAATTAAGGTTCAGATTACCAAAGCAAAACATAAAGTGATCAATTCTATGAATTGTAATTAAAACACAACCAAGAAATTGATTTGAAAGGAAAAACATTAATTCATGAATAAATAGCCAAATTAAGATCCATACAAATCCACCCTATTCCTAACAAGAGGTTCAATTATACATATTGGAAGAAGAAATACAAGGAATGGGAAAAACTAATAATCATAGACAATAATCAGATTACCCCCAAGAGATCTTCAATCTTCAAGTGGATTCCTCCAGCAATGTTGATCTCCAATCCTTGTGCCTTGTCTCCTTGCTCTCAATTGCAGAAAAACCTCTCTTCTCTAATCCTAATTTTATTCTAATCTCTAATTTGGCTCTGAAAAGTCTACAAAACCTAATGCTAAAACCTATATTTAAAGTCTAAAACTAATCCCAATTGATAAGAAGCAAATCTGATCAAAAACCAACCCAATTGGGCTTACTACGTCGCTCGCGCGCCTGGGCGTGTAGGGTCACACGCCTGGGCGCGCCACCCTCTGATTGGTACTGGTTAGCGATGCACGCGGCCCGGGGCGCGCGGTCTGCACGCCTGTGCGTGTGGTGCATTTTCCGACTCCATTTCTCTCCGTTCTTGTGTCATTTTCAAGGTCCTTTCATGCTCTTCTCAACTCTAATGATATTTTCTCCAAATTCAGCTCCAAAAGCACCTAAAACATACCCGAAACGGATCAAAACGTTCAAAGGATTCTAAATTACCTAACTTCTTAAAAACTGTACAAAAATTCCTAAATTTGCAAGGGTAACATGCCAAATACATAGTAAAAGGGAGTCTAATTCATGCTCAAAACATCATATATTAGACCCAAATCACTCCCCCAAACTTAGTATTTTGCATGTCCCAGGCAAAAGTAAAATAAAAATTCTAAAACACAAAACCAATTTTCTAAATTAATATGCAAACACCTCATCTAAGACTTCAAACTCATGACTCAGACACTTTTATTCACAAGTATTAACTTAAATCAACAACTGGTTAAAATCACAAACTTTCGAAGAACCAGGAACTAGTGAACACTCTCAACCTCACTATATGTATCTCTCATGTGTATCAAGGGTATAACAATTCACTCAAGTTCATCCAATGACAATCTGTTACCATATGTTTGACCATAGACCCAAATCTCCACTGAAATTATTGAATACATGCAAAAATCAAAAGGTCTTTATTTTGGTTGTAACGTGGCCATGGCTAAAGATGAAAGGTGGGATAAAAGAAACAAAGGATTATTACTAAGGCTAAAAATATGTAATCAAACAAATTTCCCTCTAAAAATTATGAATGAGCAATGAATACAAAAGAGGACTCACACTCAACTCACAATCAATTTCATACTTCTTTTCTTTTCACTTTTTTTTCTTCTATTCTCTTCCTTTCACATTTATTTCTTTTTCAATTTTTTTTTCACTTGGAAGAGAAATAGAACTCATAACACTTATCACCAATCACTTTCACTTTTTCTTATTCATTCCTCTCAATTGCTCATTCAAAAATTTCCAAGGTACTCACAAAAATATTTCAATAGATGCAGGGTACCAAAGAAAAATCATAATATCTCATACGGCTCAAACTGGGCAACTAAGGGACATTATCAATACAAATCAGTTGAAGGCCACAAAAACACATCCTAAGTGCCTTAATCATCTTAATGCATGCAATCAATTATCAATCTCAAAATGGTCACCGGTCAAGTTCTAGAACACAACCAAAGAGAACATCACTCATGAAAGAATTAGGGGTCTCAATCACAAAATAAAATAATATAAGCCACATACCCCTGTCAAGTGTATAGGCTCAAAAACTCACAGGCTAAATAGTCAGTTCACTAATAACTTATTCCAAAACAGTTTATCAAAATAACCAGTTCTCAACAAAACTTAAAACTCAATCCAAAACAGTGTCATACAATCAATGAGTCATCATCCTATATCAAGTATTTACATATATAATCAGAAAAATAGTCCTAAGCCTAGAATAATCATCTACTTCTACCCAAGACACAAACCAACACCAAATATGGGAGAATAATTCAAATCTGAAAAAAAATTTATTTTGTCCACTCCCCCAAACTTAGAGGTTGGCCTGTCCTCAAGCAAACTAATCTAACCTATAACTACAAAATAAAAATTAAAAACAAAAGCAAGGAGTTAAGAAACTTCCCTTTGTAGCACAACATTCTCTCTTGATGCACCATGGAGGAGACTCCCCCAAACTTATTCACCCGTGTCACATGAACAACTAAAAATAGTGCTAGAAGCACATCATTAGCAGTTACATAGAAAGCTCTAAACTCTTTATTCACTAACTAACTAAAAAAATAAAAAAAAACCTACACTACTACACAATTACAAAGAATCCACCAGGATCCCAAATCCTATAGCTTAATTCCCATGTGATGCAGCAATAACAAGTTATTCCCACATCCCATGGGACAAAATCTGGATGATGGTGGAGTAAGGAAGTTTCAAAAATAAGTTCAATCCCACCAGGGTCAAAAGGTGCATTCCTTACTCCATGCATCATCTCAAACAAGTTATTTCTTTTCCCATTCATGAAAGTGTTAATTCCATGAATTAGGAAGACTACCTTTTTAGGTTCCCTATTGTTTAACAATGATTTAGATTGATTTTTAGATTTTTCATGAAAGCACAAAGATTGAATATAATGGAAAAATTTTGAGTCTTCCAAGCATGCAATAGATTTGACCAGATTTTTAATTGCTAGAAATTCATCATGCAAGGGTGGATCAAAATTTTCTACCATATTCAAACCTTCTAAAGTTTTATTTCGGTCCTCTTCCTCAAACTCATTATGCACATTTTTCTCAATTTGCTCCTCCATAGGACTTTCATCATTGGTCACATTCATCACCACCACTTTTTCCTCTCTTTGAAGAGAGTAAAAAATTGTTGGTGATGCTTGTGACTCTTCATCTAATGGCTTTGAAATGTGTTCAACTTTGATTTCAAGGTTCCTTGAATTGGAACCTTGAATCGGATAATAGGTTCTGAATTCTTCAATAAATTATTTAGTGTTTTGAGCACATTTCTCTAAAGCTATTTCCCATGGAGCTTTCTCCACGGGAATTGGCTCCACATAAAATTTTTCATTAGCTGTAGCTTCTAATTTCTCTAAAGCTAAGTTTTCCTATTACTTATGTTTTGTGCATAAAAGTATGGAGAATAAGGATTCGAAATAAATCTATCACAATCAGAATCATTATTAAAACTATAGTTAGACATGAAAAGGGACAAGTTACACAATTAATTACAAATAAGTACCGGAAAAAATTAGAATCGAATTTCAATCCGCGGCAACGGCGCCAAAAACTTGTTGCCAATACGGCAAGTGTACCGATCGCACAAGTAATAAAGAGTAAATTATCATTCCACTCGAGGATTGCAAATTGTTTCTAATTAATTTCACCTAATTGCGATTACTATGTATAACTTGTATGGGTTTAGAGTTTAAGAGATAGGAGTGTAGAATTAAAATTATGAAACAATTCATAAACTAAATAGGATTTAGAAGCAAATATGGAAAATGTAAGGAACTTGGTTTCATTGTAGGATCAGGTTATTAATTATGAAAATATGTTTTCCAATAAATCAAAAACTCCAAAAACAATAAAAGCTAGATCCCTCATGGCAATTATGTTTCTTTTTAAACTTTACCCCTTAATCCCTTAAGTGAGTAAAATTTATAAAAGTTATACAATTACCCAAAAGTATCCCTACAAGTTGAATAATTATATTGTTTGGTTGAAAGGCCTAATCTTAATCCTAATTTTCCAATTAAGGTTCAGATTACCAAAGCAAAACATAAAGTGATCAATTCTATGAATTGTAATTAAAACACAACCAAGCAATTGATTTGAAAGGAAAAACATTATTTCATGAATAAATAGCCAAATTAAGATCCATACAAATCCACCCTATTCCTAACAAGAGGTTTAATTATACATATAGGAAGAAGAAATACAAGGAATGGGAAAAACTAATAATCATAGACAATAATCAGATTACCCCCAAGAGATCTTCAATCTTCAAGTGGATTACTCCAGCAATGTTGATCTCCAATCCTTGTGCCTTGTCTCCTTGCTCTCAATTGCAGAAAAACCTCTCTTCTCTAATCCTAATTTTATTCTAATATCTAATTTGGCTCTGAAAAGTCTACAAAACCTAATGCTAAAACCTATATTTAAAGTCTAAAACTAATCCCAATTGATAAGAAGCAAATTTGATTAAAAACCAGCCCAATTGGGCTTACTACGTCGCTCGCGCGCCTGGGCGTGTAGGGTCACACGCCCGGGCGCGCTCCCCTCTGATTGGTACTGGTTAGCGATGCACGCGCGCCTGGGCACGCGGTCTGCACGCCTGGGCGTGTGGTGCATTTTCCGACTCCGTTTCTCTCCGTTCTTGTGTCATTTTCAAGGTCCTTTCATGCTCTTCTCAGCTCTAATGATATTTTCTCCAAATTCAGCTCAAAAAGCACCTGAAACATACCCAAAACGGATCAAAACGTTTAAAGGATTCTAAATTACCTAACTTCCTAAAAACTACACAGAAATTCCTAAATTTGCAAGGGAAACAAGCCAAATACTTAGTAAAAGGGAGTCTAATTCATGCTCAAAACATCATATATTAGACCCAAATCAATAACCAAGAAAAACAAGTGTTATACCGAGCTGAATTTTAACACTAGCAGAGGGGTTTACTATTTCTTTGGTCTTTATCATCCCCTTCTTAGCCAAGTAATCTTGAAACTCTCGGCACACTTCTTTCTCAAATTCGAACAGTTGTTTTCAATCCGAACCGAAAAACTTGATCCTACGGTTGAATAATTGCTCAGACCATTGTAATGGGAAGCATGGTATCGGTCAGTTTTTGCCTGCTGATTTGGGTCTAATATATGATGTTTTGAGCATTAATTTCACCTCCTTTTACTATGAATTTGGCTTGTTTCTCTTGTAAATAAAGGTTATTTTTATTAGTTTTAGGATTTTTATTAGGAATAGAGTCCTTTGAACGTTTTGATCCGTTTTGGGTATGTTTCAGGTACTTTTGGAGCTTAATTGAAGAAAATAATCATGGAACTGGAAAGAAGGCGAAAAGACCTTGAAAATGACATAAGAATTGAGCGAAACGGAGTTAGAAGTGGTGCCACACACCCAGGCGCATGGACTGGCGCGCCCAGGCGCACGCACCACGTTGTTGCAGTTTACCAGACCTAGCGCGCCCAGGCGTGGAGCCTGGTGCGCCCAGGCGCGCGGGACACGAGCAGGCCCAATTGGGCCAATTTCTGAGGAGTTTTGAAGGATTCTCTTAGGTTTTTGCATTTTATTATTTAAACTTGGAATAGAGACTAGGTTAGCAGCTTTGGTAGAAGGGAGATTACGCATCTAGGAAGAATTCAAAGAGGAATCCACTGAAGTGCAGTGCGTTTTTGTGGTAATTTAGGAATGAATTCCATAATTATTGTTTCTGTTCTTCCTTCCTCTATGTGTAACAAAAACCCTTGTGTTAGGAACATGGTGAATTTGCTTGGATAATTTATTTTAATTTATGAATTAGTGTTTTCCATTTTTAAATCTTGCGTTTGATTGTGTTTTAATTGTTATGCATGAAATTGATCACTTTATGTTCTGGATCTCTAAATCTTCAATTGGAAAATTAGGATTTAGAATAGACCTTTCAATCAAACGGTATAACTATCCAACTCATAGGAATACTTTTGGATTCTTATACAACTTTTCATAAATTCCAATGTTTTAATTAAGGTTATTCGATAGTTTAATTTCTTAAGGGATTCAGGATTATTAAATTGAATAATAAACAGTAATTGCACAAGAGGAATCTAGTAATTACTAACTTAGGAAATCGGTTTCATTGCAGGCATCATTTATTAATCATGAATTATTGTTTTTCAGTATTTATTATTAACTTTAATTTTAATTCATAATCAGTTTAAAAAACAATTTTAGTTAATAGATTTGACTTAACACTGTTGGAATAATTGGTGGTATTTGGCGTGAATCACCCAAGAGGGGGGGGGGGTGAATTGGGTGTTTATAAAACTTTGAAAATTACTTGCAATAAATCGTTCTTTGAAATAATAACAGAGATTAAACGAGCGGAAGACTTAAAGAACGAGTTAAAACGTTTTTAAGCGCAGAAATGAATTAATATTACTAGATATATTGAAATCATGCTATACACAAGATTGATAAAATCAACACAAAGAAAATGCAATTCTCGTGTTAAATAAATTAAAACATGAAAATAATTTTTATCCGCGAAAATATGATTAACACAAAATAAACGTGCGGAAAATAAAGAGATAAGGGATAGGAAACTTTGCACCAGAGATTTTTATCCTGGTTCGGCAAGCAATGCCTACATCTAGTCCTCAAGCGACCCACTTGAGCTTTTCACTAAGCCAAGACACAACCGCGTCCCCAAGTGCATCCAGAGTGCCCCGCAAGCTACTAGGAATCCCACCGTTCGTATAGCGCTACCCAATACAAAAAGGGTTATCTCACCCTATGAACGCGACACACGTTCAATCCTAAGGGAAAACACTCCTTAATACTTAAGGTTGTCACACCCCATACAAAGATAATGATTTGCACAAAGAAATGTGTGCAGCTAACAATAAGCTCTCTAGATAGAGCAGATACTACAATAAAGTCCTATGGCAAGATAATATTCTTTAAGCAAAAGCTAAGCTATAACACGATAATGATGATGAATTTTTCTTCTCAAAAGAATTTTCAAAATCTAAGAGAAGGAGAAGAAGAAGAGATAGATGTAGTGAAGTGATGGTGTCCTTTTTCAAAAAGTAGAAGAAGCAGCCAGGAAATCAAAAACGAATCATCCAGAAAAGGAAACAAATCATTCTGGGAATCAGATTTGATTTCAGCACGTTTTTCAAAATTTGAATAAAATAATCGATTATTTTGGTCAGGTTAATCGATTACTTGCTCTCAGGTTTTTCACAAAAGTTGCAGCATTTGAATATAATCGATTAACAGTTTCAAGTAATTGATTACTGTCACCTAAATGACCAGTTCAAGGAAGTAATCGATTACAAGAATCTAATTAATCAATTACTTACTCTCTGGTTACAAGTTGCATCAAGTAATCGATTATTCCAGAAGGGGTAATCGATTACTCCGCAATAAAAAAATAAATTTTCATGAAAATGTTGTAACCAAAGGTTTTCGCAAAACATTTTTCACAAGGAATTTCCTGGAGTAGATGTTTAAAAAAAAGGCTTCTTCTAGGTTTTAAGAATAAAAACAAGTTTCATCATCATAACGTTATAACTCAATGCTTTAGAGAATATTATAGGCCTTACAAATATTTCTAAGCCTAAAGACTAGATCTTCAATAAGCATAACATCTTTGCAATCTTCAATGTACCTGAACCTGTTAAGAACATATAAAAATATGTTGTGTCATCATCAAAACACCAAGAGGGAAACCATGAGTTTCAACACTCAGTTTCAACACTCCCCCTTTTTGATGATGACAAACACTGCCTGCAAAACATAATATATAACAATTAAAACAAACAGCTTTTAACTCACAAGTTCATCATAAGCTCACAAACTGAGCTCCCACTGAATTCATGAATGATCATGAACAAGTTCAACCTGTTCCTTATAACCTATAACCTGTTTTGCTCAAGAAATATCTCTGCATATATAACCATATCTATGGCCATATTTTTCCCTATTTCTCCCCCTTTTGACATCAGCAAAAAGACGGGAAAACTAAAGAGAATCAGCACATGACAACAAATATGAATAACAACCAAATAGACCATATTGTCATAATGCATCGTGCTAAATCCAAACATGTCAGAGAGAATCAAACTCAATCCAAGAACAGTTAAAACATAACGAATAACAGTACTAGGGTGGTTACGAAAACAAATACTAAAAAAAATCGAAACAGATAATCATAATAATAGGATAATCAGAAAGTAGAGCCACAAGCTAAATGATCACTGGAACGGCGGACGGTTCTGATGCCTCAAATGATATATCTCCTGCTGCACTGCCTCCATATCAACGTGCACCTGTTCCATGCCGGAGGTGAGCTGAGCAAGCGAGGTATCTACTGAATGCATATGTTCATCAGAACGCCTCATGTAACCTCTGACATCGTCCATGAAAAGTTGCATGTACGGAGGAATGTGATCAGGTGGATAAAGAGCTTGTAGCGGAATGAAGTCAGAATCCTGAGCCGGTGCACTCTCTGGCTGTTGCTGCTGCTGCTGTTGTTCTTCTTCATCAGGGTCATAATTATGATTGGACTTGTGTTCCCGTCGCTGAGTCTTTGGCATCCAACCTCTATCTTCCATATTAATCCATCCCATATTTCCCAAGAAGTTTGTGTCCATACGCATATTGGCGTTGGGAGCAGTTCTAGCTTCGCCATTCAAGGGAACTCGAAAACGCCTGAGGATGTTGGTTATAACTGTTGCATATGGAAGCTTAGAAGTCTTATGCTTCAAATCCATATCAATAGATCGGCGGACTTTCCCAGCAGTCTCAATCATGTGGTTTAGGACAAACCAATTCTTCAATACAGCACAGAAAAGCCCAAATTAAAATTCAGAATACCAAAATCTCAAACCAGCAAACCAGCTATATCCACATCAGAAAGATACAGCATTCCATACATGATCACAGAGATGTAGAAGAACAACACACTGCACTATACTGAAAAGGATAGAACCTGAATCGAAGAGTGCACTGAATCGAAGCTGATCAGAAGCTGAAACGAATCTGAACCACTAAATCAGACGAACCGAAACAATGAACCAGAAAGCCAGATGAACTAGAAACCGAGATCAAAAACACTGAACCAGAAATCCAGATCAACAAACCGAACTGGAACAGAACCAACAAAGTGAACCGCAACTAGAACCAGGGAGCACTGAACCAGCGTCTTCACTGAACCGCATGCAAGCAAGGAAGCATTGAACCGCTCAAATGTGCCACTGAACCGGAGAGAGGCAGCAAGCCGAGTGCATGAACCGAGTTGGACTCTTGAAGAACCAAAGAACCACTGAACCAAGATCTTGACAAGGAGATGGATATGGTGGTTGTGAAGGTTTTAAGCCTTCAATCGATTATTCCTCCTCTGGTCAGAACCTGATGCAACATCTTTAATCGATTATTTCAGACATCTTATCCGATTACTTTGCCTCTGATGAATTGCATGATGCTGCAGATTTAATCGATTAACTTGATCCTCTAATCGATTATTTTCTCATAACTGTTCAGAACTGTTGCACAAACCAACTGGGTAATCGATTACTGTTGCAGAGTAATCGATTACTTCTGCACAAAATTTCCAGAATTCCTCTTTCTCGGCATAACTAGGCTTCAATGACTTTTGAGAGTTGATTTCTGATGCAAGGGACCGTTAGTGACATTAACTTGTGGTCAACTTACCTTTAGGAGACCCTGTTTCCTGCAAAACAGATAGTTCTAGATATCTCCAACGCTCAAGTTAGATAGATTCTCATGACAAACAATGTGAGCTATTGAAGTAACGTAACTGAAATAGACCAAAAAAAATAATATAACAAATCATATGCTACATTATAACTATGAATTATATCAAGTTCAATCATAATATGTATTTAGATGCTAACTCGATTAACTCAAGTTTGCACTAAGTAACATGTTATGGTCGAGGTACTTTAGCTTTTCCAAGATAAGATGATCAGGAGAAAAGAAAAAATTTCCAACACAAGATTTATTTTTCAAATTCAGTATAGCTTGGAATAGTCAAAGTATGTTCTTGAATAATCATAATTATAATAAGAATATGACCTGTTTACCTCAAACTTAGTATGCCATGGAGATTTTGTCTTTGACCAATGATTTCTTCCATCAACCATTTTGTGCCAAGGGTATTTTATCTGAGACCATTGCTTTCTTTTCTGATTCTTCATCAATATGAATTTTTTATTTCTTCCACTGAAAGCTTTTGTTCTTGTTGAAGCTATTCTCCTTTGGTCACTCCATCTATCTTTAGATATCCACCGAGACATTTTGATACATTTTTCTCTTTGATTTCTTCTTGGTTTTTCCTTGGTTAAGATATGATCTTCCTTCCTGTTACAAGGAGAAATTTTTGGTACCCATCTCATTTTGGGTCCAGGGGGATTAGATTTAGATTCCACGGAAACCTTTGGAACCCATTTCAGTTTATTTCTCATATACTGATTTTTCTTATACATGCATAAATGAGAAATATGACCCGAACGTCCACAGTAGTTACAAATAATGGGTTTGGGAGATGGTTTGAATTTTCTAAAATCATTTTTGCAAAGAATAGGCTTATGATCCATGTATTCAGAATCACATTTGCTAACCACTTTACTTGACTTTTGAATTTCCACATTCTTATTAGAATTGTCAAATAAGGAGTTTGAACAAATGGACTTTGAGATACACTGAGAATCACAAGAAGCAACCTCAACAGATTTTTCAATAAAATTACATTTTTCATTTCTTGTAGAGGTGCTATTTTCAAAAATATTTTTCAAATCATCTCTCAAAGCATTATGAGTACTATGAGGATTTTGGGAATAAGAATCAATTAACGTTACCTCGTGAGGAGTATATGAATGTGGTGCACTTTCGTTGTCTACCGACTCCTCATCTGAAGAACTTGATTCCAAGTAAGATGCCAAGAATGTTTCAAACAGCTTTTCTAAATCATCATCTTCATCTGACGAATTGCTCCTCATGCTATTGGTGTCATCATTCAAAACTTTGTCATGGGAGATAATCAATTCATCCTTCGAGCTTTCCTCTAGCTGGTTTTCCTGATTGTATCTGTGAACACTTACACTTTCCGAAAGATCATCAGTAGCATAACATGTGTGTAAAGTATCCCAAATACATTTAGCATTAACACAGTCCTTGATTCTAGCATATGCATCATCGCTTAAGACATTTCTTAATATCTGCATAGCTTGAATATTCAAGGCAAAACATTTTTTGTCAAAATCGTTTAAAACATTTTTTTGGTTTAACTCAAAACCATTTTGCACAATAAGCCATAAACGATAATTAATAGATTGCAGATAAAATTTCATTCTAGCACACCAATACAAATAATTTTCTCCATCGAAAATTGGTGCATCATTGAATGAAATACCCTCCATTTTAAAAACAAAAACAAATATCCCAATATGCCAAACCACACAAGGATCTTTAACTCAAGCGATTAAGCTTGTTACCAGAGCACGAAGCTCTGATACCAATTGTTGGAATAATTGGTGGTATTTGGCGTGAATCACCCAAGAGGGGGGGTGAATTGGGTGTTTATAAAACTTTGAAAATTACTCGCAATAAATCATTCTTTGAAATAATAACAGATATTAAACGAGTAGAAGACTTAAAGAACGAGTTAAAACGTTTTTAAGCGCAGAAATGAATTAATATTACTAGATATATTGAAATCATACTATACACGAGATTGATAAAATCAACACAAAGAAAATGCAATTCTCGTGTTAAATAAATTAAAACATGAAAATAATTTTTATCCGTGAAAATATGATTAACACAAAATAAACGTACGGAAAATAAAGAGATAAGGGATAGGAAACTTTGCACCAAAGACTTTTATCCTGGTTCGGCAAGCAACGCCTACATCCAGTCGTCAAGCGACCCACTTGAGCTTTTCACTAAGCCAAGACGCAACCGCGTCCCCAAGTACATCCAGAGCGCCCCGCAAGCTACTAGGAATCCCACTGTTGGCCAGGGACCTCAAAAACAAATAGCCTAACTACTAGGAATCCCACCGTTCGTTTAGCGCTACCCAATACAAAAAGGGTTATCTCACCCTATGAACGCGACACACGTTCAATCCTAAGGGAAAACACTCCTTAATACTTAAGGTTGTCACACCCCTTACAAAGATAATGATTTGCACGAAGAAATGTGTGCAGCTAACAATAAGCTCTCTAGATAGAGCAGATACTACAATAAAGTCCTATGGCAAGATAATATTCTTTAAGAAAAAGCTAAGCTATAACACGATGATGATGATGAATTTTTCTTCTCAAAAGAATTTTCAAAATCTGAGATAAGGAGAAGAAGAAGAGATAGATGTAGTGAAGTGATGGTGTCCTTTTTCAAAAAGTAGAAGAAGCAACCAGGAAATCAAAAACGAATCATCCAGAAAAGGAAACAAATCATTCTGGGAATCAGATTTGATTTCAGCACATTTTTCAAAATTTGAATAAAATAATCGATTATTTTGGTCAGGTTAATCGATTACTTGCTCTCAGGTTTTTCACAAAAGTTGCAGCATTTGAATATAATCGATTAACAGTTGCAAGTAATCGATTACTGTCACCTAAATGACCAGTTCAAGGAAGTAATCCATTACAAGAATCTAATTAATCAATTACTTACTCTCTGGTTACAAGTTGCATCAAGTAATTGATTATTCCAGAAGGGGTAATCGATTACTCCACAATAAAAAAATAAATTTTCATGAAAAGGTTGTAACCAAAGGTTTTCGCAAAACATTTTTCACAAGGAATTTCCTGGAGCAGATGTTTAAAAAAAAGGCTTCTTCTAGGTTTTAAGAATAAAAACAAGTTTCATCATCATAACATTATAACTCAATGCTTTAGAGAATATTCAATGCCTTACAAAGATTTCTAAGCCTAAAGACTAGATCTTCAATAAGCATAACATCTTTGCAATCTTCAATGTACCTGAACCTATTAAGAACATATAAAAATATGTTGTGTCATCATCAAAACACCAAGAGGGAAACCATGAGTTTCAACACTCAGTTTCAACAAACACTACTCTTAGGTGAAAATAGTTGAACAACAATTTGCAATCTCTGTGGGACGATACTCGAGCTTACTACTCTATTACTTGTCGACTCTGTACACTTGCCGGTAGTCCAACAAGTTTTTGGCGCCATTGCCGGGGATTGAAATTCATTTCAATTTGTTTTGCGGCACTTAGAAGTAGTTTTTAGTGAAATTTATTTTTTTAGTTTTAATTGTTCTTTTTCGTTTCTTAACAGGTGTTGTGTAACCTCTTTATGCATTTGCGTTCTGTAACATCCCGTTATTTCTAATACTTTTAGTAAAATAATTAAATGATTTAATATGATGTTTTCAAGATTTGAGTCTCGGAATAAAATTCTGATTTCATCATTATATTTGAAATATGTTTTCTAGTCAAAATAAGTATAAATTTGTTATCATACGTTTTCCAAAAATAAAGTAGTACTTTTATTTAGTTTAATTAACATTTTGACAGGGAGCTCAAGTGGCAAGCCTTAGAGGCATTTTTATAAATAGTTTCTTTATAAAAATATGTTTAACTTAATATTTTGAGCGTCCCTGTAAATTTTCATAGTGTTCGGAGGCTGTTTCGTTTATAGCTTCTGAACTGGTTTAATATATTACCAGTATCAGTTATATATAATGATCTTCTATTTCAAAATTTTGAATTTTATATTTTATCAAGTTTAATATTACGACTGAGAAAATATATTTACTTTTAAATTTCTATAATTTTTCTTACGCAATAGCTATTCGGAGGGACAGGTAATTTTATTATTTTCTAATTAGTTTTGAGTAATTAAAAATACAATATTATTGTACTTAAATGTATTTTATTTTTAGGATCGTCAAACTTTTAGCTATAATCGAAAATACCTACACACATTGACCCACAAATGAGAACAAAACATAAAATATATATATATATATATATATATTTTTAATTTTTCCCCTTCTCCCTCACCAGATCATCCTTCGCGGTTATGCCAGAAGGTTCTGGTTCCTTTTAATTATTTATAGTTTCCAGATCTTCTTCACGGCTATGCTGGAAGGTTCTGGTCCTCTTATATATATATATATATATATATATATATATTATATTTCCTAAAGCTACCCAAATGCCCCACCCCCACCGTAGAACCAATAAAAGAAAAAGAAGGAAAACAAAAACAAAGAAAAGAAGAAAGGAAGAAAGGAAAAGAAGAAAGGCAGAGGGAGCGAGAGAGCGCAGAGGGCGATGGGGCAAACCCCATTTTTGAGCTCCTTTCCAATCTTAGGTACCTAATTTATTCGACGATCCGTCAATATTTTTATTATCTCTATATTTTCAAATAAAGAGATATTTTGGAGAAAAGTTATATATTTTTGTTGTATAATGATATATATTTATTATTTTGACAAAAATGAGTTTATTATATATATATTTTTAATGTTATAATTAGTTTTTACATATGTCCCTATTTAGATCCAACACGTTGTTATGGACCCTGACCCTGGAGTAAGTTGCAGTTATAAAAGTGGCTCGGTCGTTATTGCTAGGATTCTCAAGGTAAGGGGAGTCTCTTTTCCACACTTTGAGTTAGGGATAGTTATAGTTTATAATAGAATTTGGGTTTAATAGTTAGATTGGGTTGTGGGTATTAAATAAAAAGTTGATTAGAGTTGATTGGCGTGATTGTTATGTTTTTGGTTGATTTTGTTAAATTATCGATAATGTTTATGCTAATTCTTTTTATATATCATTAAAATAGGAAGTGAAGAACCCTAGGGAGCTAATTTATTTTATTGCACTCTGAGACATACCTGAGTATGTCGACTGACTAATTTGATTATTTGTTGATTGTTGGTTGTTATATATTTCCCTGTATATGTTTTACTGAATTTCTGGAATGAATTATGCTAACTAAGTGTTGAATGTATGTAATTACAACTAAATGCTAAATGAGTATAATTGTCAAGTATTAACCAGTTGTGATTAAATGCTAAGTGTGGATATTGGTAATTTGAGGTGCGATAGGAGTTTAATTAGGAATGTGTGATGTGTTGGATAATGTGTGGTAGTTATGGTTGATGTTTAAATAAATGGAAAAAGGGAACTTCAGTGCCCAGTACCGTACGGCTGACTGGGGCTGGAGATAAATAAATGGAAAAAAAGAACTTCAGTGCCCAGTACCGTATGGCTGGCTGAGGCTGGAGATAAATAAATGGAAAAAAAGAACTTCAGTGCCCAGTACCGTACGACTGGCTGGGGCTGGAGCTAAATAAATGGAAAAAAGGAACTTCAGTGCCCAGTACTGTACGGCTGGCTGGGGCTGGAGCTAAATAAACGGAAAAAAAGGAACTTCAGTGCCCAGTACCGTACGGTTGGCTGGGGCTGGAGCTAAATAAATGGAAAAAGGGAACTTCAGTGCCCAGTACCGTACGGCTAGCTGGGGCTGGAGCTAAATAAATGAAAAAAAAAAGAGAACTTCAGTGCCCAGTACCGTACGGCTGGCTGGGGCTGGAGCTAACCTTATGGAAATGGAAATGAAAATGGAAAATGAAAAGTGATTGAAATCCTGGAAAATGAATGGGGTGAATTTGTCGATCTATGACTTGACTTGACTATTATTCCTGAGTTTTTATTATGAGCTGTATACTATCTTTGATTCACTGTGTTGTGAAAAGGTTTCACCCTTAGTGGTTATCATTTTAGGTACTTGTGCAAGAAGTTTGAAGATCAGAGTGCGCAGCGAATAAGTCGAAAGAGGGGAAATCCAGTTGAAGCTGTGTATATTATGAATGATTTCCCCCAATGTGTATTATAAACTCGTTTTGTAAAAAGAAATGTTCAATTCACTATTTCATTTTAAACTTAAGTTTGTTAATCTTTTAATTTTAAATCGGGGTGTTACACGTTCTGCAGGTAATCGAGAAGCTCTGCGATTCGATCCTGAGTTGGAGTTGAGTGCAAAAAGGAGGAAGAAGCTAGCAAGGAAGGTGAGGAAAGAACAAGAGAGAAAGATGGCTAAAACAAACTGATCTACAACACCTCCGGTCAGGAAGACATTAACGTACTACACAACTGTGGATCCGGATGTAACACCCTAATTAATTTTACCCATAAAACGAAGATTAGGACTTAAAATTTTCTTTTTAGAAAGCGGCATAATAATAATAATAGTAATGATAATTCATTTCATATAATGATATGGACAGAGATCCAGCGGAAGACTAGTTCGTACAAAAGTTTAGCAAAACAATATAATTACAACCTCTGATTACACAAAATATAAGACCCAAAAAGAAACAGTGTTTCAGCTCGGCCAAATGGCCGAGACCTAAATTAATTCCCGACTCTATAGACCTACTCTCCCTGTGAGGGAGAGTGAACCTGCTCGGCCGGGGACTGCGCCTGCTCGGACTCGATACCTGAAAAATGGTAAGGAGGTGAGCATTACATAGAACTTAAGTAAGAAGTTTCTAATATGACATACCGAACTACCAAGCCAAACACAATTAAGCAATTAGCATATTAACAGGTATTCAATCAGATAACCTATCACATACAACAGCTTCATACTACTCGGTCCATGTTAGTTTTCCACTATATACTTACCGACCGTTTTTACTCCTACCTTTCCGATTATTTACCCTTGTACTCTTTCCTCAATTCCTATCCTCGATTACTCGGTCTCTATTTCCCTTCCTCGGGATCTGATTCCTTAGCTCAGTCCCTTTTCTTAACATTCATCTTTTACATATCTTACAATCTTTTTCTCTTCTCGACCGCCTACACCCAGTGCATGTCTTACACTATTTGGAGTCGGATTCAGGAGTGTCCATAACTGCGAGTACCCAGTACCCTTCTTACAGCTGCGCATCTCGGCGTCTTACACGATGAATGCACGCACCCAGTACGCGTCTTCTATAACCGGGAACACTACCACCGATTTCTTCTATGGAGTTAAGGAATGTCCATAACTGCGAGCACCCAGTACTCATCTTACAGTTGCGCGTCTCGGCGTCTTACGCGATCAATGCACGCACCCAGTACGCGTCTTCTATGACCAGGAGCACATCCCACCGATTCCGTGCTCAGAATCATGTGTGAGTCATAACTGCGAGTACCCAGTACCCGTCTTACAGCTGCACATACCCAGTATGCGTCTGACACGATCAATGCACGCACCCAGTACGCGTCTTCTATGACCAGCTCACACAACCATTTCTCTTTATTTACTCTTGTATTCCATTAAAACATTCATTATTCAGTTCCTCTCGGCTCAACCCTCTTGTTTTCCCTGTTCGCTCGTCCTCTCATTATTTCATTCCTTAACTAATATATTTTCTCCCTCCAGTAGTTAGCAACATTCCCCATAACCCATCTCGGCCTTTCACGCTCGGGCTACTGGCAGGTTTAAAAGTACAAACATAAGCAACAATTATCACAACTGATAAGCATTTATACAACAACAAAAAAAAAGACTAAATATATTTAGCAAGCATACCAATACTTCCACTTAGTTCAGGACTTCATGACTCTAGTTCATTTATTAGTTTTCTTCTTAGTTATTCATCTTCCTCTCTAGTATTATTCTATGTCTTTTTCCTAATCTAACACCCACTCTTAGTACCCGTTATGAACACACTAGCAACCCAAACCTAAGCTAAGGTAATACTCACTCCTTACTTCAACCCACAAGAGACAAGAGTTTGAGAGCTTGAGTGTGGATTCTTTACTGTCGACCTCTTAAGCTAGAACCCCTTGGACCGTTTCTCTCCTTGCTGCACTCTCAAACACAGCAAAGATACAGGGAATGTAACATCCTGACTTTTATACTTAAATACTTTACTTTTATTATAAAATATTTGGGGTTTTATAAAACTTTTGGCGGAGTTTACTTTAAAATATGGACTTTCCCCAAGTTAACTTTGTACCTGTCAGTCCATATCAGTTTATTTGTAACAAAACTAAAATTGCTCTGTAAGTGGTTGTGACTTACTTTGAAATAATTTAGAAAAAGGATATTTTTATATCCTCACAACCATTTGTACATTATCAAAATAATCATTCTTAGAAAGTCCCTTTTACAAAAATAGAAGTATCCTCAACTAGAGATAAATAGTTCAAATATAAATACAACTCTAGTTAATGGAAATAATTTACATTACATTATCCTAGAATGGTTGCAATATACATGAGACTACTAAAGTCTCAACATGTCATAACTCTCCTTATATAAGAGTATATCTTCTCGACACGGAAGCAGTGAGTATCTTTCTCCAATTGTACCTAAAATGGTCAACTTAAGGGGTGAGTAATTTGAATGATAATCAAGGAAAACACTTGAAATAACAGTAATAAGACATAACTAGACATACCCATACACATATACCCATATGCATTTATCCTATTCAAACCTACTATTTCTATACCTTAACATTTTACTATTCCTTTACACTATATATGTACACAATTCAGTATACAAAATCATTACATAACAATGCTTTGATGCTCAATCATATGAATATGAATGCTCTTTATACCATTATGGTTTAATTCCTGAATCCAATGTAACACTGTACCATTTAACTTTATCCACTATAACACTTTCATTGGATTCAGTGAATTAAACTCATTATATAACAATGAATGCACTTCTCCATTTCCAATAACAATAACACTTTTCAACCCTCACATACACCCTCCACTCTGGGGAAAAACCGACCAGGAGTAAGTATTTCTCAACCTCTATTTTGGTACTTCACCCCTTTAGGGTTCGTCATACTCGCTTGCACAGCACTTCACCCCTCTAGGGTTCGTCATGCAATTTGGATTGATTCGCCCAAATTGGCTCTAGCAGAAATCACCCTCAACTGGTCAAAACGAGCCAAAGTAATGGAATTACCATGGTTTGCGTAGAACCAATCCCCAACACGGGAAGCAAATCCGTGTCCTTTGTAGGATCAAAGATCTCCATGGTAATCCCAGTGATTTACTTTTGCCCTCATCAATCGTAAACGACGTATGTTTTTCCCCCGAACACCTATGGTCCACCTTACTCCTTGATGCACGTGTTTCTAGTTCATTTTTATCTGGCTTTTGTTAATCAAACCTTTAATACTTTATATCCAATTGGTTGGGTTCTCTAACTTAGGGTTATGGCCATATTATATATATAGTAACAATCACACATAACAACAATAGTGATCATACCCATGTCATACATTCATTTAGTTCACCATAAAATCCTAGGTCCATAACAATGCACTAATAATTATTTAACCGTAAGCAAACACATATTATTCTGAATTGACCAAAAGTTTCTATTCATTTCGTTTCATAACCATTATAGCAATTTATTACTAATCTAAGTCCTAAGTCCATAGCATGCATTCTCATACCCAACATATAAAACATATAAGGCATTCATCTCATATTCATCATACAAGGCATACAAGTCACACATACACATAACAAAATACATCTACTTATGCATTTATTACTATCACTAAGTCCCTTCCCTAATTAAAACCAAAGTATTCCCCCTTACCTCTTGAAGAGAAGAGGAGATCAAGAGAAATTTAGAGAGCATCGACACCCACTCCAAATCCTAGCTCCTTAGCACTCCAATCCTTGATACCTAGTGATCCCCAAGCTTCCTTGATGATTATAAGCCTCTATTCCATGGATTGCTCAAGTTGGGGTTTAGGGTTTGATTTGGGGATTTTGAGGGAAAGAGGGAAAATGAGATTTGAGAGAGGGAAATTAGTAGGGAATCATTAGGGAGATGATTGGTGGTGATGATTTGTTGTTATTTTGTGTTGTTTTGTTGATTTGCAAAACCCTAGGGCAGAGAGAGCAAGAAGCTCGAAGAAGAGGAAGACAAACAAATGAAAGTAACACTGAAAACTCGTGTTATTTGACTGATATAACAGGGGTTAATCGATTAACCAAAGTGATTAATCGATTAATACTTGTCAATAAAACATGGTTAATCGATTAACGCTGCCATTAATCGATTAGTGCCAGAAGGTGGCTAAAAACTTAATCGATTAATCCACACATTACTCGATTAGGGGCTGAACATTGCCAAAAACTTAATCGATTAACTCAAGGCTTAATCGATTAAGTGGTTCAACCCACCATTCCCTTGTACTTCAAATTGTCATAACTTCTTCGTTAACCGTCGGATCTTGCTCAAATTTTGAGACAAGCGTCCTAAGACACTCATCTTCACATCCAACGTTGGAATAAGGGTTTAGAGCTATGGATATTTTATCCCTAATTTCCTAAGATTCTATGTTCTTTAGATCATAATTAACTCTTCTAAAACTCATTTCTAAGCTAATTCTTCCTCATAAAACCTACCCTTAGCTAAATACTACATTCTAAACACATTCTAAACATCTCTTAGCATCTCTCAACAAAATAAAAGACTTGAAAACAACACCACCCATATCAAAATTCTATTAACTAAGGCACCTAATTATTTGGTAAAATCGGGGATGTTACAGGGAACGTTCGACGAGGCAGAGGAGATGAAGGAAAGTAGCTTCTAGTTTGTGAGTATTGATAGAGAAGAAGAGAGAGAAGAATACGTGAGTGAGAAGAGAGTATGTTGAACTGTTGGTGTTTGAGCTTTCAGAGAAGAGAGAGAGAGTGAAGAAGAAAGAGAATAAGAAGTGTTATTGTATTGGTTATGGATTTTCTTTTATTCCCCTATGGGAATTAATTGTGTGGTCCCTATTGGAGGATTCTTTGAGAAGCTTGAAATATGTGGATAAGATTCATTGGCTTCCAGGGGAAGTCACCAACAGTGACTTGAAAAGGACATAAAGTGGTTGACAGAGACATCTGTACAGAGGGCGTGAAAATCAAGAAACTAGCAACTCAGTTCGATCGTGACACGAAGAAGTAGAGGTGGAGAGCTTCGGCTTTGACACGGAGAAATAACAACAGTCCGAGTCTACTCTCGGTCAACACAGTGAGATCTGTTGAGGCCGGCTTACCCGAGTTGACGCCTGCACTAGACTTCGCGTTCCATCCTCATTTAGCTCGGCTGGGATCGGTCTGAGATCCAGCATTGCTAATGAGCATTTTCTTTCCCATTATTCCTTGCATTATTTTACTCCTATTATTGATACTTGTTGCCCATTTGACATTGATTAGCTTGATTTAGTGATTTAGAGTTTATTGGACTAATATTCCGAATATTGTTTAATTTGGAATTATTTAGCCTAATTAATTCTATTTCTATTTTCAGGTAATATTTGGCACAAGGACACTTTGGGAAGTTTGGAAATGAAGATTGAAGTATTGAAGTGAAGATTGTAATTTGCATTTAGGTCCCTTTTTAGTTGTAATTTTCAGAATAGTGTTTCTTAGGACATGGGCCCATGTTTTAGGCCCATTTTGTGACTAAAAGGAAGGGAAACTCGTGTAGCCTTACCACCACACTCCCATTTCATATTTCTCATTCTCTCTCTAGGTTAGAACTTATCTCTTGGCTCTCCTAAGTGGTGGTGGCTGCTAGGGTTTTGTTCTCCCCCCTTTCTACACGTTTTTCTTCATTTATGGCCATGGAAGGCTAAACTTCTAGGGTTAATCCCTTTGGTATTGTATTATCTACTCTTGAGCTCTTGTTATTAATGCAATTTCGTTTTCTCTTCTCTGTTTTCATGTTTATCAATGTGTAGTGGTTTGCTTAATTCCATTTCGTAGAGATAATACGTGAATATAAATGCTTAATTTGTATTAACTCGTAAAAACTCCAATTCTAGTTTCTTATGCTTAATTAGAAGTTAGAGTTTGGAGTGACAACTAGATTTTCGCTTAGAATTTGGTTGTCACGAGTTGGACAGAGGAGAGGAGAGGAATCGAACTTTAGTGAGCTAGGATTGAGTAGTGTACATAGCCAAAGGGGTTTGCCCGCTTTTGTTTCTGATTTTGTTAGTTTTAATATTCTGTTTTGTGTTTTGTTCTTCACATTTGTTACACACAAACCCCCCCCCCCCATTTTATTGCACACTACGTGTTTGATACTTGGCCTAGACCGATATTCGCTGGGAAACGACCTAGGATCACCTTCCTAGTACTACAGAATAAACCCCTTTTATTTTGATCGGGTACGGCCTCGATCAAAATTTGGCGCCGTTGTCGGGGACTATCGGTTCTTGCCAAAGATCATAAAGTAGTTAGTTAGATTAGTTAGTGTAGTTAGTGTGTGAATAAGCATTCTGATAACTGATTGAAAGTTGCCCTGTTTGCTGATTTGCTGTTTGGCATAACTGATGTTATTTTAGTGATTCTGTGAGTGCCATTCAACATAGCTGCGGGTGGAATTTTTGCACGAAAATTGGTATCCACACTTGTTTCATCATATATTAGTGTGTTGATGCATCACAGACACTCAGATAGGCACTGGTTGTGAGTTCCAGAAAAATTTTCCAAGTTTCAGCAGTACTTACTATAAATAGGCGTAACTTTTGATCAGTAACTCGGAATTTGACAAATTTTATATCAAATCGAAGGGAATTTTCTGAATAATCTGCTTTTTCAGACTTCGTCATAAAAACCCTTCGTTTGGATCCCGAAAAAGCCTGTTTACTATTTCTTTTTTATTTTACAAGTTCTATTTTCTTAGTTTTTGGTCACTGTTTTAATTATTTGACTTGGTTCCCTTTTGAATTTTGTCCTCAAACTTTTTGTGATATGTTTTCATGATTTTAGGGTGCTTAAAAAAATAAATAAAAAATTTTAAAAAAATAAAAAATTTTGTTGCCGATTTTGGTCATGCATATCTGTTACAGTATGCTATGGTTGATGTTGTTCTGTTCAGTACATGACTAGGGGCAACCCAAGTTATTTGCATCCTTACAACCCTGAAATTGATAGAACTTATCACAGATTAGTTAGACAAAATAGGAATAAGTCATTAGATAGTGAGTCAGAGTCATCTTATAGTCCTAATTCTGATTCTGTTTTTGTTTCTTCTATGCCTTCTGCTTCTGTTCAATCTGATTTTGTACATTGTGATAACATGGCTCAACCCCCACCAAGGGAAAGGACACTTAGGGAGCTGGCTGCACCTGACTTCACTATTGAAGACTCGTGTATCCGGTATCCTGATGAGGATGTTCCTTTTGAGCTTAGAACAGGACTAATCCATTTGTTGCCCAAGTTTCATGGTCTTGCAGGTGAGGATCCTCATAAGCATCTCAAGAAATTCCACATAGTGTGCACCACAATGAAACCTCATGATGTGCAAGAGGATCATGTCTGTCTCAGAGCATTCCCACATTCCTTAGAGGGTTTGGCCCAGTATTGGTTATCTGACTTGGCCCCTGGTTCCATCACAAGCTGGGATGACTTGAAGAGGGCATTTCTGGAAAAATTCTTCCCTGCAAATAGGACCACTGCAATCAGAAAGGAAATCTCTGGTATCAGGCAACAACATGGAGAGAGTCTCTATGAATATTGGGAGAGATTCAAGAGGTTGTGTGCTTCCTGCCCTCACCATCAGATCTCAGAGCAGCTGCTTATTCAATATTTCTATGAAGGTCTCAACTTTATGGAGAGGAACATGGTAGATGCTGCAAGTGGTGGTACATTGGGAGATATGACACCCTTACAAGCCAGGAGCAAAATTGAGAAGATGGCTTCCAACTGTCAGCAATTCCATGCAAGAAGCAACAGTGATGCAATAGTCGTGAGAGATGTAAATGATGTTGGTGCAGACTCGGGCAAGGTTGAGAAGCTTGAGCAGAAAATTGATTCACATACAACATTGGTCACACAATTGGCTGTCAATCAGAAAAAGATGATACTTCCTGCTAGAGTGTGTGGCATATGCACATCCATTGAGCACCCCACAGATGCATGCCCTTCCCTTCAGCAGCAACAACCGATGACCAGTGGTGACCAACCTGAGGCCTATGCAGCAAACATATACAACAATAGAGGCCCACAACAACACAATCATGACCTCTCTTCCAATAGATACAACCCTGGATGGAGGAACCATCCCAACCTGAAGTGGTTTGATCAACAACAGCAACCTTCTCCTAATGTTCCATTTCAGAACACCGCTGGACCGAGTAGACCACCATATGTACCTCATCCAATCCAGCAGCAAAGGCAACAACAGCATCAACAAGTGGTTCATCCTGTACCATCAGCCCCTCCATCCAACCAACCTACCTTGGAGGAGTTGGTGAGGCAAATGACCATGCAGAACCTCCAATTTCAACAAGAAACTAGAGCATCCATTCAGAGACAAGAGGCATCCATTCAGACTTTGACAAATCAGATGGGTCAAATGGCAACTTCTCTCAATAACTTGCAATCTCAAAATTCTGACAAGTTGCCTTCCCAAACAGTGATCAACCCTCAGAATTAGAATGTGAGTGCCATCAACCTGAGGTCAGGAAAGCAGATTGTCACACCCACACCACAACAATGATGCTCTAGCTTCCTCTAAAGGGAAGAGCCAAGTGGTAGATGAAGGCGAGCAAGCTAGCACCAAAGAGAATCATCCAACTCAACCTTCCTCGACTTCAACCAGAAACCCTGCTGTTGTCTTGCAACCTCCTCTCATTCCTCTTCCATTCCCACCAAGAGTGCCTCAAAACAAAAGGGTGGAAGAGGTGGACAAGGATATTCCTGACACATTCAGGAAGGTGGAAGTCAATATACCCCTTCTTGATGCAATAAAACAGATTCCAAGGTATGCGAAGTTCCTTAAGGAGTTGTGCACTCATAAGAGAAGACTCAAGGGTAATGAGAGGATAAGAATGGGAAGGAATGTCTCCGCTCTCATAGGTAAACCTATCCCTTACATTCCTGAAAAATGTAAGGATCCTGGAACTTTCTCTATACCTTGCATCATCGGCAATTTTAAGTTTGAAAATGCTATGCTAGATTTAGGAGCATCCATAAATGTCATGCCTATGTCTGTTTTTAAGTCTCTTTCTCTTGGTCCTCTTCAACCTACGGGTGTGGTGATTCAATTGGCAAATAGAAGTACTGCCCACCCCACAGGTTTGATAGAGGATGTCTTGGTTCGGGTTGAAGAGTTGATCTTCCCTGCTAATTTTTACATACTTGATATGGAAGATGACTCCCCCCGTAATGTTGTTCCTATTATTTTGGGGAGGCCATTTTTGAAAACAGCCCGAACCATGATAGATGTGCATTCAGGTTCAATTTCCATGGAGTTTGATGGCAGTGTGATCCGATTTGACATTTTCCATGCTATGAAACATTTTCCTGAGGATCACTCTGTTTTCCATGTGAACTTTCTTGATGATTTGATAGATGAGCATATGCTTGACTTTTTGCATCATGATTTTGAATTGCCATCTTTCACTGATTCATTTACTTGTCCATCATGCACTAACTCTGGATGGTGCACCGCATGCACTGAAATAGCTCAGTTTCTAGACTCTGCCACTGCATCTGATGATTCGTATGTTATAGATTCAGATTATGCTAACCCTAACCCCATATCTGTTATGCATGAGTCTGATTCACTTGTTCAGGTGCAGGCAGCAGAATCCATTTATGTTGTCCCTTTAGTTCCATCTGTTATGCAGGCACCCTCATTGGACCTGAAGCCCCTCCCTCCTCATCTCAAATATGCTTACTTGGAGGATGAGCATAAACTCCCAGTGATCATCTCTACCTCACTTTCTGTTGATCAAGAGGAGAAACTGCTGGATGTGATAAGAAAGAACAAGAGGGAAATTGGATGGACTTTAGCGGATGTTCCTGGAATTAGCCCCTCCATGTGCATGCACCGCATTTTGTTAGAGGAGGGAGCTAAACCAGTGAGACAACCCCAAAGGCGGTTGAACCCCCAGATTCTTGATGTGGTTAAGAAAGAGGTCACCAAGCTGCTCCAAGCGGGTATCATCTACCCAATTTCAGATAGCACTTGGGTGAGCCCGGTGCAAGTTGTCCTCAAGAAGTCTGGTGTCACAGTTGTCAAAAATGAGAAGGATGAGCTGATTCCCACTAGAGTGCAAAACAGTTGGAGAGTCTGCATTGATTACAGAAAGCTCAACCAGGCGACTCGCAAGGATCATTTCCCTCTCCCCTTCATTGATCAGATGTTGGAGCGCCTGGCAGGTAAATCTCATTATTGTTTCTTAGATGGCTTCTCTAGTTATTTTCAAATTTGCATTGCACCAGAGGACCAACATAAGACCACATTTACCTGTCCTTTTGGCACATTTGCATATAGGAAGATGCCTTTTGGCCTATGCAATGCTCCTGCCACATTTCAAAGATGTATGATGAGTATTTTTGCTGACTTGCTCGAGCATTGCATAGAGGTCTTCATGGATGATTTTAGTGTTTATGGCTCCTCATTTGATGCATGTCTTGATAATTTGACTAAGGTGCTTAACAGGTGCATTGAGACTAACCTTGTCTTGAATTTTGAAAAATTCCACTTCATGGTAGAACAAGGCACAGTCTTAGGGCACATTGTTTCGCACAAGGGCATAGAAGTTGACCCTACTAAGCTGCATGTAATATCACATTTGCCTTACCCCTCTTGCGTGCGAGAGGTGCATTCTTTTCTTGGTCATGCAGGTTTCTATCGCAGGTTTATTCAAAACTTTAGCAACATTGCCCTTCCTCTTTCCAAGCTGCTTCAAAAGGACGCCCCATGGGAATTTGGAGACCAATGCAAGAGGGCATTTGATGACTTGAAGAAGGCACTGACCACCACCCCCATCATCCAACCACCTGATTGGACCCTCACATTTGAGCTCATGACTGATGCTTCAAATTATGCTTTGGGAGCAGTTCTCTCCCAAAGGGTTGGTAAGCTGTCGCATGTGATTTATTATGCTTCTAGGACTTTAGATGCAGCACAGGTTAATTACACAACAACTGAAAAAGAACTTTTGGCTATTGTTTTTGCACTTGACAAGTTTAGATCATATTTGCTTGGTTCTAAGGTTGTAGTGTACACTGATCATGCTGCTCTGAAGTATCTTTTGAAAAGACAGATTCCAAACCTAGGTTGATTAGGTGGATGTTGCTCCTCTAGGAGTTTGATCTTGAGATTCAGGATCGGAGTGGTGCGCATAACCTTGTCGCAGACCACTTGAGCAGGATAGAGAGAGAAGAGGATGCATTTCCTATCCGGGATGACTTCCCAGATGAGCAGCTTTTAGCTTTGCATGTTTCACATCCCCCTCCCCTTACTCCTTGGTTTGCTGATATTGTAAATTATCTAGTTGCATATGTTTTTCCACCCTTGGCATCCAAAGCTCAAAGAGACAAATTAAAGAGCGATGCCAAGTATTATGTATGGGATGACCCCTATTTGTGGCGTTTTTGCAGTGATCAGGTCATTCGCAGGTGCATTCCAGATCATGAGATCCAATCGGTTCTCCAATTTTGCCATGCTTCACCAGTGGGAGGCCACCTTGGGACTCAAAGGACAGCACGAAAGGTGCTGGATTCTGGATTTTATTGGCCTACCATCTTCAAGGATGCAAGCAACATCTCCAGCTCATGTGAGCAATGTCAAAGAGCAGGAGGCGCCCTATCTTGGAGGCAACAAATGTCGCAACAACCTATGTTGTTCTGTGAGGTGTTCGATGTCTAGGGTATAGATTTCATGGGCCTCTTTCCTGTTTCTTTTGGTTTTTATTATATCTTACTTGCTGTGGATTATGTATCCAAATGGGTGGAAGCTAAGGCCACCAGGACTAATGATGCTCAGGTTGTTGTAGATTTTGTCAGGTCTAATATCCTTTGCAGGTTTGGCATACCTAGAGCCATAGTCAGTGATCAAGGCACACACTTCTGCAATAGATCCATGCAAGCTTTGCTCAAGAAGTATGGGGTTGTGCACAAAGTTTATACACCCTATCATCCCCAAACCAATGGGCAAACTGAGATTTCAAACAGACAGATCAAGCGGATTTTGGAGAAGATGGTGAAGCCTAATACAAAGGATTGGAGCACACGATTGGAGGATGCTCTATGGGCCCATCAGACCGCTTACAAGGCACCCATAGGGATGTCACCATATCGGGTTGTCTTTGGTAAGGCATGCCACTTGCCTGTGGAGATAGAGCACCGTGCATATTGGGCTGTGAAGCAATGTAACTTAGCTCTTAATCAAGCGGGTGAGGAGAGGAAGTTGCAGTTGAATGAGCTAGATGAGATCCGTTTGGAGGCCTATGAGAACTCCAAGTTATACAAAGAGAAGACCAAGAAGCTTCATGATAGCTCAATTTCCAGAAAGGAGTTCTTGGTTGGTCAAAAAGTGTTGCTCTACAACTTTAGGCTTGGACTCATGAGTGGAAAGCTCCGCTCTAAGTGGATTGGACCGTTTGTAGTCACCCAGGTGTTTCCTTATGGCACTGTGGAGATCAAGAGTGAGTCCACGGACAAGAGCTTCAAAGTCAATGGCCACCGACTCAAGCCTTTCCTAACTACTCCTACTTTGGATGATGCACCTGTGGAGGAGGCCTCACTGGTCGAACCCACCTTTGACCCACCATGATTTAGGGAGTCTTCTTTTCTCCTTCCTTACTCTTTTTATTGCACTTGCGTATATCTGCTGGCTGGTATATCTGTCTGGATTTTCTGGTTGTTTTACATTGCGGACAATGTGTGATTTAAGTGTGGGGGGAGAGTAGTTTAGGTTGCATATTCTTTCTTTGATTTTTTTTTAGGTTTTGCTTAGTTTTGGGCATTTTCTTGCATGTTTTTGCTTCATTTTAGTAGAGTTTTGGTATCTTGTGTCTGAATTCATGCATTTCTGTGTGCAAAGTTGCTTTTGATAATTAAGAGGTAGTAACACTGTGATAGAATTGTCCCTTTTGTGAAGATTTGAGCCTTAATTGTGGGTGGATTGCTATTTATGCCACCTAATTTTCTTCATGTGTGATTGCACTCTGGATTACTTGCACTCTATAACTTGACTTGACTCTTGTTGATACTTGATTGCTCATGCACATTTTGAAATGATTTAGGCACTTACTTTCTTGAATAAGCTATTAGCCATATGAGCCTACCTTGAATGAATGTATCCTTTGCTAGCCCCTTTGAGCCTTTTTATCCCTTTCCTTGTTCTTTAGCTCATTACAAGCCTATGACTGAAAAACCATGATTTTCCTAACCTCAGGGAATTTTGGAGCTTTGGAATTGTTTTGGGAATGGGTATTAGGTAAGAAGTGTGCTGTATGCTTCAATTGGTTGAGTTCTTGGTTTTGCCTCTTTGGTTGTTATAGCTATGGCTTCATCTTCATGCCATTTGTGTTGTTTCTTCTTTTCTTTTTGTATATCTCTCAAAAAAAATAGAAGACAAAAATACAAAAAAAAAATGCAAAAATAAAAATAAAAAAAAAGAGAAAAAAAAAAGAAAGTGAATAAATGGTTGTTGAGGCACAGAGGATTGGAATTAGTGGTTGTTGATTTTGGGGTGGATTTTGCTTACTTTTTACTTATTCCCCATTGCTCCTCTATTCCCTTGGTTTTAGCTACATTCCCATATTTTTATCCTACCTTGTCTTTGACCCCATTACAACCCTTAAAAGACCTTTTGATCATTTTGTGCATGTGTGTTGATAGTTGATGTTAGAGGCTTGTCAAGCTTATGGTTGTGTTTGTTTTTCATGATGTGCCTTGAGTGTAAATAATGATTAACCCCAAACACTTGAGTGTAAACACTTTTGAGTGATCCTTGTGAGTTTCTATCATCTTTGTGACTATCCTCTTGATGTCATTGGTTTCTATGCATACTTGAAGTAATGGGATGATGTTCACGGATGCTTTGACTCTTTGATCCGTAACCATTTTGTGTGCTTGAGTTTGCCCATTTCTTTGCATTTTGTAGAATTCATTGTGAAGTATGTAATCTCTTAGGTTTGCATTTCGTAGTTGTAGTCATCTTGTTGCATGATTCACTTTGGTGCATATTGATCTTCATAGTCCTATCTTTTGGTTTTGCCGAGGAGTGCAAAAGGATAAGTGTGGGGGTATTTGATGAGCATTTTATTTCCCATTATTCCTTGCATTATTTTACTCCTATTATTGATACTTGTTGCCCATTTGACATTGATTAGCTTGATTTAGTGATTTAGAGTTTATTGGACTAATATTCCGAATATTGTTTAATTTGGAATTATTTAGCCTAATTAATTCTATTTCTATTTTCAGGTAATATTTGGCACAAGGACACTTTGGGAAGTTTGGAAATGAAGATTGCAGTATTGAAGTGAAGATTGTAATTTGCATTTAGGTCCCTTTTTAGTTGTAATTTTCAGAATAGTGTTTCTTAGGACTTGGGCCCATGTTTTAGGCCCATTTTGTGACTAAAAGGAAGGGAAACTTGTGTAGCCTTACGACCACACTCCCATTTCAGATTTCTCACTCTCTCTCTAGGTTAGAACTTCTCTCTTGGCTCTCCTAAGTGGTGGTGGCTGCTAGGGTTTTGTTCTTCCCCCTTTCTACACGTTTTTCTTCATTTATGGCCATGGAAGGCTAAACTTCTAGGGTTAATCCCTTTGGTATTGTATTATCTACTCTTGAGCTCTTGTTATTAATGCAATTTCGTTTTCTCTTCTCTGTTTTCATGTTTATCAATGTGTAGTGGTTTGCTTAATTTCATTTCGTAGAGATAATATATGAATATAAATGCTTAATTTGTATTAACTCGTAAAAACTCCAATTCTAGTTTCTTATGCTTAATTAGAAGTTAGGGTTTGGAGTGACAACTAGATTTTCGCTTAGTATTTGGTTGTCACGAGTTGGACAGAGGAGAGGAGAGGAATCGAACTTTAGTGAGCTAGGATTGAGTAGTGTACGTAGACAAAGCGGTTTGCCCGCTTTTGTTTCTGATTTTGTTAGTTTTAATATTCTGTTTTGTGTTTTGTTCTTCACATTTGTTACACACAAAACCCCTCCCCCCCCCCCCCCATTTTACTGCACACTACGTGTTTGATACTTGGCCTAGACCGATATTCGCTGGGAAACGACCTAGGATCACCTTCCCAGTACTACAGAATAAACCCCTTTTATTTTGATCGGGTATGGCCTCGATCAATTGCCTTATCTGGTCGGCCCACGCTTCCTATTTCCCTCACAATACTATACCTATTTCTATGACTTCATTCTATTCTTAATCAAATTTATATTTAAATTTATTATTATATTAGATATTAAATCTTGGGATGTTACAATCCTCTCCCACTTACAGGAATTTCGTCCTCGAAATTCAGTCAGCGCCGAACAGCTGCGGATAGGACAGTTTCATCTTCCCTTCGAGTTCCCAAGTAGCCTCTTCTAAATTATTTCGATTCCAGATAACCTTGACCAAGGAGATCTCTTTTCCTCTGAGCCACCTAATCTGCCTGTCCTTTATTCTGACCGGAAGAACCTCGAAAGTCAGATTATCCTTTAATGGCAATTCGTCCACTTCTATCACACGCGAAGGATCGTGGATGTACTTTTTGAGTTGCGAAACGTGAAATACATCATGGAGTTTAGACAGATGTGGGGATAGTGCAATCCGATAGGCGACCGGTCTGATTTTCTCCAATATATGATACTGTCCGACAAACCGAGGGGTTAGCTTCCTTGATTTAATTGCTCGGCCAATACCCGTGATAGGGGACACTCGCAAGAACACATGATCTCCTGTACTGAAGTCCAGGGGCTTCCTCCTTTTGTCGGAATAGCTTTTATGTCGGTCCTGAGCTACTTTCATCTTTCCTTGTATCATTCGAATTTTCTCGGTCGTCTCCTGCACAATGTCGGGGCCAATTAACAAATTTTCTCCTATCTGACACCAGCACAGAGGCGTTCGTCATTTCTGACCATACAACGCTTCGAAAGGAGCCATTCCGATGCTCGAGGGAAAGCTGTTGTTGTAGGTAAATTCGACCAAGGGCAGAAGTGTTTCCCAACTCTCCGACTGTTCGAGTACACATGTCCTTAGCAACTCCTCCAGGGTCTGAATGGTGAGTTCGGATTGTCCATCCGTCTGAGGATGATAAGCAGTGCTGAACCTCAGCTTTGTACCCATGGCTTGCTGCAAACTCTGCCAAAATCGAGACAAGAAGCGAGGATCTCAGTCCGACACGATGCTGCTCGGAACACCGTGGAGTCTAACTATATCCTTTATGTACAACTGGGTCAACTTCTCTAGACTATACTTCATGTTGATCGGCAGGAAATGAGCACACTTTGTCAGCCTATCCACCACCACCCAAATAGCTTCACACCCAGATCTTGTTCTCGGTAGGCCTGAGACAAAATCCATAGAGATGTTGTCCCACTTCCATTGTGGAATTTCCAAAGACCTGAGCTATCCGCCGGGCCTCTGGTGCTCGATCTTGGCCTTTTGACAAACCAAGCACCGAGACACATAATCAGCCACGTCCGACTTCAACTTCTGCCACCAGAATAACCTCTTCAGATCTTGGTACATTTTTGTGGCTCCCGGATGAAGACTCATCTTCGTCTTATGGGCTTCCTCCATTATATCTCTTCGGACTTCGAAGTCCATGGGGATGCAGACTCGGTCCCGAAATAGTATGAGACCGTCTGATCCCTTGGTGAAGTCGGGTTCATCCTTGTCCCCTGCTCTTTCCAGTAATTTCTGGAGCTCCGAGTCGGCGGCCTGTCTTTCCTTGATGAAGTCCACAAAGTCATTTGTCACTTGCAACATCTCGAGTACAACACTATTTTCCTTCTTCTGTACTCCGAGATTGAGATCGCTAAATTCCTGCATCAATAGCATCTCTCGGACCATCATATTGCTCAGATGAAGGCTCTTTCGGCTCAAGGCATCGGCCACCACGTTGGCTTTTCCAGGATGATACTGCAGACTGAAGTCGTAGTCAAACAGATAGCCGAGACTCTTATTGTCGCTAAACACATCAAATTTCGTGCCATACAGATAATGCCTCCAAATTTTAAGAGCAAACACCACGACAGCCAATTCGATATCATGAGTGGGATAATTCTGTTCGTGTTGCCGAAGCTGTCTAGAGGCATAGGCCACCACTTTTCCTTGTTGCATCAATACACAGCCGAGACCTTGCTTCGAGGCATCACAGTACACATCAAACGCTTTGGTCGGATCCGGCAAGGTCAACACTGGTGAACTCGTCAATCTTCTCTTCAGCTCATGGAAGCTTTGCTCGCATTCTTTGGTCCACTGGTAAGGCACATCCTTTTTGGTTAACGATGTCAGCGGAAGGGCCAACTTAGAAAACCCTTCAACGAACCTTCTATAATACCCTGCAAGACCGAGAAAACTCCTGATCTCAGTTACCGAATTGGGTCTCTCCTACTTAAGCACAACTTCCACCTTAGAGGGGTCAACCGCAACGCCTTGCTCGGATATCACATGACCGAGAAAGTGAACCTCTTTGAGCCAGAAACTGCATTTCGAAAACATGGCGTAGAGCTCTTTGTCCTTCATAATTTGCAACACCACCCTCAAGTGTTCCTCATGCTCGCTCGGACTTTTGGAGTAAATAAGGATGTCGTCAATGAAAACTATCATGAACGAATCCAAATAGGGTCGGAAGATCCTATTCATGTAATTCATAAAGATGGCAGGGGCGTTGGTAAGTCCGAAAGGCATGACAACATACTCGAATGCCCGTATCTCGTCCTGAAAGCTGTCTTTGGAATATCTTTCGCTCAGATGCGGATCCGGTGGTATCCTGATCGGAGGTCTATCTTTGAGAATACTGACGCTCCCTTAAGTTGGTCTAACAAATTGTCAATCTGCGGGAGGGGATATTTATTCTTCACTGTTACTGCATTAAGCTTCCTATAATCGGTGCACATCCGGAGACTACCGTCCTTCTTTTTAACAAACAGAATCGGAGCTCCCTAAGGTGACACACTCAGGCTAATCAGCTTTTTGGCCAAGAGTTCCTCCAATTGCTTCTTAAGCTCTTCCAGCTCGGGAGGTGCCATTCGGTACAGTGCGATAGAAATTGGGCCTGCTCCCGGGACAAGATCGATACGAAACTCTACTTCTCTTCTTGGTGGTAAGCCAGGCATTTCATTCGAGAAGACTTCTAGGAATTCGCCGACTACAGGGATTTGATCTATACTTAGTTCCTCTGTCGCCTCTAAAACTGCAACAGACGAATCACTGAAGATCACAGTCTTCTTACGGAAATCGAGCAGAACATGGTGTTGAAACATTCAGTCCTTGCTAAGGATAATATCTAGTCTAGTCGGAGGCAAGAAAATCAGGTTGACTTTAAACTCTCGGTCTAATACTTGGATAGGACACTCCAAGCACATTTGGGAGGTGATCACAGAGGAATTGGTAGGGGTAGAGATGGACAACTTATAAGGCATTTCTACTGGGGATAATTTCAGCTTGTTCATACAGTCGAGAGAAATGAAAGAATGTGTTGCTCCACAATCAAATAACACGGCACAAGGAATGCTATTTACTCGACAAGTGCCTCAGATCAACTCATCGGCGTCAGTCACTTCTTCGCCATCCATGGTGTAAACTTTGCCTCTCTGTACTGGTCCACCAGTCTGCTGATCCCTTGCAACATTAACTTCCTCTTTCACAATATTCTCGGTACACCTAGCTGCAAAGTGTCCATGCTTGCCACAGCGAAAACAGGATCCTCTTGCTCTGCTCGGATCCAGATTCCAGCATTCTCCCTTGTGCTGCTTTCCACAGTGCTGACAGATCGGATAGGGGCCAGGGACAACCACCATCTGACCACCGCTCCTTGGTACTGTTGGTGCCTTGGAGTTCAGATTCACATAGGGGGCTAACCTCTGAATGACTCCTTTCCCCCTAATCGGCCCCACTATTTTCTGCGTCGACTTGTTTCGCTTTCCGTCGACCTTCCTTCTGAGCCCCTTCTCATACGTACTAGCCATATTCACCAACTGCGAGAGATTGGCCACATTCTGATACTCGAATGCAAGTCGAATATCATCACGGAGACCAGACTCGAATTTGATGCATTTGGTGCGTTCGTCAGCATCTCGGTAGCTTCCCGAATAGCAGATCAAGTCCTCGAACTGAGCCGCATATTCCCCGACACTTAAATTCCTTTGCTCCAGCTTGAGAAAGGCGAGCTCCTTATCCCTCCTAACATCTAAAAGAAAATACGTGTCGAGGAAACGGGTTCTGAACAAGTCCCAAGTAATTTCTTGATTAGCCGCTTCCAAACCCCAACGTTGCTGCTCCCACCAGTGCTCGGCTTCGCTAGCCAGCACAAACTCAGCCAGCCTCACCCTGTAATCGTAGGGCGGCTGCAGGGATCGGAAAATATTCTCAATTTCTTGGAGCCATCTCTAAGCTCCATCTGGATTGTAGCCCCCTTCGAACCAAGGCGGTTCATTCTTCCTAAATCGGCTCATCCAGTCGATCTCGACCAGAGCCGGTGGTGGAGGCTGAAGGGCTGCAGCTACAGCTGCTGCGGCCATGGCTATGTTCTGGGCAAGATTCTCAGCCTGGTTCTGCTGAGCTTGCGCTTGGTTTTGCTGCAATTGAACTAGAGTTTCCAAGATAGCAACAATTCAGTCATTATCAGCTCTTCTCCCAACCATACTGCTTGGTCATGGAGGAAAAGCCAATTAATGATCAAATAATAAAATCATAATGTATGTATATATATATATATATATAAACTCTATTGACTAGCCTAGACACTTAATTCTACTTATCTGTTACTCTCTTGGTGAGTAACCACCGGAGTCACTTGCAACTCCACTAGGCCGAGGAGAAACTGCTCTGATACCAAAAATGTAACACCCTAATTAATTTTACCCATAAACCGAAGATTAGGACTTAAAATTTTCTTTTTAGAAAGCGGCATTGTTGATACCCAAAATATGACTACCCAATTTCATAGCCAGGCCCAAGTCCACTAAACACACCAAAATACGGGCTGAATCAAAGAACTGCGGACAAGGAGTAACGACGAAGAAGGGCGTACTTGGGGTATGCGTTCGCACACGAAGGCGCAACCCACTCCCAGGAAGCACACAAGCAGACAAAGAGCCATCCAGCTCCCCACGACACGTGCAGCTTGCACATGAAGCTAGAGGGGAATCTTTGCTCACCTCACCTAGGCCCTTCCCAAGAAAGAGACGGAAATGGCATGCCTTGTATGCCTTCCTTCCCCAGCCATTAATGGAAAGCTTGAAATGGCAAAAGGAAAAATTGGCACCTGATAAAGAAGGAGGGAGGCAGCAACAAAGAAGGAAAAGCTGCGTGGACCAATGGATAAAGGAATAAGGCCAGTAACCAGTGGATAAAAGGGGTGTTATATAAAGATGCCACCATCAATCAAAGGGGCAACGTCAAGAAACATAGAAACAACACACAGAAATAATACCCAAACACATTGCTCCCTTCTCTAAGTTCCAGAGAAGAAACGATGAAAAGAGAGACCGGAACGTGGAAAGAGTGAAGTGAGCAACAAGAGCGCTCATCCCCCTTCCTCACCACCATCATAAAGAAACCTCACCACCATGGTCAATCTTCTACAAGTACGAGCCCTGACCTCTACTGCAGAAGGCGTACTGAATAGCGAAGGTGCACCCTACCATAGTTAAAACAATAAGTAGCGGTGTCCCCTTTCTTGTAATATCTGTAGCATTTGTGCGCCTTCGAGGCCATAATTTCATTAAGTTTACAAACCCATTAATCTCTGTATAATTATATCTTTTGCAATAAAAAGATCCGAAACAATTTGGCGACTCCGCTGGGGAAGCTATGGCTTCCAGTAGTGAAGGAAATGGAAATAGCAGCATCCAGAAGGTGTTCGTTGGGGCTGCTGCGACAAAGGCGACCCCTCCAACTTAGGCCTCAATCTCTGCGCTGGTAAATCCAGGAGTCACTATGGGTGTCAGGAGACTAAACTTCAGCCCAGTCAACCAGGGGAGCGACAACGCCAACTCTCCATCTGACACTCCAGATGATGACCAAGAGCACCCCGAGGAAGAGCCCAACAGCGAAAGAGAGAGATTGAGCCACATCAAGATCCCTCACATGGAAGGGGATCAAAACACTCAGGTGGTGATATCAGCTGTAATCCTCAACTCCCTGATGTCCAACCAGAGCGCACTGGCTGACATGGTGGCAGAGTACAAGGTGCAGACCGCAAAGGCGAAAGAGGAGAACGAGGCCTTGAATGCAAAACTAAGGGAAGAAGAGGAGGTGCGCAGGGGAGCAGAATTGGTGAAAACAAGGGCAAGGCTGGAAAGCGAGTTTCGGTACGAGGCACACGGGGGACAAGGCGGCATGGAAGAAGCCCCCGTGACACAAGAAGAACTAAAGCGCATCCTTCAGGTGCACAAGGAAGGAAATAATCTGGTAATAGACTTAAACCCTCCTTTTACTGCTGACGTAGTTGCCTATCGTTATCCCCCAGGATATACACCCCCTGCTTTCCAAAAGTTTGATGGAACCGGAAGCGCACGAGAGCATCTAATGACCTATGTGGATGATCTGGGAATTCATAGCGCAGACCATTGTTTAAGGCTCAGGAAGTTTTCAAAATCTCTCACTGGGCGCGCCTTTACTTGGTATTCTAAGCTGCGACCAACTTCCATTCACACCTGGGAGGAGATGACTGTAGAATTTTGCAACAAATTTCTGGAGGAAGAACGCGCCATCCACATCATGGACCTTGGATGTGTCAGACAACGGGCAGGAGAGGGCCTAGTACCCTTCATCAAGCAGTATAGAGACAGAGCGCTTCACTGAGAGACCCATCCCGAGGCGGACCTAGTTTATGGGTGCATCAAAAGCATCGAAGATGGATCACAGATATTCCTGGCGCTCAGTAAGATCACTACTTTTTCTGAGCTGCTGGGAAGAGCGCTTGATGTCTCGGAGGCGATGAGAAAGTAAGGAAAGATAACTAAGGAGAAAGCCGCTTTCGATGTAAACGCTGTGGATGATAGGAGAAAAAAGAGTTAAAGGGCCATGCCGCCTCCAAGAAGCTATGGGAAGAGGGAACCTCCACCAAAACTCCCAATATCTAGAGAGCTCACATATCAGTTGGTAGAGGAGTGGCTAAAGGAAGGCATCCTCACTGAGAGAGCAGAAAAGCGTCTGCTGACTCGTCAGGAATATGAAGACCCTGAGTTCTGTATATTGCACAGGCAAAAGAGTCACGGAACCATGGATTGCTACGTCATCAGAGGGGTTTTCCAAAAACAATTGGCAGCAGGGAAGGTATTACTGCCAGAAGGCGACGCAGAAGAAAGTCTGGGCGTTCTTCCTCCGCCTAGGCATGATGTGAATGTCATTATGTCTAGCGGGGATGACCTCTTAGAAGAAATTGAAGAGGAGGAGGTAGTAGAGGAAGAGCTGAGAAGAGGACTCGTAAAGACCAGGGGGTTCAGAGCTCTATTTGATAAGTTGAGGTTGGGAGCGGATGTGAGAAACGAAGCAGCGCACACTCTGGCAGATGTAATAGTAAGAAAAGGCAGTAATGCCAGCGCTGCATATGCACCGGCGACTAGGGTGGCCAAGGCGCACGCCTCGGCGGTAATGTATAAATAGCCACAACAGTCCCACCCAGGATTTTGTCACAATAGGCCGTTGTACGTAGAGGCTGTGATGGAAGGCGTACGCGTAAGGCGTGCCCTCATAGACAATGGTTTAGGGGTAAACATCATTCCCACCTACATCTTTGCAAAACAAGGGATACCCAAGGAAAGGCTCAAGAAAACAGAGACTGCACTAAGCACCTTTAATGGGGGCTTGGTCACGGCAAGAGCGTGCGTCGTGATCAACCTTGAGGTGGGGCCCATCAAGACACTAAACACCTTCCACATTGTAGATGGGGACCCCAGTTACCACATTTTGCTAGGCCGCCCCTGGATTCACTTACATAGATGTATTCCTTCCACATTACATTAGTGCGTGAAGTCCATGTACAAGGGGCAGAACATTGAGATCCCGACAACAAAGGCACCCTTCGAAGCGTCAGAGTTACACCTAATTGATGCATCAACATTTGATGAACTGGCTCCCCCAAGGGTTACTGGGATAGGGAGAGATTCAAAAGTACAGATCAAAGGGAAAGAGAAAGCAGAGGAACCTGGGAAAAGGGTATCAGTGTTCAAGAGACTTCGTCAGCCAGAAGGCGTACAAGGGTCAGGGTCAAGACCAAACTCAAGTTACAGAAGCAGCACCTTCCTCGTGGAGGGTCTAGGTGGGCTATCCTATAGGAACTCGAGGGGCCAGCCAAGCCCAAACTAAGAGACTTGGCTAGCCCCACCCTCATGAGCGTCATAGGAGGGGAAGCAAAGTCCGCTTTGCAGGAGGAGGTTATGCACGCTCAGGAACAAGGGAATGAAGCCGATGGTCCAGAACAGCTAGAAGAAGTCAACGTGGGTGAAGAAGGCGAGCATAGGCCACTTTTCATCGCCTCTTCGCTCACTCAATCAAAAAAAGCAGAATTGGTCGCCTTATTGAAGGAGTTTTGAGAAGCATTCGCCTGGGGATATGAAGAAATGCCAGGACTCAGCCTCAGACTAGTGACACACAACTTGGCAGTAAAGGCCGACGCCGTGCCAATAAAGCAGCCGCCTAGGAAGTTCAGTCCAGAAATCGAAAAGGCGATCAAAGATGAAGTTGAGAAGTTGTTGAGGGAGCTTTTCATCAAGCCCATACAACACCCGACCCGGTTGGCCAACATAGTCCCCGTGAAGAAAAAGAATGGACAGATTAGGTGTTGTGTGGATTTCAGGGACCTAAACAGGGCGTGCCCCAAAGACGACTTCTCGTTGCCGCACATTGACAGTATGGTGGATGCAACGGCCAAGCACGAGCGCTTCTCGTTCATGGACGGGTTCAGTGGTTACAACGAGATAAGAATGGAAGAAGGAGATGAAGAAAAGACCGCCTTCAGGACACCGGTGGGTAACTTCTTCTATGTGGTTATGCCATTCGGGCTCAAGAACGCCGGAGTAACGTATCAAAGAGCAATGACAACAATATTTCATGACATGATGCATGACACAGTGGAGGACTATGTTGATGACATAGTAGTCAAGTCAAGAAAGAAAGAGAAACATTTGGGACATTTGAAAGTTGTCTTCATCAGATGCAAAAGATACAAACTAAGGATGAACCCTCTTAAATGTAAATTCGGAGTTTCCTCTGCAGACAATGTGTGATTTAAGTGTGGGGGGAGAGTAGTTTAGGTTGCATATTTTTGCTTTGATTTTTTTTAGGTTTTGCTTAGTTTTGGGCATTTTCTTGCATTTTTTGCTTCATTTTAGTAGAGTTTTGGTATCTTGTGTCTGAATTCATGCATTTCTGTGTGCAAAGTTGCTTTTGATAATTAATAGGTAGTAACGATGTGATAGAATTGTCCCTTTTGTGAGGATTTGAGCCTTAATTGTGGGTGGATTGCTATTTATGCCACCTAATTTTCTTCATGTGTGATTGCACTCTGGATTACTTGCACTCTAGAACTTGACTTGACTCTTGTTGATACTTGATTGCTCATGCACATTTTGAAATGATTTAGGCACTTTCTTTCTTGAATAAGCTATTAGCCATATGAGCCTACCTTGAATGAATGTATCCTTTGCTAGCCCCTTTGAGCCTTTTTATCCCTTTCCTTGTTCTTTAGCTCATTACAAGCCTATGACTGAAAAACCATGATTGTCCTAACCTCAGGGAATTCTGGAGCTTTGAAATTGTTTTGGGAATGGGTATTAGGTAAGAAGTGTGCTCTATGCTTCAATTGGTTGAGTTCTTGGTTTTGCCTCTTTGGTTGTTATAGCTATGGCTTCATCTTCATGCCATTTGTGTTGTTTCTTCTTTTCTTTTTGTATATCTCTCAAAAAAAAATAGAAGACAAAAATACAAAAAAAAATGCAAAAATAAAAATAAAAAAAAAGAGAAAATAAAAGAAAGTGAATAAATGGTTGTTGAGGCAAAGAGGATTGGAATTAGTGGTTGTTGATTTTGGGGTGGATTTTGCTTACTTTTTACTTATTCCCCATTGCTCCTCTATTCCCTTGGTTTTAGCTACATTCCCATATTTTTATCCTACCTTGTCTTTGACCCCATTACAACCCTTAAAAGACCTTTTGATCATTTTGTGTATGTGTGTTGATAGTTGATGTTAGAGGCTTGTCAAGCTTATGGTTGTGTTTGTTTTTCATGATGTGCCTTGAGTGTAAATAATGATTAACCCCAAACACTTGAGTGTAAACACTTTTGAGTGATCCTTGTGAGTTTCTATCATCTTTGTGACTATCCTCTTGATGTCATTGGTTTCTATGCATACTTGAAGTAATTGGATGATGTTCACGGATGCTTTGACTCTTTGATCCGTAACCATTTTGTGTGCTTGAGTTTGCCCATTTCTTTGCATTTTGTAGAATTCATTGTGAAGTATGTAATCTCTTAGGTTTGCATTTCTTAGTTGTAGTCATCTTGTTGCATGATTCACTTTGGTGCATATTGATCTTCATAGTCCTATCTTTTGGTTTTGCCCAGGAGTGCAAAAGGATAAGTGTGGGGGTATTTGATGAGCATTTTATTTCCCATTATTCCTTGCATTATTTTACTCCTATTATTGATACTTGTTGCCCATTTGACATTGATTAGCTTGATTTAGTGATTTAGAGTTTATTGGACTAATATTCCGAATATTGTTTAATTTGGTATTATTTAGCCTAATTAATTCTATTTCTATTTTCAGGTAATATTTGGCACAAGGACACTTTGGGAAGTTTGGAAATGAAGATTGAAGTATTGAAGTGAAGATTGTAATTTGCATTTAGGTCCCTTTTTAGTTGTAATTTTCAGAGTAGTGTTTCTTAGGACTTGGGCCCATGTTTTAGGCCCATTTTGTGACTAAAAGGAAGGGAAACTCGTGTAGCCTTACCACCACACTCCCATTTCAGATTTCTCACTCTCTCTCTAGGTTAGAACTTCTCTCTTGGCTCTCCTAAGTGGTGGTGGCTGCTAGGGTTTTGTTCTTCCCCCTTTCTACACGTTTTTCTTCATTTATGGCCATGGAAGGCTAAACTTCTAGGGTTAATCCCTTTGGTATTGTATTATCTACTCTTGAGCTCTTGTTATTAATGCAATTTCGTTTTCTCTTCTCTGTTTTCATGTTTATCAATGTGTAGTGGTTTGCTTAATTTCATTTCGTAGAGATAATACATGAATATAAATGCTTAATTTGTATTAACTCGTAAAAACTCCAATTCTAGTTTCTTATGCTTAATTAGAAGTTAGGGTTTGGAGTGACAACTAGATTTTCGCTTAGTATTTGGTTGTCACGAGTTGGACAGAGGAGAGGAGAGGAATCGAACTTTAGTGAGCTAGGATTGAGTAGTGTATGTAGACAAAGCGGTTTGCCCGCTTTTGTTTCTGATTTTGATAGTTTTAATATTCTGTTTTGTGTTTTGTTCTTCACATTTGTTACACACAAAACCCCTCCCCCCCCCCATTTTACTGCACACTACGTGTTTGATACTTGGCCTAGACCGATATTCGCTGGGAAACGACCTAGGATCACCTTCCCAGTACTTTCTATCACACGCGAAGGATCGTGGATGTACTTTCTGAGTTGCGATACGTGAAATACATCATGGAGTTTAGACAGATGTGGGGATAGTGCAATCCGATAGGCGACTGGTCTGACTTTCTCCAATATCTGATACTGTCCGACAAACCGAGGGGTTAGCTTCCTTGATTTAATTTCTCGGCCAATACCCGTGATAGGGGACACTCGCAAGAACACATGATCTCCTGTACTGAAGTCCAGGGGCTTCCTCCTTTTGTCGGAATAGCTTTTATGTCGGTCCTGAGCTACTTTCATCTTTCCTTGTATCATTCGAATTTTCTCGGTCGTCTCCTGCACAATGTCGGGGCCAATTAACAAATTTTCTCCTATCTGACACCAGCACAGAGGCGTTCGGCATTTCTAACCATACAACGCTTTGAAAGGAGCCATTCCGATGCTCGAGGGAAAGTTGTTGTTGTAGGTAAATTCGACCAAGGGCAGAAGTGTTTCCCAACTTTCCGACTGTTCGAGTACACATGTCCTTAGCAACTCCTCCAGGGTCTGAATGGTGAGTTCGGATTGTCCATCCGTCTGAGGATGATAAGCAGTGCTGAACCTCAGCTTTGTACCCATGGCTTGCTGCAAACTCTGCCAAAATCGAGACAAGAAGCGAGGATCTCAGTCCGACACGATGCTGCTCGGAACACCGTGGAGTCTAACTATATCCTTTATGTACAACTGGGTCAACTTCTCTAGACTGTACTTCATGTTGATCGGCAGGAAATGAGCACACTTTGTCAGCCTATCCACCACCACCCAAATAGCTTCACACCCTGATCTTGTTCTCGGTAGGCCTGAGACAAAATCCATAGAGATGTTGTCCCACTTCCATTGTGGAATTTCCAAAGACCTAAGCTATCTGCCGGGCCTCTGGTGCTCGATCTTGGCCTTTTGACAAACCAAGCACCGAGACACATAATCAGCCACGTCCGACTTCAACTTATGCCACCAGAATAACCTCTTCAGATCTTGGTACATTTTTGTGGCTCCCGGATGAAGACTCATCTTCGTCTTATGGGCTTCCTCCATTATATCTCTTCGGACTTTGAAGTCCATGAGGATGAAGACTAGGTCCCGAAATAGTATGAGACCGTCTGATCCCTTGGTGAAGTCGGGTTCATCCTTGTCCCCTGCTCTTTCCAGTAATTTCTGGAGCTCCGAGTCGGCGGCCTGTCTTTCCTTGATGAAGTCCACAAAGTCATTTGTCACTTGCAACATCTCGAGTACAACATGGTTTTCCTTCTTCCGTACTCCGAGATTGAGATCGCTAAATTCCTGCATCAATAGCATCTCTCGGACCATCATATTGCTCAGATGAAGGCTCTTTCGGCTCAAGGCATCGGCCACCATGTTGGCTTTTCCAGGATGATACTGCAGATTGAAGTCGTAGTCAAACAGATAGCCGAGACTCTTATGGTCGCTAAACACATCAAATTTCGTGCCATACAGATAATGCCTCCAAATTTTAAGAGCAAACACCACGGCAGCCAATTCGATATCATGAGTGGGATAATTCTGTTCGTGTTGCCGAAGCTGTCTAGTGGCATAGGCCACCACTTTTCCTTGTTGCATCAATACACAGCCGAGACCTTGCTTCGAGGCATCACGGTACACATCAAACGCTTTGGTCAGATCCGGCAAGGTCAACACTGGTGAACTCGTCAATCTTCTCTTCAGCTCTTGGAAGCTTTGCTCGCATTCTTTGGTCCACTGGTAAGGCACATCCTTTTTGGTTAACGATGTCAGTGGAAGGGCCAACTTAGAAAACCCTTCAACGAACCTTCTATAATACCCTGCAAGACCGAGAAAACTCCTAATCTCGGTTACCGAATTCGGTCTCTCCCACTTAAGCACAACTTCCACCTTAGAGGGGTCAACCGCAACGCCTTGCTCGGATATCACGTGACCGAGAAAGTGAACCTCTTTGAGCCAGAAACTGCATTTCGAAAACATGGCGTAGAGCTCTTTGTCCTTCATAATTTGCAACACCACCCTCAAGTGTTCCTCATGCTCGCTCGGACTTTTGGAGTAAATAAGGATGTCGTCAATGAAAACTATCGCGAACGAATCCAAATAGGGTCGGAAGATCTTATTCATGTAATTCATAAAGATGGCGGGGGCGTTGGTAAGTCCGAAAGGCATGACAACATACTCAAAGTGCCCGTATCTCGTCCTGAAAGCTGTCTTTGGAATATCTTTCTCTCGGATGCGGATCCGGTGGTATCCTGATCGGAGGTCTATCTTTGAGAATACTGACGTCCCTTAAGTTGGTCTAACAAATTGTCAATCCGCGGGAGGGGATATTTATTCTTCACTGTTACTGCATTAAGCTTCCTATAATCGGTGCACATCCGGAGACTACCGTCCTTCTTTTTAACAAACAGAATCGGAGCTCCCCAAGGTGACACACTCAGGCTAATCAGCTTTTTGGCCAAGATTTCCTCCAATTGCTTCTTAAGCTCTTCCAGCTCGGGAGGTGCCATTCGGTACGGTGCGATAGAAATTGGGCCTGCTCCCGGGACAAGATCGATACGAAACTCTACTTCTCTTCTTGGTGGTAAGCCAGGCATTTCATTCGTGAAGACTTCTGGGAATTCGCCGACTACAGGGATTTGATCTATACTTAGTTCCTCTGTCACCTCTAAAACTGCAACAGACGAATCACTGAAGATCACAGTCTTCTTACGGCAATCGAGCAGAACATGGTGTTGAAACATCCAGTCCATGCTAAGGATAATATCTAGTCTAGTCAGAGGCAAGCAAATCAGGTTGACTTTAAACTCTCGGTCTAATACTTGGATAGGACACTCCAAGCACATTTGGGAGGTGATCACAGAGGAATTGGTAGGGGTAGAGATGGACAACTTATAAGGCATTTCTACTGGGGATAATTTCAGCTTGTTCATACAGTCGAGAGAAATGAAAGAATGTGTTGCTCCACAATCAAATAACACGGCACAAGGAATGCTATTTACTCGACAAGTACCTCAGATCAACTCATCGGCGTCAGTCACTTCTTCGCCATCCATGGTGTAAACTTTGCCTCTCTGTACTGGTCCACCAGTCTGCTGAGCCCTTGCAACATTAACTTCCTCTTTCACAATATTCTCGGTACACCTAGCTGCAAAGTGGCCAGGCTTGCCACAGCGAAAACAGGATCCTCTTGCTCTACTCGGATCCAGATTCCAGCATTCTCCCTTGTGCTGCTTTCCACAGTGCTGACAGATCGGATAGGGGCCAGGGACAACCACCATCTGACCACCGCTCCTTGGTACTGTTGGTGCCTTGGAGTTCGGATTCACATAGGGGGCTGACCTCTGAATGACTCCTTTCCCCCTAATCGGCCCCACTATTTTCTGCGTCGACTTGTTTCGCTTTCCGTCGGCCTTCCTTCTGAGCCCCTTCTCATACGTACTAGCCATATTCACCAACTGCGAGAAATTGGCCACATTCTGATAATCGAATGCAAGTCGAATATTATCACGGAGACCAGACTCGAATTTGATGCATTTGGTGCGTTCGTCAGCATCTCGGTAGCTTCCCGAATAGCGGATCAAGTCCTCGAACTGAGCCGCATATTCCCCGACACTTAAATTCCTTTGCTCCAGCTTGAGAAAGGCGAGCTCCTTCTCCCTCCTAACCTCTTAAAGAAAAAACTTGCCGAGGAAACGGGTTCTGAACAAGTCCCAAGTAATTTCTTGATTAGCCGCTTCCAAACCCCAACGCTGCTGCTCCCACCAGTGCTCGGCTTCGCTAGCCAGCACAAACCCGGCCAGCCTCACCCTGTAATCGTAGGGCGGCTGCAGGGATCGGAAAATCTTCTCAATTTCTAGGAGCCATCTCTGAGCTCCATCTGGATTGTAGCCCCCTTCGAACCGAGGCGGTTCATTCTTCCTAAATCGGCTCATCTAGTCGATCTCGACCGGAGCCGGTGGTGGAGGCTGAAGGGTTGCAGCTGCAGCTGCTGCGGCCATGGCTATGTTATGGGAAAGATTCTCAGCCTAGTTCTGTTGAGCTTGCGCTTGGTTCTGCTGCAATTGAACTAGAGTTTCCAAGATAGCAACAATTCGGTCATTATCAGCTCTTCTCCCAACCATACTGCTTGGTCATGGAGGAAAAGCCAATTAATGATCAAATAATTAAATGATAATGTACGTATATATATATATATATATATATATATATATAAACTCTATTGACTATCCTAGACACTTAATTCTACTTATCTGTTACTCTCTTGGTGAGTAACCACCAGAGTCACTTGCAACTCCACTAGGCCGAGGAGAAACTGCTCTGATACCAAAAATGTAACACCCTAATTAATTTTACCCATAAAACGAAGATTAGGACTTAAAATTTTCTTTTTAGAAAGCGGCATTGTTGATACCCAAAATATGACAACCCAATTGTAAAGCCCAATTACATAGCCAGGCCCAAGTCCACTAAACATACCAAAATACGGGCTGAATCAAAGAACTGCGTACAAGGAGTAACGACGAAGAAGGGCATACCAGGGGTATGCTTTCGCACACGAAGGCGCACCCCACTCCCAGGAAGCACACAAGAAGACAAAGAGCCATCCAGCTCCCCACGACACGTGCAGCTTGCACAGGAAGCTAGAGGGGAATCTTTGCTCACCTCACCTAGGCCCTTCCCAAGAAAGAGACGGAAATGGCATGCCTTGTATGCCTTCCTTCCCCAGCCATTAATGGAAAGCTTGAAATGGCAAAAGGAAAAATTGGCACCTGATAAAGAAGGAGGGAGGCAGCAACAAAGAAGGAAAAGCTGCGTGGACCAATGGATAAAGGAATAAGGCCAGTAACCAGTGGATAAAAGGGGCATTACATAAAGATGCCACCATCAATCAAAGGGGCAACGTCAAGAAACATAGAAATAACACACAGAAATAATACCCAAACACATTGCTCCCTTCTCTAAGTTCCAGAGAAGAAACGATGAAAAGAGAGACCGGAACGTGGAAAGAGTGAAGTGAGCAGCAAGAGCGCTCATCCCCCTTCCTCACCACCATCATAAAGAAACCTCACCACCATGGTCAATCTTCTACAAGTACGAGCCCTGACCTCTACTGCAGAAGGCGTACTGAATAGCGAAGGTGCACCCTACCATAGTTAAAACAATAAGTAGCGGTGTCCCCTTTCTTGTAATATCTGTAGCATTTGTGCGCCTTCGAGGCCATAATTTCATTAAGTTTACAAACCCATTAATCTCTGTATAATTATATCTTTTGCAATAAAAAGATCCGAAACAATTTGGCGATTCCGCTGGGGAAGCTATGGCTTCTAGTAGTGAAGGAAATGGAAATAGCAGCATCCAGAAGGTGTTCGTTGGGGCTGCTGCGACAAAGGCGACCCCTCCAACTTAGGCCTCAATCTCTGCGCTGGTGAATCCAGGAGTCACTATGGGTGTCAGGAGACTAAACTTCAGCCCAGTCAACCAGGGGAGCGACAACGCCAACTCTCCATCTGACACTCCAGATGATGACCAAGAGCACCTCGAGGAAGAGCCCAACAGCGAAAGAGAGAGATTGAGCCACATCAAGATCCCTCACGTGGAAGGGGATCAAAACACTTAGGTAGTGATATCAGCTGCAATCCTCAACTCCCTGATGTCCAACCAGAGCGCACTGGCTGACATGGTGGAAGAGTACAAGGCGCAGACCGCAAAGGCGAAAGAGGAGAACGAGGCCTTGAATGCAAAACTAAGGGAAGAAGAGGAGGTGCGCAGGGGAGCAGAATTGGTGAAAACAAGGGCAAGACTGGAAAGCGAGTTTCGGTACGAGGCACACGGGGGACAAGGCGGCATGGAAGAAGCCCCCGTGACACAAGCAGAACTAAAGCGCATCCTTCAGGTGCACAAGGAAGGAAATAATCTGGTAATAGACTTAAACCCTCCTTTTACTACTGACGTAGTTGCCTATCGTTATCCCCCAGGATATACACCCCCTGCTTTCCGAAAGTTTGATGGAACCGGAAGCGCACGAGAGCATCTAATGACCTATGTGGATGATCTGGGAATTCATAGCGCAGACTATTGTTTAAGGCTCAGGAAGTTTTCAAAATCTCTCACTGGGCGCGCCTTTACTTGGTATTCTAAGCTGCGACCAGCTTCCATTCACACCTGGGAGGAGATGACTGTAGAATTTTGCAACAAATTTCTGGAGGAAGAACGCGCCATCCACATCATGGACCTTGGACGTGTCAGACAACGGGCAGGAGAGGGCCTAGTACCCTTCATCAAGCAGTACAGAGACAGAGCGCTTCACTACAAAGAGACCCATCCCGAGGCGGACCTAGTTTATGGGTGCATCAAAAGCATCGAAGATGGATCACAGATATTCCTGGCGCTCAGTAAGATCACTACTTTTTTTGAGCTGCTGGGAAGAGCGCTTGATGTCTCGGAGGCGATGAGAAAGTAAGGAAAGAGAACTGAGGAGAAAGCCGCTTTTGATGTAAACGCTGTGGATGATAGGAGAAAAAAGAGTTATAGGGCCATGCCGCCTCCAAGTAGCTATGGGAAGAGGGAACCTCCACCAAAACTCCCAATATCTAGAGAGCTCACATATCAGTTGGTAGAGGAGTGGCTAAAGGAAGGCATCCTCACTGAGAGAGCAGAAAAGCGTCTGCTAACTCGTCAGGAATATGAAGACCCTGAGTTCTGTATATTGCACAGGCAAAAGAGTTACGGCACCATGGATTGCTACGTCATCAGAGGGGTTTTCCAGAAACAATTGGCAACCGGGAAGGTATTACTGCCAGAAGGCGACGCAGAAGAAAGCCTGGGTGTTCTTCCTCCGCCTAGGCATGATGTGAATGTCATTATGTCTAGCGGGGATGACCTCTTAGAAGAAATTGAAGAGGAGGAGGTAGTAGAGGAAGAGCTGAGAAGAGGACTCGTAAAGACCAGGGGGTTCAGAGCTCTATTTGATAAGGTGAGGTTGGGAGCGGATGTGAGAAACGAAGCAGCGCACTCTCTGGCAGATGTAATAGTAAGAAAAGGCGGTAATGCCAACGCTGCATATGCACCGGCGACCAGGGTGGCCAAGGTGCACGCCTCGGCGGTAATGTTTAAATAGCCACAACAGTCCCACCCAGGATTTATACACAACAGGCCGTTGTACGTAGAGGCTGTGATCGAAGGCGTACGCGTAAGGCGTGCCCTCATAGACAATGGTTCAGGGGTAAACATCATTCCCACCTACATCTTTGCAAAACAAGGGATACCTAAGGAAAGGCTCAAGAAAACAGAGACTGCACTAAGCACCTTCAATGGGGGCTTGGTCACGGCAAGAGCGTGCGTCGTGATCAACCTTGAGGTGAGGCCCATCAAGACACTAAACACCTTCCACATTGTAGATGGGGACCCCAGTTACCACATTTTGCTAGGCCGCCCCTGGATTCACTTACATAGATGTATTCCTTCCACATTACATTAGTGCGTGAAGTCCATGTACAAGGGTCCGGACATTGAGATCCCGGCAACAAAGGCACCCTTCGAAGCGTTAGAGTTACACCTGATTGATGCATCAACATTTGATGAACTGGCTCCCCCAAGGGTTACTGGGATAGGGAGAGAGTCAAAAGTAAAGATCAAAGGGAAAGAGAAAGCAGAGGAACCTGGGAAAAGGGTATCAGTGTTCAAGAGACTTCGTCAGCCAGAAGGCGTACAAGGGTCAGGGTCAAGGACCAAACTCAAGTTACAGAAGCAGCACCTTCCTCATGGAGGGTCTAGGTGGGCTATCCTCTAGGAACTCGAGGGGCCAGCCAAGCCCAAACTAAGAGACTTGGCTAGCCCCACCCTCATGAGCGTCATAGGAGGGGAAGCAAAGTTCGCTTTGCAGGAGGAGGTTATGCACGCTCAGGAACAAGGGAATGAAGCCGATGGTCCAGAACAGCTAGAAGAAGTCAACGTGGGTGAAGAAGGCGAGCATAGGCCACTTTTCATCGCCTCTTCGCTCACTCAATCAGAAAAATCAGAATTGGTCGCCTTATTGAAGGAGTTTCGAGAAGCATTCGCCTGGGGATATGAAGAAATGCCAGGACTCAGCCTCAGACTAGTGACCCACAACTTGGAAGTAAAGGCCGACGCCGTGCCAGTAAAGCAGCCGCCTAGGAAGTTCAGTCCAGAAATCGAAAAGGCGATCAAAGATGAAGTTGAGAAGTTGTTGAGGGAGCTTTTCATCAAGCCCATACAACACCCGACCTGGTTGGCCAACATAGTCCCCGTGAAGAAAAAGAATGGACAGATTAGGTGTTGTGTGGATTTCAGGGACCTAAACAGGGCGTGCCCCAAGGACAACTTCTCGTTGCCGCACATTGACAGTAAGGTGGATGCAACGGCCAAGCACGAGCGCTTCTCTTTCATGGACGGGTTCAGTGGTTACAACGAGATAAGGATGGCAGAAGAAGATGAAGAAAAGACCGCCTTCAAGACACCGGTGGGTAACTTCTTCTATGTGGTTATGCCATTCGGGCTCAAGAACGCCGGAGTAACGTATCAAAGAGCAATGACAACAATCTTTCATGACATGATGCATGACACAGTGGAGGACTATGTTGATGACATAGTAGTCAAGTCAAGAAAGAAAGAGAAACATTTGGGACATTTGAAAACTGTCTTCATCAGATGCAAAAGATACAAACTAAGGATGAACCCTCTTAAATGTAAATTCGGAGTTTCCTCTAGGGACTTCTTGGGTTTCAAGGTCCACAAAGAAGGCGTATCAGCTGATGCAAGGAAAGTCAAAGCGGTAAGGGAAATGAGGGCGCCCCGTACCAAGAAAGAGCTACAACATATGATGGGCAAGCTGGGATACATCCGCAGATTCATACCAGCCTTGGGAGAATTGATGGGACCCATGAGGGGGCTTCTTAAAGGAAAGAAGACCTTCAAATAGGAAAAGGCACACCAGGACGCTTTCGACAAGATCAAGAAGGCTTTGGCATCCCCTCCAGTAATGATACCACCGCAAAAGGGAGTGCCACTCAGAGTATACATGGTCGTAATCCAAACAGCAGTGAGCGAACTCTTTGCGCAAGAAGTTGAGGGCGCAGAACGTCCCGTCACCTACTAGAGCAGGATGTTAAAAGGAGCAGAAACCAGATACTCCGCCCAAGAAAAGCAGTGTTTGGCTCTGGTATACTGTAACACCCCAAAATTTTAATCCCTGATTAATGAAATGTTAATTATAAAATTTATTATAATTAATTATTTCTATTTTAATCCTTGATTAAAATTCTGTGTTATGTATTTAGGGAATGTGTGTGCATTTATTTAATAAATATAATTATGCAGGAAATAAATATTTTTGCACATTAGTCCCTGAGTTGGGACCTAGAAGCAATTATAGGAAAGGTTTTGGAGGGAAAGTAAATAAAATTATTATTTTTCAAAAACTGGTCAAAACACTCGAGTATTTTCTCGACTACTCGAGTATTTTGGACAGAGTTGCACGAGTTAGTGCGTTTGGTGAGTCACCACCACCGATTCCCTCTCGTTGCCACGAATACTCCATCCTCAACACTTCAACGCAGTCGTGTCGACATGCATGAGCTCGATTGAGGTTTATAAAAGCCATCCAAACCGAATTGTTGAAGCATTTTGGCCAAATTCTTATGTGTTGCTGGAGCTAGGGTTCCTGAGTTCTTCACTTCGATTCTCCCTCTGTGTTCTGATTCAAATCACAAACCATACACCAATACAAAGCTCACATCTCGAGCTTTGTATAGACACCAAATTTGTGCACTGAGTGTGAGTGTGTTGGTAGAATTGAAGCTTGGAAGTTGGAGCTGTTTTCTGTCAAGTGGGTTCTGGAGCTTACTTTGATCCCTGATTTTGGTAAGCTCACGAGTTCTTTGAGTCTCAATTTGATTTCTATAGTTAGTAGATGTTGCATAGAGTTTAGAAATTCTAATTTCCCCAATTTTTATCTCTGTTTCATATGTCAACCAATTCCATTTTGGACCTTCACTCAAAACTGTCTTGCATGTGATGCTTGAAGAGGTTTTGGTGCTGTGGATCTTTTTCTTGCAAATTCTCTTGTTGATTCACGTCTGTAAGGTAAGGAGAAGTCTTTCTATTCACTAGATAGAGTTTAAATTCCATGATTTTCATTAGAGAGCCACCAAGAGGCTCTAAGGGCTTAGATTGAATAGGGAATATGGTTTGGAGACCAAATGATGCTCTATGGCTGTGTTGAGCAAGTCTCATATGTTGCATGCAAGTTATTTTGAACATAAAATCACAAGTTTATTGAGTATTATGTTAATTGATATGTTAAGTTGTGAAATTATATGTTTTATGCATAATCTTGTGATTCCCTGTCAAATCTGTTATTTGATGTGTTCTAAGGGTTTAGACATGTTCAATATGTGTTGTATAAACTCTGTTGATCATTGGATTGGACTAGAAATGATTAGAATTGAAAATGGCATGTTAAAAGCAAGTTTCCAGTCTGTTCTACAAGAAAAGACTCGAGTACTTGGCTTGATACTCGAGTAAATTTTTGATAAAACAATGTATTTTGTGTTAGAACACTCGAGTACCATGCCCAGAACTTGAGTATCGATTGATGCATGGGGATATATTATTGTAAATCACTCGAGTAATGCAGGAGTCATTCGAGTGTTCTGGAATTGATGAAGAACACTCGAGTAACTCAGGAATCACTCGAGTATTTTTATGAATCTGAAACCCAAATCCCCAGAAAGGCATGAACAACTCGAGTAACTAAGGATTACTCGAGTAATCTTGAAATAACTGAAGAACACTCGAGTATTCTGAGGAACACTCGAGTATTTTACCCAGATAATTAAAAATACCATTTTTAATTCTGAATCATTGGTTAATACTTAAATGACAATAATCCAAGTGATCTAAGACCTAAAGGAAATTGATTGATGATATGATAAATTTTCGTTTGAATGACGAGATGCTGCTCGGGTGGCACGTCGAGTATTATTAACAAGAAAAACATCAATCAATTCCTTTAAGCAAAAAATAATGCATTCATTTTGGAGTTTGGATGATACACTACAACATTTTTGACTTTAGGCAACACTTAAAATTTCAACGGTTGGAAAACCGTTGCTTATACATTGAATTAGCAACGGTTTTTTCTATGTTGCCATTTGATACCAAAAGCAACGGTTTTCGTACATATATGTTGAGAACGACCTATGCTTCTATATAGGCAACGGTGTCTTAGTCATTGATAGGAAAAACCACATGTTTTCCACCGTTGCCTAAAAATTCACTGAAAAAACCGTTCCTGAAGCTATCTAATCTCGCCAAATTGCTTGGAGGGCCAAATTAAATTTTCTTAGCGCCAATTAATTTGATGATGCGCCAAAAAATTGGAGGGCCCAATCTACCAAAATTCACAACATAAAACACAGCCTCCACCGTACCATTTTATCAAAACACAACAAAAAACATACATACCCTAACCTCCACCGTTCTATCAAAACCCCAACCTCCACCGTTCGACCGCCTCCAGCCTCCAGCCTCCACCGTTCAACCAGCCTCCAACCTCCACCGTTCGACCGCGTCCAGCCTCCAACCTCCACCGCTCATTCCGCCTCCACCTCTCATTCCGCCTCCAACCTCTGCTGATGTTCTCACTCTGCCTTTGCTCTAACCTCAGCCTTGGACTTCGTTCTCCACCGCCACCGGCGACCGACAACCTTCGACCTTCAGTTGGTGAGTATTTACTTTTCAATTTCGTGCTCTCTCCAGTGACATTGTTGCTTTTGCATGTTAAGCTAAGCCATTTCTCATTTTTCTCTAATTTCATAATCCCTATTTTCTCCATTTCAAATTCGCTACTGGTTTTGGATCATAGGAAAAAGGGCGACTTTTTTGTTATCATATTTTTTACTTTACTTATATTTCACCTCTATTTAATCCTAGGCAGCAAGAAAGAAAAATGAGTAATCAAAAAGATGGAAGAGAATAACATCAAATAGGAGGAGAGAAATTGCTGCTACAATTTGGTTTCAAAATATAATTAACTTAATCTTCAAAATAAACAGTAAAAAAGGTGAAGTTGTGATGGTATGAGTAAAGGATGATGACCATGACAATTTGAAATTACTGCCCTTCCCTTTGAATCCTATTAAGGTTTTATGAGTGGTATTTGAATCCTATTCATTCACTTCTGCTTTGTGATGGTTAAGTTGGAGTCTTTTTCGTGCAGCCATGAGGAACACATTAGTTAAATATAATTAAAATTAATTAGACAGAAAATTGTAGATTTAAGTAGCTTCAAAATATGTCACTATATATCCTTTTCAGGAGACATGGGATATAACATAACATTCCAAATACCACACTCATGACTCATTACAAAGTACTTGAACTAGCAATTAACTCAATTTTTAAGTACTAGACTTGTTCAATCATCTAGGCTAATACTCCAACAAGAAAAACATCAATTATATAAGAATACTCTCCACCTTAGTTGGTTTTAAGAACTGGCCAAGACCATTAGTCAATGCTGATGATGAGATCAAAGAAGCTTTCAGTATGCTGAGACCCTGTAGGAGCAGCAGCAGCAGCAAAATTAAAAAGGCAACATATTCTTTATGGTAAACAAGAAAAAAAATTGATGGTCCATGGAAGAAGTTGTCAATTTTTTTTGAATTGCCATATTGGGCATATATTACTTTACGTCATAATCTTGATGTAATGCACATAGACAAGAACATATTGGACAGTATTATTGGCACTCTTTTGGAAATCTTGGGGAAAACGAAAGATCACCGGGAAGCTCGTTATGATTTACAAGATATGGGAATCAGAAAGAATCTTCATCCACAAGATATTGGTGAAGGTCTTGTACAATTTGCAAAAGCATGTTTCTCTATGACTTCGGTAGAGAAAGCTATTTTCTGTGGTGTTTTAAAGGCTGCTAAGTTACCATATGGTAGTGCATCTAACATTTCAAGATGCGTGAATGTTGCTGAAAAAAAAAATATCTGGTTATAAGAGCCATGATGCTCATTTCATGCTTCATTACTTGTTGCAAATAGCAATCAGATGCACAATGCCTGATGAGGTGGCTGAACCTCTTATTCGACTTTGTTCCTTTTTCCGCGCTCTTTGTCAGAAAGTTATCCAACCAGAAGATTTGGATTACTTAGAAGCAGAGATTGCGGAAGTACTTTGTCAACTAGAGATGATTTTCCCTCCTAGTTTTTTTGATATAATGGTCCACTTGCCTATTCATTTAGCAAATGAGGTCAGGTTAGGTGGTCCGGTTCAATTTCGATGGATGTATCCCCCAGAAAGATCTTTATGTAAGCTTAAGACTTATGTTCGTAATAGAAGTCATCCAGAAGGTTCTATTGCTGAGGGGTATTTGGCCGAAGAAGCTTTAACTTTTTGCTCAAGATATTTGCATAAAACTGTGGAAACAAGTTTGAATAGAAAGAGTAGAAACGGTGATGATGTTGAGCATGGTGAAGGAGATACTAATGATTACTTTTCAAACCCCGGTCATCCTTTAGGCGGGAAGAGAAAGGGTAAACCATTTTCTCTAGATTCCAAATCAAAAGCACAAGCCCATCGATATCTCTTATTCAATTGTGATGATGTTCAAGACTTCATCAGGTAACTCAGTTGGTTATATTATTTTTCATCTATAAAACCATTTTTAGATAAATAGTAATTAGTAATGTTGTCATTGTAGAGAGCATGGTGACACTGTTAGTAATCACACTAAAAGACGAAGGTGGACCAAGGCCAAAGCTCAAAGTCAAGATTTTGGTGAATGGTTCAAAACTCGTGCATTGAAAGATGACGTTTCACCTAAACTTAAACAATTTTCCAGAGGGCCAAATACTGTTGCAAAGAGGTTTTCAGCTTATGCAATCAATGGATATAGATTTCATACTCTAGCTTGCGAGAAAGGTTAAGACATCGTCCTACGATGATTCCGGAACCTCATTTTAGACAATTGATGTCTTATTGGTCAAATACTACTGTCCAAGTAAGATAATTATTTGGCTATTTGATTTCAAGTCTAATTTTTATGCTCTATCTTCAACTTGTTCCTCTATAATGCAGGACATTAGCAAGAAAAATGCTATGAACAGGACTAAGCAGAAATATATGCATCGCATGGGACCAAAAAAATTTGCTAGAGTTCGAAACGAATTGGTAGTATATTATTTATGTGTTTGTTCAGGGGTTATAAATTTCTATACCCAATTTCAATAAGCTTTATCCTAATCAATATTTTTTGTGCTCAAACAACTAATGCAGCGTGTACAAAAGGAGAATGAAGAGGATGTATGTCAAGCTGAAATGTTCATCGTCACTCGCCAAAGCCGAAAAGGAAAGAACGTGGATCCAGAAACAAACACTGTTGTTGTAAGTTTAACTTAAAACAAACATTGACTTTGATAAATCTGCTCTGTATTTGTCTCTTGTTTGTACTACTGGAGAGTTGTATCTTTTATTGATTGTTTCCTTGTATATCATGTGCTGATTTAGGCTTCATTATGATTAGTGCTGATTTAGGCTTCTTTTAGTGAATGTTTTTATTCTTTATTATAGGATAAAAACAGAAACCCAAGTGAGTACAACCCAAGTGCAAACAATTTTATAATTGAGTAATCTCTTTGTATTTGCCTGAATTGAAAGCATTTTTTTGTCATTTGAAAACCTGTTTTTTATATACAGGGAGTTAATCTGACAACTTTCACATATGAAATTATTTGTTAATCCAAATTCATACAGCCATTATTTTATTTTTTGTTTTTTTTAAATCACAATATATCTTATATTATAAATGAGTCATGCAACACATTCTTCTTCGACTTCTTAGCAACCAACCTTGCCAGCAGCTCATCCATTGCTAGAATAATATTTGAGTAATTTGAAAGAAGGTTTATTTAGTATGAAATCCATAGAAGGTTTTGCTCTGCTGAACTTGAGCTCCATAGAAGGTTTATTTATATTAGCTGTAGCTGGTTTATTCTGGTAGATAAGATCAATTGGGATAAGCTGAAAGAATGTGCATATTTTGTTATATTTGGTAGAAGGTTTCCGATTTCACTTTTGTTTCATGATTCACTTCCCATAAACTCATGTTTTTACTTATTAGGATAAGCTGAAAGATTCACTTCAAAACTCAACCGAAGCTGCTGGGCAAACTTTTCAATCAATATTTGGCAAAGAAAAGCCAGGCAGGGTGCGTTGTTTTGGAAGAACTATCACACCAACAATGTTAAAAAAAACCAAGAAATTGCTGCTGTCAAGAAAGAATGTGCTGGGAAGATTAATAGCTTGTCTAAGAAGGTCGAAGGATTAGAAGCGCTCTTAAAATGTGTGTTGAAGCAAACAAACCCGAATTTGGATGATGAGGCTTTGAATAATATAATGGTTGGAGCCTTGGGTAGTGAAAACAGCGCGACACATCCTTCTTCTACCTCAACCCATTTTCCAAATGAAGAGGTATAACCTATTATGTCTGTCTGTGTGAGCATAATTTGTAATGATATTTAGATTCTCTATTCTTGACATATATATTTCTTTTTCCATATTGCAGCAAAATTTGAATGTTGAGGAAGACCAAGCTGAAGATGAATAAGAATGATGTCATTGGCAATGCAAGAATCTTCTACCAAGCTGGATTATATTTAAGCTGTTTTTTTCTTTTTTGAAGTTTATCAAAAATTTATGTTAATTAGCAAGTACTTAATTTAGTTTTGTATGTACTCTTTGGATTATGGAGCAAAAATTTATGTTAATTAACAAGTACTTAATTAGCAAGTACTTAATTTATGGTGATGATTATAATTTAATTTGATTATGTATATTACTGCTCAATATAATTTTATTAAAATTGTTGCATATAGAGCAAACCTAAAATAAGTGTTGCCTATGTGAAGTTGTCAGTAGTTGTATAATTCTGAAACATAATGCAACAGTTTTATCACTGTTGCATGTGCTTAAAAGAAAAAAAAACTGTTGCTGATTAAAAGGCAAAGGCAACGGTTTTATTAAAAAAATCGTTGCATATGCTGAACAAAAAACCGTTGCTGTTTATAGAGAAACCGTTGCATATTTTGTAAGAAGAAACCGTTGCTGTTTATTGTAAAACTGTTGCGCATTAATACCAAAAAACCGTTGCTATTTTTCGCAAAACCGTTCCATATTATGTACAAAAAACCGTTGCTATTTATTGTAAAACCGTTGCGTATTATGTACCAAAAAACCGTTGCTGTTTATAGAAAAACCGTTGCATATTATTTACCAAGAAACCGTTGCTGTTTATGAGTCAAAGGGCAACGGTTTTCTGAAAACTGTTGCCAAATGCAAAAAACCGTTGCCTTTGACAATAGGCAACGCTCACCTAGAGAACAGTTTAAAAACCGTTGCCTATACTTTCAGCAACGGTTTTTGTGCTTTATGCAACGGTTTTTTGCCGTTGCAGAAAATTAAAAATGTTGTAATGATAGATCGTTTATCATGTTTTGGTAACATGTGGAGGGCCTCTGGGAGTGCCAATTGACGGCTCGCTTGATGACACGTTATGGTTGACGACGTGGTCGGCTTAGTGAGATGCCGATATGGTTATACCGTTTGGATAACGGGCCGTTTGGATGATGGGACGTGCTCGGGTGGCATGGATTCCAAGCTTGTCGTGTACATTCTTGGTGAATGTACGAATGTTGTACACCTAGGAGAACAACGCACTGTTGAGTGCTGGACGAAGTAAAGGATGGACGTCAGAGAGTGACATAGAATGATGGAGATAGGTTTGAGAGCTAAGTTCATTCATCATGCCACTCATTTAATCTAATGTTGATAAATGAAACAAGTATGAGCATCCTACTTGCATCCTATATCTGCTAAATGCTAAGTGTGATTGTTGTTTATTGTTGCATGTATATACCTTCACATTGTATACACATTTATGCTCTATTGATTATGTGTATAGAAATGCTTACCCCTATGCCCTTGTAGGTGATGTCACGTTACATTGTTTGCATCGAGATCTGGCCACTTCCTAGTGGTACATGGATCTATGAGGACCATCGCGCGGTGTTCGAGGGAGAGGTAGAGGTTACCTTCTACCACCCGAACCCGCTGATTCAGTTTCGTCCTTGTAGATTAAGGATTCCCATCATATACAATATGCACATACCCCCTTTTTACACATATCATGGACCACCTCCCACACGACCAGCTCGCTCTTATCACAGCTTTCGTTTTCGACCTACCCGCTCACACCCTTTTTCTTCGAGAGTCGTCCGCGAGGACACTCCCCCTTCTGATCCGAGGAGCCCAGTTAGGGTCACGCCATCTCCTGACCCTATACCCAGTGGTAGGGTACCCTCTCCGTCAGATGAGATTGAGGAGGACCCCGTGGAGGACGAGAGCGGAGGCGAGCCAGTCGTTCATTCTACTGGGAGTCAGTGGAGGGACGATGATCCCTAGGTATGTGCGTATGGTACATGATGAGGATCAGGGGATCCGATGTAGGGATGTTGTGGAGGAGATTCTGCTGCTGCTAATGTTGATGATGATGTTTAGTTCTGCTACCTAGAGACTGCTACTACTGCCACTACTACTGCTGTTGCGACCAGATCTATGTGACCACCTCTAGAGTTCATATTTTGATTTGTATATATTGTAGATATGCTCTTGAGAGCTCTAGGGTTATGGTTATATTTTGATATAGATCTATTATGGACTTGTATGGGAACCTTGGAGACATGACTACTGGGACTATGTATTACATGACTTATATATATATATATATAACTTATGTTCATATTACAACTGTGCATAGTCCTACCCTTTCCGCTCACTCTGATAATGATTAATTAATGGATTCGGTTATGTTATTTAAATGGTATCAATTCCGCGAAAGAAAGAATGGATATGCATCGTTTAATGTTACCATGTCAATACATTTTCAAAAGCACCGATGCTATCCGGGTTATGAAAAGATTTACTTATTTTAGAAAATGCCGAATTCAATACAATGTTTCAAATGATACGAATTATTCTCTCCAAGAGCTCTATATTTTGATTTGTGCACCCGCCTTGAAAGAAAATTTTATTTTTACCTTTTCAATAAATACTTACAAGTCCATATATTATCTGATATAATAGTATAATTAGTATATTAATTACTGGATAATGAGAAGGGTGTCACACTGAGTGGTATCAGAGCAAAAAGTCAGATCCTGTAGTAGTTGAAGTAGTTCCAGAAAGGTAGCCATCAACATCAATCAGGTATCCACAGGGCATATTTATTGTTTTGCATGCTAGTATCTTTCTTGTTTTGAGCATTAGATATAATTGAATGTTTTGTTTGAGGTTTTAGTTAAGACCTTAGTATAGGTGGTGTGATGAATGTTTCTTTAGTTCAACATATGTGACCATAAGTTCATAGCGCAAGTCTAATATGGCAACTAGAAACCAAAATAACACCAATGCGATGTTAGAGAGGATTAATGCGGTGTTGGAGTCCATGCAACAACAATCTCAGCAACCACCTCAACCGGCTAATCCCCCTCACCAGTGCAATGTGGGCAACGCTGAGACAAAGAGTCTGGCAGATTTTAGGAGTTGTAATCCACCCAAATTTCTAAGGAGGATTTAAACCTGAGGAGGCCAATAAGTGGATTCACACCATGGACAAGATTTTGAGAACTTTGGATTGCACGGAAGCTCAGAAAGTAGCATATGCAGTCTACACACTACAAGAAAACTTGCTTATTGCAACAACCATTCGCAACGACAAAAAAAAGTCGTTGCAAAACACTTTTAACGCAACGACAAATATTTCTCGTTGCGTTAAAAACTGTTTTGCAACGACTTTTATTTTGTCGTTGCAAATGATTGTTGCGAAATTAAGAATTTTTCCTTCTCTCGTACAGTTTTGGAAACACAGGTACTGCAACGACAGATCATCGTTGCCTAAGTTATCCAAGGGTACTCATCATGGGTACTGCAACGACACATTATCGTTGCCTAAGTTTTTACAAATAATTAAAAAAACAATTGAACTATGTGCTCATCATGCTAACAACAAATTAAAAACAAAATAAAAGAGAGTTAAATAATAAAACAAAGAAGAAATAGAAAAGGAAAAGCCACACTTCTTATCTTCTCAGTTCTCACTCTCGACAGTCTCTCTTCACCAGTCACCAGTCACCACAAACCCTTGATGGTAGTGACAACAACGGCGACGACGACGGCAACGATAGTAAACCCTTGGTGTCTCTTCCTCCTCACTAGTTCACGGCAGTGACGTCAATGACAACAATCCCGACATACTTGCTCTTTCACGACAGCGATGATGGACGGCGACAGCGAACTCCCTCCTCGCTCGTTCACGATAGCAACAGCAACGACGAAACCCAGTCATCCACGGCGGTCAAAAGTCAAGAAACTCACCCCAGCCGGCCATTCATTGAGGTCGCGACCACCAACAGGGAAGCTATTCACTCTTTCGTGACCAACAGGGACCGATTAATAATTCTTGGTTCTATCAGTATAATTTTCATTCTAGTTTATTTGTGTTTTCTGTTCTTTCTCACACTTTCATCTGATTCCTTTACAAAAGCTTTTTTTTTGTATGAATTGGGGTCCTGGGTTTCTGATTTGGGGTTTTTTTTGGTGCTATTAACGATGGATTTTGGGGTTTTTTTGGTTCTATTGACATGGGTTTTGGGGGTTTTTTCTGATTAAGTGATTTCGGGTCCTGATTTTGATGTTGTACAAAAGTGACAGTGTCACAATGTGGTACTTTGCTTGCTAATTATTGGTTAACCACTGATACGTGTCTCTTTCTTGTAGTGTAAGCTGATTTGCAGGTTCATTTATCATTACTCGAACTCCTAATAGTTTGTCATAACTTTCAGTATCTGTGTTTGGGCTGTTGTTTGAGTCGTCAAAGATTATGCCCGCAAGGGGAGGGCTCCTTTACCCGTTCCCACCAATTACGTACACTACAAAATTGGGTCAAGTAAACACAATTTATTTAGTATTTTCTATTTGCATAAGATGTTGAGTAGGTATGAAATGCCCTTAATTCAGCCATTGCTTCATAAAATGATTAATAATTTACTGTTGATATTCCATTTTTCAAACCCTGTGTTAGATATTTGAAAATTTATTGCTAAAATGTTGCCACAGGTGACCAGAGCCGTTGACACACCGCATGGCCAGCTTAGTCCACATGAACAAAAGACAATTGAAGCAATTGTTAAAGCTAGGTAATTTTTGTAGTTTCCTCTTTTCTGGAGTACTTTCCTGCATTCTTACACACTAATAAATAAATTGCAGTGCGTATCCACTGTCGATAGTTTTAGTAAGAGTTGGAGATGGACCATGGGATATGATGATGGAATTTGATGATAACATTCCTACTCGAGCTTTTAACAATTTTAAGGTTTGCTTTAATTCAGTTATTCATATTGATTTGCCATGTTTAAATCTTCCTAATTATTTTGAAATGTGAATATTTTATTTTTTGTTGCCTGTAGTTTGTGAATTTTACCGAAATATTGTCGAAGAGGGTAGATTTAACCAGGAAAGAGACAGAATTTGCTCTAGTAGCTTTGATGGACATACCTTCTCAATATAAGGCAACCATAGATCTTGGCATATTGGGATAATAATTGAATATCACTATATATACAGGGAGCTACTCAGGTGAGAACACTTACTGTTGTAAGAAATGAGAATATTTTATAAGAGCCATTTGATCAAGTCTAATAGCCCATATTAGTTTCCCCTTTTTACTGAGAAACTAAGCTGGGCCATTAGTTTTTATTTAAAGGCTCTTATGAATTGTTCTTATTTCTCATAATAGTTGAGTGCTGTCACACACACATGTATAACACTTATAGCCTAACACATAGAAAATTTATTGGAGTAATAACTGAGTTTGCTAATCTCTTCTCCTCATCGATGAAAGTGATGCGCATATGGGACATTCAACATACAGGGTTCCTCCATCTCATTATGACACGGCTTCTTCTACCAACGTGCCATCTTTTCCTTCAAACAGTTTTCAGCAGAGAACATCTATACATACTGACTATGATAATGGAATTAACACTGAACCATCTTCAAGTGTCTTATATGTTAACAAGGTATTCAAGCTATTCTTTTCAACTCAGGACACAACTTTCATATTTTCCTGAGACTCGGACAAAGTTTAGCTTTCCTCTCCCAATGTGGTCATCATGATTCATGATACAATCATAATTATAGAGTAGATACTAAATAGATGTCTGTATTGAAACAAAATATTTTAATTTTAAACAAATAATCTATTACCTGTTTCACCCAACAATTACCATTTTTACAATCTCAGCAGAGAATGTACCCCTTATTTTGACAATAATGAAGTACATGAACACAGGTTTCTGCTGCTCTTTCTAGTGCTGGCCTAGTATATTCTAATCTCATCATTGGTATTGATTTCACAAAGAGCAATGAGTGGACAGGTTTTGTCTCTTACTCATTTCTTGATGCTTAAATCTCCTGAACTAGTAAGCATATATAATTCACTTTGGGAATCAGGGAAGAAGTCATTCAATCAAAGAAGCTTACATCACATTGGAAGTGGTCATAACCCTTATGAACAAGCAATCTCGATTATTGGGAAAACTTTATCTTCTCTCAATGTAGATAACTCTATTCCTTGTTTTGGATTTGGAGATGGTAATTACATATATAAATCTTGATGCTTTTCCTTTGTTTATGTTTCCAGACAGCAAACATAATTGTGTTTCTTTCTTCTTTTTTTTTACCCATGTCAGCATCAACACATGATGAAGATGTCTTTAGTTTCCTTTCAAATGAGAGGTTCTGCAATGGGCTTGAAGCCTTGTCACGATACAGAGAAATTGTCCCCTGCCTACGCCTCTTTGGTTTCTCCTTCATTAACAGTCTTAGATTGCATTTTAATTAGGCTTATCATGTCATATTAGATACTCTTTATTTATGGGAGTGAGTTGACTCATCGCATTCATGTGACAGGACCAACTTCGTTTGCTCCTATTATTGAGATGGCCATGACTATTGTTGAGAGAAGTGGTGGCAAATTTTATGTATTGATAATAATTGCGGATGGACAGGTATCTTAAAATTAAGATTTACTACGATTGAAATTACACTTTTTAAGTAGTCTTAATCTGCACCAGACATCAAACCGTACCTTGGACAGTTAGCATTAAGGGAAACTGGCTTTGGAGAGGCATGATTATGGGAGCCAAGGATTAGGTGAATATGTGATACAGACTTGAGTTCATCTGAAATAAAACTGTTTGATAAATAAAGAATATATGTCCTGTAGAAAATTTACAGATCAAAACATACCTCTTATGGTTGGTTGCAAAAGAAGAATGTTTAAGCTGATATCTGGAAGGCTTTAGAAAATATAGGTCTTCTTATCAATTTATATGATAGAGCTGCTAGACCTTTCATAAATATTTTTGGTGGTTGAAGATGCAAGCCAAGCCATTGTGTTTGTGATAAACTTCTCGCTTTTACTCACAGAAACAGTAGATATAATCTGAATATGCGTTAATAGTATTTAAGTATAAAGATTAGAAAACATCAAAACTGGTTGATCCTCAAAAGTTGAGAATTCACCCCAAGCCAATGGCTTCACGTTGAGGCACCCCTCAGTCACAAGGAAAGTTCCTTTTTTTTCCAACTAATGATTCCACACCCTTCTTCCTATCGGATTCCCCACTATATCCGTCTAACCTCGCTCTCTCTCCCATGTGTGTCTACATGATCACACCCTCACTCATATGCTTCTTATGCATGCCTTTCTGCCAAAATTTTCTAGGCCCTCTCACACAAGGCGTTGAGTTTTCAATAGTCATATATGAAATCTCTAATGGTTTCAATTGGCACGGAAAGCCTATAATTCAGCCATTGCTTCCATAAATGATTAAGTAATATTTTACTATTGATATTCCATTTCAAACCCTATGCTAGATATTCAAAAATTGATAGTTATAATGTTGAAACAGGTGACCAGAGCTGTTGATACACCGCATGGCCAACTTAGTCCACAGGAACGGAAGACAATTGATGCAATTGTAAAAGCCAGGTAAATTTTGGAGTTTCCTCTCCTCTAGATTGCCATCCTGCATTCTTATTCTCCTAATAAATTGCAGCGAGTATCCAATGTCAATAGTTTTGGTGGGAGTTGGAGATGGACCATGGGATATGATGATGAAATTAGATGATAAGTTTCCTGCTCGAGCCTTTGACAATTTTCAGGTTTGTTTTAATTCACTTATCCTTATTGACTTGCCATGTTTAAATATTCCTATTATGCTGAAAGGTGAATATTTTATTTTTTGTGTGTGTAGTTTGTGAATTTTACCAAAATAATGTCAAAGAGTGAAGATTCAACATATGTGTGTATGTATATTTCATTCCTTTCTATTCCTTTTTCCTTTGGTTTCTTCCCTTCCCTTACATCCTTGTATATCCTGACCATCACTACATCACAGAGTTACCAAACTCATTCACTGTTGTTCTGGTTTTGTTTTTCTTTTTGCTTATTTTTCATTTGGGTTTTTTGTGAACTTCAGGGAGGGAAAAGCACTTTAGAAAACTGTCAAGTTTCAAAGGTATGGTTATTAACTCTCTTCATTTCTCTGTTTTCACTTGGAGAAAGAATTTGGAAGGGGCTTAGGACATATACTCCACCATTTTTTGATAGTGAAAGCAATAGAGACACAATGCTAGACACTGTTTTGTTAGATAGTTTCTTTTGCATGCTATTTTCCTTTTTGGTCAAGTGGATGCATCATTCAACCTTTGAATCATGATCATTTGATACCCAAAATAAGAACACAAATTCTGGTTTGTCAATTTTAGGTGCTGTCCAAAATTTTAGTTCAGTTTTTAGCAATATTAAATTTACCTCATGTTGTTATTTAGAGTCTGGCATTGTTTGGCTATCATATACCTAATGTAGTGTAGCAAAAAGAATCATAGAAATAGAGTTTTTGGCAATTCAAAGTGAAGTATAAGGTGCTGAAATTCTCTGCTGCACCAAGCAGATTAGATTTTTATAACTCACAAGTAATTAGTTTTGTGCAGACTTCTGATGCATGTTGTTGATATCGATAGAAGTTTTTGATATTGAATAATTATACTATGGGTCATGGATAAGTTGAAGTGTGTCCAAGCAGTGGAAATTCCAAAGTATGACTTCAAGGGCTACAAGAATTATGAAGTGTTTCCAGTAAGAAGAGTATATGGAACTATTGAATATTAATTGTTGATTTTTGCTCTTCAAGTGTTAGGATTCATGATGGTTGTGCTTAAAAAGAATTAATACATTTAATGTCAATGCCATAACTTTGTATATTTTTAGTTTTTGTTTTGATCAAGTGATGTCAAAGATTGTGACACTATCTTTTTATTAATAAAAAATGAAAGTTGACAAACTAATGTCAAGTATGAAATAATACATAATATTGTTCATTATATTAACAATCTTATATTTAATTTTTTTTAAAGAATAACATCAATTGCAACGACAAAATTGTCGTTGCCATAGAGATAAGTTTACTGCAACGACAATTGTCGTTACCTAAATGGAAAGCCATGTCAGCAATACGGTATCATTTGCAACGACAAATGTCGTTGCCAATGATAATAAGCCATTGGCAACGACAAATGTCGTTACCTAAAAGGTAAGCCACGTCACCTTGTTGCATTTTTTGCAATGACAAAGCATTTGTAACAATAAATGTCGTAGCAAAATAGGTGTGAATCGCAACAAAGGTTTGTCGTTGCGATAGTTATATTGTCGTTGCAATACTTTTTCGCTACGCCCTGACCAACAACGACCGATGTCGTTGCGAAAAATCTTTTTTGCAACGACTTTTGGTTTTTAGCAACGACTTTTGTCGTTGCAATTGGCCAAGTTTCTTGTAGTGACATGCTAGAGGATGAGGCTGAGAACTGGTGGAATCACACGGTTCAGCTCCTACATTATGAAGGAAGGGATGTGAATTGGGGTGTATTTATGGAGAAGTTTCTCAATAAATACTTCCCTGAGGATTTGAGGAGAAAGAAGGAGGTGGAGTTTTTGCAGCTGAAACAAGGAAGCATGACTGTGGGTGAGTACGCGACCAAGTTTGAGGAGTTGATGAAGTACTCTCCGTACTATCAGAACAACCCTGATGAAAGGAGCAAATGTATCAAGTTTGAGGGAGGCTTGAGGCCCAAGTTGAAGTCAATTTTCAGCTACCAACGGATACAAAGCTTTCCTGCACTCGTGGACATGTGTAGGATGTATGAAGATAACAAGAAAGCTAAAGAGTTGCAAGCCTTAGAAAGAAAGGAGAACCAGAATTATGGACCTCAGAGGCGTAAGGGTTTCAACAACCGAGGCAAGGGTCCGTATGATCGCAGAGGGAAAGGCAAGGGAAAGGCTGGAGGTAGTGGTGGAAGGAACCTTCGAAGCGAGGCTCCATTCTGTGACAAGTGCAAGCGCCATCATTATGGACGTTTTTGTTGGGGAACAAGTGGGTGTTTCAACTGTGGGAAGCCGGGACACTTTGCGAGAGACTGCAAGGAACCGGTCAAAGCTAATTCAAGAGGGACTGCTGATAGGCCTATGGCTCAAGGAAGGGTTTTCACACTTAGTGGTGTGGAAGCAAGCCGATCTTCTGATCTGGTGCAAGGTAACTACTTGCTAAATGGTCAGCTTTGTAATGTTTGGTTTGATTTTGGTGCAACGCATTCATTCATTTCCTATGAATGTGTAGATCGTTTGAGTCTACTTATGTCTGAATTGCCATATATTCTGAAAGTAGAAACCCCTACTAATGCTCCTGTAATTGTTTCTAGAGCATGTCTTAACTGTTGTATAGAAGTGTTAGCACAAACCTCTAGGGTAGATTTGATCTGTTTACCCTTATCGCAATTGGATGTGATCTTGGGGATGGACTGGTTGAGTTAAAACCAAGTGATCATCGATTGTGATAGAAAGATAGTGACCTATAGGAATCCGAAACCCTCTGGCTACATGTGCCTGCTCAACATTGAAGTAGAGGAGAATGGTCCAAGGATGGAAGAGATCCCTGTTGTTAGAGATTTTTCGGAGGTATTCGCTGATGAGATACATGGTTTGCCACCGAAGAGAGAGATTGAATTTGGAATCGACTTAGTTCTGGGAGCTGGTCCCATTTCTATCGCTCCTTATAGAATGACACCACCGGAGATGGCTGAAATGAAGAAACAGATCGAGGAGTTGTTGCAGAAGCAAATGATCTGACCAAGTGTGTCACCATGGGGTGCTCCGGTTCTGTTCGTCAAGAAGAAAGATGGTAGTATGAGGATGTTCATCGACTATCGGCAATTGAACAAGGTCACAATCAAGAATAAGTATCCTTTACCAAGGATCGATGACCTTATGGATCAAGTTCGTGGGGCTTCAGTATTTTCCAAGATTGATCTGAGATCAGGGTATCATCAGATTAGGATTAGAGAAGAGGATATCTCAAAGACTGCATTTCGATCCCGATACGGGCATTATGAGTATGTTGTGATGTCGTTCGGATTGACCAATGCACCAGCTATTTTCATGGACTACATGAGTCGAATCTTTAGACCCTATTTAGATTCATTCGTGGTTGTGTTCATTGACGATATCCTTATTTACTCTAAGAATCCGGAGGAGCATGCTGAACACTTGAGGATAGTGTTGAGTATTCTGAAAGAGAAGCAGTTGTACGCCAAACTTACAAAGTGTGAGTTCTGGATGGAGGAAGTTAAGTTCTTGGGAAATGTGATTTCAAACAAGGGAATAGCGGTTGATCCGGCGAAGGTGAGCTCGGTTTTGCAATGGGAACAATCGAAGTCAGTCACGGAGGTGAGGAGCTTTCTTGGTTTGGCTGGTTACTACAGAAGATTTATAGAAGGTTTCTCGAAGTTAGCATTGCCCTTGACAAAGTTAACTCGGAAAGATCAACCCTTTATCTGGGACGAGAAGTGTGAAAGGAGTTTCCAAGAGCTGAAGGAAAGATTGACATCATCTCCTGTGTTGGTTTTGCCGGATCCACAGAAAAGTTTCGAGGTATATTGTGATGCATCGAAACAAGGACTTGGGAGTGTTTTGATGCAAGATGGGAAGGTAGTCGCTTATGCCTCGAGACATCTAAAAGTGCATGAAATGAACTACCCAACCCATGATCTGGAACTGGCAGCGGTTGTCTTCGCTCTAAAGATTTGGAGGCACTATCTCTATGGCACTACGTTCCGGGTATTTAGTGACCATAAGAGATTAAAGTAACTCTTTGACCAGAAAGAGTTGAACATGAGACAACGCCGATGGATGGAGTTCTTGAAGAATTATGAGTTCGAGCTTCATTACCATCCTGGGAAGGCAAACGTGGTGGCAGATGCATTGAGTCGAAAAGCAATGCATATCAGTTCGATGATGGTCAAAGAAGCTGCATTGATTGAAGAGTTTCGAGATTTGAGCTTGACAATGCAAGTGGAGCCAACAAGTGTTAGGATGGGGATGCTGCAAATTGCCAATGAGTTCTTGCAAAGAATTTGTGAATTGCGACAAGAAGACGAGGGACTCAAGGAAAAGAGGAGGCTTAGGGAGGAAGGCAAAGAGTGAGAGTTTCAAGAGAGAAAGGATGGAATCCTTCGCTTTAAAGCAAGGATTTGTGTGCTGGATAATCTGGAGATAAGAAGAATGATTCTGGATGAAGCGCATAAGAGCAAGATGAGTATGCATCCGGGAGCTACCAAAATGTATCAGGACTTGAAGAAGATGTTTTGGTGGCCTGGTTTAAAGAAAGATGTGGCCAGTTATGTGGCGTGTTGTCTGGTGTGTCAGAAGGCGAAAGTGGAACACCAAAGGCCAGGAAGAGAATTACTTCCCTTTGGAGATTCTATTATGGAAATGGGATAGTATCTCGATGGATTTCGTGTCGGGTTTGCCAAGGACAGCTACTGGTCATGATGCAATCAGGGTGATCGTAGATCGCTTGACCAAGTCAGCGCATTTTATTCCAATCAACATGCGCTACTCTTTGGAAAAGCTCACTCAGTTGTATATCAAGGAAGTTGTTCGCCTGCATGGGGTAACATCAAGCATCATGTCAGATCGCGATCCGGGGTTCACGTCGAAGTTTTAGCAAGATCTGCATAGAACTCTGGGTTCAAGATTGAAGTTGAGTTCTGCATATCACCCTCAGACTGATGGTCAAACGGAAAGGACTATTCAGTCATTGGAGGACATCTTAAGAGCTTGTGCTTTGGAAGGTCAAGGGAATTGGGAGCAAATGTTGCCGCTCGTGGAATTTACGTACAACAATAGTTTTCACGCGAGCATTGGAATGGCACCATTTGAAGCTTTGTATGGGAGAAAGTGTCAGACACCATTATGTTGGTTTCAAGTGGGGGAGAGTTCTCTGGTTGGACCAGAATTTGTACAAGAAACTAATGAGAAGATCAAGATGATACAAGAGAAGATGAGGACAGCTCAGAGTAGGCAGAAAAGCTATGCTGATAGGAGGAGGAAACCTTTAGAATTTACTGAAGATGACCATGTTTTCCTTAGAATAGTACCGCCCAAAGGTGTTAGTAGAGCCTTAAAAACCCAGAAACTATCACCTAAGTTTATTGGTCCCTACCAGATTCTTAAAAGAGTCGGCCCAGTAGCCTATCAAATAGACTTGCCCCCGTCAATAGCTAATCTTCACTATGTGTTTCACGTGTCTCAGTTAAAAAGGTATGTCCATGATCCCACTATTGTTCTTAGAATCCAACCTGATGACCTAGAAATCCATGAGAACCTAACCTTTGAAGCCATGCCTGTTCGCGTTGAAGATCGAAGAGTCAAGCAGCTTAGAGGGAAGGATATTTGTTTAGTCAAAGTAATCTGGGTTTGTGGTGATGTGATGGAAGCATCTTGGGAATTAGAGGATAAGATGCGTCAGGACTATCCTGAGTTGTTTGTATGAGTTGAATTTCGGGGACGAAATTCCTTGTACGTGGGGGAGTAATGTAACCCCCCAAAATTTTAATCCCTGATTAATGAAATGGTAATTATAAAATTTATTATAATTAATTATTTCTATTTTAATCCTTGATTAAAATTCTGTGTTATGTATTTAGGGAATGTGTGTGCATTTATTTAATAAATATAATTATGCAGGAAATAAATATTTTTGCACATTAGTCCCTGAGTTGGGACCTAGAAGCAATTATAGGAAAGGTTTTAGAGGGAAAGTAAATAAAATTATTATTTTTCAAAAACTGGTCAAAACACTCGAGTATTTTCTCGACTACTCGAGTATTTTGGACAGAGTTGCACGAGTTAGTGGGTTTGGGGAGTAACCACCACCGATTCCCTCTCCTTGCCACGAATACTCCATCCTCAACACTTCAACGCAGTCGTGTCGACATGCATGAGCTTGATTGAGGTTTATAAAAGCCATCCAAACCGAATTGTTGAAGCATTTGGCCAAATTCTTATGTGTTGCTGGAGTTAGGGTTCCTGAGTTCTTCACTTCGATTCTCCCTCTGTGTTCTGATTCAAATCACAAACCATACACCAATACAAAGCTCACATCTCAAGCTTTGTATAGACACCAAATTTGTGCGTTGAGTGTGAGTGTGTTGGTAGAATTGAAGCTTGGAAGTTGGAGCTGTTTTCTGTAAAGTGGGTTCTGGAGCTTACTTTGATCCCTGATTTTGGTAAGCTCACGAGTTCGTTGAGTCTCAATTTGATTTCTATAGTTAGTAGATGTTGCATAGAGTTTAGAATTCTAATTTCCCCAATTTTTATCTCTGTTTCATATGTCAACCAATTCCATTTTGGACCTCCACTCAAAACTGTCTTGCATGTGATGCTTGAAGAGGTTTTGGTGCTGTGGAGCTTTTTCTTGAAAATTCTCTTGTTGATTCACGTTTGTAAGGTAAGGGGAAGTCTTTCTATTCACTAGATAGAGTTTAAATTCCATGATTTTCATTAGAGAGCCACCAAGAGGCTCTAAGGGCTTAGATTGAATAAGGAATATGGTTTGGAGACCAAATGATGCTCTATGGCTGTGTTGAGCAAGTCTCATATGTTGCATGCAAGCTATTTTGAACATAAAATCACAAGTTTATTGAGTATTATGTTAATTGATATGTTAAGCTGTGAAATTGTATGTTTTATGCATAATCTTGTGATTCCCTGTCAAATCTGTTATTTGATGTGTTCTAAGGGTTTAGACATGTTCAATATGTGTTGTATAAACTCTGTTGATCATTGGATTGGACTAGAAATGATTAGAATTGAAAATGGCATGTTAAAACCAAGTTTCCAGTCTGTTCTGCAAGAAAAGACTCGAGTACTTGGCTTGATACTCGAGTAAATTTTTGATAAAACAGTGTATTTTGTGTTAGAACACTCGAGTACCATGCCCAGAACTCGAGTATCGATTAATGCATGGGGATATATTACGGTAAATCACTCGAGTAATGCAGGAGTCATTCGAGTGTTCTGGAATTGATGAAGAACACTCGAGTAACTCAGGAATCACTCGAGTATTTTTATGAATCTGAAACCCAAATCCCCAGAAAGGCATGAACAACTCGAGTAACTGAGGATTACTCGAGTAATCTAGAAATAACTGAAGAACACTCGAGTATTCTGAGGAACACTCGAGTATTTTACCCAGATAATTGAAAATACCATTTTTAATTCTGAATCATTGGCTAATACTTAAATGACAATAATCCAAGTGATCTAAGACCTAAAGGAAACTGATTGATGATATGATAAATTTTCGTTTGAATGACGAGACTCTGCTCGGATGGCACGTCGGGTATTATTAACAAGAAAAACATCAATCAATTCCTTTAAGCAAAAAATAATGCATTCATTTTAGAGTCTCGATGATAGATCGTCTATCATGTTTTGGTAACATGTGGAGGGCCTCTGGGAGTGCCAATTGACGGCTCGCTTGATGACACATTATGGTTGACGACGTGGTCGGCTTAGTGAGATGCCGATATGGTTATACCGTTTGGATGACGGGCCGTTTGGATGACGGGACGTGCTCGGGTGGCATGGATTCCAAGCTTGTTGTGTACATTCTTGGCAAATGTACGAATGTTGTACACCTAGGAGTACAACGCACTGTTGAGTGCTGGACGAAGTAAAGGATGGACGTCAGAGAGTGACATATAATGATGGAGATAGGTTTGAGAGCTAAGTTCATTCATCATGCCACTCATTTAATCTAATGTTGATAAATGAAACAAGTTTGAGCATCCTACTTGCATCCTATATCTGCTAAATGCTAAGTATGATTGTTGTTTATTGTTGCATGTATATACCTTCACATTGTACACACATTTATGCTCTATTGATTATGTGTATAGAAATGCTTACCCCTATGCCCTTGTAGGTGATGTCACGTTACATCGCTTGCATCGCGATCCGGCCACTTCCTAGTGGTACATGGATCTATGAGGACCATCGCGTGGTGTTCGAGGGAGAGGTAGAGGTTACCTTCTACCACCCGAACCCGCTGATTCGATTTCGTCCTCGTAGATTTAGGATTCCCATCACATACACTATGCACGTACCCCCTTTTTACACCTATCATGGACCACCTCCCACACAACCAGCTCGCTCTTATCACAGCTTTCGTTTTCGACCTACCCGCTCACACCCATTTTCTTCGAGAGTCGTCCGCGAGGACACTCCCCCTTCTGATCCGAGGAGCCCAGCTAGGGTCACGCCATCTCCTGACCCTGTACCCAGTGGTAGGGTACCCTCTCCGTCGGATGAGATTGAGGAGGACCCCGTGGAGGACGAGAGCGGAGGCGAGCCAGTCGTTCATTCTACCTGGAGTCAGTGGAGGGACGATGATCCCTAGGTATGTGCGTATGGTACATGATGAGGATCAGGGGATCCGATGTAGGGATGTTGTGGAGGAGATTCTGCTGGTGCTGCTGTTGATGATGATGTTTAGTTCTGCTACCTGGAGATTGCTACTACTGCCACTACTACTGCTATTGCGACCAGATCTATGTGACCACCTCTAGAGTTCATATTTTGATTTGTATATATTGTAGATATGCTCTTGAGAGCTCTAGGGTTATGGTTACATTTTGATATAGATCTGTTATGGACTTGTATGGGAACCTTGGAGACATGACTACTGGGACTATGTATTACATGACTTATATATATATATATATATATAACTTATGTTCATATTACAACTGTGCATAGTCCTACCCTTTCCTCTCACTCTGATAATGATTAATTAACGGATTCGGTTATGTTATTTAAATGGTATCAATTCCGCGAAAGAAAGAATGGATATGCATCGTTTAATTTTACCATGTCAATACATTTTCAAAAGCACCGATGCTATCCGGGTTATGAAAAGATTTACTTATTTTAGCAAATGCCCAATTCAATACAATGTTTCAAATGATACGAATTATTCTCTCCAAGAGCTCCATATTTTGATTTGTGCACCCGCCTTGAAAGAAAATTTTATTTCTACCTTTTCAATAAATACTTACAAGTCCATATATTATCCGATACAATAGTATAATTAGTATATTAATTACTGGATAATGAGAAGGGTGTCACACTGAGTGCTATCAGAGCAAAAAGTCAGATCCTGTAGTAGTTGAAGTAGTTCCATAAAGGTAGCCATCAACATCAAGCAGGTATCCACAGGGCATATTTATTGTTTTGCATGCTAGTATCTTGCTTGTTTTGAGCATTAGATATAATTGAATGTGTGTTTGAGGTTTTAGTTAAGACCTTAGTATAGGTGGTGTGATGAATGTTTCTTTAGTTCAAAATATGTGACCATAAGTCCATAGCGCAGGTCTAATATGGCAACTAGAAACCAAAATCACACCAATGAGATGTTAGAGAGGATTACTGCGGTGTTGGAGTCCATGCAACAGCAATCTCAGCAACCACCTCAACCGGCTAATCCCCCTCACCAGTGCAATGTGGGCAACGCTGAGACAAAGAGTCTGGCAGATTTTAGGAGATGAAATCCACCCAAATTCGAAGGAGGATTTAAACCTGAGGAGGCCAATAAGTGGATTCACACCATGGATAATATTTTGAGAACTTTGGATTGCACGGAAGCTCAGAAAGTAGCATATGCAGTCTACATGCTAGAGGATGAGGCTGAGAACTGGTGGAATCACACGGTTCAGCTCCTACATTATGAAGGAAGGGATGCGAATTGGGGTGTATTTATGGAGAAGTTTCTCAATAAATACTTCCCTGAAGATTTGAGGAGAAAGAAGGAGGTGGAGTTTTTGCAGCTGAAATAAGGAAGGATGAGTGTGGGTGAGTACGCGGCCAAGTTTGAGGAGTTGATGAAGTACTCTTCGTACTATCAGAACAACCCTGATGAAAGGAGAAAATGTATCAAGTTTGAGGGAGGCTTGAGGCCCAAGTTGAAGTCAATTTTCAGCTACCAACGGATTCAAAGCTTTCCTGCACTCGTGGACATGTGTAGGATGTATGAAGATAACAAGAAAGCTGAAGAGTTGCAAGCCTCAGAAAGAAAGGAAAACCAGAATTATGGACCTCAGAGGCGTAAGGGTTTCAACAACCGAGGCAAGGGTCCGTATGATCGCCGAGGGAAAGGCAAGGGAAAGGCTGGAGGTAGTGGTGGAAGCAACCTTCGAAGCGAGGCTCCATTCTGTGACAAGTGCAAGCGCCATCATTATGGACGTTTTTGTTGGGGAACAAGTGGGTGTTTCAACTGTGGGAAGTCGGGACACTTTGCGAGAGACTGCAAGGAACCGGTCAAAGCTAATTCAAGAGGGACTGCTGATAGGCCTATGGCTCAAGGAAGGGTTTTCACACTTAGTGGTGTGGAAGCAAGCCGATCTTCTGATCTGGTTCAAGGTAACTACTTGCTAAATGGTCAGCTTTGTAATGTTTGGTTTGATTCTGGTGCAACGCATTCATTCGTTTCCTATGAATGTGTAGATCGTTTGAGTCTACCTATGTCTGAATTGCCATATATTCTGAAAGTAGAAACCCCTACTAATGCTCCTGTAATTGTTTCTAGAGCATGTCTTAACTGTTGTATAGAAGTGTTAGGACAAACCTCTAGGGTAGATTTGATCTGTTTACCCTTATCGCAATTGGATGTGATCTTGGGGATGGATTGGTTGAGTCAAAACCAAGTGATCATCGATTGTGATAGAAAGATAGTGACCTATAGGAATCCGAAACCCTCTGGCTACATGTGCCTGCTCAACATTGAAGTAGAGGAGAATGGTCCAAGGATGGAAGAGATCCCTGTTGTTAGAGATTTTTCGGAGGTATTCGCTGATGAGATACATGGTTTGCCACCGAAGAGAGAGATTGAATTTGGAATCGACTTAGTTCTGGGAGCTGGTCCCATTTCTATCGCTCCTTATAGAATGACACCACCGGAGATGGCTGAAATGAAGAAACAGATCGAGGAGTTGTTGCAGAAGCAGATGATCCGACCAAGTGTGTCACCATGGGGTGCTCCGGTTCTGTTCGTCAAGAAGAAAGATGGTAGTATGAGGATGTGCATCGACTATCGGCAATTGAACAAGGTCACAATCAAGAATAAGTATCCTTTACCAAGGATCGATGACCTTATGGATCAAGTTCGTGGGGCTTCAGTATTTTCCAAGATTGATCTGAGATCAGGGTATCATCAGATTAGGATTAGAGAAGAGGATATCTCAAAGACTGCATTTCGATCCCGATACGGGCATTATGAGTAAGTTGTGATGTCGTTCGGATTGACCAATGCACCAGCTATTTTCATGGACTACATGAATCGAATCTTTCGACCCTATTTAGATTCATTCGTGGTTGTGTTCATTGACGATATCCTTATTTACTCTAAGAATCCGGAGGAGCATGCTGAACACTTGAGGATAGTGTTGAGTATTCTGAAAGAGAAGCAGCTGTACGCCAAACTTACAAAGTGTGAGTTCTGGCTAGAGGAAGTTAAGTTCTTGGGACATGTGATTTCAAACAAGGGAATAGCGGTTGATCCGGCGAAGGTGAGCTCGGTTTTGCAATGGGAACAACCGAAGTCAGTCACGGAGGTGAGGAGCTTTCTTGGTCTGGCTGGTTACTACAGAAGATTTATAGAAGGTTTCTCAAAGTTAGCACTGCCCTTGACAAAGTTAACTCGGAAAGATCAACCCTTTATCTGGGACGAGAAGTGTGAAAGGAGTTTCCGAGAGCTGAAGGAAAGATTGACATCATCTCCTGTGTTGGTTTTGTCGGATCCACAGAAAAGTTTCGAGGTATATTGTGATGCATCGAAACAAGGACTTGGGAGTGTTTTTATGCAAGATGGGAAGGTAGTCGCTTATGCCTCGAGACAGCTAAAAGCGCATGAAATGAACTACCCAACCCATGATCTGGAACTGGAAGCGGTTGTCTTCGCTCTAAAGATTTGGAGGCACTATCTCTATGGCACTACGTTCCGGGTATTTAGTGACCATAAGAGCTTAAAGTACCTCTTTGACCAGAAAGAGTTGAACATGAGACAACACCGATGGATGGAGTTCTTGAAGGATTATGAGTTTGAGCTTCATTACCATCCTGGGAAGGCAAACGTGGTGGCAGATGCATTGAGTCGAAAAGCAATGCATATTGATCGAGGTCGTACCCGATCAAAATAAAAGGGGTTTATTCTGTAGTACTAGGATGGTGATCCTAGGTCGTTTCCCAGCGAATATCGGTCTAGGCCAAGTATCAAACACGTAGTGTGCAGTAAAATGGGGTGGGGGGGGGTTTGTGTGTGACAAATGTGAGAACAAAACATAAACAGAATATAAAAACTATGAAAATCAGAAACAAAAGCGGGCAAACCCCTTTGGCTACGCACACTACTCAATCCTAGCTCACTAAAGATCGATTCCATTCCTCTCCTCTGTACAACTCGTGAGACCTAAATACTAAGCGAAAATTCAGTTCTCACCCCAAAACCCTAGCTTCTAATTAAGCATCAGAAACCAAAGCATGGGATTTTTACGAGTTAGCATAAATTAAGCATTCACACTCATGGATTATCGCTAATAAATAGAACTAAGCGAACCATAAATATAGATAAACCATGAAAATAGTAGAGAGAAATTGAAATAGCATTAAGAACAAGAGCTCATGAGTAAGTGATATAATACCAAACGAATTAACCCTTGAAGTTAGCCTTCCATGGTCATAAATCAAGAAAAACGTGTAGAAAGGGGGAAGAACAAAACCCTAGCAGCCACCACTTGCTATGGAGAGCCAAGAGAGAAGTTCTAACCTAGAGAGAGAGTGAGAAATATGAAATGGGACTGTGGTCTTGGGGGTTACACGAATTTCCCCTCTTTAGACATGAAAATGGGCCTAAAACATGGGCCCAAGTCCTAAGAAACACTATTCTGAAAATTACAATTAAAAAGGGACCTAAATGCAAATTACAATCTTCACTTCAATACTTCAACCTTCATTTCCAAAATGCCCAAAGTGTCCTTGCCAATTATGACCTGAAATTAGAAATAGAATTAATTAGACTAAATAACCCCAAATTAAACAATATTCGGAATATTAGTCCAATAAACTCTAAATCACTAAATCAAGCTAATCAATGTCAAATGGGCAACAAGTATCAATAATAGGAGTAAAATAGTGCAAGGAATAATGGGAAATAAAATGCTCATCACATATTAGTTCGATGGTCAAAGAAGCTGCATTGGTTGAAGAGTTTCAAGATTTGAGCTTGACAATGCAAGTGGTGCCAACAAGTGTCAGGATGGGGATGCTGCAAATTGCCAATGAGTTCTTGCAAAGAATTTGTGAATTGCAACAAGAAGACGAGGGACTCAAGGAAAAGAGGAGGCTTAGGGAGGAAGGCAAAGAGTTAGAGTTTCAAGAGGGAAAGGATGGAATCTTTGCTTTAAAGCAAGGATTTGTGTGCCGGATAATCTGGAGATAAGAAGAATGATTCTGGATGAAGCGCATAAGAGCAAGATGAGTATGCATCCGAGAGCTACCAAAATGTATCAGGACTTGAAGAAGATGTTTTGGTGGCCTGGTTTAAAGAAAGATGGGGCTAGTTATGTGGCGTGTTGTCTGGTGTGTCAGAAGGCGAAAGTGGAACACCAAAGGCCAGGAGGAGAATTACTTCCCTTGGAGATTCCATTATGGAAATGGGATAGTATCTCGATGGATTTCGTGTCGGGTTTGCCAAGGACAGCTACTGGTCATGGTGCAATCTGGGTGATCGTAGATCGCTTGACCAAGTCAGCGCATTTTATTCCAATCAACATGCGCTACTCTTTGGAAAAGCTCACTCAGTTGTATATCAAGGAAGTTGTTCGCCTGCATGGGGTACCATCAAACATCATGTCAGATCGCGATACGAGGTTCACGTCGAAGTTTTGGCAAGATCTGCATAGAACTCTGGGTTCAAGATTGAAGTTGAGTTCTGCATATCACCCTCAGACTGATGGTCAAACGGAAAGGACTGTTCAGTCATTGGAGGACATCTTAAGAGCTTGTGCTTTGGAAGGTCAAGGGAATTGGGAGCGAATGTTGCTGCTCGTGGAATTTACGTACAACAATAGTTTTCACGCGAGCATTGGAATGGCACCATTTGAAGCTTTGTATGGGAGAAAGTGTCAGACACCATTATGTTGGTTTCAAGTGGGGGAGAGTTCTCTGGTTGGACCAGAATTTTTACAAGAAACAAATGAGAAGATCAAGATGATACAAGAGAAGATGAGGACAGCTCAGAGTAGGCAGAAAAGCTATGCTGATAGGTGGAGGAAACCTTTAGAATTTACTGAAGGTGACCATGTGTTCCTTAGAATAGTACCGACCAAAGGTGTTAGTAGAGCCTTAAAAACCCAGAAACTATCACCTAAGTTTATTGGTCCCTACCAGATTCTTAAAAGAGTCGGCCCAGTAGCCTATCAAATAGCCTTGCCCCCGTCACTAGCTAATCTTCACAATGTGTTTCACATGTCTCAGTTAAAAAGGTATGTCCATGATCCCACTATTGTTCTTAGAATCCAACCTGATGACCTAGAAATCCATGAGAACCTAACCTTTGAAGCCATGCCTGTTCGCATTGAAGATCGAAGAGTCAAGCAGCTTAGAGGGAAGATATTTTTTTGGTCAAAGTAATCTGGGTTTGTGGTGATGTGATGGAAGCATCTTGGGAATTAGAGGATAAGATGCGTCAGGACTATCCTGAGTTGTTTGTATGAGTTGAATTTCGGGGACGAAATTCCTTGTAAGTGGGGGAGTAGTGTAACACCCCAAAATTTTAATCCCTGATTAATGAAATGTTAATTATAAAATTTATTATAATTAATTATTTCTATTTTAATCCTTGATTAAAATTCTGTGTTATGTATTTAGGGAATGTGTGTGCATTTATTTAATAAATATAATTATGCAGGAAATAAATATTTTTGCACATTAGTCCCTGAGTTGGGACCTAGAAGCAATTATAGGAAAGGTTTTGGAGGGAAAGTAAATAAAATTATTATTTTTCAAAAACTGGTCAAAACACTCGAGTATTTTGGACAGAGTTGCACGAGTTAGTGCGTTTGGGGAGTCACCACCACCGATTCCCTTTCCTTGCCACCAATACTCCATCCTCAACACTTCAACAAAGTCGTGTCAACATGAATGAGCTCGATTGAGGTTTATAAAAGCCATCCAAACCGAATTGTTGAAGCATTTGGCCAAATTCTTATGTGTTGCTGGAGTTAGGGTTCCTGAGTTCTTCACTTCGATTCTCCCTCTGTGTTCTGATTCAAATCACAAACCATACACCAATACAAAGATCACATCTCGAGCTTTGTATAGACACCAAATTTGTACGGTGAGTGTGAGTGTGTTGGTAGAATTGAAGCTTGGAAGTTGGAGCTGTTTTCTGTCAAGTCGGTTCAGGAGCTTACTTTGATCCCTGATTTTGGTAAGCTCACGAGTTCTTTGAGTCTCAATTTGATTTCTATAGTTAGTAGATGTTGCATAGAGTTTAGAAATTCTAATTTCCCCAATTTTTATCTCTGTTTCATATGTCAACCAATTCCATTTTGGACCTCCACTCAAAACTGTCTTGCATGTGATGCTTGAAGAGGTTTTGGTGCTGTGGAGCTTTTTCTTGCAAATTCTCTTGTTGATTCACATCTGTAAGGTAAGGGGAAGTCTTTCTATTCACTAGATAGAGTTTAAATTCCATGATTTTCATTAGAGAGCCACCAAGAGGCTCTAAGGGCTTAGATTGAATAGGGAATATGGTTTGGAGACCAAATGATGCTCTATGGCTGTGTTGAGCAAGTCTCATATGTTGCATGCAAGCTATTTTGAACATAGAATCACAAGTTTATTGAGTATTATGTTAATTGTTATGTTAAGTTGTGAAATTGTATGTTTTATGCATAATCTTGTGATTCCCTGTCAAATCTGTTATTTGATGTGTTCTAAGGGTTTAGACATGTTCAATATGTGTTGTATAAACTCTGTTGATCATTGGATTGGACTAGAAATGATTAGAATTGAAAATGGCATGTTAAAACCAAGTTTCTAGTCTGTTCTGCAAGAAAAGACTCGAGTACTTGGCTTGATACTCGAGTAAATTTTTGATAAAACAGTGTATTTTGTGTTAGAACACTCGAGTACCATGCCCAGAACTCGAGTATCGATTGATGCATGGGGATATATTATGGTAAATCACTCGAGTATTGCAGGAGTCATTCGAGTGTTCTGGAATTGATGAAGAACACTCGAGTAACTCAGGAATCACTCGAGTATTTTTATGAATCTGAAACCCAAATCCCCAGAAAGGCATGAACAACTCGAGTAACTGAGGATTACTCGAGTAATCAGGAAATAACTGAAGAACACTCGAGTATTCTGAGGAACACTCGAGTATTTTACCCAGATAATTAAAAATACCATTTTTAATTCTGAATCATTGGTTAATACTTAAATGATAATAATCCAAGTGATCTAAGACCTAAAGGAAACTGATTGATGATATGATAAATTTTCGTTTGAATGACGAGATGCTGCTCGGGTGGCACGTCGGGTATTATTAACAAGAAAAACATCAATCAATTCCTTTAAGCGAAAAATAATGCATTCATTTTGGAGTCTGGATGATAGATCGTTTATCATGTTTTGGTAACATGTGGAGGGCCTCTGGGAGTGCCAATTGACGGCTCGCTTGATGACACGTTATGGTTGACGACGTGGTCGGCTTAGTGAGATGCCGATATGGTTATACCGTTTGAATGACGGGCCATTTGGATGACGGGATGTGCTCGGGTGGCATGGATTCCAAGCTTGTCGTGTACATTCTTGGTCAATGTACGAATGTTGTACACCTAGGAGTACAATGCACTGTTGAGTGCTGGACGAAGTAAAGGATGGACGTCAGAGAGTGACATAGAATGATGGAGATAGGTTTGAGAGCTAAGTTCATTCATCATGCCACTCATTTAATCTAATGTTGATAAATGAAACAAGTATGAGCATCCTACTTGCATCCTATATCTGCTAAATGCTAAGTGTGATTGTTGTTTATTGTTGCATGTATATACCTTCACATTGTACACACATTTATGCTCTATTGATTATGTGTATAGCAATGCTTACCCCTATGCCTTTGTAGGTGATGTCACGTTACATCGCTTGCATCGAGATCCGGCCACTTCCTAGTGGTACATGGATCTATGAGGACCATCGCGCGGTGTTCGAGGGAGAGGTAGAGGTTACCTTCTACCACCCGAACCCGCTGATTCGATTTCGTCTTCGTAGATTTAGGATTCCCATCATATACACTATGCCCGTACCCCCTTTTTAAACATATCATGGACCACCTTCCACACAACCAGCTCGCTCTTATCACAGCTTTCGTTTTCGACCTACCCGCTCACACCCTTTTTCTTCGAGAGTCGTCCGCGAGGAGACTCCCCCTTCTGATCTGAGGAGCCCAGTTAGGGTCACGCCATCTCCTGACCCTGTACCCAGTGGTAGGGTACCCTCTCCATCGGATGAGATTGAGGAGGACCCCGTGGAGGACGAGAGCGGAGGCGAGCCAGTCGTTCATTCTACCGGGAGTCACTGGAGGGACGATGATCCCTAGATATGTGCGTATGGTACATGATGAGGATCAGGGGGTCCGATGTAGGGATGTTGTGGAGGAGATTCTGTTGCTGCTGCTATTGACGATGATGTTTAGTTCTGCTACCTGGAGACTGCTACTACTGCCACTACTACTGCTGTTGCGACCAGATCTATGTGACCACCTCTAGAGTTCATATTTTGATTTGTATATATTGTAGATATGATCTTGAGAGCTCTATGGTTATGGTTATATTTTGATATAGATCTGTTATAGACTTGTATGGGAACCTTGGAGACATGACTACTGGGACTATGTATTACATGACTTATATATATATATATATATATATATATATAACTTATGTTCATATTACAACTGTGCATAGTCCTACCCTTTCCGCTCACTCTGATAATGATTAATTAACAGATTCGGTTATGTTATTTAAATGGTATCAATTACGCGAAAGAAAGAATGGATATGCATCGTTTATTTTTACCATGTCAATAAGTTTTCAAAAGCACCGATGCTATCCGGGTTATTAAAAGATTTTCTTATTTTAGCAAATGCCAAATTCAATACAATGTTTCAAATGATACGAATTATTCTCTCCAAGAGCTCCATATTTTGATTTGTGCACCCGCCTTGAAAGAAAATTTTATTTCTACCTTTTCAATAAATACTTACAAGTCCATATATTATCCGATATAATAGTATAATTAGTATATTATTTACTAGATAATGAGAAGGGTGTCACATATACGCTTCCCAGAAGTATCGTCACTATTTCCAGGCACACACCATTCACGTGGTAAGCAAGACGGCAAGGGTCAAGTATTTGTTGCAGGGCGTTGTTCTCACAGGGAGGATGAGCAAGTGGGCGCTCACTTTAACTGAATATGAAATAGTTTTAGTGACGCCTACTGCATTAAAAAGTCAAGCTTTGGTGGACCTGATGTCAATCTGTGTAACACAAGGAGAAGAGGAAGATGCTAAGCCCGTCAACGTTTGTGAAAGACCTGAAGTATGGACTCTAATGTTTGACGGCACCCCTTCATCACCCAAGGGCGGGGCTGGAATCACTTTATCAAATGAAAGGGGAGACGAGCAGGCTTTTTATTTCCAACTTGAGTTCCAATGCACCAAAAATGAAGCTGAGTACGAGGCTCTACTTCTAGGACTTGATGTGGCAGAAGAGCTGGGGATCCAGAGGATCGTTATCAAAGGAGACTCAAATCTGGTGGTAAAGCAACTAAAGGGCGATTACGGAGTAAAGGAGATATCTTTGGCGTTATGCAAGGAGAGGGCACAACAAGCACTGACCAGGTTTAAAATAGAATCCCTGGAGCATGTGCCAAGAGCATAAAACAGAAAGGCAGACGCCCTGGCCACTTTGGGAAGCAAGGCAGTCATGGTTGAAGGCGAACATCTGGTACACTTCAGGAAGGCGTACCGATCTGGAATCCAAAATGGTGTACAGGAAAGCCAGGCAAGGGGAGATAGGAGGAATCCGGTCATAAAGGAACTCCGCAGCAAGATAATAACAAAGGCAGCTAGAGATTTTTGCCTCTTATAAGGGGTACTATATAAGAGGAGTGCTGATGGCTTGCTCATGAAGTGTGTCGATGAAGAAGAAGGGGTCCAGAAGATGACAAGACTGCATGACAGTATCTGTGGGCAAGTGGGTCCTGGTTTGTATAGAAGGATGCAGAGGGTAGGAGTGTTGTGGCCTGACATGAAAGTACGATGCGATTCACTCCAGAAGGTGTGCAGCCAGTACCAAGACACCAAGGGGGAACTTGAGATTCATTTGGTAGAGGAGGACTGGTCCAGGCCTATACAAGAGTACCTGGAAAGCGGCATCCTTCCAGAAGACCACGTGGAGGCATAAAGGGTAAAGAAGAGGTCTGAACATTACTTCTTGGAGAAAGGCGAGCGATTCAAAAAGAACTTCACAGGAGGCACCTTTAGATGCATTGGCAAAGAAGACCAGGTTAAGGTCATGAGAGAAGTGCACAGGGGATCTTGCGGAAGACATCAAGGAGGGAAGTCACTCTGGAGCGAATTGTTAAGGATTGGCTATTACTGGCCAAACATGAAAGAGGACGCTTTAAATTTCACCAACAAGTGTGTACAGTGCCAGAAGCATGACAACAAGATTCATGCATCTGCGCTAGCTATGAAAGGACTCAGTTCTCCTTATCCATTCCACACGTGGGCAATGGACTTTGTAGGTCCGATAGACCCGCCATCCAAAGGGAAGAAGTGGATCCTCGCGGCAACAGAACACTCTACCAAGTGGGTTGAGGCGATAGCGTGCAAGAAGGCGGACGCGGACACCACTGTGCAATTTATCAAAGAACACATCATATGTCTCTTCAGATTACCAAGGAAAATAGTGTCAGACAATGGAACCCACTTCATCAACAAGAAAGTAGAACAAGTCATGGAGGAATATGGAATAATACACCACAGGTCCACTCCCTACTACCCTCAATCCAACGGTCAAGCAGAGTCCACTAACAAAATTCTCGTTAAGATTCTAGCAAAACGGTGGAGGACACACCCACCGAATGGAGTGAGTATTTGCCGCTCGCCCTCTGGGCGTACCGTGTTACCAAGCATGGCTCAACAAAGGCAACACCGTTCTCCCTAGTTTATGGAGCGGAAGCGACGCTGCCTTCATAAATAATGGTCCCCTCTGCCAGAATGATAGCACAGAATGAAGAAGGTGCAAAAAGCAGGCTAGTAGTGTTAGAAGGCGTCAGGGACAAAGCGCACGAAGAATTACTCAAGCACCAAAGGCGTGTCATGCTATAATACGAGAAGATGGTGAGGCCACGAATGTTTTATTGAAGGCGAGCTTGTTCTGAAGGCGACAGACGAGGTCATACGGAATATTCACATCAGCAAGTGGACGCCCAAATGGGAAGGGGCATACATTGTGCAGGAGGCGCATCCTAATGGGTATTGTCTTCTGCTTGACCCAAATACCCAAAGAAAAGTAAGACCTTTAAATTTTAAATATATTATGAAATATTATGCTTAGTTTGTTGGGAAAAGAAAAGCATTATTTCTTTTTGTGACTCTCTTTTGGAAAAGAAACATGTATCCCATCTTGCGAAATTAATGAAAATGTTTTGAACTCACTTTTCCTACGACCAAAAGCGTCTCTCAAAGTACCTTGTTTTAAATACAAACACTGAAGAGTTTTGCCTTACAAAAAATAAAATAACAAAAATATATACGTGACTAGGAAAAGGGGGGTACTCCCCTGAAGAAACATGAAATCTGTAGAAAAGCGCTCTCAAATGAAAGAGCCGAAAAAAGCCAATCGCGAGATCCAACGCCTGAGGGTACCTTTATAAGAAAACTGTAACAATGAAAAAACTGAAGGTAGTTGGATCGTACCGCACAAAATGCCTTATCACGGCACCCGGATAGACCTCTCTGGAAACAAATTTCTGGGATCAAACGCAGGCGAAGTACGCCATATCGCGAGGCTAGAAAAGGTCCCTGGAGACAAGGGCGCTAGTCTTTAAACACGGGCGGAAAAAAAATATGTAGAAAAAGGGGTTGGCTAACGTAAGATCCGAAAGTGATCCGTTAGTTTATGAATCGAATAAAGCCCAAAGGCGGCAAGATGAAAAGTCCAAAGTGATAACTGAAAAGAAAAGCCCAAAGCGGCAAAACCTGTAGATCGTGCCCAACGCGCACCCTGAGATAAAAATCTTGGCACCAATGACATCAGGGGCCACTACTGAAAAAAAAATATCTTTGGCACCAATGACATGAGGGGCCACTACTGAAAATAACTTAAAAAAAATATCTTTGGCACCAATGACATGGGGGGCCATTACTGAAAGTAGCTTGAAGATAAATCTTTCGCACCAGTAACATGAGGGGCCACTACTGAAAATAACATGTGCATGCAATTGCCACAAAAGGGTAAAATTACGAGCCCAACATCTGAGAAACATGAAATGCACAGAGGCGCAAAAGAATCAATAATGCAACAAGCGGCGAATTTTCGATGAGGGGCCAACATTGGCCAAAATAAAATTAAGCAAGCATGTTCTACATACAAAAGGGAGCCCTAAAAGCTAAAAGGCTCGAAGTCAAGGAGACAGTAAAACAAATTCAAAGTTCAACCTAATTAAAGTTCAGAAGGGAAGGGGACAACATCGGAGCAACATAATAAAGCATGACCCGACACAAAACGGTATCCTAAAAAAGGGTACTCAAGGCGAGGGAGTTGCAGGCATCTTCATAGGCCTTCTTGCTGGCAGCAATCTGGTCAAGTTCACTGTTAATGCCAGACAACTCAGAATTGGCGTCCACCAGTTTAGAAGAGAGTTCTTCTACAAGGGTCGTAACTGAAGCACGCCTCTCCAGTAAAGTTTTCTCCTGTTCCGCAACCACGTGCATATCAAAGGGAGGACGTTGCCATTCTATCACCACGATGGCAGTGTCCAACCAAGGGCCAGAATAATGGAGTTCCAAGGAGCGTAAGCAATCCAACAACAAAGCCTTGTCATCTTATGCTAAGGCGTCAACATTACAGGAAAAGATGAACTTCACTAGCTTCAACAGAGTCTGTGTACCACTCTCCTTGAAGATGCGCGGAAGCATATCACTAGGCGGCTGCAATCCGGGATGTGCCTCCATAAAGGAGTTGATGAGCGCCATGTTGGCTTCATCCGCAACATCAGGAGAACGAACAGATGAAAAGGCTACAAAACACGCGAGTATAAAAGTGATAAGAAACGAAAAAGGAAAAAAAATGCCAACCAAAGTATGCAAAGGGAAGCAACATGATGAAGGTCTAATATATGATGTTTTAAGGCTTAATTTCACTTCCTTTTTCTTGGGTTTTAGCTTGTTTCTCTTGTAAATATAGGTATTTTGTATTAGTTTTAGGAATTTTTAGTTTATTAGAATCCTTTGAACATTTTGATCCGTTTTGGGTATGTTTCAGGTATTTTGGAGCCTTAATTGGAGAAGATATTATTGGAGCTGAAAAGAGCATGAGAAGACCTTGAAAATGGCACAAGAACGGAGAGAAACGGAGTTGAAAGTTACCTAGCGCGCCCAGGCGCGGGATCTGCGCGCCCAGGCGCGCGTGCGGCATTAATTTTTGGGTTACAGATACAGCGCGCCCAGGCGTGCTGGTCTGCACGCCCAGGCGCGCGAAGTCTGAGAAAGCCCAACTGGGCCAATTTCTGATCAGTTTTGAAGGATTTTAATAAGATTAGGATTTTATCTTCTATTTTATGTTTTTAGGATTAGTTTAGGAAGAGATTAGAGGAGGAATAATCAGAAATTATTGAGGGAGATTGCATTCTCCGGAGAGCATTCGGAGGAGGAATCCATTGAAGGCAGAAGATTCAAAGCAAGGATTAGTGGTAATTTAGGAATGAATTACTTTAATTCTTATTTGTTCTTCTTCTCCATTATGTGTAACTAAACCCTCTTGTGTTAGGAACATGTGGATTTGATATGTAGTTTATTTATTTGAATTAATGTTTTTCAGTTTTTAAATCAAGTGTTTAATTGTGTTTTTATTGTTATGCATGAACTTGATCAACTCATGTTATGGGTTTTTAGATCTGAATTGGAAAATTAGGATTTAAAATAGGCCATGCAATTAAACAATATAAGGATTCAACTTGTAGGAATACTTTTGGATTTTTATATAACTTTTGATAATTCACTGTTCTTAATAATGGTTATTCAATAGATTAGATTTCTAAGGAATTAGGATTTAACAAATTGAATAATAAACAGTAATTTCATAGAGGAATGTAGGAATTACTAATTTTCTGAATTAGTTCTTGATTTAAATGGAAAACATTTATTCATAATAAATAAATGAAATAATTAATGAAACAAGTTCCTAACCACCCTTCCATCCATTGATTTATTGTTTTTATTTATTTTCCAGCAGCAAAACCATCTCTTAATTCAATTATTTAAATCTGAATTTAATAGGTTTTATTTAGAATTACTCTTAGGTAGAAGTAGATTAAATAATTCTTGGTCCCTGTGGGAACGATATCTGGTCTTAACCGACTATGTTACTATCCGATCTAGTATACTTGCTAGAGACCGATCACAACACTTACATGAAGAAGGAGTCTCGACAACAGTCTCTTTTGGACATTTTTCTGAGGGCGTTCCCATGGAGTTAGAACTTGAACTCCCCTCGTCTTCCACGGGAGGTTCTATAGCAAGAGCAGCACTCTTTTCAGCGACGATATCAGCAGCTGTTTCGGTAGTAGGAGCGGCATCTTGCATGACAGCATCCTTGGCCGCAGGATCCTCACCCTCGGGAGTATCAGAGCCAGCATTATCTTCAGTAACCACTTCGACATCAGGATCAGCGGCACCTTCAGCAACGGGATCGACAACATTGACCCGCCCTTTGTCCAAAGCCGGGGGCTCAGCAGAAGCGTGACTAGAAAACAAAGAGCTTCAGCAGCCACTTCTGACAAGGTGATTCTGAAGAACAATGATCTAGGCTCAAGTCAAGTCCAGACAATCATTCAACAAAACAAAGAGCTTCAGCAACAAATTTCTAAGTTGGTGAAGAAGATGGCACAAACACAAGTGGCTGCAGTCAACACTCTGGTGTGTGATTTCTGTGGAGGAAATCACCAAAATGGAGATTGCTCACCAGATGTGGGGAAGGCACTAGCTACCATTGAGGAGCAAGCAAAGTTTGTGGGTGGTGGAGGCCAGAGAAACAACATGTACTCCAACACCTGCACCCCAGCCTATAGAAATCATCCAAACTTCTCATGGAACAGCCCAGCTCTCAACCCACCAATGAAGACTCAGCAGCCCCAGAAACCAACTTGGGAAGCAACAATGAAGAAGTTAGCAACTAACACGACCACATTCATGGAGGAGACAAGAGCTAGCTTTGCCAATCAAGCGGCGAGTATTCGAAACCTGGAGGTGCAAGTGGGCCAACTTGCAAAGCAGCTATCAGAGAGGTCATTAGGGACATTTCCTAGTGACTGTCACCAATCCAAAGGAGAGTCTTATGGTAGTGACTCTTATGAATGGCAAGTCGTATGAGGATCCACTTCCTAACAGTAATGCAACTACATCGGGAAATAAGAAAGAAGAGGAACACAAGAAGCAAGAAGTGGAGAAAGAGCAAGGCAAGAGAGGAGCATCGAAAACGCAGGGTCCACCTGCGGATCACAACCGGGAATCAGCCAAGCCTGCTCCACTACCTTTGAGGGTACCTTATCCTCAAAGGTTGAAGAAAGAAGAGGACCAGAGGCAATTCTCCAAGTTTCTGGATATGATCAAAAAGATTAACATAAACATTCCATTCGCAGAGGCACTTGCACAAATGCCTTTGTATGCGAAGTTTATGAAAGACTTGCTGACAAGAAAGAAGGGAATGCTCTCGGAAGAGACGTTTCCAATTGCAGAGAAATGCAGCAACATTATCAAGTGCAACCTGCCACCGAAAATGAAGGACCCTGGAAGCTTCAACCTTCCAGCCAGCATTGGCAAGGAGTACTCTGGTAAGGCCCTCTGTGACTTAGGTTCTAGTGTGAATATAATGCCTTTATCTGTTTGTAATGCACTAGACTTAGGTGAAATCAAACCTATCCCTGCAATTTTACAATTAGCTGATAAGTCCATCCTCCGTCCTTATGGAGTGGTGGAAGATATTTTGGTAAAGGTTAATGATTTCATACTGCCCATGGACTTCATTGTCCTTGATATTGATGAGGATGAAAATATTCCTCTGATTTTTGGAAGGCCATTCTTGGCCACAGCTGGGGCAGTAATAGATGTTCCTAGGGGAGAGGTTATTCTTCGTGTCAATGGTGAGCAAAGTGTCACTAGTAGAAAAAGTGGATTTTACATCAGCCAATTAGCATCTGTTTTAAAAAAATGATGTAAAAACAAATGTTGGGATTCTGGCAAGTGTACCAGATCGTAAAAGTAATATAGATAATGAAGTCCGAGTATCGTACCCAAGGGAGTGACCGTTTAATTAATTCCACCTAATTAATATTACTTAGTGAACAAGACAAAGGATTTATGAATTTGTAAATAAAAACAGAAATTAAAATAAATGACTCTTTGACAAGGGGAAAAAGCGGGATGTAGTTTCGATGCAGGTTCCTAAATATTCTATAACAAATTAATTTATTTTCCTTGAATTCCGAATTGGTTTTGCAAAAGTAGAAAACGCCTAATGTCTTAGTACGTTTCCGTATTTTAGAAATTAATCTCCCAATGATGTCTCAAGAGAGCCTTAAAACCTAACCCTTTCATTAAGTTCAGTCAAAACCTCTTTTTATAAAATTACCCAATTCATAGAAAACATGTATGTGCCTATGCAATTGAGTTGTTTGATTAATGACTAAATCCTAAATTCATATGTCTATTCATAAAGGATTTTCAAAAGTCATGAAACAGCTTCTTTCATGAGAAACAAATTAGAACATAATCAAACACAGAATTCAATAACGGAAAACAAGATTAATTTATTACTAGAAATATTGAAAAGGTTCCATTCATCTACTCCTACATCCCAAGGAAGGAATTAGTTCATACTTACAAGAGAAAACACAATAAACATGATAAAAATAATTACCATGAATCCTTGAGCAAACTCCGTGTTCTTCACAAAAACCTCCAATCCTTGTTCCTTCTCCAAGTCTCAAATCCTAATCTACTATTATTCTATGGAGTTGTATGAGTGTCTCTCCCCTCCTGGAATGAATCCTAATCCTATTATTATATAGATAAAAACTAACCTAATTTTCAATCTAATGTGATAAGATTTTTATTTGAATAAAACTAATCCTAAATCTGAATATAATATGATAAGATCCTATTAGAATAAACTAATCTTTAAGAATCTTATCTACAAATAGAATTTATCATTAAAATCCTTCTAGAATCCCGTATTTGTGTCTGGCAGCAACTTCGGCACTGATTTTGACCCCCAAGATGGACGAATTTGAGCATGGCTATTTCTGTCAAAGTTGTACATCTTTTCCTTAGATTTAAAATGATATATAGATCGCCTCATTTGGATAAGCGTAGCTCAAGTTATGATCAAAACAGAGAACATTGTCACTTTCTCGCATTTTGCTCGCCCAGGCGAGAATAAGGCTCGCCTGGGCGAGTTTTTGCCTGAGAAAATTGATCTCTTAAACCCATTATTTTTAAACGTTCAACCCCACTCGCCTGGGCGAGTGATAGACTCGCCTGGGCGAGTCTGTGACTTTTTCCCAGCTTTTCGCCGCTTTGCTCCGAACTCCTGATTCCAAGGCTTGCTTTTTCCTTCTTTTCCATAAATTATCAAATTAAGCCTCCAAAACCTGAAATTCACAACAAATCGATACAAAATCCTCAAAGATCTCGTTCTTCATATTAGTCATCAAAATTTAAATCTTTATCCTAAAATACTTGAGAAACAAGCTAAAATTACTAAGAAAGAGGGTTAAATATCATCCAAAAACATCATATATTGAGTTCAAATCACTCCCCCAAACTTAGCATTTTGCATGTCCCAGGCAAAAGTAAAACAAAAATTCACAACTTAAGAACACTTCCTCTATCAAGATTAATCAATCCAATCAAGAAACTAGACTCACTTTCTTCAAAACTTTTCTTCACAAACAAAAAATCCAATCAAAACTGGTTAGAGGGGCAATCTCCAAAAGAACAATGTGGCTAGCAAACAACTCACAACTCAAAAATTCCTCTCATGTGTATCAAAGTTTAAAATTCTGCACTCAAGTTCTACAATCACAATGTGTTACCATAAGCTTGACTATAGACCCACATCTCCACTGAATTTATTGACAACATGCACAAATCATAAGGTCTTCATTTGGTTGTAACGTGGCCATGGCTAAAAGTGTCAGGTGGGATAAAAGAATAAAAGGATAAACGAAGGGCTTTATCAATGAAATCTCAACACTTCCCTTTCAACTTATGAAATGAGCAATAATGTAATTACACAATCACAACTCAATTCACTTGATTTTTCCTTTTCTTTTTCTATTTCTATTCTCTTCTTCTTTTCAAAAAAATTTCTTTCTTTTTTTTTTAGAAGAGAAATAGAAACACAAATTTTCAGCACTTACACTTTCACCATTTTTCCACATTCCACTTAATTGTTCATTCACAATTTCAAAGGTACTTCTCAAAATATTCAATTCATGCAAGGTACCAAAGAAAATCACTAAATCTCAAAGCTCAAAATGGGCAACTAAGGGATCATTATGTCTCAAAAATATGTTGAAGGCCACAAAAACACAAACCTAAGTGCCTTAATCATGTTCATGCATGCAATCAATTGTCAATTTTGAAAAGGTCACAAGTCAAGTTCTAGAACACAAAGTAAAAGAGAACACACTCACGAAAGAAATGGGGGTTTAAAAATTCAGTCATCAATTATCAATTATTAATCATTACCCCTTTTGTGTATAAGCCCAAGATCTCACAGGTAAGGTCAGATTGCTAAACACATATTCTCAAAGAGTTTGCCCAAGTAACCAATTTTTAAAAGAATTACACATTCAATCCAAGCAGTTTATTTTAGAGAAGTGAGCTTCGTTCCTAAACCAGACATCTAAACCTATCAACAGAAAGAAAATCCTAAGCCTAGAATAATTACCTACTTCTACCATGACACAACTAACACAAAGCTAGGGGAAATCATCAAGTCTAGAAAATTTTTTATTTTGTTCGACTCCCCCAAACTTAAAAGTTAGTTTGTCCTCAAGAAACACTCTAATCCTACACTACAAAATAAAAATAAAAATAAATGCAAGGAGTTAGGAAACTTCCCTTTGTAGCACAGTATTCTCTCTTGATGCACCATAGAGGAGACTCCCCCAAACTTATTCACCTGTGTCACATGAACAACTAAAAATGGTGCTAAAAGCACCTCATTAGTAGTCACGTATAGAAAGTTCCAACTCTTTATTCAATTAAAAAAAATTCAAAACCTACACTACTGCATAACTACAGAGAATCCACCAGGATCCCAAATCCTATAGCACAACTTCCATGTTATGCAGCAATAACAAGTTATCCCTGGATCCCATGGAAATATACATGGATGATGTTGGAGCAAATGTTTAAAAATAGTTTCAAACCCTCCCGGGTCAAATGGTGCATTTTTCACTCCAAGTATCATCACATGGTGCTTGTCTTTTCCATCATGCATGGAGTCTATGAAAGTGTAACTTCCATGGCTTAGCAAGGTTGCCTTTTCAGGCTCTAAAAAGGAGAACAATGGCTTATCATCATCATGAGCATCAGGGAAGTCTTAAAAGTTTAAGGGGTAAATTGAAGGAAATTTTTTTGAGGGTTCCACATATTCATGCAATCCAATACATTTAGAAATAGCAAAAAATTCATCATGCAAAGTGGATCCTAATTCAACCCCTAGACGCATCCCATTATTCAATTTATCTTGTTTCACTTCCTCAATCTCATCATGCACAATTTCTTCTTTTTCTATGGGTTTAGAAAGGGAAGCACTTTGGTCTTCCATAATAAAAGATTTTTGTACCACCTCCTCTAAAAGACCATCAAAAACTTTAATCTCATCAAAAATATTTTGTGCAAAACAGGATGGAATAGGTGACGACAAAATAAATTTGATAAATTCTATGTCATCATGAGAATAAGCCATGTTACATAATAATAAAAAAATAAAAATATATACCCAAGTTACACTAAGTAAAATTAAATTAGTACCAAAATTAATTAAAACAGAATCACTCCCCGGCAACGGCGCCAAAAACTTGTTGGGTTTCTGGCAAGTGTACCAGATCGTACAAGTAATATAGACAATGAAGTCCGAGTATCGTACCCAAGGGAGTGACCGTTTAATTAATTCCACCTAATTAATATTACTTAGTGAACAAGACAAAGGATTTATGAATTTGTAAATAAAAACAGAAATTAAAATAAATGACTCTTTGACAAGGGGAAAAAGCGGGATGTAGTTTTGATGCAGGTTCTTAAATATTCTATAACAAATTAATTTATTTTCCTTGAATTCTGAATTGGTTTTGCAAAAGTAGAAAACGCCTAATGTCTTAGTACGTTTCCGTATTTTAGAAATTAATCTCCCAATGATGTCTCAAGAGAGCCTTAAAACCTAACACTTTCATTAAGTTCAGTCAAAACCTCTTTTTATAAAATTACCCAATTCATAGAAAACATGTCTGTGCCTATGCAATTGAGTTGTTTGATTAATGACTAAATCCTAAATTCATATGTCTATTCATAAAGGATTTTCAAAAGTCATGAAACAACTTCTTTCATGAGAAACAAATTAGAACATAATCAAACACAGAATTCAATAACGAAAAACAAGATTAATTTATTACTAGAAATATTGAAAAGGTTCCATTCATCTACTCCTACATCCCAAGGATGAAATTAGTTCATACTTACAAGAGAAAACACAATAAACATGATAAAAATAATTACCATGAATCCTTGAGCAAACTCCGTGTTCTTCACAAAAACCTCCAATCCTTGTTCCTTCTCCAAGTCTCAAATCCTAATCTACTATTATTCTATGGAGTTGTATGAGTGTCTCTCCCCTCTTGGAATGAATCCTAATCCTATTATTATATAGATAAAAACTAACCTAATTTTCAATCTAATGTGATAAGATTTCTATTTGAATAAAACTAATCCTATATCTGAATATAATATGATAAGATCCTATTAGAATAAACTAATCTTTAAGAATCTTATCTACAAATAGAATTTATCATTAAAATCCTTCTAGAATCCCGTATTTGTGTCTGGCAGCAACTTCGGCTCTGATTTTGACACCCAAAATGGACGAATTTGAGCAAGGCTATTTCTGGAAAAGTTGTAGATCTTTTCCTTAGCTTTAAAATGATATATAGATCGCCTCATTTGGATAAGCGTAGCTCAAGTTATGATCAAAACAGCGAACATTGTCACTTCCTCGCATTTTGCTCGTCCAGGCGAGAATAAGGCTCGCCTGGGCGAGTTTTTGCCTGAGAAAATTGATCTCTTAAACCCATTCTTTTTAAATGTTCAACCCCACTCGCCTGGGCGAGTGATAGACTCGCCTGGGCGAGTCTGTGACTTTTTCCCAGCTTTTCGCTGCTTTGCTCCGAACTCCTGATTCCAAGGCTTGTTTTTTCCTTCTTTTCCATAAATTATCAAATTAAGCCTCCAAAACCTGAAATTCACAACAAATTGATACAAAATCCTCAAAGATCTCATTCTTCATATTAGTCATCAAAATTTAAATCTTTATCCTAAAATACTTGAGAAACAAGCTAAAATTACTAAGAAAGAGGGTTAAATATCATCCAAAAACATCATATATTGAGCTCAAATCAACAAAACACGGTGGCAAACTTGTAAATAAGTTTAAAACGTAAAACATTCCACATCTGTTTTTTTATTTAACCGATGCGGAATGTCTGAGTTGTCCTACTTTTCGCATCAGGTTTTAAATAAAAGATGTGGAATGTTTTACAAAATGAATAAAACCTAATCAGTACCGCGCAAACTCTTTTCATCACTACCGCGCTGCTTCGTTCTTGTTCAACCCTAACGCAGCCACTCCCTCCCTTAGAAGCCAAAACGCAGCCACTCTCCGTTCTCCCTCCGTGTGTTCCGCCGCCGCCACTCTCTGTTCTCCCTCTCGATCCCTTCGGTTCTTCTCACCCTCCAATTCTCCCTCTCCCTCCGTTCCCTTTCCCTCCGGTTCACTACTTTCCCTTCGATTTCTTCTTCTTCTCCCTTCGTTCCCTTTTCCTCCGGTTCACTTTCCCTTCTTCTCAAGTTGTTCTGCTACTGTTCATCTTCTTCGGTGAGAGAGTGAAGCCACACGGAGAGAGAACATCACCGTCGCCGCCTCCGTCTCCGACATCGAAGACTCCTCTGCTCCGCCTCTCCTCCTCTTCCATTTTTCTAGGTTTTCTCTCTCTCCTTTTTTTTTTAAAAAAAATCTTATTAATTTTTTGCAATTGATTAATTTGTTTAATTGATTAATTTTTACTTATTAATTTGTTTCACACTAACACCCTAATTGATTAATTTGTTTATGTTGTTTTAAGAGTTGTTCTGTATCAAATGCTCTTTTTGTTTTTTTTTAATGAACAGGCTTTAGGAGAAAAGTTTTTTTTAATGTTAAAAAAAGGTTAGCTAGCTTCAGGAGAATAAGCGGCTAGGTTTCTTGAAATTGAAACTTACCTTAGGTTTCGATCTGTATTTCACTTTAATTCCTTATTTTCTCGTTTTTGAAATTATGTTCTTCGTTAAATTGTTTAAAGAATAAGCTTCAGTGAAATTGTGATATAGTAAGATTTTAGAAGAATGATATATTCTCTTAGCATAATCTGCTTACTATAATCATGGATGAGTTAAGTACCATCATGTGAAACATGTTACTTTTGACGATTATATCAATGACTCTGGACCTGAATACTCATGTCAATATTTCATTGTCTTTGTCACTCTGTAGCCAGTAATTTTGAATGGCAGCAGCAATTTGAAGCAAGTTCTAACCCCTCATAGAAACTATATATGTATGTATGTATGTGTGTGTGTAATTCAAACCTGTTTTCCTTTGCTTCTACTGTTGTTACTGTACATATTCTTGATGGCAGTGTATTTGGGTATTTACTGCTTCCTTTTCTCCACCATATTTATGCACGTTTGGATGGGAAGAACTATACATATGGAGTATCATAATTTGAGGGAGGTTCTGTAGAACCCTATGAACACAATACAATATAATTTGGACTTTTCTGTCAAAAGGGATATGATTCTGCTTTTTTTTCACTCTATGTTCCCCGTATGAAATTATTTATATTTCTGCTTCCTCTCAGGTCAGTCATCACCCTATGATAGTTGCATGTCACTGTGAGGGTACTGGTTGGAAATTTTGGGGAGATAGCAACTTAAAGAGCAAATTTTGGGGCCGATCAATTCAGCTTGACCCTGTTGGGACCTTGACTTTGGAATTTGATGATGGGGAAGTTTTCGAATGGAGCAAGGTATATTTTAGCTGCTTTAAGCCTTCAACTGCTATAGTGTCTTATTATCTGTTGCATGAATTCTGGTTTTTTTTCCTCTTTTTTTTTCCGAGATATAACGTAGCGTTTGCCTCAAGTAGGAGGTTAAATTCCCTTTGCTATTTGGTTAGTTGCCTCACTGTATAGACTTCATATGCAGTATTCACAAACTTTGCATTAATGCTCAAATTCTATTTGAGAAAAAAAAATGAGGCCTTTGCTATTAAATGGCCTTTTTCATTTGCCATAGTACCATAGTTCTTGAATTAGTGAAATTTTGTAGCAGAGGATTGTCTCTTCTTATTGTAGTTTACCTTTTTTTTTAGGTGCATGGTGTTGTTCTAGATAGGAATAGTAAAACAGCTTCAACATTGTTTGGAAAATGGGATGAAAGCATGCATTTTGTTAATGGAGACTACAGTGGAAAGGGGAAAGGTCATGAATCATTGTCAGAAGCCCATTTACTTTGGAAGAGGAGCAAGCCTCCTACAGATCCCACTAGATATAACTTCACCTGTTTTGCCATCACATTAAATGAACTTACCCCTGGATTAAAGGTTCGTTGTGTTAACTGATACTTTCTCTTGTGTTGCCACTCTATCTGTGTATCAATTTTTTAACAAAAAAGTATTCCAGAAAAGGTAGATATTTTCTTTATTTTATACTGCAATTTTGTGCTTGTACAGATCATTTTTTGCCTTAGCTTGGGAACATTGTAACCTTTTCTTTAACTAAGATGATACATAGATCATTTGAATATAACTACAAAGTCCAAGGAAAGAAAAGAAATGGTAGTATTATTATTATTATCGTGCTGTTCATATTTGTGTGTGTTTTCCGTGATTTGCTTGACATTGATAATCAATTTAATATGGTGAATATATAGGAAAAGTTGCCACCTACAGATTCCAGGTTAAGGCCAGACCAAAGGTATTTGGAAAATGGAGAGTTTGAGATGGCAAATTCAGAAAAGCTACGATTAGAGCAGCGGCAACGCCAAGTGCCTATTACATTTTCCATATCTTGCTTTGTTGGTTCACCTTGTTTTCTGTTATAATTCATGAAATCTGACCAAGTTATCGAATGTCCGCTTGTGGTAGTCAAGACTCAAGAAACAGACATACGTTAATAGTCATAAGAAAACACCTACAGTTTTAGTGTTTAGTTGTAGACACACTTGTGATTACGTTGAGAGGGGAGATTGCCACATTCCATGGTCAAGGCTAATGGTTATGGACAAGTTTAGAAATCAAATTCAAATTTAAACGGTTTATCCCACCGCTGCAATTTATAGTCAACCATGTTTGGCAGTCATACATTTTTATAAATTTAGTAACTGGGAAAATCGTGTGATACTTCTTAATCTTATGCATGACTGGGTAGGATTTTTAACTTCTGATAAGCTTTGTGATACTTTCTCCAAATCCTCAATTTTTTTATGTAAACCCTTTAATTTTATTTTATTTTTTTTTAAAAAAAAGACTATAGTTCATAGTTGATTCCACCCTTTGTTGGTGAAATTATTACATCTGGTTAGAGTATTAAAAATCCACATGATGATGCTTTACTAAAGTAACTAAACATATCACATATATTATACATTTGTACTGCATGCAGAGGAGTTTCTATCTTTAATTCCAGTCATCAATTTTCTCTTTCTTGTTTAGGGAAGAACTCCCTAAGGGGAAAATGATAGCGATTAAGAGGGATAGTTATATAAGATTAGAAAATTGCCATTTGTGGAGATATATGGTAGGGGATTTCATGCTATATTCTTAATTTTGCTACGTAAGAATTATTATTTCCTTGTTATTGATCTAATATTTGTTTTGAATGGAATTCAGGCTCGGAAGATGCAAGAGAGAGGTTGGCAACCACGGTGGTTTTCTAGGGATAAAGCGAGCGGGAAGTACTTAGTATTTGGGTAGCATTGAATTAGCATAGTTTTGGCTGAATTTGTAGTTAGTGGAAAGAAATAAGATATTTGGGTGACATTGAATTAGCATAGTTTTGATAGAATTTGTACTTGTATTGAAATTATTGGTAATTGTATTGAAATTATTAGATATATATATATATATATATATATTTTGCCTTTTGGATTCATTTGTTTTAAAATTTTATTTTTGTAGGTCACTAGATATATATAAAAATTGCAAAAAAAAAAACACTTTTCGCATCTGTTATTTGAAAATAACTGATGCGGAAAGTACACTTTTCGCATCTATTATTTGCAAATAATAGATGCGAAAAGTGTACTTTCCGCATCAGTTAAAAAAATAATAGATGCGAAAAGTGCATTCTCTGCATCTGTTAAAAAAATAATAGATGCGAAAAGTGTACTTTCCGCATCAGTTATTATACTTTCTACATTTGTTTTAAAATAAGTGATGCGGAAAGTATACTTTTCGCATAAGTTATATGTACTTTTCGCATCAGTTATATAAGTGATGCAGAAAGTTCTGACATTTCGCATCTGTTTTAAAAAGTGATGCGAAAAATCATAACTATCTACATCTCTCACAAGGACATCATTTCCAAAACAGATGCGAAATGTCTTAAAAAACAGGTGTTAAATGTCCGATCTGTAGTAGTGTGTTATAAATATTTTTGAAAAACCACCATGTACGGCATGTACGGCGAGGTGCTTCACCCCACTAAATCTGGTTCAGCACTCAAGTGCTGAAAATTCCCTCAATGATCAGATGCAGTTCCCTTAGCCTCCGAAAGGAGGTGACCCGTCAGGCTCGTGACGTTAAACAAGCACTAGTTGGGAGGTAACCCAATGTTTAGGTAGTAATTGCTTAGTTTAGTAGTTTTTAGGAAATTAGTGTAGGTTATTTTTTTTTTATTATTTTTTTTTCTCTAAAAAAAAGCAACAGGTACAGACCTAGCGCGCCTGGGCGCGCTGCTCTGCACGCCTGGGCGCGCACTGGGCGAATTTCCCCAGATAATGGGGAATTTTAATTTTTGCTTTATTTTTGTGTCTTTTTCTCCTCAGCCAGTCCCTGTACCTGTGCAACAAAAATATGTAATTGTTTTCTAGGATTATTTTTTTTAGTTTTATTGTTTGGTTATTTATTTGGATTATTTGTTCTTTGCATCAGCTATATTTTGTAACAAATATAAGTTAATATTTTTCCCACTAGAGGTGCTATTTTTGGGCACTTGTTTTCCATGATTCATATTCAGTTTGGGGGAATGTTTTCTTATTTTTGTTAATGCTAATTTTTCAGATGCAATTAATAAGTGTTCCAAATTTATTCCATGCAATTTTTTTTATTTTGTAATTAGGTAATTTTAGTTTAGTTTGCTTGAGGACAAACCAACCTTTAAGTTTGGGGGAGTTGATACAATAAAAAAAATAAAATAAAAAAATATTGCAGATATGAATTTTTTCTCTCATTTTTGGTGTTGGTTTGTGTCTTAGGTAGAGGTTTGGTAATTATTCTAGACTTAGGATTATTTTTCTGATGATAGGTGTATATACTTAGTTTAGGATTAGACTCATTGATTCATGTTACTTATTTGTTGAGCTGTAAATATTTTTGAAATCTGGTTATTTTGACAAAGTTTTTCAGAACTTGAGATTAGTGAACTGACTTTAGCTTAGTGAGATTTTGAGCCTATTTGATGGGGTATGTGAATAATTTGAAATATTTTGATGTGAGACCCCTATTTCTTTCATGAGTGTGTTCACTTTAGTTTTGTGTTCTAGAACTTGACCAGTGACCATTTTGAAATTGATAATTGATCACATGCATAAAAATGATTAAGGCATTTAGGATGATGTTTTTGTAGCCTTCAGAGATTTTTGTTGGATTTGTTTTCCCTTAGTTGCCCATTTTGAGTCTTATGAGATAATATGATTTTTCTTTGGTACCCTACATTTATTGTATATTTTTTGTGAAGTACCTTAGAAATTTTGAATGAGCAATTGAGAGAGGGACATTTCAAAAGAATGTGAAATTGTGAAAGTGTTTATTGAGTTACTCTTCTTCCAAAAGAAAAAAAAAGAGAAAAGAAAATTGAGAAAAGTGAAAATTGATGAATGATAAGAAAAAAAAAGAAATTTATGTTTGGAAGAAGTAGTAGAGTTAAATTGAAAAAGAAGAAGTTTGAAATTTTTGTGTTTGAGTGTGAGTCCTCTATAGTATTCATTGCTCATTCATAATTTTAAAGGGATATTTGTTTTGCATTTTAGCCCTTAGTTTCATCCTTTCTTTCTTTTATCCCACCTTAACACTTTTAGCCATGGCCTCATTACAACCAAATTAAAGACCTTTTGATTTGTGCATGATTTTAATAATTTCAGTGGAGATTTTGGTCTATGGTCAAGCATATGGTAACACTTAACTATTGAATGAACTTGAGTGAATTGTTATAACCCTTGATACATATGAGAGATATACACTGAGAGGTTGAGAGTGTTCACTAGTTCTGAGTTCTGACTTGTTTTGTTTCTTTAACCAAGTTTTGATATGTGAATAGCTTGTATAAATATGTGGCTGTGTTGATGAGTCGAAGTCTTAGATTAAGTATTGTAGATTTTGATTTAGAAGGTAGTCTTGTGTTTATGAATTGTTATTTTACTTTTGCCTGGGACATGCAAAATGATAAGTTTGGGGGTATGATGAAGGTCTAATATATGATGTTTTAAGGCTTAATTTCACTTCCTTTTGCTTGGGTTTTAGCTTGTTTCTCTTGTAAATACTGGTATTTTGTATTAGTTTTAGGAATTTTTAGTTTATTATAATCCTTTGAACGTTTTGATCCGTTTTGGGTATGTTTCAGGTATTTTGGAGCCTTAATTGGAGAAGATATTATTGGAGCTGAAAAGAGCATGAGATGACCATGAAAATGACACAAGAACGGAGAGAAACGGAGTTGAAAGTTACCTAGCGCGACCAGGCGCGCGTGCGGCGTTAATTTTTGGGTTACAGATACAGCGCGCCCAGGCGTGCTGGTCTGCACGCCCAAGCGCGCGAAATCCGAGAAAGCCCAATTGGGCCAATTTCTGATCAGTTTTAAAGGATTTTAATAAGATTAAGATTTTATCTTCTATTTTATGTTTTTAGGATTAGTTTAGGAAGAGATTAGAGGAGGAATAATCAGAAATTATTAAGGGAGACTGGAACAGGGTCCACATTAATTGGAGAGTCGGAAGCCAGAATGGTCATAAGCGGTTGCACATTCAGGGGACTGCTCACCTTACCGAATGGTACGTAGGTGGCAAAACCGGTGGGCACGGCCCCACCTTGTGCAGCGGCAGCCTTGAAAGAAAGTGAAGGGGCCTCTTGGGCAGTAAAGGAAGGAAGATAAGGAGATCTTGAAGGAGCTTGAACATTCTGAGAAGCTCGGGAAGAAAGTGCGGGGGAAGGCTTGCCGCCCGCCTTAGATGGACTTGCAAAAGAAGAGCAGTCAAGCAAATAGTAAGCAGCAAATTCATCAAAGGAAATAGAGTCAGTAAAGAAAATGAATATGTAAAAGGCAGCCGTGGGTAAAAGGTAAAAGGAGAGGAAAGATGCAAGAGGCCAAAGAGAATTGTTTGGAAACAAGTAAGCGAACCCTGTGTGGAGGACGGAACGGCAGTGTTCGGAGAACCTTTTCTTTGAGCATCATCGCCTTCAGAAGTGGAAGTCTTAGAGTTCTCATTGGAATCATCTTTGTCAGAAGAGGTAGAATAGAAGGCTCGAATCGAAGCCCCAGAAGCAGTCCCTTCATCTCCGTCTAAGCTTGCAAAACAGATTTCAGAGAGGTCACTAGGAACCTTTCCTAGTGACACCATTACAAATCCCAAGGAGCGTTGTTTGGCAATCACTCTTCGGAGTGGCAAGTCTTATGAGGAGCCACAACCGAAGGGTGATGCAACTGAAGCGGTAAAGAAGAAGGAAGAGCCGCCTAGGACTGATGCAACATTGACTCAAGAGCAAGGCAAGCATGGAGCACCGAAAGCGCAGGATCCACTTGCGGATCTCAACCATAACACACCGAATCCTGCTTCATTGTCTCCGAGGATCCCTTATCCTCAAAGGCTGAAGAAATAAGAGAACAAAAGACACTTCTCCATGTTCTTGGAGATGATCCGGAAAATCGAAATCAACATCCCGTTTGTAGAGGCTCTTGAGCAGATGCCTCTGTATGCAAGATTTATGAAGGATCTTCTCACCAAGAAGAAGGGAATGCTTTCGGAAGAGACGTTTCCTATTGCGCAGAAGTGCTGTAACATCATCAAAAGCAACCTTCCACCAAAGATGAAGGATCCTGGAAGCTTCAACCTCTCTATCAGCATTGGCAAGGAATACACAGGTAAGGCTCTTTGTGACCTTGGTGCTAGTGTCAATATTATGCCATTATCTGTTTGAAAAGCATTAGATTTAGGAGAGGTTAAGCCTACCCCAGCCCTGTTACAATTAGCTGATAAATCCATCCTCCGCCCTTACGGAGTGGTGGAAGACATATTGGTGAAAGTTAATGATTTTATACTGCCCCTGGATTTTATGATCGTAGATGTTGAAGCGGATGAAAACATACCTCTAATTTTTGGTAGGCCATTCTTGGCCACAGCAGGGGCAGTGATAGATGTCCCTAGGGGAGAAGTGATTCTCCACGTGAATGGTGAGAAATGCACTATAAATTTTTTTGAAAATCCACCAATCACTGCGGATCGCTTTACTCCGCTCAACTTCATTCAGCATTCCAATGCAGAAAATAATTTGAATAAGAAGCTGACATCCTTGAAGGGAAATTTGGCATCCCCCTAGCCTCCGAAAGGAGGTGACCCGTCAGGCTCGTGACGTTAAACAAGCGCTAGTTGGGAGACAACCCAATATTAGGTAATTTCCCTTAGTTTTTAGGTAATTATTTTTTTTCTTTTTTTCTTTTATTTTCGTTTAATTTAATTTTCATTTAATATAAAAAAAGGACCCAGTACAGGCCTGGCGCGCCTGGGCGCCCATACCCGCACCCCTGGCACGCGCTGGGCGTAAAACCCACGCCCTGGGGAGCTTTCTCTCCCATTCTCCCATTTCTTCCCAATTTTATTCATCCCTTCTTAGAACCCTAAAGCCCCAATTCTCAAATATATCTCAAATCCTCCATGTAACACCCTATAATTATTACCCTTAACTTCCCCATTATCAAAATGTGAACTTAAAAATTCCTTTTTAATTTAATGAAATCACCCGTCAAACGGACGGAGTTTTGTTTGATTTTCGGACTAATCCAAAATTTCACCTGTAAAAACATTATCATTTGCACATCCAATAGCCAGCAGGGCTTTACATCAAATATATGTGAATCATAGCAAGGCCCAAAGGGCTCCAAGATATTGCAGTGCATCAAGTATTCAGAGTATCAGCGGAAATATTCAACTTAAGTATCAATTCTCAACACATATAACTTTTTCAAAAGCAAAACGTCCTAAGCCTCACTGAAAAATATATACAACAAATCTACATCAAAAGAATGTGGGAGGCTTAGGCCCATAATATGCTCTAATCCCATAACACCCCTACTCCCCCTGTGAGGGAGACTAATCCTGCTCGGCCAAACCTGGTGTATGCTCCAGCTCAGTACCTGAAAAATGGTAAGGAGGTGAATGTAACACCCTCACTTTTAATCAGTAAATTTTTTTTTGTTTTAATAAAATTGGTGCTTGAAAAATTCTTTTGAAAACTTGATTACTTATAAAAGTCTTTACGAAAATCCGGCAGAGTTTCCTCTGTTTTTCGGACTTTCCCAAAATTTCCTGTTAAACCTGTCAGACCAGAATTATTTAAAAAACTTAAAACATAGTAGTATTACAGTCAGATCAATCCTAACGCACGATTAGTACATGTTTCAGGGCATGTAATTACTACATAATTTTAATTTCCCAAAATGATGTTCATGACATAAAATATGGTCCACTCCTGACAACTCTACACTCCACGTACTGGAGTGTAATCCTGCTCGGCCTGCAACTGGTGTAAGCTCCGCTTCTGTACCTGTAAAAAAAATAGCAAGAAGGGTAGCATTACACAGGACTTAGAAAGATAAATTCTAAAAAGTACAGCAATGAATTAAGTCCTTATCTCTTGACTTAATCTATCACATTTACTACCCTATTACTATGCACTTATTTGTTCTAAACAATTCACATAGTTCTTCATTATTTATTCTCATATTATTACTTTTTCTCAATTTCTTACCTCTCTTTTCCTTCTTAGCTCACTTTTTCGTTTTATTTCACTATTTCTTTTGTTCTCTTTTTATCATTGTTTTGTTCTCTTTTCTTTTCTTTACTTTTCTTACCCTTCTTTTTCTTTCCTTTCATTTCCTTTCTTTTCTTTTCTCATTCATTGAACCACAGGGTCTTATGACCAACCTGTGTTGAGTCACAGGGTCTTATGACCAACCTGCGCTCGATTTCTCTTTATTAAACCACAGGGTCTTATGACCAACCTGTGTTGAGCCACAGGGTCTTATGACCAACCTGCGCTCTATTTCCTCTTTTGTTAAACCACAGGGTCTTATGACCAACCTGTGTTGAGCCACAGGGTCTTATGACCAACCTGGGCTCGTTTTCTCTTTTATTAAACCACAGGGTCTTATGACCAACCTGTGTTGAGCAACAGGGTCTTATGACCAACCTGTGCTCGTTTTCTATTTTATTAAACCACAGGGTCTTATGACCAACCTGTGCTGAGCCACAGGGTCTTATAACCAACCTGCGCTCTATTTCCTCTTTTATTAAAGCACAGGGTCTTATGACCAACCTGTGTTAAGCCACAGGGTCTCATGACCAACCTGTGCTCGGGCCGCAGGGTCTCATGACCAACCTGCACCATGTCTATTCACTTTACCTTTCATTTTCTTATCCTTTCTCTTTTCTTTACTTTCTCGTACTTTATGTGGTTCAATTATATTTTTGTTTCTACCCTTTATTCTTTATTTCCGTATGCGGATTTTTCCTAATATTCATTCATTTTCTTCTCTTACGTCTCTTTCTTACTCTAATAGCTCGACACTTTAGTGTTCCTTGCCTTACTTCTCTTCCTACAACTCTTTGTTGTCCATTCGTTATTTCCTATTGTTTACTTACACGTTGCTCACGTTAGTTTTTTAACTTCTTTGACCTAATCAAATCCCTCCCCCCTTCTTCTTATATTCTTTCCCCTAAGTTCCTTTATCGGCTTCCAATTTACATCTAAAATTTCGTTGCTTCATTTCTATTTCTCTAATCCCTACAACCTTTTAACTATATCTACTCCGCTCATACTTATTGGTTCAAATTTGATTCCCTCTTTTACCTCACTTTATTATTCGATCGATGTAAACAATGGTATCTTTTAGTTTGTTTTCCCTAACTATTCCCCTTTGGTTTTATTTTGCGTTTTCTACGTTTTCATTCATTATTAACCTTTCAATATCCGAAATACACTCGTTTATTCCGGACCTTATCCTAAACGCATATATTCTCTTCCTTAAGGTGTGGTTTCCATTATCAACTCTAAGTACTCCATCTACATCAACAAGGACTACCCTAAGGTTCATAAACCTACTCCTCAATTACCCTATCCTTAGTTACCCCTATAGCATCCTAGAATTTACTTCCTAAGTAAAGGTAATACAGCCCTTCTTACCTCAACCAAGTATAGGGAGAAAGAATACCAAACCTTAGCTTTAAAATCAAAGTCGTAGGAACCGAATGCGATGATGAAGAAGAGCGGTCTGGAGACAAGCCGGAGAGCGATGAGGAGCCACAATAAAATGGGGTTGATGATTCTAGCACCTTAATTGAAGGAGGGAGAGAGAATCAAGAGAGGTAATGAGCCACAACTTCCATAAAAGCAAAGAGAAGACAAGATTAGAGATGCTGACAATGAAATTCGTGTACAAGGAGGAGGGAAGGAAGAACACTTGCTCCAACTTACCTAGCACTTGTGTGAGGTGAGGAGAGAGAGAGAACTTGCCATGGTATGAGAGAGAGGTCTCCAAAGAGAGAGTAAAGAGAAGATCAACACTTGGGAGCTTGAGGGATGATGATGGTTGGCCACAAGAGTTTGAGATTTTAAGGCTTAAAGTCATGGATTGAGTGTTTTTGGGGTGGAGAAAGAGAAAGGAATGGGTTTGGGATGAAATGGGGTTGATCCCCGTATTTATTTTTTTTTACTGTCAGCACGAAATACTCGAGTATTCCTCAGAATACTCGAGTATTTTACCCAGTTCCCCATTTATTCATTTTTTCTATTTTCCTTTTATTTTCTTCCTGTTTCAAATCGACGTATCTTCTTCGTTAACCGTCGGATCTTGCTCAAATCTGAAAGCAAGCTTCCTAAAATAATTATCTTCATATCCAACGGTGGAATTTGTGTTTAGAGTTGTAAATCTTTTATTTTGAATTTCCTAATATAGTGTATTTAAAACACCTAAAACACCGATTTTAACACTCGTTTGGTCTTCTTTAAATTCCCTTTTCGATGCCAATGCTCCTTGACTCCTTTATGGCACTAAAAAAAACTCCTAGTGCATCGTTTTAAATACTTTTTAGAATAATCCTTACTTCCAGATCTTATCATTGTTCTAATTACTCTTGGGATTAGAATTCAGGGTGTTACAATTCTCCCCAACTTATTAGAATTTCGTCCCCTAAATTCCGTTCAACTCCGTAATTGGAGAACCATCCCTTGATAAGGCTTTTGACTATGGTCTTTACGTTCCTTCGATATCATTCACCCACTTAGGATGCTTCTAAGTCCTTACTCCTTGACGCTTTCAAGCTTATGTTAGAACACCTTACGTCTTGTTCTCGTTCGGCTTTCCTTCTCGTTTCCGCTTGTTTCGTAGACAAGATCTTAGTTCGTGTCGTGTCCTTAACCAAGATCAACCTTGAAGATATGGAGAAACTTCAAAGAGTGATCCCAGCAAAGAGATTTATGTAGGACTCTTAGGATTTCTGAATATCCAGTTGGGATAATCAGGTTCTCCCTAGTCAACAAAGTGTGTGCTAGTGTCAACTTAGGGATGAGAAGACGTACCTTAGCCCCTATAGCATGGTGGTTCTTATAGGGGATTACCTGTGTGCTGTGGGCCGTTCTAATGAGGCTTCTGAAGAGGAAGAATTCAAGTAGGATTCGTAAGGGTTATGATAAGATAACACCCGTAAATCCTGTATGCGATAGACTTTATCAAATGCTGTGTTTATCTAACCAAGAGTCGTGGGAATCTAGGAGAGGTAGTTACGCTTTGGTGAGACTGTAAACGATAAGGATCAAAGTCCTGTGCTCGGGGTTAGTCTTATTAGCGCGTGACCTCTCTGCAGAAACCCAATCTACTCGGTGTAACTTTCCGACCGTATGCCTTGTTCCAGTGTCTAACCGGTCGGTCCAAGGTAGCTTTGGTCGGGAAATGCTCGGCCTATTGAAGGTCCACTACATAAGCCCCCCAAGCTCGATTGGGTGATTTGAGCCCTGCCGAGTTAATGAGACGAGCGAACTATTTTCCGACCTAGCCTCGTTGATGGAAAGAAATTCCCGAGTATCTTAGTGCGTTTATGAGAGTTGTCGTTTGATTGACCCAGAAGTGACTCTTCAATTCTACATGAGCTTCCACGTGTCCTTCTCTTTACCGGGAAATGAAACGTTATGATTTCAAACTCGCTGGAAGCGCCACGTATTTAATTTTCATCATAAATGGGCTTTTTCTGACTTCGGCCCAAGTCTTTCTGAGATAGTGGAGGGAAGTTCTGAAATTTCAAAGACCAGTTTTCTCCCAATTCGTTCTAATCAAAACTCAAGAAACCTCTCAAGTTCTTTTCTCTTTCTTCCTTCATTGTTTTTCTGAGATTTTCATCATTGAAGCCAGGGTTCTTCAAAGGAGTTCTTGCCATCTCTTCGCTTTTCTTCTCTACATCAAGTGTATTTCTACCTCCGCGGCCTTCCCTTTCCTTCGGTTTCTTGATTATTCATCACTAACAGGTAACAACCTTTCTTCTCTTCTCTGGCGATTTCCTCTTTCTTCTTTACTGTTTAAGATTCTCTGCATGTGACTGTTTTTTGTCCTTTGCCATCGGTGTTGTGTTTAGCACTTTCTTTTTTATGCATTAACTCTGGTCCTACTCCTCTGATTTTGAAAGATTTTTCTAGGGTTCGATTAAACCCCCATTCACTGTTTGAGTATACCCCTTTGCCTTTCAAAGTTTTTTACCCCTCTTTGTCGTTTGCTGAGTGATCGCCGTAGCGTTTCTTAGGTTTGCTTTACGTTTTGCTGAACTTAACTTCTTAGGGCTGATACCGAAGCTGCGTTAATCATGAGTGAGGAATCTATAAACTCTGATGTACCAAGAACACACAAAGGAGGGAACCCCGATATTTGTGTAAAACCGATAGCTATGCATTTTCCTCGGACCTTGAAAGAGTTCAGACAGGGTGTGATTCATTATAGGATTGCCGAGAGGGTAGAACAGAGGAAGTTAAGGAAGCTACAGAGAGGTATTATTAGACGTTTCAGTTGGTTTGGGGAAATTCTGCCTAGAAAGGGAGGTGTTCCCCAACCGACCGTAATCGTAAGTATTTGATCCGAAATAGTTAAGTTTTTCTGCTTCTGACTCCAAGTGTGCCCCCTTTTCCTCAGGTATGAAGAGAAAGTGTATCACTAATCCTGAACTCTACCCATTTCCACCGGATGCTGCTCAATACGATTGGGTGGACCGAGAGGTTCTTGGTACCCAATCCGAACTTTCAACAGAAGACTCACTAGAACAAACCCGAGCTATAATTCTTCCTTGTCCTGGTGATAACGCTGGGAGCTTGTACTCCATTAGTCCGGTGGGTCTGAATGAGAGGGTTTGCACTCAAATTCCAGAGGGTAGTACCGGTTTCTATTTTTATGAGGAAGTGGTTACTCGACTAGGGATTAGAATGCCCTTTACTGACTTTGAGATAGGTGTTTTGAGTACCTTGAGAGTGGCTCCTTCCCAACTACATCCAAACGCTTGGGCTTTCGTAAGAGGTTTTCAACAAGTTTGTTCGACAATGGAATGGTCTTGCACTCTTCCCATTTTTTTCTATCTGTTCGCCCCCCAATGCAATTCTTTTGAGAAAGGTTCAGTACGACGACCTTGGGTCTCTTTGAAGTCCCGTCATGGATATGCTACTTTCACTAAATACTCCGAATCTTGGAAAGGCTTTAAGCCTTACTATTTCAAATATAATTTTGTTGGCAACGGTGTTTGCTGGTTCACTCGTCCTGGCGAAAGGCGACCAATCCCTCGGTTTCCTCTTCAGTGGAGTGCAAGTTTTTTCAACCGATCGATCGCATCATACGCCTCAGATTGGAAAGAGCTTGCTGAATACGAGAAAGAGGTGTGCCGAGCTGTTGAGAGTTACTTGAAAAACAGTAGAATGATAGAAACGAGGGACATCGTAAATATCCCTTCATCGGATGTCAAAGCTGAACTTGGTAAACTATTCTCTTTCTGTTATAACATTTATGATTTATTTGTATCTGACCACGTTTCTTTTGCAGAAAAAATGGCATCCCGAATGGCTGCTCTGCTTCAGGGGGGCAAGAAGAGGAAAACCACTGCAACGAGTGTGGCTTCCGGGTCTTCAAGCTTAAGCACCCCAAGCTTGAGTACTTCTGCTCCTACTGCTTCTCCGACCGAGGCATCTCCTCGGCCGTCTTCTAATGTAGTTGTTGTTGCCGCTACAGTTTCATTGGGCCCGAGCGGTCAAGTTCGAGTCTCTTCTCCTCCTCAACAACAGACTCGTCGCCGACGAATAGACAAAGGCAAGGAGAAAGTATCTGAGGGGGAGAATCCGAGGGTTGAGGGGACAAGTACTAGAGCTGCTACTGCTCCCTCTTCTGCTGCGACTCCACCGGAAACTTCAATTTGGGACCGAGAATTTGATGAGAGGTTTGCCAAGTATGTCTGCCCTGAATCTGACCATTCTCGGTTTGGAATTCTCACCACCGACGAGTGGTCACGCTGCAACATGACTCTGACGAAATATCTTCTTCGAAGTGCCAACCTTACTTACTTTTTGGCCAAGCAAGCGGGTGATCTTTTTTCTGGTTTTAATGTTGAACAAAAAGAGGCTCGTGTGATGTCTGCTGCTCAAGAGGCTAGCCTTTCGGACGAACTGGTTCGAGTAAAAAATGAATTGGAGAATTTGAAGGCTGACAAATCTGAGCTGATCAACTTTGGAATAGTACCTCTCTTGATCAACTTTGGAATAGGCTGACAAACTTGGGTTACTCGCTCGGTGAGTAACCATAGGAGTAGTGAGTTCATACTCCAAAGGCCGAGGGAAACTGCTCTGATACCATAAATGTAACACCTAAGATTTTTACCCTTAAAACCCCGCTATCAAAAATGTGAATTTAAAATTTCATTTTAATTTAATAAAAATCACCCGTCAAACGGACGGAGTTTTGTTTGTTTTTCGGACTAATCCAAAATTTAACTTGTGATAAACAATTTCAAATAAACAACTAATAGCCAGCAGGGCTTCAGATTATATTTCTAAATCATAACAAGGCCCCATGGGCTCCAAATATATCAACGTGCATAATTAATCAGAGTAATAGCGGAAAAATACTAAGTTTGAGTGTTAAAACCAAAAGTTATAACTTTAGCAAAATAAAACATCCTAAGCCTCATTCAAAATATGCATATTCAATTTACATCAAAATAATATAAGAGGCTTAGGTCCATGCTATGATCTAAATCCCATAACACCCTACTCTCCCTGTGAGGGAAAGTACTCCTGCTCGGCCGGGGGTTGTGCCAGCTCAATCTTCGTACCTGAAAATGTAAGGGAGTGAGCATTGCACATGAAATAGAAAGCAGTTTCTAGCTAGACATAACAACCCACTAGGTCAAACACAATTAGCAAATAAGCATATATTCACATATTGCACACCATACTCATTTCAACATTTCCATATTCATTATTCATTTCAACATCCATTTCCATTATTCAGTTCAACGTCCATTTTCCTTATTCATTTCAACATCCAATCAACATTCATTTCCTTTTCTTTTTATTCATTTCACATACTCATTTCATTTCAGCACATCACCTCAAATCAGAGGCCAATGCACAGTTTCATGCGACACATTTATCACCTCAAAACAGAGGCTCCCATTTCTTTTCCTTATTTAAATTATGTGTCCCTCAGGTCAGAGGTCAACACCCATTCATTATAATTTATTTTGTGTCCCTCAGGTCAGAGGTCAAAACCCAATCTCTTAATTCACGGTGTGTCTCTCAGGTCAGAGGTCAACACACCAATACACATTCCATCCGGTGTCCCTCAGGTCAGAGGTCAACACCCAACTCATTATTTAATCCGGTGTCCCTCAGGTCAGAGGTCAACACTCATTCATTTTAATTCATATCGTGTCCCTCAGGTCAGAGGTCGACACACACTTTCATTGTAATTCATCCGGTGTCCCTCATAACAGAGGTCAACACTCAATAACATTCATTTCATCTTGTGTCCCTCAGGTCATAGGTCAACACTCATTACTTTAATTCATTTTGTGCCCCTCATAACAGAGGTCAGCCTAATCATCACTTTCCATTAATCGTCACCTCAACTCAGAGGCCAACGCATTTATTACATTTTCATATTCACTACCTCACATCAGAGGCTAAAACATACTTTCATATCCTCACATAAACAACGCATTTATTACATTTTCATATTCACTACCTCACATCAGAGGCCAAAACATACTTTCATATCCTCACATAAACAATTATATCACATTTAAATTCAACAACACACATTCAACATCTAATCTTTCGTGTAATTACCTTATTCATTTCCTTTCTCAGTTATCACAATCATACCAAATAGTATTCTCTTTCATAGTCCAACATTTATACTACACTTCATTTCAAATTACATATTTCACCTTCTTACATATTTGCTTTATCACCACATAATAGGATCACCTTTTTTTTCTTTTTGTTTGCACAAAATCATTTGCTTCCATTTCCGATATTCACAAGTTCACATCATAAGCCATGACCTTTGTTCACAATTGATAATACTTAACATTTAAACTCATTTAGCATTTAGGTACAAATACGCACATTCATCATATATAATCGTTTCCATTCCATTTTTCTTCCTATATCAATTTACTCCATATTACCTACATATACTTGCAACATCAACCAATTATCATTTTATACAAAACTTGACAATTAACATCCATAGTCATAGAAATCATTCATATCATCTTCACTATCATAATATCCAAATCCTCTTGTACTTCATTATAATCATTAACCAAATTTCATTTATCAAATAATTCATTCTCGTACTATTTGAGGAAATCGCAATTGGTGGTTGGAGAGACTTAGGAACCCTAGGAATACACCTAGAAGGGGGGGTTGAATAGGTGTTGAAGCTACCTTGAAAGATTTTCGAACGAAACAAATCGAAACAATCAAAACAAATGATTTTTGCAAATTCTACAGTACTTAATCGATTAACCTGCAATTTACTCGAGTAGTACTCGATTAAACTTGAACTTAATCGATTAAATATGACAGAAACAGAAAAATCAATTTTTCATTCGAATACGAAAATCAATCAATTCACATGCAAGATCAGAGATTCAGCGGAAATGATTAACACCTATATTCTTATTGATTAACCTAGTTATGAAAATGATTTTCCCTTTATCAATTTGAACAATCAAAGATTCAATTCAATCAATTATGAAAATCAATCTTTCTAGGTTTTCAACCAAGAACGCAATCAAATGACTTGAATATAAAGAGTAAGGGTTTAGAGATACGACACAGTGATTTATCCTGGTTCACTTTCATCCACTTGAAAGCTACATCCAGTCCCCTCTTCAACAAAGAGAGATTCTTCACTATGAGGAATTAGAGTTCTCAAATTACAAGTGATTGCCTCACAAGACTCCCTTCTTGCTAGCCTACAAGAGATAACCGACACCCTTGCCTTGTAATCCTATTGATCTTCTCTCTAATCTAACCTCTACCCCTTGTTGATAATCGACACAACAAGTCTTCAATTGCTTGATGATAAACCACACACCAAGGCTTCACTTGCTTGATTCACAACCAAGACTTCTTCTTCTTCTTCAATAAGAATGCACTTGCTTGATGATAAAATCGACACACCAAGACTTCTTCTTTGTTGTAGTGGCTTGCCTTCTTGCAAAGATTACAACACAATAGAAAACACAAAACAATCCTATGAATCTCAATCAAGAGTTATGACAATTCACCATAAGAGATTCAAAGGTTCTTGATCAAAGAATATGAAAATATGAGAACTTTGATCTTTAGAAAATGAGAGAGAATAGAGTGGCTTGATTCTTTGTAAAACTTGTATGAAAATGATTCTAATTAATCACAAATAATAGGAAAAGGTTTACATAGAATACCCAAAAGTTGTAGCACTTGAAAACTGATTTTGAGAAGTGAAAATCGTATTTTAAAAATCAGTTCAGCAGTACTTAATCGATTAAGCAAGTCGTGTACTCGAGTAGTACTCGATTAAGTTATCACTTAATCGATTAAGTTGGTACTGTACCCGTGGAGTGTTGTGTAGATAGTTGGGTGACCCTTTGTTGGTCAATAGTTTTATTTTAAATTTGAAATTATAAATGTATTATATTATATTGTAATTATTTTCTAAAATGACGTACTTGAACTGAATTATATTTTGGCCCTGCTGGCCCACTGTCGATGAAAATAAAGTTTTATGCAGGTTAAACAGGAAATTGTATTTTGGGAATGTCCCTAAAATAAAGGAAACTCCGTCCGATTTTACGGAGATTTTCATAAGAATTAAAAGTAACTAAGTGTTTTTCCTAATCAACTAGTAGTATTAAAAGAAAAATTTTAATTCATAATAAATTAAGGGTAAAAGTAACTAGGGTGTTACACTGGGTACATATAACCTTCGCATTATTAATTTTTATTATCGGGCTGGGTAATATGACCTTCGCATATCACGCTGGGTACATATAACCTTCGCATTATTAAGTTTTATTATCGCGCTGGGTAATATGACCTTCGCATATCGCACTGGGTACATATGACCTTCGCATTATTAAATGTCATTATCGCGCTGGGTCAATATGACCTTCGCATATTAAATATCGTTATCGCGCTGGGTCAATATGACCTTCGCATTATTAAGCTTTCCTTCATTTATTCATTCATAATTCCCACTCTACCCAACACTCCCCTTTTTCCTAACTCTTAATCAATTCATTTTCCAAGCATTTTTAACACTAATCCCGTTCATTTATTTTGGTAATCAATTATTCATTTAATCATATTGCCATCAAAACATCATTATACTACTTATCATCATCACAAGCATTTCCACAAATATACGCTTAAGTCAAACATACACATATTCATAACTATTCACATATTCACAACAACATGTTTAACTAAATTCCTGAATTTAAATCTCTAATCATTACTCATGTTCACTACCCTATGGTTTCATGTCCTACTAACACATATCTCTTAGCAAGTATTATATACATACCAGAAACTCATCCCTAAATTAAGGTAATACTCACTCCTTACCTCAAGATACTAAGAGATAGAGTGTTTTCCCCACTTGCCCTAGCTTACAAATTTTGAAACCTTGAACTTCCTCCACTTACCTTCCCACCTCAAGAGAGGTACTATTCGAAAGTTGATGAATATCCTATTGTGAGGGTTGTAAAAAGAAATGTTACTATTATCCTCTTGTTACTTGTTAAAATCCATAAAATAGCGAGATTTCCATGGATTGAAGTTGGAAATCCAAGACATGAGAAAGAGAGTGATCGACCTTGATAAAGAGGAAAAAGGAATGATTCTTTGAACTTAATCACTTACTTGAAGCTTGTTATGATGCGGACACTATTGCTCGTGTCATGGGACTTCCATTTTACCCACCCGAGGTGGCACCCGCCATTTTTACTTCCGATAGCTTTGATAGCGAGGATGAGTACCCTTTGGAACGGGTTAAGGAGGCTTTATTTCTGAGGGATCGGGATTGGAACTTGTCTATGGTTGGCACGGTCAAGCATGTTTACCAGAAGTATCTTAGGGGAGCTGCTAGGTTTTGGCTCTGGTTCATTGTTCATAACCTAGACCCATACTCACATGACATTGAGGTTCAGTCGGGGGTTTGTCGGCTTATTTATGCCCTTCGTCATGGTATTGTAGTAGATGCTGCATCGATCATCTCTGATCGGATGCATTGTAACACCCTGATTATTTAACCCTAAGTACCCTTATTAAAAATAGTGAATTTGAAATTTTCTTTTTAACTTATAAAAATTCTCCCTTCAAACGGACGAAGTTTCCTTTGTTTTCTTAGCTTTCCAAAATTTGTTTCACCTTCAACCTGTTCAAAATATTCATTCATATCGTTTCAGTTGCCAGCAGGGCAAAATATAAACAGTGTGTCGTAGCACCATTACATCAGGTTTATAAAAGTATACACAAGTCTTAAAACACTTTAATTTTTCCACAAAAACAACCAACTAGCTTTAGTTACATCAACAAAACATTTCTTTTTCCCAAAATAAGACCCTTGACCGCCATTCGCTTCCCAACTAACTTCACATTCCACGTTGTGGAATGTGATCCTGCTCGGCCATACTCGTGTAAGCTCCTTCTTCACCTGTAAAAATATATCAAGAAGGGTAACATTACACAGAACTTAGAAAATACATTCCAAAATGACATAGAGAACAACTAAGAGATTACTACCCGTTAACACTTGAATTATATTTTCTATTTCAATTTCCCTTGCTTCCTTAATACCCTATTGTTGTCCATATTCATTTCTTATTCCTTTCGACTATTTCCTTAACCTTTCTTGATTTCTATCATTATCTCTCTATAATTTACACACTTGTCTATTTATCCTCTTATTCTCATTAATACCCACTCCTAATGGAGGGCCTCAATCATATAATGTTCCACTCCTCTACAGAGGGATCCTAATATTATTCAATCCCTAAGAAGGGTCATAATGCTGCACATACAATTCTATAATACTCCACTCCTTACGGAGGGTCATAATAATATCCACTCCTCCACAGAGGGTCCTGAAAATATCCACTCCTTCACGGAGGGTCATGATAATATCCACTCCTTCACGGAGGGTCCTGAAAATATCCACTCCTTCACGGAGGGTCATGATAATATCCACTCCTTCACGGAGGGTCCTGAAAATATCCACTCCTTCACGGAGGTTCATGATAATATCCACTCCTTCACGGAGGTTCATGATAATATCCACTCCTTCACGGAGGGTCCTGAAAATATCCACTCCTTCACGGAGGGTCCTGAAAATATCCACTCCTTCACGGAGGGTCATGATAATATCCACTCCTTCACGGAGGGTCCTGAAAATATCCACTCCTTCACGGAGGGTCATGATAATATCCACTCCTTCACGGAGGGTCCATAGTTACTACTCAATATCATAATCAATTGTTTATACCATTCACTCACCTTCTTCTCTAACCATTAATCCTTTTCATGATTCCTTTACCATTCACCTAATTACCTTCTTATTTCCGTTAACTGCATTTTACACTTCATCATCATTCGTATTCATTCCAATCTATTCTGGACATTAAAATTAATAATATAATCAACTTCGTATTCACTATATTCGTCATTGACTTTCAGGCCGGACCATAATCTACATCCCTCATCATTATTCCCAATTGTCTCATATTCATTACAATTCCATTCTAAACACTAGAATTAATAACATAATCAACTTTCCAATCACTATGTTCATTGTTAACCTTCAAGCCATGCTATATTCTACCCCCATCATCATTAAACCCAATTTTTGTTAAAGCAACCACAAATACTTATACAAACTAGCATATTCCTTAATTCTAATTCTTAGTTCACTTGTACCAAATTCTAATCAAATCATTTACCCTAAGGTGCATCTTTCTATTTTATTCCCTATTCTTAATTCCCCCTATATACAAGCTAGAAAATACCCTCTAAGTAGAGGTAACACTTCCCTTCTTACCTCAAAACCGATAAATATAAGAGTTCCTTGAGGTGAGAGAGGTCCTATGTGATGATTCCTTAGCTTAGAATTGAGAAGTTGATGGTGACCTTGATGCTTGATCAACTTGAAATGAGAAAAGCTTGAGCCCTAGAGGAGATTAAATACAATCTTCATGAGCTAAAGAGAAAAGGAATGAAATCATGACTTGACCTAGGATTCTACTTACCCAAATGATGGTGGAACTTGAAAATCCAAGAGGGAGAAAATAGGGACAATTCGTGTGGTGTAGGAAGGAGAGGGAGGAAGTTTTCAACCCATTTACATGAAGCTTGCTTGATGGGGTTTGATGATTTTGAGTGATATGTGTTGATTGATGATGATTTACTCTTGGATTCTTGGAGAGAAAATGGAAGGGATGGGTGTTTTGTTGATGTTGTTGTGTATGTGGTGTTGTGTGTGTAGGCTTTATTTTTGCCCAACACCAGCAGCAGCCATCGTGTGGCTGAGAAAGGCCAACTTGGCCCCCAAGCTAAAATCGGACGCACCAGATCAGATCTGGTCTGCGCCACTCGCTTGGGCGAGCTATTTACTCGCTTGGGCGAGTCCTGCACCAGCTGGTGCTGCTGGTGCGCCTGATGCGAGATTTGGTGCGGTCAGGTGGGGGTTTTGGCGCGCCACACGCAAAACTGGTGCGGCTGGTGCGTATTTCCGCTCGCCTGGGCGAATTGGTGCCTCGCCTGGGCGGGTTTTTCACTGGCTGGTGCACCAATGAACAGTGCACCCGCCTGGGCGCATGGCTGATGCACCTGGGCGTGACACAGGGTTTTCAATCTTCGATTCGCCATAACTTTTTCGTTAACCGTCGGATCGGGTCCAAATTTTTAGACAAGCTTCTTAATCCCCTAAACTTCACATCCAAAGGTGGAATTTATTTTCTTAGCATCCTATAATAAATTTCTAATTTTCTCTTTTCGGTCGATTTCTAACATCTAAAATGCCGATTTAACTCCCAATTTCACTTATATAATTCTGCTCGAAGCCACAATTGCCTTATATACAACCCCTAGTACTCAAAATGGCTGTTCTCTTTGCTCACAAAATTCGTTAAGCAATTAATCTTCCCGTTTTCTACGCTTTAGACCTATTAACTCAATATTTATACTTGGAATTAAATTTGGGATGTTACATGCATCATTTTTCTAGGAAGGAGACGGGGTATGTCGGCTTTCCTTGGGTGATCACCCGGTTGTGCACCGCAGCTTGAGTTGAGTTTAGAGCAGATGTGAGGGACCTTAAACGGACCCCTAAGATGACTAAGGCCACCTGATATTCCTATATTGTTCGAGCTATCGAGACGGCCAGAGAGGGTCCACCACCGCAGCAGCAGCAGTTTGTCCCACCACCACCACCACCACAGCAGCAGTTTGAGGCAGGACCTTCCAGCCGGCCGGCGCGGCAGCCGGGCGACATGGATGAGGTTATTGGGTTGATGAAGCGCATGCTAAGGCGGCAGAGCAGAGCGGCTGAGTTCCAGCGCAGGGAGATGCGTCGGAACCAAGCCATGGATGCGATTTTGAGGGATTGGAGAGCAGCACAGGGCCTACCATAAGATGTGCCTCCGTACACTGAGGAGGATCATGGCCTGTTGGATTCATCACCCGATCAGGATGACCATTGAGGGGATTTTGTACTTTATTTTTTTCTATCTTATGTATTCCCCTCCCCTATTCAGACCTATACTACCACCAAAAATATGTATTGCTTTGTAGGATTTTATTTTTATTTTTATTGCATGGATATTATTCTGTTCACTTTCTATTGCATCTGTGTATATATTGTGTTTTGCAGTAGGTGTGAGTTGATGTCTCGCTAGGAGAGGTGCTATTTGGCACTTGTTTCTAATGACCTGCAGGTATTAAGTTTGGGGGAGCATCTTCTCATTTTTGTTTAGTGATGAGCTGTGCAGCAGATGTATAGGGAAGTGTTCTGGATTTTTCCTTGTTATTTTTATTTTGTAGTTAGGATAGATTAGTTTGCTTGAGGGCAAGCCAACCTCTAAGTTTGGGGGAGTGGACAAAATAAAAAATCTTCAGATCTGAATTTTTGTCCCATTTTTGGTGTTGGTTTGTGTCTTTGGTAGGAGTAGGTAATTATTCTAGGCTTAGGACTTTTTTTTATGATGATAGGTGTAAATACTTAGTTTAGGATTAGACTCATTGATTTTAGACACTAATTGATTGAGCTGTAAATATTGTTTGAATCTGGTTATTTTGACAAACTTTTTGAGAATTTGTGATTAGTGAACTGACCTTTAGCCTAGTGAGATTTTGAGACTAAACACTGAAGGGGTATGTGATCATGAGTGTGTTCACTTTGGCTTTGTTTTCTAGAACTTGACCTGTGACCATTTCAAGATTGATTTTTGTTTGCATGTATTAAGATGATTAAGGCACTTAGGATTGTGTTTTTGTGGCCTTCAACTGATTTGCATTGATAATGTTCCCTTAATTTCCCACTTTGAGCCTAATGATAAATTATTTTTCTTTGGTACCCTACATTGATTTGAAAAATTCTTTGTTAGTACCTTTGGAATTTTGAATGATCAATTGAGAGGAATGATTCAAAAAATGAAAAAAAAATGGTACAAAGTGTTGTGAGTCTACTTCTCTTCCATGAATGAAATAAATGAAATAAAATAAATAAATAAATAAAAATAAATTTGGAAGATAGTAGAGAGAGAAAAAAAGTGAAAAGAAAAGAAGAGTAGAATAATTGTGAGTTGAGTGTGAGTCCTCTTAGTATTCATTGCTCATTCATGATTTTTGAGGGAAAATTGTTTTGCATTTTAGCCCTTAGTTTATTCCTTCTTTCTTTTATCCCACCTGACACTTTTCGCCATGGCCCCATTACAACCAAATATAAGACCTTTTGATTTGTGCATGTATTTAATACTTTGAGTGGCGATTTTGGTCTATGGTCAAGCTTATGGTAACACTTATTCATTGCATGAACTTGTGTGCATTATTGATATATGACCCTTGATACACATGAGAGATACGCACTGAGAGGTTGAGAGTGTTCACTAGTCTTGAGTTCTTATTGGGTTTGTTTCTTTAACCAGGTTTTGATTGTATGAGTAGCTTGTGAAAATAAGTTTCTGAGTCTGTGAGTCGAAGTCCTAGATTAGGTGTGTACATTTTGATTTAGAGGGTAGTCTTTTGTTTTAGAATTTTTATTTTTACTTTTGCCTAGGATATGCAAAATGCTAAGTTTGGGGGAGTGATTTGGGTCTAATATTTGATGTTTTGAGCATAATTTCACCTCCTTTTACTATGGATTTTGCTTGTTTCTCTTGTAAATGTAGGTTTTTTATTAGTTTTAGGATTTTTATTAGGAATAGAGTTCTTTGAACATTTTGATCCGTTTTGGGTATGTTTCAGGTACTTTTGGAGCTTAATTGAAGAAAATAATCATGGAATTGGAAAGAGGGCGAAAAGACCTTGAAAATGACACAAGAACGGAGCGAAACGGAATCGGAAGTGGTGCCACACGCCCAGGCGCATGGATTGGCGCGCCCAGGTGCACGCACCACGTTACGTTTTTGCAGTTTACTAGACCTGGTGCGCCCAAGCGTGGAGCCTGGTGCACCCAGGCGTGCGAGACACGAGCAGGCCCAATTGGGCCAATTTCTAAGGAGTTTTGAAGGATTCTCTTAGGTTTTTGTATTTTTTTTTATTTAAACTAGGATTAGAGACTAGGTTAGCAGCTTTGGTAGAAGGGAGATTACGCATCTACGAAGCATTCAAGGAGGAATCCACTGAAGTGCAGAGCGTTTTTGTGTTAATTTAGGAATGAATTCCATAATTATTGTTTTTGTTCTTCCTTTCTCTATGTCTAACTAAAACCCTTGTGTTAGGAACATGATGAATTTGCATGGATAGTTTATTTTAATTTATGAATTAGTGTTTTTCTGTTTTTAAATCATGCGCTTGATTGTGTTTTAATTGTTATGCATGAAACTGATCACTTTATGTTTTGGATCTCTAAATCTTCAATTGGAAAATTAGGATTTAGAATAGGCCTTTCAATCAAACGGTATAACTATCCAACTAGTAGGAATAATTTTGGATTCTTATACAACTTTTCATAAATTCCAATGTTTTAATTAAGGTTATTCGATTGTTTAACTCCTTAAGGGATTAAGGATTATCAAATTGAATAATAAACAGTAATTGCACGAGAGGAATCTAGTAATTACAAATTTAGGAATTTGTTCTTGATTTAAAGGAAAAACAATAATTCATGATTAATAAACGATGCCTGCAATGAAACCGAGTTCCGAACCACTTTCTTCCATTGCATTCAAATCTTTTTTTTAATTTTCAATATTTATTTTTAATTTTAATTCATAATCAAATTTAAAAAAAATTTAGTTAATAGATTTGACTTAAAACTACTATTAGGTGAAAATAGTTGAACAATTATCTGTGGGACGATACTCGAGCTTACTGCTCTATTACCTGTCGACCCGGTACACTTACCGGTAGTCCAACACCTGCCCTCGTGAACCAACAAACACCGTCTTCCACGACTCAGAGTATTTGGTCAGTAGTGAATCGCCATCCCGGGCTTTCAATGACACCGAGGGTCGTTTTGTGGACCCTTTCTCGAACACATTGGCCTGGCGGGCAAACAAATAGAAAATAATGGGTATAGTGCAGGACCAGTCCTGTAACACCCTATTTATATTTACCCTTAATTATCCCATATGAAAACAGTGAACGAAAATTTTCTTTTTAAAACTCATTAACTTATAAAAATCTCTATCAAATCAGACAGAGTTATCCTTGTTTTATGGACATTCCAAAAATTTCTTTTTTTCCTGAATTGTAACACCTAAGATTTATTATCCTTAAATACCCCATAATTAAAATACGAACTTAAAAATTCCTTTTTAATTTAATAAAATCACCCGCAAACGGACGGAGTTTTTTTTATTTTTCGGACTAATCCAAAATTTAACCTGTGACAAACATTATTCAAGGAACAACCAGCAGCCAGCAGGGCTTCATTCCAGATATATAATTCATGTCAAGGCCTAATGGGCTCTACATATATATGTGTATCAAGTATTCAGAGTAACAACAGAAATAAAAGCTAGAATAACATAAATCCAAGTATAGAACTTAACAAAATAAAGTCACCCTAAGCCCCATTCAAAAAGGTGTACATAACACATATACATCAAAAACATAGGAGTCTTAGGTCCTAAAATATATACTACTCCCATATAACCCTACTCTCCATGTGAGGGAGAGTAATCCTGCTCGGCCAATCCTGGTGTATACTCCAGCTTAGTACCTGAAAAATGGTAAGGAGGTGAGTATTACACAATAAAATAGGGATGCAGTTTCTATTATGCTATACAGAACCACCAAGCCAAACACATCAAATCATATTATGCATATAATCCAATCAAACACTCCCATTCAATTCAATTATTTTCAAATCAAAGTTACTAACTTTTATTATCAAACCTCCACTCGTTTCTTCATACCATTTTTAAGTTATATATTTTAATTAATTAATTATAATCTCACTTCATTATATTTTCATATTTTTCTTCCCTCTTTTTACCTTCATTAAGATTTCTTTTAAAAGTGTATATTTATGTAAGTATATATATATATAGTTTTAAAAGATATAATGTGGATCCATAACCGCGTACAGTCTCCTTCGGACAACGACTTACAGCAGCGCACTAAGTGCGGCTTACGCGATCTATGCGTACAGTCTCCTTCAGACAACGCCTTACAAGATCTGGAATTCCACAATAGGAGGGTGCGTCCATCATTGCGTACAGTCTCCTTCGGACAACGACTTACAGCAGCACATTATGTGTGACTTATGCGATCTATGCGTACAGTCTCCTACGGACAACGCCTTACAAGATCTGGAAGCGCACAATCCAATTATATCATTATTAATTTAGGGTGTGTGTGTCCATAACTGCGTACAGTCTCCTTCGGACAACGACTTACAGCAGCACACTATGTGTGACTTACGCGATCTATGCGTACAGTCTCCTACGGACAACGCCTTACAAGACCTGGATCACCCACAACCATAATGTGCACCCATCATTGCGTACAGTCTCCTTCGGACAACGACTTACAGCTGCACACGATGTGTGGCTTACGCGATCTATGCGTACAGTCTCCTACGGACAACGTCTTACAAGATCTGGGTAACACACTATATTAGCCCTTAATCTTTTAGACTATATTTGAATTATTGTCAATTTGTATATCTTTTTATTAAATCATCACTTTCCTTTATCATTATAATTTTCCTTATTTCATTTTGTAATCACTTTCATTAGCTCTTCAATTTCACCATCTTATTACACTTCTTAATTCCAATTATGCAAGCAAATCCAACAAGCCAACCAGTTTCATTTTCAATTAACATAATTATCATCCTTATGCAATTTCTAGGGTTCAACATAATTAGTGAAATATCAAAACACACGAATCAAATATCAATCCTCATATTTAAGCACAAATTAACACATTTTAAATACTCTTACACATCATTAGCTATCCTAGGGTTCTTAATTCTAATTAACACATATCTCTTAGTAACCCAATATACACATAATAAAATCTACCCCCCTAGAATATGGTAACACAAACCTCCTTACCTCAACTCTTAGAGATATGGAGATTTAGCTTGCCCTAAGCTTGAACTTTTACCACCAAAGAGTTGAAATCACAGGGAGAATGATGGAACCTAAAAAAAGAGTCATAATCCTTGATTATGTTCATGAAACCAATAGATTTTCATGAGTTAAAGCTTGAGACCTCCATGGATGGAAGAGAGAGAAAGAAGAGGACGAATTTTAGAGAGAGAGAAGTATAAGTTGATTTCTCAAACCAATTTACTTACTTTGAAGATTAGATAGGTGATGGTTGATGATACTAGTGCTTAATCTCCTTGCTTCTTGCACCTTCATGATGGAGATATGGAACCTTGGAGGAGAGAGAGAAAATTCGTGTATGAGAGAGGGAAGGAGAGAGATAGAGAAATCCAAGGTTTACATACTTACTTGGAGTGAGAAAAAGAAGGATTTGATGATAAATAAGGGAGGAGCCTCTTGATTTTGGGTTGATTTGGAAGAGAAATGGAACCCTATGGAGAAGGAAGAAGAAGACGTAGTGGAGAGGAGGAAGTAGGTGGGATAATGTTGTTGTTTGTTTTTCCCTTCTTATCTCTTATCAACAACCCAAAAGTTTATTTGTGTGGCTGGGGTTGCTCCCTCCTTCATAAAGCCACGGATAAGGTGGCCCCCACAACGTATTTTTTTTTTCTGATTTTTCCAGTGAGTAATCGATTACTCACTCCAAGTAATCGATTACCTATGTGATGCAACATTTCTCAGTACATTCATCAGAGCCTAAGTAATCGATTAACCCCCTGAATGTAATCGAGTACTACTCAAAGTAATCGATTACTTTACCCTTGTAATCGATTAAATTGCTGCAACATCTTAAGTGTTTCCACCAGAGGCCTTGTAATCGATTACTGCCATGCAGAGTAATCGATTACTTCAGTGAAAAGTCAGATTTTGATGATTTTCTAACTCCAATTCATTCCCTTAGGCTCATTACTCATCTAGGTTTGGATCGATACTCAAAACCCTCCTCAAATCTTGTAAATTCTTCCTAAATACTTGGCATAATTTCCTATTATGTTGAAATAAAAAATTGGGATGTTACATGAATCCTGTATTAACATAGGTACATATAAATATATATATATATTTATATATATATATATATATATATATAAAACAATACGCCAGCAGGGCAACATAGTTAACAGTTCTTTCATTACATTAAATCAAAAATGAAAATAAGTTGTTGGAGTAATTTAGCTGCACTAAAGTATCACATATTTATAAGTTCAAAATAAAACCTTTGATCAATGAATGGTCTCCCAGCTATCTAAATTACACTCCATGGTGTGGAGTGTACTCCTGCTCGGCCATGACTTGTAACATCCCGAATTTTAATTCTAATAATAATTAGAATAATGATAAGATTTGGAAATAAGGATTATCCTAAAAGGGATTTAAAATGATGGATTAGGAATTCTTCGAGTGCCATGAAGGAGTTAAAGAGCATTGGCATCGAAAAGCAAATTTAAAGAAGACCAAACGAGTGTTAAAAATCAATTTTTCGGTGTTATAAACACCTGACGTTAGGAAATTCAAAATAAAAGATTTAAGACTCCAAACACAATTTCCACCGTTGGATATGAAGATATGATTTTTAGAAAGTTACTCGTCAAATTTGAGCAAGATCCGACGGTGAACGAAGAAGTTATGGCTATTTGAAGTTGGGAGAAAATAGCTGAAAAATAGAAAAGCAAACTAGCAGTACCTGATCATTATACTCGAGTATTTTGTGAAATACTCGAGTATTTTGGGGAAAAACAATCGAGTGTTTACAGAAACACTCGAGTATTTTTCGGTCTGCAACATTAAACACGCGTTTTGGGGGTCGAAACCCCCATTCCAACCCCTCTTTCTCTCTCCCTCCGATCTTCCTCCTCCTCCTTCCTCCGTCCAGCTCCACCACCGCCCTAAGCCGCCCACCGTGGCCACCCTTCTCACTCCCTCAAACCATCTCTCTCTCCCTCTCTTTTTCTCTCTCCCTCCTTCCCTCACCAACTCTCTCTCTCTCCTCCCCACTCACCCTCCACCACGGCCGCCGCCACCTCCGGCCGCCACCGCCACCTCCACCACTATCCACCACCATCATCATCAACACCATCACTAACTCCTCCCTCCCCGTGAATCTTTCCCTCAAGCTTTCTCTCTCTCCCTCTCCACCCACATACACCGCCGCCCCTCACCACCGCAGCCGCCACTCGCGGTGGTGACCGCCACCATCACCAAACCACCATAGCCTCTCCCTCCTTCCAAGCTCTCTCTCTCAACCACGAGCTCTCTCTCTCTTCGGATCGCACCGGCGCCGTTACCGGTCCGTGATCATGCTGGGCTCGTGTCGGGAACCTCGGAGCTCGAAGCTTTGCCTCGGTCTAGTCACGATCGTTCCCCGCTAACGAGGAGCAACACCGACGCCGTAGTCATCGTCGCCGAGCTAAAATCCAGGTTCTATTTAAAAAGCCTGAGGTAAGAGGGTTCGCGTTACCTTTGCTTAAGAAGTAAATTCTAGGATTATATAGTGGTAGCTAGGAATAGAGTAATTAAAAGTATGTTAATGAACCTTAGGGTACCCCGTTGATAGAAATAAAGTAAATAAAATTGTGACGAGAAACCACACCTTAGGGAATAAGATGTATGAGCATAGAATAAGTCCCGGAATGGATGAGCGTATTTAGGATATTGAAATAGTTAATATAAAACAAAATGTGGGAAATTATAAAGTAAAAGCTATAGGGGAGGTAAAGAAACAAAAAGGGTAAAAGAGAGTCTAGAACAAGGAATAAGGAATGCACGCGGAGTAAAGTAGAGAATAGAAATAAAATGATGAATTAAGATTTAAAATAAAATAAGGAAAACGATAAGTGGATTTACGAAAAGATAAGAAAACTAAGAGAGAGTACATTATGAGGGAAGTTGGAGTGAAATAATTGAAAAGTTAGATTAAGAGAATAGTGCAATTAAAACTAATATAGTTAATGAAATAGGAACAATGAATTGGGTAATTGATTGAGATAAGGAAACCGAGAAATAACTAAGAATTAATAACAAGAACTAGAATATATTATATTTGGCCGTATTGATTAGAGTTGGATAAAATCGGGGGAAACTAACGAAGAGAAAAAGAATGTAGTAGAAAACGTAGAAAATGTGATAAGTCATAAATGAGGATAAAGGCTAAAAGATTTAGATGAGTATAAAAGAATTATTTAAATTATAAGAAAAAAAAGGAAAAGAAAGAAAGATGTTGAAAATAGTAGAAAGTAAATAATGTGATGATAAGTCTATAAGAAAAGAGAAAGATAAGGAAAAGAGAAAGAGAAAGAAAAAGAGAAAGAGAAAGAAAAGAGAAAAAGAAAGAAAAAGAAAGGAAAGAAAAATGGAAGTCCGATGCGAGCCTGTGAAGGCGTATCGGCATCGATGCGAGCCTGAGAAGGCGTGTCGATTAAAAAGGAAAAAAAATGGAAGTCCGGTGCGAGCCTAGGAAGGCGTATCGGCGTCGATGCGAGCCTAGGAAGGCGTGTCGATTAAAAAGATTAAAAAGGAAAGATAAAAGTCCGGTGCGAGCCTAGGAAGGCGTATCGGCGTCGATGCGAGGCTAGGAAGGCGTGTCGATTAAAAAGATTAAAAGAGAATAAAAGTCCGGTGCGAGCCTAGGAAGGCGTATCGGCATCGATGCGAGCCTGGTAAGGCGTGTCGATTAAAAAGAAAAGAAAAGACGATTAAAAAGAAAATAAAAGTCCGGTGCGAGCCTAGGAAGGCGTATCGGCATCGATGCGAGTTTGGTTAGGCGTGTCGATTAAATGGAAAAAGAATGGAAAGGAAAATGGATAAGAAAAGGAAACGGCTGATGGTCTTTTGGACTCAGTCATGATAAAGATAAAGGGCTGATGGTCTGTTGGACTCAGTCACCAGGAAAAAGAAAATGATAAAGAAAAGGAAAAGGAAAAAGAAAAGAAAAGAAAAAGTAGAAATGATTAGAGAACTGTTAGAAAATCAATAATTAAAAGAATGCGAGAATAAGTGAAAACTAAAAGAGTTTATTTATGTGAATTAATTGTGAATAAAATATATTAATAATTAAGTAGGCTTAGTTATTTGCTATGTCTTCTTTTAGAATTTATCTTTTTAAGTTCTGTGTAATGCTACCCTTCTTGATATCATTTTACAGGTACGGAAGCGGAGCTTACACTGTTGCGGGCCGAACTGGAAACTCTCCACCACGTGGAGTGTATTTATGATACTCTGAGCGGATTTTATTATTAAAACTGTTATTTTTTGTAATTTAATATGCGTAGTAATTGTATGCCCTGAATTTGTACTAATTGGGCTTTAGGATCTGATCTGGTTATTGAACTATTATGTTTTAAGTTTTTAAATATTCTGGACTGACAGGTTTTAAGAAGAGAATTTTTGGGAAGTCCGAAAAACAGAGGAAACTCTGCCGGATTTTCGAAAAACCTTTCATAGGAAATCAAATTTGAAAATGAATTTTCAAACTCTGATTTTATTAAAATTTAAAATTAACTAATTAAAGTGATGATGTTACATGACTCATGTATGCTCCGCCCCAGTACCTGTAAAAAAAATGGCAAGAAAGGTAGCATTACACAGAACTGAAGAAAATAGCTTCTAAAAAGCATAGCAATAAACTAAGCCCCTATATCTTTATTTATAGCACACAAACATAATCATTCTCATACTTTCATTTTCATTTACTATTCTCCTAGATCTTCTACTCTTATCCTTAGTTTCCTCTAATTTTATTTATACCTTATCATTTATTACTCATTTGCTCAAACATTATCGTTTTCCATATAGTTTGGCTACAGGGTCTCATGACTAGGTCTCCTGACCTAACCTGCACCAGAGTTGTAGTCTTATCCCGCCACGGGGTCTTATGACCAGATCTCACGATCTAGCATGAGTCGGGGTTCTCATACCATATTCAGCTACAGGGTCTTATGACCAGACCTTTCGATCTAACCTGTGTCTGATTCCTCTATCATTATTCTGCCACAGGGTCTTATGACCAGGTCTTCTGACCTAACCTGCGACTTGTTCTCTTTTCTCATAGGGCCACAGGGTGTTATGACCAGGTCTTCTGACCTAACCTGTGCCGGTTCACTTCCATCAACCATGCAGTCACACACAATACAATCATATGGTCACAATCAGAACATTCATATATTTCCACCTAGCACCATCAGATATCCGCACATAGCACAATCACATATTCACACCTAGCACAATAATACATTTACTCATAGCACAATCAGATATCTACACATAGCACAATCACATATTCACACCTAGCACAATAATACATTTACACATAGCACAATCAAATATACACACATAGCATAATCACATATTCACACCTAGAACAATAATACATTTACTCATAGCACAATCAAATATACACACATAGCACAATCACATATTCACACATACCGCTCGATCATTTATTCACTCACCCTCTTAGGGGTTCATCTCACATTGATAGTATAATTCCACTTTTACACTCATAATCGATTCGTTAACTACCTAGTTTAATCCCAATTTTATTATAAGTTTCTAAAGTTCTTAACCTATTCATTTCATAATTTCATTATTCATTCAAAGTTCCCCTATATTAACCTAGTCCTCAATTACTCATACATTTAGTACATACACAAGCATATATTTACATATAGCGCAATCATACATTTACACATAGTACAAGCACCCCAAATTCACCCCTTAGTTACGTTGCTTATTAACTTAATATATCCTAAATTCATTTTAACCCTAACCCCTCCTATACTTCACACAAACATTATTTATCAAAACATAGTAACACAAATCATTCATACACATATTCACACAATCATCACAATTTACATAAATCAATTTTCTAAGTTCATGCTCTCATTCCTAATTCATTTTATTCTTCATTTATTAATTTACCCTAACACATATTCTACATTTAATCATACATGCATACATAAAAATTATCAATCAATTATCATTTCCACAATAGTCACTCATATAACATACATCATCATAAAATACCTATATTCCTACTCATATTAAAATTTGGTTTTTCTCCTTTTATTGAAAATACTCCTTTTATGTCCATGTGAACTACCCTAAGTTTCCTTAATTTATACATATACACTACCTTATCCTTAGCTATCACTAGGACATCCCTAGAATCCATTCCCTAAATAGAGGTAACACAACCTCATTACCTCGAATGAAGATGGAGAGAGAGAGAGAGAATGTTTGATTCCCAAGCCTTAGTGTAGAGAGAGAAAGCTCCAAAGCTATGGAGGAGAGAGAAAACGAGCCATGAAGCAAAAGAAGTGAAAGTAGTTAGAGATTATGGTGAAAAATTCGTATAACATGAAGGAAATGAGGAGGAAAGCTTGAATCTCACTTACTTTGAGCTTGAAATGAGAGAAATCAAAAATGGATGTTGAAGCTTTTAAAACCCCAACACATACCCATGACTTGAGAGAGAACAATAGGAAAGATTAATGGAGGATTGAGTGTTTGTGAGCGGTGGGGATTGGTAGGGTTTATCATGGATATATTTGATGATTTGAGGTGGGATTTAGAGAGAGAAAAAGAAGAAATTCGTGGCCCTAGGAGAGAGAAACAAAGAGGGAGTGAATGAGGAAGAAGGCCCAACGCGTTTTATGCTGATTTTGAGAGAAGTATCAGGACACTTTGGCTGATATCTGGATACTTTTACCTGATTCGTGATTCTGGCATGTCTGGCGCGTGCCTGGGCGGGAGTTTGTTGACTTCGCATTGACTATGACATAACTTCTTCGTTAACCGTCGGATCTTCCTCAAATATTGAGACAAGCTTCCTAAGATACTTATCTTCGCATCCAACGGTGGAATTTATGTTTTGAGATTTAAATCTTTTATTTTGAATTTCCTAATACAAGGTGTTTATAACACCGAAAACACTGTCTTTAACACCCATTTGGTCTCTTTAAATTTTCTATCTGACACCTATGCTTCTTAACTCCTTTATGGCACTCAAAGAACTACTAATCCATCATTTTAAATCCTTTTTAGAATAATCCTTACTTCCAAATCTTATCATTATTCTAATTACTCTTTGAATTAAAATTCTGGATTTTACAAGTCCATTGTCGAACACACCTGTTGAAAAGCTCGGACAAAGGCCCACGCGTTAGGATGCAATTGCGAAGGTGCAATCCTTAACGTATTCAAGACTTCCATTTCAAACTCGGTGAACGACATCCTAACACAGAGCCGCGTCACCACTTCTTCGTAAAAATAAAAGCCTGTACTCCCGGGCGGAATTCAGGTGCAAATTCGCTCATTTATTCCTACAAAGGTAACTGTGTAGGAATTTCCAGCTTAGTCTCCTGGACACAGTAATAAGATGTCCCTCGTTTGCTCCAATGACTCGGTAGTCGTAAGCTCAGAGGGGGTGCCTACGACCTCTCGGTCGACCCAATCATACTCAGCAGCATTTGGAGGCAAGGGAAACAGCTCGGGATTCGATACGCACTTTCGAACCATACCTGGGGAAAAGGAGGCACACTCGGATCAGTATCAACACATAAGCTGGTAATTCTAAGCTATTAGCTATTTACATTACCAATTGGGGAGCACTTCCCTCGGAAAACCTTGGACGGACCAACCCAATTGAATCTATTGGTACCTCTCCGTTGCCTCCTTAACCTCGCTCGTTCTACTCTCTCGACAATTTTATAAAATAGAATCCCTTGTCTTGACTCCACCAAGTTCCTTGGGTAATATGTTGTTAGCGGCTTAACACTTCTACTTTGATCGTCTCCCATGACCGGCGAAGGCGAGTTGGAGTTGACCGAATCCTCACGCATATTACCCTTCTCTCTGTTTGAAAATCTTTCCCAAGTTTTGTTAAAGAATCCCAAGGGTCGTGAACAGTTAATACCCCTCAAAAACGCTCAAACAACTACAGCAATCACCCAGCAAAGGAAAGAAAATAAAAGTTTTCAGAAACAGGCTATCATCCACAAGCCAAGATAGGTTCCGAAACAAATTGGAAAAACGGTTGGGAAAAAGAGGTTACCAAAAACCAAAGGGTTTCTAAACCTAGTTGTCAAACAAATGCTAGAAATTGACGAACGCATGCAAACTCAGAAACCAGAAACCGCAAACAGTAATGAAGAACAACATCAAAGATCAGTAAAGAGAGTGCAAAGAGTACCTGAATCAAGTGCTAGAATAGAAGCTTCGAAAGTCTTGGAAAGGAAGAGGTAGCAAGCGCAAACCGTCAAGAAGGATTTGATTGAAGTCGCAGAAACAAGAATCGCAAGAATGCAAGTGAAAGTTTCTGGAAACCGCAAGAAAGAGAAAACACGGAAGAAAATGAATTGGGATTTCGAAAATGAAATAGGAACTCAACTGTTTCCCCTTTTTCTAAACTTTCCCTCCACTTTGAAAATAAGTTGGGCCTAAATGTTGTGAAAGCCCATTACGGAGACTGTGGGATAAGACTCTCCGTTTCCAAAGGAAATGATTGCGAATCAGTTCCCAACGTTATAAAAGACACGTGGAAGCTAAAGGAAAGACAAAAACGTCACCTCCGTGCAGACAAAGGGTCAGGGGCACAAACCATGCTCAACAGCTGGATCCCTCTTAGGAAAGTCAAAACGATCGATCTTCTGCTCGGATCACCTTTTAACTCGGCACAGGCTCAAATCACCTTACCGAGCTTGGGGGCTTATGTAGTGGACCGGATTACGATCCGACCAATACCACATAGATTCGACCAGGTGAACACTGGAGTAATAAAACACCGACCACCTTCTGGTCAGACGCATTATACCGAGCTCGGGACACTTAAGTGGTTTCTAGGCTCACAGGATCAGAGCTGAGCACAGGACCCTCATCCTTATCGGCTCCAGATACGGTCCCAATAGTCTAACAACTACTCCTATATTCCCGCACAGCTTGATAAACCACCTGTAGCGGACCTAACTCCAGTCTAACCGGTTCGATCTTATGCCGACCAGTTAGCACTGAGTTTATGAGCACCGACCATAAACTGGTCGGATTCACAGCACACCGAGCTAGGGACACTTGAGTGAATCACAGACTTACGGTATCAGGGCCGAGCATAGGGTCTTCACCCTTATCAGAACCAGATACGATCCCAACAGCCTAATCACAACTCCTATTCCCGCACAGCTCGATAAAACTACGGGATAACTACTGTGTTTATCTATTACAGGTTCTAGAAAGGCTATCTAAACGGTACCCTTCCTAGTCCTACACAAACACATCGAGCTAATGGGCCCATACAGGCCCACATGCACACAACAACTTCCCCTATAAGTACCACCATGCTATAGGGGCTAAGGTATGTTCTCTCATCCCTACTCTCAAGAACTACGTGTGGCTTGATTCTTTTTTCACTGGGGATACGTAGGACCGGGATCACCCTCGCCAGCTACAACAACCTACCAAACACATCGTGATGTTTCATCAATATTGGAACACTTCAATGGCGCTATTTGTGGGAAACGATAAAATTCGATTCCCATCCATAATAAAAAAAAAGCATGGGTGTTGTTGTTGGTGGCTATTCACGGTTCATCACGGTGCCGGTGCTGCGAGTGCGGTTCACGGTCCTCGGAACATGGATCAACCACAACACCCGTCGCCGTCACTTTCGGTGTTGTCCCATCTCACCCATGGTCGTTGGTGTTGTTCGTTGCCACTGGTGCAGTTCCTCAAGGTTTTCGTGAAGGGAACCGCGTCACTCGTTTGTGCTGTTGATTCTTGCTCAAACTCATCTGGCTCATACAAGGGCTAAGCAGAGAAAGCCCCTTTGTGATCCAACTATAGCTAGGCCGCCAGGAGTTCAAACTCAACCCGTTTCCGATAGCAGATCGGAAACCTGTGACATTGGACCATAACAATGGTGCTGCTGCTACCGCCAACCACAGATCGAGCACGTCCCTCACAGCCACCCCTTCCACTGACGTTGGTGGTTTCCAGTAGCGGTGAATGTTCTTATCACCATTGCCAAGCTTCGATTCGGTGGCACATCGATGACGGAACCAAAACCAGAACCAGAAGAGGATCAACGCCATCACCGCCGCTACATTCCTCAAGGTTTTGAAACCATCGCTCTTCCGCTGTCACCGCCGCTGTACAAAGACGCCGCAAGTCTGCTCCTGGATGAATAAAAAAGACGAATTGGCAGCGAGCCAGCAGGAAGAACGAGAGAGAAGCCGAACCAGAGCCACCGGTGATTGACCGTCACTGGGCCCAAACCGGCTCAACATCGTGACCAAGATCAACATCGTGGCCGTTCGAAAGAGATCGATCAGGGCAGGATTTCGCAAAGCAGTGATCAATCGGAAACAAGGAGAACATTTAACTCGACCTCTGAACGGCGCAGGGACCTCCGCCGCCACGCACACCCGCTGCTGCACGATCCAGTGGGTACAGCGCTCCTCCATGATCATCGCCGCTGCAAACGATGACACTTGCTGTCAACGCCATCACCGTTGAGGAGCTTCAGCTCGAAACCCGCCGCTGCTTGCCCCTCCGGTGCTCACCCGAGCTTGCCACCAGCGCTGCAACACAGCAGCACCTATTCGCGTGTAGCAGCAACAACTGCTGCAAACCCTCGCTAGGGTTTCAACCCTAATGGGCTGTTGGCCCATTCCAAAAAAAAAGAGGCCAATGGCCCAATATCAAAGCAAAAAAAAGGTCAAGCCTCAACAGTCCTAAACCAAGAAAAAATGTTTTACGGGCTTAGCTGATACGGGCCCAAATACAAAGATATACGTGGCTTAACGCTAAACAGCCCCAACTTAGAATCTGACAAAGGTGTCCGAGCTACTGGACCACCCATTTCAAGATTTTCATCAATGTGCATATTATTTTCCGAGCTCCGTGAATACAATCATGTCACTCTATTCGGAACATGGTGATAACGGCGAGGACCCCCTGCCAAATTTCCTACTTTGATCTCGTCTCCAAGTATAGAGAACCTCGTGCTCAGTTCCTCGCGTCGGATACATGTACCAATTGTGCGCGGACCCTCGACAGCGTCCCCCATTTGGTATCTCATACATTCAGAACATCGGGAACCACGCATTACCCTTCTCTCCTCAGATTTATAAGACGATTGCGGAAACCTTGTGCCGTGTTCCCTATGATTCTCTTATTCCGGGACAACCGCTCAACCAAACGCTTGGAAAGGATTGATAGAAGATCTCAATCCAGCAGTCTTCAACCCAACATTCCTCGCCACACTGAATCAGGGAAGGAATCCTCGTTCCTATATTACTTTCCTAGTTACTTAGCATTTTACGTGATTACTTTGCACACATGCTAATATTAATTTACTTCATGCAATACTTTTGACAAAAGTACTCAAAAAACATTTTCTGTATCCCTTTAATTTCATTACATGTCACTTATACTATACTCATGATTTTTCATACATGTTGATATGTGACGCAAACTTCCTTACTGCTGAATATCCTTAAATGTCTGTCTGTCCTGTCATTATGGAATAATGATATTTGATGTGCATAACTTTTAAGTAACACTAAGTAGTTCCCATCAATTGAACATTGTCATTATTCATAAATTAATGCTTTTATCTGGTTCAACACCATTAATTGCTCTGAAATATTTTTCTTTCGTGTCACTTATTACTACGCATGATATATTTTCGTAAATCCTTTTATTGACAATCTTGTATGACTTACGAGTATTTAATCCCCGATAATTCTCATTATTATTTTTATTACGTGTGATATTGTTAAATCATGCTACTTCTATATTGATATTATATATCAACTCAGCCGAAAATTGTCATTGTTGCTATTTAATAACCATAAACTGTCAATCTAATGACGATTGCTAATTATTAATTTCGTATACACATGCGAGTTATAAGTGGGATGACCCATTTATGATAAACAACGACATGTTCGGAATCCAGCTGACGACGACGAGGATGAGGTGGCAAGGACCCACGTGCCAAAACTTCGCCAAAGCTTCATGATTAATCTTTGAGCTCGTATCCTGAACAAAAAGGGCTCATGTTCTATTCACAATTCTGGATGCATGCGACAAGCACGACGGGTCTTCATCAGGCGCCCCCTTTTTTTCATATCCATGAATTCGATGCATCAGGAACCAGAGAATAGCATTCTCCCTTCAAAGTCGTTAGACGATTGTTGCCACTCTTCCACCGGTTTCCGACTAGCCTCCTACGCCTATGGTTGAACACTGGACTATGGTGATAACATTTTGTCTCTTGTGGCTCCTCTCCAAAAACGGGCGAGGACCAAAAAGGGGAACCGATAGTTGTTAAATCCTTAACGAGGTATGTTCTTATTAAGGAAGACCGAGAAATCTCGAAAATCTAGTGATGTGCCCCCAACAAACTCGGTCTGGGATTAAACGTAGTGAACCGAACTTCAGTTCGACCGATATTGCTCCAGGCCGACCAGTTAAGGATTGAACCAGCAAGCACCGACCACGAATCTGGTCGGAACCATATCTTACCGAGCTAGGGACACGAGTGGATTGAGACTTGCGGGATCATGACCTAGCATAGGATCCTCATCCTTATTTAAATCGGTTACGGTCCCAACAGTCCAACCTCCACTCCTATGTTCCCATACAGCTTAGGATACATGGGGTAATGGCACTCTCGGAGTTCCGGGCGATGGACCGAAAGAATCCTGCCATCATTCTCACAAAGCAGTTATCGCACAATGCTTGCACATGCGTTCTCTAAGTATTACACTGGTATCCGTCCTGAGCAGATGGATGCCCGACGACTCTCGATAGTTCGAAAGTTGAGATAATGACAATCAACATACCGAGCTACGTTGCGATCAACAATTCTGAAATACTAAACTAGACCCAGAAGCTTAGAACCAAGTCATGCCGAAATGATTCTCCACACTGTCGAGCATGTCCCAAGAGTCCATGTTGTCATCACACCGTGATCTCATCATCATCCATAAACACAACTACGAAGGTCGAGCAAATCACCGGGATGTAACCGACTGGTTGTGACCTCTTTTGTCAGCTTCTAATCGCCAACGATATACTCAAATCAATTGGTGTCAAACAAACTTAGTCATTCTTGGCGTCTAATATTACAACACGTCACTCTGGGCGTCTAATATTACATCATCTTCAACATGATTTTGGCAAAATTTCACGATGACATCACTGTCTCCTCTGTTTAACATGCTTACTGTGACTATTTCCATTTATCACTGGTCATGGACTCAAATTCATCACTCGGATTTCTGTTTCAAGTAACACAACTGAAGCCTCTAGCATCCTCCACCTTCTGCCACGACATCAGGATCACAGGCCGACCTCGCTTCACCTCACACTCCTTCCAAGTAACCAATCGACCACAACGAGTCGGCACTTAGCTGATCGTACATGCGGCCTCCTTTACCTCAGACCGACCTTTGGGGGGCTACACCGACCTCTCACCGAGCATATGGTCTTAACTGTCTCACGCCGAGTCGGTGCCTCCACGGATCCGAGTGCTGAGGTCCATTTTCTGATTTGGATCCATCAGTGCCAACTCCCAATAATCTAATTTGGATCCATCAGATCCGAGGAACCACACAATGAAGACCCTCTCTCACAACTCACAAACGTTCAAACCCGTCACAGTGTTCTTCCACATAGATATGAATCCAGAAATTTCTTAAACAAGCTTGAATCCGATCTAATCGGGCCAGCGCATGCAGATCGTCATATTTACTCGCTCGTCCTTCCCAATGACTCACAATACATTATTACTCGATCGGCATCCTTATTAGCAAGTGAAACATCATGCTGATCGTTCATCCTATGCCATCACAAAATTAGTTTGGCACTCAACTCCTCTCGTTGACCAAGCACGGACCACCATGGTTTATGGTGGCCTCGATCTTTAGGTCGAATCACTCATAGGATCATTTCTGAGAACCATGAAAGAAAAAGAAGGTACAAGTATGATCACACAAGCTGCTCAAAGAACTTCAAAAGCAAGCCACTTCGAGATTCTTCCAATAGACAGCATGTTCTGCAAGCACAACAAACACTTTGTTTCGTTCCTCCTTCCTAGAATTATTTTCGCAATGGCGAGGAACCTCACATCGGTCATCTCCCCTCGGTTTCATTAGTCGGCATCCGTACGAGCTTGACTGATTTCGTCCATCTCCCCTCGGATTCATAAGGCGCCGACCTAAACACTTTGTTACGTATCACAAGACTTCTGAACTCGGCACAAGCCTCTTCAGGCTTTATCGGGTTAGAATTTGTTATGCAAGGGAGTAGAGGTCTACTTTAGCTTCGTTATTTGAATAATCTATCACCATGCCTTCGACGACCTCATAACATGCATCTGCCCCAATTACTCAGATTCTAGAGGGGTTCAGCAATAGAAGTTGAGGAGCAGCACCGACGAAAGAATCAATTGTCCTTGGTTGATCGAGAAGCCCCCAAATCTTCCTTGAGCTTTGCTTCATTACGCGTGGCCTCGGGTCTTGCCTTCTCGGCTTCATCCTTCCTCTCCATGGAATCCTCGACGAACTTTTCAGCTCGTTAGATTTCCGATCTTGCTCGATGACGAGTCGTCATTAGTTGATTGTGGAGGACTTCCTCCGAATAACAAGTGGCTACGCTCGGTTAGATACTCGCTGTTTAGGGGAAGGAACAGACTCTGAGTCTTCAAAGTAATCTGAGACGAACTGTAAAACCCCAAGCATCAGTTGCTTCGCCAATCTTTGGGTATTCTCAAGGAGCCCTCCATGCTCTCTATGCGTTGACAATCATTGTCGCCGACCAATATCTTTAGGAATTCTTTCGGACCCAGATCGAGTTCGAGGAAGCCTCGAACGTCAACAGTTAGCATCTCACAATTATCATACAATCAACACAAGCCTCAACGACCTTTCCCGATCACCTCTTTCAGGTGAAGGAGGCGGGCACAAAGTTGATCTGAATACTCCAACCTTTCTTCACTCGCTTTGGCCCCGAGAGCTTCATAGATCTTAGGACCCGGCACAAGCCTTTTTCAGGCTCTACCGAGTGAGGGACTGGTATGTGATAGAGTATGTACATAGCCGACGTAGGCTGACCTAGATACTGGCACCATATGATGATCAAGATCATATCCTATCGTATAAGGGATGTAACAACGTTTCCAACCCATCGTTGTCAGATTTGGTATACGCCTCTCTCATCAAGGTATTACTTTAATACATTCACTCATTTCGAATCACGTCCCGACGCACTTGCCTACGATCTCGGTTGGCCGACCAAATCGGCGTGGCTACAAGTGAAAACGGGGATTGATACCTCGATAACATGGCCATCGGCCAAATATGACGCAGGATTGAGGAATGCACCTCGGCCAAGGCAGTCATTCCGACAGCATCCCCCGTAGACGTTACGATCCAATTCATGATATTACTTTTAACACACCCCGATGAGAGAGGTGTATGAATCTCCAAATCGCAATACTCTTCCGAGTAAAAGACCTCGGCTGCGAATAGTCTTTTACATCACCACCAAGCCTCCGAAAAGAACGTCTGATCGACCCAAAAGGGCTCTAAATTCGGCAGAGTCTCTATGACTCTTCCCGAGCTGGGGGGCTTATGTCGTGGACCGGACTCCAATCCGACCTACCCCTATTTTAACCGACCGTACGCCGAACTCTTCGACATTTTACAGGCCACTGGATTACAGCTATGAACAGGCTACCAACAGCCTTATCTTACTAGCTACGGTCTCATCGCCCTAGTTTTCCTCCTATAATCGGTCGACTAACTGCTCGGCTAACCCTTTAATTCGGCACAAGCTCAAATCGCCTTACCGAGCTTGGGGGCTTATGTAGCGGACCTAACTCCAGTCTGACCGGTTCGATCTTATGCCGACCAGTTAGCATTGAGTTTATGAGAACCGACCATAAACTAGTCGGATTCATGGCACACCGAGCTAGGGACACTTGATTGAATCATAGGCTTATGGGATCAGGGCCGAGCACAGGGTCTTCACCCGTATTAGAACTAGATACGGTCCCAACAGCCTAATCACAACTCCTATCCCCTCACAGCTCGATAAAACTACGGGATAACTACTGTGTTTATCTGTTACATGTTCTAGAAAGGCTATCTAAACGGTACCTTTCCTAGTCCTACACAAACACATCGAGCTAACGGGCCCATACAAGCCCACATGCACACAAAAACTTCCCCTATAAGTACCACCATGCTATAAGGGCTAAGGTATGTTCTCTCATCCCTACTCTCAAGAACTACGTGTGGCTTGATTCCCTTTTCACCGGGGATACGTAGGACCGGGGTCACCCTCGCCAGCTACAACAACCTACCAAACACATCGTGGTGTTTCATCATTATTGGAACACTACACCACGGGATAAAGGCTAGTGTTTATCTATCACAGGATTTACAAGGGTTAGCTTATCGGCACCTTAAAGTAATCATATTCGAACACTACCTTCTCACAGGCCTCATCAGAAAGCCCACAACACACGTATCAGGTAAATCCCCTATAAGAATCACCAAGCTATGAGGGCTAAGGTACGTTTTCTCCATCTCTAAGTTGACACAATCACACACTTGGTTGACTAGGGAGATCCTGATTATCCCAACTGGATATTCAGAAATCATACGAGGTCCAACATTAAAACTTGATTAGGAACAATCCTCTGGTTCCTCCATAACCATAGGGTTGTTCTTGATCCAGGACACTTCACCTCCTGCTTCAAACCGTTCTCATAAATGTTGCACATGTTGACCAACTGTGGAAGGTTACCAATGTTATGACGCTCAAAAGCAATCTAGATTTCCGTACAAAGTCCCAATCCGAACTTGAAACACTTGACCCTATCGTTAGCATCCCTGTAACACGGTGCATAGTAGATAAGATCTTCAAACTTCGCGGCGTATTAAGTTACGCTCATGGTTCTCTGAGTCAACTTCTGAAATTCCAACTCCTTCTACCGGCAGATGTCCACTGAAAAGTATTTCGCACGGAATCTCCTATTAAACATATCCCATGCTAAGCTTTGATCTTTCACTTCTAAGATCTGTTGCATGTGCTCCCACCATTGTTCCACCTCCCCTATTAATGCACACGCTACTACCAAGGCCCTCTGGTTGCCCAGGGGACGCATCACACAAAATATCTTCTCTATTTCCTGGAGCCACCTCTGTGCTCCATCCGTGTTGTAGCCACCCTTGAACTTCGGTGGTTCATTCCTTCTAAAATCAGCCAACCAATTAATTTTAGCTGGAGCTGGGTTCTGAGGCGTCTGTGGCTGCTGGTGAATTGATGCCACTGCTGCTGCAGCTACGGCTGCCGCCTCCGTCTCAACTTTGTTTTGGTTAATCTGAACCAAGTTCTCCAGGATTGTAGCAATCCTATCATTGTCCCTACGTCTCCAAGCCATAATTCCTAGTCCTGGAAAAGACAGCAAGTTAATACTTGTATAAATAAGTAATTATATATGTATCCTATTCTTCTAACTTAGACACTTAGCTATCTATCAGTTGCTCGCTTGGTGAGTGACCCAAAGGAGTTGTGAGTCCACACTCCAAGACCGAGGAAAAACTGCTCTGATACCAAAATTTGACACCCTAAGAAATAAAACCCCATAATCTTGATTACTTAATTGATTACTTAAAAATTTCTTTGATTAACTTATTAACTTATAAAAATTCTCCGTGAAACTCGACGGAGTTTCCTTTGTTTTTTAGGACTTTTCCAAAATATAGTTTTCTTGTAAAACCTATATAAAAACATCATAACATCACCAGAAAAGCCAACAAGGCATATCATATCATCATGCATCAAAATGCATACAATCACATAAGAGTTTCCAGAAATATTAACAAGTAGCAGAATTGTTTTCATTTCCCAAAACGCTCATTTCTCAAAAGGAGGGGTCCTGGGCCAACCTAGTGCTACATCCTAGCACCCAAAATAGATATTTACATATTTACAAATGAAACACTATATCATAATACCCAAAATAAATGGCCCAAGGCAGACATCATAACTAACTACTACTACTACTTACTCTCCCCGAGGGGGAGAGTACTCCTGCTCGGTCTGTGACTGTGTAAGCTCTGGCTCAGTATGTAACAACCCAAAATATTGTCCATTGAAAAAATACGGGTTAACAAAAAAAATTTCTATAAGGATTGTGAAAACCAAAAGTACTTTTTCATAGAGTAATATTTCTTTTACAAAATATTCTGAGTGTAAAACACTTATATAATTCATGATCCCAAAAACCATTTTTACACCCAGAGCATTGGTCTTCACAACTCGATCCTTCTGCAAAAGGATTCGGATGACGAGACATCATCCTGGCTGTTCCTTCTAGACACTTCCACTCCTACCGGAGTAACTTTAATCCTGTCCTTTGAAAGAACCTACCACCACAAACATGGTAGATGGGAGTGAGTCACTTATCATATCGCCTAAGCAGATTATATGATTGGTCAAACACAATCATCACAGATATCTGTTCAATATAGAAAATGCATGTTCAGGAGTCTTATTCAACCATATCATCTATAATCATAAATCTTTCATGCTATGCATGCACGTCTCTCAAATCATTTCTCCATAATCAACTCTTCCAGGAAAACAACACTCTGGGATAGGCTATCGTGCGCTCGATGTTTCCACAACCTGTATAGCGACCACACCATTCTATACTGGAACCTCATCGACCACGATCTTAAAATGATACAAGGGGATGATCCCTGAACCATTGTCCACCAATAGTTCTAGGTCCTTGTCATTTCTACGGTGGCGGCCACACCGTTCCAACCGTCTCATGTAGCGGCCACACCGTACTACATGGTTTCTAATCCCGCATGCACCTCACCAATATACGATCCCCTGTACACCATGCATGAGATGCATCACACATATATTAATCATCACATCATACACATGGCGGCCACACCGTTCCATGCCTTCATATAGCGGCCACACCGTACTATATGGAATCACACACATATGGCGGCGACACCGTTCCACATGTCTTCGTATAGCGGCCACACCGTTCTATACGGAATCACACACATATGGCGGCCACACCGTTCCACATGTCTTCGTATAGCGGCCACACCGTACTATACGGAATCCTTTAAGCATAATGACTTCTTGCAGGAGTTAATCCATAACATAGGGAAATCAGGGTGACTCCACTTATCCAACGTTCACATATCCAAATCGGAGCAACAGGCCCTGACGCATTTGGATTGGATCCTCATAGTCAACAAGCATCACCACTCTTGCATTATCATTAATACTCCTTAAGTCATTGTCTACTTATGTTCTGAAGCATTAATTATCCCGTAGGTTCAATCGTTAATTATCAAACACACAATCCTTAGATTGAGGCATTAGACTTACTCCACTTATCATCATGAGGTAATAACTTCTTTCTAATGTCCTTTAAGCCATTAACTTCTTATGTTCTAAAACATTAATTACCAAGTAGACATGATCATGCTTATCAAATCCTTTCTCAACATCATACCCAGATCATGAACTATTAATCACATTCTATATCCTCCAATGCAGACATGATCATTTACAATCCAAAGAGGACATGATGATTATTTCACAACTCATACTATATGAACCAACTTATCTAGAGCTTAAACTCAAATAATTGTTCATACATCTTATGAAATTTTCAACAATCACATATAGCACTAGGCAAGCATCTAATGCAAACAAGATGCCAGAATGAATGCAATTCCTTAACTTAAAAGAATTGATTGGTATATCAAAATTAATAATATCTCATATTATTAATTTATCACTTTCCTACCACCACCAATCAATTTCTTTTAAGTCTTAGATCACTTGGATTGTTATTATTTGAGTATCAACAGAATGATTCAGAATTGGAAATGGCATTTCTAATTTTCTGGACAGAATTGTCCTTCAGAATACTCGAGTAATTCTTTATTTTCCAGAAATTCATTTTTTAGGTTTTACCAAAATACTCGAGTGTTCTTCATGAATACTCGAGTGTTCTTCAGATTTTACCAAAATACTCGAGTGTTTTTCATGAATACTCGAGTGTTCTTCATTTTCCAGAAACTCATGTTTCAGGTTTGGTCAAAATACTCGAGTGTCCTGCCATATACTCGAGTCTTTTAGACAGTACAGGCTAAAAATCTGGTATTAACATACCATTTTCAATTCTAACCATTTCTAATCAAATCCAATGATCCACAGAGTTCATATAACATATAACAAATATGTTCAAACACTTAGAACCCATCAAATTACACAGAATTGAATCTGAGCACCAATTATGCATGAAATCACATTTTCAACAACTTGATAGGCAAAATTCAATTCTGAGCAATTCTAACTCCATCCACTGGTCAAATGAACTTTATTTACATAATTAAAACTTGTCTCAACACAGAGATCACAACAATTCACAGAGAATCCAATCATGCTTCCATTTATGCATAAAACCACATATTATGCAACTCAACATAGCAATATCAAATTTACCCACATTTAACATGAAAACTGAGTTTGTGCAGCACAAATGCAACATTAAAAACTTACTCCAAACTTGTTCAAGGTCAATTATTGGTTTACCAAAAGCATACCACATCAAGGTCATGATTTATCACATTTGCCAATTATAACTCAACCAAACTCATAAGTTCCTCTAGCTTAATTTCATCAATCTATTTCAGACATTAATCATGTTATAAATCAAGTGACCAAGTGATTGTCTGAACCTCAAAGTCCAGCAAGCATGTCTTGGTTCGATTCACATAGCACACACAATTCTAAATTCACAATCTATAATCCTAGCAATATGAATGACTTATCCCATACCTTGGACAACACTTAGACAAGCTCAAAAACACCCAAGAACAACAGCAGCCACACAGCAGCCACCAATCTAGCACACACCACTTCAACCACCAAAGAGCAGAACCATTGTGAGTAGAGTCCAAAGACCATATTGTTTGAGTGAGTAATCATGCACAAAAAATTGGGGAAAAAGGTTAGAATCTACTCTCTGCAACATGCACGAGAGATTAAAACCAAATTGGAATCAAGAGGGTTCATGAGCTTACCACAATTGAAGATCAAAGTGAGCTCCAAGAACCAGTTAACAGGAACCAAACCCCCACTTTTGAGCTTCGATTCTTCTAACACTCAAACCCTCAGCTCACAATTTTGGTGTCTATACAAATCTCTAGATGTGAGCTTCGTATTGGTGTATGATTTGTGTATCAATTCTCAAGAACAAGATAGAATCGAATCAAAGAACTTAGGAACCCTAACTTCGAATTCCAGAACAAATTGGCCAAAATGAGTGATCTTCATCAACAAGTGAGTTTAAATACTCGAATCCATCGCTCATGCAGGTCGACACGAAGCCATGGTCGTGTCCCTGAGTTGATAATGTGTCAACTCGTGAGGTTTCTGAGTTGATGACTCAGCCAACGCACTCACGAGTGCAACTCTGTGCAAAATACTCGAGTCTTTTCAGAAAGACTCGAGTCTTTTTGCCAAAATAGTAAAAATAAATATTTTTATTTCCTTTTCATCCAAAATCTTCCTATTATTATTTTTAAGTCCTAAAACAGGGACTAATATGCAAAAACATTATTTTCACATATTAAAACTTATCTAATATTTTTTTTATACATAATAAATCACTTCATGCTCAAGGATTTTACTAAAAATAATTAATTATAAATAAACTTTTATAATTAGTTTTCATTAACCAGGGATTAAAATTTGGGGTGTTACACAGTACCTGTATAAAAACAGTAAGGAGGTGAGCATTACACAATACTTATAAAATATATTCTATAAAGACATAGAAAGCAACTAAGTCAAACACAATTAGCAAATAACTTCATCACATCATACTCAAGCATTTTCATCAACCACAATTCAAATTTCCATATTCATTTACCATCATCTTTTTATCCATTTTATCCATTAATTTTATACCATTTGGGTTTTGTACATTATTTTTCTTTTCCACACCTTTCGGAGGGTCCGTTATTAAAATTCACACACCTTTCGGCGGGTCCATTATTGTAAATTCCATTTAGTTTCTTTCCAATTTTTATGAGTTTCAGAGTCCATTATTCACTTCTCAACATTCATATCATGCAACATTCACAATCAATTCATCATCAACAACAAGTATCAATCTCACATAACACAAATATCCATATATTTCCATATTCACTATCTATCCTCAACCTATATTTTCACAAGCCTAAAAACAAGTTTCTTTCCTTTATTTAATTATTCCAACTTTTATTAATATCAACTACCCTAAGGTTCATTATTCTACTTATTCACCTACCCTTAGCTACCATTATTTACAATCTATAACCTATTCCCTAAGTAGAGGTAATACCCCCTCCTTACCTCAAATAAAGAGAGAGAGAGAGAGAGATAAAGCCTCAAGCCCTAGACCTCCCCTTTGCTTTGTGTACCCTTAGAGCTTGAACTTTCCCATTCCTTTTTGCTCCTTGATCTTGATCCCCTAAGCTAGACTTAGATCCTTATGAAGATAACCCGTAGATGTGTGGAGATGTTGCCCTATGGAGATCTTTATGGAGGGAGGAGTTTCTCTTTCACTTGTGTGTGTTGGAGCATGAGAGAGAAAGTACTTCCATGGTGGGAAGGGTTAGAGAGAGAAAGCTTAGTGAATATGGTGATGGAGATGATGAGCGTGATGGAGCTTGGTGATGGTGGGTGGTGATGGAGTTGGTAGAGGGAAAGGTTTCTCTCTTGGTTCTTGAGTTCTATGTGGCATATGAGAGGAAAGAGAGCTTCATGGTGATGCTCAGGAGCTTGAGAGGGAAAACTTCGATGGAGTTGATGATGGTGGTGTGATAGTGTTGGAGCTTGATGCTCTAGAGGAGGAAGAAAAAGAAAACCAAGAGGGAAGAGTGTTTGTTGTGTTATGGAAATGAAAAATGTGTTTTGTGTGTATTTTGTGTGGTGTTGGGGCCAAGCTTGTTCAAGAAGCTTCAAAATTGTGGCCCCCAAGTTTCTATTTTTTTCGCATCTGACATGGAGGTAATCGAATACCTTCCAAAGTAATCGATTACTTCCCCAATTTTATTTTTATTTTTCCAGACAGGGAGCAGGTAATCGATTACTTTGCCCAAGTAATCGATTACTTTCTCTATTTTTCATCCCTTTGCATTTCCAAGACCGTATCTCCTTTATTAACCGCCGGATCTTGCTCAAACTTGAAGGGAAGCTTAATAAGACTCCCAACTTCACATCCAACAGTGGAATTTGTGTTTTAAGCTATAAATCTTTTATTCTTAATTTCCTATTATTATTATATGTTTTAAAACTCTAAAAATTCCCTTTTAACTCCTATTTATGACTTATTATTATCGTTACCATTACTCCAATCTTATTATTATTCTAATTATTCTTGAAATTAAAATTTGGGATGTTACACTCCTCCTGTAGGATTGGAGGATCCATCCACGAAAAGGGTCCAACTCTTAGGATCTGCTTTTGGTGTCAGCTCCACTACAAAATCTACCAGAACTTGAGATTTGATGGTCATTCTTGACTCATAACTGATTCCATACTCTGATAACTCCACTGACCAGACAATCATGTGAGTTGCCAAGTCGGGCTTTTTTAATATTTGTCGAATGGGTTTATCAGTTCGAACTACCATTGGATGACATTGAAAGCATTGCCTCAAGCGTCGGGCTGTGACTACCAATACGAACGCCATCTTTTCAACTCCGCTACATTTTCCAACCAAGTGGTGTAAGGGACCTCTCTAATGAAGCCTGCTTGTAAGAGATCCTCCACACTTGAAGCGATTGCCTTTTGACGTTCATCTCCCATCTTCCTTCTCCGCTTAGCCACTGGCCTAAAAGTAGGATCTACAGATAAGAGTTGGCAAATGAATTCTAGATCCAATCCAGGCATATCAGCCGCTGTCCAAGCGAACAAGTCTTTGTTTTCCTTTAACAAGGTAATCAGCTTAGTTTTTTCTTCGTTTGCCAAACTCTTCCATATCTGAGTCCAGTGTTCAGGAGTGTGTCCAATTTGGACCTTTTCTAGCTCTCCATCGGGCTTGGGACGCTCCTCCCTGATGTCTTCTCTCATATCCAGGTCTACCATCATTACTCCCGAAGAGAAGGCCACTCCTTTACCTTTCTTTATCCGTGCTTGTTTTCTAACATTCTTATTGGTTGCATTCAAGCTGGCTATGTATGTAGCAGGTTTTTGCCTGCATCTGATCTGCTCGCACTCAATCGACCCCTTCTCTCCTGGAAACTTCATATCCATGTGAAAAGGAGAAGCAACTGCCTGAAATGCCTTTAAGGTGGGGCGCCCTAAGATTGCATTATATGCATATGGGTGTTCACTCTCTAGCAAGTATACTAGATCACAAAGTAATATAGTCAATAAGACCAGATATCGTCCCTCAGGGATTGCAAATTGTTCAATTAATTCTCACCAAAGAGTAGTTAAAAGCAAAATCTATAAGTTTCTAATTAATAAATTAATATTGAATATAAACAGAAAATAAATTAAAAACATAAATTAAATAGAAGTTGTGAGCGATTTGAGAAAGATGTTAGGAACATGGTTTCATTGTAGGCGTTGTTTATTTATCATGAATCTCTGTTTTTCCCTAAATCATGAACGAATTCATAAATTGGTAACTATTAGATCCCTCTTGTATAATTACCGTTTCTTATTCAATTAGATAATCCTTAATTCCTTAAGAGATTAAACCATTGAATAATCTTAATTAAGAAAAGGGAATTAATCATGTTATATAATTACCCGATTGTATCCCTACTTGTTGAATAACTATATTGTTTGAAGGCATGGCCTATTCTAATTCCTAATCTCTCAATTGAAGAATTAGAGATCCAAAACAAGACATAAATTGGCCTGATTTATGAATTGAAAATAAAACACAATCAAACACATGATTTAGAAACGGAAAAACATCAATTCATGAAATCAATAAACTAATCCATACAAATCCACCAATTCCTAACTCAAGGGTTTTAGTTACACATCATAACAATAAGAACAAAAGCAATAGAAGAATGCATGATTACCATGGAAAAGCCTTGGATCTTCCAATCCTTGATCTTCTCCTCTTCTAAAACTCTCTAAAACTATGTAATCTACCTCTCTAAAAGCTGCCTAACCTAGTTCTAAAACCTATATTTAAAAGGTAAAACAAAATCCTAATTAATCCCCTGAAAAACGCATCAGAAATCAGCCCAATTGGGCCTTCACGAGGTTCGCGCGCCTGGGCACGCCAAGTCTGATAGTCCCTTTTTCTCTCCGCATGCACGCCTGGGCGTGCCATTTGCGCGCCTGGGCGTGCAACTTTACTTCTAGCTCTGTTTCTCTCCGTTCTTGTGCCATTTTCAAGGTCCTTTCATCCTCTTTTCAACTCCATATTTATTTTCTTCATTTAAGCTCCGAAAGTACCTGAAACATTCCCAAAACGGATCAAAACATTCAAGGGAATAAAATTTCCTAAACTAATTAAAAACTAAACAAAACCTACCTAAAATACTTAAGAAACAAACCAAAACTAAGCAAAAGGGAGTCAAATCAAGCTCTAAAACATCATATGTTAGACCCAAATCAATCTGCCACCGCAAAGCGTACTTTCTCAGTTCTGCAACAAGGAGTTGTTCCTACCATTAACCTGATATCTATGTATCCACAATGCCTAATGGTGTCTCCAGTAAATCCAATCAATTCCTTATGGCAACGGTGTAAGTCTTGACACTTTAACTTTAAACGGTCGAACAGCTCAGAGAACATAATATCATAAGAACTTCCTTGATCCACCATCATACGGCAAACACGAAACATGTCAATTATCCCTGTAACCACCAATGAGTCATTATGCTGGGGAATGACTCCCTCCAGGTCTGCTTGGGTAAACATGATTGGTGGGTGAGAATCGTTCTGTTTACTGGAGGAAGCAACCGTCATTATAGCTAGCTTTAATTGTCGCTTTTGGGACGTTATAGACTCACTTTCCCCTGTAAATCCTCCTACAATGGTTGTGATTAGTTCCAAATCTTCATTACTAGTTTTATTGTTACCTTCTTTTTGAACTGAATCCCCGACTTGGGCACGTTTCGAGGTTCTACTTCTTTTCGAAAGTGTACGAGTTCTCCTCCTGTTTGGACTCCTTGTCCTTCTCCTGACTGGACTCCTTGTCCTTATTCTAGGGGCATGCTCATTGGGTCCTCCTCTAGAAAACCAGACATACCTATTTAACTTTCCTCTTCTGATTAGTGTTTTCAATGCATCTCTGAGTTGTACACATTCATCATCAGTGTGCCCATATCATCCATGCCAACTGCATCTCTTACGCTGGTTTTCTTTCGTTGGTGGCCTCCATAACGAGGGTGGTTTGTCCACCTCCATCAGTTCTGCATTCATAACATCTCTAAGAATCTGAGATCTAGAAGCATTCAAGGGTGTGTAATAATCATATTTACCTTCTGGTTTCCTTCCTCCAAAATCTTATCTCCCAGACCGTTCTCTATCACGATGCCCTTCTCCCACTCCTTTTGGGAAAAAAAGCATCCTTCTTCTTACCAAATCCACCAGAAACGCAGTTATCCTGAGCCGTCTGTGTAACACCCTATATAATAATTACCCTTAAATACCCGAATATTAGGATTTAAAAATTTCTTTTTCATTAATTCAAAAACATCAGACTTTAATACATCCAGTTCGGTCATTCAAAAAACAAAAGAGTTTTAGCTCGGCCCAACTGGCCGAGACCCAATACAAAACAATATTTTAGCTCGACCCAAATGGCCGAAACCCATCCACCTATCTGACTCTAAATATCTTACTCTCCTTGTGAGGGAGAGTGATCCTGCTCGGCCAGGGACTGCGTCTGCTCGGGCTCAGTACCTGAAAAATGGTAAGGAGGTGAGCATTACACAAAACTTAAATAAGCAGTTTCTAAAATGCCATACCGAACTACCAAGCCAAGCACAAGTAGTCAATTAACAAATAGTAGCAAATAATCAAACCACATGCATACATCATCATGTAATATTAATTAGCTCGGCTCACATCCTACCAATTCCCCTTATCCTCTTTCCATAAATCATACACTCGGCATCTCGGCCACTATCCTCTTACCTCGGTAAGCCATCTCTCTACCTCGGACTCATTACTCATTATTCCATTTTCACATAGTTTACAATCTTTTACTCTTCTCGGATGCATACACCCAGTGCATGTCTTACACCATTTAAAGTCGGATATCGGAGTGTCATCCATAACTGCGAGTACCCAGTACCCGTCTTACAGCTGCACATACCCGGTATACGTCTGACGCGATCAATGCACGCACCCAGTATGCGTCTTCTATGACCAGGAGCACTATCGCCGATCATTCTATGGAGTAAGGAGTGTCCATAACTGTAAGCACCCAGTACTCGTCTTACAGCGGCGCATCTCGGCGACTTACGCGATCAATGCACGCACCCAGTACGCGTCTGCTATGACCAGGAACACATCCCACCGATTCTGTGCTCAGAACCTTGTGTGAATCATAACTGCGAGTACCCAGTACCCGTCTTACAGCTGCACATACCCAGTATGCGTCTGACGCGATCAATGCACGCACCCGGTACGCGTCTGCTATGACCCGATCACACAACCATTTCTCTTTAATTCCTCTTACCTTTTTTAACCATTATTTAGCTCGGCCTCTCTCGGCTCAGCATCTCTTTAACTTATCTTTTTAATCATCTTTTAGGTCGGCCTCTCTCGGCTCACCCCTTTAACCATTCCCTTTTTCCATTAACCTTTTTCATTCTAACTTATTACTCTATCTCTCCTACGTTCCATCTTTACCATTTTCTCATACCCATTCTCACCCTGCCTTAGCTCGGCCACAGATATAAACAATAATTATCAAAGCTCATAAACAACTATACACAAAGTTCATAAACACTTATACAGCAACAACAATAAGAATAACAACATTCAACTAATCCATCATGTAAAAACCAACATATAGCATAAAACAATATTCCTCCCTACTTCAAACTCATGTTTCTAATTCATTTATTAGTTCCCTTTTTACCCTTTTTACCATTTCCTTTCCAACATTAACCTAGATCCATTCCCTAATCTAACACCTACTCTTAGTACCCTTTATGAACACCCTAGAAACTCAAACTCAAGTAGAAGTAACACTCACTCCTTACCTCAAACCGTAAGAGATAAGAGTTGAGAGTTTGAGAATGGTTTCCTTGATGCTTGATCTTGGAGCTTCACACCCTTGAATTTGTGTCCTCCTTGCTGCCACCACCTCACCACCACGGTCCAGCTCTTTGCTGCCACCACAACACCACGCCGGTCCAGGGAAGATCTGAAACGGGAAGAAGAACGACAAAAAGGAGGGTCTCCGGTTGGTACCACTTGGTGGAGGAGAAGAAGAGGTGTGTAAGGAAGAGGGATCTTTGTGAAGGAGAAGAGGAAGTATGAGAGTTGTGTGTGTTGGAGCTTTAGAGAGAAAATGAGAGAGAGAAACGAAGGAGAAAGAGGAAGTGAGGATGCAAAGTGTGTTATGTGGTGTTTGGGCTTTCTTTTATTCATTTAGGGAAAACATTTGTGTGGCTAGGATTCATTGGCTTCTTGGGGAAGCTAGAATGTGTGGACAGGATTCATTGGCTTCTTGGGGAAGCTAGAATGTGTGGACAGGATTCATTGGCTTCCAAAGGAAGCCATGAATAGTACTTGAAAGGGACATAAAGCAATGATAGTGATATAAAGTGAATGGCAAGGACAGTGTACGGATGGTACGAATCCCAAAGGGCTACAGCTCAACATGAGCTGGCACGGAGGAGCTAGGACGTGTCAGCTAGGGTATGTCGGCTCGGGTACGTCGGCTAGGATACATCAGCTCGGCATTTAGGAACAACGATAGTCCGAGCTTCCTTCTCGGATAGGAGTGTGAGGTGCGTTGGGGTCGGCTAATCCGAACTGTCACTAGATTCCACGTTTGGTTCCCATCCAGCTCGGTTCATATGCACACAATCTCATCTAGCTCGGCCGGGATCGGACCGAGGTCCTATACTTACATCCTAGGTCGGCCTATGCTCATACTACCCTTCTAACCTTGTACAATTTTCTAAGGCTTAATCCTATCCTTAAATAAATATTTATATACTAAAATTATATTATTTAATATTAATTTTCAGGATGTTACATCTGGTATTCCTCCAGATTGATGTATTTATCTGCCCTCTCCATGACATCATCCATAGTCCTAATCTTGTGCATTACAAGTTATCAGCAAATTCACCAGGTTTTAAAGCCCTCATCAACAAGTGGAGTGCCACATAGGCTTCAATGTCACTGATAGACAGATATTCTGAATTGAACCGAGTAAGGAAGTCCCTTAGTGACTCCTCTTTCCCTTGCTTAATCTGGGACAAGTGATGCTCAGACTTTGGCTGTGCCTTGCTTGTGATGAAATGACCGAGGAACTTTGCCGCCAAATCCTTCCAACATCTGATTGATTTGGGCTCCAACTTTCAGTACCAGTGTAATTGTAACACCCCCAATTTTCCGTAGTTTAGTAAATCAATTTTCTGGATTTCTTATTAGACAATTATTTCCAAATTTATATAAATTCGTTATTTGATTTGAATTTGTGAATGGAAATAATTATTGGAATTTATTTTATAACGGTGAATTATTTTAATTGTTTGGTGTTTTGGCAAAATTATTATTTATTTATTTATTCGATTTCGTAACTCCAAAAATTCATAACTTTTTATCTGTAAATCCGAATTTGATAAATTTACAGTCAAAACGATCGTATTGAAATGTAGAATTTATTTTGGTACAGATTGGGATTTAGTACTGGTGTTCACGAATTTTTATTATGTTTAAGAAAGATTATAATATTTTGTTTTAATAAATTGAAATAGGATTTTCAAAGGTTATTTACTGTATTGGAAAAAAAAATATTATTTTCTACTATCATAAGGTGTTATACGGTTTTAATGATTTTGTGTACTTTGAATTCTTAAGTTGTGAGACATTCAATTATTAGTACACAATACCCTAGGGTAATACAATTAAACACAATTTAATCCAATTAAACATAACCTACCCTAATTAATGTAACCACCCTATATGTCCCTATAGGAGACAAGCCATTAATGACCTACTACAAGCATGCGATTTCGGCCAATGCATGCAAATGTGTTTTATTCCTTTGTCTCTTAATTAATTACCCAAAAACCTACCTATATGTCACTAATTAATACTCCTATACACTAAATAAATTTGCAAAGTCCAACTACCCTATGTACAAACTAAAACCGTGAGGGAGTATGGAACATACGGGAGGCCTTTGAATAATTTTGCACCCCATTTTAATTAATTGCACCCCCCACCCATTACCCCCTTATAAATACACTCCCACCCTTAAGTCCCCTTGTTTTTACTTTGGTCACACTTAGACAAAAAAAAATAAGAAGAGGAGAGCCAAGAGAAGGGGGAGGCCGTGAGCCTAAGGGGGAAGAAGGAGGGAGCTTTTTGGTTTCAATCTCATTTTCCACCCTTCCCATTAGGTAAACCTTCATGCTTTCATTCTTCCTTTCTCCATTTCATTGTATTTTTCGGTTTCTATGAACACACATACAAAGGAATTGTTGATTTGTTTAAAGCTTGTCCATGCATGTTAGTTTTGATAAAGATCTTCACTTTCCAAGTGCAAATAACTAAAGATTCATTCTTTTGATTTGAAAATAGACATGCATCAAGGTTTAGGGTACTCACGGTTTTTACCCCTTTCTATACCTAGATGATTTTTGTTCTTATTCATGACTTGGACTAAGAAAATAAAGAAGGATTTTTGTTGATTTTAAAGTATATGAGTTTGTATTGTAAGAAAATTTTTGATTTTTCCCCATGGACCATTCGGCCAAGGCAAGGAACAAAGGGAAATAATATTTGATCTTCATGCATGTTAGTTTTTATCAAAGATCTTTATTTTTCAAATGCTAACAGCCAAATATTTAAGCTTGAAAATGAAAAATGAACATGCACCCATTGTTTAGGGCTTCACGGTTTTGATCCCTTTTTAGTGATCATGATATTTTGTTTTTACTTTTGATTTATGATAAGGGAATAGGAGTAAACTTTGATGTTATTGAAGTAGTGATTTGTTTTGTTGAAATTTTTCTATCCTTCCTTGAGTGTATAATTCGGTCAAGAGGGAAAATTTATGGAAAATGATTTTTGTTTTCCTTTTTGATAGTTTGGTATATTTTCAGTTTCTAGGGGAGAATGTATGTATAAATGAAATTTTTCCTTCATTTGTTGTTTTAGATTCATACGGTTTTGGTCCCTTCTTTTATGATCATAAGACTTTGTTTTTATCTTGATTTGGATAATAAAACAAGAGTGATTTTTAGATCTTCAAAGGTGTAATATTGTAATGGTTTGCTTTGACAAATTTTTCCAATTTTTATTATATATGTTTCGGCCAAGAGGAGAAATTAATAGAAGTAATTTTGTTCATTGATTAGTATTGAGAACTTTTGATAACGAGTTGATTTAGAGTTGTTCTTGGACTAATGTGTTTGATTTGCAAAGATTTTTCTTTTATGCCTGTCACGGCCAAGTGGGGAAGTGGATGGAAACAATTTTTGTTTTTCATGCATGTTGACTTTTCATGTTCCTTGTGGATTTCTAAGTATTGATGTGTAAGGATTTTAGTTTAAAAGATTTAAAATGAACTTGCCTTGTGATTTAAGATTCTTACGGTTTTCTAGTAATTTTAGCTCAAGTGATTTTGTTGTACCCCAAAGCCTTGACCTATGTTGATTTACCAGCAAGTGGACTGGGTCAACGAGTAATATAGTCTGGAAGACCGAATATCGTCCCACAGGGATTGCAAATTGTTTCTAATAACTTTTCACCAATTCGTAATTATTAAGGCAACTTGTTATTGAATTTTAGAAGGAGAAGAAGAATAATAATAAAATAAAATAAGAAGATTGAGGAGATAAGATGTATAGAAAGCAATAGAAAAAGGTTAGGAACTTGGTTTTATTGTATGGTTCACTTATTTTAACTATGATTTATATTTTCCTTTAATTATCCTTCAATTCATGGACTATTCCTCTCAAATAGCAATAGTTAGACATCTCTAACATTACCCTTATTTTCTATATATTTAATCCTTGATACCTCAACAAATTACAATATAAGAAAATATCTATTCAGCACAAGGGAATTAAAAAGCCATATAATCATCCAATTATATCCCTATATTTTGGACTGATTATACCATTAATTGCATGGCCTATTCAAAATCCCAACTCCCGTTGCGAATTAAGAAATCCAAAACATAAATTGCGTGGGTTTATGTAATAAAAACTCAATTAATGCATGAATTAAAAACAGCAAAATACTAAATCATAAATTAAAATAAATTACATCATACAATTTACACCATGTTCCTAACAAGAGGTTTTAATTACACATATAGAAATAAAGAAAACAGAAGCAAAGAGAAAACCTCATATCATAGACAATACAGGTTAACTCTCCAAGAGACCTTCAATCCTTGTGCCTTGCCTCCTTGCTCTCAATAGATGTTACTAACCTCTCTCTCTAATCCTAATTGAATTCTATGATCTCAAAACCTTCTGAAAACTATTTACAAATCCTCTATTTAAAGAGTAAAATAAATCTTAATTAAATCTAATAGATAAGGTCCATATTTATCTTCTAAGACTACGACTCATCACTTCGACACATATTATCATAAACTTTTTACACAATTACATACTAGTTAACATAACAATCCCATTCAGAACTCAGAACTAATGAACACTCTCAACCTCTCAAATGTTTCTCTCAAAAGTGTATAAGGGTCATATTTTCAATTCACTCAAGTTCAACAATGATAATGTGTTACCATAGGCTTGACCATAGACCAACATCTCCACTGAAATTATTGAATGCATGCAAAAATCAAAAGGTCTTATTTTTGGTTGTAATGGGGCCAAGCTAAAGTGTCAGGTGAGATAAAAGAAAGAAGGGATAAAACAAAGGTTAACTCGCAAAAATATTTACAAAAACAAGTTTCCCTCAAAAACCATGAATGAGCAATGAATACAATAAAGACTCACACTCACACCTAATCTAAGACTACGACTCATCACTTCGACACATATTATCATAAACTATTTACACAATTACATACTAGTTAACATAACAATCCCATTCAGAACTCAGAACTAATGAACACTCTCAACCTCTCAAATGTTTCTCTCAAAAGTGTATAAGGGTCATATTTTCAATTCACTCAAGTTCAACAATGATAATGTGTTACCATAGGCTTGACCATAGACCAACATCTCCACTGAAATTATTGAATGCATGCAAAAATCAAAAGGTCTTATTTTTGGTTGTAATGGGGCCAAGCTAAAGTGTCAGGTGGGATAAAAGAAAGAAGGGATAAAACAAAGGTTAACTCGCAAAAATATTTACAAAAATAAGTTTCCCTCAAAAACCATGAATGAGCAATGAATACAATAAAGACTCACACTCACATCAGGAACATTTTATTCTTCCTTTCTTTTCCAAATTTTTCTTCTATTCTTCTATTCTCTTCCTTTCACATTCATTTGTTTTTATTACTTTTTTTTTACACGGAAGAGAAATAGAACTCATACACTTTTCACCAATTACTTTCACTTTTCATATTCATTCATCTCAATTGCTCATTCAAAATTTCCAAGGTACTATCAAAGAATATTTCAATAAATGCAGGGTACCAAAGAAAAATCATATATCATTATAAGACTCAAAATGGACAACTAAGGGAATATTTTCAATGCAAATCATCTGAAGGCCACAAAAACACATCCTAGGTGCCTTAATCATCTTAATGCATGCAATCAATTATCAATTTTGAAATGGTCACAGGTCAAGTTCTAGAAGACAATATCAAAATGAACACACTCATGAAAAAATAGGGGTCTCAATATCAGAATATTTCAATAAAATTCATACCTCTCAATATAAGGCTCAAAATCTCACAAGGCTAAAGTCAGTTCACTAATCACAAGTTCTGAAAGCATTTGTCGAAATAACTCAGTCACCGTAATCATATACAGCTCAATCAAATAGAGTCGAATACCAATGAGTCTAAGTCCTAAACTAAGTATGTACATGAATCAAAAGAGAAAAAGTCCTAAAGTTAGAAAAATTAATTACTTTTGCTAAGGACACAAACCAATACCAATATGGGAGAAAAATTCAGATCTGAAAAATTTTAATTTTTATTTTGTATATACTCTCCCAAACTTAGATGTTGGCTTGTCCTCAAGCAAACTAATCTACCCTAAAACTACAAAATAAAAATTAAAAACTACCTAAAAAGCTAGACAATATTTTTGGTGAGGTACAGGGGCCTGGGGTGTAATATTGAAAAAATTGGGGCTAATGGGGTCCAAATCCTACAAAAACAAATCTAATCCTAAAATAAATCTATCCCTAAAAAAATAGAAAATAAAAAAAACGAAAATAAATAAAAAAATCTATTCTAAAAATAATCCTAAGATAAATCTAATCCTAAAAAGATAAAACAAATTCCTAAAAGATATAAAATTAATCTAATCCTAAAAGGTAAAACAAACTCCTATAAAGATAAAAAAATCTAATTTGTTCCTAAAAAATAAGATAAACAAAATATCTATTACTAAAAATAAAAAAAATTACTAGAGATAAAAAAAATAAATCTAATCCTAAGAGATAAGATGGTTGAATCAGAATTTGACCCCAAAACTGAACTTTTGCACCCCAAGAAGGAGTGAAATTCCCCAAACAGGGCTTTCACAGCCCGGCGCGCCTGAGGCGCGCGAGCGCGTGCGCCTGGGACGCACGAGGTCTGTTCCTCATTTTTTTTTCACAAAAACTACCTAAGAATTGAAACCTACACTACTGCTTATGTACAAAACAAATCCACCAGGATCCCAAATTCTATGGGTCAAATCTCATGTGATGCAACACTAGTGAGTTATGCCCACATCCCATGGGGATTCAGCAAAATTTTCTTTTCTTCCATCATCCATCATGAAGTTGTTAACTCCATTAGTCAAGAAGATTACTTTCTCATGCTTCCTATTGCCTAATAATGATTCAGATTGTTCTAGATATTTTTCATAAAAGTACTTAGGCTGAATATAATAGAAAAATTTTGAATCACCCAAGCATGAACTAGATTTAATAAAATTCTTTATAGCAACAAATTCCTCATGCAAGGGTGGTTCAATTTTTTCTACAATTTTTAAACCTTCGATTTTTATTTTTCGATCCTCTTCCTCAAACCTATCATGCACAATTTCTTTTTCAGATTTTTGCTCCTCCAAAAGGATTTGATCATTGGTCACATCCATCACCACAACTTCCTCCTCTTTTTTAGGAGAGTCAAAAATTGTTGATAATGCTTGTAACTCCTCAGATAAATGTTTTGGAATTTGCTCAACTGCTATTTCTATGTTCTCAAAACATTTTCTGTTTTCTTTTTCTATAAAATTAATTTGTTGAACATTACTACTAATTTTTTGAGCTAATTTATCTTGGTTAATTTCCCATGACTCTTTCTCCACAGGCGAGGAATTGGCTCAACACGAGGTAATCTAAAATTATTTTTGCAATCTTTAACAAAATCCTCAATGGCTTGAGCCAATTTCTCTAGAGCTATTTCCCATTGGGCCTTCCTAGGAGTTATATTTTGTGCAACATAGTATGGAGGATAAGGATAAGGAATAAATCTATCACAATCTGAATCACTATAACAACTATAATTATACATGAGAAAGTACAAATTACACAAATAATTACAAAAAGTACCGAAAATAAATTAGAATCGAATTTCAATCCCCGGCAACGGCGCCAAAAACTTGTTGATTTACCAGCAAGTGGACTGGGTCAACGAGTAATATAGTCTGGAAGACCGAATATCGTCCCACAGGGATTGCAAATTGTTTCTAATAACTTTTCACCAATTCGTAATTATTAAGGCAACTTGTTATTGAATTTTAGAAGGAGAAGAAGAATAATAATAAAATAAAATAAGAAGATTGAGGAGATAAGATGTATAGAAAGCAATAGAAAAAGGTTAGGAACTTGGTTTCATTGTATGGTTCACTTATTTTAACTATGATTTATATTTTCCTTTAATTATCCTTCAATTCATGGACTATTCCTCTCAAATAGCAATAGTTAGACGTCTCTAACATTACCCTTATTTTCTATATATTTAACCCTTGATCCCTCAACAAATTACAATATAAAAGAATATCTATTCAGCACAAGGGAATTAAAAAGCCATATAATCATCCAATTATATCCCTATATTTTGGACTGATTATACCATTAATTGCATGGCCTATTCAAAATCCCAACTCCCGTTGCGAATTAAGAAATCCAAAACATAAATTGCGCGGGTTTATGTAATAAAAACTCAATTAATGCATGAATTAAAAACAGCAAAATACTAAATCATAAATTAAAATAAATTACATCATACAATTTACACCATGTTCCTAACAAGAGGTTTTAGTTACACATATAGAAATAAAGAAAACATAAGCAAAGAGAAAACCTCATATTATAGACAATACAGGTTAACTCTCCAAGAGACCTTCAATCCTTGTGCCTTGCCTCCTTGCTCTCAATAGATGTAACTAACCTCTCTCTCTAATCCTAATTGAATTCTATGATCTCAAAACCTTCTGAAAACTATTTACAAATCCTCTATTTAAAGAGTAAAATAAATCTTAATTAAATCTAATAGATAAGGTCAATATTTATCTTCTAATTTCTGACCAAATCTAAGATATGTAGCCAAATTAGACTTCTCTTCTTCTACTTTGTTCAGAATCTGGTCAAATTGGGCCTCCAGTAGCTACGCGCGCCCCAGGCGCACGCGACCTCGCGCCCCAGGCGCGCAGGTCTGATGATTGGTTCTCTTTCACGCAGGCGCGCCTCAGGCGCCCCCGTCCCCGCGCCTCAGGCGCGCGGGACCTACTTCGGTTCCTTTTCGCTCCGTTCTTTTTCCATTTGCAAGATCTTTTCGTCCTCTTTTCAGGTCCATAAATATTTTATCCATTTAAGCTCCAAAAAGTACCTGAAACACTAACAAACGGATCAAAACGTTCAAAGGACCCTAAACTACCAAAAAAAATTAAAATCTAATAAAAAGTCCTAAATTTGCTAGAGAAACAAGCCAAATAAATAGTATAAGGGAGTCAAATCGATGCTCAAATCTATATATTTTGGACCCAAATCAACCTATGATGGAAAAATGGATTTTTAAAGTACATAGGCGTGTTTGTGAGTAATGCTGAAATTTTTGGAAAATGTTAGAGACTTTGATAAATAATGGTTTTGCTAATTGAAGTGACTTGAAAATCTTAGATGATGTTTTTGAAGCCAACTAGGTATATTTCTTGAAATTTAAATTATATTTGGAATTGTTTGGTATTTTAAAAGTAATTTAGTTTGTTAAAGATTGTTCATGAGAAATTGATGTTTTGAATTGCAAAAGCTTGATAAAGAAATAGTTTCCTAAGATAATTTTTTATGAAATTTGGTTACTGTTTTATTTAAGTGGATATGGAACTCTCTGGATTTTTACAAGATTTTCGAATTGATTTGATAACTGTAATGGGGCCCTTTCGATGAAAACGATTTCGGAAAAATAAGTTTTTCGGGTAAAATCTAAACAGATTTTTTTAAACTTAAACTATTCGAAATGGCTTGAAATTTTTACAGTAACTTCCGGGACATGTCTTGAGACTCTATATAAAATTTGAGACTATTTAGAGTTGTTTTGATATTTTTACCGAATGAAAAACAGTAAGCAAAGAGGTTCAGAATTTTCTGAGTTAGTGATGAAATTAATTAGAAAAGTATGACCTAAATAACTCCAAATAATCTTAAATTTTTATTAGATGACCTTGACTATGTTAGTAATGTTTATACCCATTTTTATGCGATTCGGAGTTGAATTACTATTTTTGGTCACTGCATTTTGCCTAAGGACAGCAACAATCCTGTTTCGGTTTTTAAGCGAAATTTGATTTGAGACTTAACTTATGGACGTTCAAATGGCTTAAAAATTTTATACGATGAACTTGAATATGTGTTTTAGTATTCTGGAAATTTTGAGGTTTAAATTGATAGATTTGATATAGTTTTGGATTTTATTCCTTGTGTTTTTCCCGTAACCGATTAAACCCTATTTTTGAGCATTTTTGATATTCATGAACTCTTGTGCATTTCTTGTGACTGGACTGGACCTTACATGATGGCTATGGTGTTTTTATAATATTAAAGGAGTATTGTTGGAATTTGTGTTAGGCCATGTGAAAGAGAGTTGATTTATTTGTTACGGTGTCGTGTTTAGTTTTATGAGAAACTTTTGAAAGATATTGGTTTTTGAATTGGTTTCTATTTGAGATTTTTCTGAACTTATGGTTGGTGCCCTATTTTTTTTTTTGTAATGATGATTTTGGGAAACGAATTGTTTAAGTGTTTATTTTATTGCAAAATGTTTGAAAAGTTAAAGTGTGATTTTACGGTGTTTTCGGGTTTGTGAAAAAGTATTTCCGGAATTTATTCCTTGCTGTCCATCAATGATATAAATTGGTATTTCACTTCTTAGGAATGTTTTCAAATTGATTTAGAGTTGAATTTTAATGGTATTTGATTTCGAGGAAAGTCGGACTGAAAAATGTGACATTTTCGATGTTTTCGGGCTATAAATGTTTGGCTGTCCAGGAAGGATCAACAGCGAATTGAATTGTTTCGAAATATTTTTATTCTTTGTTCTAAAATTATTTTGAAGTGTTCAAAGTTTATTTAAATATTGGATTTGATCTAGAAAAGTGAAGGTTTCTCGTAAGAATTATCCGATGAAAAATAAAGCGAGTTTTCAAAAAAAAAATAATTCGATGCTAAAGTATGAGTATTATTTGGATAGTGTAACACCCTCACAATTATAAACTTTACTTACTAATAATTAAGTTGATTTTTACTTAGGACTTGAAAATTTCGTTTTAAAACTTAATGAAAATCCGATCGAGTTTCCTCTGTTTATCGGACTTCCCAAAAATTTAAAATTTTCACCTGTCAAACCAGTACAATCCAGAAAAACATTTCAACTTCTAAATATAATAATTAACTTTACCAGCCCTGACAACGACATATAACAAACTCGGGCTTACAGTGATTATATTATTTCAAAAACCCAAAATAGATTAATTATAATAAAATGACCATAATACACTCTAAACTAAATTACACTCCACGGTGTGGAGTGCACTCCTGCTAGGCCAGTAATAGTGCAATCTCAATCTCTGTACCTGTAAAGGATAGTAAGGGAGTGAGCATTGCACATGAAATAGGAAAGCAGTTTCTCATTAGACATAATTACCCACTAAGTCAGACACAATTACCAATTAGATCATATAGCACAGTTTATTCACAGGCAATTATCATGCATTTACAATTTGGCAATCCATTTCAGATTTCATTTATATTTCTCATTACTTATCATTTTGTTTCACTTTTCATCTTTTTACTTCCATGTCCATTACCTTCACTTACTCATATAATCCGTTTTCAACTCATAACCATAAGTTATACCCTTTTTCGAAATCATACACCGTATGTCACCTCACAATCAGAGGCTAACATACCCAAATAACATCGTATGTCTCCTCACGGTCAGAGGACAACATACACACATCTTATCATCTTTTAAATCATTTTATCTTTTCTTTACCATTAGGGATTAGCGCACCTGTTAGGGCATTTCACACCCACTAGGACTTTCACCCAATCCAGGTAACTTGCCACCTATTAGGCCACGATTGACACCCGTTAGGACTAAAAGCAACATCTCAACTCTTTTACCATTACATTCACATTTTCCCTTTTCAAAACTTTTATTATTGTGCAGCATGATTGATCCATTGGATACACCCGCCTAACAGGGCATTTACGGGACCTAATAGGTAACTTGCACCTGGATTGGGTAACTTGTGCCTAATGGGTAACTTGTCACCTAATAGGGCATCTAATGGGTCGATGTATCCCAAGGATCAATCATAGCTGCCACTTTAACCATTTTTATAATTCCATTTATTTATATTCAAAACAATATCACACTTAGAATTGTTGGCAACATTATTTGCATTATCACATAAAAGTAAAGTCCACACATATTCCAATAAATTCACAAATTAATTCAATTACTCGCATTAACACATATTCACTAATTCAATCAACATTTAGTATAAAGAGCATTTAGCATTAATACATACCAATTTCTATGCATTCTCAAAGTTTGCTTTTTATTTCTTTAATTAAATCAATCTACTCTCTTCCTTCATAATCCTAGGGATTTAATAACACCAAAATAACATATAAATCCTAGCAAGCTCTTATGAACTAATTTGAACCTATTCCCTAGAACAAACCAATGCTCACTATAACCACTCCCTTACCTCACCCTTGTAGAGAGAGAGAGCTCCAAAACTATGGGAGAGAGAAAGAATGAGCTAGAAACCAAAGAAAGAAAAATTAGTTAGAGATTGGGGAGGGGAATTCGAAATCTATGAAGGAAAGGAGGAATAGAACTTGTATTCCACTTACCTTGAGCTTGAGGGATGAGAACCAAGAATGGGTGTTGGCCCTAACTCATACCCATGAATTGAGAGAGGAAGAACTTGAGAGATTGAAGGGAGATTAAGTGTCTAAATGTGTTGGGGGATTGATTCTCAATGCTTATTTGTGGATTGGAATGGTGATTTGAGGTGAAATCTAGAGAGAGAATGGGAGCTTGTTCGTGACCTAGGAGAGAGAGTGAAGTTGGGTTATGAATGAGATTGTTGGCTGAAACACATTTTTAAGACTGTCTGCACAAAACACTCGAGTGTTTTCCTAAAGACTCGAGTGTTTCCTTTAAAAATACTCGAGTCTGTTCCAAAAGACTCGAGTATACCTGAGAGTTCACTGTAAAACACTCGAGTCTTTTCACAAAGACTCGAGTAGTGCCTGAGTGCGTCCTTTTCCAATTAACCAGAACACTCGAGTCTTTTCCAAAAGACTCGAGTATTTTGCCCAGTACCCTATTTATTCATTTTCCTATTTTCCTCCTATTTTCTTCCTGCTTCAAATCGAGACAACTTCTTCGTTACCCGTTGGATCTTGCTCAAATTTGGAAGCAAGCTTCCTGAAATCCTCAATTTCATATCCAACGGTGGAAATTTTGTTTTTAGTCCTAAATCTTTTATTTTGATTTTCTAACCTACGTTATGTTTTAATACCGAATTATCTATTTTTCTGGCCTGTTTCTAACTTCAATTTAATGCTCCTTTCTTTTCCTAACCCAATATTACTATTATTTATCTTTTCTAATGCTTGAACACTTATTTTAATACATATTTATGGTTTTATTATTATTATCTCAATTATCTCTAGCTATTCTTAATTGACTTGCACTTAGGTTTAAAATTTGGGATGTTACATTTCTCCCCTACTTATTTGAATTTCGTCCCCGAAATTCCATCGAGTAATCTAGGGAGATAACAAACCCTTGGAAATTAATGTATCACAACCTTGCATCTCTTCGTCATTTACTCCCCTACTCGGTCTTGGTCCAAGAGACTTAATTGCCACAACTCCCGCTCGTTTCCCTAAAATGTTCACTCTCTTTGATTTAGACTCTCGTTTATTCTTCTGTGTGGGCAACCCAAGGTTTTTGGTCATTCGAGCCACAATATAGAGTCCTGAGACTCTAAGAATGGCATTGTTGTCATGTTGCAGTTCTCCTAATCACAACACTTGAAGAACTCCTAGCACTTCATTTCCTTGCTTGAATTTAGCAAGAGTCGGTCCGTCGTTCAACTTGACTCATCCAATTCCTATTTCATTGTCGTTATAGCTTACTCGCTTCCTAGCTCCGCTTCGTTTCGAAAGAAGCTAAGATTGGTTTCTACTTGGGAATAGGGGTCAAGATCTAATTTCTACTTCTCAGTTCCGTGTTTGTTCGGATTTATCCTAACTCGTTTCAGGTTAGTTCTCCTCCAATTCCTAATGATCTTCTTAGCGGCTTTCGTAAGGTTTTTAAGAATAACTGTCTTGGGCAACCATTGGTGAGGGTAACATTGTTAAAGGTTGGGTTGATGCCCGACATAATATCATCATCAACTTGAGAGATATTGGTGGCCTGTGCAAGTTTATTATACCTTTCCAAAGTGTGGGAAGAGATAACAGCGGATGTCCGACATCTCATCCGTTTTCGGTCTTGATGTTTCTATGGATACACTAAGGTAGTTTGCGTTCTAGTTCTGCTCGGCTGTCGCTCTCATTCTTTACCATCGCTCGGATGGTTTTCGGATAGGACTATAAGGTTCTCCCCTACTTAGTATCAACATACCTACGTAGATCGATACCAAGGGGTAACTGAGCAGATGTTAAGAATTAGTGGTTCTACTTTTCGACTAGGAGACGGATTCGAACACCAAGATTGGATGAACTACTTGTTGGGTTTTCTAAGATGTGGCGGTTTCACGTACTTACATCTCTCTATGCTCCTATAATAGAGAGGATTGTCATGGATAGATTTGTCGCACGATCGCTTGTAACAAATTTCCACAAGATTTCTAGTGAGCTTGAACTCGATTTGACCTTCTTCAGGTCGGAATTTCCTATGTCAATGGATCTAATCAGATTTGAGAGATTTGCAATGATATATCCGCCAATAAATGCAAGGACTGGGGTAGCTAATCTCAATCCTTCATCTAGCAACAGTACATCATCACGTTCTTCAAGATTTGCAATGCTGTCGTCAGTTAATAAACGCGAAGACCGAGGTAGTCAGTCCCAATCTCACCTTTATCAACTGTACATCACTGCGTTATGAAATGATAGCATCATCTTTTAACAGATGCAAGAGAAAGGATGACTAATCCAGACCTTACACTCTATTAGAGGACGACACTATCACTTGTTTTTGGTTAGGTCTTCTCGTTACGGTCTTATAACTAAGTAAAGTTTTTCCTACGTGTTCCTTTAAATGGTACTCATGATCAGATTTGAAGATGGGTCTTTCTTAGGTTTCACAATTTCTAGAAATACAGGATTAGGAATTTAAAATTCCACGAGAATTGATTTAGGATATTATACGCTGAAACTTAATAGTGATGCAGATTGAAAGTACCTAAAGTGTTTATCTAAGTTCTTAAATCGTTTCGTACCTTTTGTTGGTTTGGCCCTGATCTCCTTAAGTAGCTGTACCGCAGACCTCAAGTGTGTGGACCAGGGAATTGATATTGTCGGAAGGTAAGGTTGAGGCGTCCAGGACGAAGTCCTGTGTCATTGAGCAATCCCTCTAGGGCTGTGTCTGGTATGATTGCCGACACACCATGAAAGATGTGACGAGACTCGCCACCGAATATTAATACATCACCCGATTCCTAGATAATTCTTTCTGCTCTCTTTGGATCTCTCTGGTCTCCATAGAGAAACTCAGCTGAGTCACCAATGCAGAATGATACTACCGGTATCCGTCTTTGCAGGCTACCAACACTTTCGTTACGATCCTGATGAAGACCAAGCTTTCCATTTTCTTCATAGAAATTGACAATGCAGACATCAGGGGACATGGAAGGGAGTATGTCCTCCACTTCACTTACACCGCATTCCTTCTCAATCAAAGATTGTGCTTCTTGCATCGCTCCCATAACCAGCTGAATGAAATGATCAGAAATATTGGGTGGTTCGCTTCCATCAATTACCCTTTTGGGTCCATATACTCGTGTTTGAGGATTCCAGTCTGAGCCAAGGCACATCATTTTCAGTCGGAGTCTGGCTCCACTTGTAAAGCCTGGTTGATAAAAACCTCCAGGGCCTAAGCCCATCTCACGACAGTTCTTGACTACGCCCACCTGTTCTTCATGCGCCAAGTATTGCTTCAGAAGAACCATTCCCGGTCTCAAAATTATACTCTTCTTATCACCAACTTGTACCCCCGCGTGTTGCTCCTTGTCTTCAATAGTCGATCTAAGCTTACCCATTGTAGAAGTTTGCCCTTCTTGAAAACAGATGCCATACGGCTTGGATTTCAAAGAATCAACTGGGGAATTGATCTTACGATCAATAGCCGAGCTGCTAGCCGAAGAATGGGAGAGCTGATTCTCCATGTTGCTACAATGTGCCAACAAAGGATTCTGTTGGTACAGACATGTACATAATTTAGTACATAACTACATAGGGTTTTATAACTATAAACCTAAGTAACTAATATAGAACTTGACACTATCTATTGGTTACTCGCTTGTTGAGTAAACCACAGGAGTTATGAGTTCAAACTCCAAAGGCCGAGGAAAAACTGCTCAGATACCATAATGTAACACCCTCACAATTATAAAGTTTAATTACTAATAATTAAGTTGATTTTTACTTAGGACTTGAAAATTTCGTTTTAAAACTTAATGAAAATCCGACAGAGTTTCCTCTGTTTATCGGACTTCCCAAAAATTTAAAATTTTCACCTGTCAAACCAGTACAATCCAGAAAAACATTTCAACTTCTAAATATAATAATTAACTTTACCAGCCCTAACAACGACATATAACAAACTCGGGCTTACAGTGATTATATTATTTCAAAAACCCAAAATAGATTAATTATAATAAAATGACCATAATACACTCTAAACTAAATTACACTCCACGGTGTGGAGTGCACTCCTGCTCGGCCAGTAATAGTGCAATCTCAATCTCTGTACCTGTAAAGGATAGTAAGGGAGTGAGCATTGCACATGAAATAGGAAACCAGTTTCTCATTAGACATAATTACCCACTAAGTCAGACACAATTACCAATTAGATCATATAGCACAATTTATTCACAGGCAATTATCATGCATTTACAATTTGGCAATCCATTTCAGATTTCATTTATATTTCTCATTACTTATCATTTTGTTTCACTTTTCATCTTTTTACTTCCATGTCCATTACCTTCACTTACTCATATAATCCGTTTTCAACTCATAACCATAAGTTATACCCTTTTTCGAAATCATACACCGTATGTCACCTCACAATCAGAGGCTAACATACCCAAATAACATCGTATGTCTCCTCACGGTCAGAGGACAACATACACACATCTTATCATCTTTTAAATCATTTTATCTTTTCTTTACCATTAGGGATTAGCGCACTTGTTAGGGCATTTCACACCCACTAGGACTTTCACCCAATCCAGGTAACGTGCCACCTATTAGGCCACGGTTGACACCCGTTAGGACTAAAAGCAACATCTCAACTCTTTTACCATTACATTCACATTTTCTCCTTTCAAAACTTTTATTATTGTGCAGCATGATTGATCCATTGGATACACCCGCCTAACAGGGCATTTACGGGACCTAATAGGTAACTTGCACCTGGATTGGGTAACTTGTGCCTAATGGGTAACTTGTCACCTAACAGGGCACCTAATGGGTCGTTGTATCCCAAGGATCAATCACAGCTGCCACTTTAACCATTTTTATAATTCCATTTATTTATATTCAAAACAATATCACACTTAGAATTGTTGGCAACATTATTTGCATTATCACATAAAAGTAAAGTCCACACATATTCCAATAAATTCACAAATTAATTCAATTACTCGCATTAACACATATTCACTAATTCAATCAACATTTAGTATAAAGAGCATTTAGCATTAATACATACCAATTTCTATGCATTCTCAAAGTTTGCTTTTTATTTCTTTAATTAAATCAATCTACTCTCTTCCTTCATAATCCTAGGGATTTAATAACACCAAAATAACATATAAATCCTAGCAAGCTCTTATGAACTAATTTGAACCTATTCCCTAGAACAAACCAATGCTCACTATAACCACTCCCTTACCTCACCCTTGTAGAGAGAGAGAGCTCCAAAACTATGGGAGAGAGAAAGAATGAGCTAGAAACCAAAGAAAGGAAAATTAGTTAGAGATTGGGGAGGGGAATTCGAAATCTATGAAGGAAAGGAGGAATAGAACTTGTATTCCACTTACCTTGAGCTTGAGGGATGAGAACCAAGAATGGGTGTTGGCCCTAACTCATACCCATGAATTGAGAGAGGAAGAACTTGAGAGATTGAAGGGAGATTAAGTGTCTAAATGTGTTGGGGGATTGATTCTCAATGCTTATTTGTGGATTGGAATGGTGATTTGAGGTGAAATCTAGAGAGAGAATGGGAGCTTGTTCGTGACCTAGGAGAGAGAGTGAAGTTGGGTTATGAATGAGATTGTTGGCTGAAACACATTTTTAAGACTGTCTGCACAAAACACTCGAGTGTTTTCCTAAAGACTCGAGTGTTTCCTTTAAAAATACTCGAGTCTGTTCCAAAAGACTCGAGTATACCTGAGAGTTCACTGTAAAACACTCGAGTCTTTTCACAAAGACTCGAGTAGTGCCTGACTGCGTCCTTTTCCAATTAACCAGAACACTCGAGTCTTTTCCAAAAGACTCGAGTATTTTGCCCAGTACCCTATTTATTCATTTTCCTATTTTCCTCCTATTTTCTTCCTGCTTCAAATCGAGACAACTTCTTCGTTACCCGTTGGATCTTGCTCAAATTTGGAAGCAAGCTTCCTGAAATCATCAATTTCATATCCAACGGTGGAAATTTTGTTTTTAGTCCTAAATATTTTATTTTGATTTTCTAACCTACGTTATGTTTTAATACCGAATTATCTATTTTTCTGGCCTGTTTCTAACTTCAATTTAATGCTCCTTTCTTTTCCTAACCCAATATTACTATTATTTATCTTTTCTAATGCTTGAACACTTATTTTAATACATATTTATGGTTTTATTATTATTATCCCAATTATCTCTAGCTATTATTAATTGACTTGCACTTAGGTTTAAAATTTGGGATGTTACAGATAGCCCTGTATTAATCATGTGTCTTATTTCAAGTAAAGGATTCGTAGATGGAAAGTTTGGAGTTGCTGACAATTGGACGAACCTGTAGCGACTTTCTGATCATGCAAGTTGGACAAGAGGTGAGAGAGGGGTTCCCTAAGACACTGTGGTATTTAGGTAAAATGTTAAGCTGTTCCTGGCTATCTCAAAAGTCGGAACGTGGGGTCTAAGAGTCACTCGTATAGTGGCAATTGAGTGTGTATCTTTGGCCACTTATACGTGGGACTAAGACATCCCTTTTCCATCGCAATGTTATGATGTGATTATACCATGATGATATGACATCTTTTATGAATTATGCCCTGCTAAATATTATGCATGATGATACAAATGTTGTCTGATTTAAATCCATGATGAAAATTAAAGTGAGAAATTGGAAATTATAAAAATGTTAATGACACTGATGAGGGTAATGTGATATGATGGGATTAGCGATAAAAAGGAAAAGATTCTTAATGACATTATGATGTACTTATAATGATAGGAATGATAGCGTAAGGAAAGAAATGATAAAGAGGAATGTGATTGGTAATCAATGGTGCGAACGTGTTGAGCTGCGAAAGAAGTATCGTAACTTGTGCCGGGTTGAGGAACTCCCCGATGTGAAAGATTGACATGATGTGTTGCCGAAATGAGGAACTTCCCGATGAGCTAAGCTATTATGACGATCGTGCAATGATGAGGAAGCGTTAATGCGGAAGATTCGTTTAGAGGTCGAGGTTCACCGAAGGGATGAACAAGGGTGACTCGCCGAACCTAGGATTAATAAAATACTAATAAAACAATAAAAGACATTGAATAACGTGGCGAGTTGAGCGTGAAGTAGTGGAGAGGAAGATATCCTGTTTATCTGCGGATATTCAGGTGTGTGATTGTGATAGGGGAGGGTGATGACGGTGAAACGTTAAGTAACCTAGAGTACTTTTCTAGGCAAAACGAGTCTATAAGTGATCGGGGATTAATACCAAGGGATCGTAGCGTGTTCTGCACAGCTGACTAGAAAAGTATTGTCGCCCCCTTGATCAAATTCGAAGCGGTGAGAGGGAACCTGAACGAGGTGGGCAGCCGAATGATTTTGGGCCCTTGCGGTATCGCGTAAAATATTAATTGTCATAATGACTGGCCTGTACGGTTGTGGTCTTGACCAAGATATTATATGTTGTTGGATTTCCTCGACTGTTCGACCTGCGTGGGTTAAGGTTCCTGTATGTCCCGTTTGCTTTCGACTAGGCTTGGGATGATTGGAGGAGATGTATGTGTGCTAACTAACTCCTTGATGAATTTCTAATTCCCCTGTCATCAATGGAAGCGATTCAATAAAACTTAATAAGAAAAAGTATAAGAATGTTGAAAAGACTTACGAGTCATGGGCTGCGAATACAATTGATACTGATAATAAGAACGAGAGTGGCTAAGTAATGAGGATGCTATGAGAAGGTTAAAAGGGAGAGAATTATGACAAATGTGAAAGAATATAATGTTGTGATGGAAAAGAAAATTGTGATGATGTTGGGAACTGTGTAATAGCAACGGATAATGAATTGCGGAAGAAATTAGTAATGATGAAAGAGAATGGAAGGTTTGAGAACTATGAATGAGTGAGCATAATTGACTATGTGAAAATGTGTTGCATTTTAATTGTTATTACTTGCCATTGTTTTATATCTTAATGTTTTGCCTATTATAATTCCACCCCGTCGACGAGAAATCGTTCGGGATGCTCACTCTCTCTGCTATTCTATTTCTTTTCCCTCCCGACATTTGATGTCACGGGAAGCAGATGGTCTACGACGTCGATGTTATTATGCAACCTCTAGAGGACAGAGACTGGAAGTTTCTCGAGAAAGGTTGGAAATGGCGAGGAGATGTTAGCATGGTGGTAGACGACCCTCACTTTACCCCGATGGGTATCGACTTGTGGGAGATGATGGAAAAGATAAAGTTGGACGTGTAGTAGACCGAGAGTTTATCCGACTAGAATCACCTTAGTCCGACCAGTTAGACGCTGGAACAAGGCACACAGACTGCATACGGTCGGCACGCTACACCGATTCGAGGGGCATTATGAGGATGTTACACGCTTATGAGATTAACCCCGAGCACAGGATCTTCATCCTTATCGCTATCATCTACAGTCTCATTAAGCTTAACGACTTCTCCTAAATTCCCACGATGCTTGGTTAGATAAACATGATAAAGGATAAGGACTTATCACGTGCACAGGATTTACGAAGGCAACCTTATCAGGACCTTTACTAATCCTAATTGAATTCTTCTTCTTCACAAGCCTCATCAGAAAGGCCCACAGCACACAGGTAATCCCCTATAAGAACCACCATTCTATAGGGGCTAAGGTACGCTTTCTCATCCCTAAGTTGACACTAGCACACACTTTGTTGACTGGGGAGAACCTGTTTATCCCAACTAGATATACAGAAATCCTAATGAGTCCTACATTAACATCTTGATTGGGATCATTCCTGGAGTTTTTCCATAGCTTCAAGGGTGATTTCGATTAAGGACACTACATTGGAGCCGTCTGTGGGAATTGAATAATATATCATTCCCACCTCCACCATGGTTTATACCAGAAGCCAAGCTGGTGATCTCCGTGATCGCATTGGGCGTACTCGTAGCAGACCCAGAAACGTTAGCAATAACGATCAACAACCACAACCCACTGGTGACCTGTGAAATCTTCTTAATCAAAATCGTGAGACTAATTCGCAGCCACCACGTACATCCCATTCTGGAACGAGGAATAACCTGCAGCCTCCCCGTAATTCACAAAGTCAAAATAATATCACCAACTCCCAATCACCACAATCTTCTCAACCTAGAACTGGGAAAAATCCCCAGCCACCCCCTAGCCTACGGAATTTACTTCCTCCACCACCTCCCCCACCACCTCCATCACCACCCCCTTCCACTCGAGGAGATTCAAGCAGCACCGCCCCAACCACCCGTAATACAGCCAGATCTACAGGAACCCGAGCACACCACGGGAGAAACACTCACCGAACCCCAACTCCACAAGTTCAACCCAACCCTGACCATAGAGGAATAACTCCCAGTACTAGACTAAACCCAAGTAGAACAATCCATAGTAATTCCCGACGATCTCACTCCACTAGCAGATCCTATGCAACCTCTGCATCCGCTCGCGCTCGCGAGCAAGAGATAATTAACATTTTAAACCGACAAACTGCGTTAATTGAGCGGCAAGGACAGGCCATCGCCGATCTCCAACAACAGGCAATGGCGAGAATCGCTCAAAACCAACCTACTACCCAGCAAGTCCATAACCAAATGACTCAACCTTTAGACCCTCAACCCATTCTCGTGATGCAACTCCCCCCACCCCCTCACCTTGACACCAATCCAGTCACTGACCATGCTCAGGGCGATTTTCACCCTGGACACCCTTTTACGCCATATATCATGGAATTTGAAACTCCTCAAGGATACTTAGGCCCATCCAACGTGCCACATTACAATGGCTTAACTGACCCAATTGACCATATCATCTCCTACGAGGAGGCAATGAACTACTCTATGGAGGGGGTGATCGGATGAAGTGCCGAGCTTTTTCCATGACTGGAGCCTTCGGTGTTGCGGTGGTACTCATCTCTCCCTCGGAATTCGGTCAATTCATGGGAAGAGATGAAAAGAGTATTTCTAAATAGGTACACAGCCAATTGTATCCAGCCTAAATCCGATCATACACTGGCTGCAGTTACCCAAAAATAGGACGAACCTTTGAAGGATTATTTGTCACACTTCCATACGGAAGCTAGTTCAGTCCCTCGGCTCGAGCCAGGCGTTGCCGTGTTACTATTTACTCAAGGTTTACAGCCAGGGGATTTCCGAAAATAACTCATAGGAAAGCCTCCAAAAGATATGGCCGAGCTTAGACAACGCTCAAATAAATTTATAAACTTGGAGGAGTTCCATAAAGGTCAAAAATTCAGAGATGATCGGCAACGATCCGACCCTCAAGGTCCGAATAAACAAAAACGTGACAAACGTTTTGGTGGTAGACAGGACAGAAATGATCGTGATCGAAGGCCACCCCCTAGGAACAAATATCAGGAGTACACTCCTCTGACTGTTCCTAGGAGTCAGATCCTTTAGGAAACGATGCAGACTGACTTACGCTCGGCCCAAAGACCCCCATCTTTAAGAAAGGGTGCACAGCGTGATAGGTCTAAATATTGCGATTTTCACAAGGGATATGGCCACACTACTGACGAATGTATTTGGCTGAGGGATCTTATTGAAGAAATTATCAGAGATGGGAAGCTGCAATAGTACATCAGAGATGCGGCAGGACGAAGAGGCAGGAATAGATCACACTCCCCCGAGAGGTCCAAGCGCCGAAGAAGCAGATCACCGGACGACAAGAATTCAGCAAGACAAAAAACCGACCCTACCCCAGCTACTGAGTCAAATCCTACCACGAATGAATTTTTAGTCAATACTATTGTCGGAGGATTTGCTGGGGGTGGAGAAAAAAGGGCAGACAGAAAGAGATACATCAACCAAATTTTAGCCGTCAGTCAGAAACCAATATCCAAAAGGTCGGCAAAAAATGTTCCGATCATTTTCAACGATGGAGATTTGGACGGGATCCTCCCTGGTCACAACGATCCCATGGTCATCACAGCTCTCATCGGAAATTATGAAGTGAAGCGTGTTTTCGTTGATCAAGGGAGCTTCGCTAACATTATGTTTCTTCCCCTGTTTAAGGCTTTGAAACTAAGGTAGTGTAATCTCACTCCATTTGAAGGGGAGTTGATCGGGTTCACTAGGGACACCATCGAGCCTCGTGGTTACATTCAACTTCCTGTTACCCTCAGTTAACAACCGTCGGCTCGGACTGAAATAATTAAATTTTTGGTTGTTGATTGCCCAGCGGCCTACAACGCCATTCTCGGAAGAACTTTCTGACAAGCGTTCGGAGCGGTAGTATTAACAGTACATTTGGCGATAAAGTTCGTTGGAACAGATGACAAGGTGGTTACAGTCAAGGCCGAGCAAGAAGCAGCTCGGAAGTGCTACAATGCAAGTTTGGGCAAGGTCAAGATCAGAGACCAGGGCCACTTGGAAAGGATCCCCCTCGGGAAAGGTAATGTAAACTTGGCAGATCTTGATGTGCGTATTTAATCCGACAAAACTAGGCCGATTCCGAAGGGACAGTGGGAGTTCTTAACGCTAAAAGACGATCCTCTCAGACAAATTAAGATTGGCTCGGATCTCCCTTCGGACGTCAAAGCTGAACTTTCCGCTCTGTTGATCACCAATAAGGATTTATTTGCATGGACCTCGGCAAATATGTCGGGCATTGATCCAAATTTCATCTGCCACAAGTTGAGCATCTTGCTTGGAGCCAAGCCAGTAGCGCAGCGCAAAAGAAAGATCAATGCTGAAAAGGTTGTTGCTATTGAGGAAAAAGTCACCGAGTTACTCCGAGCTGGTTACATTCGGGAAATTGACTATACAGACTGGTTAGCAAACACCGTCTTAGTCAAAAAGTCCAACGGGAAATGGAGAATGTGCATTGATTACACAGACTTGAACAAAGTCTGTCCAAAAAACCAATAACCACTTTCCATCATAGACAAGCTCATCGACAATTCGGTCGGGTATAAGCTATTGTCTTTCATGGATGCCTATTCAAGCTACAATCAAATACCCATGTACCCTCCCGACCAAGACAAGACTGCATTCATCACCGACAAGGCAACCTATTGTTACAATGTCATGCCTTTCGGACTCAAGAACACTTGAGCCACCTACCAGCGAATGATGAACAAAGTATTCTAGGGAATGATCGGCTCAACCATGGAGGTTTACATTGACAATATAATTGCAAAAAGTAAGCAGCAAGAGACTCATGCTCAGGCCCTCGAAACAATATTGGACCGAGCAAGGAAATGCAACATGAGATTAAACCCTGAAAAATGTGTGTTTGGAGTCCCCGCGGGTTTCTTTCTCGGTTTAATGCTAACTGAAAGGGGCTGATCGAGGCCGTACCCGATCAAAATAAAAGGTGTTTATTCTGTAGTACTAGGAAGGTGATCCTAGGTCGTTTCCCAGCGAATATCGGTCTAGGCAAAGTATCAAACACGTAGTGTGCAGTAAAATGGGGGGGTTTTTGTGTGTGACAAATGTGAAGAACAAAACATAAACAGAATATAAAAACTAAGAAAATCAGAAACAAAAGCGGGCAAACCCCTTTGGCTACGTACACTACTCAATCCTAGCTCACTAAAGATCGATTCCTCTCCTCTCCTCTGTCCAACTCGTGATAACCAAATACTAAGCGAAAATTCAGTTATCACTCCAAACCCTAACTTCTAATTAAGCATCAGAAACCAGAATTGGAGTTTTTACGAGTTAATACAAATTAAGCATTTATATTCATGTATTATCTCTACGAAATGGAATTAAGCAAACCACTACACATCGATAAACATGAAAACAGAGAAGAGAAAATGAAATTGCATTAATAACAAGAGCTCAAGAGTAGATAATACAATACCAAAGGGATTAACCCTTGAAGTCTAGCCTTCCATGGCCATAAATGAAGAAAAACGAGTAGAAATGGGGAAGAACAAAACCCTAGCAGCCACCACCACTTGGGAGAGCCAAGAGAGAAGTTCTAACCTAGAGAGAGAGTGAGAAATCTGAAATGGGAGTGAGTCTTAGGGGTTACACGAATTTCCCCTCTTTAGTCATGAAAATGGGCCTAAAACATGGGCCCAAGTCCTAAGAAACACTATTCTAAAAATTACAATTAAAAAGGGACCTAAATGCAAATTACAATCTTCACTTCAATGCTTCAATCTTCATTTCCAAACATCCCAAAGTGTCCTTGTGCCAAATATTACCTGAAAATAGAAATAGAATTAATTAGGCTAAATAATCCCAAATTAAACAATATTCGGAATATTAGTCCAATAAACTCAAAATCACTAAATCAAGCTAATCAATGTCAAATGGGCAACAAGTATCAATAATAGGAGTAAAATAATGCAAGGAATAATGGGAAATAAAATGCTCATCAAATACCCCCACACTTATCCTTTTGCACTCCTGGGCAAAACCAAAAGATAGGACTATGAAGATCAATATGCACCAAAGTGAATAATGCAACAAGATGACTACAACTAAGAAATGCTAACCTAAGAGATTACATACTTCACAATGAATTCTAGGAAATGCAAAGAAATGGGCAAACTCAAGCACACAAAATGGTTAAGGATCAAAGAGTCAAAGCATCCGCGAACATCATCCAATTACTTCAAGTATGCAAAGAAACCAATGACATCAAGAGGATAGTCACAAAGATGAAAGAAACTCACAAGGATCACTCAAAAGTGTTTACACTCAAGTGTTTGGGGTTAATCATTATTTACACTCAAGGCACATCATGAAAAACAAACACAACCATAAGCTTGACAAACCTCTAACATCAACCATCAACACACATGCACAAAATGATCAAAAGGTCTTTTAAGGGTTGTAATGGGGCCAAGGACAAGGTAGGATAAAAATATGGGAATGTAGCTAAAACCAAAGGAATAGAGGAGCAATGGGGAATAAGTAAAAAGTAAGCAAAATCCACCCCAAAATCAACTACCACTAATTCCAATCCTCTTTGCCTCAACAACCTTTTATTCACTTTTTTTTTTTCTTCTTTTTTTTTTCTTTTTATTTTTGAATTTTTTTTTTTTTTGTATTTTTGTCTTCTATTTTTTTTTTTTTTTGAGAGATATACAAAAAGAAAAGAAGAAACAACACAAATGGCATGAAGATGAAGCCATAACTATAACAACCAATGAGGCAAAACCAAGAACTCAACCAATTAAAGCATAAAGCACACTTCTTACCTAATACCCATTCCCAAAACAATTCCAAAGCTCCAAAATTCCCTAAGGTTAGGACAATCATGGTTTTTCAGTCATAGGCTTGTAATGAGCTAAAGAACAAGGAAAGGGATAAAAAGGCTCAAAGGGGCTAGAAAAGGATACATTCATTCAAGGTAGGCTCATATGGCTAGTAGCTTATTCAAGAAAGAAAGTGCCTAAATCATTTCAAAATGTGCATGAGCAATCAAGTATCAACAAGAGTCAAGTCAAGTTCTAGAGTGCAAGTAATCCAGAGTGCAATCACACATGACAGAAAATTAGGTGGCATATATAGCAATCCACCCACAATTAAGGCTCAAATCCTCACAAAAGGGACAATTCTATCACAGTGTTACCACCTCTTAATTATCAAAAGCAACTTTACACACAGAAATGCATGAATTCAGACACAAGATACCAAAACTCTACTAAAGTGAAGCAAAAACATGCAAGAAAATGCCCAAAACTAAGCAAAACCTAAAAAAAAAATCAAAGCAAAATATGCAACCTAAACTACTCTCCCCCCACACTTAAATCACACATTGTCCTCAATGGAACACAAATAGCAGAATCAGACAGATATAGACAAGTGTAATAAAAAGAGTAAGGAAGGAGAAAAGGAGACTCCCTAAGTCATGGTTGTTCAAAAGTGGGGTCGACCAATGAGGCCTCCTCCACAGGTGCATCATCCAAAGAAGGAGTGGTTAGGAAAGGCTTGAGTCGGTGGCCATTGACTTTGAAGCTCTTGTTCGTGGACTCACTCTTGATCTCCACAGTGCCATAAGGAAACACTTGGGTGACTACAAACGGTCCAATCCATTTAGAGCGGAGCTTTCCACTCATGAGTCCAAGCCTAGAGTTGTAGAGCAAAACTTTTTGACCAACCAAGAACTCCTTTCTGGAAATGGAGTTATCATGAAGCTTCTTGGTCTTCTCTTTGTAGAATTTGGAGTTCTCATAGGCCTCCAAGCGGATCTCATCTAGCTCACTCAACTGCAGCTTCCTCTCCTCACCCGCTTGATCAAGAGCTAAGTTACATTGCTTCACAGCCCAATATGCACGGTGCTCTATCTCCACAGGCAGGTGGCACGCCTTACCAAAGACAACCCGATAGGGTGACATCCCTATGGGTGCCTTGTAAGCGGTCCGATGGGCCCATAGAGCATCCTCCAATCGTGTGCTCCAATCCTTTCTATTAGGCTTCACCATCTTCTCCAAAATCCGCTTGATCTCTCTATTTGAAATCTCCGCTTGCCCGTTGGTTTGGGGGTGATAGGGTGTAGAGATTTTGTGCACAACCCCATACTTCTTGAGCAAAGCTTGCATGGATCTATTGCAGAAGTGTGTGCCTTGGTCACTGACTATGGCTCTAGGTATGCCAAACCTGCAAAGGATATTAGACCTGACAAAATCTACAACAACCTGAGCATCATTAGTCCTGGTGGCCTTAGCTTCCACCCATTTGGATACGTAATCCACAGCAAGTAAGATATAATAAAAACCAAAAGAAACAGGAAAGGGGCCCATGAAATCTATACCCCAGACGTCAAACACCTCACAAAACAACATAGGTTGTTGCGGCATCTGTTGCCTCCAAGATAGGGCGCCTCCTGCTCTTTGACACTGCTCACACGAGCTGCAGATGTTGCTCGCATCCTTGAAAATGGTAGGCCAATAAAATCCAGAATCCAGCACCTTTCGTGCTGTCCTTTGAGTACCAAGGTGGCCTCCCACTGGTGAAGCATGGCAAAATTGGAGAACCGATTGGATCTCCTGGTCTGGAATGCACCTGCGAATGACCTGATCACTGCAAAAACGCCATAAATAGGGGTCATCCCATACATAATGCTTGGCATCGCTCTTTAATTTGTCTCTTTGAGCTTTGGATGCCAAGGCAGGAAAAACAGAAGCAACGAGATAATTAACAATGTCTGCAAACCAAGGAGTTTGGGGAAGGGGATGGGAAACATGTAAAGATAAAAGCTGCTCATCCGGGAAGTCATCCCGGATAGGAAATGCATCCTCCTCTCTCTCTATCCTGCTCAAGTGGTCTGCGACAAGGTTATGCGCACCACTCCGATCCTGAATCTCAAGATCAAACTCCTGGAGGAGCAACATCCACCTAATCAACCTAGGTTTGGAATCTGTCTTTTTCAAAAGATACTTCAGAGCAGCATGATCAGTGTACACTACAACCTTAGAACCAAGCAAATATGATCTAAACTTGTCAAGTGCAAAAACAATAGCCAAAAGTTCTTTTTCAGTTGTTGTGTAATTAACCTGTGCTGCATCTAAAGTCCTAGAAGCATAATAAATCACATGCGACAGCTTACCAACCCTTTGGGAGAGAACTGCTCCCAAAGCATAATTTGAAGCATCAGTCATGAGCTCAAATGGGAGGGTCCAATCAGGTGGTTGGATGATGGGAGTGGTGGTTAGTGCTTTCTTCAATTCATCAAATGCCCTCTTGCATTGGTCTCCAAATTCCCATGGGGCATCCTTTTGAAGCAACTTGGAAAGAGGAAGGGCAATGTTGCTAAAGTTCTGAATAAACCTGCGATAGAAACCTGCATGACCAAGAAAAGAACGCACCTCTCGCACGCAAGAGGGGTAAGGCAAATGTGATATTACATGCAGCTTAGCAGGGTCAACTTCTATGCCCTTGTGCGAAACAATGTGCCCTAAGACTATGCCTTGTTCTACCATGAAGTGGCATTTTTCAAAATTCAAGACAAGGTTAGTCTCAATGCACCTGTTAAGCACCTTAGTCAAATTATCAAGACATGCATCAAATGAGGAGCCATAAACACTAAAATCATCCATGAAGACCTCTATGCAATGCTCGAGCAAGTCAGCGAAAATACTCATCATACATCTTTGAAATGTGGCAGGAGCATTGCATAGGCCAAAAGGCATCTTTCTATATGCAAATGTGCCAAAAGGACAGGTAAATGTGGTCTTATGTTGGTCCTCTGGTGCAATACAAATTTGAAAATAACCAGAGAATCCATCTAAGAAGCAATAATGAGATTTACCTGCCAGGCGCTCCAACATCTGATCAATGAAGGGGAGAGGGAAATGATCCTTGCGAGTCGCCTGGTTGAGCTTTCTGTAATCAATGCAGACTCTCCAACTGTTCTGCACTCTAGTGGGAATCAGCTCATCCTTCTCATTTTTGACAACTGTGACACCAGACTTCTTGGGGACAACTTGCACCGGGCTCACCCAAGTGCTATCTGAAATTGGGTAGATGATACCCGCTTGGAGCAGCTTGGTGACCTCTTTCTTAACCACATCAAAAATCTGGGGGTTCAATCGTCTTTGGGGTTGTCTCACTGGTTTAGCCCCATCCTCCAACAAAATGCGGTGCATGCACATGGAGGGGCTAATTCCAGGAATATCCGCTAAAGTCCATCCAATTGCCCTCTTGTTCTTTCTTATCACATCCAGCAGTTTCTCCTCTTGATCAACAGAAAGTGAGGTAGAGATGATCACTGGCAGTTTCTGCTCATCCTCCAAGTAAGCATATTTGAGATGAGGAGGGAGGGGCTTCAGGTCCAATGAGGGTGCCTGCATAATAGATGGAACTAAAAGGACAGCAGAAATGGATTCTGCTGCCTGCACCTGAACAAGTAAATCAGACTCATGCATAACAGATATGGGGTTAGGGTTAGCATAATCTGAATCTATAACATATGAATCATCAGATGCAGTAGCAGAGTCTAAAAACTGGGCTATTTCAGTGCATGCGGTGCACCATCCAGAGTTAGTGCATGATGGACAAGTAAATGAATCAGTGAAAGATGGCAATTCAAAATCATGATGCAAAAAGTCAAGCATATGCTCATCTATCAAATCATCAAGCAAGTCCACATGGAAAACAGAGTGATCCTCAGGAAAATGTTTCATAGCATGGAAAATGTCAAATCGGATCACACTGCCATCAAACTCCATGGAAAGTGAACCTGAATGCACATCTATCTTGGTTCGGGCTGTTTTCAAAAATGGCCTCCCCAAAATAATAGGAACAGCATTACGGGGAGAGTCATCTTCCATATCAAGTATGTAAAAATCAGCAGGGAAGATCAACTCTTCAACCCGAACCAAGACATCCTCTATCAAACCTGCGGGGTGGGCAGTACTTCTATTTGCCAATTGAATCACCACACCCGTAGGTTGAAGAGGTCCAAGAGAAAGAGACTTAAAAACAGACATAGGCATGACATTTATGGATGCTCCTAAATCTAGCATAGCATTTTCAAACTTAACATTGCCTATGATGCAAGGTATAGAGAAAGTTCCAGGATCCTTACATTTTTCAGGAATGTGAGGGATAGGTTTACCTATGAGAGCGGAGACATTCCTTCCCATGCTTATCCTCTCATTGCCCTTGAGTCTTCTCTTATGAGTGCACAACTCCTTAAGGAACTTCGCATACCTTGGAATCTGTTTTATTGCATCAAGAAGGGGTATGTTGACTTCCACCTTCCTGAATGTGTCAAGAATGTCCTTGTCCACCTCTTCCACCCTTTTGTTTTGAGGCACTCTTGGTGGGAATGGAAGAGGAACAGGAGGAGGTTGTAGGACAACAGCAGGGCTTGTGGTTGAAGTTGAGGAGGGTTGAGTTGGATGATTCTTTTTGGTGCTAGCATGCTCACCTTCATCTACCACTTGGCTCTTCCCTTTAGAGGAAGCTAGAGCATCATTGTTGAGGTTAGGTTGTGGTGTGGGTGTGACAATCTGCTTTCCCGACCTCAGGTTGATGGCACTCACATTCTGATTCTGAGGGTTGATCACAGTTTGGGATGGCAACTTGTCAGAATTTTGAGATTGCAAGTTGTTGAGAGAAGTTGCCATTTGACCCATCTGATTTGTCAAAGTCTGAATGGATGCCTCTTGTCTCTGAATGGATGCTCTAGTCTCTTGTTGAAATTGGAGGTTTTGCATGGTCATTTGCCTCACCAACTCCTCCAATGTAGGTTGGTTGGATGGAGGGGCTGATGGTGAAGGATGAACCACTTGCTGCTGTTGTTGCCTTTGCTGTTGGATTGGAGGAGGTACATATGGTGGTCTGCTCGGTCCAGCGGTGTTCTGAAATGGAACATTAGGAGGAGGTTGTTGTTGATCAGACCACTTCAGATTGGGATGGTTCCTCCATCCAGGGTTGTATCTATTGGAAGAGAGGTCATGATTGTGTTGTTGTGGACCTCTATTGTTGTATATGTTTGCTGCATAGGCCTCTGGTTGGTCACCACTGGTCATCGGCTGTTGCTGCTGAAGGGAAGGGCATGCATCTGTGGGGTGCTCAATGGATGTGCATATGCCACACACTCTAGCAGGAAGTATCATCTTTTTCTGATTGACAGCCAATTGTGTGACCAATGTTGTGAGAGAATCAATTTTCTGCTCAAGCTTCTCAACCTTGCCCGAGTCTGCACCAACATCATTTACATCCCTCACAACTATTGCATCACTGTTGCTTCTTGCATGGAATTGTTGACAGTTGGAAGCCATCTTCTCAATTTTGCTCCTGGCTTGTAAGGGTGTCATATCTCCCAATGTACCACCACTTGCAGCATCTACCATGTTTCTTTCCATGAAGTTGAGACCTTCATAAAAGTACTGGATGAGAAGCTGCTCTGAGATCTGATGGTGAGGGCAGGAAGCACACAACCTCTTGAATCTCTCCCAATAATCATAGAGACTCTCTCCATGTTGTTGCCTGATACCAGAAATTTCCTTTCTGATTGCAGTGGTCCTATTTGCAGGGAAGAATTTTTCCAGAAATGCCCTCTTCAAATCATCCCAGCTTGTGATGGAACCAGGGGCCAAGTCAGATAACCAATCTTGTGCTAGACCCTCTAAGGAATGTGGAAATGCTCTGAGACAGACATGATCCTCTTGCACATCATGTGGTTTCATTGTGGTGCACACTATATGGAATTTCTTGAGATGCTTATGAGGATCCTCACCTGCAAGACCATGAAACTTGGGCAACAAATGGATTAGTCCTGTTCTAAGCTCAAAAGGAACATCCTCATCAGGATACCGGATACACGAGTCTTCAATAGTGAAGTCAGGTGCAGCCAGCTCCCTAAGTGTCCTTTCCCTTGGTGGGGGTTGAGCCATGTTATCACAATATATAGAATCAGATTGAATAAAAGTAGAAGGAATAGAAGAAATAGAAACAGAATCAGAATTAGATGGACTATAAGATGACTCTGACTCACTACCTAATGACTGATTCCTATTTTGTCTAACTAATCTGTGATAAGTTCTATCAATTTCAGGGTTATAAGGATGCAAATAACTTGGGTTGCCCCTAGTCATGTACTGAACAGAACAGCATCAACCATAGCATACTGTAACAGATATGCATGACCAAAATCGGCAACAAAATTTATTATTTTTTAAAATTTTTTTCTTTATTTTTTTCAGCACCCTAAAATCATGAAAACATATCACAGAAAGTTTGAGGACAAAATTCAAAAGGGAACCAAGTCAAAGAATTAAAACAGTGACCAAAAACTAAGAAAATAGAACTTGTAAAATAAAAAAGAAATAGTAAACAAGCTTTTTCAGGATCCAAACGAAGGGGTTTTCTGACGAAGTCAGAAAAATCAGATTATTCAGAAAATTCCCTTCGATTTGATATAAAATTCGTCAAATTCCGAGTTACTGATCAAAAGTTATGCCTATTTATAGTAAGTGCTGCTGAAACTTGGAAAATTTTTCTGGAACTCACAACCAGTGCATATCTGAGTGTCTGTGATGCATCAAAACACTAATATATGATGAAACAAGTGTGGATACCAATTTTCGTGCAAAAATTCCACCCGCAGCTATGTTGAATGGCACTCACAGAATCACTAGAATAGCATCAGTTGTGCAGAACAGCAAATCAGCAAACATGGCAACTTTCAATCAGTTATCAGAATGCTTATTCACACACTAACTACACTAACTAATCTAATTAACTACTGTATGATCTTTGGCAAGAACCGATAGTCCCCGGCAACGGCGCCAAATTTTGATCGAGGCCGTACCCGATCAAAATAAAAGGTGTTTATTCTGTAGTACTAGGAAGGTGATCCTAGGTCGTTTCCCAGCGAATATCGGTCTAGGCAAAGTATCAAACACGTAGTGTGCAGTAAAATGGGGGGGTTTTTGTGTGTGACAAATGTGAAGAACAAAACATAAACAGAATATAAAAACTAAGAAAATCAGAAACAAAAGCGGGCAAACCCCTTTGGCTACGTACACTACTCAATCCTAGCTCACTAAAGATCGATTCCTCTCCTCTCCTCTGTCCAACTCGTGATAACCAAATACTAAGCGAAAATTCAGTTATCACTCCAAACCCTAACTTCTAATTAAGCATCAGAAACCAGAATTGGAGTTTTTACGAGTTAATACAAATTAAGCATTTATATTCATGTATTATCTCTACGAAATGGAATTAAGCAAACCACTACACATCGATAAACATGAAAACAGAGAAGAGAAAATGAAATTGCATTAATAACAAGAGCTCAAGAGTAGATAATACAATACCAAAGGGATTAACCCTTGAAGTCTAGCCTTCCATGGCCATAAATGAAGAAAAACGAGTAGAAATGGGGAAGAACAAAACCCTAGCAGCCACCACCACTTGGGAGAGCCAAGAGAGAAGTTCTAACCTAGAGAGAGAGTGAGAAATCTGAAATGGGAGTGAGTCTTAGGGGTTACACGAATTTCCCCTCTTTAGTCATGAAAATGGGCCTAAAACATGGGCCCAAGTCCTAAGAAACACTATTCTAAAAATTACAATTAAAAAGGGACCTAAATGCAAATTACAATCTTCACTTCAATGCTTCAATCTTCATTTCCAAACATCCCAAAGTGTCCTTGTGCCAAATATTACCTGAAAATAGAAATAGAATTAATTAGGCTAAATAATCCCAAATTAAACAATATTCGGAATATTAGTCCAATAAACTCAAAATCACTAAATCAAGCTAATCAATGTCAAATGGGCAACAAGTATCAATAATAGGAGTAAAATAATGCAAGGAATAATGGGAAATAAAATGCTCATCAGGGGCATTGAAGCTAATCCAGACAAGTGCAAAGCAATTCTAGAAATGAGAAGTCCGACCAATTTTTGAGAGGTCCAGCAGCTCACAGGACGTGTGGCAGCACTTTCCAGGTTCCTATCTCAAGCTGCTCGGAAAGCCTTGCCATGGTATCAGCTCCTCAGGAAAAACAAAAACTTCCTTTGGGATGGTCAATGTGAACAAGCTTTCATTCAATTGAAAGACTATCTCTCCAGCCCACCTATCCTTAATAGCCCTCTCGCCGGAGAAGGCTTATTTCTTTACTTATTAGTGGTCGATGCAGCGGTCAGTTCAGCGTTGGTACGAGAGGATTCTGGAGTTGAGGCCCACATTTATTTTGTTCGTCGAGCACTTCAGGGACCTGAGTTCCGTTACCAAAAACTCGAAAAACTTGCATATTGTTTGGTAATATCCGCTCGAAGGTTAAGACAGTACTTCCAAGCCCATAGAGTCATAGTCATAACAGCTCAACCCCTTAGGCAGGTTCTCCATAAGCCTGACCTTCCTGGCCGAATGGTGTCATGATCAGTAGAGTTATCTGAATTTGATATTGTCTATGAGCCTAGGAAGGCAATGAAGTCCCAAGTACTCGCAGATTTCATTACTGAGTTTACCGAGTTTCCCTCGGATGCACTTCCAGGTTCGTGGTCAGTATATGTGGATGGGTCGAACAACAAGAAAGGGGCTGGCGTTGGCGTTATCATTGAAAATCCCGAGGGACTTAGCATGGAATACTCGTTGAAGTTTGAATTCCAAACTTCAAATAATCAGACAGAATACGAGGCAGTTCTGGCAGGCCTCAAGATGGTTCAGGAACTTGGTGCAACTCGGGTTTCGGTCTTAGTGATTCTCAGTTAGTGGTCTCTCAGATTAAGGGGCAGTATTTGGCTAAAGAGCCCATCTTACAAAAATATCTAGAAGAAGTGAACTGGATGACCTCCAGTTTCTCGGAGTTTGATATTTCCCACGTTCCGAGGGATTCGAACTCCCGAGCAGATATCCTTTCTAAGCTTGCAAGTACGAAGGGATCGGAAAACAATAAGACTTTGATTCAAGAGACTATCCCTAAGCCAAGTGTCATCCTCGCTGTATCTCTGTCCCAATCGTGGATGGATCCAATACTAACTTACTTGCAACACGGTTTCATCCCCCAAGACCAAGCAGAGGCTCGAAAGTTGATTCGACAGTCAGCTCAGTACACAGTTCTTAATGGTATCCTTTATAAGAGAGGGTTTGGTTCACCCATGCTCAGATGTGTCAATCCCTCTCAAGCTGAAGAAATCCTGGAAGAGATCCACGGTGGAGTCTGCAGCCATCATATGGGTGGAAAATCTCTAGCTCGGAAAGTAATCCGAGCAGGATACTTTTGGCCCACATTGCAAAGTGACGCCATGGAACATGTTAAAAAATGCGTTCAATGTCAATTCCACAGTGACACTTACCAACGGCCCACTGAAGAGTTATATTCCCTCGGAGCTCCTTGGCCTTTCTACCAGTGGGGAATGAACATCATTGGAAAGTTTCCCACTGCGCCTGGACAGTTGAAGTATGCGGTTGTAGCCATTGATTACTTTACTAAGTCGATTGAAGCAGCACCATTAGCAACGATTACAACAGCTCGGATTCAATCTTTCTTTGTAAAGGAAATAGTCTCTCGATTCGGAGTGCCTCATTCTATAGTCACGGATAATGGGTCACAATTCTCAGCCTCACACTTCCAGGAACTGGCGGCCGACCTCGGGATTACTCACTACTTCAATTCTGTAGAACATCCACAAACCAATGGATTGGCCAAAGCAGCAAACAAAACAATTTTGGAAGGTATAAAGAAGAAACTTGGCAGTGCAGCTGGTACATGGGCAGACAAACTTCTGAGCGTTCTATGGTCAAATAGAACAACCATACATTCCTCAACTGGAGATACTCCTTTTCGATTGACTTACGGCTGTGACGCAGTCATTCCGATTGAAAGGAGAATCCCCACCTTTAGGATACTTGAACGTCCCTCGGAGATCAACAACACTTTGCTCATGGATGAACTCATACTAGTTGACGAAATATGAGAAGCTGCTGCAGCCCATGAGAGAAAGGTGAAAGAACGTCAGGCTCGGGAATACAACAAGAAGGTCCGACCGCGCAGCTTTGAAGTCGGTGACTTGGTCCTACGCCGAGCAGATATCGGTAAAGGAAATGCTGGTGTAGGAAAGCTGAGCCCAAAATGGGAAGGGCCATATAGAGTGAATACTAAGACTGGAACCGGCGGCTACAGATTGGAAACTCTCTCGGGCAAAGATATCAACAGCAGTTGGAATGCTTCCAAGCTCAGAGCTTACTACAGCTAAGCTCTCATTTTGTTTTCTTTGTTTCAAGAATAGTTTAGTTTATTTATTATTGCTCAGGAATAGTTAGAAATGAATAACGAAGGATAACACCCTTCCTAGATTACAGTTCAAAATTTTAGGAATTTCTTAGTCCTGAACAGTTCAAGCTTTGTATTCTCATATTAATAAAAGATCCATATTTCTTTGAAAATTCGTCATCTGCATATATTGTGAATCTACGTACAACTCATTTTGTTCGGCTTGCCACCAAGCAAAATCGAGATACAGCTCCTTTCGAGAGTTTAACAACGTACTAAAAGAACACCCGATCCTAGGGGTTTCCTTCCTTACATCGCGGTCCGAGGGTCCCGCTTTGGCTAAAGTCGGCGATCCGAGTTCTTCCTCACAATTTCTATTAACGAATTATTCGAACAAACTTAAGGTTTTACGCTCGGAAACACCGAACAAGAAAACTCAGACAAATTCGACTAGCGAATTATTTCCAAGAGTTTACGCTTCGAAACACCGAGCAAGAAAACTCGAACTATAGTACGACACCTGTTTACGTTTAAACAAAAACAATAAGCAGAATAAAAACACAAGTAAAAACGTTCAAATGCAACAAACTCAGTAAACTATTAAAAGATTGATATACGCAATGAAGCAAGAGTTGATAAAAAATGAGGCTACTCAGCATAAGGGTTTTTACGCCTCGATATCGGATAAGTCAACAGTAGAATCATCAAAAGGTGGCTCTTCCACAATGTCAACCAGTGGATTGGGGAGGTCATCAGCTCCGAGATGTACCTCGGACTGATCGCTTAAATCAATCAGCTTCCCCTCTCGGACTGTAAGGAATGGATGAGCGCCACTCACTCTGAAATCTACTTGAGGGTTCAAGTATTGAATCTGACGGACGACAGAAAGGAAAGAATCATAGACACCTTTTTCACAGTCATAGAGATTGGTGGCAGTTGCCTTCTTGTGCTTAAGTGTCTGCCCTTTCAACCTCTCAGAAAGGCTAGTTTGCCTCTGCACTTCAGCAGTCAGCCTCCGCACGTTCTCAGCCAATTGAGCATTCTGCTGACGACCTTCTTCAAGCGCCTTCTGAACCTCTTCCAAAGCTTTCTTTGACTGTTCACTCTCCGTGCGGGCAGTACTTTTAGATTTTTTCAAGTTATCTCTTTCTTTCACAATCTGACCATGATCCGCACGGAGGTTTTCTAGCTCGGATCGAACTCTGAGCAGCTCATCAGACAAGCTAGCTTCCTTAGCAGCCGAGAGGCCCCTTGCTTCTCTCTGTTCAGCGTTGACACCAGCAAATACATCATCTTGATGCTAAAACAGAAAGTGAGTGATGCACGCTCCTCGTAAAAGAAACTTAGTCAGAGCATTCATATGTTGAACCCACTCAGAAGCTGACATTCTTGAAAACTTGGCATGATCCTGCTCGGTGCAAACGAAATTTGGGAACTTCTCGTCTAATTTTCGATCCCAAACCGAGCCAATGGCATCTTCTCCTTCTTCCTCTTCCACAACAGATTCTGTCCTAGAACCCTCGCCAACCACAGCTTTCCCCTTATTCAATCTCCGGCGCCTAAATGGTTGTTCTGAGGGGGAAACCGCTTCTGCATTAGGAGCTTCTCCTGTAACTACTCCCTCGGCGGTCGGCACATGAACAATAGTCACGAGAATGGCAGCCAAAACGGGCGCAGGACGAGGGGAGCCGTCAAGAGATGACCCTGAGGCGATCGGAGTTGTTGTGCTCGGAGTTGAAACTTCTAATGCAATCTTTACTGATGGATACTTCCTCTTCTTGCCCCCTTTTCTATCTTTGCAAGACGATCGGCCATTTTGTCTGAAAAAGAAACAAATATTAGTTAAGAGTATTAGCACAAATGTAAACAGGAAATAGTAAATTTCGTACCAAGTTGAGCTTTAACTTGGCACTCTGGAAGGATAATAATCTCTCGGGTCTCAATCATTCCGTTTCTTGACAAATACTCCTCGTACGCTCGGCACACATCCTTCTCAGAATCAAATAAATCCTTCCACTCAGTACTATAACTTTTAATCCTACGTTGAAAGAAAGCATCGGTCCAGTGTAGAGGGAAGTGTGGTATTGATTGGTGATCACCGGGCCTCATGAACCAACTAACCTCATTTCCTACATACCTATACTTGAAATAAAAAGGCTTAAAGGTTTTCCAAGACTCAGAGTATTTTGTGAACAGACTGTAGCCGGTCCGAGCCTTGAGTGACATCCAGGGCCGCTTGTCCGACCCTTTTTCAAATGTGTTTGCTTGAGGAGCAAAAAGATAGAAGAATATACGAAGTGTACATTTCCATCCCATAGCAGAACAGACAAGTTGGAAGGCTCGGACAAAAGCCCATGCATTGGGATGCAGCTGGGAAGGTGCAATTCTAAGATTTCTCAGAACTTCCATTTCAAAATCAATGAAAGGCATCCTTACCCCAAGCCTTGTGATGACTTCCTCGTAAAAGTAGAAGCCCGGGTTTTCACGAGGGATTCGTGTGCAAATTCGCTCTTTAGCTCCGACAGGGGAAACGATATAAGAAGTCTTACTCTCGTCCCCAGGGCATGGTAGCAGGATTGCCCTACTTTGTTCGACGGAATTATCAGTTGAGAGTTCCGAGCATGTGCCAACGACTTCACGATCTACCCATTCATACTGACTTGCGTCTGGGGGCAAAGGAAAAAGCTCGGGATGTGTAATAACCTTGCGAACCATACCTGAGGAAAAGGAGGCATACGCAGATCAGTATCAACACAAAATCCAAAAATTAAACTATTTACGTTATCAATTGGGGGACCCTCCCTCGGAAATCCATGGCAGATTCCCCAATTGAGTTTGTTGGTACCTCTTTGCTGCCTCCTTAACCTTGATTTTTCGACTCGCTCGGCTATTTTGTAATACAGGATTCCCTACTGAGATTCCACCAAATCTCTAGGGTAATATGAAGCGATCGGTTTAACTTTGAGACTCTCACCATCTTCCGCGCCTGACAAAGGCGATTCGGAACTTGACGAACTCATCTAATCTCACTCCTGGAATATCAAAACCTTGGCGATAAACGTCCCTCAACGGCCTTTAATAAAGAAACTCCCCAGAAAGAGAAAAAGGAAGGATCTTTGTCTCTCAATGAGAAGAAACATAAAGTTTTTGTCAGAAAAGGCACAAACTTGAAGCGCAAAAACCCTCAACAAAAATGAAAATCGTGGCATTATCCAGAAAAGAAACGGGTTTTAAGCACTTTATTATGTTGACCTTTCAATTGAAGCAGAAGCATTTTCGAAGTACAAATAATAATCGCAGAACCACAACAGAAACTAAGCAAAGAATGCATGCAAACACTTGAGAAACTAAGAATAGAGTGTTACCTGATTAGTTGGGAAAAATGTTCAAGCTTGAAGATGACTGGAGGTGCTCCGAATCAAAACCCTGAGAAGCGAAGTGGCAAGAGAAAGAAGAAGCGATGAAGTATGAGAATCTTTGGAGGAAAATTCGTGAACCGTTCTTGTAAGGTTTGAAACTGAATGAAGGTGGATAGTGAATGAAGTATAATCAAAAAGGAATATAACCGTTTCCTCTTTCTAAACTTCCCTCCACTACGAAAATGAATTGGGTCGTATAGTACAAAGCCCATAGTTGTGACAGCTGTGTAAACGGCGTGAGTTGGAAAAAGAAAAACGTTTCAGTTCCGGAAATCATAATCACATTTCAAATCCCAAAGCCAAGTTGGACACGTGGAAGTTAAGGGGAAAATCAAACGTCATTTCCGTACAGACGAAGGATCAGAACTTAAAAAGCCAACGTCTGGATTCTTTCATTAGTAAAAAAAGACAGAATGCCCGGTTCTTTGCTCTCTTTATTCTTCAACTCGGCAGGGCTCAAATCACCCAACCGAGCTTGGGGGGCTTATGTAGTAGACCGAGAGTTTATCCGACTAGAATCACCTTAGTCCGACCAGTTAGACGCTGGAACAAGGCACACAGACTGCATACGGTCGGCACGCTACACCGAGCCGAGGGGCATTATGAGGATGTTACACGCTTATGAGATTAACCCCGAGCACAGGATCTTCATCCTTATCGCTATCATCTACAGTCTCATTAAGCTTAACGACTTCTCCTAAATTCCCACGATGCTTGGTTAGATAAACATGATAAAGGATAAGGACTTATCACGTGCACAGGGTTTACGAAGGCAACCTTATCAGGACCTTTACTAATCCTAATTGAATTCTTCTTCTTCACAAGCCTCATCAGAAAGGCCCACAACACACAGGTAATCCCCTATAAGAACCACCATGCTACAGGGGCTAAGGTACGCTTTCTCATCCCTAAGTTGACACTATTTGTTGACTGGGGAGAACCTATTTATCGCAACTGGATATACAGAAATCCTAAAGAGTCCTACATTAACATCTTGATTGGGATCATTCCTGGAGTTTTTCCATAGCTTCAAGGGTGATTTTGATTAAGGACACTACAGGACGACCCAGAGTACGTGAAGGTTTTAGTGCTGCCGGAGAATGACGGGAGATTCGACGACGTCGAAGAAGATCTGGAATTGAAGGAGGTTCAGAACAAGGATGATGATCAATAGTGTAGGTTATTATTTATGCCTTGCTTATGCAATTTACTTTCTTAAGTTGCTAAGAAAACATTGCTCTATCATGATGTAACTCCCCCTATTACTGTAACGGTTTTGGAAACTAGTACTAGCTGTTATGAGTCTGAAGGGAAATTGAATAAGTTTGCAAAAGTAAAACAAAGAATTTCAAGGCGCGATGTTGGTAACATCTCGATTTGAAATCTGAGGGTGATGTGGACATAAATGGTTTGTTTTTGTAACGAAAATGTTTTCGGAAAAAGAAGAACTGTTTTGTGAAGGCAAACTCATGTCCACGTCATCAATGAAAAAAAAATTCCTCTGATTTTTACTAAATATATGAATAAAATCAAGTAACTAAATCGGGGTGTTATAGTACTGCTGCCTTTTTCAGAGTTAGAGGAAAAGTGTGACATTTATACGCATTCTTAGCCCCTTCATAGGAATTGCTATCGGAAAACTGTCTATGTGTTCTTGGGGATCCGAATTTCGAAAGTAAGAATCCACAATGGTTGGGGTTTAGGATTCTTTGGCATTGGAAAATTCATTATTTGTTCAGAGAATGGATGATCCTTCTCTTCTTGCTCTTCTACCTCACAAGATCAACTTCAACTCCTCTACTGTGTGAGGAAGATGCTACTCCTTTCTTCAGTTCTTTCATCAACTTAACTTGAGCATCCAAGCGTTTTCAAAGACAGACCAGTTCTGTTTCCAAGTTTAGCTTCTTCTGTGAACGTCCATCTGATGATCCTCTACTCTCATGATGGGAATGCGAGGGGCTCCCACCTCTAGTGGAGGGCCTCTGTCACGATTTCTCCTGGTCATTTCGAGGGGGACTTTCTTGTCTGGATCGCTCAGCTTCCACACGCCTTCTTCCCTCGCTCAAATGCTCCCTTAAATCTTTCTTGTGTGAGGGTGCTCATCCCCAACTTAAATGGTTTCTCAGGTCTACCACACTGTGGTGGCTACGTTCCGTACGTTCTCCGTGTGACCGCTTATCCATGTTATCTCAGAAAGTGGTGGGAATAAATTTCTCGCTCCCACTGCGGTCGCCAATATTCTGTCGTAGAATCTTTGAGCGTCAACTATACGGTCAAGCGTCCAATTCCTCTACATGTTGCTATTAGACGGAAGAATGGCACCTTGATTACCAAGATACCGGCTCTCTTGTCGTGTATTTGGCTGTTGTTTGGGTCAGTGTGAGTAGGTAAGGTACATACCTGGTATCCTTATTGCGTTTATATAGGTCTTCCATCCTTACTGTTGTGTTCCCTCTTCATCAATTGGATTAATCGGATTCCTGCTAACTGTAGGTGGTTAATGACAGGTATAATGAGGTTGCAATCCTAAGTAGAACGGCTACCTTGGGATTTATAGTTGGTATCATTGAAGAGAATCCTATTCCAAGCTGCTGAGCATAGTTGTGACCGTTGAGTAGCTTAGCACGTGTTTCCGTTATACCGGGAATATGAGGTAGACAGGATCTCCATAGCTCTATGCTATCGTGTAAATTGTAAATAGGACTTGGACTTACGCATACCGGTAATTCGGTAAGGTTGCTAAAGTGGGCCCTTAAAGGACTCATATACTTGTAAATCGGTTATATGAGGATTTAGGTCCTTAAAGGGCTTTTATACCGGTAAACCAGTCATATGTGGATTTGGGCCCTTAAAGGGCTTTTATACCGGTAAACCGGTTTAGAGGGGTATTTGGGCCATTTAGGACTCAAACACCAGTAAACTGGTTTAATGAAGTATCCTTCTGGTCCATAACAGGTACTTTTTTGGCTAATCTGCTCATTTATCTTTTACTCCCTCCGTCCCTTAATACAGGGCACCATTTTGGTGGAATTTGTGTTCCTTTTTATAAGTCGTTTTAGATTATCTAGGTAGTATTAAAGAGTTTATTCCAAATACACCCCTCATAATTGCATATGCGTGATATGGTAATAACTACAATAGAGAGAGAAATGAATAGAGTTGTAAAGTTTTAAATAGGGGTAACATTGGAATGACAACATATTTTTTGATAAAATTTAGAGTAATAATTATTTTTCTTAATCTGTGTGAATTAGGTAAAAGTGACTTATATTAAGGGACAAAGGGAGTAACTTATTTTTTATTATTAAATTAGTCTGTTACATTTTTTTATCATATTAGTTTTTCATGTTTCTTTTTGTTGCTTATTATATCGGTTCACGTAGGAGAGAGAAAGAACATTTGTGCATATCATATCGATCCACTTAAGATGAATAATCATTTTGGGACGAACGGTGCAAATGAAGATAATTGTAATAAACAGCTAGTATAATACCAAAAAAAAATATGAATGACAAATTTAACAATTAAAATAAGATAAAGAATCAAATGAACAATTTAATCTATTTTTTTAAGGATTTGTTTAACCTCATTTTTTAAAAGTTAAAAATAAGAGATTAAAAGTCGTATAAAATCTCATTAAAAACCAAAGTTGTCCAAGTCAAAATTATTAAATATTTATTTTTAAATAAAAAATTGTCATTTATAATCTCCTATCCAAAGTGTTGAGGTTAAGAAAACAATTTTTAAAGGAAATTCAACAATTGTAAATATTGAAATTCAGGATACACTTGCAATCACATCAATGAAACACATGTCAATCATGCATTCTTCTCAATGAATGCATCACTGCCTTCTTAAGTACTCTCTCCGTTTCATTTTAAGTATCTTTTTAATATCAAAATTTTGTTTCAAAATAAGTATCTTTCTACCAAATTTAGGCAACATTTAATACTGTTTTTCCTTATTTACCCTTACATTTAATGTTGTTTTAGTTTTGAAATTTGTAATACTAGTAATTATGCATTGACAAAATATAAATATTAAATAGGGGTATTTTTGACAAAATATACATAAAACTTACAATAATCATCATAATCAACACTTTCTTAATCTATGTGCAAAAGTCCAAAAAAACACTTAAAGTGAAACGGATGGAGTACATCATTATTACCTCTTGTAAGCTGTGCCTTTGCATTCCCAATACAGCTTTGATTTCCTTTCTAACGGCAGTAATTGTTGATTCCTCTCTTATTTCCAATAATTTTTTTTCAAAGAAAATGCTAGAGAGTGTTTTCGGGGCATTGGTCAAGGAAGCAAAAAATGTAACTTTATTTTGAAAAATCGTGAATTTAAAATTTCAAGAATTAGTGGATTTAGATTTCCAATACAAATTTCATTTTAATGTATTCCTTAATTAATGTCCTTAAGGCACATATTAGCAATACATTTTTTAATTACGGCCCTTAGTGTTGCATACTTATCTCAATAACTTTGAAAAATATTTTTTTTTAAAAGAATTTGATGAAAGTTTTGAAATATATTTCACTCATTTTTATTTATCTATCATATTTCAAACAAACCACGCCCTTTAAAAAATACAATTATTACTTAGATTTTTAATACATTAATTATGTTTTTTTTTTCCACTACACATCTTCGCTCTCCGTAATCACGACATTTTTTCCATTAGTTACAAAAACCAATACTCACTCCGACTCGAATTATAAACAATTCCAACCACTTTTACGCTTATTAAGGAGGTTAGTTGATTGTATTTAGTTTTCTCAAATTTATAAAAAATAGAGGTATTTTAGAAAAGTAGTATTAGGAATGAAACAAAAATTAATTAAAATTAAAATTTTCTAGAGATGTTTTAGGAAAGTGACATTGAGAATGAAACAAAATTTAATAAAGTTAGTTAATTTTTCTTACTCCCTCCGGCTTGAAATATAAGCAACAAAAAACATACCTCTCTTGGTTTAAAATATAAGCAAACTTAACCAACTTTCTTAAATTTTATTTCATTCCCAATGCCACTTTCCTAAAACATCCCTAGAAAATTGTTATCTTATTTAATTTTTCTTTCATTTCCAATGCAACTTTCCTAAAATACCTCTATTCTTTTATAAATTTGAGAAAATTAAATACAATCAATTAACCTTCTTAATAAGCGTAAATTTAGTTAGTTTTGCTTATAATTCGAGTCGGAGGGAGTATATTTTAAATCAAGAGAATGATGTTTTTTGTTGCTTATAATTCGAGCCGGAGGAAGTACCTTATTAAATAGAAATAAACATGAAAAATAGCATTTACTACATTCTTGAAATCATCAAAAGAATAAATAAAAAGAAAAAAACTTCTCCAAGAAAAACAGTTAAATAAAAAGGAAAGGAGTAATCACTTTTCAAGGGTTTATAGACAAAATAATGTTGGTAAGATTGAAAAATATTATGGAGGGATAATAGGCTTCTTATGTTAAAAGAATGGAGGGCAAAGCAATTAAAAGCATGATGAAAAATTAGTTTTTACCAAGAAAATATAGAACAAATGGTATTCCTTCCAACTCGAATTATAAGCAAATTTAATTACTTTTATGCTTATTAAGGATGTTATTTGATTGTATTTAATTTTCTCAAATTTATAAATAATAGTGGTATTTTAGGAAAGTGTTATTGGGAATAAAACAAAAATTAAATAATATAACAATTTTCTAGAGATGTTTTAGGAAAGTGACATTGGGAATGAAACAAAATTTAATAAAGTTAGTTAATTTTGCTTATATTTTAAACCAAAACAAGTATGTTTTTTATTACTTATAATTCGAATCAGAAGAAATACCATTAGTAATTAATATAAGTGCTTTATTTCGGTATTCTCTGGAAAAAAAAAGGGGGGGGGTGTCATATCTTTTTTTAGTTGGTCTCAAAAAAAGTCACATTTTTTTTTATCCCATGTCAGTTAAGCATATAGATAAATTATAAATTTGACAATTAGGTTCTTGAGTTATTTATGTAAAAGTAGTAATTTTACTCTAATGTAATTTATCCATAATTTTCCATTTTTCATTACTTCCCTCACGAGCTCTCTTCTTCTTTTGTCTTCTCCATCTTCAATATGGCTTATTCTTTTTTTTTTTCTCATACTTCTTTCGGCTTGAAATATAAGCAAAAATAAATAAATAAATATTTCTTTTGGTCTAAAATGTATGCAAAACTAACCAACTTTCTTAAATTTTATTTCACTTCCAATACAACTTTCCTAAAATGCCTCTATTCTTTTATAAATTTTAGAAAATTAAATACAATCAACTAATATTCTTAATAAGCGTAAAATTAGTTAAAATTGCTTAAAATTTGAACCATAGGAAGTATACAATTTTTAAACCATCACCACTCCGATACCAATAACCATTGATTATCGTTCCTTTTTTTAATTATTATTTTGTTTTACTTTTTTATTTTTTAAAAATATTTATTAAAATAATAATGCACGTCGAAAAATAGGGTGCTAACACATGCTTTTAATGAGACAAGTCAGTGTTATCAACGTCAATTCTAATGGAGGGATTAAGTTCACCACAAATTGAAAATTAAAAAATTAAATTGATCAAATTAAAAGTAGGAAGAACAAAATCACCAAATTGTTAAAATTGGAGAAGTAAAAGTGAGATTAAGCCTATAAATAAATAACAAAGGTTTCCTCATTCTGCCGCAAAATCTTTATCAAGTACGCCATGGCTGCTTCAAACTCAAAACCAACTCAAACCCTTATTGCCACCTTAGTAGCTTTCTTCCTCTTGCTACTTAACAATGTTCACTCTTTCAATTACGTTACCTTTAACTTTGATAAGTTTTTTCCAAACCAACCAAACCTCATCTTCCAAGGAGCTGCCTCTGTTTCATCAACAGGGGTATTACATCTTACCAATGTTAGCCAACCACCCAAAAGGTCTATTGGCAGAGCTCTATACGCTGCCCCTTTGCAAATTTGGGAGAATACCACTGGCAAGGTAGCAAGCTTTGCCACTTCCTTTTCCTTTGTTGTGAAAGCAAATGATGCACAAAAAGCTTCAGATGGTTTAACAATTTTTCTTGCTCCAGCTCATTCTCAAATCCCTCAAGATTCAACCGCGGGATATTTTGGACTTTTTAATAGTCCAGATTATGATGCTGCTAACCAAATTGTTGCAGTTGAATTTGATACTTACTTTGGCAGTACATATAATCCCTGGGATCCAGATTTTAAACATATTGGAGTAGATGTCAACTCCATTCAATCCAACAAAACAGTGAAATGGGATTGGAGGAATGGTGAAGTAGCCAATGTTGTCATAACCTATCAAGCTCCCACCAAATCGTTAATGGTATCTCTATCCTATCCTTCAGATGAAACAAGTAATATTATAGCTGCTTATGTTGATTTAAAGGCAATCCTCCCAGAGTGGGTAAGCGTTGGTTTTTCTGCTGGTGCTGGTGATCCTGGGGCATTTGAAACACATGATGTTCTTTCTTGGTATTTCACTACAAATTTAAATGGCTTCAGTCATGCTGCCATGAAGAATAATGTGTTTGGTGCACATTCCGCTGCATGATTAATTTGGTGTACTTTCATATGTTCCACCAGTTATGAAAACTAAATAAACTGACCTAAAACAATGGTCATTCAATTTTGCTATGAAAAATAATTTCTCAAAGATGTGTTTGTTCATAAGCTTCGTCTAATTTGCTCCCTGAGGAAAGTGGAGCATGCAATGCTCCTCCTCAAAAACATGTTTTGTTAAAATGCTCTCCCCCAAAGTGGAGCATGCAATGCTCCTCCTCAAAAACATGTTTTGTTAAAATGTTCTCCCTTATTGTTGCCGTTGGATCATGTTTAAAAAGAACAAACGGACGAAAATAATTTATGGGTAACGGAAGCAAAGGTTAATGTGCAATTTTTTACACACAACGTACGTCGCAACGGGGACATAGTCGCAATTTTTTTTTTGCCCACTCGAAAATACCACTTATACGTGCAATTGAGAAAAAATTTTGTAGACAACTGCAATTAAGAAATTTTTTTTTGAAAACCACTTACGTCCAAGAAGAGACTTATAGGTTTTTTTTACACAAACTCATACGTTTCAAGTACGACGAATTGAAAATAATTTATTTTGTCGTAAGAGCTAAAAATTAATACTTACGTCTTAGTTGAGACGTAGGTGTTTAAAAAAAATTAATACATACGTCAAAGCTTAGACGTAGGTGTTAAAATTATATTAAAATTATATATAAAAGCTACGTCTTTGTTGAGACGTAAGGGCTAAAAATTAATATTTATGTCTTGGTTGAGACGTAGGGGTTTTAAAAAAAAATTAATACAACGTCAAAGCTTAGACGCAGGTGTTAAAATTATATATAAAAACTACGTCTTGGTTGAGATGAAAGGGCTAAAAATTAATACTTACGTCTTGGTTGAGAGACGTAGGGGTTTAATATTATTGAAATTTAAAATAAAGTCTTTACAAATAAAAATAATATTTTATAAAATGTCTTCTGTTTAACCGAAGAAATTACTATTTTGTTTTAATAAAATAGATTTACCGTATGTTTATACAAAAAAAAAAAAAGATAAAGGATAAATTTTTTGGTATGCACTATGCATATACAATTTACCGTATGCATAGAAAATGGGTAATGCATCGATAGTGTAAAGTTTTTTACACCATCGGTGCATCATCTATCATTTATCCATTTATGGTTGTTGACTTTTAAATTACTGATGGTGTAAAAAACTTTACACCGTCAATGCATACCCGTTAATCTCATAATTTTTTGGTACATTTTCTTAAATTTGACTCTTATAATAAAGGATAAAGCTCGTACCTAAATACTCCCTCCGGTCCAAAAAGAGGTTGTTACATGATACTCTTTTTTTGGTCATATCAGGGAGCCCTTAAGACTAATCTGGAGCGAGTTGCGTGGCTGGCTCTCCCAGCGAGATGTTTTTAGTGGGAATCGAACCCGGGGCTACTAGCACCCGTGTCCCATTCCCAAGATTTCAATTGGGGCCTTACACCAACTGAACCAAGCCTCGTTGGTTGTTACATGATACCCTTTCTCGCCTTATGTACATGATCTTATTAAGATTTTAATTTTGATCTTATTTATCATATCACATTTCAATTTATAATAACATATAATTACTTATTTTCATAAACATTCATATTTATTTAATATATTTTAGAGTTTCAATAATAATGACAGAGGTATTTTTAAAAAAATATATCACATTTTCAATGCTACTAACAAATTTAACTATCTTCTTTGATAAAAATGAAAAATTCAAAAGAATCATACATATAAAATGGAATGGAGTATATTTATGAAGTAAAAAAATTATAATCCCTCCAATTTGAAATAGAAAAAAAAAACATACTTCATTTGGTTTAAAATATAAGCAAAAGTAATCAACCTTCTTTGTTTCATTCTCATTGTTACTTTCCTAAAACATATCTAGAAAATTGTTGTCTCGGTTAATTTTTGTTTCATTCACAATACTATTTTCCTAAAATACTTCTACTTTATGATAAATTTTGAGAAAATTAAATAGCATCAATTAAATTCCTTAATAAACGTGATTTTAATTTTTGTTTACTTATACTATAAACCGGAACACATCCATTATTAAATAAGAAAAATGCTAACAAATATCCTAATAGCACTTGTTAATAAACTAAATATAGTATTGAGTTTGAGTTATGCTAACAAATATCCTAAGGATATTATTTAAAAAATTCCAAAAGTAGAAGTAGGAAATATTGGAAATGAAGTTAAATATTTCTCGATATTTTAGATTCATCATTTTGCAAGGCAAAATTGCAATTTTTTTTTCGCTTGCTTAAATAATACAATTTGAGCAATTGTTAGCATTTTAAAAATTCAAAAATTCATTTTTGAAATTTTTGAAAAAACAATTATTATGTACTTAAAAATAATTTTTCTAGTTTTAGTGATCTTTAAAAATACGCTTAAGATATTTGTTAACAAAACTCATTAAAAGTTTATTCTTTCCCTTAAAATAAACCGAACGTAAGAAAACCGTATACCAACTCTATCAACGCGGGGTTGGTCAAGTGATAGTTCACTTGATCCTTTAACCAACTGGTCTCGAGTTCGAGTCTTGGGTATGGAGCAAGCCCCGCTAGGAGACCCCTACCGCTTAGTGCGAGCTCAGTTGGGTCGAATCAAATGAATCGGATTATGGGTAAACCAGATCCAGATATCAGTTGGTGTACACAAAAAAAGAAAACCTTATACCAACTCTTAAAAAATGTCAGGTTGGGTTTAATCAATGAATCAAACCACCAGCAGATTGGTTCAACCCTGTTAGAACCAATTTATAATAAGCAGTGCAATAATGATAAAAGAAACATACAACAATCGCCATACGCCACACTTCCTTAAGAGTTCAAAAGCTGAATTAACCAATTTATACATAGGTTTAAATTTGTCTTATTTTAGCATAGTTTTGTTATAGGTTTTTATTTTTTTTAATGTTTAATTTCTTTAAGTTGTCTTCGGTTTATCATACACTCCTACTTTTAATTCTAACCAAATTTTAATGATGTGCCTTACCGGAATCTTAATCAGAGGCAGGAGGTTACATAACATACCATTTATGTGTGGCAAACAACCTACTAACCTTCTCGAGGAAGATTACACAACTTTGTCAAGGGTAATTGTGTAGGGATAAGAAATTTTTGTTTGCATTTGTCACATTTAGAATTGGTCCACATAAATAAACTTTAGAGATTAGTCTTTCTGGTTGGGGTAACAACTATTTACCTGGCCTGTTGGGGGGTTTTTCACTCCCCATAGTCTTGTCTATTGTTCCTATTTCAAATGACACAATGTCAAATGATTTTGAGAAGCCGAGTTTGAATTTTTATAGAATCTGAAGCATTCTTGCTAGGTACTAAGTATGGGTTAGAGGAATATTTCTATACTTCTTTTATTTCCTAACGTTTAGTATAATACTAGTCTAGACATCCTTACTCAACTAAGGGAAAAAAAGACTTAACCATTGGAGTTGGGACCATATTCTCAAGACAAAAGAAAAAAATTGGTCTGATACCATAAATGTAACACCCTAAATTATTTGATAAGTATTTTTGGAACAACGAAATAATGGGTAAAAATTTTCAAACTTTTATTAAATTCTCAAATCAAGTTTTACAAAACATGATAGAATTTGGGGTTACATCTGCATCAGATGTAATAGTACTATACAGTTCTTTTTTTTTCCTTCTCCGCTGGTTCCATCATGGACTTCTACGGTTTGAACTTTACATTTGTATAAGATGTAATGGTACTATACAGTTCTTTCTTTCCCTTCTTCGCTGATTCCTGTTAGAACTAGCAGCTATCACCCAAGAGGGGGTGTGAATTGGGTATTTACAAAAACATTGACAATTATTCGAATTCAATAGCTTTCAATAATTCAAATATGATTTACATCGAAAAACTATTATGACGTGGAAAACAATTACGCGCAACCGGATAATAATAATAATAATCGATACGTCCAAAACCAAATTAAATCAACGAGGATAAAAACGTTACCGCGCTAATTAATTTTAAAAAAAATTAAATTAATATAATGATAAAATACTTGTTATGTTGTAAAGAGAATAATTATAACAATAACTAATATATGCAACTATAACAACAGTAAATAAAAGAGAATATGGATAGAGAGATTCCACCAGTGAATTTTATACTAGTTTAGTCTTTCCAGCGAAGAGTCTGCATCCAGTTCCCAAGCGACCCGCTTGAGAGTTCTATTGATAATAGTCAATTAGAGTCAAGTCCCAAATACAACCAGAGCGTCCGCACACTACTCGGTTCGACCTTTCGTTAGGGACCTCGAATACGCACAAGGGTTCTTCACCCCTAACACTCTGAGGATGCCACACTCTCACACTAGGAAGCCACTCCCTAGACTCTAAGGTAGCCTCACTACTAGGTGCCCCACTCTTCGTAAAGGACCACTACCCTAGACAAGTATTTGGGTGCCTCACCCTACAATAATAACAAAGGTGTCACACCTTCAACTTAGGGAGTCACTCCCTAACAACTACATGTTACACACCTCTTACAACAATGGATAAGATAATGATAATACAACTAACAATAAGGCACTCTATGTAGAGCAGATATTACAACTTGAAGCACTGATAACAATGTCTAATCTTAAACACTCAAGGTTGCGTTCTTCTGAATTTGTAAAAGAAAAAGACTATCAAGTATCAAGTTTTTAAAGTGAAGAGAGAGTTTTTTTTACCAAAGAGGGAGAAGAGAGATATTTTAATCAAAAATTCGATCAGCAAAATAAGGAAACAATCCATGCAATGAACCTGATTGATACAAAAAACGTTTTTCAAAAATTCAAAGAAAGTAATCGATTAGTTCAAAAAGTAATCGATTATTTTAATCAAAATAATCGATTATTACAAATAAGATAATCGATTAAAAAATATATGATGCAACAATTCTAATCGATTATTTGAGCAAGGTAATCAATTACTTAAAGGTAATCGATTAGCCAAGTTCAAATACTCAATTACTCAAAAAAATAGACAGAGATTTTTCTAAAAGCATTTTCTCAAAATCAGCTTTGAAAATGTTTTTCAAGGAATACTTTTAGATTTTTTAAAAAAACTTCTTCTCCAAGTTCTAGTTTTGAATAAATAACCTTGAGTATTTAGATTGCATTGTCTTACATGATTATCCTAGGGAGAAAGAGATATTCTTTGAGTTCTTCATTGACGCTCTTGTTGTCATCATCAAAATAATGTGTAGAACACCTTGCAACTCAACACTCCTCCTTTTTTATGATGACAGCTCCTTCTGGAATTCAAGATTAGGGGGCTTTAGCCGGGATGTAAACTAGTAGTTCTTGTTCGCAAGCAAGCGCAATAGTGAGGTTAGTTTAACAAAATATATTCAGCAATTTTAATTGTGCTCACATATTGCTTTTCAATGAACACATATATGCTCCCCCCCCCCCCCCCCAATAAATGCATATATAAGAGAAATCACAAATATTCTCCCCTTTTGTCAACATCAAAAAGCAGAGAACATTATAGTCATACTAACATTAAGAGAGTAATAGAAATAGTAGCAGAGTTCACATAGCATAATTCAAAGTAAATACAGGCTAAGAGCATTCACACCCATGATCCCATTTTTTGTCCCTAAATGGACCTCACTCATTATTTTATTATTCTTCACACTTCCCCACAGTTTTAGGGACAATCACATATTTTTTCTACACCCATGAACTCACTTTTGTTCCTAAAATTGGGACCCACACACTACCCCACACTCTTAATATTTTACAATAAATTACAACCACCATCAACTAACTACATGTTTTCCACCAAAACTATAACTACAATTTAAACATTCCATATATTATTATCCAACGGTAAATTTTTCAAAAAATAATTTTTTTTTTATAATTTCGCATTTAAAAAATACCGTAATAAAATTAAATGCAATAAAAATAAATTTATAATGCATTAAAAAAATTTAAAAAAATCGCAATAAAAATTATAGAGAAATTGGCAAAATAAAAACATTAAAGATTCGAATAATAAAGAAATACATAAAACAAACCACACCATACAAAAAATAAATCACATCTCGCAGATAAAAATACATTAACACCTCAAAAAATAAGTCACATGTTTGTGGATCACAATTGTGCACACTAGAGAATTGAGATCAACACAACACACACTAGTTCATAAAATACCCAACACACACAACTCAACACGGTGAATGCACAAACTCAACACAAATACTCTCTCTCAAACACACACAGACTCTCAAATACAAAGACACACTCTCAAATACTCTCTCAAATACACAAACACACCACACATATCTCTCAAATGAAGCACTCTCTCAAATACACACACTCCACACTCTCTCAATGAAGCACACCCACACATCACACACATCGTGATCTCCCTCCCTCTACTCTCTCTCTCTCTCCCTTCTCTCAAGACCGGCGGCGTCGATCTCTCTCCGGCGTGGATCTCACCGTCACCGCCTTCGATCCAGCCACCGCAACCTTCCCTCCGGCGTCGATCTACCTCCCTCCGGTGTCGATCTCCCTTCCTCCCTCCTCAACCGCCACGATCTCCCCCCACCGGCGTCAATCTCCCTCCCTCCGGTGTCTATCTCCCTTCCTCCCTCCTCAACCGCCACGATCTCCCTCCACCGACGTCGATCTACCTTCCTCCCTCCTCAACTGCCATGGATCTCGATCTCCGATCTCCCTCTCCGGCCGGCGAACTCCCTCCACCGTCATGGATCTCAATCTCCCTCCACTGCCTTCGACTAATTGGTTTCTGTTTTGGTTTTTAATTTTGTTTGTTTTTTATCAGATTTTTTTGATTTATTTTTTTTTTCTTTCTGTAATTTCGATTATTATTTTTTTAATGATGATGATGAGTTTATGTTTATTTGTGGTTGTTGATGATGATGGTTTTTTTGGTTATTGATGAATTTTTGGTTGTTGATGATGATCCAAATTTTCGTTTATTGTTGTTGTTGTTGTTTTTCATGACCGTTTCTTCTCCCTCCATTTTCACAATTTTTTATTCCGTTTCTCTCTCCTCTCTCTTCCCCTCTGACTGTGTCAGTGTTCCAAATTAGCAACAATATCTAATTAGGGACTACAAGGAGGTGCTCCACACCAGTGTCCCAAATTAGAATTAGTCCCTAAAACTTTTAGGGACTACCGGTGTGGATGCTCTAATGGTTAGGTAGCACATCATATAGTACGAAAGTAACAGATTGAGCTGCTCCACTAGTTATGCATCACTGATTCCCTGTTTATTGACCTTCTGACTTTCACTTATGTTTCCCTTAGATGAAGAAGAACATACCATGCATCCCCAATTGATTGGCTTGTTATGAATCATAGCCCAGAAAATCATGTAATCAGTGTCCATCACTCTAAAGTAGTTACCAGGCCTGGGAATAAGACATCTATTCAGCAGGTAGTGCATCAGCCTGTGTTCAAAATGAAAGCTTCGGGAGGTGATTGCCTTGTTATTATTATAATGGTGAATGAGCAGTTCCTGCTTGGCAGCCACTTTGTCATACTCTGCACCTCACAAGTTATCGGGACCAGATCCAATGAAGCAAACACCATCAGTGAGAAGTTGAGTGATTGCTACCCAGTCTGCCATGTCAATGACAATTTGCTTTCCTTTGACCTCTGAACTCAAAATATGTTCGTAGGAATCCCATCGAAGGTTGGTGTAGGACACTTTGATTAAATCTTCATAGTAGTCTCCACCAATAAAGCAGAAGGGAAGGAGATTCAATTGTCGGAGAGTTACAATGGGAGGCAAGTTGCACTCCTCATCATCAAAACCAAGCATCATTGAGGAACCGAGGAGAGATCACTATGCAAGAGGCAAAGTATTTTTCGAAATCTGCTACTTGTTTAGGTGAGGTGAACCAGCGTTTGTACTAAGCTACGGTAGCAGGTTGTGGCATGTGAGGAGGTGCACAAGGACCAGCATTATCTCGAGTTTGACGAGAAGGTCTTCTAGACGGAGCAGATGAAGCAGACTCATCATTATCTGATAAAACAACTTGACCTCTTTTTCTTAGTCTTCTATTAGACATGATCAAGGCAGAAAAACCAGTTTGAATTCAATCACACCCACTAAACCGCAGTCTCAAACCACAAATTATTAATCTCACTGAGTAAGAATCAGGCAGTAAATCAGAGATAGTCCATGGTGAACAAATAGTAACCAACACGCAATATAACCAGCAGAGCGCATAAAAATTAGGATGACCTCAAGCAGTAACTTAGTTTCAATCATAATCCAAAAATTAAAATGAAATAATAAAATAAATGATTACACCAAAAATCATATTTTATAAGAATCACTTTATATTTTCTAGAACTTTACCAAATTATGATATAGTTATAAAACATCACATTTTAGCGCTTTATATTAAAATTAAATTTTCTAAAATTATGCAATATGAGGTCCAAAATTAAATAATTTAAGTAGGGGAAAATGTGGGTCTTACATAGACAAGTACTCTTTTGCTTCCGCTATATGTATTATGAATGATTTGACATAAATGTGTCTTGGTTCATCTCTTTAGTATCTCACATTAATTTTTCAACAATAATGACAAACAACGTGTGATAAAGCCAATATCTAGACTCCACTTATCAAGTAAAGTTAGGACAAGTTTCTATTTTGTTTGAGATGATTAGGTTCTTTAAGATGCTTATTGGGTAAAGTCTTAGGAAAAGGTAAATGAATCTCAATGGTTAGGTATGGTGTTAATCAAATCATAATCATACATAATTCATAATTAATAAATGTGTTAAGCTTATAAATGTTTTTTTAAATATCATTCATGGATCATAGAATTGGCTTGATTGGTTTTTATTCTAAAAAGATTGATGTTAATTGATTACCATCAATTACCATGTAATTATGTGCAAAGTTGTTGTTGGTGATCGGTTTTCAAGTAACAATAACCAGTTCTTAGTAGTATTTATTGAAAATTTAATTTTTAAATTCACGATAACCGGTTATCAAGTCTTGGTAACCAGTTATCTGGTTTGTTATCTGTAAAAATTCTTTAGTTTGGACGACTAATTGTTCCTAGACCAATTCTTTATATAAATACCCACTAAAAGGGATTGATTAAGCAATTATTCCCAACTAGAAAATCTATTTTGCAAAGAGTCAATTCAAAGATTAAATTGTTCATATCATTCATCTCTTTCAGTCTCTTAATCTCATGATCTTGATATTCATCATATTTCCTATGACATTCTAGAAAGTTTTCTTCGTTTGTTTTGTTACTCACAGATCAAGATGTATTTTTCATAGCAACAAGAATATGTGATGAAAAAAATTAGAGGAGTGGGGAATCTCCTTCAGGGTTTTCATTGAAGCTTTGAGAGAAGACAGTGATTTGTATTGGGGTAGTGATGATGGATCATCTATCCTAGAGAGATATGTTCAACTGAGCTATGTGAAGCAAGTGAGCTTAGCAATGGTTTCGATGAAGATAAAAGTCAAAGACAAACAACAACAAAAATCAAAAGCATCACTTATATAGGTCTTGTTCTTTACAGATTATTTACAATTCCTAGGTCCTTAAGATGTTTGCTAGGGTAGAGTTTGGGTAGGGTAGTGAATCTCAATCAATAGTTTTGAATAATCATGAATTGATTCATTACATAATCAATCTTTTAAAAATGATGTATATGATTTTAAAAATACTTCAAAACAATTGCATGCATCATACTTTGGCTTAATAATGGGTTAAGACCTTATATTTTTATATATAAGTCAAGATAAATTTGATGAGGTTAAGTGGTTGATAAAATAGCACTAAAGTAACGGTTGCCCAACTGACATAACATGTTACCGACCTATTAATTTGCCAACACTAACATTTTTACAAACCGATAACCGGTGATCAAGATTAAGTAACGGATTATCAGTCTATAATTTGGCCAGAATAGTATTTTAAAGAAATCGATAACCGGTTATCAAGATGTTGTAACAATTATACTGACAGATTTGAGCCAAAATCAGTTTATTCAACAAACTAACTTATTAACCAACTTGACATATAAAAACTCATTGTAACCCCAATATTCAATGCAAATTTTTTAAGTCTTATTTTAGAGAATTTATAAATAACCAAATTTTTATCCGCTGCACCATATTTTATATTAAATTATTTTAAATTACATTATATTAAATTAAGGTGTTACAACAAATCAAATGATGACCTTCATATGGAACTTCATACTAATATATAGCCATGGATCCGAACCTTGCTTTTGACGAGCTTTGATAGATCCATCTTCACACGTGTTTTAGCCCCCAGCCCCCAAACATTTTTTAATTCCAAAAACACCCTTATACATATTCCCAACCCCTTCCCTCTCTTCCATTCATTCAAAAATTCCCAAATCCCGTTCTCTTTCCCTCTCACACCAAACCTCCCTCTCACTCCCAATCATTGAGTCTTCATCAAATTCCTCGTGTTCCTCGTGCTTCTCTGTTTTGGTAGATTCCGATGAAACAGTGTCGAAAAAATAATTTTCCGACACGAGGGTCTTGAAATTTTTTTTGGTAAGAAGAGGGTCTCGAAATTTACTTAAACATAATTTTTTTAATTTTTTTTAGATAACAAGAAGTTGTTTTGGCATAAAAAGATATGCATAAAAATCCATTATTCCGATAAGTACTTATGGGAAAAAACTTAGAGAAATATTTGTGAAATTCCGACATACCCATGTTGGAATATTAATAAAAAAACATAAAGAGAAGAATGTTACCTTCAACGGTCTGTATACACAAGCTTCAATGAACGGGTAACTAAACGTGACTGAGGGAAAAGGGGTTTTCTTTTGGAAGCTTTCTTTTTTAGAGTGATAGGAATATGAGGGATTTAGAAATATGGGGATGGAAGGTGGGACTTGGGAGGTTGCTAAAGTTGTTAGGGTAACAAGGTGAAGTGGTGTGGGGTTTGGGATTTTGGGGTTTGGAGTTTGGAGGAAAAAAAATAAGGGAATGGGTATTTCTATCATTTCCAATTTAAAATGGAGGTTGAGGCTAAAAGTCAAGATTTGGAAACTAGAACTCATCTTTATTCAACATCATTATGTCTACTTAAATGGGTCTTCGCACCACATAGGCCATAGCAATAAGCCCATAAGGATACTTTCACCATGGAAAGTCATACCTAGTACTTGAAAACAGATAAAAACTACTGTAATTATGAATGTGATCTCGTGTTTTCATTTTATTGCCTGTTTTTAAATATTTATATAAGAAATAGTGAAAATAACTTTTTATAGTTGTCATCGTTTCTTACACAAAATTTTGAAAAAGAAAATGAAATGAAAACATTGAGTCACATTCATAATTAACAAAAAATAAAATGAAGATACGAGATCATAATTATAATCAAACCCTATTATATATTTTTTAGACTAAATGTTGAATCCATAAAGCTCCTAATGAAACGGAGATTTAACAATAAAAGTTAGGAAAACGGGATATGCCACGTGTTGACGGTATTTATTATTTAAAAAAATAAAAAATCCTTGAAAAAATAATTCTTATGGACTAACACTCCTTCACAATAGTTTTACTAAATACAATTTAAAAAGTAATTTATGAAACAATACTAATGCACCTCTACAGAAAAAATCCGGAACATACTTTCATAATAATACTAATGTACCTTTGCAATTTAAGACTCTAATTATAATTGTGATACATTATTAAAGCACCCAAACTACATTCACAAACAAAGATATTTATATATTAATTTTTTTTTAAACTTTAACTTTTTTTTTTCCTTAACCAAATCGGTAAAAAATAATCATGTCATAAAAATAAACAATTTTTTGAAAAAATAAATAAATTTAAATTTTGCGATAAAACATTTATTTTTTAGACAAATTAATACAAATAACAAACTAATACCACAATTTATTATAAAATAACTTTATTATGTTATATCATTTTTAAGTATTGGAAGGTTGATGACATGTCATGATTGTAACACTCCTTGTATATCATCTTACTTTATAAGAAAAGTAATAAGTTTATGAATACTTGGACTTGTTATCGTTGGAAAAAGATCTGAAAATAAGAATTTTCTCTTACCTTGAAAATTCCTTTTCACAAACACTTGATTAATAATGAGGTTGACTAACAAAATCAGAGTTTGCGAAAACATAGTAAAATCATCATATTATACCCCAAAATATATCAAGTGTAACAAGTCCATTAATACCAATTAGGTATAATTATGAAACTGAATTCCTCTTATGATACCCTTTTTCCAAAATATGTATCATATAAATTCTATTAAAAAATAGAAATGTTATAGAGCTGGTCACTGGTCCTTTGTCCAAACATCATTCTGGTCGGATCCTCGATATCTGCACAACGGGTTCCCAACCCACACTTTCTACACTCTGCATGCCCTAAGAGACATCTCCCTTTACAGATTTTTGTGCAAGCTATATGCACGATCAACACCTAATAAGGGCATGGGGGTTAGCTATACATATTCGCATAATTAAATGAGAATAAAACTAACATCCACAAGTCAACATGTAGCAAATCATGATGCATAATCATATGAGCACACCCGGTTAATCATAATAATTCTTTCAATGCAGGTGGCATGATGCATGATTTTCTTCCACAACTGAGGCCTCTAAAAGTCCATCTTGGACGTCCATCCAATACACCGTTGTGTTCCCGGAACACTGACATTCGTTCCCAGAACGTAATGCCAAACCATACTTGGATAAATACGCAACACTCCCAGAGTGTGCACCACGTTCCCAGAACGTGTAGCAAACCATACTTGAATAAATAAGAATCATTCCCAGAGTGTGCATCACGTTCCCATAACGCATAAAAACCAGGTCCCGGACACTGGCCACATATCTATAATGTGTCATCAAGTAGGTTGCATATCAATGTGTTCCCAGAACACTATCATACGTTCCCAGAACGTATATAACCAGGTCCCAGACACTGGCCACATATCTATAATGTGTCATCAAGTAGGTTATAATTTGGTACTCCCGGATTACCCTCTTCATATTCCCAGAATATGATAATCGTTCCTACCAACCAAACTTCCATTCTATATGAATGCACAATCATCAAGGTTGGTTTTATCTTTAATTCTATTATTATACCAATGTGTTCCCAGAACACTAACATACGTTCCCAGAACGTATCGCAAACCATACTTGGAATATAATCAAGCACCACTCCCGGAGTGTGCATCACGTTCCCAGAACGTATCCAAGAAACCATGTCCTAGACAATGGCCACATTCCCATAATGTGTCATCAAGTAGGTTGCATCAGTTTGGTACTCCTAGAGTACAGGGTCATGTTCCCATTAATTCCATTATTATGACTTAGAAAACACAACTTCTGAATGATATCTTGAGGTATGGCTTTACTCATAAAATTCACCTTTGAATTTAAATTTAACATATGCTCATAGACCTGGATTGAGAGAATATAATCATTGGTATTAGCAACCCTTATTCAAAAACTTAACTTTTATTTTTAAGTTTCAGGTACTAACCGGTTACATCATCACTTAACCGGTTAGAATTACAGACCTGAATATAAAACCACTGATTTCCCAAGAATCTTTTCTTAAATTCTATTCTCAATCCAATAACAAGGTCTTAGCATAACAGAATACCTCAAGTTCAACACATAATATCATTCAAAAGATCTAAGTCATAATCCAATTTTCATTTATGCATAATTTCCTCTTGAAATTATCCTTTGATATTAAGGTATTAACTCATCACCTCCAATCTAAACCAAACAGTGCTCAAACACATAGTTTTAGATTGGTCTTTGTATGAAATTCTAGCTTAAACTTGAGTACAAATGGTAAGGATACTTAGCCAATTTCAGAAATTCATTTTCTTTGAAAATGGACAGTATCTAACCGGTTACAAATTTCGACTAACCGGTTAGATTAGGCAGAACATACACTGAAAAATGAGGTTTTGCATACCATTTTCTACCATACTCAAATCTAACCAATTTCATTCATAAATAGAGTTTACATACCTTAATATTAGTGTGTTCAACCACATAAACATATCTATCTTGCATGCATTCAATTTAGATACTCAAATTGCACATAATTGCACATATTTCACAACTTAATGCATCAATTCACAGAATACCCAAATAAGTCATGAATCCAACATCAATATAGCTTGCATGCATCTAGATAACATTGCTCATAACAATAATTGAGCTCAGATTGGCCTCCAAGCCACTTAACCATTTCAACTTATGCCCTTTGAGTCTCTTGGTGACTCATCCTATATTCTACCACAATTTATTCTCTTTCTAGAAAATAGTAAGCTTCCCCATTACCTCTAAATTGTGCTTGATCCAAAACATTGCAGAGAGAAAGGCTCCAACACAGGTTTCCATTAAATCCACTCCATGCTGATAGAGTTAGACAGGGTACCAAAACCAGGGAATTTGACATGCAAAACCAAATTAAGAATTGGGGGAAATGGTCAAATTGAATTCTCTGCAACATGCACTAGAGGTAGGAACAGATTTGAAACCAAAAGGGTTCGTGTGCTTACCAAAATCGAGCTTCAAAGTCAGCTCCAGAAACCAGAAGCTGAGGTTTGACAACATCAACACCTCAACTTGGCAAGCTTCGTTCTCAAACTCCAGGAACTCTCAACTCACAAACTTTATATCAATACAAAGCCCTTGATGTGAGCTTTGTAACCGTGTATCACTCATGTTCTAACTCTCAGAAACGAAGGAGAATCGCACCAGACGAATCAAGAACCCTAAAAACAGAGTTTCAACCCTTCTATCAGAAAATCAACCCAAATTCATCAACAATTCGGGTTTTTATAGAGAAATCAGACTTGCATGCAAGGCGACACGCGTTCCTCAGCGTGATTTGAGTGGGATTCGTGGCGATTTCTGGATTAATTGGGTGATTACTCATCAAAATCCACTAACCCAGATTCTGAGTTCATCGTGTAACCGGTTACAAAGCCCTTCTAACCGGTTACATGCTGATAAAATTCAAAAATTAATAATTTAATTACTCTTTCTTCAAAAACTCTTTTAATATTGCAATTTGGTCCCAACCCAAGGACTAAATTACAATATTCACATTTTTGTACAAAATAACCATATAAAAATATATCCTATATTTTTATACATAAAAACACATAATGTACAAAAACTAAAACCTTTAAAACTAATATAAATCAATTATAAATTAATTGTTATAATTAATTTCTCGGTTATTTGGGAGACGAAAATTAGGGGTGTTACACTACTCCCCCACTTAAAAGGAATTTCGTCCCCGAAATTCATCTTCTGAAATTTTCCGCTTTTCCAAAGTGTTTTTATACTCGAAACTTCATCTTGTTTCCAAAAATTCGTTCTTTAGGGTCCTCCCCCACTTAAAAGAGTTTCGATATAATCCTTGTATTTTGAAACATTTCAAATAAAACCCTTCAGGAAAAACTTTCCAAACTAAACCACAAGGATTTTTCGTATAAAACTCTTATGTGAAAGAATTTCTTTTAAAAGAAATACTCTTTTGAATAATTCACTTTTCAATCAACTTTTTGGAAAAACTTTTTGGGTTGCGCACTCTGATCTCTCGAGCACGATCAAAGAAACATTTGTATGACTTTATTCCTTAATAATTTGAGACATTAGGGTGATCAGTCCTAATATTCAAACCATTAGTAACAAAATCATTCCTTTCAGATATAATCTTTCGCAAGAAAGACCATACAACAGGTCTTTAAGTTGGATGAACTTAAAGATAGGGTAATTATCACTATCAGACTTAGTTAGATAGTCAAGTTCTAGAGACATTTCCGTTGGGGAGACAAAGATTTGTCCTATCCCGGTGGTTGTTAATCTCTCTAGCCATAACTGATCTTTCTATTTCTGTAGTGTCCACAACGATTTATCACATCCAACTGTGATAAAGGTTTTGATCACAGAAAGATTGAAGTTGAACTTCCAACAGGATATTGATATTCTCAAACGATTAGATTAACGTAATCGAAAACATTTAACTACGTTAACTCAGATTAAAGGAAGAGATAGGGTTGGGTTGTTTACGTCAGGATTACACTCAACTCTCATCTCAGCCGGTGAATTCTTCTCGTGCTGGATTCGCTTGCTGTCCAATCCTTTCTCACCTTTTCTTTCAAGACAATTCGGTGAATAATACTCCAGCTTCCTATAATCGGAATTTACTATTCCCTTAGGTACATCACAACTAAACTCCAAGTGATGTGCACGGATTGATTCCGGTTTTGATCGGATCAATAGTCGGATGGATGGTTTCCAAGCAACTTATGAGAGAGACATGGAACGTCTCATGTTTTTGATGAGGACTTTTGGATCATCTTCCGCACCTCAAGCACCTCCTCCAAGTGAAGACTAGTTACCTTTAGGATTGCATTAGTATCATGTTTTAAGTCTGGTTTTACAAATGTATTTTGGTGGTTTTTGGATGTAATTTGGTTTCATGTATTTTCAGCTTGATTTAAGACATATGGTTATGTACTTTGGCTGGTTACTTTATGATTTTGTAATGAACCTTTTATGAATGAATCTATGTTATTGTTAATTTCAATTATGTTTCATTTATGGTTCATTTTATTTTGGTCAAGTATATGCCTATAAATTGTGCTGAAAAGTAATAATGATTTCTGCCATATTACATAGAGTGTGAAATTTCAGATTTGGATATGGTTCTTTGATACACCTTTGTGAATCATACATAATGAGTTGGATCCTTAAATTCATGTTGTTCTACTTTATTATGGTCCATATGTATATATGTATCCTGCATGATTGGTATTGGCCTTGATTTGATAAGTTTTGGATGTTGCAAAGTGGTCATATCAATTCTGCCATGTTTTTTTTTTGGTATCTGACAGGTACTAACCGATTAGTAGCCTGTGTAACCGGTTAGTGTGACAGTGACAGCAAAATAGTGTGTTTTTCAGTGTATTTTTGATCATTATGTTGTTTATTCAATCTGCACATGGTGAATTATTATTTGATTAATATTTTGGACATGTGTGGTATGCTCTCATGAGGTTTTAGATATAATACATTAATATACATGCATATAATCACTGCAATTTTCAGCTTACACAACTGATTTTTAACAAGCCTTAATAATTCATATATTGTGTAATTGACTGTAAATTTTGTATGACTTTGAAGTATTCCATGTATACATTATGTTTACTCTCTGAAAACTTATTTTTAAATGCATTGAATACAAGTTTTGAAGTCTCAAAGTCAGGATTTTAATTCTGAGTTATGCAGTGTTCTGAATTGCAGAGACTAACCGGTTAGTAGTCTTTGTAACCGGTTAGTAACTGACAGTTAGCAGATTTCTTTTATTAATCTGTTTTCTTTCACTTTTGGCAATATTTTATACTTCTTATATGCTTTTTGATCATGCCAAAAGGGGGAGAAAGGTGTTGTTTTGTTCTTTTATGCAGGGGGAGAAGAGTTGTTGATATCTTCAACATATTTTCAAGGCTTATGTTGAGGGGGAGCATTGATTCATTCTATGAAGTTTGAAGCAAAAGGAAAGCAAATGTTCTTTAATCAACAACAAATTCAAAACAATGTTTGTCATCATCAAAAAGGGGGAGATTGAAGAATCCATGTGTATGAAGCTATGTTTTGATGAGGAAAACATTGTGATGAAATCAAGTGAAAGCAAAACTAAACATTGTGATGAAGTCAAGTGAAAGCAAGTCTCCCAAAGAACAAAAGCAACAATGTTCAAGAGCTAAATGTTACAAAGAAAAGATAAAGAGAAGAAGAAAACAAATTTTACAAGAAGAGAGAATCAACTAATCTCTAGACAAGCAAGCAAGGAATCAAAGTTTCATAGAGTTATTTTATATTTTGCTTTGAGTCCTTAGGTTGTTGGGTAGAGTTAGTTTTGGGTAGTGAATCTCAATTAATTAATTTTGATCAAATTAATTTTGAGTTTCATAAAACAAATTAATTAAAATATGTTGATGCATATTTTTCAAAAATGTTTTATAAATATTTTTAGGATGCATCAATAAGTGGCTTAATATTTTAATTAAGGTTGAAAAGAATTGGTTTTAATAGTTAAAGTTTTGAAAATATTTTTTGCTAAATTAGAAAACAAAAGTTACAGTGACTAACCGGTTAGTCATACCCAGTAACCGGTTAGTGACTGTTAAGTTTGTTAAAAATTCAGTTTTATGTTTTCATTCTTTATGGGTATCTATATAAACCATTCTTACACCTTAATGAAAATATAGAATCATTCAAATACTTTTTACATTCAAAAAAACAAGCCACACATTCTCTCTTAGATTAAAAAGATCAAAAGCTTTCTTTCACATCTTGTTATCATCTTTTCTACAAACACAAGAATCTCATAATCAACTTGTTCATTGTTATTTGATTGAGATTCATTAGGTTCTGATTTTCTGTAATTCTATGGTGTTGTAATCATTGCATTCAAGGCAAAATAGTCTACAACAAATTGAAGATCAAAGGAAGTCTTGATTGAGGAACAATCAAGCAAAGGAAGTCTTGATTAAGGTGTAATCAAGCAAAGTGAAGGTTTCTTGGTTGAGGAATAATCAAGAAATTGAAGAAGTCTAAGTGGATAGAGATTCACATAGCAAGAGGATAGAATTAGAAGATCAAGGAGGGTTGCATAACAAGAGTGAGGTATCTCTTGGTAGCTATCAAGTGAGGAATCTTGAGAGGCTTAGCTTGTAATCAAGGATCTTTAATTCTAGTGAAGAAATCTCTCTTTGTTGAAGAGGGGACTGGATGTAGCTCTCAAGTGGGTGAGAGTGAACCAGGATAAATCTCTTGTGCAGTATCTCTTCCCTAATCTCTTTAATTTCTGCATTATTCATTGCTCTTGCATAAAAACCTAGAAAAGGGATTTTCAAATTAATTGAATCAATTAGTTAGTAATTGTACAAATTAATTTGGGTAAAATCATTTTAAAACATCTGTTTAATTGTTTTAATTCTTGGGTTGAAGTATTTCTGCGTTTTACTCTGAGTTCTTGATTGAATTGCAATTATATTCAAAACTGGTTTAGATACTAACCGGTTAGTAAGCTTAGTAACCGGTTAGTCACTGATACATTGGTTAAAGAAATTCTGTTTTAACCACGTTTTGTTTGTACTTTGCGAAAATTGTTCAAGGTTGTTCAAGGTTGTTTTAACACCTATTCAACCCCCCTTCTAGGTGTTCTTACGTGTTCATACTATACCACTTGTATTCCAACAGATTGCTCATCAAAATCCACTAACCCAGATTCTGAGTTCATCGTGTAACCGGTTACAAAGCCCTTCTAACCGGTTACATGCTGATAAAATTCAAAAATTAATAATTTAATTACTCTTTCTTCGAAAACTCTTTTAATATTGCAATTAGGTCCCAACCCAATGACTAAATTACAATATTCACATTTTTGTACAAAATAACCATATAAAAATATATCCTATATTTTTATACATAAAAACACATAATGTACAAAAACTAAAACCTTTAAAACTAATATAAATTAATTGTTATAATTAATTTCTCAATTATTTGGGAGACGAAAATTAGGGGTGTTACAATGATTACCACGAGCAATGTTGGATGTTTTATTAGGAAAAAGTTTGCTATTCAAACTGAAGACGGGAAGTGGAAATACAAAATGGAAAAATTTTGTGGCATTCAAAATCAATGATGATGAAGAAGAAATAAAAAAAATTCATATCTGAATCAAAAGTCGAACATGTTTCATATTATATGCTTCCGATTTCTAAATACTACTTATTACTATATAAAGATCGAAACATAATCTTTGGAATTCAATTTGAAACTTCAAGATTCAAAGCGTAAGGATATATTTACCAATGAAAGCACAAGCACAATGCAACAAGACTATGTTCAAATTGTGAACATTTTTTGAATATCAATTATACTAGGTTGTTAAATTATATAAGTTAAAAGGTTATCTAAAGGTCAATAAAATAGAATTTAGTAAATATAAATTATACATTTATGACTTTGGTTCAAATACAAGTGAAAATGAATTAGCACATTTTTTTAATATCAATAACACTAGGAAAATTAAACTATATGTAAATTAAAAAGTTCTCTAAAGGTCAATAAAATAAAATTTAATAGATATAAATTGTACACGTTCAGGACTCTAGCTCAAATAAAGGTGAAAATAAATAAGTTCTCTTAATTTGAAAACTAAAGCATCAAAAGGGGAGACAGAACAATATCAAGATATCGAGTTTGACGTCTAAAACTTGACTAACAAGACCTTAAAGACAATCAAAAGAGTGAAGAAAGCAAAAAAAAATACCTAACTGGATCTTAAGAATTTTTTTTATTAAATAAAATTTGATCAGGCTATCATGAATTGAATTTGATGTATTAAATTTCTTATGCACTATTTCATAATAAAAAAAAGGTTAACTTGACATTAAATATGTCTTCGTGATAAAAAAAAAATATTATATTACTCGTGCATTGCAGAGGCTAAACCTTAGTTATCAATAATTTTTAAAAATAAAAACAAAAAGAGTTTTCGCAAAGCAAGTATTCCTTAAAGTTTTATGGCTTATTTAATATTTTAGTCCCTGAACTTAGGTGCTCTATTGGAATTGGTCCTTAAACTTTTTTTTCGATGTTTTGGGTCCCTCAACTTTGTTTAATTTTTGGAAATAGTCCTTTCGTCATTTAAGTGATGATATAGCCGACGACATGTCATGTCACTTTCACAATATCGACGAGTGACATGTTATATAGAGCCAGGGACACTACATGATTTTTTTTTATTAAAAAATATTTTCTTTTAAAATTTATTTAAGGATTCGATCTTCTTTAAAAAAAATACAATTCAAATAATTTAAAAAATTCACGTGGCATCATCTGGTACGTTACCTATCATTGTGGCGAAGTTGACATGACATATCCTCGATCATATCATCACTTAAGTGATGAAAAGATCATTTCCAAAATTTGAGCAAAATTTAGGGACTCAAAGCATCGAAAAAAAGTTTAAGGACCAATTCCAAAAGAACATCTAAGTTCAGAGAGTAAAAAACTTACATGAACTAAGATTTATTGATGATTTCATCCTCTGCAACAATAGCGGATCCGAAAGCCAAACTGATAAATATTGGTCAAAGATTAATCGCAGGCCACCGATAATGACTCTATCTTTGTTTTCCTCCAATGCAAACTTCAAAATGAAATTGTCCTTGACAGTGGCAACCACCTTGAAACCTCCCTTAAGCTTAAATACACATGGTTAAATAGCCAATACTCTTGCCAAGATATTTAACTACAAGAACATCTCTGAACAACAAACAGGATTCCTAAAACACCCCTTCATCGTTATAACACTTAGACAATAATTATTGATCATCTTCATAATTATTATGAAAAAGGTTCTTTTCAATGAGGTCTAGCTTGAACATTTAGGGAACTAGAGTCTTCACACCAATAATATGATATTTGTCACTTGTTTTAGGCAAAGGTACTCTATCGCCACCATCCATGTCTGGCAATTTAGTGGGAATTATGTCTGCTGAACGAGTTATAAAGAAAACCATAGGCTTCATCACTATCGCAAGTGTACCTTTATTCATAGTTAACAACAATTTAACAGCACTTAAAAAAAAATAAAATCCGTTGACACCAGGTGTAAAACTTGGTCACTTACACTTTCACATAATTTTTTTATATATTATGAAATTTATCAATCCAACCGTTAAATTATATGGTATTATCAAGTAGATCAAGTCTACAAAATTTCATAGAACATAAAAATGATTTGATACTTCATCCGACTATTCTATTTTAACGAATAATACGTTATTTAAAATATAAGTAAATATGCATTATTAGATTACAAACCTATGAATCTCCGAATGATCTGAAATTTGGTATGTATGATCGTCATGATAATACCATATAATTAAACGGTTAGATTGACAAATTTCATAATATATAAAAAGTTATGTAAAAGTGTAAGTGACTAAGTTTTACACTTAGTGTCAACGGATCCTAACTCTTAAAAAAAAGGGTAAAACCCAAATTTTAAATTTTTTATGTTAAATTACTCATTTGGTCCCTTGTTTTATTTTTCATTATCAAATGGGTCTCTCTTTTTTTATTAGGTATTATATTCGTCATTCAAGTTTCTATTAGTATGCACGGTTCGTCCTAAACGTAAAATGCTCATAATAGAGTTATTGTTCAATCTACATGGACCAATATGATATATACACATAGGATGAACAGTGACACTATCATGAGCATTTGACATTTATGACGACCAATGAAAACAACGTGAAAAAATTGAAGGACAAATATGATATAAAAAACGTGAAGGATCAATTTGATAGCGAAAAATATGGTAAGAAATCAAATGAGTAGTTTAACCACTTTTTAAACTTGTACTCTACCCTTATAGCACAGAGCGTGAAACCCAAAAAGGTTGACAAGGTAAAAAACCAAATAAGCAATTTAGCCATTTTTAAACTTTTACGGTATTCGCCCATAGCACGAAGCGTAGGGTTTTTATTTTGCCACCCCAAGGTCTATGGATGTCATCCCAATTATTAAAAAAATACTTATTATGCCCTTTTAAAAAAAAAAATTTGACACGGGTCGTAGAGGGTACTTACGACCTGCAGGTCGCAGCACCCCCTTACGACCATTTTAAAAACTAAATTTTGATACAAGTCGTAAGCAGAAGGTCGTAGTACCTGATTACGACCAATTCAAAAACACAGTTTTTGATTGGGTCGTAAGGGGGTGTTACGACCTGCAGGTCGTAGCACCTGATTACGACTCATTCAAAATCTAAGTTTTTGATTGGGTCGTAAGGGGGTGTTACGACCTATAGGTCGTAGGTACCCCCTACGACCCGTGTCAAAACATAACCCCCGGTTTTATGACTTTCTCTCTCACACACTTCTCACACTTTACAAACCTCTTGCAAATTCAGTTTCACAATCTCCCTCTTGGTGGTTTCGCAATCCGTTCTTCCCTCAACAAGCATTGATTCAACCTTGTTCTTCCCTCAACAAACATTTTTACGGTATGTGTCTTTTTTTTTGTACTTTTTTGTTCTTCCCTCAACAAGCATTGTTTTAATTATGTACTTTTTTTTAATGTTATTACTGATTGTGTTGGGTTGTCATGGTTCTTCTTTTAGTTTAGTGATTAGTTTTAAAAATAGAGAGAAATCTGAACCCTAGATTTTTCATTAAGATTTCAAAAAAAAAAATTGTTTAGATTTTACTGCTTATATTTGAAAATTGTGTTTACTTCTTAGATTTCATAAAAAAAATATGTTAATTTTTCTGTCATGGTTTGATGTGTTCTGTTGTCAGTGTGAAATAGCCAGGTCGTAACCGTGTGTTACCACTTCTGGTCGTGACCCAGTGTTACGACCTGGCCTTTTTTTTTTTTACTTTTTTTAATTCATTTTATAATAATTAAATTTTTTCCTTTAATAAAAATAATTTTTTTAGGTTACTTTAATAATAACCAACTTTTTTTTGCCTTTAATAATAATGAATTCGTTATTTTTTTAAATTCTCTAACAAGCTTATTGAAATAAGAAGAAAAAAAACTTAAAGAGAAGGTCATACTAACATGTATTTCTTAAGCAATTGTATTTATATTGAATCAAGTATTTTTTATGGAGTTATAAAACTGTTATGTGGTTAGAAAACTTGGTTATAGAAACCCACATCCATGGGTTAGGATAATAAGTATATTTTCATTGGATGATACTTGGTTATCTTCTAAATAAGTATATTTTAGGAATAAGGAATATACTTATTAAAATACTTATAATTTACAATTTGTATTAATGTTGCTTTGATACCATTAAATGTTGCTTTGAACTCAATAAGTATATTTTAGGAGTAAGGAAATATTGTGATTGATGTTTGAGATCCTTTCAAACATATAAAATTAAATATATACTAATATTATGTTGAGTTAATATTAAAGTTGTTTTGTTTTTTCTTTTCAGATGGCATCCCGCGATGACTCTCCTCCTCGTCCTCCTCCGAGAAACCGTCCCAGTGCATCGCATCGTAAGCGTCTTAATGATGCACGTGCTGCAGCACAGGCAGAGGCGGCGGCAGTAGCAGCAGCTGGGTATTTGAATGTCAACGACAACGAACCAAAGGTAAATGTAGGGGAATCAGACGACGACGTCGACGACCCTCAGAATGAGACATTATTGACTACTTACAGCGGCCACAGGGCCAAGCAGATATGAAGACGAAATGTAAGCATATTTAATTTAAATGTAATATCCTTTGAAATTTTTTTAATTAAATTGCATAACTAATTATTATCTCCTACTTGCAGGATCTTGGTCCTTTGAATCGGTTTTTTAACCGGATATTTGGGTTGAAGCCCTTGGCTGAGTTACCAGAACAAGTTCGTACACTTGTTCTGGGTTCTGGACTTGCGCCTCTAATCGATTCGTCATTTCACATGACGGATAGGCGCATACTCAGCTCATTTGTGGAGCGGTTCTATGGTATGAACATTGATATCATCTTGCAGTGTTCTTATGATCTTTGTGTTCTTCATCTTCGTCTTGATCTAGATTAATAGGGTTAGTTGTGACGATCCGACTTTCTATTCGTAATAAAATACTTATATTCGAAAATGTGAAGAGAAACCTGATGAGTTGCATTATCCACATTCCATCATCCAGAACTCACCTCAGTCATCAGTTCCCCACTGATTTCCAGTTGAGTTTTCCATGAATTCATCATCCGCCACCGGATTAGCATCCTCCACCGGGTCCTCATCCTCTACGGGATCCTCCTCCTCCTCTTCCTCCTCACGTGCCGGATCAGATGGCACATAAACTGGAGTCCGAGATCGAGCTCTAGAGGAAGGACGAGAGGGAGCAGGAACCTCCAAAATGATTCTTTCCTCAGAGGGTGATGGACTTGGTGGAAGGGTGCGTCTCGGAAAACGTCTTGGTGGTGGTGGTGGTGTCCCATGGTGAAACACAAAATTTGGTGGAATGTGCATAATGTACATCATTGGGATCCTCGTACGACGCGGATGCATCCGGGACCAAGGGTTTGGGTGACGGAAAATGACTTCCACGTCCCCTTCGTACGTGGCCCGGTGCTCCTCAAAATTCCACTCGCAATTAGGGAGCAGCCTCATTTCCACACACATCATATTCCTTGCCATGTCCTACAAACAAGGGATTAGGAGTGAGCCATAGCTAAATACAGTAACAAATGATCATAACAGAGGCTAAAAATAACAAGCACATATAAACAGATAGCATCCAGAATGCAAGTATATATATATGCTCAAGCTCGTTTAACACATGTTAAATTTCATTGGTGACATGATGCATGTGTAAATTCAATGCTCCTAATTATGGTGATTATATTTTGATGATGACAAAGTAATTAACAAATCAAGTCTTGAAGTCATTGCAACATTCACAACAACAACAAGTCAAGAAAAGAAGACAAGTGCCCAATCATTCTCAATCAAATATTATTGTAAATTTCTAATTTATTTTGAGAGTGGTTGAGAGTGGGTAGAAATAGTTAGTCTCCTCTAGGAATAAAATTTTATATGACTATTAGGTTGAGATTAACTAAAATTAATACTTGAGAGGAAAAATAAAATTGAAAATTAATTTTTCTCATGTCTGATCAAAATACTCGAGTATTTTGAGAAAGACTCGAGTATATACTCGAGTATTTTGTAAAACACTCGAGTATTTGTGCCAGGTCAGCAAATATGACCGTTAGTCTTGTTCGTGCACCAATTCACTCGTGATCGACCAAAAAGACTCGAGTATTTACCAAAAGACTCGAGTATTTTTGTCCAGTCAGCAAAAATGAACGTTGGAGAGACTCAAAAACCCAATTGAGGGCATTTGAGTCTCATCCAACCCAAGAGAGCATTTCAGAACCTTATTGTAAAATTTCTCTTTGAATTTGTGCAAGAACAAACAAGACAACAAGATCATATTGATTCAAGCTTTCTTAATTTCCTCTTCTCAAGTGTTAATTCCCAAAAAGCTCAACTTCTCACTCATATTGTCATTTTATTCCAAGTTGAGTTTTAGGCCTCAATTCTTACATTGAGTTGTGCTTATTTGTGCTAATCCATTGGGAGATTAGTAATACACATACAAAAAGCTTGATTGTTCAAAGTCTTGGATTGGTCCCAAGCAAACCCTAAGTGGCTTAGGGTGTTGGAGTCTTGAGAGGTTCTCAAGCACAAGACTAGGAGGTTCCTAGCCCGGTGGAGTTTCTTGAAGGGAGTCCAAGGAAGCTTTGTGAAGAGTTCTTCAATCACCGGAATCAAATTGGGGTAGAAATCAAGAGTTTGGTACACTCTTGAAGGGTTAGGTTGAGTGAGGCCATTCTCAAGCAATCCTTTGTAATTTCTAACAATTTGATTATTAGTAGAAACTCCTAAGTGATTAGGAGGACTGGATGTAGCTCATTGTTGGAGTGAACCAGGATAAAATTGCTTGAGTGGTGCTTTATTGCTTTTAATCTACTTTCTAACTCAATCTACTTTAATCATTTCAAGCAATTAGGATTTATACAATTAGGTAGCAAGTTCAAGGAATCCTAGTGTTAAAAGTAATTTAGATTGCTTGCTATTCTGTTGGATAAGTTCCTGTTTAGTATTGAATTGATTTGAGATAAATTGTTGAATTTTCGTTTTTGTTTTTACTGCTATCTGATAGGAAAAACTCGAGTATATTCAGAAAAACTCGAGTTGTTCATCACTGAAAAACTCGAGTATTTCACAAAAGACTCAAGTATTTCGTGTCTGATTCCAGAAAATTCAGTCTTAGCTCCATTCTTCAATTATCATTCGAATTATTTGGTATTAGTGCTTCAAATTACTATTCACCCCCCCCCCCCTCTAGTATTTGCTTAGCCTGCTTGTTGGTTTCCAACAAGTGGTATCAGAGCTCGGTCGAAAGATCGAGTGTAACAACTTTTTCGAAAAAGATCCTTTTTGGAAACTAAATGGGCTCTAGCAATAACTTTGGTGGAGAAGGAGCTTCAATAAACTGTCCTCCACTATTTAATGGTGAAGGATATGTTTATTGGAAAACTCGCATGAAAGTTTTTATTGAAGCAATTGATATGGATATTTGGGATGCAATTGAAAATGGTCCTTTCATTCCCAAAAAGAAAATAAATGAAGAAATTGTTGAAATTCCAAGGAGTAGTTGGAATGATGATGAAAAGAGGAAAGTCTCATTTGATTTAAAAGCTAAAAACATCATCTTTTCGGCTCTATCCCATGATGAATTTTATAGAGTTTCCCAATGTAAATCGGCAAAAGAAATGTGGGATATCTTGCAAGTCACACATGAGGGAACAAGTGAGGTTAGAGATGCAAGATTAAATTCTCTAACTCACGAATATGAATTGTTCCACATGTTGCCAAATGAAACCATTAGTGACTTGCAAAAGCGATTCTCTCACATAGTCAATCATTTGATTTCCTTAGGAAAAGTATTTCGCAATGGTGAAACTACTAACAAAATTCTAAGATGTCTTGATAGGAGTTGGCAACCCAAGGTAACCGCCATCAAGGAATCAAGAGACATAAATAGCATGGACTTAGCCACATTGTTTGGCAAACTCCAAGAGCATGAGATGGAACTTACAAGACTTGGGATGCATGAGGAATCGGACAAAAAGAAAAAGGGCATAGCACTCAAAGCTTCAACTAAAGCTACAAAAGAAGTTGAAGAATGCTCTGCAAGTGAAGATTCCGATGGTGAACCTAATCAAGAAGAATTTGGGATGTTTGTGAAAAGGTTCAACAAATTCTTCAAAGGGAAGAAAGGTGGCTCTTCATCCAAATTCAAGAGAACCAAAGACTCCAAACAAAAAGAAAAGAGTACCAATGATGGAGTTAAGTGTCATGAATGTGGTGGGGTTGGTCATATTAGAATGGAATGTGCCACATTCTTGAAGAAGAATGACAAGAAGACCCAAGAGACCAAGGGGAAGCGTGCATACATTGTTTGGGATGCACCGGAGAAGAGCAATGAATCATCTTCAAGTAGTTCTGGTGATGAAAATGCAAACCTTTGTCTCATGGCCAAGAACAACCATGAGTCCTCATCAAGAGCTAACCATGACATGAGTGAAAGTGATGATGAGGTAACCTCTAGTTCTTCTTGTTCCACTTCAATCTCCATTTCATATGATGATTTACAAGAAGCCTACAATGAAATGTTAATTCAATGTAAAAGGCTTGCTAAAATTAATAAGGAAAAAGGAAAGAAAATTTTGGAGTTTCAACAAGAAATTGATGAATTACAAAAATCTATAAATGAGTTGAAACTTCAAAATGAATCCTTGGAACTTATTAATTCTAGTCATCAAAGTGATTGTGCAAATCATGAGGAGATCATCACTCCATGTGAGAGATGTGATGAACTTGAAAAAGAAGTGAAAGAGTTGAAAAACAAACTCACAATCTCACATAGTGATAGAAACCTCAACCGGTTGTTGAACTCTCAAAGACATAATCACAACAAAACCAGTTTAGGATATGTTCATAAAAAGGACAAAAAGTACAAGGTGGTTGGAACATTTTCTAATAAAAATTCATCAAAGAGACCAACTTTTACTTATTGTGGAAAAGTTGGACATATCAACATTGAGTGCCATATTAAGAAGTTTGAAATGAAAAAGGGCACTTATATGTGGATTAAGAAGGGAGAAAGTCCCAACACTAACCCTAAGGGACCCAACATTGTTTGGGTACCCAAAGTGAACAAGTGATTTCATTTTTTAGGTGTGTCTTCGAACGGGAAAACAATTGTGGTATCTTGATAGTGGACGTTCGAAGCACATGACGGGAGATAAGCGGCACTTCATTGAGCTTACTCCAAAGGAAAAGGGTTATGTCACTTATGGGGACAACAACAAAGGCAAAATCCTTGGTATTGGTAAAATCGGAAACTCTTCAAACTTGATTATTGATAATGTGCTCTATGTTCAAGGATTAGAACATAATCTCTTGAGCATAAGCCAATTATGTGATATTGGTAATCATGTAGTTTTTACCTCTACCCGTTGCCTCATTAAAAGTGACAAATATGAATCAATCAAATTTGTTGGTAGAAGGTCAAATAATACTTACTTAGTTGATTTGAACAAAGTCACTTCTTTGGTATCTACTTGTTTAGTGAGCAAAGAAAATGACACTTGGTTATGGCATCGTAGGACCGCTCATATAAATGTAAACCAATTGAAGAAAATACAATCTAAAGATCTAGTAGTTGGTTTACCAAAGCTAAATTTTTCTATTGAAGGTGTTTGTTCTCCTTGCAAGAAATGTAAACAAACCAAAAACACCTTTGGATCAAAATTGGTGATGTCCACATCAAGGCCATTAGAAATGCTTCATATGGACTTGTTTGGACCATCACAAGTAAAAAGCTTTGGTGGCAACTATTATGCATTGGTGATTGTTGATGACTTCTCTAGATTTACATGGACTCTATTTTTAACTACTAAGAGTGAGACCTACAAATCTTTTAAACATCATGTCAAACTTTTGCAAAACCAAGTAAATCAAAAAGTAATTATTATTCGTACCGATCATGGTGGTGAATTCGAAAACCACAAATTTGATAGATTTTGTGCTAAAAATGGTATTGAGCACCAATTCTCCGCACCAAGAACTCCGGAACAAAACGGAGTGGTAGAGCGGAAAAATAGGGTGCTAGAGGAACTTGCTAGAACCATGTTAAATGATTCTCAAGTACCTCAATATTTTTGGGCCGATGCCGTCAATACGGCTTGTTATGTTTTAAATCGTATTTTGATAAGGCCCTCTTTGGATAAAACCCCCTTTGAACTTTACAAGGGAAGAAAGCCAAATATATCTCATTTTCATGTCTTCGGATGCCAAGTTTTTGTTTTAAATAATGGAAAAGAACACCTTGGCAAGTTTGATTCCAAATCCGATGAAGGCATATTTTTAGGCTATTCTTCTCATAGTAAAGCTTATAGAATTTTCAATAAAAGAACTTTAACTATTGAGGAATCAATTCATGTGGTTTTTAATGAGTCTTCGAAAGAAGATAGTGTTTTATGTGATGCTAGTGAAGATGGCATTGATTTTTCAAAAGAAGAAAAAGAGAGAGAGAAATCAAAAGTTGATGAAGGAGAAGTAAGGGAAGAACTTCCTCCAACTTGGAAATCGGTCAAGGCTCATCCTATAGACAATGTCATAGGAGATATGTCAAAGGGAGTACTTACTCGTAAGTCTATTCAAAACATTTGCCACTATGTCTCTTTTGTTTCTCAAATTGAACCCGATTCAATTAAAAAGGCCATTGAGGATGATCATTGGGTTCTTGCTATGCAAGAAAATTAAACCAATTTGAAAGAAATGAAGTTTGGGATCTAGTCCCTAAACCCGATGATCATACCATAATTGGTACTAAATGGATTTATAGAAACAAACTTGATGAATCCGGGTTGATTATAAGAAACAAAGCTAGACTAGTAGCTCAAGGGTACAACCAAGAGGAAGGCATCGATTATGATGAGACCTTTGCTCCGGTTGCACGTCTTGAAGCTATCCGAATTTTACTTGCTTTTGCTTCAATCATGAAATTCACTTTATATCAAATGGATGTTAAAAGTGCTTTCTTGAATGGGTTTATAAATGAAGAAGTGTATGTCAAACAACCCCCCGGTTTTGAAAATAGTAAATTTCCAAACCATGTTTATAAATTGAAAAAGGCACTCTATGGATTGAAACAAGCTCCTAGAGCTTGGTATGATCGATTGAGTTCCTTTCTATTAGAAAACAAGTTTCAAAGAGGGAAGGTTGATAATACACTATTTATTTATAAAACCAAAGATGACATATTGTTAGTACAAATTTATGTTGATGATATCATTTTCGGTGCTACTAACGTGTCTCTTTGTAGAAAGTTCTCAAATTTGATGAAAAAGGAATTTAAAATGTCAATGATGGGAGAACTCAATTTCTTCCTAGGCTTACAAATAAAGCAAGTCAAGGAGGGGATATTTGTGCATCAAGGGAAATATTGCAAAGAGCTCCTTGAGAAATTCGGATTGGAAGAATGCAAGGAAGCCTACACTCCAATGAGCACATCATGCTACCTAGACAAGGATGAAAAAGGTACACCGGTTGATGTTAGTAAGTATAGGGGTATGATAGGTAGTCTCCTATATCTCACTGCATCTAGACCGGATATTATGTTTAGTGTATGCATGTGTGCCAGATTTCAAGCTAATCCTAAAGAATCTCACCTATCCGCAGTTAAACATATATTTAAGTATCTAAAAGGAACAATTAACACTGGTTTATGGTATCCTGCTGATGCCAATCTTAGTTTAGTTGGTTACTCGGATTCCGACTTCGCGGGATGCAAGCTTGATCGCAAAAGCACCAGTGGTACTTGCCATTTCTTGGGAAGTTCATTGGTGTCTTGGTTTTCGAAAAAAGCAAGCTTGTGTTGCCCTTTCTACTGCCGAAGCGGAATATATCGCAGCCGGTAGTTGTTGTGCTCAACTGTTATGGATGAAACAACAATTATCGGATTTTGGTTTGAAGCTTGAAAATATTCCGATTAGATGCGATAACACGAGTGCAATCAATTTAACTAAGAATCCGGTGTATCACTCAAGAACTAAACACATTGAAATAAGACATCACTTTTTAAGAGATCATGTACAAAAGGGTGATTGCACAATTGAATTTGTTGGTACCACAAATCAATTAGCCGACATTTTTACAAAACCTCTATCAAGGGACACCTTTTATCATATTAGGAGAGAACTTGGTATTTTAGATGAAGCTAATATAGGCTAATTGCATTGTGTGTCATTTTTGGAAAATCACCATATTAGTCTTACTCTAATGTGTTATCGATTCTTGGTTAAATTGTCCTTGATGATATTTAAAATTGTATGTGTTAATTGTGTGTGATTCTGTACTGTATTCCAAGTTGGTAGTGAAGCATTAGTGTTTGATTTGTGTTTGGTCTTTTAAAACTGAGTTTTTACTTTCTGTTCTGTCAAAATACTCGAGTTTTTCCAATAACACTCGAGTATATTAATTCAAAATTAAATCAGTTTTAAATTGAAAAAGTTTTTAATCAGGGTCTGATAAAAATACTCGAGTGTTTTTCACAACACTCGAGTCTTTCGAAACCCCCAACTTTTGAACTTTCAGACCAAACTCGAGTATTTTCCAAAAACTCGAGTATTTTGCGTTTTCCTGAAATTTGAGCTTTCGGACCAAACTCGAGTTTTTCAGTTTTTACTCGAGTTTTCTGGGAAATCTGGGCTGAGTCACGAACGACTCGAGTATATCCTAAAGAACAACTCGAGTATTGATGAATATACTCGAGTATTTTGGAACGTTTATATATACTCTCAGCATTCCAGACTCGAGTTTCTGCGACCCCTTTCTCTTCTCTCTCGGTTTTCTCATATCTCTCTCCTCAAAACTCCGTTTTTACTCAAATTTTTGCCAAATCTTACTAGTTTTACATCCTCTAATCACTTTTCTACCATTATTTCAACGATTTTCAACACTTTTCAACCTCAAATCCGTCACCCCCTTTTCAAACCCTAACTTTCCAAAACTTCAATTTTCACATCAATTCCTCTATGGCTTCATCATCTGGTAAAGGAAAGAGAGTAAGGATTGTCGAATCATCTTCCGAGGAGGAAATTCCGGAGTTCTATCAAGAAGATGAATGCTTGGAACGGTTGGAAGGCTTTGCCACTAGAGAGTTCGGAGTTATCACATGGATCAACAGTGCATTCCTTGAAAGTAAGGGTTTCTCGTTTGTTACTAACCTTAGGTATCAAAAACTTATTCAATTTCTGGAATTTAATGGCTCTATATATCCTAGGTTAGTTAGAACCTTTTATGCGAACCTTAGGCTACATAATGATGTCATAGAATCCATGGTTGAGGGTGTTAGATTCAAAATTAGCGCTAAGGACCTTTTTGTTGCTTTTGGGACTACACGACACGGGGACAATTCTTTAAAGGCAGATGCGGACGGAATTTTTCAAAGTTGTTTGCGCCCCGGTCGTGTATGGACCGAAGGAGTTAAGCATTCCTCATTTATGACTGTCCAAACTAGGGTGTTGCACTATATAGTCTGCCATCAGTTAGTGCCTCAAACCTCACCCAATTATGCTAAGCCCATAAACAATGAACTTAGGCTTCTTAGTGCCATCCTGAACAATGAGAAGCTGAATTGGTCTCGCATAATTTTGGATCGAATGCTACTTGCTGCAAAATCTAAACACCCGAAAACCTTACCTTATGCCATGCATGTGTGTTTCCTGTTGAGTTACTTCAAGGTGCCTATCCCACGGAATGAAGAGAAAAAGACTCTTCATGTTAACCAGCACTGCCTCAACAAAGGTACCTTGAGTCATCAAGACATGGCGTTTCATGAACCCTCTGGCCAATACCTGTACAGATCTGACATAGCTGAGTTGGAGAGGGTTGCAAATGTTGCAGCTCGACAAGGGGTGGATGCTCACCAGATGGAAGAGGAAGCTGCAGCATTTGCACAGGCTGAAGGAGGGGACCCTATTGAGAATCAGATTAATTTTGATGACTTTACTGGATCTCAATCTGGGTTTGATAACTTGGGCTGGCGAGACAATGTTATCACACGGCTGGACACTTTAGATGGGAGGATGGACTCTCTTGTGCATGCTATGGACGCCCAGCGTGATGATTTTGTTAGCCTGAACACTAGGATGAGTGCAGAGTCTGCCATGTTTTATTCTCATTTGGATCAGCACTCGGCCCAGCTTAATTCCCGCCTGGACAAGCAGTCAGAGCAGATAAACCGCCGGTTTGATGAGATGATGGCGGCCTTCTCTCGGTTTTATCCTCCTCCAGATGATCCAGCTCCTTCGATGTTTTTATGATGTTGACCTTTGCAGTCTATCTTAGTTTTCATTCTGTTTTTATCATGTTGGTCTTTGTTACATTTTCTGTATTTTGAGAACTTGATGTTTTGAGACTTTGGGTTTATTATTGCTCCTTTGATTTGGACCTTTTATGATGTTATTATGTTAATGAATTTGGTTTTCATTATGGTGTTTGTGCAAAGCTTCAGGGGGAGCTCTTTATTTTTATTATTAAGTCTATTTTTTTTTTTTTGCATAGTTGGTTATGGGGTTTTCCAATTATGCACCTCTCCTCCCTTGATCTTTTTTTTTAAATTGTTACATCTTTTTGGCGTATGACAAAAAGGGGGAGAGATGTCATACACTTGTCTTGATATTGTTGCACCTAAATTTTTCTAATTATGGTATATACTCTAATACCATAGGCTTGGTGCTAAAATTAAATTGTCATAACCTCTTGCACAAGCTGAATTTTTAGATAGGTGAAAAGTATCATATAGTGAGGGGGAGTTGCATCTTCAAGTGGATTCAAGCTCAACAAATGGTACAAGTGTTAATTATTTTGTCATCACCAAAAAGGGGGAGATTGTAAATTCAATGCTCCTACTTATGGTGATTATATTTTGATGATGACAAAGTAATTAACAAATCAAGTCTTGAAGTCATTGCAACATTCACAACAACAACAAGTCAAGAAAAGAAGACAAGTGCCCAATCATTCTCAATCAAATATTATTGTAAATTTCTAATTTATGTTGAGAGTGGTTGAGAGTGGGTAGAAATAGTTAGTCTCCTCTAGGAATAAAATTTTATATGACTATTAGGTTGAGATTAACTAAAATTAATACTTGAGAGGAAAAATAAAATTGAAAATTAATTTTTCTCATGTCTGATCAAAATACTCGAGTATTTTGAGAAAGACTCGAGTATATACTCGAGTATTTTGTAAAACACTCGAGTATTTGTGCCAGGTCAGCAAATATGACCATTAGTCTTGTTTGTGCACCAATTCACTCGTGACCGAACAAAAAGACTCAAGTATTTACCAAAAGACTCGAGTATTTTTGTCCAGTCAGCAAAAATGAACGTTGGAGAGACTCAAAAACCCAATTGAGGGCATTTGAGTCTCATCCAACCCAAGAGAGCATTTCAGAACCTTATTGTAAAATTTCTCTTTGAATTTGTGCAAGAACAAACAAGACAACGAGATCATATTGATTCAAGTTTTCTTAATTTCCTCTTCTCAAGTGTTAATTCCCAAAAAGCTCAACTTCTCACTCATATTGTCATTTTATTCCAAGTTGAGTTTTAGGCCTCAATTCTTACATTGAGCTGTGCTTATTTGTGCTAATCCATTGGGAGATTAGTAATACACATACAAAAAGCTTGATTATTCAAAGTCTTGGATTGTTCCCAAGCAAACCCTAAGTGGCTTAGGGTGTTGGAGTCTTGAGAGGTTCTCAAGCACAAGACTAGGAGGTTCCTAGCCCGGTGGAGTTTCTTGAAGGGAGTTCAAGGAAGCTTTGTGAAGAGTTCTTCAATCACCGGAATCAAATTGGGGTAGAAATCAAGAGTTTGGTACACTCTTGAAGGGTTAGGTTGAGTGAGGCCATTCTCAAGCAATCCTTTGTAATTTCTAACAATTTGATTATTAGTAGAAACTCCTAAGTGATTAGGAGGACTGGATGTAGCTCATTGTTGAAGTGAACCAGGATAAAATTGCTTGAGTGGTGCTTTATTGCTTTTAATCTACTTTCTAACTCAATCTACTTTAATCATTTCAAGCAATTAGGATTTATACAATTAGGTAGCAAGTTCAAGGAATCCTAGTGTTAAAAGTAATTTAGATTGCTTGCTATTCTGTTGGATAAGTTCCTGTTTAGTATTGAATTGATTTGAGATAAATTGCTGAATTTTCGTTTCTGTTTTTACTGCTATCTGATAGGAAAAACTCGAGTATATTTAGAAAAACTCGAGTTGTTCATCACTGAAAAACTCGAGTATTTCACAAAAGACTCGAGTATTTCGTGTCTGATTCCAGAAAATTCAGTCTTAGCTCCATTCTTCAATTATCATTCGAATTATTTGGTATTAGTGCTTCAAATTACTATTCACCCCCCCTCTAGTATTTGCTTAGCCCGCTTGTTGATTTCCAACAGCATGCTTACTCATCATTCATGCTTCATAGTTCGGCATCCTTTCGGGTATCCATTTCAAACCTATGTTTTCTTCGAACTGGAGCGGATTCACATTTCAGGCATCACGATTGATTGAGAGCTAACCTCCATGACATACAGTGTCGGTGGCTTTCTACGCCCTATCCCGAGTTAGTATCTCAAATCAAATCGGAGCAATTCCTTTCGCCATGCATGATTCCCATATCATATGCAAGTCTTATTTTACTCTTTCATTATTTTTATCATCATTCTTGGCGATTCATCGCCGTACATCTCATCATTTCATAATTCCATTTTTTTTCCACTTTCCTTTGCTGGTGCTGGTGCTTTCCAAAAAAAGACCATCAGCGGCATAGCCACATAGTGATGGGTTTACTTATTTTCAATTCTCTCTTCAGAAAAGTCCATCAGCGGCCCAGCCACTTCGTGATGGTTTTAGAAATAGCGTATAATCATTTATTTAGTTATCCATCGGGGAACAGCCTCCTATTGGCAGATATTTATTGCAACGCCCCCATTGGGACTCCCATAGAAAAATATCCACCGAGTAAAACTTTCACTGGGACATCTAGGGATAATATCAACCGAATGGGTGTACGCACTTCCGTTGGGACTCCTGTAGGGAAATAATCAACCACTGAATAAAATTCAAGTAGGACACCTCCAGGATAACTATCAACCAACGGGAATAAGATATTATAATTTTAAACGAGTTAATTATAAGAAAATTTTAGAAAATAAGTGTTTTCTGAAAAATTGTTCAGATTACTCGAGTAGTTCATGAACTACTCGAGTAGTTCATGCAAAAATACTCGAGTCTTTAAAGATCTACTCGAGTCGTTCTTCCAGTTTCCAGAATACTCGAGTCTTTCTTAAAATACTCGACTCTTTTTGCTGCAACAGCACCAGTTTTCTGCACTTTCAATACCAATTCGAGTTCCTTGCTTTATTTCTCCATTCCTATGCAAAACAACAACTTAGGCACATAAAACAAACATGTTACAACACTTAAACACAACTGAAACAACATCAAATAGCATCAAATCACAGATTGCATTCAAACTTGAAAATATCCATTTTAAATTGTGAAATTCATTTTCACTTGATTTTAAATTCGAAAAACATTACAGTGAGCTTTATTAGGTTCATTTAAACTTGTTTGAATCATAAAATCATGGGCTCCTGACCTCCAAGTCAGAATCCCAATTCAAGTTGCATCCCTCTTTGAACCTTTAATGGTTCCTACATTTCTAGCTTGAAATTACTCATTCTAGTATTTAGGTAACTCCTCCCTTACCTCTAGGAAGCTAAAGAAAGGATAGATTGATCAAGAAAGAGACTGAATCAAAACTTGGTTTCTGGACCGGTGTAAAACCGTTACACTTGATTGACTTTGGCCATCAATTTCACAATGAAAAAGACATGAAAAAGAATGAAACAAGTTAGCTTTAGAAACTAGGAAATGCCAACTTTAAATAGAAACAAGTTTGAAATCGAAAGAGTTCCTGGATTTACCAAACGGATTCAAGAAAGATGGGTATTTGATGCTGAAACTTGCTCTGTTTTTCGCAGTCTTCCCCAAAATACTCCAGTATTTTAACCAAATTTCAGAAAATTCAATATTTTATTCAATATAATAATGTTATTCTTTTAAATATTTAATTTCTTTTATTTATTTTAAAAATGTAAGGTCTTACATCCTCTTGTAAGTTTCATGATGGGGAGATTGTAAGTTCCATGATGAATGTTTTGATAATGACAAAAGGTTACAAAGTGTTTTGAACAAGCTATCATGTTATGATCAAGTTCAAGTTCAACAAGCAACAACAAACATCAAGTGAAGAAGAGAGAACAAGCTCATGAAGACTTAAGTTTGAGTGTAATTGTTTTTTGTTTTATCTTTTGCCTCTCAAGCTTCATAGGTTTTCATTTGGGTAGTTTGTTTAGAGGGTAGTGAATCTCTATCATAGTCATGATTAAATCATAATTTGAGTTTTCACTTAATCTAAAATCAATAGGTGGCTTAAAGGTTTGAAAGGAAAGGTTGGTTTTTGAGAAAACAAGTTTTAAACATGTGCAGTGTGGATTTAATCGATTAAGCACATTTTTAATCGATTAATACTCGATTAAACTGAAATTTAATCGATTAAGTACTGCTGAACTGGTTTTTTAAAATACGATTTTCACTTCTCAAAATCAGTTTTCAAGTGCCATAACTTTTGGGTATTCTATGTAAACCTTTTCCTAACCTTTGTGATTATAACCTATCATTTTGATATTCATTTTACAAAGAATCAAGCCACTCTATTCTCTCTCAATTTCAAAGATCAAAGCTTTTCTATTTTCATATTCTTTGATCAAGAACCTTTGAATCTCTTATTGTGAATTGTCATAGCTATTGATTGAGATTCATAGGATTGTTATTGTGCTTTCAATTGTGTTGTAATCTTTGCATAAGGCAAGCCACTACAACAAACAAGAAGCCTTGGTGTGTCGATTATCATCAAGCAAATCTCATTGGAGAAGAAGAAGTCTTGGTTGTGAATCAAGCAAAGAGAAGCCTTGATGTGTGGATTATCATCAAGCAATTGAAGACTTGTTGTGTCGATTATCAACAAGGGGTAGAGGTTAGATTAGAGAGAAGATCAATAGGATTACAAGGCAAGGGTGTTGGTTATCTCTTGTAGGCTAGCAAGAAGGAAGTCTTGTGAGGCAATCACTTGTAATTTGAGAACTCTAATTCCTCATAGTGAAGAATCTCTCTTGGTTGAAGAGGGGACTGGATGTAGCTTTCAAGCGGATGAAAGTGAACCAGGATAAATCGCTGTGTCGTATCTCTAAACCCTTACTCTTTATATTCAAGTCATTTGATTGCGTTCTTGGTAGAAAACCTAGAGAAAGATTGATTTTCATAATTGATTGAATTGAATCTTTATTGTTCAAATTGATATAGGGAAAATCATTTTCATAACTAGGTTAATCAATAAGAATATAGGTGTTAATCATCTCCGCTGAATCTCTGATCTTAAGTGTTGATTGATTGATTTTCGTATGCGATTGAAAAGTGATTTTTCAGTTTCTGATAGTTTTAATTGATTAAGTGTTCGTTTAATCGATTAAGGACAATTTGAACTTTCAGGCTTAATCGAGTAAATTGCAGGTTAATCGATTAAGTGCTGTAGAATTTGCAAAAATCATTTGTTTTAATTGTTTCGATTCATTTCTTTCGAAAATCTTTCAAGGTATCTTAAACACCTATTCAACCCCCCCCCCCCTTCTAGGTGTATTCCTAGGGTTCCTTTGTCTCTCCAACCACCAATTGCGGTTTCCTCAATTGGTATCAGAGCTCGGTCGAAAGACACGAGCATAAGAGCTTTTTCGTAAAGATCCTAGTTAAGTAACCGCAATGGGTTCTACGAATCCCTTTGGTGGTGAAGGTGCTTCAATAAGTCGTCCTCCATTGTTTGCCGGAGAAGGCTATGCATATTGGAAAGTTAGAATGAAAATCTTTATCCAAGCCATAGATAGTGAAATTTGGAAAGTAGTTGAAAAAGGCCCTCATATCCCCTCTAGTTTAGTTGAAGGTGTAGAACAATTGATTCCCGAGGATAAGTGGAAGGATGATGATAGAAAGAAAGTACAATATGATTATAAAGCAAAGAATATCATCACATCCGCTTTATCCTATGACGAGTTCTTTAGAGTTTCTCAATGTTCTAGTGCTAAGGAAATGTGGGACACTTTACAAGTGACTCATGAAGGAACTAGTGAGGTTAGGAGAGCTAGATTGAATGCTTTAATGCGTGATTATGAATTGTTTCATATGCTTCCAAATGAATCCATAAATGATATGCAAAAGCGTTTTACTCATATTATAAATCATTTACTTGCTCTTGGTAAAACGTTTCTTCAAGGTGAACTTTCTAACAAAGTGTTGAGATGTTTAGACAGGAATTGGCAACCAAAAGTAACGGCTATTGTTGAATCTAAAGATTTGGATGCTATGGATCTAGCAACACTTTTTGGAAAGCTTCAAGAACATGAAATGGAGCTTGGACGATTAAGTATCAATGAAGAGTCGGATAAAAACAAAGAAAGAAAGGGACTTGCTCTTAAAGTCAAAAGTGGATACAAAAAGAAAGAAAGTTCCGATGATGATGATAGTGAAGATTCCGATTCCGATGTTGATGAAAAAGACATGAAACTTATACTAAGGAAGTTTGACAAGTTTCTAAGGAGAAAAGGAAGGTTGAACAAGGACAAAAGTAAAGAGAAGAATTCTCCACACTACAAGACCAAAACTTCAAAAGAAGGTGTAGTTTGCCATGAATGCGGAAAACCCGGACATCTCAAGTATTCGTGCTCTAGGTATCTCAAGAAGAAGGAGAAAGACAAGAAAAATTCTAAATCTAAAAGAGCATACATAGTTTGGGATAGTGATGAAGATAACAAGAAAAGCACATCGAGTAGTTCATCGGATGATGAAGAAGCCGCTTGTCTCAACTTGATAACTCTAGTAGATGATGAAGAACAAAGTTCAAATGATGAATCAAGTTATCAAAGCGAGGATAGCAATGTAAGTCTTACTAAATCCGAAATTTCTTCTAAATATGAATTGTTATATAATGCTTATGAAGAAATGCATGAACAACTTGAAAAACTAGCTTTGAAAAACATTGAAAGAAAGAAGCTCATTTTGAAACATCAAAAAGAGATTTTGGATCTTCAAAAACAAGTTGATGAGCTTAATCTTGAAAATGAAACTCTTGATCTTATATATGCTAGTTCTTCTTGTGATTGTGCTAGTAGAGTGAATATTGTGGTTGATTGTGAGAATTGCAAGTTGCTCAAGGATGAAAATTCTATTTTGAAAAATAAGCTTGCAAGTTTCTCAAATGGTGATATTAGATTGCGCACATTGTTAAATTTTCAAAGAGAAAATTCAAACAAGTTTGGTTTGGGTTATACTAATGCTAAGAGTAAATCTCATAGAAATGTTGTTGATTTTTCTAAAGTTGATTTTTAAAATGTACCAACATGTTTCTATTGTGGTACTCATTGACATACTTCAAATGTGTGTTATATTAAAGTGCATGGTATACCTAAAGGAGATTTTGTTTGGATGAAAAAGGGTGAAAGTCCCTACACTAACAAAAATGGATCCAAAACTATTTGGATACCAAAAAGCAAAGCATGATTGTTTTGTAGGTATGATTGAAGAGAAAAGAGAGCTTACAAGTGTTATTCATATTTGCATCTTCAATTGGTATCAAAAGAAGTCCTACAATTTGGTATAAGTGATATTATTAGATTTGTGAACTTCATATGGTATCTTCTCAATTGGTATTACTTTTCTAAATGTTTAATTAAATCATTTGGTATCATTGAGTAGATTCATAGATGATTATCATGATATAGTGACATGCTTTGGTTGTTATTAAAGAAATATCACAATTAGTATCAAATATTTGTTGATATATGTACTTCTTTACAATTGATATCTTCTTTGTTAAGTGATATTATGATCTTTTTAGTTCTCAATTGGTATCATATTTCATTGTTATATTCTCTAGCCAATTGATATCACATTGCAAAGTATAGTTCTATTGTATTTGTTCAATTGGTATCAATGTTGTAAAGAAATGATCATTGATTTCTTACCTTGGCTTAGATGTTATATTTCAATTGGTATATATTGCTTTTTGATAATGCCAAAGGGGGAGAAATATGATGTTTTGAAAAAGGGGAGAAATGATTGTTGGATAAATATTTTGATTTTTAGATGTTTGTTTGGAGAAAGGTTGTTTTTGTTGTTTTTATGTAGGTTGAGCTAAGTTGTTGAAGATAGGGGGAGAATCAAGCTTCTATCAATTGGATTCAAATGTCAAAAGCATTTATTGAGGGGGAGCAAGAGTCTCACCAAGTGATCAAATTGTTAAAGCATCAACAACTTCAAAGAACTTTTGGAGAACTTCAAAACATGGTTTGTCATTTTCAAAAAGGGGGAGATTGTAAGTTTCATGATGGGGAGATTGTAAGTTCCATGATGAATGTTTTGATAATGACAAAAGGTTACAAAGTGTTTTGAACAAGCTATCATGTGATGATCAAGTTCAAGTTCAACAAGCAACAACAAACATCAAGTGAAGAAGAGAGAACAAGCTCATGAAGACTTAAGTTTGAGTGTAATTGTTTTTTGTTTTATCTTTTGCCTCTCAAGCTTCATAGGTTTTCATTTGGGTAGTTTGTTTAGAGGGTAGTGAATCTCTATCATAGTCATGATTAAATCATAATTTGAGTTTTCACTTAATCTAAAATCAATAGGTGGCTTAAAGGTTTGAAAGGAAAGGTTGGTTTTTGAGAAAACAAGTTTTAAACATGTGCAGTGTGGATTTAATCGATTAAGCACATTTTTAATCGATTAATACTCGATTAAACTGAAATTTAATCGATTAAGTACTGCTGAACTGGTTTTTTAAAATACGATTTTCACTTCTCAAAATCAGTTTTCAAGTGCCATAACTTTTGGGTATTCTATGTAAACCTTTTCCTAACCTTTGTGATTATAACCTATCATTTTGATATTCATTTTACAAAGAATCAAGCCACTCTATTCTCTCTCAATTTCAAAGATCAAAGCTTTTCTATTTTCATATTCTTTGATCAAGAACCTTTGAATCTCTTATTGTGAATTGTCATAGCTATTGATTGAGATTCATAGGATTGTTATTGTGCTTTCAATTGTGTTGTAATCTTTGCATAAGGCAAGCCACTACAACAAACAAGAAGCCTTGGTGTGTCGATTATCATCAAGCAAATCTCATTGGAGAAGAAGAAGTCTTGGTTGTGAATCAAGCAAAGAGAAGCATTGATGTGTGGATTATCATCAAGCAATTGAAGACTTGTTGTGTCGATTATCAACAAGGGGTAGAGGTTAGATTAGAGAGAAGATCAATAGGATTACAAGGCAAGGGTGTTGGTTATCTCTTGTAGGCTAGCAAGAAGGAAGTCTTGTGAGGCAATCACTTGTAATTTGAGAACTCTAATTCCTCATAGTGAAGAATATCTCTTGGTTGAAGAGGGGACTGGATGTAGCTTTCAAGCGGATGAAAGTGAACCAGGATAAATCGCTGTGTCGTATCTCTAAACCCTTACTCTTTATATTCAAGTCATTTGATTGCGTTCTTGGTAGAAAACCTAGAGAAAGATTGATTTTCATAATTGATTGAATTGAATCTTTATTGTTCAAATTGATAAAGGGAAAATCATTTTCGTAACTAGGTTAATCAATAAGAATATAGGTGTTAATCATCTCCGCTGAATCTCTGATCTTAAGTGTTGATTGATTGATTTTCGTATGCGATTGAAAAGTGATTTTTCAGTTTCTGATAGTTTTAATCGATTAAGTGTTCGTTTAATCGATTAAGGACAATTTGAACTTTCAGGCTTAATCGAGTAAATTGCAGGTTAATCGATTAAGTGCTGTAGAATTTGCAAAAATCATTTGTTTTAATTGTTTCGATTCATTTCTTTCGAAAATCTTTCAAGGTATCTTAAACACCTATTCAATCCCCCCCCTTCTAGGTGTATTCCTAGGGTTCCTTTGTCTCTCCAACCACCAATTGCGGTTTCCTCACCTCCCCCACTTAAACAGAATTTCGTCCCCGAAATTCCGGTTTACACAAAAAGATGAGGGTACTCATCCTTCATTCTAGATTCTAATTCCCACGTAGAGTTAGACACTCCATTCTGACCAAAGGACTCGTACTAATGGAATTTCTTTTCCTCGCAGCTTCTTGACTCGCCGGTCTTCTATTCGTACGGGCCCAACATCGAACGTGAGATTCTCTTTTAATGGTACTACATCTTGCTGCAACTGGATGATTGAAGATGGATCTTGGACAAATTTGCAAAGCTGAGACACGTGGAACACATTATGCAGATTGGATAGAAACAGGGGTAAGGCGATCTGATACGCGATGGGGCCGACTCGCTTCAAAATCTGATAAGGGCCGATAAACTTCGGAGTTAACTTCTTCGGCTTCATTACTCTTCCAATACCAATTGTTGGCACCACACGCAAAAATACATGATCTCCTTCTTGAAATTCCAACTTAGATCTTCGTTGATCTGCGTAGCTCTTCTGACGACTCTGCGCAGTTCTCATATTTTCTTGAATAACCTTTATCTTCTCGGTCGTTTCTTGTACTAATTCTGGTCCGATGAGAGCACTCCCCCCCCCCCCCACTTGGAACCAACATAGTGGGGTTCTACATTTCCTTCCATAAAGAGCTTCGTACGTGGCCATACCAATGCTTGCATGATAACTGTTGTTGTAGGTGAACTCCACGAGCGGCAACAGTCGATCCCAACTCTCTTGATACTCCTAAACACATGCTCAAAGTAGATCTTCAAGAGATTGAATCGTCCTTTCTGATTGACCATCCGTTTGCGGGTGATAAGCGGAACACATCCTTAACTGCGTTCCCAAAGCTTGATGTAGACTTTGCCAAAAATGAGAAATGAAACGAGGATCACGATCCGATACGATACTTGAGGGAACTCCATGTAACCGGACGATTTCCTTGATATACAATCTTGCACGCTTCTCCAACGAATATCTCATGTTGATGGGAATGAAATGAGCTGACTTTGTTAAACGATCGATCACGACCCAAATCGCATCGAAACCTTCTCTGGTTCTCGGAAAGCCACACACAAAGTCCATTGCTATTCCATCCCACTTCCATTCCGGGATACTCAAAGGTTGCAATTCTCCTCCAGGTTTCTTATGTTCAATCTTTGCCTTTTGGCAAACAAGGCAAGACGCAACATAAGACGCAACATCTTTCTTTAGTCCTGGCCATCAAAACATCTTCTTTAGGTCTTGGTACATTTTTGTCGTTCCAGGATGCATACTTAACTTGCTTTTGTGGGCCTCATCCAAAACCGCTCTTCTTAATTCCTGATTAGCTGGGATACATACACGATCTCGAAACCTTAGAATATCATCAGCTCCAACTTGAAAATCAGGCTTTACACCCTCCAAACCCAATCTTCTCTTTTCTAACAACTCTCCATCTGATTTCTGCAATTCCTTTACTTGGGCAAGGAATTCATTGGTTACTTGAAGCATTCCTAGCTTAATGCATTCAGGTTTACACTGAATTGCCAGATTTAAGCTTCGGAATTCTTCAATTAATTGAGCTTCCTTCACCATCATCGCACTCACGTGTAACATATTTATACTCAAACCATCTGCTACAACATTGGCCTTGCCAGGGTGGTAATGTAATTCAAAGTCATAATCTTTCAAGAATTCCATCCACCTACGTTGTCTCATATTCAGTTCCTTTTGGTCGAAGAGATACTTCAAACTTTTATGGTCACTGAATACTTGAAACGTATTACCGTACAGGTAATGTCTCCAAATCTTCAGAGCAAAGACAATGGCAGCCAACTCCAAATCATGAGTCCGGTAGTTCTCCTCATGTACTTTCAACTGACGTGATGCATAAGCGATAACTTTCCCTTCTTGCATCAAGACACAACCCAATCCTTGTCTAGACGCATCACAATAAACATCAAAGCCTTTTCAAGGATCAGGCAAAGTTAACACTGGAGATGATGTTAGCTTGTCCTTCAACGTCTGGAAACTAACTTTACACTTTTCGTCCCAGACAAAAGGTTGTTCCTTCCGGGTTAATCGAGTTAACGGAAGGGCTATAATGGAAAAACCTTCAATGAACTTCCGGTAGTATCCGGCTAACCCAAGAAAACTTCTAACTTCGGTAACTGTCTTTGGTCTTTCCCATTGCAGCACTGTTTCCACTTTAGTTGGATCTACCGCAACACCATCCTTCGAAATTACATGTCCCAAGAAATTGACTTTTTCAAGCCAAAATTCACACTTGGTCAGCTTGGCATATAACTTCTTCTCCTTCAAGGTTTCCAACACAATCTTCAGATGCTCAGCATGATCTTCGGGACTCTTCGAATAGATCAAAATATAGTTGATAAACACCACAACGAAGGAATCCAGATAGGGTTGGAACACTCTATTCATGTAATCCATGAATATTGCAGGTGCGTTGGTCAAGCCGAATGGCATCACCACGTACTCGTAGTGTCCATAGCGTGATCGAAAAGCAGTCTTCGGAATGTCTTCCTCCTTTACACGGATCTGATGATAACCCGATCTCAGATCAATCTTTGAAAACACAGCCGCACCTTCCACTTGATCCATTAAATCATCAACCCTTGGTAATGGGTACTTATTCTTGATTGTATCCTTATTGAGCTGCCTATAATCAATGCACATCCTCATAGATCCATCCTTCTTCTTTACAAACAAGACTGGCGCTCCCCAAGGCGACACACTTCGTCTGATGAACTGCTTCTCTAATAAATCTTCCACTTGCTTCTTCAATTCTGCTAACTCGGCTGGGACCATACGATACGGGGCAATAGAGATAGGACCATTACTGGGAACTAGGTCAATACTGAATTCTATCTCTCGATGCGGCGGCAAACCGGGCACTTCATCGGGAAAAACTTCGGGGAAATCTCGAATAATTGGGATGTCTTCGATCTTCACTTTATCCTTCTTTTCTTCGGCGACGGCTGAAAATAGGCACACATACCCTTCAGGTTGAATGACAGGAGACTCCACGCTAGGGAACACGATCGTTCAAGCCTTGCAGTCGATTACCACATGATTGGATGCCATCCAATCCATGCCCAATATAACATCGAGGTTGGATAACGGCAAGCAGATCAGATTTACACGAGAAGTCTGACCTCCTATGCTAACAATGCATCCGACACATGCTCGTGATGCAACAACAGGAGCATTCGTGGGGGTAGATACACTAAGATTGAACGGTGTCTCCGCAACAGACAGACTTAAACGCTTGGCACATTCTTCGAAGATGAAAGAATGTGTTGCTCCGGAATCAAATAAAAAGCGACAAGGCATGCCATTAAGGAAATGGTTACCTTGCACAAGATTGTCGGCTTGCTCTGCTTCTGCTCCGGACATAGTGAACACCTTTCCATTGATCCAGGGCTTACTTCCTTGTCCTTGGTTGACTTGGCGCTGGGGTTGCAGGCAGAAACGAGAGATATGCCCGATCTTTCTACAATTGAAGCAGGTTGGTGGCCTGTCTCTCCAACATTCCCTGCCTGGGTGGAAATTCTGACATTTGTTGCAAACTGCAGCTGCTGCTAGAAGGCTGACGGCTCCAGAGGGCGTTGCATTACCTTTTCCTTTTTGCGAGTAAGGGCCTCCACGATTTCCACGATTATTCTTGTGCTGATGTCGATGTGGTCCATGGCCTCCTTGACCGGCTTCCCTCTTAAAACTATTCTTTTCGAAGATGCGGCACGCACTAATCAATGTTGGATAGTGGCGAATCCTCTGCACGCTCACAGCCAGCTTGATGTCCGACCTCAGTCCATTCTCGAATCTCGTGCACTTTGAGTATTCGTCAGGATGATATTGGAAGTACGGGGAGTACTTCATTAGCTTCTCAAACTTCTCAGTGTACTGATCGACGGTCATGCTGCCTTGCCTCAGATCAAGGAACTCCATTTCTTTCTGGATCCTGACATCATCCAGAAAATACCTCTCTAGAAACTTCTCCGTGAAGACTTCCCAAGTGAGCTCTCTATGGTCATATTCCAAGAACTAGCGGGTCTGCTCCCACCAAGACGCAGCCTCCCCATTCAGCATGTACGCAGCAAATGTGACCTTTTGAGCTTCGGTGAGGGTCAGTGTCCGGAAGATCTTATTCATTTCAGCTAGCCAAAACTGAGCTTGCTCGGGACAACGGCCACCCAAGAAGCCAAGGGGTTTACATCTACGAAACGAATCTAAGCCTTGAAATTCCGTCGGGGTTCCATTGCTGTGAGGACGGGTTTGCTACAAGTTTTCCAGAACCGCCGCCATACGGGTTAGAGCCTCAGCAATGTTAGCGTAATTTCGTCCAGCCATCTTATCCTACAGAATCCAAGGAGGAAAACTTAATTAGATTCTGCTATTCTATCTCTCAAAATAAAATCATCATTCTATAATACGCAATGGTTAGTGTGTAAGGCCATACTCCAAGGCCGAGAGTTGAACCATTGCTCTAATACCACTAAATGTGACGATCCGACTTTCTATTTGTAATAAAATACTTATATTCGAAAATGTGACCATTTTTTTTCTTTTTCTTTCCATAAGTCAAGTCATTATCATTTTCAAATCATGCGGAAGTATTCATAAGTTTCATGAGGGTTAAACATCAACTTCATTTCATTAGTCAAAAGAGTACATCTTACATTACATAAAGTTAAATACTTAACTGAGAAACTCTAGGCCATTACAATATATTACATATATTACAACAAAACTTATAACAACCTAGAGCAGCAGGTTCGAAACTCAAAACATAAATAGCATAAGTAAGAGAAACCTGATGAGTTGCATTATCCACATTCCATCATCCAGAACTCAACTCAGTCATCAGTTCCCCACTGACTTCCAGTTGAGTTTTCCATGAATTCATCATCCGCCACCGGATTAGAATCCTTCACCGGGTCCTCATCCTCTATGAGATCCTCCTCCTCCTCTTCCTCCTCACGTGCCGGATCAGATGGCACATAAACTGGAGTCCGAGATCGAGCTCTAGTGGAAGGACGAGAGGGAGTAGGAACCTCCAAAATGATTCTTTCCTCAGAGGGTGATGGACTTGGTGGAAGGGTGCGTCTCGGAAAACGTCTTGGTGGTGGTGGTGGTGTCCCATGGCAAAACACAAAATTTGGTGGAATGTGCATAATGTACATCATTGGGATCCTCGTACGACGCGGACGCATCCGAGACCTAGGGAGCGGCCTTCGTACGTGGCCTTCCACGTCCCCTTCGTACATGGCCCGGTGCTCCTCAAAATTCCACTCCCCATTAGGGAGCGGCCTCATTTTCACGCACATCATATTCCTTGCCATGTCCTACAAACAAGGAATTAGGAGTGAGCCATAGCTAAATACATTAACAAATGAGCATAACGGAGGCTAAAAATAACAAGCACATATAAACAGATAGCATCCAGAATGAAAGTATATATATATGCTCAAGCTCGTTTAACACATGTTAAATTTCATTAGTGACATGATGCATGCCTACTCTATCATTCATGCTTCACAGTTCGGCATCCTTTCGGGTATCCATTTCAAACCTATGTTTTCTTCGAACTGGAGCGGATTCACATTTCAGGCATCACGATTGATTGAGAGCTAACCTCCTTGACATACAGTGTCGGTGGCTTTCTACGCCCTATCCTGAGTTAGTATCTCAAATCAAATTGGAGCAATTCCTTTCGCCATGCATGATTCCCATATCATATGCAAGTCTTATTTTACTCTTTCATTATTTTTATCATCATTCTTGGTGATTCATCGTCGTACATCTCATCATTTCATAATTCCATTTCTTTTCCACTTTCCTTTTTGCTGGTGCTGGTGCTTTCCAAAAAAAGACCATCAACGGCATAGCCACTTAGTGATGGGTTTACTTATTTTCAATTCTCTCTTCATAAAAGTACATCAGCGGCCCAGCCACTTCGTGATGGTTTTAGAAATAGCGTATAATCATTTATTTAGTTATCCATCAGGGCACAGCCTCCTATTGGTGGATATTTATTGCAACGACCCATTGGGATTCCCATAAAAAAATATCAACCAAGTGAGTAAAACTTTCACTGGGACATCTATGGATAATATCAACCGAATGGGTGTACGCACTTCCGTTGGGACTCCTGTAGGGAAATAATCAACCACTGAATAAAATTCCAGTAGGACACCTCCAGGATAACTATCAACCAACGAGAATAAGATATTATAATTTTAAACGAGTTAATTATAAGAAAATTTTAGAAAATAAGTGTTTTCTGAAAAATTGTTCAGATTACTCGAGTAGTTCATGCAAAAATACTCGAGTCTTTAAAGATCTACTCGAGTCGTTCTTCCAGTTTCCAGAATACTCGAGTCTTTCTTAAAATACTCGAGTCTTTTTGCTGCAACAACACTAGTTTTCTGCACTTTCAATACCAATTCGAGTTCCTTGCTTTATTTCTCCATTCCTATGCAAAACAACAACTTAGGCACATAAAACAAACATGTTACAACACTTAAACACAATTGAAACAACATCAAATAGCATCAAATCACAGATTGCATTCAAACTTGAAAATATCCATTTTAAATTGTGAAATTCATTTCCACTTGATTTTAAATTCGGAACACATTACAGTGAGCTTTATTAGGTTCATTTAAACTTGTTTGAATCATAAAATCATGGGCTCCTGACCTCCAAGTCAGAATCCCAATTCAAGTTGCATCCCTCTTTGAACCTTTAATGGTTCCTACATTTCTAGCTTGAAATTACTCATTCTAGTATTTAGGTAACTCCTCCCTTACCTCTAGGAAGCTAAAGAAAGGATAGATTGATCAAGAAAGAGACTGAATCAAAACTTGGTTTCTGGACCGGTGCAAAACCGTTGCACTTGACTGACTTTGGCCATCAATTTCACAATGAATAAGACATGAAAAAGAATGAAACAAGTTAGCTTTAGAAACTAGGAAATGCCAAATTTAAATAGAAACAAGTTTGAAATCGAAAGAGTTCCTGGATTTACCAAACGGATTCAAGAAAGATGGGTATTTGATGCTGAAACTTGCTCTGTTTTCGCAGCTTTGAAAGCTCAACTTTGATTGCCTAGAACTCGATCTACAGAGGGTGGTTTTAAGTGATTCTTGGTTCTAATTCAAGATTGGAATTAGAACTTCAGTTTGTGTTTGGGTTTCGAAGGGAATGGATGAGAATTGAGAGAGAATGAAGTGATTAAAGTAAGCTTCACAAAACAGAGGAATTTGGACAGAATTTCGGTTTGTGAATGATTTGAATGTGTTTGGGGCTTCCCCAATTGCCTATTTATAGTCTAAAGTTACCTTACTTTGAAGTAAGGTCCAGCTCTGTGCTTGGAACCACGATAAAACTCGTTTTGGTGTGAAGTTTGAATTGGAACCGACTTATACACTCAACCACACTGCTCGAACTACTCGAGTCTTTTTCCCAGGACTCGAGTCTTTGCTGACGCACCAGCTTGAAAAATTCAGCAACACCACAGAATACTCGAGTCTTCCATGAAAGACTCGAGTCTTTCAACTAAAAATTCAAATTTTTTCCAACAGCTAGTTACTATACTAGAGTATTTTAACCAAATTTCAGAAAATTCAATATTTTATTCAATATAATAATGTTATTCTTTTAAATATTTAATTTCTTTTATTTATTTTTAAAATGTAAGGTCTTACATTAGCTTCTTCCATGTGAGGCTCGGGCAAAAATGGTATGAACATTTGAAGACGTTCTTGAAAATGAGATTCTCATGCAAGTGATCCCGTACTTGCACTTCTCCACCATCCTATATATATTGGAGGTATTGGTGAACATTCTATCCAATTAATCTATAAGCGAATTGAAGTGAAGTTAGTAATTCGCACAAATTAAAATAATTTATAAACATTATTTATTGAATTGAACGTTACCTGTACCCAGTGCATATTGTGAACATTTCCAAGCACCCAATTTTTTTCTCACTTGTTTCCAAAGATGCCCTGTATGGAAAGAACGTTTGACATACACCTATTGTTGACGAAATAATCACTAGCCCAACATTGTACAAATTAGCAACTGCATTTCCCATGTCTGGAACATCAAACCACTTTGATTTTGATGCAGCACCTAATCCATCAACATATAATGCATTATATGCTTTGTCATAAAAGGACTGTCCTAATATGTGAACATACAAAGCTTTGTTATTAACCATCTCCTTTATAAGCTCCTGTCGAATCATCATGTAGTTTTCTTCTGTGCCATATCTATACAATGATAAGACACAGAAGCCACAATTTCCATCAGATTTGACATCATTTATTTTTTGAATGAACTGGTGTAACACATCAGGAAAATCTTTCAACATATTTCTCCAAGCTTGGAATGTTCCTGTAGTACGCTTTCTTTTGGTTGACATGTTTGATTGAGAACCCTTTGTTTTGGATCCTGTAGATTGAGAAGAATAAACGATCACAATTGACAAAACATATTAAGAAAGAATAAAAAATTACATTTGACAATCACCTATTGATTAAGACCCTTTCGTTTTTGACCTGGTAGATTGTGAACCCTTTGTTTTCGATGATTGAGATCCCTTGGATTGAAAAGTATCTTCCATGACATCATTTTCCCAATGAGATGGTTCAGGCTTTGTAGACTTTTCATGTGTTGCCTCCTTTCTACTCCCCTTCACACCGCCTTTTGTCTTCACTTTATATTTAGGGGGCTTCATTGAAGTTGTTGTTGGATACACAAACTCATGTAATCTTTGAAAATATCTTTTCTTTTCAAGAACACCCTTATCATCTAATGCTTCTACTTGATGATATATCTCATCCACGTATGGTTTTGGATCAAATTCTGTTGGTGAAAAAGAGGTCTTTATTTTTTCATTAAAAGACAAGCGTCACCAATGATCGTGAACAACATCCAAAGGGATAGGTACTTTATCTTTATAATATTTTGCAAGTTCACATTCACATGGTAGACCGTGAGTCCTTCTGATTCTGCAATCACAATATAAGCTTACCCCATTCGTTTGGCGAAGACCTTCCATGATCTCCCAAATACGTATTATCGCATTACGCGCGACAAAGTGGCGCAACTCCTTGTAGAAATCATTATTTACACGATGATCCACCTTGGTCTTACTACTCTCAAAAGAGTCTTTAATATCAGTATGTTGACATACCAGCATATTCTCCATCGCTTCAAAGCCGGTGCACATATCCCCCTGACTATCTCTCAATAATCTTTTGAATGCGGCATGAGCGCTCTCAACCCTGTTAAAACAAAAAATAAACATATAACATATTTCATAATTATTTTAAAATTCAATTGGTAAAAACACATAACTAAAATACACATAACTAAAAAACATCTTTGGGTTTTAAAACTCACCTATTACTTGTGGTGTTACCAAGATGCATCAATTGGTTTACCCGAACACCCACAAATTTATCCTTGTTGTGCAGATAAACACGTTGCACTTATTCAAAAATTATTAATCTGCACATATCCTTAAAATTTTTCAAATAATCTTCATACTCTTGCAAGTCTCGAGATTCTACGACTTCTTTCCAAGCGTCCATTATCGGTGTCACATCTTTTGACTCACACACCTTCTTCTTCACTCTAGACAACACGTTCTTTGAGATGTGAAACTTACATATCAAGTGGGTAGATGTTGGAAACACCTTCGTCACTGCCACAATCAGAGCATCTTCTTTATCAGTCACTATGATCTGAGGCATGACATCATCACTTTCAATCAAGTTGCGAAGCCACTCTAGAGCCCATGTGAAGTAGGAAGCCTTTTCAGCCTCCATATAACAAAAAGCAACATGGAACGTCTTCTCTGTGGATATCTGACCTACGATCTCAAGAAACGGATACATGTATCTATTGGTTTTGTAGGTACTATCCATAACAAGAACAATATTGAACGAATGAAATAATGATATTCCACTTGGATGTGCCCAAAAAATGGCCTCCAACACATCACTTTCTTCGTCTTTGACATAATGTGTCACATATCCAGAAGAAGTCAATCTGTGTAATAAATGTTGCATCTGTGTCCTAGGATGTCTGATACTTTTTCTATATCGTTGACGCTCATTGTACACTTGTCTCAAGGTAGTAGTATTGTTCTTGTTCCGTTCTTTCAAACTAATGAGAATTTCTTTCGGTTTAACCCCTGCATTTGTCAAGTTCTCGATTAACTCCTTCTCCTCTTTAGTTGGCCTACCATAATGACCCTCCAAGCTTTCACATGGTTTGTGATTGTGGACGCCACATACATTTGACCAAAAGCATCCAAACTTTTCCATTACCAAGATCCCAGGCATTAATCTTGAAAGGGCAATCAGACTTGCGACTACTCGATACAGACATCACCTCACTTTTTGTTCTTTTCCTATATTTTCCACTTCTTTCGCAAGCCAATAAAACCCTAGGTCTTCTCTTATACATCCCTCTGCTTGTGTGTGACCGATATATAATGATCACATGTTTTTTGTTCTCTTCCAACAGATTGAACCCAATGGATCAATTCGTCTCTACTTTCGAAGATCTTATTATGTGGAAAGTCATCACTATAATCTGCAATAGCATTGTTCAATGAAAAAACAAAGTTATATTAGGATTTAAAATAAAAAAAATGAAAAAAAAAGTTACATTAGGAATTTAAAATAAAAAAATGAACAAAAGAATGTTACATTAGGAATTTAAAAAAAAAGATGAAAAAAAAACAAAGTTGAAGTACGAATTAAAAATTTTAAAAAAAAAGTTATATTAGGATTTTACAAATAAAAAAAAGTAATATTAAGATTTTTAAAAAAAAAAGTTATATTATAAATTTAGAGTAAAAAATTAATAATATTAGGATTTAAAAAAAAGTTATACTAGAAATTTAGAATAAAAAAAAAGTAATATTAGGATTTAAAAAAAATGTCTTAGGAATAAACAAAAATAATATTAGGATTAAAAAAAATTCTGGTCGTAACCTGGTGTTACGACCAAGAAAAAAACATAGGTCGTAACCTAGTGTTACGACCAAGACAAAAAAGACGGTCGTAACACTAGGCTACGACCCGGCCGAAATTGTTGGTCGTAACACCAGATTACAACCATCCATTAAATAATAAAAACAACAAATATAAATATGACCATCCATAAAATCAAAATTGTTGATCGTAACACAGAATTTGGTCGTAACACAGGATTACGATCATCCATAAAATCAATTATAAAAAAATAACTCTTAATTAAAAATACAAATATAAACATGTTTTTGGATACTTTATGCATGACTTTTGGAGATTACCTCGTCTCTCGGATAATTCAGGTTCAACAGCAGCCATTAAAAGCAATAATATTAATATGATGAAGAATGAGAGCTGATACAAAAACAAAGTTTCACATGTAAAGTGATTAGGGGGTTTTATAGTTAAAAAAATTAGGATTTGACACGGGCCGTAGGGGGTAATTACGACCTATAGGTCGTAGCACCCCCTTACGACCCAATCAAAAACTTAGATTTTGAACAGGTCGTACTCAGGTGCTACGACCTGCAGGTCGTAAGCAGGTTCAGGTCGTAGTACCTGATTACGACCCGTGCCAAAATTTAGTTTTTTAAAATGGTCGACCCGTGCCAAAATTTAGTTTTTTAAAATGGTCGACCCGTGCCAAAATTTAGTTTTTTAAAATGGTCGTAAGAGGGTGCTACGACCTGTAGGTCGTAAGTACCCTCTACGACCCATGTCAAAAATTGTTTTTTTAAAAGGGTATAATATGTATTTTTTTAATTATTCGGGTGGCATCCATAGACTTTAGGGTGGCAAAATAAAAACCCCGAAGCATAAACCCCAAAAGAAACTCGAAAAAGGCCATTGTCAGCCAAGGCCCAAAACATTGAACAGAAAAACCCATATTTGTAGCCCAGTAGTCCGTGTCAAAACCAGTTAAGCAAATCGCAAACCGACCTTGATTACTGATTGTCCATGATGATGATGAAATCATACTCCTTTTTCCCCGTTTGTTTGGAGCCTCATTGTGAGACATGGTCCACTCCTTTCTCCGTATTCCAATCCCCCCTCTCTAGAAAGCACATTACACCACACACCCACACCGCAAAGTTAAAGAAAAAAAGATCAATCAGGGATATCGTGTCAAAATTTTACCAGTTCCAAAAAGTTTTTGTGCACAAAAGAAAAGAAGAGAGTGAAGGCATAAGAGTAAAAAGAATAATAGGAAAAGATGTTGAGGGTTGCAGCTAAGAGACTTTCTTCTTCTCTATCTCCATGGAGGGCTAGCAAATCATCCGCTTCCGCCTTCCTTTCTCGTAACCCCATCGATGACCACAGATCCGCTCCTTCTTCCGACTCCTTTTCTGTCACAAACCATTTCCTTCTTCCCTTCCGAGGTTAGTGTTTTACCATTTTGCCCTCCTTATATCAGCCAATTCGATTTATTTGTTGTGACTTCTAAATTAAGCTGGAAATGAATCTGGTTCGCTTTCCTTTTGTTTTATTATTTTTCATTTTTATTTTTATTTTTGTTTTGAGAGAAGTATCAATTTAGTCCTGATGCTTTTCCACTGTACCAACACAATTCCTGAAAATTTATAAATATACATTTACTCCCTCAAGATTTGGGTTGTACCAATTTGGTCCTTAAAACATGAGGGACAAGTTGGTATTATGGTATGGATGAAAAACTTGAGGGACTAAATAAATTTTCAGAGGCTAAATTGGTAACAGTGTCAGGGACCAAGTTGGTACTTCACCGTTTTTTTATTCGTTTGATGCCTTTTGTTCCTTGGTGTGGAAACTGGGAAGTGATGACACCACAAATTTGAGGTAACGGTCACTGCATGCGAAGGTTACAGAAGTAAATTTACTTTCTTGATTTTTGAATGAGCTCACAAATCAATCCTGAACCCTTTGTAATTGAAATTTCACGCATAACTGATAAATTTATTTGTATCTGTCTCTCTTATGGAAGAAAATGCATGAGATGAGAATATTAATTTTCGTGTTTAGGTTTTTCTATATGAATATGAAATCTAATTTAAATTGAGTTATTGGTGGCTGATTTGCCAAAAATGTTGATTGGTTGCGGATAAGAATTTGGACTCAAAGTTTTACCGCTTGGATCTAGGAATCATCTTCGGTTTTTGTCTTCCCTCATTTTATATAGTTGTTTATTGCAATCTTCTTTTGAACTCAAGTATTCATTCATTGTGGATAGTTTTATGTTTTGAGCTTTTTATTTGGTCGGAAATCGGAATAATGATAGAAAGAGAGGAGAGATCGAGGTTCATTTTCTTTGCATGTTTGATTGTGAATTTCGAGTCATAGACAGAGGTAGATTATGTTTCTTTCATTTGCTGACAGTGTTTCATATTGTGAAGTACTTTCTTTTGCTTTTATGAAGAAGTTTGTAAACGCTATATGACTCCTACCTCTCTCTAATCATTTTCGTCTTTTATGGAATAGTTTGCGTGAACTAAGCTGTATTGTGGTTGAATACGCTGTGCGTATTTGCTGAACGTATTACATAAAGTCAGAAATAAGAGAAAGATAGAGAAGGGAGATGCTTTCTCCTCCATTTTATGATCTTGAGTTCTTCACCTCATTTAAAAGTATAGTGAGTGAGGATTTGAATAACAATTTATCATTTTGGTACAAGATTTGAATAAGACTTTTATTCCTCTTTCTTTGAATAGCGAAACTTTGAATCTTCACATAAGTGAATAAGATAGGGTTTTCCGATGATCATTTGCAATTCCCTTTTTTTCTTACCCTTCTTTTACAAAACTGAGTCCAGACAAAGGTTTACCGATAAACATTTTCTTTCTCTCCCTTCTCTGGTTCTCTTCCTTTTTGTTCTATTATGCATGCCTTTTGTAATGCTAAAAGAGGCACTCAAGTGAAGGAGTCCCCTTTCTATAGTAGCATAGACATAAATGAACATGTATAAGCAGTTGCTACCTAACTGTTTTGTATTTGTTTGCATGTGCCTCTACTACGTGGTGAAGCTAATTTACTATTTCTAAAACTTGATGTGGATTGGAATCTTGACGTTCTATGTTTTGGGCGTTGATAATAATTCATAATAGCAATGGAAATAGCTTTGTTTTTAAAAAAATTCTATAAATAGTTATTAAGCTATATTTTATCCAAAATAAAAAGGGGTAAAAGCTATGACACTATGCTCATTTGGATATTGGTGTAACAAACATAGTAAGCAACCTTGAGGTTCCAACTTCCATATTGAAATGCCTTATGACTTTGTTACTTCCTTCAACAATTCTGTGATTTTTAATAGGCTGCAAATCGAGTTCTTTTCTTACTCTCTTACCTTATTCTCCGTTATTTATTTATTTTTGCCAAAACTACTAGATTGGTCTCTTAAGTTGTTTTAATGTTAAAAATCAGTCCCTTAAGTTTTTTTGTTTGAAATAAGTCTCGTAAGTTATTGTCGTCCAACAAATTCATCCATTTTGTTAATTTTCTCTGTTAAGGGACATGTGTTAATTTTTTTATAGTGCCACTTGTCATTTAACGAAAAATATTAATGGAAATGACAGATTTATTGGACAGCAACAACTTACAGGGTTTATTTGAAACCAAAAAAAAAAAAAAAAAAAAAAACTTAAGAGATCGATTTTTAATTAAAAATAACTTAAAGGACCAATCTAATAGTTTTGCCTTTAATTTTTTGAAGGAAAACTAACCATATTTTGATGGGTCTTAATATGAAGAGTTGTTGACAGTGTTGAACGTGTGGAATTTTTTATCAGAAGTTTAGTAGCAAATTATCTATTCATTAGCATGGTCTGTCCATTCTGGTGTTGGTGTTTGACCAACTTGTCTGAAGATAAAAATTAGCGATTGCATATGATTTTGCTGTGTAGGTTTTGTTTTTAATTGTGGCTATGCCTAGTCTTTGGGTTCATCATTTAGGTAGATGCTTGATTTTTATTGTCGTCCAACAAATTCATCCATTTTGTTAATTTTCTCTGTTAAGGGACATGTGTTAATTTTTTTATAGTGCCACATGTCATTTAACGAAAAATATTAATGGAAATGACAGATTTATTGGACAGCAACAACTTACAGGGTTTATTTGAAACCAAAAAAAAAAAAAAAAAAACTTAAGAGATCGATTTTTAATTAAAAATAACTTAAAGGACCAATCTAATAGTTTTGCCTTTAATTTTTTGAAGGAAAACTAACCATATTTTGATGGGTCTTAATATGAAGAGTCGTTGACAGTGTTGAATGTGTGGAATTTTTTATCAGAAGTTTAGTAGCAAATTATCTATTCATAAGCATGGTCTGTCCATTCTGGTGTTGGTGTTTGACCAACTTGTCTGAAGATAAAAATTAGCGATTGCATATGATTTTGCTGTGTAGGTTTTGTTTTTAATTGTGGCTATGCCTAGTCTTTGGGTTCATCATTTAGGTAGATGCTTGATTTTTCTCCTGTAGTGGCTCTAGTAACAGATATCATTTGATTTTGTGTCATTTGATTTTGTCTAGGTTTTGCTACTGAATCACTGATCCACACTAAAGAAGACAGCATTATCCATGACATCCCAGCAACTGTTGCTGCTGTTAAAAACCCATCATCTAAGATTGTTTACGATGAGTACAACCATGAGCGATTTCCTCCAGGTGACCCAAGCAAGAGGGCATTTGCTTACTTTGTCCTAACAGGTGGTAGGTTTGTTTATGCCTCCCTGGTCCGTCTCCTTGTACTCAAGTTTGTGCTCAGCATGTCTGCGAGTAAGGATGTTCTTGCTCTGGCTTCACTCGAGGTTGATCTCTCTAGCATCGAGCCAGGCTCTACAGTTACTGTTAAGTGGCGTGGAAAACCGGTATTCATTAGGCGCCGAACAGAGGATGATATTAACCTGGCAAACAGTGTCGATGTCGGATCTCTCCGTGACCCCCAACAAGATTCAGATAGAGTGAAGAACCCAGAGTGGCTCATTGTGGTTGGAGTTTGCACACATTTGGGTTGCATTCCATTGCCAAATGCTGGTGACTTTGGAGGGTGGTTTTGCCCATGCCATGGTTCACATTATGATATTTCTGGCAGAATTAGGAAGGGACCAGCACCGTACAATCTGGAGGTTCCCACTTATTCCTTCTTGGAGGATAACAAGTTGTTGATTGGCTGAGAATCATGATCCTACCTATGAGTCCTAGTGGTATGAGTTTAATTTTTATTTTTGTTCATTTTATTTGATAATGTTGAAACGTGCCTTTAGGACCTTTTCTACTATGAGTCCTTACTGGGTATGTTTTGCAAGTTGTTTTTGTAACTGGGAAATGTTAAACATCACTGTTTGGCCAGACTTATATCAATAATCACATGGCTGTTGCTTAGCGTTTAGCTGACAATGTCAGGAATATTGAATTTTGCATCATGTATAACATTTTTGAAATTTGATTAGCAAAGAAGTATGTTTGAGCAGATGGAGTGAGTAATGTGGCATTTTACATTTGGGCACACGCTAATGTTCGCTATTTCCCTATGATTTTCCTTTCTTTTCAATAAATTGTACACTTTCTGAGCTTGTTTGGTTTGAGAGAGATTGAGAGGAAAGATTTTGGGGAGGAGAAAATGAGATTCTCTTGTTTGGAACAAGAGAGAAAACAAGGAGAGGGAGAAATTGGAGTGGAACCCACATAAATTTTTTTTTTCTCTCATGAAGTGAGATTTTGGGGAGCAAAACATAGCTTAGTTGAGGAAATTACCAAAAGAGACATCACTTTCTCTCTCATATTTTTTTCCTTATTTATTTAGAGCAATGCTTTATGTCACGAATTGTCAATTGGTAAAATCCACGAAGCAGTTATTAGAGCAATGTTTTTTCTCTCTCATGCTTTTTCGACCATGATTTCCGTCAAACAACCACATTTAATTGGCTCAACTAGTTTTACATGAATTTCGTTTCGTGAGATATAGCATTGCTCATTTATTTATGTTCCGTATTGAACGGTGCAAATTAGTGACTATTGTAGCATTCTTATTTTTGTATTTAATTTAATATATTTATTATTATTTACTATTTATCTAAATATATCTTTTTTTTATTAGTATATTATTGGATAGATAGATAAAGATAGATAAAGTTATTAATAGAATTTTTTATATATATTTTTTAATCTAGAATTTTTATTATTTAAAATATAGTTGAAGAAAATAATATTTGGTTATGTTTGATAAAGAAAAAAAAAAGAGAAAAAAATATTTATTTGTGCTATGTAAAACAAAATGTATATTTGTCTTTTAACAAATTTATTGTTTTCTCTCTTCCCACTTTTATCTCCAACCAAACAAAAGGGGAGAAAAGACAACTTTTCTCTCTCTCACATTTCTTCTCATTTTCTCTCAAACCAAACAACCATAGAATATGTTCATATCAAATTTGAGAATGATTAAGGAAATGTCAATTTGAACCTATGCTGAAATTTTATGAGAAAGTGTTAGTTGCGCTAATCCGATTGCTTTGAAAATTTAATATGTTGTTCTTGGTATGATTTGAATAAATTCTGGAAAGTTTGGTTTGATTTGTAATTTTTTTGGTATTTTAAACAAATTTTGTTTATTATTGAGTGTTTGAGAAAACTTGTGTTTCGAAGTGCAAAGAGGCTTGAATGAAAAATGTTTTCTCAAGTTCAATAACTATGAAACTTGGTCACTGTTTTGATGATGCTAATTGTAGTGCCTCAAAATTTTTGTGTGATTTTTGGAAATGGTTTGCTAATTGCATTGATTCATTTTGATGAAAACGATTTCAGAAAAATAATCTTTTCGGGTTAAACCTAAACAGAGTTTTCAGACTTAGGCTGCTCTAAATGGTTTGAAATTTTTATGGTAGTTTCCTAAACGTGTCTAGTGAGTCCCTGTAAAATTTTAGGAGATTTGGAGTTGGTTTGATACTTTTGCCAATTAAAAAAAAGTAAGCACAATGGTTCATATTTTTCAGAGTTAGTGACAAATTTAATTAGAAAAATGTAACCTAGACAACTCCAAATAATCTGAAACTTTTATGAGATGACCTTGACTATGTAAGGAAGGTTTGTACCAAGTTACATGCAATTTGGAGTTGGTTTGCTATTTTTAATCGTTGCATTTCTGTCTTAGGTCAGCAACAGTCATGTTTAGGTTTTTATGCAAAATCTGATTTGAAACTTATGTTCTGGAGGTCCAAATGACTTGAAAATTTTATATGATTAATTTGAATATGTGTTTTAATATTCTGGAAATTTTGGGTTTGAAACTAATTGATTTGATATAGTTTTTTATTTTATTTCTTGTGTTTTTCCGTAATTGATTAAACTCTCTTTTAGAGTACTTTTGATAAATGTGAGCTTGTGTGCTTTCTTTGGTGACTTGGCTGAACTTGTATATTAACTATGATGTTTTGGAATAATTAAATAAGTATTGTTTGAAGTTATGTTTAGGTTACATGAGAATAAAAGTTGCAAGTTAGTTGCTTGAAGTTGTGTTTCGGTTTAGGCCTTAAGTTTATGTTTGAGTTGGAATGTTCTATATGCTATGTGATAATTAATTTATTTTGTGATGTATGATAATTGACTATGTGTTTGTTTGCCTTGGATTGTTTATGAGCTTAAGGAAGTAAAGGAAAATGAATTATTTGATAAGTTAAAGTATGGTGTTTAACTATATGATAAGTTTTTGAAAGTTAATTGATCTTGGAATGGTCTAATTGGAAAATGTTTGAGTTGATTAGTTGTTGTACTATTTTATTGATGTTGTTATGTTTGAAAAACATATTGTTTTAAGTATAACTAAGTAATATATGAACTAAAGAATGATTTTATGATGTTTTCGAATTTTTCGATAAAATGATTTTGAGTTGTTTCACTGCTGTCCAACATTGGTTTAATTGGTGTTCCACTTCTAAAAATGTTTCTCCAATTAATTTAAAGTTGATTTTTCAATGGTATTTGATTTAGAGAAAAGCCGGATTGAAAAAGTAACATTTTTCGATGTTTTCGGGTGTGATTAGTTGGCTGTCCAGAACAGACCAGCAGCAAATTGATTTGTTTTAAAAAATTTTACCACCTGTTTTAGAATGATTTTGAAGTGTTTAAAGTATATTCGAAGATTGGATTTAATTTGAAAAAGATAAAGGTTTCTTTTATGATTACCCGATAAGAAGTTCAAAAGCAAGTTTTCGAAAAATGACTTGATGTTGAACATGAATATTAGCAAATAGCCTTGTGTTAATTGTGTGTCTTATTTAATCAAGGAATCCGTGGATCGGGAGTTTGGAGCTGCTGTCAGCTGGAGGGACCTGCACCAATTTCTGACAATGTTTGCTAGACAAGAGGTGTGAGAGGGACTCCCTAAGACACTGTGGTGTTTAGGTAAAATGTTAAGATGTTTCTGGTCATCTCAAAAGCCGGAACGAGGGGTCTGTGAGTCAATCGTATAGTGGCAACTGTTTGTGTGTGTATAGCCACCTATACGTAGGACTAAGACGTCCATTTTCTATTGTAATATTATGACATGATACTATTGATACGATTATACTATGATATGATAGGCTTTATGATTTATGTCATGCTGAATATTATATATGATGATGAAAGTGTTTGTATGTTTTACACGCATGATGAAAATTAAGTGAGGCAATGAAAATTATGCATATGATAGTGATGCTGATGAGAATAATGAGATCATGTGGAAACTAAGTATTAAAAAGGGGGGGGGGGGGGGGGAGATTGCTGCGAATGACATGATGTGTATACGTTAAACAGATCAAAGGTGCAAGGAAAGAAATGATAAAATGAATATGATTGACGCCTAGTGGATTACATATGCAGCGAAAGGCGGAAGTACTCCCCGATAAGCATCGTTCGTGTGACGTGCTTGCCAGGCTCAGGAGCTTCCGGATGTGTTCAGTTGGGCTTTTTTACTTAAGTGGGGTAGTTTTACAAACAAATTACGAAAAATGGGTAGTTTTTAAACTATTTACAGAACATGAGACAGTCAACAAAACTATTTACAAAAATGGGGCAGTCAAAGTCAACCAAAATTTTTAATTTTTTTTTTAAAGTCAAAGTGCCACGTGTCAGTATATGATTCGTTAAAAAATTCGCAAAAAAGAAAGAAGAAGTCTGACGCTGCCACATGTCACAACGTGACAAAATTCACTTGTGGTGACGCCACGTGTCGCGTCAGTCCTGATAACGCAACCGCCAGAGTGTGACACGTGGCACTGCAGTAACTACAGCGTTGACTGTCCACCATTGCACATATATATTATGCAAAAATTGACCAAGGGGGCAGCCACAACATGCCTCAACCACTAGGCCATTCGTTGGTTAGTGTATTAATGTACACCGAAATTTATTTATTATATTTTGTTTTCGTTTTTAATAATTTTATATATACATATATATATATATATATATATATATATATATATTCTTCCCTCCATAAATATAAAATTATAGTTTTAAACTTAATTTATTTTTTGTTTATATTCTATTCTAATTTTTAACAATATTATTTTTTTTAGCAATTACTCATATTTTCACAACACTTTTTAGTATCTCTATCATAACAAAAAATTGAACTATCAATATTTAATAACTGCAAAAAGCATAATAAAAACTTAAATTTAATAAAAACTTATATTTACTAAAAAATTAAATATAAACTTATATTAAAAATAATATTTAATAAAAACTTAATAAATTTTTTTTTCTATGCACCCCATGCATAAAATAAGATAACATAAATGGTATAATTGTAACAATATTATTCACTTTTTTTTAACAATTATTCATATTTTCGCAACATTTTTTAGCATCTCTATCATAATAAAAAAATTGAACTATCAATATTTAATCATAACGTAAATTTAATAAAGCAAAAAGCATAATAAAAACATAAATTCCATAAAAACTTATATTTACTAAAAAATTAAATATAAACTTATATTAAAAACTAATATTTAATAAAAACTTAATCAATTTTTCTATTCTATGCACCCCATGCATAAAATAAAAGAACATATTGGTATTGGAAAACTAATTAATTATTTTTTAATTCATTTAAGTGTATTAATTTCCAAAAATACTTTCTTTTTAAAATTTAATTAACCTATGTGCACCAGTTGCATAGGATATAAAGACCCAAACTTAAATATAAAAAGTTTTATTTATTTTTTATTAAATTTTTAATATTAAAAATTTATTTTTATTAAATTTAAATTTTTATAATGCTTTTTGTCTTATTAAATATACGTTATGATTAAATATTGATAGTTCAATTTTTTTGTTATGATAGAGATGCTAAAAAGTGTCGTGAAAATATGAGTAATTGCTAAAAAAGAAATAATATTGTTAAAAACTACAATAGTATATAAACAAAAAATAAATAAAGTTTAAAACTATAATTTTATATTTATGGAGGGAAGAATATATATATATATATATATTATATATATATATATATATGTATATATATATATATATATGTATATATAAAATTATTAAAAACGAAAACACAAATATAATAAATAAAAGTCAGTGTACATTAATACACTAATCAGCGAATGGCCTAGTGGTTGAGGCATATTGTGGCTTCCCCCTTGGTCACGGGTTCAAGCCTTGCTTGGCCAATTTTTGCATAATATATATGTACAAGGGTGGACAATCAACATTATAGTTACTGCAGTGTCGCGTCAGACTTATTTTTTCTTTTTTGCGAATTTTTTAACGAATCATATACTGACACGTGGCACTTTGACTTTGAAAATTTTTTAAAAAATTTGGTTGATTTTGACTGCCCCATATTTTTTAAATAGTTTAAAAACTACCATTTTCGTAATTTGTTTGTAAAACTACCCCACTTAAATAAAAAAGTCGTTCAGTTGCTATGATGGTTATGAAATAATGAGAAAGCGTTAATGTGAAAGATTGGATTAGAGGTCGAGCATCACCGAAGGGATGAACAAGGGTGACTCGTTCGAGCATAGGATTAATAAAATACCAATAAGACATTAAAAGACATTGAATAACACGGTGAGTTGAGTGTGAAGTAGTGGAGAGGAAGATACCCTGCTTATCTGCGGATATTCAGGTGAGTAATTGTGATAGGGGAGGGTGATGACGGTGAAACGTCAAGTAACCTGGAGTGCTTTTCTAGGCAGAACGAGTCTATATGTGATCGGGGATTAATACCCAAGGGATCGTAGCGTGTTATGCACAGCTAACTAGAAAAGTACTGTCGCCCCCTTGATCAATTTTGAAACGGTGAGAGGGAACCTGAACGAGGTGGGCAATCGGTTGGTGTTGGGCCCTTGCGGTATCGCGTAAAATGTTAATTGTCATGATTGTCGGCCCGTACGGTTGTGGCCTTGACATATATATATATATATATATATATACTGTTGGATTTTCTCGGCTATTCGACCGGCGTGGGTTAAGGTTCATGTGCGTCCCGTTTGCTTCCGAATAGGCTTGAGAGGATTGGAGGAGATGTAAGTGTGCTAACAAAGTCCACGATGACAATTTCATATCCCCTGTCATCGATGGATGCGATTTGATAAAATTTAATAAAGTAATTCTCAATATTAAAAAGATTCTTAGAATAAGAGATTGAAATATAATAAAGATAGTGACGATGAGAATGGGATTGGCCAAGGTTGAGTATACTATGAGAAGGTCAAGTGAAAGAAAGTCACGGATACGTTTAAGGATAAGATGTTGTGACGGCTGAGAGTGCTGAAATGAACATTGAGAAATGAATTGAGAAAGAAATAAATAATGCCGAAAAGAGAACGGAAAGCTTGAGATTTATGAATAAGTGATTATGATAATAATGTGAAATGTGCTCTATGTTTTATCTGTTGTTGTGATGCTGTTATTATTATGTCTTAATGTTTCTGCCTATTGTAATTTCACTCGTCGACGAGAAATCGTTCAGGATGCTCACTCTCTCTGCTATTCTATTTCTTTCTCTCCCGACATGATGTCGTGGAATTTTAGATGGTATTCGACGTCAAAGTTTGTATGCTCCCTCTAGAAGACGGAGATTGGGACTTGTGACATCCCAATTTTTGTACCCATTGATTTACTCATTGTAATAATTGAGAATAATTTTTCGCCAAGACATTTAAAACTTTATTAATCAGAATGCGGAAGCAAATAACACTCAAAATGAATATTTCAACATGACTCATCCAAAACATTACAACTCAATAGTTCCAATAAAAGACTCAACTCAAGGATAGACTCTGAGTTATTTTATCAAGACTCCAACTATAACCCAGAGCATGGTTCGGAACTCCAACGGATAATCAGGAAATGAACATTGACTGATCAATTTCATATTCCACACAGGTTGGCTAGAGAGCTGCTAGTGCTACCCCCTCTTATTTAGGGAATGCTTTATCATTACCTACACACAAGGGATTAGGAGTGAGTCATAGCTAAACGCAATAACAAATGAGCATAACATGGTCTAAAAATAACATACACATATCATCATTTAGCAGAAAGAATGCAAGTACATATGTTCAAATCGTTTCAACATCCATTTAGTTTCATTAGTGTCATGATGCATGCCTACTCCTCATCCATGCATCACGGTTCGGTAGATTCGACCTTCTTTTCTATGAACCTGGGCCAGATATCTACCTTATCCATTGAACCGGAGCGAAATCCATATCATAGTCATTCCGATTTATTGGGAGCTAGCCTTCATAGTACCCTGTGCCATGGCATCCTTTGTTCTATCCTATGCTAGTGTCCCAAATCGAAATCGGAGCAATCTCATTCACCATGCATGATAATGCCATATAAAATTCCATATAAAATTCCATATTTTATTTCTTTCATTATTCTCATCAGCATTCTTGGCAGTACCTTTGCTGGATACTTCAATACTCAGATCATTTTCCGTTTCCTTTCTTTGATACTTTTTAGAAAAAGGCCATCAACGTCATAGCCACTTTGTGATGGTTTTAGAATTAGCATTAGGACGTTATTATCTAGTTTGAGTTGTTATTATTCCATTGGGACACCACTAATGGGTTACTTATCAACCAAATGAATGCAATTTTCATTGGGATTCCCATAGGGTAATTTGTCAACCAAATGGATATAAAATTTCCGTTGGGACTCTTGTGGAAAAATTATCAACCACTGAATAAAAATTCCAGTAGGACTCCTCCAGGATAGTTATCAACCAGACGGAATTAAGTTATGCCATTGGGTAAAATCCTGATAGTGGTCTTCAGAATTTAACAATAATCTTGATGAAAAGTGTTAATTTCTGGTAATTAAAAAAAATAAATGTTTCCTTCAATTTTCTTCAATCCACTCGAGTAGTTCATGAACCACTCGAGTAGTTCATCCAAAAATACTCAAGTCTATATAGAAATACTCGAGTCGTTCTACTCTTTCCAGAATACTCGAGTCTTTCTAAAAACACTTGTAACATCCCGTTATTTCTAATACTTTTAGTAAAATAATTAAATGATTTAATATGATGTTTTCAAGATTTTAGTCTCGGAATAAAATTCTGATTTCATCAGTATATTTGAAATATGTTTTCTAGTCAAAATAAGTATAATTTTGTTATCATACAATTTCCAAAAATAAAGTAGTACTTTTATTTAGTTTAATTAACATTTTGACAGGGAGCTCAAGTGGCAAGCCTTAGAGGCATTTTTATAAATAGTTTCTTTAGAAAAATATGTTTAACTTAATATTTTGAGCGTCCCTGTAAATTTTCATAGTGTTTGAAGGCTGTTTTATTTCTAGCTTCTGGATTGGTTTAATAAATTACTGATATAAGTTATATATAATAATTTGCTATTTCAAAATTATAAATATTAGTTTTTATCAAGTTTAATATCGGGATTGAGAAAATATATTTACTTTTGAATTTTTATACTTTTTCTTACGCAATAACTATCTGTAGAGACCGGTAACTTTATTATTCTTCATACAGTTTTGATTAACTAAAAGTACAATATCATTCTATTTAAATATATCTTATTTTTAGGATGGTCAAACTTTTAATCATAATCCAAAATACATACACACATCGACTCACAAATAATAATAAAACTTAGAATATATATATATAATTCCTAAGTACTACCCCGTAGCCACCCTAAACTAAAATAAAAGAAACCCACCCCAACCCCACCCCTACCTGGAAACAAAATAGAGAAATAGAGAATAGATCAACGAGAGAGAGAGAAAGAAAGTCGGGGAGCAGAGAGAAAGAGGCAGAGAGAAGGAAACGAACCTTCCAACTTCTCGATCCAATAATTCAAGATCCAACCGTTCAATCTCAAATCTTTCTTAGATAACTAATATCCTCAACTTCCTCTATCCATCTACCTAATTTATTCGACGATCCGTCAATATTTTTATTATCCCTATATTTTCAAATAAAGAGATGTTTTGGAGAAAAGTTATATATTTTTGTTGTATAATGATATATATTTATTATTTTGATAAAAATGAGTTTATTTTATATATATTTTAATGTTATAATTAGTTTTTTTTCATATGTCCCTATTTAGATCCAACACGTTGTTATGGACCCTGACCATGGAGTAAGTTGCAATTATAAAAGTGGCTCGGTCGTTATTGCTAGGATTTTCAAGGTAAGGGAAGTCTCTTTTTCACACTTTGAGTTAGGGATAGTTAGAGTTTATAATAGGATTTGAGTTTAATAATTAATTTGGGTTGTGGGTGCCAGATTAAAAGGTGATTCGAGTTGATTGGGGTGATTATTATGTTCTTGGTTGATTTTGTTAAATTATTGATAATTTTTATGTTAATTCTTTTTATATATCATTAAAGTAGGAAGTGAAGAATCCTATGGAGTTGATTTATTTTAAGCACTCTGAGACATACCTGAGTATGTCAACTGGTTTATCTGCTGCTGGTAATAATTGACTATGCAACTTAAATGCTAAATATGTATTATTTGCAAATTATGTGTGTTATAATGGTTAAATAAAGAATACTAATGAGATTGTAATAAATAAAATAAACTGGGATTCTAAATTAGCAAATGAATTATGTGATTGGTGTGATAAATGATAAATGTGAATGTGTGGATAATTGTGCTCTATTTATTAGTTATGTGCTTGTTTGACATTTGTTTATGTTTGGAAATTTATAATGTGATAATTGACTATAGCTGGTGCTAATAAATAAATAATGAAAAAAGGGAAATATAATGGTAATTAAGAATGTGAATGTATGTAGGCCCCTGACCTGAGGATGCATGCATTCATATTGTGGCATGTATGTAGGTCCCTGACCTGTGGATGCATACATGTTTAAATGGGATAAATGTATGTAGGCCCCTGACCTGTGGATGCATACATTTATCAAGTAATTTGTACGAATAGAATAAATGTATGTAGGCCCCTGACCTGTGGATGCATACATTTATTTAATAATGTGATTGAATTGAATAAATGTATGTAGGCCCTTGACCTGTGGATGCATACATTTATTTAGTAATATGTTTAAAATGAGATAAATGTATGTAGGCCCCTGACTTGTGGATGCATACATTTATCAAGTAATATGTTAAAATGGAATGAATGTATGCAGGCCACTGACCTGGGGATGCATACATTCATAAATTGGCATGTATGTAGGCTTCTAACCTGAAGATGCATACATGGTAAATAAAATAGGATGAATGTATGTAGGCCACTTTACTGGGGATGCATACATTCATCAAGTGGCAGGTATGTAGGCTTCTGACCTGAAGATGCATACCTGATAAATAAAATGGGATGTGTATGTAGGTCTCTGACCTGAGGATGCATACACACTAAGAAGAAAAAGGGAAACTGATAATGAATAAAGGAAACGAAAGAAGAAAATGATAAGGAAATTAAAGGGAAGTGAATAATGGAAATGAATAATGAAAGTGGTAAAGGAAAAGGGAAATAAAAATGAAAATGGTTATGGATTTGTTGTGTAATATACAAACGAGAATGTGATGATGGGTTGATCCCTGACTTAATTTAATTGTTAATCTTAAGTTTATATTATGAGTTTTATATTATCTTCTGATTCACTGTGTTGTGAAAAGGTCTCACCCTTAGTGGTTAACATTTTAGATGATTGCTAAGGAGCTTGTGGATCAGAGTGGGGCAGCGGAAGAACGCAAAGAAGGGACCTTTATATTGGTGCTACTTATATTGTAAATGGATGCCCAAATTTATTTGTAAACTTGAATTGAAAAAAGGGAATTTTTAAATACACTATTTTAATTATAAACTTTTACTTACTATTTTTGCATATAAAATAAGGGTGTTACAACACTCGAGTCTTTTTGCTGCATCTACACCAGTTTTTTTGCATTTTTAGCACCAATTCGTGATTCTTGCTTGCTTATTCCATTTCTATGCAAAACAGAAGTTCAAACACATAAATTAAACATGTTGCAAGTATCAAACATAACCAAAACAACAGAAAACTGAATCAAACCACAGAATTGTACAAAACATTGAAATTGTCTAATTTAACACATGAAATTCATTTCTACTCGATTTTAAATTTGTGCAACAATTCAGTGAGCATTATCAAGTCCATATTAACCTGTTTGAACATTAAAATCATGAGTTTCTGACCTCCAAGTCAGTTTCCCAATTCAAGTTGCATCCCAATTGAACCTTTAATGGTTCCTACATTTCTAGCTTGCCATAACTCATTCTAGCATTTAGATAACTCCTCCCATACCTTAATGAAGCTAAAGGAACGATTGGTTGTGGAAGAAAAGGTCTGAAATGGATTTTGAGCTTCAAAGATCAATTCTGAACTCTGCAACCTGAGGCAACGAGTTGACTTTGATCACTTGGTTCATCACGTACAGGTTACGAAAATACTAGAAAATATTTTGTTTAGCGACTAGGAGACATTAACTTTAATTAGCAACAAGTTTGGAATCAAGAGGGTTCCTGGATTTACCAAACCAATTCGAGAAAGAAGGGTAGTTGACACTGATTTATGCTCTGTTTTTGCAGCTTTGAGAACTCAACTTTGAAGGCTCATAACTTGATCTACAAGAAGTGGTTTTCGATGGGACTGGGTTCTATTTCAAGATTGGAAACAGAACTTCGTTTTGTGTTTTGGTTTCACTGTATTTGGTTGAGTGAGATGTAAGAACTACAATCGGTGGGTGAAATAACTAAGAGACACTAGGAGAACACCTAGAAGGGGGGTTGAATAGGTGTTAGAGAAACCTTGAAAGATTTTCGAAAGAAACGAATCGAAACAATTAAAACAAATGATTTTTACAAAAACTTCAGCCCTTAATCGATTAAGCTTGCAATTAATCGATTAACACCTGAAAGACTTCAAATGGTTAATAGATTCATACTTCAGTTAATCGATTAGTGCCTGAAAGTTTGCTTTTGGTTAATCGATTAACACCTCCAGTTAATCGATTAATCACTGTTAAAACTGAAAAATCACTTTTCAATCGAATACGAAAATCAATCTGTTGGAAACCAACAAGCGGGCTAAGCAAATACTAGAGGGGGGGGGGTGAATAGTAATTTAAAGCACTAATACCAAATAATTCGAATGATAATTGAAGAATGGAGCTAAGACTGAATTTTCTGGAATCAGACACGAAATACTCGAGTCTTTTGTGAAATACTCGAGTTTTTCAGTGATGAACAACTCGAGTTTTTCTGAATATACTCGAGTTTTTCTTATCAGATAGCAGTAAAAACAGAAACGAAAATTCAGCAATTTATCTCAAATCAATTCAATACTAAACAGGAACTTATCCAACAGAATAGCAAGCAATCTAAATTACTTTTAACACTAGAATTTCTTGAACTTGCTACCTAATTGAATAAATCCTGATTGCTTGAAATGATTAAAGTAGATTGAGTTAGAAAGTAGATTAAAAGCAATAAACCACCACTCAAGCAATTTTATCCTGGTTCACTCCAACAATGAGCTACATCCAGTCCTCCTAATCACTTACGAGTTTCTACTAATAATCAAATTGTTAGAAATTACAAAGGATTGCTTGAGAATGGCCTCACTCAACCTAACCCTTCAAGAGTGTACCAAACTCTTGATTTCTACCCCAATTTGATTCCGGTGATTGAAGAACTCTTCACAAAGCTTCCTTGAACTCCCTTCAAGAAAATCCACCGGGCTAGGAACCTCCTAGTCTTGTGCTTGAGAACCTCTCAAGACTTCCAACACCCTAAGCCACTTAGGGATTGCTTGGGAACAATCCAAGACTTTGAATAATCAAGCTTTTTGTATGTGTATTACTAATCTCACAATGGATTAGCACAAATAAGCACAGCTCAATGTAAGAATTGAGGCCTAAAACTCAACTTGGAATAAAATGACAATATGAGTGAGAAGTTGAGCTTTTTTGGGAATTAACACTTGATAAGAGGAAATTATAAAAGCTTGAACACACTATGATCTTGTTGTCTTGTTTGTTCTTGCACAAATTCAAAGAGAAATTTTACACTAAGGTTCTGAAATGCTCTCTTGGGTTGGATGAGACTCAAATGCCCTCAATTGGGTTTTTGAGTCTCTCCAACGTTCATTTTTGCTGACTGGACAAAAATACTCGAGTCTTTTGGTAAATACTCGAGTCTTTTTGGTCGGTCACGAGTGAATTGGTGCACGAACAAGACTAACGGTCATATTTGCTGACCTGGCACAAATACTCGAGTTTTTCGATAAATACTCGAGTATATACTCGAGTCTTTCTCAAAATACTCGAGTATTTTGATCAGATATGGGAAAAATTATTTTTCAATTTTATTTTTCTTCTCAAGTATTAATTTTGGTCAATCTCAACTTAATAATCATATAAAAATTTATTCCTAGAAGAGACTAACTATTTCTACCCACTCTCAACCACTCTCAACATAAATTAGAAATTTACAATTAATATTTGATTGAGAATGATTGGGCACTTGTGTAACATCCCGAATTTTAATTATAATGATAATTAGAATAATAGTAAGATTTGGAAGTAAGGATTAACATAGAAGGGGTTTAAAATGATGGTTTAGGGGTGCTTTGAGTGCCATATAGGAGTCAAGGAGCATGGGCATCGAAAAACAAATTTAAAGAAGACCAAACGAGTGTTAAAAATCGATTTTTCGGTGTTTTGAACACCCGACATTAGGAAATTCAAAATAAAAGATTTAAGACTCAAAACACAATTCCCACCGTTGGATATGAAGGTATGATTTTTAGGAAGTTACTCGTCAAATTTGAGTAAGATCCGACGGTGAACGAAGAAGTTATCTCGAATTGAAGCAGGAAGAAAATAGGAGGAAAATAGGAAAATGAATAAATGGGGTACTGGGCAAAACACTCGAGTCTTTTGGAAAAGACTCGAGTGTTTTGGAAAAGACTGGAGTCTTTTGGAAAACACTGGAGTGTTTTTAAAGAAAACACTCGAGTGTTTTTGAAAACACTCGAGTGTTTTGTGCAGACAGCCTTAAAAACATGTTTCAGCCAACAATCTTCTTCATAACCCAACTTCACTCTCTCTCCTTGGTCACGAACATCTCCTCATTCTCTCTCTAGATTTCACCTCAAATCACCATCTCAATCCATAAATAAGCATTGAGAATCAATCCCCAACACATTTAAACACTTAATCTCCCTTCAATCTCTCAAGTTCCTCCTCTCCTCCCTCCCATTCGAATCCCCCTTCTTCCCCACCAAGATAGGGCTTTGTTTTCATCTTCCTCAAGCTCAACACTCATCTATCATCATCCTCCCTTCCATTGGTAAGTTTCAATACTCTCTCTCTCTCTCTAGGGCCATACGAATTTCTCCCTCTTCCCTCACATGGCATACGAATTTCATGTTATGATTTAGCATAAATTATGACTCATTTGTGCTCTATTGTGTCATGGAGGTCAAGAGTCTCTCTCTTTCACTCAATCCTTGGAGCTCTTGATTAAGGAGCTTAGGAGCTAGGGTTTGGAAGGTTTCCCCCATCTCTCTTGATTTAAGGTAAGGGAGTAGATATAGTGAGATTTGCCTTGTTCTAGGGAGTAGGTTCTAGTTAGTATATAATGCTTGTTAGGGTTATGTGTTAGGGGAGAAAATTAGATTATAAATCCCTAGGTTATTGAATATGGAATTCTAATTGATTAAATATGCATGATGATTGGATGTTAAGGCTAGGAAAAGGAAAACCCAATAATATAAGAATGAATTATTTGATAAATGAAATTTGGTTAATGATTATAATGAAGAACAAGAGAATTTGGCTAAAATGATAATTGATGGATGTTGCAAGTATGTGTGGGTAATATGGAGTAAATTGATATAGGAAGGAAAATGGAATGGAAACGATTATATGTGATGAATGTGCGTAATTGTATCTAATTGCTAAATGAGTTTAAATGATAAGTATTATTAATTGTGAACAAAGGTCATGGCTTATGAATAGAACTTGTGAATATGGGAAATGGAAGTATAATGATTATGTTTAATAAAAGGTAAAAGATGATTTTAATATGTGGTGTTAAAGAGAAAATGTGAGAAGGTGAAATATGTAAATTAAAATGAAGTGTAATATAAATGTTGGACCATGAATGAGAATGCTATTTGGTATGATTGTGATAACTGAGAAAGGAAATGAGTAAGGTAATTACATGAATGATTAAATGTTGAATGTGTGTTGTTGAATTTACATGTGAGATACTTGTTTATGTGAGAATATGAAAGTATGTTTTGGCCTCTGATGTGAGGTAATGAATATGGAAAAGTAATTAAGTGTGTTGGCCTCTGATTTGAGGTGACGAGTAATGGAAAGTGATGAATATGCTGACCTCTGTTATGAGGGGCACAATATGAATGGTAAAATGTGTTGACCTCTGACCTGAGGGACACGATATGAATTGGAATGAATGGGTGTTGACCTCTGACCTGAGGGACACCGGATTAAATAATGGGTTGGGTGTTGACCTCTGACCTGAGGGACACCGGATTAAGTAATGGGTTGGGTGTTGACCTCTGACCTGAGGGACACCGAATAAAATATGTAATGGGTGTTGACCTCTGACCTGAGGGACAAATGGATTATAATGAATGGGTGTTGACCTCTGACCTGAGGGACAAATGGATTATAATGAATGGGTGTTGACCTCTGACCTGAGGGACACGAAATGAATTATAATGAATGGGTGTTGACCTCTGACCTGAGGGACACATAATTTAAATAAGGAAAGGAATGAGAGCCTCTGCTTTGAGGTGATAAATGGGTTGCATGGAACTGTGCATTGACCTCTGATTTGAGGTGATGTACTATAATGAAATGAGTATGTGAAATGAATAAAAAGGAAAGGAAATGAATGTTGATTGAATGGGAAATGAATAAGGAAAAATGGATATTGAACTGAATAATGGAAGTGGATGGTAAAATGAATGATGGATATGGAAATGATGAAATGTGTATGGTGTGCAATATGTGAATATATGCTTATTTGCTAATTGTGTTTGACCTAGTGGGTTGTTATGTCTAGTTAGAAACTGCTTTCTATTTCATGTGCAATGCTCACTCCCTTACAGTTTCAGGTACGGAGATTGAGTTGGCACAGCCCCCGGCCGAGCAGGAGTACTTTCCCTCACAGGGAGAGTAGGGTGATATGGGTTGTAGATTATAGCATGGGCCGAAGCCTCTCATCTTATCTTGATGTAAATTTAATATACATATTTTTAATGAGGCTTAGGATGTTTTGTTCGGCTAAAGTTATATATTTTGGTTATGTCACTCAAAACTTAGTATTTTGCGCTAGTACTCTGATTAATTAATATACTCTGATATATTTGGAGCCCGTGGGGCCTTAGTATGATTTATATATGTAATTTGAAGCCCTGCTGGCTACTGGTTGCTTTAATTAAAATTGTTCATCACAGGTTGAATTTTGGATTAGCCCGAAAAACAAACAAAACTTCGTCCGTGTGACGGTTGATTTTAATATAATAAAAATGAATTTTTAAGTCCGTATTTTAATATAAGGGGAATTAAGGGTAAATAATCTTAGGGTGTTACAACTTGTCTTCTTTTCTTGACTTCTTGTTGATGTTGATGTTGCAATATCTTCAAGGCATGATTTGTTAATTATTTTGTCATCATCAAAACATAATCCACATAATTAGGAGCATTGAATTCACAATCTCCCCTTTTTTGGTGATGACAAAATAATTAACACTTGATCCATTTGTTGAGCTTGATCCACTTGGAGATGCAACTTCCCCTCACTATAGGATCCTTTTCACCTATCTAAAAATTCAGCTTGTGCAAGAGGTTATGACAATTCAATTTTAGCACTAAGCCTATGGTATTAGAGTATTTAACAATTATCAGAGTATATACCATAATTAGAAAATTTTAGGTGCAACAATATCAAGACAAGTGTATAATATCTCTCCCCCTTTTTGTCATACGCCAAAAAGATGTAACAATTTAGAAAAATATCAAGGGAGGAGAGGTGCATAATTGGAAAACCCCATAACCAACTATGCAAAAAAAAAAAAATAGACTTAATAATAAAAATAGAGAGCTCCCCCTGAAGCTTTGCAATAAAACACCATAATTAAAACCAAATTCATGAACAGAATAACATCATTAAAAGGTCCAAATCAAAGGTGCAATAATAAACCCAAAGTCTCAAAACACCAAGTTCTCAAAGTTCAGAAAATGCAACAAGATCAACATGATGAAAACATAATGAAAACTAAAATAGAAAATCCATAAGCAGCAGCATCAAAACATGGAAGGAGCTGGATCATCTGGAGGAGGATAGAACCGAGAGAAGGCCGCCATCATCTCATCAAACCGGCGGTGCATCTCCCCTGACTGCTGGTCCAGGCGGGCATTAATCTGGGCTGAGTGCTAATCCAAATGAGAATAAAACATGACAGACTCTGCACTCATCCTAGTGTCGAGGCGAACAAAATCATCACGCTGGGCGTCCATAGCATGCACAAGGGAGTCCATCCTCCCATCTAAAGTGTCCAGCCGTGTGATAACATTGTCTCTCCAGCCCATGTTATCAAACCCAGATTGAGATCCAGTAAAGTCATCAAAATTAATCTGATCCTCAATAGGGTCCCCTCCTTCAGCCTATGCAAATGCTGCAGCTTCCTCTTCCATCTGTTGGGCATCCACCCCTTGTCGAGCTGCAACATTCGCAACCCTCTCCAACTCAGCTATGTCAGATCTGTACAGGTATTGGCCAGAGAGTTCATGAAATGCCATGTCTTGATGACTCAAGGTACCTTTGTTGAGGCAGTGCTGGTTAACATGAAGAGTCTTTTTCTCTTCATTCCTAGGGATAGGTACCTTGAAGTAACTCAACAGGAAACACACATGCATGGCATAAGGTAAGGTTTTCGGGTGTTTAGATTTTGCAGCAAGTAGCATTCGATCCAAAATTATGCGAGACCAGTTCAGCTTCTCATTGTTCAGGATGGCACTAAGAAGCCTAAGTTCATTGTTTGTGGGCTTAGCATAATTGGGTGAGGTTTGAGGCACTAACTGATGGCAGACTATATAGTGCAACACCCTAGTGTGGACAGTCATATATGAGGAATGCTTAATTCCTTCGGTCCATACACGACCGGGGCGCAAACAACTTTGAAAAATTCCGTCCGCATCTGCCTTTAAAGAATTGTCCCCGTGTCGTGTAGTCCCAAAAGCAACAAAAAGGTCCTTAGCGCTAATTTTGAATCTAACACCCTCAACCATGGTTTCTATGACATCATTATGAAGCCTAAGGTTCGCATAAAAGGTTCTAACTAACCTAGGATAGATAGGGCCATTAAATTCCAGAAATTGAATAAGTTTTGGATACCTAAGGTTAGTAACAAATGAGAAACCCTTACTTTCAAGGAATGCACTGTTGATCCAAGTGATAACTCCGAACTCCCTAGTGGCAAGGCCTTCCAACCGTTCCAAGCATTCATCTTCTTGATAGTACTCCGGAATATCCTCCTCAGAAGATGATTCGGCAATCCTAACTCTCTTTCCTTTACCAGATGATGAAGCCATAGAGGAATTGATGAAAATTGAAGTTTTGGAAAGTTAGGGTTTGAAAAGGGGGTGACGGATTTGAGGTTAAAAAGTGTTGAAATTCGTTGAAATAATGGTAGAAAAGTGATTAGAGGATGTAAAACTAGTAAGATTTGGCAAAAATTTGAGTAAAAAAGGAGTTTTGAGGAGAGAGATATGAGAAAACCGAGAGAGAAGAGAAAGGGGGTCGCAGAAACTCGAGTCTGGAAGGCTGAGAGTATATATAAACGGTCCAAAATACTCGAGTATATTCATAAATACTCGAGTTGTTCTTTAGGATATACTCGAGTTTTTGAAAATATACTCGAGTCGTTCGTGACTCAGCCCAAATTTCCCAGAAAACTCGAGTAAAAACTGAAAAACTCGAGTTTGGTCCGAAAGTTCAAATTTCAGGAAAACGCAAAATACTCGAGTTTTTGCAAAATACTCGAGTTTGGTCTGAAAGTTCAAAAATTGGGGGTTTCGAAAGACTCGAGTGTTTTGAAAAACACTCGAGTATTTTAATCAGACCCTAATTAAAAACTTTTTCAATTTACAACTGATTTAATTTTGAATTAATATACTCGAGTGTTTTTGGAAAAACTCGAGTATTTTGACAGAACAGAAAGTAAAAACACAGTTTTAAAAGACCAAACACAAATCAAACACAAATGCATCACTACCAACTTGGAATACAGTACAGAATCACACACAATTAACACATACAATTTTAAAAATCATCAAGGACAATTTAACTAAGAATCTATAACACATTAGAGTAAGACCAATATGGTGATTTTCCAAAAATGACACACAATGCAATTAGCCTATATTAGCTTCATCTAAAATACCAAGTTCTCTCCTAATATGATAAAAGGTGTCCCTTGGTAGAGGTTTTGTAAAAATGTCGGCTAATTGATTTGTGGTACTAACAAATTCAATTGTGAAATCACCCTTTTGTACATGATCTCTTAAAAAGTGATGTCTTATTTCAATGTGTTTAGTTCTTGAGTGATACACCGGATTCTTAGTCAAATTGATTGCACTCGTGTTATCGCATCTAATCGGAATATTTTCAAGTTTCAAACCAAAATCCGATAATTGTTGTTTCATCCATAACAGTTGAGCACAACAACTACCGGCTGCGATATATTCCGCTTCGGCGGTAGAAAGAGCGACACAAGCTTGCTTTTTAGAAAACCATGACACCAATGAACTTCCCAAGAAATGGCAAGTACCACTGGTGCTTTTGCGATCAAGCTTGCATCCCGCGAAGTCGGAATCCGAGTAACCAACTAAACTAAGATTGGCATCAGCAGGATACCATAAACCAGTGTTGATTGTTCCTTTTAGATACTTAAATATATGTTTAACTGCGGATAGGTGAGATTCTTTAGGATTAGCTTGAAATATAGCACACATGCATACACTAAACATAATATCCGGTCTAGATGCAGTGAGATATAGGAGACTACCTATCATACCCCTATACTTACTAACATCAACCGGTGTACCTTGTTCATCCTTGTCTAGGTAGCATGATGTGCTCATTGCAGTGTAGGCTTCCTTGCACTTGTCCAATCCGAATTTCTCAAGGAGCTCTTTGCAATATTTCCCTTGATGCACAAATATCCCCTCCTTGACTTGCTTTATTTGTAAGCCTAGGAAGAACTTGAGTTCTCCCATCATTGACATTTCAAATTCCTTTTTCATCAAATTTGAAAACTTTCTACAAAGAGACACGTTAGTAGCACCGAAAATGATATCATCAACATAGATTTGTACTAACAAAATGTCATCTTTGGTTTTATAAATAAATAGTGTATTATCAACCTTCCCTCTTTGAAACTTGTTTTCTAATAGAAAGGAACTCAATCGATCATACCAAGCTCTAGGAGCTTGTTTCAATCCATAGAGTGCCTTTTTCAATTTATAAACATGGTTTGGAAATTCACTATTTTCAAAACCGGGGGATTGTTTGACATACACTTCTTCATTTATAAACCCATTCAAGAAAGCACTTTTAACATCCATTTGATATAAAGTGAATTTCATGATTGAAGCATAAGCAAGTAAAATTCGGATTGCTTCAAGAAGTGCAATCGGAGCAAAGGTCTCATCATAATTGATACCTTCATCTTGGTTGTACCCTTGAGCTACTAGTCTAGCTTTGTTTCTTATAATCAACCCGGATTCATCAAGTTTGTTTCTATAAATCCATTTAGTACCAATTATGGTATGATCATCGGGTTTAGGGACTAGATCCCAAACTTCATTTCTTTCAAATTGGTTTAATTCTTCCTGCATAGCAAGAACCTAATGATCATCCTCAATGGCCTTTTTAATTGAATCGGGTTCAATTTGAGAAACAAAAGAGACATAGTGGCAAATGTTTTGAATAGACCTACGAGTAAGTACTCCCTTTGACATATCTCCTATGACATTGTCTATAGGATGAGCCTTGACCGATTTCCAAGTTGGAGGAAGTTCTTCCCTTACCTCTCCTTCATCAACTTTTGATTTCTCTCTCTCTTTTTCTTCTTTTGAAAAGTCAATGCCATCTTCACTAGCATCACATAAAACACTATCTTCTTTTGAAGACTCATTAAAAACCACATGAATTGATTCCTCAATAGTTAAAGTTCTTTTATTGAAAATTCTATAAGCTTTACTATGAGAAGAATAGCCTAAAAATATGCCTTCATCGGATTTGGAATCAAACTTGCCAAGGTGTTCTTTTCCATTATTTAAAACAAAAACTTGGCATCCGAAGACATGAAAATGAGATATATTTGGCTTTCTTCCCTTGTAAAGTTCATAGGGGGTTTTATCCAAAGAGGGCCTTATCAAAATACGATTTAAAACATAACAAGCCGTATTGACGGCATCGGCCCAAAAATATTGAGGTACTTGAGAATCATTTAACATGGTTCTAGCAAGTTCCTCTAGCACCCTATTTTTCCGCTCTACCACTCCATTTTGTTCCGGAGTTCTTGGTGCGGAGAATTGGTGCTCAATACCATTTTTAGCACAAAATCTATCAAATTTGTGGTTTTCGAATTCACCACCATGATCGGTTCGAATAATAATTACTTTTTGATTTACTTGGTTTTGCAAAAGTTTGACATGATGTTTAAAAGATTTGTAGGTCTCACTCTTAGTAGTTAAAAATAAAGTCCAAGTAAACCTAGAGAAGTCATCAACAATCACCAATGCATAATAATTGCCACCAAAGCTTTTTACTTGTGATGGTCCAAACAAGTCCATATGAAGCATTTCTAATGGCCTTGATGTGGACATCACCATTTTTGATCCAAAGGTGTTTTTAGTTTGTTTACATTTCTTGCAAGGGGAACAAACACCTTCAATAAAAAAAATTTAGCTTTGGTAAACCAACTACTAGATCTTTAGATTGAATTTTCTTCAATTGGTTTAAATTTATATGAGCGGTCCTACGATGCCATAACCAAGTGTCATTTTCTTTGCTCACTAAACAAGTAGAGACCAAATAAGTGACTTTGTTCAAATCAACTAAGTAAGTATTATTTGACCTTCTACCAACAAATTTGATTGATTCATCTTTGTCACTTTTAATGAGGCAATGGGTAGAGGTAAAAACTACATGATTACCAATATCACATAATTGGCTTATGCTCAAGAGATTATGTTCTAATCCTTGAACATAGAGCACATTATCAATAATCAAGTTTGAAGAGTTTCCGATTTTACCAATACCAAGGATTTTGCCTTTGTTGTTGTCCCCATAAGTGACATAACCCTTTTCCTTTGGAGTAAGCTCAATGAAGTGCCGCTTATCTCCCGTCATGTGCTTCGAACATCCACTATCAAGATACCACAATTGTTTTCTCGTTCGAAGACACACCTACAAAATGAAATCACTTGTTCACTTTGGGTACCCAAACAATGTTGGGTCCCTTAGGGTTACTGTTGGGACTTTCTCCCTTCTTAATCCACATATAAGTGCCCTTTTTCATTTCAAACTTCTTAATATGGCACTCAATGTTGATATGTCCAACTTTTCCACAATAAGTACAATTTGGTTTCTTTGATGAATTTTTCTTAGAAAATGTTCCAACCACCTTGTACTTTTTGTCCTTTTTATGAACATATCCTAACCCGGTTTTGTTGTGATTATGTCTTTGAGAGTTCAACAACCGGTTGAGGTTTCTATCACTATGTGAGATTGTGAGTTTGTTTTTCAACTCTTTCACTTCCTTTTCAAGTTCATCACATCTCTCACATGGAGTGATAATCTCCTCATGATTTGCACAATCACTTTGATGACTAGAATTAATAAGTTCCAAGGATTCATTTTGAAGTTTCAACTCATTTATAGATTTTTGCAATTCATCAATTTCTTGTTGAAACTCCAAAATTTTCTTTCCTTTTTCCTTATTGATTTTAGCAAGCCTTCTAAATTGAATTAACATTTCATTGTAGGCTTCTTGCAAATCATCATAGGAAATGGAGTTTGAAGAGGAACAAGAAGAGCTAGAGGTTACCTCATCATCACTTTCACCCATGTCATGATTAGCTCTTGATGAGGACTCATGATTGTTCTTGGCCATGAGACAAATATTTGCATTTTCATCACTGGAACTACTTGAAGATGATTCATTGCTCTTCTCCGGTGCATCCCAAACAATGTATGCACGCTTCCCCTTGGTCTCGTGGGTCTTCTTGTCATTCTTCAAGAATGTGGCACATTCCATTCTAATGTGACCAACCCCACCACATTCATGACACTTAACTCCATCATTGGTACTCTTTTCTCTTTGTTTGGAGTCTTTGGTTCTCTTGAATTTGGATGAAGAGCCACCTTTCTTCCCTTTGAAAAATTTGTTGAATCTTTTCACAAACATCCCGAATTCTTCTTGATTTGGTTCACCATCGGAATCTTCACTTGTAGAGCATTCTTCAAATTCTTTTGTTGCTTTAGTTGAAGCTTTGAGTGCTATGCCCTTTTTCTTTTTGTCTGATTCCTCATGCATCCCAAGTCTTGTAAGTTCCATCTCATGCTCTTGGAGTTTACCAAACAAAGTGGCTAAGTCCATGCTATTTATGTCTCTTGATTCCTTGATGGAGGTTACCTTGGGTTGCCAACTCCTATCAAGACATCTTAGAATTTTGTTAGTAGTTTCACCATTGCGAAATACTTTTCCCAAGGAAATCAAATGATTGACTATGTGTGAGAATCGCTTTTGCAAGTCACTAATGGTTTCATTTGGCAACATGTGGAACAATTCATATTCGTGAGTTAGAGAATTCAATCTTGCATCTCTAACCTCACTTGTTCCCTCATGTGTGACTTGCAAAGTATCCCACATTTCTTTTACCGATTTACATTGGGAAACTCTATAAAATTCATCATGGGATAGAGCCGAAAAGATGATGTTTTTAGCTTTTAAATCAAATGAAACTTTCCTCTTTTCATCATCATTCCAACTACTCCTTGGAATTTCAACAATTTCTTCTTTAATTTTCTTTTTGGGAATAAAAGGACCATGTTCAATTGCATCCCAAATATCCATATCAATTGCTTCAATAAAAACTTTCATGCGAGTTTTCCAATAAACATATCCTTCACCATTGAATAGTGGAGGACGGTTTATTGAAGCTCCTTCTCCACCAAAGTTATTGCTAGAGCCCATTTAGTTTCCAAAAGGATCTTTTTCGAAAAAGTTGTTACACTCGATCTTTCGACCGAGCTCTGATACCACTTGTTGGAAACCAACAAGCGGGCTAAGCAAATACTAGAGGGGGGGTGAATAGTAATTTGAAGCACTAATACCAAATAATTCGAATGATAATTGAAGAATGGAGCTAAGAATGAATTTTCTGGAATCAGACACGAAATACTCGAGTCTTTTGTGAAATACTCGAGTTTTTCAGTGATGAACAACTCGAGTCTTTCTGAATATACTCGAGTTTTTCTTATCAGATAGCAGTAAAAACAGAAACGAAAATTCAGCAATTTATCTCAAATCAATTCAATACTAAACAGGAACTTATCCAACAGAATAGCAAGCAATCTAAATTACTTTTAACACTAGAATTTCTTGAACTTGCTACCTAATTGAATAAATCCTAATTGCTTGAAATGATTAGAGTAGATTGAGTTAGAAAGTAGATTAAAAGAAATAAACCACCACTCAAGCAATTTTATCCTGGTTCACTCCAACAATGAGCTACATCCAGTCCTCCTAATCACTTAGGAGTTTCTACTAATAATCAAATTGTTAGAAATTACAAAGGATTGCTTGAGAATGGCCTCACTCAACCTAACCCTTCAAGAGTGTACCAAACTCTTGATTTCTACCCCAATTTGATTCCAGTGATTGAAGAACTCTTCACAAAGCTTCCTTGAACTCCCTTCAAGAAACTCCACCGGGCTAGGAACCTCCTAGTCTTGTGCTTGAGAACCTCTCAAGACTTCCAACACCCTAAGCCACTTAGGGATTGCTTGGGAACAATCCAAGACTTTGAATAATCAAGCTTTTTGTATGTGTATTACTAATCTCACAATGGATTAGCACAAATAAGCACAGCTCAATGTAAGAATTGAGGCCTAAAACTCAACTTGGAATAAATGACAATATGAGTGAGAAGTTGAGCTTTTTTGGGAATTAACACTTGATAAGAGGAAATTATAAAAGCTTGAACACACTATGATCTTGTTGTCTTGTTTGTTCTTGCACAAATTCAAAGAGAAATTTTACACTAAGGTTCTGAAATGCTCTCTTGGGTTGGATGAGACTCAAATGCCCTCAATTGGGTTTTTGAGTCTCTCCAACGTTCATTTTTGCTGACTGGACAAAAATACTCGAGTCTTTTGGTAAATACTCGAGTCTTTTTGGTCGGTCACGAGTGAATTGGTGCACGAACAAGACTAACGGTCATATTTGCTGACCTGGCACAAATACTCGAGTTTTTCGATAAATACTCGAGTATATACTCGAGTCTTTCTCAAAATACTCGAGTATTTTGATCAGATATGGGAAAAATTATTTTTCAATTTTATTTTTCTTCTCAAGTATTAATTTTGGTCAATCTCAACTTAATAATCATATAAAAATTTATTCCTAGAAGAGACTAACTATTTCTACCCACTCTCAACATAAATTAGAAATTTACAATTAATATTTGATTGAGAATGATTGGGCACTTGTCTTCTTTTCTTGACTTCTTGTTGATGTTGATGTTGCAATATCTTCAAGGCATGATTTGTTAATTATTTTGTCATCATCAAAACATAATCCACATAATTAGGAGCATTGAATTCACACAATCAATTAACACGTATAATCAGAGATAAAGCGGAATTGATTAACACCAATATTCTTATTGATTACCTAGGTTATGAAAATGATTTTCCCCAAATCAATTTACACAATTAAGATTCAATTCAATCACTTATGAAAAATCAATCTTTTCTAGGTTTTCAACCAAGAACAATATTGAAATGACAAGAAAGTAAAAGATAAGGGAATAGAGATACTGCACAGAGATTTATCCTGGTTCACTCTCATCCACTTGAGAGCTACATCCAGTCCCCTCTTCAACCAAGAGAGATTCTTCACTATGAGAAATTAGAGTTCTCAAATTACAAGCAAATGCCTCTCAAGACTCCCTTCTTGATAGCCTCCAAGAGATACCACACTCTTGTCTTGCAACCCTATTGAATCTAATCTAACCTCTTCCCTTGCTTGTTGATATCCCCACAACAAGTCTTCCAATTTGCTTGTTTACCCAAAAAGACTTCCAAATGCTTGATGATACCTCACACCAAGGCTTCCAAATGCTTGTTAACTCAACAAGACTTCCAAGACTTCTTTTGCTTGATGAACAACCACCAAGGCTTCCTTGTGTTGTAGAATGTTTGCCTCCTTGCAATGATTACAACCAAATTGAAAAACAAAACAATCCTATGAATCTCTTTCAATAGCTATGAAAATATCAACATAAGAGATTCAAAGATTCTTGATCAAAGAATGTAAAAGTTAAAAGCTTTGATCTTGAGAAAATGAGAGAGAATAGTGTGGCTTTGATCTATGTAAAATTGATATGAAAATGATGTTAGTTCAATCTAATGATTCACAAAGGTTAGGAAAGAGTTTATATAGAATACCCAAAAGTCAGGAACATTAAAAACTGATTTTGAGAAGTTAAAAATGTATTTTAAAAACCAGTTTTACAGGTGTTAATCGATTAACACATGGCTTAATCGATTAACCACTGCTAAATTCAATTAAAAACTTGTTTTCTCAAAACTAAACCTTTCCTTTCAAACCTTTAAGCCACCTATTGATTTTAGGTTAAGTGAGTACTCAAAATATAATATAATCATGCACTTGATAGAGATTCACTACCCTCTAATGACTCTACCCAAACTCATCAAAATAAAAGGCTCAAACTAAAGATATTACAATTAAATACAAATTGAATCTTCATGAGCTTGCTCTCTCTTCATCATTTGTTGTTTGTTGAATTTTGGTGAGCTTCACACAACTTGAGCTTGATCAAACACATTTATAGCTTGTTTAAAACCTTTGTCATTATCAAAACTTTCTCACTGGATCTAACATGAGAAGGGAGAACAAGAGGCTTAAAGTCAGCAACCGAAAACATAGAGAATTTTGGGGAAATTCGGGTTTGAGAGATGAAATTGAGTTCCAATCCTTCCCTAAGTGCTTATTTATAGGCCATAGTTTACCCTCCTATGAGGTAAGGTCGAGCTTTGAGCTTGCAGGCCAAGGAAACGAGTTTTTAAAATTAAAAATCGTTGGAACCGCCATGAAGCTGCTGCATAACTGATCGAAGTACTCGAGTCTTTCAAAGAAAGACTCGAGTCCTTTTGGCACAACATTTCAAATTTGCTAAGCATCTGGTCAGAATACTCGAGTCTCCCATAAAATACTCGAGTCTTCTGACTAAATTTCAAGAAATGCATTATTTTATTTAATATAACTTTATCTTCATATGATATTTTATTACTTTACTTATTTTGGGAATTCTGCTGGGTCTTACAGGACTTTCTTGAGGAAGGCTGGAAGTAGCGAGGAGACGTTGGCATGAAGATCGACGACCCTCTGTTCACTCTAATGGGTATCGACTTGTGGGATCTGATGGATAAGATAACGCTAGAAGATCTAGAGTATGCAAAGGTTTTGGTGCTACCAAAGGAGGATGGGAGATTCGATGACGCTGAAGAGGATCTGGAATTGAAGGAGGCTCATGCTGAGGATGGTGATCTGTAGTGTAGGTTATCATTTGTGCCTTGATTATGCAATGCACTTTCTTATGTTACTAGGATAATGTTGCTCTATTCTGATGTAACTCACCCTTCTTCTTTATCAGTTTTGGAAGCCCAACATTTGACTTTATTTGTATAAAGGGAAATGGAATAGTATTTCATGAAATTGGAAGAAAGAGTTTCAAAGCGTGATGTTGTTAACATCTCGATTTGAATATTGAGGTTTGATGTGAGAATGAAAGAGTTATTTTTATAACAAAAATATTTTTGAAAAGAGAAATGTTTCATAAAGGTGAACTCATGTCCACGTCACCAATATAAAAAAAAAATCAGATTTTTACTAAATAAAAATATAATCAAGTTATTAAATCGGGGTGTTACACTGACTCTCGTCTTCACCCGAGGTGGAATGATGATAACTTCGAGCGTGCCAGATTGCCCCACCCCCTCGGCCTCAGGAGTCTCAGTGCCTGCACGAGTCATGTTGATGACGAGGAAGCAGCGACCTCCTCTCGGGTTTCTGAACCAGCTGGTGCAAACTTCCTCTTCTTCCGGGCGAGTTCAACAATCTTGGGAGTCTACCATTTTCTCTGAAACAAGAAGGAATTCGTCAAGAAATTGAAACAACAAAAATAATATAAGTTCTATGATAGGAAGAACAGAAAAGAATGGCCGATAAAAAGTAAATATCAGTATTACCTAGCTCGGCCCGAATGGCTTGAATCGGACAATTCATTGTGCACCTCGTACTTATTTGGTCGTCTTTTTCTAGCCACCTAAAGACATCGTTTCAGAACTTTCTCTTATCTCGAGATAAGAGGTTCCAATTGGATTGGTAGCTCTTAATGGGATGAGTGAAGAATTCTTCCGACCAAGATAGCGAAAACTGAGGTTCTTCCTCGTCCATAAACCAGCAAACACCATCTCCCACGAAGTTGTATTTGAAGAATGTGGGCTTGAACGATTTCCACGAATCACTAAATTTGGTGAACAAGGAATATTGATTCCGAGCTTTCAGGGAGACCCAAAGCCGACGAACCGATCCCTTCTCTATCATTGTGACCTGGGGGCAAACAAGCCACAAGAAGGCAGCCACCGAGCACACTTGTAACACCCCAATTTGGACATAGAATTTTAGCACAAATTTTCGCCATTTTTTTAATACAATAATCATTTTCCAACTTCTTAATCAAAAAGATTTCCATTACCTTAGTTTAACTTTTGAAATAACTTAATTTGCAAAATATCCTTTCATATTGTTCTATTCCAAACTGAGACATTACAAAACACGTTTCCAAAAACATTATTTTTATCTAATGGTTTCCTTGAAAAGCATTTTAAAATTTGCAGTAATACCATTGATACAAAAATTATACTGAATAGACATTTCATTAAAATGGTCATTACCTAAAAAGGCATGACATTGATTACAATGAAGATTCAGAACAAAAAGGTTTATGCCAATGCTAAAGAGTACATCAGTTCTATCAGAACAGACTCAATCTACTTAAATCTTATGACAAACATAAAACCCCTCATCGTCACTACTCCCAACAGCAGGTGCCTCCTCTGGGTCAAACTCCCACTCTACTGGCCCTTCTTCCTTAACTTCCTCCTCCTCAGGTTCCCATATCTCAAAGTCTTCCTGGAGATCATCAAGCTCCCAAATATCTGCCTCGCCTTCTTCTTCCAGGTTCATCATTTCCACTTCCTATGGATCCTCTTCTGGAATTTCCTCCAATTCTTCGTCCAAGGGTAAATTCTCCTCTCTTTCTGATGTTGTATCAGGATCCTCCTCTCCATCGGATATATCTTCGAAGTCCATACGCCTCATTGCTAAATGAACCTCGTGATAAGTGACGGGACCACCAACCACTTGGTCGCGGAGGTACAACACACATGGGTTTACGTCCGTCATCCTCCCACTAACAACGAAGTCAGGGTCAATGATCTCAATTCTGGCCGGTCCTTCCCATAACCATCCAGTCTGCTTAACTTCCCAATGCCCGAAGTCTTCCAAAAACGCTACCCCACTATTCGAAATATCTATCCGACACATTACTGGATCTGCCATCTGTGGACATTATTCCCAATGTCCACAGAGAAGGGGAAAACAGAGAGAGTAAGCGATCCGAACGATATAATCGTCGACGGCATGAGCTTACTCTAAGGGTCACATTAGGATACAACATGCATATACAACATAGATACACAGATTACATCATGCTCCATCATAACAGCATATTCATTTCACAACATTACTCATTTCATCATCCTCATAATAGATTCAAATGTTTCATTAAAATCTTTGATAAGCTTTCTCAATTTGCTTACTTGGAATCATAACGTAGTCGTCAATGATTTAGGGAGGGAAATCATTGAGGCGAAGGGTAAGTCAGCACACACGATACATCTCCTCCTCAATATCCATCCACAACCTAGTTCGGAAAGCAGATGGGACGCACAGGAATCCTAACCACACAGGCATCGATAGTCAAAGGGTACGTACCAAGCTGAAGCCACACATTTGGCCAGCAAAACAAAATCATATCACATATTTATAAAAAGATCAGTGACTACTAGCCTTGATTCAGATTCCCTCTCACCATCTCCGATTTGCTCAAGGGGGCGACAGCTCTATCCCTAGTTGTACGTGCAGTCCTTGCTACGATCAATGCCCAACAGGTGACCTTGATCATTGTAACGTTGTCCCGCCTACGGGAAGCGCTCGAGGCTTCTTGACATTTCACCGTCTTTGCCCTCCCCTATCGCAATCTCCACTCGAAGGAATGCATCGACCTCCAAGTATTCGGTATCTTTCCTCTCCACTACTTCTCTCTCAACGCAGAGTTAGGAAAGGATTAAAGCTTTTAAGTCTTTTAAGCATTTTAAGTCTTTTATTAACCTAGTTTGGTCGACCCATTCTAAGCCTCGCTTTTAACGGGCCTCGACCTCTAAGAGTAACAGTAAACACCTCCCTATGGTACAGTGGATTCCACAAGACTTGAAACCATGGCACAGTCATCCACGTGGCTAGTCACTTAAAGGGGATATACAACAAAAGTTATTGTGAAGTTTGCACCATCACTGTACACTAGCATTGTGTTCAAATTTCCACAAGATTAATCATTCTCATATTTTCTTTTCATAGTATAATTCTAACTATACCAGGTCATTTTTGTGAATTCAATGCTCCTAATTATGTGGATTATGTTTTGATGATGACAAAATAATTAACAAATCATGCCTTGAAGATATTGCAACATCAACATCAACAAGAAGTCAAGAAAAGAAGAAAAGTGCCCAATCATTCTCAATCAAATATTAATTGTAAATTTCTAATTTATGTTGAGAGTGGTTGAGAGTGGGTAGAAATAGTTAGTCTCTTCTAGGAATAAATTTTTTATATGTTTATTAAGTTGAGATTGACCAAAAATTAATACTTGAGAGGAAAAATAAAATTGAAAAATAATTTTTCCCATATCTGATCAAAATACTCGAGTATTTATAGAAAAACTCGAGTATTTGTGCCAGGTCAGCAATTATGACCGTTAGTCTTGTTCGTGCACCAATTCACTCGTGACCGACCAAAAAGACTCGAGTATTTACCAAAAGACTCGAGTATTTTTGTCCAGTCAACAAAAATGAACGTTGGAGAGACTCAAAAACTCAATTGAGGGCATTTGAGTCTCATCCAACCCCAAGAGAGAATTCAGAACCTTATTGTAAAATTTCTCTTTGAATTTGTGCAAGAACAAACAAGACAACAACACATAATTGATTCAAGCTTTCTTAATTTCCTCTTCTCAAGTGTTAATTCCCAAAAAGCTCAACTTTTCACTCATATTGTCATTTTATTCCAAGTTGAGTTTTTAGGCCTCAATTCTTACATTGAGCTGTGCTTATTTGTGCTAATCCATTGTGAGATTAGTAATACACATACAAAAAGCTTGATTATTCAAAGTCTTGGATTGTTCCCAAGCAAACCCTAAGTGGCTTAGGGTGTTGGAAGTCTTGAGAGGTTCTCAAGCACAAGACTAGGAGGTTCCTAGCCCGGTGGAGTTTCTTGAAGGGAGTTCAAGGAAGCTTTGTGAAGAGTTCTTCAATCACCGGAATCAAATTGGGGTAGAAATCAAGAGTTTGGTACACTCTTGAAAGGGTTAGGTTGAGTGAGGCCATTCTCAAGCAATCCTTTGTAATTTCTAACAATTTGATTATTAGTAGAAACTCCTAAGTGATTAGGAGGACTGGATGTAGCTCATTGTTGGAGTGAACCAGGATAAAATTGCTTGAGTGTTGGTTTATTGCTTTTAATCTACTTTCTAGCTCAATAGACTTAAGTCATTTCAATCAATTAGGATTTATACAATTAGGTAGCAAGTTCAAGGAATCTTTGTGTTTAAAAGTTATTTAGATTGCTTGCTATTCTGTTGGATAAGTTCTTGTTTATTATTGAATTGATTTGAGTTAAATTGCTGAATTTTCGTTTCTGGTTTTTCTGCTATCTGATAGGAAAAACTCGAGTATTTCAGAAAAGACTCGAGTTGTTCATCACTGAAAAACTCGAGTATTTCACAAAAGACTCGAGTCTTTTGTGTCTGATTCCAGAAAATTCAGTCTTAGCTCCATTCTTCAATTATCAATCGAAATATTTGGTATTAGTGCTTCAAAATACTATTCACCCCCCTCTAGTATTTGCTTAGCCCGCTTGTTGGTTTCCAACAAGTGGTATCAGAGCTCGGTCGAAAGATCGAGTGTAACAACTTTTTTCGAAAAAGATCCTTTTGGAAACTAAATGGGCTCTAGCAATAACTTTGGTGGAGAAGGAGCTTCAATAAACCGTCCTCCACTATTTAATGGTGAAGGATATGTTTATTGGAAAACTCGCATGAAAGTTTTTATTGAAGCAATTGATATGGATATTTGGGATGCAATTGAAAATGGTCCTTTCATTCCCAAAAAGAAAATAAATGACGAAATTGTTGAAATTCCAAGGAGTAGTTTGAATGATGATGAAAAGAGAAAAGTCTCATTTGATTTAAAAGCTAAAAACATCATCTTTTCGGCTCTATCCCATGATGAATTTTATAGAGTTTCCGAATGTAAATCGGCAAAAGAAATGTGGGATACTTTGCAAGTCACACATGAGGGAACAAGTGAGGTTAGAGATGCAAGATTGAATTCTCTAACTCACGAATATGAATTGTTCCACATGTTGCCAAATGAAACCATTAGTGACTTGCAAAAGCGATTCTCTCACATTGTTAATCATTTGATTTCCTTGGGAAAAGTATTTCGCAATGGTGAAACTACTAACAAAATTCTAAGATGTCTTGATAGGAGTTGGCAACCCAAGGTAACCGCCATCAAGGAATCAAGAGACATAAATAGCATGGACTTAGCCACTTTGTTTGGCAAACTCCAAGAGCATGAGATGGAGCTTACAAGACTTGGGATGCATGAGGAATCGGACAAAAAGAAAAAGAGCATAGCACTCAAAGCTTCAACCAAAGCTACAAAAGAAGTTGAAGAATGCTCTACAAGTGGAGATTCCGATGGTGAACCAAATCAAGAAGAATTTGGGATGTTTGTGAAAAGATTCAACAAATTCTTCAAAGGGAAGAAAGGTGGATCTTCATCCAATTTCAAGAGAACCAAAGACTCCAAACAAAGAGAAAAGAGTACCAATGGTGGAGTTAAGTGTCATGAATGTGGTGGGGTTGGTCACATAAGAATGGAATGTGCCACATTCTTGAAGAAGAATGACAAGAAGACCCAAGAGACCAAAGGGAAGCGTGCATACATTGTTTGGGATGCACCGGAGAAGAGCAATGAATCATCTTCAAGTAGCTCCGGTGATGAAAATGCAAACCTTTGTCTCATGGCCAAGAACAATCATGAGTCCTCATCAAGAGCTAATCATGGCATGAGTGAAAGTGATGATGAGGTAACCTCTAGCTCTTCTTGTTCATCTTCAAACTCCATTTCATATGATGATTTGCAAGAAGCCTACAATGAAATGTTAATTGAATTTAAAAGGCTTGCTAAAATTAATAAGGAAAAAGGAAAGAAAATTTTGGAGTTTCAACATGAAATTGATGAATTGCAAAAATCTATAAATGAGTTGAAACTTCAAAATGAATCCTTGGAACTTATTAATTCTAGTCATCAAAGTGATTGTGCAAATCATGAGGAAATTATCACTTCATGTGAGAGATGTGATGATCTTGAAAAAGAAGTGAAAGAGTTGAAAAACAAACTCACAATCTCACATAGTGATAGAAACCTCAACCGGTTGTTGAACTCTCAAAGACATAATCACAACAAAACCGGTTTAGGATATGTTCATAAAAAGGACAAAAAGTACAAGGTGGTTGGAACATTTTCTAAGAAAAACTCATCAAAGAGACCAACTTGTACTTATTGTGGAAAAGTTGGACATATCAACATTGAGTGCCACATTAAGAAGTTTGAAATGAAAAAGGGCACTTATATGTGGATTAAGAAGGGAGAAAGTCCCAACACTAACCCTAAGGGACCCAACATTGTTTGGGTACCCAAAGTGAACAAGTGATTTCATATTGTAGGTGTGCCTTCGAACGGGAAAACAATTGTGGTATCTTGATAGTGGATGTTCGAAGCACATGACGGGAGATAAGCGGCACTTCATTGAGCTTACTCCAAAGGAAAAGGGTTATGTCACTTATGGGGACAACAACAAAGGCAAAATCCTTGGTATTGGTAAAATCGGAAACTCTTCAAACTTGATTATTGATAATGTGCTCTATGTTCAAGGATTAGAACATAATCTCTTGAGCATAAGCCAATTATGTGATGTTGGTAATCATGTAGTTTTTACCTCTACCCATTGCCTCATTAAAAGTGACAAAGATGAATCAATCAAATTTGTTGGTAGAAGGTCAAATAATACTTACTTAGTTGATTTGAACAAAGTCACTTCTTTGGTCTCTACTTGTTTAGTGAGCAAAGAAAATGACACTTGGTTATGTCATCGTAGGACCGCTCATATTAATGTAAACCAATTGAAGAAAATACAATCTAAAGATCTAGTAGTTGGTTTACCAAAGCTAAATTTTTCTATTGAAGGTGTTTGTTCTCCTTGCAAGAAATGTAAACAAACTAAAAACACCTTTGGATCAAAAATGGTGATGTCCACATCAAGGCCATTAGAAATGCTTCATATGGACTTGTTTGGACCATCACAAGTAAAAAGCTTTGGTGGCAACTATTATGCATTGGTAATTGTTGATGACTTCTCTAGGTTTACATGGACTTTATTCTTAACTACTAAGAGTGAGACCTACAAATCTTTTAAACATCATGTCAAACTTTTGCAAAACCAAGTAAATCAAAAAGTAATTATTATTCGAACCGATCATGGTGGTGAATTCGAAAACCACAAATTTGATAGATTTTGTGCTAAAAATGGTATTGAGCATCAATTCTCCGCACCAAGGACTCCGGAACAAAACGGAGTGGTAGAGCGGAAAAATAGGGTGCTAGAGGAACTTGCTAGAACCATGTTAAATGATTCTCAAGTACCTCAATATTTTTGGGTCGATGCCGTCAATACGGCTTGTTATGTTTTAAATCGTATTTTGATAAGGCCCTCTTTGGATAAAACCCCCTATGAACTTTACAAGGGAAGATAGCCAAATATATCTCATTTTCATGTCTTCGGATGCCAAGTTTTTGTTTTAAATAATGGAAAAGAACACATTGGCAAGTTTGATTCCAAATCCGATGAAGGCATATTTTTAGGCTATTCTTCTTATAGTAAAACTTATAGAATTTTCAATAAAAGAACTTTAACTATTGAGGAATCAATTCATGTGGTTTTTAATGAGTCTTCAAAAGAAGATAGTGTTTTATGTGATGCTAGTGAAGATGGCATTGTCTTTTCAAAAGAAGAAAAAGAGAGAGAGAATTCAAAAGTTGATGAACGAGAAGTAAGGGAAGAACTTCCTCCAACTTGGAAATCGGTCAAGGCTCATCCTATAGACAAAGTCATAGGAGATATGTCAAAGGGAGTACTTACTCGTAGGTCTATTCAAAACATTTGCCACTATGTCTCATTTGTTTCTCAAATTGAACCCGATTCAATTAAAAAGGCCATTGAGGATGATCATTGGGTTCTTGCTATGCAAGAAGAATTAAACCAATTTGAAAGAAATGAAGTTTGGGATCTAGTCCCTAAACCCGATGATCATACCATAATTGGTACTAAATGGATTTATAGAAACAAACTTGATGAATCCGGGTTGATTATAAGAAACAAAGCTAGACTAGTAGCTCAAGGGTACAACCAAGAGGAAGGTATCGATTATGATGAGACCTTTGCTCCGGTTGCACGTCTTGAAGCAATCCGAATTTTACTTGCTTATGCTTCAATCATGAAATTCACTTTATATCAAATGGATGTTAAAAGTGCTTTCTTGAATGGGTTTATAAATGAAGAAGTGTATGTCAAACAACCCCCCGGTTTTGAAAATAGTGAATTTCCAAACCATGTTTATAAATTGAAAAAGGCACTCTATGGATTGAAACAAGCTCCTAGAGCTTGGTATGATCGATTGAGTTCCTTTCTATTAGAAAACAAGTTTCAAAGAGGGAAGGTTGATAATACACTATTTATTTATAAAACCAAGGATGACATTTTGTTAGTACAAATCTATGTTGATGATATCATTTTCGGTGCTACTAACGTGTCTCTTTGTAGAAAGTTTTCAAATTTGATGAAAAAGGAATTTGAAATGTCAATGATGGGAGAACTCAAGTTCTTCCTAGGCTTACAAATAAAGCAAGTCAAGGAGGGGATATTTGTGCATCAAGGGAAATATTGCAAAGAGCTCCTTGAGAAATTCGGATTGGACAAGTGCAAGGAAGCCTACACTCCAATGAGCACATCATGCTACCTAGACAAGGATGAACAAGGTACACCGGTTGATGTTAGTAAGTATAGGGGTATGATAGGTAGTCTCCTATATCTCACTGCATCTAGACCGGATATTATGTTTAGTGTATGCATGTGTGCTAGATTTCAAGCTAATCCTAAAGAATCTCACCTATCCGCAGTTAAACATATATTTAAGTATCTAAAAGGAACAATTAACACTGGTTTATGGTATCCTGCTGATGCCAATCTTTGTTTAGTTGGTTACTCGGATTCCGACTTTGCCGGATGCAAGCTTGATCGCAAAAGCACCAGTGGTACTTGCCATTTCTTGGGAAGTTCATTGGTGTCATGGTTTTCTAAAAAGCAAGCTTGTGTCGCTCTTTCTACCGCCGAAGCGGAATATATCGCAGCCGGTAGTTGTTGTGCTCAACTGTTATGGATGAAACAACAATTATCGGATTTTGGTTTGAAACTTGAAAATATTCCGATTAGATGCGATAACACGAGTGCAATCAATTTGACTAAGAATCCGGTGTATCACTCAAGAACTAAACACATTGAAATAAGACATCATTTTTTAAGAGATCATGTACAAAAGGGTGATTGCACAATTGAATTTGTTAGTACCACAAATCAATTAGCCGACATTTTTACAAAACCTCTACCAAGGGACACCTTTTATCATATTAGGAGAGAACTTGGTATTTTAGATGAAGCTAATATAGGCTAATTGCATTGTGTGTGTCATTTTTGGAAAATCACCATATTAGTCTTACTCTAATGTGTTATTGATTCTTAGTTAAATTGTCCTTGATGATATTTGAAATTGTATATGTTAATTGTGTGTGATTCTGTCCTGTACTCCAAGTTGGTAGTGAAGCATTTGTGTTTGATTTGTGTTTGGTCTTTTAAAACTGAGTTTTTACTTTCTGTTCTGTCAAAATACTCGAGTTTTTCCAAAAACACTCGAGTATTTTAATTCAAAATTAAATCAGTTTTAAATTGAAAAAGTTTTTAATCAGGGTCTGATAAAAATACTCGATTGTTTCTCAAAACACTCGAGTCTTTATTAAAATACTCGAGTGTTTTGAAAAACACTCGAGTCTTTCGAAACCCCCAAATTTTTGAACTTTCAGACCAAACTCGAGTATTTTCCAAAAACTCGAGTGTTTTGCGTTTTCCTGAAAATTTAACTTTTTGACCAAAGTCTAGTTTTTCAATTTTTACTCGAGTTTTCTGGGGAAATCTGGGCTGAGTCATGAACGACTCGAGTATATTCTAAAACACTCGAGTATATTTAAACGAACAACTCAAGTATTGTTGAATATACTCGAGTATTTTGGCGAGTTTATATATACTCCAGCCCCCACAAACTCGAGTTTCTCGAACCTCTTTCTCTTCTCTCTCGGTTTTCTCATATCTCTCTCCTCAAAACTCCGTTTTTACTCAAATTTTTGCCAAATCTTACTAGTTTTACATCCTCTAATCACTTTTCTACCATTATTTCAACGAATTTCAACTCTTCTCAACCTCAAATCCGTCACCCCCTTTTCAAACCCTAACTTTCCAAAACTTCAATTTTCATCAATTCCTCTATGGCTTCATCATCTGGCAAAGGAAAGAGAGTAAGGATTGCTGACTCATCTTCCGAGGAGGAAATTTCCGACTACTATCAAGAGGATGAACGCTTGGAAAGGATGGAAGGCTTTGCCACCAGAGAATTCGGAGTAATCACATGGATCAATAGTACTTTCCTTAAGAGTAAGGGTTTCCATTTTGTTACTAACCTTAGATATCAGAAACTGATTCAATTTCTGGAATTTCATGGACCTATATATCCTAGGTTAGTTAGAACATTCTATGCAAACCTTAGGCTAAAGGACAATGTCATAGAAACAATGGTTGAGGGTGTTCGTTTTAAAATTAGCACTAAGGACCTCTTTGTAGCTTTTGGGACAACCCGTCACGGGGACAATTCTCTAAAGGTCGATGCGGACGGCATTTTTCAAAGTTGTTTGCGCCCCGGTCGTGTATGGACCGAAGGAGTTAAGCATTCCTCATACATGACTGTCCAATCTAGGGTGTTGCATTATATTGTTTGTCATCAATTAGTGCCTCAAACCTCACCCAATTATGCCAAACCCACAAACAATGAACTTAGGCTTCTTAGTGCCATCCTGAACAATGAGAAGCTGAACTGGAGTCGCATAATTTTGGATAGAATGCTCCTTGCTGCTAAGTCTAAACACCCAAAAACCCTGCCCTATGCCATGCATGTTTGTTATCTGTTGAGTTACTTCAAGGTGCCTATCCCACGCAATGAAGAGAAAAAGACTCTTCATGTGAACCAGCATTGCCTCAACAAAGGCACCTTGAGTTACCAGGACATGGCATTCCATGAACCCTCTGGTCAATACTTGTACCGATCTGATATTGCTGAGTTAGAGAGGGTTGCAAATGTGGCAGCTCAACAAGGGATGGATGCCCATCAGATGGAAGAGGAAGCTGCTGCATTTGCCCAGGCTGAAGAAGGGGATCCTATTGATCAGATTAACTTTGATGACTTCGCTGGATCTCAATCTGGGTTTGACAACTCGGGCTGGAGAGAGAATGTGATCACACGTCTGGACACTTTAGATGGGAGAATGGGCTCCCTTGTGCATGCTTTGGACAGCCAGCGTGATGATTTTGTTAGCTTAGACACTAGGATGAGTGCAGAGTCTGCCATGTTTTATTCTCATTTGGATCAGCACTCGGCCCAGATTAATGCCCGCCTGGACCAGCAGTCAGGGGAGATGCACCGCCGGTTTGATGAGATGATGGCGGCCTTCTCTCGATTTTATCCTCCTCCAGATGATCCAGCTCCTTCGATGTTTTGATGATGTTGACCTTTGCAGTCTATCTTAGTTTTCATTCTGTTTTTATCATATTGGTCTTTGTTACATTTTCTGTATTTTGAGAACTTGGTGTTTTGAGACTTTGGGTTTATTATTGCACCTTTGATTTGGACCTTTTATGATGTTTTTATGTTAATGAATTTGGTTTTCATTATGATGTTTGTGCAAAGCTTCAGGGGGAGCTCTTTATATTTATTATTAAGTCTATTTTTTTTGCATAGTTGGTTATGGGGTTTTCCGATTCTGCACCTCTCCTCCCTTGATCTTTTTCTAAATTGTTACATCTTTTTGGCGTATGACAAAAAGGGGGAGAGATATTACACTTGTCTTGTCTTGATATTGTTGCACCTAAAATCTCTAATTATGGTATATACTCTGATAATTGTTAAATTCTCTAATACCATAGGCTTGGTGCTAAAATTAAATTGTCATAACATCTTGCTCAAGCTGAATTTTTAGATAGGTGAAAAGTATCATATAGTGAGGGGGAGTTGCATCTCCAAGTGGATCAAGCTTAACAAATGGATCAAGTGTTAATTATTTTGTCATCACCAAAAAGGGGGAGATTGTGAATTCAATGCTCCTAATTATGTGGATTATGTTTTGATGATGACAAAATAATTAACAAATCATGCCTTGAAGATATTGCAACATCAACATCAACAAGAAGTCAAGAAAAGAAGAAAAGTGCCCAATCATTCTCAATCAAATATTAATTGTAAATTTCTAATTTATGTTGAGAGTGGTTGAGAGTGGGTAGAAATAGTTAGTCTCTTCTAGGAATAAATTTTTTATATGTTTATTAAGTTGAGATTGACCAAAAATTAATACTTGAGAGGAAAAATAAAATTGAAAAATAATTTTTCCCATATCTGATCAAAATACTTGAGTATTTTGATAAAGACTCGAGTATATACTCGAGTATTTATAGAAAAACTCGAGTATTTGTGCCAGGTCAGCAATTATGACCGTTAGTCTTGTTCGTGCACCAATTCACTCGTGACCGACCAAAAAGACTCGAGTATTTACCAAAAGACTCGAGTATTTTTGTCCAGTCAGCAAAAATGAACGTTGGAGAGACTCAAAAACTCAATTGAGGGCATTTGAGTCTCATCCAACCCCAAGAGAGAATTCAGAACCTTATTGTAAAATTTCTCTTTGAATTTGTGCAAGAACAAACAAGACAACAACACATCATTGATTCAAGCTTTCTTAATTTCCTCTTCTCAAGTGTTAATTCCCAAAAAGCTCAACTTTTCACTCATATTGTCATTTTATTCCAAGTTGAGTTTTTAGGCCTCAATTCTTACATTGAGCTGTGCTTATTTGTGCTAATCCATTGTGAGATTAGTAATACACATACAAAAAGCTTGATTATTCAAAGTCTTGGATTGTTCCCAAGCAAACCCTAAGTGGCTTAGGGTGTTGGAAGTCTTGAGAGGTTCTCAAGCACAAGACTAGGAGGTTCCTAGCCCGGTGGAGTTTCTTGAAGGGAGTTCAAGGAAGCTTTGTGAAGAGTTCTTCAATCACCGGAATCAAATTGGGGTAGAAATCAAGAGTTTGGTACACTCTTGAAAGGGTTAGGTTGAGTGAGGCCATTCTCAAGCAATCCTTTGTAATTTCTAACAATTTGATTATTAGTAGAAACTCCTAAGTGATTAGGAGGACTGGATGTAGCTCATTGTTGGAGTGAACCAGGATAAAATTGCTTGAGTGTTGGTTTATTGCTTTTAATCTACTTTCTAGCTCAATAGACTTAAGTCATTTCAATCAATTAGGATTTATACAATTAGGTAGCAAGTTCAAGGAATCTTTGTGTTTAAAAGTTATTTAGATTGCTTGCTATTCTGTTGGATAAGTTCCTGTTTATTATTGAATTGATTTGAGTTAAATTGCTGAATTTTCGTTTCTGGTTTTTCTGCTATCTGATAGGAAAAACTCGAGTATTTCAGAAAAGACTCGAGTTGTTCATCACTGAAAAACTCGAGTATTTCACAAAAGACTCGAGTCTTTTGTGTCTGATTCCAGAAAATTCAGTCTTAGCTCCATTCTTCAATTATCAATCGAAATATTTGGTATTAGTGCTTCAAAATACTATTCACCCCCCTCTAGTATTTGCTTAGCCCACTTGTTGGTTTCCAACACTTTTCATAGGAACAACCGTTCAAATATATCAAATAATCTTTCATAGAATAAACCATGATTTCATAAACATATCCAAATACATTTGATACTTCATCACATGTTCTCTTATCATTTCCAAGACCATATTAAGCAGGATAACTTTAGATTATACAATATGTCATATCAAAATAAAATCAGACATACAATTTAAAGTTACTATCGATCGCAACGTAGAACGACTAAGCACACCACAATCAATTGTCGTCTCGTATCTTGACATATAACTTTGGATTCCGACTTTTGAGATGGTCGAAATCATCCTAATGTTACCATAGTGCCATTATGTCTTAAGATAGCTACTCTCTCACCTGGGATAAGATCCACGCTTACTTCGTCCCAACCTACAGCTCCAGCTGCTCGTTCACTCCTGATTCCTTTTATTCTTGAACGACGAACGACATACAATTAATATCTACTAAGTACCTTATACTATCTACCTACTTACGTAAAGACTAAACCTAAAGTACAAAACTATTTTAAAACAGAAATTTTTTTTAAAACAGAAATTCTTTTTAAGGGTATTTAGATGACTAGAACAATTCAAGAAATCCTTTTTGCAAAACATAGTTTAAAACTCACTCCAATACATGAAAACTACAAAAATACATTTTTATTTTCACAAAAACCATACTACATTGCTTATATAACAACTACCATGTTCGTATAAAATACTGGAATTGCCTTAAAAAAATCAAAACACAGCAGATACTTAAAGAGGATTACTAACACATAGCAATCACTTAAACAAACACCCTTAATCAACCATTTACATTTTCGACTAGCATAGGTTTCCTAAACCTTATAGTACTTTAAAAGATAACTATAACATTATAGAAATCATACATGAATTAATCTAATCCATATAGTTACACATAAACCATTTAAGGAACAGAGAAGCACCTTATCAATTAGACATAGCATACATTTATTCATCTAGTAATAAGATACTATGACCTAACTAAAAACATTTAACAATATATTTTTACATCAATATACAAACCATTTCTTATTACCGAAATTAAACAACACGACACTCATATCCAACATATACACACATACACTTAGTAAATTAAAATCATTTTTGGAATTACTTAAATCAAGTTATCAAAATTGGACAGCAATTACATACAAACTTTAAATTCACTTTTCTCTTAAACTATACCTCTAAAAATTATGCCACTTTTTCCTACATACAAAACACAAGTCCTATTATCTAAATAAAATTTAAATATCATATAATCATATTCAAATAATTTTTGGACAACAAAGTAAAATAGAGTTGCATCACTTCAAAATCACCTGAAAATGTATCTGTTCAATTATTTATTAAAGGATACATACATCAAGGTTTAAAATAAAGTCAAACTAAATAAAATATTATTTTTTTACTTTATAAAACAATTCTGGACAACAACCAAATAATTTCTAAAAATTCATTTTATTTTCATGAAATCACATACTTTTACGCTATAATTCACAATATACAATTACTCATCACAAATACACACAGAAATAAAATTTAGGAACCCACTGTCCAAATAAAATTATTATTTTCCAGAATAAAATTAATTTTTCAGAAATAATTTATTTTCTATGAAGACACATAATTTGTTTCATGCATACATATCAATAAACACAATATATCTAGCATATAATCACTTAGACAATTAGTAAATTAACAAAAATCATTCCTTCCTCTCATATTAAACTCGGTCCTTATAAAAATAAAATAAAAACAGTAATAATAATTTATAAACATATATAACATATTTCTATACTTTTCCTAACTTTAGAACATTTAATCTAAACACAAAATTAATTAAAATAAACACTTATAGGATAAAAACCAATTTTTGACAGCAACTTAACAATTTATATTATTACACACATATTGCATAAAAATTCATATGCTCACCTAGATAATTATTTCTAATCACTAAAGAAATTATAAAGATACTCATTTCCATAAAAAAAAATAATTCGATATTAAAGTAAAAAATTAAATGAAAAATCTTAAAGATTGTAAATTGTATCGATGATTGATAAATAAATAAGGAAAACACATTTAAAAATTTTTTTGGAGACAATATTGCAATATGTATTAATTGCAATGATACGAAAATTTGTGTAATATCAATTTGTAATTAATAAATGAATCATACATTATATTAAAGAGATACTCTCTTATTTTCATTGACTTATTTGACTTTTACCAAGATAATGGGACGGAGAGGGTACTTTTAAATTACTCGGAAAAAAAAAAAATATCACCAAGAGATATATTGTTTCAAATTAAATATCACCAAAAGATATATTGTTTCAAACTAATGCATGATTAGATGCAACGATTCGATATAATAAAGTGGTGCAATATTTCAAACTAATTACGAGAAAAACAAAATATCAACTAATACACCTTATTAATACACATGTACACATAAATAAACTAATGCTCCTATTCTATTGCATTAATTTATTGCGGGAGAAAAAATTCTACTTCACGCGCACATGTACTTTCTTTATAAAAAAACCTAAATTCAAAAATAATCCTTGCATTACTGAATTTTTCTATTTCTTTATCAATTTAAAACAATAATCCTAATTAACTCATATAATTTTAAAAATATTCCTGACATGCAAAATGTTTAAACTTTAATCATTGGTAATAAAAAACTTATAACCCGTGCATTGCACGGGGTAAACACTTCAAACACTATATTACATTTTCGAACCCAAATTTAAAAACTAGAGAGCTCCTCACGAAATGGAGCTCTCAGCTCACATGAAAAGTTGATAAAATAAATGTCAATCAAGTATGTCACGTGTCAAACACTGTGTTATATCACTTGACTGTTGAAACAACATATTACTTTATTGTTGAAACGACATATAACTTCACTATTGAAACGACAGATCACTTCACTGTTAAAACTATATATCACTTTACTGTTGAAACAACATATCACTTCACTGTTGAAACGACATATCACTTTACTGTTGAAACGACTTGTTACTTGTGATAACTTTTTTTTTTTAATTTTAAAAATATTAATTTTAAATTACTTGGAAAAAAATAACATCACCAAGAAATATATTGTTTCAAATTAAATATCACCAAAAGATAAATTGATTCAAACTAAGGCATGATTAGATGCAACGATTCAATATAATAAAGTGGTACAATATTTCAAACTAATTACGAGAAAATTAAAATATCAACTAATACAACTTATTAATACACATATACACATAAACTAATGCTCCTATTCTGTTGCATTAATTTATTGCCGAAGAAAAATTCTACTTCACGCATGTACTTCCTTTATACAAAAAACCTAAATTCAAAATAACCCTTGCATTTCTAAATTTTTCTATTTCTTTATTAATTTTAAACAATAATCCTAATTAACTCATATAATTTTAAAAATATTTATGACATGCAAAATGTTTAAACTTTAATCATGGTAAATAAAAAACTTATAACCCGTGCATTACACGGGATAAATACTAGTATATATATATACCATTAATATTTAGGGAAAAAGCATATTTTTTTTCTAATTGCTTATCCGTTCCCAAGTACTACCTAGGTACATCCAAATTCAACTTGGGTAACGTGTCTGATTATGGCAGGTGAGTCTCCCAACATGAATTTTCTCCCTAAAAAAAATAGTATTATTTAGGATAAAAAAATACTCAAAACATATTTTTTTAGGACAAATAAAAAAGAAAAAAAATATCAAAAAGAAAAAACAAGACGTAACGGAGGGAGTATCTAAGTTTTTATTTAAATGTGATTTGAATAGGTTGACGAGGAAGTCAAAGTCTTGTAAATAAAATATATCCACGCGCTCCCTCATACGTATAATATCTGTCGTTGACCGTATCTAAAACACATACTTACTAGTTTTTATTATTTTTTTTCTGGGTTTTACCATAGATGAAAAAAAATGTAATCATAATTTAACCATGCTCTATTTATGGAGAATATAAAAAAACATATTTTTCAACATTATCTAACTACATTTAGGATATATAAATTGTACTCTCTTTGGTCCTATATATAGGACATCTTTTAGAAGAAATCTTTGGTCCTATATATAGGACACTTTATATTTCCTATGCATCATTAATTGTTTTTTCTCTTTTTTGTCCTTATTAAATGCTTTGACTATGTTTTTTTTGTTATTCATTAATGAACGTGAACTTTTCAAGTAAAGTGGATGAGATAAAATTGTAATGTTATAATATATTCTTATAAAATTCACAAAAGTAACTACTTTACTTGATCCTGGGAACACGGTTAAGTATGCCCGAGAGAGAGTAACATCGAATACAGAAACACCTTGCTCTCTCGCACGTGTGTGAGCCAGAGCCGCCGCTGAAGCCAAGCTGAACCACACGCGAAGCGTTGCAAAGATTCCATGTGGAAAAGAAAAAATAACGGTTTCGAAATGAAACCACAGTCGTCTGATCTTTCTCTTTCTCTCTCATACTGCGCCATTTGTGAGGCGTGTGTCTCTCTGTCCTCATTCATGCTATGCTATGCTATGTGCTTCTTATGCTATGCTTCTTTCTAAACCCAATCTCATTATTCCGAAACCTTCTTTCTCTCTCTCTATCTATCTCCTTTCCTCTCTCTTTCTCTTAGGTTATCGCAGTTTTGGTTCCGGTTAAATTTCAATCCTTCTTCTCTCACTTTTTTATTAACCTGGATTTACCTTACCGCACAGATTAAAGTGCTTCTTCTATCACTGCTACTGGCGCTGAACAAATTGAATTTAACCACTGGTAAATTGTTATTTTTTTCTTAGCTTTGTTCTTTTCTGAATTTTTGTTGTTGCGTGTTTTTAGGGTTTTGGTCTTCCGATTTTGAAATTGAGTGCGGTTTCATCTTATTTTTGAAATTTGATTTGTTAGTTGATATAATTTCTAGCTTGTGGTGTCGAGGAAATCTCTGACTTCTCTAATTTCTGTAATTTTTTTTTTCATTTCTTGGTTTTCCTTTCCTCTTATTTGTAATTTCTAGTTTTTTTTTTAATTTTTGGTTTATATATTTATTTTTAGTTATTTATCTCATTTATATTAGTTTATTATTTTAATTTGAAAGTCATTTTTTTAGGAGAGGGAGGGGTTTGTGAGCATAAGCAATTTGCTTCTATTGGAGATTAAAATTTTTATTTTTTTATAAGTAAAGTTTTTGACGGGAGGGGGAAGGGGAAAATTGTGCTATGCCAGGGATGGAACCTAGGTGCTTGCAGCTCTACCAACTGAATAGCAATGTTTTGAATTATGACTTGCATTGTGAATTGAAATTGGGAATCTCTGAAAATTATTGGGTGTGTGGTTTTTTTTTTTATTTTTTTATTCTTTTGTGTGTATTGTAATGAGAGTGAGCCTTAGCACAGCTGTAAGGTTGTTGCTCAGTGATCAAGAGGTCACGAATTCGAATCTTGGAAACAGCCTCTTCCGCTTACGGAAGTAAAGCTGCGTACATCTACCCTCCCCAGACCCCACTAGTTGGGAGTCTCGTGCACTGGGTTGCCCTTTTGTGTGTGTAGTGTAATGAATAGTTTTTTTCTGGGTTGAATTATTATTTTTTTTTTTTTTGGTTTACATGGGAGGTCTGGGACTAAAACCCATGACCTGGAGGAGGGGGAAATCCTAAGTGTCTCTGCAGCCACCAACTGAGCTGTCTTACGCGGACAGGGTTGAATTATTTTTATTAGAATTGAAATGTAATTGGGATTTTTTTGATTATTTTTTTTTTTTGGCGAGAGTGTGTGTAATGAAGAGTATTTTTCTGTGCTTAACTTTCCCTTTGCATACTTGTATTGTGCTCAAGTTCTACCAATATATTAAGTGAGGGTCTCTTCGAGGAAACCTTTGAAAATGAAACACCTTTTTGAAAGGAATGTTTATTCTTTTGCCTCATTATCCTCAAGTTCTACCGATAATAGTAGGAATTCAGTTGAATGAAAGTGTCAGATACCAAAACTCTTCAATATTTTAGAGCAAGGGCAGTTATTGACATGATTGATCCTCTCAAGTGAAGGAACCTTGTTAATTGAAGTGGCATTATGTGTTGAAAAAAAATGTTTAACTTTGCTTTAAATTGGGGCTTGGGAAATTATGGTATAATTGTGATTGTTTTCCAGTGGTGCTTGCCAGGTTGCATACAGAAGAATATGTTCATTAAAAGGGAAAAGGGTGGTGTTTTGCTTCATACTGGTACAGTGTTTTGTTGAAGAATATTCCATTGTGTCCATGGCTGCTGATCAGAGGAGAAAACGATTAAACGGTGCGAGCATTGTTGGTTACGGTAACAGAGAGCAACATAGAACTAAAAGAAAGAATTTGGGACCACTTCAAAATGATTTAAGCATGAAGTCTCATGTCTCTGTTGAGTGGGATGGTAATCAGAAAAGGGTTGTTGCCAAGCGAGAACAGATTGGCATCAGTTGGAGACATATGAAACCATTTGTCAATTTTGTCTCTAAAGATCACAACATCTTGGCTGATGTGTTTACCTTACCTCAAGAAATTTTTGATTTGGATAATTTAAGTGAAGTGCTTTCGTATGAGGTAAATATCATGTGTTCAGTCTCTATTGTTTGCAGCTGAAATAGCTTTTGTTTAAATCCACGAGGAAGTATGTCAATCATCATTTATAAAACTTTTGGAATTTTGCAGGTTTGGAAGACTCGTCTTTCAGAAAATGAGAGAAACCTTCTAATGCATTTTCTACCCAGTGAGCCTCATCAAACTGTGGAGGAATTACTTTCTGGGAGTAACTTTCACTTTGGAAACCCCTTCTTCAAATGGCAAGATCTCTTTCTTTGTATTTTTTCTCTTTAGAGATATAATCTGTTGTACTTAGCAGTTCATCTATTCTTGCACTTAAACATTTGCTACATGTGAAAGTTTCTTATTTTTTACAACTGATGAGATATTAGTTATCGATGTAATGTTATGTTAAGTCAGCTGGCTTTATTATCAGTTTCTGGGTTGAGTTAACCACCTTTACAAATTGCATATCTTGGGTATAAATTCTGTTTTGAAGACTTTTCGAAATTCAATCTTGGTTTAGTCATATCTTACAGCATGATAGGCCCTTATGGCCCTATGATAGAATAAGGTGAGTGTTAGTAGGAAATATGGAGGATTAGGGCTTCAAATAGTATGGGGTCACACAGTTACTTCATGTAACTTACCATCACACTCCCATAAGTAACTGCTCACGTAGCAGTGTTAGTATCTGTTGTAAAGTGTAGATGCAACTCGTTGGGAGATCTCGAACTTGATTGTGATTACTTGTACTTCCAATTTCCCATCATTCCTTCTGTTCTGAATATTATTCCAATGCAGTTCCATGAGGAGTTTATTCCCTGTATTTCTATACTGTTGTGTAATTCTGGTGTTTTATCTCAGCATATTAATTACTTTTCTATCCTTTGGCTTCGTACAAAATTTCTCAAATTTGCTACTTGGAAAAGCTATTTGTTATCCTCAAGAGCCAGTTCAGTTGGTTAAGCTGTGGGACATAAAGTGAGAGTACCCGGGTCCAAATCCCAGGAAGTGCACTCTCATCCCCCTCCCCTGAAACTAAAAGAAAAAAGAATTTCCTTTCAAAAAAAGAAAAAAAAAGAACAAAAAGAAAAAGGTATTTGGTTAAAATTCTTTCATTGTTCATTCTTTATTGTTTCTTTGCTTACATTTTATGATTTCGGTTATTTGACTGCCATTTATATGCTCTCTTTGGTTATGATTTTTTGTTAATACTGTTAGTTAGTCTTGGCCTCATCTTTTCAATCTCTACAAGATCCTTCCCGATTCCTTATAACTTTGGCTAAGTATTATTAGAATTAAGAAATAAAATGAAATTTGTCTATTTTGGAGACCATTCATGAAAATCTTCTGTTTTCCAGAGTCACAAATATCTTTTAATATAATATAGTTTTTTGCAGGGGTGCTTCACTTTGTTTAGGTGATCTTCATCCCGATGTGATCATTGACAAGGAGCAGCATCTGAAGTCTGAGAAGAGAGCATACTACTCACAGTTACATAATTATCACCAGGAGTAAGTTAGCTATTCAACTTACGTAGTTAACTTGTATCTTTTTGACATGGTATACTTAATGAAGTATTGTTCTTCTATTTTTGCAGTATGATAAGATTTCTAGCCAATTTGAAGAAGAGGTGGCAAGGCGGCAAATATCTGGAAAAGGAAATTGCACATAAGAAATGGAGGTTGACACTTGGAAGATTTTCTATTTCATTGCAATCTGCATATATCACAAATTTGCACACAGACAAAATTTGTTTAGTGCATATTCTGTAATGACATTTTTGTTAGACCGAAAACTTCTTGACTGTCTGCTTCCAGTACTTGCATTGGTAGTTATTCAATATGAAAAGACAGCTCCTTATTGTTTTATCAAAAAAAAAAAAAAAAAAAAACTTTCTGAACAGTTTGGGATGTCATAATGCTTTGAAGTTGAGATAGTGAAATCCTGGAAATCTTTTCATAGATTTCCCTTTATTTTTTCTGTTTAACTACTGCTTTCATCAATAGATTAAGGAGTCTGGTAATGTTCATTTATCTATTTTGTATATCTCTGGTGATAGTAACTTTTAATATTATTTAAGCATGGGCAATTAAATTTGTTTCACTTTTATATTACTGTTTTTATGTGGTACTAAAAGTGAAATCCATTAAATGGTACTTGATTTATGGATTGTATGCAAAACAAATGATAGTTCATTTATTAAAATATCAACCTGCTAGTGTAATTGCTTCACTTTTTTATTATAGTGTAAGTTTATGTTTCATTTTCAGTATTTTGATGGCCTAGCTAAAATTTATGGTTGAGATGTCAATTTTGTGATAGGTGTTTTCAGATTTTTAGTTTTTGCTGATGTTTCTGTTATAGCAAGGATATGCCGGTGAACTTTACTTGGAGACTTGAAGTTGATTGTTGAACTTGATTTTTATGACCTATGTGGTTTTCCTCCTTGATTGGGATTTTAGGTGGTAATCACTAATAATCACTAATGTCATAATTTTGTTGGATTATGCAGGTCAAAGAATGATGTTGATAAAAGAATACCCTCGAGTGTGAATGGGTCTAGAGTTTATAATCATGATGATCATGTTACATTCACATCTGAGTCATGTTCCTGGGATGCAGAGGATAAAGCATGTAGCAGTGACAACCAAATCTCCTCACTGATAAAGGATGATAAACTTCAAAGAAGGTAACTAGTGAGTTTGCAATCAGTAATATTGGTTTGTGCACATAGGGTCTTTTAAGTCAGCAATATCATCAAGAATGCCATGAGGTAGAGATAGCACTTCCTTCTCTGGTTTTCTTCTTTCTTCTTTACTATTACTTCGGCCCTTGTAGTTTCTGGTTCAAGTAAACGGGCTGCCAACTTTGTTCAGTTTAGAAGAAATAGTAAGCAATATTATTATTATTAATTATATATATATATTTAAGGTAGCTATGCAGTTATCGTTATGTTGCCAATTGTGGTTATGTATCATCATCATCATCATCATCATCATCATCATCATCATCATCATTATTATTATTATTATTTATTGTTATTGTTATTGTTATTGTTATTGTTATTGTTATTGTTATTGTTATTGTTATTGTTATTGTTATTATTATTATTATGATGATGATGATGATGATGATGATGATGATTATGATTATGATGTGACAGTTGTGACAGTTATTACTTCATATTAGTATGAGGGCCTGATTCTGTTAGAAAGTTTCTGCAGTCTAGTGGGAAGTTTCTTTGGTGTTTCTTGTCATAAAAGAAATTCTCTGAAGTCATTCTCTTGTATTTGTGTTTTATTTATGCCTATGATTCTGGGCTTTTATTAGCTACTATCTCCTACCACTGAATTCGAGCCGTGCTAGTTGGTGTTAATGTGTTATTGCTTTTTAAATTTTTTACTGTTATTTTAAGTTCTTATTTGTTTCACTCCTTATCATTCTGTGCTTATCAGTGCACAAAATGTTGGTAGGTGTTGTCCAGGTTGCATATGGTATTTGCTTGTTTTATTTTGGTGTTTTGAGCATCTTGAATTTGGCCTCTATTGTTATACAAAACGTTTTTCGTGATTACTACTGGGTGTCTAATACAGGCATTTTGTAATAGCAAAGCAGATGTATAATTATAGCTATATCCTCGGGTCATACTTGGTAAATGCTTTTGTCTGGTTTTGTATTATTTTTCTTGAAGTTGTATGTTTTTGTTGGTATTATTTTTTATTTATATCTCCTGCTGAATGCTCAAGAGTCTTTATGTTTTCCTTCTTTCTCTTGCATAATCTACCTTCACTTTTTAATGCCTAATATAACTTTATGAAATAATGCTTGACAGGGTGCTTCAAAAAGGAATTATTAAAGGAAAATTTAGAAATTTGATAGGTTCTTCAGATGATATGCTTAATATCAGAGAAAGGCACAACAAAGGAGACAAACTACCCAAGGGTAACATTCATTCTAGCGATGGTGACAAATACATGTCATGTATCAAGGTTAGGCAGTCCATCTTTTTATTTCAGAGATATACATAATTGGTCATGAGGAACATCTTTTTAGCTGGGTCTGCTATCTCATTAGTCTTAATAAATTTAATTGCACAATAAAATTGATTGCCAATTGTGTGAAATTACTTACTGCTGTTGAGACTTATGACAATCAAGGTAGACTGCAACTTTCAACTGTTTTATTCGAGAGTTACCATTATGCCAAACTTGTTCCACTAGTTTTGGTTGTAGAACTTTATATTAATACATGTGATTTTTTTTTTTTTTAAATACTACCCAGTATTGTTATATGGATTTAATAATAATCACATAACAATTGTCTTTCCGAAGATTCATTTTCGTTTACAATGAAGAAACAAAGCAAAATCATTCAGTGTAACTATGCATACTTTAAATTTTGTTAAGGAATTTGCTGATTGTTTCCTCTATGCATTTCAGATTAGTAGGCAACAGCATGAACTTGTTAAGAGTATGAAGCATTCTGGTAAAAGCATCCAATCTAGGTCTCTTAACCGTGTTTTGGGTAACCTTGAAAACATTCATGTGCAACCATATGAAGTTTTTGTCAAAGAAGAGCGGAAAAAGTTGCACGAGCATTGGTTAGTGAGATCATAAGTGATATTTTTTATGACAAATTGACAACATTATTTAATTTTTGATTAGGTACTAGTATATGTTTTATCTGTATAGGTTGCATTTGGTGAACAAAGATCTCCCTGTGGCGTATGCATACTGGACAGAGAGACATATTCAGAGACATGCGGTGACAAATTCATTGGTGGCAGAGATGAAGGATAAATCAAAACCACTCCTAGAGGTCTGTATTGGTGTTTCCTTTTTCTAAGGTCCTTTATAATTTCATAAGAGATAGATTGCATATGTTGTATCAGTTTATCCAATGCTAGAAAATCCCTGGTCCCATTATAATGAGAATTTTCATAAAGGCTCTTCTTAAACATTTCAAATGTAATTCTTCCGTCAGGAAGAAGATAATGTGAGCTCAGGGAGCGAGCTTCAGGATCAGGATGCTGATACTGTGAGCTCAGGGAGCGAGCTTCAGGTTCAGGATGAGGATAACATGAGCTCAGGGGGAGAGCTTCAGGATCAGGATGAGGACAATATAAACTCAGGGAGCAAGCTTCAGGATGAGGATGAGGATAATGTGAACTCGGATGAGGATAATATGAACTCAGAGAGCAAACTTCAGGATGAGGATAATGAGAACTCAGGGAGCAAACTTCAGGATGACGATAATGAGAACTCAGGGAGCAAACTTCAGGATCAAGATGAGGATAACATGAGCTCAGGGAACGAACTTCAAGATCAGGTGGAGGATTCGGGTCTAAATGATCAGTCTAGCTCGAATGATGATGAAGATTCTATTGTTAGGTCCTCAGAGAACCAGTCCCTGCATAATTATCATCTTGGAGATGAATCATTCGACCCAGTGAGTATGGGTTCAGAAATGAATATTGTTTCGCCAAAACAAGCTGATGCTTCACCAAAAAAAGTAGAGTATTCAAGGAATATGAACACTCAGGGTGTTTCTATTAATGTTGGGTCCCCACATAATTCATATCTTAGAGATGAATCATTCAATCCAGTGAGTATGGGTTCAGAAATGAATCTTCTTTCATCCAAGCGATCTGATTCTTCAACTAAAGTTGAGTATTCAAGGAATATGAACACTCGGGATGTTTCTATTAATGAAGGGTCCCCACATAATTCTTATCTTAGAGAGGAATCGTTCAACCCAGTGAGTATGTGTTCCGAAAAGAGTATTGTATCATCAAAGCGGTTTGATGATGTTTCACCAAATAAAGTTGAGTATTCAAGGAATATGAATACTCGGGATGTTTCTATTAATGAAGGAGCACCTTTTGCTTCTGGTTCTGATGTCTGGCATGCAGTTGAAATGCCACATCCATACTGTGATTCTGCTATGACCCATGAGTATACAGCCAGTGGTTTATCACTGGCGAATCCTCAAGTCAATGAAGAGCAACAGACCCATATGATTAATCTTCAAGCAGATTTGCGCCATCAAGAGACGGGTAAAGAGTTGTTACACAGGCAGTTAGGTGATGGAAGCATCAGTTCTTACCAAAGTCAGGACCGAAGTAACTTTCTTCAATCTCTCTTCAAGGGGCAAGGGTTGTTGCCCTATCATCCTGAACAAAAAGGAGATGAGTTAGACTTCAAACCTTCAAACAATGTTATGATGGGGGGTGGCCAATTTTCCAGTCATTTTAAGGAGCCATTGCAAACACCACTGACATTGGACCAGGAGCAGAGGAGGGCTAGTGATGTTTACTTGCCAGAAAACATGTCAGAGAATATTTATTCTGATAGAGGAAGGTACTTAATCTCCAGGCAAGATCCATTGATCTCCACACGACATCCATTGGCAGCAGCAAATATGACTGATTGGGCTGCTAATAATGCTCGTGCAGCTAATAATGCTGGTGCAGCTGCACCTCCCCAACCTCACTTAAATAGTGGAGACTTTATTGGTCATCATTGGTTTCCTGCTGATCATCATGTTCGTGGTGGCTGGAATGGATCTGATGGCAGTAGTGCTTCGAGTCAAAGTCTTGGCACTGGATCAAACTCTGATCAAAGCTTATTTAGTATTCTATCCCAGTGTAGCCAAATACGTTCGGTTAGTCCATATGATTCAGTCAGAAACACCGACCAGTTTCTTGCATCAAGAACCTATGGAGAATTAGATGCAGCTACTACACCCAGGATCAATGCTGTTGTACCACAGGCTTCTCATGCACTAGGTTATTTAAGTGGACGCGAGGCACCTAGTAGTCTGGTGCCTGATGATATGGCACGGGTGAGCTTGCCTCATCAGAATTCCGCATTACATGATCACTTGGGAAACTCATATTCGAGGTCATGGAACCGGTAAATGAATGTTTTATCCAGTGTTGAGAAAGTGTAGTGAGGGTTCGGAGGTTGAGTGCAAGATAGAGGAAATGCTCATTTGTTGTGCAATAGTTATTTATGACTTGAGCATGATCCAAAGAAGCCGGGGATGCATAGCCTGAGAGGGAGACAGGTATCTGTACATACCTATACCGAAGTCAACTCAACACCATGTACATACCTAGATGTTAGATGAGCAGGAAAGTCCTGGGGGGTAACATAAGCTTCAAGAATTTCAGGTTGTTAGGCAAGTTACATATTTTATTTTTTATTTAATTTTGGAGAGACATACTTCAATAATTTTGGAAGGTGAGAAATGCTAGTTATATTTATTGGTTTTGCTCTTTTTCACAATTTCGATGTGTTCATAATGCTGATGCAAATGGATATCTTTGGGCATGATTGATGATTCCAACCAAATTAAGTTCTAGTCTTAAAACAGGGGATATGATTGCCTAAAGCTCTGAGGCTTTGTTTGGTGGTTAGGATAAGAACAAAATAAGGTAGAGCTTGATAGATATGATTATGATAGGTGGTGATGGTGATGGCGAGAATAATATGAAGGTATGAAAGTATGAAGGGAAAAATTGCACTATCTTAAAAATGTTTAGCTCTGTCCAGAATAGAAAATATGCTAGGAAAACAAGATAGGAAATGTCAAACTCTAGATAGTAGGAGACTATTTTTGTTGAATAAAAAAAGTATTAAACTATTTTATTGTTTCTTTCTAATATTGTCACAGAACGAGTCCTAAATGGACAAGAGAACATGAGCATCGTTATGCTGGACAAATTTTGGGTTAACAAGACACCATCTTAAGCTTTCTTTGTATGGTTGCCTTTAATGTTGAGAGTTCATTAATTGATAGATTTTGTTTCGAAATATAATTTACTGGTCAATTTAGTATTACAAAAAGTGAAAATAATGTAATATATTTAGGATGTTGGCATTAAAAGTTAAAAGAAAACCTTGAGAATATAAGAAATATAAGGGTTTGTTTGCTTTGAGACTTTCATTTTCAAAAGTCATTGATAATTGTAATTACGATTGTGTTTTTATTTAAAAAAAATTTATAATTATGATTATGATTTCGCGTTTTTATTTTATTTTCTATTCTTAAAATTTTGTATGAGACAATGAAAATGATAAAAAATTGTTTTTACTATATTTTTTTTATAAATATTTGGAAAGAGGAATCAGAATAACAACACGAGATCATATTCGAAACTAATAAAAATTATAAAAAATTATAAAGTAAACACGACATCATAATTATAACTTTCGATAATTTTTTAATATGTTTAGTTTTTTAGAATGAAAATAAAAAATCGTTTGGGTAAATCAAACATATTGTAAATTTTTACTTGTTTGAAAACAACACTCCGGGTTCCTTATCAATTATCTACTGTACTTATATAAAAAGATTTCTTTTCGAGGCACCATGTTTGTCCGCTTAAAGAATTGGCATCACGTTTGTCCGCTTAAAGAATACTCGCACCAGAGCGTTTTTATTTCTAATAAAATTATAATTTGAAATTAAATAAATTATCTATATGCGAAGTGTGAAATCATTATATTTTTTATAAAAAAGTAATCATATCTTCAAAAAGATAAACCCAAAGAGATAAGGTTTCTATTCAAATATATTTAATCCTATGTGCATGTGAAATTATTATCCTTAATTTTACAAGTTTTCCAGATCATTATGTATAGAACGCAATATGTATTGGATACTCCTCAACAATATTTTAGCATTTATGCGAATTGGAATTGGCTCACAAACTTATGAATATTTAGGTAAACAACAATCTCACAATTATATTTGCCTTCAATTATTGTATTTTTCGCTTAAAGAATTGACATCACGTTTGTCTGCTTAAAGAATACTCACACCAGAGCGTTTGTAGGTAAATAACATTATTTCTAATAAAATTATAATTTGAAATTAAAAAAATTATCTATATGTGGAGTGTGAAATCATTATCTTCAATTTGTTATAAAAAAGTAATCATTATCCTCAAAAAGATAAACACAAAGAGATAAGGCTTCTATTCAAATTTATTTAATCTTATGTGCATGTGAATTTATTATCCTTAATTTTACAAGTTTTCCATATCTTTATATATAGTACTCAATATGTATTGGATGACTCCTCAACAATATTTTACCATTTATGCGAATTAGAATTGGCTCACAAACTTATGAATATTCAGGTAAACAACAATCTCACAATTATATTTGCCTTCAATTTTTGTATTTTTTCGTCGTTAAGTTTTTTCAATTCGAATAATTCGCTCTCATTTTAATTTATATTATTTTATTCTTAAATTTCTCTCTAAATACTTTAATTCAGCAATTTGTATGCACCGTTGATCAAAATAATAATAATCTTTAATTTAAAATATTTAATATAAAAAATTAAAATATCAATAAGGATAAAAGTTAGTAATTATCATAAGGATGGAGAATATCGTAATCCGTATATTTATTTTAAAAAAATCCGCTATTCAAAGAAAATAACCCGTGATACTCTGACAAAATAGATGGTGTGTTTGTGGATGACAAACAAAATTGCTAAAATACATTTGTTAGATGTAATTTTCTTTTTCATGTGACGCCGTTACTATTTCAGGTGCATTTAATTAATACTACAAAAACACGTGTAATTATTTCACCCTTCCACTTTAGATAATGCCCCTTGCCTCCAAGCAATTATTTTTCTTTGACCCCGTGGGCAATTTTTTTAAGTTTTTTTTTTTAAAAAAAAATATAATTTTAACTTCTAAGGTAAAGAATAAAATATCAAAAAAGTAACGTTGCATTTAAAAACAAAAATGTTAAAATATTAAAATAGTGAATGTAGTGTCCCGGTATTGATGGAACACCACGATGTGTGTTTGAGGTTGTTGCAGCTGACGAGGGTGACCCCGGCCCTACGTACCCCCAGTGATAAGGGGATCAAGCCACACGTAGTTCTTGAGAGTAGGGATGAGAGAACATACCTTAGCTCCTATAGCATGACGATACTTATAGGGGAAGTTGTGTTGTGATGCCTTATGGGCCTGTTCGGCCCAGTAGGGCTGACATGGCTCTTAGAGGATAAGAAGGATGAGTTATTCACCCTTATCCTGTACTAGAGAGCTCATGCTTATCCTGTAGCGGTAGGATTTATTATTGGTTAACCCTACAAGCCCCCCAAGCTCGTATAGGCTCGAAGAGCCTGTGCTGAGCTTCTGAGAGTTGGTGGTAACATAAAACATTGTTTGCAGGCGTGGTCTTCCGCTCGGAAGAGTGTTGCGGATGGTTGATAGTGCTCTTTTGTGCTCGGATGATGAAACTGAACGAGTACCCCGATCTCGAACCGAGTTCCCGCGGGGGGATCCGCCACAGGCTCGGTGAGGCTCATCTCGAACCGAGTACAAGCTCGGTGAGGTACATCTCGAACCGAGTACAAGCTCGGTGAGGAACATCTCGAACCTAGTACAAGCTCAGTGAGGAACATCTCGAACCGAGTACAAGCTCGGTGAGGCTCATCTCGAACCGAGTGCAAGCTCGGTGAGGTACATCTCTAACCGAGTTCAACCGAGTGCAAGCTCGGTGAGGTACATCTCTAACCGAGTTCCCGCAGGGGAATCCGCCACAGGATCGGTGAGGCTCATCTCGAACCGAGTACAAGCTCGGTGAGGCTCATCTCGAACCGAGTGCAAGCTCGGTGAGGCTCATCTCGAACCGAGTGCAAGCTCGGTGAGGAACATCTCGAACCGAGTACAAGCTCGGTGAGGTACACCTCTAACCGAGTTCCCGCGGGGGAATCCGCCACAGGCTCGGTGAGGCTCATCTCGAACCGAGTACAAGCTCGGTGAGGAACATCTCGAACCGAGTTCCCGCGGGGGGAGTTCCAGAATGGATTTGGGGATGCTCCGAGATGAGGGTGATGAAGTTATGAGTGTAGTCAAAGTCGAATTGGACTATTGTTTTAAAAGTCACGTCATTTTTAAGGAGACATCCTTTTATGCGCTTGCCATGGTGAAAGCCGAAAGGCTTGTACCAATGTATGCTGGCACGACTCAAACTGTTATTTGAGTTCAAGGTGTGCTAAGATTATCACCAATTGGACCGTAACGTTTACGAGGGATTGCTGTCGGAATGACAACCTTAGCCGAGGTGTATTCCTCGATCCGCGATGTATTGAGCCATATATGAGCCGAGAGGCTTTGAGCCGAGAGGCTTTGAGCCGAGAGGCTAAGTCAAGCTATCGGGTCGCAATCCTCGTTTCCACTTGTAGCCTCGCCGATCTGGCCGGCTAACCGAGATCGTGGGCAAGTGCGTAAGAACATGATCCAGAGTGAGTTTAACATATGTCCTTAATAAGGACGGTAAATGATCAATTTGGTGCCTCCTGGGACGTGGTGGTCCTCTTTGGCACGACATTTGATCTCGAGTAACTTATGCATCATATAATACCAGTGTCAAGGTCGGCCAATGTCAACTATGTATATGCTTCATCACATACTAGTCCCCTACTCGGTAAAGCCTGAAAAGGCTTGTGTCGAGTTCATAAGGTCTGTGAAACGCTCGGGATCAAAGTAGGCCTCGGACTCGGATTAATCATAGGTCATCATGCTCGGCAGATCCGATCGTTATGTTTGTACCTTTTTATGATGTATAAAAACAACGATTAGAATATCAAGTAATAGATGATATGTAATGACATTAATTAGCGAAGTATGAATTAGTTCACTGTTAATTACGATTATTATCTAAGATAACACATGTCATGTGGTGAGTGATTCAATAATAATGAATATGACAATTAAACCATGAAATTGAAATAATATTAATGGGGTAATGAGAAAGATCCTTCCCTGTTAGTCTTCGTGGTTAGACTATTTCTGAATAATGTTGATATGCCCGACATCCTTTTAGCATTGAGGCCTTTCTTCTTCTATCACTAGAATGTGTGGTTAGCTGGTATTCCTCACCCTTTTTCATCCAATACCCCTGTACGCCATTATGGGCAAATCACTGTGTAGCACTCGTGTGAGCAACGCTGGATCCCGAGGAGGGATGTTAACAAGGATGTCTTTTGGCTGTAAGTAACCGTGAGAGGCAAGGGTGTCATGGCAGAGGGTGCGAGGATGTGGCAGGCTTTGGCACATTGAAGATACTAATATTAGACGCCAATAGTGACTGAGCAGTTTAGCACCAATTAATTTTGAGGATATCTTTTGGCGGTCTGAAGCTCGGAATGGGCTTTGTTTAAAAATGTCACTACTCGAAATGGGCCTTTTAAAGAAGTGGGCTATTATACTCGTACCTCGCCTATGTAAAATAATTGGTAATCATCGTTAAATTGACAATTTATAGCAATCAAACAACAATAATGACAATTATTGGCAAAGATACTATGTATAATATCGATATAGAGGTAGTATGATTTAGTAATATCACACGTAATAATATAATAATATCGTGACTGAAAAGACAATAGTTAAATATCGTGCAAAGAGACAGGATTGCCCATGAAAAGACGCATAATTTCAGGTATATCATGCGCAATAATTGTAATTGAAGGACATTTATAAATATGTCAAAGCATTTAATGACAACAAGTCAAGTGATGAAAGCTTATCCATGAAAAATGAGAATGCGCGATATATATATCAAATAATAAGCGACATGTAAAGGACTTAAAAGGAACTAAGTATTAAAAGCACATTTCAGAAATATTGCGTCAGCTGAGTTAATATCAGCATGTGTGCAAATAATCACGTAAGGTGCTAAATAAATAGAAGAATAATATTGGAATGAGAATTCCTTCCCTGATTCAGTGAGGTGAGGAATGTCGATTTGAAGCCTTCTACCAATCCTTTTCAAATGAGCTTTTGTTGAGCATCGAGGCCTGACCTTCATTTTCTTTAAATTAATTTGGGCCTGTTTAGCCCGTATCAAATAAGCCCATATAGGTTGGGCCATTTATAATGTTTACTCACTGGCTCGGGCTATCATACGTGTACCTCGCATATGTATACGAAAAGAATAATTAGTGATTGTCGTCCAAGCTTGACAATTTATAAAAACAATAATAATAATTATTGGTAATTAAATAATATTGCTATAAAAATAGTAAGTGATACGTAATGACATAAATTATCAAAAGTATAATTTATTTTTGCTGTTAACTAATAGTTATGTGAGTCAATAAAATAATGAGCAATCATTCAATATAATATATAATTGTAGTAAATGACATTTATCAATATGTCAAAGCATTTAATGACAACAAATCAAATGATGAAAGCTTATCCATGAAAAACGACAATGCACAATTGTCGGAAACTGCCTAATGCCATTCGAAAGGCAATATGCCACGTACCAGCATGTATGAAAAATCATGAGTATAGTATAAGTGACATGTAAATGAAATTAAAAGAATACATAAAAGCATTAGGAGCATATATCAAAAGCATTGCATCAAGTAAATTAATATTAGCATGTGTTCGAGGTAATCACTTAAAATGCTAAGTAAATAAGAAAGTAATGTAGGAATGAGAATTCCTTCCCTGATTCAGTGTGGCGAGGAATGTCGGGTTGAAGACAATTAGATTGAAGTCTCCTGTCAATCATTTCCAAGCGAGTTTCGTTGAGTGGTTGACCCGGAACGAGAGACTCTATTGGGGAACACAATGCGAGGTTTCCACAATCGTCTTATGAATCTAAGGAGAGAAGAGTAGTGCGTGGTTCCCGATGTTCTGAATGTATGAGATACCAAAAGGGGACGCTGCCGAGGGTCCGCGCACAGTTGGCACATGTATTCGAAGCAAGGAACCGTACACAGTCTTCTCTACGCTCGAAACACAACCCCCATCATCAATTGTCTTCACAGAGCTCGGAAAACGATTTGCCCATTGATGAGAATCTTGAAATGGGTCGCTCAGCTGCTCGGGCCATCATACGTGTACCTTGCATGTGTGTATGAAAACAATAATTAATTAGTTATTGTCGTTCAATATTGACAATTTATAATATTTATTTAATAAATGACATGTAATCAAATTAATCATGCGCTAATAAGTGATATTGACAATTGAATAAAAAAGTTACTTCCCTGTTTTGTTGTTGTCGCCCACTTTCTTCTTTCTTCTTTTTCTTTTTTTTTCTTTTTTTTATTTGTTAGGGCCTGTTGAGGCCCCTTTCTTTTTTTTTTTTGTGTTAGGGCCTGTTGAGGCCCCTTTCTTTTTTTTTTGTTAGGGCCTGTTGAGGCCCCTTTCTTCTTTTTTTTTTGTTAGGGCCTGTTGAGGCCCTTTTCCTTTTTTTTTTGTTAGGGCCTATTGAGGCCCTTTTTTTCTTTTTTTTTTGTTTGTTAGGGCCTGTTGAGGCCCCTTTCTTCTTTTTTTTTTTTTTTTGTGTTAGGGCCTGTTGAGGCCCCTTTCTTTTTTTTGTTAGGGCCTGTTGAGGCCCTTTTCGTTTTTTTTGTTAGGGCCTGTTGAGGCCCTTTTTTTTCTTTTTTTTGTTTGTTAGGGCCTGTTGAGGCCCCTTTCTTCTTTTTTTTTTTTTTTTGTGTTAGGGCCTATTGAGGCCCCTTTCTTTTTTTTTTGTTAGGGCCTGTTGAGACCCCTTTCTTCTTCTTTTTTTTTGTTAGGGCCTGTTGAGGCCCTTTTCCTTTTTTTTTGTTAGGGCCTGTTGAGGCCCTTTCCTTTTTTTTTTGTTTTTGGGCCAGAGGCCCACTAGGGCTGGAACCCTAAGCACCAGCAGCAGCAGCGTGCTACGCGCCAAGATGGGTGCTGCTATGCATAGCGGCAGCTGCGGTAAAGAGGGGACGATGCTGCCGACACCAGCGGCGGCGGACACGACGGGTACAGCAAATGTTGCCGTTCCCGACGGCGGTGGCAGTAGGTGCAAACACGAGACCGGAGAATGGTGGAGACCTCACCGAGGCCCGAGATCGCGATGCCTTTTTTTGCATCGTTATACGTGCGCCACCATTTGTGTTGTTGATGATGGCGGCTCAAAGTCGTCTTGCTGCCATGGAAATCGATCTCTGCTCCGGTTCGAGATCGTCTTTCGCGATGATTCAGCCATGGCAATGTTTGCAGAGTCGTGAATCCTTGAAGTCACGTTAGTTGGCGACGATTGCTGATCTCCTCATGTTGCAGTGATATGGGTTGGAAGCCTGGTGGCACCAGGAGGCTGTGAGGCGGCGCTTGTTTATGCCCTTCGCTGCGAGTGTGGTGGAGGAGATGATGAGGCGATGCTTGCTGCTGCCTCTGACGCAAGGGTGAAGCAAGGGTAGCGCATCAACAGAGCAGGGACAAAACCGCCAAGATTTCGATCATATCATGATCTTGGAGTCTCCGTCCTCATCCTCAACGCACAGATACACCGGCAGTGGCGGCGATGCAGACTCAAGTCAAAACGGGCCACGATCGAACACAACTACCTCAACCCATGGCACAGTGGCGGCACCGATTCGAGCCAGCAAGAGACGAAGAGAGCGTGGGAGTGGAAGAGGATGGTGGCGGCGGACTCGATCCTGCCATCGAAGGAGCGGCTGAGAGGGACATGCTCATTGGTGGTGGCCGCAGCCACGTTGTTGTTCTTCCTCCCTTCTTTTCTTTTCATATTTTTTTTTATATTTTGTTTTTATTTTTTAGATGGGAATCCAAGTTTATCGATCCCCACAGACGGCGCCAATGTAGTGTCCCGGTATTGATGGAACACCACGATGTGTGTTTGAGGTTGTTGCAGCTGACGAGGGTGACCCCGGTCCTATGTACCCCCAGTGATAAGGGGATCAAGCCACACGTAGTTCTTGAGAGTAGGGATGAGAGAACATACATTAGCCCCTATAGCATGGCGATACTTATAGGGGAAGTTGTGTTGTGATGCCTTATGGGCCTGTTCGGCCCAGTAGGGCTGACATGGCTCTTAGAGGATAAGAAGGATGAGTTATTCACCCTTATCCTGTACTAGAGAGCTCATGCTTATCCTGTAGCGGTAGGATTTATCATTGGTTAACCCTACAGTGAACTTAGTTTTGTAATACTTTTTACCCTGTTTTAATTCATTTTATTCATTTCAACGATTAAAATTAAACAAATACTCCATCCGTTTTATTGAGTTTGATCTTTTAGGATTTTTTTCTTGTTTCACAATGTTTGCCTTTTACATTTTCAATACACAAACATATTTATTTTTTCAATTTTAATCTTTCATTCAATCATTTCTCTTACTCCTCGTTAATTCTACTTTTATCATCTCTCATCTGTAAACCACTATACATTAATTAATGAACACACTTACTAATAAAAATTAAATACTATTACAATTTTCAATAAGCCGGGCCTAGTAGGCCAAACTCAATGCAAGGGAGGGAGTATTAAAAAAAAAGAGTAATATGTCAGATTAGTCCCTGACTTTGTAAGCGTCGGTCAAGTTAATCCCTGACTTTATCGAAATAGCAATTTAGTCCCTAAGATAGGAGAACGTTGATCAAGTTAGTCCCTGCAGTCACTATCGCAGGGATGTATTTGCTTTAAAATGGGATAAAGATAGGGACGTAGGTGAATTAAAATGAAATCTAAGGGACTAAATTGTTATTTCGATAAAGTCAGGGATTTGGCTGACGCTTACAAAGTCAGGGACTAATCTGACATATTACTCTAAAAAAAAATAAATTAAGAAAGTTTGAAGAGAAAAAAAAAATATTAGTGATGATATAGAGACCTATAAAATGAACCTACACCACAAGAATATGACATATCTCACTTGTTAATCATTCAATGATAGGCAAGTGACATATGTCACTTTTTTTGTGGTGTATATTGATTTGTAGGCACATTTTGTACTTCCTCCGTCCCATTATCTTGGTAAAAAAATGTAAAATTTTTTGTCCCATATTAAAGTAAAAAAATAAATGAAAAATCTTAAAGATTGTATATTGTATCAATGATTGATAAGTAAATAAGGAAAACACATTTAAAAATCTTTTTCTTAGGCAATATTGCAATATGTATTAATTGTAATGATATGAAAATTTGTGTAATATCAATTTATAATTAATGAGTGGATCATAATATTATGTTAAATAGATAGTCTCTTATTTTCATTGACTTGTTTAACTTTTACCAAGATAATGAGACGGAGGGAGTAAGTCTCTAAATCATTTTTGGAAAAATATATGATATACTACAAAATATCACTCGATCAATCTATTCTGAGAGTTTGAAAATAACTTTGAGCAAATCATATCATAATTTATTTTAATTTGTTTTCTCTTATGTAATAGGATTCTTTTTATGCCCTGTTCTTCATTTCAGAAAGATGGCGAATCTTTTGGCCACGTAAGAGATTTCTCTTCCGAAGTAACTGAACATGCATTTTCTAGAGTCTAGACATAGTGATACTCACTCTTGCTCAAATATAATTATTTGGAGTGTTTTTTTTTTTAAAAATTAATTTTTTGGTTTGCATCATGGTATTTAGCCACTGGGCTGGTCCCAGAGTTAAGGTTTTATTCCTCTCCCAACGTTTTTGCGCAAAATTGAACCGTGATTCGCTCTACCAAGTGCTGTAACATCTGCCCATTCGACTCACTTCTACAAGTCCCTAATCAGGAAATTATTTTAACCTAATTAATTAAAGAATCGATTTAAAAGAGTTTCGATTTCATAATGAACCCTTATGTTTTGAAATTTGATTTGCTTGTGTTGTGACTTTGTGTGCATGAGTGTTTAAGGTTTTGATTGAGACCTTGTTTTATTGATTTATATGATTTCATGGAAAATTATTTTCTAAGTTTCAAAGAATCAAAGTCCAATCACCTCTGGAAACCCTAATTGATGCCCTAATCGTTGATTAAACCCTAATCGAGCTCTTAATCCTTGATTAAGAACTTAATCACTCCCCTAAACCCTAAATCCTCAAGGTTAGTGAGCCAATCTGGAATTAGTTTTCCTTAAACCTATGATTAAGTTTTTGATTGGTACCTTAATCCTTGATTAAGCCCTAATCACTAAGGATTAGTGGACTAAACCTAGATTAATTAACCTAATCCTACCCTAATCATGATTAGAACCCTAATTAGTGCCTAAAACCTAATTAAGCTAATCTAACCTACCCTAACCTCCATGTGGCCGAATGCATGTACTTGGCTTGGCCACCAAGCTCATTTACTTGGTTAACAAGTGGCATGCCCAAAAGTCAAGCTAATGACATCATCTTCATGACCAAGCATGACATAAGAGAAGAAAAAGTGAAGAAAAGGAAGGAACAAGGAAGGAGGTCGTGGGCGACTTTAGAGCAAAACTTGGCCTCCAAGTTTTGTGACTTAGTCCCCAAGTATTTGCAAGCTAACCCTCCATGCAAGCCCTTGATGACAATTAGGAAAAAGTGAAAATGAATAAAAGAAAGGGGCCAAAAACCGTGTGAGACCAAGAGTGAGTTGTTTCATCCTTCATTCTTCATCCTTTCTTCTTTCCTTCACCAACACAAACCACATCCACACCAACACACACCAACCCTAAAACCGTGAGGGAGTGAGTGAATTCTCCTCCATTCTTTCATCAACACACACACTTTCTTCCACTTCCTTTCCCAAAAGCCAAACACATAGCACTAAGAGAAAAAAAATCAAACTCTTAGTAAAAGGGAGAGAGAGTGGCCGAACCTTGAGAGAAAGGGAACCAAACTTTGAACACCTCATAACCTAAGCAAGATCAAGCTAAGATAGTGAAAAGAGAAGGAGAAAGACCATGGACTAGGAAGAGGAGTGGTGAACCGTGAGGAGAGAGGAGAGAAACCAAGGAATTGGACTTGATTTTTGAAAGTTTTTGATTAAGTAAGAAATTTGTTTCATCATTATTTGATTCTTTTTCATTTTCATGCTTTCCTTCTAAAGACTTTGATTTTGTTGATGCATATTTGCTTTTGTGTTAGATCTAAAGGTTTTACTACCATGCATGTTGATTTTTTAAACTTGATCTTGAAGTTTTGTTAAGAAAATGTTTTCCTCCATGACCTTAAAGTTTTCTCTTTGATTTCTTAAAAGTGTTTTGGAAGAGAACTTGATTTTAAGTTTTCATGAAATTTTTTTCAAGGATCTAGTGTTTGTGACTTCATGCATGTTACGATCTATATTTGATCTATGACGTACTTGATGATTTCTTTTATGTTAGCCACGGTTCTTTGTTGTTGTGCACATAAGCTTGATTTTCTTTTGTTTGGTCTCTTGCATGTTGTGATCTTGCAATTTAGTGATGTTTGAGTGAGTATAAATTGTTGGAAACCAACAAGCGGGCTAAGCAAATACTAGAGGGGGGGTGAATAGTAATTTGAAGCACTAATACCAAATATTTCGAATGATAATTGAAGAATAGAGCTAAAGCTGAATTTTCTGGAAACATACTTGAAATACTCGAGTCTTTTGTGAAATACTCGAGTTTTTCAGGAAGAAATACTCGAGTCTTTCTAAATATACTCGAGTTTTTCGTATCAGATGACAGCAAAACCAGAAACGAAAATTCAGCAATTCACCTCAAATCAATCCAATAGAAAACAGAGACTTGTCCAACAGATTAGCAAGCAATCAAAATAACTTTTAACATTAAGATTTCTTGAACTTGCTACCTAATTGAACAAATCCTATTTCTATGAAATGCTTTAAGTTGTATTGAGCTAGAAAGTAGATTGAAAGCAATAAACCAACACTCAAGCAATTTTATCCTGGTTCAATCCAACAATGAGCTACATCCAGTCCTCCTAATCACTTAGGAGTTTCTACTAATAATCAAATTGTTAGAAATTACAAGGATTGCTTGAGAATGGCCTCACTCAACCTAACCCTTCAAGAGTGTACCAAACTCTTGATTTCTACCCCAATTTGATTCCGGTGATTGAAGAACTCTTCAAAAGCTTCCTTGAACTCCCTTCAAGAAACTCCACCCGGCTAGGAACCTCCTAGTCTTGTGCTTGAGAACCTCTCAAGACTCCAACACCCTAAGCCACTTAGGGTTTGCTTGGGAACAATCCAAGACTTTGAATAATCAAGCTTTTTGTATGTGTATTACTAATCTCACAATGGATTAGCACAAATAAGCACAGCTCAATGTATGAATTGAGGCCTAAAACTCAACTTCGAATAAAATGACAATATGAGTGAGAAGTTGAGCTTTTTGGGAATTAACACTTGAGAAGAGGAAATTAAGAAAGCTTGAATCAATATGATCTTGTTGTCTTGTTTGTTCTTGCACAAATTCAAAGAGAAATTTTACAATTAGGTTCTGAAATGCTCTCTTGGGTTGGATGAGACTCAAATGCCCTCTATTGGGTTTTTGAGTCTCTCCAACGTTCATTTTTGCTGAGTGGACAAAAATACTCGAGTCTTTTTGACCAGTCAACAAGGATCTGGTGCACGAACAAGACTAACGGTCATATTTGCTGACCTGGCACAAATACTCGAGTGTTTTACAGAATACTCGAGTATATACTCGAGTCTTTCTCAAAATACTCGAGTATTTTGATCAGACATGAGAAAAATTAATTTTCAATTTTATTTTTCTTCTCAAGTATTAATTTTGGTTAATCTCAAACTAATAAACATATTAATTATTTTATTCCTAGAAGAGACTAACTATATCTACCCACTCTCAACCACTCTCAACATAAATTAGAAATTACAATTAAAATTTGATTGAGAATGAGTGAGCACTTGTCTTCTTTTCTTGACTTGTTGTTGTTGTTGATGTTGCAATGTCTTCAAGGCTTGATTGTTAATTACTTTGTCATCATCAAAATATAATCCACATAATTAGGAGCATTGAATTTACAATCTCCCCCTTTTTGGTGATGACAAAATAATTAACACTTGTACCATTTGTTGAGCTTGAAACCACTTGAAGGTGCAACTCCCCCTTGTTGGTTTTGGCCTCAAAATCTCGAGGGGGGGGGGGGGGTGAATCGAGTTTTATTATGTATTGAAAAATTCGTACCAAATTAAAAAATAGTTTTAAGACGGAGAGATTAAGCGTTGTTATGAATCGCGAAAACGTTAGAAAAATATAATCGAGTAGCGCGGAAACGTAAATAAAGTAAATATGCGGAAAGTAAAAGATAAGGGTTAGAAAAGCTTGCACCGGTGATTTTATACTGGTTCAGCCTTCCCGTCGAAAGGCCTAGTCCAGTCCCCAAGCGACCCGCCTGAGAGTTCTTATAACTAAGCAATAGAGCCGCACCTTATTACAACCAAGAGCACCCCGCACACTACTAGGAACCTCCGTTCGCTAGGGGCCTCAATCACACAGCAGGGTTCCTCGCCCTACGACGTATCACAATGTCCACTAAGGGATACTCTCCCTAATCACTAAGGTTTAGAATGAATGCGATTGCGATTACAATAGCTTTGTGTGTTCTCAAAACACAGATACAACAATAAGCTCTATGATAGTGAAGTAGTGGTTCTCTAGATGTTACTCAGCCAATAAGAGTTTGTTCTTCAAAAAGTATAAACAATGAAAAGCACAAGTCTAGAGAAGAAGATGAAGAAGAAACGTGCAACGTGAATGAAAAAATGTTCTGCTCAAAAAATTCTTCTTTAACGTGTTGGAGTGAACCTCTTTTAAAAAGAAAAGGAATTTTGAATTAAGTAAAACAAATCAAATCAGAATAATAAAAGATTTGTAATAAGTTTTAAAATCAAAATAAAATCAAAACGATTTTCGAAATAATAAAAAGATTTGATTCTTAAAACCAAAAAGGAAATAATTCAAATTTAAATTCATTTTCGAAATAAAATAAAATATATCAGAATCTTTTATATAAAAACAAATCAGGAAATAATAAAAATGATTCTGACACGTTTTTCAATAAATCAAGAAATAATCGATTACATAGAAGCAATAATCGATTACTTCTACAAAAATAGAAATTCTTAAAACATTTGAAAAACATGTAATCGATTAGGCTAAGAATAGTTAATCGATTACATCACTCCTGTTCATTATGTGATGCAACTATAATAATCGATTACACTGAGGAGTTAATCGATTACTAAGCCTCTGGTTTGCATATGATGCAACATCATGTAATCGATTACTACAAACCTTGTAATCGATTACAAAGCCTCTGAAAAATATATGATGCAACAATTATAATCGATTACCTGACCAATGTAATCGATTACTTCCATAAGAAAGTAACTGATTAACACAAATCACTTAATCGATTACAACCTCTCTGATTTGTCTATGATGCAACAAAGTTAATCGATTACTTTAGCAAATAATCGATTACTCCCTCTTGCACACATATAAATATACAGAGTTTTGTAACATCAATTATTTTACTAAGGTTAAATGCAGAAAATACATTTTTCATGCAAAAACACGTTTTTCTTCTTCTCTCTAAAATGAAAAACTTATTGGCTTTGTAACTACTTAAAGAAACAAAACTTCATTACCTTACATTTGATCTAAAGATAAGGCTTCTATTCTATGCTTGCTTGAGTCTTCAATCTTCTAGGCTTGCACTTGTGAGCTTGAACTTGAGTTGGTTTGTTATCATCAAAACATATAATTGTATTCCTTTGAAGTCCATAGAGAGTTTGAAACATGCCTTCCAACCAGCTTGACTTCCAACACTCCCCCTTTTTGATGATGACAAACACCCATTCTGATATGCTCTTTACTATCTGCATCACAAGTGTTATACAAGCAGAAATAGATATATAATAATGAAACCTTCCTTAGAATCATAAAATACAGGAAAAATAATGGATTATTTCATCTCCCCCTGTATGAATGCTTAAAAATATATCATTTCGATTCAAGCATCCTTCCAGAATAATGGATTATATCTTCTCCCCCTGAATGTATTAGCCAATAAAAATTAGCCAATAATATCAGATAATATCAGAATCTCTCTCCCCCTTTTGTAATCATCAAAAAGATGTGCAATCTCCCCCTGAAACACTAAGAAGATGCATCAATAATAACATGAGAGATAAAAGATTCACATATTCAAAAGAGGTGAGAGGCAGAAGCTAGACCAATTTCTCTACGAATAAAAAAGAAATTTTCTTTTGGAAGCGGTTTCGTAAAGATATCAGCCAACTGCCGCGAAGTATCAACATACTCAATAATGCAATCACCTTTCTGAATATGATCACGAATAAAATGGTGTCGAATCTCGATATGCTTCGTTCGAGAATGTTGCACTGGGTTTTTGGTAATAGAAATAGCACTGGTATTATTCACATTTAATAGGAATGTGATCTAGACTTACACCAAAGTCTAAGAGTTGCTGTTTTAACCATAAAATCTGAGCGCAACAACTACCCGCGGCTACATATTCAGCCTCAGCTGTAGATAGGGCAACACTAGACTGTTTCTTACTAGCCCATGATACCAATGAATTGCCAAGAAGATGACAAGTGCCGCTAGTGCTTTTTCTATCTACTTTACAACCAGCAAAGTCAGAATCAGAATACCCAACAAGATTACAAGATGAACCTTTGGGGTACCACAAACCCATATCAGTTGTGCCAGACAGATATTTCATTATACGCTTGGCAGCAACCATGTGCGTTTCTTTTGGATTCGACTGGAACCGAGCACAAAGACACACACTAAACATGATATCCGGCCTACTTGCCGTCAAATATAGAAGGGATCCGATAATACCTCGATACTTTGTAATTTCTACGGATTTACCTCCTTCGTCTTTGTCCAAGTAGCATGATGTACTTATCGGTGTTGCAACTGCCTTGGCTTTATCCATGCCAAATCTTTTCAATAATTCCTTGCAGTATTTAGTTTGACTAATAAAGATTCCATCCTTTGCTTGCTTTATTTGTAAACCCAGGAAAAAGTTCAGCTCGCCCATCATAGACATTTCGAACTCTTCCTGCATCATACTAGAAAACTCCTTGCAAAGGATTTCATTAGTAGCACCGAATATAATATCATCTACATAAATCTGAACTAAAAGGATGTCCTTTCCTTTCTTTTTAATAAAAAGTGTGTTATCAACCTTCCCTCTTTCAAAGTTATTTTTTAATAAAAACTTGCTAAGACGGTCGTACCACGCTCTAGGAGCTTGTTTTAAACCGTACAAAGCCTTTTTCAACTTATAAACATAATCAGGGTGTTCATAACTTTCAAAGTCGGGAGGTTGACACACATAAACTTCCTCATTTATAAAACCATTAAGAAAGGCACTCTTTACGTCCATCTGATATAATTTAAAATCTAAAATGCATGCAAATGCTAATAGCAGTCTAATGGCTTCCAACCTAGCAACAGGGGCAAATGTTTCCTCATAATCTATCCCCTCTTCCTGGTTGTAACCTTGTGCAACTAGCCTAGATTTGTTTCGAACAATTAAACCAGCCTCATCAAGTTTATTTTTATAAATCCACTTAAGTCCAATAATAGGATGAGACTCAGGCCTAGGAACAAGTTCCCATACCTGATTTCTTTCGAACTGGTTTAATTCTTCTTGCATTGCCAAAAGCCAATGCTCATCAAGTATTGCCTCAGAATAATTCTTTGGCTCTACTTGAGAAACAAATGCAAAGAAGTTACACAGATTGCTAATAGAGTTGCGAGTACTTACACCTTTAGAAATGTCTCTGATGATTTGATCAATAGGATGATGCCTTGATGTTTTCCACTCCTTAGGCAAATCAGTGTTGAGTTCCATTGATTGTTCTTGATTTTTCTCCTCAACATTTTCAACTAAAATTTCATTGCTTCCGGATTGATCCTTTGATTTATCATTTTGCTCCTCATCCTCATCAATGAATAATTCTCCAAGAATACCTGAAAAATCATTAGCAGATACCTTTTCCAACCTTCTGGGATCGGATTCGTCAAATGATACATGAATAGATTCTTCAATAGTATTACGAGATTTATTGTATATCCTATAGGCTTTGCTAGATGCAGAATAACCAAGAAATATACCCTCATCAACTCTAGCCTCAAAAGATCCTAGATTTTCTCTACCATTATTATGCACAAAACATTTACATCCAAAAACTCGAAGATGGGAAATATTATGTTTTCTCCCCTTGTACAGCTCATAGGGGGTTTTCTTTAAAATAGGCCTAATCAAAACACGGTTCATAACATAACATGCAGTACTCACTGCATCGGCCCAAAAATATGCAGGCAAATTCATGTCATTAAGCATTGTTCTAGAAAGCTCTTTTAATGAACGATTTTTCCTCTCCACAACCCCATTTTGTTCTGGAGTCCTTGGAGCTGAAAAATAATGCTTGATTCCATGTTTTTCGCAAAACTTTTCAAAACTATGATTTTCAAATTCTCCACCATGGTCAGTTCTAATGGATGCAATGCTCAAATGCAATTGGTTTTGAATAATCTTGGCTAGCTTTTTAAATTCATGAAATGCGTCATTTTTATGAGTAATAAAAAGCATCCATGTATACCTAGAATACTCATCCACAATAACCAAACAATAATAGTTGCCACCAAAGCTTTTAGATTGACACGGTCCAAAAAGATCCATATGTAAAAGTTCCAAAGGCCTTTGAGTTGAAACAAGATTTTTAGAAGGAAAATTGGCCCTTGTGAGTTTTGATTTTGAACAAGGATCACATTTTTGAGAAAAGGAAAAATTTTGCTTTGGCAAACCAACTACTAAGTTTTTAGAAGAAATTTTATTTAAATGAGCCATGTGGATGTGACCTATTCTACGATGCCACAGCCATGATTCATCCTCTTTAGATAATAAACATTTAGCATAATTTGAGGGAATTGAATCGAAATCAATATTATATACATTGTTTATCCTGCGAGCAATTAGCTTAATAAGATTATCAGTTTTTCCCTCGATAATACATCTATCAGAATCAAATATAACCCTATTGCCCTTATCACACAATTGACTAATGCTTAGCAAATTGTGCTTTAGGCCCTCAACATGTAATACATTTTCAATGCAAGGGTTAGGAGGTGTACCAATTTTACCGATTCCAATGATCTTTCCTTGATTGTTATCTCCGAAGGTCACATATCCTTGGTCCTTAGGCATGAGATGCGAGAATTTGGATTTATCTCCAGTCATATGTTTTGAGCATCCGCTGTCCAAGTACCACCATGATTTTCTTCCTTCCGGAGTAACCTACAAGCAAAGATTCAAGGTTTCTTTTTAGGTACCCATATCTTTTTGGGTCCTTAAGGGTTAGTATAGCCATAGTTTAAGTCATGCCACCTTTTAGCTTCATTGTTCGGTTTAACGAACTTCACTTTTCGGTGTATGCATTCATGTGCACCATGGCCCTTTTTACCACAAATATGACATATAATAAGAGGTTTCTTATGATTACTGGCAGGGACAAAAATGGTACTAAGCTTCTTTTGATGCCTACCGGGTTGATATCCTAAACCCTCTCTATTAAAGAAACATTTTTGCCTACCTAACATTAAATTTAAAGTATTTCTACCTTTTGTAAACTTAGCAAGGGTTTCTTTTAAATCTTCAATTTCTTTAACCAGATCCTTACAGAATTTACACGAAGAAGAACTAGCTTTAAGTTTAATGTCATTACTAGAAGTGTTTGAGGAATTTTTTAAAGTCAAATTCAGCTCCTTATTTTGATTTTTCAAAAATTCATTTTCTTTTGAAAGCTCTTTATTCTTTTCTAAAAGAGAGGCTGAAATTTTCTTTTCTAGAGAAACCAATAAGGATATCCTCATTGATTCCTCATGTAATTCTTCAAAAGCTTCAAGTAATTCATCATAAGAAAAATTTGGTTCAGAAGTTACCTCATTTTCGTGAGCCATCAAGCACAGGTTGGCGGTTTCTTCTTGTTCGTCTGAATCCTCATCCGAACTTCCATCATTGTCCAGCCACGCCAAGTATGCTTGCTTTCCCTTCTTTGAACTTGAGGTGCCTTTTTCTGAATTCTCTTTCTTTTTCAATTGATAGCAATCTGCTCGAATATGACCAGGCTTGCCACACTCATGACATGTGATGGTTGAGCCTCAACTTTTGTTGTTGTCTCTTCGGTTGAAATTCTTCTTCCTCAGAAATTTTCCGAACTTCTTCACCAATAGACCCATGTGTTCATCATTGATCAGTTCTTTGTCCGAGTCACTATCTGGTGCAGGTGCTTCAGCCTTGAAAGCCAAACTTTTGACTTTCTTGTTCTCTTCTTCATGCTGAGCTAACCTCTTCAGTTCACTTTCATGTTCTTGTAATTTTCCAAACAGAGTTGCCAGCGTCATTGCTGAGAGATTTCTTGATTCAGCGATTGCTGTCACTTTAGGTTGCCAATCTCTTCCCAAACATCTTAGCACTTTGTTGATGAGATCCTCATTGGTGAATTTCTTCCCCAATGTTGTCAGTTGATTTACTATCATTGTGAAGCGTTTTTGGATTTCTTGAATTGATTCTCCATCTTTCATTCTGAACAGTTCATATTCACCAGTTAATGTATTGATTCTTGACCTCTTTACTTCCGTTGTTCCTTCATGCGTGACTTCCAGTGTATCCCATATTTGTTGTGCTGTCTCGCATGTTGAAATCCTGAAAAACTCATCATAGCTCAAAGCAGATGTTATAATATTTTTCGCTTTCAAGTCGTATTGGACTCTACGTTCCTCCTCCTCCGTCCACTCAGCCATAGGCTTTTCGACGGTGTTACCATTAACCACATAGGTAGGAACATAGGGACCATTTACGACGGCATCCCCAACTTTTAATCCTACTCCTTGAATAAAAATTTTCATACGGGCTTTCCAATACGCGTACCCTACCCCATCAAACATGGGAGGATAGTTAATAGAACTCCCTTCACCTCCAAACAGAGAGTTTGAAGCCATACTCTTGAGACGGTTAAGTCTTAACACAAGAGACTAGCTCTGATGCCAATTGTTGGTTTTGGCCTCAAAATCTCGAGAGGGGGGGGGGGGGGGTGAATCGAGTTTTATTATGTATTGAAAAATTCGTACCAAATTAAAAAATAGTTTTAAGACGGAGAGATTAAGCGTTGTTATGAATCGCGAAAACGTTAGAAAAATATAATCGAGTAGCGCGGAAACGTAAATAAAGTAAATATGCGGAAAGTAAAAGATAAGGGTTAGAAAAGCTTGCACCGGTGATTTTATACTGGTTCAGCCTTCCCGTCGAAAGGCCTAGTCCAGTCCCCAAGCGACCCGCCTGAGAGTTCTTATAACCAAGCAATAGAGCCACACCCTATTACAACCAAGAGCACCCCACACACTACTAGGAACCTCCGTTCGCTAGGGGCCTCAATCACACAGCAGGGTTCCTCGCCCTACGACGTATCACAACGTCCACTAAGGGATACTCTCCCTAATCACTAAGGTTTAGAATGAATGCGATTGCGATTACAATAGCTTTGTGTGTTCTCAAAACACAGATACAACAATAAGCTCTATGATAGTGAAGTAGTGGTTCTCTAGATGTTACTCAGCCAATAAGAGTTTGTTCTTCAAAAAGTATAAACAATGAAAAGCACAAGTCTAGAGAAGAAGATGAAGAAGAAACGTGCAACGTGAATGAAAAAATGTTTTGCTCAAAAAATTCTTCTTTAACGTGTTGGAGTGAACCTCTTTTAAAAAGAAAAGGAATTTTGAATTAAGTAAAACAAATCAAATCAGAATAATAAAAAATTTGTAATAAGTTTTAAAATCAAAATAAAATCAAAACGATTTTCGAAATAATAAAAAGATTTGATTCTTAAAACCAAAAAGGAAATAATTCAAATTTAAATTCATTTTCGAAATAAAATAAAATATATCAGAATCTTTTATATAAAAACAAATCAGGAAATAATAAAAATGATTCTGACACGTTTTTCAATAAATCAAGAAATAATCGATTACATAGAAGCAATAATCGATTACTTCTACAAAAATAGAAATTCTTAAAACATTTGAAAAACATGTAATCGATTAGGCTAAGAATAGTTAATCGATTACATCACTCCTGTTCATTATGTGATGCAACTATAATAATCGATTACACTGAGGAGTTAATCGATTACTAAGCCTCTGGTTTGCATATGATGCAACATCATGTAATCGATTACTACAAACCTTGTAATCGATTACAAAGCCTCTGAAAAATATATGATGCAACAATTGTAATCGATTACCTGACCAATGTAATCGATTACTTCCATAAGAAAGTAACTGATTAACACAAATCACTTAATCGATTACAACCTCTCTGATTTTTCTATGATGCAACAAAGTTAATCGATTACTTTAGCAAATAATCGATTACTCCCTCTTGCACACATATAAATATACAGAGTTTTGTAACATCAATTATTTTACTAAGGTTAAATGCAGAAAATACATTTTTCATGCAAAAACACGTTTTTCTTCTTCTCTCTAAAATGAAAAACTTATTGGCTTTGTAACTACTTAAAGAAACAAAACTTCATTACCTTACATTTGATCTAAAGATAAGGCTTCTATTCTATGCTTGCTTGAGTCTTCAATCTTCTAGGCTTGCACTTGTGAGCTTGAACTTGAGTTGGTTTGTTATCATCAAAACATATAATTGTATTCCTTTGAAGTCCATAGAGAGTTTGAAACATGCCTTCCAACCAGCTTGACTTCCAACACCCCTCACTATAGGATCCTTTTCACCTATCTAAAAATTCAGCTTGTGCAAGAGGTTAAGACAATTTAATTTTAGCACCAAGCCTATGGTATTAGAGTATTCAACAATTATCAGAGTATATACCATAATTAGAAAAATTTAGGTGCAACAATATCAAGACAAGTGTATAATATCTCTCCCCCTTTTTGTCATGATCCAAAAAGGTGTAACAATTGAGAAAAAGATCAAGGGAGGAGAGGTGCATAATTGGAAACCCCATAACCAACTATGCAATAAAACAAAGACATAATAAAAATAAAGAGCTCCCCTAAAGCTATGCAAAAAAAACACCATAAAGAAAACTAAAATCATTAACACCATAATAACACCATAGTTTTAAAAAGGTCCAAACAAAAAACAATAACAAACCCAAAGAGTCAACCACCAAGTTTTCAAAATACATAAAATGCAACAAAAGCCAACATAAAGAAAACTAAGATAAAATCCAAAGGACAACATCATCAGAACATGGATGGAGCAGGATCATCTGGAGGAGGATAAAACCGAGAGAAGGCCGCCATCATCTCATCAAACCGGCGGTTCATCTGCTCTGACTGCTGGTCCAGGCGGGAATTAATCTGGTCCGAGTGCTGATTCAAGTGAGAATAAAACATGGCAGACTCTGCACTCATCCTAGTGTCCAGGCTAACAAAGTCATCACGCTGGGCGTCCATAGCAGTCACAAAAGAGTCCATCCTCCCATCTATAGTATCTAGCCGGGTGATAACATTGTCTCTCCATCCCGAGTTATCAAACCCATATTGAGATCCAGTAAAGTCATCAAAATTAATTTCATTCTCAATAGGTTCCCCTCCTTCAGCCTGTGCAAATGCTGCAGCTTCCTCTTCCAATTGTTAGGCATCCACCCCTTGTTGAGCTCCAACATTCTTAGCCCGCCTCAAAGCAGCTATGTCAGATAGGTATAAGTACTGTCCAGAGGGTTCATGATATTCCATGCCTTGATGATTCAAAGTACCATTATTGAGGCAATGCTGGTTAACATGAAGAGTCTTTGACTCTTCATTTCGTGGGATAGGCACTCTGAAGTTTCTCATAAGGTAACACACATGCATGGGATAAGGCAAGGTCTTAGGGTGTTTAGATTTTGCAGCAGCTAGCATTCTATCCAAAATTATGCGACACCAATTCAGCTTCTCATTGTTCAGGATAGCACTAACAAGTCTAAGTTCATTGTTTGTGGGTTTAGCATAATTTGCAGAAGTTTGAGGTACTAACTGATGGCTAACAATGTAGTGCAACACCCTAGTTTGGACAGTCATCAGAGAGGAATGCTTAACCCCTTGGGTCCATACACGACCGGGGCGCAAACAACTTTGAAAAATTCCGTCGGCATTTGCCTTTAGAGAGTTGTCCCCATGTCGTGAAGGCCCAAAGGCATGGTAAATATCCTTAACCCTAATAGAGAATCTCACACCCTCAACCATGGATTCCTTCACAGTGTCATTTAGCCTAAGGTTAGCATAAAAGGTTCGAACAAGCCTAGGATAAATTGGACCATTGAATTCCAGAAAACGAATTAGTTGTTGGTGCCTAAGGTTAGAAACAAAAGAGAAACCCTTACTTTCGAGAAATTCACTGTTGATCCATGTGACCACACCAAACCCGCGTGTAGCAAAGCCCTCCAACCTTTCCAAACACTCATCCTCTTGATAATACTCTGGAATGTCCTCCTCGGATGATGATTCTGCAATCCGTACTCTCTTTCCTTTTCCAGATGATGAAGCCATAGAAGAATTTTGGAGAAAATTGAAGTTTTGGAAAGTTAGGGTTTGAAAAGGGGGTGACGGATTTGAGGGTGAAATTTGTTGAAATTTGTTGAAATTTGTTGAAATAATGGATGAAAAGTGTTTAGAGGATGTAAAACTAGTAAGATTTGGCAAAAATTTGAGTAAAATCGGAGTTTTGAGGAGAGAGATATGAGAAAACCGAGAGAGAAGAGAAAGGGGTTCGGAAAACTCGAGTCTGAGGGGCTGTGAGTATATATAAATGTTCCAAAATACTGGAGTATATTCATAAATACTCGAGTTGTTCTTGACTAAAGACTCGAGTTTTTCACAATATACTCGAGTTGTTCGTGACTCATCCCCAGGTCTGCCCAGAAACTCGAGTATAGAACCAAATACTCGAGTTTGGTCAGATCACCAAAATTTCAGGAAAAATTGAAAATACTCGAGTTTTTGGCAAATACTCGAGTTTGGCCTGAAAGTCCAAAAATTGGGGTTTACGAAAGACTCGAGTGTTTTGAGAAACACTCGAGTATTTTTGTCAGACCCTGATTAAAAACTTTTTCAATTTAAAACTGATTTAATTTTGAATTAATATACTCGAGTGTTTTTAGAAAAACTCTAGTATTTTTGACAGAACAGAATTAAAAACACAGTTTTAAAAGACCAAACACAAATCAAATACAATACTCTTCACTTCCAACTAGGAATTCAGTACAGAATCACACACAATTAACACATGCAATTTCAAATATCATCAAGGACAATTTAACTAAGAATCAAGAACACATTAGAGTAAGACTAATATGGTGATTTTCCAAAAATGACACACAATGCAATTAGCCTATATTAGCTTCATCTAAAATACCAAGTTCTCTCCTAATATGATAAAAGGTGTCCCTTGGTAGAGGTTTTGTAAAAATGTCGGCTAATTGATTTGTGGTACTAACAAATTCAATTGTACAATCACCCTTTTGCACATGATCTCTCAAAAAGTGATGTCTTATTTCAATGTGTTTAGTTCTTGAGTGATACACCAGATTCTTGGTCAAGTTGATTGCACTCGTGTTATCGCATCTAATCGGAATATTTTCAAGTTTCAAACCAAAATTCGATAATTGTTGTTTCATCCATAATAGTTGAGCACAAAAACTACCGGCTGCGATATATTCCGCTTCGGCGGTAGAAAGGGCAACACAAGCTTGCTTTTTCGAAAACCAAGACACCAATGAACTTCCCAAGAAATGGCAAGTACCACTGGTGCTTTTGCGATCAAGCTTGCATCCCGCGAAGTCGGAATCCGAGTAACCAACTAAACTAAGATTGGCATCAGCAGGATACCATAAACCAGTGTTAATTGTTCCTTTTAGATACTTAAAGATATGTTTAACTGCGGATAGGTGAGATTCTTTAGGATTAGCTTGAAATCTAGCACACATGCATACACTAAACATAATATCCGGTCTAGATGCAGTGAGATATAGGAGACTACCTATCATACCCCTATACTTACTAACATCAATCGGTGTACCTTGTTCATCCTTGTCTAGGTAGCATGATGTGCTCATTGGAGTGTAGGCTTCCTTGCACTTGTCCAATCCGAATTTCTCAAGGAGCTCTTTGCAATATTTCCCTTGATGCACAAATATCCCCTCCTTGACTTGCCTTATTTGTAAGCCTAGGAAGAACTTGAGTTCTCCCATCATTGACATTTCAAATTCCTTTTTCATCAAATTTGAAAACTTTCTACAAAGAGACACGTTAGTAGCATCGAAAATGATATCATCAACATAGATTTGTACTAACAATATGTCATCCTTGGTTTTATAAATAAATAGTGTATTATCAACCTTCCCTCTTTGAAACTTGTTTTTTAATAGAAAGGAACTCAATCGATCATACCAAGCTTTAGGAGCTTGTTTCAATCCATAGAGTGCCTTTTTCAACTTATAAACATGGTTTGGAAATTCACTATTTTCAAAACCGGGGGGTTGTTTGACATACACTTCTTCATTTATAAACCCATTCAAGAAAGCACTTTTAACATCCATTTGATATAAAGTGAATTTCATGATTGAAGCAAAAGCAAGTAAAATTCGGATAGCTTCAAGACGTGCAACCGGAGCAAAGGTCTCATCATAATCGATACCTTCCTCTTGGTTGTACCCTTGAGTTACTAGTCTAGCTTTGTTTCTTATAATCAACCCGGATTCATCAAGTTTGTTTCTGTAAATCCATTTAGTACCAATTATGGTATGATCATCGGGTTTAGGGACTAAAACCCAAACTTCATTTCTTTCAAATTGGTTTAATTCTTCTTGCATAGCAAGAACCCAATGATCATCCTCAATGGCCTTTTTATTTGAATCGGGTTCAATTTGAGAAACAAAGGAGACATAGTGGCAAATGTTTTGAATAGACCTACGAGTAAGTACTCCCTTTGACATATCTCCTATGACATTGTCTATAGGATGAGCCTTGACCGATTTCCAAGTTGGAGGAAGTTATTCCCTAACTTATCCTTCATCAACTTTTGATTTCTCTCTCTCTTTTTATTCTTTTGAAAAATCAATGCCATCTTCACTAGCATCACATAAAACACTATCTTCTTTCGAAGACTCATTAAAAACCACATGAATTGATTCCTCAATAATTAAAGTTCTTTTATTGAAAATTCTATAAGCTTTACTATGAGAAGAATAGCCTAAAAATATGCCTTCATCAGATTTGGAATCAAACTTGCCAAGATGTTCTTTTCCATTATTTAAAACAAAAACTTGGCATCCGAAGACATGAAAATGAGATATATTTGGCTTTCTTCCCTTGTAAAGTTCATAGGGGGTTTTATCCAAAGAGGGCCTTATCAAAATACGATTTAAAACATAACAAGCCGTATTGACGGCATCGGCCCAAAAATATTGAGGTACTTGAGAATCATTTAACATGGTTCTAGCAAGTTCCTCTAGCACCCTATTTTTCCGCTCTACCACTCCGTTTTGTTCCGGAGTTCTTGGTGCGGAGAATTGGTGCTCAATACCATTTTTAGCACAAAATCTATCAAATTTGTGGTTTTCAAATTCTCCACCATGATCGGTACGAATAATAATTACTTTTTGATTTACTTGGTTTTGAAAAAGTTTGACATGATGTTCAAAAGATTTGTAGGTCTCACTCTTAGTAGTTAAAAATAGAGTCCATGTAAATCTAGAGAAGTCATCAACAATCACCAATGCATAATAGTTGCCACCAAAGCTTTTTACTTGTGATGGTCCAAACAAGTCCATATGAAGCATTTCTAATGGCCATGATGTGGACATCACCATTTTTGATCCAAAGGTGTTTTTGGTTTGTTTTCTCAGGTGCAACGACAAAAAAAAACGGGTTTGACCAGGGTTTAACTTGCTCTGCTAGGGTTTTGGATTCCTTCTTGACTCGCGGCTGATCGTGAGGTCACCGCAGTTTGCCTCCATGGCAAAAAAGAAGGGACGACCCCCCAAGTCCCCTTCTCCTCACAATTCTTCTCCTCCTCCTTCCATTCCCAAAACTCTGGTTATTGATTGAAAACCTAGAAAAAGTGATTTTTCATAATTGATTGAAAACCTAGAAAAAGTGATTTTTCATAATTCTTGCTCTGTGTCGTATCTCTAAACTCTCTACTCTTTACAATTCAAGTCTTTAATTGTGTTCTTGATTGAAAACCTAGAAAAAGTGATTTTTCATAATTGATTGAATTGAATCTTAATTGTGCAAAATTGGTTTTGGGGAAAATCATTTTCATAACCTAGGTAATCAATAAGAATATAGGTGTTAATTGTTTCCGCTGAATCTCTGGTTATTTGTGTTAATTGATTGATTTTCATATTTGATTGAAAAGTGATTTTTCAATGTACAGAGGCATTAATCGATTAGTTCATGTCATTAATCGATTAAGGCTAAAGAATTTCAAGAAAATCATTTGTTTTAATCGTTTTGATTTGTTTCTTGCGAAAATCTTTCAAGATTTCTTTTACACCTATTCAACCCCCCCTTCTAGGTGTTTCCTAGTTGTTTCAACCACCGATTGTAGGTTCTAACAATTGGTATCAGAGCTCGGTCGAAAGACACGAGCATAGAGCTTTTTCGTTAAGATCCTTGAGGAAACTACAATGGGTTCTACGAATCCTTTTGGTGGTGAAGGTGCTTCAATAAATCGCCCTCCTATGTTTGGTGGAGAGGGTTATGGTTATTGGAAAATTAGGATGAGAATCTTTATAGAAGCTATAGATATGAACATTTGGGAAGCCATTGAAAATGGTCCTCATATTCCCTCAAAAGATGTAGAAGGTGTGCTTACACTTACTCCCAAAGATAAGTGGACCGATGATGATAAAAGGAAAATTCAATATGATTTAAAAGCTAAGAATATCATCACCTCCGCTCTATCTTATGATGAGTTCTTTAGAGTCTCCCAATGTCGTGATGCCAAAGAAATGTGGGACACCTTGCAAGTCACACATGAAGGCACTAGTGAAGTTAGGCGTGCTAGATTAAATTCTTTGATGCATGAATATGAATTGTTTCGTATTTTGCCTAATGAATCTATATGTTTTATGCAAAAACGTTTTACTCATATTGTTAATCATCTCATTGCTCTTGGTAAAACTTTCGTGAATTGTGAACTTGTTAACAAAGTTTTAAGATGTCTAAGTAGGGAATGGCAACCCAAGGTTACCGCAATTGTTGAATCAAAGGACTTGGACACCATGGACTTAGCAACACTTTTCGGAAAGCTACAAGAACATGAAATGGAGCTTGAACGTTTGCATTTGCATGAAGAATCGGACAAGAACAAAGAAAGAAAAGGAATTGCTCTTAAAGTTCAAAAGTCATATCAAAAGGAGGAGAGTTCCGATTATGATGATAATGAAGATTCCGATTCGGACATTGATGAAGATGAGATGAAGCTTCTACTAATAAAGTTCAATAAGATTCTAAGGAGAAAAGGAAGGATGAACAAGGACAAAAGTAAAGAGAAGAATTCCCCACACTACAAGACAAAGACTTCAAAAGAAAGTATAGTTTGCCATGAATGTGGAAAGCCCGGTCATCTCAAGTACTCATGCTCTAAGTATCTCGAGAAGAAGGAGAAAGAAAAGAAAACTAAAAGAGCATACATAGTTTGGAATAGTGATGATGAAAAAGACAAGAAAAGTACATCAAATAGTTCTTCGGATGATGAAGATGCCGCTTGTCTCAACTTGATAACTCTAGTAGATGAAGAGGAAAGTTCAAATGATGAATCAAGTTATCAAAGCGAGGATAGCGATGTAAGTCTTACTAAATCCGAAATTTCTTATAAATATGATATTCTATATAATGCTTATGAAGAAATGCATGAACAATTTAAGAAACTAGCTTTGAAAAACATTGAAAGGAAGAAGCTCATTTTGAAACATCAACAAGAGATTTTAGAACTTCAAAAACAAGTTGATGAGCTTAATCTTGAAAATGAAACCCTTGATCTTATATATGCTAGTTCTTCTTGTGATTGTGCTAGTAGATTGAATATTGTGGTTGATTATGAGGATTGCAAGTTGCTTAAAGATGAAAATGCTATTTTGAAAAATAAGCTTGCAAGTTTCACAAGTGGTGATATTAGATTGCGCACATTGTTAAATTTTCAAAGAGAAAATTCAAACAAGTTTGGTTTGGGTTATACTAATGCTAAGAGTAAATCTCATAGAAATGTTGTTGATTTTTCTAAAGTTGATTTTTCAAATGCACCAACATGTTTCTATTGTGGTACTCATGGACATACTTCAAATGTATGTTTTATAAAAGTGCATGGTATACCTAAAGGAGATTTTGTTTGGATGAAAAAGGGTGAGAGTCCCTACACTAACAAAAATGGATCCAAAACCATTTGGATACCAAAAAGCAAAGCATGATTGTTTTTGTAGGTATGATTGAAGATGCAAATGAAGGTCTATACATATTTCTTCAAATCTCAAGTAAAAGTCCTACAAGTTGACACAATTGATATTGTTGGATATCTTCAATTGGTATTAAGGGAAGATCCTACAAATTGGTAACATTCGATATTATACAATTGGTATTTTAAATTTGATATTTTTGGATATTGCTCATAGTTCTCTCAATTGGTATTATTTCTTATAATGTGATATTGTTTATACTATTGAGAAAATACTATTGGTATCAAATTCTTACGATTGTTTTACAATTGGTATCATGTTATTGGTATACAATTTGTTATAATTGATATCATTGAGTAATCATTAGATGATTATCATGCTTTGGTTGTTATATCTTACTAATCTCTCTATTTTGGCTTAGATCTTATATTTCAATTAGTATATATTTCTTTTTGATAATGCCAAAGGGGGAGAAATATTATGTTTTGATCATTTTTGGAGAAATGAAATGGTATGTTTGGAGAAAGGTTGTTTTTGTTGTTTTTATGTAGGTTGAGCAAAGTTGTTGGAGATAGGGGGAGAATCAAGCTTAACTCAATTGGATTTCAAATGTCAAAAACATTTATTGAGGGGGAGCAAGAGTCTCACCAAGTGATCAAATGGTTCAAGCATCAACAACTTCAAGGAACTTCATAATTTCAAAACATGTATGTCATTTTCAAAAAGGGGGAGATTGTAAGATCCATGAAGAATGTTTTGATAATTGTCAAAAGGTTTTGAACAAGCTTAAATGTGTTGATCAAGTTCAAGCTCAACAAGCAACAACAAACATCAAGTGATGAAGAGAGATCCAACTCATGAAGACTTAGGGGCTGTTTGATTACTGTTCTGAAAACAGTTTTTTTATTCTTAAAAATTAAAAAACAATAAAACTTGTTTGGTGGACTTGTTTTGGTAAAAATTGTTTCCAAAGCAATTTTCTAATTTTTGTTTTAAAAACTAAAAAATCAGAACAGGCCAAAGGTGTTTTTATTCTGTTTTGGCCCAAAAACTTGAGAACAAGAAAACACACGGGAAACAACAATTTTCATTAATGGCATATTTGTAATTATGGACAACTCTTTTCTAACCCTAATTCTTCTCTGCTGCTTCTTCTCTTCTCACTCTCTCTAGTCTTGTGCTGCTAATTCGCTGCTTCTTCTCTTCTCACTCACTCTCTCGCGATGCTGGTTGCTTCGCTTCTCTCTCGCTTCTCTCATGTTACTGCTTCTATTTCTCATTGATCCTCTCTCGCAGATCCTTTTATTCTCTTTCATCTTCTGAGGTACTTCAAGATTTTTTTTAATTTTTGATTCTGGAATTTTTTTCTCCAAATATTTTCGCAATTTGTGAATTTGAATGTGTTGAATTGAACTTCGTTGTTTGTAATTTGTGTATTTTATGTGTTTATACCTTGGTTGTGAAAAACCTTTGATGGGTTTTATGTAATTTGTGTATTTGAGTTTCTTGAACTTGTAGTTGGTACCTTTGATGTGTATTCTAATTATTATCTTGATGTAATTCAGTGATATGTTTGAATGTAATTATTAACTTGAACTCGTTACGGTTGTGCATTCCTTATAATGCTCTCAGCACCAACCGTGTTTTGCATGTCATTTGTGAGTGATGCTGCAGGGTACATAGCAGTGAGGTTCATGATAGGGTTCTCATTGGCTACATTTGTTTCATGCCAATATTGGATGAGTACTATGTTTAATAGTAAGATTATAGGGCTGGCAAATGGGACTGCGGCAGGGTGGGGTAACATGGGTGGTGGGGCTACTCAGCTCATAATGCCTTTGGTGTATGAGTTGATTAGAAGGGCAGGGGCTACACCTTTTACTGCATATAACTGAAGTTTAGATATTAAGTCTAGATATTACACATTAGTTTTTCTATGGCTAAAACATATAACTGAAGTTTGGAGCTAAATTGAATCATGTATTATCTTACGGCTTTCATGCTTTAAATTAAGTTGGCAATACATATTCTTTGTTATGACCGTAGTTAACCAATTTTGATGTTTGCTGCCAATGCTATTTACAATTTTGATGTCCTGTTAATGCTTCCTGAAGTCATTAGAAACCCTTCCACTTAATGCACATTTTTTTTAGAGCCATTGCTAACATTTAGTGCTTCTTACATTGTGTTGATTTAGCAAATTAGTATAAGCAGCAGTAGCTTTCATGTGGTACCAATTCAATTGCGGTGGGAGCAATCTTTTAATTGGCACAGTTAGCAATTCAAATGCTCTTTGGATTATGTAAACTTGTGCTGACTTGAGTGGATATAGGGGAAAACTTTGCTATTCACATGACAGATTATTTTGATTTTCGAAAATGAATACTCCCATATCACTAGCTGAATATTATTGGCCCTAAATAAACTATTATGTTTGTGATTATGATTCATTTAACTTGTGCAGATAACTTCTACTATTATTAGTTTCCTTTTAATTTTTTTGATAGGGACTTGTTTGTTTATTTGCGAAAAGTTTACTGGTTATGGATTGATTGTTCTAGGAAATTAAAACTTTTACAATAACAACAAAAAGAGCAGCCAAAGACTTTTTTTATCAAGTTCTATGAACCATACTGTAGAACATCAAACACTGTCGAATGTCAATTTTGACTATATATTTTACTTTGATGCTCATTATCTAATAAAAATTAATCGCTACTATGTTTTCATTAGGATCAGATTGATTAAGATACTTTCTAAACAAATTAGACCCTCTGCTAAAATATGACATGTTTTATAACTGTCACATGTTATTTTTCTCTTGGAGAACAACACCTCTGTTATTTCTCTGTTTGGGCATGAGCGGAATGGATCACAAACATGTAAATGTCTTTAGGTTCTTTAATATATTAGATTCTTTGTTTCTTTCATTCTTTAATCTTTAGTTCATCTTTTAAAATTTTGGTAGTGTTGACCAAAATTGTTTTCTCTTTGCAGCCAAATCAATTACTAGCAGCTTCATTTTTCTGCATCTTAGAACCTTAAGGTAATCTAATTAGATTCTTACTATATAGAATTTCCTTTTTTTCCTTGTCACTAGTTTCATAGATCATGTTTTTCAAGTAGATATAATATTATTATGACACCTTTCTAGAAAATGTTGTTTAACCACAAATCAAGTCTCATATTATAGACATGGAGTTCCTTCAACAGTTAACCAATGACCACCAGACCAACTCACGTGCAAATTTTTCTATATTTCTATTCACGATCTTTCTGTTTTCTAAAAAGTTTCTAGTAGCTAGTCGAATTCCAATATTTGGACTGAGAGATTTTTAAGGCATTGTCTTGTTACTAGTTATTGCAACAGCTATGCCAAACCCCAACACTTAACTTACCAATCTGGAGATTATTATTATTATTATTATTTTATGTGTGTATGTCACTTCTTGTTATGTGGTTGTATTTGACCTGTATTCTGGAAAATTCTAGTTCAAATACATTGTCTTGATCCATCTTTAATGCTCTACATGTGATGTGTTATCCCAGTGTTCGTTTTTTTTTATGTTACTCTTTGTTACAAAAATTGTCAGTTTTTAAATTACTTACTTTGAATGTGATGTTCATGATAGATGGAAACGAGTGTTGACACAAATGACTCAAAGGTTTGGCCTGAGCCCATAATTAAAACTTTCGTACGTATTATGGTAGATGAGGTCACTAAAGGAAATATGCAAAATGGTGTGTTTCAAACTAGAACATGGAATTTAATTAAGGATAAGTTGAATTCCACAACTAAGCGTAGTTTTAATCTCAAACAAATCAAACAAAAGTTCAATAGATTGAGGAGTAGGCATCGTGAATTCGCTTTACTTCTTCAGCAATCTGGTTTTGGTTGGAATCCAGCAACCAACACTGTCACGGCCGCTCAAGATGTTTGGGAATCTTACCTTCGGGTATGTTTAATATTTTAATTGATAGAATATTTATATGATTTTATCTCTAGATTAATTTTTAATTATTTTGATTTTATCACTATTTTGTTTGTAGGTGCATCCAGATGCCGCTTAATTTAAGAAGAAAGGATTAGAAGATTATGAGTCAATGAAAACCATATTTAATAGGAGTACTGCAACTGGAGTACTTCATCATTCATCTACCCAGGATCCACCAAATACTGATGAAGAGAATGAGCTTGACAATCAATACATCAACTCCGGAGTTCATGTAGATCTTGAGCATGAGAGTAGCTCAGATGATGTCACACAAACATTTGAGCGCGCAACGCGTAGTGGAAAACGCAAAATTCATGTCAAAGAGCGCAAACACAAGAAAGAGTCCAAAACTTTTGAAATGGGAGAAGCGCTTCAAGAATGGGCTAAAGCCTCTAAAGCGAAAGCAGAGTATTCTTTGGCTAGGGCTGAGATGTGTAGGGGTAAGAGTAGTGAGGCCAATTCTTCAACAGCATCATCTGATTATTCTGTAGCTAGTTGTGTGATTGCCCTTGAAGGGATCGAAGGCATTTCGGATGACACTTATAGTAAGGCCGTGGATGCTTTTAAGGAGAAGGAATTGCGAGAAGTGTTCCTTACCATGTCTGATGCTAGGAAACCAGGATGGCTACGTAGACTTAAATGATTTAAGAGCTATCTTTATTTGAGAGTCATTTAGGAACACCTCTTTATGTTTTTAAAAAGTACAATTCAGTTTTGTAATTGTGATTGCTTGCTTGTGTCCCAATTGCTTTTATCTCCTTTTTGTTTGCAATCAAAAATTATTTTCTTTTCTAGAATGTTATTTGCTTTTTTGAAATGTTAACTTTTAGTGTTTGAGTGTTCGTTAGCTTGTACATTAATTAAGTACATAGATTGTAATTTGAGTGGAGATAACGTTTTATGACAGGTCATAGATATAATGGAGGCTGATAATGCTGTTAGCTTTGATGATTCTTCATCAGATTCAAGTGATGATGAAGAATTAGCTGAGTTGATGATGGTTAATATAATTTACAATTATAGTAATAAATATTTGTATAAAGAAAAAGTTCGGACATCAGCATTAAGTGGTCGAGATTATACTACAGAGGTACTAACTGGATCTGAAACAGTGTGTTATGAGCAATTCAGAATGAAAAAAAGCATGTTTTGTTAATTTTTGCAATGAATTGAGAAGGAGAAATTACCTGGATGATTCAAGGTTTGTGCAAGTAGAAGAAAAGGTTTTCATGTTTTTGTTCATACTTGGCCATGATGTTGGCCATAGACAGGTTGCAGATCGCTTTCAACACTCAACAGAAACTGTGTCTCGTTATTTCAAGGAAGTGTTGAGAGCAGTATGTCGGTTGGGAAAGGAGCTGATAAAACAAGATACCGAAGAATTACCCGACAAAGTTAAAAGTAAGCCAATATATTACCCTTGGTTCAAGGTATGACTTTCTAAAATTAGAATATTCATGTTCTCTTTATTTTTTTCCTACTTGCTTTAATCTATTTTTTTCGATTATTTTTTATAGAAGTGTGTAGGAGCAATTGATGGTACGCATATTAGTGCATGAGTTCCTTCTGAAAAACAAACCTCGTGTAGAGGTAGAAAGTCAATCGTTACTCAAAATGTTATGTGTGCTTGTGATTTCAATATGATGTTCACATTTGTGTACACGAGGTGGGAAGGAAGTGCACACGATGCAAAAGTTTTTTTAGATGCGGTTACCAATCCAAATGCACAATTTCCATGGCCATCTCCAGGTGAATATGAATCTTGTTAGAGTTGAATTATTTTGATTAAATGATCATGTATCTTATTGAATGTTATGTACACTTATTTATGTAGGAAAATTCTTTCTCGTGGATTCTGGTTATTCTTGCATAGAAGGATTTCTTCCCCCTTATAGAGGTCAAAGATATCATACAGAACAATATAGAGGTCAAGGTAGACAGCCAAGAAGTCGTGAAGAGTTATTTAACTATAGGCACTCCTCTTTAAGAATGACTATTGAGCGTTGTTTTGGTGTATTGAAGAGCAGGTTTCCTATTTTAAAGTTAATGCCTCCATATAAACCTTCTAGGCAACGACTTATAGTGATAGCATGTTGCGCTATTCATAACTATATACGTAAGTGGAATTTAGGTGATGATTTATTTACAATGTGGGAAGATATGGATCTTGCACAATTAGAGACTATGAGAGAAGCTTCTCACATAGAGGTACCAAGTTCAAGCATTGACAACTTGTCAAGATTATCTAATGATGGTGCAACAAGAATGGCAGAATGTCGTGATCGTATTGCAAATAGGATGTGGGTAGCACATAGCAATTATGCAATTTAGCTAATTAAATTGGACTCCTATTATTCATATAATCGTACTTGTTTTAACTTTAAGTTTGTACTTAAAGTGTTTATATGGTATAATTGTAATAGTTGGTTAGGAACTCAAGTGACATTATCAAGTAGTTATTTGGTTATTTTTATAAGTGAAGTGAATTTTTGCTTATAGAAAATATCGTGATTTTCTTATAAACTCAATATGTTGAACATGATTTTATATTATTTTGGTTAATAAACATGTACATGTCTTTAGGTTCTTTAACATTATGAAATAAAGTATAAAATGAGATTAAAAAAAAAATTACAAACCAAATGAATTTTCTGTTTTTTTGTTTTTTAGTTTTTAAAACTGTTTTCAAAAATGGTATTACCAAACATAATTTTTTGTTTTTTTATTCTGAAAAACAATTCTTAAAAACAACATTACAAAATAGTTTCCAAAACAAAAAAACCAAAACACAATCAAACGGGATCTTAGTTTGGTAGTTTGTGTTTTATTGTTTTATCTTTTGCCTCACAAGTCTTTTAGTTTATGAGTTTGGGTAGAGTTATTAGAGGGTAGTGAATCTCTTTTGATTGCATGATTATATCATATTTTGAGTATTCACTTTGCTTAAAATCAATAGGTGGCTTAAAGGTTTGAAAGAAAAGGTTTAGATTTTGAGAAAACAAGTTTTTAAGTGTTTTTTGATCTGACTACTCGATTAACCACTTGATTACTCGAGTATAATTTTTGTGTCTTGCGCAATTACTCGATTAAGGGGCTGATTACTCGAGTAGAATTATTCAGCCTTGCGTAAATACTCGAGTAGTAACTCAAATACTCGAGTAGTGAACAAGTTTTACACTTGTTACTCGAGTAGTAACTTTGTTACTCGATTAACACGAGCTGTTACTGTTTTTAAATGAGTTTTTCACTTCTCAAAAGCACTTCTAATCATTTCTAACTTTTGGGTATTCTATAAAAACCTATTCCTAACCTTTGTGATTATTACCTATCATCTAGAATCATTTTCATACACATTTTACAAGAATCAAAGCCACTCTATTCTCTCTCACTTTCTCAAGATCAAAGTTCTTATTTTTACATTCTTTGATCAAGAACCTTGAATCTCTCATGTTGATTTTTTTCATAGCTTTTGAAAGAGATTCATAGGATTGTTATTTGTTTTCATTTGAGTTGTAATCTTTGCAAGAGGCAAGCTATCTACAACAATTGGAAGTCTTGGTTGTGAATCAAGCAAAGTTATATTGGAAGCCTTGGTGTGGCATTTCATCAAGCACTTGGAAGCCTTGTTGTGTTAACAAGCAATTGGAAGTCTTGTAGTGAAGCAAGCAATTGGAAGTCTTGTTGTGGGGTATCGGCAAGCAAGAGAAGAGGTTAGATTAGATATCAATAGGGTTACAAGGCAAGGGTGTGGTATCTCTTGTAGGCTAGCAAGAAGGGAGTCTTGTGAGGCATTTACTTGTAATTTGAGAAACTCTAATTCCTCATAGTGAAGAATCTCTCTTGGTTGAAGAGGGGACTGGAGTAGCTTTCAAGTGGATGAAAGTGAACCAGGATAAATCACTGTGTCGTATCTCTAAACTCTCTACTCTTTACAATTCAAGTCTTTAATTGTGTTCTTGATTGAAAACCTAGAAAAAGTGATTTTACATAATTGATTGAATTGAATCTTAATTGTGCAAAATTGGTTTTGGGGAAAATCATTTTCATAACCTAGGTAATCAATAAGAATATAGGTGTTAATTGTTTCCGCTGAATCTCTGGTTATTTGTGTTAATTGATTGATTTTCGTATTTGATTGAAAAGTGATTTTTCAATGTACAGAGGCATTAATCGATTAGTTCATGTCATTAATCGATTAAGGCTAAAGAATTTCAAGAAAATCATTTGTTTTAATCGTTTTGATTTGTTTCTTGCGAAAATCTTTCAAGATTTCTTTTACACCTATTCAACCCCCCCTTCTAGGTGTTTCCTAGTTGTTTCAACCACCGATTGTAGGTTCTAACAATTGGTATCAGAGCTCGGTCGAAAGACACGAGCATAGAGCTTTTTCGTTAAGATCCTTGAGGAAACTACAATGGGTTCTACGAATCCTTTTGGTGGTGAAGGTGCTTCAATAAATCTCCCTCCTATGTTTGGTGGAGAGGGTTATGGTTATTGGAAAATTAGGATGAGAATCTTTATAGAAGCTATAGATGTGAACATTTGGGAAGCCATTGAAAATGGTCCTCATATTCCCTCAAAAGATGTAGAAGGTGTGCTTACACTTACTCCCAAAGATAAGTGGACCGATGATGATAAAAGGAAAATTCAATATGATTTAAAAGCTAAGAATATCATCACCTCCGCTCTATCTTATGATGAGTTCTTTAGAGTCTCCCAATGTCGTGATGCCAAAGAAATGTGGGACACCTTGCAAGTCACACATGAAGGCACTAGTGAAGTTAGGCGTGCTAGATTAAATTCTTTGATGCATGAATATGAATTGTTTCGTATTTTTCCTAATGAATCTATATGTTTTATGCAAAAACGTTTTACTCATATTGTTAATCATCTCATTGCTCTTGGTAAAACTTTCGTGAATTGTGAACTTGTTAACAAAGTTTTAAGATGTCTAAGTAGGGAATGGCAACCCAAGGTTACCGCAATTGTTGAATCAAAGGACATGGACACCATGAACTTAGCAACACTTTTCGGAAAGCTACAAGAACATGAAATGGAGCTTGAACGTTTGCATTTGCATGAAGAATCGGACAAGAACAAAGAAAGAAAAGGAATTGCTCTTAAAGTTCAAAAGTCATATCAAAAGGAGGAGAGTTCCGATTATGATGATAATGAAGATTCCGATTCGGACATTGATGAAGAGGAGATGAAGCTTCTACTAAGAAAGTTCAATAAGATTCTAAGGAGAAAAGGAAGGATGAACAAGGACAAAAGTAAAGAGAAGAATTCCCCACACTACAAGACAAAGACTTCAAAAGGAAGTATAGTTTGCCATGAATGTGGAAAGCCCGGTCATCTCAAGTACTCATGCTCTAAGTATCTCAAGAAGAAGGAGAAAGAAAAGAAAACTAAAAGAGCATACATAGTTTGGAATAGTGATGATGAAAAAGACAAGAAAAGTACATCAAATAGTTCTTCGGATGATGAAGATGCTGCTTGTCTCAACTTGATAACTCTAGTAGATGAAGAGGAAAGTTCAAATGATGAATCAAGTTATCAAAGCGAGGATAGCGATGTAAGTCTTACTAAATCCGAAATTTCTTCTAAATATGATATTCTATATAATGCTTATGAAGAAATGCATGAACAATTTAAGAAACTAGCTTTGAAAAACATTGAAAGGAAGAAGCTCATTTTGAAACATCAACAAGAGATTTTAGAACTTCAAAAACAAGTTGATGAGCTTAATCTTGAAAAGAAACCCTTGATCTTATATATGCTAGTTCTTCTTGTGATTGTGCTAGTAGATTGAATATTGTGGTTGATATTGAGGATTGCAAGTTGCTTAAAGATGAAAATGCTATTTTGAAAAATAAGCTTGCAAGTTTCACAAGTGGTGATATTAGATTGAGCACATTGTTAAATTTTCAAAGAGAAAATTCAAACAAGTTTGGTTTGGGTTATACTAATGCTAAGAGTAAATCTCATAGAAATGTTGTTGATTTTTCAAATGCACCAACATGTTTCTATTATGGTACTCATGGACATACTTCAAATGTATGTTTTATAAAAGTGCATGGTATACCTAAAGGAGATTTTGTTTGGATGAAAAAGGGTGAGAGTCCCTACACTAACAAAAATGGATCCAAAACCATTTGGATACCAAAAAGCAAAGCATGATTGTTTTTGTAGGTATGATTGAAGATGCAAATGAAGGTCTATACATATTTCTTCAAATCTCAAGTAAAAGTCCTACAAGTTGACACAATTGATATTGTTGGATATCTTCAATTGGTATTAAGGGAAGATCCTACAAATTGGTAACATTCGATATTATACAATTGGTATTTTAAATTTGATATTTTTGGATATTGCTCATAGTTCTCTCAATTGGTATTATTTCTTATAATGTGATATTGTTTATACTATTGAGAAAATACTATTGGTATCAAATTCTTACGATTGTTTTACAATTGGTATCATGTTATTGGTATACAATTTGTTATAATTGATATCATTGAGTAATCATTAGATGATTATCATGCTTTGGTTGTTATATCTTATTAATCTCTCTATTTTGGCTTAGATCTTATATTTCAATTAGTATATATTTCTTTTTGATAATGCCAAAGGGGGAGAAATATGATGTTTTGAAAAAGGAGAGAAATATTATGTTTTGATCATTTTTGGAGAAATGAAATGGTATGTTTGGAGAAAGGTTGTTTTTGTTGTTTTTATGTAGGTTGAGCAAAGTTGTTGGAGATAGGGGGAGAATCAAGCTTAACTCAATTGGATTTCAAATGTCAAAAACATTTATTGAGGGGGAGCAAGAGTCTCACCAAGTGATCAAATGGTTCAAGCATCAACAACTTCAAGGAACTTCATAATTTCAAAACATGTATGTCATTTTCAAAAAGGGGGAGATTGTAAGATCCATGAAGAATGTTTTGATAATTGTCAAAAGGTTTTGAACAAGCTTAAATGTGTTGATCAAGTTCAAGCTCAACAAGCAACAACAAACATCAAGTGATGAAGAGAGATCCAACTCATGAAGACTTAGTTTGGTAGTTTGTGTTTTATTGTTTTATCTTTTGCCTCACAAGTCTTTTAGTTTATGAGTTTGGGTAGAGTTATTAGAGGGTAGTGAATCTCTTTTGATTGCATGATTATATCATATTTTGAGTATTCACTTTGCTTAAAATCAATAGGTGGCTTAAAGGTTTGAAAGAAAAGGTTTAGATTTTGAGAAAACAAGTTTTTAAGTGTTTTTGATCTGACTACTCGATTAACCACTTGATTACTCGAGTAGAATTTTTGTGTCTTGCGCAATTACTCGATTAAGGGGCTGATTACTCGAGTAGAATTATTCAGCCTTGCGTAAATACTCGAGTAGTAACTCAAATACTTGAGTAGTGAACAAGTTTTACACTTGTTACTCGAGTACTAACTTTGTTACTCGATTAACACGAGCTGTTACTGTTTTTAAATGAGTTTTTCACTTCTCAAAAGCACTTCTAATCATTTCTAACTTTTGGGTATTCTATAAAAACCTATTCCTAACCTTTGTGATTATTACCTATCATCTAGAATCATTTTCATACACATTTTACAAGAATCGAAGCCACTCTATTCTCTCTCACTTTCTCAAGATCAAAGTTCTTATTTTTACATTCTTTGATCAAGAACCTTGAATCTCTCATGTTGATTTTTTTCATAGCTTTTGAAAGAGATTCATAGGATTGTTATTTGTTTTCATTTGAGTTGTAATCTTTGCAAGAGGCAAGCTATCTACAACAATTGGAAGTCTTGGTTGTGAATCAAGCAAAGTTATATTGGAAGCCTTGGTGTGGCATTTCATCAAGCACTTGGAAGCCTTGTTGTGTTAACAAGAAATTGGAAGTCTTGTAGTGAAGCAAGCAATTGGAAGTCTTGTTGTGGGGTATCGGCAAGCAAGAGAAGAGGTTAGATTAGATATCAATAGGGTTACAAGGCAAGGGTGTGGTATCTATTGTAGGCTAGCAAGAAGGGAGTCTTGTGAGGCATTTACTTGTAATTTGAGAAACTCTAATTCCTCATAGTGAAGAATCTCTCTTGGTTGAAGAGGGGACTAGAGTAGCTTTCAAGTGGATGAAAGTGAACCAGGATAAATCACTGTGTCGTATCTCTAAACTCTCTACTCTTTACAATTCAAGTCTTTAATTGTGTTCTTGATTGAAAACCTAGAAAAAGTGATTTTTCATAATTGATTGAATTGAATCTTAATTGTGCAAAATTGGTTTTGGGGAAAATCATTTTCATAACCTAGGTAATCAATAAGAATATAGGTGTTAATTGTTTCCGCTGAATCTCTGGTTATTTGTGTTAATTGATTGATTTTCGTATTTGATTGAAAAGTGATTTTTCAATGTATAGAGGCATTAATCGATTAGTTCATGTCATTAATCGATTAAGGCTAAAGAATTTCAAGAAAATCATTTGTTTTAATCGTTTTGATTTGTTTCTTGCGAAAATCTTTCAAGATTTCTTTTACACCTATTCAACCCCCCCTTCTAGGTGTTTCCTAGTTGTTTCAACCACCGATTGTAGGTTCTAACAATTGGTATCAGAGCTCGGTCGAAAGACACGAGCATAGAGCTTTTTCGTTAAGATCCTTGAGGAAACTACAATGGGCTCTACGAATCCTTTTGGTGGTGAAGGTGCTTCAATAAATCGCCCTCCTATGTTTGGTGGAGAGGGTTATGGTTATTGGAAAATTAGGATGAGAATCTTTATAGAAGCTATAGATGTGAACATTTGGGAAGCCATTGAAAATGGTCCTCATATTCCCTCAAAAGATGTAGAAGGTGTGCTTACACTTACTCCCAAAGATAAGTGGACCGATGATGATAAAAGGAAAATTCAATATGATTTAAAAGCTAAGAATATCATCACCTCCGCTCTATCTTATGATGAGTTCTTTAGAGTCTCCCAATGTCGTGATGCCAAAGAAATGTGGGACACCTTGCAAGTCACACATGAAGGCACTAGTGAAGTTAGGCGTGCTAGATTAAATTCTTTGATGCATGAATATGAATTGTTTCGTATTTTGCCTAATGAATCTATATGTTTTATGCAAAAACGTTTTACTCATATTGTTAATCATCTCATTGCTCTTGGTAAAACTTTCGTGAATTGTGAACTTGTTAACAAAGTTTTAAGATGTCTAAGTAGGGAATGGCAACCCAAGGTTACCGCAATTGTTGAATCAAAGGACTTGGACACCATGGACTTAGCAACACTTTTCGGAAAGCTACAAGAACATGAAATGGAGCTTGAACGTTTGCATTTGCATGAAGAATCGGACAAGAACAAAGAAAGAAAAGGAATTGCTCTTAAAGTTCAAAAGTCATATCAAAAGGAGGAGAGTTCCGATTATGATGATAATGAAGATTCCGATTCGGACATTGATGAAGATGAGATGAAGCTTCTACTAATAAAGTTCAATAAGATTCTAAGGAGAAAAGGAAGGATGAACAAGGACAAAAGTAAAGAGAAGAATTCCCCACACTACAAGACAAAGACTTCAAAAGAAAGTATAGTTTGCCATGAATGTGGAAAGCCCGGTCATCTCAAGTACTCATGCTCTAAGTATCTCGAGAAGAAGGAGAAAGAAAAGAAAACTAAAAGAGCATACATAGTTTGGAATAGTGATGATGAAAAAGACAAGAAAAGTACATCAAATAGTTCTTCGGATGATGAAGATGCCGCTTGTCTCAACTTGATAACTCTAGTAGATGAAGAGGAAAGTTCAAATGATGAATCAAGTTATCAAAGCGAGGATAGCGATGTAAGTCTTACTAAATCCGAAATTTCTTCTAAATATGATATTCTATATAATGCTTATGAAGAAATGCATGAACAATTTAAGAAACTAGCTTTGAAAAACATTGAAAGGAAGAAGCTCATTTTGAAACATCAACAAGAGATTTTAGAACTTCAAAAACAAGTTGATGAGCTTAATCTTGAAAATGAAACCCTTGATCTTATATATGCTAGTTCTTCTTGTGATTGTGCTAGTAGATTGAATATTGTGGTTGATATTGAGGATTGCAAGTTGCTTAAAGATGAAAATGCTATTTTGAAAAATAAGCTTGCAAGTTTCACAAGTGGTGATATTAGATTGCGCACATTGTTAAATTTTCAAAGAGAAAATTCAAACAAGTTTGGTTTGGGTTATACTAATGCTAAGAGTAAATCTCATAGAAATGTTGTTGATTTTTCAAATGCACCAACATGTTTCTATTATGGTACTCATGGACATACTTCAAATGTATGTTTTATAAAAGTGCATGGTATACCTAAAGGAGATTTTGTTTGGATGAAAAAGGGTGAGAGTCCCTACACTAACAAAAATGGATCCAAAACCATTTGGATACCAAAAAGCAAAGCATGATTGTTTTTGTAGGTATGATTGAAGATGAAAATGAAGGTCTATACATATTTCTTCAAATCTCAAGTAAAAGTCCTACAAGTTGACACAATTGATATTGTTGGATATCTTCAATTGGTATTAAGGGAAGATCCTACAAATTGGTAACATTCGATATTATACAATTGGTATTTTAAATTTGATATTTTTGGATATTGCTCATAGTTCTCTCAATTGGTATTATTTCTTATAATGTGATATTGTTTATACTATTGAGAAAATACTATTGGTATCAAATTCTTACGATTGTTTTACAATTGGTATCATGTTATTGGTATACAATTTGTTATAATTGATATCATTGAGTAATCATTAGATGATTATCATGCTTTGGTTGTTATATCTTATTAATCTCTCTATTTTGGCTTAGATCTTATATTTCAATTAGTATATATTTCTTTTTGATAATGCCAAAGGGGGAGAAATATGATGTTTTGAAAAAGGAGAGAAATATTATGTTTTGATCATTTTTGGAGAAATGAAATGGTATGTTTGGAGAAAGGTTGTTTTTGTTGTTTTTATGTAGGTTGAGCAAAGTTGTTGGAGATAGGGGAAGAATCAAGCTTAACTCAATTGGATTTCAAATGTCAAAAACATTTATTGAGGGGGAGCAAGAGTCTCACCAAGTGATCAAATGGTTCAAGCATCAACAACTTCAAGGAACTTCATAATTTCAAAACATGTATGTCATTTTCAAAAAGGGGGAGATTGTAAGATCCATGAAGAATGTTTTGATAATTGTCAAAAGGTTTTGAACAAGCTTAAATGTGTTGATCAAGTTCAAGCTCAACAAGCAACAACAAACATCAAGTGATGAAGAGAGATCCAACTCATGAAGACTTAGTTTGGTAGTTTGTGTTTTATTGTTTTATCTTTTGCCTCACAAGTCTTTTAGTTTATGAGTTTGGGTAGAGTTATTAGAGGGTAGTGAATCTCTTTTGATTGCATGATTATATCATATTTTGAGTATTCACTTTGCTTAAAATCAATAGGTGGCTTAAAGGTTTGAAAGAAAAGGTTTAGATTTTGAGAAAACAAGTTTTTAAGTGTTTTTGATCTGACTACTCGATTAACCACTTGATTACTCGAGTAGAATTTTTGTGTCTTGCGCAATTACTCGATTAAGGGGCTGATTACTCGAGTAGAATTATTCAGCCTTGCGTAAATACTCGAGTAGTAACTCAAATACTTGAGTAGTGAACAAGTTTTACACTTGTTACTCGAGTAGTAACTTTGTTACTCGATTAACACGAGCTGTTACTGTTTTTAAATGAGTTTTTCACTTCTCAAAAGCACTTCTAATCATTTCTAACTTTTGGGTATTCTATAAAAACCTATTCCTAACCTTTGTGATTATTACCTATCATCTAGAATCATTTTCATACACATTTTACAAGAATCAAAGCCACTCTATTCTCTCTCACTTTCTCAAGATCAAAGTTCTTATTTTTACATTCTTTGATCAAGAACCTTGAATCTCTCATGTTGATTTTTTTCATAGCTTTTGAAAGAGATTCATAGGATTGTTATTTGTTTTCATTTGAGTTGTAATCTTTGCAAGAGGCAAGCTATCTACAACAATTGGAAGTCTTGGTTGTGAATCAAGCAAAGTTATATTGGAAGCCTTGGTGTGGCATTTCATCAAGCACTTGGAAGCCTTGTTGTGTTAACAAGAAATTGGAAGTCTTGTAGTGAAGCAAGCAATTGGAAGTCTTGTTGTGGGGTATCGGCAAGCAAGAGAAGAGGTTAGATTAGATATCAATAGGGTTACAAGGCAAGGGTGTGGTATCTCTTGTAGGCTAGCAAGAAGGGAGTCTTGTGAGGCATTTACTTGTAATTTGAGAAACTCTAATTCCTCATAGTAAAGAATCTCTCTTGGTTGAAGAGGGGACTGGAGTAGCTTTCAAGTGGATGAAAGTGAACCAGGATAAATCACTGTGTCGTATCTCTAAACTCTCTACTCTTTACAATTCAAGTCTTTAATTGTGTTCTTGATTGAAAACCTAGAAAAAGTGATTTTTCATAATTGATTGAATTGAATCTTAATTGTGCAAAATTGGTTTTGGGGAAAATCATTTTCATAACCTAGGTAATCAATAAGAATATAGGTGTTAATTGTTTCTGCTGAATCTCTGGTTATTTGTGTTAATTGATTGATTTTCGTATTTGATTGAAAAGTGATTTTTCAATGTACAGAGGCATTAATCGATTAGTTCATGTCATTAATCGATTAAGGCTAAAGAATTTCAAGAAAATCATTTGTTTTAATCGTTTTGATTTGTTTCTTGCGAAAATCTTTCAAGATTTCTTTTACACCTATTCAACCCCCCCTTCTAGGTGTTTCCTAGTTGTTTCAACCACCGATTGTAGGTTCTAACACTAACATCCTTCCCGAAGAGGTGTTTTTTGAAGATGAGAAGGAAAATGTTATAGCCCAAAAAATTGACTATGAATGGAAGCCTGTATTGTGTGCTTCATGCTCCATGTATGGACATGATAGTAAGTCATGCAGGAAACAAACAAAGAAGATATGGGTGGAAAAAAGGAAGCCTACAAGGGAGGACATAGAAAAGGTTGATGATGTTCTGAAACTTAAAAAGAGCATTGAAGAGGGGACTGTCCCTTCTGAAAATGTGGAATCTGCTTCTCAAGTGGTTAAGGAAGTCTTGCAAGGCCAAGGTATAGAAGAGACTGTTTCCATTGTGAATGAGTCACAGATGGAAAAGGAGGCAAATACAGCTATTGAGGTGGAACAGGGGAATAAGGAAAGAGAGGGACAGTGGACACCAGTTGTAACCAGAAGGAAAGCATTGGGGAAGTTCCAAAAGGGGGAATCATCTTCCCTCCACTTAAATGGATAGTATTGGTGCTTGGAATACAAGGGGCCTTAACCAACCCTTGAAACAAAAAGAGGTTAAGCGTTTGATAAATAAATTTTCTATTGGTCTTATGGCTATGCTAGAAAACAAGCTTAGATCTAATTCGTTTGATATGGTGAGGAATACAATGTTTCTTGACTGGGGGAGTTTTATTAATCTGGAAGACTATCCTATAGGAAGAATATGGGTGGTCTGGAGGAAGGACATGTTCAAGGTGGAGGTGGTCAATCATTCTAGTCAATTTGTCCACTGCAGAGTTAGAGGGAATCATGATGATAGCTTATTCTATGTTTCTTTTGTGTATGCTCATAATGATAGTGAAAGAAGGTGTGAACTATGGGAGGACTTGAAGGAGATAGGTGATAGTATGTTGGATAAATGGATGATATTAGGAGACTTTAATTGTTTCTTGAATGCTCAGGAAAAAATTGGAGGAATTCCTCTTGAGCCTCACACTTTTCAGGAATTCAGAGAAATGATTAATCACTGTCAGCTGGAGGACATGAATTATTTTGGAAGCCTGTATACTTGGAACAACAATCAGGAAGAGGGTGATAGGATCTTAAGCAAGCTGGATAGAGTTCTTGTCAACTATAATTGGTGTAGGGATTGGCCAGATGTGCAGGCAGAATTTGGGAATTGTGGTGTATCAGATCATAGTCCTATGGTGATTCATTGGCCTAATTCTGAGAGGTGTAAAGGACAGACCTTTAAGTTTCTTAACCATCTCACCTTGGATGATGAGTTTATTCAGATTGTCAATCAAAATTGGTCAAGTAGAAGGGAAGGATGTGCAATGTTTAGAATCATGAGAAACCTTGAGCATTTGAAAGGTGGGCTGAAAGATTTAAATCAGAGGAAATTTAAGAGCATTGATGTTAAAGAGATTCAGGCCAGGGATAGACTTGATTATATTCAGAATCTTCTCCAATCAGATCCTATGAATAATCATTTGTTGAAGTTGGAAAAAGAGGCAAAAGAGGAGCATTTAAAGGTGTATCTAGTGGCTTCAGTTTTCTTGAAACAAAAAGCTAAGCAAGACTGGATTTGTGAAGGGGATATGAACACCAAATTCTTTCATCAAACTATCAGGTTCAGAAGATACAAAAACAGAATTATGAGGATTCAGGATAATAATGGTGTTGTGCACACTGACCAACCTCAGATTGTGAATGCTTTTAAGGAGTTCTATAAGAATCTGTTTGCTGATGGGTTTAGAAATTGGTGCCTTGGTGATGAGGAGGTCAAGCAGGGGAAAATTCTGAGTGTTGATCAACAGTTGAAGCTAATAAGGAGGTTTGAGGATTCTGAAATCAAGCAATGCCTGTTCCAGATTGGTAATGACAAGGCTCCAGGGCCTGATGGATATGGTGCAGCCTTCTATAAGGCAGCTTGGTCAGTTATGGGGGATGATATTATTGAAGCTGTTCAGGATTTCTTCTCTAATGGGAAGCTGCTCAGGGAAGCTAATCAAACCCTGTTGGTTCTGGTTCCTAAAACAGAATGCCCTAATTATGTAAGTGATTTTAGACCTATTGCTTGCTGTAATGTTATCTACAAGGTTATTTCTAAGCTCCTTTGTAATAGATTGCAAGAATGCCTGCCTGATTTAATTCATGAGAATCAAGCTGCGTTTGTTAAAGATAGATCTATCCTTCACAATGTTCTTATCACTCAGGAGTTGTTGAGATTGTACAGAAGGAAGAGAATTTCTCCTAGATGTTTGATGAAGGTAGACTTAAAGAAGGCTTATGACAGTGTGAGCTGGAATTTTATCCAGAGGAGCCTGGAGGCAATGAAATTCCCAGAGAAGTCTGTGAATTGGATTATGGTGTGTGTGAAGACAGTATCTTTCAGGTTGGTGATAAATGGTAATGTTCAGGGCAGGTTTGTGAGTTCTAGAGGATTGAGGCAGGGAGATCCTATATCACCTCTGCTGTTTGTCATTGTGATGGAAATGCTCACTAGGAAATTACTGAATGCAGCTACTGAAAAAGGCTTCCATTATCATCCTATGTGCAAGAGAGTGGGTTTAATCAATCTTGCCTTTGCAGATGACCTGATGATCTTTTGCAAAGCTAATGAAAGCAGTGTTAGTATCCTAATGAAGGCTTTTGCTGAATTTGCTCAGAGTTCTGGCTTGTGTGCAAACCATTCCAAGTCTCAAATCTACATTGCAGGTGTTGATGAAAATTTAAAAGGGAGGCTGGAGAGTCTTACTGGATTTGGGAGGGGTTCTTTCCCCTTTACTTATTTGGGCTTGCCTATGGTAGCTAAGAAATGGAATGCTGCTACCTGTCACTCATTGATTGATAGGATGACTAAAAGGATTAACATATGGACAACAAGAAATTTATCATTTCAGGGTCGAGCTCAACTAATTCAATCAGTGTTGCTCACAATGCATGTTTATTGGGCAACTACTTTCATTATCCCTAAAGCTGTGATCAGGGAAGTAGAAAATATTTGCAGGGGTTTTTTATGGGGCAAGGACCAGAGAGGTAGAGCTAAGGCTCAGGTTGCGTGGAGCATTGTGTGCAGAGAGAAGATTCATGGAGGTCTGGGCTTTCACAATATATATGTGTGGAATATGGCAGCTCTAGGTAAGCAGGCTTGGCAGATCATGGCAAACAAAGTGTCTCTCTGGCTTAAATGGATTCATGCTATCTACTTAAGAAGGGATGATTTCAGCAATGCTCATGCTAATCTATCTACAAATTGGCACTGGAAACAACTCTTAAAAGTACACGATAAACTCATGCCAAAATTTATTCAATTGCAAGGTAATAAACAAGAATATGAAATTAAAGATGGATATCGGTACCTCATGGGAGCTCAACCACCTTTTACTATGTATTGTGTAATCTGGAACCCCTTGAGTGTAGCTAAGCATCAGTTTACTCTTTGGTTGCTGGTACATGAAAAATTGAGGACTAAAGACAATCTTCAGTTCCTTCAGGTATCCCCTTTGTGTGAGCTTTGTAATGGAGTTGCAGAATCGTGTAGGCACTTATTTTTTGAGTGTGATTGGAGTAAGCAGCTTCTTGATTTAGCTGCTAATTGGGTTGGGGTGGAAGTTGTGCATTTTAAATTTCAGAATTGGTTGAGATGGCTGAGGTATGGCTTTAAGGCTAAATGGAGGAGGCAATTGATTACGGCGGTGGTGGCTGCATGTGCTTACACCGTTTGGTCGGAGAGGAATCGCAAAATCTTCAGGCAGCAACATCTCCTTCCTCACCAGGCGCTTCGTCTTCTTCAGGCAGAGTTAGGAGTAAAGCTTGTGAATAGCAATTGGGCCAAGGCTAGTGGGCCGAACAGTTTTTTGTTAGGAAGAATAAGGACTGCCATTTAGAGTCCATTTTATTTTTTAGATTCATTTTTTTTTATTGTTTGGGATTTTCTAGCTCTTAGAACCCTTCCTAGAAGGTGGCTAGGGGTTAGATTATTGCCGTGATGTGTATTATTTGGTCGTTGGTAATGCAATTTTTTCTTTACCAAAAAAAAAATTTAGCTTTGGTAAACCAACTACTAGATCTTTAGATTGTATTTTCTTCAATTGGTTTACATTTATATGAGCGGTCCTACGATGCCATAACCAAGTGTCATTTTCTTTGCTCACTAAACAAGTAGATACCAAAGAAGTGACTTTGTTCAAATCAACTAAGTAAGTATTATTTGATCTTCTACCAACAAATTTGATTGATTCATCTTTGTCACTTTTAATGAGGCAATGGGTAGAGGTAAAAACTACATGATTACCAATATCACATAATTGGCTTATGCTCAAGAGATTATGTTCTAATCCTTGAACATAGAGCACATTATCAATAATCAAGTTTGAAGAGTTTCCGATTTTACCAATACCAAGGATTTTGCCTTTGTTGTTGTCCCCATAAGTGACATAACCCTTTTCCTTTGGAGTAAGCTCAATGAAGTGTCGCTTATCTCCCGTCATGTGCTTCGAACAACCACTATCTAGATACCATAATTGTTTTCCCGTTCGAAGGCACACCTACAAAGTGAAATCACTTGTTCATTTTGGGTACCCAAACAATGTTGGGTCCCTTAGGGTTAATGTTGGGACTTTCTCCCTTCTTAATCCACATATAAGTGCCCTTTTTTATTTCAAACTTCTTAATATGGCACTCAATGTTGATATGTCCAACTTTTCCACAATAAGTACAAGTTGGTTTCTTTGATGAGTTTTTCTTAGAAAATGTTCCAACCACTTTGTACTTTTTGTCCTTCTTATGAACATATCCTAAACCGGTTTTGTTGTGATTATGTCTTTGAGAGTTCAACAACCGGTTGAGGTTTCTATCACTATGTGAGATTGTGAGTTTGTTTTTCAACTCTTTCACTTCTTTTTCAAGTTCATCACATCTCTCACATGGAGTGATAATCTCCTCATGATTTGCACAATCACTTTGATGACTAGAATTAATAAGTTCCAAGGATTCATTTTGAAATTTCAACTCATTTATAGATTTTTGCAATTCATCAATTTCTTGTCGAAACTCCAAAATTTTCTTTCCTTTTTCCTTATTAATTTTAGCAAGCCTTCTAAATTGAATTAACATTTCATTGTAGGCCTCTTGCAAATCATCATAGGAAATGGAGTTTGAAGAGGAACAAGAAGAGCTAGAGGTTACCTCATCATCACTTTCACCCATGTCATGATTAGCTCTTGATGAGGACTCATGATTGTTCTTGGCCATGAGACAAAGGTTTGCATTTTCATCACCAGAACTACTTGAAGATGATTCATTGATCTTCTCCGATGCATCCCAAACAATGTATGCACGCTTCCCCTTGGTCTCTTGGGTCTTCTTGTCATTCTTCTTCAAGAATGTGGCACATTCCATTCTTATGTGACCAACCCCACCACATTCATGACACTTAACTCCATCATTGGTACTCTTTTCTCTTTGTTTGGAGGCTTTGGTTCTCTTGAATTTGGATGACGAGCCACCTTTCTTCCCTTTGAAAAATTTGTTGAAGCGTTTCACAAACATCCCAAATTCTTCTTGATTTGGTTCTCCATCGGAATCTTCACTTGTAGAGCATTCTTCTACTTCTTTTGTAGCTTTAGTTGAAGCTTTGAGTGCTATGCCCTTTTTCTTTTTGTCCGATTCCTCATGCATCCCAAGTCTTGTAAGTTCCATCTCATGCTCTTGGAGTTTGCCAAACAAAGTGGCTAAGTCCATGCTATTTATGTCTCTTGATTCCTTGATGGTGGTTACCTTGGGTTGCCAACTCTTATCAAGACATCTTAGAATTTTGTTAGTAGTTTCTCCATTGCGAAATACTTTTCCCAAGGAAATCAAATGATTAACTATGTGAGAGAATCGCTTTTGCAAGTCACTAATGGTTTCATTTGGCAACATGTGGAACAATTCATATTCATGAGTTAGAGAATTTAATCTTGCATCTCTTACTTCACTTGTTCCCTCATGTGTGACTTGCAAAGTATCCCACATTTCCTTTGCCGATTTACATTGGGAAACTCTATAAAATTCATCATGGGATAGAGCCGAAAAGATGATGTTTTTAGCTTTTAAATCAAATGAGACTTTCCTCTTTTCATCATCATTCCAACTACTCCTTGGAATTTCAACAATTTCTTCATTAATTTTCTTTTTGGGAATAAAAGGACCATTTTCAATTGCATCCCAAATATCTATATCAATTGCTTCAATAAAAACTTTCATGCGAGTTTTCTAATAAACATATCCTTCACCATTAAATAGTGGAGGACGGTTTATTGAAGCTCCTTCTCCACCAAAGTTATTGCTAGAGCCCATTTAGTTTCCAAAAGGATCTTTTTCGAAAAAGTTGTTACACTCGATCTTTCGACCGAGCTCTGATATCAATTGTTGGAAACCAACAAGCGGGCTAAGCAAATACTAGAGGGGGCTGAATAGTAATTTGAAGCACTAATACCAAATATTTCGAATGATAATTGAAGAATAGAGCTAAAGCTGAATTTTCTGGAAACAGACTGTAAATACTCGAGTCTTTTGTGAAATACTCGAGTTTTTCAGGAAGAACAACTCGAGTCTTTCTAAATATACTCGACTTTTTCGTATCAGATGACAGCAAAACCAGAAACGAAAATTCAGCAATTCACCTCAAATCAATCCAATAGAAAACAGAGACTTATCCAACAGATTAGCAAGCAATCAAAATAACTTTTAACACTAAGATTTCTTGAACTTGCTACCTAATTGAACAAATCCTATTTCTATGAAATGCTTTAAGTTGTAACACCCTTATAATTACTACCCTTAACTCCCAAGTATTAAAAATGTGTACTTAAAAATTCCTTTTTAATATAATAAAATCACCCGTCAAACAGACGGAGTTTAGTCTGTTTTTCGGACTAATCCAAAAATTCAACCTGTGGTAAACAATTTTAATTAAACAACCAATAGCCAGCAGGGCTTCAGATAATATTTCTAAAACATATCCAGGCCCAATGGGCTCCAAAAATATCAGAGTGCATAATTAATCAGAGTAATAGCGGGAATACTAAGTTTGAGTATTGAAACCAAAAGTTATAACTTTAGCAAAGCAAAACCATCCTAAGCCTCATTCGAGATATGCATATTAAATTTACATCAAAATAACATAAGAGGCTTAGGCCCATATTATATTCTAAATCCCATAATAACCCTACTTTCCCTGTAAGGGAAAGTACTCCTGCTCGGCCAGGGGCTGTGCAATCTCAATCTCTGTACCTGTAAAGTATAGTAAGGGAGTGAGCATTGCACATGAAATAGAATAGCAGTTTCTAGATAGACATAACAACTAACCAGGCAAAACACAATTAGCAATTTAATTCACATAAGTACAATTTCATCGCAAGCATACCACATTTTCCAATTCCATCATTTTACAAGTGTCAATTCCCTTTTTAGTTAATTCCTTTCCACCCTTTGGTTCCCTTTTATTTATTTTCCCCATTTCCAAAGAAATCCCTTTTTAATCCCTTACCTTTTCCTTATTTTTACGGTGTATATATGTCTCCACCAAATCGAAGGCCTACATACATACACCAATCACGATGTATGTCTCCACCAAATCGAAGGCCTACATACATCGCGTTTCCATTACCATTATCTTATTCAATTTTATTCCCCTATTTCCTTATTCATTTCCTTTTATTTTCGGTGTATGTATGTCTCCACCAAATCGAAGGCCTACATACATACACCAATCACGATGTATGTCTCCACCAAATCGAAGGCCTACATACATCGCTTTTCCTTTACCGTTTACCTTATTTTATCCATTGTCCTTTCCTTTTTCCTTTTTATTTAGGGTGTATGTATGTCTCCACCAAATCGAAGGCCTACATACATACACCAATCATGATGTATGTCTCCACCAAATCGAAGGCCTACATACATCGCTTTTCCATTACCGTTTTACCTCTTTATTATTTGGCTACAGGGTCAATACAACCACCTGCGCCGTGCCACAGGGTCAACACAACCACCTGTGACATGTACCATTTTATTTAGGCCACAGGGTCAATACAACCACCTGCGCCGCGCCACAGGGTCAATACCACCACCTGTGACATTTACCATTTATAAGGCCACAGGGTCAATACAACCACCTGCGCCGTGCCACAGGGTCAATACAACCACCTGTGACATTTACCATTTTTATTCCCTTTTCCTTTTTATTTACGGTGTATGTATGTCTCCACCAAATCGAAGGCCTACATACATACACCATCGACGATGTATGTCTCCACCAAATCGAAGGCCTACATACATCGCCCCGTTTACGTTGTATTGTCTCCCCCAAATCGAAGGTCTACAATACAACCCCAATTTTACGATGTATCGTCTCCCCCAAATCGAAGGCCTACGATACATCACCATATTTATCCAATATTAATTGTCCGTATTATTTGTCATTATTTTGTCTACCAATTCCATTTAATATTTACCAAAACATTCCAAGCACAAGCACCATCATATTTATATCCAACTAGCCACAAGTCATAATTCACATAAACAATTAGAGTACAATTAATAACAAACTTCACCCTTTTCATATAATCATGCAACAACCACATTTATTTTCACTTATCCAAATTATTGATTCAAAATCCTACATTTGGGGTTCATGCCATTTATTTCCTCAATTAAAACCTAACCTCATTCTCTACTTCTTAGAATTCCATAATTAATAATTAAAGCCTATTTTCAACATTTTCCTTAGTTTCTAAATTAGGATTTCTAATTTCCTACCCTAACATATAAACTCCTAGCCAACCATTATATCTAAACACAAACCCTTTCCTAGAACAAGCCAATGCTCACTATATCCACCCCCTTACCTTAACCAAGGAGAGGGAGAGCGGAAAAACCCAAGCCTTAGCTCCGAACGCTCCCAAAACAAAGTGCTCCAAACGCACGTAGGTAAAGAGAGTGATGATAATCTTCCCTAAGTCAAAGGAATGGAATGAGGATGAAATTATTGCCCCATTTCAAGAGCAAATTCGAATTTCCCCAAAGAAGGGAAAGAGAGAGAGAGAGAGAGAAAATCCAAATTAGAGAGAGAGAGGAACTTCAAGAACATGAGTACTTACTTGGAGAGACAAAAAGGGAGTTGATGATGGGTTTTAGAGTGATTCCCTTGAAGCTTGATGGATTTGGGATGAGAGGTTTTGTGCCCTAGAGAGAGGAAATTCGTTCATTTTGGCAAGAACAACGTGTGGATTCGCTTTTATTTTTTTCACAGCAACAGCCTTTAATCGATTAAATTGCAGCTTAATCGATTAAGAGGCGATTAAGAGGCGATTAAGCTGCACAATTTTTCAGTATCCAGACTTTGAAAGGCCATAACTTCTTCGTTAACCGTTGGATCTTCCTTAAATTTTAAAGCAACCTTCCTCACCTATCCTACTTCACATCCAACGGTGGAATTTGTGTTTAGAGTTGTAAATCTTTTATTTTGAATTTCCTAATATAGGGTGTTTATAACATCAAAAACATCGCTTCTAACGCTCTTTTGTTCATCTTTCAACCTCCCTTTTGATGCCAATGCTTCTTGATTCCTCTATGGCATTCAAAGAACTCCTAATCCATCATTTTACATCCTTTTTAGAATAATCCTTACTTCCAAATCTTATCATTATTCTAATTACCCTTAGGATTAAAATTCGGAATGTTACAATTCTCCCCCACTTATTAGAATTTTGTCCCCGAAATTCTGTTGAGTTCCGTAATTGGAGAACCATCCCATTGGTAAAGCTTCTGACTACGGTTTTCACTTCCCTTCGGTCTTTATTCCCCACTCCGGGTGTGATTAGGATCATGCCTATTTCAATTCTTGTCCTCGAATACAATGTATCATCTCTATCTAGACATGATCGTCAGTTTTCTTATTATTAAAGTTCCATCTCCCATTCCTTGGATTGGAATCCTCCCCCACTTGGCATCGACATACTTGATTATATCCATGCTAGGGGTATACTCATTCGTTTCTTAGAAAGGAGCACATAGGTTCCCAACCGGTATCCAAAGCTGAAAAAGAGGTCATGTTGTTCAGTTTTCTATGACTTGGCGAATTCTCACCTATGCATCTGAGATGCTTGGAACTTGAACAGAGTGAAGATGAAAAGAAGAAACATGAAGCACTCAAGGATGAGTCTCATGGTCTTTGCACGATGACCCAGGATGGACTGGATACATGTCAAACAAGAAGACAATGGAGATTATCCCCAAAGTGTGCGTTTTCAGCAAAGAGCCGTCGAAGGATGCGTTTTCTATGGATCTGCGGCTGATTGATTGGTCTCGGTCAACCGGGGTCCTGTCAAATGCACAAAGTCCCAAAAGACTTAGATTATCACTTGCGGTGTTCCGACATAACATCTTAATTGAGATTCCATTTCGCGACTTCACTTTTATCCCGTTCACCTTTTATTCCTTCAAGTGAGTCTAGCAAAGTCACTCTTAAAATCAATCTTCACCATACTCGCATTCTACTTCGATGCTACTTCCTTCCCGTTCGTTTAGTAATTTCAATTCGGTTTAGGAATTCCTAAAGATCGATTTCACTTGAGGGCCAAGGTCAAGGTCTAGTTGTTATTTCTCAATTCGGTGTTATTTTTAGGAGGTCTTGTTTTATCCCTAGTTTAACTCTCATTCGATCCTCCGCGGAGCGTTAGGAATTATCTGTTTAGCAGTCCTATGGCTTATGGTATGATTACTAGTTATTGTCGCTCGGATAGGATCCGAATTGAGTCGTCAAGTCTCCTCCACTTAGTATCAACATACCTGAGTAAGTCGAAGGCAGGGAAGAAACTGGGTTGATTCCAAGAATTGATTAGCTAGGTTCTTAATTGGTTAGCGAGGTGGTACATGGGATTAAGTTGACCGCTAATCGGTCTTATCGGTGTGGTTTCGAATTTTCTATGATATGTTGACTCTTCAGACCTACGCATACGGCTAAGTTCTCATACAAGTTAGAGGGGTGGTTCGATCATTTAGTTGAATGTTCTCGGTGGAAATATAGAATAGGAGTATCTTAAATGGGGTTGGTTTGCGAATCACTATTTATGACTCTTAGTAAAGATCCTATAGGATTAAAGTTCAATCGGGCTTTCGACAGGGATAGAATTCCTAGATGGTTTATTCGGATCTCAACTAGGTAATTGCAATAATATAGCATGTCAATAAACGCGAAGACCGAGGTGGTCAGTCCCAATCTCACATTTATCAACTGTACATCACTGCGTTATTGAATGATAGCATTATCTTTTAACAGGTGCAAGAGAAAGGATGACCAATCCTGACCCTACACTCTATTAGAGAACGACACTATCACCCGGTTTTTGGTTAGGTCTCTTGTTACGGTCTTATAACTAAGTAAGGTTTTTCCTACGTGTTCCTTTAGATGGTACTCAAGATTGGATTGAAGATGAGTCTTTCTTAGGTTTCACAACTTCTAGAAATACAGGATTAGGAATTTAAAATTCCAAGAGAATTGATTTAGAATGTTCTACGCTAAAACTTAATAGAGATGCAGATTGAAAGTACCTAAAAATGTTTATCTAAATTTTTAGAATCGTCTCGTACCTTTTGTTGATTTGGCCCTGATCTCCTTAAGTAGCTGTACCACATACCTTAAGGGTATGGACCAGGAAACTGATATTGTCGGAATGTAAGGTTGAGACGTCCAGGACGAAGTCCTGTGTCATCGAGCAATCCCTCTGGAGCTGTGTCTGGTATGATTGCCGACACTCCATGAAAGATGTGACGAGACTCGCCACCGAATATTAATACATCACCCGACCCCAAGATAATTCTTTCTGCTCTCCTTGGATCTCTCTGGTCTCCATAGAGAAACTCAGCCGAGTCACCAATGCAGAATGAAACTACCGGTATCCCTCTTTGCAGGCTTCCAACACTTTCGTCACGGTCCTGATGGAGACCAAGCTTTCCATTTTCTTCATAGAAGTTGACAATGCAGACATTAGGGGACATGGAAGGAAGTATGTCCTCCACTTCACTTACACCGCATTCCTTCTCCATCAAAGATTGTGCTTCTTGCATCGCTCCCATAACCAGCTGAATAAAATGATCAGGAATATTGGGTGGTTCGCTTCCATCAGTTACCCTTTTGTGTCCATATACTCGGGTTTGAGGATTCCAGTCTAAGCCGAGGCACATCATTTTCAGTCGGAGTCTGGCTCCACTAGTAAAGCCTAGTTGATAAAAACCTCCAGGGCCTAAGCCCATCTCACGACAGTTCTTTACTACGCCCACCTGTTCTTCATGAGTCAAGTGTTGCTTCAGGAGAACCATTCCCGGTCTCAAAATTATACTCTTCTTCTCACTAACTTGTATCCCCACGTGTTGCTCCTGGTTTCCCATAGTCGATCTAAGCTTACCCATTGCAGAAGTTTGTCCTTCTTGAAAACAGATGTCATACGGCTTGGATTTCAAAGAATCAGCAGGGGAATTGATCTTACGATCAGTAGCCGAACTGCTAGCAGGAGAATGGGAGAGCTGATTCTCCATGTTGCTACAATGTGGCAACAAAGGATTCTGTTGATGCAGACATGTATATAATTTAGTACATAACTACATAGGGTTTTATAACTATAAACCTAAGTAACTAATATAGAACTTGACACTATCTATTGGTTACTCGCTTGTTGAGTAAACCACATGAGTTATGAGTTTAAACTCCAAAGGCCGAGGAAAAACTGCTTTGATACCAAAATGTAACACCGTTATAATTACTACCCTTAACTCCCAAGTATTAAAAATTTGTACTTAAAAATTCCTTTTTAATATAATAAAATCACCCGTCAAACAGACGGAGTTTAGTCTGTTTTTCGGACTAATCCAAAAATTCAACCTGTGGTAAACAATTTTAATTAAACAACCAATAGCCAGCAGGGCTTCAGATAATATTTCTAAAACATATCCAGGCCCAATGGGCTCCAAAAATATCAGAGTGCATAATTAATCAGAGTAATAGCGGGAATACTAAGTTTGAGTATTGAAACCAAAAGTTATAACTTTAGCAAAGCAAAACCATCCTAAGCCTCATTCGAGATATGCATATTAAATTTACATCAAAATAACATAAGAGGCTTAGGCCCATATTATATTCTAATCCCATAATAACCCTACTTTCCCTGTAAGGGAAAGTACTCCTGCTCGGCCGGGGGCTGTGCAATCTCAATCTCTGTACCTGTAAAGTATAGTAAGGGAGTGAGCATTGCACATGAAATAGAATAGCAGTTTCTAGATAGACATAACAACTAACCAGGCCAAACACAATTAGCAATTTAATTCACATAAGTACAATTTCATCGCAAGCATACCACATTTTCCAATTCCATCATTTTACAAGTGCCGATTCCCTTTTTAGTTAATTCCTTTCCACCCTTTGGTTCGCTTTTATTTATTTTCCCCATTTCCAAAGAAATCCCTTTTTAATCCCTTACCTTTTCCTTATTTTTACGGTGTATATATGTCTCCACCAAATCGAAGGCCTACATACATACACCAATCACGATGTATGTCTCCACCAAATCGAAGGCCTACATACATCGCGTTTCCATTACCATTATCTTATTCAATTTTATTCCCTTATTCCCTTATTCATTTCCTTTTATTTTCGGTGTATGTATGTCTCCACCAAATCGAAGGCCTACATACATACACCAATCACGATGTATGTCTCCACCAAATCGAAGGCCTACATACATCGCTTTTCCTTTACCGTTTACATTATTTTATCCATTGTCCTTTCCTTTTTCCTTTTTATTTAGGGTGTATGTATGTCTCCACCAAATCGAAGGCCTACATACATACACCAATCACGATGTATGTCTCCACCAAATCGAAGGCCTACATACATCGCTTTTCCATTACCGTTTTACCTCTTTATTATTTGGCTACAGGGTCAATACAACCACCTGCGCCGTGCCACAGGGTCAACACAACCACCTGTGACATGTACCATTTTATTTAGGCCACAGGGTCAATACAACCACCTGCGCCGCGCCACAGGGTCAATACAACCACCTGTGACATTTACCATTTATCAGGCCACAGGGTCAATACAACCACCTGCGCCGTGCCACAGGGTCAATACAACCACCTGTGACATTTACCATTTTTATTCCCTTTTCCTTTTTATTTATGGTGTATGTATGTCTCCACCAAATCGAAGGCCTACATACATACACCATCGACGATGTATGTCTCCACCAAATCGAAGGCCTACATACATCGCCCCGTTTACGTTGTATTGTCTCCCCCAAATTGAAGGTCTACAATACAACCCCAATTTTACGATGTATCGTCTCCCCCAAATCGAAGGCCTACGATACATCACCATATTTATCCAATATTAATTGTCCGTATTATTTTTCATTATTTTGTCTACCAATTCCATTTAATATTTACCAAAACATTCCAAGCACAAGCACCATCATATTTATATCCAACTAGCCACAAGTCATAATTCACATAAACAATTAGAGTACAATTAATAACAAACTTCACCCTTTTCATATAATCATGCAACAACCACATTTATTTTCACTTATCCAAATTATTGATTCAAAATCCTACATTTGGGGTTCATGCCATTTATTTCCTCAATTAAAACCTAACCTCATTCTCTACTTCTTAGAATTCCATAATTAATAATTAAGCCTATTTTCAACATTTTCCTTAGTTTCTAAATTAGGATTTCTAATTTCCTACCCTAACATATAAACTCCTAGCCAACCATTATATCTAAACACAAACCCTTTCCTAGAACAAGCCAATGCTCACTATATCCACCCCCTTACCTTAACCAAGGAGAGGGAGAGCGGAAAAACCCAAGCCTTAGCTCCGAACGCTCCCAAAACAAAGAGCTCCAAACGCACGTAGGTAAAGAGAGTGATGATAATCTTCCCTAAGTCAAAGGAATGGAATGAGGATGAAATTATTGCCCCATTTCAAGAGCAAATTCGAATTTCCCCAAAGAAGGGAAAGAGAGAGAGAGAGAGAGAAAATCCAAATTAGAGAGAGAGAGGAACTTCAAGAACATGAGTAGTTACTTGGAGAGACAAAAAGGGACTTGATGATGGGTTTTGGAGTGATTCCCTTGAAGCTTGATGGATTTGGGATGAGAGGTTTTGTGCCCTAGAGAGAGGAAATTCGTGCATTTTGGCAAGAACAACGTGTGGATTCGCTTTTATTTTTTTCACAGCAACAGCCTTTAATCGATTATTAATCGATTAAATTGCAGCTTAATCGATTAAGAGGCGATTAAGCTGCACAATTTTTCAGTATCCAGACTTTGAAAGGCCATAACTTCTTCGTTAACCGTTGGATCTTCCTTAAATTTTAAAGCAAGCTTCCTCACCTATCCTACTTCACATCCAACGGTGGAATTTGTGTTTAGAGTTGTAAATCTTTTATTTTGAATTTCCTAATATAGGGTGTTTATAACATCAAAAACATCGCTTCTAACGCTCTTTTGTTCATCTTTCAACCTCCCTTTTGATGCCAATGCTTCTTGATTCCTTTATGGCATTCAAAGAACTCCTAATCCATCATTTTACATCCTTTTTAGAATAATCCTTACTTCCAAATCTTATCATTATTCTAATTACCCTTAGGATTAAAATTCGGAATGTTACATAAGTTGTATTGAGCTAGAAAGTAGATTGAAAGCAATAAACCAACACTCAAGCAATTTTATCCTGGTTCACTCCAACAATGAGCTACATCCAGTCCTCCTAATCACTTAGGAGTTTCTACTAATAATCAAATTGTTAGAAATTACAAGGATTGCTTGAGAATGGCCTCACTCAACCTAACCCTTCAAGAGTGTACCAAACTCTTGATTTCTACCCCAATTTGATTCCGGTGATTGAAGAACTCTTCAAAAGTTTCCTTGAACTCCCTTCAAGAAACTCCACCGGGCTAGGAACCTCCTAGTCTTGTGCTTGAGAACCTCTCAAGACTCCAACACCCTAAGCCACTTAGGGTTTGCTTGGGAACAATCCAAGACTTTGAATAATCAAGCTTTTTGTATGTGTATTACTAATCTCACAATGGATTAGCACAAATAAGCACAGCTCAATGTATGAATTGAGGCCTAAAACTCAACTTGGAATAAAATGACAATATGAGTGAGAATTTGAGCTTTTTGGGAATTAACACTTGAGAAAAGGAAATTAAGAAAGCTTGAATCAATATGATCTTGTTGTCTTGTTTGTTCTTGCACAAATTCAAAGAGAAATTTTACAATTAGGTTCTGAAATGCTCTCTTGGGTTGGATGAGTCTCAAATGCCCTCAATTGGGTTTTTGAGTCTCTCCAACGTTCATTTTTGCTGACTGGACAAAAATACTCGAGTCTTTTATGAAATACTATGTGAATTCAATGCTCCTAATTAGGTGGATTATGTTTTGATGATGACAAAATAATTAACAAATCATGCCTTGAAGATATTGCAACATCAACATCAACAAGAAGTCAAGAAAAGAAGACAAGTGCCCAATCATTCTCAATCAAATATTAATTGTAAATTTCTAATTTATGTTGAGAGTGGTTGAGAGTGGGTAGAAATAGTTAGTCTCTTCTAGGAATAAATTTTTATATGTTTATTAAGTTGAGATTGACCAAAAATTAATACTTGAGAGGAAAAATAAAATTGAAAAATAATTTTTCCCATATCTGATCAAAATACTCGAGTATTTTGATAAAGACTCGAGTATATACTCGAGTATTTATAGAAAAACTCGAGTATTTGTGCCAGGTCAGCAAATATGACCGTTAGTCTGGTTCGTGCACCAATTCACTCGTGACCGACCAAAAAGACTCGAGTATTTACCAAAAGACTCGAGTATTTTTGTCCAATCAGCAAAAATGAACGTTGGAGAGACTCAAAAACCCAATTGAGGGCATTTGAGTCTCATCCAACCCCAAGAGAGTATTCTGAACCTCATTGTAAAATTGCTCTTTGAATTTGTGCAAGAACAAACAAGACAACAACACATTATTGATCACAAGCTTTCATAATTTCCTTTTCTCAAGTGTTAATTCCCAAAAAGCTCAACTTCTCACTCATATTGTCATTTTATTCCAAGTTGAGTTTTAGGCCTCAATTCTTACATTGAGCTGTGCTTATTTGTGCTAATCCATTGTGAGATTAGTAATACACATACAAAAAGCTTGATTATTCAAAGTCTTGGATTGTTCCCAAGCAAACCCTAAGTGGCTTAGGGTGTTGGAAGTCTTGAGAGGTTCTCAAGCACAAGACTAGGAGGTTCCTAGCCCGGTGGAGTTTCTTGAAGGGAGTTCAAGAAAGCTTTGTGAAGAGTTCTTCAATCACCAGAATCAAATTGGGGTAGAAATCAAGAGTTTGGTACACTCTTGAAAGGGTTAGGTTGAGTGAGGCCATTCTCAAGCAATCCTTTGTAATTTCTAACAATTTGATTATTAGTAGAAACTCCTAAGTGATTAGGAGGACTGGATGTAGCTCATTGTTGGAGTGAACCAGGATAAAATTGCTTGAGTGTTGGTTTATTGCTTTTAATCTACTTTCTAGCTCAATAGACTTAAGTCATTTCAATCAATTAGGATTTATACAATTAGGTAGCAAGTTCAAGGAATCTTTGTGTTTAAAAGTTATTTAGATTGCTTGCTATTCTGTTGGATAAGTTCCTGTTTATTATTGAATTGATTTGAGTTAAATTGCTGAATTTTCGTTTCTGGTTTTTCTGCTATCTGATAGGAAAAACTCGAGTATTTCCGAAAAGACTCGAGTTGTTCATCACTGAAAAACTCGAGTATTTCACAAAAGACTCGAGTCTTTTGTGTCTGATTCCAGAAAATTCAGTCTTAGCTCCATTCTTCAATTATCAATCGAAATATTTGGTATTAGTGCTTCAAAATACTATTCACCCCCCCTCTAGTATTTGCTTAGCCCGCTTGTTGGTTTCCAACAAGTGGTATCAGAGCTCGGTCGAAAGATCGAGTGTAACAACTTTTTCGAAAAAGATCCTTTTGGAAACTTAATGGGCTCTAGCAATAACTTTGGTGGAGAAGGAGCTTCAATAAACCGTCCTCCACTATTTAATGGTGAAGGATATGTTTATTGGAAAACTCGCATGAAAGTTTTTATTGAAGCAATTGATATGGATATTTGGGATGCAATTGAAAATGGTCCTTTCATTCCCAAAAAGAAAATAAATGATGAAATTGTTGAAATTCCAAGGAGTAGTTGGAATGATGATGAAAAGAGAAAAGTCTCATTTGATTTAAAAGCTAAAAACATCATCTTTTCGGCTCTATCCCATGATGAATTTTATAGAGTTTCCCAATGTAAATCGGCAAAAGAAATGTGGGATACTTTGCAAGTCACACATGAGGGAACAAGTGAGGTTAGAGATGCAAGATTGAATTCTCTAACACACGAATATGAATTGTTCCACATGTTGCCAAATGAAACTATTAGTGACTTGCAAAAGCGATTCTCTCACATAGTTAATCATTTGATTTCCTTGGGAAAAGTATTTCGCAATGGTGAAACTACTAACAAAATTCTAAGATGTCTTGATAGGAGTTGGCAACCCAAGGTAACCGCCATCAAGGAATCAAGAGACATAAATAGCATGGACTTAGCCACTTTGTTTGGCAAACTCCAAGAGCATGAGATGGAACTTACAAGACTTGGGATGCATGAGGAATCGGACAAAAAGGAAAAGGGCATAGCATTCAAAGCTTCAACTAAAGCTACAAAAGAAGTTGAAGAATGCTCTACAAGTGGAGATTCCGATGGTGAACCAAATCAAGAAGAATTTGGGATGTTTGTGAAAAGATTCAACAAATTTTTCAAAGGGAAGAAAGGTGGATCTTCATCCAATTTCAAGAGAACCAAAGACTCCAAACAAAGAGAAAAGAGTACCAATGATGGAGTTAAGTGTCATGAATGTGGTGGGGTTGGTCACATAAGAATGGAATGTGCCACATTCTTGAAGAAGAATGACAAGAAGACCCAAGAGACCAAAGGGAAGCGTGCATACATTGTTTGGGATGCACCGGAAAAGAGCAATGAATCATCTTCAAGTAGCTCCGGTGATGAAAATGCAAACCTTTGTCTCATGGCCAAGAACAATCATGAGTCCTCATCAAGAGCTAATCATGGCATGAGTGAAAGTGATGATGAGGTAACCTCTAGCTCTTCTTGTTCCTCTTCAAACTCCATTTCCTATGATGATTTGCAAGAAGCCTACAATGAAATGTTAATTCAATTTAGAAGGCTTGCTAAAATCAATAAGGAAAAAGGAAAGCAAATTTTGGAGTTTCAACAAGAAATTGATGAATTGCAAAAATCTATAAATGAGTTGAAACTTCAAAATGAATCCTTGGAACTTATTAATTCTAGTCATCAAAGTGAGTGTGCAAATCATGAGGAGATTATCACTCCATGTGAGAGATGTGATGAACTTGAAAAAGAAGTGAAAGAGTTGAAAAACAAACTCACAATCTCACATAGTGATAGAAACCTCAACCGGTTGTTGAACTCTCAAAGACATAATCACAACAAAACCGGTTTAGGATATGTTCATAAAACGAACAAAAAGTACAAGGTGGTTGGAACATTTTCTAAGAAAAATTCATCAAAGAGACCAACTTGTACTTATTGTGGAAAAGTTGGACATATCAACATTGAGTGCCATATTAAGAAGTTTGAAATGAATAAGGGCACTTATATGTGGATTAAGAAGGGAGAAAGTCCCAACACTAACCCTAAGGGACCCAACATTGTTTGGGTACCCAAATCGAACAAGTGATTTCATATTGTAGGTGTGCCTTCGAACGGGAAAGGAATTGTGGTATCTAGATAGTGGATGTTCGAAGCACATGACGGGAGATAAGCGACACTTCATTGAGCTTACTCCAAAGGAAAAGGGTTATGTCACTTATGGGGACAACAACAAAGGCAAAATCCTTGGTATTGGTAAAATCGGAAACTCTTCAAACTTGATTATTGATAATGTGCTCTATGTTCAAGGATTAGAACATAATCTCTTGAGCATAAGCCAATTATGTGATGTTGGTAATCATGTAGTTTTTACCTCTACCCATTGCCTCATTAAAAGTGACAAAGATGAATCAATCAAATTTGTTGGTAGAAGGTCAAATAATACTTACTTAGTTGATTTGAACAAAGTCACTTCTTTGGTCTCTACTTGTTTAGTGAGCAAAGAAAATGACACTTGGTTATGGCATCGTAGGACCGCTCATATTAATGTAAACCAATTGAAGAAAATACAATCTAAAGATCTAGTAGTTGGTTTACCAAAGCTAAATTTTTCTATTGAAGGTGTTTGTTCTCCTTGCAAGAAATGTAAACAAGCTAAAAACACCTTTGGATCAAAAATGGTGATGTCCACATCAAGGCCATTAGAAATGCTTCATATGGACTTGTTTGGACCATCACAAGTAAAAAGCTTTGGTGGCAACTATTATGCATTGGTAATTGTTGATGACTTCTCTAGGTTTACATGGACTTTATTCTTATCTACTAAGAGTGAGACCTACAAATCATTTAAACATCATGTCAAACTTTTGCAAAACCAAGTAAATCAAAAAGTAATTATTATTCGTACCGATCATGGTGGAGAATTTGAAAACCACAAATTTGATAGATTTTGTGCTAAAAATGGTATTGAGCACCAATTCTCCGCACCAAGAACTCCGGAACAAAACGGAGTGGTAGAGCGGAAAAATAGGGTGCTAGAGGAACTTGCTAGAACCATGCTAAATGATTCTAGAGTACCTCAATATTTTTGGGCCGATGCCGTCAATACGGCTTGTTATGTTTTAAATCGTATTTTGATAAGGCCCTCTTTGAATAAAACCCCCTATGAACTTTACAAGGGAAGAAAGCCAAATATATCTCATTTTCATGTCTTCGGATGCCAAGTTTTTGTTTTAAATAATGGAAAAGAACACATTGGCAAGTTTGATTCCAAATCCGATGAAGGCATATTTTTAGGCTATTCTTCTCATAGTAAAGCTTATAGAATTTTCAATAAAAGAACTTTAACTATTGAGGAATCAATTCATGTGGTTTTTAATGAGTCTTCAAAAGAAGATAGTGTTTTATGTGATGCTAGTGAAGATGGCATTGTCTTTTCAAAAGAAGAAAAAGAGAGAGAGAATTCAAAAGTTGATGAAGGAGAAGTAAGGGAAGAACTTCCTCCAACTTGGAAATCGGTCAAGGCTTATCCTATAGACAAAGTCATAGGAGATATGTCAAAGGGAGTACTTACTCGTAGGTCTATTCAAAACATTTGCCACTATGTCTCATTTGTTTCTCAAATTGAACCCAATTCAATTAAAAAGGCCATTGAGGATGATCATTGGGTTCTTGCTATGCAAGAAGAATTAAACCAATTTGAAAGAAATGAAGTTTAGGATCTAGTCCCTAAACCCGATGATCATACCATAATTGGTACTAAATGGATTTATAGAAACAAACTTGATGAATCCGGGTTGATTATAAGAAACAAAGCTAGACTAGCAGCTCAAGGGTACAACCAAGAGGAAGGTATCGATTATGATGAGACCTTTGCTCCGGTTGCACGTCTTGAAGCAATCCAAATTTTACTTGCTTATGCTTCAATCATGAAATTCAATTTATATCAAATGGATGTTAAAAGTGCTTTCTTGAATGGGTTTATAAATGAAGAAGTGTATGTCAAACAACCCCCCGGTTTTGAAAATAGTGAATTTCCAAACCATGTTTATAAATTGAAAAAGGCACTCTATGGATTGAAACAAGCTCCTAGAGCTTGGTATGATCGATTGAGTTCCTTTCTATTAGAAAACAAGTTTCAAAGAGGGAAGGTTGATAATACATTATTTATTTATAAAACCAAGGATGACATTTTGTTAGTACAAATCTATGTTGATGATATCATTTTCGGTGCTACTAACGTGTCTCTTTGTAGAAAGTTTTCAAATTTGATGAAAAAGGAATTTGAAATGTCAATGATGGGAGAACTCAAGTTCTTCCTAGGCTTACAAATAAAGCAAGTCAAGGAGGGGATATTTGTGCATCAGGGGAAATATTGCAAAGAACTCCTTGAAAAATTCGGATTGGACAAGTGCAAGGAAGCCTACACTCCAATGAGCACATCATGCTACCTAGACAAGGATGAACAAGGTACACCGGTTGATGTTAGTAAGTATAGGGGTATGATAGGTAGTCTCCTATATCTCACTGCATCTAGACCGGATATTATGTTTAGTGTATGCATGTGTGCTAGATTTCAAGCTAATCCTAAAGAATCTCACCTATCCGTAGTTAAACATATATTTAAGTATCTAAAAGGAACAATTAACACTGGTTTATGGTATCCTGCTGATGCCAATCTTAGTCTAGTTGGTTACTCGGATTCCGACTTCGCCGGATGCAAGCTTGATCGCAAAAGCACCAGTGGTACTTGCCATTTCTTGGGAAGTTCATTGGTGTCATGGTTTTCTAAAAAGCAAGCTTGTGTCGCTCTTTCTACCGCCGAAGCGGAATATATCGCAGCCGGTAGTTGTTGTGCTCAACTGTTATGGATGAAACAACAATTATCGGATTTTGGTTTGAAACTTGAAAATATTCCGATTAGATGCGATAACACGAGTGCAATCAATTTGACTAAGAATCCGGTGTATCACTCAAGAACTAAACACATTGAAATAAGACATCATTTTTTAAGAGATCATGTACAAAAGGGTGATTGCACAATTGAATTTGTTAGTACCACAAATCAATTAGCCGACATTTTTACAAAACCTCTACCAAGGGACACCTTTTATCATATTAGGAGAGAACTTGGTATTTTAGATGAAGCTAATATAGGCTAATTGCATTGTGTGTCATTTTTGGAAAATCACCATATTAGTCTTACTCTAATGTGTTATTGATTCTTAGTTAAATTGTCCTTGATGATATTTGAAATTGTATATGTTAATTGTGTGTGATTCTGTACTGTATTCCAAGTTGGTAGTGAAGCATTTGTGTTTGATTTGTGTTTGGTCTTTTAAAACTGAGTTTTTACTTTCTGTTCTGTCAAAATACTCGAGTTTTTCCAAAAACACTCGAGTATTTTAATTCAAAATTAAATCAGTTTTAAATTGAAAAAGTTTTTAATCAGGGTCTGATAAAAATACTCGAGTGTTTCTCAAAACACTCGAGTCTTTATTAAAATACTCGAGTGTTTTTCAAAACACTCGAGTCTTTCGAAACCCCCAATTTTTTAACTTTCAGACCAAACTCGAGTATTTTCCAAAAACTCGAGTATTTTGCGTTTTCCTGAAAATTGAACTTTCGGACCAAAGTCGAGTTTTTCAATTTTTACTCGACTTTTCTGGGGAAATCTGGGCTGAGTCACGATCGACTCGAGTATATTTTCAAAAACTCGAGTATATCCTAAAGAACAACTCGAGTATTTATGAATATACTCGATTATTTTGAACTGTTTATATATACTCTCAGACTCGAGTTTTTTTTTTTTTTTTTGCGACCCTCTTCTCTCTCGGTTTTCTCATATCTCTCTCCTCAAAACTCAGATTTTCCTCAAAGTTTTGTCAAATCTTACTAGTTTTTCATCCTCTAAACTCTTCTCTCGATTTTATCCTCCTCCAGATGATCCAGCTCCTTCGATGTTTTGATGATGTTGACCTTTGCAGTCTATCTTAGTTTTCATTCTGTTTTTATCATATTGGTCTTTGTTACATTTTCTGTATTTTGAGAACTTGGTGTTTTGAGACTTTGGGTTTATTATTGCACCTTTGATTTGGACCTTTTATGATGTTTTTATGTTAATGAATTTGGTTTTCATTATGATGTTTGTGCAAAGCTTCAGGGGGAGCTCTTTATATTTATTATTAAGTCTATTTTTTTTGCATAGTTGGTTATGGGGTTTTCTGATTATGCACCTCTCCTCCCTTGATCTTTTTCTAAATTGTTACATCTTTTTGGCGTATGACAAAAAGGGGGAGAGATATTACACTTGTCTTGTCTTGATATTGTTGCACCTAAAATCTCTAATTATGGTATATACTCTGATAATTGTTAAATTCTCTAATACCATAGGCTTGGTGCTAAAATTAAATTGTCATAACATCTTGCTCAAGCTGAATTTTTAGATAGGTGAAAAGTATCATATAGTGAGGGGGAGTTGCTTCTCCAAGTGGATCAAGCTCAACAAATGGATCAAGTGTTAATTATTTTTGTCATCACCAAAAAGGGGGAGATTGTGAATTCAATGCTCCTAATTAGGTGGATTATGTTTCGATGATGACAAAATAATTAACAAATCATGCCTTGAAGATATTGCAACATCAACATCAACAAGAAGTCAAGAAAAGAAGACAAGTGCCCAATCATTCTCAATCAAATATTAATTGTAAATTTCTAATTTCTGTTGAGAGTGGTTGAGAGAGGGTAGAAATAGTTAGTCTCTTCTAGGAATAATTTTTTATATGTTTATTAAGTTGAGATTGACCAAAAATTAATACTTGAGAGGAAAAATAAAATTGAAAAATAATTTTTCCCATATCTGATCAAAATACTCGAGTATTTTGATAAAGACTCGAGTATATACTCGAGTATTTATAGAAAAACTCGAGTATTTGTGCCAGGTCAGCAAATATGACCGTTAGTCTGGTTCGTGCACCAATTCACTCGTGACCGACCAAAAAGACTAGAGTATTTACCAAAAGACTCGAGTATTTTTGTCCAGTCAGCAAAAATGAACGTTGGAGAGACTCAAAAACCCAATTGAGGGCATTTGAGTCTCATCCAACCCCAAGAGAGTATTCTGAACCTCATTGTAAAATTGCTCTTTGAATTTGTGCAAGAACAAACAAGACAACAACACATTATTGATCACAAGCTTTCATAATTTCCTTTTCTCAAGTGTTAATTCCCAAAAAGCTCAACTTCTCACTCATATTGTCATTTTATTCCAAGTTGAGTTTTAGGCCTCAATTCTTACATTGAGCTGTGCTTATTTGTGCTAATCCATTGTGAGATTAGTAATACACATACAAAAAGCTTGATTATTCAAAGTCTTGGATTGTTCCCAAGCAAACCCTAAGTGGCTTAGGGTGTTGGAAGTCTTGAGAGGTTCTCAAGCACAAGACTAGGAGGTTCCTAGCCCGGTGGAGTTTCTTGAAGGGAGTTCAAGGAAGCTTTGTGAAGAGTTCTTCAATCACCGGAATCAAATTGGGGTAGAAATCAAGAGTTTGGTACACTCTTGAAAGGGTTAGGTTGAGTGAGGCCATTCTCAAGCAATCCTTTGTAATTTCTAACAATTTGATTATTAGTAGAAACTCCTAAGTGATTAGGAGGACTGGATGTAGCTCATTGTTGGAGTGAACCAGGATAAAATTGCTTGAGTGTTGGTTTATTGCTTTTAATCTACTTTCTAGCTCAATAGACTTAAGTCATTTCAATCAATTAGGATTTATACAATTAGGTAGCAAGTTCAAGGAATCTTTGTGTTTAAAAGTTATTTAGATTGCTTGCTATTCTGTTGGATAAGTTCCTGTTTATTATTGAATTGATTTGAGTTAAATTGCTGAATTTTCGTTTCTGGTTTTTCTGCTATCTGATAGGAAAAACTCGAGTATTTCCGAAAAGACTCGAGTTGTTCATCACTGAAAAACTCGAGTATTTCACAAAAGACTCGAGTCTTTTGTGTCTGATTCCAGAAAATTCAGTCTTAGCTCCATTCTTCAATTATCAATCGAAATATTTGGTATTAGTGCTTCAAAATACTATTCACCCCCCTCTAGTATTTGCTTAGCCCGCTTGTTGGTTTCCAACATACTCGAGTCTTTTTGACCAGTCAACAAGGATCTGGTGCACGAACAAGACTAACGGTCATATTTGCTGACCTGGCACAAATACTCAAGTGTTTTACAGAATACTCGAGTATATACTCGAGTCTTTCTCAAAATACTCGAGTATTTTGATCAGACATGAGAAAAATTAATTTTCAATTTTATTTTTCTTCTCAAGTATTAATTTTGGTTAATCTCAAACTAATAAACATATTAATTATTTTATTCCTAGAAGAGACTAACTATATCTACCCACTCTCAACCACTCTCAACATAAATTAGAAATTACAATTAAAATTTGATTGAGAATGAGTGAGCACTTGTCTTCTTTTCTTGACTTGTTGTTGTTGTTGATGTTGCAATGTCTTCAAGGCTTGATTGTTAATTACTTTGTCATCATCAAAATATAATCCACATAATTAGGAGCATTGAATTTACATAAATTGTGTGATTTACTATGATTAGCCACGGTTCGTACTCGATCTTTAGGTTAGAGGTTTTGATGTTGGATTTTGGTTATGTGTATATGATCTCCATGAACTTTGTGTTGATTTTAAGTGTTAAATGTGAAATAAAATTGTTTAGGAGTTGCATGATGCTCACGGTTTTGTATAAGGAAACATGCTAGGGTTGTGTTTTTATTTGCTTGATGAATCATGTGGAATTGTTGTTGGATTTGGAGTTGTTTTAGAAGTTTTGAATCTTTGAAAATATTTTTAAGAAAATCTAGTTAAGGTCACGGTTTGGACCTTAACTTTGGAGTTAAATTTCCTTGAGTGTGTATATGTGATCATGCCATGAAATTATGTGTTGATTTGTGAAGTTATTCCTTGAGAAAATAATTTTTGAAAAGCTAATGGTGCATACGGTTTGGACATGTTAAAGTGTGATAAGATGAAGTTTTGTTAAGATGGAAATTAATTAAGTAGAAGTTAAATGAAATTATGTTTGAATGCTTATGTGATGCATGATTCGGTTGTGTATGCTAAAGTGTTTGATTTCCTCATTTGATTGGGCTATGTGTATGAGTAAGTTTGTGAACATGTTTATGTGTAACTTGATGGCTTGTGATTGTGAAATGTTTGGAATGAGTGAATGTTGTTTGGATTGTTTGTTTAAGTACTATGCTGCCCACATGTAGTTCTAAGTGTTTGAACTTGATAAATTGTTGATTTAAGTGTTTATTTGATTGTTTCCAAGATGCTTGATTTATCTATGTGTTGAATTGGTTTTAAACAATGGAAAATGAATTTAAAACCTAGGACATGATGCTGTCCAAAATTTTATGGACTATGTTTCTTATTTAAAAGTATTTTCAAAGTGTTTTAAAGTTGAGTTTTGAGGATATTTGATATAGGTCAAAGTTGACTTGAAAAGTGCGATTTTTCGATGTTTTTGGATTTGAACTCATTGCTGTCCAAAGGGGACCAGCAAAGAAACTTTTGTTTTAAATGAATTTAATTGATTGTTTTCTCATGATTTTAAAGTGTAAAAGTTAGTGTTGACTTGGGACAAGTTTGAGTCAAAGAGAATTGATGTTTTAGATTTAAATGAAGACAATGTTTGAATTTTTCTTAAGTGGTCTTGAGAATAATTTTAAGGATGATAATTAAATAAAGTTTAATACTCATATATTTACCTTCTGGGACTTGAAAGAAGTTGGAGTCGGGCAGACTACGAAGGGAGCAGATCGCTCGGAACTTGTAGATTCGGTAACTGCGAATCCAGGTGAGAGAAGTTATCCTAAGACGCTTTGGTGTCTAGTGAGTATGCTAGGACACTCCGTACTCTCTCAAAGTTGGAGTAAAGGTCTAACGTAGCTAGTAGTATACCCGATAAAATTGTGTGATTGTCTGTATCGAGGTATACGAAGACTCAGACCTATACCATTACATGGTATTGATTGATTGATATATTTATTTATGTTGAGATATATTGTGTTATATTACCATTGCATGTGCATAATGCATCATCCCGCGAAAATAGATAAGACATAGAAAGACATAGAAAATTATAAGAAATTCCCCAACGATTAGAGCAAGACTCTAAGGGATGAAACACGCGGCGGAACCGGATGATGCTGATGCGCCAAGTACGTGGATCGAGCTGATGATATAATGACGACGGTGATGTCTTTGGGCCAGACGCAACGATTGCTGAATTTTACGAGAGTGTATCTATGTGATGAAAGTGTATCCATATGGTTGTAGCCATATGTTGAAAGTGCATCTATGTGATGAAAGTGTATCCATATGGTTGTAGCCATATAATTGAGAGTGTATCTATGTGGTCGTAGCCACCTGATGAGAGTGTATCTAAGTGGTCGTAACCACTTGTTGAAAGTGTATCGGTATGGCTGTTGCCATATGTTGAAAGTGTATCTATATGGCTGTTGCCATATGATAAAAGTGTATCAATATGATTGTGGCTACGCGTTGAGAATGACTCAGGATGGGTCGAAGCCGTCAAATATAGTAGTCGAGTCCCACAAGAAGTAACCCGCATATGGTTGGTGCTATATGGCGGAGGTGACTTAGGATGGGTCGACATTAGGATAATCGAGTATAACCTTTACGACTCAAACCTTTACCCGAAGTAGTGGAGAGGAAGACACGGTGCTTACCTGCGTGGTAATCACTTGATGATTAGGATAGGGGAAGGCAATGACGGTGACTCGTCAAGAAGCCTAAGAGGAGTCTGTCTAGGCGGGGAAAAGCTACAGTGACCTGGGTTGACCATCCGAGGTTGGGTAGGTAGTCTGGTGTCGTAGCTGAAGTACTGCATGATCACTAGACAGATGACTGACGCCCCCTTGACTAAATCAGGATCAGAAGAGGGATGCTTGAACACGGTGGAGGTTAACACCCTTTGTCATGACATTTTTTTTCCCGGGCATTTTTATAGTGTATCTTGGTGTAGTCTCCAGGAGCCGGTGTGGTAGAGATCCTGTACTTCTGATTGCTTCCGACTAGGTGGATGGAATACGAGGAGATGTAGACCTGAACCCGAAACCCTAAAGCTTGAATTCCGATACGATGGACTCGAGATATGTGAACTAAGAGACTTCGAATTTGAGAAACGAATTGTTGAGAGATTCAACCTTGCGAGATAACTAATTAAAAGGACTCCCTTAGGTGAAAGATAAAGAGTTAGTTAATGCGACGATTGCATTGCATCCTCATGCATTTTGCATAATTATCTGTTTGTGCTGTTTGTATTGTTTGTTATGTTCTGGTATGCATCGCTAGTGTAATTCCAAGAAGTCGATGGGAGTAATTCCATTCGGATAACTTACTCTCTCAACTTCTTGTGCACATGTGACTATGAATCTTCGATTCTAAAAGACGGTGGAGCTGGTGATGCTACTCCCGGAGGGAGGACCTACTGATCGTGATGCGCCGACAAGAGGGCTATTGATGGATGATAAAGATTGCTTTTGAAGACTTACGTTGTGGATTGAGAAAGAGCTTCTACTAGTAGTTATAACTAGGTTCCCGATGGACCCTTGCTGTTATGCTTATCAAGTGTACCCCTTTTCTTTTGAAATGTTTTGGTAAGAACAATGTTATGTAAGAATGGCACCGCTGAACTATGGTGGCCACTTTTGTAAGAACCTTTATGATCTGTTTTCAAACTGTTTACTTGAAGGACTGTCACAGTCAGACAGGTAAACTCTTCTTAAGCAAGTCGAACATATTTTCTAAATGGTCCAAACGTTTTCCTCACGTGTTGAAAGCGAGTTTCCAAATGTCAAACTTCTTTCAGAAATTTCCGCAAACGTTTTTGAGAAAAAGGATTTTAAAAAGTAATACCTTGTTTTGGAAAGCTTGACAGTCGAGTTTTATTCTTGTTTGCTTTCAAAAAAAAAAATTCACCCTATTTTCCCTAAAAAGAATTAATCAGTATTTTATGAGTGTTTATTTCGAGTTTTCCAAATCGGGGTGTTACAAGTGCAAACCCTGACATCACTGCACCAACATCTCGTTGGTAAATTAATTAATATAGTTGACAATATTGAAATTATAATATTTGATATATGATATATTTTTTAAAAATTATTCTTATAATTATTATTAGGATTCTTAGAAGTATTAAGTAAATAATAATGTATGTATAAAATAAATAATTAATGTCATTAAAAATTAAATCAAGTACTGAAAAATAGGTCATAAAAAAAGTACTAAAAAATAGGAGACAAAATTATTTCATTATCTAGTGCCTTATAAATTATTATAATTCACCAAAAAAAATATAGTGTTTTATATTTAGAAACAGAAGAAAGTTTATTACATTAAACACAAACTTGCCTTTTACTTCCTTTACCAAGATATGAACATTTGCGACTAGTATTGGTAATTAGGGCATATGTCCTTGGAACCCGCTAGGAATTTTTTGCGGACAGGACATGAATTTTAGGCTCAATTTTCAAATCATGCTTTTCCAGCCCGTCCGTTTTTTTGCAGGCATCGTTGAGCGGGCGGCACACAAATAAAAATTAAAAAAAAAACTAATTTTTTTTAATTATTGAATCACTTTCACCGTTAAAAAAATAAACTTAAAAAACCTTTTAATATCAGTTGAATTATTTTTTTTCTCCTCTTACGTCCTCTTATTTATTATAACGGGTGTAACGTTCCTATGGGTTATGATTAATTTCTTATGTTTTGTCAAAAACAAATTCCTAAAATCCAAAAATAAAATGTCAAAAGAGGAGTAGTTTGGTGACAATCTGACAAATATAGGATGCCCGAAGCCAACATACACAGCAGATAGCACCTCGTCATTTTATATATTTATACAGGTCAAAACCATTTGAGAGTTGTATTTCTCATGGGTTACAACAAATTTAAAAAATAAAAATAAAAAATGTTATTTTTATTTTCCAAAGAGTTTTTTGGATTGTAATGTTTTTTTGAGATTTTTTTTAAATTAAATGCAGTCCGTCCGCATGCTCGCCCTGCCAGCATGTACCTGAATTTCTGGTGCTAAATATTCTAATGGGCGGGTATAAAATTGCGGGCCATTTGCGAGCACGGGCCGAGCCCACCTGTCCGCCCTAATTGCCAAAACTATTTGCGACGATGTTTTATAATGATTAAGAAAATTAATTAATATAATTAATTATATTTTTGAAATGTATTGTTAGTGATCATGGAATTATAACATTTTGCATATTTTTTAAATAATTCTTATAACTATTTTTAGAATTTTAATAAAATATTACTCCATCCGCTCCTAAATATAAGATCCTTTTGACACTTTTATTTTGTCCTTATTTATAAGACCCTTTACTAATTTTGAATGATCATTAATTACTTTTTTCACAAACACCCCTATTTATTTACCACTTTTTAGATTCCCAATAATATTAGTAGGGGTAATTTTGAAAATATATACCGAGCCAACAACGGGCTCGAACGCTCAAGAATGGACCTTGTATGTCGATGGGTCCAGCAACTTGAAAGGCACGAGGACCAGGGTTATCTTGGAAAACTCAGAGGGAATCAACTTAGAGTATTCACTCAAGTTCGAATTCTCCACATCCAATAACTAGGCCGAGTACGAAGCGGTCCTCGCAGGGCTAAGGCTAGCCAAAGAAATGGGGCCACAACGTTACGGATCTTTTCAGATTCGCAGTTGGTTGTCTCCCAAATCAAGGGAGAATACCAAGCCAAGGAACCCATCCTTCAAAAATAATCATGCATCACTTTCTCCTCTTTAACATCCATTATATCTGCAATGTTAAAAAAAAAAACCAAGTTAGGGCATTCTGTATGGTTTTCCGTCTTAGCAGAGTCGGAAACAAATTAACGTACCTTTCTGTCTCTGCACCTTTCCGTCTCTGCATTACCGGAAATCTCAGTTCGGCATTAACATTGCTTTGAATATGTATTGCAACCATTATCAAACAAAAACACATGATCAAACACAATAATCACACAATAACATCATACAAATATAGAAACGAGCTATTTTAAGTTACAAATAATATACAACAAATCAACAAACTATCTTCAAACCATAAATAGGGCATGAAAACCTACCTTAAATGAAAGAACTTTAAGAAAATCAATGCAAGAGATTGAAGCTATTGGAAGTGAATATCATGAGTTTTTGTAGTGAAATAATGAATTGGTTAATGTGATGAATGTAACAGTCCGATTTTCACCACTCGAAAATAGTCATCATTTCTTTAATAAGTTACGAAAAATGAGGCCAATTTTTTTTTTTTGAAAACGTTTTTGAAAAGCCGTTGGTACATCTTAACATCCTTACTTGAAAATCGAGTTGTTACTAAAAACATTTCCTTACCGAAACTTTTAAATTTTTCAAAATAGTTCCAGTGATGCTACATCACATTTCTTCTACAACTTCTTTACAAAATGTGGATAACCAGTATCCATACATAGCTTGTCATACTCAATATTCTTTTTAAAACAAAAGTTCTGCCAGTTCGCGAAATAAAAGTAGGGCATGATTACAGGAGTGATACTTTGCTAAGGCAATCCTTGACTCAAAACACTCACGACACTTAAACTAATTACCCTACCTCTAGATCTTCCTATAGAAAACAATCGGGTGAAGCTCCCGTTCCTCCTTCTTACGTCCTTTCTTAGCTCCCGAAGGTGAAGCTGTCTCCGTCGCTGATTGCTCACCATTCTTTGGCACCGACTGCACTCCGGCTAGAGTGGTAGAATTCCTCCGAGTCTCACACCGCACCTTCTCCTCGTAGTTCCTATATCCTTGGACGGAAACTTGTCCCAAATGCGGCCCTAGGTTAGCTCCGCTCAGTTGATGCTCCGGGTCTGGAATCACAATCTGGGTGTCGCCAATCCATATCCAACTATATGGGGTACGCTTCCAGCCACAACCATGCCTAGTCCAAGTTGCAATCTCCATGCGATACTCCATTTGCCCGTTGAGATACCAGCAGCACCGATATGCCAACGAACAGGAGAGAGTAAGCGATCCGAACGACGAATCGTCGACGGTGTGGGTTTACGGCAGGCGAGATATCAAGACAACACAAACAATACACACCACATATACACAACACAACATTCAACCATAACATAACAATTCTTTATTATTATCACATTCTTTTATCTTGCCAAACTTATTATCATTCTTACATAAACATCCGTTCTCTTTCTCAATTTCCAATTCTTCACTTCCTTCCTTTCCTCATCATGGGTATCATCTCTTCATTTCACACCTTCCATCCTCATCATCAAAAATCCATAGACTTTACTTTTCTTAGTTATACTTCTTTTCTTATCAAGTCTTATTGAATTATAACCATCGATGATCGGGGGATTCAAGCGTCATCGAGGTACGCGTTCTTTCGTAGTTAGCACTCACGTCTCAGATCTACATCTCCTCGGTCATCCATCCAACCTAGTTGGAAGCAAACAGGAGTACAAGACCTTTACCGTGCGGGCACGACATCTATCTCACAAATGGCTCCAAGCCAGGAGGACTGTAGAAAACTCGGGTACAGCCTCAAATCATATCATTTCAATTCATATATATATATATATATATATATAGTCAAGGCACACTGTAGAAAAATCGGGTACAGTGGCAATCAAGATGCCCCACTTCAGTCCCTCTCACTGTTCAAGATTTGCAATCTAGGGGGCGACAGTACTAATTCTAGTTGATCGCGCAGAACATGCCACGACAATGGACCCAGTCCCTACCACGTTCGTATGCCACATGTGGAGTTCGTTCTGCCTAGAAAGTACTCTAGACTTCTTGACGTTTCACCGTCATTGTCCTCCCCTAATGCAATCTCCTCCTGAGTATCCGCATATACCCATGGTTCCTTCCTCTCCACTACTTCGGGGTTACTCTCATACCTCACCGCGTTCACGTATGTTAATGTCTTTTTAAAATCTTTTATCTTTTTACTTAATCCTAATGGTCGACCCATCCTTCGTACATCTCTTCAATGAGTCCCGACCGCTATCTTTGCATCGCTTTTCCTTCTTTCCACAACGTAGCGCAGATCTGGGATCGTATTCACAACTTTCCACAAAATCTTATCTCATACTTGTCACAAAGTTTCCCAATCATTTTATTTCACAACCTTTTTCTCAAAATAATCTTTCATAAACTTTTCCAAAAATTTCCTTTCATAAACTTTTTCTCAAAAAAAAATCTCACTTTACAAACTTTCTCAAAATTCTCTTTTCGTAAATTTTTACAAAAATTTCATTTCACAAAACCTTTTCGGAATTTTACTTCGTAAAATCCTTTTTAAAAATTTCATTTCATAAAATCTTTCAAAAATTTCCTTTCGCAAATCTTTTTCAAAAATCTCATTCCGCAAAACATTTTTTAAATATTTCATTTCAAATACTCTTTTCAAAAATCTCATTTTCGTAAATCTTTTTCAAAAATTTCAAAACTCTTCCCAAAAAGTTCAGTTCGTAAATCCCTTTTTCAAAATTTTCATTTCATAAGTCCCTTTCAAAAATCTTCTTTATGCAATTTATTTTGTAAACTCTTTTTCAAAAATCTCTTTTTTTATAAATTCTTTTTCAAAAATCTCTTTTCAAAAGTTCTCTTAAAAACCTTCTCTTCGTGAGTACTAGTGGAGGAGCAAGCTCAACTCAACGCCAATCTCAGTTCAAGAAAGCAACAACAAAGAATCAAGCTTCACTTTCATCACTTTTCACTTTCAATACACCATCAGCATTCCTTCCCAGCTCTGGCTCATTCACTTTGTTATCATTAAATCTTTTCTTAACCTCATCCCTTTATCTCTCTTCTTGATGTCTTATCAAGGCTGCCTTGTTCCATAAGAACTTAAGCCAAATAGAGGGTTATCTCTTTTCTTTGTGTCTTTTACTTCTAATCTTATCCATTACTATTACCAATTATTTCACATTATCTCATTCCAACAATTTAAAATATCATCATGCATAGATAAACAATTAAATATAAACATGCTATATCACATCATCAGCATACAATCATCACACACAACAATGTGGTCTTTGTCTTCTTCGTATAAGTGGCCACACAAAGCAAACAATTGCCACTATATTACTGACTCCGAACCACGAAGTTCCGATCTTTGAGCTGATACGGAACGTCCTAATATATCACCTAACTACCACGGTGTCTTAGGAAAGCTTCTCTCTCACCTGAGGTCCAGCGATTAAATGTGCACAGTCTTCTTGGATCCTTGTTTCTGCCACTGCTTTAATCCCTCGTTTGTAACATCCCTCGTATTAATTAAAACACATTTATATTACCAATTCGTATTTAGAAAATCTTTTCTTAGCTTAAAACGCTTTTCATTCCTCGTTGGGAAAACATGATCGTTTTCTTAAAACAACTCTAACGTTTCCTAGTGCTTTGAGTACTTCAAAACCATTTTGAAAACATCTAATAAAATAGTTTAAATCAATTGGTTTGGTCGCTGGTCCGTCTTGGACAGCACCTTAACCGCATTCGAAAACACCGAAAAATTCACCGTTTTCAATCCGGGTTTTTCTCAAATCAATTACCATTTGAAAACCAAACTTTGAGTCTCATGAACACATTTTTAAAAATCAAGAAACAACTTTAAATAACCTTGGACGGCAAGGAATTGCTTCACAAAAATCAATTTAATAAAATCCGAAAACATCGTAAAAACTCTTTTTGTTTCCAAATACTTTTAGCTCAATATTAATTCTTTAAAACTCAAGTTTTTGCCATAAAACAAATCTTAGATAACCATAAACACAATCTCACAAACTCAAGTAAATTAAATCAAATTAATTTCAAAACCAATTACATACACAATCAATAACACACTTTGATAAATCAAGTCACATAAACAATTAACCAATTATTCAATTTAATCACAAACCAAACATTCATTCTCAAATAAACATTTTCACAATCAAACACTTAATTAAATTGTTCAATACATATTTAATTTCAAGAACATTTAAACATGCTTAGACTCATAAACCGAATACACACACATATATTCACTCAAACACAAAACTTTTTCTTAAACCAATTAGTTTAGCCTTATTTTCACAAATTACATTCATTATTCCTATGTTACTTCATGGAAAAAGAATCCTAATCTAGTTAACATGCATTAACCGAAAAATCCACAAATCAAAGCAAGATTCATTCATTATCAAACACACAAAATCATGAAATTATTTCTTCTTTTTCTTAACAAAAACCGTGAGCTTAATCTTAGAAAAATTGTCAAACTTTAATTTATTTTTTTTAACTTAAATCAAATCAAAGATCATGCAAGAACATAGAACATAGATCAATTTAGAAAATCACTTTTCAAGAGCTTGTTTTTCCTAATTTTCCTCTCCAAAAACCGTGACATGCAACATAAGAAAACATAATCTTTTCATTTTAAATTAACAGGCAAGATCAAATCTTAATCTTTTCTACCAAAATATGTAAAAATCATAGATCAACACAAACACTTTCAATTTGTTTTCCAAAAGAGCATAAAAATAACTTTTCAAAGTTCAACATCAACATGCATGCACTTAGATCTTGTAGATCAAGTCATGAAATTAAACATAATAGCACAAATCAAAGACAAAAATCATTTTGAATAAGAAAAGCCCAAAACCGAGACATACTTGGAGAAAATACTAAAGCTTTTGCTCCCAAAAATCACATACAAAGCTCAATATCAAAACAAAATCAAAGATTAAAACAAAAATCAAAATATGCAAAGGTTCAAGATCATCATCAACCAACATGCAAGATCAAAGATTTCAATTTTATCATTAAACAAGTTTAGATCACACATTCATTTATCAAACAAACTCTTAAACACCATATGACTCACGGTTTCAAGCATTAAAATCTAACATGCAAAGAGATCTATTTCAAACTCACAAGAATCCCAAACAACACTTTAGATCTTAGAGATTTTGTTTGAAAACATCAAGATCTACCATGAAAAACATCAACCGAATCATGGAGTCCATTATTTAGTTTAGTACAAATTTATTTAGCTCTTAAAGATTCATGATCAAGGCAAAACATCATATGCAACCTTTAATCAAGCCATAAAAATGAACATGCAAAGAAAGAAAGGAAGATTACATGATTACAAATCCAAAACTAGTTCTAATACTTCTAGGATCTTTGGGTTATACCAAGAAAGAAAGGTCTTCTAGTCTCTAGCACTTTGATCTTCAAGGAAATCCCTAAGTTTTGGCTTGGTTTCCTCTCCTTCTTCCTCTCTAGTTCACGGCTCCTTCTCTTTCTCTCTCTATTTCTTTTTCTTAGTCTAAGAGTTTGATGGGCTCTTAGAACTTGTGTTTGGTTTTGGAGTGAAAGAGTGGAATAGAAATGAATAAGGGAAATAAACCAAGACTACTCACATATATAGGCCAATTCGTGATCTCTCTTTTGCCCTTCGATTGGATTAGGTTTATGTGGAAATGGGAGGGGTAAATTCGACTCTTCAAATTTTTGCATGGGTGGAGGTTATCAATTCTAAGGGGACAATGTAGAGTGGATTAGGGTGCTAGGGGTCATCTTAGGTTCAATGGCTTGTTGGCTTATACTTAGGGTTTTTACTAACTTAGTTAGGTCATGGTTGGAACTTAGTTCATTTGGTTCCTTGTCCAACACTTAGGAAAATTCTAGGCTTGCATCTATATACATATACATACGGCACACACACACACATACACACACATATATACATACATGCACACACACACCTACACGCATTACACACACACACATACATATACATACACATATCATACCAACACACATACTCATGCATTATATTTTTATTTCCTAATCATTTTTATTCTAAAACATATATAATAATTCAAACATTTTCAAGACATCATATTAACACAATCATACAATTAAACATGTATTAAACCAACACATATGTGCAGAAAACAAATCACCTTTTCATAAAATGATTTCTTGTTTAAAAATTCACCATTTCTTAAAAGAATTTTAAACACATAATTATTTCCTCAAAACTCAACTTTTAAAACTCATAACATTATTTCATGAAAAAAAATCATTTTTTTTAAAAAATCATTTACCACTTTGAAAACGTGAATTAAGAAATTTATTTAAGAAAATACTCTTTCAAAAACACTTTTCTCAAAAATAATTCTTTTTAGGGATTAAAACAGTACGAGGATTTTGAGGGGTGTTACAATGAAGAAGTTGATGTTGAACTATGATGAAGGAGGGTTTGGAGCTTTTACATATGGAGTGTGTTTGTTTCTGCTGCATAACTTGCTTTTTAAGAAGCAAGTTTGGTTACGTAGAAACACGGAGGGACAATTTGGGTATATTAAATTTTTTTAACTATTCCGGCTTTATAGTACCAGAAATCATTATATATTTCCGGTACTACAAAGTCGGAAGACAAATTCCGTTTATGCAAAATCGGAAACATGTTTACATGGCTTCCGTTTAGGTAGTACTTGAAAGTCTTTTCCGGCTTCGTAGAACCGGAAAGGTTAACAAGCTAAAAGGGCATTATGGTCCACCCAAATTACAAATGGGGGCCAAAAAGTCGAATTTTGGGGCCGAAAAGAAATTTCCGGTAAAAAAAGTAACCAATCATCAAGGCTTAAGCCCAACAAACTAGACCCAATATTTTTCACCAGCATCGTTTCTCTTTCCTTTGAAGCATCATCATCGTTTTGCTTCCTTCCCCTCGTAGAAGCTTCTTCGATTCTCCCTTCCTCGATGCCATAACCTTCCCAATCCTTTATCCGGTGAGTTTCTCAACCCGTCTTCCATTATTCTCCTCTTTACTTTCTCTTTCTCTATGTTATCGTTATCTCCGTTGTCTTACCCTCCCTACCTCTCTGCTTCTGAAATCTCTTTACATTTTATTAAATTTACATATAATTTAGATTCATTCCATTCTTGTTTGATTTAGCATTATTGTAACATCCCTCATTTTTCTAAAAAGATTAAATAACTATTTGAATATTGAAAATTATTTTAAAGGAAGTATTTTAGAAAGATGAACAAAAAGAAACATATTTTCTTGAAAATAAAATAGTTGTAGCAAGAAGGACTTAAATAGAATAATTAAGAAAATGATATTTTTGTAAAATGTTATGCAAAGATTAGGCAATATATCCTTCGTTAACCGTTGAATCTTGCTCAAATTTTTAGACAAGGTTCCTAACCTTTTTATCTTAACATGCAACGGTGGAAACGTTGTTTGGAGAAGTAAATATTTTTAAATTAATTTTTCAGTGTAACAGTGTATTATATTTAAATTTCTGAATTTTAGCAGTGACTAACCGGTTAGTAGAACCAGTAACCGGTTAGTACGTCTGCAAATGCAGAAAATTAAGTCGGTTTAGCTCGAAATTTCGAGGTAAAAACGTGGTTCCACTTCCCTTAAGCCACATAGCATCTCTCAACACCTCAAGATAAGAGTATGGACGAGTTTTGAGCCTTGGGATGGAGTGATGTGGCTCATTTTGGATCAAAAACCCATTATTAAAGCCACATATCTCAGTTTTCTGGGATAATCTTCCTCACTTTTTGTAACACCCTCACAATTATATAGTTTAATTACTAATAATTATGTTGATTTTTTTTATTAGGACTTGAAAATTTCTTTTAAAATTCCGCAGAGTTTCCTCTGTTTATCGGACTTCCTAAAAATTTAGAGTTTTCACCTGTCAAACCAGTAAAGTCTAAAAAAAACATTTTCAACACTTCTAAGTATATTAATTAACTTTACAAGCCCTAATAACCACATATAACAGAACACGGGCTTACAGCGATTAGATTATTTCAAAAACCCAAAAGAGATTAATTATAATAAAATAACCATAATACACCCTTAACTAAATTACACTCCACAGTGTGGAGTGCACTCCAGCTCGTCCAGTAATAGTGCAAGATCAGTCTCAGTACCTGAAAAATGTTAAGGGAGTGAGCATTGCACATGAAATAGGAAAACAGTTTCTCATTAGACATAATTACCCACTAAGCCAAGCACAATTATCAATTAGATCATATAACACAAATTATCCACATACACACATCATGCATTCACATTTTAGCAATCCATTTCAGATTTCATTTATATTTCTCATTACTTATAATTTTGTTTCCCTTTTCATTTCTTTCATTCTTAACATCTTTTCATCTTTTCCACATTTTCATCTTTTTATCACCATTAGGAATTAGCGCACCTGTTAGGGCATTTCTCACCCATTAGGAACAATTTTTGTAACATCCTTAATTTTATTCCCTAATATAATCATATATTTTATCAAATTAAATAATTAATTCTTGAAATCAAATTATTTGGGTGTTGGGTATTCTCATAAAAATATATTATGTTAATTGTGAAAGTATATTTAATTATATTTTCTTAAAAGTAGATTCATTTGAAGTAATTACTCTATTAAAAAAAATATATATAATAATAATAATAGTAATAATACTAATAATAATAATAATAAATAAATAAATAAATAAAAAGAACAAAATAATAATAATAATAATAATAATAAATAAAAATAAAAAGAATAACAATAATAATAATAGCAATAATACTAATAAATAAAAAGAAAAATAAAAAAATAATAATAATAGTAATAATAATAATAATACTAATAAATAAAAAAAAATAAAAGAGGAAGTGGGTTCGAACAACCCCCCCCCTCCCCCAACTTCTCCTTCTTCATTGTCAAGGGCCGCCGGCCCTAAACCCCCCCCCCCCCCCCACCTCAATCTCTCTCTCACCGCCTCCACTGGGCCAGCCGTTCACCGCCGCTCGCTGTCCCTGCTGTGCCGCCAGCCACCGCCGCCCCTCATCTTCTTCACTGGTGCCTCCTTCCTCCCTAGTTCCCGTCCACGTTGCCGCCACAAGCCACCCAACTGGCGAGCTAGCACCGGCGCCGTCGCTGTTGTCTCCCTCTCCTTCTCACGCGATACACTATCTCTTTGTTCCCTATACCGTTCGCTCTATCCCTCTCGGTCTCGCACAGCCCAACCGCGGTTCACAGAGCCACCATCACCGTCGAAGGAGTCGCGATTTCCAGGGTCCAAATCGCTGCAACCCACCATCGCAGTGCTCCTCTTCTTCCTCCTCCTTGTCGCAGGCATTCTTGGGTCTTCTCCCTTCGCACTGCCATCACTGCTTTGTGGAAGAGGGCTCGCAAACCAATGATCACCGCCGTCGTTCGTTGTTGCTGCAGCCTCTACGAATCGGACAGCCGCCACCGTGACCCACCCCCGGCAATAGATCGCGAACTTCTCCTCTAGCCGCCATAGCCTCTCCCTCTCTTGTTCTTGGTCCAGCCGCCACTGTTGTTGTTGTTGAAGGGCTCGCGATTCTCACCGGAGCCGTTATCGCCACCCGTGGCTGTGCCGAGTTCGTGCCGGGTGCCCGAAGCTCGATGCTCCTGCCCTGGTCCAGCCAAGGATCGTCCCCGCCACTCACCGACGTTGACCGCCGTCAACCCGTTCCTTACCTCGGGACACTAAAGCTTCACGGATCTCCGCTCCCTCTCCGAAGTTAAGGTTATCCCTTTATTTTCGTCAATCGAGGTAAGGGGTTCTTTACCTTGCTTTAGGGAGTATTTTCTAATTAGTATATAATACTTGCTAAGAATATGTGGGTATGCTTATAACTGATTATTCGGTAATTAATTTAAATTAAATATAAAGTAAGAAAGTAAATAAAATGAACTATAAATTGATACTTGGATTTGAGTATGCAGGCTAAGTGTTATATGTTATCATGTATGTTTATTTGAAGAACAGGAACTCTGGTTATTAATTGTAAATGATTATAAATGATTATTGTTCTGTATGTCTGGCTGAATTGTGATGTTTGTGTGCTAAATGTGTATCGTATAATGAATTGAATAATTGAATAATAAATAAAGGAAAGTAAGTATGTATGAGATGTAAACTAGAATGAGAACTAAGGAATTGAAAGAGTTAAAAACGTCATGGCATAAACTTAGGGAATTGAAAATATAAAGTGTGGAAATTGTTGTGTATGCGTGTATAATGTGTGTTGAAGGACGAATGAGATAACAAGTTAATAATGAAAGTCAAGAGAGAAAAGGATAATTATAAAGAAAACTAAAGAAGTGAAACAATAATAAATGAAAAGAATAACTAAATAATATAAACAGAATGAGAATGAAAATAGTAAAAGGATACTTGTCACAGGTTAGGTCGGGAGGACCTGGTCGTAAGACCCTGTGGCCAATTGATAAAAGAATTAATAAAAGAATGGGCCAACGCAGGTTAGATCGTGGGATCTGGTCGTAAGACCCTGTGGCCAACGCAGGTTAGATAGTATGATCTGGTTGTGAGACCCTATGACGCAGGTTAGGTCGAAAGATCTGGTCGTGAGACCCTGTGACATAGGTTAGGTCATATGAATCTGGTTGTTAGACCCTGTGGATAGATGATAAAGGAAATGTTTGGTGCAGGTTAGGTCGGTGGGCCTGGTCGTGAGACCCTGTAGCCAAATTAATAAAAAGAAAGAAGTAAAGAAAGATTAAAAAGAAAGAAAGAATGAAATAAAGAAAGAATACAAGGAAGAAAGAGAAGAAAACAATAAAAATATAAAAGAAAAAAATAAAGAGAAAATTGAAAGATAATATGATGTGAGTGAGAGAAAAGAGAATCAACAGTGCATGAGAAAGATAAAAGAGCAAAGGATATGGGTTTAAGAATGGCTAAGGGAACTATTGTTTGTGTGTGATGCATGCTTGGTTTGATGATTGAAAATATGTGTTACGTGCTAAATGTGTTTGACTTAGTAGGTCATTATGTTTAGTTAGGAACTACTTTCTACTTCATGTGTAAAGCTCACCCTTACAACCATTTTTCAGGTTTTGAGATTGGAGCTTACACAGTTTCTGGCCGAGCAGGTTGAACCTCCACTACGTGGAGTATCTGTTTATTATTTACGAGTGGACTGCAGTTTTAGATATATTAAAAATTACTATTTTTTAGATTTAAAATATGTATTAGTTGTACGCCCTATTTGAGATATTCAGGGCATTGGGATCTGTTTCTGGTTAATATTTAAACGTTTTATGTTTTAAAGTTTGCTGGACTGAACAGGGTAAACAGGTACAAAATTGGAAATTTTGGGAAAGTCCGAAATACAGAGGAAACTCTGTCTGTTTTTTTTCGGAAAAATATTCGTAAGTATTTTAATTTAAAAAGAAATTTTCAATTTCCATTTTTATAAAATCCTAATTTAACTAAATAATTGTGAGGGTGTTACATTATGGTATCAGAGCAGTTTTTCCTCGGCCTTTGGAGTTTGAACTCATAACTCCTGTGGTTACTCAGCAAGCGAGTAACCAATAGATAGAGTCAAGTCTTATGTTAACTAACTAGATGGATTAATATAGAAGCATATAGGTAAGTACGCTTAGTTGAGTATGAACTCATTCCTATATATATATGTATATATATATATATATGTGTGTGTGTGTGTGTGTGTGCCTAAACTTATTTTATTTTCAGAATCAAACCTCATGGCACGGAGGCGTGCTGATAATGATAGGATTGCCCAGATTCTGGAAAATCTAGTTCAGCAGAACCAGAATCAGATGGAAGCAGTCACTGCTGCTGCAAATGCAGCTGCAGCAGCGGTAGCAGCAGTAAATCAATATGCCCAGGCACGTCCAGCTCTAGTCGAAATTGATTGGCTTGCACGATTTAGGAAAAACGGACCGCCTAGGTTCGAAGGAGGTTATAATCCGGATGGAGCTCAGGGATGGCTTCAAGAATTGGAGAAGATTTTCCGCACAATGTCGCCACCCGTTGAGCAGAAAGTCCCCTTGGCAACTTACATGCTTAGCGGAGAAGCAGAACATTGGTGGGAACATCAGAGAAGGAGTTTAGAAGCAGCCAATCAGATGATCACTTGGGATCTATTTAAGACCCGCTTCCTTGGGAAGTATTTTCCTGAGGATGTTAGAAGGGAAAAGGATCTACTGTTTCTTAAGCTGGAACAAGGGAGTCTGAGTGTCGGTTAATATGCGGCACAATTCGAGGATTTGATTCGGTACTCCAGTGGTTACAGAGATGCAAATGAGCGAGCTAAATGCATAAAGTTTGAATCTGGTCTCCGGGAGGATATTCGACTTGCTTTCGAATACCAGAATATTTCAAATCTCTCTCATCTGGTCAATATGGCGAGCACTTATGAGAAAGGGCTCAAGAGGAAGGCGGATGCAGATCGGAACAAGATAATACATGGGTCAGAAGGTTCCAGCAAAGGCAAGGAACTGGCCCAGGCATCGGATCCATACACTAACATTGGCGCCGAAACCATGGCTCCAGAAGCTGCAAACATGAATATGGATGCCCCGAGAACTAGGCCACCATGTCCACATTGTGGAAAGTTCCATAACCGTAAATGTTGGATGTTTAGGCAGCATAGGCGGGAAGGTCTTTCTTTCCATTGTGGACAATCTGGTCACCGTGCTGCAAAATGTCCTATGAACGCCCTGGAGAAAGGAGACAGTCTCGGTTGACGCACAAAAGGCTAGAAGGAGCGAATAAACTGATCCAAGGTACTTTTTATATTAATAATGTACCAATAGTTTATTTAAAATGTCTGCGCTTAGTATAGCTTAAAAGGTGTTCGATTTCATTAACACGTTCTGAATAAAACTGGACTAATCAACTTAATAATTCTTAAGAGCGATAGATTTTCTAAGCAGGATAGAATTAACCCAAGTAGATTTCCATTCGAATTCTTTGCACAGGATTAGGGAAGGAACTTGGGATTAAAGCGAAATGAAGAGGCATTAAGCCCATATATGTTAGGGGTAGAGTGGTAGATTGTAGTCACCTCATGAGAATTGAACAAAAACCCATAGGAACTTATTACAAATTCAAAGACCGCCTATAGGTAGTCAACCCCTCGTAACTGCCGATTGCGAGCAACGGTCGAGAACTCCCGTACCCGATTATTATTATCGATTAAGACTACTTCTTGGCATTGATGTAACGAAGTATGACAATGCCAAGTGGGGGAGTAAGGAACCATAGTCGGAATTCGATACTCCTAGCTGATTAAATATGGACACTTAGCCAAAAGAACCTTTCCCTAATAATCGAAGTTGGTACTCACAAATGCCGGAGTATGGACTAAGTCAACCATTATTCCGGAGGAAATGCCTTTTGCATTCTTTAGGATGATCTTCTTCATCTTCTTGCTTAACATGTATCTAATCATGTTATCGTCTCCAATGCCTGTATCTACCCGATTCTTGTCCTGATGGCGACCCTCTTGGACCCGCCAATCACCATACAGTATGGAGAAAACCATACGCGGGTCAGACACCACAACCTTCTCAAACTCGTCAACCCATCGCAACTCTCGATTTCGAAAGAACTGCAAGTCTTAAGGTGATAGAAATCTCAAATTCCATTAGCTTTCTTGTTTTGTATCAAGTTCATTCAAGCTTTCCTTAAGGTTTAACTCGAAGAAGGTTGTAAGGGATTGCTGACATACACCCAAGGTATGTCTTGAGTGTCGTTGGTCTAAAATAGTGTTTAATAGAATGTTCAAGCATCAAGAATACTTGCCAACCTCCAATCTTTGACCATCGAAAATCGTTTAAGAATTTAATAGTAAATCTGAAAGCCTTAATTAGTACCCCAATTTGTGCAAGTAGATCCCTTCCTCCTCATTCTTCTTGGTTTGACATGACCTCGAAGTAGCAATTTTGATCACGGTTCAAAGATTTCTCGCTCCAGTCTACTAAAAATTGTGAATTTACAATCTTCTCCTTGTTTCTTATCTTAGAATATCCATCGTTCCTGGAGTTCCAGCCTTATTTATTCGATCCGGTTCCGAGAAATTTCTAGCCATAAGCTGCTACATTCTGCGAAAAGTCTTTGGATCGCATAGTCTTATGCCATTTTCTTTAAGCGAAGTCACAGATTCCTCGTGAATTCCAAAGATTCTATTTCCTGTTGTTGTTAGATTCTTGCACTCTTTGTTAAGAATCGTATGAAAGGCAATCAGGAGCCGACATGTTCGATTTCCTGCTTCCTGGCATCGGAGTAAGCAGGTAAGTTGATGCTAAGTGGGGGATGATTTCAACCCAATAAATGAAAGATGGAACTTTAATAATAAGGAAATGGTGAATCCTGTCGCGATAGAGGAGATACGTAGTGTCCGAGGACAGACATGACAATACTAAGAAGAATGGACCAAAACACATCGGAAGTAGGGAAATAGAACCGACAGGAACCCCATTAGCTGGATGGTTCTCCATTTGATGGAATTTAACGGAATTTCGGGGACGAAATTCTCATAAGTGGGGGAGAATTGTAACATCCTTAATTTTTTTCCCTAATATAATCATATATTTTATCAAATTAAATAATTAATTCTTGAAATCAAATTATTTGGGTGTTGGGTATTCTCACAAAAATATATTATGTTAATTGTGAAAGTATATTTAATTATATTTTCTTAAAAGTAGATTCATTTGAAGTAATTACTCTATTAAAAAAAAAATATATATATAATAATAATAATAGTAATAATACTAATAATAATAATAATAAATAAATAAATAAAAAGAAGAAAATAATAATAATAATAATAAATAAAAATAAAAAGAATAACAATAATAATAATAGCAATAATACTAATAAATAAAAAGAAAAAAAAATAATAATAGTAATAATAATAATACTAATAAATAAAAATAAAAAAAAATAAAAGAGGAAGGGGGTTCGAACAACCCCCCCAAATTCTCCTTCTTCATTGTCAAGGGCCGCCGGCCCTAAACCCCCCCCACCTCACTCTCTCTCTCACCGCCTCCACTGGGCCAGCCGTTCACCGCCGCTCGCTGTCCCTGCTGTGCCGCCAGCCACCGTCGCCCCTCATCTTCTTCACTGGTGCCTCCTTCCTCCCTAGTTCCCGTCCACATTGCCGCCACAAGCCACCCAACCAGCGAGCTAGCACCGGCGCCATCGCTGTTGTCTCCCTCTCCTTCTCACGCGATACACTATCTCTCTGTTCCCTATACCGTTCGCTCTATCCCTCTCGGTCTCGCACAGCCCAACCGCAGTTCACAGAGCCATACAACAAAAAAAAGGGGTTTGACCGAGTTGACTTTTCTCTCTTCTCTCTCACGGCTGCTTTCTTCAAGGTTGTAGCTCCAGCTGCCGTCACATGGCTAAGAAGAGGGGGAGGCCTCCTAAAACCCCCACCTCCACGTCTAAGAACAAAGATTCAGACACAAAGCCTCCTGCAGATGTAGAAGGCCTAGAACTCGATGTTGAAGATCTCTCTGAGATTGATAACTTGTCCCCCAAGAAAGCTCTAGCATGGATTGAGAAGCTTGATGATTTGAGATCGAAGATAAAGGAAAGGGTTGCTCTAGATGATCACACTGTTTTATCACCAGGAAAGGATGGTAACATCAACAGCAGTATTGATATCGTGAAGGACTTGGAAGCACTAGAACCAGATCAAAACCAGACTAAAAATAAGGATTCTACAGATCTGATCAATGAAAATCCTAAGCAGACTTTTGAGAAGGCCCCGAGTGTCTGGGATAACTTTGACATATCAAGATTAAGGAACGCAGGAGGGAAACCCAGTTTTCACCAACCAATCCTCAAAGAAGGAGTCTCTATTGGCTTGATAGAGCCTGCTGATATAGAGGATGAGATTTAATATTGGGAATCAGCCTTGGTCTGTTATGTTCTTGGATCGAAACCCCCTTATTCAGTTATGAGTGGTTATCTCAAGAAAGCTTGGGGGCAGAATGGTATTGATAAAATTCTGATGAATTCTGATGGCACTTTTGTTGTCAGATTCAACTCAGTAGAGGCAAGGAACACTGTCCTAGAAATAGGTATCTATCATTTTGATAAGAAACCTATTATTCTGGCTCCTTGGACTGGAAGATCAGGCACGAAGACTTTTATGGATAGATTTCCAGTTTGGATATAGTTTCCAAACCTGAGTCTTAAATTTTGGGGAGCTAAGGCACTTGGCAAGATAGCTAGCTTGGTTAGCACTCCTATAATGGTTGATCAAGTAACTCAAGAAAGGAACAAAATTAACTATGCTCGAGTTCTCATTGAGGTGGACCCTCCTGTTTTACCAGATGAGGTCTTTTTTGAAGATGAACATGGGAATATCACAACTCAGAAGGTGGTATATGAATGGAAACCTACCCTTTGTGCTAATTGCAATAACTATGGTCATGATGAGAAGATGTGTAGGAAGGGTGTTAAGAAGCAGTGGGTGGTTAAACAGAAACCAACTCAGAAGGAAGTTGACACTTTGGTTGATAGCCTGAAACTTCAAAGAAGTATTGATGAAGGCATTATACCTGCAGAGAATGTAGAGTCAGCAAAGGAGGCAGTGAATCAGGTCCTTGGTCCAGACAGTACTATTCTCAAGAAGGATAAGGAGGGTCACGGTCAGATGGTACCAGAGACAGGAAATCAAGTCCTTGGCAAGGGTAAGGAGGCTCAGGTTCAGGCAGTGCCAGGTGATGAAGGCTGGACAACAGTCACTAGAAGCAAAAGGACTCAGAATTTGCAGAAGGGGGAGACCTCTAAGCAGATTCCTCATGGATAGAATCTGTGCTTGGAATATTAGAGGGCTCAATAGCCCTCAGAAACAGCAAGATATTGCTGTTATGTATAGTAAGTATAAAATAGGTCTTTTTGCTATTCTTGAAAATAAATTAAGAAACCACTCCTTCCATACTGTCCAGAACAGAATAGCTTCAGGTTGGGGTTCTTTTCACAATCTGGACTTAAACCCTGTTGGTAGAATTTGGGTGATTTGGAAGCTTGATATGTTCAATGTTGTTATTGTGGCTAGATCAGAACAGTATGTGCAGTGTTTTGTCACAGAGAAAAAAAGTTTAAGGTCCTTCTTTGTTACTTTCATTTATGCATCTAATGATTCTGCTAGGAGAAAGAAGCTGTGGGAGGTTTTGAAGGGCATGAGTACTGTCATTGATAGTCCTTGGCTGGTGCTGGGGGATTTTAACACTTGCCTTGAACAGGAAGAAAAATTAGGAGGTAATCTTATTGATCCTAATGATCTAAGGATTTTAAGGATTGTGTTTTCTCATGTAATCTGTTTGATATGAATTCCAAAGGCTGCTTTTATACTTGGTCTAATAAGCAGTTTGGAGGGGATAGGATTATTTCTAAACTAGATAGGGCTATGATCAATCACCATTGGTGTAATGCTTGGCCAAACTCCTTTGCTGATTTCCATTAGCCAGGAACCTCTGATCACTCTCCCATCCTCATTGACTGGGGTTGTGATTATCTGCCTAGACAATCAAGTTTCAAATTTTTTAACATGTGGGCTGAGCATGAGGATTTTTCTGCAATTGTTCATGCAGTGTGGTCTGTGGATATTGAAGGTAGTATGATGTATCAAATATGCAGGAAACTATTCTTTCTCAGGAAACACCTCAGTCAGCTGAATAGAGATCATTTCTCTAACATTGATAACAAAGAGGAAGACCTTAGAAACAGATTGAATATAGTTTAGCAGGAACTTACTTGTAGACCTGATGATTTGATCTTACAGAAAGCTAAAAAAGACCTCGTTAATCAATATAATGGTGTGAGGACTGCTGCAGAATTGTTCCTGAGACAGAAAGCCAAATTGCTCTGGTTGAAAGATGGTGATGCAAATACTAAAATTTTTCACCAATCCATTAAGAAGAGGTTGTATCACAATCGTGTTCTGAATATCACTAAATCTGATGGTTCTGCTATTTCTGATCCTATCTTAATTCACAAGGAATTCCAGTGCTTTTATGAGGAACTCTTCAAAAGCAAGAATGGGAATTGTGATGTCAGTGCTACCATCATTGCTGAAGGTAACATCCTGAGCCCTGAGGATCAAATTAACTTGATAAAGCCCTTCAGTGATCATGAAATTGAGCAGGCTATGTTCTCTATTCATAAGGATAAATCTCCTGGACCTGATGGCTATGGTGCTGGGTTTTTTCAGAAAACTTGGGACATTATAGGACCTGACTGCTGCAATGCTATTAAAGGTTTCTTTGCTACTGGCCATATGTTGACAGAGCTGAATATCACTGATTTGGTAATGATTCCTAAGCTTGATGAGCCTAATCTTGTAACTCAATTCAGACCTATTGCATGTTGTAATACATTGTAGAAATGCATCAGTAAGCTTCTATGTGCAAGGTTAAATCTGGTTTTGCCAAGCATTATCCAGGATAACCAAACAGCCTTTGTGCAGAATAGGAATATCATTCAGAATATTCTTATGACTCAAGAGCTTCTCAGACTCTATGGCAGAAGAAGAATCTCCCCAAGATGCATGATGAAAATTGACTTTAGGAAGGCCTACGATACAGTGGAATGGTGCTTTATTTCTAATATGTTAAAGGCTCTCAGATTCCCAGATAAGTTCATTCAGTGGATTATGGCTTGTGTGACTAGTGTTTCTTATGCAATTGTTCTGAATGGGATCAGAGGTAACAGGTTTAAAGGCTCTAGAGGGTTAAGACAGGGTGATCCTGTTTCTCCCCTCCTCTTTGTAGTGGTGATGGAATTTTTGACTAGATCTTTTCAGTTTGCTACAAGACAGAGGAATTTTAGATTCCATCCTCTTTGTAAGGATCTGAAGCTTGTCAATTTGGTTTTTGCTGATGATTTAATGCTGTTTTGCAAAGCTCACCCAGCAAGTGTGAGGATAATGAATACTGTGCTCCAGGATTTTGCTAATAAGGTTGGCCTTGAGGCAAATCTTGAAAAATCTTCTATTCTAATGGCTGGTGTAAATCAGGAAAGACAAGAAGAGCTGATGCATATCACTGGTTTTCTAAAAGGTTCTTTCCCTTTTAGATACTTAGGTTTGCCAATATCAGCTAAGAAATGGAATGTAGCCTCTTGTAGTATTTTGATTGATAAAGTGACCAAAAGAGTGCAGTATTGGAAGTCAAGGAATTTATCTTATCAGGGAAGGGTGTGCTTGGTTAACTCAGTTCTCCTCAGCCTGCATTCATACTGGGCTTCAGTATTTATTATACCTAAAGCTGTTCTTAAGGGAATTGAAAAGGTCTGCAGGTCTTTTCTGTGGGGTGTTAATGATGCTGGAAATATGCATGCTAATGTGGCCTGGAATAAGGTTTGCAAGAGTAAAAGACATGGTGGCCTGAACATTAAAGATAGTATCTTGTGGAACAAGGCAGCTCTTGGCAAGCGAATATGGGACTTAGCTTCAAAAAAGGATTGTCTCTGGGTCAGATGGGTGCACACTATTTATCTCAAAGATCAGGACCTGTGGTCTTGTAATGTTTCTGCTGGTGCAAGCTGGCATTGGAAGCAACTAATGAAGATTAGAGACTCTTTTAGCCTGGCTTATAATTCTGATCAGTGGCTTTATTCTCATGATGGCATCTATACTATCAGATCAGGTTATGATTTTCTGCTAGGCCAACAACATCCTTTTCCTTTGTGGAAATTTGTTTGAAATTCAGCAAATGTACCAAAGCACTGCTTTATCACTTGGCTTGCTGTCCAGGATAGATTGATGACCCTGGATCGTGTGAGGAGATTCTCACATGCCCCAAATCATTGCTGCCTTTGTTTCTCAGCTGAGGAATCAAGGAATCATATGCTGTTTGAGTGTAATTGGAGTAGGGGATTGGTTGATCTCTGTTGTACTTGGTTCTGCATTGATACTTGGCCTTACAAATTTCATAATTGGACCAGATGGCTACTGTAACATCTGCCATTTGACTCACTTCAACAAGTCCCTAATTAAGAAAATTGCTTTAACCTAATTAATTAAAGAATTAATTTAAAAGAGTTTTGATTTCTTGATGTGTTCTTACTTGATTGACTTGTGGGTGTGTGACTTTGTATGCTTGATTGTTATGTTTGTTTGAGATTTTGTTTTCTTAATCGGTTCTATGATTTTATGGTTTAAGATGGAAATTATTTTCTCTAAGTTTCAAAGGATCAAGTCCAACCACCTCTAGAAACCCTAATCGATGAGTGAAACCCTAATCAAGCTCCTAATCCTCGATTAAGCGCTTAATCACTCTCTTAAACCCTAAATCCTTTTGATTAGTGAGTTAATCCAAAATTAGTTTTTCTTAAACCCAAGATTAAGTTTTTGATTAGTGCCTTAATCCTTGATTAAGCTTTAATTACTAAGGATTAGTGGACTAAACCTAGATTAATTAACCTAATCCTACCCTAATCATGATTAGAACCCTAATTAGTGCCTTAAACCTAATTAAGCTAATCCACCCCACCTTAATCACCCTATGGCCGAATGGCCATGTGCTTGACCAAGCCACCAAGCTTACTTGCATGGTTGCCAAGTAGTATGCCCTTTTAGTCAAACCATGACATCATCACCATGACATAAGCATGACATAAGAAGGAAAAAAAAAGTGAAGAGAAGGAAGGGAGGAGGAAGGTGGCCGTGAGGGCCTTGAGGCAAAACTTGGTCTCCAAGTTTATGCCTTAATCCCTAAGTATTGCAAATATACCCTCCATGCAAACCCTTTTTGGCAATTAAGAAAAAGTAGAGGAGAATAAGGAAGGGACCAAACCGTGTGAGACCAAGAGAGTTCATTTCCATTCCTTCATTCCTCATTCTTGCTTCTTCACCATTTCTTTCTTTCTCTCAACAAACTACAACACCAACACACAACAACAACACAAAACCGTGAGGAAGAAAGAGTGATTCAAACCCAAACACTTTCCTTGTTTCCATTTCTTTTCCAAAGCCAAACACAAAACACCAAGAGAACCATCAAACTCTTGGTGAAAAAGAAAAGAGAGAGAGAGGCCGAATTGCAAAGGAGAAGAACCAAGCCTCAACACCTTGAAATCTTCATGATTTAAGCTAGATCAAGCTAAACTAGTGAAGAAGAGAAGGAGAAAACCATGGACCTTAGGAAGAACACATGAACCGTGAGGAGAGAAGGAGAGATCAAAGGAAATTGGACTTGAATTCTTAAAATTTTTTTTTAATTAAGTAAGAATTTGTCTCATGAACTTAAAAGCTTCAAACCTTTTCTTTGATTCTTGTTCACTTTCATTCTTTCTTTCTAAATTTTGATTTTTGTTTGAGAAAGTGTGATGCATGTGTGTTTTTGTGGTGGATCTAGTGATTTCCTTTACATGCATGTTGATCCTTTGAACTTGATCTTAAAGTTTTGTTAAGAAAATGTTTTCTTCATGATCTTGAGTTTTCTCTTTGATTTCTTGAAAATGTTTTGGAAGAGGATTTGATTTAAAGTTTTCATGAAATTTTTTTCAAGGATCTAGTGTTTGTAACTTCATGCATGCCACGATCTATACCTGATCTATGATGTACTTGATGATTTCTTTTATGTTAGCCACGGTTCTATGTTGTTATGCATGTAAGTTTGATTTTCTTTTGATTGATCCTTTACATGTTGTGGCCTTGAGGTTTAGTGATGCTTTAAGTGAATGACATTTATGTGATGGTTGTGATTTTGAAGTGTTGGTCACGGTTTCACATGCTAAATTAAAAAGATTAAGATTTTCTTAAGTTTGGTTGATGAATATGTGATTTACTTGAACTTTAAGTTGATTTTGTGTGTTACGTGTGAGATCTAAATTGTCTAGGAACTCATGTGATGCCCACGGTTTCATGTAGAATGCATGCTAGGATTATGTTTTTACTGCTCAATGAATTATGTGAAATTGTTGATTGAATCTAGGGTTGTTCTCAAGTCTTGAATCCTTGGAAATGTTTTTGAGAAAACCTATTTAAGGTCACGGTTTAGACCTTAATTTTTAAGTTGAATTCTCTTAATTGTATATGTGTTCATGACATGAAATTACATGTTGATTTGTGAAGTTATTCCTTGAAGAAATGATTTTCTAAACAAGCCGTGATGCATACGGTTTTGACATAATTAAAGTGTAATAAGATGAAGTTTTGCTAAGATGAATTAATTAAGTAAAAGATAAGTGAAAATGTGACTAAGAGTATGTGTGATGCATGATTTGATTTGTGCACCCTTAAGTGTTAGATTTTCCTCATTTGATTGAGCTATATGTATGGATAAGCTTGTGAACATGTTTATGTGCAACTTGATGGCTTGTGATTGTGAAATGTTTAGAATGAAAGAATGTTTGTTGGATTTGTGTTGCTTGAATACCTTGCTGCCCTCATGAAGATTTAAGTGTTTGAACTTGGTGAATTATTGATTTAAGTGTCTATTGGATTGTTTTCAAGATGCTTGATTTATCTATGTGTTTGAATTGGTTTTCAACCATGGAAAATGAGTTTTGAACTTAGGACATAATGCTGCCCAGAATTTCCTAAGTTATATTTCTTGTTTAAAGTGTTTTTGAAAGTGTTTTTAAGTTGAGCCTTTATGAGTACTTGATCTGAGACACAATTGGTTTTAAAAGTGCGATTTTTCGGTGTTTTTAGAATTGAACTCAATGCTGTCCAAGAAGGACCAGCAAAGAAACTTTTATTTGAATAAATTTAATTGATTATTTTCTCATGATTTCAAAGCATAAGAGTTAGTGTTTGACTTGGGACAAGTTTGAGTTAAAGAGAATTGACGTTTCGGTTTTAAATGAAAACAATGTTCGAATTTTCTTAAGTTGTCTTAAGAATAACTTTAAGAATAATAAGTAAATAAAGTTTAACACTCACATATCTATCTTTTGGGACTTGAAAGAAGTTGGAGTCGGGCAGACGAGGAAGGAAGCGAATCACTCGGGACTTGTAGATTCGGTAACTGCGAATCCAGGTGAGAGAGAAGTTATCCTAAGACGCTTTGGTGTCTAGTGAGTATGCTAGGACACTCCGTACTCTCTCAAAGTCGGAGTAAAGGTCTATCGAAGTTAGTAGTATACCCGATAAATTGTGTGATTGTTTGTATCGTGGTATACGAAGACTCAGACCTATACCATTACATGGTACTGATTGATATATACAATTGTTTATGCTAAGATGTATTGTTATGAAATTGTCATTGCATGAGCATATTGCATCATCCCGCGACATAAGATAGGAATAGAAAAGACATAGAAAACTGTAAGAAATTCCCTGACGATTAGAGCGAAACTTTAAGGGGTGGAACACGTGATGGAACCGGATGATGCTGATACGCCGAGTACGTGGAACGAGCTGATGCTGTGACGACGACGCTTTGGACGTGAACGCCATGAGTGCTGAGTTCTATGATGATAGTTTCCACGTGGTTGTAGCCATGTGTTGAGATAGCCTCCATATGGTCGTAGCCATATGTTGAGTGAGAATGATTTGGGATAGGTCGGAGCCTATCTATCGATGTTTGATGGATATCCCGCATATGGTCGGAGCCGTATGCTGATGGTGATTCTGAGTGGGTCGTAGCCCTTCAAAAGGATGATTAATGTTCCGCATATAGTCGTAGCTATATGGCGAGGTTGATTCTGATTGGGTTGTAGCCCATCAGACAAGTTGTGGATATCCTGCATACTGGTTGGAGCCGTATGCCGAAATGATTCAGGATGGGTCGGAGCCCATCAGAGACAGTGGTCGAGTCCCACAGAAGCATTCCGCATATAGTCGGAGCTGTATGGCGGAGATGACTTAGGAGGGGTCGACGTTAGGACAGAAAAGTATAACCCCACGACCTTGAAACCCTAACCCGAAGTAGTGGAGAGGAAGATACTCCTGAATTACCCTTGTGGTGTTCAGCTGGATGATTAAGATAGGGGACGACAATGACGGTGATTCGTCAAGAAGCCTTGAGAAGTCTGTCTAGGTGGGAAAAACCATAGGGGCCCTGGCTGAACCAGTCGGAGCTGGTCACTCAGTGGTGTGGACGAAGTACCACATGTACACTAGACAGAGGACTGACACCCCCTTGACTAATTCTTGATCAGTGAGAGGGATGCTCAAACACGGCCGGATGAGGTTATTTTTTTATTTTCCCGGGCTGTTATTTTATGAATGCATTCACTTTGCCATCCAGTAAAAGCCGGTGTGGTTAGAGATCCTGTACTCCTGATTGCTTCCGACTAGGTGGATGGATTCCGAGGAGATGTAGACCTGAGACCTAAAACTATAAAGCCTGAATTCCTGATGATATGGACTCGAGATATGTGAACGAGAGGACTTCTTCTAGACGAGACAAACTAATCAAGAGACTTCGACTTTGCGAGACGAGTGGTTAAAGAGATTCAGTTTTACGAGATAATTGATTTAGGGATTCCCTCAAGCGAGAGATAAAAGATTAGACAATGCGACGATTGCATTGCATCTTCATGCATCTTATATAATTGCCTACTATATTGTTTGTTGTATTGTTTGTTATGTTCTGGTATGCGTCGCTAGTGTAATTCCAAGAAGTCGATGGGAGTAATTCCATTCGGATAACTTACTCTCTCAACTTCTTGTGCACATGTGACTATAAATCTTCGACTCTAAAAGACGGCGGAGCTAGTGATGCTACTCCTGGAGGAAGGACCTACTGATCGTGATGTGCTGACGAGAGGGCTACTGTTAGACGACAAGGATTGCTGTGGAGGACTTACGCTGTGGATCGAGAAAAGCTTCTGCTAGTAGTTATAACTAGGTTCCTCGATGGACCCTTGCTGATATGTATCAAGTGTACCCCTTTTCTTTTGAAATATTTTGGTAAGAACAATGTTATGTAAGAATGGCACCGCTGACCTATGGTGACCACTTTTTGAAAGAACCTTTACGATCTGTTTCCTAAACTGTTTTCGAAAGGCTGTCGTAGTCCGACAGACGAACTGTTTTAAGAAAATCAAACGTGTTTTCCAAGTAACCAAATGTTTTATTCTTTTATTCAAAGCGAGTTTTTAATATCAAACTGTTTTCGGAAACTTCCGCAAATGTTTTTGAGAAGAAGGATTTTAAAAGTAATACCTTGTTTTGGGAAACTCGATAGTCGAGTGTTGTTCCTGTTTAAAAAAAAATTTCCCTATTTTTCCTAAAAGAATTAATTAACATTTGATGAGTGTTTATTTCGAGTTTTCCAAATCGGGGTGTTACAGCTGCAGCATAGTTTCAGGGAGAAAATTAGAAGGAAATGTGTCTATTTGCTCTTTGCTTCTTTTATCTACCACATATGGATAGAGAGGAACAATAGAGTTTTCAAGAATGTTAGCCAGAATACTTTCCATACTTTTAGATTAGTTAGGAAGGAGGTTTCTTATAGAATTTCAATTTGGTTTCCAACTTTTAGAAATTGGCATAATAAAGCTCTATCAAATAGGATATGTATTGAGCTATAGTGTTTTTCAGGCACTTATTAAGGTGAACCCTTCATAGAAGGTGGCATTTCATTAAGTGTTTGAGCATAGTTTTGGCATTAGAACCCTTCCTAGAAGGTGGCTAATGGCTTATCTATGGCTTGTTAGGTGTATTTGCATTTTGCTTGTGGTAATGAATTTTCTACTTACCAAAAAAAATGAAAATAAAAAGAATAACAATAATAATAATAGCAATAATACTAATAAATAAAAAGAAAAAAAATAATAGTAATAATAATAATAATAATAATACTAATAAATAAAAATAAAAATAAAATAAAAGAGGAAGGGGGTTCGAACAACCCCCCCAACTTCTCCTTCTTCATTGTCAAGGGTCGCCGGCCCTAAACCCCCCCCCCCACCTCACTCTCTCTCTCACCACCTCCACTGGGCCAGCTGTTCACCGCCGCTCGCTGTCCCTGCTGTGCCGCCAGCCACCGCCGCCCCTCATCTTCTTCACTGGTGCCTCCTTCCTCCCTAGTTCCCGTCCACGTTGCCGCCACAAGCCACCCAACGTCGTCGCTGTTGTCTCCCTCTCCTTCTCACGCGATACACTATCTCTCTGTTCCCTATACCGTTTGCTCTATCCCTCTCGGTCTCGCACAGCCCAACCGCGGTTCACAAAGCCACCATCACCATCGAAGGAGTCGCGATTTCCAGGGTCCAAATCGCTGCAACCCACCATCGCAGTGCTCCTTTTCTTCCTCCTCCTTCTCGCAGGCTCTCTTGGGTCTTCTCCCTTCGCACCGCCATCACTGCTTTGTGGAAGAGGGCTCGCAAACCACTGATCACCGCCGTCGTTCGTTGTTGCTGCAGCCTCCACGAATCGGACAGCCGCCACCGTGACCCACCCCCGGCAACAGATCGCGAACTTCTCCTCTAGCCGCCATAGCCTCTCCCTCTCTTGTTCTTGGTCCAGCCGCCACTGTTGTTGTTGTTGAAGGGCTCGCGATTCTCACCGGAGCTGTTATCGCCACCCGTGGCTGTGCCGAGTTCGTGCCGGGTGCCCGAAGCTCGATGCTCCTGCCCTGGTCCAGCCAAGGATCGTCCCCGCCACTCACCGACGTTGACCGCCGTCGACCCGTTCCTCACCTCGGGACACTAAAGCTTCACGGATCGCCGCTCCCTCTCCGAAGTTAAGGTTATCCCTTTATTTTCGTTAATCGAGGTAAGGGGTTCTTTACCTTGCTTTAGGGAGTATTTTCTAATTAGTATATAATACTTGCTAAGAATATGTGGGTATGCTTATAACTGATTATTCGGTAATTAATTTAAATTAAATATAAAGTAAGAAAGTAAATAAAATGAACTATAAATTGATACTTGGATTTGAGTATGCAGGCTAAGTGTTATATGTTATCATGTATGTTTATTTGAAGAACAGGAACTCTAGTTATTAATTGTGAATGATTATAAATGATTATTGTTCTGTATGTCTGGCTGAATTGTGATGTTTGTGTGCTAAATGTGTATCGTATAATGAATTGAATAATTGAATAATAAATAAAGGAAAGTAAGTATGTATGAGATGTAAACTAGAATGAGAACTAAGGAACTGAAAGAGTTAAAAATGTCATGGCATAAACATAGGGAATTGAAAATATAAAGTGTGGAAATTGTTGTGTATGCGTGTATAATGTGTGTTGAAGGACGAATGAGATAACAAGTTAATAATGAAAGTCAAGAGAGAAAAGGATAATTATAAAGAAAACTAAAGAAGTGAAACGATAATAAATGAAAAGAATAACTAAATAATATAAACAGAATGAGAATGAAAATAGTAAAAGGATACTTGTCACAGGTTAGGTCAGGAGGACCTGGTCGTAAGACCCTGTGGCCAATTGATAAAAGAATTAATAAAAGAATGGGCCAACGCAGGTTAGATCGTGGGATCTGGTCGTAAGACCCTGTGGCCAACGCAGGTTAGATAGTATGATCTGGTTGTGAGACCCTATGACGCAGGTTAGGTCGAAAGATCTGGTCGTGAGACCCTGTGACATAGGTTAGGTCATATGAATCTGGTTGTTAGACCCTGTGGATAGATGATAAAGGAAATGTTTGGTGCAGGTTAGGTCGGTGGGCCTGGTCGTGAGACCCTGTAGCCAAATTAATAAAAAGAAAGAAGTAAAGAAAGATTAAAAAGAAAGAAAAAATGAAATAAAGAAAGAATACAAGGAAGAAAGAGAAGAAAACAATAAAAATATAAAAGAAAAAAAAATAAAGAGAAAATTGAAAGATAATATGATGTGAGTGAGAGAAAAGAGAATCAACAGTGCATGAGAAAGATAAAAGAGCAAAGGATATGGGTTTAAGAATGGCTAAGGGAACTATTGTTTGTGTGTGATGCATGCTTGGTTTGATGATTGAAAATATGTGTTACGTGCTAAATGTGTTTGACTTAGTAGGTCATTATGTTTAGTTAGGAACTACTTTCTACTTCATGTGTAAAGCTCACCCTTACAACCATTTTTCAGGTTTTGAGATTGGAGCTTACACAGTTTCTGGCCGAGCAGGTTGAACCTCCACTACGTGGAGTATCTGTTTATTATTTACGAGTGGACTGCAGTTTTAGATATATTAAAAATTACGATTTTGTAGATTTAAAATATGTATTAGTTGTACGCCCTATTTGAGATATTCAGGGCATTAGGATCTATTTCTGGTTAATATTTAAACGTTTTATGTTTTAAAGTTTGCTGGACTGAACAGGGTAAACAGGTACAAAATTGGAAATTTTGGGAAAGTCCGAAAAACAGAGGAAACTCTGTCTGTTTTTTTTCGGAAAAATATTCGTAAGTATTTTAATTTAAAAAGAAATTTTCAATTTCCATTTTTATAAAATCCTAATTTAACTAAATAATTGTGAGGGTGCTACATTATGGTATCAGAGCAGTTTTTCCTCGGCCTTTGGAGTTTGAACTCATAACTCCTGTGGTTACTCAGCAAGCGAGTAACCAATAGATAGAGTCAAGTCTTATGTTAATTAACTAGATGGATTAATATAGAAGCATATAGGTAAGTACGCTTAGTTGAGTATGAACTCATTCCTATATATATATATGTATATATATATATATGTGTGTGTGCCTAAACTTATTTTATTTTCAGAATCAAACCTCATGGCACGGAGGCGTGCTGATAATGATAGGATTGCCCAGATTCTGGAAAATCTAGTTCAGCAGAACCAGAATCAGACGGAAGCAGTCACTGCTGCTGCAAATGCAGCTGCAGCAGCGGTAGCAGCAGTAAATCAATATGCCCAAGCACGTCCAGCTCTAGCCGAAATTGATTGGCTTGCACGATTTAGGAAAAACGAACCGCCTAGGTTCGAAGGAGGTTATAATCCGGATGGAGCTCAGGGATGGCTTCAAGAATTGGAAGATTTTCCGCACAATGTCGCCACCCGTTGAGCAGAAAGTCCCCTTGGCAACTTACATGCTTAGCGGAGAAGCAGAACATTGGTGGGAACATCAGAGAAGGAGTTTAGAAGCAGCCAATCAGATGATCACTTGGGATCTATTTAAGACCCGCTTCCTTGGGAAGTATTTTCCTGAGGATGTTAGAAGGGAAAAGGATCTACTGTTTCTTAAGCTGGAACAAGGGAGTCTGAGTGTCGGTGAATATGCGGCACAATTCGAGGATTTGATTCGGTACTCCAGTGGTTACAGAGATGCAAATGAGCGAGCTAAATGCATTAAGTTTGAATTTGGTCTCCGGGACGATATTCGACTTGCTTTTGAATACCAGAATATTTCAGATCTCTCTCATCTGGTCAATATGGCGAGCACTTATGAGAAAGGGCTCAAGAGGAAGGCGGATGCAGATCGGAACAAGATAATACATGGGTCAGAAGGTTCCAGCAAAGGCAAGGAACTGGCCCAGGAATCAGATCCATACACTAACATTGGCGCCGAAACCATGGCTCCAGAAGCTGCAAACATGAATATGGATGCCCCGAGAACTAGGCCACCATGTCCACATTGTGGAAAGTTCCATAACCGTAAATGTTGGATGTTTAGGCAGCATAGGCGGGAAGGTCTTTGTTTCCATTGTGGACAATCTGGTCACCGTGCTGCAAAATGTCCTATGAACGCCCTGGAGAAAGGAGACAGTCTCGGTTGACGCACGAAAGGCTAGAAGGAACGAATAAACTGATCCAAGGTACTTTTTATATTAATAATGTACCAATAGTTTATTTAAAATGTCTGCGCTTAGTATAGCTTAAAAGGTGTTCGATTTCATTAACACGTTCTGAATAAAACTGGACTAATCAACTTAATAATTCTTAAGAGCGATAGATTTTCTAAGCAGGATAGAATTAACCCAAGTAGATTTCCATTCGAATTCTTTGCACAGGATTAGGGAAGGAACTTGGGATTAAAGCGAAATGAAGAGGCATTAAGCCCATATATGTTAGGGGTAGAGTGGTAGATTGTAGTCACCTCATGAGAATTGAACAAAAACCCATAGGAACTTATTACAAATTCAAAGACCGCCTATAGGTAGTCAACCCCTCGTAACTGCCGATTGCGAGCAACGGTCGAGAACTCCCGTACCCGATTATTATTATCAATTAAGACTACTTCTTGGCATTGATGTAACGAAGTATGACAATGCCAAGTGGGGGAGTAAGGAACCATAGTCGGAATCCGATACTCCTAGCTGATTAAATCTGGACACTTAGCCGAAAGAACCTTTCCCTAATAATCGAAGTTGGTACTCACAAATGCCGGAGTATGGACTAAGTCAACCATTAGTCCGGAGGAAATGCCTTTTGCATTCTTTAGGATGATCTTCTTCATCTTCTTGCTTAACATGTATCTAATCATGTTATCGTCTCCAATGCCTGTATCTACCCGATTCTTGTCCTGATGGCGACCCTCTTGGACCCGCCAATCACCATACAGTATGGAGAAAACCATACGCGGGTCAGACACCACAACCTTCTCAAACTCGTCAACCCATCGCAACTCTCGATTTCGAAAGAACTGCACGTCTTAAGGTGATAGAAATGTCAAATTCCATTAGCTTTCTTGTTTTGTATCAAGTTCATTCAAGCTTTCCTTAAGGTTTAACTCGAAGAAGGTTGTAAGGGATTGCTGACATACACCCAAGGTATGTCTTGAGTGTCGTTGGTCTAAAATAGTGTTTAATAGAATGTTCAAGCGTCAAGAATACTTGCCAACCTCCAATCTTTGACCATCGAAAATCGTTTAAGAATTTAATAGTAAATCTGAAAGCCTTAATTAGTACCCCAATTTGTGCAAGTAGATCCCTTCCTCCTCATTCTTCTTGGTTTGACATGACCTCGAAGTAGCAATTTTGATCACGGATCAAAGATTTCTCGCTCCAGTCTACTAAACATTGTGAATTTACAATCTTCTCCTTATTTCTTATCTTAGAATATCCATCGTTCCTGGAGTTCCAGCCTTATTTATTCGATCCGGTTCCGAGAAATTTCTAGCCATAAGCTGCTACATTCTGCGAAAAGTCTTTGGATCGCATAGTCTTATGCCATTTTCTTTAAGCGAAGTCACAGATTCCTCGTGAATTCCAAAGATTCTATTTCCTGTTGTTGTTAGATTCTTGCACTCTTTGTTAAGAATCGTAAGAAAGGCAATCAGGAGCCGACATGTTTGATTTCCTACTTCCTGGCATCGGAGTAAGCAAGTAAGTTGATGCTAAGTGGGGGATGATTTCAACCCAATAAATGGAAGATGGAACTTTAATAATAAGGAAATGGTGAATCCTGTCGCGAAAGAGGAGATACATAGTGTCCGAGGACAGACATGACAATACTAAGAAGAATGGACCAAAACACATCGGAAGTAGGGAAATAGAACCGACAGGAACCCCATTAGCTGGATGGTTCTCCATTTGAGGGAATTTAACGGAATTTCGGGGACGAAATTCTCATAAGTGGGGGAGAATTGTAACATCCTTAATTTTATTCCCTAATATAATCATATATTTTATCAAATTAAATAATTAATTCTTGAAATCAAATTATTTGGGTGTTGGGTATTCTCATAAAAATATATTATGTTAATTGTGAAAGTATATTTAATTATATTTTCTTAAAAGTAGATTCATTTGAAGTAATTACTCTATTAAAAAAATATATATATATATATATATATAATAATAATAATAGTAATAATACTAATAATAATAATAAATAAATAAATAAATAAATAAAAAGAAGAAAATAATAATAATAAAAATAAATAAAAATAAAAAGAATAACAATAATAATAATAGCAATAATACTAATAAATAAAAAGAAAAAAAATAATAGTAGTAATAATAATAACAATAATACTAATAAATAAAAATAAAAAAAAAATAAAAGAGGAAGGGGGTTCGAACAACCCCCCCAACTTCTCCTTCTTCATTGTCAAGGGCCGTCGGCCCTAAACCCCCCCCCCCCACCTCACTCTCTCTCTCACCGCCTCCACTGGGCCAGCCATTCACCGCCGCTCGCTGTCCCTGCTGTGCCGCCAGCCACCGCCGCCCCTCATCTTCTTCACTGGTGCCTCCTTCCTCCCTAGTTCCCGTCCACGTTGCCGCCATAAGCCACCCAACCGGCGAGCTAGCACCGGCGTCGTCGCTGTTGTCTCCCTCTCCTTTTCACGCGATACACTATCTCTCTGTTCCCTATACCGTTCGCTCTATCCCTCTCGGTCTCGCACAGCCCAACCGCGGTTCACAGAGCCACCATCACCGTCGAAGGAGTCGCGATTTCCAGGGTCCAAATCGCTGCAACCCACCATCGCAGTGCTCCTCTTCTTCCTCCTCCTTGTCGCAGGCTCTCTTGGGTCTTCTCCCTTCGCACCGCCATCACTGCTTTGTGGAAGAGGGCTCGCAAACCACTGATCACCGCCGCCGTTCGTTGTTGCTGCAGCCTCCACGAATCGGACAGCCGCCACCGTGACCCACCCCCGACAACAGATCGCGAACTTCTCCTCTAGCCGCCATAGCCTCTCCCTCTCTTGCTCTTGGTCCATCCGCCACTGTTGTTGTTGTTGAAGGGCTCGCGATTCTCACCGGAGCCGTTATCGCCACCCGTGGCTGTGCCGAGTTCGTGCCGGGTGCCCGAAGCTCGATGCTCCTGCCCTGGTCCAGCCAAGGATCGTCCCCGCCACTCACCGACGTTGACCGTCGTCGACCCGTTCCTCACCTCGGGACACTAAAGCTTCACGGATCGCCGCTCCCTCTCCGAAGTTAAGGTTATCCCTTTATTTTCGTCAATCGAGGTAAAGGGTTCTTTACCTTGCTTTTGGGAGTATTTTCTAATTAGTATATAATACTTGCTAAGAATATGTGGGTATGCTTATAACTGATTATTCGGTAATTAATTTAAATTAAATATAAAGTAAATAAAATGAACTATAAATTGATATTTGGATTTGAGTATGCAGGCTAAGTGTTATATGTTATCATGTATGTTTATTTGAAGAACAGGAACTCTAGTTATTAATTGTGAATGATTATAAATGATTATTGTTCTGTATGTCTGGCTGAATTGTGATGTTTGTGTGCTAAATGTGTATCGTATAATGAATTGAATAATTGAATAATAAATAAAGGAAAGTAAGTATGTATGAGATGTAAACTAGAATGAGAACTAAGGAATTGAAAGAGTTAAAAATGTCATGGCATAAACTTAGGGAATTGAAAATATAAAGTGTGGAAATTGTTGTGTATGCGTGTATAATGTTTGTTGAAGGACGAATGAGATAACAAGTTAATAATGAAAGTCAAGAGAGAAAAGGATAATTATAAAGAAAACTAAAGAAGTGAAACGATAATAAATGAAAAGAATAACTAAATAATATAAACAGAATGAGAATGAAAATAGTAAAAGGATACTTGTCACAGGTTAGGTCGGGAGGACCTGGTCGTAAGACCCTGTGGCCAATTGATAAAAGAATTAATAAAAGAATGGGCCAACGCAGGTTAGATCGTGGGATCTGGTCGTAAGACCCTATGGCCAACGCAGGTTAGATAGTATGATCTGGTTGTGAGACCCTATGACGCAAGTTAGGTCGAAAGATCTGGTCGTGAGACCCTGTGACATAGGTTAGGTCATATGAATCTGGTTGTTAGACCCTGTGGATAGATGATAAAGGAAATTTTTGGTGCATGTTAGGTCGGTGGGCCTGGTCGTGAGACCCTGTAGCCAAATTAATAAAAAGAAAGAAGTAAAGAAAGATTAAAAAGAAAGAAAGAATGAAATAAAGAAAGAATACAAGGAAGAAAGAGAAGAAAACAATAAAAATATAAAAGAAAAAAATAAAGAGAAAATTGAAAGATAATATGATGTGAGTGAGAGAAAAGAGAATCAACAGTGCATGAGAAAGATAAAAGAGCAAAGGATATGGGTTTAAGAATGGCTAAGGGAACTATTGTTTGTGTGTGATGCATGCTTGGTTTGATGATTGAAAATATGTGTTACGTGCTAAATGTGTTTGACTTAGTAGGTCATTATGTTTAGTTAGGAACTACTTTCTACTTCATGTGTAAAGCTCACCCTTACAACCATTTTTCAGGTTTTGAGATTGGAGCTTACACAGTTTCTGGTCGAGCAGGTTGAACCTCCACTACGTGGAGTATCTGTTTATTATTTACGAGTGGACTGCAGTTTTAGATATATTAAAAATTACTATTTTGTAGATTTAAAATATGTATTAGTTGTACGCCCTATTTGAGATATTCAGGGCATTAGGATCTGTTGCTGGTTAATATTTAAACGTTTTATGTTTTAAAGTTTGCTGGACTGAACAGGGTAAACAGGTACAAAATTGGAAATTTTGGGAAAGTCCGAAAAACAGAGGAAACTCTGTCTGTTTTTTTTTCGGAAAAATATTCGTAAGTATGTTAATTTAAAAAGAAATTTTCAATTTCCATTTTTATAAAATCCTAATTTAACTAAATAATTGTGAGGGTGTTACAATTTTCACCCAATCCAGGTCATTTCCACCTATTAGGCCACGGTTGACACCCGTTAGGACTAAAACATAATTTTAACTCTTTTACTTCCACTTGTACTCTTTCCCTTTGATATTCCTTTATTATTTGTGCAGCATGATTGATCCATTGGGTACACCCGCCTAACGGGTCATTTACGGGGCCTAATAGGTCATTTTCACCTGGATGGGTCATTTGGACCTAATGGGTAACTTGTCACCTAACAGGGCACCTAATGGGTCGGTGTGTCCCAAGGATCAATCATAGCTGCAACTTATTCACTTTTATAATTCAATTTAGTTACATTCAGGCTATTCATCACTTATATGCTCATCGGTCTATTCCAACTTTCAATTTAAACATAAAAACAAGGATTCTCAAGCATTATACAACTTTCACATAACATCAAGTATACACATACATAGTCACATTTAACATCGAGCACATTTAGCATTTAGTCACAATTATAAATATTTAGCACCAAATGTATTCAACAAACAATTAGCAACGAGTATATGCATTTAATTCCAAGTATTACTAAGGGTTCATTTCATTTAATGGTATAGACAACATACTATTATTCTTCACTAGCCTAGAATTTTATAATGACCAAATAAACACATAACTCTTAGCAAGCTACTATATACTAATTAGAGACCCCTTTTCTAGGACAAGCCAATACCCACCCCCTTACCTTGCATTTCCATAGACCTGTTTCTTTTCATTTGACGATGCCCAGGCGTATAGGGACCATTGCCTTCGCGTCTCGATCAAACCCAAAGTCATTTAATTTTCCTAATCATAGCACACAAAGTCAACCAACGAACGACTCTATTCACAAAATTCTATTTGAACATTATGATCAACCAATCACTTATTGTTTACTTAAACCTTTATTTACACTTTAACTAATACCGATAACCAATCATTCAATGATTTCTAACAAATACGGATTTAAACTTTAAATACTTCATTAATCTTAATGTAAAGAACCACCTTCAAAATTGTATTAAAACAAACACTTTAGTACTTTACGCACTTGGAGTTTAGAAAAGGAAATCAAAACTCATCACTTCAAAATCCTCAAAACGAATAAGTATTATTATATCATATTTTAATAGATTATCAAATCAAGGGAGTTTGAACGAAATTCATAAACCCAAGTCAAATGGAAATCAAACTTAGAACCATTGCTCCCAAATAAAACAGTACATGCTTTTTGTAGGAAACACGTGAACTTTTAAAGTAACATATTCGTCAAGAATTCATTAAAATTAATTAGTTATAACTTCAAGCCACAAAATCAAATGTCGTTACTTGACACTATTAGTTCCAAATTAAAAAGAAGCGTTCTCAGTTAAAAACAAATCCAAATCACAATTATAACATTCAAATATTCACACTTCCCTTTAATTTGAAATTAATGTTCAACGTCTTAACTCGAATTAACATTATGCCAAAGATCCCAGATTCCTAATTAACCGATGTATCATTTAGTTCAGGGACAATCCGACCAAACTAAAGGACAGCTCACTTACTTAGGAACCCAACACATTTAACAAAACACTCTTTAAAACTCATCATTCGACATAATGGTCAATTCAGCTTTATACAAACCAGAGTAATTAAATTAAAATCATTAACAATGATGGTATTATTGAAATCAATACTAGTGAACCATAATATCATTCATTTTACGAAAACAACATTAACATTTACAAACAACTTATTATTATAATTATCACTAATTAATATTAAAATTAATATTATTATTAAAGCACCACACCGAGCAGTTAAAGAGCGTTAGAGATTTACCCCAAAATATGGTTTTCGACCAACAGAGAGCAAATTGGTCTGGTTCGAAGGCTCCACCCCTGTCCGGTTCATGAAGTCACTGGTTCTCCCAACCGAGGCAGCACAGTGAAGCACGGTACCACCCAAAGTAGCAGCGTCCAGTCCCGGGGTAAGGTGGTTCGTGAGCTTTGTGGCGGCCATGGCGACGAAGGCTGCGGTAGTGATGGTTGACACGGCAGCGCGAGGAGGCGAAGATCGCGAGCTTCGTGGTCCTAATCTGAACCCGCATCCGCTGCTACAAGGATCAGGAGGAGGCGGCGCTGGAGGCTTTGTTGGTGGCGATGGCAAGGAACAACGGCGGCGACACGGAACCACGACCAAGGAGGAAGGCAAGTCGCGATTCGCGACTCCCTTGGCTGGCGAAGACGAAGGCAGAAATCGTCACTTTAGTCCATGGAGATGGCGACGGAAACGGTGGAGAGGAGGGAAAGAGTTAACACGAGCAGCGACCGGATATAGAGATCGCGAGCCAATGAGAAAGAGAAGAGGGAGGGAGACGCGAGAGAGAGAGGTCGAAGGTGATGGTAGAGGGCGCGGTGGCTTTGGCGACGGTGGACGCCGGTGTTCATGGCCGAGAGAGAGGAAAAATGCGATGGGAAGAAAGAGAAGGGAACCAGGAATGAAGAAGAAGAATGGAAGGGGAGGGTGGCGGCCAACCTTAAAAATTAGGGTTTGGTTGCCCCCTTTTCTCTTTTTTTTTAAACATTTAAAATATTATTATTTTTATAGAATAAATAATAATAGGATTTAATAATCAAACAACTACACATAGAAAAATTATAAAGTATAGAAGATATATTCTTTTTTTTTAATTATTTTAAATGAATTTACTTTAAATTCTAAAAATGAAATATACTTTCGTAATTAACATAACGTATTATTTTTTTTTATTATTATTATTTTTTTTTTTTAGAAAAATGCCCAACACCTAAATAATTAATTTCAAAAAACAATCATATAATTAAATAAAACTTATAATTTATAATGTTAAAGAAATCAGGATGTTACAATCCTTCCCCCAAAAAAGAAATTTCGTCCTCGAAATTTGATTAGGGAAAACTGTAAGGGTAGGATTTAAGAATCCTTGAGCATCATTCCAATAAACGTAGACGAATACAACATAAAAGGTTCTTTGTCTAACTCATTAGCTAAGATGTAAACTTCATGTTCTTGCATTGTCTTGTCTTCGACGCGTCTTCGTCGTTCTGACAGAGTTTTGATCCATTCCGATGTCAAATTCCACAAGTTTGCTCAACTATTCGCAAGGCAATAAAATAGCTAACCAAGAAAGGGAAATTTTGGGAGTAATCCATCAACAAACAAAGTAATTGATTGATCTAAGGATCGGCCATTAGACAATAGCACAATGATTTGGGTCCAATATATATAGATTTGAGCATTGATTTGACTCCCTTATACTATGTATTTGGCTTGTTTCTCTAGCAAATTTAGGACTTTTTATTAGATTTTAATTATTTTTAGTAGTTTAGGGTCCTTTGAGCATTTTGATCCGTTTGTTAGTGTTTCAGGTACTTTTTAGAGCTTAAATGGATAAAATATTTATGGACCTGAAAAGAGGACGAAAAGATCTTGCAAATTGAAAAAGAACGGAGCAAAACGGAGCCGAAGAAGGTCCCACGCGCCTGGGGCGCGGGGACGGGTGCGCCTGAGGCGCGCCTGTGTGCAAAAAGAATTGTCATCAGACCTGCGTGCCTGGGGCGCGAGGTCGCGTGCGCCTGGGGCGCGCGTACTGCTGGAGGCCCAATTTGACCAGATTCTGAACAAAATAGAAGAAGAGAAGTCTAATTTGGCTTCATATCTTAGACTTGATCAGAAATTAGAAGATAAACATGGACCTTATCTATTATATTTAATTAAGATTTATTTTAGGATTTGTTTTACTCTTTAAATAGAGGATTTGTAAATAGTTTTCAGGAGGCTTTAAGATCATAGAATTCAATTAGGATTAGAGAGAGAGGTTAGTAACATCTATTGAGAGCAAAGAGGCAAGGCACAAAGATTGAAGGTCTCTTGGAGAGTTAGCCTGTATTGTCTATGATATGAGGTTTTCTCTTTGCTTCTGTTTTCTTTATTTCTATATGTGTAACTAAAACCTCTTGTTAGGAACATGGTGTAAATTGTATGATGTAATTTATTTTAATGTATGATTTAGTATTTTGCTGTTTTTAATTCATGCATTAATTGAGTTTTTATTACATAAACCCGCGCAATTTATGTTTTGGATTTCTTAACTCGCAACGGGAGTTGGGATTTTGAATAGGCCATGCAATTAATGGTATAATCAGTCCAAAATATAGGGATATAATTGGATGATTATATGGATTTTTAATTCCCTTGTTCTGAATAGATATTTTCTTATATTGTAATTTGTTGAGGGATCAAGGATTAAATATATAGAAAATAAGGGTAATGTTAGAGACGTCTAACTATTGCTATTTGAGAGGAATAGTCCATGAATTGAAGGATAATTAAAGGAAAATATAAATCATAGTTAAAATAAGTGAATCATACAATGAAACCAAGTTCCTAACCTTTTTCTATTGCTTTCTATACATCTTATCTCCTCAATCTTCTTATTTTATTTTATTATTATTCTTCTTCTCCTTCTAAATTTCAATAACAAGTTGCACTAATAATTACGAACTGGTGAAAAGTTATTAGAAACAATTTGCAATCCCTATGGGACGATATTCGGTCTTCTAGACTATATTACTCGTTGACCCAGTCCACTTACTGGTAAATCAACAAGTTTTTGGCGCCGTTGCCGGGGATTGAAATTCGATTCTAATTTCTTTTCGGTACTTTTTGTAATTATTTGTGTAATTTGTACTTTCTCATGTATAATTACAGTTGTAATAGTGATTCAGATTGTGATAGATTTATTCCTTATCCTTATCCTCCATACTATGTTGCACAAAATATAACTCCTAGAAAGGCCCAATGGGAAATAGCTCTAGAAAAATTGGCTTAAGCCACTGAGGATTTCGTTAAAGATTGCAAAAATAATTTTAGATCCCCTCGTGTTGAACCAATTCCTCCCCCTGTGGAGAAAGAGTCATGGGAAATTAACCAAGATAAATTAGCTCAAAAAATTAGTAGTAATGTTCAAGAAATTAATTTTATAGAAAAAGAAATCAGAAAAAGTTTTGAGAACATAGAAATAGCACTTGAGCAAATTCAAAAACATTTATCTGAGGAGTTACAAGCATTATCAACAATTTTTGACTCTCCTAAAAAAGAGGAGGAAGTTGTGGTGATGGATGTGACCAATGATCAAATCCTTTTGGAGGAGCAAAAATCTGAAAAAGAAATTGTGCATGATAGGTTTGAGGAAGAGGATCGAAAAATAAAAATCGAAGGTTTAAAAATTGTAGAAAAAATTGAACCACCCTTGCATGAGGAATTTGTTGCTATAAAGAATTTAATTAAATCTAGTTCATACTTGGGTGATTCAAAATTTTTCTATTATATTCAACCTAAGTACTTTTATGAAAAATATTTAGAACAATCTGAATCATTATTAGGCAATAGGAAGCATGAGAAAGTAATCTTCTTGACTAATGGAGTTAACAACTTCATGATGGATGATGGAAGAAAAGAAAATTTTGCTGAATCCCCATGGGATGTGGGCATAACTCACTATTGTTGCATGACATGGGATTTGACCCATAGAATTTGGGATCCTGGTGGATTTGTTTTGTACATAAGCAGTAGTGTAGGTTTCAATTCTTAGGTAGATGTTATTGAAAAAAAAAATGAGGAACAGACCTCGTGCGCCCCGGGCGCACGCGGTCGCGCGCCTCAGGCGCGCCGGGCTGTGAAAGCCTTGTTTGGGGAATTTCGCTCCTACTTGGGGTGCAAAAGTTCAGTTTTGGGCTCAAATTCTGATTCTACCATTTTATCTCTTAGGATTAGTTTTATCTTATCTTTTAGGATTAGATTTATTTTTTTTATCTTATTTTTTTTAGCAATAGATATTTTTTTTATTTTATCTTTTAGGATTAGATTAGTTTTGATATCTTTTAGGAATTTGTTATATCTTTTAAGAATTTGTTTTATCTTTTTAGGATTAGTTTTATCTTAGGATTATTTTTAGAATAGATTTTTTTATTTATTTTCTATTTTTTAGGGATAGATTTATTTTAGGATTAGATTTGTTTTTGTAGGATTTGGACCCATTAGCCACAAATTTTTCAATATTACACCCCAGGCCCCTGTACCTCACTAAAAATATTGTCCAGCTTTTTTTTAGGTAGTTTTTTTTTTAATTTTTATTTTGTAGTTTAGGATAGATTAGTTTTCTTGAGGACAAGCCAACATCTAAGTTTGGGGGAGTATATACAAAATAAAAATTTTTCAGATCTGAATTTTTCTCTCATATTGGTATTGGTTTGTGTCCTTAGCAAAAGTAATTAATTTTTCTAACCTTAGGACTTTTTCTCTTTTTGATTCATGTACATACTTAGTTTAGGACTTAGACTCATTGGTATTCGACTCTATTTGATTGAGCTGTATATGATTACGGTGACTGGGTTATTTCGACAAAGGCTTTCAGAACTTGTGACTAGTGAACTGACTTTAGCCATATGTGAGGTTTTGAGCCTATTGAGGGGTATGAATTTTGATTGAAATATTTTGATATTGAGACCCCTATTTTTTCATGAGTGTGTTCACTTTGATATTGTCTTCTAGAACTTGACCTGTGACCATTTCAAAATTGATAATTGATTGCATGCATTAAGATGATTAAGGCACCTAGGATGTGTTTTTGTGGCCTTCAGATGATTTGCATTGAAAATATTCCCTTAGTTGTCCATTTTGAGCCTTATAATGATATATGATTTTTCTTTGGTACCCTGCATTTATTGAAATATTCTTTGATAGTACCTTGGAAATTTTGAATGAGCAATTGAGAGGAATGAATATGAAAAGTGAAAGTAATTGGTGAAAAGTGTATGAGTTCTATTTCTCTTTCAAAGAAGAAAAAAAAGAGAATTAAAAAATAAAAAAATAACAAATGTAAAGGAAGAGAATAGAAGAAAAAATTTGGAAAAGAAAGGAAGAATAAAATGTTCCTGATGTGAGTGTGAGTCTTTATTGTATTCATTGCTCATTCATGGTTTTTGAGGGAAACTTGTTTTTGTAAATATTTTTGCAAGTTAGCCTTTGTTTTATCCCTTCTTTCTTTTATCCCACCTGACACTTTTAGCCATGGCCCCATTACAACCAAAAATTAAGACCTTTTGATTTGTGCATACATTCAATAATTTCAGTGGAGATGTTGGTCTATGGTCAAGCCTATGGTAACACATTATCATTGTTGAACTTGAGTGAATTGAAAATATGACCCTTATACACTTTTGAGAGAAACATTTGAGAGGTTGAGAGTGTTCATTAGTTCTGAATTCTGAATGGGATTGTTATGTTAACTAGTATGTAATTGTGTAAATAGTTTATGATAATATGTGTCGAAGTGATGAGTCGAAGTCTTAGATTAGGTGTGTTCATGTTGATTTAGGGAGTTTGTCTTTTGTTTAGAATTTTTATATTACATTTGCCTGGGACATGCAAAATGCTAAGTTTGGGGGAGTGATTTGGGTCCAATATATATAGATTTGAGCATTGATTTGACTCCCTTATACTATGTATTTGGCTTGTTTCTCTAGCAAATTTAGGACTTTTTATTAGATTTTAATTATTTTTAGTAGTTTAGGGTCCTTTGAGCATTTTGATTCGTTTGTTAGTGTTTCAGGTACTTTTTAGAGCTTAAATGGATAAAATATTTATGGACCTGAAAAGAGGAAGAAAAGATCTTGCAAATGGAAAAAGAACGGAGCAAAACGGAGCCGAAGTAGGTCCCACGCGCCTGGGGCGCGGGGATGGGTGCGCCGGAGGTGCGCCTGTGTGCAAAAAGAATTGTCATCAGACCTGCGCGCCTGGGGCGCGAGGTCGCGTGCGCCTGGGGCGCGCGTACTGCTGGAGGCCCAATTTGACCAGATTCTGAACAAAATAGAAGAAGAGAAGTCTAATTTGGCTTCATATCTTAGACTTGATCAGAAATTAGAAGATAAACATGGACCTTATCTATTAGATTTAATTAAGATTTATTTTAGGATTTGTTTTACTCTTTAAATAGAGGATTTGTAAATATTTTTCAGGAGGTTTTAAGATCATAGAATTCAATTAGGATTAGAGAGAGAGGTTAGTAACATCTATTGAGAGCAAGGAGGCAAGGCACAAAGATTGAAGGTCTCTTGGAGAGTTAGTCTGTATTGTCTATGATATGAGGTTTTCTCTTTGCTTCTGTTTTCTTTATTTCTATATGTGTAACTAAAACCTCTTGTTAGGAACATGGTGTAAATTGTATGATGTAATTTATTTTAATGTATGATTTAGTATTTTGCTGTTTTTAATTCAAGCATTAATTGAGTTTTTATTACATAAGCCCGCGCAATTTATGTTTTGGATTTCTTAACTCGCAACGGGAGTTGGGATTTTGAATAGGCCATGCAATTAATGGTATAATCAGTCCAAAATATAGGGATATAATTGGATGATTATATGGCTTTTTAATTCCCTTGTGCTGAATAGATATTTTCTTATATTGTAATTTGTTGAGGGATCAAGAATTAAATATATAGAAAATAAGGGTAATGTTAGAGACGTCTAACTATTGCTATTTGAGAGGAATAGTCCATGAATTGAAGGATAATTAAAGGAAAATATAAATCATAGTTAAAAGAAGTGAATCATACAATGAAACCAAGTTCCTAACCTTTTTCTATTGCTTTCTATACATCTTATCTCCTCAATCTTCTTATTTTATTTTATTATTATTCTTCTTCTCCTTCTAAATTTCAATAACAAGTTGCACTAATAATTACGAACTGGTGAAAAGTTATTAGAAACAATTTGCAATCCCTGTGGGACGATATTCGGTCTTCCAGACTATATTACTCGTTGACCTAGTCCACTTGCTGGTAAATCAACACACAATAATAAGGAATATGGATTGGCAATGTCAAGATTTGTTTGGGTTTTCATCCCAAATTTTTGTTTCAGCATAATAGGAAATTATGCCAAGTTTTTGGGAAGAATTTCCAAGATTTGAGGAATGTTTTGAGTATCAATCCAAAACCTAAATGAGTATGTGAGCCTAAGGAAATGAATTGGAGTTAGAAAATCATCAAAATATGACTTTTCACTGAAGTAATCGATTACTCTGCATGTCAGTAATCGATTACCTGGCCTCTGGTTAAGTTACACAAAATGTTGCAACAATTTAATCGATTGCAAGGGTAAAGTAATCGATTACTTGAGTAAATAATCGATTACATTCAGGGGGTTAATCGATTACTTAGGCTCTATTGAATGTACTGAGAAATGTTGCATCACATAGGTAATCGATTACTTGGAGTAAGTAATCGATTACTCACTGGAAAAATCAGAAAAAAAAATAACGCGTGGCAGCCACACATTCGTGGCTTAATGGATAAGAATGCATCCACAGCCACACAACCTCTTGGGGGCACGTTGAAGGGAAATAAATGGAAGGCACAACAACACAAAACAAACAACAACATTAACGCCTCTCTGTCTCTCCCTCTCCACTACGTCTTCTTCCTCCTTCCCCATCAAGGTTCCATTTTCTTTCTTCCAAATCAACCAAAATCAAGAGACTCCTCCCACATCTACCATCAAATCCTTCTTTTTCTCACTCCAAGTAAGTATGTAAACTTTGGATTTCTCTATCTCTCTCCTTTCCCTCTCTCATCTGCGATCTCTCTCTCCCTCCTCCAAGGATCCATATCTCCATCAAATTTGGTGCAAGAACAAGGGGCTTTGGGCACTAATATCATCAACTCTCTTCCTCCTTAACTCCAAACAAGTGGGTAAGTCATGGATCTTCTCCTTCTCTCTCTAAATTCGTTTTCCCTTTCTCCCTCTTGTCTTTCATGGTGATTTTCAATCCCAAGCCATGGAAGCTTCACATCCCCTTGAATCTTGGCAAGAATGCATGACATAAGTGATAATCTTTTCTCTTTATGGCTCTTGTTTTAGGTTCCTTCATTCTCCCTGTGGTTCTAACTCTTTGGTGGTAAAAGCTCAAGTTTAGGGCAATCTAAATCTCCATATCTCTAAGAGTTGAGGTAAGGAGGTTTGTGTTACCATATTCTAGGGGGTAGATTTTTATTATGTATATATTGGGTTACTAAGAGATATGTGTTAATTAGGATTAAGAACCCTAGGATAGCTAATGATGTATAAGAGTGTTTGGATGTATTTCCGTGTGTCTAAATATGTTGATTGATATTTGATTGGTGTGATTTGATATTTCACTAATTATGTTGAACTCTAGAAATAATATAAGGATAATGAGTATGTTAATTGAAAATGAAATTGGTTGGTTTGTTGAAGTTTCTTGTATAATTGGAATTAAAAAGTATATTAAGATCGTGAAAATTGATAAGTTAATGAAAATGATTACAAAATGAATTAAGGAAATTATATAGATAATAGTAAGTGATGATTTGATAAAAAGGTATGCAAAGTGAAAACAATCCAAAAAAATGACAATAAAATATTAAAGATATATTTTGGATTGTGTGACCCAGATCTTGTAAGGCGTTGTCCTTAGGAGACTGTACGCATATATCGCGTAAGCCGCCCTTGTGCGCATGTAACATCCCGAATTTTAATTCAAATAATATTTAGAATAACGATAAGATTTGGAAGTAAGGATTATTCTAAAAAGGATGTAAAATGATGGATTAGGAGTTATTTGAATGCCATAAAGGAATCAAGAAGCATTGGCATCAAAAGGGAGGTTGAAAGATGAACAAAAGAGCGTTAGAAGCGATGTTTTTGGTGTTATAAACACCCTATATTAGGAAATTCAAAATAAAAGATTTACAACTCTAAACACAAATTCCACCGTTGGATGTGAAGTAGGATAGGTTATGAAGCTTGCTTTAAAATTTGAGGAAGATCCAACGGGTAACGAAGAAGTTATGGCCTTCCAAAGTCTGGATGCTGCAAAATTGTGCAGCTTAATCGCCTCTTAATCGATTAAGAGCTGTTGCAGTGGAAAAAAAATAAAGGTGATCCACACGTGAATTCTTGCCAAAAACTCGAATTTTCTCTCTCTAGGGCACCCAATCTCTCATCCCAAATCCATCAAGCCTCAAGGGAATCACTCCAAAACCCACCATCAAGTCTCTCTTGGTCTCTCCAAGTAAGTATGCATGTTCTTGATTACATTTCTCTCTCTCTAATTTGGATTTTCTCTCTCTCTTTCCCCTCTTTGGGAAATTCGAATTCTCTATGGAAATGGGGCAATAATCTCATCATCATTCCATTCCTTTGGCTTAGGGAAGATTATTATCACTATCTCTATCTTCGTGCGTTCGAAGCTCTTGGTTTTGGGAGCGCTTGGAGCTACGGCTTGGGTTTTTCCACTTTCCCTCTCTTTGGTTAAGGTAAGGGGATGGATATAGTGAGCATTGGCTTGTTCTAGGAAAGGGTTTGTATTTAGATATAATGGTTGGCTAAGAGTTTATGTGTTAGGGTAGGAAATTAGAAATCCCCAATTTAGAATTAAGGAAAATGTTAAAAATAGGCTTAATTGGTAATTATGGAACTCTAGGAAGTAAAGAATGAGGTTAGGTTTTAATTGAGGAAAATAAATGGTATGAACCCCTAATTTAGGACTTTGAATCAATAATTTGGACAAGTGAAAAGAAAATGTGGTTGTTGCATGATTATATGAAAAGGTGAAGTTTGTTATTATTTGCACTCTAATTGTTAAGTGAAATGTGAAATGTGGCTATTTGTTTATAATATGATGGTGCTTGTGCTTGGAATGATTTGGTAAACATTAAATGGAATTGATGGACAAAATAATGGTATATATATATATATATATGGACAACTAATAATGGATAAAGGTGGTGATGTATTGTAGGCCTTCGATTTGGGGGAGACAATACAACGTAAACGGGGCGATGTATGTAGGCCTTCGATTTGGTGGAGACATACATTGTCGGTGGTGTATGTATGTAGGCCTTCGATTTGGTGGAGACATACATACACCCTTGTAAGATCCATGAAGAATGTTTTGATAAATGCCAAAAGGTTTTGAACAAGCTACAAGTGTGTTGATCAAGTTCAAGCTCAACAAGCAACAACAAACATCAAGTTTTGAAGAGAGAGCCAACTCATGAAGACTTAGTTTGGTAGTTTATGTTTTATTGTTTTATCTTTTGCCTCACAAGTCTTTTAGTTTATGAGTTTGGGTAGAATTTATTAGAGGGTAGTGAATCTCTTTTGACTGCATGATTATATCATATTTTGAGTATTCACTTTGCCTAAAATCAATAGGTGGCTTAAAGGTTTTAAAGAAAAGGTTTAGTTTTTGAGAAAACAAGTTTTAAGTGATTTTTAATGTTAATAATCGATTAACAGATTTTGATAATTGATTAATAGTGTATTTTAAACTGATAATCGATTAACAAACTTTTGATAATCGATTATCTGAACTTTTACTCGAATAAAACCTTTTTCACTCGAGTGAAATTTATGTAGCTTTCGTATTACTGGAGTAACACTCATTTCACTCGAGTAACTTGATCAGGTATGGTTTTTTAAATACGTTTTTCACTTCTCAAAAGCCATTCTAAGTGCTCCAACTTTTGGGTATTCTATATAAACCTTTTCCTAATCATTTCTATCATCTAGAATCATTTTGATACACAATTTTACAAAGAATCAAAGCCACACTATTCTCTCTCACTCTCTCAAGATCAAAGCTCTCATTTTTATATTCTTTGATCAAGAACCTTGAATCTCTCATGTTGATATTTCATAGCTTTTGAAAGAGATTCATAGGATTGTTTTTGTTTTCTATTGAGTTGTAATCTTTGCAAGAGGCAAACATTCTACAACAAAGGAAGCCTTGATTTTGTGAATCAAGCAAGTTTAGTTGAAAGTCTTGAAGAAGCATTTCATCAAGCATTTGGAAGGCACTTTGAAGAATCTCAAAGTACTTGGAAGTCTTGTGAGTGAAGCAAGCAAAGAAGACTTGTTGTGGGGTTATCAACAAGCAAGTAGAGGTTAGATTAGGTATCAATAGGATTACAAGGCAAGGGTGTGGTATCTCTTGTAGGCTAGCAAGAAGGAAGTCTTGTGAGGCATTTACTTGTAATTTGAGAAACTCTAATTCCTCATAGTGAAGAATCTCTCTTGGTTGAAGAGGGGACTGGAGTAGCTTTCAAGTGGATGAAAGTGAACCAGGATAAATCACTGTATCGTATCTCTAAACTCTCTACTCTTTACAATTCTTGTTATTAATTGTGTTCTTGATTGAAAACCTAGAAAAAGTGATTTTTCTATATTTGATTGAATTGAATCTTTATTGTGCAAAATTGATAAAGGGAAAATCATTTTCATAACCTAGGTGAATCAATAAGAATATTGGTGTTGATTGTTTCCGCTTAATCTCTCATATAATATTTGTTAATTGATTGATTTTCATTGGTTTTAATCGTTTAGATTTGTTTCTTGCGAAAATCTTTCAAAGTTTCTATAACACCTATTCAACCCCCCCTTCTAGGTGTTCTCCTAGTGTTCCTAGTTATTTCACCCACCGAGTGTAGTTTTCCAACAATTGGTATCAGAGCTCGGTCGAAAGACACGAGCATAGAGCTTTTTCGTTAAGATCCTAAGGAAACTACAATGGGTTCTACGAATCCTTTTGGTGGTGAAGGTGCTTCAATAAATCGCCCTCCTATGTTTGGTGGAGAGGGTTATGGTTATTGGAAAATTAGGATGAGAATCTTTATAGAAGCTATAGATGTGAACATTTGGGAAGCCATTGAAAATGGTCTTTATATTCCCTCAAAAGATGTAGAAGGTGTGCTTACCCTAACTCCCAAAGATAAGTGGACCGATGATGATAAAAGAAAAATTCAATATGATTTAAAAGCAAAAAATATCATCACCTCCGCTCTATCTTATGATGAGTTCTTTAGAGTCTCCCAATGTAAAGATGCCAAAGATATGTGGGACACCTTGCAAGTCACACATGAAGGCACTAGTGAAGTTAGGCGTGCTAGATTAAATTCTTTGATGCATGAATATGAATTGTTTCATATGTTGCCTAATGAATCTATATGTTTTATGCAAAAACGTTTTACTCATATTGTTAATCATCTCATTGCTCTTGGTAAAACTTTCGTGAATTGTGAACTTGTTAACAAAGTTTTAAGATGTCTAAGTAGGGAATGGCAACCCAAGGTTACCGCAATTGTTGAATCAAAGGACTTGGACACAATGGACTTAGCAACACTTTTCGGAAAGCTACAAGAACATGAAATGGAGCTTGGACGTTTGCAAATGCATGAAGAGTCGGATAAGTACAAAGAGAGAAAAGGAATTGCTCTTAAAGCTCAAAGGTCATATCAAAAGGAAGAGAGTTCCGATGATGATGATAATGAAGATTCCGATTCGGACATTGATGAAGAGGAGATGAAGCTTCTACTAAGAAAGTTCAATAAGATTCTAAGGAGAAAAGGAAGGTTGAGCAAGGACAAAAGTAAAGAGAGGGATCCCCCACACTACAAGACCAAGACTTCAAAAGAAGGTGTAGTTTGCCATGAATGTGGAAAGCCCAGTCATCTCAAGTACTCATGCTCTAAGTATCTCAAGAAGAAGGAGAAAGAGAAGAAAAATGCAAAACACAAAAGGGCATACATAGTTTGGAATAGTGATGATGAACAAGACAAGAAAAGCACAACTAGTAGTTCTTCGGATGATGAACATGCCGCTTGTCTCAACTTGATAGCTCAAGTACATGAAGAGGAAAGCTCAAATGATGAATCAAGTGAGCAAAGTGACGAAAGCGATGTAAGTCTTACTAAATCGGAAATTTCTTCAAATTATGAAATGTTATATAATGCTTATGAAGAAATGCATGAACATCTCAAGAAATTAGCTCAGAAAAATATTGATAGGAAGAAGCTCATTGAGGAACATCAACAAAAGATTTTAGATCTTCAAAAGCAAGTTGATGACCTTAAGTTAGACAATGAGACTTTGCATCTTATCATTGATAATTCTACTTGTGATTGTGCTAGTAGATTGAATATTGTGGTTGATTGTGAGAATTGCAAGTTGCTTAAGGATGAAAATGCTATTTTGAAAAATAAGCTTGCAAGTTTCTCAAATGGTGATATTAGATTGCGAACATTGTTAAATTTTCAAAGAGAAAATTCAAACAAGTTTGGTTTGGGTTATACTAATGCTAAGAGTAAATCTCATAGAAATGTTGTTGATTTTTCAAAAGTTGATTTTTCAAATGCACCAACATGTTTCTATTGTGGTATTCATGGACATACTTCAAATGTGTGTTATATTCAAGTGCATGGTATACCTAAAGGAGATTTTGTTTGGGTGAAAAAGGGTGAAAGTCCCTACTCTAACAAAAATGGATCCAAAACCATTTGGATACCAAAAAGCAAAGCATGATTGTTTTTGTAGGTATGATTGAAGAGAAAAAGGACTTTCATGTGATATTCATTCATTTGCTACTTCAATTGGTATCAAGGAGAAAATTCTACAAATTGGTGTTATTCTATTCATGCTTTGGTTATATTTCTTCTATTTTGGCTTAGATCTTATTTCAATTGGTATATATTTCTTTTTGATAATGCCAAAGGGGGAGAAATATGATGTTTTTGAAACAAAGGGAGAAATTTTTAAATGGTATGTTTGGAGAAAGGTTGTTTTGTTGTTTTTATGTAGGTTGAGCAAAGTTGTTGAAGATAGGGGGAGAATCAAGCTTACTCAATTGGATTTCAAATGTCAAAAGCATTAATTGAGGGGGAGCAAGAGTCTCACCAAGTGATCAAATGGTTCAAGCATCAACAACTTCAATGAACTTCAAACGATTTCAAAACATGTTTGTCATTTTCAAAAAGGGGGAGATTGTAAGATCCATGAAGAATGTTTTGATAAATGCCAAAAGGTTTTGAACAAGCTACAAGTGTGTTGATCAAGTTCAAGCTCAACAAGCAACAACAAACATCAAGTTTTGAAGAGAGAGCCAACTCATGAAGACTTAGTTTGGTAGTTTATGTTTTATTGTTTTATCTTTTGCCTCACAAGTCTTTTAGTTTATGAGTTTGGGTAGAATTTATTAGAGGGTAGTGAATCTCTTTTGATTGCATGATTATATCATATTTTGAGTATTCACTTTGCCTAAAATCAATAGGTGGCTTAAAGGTTTTAAAGAAAAGGTTTAGTTTTTGAGGAAACAAGTTTTAAGTGATTTTTAATGTTAATAATCGATTAACAGATTTTGATAATTGATTAACAGTGTATTTTGAACTGATAATAGATTAACAAACTTTTGATAATCGATTATCTGAACTTTTACTCGAATAAAACCTTTTTCACTCGAGTGAAATTTATGCAGCTTTCGTATTACTCGAGTAACACTCATTTCACTCGAGTAACTTGATCAGATATGGTTTTTTAAATACGTTTTTCACTTCTCAAAAGCCATTCTAAGTGCTCCAACTTTTGGGTATTCTATATAAACCTTTTCCTAATCATTTCTATCATCTAGAATCATTTTGATACACAATTTTACAAAGAATCAAAGCCACACTATTCTCTCTCATAAATAAAAAGGAAAAAGGAAAGGACATTGGATAAAATAAGGTAACGGTAATGGAAACGCGATGTATGTAGGCCTTCGATTTGGTGGAGACATACATCGTGATTGGTGTATGTATGTAGGCCTTCGATTTGGTGGAGACATACATACACCGAAAATAAAAGGAAATGAATAAGGAAACAGGGGAATAAAATTGAATAAGATAATGGTAATGGAAACGCGATGTATGTAGGCCTTCGATTTGGTGGAGACATACATCGTGATTGGTGTATGTATGTAGGCCTTCGATTTGGTGGAGACATACATACACCGAAAATAAAAGGAAATGAATAAGGAAACAGGGGAATAAAATTGAATAAGATAATGGTAATGGAAACGCGATGTATGTAGGCCTTCGATTTGGTGGAGACATACATCGTGATTGGTGTATGTATGTAGGCCTTCGATTTGGTGGAGACATACATACACCGAAAATAAAAGGAAATGAATAAGGAAACAGGGGAATAAAATTGAATAAGATAATGGTAATGGAAACGCGATGTATGTAGGCCTTCGATTTGGTGGAGACATACATCGTGATTGGTGTATGTATGTAGGCCTTCGATTTGGTGGAGACATACATACACCGAAAATAAAAGGAAATGAATAAGGAAACAGGGGAATAAAATTGAATAAGATAATGGTAATGGAAACGCGATGTATGTAGGCCTTCGATTTGGTGGAGACATACATCGTGATTGGTGTATGTATGTAGGCCTTCGATTTGGTGGAGACATACATACACCGAAAATAAAAGGAAATGAATAAGGAAACAGGGGAATAAAATTGAATAAGATAATGGTAATGGAAACGCGATGTATGTAGGCCTTCGATTTGGTGGAGACATACATCGTGATTGGTGTATGTATGTAGGCCTTCGATTTGGTGGAGACATATATACACCGTAAAAATGAGGAAAAGGTAAGGGATTAAAAAGGGATTTCTTTGGAAATGGGGAAAATAAATAAAAGGGAACCAAAGGGTGGAAAGGAATTAACTAACAAGGGAATCGGCAATTATAAAATGATGGAATTGGAAAATATGGTATGCTTGCGATGAATTTGTACTTATGTGAAAAAACTGCTAATTGTGTTTGGCCTGGTTAGTTGTTATGTCTATCTAGAAACTGCTATTTTATTTCATGTGCAATGCTCACTCCCTTACTATACTTTACAGGTACAGAGATTGAGATTGCACAGCCCCCGGCCGAGCAGGTGTGCTCTCCCTCCCAGGGAGAGTAGGGTTATGGGGATTAGATACTTTTATTTTGATTTGAGCCTCTGTATATTTGGATGTGTATGAGCTGTATATGCTTTTTGAGTGAGGCTTAGGATAGTTTCTTTTGTGCAAGGTTTATGATTCATTTTTGAGCATAGTTGTTGTTATGGCCTCTTGATTTACATACTTAACATTTTGCTGGCACTCCGACAAACTGATGTTTTACACTTGAGCCCATGGGGCAACTATGCGATGCATATATATTTATATTAGAGCCCTGCTGGCTCCTGTTGATTTTATATAAATGTGTTTATCAGGTTGAAGATTTAGAAAAGTCCGAAAAACAAACGAAACTCCGTCCGTTTGACGGTTGATTTTCATAAGTTAAAAAGGAATTTTTAAGTACACATTTTTGATACTTGGGAATTAAGGGTAGTATTTATTAGGGTGTTACAGCGCAACTGTAAGTCGTTGTCCTTAGGAGACTGTACGCAATGATGGGCACACATTCTGGTTGCGTGTGATTCCAGATCTTGTAAGTCGTTGTCCTTAGGAGACTGTACGCTTAGATCGCGTAAGTTGCACATAGTGCGCTGCTGTAAGTCGTTGTCCTTAGGAGACTGTACGCAGTTATGGACACACACACACCATTTATTATTAAAGGTATAATTGGATTGTGCGATTCCGGATCTTGTAAGGCGTTGTCCTTAGGAGACTGTACGCATAGATCGCGTAAGCCACACATTGTGTGCAGCTGTAAGTCGTTGTCCTTAGGAGACTGTACGCAATGATGGACGCACATTCTATTTGTGGAAATCCAGGTCTTATAAGTCGTTGTCCTTAGGAGACTGTACGCTTAGATCGCGTAAGTCGCACATAGTGCGCTGCTGTAAGTCGTTGTCCTTAGGAGACTGTACGCAGTTATGGATCCACATTATATCTGTAAAAACTATATATACTTATATATACATACACATTTGAAAGAGATCTTAATTAAGGTAAAAATAGGGAAGAAAAACATGAAAATATAATGAAGTGAGATTATAAATTAATTAATTAAAATATATAACTTAAAAATGGTATAAAGAAATGAGTTGAGGTTTGATAATAAAAGTTAGTAAATTTGATATGAAAATAATTGAATTGAATGGGAGTGTTTGTTTGGATTATATGCATTATATGGATGGTTGTGTTTGGCTTGGTGGTTCAGTATAGTATAATAGAAACTGCTTCCCTATTTTATTGTGTAATACTCACCTCCTTACCATTTTTCAAGTACTGAGCTGGAGTATACACCAGGATTGGCCGAGCAGGATTACTCTCCCTCACAGGGAGAGTAGGGTTTATATGGGATTAGTACATCTTTTTGGGACCTAAGCCTCTTATGTTTTGATGTATATGTGTTGTGTATACCTTTTTGAATGAGGCTTAGGATGACTTTATTTTGTTAAGCTTTAAAACTTGGATTTATGTTATTCAAGCTTTTTAATTCTGCTGCTACTCTGAAATACTTGATACACATATATATGTAGAGCCCATTGGGCCTTGACATGAATTATATATCTGGAATGAAGCCCTGCTGGCTGCTGGTTGTTCATTTGATAATGTTTGTCACAAGTTAAATTTTGGATTAGTCCCAAAAATAAACAAAACTCCGTCCGTTTGACGGGTGATTTTATTAAATTAAAAAGGAATTTTTAAGTTAGTATTTTAGTTATGGGGTATTTAAGGGTAATAAACCTAGGTGTTACATTTATGGTATCAGAGTAGTTTCTCCTCGGCCTTGGAGTTATGCAACTCCAATGATTACTCATCAAGCGAGTAATTGAAGTGTATGGTTAAATGTTTAAGTCAGAGTCATAAGATATAGTTGTTATTGATTATTAGTATGCTTAATACTTTATCCTTCCTCCAGGATTAGAATTATGGCAGATAGGCGTAGTGACGATAATAGGATCGCTACAATCTTAGAGAGCTTAGCTCAAATTAACCGACGACAAGCTGAGTTGGTGACTACCGCTGTAGCAGCACTCAATCGGTCATCTCAGGCAACTCAGAACCTCTCTCCAGCTGAAATCAATTGGTTGGCAGAGTTCAAGTGGCATGGTCCCCCTAACTTCGAGGGTGGCTATGATTTGGATAGGACCCGCAAGTGGCTTCAGAAGATAGAAGGGATTCTCAGTGAGGTGGCACCACCGGAGGAGCACAATGTTCTGATGGCACAATATACCCTAAGGGGGGAAGCAGAACAGTGGTGGAAACATGTTCGAAGGCAGGCTGAGGCCACTAATCAAGGAGTGACGTGGCAGCTTTTCAAGGAAAAGTTTCAGGGACAGTTTCTGATGGGGGATGTTTGGAAGGAGAAGGAACTGGCTTTCCTGTGTTTGAAACAGGACAATTTGAGTGTTGAGGAATATGTGTGGAAATTTGAAGACCTCATCAGATATGCTAGCAACTACCAAGGTGTGGATGAGAGAACCAAATGTCTCAAGTTTCTTGCAGGACTCCGAGATGATATCAAAACCATTCTTGGAAATGTACCTGTTGATAACTTTGCCCAGCTAGTAGAATGGGCTAGTTGTTGGGAAAAGGGCCTTGCACAACCGGAAGAATATGTGGCAGACCCAACAGCATACCCTAAACCCCAGGTTGAGAGGATTATTTCAAAGGGAGCGAAACTGATAAAGACCCCTCCGTATATCCAATCTGTTTGTGTTCATTGCGGAAAACTTCACAAGGGTATATGTAGGAAAATAATGCAGAAAAAGAAGGAAGGTTCATGTCTCCGATGCGATCAACCAGGGCATTTGGCCATTGGTTGCCTTAGTTCTGAAATTAAGCAAAGAGTAGAAGGACCTAATAAGGGTAAAAGGCCTCTACAGGAGTCATGTCCTTATCCTCGAGATATATCGGTAGTTCCTAGGAAGCTGGGTCAGGAAAATAGAGCCTGTTATTCTGCTCCTGTTTGCTTGCACTGTGGCAAGAGGCATAAGGGAGTATGTTGGCATCTAAATTCGAGTAGGAGGGCTTCACTATGTTATCGGTGTAGTCGGCCTGGTCACGTTGTGGCCAACTGTCCCCAGAAGGCAAAGAAGGAAGAGGAGAATGCATCAAAAGTGCAGGAAGTCAGCGGTGAAATCTCTTTACGAGATGCATGATAGGTATTTATCTTACCTATGCTTTAGCAAATGTATGTGAGGCATTTTTGGTTATCCTTTTCATTTTGGGAGGTCGATCGTTCCAGAGCCTGAGTCATATATGAATCTAGTCGAATCAGAATAAATAAGAAATATCCTTAAGTTCTCCCGGAAGTGATTGTGTCAGAAGAATGTAAACAATAGTTATAACCTCTAGATTTTGTATATGACATAGGTTTCACCTTAGAAGTTGGTTGAGGTAAGAATAGACTTAGGACTTTTTGGTCCTCCTTGACTAAAGAGTATGTGACTAGGGGGTAACCATGGTTAAACCATTATTTAAGAAATGCTAAGAGAAACCTCCAAAAGAATTAATAGGTCTAGAAATTCCAAGTAAAGTCTTCTTAAGATACTGGTGATGCAATTGTTTAATGGAAGGTAAGATTAGAATTGATCACTCTAATTCTTACATCTGTTAAATGATGACACTATTTAAAAAAAAAAAACTCACAGTGATGTGTTATTGATACACGTGAGGTTGGAATTGATCACTTCGATCTTTACATCTATCAATGGACGATATCATTGCACTTTTTCCTAAAGTCAAGGTAATCAAAGTCGTAACCTCTAAATGATAGAATAGTTAGAAAAGGATGAACTAGTGAAAAGGTAGACATAGAGCCAAATAATAGAACTAGAATTTATATATATATGCGGGAACTCTCCAGCTTTAGGAAAGATCGTTTCATTCAATGATTAGCATGGGGTAGTAAATTTTATCCCGAGAGTGAGGTAAGTCTTAAGATAGTAGACAAGTTCGATTCCACTAGTATCCCTAATCGATACTCAAGTCAATCATGCTCTTTTCAATATCCAGCTTCGGATAAGTTTTGTTTGAGTTGCTGTTGTGCACCTAATGTACCACTTCAGCTCCACTTATTCAAATTAAGGGGTAGGGAAATGTTAACTTGGAATAGCTTCGGCTTATCTCGAACCAAAAGTGCTAAACACTATTCCAATTCTAATAGCGCTCTTATGAACCTTGTGTAAGGTTCTAAATCACTAGAAGACCTTAGGTGAGGTTCTAACCAATAGAAGAAAATACTTCTCTTTTTCATCCTTCTAGGTCCGAATTGTAACATCCTCATTTTTAATTCTAAACGTAATAAGAATAATAAAAGGAAAAATAGCGCTGACTAATTGATTAGTGATATGGCTAAGTGATTAATTCAATTAAAATGTTAAAAATAATTATACTATTTGAAAAACATACTTTCTATACTTTAATATATTTTGACAATTTAAAGGTTGAACTCGTTTTAAAAATTTTAAGATTCTTAACTTGATAATTTTATATAAGTACTTACTAAATGCTTACATTTTATTGTTAGTATTTTTTGAGATTTAAAATAAACAAATAAAGAAAAATGGTATTAGTATTTTAAAACCATACTAACGGAAGTAATAATAAAAATAATAATAATAAATAATAACAACAATAATAATAATATTAATAACCATAGTAATAGTAATAATACTAATGACAATAATAACAACAATAATAATAATAAATAAAATTAATAATAATTAAAGAAGTGTGTGTGTTAAGAGGAAAAAAAAAAACAAACATGTGCTGGAGGGTGAAACCCTAAAACTCCTTTGTTGCTATACTCAGCCGCCGCCACCCCCCACTTCAATTCTCCTCCTTCGTTTTGGACCCCCCCCTTTAGCTCTCCCACGGTTTCCTTCTCTCACGGCGCTCCGACCGCCATCACCGCCGCCCCTTTGGTCTCTCTCCCTTCCGTCCTTGCTTTCTCTCTCCTAGCCTAGTGCAGCACCGCCTCCATCTCTCTCTCACGCGTCCTCCCCTCCCTGTCGCGTTCGCACTCGCTGCACCAAGGGGCTCACGCCGCTGCCAAGCCCGCCGTTCGCTGCCTCTGCTTGGAACGCTGCTGCTGCCCAGAAGTCGCACCACCGCCTCCCTTGCGACCCCATCCCTCTCTCCCTTATTCGTTTCCTCCCCTCACTCCACTGGCCAGCCCCGTCGCCACACACACAGCCACCCGTTCTCCAACCGACGGCTCAAACCTTCAGCCTTCCTCTTCCTTCTTCAACACAGAAGATCCCATTGCCCCTTGCACCCCACTTTCCAATTTTAGACCCCAGCCATAAAGAAAAATCGTATCTGTTGGGGGGTGCCTCCAATCAGTTTTTATGGGTACAAATTCTTCCTCAATCAAAGCATGGTGAATCGCAAAACCGCCACCGTACCGTGACCAGCCTCAGTTGTGCGTTGAACCGTAGGACAGTGAAGTTTTGGTTCGAATCAATTTGATCGTGAGCCGGGCCTGATCGCTGAAATTGCTAGTGTCGGGATAAGCCGAAGCAGGATCTCCCCCGCTGAATCGCAAATCAGATTCTATTGAAACCCAGAGGTAAGAGGGGACTTTTACTTGGCTTAGGGGATAAATTCTGGGATGTTGGTAGTGGTGATTATGTGTAGAAGAATACGTATATTATTGAGCCTTAGGATAACTAGTAATAACAAAAGATAATAGTTTAGGGAAAAATAGAACCTCTCATTAATTTATTATAATTTTAAAGGCATGCCACGATTATTGGAAGTTAATGTTTGATGAATTATATTGAGAATATGCAATTGTGGATATATGTGTTTATTTTGACGTGTATGAGATGTTGGATATTAATGTGGAAGGAGAGTGAATATAAACTTAGAAATGATAGATTAATTATGAATTGAGTAAGTGCAAAAAGATAGCGAATGATTTGATAAAAAACTATTGAACTAAGACAACAAAATAATTGGGTATATGGGTATGTTGTGTGAGTTGGTTAGATTTATTAAAAGGTATTGATAATTAGTAATTATGTTAATTTGTGATTATTCATAAAAGTGTAGTGATATGTATGTTGGATTTACATGAGAATATGAGATTTGATTTCGGGGTGAATGTTGTGCTAAATTATGTTGAGCCCTAAACTCATGAATGATCATTAATATGTTGGTTGGAATAGATATGAATGACTCTGATAATTGATTTGATATTGGTATGTGATGTTATGTGCAAATTGTGATGTTGGTAATTGATTTAAATGGAGAGCATGTGTAAATTATATTGAACCTGGAAGTTAGGAATGGTAATGAACATGATGATTTGGAATGAGAAAAAGGAGAATTTTAGCAAGTGAAAATATAAGGGTATGACTGAATGATGAAATCCATGAGTTTGGAAACCAATGAGATAATTTGGAAACGAAATTCAAAGATTTAAAGATTTATAATTGTTTAGTGGTGGTATGAGGTACCTTCCAGTGTGGAGGTGAAGTACCCACCGGCCAAACTGTATGAGGTACCTTCCGGTGTGGAGGTGAAGCACCCATAGGCCAAACTGTATGAGGTACCTTCCGGTGTGGAGGTGAAGTACAGTGGTGTGAGGTACCTTCCGGTGTGGAGGTGAAGCACCCATAGGCCAAACTGTATGAGGTACCTTCCGGTGTGGAGGTGAAGTACAGTGGTGTGAGGTACCTTCCGGTGTGGAGGTGAAGCACCCATAGGCCAAATTGTATGAGGTACCTTCCGGTGTGGAGGTGAAGTACAATGGTATGAGGTACCTTCCGGGGTGGAGGTGAAGTACCCATAGGCCACAATGTATGAGGTACCTTCCGGTGTGGAGGTGAAGTACATTGGTGTGAAATATATTTTTAGAATGAAATGAAAGAGAATGAAAAGAAAGTGTTAAAAAGAATAGAGAAAGAAGAATACGAAAATGAAGAAAAGGATAATAAGTGTTGAATAATTGGGAATTTAATGAAATGAATGTTGTTGTGAATGTTATGATTATTATAAGTTGGTTAGGCTTAGTTCGTCACTATTTTATTGAGGGTTTATTTCTCCTAAGTTCTGCGTAATTGCTACCCCTTTTGCAGTTATTTTATTTTCAGGTACAGAGGCAAGGTTTACATCGTCACAGGCCGAGCAGGATTCACTCCACCACGTGGAGTGTATTTATAATAGCATGAGTGGACATAGATATCTATATTTTGATTAGTATTCTGGATTAATGACAATTTGCTAAGTAAGCCCTGGAACTTGTATTATTTTGTAAAACCGGGCTTTAGTTTTAAAATGTCTGTATAATTTATACGTTTTCTTGTTTAAATTAATCTGGCTGAACAGGTACAAAACAGGAAATTTTGGTAAAGTCCGAAAAACAGAGGAAACTCTGTCCATTTTTTCGAAAAAATATTCATAAGTATTTTAATTTAAAAAGAAATTTTCAAGTACCAATTTTCCTAAAACTCTAATTTAACTAAATTAATGTGAGGGTGTTACATTATGGTATCAGAGCAGTTTTTCCTCGGCCTTGGAGTTTGGACTCACAACTCCAGCGGTTTACTCAACAAGCGAGTGACCGAAAGTCAGAGTCAAGTTTAAATTAGATACCTAAGTACATATATATTTATAGATATTCATGCTTAGTCGCGTAGTTATTATATATGTGTATTAACTTTTCTTTCTTCAGGATTTAAGCCCCATGGCTAGTAAGCGCAGTGACATTGATAGGATCGCTGTAGTTCTAAGGAACAGTGAAAAGCCTTAGAAAACAGCAACAAGTTGTAAGACTCTAATTGAAATTTAACCCAAACCCTGTGATAGTGTCGTCGTTTAATGGAAGGTAAGATCAGGATTGGCCGTCTTGATTCTTGCGTCTGTTAATGGATAACACTATCCATTATGAGGACAATGCTACGCTGTTGATAGATGTGAGGTTGGAACTGATCACCCCGATCTTCGTGTCTACTGACAGACGATATCATTGCAACCTCCCAGCTGAAAACCAAAATAATCGAGGTAGGAACCCCAAATCTGTGAAAAGCCAAATTTGATTTCAGTGAGTCCATCAAGCCCCTTATCCCTATTCGTAATCGGTTGTTCGGATTGATTCGGATAATCTCAACAACCTCATCAAGTATCCTCATTGAGACCAATCGAGTTGAACCATCGAACCGCGTTTCCCATCGAATAAGAGAACTTAGATGCGTAGATACGAGAAAATTGTCAAAATTATAGGAACCCAGTATAACTTTAAGCTCACCCATAGATAAACAATTCGACACTACCCTCAATCTCAAAGGATCATCAAGAACTTAGACAATTGATTCTTAGAATCGACCAAGCCTACCCCTTGACATTGACACACCCGGGTATGTCGATGCCAAGTGGGGGAGAACGTAGTAAACCAGTTTAGGTCACATTCGAGTGAAGAATGCGGATGAGAAAGAAAGACGAGCGAGGACAAAGTGTAAACTGTCCTCGTATACCCATGAAGAGACTAGGCTTATTGTTGGTAGGAATACCGTACGAACCATTAGTTATCATTCTCCCTAGCTCTTCGGAGAAGACATCTTAAGTATGCGTGAAATCGCCATCTTCGCGTGCCGGAACGAAAATTCAAGTGAACAAATAATCGATTACCTTAACCTGATAATCGATTATTCCTTCAATGCAACATTTTAGGACTTCCCACCAGAGGCCTTGCAATCGATTAAAGCCCTGAAAGTAATCGATTACAGCTCATAATAATCGATTACCTCATATGAGATAATCGATTATATTTGCTGCAACTTTTTGTTGTTTTCATCAGGGGCCCTGTAATCGATTACTGACCATCCAAGTAATCGATTACTTAGGGGAAAAAGTCATATTTTGACGATTTTCTACCTCTAATTCATTTCCATAGGCTCTACACCCAATCCAAACTCGATACCCCACACAAACCTCTTCCTAAACTTAACAATTCTCATAATAACTTGGAATAATTTGTCCTATGTTACATATTTAAGTTGAGAATGTTATGCTGGACATGAGTTAGATGTCTAGTAACGCTATCCTAACCTGGGAGTACCAGGTAACTATAAACTTCAATACCCCGCATTAGTAGCTATGGAAGTTCTCGAAGAGACGGTTGGGAACCAACCTTTGGTAAATTAAGAGGTAGAGCTAAACTTTGACCTTGACCTTAGAGTAGGACCAATTTCTAGGTATTCCCATGACGATTTGAAACTTTCGAACAAGCGGAATTGAAGCATCAATGGAGTAGGACGCGAATGTCGCTAAGGTTAATCTTTGAGGTGAACCCTGTCGGACCCGCATCAAGGGAGTAAAAAGCATGGTTAAGCGTCGTTATCCTCAGTTCGATACTCGACTCAGAGAACCTTCTCTAAGAACCAAGAATTGTAGGTATAAGTCGGGGTATAGAAGGAGCTACCAGTTGGCCAATCTTGCCAGCAAATTCCTCAATGAATTACCCCAAGCTATTGAACCGGGTACTAGAAATCGGAAAGGTGTTGTGATTAAGAGGATCACAACCGATCGGGTGTACAATGTTAAGAATCCTAAGGAGTAAGTGCAAGTCAAGGTGAATTCTTCACTTAGACGTGTTCTAAGTGGGGGAGTAAGTTAAGAAAGAATAGAAAGCTTTGGTGGAATTTTTCTCAAGTCGTTGTTAACCCTTACTTCGTGTAATATGAATTTCGGGGACGAAATTCTTATAAGTGGGGGAGGATTGTAACATCCCCATTTTTAATTCTAAACGTAATAAGAATAATAAAAGGAAAAATAGCGCTGACTAATTGATTAGTGATATGGCTAAGTGATTAATTCAATTAAAATGTTAAAAATAATTATACTATTTGAAAAACATACTTTCTATACTTTAATATATTTTGACAATTTAAAGGTTGAACTTGTTTTAAAAAATTTAAGATTCTTAACTTGATAATTTTATATAAGTACTTACTAAATGCTTACATTTTATTATTAGTATTTTTTGAGATTTAAAATAAACAAATAAAGAAAAATGGTATTAGTATTTTAAAACCATACTAACGCAAGTAATAATAACAATAATAATAATAAATAATAACAACAATAATAATAATATTAATAACCATAGTAATAGTAATAATACTAATGACAATAATAACAACAATAATAATAATAAATAAAATTAATAATAATAATAATAATAATAATAATAATAATTAAAGAAGTGTGTGTGTTAAGAGGAAAAAAAAAACATGTGCTGGAGGGTGAAACCCTAAAACTCCTTTGTTGCTATACTCAGCCGCCGCCACCCCCACTTCAGTTCTCCTCCTTCGTTTTGGACCCCCCCCCCCTTTAGCTCTCCCACGGTTTCCTTCTCTCACGGCGCTCCGACTGCCATCACTGCCGCCCCTTTGGTCTCTCTCCCTTCCGTCCTTGCTTTCTCTCTCCTAGCCGAGTGCATCACCGCCTCCATCTCTCTCTCACGCGTCCTCCCCTCCCTGTCGCGTTCGCACTCGCTGCACTAAGGGGCTCACGCCGCTGCCAAGCCCGCCGTTCGCTGCTTCTGCTTGGAACGCTGCTGCTGCCCAGAAGTCGCACCACCGCCTCCCTTGCGACCCCATCCCTCTCTCCCTTATTCGTTTCCTCCCGTCACTCCACTAGCCAGCCCCGTCGCCACACACACAGCCTCCCGTTCTCCAACCCACGGCTCAAACCTTCAGCCTTCCTCTTCCTTCTTCAACACAGAAGACCCCATTGCCCCTTGCACCCCACTTTCCAATTTTAGACCCCATCCATAAAGAAAAATCGTATCTGTTGGGGGGTGCCTCCAATCAGTTTTTATGGGTACAAATTCTTCCTCAATCAAAGCATGGTGAATCGCAAAACCGCCACCGTACCGTGACCAGCCTCAGTTGTGCGTTGAACCGTAGGACAGTGAAGTTTTGGTTCGAATCAATTTGATCGTGAGCCGGGCCTGATCGCTGAAATTGCTAGTGTCGGGATAAGCCGAAGCAGGATCTCCCCCGCTGAATCGCAAATCAGATTCTATTGAAACCCAGAGGTAAGAGGGGACTTTTACTTGGCTTAGGGGATAAATTCTGGGATGTTGGTAGTGATGATTAAGTGTAGAAGAATACGTATATTATTGAGCCTTAGGATAACTAGTAATAACAAAAGATAATAGTTTAGGGAAAAATAGAACCTCTCATTAATTTATTATAATTTTAAAGGCATGCCACGATTATTGGAAGTTAATGTTTGATGAATTATATTGAGAATATGCAATTGTGGATATATGTGTTTATTTTGACGTGTATGAGATGTTGGATATTAATGTGGAAGGAGAGTGAATATAAACTTAGAAATGATAGATTAATTATGAATTGAGTAAGTGCAAAAAGATAGCGAATGATTTGATAAAAAACTATTGAACTAAGACAACAAAATAATTGGGTATATGGGTATGTTGTGTGAGTTGGTTAGATTTATTAAAAGGTATTGATAATTAGTAATTATGTTAATTTGTGATTATTCATAAAAGTGTAGTGATATGTATGTTGGATTTACATGAGAATATGAGATTTGATTTCGGGGTGAATGTTGTGCTAAATTATGTTGAGCCCTAAACTCATAAATGATCATTAATATGTTGGTTGGAATAGATATGAATGACTCTGATAATTGATTTGATATTGGTATGTGATGTTATGTGCAAATTGTGATGTTGGTAATTGATTTAAATGGAGAGCATGTGTAAATTATTTTGAACCTGGAAGTTAGGAATGGTAATGAACATGATGATTTGGAATGAGAAAAAGGAGAATTTTAGCAAGTGAAAATATAAGGGTATGACTGAATGATGAAATCCATGAGATTGGAAACCAATGAGATAATTTGGAAACGAAATTCAAAGATTTAAAGATTTATAATTGTTTAGTGGTGGTATGAGGTACCTTCCAGTGTGGAGGTGAAGTACCCACCGGCCAAACTGTATGAGGTACCTTCCGGTGTGGAGGTGAAGTACAGTGGTGTGAGGTACCTTCCGGTGTGGAGGTGAAGTACAGTGGTGTGAGGTACCTTCCGTTGTGGAGGTGAAGCACCCATAGGCCAAACTGTATGAGGTACCTTCCGGTGTGGAGGTGAAGTACAGTGGTGTGAGGTACCTTCCGGTGTGGAGGTGAAGCACCCATAGGCCAAATTGTATGAGGTACCTTCCGGTGTGGAGGTGAAGTACAATGGTATGAGGTACCTTCCGGTGTGGAGGCGAAGTACCCACAGGCCAACTTGTATGAGGTACCTTCCGGTGTGGAGGTGAAGTACAACGGTATGAGGTACCTTCCGGTGTGGAGGTGAAGTACCCATAGGCCACAATGTATGAGGTACCTTCCGGTGTGGAGGTGAAGTACATTGGTGTGAAATATATTTTTAGAATGAAATGAAAGAGAATGAAAAGAAAGTGTTAAAAAGAATAGAGAAAGAAGAATACGAAAATGAAGAAAAGGATAATAAGTGTTGAATAATTGGGAATTTAATGAAATGAATGTTGTTGTGAATGTTATGATTATTATAAGTTGGTTAGGCTTAGTTCGTCACTATTTTATTGAGGGTTTATTTCTCCTAAGTTCTGCATAATTGCTACCCCTTTTGCAGTTATTTTATTTTCAGGTACAGAGGCAAGGTTTACATCGTCACAGGCCGAGCAGGATTCACTCCACCACGTGGAGTGTATTTATAATAGCATGAGTGGACATAGATATCTATATTTTGATTAGTATTCTGGATTAATGACAATTTGCTAAGTAAGCCCTGGAACTTGTATTATTTTGTAAAACCGGGCTTTAGTTTTAAAATGTCTGTATAATTTATACGTTTTCTTGTTTAAATTAATCTGGCTGAACAGGTACAAAACAGGAAATTTTGGTAAAGTCCGAAAAACAGAGGAAACTCTGTCCGTTTTTCCGAAAAAATATTCATACGTATTTTAATTTAAAAAGAAATTTTCAAGTACCAATTTTCCTAAAACTCAAATTTAACTAAATTAATGTGAGGGTGTTACACGAATCACTCTTGAAAGAGTTATCCTTGGACCTTAATCAAGGGTCCGTTTTAATTGTGCTAGCAAATAACTGTGAGTTCGGTGTTCTTCGTGTCTATAAAACTTAAACTTAAATTGTTCTTGAAACCCCAGTTTTGATTTTTTTTCCTCTGGTACTTCATGAGTGAGAAAATTTCCTCCATAAGTTAAGGTATCATGCAGTGGGTTTTCTCGACCGTGTAAGCTTAAGCTATCTTCTTTCATGAAAAGTGTGAATTTTTCGTGAATTCCAAAGTAGTCGGATCCCTTGTTAATTGCTAAAGTGTTATAGGTTGCATTGAAAATTGATGTGAAAGTCGATTTAGAGACCAATATTTCAGGTCCCTACGTTTTGGCAAATCCAAAGCGGCATGTCGATGCCAAGTGGGGGAGAATTTGGTGGACAATTTGGAATGTTGTTAAGGTGATACCCAGTGTTAACTTGAGCAATTTGAATAGGAAGACCAAAACCAAACGAAGTGAGCATTAACCTTATCTTTGGGATTGTTTCCCCTTCTACGGAACTGAACGAAATTTCGGGGACGAAATTCCAATAAGTGGGGGAGAATTGTAACATCCCAAATTTTTGTTTCAGCATAGTAGGAAATTATGCCAAGTATTTGGGAAGAATTTCCAAGATTTGAGGAAGGTTTTGAGTATCAATCCAAAACCTAAATGAGTATGTGACCTAAGGAAATGAATTGGAGTTAGAAAATCATCAAAATATGACTTTTCACTGAAGTAATCGATTACTTTGCATGTCAGTAATCGATTACATGGCCTCTGGTTAAGTTACACAAAATGTTGCAGCAATTTAATCGATTACAAGGGTAAAGTAATCGATTACTTGAGTAAATAATCGATTACATTCAGGGGGTTAATCGATTACTTAGGCTCTGATGAATGTACTGAGAAATGTTGCATCACATAGGTAATCGATTACTTGGAGTAAGTAATCGATTACTCACTGGAAAAATAAGAAAAAAAAATAACGCGTGGCAGCCACTCATTCGTGGCTTAATGGATAAGAATGCATCCACAGCCACACAACCTCTTGGGGGCACGTTGAAGGGAAATAAATGGAAGGCACAACAACACAAAACAAACAACAACATTAGCGCCTCTCTGTCTCTCCCTCTCCACTACGTCTTCTTCCTCCTTCCCCATCAAGGTTCCATTTTCTTTCTTCCAAATCAACCAAAATCAAGAGACTCCTCCCACATCTACCATCAAATCCTTCTTTTTCTCACTCCAAGTAAGTATGTAAACTTTGGATTTCTCTATCTCTTTCCTTTCCCTCTCTCATCTGCGATCTCTCTCTCTCCTCCAAGGATCCATATCTCCATCATATTTGGTGCAAGAACAAGGGGCTTTGGGCACTAATATCATCAACTCTCTTCCTCCTTAACTCCAAACAAGTGGGTAAGTCATGGATCTTCTCTTTCTCTCTCTAAATTCGTTTTCCCTTTCTCTATCTTGTGTTTCATGGTAATTTTCAATCCCAAGCCATGGAAGTTTCACATCCCCTTGAATCTTGGCAAGAAAGCATGACATAAGTGATAATCTTTTCTCTTTATGGCTCTTGTTTTAGGTTCCTTCATTCTCCCTGTGGTTCTAACTCTTTGGTGGTAAAAGCTCAAGTTTAGGGCAATCTAAATCTCCATATCTCTAAGAGTTGAGGTAAGGAGGTTTGTGTTACCATATTCTAGGGGGTAAATTTTTATTATGTATATATTGGGTTACTAAGAGATATGTGTTAATTAGGATTAAGAACCCTAGGATAGCTAATGATGTATAAGAATGTTTGGATGTATTTCCTTGTGTCTAAATATGTTGATTGATATTTGATTGGTGTGATTTGATATTTCACTAATTATGTTGAACTCTAGAAATAATATAAGGATAATGAGTATGTTAATTGAAAATGAAATTGGTTGGTTTGTTGAAGTTGCTTGTATAATTGGAATTAAAAAGTATATTAAGATCGTGAAAATTGATAAGTTAATGAAAATGATTACAAAATGAATTAAGGAAATTATATAAATAATAGTAAGTGATGATTTGATAAAAAGGTATGCAAAGTGAAAATAATCCAAAAAAATGACAATAAAATATTAAAGATATATTTTGGATTGTGTGACCCAGATATTGTAAGGCGATGTCCTTAGGAGACTGTACGCATAGATCGCGTAAGCCTCCCTTGTGCGCAGCTGTAAGTCGTTGTCCTTAGGAGACTGTACGCAATGATGGGCACACATTCTGGTTGCGTGTGATTCCAGATCTTGTAAGTCATTGTCCTTAGGAGACTGTACGCTTAGATCGCATAAGTCGCACATAGTGCGTTGCTGTAAGTCGTTGTCCTTAGGAGACTGTACGCAGTTATGGACACAAACACACCATTTATTATTAAAGGTATAATTGGATTGTGCGATTCCAGATCTTGTAAGGCGTTGTCTTTAGGAGACTGTACGCATAGATCGCGTAAGCCACACATTGTGTGCAGCTGTAAGTCGTTGTCCTTAGGAGACAGTACGCAATGACGGATGCACATTCTATTTGTGGAAATCCAGGTCTCTTAAGTCGTTGTCCTTAGGAGACTGTACGCTTACATCGCGTAAGTCGCACATAGTGCGCTGCTGTTAGTCGTTGTCCTTAGGAGACTGTACGCAGTTATGGATCCACATTATATCTTTAAAAACTATATATACTTATATATACATACACATTTGAAAGAGATCTTAATGAAGGTAAAAATAGGGAAGAAAAACATGAAAATATAATGAAGTGAGATTATAAATTAATTAATTAAAATATATAACTTAAAAATGGTATGAAGAAATGAGTTGAGGTTTGATAATAAAAGTTAGTAAATTTGATATGAAAATAATTGAATTGAATGAGAGTGTTTGTTTGGATTATATGCATTATATGGATGATTGTGTTTGGCTTGGTGGTTCAGTATAGTATAATAGAAACTGCTTCCCTATTTTATTGTGTAATACTCACCTCCTTACCGTTTTTCAGGTACTGAGCTAGAGTATACACCAGGATTGGCCGAGCAGGATTACTCTCCCTCACAGGGAGAGTAGGGTTTATATGGCATTAGTACATCTTTTTGGGACCTACGCCTCTTATGTTTTGATGTATATGTGTTGTGTATACCTTTTTGAATGAGGCTTAGGATGACTTTATTATGTTAATCTTTAAAACTTGGATTTATGTTATTCAAGCTTTTTAATTCTGCTGCTACTCTGAAATACTTGATACACATATATATGTAGAGCCCATTGGGCCTTGACATGAATTATATATCTGGAATGAAGCCCTGCTGGCTGCTGGTTGTTCATTTGATAATGTTTGTCACAGGTTAAATTTTGGATTAGTCCGAAAAATAAACAAAACTCCGTCCATTTGACGGGTGATTTTATTAAATTAAAAAGGAATTTTTAAGTTAGTATTTTAGTTATGGGGTATTTAAGGGTAATAAGACCTAGGTGTTACAGACACCATTATTCTGGGTATAGGAGATTTTGATGATTACTTATTAGGACACGATGTAATAGACTTATGAAAGTGTCAATCAAATCTAAGGATAATATAAATGAAGAGATTATCAAAATCATTTATTTAACAAGGAAAAATAGACCTTAGTGGTAATAAAAATTTAACGGTAGCAAAAGAATTTTGTTGACAAAATAAGTAAAAAGGTTCTCAAATTCAATCAAAGAGGACGAACCATCTTTCATAACAATGCCAAATAGAGAAATAATCGCTTGGTGTACAAAATAGTAACTACAGTGAAGTCAGTTCCAAACAAAATCATCTAAGTTCTTAAAACTGAAAGAGTTTTTAACATTTAGCAAGTCATAGCTATTAGGAGGATGTGTTGACTCTTTGTCAAAAATGTAAAATGAATTCAAATCTCAAAGAGGCAACATCAAATATAATACAAAGTAGGAGCTTTTAAAACCCAACTGGTCTAAACAGAATTAGCATTATGCAGATGGTTTGAGTTCGTATAACATGTTTAGCACCTAAAACGATAAAATATTTGTAAACCTTGCTAAGAACTATTTTTGTAAGAAAACATAATTCACTTACACTTTCGAATGCCGTATTAATTTTGTAAGAGCTTGAAATAAGAAAAAGTGACACATCTCTTTTTTATAAGAATTAACACATGTAATAAAATCTAGGCAGAAATCAAGATCCCAAAAGTAGAAGTTAATAATATCAACCAACAGGGTTCCATTAACTCAAATGAATGTCAGTTTAAATTACAATGAGAAAAACTGAAACCTGAAAAGAATTAAAAATTCGTTGAGCTAGTGTTCAAAAACGTTTTCCCCGACATGATAGTTTTAGGAAACTTTTTGAAGTAAACCAAGTAACATAATAGATTGGCATTGGCCAATACTAATTTAAAAGATTTATGAGTAGTGGACTAAGCAAGAAAAGCTACTTGTCAAAAATTATTATTTAACAAATTTCTTTCAAAAGGACATAACCTATTGCTCAAAATCCAAAATACATCATTTTCAAATACATGTGCATGCAGTCATGCAAAGTCAGGGAACAAATTTATTTGAATTAACAAGTCAACAAATCTAGCTTGCATTTTACATAAACTCTAAAACAAAATCCATAAAATTAAGTTCATAGAAACTGAATCCAAAAGGAATCCAAAAGCACATAGAGCTAACTATACAGAATTGTCAGAGATAAATCATTGGCAAATAGAGCGAATTATCATCTCAACAAGCATATTCTTTCAAGTGGATTGGAAGCAGGATAGTAAATTAGAGGAAGTAAAAGCAACGAATCTTTAAAGTCCATAATCGAATAAAACTATATTCAATAAAATCAATAGCTAACACTTCGTCAAAGCAAGAATATAAATAAGTGTTTTGGAAAAAGAGAAACATATGTATAAATTAGGCTTTCGTAAATCATATAATGTGCTTTATGAAGAATTTCTTTAAGTAAAAAAATGAACCATTCAATAAGACCCTCATTTGAGTAAGGGATCACTTATGGAGACTCGGAAAAAGCTTGTTCGGCTAAAGAGGACAATTATCCAAGCATTTAAGAGGAACTAAATCTAAAGATAGAATCCAACGATCAAGGCTTAAAAAAAATATTTGGAATGATTTCTGAATATATCCGTTGCGTACTCCGATTTTAGAGCACTTGGAAACAACAGAGTTTAACTACTACGGATCTCTTCTCATAGCTTACCAAATACATCTTACATCACCAATTATCAATTGGTAACCTTAACCTAGAGACTTCGATGATATCACTCTCCAATAAATGCAACCATTGGGGTGATCAAGTCCAACCTTACATTCTATTGGTGGTCAACATCATTTCCATATTAACTGAGCTTAACTGTCCTACGGTACACAACTTGTCAATTCTCTTGAGAAAAGTTACACAACTTAGTTCAAGGTTTAGATGTACGAAAACTTTACTTGAATTATTTTGTGTGAATTGTCTCATTTGGAATCGTGCACTATCTTCCAAGTGTGACAATACATACAAATAGGGAAATTGGATTTTAACACTTTATAAAGTTTGAAACAAAACCCAAGAAATCAACTATGAATTAGGAGATGATAATCTAAGTCCACAAGATCTTAATTCCTATTCTAACTAACTTAGACAACTAACTATCTACTGGTTACTCGCCTGGTGAGCAAACCACAAGAGTAATGAGTTACTCCAAGGCCGAGGAGAAACTGCTCTGATATCATAAATGTAACACCCTCACAATTATATAGCTTAATTACTAATAATTATGTTGGTTTTTTTTATTAGGACTTGAAAATTTCGTTTAAAATTCTGTCAGATTTTCCTCTGTTTATCGGACTTCCCAAAAATTTAGAGTTTTCACCTGTCAAACCAGTAAAGTCTAAAAAAAACATTTTCAAAACTTCTAAGTGTCGTGTCCTTTGTCAAGATCAACCTTGAAGCTATGGAGGAACTTCGAAGAATGATCCCAACCAAGAGGTTACTGTAGGACTTTTAGGATTTATGTATATCCAGTTGGGATAAACATGTTCTCCCTAGTCAACAATGTGTGTGCTAGTGTCAACTTAGGGATGAGAAGACGTACCTTAGCCCCTATAGCATGGTGGTTCTTATAGGGGATTACCTATGTGTCATGGGCCGTTCTGATAAGGCTTCTGAAGAGGAAGAATTTGAGTAGGATTCGTAAAGGCTATGATAAGATCACATCCGTAAATCCTGTAAGCGATAGATCTTTATCCAATACAGTTTCTATCTAACCAAGAGTCGTGGGAATCTAGGAGAAGTGGTTAAGCTTTATGAGACTGTAAGTGATAGAGATAAGGATGAGAATCCTGTATTCGGAGTTAATCTCATAAGCGTGTAACCTCCCTATTATGCCCAGTTTGCTCGGTGTAACATTCCGACCGTAGGTCTTGTTCCAGCTTCTTGACAGGTCGGATCAAGGTGATTTTAGTCGAATACCGTTCGGTCTAATACCGGTCCACTACATAAGCCCCCCAAGCTCGGTTGGGTGATTTGAGCCCTGCCGAGTTGAAGAGACAAACGAACTGTTAGCTGATCAAAGGCTGTTAGTTGTTAAGAGGAAGAGAGATCTGATTGCCCTTATATGTTTACCAGAGCCGTCCTTTCATTGTCATGGAAAAGACCTTTCAGTTCTTCTTATGACTCCACGTGTTCCTTCCCTTATCGGGAAGTGTAACATTATGATTTCAAAATGCCAGATGTACGTTTACAAGAGAAATGAGCTTTCGCTGATTTGGCCCAAATTGTTAGACAGTGGAGGGAAACTTCTGAAAGAAAAGCTTTGGGAGCGGTTTTCGAAATCCACAACTGTCAAAATTAGAAACTCTACAAGTTCTTTTCTATCTCACTCTTCAAGTTCTTTTTTCTCTCGTTCTTGCCTACCTGAAGAATCATTTTTATGGCGATTCAGAGATCATCAATAGGAAATTTTCACCGATTTCATTCTTTTTACTCATACTAAGCATCATTTAGGTTCACCGGCACTCGTTTCATCTTCAACTTCCTGATCGCACACTATCAAACAGGTAACGGAAACTTTCTTCAAACTCTTGTATCTTCTTTCTCTTCCTTTTTGAAATATTGCACGCTTTTGTTCGTGTCGTCTGTTAGAAGTATTGCGCTTAGACTTTCGTTGTTGTAACTCTGTTATTGGCCATGCACCCCCTTTTATTGATTTTGAACGAAATCTAGGGTTCGCTGAAAACCCTTGCACTATCCGCCAGAATACCCTACTATATTTTGAAATTCCTTGCCCTTCTTTGTCGTTCTTTGAGTGATCGTCGTAGTGTTTCTTAGGATTATTTTATGTTTTGCTGCCCTTAATTTCCTAGGGTTTGAACTGAAGCTGTGGTAAACATGAGTGAGGATTCTGTAAACTCTGATGTACTAAGAACCCATGAGGAAGAAAACCCAGAAAGTTGTGTTAAACCAAATTTAATGCATTTTCCTCAGACTCTGAAAGAGTTCAGAGAAGGTGTGATTCACTATAGGATCGCTGAGAGGGTAGAACAGAAGAGGTTAAGGAGGCAACGGAGAGGTATTCACTGTTTCAATTTGTTTGGGGAAATTCTACCCAGAAAGGGAGGCATTCCCCAACCGATAATGTTCGTAAATGTTTGATCAGAAATAATCAAGTTTTACTGTTTCTGACTCCGCGTGTGCCTCCTTTTCCTTAGGTATGAAGAGAAAGAGCGTTACAAATCCTGAACTTTATCCACTTCCACCAGATTCTGCCAGTACGATTGGGTTGACCGAGAAGTTGTAGGCACCCAATCTGAGCTTTCAACTGATGAATATTTAGAGCAAACCAGAGCCATTATACTACCGTGCCCTGGTGATGACGCTGGAAACTTGTATTCAGTAAGTCCAGTGGGTCCCAACGAAAGAATTTGCACTCGTATCCCCGAGGGCAGCACTGGTTTTTATTTTTATGAAGAAGTGATTACCCGTCTTGGGATTAGGATGCCTTTCACCAATTTTGAAATAGAGGTTTTAAATACACTAAGAGTGGCTCCTTCTCAATTGCATCCGAACGCATGGGCCTTTGTAAGAGGTTTTCAGCAAGTTTGCTCTGCCATGAACTGGTCTTGTACTGTTCCAACCTTTTTCTATTTATTTGCTCCACAAGCCAACGCCTTTGAAAAAGGGTCCCCCAAACGACCTTGGGTTTCCTTGAAATCACGAAATGGATATGCTCTATTAACCAAGTATTCTGAGTCTTGGAAAACGTTCAAACCTTTCTTTTTTAAGTATAACTTTGTTGGAAATGGTGTCTGTTGGTTCACACGAGCTGGTGAAGAGCGATCGATTCCTCGATTCCCTCTTCAATGGAGTTCTAGTTTTTTTAATCGGAGGATTGCTTCGTACGGGACGAAGTGGAAAGAGCTTGCTGAACACGAGAAGGAAGTGTGCCGAGCGTTTGAGAGTTACTTGGGCACCAATGGGATGATTGAAACGAGGGAAATAGTAGATATCCCCTCAACAGATGTCAAAGCTCAGCTTGGTAAACTATTTTTATTTGCTCTTATACTTGTCAATTTATTTAAATCTAATGACACTCAGTTTCCTTTGCAGATAAAATGGCTTCTCGTATGGCTGCTCTGCTTCAAGGGGGTAAGAAAAGAAAGGCTCCCCCTACAAGTGCAGCTTCAGGGTCGTCGAGTATGAGCACTCCCAGTTTGAGCACTCCGACCCCTACTGATTCTCCAGTCGAAGTGTCTCCTCGACCTGCTTCAAACTTGGTTGTTGTTACAACAACTACAGCTACGACAGCTTCTCCGGCCTCAAGTGCTCAAGCACCCTCTCCTCCTCCTCAACTGACTCGGCGTCGAAGGCTCGACAAAGGGAAAGAGAAGGTTTCAGAAAGAGTAAGTGTCAGGACCGAGGGAACAAGTACCAAGGCTGCTGCTGCTTCTACTCCTACTCCGACTCCACCAGTAGTCTCGGTTTGGGATTGTGAGTTGGATGAAAAGTTTCCCGAGTTCATCTGCCCGGAATCTGACTTCTCCCGATTTGCTAATCTTAGTACTACTGAATGGTCCCGCTGTAATTTAAGTATGACAAAGTTTTTGCTTCGAGGTGCCAATTTAACCTATTATATGTCCAAGCATTCAGAGCATTTGTTTAAAGGCCTAAACATTGAGCAGAAAGAGGCTCGTGAGATGCAAGCGGCTCAAGAAGCCAGTTTGTCGGATGAACTGGTTCGAGTAAAGAACGAGCTAGAGAATTTGAAGGCAGATAAAACTGAATTGATCAAGGAACGAGACTCTCTGAAAGTTTCTCAAAAGGTTGCGGAAGATAAGAAGAAAGAAGTTGAAGAAGTACTTAAAAAGGAGCTGCAGGAGAGCCGACAGAGGATTGAGGAATTGGATTCTGAAGTGAAGAAGTATGCTGCAACTGCTCAGAAATACAAGGAAATAGCTCTTGTCTTGAAGAAAAAGGCAGCAACCAACTTCTATAACTGGGGTAAGGGCGTTGATGACTCATTTGTTTCTGCGATTAAACAGATCCAATTTCTGAATCCTGAAATTGAGTTTAGAGTGGTCGGAGCACACCCTTTCCATTGTGTAGAAGATGGGAAGTTGATTGATCTTGAAACCAAGGCTGAAGTTGATTTGTAGGCAGAGAATCTTCCCAATCCTCTTGTAGAACTGATTGAGGCTCCTGAATTTGATGATAAAGATATTAGCTTGTCGGATGAAGAGGCCTGAACTTGGTGGTTTTCTTGTATCTGTTTTTGTTTTTCTGTTTACTAGTAACATATGTGGGATTTCTTTTTGCTGCTCGTTGTATTCAAGCGTTTATACTTGTTTGTATTGACCAAACTCTTTTACTATTTCGGAACTAACTTTTAATTAACTTGCTGTTTAGCAAATTGTATCACTGCCTGGTGTGTTTTTTTGCTGCTTTTTGATTTCGTTCGTCACGTTATTGGTAGATTTTTCCGAGTGTAAACTCTTAGGAGTAATTTATCGTAAAATTTTTAGGCGTAGAATCGCGTTATCCGCATGTATAGTTAATTTTGAGTAGAACTCGGATCGCCGACTTTAGCCGAAGCGGGACCCTCGGACCGTGAAATGAGGAAAGTAATTTCCTGAGTTCGGGTGTTCTATGAATACGTTGTTAAACTCTTGAAAAGAGCTGTACCTCGATTTCGCTCGGTGGCTAGCCGAGCCAAATGAGTCGTATGTGGTTTCACAATGTAAACAGATAATAGAATTACCAAAAAATGTTGTACTTTATTAATAAAGGAATACAAAGCTGAGTTTGCTCAAAACTAAAAAATAAAATTGCCCATAACTAAGAGATTCCTAACAATTTATCTATAATCTAAGAAGGGTGCTACCCTTCGTTATTGATCACGAACTACCTTGAGCAACAAACTAAACTATTCTCAAACAAAGTCAATAAAATGGGAGCTTAGCTGTAATAAGCTCTGAGCTTGGCCACGTTCCAACTGTTATTGATATCCGTACCCGAGAGAGTCTCCAACTTGGAGGCACCAGTTCCAGATTTAGCCTTCACTCGGTATGGACCTTCCCATTTCGGCTTCAGCTTTCCAACACCAGCATTTCCTTTACCAATATCCGCACGGCGAAGGACCAAATCTCCAATTTCAAAGCTTCGCGGTCGGACCTTCTTGTTGTAATCTCGGGCCTGTTGTTCCTTTACCTTCCTTTCATGAGCTGAAGCATTCTTTCGTATTTCCTCAAGTAATGTGAGTTCTTCACTAAGCAAACTGTTGCTAGTTTCCGAGGGGCGTTCGAGCATCCTAAAGGTGGGGATTCTCTTTTCGATTGGAATGACTGCGTCGCAGCCGTATGTCAAACGAAAAGGGGTCTCACCTGTTGAGGAATGTACAGTTGTCTTGTGTGACCATAGAACGCTCGGAAGCTTATCTGCCCATATGCCAGCTGCGTTGCCAAGTTTCTTTTTTATACCGTCCAAAATGGTTTTGTTGGCGGCCTCGGCTAATCCGTTGGTTTGTGGGTGTTCAACGGAACTAAAATAGTGAGTGATCCCCGGGTCAGCTGCTAATTCTTGAAAATGAGAGGCTGGGAATTGCGATCCATTATCAGTGACTATGGATTAAGGCACTCCAAACCGAGAGATTATTTCCTTTACAAAGAAAGACTGAATTCGGGCCGTAGTGATTGTTGCTAATGGCGCCGCTTCAATCCACTTAGTAAAGTAATTGATGGCTACGACCGCAAACTTTAATTGTCCAGGTGCAGTGGGAAATTTTCCGATGATGTCCATTCCCCATTGATAGAAAGGCCAAGGAGCTCCGAGAGAATGTAACTCTTTTGCAGGTCTTTGGTAAGTGTCGCTGTGAAACTGACATTGAACACACTTCTTGACATGTTCCATGGCATCTTTTTGCAGTGTTGGCCAAAAGTAACCTGCCCGGATTATTTTCCGAGCTAGAGATTTTCCGCCCATATGATGGCTACAGATTCCTCCGTGGATCTCCTCAAGGATTTCTTCAGCTTGAGATGGACTGACGCATCTGAGCATGGGTGAGCCGAAACCTCTTTTATAAAGGACACCATTAAGAACCGTGTATTGAGCTGCTTTCTTAATCAACCTACGAGCCTCTGTCTGATCTTGGGGAACGAAACCGTGTTGCAAGTATGTGAGTATCGAATCCATCCAGGATTGAGATAATGAAACTGCAAGAATGACGCTTGGTCTTGGGATGGTTTCTTGTATCAAAGTCTTGTTGCTTTCTGACCCCTTCGTACTTGCCAGTTTAGATAAAATATCCGCTCGGGAGTTTGAATCTCTCGGGACATGGGAAATGTCAAACTCTGAAAAATTGGGGATTATTCGCTTTACCTCTTCAAGATACTTCTGCAAGATGGGCTCCTTAGCCGAGTACTGCCCCTTAATCTGAGAGACCACTAATTGTGAATCGCTGAATACTGACACCTGATTCGCTCCAAACTCATGAACCATTTTGAGGCCTGCAAGGACTGCTTCGTATTTTGCCTGATTATTTGAAGTTTAGAACTCGAATTTTAATGAATACTCCATGCAAAGTCCTTCAGGATTTTCAATAATGACACCAGCTCCCGCACCTTTCCTGTTGCTCGAACCATCTACATAGACTGACCACAAATTCTAAGGAGTGTCCGAGGGGATCTCGGTCAGTTCGGTGACAAAATCAGCAAGAACTTGAGACTTCATCGCCTTCCTTGGCTCATAGACGATATCAAATTCAGACAGCTCTATTGACCATGAAACCATTCTGCCAGCTAGATCGGGCTTGTGAAGGACTTGTCTAAGAGGTTGAGATGTCCTAACCATGATTCGATGGGCCTGGAAGTATTGTCTTAATCTCCGAGCAGATATGACCAAACAGTATGCGAGTTTCTCAAGTTTTTGATATCGCAACTCCGATCCCTGAAGAGCTCGGCTAACAAAATAAACTGGGGCCTCAATTCCCGAATCCTCTTGTACCAAAATTGAACTGACTGCAGCATCTGCCACTGACATGTAGAGAATGAGGTCTTCACCGGAAAGAGGGCTATGAAGGACTGGTGGGCTGGAGAGATAGTTCTTCAACTGAACGAAAGCTTGTTCGCAATGATCATCCCAAAGGAAGTTTTTATTTTTCCTAAGGAGCTGATACCGCGGTAAGGCTTTCCGAGCGGCTTGAGACAGGAACCTGGAAAGGGCTGCCACTCGACCAGTGAGTTGTTGAACTTCTCTAAGACTGGTTGGACTTCTCATTTCAAGGATGGCCTTGCACTTGTCCGGATTAGCTTCAATACCCCTTTCTGTTAGCATAAAACCGAGAAAGGATCCGGCGGGGACTCCGAACACACACTTTTATGGATTTAGTCTCATAGAATACTTTCTTACTCGGTCCAATATGGTCTTGAGGTCTTGGGCATGGGTCTCTTGCTGTTTGCTTTTTGCAATAATGTCATCAATATAAACCTCCATGTTTGAGCCGATCATCCCATGAAATACCTTGTTCATCATCCTTTGATATGTAGCTCCCGCATTCTTCACTCCGAAGGGCATGACATTGTAACAGTATGTTGCGTTATCGGTGATGAATGCGATTTTATCCTGGTCGGCCGGGAACATAGGTATGTGGTTGTAACCAGAGTAAGCGTCCATGAACGAAAGGAGCTTGTATCCGGCCGAATTGTCGACGAGCTTGTCAATGACGGGTAGTGGATACTGATCTTTTGGGCAGACTTTGTTTAAGTCCGTATAGTCGACACACATCCTCCATTTCCCGTTGGGCTTTTTGACCAAGACGGTGTTAGCTAACCAGTCTGTATAGTCGATCTCCCGAATGAAGCCAGCTCGGAGTAACTCGACAACTTTTTCCTCAATAGTTGCGGCCTTTTCTGAACTAACCTTTCTTTTGCGTTGTGCCACTGGTTTTGCCATGCTCAACTTGTGGCAGATAAAATTAGGATCAATTCCCGGCATCTCGGCCGAGGTCCAGGCAAACAGATCCCTATTAGCGATCAGCAGAGCGGAAAGTTCATCTTTGACATTTACGGGGAGATCAGAACCAATTTTAACTTGCCTGATAGGATCATCATTCAATGTTAAGAACTCCCATTGTCCCTTCGGAGTCGGTCTGTTTCTATCAGATTCATCACGCACATCGAGGTCCGCAAAACTAATGTTACCTTTTCCGAGGGAAATTCTTTCTAAACGGTCCTGATCCTTCTTCTTAACCTTACCCAGACTTGCATTGTAGCATTTTTGTGCTGCTTCCTGCTCGGCTTTGACTGTCACTACCTTGTCATCTGTTCCGACGAACTTCATAGCCAAATGGACTGTCGAAACTACTGCACCGAATGCTTGTAAGGAAGTTCTTCCAAGGATGGCGTTGTAAGCCGCTTGACAGTCAACTACCAAAAACTTGATTATCTCAGTTCTGGTCGAAGGCTGTTGTCCGAGGGTGACAGGAAGTTGAATGTATCCCTTTGGCTCGATGGTGTCCCCCGTGAAGCCGATCAATTCTCCTTCAAATGGAGTGAGATTGCATTCCCTAAGTTTCAGTGCTTTGAACAAAGGGAGGAACATGAGGTTCGCCAAGCTCCCTTGATCGATAAAGACGCGTTTTACTTCGTAATTACCAATAAGGGTTGTGATTACAATGGGATCATTATGACCTGAGAGGATCCCTTCCAAATATTCATCATTGAAAATGATGGGAACATTTTTCGTCGATCTTTTACAGATAGGTTTTTGGCTCACGACTAAGATTTGGTTGATGTATTTCTTTCTGTCGGCTTTTTTCTCTCCTCCCCCAGCAAACCCTCCAGCAATAGTGTTAACTAAAAACTCATTGTAAGTTGGATTTGTATCAGTGACCGGGGCGGGCTCGGTTCTCTGTCTCCCTGCATTTCTATCATCTGGAGATCTACTTCTTTGGCGTTTGGACTTTACTGGTGAATGGGATCTGTTCCTACCTCTTCATCCTGCTGCATCTCTGATATACTGTTGTAGCTTACCATCTCTGATCATTTCTTCAATTAAATCTCTCAACCAAATGCATTCATCGGTTGTATGTCCATATCCCTTGTGAAAGTCGCAATATTTCGACCTATGACGTTGTGCGCCCTTTCTTAAAGAAGGAGGTCTTTGGGCAGAGCGTAAGTCGGTCTGCATCATTTCCCAAAGAATTTGACTCCTAGGAACAGTTAGAGGAGTGTATTCCTGATATTTATTCCTTGGAGGTAACATTCGGTCCTGATCGTTCCTGTCCTGTCTTCCACCAAAACGTTCGTCACGTTTTTGTTTATTCTGTCCTTGAGGGTCAGCTCGTTGTCGGTCGTCCCTGAATTTCTGCCCTTTGTGGAATTCCTCCAAGTTGATGAATTTATTCGACCTTTGTCTCAGCTCGGCCATATCCTTTGGAGGTTTCCCAATTAGTGATTTTCTGAAATCCCCTGGCTGCAAACCTTGTGTAAATAATAACACTGCCACACCTGGCTCCAACCGGGGAACAGAATTAGCCTCTGTATGGAAGCGTGATAAGTAATCTTTCAATGGTTCATCTTGCTTTTGTGTGACTGCAGCCAGTGTATGGTCGGACTTTGGCTGGATGCAGCTGGCTGTGTATCTGTTTAAAAGCACTCGTTTCATCTCCTCCCATGAATTAATGGAATTTCGAGGGAGAGATGAGTACCACCGTTGTACCGAGGGCTCAAGGGTCATGGAGAAAGCTCGGCATTTCATCCGATCGCCGCCTCCGTAATAGTTAATTGCCCCCTCGTAAGAGACTATATGGTCAACTGGGTCGGTTAGGCCGTTATAATGTGGTATGTTGGACGGGCCCAAGTATCCCTGAGGGGTTTCAACGTCCATGATATATGGGGTAAAAGGGTGGCCAGGGTGAAAATCACCCTAATCGTGATTTGCGGCTGGGTTGGTATAGAAATTTTGAGATGGGGGAAGTTGCATTACGGGAAGAGGCTGAGGATCTATAGTCTGGGTTATTTGGTTATGAGGTTGTACGGTAGTTTGTTGGTTCTGAGCAATCCTCGCCATTGCTTGTTGTTGGAGGTCGGCAATTGCTCGGCCTTGTTGCTCAATTAAAGCTGTTTGTCTGTTGAGTTTGTTAATCATCTCTTGCTCACGGGCGCGAGCTGATGCAGATGTAGCATAAGATCTACTAGTGGAATGGCTATGGCGGGAGTTACCATGGACCGTTCTTCCCAGGTTTAATCTAGTCCTAGGGGTTACGCTTATATGGTCAGGGTTGGGTTGGACTGGTGGAGTTGGGGTTTGACGGGTATTTCTACCATGGTGCACTCGGGTTCCAGTAGATCTGGCTGTATTGCGAGTGGTTGGGGCTGTGCTGCTGGAATCGCCATGGGTGGAGGGGGTGGTGTTGGACGTGGCGGAGGTGGTGGCGGAGGAAGTAAGTTCCGCAAGGTTTGGAGTGGTAGGGGATTACTCCCGGCTCTATGATGGGGAGATTGTGGTGGTTGAGAATGGGTGGAATGATTTCCACTATGATTTTGGTTATGAATTGGAGGTGGTTGGCTCTATGAAATATTTGGGGGTTGCGGGTAATTTCTTGGTTCAGAATGGGAGGTACGTGGTGGCTGCGAATTAGTCTCCCGATTTTGGTTAATAATATCTCGCAGGTCACCAACAGATTGCGGCTGTTGATCATTATTATTAGCGTTTCTGGGTCTACCACGAGAATGGCCAATGCGATCACGGGATCACCAACTTGGCTTCTTGTAGTGACCATGGTGGTGGTGGGAATGATATATTATTCAGTCCCCACAGACGGCGCCAATGTTGTGTCCTTTGTCAAGATCAACCTTGAAGCTATGGAGGAACTTCGAATAATGATCCCAACCAAGAGGTTACTGTAGAACTTTTAGGATTTCTGTATATCCAGTTGGGATAAACAGGTTCTCCCTAGTCAACAATGTGTGTGCTAGTGTCAACTTAGGGATGAGAAGACGTACCTTAGCCCCTATAGCATGGTGGTTCTTATAGGGGATTACCTGTGTGTCATGGGCCGTTCTGATAAGGCTTCTGAAGAGGAAGAATTTGAGTAGGATTCGTAAAGGCTATGATAAGATCACATCCATAAATCCTGTAAGCGATAGATCTTTATCCAATACTGTTTCTATCTAACCAAGAGTCGTGGGAATCTAGGAGAAGTGGTTAAGCTTTATGAGTCTGTAAGTGATAGAGATAAGGATGAGAGTTCTGTATTCGGAGTTAATCTCATAAGCGTGTAACCTCCCTATAATGCCCAGTTTGCTCGGTGTAACATTCCGACCGTAGGTCTTGTTCTAGCTTCTTGACAGGTCGGATCAACGTGATTTTTGTTGGATACCGTTCGGTCTAATACCGGTCCACTACACTAAGTATATTAATTAACTTTACAAGCCCTAATAACCACATATAACAGAACGCGAGCTTACAACGATTAGATTATTTCAAAAACCCAAAAGAGATTAATTATAATAAAATAACCATAATACACCCTTTACTAAATTACACTCCACAGTGTGGAGTGCACTCCTGCTCGGCCAGTAATAGTGCAAGCTCAGTCTCAGTACCTGAAAAATGTTAAGGGAGTGAGCATTGCACATGAAATAGGAAAGCAGTTTCTCATTAGACATAATTACCCACTAAGCCAAGCACAATTATCAATTAGATCATATAACACAAATTATCCACATACACACATCATGCATTCACATTTTAGCAATCCATTTCAGATTTCATTTATATTTCTCATTACTTATAATTTTGTTTCACTTTTCAGTTCTTTCATTCTTAACATCTTTTCATCTTTTCATCTTTTCAACATTTTCATCTTTTTATCACCATTAGGAATTAGCGCACCTGTTAGGTCATTTCTCACCCATTAGGAACAATTTTCACCCAATCAGGTCATTTCCACCTATTAGGTCACGATTGACACCCGTTAGGACTAAAACATAATTTTAACTCTTTTACTTCCACTTGTACTCTTTCCCTTTTATATTCCTTTATTATTTGTGCAGCATGATTGATCCATTGGGTATACCCGCCTAACGGGTCATTTACGGGGCCTAATAGGTCATTTTCACCTGGATGGGTCATTTGGACCTAATGGGTAACTTGTCACCTAACAGGGCACCTAATGGGTCGGTGTGTCCCAAGGATCAATCATAGCTTCAACTTATTCACTTTTATAATTCAATTTAGTTACATTCAGGCTATTCAACACTTATATACTCATCGGTCTATTCCAATTTTCAATATAAACATAAAAACAAAGATTCTCAAGCATTATACAACTTTCACATAACATCAAGTATACACATACATAGTCACATTTAACATCGAGCACATTTAGCATTTAGTCACAATTATAAATATTTAGCACCAAATGTATTCAACAAACAATTAGCAACGAGTATATGCATTTAATTCCAAGTATTACTAAGGGTTCATTTCATTTAATGGTATAGACAACTTACTATTATTCTTCACTTGCCTAGAATTTTATAATGACCAAATAAACACATAACTCTTAGCAAGCTACTATATACTAATTAGAGACCCCTTTTCTAGGACAAGCCAATACCCACCCCCTTACCTTGCATTTCCATAGACCTGTTTCTTTTCATTTGACGATGCCCAGGCGTATAGAGACCATTGCCTTCGCATCTCGATCAAACCCAAAGTCATTTAATTTTCCTAATCATAGCACACAAAGTCAACCAACGAACGACTCTATTCACAAAATTCTATTTGAACATTATGATCAACCAATCACTTATTGTTTACTTAAACCTTTATTTACACTTTAACTAATACCGATAACCAATCATTCAATGATTTCTAACAAATACGGATTTAAACTTTAAATACTTCATTAATCTTAACGTAAAGAACCAACTTCAAAATTTTATTAAAACAAACACTTTAGTACTTTACGCACTTGGAGTTTAGAAAAGGAAATCAAAACTCATCACTTCAAAATCCTCAAAACTAATAAGTATTATTATATCATATTTTAATAGATTATCAAATCAAGGGAGTTTGAAAGAAATTCATAAACCCAAGTCAAATGGAAATCAAACTTAGAACCATTGCTCCCAAATAAAACAGTACATGCTTTCTGTAGGAAACACGAGAACTTTTAAAGTAACATATTCGTCAAGAATTCATTAAAATTAATTAGTTTTAACTTCAAGCCACAAAATCAAATGTCGTTACTTGACACTATTAGTTCCAAATTAAAAAGAAGTGTTCTCGGTTAAAAACAAATCCAAATCACAATTATAACATTCAAATATTCACACTTCCCTTTAATTTGAAATTAATGTTCAACGTTTTAACTCGAATTAACATTATGCCGAAGATCCCAGGTTCCTAATTAACTGATGTATCATTTAGTTCAGGGACAATCCAACCAAACTAAAGGACAACTCACTTACTTAGGAACCCAACACATTTAACAAAACTCTCTTTAAAACTCATCATTCGACATAATGGTCAATTCAGCTTTATACAAACCAGAGTAATTAAATTAAAATCATTAACAATGACAGTATTATTGAAATCAATACTAGTGAACCATAATATCATTCATTTTACTAAAACAACATTAACATTTACAAACAACTTATTATTATAATTATAACTAATTAATATTAAAATTAATATTATTATTAAAGCACCACACCGAGCAGTTAAAGAGCGTTAGAGATTTACCCCCAAATATGGTTTTCGACGCAACAGAGAGCAAATTGGTTCGGTTCGAAGGCTCCACCCCTGTTCGGTTCATGAAGTCACTGGTTCTCCCAACCGAGGCGGCACAGTGAAGCAAGGTACCACCCAAAGTAGCAGCGTCCAGTCCCGGGGTAAGGTGGTTCGTGAGCTTTGTGGCGGCCATGGCGACGAAGGCTGCGGTAGTGATGGTTGACACGACGGCGCGAGGAGGCGGAGATCGCGAGCTTCGTGGTCCTAATCTGAACCCGCATCCGCTGCTACAAGGATCAGGAGGAGGCGGCGCTGGAGGCTTTGTTGGTGGCGATGGCAAGGAACAATGGCGGCGACACGGAACCACGACTAAGGAGGAAGGCAAGTCGCGATTCGCAACTCCCTTGGCTGGTGAAGACGAAGGCAGAGATCGTCACTTTAGTCCATGGAGATGGCAACGGAAACGGTGGAGAGGAGGGAAAGAGTCAACACGAGCAGCGACCAGATATAGAGATCGCGAGCCAATGAGAAGGAGAAGAGAGAGGGAGACGCGAGAGAGAGAGGTCGAAGGTGATGGTAGAGGGCACGGTGGCTATGACGACGGTGGACGCTGGTGTTCATGGCCGAGAGAGAGGAAAAATGCGACGGGAAGAAAGAGAAGGGAACCAGGCATGAAGAAGAAGAATGGAAGGGGAGGGTGGCGACCAACCATAAAAATTAGGGTTTGGTTGCCCCCTTTTCTCTTTTTTTTTTAAACATTTAAAATATTATTATTTTTATAGAATAAATAATAATAGGATTTAATAATCAAACAACTACATATAGAAAAATTATAAAGTATAGAAGATATATTCTTTTCTCTTTTTTTAATTATTTTAAATGAATTTACTTTAAATTCTAAAAATGAAATATACTTTCGTGATTAACATAATGTATTATTTTATTATTATTATTATTATTATTATTATTTTTTAGGAAAATGCCCAACACCTTAATAAATAATTTCCAAAAACAATCATATAATTAAATAAAACTTATAATTTATAATGTTAAAGAAATCAGGATGTTACACTTTTGTTCTTCCTCTCTAAGTCACCCCAAGCCACGAAACTTGTATCAAATTGATGTTCCTTATCCCATCTTGACATAGAAACCGAGTTTGTTCGATTTGGTAAGCTATAGGGAAAGTTATAACATGAGGAAGTGAGCTTAGTGAAACTGAAAACGCAGAAATCAGTTTCATTTGTCTCTGTTTTTTGAATTCGTTCTTCGTCTCTGAGTCTCCTCCAACCATAAACCCTATACACGTGTAAAATTCTATATTCCATCTTGATATAGAGACCAAGTTTGTTTAATTTGGTAAACCACAGAGGAAGTTATGAATTGAACAAATTGAACTCTTGAACCCGAAACTCAGAAAATCATATTCCTGAGCCTCTGTTCTTCAAGCTTGTATGGTAAACTCAAGTCCTCTCTGTAACATCCCGCATTTTTCCCATACGTGCGTAAACGATTTTCGGAAAAATATTTTATGTGAAAAAGAAATAAAGTGATAATTTTCAAGGATTTTTATAAGCAAAGATATTTTTATAAAAAGAGAAGCGAATAATTTTGCTGGTTTGATTTTTAAGAAATGAATTGTGATTTTTCTAGAAAGTGATTTTTGTTTGAAGTAAAGTTTTGAACTGTTAACATGAAAAATTCGTAACTTTTAAACCGTAACTCATATTTTTACGAACTTTATATCAAAACGACCGTCTCGAAACGTAGATTTTGAAAATATAATTTTTGGAATTTTCTGGGTTGTTTTACAAAAATTTAATTTCAGAACAGTGAAATACGAGTTTTAGAGATGGTATTTTAAAGAAAATGAAGTTTATTGTTTTGGCCTGAAATTTTTGTGTGAAATGTGTGTGTACTGTATGATACATGAAGTGGTTGTATGTATGTGAATTCTTTGAATTAATTGCCTTGTTATTTGAATTGATGAATTGGAATAAATATGACTAAGAAAATAAAATGAAAATGTATGTGTATGTATGTGTGTATATGTGAGTGCCTTGGTATGAATGTGTGTGTTGAATGTAGATGCATGTGTAGGTGTGTGAGGTTGCCACGGTTGTGCATGTGCATGTAGGTGTGTGTATGTGTCAAATGTATGTGTGTGTAGAAGACTTAGGGATTAAGACACTAAGGGACCAAGTGAACCAAACTAAACCAAACTAAGTTAGAAAGCAACCAAACCCTAACTAGTTCAAAGCCTAAATGACCCCTAAAACTCTAGCCTATTTGACTTTGTCCCCTTAGTTTTGATAAAATGCACCCATGCATCTTTTTGTAATGCCAAAACCGCCCCTCCCTTTTTGTGTGACTAAACCATCAACCAAGGGTAATAAGGGAATTCGTGTATGGCCTATATATCCAACAAGCCTTAGTTCATTTTCTCACTTTCACTTCTCTTCACCCATTTCATTTCTTCTTCCACCAACACAAAATACACTCTAAGAGATCCATTCAACTCTTAGAGAAAAAAAATTATTAGAGAAAGTGAGAGAGGGAGAGGCCATGGAATTGGAAGGAGAGGAAGGAGGAGATCCAAGCTTACCCAAGCCTCTTCTTTGTAGATCAAGGATGTTAGAAGCTAGAAGAAACCACCCTTTCTCATGGTAGGATTTGAAGACCAAGAAGAAGACTTTGTAATAGTATAGATTTTCCTTTCTAGTTGTAGATCTACTCCATTTTCTTATTTGCATGTTTGTTTTTATAAGTTTGAAGATGATTCCATGTGTTTTTCATCTTTGATCTTAGACTTCAAGGAGTTAAATAATTTGTAATATGTGTGACCTTATGTGTGATGCTTCGGTTAAGGTTCTTGTTGATGGATCTAGTATTTTTCCAACTAAAAACATAAAGATCTAAAGAAAACTAAGATTTTGTGGAAACTAAAATAAATTTCTTTGCATGTTTAGTTTTCTTGCTCTAAACCGTGATCTATGTATGTGTTTGTGATTATTTGACAAAAATTCATGATCTAAACTTGTTTATTTTTTTAAAAGTAAAACTCTTTGATCTTGCATGTTAGATCTTTTGTTAAAAACCATGATTTATGTGTAGTTTCATGATTCTTTGATGAGTGAAAGTATGATCTAAGCTTGTTTATTAATAAAATAAAAATCTTTGGCTATGCATGTTGGAATCCTTGGCTAAACCGTAATCTATGTATATTTTTATGATTATTTGTTGAACTAATATGTGATTTAAATTTGATTTGTGAAAAGATTTATGTCTTTGGTCTTACATGTTAATTTTGTAATTGATCTTAGTTGATCTACGTTTATGCATGTGATTATTTTGTTTGATAAATAAATAAGTTGAGCCTTTAATCTTGCATGATTATTTTTCAAGAGAAAATATGATGTTTTTCTTTATGTATGTGCCACGGTTTTGAGAAAAATTTAAGAAGCAAGTTTAAAATAATTTTTAAGTATAAACAGTATTTGATTAAGTATTTGATTATGTACATGTTTTATTTTTAGGCCATTCGGCCATATCTAATTAATTTACGATCCATGTTTTTTTATTTTATTTTATAAAAATTTGATGCATGCATGTTCTAGGACTAGATCTAATAATTTAAAGTACATACATGTTATTTTTAGAAATTTAAAGTATAACCTTGATTTTTATTAAATAATGGAATTGAAGTTTATTTGTGAAGGTTGATGTGAATGGATGATGTAATGTGTACCTTACATGCCTTGGTTGTAACTATATGATTTTGTGTGTGTTGAAAATGAATGAAAAACCATGCCTTTTACTTGTTGACTTTCGGCCAATCTAGGAAGAATAGGTAGCTAGGCTTGTTCCTTATTTAGAGTACATGCATGAAGAAATTCTTTGAATCTAAGGACCTAAGAAGCACATGCATGTAGTAATTGAATTTAAAAGAAAATATATGTGAATATTTGGAAAGATTTATGATTTAAATTGTTACTTTGATTCTTGTTTTGAAATTTAAGCCAAAGTTGTTACTTTGCCTACTGTATGCCACGATTTTTAGTACTAGAATAAACAAAATGATTCCATGTTTGGATGTTGTTATGTGTACATTAAATCTTTGCAAAATGGTGTGTGCTTCTTTTGATTCTTTGTGGTTTCATGAGATTATGTAAAAAGATTTTTGGTAGAACTGATTCAATGATTTTTAGTTTTAAAATTGAATTGTGACTGGAAAATTATGAACCATAGTGATTCGGTTTATGTTAAATTAATTAGAAGATTAAGTTTAAATTATTTTATTAAGCATAATTAAATTAATTTATGGTTTTAAATGATTGGAAATGAGATTCTTGTATTGTGTGTGTTTGTGTTGTATGTACTGTTTGTGTGCTAACTGAATGTGATAAATGGAGTTTGTTTTGGAACTTTGTTTGTGAATCTTGTGTGTGAAAAATCTATGTTTGAAATTCAAAGAAATAGTTTTATTTAAAAAGTATGATTTAAATAACTTAAATTAATTTGAAATTTTTAAGGTGTTTGATTTTGATTTGGTTTAGTTTCTAGAGTTTTGGAATGTTGTTTAATGGTTCAGGAAAATAATTTTTATAATTAGAGTGTTTAAATTAAATAGAATGAATTTGTTTCAATGAAAAGATTAATTTTATTTCAAAGTTTTCTTGAGAATCTTTTACTTGAAATCTGATTTGGTTTTGGAGTCTTTGGATATTAGTAATGAGTCCTTGAGAAAGGAATTATTTTAAAGAGTTTTCAAAACAGAATTAAGAATTTATCGAAACGTTCTAACGCACGGGGAAAAATGTTCTAGTTCGGATGTCGGACGCGAAGGAAATGGGATAAGGAAAGCTACTGGAAACCTTTGGAAAGTTTTCGGATGTGTCGTCATCCAGGTGAGTGAGAGTGCGGTGATCCCATGACGTGGTTGCTCACAATCCGAATAGGAGGATTGTGAGAATACTGCGAATTAGGTGATACAGATTGTGTGTTCTAATTGAATATTAAATGATTACTTACTATGCATTACTAGATGTTTACTGGTTGTGCTTACTTTATTTTGTTTAGATATTGTTAGTTTTGTCTGATAACGAAATGATGATGATAGAACCGTGAGAATAATAAGAAAAACCGAAAAGAGAAAAGAGAAGCGAATGAGAGGTATGAGGAAGGATTGAGAAAGAATGAGTAATGAGTTAATACTAATGAGAGAGTATGAGAAATGAGAAAGAGATGAATCGAGTTGTGAATAAAAGTTTGAGAAAGTGATAAAGGTGATGTGAGTAAAGGAAAGAGATAAGGAGTTGAGATTGATCTGAGAATGTGATTATGGAAGTGAGAAAGTGGTTGAGTAGTGATGGGATTCCTCGTTCACGTTTTTGGGAAGAAGCTTAGTGTTGAGTTGAGCTTGCTCCTCCATTAACACTCACCCAAAAATTGTGATTTTTGAAAGAGATTTTGAAAAGAAATTGCGAAAAGCTTTTGTGAAAATGATGTTTTTGTGAAATATTTTGGAAAGATTATTTTTGAAAAAAGTTTTGTGAAACCGTGTTTTTGAAATGTTTTGCGAAAGATGTTTTGGAAAGACGAGGAAAATTTGTTGATGATGTGAATGAGAATGAGTTTGGAGGATGTTGATGATGAGATGAGAAAGTAATTGTGGCCTGGGGCTAATGAAATTTAGGGGGAATAGTTTGCGATTAGTGGTCAGGCTTCGTTGAAGGGATGCACCAAGGACGAGCCGACTGTTAGGATTAAGCCGTTAATTAAAGCGAAAAACTTTAAAAGATTTAAAAGACATATACAAACGCGGTAAGGCATGAGTGTCGTATCGAAGTAGTGGAGAGGAAGGTACCCCGGATGTCAAGGACATTCGGGTTGTGAATGCAATAGGGTAGGCTCGTGCCGTAAAACGTCACGTTGCCTTGAGTACTATTCTGGGCAGAACGAACTCCACATGTGGTCCACTAACGTGGTGGGGACTGGGTCTAATACCGTGGTAAGTTCTGCACCCGGGACCAGAATAGTGCTGTCACCCCTATGGCTTTTCAGGAACAGTGAGAGGGACTGGAATGGGGCATTTGTGATTGCCGCTGAGTGCGCGCATTGATATGATATTTGAATTGATATGAATTGAGGCAGGGCCTCCTGGGACCATTTGTTGTGTGACAGCTGTCGTGCCCGCGTGGTAAAGGTCCTGTACTCCTGTTTGCTTCCGACTAGGTTGGGTGGTTGACCGAGGAGATGTAGACGTGTGTGAGCTCAATGATGTGTCCCCTTCATCATTGATGCTATTCAGATCAATAAAACTTAAAAGCACAAAGATGTTTCAAATAAAAGTACATCAAATTATCAAGCATTGAATAAGAATTATAAGATGAGTACGTAAAGACAGAATTGTTGGGAATAAGAGATAAGTGTGGAATTATGATGAACGAAGGATTGAGAAAAGTTGTGAGAGCTCGCGAGAAAGATTCGGAGCATGTGATTATAAGAACGCGAATGAATTATTTGGTCGTGAGTGATGACATTGATGTGTTTGGAATTTTATGAGATGTTTTGTTATATGTGCTACATGTTTTATGTGTGCCTTACGATAAATGTCTATGTTATGTCGTTTTAGTCATATTGATTTACGAAGATTTATTTCTGGGTGCATTCTAAACGAATTTTGAGTGCATAAATTAGTAAAAATAGTTAAAGAGCTCAAATGAACTTTTCCTTTTGAGGATCTCTTTTATATATGAAAATATGATTTTAGAAAATGAAATGAGGGCTATATCTATAGCCAATTAGTACAGTTAATTGTTTTATTTAAAGTATGTATTTTAGAATTTTTATTCACTATTGTGGGTGATTGTCATGTTATAAAGGGAAAATTATTTTATGTAATCTTATAAAGTGAATTTAAAATAAAATGAGTATTGGGTGTGAGGTGTATGTGAATGTTTGTGTGATGTATGAATTCTTTGCATTCTATTACTTTCCATTAAGGTGGCATAACATTTTAGTATTTGTATGATGTGTGATTAGAAAAATGAAAATTAAAATTGTGTATAAGTGTGTATAGGTGGCAAGCATGCATGAAGGGAGAGTAGGAAGTTTATTTTCTTCTAGGTTAAGAAAATTAAAAGTAAAATTTAATCTATGGAAAATAAATTAGGAGATGTGATGTAGAAAACAAAATGATATGTGATAAGACCTAATGCCTTAAATTACTCCTTGATGTCTCCTTGATAAAATCCACTCATGCAAACTTTCAAGTGCCAAAATTGCCCCTCCCTTTAGCACATGGACCGAATTTCCTAAGGGCAAAAAGGGAACTCACAGTTTTGCCTATAAATAGGCCTAACCTTAGTTCATTTCCCTTCATTTCCATTCATTCATTTCATTTCTTCCATTCACTTCATTTCCTTCATAACCAAACACAAACACTAAGAGCCCATCAAACTCTTAGAGAGAGAGAGAGGGCCGTTAGTGAGAGAGAGAAGGAAGAAGAAGAAACTCAAGCTTGATCCAAGGATTTTCTTGAAGATAAAAGTGTGAGAAGCTTGAAGATCTTTCTTTCTTGGTGTGTGTTTCGAAGATCATAGGAGTTTTGAGTTAGTTCTGGGATCTATAGCTTTGTAATCTTCTTTTCTTTTTGCAAGTTTGATTTTATGGCTTAGTGATGATTGCATGTGTTGATTATGCCTTGATCTTGAATTTTTAAAGTTAAAGAAACTTGTAAAGTATTAAATAATGGTTTGATTATTCGGCCATGGTTAATAAACCATGTGTTGATGATTTTTAAATAGATCTAAGTACATGCATGTTGATGTTTGATCTTGAGAAGTTATTTTTATGTTTCTTTGAAAAATGAGTGAAAAGTGTTTATTTTGATTTATGATCCTTGCATGTTTTGCGAAAAAGCTAAGACTTTGATGATTGCATGTTGATTTTGTACTTGGAAAGGTTGATCTAAGTGATTGCATGTCATGATCTTAACTTGATCTATGACAAAGCATGAAACTTGATCCTTGCATGTTAAATTTAAGTGAAAAGATTTGGTTTTTCTTTGATGCATGTAATAATCTTGACTTGACCTTTGATAAAGCTTTAATCTTGAGTCTTGCATGTTGTTTTTGAGCAAAAAGATTTGATCTTTCTTGATGCATGTCTCGGTTTTGAAGGAAACCAAGAAAAACAAGCTTTTGAAAATGATTTTTTGATGCAAAAAGGACTTGATCTATGTATTATGTTCTTTTCATGTTAAAGATTTGAAGCCAAACTTTGATTTATGATGATGATGCTTCGGTTTGGTGGGAAAAGAAAGAAAATGTTGTTTTAAAAATTTGTTTAAGCTAATATATGACTCGATCTAAGTGATTTGATTCTTGCATGTTGAAAAATAGAATAAAAATCTTGTCTTTATGATGATGGTTATTCGGTCAAGCTTAAAAAAAATTAGGAGATCATGCTTTGATCATCATGAAAAGCACATGCAAGACGATATTTGTTTAATCTAAGAATTTTGAAGTACATGCATGAAGTTGTTAAGATTGAAAGATAAGACTTTGATGTGGTACTTGATTTAATAAATTGATTTAAGTTAAGAAAATGAATTGAAGTTTGTTAAATTTTCAAAGAAGAGCTCACGGTTTTAGGATCAAAAAGGAAGAAATAATTTCTTGATTTTATGTCTTAAAGCTTTGAACAAATCTTTGCTTTAACTTATGCTTATATTCGGCCATGCATGTGATTGTAATGAAATTAATTTGATCTCTTGAGAATAAATTGCATCCTAATGCTTGAACATGATTAGGTTATTTGAAGCATGTAAAGTTGTATTCCTAGCCTATTTCTTTGATTTGAATTCGGTTGTGAGTATATAAATGTTAAGTGATTTTATTCTTTGAAAGTGAAATCGCTTGAATTGATTTAAAGTATGTGAACTTGTAATCTTGATTTATTTTGCTAAATGAAATTCGGCTTTCCTATGTGCATGTAGGTAAATATGAAAATGAAAGTGTTTAGAAAATAATTAAGTGATTGGTTAAGTAGTAATTATATGCTTGGATTTAATGGAAAGTGTAACACCCCGCATTTTTCCCGTAGGTGCGAGAACGAATTTTGCTAAAATAAACTCTGGAATTCTGTTTTATAAGAAATTTTCAGAAAAGTATTTTACATAAGAAAGAAATAAAGTGTTGGTTTTCAATGATTTTTATAAATGAAAGGTTTTTATAAATAAAAAGTGAATGATTTTGTTGATTGGATTTTTTTTTTAAAAAAAAGTGATTTTTGTTTGAAATGAAGTTTTTGGATCTGTTAACTTGAAAAATTCGTATCTTTTTAACCGTAACTCGGATTTTCATGATCTTTATATCAAAACGATCGTCTTGAAACATAGATTTTAAAAATGTAAATTTCAGATTTTTCTGGGTGGTTTTACAAAAATTTATTTTCAGGAATATGTAATACGAATTTTGAGATTTTTTATCCTGAAGAAAATAAATCTATTGATTTGGCTTGAAATTTTTATGTGATATGTGTTTGATTTAATGTGTGTGTACTGTGTGAAGCATGAAACTATTTGTGTAACACCCCGATTTCGGCAACTTGAAAACATTATCTCTTTAACCAAAATATAGTAAAAATTTGGGAAATTTTTTTTTAAAGGTGACATTGGCATGAGAACCTTGATGTTCAAAAACATTTCATGAAATTGATTGAAATAAAATAATGTTCTCATGTCACATATCACGGGTCAAGTTAACTTAGCTCCATAAATTTATTTTGAGAAAACATTTCCAAATCTTGTTTCATGAAAACTTTTTCCTTAAAAACCATACTCAATAAAATACCAAGTGGGGTTCAGAATGGTACGACAATGTAACCATGTAGTTGCAAGGGATACAGTGCTCAAGGGAATTAATTACCTATTACTATTCTTGACCTCTAATCTTCTTGGCTGAAACCCACTGCCGCAACCGCACCGAGCCGAAAGTATAGGGTCTACTACAGGGTCGACCATCTACCCGTTGCAATATCGGAGTAGCCCGACACGACAACATGGTAGGAGAGATGGTCAGTATACCAGGAGTACAACATGACCAGACTGTATAACAGTAACTAGAGGCATAGAATCTACTAATTCTCATGCAATGACAACAATATGCTATGCATATGACAAATAGATTCAGGTACGCACATATGAAACACTTATAAATAAAACATATCATAACAAACCAAACATATACAAAAATCATAACTCAGCCCAATTCACACCACTGTACTTGGCATCACAAGCCTTCGCGTATTCAAGTCACTTCCTCAATTTTTCCAACAATCACTTATACTCTCTTTCTTCTCTGAATCTTTCTCAATCTTTCATAATTTCTTTATACTTTCATTATTAGAATCTTTTATCAGTCTTAAGTCTTATCAAACGGTTCGTTCAATGATGAGGGGGAAACATCATTGAACTCGCACACACGTCTACATCTCCTCGGTCATCCACCCAACCTAGTCGGAAGCAAACAGGAGTACAGGACCTTTACCATGCGGGCACGACAGCTGTCACAACACATAAATGGTCCCAGACCAGGAGGCCTTGCCTCAAATCATATCATATCAATTCACATATATATCAAAGCACGCTCTCAGTGGCAATCACAAATGCCCCGTTCCAGTCCCTCTCACTGTTCCTGAAATGCCATAGGGGTGACAACACTATTCCGATCCCGGGTGCAGAACTTACCACGGCATTAGACCCAGTCCCTACCACGTTAGTACGCCACATGTGGGATTCATTCCGCCCAGAATAGTACTCAAAGCCTCATGGCGTTTTACCGCCCTAGCTTACCCTATTGCATTCACAACCCGAATATCTTTGATATCCGGGGTACCTTCCTCTCCACTACTTCGACACGACACTCATGTCTCACCGCGTTTATAAATGTCTTATAAGTCTTTTAAAATTTTGAGTTTTAATTAAACGGCTTAATCCTAATAGTCGGCTCGTCCTTGGTGCATCCCTTCAACGAAGCCCGACCACTAATCGCAATCCTTTCCCCCTAAATTCTCAATGGCATCTTGCCTCATATCAATTTCATCTCATTCTCAACATTCTCATCATCTCAATTCACATAACTCATACTCAGCATATTCTCATCAATATCATCAACATCTTTTCCTCGTCTTTTCTCAAAATCTCTTTTCGCAAAACTTTTTTCAAAAATCACATTTTTGGGTGAGTATTAATGGAGGAGCAAGCTCAACTCAACACTAAGCTTCTTCCCAAAAACGTGAACGAGGAATCACATCTCCCTTCCATCCACATCTCACTTTCACAACCACATTACTCTTCTTCAATCACAACTCTTTGTATTCCATTACTCATACAGCCTTTGATATCATTCTTCTTTTTTTTCATTCACGTTTTCTTTCAAACCTCAACTTATTTCTTTCTCATACTTCTCAAATCTTACTCTTTTCTCATTACCACATTCAACTTTTCCAATTAACTTTGAGTCTTACTCTTTCTCATTATGCTTACTATCGTTAATCACTCTTCCAGATTTTCCAGACAGAATAATACATATTCAACAGTATACTCACAGAGAAATCCAATAAATGATAAAACCAATCATGCATCATATTTAACAAATAGGTAAACATCTAACACGTATATGCATCACGTATGATAATGCAGCATGTATCGTATGACATTGACTCTAATTACGCATGACGGACTCAGTTTAGAACTGAGTCTAAACGTCACGACGGCTTAGGCCTACTGCATCTCTCACCTCACACTCCAGCATCTGAAATCGTCGCGGGTCCTTCCCAACAAGTCAGCCGTTCCGCTTTTCGACTTATACGCACCTTGTACTAAGGGAGATAATACTAACGTCATAAGTCTATCTTAAATAACCGTCCTACTTAGAATTAAAACGTGTTTTCGAAAACTCTTTTTACTTCTTGTCGGAGAATCGTAAAACGATAAAACTTTTCCAAATCAAATCTTTCTCAAGTTAAATACTACTTAAAACTTAAACTTTAAACCAACCAAATAAATTTTTAAGATTGAAAACAACTTGAATAAAATCTGGACAGAAATTATGCAAGTCCATAAATTACTTTTTAGAAAATCCGAAAACACCGAAAAAATCATTCTTTGGTTCATATGATACTTTGTTATAAAATAAACACTTCATAGTTTATTTTTCAAACTTAAAACCATGAAATGAATTAAGGGCAGCAACCATTAAGTCCAAGGTTTCCATTTGAATTAAGACTAAACCATTTTAAATCAACTAATTTCCAAAACCAATCACAAAATCAAACACAACACTTTGATTAATTAAATAATTCATCTATACATAACCTAAGCATATCATCAAACAATCACACATTCAATCAATTCAAGGCACCATGATTATCATATAAGGCAACCAAGATCATATCATAAAGCATAGAATTTATATTCATCAAAACATTCAACTAAAGTCTTAGTGTGATTACAAATAAAACACAAAAGGTAAAATCCAAAACTAAATCAAACAAATTCATTTAAATCCTAAAAATTTCCAGAACATACTCATATATACCAAAGTTCATCATATAAAATTTTCAAGCCATTTAAGCAATCCTAAGCTAGGTTTCAAATCAATTTTCACATGAAAACAAAACAGAACTGTTACTGGTCAGAGGCAAAAACGTCATTATTAAAAATAGTTTCTCAACTCAGAATTGCATAAAAATTGGTATAACTCTTCCTTATACAATCAAGACTATCTCATAAAATTTTCAGAATATTTGGAGCTATGCAAGTCATACTTTTCTAATTAAAATTGTCACTAAGTCCAGAAAATCTGAACCAAGTGATTCACTGTTTTTCCTTTAGTAAAAATACCAAATCAACTTCAAATCTCTTCAAATTTTACAGAGAACATCTAGAGATGTCCAGGAAGCTACCATAAAATTTTAAACCCATTTGGAGCAGTACAAGTTCGAAAATTATTTTCATCTTTGAACTGAAAAACTTATTTTCTGAAAATTGTTTTCACAAAGTTGGTTCTCTTAAAAATAGGAAAGCACTTCCAAAAATCATCTAAAAATTCAGAGAGGTTAATTTTAATATACTTAGGTCAGTGACAAAATTCCAGAATCATTGAGCATGCATACATATCATTCATCAAGGTCAATACACCTATTCACAATTTCAGCACAACACATTATTCCACAATTTGTTCATTCATTTTCTTTTCATGAAAATTAAAAATACAATCATACATACAATCAATACCAAAATCAATCCATCAATTATATTTCCGTTGAAAACCGAATTAAAATATATATTTTTTTTAAAACAATTTATTTTAATTCAAATACAACATGCATCAATCATCCAAAATAGAAATCAAGCCCTTTTTAAACTAAAAATCCATAATCAAATTAGACTAACCTAGACCTAGACATGCACACACTTAGAATTTATAGATCTTAGAGGAAATCATGCATGCATCAACATTTAACAATTAAAATCAAGACTTTTTTAAGGAAAAACATTAATACTAACATCAAAACTTATTCTTTTCTCTAGATCATTACATGCATGCATCAATTACTTCAACTAAAAATTCATTTCTAAAAATATGAGCTTACACCGAAACATACATCAAGGAAAATAAATTCTTTTTATCAAAATTTCATGTTTCAAATTAAACTCTTTTATTAAAAATTAATTTTCTTTACATGCATATAGGACCGAATCAAGTAGGAAAACAAAATCATTAGCACAAAAATCCTTTTAAAACTAAATCAAACATCAAGCTTAGAAATCAATTTGTGTGTATGCCAAAAATACATCTAACCTAAAAATCAACATGCAAGAACAAATCAACACATAGAACCAAAAATAAAATGATGAAGAAGAAAGAACATCAAACATAAGGCTCTAACATATTACAAATTATTTTTAAGTCCTTAAGGTCCAAGATCAACATATTAAATCATAGAATAAGACATGCAAGAAGAAATAAGAAAGATCTACAACTAGAAAGAAAAATCTATACTATTACAAAATCTTCTTTTGGGTCTTCAAGTCCTACCATGAAATGGGTTGATCTTCTAGCTCTTCCTACACTTAGATCTTCAAGAAAACTCCTAGGTTTGGCTTGGATCTCCTTCCTTCTTCCTCACGGTTCTCTCCCTTTCCCTCATGGTTCTCTTTTTTTTTTTTGCATGTCTCAAGAGCTAATGTTGCTCTTGGGACTAAGTGTTTGTGTTGGTGTAAAAAGGAAATGAAAAGAGGAAATGAAGAAGGAAAGCTACGAAGGAAGTGAATGAATGAATGGTAGAATGAGAGGAAATGGACTAAGGGTGAATTTTTTATTTCCTCCCTTGGGTCCTAGTTGGTTCGGCCAACACATGAAGCAAAGGGGGTATTTTGGCATTCTAATACACCTACTTGGTCCTCAAGTTTCTTATTTCTTTTCTTTTTATTTTATTTCCCTTTCCTACTTAGTCAACATGCACACACATACACCACTCATGCATACACTTGTCATCTATACACCTAACACACACACACCTCCTTCATGCACACACCTAGCCGTGGCACCCCCTCATACACCCACATGTCTTTTAATTTTTTTTTCTTCTTTATTACTTGGTCACCAAGTCATGGCTTCATGAACACACACATGCACATACCATACACACATAGCATACATACACTTATCATACCCACACATATTCATCAATTAATCACACATACACACATTGGCACCCATTCATAAATCAAGCACACACTTAATCATAAAAGAATTACTTAATCAAACATACATATTAACATAATAAACTGTACTTATTGGTTGCACTTACGGCCCTTATTTCATTTTCTAAAATCATAATTTAATATAATAAAGATAATCCCAAAAGGAAAAATTCATTAAAAATCAAAAACCATTTTTCATGATTTATTTCTTTAAAATTCGTCCTTTATAGCTCTGAAAAATAATTTTCGCAAACCAACCCAGAAAATTATGAAAAATACATTTTTGAAATCTACGTTTCGATACGATCGTTTTGATATAAAGATTATAAAAATCGGAGTTATGGTTAAAAAGTTATGGATTTTCTAAGTTAATAAACTTAAGAAAGTCCATAAAAATTCATTTTTGCAATAAATCACCAATCAATAAAATCATTTCTTATTAAGAATCATTTTTACTATCTTTCTGAAAATATTTATTTATCAAAACTCCATAAAATCAACATTTTTCTTCGTAATCGAACAAATTACTCATTAAAAACTCTTTGAAAAACCGAATCGCAAAACTTTTCTTTAATAAATTTTTATTCGTCATAGTCGAAAAACGCGGGATGTTACAAATTGTGTGAATGTGAATTGTGAATTAATTGCATTATGGTATAAATTGATGATTTTAAGAAAATTTGATTAGAAAATAAAAATATAAGATAAGTATGTGTGTGTGATACGGTTTGTATGTGTATATGTGTGTATGCTATACGTGTGTGTATGTATGTGTATATACGTGTATGTGTGTATGAGTGTAGGACAAGTCTAGAATTTTTAATTTGTTGGAACCAAATAGGAACTAAGTTAGAACAAGACCAAACTAAGTTAGTATAAGTAACAAAACCCTAACTATTAGCTAACTAATACTTAAGCTTAGAATGACCCCTAAAAACCTAGCCATGCTACCTTGTCCCCTTCCATTTGATAAAATCTACCCATGCATATTTTTGTGATGTCAAAACCGTCCCTCCCTTCTTGTACATGACCAAACCATTAACCAAGGGCATAAGAGGAATTCCTGTGTGCTTATAAATTAGTGAAGCCTTAGTTCATTTCCACCCCCATTCATTTCTCATTTTCACCAACACTAAACACCTCTCTAAGAGACTCATTCAACTCTTAAAGAAAGAAAAGAAAAGAAATTGAGAGAGAGGAAAAAGAAGAGGGCCGTGAGCTTAAGGAAGAAGAAAGAAGGAGACCCAAGCCTAACCAAGCCTCATCCTTGTAGATCAAGAGTATTAGGAGCTAGGAGATCAACCCTTTTCATGGTAGGACTTGAAGAGCTTGGAGAAGACTTGTAATAGTTTAGTTTTTCTTTTTCTAGTTTATAGATGTTTCTTTTTATTCTTTGCATGTTGGTTTTTCTAAGTTGAAAGATGATTTTATGTGTTGCTTGTAACACCCTCACATTAATTAGTTAATTTATAGGTTTTAATAAAATTAGAGTTAGAAAATTTCTTTTAAACTTAATTACTTATAAAATACTCTACGAAAATCCGGCAGAGTTTCCTCTGTTTTCCGGACTTCCCAAAAATTTCCTGTTTAAAACCTATCATTCCAGAATTATTTAAAAATATAAAACACAACAGTTTAGTAATCAGATCAGATCCTAACGCCCGATTAGTGTAAGCTTCAGGGCATACGACTATTACATATTCTAAAATTACAAAAATAGTTGTCCACTCATAATAATAAATATGCATTCCATGTAGTGGAATGAAAATCCTGCTCGGCCATGTCCCATGTAAGCTCCACTTCCGTACCTGTAAAAATATAGCAAGAAGGGTAGCATTACAAGGACTTAAAAAGATAAATCCTATAAGAGACATAGCAATAAACTAAGCCTACACAATTTCTTACATTTGTTATTCATAATAATAATATAATTAATTTCTTCTCTTTATCACTTATTCTCACACTCTTTTAATTTTTGTTTCTCTTAACATTCATTCATTCCCATTCTTTCATCCATTTTCCATTCTTTTTCTTTTTAATGCCGATACGCCTTCGCAGGCTCGCATCGGACTTCCATTTTCTTTTTAATTGACACGTCTTCACAGGCCCGCATCGATGTCGATACGCCTTCACAGGCCCGCATCGGACTTTCATTTTTCTTTTAATCGACACGCCTTCACAGACTCGCATCGATGCCGATACGCCTTCCCAGGCTCGCATCGGACTTCCATTTCCCTTAAATCGACACGCCTTCACAGCCGGCATCGATGTCGATACGCCTTCACAGGCCCGCATCAGGCTTTTATCTTTTACCTTTCTCTATCTTTCTTTTTCTTTCTCTTTTTCTTTTCCTTCTCTTTAGTCATATATCTTTCCTCTTTTTCTTTTTCTTTTTCTTTGTCATATATCTTTCCTCTTTTTCTTTTTCTTTTTCTTAGTCATATATCTTTCCTCTTTTTCTGGTTTACTGTATTATTCTCTTTTCTCTCATTTCTTTACTTAGGGACCTATTATCACATTATTTATTTTCCACTATTTTCAATATTTCTCTTTCTTTTCCTTTTTCTTCTTCTCTTCCTTTTCTTTTTCTTCTTTTTCATTTATTAATTATTCTAACTTATGTTTATCTCTACTTAGCTTTAGTACAATCGTTACATTTTAATTCCTGTTTCAAATTCTTAACTATTTTCCATAGCTCCTCTCTCTCACACTATTATTTACTTGTTTTCCCCATATTATTATCCCATTATATTTATCTAACACTATTTCCTTCTCTTTCTTTGTTCCATTATCTTTCCACTACATTCTTTTACCAATTTACCTACTTATATTTAAAATTTAGTTTACTATTTCATTTCTATTATATCCCTATTCAACAACTCTTAACTCAATCCACTCCTCGATGTCTTATTGTTTTCATATTTTAACTCCTCTTTTACCTCACCTTTAGTTTTAATCATTCCTCTCTCCTTGTCCATCACACTTACTCTATATTGTTTTATTCTCACGTATCATTAATTTTCCTTAACTAATTTCTCTTGGCTTTATTTTATGTTTTTTTCTACATTTTCATTTTATATTTAACTCTTGTAATACCCTAACACACTCATTCACTCCGGACCTTATTCTATGCACATTCATTTTATTCCCTAAAGTGTGGTTTTCATTAACTATTTTTAATAAATCATTTATATTTGCGGGGGCTACCCTAAGGTTCATTAACTTATTTCTTAGTTACCCTATTCTTAGTCACCACTATAGAATCCTAGAATTTACTTTCTAAGTAAAGGTAACACGAACCCTCTCACCTTAACCTTGTAGAGAGAGAAGGGAATACCAAGCCCTAACTCTTTAAAATCCTCCCCTTTTGAGTTTCAACCAAAAAGCCTCCAAATGCGTAGTGAGAGTGAGGAGGAGGGCTTGATCTTACATAACCTTGAAGAGAGAGAAAGCTTCAAGCTATGGAGGAGAGAGAAAGTGAATCATGAGCCAAAAGAAGTAAAATTAGTTAGAGATTATGAGGGAAATTTGTATAACATGAAGGAAATGAGGAGGAAATCTTGAATCTCACTTACTTTGAGCTTGAGATGGTGGAAATCAAGAGTGGGTGTTGAGGCTCTTGAACCCTAACTCATACCCATGGCTTGAGAGAGAACAATAGGAGAGATTGATGGAAGAGATGATGTTTGTGAGTGATGGGGATTGGTTTTTAATGGTTTATCATGGATGTATTTGATGATTTGAGGTGGGATTTAGAGAGAGAAAGAGAAGAAATTCGTGCCCTAAGAGAGAGAAAGACAAAGGGATGAATGAGGAAGAAGACCCCCAATCACGTTTTATTTTTTTCTGAAACTGGACAGACTACTCGAGTAGTCCAAGCACTACTCGAGTAGTTCAGGAAATCATGACTTGCTGTTTGGGTGGACTACTCGATTAGTCCCTGAACTAATCGATTAGTCCAGAACTACTCGAGTAGTTCTGCACTACTCGAGTAGTCTAACAAATTTTGGCACTTCAAATTGCCTTAACTTCTTCGTTATCCGTCGGATCTTGCTCAAATTTGAAAGCAAGCTTCCTCACATATTACCCTTCACATCCAACGGTGGAATTTGTGTTTGGTGTTATAAATCTTTTATTTTGAATTTCCTAATATAGGGTGTTTACAACACCGAAAACATCGCTTCTAACGCTCTTTTGTTCATCTTTCAACCTCCTTTTAGATGCCAATGCTTCCTGACTCCTCTATGGCATTCAAAGAACCCCTAATCCATCATTTCAAATCATTTTTAGAATAATTCTTACTTCCAAATCCTATCATTATTCTAATTACTATTGGAATTAAAATTCAGGATGTTACTTTGCTCATCCTTGATCTTGGACTTTAAGGACTTAAACTAATTTGTAATATGTTAAACTTGTGTTTAATGTTTCGGTTAAGGATTTTCTTGATGGATCTAATATTTTCTAACTAAGATCTAAAGAAAACTAAGATTTTTGTGAAAAACTTAAAATGAATCTTCTTGCATGTTTATTTTTCTTGATCAAACCGTGATCTATGTGTATGTTTGTGGTTATGTGCCAAGAAAATCCATGATCTAAGTTTGTTTATTAATAAAGTGAAATTTTTGGTTTTTGCATGTTAAATTTTTGAACTAAAACTATGATCTATGTGTATTTCTATGTTTATTTGATGAATGATTTCATGATCTAAATTTACTAAATGATAAAGTGAAATTCTTTGATCTTGCATGTTAATTTTGTGATGATCCTAGTTGATCTAAGTGCATGCATGTAATTATCTTTGTTTGATAAATGAAAAGCTAAGACCTTTAGTTGCATGTTAATTTTCAAGTAAAAAGATTGTGTTCTCTTTTTATATGACTCGGTTTTAAGAAGAAAACTAAAGAAACAAAGTTTTTAAAATGATTTTCAAGAATAAATATGTTTAGATCTAGTGTTTGATGTTAAGCATGTCTTGTTTTGTAAAAGGGCCATTCGGCCATGATTGATTTATTTAAGATCCATGCTTTTTATTTTGTAAGAAGTTAATGCATGTGTATATTAAAGCTAGATTTAGTGATTTTATGAACATGCATGTTACTTCCATGAAAATAAAATTAAATCTTTATTTTTGTTTTGATAAAATGATGAACTTGAGGTTTATTTTGTGAAGGTTGATGTGAATGCATGACTTTGTATGTTTAAAAAGTGAATCAAAAATCCTTGTTTTGAGGCATGTTGCTATTCGGTCAAACTAGGGAAAAATAGGTAGCTAGGCTTGTTCCTCATATAGGTTGCATGCATAATAAGGTTAATTGACTTTAAGGTTTAAAGAGGTACATGCATGAAGTAATTGGATTTAAAAGAAAATAAAATGATTTTTTGGAGTAGTTTATGATTTAAATTATTGTTTTGATTTAAGTTATTAAATGAATTAAAATTTGTTAATGTTCCTTCTAAAGTGCTCTCGGTTCTTAGCTAAAAGAAAGGAAAATGATTTCATGATTGTATGTTGGTATTTGTGCATTAAATCTTTGCAAAATTGTATGTGTATAATTCGGCCAACATATGTTTAATTGGTAGGAAAATTATTTTCATGAAGTGACCTTGATGATAGTTATATTCCTAGATGCTTAGGTGCTATGTGTTTGAATGAAAGTGATATGTGCTTACTTTTATCTTTTTTATTTTAGAAAATAAATAAGTTGGTTTAATTTTGTGAAAAGGAATTTTTGTAATATTGATTCAATGATTTTTAGTTTTAAAAGTTTATTTGTGATTAGAAATTATTAACCATAGTGATTCGGTTTTTGTTAAATTAATTAGAAGATTAAGTTTAAATTATTTTCTTAAGTGTAATTAAATTAATTTATTAAGATTATAATATAGCTAATGATTTTTAAATGATTAAAAATATGATTTGTATGGTGTGTGCTTGTGAATGCTTTGTATGCTTTAAAACTTGTATGTGCTGTTTTTGTGTTAAATTGAAATGGTTTTGAATCTGTCTTGTTTGTAAAAAAAATCTATGTTTGTATTTTAAAGAAATTGAAAATGTTTAAAAAGTATGGTTTAAACAACTTAAGTTGATCTGAAATCTTTATAAGACATTCTTTAATCAATATCTTATAATGTTTTGAAGTTGAAATTTAATGAATCAACTTAATATGATTTTATTTTCTGGAGTTCTAAATTTTGTTTAATGAATTAATGTGATTTGGTTTTGACGTTTTTATTTTCTTGGATTTCTGAATGTTGTTTAAAACTTAAGGAAAATGATTTTTATAAACCAAGTGTTTTAAACTAAAAAGAATGAATTGGTTTTAATAAGAAGATTATTTTAATTGTTTCAAAGTTTTCCTGAAACCCTTTTTGTTAGAAATCTGATTTGGTTTTGGAATTTTCGGATATTGGCAACGTGCTTTTAAAAAGAGAACTATTTCAAAATGTTTTCAAAACGGAAATTAAGAATTTATTGAAACGTTCTAACGCACGGGGAAAAATGTTCTAGTTTGGGTGTCGGACGCGAAGGAAACGTGGCGAGGCTAGCGACTGAGAAAACTCCCGAGAGTTCGTCATCGAGGTGAGTGAGAGTGTTGTGATCCCGCAACGCGGTTGCTCGCAATCCGAATGGATGGATTGCGAATGTACTGCGAACTAGACAATATAGATATGTGTGCTAAATGTTTACTTGTTTCATTTACATGCTAAATTTATATTAATTGTGCATATTTTATTCTGTTTAGAAATTGCTTGATTATGCCTGGATAGTGAAACAATAATAAGCAAACAGTGAAAATAATGAGATAAGACTGGAAAGAGCAAAGAGATGCGAATGATGAGTTAAGATTAAAGAAAAGGTTATAAGAAATGATTGAGAAAGAGATAAAACGTGATGCGAATGGAATGCAAAAGAGATAAATGATGAAAGAAAGAAAATTGATACTTGAGTTAAAAAGAAAAGTTTTTAAGATAAGAAACATACGAGGAGGCGAGCGGAAGCGTGGTGATGATGAGCGATGCTGATAGTGCTGTGAAGCAACAACCAAGGAGAGCGACGCTGATGGTGCTACCGAGCAACAGTTGAGGAGAATGATGCCGATGATGATGCTGCTGAGCAGTGGCTGCTGAGAAAGATGCTGAGGAGTGCTGATGAGCATAAGTTGATGAGAATAATGCTGAGACGCATGAGAAAGCGATTCGAGGCAAGATTGTCGTTGAGATATAGGGGGAACAGATTGCGATTAGTGGTCGGGTTTCATTGAAGGGATGCATCAAGGATGAACCGACCGTTAGGATTAAGCCTCTAATTAAAACGTTAAAACTTTAAAAGACTTTAAAAGACATTTACAAACGCGGTGAGGTATGAGTGTCGTACCGAAGTAGTGGAGAGGAAGATACTATGGGTATCTGCGGATACTCAGGTGGAGATTGCATGAGGGGAGGACGATGACGGTGAAACGTCAAGAAGTCTAGAGTATATTTCTAGGCAGAACAAACTCCACATGTGGCGTACTAATGTGGTAGGGACTGGGTCCAATGCCGTGGTAAGTTTTGCACTGCAGACTAGAATTATATTGTTGCCCCCTTGAATGCAAGTCTAGAACAGTGAGAGGGACTGGAACGGGGCATTTGTGATTGCCGCTGAGAGCGTGCCTGATTTATATGATATGAATGAATGATATGAATTGAATTGATTTGAGGCTGTAGTCCTTCTGGTCTGGGACCATTTGATTGTGAGACAGCTGTCGTGCCCGCGTGGTAAAGGTCCTGTACTCCTATTTGCTTTCGACTAGGTTGGGTGGATGACCGAGGAGATGTAGACGTATGTGACTTCCTCAATGATGATGTTCCCCCATCATTGAGTGAACCGGAATGCTAAAACTTAAAAGACAAGAATAATCAAAAGAAAAGTACAAAAGAAATCAAGTATTGAATGAGAATTATAAGACAAGCTCAAGAAATGATTCGTGGCATAATAAATTTTGAGGCAACGATTGAAGAAAAGCATAAATGAGTATTGGAAAGACTGAGAAAGTTGGGATGTAAGCTTGATGAATTATTTGGCTATGGTGATGATATTTATATGTTTAAAACATTATAATATGTTTTGTTATATGTGATTTCTATATGCTATGTGTATAACATGTTCTATATGTTGATGATAACATGATTTGATAAATGTCTATGTTATGCCGTCCTAGTTATAGTGTCTGTCTTTATGTTGAAATTACCCGGAGATCGCAAGGTCAACCCGTTAGTGTTCGGAACACTGACTCTCTCCTACCATGTTGTCGTATCGGCAATCGCTGATATTGCAACGGGTAGATGGCGTAGCGTGTAGCAATCCCTTTGTACTTCTGCAAGGAGAAGCACGGAGAAGCAAGTACAAGACGACTCTTTGGAAGAGACTGCTGAGATGGTGGATGACGACTCTACTTGCGATCGGAGAGCTTAGTCTACCCAGATCCGGAGGTTGGACGATGAGTCTTAGTGAGTCTGACTAGAAGTTAGGCAATCCCCCTGGAGGAATGTATTCCAATGTAAGTTCTTAGTTACCTTAGCTCTATCATACTGTACCCCGGCAAAAGTTTACTTAAACACTGATGTTTTGGAATAAGAGAATGGGCTATGTTTTAAATGATGTTTTGAAAACGAGTTTCAAAGTGCGGTGTCTTGTGACATCTCGGTTTGGAACGTGAAAGGTTTTACGCAATGTGAGAACATGAGTTTTAAACGTAACTATGTTTTGAAAACCTAAATGTTCTCATCTTGTGTAACACTTGTTTTAAAAAAAAATGGCCCAAATTTTCACTATATTTCATTTAAGTAACTAGAGTTTTCAAGTTGCCGAATCGGGGTGTTACAGAAAGAACGTTTTATGTTAAGGTGCAATTCGGCCAAGACTAGTTAAATAGGATAGGATTTTATTTGGTTAAATACTAATTGATATTTGAAAAGTATATGATTTATATGACTTGATTTATCAAAGTGCTGTTGTTGGTTGTGTGCTAGTTGATGTTTGGAAAAATGTTTGTATACGTAGTTGGTTTTGAAATTAAACAACTTCGAGTTCATTTGCTTGGATTTAATTGGAAACACGGGACATGTTTAGTGGCTGACCTAAGTTCGTACTTATTGATAAAGCTTGAATTTTAAAGTGTTAAGTTTTGAGCTAAAGAATTATTTGAAACAAAAGTGCTTTTACGATGTTTTCGGATTTTTATTAAAGTGATTTTGTAAAACAATCCTTTGCTGTCCAGAATCGTTTGGACTTGTTTCTTAATTTTAAAAATGTGTTCAAGTGATTTAAAATATGGATTTCAAGTGGAATTTGATTTAGGAAAAAGTCGGATTGAAAACGGTGAATTTTTCGGTGTTTTTGGACATGATTAAGGTGCTATCCAAGACGGACCAGCAACAAAATCAATTGATTTAAATTACTTTATTCGATATTTTCAAATGGTTTTGAAGTACTTAAAGTACTAGGAAAAGTCGAAGTTGTTTTGAGGAAACGATTATATTTTAAGTTACCCGACGAGAAATAACAGGAGTTTTGGAAGAAGAATATGTGTTTTGAGTTTAAGAGGAGACTTTCCTTATACAAGTTAATAATGTGAACGTATTTTGTTTAATATGAGGAATTTTAGAGACGGGGGATTGGAGCAGCTGACAGCGATACGGATCCGCGGAGATCGTGTGCATACATTTGCTGGGACTAGAGGTGAGAGAGAAGCTTTCCTAAGACACCGTTGTATTTATGTGATTTATTAGGACGTTCCGGATCATATCAAAGATCGGAACTTGGTGGTTCGGAGTCAGTAGTATAGTGGCAATTGTCTGTGTTGTGTGGCCACTTATACGAAGGAGACAAAGACCACATGTTGTTATATGATGAAATTGTATGGTGATGATTTGAATTAGCATGCTTATGTTTATCTGTTTAAATGTTTAATTATGCATGATGATATTTGAGTTGTTAATTAATAAGTGTAACATGCTGATGGACGTCTGTTACGTCTTGAAAATGAAATGATACGAATAAGATTGTGAAAGTAATGAAACGTGATTGAAAAAAGAAAGACGAATGAGAAAATGTGGATAAGATTGTGAAAGTAAAAGACACAAAGAGAAAGATGTAATACCCGGTTAGGGTTTTAGTCCTTATTGAATAAGACAGCTTTGATAAGACATTGAAAAAAGAGATAAGAGCTAAGATTGTGAAAAGATTTAAGAAATCATGAAAGTTATGAGAATGTGGTAAGAGATAAGTCTTGATGTGAACGAAAAGTATCGAAATGCTGATGAGAATAATGCTATTGAGCAAGAGCTGATAATAATGATGTTGATGAGCCAGAGCTGGTGAAAGTAATGCCGTTGTTGTTCATTGGAATGAGACTCGACACAAGTTGAGCTTGCTCCTCTGTTGATATTCACTGAGATGAGATATGATATGAGTGCGATGGCGTTTTGAGAAGAGGTATGTTGTAACACCCAGCTTTTACTTAAAAATATTATTCAAAAGGTTTAAGAATTGAAATGGAGAACTTAAAATTTCCTTTTCATAAATCACATTACATATAAAATTTGGGTATTTAATTTCCAATTACAATATGAGTAGCACCACTTATAATTTTCCTTCTTTCCATAACTTCTGCTGCGACACTCTCTGATCCTCAAGCTCCTCTTCATTCACCTAAAATGTTAACCACATAAGGGTGAGACCTTTTCGCAACACAGTGAACTAGAAGATAGTTAAAGAGCACATAATAGAAACTTAAGCATCATAATCAAATCAAGCCATGAATAACAAAATGCTTCACTTTAACACTTATTCCCAAAAATCGTTTTTATTTCCTTTACTTTATCTTGATCTCACATTGCCGTAGCTTAAGTGAGCACCAAGCCACAACCTTATACTTTGCCCGAGATCTCACATTGTCGTAGCTTAAGTGAGCACCGGGACCCTTACTTATATTTTGCCCGTGACCTCACATTGTCGTAGCTTAAGTGAGCACCGGGACACTTATATTTAATCCTTAACTTTACAATTGACTTATATCATCATTGATTTTTATTCTTTTAGTTTGTACCACTAGGTAATTTGGTTGCTCCTGCTAGGGCGTTTGTACACCCATTAGGGACTTTATTCACCCAAACTTTATTTTTATTTTCTGCATCAGACATGAGATAATCGATTACTTAACCCAGTAATCGATTACTCTTTGATGCAACATTTCTTGGTGTTTCTGCCTGAGGGCAAATAATCAATTAAATCCCTTGAAGTAATCGATTACTTCACAAAATAATCGATTATTTCCATGAGTTAATCGATTATCAATGCTGCAACATTTAAGTGTTTTCACCAGAGGCTATGTAATCGATTATCCCTACAAAGTAATCGATTATTCTGGTGAAAACTCCTATTTTGGCCAATTCTAACTCTAGGACACTACACTTAACTTCTACCCATGGTTTTCCTATGGTTCCTATCATAAGCTCTAGCTTAGGTTGTCCTAATTAACTTGGAATTAAATTTTTGGGATGTTACAATTCTCCCCCACTTATTGGAATTTCGTCCCCGAAATTCCGTTCAACTTCCTTAATTGGAGAACCATCCCGGAAAAGGGTTTTTAAACTACACATCTAACTTATCTTAGGTTTACTCCCCCACTTGGGATTGGCATACCCTTCAACATAAATGTGCCACAGGATTCTTGCACTCATTGAGGAGCGCCGATTACGGTTTAATTTGGGTCAACTTCTAAACTACGATTCTAACAGATTTCTAAGGTCAGCTGAGTTTCCTCCGAAACTCTTTCAAAGGCTAGACAGGGCACAAATAACTCTAAGAACTATTACCCTAAAAGGTTGGGTATACTCTAATTCCAAAATTTAACACTCATGTCTTAACCTAAACTCTAATCAGACACATCCATTATTTGCACAAACATAAATCATGTAAGCATCATTCCAGGGCAACATTCACAACAGCAATCCACAACATCTTACACCTTAAACCTAAACATGACTTGACTTAGCTTTCTTCCTTACTATTCCTAGCTTAACTTAGGCTAATACTTACTTCTACAAACACATTCACAATCATCATCACACATTTTAAACAAAAATGTTTATAAAAGGGGTTCGGGGAATAGGACTTACATAGTTTGCAACCAAAAATTCATTTTATAAATTCAATTTCCCAAGGTTTGTGATGAATTGGAAGACAGTGTCCCTGTACTTAAAAGAACATTATAGCAAATCTTCAAGTTCAATCAGAGTTCATTAGATTCACTTTTGACCCTATGACCACTTTGTAAGAGATTTGTAATTGGTCGGGGTGAATCTATGTCAAATCTACTTAAATAGCAAACAAACTCCAATTGGCTTCAAAATTTGATGGGACATCACCTATACTTAGCCCAAGGTTGTGTAAAATTGTCAAACCGATTAGAGCACATTAACTTCGTTTTGTTTAAAATACTAGCTTGCTCCAACTGGCTTGAAATATTACACGAAACAAGGATTCAACCTTAGGTAGCTTATATTAATTCTTCCAAGTCAAACAAATAGCCTAAGCCCAAAGGCTCGGTTTTCATTTCATGTAAAAACCCTGGTTACCCAAAAGAAGACATTTAACTAAATACATACATCTTTTAAAACCTTTGGTTTTGAAAATCACTAAGTATGGGGATTCAAAATTTAAGAAAAGGATCCCATACAAGTGAAACATTTAGAAAACAAAGATACATTTATCAAAACAATTTCTTTTGCAAATTAGGTTCCTCTCCTAATGAGGAACAAATAATTTCCTTTGAAAATTCACTAAAAGTTTCAATCATGCACCTTACCATGATGAGCTACCTTCATCTAATTTCATAAGATCCTAAATGAAGGAGTGAAAGATCACTCAAGGTGAATAAACTCAAAGAAAGAGGGAATGTGCCTTGGACTCGGAAAAATTTAGTTTTAATTCATCTTCAAAAATTGAGACAATTATATTCCCTTTTTACTTCAAGTTTAAAATTTGAGTTTTCATTCTGAATTGATTTGAGTTGCAGAAGAAGGGTTCCTATTTGCTCGATGTGTGACTTGGTTACCAAATTCACTATTCGATCACTTAGAAATCCTTGTTCTTCTAACTAGTTCTTGAAAATTTGTTGTGCGATCTCACGATCCATTTAGAATGATTGTGGTTTGGTGCAAATTTTTGAAATTCATTTTAAACACTCACAAGCAGCAAACACAATTTCACTCGGCACAAAGACATAACAAGCACACATATCAACCAAACATACACAAACAAAAAGCAGTTCATCAAGAACACAATTTTCAAAAACAACACTTTTAGTCAATGCTTAGTGGAAAGTAATTTGGGACTTCTCATAAAGGGGAATTGAAAAGTCGTTAATCCCAAAGTATTTTGAAAACATGTTCGAAAGTTTAGGTTTACTTCCACATAAACATAGACTTTTCCATATAAACCTAGGCACTACCAATGATGTAATCAAAAGTGAGGTAAGAACTTCTAGGTCGAATTTTAACCCCATCGTCGTTTAGATAAACTTATTTTCGTTACAAAATTTTATTATAGTAACTCGGGGTTCAAATCAAATCATTAGAAGCTTCGACTCGACTTTTGATTAATATTAAAGTTACCGGAATCGAATTAGTGGTGGAATCAACCATGAGTTCATAAAAATGTTTTTGTTGTTTTTATGGAGTCTAATCTAACCGATGCCAATATGTCACTCGAATAGATTAGAATCGAAGTAATAAATCATTTTGGTTTTCACGATTCCACTTCTAATTTGTTGTCCGCTTACTTTAACTCTACACTACTCCACATATAAGCATATTTCGAGAACCTTTTTTTTTTACTGAATTCAAACCACTTCTCTAATTGGGCAAAAAGCTTGTTTTATTTGAAACTCAATTTAACATGAGTCAGTGGTTTAAATCCAATCGATTAGTTCTCAACACCTACTTCATTTGATGCCACAATCACTTGAATCAAGTTTAGTTACAGAACCGCTTATTCATTCAGTATAAACATTATTTTTCGTTTCTGCCTAAATACTAATCGAATCAACGTGACCTTAATCACTTGGTTGGATTAGTGTTCGAGCTTTCAAAATTTCATTTATTCCATGAGGTTCCATTTCTAATCCTGATTCAATTACTTTGACACCAAATTACTCACAAATACACTTTAAATCACACACGAAACACTTAGCAAGGCAAACAAATAGAAAAGAATTAACACAAAAGTTTTATACACAGGAGATCCATTGCTAATTCACGATGATGTACGAACTTCTAGATTCCGACGACATCACCTCCCGATAAATGCAATATCGGATTGGCCAGTTCCAATACTACATTTCATCAGTGGTCATAGCCCTCGCTATCTGGCTTAAGTTTATGTACTTCATTATTAATTAGCAAGATTTCCTTTGTAATAAACTTTGACTTTTAATTAACTCAAATTAAACTTTGCATCTCTTAAACAAGAATCAATTTGCACCTTTGAAGTTTTCTGCTTACAAACGTGCCACACTTATAGGATGAAATTCTTTGAATCCCTAAGCGATCCGGCTTAGGTTCCCAAAGAATCACATTCTATTCTCTTTTACTATCAAACATTTTCACTTAAAAGTGTCTCACCTCTGGAGAAGAAACTTGAGATGAGAGTGTTCGCAGCGAGATCGGGACCACTTTCCCTCAGGTCGGAAAGGAAGGAACTGCTCTGATACCATAAATGTAACACCCAGCTTTTACTTAAAAATATTATTCAAAAGGTTTAAGAATTGAAATGGAGAACTTAAAATTTCCTTTTCATAAATCACATTACATATAAAATTTGGGTATTTCCAATTACAATATGAGTAGCACCACTTATAATTTTCCTTCTTTCCATAACTTCTGCTGCGACACTCTCTGATCCTCAAGCTCCTCTTCATTCACCTAAAATGTTAACCACATAAGGGTGATACCTTTTCGCAACACAGTGAACTAGAAGATAGTTAAAGAGCACATAATAGAAACTTAAGCATCATAATCAAATCAAGCCATGAATAACAAAATGCTTCACTTTAACACTTATTCCCAAAAATAGTTTTTATTTCCTTTACTTTATCTTGATCTCACATTGTCGTAGCTTAAGTGAGCACCAAGCCACAACCTTATACTTTGCTCGAGATCTCACATTGCCGTAGCTTAAGTGAGCACCGGGACCCTTACTTATATTTTGCCCGTGACCTCACATTGCCGTAGCTTAAGTGAGCACCGGGACACTTACTTATATTTAATCCTTAACTTTACAATTGACTTATATCATTATTGATTTTTATTCTTTTAGTTTGTACCACTAGGTAATTTGGTTGCTCCTGCTAGGGCGTTTGTACACCCATTAGGGACTTTATTCACCCATCAGGACTTTCACCCACTAGGCCTCACCCGTTAGGACTGATACATATAATCTTTACTCGTACTCATTAAATTCCTTAACATATACAACTTACATACTTTAATCCTTTTTCACATTTTCCAGCCTTTTAGTTTTCGTTGAATTGATCATTTGGGACATCGACTCCTAACGGGGCATTTACACCTAGTGGGGCATTTTTGCCTGACGGGTACCTAGGCCCTAATGGGGCGTTTGTACACCTAGCAGGAACACCTAGTGTCCCAATGTCCCAATGATCAATTCAACCGTCCTTATCAATCCAAACACATTCACCGCAAATCACACATTTCAATTAGCCATCTATAACAAACAATGATCATTCAATTCATGCATTCACATCATTTAGGTTCCAATATCATACGCCAACACAATTCACAAAACGCATAAATTCCAAACTACAAATCAAACCCAACTTCAAAACATCCTAATTAAACATATTCATTATCAAGTAAACAATTATCATTTTTCTTAAATCTCCCTATGATCACTAATCCTCTTACCACCTAATAGCTTGCATTTTTAATTTACCTCCTTATTTAACACTTAGCCAATTACATACTCATTTTACACACATTGCAAACATAACACAATCAACAAACACATATGTTCACAGAATCAGTCGACATACTTAGGTATGTCTCAAAGTGCTCAAATATAAGTCAACTCCCTAGGGTTCGTCACATCCTACATTAACAACATACATAAAGGGGGTTTTTAACAGATTTTATGACAATTAAATTAAATTATTAATTTAACACAAAATATAATCATTCTCCCTAATTCAACTTATCTCAGGTGCTATTTTGCTACCCACAACCCAATTCAACTACTTAGCCCAAATCCTAGTATATACCCCAACTATCCCTAACTCAAAGTGTGGAAAAGTGACTCCCCTTACCTTAGAGAGGGAGAGAGCCCACACAAAGCTCCAAGGACTCCAAATTTACTCCGGATCTACCTTGACTCCAACTCCTTAGCCCAAATTCCACTTGAATCTTGAGATTGGAGGAGAGAGAAAGGGAACCCTAGATGAGAGAGAAAGGGCCACGAATTTGGGGAAAGAGTCACCAAGGGAGGGGGTGGAGATTAGATCATGAGGGAGATGATGATGAACCTCATGGGTGAAGGTTTGGGAGTGGTGGATTTGGGTGGTGTATGTGGGTGTTTAGAGAGAGGAGGCCATGGAGGTGGTGAGAGAAAGAGAACCACCAAGTAAAGAAGAGAAGAAGAAAAAGAAGAAGGAGAAGAGAAGCTTGGCATGATGGAGGATGGAAGGATGAGCCATGGAGGATTGGTGGTGTTTGATGATGATTTGGAGGAGGGAGGGAGGAAGAACACGTGAAAGAAGAGGGAAGAGGGAGAGAGGAGCGTGAAACAAGAGAGAGAGGGAGGAGGGTCGAATGGAAGGGGGAGGAGGATATGGGTGGTTGAAGTATAGGATAAGGGGGTGGAAATTACGTTTCTGCCCCCAAACTTTATTTTTATTTTCTGCATCAGACATGAGATAATCGATTACTTAACCCCAGTAATCGATTACTCTTTGATGCAACATTTCTTGGTGTTTCTGCCAGAGGGCAAATAATCGATTAAATCCCTTGAAGTAATCGATTACTTCACAAAATAATCGATTATTTCCATGAGTTAATCGATTATCAATGCTGCAACATTTAAGTGTTTTCACCAGAGGCTATGTAATCGATTATCCCTACAAAGTAATCGATTATTCTGGTGAAAACTCCTATTTTGGCCAATTATAACTCTAGGACACTACACTTAACTTCTACCCATGGTTTTCCTATGGTTCCTATCATAAGCTCTAGCTTAGGTTGTCCTAATTAACTTGGAATTAAATTTTTGGGATGTTACATATGTTGTTATTGAGAGAGATTATGAGATGAGATGCTGAGAAAGATTATGAGATGAGATGCAAGTATGTTGATGCGATCCCAGCTCTATGCTCGGTTAAGAAATGAAGAGAAAAGTAATGATGAAATTAGTGGTCGGGACTCGTTGAAGGGATGCACCAAGGATGAGCAGACCTTAGGGTAATAATTAAACTTTAAAACTTTTAAAAGACATTAATTAATGTGAGACCCACAATTTTACCCAATTTATTTGTGATTTTATAATTGAAATTAGGAAATTATGCTTGATTTTGATACCTGGATTTAATTAAAAATCATATGAAATATATATATATATATATATATATAAATATATATATATATATACGTGACATATATGTATATATTATATATATACCAATGTTTTCCCTAGCCTATTTAAATGAAATATTTTAAGGTAAAGTATTTGATTTAAATGATTTTTAGAAGATGAATTATCTTTTGATGGATTAGAGTATCCTATCTTTAGAAATTCATATCTTTTCAACCGTACGTCGAAAAATTACAAATGATATGTCAAAACGATCGTATCAAAATCTAGATTATGAAAATGTAAAGCTTTGATTTTTATTTTATAGTTTTCGAAATTTTATCACTGCTACAGTAGTAAACGAATTTTTGAGTTTTAAGAATCAATGTATGGTTTTAATGCATTTAATAACCTTTTGACTCAAGTATAATTATTTTTAAAATAAAAATACATTTATGAAGTTGTATAATGTATTATCATTTAAATAAAATGTATTTTCGTATTTTTCTTATTTTAAAATATTTGAAAAGCTTAGGAAGTGTATTTTTGAAGAAATGACTTTAGGACTTCAAAAATTCATAACTTTCAAACCGCAAGTCCAAAAATTATAAACTTTATATGAAAACGATCGTATTAAAATGTAGAATCTTAATATGTAAAAATAAATTTTTTATTTTTATATTTACGAAAAATTTTGTACAGTAGGCAGAAAATCAAATTTTGATAGTTAATATGATTGGATAATTATGTAGGCACCTCCACAATGAACCAATGAAAAATTTTCTCTCCTATTTTAATATACATGTACAGTCCAAAAATAAGGTGGAAAGAGGGGAAGAATAGTTCTGAAGTTTGTGAGAATAAACCATGAATTAAAAGGCTTTAGGAATCAACAAAATCCCATTTAATGCTAGTTCATGTTCCAAGTAGTATTTGAAAATTTTTGACCAAGACTTGATGAAGAGGGACCGAAATTTGAGTCTGAAAATTGAGGGAAATGGATCACTTCAACACCTATAAATAGATAGCCTTAGTTCCCACATTTTTCACACACAAACCTTGATGGTTTCACAAGAGAAAAAAAAATTCTAAGAGAGAAATAGAGAGAGAGGGACGAGTAAGCTAGGAAGAAGGGAGGATTAGCTTGGTTGCTTGAAGTTTTCTAAAAAGCTTAAGGAGTAGAGGTAACCCAAAATCACTTATTTATTTAAGTTATTTTTAAGTTGTTTGTTTATATTTTGTTTAAATCTTCTAAATTTCTTCTATGGTCAAGTTCTAAATTTCCTTTTCATTTTAAATTTATTTTTGAATATATGAAATTGTTCTTAAGTCATATGAATTAAGAATGAGAAAAGGGACACAAAAAGGGGCTTTTAAAGGGATTTATCTCCCCTTTTCTTTAATTCTTAAGATGGCTAAAAGTTTTTGATAAGTTTGAGTAATTTAATTTCTGGGTTTATTTTAATTAGAATATAAGAATTGTAGAGAATTTTGTGTGAACAAATAAAGTTTTTATTTATTGTCTTTTTAATTGTTTTGTTCTTTGTTTTAAGGAATGAAAAAGAAATAAGTAAATAACAATGGAAAATAATAATTTCTAATATATATATATATGAACCGTGTGACATATTAGAAAAAATGAGGATTGATTGTGTATTTTAATATGTGTATTGTGTTGTTGTTTAATATAATAAAAGAGAATAGAAATGAATAAAAGATTTAAAATGGATTTTTATTTTTGGTTTTTATTTCTTTTCTTTTCTGGACCGTGTATGTATGTATGTATATTCTGTGATAATTGTTGTTATTTCATGTATATTTGAGTTATAATTAAGTCTCTAAAAAGAATGAAAACAAATAAGTATTTTCCTTAAAGTAGAAATGAAATGAAAATGACTTAAAGTAACTAGAAATGATTTTTTAGAAATAAAATTAATTCTGGAAAATTTTGATGTTCTTGAATTGTATGGAATTATATGTTATGCAATTTTTATGTAATTGTTATTGTTTGATTGTATGTTATTTCCTTTTGTTTGATTTAAGTAAATGAACAAAAAAATAATTTTCTAGAAAAAGAAAAATAATAGACCGTGAGGTCTATGATGTTGTTTTGAAATTATTTTTGGTAAATTGCTTGTTGTTTGATGTGTAATTAAATTATAGTTAATTAACAAATGGTAGTTGTTATAAACTTATAAGAACATGTATTTTTGAATAATTGTATGAGTATGTGGTTGATGTGTTTATAAATATTAGTTGCTGGAAAAAGTGAATTATTTTCTAAAAGAGATCTATTTTATATTTTGTTAATGATTAAACCTCTTATTTTTAGTATACAAAATGATGTAATTATATTATATAGATGCTTTAGGAATTAAAAATATTTTTCTGATATTTTTCTATGCTAATCGAATTTTAGAGAAAAAGGAATTAAAGTAATTAAATTTTTCTAATTGATTTGATGATTGTTTTAGTATGTTTAGGGAATATATTACATGTTTATATGGAAAAGATTAATTTTGAAAGTTTCATTTTAATTCTGGAAATTTAAATTTTAATCTGAAAAATTTATTTATTTAAGACCCCAAATGATTATTTTTGAGAATGTTAATGATACCTTGTTTATATGTGCAAATGTAATATAGAAACAAATAGAAATAAGTATTTTTGAGTGATTAAAGTAATTTAAATAAAAATATTAAGTTGCTGTCCAGAATTTAGAATTAATGAAAAAGTAATATTTTATTAGAAATAATTGTAGTTATAAGTCTTTGGCATAAGTTAGAATTGTATATAATTGTTTTGGATTGTTTTACTTGAACTTATTGAAGTAATGCAACTTTTCTGTGGCTGTACAGCAGATGCAACTATTTTATTTTGTTTAATTTTGTCATTTTATTATAGTAGAAGTTGTAATAAGAATTTAGGAAGAAACGGCATGTGTTTTCGATTTTCTGTTTGAGAGAAATTGAATTTTTAAGTTTAAGTATGCATGCTGTCTAAAAATCTAAGGTGTGTGGCACCAATGATAGAAATTGTTTTGGATTAAATCAATATGTGAATTTTATGCTAAGACTTTTTATATATAGAGTTAAAAAGGAAATATAAAAATGACTTTGTAAATGTATGCCTTAATGTTCTAGTTGTTTACTAAATTGCTGTCTTACTGGTGCTTGTATGATAATTGTGGAATGTCTTGTAAAAGTGATTTTGAGTTTGTATTGTATACTGTCCAAATTTAATAAATTGATTTAAGTAATTATAAAAATGATTTTAATGTATGTGTGTATGTTTGGGTATGGTTATCATATTGTTTGAATTTAGTAAATAAGAAGTGGGTTGTGTTTTGATATAAAAATATAATGTTAAGAGTTTTAGGCAAGTTATAGTATTTCATTAGATAAATAAGTGTATGCTATGAATATTGTTGTCTAATTGATACGATACTTCTCTAAATAATCTATATTTAACTGTTTTTATAAGTTATAAGTATTTTTGAGTTATAATTCTTAGTTCTTTGAAAATAGAGGTCAGAACTTTAATTTGATGAAAATTGTGAGTAAGTGCAATTTGTTTGAGTGGCTGTCCAGATTTGTTTTATATTGACCTTAGTAGTATGTCTATAAGATTGAAGGTGAATTGAAATAATTTAAGTGCTTCCCATAATTGAATAAGTGTGGAAAAACATTACTTTCTTAAGCTTAATTTCATTTTTAGAATTTGGATGTGAATCTTTTAGTAGGAAATTGAAAAGAATGAATTTTTGGGTAACTGTGAAGTAATGCAACTTTATTTCGTGCTGCTGTCCAGAAAAGATTTTCATATAGTTGCATGATATTTAAAATAGAACTTGTTTTGACTTGATAAGTGAATAAGTTCATATTTTAGAATGATTGTTGATGTGTTAAGTGTTTGTATTGATTTTTAAAAATGTGTTTCCTGGCTGACCAAATGATTAAAAGATTATATCAAGTTTAAGTTATTTGTTTAAGTGGCTTATAATGGTAGTTGTTATATAAGCATTTGGAACTAAATTATGAGTTAATGAAAGTAAAAGTAGTCTCTTTTGATTTAATTGATTAAGTTCTAAATTTTGTATTTAATTTATAGATCTTAGGAGGTGTAAATGGTTGTATATTTTTGAAAAGTGATTTTGATTTAATGATTGGTTTTAAAGATTTTATTTAATACTGTTTAAGAGGCCTTGAGTTTCGGAAAAGGAATGATTTACTTTTCAAGTGTTGTATATCCTAATACAAAGTCTTTTGATTTCAAAGGTTATTTAAGAAAGTGGTATTTGTTAGAAGTGTGTTTTCCAAAAAGGAATTATTTTAAATTACCTGATGCCTTAAAAGGACTTCTGTTTTAAAAAGAATTTCGGTTTTAAGGAACTTTGGTGCTTTGGGTTTAGTTTTTACTTAAGTAGGTAGATGGTATAAGGTATTTATTGATATTGATTGTATGTCGTTCATCATTTAAGAAATAAAAGGAATTAAAAGTAAACGAGCTGCTGGAGCTGTGAACGCAAAAGGTTGAAAACAGAGTAAGCGTGGAGCTCAGGTGAGAGAGCAACCTTCCTAAGACATAATGGCACTGAGGTAGCATTAGGGCGTTCCGTATCATCTCAAAGGTCGGAACTAGGAATCTATAGGTTGAGTAGTAAGACGGCAAATGTGTGTGTGTTCCGCCATCCTTACGAAAAATACGATTCCTCAATATTATGCCTGTTAATAATTGTTATATCATGTTGTATATTCTGAAGTTGTATATGGTATGTTGCCTTAATGATTTTGGAAATGATAAAATGATAAGTGATGAAATAACAAATATGTTGGGATTATTTTTGAGATAAGGATTTATCCTATGGAAGTGTGCTCAAGGTATATTGAATTGTTGTTCCTATGAAAAGAACTTGAAATATTTGGAAATATGATTGTGAAAATAAATTATGAGAAATGATTATTTGAATCTTTTGAAATTTGAGGATCGTTGTTAGTGTACAGTGATGGTGCAAGCGGCACAATGACTTTATTTTTATCCCCTTAAGTGACTGACCACGTGAATGACTTTGTCGTGGTCTCATGTCTCGTGGAATCCACTGTACGATAGGGAGGTGTTTGCTATGGTCCCTTAGAGGTCGAGACCCATTAGAAGCGCGGCTTAGAATGGGTCGACCAAACTTAGGATTAATAAAAGACTTTAAAAGATTAAAATGACTTAAAAGACTTTAGGACCCAATCCCTTCTAACTACGTTGAGAGTGAAGTAGTGGAGAGGAAAGATACCGTATACTTGGAGGTCGGGCATTCCTCCAAGTGGTGATTGCGATAGGGGAGGGAAATGATGGTGATTCGTCAAGAAGCCTAAGAGCACTACCCTAGGTGGAACGATGCTACAGTGATCAAGGGCACCTGCTGGTCGTTGGTCGTGGCGAGGACTACAACGCGAACTAGCGATAGAGCTGTCGCCCCCTTGAGCAAATCATGGATGGTGTAGAGGGAATCCGAATGGGACTAGAAGCCATCGCTTTTTGTTAGGAACGTATGAATTGATATTTGATTTTTGTTTGCTGGCCAACTGGCGTGGTTTCAGCTGGTACGTACCCTTTGGCTTCGAGGCCAGGTCAGCATGGTTAGGATTCCTGTGCATCCCATCTGCTTTCCGACTTAGGTTGTGGTTGGATGATGAAGAGGAGATGTATCGTGTGTGCTGACTGTTCCCTTACCTCAATGATTTCCCTCCCTAAATCATTGACGGTTGTATTATGGAAAGACCTAGTGGAAAGATTATGAGTATGGAACTTTAAGAAAAAGATATTAATGCGATGAAAAGAGGAAGTTATAAAAAGTTATAAGAATAAAGTGGTAATTATGAGCTGTGAATGAGGAAATGTTATAGTTATTGCATATATTTGTGTCCTAATGTGATCCCTTAGAGTAAGTCCATGCCGTCGACGACCATTCGTCCGGATCGTTGACTCTCTCTCTTCTTTCCTTTCCCTGTGGACATTGGGGACAATGTTCACAGATGACAGATCCTGTAGCATTACAAGTTATGGTTGCTTAAGTTGGAGAAGGATCGTGAAATGGAGCATCATTATGAGGAGGACGTAAAAGCGGCAGCCGAGGAGTCTTTCAGATACTTGTGATGAAGGATAGTAATGAAGATTAGTAGTCTAAGTTAGTATAGTCTCTGTTTCTGTATTCCATCACTAGATGGGTAGGACATGATTACTCTATCCCGAATGTAACCCCTATTGTAATAAATGATTATTTGAAATGAAATAAAAGAAGTTTCTTTTGTTATATATTATGTTCATAAAGTAATTAAACTATTTTTCCGCAAGTTAACCATCGACTAAATATGACATTTAGAAAATGAGTTTTTGGAAATGTGTTGGATGATAACATCTCTTTTTGGAAATAGAATTTTATGATGCAAGTACTAAAGCATTTTTGTAAACCAAATGAATCAAATTGTATTTATGAAAATCTTTTGGTAAAAGAATTAAACTGAATTGATTTTGATAATGTTATAAAAAAATAAAAAAAATGGCGCAAATTTTTAGTTAAAATTCTAAGTCCAAATTGGGGTGTTACAATTAATGCGGTGAGTATGAGTGCGAAGTAGTGGAGAGGAAGATACCCCGGAATATCAGGGATATTCGGGTTGTGATTGCAATAGGGGAAGGTAAGGACGGTGATACGTCAAGAAGCCTTGAGTACTTTCTAGGTGGAACGAACTCCATAAGGGGTAAGGATGGGCCGATCTGATGCCGTGGTAAGTTCCGCAATCGAGACTAGAATAGTATTGTCGCCCCCTATGGCAATTCGAGAACAGTGAGAGGGACTGAAACGGGGCTCTGTGATTTTGCCACCGTACCCGATTTTTCTACAGTGTGCCATGATTATATGATCTGATTTGAGACTGTACCCGATTTTATACAGTTCTCCTGGCTTGGAGCCATTTGTTGAGACAGCTGTCAAGCCCGCGTGGTAAAGGTCCTGTACTCTTGTTTGCTTCCGACTAGGTTGGGTGGATGACCGAGGAGATGTAGACGTGTGTGCTAACTGCTAACGAAACGAGTACCTCGATGATATTTTAAATTCCCCAATCATCGATGGGTGTGACCCAATAAGACTTGATAAGAAAAGTTTAAGAGTCATGAAAAGACTTATAATTATAAGAAGCGAAATCTTATGAAATATGATAAAGAGAAACGAATCGAGAACGAAAGTGTGGAAAAGTGAATGAATCCATATGAAAATGGAAGTGAATGCAACCCAAAGATTCGTAAGAGGTGATTGAGAAAGGAATTGAGAAAGAAAGAATGTTTATGTTGAGAAGTGAGAATAAGTTTGGTAAGATGATGATGATGGTGATAATGATAATGATAAACTTGAATGCTATGTTGTATGTATGTATGTTGCATTGTATGTTTGTATTGTCTTAATATCTTGCCTATCGTAAACCCACACCGTCGACGATGCGTCGTTCGGAATGCTTACTCTCTCCTGTCTCGTTGGCATATCGGTGCTGCTGGTATCCCAACGGACAGATGGAGCATCGTATGGAGATCACCACTCTAGATAGAGGGGAGTTGGAGTCAAATGGCAATGGAAAAACAGCGACAGGGATGGCGTCACCTTCGGGAGTGAAGACAAGGGTGCAAGAAGAAAAGGAAACTTTATCTAGTTGTTTTCGACAGGAAGATTTAAGAGTAGTGCTATGAGTTTAGGGGCCTCTTGTTATCTTTAAGTTTAAGTTAAATGTGAATGTCTGGAGTCAAGGATTACCGTAGTAATGTACCACTTATGTAATTATGCCCATCTTTATTTTGTGACTGTCAGAACTTTTGTTTTAAAAGAACATCGACTATGTCATGCAATGTATGGATACTTGTCATGCATGACTTGTGAAGGTGATGTAAATGAAATATGATGGAACTGAATGAATTTATTTTGAAAGACTTGGAAGTTCATGTAAGTGAAAGTTTCAGTAACAACTCGGTTTTCAGTGAAGGATGTCAAAGTATACCAATGACATCTCAACAATGTTTTTTAAAAAAAAATTTGGCCTTATTTTTGGCAACTTAATAAATAAAAGTTGGTTATTTTGAGTTACGAAAATCGGGCTGTTACATCCCGGGTATCCAACCCATAAATGACAGCATCCTTCCAACCCGAATAAGGATCCTCAAAATTTTCAAAATCGATGTTATTCTCAATCGGGGAACCACCCTCAGTCGCACGGATTGCAGCATATTCCGCAGCTAAATCCTCCACCTCTACCCCTTGCTAAGCAGCCGCATGTTCAGCAGCAACATGTTCAGCCTGAAGGGCCCTCACATCCTCCTTCCAAAAAGTGTTGAAATCGTATGAAATAATGTTTGAAATGAGTTCAGAAGATGTTGTTCTAATGAATTTTGGCAAAAATTTGAGGGAAAAATGAGTTCGTATGAGAGAGAAGAGAGAATCCGAGAGAAGAGAGCAAGAGGGTTCGAAAAAATGAGTGCAGAAAACGCAAGATTTCGTTATATCTGATGCGAAAGACTCGAGTTGTTCGTAAGAACCACTCGAGTCTTTTATAGAACACTCGAGTCTTTCGAGACTCATGCACCAAAAAAATTGAGCCATTTCGAGCTGGTGCACAGGCAACATAATCAACACTCGAGTGTTTTTGAAAACTCGAGTGTTGCTTGAGAGCAAAAATTTTCATTTTCAAAGACTCGAGTGTTTTGTTAAATACTCGAGTCTTTTCATCAGACATGATTCAAAAACTTTTTCAATTAATCCTGAATTAAAATTGATTTAAAATACTCGAGTACTACTCGAGTGTTTTTAGCAGATACGAAATTTTAACACATTTTTGAATACTCTTGCACATTTTTAACATCAAAAACACAAAACTAACTTGGAAACCATAATCATCACTCACAATTAAGTCATATAATGGAGAATATCACAAAGAACAAGTTCAACCAAGAATCATAACAAATTATAATAAGACAATTGTGGTGATTTTTCTTCAACAAACACAAATCAATTAGCTTATGCTTGAATCATCCAAAATATCAAGTTCCCTCCTTATATGATAGAAGGTATCCCTATGCAATGGTTTTGTAAAAATGTCTGCTAATTGATTGTCAGTACTTACAAATTCCATTGTGCAATCACCTTTTTGCACATGATCTCTTAGAAAATGATGTCTTATTTCAATATGCTTTGTTCTTGAATGATAAACCGGATTCTTAGTTAAGTTGATGGCACTCGTGTTATCGCATTTAATAGGAACATTTTCAAGTATTAAACCTGTAACACCCCGCATTTTTCCCATACTTGCGTAAACGATTTTCGACAGAATAAACTTTAAGATTCTAATTTATAAGAGATTTCCGGAAAAGTATTCTACGAGAGAAAGAAATAAAGTATTGATTTTCAAAGATTTTTATAAACAAAATGTTTTATAAATGTTAATTGAATGGTTTTGTTGATTTGATTTATAAGAAATTAGTGGTGATTTTATTAAAAAGTGATTTTTGTTAGAAATGGAATTTTTGGATCTGTTAACTTTAAAAATTTGTAACTTTTTAACCGTAACTCGGATTTTTACAATCTTTATGTCAAAACGATCGTCTCGAAATGTAGATTTTGAAAATATAATTTTCAGATTTTTCTGGGTGGTTTTAAAAAAAATTTATTTTCAGAACTAAGAAATACGAATTTTTGGAATTTGTGTTTTGAAGAAAATGAATTTATTGATTTGGCTTGAAAATTTTATGTGATGAGTGCTTGGTTTGATGTGCGTACTGTGTGATGCTAATTGTGTGAATGTGATTTTTGAATTGATTGCGTTATTGTATGAATTAATGATTAGGATGTTTAAGTTAATATGCTTAAGAAAATAAAGTGTAAAATGTATGTATATGTGGTGTGTGATACGGTTTATGTGTGTATGTATGTGTGTAATATACGTGTATGTGTGTATATGTATGAGCTAGGAGTATAATTCCCTAGAAGCTTGGTGAGCAAGTAAAAAACTAGAACCAAACCAAATTAGAGTAACTAAACCCTAACCAATTCCTAACTAGTCCTTAGCCGCCCTAGAATGACCCCTAAGCTCTAGCCCATCCCACCTTGTCTCCTTGAATTTGATAAAATGCACCCATGCAAATAAATGGAAGGCCAAAATTACCCCTTTCCATTGTGTATGGCCGAACCAACCTACAAGGGCACAAGGAGGAAAATGAATTTGCTTATAAAATATGGTGAGCCTTAGTTCATTTTTCACTTCACCCATTTCATTTCTTCCACCAACACAAACACTACTCTAAGAGACACGTTCCACTCTTAGAGGAAAAAAAAAGAAAAGAAAAAGAGAGAAAGAAAAGAGAGAGTAGGCTGTGAGGATAGGAGAGAAAGAAGAAGGAGATCCAAGTTCAACCAAGCATTTCCTTTGTAGATCAAGAGCGATGAAAGCTAGGAGATCAACCCATTTCATGGTAGGATTCGAAGAGCTTGGAGGGAGACTTGTAATAGTGTAGTTTTCTTTTTAGTTTATAGATCTACTTCTTATTTCTTCTTGCATGTTGTTGTTATGTGTTGATCTTGCTTGATCAAGAACATTGAGGACTTAAAAATAATTTGTAATATGTTAAGCTTTGTACTTGTTGTTTCGGTTGGAATTTCTTTTGATAGATCTAACATTTTTCTAAACTAAATCTTTTAAGATCTGAAAAAAACTAAGCTTTTTGTAAAACCTAAAACAAATCTCTTTGCATGTCTATTTTTCCTTCTCTAAACCGTGGACTAATTGTGTTTATGTGATGATTTGGTGAATAAATCCATGATCTAAGTTTATTTATTAATGAAGTGGAATTTTGATTTTTAGATCTTGATCTATGTGTGTGTTTGTGACTATGTGACAAGAAAATCTATGATCTAAACTTGTTGATTTATAAGGTGAAGATCTTTGTTTTTGCATGTTAAATCTTTTTCTAAACCATGATCTATGCATATTTCTATAATTATTTGTTGAATAAATTTAAAATCTAAATTTGATTTGTGAAAAAGTTCAAGTTTCTAGTCTTGCATGTGGTTTGTTGATGATCCTTATTTGTTTTAAGTGGTGCATGTAGTTATTTTGCTTGATAAATGAAAGTGTTTAGATCCTTGATTTGCCTGTTATTTTCAAAAGTAAAATTGTGTTTTCTTTTATGTGTATGTCTCGGTTTTAAGAAAAGAATTAAGATTTAAAATGATTTTCAAGTTTAAGCATGATTTGATTAAATGTTTGATTATGTGCATGCCTTATTTTGGTGAAGGCCATTCGGCCAAGCTTGAAAGTAATATGATCCATGCTTTTTATTTTTTGAAAAAGTGATGCATGTTTGTTTTAGGACTATATCTAATGATTTTAAACACATGCATGTTGTTTTCATAAAGTTAAAATTAAGTCTTTATTTTTGTTTTGAGAAAATGATGAACTTGAGTTTATGTTTGAAAAAGATTTTAACGCATGTTTGTGTGATGAAGTGTGTTGCTTTGAAAAAATTTGTCTACATGATTTGACTTGATTTTTATGATTCTCGTATGTTGAAAATGAATGAAAAACCATGTCCTCTCACATGATGATGTTCGGCCATTCTAGGGAAAAATAGGTAGCTAGGTTTGTTCCTCATATAGGTTGCATGCATGATAAGGATAATTGACTTTAAGGTTTAAAAGTGCATGCATGAGTTAATTAAATTTAAAAGAAAATATGTGTGATGGTTTGTGATTTAAATTGTTGTGTTTGTTTTGAAAATGAAATTTAATTTGTTAATTTTTCTTCTAAGAGTGCTCACGGTTTTAGCATTAAAGTAAAGGAAATGATTTCACAATTCTATGTTGTTATTTGTGCATTTAATCTTTGCAAAATTCTATGTGTGCATGATTCGGTCTATGCATGAGCATGTAGTTGGAGAATTATCTTTATGAAATAACTTATGAAAATGGTTATGTCCTAAGTGCATTGTGTCTAGGTGCATGATGCATAATGCTATAAGAAAGTGATGCGTGTTTTTCTTAATCTTTTTGGTTTTAAGAAATAAAAAAAATAAATAGGTTTATTTAATTATGTGAAAAGATTTTTGGTAAGGTTAATTCAATGATTTTTAGTTTAAAATTGATTTGTGATTAGAAAATAATAACCATGTAGGATTCGGTTTTTGTGGAATTAATTAAAAGGATTAAGTTAAATTATTTTCTTAAGTGTGATTAAATTAAGATTAAAATCTAATTGATGGTTCTGAATGATTGAAAATGTGATTCTTGCATGATGTGTGTTTGTGAATGCTTTAATTGCTTTGAAATTTATATGTGCTGTTTTTGTGCTAATTAAATGTGTTGAATTGGAGTTGTTTGGAATGCTGTTTGTGAGTTTTATTTGTGAAAAGTCTATGTTTGGATTTTCAAAGGAATTAAAAATGTTTTATTTAAAAAGTGTGATCTAAATAACTTAAATCAATTTGGAGTTTTACCCTCTTGAATTCTTGTGTTTTGAAAGGTTTTCAATGTGTGGTTTGAAACTTTATTTTCTTGAATTTTGTATTCTGTCTTAAAGTATAAGAACACTGATTTTATAACCAAAGTGTTTTAAAACGAAAATTAAGAATTCACGTAAATCGTTTCTAACGCACGGGGAAAAATGTCTAGTTTGGGTGTCGGACGCGAAGGAAACGTGGCAAGGTTAGGGACCGGAAATCTTGGAAAGCTTTCGGATGTTGGTCATCCAGGTGAGTGAGAGTGCGGTGATCCCGTAACGTGGTTGCTCGCAATTCGAGTAGACGGATTGCGAGAGTACTGCGAATTAGGCGATACAGATATGTGTGTGTTAGACGTTGGTTGCATACTAAATGTTTATTTGCTATGCATCATCAGATGTTTACTTGTTGTGCATACTTTATTTTGTTTAGATATTGTTTAATTTTGTCTGGATAGCGAAATGATGATGATGACGGAACCGTGGAAGTAATAAGATAAAGGGAAAAGAGAAAAGAGAAATAAATAAGAAACATGAGAAATAATTGGGGAAGAAATAAGTCGCGGAACAAAAGAAAGGATTGAGAAAGAGATAAAACGTGACGCGAATAAAACTGAGGAAGAAGTAAGTCATGAGATGAATGAATTGTAAAAGATATGAAGAGTTGAGATTTGAAAGAAGAACGTGGTTATGAAAGTGAGATGTGGTTTGAATGGAGACGTGATTCCTCGTTCATGTTTTTGGAAAGAAACCTAGTGTTGAGCCATTAGCACTCATCCAAAAATGTGATATTTTTTTAAAAAGGTTTTGAAAAGAGATTCTGGAAAAGCTTTTGTGAAAATAATATTTTTGTGAAAGTTTTTGGAAATATTATTTTTGAAAAAGTTTTGTGAAAGTATCTATGAAATGAGGTTTCTGAAAATGTTTTGTGAAGTAAAAGTTTTGTGAAATCATGTTTTCGAAAAAGTGTTGCGAAAAGATATTTTGAGAAAGACGAGGAAAAGATGCTGATGATGTTGATGAGCAATATGCTGAGAATGAGTTTATGAGGATCATGATAGTGAGATGAAAGTGATTTGAGGCAAGATTGTCGTTGAGATTTAGGGGGAACGGATTGCGATTAGTGGTCGGGCTTCGTTGAAGGGATGCACCAAGGATGAGCCGACTGTTAGGATTAAGCCGCTAATTAAAACGTAAAACTTTAAAAGACTTTAAAAGACATTTACAAACGCGGTGAGGCATGACTGTCGTATCGAAGTAGTGGAGAGGAAGGAACCATAAGTATCTGCGGATACTTAGGAGGAGATTGCATGAGGGGAGGACGATGACGGTGAAACGTCAAGAAGTCTAGAGTACTTTCTAGGTAGAACAATTCCACATGTGGCGTACTAAGGTGGTAGGGACTGGGTCTAATGTCGTGGCAAGTTCTGCACCGGAACTAGAATTGTACTGTCGCCCCCTTGATTGCAAATCTAGAACAGTGAGAGGGACTGGAACGGGGCATTTGTGATTGCCGCTGAGAGCGTGCCTTGATTATATGATATGATATGAATTGAATTGATTTGAGGCTGAGTCCTCCTGGTCTAGGACCATTTGATTGTGTGACAGCTGTCGTGCCCGCGTGGTAAAGGTCCTATACTCCTGTTTGCTTCCGACTAGGTTGGGTGGTTGACCGAGGAGATGTAGACGTGTGTGAGCTCAATGATGTTTCCCCCTCATCATTGATGCTAACCGAAACAATAAAACTTAAAAGACAAAGAGGTTTCAAAGAAAAGTATATCAAAGCATTAAGCACCGAATAAGATTTATAAGACGAATATATATATATATATATATGTGAAAGTATTATGGAATGCGCGATAAGTTTGGAAAATCATGATGGAAAAAGAGAATGGATAAAGATTGGTGAGCGTAATGGATTATTGGTTGTGAATAATGATACCGATGTGTTTGGAACATTATGATATGCTTTATGTGATTCATATATGCTAGATGCATAACATGTTATATGTATGATATGATTGCATGTCATGTTGTTTTATTTATATTGTTCTATTGTATTATCTGTCCGTCTTTATATTCAATCTACCCGAGACTGCATGGTCAACCCGTTAGTGTTCGGAACACTGACTCTCTCCTACCATGTTGTCGTATCGGCAATTGCTGATATTGCAACTGCTAGATGGCATGGCATGTAGCGGTCCACCGGTACTCCTAAAAGTAGAAGCATAGAGGTTTATTCCTGACAACGGTATCGGGGGAAAATCCCTGAGGCAGCAAACGAGGACAACTCTACTTGCGGTCGGAGAGCTTAGTCTACAAAGATCCGGAGTTGGACAGTGAATGTTAGTGTGTCTGACTAGAAGCTAGGCTTTCCCCAGAGTAATGTATACCATTGTAAGTTCCTAGATGCCATGGCTTCACCATACTGTACCCCAACTAAAGTTTTATTAAACATGAATGTTTTGAAACAAGTAAACGGGCTACGTTTTGAATGATGCTTTTGAAAACGAGTTTCAAAGTGCGGTGTCTTGTGACATCTCGGTTTGGAACTTGAAAGAGTTTATGTAATGTGAGAACACGAGTTTTAATTGTAACTATGTTTTAAAAGTCTAAGTGTTCTCACGTTCATATAGCACTTGTTTTTAAAAAAAATGGCCCTAATTTTCACTATATTTAGTTTAAGTTTCAAGTTGCCGAATCAGGGTGTTACAGTTGTGGTATCAGAGAAATGGTTGAACTAAGTAACCTTATGCATGGACTTACATACTCTGCTCTATGTCTCGGTGTGTGAGTCAGTGTTAGGATTGCGATAGATAAGAATAGGAACGCTAAGAGTGCGCGAATGTTTTCATGGAGCGTGTCAATTTTCGTCCACCGGGGAACAAGGAGCGGAGATCAGTGTCGTCACGGGATGTTGACGCGTGATTCGGATCTTCTTTTGTTGAACTCATCTTTGATGTGAACCCCTTTTTGTTTGTAATAACCCCTGAACTCTTGGCGTGAGACTTTGTTATGTAACTAGAACCTTTCTTTTCTTGTTGAAGCTTTTTTGGTATAAACCTTATGCGTGTCAAATTGCTTTGGCATGGTGTCTGGAAAAGCCTTTTCTGAAAATCTTAGCCATGATTTTTGACAAAGCCTTGATTGTTCATGAACCCGAAGCTTTCTCTTTGGGATTTCGACAGACATTCATTCTTTCCTAAACTCTCGTTTGAAATGTTAAACCCCGGCATCCTGTACCAGTCCAATAGATATCCCTAAGACATGAAGTGAGTTGTGAAGTGTTGTTAGGTAAGGATCAAGGAGAATGAGGAGTAGTTAGTAAGAAGTAAGGATGTATGAGTCTTGGAGAGAATAGAAGTACCCTTTTGAGTCTTAGAAGAGTGGTGAGTTATGTAAGGTGATTGGGATTAAGAGCTTTGATGTCGGATTGGTTAAATTAATGGTTTAGATGGTGTTAAGATGAGGAAGAAATCAAAGTGATGTTTAGGAATTAGAGTCCTAAGTGTCTTAAATAGAGTTGGAAAATGGATAGATAAAGGTGAATAGGTGATGATGTGGTAAAGTCGAACGGATAAGATGATGGAATTGTGGTTAGAATCCTTAAGTGTTGAATCAAGGTTAAGTAAAAAGCTAGGATTTGATGTGGTAATTGATAATAGGTCTCTAATTTGAGGAATTTTAATGGTTTAGAATGTAAGAAAAATTATGGGAAGTGGAAAAAGGTTTAGAATTGTCTAAGTTGTATGATTGAGTGTGTGAGATAAGGAGTGAGATAGTGTATATTTCTTGAGGATTAGTGGTTGATAGAGTAAGAGGAAGATTTAATAGTAACCATAAGGGTCTGATAAGGACGATTGTAGTGAGATGTAAGACAACCAGAGGATAGATCGAAGTTAAGTGATGGGAAATTTTGTAAGAGTTGATCAAAAAGGTGGTGAAGGATAGGAGTATTTAGAGGTTAAGCCGTGATAATGAATGTGGTGTATAGAGATATGCATCATTGAAGTTGGGGAGTAGTTGGAAATGTGAGGTCTTTGAGGAGTAAATCGTTTAGGCTTGAACCAATGCGAAGAGTTTAACCCCGAGTGTGGTAGTGTCCTGACCCCAATTGACCGAAACCCTGATGTTTTTGAATCCTGTTGTGATGCTTTTGAAACCCTTAGTCCTTTGTTTTCAGTGAAACCCTGTTGTTTCAACCCACCCTATTTGTTATTGAAAGTCCCTCGAGAGATTACTTTTGCAAGTAATCCGTTTGATTCGCTCTTAAGAACGATGATTAGACGATGCATGTTCGAAGATGCGATGATTGCGACAGTTAAAGAGGGAAAGAATTTCGTCGAGGAGTTACGCGTCCACGGATTAGACAGACTCTGCGCGGTATTTCTCGAGGACGAGAAATCTTCAAGTTGGGGAGAATGTAACACCCTGCATTTTTCCCATACGTGCGTAAACGATTTTCGACAGAATAAACTTGATTCTAATTTATAAGAGATTTCCAGAAAAGTATTCTATGAGAGAAAGAAATAAAGTATTGATTTTCAAATATTTTTATAAACAAAATGTTTTATAAATGTGAAGTGAATGGTTTTGTTGATTTGATTTATAAGAAATTAGTGGTGATTTTATTAAAAAGTGATTTTTGTTAGAAATGGAATTTTTGGATCGGTTAACTTTAAAAATTTGTAACTTTTTAACCGTAACTCGGATTTTTACAATCTTTATGTCAAAACGATTGTCTCGAAATGTAGATTTTGAAAATGTAATTTTCAAATTTTTCTGGGTTTTATTATAAAAAAATTATTTTCAGAACTAAGAAATACGAATTTTTGGAATTTGTGTTTTGAAGAAAATGAATTTATTGATTTGGCTTGAAAATTTTATGTGATGAGTGTTTGGTTTGATGTGTGTACTGTGTGATGCTAATTGTGTGAATGTGATTTTTGAATTGATTGCGTTATTGTATGAATTAATGATTAGGATGTTTAAGTTAATATGCTTAAGAAAATAAAGTGTAAAATGTATGTATATGTGGTGTGTGATACGGTTTATGTGTGTATGTATGTGTGTGATATACGTGTATGTGTGTGTATGTATGAGCTAGGAGTATAATTCCCTAGAATCTTGGTGAGCAAGTAAAAAACTTGAACCAAACCAAATTAGAGTAACTAAACCCTAACCAATTCCTAACTAGTCCTTAGCCCTAGAATGACCCCTAAGCTCTAGCCCATCCCACCTTGTCTCCTTGCATTTGATAAAATGCACCCATACAAATAATTGGAAGGCCAAAATTACCCCTTTCCATTGTGTATGGCCGAACCAACCTACAAGGGCACAAGGAGGAAAATGAATTTGCTTATAAAATATGGTGAGCCTTAGTTCATTTTTCACTTCACCCATTTCATTTCTTCCACCAACACAAACACTACTCTAAGAGACACTTTCCACTCTTAGAGAAAAAAAAAAGAAAAGAAAAAGAGAGAAAGAAAAGAGAGAGTAGGCCGTGAGGATATGAGAGAAAGAAGAAGGAGATCCAAGTTCAACCAAGCATTTCCTTTGTAGATCAAGAGCGATGAAAGCTAGGAGATCAACCCCTTTCATGGTAGGATTCGAAGAGCTTGGAGGGAGACTTGTAATAGTGTAGTTTTCTTTTTAGTTTATAGATCTACTTCTTATTTCTTCTTGCATGTTGTTGTTATGTGTTGATCTTGCTTGATCAAGAACTTTGAGGACTTAAAACTAATTTTTAATATGTTAAGCTTTGTACTTGTTGTTTCGGTTGGAATTTCTTTTGATAGATCTAACATTTTTCTAAACTAAATCTTTTAAGATCTAAAGAAAACTAAGCTTTTTGTAAAACCTAAAACAAATCTCTTTGCATGTCTATTTTTCCTTCTCTAAACCGTGGACTAATTGTGTTTATGTGATGATTTGGTGAATAAATCCATGATCTAAGTTTATTTATTAATAAAGTGGAATTTTGGTTTTTAGATCTTGATCTATGTGTGTGTTTGTGACTATGTGACAAGAAAATCTATGATCTAAGCTTGTTGATTTATAAGGTGAAGATCTTTGTTTTTGCATGTTAAATCTTTTTCTAAACCATGATCTATGCATATTTCTATAATTATTTGTTGAATAAATTTAAGATCTAAATTTGATTTGTGAAAAAGTTCAAGTTTCTAGTCTTGCATGTGGTTTGTTGATGATCCTTATTTGTTTTAAGTGGTGCATGTAGTTATTTTGCTTGATAAATGAAAGTGTTTAGATCCTTGATTTGCATGTTATTTTCAAAAGTAAAATTGTGTTTTCTTTTATGTGTATGTCTCGGTTTTAAGATAAGAATTAAGATTTAAAATGATTTTCAAGTTTAAGCATGATTTGATTAAATGTTTGATTATGTGCATGCCTTATTTTGGTGAAGGCCATTCGGCCAAGCTTGAAAATAATATGATCCATGCTTTTTATTTTTTGAAAAAGTGATGCATGTTTGTTTTAGGACTATATCTAATGATTTTAGACACATGCATGTTGTTTTCATAAAGTTAAAATTAAGTCTTTATTTTTGTTTTGAGAAAATGATGAACTTGAGTTTATGTTTGAAAAAGATTTTAATGCATGTTTCTGTGATGAAGTGTGTTGCTATGAAAAAATTTGTCTACATGATTTGACTTGATTTTTATGATTCTTGTATGTTGAAAATGAATGAAAAACCATGTCCTCTCACATGATGATGTTCGGCCATCCTAGGGAAAAATAGGTAGCTAGGTTTGTTCCTCATATAGGTTGCATGCATGATAAGGATAATTGACTTTAAGGTTTAAAAGTGCATGCATGAGTTAATTAAATTTAAAAGAAAATATGTGTGATGGTTTGTGATTTAAATTGTTGTGTTTGTTTTGAAAATGAAATTTAATTTGTTAATTTTTCTTCTAAGAGTGCTCACGGTTTTAGCATTAAAGTAAAGGAAATGATTTCACGATTCTATGTTGTTATTTGTGCATTTAATCTTTGCAAAATTCTATGTGTGCATGATTCGGTCTATGCATGAGCATGTAGTTGGAGAATTATCTTTATGAAATAACTTATGAAAATGGTTATGTCCTAAGTGCATGGTGTCTAGGTGCATGATGCATAATGCTATATGAAAGTGATGCGTGTTTTTCTTAATCTTTTTGGTTTTAAGAAATAAAAAAAAATAAATAGGTTTATTTAATTATGTGAAAAGATTTTTGGTAAGGTTAATTCAATGATTTTTAGTTTTAAAATTGATTTGTGATTAGAAAATAATAACCATGTAGGATTCGGTTTTTGTGGAATTAATTAAAAGGATTAAGTTAAATTATTTTCTTAAGTATGATTAAATTAAGATTAAAATCTAATTGATGGTTCTGAATGATTGAAAATGTGATTCTTGCATGATGTGTGTTTGTGAATGCTTTAATTGCTTTAAAATTTATATGTGCTGTTTTTGTGCTAATTAAATGTGTTGAATTGGAGTTGTTTTGAATATTGTTTATGAGTTTTATTTGTGAAAAGTCTATTTTTGGATTTTCAAAGGAAGTAAAAATGTTTTATTTAAAAAGTGTGATCTAAATAACTTAAATCAATTTGGAGTTTTACCCTCTTGAATTCTTGTGTTTTGAAAGGTTTTCAATGTGTGGTTTGAAACTTTATTTTCTTGAATTTTGTATTCTGTCTTAAAGTATAAGAACACTGATTTTATAACCAAAGTGTTTTAAAACGAAAATTAAGAATTCACGTAAATCGTTTCTAACGCATGGGGAAAAATGTCTAGTTTGGGTGTCGGACGCGAAGGAAACGTGGCAAGGTTAGCGACCGGAAATCTTGGAAAGCTTTCGGATGTTGGTCATCCAGGTGAGTGAGAGTGCGGTGATCCCGTAACGTGGTTGCTCGCAATTCGAGTAGACGGATTGCGAGAGTACTGCGAATTAGGCGATACAGATATGTGTGTGTTAGACGTTGATTGCATACTAAATGTTTATTTGCTATGCATCATTAGATGTTTACTTGTTGTGCATACTTTATTTTGTTTAGATATTGTTTAATTTTGTCTGGATAGAGAAATGATGATGATGATGGAACCGTGGAAGTAATAAGATAAAGGGAGAAGAGAAAAGAGAAATAAATAAGAAACATGAGAAATAATTGAGGAAGAAATAAGTCGCGGAACAAAAGAAAGGATTGAGAAACAGATAAAACGTGACGCGAATAAAACTGAGGAAGAAGTAAGTCATGAGATGAATGAATTGTAAAAGATATGAAGAGTTGAGATTTGAAAGAAGAACGTGGTTATGAAAGTGAGATGTGGTTTGAATGGAGATGTGATTCCTCATTCATGTTTTAGGAAAGAAGCCTAGTGTTGAGTTGAGCTTGCTTCTCCATTAGCACTCATCCAAAAATGTGATTTTTTTTAAAAAGGTTTTGAAAAGAGATTCTTGAAAAGCTTTTGTGAAAATAATATTTTTGTGAAAGTTTTTGGAAATATTATTTTTGAAAAAGTTTTGTGAAAGGATTTATGAAATGAGGTTTCTGAAAATGTTTTGTGAAGTAAAAGTTTTGTGAAATCATGTTTTCGAAAAAGTGTTGCGAAAAGATATTTTGAGAAAGACGAGGAAAAGATGCTGATGATGTTGATGAACAATATGCTGAGAATGAGTTTATGAGGATCATGATAGTGAGATGAAAGTGATTTGAGGCAAGATTGCCGTTGAGATTTTGGGGGAACGGATTGCGATTAGTGGTCGGGCTTCGTTGCAGGGATGCACCAAGAACGAGCCGACTGTTAGGATTAAGACGCTAATTAAAATGTAAAACTTTAAAAGACTTTAAAAGACATTTACAAACGTGGTGAGACATGAGTGTCGTATCGAAGTAGTGGAGAGGAAGGAACCATAAGTATCTGCGGATACTTAGGAGGAGATTGCATGAGGGGAGGATGATGACGGTGAAACGTCAAGAAGTCTAGAGTACTTTCTAGGCAGAACAATTCCACATGTGGCGTACTAACGTGGTAGGGACTGGGTCTAATGCCGTGGCAAGTTCAGCACCGAAACTAGAATTGTACTGTCTCCCCCTTGATTGCAAATCTAGAACAGTGAGAGGGACTGGAACGAGGCATTTGTGATTGCTGCTGAGAGCGTGCCTTGATTATATGATATGATATGAATTGAATTGATTTGAGGCTGAGTCCTCCTGGTCTGGGACCATTTGATTGTGTGACAGCTGTCGTGCCCGCGTGGTAAAGGTCTCGTACTCCTGTTTGCTTCCAACTAGGTTGGGTGGTTGACCGAGGAGATGTAGACGTGTGTGAGCTCAATGATGTTTCCGCCTCATCATTGATGCTAACCGAAACAATAAAACTTAAAATACAAAGAGGTTTCAAAGAAAAGTATATCAAAGCATTAAGCACCGAATAAGATTTATAAGACGAATATATATATATATATATATATATATATATCTGTGTGTGTGTGTGTGAAAGTATTCTGGAATGCGCGATAAGTTTGGAAAATCATGTTGGAAAAAGAGAATGGATAAAGATTGGTGAGCGTAATGAATTATTGGTTGTGAATAATGATATCGATGTGTTTGGAACATTATGATATGCTTTATGTGATTCATATATGCTAGATGCATAACATGTTATATGTATGATGTGATTGCATGTCATGTTGTTTTATTTATATTGTTCTATTGTATTATCTGTCCGTCTTTATATTCAATCTACCCGAGACCGCATGGTCAACCCGTTAGTGTTCGGAACACTGACTCTCTCCTACCATGTTGTCGTATCGGCAATTGCTGATATTGCAACTGCTAGATGGCATGGCATGTAGCGGTCCACCGGTACTCCTACAACGAGAAGCATAGAGGTTTATTCCTGACAACGGTACCGGGGGAAAATCCCTGAGGCAGCGAACGAGGGCAACTCTACTTACGATCGGAGAGCTTAGTCTACAAAGATCCGGAGTTGGACAGTGAATGTTAGTGTGTCTGACTAGAAGCTAGGCTTTCCCCAGAGTAAGGTATACCATTGTAAGTTCCTAGATGCCATGGCTTCACCATACTGTACCCCAACTAAAGTTTTATTAAACATGAATGTTTTGAAACAAGTAAACGGGCTACGTTTTGAATGATGCTTTTGAAAACGAGTTTCAAAGTGCGGTGTCTTTTGACATCTCGGTTTGGAACTTGAAAGAGTTTATGTAATGTGAGAACACGAGTTTTAATTGTAACTATGTTTTAAAAGTCTAAGTGTTCTCACGTTCATATAACACTTGTTTAAAAAAAAATGGCCCTAATTTTCACTATATTTAGTTTAAGTTTCAAGTTGCCGAATCGGGGTGTTACAAAACCAAAATCCGATAGTTGTTGTTTCATCCATAATAGTTCAGCACAACAACTTCCGGCTGCGATATATTCCGCTTCGGCGGTGGAAAGAGCAACACAAGCTTGCTTTTTGGAAAATCAAGACACTAATGAACTTCCCAATAAATGGCAAGTACCACTAGTGCTTTTACTATCAAGCTTGCATCCCGCGAAGTCGGAATCCAAGTAACCAATTAAACTAATATTGGCATCAGCAGGATACCATAAACCAGTGTTTATTGTTCCTTTTAGATATTTGAAAATATGTTTAACTGTGGATAGGTGTGATTCTTTAGGATTAGCTTGAAATCGAGCACAAATGTATACACTAAACATGATATCCGGTCTAGATGCAGTAAGATATATGAGACTACCTATCATGCCCCTATATTCACTAACATCAACCGGGGTACCTGATTCATCCTTGTCTAGGTAGCATGATGTGCTCATTGGAGTGTAGGCTTCTTTACATTTGTCCAATTCAAACTTCTCAAAGAGTTCCTTGCAATATTTTCCTTGATGCACAAATATTCCCTCCTTGACTTGCTTTATTTGTATGCCTAGGAAGAATTTGAGTTCTCCGATCATAGGCATTTAAAATTCCTTTTTCATCAAGTTTGAAAACTTTCTACAAAGAGACACGTTAGTAGCACATAATATGATATCATCAACATAGATTTGTACTAAAAAAATGTCTTCTTTTGTTTTATAAATAAATAGGGTATTATCAACCTTCCATCTTTGAAAATTATTTTCTAATAAAAAGGAACTCAATCTATCATACCAAGCTCTAGGAGCTTGTTTCAATCCATAAAGTGCCTTTTTCAATTTATAAACATGGTTTGGAAATTCATGACTTTCAAAACCGGGAGGTTGCTTGACATACACCTCTTCATTTATAAAGCCATTCAAGAAAGCACTTTTAACATCCATTTGATATAAAGTGAATTTCATAATTGATGCAAAAGCAAGTAAAATTCGGATTGCCTCGAGGCGAGCAACCGGAGCAAAAGTCTCATCATAATCGATACCTTCCTCTTGGTTGTACCCTTGAGCCACTAGTCTCGCTTTGTTTCTTATAATCAAACCGGATTCATGAATTTTATTTCTAAAAATCCATTTTGTGTCGATTATGGAATGATTATTGGGTTTAGGGACTAAATCCCAAACATCATTTCTAGTAAATTGGTTTAATTCTTCTTGCATAGCAAGTTGTGTTTACCGCATCGGCCCAGAAATAATGTGGCAAATTGTATTCATTTAGCATGGTTCGGGCTAGCTCTTCAAGAACTGGGTTTTTCCGTTCCACAACTCCGTTTTGTTCTGAAGTCCGAGGAGCAGAAAACTGATGTTCTATGCCGAACTTAGAACAAAACTTGTCGAATTTGTAGTTCTCGAACTCACCACCATGGTCTGTTCGGATTACAACTACTTTTTGGTTTGTTCGGTTTTGGAGTTGCTTGACAAGCTCTTTAAAATTTTCAAAAGTTTCACTTTTTGATTTTAAAAATAAAGTCCATGTAAATCTGGAAAAGTCATCTACAATTACTAAGGCATAGAGATTGCCACCAAAGCTTTTGACTTGTGATGGTCCAAACAAATCCATGTGTAACATTTCCAAGGGTCGAGTTGTTGAAACCATCACTTTAGACGAAAAGTCGTTTTTCTTTTTAGTTGGTTTGCACTTCTTGCATGAAGAGCAAACCCCCTCAATATTAAAATTTAGCTTTGGTAAACCAATCACTAAGTCTCTTGATTGTATTTTCTTTAACCGATTTACATTTATATGAGCTATCCTTCTATGCCATAACCATGTATCACTTTCTTTGCTAACCATGCATGTGGTTACCAAAGAGGTGATTTCATTTAAATCAACCAAATAAGTATTGTTATATCGTTTTCCAACAAATTTGACAGAGTTGTCCTCATCACTTTTGATAATGCAATGGGCAGAGGTAAAAACAACATGGTTACCGATATCACAAAGTTGGCTAATGCTTAAAAGATTGTGTTCTAGCCCTTTTACAAGTAAAACATTATTGATAACCAAGTTGGCAGAATTACTGACTTTACCTTCACCCAAAATTTTACCTCGGTTGTTATCACCATAAGTGACGTAGCCCTTATCTGAATGTGAAAGTTCAATGAATAAGTTTTTGTTCCCTGTCATGTGCTTTGAGCAGCCACTCTCAAGGTACCATCTGCTCTCCTTTGCTCGGAAGCACACCTGCATCACAAAAACATTACTTCTTTGATTCGGGTACCCAAAATGTTTTGGGTCCCTGGGGGTTAGCAGTTGGTTCTTTCCTTTTAACTACCCAAACAAAATTGCCCTTGGCTACACCATAACGTCGTATTTTGCATTCATTTGGTGTATGACCATGAAGGCCACAGTAGGAGCAGCTCGGCTTTTTCGAGTTATTAAAGTTTGAGACATAGCCGAGTTTCCTTACTGTTTTCTTCTTAGTTTTAGTGTAACCAAGCCCAGTTTTGTTCGAATAGTTTCTCTGTTCGGCTAACAGCCTATCAAACAAACCATCACTCTTGTTGACAGTTGCACTTTTAAATTTTAGTTCAGAAATTTCTTTCTCATATTTAGTGCAACAGTCAAGATTTTCATTTTTCAATTGAGTGATAGTGTTTTCCAGTGACTTGTTTCTGCTTTTCAGTGTTTCAATTGAATTTTCCAACTCAAGAACTTGCTCTTTATAGATTGAGAGATTCTGTTTCAACTTAATGAAATTTTTAGCAAGCTTCTTGAATTCGGTTTGCATTTCAAGATAAGCAGAATACAATTCATCAGTGTCATTAAATTCAGATTCAGAGTCAGAATCAGAAGTAGAGGTTACCTCAGTGTTTTTATGTTCGGACACAGTTCGGCTACCTGAGGTTTCCTCGTTGTGTTTGCCCATTAAGCATTTCAAACTTGATCTTTGCTTTGTTGCGCCAAGTGCCGAGCTTGATGAGTCTTCTTGATCGGCACATCTGAGACTTGAACGTGGTTCCTCATCTTCACACTCCGAGCAGGAGTCATATACAGGAAGGTCTTGTTCATCTATTCTGAGTATTGTGCTCGATACTTCCTTTTCACAGTTCGAGCACGATTCTTGCTTGGAACTAGTTTGGCTCGGGCTTCTGAACACAGTTTCCCTTCCCATCAAGCACAGAATTGCTTTCTCTTCTTCATCGGCTGAACTGGAGCTTGAGCTGGTATTGTTGTTAGGTGCATCCCATACTATGTAAGCTCTCTTCTTTTTGTGGTCCTTGTTCTTCTTCATTTCTTCACCACCTTGCTTTTGCAGTCTTGGACAGTATGTTCTGATGTGACCCGCTTCACCACATTCATGGCATCTAACTCGGTCTTTTGAACTTGAGCCTTTGTGGTGAGTGTTTTTGGTATCTCTTGCTCGGTTTATAAAGTTCTTTTTGCCTTTGAAAAATTTGCTGAACTTCCTGACCATAAGACCATAGTCTTCCTCATCCATGTCCGAGCTGGACTCATCTTCAGAGGATTCTTTGGTTGCCTTTATAGCAGCTTTGAGGGAAATTCCCTTCTTCTTCTTATCAGATTCTTCATGCATGGTCAGTCTGTCGAGCTCCATCTCATGCTCTTGCAACTTGCCGAACAAAGTGGCTATGCTCATTGTGTCCAAGTCCTTAGCTTCCATAATGGCAGTGACCTTTGGCTGCCATTCTCTGCTAAGACATCTAAGCACTTTGTTAGTTATCTCGGCATTTTGAAATGTTTTGTCGAGAGCATTTAGATGGTTTATAATATGAGTAAACCGTTTTTGCAAATCATTTATATTTTCATTTGGCAGCATTCGGAATAACTCATATTCATGCATCAGAGTATTTAGCCTTGCTCGTCTGACCTCACTTGTCTCTTCATGTGTAAGTTGAAGAATATCCCACATTTCTTTTTCAGATTTGCAGCTTGATACTCTAAAGAATTCATCATAGGACAAAGCTGAGGTGATGATATTTTTGGCTTTCAAATCGAAGGATACTTTTCGTTTATCATCATCATCCCAGCTTTCCCATGGGATTTCTACAACTTCTTCATTAATTTTTCTTTTAGGGACAAATGGCCCGTTTTCAATAGAATTCCAAATTTCCATATCTATAGCTTCAATGAAAATTTTCATTCGAGCTTTACAATAAGCATAACCCTCACCATTGAATAGTGGTGGTCTGTTTATGGAAGAGCCTGCACCTCCGAAGATATTGTTAGTAGCCATTCGGTTTCCTCAAGGATCTTTTCGAAAAAGTTTTTACACTCGATCTTTTGACCGAGCTCTGATACCACTTGATGGAAACCAACAAGAGGCCTAACAATCGAGTAGAGGGGGGTGAATAGGAGATTGAAGCTTATATGACAATTTTTCGATTTATTGAAACTTGATTGAATGTTGTTCACGATTTTAAAATAAAAGCCGAGCGATATTTGAGCGGACAGGGTTAAACGATTAACCAAATAGATGAACAGATTGGTTAATCGGTTAACCGAGCTGCTTCGAAGCCGAGCTTTGAGAATAACACTCAAGGCCGAGCTATGAGGCTGACAATTAAAAACTTGGATGCTCGAAAAACAGCGGAAAACACTTAAGCAAGTACAGCAACAAAAAGCGGTAAAGAAATAAAAATGAACACCAGATATTTATCCTGGTTCACTCTCACCCCGAGAGCTAGTCCAGTCCTCTCTAAAAACCTTTTAGAGAGCTTTTACAAAAAATCGATTTTTTGGGTTACAAAAGGATTTACAAGAGACTACCCCTCTAAACCTATCCAGTCTAACGAGTGTACCAAACTCGTGACAAACTACCCAATCAACAAATCGATGACCACAGAACCTCTGTGGAACCTTTTCAACAGAGAAGCTTTCTCAATCAGAGACCAGCTCCTTACAACAGCAAATACGATGAAGAATATGATGAAAGAGAATGGCTCCAATTCGAAACACTCTTTGAATGTGTTTGAAAGATAGAAGTTCAAGAGTGAGTCGATTTTGTGAAGGGTTAACACAGAGAAGAAATTAGTTGAACTTAGAGTTAGGATTCGAAAATTTAAATCTCTAAGTTCTTGAGAAAATTCAAATGATCTTTTTCTCTATGAGTTTTTGATTCTGCTCTGTTTTTCGAAAGAGAATGAAAGTTGAGGTTCAAAGAAAATTGTTCAAAAAGATGTCTCTCTCACCATGTTACCGTTTGAAAGCACCGCTTTTATAAGCTCCTCTGTTTTTCAGAATAGAGAGAGAGCTGTACGGAAAAGCTATGGGGCTTCCAACGGCTACATTTTGACAGCAGAGCAGTGATGGTGACCCTTCACCAACCTTTGATTTTAACTCATTTTGAATTTCAAACTTGTTACTGCGTTGGAGTTAAAATCCTAGAATTTCTACCCAGACTCAACGGTAATAAAAAGTACGGAACTGCTGAGCAGAGTCTGAAGGTTGAAGATGATGTTGTTGAAGAGTGAACAGAGATAGCCGAGCTTGAGCTTTGTTCGAGCTTGGTCTTGGATTGGTGTTGCCGAGCTTGAGCTTTTTTCGAGCTTGGCAATCAGACTTGAGCTTGAAGAACAGATCCAAGTTTTGGCCTTTGCTCAAGGCGAGTGTTCAATCCGAGCTTATTTGATCTTTCTGATGTTGTGGCTTCTTTCAACATTCCGAGTGAATGCCGAGTCAAACAACCTCCGAGCTACTGCCTTGAAGTGAAGAGCTGAGCTTGCACACTCGGATGAACTTAGGCCATGATCAAGAGCCGAGCCCAAACCGAGCTAGAGCCTCAAATTCTTACTTGCTGTAGGTTGCGAAGAAACCCAATTTTCCGAGCTTCTGCCTTTGGCGGAACGCATGTGCAAAACTGAGTCTGTCGCGTTTGACATTGACCCTAAGCCGAGCTTATTAATTTTGACATCATCAAAATCTCTTTGATTCTGCCGAGCGTATTTATTTGACATCATCAAAAGCTCTTTGATCTACACAACAGACTCATCATCACCCAAGAAAGTACCCTCATTCTTTAATCCAAACAGAATTTTCAGATCATCAGGCTTAATGACAAAATGGTGTCCCCTAACTTGGCTTTGATAAACACCATCAATTTTAGTGAAGTTTGCATAAAATTCTTTTACAAGCCTAGGGTAATAATGAGTATTGAATTCCAAAAATCTTTGTAAACGCTGAGAAACAAGCAAATAATGAAAACCAAACCTCTCTTTCTTCAGCCATGGAAAGTAAAGGTACCGAATAATCCCAAAAGATCTGTCAACGAACTTCGGAGCACGTTCCTCCCGTTCTGCTTGAGAGAACCACGGATTGTTGCGATCATGATGAGGAGGACACAACTTCTTCTGTGGAGGATTCGGATTTGAGGAGGAGGAGGCCATTATTCGTGGAGAGAGAAAGTTAGGGTTTGGGAAATTGGGGTTTTTCGGATTTGGGGGAAATAGGGAGAAATTGATGGATTTTATGGTAGATATGATGTTAGGGAAGAGATTTGATGGAAGAAATTGGGTATAAAACATGATTCAATAGCCCTTATGATCATCAAATGTTTTTCGAGTAGAGAGAAGACCAAAGAAAGTCAGAGAAGAGAGAGAAAAAAAGAGAGAAAATGAGCTAATGTGCTGAAAATTCGTTTTTATATTTCCGTGTACAGTGTCCTTAATCGATTAGCGAATCCATTAATCGATTAAGGCCTGAATGTGGTTTAAAAATTAATCGAGTTAAAGCTGCATTAATCGATTAAGTCATGAATGACTGATAAAACTTAATCGATTAAGGACTGACTGTTAATCGATTAATGTGCACAAAACTCAAATTTTGAAATTTTGAAAAATATTTTCATACTTACAAACACATATAGACATTTAGCATTTAGCACACACATATATACAAGCAAACATATCATAGAAAAACACACATATAACTACTTATTTAGAGAATTATGAAAGGATTTTCAAATTACAAAAACTCAAACAACAATACATAATGGAATAGGCTTAAGGTGATGAACTAAAATGACTTCAAATACAATTAGCTAATAGTGGATTCATCAAAAATGCCAAGTTCCCTTCTAATACGATAAAAAGTATCCCTTGGTAAAGGTTTTGTAAAAATGTCAGCTAATTGGTTTGAAGTTTGAACAAACTCAATAACACAATCACCTTTTTGGACATGGTCCCTTAGAAAATGATGCCTAATCTCAATATGTTTTGTTCTAGAGTGCAATACCGGGTTTTTAGTTAAATTTATTGCGGATGTATTGTCACATTTAATGGGAATTTTTGACAAGTTTAAACCAAAATCCAAAAGTTGTTGTTTCATCCAAAGAATTTGAGCACAACAACTCCCGGCCGCAATATATTCGGCTTCCGCGGTTGATAAAGCTACACAATTTTGCTTCTTTGAAAACCATGATACAAGAGAACTTCCAATTAAATGGCATGTTCCACTTGTACTTTTTCTTTCAACTTTACAACCCGCAAAATCAGAATTCAAATAGCCTATTAAATTTAAAAGGGCATCTCTAGGATACCATAATCCGGTATTGGTGGTTCCTTTCAAATATTTCATAATCCTCTTAACAGCAGTTAAACGTGAGTCTTTTGGATTGGCTTGAAAACGAGCACACATGCACACACTAAACATAATATCAGGACAAGAAGTAGTTAAGTATCTACCTATCATACCACGATATTTTGTTACCTCAACGGGTTTTCCGATTTCATCCTTGTCCAAGTAACATGTGACGCTCATAGGAGTTGAAGCTACCTTGCATGACTCCATGCCAAACCTTTTAAGTAGTTCTCTACAATACTTCCCTTGATGAATGTAAATCCCATCATCAAGTTGCTTGATTTGTAGTCCAAGGAAGAAAGTAAGCTCTCCCATCATAGACATCTCAAACTCACTTTGCATAATTTCTGAAAATTTCTTGCACAATTTTTCATTAGTTGCACCAAATATGATGTCATCAACATATATTTGGACTAAGAGTATGTCCTTACCGGATCTTTCAATAAAAAGCGTATTGTCCACCGCACCTCGTTTAAAACCTTTTTCAATTAGAAAATTGCTTAGACGAGCATACCAAGCTCTAGGAGCTTGTTTAAGACCATACAAAGCCTTTTTCAATTTAAAAACATAGTCCGGATGTTCAAAATCTTCAAATCCGGGAGGTTGTGAAACATACACTTCTTCTTGAATGTATCCATTAAGAAACGCACTCTTAACATCCATTTGATACAATCTAAAATTCATAATAGATGCAAAAGCAAGTAAGATTCTAATGGCTTCTAATCTAGCTACGGGAGCATACGTTTCATCATAGTCTATACCTTCCTCTTGACTATAACCTTTAGCTACCAACCTAGCCTTATTCCTAACAATAATACCCGACTCATCTAGTTTATTTCTATAAACCCAACGAGTACCAATTTCAAGACGGTCATCGGGTTTTGGCACAAGCTCCCAAACTTTGTTTCTTTCAAATTGATTTAACTCTTCTTGCATGCCCATAACCCAATGTTCGTCTTGAAGAGCCTCATTAATATTCTTAGGTTCTAGTTGTGAAACAAAAGCAACATAATAACAAAAGTTATTCAAGGTGCTTCGGGTTACCACTCCCTTAGCAATGTCACCTAGAATATTAGAGACCGGGTGATTTTTGTTCGTTTTCCAAGCAATTGGTAGATCGGTATGCGGAACTTGTGCTAAGTCCTTCTCTTGTGCTTGCATTTCTTCATTCTCAACTTGATTCTCTACTTCTTGTTGTTTTGTTGGCTTCTCATGATCCATAAATGTACCTACATTCTCATCATCACAAGAAACAACACACTCCCCTTTCGGAGATTCATCAAACACGACATGAACTGATTCTTCTACGGTTAAGGTTCTTTTATTAAAAATACGGTAAGCCTTGCTATGAGTTGAATATCCAATGAAAATACCTTCGTCGGATTTTGAATCAAACTTGCCAACCAGATTCTTACCGTTATTTAAAGCAAACACCTTACAACCAAAAACATGAAAATAAGAGATATTTGGCTTTCGCCCTTTTAACAACTCATAAGGTGTTTTATTCAAATGCAGACGGATAAGAACCCGATTAATGACATAACACGCGGTATTAACCGCATCAGCCCAAAAGTAAGAGGGAACTCTAGATTCCTTAAGAATAGTCCATGCAAGTTCCTCTAAAACTCTATTTTTCCTTTCTATAACTCCGTTTTGTTCCGGAGTCCTAGGGGCTGAAAATTGATGACTTATTCCATACTTTTCACAAAACGCATCAAACTTTGAGTTTTCAAACTCACCACTGTGATCACTTCTAATAGACACAATTTTCAAATTTAATTGATTTTGAATGAGTTTGGCAAACTTTTTAAAACTTTTATAAGCGTCACTTTTGGCAGATAAAAACAATGTCCATGTGAATCGAGTAAAGTCATCTACCATAACAAAGTCGTAGTAATTACCACCTAAACTCCGAACTTGTGATGGGCCAAACAAATCCATGTGGATTAACTCCAATGGCTTTGTTGTGCTTACCACATTTTTGGTTTTAAAAGAGTTTTTAACTTGTTTGCATTTTTGACATGAGTCACAAACACTATCAAGCTTAAAATTAAGTTTAGGTAAGCCAATCACTAAGTCCTTGCGTAGTAGTTTATTTAATTGATTCACATTTTCATGAGGAATGCGCCGATGCCAAAGTCGAACCTCATCATCAAGAGATTTAAAACATGTTGAAAACAATGAGGTTATCTCATCCAAATCAATTAAATAGGTGTCATTAGAGCGTCGACCTACGAACTTAACACTATCATCAATATAACTCTTAATAAAACAAAATTCCGAAGTAAAGGTCACATTGTTGCCCATATCACATAGTTGACTTATACTAAGCAAGTTGTGTTCTAAGCCTTCTACGTATAGGACATTTTCAATGATAAGGTTAGATACGTTACCAATCTTACCCACTCCTAGAATTTTGCCTTTGTTGTTGTCGCCATAGGTGACATGACCACCTCATTTTGTAATAAGTTCGATGAAATGCGTTTTGTCTCCCGTCATATGCCTCGAACATCCATTGTCCAAGTACCATCTATGCTCCTTTGTTCGAAGGCACATCTACAAAACAATGTCATTTACTTGTCTTAGGTACCCAAGTTATCTTGGGTCCTTTGATGTTAGTTTGGGGTGAAGTCCCCTTCACAATCCATACATACTTTCCACTTGGTGTACCAAATTTCTTAATATTGCATTTATTTGAAGTATGCCCAAAAATCCCACAATAATGACAAGTTGGAGTTTTTGAAAAATCAATTTTAGAGAATGTACTAACTTTGCGAAAATTGCGATTTTTGGGTTTGGTATACCCAAGTCCGGTTCTATTACAATTATTCCTTTGATTAGAAAGCAAATGATCCAAGCAAGTATCTCCTCTTGTGAGCCTTGCAATTCTATCTTTCAAATTAAAAACTTCTTTTTCAAGAGATTTGCAATTATCACAAGTTGAGATATCATTTGTTTTCAAATCACAATCGCATGTGGAATTTGCATAAATGAGTTCAAGAGTTTCATTTTGAAGCTTTAGCTCCTCAAGAGAGTTTTGTAATTCCAAAATTTTTTCTTGTTGTTTCAAAATGAAATTCTTTCTTTCAACATTTATTTTTGCTAATTTCTTCAACTCTTTATGCATTTCCACATACACACTATATAGTTCATTAAAGGAGGGAGAGTCGGAATTATAACTAGCATCGGAAAGATAATCTACCTCATTTGTTCTATCACTTGATTTCATGCTAGAAGATGCTTCTTCATCAAACTTGGTCATCAAGCAAAGATTTGCTAGCTCTTCATCTTCCGATGAGCTAGTTGAGGATGCAATTTCCGGTTCATCCCAAACTATATACGCCCTTTTTCCTTTAGATTGATTGGACTTCCACTTGTCACTTTCGGGCTTCTTTGAATTGGTTGGACAATTTGATCTATAATGGCCCGACTTTCCACACCCATGACATATAATGTTGTCTTTGTTGGTCTTGTGTCTTGGTTTAGCATCCTTTGTAACACCCCGATTCGGCAACTTGAAAACTTAAACTCAAAGTAGTGAAAATTAGGGCCATTTTTTTAAAAAAAAACAAGTGTTATGTGAACGTGAGAACAGTTAGACTTTTAAAACATAGTTACAATTAAAACTCGGGTTCTCACATTACATAAACTCTTTCAAGTTCCAAACCGAGATGTCACAAGACACCGCACTTTGAAACTCGTTTTCAAAAGCATCATTCAAACGTAGCCCATTTACTTGTTTCCAAAATCATCAACATTGAATAAAACATTTGCCGGGGGACAGTATGATAGAGCTAGGTAACTAAGAACTTACAATGGGTACATTCCGCCAGGGGAATTACTAGCTTCTAGTCATGCTTCCTATTACTTGTCGTCTAACTCCGGACCTTGGTTGATGAAGCCCACCACGCTTCCGCTGTGCCATCTACCCGTTGCAATATCAGCGGTTGCCGATACGACAACAAGGTAGGAGAGAGTCAGTGTTCCGAGCACTAACGGGTTGACCATGCGGTCTCAGGGTAGATTGAATAAAAATGAACAGATAACTAAAACAGTATAATCTAGACACTTATCCGAATGCAATCATATCATCATCAACATATACATGTAACATGTTATACATATTGCATGAATCACAACAGTAATAAAGTCATCACCATCATCATCATAAGTGTAACACCCCGATTTGGAAAACTCGAAAACAAACACTTTTAAATTACTAATTAATTCTTTCATGAAAAACAGGGATTTTTTTTTTTGAAAACAATATAAAACTCATCGGTCAAGTTTCCCAAAACAAGGTATTACTTTTAAAACCTCTATCTCAAAAACGTTTGCTAAAGTTTCTAAAAACAATTTGATATTGGAACTTACTTTCGACAGATAAGTAAAACATTTTAGTCATTTAGAAAACATAATTGATATGCTTAGAATAGTTTATCTGTCTGATTAAGACAGTCTTTCGGAAAGACAGTTTAGGAACAAACCATAAAGGTTCTTTTAAAAGTGGTCACCATAGATCAGCGGTGCCATTCTTACATAAACATTTGCTTTACCAAAAATGATTCAAAAGATAAGGGGTACACTTGATATACATATCATGCAAGGGTCCATCGGGAACCTAATTATAACTACTAAGTAGCGTCCCCTTCTCGATCCGCGACGTAAGTCTTCAAAAGCAATCTCCGTCGTCCAGCAGTAGCCCTCTCGTCAGCGCATCGCGATCAGTAAGTCCTTCTTCCAGGAGAAGCCACACCAGCTCCACCGTCTTTTAGAACCAAAGGTTCGCCATCACATACACACAAGAAGTTGAGAGAGTAAGTTATCCGAATGGAATTACTCCCATCGACTTCTTGGATTTACACTAGCGACGTACACCAGAACATAACAAACAATACAACAAACAATACCACAGATAATTATGCAAGATGCATGAGAATGCGATACAATTCCTTAAGGGTCATTTAATCAATTCATCTTGCAAAGTCGAATCTCTTTAACAGCTTATCTCGTAAAGTCGAAGTCTCTTTGTCCACGTATCTCGAGTCCATAACATCGGGTTTCAGGCTTTATGGTTTTAGGTTCAGGTCTACATCTCCTCGGGATCCATCCACCTAGTCGGAAGCAATCAGAAGTACAGGATCTCTAACCACACCGGCTCCAGGAGACGACACCAAAATATAATATAAATTGCCCGAGAAAAAGTGCCATGACAAGGGTGTCCACCTCCGCCGTGTTCAAGTATCCCTCTTCTAATCCTGATTTAGTCAAGGGGTGTCAGTCATCCGTCTAGTGATCATGCAGTACTTCAGCTACAACACCGGACTACCTACCCAACCTCGGATGGTCAACCCAGGTCACTGTAGCTTTTCCCCGCCTGGACAGACTCCTCTTAGGCTTCTTGACGCATCACCGTCATTGCCTTCCCCTATCCTAATCATCAAGTGTTTACCACGCAAGTAAACACTGTGTCTTCCTCTCCACTACTTCGGGTAAGGGTTTTAAGTCGTGGGGTTATACTCGTTGTCCTAACGTCGACCCATCCTAAGTCATCTCTGTCATATAGCTACAACCATATGCGGATTACTTCTGTGGGACTCGACCACTAAATATGACGGGCTCCGACCCATCCTGAATCACACTCGGCATACGGCTCCGACCATATGCAGAATATCAACTATCCTCAACAGATAGGCTCCGACCTATCTTGACTCATTCTCAACATATGGCTACGACCATATGGAAACATTCTCAACATATGGCTACGACCATATGGAAACATTCTCAACATATGGCTACGACCATATGGAAACATTCTCAACATATGGCTACGACCATATGGAAACATTCTTGTAGAATTCAGCAACCACTACATCTGGTCCAAAAGCATCGTCGTCGTCCAGGCACTAATCCACTAGTCATGTCGTCAGCTCGATCCACGTACTCGGCGCATCAGCATCATCCGGTTCCATCGCGTGTTCCATTCCTCAGAGTCTCGCTCTATTCGTTGGGGAATTTCTTATAGTTTTCTAATGTCCTTACTGTTCTTATCTTATATCGCGGGATGATGCATTTATGATCATGCAATGGCAATATAAACAACAATATAATCTCAACATAACAAATATATCAATCAATTCATACCATGTGATGGTATAGGTCTGAGTCTTCGTATACCACAATACAAACAAAGCACACAATTTATCGGGTATACTACTAGCTACAATAGACCTTTACTCCGACTTTGAGAGAGTACGGAGTGCCCTAGCATACTCACTAGACACCAAAGCGTCTTAGGATAACTTCTCTCTCACCTAGGTTCGCAGTTACTGATTCTATGAGTTCCGAACGATCTGCTCCCTTCCTAGTCTGCCCGACTCCAACTTCTTTCAAGTCCCAGAAGATAGACATATGATTATTAAACTTTATTCAAATATTACTCTTAAAACTATTCTCAAAGCAACTTAAGAAAATCCAAACTTTTATCCTTATTTAAAATCAAAACATCAATTCTTTCACTTAAACTTGTCCAAAATCAAACACTAACTTTTATACTTCAAAATCGTGAGAAAATAATCAAATAAATCAATTTAATTAAAAAGTTTCTTTGCTGGTCCCTCTTGGACAGCATTGAATTTAACTTTGAAAACACCGAAAAATCGCACCTTTCAAACCAACTTTATCTTATATAAATTACTCATAAAATCTACACTTTAAAACACTTTGGAAATACTTTTAAATAGGAAATATGACTTAGAAAATTTTGGACAGCATCATGTCCTAAGTTTTAAATTTATTTTTCATTGTTCAAAATCAATTTAAACACGTAGGAAAACCAAGCATCTTGAAATCAATCAAATAAACACTCAAATCAACACTTTCTTAAGTTCAAACACTTAGAACCGAATGTGGACAGCATGCTACTCAAACAAATTAAATCATTTAAATACTCTCATGCATTCTAAGAATCATTCCTATCTTACTTAAGGACCTTAAACAAACATCTATTCATTTCAACCATTCCATAATCACAAGCCATCAAGTTAAACATAAACATGCTCACATACTTGTTCATGTAAAAATCTCAATCAAATAAGGTAATCACACTTGTGAACACATACACAACCGAATCATGCATCACATAAATACTTAAACATAATTTCATTTAACTTCCTCTTAATCAATTTCCCATCTTAGCAAAACTTCATCTTAAAATGCCTAATCATGTTGAAACCGAATACATCATAACTTCACAAATCACATATAGTTTCATGGCATGAACACATATACTAATTCAAGGAAATTTAACCCCAAAGTTAAGGTCCAAACCGTGACCTTAACTAAGTTTTCTCAAAAACACTTTCAAAGATTCAAGAATTCTAAAACAATTTTAAATCCCATAACAAGTTCACATAATTCATCAAGCAAGTAAAATCATAATCCTAGCATGCATTCTCTACCTAGGGCCGTGAGCATCATTACTTTTTCTAAACAAATTTTCATCTCACACTTATCACATAAAATTAACTCAATAGTTCATGGAAATCATATATTCATCAATTAGACTTAAGAAAATCCTAATCCTTTTCATTTACTCATACAAACCGTGACCACTACTCAAAATCACACATCATGAAATTTTATATTCATTATTAAATTTCAAGATCATGACATGCAAGAAATCAAACAAAAGAAAAATCAAGATTTCAATCACATCATCATCAAAACCGAATCATGCATGAATCAAGATCACAACTTTAACATAGTTTTATTCATTAACATTCATTTAAGCCTTAGATCATCACATGCATGCACCTTTTTTTTGGTAGAAGAAAAAAATCTATTACCACATGAAAATATAAAACAAAACTAAAGGCCATTTAAAAGAACTTTGCCACCTTCTAGGAAGGGTTCAATGCCTCAAAAATGCCAAGATCAAAGTATAGCTCTAATTCTATTTACAAGGACCTTATTAGACCAATTAATAAACATAGGATAACAATAATTAACTCTCACAGCCACCTCATGCTTGATACGTGTCACCATCAGGGCCTTAGATTGCAGCTGGTTGGTAAACAACCTCTTGTTCCTTTCTGTCCACAAATTGTAAATGATGCTGGCAAATAATCCATACATTGTTCGTCTTCTTCTCTTGTCCGGAAAAGCACACAGAATCCAACAACGCCACCTCTGAAATTTGTAATGCAAGACATTCAAGCAGAACCAGTTGCAGCACTCCTCAAGGATCGACCGAGTCCACACACAATCAAAGAACAAATGCTCATGCGTTTCAATTTCTAACCCACAAAACACACAGAGAAGATCAGGTACATGCATTCGATCCTTAGTCTTTAATCGTTTGTGCATAGCTAGCCACACAATGAATTGATGCTTTGGAACTGACACTTGATTCCACACAAACCGATGCCAGGAGAACGAAGGAAGAGGACCCAACAAGAATTGATAAGCGCTTGAAACCGAGAATTCACCAAATTGAGCTAAGGTCCAGGTATTATTCACAAACCCAGAACTTAATTTGTTTCTTACCTTGATTATTTGCTTCCAATGTCAGCTATCAGTAGGTTTAGAAACATAACCCCAAAAATCTGAATCTTTTAAGTAGACACTGACCCATCTGATCCATAGACTTTCTGAGTTATTGATTAAGTGCCAAATCTGTTTTCCCACAGCTGCATAGTTCCACAAAATAGTGTTCTTAAAATTTAACCCACCTTTAGATTTAGGAGTGCATACTGATTCCCAAGCTACACCTGCTGTGTAGTGACCATTTTGATTCTTCCCCCACAGAAAAGCTCTGCAATTCTTCTCAACCTCACGAAGCACAGCTTTAGGGATAATAAAAATACTAGCCCAATACACATGTAAGGACATGAGCACTGAGTTAATTAAGCAACACCGAGCCTGATAAGAAAGATTTCTTGAGCTCCAGTATCTAATCCTGCTACTGACCTTATCCACCAGAATTTGACAAGAGCTATTAGACCATTTTTTTGCTGAGATAGGCATACCTAAATATCTGAAACGAAAGGAACCTTTAGAGAATCCAGTTATGCCTATGAGCTCATCCTGCTTGGTCTCATTTAATCCAGCCATATATAATTTAGATTTCTCCTCATTAGCACAAAGACCAGAACTCTGAGAAAAGGCCTTTAAGCCATCACAAATAATCTTCACACTAGCTGGATGACCTTTACAAAACAACATAAGGTCATCAGCAAAAGCCAAACTGATGAGCTTGCTATCCTTACACAAAGGATGGAACCTAAAGTTCCTATGAAGGGCTGCCTTCTGTAAACCTCTGGTTAGAACTTCCATAGCCATAACAAAAATTAGAGGAGAAATAGGATCCCCCTGTCTAATGCCACGAGATCCATGAAACATCTCAAAAACACTGCCATTGATACTGATTTGAAAAGAGGCAGATGATATGCAAGCCATCACCCAGTTAGTGAACCTTTCTGGAGACTTAAAAGCTCTGAACATGTCCTCAATAAAATTCCAATCCAGAGTGTCATACGCCTTACGAATGTCTATCTTCATTAAGCATCTAGGAGACACATTACGTCTACCATAGAGCCTTAGCAACTCCTGTGTAATTAGAATGTTGTGAACAATACTTCTGTTTTGCACAAAAGCAGCTTGGTTATCTAGAATGATACTAGGCAAAATCAAACTCAATCTAGAACAGAGAAGCTTAGAAATGCATTTGTAAATAACATTACAACATACTATAGGTCTGTAGTCAGTTACTGAATTTGGGGCAATCAGTTTTAGGCACCATAACTAGGGTAGTAGAATTTATAGCTTTCAACATTCTCCCTGTCTGAAAAAAACTCTTTAACTGCCTTCATACAGTCATTACCCACAACCTCCCAAGCAGCCTTGAAGAAACCAGCCCCATATCCATCAGGACCAGGGGCACTATCAGCATTAATAGAGAAAAAGGCATTCTTGATTTCTTCATTAGAAAAAGATTTGATGCACTGTATCTGCTGCTCAATACTCAAACACCTTCCTTGATTAACAACATCCTCTTTCCATCTGTACCCAGACTTCCTGGAAAAAAGGCCTTTATAGTAGTCAACAAAGACCTCAGAAATTTGCTGTTGGCCTGAAACAATACCACCTTGAGCATCCTTTATAGAAATAATTTGTTCCTGTAGACCCTTTGCTTAATAGCTAGATGAAAATACTTAGAGTTCTGATCGCCCTCTTGCAACCAATCTATTTTTGCCTTTTGTTTTAAAAAACTATGAGCATCAGCATTGGCTTGCCTATGCTGACTAAAAAGCCTCCTTTCTTCAGCTTGAATAATAGGATCATTAGGATTAATCAACAATTGAGCCTGGGCTACAAGCATCTTCTCCTTAAGCTCAGCCTCCTTACCAACAATATCAGCATAACATCTTCTATTCAACTCAGATAAGACTCTCCTTAGCTTCTTAAGCTTCTGAGAAACCTGGAACATAGTATAACCCTCCACTAAAATAGACCAGCCTGACTTCACAAGAGTCAAGAACTCAGGATGAGTAGACCACATGTTGTAGAACTTGAAACCTGATCTTGTTTTCTCACTATGCTCACACCATTCCACCAAAATAGGAGAATGATCTGATACTCCTGGCAACATGAAATTAGTTTCTGATAATTGCCATTTATGAATCCAAAGTTGATTAACAACTGCTCTGTCCAGCTTGCAATGAATCCTAGCCCTTCCTTCCTGATCATTACACCAAGTGTAATAGCTACCTTTGTATTTCATATCCTCAAGCATGCATGACTGAAAACAATCTCTCAAATCCTCACATTGCATCACCTCAAGAGGCACACCACCATCCTTTTCACTAGGGTCAGCCATAGAATTAAAATCCCCAATCAACAACCAAGGCAAATCAACATAAGAGCTTACCCCTTTGATAAGATTCCACAATTCCTTTCTTTCATTTGCATCATTAGAAGCATAAATGAAAGAAATATAGAATTTGGAATTATCACCTTTGTAAGTAACCAAGCAATGAGTATACTGGCCTGACCTTGCCATAATCATTACATCAAACATATCTTTCTTCCACATCACCAAAATTCTACCCACAGAACAAATGTCAGCATCTGAAAAGTAACCCCATCCAGGAGCCATATTTTGCATAACCATGGCTATAGAATTGGTCCTCACTTTATTCTCCAAAACACCTAATAAACCTACTTTATTCTTTAAATAAAAATTCCTAACCTCCTTTTGTTTAGAGGGGTGGTTAAGCCCTCTTATATTCCAAGCAGCAATTTTATCCATGGGATAAAAGGGGAGAAGCCTCTCCCTTTTTAGAATTTACCTTAGAAGAAGTTTTACTCCTAGTTTTCACAGGAGTCCATCCTTGATTGTCCTTCTCACCACTGCTGTTTTCATCATGAGCATTATCATCCTCATTGCTTGTCTGGCCTTGATTACTACCACCCTGATCCTTCTGTCCCAGCTCAGACAATATCATTACATGTTCATCTCCTTTGCACAAATCTTTGACTTGGACTATGGCTGCTTCTCTGTTTTCCTGAGGGATCAAATCTTCCTCTAAGGCCTTCTTTAATTTCAATCTAGAATCTAGATCTTCAATATCCTCTCTAGTAGGCTTCTTCTTCTCCACCCATTGCTTCTTCACATTCTTCCTACACATCTTACTATCATGGCCATACATAGAACAATTACCACACAAGACAGGCTTCCATTCATAATTGACTTGTTGTGTGATAATATTCCCTTTATCATCCTCCAAGAAAATCTCATCAGGAAGAGTGGCAGGGTCCACCTCAATCAACACCCTTGAAAAATTAATCCTGTTTCTGTCTAATGTTACTTTATCAACCATAATTGGCAGCCCTACCAGGCTTGCAATCTTGCTCAAAGCTGCAGCCCCCCAGAATCTTAAACTTAAGTTAGGAAACTGGATCCAAACTGGAACTCTGTCCAATTGACCCTTAGACATAGGTCTGTCAGTCCAAGGTGCAAGAATTATAGGCTTTTTGTCAAAATGAAACACCCCTATCTCTAATACTGTATTTCTGGACTCCAAAGAATTGAATCTGACTACTATAGTGCCATCATTATTCATTAAAATTTTGTCAATACCATATTGCCCCCAAGCCTTCTTAATGAAACCACTTAACACAGAGTAAGGCGGTTTAGCACCTAAGACATAGCAAACAATAGCATTGTGCCAGAATTCAACCTCTTTCTCCACATCAGAAGGCTCAATCTTACCAATAGAAATCCCATCCTTCAAATCAGGTTTAATAAAAGATAATTTTTCCCCTGAATTCCTAAGTTTAGTGATGTCAAAAGATGCCCACACAGAGGCAGCTCTGGCTACATTATCATTCATGGAATCCTGATTACTAACCTTAGGGTTCTGATTGTCCACAACTGCAGAATTAGGATTAGGGTTTGATATATTGGACGCCTCACCATCATTATCATTCACATTTGTTCCTCCTTGTGCAGGTTTCACGATCGCGTTCCCTTTGATTCTTGCCTTTATCACATCAAGGCTGTTCAGAAGTTGTTGCGCTTGCTTAGCGTCCAAGCAATCAATTTTTGCAAAGTCTTCCTCTTCCACAAGAGACAAATCTAGCAAAGGGTCAATAGCAGAATCACATGCTACAACCTTTTTGGAAGAGGATGGTGGAGTAGCTGGCGGCCTCCCCTTCTTTTTAGCCATGGCGGCTTCAGTGGTAAACAAGGTTTACCACGAGAAGAAGAGAGAGAAGAGAGCTAGTTTACGTTGATGTACTCTTGATAATTAACGTAACAATTTGTTACATGCATGCACCTTGATCTAAATAAAAACTTGATTTTTAACAAAAACATTATAGATCCGTGACATGCATCCAAGATCAAGAATCAAACAAATTTTCTATTCACCAAAACAACTCATAAACTCATAGATCGTTACATGCACAAATTAACAAAACTTGTAGCCTTTGGTTTTCAACAAAATCGTGGCCCCTTTTTAACAAAATCACCAAGGAAGATTTAATTCTTAACCAAACAAACTTCATGCATGTTAAGATCAAGTCTTGATCCTTTGAAAAACAAGTCATGCAAAACCAAAATCAAACTTTTTCCAAGATTACTTTAAGAAAATCAAAGAAGAGATGAAAAGTTCAAGGAATCAAGAAGAAAACTCAAGATCATGAGAGAAACACTTTCTTAACAAAAACTTCAAGATCGAGCTCAAAGATCAACATGCATGTAAAAGAAATCGCTAGATCTAACTTGGAAACAAACATGCATCAACACTTTTTCGAACAAAATCAAGGTCTTAGAAGGAAAGTATGAAAAACGAAAATGAATCAAAGAAAGAGGTTTAAAACTTTTAAGATCATGAAACAAAATCCTTACTTAATCAAAAACTTTAAAGAATCAAGTCCAAATATTTGGTTTTCTCTCCTAATCCTCACGGTTTTCTCCCTCCTTTTCCTAAGTCCATGGTTTCTCCTTCTCTTCTTCACTATCTCGGTTGATCTTGCTTAGGTTGTGAAGAGTTTGGTGTTGAGGTTTGGTTCTTCTTCTTCTCTCTTCTAATTCGGCCACTCTCTTTCTTTCTCTCTCACCAAGAGCTTGATGTAGCTCTTTAGTGTTGTGTTTTGGGTTGGAATGGGAAGTGAAGGAAATGAAGGAATGAAAATGAACTCACTCTCTTTCTCATACGGTTTTGGCCCCCTTTCTTTTATCTTTCTCCACTTTCTTTTATTTGCCATCAAGGGCTTGCATGGGGGGCTTAATTGCAATTCCTTGGCTTTGGTTTCTTCCCCACGGCTCCTTCCTCTTTCCTTCCTATTGTCTTCACTTTTTCCCTCCTTAAGTCATGCTTAGGTCATGTTGATGAGGTCATGTTTTTGACTTTTGGGCCATGCAACTTGGTGACCAAGTAAATGAGCTTGGTGGCCAAGCTTTTCACCTAGCATTCGGCCACTAGGGAATTTAGGTAGACTAGGTTAGTTAATTTAGGTTTAAGGCACTAATTAGGTTCTAATCGTGATCAGGGTAGGATTAGGAAAAATTAATTTAGGTTTAGTCCACTAATCCTTAGAGATTAGGGCTTAATCAAAGATTAAGATGCTAATCAAAAACTTAATCATAGGTTTAAGGAAAATTAATTCCAGGTTAGCTCATTAACCTTGAGGATTTAGGGTTTAAGAGAGTAATTAAGTTCTTAATCAAGGATTAAGAACTCGATTAGGGTTTAATCGAAGATTAGGATACTAATTAGGGTTTCTAGGGATAACTCTAGATCAAGACGATTGGACTTTTATTCTTGAAACTTAGAGAAAATAATTTTCCATCTTAAAATCATATGCGTGAATCTAAGAATACAAATTCTTAATTAGAACCTCAAGCAATCACACACACAAGATCATAACACAAGCAAATTAAATTTCAAAGCATAAAAACCCATCATGAAATCAAATCTCTTTTGATCAATTCTTAAATCAATTAGGTTAAATTACTTTCTTATTGATTAGGGACTTGTGGAAGTGAGTCAAAAGGCAGATGTTACAATAAGCACAAATGCTTTACTCAAATTCTTATCACATTCCCAAAATCTTTCTCATGAGCTTTCACAACTGCTCTCATTCCTTCTTTCCTCATAATTTCCACACTTATTACCTATTCCAAGAATTCTTTCATCTTATAAATCTTATTCGATGCTTAATGCTTTGATATACTTTTCTTTGAAACATCTTTGTCTTTTAAGTTTTATTGTTTCGGTTAGCATCAATGATGAGGGGGAAACATCATTGATCTCACACACGTCTACATCTCCTCGGTCAACCACCCAACCTAGTCGGAAGCAAACAGGAGTACAGGACCTTTACCACGCGGGCACGACAGCTGTCACACAAACAAATGGTCCCAGACCAGGAGGACTCAGCCTCAAATCATATCATTTCATATCATATAAACAGGCACGCTCTCAGCGGCAATCACAAATGCCCCGTTCCAGTCCCTCTCCACTGTTCTCGAAATGCCATAGGGGTGACAGCACTATTCCGGTCCCGGGTGCAGAACTTACCACGGCATTAGACCCAGTCCCTACCACGTTAGTACGCCACATGTGGAATTCATTCCTCCCAGAATAGTACTCAAGGCAACATGACGTTTCACCGCCCGAGCCTACCCTATTGCATTCATCACCCGAATATCCCTGATATCCGGGGTACCTTCCTCTCCACTACTTCGATACGACACTCATACCTCACCACGTTTGTAAATGTCTTTTAAAGTCTTTTAAAGTTTCAGCGTTTTAATTAGCGGCTTAATCCTAACAGTCGGCTCATCCTTGGTGCATCCCTTCAACGAAGCTCGACCACTAATCGCAATCCGTCCCCCTAAATCTCAAATGGCATCTTGCCTCATATCACTTTCATCTCATGGTCATGATCCTCACAAACTCATTCTCACAGATTTCTCATCACATCATCAGCATCTTTTCCTCGTCTTTCTCAAAATATCTTTTCAAAACCGTTTTCAAAAATCACATTTTTGGATGAGTGTTAATGGAGGAGCAAGCTCAACTCAACACTAAGCTTCTTTCCAAAAACATGGACGAGGAATCACATCTCCACTCAAACCACATCTCACTTTCACAACCACTTTCTCTTTCAAATCTCGACTCTTCACATCTTTTGCAATTCATACATCTCACAACTTATTTCTTTCACAATTTTATTCGCGTTACGCTTTTATCTCTTTCTCAATCCTTCTCATACTTCCTCTTCATTCTTAACTCATCACTTATTACTTTCTCACTTATTCCTCATGTTTCTTATTTATTTCCCCTTTTTTTTTCTTTTCGGTCTCACCTTATTGCTTTCACAATTCCATTATCATCATTTCGCTATCCAGACAAAATTAAACAATATCTAAACCAAATAAAGTATGCACAACAAGTAAACATCTAGTGATGCATAGCAAGTAAACATTTAATATGCAAACAGAACATCTAACCCACATATTTGTATCGCCTAATTCGCAGTACTCTCACAATCCTTCTATTCAGATTGTGAGCAACCACGTTACGGGACCACAGCACTCTCACTCACCTGGATGACGACACATCCAAAAACTTTCTAAGATTTCCAGTTGCTAACCTTGCCACGTTTCCTTCGTGTCCGACACCCGAACTAGACATTTTTCCCCGTGCGTTAGAAACGATTTACGCGAATTCTTAATTTCATTTTAAAACACTTTGAAATAATTCCCTTTTCAATAGCACATTGCCAATATCCAAAAGATTTTAAATCTAAATCATTCCTTTTATAAAATGTTTTCAAGAAAACTCCTTAAAACAATTTCTTTTCAAAACAGAATTTATTTCTCATAGTTTACAACACTTTGATTACAAAATCATTTTCCTTGAACACTGAATGAAACCTTTCAGAAAACAACTCTTTGAAAATCTTTCTTTAAAGCAAACACAGATTTCAAGAAAGTAAGACTTCAAAATCAATCAGATTAATTTATTTAATTTCTAGACTTCTCAACATCATCAAACACTGATCAAAGAATGCCATATAACAGTTTCAAATCCATTTAGGTTATTTAAATCATACTTTATCAAACATTTTTAATACAATTCAAACAGCACAAGAACAATCACATGCACATTTCAAAGCATTCCAATCATTCACAAACATATACACAAGAAGTCACATTTTTAATTATTTACAATCATTAATTAAATTATAACCTCAATAAGTTAATCCAATTATTCTTAAGAAAATAATTTAGACTTAATCCTTTAATTTAACTTAACAAAACCGAATCATTCACATAGTCATTACTTTCTAATCACAAATAATTATAACAACTTAAGATCATTTGGTCATCATCATGCAAATTTCTTTTTTTACATAATTAAATCAAATACCAAAAAGAATTAAAAGAAACACATTATTTTCATCAATCACATAACACTATGCATCTAGGAATATAGCTATCATCATGGTCATTTTATGAAAATAATTTTCCTATTAATTAAACATACAATGGCCGAATTATACACATACAATTTTTGCAAAGATTAATGCACAAGTAAAGACATGAAATCATGAAATCATTTTCCCTATCTTAATGCCAAAACCGTGAGCACTCTAGAATAAAATTTAACAATTTTTAATTTCTTTTCATAACTTAAATCAGCACAAGAAATCAAATCACAAACCATCACACATATTTTCTTTTAAATTGATTTACTTCATGCATGCACTTTTAAAACTCTTATATTCAACTAGCCTCATGATGCATGCAACCTAAGTAGGAGACAACCTAGCTCCCTACCTACTCCTAGGATCTATTTACGGTCTACTCCTTCAAGCTTCACAGCCAATAGGTTTCTCAAACTAACATGGTCTATACTAAGTCGCAAACAAAGTTTTACATCCTAGAAGGATGAGAACCTAAACCTATGATCCTATACGTATGCTAGCAAACACAAGAATCACACACAAGCAAAGCATGCAAGCCCATGCTTAAGGCCACTAAGGATTACCATAAGCTCTGATACCATTCTGTAACAGCCCGATTTTCGTAAACCAAAAATAATTAACTTTTACTTATTAAAGTTGTAAAAATGAGGCCAAATTTTTTTTTTTTTTATAAAACATTGTGGAAGCGTTTGAAAACATGATGGAAAAGTCCTTGGTGTTCTCATCACCTTTTTGAAAACCGAGTTGTCACTAAAACTTTTATTTTCAGAAGACTTTCATTTTCATAAAAAGACTTGTTTCCAAATCATCATGATATTTTCCCAAAGACTACATTGTTTATTCTTCCAAAATAGAGTATTCCACAATACAGAATTAAAACTTGGCTCAGTTACATAAGTGGCACATTGCTTTGAGGAAACCGCAATTGGTGGTTGGAGAGACAAAGGAACCCTAGGAAAAACACCTAGAAGGGGGGTTGAATAGGTGTATAAGATACCTTGAAAGATTTTCGAACGAAACAAATCGAAACAATCAAAACAAATGATTTTTTGCAAATTCTACAGCACTTAATCGATTAACCTGCAATTTACTCGAGTAGTACTCGATTAAATTTGAACTTAATCGATTAGATCTGAAAGAAAACAGAAAAATCAATTTTTCAATCGCATACGAAAATCAATCAATCAACACGTAAGATCAGAGATTCAGCGAAAATGATTAACACCTTTATTCTTATTGATTACCTAGGTTATGAAAATGATTTTCCCAAATCAATTTGCACAATCAAAGATTCAATTCAATCAATTATGAAAATCAATCTTTCTCTAGGTTTTCAACCAAGAACACAATGAATAACAAGAATGTAAAGAGTTAAGGGTTTAGAGATACGACACAGCGATTTATCCTGGTTCACTTTCACCCGCTTGAAAGCTACATCCAGTCCCCTCTTCAACCAAGAGAGATTCTTCACTATGAGGAATTAGAGTTCTCAAATTACAACTGATTGCCTCACAAGACTTCCTTCTTGCTAGCCTACAAGAGATAACCGACACCCTTGCCTTGTAATCCTATTGATCTTCTCTCTAATCTAACCTCTACCCCTTGTTGATAATCGACACAACAAGTCTTCAATTGCTTGATGATAATCCACACACCAAGGCTTCTCTTTGCTTGATTCACAACCAAGACTTCTTCTTCTTCAATGAACGTTGCTTGATGATAATCGACACACCAAGGCTTCTTGTTTGTTGTAGTGGCTTGCCTTATTGCAAAGATTACAACTCAATGAATACACATAACAATCCTAATGAATCTCAATCAATAGCTATGACAAATCAACATAAGAGATTCAAAGTTTCTTGATCAAAGAATATGAAAATAGAAAAGCTTTGATCTTTGAAATTGAGAGAGAATAGAGTGGCTTGATTCTTTGTAAAATGAATATCAAAATGATAGGTTATGATCACAAAGGTTAGGAAAAGGTTTATATAGAATACCCAAAAGTTATGGCACTTGAAAACTGATTTTGAGAAGTGAAAATCGTATTTTAAAAAACCAGTTCAGCAGTGTTTAATCGATTAAATCTTGCCTTAATCGAGTACTAATCGATTAAATTAATCCTTAATCGATTAAACATGTCTGATACTTGTTTAAAACTTGTTTTCTCAAAACTAAACCTTTCCTTTAAAACCTTTAAGCCACCTATTGATTCTAAGTTAAGTGAAAACTCAAATTATGATTAAATCATGACTTATGAATGAGATTCACTACCCTCTAAACAAACTACCCAAATGAAAACCTATGAAGCTTGAGAGGCAAAAGATAAAACAAAAACAATTACACTCAAACTTAAGTCTTCATGAGCTTGTTCTCTCTTCTTTACTTGATGTTTGTTGTTGCTTGTTGAACTTGAACTTGAACATCACATGATAGCTTGTTCAAAACACTTTGTCATTATCAAAACATTCATCATGGAACTTACATGCTTGGTAATCCTCGACTCAAAAACATAATCCACAAACTTAAACTAAACACACTACTTTCGCTTCCTTCGGTGGAAGACATCCAGATGAAGTCCTTCTTTCTTCTTGCGCCCTTTCGTCACTCCCGAAGACGAAGCCACCTTTTGTCTCTGCTTTCCCATTGTCTTTAAACTCCAACTTCATTTCGTCTAAAGTGGAAACCTCCATATGATTTTCCGTCTGCCCGTTGAGATATCAGCAGCCCCGATATGCCAACGAACAGGAGAGAGTAAGCAATCCGAACGACATATCGTCGACGGTGTGGGATTACAGTAGGCGAGATATCAAGACCATACAAGTATACAACACACATACAACATAACAATCAAACATATCATTATTATCACCATTTTTCTTACCATTATATTCTTTGTCTTACCAAACTTATTAACATTCCTTCTTTCTCATCTACTTTCTCAATCTCGTTTCAATTTTTCTTATCACGTCTTATCGAATCATAACCTTCGATGATTGGGGAAACTTAAAAGATCATCGAAGTACTCGTTTCGTTGCCATCGTCACACACGTCTACATCTCCTCGGTCATCCACCCAGTCCTAGTCGGAAGCGAACAGGAGTACAGGACCTTTACCACACGGGCACGACAGCTGTCTCAACAAAGATGGTCCCAGACCAGGAGGATCTCGTCCTCAAATCATATAATCAAGCTCACTGCCTCGCAGTGGCAAAACACATTGCCTCATTCTAGTCCCTCTCCACTGTTCTCGAAATGCCATAGGGGTGACAGCACTATTCTGGTCCCGGGTGCAGAACTTACCACGGTATTAGACCCAGTCCCCACCACGTTAGTGCACCACATGTGGAATTCGTTCTGCCGAGAATAGTACTCAAGGCAACGTGACGTTTTACCGCCCGAGCCTACCCTATTGCATTCACAACCCGAATATCCCTGATATTCGGGGTACCTTCCTCTCCACTACTTCGCACTCTCGTACCTTACCGCGTTCATGTCTTTTAATATCTTTTATCTTATCAATTAACCTAAGGTCGGCCGGTCCTTCGTGCAACCCTTCAACGGGTCCCGACCACTATTTTGCACAAACTTTCTCTCATCATCTCTCACATAGCACAGAGCTGGGGTCATTTCACTGAACTCTCATTTCATTTCCAGATCCTTCTCAAATCATTTTTTCTCAACTTTCTCAAAATACCATTTCCAAAACTTCCGCAAAATCTCCTTTCACCAACATTCCCAAAATACTGTTTCACAAATAGTTTCCAAAATGTCATTCCAAAATTTCCTCATCAGATGGATTCCCAAAACTTTTCTCAAAATTACATTCTTTCCCAAATCTTTTCAACAAGATTGTTTCATAAAAACTCCTTTGAAGACATTGTTTTACAAACTTCTTCACAAATCTCATTTCAAAACCTTTTCAAAGATTTCGTTTCGCAAACCTTTTTCACGGACTTCTTTTACAAAATTTCCTCTCGAAAACCTTTTTCCATAAACCACCCTTTTACAAATCTTTTCAAAATCCTTCTTTCACAATCATAAAGATCTTTTCAAAAATATCTTTATAAAAATCTTTTCAAAACTACTTTTCAAAAACCCTTTCAAAGATCACAACTTTGCTGGGCGCTAATGGAGGAGCAAGCTCAACTCGACACTAGTCCCAGACTAAAACCAAACAAAGGAGCCCAGCTCCGTCCAAATCGTATCTCATTCTCAGACTCAACATCACCTTCCCCAGCTCTGGCTCATTCTCAACATTATCATTACATATTTTCCCCAATCTCAGCTCTTTCTCTTTTCTAATCCAACTCATCTCTTTACTTCTTATTCAATTTTCTTTGTTTTCATTCTCTTACTCAGGACGTAGCAGACGTCCCTCAACGGATTATCAATAATAACCAACAACACTTAATTTCAACTGGCATGATTAAATAAATAAATAACTAAATAAACAGAAGCATGCTACCAATCACACAAACATCACACAACATCATTGTGGTCTTCGTCCCCTTCGTATAAGTGGCCACACAATCAAACAATTGCCACTTATACTACTGACTCTAACCACTTGGTTCCGACCTTTGAGATGATACGGAACGTCCTAATATATCACCTAAACACCACAGTGTCTTAGGAAAGCTTCTCTCTCACTTGAGGTCCAGCTATTTAATGCGTACCGTCTCTTCGAATCCTTTTGCTGCCGGCTGCCCCAATCCTTCGTCTCTCAAATTCCTCGTACTAAATAAAATACGCGTATGTTATTAGCTTGTATTAAGAAAATCTTTTCCGTAACTTAGACGCCTTTCATTCCTCGTATTAAATAAAACACTCTTGTCTTATTAAAACACTTTCCATGTTCTCTAGCACTTTAAATATTTTAGAACCATTTGAAAACCATATTTTAAGTCACATGAACAACTTTTTAAATTTAAGAAACAACTTTAAACAACTTTGAACAGCAAGGAATCATTTTATAAAATCACTTTAATAAAAATTCGAAAACACCATAAAAGTACTTTTGCTTTAAACAATCCTTTAGTTTAAAATAATTATTTTAAGATTCAAGCTTTGGTTATAAAAATAAGTTTAGGACAGCCATAAACATAAACCAATAAATCCAAGCAAATTAAATCAAATTATTTTAGAATCAATTAATTCCAAAACCAATTACACAATCATTGATTAGCACACAACTATAACAACACTTAGATGGATTGAGTCATGCAAGCAATTAACCAATTATTTAATTAAACTACAAATCAAACATTTACTTTTACATAAACTCTTTTACAATCAAACACTTATTCATTTAGGCAACACATAGTCACTTTCCAAAACAATTTCATTTTCACAAACAAGGACACTTGGGCGTAAAAATACTCACAACCGATTTGAACTAAGGATATAGGTTATGCACATTTGTTTTCCTTTTACCTTAAACTACTTAATTCCTTTCTTAAAATCATTGAGTGAATTTATTTTCATGCAACTAATTCTCTTAAGTCTAATTATGCTACATGGCCGAATAGAATTAAGGAAAAACAAGTTAAGAATTATAAATAAAACACACAAATTACTTGGTTAATTTTAAACACTTAATTTCTACTTTCTTTTTCTCTTACCCAAATACACCTAGGCACCCACATAGATTCGTTTAAATACAAAACTTTTCCAAAATCATTTAATTCATTTATTCCTTATATTTTCCAATCAAAACCGATTATAAATTAAGTGTCCACAATCACAATTTCCAACATTTGAATTTGGCAATATTCTCCAAGACATACTCATTACTCTAAGTCAATTCATGGGAAAAAGAAACCTAGTTTCTTTACCACACATAGGCGAATCTCCCTTTGACAAAAACAAGGGTTTTGGTTCACTTCTTCAACATGCAAACATAATAATTATGAATCAAAGCATTTTTTTCTTGTTGCCCTAGTTCCTAGGTAAAACCATGAGGTTTATTGGGAAAAAATGAAATTTCTTTATTCAAAATCACACGCATGGACCCAGACCTTATAGATCAACTCATGAAATCAAATATGATGGCAAAAATTAAAGATAAAAATCATTTTGAGTAAGAAGGAGTCAAAACCATGTGGAATGTTAAAGAAAGTTAAGTCTTTTTGATTAAAAACAACATGCATGGCTTTAGAACAAGACTTTTTAATGATTAAAGCAAGGATCAAGACACTTTCAAAAATCAAAGTTTCATCGACATCCAATCACAACCAAAACATGTCATTGACCCAAATTAACTTGTAAAGGCATAAAGCTAACATGCAAGGACTTAAATCAAATTAAAAAGCACCAAGACTTACTTCTCTACTCATGGCCGAATTACCTATTTAGGTTCTAGTGTTTCATAAGTTCATTCATTCTTAAAAATTTACAATCAAGTCATAAACAAGACATGCAGGTACTTAAGCCATCAAGATCATCATCAAATCAACATGCAACACCTAATTGTTGGAACCTACACTCGGTGGTTGAAACAAATAGGAACACTAGGAGAACACCTAGAAGGGGGGTTGAATAGGTGTTAAAGAAACTTTGAAAGATTTTAACAAGAAACAAATCTAAACGATTAAAACCAATGAAAATCAATCAATTAACAAATATTATATCAGAGATTAAGCGGAAACAATCAACACCAATATTCTTATTGATTCACCTAGTTATGAAAATGATTTTCCTCAAATTAATTTGAACAATAAAGATTCAATTCAATCAAATATAGAAAAATCACTTTTTCTAGGTTTTCAATCAAGAACACAATTAAATACTTGAATTGTAAAGAGTAGAGAGTTTAGAGATACGACACTGTGATTTATCCTGGTTCACTTTCATCCACTTGAAAGCTACTCCAGTCCCCTCTTCAACCAAGAGAGATTTTTCACTATGAGGAATTAGAGTTTCTCAAATTACAAGTAAATGCCTCACAAGACTTCCTTCTTGCTAGCCTACAAGAGATACCACACCCTTGCCTTGTAATCCTATTGATATCTAATCTAACCTCTTCTCTTGCTTGCCAAATCCCCTCAACAAGACTTCCAATGCTTGCTTTACTCACAAGACTTCCAAATGCTTGTTCTTCAACAAGGCTTCCAAGTGCTTGATGAAATGCCTCACCAAGGCTTCCAATGAAACTTGCTTGATTCACAAAATCAAGGCTTCCAATGTTGTAGAATGTTTGCCTCTTGCAATGATTACAACTCAAATGAAAAACAATAACAATCCTATGAATCTCTTTCAAAAGCTATGAAATATCAACATGAGAGATTCAAGGTTCTTGATCAAAGAATGTGAAAATGAGAGCTTTGATCTTGAGAGAGTGAGAGAGAATAGTGTGGCTTTGATTCTTTGTAAAATTGTGTATCAAAATGATTCTAGTTGATTCTCATTGATAGAAATGATTAGGAAAAGGTTTATATAGAATACCCAAAAGTTAGAGCACTAAGAATGGCTTTTTAGAAGTGAAAAACGTATTTAAAAAACCATATCTGATCAAGTTACTCGAGTGAAATGAGTGTTACTCAAGTAAACCGAAAGCTGAAAACATTTTACTCGAGTGAAATGAGTGTTACTCGAGTAAGCCGCAAGCTTGATAAATTTTACTCGAGTGAAATATGTGTTACTCGAGTAATCAGCATAAAAATCACTAAAAACTTGTTTTCTCAAAAACTAAACCTTTTCTTTAAAACCTTTAAGCCACCTATTGATTTTAGGCAAAGTGAATACTCAAAATATGATATAATCATGCATTCAAAAGAGATTCACTACCCTCTAATAAACTCTACCCAAACTCATAAACTAAAAGACTTGTGAGGCTAAAGATAAAACAATAAAACATAAACTACCAAACTAAGTCTTCATGAGTTGGTTCTCTCTTCATAACTTGATGTTTGTTGTTGCTTGTTGAGCTTGAACTTGATCAACACATTTGTAGCTTGTTCAAAACCTTTTGGCATTTATCAAAACATTCTTCATGGATCTTACAATCTCCCCCTTTTTGAAAATGACAAACATGTTTTGAAATTATTTGAAGTTCATTGAAGTTGTTGATGCTTGAACCATTTGATCACTTGGTTAGACTCTTGCTCCCCCTCAATTAATGCTTTTGACATTTGAAATCCAATTGAGTAAGCTTGATTCTCCCCTATCTTCAACAACTTTGCTCAACCTACATAAAAACAACAAAACAACCTTTCTCCAAACATACTATTTTATTTCTCCCCAAAATGATAATATTTCTCCCCTTTTTAAAATCTTTCAAATACAAATCTCCTCTTTTTCAAAACATCATATTTCTCCCCCTTTGGCATTATCAAAAAGAAATATATACCAATTGAAATATAAGATCTAACCCAAAATAGAGAGATTAATGAGATATAACAACCAAAACATCATCAATAGATGGTTACCATGCTTTTATTCAACTCAATGATATCAATTATAACAAATTGTATACCAATAACATGATACCAATTGTATAATATCGAATGTTACCAATTTGTAGGATTTTCTCCTTAATACCAATTGAAGAAGATCAATAATGTCAATTGTATCAAATGTGTATAGACCTTCATTTGCTTCTTCAATCATACCTACAAAAACAATCATGCTTTGCTTTTTGGTATCCAAATGGTTTTGGATCCATTTTTGTTAGTGTAAGGACTCTCACCCTTTTTCATCCAAACAAAATCTCCTTTAGGTATACCATGCACTTTAATATAACACACATTTGAAGTATGTCCATGAGTACCACAATAGAAACATGTTGGTGCATTTGAAAAATCAACTTTAGAAAAATCAACAACATTTCTATGAGATTTACTCTTAGCATTAGTATAACCCAAACCAAACTTGTTTGAATTTTCTCTTTGAAAATTTAACAATGTGCGCAATCTAATATCACCATTTGAGAAACTTGCAAGCTTATTTTTCAAAATAGCATTTTCATCTTTAAGCAACTTGCAATTCTCACAATCAACCACAATATTCAATCTACTAGCACAATCACAAGAAGAACTAGCATATATAAGATCAAGAGTTTCATTTTGAAGATTAAGCTCATCAACTTGTTTTTGAAGTTCTAAAATCTCTTGTTGATGTTTCAAAATGAGCTTCTTCCTTTCAATGTTTTTCAAAGCTAGTTTCTTAAATTGTTTATGCATTTCTTCATAAGCATTATATAACATTTCATAATTTGAAGAAATTTCGGATTTAGTAAGACTTACATCGCTTTCGTCACTTTGCTCACTTGATTCATCATTTGAGCTTTCCTCTTCATGTACTTGAGCTATCAAGTTGAGACAAGCGGCATCTTCATCATCCGAAGAACTATTTGATATGTTTTTCTTGTCTTGTTCATCATCACTATTCCAAACTATGTATGCCCTTTTGTATTTTGCATTTTTCTTCTCTTTCTCCTTCTTCTTGAGATACTTAGAGCATGAGTACTTGAGATGACCGGGCTTTCCACATTCATGGCAAACTACACCTTCTTTTGAAGTCTTGGTCTTGTAGTGTGGGGGATCCTTCTCTTTACTTTTGTCCTTGTTCAACCTTCCTTTTCTCCTTAGAATTTTATTGAACTTTCTTAGTAGAAGCTTCATCTCCTCTTCATCAATGTCCGAATCGGAATTTTCATTATCATCATCATCATCATCATTATCGGAACTCTCTTCCTTTTTATATGACCTTTGAGCTTTAAGAGCAATTCCTTTTCTCTCTTTGTACTTATCCGACTCTTCATGCATTTGAAAACGTCCAAGCTCGATTTCATGTTCTTGTAGCTTTCCGAAAAGTGTTGCTAAGTCCATGGTGTCCAAGTCCTTTGATTCAACTATTGCGGTAACCTTGGGTTGCCATTCCCTACTTAGACATCTTAAAACTTTGTTAACAAGTTCACAATTCAAGAAAGTTTTACCAAGAGCAATGAGATGATTAACAATATGAGTAAAACGTTTTTGCATAAAACATATAGATTCATTAGGCAACATACGAAACAATTCATATTCATGCATCAAAGAATTTAATCTAGCACGCCTAACTTCACTAGTGCCTTCATGTGTGACTTGCAAGGTGTCCCACATTTCTTTGGCATCTTTACATTGGGAGACTCTAAAGAACTCATCATAAGATAGAGCAGAGGTGATGATATTCTTTGCTTTTAAATCATATTGAATTTTCCTTTTATCATCATCGGTCCACTTATCTTTGGGAGTTAGGGTAAGCACACCTTCTACATCTTTTGAGGGAATATGAGGACCATTTTCAATGGCTTCCCAAATGTTCACATCTATGGCTTCTATAAAGATTCTCATCCTAATTTTCCAATAACCATAACCCTCTCCACCAAACATAGGAGGGCGATTTATTGAAGCACCTTCACCACCAAAAGGATTCGTAGAACCCATTGTAGTTTCTCAAGGATCTTAACGAAAAAGCTCTATGCTCGTGTCTTTCGATCGAGCTCTGATACCAATTGTTGGAAAACTACACTCGGTGGTTGAAACAAATAGGAACACTAGGAGAACACCTAGAAGGGGGGGTTGAATAGGTGTTAAAGAAACTTTGAAAGATTTTCACAAGAAACAAATCTAAACGATTAAAACCAATGAAAATCAATCAATTAACAAATATTATATCAGAGATTAAGCGGAAACAATCAACACCAATATTCTTATTGATTCACCTAGTTATGAAAATGATTTTCCTCAAATTAATTTGAACAATAAAGATTCAATTCAATCAAATATAGAAAAATCACTTTTTCTAGGTTTTCAATCAAGAACACAATTCAAGACTTGAATTGTAAAGAGTAGAGAGTTTAGAGATACGACACAGTGATTTATCCTGGTTCACTTTCATCCACTTGAAAGCTACTCCATCCCCTCTTCAACCAAGAGAGATTCTTCACTATGAGGAATTAGAGTTTCTCAAATTACAAGTAAATGCCTCACAAGACTTCCTTCTTGCTAGCCTACAAGAGATACCACACCCTTGCCTTGTAATCCTATTGATATCTAATCTAACCTCTTCTCTTGCTTGCCAAATCCCCTCAACAAGACTTCCAATGCTTGCTTTACTCACAAGACTTCCAAATGCTTGTTCTTCAACAAGGCTTCCAAGTGCTTGATGAAATGCCTCACCAAGGCTTCCAATGAAACTTGCTTGATTCACAAAATCAAGGCTTCCAATGTTGTAGAATGTTTGCCTCTTGCAATGATTACAACTCAAATGAAAAACAATAACAATCCTATGAATCTCTTTCAAAAGCTATGAAATATCAACATGAGAGATTCAAGGTTCTTGATCAAAGAATGTGAAAATGAGAGCTTTGATCTTGAGAGAGTGAGAGAGAATAGTGTGGCTTTGATTCTTTGTAAAATTGTGTATCAAAATGATTCTAGTTGATTCTCATTGATAGAAATGATTAGGAAAAGGTTTATATAGAATACCCAAAAGTTAGAGCACTAAGAATGGCTTTTGAGAAGTGAAAAACGTATTTAAAAGACCATATCTGATCAAGTTACTCGAGTGAAATGAGTGTTACTCGAGTAAACCGAAAGCTGAAAACATTTTACTCAAGTGAAATGAGTGTTACTCGAGTAAGCCGCAAGCTTGATAAATTTTACTCGAGTGAAATATGTGTTACTCGAGTAATCAGCATAAAAATCACTAAAAACTTGTTTTCTCAAAAACTAAACCTTTTCTTTAAAACCTTTAAGCCACCTATTGATTTTAGGCAAAGTGAATACTCAAAATATGATATAATCATGCATTCAAAAGAGATTCACTACCCTCTAATAAACTCTACCCAAACTCATAAACTAAAAGACTTGTGAGGCTAAAGATAAAACAATAAAACATAAACTACCAAACTAAGTCTTCATGAGTTGGTTCTCTCTTCATAACTTGATGTTTGTTGTTGCTTGTTGAGCTTGAACTTGATCAACACATTTGTAGCTTGTTCAAAACCTTTTGGCATTTATCAAAACATTCTTCATGGATCTTACACTAATGATTCCAATTTTATTATTAAGTAAGTTTAGATCTTTCATTGATTCCTTACATGAACTCATAAACACTCCATAGTCCACGATTTAGGCACCAAAACTTAACATGCAAGAGGATCCACTTCCAACTCATGAAGATCATAAACAAAGCTTTAGATCAAAGAAATTTAACATAAAAGTATTAAGATCTATCATGAAAAATACCAACCTAATCATAAGGTCCATTATTTAGTTTATTACAAATTCATTTAGTTCTTAAAAATCAAGATCAAGGTAAAACAACACATGCACCTTAGATCAACCATAAAAATGAAAATGCAAGAGAAGAAGAGAAAAATTACAAAATTACAAAACGAGAGCTAGTTCTAATTCTTCTAGGTCTTCGGTTTATACCAAGAAAAAAGGTCTTCTAAGCACTTGTTCTTCAAGAAATTCCTAGGTTTAGGGTTGATCTCCTCTTCTTCTTCCTTGGTGGTTTGCCTCGGCCTCTCTTCCTCTAGGGTTAAGGGGTAGTTTTCTCCTTGGTCTTGGAAGACTACGATGGTTGAGAAAGGAATTGAAGGAGTTTGGGTTTAAGGGCTTTGGGGTTCTCACTCTTCCTCTCCTCTCCTCTCTTCACGGTTTCACTCTCCTTCCCTCTATGTCTCAAGAGCTTGATGGTGCTCTTGGGACTAAGTGTTTTTGGTGAAAGGAATGAGATAGAGATGAAAAAGAACTAACAAGCCAACACTTATTCGTACACACCTATACGGCATACATGGGCAAAGGCAAGGGGTGGAATTTTCCCTTCTTAGCCTCGGTCAAGGTGCTAGTCCATGGGCAATTCGGTCCAACCAAGAGCTTGCATGGGATGGTCTTACCATGGACACATGGTGGAAGGAAAGTCCTCCCTAGACCTCATGAATCACCCTTCCTAATCTCCTCCTATTTTCTAATTAAATTTCAATTTCTAATCCTTAAGAAATCACTCCTTCTTGGTCCTTCTATTCCTTATGTGGCCGAATTCCACACATACACATACCCATGCAATTTATTTTCATTTTGTCACATAACATGAACTCATGTAGTAAGGTACATATTTGACACATACATATATATATATATATCATGCACATACACATTTACACGTTACACTCATATATATACATATATATACACTCATCATCACATTCATTTACCAATTAAATTTCACATGATCCTAAACATACATATGCACATAAAAACCATACATACATATGCATACCCACATAGAAAACAAGTTAATCATGCATCAAAATTATAATGACACCAAAAATATCAATAATATATTTATAGGAAACAAGACACATTTTCATGAAATAATTTCTTGTTGAAAGATAATCCACCATTTTACTAAAAGAAGTTTAAACGTATAATTATTTCCAAAACTCCACTTAAAAATTCATATCATAAGTTCACGAAAAATCATTCTTTTAAAATCATTTACTGCCTTGAAAACATGAATTAAGAATTTATTTAAGGAAGTACTCTTTTTAAAACCTTTTTCACAGAAATAATTATCTTTAGTGTTTTAAATTAATACGAGGAATTTGCGGGGTGTTACATTCTCCCCAACTTAAAGATTTCTCGTCCTCGAGAAATACGTTGTGGATTGGGCAGTAGGGCACACATCCTTGCGTCACTTCGATTCTCATAAGATCATCTTCCTCTCACTTTGTGGTCTTTTTGCGGGTCTAATCCACCTTGTTTTGCACCTCGTTCGTCGCTTTTAGACGAAGAAGTTTTACTCGTACCATCCATTGAGTGTCGAATCAGGTTAAGTCCAACGGACTAACCGAAGAAGGTATCGCTCCCTTAGCTGATCGTCGTCACAGAAAGTCCAACCGTAGGTATGGACTTGGGGAAAATCAAGCAAACAATATTCACACATCTCCAAAAGCATGGGGTTTCCTTTAAAAATCCCCAGATATTCACTATTTTCTACAACTTAGGTTCTTAATGACTCACGATAATCACTCTTTCCTACAGTTCTCCTTCTAATTCTAAGGTTTCCATTTATCATTCTTCTAGCTTAGAGAAATTCTACTTCGGCTTGGGTTTACTTACTCCTCACACATTCTCACATTCTTCCTCTAGTAGTCGGTAACATACGCCTCCTTTCTTCCTTATGACTCCCCAACTTGGATCAAACTTATAACTAAATCCATTGAGACCTTATATTCTTACTTAGTTTAAGCCATTTACCCTCCCTTAATCGTTCAAGCCTAAATTATCTGGGCAACTATGGCACTCCTAACTCCATAATTTGGACCAAAGAGTCTTAAATGGGATTGATAAGGCTACAAGTGGATAGTAAGGTTCATGAAGAAAAGGTTTAAATCTAACTGTTTTGTTGAAGCAATTCAACAAACACGGGAAGTCGGAGATAACAATCTACATCCTGAAGGGTAATAGCTATCTCTGTACAAAAGTATGCTAAGGCTGACAGACTTAAGTCTTACAAATACTAATGGAATATCAAAAGGGTAGGAGGTCTTATTCTTAGAATCTATTTACGGTCTACTCCTTCAAGCTTCACAGCCAATAGGTTTCTCAAACTAACATGGTCTATACTAAGTCGCAAACAAAGTTTTACATCCTAGAAGGATGAGAACCTAAACCTATGATCCTATACGTATGCTAGCAAACACAAGAATCACACACAAGCAAAGCATGCAAGCCCATGCTTAAGGCCACTAAGGATTACCATAAGCTCTGATACCATTCTGTAACAGCCCGATTTTCGTAAACCAAAAATAATTAACTTTTACTTATTAAAGTTGTAAAAATGAGGCCAAATTTTTTTTTTTTTATATAAAACATTGTGGAAGCATTTGAAAACATGATGGAAAAGTCCTTGGTGTTCTCATCACCTTTTTGAAAACCGAGTTGTCACTAAAACATTTATTTTCAGAAGACTTTCATTTTCATAAAAAGACTTGTTTCCAAATCATCATGATATTTTCCCAAAGACTACATTGTTTATTCTTCCAAAATAGAGTATTCCACAATACAGAATTAAAACTTGGCTCAGTTACATAAGTGGCACATTGCTTGGTAATCCTCGACTCAAAAACATAATCCACAAACTTAAACTAAACACACTACTTTCGCTTCCTTCGGTGGAAGACATCCAGATGAAGTCCTTCTTTCTTCTTGCGCCCTTTCGTCACTCCCGAAGACGAAGCCACCTTTTGTCTCTGCTTTCCCATTGTCTTTAAACTCCAACTTCATTTCGTCTAAAGTGGAAACCTCCATATGATTTTCCGTCTGCCCGTTGAGATATCAGCAGCCCCGATATGCCAACGAACAGGAGAGAGTAAGCAATCCGAACGACGTATCGTCGACGGTGTGGGATTACAGTAGGCGAGATATCAAGACCATACAAGTATACAACACACATACAACATAACAATCAAACATATCATTATTATCATCATTTTTCTTACCATTATATTCTTTGTCTTACCAAACTTATTAACATTCCTTCTTTCTCATCTACTTTCTCAATCTCGTTTCAATTTTTCTTATCACGTCTTATCGAATCATAACCTTCGATGATTGGGGAAACTTAAAAGATCATCGAAGTACTCGTTTCGTTGCCATCGTCACACACGTCTACATCTCCTCGGTCATCCACCCAGTCCTAGTCGGAAGCGAACAGGAGTACAAGACCTTTACCACGCGGGCACGACAGCTGTCTCAACAAAGATGGTCCCAGACCAGGAGGATCTCGTCCTCAAATCATATAATCAAGCTCACTGCCTCGCAGTGGCAAAATACATTCCCTCGTTCCAGTCCCTCTCCACTGTTCTCGAAATGCCATAGGGGTGACATCACTATTCTGGTCCCGGGTGCAGAACTTACCATGGTATTAGACCCAGTCCCCACCACGTTAGTGCACCACATGTGGAATTCGTTCTGCCCAGAATAGTACTCAAGGCAACGTGACGTTTTTACCGCCCGAGCCTACCCTATTCCATTCACAACCCGAATATCCCTGATATCCGGGGTACCTTCCTCTCCACTACTTCGCACTCTCGTACCTTACCGCGTTCATGTCTTTTAATATCTTTTATCTTATCAATTAACCTAAGGTCGGCCCGTCCTTCGTGCAACCCTTCAACGGGTCCCGACCACTATTTTGCACAAACTTTCTCTCATCATCTCTCACATAGCACAGAGCTGGGGTCATTTCACTGAACTCTCATTTCATTTCCAGATCCTTCTCAAATCATCTTTTCTCAACTTTCTCAAAATACCATTTCCAAAACTTCCGCAAAATCTCCTTCCACCAACATTCCCAAAATACTGTTTCACAAATAGTTTCCAAAATGTCATTCCAAAATTTCCTCATCAGATGGATTCCCAAAACTTTTCTCAAAATTACATTCTTTCCCAAATCTTTTCAACAAGATTGTTTCATAAAAACTCCTTTGAAGACATTGTTTTACAAACTTCTTCACAAATCTCATTTCAAAACCTTTTCAAAGATTTCGTTTCGCAAACCTTTTTCACGGACTTCTTTTACAAAATTTCCTCTCGAAAACCTTTTTCCATAAACCACCCTTTTACAAATCTTTTCAAAATCCTTCTTTCACAATCATAAAGATCTTTTCAAAAATCTCTTTATAAAAATCTTTTCAAAACTACTTTTCAAAAACCCTTTCAAAGATCACAACTTTGCTGGGCGCTAATGGAGGAGCAAGCTCAACTCGACACTAGTCCCAGACTAAAACCAAACAAAGGAGCCCAGCTCCGTCCAAATCGTATCTCATTCTCAGACTCAACATCACCTTCCCCAGCTCTGGCTCATTCTCAACATTATCATTACATATTTTCCCCAATCTCAGCTCTTTCTCTTCTCTAATCCAACTCATCTCTTTACTTCTTATTCAATTTTCTTTGTTTTCATTCTCTTACTCAGGACGTAGCAGACGTCCCTCAACGGATTATCAATAATAACCAACAACACTTAATTTCAACTGGCATGATTAAATAAATAAATAACTAAATAAACAGAAGCATGCTACCAATCACACAAACATCACACAACATCATTGTGGTCTTCGTCCCCTTCGTATAAGTGGCCACACAATCAAACAATTGCCACTTATACTACTGACTCTAACCACTTGGTTCCGACCTTTGAGATGATACGGAACGTCCTAATATATCACCTAAACACCACAGTATTTTAGGAAAGCTTCTCTCTCACCTGAGGTCCAGCTATTTAATGCGTACCGTCTCTTCGAATCCTTTTGCTGCCGGCTTCCCCAATCCTTCGTCTCTCAAATTCCTCGTACTAAATAAAATACGCGTATGTTATTAGCTTGTATTAAGAAAATCTTTTCCGTAACTTAGACGCCTTTCATTCCTCGTATTAAATAAAACACTCTTGTCTTATTAAAACACTTTCCATGTTCTCTAGCACTTTAAATATTTTAGAACCATTTGAAAACCATGTTTTAAGTCACATGAACAACTTTTTAAATTTAAGAAACAACTTTAAACAACTTTGAACAGCAAGGAATCATTTTATAAAATCACTTTAATAAAAATTCGAAAACACCGTAAAAGTACTTTTGCTTTAAACAATCCTTTAGTTTAAAATAATTATTTTAAGATTCAAGCTTTGGTTATAAAAATAAGTTTAGGACAGCCATAAACATAAACCAATAAATCCAAGCAAATTAAATCAAATTATTTTAGAATCAATTAATTCCAAAACCAATTACACAATCATTGATTAGCACACAACTATAACAGCACTTAGATGGATTGAGTCATGCAAGCAATTAACCAATTATTTAATTAAACTACAAATCAAACATTTACTTTTACATAAACTCTTTTACAATCAAACACTTATTCATTTAGGCAACACATAGTCACTTTCCAAAACAATTTCATTTTCACAAACAAGGACACTTGGGCGTAAAAATACTCACAACCGATTTGAACTAAGGATATAGGTTATGCACATTTGTTTTCCTTTTACCTTAAACTACTTAATTCCTTTCTTAAAATCATTGAGTGAATTTATTTTCATGCAACTAATTCTCTTAAGTCCAATTATGCTACATGGCCGAATAGAATTAAGGAAAAACAAGTTAAGAATTATAAATAAAACACACAAATTACTTGGTTAATTTTAAACACTTAATTTCTACTTTCTTTTTCTCTTACCCAAATACACCTAGGCACCCACATAGATTCGTTTAAATACAAAACTTTTCCAAAATCATTTAATTCATTTATTCCTTATATTTTCCAATCAAAACCGATTATAAATTAAGTGTCCACAATCACAATTTCCAACATTTGAATTTGGCAATATTCTCCAAGACATACTCATTACTCTAAGTCAATTCATGGGAAAAAGAAACCTAGTTTCTTTACCACACATAGGCCGAATCTCCCTTTGACAAAAACAAGGGTTTTGGTTCACTTCTTCAACATGCAAACATAATAATTATGAATCAAAGCATTTTTTTTCTTGTTGCCCTAGTTCCTAGGTAAAACCGTGAGGTTTATTGGGAAAAAATGAAATTTCTTTATTCAAAATCACACGCATGGACCCAGACCTTATAGATCAACTCATGAAATCAAATATGATGGCAAAAATTAAAGATAAAAATCATTTTGAGTAAGAAGGAGTCAAAACCGTGTGGAATGTTAAAGAAAGTTAAGTCTTTTTGATTAAAAACAACATGCATGGCTTTAGAACAAGACTTTTTAATGATTAAAGCAAGGATCAAGACACTTTCAAAAATCAAAGAAAAATCAAAGTTTCATCGACATCCAATCACAACCAAAACATGTCATTGACCCAAATTAACTTGTAAAGGCATAAAGCTAACATGCAAGGACTTAAATCAAATTAAAAAGCACCAAGACTTACTTCTCTACTCATGGCCGAATTACCTATTTAGGTTCTAGTGTTTCATAAGTTCATTCATTCTAAAAAATTTACAATCAAGGCATAAACAAGACATGCAGGTACTTAAGCCATCAAGATCATCATCAAATCAACATGCAACACCTAATGATTCCAATTTTATTATTAAGTAAGTTTAGATCTTTCATTGATTCCTTACATGAACTCATAAACACTCCATAGTCCACGGTTTTAGGCACCAAAACTTAACATGCAAGAGGATCCACTTCCAACTCATGAAGATCATAAACAAAGCTTTAGATCAAAGAAATTTAACATAAAAGTATTAAGATCTATCATGAAAAATACCAACCTAATCATAAGGTCCATTATTTAGTTTATTACAAATTCATTTAGTTCTTAAAAATCAAGATCAAGGTAAAACAACACATGCACCTTAGATCAACCATAAAAATGAACATGCAAGAGAAGAAGAGAAAAATTACAAAATTACAAAACGAGAGCTAGTTCTAATTCTTCTAGGTCTTCGGTTTATACCAAGAAAAAAGGTCTTCTAAGCACTTGTTCTTCAAGAAATTCCTAGGTTTAGGGTTGATCTCCTCTTCTTCTTCCTTGGTGGTTTGCCTCGGCCTCTCTTCCTCTAGGGTTAAGGGGTAGTTTTCTCCTTGGTCTTGGAAGACTACGATGGTTGAGAAAGGAATTGAAGGAGTTTGGGTTTAAGGGCTTTGGGGTTCTCACTCTTCCTCTCCTCTCCTCTCTTCACGGTTTCACTCTCCTTCCCTCTATGTCTCAAGAGCTTGATGGTGCTCTTGGGACTAAGTGTTTTTGGTGAAAGGAATGAGATAGAGATGAAAAAGAACTAACAAGCCAACACTTATTCGTACACACCTACACGGCATACATGGGCAAAGGCAAGGGGTGGAATTTTCCCTTCTTAGCCTTGGTCAAGGTGCTAGTCCATGGGCAATTCGGTCCAACCAAGAGCTTGCATGGGATGGTCTTACCATGGACACATGGTGGAAGAAAAGTCCTCCCTAGACCTCATGACTCACCCTTCCTAATCTCCTCCTATTTTCTAATTAAATTTCAATTTCTTAATCCTTAAGAAATCACTCCTTCTTGGTCCTTCTATTCCTTATGTGGCCGAATTCCTCACATACACATACCCATGCAATTTATTTTCATTTTGTCACATAACATGAACTCATGTAGTAAGGTACATATTTGACACATACATATATATATATATATATATATCATGCACATACACATTTACACGTTACACTCATATATATATACATATATATACACTCATCATCACATTCATTTACCAATTAAATTTCACATGATCCTAAACATACATATGCACATAAAAACCATACATACATATGCATACCCACATAGAAAACAAGTTAATCATGCATCAAAATTATAATGACACCAAAAATATCAATCATATATTTATAGGAAACAAGACACATTTTCATGAAATAATTTCTTGTTGAAAGATAATCCACCATTTTACTAAAAGAAGTTTAAACGTATAATTATTTCCAAAACTCCACTTAAAAATTCATATCATAAGTTCACGAAAAATCATTCTTTTAAAATCATTTACTGCCTTGAAAACATGAATTAAGAATTTATTTAAGGAAGTACTCTTTTTAAAACCTTTTTCTCAGAAATAATTATCTTTAGTGTTTTAAATTAATACGAGGAATTTGCGGGGTGTTACAATTAACCACTGTAAAAAGTGATTAAAAATTTGCTTTTCAAAATTACTTTGATCTAAACTTTAATTAGAGCTATTTTCTATCAAGATAACCTTTCTTCACTATTTATTCAAACAATATTAAATCTTAAATTGAGATTCCTAAGCTACCACCCACTCTCATGAAAATAGAAAATAAAATATTACATTTCATTCAAAATAAAACATAAACTTAATCTAATTCTCCATGAGTGGTGCTTGACTTGTTGTTGAATGTTGTTGCTTGACTTTGGTTTGTTAGCATCAAAACATCATCAAATCTACACGTACCCTACCCCATCAAACATGGGAGGACGGTTAATAGAACTCCCTTCACCACTAAACAGAGAGTTTGAAGCCATACTCTTGAGATGGTTAAGTCCTAACACAAGAGACTAGCTCTGGTGCCAATTGTTGGTTTTGGCCTCAAAATCTCGAGAGGGGGGTGAATCGAGTTTTATTAATGTATTGTGAAATCCTTTACAAATTAAAAAATTGTTTTGAGATGGAGAGATTAAGCGTTTGAAACGGATCACGAAAACGATAGATAAAATAAATTGAGTAGCACGGAAACGTAAATAATTGAAATATGCGGAAAAATAAAGAGATATGGATAGAAAAGCTTCCACCGGTGAATTTTATACTGGTTCAGCCTTCCCGTCGAAAGGCCTAGTCCAGTCCCCAAGCGACCTGCTTGAGAGTTCTGGTTGTTCTATAACCAGCAATAGAGTCGCACCCTATTACAACCAAGAGCACCCCACACACTACTAGGAACCTTCGTTCGCTAGGGGCCTCAAATCAAACAGCAGGGTTCCTCGCCCTACGACGTATCAAACGTCCTCTAAGGGATTCTGTCTCTAACACTAAGGTTTCAACAACAGTGAATATGAGAGTGATTACAATAGCAATGTGTGTTCTCAACAACACGGATACAACAATATGCTCTTATGATAATGAAGTGCTTTTTCTCCAAGAGTTACTCAGCCAATAAGGTTTTTGTTCTTCCAAAAGTATGAACGTGAAAACCAGAAGATTAGAGAATAAGAAGAGAGAAACGTGTGATCAGAAAAGATGAATAATGTGAATGAATGATCAACTGAATGTTGGAGTGATATGGTTTCTAAAATAGAAAACATTTTTTAATCAAAAAGATTTTATTCAATAAACCAAAATCACTTTTAAATCAAATTAGAATAAAATAAAATTTTGAAATAAGTTTTAAAATCAAAACCATTTACGAAATAAAATAAAGATTTGATTCTTAAAACGAAAAAGGAAATAATTCAAATTTAAAATCATTTTTGAATTTTATAAAATAAATCAGAATCTTTCATATAAAAACAAATTAGGAAATAATCAAAATGATTCTGCCACGTTTTTCAATAAAACTTGAAGTAATCAATTACTTTCTGAAGGTAATCGATTATTCCTTCAAAAAATAGAAATTCTTAAATTCATTTGAAAATCAAGTAATAGATTAGACCAACAATGATTAATCGATTACATCACTCCTGTTAATATGTGATGCAACTCATTTAATCGATTACACTAAACAATTAATCGATTACTGAGCCTCTGTTATGCATATGATGCAACATCATGTAATCGATTACTATAGAGCCTGTAATCGATTACTAAGCCTCTGAAAAATATATGATGCAACAATTATAATCGATTACTTGAGCCAGGTAATCGATTACTTGAGCCAGGTAATCGATTACTCCCATAAGAAAGTAATTTATTAACAAGATTCATTTAATCGATTACAACCTCTCTGATTTTTCTATGATGCAACAAAGTTAATCGATTATCTTGAGCAGCTAATCGATTACTCTCTCTTGCATACATAAAAATATACAGAGTTTTGTAACATCAAGTATTTTCTCAAAAACTAAGATAGAAAACAACTTTTCATGAAAAACACATTTTCTTCTTCTCTCTTTTAAAAAGAAAAACTTATTGGCTTTTGTAAACTCATAAAGAATAGAAACTTCATTACCTTACAAATGATCTAAGGAAAAGGTTTCTAATCTATGCCTTGCTTGAATCTTCAATCTTGATCATGAAGGGAACTTGTGAGCTTGAACTTGAGTTGGTTTGTTATCATCAAAACATCATCTTGAAATATACTTGAAGTCCATAGGAGAGAGTTTGTCTTCCAACACTAGCTTGACTTCCAACATCTTCATTTATCATTCTTTTGGGAATATGAGGGCCATTCTCAATAGCATCCCAAATATCCATATCAATTGCTTCAATAAAAATTTTCATTTTAACTTTCCAATAAGCGTACCCTTCACCATTGAATAGTGGAGGGCGGTTTATCAAAGAGCCTTCTCCTCCGAAGGGATTGCTGGAGCCCATAGTTTCCAAAAGGATCTTTTTCGAAAAAGTTGTTATAATCGATCTTTCGACTGAGCTCTGATACCACTTGTTGGAAACCAACAGGAGGGCTTAGCAATTACTAGAGGGGGGTGAATAGTAATATGAAGCAACAATACCAAATATTTTGAATGGAATTAAGAGAAATTTAGTAAAGCTGATATTTCTGAAAAACTGCTCGAAATACTCGAGTATTTCAAGAAACACTCGAGTGTTTCAGGATGAACCACTCGACTCTGCTATGAACTACTCGAGTCTTTGAGCAAGAACAACTCGAGTCTTTGAGCACAAACAACTCGAGTCTTCCAAGAAATACTCGAGTCTTTCGTACAGAGTTGCACTAAAACCAGTTCTGAAAAATCAGCCACTCACTCCTAATTAATCCAAAACAGATCAGACACTTATCTAACAAAATAGCAAGCAATTAACATAAATTATAACAACATAATAACACTTATTTGCAATGGAATTACTACCCAATTAGATTGCCCCTTTTCTTTGAAAAGCTTTAGGTAGGTTGTGCAATAATAAAAGTGAAAGCAATAAATCAACACACAACCAATTTTATACTGGTTCACTCTTAATAAAAGAGCTACGTCCAGTCCTCCTAACCAACTTAGGAGATTTTCTATATATCAAATTGTTAGAAATTACAAAGGATTAATTGAGATAGCCTCACTCAACCTAACCCTTCTAAGAGAGTACCAAACTCTTTAATTCTACCCCAATTTGATTCCGGTGATGAAGAACTCTTCCAAAGCTTCCTTGAACACCTTTCATGAAGCTCTACCGGGCTAAGAACTTCTTAGTCTTTGTGCTTGAGAACTCTCAAGACTCCAAAACAGCTAAGACTCACTTAGGGTTTTCTTGGAAACAATCCAAGACATAAAGCAACAAGCTAATTTGTATGTTTATTACGAATTTCACAATGAATTCGCACAATTAAGTACAGCTCAATAAAATTGAGACCTAAACTCAACCAAGAGGAAATAACAATATGAGAGTAAAGTTGAGTTTGAAAGATTAACACTTGAGAGAAGAATATTAGAGTATGCTTGTTGTATTTTGCACTTAGCAACAGTTTGCAATTTATAGAAGAAGAAAAATAAGAGGAGCACCAAGTTCACAAACTTCCAAAGTTCTTATTTTTGCTGACTGGGTCGAAAGACTCAAGTCTTTTTGCCAATACTCGAGTCTTTTTGGCCAGGCTGGAAAAAGTCCGTTGCACGTACAAAACCAACGGTTATATTTATGATTTGTCACCAACACTTGAGTCTTTTAAGAATACTCGAGTGGAATACTCGAGTCTTTCTCAAAACACTTGAGTGTTTTGATCAGAGTTGACAAAATTCGTTTTTCATTTTTGTTTTAATTTTCTTCTCAAGTATAATCTAAGTTAATCTCAACCTGTAATGCATATTAATTATTTATACTTAGGTAGAGATTAATCCTAACCACCCACACTCAAAAATAGAGACTATTACAATTAAATACATTGAGAGTGAATGATCTTGATGCTTCTTTGATATAGTTGTTGATTGGACTTCAATACTTGATCTAGTTATTTTGTCATCATCAAAACTAAAATCCTTGGAGACTTGATTTTACAGTGTTGTGTTAGGTTGGGGATGTTTTATGTTTGGGAATTTGGATGTTTTTTTGGTATGTCCCTCTTACCTTGTAACTCCAGGAATTTTTCTAATTGCTCTAGAGCTGCTGCTTTGTTCTAGTGGGTAGGGGATATATTATTATCTTTGAGAACGTTGGTTATGTCCCTATTATAGCTCCTTTGTAGGTTCACTTTGTGGGGTACTTTTTTTACCTCTTCCTATTAATAAAATTGTCGTATAAAAAAATTGATAATAGTAACTAGTTCAAATAAATTTTATGAAAACAAAAGATATGTGGGGTAGTATAATTTTCTGTTTTGTAGGCATTTCTTTTAGACTGGAACCCTTCCTAGAAGGTGGCTGGTCTTGGAAATGGCTTTTGTTTTGTGTTTTGAATTTTGTTCGTGGTAATGAATTTTTTATCTTCACCAAAAAAAAGATATGTGGGGTATTTTGACTCATGTTAGGGGTATTTCACTATTGTTATGGCTATTTGATGTTACTGGTATTTTGTCTTATGTGTTAGGGGTATTCGAACTTATGTTTTGTTTAATATTTGATGTTTTGTTTAATATTTGATGTTTTTTCTAGTATTATTTATCACCGATATGACTTCTTCTATTTATCCGTTTGTATTTATTCTTACTTTGTATTTTTCCTTTTGCATGACAATAAATTTGAATTGAAAAAAAATATATACCAAAATAATAAACAAAAACAATAAAATAAATTATATACCAAAGATGGAATAATTAAAAAAATGATAAAAGAAAACAATAAAATAAATGAAATAATAAAAGAAAAGAAAACATTCAAATAAATGATATACCAAATAAACAATAAAATAATTACAATTACATAAAATAAAACAATAAAGTAATAATGAATACAAATGTAAAGTAATAATGAATATAAATATAAAGTAATAATTAAAACTTTTGGTTTAGCAAAGACAAAAACTCATTCCGGTTTTGCCAAAACGGAAAGCTTTCCGGTTTTGCCAAAACGGAAACCTTCCCGATTTTGACAAGACGGAAATGATATATACTGCTACTACCACCCGCTGAACAAAACCAGAAACCAAAACATGTACATGCATTATACATCTACTTGTTGCATCATTTATACATCCTTTATACATTTGCATGTTCCATCATTTTATACATATGTGTATTGGATCAAAAACCAAAACAACTTTGTCTTTATACATTTGAATAACAAATCACAAACTAACCTCACCCTAAATATTTAAGCAACTAAACCAGAAATCAGAAAACAAAACAACTACATATTTATACATCTGCCACAACTAAAACGCGGAAAAGATATAAACCTATATCAACCACCTGCACAATAATCAACATCAAACTAAACATCATGCTATTTATAAAGCTAGATTAATAAAAACAATCTTGTATATTAATATTTAAATGAAGGAGTACATACTTACATCATTTCTTTGTTGGAGTGTCAAGATTAAAAACATTATCAAATGAATATGTTTTTGGAAGCAACAGTTTAAAAGCCTGCAACTGCTTACCAAGTTTATCCGCCCATTCATGTAACAGCCCGATTTTCGTAACTCAAAAATAACCAACTTTTATCCATTTAGGTTGCAAAAATGAGGCCAAATTTTTTTTTATAAGACATTGTTGAAGTGTTTGAAAACGTTATTGAAAAGTTCTTGATATTCTTCAACACTCTCTTTCGAAAACCGAGTTGTTACTAAAACCAAAACTTATTCACTTGGGTTTCCAAAAACATTTATTAGAGAAAATGATTTGATTCCAACTCAATGTAATTCTTTTCATAATATCAAAAGTGATCATACAATTACCATAGAGTTTCATTCTTACACATTCTAAAAAGTAGGGCATGTTCCAAAATGAACTAGGTTACATCAATATTTCATCACTTAGGTAATCCTTAACACAGAACACAAACAACGACTTATCCTAAACTCCCTACTGGCGTTTCCTTCTGATGAAGACAACCGGATTCGGCTTCCTTTTCTTTTCTGCTGGTGCCTTTATACCGGAGGATGACGCTGCCACAGTTGCTGACTCTCCTTCGGAACTCGGCTTAAGCTCTACTCCGAACAGCTTCACGGAGTCCTCCTTAGCTCCATCCCAAGATGGTGGTTCGGTATTGTATCCCAAAAAGGACACACTTCCCAAACACGATCCCGTTGACGATCCACCCAGCTTGTGTTCCGGATCCGCGATCACCATCTAGGTATACCCCATCCACACCCATCCATAGCGTGTGGGCTTCCATCCGCTTCCCTGACGACGCCACGTAGAAATATCCAAGCGATGCTCCATCTGCCCGTTGAGATACCAGCAATACCGATATGCCAACGAACAGGAGAGAGTAAGTGATCCGGACGACGCATCGTCGACGGTGTGGGATTACGATAGGCGAGATATCAAGACAATACAAACAATATACACCACACACATACAGAATAACATTCAAGCATATTATCATTATCATTATCAATGTTCCTTATTATTCCAAACTTATTATCATTCATTATCGTTTCACCCCAACTTAATTTATTTCCCAATCACCATTCTTTCCTTCTTATTTCTCCACCCTTACTCATATTTCTCTTCATGGGATTCAATCCCTTTTCCACATTTTCCATTCTCAATCTCCTTCTCATTCTCCACACTTCATAAGCTCTTGTTTCTCAAATTATAAATCTTTTCTTATCATGTCTTATTGAATTATAACCATCGATGATCGGGGGAGTTAGAGTATCATCGAGGTACGCGTTTCTTTCGCAGTTAGCACTCACGTCTCAAGTCTACATCTCCTCGGTCATCCACCCAACCTAGTCGGAAGCAAACAGGAGTAGAGGACCTTTACCGTGCGGGCACGACAGCTGTCTCACAATTGGCTCCAAGCCAGGAGGTCTGTAGAAAACTCGGGTACAGCCTCAAATCATTTCATATCATTTCAATTCATAAATATATTCAACGCACACTGTGGAAGATTCGGGCACAGTGGCAAATCAAGATGCCCCACTCCAGTCCCTCTCACTGTAAGATTTGCAATCTAGGGGGCGTCAGTACTATTCTAGTTGCGCATGGCACCTAGAATCACCATATCGCTTACCGTTCACCGCTTTCTGCTATTCAAAGAGAACTGGCACAGATGGATATTCATTCCCCATTAGCCTTCCCCTTATTGAGATTGATTAGGGCTAGATGACAGAAAGGAGCCAGAAGGAGCAAGCTTCGTCTATATAGGTAAGTTTCGTCTTCCTTGCGGTCCAGTTCCATAAGTGGCGACAAGAAAGTTCCTTAGGTAAAAAAGGGGTATAGCATTATCTTACTTAATAAAGTAAATATCTTACTTACCACGGCATTGGACCCAGTCCCTACCACGTTCGTACGCAACATATGGAATTCGTTCTGCCTAAAAGTACTCAAGACTTCTTGACGTTTCACCGTCATCGTCCTCCCCTAATGCAATCTCCTCCTGAGTATCAGCAGATACCCATGGTTCCTTCCTCTCCACTACTTCGCACTCTCATACCTCACCGCGTATGTCTTTTAAAGTCTTTTATCTTTTTGATTAACCTAGGGTCGGCCCATCCTTCGTGCATCCCTTCAATGAGTCCCGACCACTAACTTTGCACAATCTTTCTCTCATCATTTCTCACATAGCACAGAGCTGAGATCACATCAATCAACTTGTATCTCATTTCCCAATCCTTCTCAACATTCTCAATCTTTCTTAATCAACTCATTTCATAATTTTTTCTCAAAACAATCTTTCATAAGCTTTTCTCAAAAATTTCATTCATGACTATCTCAAAATCCACTCTCGTAATTTTCATAAAATCCACTCTCGTAAATTTTCTCAAAAATCTAGTTTCACAACTTCTCAAAATCTATTTTCAAAACTTTCTTAAAAATCTCTTTTCGCAAAGTTTCTAAAAAATCTCCTTTCAAAACCTTTCACAAAATTTCATTTCAAAACTTTTCTGAAAACATTTTGTTTATAATCCTTCTCAAAAACTTCTTTTCAAAAATTTCTTTTTACAAAATCCTTTTCAAAAATTTTCTTTCACAACTCTTTGCAAAAATCTCTTTTCACAAATCTTTTTCAAAAATCTCCTTTCAAAAACCTTTTTCCAAAAATCATATTTTTGGCTGAGCGCTAATGGAGGAGCAAGTTCAACTCAACACTAGTCTCTTTCCAAAAACATAAACAAAGGAGCCATGCTCCACTCAGATCACATCTTATTCCAATACTCAACATCACTTTCCTCAGCTCTGGCTCGTTCTCAACATTATCATCAATTCTTTCCCCCAATCTCAACTCTTTTCTCTTTTCCAATCAATCCCTTATCTTTTATCATTATTTCTTTTCTCATTGTGTCCTTACTTTCAATTTCATTACTTTCACAACTCATTCATTTCATTTTTCATTTTCTTATTCAGGACGTAACAGACGTCCATCAGCATACTACTCATATTAATCAACAGTATTTAATTTCAACATACATAATAAAATAAATAAATCTAAATATGCTATCAACACACAATCATCACTCAACAACAATGTGGTCTTTGTCACCTTCGTATAAGTGGCCACACAACACAAACAATTGCCACTATACTACTGACTCCGAACCACTTAGTTCCGATCTTTGAGATGATACAGAACGTCCTAATATATCACCTAACTACCACGGTGTCTTAGGAAAGTTTCTCTCTCACCTGAGGTCCAACGATTAAATGCATATCGTCTCCTCTGATCCTTTTGTTGTCGGCTGCCCCAATCCCTCGTCTATATTATTCCTCGTATTAAATAAAACACATTTACGTTACTAACGTGTATTAAGAAAATCTTTTCTTAGTTCGTGACACTTTCCGTTCCTTATCGAAAGACTTAAAACACCATTGTTTTATCAAAACAACTCCCATATTTCCTAGCACTTTAAATATTTCCAAAACCATTTGAAAACATTTAATAAAATGATTTAAACCGATTTATTTGGTTGCTGGCCCGTCCTGGACAGCACCTAAAACATGTTCGAAAATACCGAAAAATACACCGTTTTCAATCCGACTTTTCTTAAATCAATTATCACTTGAAAACTTTACTTTAAATCACTTGTACTCATTTTTAAAATTAAGAAACAAGTCCAAACAATTCTGGACAGCAAAGAATCATTTTACAAAATCGCTTTGATAAAACCCCGAAAACATCGTAAAAACACTTTTCGCTTTAAATAACTCTTTAATTTAAAATTAACACTTTAAAACTCAAGTTTTCACCATAAAACAAATTTTGGACACCCATAAACATAATCCAATAATTCTAAACAAATAAAACCAAATTATTTTAAAATCAATAAATTTCAGAATCAATTACACACTCAATTGTTTTCTAACATACAAACAACCAACAACACCTTATTAATTAATTAGAAACATATAACTTATTTAGTCAATTATCAAAGCAATCATACCATTCACTAATAATTTATTTTCATAAAACAAAACACTTAGTCATGCACACATTCACAAACCAAATTGAACCAAGGACATAAACCAAACATATGTGTATTTATTTTTTTCTTACTTTAAACAACTTAAATCCTTTTCAAAAACCATTAAGTGAATCTATTTTCATGCAACTAGATTTCCTAAACTTATTTACACTATATGGCCGAATGACATCAAAGAAAACAATTCAAAGATCACAAATTCAAATCACATAAATCAACTTGATTTATTTCAAGCACTTAAATTCTATTTTCTTTTTCATGACACAAAATTTTGTATTCTTCCTTTTACTCTTAACCGAATACACACATATATACATCTAAACACAAAATTTTTCCAAAATCATTTAATTCATTTATTCCCTTTATTTTTAAATCAAAAATCGATTAGAAAATAAATATTCACAACACAATTTTAAACAATTTATTTTAGCATGATTTCTCAAAACATACTCATTACTTTTAAGCCACCTCATGAGAAAAAGAACCCTAGACTACTTATCAAACATAGGCCGAATCTTACTACGACAAAACAAGGTTCTTGGTTCATTTTTCAACATGCAAAAATTAAGGTTCATGGTTTTATCATGCACTTTCTTACACAACAATTTAAAAATATTATTTCCTTTTTCAAACATAAAACCGAATGCACGTTACTTAAAAATCAAGTTGGAAATTAATTTTCAAAAGCTTGTTTCCATGATTCTTTGAAAAACCGAAATGGCCTCTAAGAAAGATCAAATCTTTTTCACTTAAAAATAACATGCATGCACCTAAGTCTTATAGATCAAGTCAGAAAATCAATCATAATGGCACAAATCAAAGATAAAAATCATTTTGAGTAGAAAAGACCAAAACCGTGACATGCATGGATGAGAGATCAAATATTTTGTTTAAAACCACATACATGACTCAAGATCAAAACTTTTTCAAAGATCAAGACAAAGAGTAAAGCTTTTAAAGGTCAAAAACCAAAAATCAAAGTTTTATCAAAACCATATCAAAATCAAACATTTCAACAACTCAAATTCACTTTCCTAAACATGAGATTAACATGCAATCACTTAGATCAAATTAAAAAGCATCAAGACCCATAGTTCTAGTCAAGGCCGAATTACAAAACTCGAGATGAGTTCATTTGTTCTTAAAAATTCAAGATCAAGGTTTAATTAACACATGCATGTATTCAAATCATCAAGACCATCATCAAACTAACATGCAAAACCAAAGATCTCAATTTTATTATTAAGCAAGTGTAGATCATATATTCACTCATCGAATAAACTCATGAACACTTCACAAATCACGGTTTTAAGCAAGAAAATTCAACATGCAAAGAGATTCACTTTAATCTTTACAAAAATCTCATCAAACCTTTAGATCTAGAAGATTTAGTTTGAAAAATTTTAGGATCTTTCATGAAAACCTTAATCGATTTATGAAGTCCATTGTTTAGAAGTTTACAAGTTATTTTTAGCTTTAAAAAAAATTCTTGATCAAGCACAAACATACTTGTACTCATCATTTAAGCTTTAAGAATTAACATGCAAAGAAAAGGAAAGAAAGATCACAAGGTCAAAAAGAAAATCTAAACTATTACAACTTTTTCATGCTTATTCGAACTACCCACCAAGAAAGGGTTAATCTTCTAGCTTCTAAGGTCTTGGATCTTCAAGTAAGGCTTAGGTTTTTGGCTTGATTTCCTCCTTCTTCCTCCTTCTCCCTCACGGCCAACACCTTTTTTCTCTCTCACTCTCTCTTTCTCTTCTAAGAGCTAAAAAGGAAGCCCTTAGAAGTTGTGTTTGGTTGTGAAGGAAGTGAATGGGAAAAATGAGGGTGAATGAATTAGGGCCAAGGATATTTAAAGGCAATTTGTGAAGTCCCTTAATTTCCCTTGGTTTGGTTTTGGTTAAAGTGTGAGGAGGAGGGGCGATTTTGGCAACACAATTTGTTGCATGGGTGGTGTTTAGCAAAGGGGACAAAGAGGAGTGAATTAAGGAACTAGGTCTCCTTAGGTTTAGTTACTCTTTGGTTTCTAGTTAGGGTTTCCTACCCACTTAGTTTCCTCATGGTTCTAACCTTAGTCTCTAAGCTTCTTATTTTTTTTTTAAATAAATGAAATCATGGCATGCATATTCATACATACACACGTATCACACACATAAACACACATACATGCATTATCTTTTTATTTCCTAATTAATTCTATTTTAAAACATATAATCACCACTTCACATAATAATTCAAATATTTCAAGGAATCATATTCACACAATCATACATTAAACACGTATCAACCAACACATAGGTTTAGAAAACAAATCTCTTTTTCATAAAAATACCCTTGTTTAGAAATCACCATTTCTTTAAGGCATAAAAATATCCAACATATAATTATTTCTCAAAACTCCATTTTAAAACTCATAACATCATTTCATGAAACCATTTCTTTAAAATCACTCATCATTTAAAAACGTGAATTAAGAAATTCATTTAAGAAAATACTCTTTCGAAAACACTTCTCTCAAAATTAAATCTCTTTAGTATTTAAATTAATACTAGGAATTTGCGGGGTGTTACAATTCACATGCTTCAGGCAAAAGGGACTGATACCGGGTTTGATAAACAGGAGGCAACGGATTATCATCTCTCAAGATAATCTGAACCCAATGCATATATTTGATGTTGCCAATTGCCCATATGCGAGGAGTTGATGGCGGTTTAGTTCTATATGGTAAAAACGTCATACACTCTCCAATAGTATTCGGATGAGATGGTATTGACACCAAGGCCACGTTATACTTTGAAGTAATAGCGTGACCCAAATTCGGTATAGTCAACCACTTGTGCTTCGATACCGCACCAACTTTGTCCATGTATAACCTGTCCATACACTCGTTGTAACGTTGAATGCCACCCACTAATTCTATGTAGAGATCTTTTTGCTCTTTCATCTCATTGATAAATCTAGACGCATCAACATCCAACTTTCCTAATCCCGATAATGATACATAGAGATACACCAGAATCCGCAGTTACCATCATCGGTAACATCATGTATAGACCGAATATGTAGTTGTATCACAGAAGGGGCCAAGAACCCATGAACCGGAATTCTTGCAATGGATGTTTGTGTGGCCTGCGAAAGTGGATCATTTTCTGACTTTGACTTCGTCATCGACTTCTTCTTCGATGATTTCGGTTTATCCGTACTGTCCAACAACGTATCCACAAGAGAATCCACATGCTCCCAATACAAAGGATCGCGCTTGGTGTTTACCATTCTTCGAAACCCAAATAACCAGGTACAGTCAGGTACGATTCAGAATAGTCTGTATTTGGTAGCCCTTCAAATTTGAAAAAATGGTTTTATATTAATTTTTTTTCCAGTTAAAACAAGTTCAAGAGAATTTTATTAAGGAAATGTTATTTAGTGCAGACATTCATATCAGTTTAGAAAATATTTACAAGCTTTGGATTAGTTTGTTTCCCAAAAGATAACCCCTTTCCCAAAAGATAAAGTAGTCCTAGGCTAATCTGGTGCTACGCTTTTAACACCCAAAACATTATTTACATTTTTACAAAAAAGTGGTACATCATATCCAAAATACTTGGCCCAGAACATGATTCAAACCCCACAACTATAACCTACTCTCCCTGGGAGGGAGAGGACTCCTGCCCAGCCTGCAAAGGTGTATACTCAGTCTCGATACCTGTGTAAAAATAGCAAGGAGGTGAGCATTACACAATACTTAGAAAATACATTCTAAACAGACATAGAGAATAACTAAGTTACTTATAATTAGCTCTTAACTTAAGTCTTATCCTGCTCATATCTTCCCTTGGCTACATTTCATTTTCATTTCCTTGCCTCTTTATTCACTACATTTTCTATAATACTTTCTGTTCATTCCCAACCTTTCCTATCCTTCACTCAATTTGTGTAACATCCCAATTTTTATTTATTTATTTTTTATTATCTATTTAGTTTCCAAGCGTAAATTAGAACAATAAACCGCTTAGAAAGAATATAATTATGCCCAGGAATAGATGAGGCAATGGAGTAGGACCACTTGTGATATTGTGAAGTAGTTAGGAAGCTTAGCAGAGGACAAGAGGGTGAAAGATGGGGAGAAACAAGCATAGGAGCAGCCAAGGAAGGCAGATCCGGCCCTGGGCAATGGCGGCGACGGTTCGTTCTGGCCAGAGGGAGTGGCGAGTCGTGGTGGTCGGTGGCGAAGGGAGGGGGGACGGCTCGCGATTCTACACGCCTCGAGAGAGAGAGAGGGAGAAGGCGACGGCGATGGTGGTTGTTCGGTCCGGGGTGGCATCGTGAGTCGTGGTTGTTTGGTGGTCCAAGCTCGCGATTCGTGAGTAGCGCGACTGATGGAGCTTGGTTTTGTGGCGACGGAGGCGGTGGAGCGAGAGAGAGCTGCGATGGTGGTGGTTGAAGGCGTGGTCGATCGTGACAAGGCCAAGAGAGAAAGCGATCGTGAGGGAGACAGAGAGTGCGAGATAGAGAGGCTAGGAGAGAGAGAGGTTGCGCTCGACGGCGCCGGAAGCTAGGTGGGTAGCGGCGCGAACAGGAACCGGTGGAGGGAGGAGGGATCAACGAGAAGAAGGTGTGTATGGGTAAGGGGCGGCGGCTGTAAGGTGTAGAGAAGAAGGAAATTAGGGTTTCTTTCTCCCCTTTAATTTCTATTATTGTTGTATCATAATGTTCTTATTATTATTATTATTATTATTATTATTATTATTATTATTTATTCATTTACTCTTTTTAACTAAAAGAAATACCAATAATAATATAAATTAAGTATCATCTAAATCCTTTTAGGAAAACTACAAGGTAAGAGCTTAGTTATAAATTAGGAGACATAAAATAATTACTTTTCATATTGCATTGAATATATCAAAAGCAAGGTAAAATATAAACATCATATTTTTCTTCAAATAGGGTAGTTGCTTCAATGGATTTACTTTCAAATATAATTAAATATACTTAAGTAATTAACATAATGTAGTTTATGAAAATACTCAACACCTAAATGATTGATTTCAAGAAACAATTATTTAATTCAATAAAACTTATAGTTTATAACGTTAAAAAATCAAATCTCAATATTTCCTAACACTTTTGTAATACTAAAATGGACCTTAATTTGTTACTCCTAAACTTCATTATTGTTATTATTATTGTTAATACCTCAATATTTGGTAGCCCAAATTACAAGGCCCAAATCATATGAGGGCCCAGGAATTGTCAAACAAAAAATAAAGCAATAAAGATACTGAGGAAAGCGCGCCAACTCCAGGAATTGTACAAGGCGACACACGCCCCACGGCGACGGCCACCAAGGCGACACATCCTGATAAGGTACCCAGAAGAAAGAGTAAAGCGTACTGGGGGCGGTGAACGCCATGTGTCGCCTCAAAGCGTCTCAGGTGCCACAGAAACTCGGGGAGAGCATCGCGATGAGCGAAGGCGAGCCGGAAGTAGAAGCCCACGGAAGGTGCAGACATGACCAACCAGAGGCGACGTAGCTGTCCAAAAGCTCTAACGGCTTGCGGAGGAAGCCAGGAGGGATCTTTTAGTCATCCGAAGCAAAGCTGAGGGGAGTAAGACTTGGAGTCCTCTCCCTCTTTGTAATCATCAAATGCCAAAGCCAAGAATGGTAAAGAAGACAAAACTACTGAAAAGATGCTCTGAACACATGATGCAAAGGGTCATTGACCAACAGACAAAGGAGAGTGAGCAATGACCACTGGTCCAAAGCACCACTATAAATAAGAGGAAGAAAAAGGAAAAAGGGGAGCCCTAAAAAGGCCCCGGAGGGGAAGAGGCGACCCCGGGGGTAGAAGGTCGAAAGAGAGGACCCAAGAGGCCGAGAGATACCGGAAGGAAAGAGGAACAATACCTCAGAGAAATAATAATGATAATACAATATACACAAGATACACAAAAGAAAACACAAAGTTCCTTCCTCTGGAACTTAGAGGAAGTATGAGAAAAGAAGAGAAACTGGAAGGAGGAAGATCGCCTAGCAAACACAAGAAACATCACTCCTCCCCTGAAAGCATCCTCTAAAAAGGGGTGCCATGAAGAAGCAAGAGACGGAACGAACAACGAAGGAGGAACAGAAAAGGAGGAAAAGCTGAAAAGCGTGCATCTCCAACAACCACTGTAAAAACCAAGACGAGGGGGTCAGAATACCCAAAGCGCTGCAATCAGTAACGATTGTCACACGGAGGGCGTACAACGAAAAGGAAAGGAAGCTCCCCTTCTGAAACTCAAGATTTAGCAACATAAAAGGAGTGTAAAGCCAAAGCGCACACTCCTTCCTCTGTAAAAATACCACAAATGTGGGAGCCATTTCCTTGTATTAACCCCTCTGTACCTCGTCTCAATATAATAAAAGCCTAAAGCTTCATCAAGATTACGAACCCGTTATCTCTTTTATTTAAACAACCATTATCGCACAAAGCGGTCCGAAACAATTGGCAACTCCACTGGGGAAGCTACGGCTTCCAACCTTGAAGAAAATGCTTCTAGAAGCACTACTCAGGAGACAGTCCCCGAGGGCGCTCGCTGTCACCAACAGCCTCCAACTGAAGAAGCATCGCAGCGACGAAATGCTCTTTCAGGCCAAAGGCGATCTCTTCAAAAGGTGGCCCGTCACCGAAAGGCGAGCTCCCCAGAAGATGCTCCTCAGAGAAGCGATCTCCCTAAAAGGCGTGATCACGAAAGGCGACCGGTTTCGCCCTGATACAAGCTTTCTAAAAGGCGACGAGACTCGTCCAAAGGTGGCATGGATCTTTACGAACCGGCTGACCAGGAAGGCGACGCTTCGGAGGGCGACGACATTTGCCCTGCTTAGCCTCCCAGAGAGCATTCGCACAACTAAAAGGGTGAAAATGCACCCCTACTAACGAAGGCGTCACACGAAGTACGCCCCCGCTGACGAAGGCGCCGGGTGGCAGAAAGGAGAAGCTCAGAAGTGGAGGCGCGGCCAACGAGTTCACACGGAACAACGCCTCATGTTATTTGCACTATGAGCTAAGTACACGCAGTCCTTGACTTAGTTTAATTTATCATTCGTATGCCAGTAAGTCTTTCCATGAATTTGGTAGGTGCGAATCATGACAAAATGAAAGATATATTGTGCCCAACCGCATATGGGTTGCTCTAGGTAGCTACAACATGCTTACTTTGTACATCTATGTCTTAATATGCTTTCGGTAGTATCGCTTTCACATGATATCATGCTCTACGTAGTTGGTTTCATGTCTAAGGTTATCCTGATAGCAATGATTTAACTTCATTTAGTTTACCATGACTGAGAAAAGCATATGTATGATCACAACCATGAATGTTGTCGCTCTGATGTGCATCGAATATTTGATTAGAAAAGTGATAATTAGATAACTCTATACATTTGAATGCTTGCTGTAGAACTGAAATTAGTATATCATACTAGTCATTCTTGTCATTTTTTTTGGCTTAGCCATGGCATGATGCAGAGAAACTGCTTTCATCATGCGGAGACAACATCTAATGTTATAAATTATATGATTTAAATGTTGAGAAAGCATGCTTTAGGAAAGCGTTGCACGAAAACATGACCTCGATAATGTTACATGATGATGCATGATTGATTTTATACATGATTTCCTAGATGCAACTAATAAAACGGACATACATAGCATGAAAATATCCGGAAAATGAAAGTTGTTTATGTAGAAACAGAACTAACCACTTTCTAAAATATGAGAAGTCCTTTGGTGCGCTTTCAGCAAAAAAAAAACATTTTGCATCTCGCCCAATGTAGGCGAGGCGATCAGAAGTAAAGTATCAGAAGGCAAATGGTGAAACAAAAGCAAAGTACCAAGAAAAGAAACGCAACGCACGAGTAGAAAAGATCAATGAAAATCAAGCAATGAGGGAAAAAGTTCACAGAAGTGGGCGAACCCTGAGCAAGATAGTGACATGCATGAAATCCAAAGCCAGAAGGCGAACGTGGAGTCCCGATGGTGAGACGCATGCGAATGTGCATTTGATACAAGCTAACTGACAAGCAAAGGCGAGAAAAGCAAAGTTAAATCAGAAAGCCTCAAGTGAAGCTGCAAAGACGAGATCTGAGGCACGTCAAAAGAAAATAAACAATGATGGAGCCAGAAATCCTGAAGTAAGCCGAAAACAGAACGGTGCCGGTGTCAAAAAGAGAGGGTCTCTAAAAGCAAGTGTTTCAAAAGCTGAAAAAAAAAACTGACGGTGAATTCAAACCAGAAAGGCGAAGGCGACTTCGAAGCCAAAGTGTGCAAAGAAGATATTGCCAAGAAACCAGCCAGCCAGAAGTCGAAAGCGAACCCTAAAGGCGGCAGTAACCACAATCACGAGACGTGCAACTGCAAGGCGCACATTAAAAGGCGTACATGCTACGTGGAGACAAATGCAAGCTTCGTAATGACCAGCACAAGTACAAGATCCGGAGAGTATATTACTCAAAGGCATACTTGAACACTGAAGCATAAAATCATATGCAAAAGCAAGGTGCAAGACAAAATCAAGCTAGAAAGCGTACAAGTGAATGACCCAAAATGGCCTCAAACATAACATGATCAAGGCGGGTTCAATTTAACTAATGATTCAACAACTGCTAAGATAAAGTCCTGACATCATTTCGGTCTACTCTCTCAAGCAAACCAAAGCACCCTGACGAAGAAGTCCATGCATCAAAGCAGAGGCAAACGTGGGTGCAAAGGCCAGAAGTCAGAATTATATAGAAATCCAAGTGCTTACAAACTGATGATACCAAGAAAAGCAGAAAGAAAAGTAGTACCAGTGACGAGAGGTGCTGCAAAGCGCAAGCAGACAGAATTAAAACAATCAATCAGAAGCAGGGAAATGCCTGTGACGAGAAATACCAATGCTAAGGCTCGAAGCGACACTGATGACATGAGGTGTCCCCGGAAAGAGCTCAAATGATACTGATGACATGAGGTATCACTGTAACAAACACCCTCAAACAGGGTCAATAATGCCAGAACGCGAGGTTCAACACTTCAAAAAAAAGAGAAATATCAAAGAAAAAGAGAAAAGGAAGAGAAGAAGAAAAAGAAAAAGAAAAAGAATAGTGTTGAACCGTACCGCGGGCACAAGCGCCTTATCGCGGAACCCGGATAGACCTCCTGAAAAATTTCTGGGACAGACGCGGGCGAAGTACGCCATATCGTGAGGCTAGAAAAGGTCCCGGGAAACAAGGGCGCTAGTCTTAAACGTGGGCGGAAAAATCTGTAAAAGAGGTTGGCTAACGCAAGATCCAAGGCGATCCGTTAGTTTACAAAGCCCCAAAGCGGCAAAGCCCCAAAGTGGCAACTGAAAAAAAAAAGCCCCAAAGTGGCAACTGAAAAAAAAAAAGGAAGAAGGCCCCAAAGTGGCAACTGAAAAAAAAAAAGAAGAGAGAGCCCCAAAGCGGCAAAGGCCCAAAGCGGCAACTGAAAAAGAAAGAGAGGAAGAAGAAGAAGGAAAGCCCAAAAGCGGCAACTGAAGAGCCCAAGGCGGAAAACTGGAAAGTCCAAAATGCAATTGAAAGAAAGAGTCCAAAGCGACAAAATCTGTGGAGCATGCCCAACGTGCACCTTGAGAAAAATCTTGGCACCAATGACATGAGGGGCCATCAAAATCTGCAAGCAAGTTTGAAGCGCCCTGAGCGCGCTCCAAAAAAAAAGTGGAGAGGGGAGGAAGGAAACCTTCCTTGGGCACCAATGACATAAGGGCCCCTGTTGTAAAACCTTCCTTGGGCACCAATGACATAAGGGCCCCTGATGTAAAACCTTCCTTGGGCACCAATGACATAAGGGCCCCTGTTGTAAAAAAAAAAACGGAACGAAGAAAAGAAAAGAAAAAGAAAAGAAGAGCTGTGCGCTATCAGAATACTTGAAGAAGAGGCACCAAAATTAAGAAGTGCAACAAACACGAGTGCAGTGGCAAGAAATTACATTCATAAGACGAAGTTCAAGCTACAACTGCCAAAGCGACGAAGTCAGCAAAGCGCACGAGAACAAAAGTGTAAAATCCAAATGCAAACCTCAGGCGCAAGGTGAATAACAACAACAACAACAACAACAACAACAACAACAACAACAAAAATGATGAAAAGACAAAGACAAAGCATGCATAAACACTTTCAAAGTAGCAGCAAACGTACAAAGTAGAATCCAAACTTGAGAAACACATACGAAAGGCATCATAAATCCCAAGGTACAAATCCAAAGGCAATAAAGCAACAGAAGTTAAGTTCGAACAAAGTCATACGAATCATGGAACAAGCGACAACCAAAAACCATAATCTGGAAAGCAGAATGTCAAAGTAACAGCACAAATGGCAAAACAATGCCTACATGAAGAAGAGAGAAGTCAAAGAAGTGACCCTGCAAACTTCCTCATAAGAATACTTTGTGTTGGCCAAATCACTAATTTCCTGATCAAGAGCCTCCAATTCAGTGGTTGCTTGGTCGAGCTGGGAAGAAAGCTCTTTGATGCGAGACACCAAAGGAGCACGGCGCTCTTGCAGAGCACGCTCAGCATCAGCCAATTCAGCGTCATCAAATGGAGGGCGCAAACTTTCGAAGCCAGCATTGGCATTCTCGAGCCAAGGACCAGAATAATGTTGGAACTGAAGCGTGTACAAGCAATCCAAGATCTCAGCCTTTTCCTCCCATGGCAAGTCATCTATGTCAACTGAGCGGACCAAATGCAACATCCGCAATAGAGTTTGAGAACCGGACTCCTGGAAAAGGCGAGGAAGCGAAGCCGAAGGGGGAATCAAGGAAGTATGAGCACGCAAGAACGAATCAATCAAGGCCTGATCATCTGCAGAAAATGAACCTGCAAAAGCACATGGCAACATATGCAGAAATAATGAGACAAGAACACAAAAAGAGATAAACCCCACTTGAGTCAGGCGAAGAAAGAAATACTTACAAACTAAAGAAGACCCTGGAGAAGCGGAGGCGTGACTTGCCCTCACAGCAGGAGCCTTACCCTTATCAGCCAAAGAAACAACATATGCACTGCTTCTAGGGGCAAGGCGCTCTCCAGTTGGGGCCTCAGCAGCAGTAGCAATTTGGCTCTCTGAAGGGGCAGGGACATCAACTTCAGCACCTGCCTCACCGAACAAGTTCTCAGATCTTGGAACATCAGAAACAAGCTCATAAATGATGTCTACGGCGGCAATACCTGAAGGGGCCTTCAAAGGCACACCCTTGGGAGAGACAGGGACACTCCTTGGAGTGCCAACAGGAGACATTAAAGAATCGAAATCATCACTGGAAGTGGAATCAGAAGGGGCAACACCCCCACCAGTTGAAGGCTGATAAAAGAGGTCCATAAAATCTTCATGATCGGAAGCAAGTGAAACAGCAGGAGCGTTCTCAGGAAACTGGGATGAAGGCGACGCCGATGAATGACCATCAGCACCACCTGCACTCAAAAGAAAAAGAGAAAAGAAAAGAGAAAAGAGAATCAGTGATGTTATGAAAACTGTCCAAGCAAAACAAAGTGAAAAGACTAGAAGAAAGTAAAAGAACAAGAAATGAAACCTGAAGAGTGATCTCCAGCGCCACCAGGAGCGTCATGAGATAAGAAAGAGTCACCCGAATTGGTTTCATCAAGTTCATCTTGGACCAAGTCTACATGGACTGGGGAAGAGGGAGCAATGCGGATACCAGAAGAGCGCAAGCGGCTGGACCGGCGAGTAGGAACAGCCGCAGCTGCCTTCCTCTTCTTACGAGATGCGGCGGCGCTGCTACTACCGCCTTGAGCAAGAGATTTAGAAGTAGAGGGACCCTGTGAGGTAGTCTTCCTTTTGCTTCGTCTGGGGGCAACAGAAGGAGACGCAGCAACCCTACGACCGGGCGAAGCTCCCTCAGCTGAAAATAAAAACAAGCAAAGTTAAATGCAAAGCAAGAAAAAGAAAAGCAACAAAAACGAAAAATGGTCAAGATGCTTACCAGCGGCTTTCCTCATAGAAGTGCAAAAATAAGGGTCGTTGTGAACTATAGGCAGCAAGGAAGGAACAGGATGCAAAGAAGAAGCTTCAAAATCCCGAAGATGTTGCAGGATGTCCTCATGATAAGTGAGCCAAGAACGTAAAACACCTCCAATGCGGGAGGAAGAAATATAAGCAAGAGCAATATCAGAAATTCCGGGGGCTGCACCGAAGAGAAGTGCTTTGACCAAGTCTTCCACGGGGGCCTGCTCAATGTCAAGAACGCAAGGGGCTTGATCGTGCCCAAACTGTCTGGCCACTCGATCAGGGCGATAAACACAAGGCCAAAGGGCCCCGCCGTGAGCACTCCTGCTGTCCAAAGGGACAAAACCAGGCAAGCGGCGAACTGATAAAATCAATCTCCATAGATCATAAACCCCCTCAAAGGGGGTGGCAGCATTGTTTCTTGTGGTAAAAGCCTCTTCGTCATAAAGAGGATGCGGGAGGTCCGAGTAAGGGCGAAACAAGAACTTGTCCTCTCAATCAATGAGAGAAATTAGGGGTTCTCTTGGAGATCCTCTCGTCCAACACCAGGAACGAGGATCCAAACCAGCAGCACCAGTGGAAAGGGGAAGTTTGGCGGGGCCATAATCAGGAAAACGTTCAAACAAAAAATACTGAAGAAAAGTCAAGTCGACATAAGAGTTGATTGCAAAGCGCCCATGAGAAATGCGCATCTGTACTGATACCTGGTCTAGGCGGGCGTACAAACCGCCCAAGTAAAATGAAGCAAGGGGAAGGCGTGTACCTTCCGCCAAGAGACAAGCAAAGAGAAAGACGCATGGGCTTACAAACTCCCATGGAGGTCCCGGAAACACGTACCTACTAAGCCAGAAAGCATTAAAGGCGGCGCGGCAGAGGCGCGAATCTGTGACAGGCCCGGATTGGAATTTACCATCATGAAAATCACCAAAGAAATAACGAATCCAACTAGCAAAGGTGTACTTAACGGAGCAACGTTGATTCACCCTTCGGCTCCTAGGAACTAAGTTCCCAGTACCTCTCACCCGTTGGGAAGAAGAGCCCTTTGCATACGAGGCACGCCTTCGCCTGAAGAGGTCCCGAGAATACTTGGCGCTTAGAGCCGAAGCGGCTTTCAGCTGCATTGACAACTCAGAAAAACGTTCATCAACGTTCTCCACATCAAGGTCTGCATCTCCAAAAGAGGGAAGTCCAAGGAGTACAACCACATCTTCAAGCGTTGGAGTGAACTCCCCCCACGATGTCAAGAAGGTATGGGTGGAAGAACACCAGCGCTGCACCAGCATCAGCAAATCACTAGGCTTGCGGTTAGCACCAAGCCGAGGTGACGCCTTGACGGCGGCAACAATCCCTACCTTCTCCAGAATGGCCACAAAAGCGGCATCGGTGGCAAAAACGTGATCGACCCATTCTTGCCAGCCATTGGTACCTCACACTCGAACATTAAAGTTCATATCTACCCAAGGGAACTCCGAACGGCGGAGACAGGAACGGAGCAACGAAGAGCCCAATGCGCATTGGCCCTTATCGTAGGAGGAAGAAGAGATGAGTTCGGGGTCCTCCTCGGAAACCACCATGGCCTTGGAAGACGAGCCAACAACAAAATCGCCCGAGTCGGGACCAGAGGGCGAGTCCGCCTTCACCTCTGAGGCCCAGCGGCGGTATCCTGGTTCAACAGGGTAAGAGTGGGGGCAAGGAAGCTCTTGCATGAAGCAATAGGAGATGAGGCCTGGAAGTTGAATCTCCTCCTCGGAGCTCGAGGAAGCGCTTTCAACCGCAGAAGGGGCAATGGCCTTCGATTTCGACATGACGATAGTAAACGAAAGAGAAGGGCAAACAGAAGAGAACAAGAAAGCAGAGAACAAAGAAGTAACGGGGGAAGTTTTTTCAGAGAAAGAAGTTTCAAGACACGAAGGAGAAAGAGAACGAGTGGAAGTAAAAAGAAAACTGAAAGGTCTGAAGAAGTTTTGAAAGTGTGAGTAAAGGAGGGAACGTGGGGAAACGTGTAAGTGCCAAAGCTGAAGGATATTCGCCTTCTCCCCCTAACGACACGTGGAACACAGCAGAAGAATAGGAGGGAAGAAAACCAAAAGACTCACCAGTGGAGGGCCCGTTGACAAGACCCCATTGGATGTCAGAATTTAAGACAAAAACTGCCAAGTAACCAATAAACTAGAGGGGGTGCAAAACAGGCACCCGCGATGCGGAGGCGTCACCTTCTGTACGCCTTCCCCAGAAAAACGAAAGCAATACCTGGAGAAATAACAAAAGGTGAAGAACGGGGAATACGAAGTCGAGAAAAGAAGACACAAGCAAAGAAAACACAAAAATAGGATTTGCACTGAGAAGGAAATTCTTCCCCTCTCACTGCAAAGGGGGCAATTGTTGATACCTCAATATTTGGTAGCCCAAATTACAAGGCCCAAATCATATGAGGGCCCAGGAATTGTCAAACAAAAAATAAAGCAATAAAGATACTGAGGAAAGCGCGCCAACTCCAGGAATTGTACAAGGCGACAATGCCCCACGGCGACGGCCACCAAGGCGACACGTCCTGTTAAGGTACCCAGAAGAAAGAGTAAAGCGTACTGGTGGTGGTGAACGCCATGTGTCGCCTCAAAGCGTCTCAGGTGCCACAGAAACTCGGGGAGAGCATCACGATGAGCGAAGGCGAGCCGGAAGTAGAAGCCCACGGAAGGCGCACACATGACCAACCAGAGGCGACGTAGCTGTCCAAAAGCTCTAACGAAGCAAGACTTGGAGGGGAGTAAGACTTGGAGCAAAGCTGAGGGGAGTAAGACTTGGAGTCCTCTCCCTCTTTGTAATCATCAAATGCCAAAGCCAAGAATGGTAAAGAAGACAAAGCTACTGAAAAGATGCTCTGAACACATGATGCAAAGGGTCATTGACCAACAGACAAAGGAGAGCGAGCAATGACCACTGGTCCAAAGCACCACTATAAATAAGAGGAAGAAAAAGGAAAAAAGGGAGCCCTAAAAAGGCCCCGGAGGGGAAGAGGCGACCCTGGGGGTAGAAGGTCGAAAGAGAGGACCCAAGAGGCCGAGAGATACCGGAAGGAAAGAGGAACAATACCTCAGAGCAATAATAATGATAATACAATATACACAAGATACACAAAAGAAAACACAAAGTTCCTTCCTCTGGAACTTAGAGGAAGTATGAGAAAAGAAGAGAAACTGGAAGGAGGAAGATCGCCCAGCAAACACAAGAAACATCACTCCTCCCCTGAAAGCACCCTCTAAAAAGGGGTGCCATGAAGAAGCAAGAGACGGAACGAACAACGAAGGAGGAACAGAAAAGGAGGAAAAGCTGAAAAGCGTGCATCTCCAACAACCACTGTAAAAACCAAGACGAGGGGGTCAGAATACCCAAAGCGCTGCAATCAGTAACGATTGTCACACGGAGGGCGTACAACGAAAAGGAAAGGAAGCTCCCCTTCTGAAACTCAAGATTTAGCAACATAAAAGGAGTGTAAAGCCAAAGCGCACACTCCTTCCTCTGTAAAAATACCACAAATGTGGGAGCCATTTCCTTGTATTAACCCCTCTGTACCTCATCTCAATATAATAAAAGCCTAAAGCTTCATCAAGATTACGAACCCATTATCTCTTTTATTTAAACAACCATTATCGCACAAAGCGGTCCGAAACAATTATTATTTCAATCTATTATTATTTTTGAAATTATATTAGGGCCAAAATTCGGGATGTTACATTTCCAAACAATTATTTATTTTTTTTAAGAGTACTTTAAAAACATTTGGTAGTATATAAGTAAGAAAAATATTTTTATTTTCCATGTTTGACTTTCTTGTATTAGGATTCATAATTATTACCTTTGAACAATGATTAACAAAAACGAATTTAGAAAGTTTAAAACCTTCATTTATCATATAAAACTAATAATTGTTAGTGGTATAGATAACATACATAATGTTAGCATGAGCATGACTCGAAGTCAAATCTTGGCAATTGCGCCTACTTCTTCCTTAGAATATGAAAAAAAAAATTGCGTATAAAACAATTATAATGCTAAATACTTGAAAAAAATTAATTCAATAACATACAATGTTAAGCGAATTGTTAATAACCACTAAAAGATGAAGGGAATTGTGATTTACGATCAAGTTCGGAGTTGTCGATATTTAGTAAACTTAAAAGGGATAGTGTAATATACTCATAATTTTATACATAAATGTATGATTACATTTCAACTAGTTTTTAATGCTCTTTTTATTAAAAATATATTACTCCATTCGGTCTTTATTATAAGTCCCTTTGACTAATTTTCACATTCTTTAAGAAACTAAGTTAATATTGTTAGTGGTATTGGAAATGTAAATATTTGGTATACTTTTTCAAAAATACTCCTATGATTATTATTGAGAATCTAAAAAGTGTTGAGTAAATAGGGGTGTTTGTGGAAAAGAAGTAATTAATGTCATTGGAAGTTGGAAATGAGGCTTATATTAAGGACAAAAAAAAAGTCTTCAAATGAGGCTTATATATAGGACCGGAGGGAGTATTAACTATTTTTTTTTAATTTAAATGTAATTATGTGATTATGTTTATTATGTAAAAAAAAAATAATTATGTTTATTAATATTTAAACATGTATTCTGAATTGTTGTGTGAAGATTGTGGTTGTGTTTGGTAAGACAAGCTTATAGCTTATCTGGTAGTGTTATGGACCGCATCCTTCATACCGGCATTATACCGGTAAGAGGCCTTAGTGGCCCAATCCCATACATACCGGCATATCGGTAAGAGGCCTATTTGGACCAATTCACTCATACCGGCATACCAGCATACCAACACACCAGCATATCGGTATCATCCCCCAACAATCCGATGTCCACTATTGGACCGTTATACTAGTAAGACGTCAGCTGCACGTGTTAGGGAATCCAAGGAATCGTTTTACCTTTGAGCATTGGATTTTGCACGTTATGATACCCGCCATTACGCTTTGTCGTTAACAGGAACTCCGCCTGTCTCATGATGGCAGCAAGCAACACCAATAATGCAGGTATGCCTATATAAGTTTGGTAAGACAAGAAGGTACGTATCGTACTTGTTCACACAGACACACACAACACCCAAGTAAACGACCAGAGTGTGGGTATCTTGGTATTTAAGGTGCCCTTCTTACATCTGATATCAACAGGTATAATTGTTGGATACTTGGCCGGATAGTCCAAGTCCAATAATCCTATGACAGTACAGGTACCTTTTAGCTTATTGATCAGGTCAATAAGCTACTAGAGCTGTTTGGTGAAAAAAAAAAATAAAAGAAGCTTATAGCTTTCAAAAATGAAGCTTATAGCTTTTAAAAGCTAGCTTTTAAAAAGTTTCATCAGGTAGCTTTGAGAAAAAAATAAGAGCTTTCAATAAATCATATCTCAATTTTACCTTTTTTTTACTAAATTATATTATTATTTACTACCCTTTTAAGTAATTTAACAAGTTTAAATTAGTTTCACAACTAGTTTTGTCAAACAGCTCTAGTTCAACAAGCTAGCTATACAGCTATAAATTTTCAGCCATAATCCCACAACTATAAGTTATTTTCACAACTATTAGTTATAAGCTCAAAACTATCAGTTACAAACTCACAACTATAAATTAGATTTGTCAAACATTCCTTATGTTTTTGAACATATTGATAGTGGAGGTGTATCACAATTTCAACTTCTTATGTGACGAATTTCAAAATTAACTACACAAATTAGGCATATTGACATAAATTTGGTAGGTATATATGGATTTTTGGGTTGTTTCAAATACTATGTGCCATATATGTTACACAAATCGTTCATTTTAGAGTATGATTTTGTGAAGACCAATCATTTCCAATTAAATTAACTAAATTAATCCATTTTCTTAATGGACTTGAAATCTTCTAAATAGTTCCTATATTTAGGGATGGACGAGTATAAAGGAAATAAGGATATTTGAGGAAAAGATGTAATTAATAACATCGAAAATTGAATATGTTTAGTAAAATATATATTACCTCCTTCCCATTTTATATTTTATTTTAGCATTTTCAATTTATTTCAAATTATTTATTGCTTTAAAAATTCTATGATACATTAATTAATTTTTTTAAATTTTAACTTTATTTTTAAACACTTTGAAATATATGAAATATGCAGTAATTAATATAGTGTGAGAATAATATAATGAAATTGTTTTATTCTTTTCTTAAAGATTAAATAATTAATAAGTGATTTTCTTAATTCGTGTGAAACTCCCAGAGTTATAAATAAATGGTAACGAGTAAAACCCTTTTAATGTCTAATCTTTATATCAAGTAGGGGTATAAGTGATCCGGTCTCAGACCGCGAGACCGATGAGACAGGACCGGACCAAACTGAAAAATATGGTCCGGTCTGATCTTATGGTCCGATCCGGTCTCAAATATTTGGGACTATCCTATTATGGTCCGGTCCATTATATTTGGATTTTTCAGACCACAAAAACTGGACCGGATCGATTATGTTTATATGAAAAAAAATGCTATGCTACTATCTAGGCCCAACAGTCTCAAGCCCAAATCTACTAAGTCAAATGTTGTAACCCTAATCAATTCTTCATTTCTTCTTCATCATTCTCCAATCTTCATCCTCAGCTGCCTTTTCATTCTCCAAGCCTCCGGTTCGTCAGCCACTTCTTCATGTTCGTCGACCTCTCCAAGCCGTCGCGCCGCCAAGATGCTCATGAACCTCTCCTCTAGTTCGTGAAATCTGCGAGCACCTCACTCAACAAGGTCGTTGGTTAGTGGTCGTCGCTCCCTAGCCGTCAACACCGTCACCTCCATCGTGGACCCGATGAAGGCCGAAATAGTCGATCTCCGCGATATCAAGTTGGGCTCCTTGGCCGTTGACGCCATCACCTCCGTCGTGGACCTGAAGAAGCCCAAGATCGTGAAGAAGCTCTAATTTTTCTGCAGTTTTCAATCCTCCTCTGCTGTAAATGTAATGTTGTATGTATTGGTCTGTTATTTGGACTTTGGTGTGTCTGTAATGCACAATATCTTCTCTTTTGGCCATGAAGTATGACTGAAACTCCTCCTCAACTTGGTAATAAAATTATTTTTCCTTATAAAAAAAAATATTGAAGAAGCTCGACGGCACCATAGATGTTCATGTGTTAACGTGGTGGAGTTATTTGATGTGTAAATTGATGACCTATTTACCTAAAAGAGCAGAGTTTTTTTTTTTTTTTTTTTTTTATATTTTTGAATTAAGTTAAATTTTTGCTAAATGGTCTGAATAGACCGAACCGGACCAGACTAAATGGTTCGAATCGACTTTGGTCCGATCCAATCTTTGTATGTAAAAAATGTTTGGATCAAACCAGACCGGAGCATATAAATTTAATTGAATCAATTCCAAATATCCATCAAAGATCGGACCGGTCCGATCCGGTCCGTTACACCCCTAATATTATCAAGGATCGAGGAGCATGAGTATGTTTCTTTTGTTGCTTTTATTTTATTACTCCCTTCGGCTCGACTCGAATTATAAGTAATTTTAACCACTTTTACGCTTATTAAGAAGATTAGTTGATTGTATTTAATTTTCTTAAATTTTTAAAAATAGAGGTATTTTTGGAAAGTAGTATTGAGAATGAAACAAAAATTAATTAAGATTATAATTTTATAGAGATGTTTTAGGGAAGTGACATTGGGAATGAAACAAAATTTAATAAAGTTAGTTAATTTTGCTTATATTTTAAACTAAGAGTAGCATGTTTTTTGTTGCTTATAATTCGAGCCGGAGGGAGTATATTATTATTTTTATATTTGCGGTGTGTCCGTCACAGGGCCGTGAAGTGCCTGGTTTGCGAAGCATGAATCTTATTCCATGATGTTTTACGAAGAAAGACACCCTTTTAGACATTATCGTTTCCTCTAAGCACTCATTCTATTCAGCTTCAAAATTTTCTAGAGTTGCAGAGGCAATAAGAGGCATATCAGAAAATGGAACATTCCGGTTCTGCAAGAACAGAGCACATGAAGAAGGAAAAGGAAAAGAAAGAAGTGATTCGGTTAGAGCGTGAATCCGTCATTCCGATTCTGAAGCCTAGAATCATCATGACATTGGCCAACCTTATTAGTATGTTCTTATCTCAACCTTTTTCTTTCTTTCTTTCTTTCACATAAATATTCCAGCCTCAGAACTCGTTTCTTTGTGGTTATTTGTGTTAGATAAATAAAAATTAAGAGCTTTACTTTTTGAACCCGTTGTTTACTCAATGACCCCCATTTTTTCCGCCTTATACAAGGCGGAAGTACATTTTTCCGCCTTATACAAGGCGGTAGTGTAAAATTATCATATTTTTTCCGCCTTATACAAAACGGACGTGCAAAATTATCATTTTTCCGCCTAGAAAGAGGCGGAAAAAACTGATAATTTATACTACCGCCTTGTATAAGGCGGAAAAATACACTACCGCCTTATATAAGACGGAAAAATGGGGGCCGATGAATAAACAATGGGGTTCAAAAAGTAAAGGTCAAAATTAAAACCATTCACGGGACTTCACCCTACAGCTTAAGCTTTTTCGAGAATTATTTGGTTCTTGACAATTTGTTGTCTAGAGACTCGAGCACGAAATCGCATGCATTTGGCCGATAACGTTAAATGATTACATAATTTTGTGTGCCATACTCCCTCTCTGCCACAATGATGGTAAAAAACGATACTCTCTCCCGTCGTGTATAAGTCCCTTTAATGATTTTTCTTTGGCCCTTAATATCTCATTTCCAAATTTCAATAACATAATTACTTCTTTTTCACAAACATTCTCAATAATAATCATAGGAGTATTTTTGAAAAAATATACCAAATATTTACATTTCCAATATCATTAATAATTAATGAAAAGAAATTAAAATGGTTTATAATAAGGACTAGAGGGAGTAAAACTTTTTGTCATGATTTTTGTGAAAATTAGTCAAAAGGGCTTATAATAAGGACTAGAGGGAGTAAAACTTTTTGTCTTAAATTAAAGTTAAAGTAATTAATGAAAAAATTTTGAAATTGTAAACATTGGTTGATTAATGCAAAATGTATTAAATTAATTGTTTGATATGTTAGACAAATCATTATCTTTATTTATGCATTAAATGCATAATTTTTTGTTTATTAAATGCATAATTGTTTAATTATGCATTAAATGCATAATTTCTTGAGTTTTGAAATTATTTTAGCATCTTTGTAGGACGGATGGAGGGAGGCTTTTATAGAGTGAGTTTGTCTATGAAATAAATAAAAGGCAAATGCTAACAAGTGCACACTTGTTATCAAGCCAATTATAATAAAAATTTATTTAAATTTGCATTTTTTTATTTTCGAGAAATGGAATGATGTGCAGTGAAGTGTATGCCCCTGATTTGATCAAATGCATGTCTCAGTCTATTAAGCAAGGAAACACTGATACTTCATACTTGTCGCCGTATCGTGTCCAATACGTGTCGTGTCCCGTGTCAGACACGTATCCATTTTAGACACTTTTAACCATTTACTTTAACATTTTATATTTTTTTGCCGTATCGCTGTGTCCCATATCGTGTTGTATCCGTGTCCCCTGTCGTGTCGGTGCTTCCTTGCTATTAAGTGATTTAAGAGCCCATACCCTTGTTACTCAGTTAAAGACTTTCATTTTAGATTAGCATTTGTAGAAAGTGGTGATATGCTTATCAATCCATGTGTCCGCATAGCCACATAATACCTCTCACCTGTGTACACAACAATTTCTTTGTTGTCCTTTTTGAAATCATAAAATTGTTATTTTGGGTGCCAAGGTTGGTTTGGCTGGTTAGGATCAAAGCACTTTGGTTAAAAGAGCTTTGCTTCAATTACCAGTGCTACCAATCTCTCTTACTAGGTGATCCAGAAGACACTGAAAACTCTCAGGTAGCATGTTTTCTTAAATATTTTTGGGTGAAAGTCCCCATCTTAGGTATGTAAATTTGTAAATCACCTTCTGGTATGAGCAATGTTGTTGGAACATAGGATTATTTTTGTGTAGGGGAGGGGCAGTGGCCAGTGAGTGTTACCTTTTCACCTTCAAAAAAAAAAAAAAAAATGGCATGCAATTCTTTAATATTGCCTATCATGCATATAATTTAATTATACAATGCATTTATGGAGTTCAAACTTTGCTGTTTTGATATAGATGAAATAAAATAGAAACAATTTTGCTCCTTCCCTCCTCCCAAGCTGCTATTCTCTTCATGTATTTGAGTCCTTTTGGTTACTTTGTGCAGAACACACTTCTGATCGAGCTGAGTTTTTGAAGCTTTGCAAGAGAATAGAATATACAATTCGAGCTTGGTACCTTCTACAGTTTGAGGACTTAATGGTATTCTCATTTTCTTAACCATTTTGAGATAATACTAAGGATATGTTTGAAATCTGATTTTATTTGGCCTGCAGCAACTCTACTCCCTCTTTGATCCTGTATCCGGGGCAAAGAAGTTGGAACAGGAGAAGCTAACTCCTGGAGAAATTGATGCACTTGAACAGAATTTCTTGACGTACCTATTTCAGGTATAATTAGTCTGAATAATGGCTTTTGTATACAAATTACTTTGGCACTAGATTCGATGCAATGTGAATGGCAGCTTGATTATCACAGCAAAGTTTAATAGGTAGAGGCCCCTTTATACAAAAAGTGATGAGATTAAAACTTCAAAGCTTTAATTTTGTAAACATTTGGGGCATCAAAAGTGTAAAGCTTAAGAAGGCATATGGCGGCATATAGTGAATAAGATTTACATTAACAAAATATTTGGGGAATGGCAGAAAGAGAGCAGCACTGCATACATATTTTAAATATTTGTTTTTATGGTATCTGAAGATTCTTTGATTCATCATGAAGGTAATGGAAAAGAGCAACTTCAAGGTCACAACTGATGATGAAATTGATGTTGCACTCTCTGGACAATATCTTCTTAATCTTCCCATCATGGTTGATGAATCTAAGGTTTGCAACTACTATTATGTTGTTTAATTCATAATATTGAACTTTGTAACCCATAGTGTCCAAGCACAATATATATGCAGCATGTTACTCGGGATGCTTGGTTTGGTTCATAACAGTCACTGCTCTGTGTTTTTGCTGAATATAGCTTGACAACAAACTTCTGAAGAAATATTTTCAACAGCATCATTTTGATGACCTTCCAATTTTCTCTGATAAGGTATGGCTTTAAATCAAGTTTAAGGAGTACTTATCCACCATTATGTTGATTATTTTATTCTTTTCATTGGGAATTGTTTTGGCAGTTGGTTTTGAATAAGATAAGTTCAAGAGATGCTGTATGCTACACTTGAGTTTATGAAACATCGTCATTCATCTGATTGAAAATTTTTCTTTCGATTTTGGACACTGGACAGTGTCTACATTGGTATAAGATCTGTTTGCTTTTTATTGCCAATCTAGTTTGAAACTGCTAAGGCCTTAAGGGGTTGTCAAATGCTCTGATAATTTTCCGTACCTATGATCTTTCTGGTGGTGATACTCATTCAAGTGAGCAACATGAAAAAAAGGACAAGTTGATAATCTAGGTTTATTTCCAAACTTTCAAATTCCTAACATTATTCTCCATCTCAAGAAGTGATTAGTAATTAAAGATGACATGATCTTATACTGAAAAAATGGTTGACATGATCTTATAGTACTTTTTTTTTGTGTTTTGAGATGTTAAAGCATCTTTCTAGATCCAGTTTTGCAAAGTAGAATTTTGTTTCTTGTTTTATTGATTCATTTTGGACAAAAAGTCTTGCTTATTTAAAACATAATGGAAACTGGAAAGTGAGGGTTGATGATGCCTAAAAACTTGTCTTTGGGTGCTTCTTTCAACACATTTGTTAAAGTAATTTTATATTCTTGGCGGGAAACAAAATGAATCTCATCTTTCTTACTAAGCCAAAACTTATCGAGTTACAAATTTATGATTGTGATGAATATACTATTAGGTAAGTTTGGTATTCAAGTCAAAAAAGTTATGGTGAAAAGATCATGGACTAGATTTCGATACAATTTTATTAATAGAGGTGATCGATGAATTTTTCACCACCATTTTAATCCCCATACCAAACTGACCTTTGAGGTTAACATAGTCATCTAATCCTGAAGATTTGATCTGAAGACTTGGAGTAACTAGAATAAGTAATTCGTTACATCTTTATTTTTTAATGATAGACTGCAGTTTATTTCTCTCTTTTCCATCCTTGCTCTCTCTCTAAAGGCTTATGTATTTTGTTTTGTGGGACTAGAAGAACTTTATTTTTCTCAAGCAAGCAGGATTAAGCCTGCACAATACAAAATGACAATAAGAATAATTGAATTGTTACTTGGTCCTAATCCGTGTGAAATGGCTTGCTAATACATCCTGTTAGTTCAGTATGTTATCTTTCGGCGTGGCATTGGAATTGATCGAACAACTGATTACTTTATCATGGAGAAAGTGGACATGCTCATTGGACGTTTTTGGGCATATCTGTTAAGACTAACTAGGTAAGGAACTCTCACACCGGAAATTGAATTTTATTAATTGATGCTAATGAAGAATCCATTTTGACAAGCCCTTACTCATGATTTGGAAATTTATCTGAACTTTTGTCTAAGAGAAACACTTGAAAAGACGATTGAATTTTTTATCTTGTTGGGATGAATATAGTTAGTATCATCAGCTGTATTTGTAGTGCAAGGCTTTATCCTGGATGGAATCTATATAATGGCTACTCACCTCTGAATGTAGCAGGGTATTAATAGCATGTTTTTTTAGGCTGTGTCCACAAAACTTTAAAACATCTTGTGCTTGCAGGTTGGAAAAGCTTTTATCCAGAAGACCAAAAAGGCATCGTAAGAAAGATCTAAAGAAGGGGAATGAAATTACTACTGAAGAGGTCAAGCAAATTAACTCTGAAGAATATGATGATGACCTATTTGTGGAGCGGATACGTCTTGAAAATATGCCATTGAGGTCTTGCTGCATCTCTATGTATTGTTGATGTTGTTGCTGCTCTTTCTGATGTTCTTTTTATCCCTGTCATTTTTTTTTCTTTCTGAAATATGACTTTTCATAGTGCATTTATACAACATTCTTGCTTAAATGGTGCTTCCTACTTCTGATAATTTATAAGTGCAAGTCCTCAATATTAGAAGTTTCCATTTAATGGAAGATTTAAATTATCATTATTTGCTTAATGTCATGTAAATGTTTTGGTACAAGTTAATTACTTCGGAACCACAGTCATTACAAAAAGCACACCCTTGGAAAATATTTACAATGAACATTTACAAGCTAATAGTTCTCCTGCACCAGGTTGTACCTTCTTTCATCTAAAATACTGGTGCTGGGAGAATTCAATTATGGTGAGAAATGCAGAAAATGATTCACAATGTTCAAATTTCCATGTAGATTTCCATCTATTGAATTGCCTGTGTAACACAACATGTTTTTTCTTGCTAAAACTTCTGAGCTCAGGCATCTAAGTTGAATAAGTTTTAAATATTCGATTATCTTGTTACTCATGTTATTGTTTGCTCCAATTTCCAGTTTCCAGAGTTTGCTGAACAAAAACACAATCCAAGAACCTACATTTGATAGGATAATTGTTGTCTACAGGTAGTTCTGCCTTATGTCCCCAATTTCTACGATACTAATTTGTTAGGATAAAATTCTTCTTTCATGAAGAAAACAGTTCTGACAATTTATATACCTATTTGTTTATCATGAAGAGAAATACTGAATAAGTAGCTATACAAAATATCTTGTAATTATACTTTACTATACATTCCTTTTTAATTTTCTAAGCCGAAATCATAGTTTCTTTAATCATTGCATTGTTATCAGCTATGTGTGAAAAAATGAGGAACTTAAGGTTTGTTGAGAGGACCTGGTTCATGAAAGTAATGCTTGTAATTAATAAATCTGTTGTAGAAAACAATGAATAGTATTCTATTGACTTATACCATGGAAAACTGCTTCAGGCGAGCTAGTTCCAACTCGAAAGCAGAACGAGGTATATTTGTGAAGCATTTCAAAAACATTCCAATGGCTGATATGGAAATAGTTCTCGTGAGTTACCTTATTCGTGCAACCTTTAAAAAATTCCAATCGTTGTGTTATTACCTTATTACCGTCCCCATGACCGTAAGTGATAAAGTGGTTTTGAACTTCTTACTTTACAGCCAGAAAAGAAAAACCCTGGATTGACTCCAATGGATTGGGTGAAATTTCTTGGATCTGCTATAGTTGGGCTGGTTAGTTTTTCAATAACTATTGTGTTCTTATTCTTTGCCAACTTGCACTAATGCACTTAATATGTTTTTCTTCAAGGTTGCTGTAGTTAGTTCTCTTGAAAGGCCCACAGCTGATTGGGGGGTCATGATGGCAGTTCTCTCCACAGTAGTTGGTTATTTTGCTAAGACATACTTCACGTAAGCATGTTAATTGTTCCTTTGCATCAATTATCTTGCGAATTGTACCAGGGTTACTGTGCATAACTCTAAAATTTATGCTCTTTAAAAAAGCATTCAGAGGTGACTGTTCTACCTAATTTAATTGATTTTTTTTTTATGGATTTTCTTACCCTCAGCCAAAAGAGGTTAAAAATAACATTTATACATTAGAAAACTAGATATTTATTACTTAAAAGATGATGGACGTCATTTCCTAAAATCATTTAATCAAATCACTTTTATCTTTTCTGTTTACTATCAAAATGTGAATCAAATCAGGTATTTTTGGAATAAATTCTTGGTGAGCTTAGATGTATTCATGTCGCTAATTAAATCTTGTTTGCATCTACATTCAACATGTTTTTCTACATTCTATAAATTTGTGGTGTATACAAATCAATGGGTCTGATGAATGTATATAATCAATGTGGCTAATAATATTAACTTCCCATAGGTTCCAACAAAACATGGCGGCATATCAAAATTTGATTACACAATCAATGTATGACAAACAACTGGACAGTGGAAAGGGTACACTTCTCCATTTATGTGATGATGTCATTCAACAGGAAGTAAGCTAGCTTGACGTGCTTTGTGTCATTACTCTTTATTTTTGTTATTTCCAACAAATCAATAGTCATGATTTTTGTGAAGTTGTTTTGCCATTAGATTTGAAAATAGGATAGTGCTTTCCAGTTCTTATGGAATAACCTGGAATTGTCCAACATACTAGTCAAGACAACCTTGAATAACCAATTAAACATGATAGCCATTTTTTTTGACGTTAGTAAAAATTGGTCGGAGCTCATTTGAACTCACTGATTAAAGGCATTATAGTATGCCACTGATGCTCTATCTGTTCCTGTAGTCTTGAATAGGGAAGTCCTGCAATTCAAATTCATCTCCTACACCACACCCTTCACAAAACCAAAGTGTTTTTACATTACTTGGGGTCACTAATTAGATTCTTGCTCAAAGATTTTATTTTTATTTGCTCAGTATCAGCAGCACTCAAATTTTACTTCTGATATGCTAATAGATTGAAGACTTCCTAAAGGAATTTGATACTTGTATAATATTGAAATGTTTGACACAATATTTATGAATATGGTTTCACCTTTAGTTATTTTTTGTGTTGCTTTATTTGCAAAGGATGTATTGTACTAGCAAGGGCAACCTCTAAGATTGAGAAGTGAGTAACAAGATTGTTGGAAGATCAGCTGCTTGCCCATTTTGAGTTTTTGGCCAGCTTGCAAATTTTCTGCATGCAGCTCTACTAATCTTAAATTCTGAACGTGCAGGTTAAAGAGGTAATAGTTTCATTCTTTATTCTGATGGAACAGGGAAAAGCTACGAGACAGGTATAAATATCAATACAAATCGAGCAATCTTGTTTTCTTAATTTTGTTTTTTAATTTTATATACTTAGTAGAAAGGGAAACAAGGGTTTAGTTATGGCTACTAATACAAGTGATATGATAATGTGAATCAGGATCTTGATGAAAGGTGTGAGGAACTAATCAGAGAAGAGTTTGGGGAGAGCTGTAATTTTGATGTGGATGATGCGGTTCAGAAACTAGAGAAGTTGGGAATTGTCAGTCGGGTGAGTGATTCCTTTCAGAAGTGATTACATCTATGGTGAAATATATAATATTGCATCTCTTTAAAGGAAAATATGAGTTATCTAATTTTTGTCCAATATGTCATTGCCAAGTTCCGGAGCAGTTGACGAAATATTTTTTGAATTTTTAGCCTTGTTTTGTCCAGAAAGATAAGTGATAGTGTATGACGAACAAAACTTAACACAATAGGTGTAGACTACTAGATTACTTAAGCATGATGTTTGGAGGTTTGATTCTCAAACCTACTTCAGTGATCTTTATGTCCTGAAAGGGGGAGCACACAAGAAAATATGATCCATTGAGTAACTGAATTATGCATCAGTTATGTCCATTTTATAGATAGTATAATTGCATGAGTGTATCAAATCTCATTTCGAACTTTTTGGAATTTTGTTTGTGCTTTGAGATTTTATCCTCAGTAACAGCTTCTAGAATTTCTCAAGGTGTGTAAATGCATGGCTCTATTTGGATGATGATGGAATTGTCTGCTGATACCTCTAGTTGGATATATAATATTTTCTGCGGTTGTTGTTAATTAAGAAACGTTTGGTCTAAAGATTTTGATTTCTTTGTTGACTGGAAGATTTTCTTGCAATTCAGGATACAATTGGTCGGTTTCAATGTGTTGGGCTGAAACGGGCTAACGAGATCATTGGCACCACTACTGAAGAACTTGTCCTTAAGGCTAGACAGGGAAACATTGCTCCTTGATTGTGTATTCTACTGTTTTTTTAATTCTTATGAAGAGTATGTATTTCTCTCATATTTTATTATTTATTCAATCCTTGTTCATAAACACTTTGTAGTCCTGGGTTCTGAAATGCACTCATTTAATTACTTGAACAAGATCATTATTTTCAAGCTGTTACTTATGATCTATTAGTCCTAAGGAGTACTTTGCAAATCTTCAATTATTGCATTCCAAATTATGTTAGTTTGTCCAAAAGAGTTGTGGAATACAAATCTTACTAAATTGGAACAAATTACTCAATTTTTTTCCTGACATACCGTGTTCATAAAAATTAGTATCTCAGACCAGTGTATTTTTTCAATTGAACTTCATCAAAAAATGTATTTATCACTCGTAAAAAATGCATTTTTCTGATTGGCACCATTACCAAAGAACTCGTCAAAAAATACATTTTTTCAAGTGAACCATGTTAAAAAAAAATTATTTTTTCCATAAGGGGTTTAGTTAAAGACATAAAGCAAGCTTCCATTTTCGCTTGTGTATTCCAATAAAAAAACAAGTACAGTTGGTATTCTTATATTTACTCATTTCATAATTAAGTTTTAACTCATATCTGCGTACCTTTAGATGCACTCTCACCGTAAATCTAAAGGAAGTGATAAATGCTTTGTAAATAAATAACAAGTATAACAATTGTATACTTGCTAACTTTATATGATTGGCTCAAGAATTATTTTTTATTTGGATTTGGACTAGTAACACCCAAGTGAGTATTTTGATAACGCGCCATTTGCTTTTAACTAAGCCTTTTTACGTCATTTGGGTCAGTCGGCTTTGGGTCTTAAGCCACAAGTTTGCAACATTATTCCTGAGCCGTTGTCACTCACCTAGCCTTTTGCCTTTTTTAGGTTTCAAGTTCTTTTCTTAGCTCGACTTTGATCCCTTAGATTATCAATGGACCTTGAGGCCATTTAGGGAATGGGTATTTTGGCACCCCATTAGTAGCTTTATGCACTCCACTTATTTTTTTAAATTCCCAAAATGCCCATTTAAAAAAAAATCTTTCCCATCAAAAGCCCCTTCCCGTTCCACCATCCTCATTCCATTCCACCAAACATTATATTAACCCTAAACCTCAATCATATTCATCAACTCCAAACCTTAAACACTCATCTTCCTCTAATGTTGAAGACATATATGAACATCATACAATGAAGTCGTGATTCTTTTCACGATAAAGAAATACATGAAAAAGAAGGTAACTTGCATGATACTATTTCATTTTTTTTCATGTCAACATTAGATCGTGACATAGCTCATAACCAAATAAAAAGCTTTGGTCGTGAGTTTGTTCACGACCTTGAACAGATTTTATTTATTTATTTTTAAAATTCCCCACTGCCATTGCCCACTTTTATTTAATTTAATTCAACATAAATCCTTTGTTCTTTTGATATATGGTTTGTTAGGATCATAGGATAGGATGAAGGACCTGGAAATATAGGTTTTAGCAAAAAAAATTGTGGGGTCGAAAACCAGACTCACGACCCATATTTTTTTCTTGGGTCGTGACCATGTTTTAGACCCGTCAAATACGAGAATTCTAAGTTTAGGTCGTGACTTGAGTCACGACTTTAACTGTGTTAGTTTTTAAGCTTGGGTCGTGACTAGGATCACGAGATGTTTTAGACCCGTCAAATACGAGAATTCTAAGTTTAGGTCGTGACTTGAGTCACGACTTTAACTGTGTTAGTTTTTAAGTTTGGGTCGTGACTAGGATCATGACCGGTATTATTCCAGTCATGATTTGAGTCACGATCCTGATAAAACAACACTTGTTTTCACTTTTTTTTTTGTGTTGCTTATGAATTAATAAAATTCTTAATTGTTGACAGGAATGGAAACAAATAATGGTAATTGGTCTTTGGTTAATGCATATGAAAGATGCTCGTCGATGAGGGTGTGGTTGAGCTTCCAGGGACTGTACAAAGTGAATTTCCATACTACACTAGTGCTTTTGTACGCGATGAACCATTTCGTAATCGTCAGGATGTGGCTGAGTGGGTTCAAGCAGTTGGACTTTCCAAAAAAATTGTTATTATAACTTACAAGTGCGACAAGGCAGGAGGCAAACATAAGATAAGAGAAAGGGTTACACTTGCTTGTGAAAGAAGTAGAGTGTATCAAAAGTAAAACAAAGATGATCCTAAGTATATCTTCAAATCAAGGAAGTGTGATTGCCCATTCAGACTATATGCGATAGATATGGGTAACCGACAAAGAAACCACGATTGCAAATGCAGTTGAGAGCGTGTTTCCTACATCAACTAATTTGCTTTGTCAGTTTCACATTTTCAAGAATGTCAAGGACAAGGTAAGAAAGTCAATAACCAAGAATGACATTAAGAAGATCAACCTGATCATGAGATTATAGAGTCCAGTAATTGAGTCTCAAGATGAGGATGAATATGAAAGATGCCTTGATGATTTCCAAAAGCAAAGTGGTTTGGTAATTTCTGAATATGTGAACAGGGTTTGCTTGGAGCATAATAAGCATAAATTTGTGCATGCATGGGTCGATCAACATATGCATCTTGGTAATACCACTTCTAATAGGTAAGTTATGTTAAGTTTTAACAATTTTGCATATTGTGCTAATGAGTCACTATTTAACTTGTCATATTTTTTTTAATAAGGCCGAGAACGCACATGAGCAATTCAAGATAATGCTTTAATATAACTCTGGTGATATATGCACATGTTTTGAGATCATGCTCAATTAGTTTAACACCTTACATTAACTACCCTTAATTATTCATTAATTGAAAATAGTGAATTTAAAATTTCCTTTTTAACTTATAAAAATCTCCCGTCAAACGGACGGAGTTTCCTTTGTTTGTAGGACTTTCCCAAAACTTTAGTTTAACCTGCAACCTGTTTAAACAAGATATTCATATTCATCCAGTAGCCAGCAGGGCTAAAACATAATTCGTGCAACATTGTGCACCCATCAGCAGTCAAGTCATTATCAGAGTTTTCAGTAGATATTTACAAGTTTTCAACATACTAAGTTTTCCAAAATACCCCTTCCCAAAGAGGTTGTCCTGGGCCCACCCAAAAGTATATATTTACATTTATACAAACAAAAATAAACCACTTCATCATCATTCTAGTCGGGCCCAAGACATTTCCATGTCCCACTATACTAGACTCTACTCTCCCTGTGAGGGAGAGTGCACCTACTCGGCTGGGGGCTGTGCAAGCTCGATCTTAGTACCTGAAAAATGTTAAGGGAGTGAGCATTGCACATGAAATAGAAAGGCAGTTTTCAATTAGACATAATAACCCACTAAGCCAAGCACAGTTATCAAGTTATTCACATAATGCACATACATCACATTCATAAATCACAAATTTCATTCATTTGCATCCAAATCTTATTTCCATATTCTATCTCATTACATCACTATGATTCTACTTTTCCTCTTTAAATATTCTTCCCTTTTTCCTTATTTCCCTTTTACCTTTGCACCAGTAGGATTTTGATGCACCTACTAGGCAATTGGAACACCCGTTAGGGACTTTACACCTGTCAGGACTTTACACCCATTAGGCATCACCCGTTAGGACTATACTTATTAATTTACTTAATTCATTTCCCTTAGTTCCAGTTCATGATTTATTTCTTTTTAGTTGTGCAGTGAATTGATCCATTGGCGCACCGACGCCTAACGGGGTATTTGGACCTAATGGGCAATTTGCCTGACAGGCAATTGGCCCTAACAAGACTAATTGTAACACCTAGCAGGGCACCTGGTGTACCGGTGCTTCCAAGGATCAATCGCACTGCATTCCCTTTTATTTTGTTTTAGGTCTCATATTATTGTTTTCAACATAGATGACTTTTTCTTAATTAATATTTTAACCTCCAATTATTAAGTAGCACATGTCAAATTCAACATACACATCATCTATCAAGCACACAAATATTTTAAAATATTAACACAAACTCATGTTCATCATTGTCAAGCATTCATATTCCCATTTATCATTTAGCCTATGATTTAATCACTAGCACTACCTAGGGTTCAATTCTTTTATTTACCTAAAATAAACTATTATTATTGTTCTCTACCTTAGGGTTTCCTAATCACTACACAAACACACCTAAACCTTAGCAAATCATTATATACTAACTAGAAACCCTTTTCCAAGACAAGCCAATACCCACCCCCTTACCTCAAGTGTGAGGAGATAAGGAGATTTTTCTTTGCCCTAGCTTTAGAACCTAGGAACCTTGAACTTCCTTAGTTTAGCTTGCCACCTCAAAATAGCCAATATCCAATGTTGATGAAGGCACTTATTATGCGAGTTATAAGATGGAGGATTGTTGTTCTTCCCTTGATCTTGATCAGAGGACATAAAGTGTGTGATTCTCCATAGCTTAATAGCTTTAAAAAAAATCAAAGTGGAATGGGAGAGAGAGAGAGAGTGGTTCGAATGGAGGAGGGAGCAAAGGGTGGTTCTCTAGCTCATGATTTATGAGGAGAAGGATGATTATGAGACTTGATTGTTTTTGGGTGTTTGTTCTTGTTGCCCTAGGATAGATATTGAGAAGAAAAAGTGGAGGTGGTGTGTGTGTTTAAGGTTTGTTGTTGTTGTGTTGGTGTTGGTTTTCTTTTGTTTTTGTTTCCTGCATGGGCTGATGTGTGGCTGGGAAAGGTGGCTTCCACACGCCTTTATTTTTTTTTTCTGGCACTGTGCGAAATACTCGAGTCTTTTTCTGAATACTCGAGTATTTTGTGTTTTTTGCAGGAGTTGGTGCGCCATTCAGGTAAACCTGGCGAGCCATTTTTGGGTAGGTTTTTACTCAAAATACTCGAGCGTTTTCCAAGAGACTCGAGTGTTGCCTGAGAGCAATTTTTTCCACTGAACGATTTCCTGATACAAGACTCGAGTCTTTTCCACAAGACTCGAGTATTGCCTGAGAGCAATTTTTTTCACTGAATAACTTTCTGGTAAAATACTCGAGCCTTTTCTCAAAGACTCGAGTGTTGCCTGACAACTTTTCCTTACACACTTCAAATTACTACTGTTTCTAACTTTCAAAATTCACTTCTAATTAACGAGTTCTAACTTAGTATTTCCATTCTCTTCACCCTAATATTATTAAAATACTAACTATACCTGGAATTAAATTAGGGATGTTACAATTGGATGCACAAGTGTGAGGATACATATTGAGGTTTCATGAATTTGTATATCTAGGAACGACCTCAATGATACCCCCTAAAGATAAGGTGAACACGAAAGGAGCCAAGAAAGGAAGCTGGAAACAAGTGGCATGAGAAATCAACTCGTTGTGACCCATCTCATTGGGAATTTGGTGAATTTGATGAGATCTCTCAAGCAAAAGGTTCTTCATCCCACACTTCTCAACCTAAAGGATTGAAGAGGAGACATATTTAAACAAACCCCTCACAAATTAGAGCTTCTCAATCTTAGAAAAGGTATTTGGAAGCTTTCCCATTTGAACTTCATTCTTATATTGACAGAAATGTTAATGTAGAAAGCAATGGTCATTGTGGATTCCGCTCTTTATCACTGTATAAGTATGGGATTGAAGAGAACTATTATATAGTTCGACAAGAACTTATTATGGAGATGGGTGGTAACAAAGAGCCTTATATTAGTATAATGGGACATGATTTTTTTGATGTCAATAGGAGTGCACTGCATGCTCCTATATGTTTTGTCCCAAAAGAAAAATGGTTAGACCTTCATGAGATGGGGCACGTTATTGCTAATAATTACGATGTTGCGTTGGTGACCATAACCGAAACAAGCGGGGGATGTTGCACTTATTTACCATATAGGTGATCGAGGCCGTACCCGATCAAAATAAAAGGTGTTTATTCTGTAGTACTAGGAAGGTGATCCTAGGTCGTTTCCCAGCGAATATCGGTCTAGGCAAAGTATCAAACACGTAGTGTGCAGTAAAATGGGGGGGTTTTTGTGTGTGACAAATGTGAAGAACAAAACATAAACAGAATATAAAAACTAAGAAAATCAGAAACAAAAGCGGGCAAACCCCTTTGGCTACGTACACTACTCAATCCTAGCTCACTAAAGATCGATTCCTCTCCTCTCCTCTGTCCAACTCGTGATAACCAAATACTAAGCGAAAATTCAGTTATCACTCCAAACCCTAACTTCTAATTAAGCATCAGAAACCAGAATTGGAGTTTTTACGAGTTAATACAAATTAAGCATTTATATTCATGTATTATCTCTACGAAATGGAATTAAGCAAACCACTACACATCGATAAACATGAAAACAGAGAAGAGAAAATGAAATTGCATTAATAACAAGAGCTCAAGAGTAGATAATACAATACCAAAGGGATTAACCCTTGAAGTCTAGCCTTCCATGGCCATAAATGAAGAAAAACGAGTAGAAATGGGGAAGAACAAAACCCTAGCAGCCACCACCACTTGGGAGAGCCAAGAGAGAAGTTCTAACCTAGAGAGAGAGTGAGAAATCTGAAATGGGAGTGTGTCTTGGGGGTTACACGAATTTCCCCTCTTTAGACATGAAAATGGGCCTAAAACATGGGCCCAAGTCCTAAGAAACACTATTCTGAAAATTACAATTAAAAAAAGGGACCTAAATGCAAATTACAATCTTCACTTCAATACTTCAATCTTCATTTCCAAACTTCCCAAAGTGTCCTTGTGCCAAATATTACCTGAAAATAGAAATAGAATTAATTAGGCTAAATAATTCCAAATTAAACAATATTCGGAATATTAGTCCAATAAACTCTAAATCAATAAATCAAGCTAATCAATGTCAAATGGGCAACAAGTATCAATAATAAGAGTAAAATAATGCAAGGAATAATGGGAAATAAAATGCTCATCAAATACCCCCACACTTATCCTTTTGCACTCCTGGGCAAAACCAAAAGATAGGACTATGAAGATCAATATGCACCAAAGTGAATCATGCAACAAGATGACTACAACTAAGAAATGCAAACCTAAGAGATTACATACTTCACAATGAATTCTAGGAAATGCAAAAAATGGGCAAACTCAAGCACACAAAATGGTTAAGGATCAAAGAGTCAAAGCATCCGCGAACATCATCCAATTACTTCAAGTATGCAAAGAAACCAATGACATCAAGAGGATAGTCACAAAGATGATAGAAACTCACAAGGATCACTCAAAAGTGTTTACACTCAAGTGTTTGGGGTTAATCATTATTTACACTCAAGGCACATCATGAAAAACAAACACAACCATAAGCTTGACAAGCCTCTAACATCAACCATCAACACACATGCACAAAATGATCAAAAGGTCTTTTAAGGGTTGTAATGGGGCCAAGGACAAGGTAGGATAAAAATATGGGAATGTAGCTAAAACCAAGGGAATAGAGGAGCAATGGGGAATAAGTAAAAAGTAAGCAAAATCCACCCCAAAATCAACAACCACTAATTCCAATCCTCTTTGCCTCAACAACCTTTTATTCACTTTTTGTTTTTTCTCTTTTTTTTTTTTTTTTTTTCTTCTTTTTTTTTTCTTTTTATTTTTGCAATTTTTTTTTTGTATTTTTGTCTTCTATATTTTTTTTTTTGAGAAGAGATATACAAAAAGAAAAGAAGAAACAACACAAATGGCATGAAGATGAAGCCATAACTATAACAACCAATGAGGCAAAACCAAGAACTCAACCAATTAAAGCATAAAGCACACTTCTTACCTAATACCCATTCCCAAAACAATTCCAAAGCTCCAAAATTCCCTAAGGTTAGGACAATCATGGTTTTTCAGTCATAGGCTTGTAATGAGCTAAAGAACAAGGAAAGGGATAAAAAGGCTCAAAGGGGCTAGCAAAGGATACATTCATTCAAGGTAGGCTCATATGGCTAGTAGCTTATTCAAGAAAGAAAGTGCCTAAATCATTTCAAAATGTGCATGAGCAATCAAGTATCAACAAGAGTCAAGTCAAGTTCTAGAGTGCAAGTAATCCAGAGTGCAATCACACATGACAGAAAATTAGGTGGCATATATAGCAATCCACCCACAATTAAGGCTCAAATCCTCACAAAAGGGACAATTCTATCACAGTGTTACCACCTCTTAATTATCAAAAGCAACTTTACACACAGAAATGCATGAATTCAGACACGAGATACCAAAACTCTACTAAAATGAAGCAAAAACATGCAAGAAAATGCCCAAAACTAAGCAAAACCTAAAAAAAAATCAAAGCAAAATATGCAACCTAAACTACTCTCCCCCCACACTTAAATCACACATTGTCCTCAATGGAACACAAATAGCAGAATCAGACAGATATAGACAAGTGTAATAAAAAGAGTAAGGAAGGAGAAAAGGAGACTCCCTAAGTCATGGTTGTTGAAAAGTGGGGTCGACCAATGAGGCCTCCTCTACAGGTGCATCATCCAAAGAAGGGGTGGTTAGGAAAGGCTTGAGTCGGTGGCCATTGACTTTGAAGCTCTTGTTCGTGGACTCACTCTTGATCTCCACAGTGCCATAAGGAAACACTTGGGTGACTACAAACGGTCCAATCCATTTAGAGCGGAGCTTTCCACTCATGAGTCCAAGCCTAGAGTTGTAGAGCAAAACTTTTTGACCAACCAAGAACTCCTTTCTGGAAATGGAGTTATCATGAAGCTTCTTGGTCTTCTCTTTGTAGAATTTGGAGTTCTCATAGGCCTCCAAGCGGATCTCATCTAGCTCACTCAACTGCAGCTTCCTCTCCTCACCCGCTTGATCAAGAGCTAAGTTACATTGCTTCACAGCCCAATATGCACGGTGCTCTATCTCCACAGGCAGGTGGCACGCCTTACCAAAGACAACCCGATAGGGTGACATCCCTATGGGTGCCTTGTAAGCGGTCCGATGGGCCCACAGAGCATCCTCCAATCGTGTGCTCCAATCCTTTCTATTAGGCTTCACCATCTTCTCCAAAATCCGCTTGATCTCTCTATTTGAAATCTCCGCTTGCCCGTTGGTTTGGGGGTGATAGGGTGTAGAGACTTTGTGCACAACCCCATACTTCTTGAGCAAAGCTTGCATGGATCTATTGCAGAAGTGTGTGCCTTGGTCACTGACTATGGCTCTAGGTATGCCAAACCTGCAAAGGATATTAGACCTGACAAAATCTACAACAACCTGAGCATCATTAGTCCTGGTGGCCTTAGCTTCCACCCATTTGGATACGTAATCCACAGCAAGTAAGATATAATAAAAACCAAAAGAAACAGGAAAGGGGCCCATGAAATCTATACCCCAGACGTCAAACACCTCACAAAACAACATAGGTTGTTGCGGCATCTGTTGCCTCCAAGATAGGGCGCCTCCTGCTCTTTGACACTGCTCACACGAGCTGCAGATGTTGCTCGCATCCTTGAAAATGGTAGGCCAATAAAATCCAGAATCCAGCACCTTTCGTGCTGTCCTTTGAGTACCAAGGTGGCCTCCCACTGGTGAAGCATGGCAAAATTGGAGAACCGATTGGATCTCCTGGTCTGGAATGCACCTGCGAATGACCTGATCACTGCAAAAACGCCATAAATAGGGGTCATCCCATACATAATGCTTGGCATCGCTCTTTAATTTGTCTCTTTGAGCTTTGGATGCCAAGGCAGGAAAAACAGAAGCAACGAGATAATTAACAATGTCTGCAAACCAAGGAGTTTGGGGAAGGGGATGGGAAACATGTAAAGATAAAAGCTGCTCATCCGGGAAGTCATCCCGGATAGGAAATGCATCCTCCTCTCTCTCTATCCTGCTCAAGTGGTCTGCGACAAGGTTATGCGCACCACTCCGATCCTGAATCTCAAGATCAAACTCCTGGAGGAGCAACATCCACCTAATCAACCTAGGTTTGGAATCTGTCTTTTTCAAAAGATACTTCAGAGCAGCATGATCAGTGTACACTACAACCTTAGAACCAAGCAAATATGATCTAAATTTGTCAAGTGCAAAAACAATAGCCAAAAGTTCTTTTTCAGTTGTTGTGTAATTAACCTGTGCTGCATCTAAAGTCCTAGAAGCATAATAAATCACATGCGACAGCTTACCAACCCTTTGGGAGAGAACTGCTCCCAAAGCATAATTTGAAGCATCAGTCATGAGCTCAAATGGGAGGGTCCAATCAGGTGGTTGGATGATGAGAGTGGTGGTTAGTGCTTTCTTCAATTCATCAAATGCCCTCTTGCATTGGTCTCCAAATTCCCATGGGGCATCCTTTTGAAGCAACTTGGAAAGAGGAAGGGCAATGTTGCTAAAGTTCTGAATAAACCTGCGATAGAAACCTGCATGACCAAGAAAAGAACGCACCTCTCGCACGCAAGAGGGGTAAGGCAAATGTGATATTACATGCAGCTTAGCAGGGTCAACTTCTATGCCCTTGTGCGAAACAATGTGCCCTAAGACTATGCCTTGTTCTACCATGAAGTGGCATTTTTCAAAATTCAAGACAAGGTTAGTCTCAATGCACCTGTTAAGCACCTTAGTCAAATTATCAAGACATGCATCAAATGAGGAGCCATAAACACTAAAATCATCCATGAAGACCTCTATGCAATGCTCGAGCAAGTCAGCGAAAATACTCATCATACATCTTTGAAATGTGGCAGGAGCATTGCATAGGCCAAAAGGCATCTTTCTATATGCAAATGTGCCAAAAGGACAGGTAAATGTGGTCTTATGTTGGTCCTCTGGTGCAATACAAATTTGAAAATAACCAGAGAATCCATCTAAGAAGCAATAATGAGATTTACCTGCCAGGCGCTCCAACATCTGATCAATGAAGGGGAGAGGGAAATGATCCTTGCGAGTCGCCTGGTTGAGCTTTCTGTAATCAATGCAGACTCTCCAACTGTTCTGCACTCTAGTGGGAATCAGCTCATCCTTCTCATTTTTTACAACTGTGACACCAGACTTCTTGGGGACAACTTGCACCGGGCTCACCCAAGTGCTATCTGAAATTGGGTAGATGATACCCGCTTGGAGCAGCTTGGTGACCTCTTTCTTTACCACATCAAGAATCTGGGGGTTCAATCGTCTTTGGGGTTGTCTCACTGGTTTAGCCCCATCCTCCAACAAAATGCGGTGCATGCATATGGAGGGGCTAATTCCAGGAATATCCGCTAAAGTCCATCCAATTGCCCTCTTGTTCTTTCTTATCACATCCAGCAGTTTCTCCTCTTGATCAACAGAAAGTGAGGTAGAGATGATCACTGGGAGTTTCTGCTCATCCTCCAAGTAAGCATATTTGAGATGAGGAGGGAGGGGCTTCAGGTCCAATGAGGGTGCCTGCATAATAGATGGAACTAAAGGGACAGCAGAAATGGATTCTGCTGCCTGCACCTGAACAAGTAAATCAGACTCATGCATAACAGATATGGGGTTAGGGTTAGCATAATCTGAATCTATAACATATGAATCATCAGATGCAGTAGCAGAGTCTAAAAACTGGGCTATTTCAGTGCATGCGGTGCACCATCCAGAGTTAGTGCATGATGGACAAGTAAATGAATCAGTGAAAGATGGCAATTCAAAATCATGATGCAAAAAGTCAAGCATATGCTCATCTATCAAATCATCAAGCAAGTCCACATGGAAAACAGAGTGATCCTCAGGAAAATGTTTCATAGCATGGAAAATGTCAAATCGGATCACACTGCCATCAAACTCCATGGAAAGTGAACCTGAATGCACATCTATCTTGGTTCGGGCTGTTTTCAAAAATGGCCTCCCCAAAATAATAGGAACAACATTACGGGGAGAGTCATCTTCCATATCAAGTATGTAAAAATCAGCAGGGAAGATCAACTCTTCAACCCGAACCAAGACATCCTCTATCAAACCTGCGGGGTGGGCAGTACTTCTATTTGCCAATTGAATCACCACACCCGTAGGTTGAAGAGGTCCAAGAGAAAGAGACTTAAAAACAGACATAGGCATGACATTTATGGATGCTCCTAAATCTAGCATAGCATTTTCAAACTTAACATTGCCTATGATGCAAGGTATAGAGAAAGTTCCAGGATCCTTACATTTTTCAGGAATGTGAGGGATAGGTTTACCTATGAGAGCGGAGACATTCCTTCCCATGCTTATCCTCTCATTGCCCTTGAGTCTTCTCTTATTAGTGCACAACTCCTTAAGGAACTTCGCGTACCTTGGAATTTGTTTTATTACATCAAGAAGGGGTATGTTGACTTCCACCTTCCTGAATGTGTCAAGAATATCCTTGTCCACCTCTTCCACCCTTTTGTTTTGAGGCACTCTTGGTGGGAATGGAAGAGGAATGGGAGGAGGTTGCAGGACAACAGCAGGTTTTGTGGTTGAGCTTGAGGAAGGTTGAGTTGGATGACTCTCCTTGGTGCTAGGGTGTTCACCTTCCTCTATCACTTGGCTCTTCCCTTTAGAGGAAGCTAGAGCATCATTGTTGAGGTGAGGTTGTGGTGTGGGTCTGACAATCTGCTTTCCTGACCTCAGGTTGATGGCACTCACATTCTGATTCTGAGGGTTGATCACTGTTTGGGAAGGTAACTTGTCAGAATTTTGAGATTGCAAGTTGTTGAGAGAAGTTGCCATTTGACCCATCTGATTTGTCAAAGTCTGAATGGATACCTCTTGTCTCTGAATGGCTGCTCTAGTTTCTTGTTGAAATTGGAGGTTTTGCATGGTCATTTGCCTCACCAACTCCTCCAAGGTAGGTTGGTTGGATGGAGGGGCTGATGGTGCAGGATGAATCACTTGCTGCTGTTGTTGTTGCCTTTGCTGCTGGATTGGAGGAGGTACATATGGTGGTCTACTCGGTCCAGCGGTGTTCTGAAATGGAACATTAGGAGGAGGTTGTTGTTGTTGTTGATCAGACCACTTCAGATTGGGATGGTTCCTCCATCCAGGGTTGTATCTATTGGAAGAGAGGTCATGATTGTGTTGTTGTGGGCCTCTATTGTTGTATATGTTTGCTGCATAGGCCTCGGGTTGGTCACCACTGGTCATCGGCTGTTGCTGCTGAAGGGAAGGGCATGCATCTGTGGGGTGCTCAATGGATGTGCATATGCCACACACTCTAGCAGGAAGTATCATCTTTTTCTGATTGACAGCCAATTGTGTGACCAATGTTGTGAGAGAATCAATTTTCTGCTCAAGCTTCTCAACCTTGCCCGAGTTTGCACCAACATCATTTACATCCCTCACAACTATTGCATCACTGTTGCTTCTTGCATGGAATTGTTGACAGTTTGAAGCCATCTTCTCAATTTTGCTCCTGGCTTGTAAGGGTGTCATATCTCCCAATGTACCACCACTTGCAGCATCTACCATGTTTCTTTCCATGAAGTTGAGACCTTCATAAAAGTACTGGATGAGAAGCTGCTCTGAGATCTGATGGTGAGGGCAGGAAGCACACAACCTCTTGAATCTCTCCCAATAATCATAGAGACTCTCTCCATGTTGTTGCCTGATACCAGAAATTTCCTTTCTGATTGCAGTGGTCCTATTTGCAGGGAAGAATTTTTCCAGAAATGCCCTCTTCAAGTCATCCCAGCTTGTGATGGAACCAGGGGCCAAGTCAGATAACCAATCTTGTGCTAGACCCTCTAAGGAATGTGGAAATGCTCTGAGACAGACATGATCCTCTTGCACATCATGTGGTTTCATTGTGGTGCACACTATATGGAATTTCTTGAGATGCTTATGAGGATCCTCACCTGCAAGACCATGAAACTTGGGCAACAAATGGATTAGTCCTGTTCTAAGCTCAAAAGGAACATCCTCATCAGGATACCGGATACACGAGTCTTCAATAGTGAAGTCAGGTGCAGCCAGCTCCCTAAGTGTCCTTTCCCTTGGTGGGGGTTGAGCCATGTTATCACAATATATAGAATCAGATTGAATAAAAGTAGAAGGAATAGAAGAAATAGAAACAGAATCAGAATTAGATGGACTATAAGATGACTCTGACTCACTACCTAATGACTGATTCCTATTTTGTCTAACTAATCTGTGATAAGTTCTATCAATTTCAGGGTTGTAAGGATGCAAATAACTTGGGTTGCCCCTAGTCATGTACTGAACAGAACAGCATCAACCATAGCATACTGTAACAGATATGCATGACCAAAATCGGCAACAAAATTTATTATTTTTTAAAATTTTTTTCTTTATTTTTTTCAGCACCCTAAAATCATGAAAACATATCACAGAAAGTTTGAGGACAAAATTCAAAAGGGAACCAAGTCAAAGAATTAAAACAGTGACCAAAAACTAAGAAAATATAACTTGTAAAATAAAAAAGAAACAGTAAACAGGCTTTTTCAGGATCCAAACGAAGTGGTTTTCTGACGAAGTGAGAAAAATCAGATTATTCAGAAAATTCCCTTCGATTTGATATAAAATTCGTCAAATTCCGAGTTACTGATCAAAAGTTATGCCTATTTATAGTAAGTGCTGCTGAAACTTGGAAAATTTTTCTGGAACTCACAACCAGTGCATATCTGAGTGTCTGTGATGCATCAAAACACTAATATATGATGAAACAAGTGTGGATACCAATTTTCATGCAAAAATTCCACCCGCAGCTATGTTGAATGGCACTCACAGAATCACTAGAATAGCATCAGTTGTGCAGAACAGCAAATCAGCAAACATGGCAACTTTCAATCAGTTATCAGAATGCTTATTCACACACTAACTACACTAACTAATCTAATTAACTACTGTATGATCTTTGGCAAGAACCGATAGTCCCCGGCAACGGCGCCAAATTTTGATCGAGGCCGTACCCGATCAAAATAAAAGGTGTTTATTCTGTAGTACTAGGAAGGTGATCCTAGGTCGTTTCCCAGCGAATATCGGTCTAGGCAAAGTATCAAACACGTAGTGTGCAGTAAAATGGGGGGGTTTTTGTGTGTGACAAATGTGAAGAACAAAACATAAACAGAATATAAAAACTAAGAAAATCAGAAACAAAAGCGGGCAAACCCCTTTGGCTACGTACACTACTCAATCCTAGCTCACTAAAGATCGATTCCTCTCCTCTCCTCTGTCCAACTCGTGATAACCAAATACTAAGCGAAAATTCAGTTATCACTCCAAACCCTAACTTCTAATTAAGCATCAGAAACCAGAATTGGAGTTTTTACGAGTTAATACAAATTAAGCATTTATATTCATGTATTATCTCTACGAAATGGAATTAAGCAAACCACTACACATCGATAAACATGAAAACAGAGAAGAGAAAATGAAATTGCATTAATAACAAGAGCTCAAGAGTAGATAATACAATACCAAAGGGATTAACCCTTGAAGTCTAGCCTTCCATGGCCATAAATGAAGAAAAACGAGTAGAAATGGGGAAGAACAAAACCCTAGCAGCCACCACCACTTGGGAGAGCCAAGAGAGAAGTTCTAACCTAGAGAGAGAGTGAGAAATCTGAAATGGGAGTGTGTCTTGGGGGTTACACGAATTTCCCCTCTTTAGACATGAAAATGGGCCTAAAACATGGGCCCAAGTCCTAAGAAACACTATTCTGAAAATTACAATTAAAAAAAGGGACCTAAATGCAAATTACAATCTTCACTTCAATACTTCAATCTTCATTTCCAAACTTCCCAAAGTGTCCTTGTGCCAAATATTACCTGAAAATAGAAATAGAATTAATTAGGCTAAATAATTCCAAATTAAACAATATTCGGAATATTAGTCCAATAAACTCTAAATCAATAAATCAAGCTAATCAATGTCAAATGGGCAACAAGTATCAATAATAAGAGTAAAATAATGCAAGGAATAATGGGAAATAAAATGCTCATCAATAGGACATCAACATTGGTGAACAACAAGAAAGTGTGTGTGATAGGAAATATTCATGATGCTCATTGGATGAAGGTAAACACTATCATATACTTGACTATTTTGTATACATGTTTTTCCCACTATGAGATGCCTGATATTGTAACCATTGTCTCTCGTGTTTCCGGGATGGAGGCACAATTGCAAGTGGCGTAGCACTTCCATTGCACGACCAACTCAAGGATCGATTTGATAGATTTTTTCCATTGTTGCCTAAAAAATAAGTACAAGAGGAAGTAGTAAATTTATCCTTCAATGAAGAACCATAGACGATATGTGAAATATGATGTTAGTTGATCCTATGTTTTTTTGGACATATGACGTAGGGTCTTTCATTATACTCACTTTTTTTTGGTAATTGGAGAAGTAAGGTCTTTCATGATATAATCCATTTTTTGGTGATTGAATATGCTTATGTACATGTCATTGTTGAAATTTAAATATCCCAATTTTATTTTAATATTCCTTAAACGGGTCATCGATGAGATAATAAAATTTCTGCAGTCAACGGGTCGTTACTATCTTCACAACCCTGAGTCTTGATAACAGTCACGACCTAGGTTAAGTCCCTGTTTAAGCTGTGTTAAACTTGAACATAATCAATGATCAATTTTAAACTTAAACATATACATAATTAACATCAAATTTAAACATTAGCATTATCAATTTCAACTTACACATTGCCAACATTATGCATAGATCATTGGTAAAAGTACACAAACGAACATTGATTAAACAAAATGCATAAACATCCCGAACATGTCCATAAACATAAACTAAATAGATCATAGGTCAACATACATAGATGAACATAGCATAAAACAAATGACTAAGTTAAATTTCAGTTGTTCCTTCCAGAATCAAACATGGAATGAGCGCCTTTCTCACCAAACCTAGTTGTCCTTCGTGTAGGTCTCTCGAACATAGGAGTGGCTGCCAAGGATCTGATGTCTATAGCTGCCTCAATAGTCACCATCCCATCCTCGATGATTAGATCAACTAGGTCAACAATAGCTATCATCCAACGTATCAATATCATCTGCAAAATAAATAAAGTATAATATATTAAATAATTATCATTTTCATTAAACGTAAATACACACTTAAATTACATTAACGAGCACAACATCGTGGTCAATCTTGGGTGATGAAGGAAGTAGGTAAGAGTGTGAATACTTGCGTACCCTAATCCATATAATTGTGGATACATTCTCCAGGTGCCGAAACATGACACAAGATGGTATCAATGCCAAGAACATGTTGTTCCAATGAGTCCAAGACACAACAATCTTCGAAGGAAGCATCAACTCAGGTGGTGATCAAGGAATGCCCTAAGCGTACCCGAACTAATGCAATAGTATTTCCTAAATGTATGGTCGCCTAATAGACCCACATATGAAATAGTAGGAATAAAGCGCAACCTCCTCAAAAGGGAGAGCCTCCCGATCTGATGGATCACATGGTTGTCAGTTCACTTGTTCAACCCTTAGAGATTCAAGATATCTGATCTTCGTGTGAGCTTGCGAAATAGGTGCATGCCACTTAAATATTCGGGGCATTTCATCTACATAATCATCTCTTGTGTGTGCACACCCAAGACCAAGGAAATGCGCCATGATCCATGACTGGAATACCAACAAAATTAGAAAAACATTCTATAAATAAATATCAAGATTATATCAGAAAATTAACATTTCAAAAAACTTAATAAAGTTCATTACTTTTAGAAGGGATACATTTCCAGCCATTTGAGAAATATGCGCCTTAGCGTAGTAGGGAAGACGACCGTACATGTATGCTAATGCGATTTCACCCTATAACACCTTGGATTTTATAAAGGGAATAAAAGAATTTTATTTAAAAATGTTGCAGCGAAAAACATAATTCCCTTTATAGGAAAATGGGGAACAAAATTTTTCTTTTTATAATATATTTCCACTGGGGTTATTACGGAACAGACTACAGTAAATATCTTGTAGATATTTCCTTCTTCAGCTTGAGCACCTTGCTTGACGGAGTGTTTCCACACGAAGCAGACTCTTTTTGAATCCTATATTTGAAACCTAACAAACAAAAAGGGATAGAGAGTAAGTCATTGCCATATCACATAATCAGATTAGTAATCGAATGTTTGGAAAGTTGACAATCACAAGTATCATATTTTAATGTTCATGAAGCATCTTGGAACGTATCTTATCACTCATAGTTATTATCTTATTATTTTGTATGTAATGTCAAATTCTTTCTCTCTTTCGCAAAAGGATTCATATGTAAGGACCTTCACTTTTCATAAACATTTTGCTTGCATAAGGGTATAATGTACTCTTGGCTATGACGCTGACAGATATAGTCCTTTGTATCTGCACTGGGTCTCATCCCACGAGACACATCATACCGGGATATAAACATTGATATATTGCCTACAGATAGCGTCCTATCTATATCAAACCTTTACCTACGAACAAGACTTAATATATTGGGATCTATGATTATATCGCCTACAAATAGTGTCCTATCTGCACCAAGTCCTTTCCCATAGGACACGGTATAATCGAGACTCCAGTGACATACCGCCTACGAATAGTGTCCTATTCGCACCAGGTCCTTTCCCATAGGACACAGTATAATCGGCAAATTTATTAAAGTGGGGTTAATTTGAAAACTATTTACTATATTACGGTTGTTTCATGTAACATCCGGAATTTTTATTCCCAGAATAATTAGAATAATAATAGGATGGGAATAATGGTGACGAATGTAATAAGTCGTAATTAGGGGTTAAAAGGGAGGTTTTGGAATTAGGAAACATATAATAATAGGAAATTTAGAATAAAGATGTATAACTTAGAATTCAAATTCCTCCGTTGGATGTGAAGTTGGGAGTCTTAGTAGGCTTGTTTTCAACTTTGGGCAAGATCCGACAGGTAACGAAGGCGTTATGGCATTTCAAAGTGCAAGGGATGAAAATCAAGCAAAGTAATCGATTACTTTGGGGAGGTAATCGATTACCAGCTCTCTGTGAGAAACCCTAAAATTGAATTAAGGGACATAATCGATTACTTTTGGGGAAAGAATCGATTACTTGCTCTCTGTGAGGAACCAAATAATGAAGAAATTAGGGAGATAATCGATTACTTCTTGAGGTAATCGATTACCTCATGTTAGACGTGGAAAAAAATAAGTGGCTTGGGGACCAAGAATTGCCTTTTAAGGCAACCTTCTCTAAGAAGCCATTGCACTACAACCACACAAATAAACACATGCAAATCACTTCCCTTCACATAACACAACACAAACACATTCTTCTTCATTCTTCTTCTTCTTCTTCTTCTTCCTCAAGTTCTAAGAAGCAAGCTCCAGAGCATCATCACCATCACCCACCATTATAAAACTCAAGAGCACTAAACCCAATATTCATATCATCATCATCACACGCCATTATCATCATCATCATCTACCTTGAAGCTTTTTCTATAACCTCCATAATAATGAGTTCCACTTCTCTCTCATGCCCTCACCCTCCCAAGTAAAAGATAAATCCATTCCTCCATCAAACTCTACACTTGATACTATTCCCGCTCATCTCTTGGTGTCTATACTAAGGTGGAAAGCTAAACTCAAGAGGTTCAAGCTTTAAGGAGCCCAGGGTACCAGAAGGAAGGTTAGAGTTTTGTGATTCCTTATCTCCATCTTCATTTGAGGTAATGAGGGGGTATTACCTCTACTTAGGGAATAGATTCTAGATTGTATATAAGTGAGAACTAATGCTAGATGACTAAGTAAAATAATAAACCTTAGGGTAGTTGATAATAATAAACTTTGGAGTAATCAAATAAAGGAAATGAACTTGTTTTTTTCTTTTGTCTTGTGATAGTATAGGTTGATGATAGATAGTGAATATGGGAATATATGAATATTTGTGCTATGTGAGATTGATATTTGTTGTGGATGATGAATTGATTATGAATGTTGAGAAGTGGATAATGGACTTTAAGACTCATAAAAAAATTGGAAAGAAACTAAGTGGAATTCATACCAATGGACCCGCCGAGAGGTGTGTGAATTTATAATAATGGACCAGCCGAAAGGTGTGTGAATTTATGATAATGGACTCGCCATAATGGTGTGCGAATTTATAATAATGGACCCGCCATAATGGTGTGTGAATATATAATAATGTACCCACCGAAAGGTGTGTGTATTTATAATAATGGACCTACCGAAAGGTGTGTGAATTTATAATAATGGACCCTCTGTAAGGTGTGGAAAAGATAATAATGGACAAAACCCTAATGGTATAAATTAATGGATAAAATGGATAAAAAGATGATGGTAAACGAATATGGAAATACGAATTATTGTGGTTGATGAAAATGCTTGAGTATGATGTGATGAAGTTATTTGCTTGAGTATGGTGCTAGACTCCCCTCCTAGTATTGTGCTGCAGTGTTTGCTGGCTGATACGATGAGATATTCTTTTATTAGAAGTTAGTTGCGTTTGTTTTTTTCCTTATCACAAAAAAAAATTGTGTTTGACTTACTTGCTTTCTATTTTTTTATAGAATATATTTTCTAAGTATTGTGTAATGCTCACCTTCTTATTGTTTTTATACAGGTACTGAGTCCGGGCTTACACAGTCACAGGACGAGCAAGAGTTCTCTTCCCCTCGGGGAGAGTAAGTAGTAGTAGTTAGTTATGATGTTTGTTGGTTGTGATATTTTAGGATCATTAGTTAATATACGGTTGTTCGAATATTTCATGAAAGAGAGTGAAGAGAACAATATTCCATTCCATAGGACAAGCACTTGATTTTTTGTCTGCTTATTATTTCTTTTTTATTATATGTATGCATGATGCCTTCGGGATAAGGTAAATTGGTTCTGCATATGGACTCCTGCAGGACCTCTTGATCTATCATCCGTTTTGTTGAAGAAACGACTAATTAACTCACAAGTGGCCCATCGAGTTATATCATAGCTAGTGACTCTCGCTACTGTTTATGTCATTGCATATAGGAGTATATTGGGTTTTGTTATGTCTTGACATTGTTATTTTGCTTCCATTCAGTCTTGAAGTAAGATTTATATTTAGTTTCTCTTTTTGGCAGGTATATATAAACTGCTCCTGGTGGAAACACATATTCAGTGTTGGTACTTTAAGATTGCATGTCTTGGATAAGATTGCAAGGGTTTTGTCTTGGTGGAAGCACATTTTCAATTTATGATCTATCAACCATGGAGTGGATGCGGAGGAATTACAACTTCTTTATTTTTTCAACTTCTCTAATTGATTGAATTGATTGTGCTTTTGATCACAGAGATGGCGGAGTCGAAGAGCCACACAGGTCACAACCAGTCCTACAAGGCCCACAAGAATTGAATGGCATCAAGAAACCAAAGAGGCACCACCATACTTCCAGCAAAGGGGTATTCTTTTCTTTTCTTTTCTTTTATTTTATTATTATCAATCTACTAGTAATATTTTTAATAAATTGTGTGCAATTTAATTTAATTTATTATTTTTGGTAATTGGTGTGTATGTAGATGGATCCAAAGTTTGAGGAATCATGAGGTATGCAAGGAAGCACAAGAAGAATGGTGAAGCTGCCACTGAGGAAGAGTAAACTGACAATATTTAAATGATGGAATTATTAGTTTTTTTATTATGTTAGAGACCCTTGAATTTGAATTACGAATGGAATATTGAGTACTTATGTTTTCACTTGCTGCCATGGTTATGCACAATTTGTTTCGTATTGCAAGTTGAACAAACATCTATGATAATATTTTTATTAAGTAGCATGATAACTATAGGTTCTGATACTCGATTGAAGTGAAGCTATATATAACTTTTATGTTTGATCAGTACTTTTGTTTTCCATGTTTATGATTTTGAATGATGTCAAGTAATGAACAAGTAGTATAGTTACCTTATTTGGCAAGAATATTTATAATTATTTTGTTTTTTTAATCTTAATAACACAAACATGTGTTATTTCATAAATTATTTATAGTCTCAAGCGTACAATCTTATTTCAATATTATTTAATTAAATTTAAGGAATAATGAAAATATGCAAAAAAATAAAAATCAAAAGAAATGACAACGCCTTTTTAAAATAGCGTTTTCAATTCATAAAAAGCAAAATTTAGGATTAAAAAAAAACAAAACAAAAGACAATACCATTTTAAGAGTGTTGTCAATGTTTTTGTTTTAACAGCGATATTTTAAAAATGGATTGTTAGTATATTATTTTCAACAACGTGGTTTGAAAGAGGTATTGTTAGTACATTTGTTGTATCAACAACGCATAGTTAAAAATGGTGTTGTCAATGCAATAATTTTAACAGTGTCATATGCAGATGGCGTTGTCAATATCTTTGTTTCAACAATGCCATATCAAGATAGTGTTGTCAACGGTTTTGTTTCAACAACGCCATTTTATTGCACTATCGTTTTTTTAACACAGGCTTTGACAGCGCCCAAAATTCGTTGTTGAAAGGCCAAAATTGGCACTGTTATCCTTAATTTTGGTGTAGTGGGGGCGACAAGAGGTGGCAAACCAGGAGGAAAGTGGCATTAATTGTCCTTCATTGCCATTGAAAACCATTGTTTTTGGCTAACTGAGAAACCAATAATCGATTATTGAGGCTGGTAATCAATTATCAACCTTAATTTTACACTGAATTGGGCATTTTAAAGGCACGATAATCGATTATCCATCTTGGTAATCAATTATCACTGTCAAAAATTCACAATATAATATTATATCATCTTCCCACTAAAATATTAATTAAATAATCATAATAGAAAATGACCATTTTGTTCTTAGAATTTCAAAATATCAATTATGATCAAAACATAGATTATATTATTTTCCACTTCCCTCCAAAAATATTTGAGTAATTGGTCAGATTGGTCCCTGATTTTGTAGGTGTCGGTCAAGTTAGTCCCTGACTTTATCAAAATAGCAATTTAGTCCCTGAGATAGGAGAACGTCGATCAAATTAGTTCCTGCAGTCACTATCGTAGGGATGTGTTTGCTTTAAAATGGGATAAAGACGGGGACATATGTGAATTAAAATGCTATCTCAGGGACTAAATTGCTATTTCGATAAAGTCAGGGACTAACTTGATCGACGCCTACAAAGTCAGGGACCAACTGACCAATTACTCTTTTTTATTCAAGAATAGTATACTTTAATAATCAAAATACGATATAGTCATAACCAAGTATATTTTTCAAATAACATTTTTTTTATCATCCAAAATAATATATTTTGATTCCACAACATATAATACGAAAATTGTGGGATGTTACACACCCCATGCATACTCATTAACAACATCTAGATCTTCTAATGCATGCAACAATTGGACATCGCATGTGGTCAAAGTCTTGTCCATGAAAAGTGTGGAACCTTGAAGATATTGCAGATACGCCCTAGAAACATGCACATATCTCCACTATTCAATGAACCTTGCCACCTATCGTTCTAATGTTTCAAACTTAAGCGCCCCACCTTTAGTTGTCTTGACCGTATCTCTAGCCTTTGCGTGATCCACCCCAAGTAGCTCATGCAATAATGCTATTGCCTCAGATTTGGTGGGTTTGTCCGAATGAAGGATGATGCCTGTAATTGGAATATGTAGGAGCAACGATACATCATCCAACGTGATAGTCATCTCACCACGCGAGAGATGAAATGTGCATATGTCTTCATACTATCGCTCATAGAATGCACTTATAAGTCTCTTATCTATCCTTTCGTAGGCACAGTCAATGAGAGACATCAAACCAGTCCCATCAATAAGGATGGAAACCTCTCCAAAGGTAAGTCGCTTCATAGTTCATAATTGAACGCTCTATTATAGCAACGACCCAACAGTCCACGTTCCTACAAAGTCAAAACAAATTAGCGAGATTTATTCAAGTGATTGTAATTAAATAATAAATATAACAAAATGAATACTATACTTACATTCACAATCCAAATTTGACGTACCACATGATTTTGTTGTTAACCACATACCCACATAATGATGAGCTTTCAGCAACGTTCGTGTTTGGAATGTAAAAAAAAACCATACATTCTATAGTTTAAAATGTCAGAAAAATTTAAGCACTTTTATACTATTAAACATCGTTATTCCTAAAATATCTTTCATTAAATTCCTAAAACTTTTCAATACGAACTCATAAACTTCTCCATTCATTTATTTAAAATTTACATTTCCAATAAGGAATTTAGGTAATGCTTCTTATTTTTTGGGGGTTTTCTTAATCTTAGCCCTTACACTTTGTTTGGTTCAAGGGATTTTAGGGAGAAGAGAATTTGAGGGAGGAGAAAATAGGAAGAAAATATGGTTTTCCCTTGTTTGGTTAGGAAGAGAAAATAGGAGGAGAGAAAAAAATTGGTGGGACCCACAACAAAAAATTTTCTTCTCCTCCTAGGCGAGATTCAGGAGAGAAAATGTTGCCTTTCGCTGGAGGACAAAACAACCATCAGTTCGTCATCAGTTCTGTGTGTTATTCTTTGCCTTTTTTAATTTTTTTATTATCATTATTTTGTCTAGTACCAAACATTATCTCTCATCTTTTCTTCACATTTTCTCTCCTACCAAACAACCATAAAATCTACCTATTTTCTCTTCAAAATCTTTCTCTCCTATTTCTCTCTTCCCATTTTCTTCCGTTGAACCAAACAGAGTGTTAAGGCTGAGGATAAGAATCCAATAGTAAAAATGATTTTTTGAAAAGTGATCGAGGCCGTACCCGATCAAAATAAAAGAGGTTTATTCTGTAGTACTAGGAAGATGATCCTAGGTCGTTTCCCAGCGAATATCGGTCTAGGCAAAGTATCAAACACGTAGTGTGCAGTAAAATGGGGGGCTTTTTGTGTGTAACAAATGTGAAGAACAAAACATAAACAAAATATTAAAACTAACAAAATCAGAAACAAAAGCGGGCAAACCCCTTTGGCTACGTACACTACTCAATCCTAGCTCACTAAAGATCGATTCCTCTCCTCTCCTCTGTCCAACTCGTGACAACCAAATACTAAGCGAAAATCTAGTTGTCACTCCAAACCCTAACTTCTAATTAAGCATCAGAAACCCGAATTGGAGTTTTTACGAGTTAATACAAATTAAGCATTTATATTCATGTATTATCTCTACGAAATGGAATTAAGCAAACCACTACACATTGATAAACATGAAAACAGAGAAGAGAAAACGAAATTACATTAATAACAAGAGCTCAAGAGTAAATAATACAACACCAAAGGGATTAACCCTTGAAGTCTAGCCTTCCATGGCCATAAATGAAGAACAACGAGTAGAAATGGGGAAGAACAAAACCCTAGCAGCCACCACCACTTGGGAGAGCCAAGAGAGAAGTTCTAACCTAGAGAGAGAGTGAGAAATCTGAAATGGGAGTGTATCCTAGTGCTACACGAGTTTCTCTCTTTTAGTCATGAAAATGGGCCTAAAACATGGGCCCAAGTCCTAAGAAACACTATTCTGAATATTACAACTAAAACGGGACCTAAATGCAAATTACAATCTTCACTTCAATACTTCAATCTTCATTTCCAAAAATGCCCAAAATGTCTTTGTGCCACATATGACCTGAAAATAGAAATAGAATTAATTAGGCTAAATAATCCAAAATTAAACAATATTCGGAATTTTAGTCCAATAAACTCTAATCACTAAATCAAGCTAAACAATGTCAAATGGGCAACAAGTATCAATAATAGGAGTAAAATAATGCAAGGAATAATGGGAAATAAAATGCTCATCAAATACCCCCACACTTATCCTTTTGCACTCCTGGGCAAAATCAAAAGATAGGACTATGAAGATCAATATGCACCAAAGGGAATCATGCAACAAGATGACTACAACTAAGAAATGCAAACCTAAGAGATTACATACTTCACAATGAATTCTAGGAAATGCAAAGAAATGGGCAAACTCAAGCACACAAAATGGTTAAGGATCAAAGAGTCAAAGCATCCGTGAACATCATCCAATTACTTCAAGTATGCAAAGAAACCAATGACATCAAGAGGATAGTCACAAAGATGATAGAAACTCACAAGGATCACTCAAAAGTGTTTACACTCAAGTGTTTGGGGTTAATCATTATTTACACTCAAGGCACATCATGAAAAACAAACACAACCATAAGCTTGACAAGCCTCTAACATAAACTATCAACACACATGCACAAAATGATTAAAAGGTCTTTTCAGGGTAGTAATGGGGCCAAGGACAAGGTAGGATAAAAATATGGGAATGTAGCTAAAACCAAGGGAATAGAGGAGCAATGGGGAATAAGTAAAAAGTAAGCAAAATCCACCCCAAAACCAACTACCACTAATTCCAATCCTCTTTGCCTCAACAACCTTTTATTCGCTTTTTTTTTTTATTTTTTTCTTTCTTTTTTTTCCTTTTGTATTTTTGTCTTCTATTTTTTTAGAGATATACAAAAAGAAAAGAAGAAACAACGCAAATGGCATGAAGATGAAGCCATAACTACAACGACCAATGAGGCAAAACCAAGAACTCAACCCATTCCCAAAACAATTCCAAAGCTCCAAAATTACCTAAGGTTAGGACAATCATGGTTTTTCAGTCATAGGCTTGTAATGAGCTAAAGAACAAGGAAAGGGATAAAGAGGCTCAAAGGGGCTAGCAAAGGATACATTCATTCAAGGTAGGCTCATATGGCTAATAGCTTATTCAAGAAAGAAAGTGCCTAAATAATTTCAAAATGTGCATGAGCAATCAAGTATCAACAAGAGTCAAGTCAAGTTCTAGAGTGCAAGTAATCCAGAGTGCAATCACACATGAAGAAAATTAGGTGGCATATATAGCAATCCACCCACAATTAAGGCTCAAATCCTCACAAAAGGGACAATTCTATCACAGTGTTACTACCTCTTAATTATCAAAAGCAACTTTGCACACAAAAATGCATGAATTCAGACACAAGATACCAAGACTCTACTAAAATGAAGCAAAAACATGCAAGAAAATGCCCAAAACTAAGCAAAACCTAAAAAAAATCAAAGCAAAAATATGCAACCTAAACTACTCTCCCCCCACACTTAAATCACACATTGTCCTCAATGTAAAATAACCAGAAAATCCAGACAGATATACCAGCCAACAGATATAGACAAGTGCAATAAAAAGAGTAAGGAAGGAGAAAAGAAGACTCCCTAAGTCATGGTGGTTCAAAAGTGGGGTCGACCAATGAGGCCTCCTCCACAGGTGCATCATCCAAAGTAGGAGTAGTTAGGAAAGGCTTGAGTCGGTGGCCATTGACTTTGAAGCTCTTGTCCGTGGACTCACTCTTGATCTTCACAGTGCCATAAGGAAACAACTGGGTGACTACAAATGGTCCAATCCACTTAGAGCGGAGCTTTCCACTCATGAGTCCAAGCTAGAGTTGTAGAGCAACACTTTTTGACCAACCAAGAACTCCTTTCTGGAAATTGAGCTATCATGAAGCTTCTTGGTCTTCTCTTTGTAGAACTTGGAGTTCTCATAGGCCTCCAAACGGATCTCATCTAGCTCACTCAACTGCAGCTTCCTCTCCTCACCCGCTTGATCAAGAGCTAAGTTACATTGCTTCACAACCCAATATGCACGGTGCTCTATCTCCACAGGCAGGTGGCATGCCTTACCAAAGACAACCCGATAAGGTGACATCCCTATGGGTGCCTTGTAAGCGGTCCGATGGGCCCATAGAGCATCCTCCAATCGTGTGCTCCAATCCTTTCTATTAGGCTTCACCATCTTCTCCAAAATCTGCTTGATCTCTCTGTTTGAAATCTCAGCTTGCCCATTGGTTTGGGGGTGATAGGGTGTAGAAACTTTGTGCACAACCCCATACTTCTTGAGCAAAGCTTGCATGGATCTATTGCAGAAGTGTGTGCCTTGATCACTGACTATGGCCCTAGGTATGCCAAACCTGCAAAGGATATTAGACCTGACAAAATCTACAACAACCTGAGCATCATTAGTCCTGGTGGCCTTAGCTTCCACCCATTTGGATACATAATCCACAGCAAGTAAGATATAATAAAAACCAAAAGAAACAGGAAAGGGGCCCATGAAATCTATACCCCAGACATCAAACACCTCACAGAACAACATAGGTTGTTGCGGCATCTGTTGCCTCTAAGATAAGGCGCCTCCTGCTCTTTGACATTGCTCACATGAGCTGTAGATGTTGCTTGCATCCTTGAAGATGGTAGGCCAATAAAATCCAGAATCCAGCACCTTTCGTGCTGTCCTTTGAGTCCCAAGGTGGCCTCCAACTGGTGAAGCATGGCAAAATTGGAGAACCGATTGGATCTCATGATCTGGAATGCACCTGCGAATGACCTGATCACTGCAAAAACGCCACAAATAGGGGTCATCCCATACAGAATACTTGGCATCGCTCTTTAATTTGTCTCTTTGAGCTTTGGATGCTGTAACACCCCAAAATTTTAATCCCCGATTAATGAAATGTTAATTATAAAGTTTATTATAATTAATTATTTCCATTCTTAATCTTCGATTAAAATCTGTATTTATGCATTTAGGGAATGTGTGTGAATTTATTTATTAAGTATGATTATGCATGAAATAAATATTTTTGCACATTAGTCCCTGAATTGGGGACCTAGAGGTAATTATAGGAAATGTTTTGGAGGGAAAATAAATAAAATTATTATTTTTCAAAAATTGGGCAAAATACTCGAGTATTTTCTTGACTACTCGAGTATTCTGGTCAGAGTTGCACGAGTTAGTGCGTTTGGTGAGTCACCACCAACGATTTCGTTTCGTTGACACGAAATCACCCTCCAACCACGTCCATAGCCATCGTGTCGGTCATCATGCACGCTTCAAGTGCTTATTTAAGCCATTCATCAACGAATTTGAAAGCTTTGTTGATGAAATTGTGAGGTTAGGGTTCCGAATTTGTTCCTCTCGATTCCTCTTCATTTTTGAGTGTTAGAATTCGAGTGATACACGATTACGAAGCTCACATCCAGGGCTTCGTAAAGACACAAAGATTGCTAGTCAAAAACAAGTATAGAGTGGGAATCGAATCTGAGAAGGGAAGGAGTTGAAGCTGTTTTTCAGTTCCTGGAGCTTACTTGAGCAATCAATTTTGGTAAGCCCTTGAATCTTTGAGACTTCAATTTCATTCCATTCTCTAGTATGTGTTGCAGAGAACGATTTCTAATTAATTTCCCCAATTATTTTGCATGATTTCACCATCAAAATCTCTGGTTTTATGACCTCACTCAAAAATGTGCTGCTGTCATATGGTTTTTGGGGAAACTAGCTTGGAGTTCGTTTTTCTGTCCAATTTCAGTTCTCACATGTCTGAGAGGTAAGGGGAAGTTGTTTTATGCATTAGATAGAGTTTAAATTCCATGATTTTCATTAGAGAGCCACCAAGAGGCTCTAAGGGCTTAGATTGAATAGGAACTTTGGTTTGGAGACCAACTCATGCTCTATGGTTGTTTTGAGCAAGTTTCATAAGATGCATGCAATCTGTTATGAGCTTTATTTCACAAGTTTATTGAGTATTTTGCAAATTGAGATGTTAAGTTGTGAAATTTCATGTTTTATGCATTATCATTTGTTTCCCTGTCAAATCTGTTATTTGATGAGTTGTAAGTGTTTGAGCATGTTCAATGTGTGTTATATGAACTCTGTTGATCATTGGATTTGTTCCTCTGGGAGTGCCAATTGACGGCTCACTTGATGACACGTTATGGTTGACGACATGGTCGGTGATTTGGGTCCAATATATATACATTTGAGCATTGATTTGACTCCCTTATACTATGTATTTGGCTTGTTTCTCTAGCAAATTTAGGACTTTTTATTAGATTTTAATTATTTTTAGTAGTTTAGGGTCCTTTGAACGTTTTGATCCGTTTGTTAGTGTTTCAGGTACTTTTTAGACCTTAAATGGATAAAATATTTATGGACCTGAAAAGAGGACGAAAAGATCTTGCAAATGGAAAAAGAACGGAGCAAAACGGAGCCGAAGGAGGTCCCGCACGCCTGAGGCGCGAGGACGGGTGCGCCTGAGGCGCGCCTGTGTGCAAAAGAACCAGTAATCAGACCCACGCGCCTGGGGCGCAAGGTCGTGTGCGCCTGGGGCGCGCGTACCTGCTGGAGGCCCAATTTGACCAGATTCTGAACAAAATAGAAGAAGAGAAGTCTAATTTGGCTTCATATCTTAGATTTAATCAGAAATTAAGAGATAAACATGGACCTTATCTATTAGATTTAATTAAGATTTATTTTAGGATTTGTTTTACTCTTTAAATAGAGGATTTGTAAATAGTTTTCAGTAGGTTTTAAGATCATAGAATTCAATTAGGATTAGAGAGAGAGGTTAGTAACATCTATTGAGAGCAAGGAGGCAAGGCGCAAGGATTGAAGGTCTCTTGGAGAGTTAGCCTGTATTGTCTATGATATGAGGTTTTCTCTTTGCTTCTGTTTTCTTTATTTCTATATGTGTAACTAAAACCTCTTGTTAGGAACATGGTGTAAATTGTATGATGTAACTTATTTTAATTTATGGTTTAGTATTTTGCTGTTTTTAATTCATGCATTAATTGAGTTTTTATTACATAAACCCGCGCAATTTATGTTTTGGATTTCTTAATTCGCAACGGGAGTTGGGATTTTGAATAGGCCATGCAATTAATGGTATAATCAGTCCAAAATATAGGGATATAATTGGATGATTATATGGCTTTTTAATTTCGTTGTGCTGAATAGATATTTTCTTATATTATAATTTGTTGAGGGATCAAGGATTAAATATATAGAAAATAAGGGTAATGTTAGAGACGTCTAACTATTGCTATTTTTAGAGGAATAGTCCATGAATTGAAGGATAATTAAAGGAAAATATAAATCATAGTTAAAATAAGTGAATCATACAATGAAACCAAGTTCCTAACCTTTTTCTATTGCTTTCTATACATCTTATCTCCTCAATCTTCTTATTTTATTTTATTATTATTCTTTTTCTCCTTCTAAATTTCAATAACAAGTTGCACTAATAATTACGAATTGGTGAAAAGTTATTAGAAACAATTTGCAATCCCTGTGAGACGATATTCGGTCTTCCAGACTATATTACTCGTTGACCCAGTCCACTTGCTGGCATATCAACAAGTTTTTGGCGCCGTTGCCGGGGATTGAAATTCGATTCTAATTTATTTTCGGTACTTTTTGTAATTATTTGTGTAATTTGTACTTTCTCATGTATAATTATAGTTGTAATAGTGATTCAGATTGTGATAGATTTATTCCTTATCCTTATCTTCCATACTATGTTGCACAAAATATAACTCCTAGGAAGGCCCAATGGGAAATAGCTCTAGAGAAATTGGCTCAAGCCACTGAGGATTTTGTTAAAGATTGCAAAAATAATTTTAGATCCCCTCGTGTTGAACCAATTCCTCCCCCTGTGGAGAAAGAGTCATGGGAAATTAACCAAGATAAATTAGCTCAAAAAATTAGTAGTAATGTTCAAGAAATTAATTTTATAGAAAAAGAAAACAGAAAAAGTTTTGAGAACATAGAAATAGCACTTGAGCAAATTCCAAAACATTTATCTGAGGAGTTACAAGCATTATCAACAATTTTTTACTCTACTAAAAAAGAGGAGGAAGTTGTGGTGATGGATGTGACCAATGATCAAATCCTTTTGGAGGAGCAAAAATCTGAAAAAGAAATTGTGCATGATAGGTTTGAGGAAGAGGATCGAAAAATAAGAATCGAAGGTTTAAAAATTGTAGAAAAAATTGAACCACCCTTGCATGAGGAATTTGTTGCTATAAAGAATTTTATTAAATCTAGTTCATGCTTGGGTGATTCAAAATTTTTCTATTATATTCAGCCTAAGTACTTTTATGAAAAATATCTAGAACAATCTGAATCATTATTAGGCAATAGGAAGCATGAGAAAGTAATATTCTTGACTAATGGAGTTAACAACTTCATGATGGATGATGGAAGAAAAGAAAATTTTGCTGAATCCCCATGGGATGTGGGAGTAACACATTATTGTTGCATCACATGGGATTTGACCCATAGAATTTGGGATCCTGGTGGATTTGTTTTGTACATAAGCAGTACTGTAGGTTTAAATTCTTAGGTAGTTTTTGTGAAAAAAAAATGAGGAACAGACCTCGTGCGCCCCAGGCGCACGCGGTCGCGCGCCTCCGGCGCGCCGGGCTGTTTGGGGAATTTCACTCCTACTTGGGGTGCAAAAGTTCAGTTTTGGGGTCAAATTCTGATTCAACCATCTTATCTCTTAGGATTAGATTTATTTTATTTATCTCTAGTAATTTTTTTATTTTTAGTAATAGATATTTTGTTTATCTTATCTTTTAGGAACAAATTAGTTTTTTTTTATCTTTTTAGGAGTTTGTTTTATCTTTTAGGATTAGCTTAGTTTTATATCTTTTAGGAATTTGTTTTATCTTTTTAGGATTAGATTTATCTTAGGATTATTTTTAGAATAGATTTTTTTTTATTTATTTTCGTTTTTTTTATTTTCTATTTTTTAGGGATAGATTTATTTTAGGATTAGATTTGGTTTTGTAGGATTTGGATCCCATTAGCCCCAATTTTTTCAATATTACACCCCAGGCCCCTGTACCTCACCAAAAATATTGTCCAGTTTTTTTAGGTAGTTTTTTTTTTAATTTTTATTTTGTATTTTAGGATAGATTAGTTTGCTTGAGGACAAGCCAACATCTAAGTTTGGGGGAGTATATACAAAATAAAAAATTAAAATTTTTCAGATCTGAATTTTTCTCCCATATTGGTATTGGTTTGTGTCCTTAGCAAGAGTAATTAATTTTTCTAACCTTAGGACTTTTTCTCTTTTGATTCATGTACATACTTAGTTTAGGACTTAGACTCATTGGTATTCGACTTTGTTTGATTGAACTGTATATGATTATGGTGACTGGGTTATTTCGACAAAGGCTTTCAGAACTTGTGATTAGTGAGCTGACTTTAGCCATATGTGAGATTTTGAGCCTATTTAGGGGTATGAATTTTATTGAAATATTCTGATATTGAGACCCCTATTTTTTCATGAGTGTGTTCACTTTGATATTGTCTTCTAGAACTTGACCTGTGACCATTTCAAAATTGATAATTGATTGCATGCATTAAGATGATTAAGGCACCTAGGATGTGTTTTTGTGGCCTTCAGATGATTTGCATTGAAAATATTCCCTTAGTTGTCCATTTTGAGCCTTATAATGATATATGATTTTTCTTTGGTACCCTGCATTTATTGAAATATTCTTTTGATAGTACCTTGGAAATTTTGAATGAGCAATTGAGAGGAATGAATATGAAAAGTGAAAGTAAATGGTGAAAAGTGTATGAGTTCTATTTCTCTTCCGTGTGGAAAAAAAATTAAAAAAAAAATAAAAACAAATGAATGTGAAAGGAAGAGAATAGAAGAATAGAATAGAAGAAAAAATTTAGAAAAGAAAGGAAGAATAAAATGTTCCTGATGTGAGTGTGAGTCTTTATTGTATTCATTGCTCATTCATGGTTTTTGAGGGAAACTTGTTTTTCTAAATATTTTTGCGAGTTAACCTTTGTTTTATCCCTTCTTTCTTTTATCCCACCTAACACTTTTAGCCATGGCCCCATTACAACCAAAAATAAGACCTTATGATTTTTGCATGCATTCAATAATTTTAATGGAGATGTTGGTCTATGGTCAAGCCTATGGTAACACATTATCATTGTTGAACTTGAGTGAATTGAAAATATGACCCTTATACACTTTTGAGAGAAACATTTGAGAGGTTGAGAGTGTTCATTAGTTCTGAGTTCTGAATGGGATTGTTATGTTAACTAGTATGTAATTGCATAAATAGTTTATGATAATATGTGTCGAAGTGATGAGTCGTAGTCTTAGATTAGGTGTGTTCATGTTGATTTAGGGAGTTTGTCTTTTGTTTAGAATTTTTATTTTACTTTTGTCTGGGACATGCAAAATGCTAAGTTTGGGGGAGTGATTTGGGTCCAATATATATAGATTTGAGTATTGATTTGACTCCCTTATACTATGTATTTGGCTTGTTTCTCTAGCAAATTTAGGACTTTTTATTAGATTTTAATTATTTTTAGTAGTTTAGGGTCCTTTGAACGTTTTGATCCGTTTGTTAGTGTTTCAGGTACTTTTTAGAGCTTAAATGGATAAAATATTTATGGACCTGAAAAGAGGACGAAAAGATCTTGCAAAAGGAAAAAGAACGGAGAAAAACGGAGCCGAAGTAGGTCCCGCGCGCCTAAGGCGCGGGGACGGGTGCGCCTGAGGCGCGCCTGTGTGCAAAAGAACTAGTAATCAGACCCACGCGCCTGGGGCGCGAGGTCGCGTGCGCCTGGGGCGCGCGTACCTGCTGGAGGCCTAATTTGACCAGATTCTGAACAAAATAGAAGAAGAGAAGTCTAATTTGGCTTCATATCTTAGATTTAATCAGAAATTAAGAGATAAACATGGACCTTATCTATTAGATTTAATTAAGATTTATTTTAGGATTTGTTTTACTCTTTAAATAGAGGATTTGTAAATAGTTTTCAGTAGGTTTATGTTTCGGATTTCTTAATTCGCAACGGGAGTTGGGCTTTTGAATAGGCCATGCAATTAATGGTATAATCAGTCCAAAATATAGGGATATAATTGGATGATTATATGGCTTATCAATTCCGTTGTGCTGAATAGATATTTTCTTATATTGTAATTTGTTGAGGGATCAAGGATTAAATATATAGAAAATAAGGGTAATGTTAGAGACGTCTAACTATTGCTATTTGAGAGGAATAGTCCATGAATTGAAGGATAATTAAAGAAAAATATAAATCATAGTTAAAATAAGTGAATCAAAACCAAGTTCCTAACCTTTTTCTATTGCTTTCTATACATCTTATCTCCTCAATCTTCTTATTTTATTTTATTATTATTCTTCTTCTCCTTCTAAATTTCAATAACAAGTTGCACTAATAATTACGAATTGGTGAAAAGTTATTAGAAACAATTTGCAATCCCTGTGGGACGATATTCGGTCTTCCAGACTATATTACTCGTTGACCCAGTCCACTTGGTGGCATATCAACAGTCGGCATAGTGAGATGCTGATATGGTTATACCGTTTGGATGACGGGCCGTTTGGATGACGGGACGTGCTCGGGTGGCATGGATTCCAAGCTTGTCGTGTACATTCTTGGTGAATGTACGAATGTTGTACACCTAGGAGTACAACGCACTGTTGAGTGCTGGACGGAGTAAAGGATGGACGTCAGAGAGTGTTATAGAATGATGGAGATAGGCTTGAGAGCTAGGTTCATACATCATGCCACTCATCTAAAAGTAATATGGATAAATGAAATAAGTGTGAGCATCCTACTTGCATTCAATAACTGCTAAGTGCTAAATGTGATCGTTGTTTATTGTTGCATAACTATACATTCTCATTGTTCACATATTTATGCTCTATTGATTATGTGTATAGAATTGCTTTACCCTATGCCCTTGTAGGTGATGTCACGTTACATCGCTTGCATTGAGATCCGGCCACTTCCTAGTGGCACATGGATCTACGAGGACCATCGGGCAGTGTTCGAGGGAGAGGTAGAGGTCACCTTCTACCACCCGAACTCGCTGATTCGATTTCGTCCTCGTAGGTTTAGGATTCCCATCATATACACTATGCACGTACCACCTTTTTACACATATCATGGACCACCTCCCACACGACCAGCTCGCTCATATCACAGCTTTCGTTTTCGACCTACCCGCTCACACCCTTTTTCATCGAGAGTCATCCGCGAGGAGAATCCCCCTTCTGATCCGAGGAGCCCAGTTAGGGTCACACCATCTCCCGACCCTGTACCCAGTGGTAGGGTACCCTCTCCATCGGATGAGATCGAGGAGGATCCCGTGGAGGACGAGAGTGGGGGAGAGCCTGTCGTTCATTCTACCGGGAGTCAGTGGAGGGATGATGATCCCTAGGTATGTGTGTAGGGTACATGATGAGGATTAGGGGATCCGATGCGGGGATGATGTGGAGGAGACATTGCTGCTGCTGCTGTTGATGTTGATGCTGTTTCTTTTTGCTACCTGGAGACTGCTACTACTATCACTACTACTACTGTTGCTGCCAGATCTATGTGACCACCTCTAGAGTTTCATATTTTTGTGATGTATATATTTTAGATATACTTTTGAGAACTCTAGGGCTATGGTCTTGTTTTGATGTAGATCTTTTATGGACTTGTATGGATCTTGGAGATACACCATGGGACTATGTACATCATAACTTATATATATATGCAAATTATGTTTGTCTTATAAAAATGCATAGTTCCATTATTTCCGCTTACTCTGATTTAACCTATTTAAAAGAGTTCGGCTACAAAAGAATTAAATGGTATCAGTTTTCAAAACGAAAGAAAGGATGACATCGCTTAATTTCTATCATATAAATACGATTTCAAAATAAGGATGCTATCCAGCTTGTGAGAAGATTTTAAAGAACGCCGAATTCAACACAATTGTTTAAAATGATATAAACTTTCTTCTCCAAGAATTCCATGTTTTGGTTTGTGCACCCGCTTTGAAAAGGAAAATTTTTATTTTTACGTTTCCTAAATACTCACAAGTCCATATTTTATCTAAAGGAAATATAGTTATTATGTTAACTACTTGGGTTATTAAAAAGGGTGTTACACTGAGTGGTATCAGAGCAAAAGTCAGATCCTGTAGTAGTGGAAGTAGTTCCAGAAAGGTAGCCATCAACACCAAGCAGGTATCCACAGGGCATATTTATTGTTTTGAATGCTAGTATTTTGCTTATTTTGAGCATTAGATACAATTGAATGTTCTGTTTGAAGTTATGGTTATCGCCTTAGGATAGGTGCTGTGATGAATGTTTCTTTAGTTCAACATATGTGACCATAAGCCCATAGCGCAGGTCCATTATGGCAACTAGAAACCAAAATCACACCAATGCGATGTTAGAGAGAATAACCGCGGTGCTGGAGTCCATGCAACAACAACAATCTCAGCAACCACCTAAACCTGCTAATCCATCTCACCAGTGCAATGTGGGTAATACCGAAGCAAAGAGTCTGGCTAATTTTAGGAGTTGTAATCCACCCAAGTTTGAAGGAGGATTTAAACCTGAGGAGGCCAATAAGTGGATTCACACCATGGACAAGATTCTGAGAACTTTGGATTGCACAGAAGCTCAGAAAGCAGCATATGCAACCTACATGTTAGAGGATGAAGCTGAGAACTGGTGGAATCACACGGTTCAACTCCTACATTATGAAGGAAGAGATGTGAGTTGGGGAGTGTTCATGGAGAAGTTTCTCAATAAATACTTCCCTGAGGACTTGAGGAGAAAGAAGGAGGTGGAATTCTTACAACTTAAGCAAGGAGACATGAGTGTGGGTGAGTACGCGGCTAAGTTTGAGGAGTTGATGAAGTACTCTCCATACTACCAGAACAACCCTGATGAAAGGAGCAAATGCATCAAGTATGAAGGAGGATTGAGGCCTAAGCTGAAGTCTATTTTCAGCTATCAACGGATTCAAAGCTTCCCAGCACTTGTGGACATGTGTAGGATGTACGAGGATGACAAGAAAGCTGAAGGGTTGCAAGCAACAGAGAGAAAGGACAATCAAACTTATGGACCTCAGAGGCGTAAGGGTTTCAACAACCAAGGCAAGGGTCCGTATGATCGCCGAGGGAAAGGCAAAGGAAAGGTCGGAGGTAATGATGGAAGGAACTTTCGGAGCGAGGCTCCATTCTGTGACAAGTGTAGGCGTCACCATTATGGACGTTTTTGTTGGGGAACAAGTGGGTGTTTCAACTGTGGGAAGCCGAGACATTTTGCGAAGGACTGCAAGGAGCCGGCTAAAGCTAATTCAAGAGGAACTGCTGATAGGCCTATGGTTCAAGGAAGGGTTTTCACACTTAATGGTGTGGAGACAAGTCGATCCTCTGATCTGGTGCAAGGTAATTACTTGCTAAATGGTCAGTTTTGCAATGTGTTGTTTGATTCTGGTGCAACGCATTCATTTGTTTCATATGAATGTGTAGATCGTTTGAGTCTCCCTATGTCCGAGTTATCATACACTTTGAAAGTAGAAACCCCTACTAATGCTCCTGTAATTGTTTCTAGAGCATGTCTTAACTGTTGTATAGAAGTGTTAGGACAAACCTCTAGGGTAGATTTGATCTGTTTACCCTTATCACAATTGGATGTGGTCTTGGGGATGGACTGGTTGAGTCAAAACCAAGTGATCATCGATTGTGATAGAAAGATAGTGACCTATAGGAATCCGAAACCCTCTGGCTACATGTGCCTGTTCAACACTGAAGTAGAGGAGAATGGCCCAGGGATGGAAGAGATTCCTGTTGTCAGAGAGTTTCCGGAGGTTTTCGCTGATGAGAAACCTGGTTTACCGCTGAAGAGAGAAATTGAATTTGGAATCAACTTAGTTTCGGGAGCTGGTCCCATTTATATCGCTCCTTATAGAATGGCACCACCGGAAATGGCTGAAATGAAGAAGCAGATCGAGGAGTTATTACAGAAGCAGATGATCCGACCAAGTGTGTCACCATGGGGTGCTCCGGTTTTGTTCGTCAAGAAGAAAGATGGTAGTATGAGGATGTGCATCGACTACCGGCAGTTGAATAAGGTCACAATAAAGAACAAGTATCCATTGCCAAGGATCGATGACCTTATGGATCAAGTTCGTGGGGCTTCAGTATTTTCCAAGATTGATCTGAGGTCGGGATATCATCAGATCAGGATTAGAGAAGAGGATATCTCTAAGACCGCATTTCGATCTCGATACGGACACTATGAATATGTTGTGATGCCGTTCGGATTGACTAATGCACCAGCTATTTTCATGGACTACATGAATCGAATCTTTAGACCCTATCTAGATTCATTCGTGGTTGTGTTCATTGACGATATCCTTATTTATTCCAAGAGCCCGGAGGAGCATGCCGAACACTTGAGGATAGTGTTGAGTATCCTAAAGGAGAAGCAGCTGTATGCCAAACTTACAAAGTGTGAGTTCTGGCTGGAGGAAGTTAAGTTCTTGGGGCATGTAATTCAAACAAAGGAATAGCAGTTGATCCGGCGAAAGTAAGCTCGATTTTGCAATGGGAGCAACCGAAGTCGGTCACGGAGGTGAGGAGCTTTCTTGGTCTGGCTGGATATTATAGAAGATTTATAGAAGGTTTCTCGAAGATTGCGCTACCCTTGACAAAGCTAACTCGGAAAGACCAACCTTTTATCTGGGATGAGAAGTGTGAAAGGAGTATCCGAGAACTGAAAGAGAGACTAACATCATCTCCTGTGTTGATTCTGCCCGATACACAGAGGAGTTTCGAGGTGTATTGTGATGCATCAAAACAAGGACTTGGGAGTGTTTTGATGCAAGAGGGGAAGGTAGTCGCTTATGCCTCGAGACAGCTAAAAGTTCATGAAATGAACTACCCAACTCATGATCTAGAGGTGGCAGCGGTTGTTTTCGCTCTAAAGATTTGGAGGCACTATCTCTATGGCACTACATTTCGGGTGTTTAGTGACCATAAGAGTTTAAAGTACCTCTTTGACCAGAAGGAGTTGAATATGAGGCAACGCCGATGGATGGAGTTCTTGAAAGATTATGAGTTCGAACTTCATTACCATCCTGGGAAATAAAACGTGGTGGCCGATGCATTGAGTCGCAAAGCAATGCATATCAGTGCAATGATGATCAGAGAAGCTGCATTCATAGAAGAATTCCGAGATCTGAGTTTGGCAATGAAAGTGGAGCCAACAAGTATCAAGATGGGGACGCTGCAAATTGCCAATGAGTTCTTGCAAAGGATTCGTGAATTGCAACATGAAGATGAGGGGCTTAGGAAAAAGAGGAAGCTTATGGAGGAAGGCAAGGAGTTAGAGTTCCAAGAAGGAAAGGATGGGATCCTTCGTTTTAGAACAAGGATTTGTGTACCGGATAATCTGGAAGTAAGAAGAATCACTACTACAAAGTTGACAATTAAAGGCGGTATTTTAAGGGCGGTTCCTTAACGGAACTGCCCTCTTTAGTTTAAATTGATTTAAGAGAAAGGTTGTTTCCTTTAACCAGCCTTAAAAATACCCTTTTTAAAGGCGATTCTTGTTCAAAACAGCCTTCTTATATTTTATTCATAAAAAAAATAAAATTAAATAAAATGCAAAACCTAGTAGAAGGAGGTTTTATGGTTGAACCGCCCTTGTTATTATTCTATTCAACTTTAAAAAAACAAAAATCCTTCCTCTCCTACGAACAGTGTTGTTTCCCCTTCGAACGCGTTCTTCTTCTTCTCCTTCGTTCCGCCGCCGTCTCCTCTCACCACGATTCTCTCTCCGATTCGTATTTCCTCTAGTTCGTTGCAACAATAGTTCGTCTTCTCTCTTCTACCGCCACAGTTCGTGTTCCCTCTAGTTCATCCTCTTCGTTCGTCTTCTCTCTGGTTCGCTGGTTCGTACACCACCGTGCGCCGTTATTTTCCTTGCGCCGTGGACACTCAAACAAAGGCCACCAAGGTTTGTCTCTCTCCCTCTTTTCCTCTTCGATCTCTCCCTTTTTTCTCCATTCTCTCTCTCATCTTCATTCTCTCCACCCTAATCAAGAACAGAACTCGAAGGGGAACAGAACTTCGATGGAGCGTTGATGGAGATCAGAACTCGTTGGAGCGTTGATGGAGAAGAGAACAGAGCATCGATGGAGAACTCGTTCACCGACACTGCCATCCATTGTCTCCCCTGTTGTTCAACACCAATTCGATTTGAAACCTTATTCTTGGTTTGATTCTCTGAAATTGAGAACAAAAAAACCCTCATTCGTGTGTTCTTTTACAAATATTCCTTCTTCTTAATTTGATTCTCTCCATTCTCCCATTCTCAACACTCATACCAAACCCAACATTGTAAGTGCTACCCTTACCCATCACCTTTTTTTTTTATCCTTTCAGTACTTGCATTTTCCTATGTGGGTGTTATGTGACATACAATGATCTGAGTTTACAATTGTCTGAGTTTGTGATTCTTATGATTCTTCCCAATCTGGGTATTGAAACTTAGATCTGGACTTTTGATAAAGGTTCAATCTTTTCAAGTTTCTGGATGGGTGTGGGGTATTGCACTGTTATTGGTGATTAAAATAAAACCCTCATTTTCATTATTAATATTATTATCATATGATATATTTTCCATATCATTTTCATATCTTGATTCATATTTCAAGTTCTGAGTTTTACAATGCCTTGGCTAGAGGTTTTCTGTGATACTTTTTGTTTGGAATTTGATTTAGGAATATCTCATAGATTTGTTTCATTGCTTGATGTCTATGGCAAGCAATGAATTATTTGTTTCTGCCTGTTTTGTTTTAGTTTTAACCTGGAAATTAACCCTTTTTGGATAGGGAGAGTAACGTTATGAGTACTGTAAAGTGTTATATACTAGAAATAACATGATTTTTTAAATCTTAACAATGACATGAATTTCATTAACCTTCATTTATTCAAGTATGGGTTAAAGTTCATAAAAAAAAGTATGGGTTAAAACTTAAAACTTAGTATCTCATCTTCTTTTATTCCTTGGATAACAGAAAATGAGGGGGGCTTGTGGCAACTAGGGCAATCAATCACCCGCCGTCTTGCCAATGGTGATAAGAAGGTTGTTGCACAGCGATATTTTTCGGGAGAAGCTGAGCTGAAAAAGACAGTTCTTTATGACTTCCATGTTGCAAATGGTGGGAAGATGGTGCCATTTGCTGGTTGGAGCATGCCGATTCAATACAAGGACTCAATCATGGACTCAACCCTGAATTGCAGGGAGAACGGTAGCCTTTTTGATGTTTCGCATATGTGTGGGCTAAGCCTCAAGGGGAAAGACAATGTCTTGCTGATGTCGCCGGGCTTGCCCCAGGAACTGGATCATTAACTGTTTTCACAAATGAAAAGGGAGGGGCAATTGATGATTCGGTGATTACCAAGGTTACTGATGATCACATATACTTAGTTGTGAATGCTGGGTGCAGGGATAAAGATCTGGCTCATATTGAGGAGCATATGAAGGCATTCAAGGCCAAAGGCGGTGATGTGTCATGTCACATCCATGATGAGAGATCTCTTCTTGCTCTGCAGGTCATTTATCACACTCTTGTACATTTGTATTATGATTATTAACTTAAAAGCCTTTGCCATTTCCTTTTTTGCCGTGTTAGTATTTTAGGTGTTAAGATCTTGAAATAATGGCAAGTATTGAGATGGCTGTAGTGTGCTCTAGGGATTAAAAGGATGCTTATGGGATAATTCACTCTGCTATGTCCTGTCCTGTATATATTCGGGTGCGGTGTAATTGCATGTAGGGTGATTGCAAATATGTTCGTGTCATACTGCTTGTTATTTCATATCCCATGGTATAAAAAACTTAGAACGTTGTTTGGTGTGGTCATTAAGTGGTTATGAATAACTATACAATACGGGACAATGTCTGATGAGGTATTTCTTGAATTTCATGATGATTAATAAATCAATTAAATTTGATGAAAGAATAAATTGTTATATAATATTTACTTATATTATTAATGAGCTATCTATATATGTATTTCTTTATTAGTAGTCTAAATATTTTTTCTTCAATCTTAAAGCATATCTTCGGGGATCATGTGGGAGCTTTGTCAGTGAGTGAGCCCAATGGTAAGATATGTTAAATTGAACACTTGTATCTTTTGCATTTTTTAGATATTCAGATGTCTTTTTAGAGTGAATTGGCCTTTTTCTTGCAGCTGATTCTGATGTTGTCAGCATGAAATGCAAGGCTAATCGTGTAGATGGGGGCTATATACTTAATGGGAACAAGATGTGGTGTACTAATGGTCCTATTGCTCAAACATTAGTACGTTTCTTTAAATCTCATTGCAATGCTGAGAATTAGACGCATTGATCCTGACATATGCTGAGAATGCATGTCACGTATTTTATTTTGTTGAATCTAATCAGGTTGTTTACGCAATTGCAGGATACTCAACATTGCTACCATGGTCAATGAAAAAAGTTGTTGGGACTGCAAGGGTCTAGCGTTTTTAGTGGGCCCAACATTGTATTTTTAACATGTTTTTATAACAAACTATTGTATTATATTTATATGTTAAAATTGTGTATACTCAACAATATCCATAGTATTCTTTATTGGCTTCATGTGATTGGATTTTTAGTATATCACTCGGCTTAAGAGCCCAACATTGGCTATGGCATGTTACAAAATTTGGGTTTGAGGAGGAAAATATAGCCACAGCTTGAAGCTGTGGATATTTTTTTAAAAAAAAATAATTTCTAATTTGGCCACGGTTAAAAGTGTAGCTAAATTTTTTAAAAAAGTTATTTTATTATTTAGCCACGGTTATAACTGTGGCTAACTAATAAAACCAAATGAAATATTTGGATCTGAACGGTCCTCTTCAAAGACAAAAGAGGCAGTTCGGAACTGCCCTCATTAAAAAAAAAGAGGGCGGTTCCAAACCCCCTTCTTAGTAGCTACGGAACTGCCCTCGTTGAAAAAAAAAGAGGGCGGTTCCGACCCCCCTTCTTTAGTAACTGTATTTTTAAGGGCGATTGATTTAAGTGCAGTTCGAAACTGCCTTCATAATATGAAAACAACCGCCCTCAAAAGGTTTTTTTGTAGTAGTGAATGATTCTGGATGAAGCACATAAAAGCAAGATGAGTATGCATCCGAGAGCTACCAAAATGTATAAGGACCTGAAGAAGATGTTTTGGTGGCCTGGTTTAAAGAAAGATGTGGCTAGTTATGTGGCGTGTTGTCTGGTGTGTCAGAAGGCGAAAGTGGAACACCAAAGGCCAGGAGGAGAATTACTTCCCTTAGAGATTCCATTATGGAAGTGGGATAGTATCTCGATGGATTTCGTGTCTGGACTACCAAGGACAGCTACTGGTCATGATGCAATCTGGGTAATCGTGGATCGTTTGACCAAGTCGGCGCATTTTATTTCCGTTAATATGCGCTACTCTTTGGAAAAGTTCACTCAGTTGTATATCAAGGAAGTTGTTCATCTACATGGTGTACCATCAAGTATCGTGTCAGATCGCGATCCGAGGTTTACGTCGAAGTTTTGGCAAGATCTGCATAGAGCTTTGGGTTCAAGACTGAAGTTGAGTTCTGCATACCATCCGCAGACTGATGGTCAAACGGAGAGAACTATTCAGTCACTGGAGGACATCTTAAGAGCTTGTGCTTTGGAAGGCCAAGGAAATTGGGAGCAAATGTTGCCGCTCGTGGAATTTACGTACAACAATAGTTTTCACGCAAGCATTGGAATGGCACCATTTGAAGCTCTATATGGAAGAAAGTGTCAGACACCGTTATGTTGGTTTCAAGTGGGGGAGAATTCTCTGGTTGGACCAGATTTTGTGCAAGAGACCACGGAAAAGATTAAGATGATACAAGAAAAGATGAAGGCGACTCAGAGTAGGCAGAAAAACTATGCTGATAGGAGAAGGAAACCCTTAGAATTTGCTGAAGGAGACCATGTGTTCATTAGAATAGTACCGACCAAAGGTGTTAGTAGAGCCTTGAAAACCCAGAAACTATCACCTAAGTTTATTGGTCCCTATCAGATTCTTAAGAGAGTCGACCCAGTAGCCTATCAATTAGCCCTGCCTCCATCATTAGCTAATCTTCATAATGTATTCCATGTATCTCAATTAAAAAGGTATGTCCATGACCCCACCATCATTCTTAGAATCCAACCTGATGACCTAGAAATCCATGAGAACCTAACCTTTAAAGCCATGCCTATTCGCATTGAAGACCGAAGAGTCAAGCAACTTAGAGGGAAGGATATTGGTTTGGTCAAAGTCGTCTGGATTTGTGGCGATGTGATAGAAGCATCTTGGGAATTAGAGGATAAGATGCGTCAGGACTATCCTGACTTGTTTGTATAAGTTGAATTTCGGGGACGAAATTCCTAGTAAGTGGGGGAGTAGTGTAACACCCCAAAATTGTAATCCCCGATTAATGAAATGTTAATTATAAAGTTTATTATAATTAATTATTTCCATTCTTAATCTTCGATTAAAATCTGTATTTATGCATTTAGGGAATGTGTGTGAATTTATTTATTAAGTATGATTATGCATGAAATAAATATTTTTGCACATTAGTCCCTGAATTGGGGACCTAGAGGTAATTATAGGAAAGGTTTTGGAGGGAAAATAAATAAAACTATTATTTTTCAAAAACTGGGCAAAATACTCGAGTATTTTCTTGACCACTCGAGTATTCTGGTCAGAGTTGCACGAGTTAGTGCATTTGGTGAGTCACCACCAACGATTTCGTTTCGTTGACACGAAATCACCCTCTAACCACGTCCATAGCCATCGTGTCGGTCTGCATGCACGCTTCAAGTGCTTATTTAAGCCATTCATCAACGAATTTGAAAGCTTTGTTGATGAAATTGTGAGGTTAGGGTTCCGAATTTGTTCCTCTCGATTCCTCTTCATTTTTGAGTGTTAGAATTCGAGTGATACACGATTACGATGCTCACATCCAGGGCTTCGTAAAGACACAAAGATTGCTAGTCAAAAACAAGTATAGAGTGGGAATCGAATCTGAGAAGGGAAGGAGTTGAAGCTGTTTTTTAGTTCCTGGAGCTTACTTGAGCAATCAATTTTGGTAAGCCCTTGAATCTTTGAGACTTCAATTTCATTCCATTCTCTAGTATGTGTTGCAGAGAACGATTTCTAATTACTTTCCCCAATTATTTTGCATGATTTCACCATCAAAATCTCTGGTTTTATGACCTCACTCAAAACTGTGCTGCTGTCATATGGTTTTTGGGGAAACTAGCTTGGAGTTCGTTTTTCTGTCCAATTTCATTTCTCACACGTCTGAGAGGTAAGGGGAAGTTGTTTTATGCATTAGATAGAGTTTAAATTCCATGATTTTCATTAGAGAGCCACCAAGAGGCTCTAAGGGCTTAGATTGTTTGGAGACCAACTCATGCTCTATGGTTGTTTTGAGCAAGTTTCATAAGATGCATGCAAGCTGTTATGAGCTTTATTTCACAAGTTTATTGAGTATTTTGCAAATTGAGATGTTAAGTTGTGAAATTTCATGTTTTATGCATTATCATTTGTTTCCCTGTCAAATCTGTTATTTGATGAGTTGTAAGTGTTTGAGCATGTTCAATGTGTGTTATATGAACTATGTTGATCATTGGATTAGTCTAAAAATGGTATGTTAAAACAAAGTTTTCAGTCTGTTCTGCAAGAAAAGACTCGAGTACTTGGCTTGATACTCGAGTGAAATTTTGATAAAACATTGTATTTTGTGTTAGAACACTCGAGTACCAGACCCCGAACTCGAGTATTATCTGAGTCATGGGAACATTTTAAGGTCAACCACTCGAGTAATACAGGAGTCACTCGAGTATTCTGCAATTAATGAAGAACACTCGAGTACTCATGAACTACTCGAGTTTTTTTATGAATCTGAAACCCAAATCCTCAGAAAGACATGAACAACTCGAGTAATTAAGAACTACTCGAGTAATCTGGAAATAATTGAAGAACACTCGAGTATTCTGAAGAACACTCGAGTAGTTCACCCAGAATATTAAAAATATCATTTTTCATTCTGAATCATTTGGTTGATGATTAAATAACAAAAGTCCAAGTGATCTGGACTTAAAAGAAATTGATTAATATAACTGTACCGTTTGGATGACGAGACGTTGCTAGGGAGGCACGTTATTTATATTAACCAATTTCCTTTAAGTTTAAAAATAGCCCATTCATTATGGAGTTTGGATGATAGATCGTTTATCATGTTTTGATAACATGAGGAGGGCCTCTGGGAGTGCCAATTGACGGCTCGCTTGATGACACGTTATGGTTGACGACGTGGTCGGCATAGTGAGATGCTGATATGGTTATACCGTTTGGATGACGGGCCGTTTGGATGACGGGACGTGCTCGGGTGGCACGGATTCCAAGCTTGTCGTGTACATTCTAGGTGAATGTACGAATGTTGTACACCTAGGAGTACAACGCACTGTTGAGTGCTGGACGGAGTAAAGGATGGACGTCAGAGAGTGTTATAGAATGATGGAGATAGGCTTGAGAGCTAGGTTCATACATCATGCCACTCATCTAAAAATAATATGTATAAATGAAATAAGTGTGAGCATCCTACTTGCATTCAATAACTGCTAAGTGCTAAATGTGATCGTTGTTTATTGTTGCATAACTATACATTCACATTGTTCACATATTTATGCTCTATTGATTATGTGTATAGAATTGCTTACCCCTATGCCCTTGTAGGTGATGTCACGTTACATCGCTTGCATCGAGATCCGGCCACTTCCTAGTGGCACATGGATCTACGAGGACCATCGCGCAGTGTTCGAGGGAGAGGTAGAGGTCACCTTCTACCACTCGAACTCGCTGATTCGATTTCGTCCTCGTAGGTTTAGGATTCCCATCATATACACTATGCACGTACCACCTTTTTACACATATCATGGACCACCTCCCACACGATCAGCTCGCTCATATCACAGCTTTCGTTTTCGACCTACCCGCTCACACCCTTTTTCTTCGAGAGTCGTCCGCGAGGAGAATCCCCCTTCTGATCCGAGGAGCCCAGTTAGGGTCACACCATCTCCCGACCCTGTACCCAGTGGTAGGGTACCCTTTCCATCGGATGAGATCGAGGAGGATCCCGTGGAGGACGAGAGTGGGGGCGAGCCTGTCGTTCATTCTACCGGGAGTCAGTGAAGGGATGATGATCCCTAGGTATGTGTGTAGGGTACATGATGAGGATCAGTGGATCCGATGCGGGGATGATGTGGAGGAGACACTGCTGCTGCTGCTATTGATGTTGATGTTGTTTCTTTTTGCTACCTGGAGACTGCTACTACTATCACTACTACTACTGTTGCTGCCAGATCTATGTGACCACCTCTATAGTTTCATATTTTTGTGATGTATATATTGTAGATATACTTTTGAGAACTCTAGGGCTATGGTCTTGTTTTGATGTAGATCTTTTATGGACTTGTATGGATCTTGGAGATACACCATGGGACTATGTACATCATAACTTATATATATATATATATATGCAAATTATGTTTGTCTTATAAAAATGCATAGTTCCATTATTTCCGCTTACTCTGATTTAACCTATTTAAAAGAGTTCGGCTACAAAAGAATTAAATGGTATCAGTTTGCAAAACGAAAGAAAGGATGGCATCGCTTAATTTCTATCATATAATACGATTTCAAAATAAGGATGCTATCCAGCTTGTGAGAAGATTTTAGAGAACGCCGAATTCAACACCATTGTTTAAAATGATATAAACTTTCTTCTCCAAGAATTCCATGTTTTGGTTTGTGCACCTGCTTTGAAAAGGAAAATTTTTATTTTTACGTTTCCTAAATACTCACAAGTCCATATTTTATCTAAAGGAAAGATAGTTATTATGTTAACTACTTGGGTTATTAAAAAGGGTGTTACAGATGCCAAGGTAGTAAAAACAGAAGCAACCAGATAATTAACAATGTCTGCAAACCAAGGAGTTTGGGGAGGGGGATGGGAAACATGTAAAGATAAAAGCTGCTCATCTGGGAAGTCATCCCGGATAGGAAATGCATCCTCCTCTCTCTCTATCCTGCTCAAGTGGTCTGCGACAAGGTTATGCGCACCACTCCGATCCTGAATCTCAAGATCAAACTCCTAAAGGAGTAACATCCACCTAATCAACCTAGGTTTGGAATCTGTCTTTTTCAAAAGATACTTCAGAGCAGCATGATCAGTGTACACTACAACCTTAGAACCAAGAAAATATGATCTAAACTTGTCAAGTGCAAAAAAAAATAGCCAAAAGTTCTTTTTCAGTTATTGTGTAATTAACCTGTGCTGCATCTAAAGTCCTAGAAGCATAATAAATCACATGCGACAGCTTACCAACCCTTTGGGAGAGAACTGCTCCCAAAGCATAATTTGAAGCATCAGTCATGAGCTCAAATGGGAGGGTCCAATCAGGTGGTTGGATGATGGGGGTGGTGGTAAGTGCTTTCTTCAATTCATCAAATGCCCTCTTGCATTGGTCTCCAAATTCCCATGGGGCATCCTTTTGAAGCATCTTGGAAAGAGGAAGGGCAATGTTGCTAAAGTTCTGAATAAACCTGCGATAGAAACCTGCATGACCAAGAAAACAATGCACCTCTCGCACGCAAGAGGGGTAAGGCAAATGTGATATTACATGCATCTTAGCAGGGTCAACTTCTATGCCCTTGTGCGAAACAATGTGCCCTAAGACTATGCCTTGTTCTACCATGAAGTGGCATTTTTCAAAATTCAAGACAAGGTTAGTCTCAATGCACCTGTTAAGCACCTTAGTCAAATTATCAAGACATGCATCAAATGAGGAGCCATAAACACTAAAATCATTCATGAAGACCTCTATGCAATGCTCGAGCAAGTCAGCAAAAATACTCATCATACATCTTTGAAATGTGGCAGGAGCATTGCATAGGCCAAAAGGCATCTTCCTATATGCAAATGTGCCAAAAGGACAGGTAAATATGGTCTTATGTTGGTCCTCTGGTGCAATGCAAATTTGAAAATAACCAGAGAAACCATCTAAGAAGCAATAATGAGATTTACCTGCCAAGCGCTCCAACATCTGATCAATGTAGGGGAAAGGGAAATGATCCTTGCGAGTCGCCTGGTTGAGCTTTCTGTAATCAATGCAGGCTCTCCAACTTTTATGCACTCTAGTGGGAATCAGCTCATCCTTCTCATTTTTGACAACTGTGACACCAGACTTCTTGGGGACAACTTGCACCGGGCTCACCCAAGTGCTATCTGAAATTGGGTACATGATACACGCTTGGAGCAGCTTGGTGACCTCTTTCTTAACCACATCAAGAATCTGGGGGTTCAACCGCCTTTGGGGTTGTCTCACTGGTTTAGCCCCATCCTCTAACAAAATGCGGTGCATGCACATGGAGGGGCTAATTCCAGGAATATCCGCTAAAGTCCATCCAATTGCCCTCTTGTTCTTTCTTATCACATCCAGCAGTTTCTCCTCTTGATCAACAGAAAGTGAGGTAGAGATGATCACTGGGAGTTTCTGCTCATCCTCCAAGTAAGCATATTTGAGATGAGGAGGGAGGGGCTTCAGGTCCAATGAGGGTGCCTGCATAACAGATGGAACTAAAGGGATAGCAGAAATAGATTTTGTTGCTTACACCTGAACAAGTGAATCAGACTCATGCATAACTGATATGGGGTTAGGGTTAGCATAATCTGAATCTATAACATATGAATCATCAGATGCAGTAGCAGAGTCTAGAAACTGAGCTATTTCAATGCATGCGGTGCATCATCCAGAATTGGTGCATGATGGACAAGTAAATGAATCAGTGAAAGATGGCAATTCAAAATCATGATGCAAAAAGTCAAGCATATGCTCATCTATCAACTCATCAAGCAAGTCCACATGGAAAACAGAGTGATCCTCAGGAAAATGTTTCATAGCATGGAAAATGTCAAATCGGATCACACTTCCATCAAACTCCATGGAAAGTGAACCTGAATGCACATCTATCTTGATCCGGGCTGTTTTCAAAAATGGCCTCCCCAAAATAATAGGAACAATATTACGGGGGGAGTCATCTTCCATATCAAGTATGTAAAAATCAGCAAGGAAGATCAACTCTTAAACCCGAACCAAGACATCCTCTATCAAAACTGCGAGGTGGGCAGTACTTCTATTTGCTAATTGAATCACCACACTCGTAGGTTGAAGAGGTCCAAGAGAAAGAGACTTAAAAATAGACATAGGCATGACATTTATGGATGCTCCTAAATCTAGCATAGCATTTTCAAACTTAACATTGCCTATGATGCAAGGTATAGAGAAAGTTCCATGATCCTTACATTTTTCGGGAATGTGAGAGATAGGTTTACCTATGAGAGCGGAGACATTCCTTCCCATGCTTATCCTCTCATTGCCTTTGAGTCTTCTCTTATGAGTGCACAACTCCTTAAGGAACTTCGCATACCTTGGAATATGTTTTATTGCATCAAGAAGGGGTATGTTGACTTCCACCTTCCTGAATGTGTCAAGAATATCCTTGTCCACCTCTTCCACCCTTTTGTTTTGAGGCACTCTTGGTGGGAATGGAAGAGGAATGAGAGGAGGTTGTAGGACAACAGCAGGGCTTGTGGTTGAAGTTGAGGAAGGTTGAGTTGGATGATTCTCCTTGGTGCTAGCATGCTCACCTTCATCTACCACTTGGCTCTTCCCTTTAGAGGAAGCTAGAGCATCATTGTTAAGGTGAGGTTGTGATGTGGGTGTGACAATCTGCTTTCCTGACCTCAGGTTGATGGCACTCACATTCTGATTCTGAGGGTTAATCACAGTTTGGGATGGCAACTTGTCAAAATTTTGAGATTGCAAGTTGTTGAGAGAAGTTGCCATTTGACCCATCTGATTTGTCAAAGTCTGAATGGATGCCTCTTGTCTCTGAATGGATGCTCTAGTTTCTTGTTGAAATTGGAGGTTCTGCATGGTCATTTGCCTCACCAACTCCTCCAAGGTAGGTTGGTTGGATGGATGGAGGGGCTGATGGTGCAGGATGAACCACTTGTTGCTGTTGTTGTTGCCTTTGCTGCTGGATTGGAGGAGGTACATATGGTGCTCTACTCAGTCCAGCGGTGTTCTGAAATGGAACATTAGGAGGAGGTTGTTGTTGTTGATCAGACCACTTCAGATTAGGATGGTTCCTCCATCCAGGGTTGTATCTATTGGAAGAGAGGTCATGATTGTGCTGTTGTGGGCCTCTATTGTTGTATATGTTGGCCGCATAGGCCTCGGGTTGGTCACCACTGGTCATCGGTTGTTGCTGCTGTAGGGAAGGGCATGCATCTGTGGGGTGGTCAATGGATGTGCATATGCCACACACTCTAGCAGGAAGTATCATCTTTTTCTGATTGACAGCCAATTGTGTGACCAATGTTGTAAGAGAATCAATTTTCTGCTCAAGCTTCTCAACCTTGCCCGAGTCTGCACCAAAATCATTTACATCCCTCACAACTATTGCATCACTATTGCTTCTTGCATGGAATTGTTGACAGTTGGAAGCCATTTTCTCAATTTTGCTACTGGCTTGTAAGGGTGTCATATCTCCTAATGTACTACCACTTGCAGCATCTACCATGTTTCTCTCCATGAAGTTGAGACCTTCATAGAAATATTGAATAAGCAGCTGCTCTGAGATCGGATGGTGGGGGCAGGAAGCACACAACCTCTTGAATCTCTCCCAATATTCATAGAGACTCTCTCCATGTTGTTGCTTGATACCAGAGATTTCGTTTCTGATTCCAATGGTCCTATTTGCAGGGAAGAATTTTTACAGAAATGCCCTCTTCAAATCATCCCAGCTTGTGATGGAACCAGGGGCCAAGTCAGATAATCAATCCTGGGCCAAACCTTCTAAGGAATGTGGGAATGCTCTGAGACAGACATGATCCTCTTGCACATCATGTGGTTTCATTGTGGTGCACACTATGTGGAATTTCTTGAGATGCTTATGAGGATCCTCACCTGCAAGACCATGAAACTTGGGCAACAAATGGATTAGTAGTGTTCTAAGCTCAAAAGGAACATCCTCATCAGGATACCGGATACACGAGTCTTCAATAGTGAAGTCAGGTGCAGCCAGCTCCCTAAGTGTCCTTTCCCTTGGTGGGGGTTGAGCCATGTTATCACAATTAACAAAAGCAGAATCTGATTGAACAGAAGAAGAAGGAATAGAGTAAGCAGAAACAGAAGCAGATTAGAATTAGAAGGACTATAAGATGACTCTGACTCACTATCTAATGACTGATTCCTATTTTGTCTAACTAATCTGTGATAAGTTCTATCGATTTCAGGGTTGTAAGGATGCAAATAACATGGGTTGCCCCTAGTCATGTACTGAGCAGAATACCATTAAGCATAGCAAATTGACACAGATATGCATGACCAAAATAGGCAACAAAATTTTTTTATTTTTTTTAAAATTTTTTATTTATTTTTTTCAGCACCCTAAAATCATGAAAACATATCACAGGAAGTTTGAGGACAAAATTCAAAAGGGAACCAAGTCAAACAATTAAAACAGAGACCAAAAACTAAGAAAATAAAACTTGTAAAATAAAAAAGAAATAGTAAACAGCCTTTTTCGGGATCCAAATGAAGGAGTTTTACAACATAGTGGTAAAAATCGGATTATTCATAAAATTCCCTTCGATTTGATATAAAATTCGTCAAATTCCGAGTTACTGGTCAAAAGTTACGCCTATTTATAGTAAGTGCTGCTGAAACTTGGCAAATTTTTCTGGAACTCACAACCAGTGCCTATTGAGTGTCTGTGATGCATCAACATTCTAATATATGATGAAACAAGTGTGGATACCAATTTTTGTGCAAAAATTCCACCCACAGCTATGTTGAATGACACTCACAGAAGCACTGAAATAGCATCAGTTATGCAGAACAGACAGCAAAACAGGGCAACTTTCAATTAGTTATCAGAATGCTTATTCACACACTAACTACACTAACTACACTAACTACTCTAACTAACTACTGTATGATCTTTGGCAAGAACCGATAATCCCCGGCAACGGCGCCAAATTTTGATCGAGGCCGTACCCATAGTAACTATGAAACAACCATCAGTTATACCGTGTCCTATGGGAAAGGACTTGGTGCAGATCGGACACTATTCGTATTCTTTTATTATCATTATTCTGATAACTGAAAATTCTGAAAATGTTGCCTTTCGCTGGAGGACAAAACAACCATAAGTTTGCCATCAGTTCTGTGTGTTATTCTTTGCCTTTTTTAATTTTTTTATTATCATTATTTTGTCTAGTACCAAACATTTTCTCTCATCTTTTCTTCACATTTTCTCTCCTACCAAACAACCATAAAATCTACCTATTTTCTCTTCAAAATCTTTCTCTCCTAATTCTCTCTTCCCTATTTCTCTCTTCCCATTTTCTTCCGTTGAACCAAACAGAGTGTTAAGGCTGAGGATAAGAATCCAATAGTAAAAATGATTTTTTGAAAAGTGATCGAGGCCGTACCCGATCAAAATAAAAGAGGTTTATTCTGTAGTACTAGGAAGATGATCCTAGGTCGTTTCCCAGCGAATATCGGTCTAGGCAAAGTATCAAACACGTAGTGTGCAGTAAAATGGGGGGGGGGGGGGTTTGTGTGTAACAAATGTGAAGAACAAAACATAAACAAAATATTAAAACTAACAAAATCATAAACAAAAGCGGGCAAACCCCTATGGCTACGTACACTACTCAATCCTAGCTCACTAAAGATCGATTCCTCTCCTCTCCTCTGTCCAACTCGTGACAACCAAATACTAAGCGAAAATCTAGTTGTCACTCCAAACCCTAACTTCTAATTAAGCATCAGAAACTCGAATTGGAGTTTTTACGAGTTAATACAAATTAAGCATTTATATTCATGTATTATCTCTACGAAATGGAATTAAGCAAACCACTACACATTGATAAACATGAAAACAGAGAAGAGAAAACGAAATTGCATTAATAATAAGAGCTCAAGAGTAAATAATACAATACCAAAGGGATTAACCCTTGAAGTCTAGCCTTCCATGGCCATAAATGAAGAACAACGAGTAGAAATGGGGAAGAACAAAACCCTAGCAGCCACCACCACTTAGGAGAGCCAAGAGAGAAGTTCTAACCTAGAGAGAGTGTGAGAAATCTGAAATGGGAGTGTATCCTAGTGCTACACGAGTTTCTCTCTTTTAGTCATGAAAATGGGCCTAAAACATGGGCCCAAGTCCTAAGAAACACTATTCTGAATATTACAACTAAAAAGGGACCTAAATGCAAATTACAATCTTCACTTCAATACTTCAATCTTCATTTCCAAAAATGCCCAAAATGTCTTTGTGCCACATATGACCTGAAAATAGAAATAGAATTAATTAGGCTAAATAATCCCAAATTAAACAATATTCGAAATATTAGTCCAATAAACTCTAATCACTAAATCAAGCTAAACAATGTCAAATGGGCAACAAGTATCAATAATAGGAGTAAAATAATGCAAGGAATAATGAGAAATAAAATGCTCATCAAAAAGCTTAGCTTATACAACTTTCAATTTCTTAAATACACAATTTCCAATGAAACACTTCTAATCTTTGGTTCTTATCTTCAATCTTAAAAGTTGAGATTATGAAACTCCTATTTTTTAACATAAAATCAAAAAAATTAAATGCACATAACAAACTTTTTTAATAAACATATTTTTTTTCTATATTACAAACCGGATGAAGTACTCATTAACATTTTGATAACCACTTCATTCATTTCCAACAGAACGAATGATTTAAATTATGGATATCGCCAAAACATGTTATATGCATGATTAAGGCCATAGGAGCTTGAACTTTTGCAATTGCCATTAGCTCCCCAAAGAATGAAGAGATTTGCAATTTAAAGCATATACACAAACTCCATTTAATTTTTGAAAGCCAAAACTTCTCTCATAATTTTTCGACAGGTACCTCGAAATATTTTTTCAACATATATTTCTCGAAAAAAATTGCTGGTTGTTAACATTTTTTCAGATCTCACCTAAAACCGAGTAAGAAATATTTCTCTGAGAAGAGGCAGAAAAGAGAAACAAATTAAGGAAAAAAATGAAAGAGGAACAAAAATATATCGAGAATGAAGACACCACTAGGCTCACTGTACTGTTCATGAACTGAATTCAAAATCGTAGGTGTATGACTAACAATGATCATGATTCAAGTAGTATTTTTTAAAACTCAAACGCAAATAGCGAGTGTGCCACTAGCAACGATCATGATTCTATCCACAAGGTGGTCAAAACAATATACTAGGTGCAGGAACAAGATTGTTTTTTTTAGGTAAATGGAAAATTCTCATTAACCTGCCAAAAAATATTTACATCCTAAGAGCATAGAAGGCTACGAGCAAGGGCATGCCACCAACTAGGTTGGGATCATACACAAGCTAGAAACCAACTACCTCATATAACAATATCTATACATGAATTCATTCAAATGCCCAATCTATTACAAAACTCCAATTCTTTAGCTCTAACCCTTTCAGAGATAACCCCTTGCATTCGATATCCAATCTCTCTTTTCACCATTTGAAAAATCTCCATTGCAGTCTTACCTCTTTGCTGAAAATTTCTAAAATTTCTCTCATACCAAATATTAGAAGGAGCAGCAGCAATCACAACTTTTACTATACAGTTCCTAGTCCTTCTATATTTCCATATTTGTTTCAGTTGTCTTCGCCAAACAGTAATATTACCACCCAAAGGCCAAATTTCAAGCCAATTAGTACATAACTTTAGTAGTTCAGTTGAAAACAAACATTCAAAGAACAAGTGCTTGCAATTTTCATTTTGATCAGAACAAAAACAACACCTTACATTATCTATCCTAATGTTAAGATGAGCTAATCTGCACTTAGTCAACACTCTATCATGCAATATGAGCCAACAAATCAATGAGTGTTTATGTATATTTAGTTTGTTCCATACAAATTTAGCAGCAAACCAATCAGCTTGTTGCCCATACAATCAAATATATCCACCAGAGATAGAATAGGATCTACCTGTTACACACCATCTATTCTACTGAAATCCAGGCTTCATTCTATCTCTTATCTTCATTAGCTTCTTCCAATGCCAGCTTACATCAAATTTCACCACATAAGTCCAGAAATTTGTATTCTTCAAATAGACTGCATTAATCAACCTAATCCACAAGAGATCATCTTTTTGAGCTATCGCCCATATTTGCTTTGTTAAAGCAGCAATGTTCCAATTTTTGAGAGACACAATCCCCAATCCTCTTGCCTACTTTGGCAAACAAACTCTATCCCAACTCAAAACAGGCATAGATCTACCATGCCTTTTTAACCCCGATAGATAGTCTATACATAGTCTTTCAATCTCCTTAATAACTCCTTGAGGTAATAAGAAAGCACTAGACCAATATGTATGCATAGACATAAGCACAGAATTAATCAGAACCACCCTTCCAGCATAAGATAAGCTCCTTGATGTGCAGCATTTTATTCTTGCAGCAAATCTATTCACTAGCATAGAACAATCCTGTTTAGACCATTTGCATGCACTCAAAGGTAGACCCAAATATCTAACAGGGAAGTTAGATTTTTCAAAACCAGTAAGATTCACAATTTCTGATTGAATATTTTCTTTAACCCCACCAAAGAAAATAGAAGATTTTTGTAGAGTAGCAGTCAATCCAGCAACTCTAGAGAACTTGTTAAAACTCTCCATTAACATAGCAACACAATCCGTCTCTCATTTACAAAACAACATGAGATCATTAGCAAAGCACAAATTAGTCATTTACACTCTTTTACACAATGGATGATATTTAAATCCTCTCCTATCAGCAACCAACTTCAAGTATCTAGTTAGAATCTCCATCACCAGCACAAATAACATTGGGGAAATAGGGTCTCCTTGCCTTATACCCCTCTTTCCTAGGAACAAAACCCACTGATTTACCATTCATAACCAAAGAATATGGAGCAGAGCAAGTATAGGCCATTAACCTAGTTGACAAACTTATCAGGAAAACATAACCCTTGCAAAACCTCTTGGATACAACTCCAATCAACAGTATTATATGTCTTCCTAAGATCAATTTTCATTAAGCACCTAGGCTACACATTCATCCTTCTATACAATCTAATAAGATTTTGAGTAATTAGAACATTATGCAAAATTGATCTTCCCATAACAAAAGCCCGATGATTATTTCCAACTAATACAACCAATACTAACTTCAGCCTATTACCTATCATCTTAGAAATGCATTTATAAAGTACATTACAACAAGCTATAGGTCTATAATATTTTGCATTACAAGCTAAGCCCCTACAAATTTAGGCACAAGAGCTATAAGGGTATGATTGAGTTGTTTTAGCATTTTACCTCTATTAAAAAACTCCAATACTGCACTGCATACATCTGACCCCACTCTATCCCAGGAGTGCTTGAAAAATCCACTTTCATACCCATCTATGCCTAGACTCTTCCCTTCATCAATACTCATCATTGCTTCCTTCACTTCTGCACTGGTGAAAGGTCGAATAAGCCTCACTTGCTGTTCAACATTCAGGACTTTACCTTGGGAGAATATTAGATTATCAATTTGCTCCCTGCCACTCCTTGCTTGACCTATCAGGTTTTTAAAGAAGTTCAAAAAATGATTATGCACCTCTACTTGATCCTCCAATACTCTTCCATTTTTCTCTGTAACCAATGTGATTCTTGTCTTCTGCTGCTGATTCTTTAATATATTATGAAAATACGAACTGTTGGCATCGCCATCCTTGACCCATAAAAACCTTAGCCTTTTGCTTCAAGAAGCTATGTGCATAACCATTCAACTCAACATACTTCTCCCTTGCCTCTTTTTCCTTTGCATGTACCTGAATATTTAAAGGATCAGTATCCAGCTTCAATTGAACTTCCTACAACTCCTCCTTTGCTTTCAAAGTTCTTTCCTCAATAGAAGAAAACTTCTTTTTATTTAACCTTCTAAGATACTATCTCAACAACTTTAATTTCTGACAGATCTAATACATCAAACAGTCATCAACATTTCTTTGTCATCCCCTTGCTATTATACTCTGAAATTCCTCAGCTTTAGTCCACATATTGAAAAATTTAAAAAGTCTCTTTCACTATCCATCTACTTTTAGTTTGAACAACCAGAGGGGAATGATATGATATTAGTGCAGGCAAACATTTAACTTCTGAAAGAGGATACTCACATATCCAAGCACCATTCACCAAAGCTCTATCTATCCTTGAAAGGCTTATTTAACATTTTAGTCCTTGAACTTAGGTGCTCTTTTGGAATTGATCCTTGAACTTTTTTTTCGATGCTTTGGGTCCTTGAATCGAACTTTCTCAAATTTTTGGAAATAATCCTTTCGTCATTTAAGTGATGATATGGTGGACGAAATGTCATGCTACCTTCGTCATATCGATGAGTAACGTGCCACGCGATACCACTTGGATTTTTTAAATTTAAAAAAATTCAAATTTATTAATAATAATTATAAATTGTTTTTTCTAAGAAAATAGAACCTTTTAATAATTTTGAAAAAAATGATTTTTTTAATAAAAAAAATCATGTAGTACCACGTTAAGCTGCATAGCACGTCACATGTCGATATTGTCAAAGTGATGTGTCATGTCATCGACCTTATCATCACTTACGTGAGAAAATGACCATTTCCAAAAATTTGAGAAAATTTAGGGACCCAAAGCATCGAAAAAAAAAGTTTAAGGACCATTTCCAAAAGAGCACCTAAGTTCATGGACTAAAAACTTGATTAAGCCTCCTTGAAACAACTCTTTTATCCACTTGGTTATTAGACCAAGTATAGAACAATCTTGTAGTTCGTAATTCTTGCATTTCACATTCTTCAATACAAATTCTAAAATCATTTGTCTCTCTTAATGACATAGGAATGCCTCCAATCCTATCATGCACAGATAGAGGACTGTTAAAATCCCCTACTATCACCCACGCTCCCTGCACTGATTCCTTAATCTCCACTAACAGCTGCCATGGGAGCAATCTCTCATCCTGATTATTAGAACCATATACTACTGAGACATAAAACTACTTCCTAGTATATAAATTTCCAACCAAACAATGGATAACTTGTTCATTCTGTTTAATCATGGCTATTGTAAATTGGGGCTTATGCCACCCTATAACAACTCTACCACCATGATGAACATCATCATGATTCGATAAAAAACTATACTTTGACCCTCATTGATTTACAAAGCTTGAAAAATTAACTATCTTTAGTTTTGTTTCAACTAGACCAATAAAACCTCCAGAGTTATTTTTGCAGAAAGAAATAGTATCAATATGCTTATTAGGGTTATTCAAACCCCTACTATTCATGATTACCAGATTATCCATGATCCTGATGTAGTTGGCTTCTCGGACCAGACGAATCAACAATTCCCTTCCCTTTCATAATAGCACTTTGTTTATCTTGCTCAGCTTCAACAACACTGACTGCAACCTAATCATTTGAAGTCTCTATAGTTGCAGGACCAGCACCCTTCTTGCCCCTCTTGACCACTATCCATTCAGGCTCTTTAGCTTCCTTAGTTTCCAAAGCTTTTTTAACTGTAGCTAGATAATAATACTCAGAAGGATAAAATCACTGTTGTCCTTGTGCCCATACCCCTTGCAATGAGAACAAACAATAGGCAGTCACTCATAACTAAGCTGCTACTCCACAATAACGCAATTTTCATTCTCAAACATCACTGTCTCAGGCAATTTATCCCACACCTCAATCTCAACCAGCACTCTTGCATAGCTTAATCGATCCTTATTACAAGTCATTGCATCCACCAGAATAGGAATCCCAACAGAACTCATTATCCTTCTCAAGGAATGAGGATGCCAGTATTATAAAAAGATTGATTTTTCCGAGATGTTCTAATCAGATTTCTTTTTCGAGAAGATCCTTTTGAAAAAAGATACTGATCTTTTTAAATAGGAGGTATTAGGAAAAACATTTTGACACCCCTAAGTTGAAAAAAATTATGAATAAAAGGTATTTTGAAATTTTCACTATTGAAATGAAATTTGTGGAAAAAAACGAGATTTATATTTCAAAACTCAAGAATGGGGGATGATAGTTTTTGACAAAAGAATCCAAAATGATGTATGGAGGATGGCAAGGCAACCAATGGCAGAAGCATGATGGTCATATTACAAAATTATTATACCGAAACATATTTGCTAAATGGTAATAAATAATAGAACCTAATAGAACCTAAACCCTGAGATTCTATTTCACAAGAGATTTTCAGAAAAATATTTTATGTGAGAAAGAAATAAAATGATGATTTTTATGGATTTTTATAAACAAAATGTTTTTATAAATGAAAAGGGAAGAATTTTGTTGAGTTTTGAAATGATTTGATTTTTAAGAAATGAGTTATGATTTTATCAAAGGTGGTTTTTATTTGAAATGAAGTTTTTGAAGTGTTATCTTTGAAAATTCGTAACTTTTTAATCGTAACTCGGATTTTCATGATCTTTATATCAAAACGATTGTCTTGAAACGTAGATTTTGAAAATGTAATTTTCAGATTTTTCTAGGTTTATTTATAAAAATTATTTTCAGAGATATGAAATACGAATTTTTGATAAATGTGTTTTGTAGAAAATGAGAATTTTGTCATGGAATGAACTTTTAGGTGATGAGTGCTTGGTTTAATGTGTGTGTACTGTGATGCATGAAATTAATTGTGTGAGAGTGATTTCTTATGAAATGATTGCATTATTGTATGAATTAATAATTAGAATGTTTAAGTAAATAGAGTAAGGAAATAAAAATATGAGACATGTATGTGTATATGTGTATACTTTGGTATGTATGTGTATTTATGAGTGTGTATGTATATATGTGTGTATGTATGTACGTGTGTGTGTATGTATAAGCTAGAAGTATAAATTTCAAGAAGCTTAGTAAGTAAGTTAAAGCCATAACCATGAGGAAACCTAGTTAGAACCAAACCAAACTAAGGACCAAACCCTAACTAGAAACTATCTAGTAATTAACCCTAAAGTGACCCCTAGAACCTAATCTATGCTACCTTGTTCCCTTGCATATGATAAAATCCACCCACGCAACTTTTTGGAAGCCCAAAACCGCCCCTCCCATTGTGTTATAGCCAAACCAAAACCTAAGGGCAAAAGGGGGAATGATTCGTGGCCTATATATGTGTGTGTGGCCTTAGTTCATTTTCACTTCACCCATTTCATTTCTTCACACCAACACTAAACACAACTCTAAGAAATTCATCAAACTCTTAGAGAAAGAAAGAAAATAAATAGAGAGAAAGAGAGGAAGGGAGGCCGTGAGGATAGGAGAGGAAGAAGAAGGAGATCCAAGTTTAACCAAGTCCCATCCTTGAAGATCTAAGTGTTAGGAGACTAGAAGACCAACCTTTATCATGGTAGGACTTGAAGATCAAGAGAAGATTGTAATAGTTTAGTTTTTCTCTTTTGTTTGTAGATCTATTTCATCTTCTTCTTTGCATGTTCATTTTTATGATTTGAGAGATGAACTTATGTGTTGATCTTCTTTGATCTTGGACTTTAAGGACTTAAAAATAATTTGTAATATGTTAAATTTGATGCTTAATGTTCGGTTAAGGCTTTTCTTGTTAGATCTAATATTTTTCTAACTAAAATCTTAAAGATCTAAAGAAAACTAAGATTTTTGTGAAGCCTAAAATAGATCTCTTTGCATGTATATTTTTCTTGCTCTAAACCGTGAATTATATGTGTTTATGTGATGATTTGATAAGTAAATCTATGATCTAAGTTTAATAAATAATAAAGTGAAATCTTTGGTTTTGCATGTTGAACCTTCTTGCTAGATCTTGATCTATGATGTGTTTTCATGACTATTTGATGAATAAAAATGTGATTTAAACTTGATTTGTAAAAAGGTTTAAGTCTTTGGCCTTATATGATTAATTTTGTGATGATCTTAGTTGATTTAAGTGCATGCATGTGATTATCTTTGTTTGATGAATGAAAAATGTTTAGATCTTTAATTTGCATGTTATTTTTCAAGAGTAAAGGTTGTGTTTTTCTTTTATGTATGATTCGGTTTTTAACGAAAGAAATTAAAGAAACCGAGTTTCAAAATGATTTTCAAGTGATGTCATGATTTGATCTAATGTTTGATTATGTGCATGTTTTATTTTAAAAGGCCATTCGGCCATGCTTGATTAAAAATGGAATCCATGTTTTTATTTTGTAAAAAAAATGGGTGTATATGTGTTCTAAGAATAGATCTAATAATTTATAGAACATGCATGTTGTTTTCATAAAGTTAAAATAAGATCTTTATTTTTGGTTCAAGAGAAAGTGATGAACTTGAAAATTGTTTTATGCATGTTAGAAATATTTAAGGAAAATATTGTCTTGATAATATTAATACATGTTTATGTGAATGAATGGTATGGTGTGATGCTTTGAAAAAGTTGCTTTGAAATTTACATGTCTTGGTTGTAATTATGTAATTTTGTGTATGTTGAAAAATGAACAAAAATCTTACCCTTTTTGCATGTTGACTTTCGGCCATCCTAGGATTAAGTAGGAAGCTATGTTTGTCCCTTATTTAGGTTGCATGCATGATGAGGTTAATTGAATTTAAGAGTTCTAAAAGTACATGCATGAAGTAATTGAATTCAAAAGAAAATATGTGTGATGGTTTGTGATTTAAATTGTTGTGTTGATTTAAGAAGAGATTAAAATTGTTAATTGTTTTCCTTTTGATGCTCACGGTTTTAACATTAAAATAAAGAAAATGATTTCATGATTCTAGGTTTTTATTTGTGCATTAAATCTTTGCAAAATTGTATGTGTATAATTCGGCCAAAGCATGTGCATGTAGTTGTAAGATTTTCTTCATGAAATAACTTATGAAATGGCTATGTTTCTAGATGTATAATGCTATGTGAAAGTGATGTGTGATTTCTTTTATCGTTTTGGTTTTAGAAATAAAAATGAATAGGTTCATTTAGTTATGTGAAAAGATTTTTGTAATGATAATTCAATGATTTTTAATTTTAAAATTTATTTGTGATTGGAAAATTGTTAACCATGTGTGTGATTCGGTTTTTGTTAAATTAATTAAAAGGCTAAGTCCAAATTATTTTCTTAAAGAATAATTGAATTAATTTATTAAGATTATAATTTAATTAATGATTTTAAATAGTTAAAAATGTGACTTGCATTGTGTACGTTTGTAAATGCTCTGAGATTTGTGTGTGTTGTTTTTCATGCTAATTGAATGTATGTTTAAAGAATTGGAATTGTTCTGAACTATGTTTGTGAAATTTAGGTGTGAAGATTTATGTGTGGATTTTAAAGTAATTGAAAAATGTTTTATTTTAAAAGAATGATTTAAACAACTTAAATTAATTTGAAATTTTTAATTGATATTCTTTGATCAGTGTTTGATGATGTTGTGAAGTTTAGAAATTTAATAAATTAATCTGATTGGTTTTGAAGTTTTACCTTCTTGAATTTTTGTATTTGATTTAAGAAAGATTTTCAAAGAGTTGTTTTCTTAAGATTTCATTCAATAAAATGATTTTTCAACCAGAGTGTTTTAAACTAAGAGAAAGAGATTCTGTTTTGAAAAAAAAAAGAATTATTTTATAAATTGTTTAAAGTTTCTTGAAAACCTTTTTATTTGAGATTTGATTTGGATTTGAAACCTTTTTGATATTGGTAATGTGTCTTCAAGAAAGGAATGGTTTCAAAGTGTTTTAAAACGAAATTAAGAATTCACGTAAATCGTTTCTAACGCACGGGAAAAAATGTTCTAGTTCGGGTGTCGGACGTGAAGGAAACATGGCAAGGCTGACGACTGGGAACCTTGGAAAGCTTTCAGATGTTTTGTTATCGAGGTGAGTGAGAGTGCTGTGATCCCGCAATGTGGTTGCCCACAATCCGAATAGATGGATTGTGAAAGTACTGCGAATTAGGTGATATGGATATTGTGTTAGATGTTTGCCTGTTTTATTTGGATACTAAATGTTTATCTGTTGTGCATACTTTATTCTGTTTAGAGAATGTTTGATTACGTATGAATAGTGAAACAATGATGATGAAGCTGTGAAAGTAATAAATTAAGACTGAAAAGAGAAAAGAGATACGAATAAGAGATATGAGAAATAATTAAGAGATAATTGATGAGACAAGACTAAAGAGAAAGTTATGAGAACGATTGAGAAAGAATTGAGATGAAAAGATGATGTTCGAGATGGCAACAAGAAACACCCGATAAGGCGAGCGGAAGCGTGGTGATGATGATGCTGCTGAGGAACAAATAAGGAGAATGATGCTGATGATACTGCGGAGCAATGAACGAGGAGAACGATGCTGATGATGATGCGGCTGGATTCTGATGATGAGAAAGATACTATAGATGCTGCTGAGCGTGAGCTGATGATGCTGAGATGCATGAGAAAGTGATTTGAGGCAAGATGCCGTTAAGATTCTTTGGGGAATGGATTGCGATTAGTGGTCGGGCTTCGTTGAAGGGATGCACCAAGGACGAGCCGACTGTTAGGATTAAGCCGCTAAATAAAAACGCTAAAACCATAAAAGTCTTTAAAAGACCTTTACAAACGCGGTGAGGCATGAGTGTCGTATCGAAGTAGTGGAGAGGAAGGAACCATAAGTATCTGCGGATACTTAGGAGGAGATTGCATTAGGGGAGGACAATGACGGTGAAACGTCAAGAAGTCTAGAGTACTTTCTAGGCAGAACAAACTCCACATGTGGTATACTAACGTGGTAGGGACTGGGTCCAATGTCGTGGTAAGTTCTGCACCGGAACTAGAATTGTACTGTCGCCCCCTAGATTGCAAATCTAGAACAGTGAGAGGGACTGGAACGGGGCATTTGAGATTGCCACTGTGAGTTGAGACAGTGTGCCTTGATTTTATGATATGAATGAAATGATAGGAATTGAATTGATTTGAGGCTGTAGTCCTCCTGGTCTGGGACCAATTGATTGTGAGACAGCTGTCGTGCCCGCGTGGTAAAGGTCCTGTACTCCTGTTTCCTTCCGACTAGGTTGGGTGGATTACCGAGGAGATGTAGACGTGTGTGACTTCCTCAATGATGACGTTCCCCCATCATTGAGTGAACCGGAACGATAAAACTTAAAAGACTATGAGAAATCAAAGAAAACTACAATAAAGATATCGAGTGTTGAGTAAGAATTATAAGACAAGCACGAGAAATGATTCGTGGCATAATAAATCTTGAGGCAACGATTGGAGAAAGAATGGAAAAGATTTGTGAGCATCATGTAATGAAAGGTTCAAGAAGAAAAGCATTTCTGAAAAGCTTAAGAGAGTTTGTGATGTAAGCGTAATGAATGATTTGGCTATGAGTGATGATATTGATGTGTTTGGTATATTAGGATATGCTTGTTATATGTGATTCATATATGTTATGTGTATAACATGTTACATGTATATGTTGATGATAATGTGATTGCATTATGATAAGTGTCTATGTTATGCTGTTTTAGTATATTGTTCTGTTGTATTATCTGTTTATCTCTATATTGAATCTACCCTGAGACCGCATGGTCAACCCGTTAGTGTTCGGAACAGTGACTCTCTCCTACCATGTTGTCGTATCGGCAATTGCTGATATTGCAACGGGTAGATGGCGTAGCGTGTAGCGATTCACCTGTGCCCCTGTAAGGAGGAGCATAGAAGTTTGTTCCTGAGGATGGTATCTGGAGGAGATCACTTAGGCAGCAGATGAGGACGACTCTACTTGCAATTGGAGAGCTTGGTCTACCAAGATCCGAAGTTGGACGACGAGTCCTAGTGCGCATGACTAGAAGCTAGGTATTCCTCTTGGAGGAATGTATTCCATTGTAAGTTCTTAGCTACCTAGCTCTATCATACTGTACCCCGGCAAATGTTTTATTCAATACTGATGATTTTGGAAACAAGTAAATGGGCTATGTTTTAAATGGTGTTTTGTGAACAGGTTTCAAAGTGCGGTGTCTTGTGACATCTCGGTTTGGAACTTGAAAGGTTTATGCAATGTGAGAACATGAGTTTTAATTGTAACTGTGTTTGAAAATCTACATGTTCTCATCTTGAGTAACACTTGTTTTTTAAAAAAAAATGGCCCTAATTTTCACTATATTTAAACTAAGTAACGAAAGTTTTCAAGTTGCCGAATCGAGGTGTTACATGTACAAGATTCATCACAGCTTCATCACCATACACACACAACATACACATTCATCAACACTTAATAAAAATTATTAAGTTGCCTCATCCATACATCAGTAGGGTACAACACATTCATCATCCACCAAATCACTCTTTACCGTATGTCTTCCCCTCTCTCTCAACTTTGATTATGAATATTATTTTTTTGGTTTATAAATTTTTGCTTATGATGTGTGTTAGTTTGTTCTCTATAACAAAAGATTAATTTCCCAACCACTTGTAACAAAAGATTAAATAAAAATGATTTCATAAAAAAAAAGTGATTATTTTTAGATACTGGAATATTTAGATTCTATACAAACAATAAAAAAAATCATCTTTTCGCAGCTTCCTACTTTTTCACAATACAGCCATAATGTATTAAATTGTGCAGTGTATTAAATTGTTATCTTCCTAATGTGCAAATGGCTGAGTTTGATAAGAATGTTTCAAATGCTAATTCTAATGAGGATTTTGAGCATGAATTTACATATGTTGTTAGTTCTGATGAAGTTGACGACGAAGACTCTTCTGATTCAGATGATGATGAAGATAATTCAGACATTAATGCAACAGAGGGTGAGAATAAACAGATCCCTCTCTTAACAGCTGATGAGATACGAGAGCAACATTTTGGTAGTGTTGAGGCATCTTCTGATTTTTATGTCAGATATGCAAGAACTGTTGGTTTTTATGTGAGGAAAGACGATGTGAGGCGTGATGGTATGTGGAACTTGAAAATCCAACAGTGTATTTGCAATAGAGAAGGTTTAAGAGATAGGAGCCACTTTGAGAGGATAGATAGAGTCCTACCTTATAGACCACTCACACGAACCAGGTGTCCAGCTAGGATTCGTTTGTGCTATGATGTGAAAAAATCAAGATGGGTAGTGAGAATCTTTGAGGAGAGTCACAACCATGAACTAACCCCATCGAGATATTCTCACATACACCCTACTTACCATGGTTTGACTGATGCTGATAGAGCTCAGGTGGATAGCCTGCGTGCCTTTGGCATGAGAACCTGTCATATCATGGGGTACATGGTAGTTCAAAAGGGGGGACATGTTGGTGTTGGATTTTCGAGGAAGGATTTATACAACTATTTTGATCGCAAAAATCGTAGTCAGACTAAGGATGGTGATGTTCTTGCTTCCTTAAGCTATCTTCAAGGCAGACCATGATCCCATGCTATATGGAAAGTACTCAGTTGACAAGTTGGGTAAACTGAAGCATCTTTTTTGGGCAGATGGACACAACATAAGTGATTATCAATGTTTCGGTGATGTTATTGTGTTTGATACGACGTACAGGAAGAACAAATACAACTATCCCTTGGTGATTTTCTCTGGATGCAATCACCATTGGCAAACTATGATATTCAGATGTGCTTTGGTTTCGGATGAAACAATTGAGACATATCAATGGGTTTTAGATGTTTTCTTGGATGCGATGAACAATAAACAACCTCAAGCAGTTGTGACTGATGGTGATGGTTCTATGAGGGAGGCTGTTAGGCAAGTATTTCCAGAAACACGTCATCGACTCTGTGCTTGCCATTTGCATAACAATGCTTGTGAACATGTCAAAAATCAACCATGCATTTTTGGAGGATTTCAGAAGAGCCATGTACTCCAATTGTACCCCGGAGCAGTTTGAAGATTTTTGGAAGGATATGGTTAACAAGCATGGGGTTGGAGAAAACACATGGGTTAGGAAAACATACGATAACAAGTTATTGTGGGCTACTTCATACTTTGTGACCACTTTTTTGCACGTATAAGGACAACGTCTCAATGTGAAACTATCAATGCACTCATCAAAGTATATGTCAAGAAAAGAAGCAACATTTTTGAATTTATGCACAACTTTGAGAAGGCGTTGAGAGAATATATAAACAATGAGTTGATTGCTGACTTTAAGTCTCTATTCACTGAACCTATGATGACTACATCTCTTGTTAATATCGAGAAAGATGCTGCGAAAATTTACACAATGGAGATTTTCAAAGAGGTTTAGATACAAATTTGGAAGGCAGGTGCGTTAATAATTGAAGAGCAAATAGTAAATGGAATAATAAAAAGGAGGTTGTTTTTGATAGTGCAAGTACAACCTTCTCTTGTCAATGCAGACTCTTTGAATCTCGAGGAATTCCATGTTCCCATATTATTTGTGTCATGAGAAATCGGTATATTGTCGAAAGTAAATCTCCTGAATTAAAATTCCTCTTTTTTTTTTTAATTTTTCTTAATTTCTCATTTTCTGCATTTTAGGTATATGAACCACATTCCTAGTAGTTTGGTTTTGACACGATGGACAAAGGATGCTAAAAAAGAGTTCATGTCATCATATGAGACAACTGATTTAGATTTTGATGTAATGGTTGTTACTCTCTTTGGTGCATATGTTGCTTCTCGTAATAGCTTCTGCGAAGTTACTGCAAAAAAGAGGGGGAATTACAATGAGATCATGGATGACATACTTAAACTAAAAATTAAGTGGCAGGATCCTCATGATCCACTTAGCGCACCAAGGTCGTCATCAGATCATGTTTTGGTGATCCCAATGTTAGGAGCACCGAGAAAGAATAATTTTGGCACCAAGAAGAGACATTGTTCAAATTGTTCTAGAACAGGTCACACAATAAGGAGATGTCCAAATCCTGTTCATAAGGAGTACAAGAGTACTAAGGATGCTGATAATTTTGTTTCAGAGTCTCAGGAAAGCAGCATTTCGGCTGACAGTGTGGTATGATTATTTTCTTTTAGCATTCCAGCCTCATTTTCTCCTCTGTAATTGATTTTTATTTTTTTTTCTTCTTTTGGCGGGATACCGAAGCAATGACATGCGATCAAGAGTTCGTTGAAGCCATCATACGTTCTGGTCGACTTTCTATGCCTAACGTTAATGTATGAGAAACTTTATGAATATTGGGTGTTTTATTGATTTTTTTTTGTGTTTTTTTAAAAATACTGGTTTAAAGAGTATGCAGGTTTCTTTAAGTTTTATGGTCTTTACAGAGCCAAAAGTGATAACGCTAGCTCAATTTGGCTGCTAAATATAGGCGTTTGGTTTTTTAGCTTTGTATATCATAGAGGAGTATGATTGTGATAGGTTCGTAGTAGTACTTCTAGGTTTTGTTTTGATACAAGCTATTAGTGGTGGGTGTCTTTGTGTCTAGATTGATAGCACATGATAGTGTTTGGGTGCTCACCAACCCTTCCTAGAAGTTGGGGTGAGATTCTCAAACTTATGCTTCACTAGAGCAACTTCTAATAAAATTACATGTTTGACAACTTTCTTTATTTGCCAAAGTAGTATGTATCTCTCTCTGGTGTTCAAATCATAACTTGTATCAAGATCCTTTCCTAAACATAATGCATGGAATTGGAAAGTCTAAAGGTAAAGTTTGCAAATGTTACTAATGAATTTAAAAACTAGAAAAGATCAAATATCTAATACACATCACAGGGCTTTGAAAAGAATTAAGGTTGCTTTGGATTTTGATTGTTATGCCTGTTTTGTCTAGTCTTTAGGTTGCTACTATTCACTTCATTTCCTGAAATGGGAAAATTGAAATGGAAAAGGAAATGATAGATTCTGAATGAGTACCCTTGCTTAACTACTTACATTTCCTCAGATGATGTGATAGATTTTGCTAGTGCTATTTGACTTGAAATCATGTGGTGAATTCAATTTGTGATCCTCTTTGTGAAACAAGGGAACTTGTAAAAATGATGAACTTGCCGATGATCATTCGTTGTTCATCATGAATTTGTGCTGAAATGAAATATTTTTAAGTACTTGTATTTTTTAATTGCATTCAGCACCCTCTTTTAAGCATTTACTATATTATATGTGATGCTTTGACACATTATTGCAAATTGTTGGGACTAAATAACTTGAATTGTTAAAACTGTCTTCATTACATACAAACTGACCCCAAGCTAAGCAAGGTTAGGGAGAAACATGATGTTGTTTGTCTAGTATTAAGAATTGGTGAATAGGAGAAACATGTTGTGAGCTACCTATAGTATTATCATGATGTTTTGTCTTAGAGTAAGACATACAATTTGTATTAGACAAAAATGTATTATTTGAAGTCACGGTTAATATAACAATTGTAACTGATTCACATGTGTATAAGAGAGTTTTTTTAATGCTTAATAATGTATCTTTTTTTATCAGCAAAAAAGAAAAGAATTTATTAAATGAGTACTAGGAGTACTCACAAGAACAAAACAGTACAAAAATTAGCATTGTCAAATACAAATCCATGGATTGGTTCTCCAATCATTAAAAGAAAAAGAGACACCCACTATTTTTGCTTCTACGATAGAGCAGGTCTTTAATTAAATAAGCTCCAGAACGCTGATAATATCTAGATCAGCATTGATGAAGATTAAATAATTTCTTGTAATCCAAATAGACCAAATAATGACAAACCATATCATCACCCAAATTTTCCTTTGTTGTTTTTTAAAATAACACATACCACTGTAATTGAAAAGACTTGAGATAATGTAACATCCCTCGTTTTTTAAAAAGAATTTCATAAATTATTGAAACGTGTTGGAAAAGTCTGAGTATGAAAATTTTTCCTTGAATGTGGTACTCAAATTTAAACCATGTATTGGAACTAAATTCGGTAGAAGGAGTAATTATTTGCTGAACATTTTAGAATCCTTTTGAGATAACCTTTGTAGTACAAAATAGCTTTCGAAAATAACTTAGTCATTAGGTCATCCCAGGAAATCAACTTTAACAATACTTCCTTCGTGTCGAACGATAAAATCAGAGTGAGCGGAATATATTAAAATAGTTCATTGACTCATAAAATCAGGTATATAAATTTGATGTGTACCACAATTATATTAAAGTATGAAAACTAGGTTTTCTCTTGGATACATCTCTCAAAATATATACATTGTTTCCATTATCAAAAATAGAGACGTTCCAGAGCTGGTCACTGGTTCTTCATCCATTCGTTCATCTGGTTGAGTCCTCAAAGTTGTACAAAAGAGTCTCTATCCCATGATGACTTGGCACTTTATGAACTTAAGAGTCATCCCATTTCCTTTAATCTCTAGGTAGTCTAGGTACCTGGTCAAAACCTATTAAGGGCAGGGGTAAGCTTATACATTCGCATTATCAAATAAGAATAAAGTCCTAACATCCACAAGTAAGCACCCATCATGATAGAAATGCATAAACATGAGCACCCGCCATTTCATTTATTTCTCTTTCCAAATAGGTGGCATGATGCATGCTTCCCATCTCTCAATTCCTGAGATTCTTCAACTAATCACTCAGATGAACGTCCTTCCATAACACCGTTGTATTCCTAGAATACAAATAATACGTTATCAAACGTATGGCGTACTTGCTCGGAAGTGATAAAAACGTCACACTATCTGGTGAACGTCACGTCGCCCAAGGACGTAAACCTATCACTTATCAACATACAACGGGTGTGATAAAAAACGTCACCACATCTGATGAACGTCACGTCTCCTAAGGACGTAAACCTTATCACTTGTGATACACAACAGAGGTGATAAACAACGTCACCATGTCTGATGAACGTCACGTCGCCAAAACGTAAACCTTACCACTTGTGTGCAACACACCGTTGAACCATCAAACCAACAGTATACCACATACTGCCCACATTGTCCACCTTAATGTGTCATCGAGCAAGCAGTAACATTTGGCACTCCCAGAGGCCCTCCTCATGTTCCATGAACATGACACAACGATAACTCATCACCGTTCATTGTGCATGAATGCATGCAAGTACTCCCTTAAGATTATTCGTTAATCTCATTATATACAATATGTAATGAATTCATCAATGAGATATATCAACTTCCATGCTTAGGATGATGAGACTTATCAAAGGAAGTATCACATTATTCCCTTTGAGTGTCATTAGGTTTAAATGGAAGTGTTTAGATTAAAAATGGTGTTTTCCCCACATTTTAGTAAAAAGACTAGAGTAGTAGCTTCAATACTCGAGTAGTTCTTCAATTTCATGAAACTGTGTATCAGACTGCCCAGAATACTCGAGTATTTCACAAAATACTCGAGTAGTTTACAGATCAGAATACTTGAGTATTTCACAAAATACTAGAGTATTTTTCAGCCCAGAATACTCGAGTGTTTTACCAAATACTCGAGTATTTTTGACAGCAGATGCACTACAACTTGGTTTTAACATACCATTTTCAATTCTAATCAATTCTTACTTAAACCAATGATCAAAAGAACTTTGTTTATACATTTAAAACTTGTCTCAACACAGAGATCGCATCAATTCACAGAAAATCATAATCATTCATCAATTATGCATGAAAATCACATATTATGCAACTTAAAGTACCAATTTCAATTCTACTCATTTTTGGCATAATTTCAGCATTGATTAAGCTCACATGCAACCAAATAAACTTGCCTTAGCATGTAGCATGCCTCAAATTGGCCTCCAAGCCATATTCCTATTTCAATCTATGCCCTTAGAGTCTCATGGTGACTCATCCTACTTTCTAATGCAATTTAATCTTATTCTAGCAAATGGTAAGCTTCCCCCATACCTTAGGGTCGTTCTTGAACGAAAACTCCACAGAGAACAGCAACCAATTGCTCTAACCACTTCCCACCCGAACTTGCTTGACGGTTTCAGCAGAGGTTCAAAACCACATCAATCGACATTCGAATTATGCATAAAAATTGGGGAAATTGGTTAGACTATGTTCTCTATATCATGAGCTTTGAAAACCAATAAGTTTCAGACCAAGAGAAGGCTTGAGCTTACCACAATCGAAGCTCAAAGTCGGCTCTCTGAATCTGAAAATCTAGTTTGGCAGATTTCAACCCCTAACTTTGCAGGCCCATAACTTTTCATCCAGGAACTCAAATCTAACAAACTTGGTATCAAATCGAAGCTCGTCGAAAGATCTTTCCAATGGTATCTCGGTCACGATCTAACTATCAAGCACGAGAAAGAATCGAAGACAAGAAGGTGACGGGTCTGAACAATATTCTGATTTTTGGCAGATTTGAATCTCTATTTTGCAGAGCTCACCATTCTAACCACACTCAAGCTTAGGTCACGATTTATGACTCTTTTCGAAGCTCTGGATGTGAGCTTTGAAACGGTGTATGGTTTATGTGTTAAGACTCAGAGACGAAAACGAATTTTGCTCTGGAAGTTTAGAACCCTAAAACTTGCGATTTTTCCTTGAGAACTTATGTCTTTGGCTTATAAATCGATTCACCATACTTAAGGAAGAAGATTGGAGTGTCATACAGGGAGGACACGCATCCATGGACGTGTTGCTGAGTTGCTATCATGTCAACTCGTGAGGTATTCGAGTGGGTGACTCACCAAACGCACCAACTCGTGCAATGCTGTCCAGAATACTCGAGTATTTTCAAAAATACTCGAGTATTTTGACCAGTTTTCACTAAAAACTTTGTTTAATTAATTTTAACCCCAAAATACCTTCCATTATTGTTTTTAGGTCCTTCCCAAGGACTTAATTGCAAAATTTAATATTTTATAGAAAAACCACATCATAAAATATTTTCTCATAATATATGTAGCTATACATACATTGCAAACCAAAAATCAAATATGGAACTATTATTTATTTAAAAAAAACATTTTACTAACATATTTATTCGGAAGACGAAATTAGGGGTGTTACAGATAGCATAAGCATATAACACCGTATGTATCCCATCCAGCCATAGCACATTTTCCGGATAACATAAGATTTGGCACATGTGAATAAGAGATGTTTGACATGTTCGTCGACAACGTTACAAAATTGGCAAGTAACCTGGAATTGGGAATTAACAATATTTCTGTTTTTCAGATTGATCTTTGTTGGAACTCCATGTTGTATTAGCTTCCAAGCGAAACCTGACATTTTTGTTGGTGGAACTAGAAGAGCTTGAAGAAACTTGAATTAGGTATTGAATCATCCATCTTCAACTTCAATAATGCATATGCACTCTTGACAGAGAATATTTTAGAATCTTCATGTTTCCATATCCAGGCGTCCTTCTTACCTTGACTTGGCTAGGTTGAATCCAGTAACCTGTACAAATCATTGACACATTCTTTCTCTCATTTAAATAAAATCCTCCTCCATTCCAAATTCCACTTCCACACTCCCTCATCCCAACTCCCTACTTCTTTTATCGTGACAATTCTTTGCAGAGATAAATTATACAATTTAGGAAAAGAGTTTTTAAGGCATATATCTCTTAACCATTTCTCTTCCCAAAAGCCTACCTCCCTACCATCCCCTAACTCCTCCCTATGTACTCCCTCACGAAACCATTTATGTCCCCTCTCACCTAACTCCAATATTATTTTTCCAATATCCCACCACCATATTAACCCCTTCTTAAATAGCTCCTTCTCTCCCAACATACCACTATTTACCACCCCTCTCCATATCTAGAAACTAAGACCCGATACCACAAGCTATCCCTCTCCTTCAACATCCTCCACCTCCACTTACCAAGGCAACATTAAATAATTTCATGTCCCTCACTCCCAATCCGTCTTGTGATTTTGGTTTACAAACCGTACTCCAACTAATCCACAACACTTTCCTTCTGTCCTCCAAATCTCCCCATAGAAATTTCCTTTGAATATTGATAATTACATTTATAATAGGTGCTTGAAAAAAAAATATAAGGGAAAAGAGGACAATACCGAATTAAGGAGAGTCACACGTTCACAAAAGGAGAGATGCCTATGTTTCAATAAGCTAATTTTCTTTAAAAGGATGCAATAACATGATTCCAAGTGGAGATAGGGTGAGGATTTGCACCAATAGGATGCCAAGATATTTAAAAGGGGTACTCCCAACTTTACAATTAAGCAAATTTGCCAAAGATTGGATTTCATCATCCTTCACCTTTATGCCTATCAAATTGCTCGTGTGATAATCAAATTTCTCTTAAAATCCTCCCCAGATGCTTATTGTATCTGTGTGACAACAAAAATGGTGCTGCATTTATAGTTGTGTGATATTTTTCCAATGGAACATAAATGTAAGCATGGATTGAAAAATGACAAATTTAAGCTCCAGAATAAAATGTAGTGAATTAAGTATTTCTTATAATAGGTCTAAGAAAATGAATGCCTGAGCATTTGGCCTCTCTGCATCATGATTTAAATAACAGAAGAAAAGTAAACCATAATAAAAAGTAGAAGGCAAAAGTTAATATATGATTTTCTATATTTTGAACTCTAAAAGTAAACCATAATAAAAAGTAGACAACAAAAGTTCATTTTCAAAATAAAAATTCCGATTAGAGAGTTTCATCATTGTCAACTACTAAAAACAAAATAGACTCTCCAAATTAGTGCAAGTGATAATACTTTCTCTTTCATACAGAAATTAAAGAAATAAATAATTCTTGGGATATCAAAACATTATAATCATATCTCCAAAGAAAAAAAGTTCGAGATAAATAATGTTGTCATGCTTCAAAAGGATGATATTGCAGTTGGCGTTAATGGTGCTGAAGAGATGTAAAGTCATGCTCGTAATCTTCGTTAGAATTAGCATTTGAAGCATTCTTATCAAACTCGGTCATCTGCACATCAGAATGGCAACAATTTAAAACAATTTAATACACTGCACAATTTAATTGCATTATGGCTGTATTGTGAAAAAGTAGGAAGCTGTGAAAAATGATTTTTTTTCTACTGTTTGTATAGAGTCTAGATATTCCAGTGTAACATCCCAAATTTTAATCCCAAATATAATTAGAATAATAACGAGATTGGAATAATAGTAATAATAATAACAAGGTTAAATTAGTGTTAAAAAAAGGATCTTTTAGTGTTAGAAACGTATAATAATAGAAAATTAAGAATAATGTAATTAATGGATTTAATATTATGATGTTTTCAAGATTTGATTGCCGTAATAAAATTTTGATTTTTACCATTATAATTGAAATATATTTTCTAGCCAAAATAAGTATAAATTTGTTATTATATGTTTTTCAAAAATAAAAGAGTAAATTTATATAGTTTAATTAATATTTTGACAGGGAGCTCAATTGGAAAGCCTTAGGGGCATTTTCGTAAATAGCTTTTTTAGAAATATATGTTTAATTTAATATTTTGAACATTGTTGTAAATTTTCATAACGTTTTGAGACTGTTTTATCTTTAGCTCCCAGACTGATTTTAATATATATTACTGGTATAAGTTATATATAATGATCTTCTATTTTAAAATTATAAATATCATATTTTATCAAGTTTAACATCAGGATTGAGAAAACATATTTACTTTTGAATTTCGATACTTTTTTTATGCAATGGCTATCTGTAGGGATCGGTAACTTTATTATTTTTTAATCAGTTTTGAATAATTAAAAATACAACATTGTTGTACTTAAATGTATTTTATTTTTAGGATTGTCAAACTTTTAATTATAATCCAAAATACCTACACACATTGACCCACAAATGAAAACAAAACATAAAATAAATATAATTATTTTCCTAACAACTACCCACCCCATCAGATGCCCCATCCCGTGAACCAATGAAAATAAAAAGAAGATTAAATAGAAGAAGAGAAAAAGAAGATTAGAAGCAAATACTGAGAGGAAGCCTTTGGAAGTAAGAGATAATAGAGAGTGAAAAGAAGAAAGTAGCACCGAGAAAAGAAGAAAGAAAGGTGCGACAGAGACGAAACTTTAGTTTTTTTTATTTCTCGGTCCAGTAATTCAAGATCCAATCGTCCAATCTCAAATCCTTCTTAGGTAAATAACCTCCTCAACTCCCTCTACCCCACCATGTAATTTATTCGACGATCCATCGACATTTTTACTATTCCTATATTTTCAAATAAAGAGATATTTTAGGGAAAAGTGATATATTTTTATTGTATGATGATATATATTTATTATTTTGACAAAAATGAATTTAGTTGATATATATATATATATATATATATATATATATATACACACACTTTTAAGGTTATCATTTGTTTTAACTTGTGTCCCTATTTAGTTCCCGCACGTTATTGTTGACCCTGATCTTCGAATAAAGCTCGGACGTGAACGTGATATTGCTCCTTTTGTCAGGACTCCCAGGTAAGATGGTGGTATTACCTTAGCTTAGGAAATAGGTTCTCTTATGTTATAGTGATGGCTAGGGATAGTGGGATAGATAGAATATAAAACCTTAGGGTAGATAATATTTATCATAAAAGAATTAGTTAGCAAGAAGAGAAAGGATATATAGGTAATGTAATAGAATGAGGATAACTGAAAACGAATAGAACCCCATAAAATAGGATAAAAGAATAAAGGAGGAAACATAGAATGGAAAATGAAACTAAATAAGAAATTAAGATGTGCAAGATGCTTATTGATTATTGTTGTTGTTAGAAATATAAATGTAGTATGTTTAGGAATTGTTGTGAATTAGTTATAATTAAAGATGGTGGATGACATTAGAAAGAATATAGAGATATGCATGCTAAGCTAAATGATAATTGTAATTGAGAATGAAAATAAAGAGAATGAAACCACTAAGAGGTTTGTGATGTGTAATTAGTGATGCCAATGGAGTATTTTCGATAAAAGGAAGGAAAGCCATTTTTTATATGTTAATGAATATATGTGATTGTTGATGATGTTTGTGATTAGTTGAAAGACCTTAGGCGTAAATGAAACAATTTAAGCGGAATCGAGGGAAATAGAATTTATAGAGATTAATATAATATGTTAAGCAAGAATGAGAGTTTATTTGATAAGTAAGAAGATGTAAGGATCGATATATGGAAATGATTATGAGTTGTATGATTTGCTTGTTAAGCCCTTCAGTGAGACTATGAAAATGATAACTAGTTACTAGTGACAGAAAAGAGAGAAGAGTACGATTAATAGAAGCTAAAGAAGAGTAAAATAAAGTAAACGTTCTATGTATCCCTACAGGGAAGATGAACAAAAGATAAAAGGAATGTACTATGTATCCCTACGGGGAAGATGTACAGTAGAGAAAAGAAAGACAAAAGAGAAAGTAAACGTTCTATGTATCCCCTATGGGGAAGATGAACAAAAGATAAAAGAAACGTACTATGTATCCCTTGAGGGGGAAGATGTACAAAAAGGAAAAGAAAGCGTTCTATGTATCCCCGGAGGGGGAAGATGAACGAGAGATAAAAGTAAACGTTCTATGTATCCCTACGGGGAAGATGAACGAGAGATAAAAGTAAACGTTCTATGTATCCCTACGGGGAAGATGAACGAAAGATAAAACGAACGTACTATGTATCCCTAGTGGAAGATGTACAAAAGAGAAAAGAAGGAGAAAGAGCTAAGAAAGAAGTAAAGAAGAAAAGTAAAATAGTTAAGAAAATAAGTAAATGAGAACGATAGTAAGAAAATGTTTAGGATTGTTATATTATTAATATAGATGTTAGGCTTAGCTTATCGCTATGCTTTTTAGAAACTACTTTTCTAAGTTCTGTGTAATGCTGTCCTTCTTGCTATATTTTTACAGGTACAGAAGCAGAGCTTACACCAGTTGCAGGCCGAGCAGGGAAGACTCCACCACGTGGAGTGTAGAGTCGTCAGGAGAGGATTATATATTATGTTATGAACGTTATTTTGGGAAATTAAAATATGTAGTAGTTATATGCCCTGAAACTTGTATTAACCGGGCGTTAGGATTTAATCTGGCTGTAATAACATTGCGTTCTATGTTTTTAAATTATTCTGGTCTGGACATGTTAAGCATGAATTTTTGGAAAGTCCGGTAAACCGAGGAAATTCTGTCGGATTTTCGCAAGAATTCTTATAAGTTAGTAGGTTTTTAAAATGAATTTTTCAAGTACCAATTTTATTAAATATTAATTTAACTAAATAAAAGTGAGGGTGTTACATCCAGCATCTAAAAATAATCACTTTTTCAAATAATCACTTTTCTGTTGAAGTTGTTTTTATTTATTTCTAACCAAACAGACCATAATAATTTTCTCTAATTCAGGAAGCAACAACATGATTTTATTTTTACCAATATTATAAAATTTTACAGCAAGGCTATCAAAAACCAGAAACAAATATTGAAATTCATAAGTTAAATTGTATGGATGTTGTGATTTCTTGCGTCTCTAATCTACAGTTTCACAAATTTGATTAGTGATTTTTGTTTGGTCATCACTAACACTAAGTAAATATTCACAACAACAAATAAATAATCAATTTTCATTTCATTGATCACTAGCACAATTCTTTGTTTTTGTTTTTAGAATAGAAAGTCAGGAAAAGGGAAAAAAATAAACGAAGCATATGCTTACAAGTGGTTGGGAAATTAATCTTTGTTACAGATCTAACAAACTAACTTACATCATAAGCAAAAATTTATAAACCAAAAAAATAACAATCATAATGAGAGTTGAGAGAGAGAGACAAACATAAGGTAAAGTGATTTGCGAAGAGAAGAGGGATTGTGGACGATGATGGTTTCGGGCCGTGTTTGGTGGTGATGCCGTCAAGAATAGCGGTGGAAATTGATATCACGGTGAGACGATGTGTTTGTTGTGTGCGGTGGAAATTTGGTGGATGATGAATATGTTGTACCCAATTGATGTACGGATGAGGCAACTTAATAATTTTTATTAAGTGTTGATGAATGTGTATGTTGTGTGTGTATAGTGACGAAGAAGTGATGAAGCTTGTACAGGTGATGAAGAACATATATGTTATGAAAGAAACTATTTCAAAATCAAATCTTAATTTTTTGATTTTAATTTTTTAAATAAAATAGAAAATATTTAATTTGATTTAAATTAGTAAGATTAATCAAAAGTTACCTAAAATGTGAAGGACTAAAATGCAATATGATAAAATTGGATGTTTTAATAGAAATTATGTCGACGTGGCTAATTATATGACATAACGTGTTTTCATTGGTTAAGGATTCGACGGCACCGAAACTCACTCTTTTATGACACCACCGAAAAAACTCTCATATCAAGAACAATAAAAGTCAAAAGTATGTTCTAGAAAATTAAGTTGACGAAACTCACGAAAGTATCACAACCTTGATAAAGAGGAAAAAAAACACGATTAAATTCAAATCTAAAAACAAACATAACATAACCAAAATCAAAAAGCCATCAGCCACATAAGACAAAGTCACGAGATTGTAGAAATTACTGTCTCCGTTTCATATATAATTTTATATAATTTTTTCATCTTATTTCGTATATATTGTTCCGTTAGAAATCTAATGCATAATTAATATTTTTTTTAACAATTATACATTTATTTATCATTATCTTTTTTTTTTTCACTTCCAATATAATGATTACATAGGGATAGGGATGGGCAAAATACCCATACTCGTCAGTACCCACAAAAATACCCGTATCAGATATCTGCAATGTTCCCTTATGGGTGGGGATGAATGTTATCATACCCACCCCACACATACCCGCGTATATATAATAATATATTACTAATAAATATTACATATATATTAATAATTTTTTATTACTCTGAGAACATATAAATTTTATTTTAATTATATCTCATAATAAATTTTAAAAATGAAATTATAATGACAAAAAATTTATCATATATATGGTATTATTCATCTTACAATTATTTTTATGTATAATAATTATATATAAAATATATAATTATATAACAAAAGTTTACAATCCGCGAGTACCCGTTACCTGTGGGTAGGAGCATGGTAAGCACTATTTGGGCCTATGGGTACCCTTGCCCATCTAGGTTTGGCAATTGGACCCGTACCCGCGGGTAATACCCGTAACGGATCTGAGTCTGGATCCAAAAATGGATCCGTGAGTATATGAAAACGGGTACTTGTAGATAATACTAGGAATGTGTTTGGGTCTGGGTCCGGGTAATTGTGTATCAGACCCGCGGGTACCCGGACCCGTAAAAAAAAATTTATTATTCAATTGATTTGGAATTTAAGTATGTTTGTATGAGACGATTTATTTCCAAGTGAATCTATTTTGCCTCTAGTGAATTTGTTTGTTAATTTTTAATAATATATCAAGTGCTTGACAAGCAAAAACAGAGAATTTTTATGTTTGTTAAAAAAAAACAACTTAAAATTTTAATAATATATATATATATATATATATATATATATATATATATATATATTTTAAAATATAATGGATACCCGCGGACCCGCTTGAGTACCCGAAGACCCGTTGGCCTGCTTGGCAGAGGGTACCTTTGCGGTAACAGTGAGCATGGGACGGGTTGAGACGGGTTGGGCTTGACCCTTACCCGTTCCGAAATGTTGCACGGGTCAATTTTTCAACCCGAACCTGTCCTTAATTAAAGAGGGACAAGGTAAGGACGGGTCTAAAATAGGACGGGTCTTTATAGGGACGGGTCCGGGTTCACCCGGGACACAGATGAATAACATTAAAAAAAATTTTCAAACCATTCAAATTTTGAATTTGCATAATTTTTCTAGAATTCTATAACTAACCACAAGAAGTATACTAATACTAATATAATTCCTTCAACAACAACAAAGTATAATTCTATAATTTGTTACTCATAGAAGAGAAGAATTCGCTTTTGTTGATCCTGCACCATGCATATTCCGCCCATCATTTTCCAATAAGTATAAGGAACTCCTGTATAACAAATGGAACCTCCTGACAACTTGGCAAGTTCATACAGTATGTATGTATCTCACACACCCTAGTATACTTTTAGTTTTTGTGTTTTACTGTTTTATATTTTTTACTCATATTTTAGTTTTTAGAAATAAGAATAATAATTATAATTAATATATATATATATATATACATATTTAATTAATTAATTATAATTCCGGGCCGGGTCCGGGTAGGGATGGGCAAAATACCCATGCCCGCGGGTACCCGCATAAATACCCGTGACGGGTACCCGCATTATTCCCTTATGGGTGGGGATGGGCATTATGGTACCCGCGCCCGTGGGTACCCGCATAAATAAAAAAATATTTATTAAATATTATATATATTAGTATAAGTAATATTTTACTAGTAGTGATTAAAATTGGAGGTACATCTATTGATCTATATACTGATTAAAATCTTCATAGTGTTCGGCTATATATATATATATTATGGGAAGTGGGGAGTTAATTAATTATCATAAGACCATGACTCTAGAACGAAGAAAGATATATAATAAAATGCCCTGTAATTTTAGCAATCATCTCAAACATTTATTTGCTACAGAGATGCACTATGATACTTGAGGCCACATTTCTCCTATTATTATGTGGAAGTTCATGTATGCCTGACGTGTAGTATAATTGAAGATCCCGTGAGCTTTTTTATCATTATGTGGATCATTAAATTAAAGGAAAAAATAATAAAAGTTCAAAACCCGTGGGTACCCGTAAATACCCGTTACCCGTATAAATACCCGCAAATACCCGCGGATAGGGTAGTGGGTATGCACTACCCGTGCCCGCCCGCACCCGTGCCCATCCCTAGGTCCGGGTGACCCGGGCATGAACCCGAACCCGTCCTTAGTAAAACCGGGTCTGTCCTTTTCTCACTCGGGTTTGTCCTTTTGAATGATTGAAGACGGGTTTAACCCGACCCGAACCCGCTGGGTTGGGACGGGTCTCCGGGTAGGGCCGGGTCGTGCTCACCCCTACTTTGCGGGTCCGAGGTGGGTCTGGGTCCGGATATGCATTACCCAGACTCACCCGGACCCATTGTCATCCCTATGCCTATCCTTACACAGGGATATTATGGTCAAAATATCCCAAACCTTTTCATTTCTTAAACTCATGTATAACCTTAAAACACTACATGTGAAACGGATAGACTATCAGGTAGTCACAAACAGAGTCGTCCCTGGGCTATGGCATGAGGGGCGCCCGCCTAGGGCCCCCAAAAAACTTTTTGACCCATACTTGAATTAAAAAAAATTAAGTAAAAAAAGAGAGAAATAACGTTGTGGAGAATATATGATAGGTACTTCCTCGGATCTCTAATATAAGAAAAAAAAAGAACATACTTATTTTGATATCAAATATAAGAAAAAGTTAATTAACTTTATATTTTCAATACAATTATTTTTAAAATATTCCTATAAAGTTATTGTGTCATTTAATTTTTGTTTTATTCTCAAAGCAACTTTCCTAAAATAACTTTTTTTTTTTATGAATATGAGAGAATTCAATATACTCAACTAACTTTTTTTTTTTTTTGAGGTAAGCTTCTTTAAGAAGTTTGAAGTTTGTTTGTTTTTGTTTTTGTGTACACCAACCGGTACCCAGATCTGGTTTACCCACAATCCGACTCATCCGGTCCGACCCAACAGAGCTCGCACTAAGCGGTAGGGGTCTCTCAGCGGGGGTTGCTCCATACCCAAGGCTCGAACTCGAGATCAGTTGGTTAAGGGACCAAGTGAGCTACCACTTGACTAGAGATGGGCAAAATACCTATGCCCGCGGTACCCGTTGCGGGTACCCGCACTATTCCCTTGCGGGTGGGGACGGGTATTATGATACCAATCCCGTGGGTACACGCATATATAAAATAATATTTATTATATATATATTAATATTTTTTATTACTTTGAAAACATATAAATTTTCTTTTATGTATATTTCATATTGAATTTTAAAGATGAAATTATAATGATAAACATTTATCATATCTATGTAATTATTCATCTCATAATTATGTATAATGATTATTACAAAATATATAATTATATAATAAACGTTTAAAACCCGTGGGTACCCGCGCAAATACCCATGGGTATAGACATGGGTATGCACTACTTGCGCCCGTAGGTATCCATGCCCATCCCTACACTTGATCAACCCCATATTGATTTTGTTATTATTTTTTTTTATAATAGAGACCGGGAGAGTATACAGATGATTGAGGGTTTTGTTGTTATTTTTTTTTTATAATAGAGACCGGGAGAGTATATAGATGATTGAGGGTTAGTGATAATTATGTAAAGATGGTTTGACATTGTTTAAAAAATGGGAATTTACATTATATGAAGTTGTACTATGTTTTTTTTTTTAATCTTGCTTGAAACGAATGATAGGAAGGAATAATATCTACTAGATGCCTACTTAAGCTTGTTGTGATTAATGAAATTTTTTAATTATAAAAGAGAATTGTTAATGTATTATGTTATTGTGTTGTAGTGTATACTACAAAAATTTTACGTACTCGTAATTAATTTTATATAATTATTTTTTTATAAGATAGGGCCCATATTTTTAATTTTGACCGGGTCCTGAAAATGTTAGGAACGACTCAGGCCACAAATTGACACCAATCATGACAAGGATAATTTTAAAAACTATTATTCCTCCTCAATATAATAACCAATCTCAATGTCAATATAAGTAATAACCAACCTCAATATCAACGGAGACCAAACGCACACTATTTCTCCTTTGGCAACGATAAAGATATAAATTGTCGCAGCATAGCATAATGTACTGGGGAATAAGCTTAGACAGAAATGGGGAAAAATGATAGTTACATGCTCAAAGACACTCTAGTTAGATTCATCGCCAGATACACTGCATGCCAAACTCAAAATCTAATGGCTTATTACTGCAAGTTTGCTCTTTAATATCCATACATATGCGGCCATTGAGCTAGAAATGTGATAAATTAAAAGCTTAGGGTAAATTACTAGTTATAAGAATTTATGGCCTCAAGTCAATAATGTATTGTTTATCTGGTGAAAGAGTTTTCTTTATGTGATATTGCAAAAACAGGTCCAAAGAGGCACCCAACTTGTAAATTGGTAAATCCATTGGGATTTTTTATTTTTTACTTCTAGATATGGCACCAACCTCTTAATACAAACCATTTGTAACCTCCAAATGACACTCCAGTTGAGGAACGACAGAGACGAATTTCGGGTTCAATACAATACTCATGAACCTTCTGAGAAAGCAAATATACACATCGGAAGCAATTTGTTCAGAAAGCTTGACATCAAGCAGTTAGTTCAAAGGGGTTGCCTTGAGAAAGCCACACTCATAAAGCTATGTTCCTAGAACATACAACTCGTAAGAATGAAGGTACTCCAGAATGTCAATGACAAAGGTAACAAATAAGGACATTATTCTAGTACAAGTTCAAGTTGTTGTACCAACACGAAGAAAGCTGCAAAAGCTGCCACCAGAAGGCAAAACAACAGCTAAACTCTTTCTAACAAGCTGCAATGTGTGGCCATACTGCATTTAATGATCATCAACAACAATAATTTGCTTGAAGATTATAAGCTGAAGATGTTAAAGCTCATTATTTAACCAGTGGTTGTCTAAAAGCTTCTTTAACTGTACTGTAATAGTTTGGGAAGAAGATAAACCTAAAAAGATTCATATAACAGAACAAACTGTGAAAACAATTTAAAAGGAAAACTTAATATCAAGAGTAACAACTCAAGAGCTAGACATAAATTTTGAGTATAAGGAAAGTGGCATGAATGGTATTATAAATAGACCCATAAAATGATAGCATTGCATATTAAAAACATTAGAAAGTAAAACCATGATTGCCTAACAATGACTAAATACAAGTATTAGTAACAGAATAGATCATTAATTTATTTCTCAAACAAAGCCCCTTGACGAAGCATCATCCACTTAAGATACATATTTTGATAGCAAGTAAATGGCTGGTAGGTGCAAGGTAAGTTCTGATATGAATGAATTAAATGGGAATAAAACAACAGTATGGTTGAATTTAGCATATGAGGAGCCAGGCAAGTGTTGATTTCTTCTCTATAAGATCCCTAGAAAATTGGTTAAAAGCCGCTATATCTTTGATCATGGGTACTGGGTAAGCTAGCATGTTAAAAGAGGAATATGAACAGACTACGAAGTTTGATGATTGCATATCTCTTGAAATAGCAATGATCTAGCCTTGTTGACAGTGTATAAGCAGAGGCTTATGTGCTCTTCAAGATCCTCAAGCTGGTGAAGAAAATTCTGATGATTCTTGCATAGCTGCTTGAGCACCTCCTGGATCGGATAACTGTCCCTTCCCCTTTCCAAACCAAGCCGAACCAGAAGCTTGTCACCCTCAACCGCAGTGTGGAGGCGAGCAACAAGGCGATCAATGGTATCAAGATCATTGCTCAACACATAAGCACCTTTAGCAGCAGCATCAAGCTGCTTCAACCTAGCAAGTTCCCTCTTTTTGCATGAATTGTATACACTACAAACAGGAACAGCACCACAAGCGGCGAAGGCCACAATGGCATGGACAGTAACCACAACAGCCGACACCGCCACTCCCACTGCTGTAGCAACAAAGCAAACAGCAGAACAAGCACTGGCACGCCGAAATAGCCGAATCCTGGACCGAGATCTTTTAAGACAAGCATCAAGTTGTTTTTTAAGGTCGGACAAGCAGGTGCGAATGTTGGTGAAGTTGTTCTTCTGGGAATCAAGGAAAGGGTTATCTTGGCTATCAAACTCGCAGAAGAGATCAAAGGCATGGTGACAATGGGGTTGACTTATGTAAATACAATCAAATTCAATAATGGCAAGGAGGTCGTGAAGAGGAGCATACATGGCACGCGCGCGATGGAGGCAATCGTGAAGGTGGAGGCAGAGTTCAGATGCGGTTTCAGTGTGGTGGAAGTAGGTGGAGATGAGGTTGTTGTTTTCAGTCTTGGCAAGTGTGTCATGAACATGCTGTGGGTCAGGGAGAAGGAGAAGGTGCACTTGGCCCTGAATAGGAGGGGCTTGAATCTTGGAACGGATTTCGGTGTAGGAATTGGCCTGTACGGTGATATTGAATTCATGGGAAACATTGGAAGTAGAAGTGCCCTCTGTGAGACATTAATACAAACAGAAACAGGTCAGTACTCAGTTGTGTAAGGAAGTGTAAGTTTCCACTTTGTTCAGTTGTAAAAATGGGTCGGAAAAGAGAGGCTAGCAACACACTATATTATGAGTTTACATGGGATTCTCTAAGACTGCATTTGGGCAAACAGCTTAATTAAACGCTAACTGTATTTAATTTAATTAAACGCTCATTTGAAAAAGTGTTTTCCAAATGAAAGCTTATGCATTTCCTGTAGGCTCTTTTTAGCTCATTACATAAACATATATAAAAAATCTAAAAATGTATGACAGAAAGGTCATAAGCTAAGTTCGAAAGCCCTTCCAAACAACTACTTAAGGGGAGTTTGCATCAGCTTATTTCGACTTATGAGAACAACTTTTATGACCTTACCATAATTTCATTAGTTCATTTCGTTAAGCTTATGGTAATTAAAATAATATATTTCTATCTTATTTGAAAGAAAAAAGCATATAGTTATAGAATAAGTACTTAATTACTCCCTTTAGTCTTTACTATAGGTCATATTTCACTACATTACACAGACCAAGAAGGATAGTTACATTTCTTGAAATTTAAAAAGAAGTAATTTAGCATTACAATTTTACTCTTTTAATTTGTATTGAAAATTTCAAAAATGTACTGTTTCACATTAATAAACATAGGACAAATAAGAGGAAAGAGCAGTAGATGCCCCCTCAAAAATACAAAGTGACTATAAATAATATAAGAGAACTCTTCATTCCTCAAAAAAAAAAAAAAAAAGAATTCGTCAAGAAAACGACTTAGTGCATGTTTTGTTCTGCAATAAGTTAGCCCAAAATCAATTCTGGAATGCCAACGCTACTAATAGTTGCTTCTACTCAAAGTGATTTTGGGATCAGAATTGATTTTGTGACTCAAAGCCAAACATGCTCTTATAAGCTCTTCTTAGCTCATTACATAAACTTATAGAAACAAGCTAAAAAGGTACTATAGCTTATTTCGACTCATGACAACAACTTGTATGACCTTACAATAACTTCTCTAGTTTATGTCAATAAGCTTATAAAAGAAGCTAACGAAAATGGCGATGACATAATTTTACAAGCTTTCTATAAATTCTTCCAAATCCACATACCCCTAAATAATAAGTTATGCTACCTAATTTAATGCGGAGAAAGTATTTACACCCTCCCGTTATTTATAATACCCTTTTGGGTTTTTATTTTGGTCCTATTTATAAGACCATTTTTTCAATTTTCAATACCATTTAATTACTTCTTTCCACAAACACCCCTGTAAAGTCAACATTTTTTAAAGTTCCAATAATAATTATAGGGGTCTTAAAAAAATAATAATTATAGGGGTAATTTTGAAAAAGTATATCAAATTTTCACATTTATAATGTCATTAACAAATTTATACACTTTTCTTGATGCGAGTGAAAAATCTCAAAAGGACCTTATAAATAGGACCGGAGGGAGTAAAAGTATTTAAAGTATTTAAAATTTAAATTTTGAGTTACCTTGGGAAGAAGGAGGACGATTCGGAACTGCTGCAGTGGAAGCGGAGGATGAGGTAGATGAGTTGAAAGAGAGGCATTCCAGCATTGTACTCTTCATTCTGTTCCGTGCCACCGTCACCAATTTAGTTTCAGCAGAGAGCGAGTTCACCGCCCGGGAAAGCCTATAGAGCAAATTTGAGCGAGAATAAGAGTGGGTGGGTGGCTTATATATAACTCTTCAACACTGATTTTATAAAGACTTGCTAAGAAAGTAAAGCGTGAAGAAAATTTGATATTCAAATAAATTTGAGTTTGTGACCAGTAAAATTTTATTTATTTACGGTTCATGAAACCTGAAAGTTTTTTTCTCCATAATCGTTTTAAAAAATTTGGTTTTAATCTTTATTGTTAAAAAAAATCCATTTATTTGGGTTAATGTGAATAATGGAATAATGTGTGTCATCAATAGAATAATGTGAATGATCTTAACGTAAGAGTTAATGGACCAAACCCCCATCCACAAACACATTTATTTGGGTTGGACTTTGGCTTTTTTGTAACACATTAATTTAGTAACTTGAAAATATTTTTACTAAAAAGCATAGTGAAAATCCGAGTAATTTTTTTTAAATAACTAAGTTTACAAGTCTTGTTTGCAAAATGATCTTCCTTTTCAAAAACAACTTGGTTAACAATTATAACGATTCACTTCATCATATAATACCACGTAATTCAAACTCTCAAATCTAACTGTCACAACACTCTTTCTTTTCTCAAACTCATGTCATAAGTTGTAACAATGGTTTTGTTGAGTATGGTTCAGGTACGGTTTATGGGTCCTAATGTAAACTGTTTTCTACTATATATGCTTGTACTTAGCATAAGAAATAATACGGAACTATAGCTGCTCTATAGTCGCAGACGTAGGCATAATTGGCCGAACTGCGTAACCAATTCTGTGTGTTCTCTCTCTTTCTCTTATGTTCTTTATTACTACTGTTACAACAGGTTGATTGCGGAAAAACATTTCATTGATATATTGAAACTTATTTCAAATTCTTGTGATGCCATAACATCGACATTATTCAGATACAAGAATCGATAATTTAAATAAAATGGGATACATAGTGAACTAGAGCAATGATATCACCCACATTATAACATAAAGTAATTCCAAGTAATTCTCCTAACTCAATGCTAAATCTAACACATTCGCCACATCCAACCAGCATCCATCAAGCACAGAATCAAGATGCTAACCTTGTACGTTGGGGCCTCTCTGTTTGATCCATCATCTAGTGAATACACACATGTAAAACACGAAGCAGGGGAAAAGGAGAGAGTAAGCGATCCTGACGAGCTAACGTCGACAGCGTGGATTTACGGTTGACAATATATCAAGACAAACAAGCAATAACCATAACTATACGTATAGGCATGTGCACATAATTATAGTATCACTTAAATACTTGATATAATTTTTATAATCATTAATCTTGTATTCGAAGTTTCAGTGTTAATCGCATTTCTCTATGATATGGGGAGGAATATCATTGAGGTAACAAGTTTAGTCAGCACACACAGCTACATCTCCTCCAAAGTCCAACCAAATCCTAAGTTGGAAAGCAAACAGGATGAACAAAAACCTTAACCATGTAGGCTTCGAAGTCGTAAAACGCAATGCTGCAACCACTACACATGGCCAGCCGTAACATAATATCACATGATTCATAATTACACAAGGGGCCCATACACAATGAACATATAGCCTCGTTCAGGTTCCTTATCACCGTTCAAGACTAGCTCAAGGGGGCGATAGTCCTTCTCTAATTAGCTATGTAGTACTTACTACGGCCCGCTTAGCCATACAGACACGACCATTGTAGTCTCGTCCCACCTAGAGAATTCTTCATTGGCTTCTTGACGTTCACCGTCCTTACCCTCCCCTGTCACAATCCACGGTCGAGTACCCGCAGGTACCCAAGGTGTCTTTCCTCTCTACTACTCCACACTCAACTCGCAGTGTTAGCAATGTCTTTTTAAGTTCATTTACACATGATTGGTCGATCCATTCTAAGCCACCCACCGACATAGCACAGTAGTCACTACTCGGAGCGCTTCAATGGGAACTCGAGCCATTCAATTGATTTTTCATAGCCAACACATGACAACTAGATCTCTCTAACGTATAGTGGCACTTATCCCCATGATCGCAACCACGACAATTCAACTCACCCAACTAGCATCTCATATGTGTTCTCCTTATATCCCCTTGCTCAACTAACGGTATACTAAACCATGGCATTAGGACCAACAGATTATCCGGGAATTGGGGGCTTATTGCTAACCCAAGCATCGTCATATTTTTTTTAAAAAATTCTTTTTCATAACAACATGTCATACAGACCATGAAGGGGAACATATAAGTGCTAAACAAAACCTCAATGTACCTTAGTTGATCAACAGTTTCATAATTTCAATAGCTTCCTCATCATAATTACAACATTTCCAAAATCTCAACTTCATCCCCATACATTGGCATAATAACACTTGCAATCATGGCAATCAGCCCATGTGGTCAGCTAAAAAGTTTCATCATAACAACTGCACGTCACAAAGATCGTGCAAGGGGAGAATTTTCACAATATCATTATGCCTCAGTCATCTTCACTTTACGGGTCACATTTCCTCATATCACATAAATATTTTATGAATCATGCTTTACCACGTGAGGACTTATACCCATAAGGGCCAATTGTAACATCCTGATTTTAATTATAAGTGAAATTTGATTATAAAAAGTAAAAAGAGGTTAGAATAAATGCATAATAGTAATTAAGGTGATAGATTAGGTTCCTTTGAGTACCACAAAAGAGTTAAAAGTATTGGCATCAGTTAGGAAATTTAAAGAAGAACAAACGAGTATTAGACGCGATGTTTTCGGCGTTAGAAACACCCAATATTAGGAAATTAAAAATAAAATATCTACAACTTTAAATGTAAATTCCACCGTTGGATGTGAAGATAAGTGTCTTAGGAATCTTGTCTCATAATTTAAGCAAGATCCAACAGTTAACGAAGGAGATATAGCAATTTGAATGCAAGTCCTCTAGGCCACGCTCAAGCACACCGGACCATGCCCAAGCGCGCCAGCACCAAAATTGTTGGTGCTCACAGGCTATTCCGTGCCCAGGCATGCGGGTCTGATTTCTGGTGCGTGGTTTGCACATTTTGAGGGCAAAACCGGGATTTCCTCCCCATGGCTTCCATTTTAAGCCTCATATCTTCCCTTCCTTACCCACATTCAACCCCCATTCTTCCTCTTATCCTCTTTCAATCCCTAGGAGAACTCAAGAGATCACCCCACCTTCATCACCAATATCAAACCCTAAGATCAAGATCAAAGAACAACTATTCATCATCCTTATCACAAGGCAAGCTTCATTCTCCTTTTCTCTTTTTATCTTCCTCTCTCTCACTCCATCTTTCTATCTCTTCCCTCTTCCTTGGAGTTTCAAACCACTCATCCATGGAGAGCCACCCCCATTCAAGCTTCTTGCACCTTATGAGCAAGTAAAACCCAAGATCTCTCTTCCTTCTTCTCATCACACTTAGTAGGCTCTTGGTCGAAGTTCAAAAAGGGCTCAAGGGTTGAAATCTTAAAGAGCTAGGGCAAGCTAAAGCTAGGATTTGTGAAGGTTCACTTTGCTTCTCCTTGATTGAGGTAAGGAGTGAGTGTTACCTTGATTTAGGAAATAGTTTCTAGTTAGTTCATAGGGATGGCTAAGAATGTGTGTGTATTTTTGAGATTGAACCCTAGGATAGTTAATATAGACATAAAAGTAAAGTATGAAATTAAATGAATTGAACCCATGTGATAGATATGAATATTTTTTGTTGAAAAATGTTGATGATTGTGAATGTATGTTGTTGTGAAAGGTTGATAACTAAGAATATATGTTGAATGGGAAATGTGGTTATGTATGTTTGAATAATAATTATGAGATAACTGAACGCTTATATGAATTGTGTTCTTGGTAATTGATGACACAAATGAAAGAAAGAGTAATAAATTAAAGTTAAATGGAAAGAGCAGCTGGTTGATCCATTGGGCCGAGGACACTGACCCACTAGGTGGCCTGTTAGGTGCTAAATGACCCATTAGGAAAACGACCCATCAGGTGCAAACGACCCATTAGGTCCAAACGCCCCGTTAGGTGCTTGTGTACTCAAAGGATCAATAAGCTGCAGGGTAATTAAAATGTTAAAAGTGAAAGAAAAGAAAAGCAAATGAAATTGAACTAAGTGCATAAAAGACCCAAATGAAAGTGAGTGAAGTAAACGAAAGCCTAACGGGTGATTCATGGCCTAATGGGTGAAAAGCGACCTGATGGATGTAAAATATACCTAATGGGTGACAAATGACCTAACAAGTGCATGAAACCCTAATGGTGCATAGAAAGATAAAAAGAAATGAAATGTGAGGTTGTTGAACTATAGAAAAGAGAAAAGAGTTAAGTAAAGAATGAAAGTAAGAAAATGAACTAATGACAATGTTTGAGTGTGCTTGAGCATGATTGGAGATGTGGATGTAATTAGATGAAAGCACAGCCCCCGGCCGAGCAGAGTACTCTCCCTCACAAGGAGAGTAGTTAGTTGTGGTGTCATTTATTTTGTTTATGTCCTGTTTATTTTGGGTTGATCATGATGTTGTTCTTTTTGTATATGAATCGTAAAGAAATATTTTTTTGGGGTTTAGCCAGGACCACTTCCTATGGGTAGGAAGTATATTTTTGGGAAAATTAACAATTCCGAAAACTTGTAAATATTTTATGAATATTTCGTTGTGACTAAAACTATGATATGGTTGCATTTTGATGCACAATGAATAGGTTTGGCCCTGTTGGCCTTCTGCCTGAAATGAATATTTTGATTATGACAGGTTCGCTTGAAAACTCTATTTTGGAAATGCTATTGAAACAAAGGAAACTCCGTCCATTTTTCAAGAAGATTTTTACAAGTTGAAGAGGTTTTAAAAGGAAATTTTAAGTTCACTAATTTATTTAAGGGTAGTTATAAGTAGAGTGTTGTAACATCCTAAGCTTTATTTTAGATGAAATTATTATTAAAAACCTAAGAAAAATTGGAATAATGACTTAACGAATTTTGGTAGATAGGTGAGTGGTGATTATAAGTCCTAGGGGTTGTATAGAAAGCAATTGTGGCTTCGAGCAGAGTTAACTAAGTGAAATCGGGAGTTAAATCGGCGTTTTGGATGTTAGAAATCAACCGAAAAGAGAAAATTAGAAATTTATTATAGGATGCTAAGAAAATAAATTCCACCGTTGGATATGAAGTTTATGGGGTGAAGAAGCTTGTCTAAAAATTTGAGCAAGATCCGACGGTTAACGAAGAAGTTATGTCGAAGTCAATGCGGAGTCAACTGACTCTCGCCCAGGCGCATGAGGCACTCACCCAGGCGAGTGAATTAGAAAAATGCAGCATCAGACAGTGAAAAACTCGCCCAGGCGCACCAATGGCTCGCCCAGGCGATTCCCTGATGCATCAGCCCGCTCTGCACACGAATGGGGGGCGTTTTGGGCATTTTGCCCACCCCAAACTCACTCTAAATCACTCATTTCCTCCCCACCACTCACTCATCATCTTCTTCTTCCATCATCCTCTTCCCATCCTCCCTCTTCACCCATGAACACCCAATCACCACCACCCACCAAGCACCCAAAATCAAACCACCACAACAACTCACCCTCCATTTTCATTCAAGAACAAGCAAGGAGCTAGCAAACAAACTCTCCCTCCCTCTCTAAAATTCGTATTCTCTCTCCTCTAGGGCTCAAGCTCTCCTCACTTCAAATTGATCAAGACTCAAGGGGGTGACACTCATTCCATCATCAAGGCTTGTTATTATCATCTCTAAGTGAGTGTTTAAGTGTGGGTTCCCCTCTTTCCCTATCAAATTCGTTTTTTTTCTCTCTCTCTACCATAAATGGTGGTTTTTCAATGCTAGGCTTTGAAGACACCATTTTTCTTTGATTCTTGACTTGATTCATGACATACATGATGATTTCCTCTCTTTTATAACTCTATATTAGGTACCATCCTTATCTTTTGGTTAGGTATCTTGTTGGTGGGAAAACTCAAGCATAGGGCATTTGGAATCTCCTTATCCTTAAGTATTCGAGGTAAGGGGGTGGATATAGTGAGCTTTGCCTTGTTCTAGGGAGTAGGTTCTAGTTAGTACATAATACTTGTTAGGGTTATGTGTTAGGGGAGAATATTAGATTATAAATCCCTAGGTTATTGAATATGAAATCCTAATTGATTAAATGTGCATGATGATTGGATGTTAAGATTAGGAAAAGGAAACTCAATAATATGAAAATGAATAATTCGATAAATGAAATTTAGTTAATGATTATATTGAAGTACATGAGGAATTGGATAATGTGATAATAAAGTTGACATAAATGATTTCCATGATTATTTATTTTATTTGTAAAGTTGTGAATTAAATGATAACTTAATTACTGTAGCAATTATATGCACGTGTTGTGAAATGAATTGATATAGGGAGAAAGGGAATGGAAACGATTAAATGTCATGAATGTTCATATTTGTATCTAATTGCTAAATGGGTAAGAATATTAAGTATTATCAATTGTGAATAAAGGTCATGGCTTAGGAATTGAACTTGTGAATATAGGAAACGGAAGTAAAACGATTATGTGGAAATAAAAAGTAAAAGATGATATATGCAAAATTAAAATGAAGGGCGAATCTAAATGTTGGGCTATAAAAGAGAACACTATTTGGTATGATTGTGATAACTGAGAAAGGAAAAGAATAAGGAAACTACAAGAAAGTGAATAATTATTGGCCTCTGAATTGAGGCGCCGAATATTGAGAATGTGGTTTATGCGTTGGCCTCTGCTTTGAGGTGACGATTAACGGAAAGATTCGATAATTGATATAGGGAATGAGTATGGATAAAGAATGAATGGGAAATGTGTGTAAGTGTATTTGTGATTGTATGTGCCAAGTTGTTTGTGTAAGATGGTGAAAGTATGATTTGGCCTCTGATGTGAGGTAATGTGAAATAAAAATGAAAGTGTGCGTTGACCTCTGACCTGAGGGACGCCATATGAATTAAAGTGAATGAAGTGTTGACCTCTGACCTGAGGGACACGGAATAAAATAAAGTGTTGACCTCTGACCTGAGGGACACAGAATAAAATAAAGTGTTGACCTCTGACCTGAGGGACACAGAATAAAATAAAGTGTTGACCTCTGACGTGAGGGACACAGAATAAAATGAAGTGTTGACCTCTGACCTGAGGGACACAAGATGAATTAAAGTGATTGGGTGTTGACCTCTGAACTGAGGGACACCGGATGAAATGTGTATTGGTGTGTTGACCTCTGACCTGAGAGACACACCGTGAATTAAGAAACTGAAGTGTTGACCTCTGACCTGAGGGACACATAGTTCAAACAAGGAAAAGAATATGGGCCTCTGCTTGAGGTGAAAAATGTGTTGAATGAAATTGTACATTGGCCTCTGATTTGAGGTGATGTACTGAAATAAAATGTGTATGTGAAATGAGTATAAAGTAAAGGAATGGATGTTGAAATGAATAATGAAAAGGGAAATTTGGAATGATCAATGAATATGGAAATTATGAAATGTGCATGGTATGCAATATGTGAAGATATGTTTAATTGCTATTTGTGCTTGATCTAGCGGGTCGTTATGTCTAGTTAGAAACTGCCTTCTATTTCATGTGCAATGCTCACTCCCTTACATTTTCAGGTACGGAGATTGAGTTGACACAGCCCCCGGCCGAGCAGGAGTACTTTCCCTTACAGGGAGAGTAGGGTTATTATGGGATTTGGAGGATATTATGAACTTAAGCCTCTTACACTCTTTTGATGTAAAATTTGTTATTCATATTTTAAGTGAGGCTTAGGATGTTTTATTTTGACAAAGTTATATGTCTTGGTTATGACACTCAAACTTAGTATTTTTCGCTATTACTCTGATATATTTGGAGCCCATGGGGCCTTGATATAATTTAGAAATATAATCTGAAGCCCTGCTGGCTATTAGTTGTCTATTTGAAAATTGTTTATCACAGGTTAAATTTTGGATTAGTCCGAAAAACAAACAAAACTCCGTCCGTTTGACGGAAGATTTTATAAGCTTAAAAAGGAAATTTTAAAGTCACTGTTTTATATAAGGGTATAATAGGGTAATTAATCATAGGGTGTTACAGGTGTTACACCAATAACATATTTTCTTTGTGTCTTTTAAATTTCTAAAACTATTTGTATTAATATTTCCATAGCCGTCCAACAGCATAAGGCCAACACTTAATCTCATGGTTTCTTTTTCTCTCCTCCCAGTTTTCTCAATTATTTTCACATTCTATGGTTCGATATAAACATAATAACATCAACAGGGCAGAACCATAAATAAGAAATTCACATGTTATATAGCAATTAATAACAGTAATAAAGCATGGTAATTTTTCACACACATACATACAACACATAATCACACAGAGTCTTAGACCTTTCGTATGAACGACAAATCACACACATTCAAGTGTCATCATATTACTAAACTATTTAAACCATAAGTTCCAACCTTTGAGATGATCTGGAACGTCTTAACATACCGCTAATCTATAACAGTGTCTTAGGAAGATTCTCTCTCACCTTAAGGGTTTGCAGTTACTTCCAAATTATCGGAAAAGGGTTGATCCTCCGATCCCCTTGCGTCACCGAATCGTTCACCACTTAAATCACAGTATGTCTAATTAAAAACTAGTTTAACAACGCTATTCTACTCTATATGAATGCGATAAGATGAATTAAATCATGGGCGTACGTAATCATAAATACGTATGTCAAACAATCAATCATAACTTATAAATTTCCCAAATCAATTTAAAACTTTAAACATACAAAATGACTTCAAAAATTACTAATATCAATCATTTTACATAACAAATCACATGTTGAAAAATTATGGATAGAATTCAAAATTCTTTGAATAAGGTTTCTAAAACACATAAAATTCAACCAAAATTTTGTCTAACAATTACCAATATAATTTATAAATTCCAAACATAACAAAATCATTTTTTAAGTCCATAATAGTCTAGTAAATTTTTTTCCAGGACAACAACTTCAATTATTCTAAAAATCTTTCTTAAAACCTGTAAAGTTTAATCAAAGTTTCATTTTTTTTCCAATTTCCACACAAATTCCAAGTTTCAAACATAATTAAATTATTTCCTAAGTCTTTAAACACTAAAGGGTACTTTTGGAAAGCAAAGAACTCATTTAGCGTTTCACATTTTGAAACTCAAAAATCTTTCAAACAAAAATCCTAACATCAAGTAAAGGTTCATTTTCATGCATATTTCCACAAAAGGTCATTTTTCCACCAACATACTTGACTTGGAACTTTTTAGACAACAAAGGTCTAAACCTTAAACATTATCATAATGTTTTCCACAGCTTGTCCAAAGGTGTCCATAAGCTAAGTATGAGATGAGTTTTCAAAGACTTGGCAATTAACTCAAATCAAAATAGAATTTTGCATAAAAATCACATAACTTATTAAAGTCTAACTCATACATCAACATAATTTATTTGAACTAAAACAATGCAAATATACTCACACTTTCCAAATTACCAGAATCAAGAAAAAATTCCTTGTTCAGTTCATAGAATTATTATTATTATTTTAACTATACTTTTTTTTTTTCAGTTCATAGAATTATTATTATTCCTTGTTAAGTTTTTGGTTTGGCCTAGTGAAAGCATGTTAGAACCATAAGGATATTGAGAACCCATAAGACCATAAGGTCAGAGGCTCGAATCCTTGTGGAGAACATCCCTTGGGGAGACACCCCACCCATGTTGCTCCAGGTGCCACGACTATGAAGTTCCCTCCACAGTTTTGTAAAAAAAAAAACTATTACCATGAAAAACCGAGTTATTCTTTTGCTGTCCCAATTTTTTCTTTAATATAAAAAGATAAAATTCATTTTGAAATCATTATTTTTTTTTTCAAAATTTCATACCATACAAAAGAACGTATCACAATTACTTTTCAACACTCTAAAATACAAAATAGTTCCCAATATTTTATTTAACAATGGTGTAAACCAAAAAGGTTTATAAACTTCTTTCTAAAATATTATTATAACAATATCAACTTACAAAAACTCCTAAATTCATTTTCTTATTAAAACAAAGTCATCCATTTCACATACTTGATAACAAAAAACTTATGAATACTTTTAAATTCATTTCACATCAAAGCAACCAAAAATCATACTTTCATACTTATATAATTTTAACCAAATATTCAATGAAAATCTAGGTGAACAAAACCTCAACACTTTTTTTTTTCAAATCTTCTTACAACATATCCATATTTCGAAAAAAAATATCTTTATCCTTCTCATAAAAAAATTCGTCCTTTTCCTTTATTTTTAAAAATTATTTTCATGAATAATACTTTAAATCCATAACAACCATAATTTATTTTTATCATCACTTCATGAACTGTGACACCCTATCTTAATTAATACACTAATTACTCAGTATTGATTTGGTAACTTAAAAATTTCTTTTTAAAACTTGATCGCTTATAAAAAATTCTTGGTTACATTAATTACTTATATAAATTCTCCGTAAAATTGGATGGAGTTTACTTTGTTTTGTTAACTTTCCAAAAATATAATTTTCGTGAATAACTTGTATTAACACATTTAAATCATCACAGAACAACAAGATAAAATAATTTAAAAAATATCTACAAGTCCTTGGAATGATTTGATTTCCCAAAAATAATTTTTTTTGGTAGAAGAAAAACTTCATTCCAACATGCTCAATCAAAATCATACAAAAGAGGAGACTTGAATCAAGTCTCAAAACTCAAGTCTCAATCATCTAAATCAAAATAGAAAGAAAAATGCTATAGACTAATCAAAATTCTATCAACTAAAACATTATTCCTCAAATCACTAAGCTTAGGAAAACATGAACAATTCTCCAAGCAATTTCTCTTTTCAGCATGTTGAACACACCCTCTGGCTAAAGGACTTTCCCTTGAAAGAGCCTGCGGTTTCTCTCCATCCAAGTGTGGTAAATAACAGCTTTAATGACAGCATAAACACACTTCTTCCTCACCTTGTTCTGGAAACCATATTGCAGCCATCTCGTCCAGTGATTAAATTTGATATACCACTTATCCAAGCAAAACCAGTGACAAGATAATTCAAGCAGCCTGCAGCTCCAATTGCATTCAAAAAACAAGTGGTTCCTGCACTCCTCCATACCTGTACAGAGGTATCAATGTTCATGAATCTGCTGAGTTTGTCCTTAGTTTTTAATCTGTCAATCACTGCTAACCAAGAAACAAAGCAGTGTTTAGGAACTGATATAGAATTCCATACAATCCTGTGCAGTGGAAATATAGCTTGATAGCCTAAGAGGAATTTGTATCCTCTTTTCACAGTATATAAGCCATCAGGATTCAAGAGCCAAGTATGATCATTAAAGGCAACCTGCATTTTGTCTTTGATATTCAAAATCTGTTTCCAGTGCCAGCTACTTCCTTGCTCCCAATCACACTGCCATATGGTGTTATTTTTGAGGTAGATAGAGGAAATCCATCTAACCCACAAGACATCTTCCTTGGCTGCTAGATTCCAGAGCTGCTTCCCTATTGCTGCTTGGTTCCACAGGTTACAGTCCCTGAAGTTAAGACCCTCATGCTTCCTGCTCATGCAGCATTTTGACCAAGCAACATTAGGACTATAGTGACCAAATGCACCCCATAAGAAGTCCCTGCATTTCCTCTTTATGTCTCTAATTATGCTTGCTGGAATGATGAAAATACTGGCCCAAGACGAAGCAAAACTGAGTTGATTAGCTGACATCTTCCTTGATAGGAAAGGTGCCTAGATCTCCAACTAGCAATTCTCTTAGTAACCTTCTCCACCAGAAGTTGACAAGTTTGGTTTGACCATTTGCCTACAGAAATAGGTAGCCCTAAGTACCTGAAAGGAAAGCTTCCTGATCGAGGCCGTACCCGATCAAAATAAAAGGTGTTTATTCTGTAGTACTAGGAAGGTGATCCTAGGTCGTTTCCCAGCGAATATCGGTCTAGGCAAAGTATCAAACACGTAGTGTGCAGTAAAATTGGGGGGGGGGGGGGTTTGTGTGTGACAAATGTGAAGAACAAAACATAAACAGAATATAAAAACTAAGAAAATCAGAAACAAAAGCGGGAAACCCCTTTGGCTACGTACACTACTCAATCCTAGCTCACTAAAGACCGATTCCTCTCCTCTCCTCTGTCCAACTCGTGATAACCAAATACTAAGCGAAAATTCAGTTATCACTCCAAACCCTAACTTCTAATTAAGCATAAGAAACCAGAATTGGAGTTTTTAAGAGTTAGTACAAATTAAGCATTTATATTCATGTATTATCTCTACGAAATGGAATTAAGCAAACCACTACACATCGATAAACATGAAAATAGAGAAGAGAAAACGAAATTGCATTAATAACAAGAGCTCAAGAGTAGATAATACAATACCAAAGGGATTAACCCTTGAAGTCTAGCCTTCCATGGCCATAAATGAAGAAAAACGAGTAGAAATGGGGAAGAACAAAACCCTAGCAGCCACCACCACTTGGGAGAGCCAAGAGAGAATTTCTAACCTAGAGAGAGAGTGAGAAATCTGAAATGGGAGTGTGTTCTTGGGGGTTACACGAATTTCCCCTCTTAAGACACAAAATGGGCCTAAAACATGGGCCCAAATCCTAAAAAACACTATTCTGAAAATTACAATTAAAAAGGGACCTAAATGCAAATTACAATCTTCACTTCAATACTTCAATCTTCATTTCAAAACTTCCCAAAGTGTCCTTGTGCCAAATATTACCTGAAAATAGAAATAGAATTAATTAGGCTAAATAATTTCAAATTAAATAATATTCGGAATATTAGTCCAATAAACTCTAAATCACTAAATCAAGCTAATCAATGTCAAATGGGCAACAAGTATCAATAATAGGAGTAAAATAATGCAAGGAATAATGGGAAATAAAATGCTCATCAAATACCCCCACACTTATCCTTTTGCACTCCTGGGCAAAACCAAAAGATAGGACTATGAAGATCAATATGCACCAAAGTGAATCATGCAACAAGATGACTACAACTAAGAAATGCAAACCTAAGAGATTACATACTTCACAATGAATTCTAGGAAATGCAAAGAAATGGGCAAACTCAAGCACACAAAATGGTTAAGGATCAATGAGTCAAAGCATCCGTGAACATCATCCAATTACTTCAAGTATGCAAAGAAACCAATGACAACAAGAGGATAGTCACAAAGATGATAGAAACTCACAAGGATCACTCAAAAGTGTTTACACTCAAGTGTTTGGGGTTAATCATTATTTACACTCAAGGCACATCATGAAAAACAAACACAACCATAAGCTTGACAAGCCTCTAACATCAACCATCAACACACATTCACAAAATGATCAAAAGGTCTTTTAAGGGTTGTAATGGGGCCAAGGACAAGGTAGGATAAAAATATGGGAATGTAGCTAAAACCAAGGGAATAGAGGAGCAATGGGGAATAAGTAAAAAGTAAGCAAAATCCACCCCAAAATCAACAGCCACTAATTCCAATCCTCTTTGCCTCAACAACCTTTTATTCACTTTTTTTTCTTTTTATTTTTGCATTTTTTTTGTATTTTTGTCTTCTATTTTTTTTGTTTTTGAGAGATATACAAAAAGAAAAGAAGAAACAACACAAATGGCATGAAGATGAAGCCATAACTATAACAACCAATGAGGCAAAACCAAGAACTCAACCAATTAAAGCATAAAGCACACTTCTTACCTAATACCCATTCCCAAAACAATTCCAAAGCTCCAAAATTCCTTAAGGTTAGGACAATCATGGTTTTTCAGTCATAGGCTTGTAATGAGCTAAAGAACAAGGAATGGGATAAAAAGGCTCAAAGGGGCTAGCAAAGGATACATTCATTCAAGGTAGGCTCATATGGCTAGTAGCTTATTCAAGAAAGAAAGTGCCTAAATCATTTCAAAATGTGCATGAGCAATCAAGTATCAACAAGAGTCAAGTCAAGTTCTAGAGTGCAAGTAATCCAGAGTGCAATCACACATGAAAGAAAATTAGGTGGCATATATAGCAATCCACCCACAATTAAGGCTCAATTCCTCACAAAAGGGACAATTCTATCACAGTGTTACCACCTCTTAATTATCAAAAGCAACTTTACACACAGAAATGCATGAATTCAGACACGAGATACCAAAACTCTACTAAAATGAAGCAAAAACATGCAAGAAAATGCCCAAAACTAAGCAAAACCTAAAAAAAATCAAAGCAAAATATGCAACCTAAACTACTCTCCCCCCACACTTAAATCACACATTGTCCTCAATGGAACACAAATAGCAGAATCAGACAGATATAGACAAGTGTAATAAAAAGAGTAAGGAAGGAGAAAAGGAGACTCCCTAAGTCATGGTTGTTCAAAAGTGGGGTCGACCAATGAGGCCTCCTCCACAGGTGCATCATCCAAGGAAGGGGTGGTTAGGAAAGGCTTGAGTCGGTGGCCATTGACTTTGAAGCTCTTGTTCGTGGACTCACTCTTGATCTCCACAGTGCCATAAGGAAACACCTGGGTGACTACAAACGGTCCAATCCATTTAGAGCGGAGCTTTCCACTCATGAGTCCAAGCCTAGAGTTGTAAAGCAAAACTTTTTGACCAACCAAGAACTCCTTTCTGGAAATGGAGTTATCATGAAGCTTCTTGATCTTCTCTTTGTAGAATTTGGAGTTCTCATAGGCCTCCAAGCGGATCTCATCTAGTTCACTCAACTGCAGCTTCCTCTCCTCACCCGCTTGATCAAGAGCTAAGTTACATTGCTTCACAGCCCAATATGCACGGTGCTCTATCTCCACAGGCAGGTGGCACGCCTTACCAAAGACAACCCGATAGGGTGACATCCTTATGGGTGCCTTGTAAGCGGTCCGATGGGCCCACAGAGCATCCTCCAATCGTGTGCTCCAATCCTTTCTATTAGGCTTCACCATCTTCTTCAAAATCCGCTTGATCTCTCTATTTGAAATCTCAGCTTGCCCGTTGGTTTGGGGGTGATAGGGTGTAGAAACTTTGTGCACAACCCCATACTTCTTGAGCAAAGCTTGCATGGATCTATTGCAGAAGTGTGTGCCTTGGTCACTGACTATGGCTCTAGGTATGCCAAACCTGCAAAGGATATTAGACCTGACAAAATCTACAACAACCTGAGCATCATCAGTCCTGGTGGCCTTAGCTTCCACCCATTTGGATACGTAATCCACAGCAAGTAAGATATAATAAAAACCAAAAGAAACAGGAAAGGGGCCCATGAAATCTATACCCCAGACGTCAAACACATCACAAAACAACATAGGTTGTTGCGGCATCTGTTGCCTCCAAGATAGGGCGCCTCCTGCTCTTTGACACTGCTCACACGAGCTGCAGATGTTGCTCGCATCCTTGAAAATGGTAGGCCAATAAAATCCAGAATCCAGCACCTTTCGTGCTGTCCTTTGAGTACCAAGGTGGCCTCCCACTGGTGAAGCATGGCAAAATTGGAGAACCGATTGGATCTCCTGGTCTGGAATGCACCTGCGAATGACCTGATCACTGCAAAAACGCCATAAATAGGGGTCATCCCATACATAATGCTTGGCATCGCTCTTTAATTTGTCTCTTTGAGCTTTGGATGCCAAGGTAGGAAAAACAGAAGCAACCAGATAATTAACAATGTCTGCAAACCAAGGAGTTTGGGGAAGGGGATGGGAAACATGTAAAGATAAAAGCTGCTCATCCGGGAAGTCATCCCGGATAGGAAATGCATCCTCCTCTCTCTCTATCCTGCTCAAGTGGTCTGCGACAAGGTTATGCGCACCACTCTGATCCTGAATCTCAAGATCAAACTCCTGGAGGAGCAACATCCACCTAATCAACCTAGGTTTGGAATCTGTATTTTTCAAAAGATACTTCAGAGCAGCATGATCAGTGTACACTACAACCTTAGAACCAAGCAAATATGATCTAAACTTGTCAAGTGCAAAAACAATAGCCAAAAGTTCTTTTTCAGTTGTTGTGTAATTAACCTGTGCTGCATCTAAAGTCCTAGAAGCATAATAAATCACATGCGACAGCTTACCAACCCTTTGGGAGAGAACTGCTCCCAAAGCATAATTTGAAGCATCAGTCATGAGCTCAAATGGGAGGGTCCAATCAGGTGGTTGGATGATGGGAGTGGTGGTCAGTGCTTTCTTCAATTCATCAAATGCCCTCTTGCATTGGTCTCCAAATTCCCATGGGGCATCCTTTTGAAGCAACTTGGAAAGAGGAAGGGCAAGGTTGCTAAAGTTCTGAATAAACCTGCGATAGAAACCTGCATGACCAAGAAAAGAACGCACCTCTCGCACGCAAGAGGGGTAAGGCAAATGTGATATTACATGCAGCTTAGCAAGGTCAACTTCTATGCCCTTGTGCGAAACAATGTGCCCTAAGACTATGCCTTGTTCTACCATGAAGTGGCATTTTTCAAAATTCAAGACAAGGTTAGTCTCAATGCACCTGTTAAGCACCTTAGTCAAATTATCAAGACATGCATCAAATGAGGAGCCATAAACACTAAAATCATCCATGAAGACCTCTATGCAATGCTCGAGCAAGTCAGCGAAAATACTCATCATACATCTTTGAAATGTGGCAGGAGCATTGCATAGGCCAAAAGGCATCTTTCTATATGCAAATGTGCCAAAAGGACAGGTAAATGTGGTCTTATGTTGGTCCTCTGGTGCAATGCAAATTTGAAAATAACCAGAGAATCCATCTAAGAAGCAATAATGAGATTTACCTGCCAGGCGCTCCAACATCTGATCAATGAAGGGGAGAGGGAAATGATCCTTGCGAGTCGCCTGGTTGAGCTTTCTGTAATCAATGCAGACTCTCCAACTGTTCTGCACTCTAGTGGGAATCAGCTCATCCTTCTCATTTTTGACAACTGTGACACCAAACTTCTTGGGGACAACTTGCACCGGGCTCACCCAAGTGCTATCTGAAATTGGGTAGATGATACCCGCTTGGAGCAGCTTGGTGACCTCTTTCTTAACCACATCAAGAATCTGGGGATTCAATCGTCTTTGGGGTTGTCTCACTGGTTTAGCCCCATCCTCCAACAAAATGCGGTGCATGCACATGGAGGGGCTAATTCCAGGAATATCCGCTAAAGTCCATCCAATTGCCCTCTTGTTCTTTCTTATCACATCCAGCAGTTTCTCCTCTTGATCAACAGAAAGTGAGGTAGAGATGATCACTGGGAGTTTCTGCTCATCCTCCAAGTAAGCATATTTGAGATGAGGAGGGAGGGGCTTCAGGTCCATTGAGGGTGCCTGCATAATAGATGGAACTAAAGGGATAGCAGAAATGGATTCTGCTGCCTGCACCTGAACAAGTGAATCAGACTCATGCATAACAGATATGGGGTTAGGGTTAGCATAATCTGAATCTATAACATATGAATCATCAGATGCAGTGGCAGAGTCTAGAAACTGAGCTATTTCAGTGCATGCGGTGCACCATCCAGAGTTAGTGCATGATGGACAAGTAAATGAATCAGTGAAAGATGGCAATTCAAAATCATGATGCAAAAAGTCAAGCATATGCTCATCTATCAAATCATCAAGCAAGTCCACATGGAAAACAGAGTAATCCTCAGGAAAATGTTTCATAGCATGGAAAATGTCAAATCGGATCACACTGCCATCAAACTCCATGGAAAGTGAACCTGAATGCACATCTATCTTGGTTCGGGTTGTTTTCAAAAATGGCCTCCCCAAAATAATAGGAACAGCATTACGGGGAGAGTCATCTTCCATATCAAGTATGTAAAAATCAGCAGGGAAGATCAACTCTTCAACCCGAACCAAGACATCCTCTATCAAACCTGTGGGGTGGGCAGTACTTCTATTTGCCAATTGAATCACCACAGCCGTAGGTTGAATCACCACACCCGTAGGTTGAAGAGGTCCAAGAGAAAGAGACTTAAAAACAGACATAGGCATGACATTTATGGATGCTCCTAAATCTAGCATAGCATTTTCAAACTTAACATTGCCTATGATGCAAGGTATAGAGAAAGTTCCAGGATCCGTACATTTTTCAGGAATGTGAGGGATAGGTTTACCTATGAGAGCGGAGACATTCCTTCCCATGCTTATCCTCTCATTGCCCTTGAGTCTTCTCTTATGAGTGCACAACTCCTTAAGGAACTTTGCATACCTTGGAATCTGTTTTATTGCATCAAGAAGGGGTATGTTGACTTCCACCTTCCTGAATGTGTCAAGAATGTCCTTGTCCACCTCTTCCACCCTTTTGTTTTGAGGCACTCTTGGTGGGAATGGAAGAGGAACAGGAGGAGGTTGTAGGACAACAGCAGGGCTTGTGGTTGAAGTTGAGGAGGGTTGAGTTGGATGATTCTCTTTGGTGCTAGCTTGCTCGCCTTCATCTACCACTTGGCTCTTCCCTTTAGAGGAAGCTAGAGCATCATTGTTGGGGTGAGGTTGTGGTGTGGGTGTGACAATCTGCTTTCCTGACCTCAGTTGATGGCACTCACATTCTGATTCTGAGGGTTGATCACTGCTTGGGAAGGCAACTTGTCAGAATTTTGAGATTGCAAGTTGTTGAGAGAAGTTGCCATTTGACCCATCTGATTTGTCAAAGTCTGAATGGATGCCTCTTGTTCTGAATGGATGCTCTAGTCTCTTGTTGAAATTGGAGATTTTGCATGGTCATTTGCCTCACCAACTCCTCCAAGGTAGGTTGGTTGGATGGAGGGGCTGATGGTGCAGGATGAACCACTTGCTGTTGTTGTTGTTGCCTTTGCTGCTGGATGGGAGGAGGTACATATGGTGGTCTACTCGGTCCAGCGGTGTTCTGAAATGGAACATTAGGAGGAGGTTGTTGTTGTTGATTATCAGACCACTTCAGATTGGGATGGTTCCTCCATCCAGGGTTGTATCTATTGGAAGAGAGGTCATGATTGTGTTGTTGTGGGCCTCTATTGTTGTATATGTTTGCTGCATAGGCCTCGGGTTGGTCACCACTGGTCATCGGCTGTTGCTGCTGAAGGGAAGGGCATGCATCTGTGGGGTGCTCAATGGATGTGCATATGCCACACACTCTAGCAGGAAGTATCATCTTTTTCTGATTGACAGCCAATTGTGTGACCAATGTTGTAAGTAAATCAATTTTCTGCTCAAGCTTCTCAACCTTGCCCGAGTCTGCACCAACATCATTTACATCCCTCACAACTATTGCATCACTGTTGCTTCTTGCATGAAATTGTTGACAGTTGGAAGCCATCTTCTCAATTTTGCTCCTGGCTTATAAGGGTGTCATATCTCCCAATGTACCACCACTTGCAGCATCTACCATGTTTCTCTCCATGAAGTTGAGACCTTCATAGAAATATTGAATAAGCAGCTGCTCTGAGATCTGATGGTGGGGGCAGGAAGCACACAACCTCTTGAATCTCTCCCAATATTCATAGAGACTCTCTCCATGTTGTTGCCTGATACCAGAGATTTCCTTTCTGATTGCAGTGGTCCTATTTGCAGGGAAGAATTTTTCCAGAAATGCCCTCTTCAAGTCATCCCAGCTTGTGATGGAACCAGGGGCCAAGTCAGATAACCAATCTTGTGCTAGACCCTCTAAGGAATGTGGAAATGCTTTGAGACAGACATGCTCCTCTTGCACATCATGTGGTTTCATTGTGGTGCACACTATATGGAATTTCTTGAGATGCTTATGAGGATCCTCACCTGCAAGACCATGAAACTTGGGCAACAAATGGATTAGTCCTATTCTAAGCTCAAAAGGAACATACTCATCAGGATACCGGATACACGAGTCTTCAATAGTGAAGTCAGGTGCAGCCAGCTCCTTAAGTGTCCTTTCCCTTGGTGGGGGTTGAGCCATGTTATCACAATGTATAGAATCAGATTGAATAAAAGTAGAAGGAATAGAAGAAATAGAAACAGAATCAGAATTAGATGGACTATAAGATGACTCTGACTCACTACCTATGGACTGGTTCCTATTTTGTCTAACTAATCTGTGATAAGTCCTATCAATTTCAGGGTTGTAAGGATGCAAGTAGCTTGGGTTGCCCCTAGTCATGTACTGAATAGAACACCATTAAGCATAGCAAACTGTCACAAATATGCATGACCAAAATAGGCAACAAAATTTTTTTATTTTTTAAAATTTTTTTCTTTATTTTTTTTAGCACCCTAAAATCATGAAAACCAATCACAGAAAGTTTGAGGACAAAATTCAAAAGGGAACCAAGTCAAACAAATAAGTTACGAACAAAAAACAAGAAAAATAAACTTGTAAAATAAAAAAGAAATAGTAAACAACCGAATTTTGGGGGCCTTCCCTTATTTGGAAAATTCTCTTCGATTTGATATAAAATTCGTCCAATTCCGAGTTACGGATCAAAAGTTATGGCTGTTTGAAATTCGTGCTGATAAAACTTGAAAAAGGTTTTCTGCAATTCACAACCAGTGATGATCTGAGTGACAGTGGCTTAACAAAACATCATCATATGATAATAGTAGTGTGGATATAAATTTTCATGCAAAAATACCACCCACAACTATGTGAACTAGCAACCACAGAATCAATCAAATACACTAATTGCAACAAAATAGCAAAACAGCAAACAACGCAACTTCAACCAGTTATCAGAATTGACTACTAGACCCTAAATCAGACACGACACACTATAATAACTATACTAACTACGACACTAACTAACTACTAATGACCTTTGGCAAGAACCGATAGTCCCCGACAACGGCGCCAAATTTTGATCGAGGCCGTACCCGATCAAAATAAAAGGTGTTTATTCTGTAGTACTAGGAAGGTGATCCTAGGTCGTTTCCCAGCGAATATCGGTCTAGGCAAAGTATCAAACACGTAGTGTGCAGTAAAATGGGGGGGGGGGTTTGTGTGTGACAAATGTGAAGAACCAAACATAAACAGAATATAAAAACTAAGAAAATCAGAAACAAAAGCGGGAAACCCCTTTGGCTACGTACACTACTCAATCTTAGCTCACTAAAGACCGATTCCTCTCCTCTCCTCTGTCCAACTCGTGATAACCAAATACTAAGCGAAAATTCAGTTATCACTCCAAACCCTAACTTCTAATTAAGCATCAGAAACCAGAATTGGAGTTTTTACGAATTAGTACAAATTAAGCATTTATATTCATGTATTATCTCTACGAAATGGAATTAAGCAAACCACTACACATCGATAAACATGAAAACAGAGAAGAGAAAACGAAATTGCATTAATAACAAGAGCTCAAGAGTAGATAATACAATACCAAAGGGATTAACCCTTGAAGTCTAGCCTTCCATGGCCATAAATGAAGAAAAACGAGTAGAAATGGGGAAGAACAAAACCCTAGCAGCCACCACCACTTGGGAGAGCCAAGAGAGAATTTCTAACCTAGAGAGAGAGTGAGAAATCTGAAATGGGAGTGTGTTCTTGGGGGTTACACGAATTTCCCCTCTTAAGACACAAAATGGGCCTAAAACATGGGCCCAAATCCTAAAAAACACTATTCTGAAAATTACAATTAAAAAGGGACCTAAATGCAAATTACAATCTTCACTTCAATACTTCAATCTTCATTTCCAAACTTCCCAAAGTGTCCTTGTGCCAAATATTACCTGAAAATAGAAATAGAATTAATTAGGCTAAATAATTCCAAATTAAACAATATTCGGAATATTAGTCCAATAAACTCTAAATCACTAAATCAAGCTAATCAATGTCAAATGGGCAACAAGTATCAATAATAGGAGTAAAATAATGCAAGGAATAATGGGAAATAAAATGCTCATCACTTCCCTTGCTGAAACCTGTTATCTGCATCAGTTCTCTTTGCTTATTCTCCTACAAACCAGCCATGAAGATTTGGGATTTCATAGGACTAGCATGTAGACCAGAACATTCAGAGAATTCCAAAATGGCAAATTCAAGATTCGAACACTTGTTGAGTGTCCTATGCAAAAACCATAAGTGTAACACCCCAAAATTTTAATCCCTGATTAATGGAATGTTAATTATAAAAATTAATTATAATTAATGATTTCTATTTTAATCCTTGATTAAAATCTGTATTTATGTAGTTAGGAAATGTGTGTGAATTTATTTAATAAATATAATTATGCATGAAATAAGTATTTTGCATATTAGTCCCTGGATTGGGACCTAGAAACAATTATAGGAAAGATTTTGGAGGGAAAGTAAATAAAATTATTATTTTTCGAAAACTGGGCAAAATACTCGAGTATTTTCTGGAATACTCGAGTATTCTGGACAGAATTGCACGAGTTAGTGCGTTTGGTGAGTCACCACCACCGATTCCCCTCCGTTGACACGAAATCACCTCTCAAACACGTCTCCCATCGTCGTGTCGTTGTGCATGAACATCCTCCCAGTCTATTTAAGCCATTCATCAACGAGATTGAAGGTTTTGTTGATGGAATTGTGAAGTTTGTCTGAGTTAGGGTTCCGAACTCGTTTCCTTCGATTCATCTTCTGTGTTCTGATTCAAACCATAAAACATACACCAATACAAAGCTCACATCACGAGCTTTGTATAGACATAAAATTCGTGAGTTGAGAGTGAGTGTAGAGGAAGAATTGGAGCTTGGAAGTGGAGTTGTTTTCTGTCAAACCATTCTCTGGAGCTTACTTGGAGCCTTGATTCTGGTAAGCTCAAGTGTTCATTGAGTCCCAAATTCGTTTCTATAGTTAGTAGATGTTGCATAGAGTTTAGAAATTCTAATTTCCCCAATTCTTATCTCTGTTTCATATGTCAACCAATTCAATCTTGGTGCTACACTCAAAACTGTTCTTGCATGTGGTGCTCAAAGTTGTTTTTGGTGTTGAAGGGATTTTTCTTTGGAATCTCCTGTTGGTACACGTCTGAGAGGTAAGGGGAAGTTGTTTTATGCACTAGATAGAGTTTGTGTAGGATTCTCATGTTTTGATGCTAACAATCTCTCTCCAAGCAACAACATTGGCAACAAGCAAGCTACACCACATGAAGATTAGAATTAGGATTTTTATTAATTCTATTTCAATGTAATCTTTATTTTTATGCAATGCATCTCATTGGTGTGGGTAGCTTAGGTGATTTTAAGAATATTTAAATAATGTTTGATTAAGAGTGAAGATACTTTAAATCTTGATTAAATAGCTATATTAAAAGTTTTGTGAAAATCCTTTTAGAAAAACCTTGTTTTTATTCAGATTCTGATCAGTTCACTCGAGTAATGAGTATTGGATCACTCGAGTAATTTATGTCATGACAGGTTAATCGAGTAATGGTTTACACATCACTCGAGTAACTTAATCTGACATGTTTTAATCGAGTAATGTTATATGGTTTACTCGAGTAATTCAATCAGTGTTTGAAAATTTTAAAAGGACATAATTTTCTCTTTCACAATAGATAGACATTTTTATTCTTACAATTTTCTATACACTTTCAAAAGCAATTCAAGAGCTATTTTACATCTTTCAAGAGCTATCAAGATTCAACAAAGAACTTTTCATTCTTCACTCTATTTCTCTCATTGTTCAAATATTCTTGAGATCATAATTTTTGTTCTTAGTGGTTGTTGAAGATTTGAAATTTATGATTGCATCATTGAAGTTTCAACACAAGTGAAGAATCTCACAAGGAAGACTTTGAGGATCAAATCAAAGCAAGAAAAGAGGATTGGTTGGAAGCATCTTCAATCAATTAGCAAGGAAATCTAGAATTCTCAAAAGGGGTAGATTAGATCAAAGTGTTTGGTACACACTTTGAGTTGGGTTTTAAGATAGGAGAACTAAGAATCTAGTTGCATCTTAAAACATTGTAAAATCTACATTTGAAGATTTCTAGTGAAGAATCTCTCTTGATTCAAGAGGGGACTGGAGTAGCTTTCAAGTGGGTGAAAGTGAACCAGGATAAATCCTTGTGTCTCTTTTATTTTCATTCCTTGTATTGCATTAATTCATTAACAATTGCATTTTTAGGTTAGAATTGGGGTTTTCTTAATTCTACTCAATTGATCTAAAATTGCATGTTAATATTACTTGAAGTTGTTCATATTAATCATTCATAATTTGTTGAATCATCATAGCATTGTTATTCTTGAAGAACTCCATTGAAAACTGAGTTTTAATTGAATTTTACCCAGTTTACTCGAGTAAAGTTCTTGTCACTCGAGTAATCTGCTTTCAGTTTATGAACAATACTCGAGTAGGTTTTCTGTTACTCGAGTGATTTAAAAATAGCTTTCGTAATACTCGAGTGATTTGCTGAATACTCGAGTGAAATTATTTTTGCTTGCGTATTACTCGAGTGAAGTCTTGAGTTACTCGAGTAATCTGACTTGAATTTTTTAAGAAAATTTATTTTCATAAAACCATTCTCTTAGGTGGACGAAAAATCTGTAATAAGGCTTCAATATTCTATTCACCCCCCTCTAGACTATATTGAGCCGCTTGTTGGTTTCCAACAAGTGGTATCAGAGCTCGGACGAAAAATCCGAGCCTTAAAAAGCTTTTTCGAAAAGATCCTTTTACTTGGAAACAATGGGCTCAATTTCAAATCCTTTTGGTGGTGAAGGAACTTCCATTAATCGTCCTCCACTATTCAATGGTGAGGGTTACGCTTATTGGAAGGTCCGCATGAAAATTTTTATTCAAGCCATAGATATGGAAATTTGGAACGCCATAGAGAATGGATCTTTTGTTCCTCAAACGAAAGTAAATGATGTTGTTTCGGTCAAACCACAATCGAGTTGGGACAATGATGATAAGAAGAAAGTTGCATTTGATTTAAAAGCTAAAAATATCATCACGTCCGCTCTTTCTTATGATGAGTTCTTTCGAGTATCTCAATGTGTTGATGCTAAACAAATGTGGGACACATTAAAAGTCACACATGAGGGCACTTCAGAGGTTAGAAGGGCTAGGCTAAATACACTCATGCATGAATATGAACTCTTTCGTATGCTACCTAATGAAAACATAGGTGACATGCAAAAGCGGTTCACTCATATCATAAATCATCTTTCTGCACTTGGAAAAGTTATTACTAATGGTGAAGTTGTTAATAAGATTTTGAGATGTCTTAGCAGGGAATGGCAACCTAAGGTGATGGCCATTATGGAAGCTAGAGACGTGGATCAAATTGACTTAGCAACTCTATTCGGAAAGCTTCAAGAGCATGAAATGGAGCTTGGACGGTTATCCATGAATGAAGATGCCGATAGAAAGAAAAAGGGGATTGCTCTTAAATCAACTTCAAAATCTCTTAAGGCACAAGAGGAAAACTCTCAAGTGGATGACTCGGACTCCGATATAGATGATGAGACCCTTGGCTTGCTAGTTAAAAAGCTTGGTAGGTTCTTTAAGAGAAAGGGAAACTTTAATAAGAATAGACAAAGAGATTCTAAGGACTCTCAACCAAGAAATAAGACTAACAAGGATCACATCAAGTGTCATGGGTGTGGAAAGCTTGGTCACTATCGATCAAAATGCCCAACTCATTCTAAGAAGTCGGAAGGTGACAACTCTAAGTTCAACTCATCTAAAGGAAAAAGGGCTTACATAGTATGGGATGAAGAATGGGATGAAGAGGAGAGTCAATCAACATCTAGCTCATCGGATGATGAAGAACTTGCAAATCTATGTTTGATGACGAAGCTTGATGAAGAGGAATCTTCGAGCATTAAATCAAGTGAGAACGTCAATGAGGTAGATTATCTTTCCGATGCTAGCTCTAGTTCTAATTCTCCTTCATTCAATGAATTGTACAATGTGTATGTAGAGATGCATAAAGAGTTAAAGAAACTTGCTAAAATAAATGTTGAAAGAAAGAATTTCATAATGAAGCAACATGAAAAGATAATTGAACTTCAAAAAGATTTAGAAGAAATTAAGCTTCAAAATGAAACTCTTGAACTCATTTATGCAAACTCTACATGCAATTGTGAATTGAAATCAAATGAGACTCCATCTTGTGAAAATTGCAAGTCTTTGGAAAAAGAAGTTTTTAATTTGAATGATCGACTTGCAAGGCTCATGAAAGGAGATACTTCATTAGATCATTTGCTTTCAACTCAAAGGAACAATAGCAATAGATCAGGTCTTGGCTATACCAAACCTAAGAAACGCAATTATCGCAAAGTTGGTGGATTTTCAAAGAATAAGATTTCTAAAAACCCAACTTGCCATTATTGTGGGATCTTTGGGCATACCACGAATAAATGTAATATAAAGAAATTTGGTATACCAAGCGGAGAATATATTTGGATTGTTAAGGGGACTTCTCCCCATGCTAACAACAAAGGACCCAAGACCACTTGGGTACCTAAGTCAACCAAATGATATCTTTCTTGTAGGTGTGTCTTCGAACCAAAGAGCGCAAATGGTATTTGGTTAGTTTCGTTTGATTATTTGCTATGGTTGATGTCTTTTTGCTTTACACTATGATTTGCTGCATAGTATGATACTCTGATATTATGGATTATGGTGCTATATTCGTTGTGCGTTTATATTCGTTGAGGCACTATTGTGGTTTATTTTGGTATTGTCTTTATTGTTATATTTTTTTCATACCATTGTGAACTACTTACCTTCCACTTTTGGCAAAGGACTTTTCTCATAATTCTTATCTTTTTAATGATGCCAAAAGGGGGAGAATATTTTGTTGATGTTGTTCTTGTAGGTTAAGTTTTATTATATTTTTCCTAGGTGTTTTACATTTAGGGGGAGTATGTTAAAACTTAGTGCTTAATTGAAAAGGAGGTTTGTCATCATCAAAAAGGGGGAGTTTGTAGGATTCTCATGTTTTGATGCTAACAATCTCTCTCCAAGCAACAACATTGGCAAAAAGCAAGCTACACCACATGAAGATTAGAATTAGGATTTTTATTAATTCTATTTCAATGTAATCTTTATTTTTATGCAATGCATCTCATTGGTGTGGGTAGCTTAGGTGATTTTAAGAATATTTAAATAATGTTTGATTAAGAGTGAAGATACTTTAAATCTTGATTAAATAGCTCTATTAAAAGTTTTGTGAAAATCCTTTTAGAAAAACCTTGTTTTTATTCAGATTCTGATCAGTTCACTCGAGTAATGAGTATTGGATCACTCGAGTAATTTATGTCATGACAGGTTAATCGAGTAATGGTTTACACATCACTCGAGTAACTTAATCTGACATGTTTTAATCGAGTGATGTTATATGGTTTACTCGAGTAATTCAATCAGTGTTTGAAAATTTTAAAAGGACATAATTTTCTCTTTCACAATAGATAGACATTTTTATTCTTACAATTTTCTATACACTTTCAAAAGCAATTCAAGAGCTATTTTACATCTTTCAAGAGCTATCAAGATTCAACAAAGAATTTTTCATTCTTCACTCTATTTCTCTCATTGTTCAAATATTCTTGAGATCATAATTTTTGTTCTTAGTGGTTGTTGAAGATTTGAAATTTATGATTGCATCATTGAAGTTTCAACACAAGTGAAGAATCTCACAAGGAAGATTTTGAGGATCAAATCAAAGCAAGAAAAGAGGATTGGTTGGAAGCATCTTCAATCAATTAGCAAGGAAATCTAGAATTCTCAAAAGGGGTAGATTAGATCAAAGTGTTTGGTAAACACTTTGAGTTGGGTTTTAAGATAGGAGAACTAAGAATCTAGTTGCATCTTAAAACATTGTAAAATCTACATTTGAAGATTTCTAGTGAAGAATCTCTCTTGATTCAAGAGGGGACTGGAGTAGCTTTCAAGTGGGTGAAAGTGAACCAGGATAAATCCTTGTGTCTCTTTTATTTTCATTCCTTGTATTGCATTAATTCATTAACAATTGCATTTTTAGGTTAGAATTGGGGTTTTCTTAATTCTACTCAATTGATCTAAAATTGCATGTTAATATTACTTGAAGTTGTTCATATTAATCATTCATAATTTGTTGAATCATCATAGCATTGTTATTCTTGAAGAACTCCATTGAAAACTGAGTTTTAATTGAATTTTACCCAGTTTACTCGAGTAAAGTTCTTGTCACTCGAGTAATCTGCTTTCAGTTTATGAACAATACTCGAGTAGGTTTTCTGTTACTCGAGTGATTTAAAAATAGCTTTCGTAATACTCGAGTGATTTGCTGAATACTCGAGTGAAATTATTTTTGCTTGCGTATTACTCGAGTGAAGTCTTGAGTTACTCGAGTAATCTGACTTGAATTTTTTAAGAAAATTTATTTTCATAAAACCATTATCTTAGGTGGACGAAAAATCTGTAATAAGGCTTCAATATTCTATTCACCCCCCCTCTAGACTATATTGAGCCGCTTGTTGGTTTCCAACAGTTTGAATTCCATTATTTTCATTAGAGAGCCACCAAGAGGTTCTAAGGGCTTAGATTGAATAGGAACTTTGGTTTGGAGACCAATTCATGCTCTATGGTTGTTTTGAGCAAGTTTCACATGATGCATGCAAGCTGTAATGAACGTTATTTCATGAGTTTGTTGATTATTTTGCAATTTGAGGTGTTAAGTTGTGAAATTGTATATTTTATGCATTAACGATCGATTCTCTGTCAAATCTGTAATTTGATATGTGCTAAGTGTTATAACATGTTTAATATATGGTATATGAACTCTGTTGATCATTGGATTGGACTAAAAATGATTAGAATTGGAAATGGTAGGTTAAAACCAAGTTTCCAGTCTGTTCTGTGAGAAAAGAATCGAGTACTTGGCTTGACACTCGAGTAAAATTTCGGTAAAATAGTGTATTTGGTGTTAAAACACTCGAGTATCGGGCCCAGGACTCGAGTAAAAGCTGATTCATGGGGATCTCTTAAGGTAAACCACTCGAGTAATGCAGGGATCACTCGATTGTTCTGGAATTGACGAAGAATACTCGAGTAACTCATGAATCACTCGAGTATTCTTATGAATCTGAAACCCAAATCCTCAGAAAGACATGAACACTCGAGTATTCTGAAGAACACTCGAGTAATCTGGAAATGAGTGTAGAACACTCGAGTAGTCTGAAGAATACTCGAGTAGTTCACCCAGAATAATTAAAATATCATTTTTAATTCTGAATCATTGATTAATACTTAAATGACAATAATCCAAGTGATCTAAGACTTAAAGGAACCTGATTGATGATATGATAAGTTTTCATTTGAATGATGAGACGCTGCTCGGGTGGCACATTGGGTATTATTAACAAGAAAAATATCAATCAATTCCTTTAAGCGAAAAATGATGCATTCATTTTGGAGTTTGGATGGTAGGTCGTTTATCATGTTTTGGTAACATGTGGAGGGCCTCTGGGAGTGCCAAATGACGCTTGCTTGATGACACGTTATGGTTGACGACGTGGTCGGCTTAGTGGATGCCGATATGGTTATACCGTTTGGATGACGGGATGTGCTCGGGTGGCACAGATTCCAAGCTTGTCGTGTACATTCTTCGTGAATGTACGAATGTTGTACACCTAGGAGTACAACGCACGATTGAGTGCTGGGAAGTCAAGGATGGACGTCAGAGAGTGACATAGATTGACGGAGATAGGCTTGAGAGCTAAGTTCATACATCATGCCACTCATTTAAACTAAGTTTGATAAATGAAACAAGTATGAGCATCCTACTTGCATCCTATTTCTGCTAAATGCTAAATGTGTTTGTTGTTTATTGTTGCATGCTTATACCTTTACATTATACATACATTTATGCTCTATTGATTATGTGTATAGAAATGCTTACCCCTATGCCCTTGTAGGTGATGTCTCGTTACATCGCTTGCATCGAGATCCGGCCACTTCCTAGTGGCACATGGATCTATGAGGACCATCGCGAGGGAGAGGTGGAGGTTACCTTCTATCACCCGAACCTGTTGATTTGATTTCGTCCTCGTAGATTTAGGATTCCCATCATATACACTATGCACGTACCCCCGTTTTACACGTATCATGGACCACGTCCCACACGGCCAGCTCGCTCTTATCACAGTTTTCGTTTCAGACCTACCCGCTCACACCCTTTTTTCTCGAGAGTCGTCCGCGAGGATACTCCCCCTTCTGATCCGAGGAGCCCAGTCAGGGTCACACCATCTCCTGACCCCGTACCCAGTGGTAGGTACACTATCCATCGGATGAAATCGAGGAGGATCCCGTGGAGGATGAGAGCGGAGGCGAGCCTGTCGTTGTAACAACCCATTTTATTTTACCTATTTTGAAAATATGGATTTGAAAATTTCTTTTTAATTACAATACATATTATAATTTTTCCCGAAAATCGGACAGAGTTTCCTCTGTTTTATGGACATTCCCAAAAATTGACTTTCACCTGTAACCTGTTCAAACAGTTTCCCTAATAACCAGGCATCCAGACAGAGTATATGTAACACCCCGATTTCGGCAACTTGAAAACATCATCTCTTTAACAAAAATATAGTAAAAATTTGGGAATTTTTTTTTAAAAGGTGACATGGGCATGAGAATCTCTATGTTCAAAAACATTTCAGTAACTTAGTTGTAATAAAATAACGTTCTCATGTCACACATCACGAGTCAAGTTCCAAACCGAGGTGTTACTTAACATCGCACTTTGTAACTTGGCTTCACTAATCTCTTTTGAGAAAACATTTCCAACTCTTGTTTCATAAAACCTTGTTTCTTAAAATTTCATACAATAAAGTATAAAGCGGGGTACAAAATGATATAGCAATGTCAACCAAGTAGTTGCGGGGAATACAGTGCTCGAAGGGATTACCTACTACTAGTCTTGACCTCTAATCTTTCTAGCTGAAGTCCACTGCCGAATCCGCTTCGAGACGAAAGTATAGATTGTACTACAGGGTCGGCCATCTATCCGTTGCAATACCGGAATAACCCAATACGACAACATGATAGGAGAGATGGTCAGTATTCCAGAAGTACAAACATGACCAGACAATATAACAATCACTAGAGGCACATAATACAGACATGGAACCTACTAATCCTCATGCAACAACAACTACTCATGCTATGCAGATGACAAATATATTCATGTAAACATAAAGAAAACACTTATAAGCAAGGCACATTATAACATACCAAATATATAAAAATTCATGACTCATCACAATTCCCATCACTGTACTTGGCATCTCAAGTCCTCGAATATTCAAGTCTTATCATCACCTTTCTCAATCTTTCCAACGATCAATTATACTTTCTTTCTTTGAATCTTTCTCAACTCTTCATAAATTCTTTATGATTTCATTCTTATAATCCTTTATCAGTCTTAAGTTTTATCAAACGGTTCGCTCAATGATGAGGGGGAAAACATCATTGAACTCGCACACACGTCTACATCTCCTCGGTCATCCACCCAACCTAGTCGGAAGCAAACAGGAGTACAGGACCTTTACCACGCGGGCACGACAGCTGTCTCACAAACAAATGGTCCCAGACCAGGAGGACTCAGCCTCAAATCATATCATATCAATTCACATATATATCAAGGCACGCTCTCAGTGGCAATCTCAAATGCCCCGTTTCAGTCCCTCTCACTGTTCTAGATTTGCATCGAGGGGGTGACAGTATAATTTCTAGTTCGCGATGCGGAACTTGCCACGAAATTAGACCCAGTCCCTACCACGTTAGTATGCCACATGTGGAATTCGTTCCGCCTAGAAATATACTCTAGGCTTCTTGACGTTCACCGTCCTTGCCCTCCCCTCCTGCAATCCCCACCCGAGTATCCGCAGATACCCATAGTATCTTCCTCTCCACTACTTCGATACGACACTCATACATCACCGCGTATATAAATGTCTTTTAAGTCTTTTAAAGTTTTAGAGTTTTAATTAAACGGCTTAATCCTAACAGTCGGCTCGTCCTTGGTGCATCCCTTCAACGAAGCCCGACCACTAATCGCAATCCGTTCCCCCTAAATTCTCAATGGCCTCATGCCTCAATCACTTTCATCTCATCATCATGACACACTCTTTCTCATCTCATCTCATCAACTTTCACAAAACTCATTTCCTCCTCTTTCTCAAATATCTTTTCGCAAAACTTTTTCGAAAATATATTTTCGCAAAACTTTCACTTCACAAAACTCTTCAAAGATATCATTTCATAAATTTTCTCAAAAATATCTTTTCACAAAACTTTCTCAAAATAATGTTCCCAAAAACCTTCACAAAAATATTATTTTCACAAAAGCTTTTCAAAAATCTCTTTTCAAAACCTTTTTCAAAAAAAGTCACATTTTTGGATGAGTGCTAATGGAGGAGCAAGCTCAACTCAACACTAGGCTTCTTTCCAAAAACATGAACGAGGAATCACATCTCCACTCAAACCACATCTCACTTTCACAACCACGTTCTCTTCTCCAATCACAACTCTTTGTATTCCATTACTTATACAACCTTTATTATCATTCTTCTTTCTTTCAATCACATTTTCTTACTTTTACAATTCATTCATCTCATAACTCATTTCTTTTTATGATTCTCATTATTACGTACAACTTTTCCAAACAGAACAAGATATACTCCACAGGATAATTCACAGAGAAATTCAATACATAATAAAATTAATCATGCATCATATTTAAACAAACAGATAAACATCTAGCACATATATATATATATATATATCACATATAATCATGCAGCACATAACCTATGACCATTACTCAGATTAGACTCGATGAACTCAGTTTAGAATCGAGTCTACGCGTCACGATGACCTAGGCCTACTGCATCTCTCACCTCACATTCCAGCATCTGAAATCATTGCGAGTCCTTCCCAACAAGTCGGCCGTTCCGCTTCTTGGCTTATACGTACCTCGTACTAAATAGACGATACTAACGTTACAAGTCTATCTTAAATAATTGCCCTACTTAGAATCAGAACGCGTTTTCGAAAACTCTTTTTATTTCTCGTCGGAAAATCGTAAATCGTTAAAACTTTTTCAAATCAAACTTTTCCCAAGTTAAATACCACTGAAAACTTAAACTTTAAACCAATTAAATAAATTTTTAGGATTGAAAAACAATTTAAATAAATTCTGGACAGCAATTACACAAGTCCATAAATTACTTTCCAGAAAATCCGAAAACATCGTAAAAATCATTCTTGAATTTAGATAATACTTGGTTATAAAATAAACACTTAAACGATTTATTTTTAAAACTTAACATTGTGAAATGAATTAAGGGCAGCAACCACTAAGTCCAAGGTTTTTCAATTATATCAAGAATAAATTATTTCAATACCAACTAATTTTCACAACCAATTACAAAATCAAAAACAACACTTTGGTTAACTAATTTATTCATGCATAACCTAAACATATCATCAAACAATCATTCATTCAGTCATTTCAAAGCATCATGATTATCATACAAGGCAGCCAAGTTATAACATAGGGCATAAAAATTCATTTTCTTCAAAAACATTTAAATAGAATCCTAGTGTGACTACAAGTAAAACACAAAAGATAAAATTCAAAACTAAATCAAATAAATTTATTTAATCTTAAAAATTTCCAGAACATACACATACATTCCAAAGTTCATCATATAAAATTTTAAAGTCATTTAAACAATCCTAAGCTAGGTTTCAAATTAGGTTTCACATGAAAAACAAAACGGTACTGTTGCTGGTCTGAGGCAAAAACGTTATGATTAAAAATAATTTTTCAACTCAGAATTACATAAAAATTGGTATAAGTCTTCCTTATACAGTCAAGAGTATCTAATAAAATTTTCAGATTATTTGGAGTTGTGCAAGTCATAATTTTCTAATTAAATTTGTCACTAAGTCCAGAAAATATGAACCAAACGGTTCACTGTTTTGCCTTTAGTAAAAATATCAAATCAACTCCAAATATCTTCAAATTTTACAGAGAACATCTAGAGAGGTTCAGGAAGCTACCATAAAAATTTCAAACAATTTGGAGTAGCACAAGTTCGAAAAGTCTGTTCATCATTAAACTGAAAAACTTGTTTTCTCAAAATTGTTTTCACAAAGTTTACTCTTATAAAAATAAGAAATTAATTCCAAAAATCATTTAAAAATTCAGAGAAGTTTATTTTAATATACTTAGGTCAGTGACAAAATTTCAGAATCATTGAGCATACATACATATCATTTATCAATGTCAAGAACACATACAATCACAATTTCAGCACACACTTTTTGTTCAACCAATTTGTTTTATCTATTTCTTTTTATGAAAATCAAAAATACACATATACATACAATTCAACACATAGTTTCATGACATCAACACATATTTATTCAATAAAATTTAACTCAAAAGCTAAGGTCCAAATCGTGACCTTAGCTAGGTTTTTCAAAAACACTTTCAAGAATTCAAGGTTTCTAAAAACAACTTCACATCCAACAACAATTTCACATAATTCATTAAACAAGTAAAAATGTAATCCTAGAATATATTTTCCTACATGAAACCGTGAGTACAAACAAGTCTCTAAACAATTTTTATTTCACACCTAACACACAAAATCCCTTAAAGTTCATGGTTTCCTTAAAAAGAATTTTCTCAAGGACTCAAACTTCCAAAACATACTCAAAATCCAAAGGTATTCACATGCACATAGCACAAATTCAACATCAAAACTTCTAACCTAAAAATCAATCAAAACCGTGGCCATCATAAGAAAAAATCACCAAGAAAATTTTAATCATTTTCAAAGATCTTTACATTAAAACTCAAGTATCAAACATATCATAGTTCAAGCATGGATCTTGACATGCATGAACTCAAAATTACTAGATCTAACTTAAAAATCAACATGCAAGAAGGATTTATGTTAAGCTTCACAAAATCTTTAACCATACTTTAGATCTTTAAAGATTTAGTCAAGAAAACATTTAGATCTTTTAAGAAAAGTTCAACCGAAACATCAATCATAAAGTTTTAACATATTACAAATTAAGTGAGTCCTTAAAGTCCAAGATTGAAGAATAATAACACACAACATCATCTTTCCAACTATAAAATAAGACATGCAAAGAAATAAAGAAGTAGATCCACAAAATAAAAAGAAAACTAAATTATTACAAATCTTCTTTCTTGATCTTCAAATCCTACCATGAAAAGGGGTTGGTCTTCTAGTCTAACACTCTTGATCTACAAAGATGAGACTTGGTTGGGCTTGAAACCTCCTTCTTCCTTCTTCCTACCCTCACGGTTTTCTCTTCTTTTCTCCCTATGTGTCTTTCTTTTTCTCTCTATGTGTCAAGAGCTAATGTTGCTCTTTGAGACTTAGGTGTTTGTGTTGGTGGAAGTGGGAAATAAAGGAATGAAAGAATGAAAGAATGGGTGGAAGAATGAAGGCAACGAAGGGAAGAAAGATTGAATGGAAGAATGAAAGGAAATGAAGGTGTGAATGGAAATAATGGGAAATGGACTAAGGGTGAACTTTATTTCTCTCCCTTGGTCTTGGTTTGGTTCGGCCAACACACATCTAGGAGGGGTTATTTTTGGCATCCTAAAACATGTACTTGGTCCCCAAGTTTCCCATTTTCATTTTCTTTTTTATTTTAATTCCCTTTTTCTACTTAGTCATCAAGCAAGGCTTCCTAAGCCTACACATACACACCCTTCACACACATGTCATCTATACACACAACACACATATATCACACATGCACACACCCACCAAAACCGTGGCACTCCCTTAGGTATACACATGTCCTACTACTTTTTATTTCCTAATCAAATTTTAATTACTAATGATGCAATCATTACTTAAGAAATCATACTTATACAATCATTTACACATACACAAAGCAATTAACTCTAAGAAAGTACATTCATCAATCTATCACATATTCACATATAGGCACACATTTATCAATCAATTACACACTTAGTCAAACACACATATTAACACCTTTTGCCTTTAAATAATAAACTGTACTTATTGGTTGCACTTATAGCCCTCATTTCATTTTCTAAAATCATACCTTAATGTATTAAAGACAATCCCAAAAGGAAAAATTTATTAAAAATCAAAAACTATTTTTCATGATAAATTTCCTTTAAAATTCGTCCTTTACAGTACTGGAAAATAATTTTTGCGAACCATTCCAGATGTAACACCCCTAATTTTCGTCTCCCAAATAACCAAGAAATTAATTATAACAATTAATTTATAATTGATTTATATTAGTTTTAAAGGTTTTAGTTTTTGTACATTATGTGTTTTTATGTATAAAAATATAGGATATATTTTTATATGGTTATTTTGTACAAAAATGTGAATATTGTAATTTAGTCCTTGGGTTGGGACCTAATTGCAATATTAAAAGAGTTTTTGAAGAAAGAGTAATTAAATTATTAATTTTTGAATTTTATCAGCCTGTAACCGGTTAGAAGGGCTTTGTAACCGGTTACACGATGAACTCAGAAATTGGGATTAGTGCGTTTGATGAGTAATCACCCAATTAACCCAGAAATTGCCACGATTTCTTCCTTCCTTGAGTGGAGATAGACGTGTCGCCTTGCATGTTACTCCAATTCGTCTATAAAAGGCTGGATTGCTGAAGGATTTGGGGTTGATTCTCTGAATTTAGGGTTGATGCTCTGTTTAGGGTTTGTAAGTTCGTCTCTGAAATTCTCCTTCGTTTCTGAGAGTTAGAACATGAGTGATACACGGTTACAAAGCTCACATCAAGGGCTTTGTATTGATATAAATTTTGTGAGTTGAGAGTCCCTGAATCAAGAGAACGAAGCTTTCAAAGTAAGAGTGTTGGAGCTGTCAACACTGATTCTGAGTTTCTGGAGCTTGCTTTGGACTTCGATTTGGGTAAGCACATGCACTTTTTGAGTCTCAAATCTGTTCAAATCTGTAGTGCATGTTGCATAGATTGAGTGTTGATGGTTTTCCCCAATTTGTTTGTCCAATTCATGTGTCAAATCTTGTAGTTTTTGGACCCTGTCAAACCTGTTGTGGACTGAAAATGGAGATTGTGGATTCTGGGGAGATCTGGCAAATTCCAGTGATTAGATTCATTAAGCACGAACCCAAGGTAAGGGGGAAGCTTACTATTTGCTAGAATGAGGATAAATTGTGGTAAAATATAGGATGAGTCACCAAGAGACTCAAAGGGCATAAGTTAAAATGGTTAAATGGCTTGGAGGCCAATTTGAGCTCAATTGTTGTTTTGAGCAATGTTATCTGGATGCATGCAAGCTATGTTGATGTTGATTTCATGACTTAATTGGATATTATGTGAATTGATGCATTAAGTTGTGAAATATGTGCAATTATGTGCAATTTGAGTATCTAAATTGAATGCATGCAATATAGATAGGTTTCTGTGGTTGAACACACTAGTATTAAGGTATGTGAACTCTATTTATGAATGAGATTGGTTAAATTTGAGTATGGTAGAAAATGGTATACAAAACCTCACTTTTCAGTGTATTTTCTGCCTAATCTAACCGGTTAGTCGAAATCTGTAACCGGTTAGAGACTGTCAATTTTCAAAGAAAATGAATTTCTGAAATTTGCTAAATGTCCATACCATTTGTACTCAAGTTTAAGCTAAAATTTCATACAAAGACCAATCTAAAACTATGTGTTTGAGCACTGTTTGGTTTAGATTGGAGGTGATGAGTTAATACCTTAATATCAAATGATAATTTCAAGAAGAAATTATGCACAAATGAAATGGGATTATGAATTAGATCTTTTGAATGATATTACGTGCTGAACTTGAGGTATTCTGATATGCTAAGGCCTTGTGATTGGATTGAGTAGAGTATTCAAGAAAAGATTCTTTGAAAATCAGTGGTTTTATAATCAGGTCTGTAATTCTAACCGGTTAGGTGATGATGTAACCGGTTAGTACCTGAAACTTAAAAATAAAAGTTAAGTTTTTGAATAAGGGTTGCTAATACCAATGATTATATTCTCTCAATCCAGGTCTATGGGCATATGTTAAATTTAAATTCAAAGGTGAATTTTATGAGTAAATCCATACCTCAAGATATCATTCAGAAGTTGTGTTTTCTAAGTCATAATAATGGAATTAATGGGAACATGACCCTGTACTCTAGGAGTACCAAACTGATGCAACCTACTTGATGACACATTCTGGGAATGTGGCCATTGTCTGGGACATGGTTTCTTGGATACGTTCTGGGAACGTGACGCACACTCCGGGAGTGGTGCTTGATTATATTCCAAGTATGGTTTGGGATACGTTCTGGGAACGTATGTTAGTGTTCTGGGAACACATTGGTATAATAATAGAATTAAAGATAAAACCAACCTGGATGATTGTGCATTCATGCATATAGAATGGAAGATGGGTTGGTAGGAACGTTTATCATATTCTGGGAATATGAGGAGGGTTCTCCGGGAGTACCAAATTATAACCTACTTGATGACACATTATAGATATGTGGCCAGTGTCTGGGACCTGGTTTTATACGTTATGGGAACGTATGTTAGTGTTCTGGGAACACATTGAGATGCAACCTACTTGATGACACATTATAGATATGTGGCCAGTGTCCGGGACCTGGTTTTTATGCGTTCTGGGAACGTATGCGTTCTGGGAACGTGATGCACACTCTGGGAGTGATGCTTATTATTCCAAGTATGGTTTGCTACACGTTCTGGGTACGTGGTGCACACTCTGGGAGTGATGCTTATTATCCAAGTATGGTTCGACATTACGTTCTGGGAACGAATATCGGTGTTCCGGGAACACAAGGATGTATTGGATGGACGTCCAAGATGGACTTTAGAGGCCTCAGTTGTGGAAGGAAATCATGCATCATGCCACCTGCATTGAAAGAATTATGATTAACCGGGTGTGCTCATATGATTATGCATCACGGTTTGCTACATGTTGACTTGTGGATGTTAGTTTTATTCTCATTTGATTATGCGAATATGTATAGCTAACCCCCATGCCCTTATTAGGTGTTGATCGTGCATCTAGCTTGAACAAAAGTCAGTGAAGGGAGATGTCCCTTAGGTGCATGCAGAGTGTAGAAAGTGTGGGTTGGGAACCCGTTGTGTAGATATCGAGGATCCGACCAGAAGGATGTTTGGACAAAGGACCAGTGACCAGCTCCATAACAATTCTATTTTTAATAAAATTTATATGATACATATTTTTGGAAAGAGGTATCATAAGAGGAATTCAGTTTCATAATAATACTTATTTGGTATTAATGGACTTGTTACACTTGATATATTTTGGGAATTTAATATGATGATTATACTATGTTTCCGCGAACTCTGATTTTACTAGTCACCTTCATCATTGATCAAGTGTTTGTGAAAATAAATTTTCAAGGGAAGGGATAATTCTTATTTTCAGATCTTTTTCCAACAATAACAAGTCCAAGTAATCATAAACTTATTACTTTTCTTATAAAGTAAGATGATATACAAGGAGTGTTACATTTTTATGGTATTAGAGCAATGGTCCTGACTCTTGGTCCTTGGGTGTGTGGTCCAATACGCTGGTCATCGATATCTGCAATGTTTCCTGGGAAGTATGCTTTCATATACTTCCAAACTAGAGCTAAGGTTATGGGTAATGGCTCTAGATAAGTAGCTTATTCTGCTATTAAAAAGTGTTCTATGTAGTCTAAGTAGAAGTATGATAGTCGTATGCTTCTCTTTAGACATGTGGTAACCCTAAAACCATAGTGTTAGTTTATTCCGTTCTCATAGAACCAGTGATAAGGAAATCTTAAAGGAGTTGTAGTTAAGTCCTTGACTCTGGGGAGGAGTATTTACCCTCACTAGTGTTAAAGTTAATTAACTTCTCCGACCGAGTGCAGGGCAGTTATCTTCTTAAAGATCAACCTTGTTGAGTTTGTTAAACTCTAAAGCTATTCTTCCTTTTGTTCCTTATGGATAAGGGTATTGAGAAAAGTTGCTCTACGCCTTATCCAATCTGCTATCTCAAAGCAGAGGATCCTACAAATCTTTTGTAGTTTTTTTTCCAAGGTATGTCGGAATCGTTCTATTAAGGTATTAGACTTTGTCTGTCTACCTGTGTCATGATTTCATTTGATCTTAAGCACGGTTCGGGAGCCGAAGGATCAAGTGATCATGATTAATGACGATAGAACAACTCTGTATTGGGATTCCCAAGTTTCGAATCTGGAATCCAATGAACCCAGGTATTGCTTCTGGACAACAGTGAAGGAGAAAGTGGGGTTAAAGAAATCTTGGTTGTAAGAAATGATATTAGGTTCACCCTTGAGCAAAAGAGATAGAGTTTGGAATCAAGTTAATTCTTGAAGCTGATTCTCTCTCTACTACCCTTACGATATGATATCATCGGGAATGGTCAAATGGAACAAACACGTAGATAAGTTGCTAAAAAGGTTTGGTCGGATCAGATTAAAGGAGTCTAAGTGTTTTCTAAGATTGATTGGAGGTTGGATTAACCCCAAATCAGGATTCGGGACAGGGATACACTTAAGACTGCATTTTTGATCTCGATACGGACATTATGAGTAGGAAAGAATGTCGTTCAGATCGACTAATGCACCTGTTCTTTTATGGATTATAAGAACTGGACCTTTAGATCTTATTTGGATTCGTTTGTGGTTTATCCTAAGAATCCGGAGGAGTATGAGAAACATCTCAGGATGGTGTTGAGAATCCTGCAAGAGGAGTAGTTGTGTGCTAAGCTCACCAAAGATGAGTTTTTGGTGAGCGAAGTTACGTTCGCAGGGCATGTGATCTTTAAAGAAGAAATTGCGATGGATCCAACAAAGGTAAGTTTAGGGTTGAAATAGGAACAGCCTAAGACTGTGACTGAAGTGAGAAGTTTCTTAGGGCTGGCTGGATATTATCGCCAGAATATTTAAGGATTTTCTAAAGATCGCATGGCCTCTGACCAAGTTGACTTGGAAAGATCAACTGATTGTAGGAAATGATTGGATGTTGTTTAATTATGGTGGGGTAGTGATGGATTATACCCCAATATAATATGATTAGTCCAAGGGGAATTCTGGAAAAGGGTGAGTATAACATGATTTAAATCATTTCAGTGATGAATTCAGTTGGAATCAAGGTATTAGATTATGAATAAATCCTATTTTGAGTTGGATTGGATGATGTAAATAAAATGCTTTTGAAATTCTCTGGTTTTATTTCTAAAACTGTACTTCATAAACCGGTTAGAGTTTCTTGTAACCGGTTAGAAACTGAAAGTTTAAAATAAAAATTTAAGTCCTTTGTGAAGGAACTTTTGGTATCAGTAGACATCTTCCTCCAATCCAAACTCAATGTCAATTACCTAAGTAAAAATCTAAGGAAAGGATTTAATGTGGTAAAATAACTTAATGCCTTGATTCATCATTGAAATTGATTTAAGAAGATTGAATCCAAATATTTATGGACTAATCGAGAGTTGAAATTGAGGAGCTACTCCAATTAGAGAAGGTAGAGAATTGAGCTGGATGATGCAAAAGAAACAATAGGTACTAAGATAAGAAGGTTGTAATTCATGAACAAGTTTGGAGTTCGAAAGTATGAATGACAATAAGAAGAGGAAGAGTTGAATGTAAGATCAAGGCGATGGATGGAGTTTCTTAAAAATTATGGCTTTGAGCTCCATCCGGGCATAGCAAACGTAGTTGCAGATGATTTGAGTTGATAGGCTATTCTTGTGAGCTCAATGGTGGATAAGGAGGTTATCCCGATCGAGGAATTCAGAGACCTAAGTCGGGTAACCCAAGAGGAACCCTCTAAGTATTAGATTGGGAATGTTGCCAATCACCAACGAATTCTTGAATCGGATTCGTGAATTTCAACCAGGAAATGAGGAGTTAGATTTCTATGAAGAAAACGAATGAGATTTAATCTTTGAAATTAAAGTCAGGGATTATGGATATTAGAAAATATATAATGGAAGAAAAGTGACTAAGGAGGAAATAGGGAAGGGAACATTTATCCATCTCAAGGTAATAATGTGAGGCACATCACTTGGAGTTTAATTGTGATGTACTTAAGGGAATAGTAAATTCCGATTGTAGGAAGCTGGAGTATTATTCGCCGAATTGTCTTGAAAGAAAAAGTGAGAAAGGATTGGACAACAAGCGAATCCAGCACGAGAAGAATTCACCGGCTGAGATGAGAGTTGAGTGTAATCCTGACGTAAACAACCCAAGCCTATCTCTTCCTTTGATATGAGTTAACATAGTTAAATGTTTTCGATTACGTTAATCTAATCGTTTGAGAATATCAATATCCTATTGGAAGTTCAACTTCAATCTTTCTGTGATCAAAACCTTTATCACAGTTGGATGTGATAAATCGCTGTGGACACTACAGAAATAGAAAGATCAGTTATGGCTAGAGAGATTAACAACCAACGGGATAGGAAAAATCTTTGTCTCCCCAACGGAAATGTCTCTAGAACTTGACTATCTAACTAAGTCTGATAGTGATAATTACCCTATCTTTAAGTTCATCTAACTTAAAGACCTGTCGTATGGTCTTTCTTGCGAAAGATTATATCTGAAAGGAATGATTTTGTTACTAATGGTTTGAATATTAGGACTGATCACCCTAATGTCTCAAATTATTAAGGAATAAAGTCATATAAATGTTTCTTTGATCGTGCTCGAGAGATCAGAGTGCGCAGCCCAAAAAGTTTTTCCAAAAAGTTGATTGAAAAGTGTATTATTCAAAAGAGTATTTCTTTTAAAAGAAATTCTTTCACATAAGAGTTTTATACAAAAAAAAAATCCTTGTGGTTTAGTTTGGAAAGTTTTTCCTGAAGGGTTTTATTTGAAATGTTTCAAAATACAAAGATTATATCGAAACTCTTTTAAGTGGGGGAGGACCCTAAAGAACGATTTTTTTTTGAAACAAGATGAAGTTTCTAGTATAAAAACACTTTGGAAAAGCGGAAAATTTCAGAAGATGAATTTCGGGGACGAAATTCCTTTTAAGTGGGGGAGTAGTGTAACACCCCTAATTTTCGTCTCCCAAATAACCGAGAAATTAATTATAACAATTAATTTATAATTGATTTATATTAGTTTTAAAGGTTTTAGTTTTTGTACATTATGTGTTTTTATGTATAAAAATATAGGATATATTTTTATATGGTTATTTTGTACAAAAATGTGAATATTGTAATTTAGTCCTTGGGTTGGGACCTAATTGCAATATTAAAAGAGTTTTTGAAGAAAGAGTAATTAAATTATTAATTTTTGAATTTTATCAGCCTGTAACCGGTTAGAAGGGCTTTGTAACCGGTTACACGATGAACTCAGAAATTGGGATTAGTGCGTTTGATGAGTAATCACCCAATTAACCCAGAAATTGCCACGATTTCTTCCTTCCTTGAGTGGAGATAGACGTGTCGCCTTGCATGTTACTCCAATTCGTCTATAAAAGGCTGGATTGCTGAAGGATTTGGGGTTGATTCTCTGAATTTAGGGTTGATGCTCTGTTTAGGGTTTGTAAGTTCGTCTCTGAAATTCTCCTTCGTTTCTGAGAGTTAGAACATGAGTGATACACGGTTACAAAGCTCACATCAAGGGCTTTGTATTGATATAAATTTTGTGAGTTGAGAGTCCCTGAATCAAGAGAACGAAGCTTTCAAAGTAAGAGTGTTGGAGCTGTCAACACTGATTCTGAGTTTCTGGAGCTTGCTTTGGACTTCGATTTGGGTAAGCACATGCACTTTTTGAGTCTCAAATCTGTAGTGCATGTTGCATAGATTGAGTGTTGATGGTTTTCCCCAATTTGTTTGTCCAATTCATGTGTCAAATCTTGTAGTTTTTGGACCCTGTCAAACCTGTTGTGGACTGAAAATGGAGATTGTGGATTCTGGGGAGATCTGGCAAATTCCAGTGATTAGATTCATTAAGCACGAACCCAAGGTAAGGGGGAAGCTTACTATTTGCTAGAATGAGGATAAATTGTGGTAAAATATAGGATGAGTCACCAAGAGACTCAAAGGGCATAAGTTAAAATGGTTAAATGGCTTGGAGGCCAATTTGAGCTCAATTGTTGTTTTGAGCAATGTTATCTGGATGCATGCAAGCTATGTTGATGTTGATTTCATGACTTAATTGGATATTATGTGAATTGATGCATTAAGTTGTGAAATATGTGCAATTATGTGCAATTTGAGTATCTAAATTGAATGCATGCAATATAGATAGGTTTCTGTGGTTGAACACACTAGTATTAAGGTATGTGAACTCTATTTATGAATGAGATTGGTTAAATTTGAGTATGGTAGAAAATGGTATACAAAACCTCACTTTTCAGTGTATTTTCTGCCTAATCTAACCGGTTAGTCGAAATCTGTAACCGGTTAGAGACTGTCAATTTTCAAAGAAAATGAATTTCTGAAATTTGCTAAATGTCCATACCATTTGTACTCAAGTTTAAGCTAAAATTTCATACAAAGACCAATCTAAAACTATGTGTTTGAGCACTGTTTGGTTTAAATTGGAGGTGATGAGTTAATACCTTAATATCAAATGATAATTTCAAGAAGAAAATATGTACAAATGAAATGGGATTATGACTTAGATCTTTTGAATGATATTATTTGCTGAACTTGAGGTATTCTGATATGCTAAGGCCTTGTGATTGGATTGAGTAGAGTATTCAAGAAAAGATTCTTTGAAAATCAGTGGTTTTATAATCAGGTCTGTAATTCTAACCGGTTAGGTGATGATGTAACCGGTTAGTACCTGAAACTTAAAAATAAAAGTTAAGTTTTTGAATAAGGGTTGCTAATACCAATGATTATATTCTCTCAATCCAGGTCTATGGGCATATGTTAAATTTAAATTCAAAGGTGAATTTTATGAGTAAAGCCATACCTCAAGATATCATTCAGAAGTTGTGTTTTCTAAGTCATAATAATGGAATTAATGGGAACATGACCCTGTACTCTAGGAGTACCAAACTGATGCAACCTACTTGATGACACATTCTGGGAATGTGGCCATTGTCTGGGACATGGTTTCTTGGATACATTCTGGGAACGTGATGCACACTCCGGGAGTGGTGCTTGATTATATTCCAAGTATGGTTTGCGATACGTTCTGGGAACGTATGTTAGTGTTATGGGAACACATTGGTATAATAATAGAATTAAAGATAAAACCAACCTGGATGATTGTGCATTCATGCATATAGAATGGAAGATGGGTTGGTAGGAACGTTTATCATATTCTGGGAATATGAGGAGGGTACTCCGGGAGTACCAAATTATAACCTACTTGATGACACATTATAGATATGTGGCCAGTGTCTGGGACCTGGTTTTATACGTTATGGGAACGTATGTTAGTGTTCTGGGAACACATTGAGATGCAACCTACTTGATGACACATTATAGATATGTGGCCAGTGTCCGGGACCTGGTTTTTATGCGTTCTGGGAACGTATGCGTTCTGGGAACGTGATGCACACTCTGGGAGTGATGCTTATTATTCCAAGTATGGTTTGCTACACGTTCTGGGAACGTGGTGCACACTCTGGGAGTGATGCTTATTATCCAAGTATGGTTCGACATTACGTTCTGGGAACGAATGTCGGTGTTCCGGGAACACAAGGATGTATTGGATGGACTTCCAAGATGGACTTTAGAGGCCTCAGTTGTGGAAGGAAATCATGCATCATGCCACCTGCATTGAAAGAATTATGATTAACCGGGTGTGCTCATATGATTATGCATCATGGTTTGCTACATGTTGACTTGTGGATGTTAGTTTTATTCTCATTTGATTATGCGAATATGTATAGCTAACCCCCGTGCCCTTATTAGGTGTTGATCGTGCATCTAGCTTGCACAAAAGTCAGTGAAGGGAGATGTCCCTTAGGTGCATGCAGAGTGTAGAAAGTGTGGGTTGGGAACCCGTTGTGCAGATATCGAGGATCCGACCAGAAGGATGTTTGGACAAAGGACCAGTGACCAGCTCCATAACAATTCTATTTTTAATAAAATTTATATGATACATATTTTTGGAAAGAGGTATTATAAGAGGAATTCAGTTTCATAATAATACTTATTTGGTATTAATGGACTTGTTACACTTGATATATTTTGGGAATGTAATATGATGATTATACTATGTTTCCGCGAACTCTGATTTTACTAGTCACCTTCATCATTAATCAAGTGTTTGTGAAAATAAATTTTCAAGGGAAGGGATAATTCTTATTTTCAGATCTTTTTCCAAAAATAACAAGTCCAAGTAATCATAAACTTATTACTTTTCTTATAAAGTAAGATGATATACAATGAGTGTTACACCAGAAAATTATGAAAGATATATTTTTGAAATCTACGTTTCGATACGATCGTTTTGATATAAAGATCATAAAAATCAGAGTTACGGTTAAAAAGTTATGGATTTTCGAAGTTGATAAATTTTTCAAAGACCATAAATAAATTCATTTTTTTGCAAATCACCAACAATAAAAATCATTTTTCATTAAAAATCATTTTTACTAACTCCAATAAAATATTTGTTTATCAAAACTCCGTAAAATAAACACTTTACTTCGAAATCGAATAAAATATTCATTGAAACTCTTTGTAAAACGATTTCTCAAAACTTTTTCTTTAATAAATTTTACTTGTCCTAGTCGGAAAAATGCGGGATGTTACAGTATACATATATAATTTAATTATTCTCCCAATATCCGGGAATAAAATGCTAAGATGAAAATACTCAGATTTTCGAGAAAACCAAATAAAGAGCCCGGGCCACCAAATATACAACTGAAATTTAAAATAAAATTATTAAATAATTATTAAAAATACATAGTAATCCATAATATGGCCCGGTACGACTCAACAATAATAAAATTAAATTACTCACACTTCCCGTGGGGAAGTGTGCTCCTGCTCGGCCCAAATAACAGCTATGCTCCTGACCTGTACCTGTGGTGGTTGTAAGGGTAAGAATTGCACAACTAGTAAAGCATAATACGAGCCAAGTCATTCACATTTAGCAATTAGTCAAATAATACATCATAATCACACCCAAGCACCTATTCACTACAAACACAATCGTCTCCGATTATTAGCATCTTCTGACACATGTCCTTACCTAATCTATTTCGCCACTTACCTATTTACACTAAAATCTCACTCTCTACACTTTACCCCAAATCTCTAATTTTCTCTTCTATCCTCTCTATCCTTCTCACTCACACCTATTCTACTCATTTTTCTCACATCTCCTTTACTCCCCCGTCCATCCTCTTATTTCCTTATATTTATTTATTTATTTATCCTTTTTATTATTTTTCCTTTATGTTTTAGGGCGTCATGGGGCTCCTGCCACTGCGTATCCTCCGTCTAACCAGGGATACGTCTTACCGATGCGCCAGGCTCTGTCTGGTCGTCTTACTCAACCAATGCGTGCAGGTTCCAACTACCACACGTCTTCTAAGGTCCAGTACCCATAGACCCTGGAGTCATGGGGCTCCTGCCACTGCGTATCCACCGTCTCCCCGGGGATACATCTTACCGATGCGTACGGATCCCCAAAGGCCGCACGTCTTACTCAACCCATGCGTGCGGGTTCCAACTAGCACACGTCCTCTAGGGTCCAGTACCCACCAACCCCCTTCTTTTCATTATCTTTCCTGTTCCTTTTGTAGTGTCGTGGGGCTCTCGCCATTGCGTATCCACTGTCTCCCCGGGAATACGTCTTACCGATGCGTACGGATCCCCAAAGGCCGCACGTCTTACTCAACCCTTGCGTGTAGGTCCAACTACCACACGTCTTCTAGGGTCCAGTACCCACTGACATGGAAATGGGTGATGCGAATACCCCACTGCGTTCCCCGTCTGTCGAGGATACGACTTACCGATGCGTATGGATCCCCAAAGGCCGCACGTCTTGCTCAACCCGTGCATACGGTCCATCTGTCATCGTCATGACACCGGCTGTACATCTTCTAGGATCGATATTCGCATACCCGAGTGCTTTCTTTATTCTCTTTTCATTTCTCTTTTATTTTATGTCTTTTCCTTTTTATCAATTTTAGTCCGCCCTCGCCTAACACCTTTTTCTTCTACTATCATTTTTCCTCTTTTTCTCCCTAAACTTTCCTCTATGTTCTATTCTCTTCCTAACTTAGCACCTACGCAAACCAAACTCACTTTACCTCTTTGAACACAACAAACATATAAATTACAATCATAAATTAAATATTCCGTTAACAATTACAATTCTTATTTAATTATCATGCATATAATCCTTAACATCAAATAGAACTTTACTCACGTACTTATACATATATACATAAAATTAACATATAACTCAAAGAATTCATCATTTAAACATTTAACACATTTCAAATAGCATTCATCTCATTAAAATAAATTCTAAATACCCTAAACACACATTAGCAATTAAACTTGATCCAGATTATACAGTACTAGTATCTCACCCACCGAGACGGCAAATAAACCCCTTACCTTGGGGTTCTACCAGAACCTGTTTCGAGGCACGACGAGGAGATCCTGTTTCTACTCACGGCATTACGCGGTTCGTTGCTAGCATATTAGCTGGTCCTAAAGTCCTTCATCGTCTGACTATATTATTAAATCAATTAGAAATCAATTTATTGTGCCAAAATCGTCTCAATTTGAAATCTCAACGATTAACATGAAGTTTCAAATTAAAATCACTGTTTTGTCAATAAAATAGTATAGTTTCTTATTGAAAAGCATTTAACCTCCAGGCTAAGATAATCGTTAGAATACGTTTAAAGTTATGCAACTTTAACTTGGAATTCGAAATAAGTTAATCTCAAAATCATTTAACTAAAATTCATAAATCAATATCAAATAGAAATTTAAGCTTAAGACTATTGCTTTCTCAATAAAATACTAGATCTTTTTGTTAATAGTACGCTAACTTTCAAAAATAACATATTCGTCAGAAATACATTAAAGTAAAGTAATTTTAGTTTTAAGTTACAAACTCAATTGCGTTACTTGACACTATTAATTCCAAAATAAAAAGGAAGTGTTCTAGGTTCAAAAATAAATCCAAGTTACAATCATAACATTCAATTAATTACACTTCCCCTTACTTTGAAATTAATGTTCAACGTCCTATCTCGAATTAACATTATGCCGAGCATATCAGATTCCTAATTAATTGACATATCGTTTAACCCAGGGACAACTCAACCAAGCTAAACGACAGCTAACTTACTTAGGAACCCAACACATTTAACAAAATATACTTTTTTTTTTAAAAAAAACTCATTATTCGGCATATGTTTAGTTTGACGTTATCACAAACAAGTAAGCAATTAAATTCATCATCATTAACAACATAATAAAAATCAATATAAATTATAGTTTAATTTCCAAAACAATAGTAAAGTTCCAAAACACTAATTTTCCAAAACCATTTAACACTTTATAATTATCACCAATATTATTAATATTATTATCATTATTATTTTTAAAATACAACATAAAGCAATTAAAAAGGGGTATTAGAGATTTACCCTCAACTTCGGATTTTTGAAGCAGCAAGGACTAAGATCGGTTCGGTCAATCTCAACCCAAACGGTTCACGGCACAGCAGCAAACAAAGAACCAAATCACACTCTTCGATCCCGGTGACGATAACGGCGTCGGTTTGACTCTAAAACTCCATGAGTCTCCGGTTCAGGGCACAACAAAGTGGTTCAGACCCGGTTCACAGCAACCCAGTCAAACGGCGGCACCACCACCCGTGGCGGCACACAACAACGACGACGGTCCAAGGGGAGAAAGAGAGACGCGAGCATGGACGGTGGTGGCTGTCTTCGCGCCACGGTGACGTTTTGGTTCGGTTCGAACCCGCAGGGGACACCGGCGACTGGAGGAATCAGAGATCGTGGTCTTGGGTTACAACGGTGGCTGGACAGCGAGTGGCGTCCGATCTGGAGGGAGTCCCTGCTCGCGACTTGGTGGAGAGGGAAAGCACAAGCGGCGGCCCTTGATGGTGGTGATTGTGGCGGCCAGGAAGGAGAGAGAAAGCACGCGCGATGGAGAGAGGACGCGTGAGAGAGATGGTTCAGGAGAGAGATAGCACACGACGGCGAGCGGTGGCAACTGCTGGTGGCTGGCGGAGGAAGAAACGGAGGGCCAACAATGGAGGTGGAGGAACGGGGGGGGGGGGGGAGGGAGAGAGACATAGGGCCAGCGGGGAGAGGAGGGAGTTGGGGTTCACGAAGAACCCCTTCCCCTTATATATTTTTTTAATTATTATTACATTATCATTATTATTATTATTATTATTATTATTATTATTTTTCTTTTTATTTTTATTATTATTAGTATTTTTACTATTATTATTATTATTATTATTTTTTTCTTATGCTAAAATACTTATTTTAAATACCTATTTATGGTTTATTATTATTATTATTTCGATTACTCCAACTATTATTAATTTATTTGTATTTGGGTTTGAAATTTGGGATGTTACATTTCTCCCCCACTTATTTGAATTTCGTCTCCGAAATTCCAGTTGTCCCTTATCTGGAAGGAGTATCCCTTGACATAGCTTCCGACCATGTCATTTTAATTCCTTCGGTTCCAATCTTCCCTTTGAGGAATTTCTAAGTTAAGGGTTCTGCGGTATAATTACTCGCCTCATGTATGGTTTATCTCAGTCACTCAGGAATCCGCATAATACACAGAATCTTAAGAGACTGAGACAATTATTTGTGGTGCTCCGACATAACCTCTTAAGTGAGACCCCACTTCGCGACTCCACTCTTTCCCTGTTCGTTTCTTACTCCTTCAAGTGAGTCTAGTGAGGTCGCCCTTCAAATCCACCTTAGCTATATCTGTATTCTACTCCGGTGGTACTTCCCTTCCGTTCGTTTAACGATTTCAATTTGGTATAGGGGTTCCTACGGGTCGATTTCACTTAAGGGTCGAGGTCAGGGTCTAAATTTATTTCCCAATTGTCTGATGGTCCGAGAAGGTATTGATTGATTCTTAGTTTAATTCTCGTTTCATTCTCCGCGAACCTCTTCGACAGTTAATGCGGAACGTTTGGGGTGAGGTATTCATTAGCCCTACGGGTTATGGTTTGATCATCGAACATTGAGTCCGGCTCGATACAATCTTCCTTACGCTTTGTTACCGTTCTGCATTCCACCTTGTTACTCGGATAGGATCCACAATTTTCTTGTTGTTAAAGTTTCATCTTCCATTCCTTGGATTGAAATCCTCCCCCACTTAGCATCGACATAGTTATATCAATGCCGAGGGAGTAGGTTCGGTCGCTATCAAAAGTTGGTCGTTCCGATTCCCGAATATATTATTTTGAGATTGGAAATGACACGGGGTTTTACTAATGGTTGGTGAATATTGAGTTCGGTTAAGTTCCTGTAGTCTTGGCGAATGCTCCAGAGTGTATCCAAATCTTTTCACGAAGTATCTGAAGCTTGAAGAGAGTGAAGATGAAAAGAAGAATTATGCAAGGAGGGTTTAATGGTCTCCACAAGGTGACCAAGGATGTTTTAGGCGACAAGGTTGAGAAATTGGGAGGTAAGGCCGTGTCGTTGTTCTTCTGTTGGATACATTATAATTGACGAATACGAGTGGATTGTCGGCATGAAAGTGTCATGCACGCACAGGTATCGCCGGTTAACAACATGGCTGAGTACATGTCCAGCAAGAAGACAACATAGATTATTCTAGAGATTGCATCTTCAACAAAGAATCATCGAAAACGCATTTTCTACAAATTAATGATCGACTTGATTGGTCTTAATATGAATGGCTGTGGATGGATATCTGTCGGCTTCTCTGGCAACTATTTAAGAGTCTGAATAGATACTTAGGAAGTTTTGAGTTTCTGAATATCTAGTTTGGTTTTCAAAGGGTCTCAGGTGACCACTATAGAGTTCGCGAGGTACTATTGGGGTTCTATGTCTAATGGTGCTTACCTTAGGCGAGGGGGATATCTTAAGGCTTTCATCTCCTAAGTTCTGGCGTTAGGTTCGCTCCCGTTGCAAGGGTTGGTCTGTTTACCTTTTCGATTAGTTAGCACGGCAAGATTTAAGACCATGTTGACTACTTGTCCGTGCTATCAAATATGTAATAAATTTTCTAAGGCATGGAAATCGCACATACTTACATCTCTCCAAGCTCTTGCACCAAGTGAAAAAGTGGGTCGGCATTTCTGCCGAGCTGAGTTAAATGGAAGTAATTGAAGGTGTTGTCAGGAATTGATATGTCTAACTAATGGATGTTTATGAATTCTAATAGGTTCCTAAGGAGCGGGAGTTCGATTTGGTCCTACGGGGTTGGAATTTCCTATGTTGGTTGTTCTAATTAAATTGGAAATTGCAATGATATCATCTGTTAGTAAACACAAAGACTGGGGTAGCTAATCCCAATCCCACCTCTACTAAGAGCAATATCACTGTCGGGTCTGTCGATAACATTATCCCCTAACAGATGTAAAATTTAGAGTGATCAGTTCTAACCTTACTCTCCATTAGTGACAATATTATCAATGCGATTGGTGGGTCTCTAACTAGAATACTAGCGCTCGTCTTTTCTTTCTAAACTGAATTGGACAAGTTTGTCTTATATAACTGAATTGGGACGGAGACTTGAGGTTCTGATGTAATTTCCTATCTTAGGGACATAATATGCCTCTACACTTCTCGTCTGGATTCCCTTCGTCCTTTTCAACCATAAGATACATTCCTCCTCTTTGAGTTGAGCCAAGAACCATCATATACCCCGATGGGGTCTCCCACATCATGGGCATAGTGGTGTAGCACATGAAACGGCAATCGCCTCTATTTGACTTAAGTCCATCTGAACTAAGTCCCTTAGGATTGACACAACCTTAGCTCTATTACTAGATGTGTCTCCCATAATACTAGAGTTCAATAATAGAAACAAGTTAAGGCACGAATAATTGATAACAATAGAATTGGCTAAGTCCACCTAAATATATATAAATATATATATATATATATATATATATATATACATATTATATATAAACATACTGACCTACTACAACCGGACTTGACACTACTTTTCGGTTACTCTCTTGGTGAGATAACCATTGGAGTAACTCGCAACTCCGTGGCCGAGGACAACTGCTCTGATACCATAAATGTAACAACCTATTTTATTTTACCTATTTTGAAAATATGGATTTGAAAATTTCTTTTTAATTACAATACATATTATAATTTTTCCCGAAAATCGGACATAGTTTCCTCTGTTTTATGGACATTCCCAAAAATTGACTTTCACCTGTAACCTGTTCAAACAGTTTCCCTAATAACCAGGCATCCAGACAGAGTATACATATATAATTTAATTATTCTCCCAATATCCGGGAATAAAATGCTAAGATGAAAATACTCAGATTTTCGAGAAAACCAAATAAAGAGCCCGGGCCACCAAATATACAACTGAAATTTAAAATAAAATTATTAAATAATTATTAAAAATACATAGTAATCCATAATATGGCCCGGTACGACTCAACAATAATAAAAATAAATTACTCACACTTCCCGTGGGGAAGTGTGCTCCTGCTCGGCCCAAATAACAGCTATGCTCCTGACCTGTACCTGTGGTGGTTGTAAGGGTGAGAATTGCACAACTAGTAAAGCATAATACGAGCCAAGTCATTCACATTTAGCAATTAGTCAAATAATACATCATAATCACACCCAAGCACCTATTCACTACAAACACAATCGTCTTCGATTATTAGCACCTTCTGACACATGTCCTTACCTAATCTATTTCGCCACTTACCTATTTACACTAAAATCTCACTCTCTACACTTTACCCCAAATCTCTAATTTTCTCTTCTATCCTCTCTATCCTTCTCACTCACACCTATTCTACTCATTTTTCTCACATCTCCTTTACTCCCCCGTCCATCCTCTTATTTCCTTATATTTATTTATTTATCCTTTTTATTATTTTTCCTTTATGTTTTAGGGCGTCATGGGGCTCCTGCCACTGCGTATCCTCCATCTACCCAGGGATACGTCTTACCGATGCGCCAGGCTCTGTCTGGTCGTCTTACTCAACCAATGCGTGCGGGTTCCAACTACCACACGTCTTCTAAGGTCCAGTACCCATAGACCCCGGAGTCGTGGGGCTCCTGCCACTGCGTATCCACCGTCTCCCCGGGGATACGTCTTACCGATGCGTATGGATCCCCAAAGGCCGCACGTCTTACTCAACCCATGCGTGCGGGTTCCAACTAGCACACGTCCTCTAGGGTCCAGTACCCACCAACCCCCTTCTCTTTCATTATCTTTCCTGTTCCTTGTGTAGTGTCGTGGGGCTCCCGCCATTGCGTATCCACCGTCTCCCCGGGAATACGTCTTACCGATGCGTACGGATCCCCAAAGGCCGCACGTCTTACTCAACCCCTGCGTGCGGGTGCAACTACCACACGTCTTCTAGGGTCCAGTACCCACTGACATGGAAATGGGTGATGCGAATACCCCACTGCGTTCCCCGTCTGTCGAGGATACGACTTACCGATGCATACGGATCCCCAAAGGCCGCACGTCTTGCTCAACCCGTGCATACGGTCCATTTGTCATCGTCATGACACCGGCCGTACATCTTCTAGGATCGATATTCGCATACCCGAGTGCTTTCTTTATTCTCTTTTCATTTCTCTTTTATTTTATGTCTTTTCCTTTTTATCAATTTTAGTCCTCCCTCGCCTAACACCTTTTTCTTTTACTATCATTTTTCCTCTTTTTCTCCCTAAACTTTCCTCTATGTTCTATTCTCTTCCTAACTTAGCACCTACGCAAACCAAACTCACTTTACCTCTTTGAACACAACAAACATATAAATTACAATCATAAATTAAATATTCCGTTAACAATTACAATTCTTATTTAATTATCATGCATATAATCCTTAACATCAAATAGAACTTTACTCAGGTACTTATACATATATACATAAAATTAACATATAACTCAAAGAATTCATCATTTAAACATTTAACACATTTCAAATAGCATTTATCTCATTAAAATAAATTCTAAATTCCCTAAACACACATTAGCAATTAACCTTGATCCAGATTATACAGTACTAGTATCTCACCCACCGAGATGGCAAATAAACCCCTTACCTTGGGGTTCTACCAGAACCTGTTTCGAGGCACGGCGAGGAGATCCTGTTTCTACTCACGGCATTACGCTGTTCGTTGCTCGCATCTTAGCTGGTCCTAAAGTCCTTCATCGTCTGACTATATTATTAAATCAATTAGAAATCAATTTATTGCGCCAAAATCGTCTCAATTTGAAATCTCAACGATTAACATGAAGTTTCAAATTAAAATCACTGTTTTGTCAATAAAATAGTATAGTTTCTTATTGAAAAGCATTTAACCTCCAGGCTAAGATAATCGTTAGAATACGTTTAAAGTTATGCAACTTTAACTTGGAATTCGAAATAAGTTAATCTCAAAATCATTTAACTAAAATTCATAAATCAATATCAAATAGAAATTTAAGCTTAAGACTTTAACTTGGAATTCGAAATAAGTTAATCTCAAAATCATTTAACTAAAATTCATAAATCAATATCAAATAGAAATTTAAGCTTAAGACTATTGCTTTCTCAATAAAATACTAGATCTTTTTGTTAAGAGTACGCTAACTTTCAAAAATAACATATTCGTCAGAAATACATTAAAGTAAAGTAATTTTAGTTTTAAGTTACAAACTCAATTGCGTTACTTGACACTATTAATTCCAAAATAAAAAGGAAGTGTTCTAGGTTCAAAAATAAATCCAAGTTACAATCATAACATTCAATTAATTACACTTCCCCTTACTTTGAAATTAATGTTCAACGTCCTATCTCGAATTAACATTATGCCGAGCATATCAGATTCCTAATTAACTGACATATCGTTTAACCCAGGGACAACTCAACCAAGCTAAACGACAGCTCACTTACTTAGGAACCCAACACATTTAACAAAATATACTTTTTTTTTTTAAAAAAAAAAACTCATTATTCAACATATGTTTAGTTTGACGTTATCACAATCAAGTAAGCAATTAAACTCATCATCATTAACAACATAATAAAAATCAATATAAATTATAGTTTAATTTCCAAAACAATAGTAAAGTTCCAAAACACTAATTTTCCAAAACCATTTAACACTTTATAATTATCACCAATATTATTAATATTATTATCATTATTATTTTTAAAATACAACATAAAGCAATTAAAAAGGGGTATTAGAGATATACCCTCAACTTCGGAATTATGAAGCAGCAAGGACTAAGATCGGTTCGGTCAATCTCAACCCGAACGGTTCACGGCACAGCAGCAAACAAAGAACCAAATCACACTCTTCGATCCCGGTGACGATAACGGCGTCGGTTTGACTCTAAAACTCCATGAGTCTCCGGTTCAGGGCACAACAAAGTGGTTCAGACCCGGTTCACAACAACCCAGTCAAACGGCGGCACCACCACCCGTGGCGGCACACAACAACGACGACGGTCCAAGGGGAGAAAGAGAGACGCGAGCACGGACGGTGGTGGTTGTCTTCGCGTCACGGTGACGTTTTGGTTCGGTTCAAACCCGCAGGGGACACCGACGATTGGAGGAATCAGAGATCGTGGTCCTGGGTCACAACGGTGGTTGGACAGCGAGTGGCGTCCGATCTGGAGGGAGTCGCTGCTCGCGACTTGGTGGAGACGGAAAGCACAAGCGGCGACCCTTGATGGTGGTGATTGTGGCGGCCAGGAAGGAGAGAGAAAGCACGCGCGATGGAGAGAGGACGCGTGAGAGAGATGGTTCAGGAGAGAGAGAGAGAGCACACGACGGCGAGCGGTGGCAACTCCTGGTGGCTGGCGGAGGAAGAAACGGAGGGCCAACAATGGAGGTGGAGGAACGGGGGGGGGGAGGGAGAGAGACATAGGGCCGACGGGGAGAGGAGGGAGTTGGGGTTCACGAAGAACCCCTTCCCCTTATATATATATATTTTTTTTTGAAAATTATTATTACATTATCATTATTATTATTATTATTATTTTTCTTTTTATTTTTATTATTATTAGTATTTTTACTATTATTATTATTATTTTTCTTTTTCTTATGCTAAAATACTTATTTTAAATACCTATTTATGGTTTATTATTATTATTATTTCGATTACTCCAACTATTATTAATTTATTTGTATTTGGGTTTGAAATTTGGGATGTTACAGTCGTTCATTCCACCGGGAGTCAGTGGAGGGATGGTGATCCCTAGGTAAGTGTATAAGGTGTATGATGAGGATAAGGGGATCCGATGTGGGGATGTCGTGGAGGAGATTCTGCTACTGCTGTTGATGATGATGTTTTCTTTTGCTACCTGGAGACCGCTACTACCATCACTACTACTACTGATGCTGCCAGATCTATGTGACCACCTCTAGAGTTCATATTTTGATATGTATATATGCTGTAGATATGCTCTTGAGAGCTCTAGGGTTATGGTTTTATTTTTGGCATAGATCTTTTATGGACTTGTATTATGGATCTTGGAGTTATGACTATGGGACTATGTATTTCATGACTTATTTACATATCTATATGGGAATTATGTTTATATTATAAGTATGCATAGTTCCACTATTTCCGCTTACTCTGATTAAACCTATTTAAATAATTCGGCTACAAAAGAATTAAATGGTAATAGTTTTATAAAAGAAAGAAAATATGGCATCGCTTACTTTCTATCATATAAATACGATTTCAAATACAAATGCTATCCAGCTTGTGAAAAGGTTTTAGAGAATGCCGAATTCAACACAATTGTTTAAAATGATATAGAATTTCTTCTCCAAGAATTCCATGTTTGGATTTGTGCACCCGCCTAAGAAAAGAAAATTTTGTTTCTATATTTTCTTATATAATCACAAGTCCATATATTTTACCAAGTAATACTTAACTATTGTAATATTTACTTGGGCTGGGAAAAGGGTGTCACACTGAGTGGTATCAGAGCAAAAGTCAGATCCTGTAGTAGTGGAAGTAGTTCCAGAAAGGTAGCCATCAACATCAAGCAGGTATCCACAGGGCATATTTATTGTTATGAATGTTTGTATCTTGTCTCTTTTGAGCACAAGACACAATTGAATGTTGATTTAAAGTTATAAGCTATAGCCTTAGTATAGGTGGTGTGAGGAATGTTTCTTTAGTTCAACATATGTGACCATAAGCCCATAGCGCAGGTCTATTATGGCAACTAGAAACCAAAATCACACCAATGCGATGTTGGAAAGGATAACCGCGGTGCTGGAGTCTATGCAACAACAACAATCTCAGCAACCACCTCAACCTGCTAATCCACCTCATCAGTGCAATGTGGGTAACACCGAGGCGAAGAGTCTGGCTGATTTTAGGAGTTGTAACCCACCCAAGTTTGAAGAGGATTTAAACCTGAGGAGGCCAATAGGTGGATTCACACAATGGACAAAATTCTGAGAACCTTGGAGTGCACGGAAGCTCAGAAAGTGGCATATGCAGTCTACATGCTAGAGGATGAAGCTGAAAACTGGTGGAATCACACGGTTCAGCTCCTACACTATGAAGGAAGGGATGTGAATTGGGGTGTATTTATGGAGAAGCTTCTCAATAAATACTTCCCTGAGGACTTGAGGAGGAAGAATGAGGTGGAATTCTTACAACTTAAACAAGGAAGCATGAGTGTGGGCGAGTACGCGGCCAAGTTCGAGTAGTTGATGAAGTACTCTCCATACTACCAGAACAACCCCGATGAAAGGAGAAAGTGTATCAAGTTTGAGGGAGGCTTGAGGCCCAAGTTGAAGTCAATTTTCAGCTACCAACGAATTCAAAGTTTTCCTGCACTTGTGGACATGTGTAGGATGTATGAGGACGACAAGAAAGCTGAAGAGTTGCAAGCCTCAGAGAGAAAGGATAACCAGAATTATGGACCTCAGAGGTGAAAGGGTTTCAACAACCGAGGCAAGGGTCTGTATGATCGCCGGGGGAAAAGCAAAGGAAAAGATGGAGGAAATGATGGAAGGAACCTTCGGAGCGAGGCTCCATTCTGTGACAAGTGCAAGTGCCATCATTATGGCCGTGTTTGTTGGGGAACAAGTGGCTGTTTCAACTGTGGGAAACCGGGGCACTTTGCGAGAGACTGCAAGGAACCGGTCAAAGCTAATTCAAGAGGAACTGCTGATAGGCCTATGGCTCAAGGAAGGGTTTTCACTCTTAGTGGTGTGGAGGCAAGCCGAACTTCTGATCTGGTGCAAGGTAAATACTTGCTAAATGGTCAGCTCTGTAATGTTTTGTTTGATTCGGGTGCAACGCATTCATTCGTTTCCTATGAATGTGTAGATCGTTTGGGTCTATCTATGTCTGAATTGCCATATACTCTGAAAGTAGAAACCCCGACTAATGCTCCTGTAGTTGTTTCTAGAGCATGTCTTAACTGTTGTATAGAAGTGTTAGGACAAACCTCTAAGGTAGATTTGATCTGTTTACCCTTATCGCAATTGAATGTGATCTTGGGGATGGACTGGTTGAGTCAAAACCAAGTGATCATCGATTGTGATAGAAAGATAGTAACCTATAGAAATCCGAAAACCTCTGGCTACATGTGCCTGTTCAACACTGAAGTAGAGGAGAATGGTCCGAGGATTGAAGAGATACCCGTAGTCAGAGACTTTTCGGAGGTATTCGCTGATGAGATACCTGGCTTGCCACCAAGAAGGGAGATTTAATTTGGAATTGATCTAGTTCCGGGAGCTGGTCCCATTTCTATTGCTCCTTATAGAATGGCACCACCAGAAATGGCTGAAATGAAGAGGCAGATCGAGGAGCTATTGCAGAAGCAGATGATCTGACCAAGTGTGTCACCTTGGGGTGCTCCAGTTTTGTTTGTCAAGAAGAAAGACGGTAGTATGAGAATGTGCATCAACTATCGACAATTGAATAAGGTCACAATCAAGAACAAGTATCCTTTGCCGAGGATCGATGACCTTATGGACCAAGTTCGTGGGGCTTCAGTATTTTCTAAGATTGATATGAGATTAAGATATCATCAGATCAGGATTAGAGAAGAGGATATCTCTAAGACTGCATTTCGATCCCGGTACGGGCATTATGAGTATGTTGTGATGCCGTTCGGATTAACGAATGCACCAGCTATCTTCATGGACTACATGAATCGAATCTTCAGATCTTATTTAGATTCATTCGTGGTTGTCTTCATTGACGATATCCTTATCTACTCCAAGAGCCCGGAGGAGCATGTTTAACACTTGAGGATAGTGTTGAGCATCCTGAAAGAGAAGCAGCTGTACGCCAAACTTACAAAGTGTGAGTTCTGGCTGGATGAAGTTAAGTTTTTGGGACATGTGATTTCAAACAAGGGAATAGCAGTTGACCCGTAGAAAGTAAGCTCGGTTTTGCAATGGGAGCAACCTAAGTCGGTCACGGAGGTGAGGAGCTTTCTTGGTTTGGCTGGCTACTATAGAAGGTTTATAGAAGGTTTCTCGAAGATTGCGCTACCCTTGACAAAGTTAACTCGAAAAGATCAACCATTTATATGGGACGAGAAGTGTGAAAGGAGTTTTCTAGAGTTGAAAGATTGACATCCTCCCCTGTATTGATTTTGCCTGATACACAGAAGAGTTTTGAGGTGTATTGTGATGCATCGAAACAAGGACTTATGAGTGTTTTGATGCAAGATGGGAAGGTAGTCGCTTACGCCTCGAGACAGCTAAAAGTTCATGAAATGAACTATCCAACTCATGATCTGGAGCTGGCAGCTGTTGTCTTCGCTCTAAAGATTTGGAGGCACTACCTCTATGGCACTACGTTTCGGGTATTTAGTGACCATAAGAGCTTAAAGTACCTCTTCGACCAGAAAGAGTTGAATATGAGGCAGCACCGATGGATGTAGTTCTTGAAGGATTATGAGTTCGAACTTCATTACCATCCTGGGAAGGCAAACGTGGTGACTGATGCGTTGAGTCGAAAAGCAATGCATGTCAGTTCGATGATGGTCAAAGAAGCTGCACTGATAGAAGAATTTAGAGATTTGAGTCTGACAATGCAACTAGAGCCAACAAGTATCAAGATGGGGATGCTGCAGATTGCTAATGAGTTTCTGCAAAGAATTCGTGAGTTGCAACACAAGGATGAGGGACTTAAGGAAAAGAAGAAACTTATGGAAGAAGGCAAGGAGTTGGAGTTCCAAGAGGGGAAGGATGGAATCCTTCGTTTCAGAGCAAGGATTTGTGTGCCTGATGATCTGGAAGTAAGAAGGATGATTCTGGATGAAGCGCATAAGAGCAAGATGAGTATGCATCCGGGAGCTACCAAAATGTATCAGGACCTGAAGAAGATGTTTGGGTGGCCTGGCTTAAAGAAAGATATGGCTAGTTATGTGGCGTGTTGTTTGGTGTGTCAGAAGGCGAAGGTGGAACACCAAAGGCCAGGAGGAGAATTACTTCCCTTGGAAATTACATTATGGAAATGGGATAGTATCTCGATGGATTTCGTGTCAGGATTGCCAAGGACAGCTACTGGTCATGATGCAATCTGGGTGATCGTGGATCGTTTGACCAAGTCAGCGCATTTTATTCCCCTTAATATGCGCTACTCTTTGGAAAAGCTCACTCAGTTGTATATCAAAGAAGTTGTTCGCCTGCATGGGGTACCATCAAGTATTGTGTCAGATCGCGATCCGAGGTTTACATCGAAGTTTTGGCAAGATCTGCATAGAGCTCTGGGGTCAAGACTGAAGTTGAGTTCTGCATACCACCCTCAAACTGATGGTCAAACGGAAAGAACTATTCAGTCATTGGAGGACATCTTAAGAGCTTGTGTTTTGGAAGGACAAGGGAATTGGGAGCAAATGTTGCCACTCGTGGAATTCATGTACAACAATAGTTTTCACGCGAGCATTGGAATGACACCATTTGAAGCCTTGTATGGGAGAAAGTGTAAGACGCCGTTATGCTGGTTTCAAGTGGGGGAGAATTCTCTAGTTGGACCAGATTTTGTGCAAGAGACAAATGAGAAGATCAAGATGATACAAGAGAAGATGAGGACAGCTCAGAGTAGGCAGAAAAGCTATATATGCTGATAGGAGGAGGAAACCTTTAGAATTTGCTGAAGGTGACCATGTGTTCCTTAGAATAGTACCGACCAAAGGTGTTAGTAGAGCCTTGAAAACCCAGAAACTATCACCTAAGTTTATTGGTCCCTATCAAATTCTTAAAAGAGTCGGCCCTGTAGCCTATCAATTAGCCCTGCCCCCGTTGCTAGCTAATCTTCACAATGTGTTTCACGTGTCTCAGTTAAAAAGATATGTTCATGATCCCACCATTGTCCTTAGAATCCAACCCGATGACCTAGAAATTCATGAGAATCTAACCTTTGAAGCTATGCCTGTTCGTATTGAAGACCGAAGAGTCAAGCAACTTAGAGGGAAGGATATTTGTTTGGTCAAAGTCGTCTGGATTTGTGGTGATGTGATAGAAGCATCTTGGGAATTAGAGGATAGGATGCGTCAGGACTATCCTGACTTGTTTGTATAAGTTGAATTTCGGGGACGAAATTCCTTGTAAGTGGGGGAGTAGTGTAACACCCCAAAATTTTAATCCCTGATTAATGGAATGTTAATTATAAAAATTAATTATAATGAATGATTTCTATTTTAATCCTTGATTAAAATCTGTATTTATGTAGTTAGGAAATGTGTGTGAATTTATTTAATAAATATAATTATGCATGAAATAAGTATTTTGCATATTAGTCCATGGATTGGGACCTAGAAGAAATTATAGGAAAGATTTTGGAGGGAAAGTAAATAAAATTATTATTTTTCAAAAACTGGGCAAAATACTCGAGTATTTTCTGGAATACTCGAGTATTCTGGACAGAGTTGCACGAGTTAGTGCGTTTGGTGAGTCACCACCACTGATTCCCCTCCGTTGACACGAAATCACCTCTCAAACACGTCTCCCATCGTCGTGTCGTTGTGCATGAATGTCCTCCCAGTCTATTTAAGCCATTCATCAACGAGATTGAAGGTTTTGTTGATGGAATTGTGAAGTTTATCTGAGTTAGGGTTCCGAACTCGTTTCCTTCGATTCATCTATTGTGTTCTGATTCAAACCATAAAACATACACCAATACAAAGCTCACATCACGAGCTTTGTATAGACATAAAATTCGTGAGTTGAGAGTGAGTGTAGAGGAAGAATTGGAGCTTGGAAGTGGAGTTGTTTTCTGTCAAACCATTCTCTGGAGCTTACTTGGAGCCTTGATTCTGGTAAGCTCAAGTGTTCATTGAGTCCCAAATTCGTTTCTATATTTAGTAGATGTTGCATAGAGTTTAGAAATTCTAATTTCCCCAATTCTTATCTCTGTTTCATATGTCAACCAATTCAATCTTGGTGCTGCACTCAAAACTGTCTTGGATGTGGTGCTCAAAGTTGTTTTTGGTGTTGAAGGGCTTTTTCTTTGGAATCTCTTGTTGGTACACGTCTGAGAGGTAAGGGGAAGTTGTTTTATGCACTAGATAGAGTTTGAATTCCATTATTTTCATTAGAGAGCCACCAAGAGGCTCTAAGGGCTTAGATTGAATAGGAACTTTGGTTTGGAGACCAATTCATGCTCTATGGTTGTTTTGAGCAAGTTTCACATGATGCATGCAAGCTGTAATGAAATTATTTCATGAGTTTGTTGATTATTTTGCAATTTGAGGTGTTAAGTTGTGAAATTGTATATTTTATGCACTAACGATCGATTCTCTGTCAAATCTGTAATTTGATATGTGCTAAGTGTTATAACATGTTTAATATATGGTATATGAACTCTGTTGATCATTGGATTGGACTAAAAATGATTAGAATTGGAAATGGTAGGTTAAAACCAAGTTTCCAGTCTGTTCTGTGAGAAAAGACTCGAGTACTTGGCTTAACACTCTAGTAAAATTTCGGTAAAATAGTGTATTTGGTGTTAAAACACTCGAGTATCGGGCCCAGGACTCGAGTAAAAGCTGATTCATGGGGATCTCTTAAGGTAAACCACTCGAGTAATGCAGGGATCACTCGAGTGTTCTGGAATTGATGAAGAACACTTGAGTAACTCATGAATCACTCGAGTATTCTTATGAATATGAAACCCAAATCCTCAGAAAGACATGAACACTCGAGTATTCTGAAGAACACTCGAGTAATCTAGAAATGAGTGTAGAACACTCGAGTAGTCTGAAGAATACTCGAGTAGTTCACCCAGAATAATTAAAATATCATTTTTAATTCTGAATCATTGATTAATACTTAAATGACAATAATCCAAGTGATCTAAGACTTAAAGGAACCTGATTGATGATATGATAAGTTTTCATTTGGATGATGAGACGCTGCTCGGGTGGCACGTCGGGTATTATTAACAAGAAAAACATCAATCAATTCCTTTAAGCGAAAAATGATGCATTCATTTTGGAGTTTGGATGGTAGGTCGTTTATCATGTTTTGGTAACATGTGGAGGGCCTCTGGGAGTGCCAAATGACGCTTGCTTGATGACACGTTATGGTTGACGACGTGGTCGGCTTAGTGGATGCCGATATGGTTATACCGTTTGGATGACGGTCCGTTTGGATGACGGGATGTGCTCGGGTGGCACAGATTCCAAGCTTGTCGTGTACATTCTTGGTGAATGTACGAATGTTGTACACCTAGGAGTACAACGCACGATTGAGTGCTGGGAAGTCAAGGATGGACGTCAGAGAGTGACATAGATTGACGGAGATAGGCTTGAGAGCTAAGTTCATACATCATGCCACTCATTTAAACTAAGTTTGATAAATGAAACAAGTATGAGCATCCTACAAGCATCCTATTTCTGCTAAATGCTAAATGTGTTTGTTGTTTATTGTTGCATGCTTATACCTTTACATTATACATACATTTATGCTCTATTGATTATGTGTATAGAAATGCTTACCCCTATGCCCTTGTAGGTGATGTCTCGTTACATCGCTTTTATCGAGATCCGGCCACTTCCTAGTGGCACATGGATCTATGAGGACCATCGAGAGGGAGAGGTGGAGGTTACCTTCTACCACCTGAACCCGCTGATTCGATTTCGTCCTTGTAGATTTAGGATTCCCATCATATACACTATGCACGTACCCCCGTTTTACACGTATCATGGACCACCTCCCACACGGCCAGCTCGCTCTTATCACAGTTTTCGTTTCAGACCTACCCGCTCACACCCTTTTTTCTCGAGAGTCGTCCACGAGGATACTCCCCCTTCTGATCCGAGGAGCCCAGTCAGGGTCACACCATCTCCTGACCCTGTACCCAGTGGTAGGGTACACTCTCCATCGGATGAAATCGAGGAGGATCCCGTGGAGGATGAGAGTGGAGGCGAGCCTGTCGTTCATTCCACCGGGAGTCAGTGGAGGGATGATGATCCCTAGGTATGTGTATAAGGTGTATGATGAGGATCAGGGGATCCGATGTGGGGATGCCGTGGAGGAGATTCTGCTGCTGTTGTTGATGATGATGTTTTCTTTTGCTACCTGGAGACCGCTACTACCATTACTATTACTACTGATGCTACCAGATCTATGTGACCACCTCTAGAGTTCATATTTTGATATGTATATATGCTGTAGATATTGTAACATCCTAAACTTTATTTTAAATGAATTATTAAATAAAAACCTAAGAAAAATTGAAATGATGACTTAACGAATTTTGGTAGATAGGTGAGTGGTGATTATAAGTCCTAGGGGTTGTATAGAAGGCAGTTGTGGCTTTGGGCAAAGTCAAATAAGCGAAATCGGGAGTTAAATCGGCGTTTTAGATGTTAGAAATCGACCAAAAAGAGAAAATTAGGAATTTATCATGGGATGATAAGAAAATAAATTCCACCGTTGGATGTGAAGTTTATGGGGTGAAGAAGCATGTCTAAAAATTTGGACTCGATCCGACGGTTAACGAAAAAGTTACGGCGAATCGAAGGTTGGAAACCCAGATTTTCGCCCAGGCGCACCAGCCATGCGCCCAGGCGGGTGCACTGTTCATTGGTGCACCAGACAGTGGGAAATCCGCCCAGGCGCGCCCAAGGCGCATCAGCACGCACCAGTGTTGCATCTGGCGCGCCAATCCTCCCCCTGACCGCACCAGAAAGACGCACCAAGCACCCGGCCAGAAAACTGGTGCAGTCCTCGCGCCCAGGCGAGTCAGGCGTGCGCCCAGGCGCGCGCGCGCAGCAGCACCAGATCTGGTGCGTCCATTTCATGACTTGGGGCCAAAGTTCCATTTCTGGCCACACGATTTGCATCAGCTCTAAGGCTGATCATAAGGGCATCAAGGGCCACTCATTCTACCACCCTCCAACACCAATCCAAGCCCTCTTCCTCCCATCTTCTCTCAAGGATCAAGAAAATCAAAGCACCATTCAATCACCCAAACACACAAGATCAAGCAAATCAACCACTCAAACCTCATCAACATCAAATATCCCTCATGAAGTGAGCCCAAGACATCATCATCATCATCTCTTTCATCCTCTTCCTTAGGGTTTAGAACCCCTATTATCATTACCACACATATATCCAATAATCAAGAATCACCAACACTCCTCATGACTTTCATCAAGCATTGGGCATGAAAATGGATTAGAACTCACCTCCTTTCTTCCTACACCACACGAATTGTCCCTCTCTTCTCCCACTTGGATTTCAAGTTCCACCAACACTTGGGGTAAGTAGAGTCTTAAGGCATGATATTAATTCCTTTCCAACTCTTTTTAGCTCATTAAAATTGTATTTAATCTCCTCTAGGGTTCAAGCTTCTCTCATTCCTAGTGGATCAAGCCTCAAGGTCACCATCAACTTCTCAATTCTAAGCTAAGGAATCATCACATAGGACCTCCCTCACCTCAAGGAACTCTTATATTTTCTGGATTTGAGGTAAGAAGGGAAGTGTTACCTCTACTTAGAGGGTATTTTCTAGCTTGTATATAGGGGGAATTAAGGGCAGGAATTAAAATAGAAAAGAGGAACCTTAGGGTAAATGACGGGATTAGAATATGGTACAATTGAACTATGAATTATAATTTAGGAATATGCAAGTTTCTATATGTAATTGTGGTTGCTTTAACAAAAACTGGGTTTAATGATGATGATGGTAGAATATGGCATGGCTTGAGGATTTACAATGAACATAGTGATTAGGAAGTTGATTATGATATTAATTCTAGTGGTTGGAATGGAAATGCAATGAACATGAGACAATTGGGAATATTGATGTTGGATGTAGACCATACTCTGGTCGGAATGTCAATAATGAATGTAGCGATTAGGAAGTTGATTATATCATTAATTTTAGTGTTTAGAATGGAGAGAATTATATATTATTTTCATGACCCTCCGAAAGGAGTGGAAATTGTTTTCATGACCCTCCGAAAGGAGTGGATATTACTTTCATGACCCTCCGAAAGGAGTGGATATTGTTTTCATGACCCTCCGAAAGGAGTGGATATTGTTTTCATGACCCTCCGAAAGGAGTGGATATTATTTTCATGACCCTCCGAAAGGAGTGGATATTATTTTCATGACCCACCGTAAGGAGTGAATAATATCAGGACCCCTCTGTAGAGGAGTGGAACATTATATGAATAAGGCCCTCCAGTAGGAGTGAATATTAATGAGACTAAGAGGATAGATAGACAAGTGTGTAGATGATAGAAAGAAATGATAGAAATTAAGAAAAGTTAAGGAATTAGTCGAAAGGAACAAGAGATGAATATGGACAATAATTAGGGTATTAAGGAAGCACGGGAAATTGAAATAGAAAATATAATTCAAGTGATAACTAGGGGTAGTAATCTCTTAGTTGTTCTCTATGTCATTTTAGAATGTATTTTCTAAGTTCTGTGTAATGCTACCCTTCTTGATATATTTTTACAGGTGAAGGAGGAGCTTACACGAGCATGGCCGAGCAGGATCACATTCCACAACGTGGAATGTGAAAATAGTTGGGAAACTAATGGTGGTCAAGAGTTTTATTTGGGAAACATTAAATATTTTGTTGATCTAACTAAAACTAGTAGTTGTTTTTGTGGAAAAACTAAAGTGTTTTAAGACTTGTGTATATGTTTATAAACTTGATGTAATAGTGCTAAGTCACACTGTTTATATTTTGCCCTGCTGGCAACTGAAATGATATGAATGAATATTATGAACAGGTTGAAGGTGAAACAATTTTTTTTGGAAAGCTAAGAAAACAAAGGAAACTCCGTCCGTTTGACGGGAAAATTTTCAAATTCATTATTTTGAATAAGGGTACTTAGGGTTAAATAACTAGGGTGTTACATATAAGCTCTTGAGAGCTCTAGGGTTATGGTTTTATTTTTGGCATAGATCATTTATGGACTTGTATTATGGATCTTGGAGTTATGACTATGGGACTATGTATTTCATGACTTATTTACATATCTATATGGGAATTATGTTTATATTATAAGTATGCATAGTTCCACTATTTCCGCTTACTCTGATTAAACCTATTTAAATAATTCGGCTACAAAAGAATTAAATGGTAATAGTTTTATAAAAGAAAGAAAAGATGGCATCGCTTACTTTCTATCATATAAATACGATTTCAAATACGAATGCTATCTAACTTGTGAAAAGGTTTTAGAGAATGCCGAATTCAAAACAATTGTTTAAAATGATGTAGAATTTCTTCTCCAAGAATTCCATGTTTGGATTTGTGCACCCGCCTAAGAAAAGAAAAATTTGTTTCTATATTTTCTTATATAATCACAAGTCCATATATTTTACCAAGTAATACTTAACTATTGTAATATTTACTTGGGCTGGGAAAAGGGTGGCACAATAAGATCATCAGCAAATGCTAAGTTCACTAATTTTGCTTCCTTGCACATAGGATGGAACCTGAAAGTAGAATTTCTAGCAGCAGCCTTAAGTTTCCTAGTAAGCACTTCCATAGCCATCACAAAGATTAGGGGAGAGATTGGATCTCCTTACCTCATGCCTCTAGAACTACTAAAATTACCAAACCCGTGTCCATTTAAGACAATAGAGAAAGATACTGATCTAATGCAGGCCATAATCCACATAATGAACTTGTCAGGAAATTTGAAAACAGTCAAAACATTTTCAATAAAATTCCAGTCAATTGTATCATAGGCTTTCATTATGTCAATTTTCATCATGCATCGAGGGGAGGCATTTTTCCTGTTATAGAATCTGAGCAATTCTTGAGTGATTAGGACATTATGGACAATACTTCTTCACTTCACAAATGTAGTTTGATTATCATGGATAATTGAAGGTAGAACATCAGCTAATCTTTTGCAAATGAGTTTGGAAATGCACTTATACACTGTGTTGCAACATGCAATTGGCCTAAAGTCCTTAATGCAGTTATGATAGTCTGATGTAGGAACCATTACCAAGTTGGTTTCATTTACCTTCCTCAGGAGTTTGCCATTTGTAAAGAAATCTTTGTCTGCTTCACAACAATAAGGTCCTACAATCTGGGCCAGGGTCTTTGTCAATGTGAATTGAGAAGAAACTCTCCTTAATTTCATCATCAATGAATGGTTTAATCAACTTTATTTGTTGCTCAGCAGTTAAGACCTTGCTCTCATTAATAACCTCTTGGTTTAAGGACCAAGGATGATGATTGGCCTTGAACAAGTTTCTGTAAAATTCTTCAAATGCATGACAAATAGCCTGTTGATATGTAAGAATGACACCTTGATCATCAGCAATCCTCAGAATCTTGTTCCTATATAATCTTTGTTTTATTGCTGCATGAAAGAAATGTGTGTTCTAATCCCCCTCCTTGAGCCACTGTTGCTTAGCTTTCTGTTTCAGGAATGAAATAGCCAGTTTCTGAGTTTTTTGATAATCTTGGAAAATCCTCCTTCAACAGCCTGAATAGTAACATCAGCAGTGTTACTGGATAGAGAAGTTTGTATTGCTTCAAGCTGCTCCTTTAACTCCATCTCTTTTTTATCAATGTAAGAAAAATTTGCTTCGTTGAACTGTCTGAGAGGTTGCTTTAGGAGGCTCAGTTTATGCATGATCCTGAACCTAGAAAAGCCTTGAATCTCCATATTCAAAGTATCCTGAACAATCTGTGAAAAGTTTTGGTGGTGACACCACATGTTAAAGAACTTGAACTTAGACTTTATCTGCATTTGCTGATCATGCCATTCAATAATCACTGGAGAGTGATCAGAGACTCTTGGCTGCAAGAAATTAGATTCAGTCATAGGCCACTTTTGGATCCATAGTTGGTTTATTAATACTCTATCCAGCTTGCAATAGATTGTGTTATCACCAAATTGCTTGTTATTCCAAGTGTAAAAGCATCCATTATATTTAATATCATCTAATTGACAGAAGTTTACACAATCATTAAAATCTTGGAGATCAGAACAGTCCACAGGATTTCCTCCAAGCTTTTCTTGAGATACACGAAAAGTATTAAAGTCACCAATGATGAGCCAGGGGACAATAATGATAGAGCTAATACCATTCATAACCTTCCATAACTCCTTCCTATCTGTAGCATCATTTGAGGCATACACCAAAGTGGCAAAAAATTCATCCTGATTTTTCCTTATCTGTGTGAGATCCTCAATTTTACCCAATTTATTTATGCAACAATATTTTTATTTTTAATATATTTATTTTAAGAATAATTTAATAGGAATTATTATAAAAAGAATTGGTTTGGTTATGTACATATATGTATATGGCGTTAACTATATATATATATATATACATATAAAGGTAAATTTTTATTTAATAAATTAGGAAATTATTTTTGGGATAGAAATATTTGATAAATATATTTTTATCTTAGAAAAAAATAGTATTGGAATGCTTTTTAGCAAAGGTTTTGATAAAAATGTGAATTTTCAAAGTTATAGTGTTATAACTTCAAAAATTCATATCTTTTTAACCGTAAGTCAGAAAATTACAAATGATATGTCCAAACAATCGTATTGAAGTTTAGAATTTGAATTTGTGAAAATAAAATTTTTATTAGGAAGCCTGCAAAAAAAAATATATCTGTACAGTATAAGTACGAATTTCTATGTTTTAAGCTTGGAAAAATTATTTTAAAGCCTAGAATTAATTATTGGACCTCAAAATATTTTTATTTTTATATTCATATATTTATTTAAAAGCTTATTGGCTGCACCATCCAGATTATTTTATTTTCCTATGTAACACCCCTAATTTTCGTCTCCCCGATAATAGAAAATTAATAATAAAAGTTTTATTATTAATTTATATGGTTTTCCAATTTTATGTTTTGTATTTAATTAGCCGGAAATATAAAAATAAATTGAAATATTTTTATATGGCAAATAAATGCAAAATATAAGAGTGTCGTGTCGTGATGCATGATGCCCCTCCATGTCTATAAAAGCTCATCAACCTTCCTAAGCTAGGAATTTTGCTCAATCTTGCTTCTGTTGACATAGTTAGGGTTTCGAATTTATCCTCTTCGATTCTCTTTCAATTCTGAGTGTTAAGGCTTGAGTGATACACGAATACAAAGCTCACATCACGAGCTTTGTATAGACATAAAAATCGTGAGGATTGAGTGAGTGTGTTGGGAGAATTGGAGCTGAGAAGTTGGAGTTTGTTCTGTCAAAGTGTTGCTTGGAGCTTACTTTGAACTTGATTTCTGGTAAGCTCACAAATCCTTGAGTCTCAAATTCGGTTTCCTTAGTTAGATTATGTGGCATAGAGTCTAGAAAATCTAATTTCCCTAATTCTATTCTCTGTTTCATGTGTAAACCAATTCCACTTTGGTGTTGCACTCAAAATGCTCTGCATGTGATGCTTGAAGTCGGTCTGAGAAGTTTGGAGCTTTGTTCTTGTCAATTCTTGGTTGATTCACGTCTGAGAGGTAAGGGGAAGTAATTATATTCACTAGATAGAGATTAAATTCCATGAATTGTGTTAGAGAGCCACCAAGAGGCTCTATGGGCTTAGATTGAATAGGAACTTTGGTTTGGAGACCAATCCATGCTCTAAAACTGTGTTGAGCAAGTTCTATATCATGCATGCAAGCTTAAATGAACTTTACCTTATGAGTTTTATGCATATTATGCAATTTGAGGTGTTGAGTTGTTAAAATGTGCATTTTATGCATAATTGTTGGATTCTCTGTCTAATCTGTGTTTTGATATGAAATAAGTGTTGTAACACGTTTAAATGATGTTATGTTAACTCTGTGGATCCCTTGAATGGACTAGAATTAAGTAGAAATGAAAATGTTATGTGAAAACCAAGTTTCAGTGTTTTCTGCTATGAAACACTCGAGTAAAAGACAGGATACTCGAGTAAAATGTTTATGAAACAATGTAAATTGAGCAAGAACACTCGAGTATTTTGTCTGATACTCGAGTATCGTGCATGACCTGAGAACAAGTTAAGGCTAATCACTCGAGTCATTCAAGGGAACTCGAGTATTCTGGAATTGTCCATGATCACTCGAGTAACTTATGAACTACTCGAGTAAATTATTGATTTTGAAACCCAAATCCTCAGAAAGTCATGAACACTCGAGTAATCTTAAGAACACTCGAGTAATCTGGAAAAGTTGAAGAACACTCGAGTGTACTGAATTTTACTCGAGTAAATTACCCAGAACCTGAAAACACCATTTTCAATTCTGACTTAATTAATTAAGGAATTATTAATAATAGTTCAAGGGATCAAGACTTAGAGAAATTGATTAATACAAATAGATCGTTTGGTGACGGTCCTTTTTGATAAAGAAATAAGCCTAGGTGGCCTGTAAAGTATTAATCAACTTCCCTTAAGTCCAAAAGATAAAATGCATTCATTCTGGAGTTTGGATGGTAGGACGTATTTCATGTTTTGTTAAACATGTGGAGGGCCTCTGGGAGTGCCAATACGCTTGCTTGATGACACGTCATTGGTGTGGTCGGCTTAGTGGATGCCGATATGGTTATACCGTTTGGATGACGGTCCGTTTGGATGACGGTCCGTTTGGATGACGGGATATGCTAGGGTGGCATGGATTCCAAGCTTGTCGTGTACATTCTAGGTGAATGTACGAATTGTTGTATACCTAGGAATACAACGCACTGTTGAGTGCTGGGTTGTCACGGATGGACGTTAGAGAGTGACATAGTATGATGAAGATAGGCTTGAGAGCTAAAGTCATGCATCATGCCACTCATTTAAATTAATTGTGATAAATGAAATAAGTGTGAGCATCCTATGTGCATTAATTATCTGATAAGTGATATATGTGATTGTTGTTAATTGATGCATATTTACATACTCACATTGCACAATTTATTCTCTGTTGATTATGTGTATAGAATTGCTTACCCCTATGCCCTTGTAGGTGATGTCTCGTTACATTGCTTGCATCGAGATCCGACCACTTCCTAGTGGCACATGGATCTATGAGGACCATCGTGCGGTGTTCGAGGGAGAGGTAGAGGTTACCTTCTACCACCCGAACCCGTTGATCCGATTCCGTCCTCGTAGATTTAGGATTCCCATCATATACACTATGCATGTACCCCCGTTTTACACTTACCATGGACCATCTCCCACGCGACCAGCTCGCTCTTATCATAGTTTTCGTTTTCGACCTACCCGCTCTCACCCTTTTACCTCGAGAGTCGTCCGCGAGGAGACTCCCCCTTCTGATCCGAGGAACCCAGTCAGGGTTTCACCATCACCTGACCCGGTCCCTAGTGGTAGGGAACACTCTCCCTCGGATGAGATCGAGGAGGATCCGGTGGAGGACGAGAGTGGGAGCGAGCCTGTTGTGCATTCTACTGGGAGTGATTGGAGGGACGATGATCCCTAGGTATGTGTATAGGGTATATGTTGAGGATCAGAGGATCCGATGTTGTGGAGGCTGTGGAGGATACTTTGCTGCTGCTGTGATGATGATGATGCTACTACTTGTGTTTTTGGAGACTGCTACTACTACTACCACATCTGATGCTGCCAGATCTACGTGATTACCCCTGGAGTTGTATTTTGGTTATGTATATATATATTGTAGATATACTTTTGGAATACTCTAGGGCTGTAGTTACACTGTGATGTAGATCTGTTTTTATGGACTTGTACTTCTGGGTCTTGGAGACTATCATGATGGGACTATGTATTATGACTCTTATTATATATATAAAACCTATGTTTATATTATTATCAGTTGCATAGTCCAACAATTTCCGCTTACTCTGATTTACTCTATTTAAGAGCTCGGCTATAAATATTATTTGATGGTATCAGTCTTATCGAACAAAGCATGGGTAACTTTACTTACTTGTATGATACAAAGATGTTTCCAAAGAGCGAATGTTACCCTATTTGTGAAAAGGTTTTAGAGATCGCCGGACTCGATACAAATGTTTTGAAATGGTTTAGAGCTTATTCTCCAAGAATTCCAAATGACGATTTGTGCACCTGCTTTAAAAGAAAATTTTATTTCAGTTATTTTCTTAACACTCACAAGTCCATATATTATCCAATATAATAGCTTAAATACTATATTATATTTGGGTAATTCGGAAGGGTGTCACACTGAGTGGTATCAAAGCAAAAAGTCAGATCCTGTAGTAGTGGAAGTAGTTCAGAAAGGTAGTCATCAACATCAAGCAGGTATCTCCAAAGCATTTATATTACTTTGAATGTTATTATTTTTGCTTGTTGAGGTTTAAATACCCTTGATTTGTTTGTATCTTGTCTCTTTTGAGTACAACACGCAATTGATTGTAGATTTAAAAGTTTAAGATAGAGCCGTAGTATAGGTGGTGTAATGGAAGTTTCTTTAGTTCAACATATGTGACCATAAGCCCATAGCGCAGGTCTAATATGGCAACTAGAAACCAAAATCACACCAACGCGATGCTAGAACGAATCACCACGGTGTTGGAAGCTATGCAACGGCAGTCTCAGCAACCATCTCAACCGGTTAACCCACCTCATCAGTGTAATGTGGGTAACGCTGAGGCGAAGACTTTGGCTGATTTTAGGAGTTGTAATCCACCAAAGTTCGAAGGAGGATTTAAGCCGGAAGAAGCAAATAAGTGGATTCACACTATGGACAAGATTCTGAGGACGTTGGAGTGTTCGGATGCTCGAAAGGTGGCGTATGCAACTTATATGTTAGAGGATGAAGCTGAGAATTGGTGGAATCACACGATGCAGCTTCTGCAATATGAAGGAAGGGATGTAAGTTGGGGAGTATTCATGGAGAAGTTTCTCCAAAAGTATTTCCCTGAGGACTTGAGAAGAAAGAAGGAAGTGGAGTTCTTGCAGCTGAAGCAAGGGAACATGAGTGCGGGTGAGTACGCAGCTAAGTTCGAGGAACTGATGAAGTACTCTCCATACTATCAGAACAATCCAGATGAGAGGAGTGAATGCATTAAGTTTGAAGGAGGCTTGAGGCCAAAGTTGAAGTCGATTTTCAGCTACCAGCGGATTCAAAGCTTTCCTGCACTTGTGGATATGTGTAGGATGTATGAAGATGATACAAAGGCTGAGGAGGTGCAAGTCTTGGAAAAGAAGGACAATCAGAGCTATGGACCACAAAGACGTAAGGGTTTCAACAATCGAGGCAAGGGTCTGTATGATCGTAGAGGGAAAGGCAAGGGCAAAGCTGGTGGTCCTGAGGGAAGGAATTATCGGAGCGAGGCTCCATTCTGCGACAAGTGCAAGCGCAATCACTATGGCCGTGTGTGTTGGGGGACAAGTGGTTGCTTTAACTGTGGGAAGTCGGGGCATTTTGCAAGGGACTGCAAGGAACCGGCCAAAGCCAACTCAAGGGGAACTGCTGATAGACCTATGGCTCAAGGAAGAGTTTTCACCCTTAGCGGTGTCGAAGCAAGTTGGCCTTCTGATCTGGTGCAAGGTAAATACTTGCTTAATGGTCAGTTTTGTCATGTTTTGTTTGACTCTGGTGCAACGCATTCATTCGTTTCGTATGAATGTGCAAACCGGTTAGGCTTGATTATGTCTGAAATGCCTTATACTCTCAAAGTAGAAACCCCTACCAATGCTCCTGTAATTGTTTCTAGAGCATGTCTTAACTGTTGTATAGAAGTGTTAGGACAAACCTCTAAAGTAGATTTGATCTGCTTACCCTTGGCACAACTAGATGTGATCTTGGGAATGGACCGGTTAAGTCAAAACCAAGTGATCATTGATTGTGATAGAAAAGTAGTGACCTATAGAAGCCCAAAACCCTCAGGCTACGTGTGCCTGTTCAACTCTGAGGTGGAGGAGAATGGTCCAAGGATGGAAGAGATCCCTATTGTCAGAGACTTTCCGGAAGTTTTTGCTGACGAGATTCCTGGTTTGCCACCAAGAAGAGAAATTGAATTTGGTATCGATCTAGTTCCGGGAGCCGGTCCAATTTCTATCGCTCCCTATAGAATGGCACCACCGGAAATGGCAGAAATGAAGAAGCAGATTGAGGAACTACTACAGAAGCAGATGATTCGACCAAGTGTGTCACCTTGGGGTGCTCCGGTTTTGTTTGTCAAGAAGAAAGATGGTAGTATGAGGATGTGCATTGACTACCGGCAGCTGAATAAGGTCACCATCAAGAACAAGTATCCGTTGCCGAGGATAGATGATCTTATGGATCAAGTTCGTGGAGCTTCAGTATTTTCCAAGATTGATTTGAGGTCAGGATACCATCAAATCAGGATTAGAGAAGAGGATATCTCTAAGACTGCATTTCGATCCCGATACGGGCATTATGAGTATGTTGTGATGCCGTTCAGATTGACTAATGCACCAGCTGTCTTTATGGACTACATGAATCGAATCTTTAGACCTTATTTAGATTCATCCGTGATTGTGTTCATAGATGATATCCTTATTTATTCCAAGAGCCCGGAGGAGCATGCTGAACACTTGAGGATGGTGTTGAGCATCCTAAAGGAGAAGCAATTGTACGCCAAACTTACAAAATGTGAGTTCTGGCTGAAGGAGGTTAAGTTCTTGGGGCATGTGATTTCAGACAAAGGAATAGCCGTTGATCCGACGAAAGTGAGTTCGGTTTTGCAATGGGAGCAACCAAAGTCGGTCACGGAGGTGAGAAGCTTTCTTGGTTTGGCTGGGTACTATAGAAGGTTTATAGAGGGTTTCTCGAAGATCGCACTGCCTTTGACGAAGTTGACTCAGAAAGATCAACCATTCCTTTGGGATGAGAAGTGTGAAAGGAGTTTTCGGGAACTGAAGGAAAGGTTGACATCGTCTCTGGTATTGATTCTGCCCGATACACAGAAGAGCTTTGATGTGTACTGTGATGCGTCGAAACAAGGCCTTGGGTGCGTTTTGATGCAAGAAGGGCAAGTCGTCGCCTATGCCTCGAGACAGCTAAAAGTTCATGAAATGAACTATCCAACCCATGATCTGGAGCTGGCAGCTGTGATGTTTGCGTTAAAGATCTGGAGGCACTATCTCTATGGCACTATGTTCCGGGTGTTCAGTGACCATAAGAGTTTAAAGTACCTCTTCGATCAAAAGGAGTTGAATATGAGGCAGCGTCGATGGATGGAGTTTTTGAAAGATTATGAGTTCGAGATCCATTACCATCCGGGGAAGGCCAATGTTGTGGCAGATGCATTGAGTAGAAAGGCAATGCACATCAGTGCAATGATGGTCAGAGAAGCTACACTGATAGAGGAGTTCCGGGATTTGAGTCTGACGATGCAAGTGGAGCCGACAAGTATCAAGATGGGGATGCTGCAGATTGCTAATGAGTTTCTGCAAAGGATTCGGGAATTGCAACACAAGGATGAGAAGCTTATGGAAAAGAAGAAATGGATGGAAGAAGGCAAGGAATTGGAATTCCAAGAAGGGAAGGATGGAATTTTGCATTTTATGACAAGGATATGTGTCCCTGCTGACTTGGAAGTAAGGAGAATGATTCTGGATGAAGCGCATAAAAGTAAGATGAGTATGCATCCGGGAGCTACCAAAATGTACAAGGACTTAAAGAAGCTATTTTGGTGGCCTGGTTTGAAAAAGGACGTAGCTGAGTATGTGGCATGCTATTTGGTGTGTCAAAAGGCGAAAGTGGAACATCAAAGGCCAGGAGGAGAGTTACTTTCCTTGGAAGTTCCCGTGTGGAAATGGGATAGCATCTCGATGGATTTTGTGTCGGGATTGCCAAGGACAGCCACTGGTCATGATGCAATTTGGGTGATCGTGGATCGTCTCACCAAGTCGGCGCATTTTATTCCTATTAACATGCGCTACTCGTTGGAAAAGCTTACCCAGTTGTACATCAAAGAAGTTGTTCGTCTGCACGGTGTACCATCAAGCATTGTGTCAGATCGTGATCCGAGGTTTACATCGAAGTTTTGGGAAGATCTGCATAGAGCCTTGGGTTCAAGATTGAAACTGAGTTCTGCATACCATCCTCAGACTGATGGCCAAATGGAGAGGACTATTCAGTCATTGGAGGACATTCTACGAGCCTGTGTCTTGGAAGGTCAAGGGAATTGAGAGCAGATGTTGTCGCTCGTGGAGTTTACTTACAACAACAGTTACCATACGAGCATTGGAATGGCACCATTTGAAGCTTTGTATGGGAGAAAGTGTCAGACGCCGTTATGCTGGTTTCAAGTGGGGGAGAATTCTCTGGTTGGACCAGATTTTGTGCAAGAGACCACGGAACAGATCAAGATGATACAAGAAAAGATGAGGGCAGCTCAAAGTAGGCAGAAAAGCTATGCTGATAGAAGAAGGAAACCTTTAGAATTCGCCGAAGGAGACCATGTATTTATTAAAATAGTACCAACCAAAGGTGTTAGTAGAGCCTTAAAAACTCAGAAACTATCATCTAAGTTTATTGGTCCCTATCAAATCCTCAAAAGAGTCGGCCCAGTAGCTTATCAGTTAGCCCTACCTCCGTCATTAGCTAACCTCCATAATGTATTTCATGTGTCTCAATTAAAGAAATATGTCCATGACCCCACCATTGTCCTTAGAATCCAACCTGATGACTTAGAAGTTCATGAGAATCTAACCTTCAAAGCTGTGCCAGTCCGCATTGAAGATCGAAGGATCAAACAGCTTAGAAGGAAAGATATTCGTCTGGTCAAAGTCGTCTGGGTTTGTGGAGATGTGATAGAATCATCTTGGGAATTAGAGGATAAGATGCGTCAGGATTATCCTGACTTGTTTGTATGAGTGAATTTAGGGGACGAAATTCCTTGTAAGTGGGGGAGTACTATAACACCCCAAAATTTTAATCCCCGATTAATGAAATGTTAATTATAAATTAATTTATAATTAATTATTTCCATATTAATCCTTGATTAAAATATGTGTTCATATAGTTGGTATATGTGTGTGAATTAATTTAATAAATATAATAATGTATAAAATAGGAGTTTTGCATATTAGTCCCTGGGTAGGGACCTAGAAGCAATTATAGGAAAGGTTTTGGAGGGAAAGTAAATAAAATAATTATTTTTAAAAATCTGGGCAAAACACTCGAGTATTATTCTGAATACTCGAGTATTCTGGGTCAATCTGCACGAGTGAGTGCGTTTGATGAGTCACCATGAACGAGTCCCCTCCGTTGACACGAATACTCCGTCGTCAACAGCTCAAGAGTGTCGTGTCGTGATGCATGATGCCCCTCCATGTCTATAAAAGCTCATCAACCTTCCTAAGCTAGGAATTTTGCTCAATCTTGCTTGTGTTGACATAGTTAGGGTTTCGAATTTATCCTCTTCGATTCTCTTTCAATTCTGAGTGTTAAGGCTTGAGTGATACACGAATACAAAGCTCACATCACGAGCTTTGTATAGACATAAAAATCGTGAGGATTGAGTGAGTGTGTTGGGAGAATTGGAGCTGAGAAGTTGGAGTTTGTTCTGTCAAAGTGTTGCTTGGAGCTTACTTTGATCTTGATTTCTGGTAAGCTCACAAATCCTTGAGTCTCAAATTCGGTTTCCTTAGTTAGATTATGTGGCATAGAGTCTAGAAAATCTAATTTCCCTAATTCTATTCTCTGTTTCATGTGTAAACCAATTCCACTTTGGTGTTGCACTCAAAATGCTCTGCATGTGATGCTTGAAGTCAGTCTGAGAAGTTTGGAGCTTTGTTCTTGTCAATTCTTGGTTGATTCACGTCTGACAGGTAAGGGGAAGTAATTATATTCACTAGATAGAGATTAAATTCCATGAATTGTGTTAGAGAGCCACCAAGAGGCTCTATGGGCTTAGATTGAATAGGAACTTTGGTTTGGAGACCAATCCATGCTCTAAAACTGTGTTGAGCAAGTTCTATATCATGCATGCAAGCTTAAATGAACTTTACCTTATGAGTTTTATGCATATTATGCAATTTGAGGTGTTGAGTTGTTAAAATGTGCATTTTATGCATAATTGTTGGATTCTCTATCAAATCTGTGTTTTGATATGAAATAAGTGTTGTAACACGTTTAAATGATGTTATGTTAACTCAGTGGATCCCTGGAATGGACTAGAATTAAGTAGAAATGAAAATGTTATGTGAAAACCAAGTTTCAGTGTTTTCTGCTATGAAACTCTCGAGTAAAAGACAGGATACTTGAGTAAAATGTTTATGAAACAATGTAAATTGAGCAAGAACACTCGAGTATTTTGTCTGATACTCGAGTATCGTGCATGACCTGAGAACAAGTTAAGGCTAATCACTCGAGTCATTCAAGGGAACTCGAGTATTCTAGAAATGTCCATGATCACTCGAGTAACCTATGAACTACTCGAGTAAATTATTGATTTTGAAACCCAAATCCTCAGAAAGTCATGAACACTCGAGTAATCTTAAGAACACTCGAGTAATCTGGAAAAGTTGAAGAACACTCGAGTGTACTGAATTTTACTCGAGTAAATTACCCAGAACCTGAAAACACCATTTTCAATTCTGACTTAATTAATTAAGGAATTATTAATAATAGTTCAAGGGATCAAGACTTAGAGAAATTGATTAATACAAATAGATCGTTTGGTGACGGTCCTTTTTGATAAAGAAATAAGCCTAGGTGGCCTGTAAAGTATTAATAAACTTCCCTTAAGTCCAAAAGATAAAATGCATTCATTCTGGAGTTTGGATGGTAGGATGTATTTCATGTTTTGTTAAACATGTGGAGGGCCTCTGGGAGTGCCAATACGCTTGCTTGATGACACGTCGTTGGCGTGGTCGGCTTAGTGGATGCCGATATGGTTATACCGTTTGGATGACGGTCCGTTTGGATGACGGGATATGCTCGGGTGGCATGGATTCCAAGCTTGTCGTGTACATTCTAGGTGAATGTACGAATTGTTGTATACCTAGGAATACAACGCACTGTTGAGTGCTGGGTTGTCAGGGATGGACGTCAGAGAGTGACATAGTATGATGAAGATAGGCTTGAGAGCTAAAGTCATGCATCATGCCACTCATTTAAATTAATTGTGATAAATGAAATAAGTGTGAGCATCCTATGTGCATTAATTAACTGCTAAGTGATATATGTGATTGTTGTTAATTGATGCATATTTACATACTCACATTGCACAATTTATGCTCTGTTGATTATGTGTATAGAATTGCTTACCCCTATGCCCTTGTAGGTGATGTCTCGTTACATTGCTTGCATCGAGATCCGGCCACTTCCTAGTGGCACATGGATCTATGAGGACCATCGTGCGGTGTTCGAGGGAGAGGTAGAGGTTACCTTCTACCACCCGAACCCGTTGATCCGATTCCGTCCTCGTAGATTTAGGATTCCCATCATATACACTATGCATGTACCCTCGTTTTACACTTACCATGGACCATCTCCCACGCGACCAGCTCGCTCTTATCACAGTTTTCGTTTTCGACCTACCCGCTCTCACCCTTTTACCTCGAGAGTCGTCCGCGAGGAGACTCCCCCTTCTGATCCGAGGAACCCAGTCAGGGTTTCACCATCACCTGACCCGGTCCCCAGTGGTAGGGAACACTCTCCCTCGGATGAGATCGAGGAGGATCCGGTGGAGGACGAGAGTGGGAGCGAGCCTGTCGTGCATTCTACTGGGAGTGATTGGAGGGACGATGATCCCTAGGTATGTGTATAGGGTATATGATGAGGATCAGAGGATCCGATGTTGTGGAGGCTGTGGAGGATACTTTGCTGCTGCTGTGATGATGATGATGCTACTACTTGTGTTTTTGGAGACTGCTACTACTACTACCACATCTGATGCTGCCAGATCTACGTGATTACCCCTGGAGTTGTATTTTGGTTATGTATATATATTGTAGATATACTTTTGGAATACTCTAGGGTTGTAGTTACACTGTGATGTAGATCTGTTTTTATGGACTTGTACTTCTGGGTCTTGGAGACTATCATGATGGGACTATGTATTATGACTCTTATTATATATATAAAACCTATGTTTATATTATTATCAGTTGCATAGTCCAACAATTTCCGCTTACTCTGATTTACTCTATTTAAGAGCTCGGCTATAAATATTATTTGATGGTATCAGTCTTATCGAACAAAGCATGGGTAACTTTACTTACTTGTATGATACAGAGATGTTTCCAAAGAGCGAATGTTACCCTATTTGTAAAAAGGTTTTAGAGATCGCCGAACTCGATACAAATGTTTTGAAATGGTTTAGAGCTTATTCTCCAAGAATTCCAAATGACGATTTGTGCACCCGCTTTAAAAGAAAATTTTATTTCAGTTATTTTCTTAACACTCACAAGTCCATATATTATCCAATATAATAGCTTAAATACTATATTATATTTGGGTAATTCGGAAGGGTGTCACACTGAGTGGTATCAAGGAAAAAAGTCAGATCCTGTAGTAGTGGAAGTAGTTCAGAAAGGTAGTCATCAACATCAAGCAGGTATCTCCAAAGCATTTATATTACTTTGAATGTTATTATTTTGGCTTGTTGAGGTTTAAATACCCTTGATTTGTTTGTATCTTGTCTCTTTTGAGTACAACACGCAATTGATTGTAGATTTAAAAGTTTAAGATAGAGCCGTAGTATAGGTGGTGTAATGGAAGTTTCTTTAGTTCAACATATGTGACCATAAGCCCATAGCGCAGGTCTAATATGGCAACTAGAAACCAAAATCACCCCAACGCGATGCTAGAACGAATCACCACGGTGTTGGAAGCTATGCAACGGCAGTCTCAGCAACCATCTCAACCGGTTAACCCGCCTCATCAGTGTAATGTGGGTAACGCTGAGGCGAAGACTTTGGCTGATTTTAGGAGTTGTAATCCACCAAAGTTCGAAGGAGGATTTAAGCCGGAAGAAGCAAATAAGTGGATTCACACTATGGACAAGATTCTGAGGACGTTGGAGTGTTCGGATGCTCGAAAGGTGGCGTGTGCAACTTATATGTTAGAGGATGAAGCTGAGAATTGGTGGAATCACACGATGCAGCTTCTGCAATATGAAGGAAGGGATGTAAGTTGGGGACTATTCATGGAGAAGTTTCTCCAAAAGTATTTCCCTGAGGACTTGAGAAGGAAGAAGGAAGTGAAGTTCTTGCAGCTGAAGCAAGGGAACATGAGTGCGGGTGAGTAAGAAACTAAGTTCGAGGAACTGATGAAGTACTCTCCATACTATCAGAACAATCCAGATGAGAGGAGTAAATGCATTAAGTTTGAAGGAGGCTTGAGGCCAAAGTTGAAGTCGATTTTTAGCTACCAGCGGATTCAAAGCTTTCCTGCACTTGTGGATATGTGTAGGATGTATGAAGATGATACAAAGGCTGAGGAGGTGCAAGTCTTGGAAAAGAAGGACAATCAGAGCTATGGACCACAAAGACGTAAGGGTTTCAACAATCGAGGCAAGGGTCTGTATGATCGTAGAGGGAAAGGCAAGGGCAAAGCTGGTGGTCCTGAGGGAAGGAATTATCGGAGCGAGGCTCCATTCTGCGACAAGTGCAAGCGCAATCACTATGGCCGTGTGTGTTGGGACAAGTGGTTGCTTTAACTGTGGGAAGTCGGGGCATTTTTCAAGGGACTGCAAGGAACCGGCCAAAGCCAAGTCAAGGGGAACTGCTGATAGACCTATGGCTCAAGGAAGAGTTTTCACCCTTAGCGGTGTGGAAGCAAGTTGGTCTTCTGATCTGGTGCAAGGTAAATACTTGCTTAATGGTCAGTTTCGTCATGTTTTGTTTGACTCTGGTGCAACGCATTCATTCGTTTCGTATGAATGTGTAAACCGGTTAGGCTTGATTATGTCTGAAATGCCTTATACTCTCAAAGTAGAAACCCCTACCAATGCTCCTGTAATTGTTTCTAGAGCATGTCTTAACTGTTGTATAGAAGTGTTAGGACAAACCTCTAAAGTAGATTTGATCTGCTTACCCTTGGCACAACTAGATGTGATCTTGGGAATGGACTGGTTAAGTCAAAACCAAGTGATCATTGATTGTGATAGAAAAGTAGTGACCTATAGAAGCCCAAAACCCTCAGGCTACGTGTGCCTGTTCAACTCTGAGGTGGAGGAGAATGGTCCAAGGATGGAAGAGATCCCTATTGTCAGAGACTTTCCGGAAGTTTTTTCTGACGAGATTCCTGGTTTGCCACCAAGAAGAGAAATTGAATTTGGTATCGATCTAGTTCCGCGAGCCGGTCCAATTTCTATCGCTCCCTATAGAATGGCACCACCGGAAATGGCAGAAATGAAGAAGCAGATTGAGGAACTACTACAGAAGCAGATGATTCGACCAAGTGTGTCACCTTGGGGTGCTCCGGTTTTGTTTGTCAAGAAGAAAGATGGTAGTATGAGGATGTGCATTGACTACCGGCAGCTGAATAAGGTCACCATCAAGAACAAGTATCCGTTGCCGAGGATAGATGATCTTATGGATCAAGTTCGTGGAGCTTCAGTATTTTCCAAGATTGATTTGAGGTCAGGATACCATCAAATCAGGATTAGAGAAGAGGATATCTCTAAGACTGCATTTCGATCCCGATACGGGCATTATGAGTATGTTGTGATGCCGTTCAGATTGACTAATGCACCAGCTGTCTTTATGGACTACATGAATCGAATCTTTAGACCTTATTTAGATTCATCCGTGATTGTGTTCATAGATGATATCCTTATTTATTCCAAGAGCCCGGAGGAGCATGCTGAACACTTGAGGATGGTGTTGAGCATCCTAAAGGAGAAGCAATTGTACGCCAAACTAAAAAAATGTGAGTTCTGGCTGAAGGAGATTAAGTTCTTGGGGCATGTGATTTCAGACAAAGGAATAGCCGTTGATCCGACAAAAGTGAGTTCGGTTTTGCAATGGGAGCAACCAAAGTCGGTCACGGAGGTGAGAAGCTTTCTTGGTTTGGCTGGGTACTATAGAAGGTTTATAGAGGGTTTCTCGAAGATCGCACTGCCTTTGACGAAGTTGACTCGGAAAGATCAACCATTCCTTTGGGATGAGTGCGAACTGAAGGAAAGGTTGACATCGTCTCCAGTATTGATTCTGCCCGATACACAGAAGAGCTTTGATGTGTACTGTGACGCGTCGAAACAAGGCCTTGGGTGCGTTTTGATGCAAGAAGGGCAAGTCGTCGCCTATGCCTCGAGACAGCTAAAAGTTCATGAAATGAACTATCCAACCCATGATCTGGAGCTGGCAGCTGTGGTGTTTGCGTTAAAGATCTGGAGGCACTATCTCTATGGCACTACGTTCCGGGTGTTTAGTGACCATAAGAGTTTAAAGTACCTCTTCGATCAAAAGGAGTTGAATATGAGGCAGCGTCGATGGATGGAGTTTTTGAAAGATTATGATTTCGAGCTCCATTACCATCCGGGGAAGGCCAATGTTGTGGCACATGCATTGAGTAAAAAGGCAATGCACATCAGTGCAATGATGGTCAGAGAAGCTGCACTGATAGAGGAGTTCCGGGATTTGAGTCTGACGATGCAAGTGGAGCCGACAAGTGTCAAGATGGGGATGCTGCAGATTGCTAATGAGTTTCTGCAAAGGATTCGGGAATTGCAACACAAGGATGAGAAGCTTATGGAAAAGAAGAAATGGATGGAAGAAGGCAAGGAATTGGAATTCCAAGAAGGGAAGGATGGAATTTTGCGTTTTAAGACAAGGATATGTGTCCCTGCTGACTTGGAAGTAAGAAGAATGATTCTGGATGAAGCGCATAAAAGTAAGATGAGTATGCATCCGGGAGCTACCAAAATGTACCAGGACTTAAAGAAGCTATTTTGGTGGCCTGGTTTGAAAAAGGACGTAGCTGAGTATGTGGCATGCTGTTTGGTGTGTCAAAAGGCGAAAGTGGAACATCAAAGGCCCGGAGGAGAGTTACTTTCCTTGGAAGTTCCCGTGTGGAAATGGGATAGAATCTCGATGGATTTTGTGTCGGGATTGCCAAGGACAGCCACTGGTCATGATGCAATTTGGGTGATCGTGGATCGTCTCACCAAGTCGGCGCATTTTATTCCTATTAACATGTGCTACTCGTTGGAAAAGCTTACCCAGTTGTACATCAAAGAAGTTGTTCGTCTGCACGGTGTACCATCAAGCATTGTGTCAGATTGTGATCCGAGGTTTACATCGAAGTTTTGGGAAGATCTGCATAGAGCCTTGGGTTCAAGATTGAAACTGAGTTCTGCATACCATCCTCAGACTGATGGCCAAACGGAGAGGACTATTCAGTCATTGGAGGACATTCTACGAGCCTGTGTCTTGGAAGGTCAAGGGAATTGAGAGCAGATGTTGCCGCTCGTGGAGTTTACTTACAACAACAGTTACCATACGAGCATTGGAATGGCACCATTTGAAGCTTTGTATGGGAGAAAGTGTCAGACGCCGTTATGCTGGTTTCAAGTGCGGGAGAATTCTCTGGTTGGACCAGATTTTGTGCAAGAGACCACAGAACAGATCAAGATGATACAAGAAAAGATGAGGGCAGCTCAAAGTAGGCAGAAAAGCTATGCTGTTAGAAGAAGGAAACCTTTAGAATTCGCCGAAGGAGACCATGTATTTATTAAAATAGTACCAACCAAAGGTGTTAGTAGAGCCTTAAAAACTCAGAAACTATCATCTAAGTTTATTGGTCCCTATCAAATCCTCAAAAGAGTCGGCCCAGTAGCTTATCAGTTAGCCCTGCCTCCGTCATTAGCTAACCTCCATAATGTATTTCATGTGTCTCAATTAAAGAAATATGTCCATGACCCCACCATTGTCCTTAGAATCCAACCTGATGACTTAGAAGTTCATGAGAATCTAACCTTCAAAGCTGTGCCAGTCCGCATTGAAGATCGAAGGATCAAACAGCTTAGAAGGAAAGATATTCGTCTGGTCAAAGTCGTCTGGGTTTGTGGAGATGTGATAGAATCATCTTGGGAATTAGGGGATAAGATGCGTCAGCATTATCCTGACTTGTTTGTATGAGTGAATTTCGGGGACGAAATTCCTTTTAAGTGGGGGAGTAGTGTAACACCCCAAAATTTTAATCCCCGATTAATGAAATGTTAATTATAAATTAATTTATAATTAATTATTTCCATATTAATCCTTGATTAAAATATGTGTTCATATAGTATGTATATGTGTGTGAATTAATTTAATAAATATAATAATGTATAAAATAGGAGTTTTGCATATTAGTCCCTGGGTAGGGACCTAGAAGCAATTATAGGAAAGGTTTTGGAGGGAAAGTAAATAAAATAATTATTTTTCAAAATCTGGGCAAAACACTCGAGTATTCTGGGTCAATTTGCACGAGTGAGTGCGTTTGACGAGTCACCATGAACGAGTTCCCTCCGTTGACACAAATACTCCGTCGTCAACAGCTCAAGAGTGTCGTGTCGTGATGCATGATGCCCCTCCATGTCTATAAAAGCTCATCAACCTTCCTAAGCTAGGAATTTTGCTCAATCTTGCTTGTGTTGACATAGTTAGGGTTTCGAATTTATCCTCTTCAATTCTCTTTCAATTCTGAGTGTTAAGGCTTGAGTGATACACGAATACAAAGCTCACATCACGAGCTTTGTATAGACATAAAAATCGTGAGGATTGAGTGAGTGTGTTGGGAGAATCGGAGCTGAGAAGTTGGAGTTTGTTCTGTCAAAGTGTTGCTTGGAGCTTACTTTGATCTTGATTTCTGGTAAGCTCCAAAATCCTTGAGTCTCAAATTCGGTTTCCTTAGTTAGATTATGTGGCATAGAGTCTAGAAAATCTAATTTCCCTAATTCTATTCTCTGTTTCATGTGTAAACCAATTCCACTTTGGTGTTGCACTCAAAATGCTCTGCATGTGATGCTTGAAGTCGGTCTGAGAAGTTTGGAGCTTTGTTCTTGTCAATTCTTGGTTGATTCACGTCTGAGAGGTAAGGGGAAGTAATTATACTCACTAGATAGAGATTAAATTCCATGAATTGTGTTAGAGAGCCACCAAGAGGCTCTATGGGCTTAGATTGAATAGGAACTTTGGTTTGGAGACCAATCCATGCTCTAAAACTGTGTTGAGCAAGTTCTATATCATGCATGCAAGCTTAAATGAACTTTACCTTATGAGTTTTATGCATATTATGCAATTTGAGGTGTTGAGTTGTTAAAATGTGCATTTTATGCATAATTGTTGGATTCTCTGTCAAATCTGTGTTTTGATATGAAATAAGTGTTGTAAGACGTTTAAATGATGTTATGTTAACTCTGTGGATCCCTGGAATGGACTAGAATTAAGTAGAAATGAAAATGTTATGTGAAAACCAAGTTTCAGTGTTTTCTGCTATGAAACACTCGAGTAAAAGACAGGATACTCGAGTAAAATGTTTATGAAACAATGTAAATTGAGCAAGAACACTCAAGTATTTTGTCTGATACTCGAGTATCGTGCATGACCTTAGAACAAGTTAAGGCTAATCACTCGAGTCATTCAAGGGAACTCGAGTATTCTGGAAATGTCCATGATCACTTGAGTAACCTATGAACTACTCGAGTAAATTATTGATTTTGAAACCCAAATCCTCAGAAAGTCATGAACACTCGAGTAATCTTAAGAACACTCGAGTAATCTGGAAAAGTTGAAGAACACTCGAGTGTACTGAATTTTACTCGAGTAAATTACCCAGAACTTGAAAACACCATTTTCAATTCTGACTTAATTAATTAAGGAATTATTAATAATAGTTCAAGGGATCAAGACTTAGAGAAATTGATTAATACAAATAGATCGTTTGGTGACGGTCCTTTTTGATAAAGAAATAAGCCTAGGTGGCCTGTAAAGTATTAATCAACTTCCCTTAAGTCCAAAGGATAAAATGCATTCATTCTGGAGTTTGGATGGTAGGACGTATTTCATGTTTTGTTAAACATGTGGAGGGCCTCTGGGAGTGCCAATACGCTTGCTTGATGACACGTCATTGGCGTGGTCGGCTTAGTGGATGCCGATATGGTTATACCGTTTGGATGACGGTCCGTTTGGATGACGGTCCGTTTGGATGACGGGATATGCTCGGGTGGAATGGATTCCAAGCTTGTCGTGTACATTCTAGGTGAATGTACGAATTGTTGTATACCTAGGAATACAACGCACTGTTGAGTGCTGGGTTGTCACAGATGGACGTCAGAGAGTGACATAGTATGATGAAGATAGGCTTGAGAGCTAAAGTCATGCATCATGCCACTCATTTAAATTAATTGTGATAAATGAAATAAGTGTGAGCATCCTATGTGCATTAATTAACTGCTAAGTGATATATGTGATTGTTGTTAATTGATGCATATTTACATACTCACATTGCACAATTTATTCTCTGTTGATTATGTGTATAGAATTGCTTACCCCTATGCCCTTGTAGGTGATGTCTCGTGACATTGCTTGCATCGAGATCCGGCCACTTCCTAGTGGCACATGGATCTATGAGGACCATCGTGCGGTGTTCGAGGGAGAGGTAGAGGTTACCTTCTACCACCCGAACCCGTTGATCCGATTCCGTCCTCGTAGAATTAGGATTCCCATCATATACACTATGCATGTACCCCCGTTTTACACTTACCATGGACCATCTCCCACGCGACCAGCTCGCTCTTATCATAGTTTTCGTTTTCGACCTACCCGCTCTCACCCTTTTACCTCGAGAGTCGTCCGCAAGGAGACTCCCCCTTCTGATCCGAGGAACCCAGTCAGGGTTTCACCATCACCTGACCCGGTCCCCAGTGGTAGGGAACACTCTCCCTCGGATGAGATCGAGGAGGATCCGGTGGAGGACGAGAGTGGGAGCGAGCCTGTTGTGCATTCTACTGGGAGTGATTGGAGGGACGATGATCCCTAGGTATGTGTATAGGGTATATGATGAGGATCAGAGGATCCGATGTTGTGGAGGCTGTGGAGGATACTTTGCTGCTGCTGTGATGATGATGATGCTACTACTTGTGTTTTTGGAGACTACTACTACTACTACCACATCTGATGCTGCCAGATCTACGTGATTACCCCTGGAGTTGTATTTTGGTTATGTATATATATTGTAGATATACTTTTGAAATACTCTAGGGCTGTAGTTACACTGTGATGTAGATCTGTTTTTATGGACTTGTACTTCTGGGTCTTGGAGACTATCATGATGGGACTATGTATTATGACTCTTATTATATATATAAAACCTATGTTTATATTATTATCAGTTGCATAGTCCAACAATTTCCGCTTACTCTGATTTACTCTATTTAAGAGCTCGGCTATAAATATTATTTGATGGTATCAGTCTTATCGAACAAAGCATGGGTAACTTTACTTACTTGTATGATACAAAGATGTTTCCAAAGAGCGAATGTTACCCTATTTGTGAAAAGGTTTTAGAGATCGCCGAACTCGATACAAATGTTTTGACATGGTTTAGAGCTTATTCTCCAAGAATTCCAAATGACGATTTGTGCACCCGCTTTAAAAGAAAATTTTATTTCAGTTATTTTCTTAACACTCACAAGTCCATATATTATCCAATATAATAGCTTAAATACTATATTATATTTGGGTAATTCGGAAGGGTGTCACAAACTGTTTAGCATTGCAATTCAGAAAAACCCTTTTTTCTTGAATTCTCTACCCAATCCAAAACACATTTAACATTGTTTTATACCTCAAAATCCATTGTTTCATCATTCAAAAGTCCAAATCACATATCCTTTTCCAATGAACATAATTTCTCTTGAAATTATTCCATCAATTTAAGGCATAAATTGTAATCTTTCCAATCTGAATTTATTGACATTATCACAACCCATATTCAGACCTTGTGTATTGAAATTAAGGCTTAGATTTGAGTAAAAACTATTAAGATTTCAGGACTGATTTATAAACTGATTTTTCTTTGAAAATCTGCAGTGTCTAACCGGTTACGAAAATCGTGTAACCGGTTAGATTATGCAGTCAGACCATTAAAATAAGAGTTTAAACAACTCATTTTCTTCCTTTCTCAAATCTAACCAAATTTCAGTATACACCAAGTTCATATGCCTTAAAATAAACATGTTTACACCCAGAAACACATTCATATTGCATGCATCAAGTTTATTGTATTAAATTGCATGAAAATCCAGATAAACACAATTTAACACAACAAAACTTAAATCAAGCACTCAAACACATAATTCAACATTTATATAGCTTGCATGCATCAATTTAAAGTTGCTCAAAACCACAGTGAGCAAGAAATTGGCCTCCAAGCCTTTGTGCTTAATAACACATAATGCCCTTTTGAGTTTTGTGAACTCAAATCCTAAATCATTTAATTTTTAGTCTAAATATAGTATAGTATAGACTTCTCCCATACCTCTAAGACGATCTTGATGAAGATTTTCACTGGATTTTAAGAGAAACCACAAACTCTCACAATTTCCCCAAGTCTGCACTCAGATTCGGTTTTCCAGCAACAGGGTCCAGAAACCACCAAAATTGACATGGAATTTGGCCAAAGAAATTGGGGAAAATAATTAGAGATTGTTCTAGGCAACATGCACTAACAAATGAGAAAGATTTGAGGCCTAGAGATTACCTGAGCTACTCAAAATCAAGGTTCCAACACAGCTTCCAGAATCAGAAAATTCTGAACTCAGTTTTCCCAACCTTCACTTCAATTGACGATTTCTCCTCACACAAAGACTCTCAGCTCACAAACTCTATATCAACACAAAGCCCTTGATGTGAGCTTTGTGAATGTGTATCACTCGCTCAACAAAATTCAGAGATGAATGAGAATTTGCCCTCACGATTTTGGAACCCCAACTCAGCCTCTTCAACAAGAATTCAGATGAGCAACCCCTAATCCATCAGAAATCCACCTATTTATAGACAAATTAGACCTCCATGCAGGGCGACGCGTGTGTTGCCACTAAATCCATGCAGTAATCGTGGCGATTACGGAGTAATTCGAGTGATTACTCATCAAAATCCACTAAACCAGTTCCTGAGTTCATCGTCTAACCGGTTACAGGGCATTACTAACCGGTTAGATCAATTCAAAATTTAAAAATTATTATTTTTAAATCTTTCCCTCCAAGAACCTTTCTAATATTGCCTTTTAGTCCTCATCCAGTGACCAAAATGCAATTTCCTTATACTTTGCATTTATTTGCCATATAAAAATATTTCCACTTATTTTTATATTTAAGGCTAATTAAATACAAAACATAAACTTAGAAAAATTCTATAAATTAATAATAAAACTTTTTATTATTAATTTCCTATTATTCGGGAGACGAAAATTAGGGGTGTTACACTACTCCCCCACTTAAAAGGAATTTCGTCCCCGAAATTCTAGATTACAAAAACAACTCCGGATACTCTTGATGCATCTTCTCCTCTAATTCCCATGTAGCTTCAGATACGTCAGCATTCTCCCAAATTACCTTGACCAAAGGTATTTCCTTTCCTCTGAGCCGCTTGACTTCACGATCTTCTATCCGAACCGGTCTGGTCTCAAAGGTCAGGTTTTCTCTCAGAGTTAGGTCATCAGGTTGGAGTTTCAGAACAACAGATGGATCATGAACATACTTTTTCAATTGCGAAACGTGAAAGACGTTATGCAAATTGGATAAAGAGGGTGGTAAAGCCAGTTGATAAGCAACAGGACCAACTCTCTTAAGAATCTGATACGGACCTATACACTTAGGCGAAAGCTTTCGGGTTCTCAAAGCTCTACTAATTCCTTTCATCGGAACTACCCGAAGGAACACATGATCGCCCTCAGAAAACTCTAATGGTTTTCTCCTCTTATCCACATAACTCTTCTGTCGACTCTGAGCCGCTTTCATCTTAGTCTGAACCATCTTGATCTTCTCAGTTGTCTGTTGTATTATTTCTGGTCCAACCATCAAGTTCTCCCCCACTTGGAACCAACATAGCGGGGTCCGACACTTCCTTCCATACAACGCCTCGAACGGTTCCATTCCAATGCTCGCATGGTAGCTATTGTTGTATGTGAATTCTGCAAGAGGTAACACTTGATCCCAGCTTCCTTGTTCTTCAAGTGCACACGCTCGCAACACATCTTCCAAAGATTGAATTGTTCTCTCCGTCTGGCCATCCATCTGTGGATGATACGCATAACTCAATTTCAACCTTGTTCCCATAGCATCATGCAAACTCTTCCAGAATTGCGATGAAAATCTCGGATCTCGGTCTGATACAATGCTCGAAGGCACTCCGTGAAGACGAACTACCTCCTTGATATAGATCTGGGTAAGCTTGTTCAAGGAATAACGCATATTTATCGGAATAAAATGCGCCGACTTTGTTAACCTATCCACAACCACCCAGATTACATCATGATTTGCTGCTGTTCTCGGCAAACCAGACACAAAATCCATTGAGATACTATCCCACTTCCACTGGGGAATCCTCAGAGGTTGCAACTGTCCTCCCGGTTTCTGATGTTCTACCTTCGATTTCTGACAAATCAAGCACGCCGCCACATATTCTGCCACATCTCTTTTCAATCCCGACCACCAAAATATCTTCTTCAAATCCTGGTACATGTTGGTCGATTCGGGATGCATACTCATCTGACTCTTATGGGCCTCATCAAGAATTAGTCTTCTAACTTCTTGATCTCTTGGTACACAAATCCTTGTCCTGAAACGAAGGATTCCATCCTGCCCTATCTTGAAATCAGGTTCCTTTCCTTCCGAACCTAGTCTCATCTTTTCCATTAACTCTTCATCTGCTCGTTGCAACTCCCGAATTCTTTCCAAGAACTCGTTTGTGATCTGCAACGTCCCCAACTTGATACTTGATGGCTCCACTTGCATCAACAAGCTCAAGTCTCTGAATTCTTCAATCAATGCTGCTTCCTTGACCATATCGCACTAACGTGGATTGCTTTTCGACTCAACGCATCTGCAACCACATTCGCTTTACCCAGATGATAATGGAGATTAAAATCATAATCCTTCAAGAACTCCATCCATCTTCTTTGCCTCATGTTCAACTCTTTCTGGTCGAACAGATATTTCAAACTCTTATGGTCACTAAATACTTGGAATGTAGTGCCATAGAGATGATGTCTCCATATCTTTAAGGCAAACACGATCGCAGCCAACTCCAAATCGTGCGTCGGGTAATTCACCTCATGATTCTTCAATTGCCTCGATGCATACGCCACTACTCTTCCTTCTTGCATCAATACACAACCCAGTCCTTGCTTAGATGCATCACAATAAACTTCAAAACTCTTGTGAGGATCAGGTAAGATTAACACAGGAGACGATGTTAACCTTTTCTTCAACTCCCGAAAACTAACTTTGCATCGATCGTCCCACACAAAGGGTTGATCCTTCCGAGTCAACTTGGGCAAAGGCAATGCAATCTTAGAAAATCCTTCTATGAATCGACGATAGTATCCAGCCAGCCCTAAGAAACTTCTCACCTCCGTCACCGCCTTAGGCTATTCCCAACTTAGCACTGAACTTACCTTCGCTAGATCCACCGCAATTCCCTCCTTAGAGATTACATGCCCCAGAAACTTCACTTCATTCAACGAAAACTCACACTTCGTAAGTTTGGCATATAATTGCTTCTCCTTCAGGACCTTTAACACAATCCTGAGATGCTTTTCATGTTCTTCCGGATTTTTAGAATAGACCAAAATATCGTCAATGAATACCACCACAAACAAATCCAAATATGGTCTAAATATCCGGTTCATATAATCCATGAAAATAGCAGGTGCATTTGTCAATCCGAACGACATCACAACATACTCAGAATGACCGTATCGCGATCGAAATGCAGTCTTTGGTACATCCTCCTCCTTTATCCTGATCTGATGATAACCCGATCTCAGATCAATCTTGGAGAATACTGCGGCTCCCCTCACTTGATCCATAAGGTCATCAATCCTTGGCAAAGGATACTTATTCTTAATAGTGACCTTATTCAGCTGTCTGTAATCCACACACATCCTCATACTTCCATCTTTCTTATTTACGAACAATAATGGAGCTCCCCAAGGTGAAACGCTTGGCCTGATCATCTGTTTCTGCAACAGCTCCTCGATTTGCTTCTTCATTTCTGTCATTTCTGGTGGTGCCATCCTATAAGGAGCAATAGAGATGGGACCAGCTCCAGGGACTAAATCGATCCCAAACTCTATCTCTCTCTTCGGAGGTAATCCTGGTATCTCCTCAGGAAATACTTCCGGAAATTCCCTCACTACTGGAATTTCTTCGATCGACATCGACTCTTCTTCTCCAGAGGCCGAGAATAAACACATATAACCCTCCGGTTCAAGGGTCTTATATTGAATTGTCTTTTCCTCACAATTGATGATCACTTGGTTCTTCATCAACCAATCCATTCCCAAGATCACATCCAATTGTAAGTTAGGAAGACAAACCAAATCTACCTGGGATGAACGACCCATAACTTCTACATTACACCCTAAACAGGCTTTAGCGGTGTAGATCGATATTCCCGTAGGGGTATCTATACTAAGATAGCAGGGTGAATCAGAAACAATAAGATTCAGCCTACTCACACATTCAGGGGAAACAAAAGAATGTGTAGCTCCAGAATCAAACATGATTTTGCAAGGTTGATTATTGAGCAGAAAATTACCTTGCACGAGATTCGGGGTTTGGGTTGCTTCACTACCACTTAGGGAAAATACTCGTCCTTGTACCACAGGCTTTCTAGCAGATCCCTTTGCATCTCCCTTTGCAGATTCCTTACATTCACGGGCAAAGTGACCTTGCTTCCCACACTTGAAGCATCCTCCTGTGGACCAACAAAACTGACCATGATGATAACGCTTGCACTTCTCGCAATAAGGAGCATTATCGCGAGGCTTGTTCCGGTTATCCATCACTGCCTTGCCTTTCGCCTTATTCTTAGAATATGGACCATTATTCCGATGGTCAAACTTCTTCTTCCTTTGGGGTCCATAGTTCTGTCCAACCCCCTTCACTTGACCTCCTATCAACTCCGCCTTCTTATCATCCTCATACATTCTACACATGTCCACCAGTGCAGGGAAACTCTGAATCCTTTGATAACTGAAGATAGACTTCAGCTCTGGCCTTAGTCCACCTTTAAATTTCACACACTTACTTCTTTCATCAGGGTTATTCAAGTAATAGGGAGAGTACTTCATCAGTTCCTCAAATCTGGCAGCATACTCCCCTACACTCATATCCCCCTGCTTCAATTGCATGAATTCCACTTCCTTTTTCCTCCGCAAATCTTCTGGAAAATATTTATTAAGAAATTTCTCCATAAATACTCCCCAGTTGATTGCCCTCCTTTCAAAATTCAGCAATTGGACCGTGTGATCCCACCAGTTTTCAGCTTCCCCATGAAGCATGTAAACTGCATAGGTCACCTTCTGCTCATCAGAACACTCCAGAGTTCGGAAGATCTTATTGATCTCGTACAACCACTTGTTCGCCTCATCAGGTCTATATCCTCCCTCAAATCTTGGTGGATTGCACTTCCTGAACTCCGACAGAGTCTTAGCATCATGATTCGCCATGTTGCCAGCAGATGGGTTACCAGCTCTCTCCTGAGATGATTGATGCCTCTGCTGCTGCTGCATACCCTCCAGCACAGTTGTGATTCGTTCTAACATTTCGTTAGTAACATTTCGATTCCGGGTTGCCATAGAAAGACCTGCACTATGGGCTTTGGGTTACTAAAAAGGTCTTTAAGACATAAATGTTTCCACTAACTTACTCAAACATATTCAATCAATATTGAATATCATACTTAGCTGCATCTGCGGGGCCATGAGGAACAGGACCAATGCTCTGATACCACCAAAGGGTGTGACACTCTCTTTTTAACTTGAAAATAATTAATATTTCCAAATAGTTTACTACTTGCTATCAAAATTAGGACTAGAAAATTTTTCCTTTTTAATATTATTACTTGCTTAATCAAAACCTCTTTTTGACATAAACCGTTTCATGAATTCGGCTTAGTATTATCTTAGATTTGAAAAAGACTCTCGAGGAAGCACGCCCTTATTTATAGGAAACCTTAGTAGTTATTATTTAAACATATGATTTGCCTCTAGAGTCAGATTTGAGTATATAAAATATATACGTTTCGGCGAATTCTTTATAAACTGAAATCAGAGTTCGCGGAAGAAAAATAGTACTTATGGGGCACTGCTGAGGAAAATAAACATCATATATATATAGATCATACCATCAAATAAAACCCCATCAGTACAGTAGCAAGTGATAAAAAGTCGAGATAGCAAGTTTTGATAAGACATATACAGACCAGCTGCACTAAAATAAAAGCTCACTCTAAGACCTCTCAATATATACAATATATAACAAAGTCCAAAATCAGAAGTCCCAGAGCAAGTCTTCCATGTCCTCAGCAGCTCCTCAGATCCTCCACAGCTCTATCCCTAGGATCTAGGATCCAAAACACCTATGCTATGCAGGCTCCTATGAACCAGCGGATCCACCTCTAGCAGAAACAGTCGGCTCAACATGCACCTCCTCCTCGCTCTCATCCTCCACAGGGTCCTCCTCAACCTCGCCCGACGGTGTAGAGACCCCACCACTGGGTCTAGGATCCGCAGAAGCAGTTCTATCATACTCAGTCGGACCAGGAGAAGGAGTCTCCTCAATCACAACTCTATGGGATGAAGAATGGGAACGAGTGGCATCTCTAAAACGAAAACTATGGAAACGACGCATAGGTCGAGCCGGGGGTGGTCCTCTATAAATGTAAAAAGGTGGAACATGCATATTATAGACTAATGGAACCCTAAATCGACGAGGTCACACCCGCACCAGAGGGTTAGGGTGGTAGAGAGTAATCTCAACCCCCCCCTCAAAGGTGGCACGGTGCTCCTCATACGTCCATATACCGCTAGGGATAGGGCGTATCTCGATGCAGGCTAGGTATCTGGCCATCACCTAAACAGGGCACAGGGAGTAAGTATACACATATACATAATGGATAAAGACTAAAATTACAATCACAAATATATCATGGACAGATCATAATGAAAATACATATGAGCACACCAATTTTTCAACATTATAAGTCTTATAATGCAATGTATGATTTTCTATCCACAACTGAGGCCTCTAAATGTCCATCTTGGACGTCCATCCAATACACCCTTGTGTTCCCAGAACACCAACATTAGTTCCCAGAACATAATGCCGAACCATACTTGGATAAAAAGCATCACTCCCGGAGTGTGCACCACGTTCCCGAACGCCACGTTCCCAGAACGCATAAAAACCAGGTCCCGGACACTGGCCACATATCTATAATGTGTCATCAAGTAGGTTATACTTTGGTACTCCCGGAGTACCCTCCTCATATTCCCAGAATATGATAACGATCCTACCAACAAAACTTCCAGTCTATATGTATGCACAAACATCAGGGTTGGTTTTATCTTTATATTAATTAATGTGATTTAGAAATATTCCAATTTCTACTTTTGAATGATTTATTTGAGGTACAACATTTGGCATAAAATTCCCCCTTGAATTTTTCTCAAAACATGCCTTTTAAAACCCAGATTGAGTAATACAACTTCAATGGTATTTAAAACTTAACTTTTTATTTTTCATGTTCAGGTACTAACCGGTTACAGTTTCAGGCTAACCGGTTAGAATTACAGACCTGAACTGTTTAGCATTGCAATTCAGAAAAACCCTTTTTTCTTGAATTCTCTACCCAATCCAAAACACATTTAACATTGTTTTATACCTCAAAATCCATTGTTTCATCATTCAAAAGTCCAAATCACATATCCTTTTCCAATGAACATAATTTCTCTTGAAATTATTCCATCAATTTAAGGCATAAATTGTAATCTTTCAAATCTGAATTTATTGACATTATCACAACCCATATTCAGACCTTGTGTATTGAAATTAAGGCTTAGATTTGAGTAAAAACTATTAAGATTTCAGGACTGATTTATAAACTGATTTTTCTTTGAAAATCTGCAGTGTCTAACCGGTTACGAAAATCGTGTAACCGGTTAGATTATGCAGTCAGACCATTAAAACAAGAGTTTTAACAACTCATTTTCTTCCTTTCTCAAATCTAACCAAATTTCAGTATACACCAAGTTCATATGCCTTAAAATAAACATGTTTACACCCAGAAACACATTCATATTGCATGCATCAAGTTTATTGTATTAAATTGCATGAAAATCCACATAAACACAATTTAACACAACAAAACTTAAATCAAGCACTCAAACACAGAATTCAACATTTATATAGCTTGCATGCATCAATTTAAAGTTGCTCAAAACCACAGTGAGCAAGAAATTGGCCTCCAAGCCTTTGTGCTTAATAACACATAATGCCCTTTTGAGTTTTGTGAACTCAAATCCTAAATCATTTAATTTTTAGTCTAAATCTAGTATAGTATAGACTTCTCCCATACCTCTAAGACGATCTTGATGAAGATTTTCACTGGATTTGAAGAGAAACCACAAACTCTCACAATTTCCCCAAGTCTGCACTCAGATTCGGTTTTCCAGCAATAGGGTCCAGAAACCACCAAAATTGACATGGAATTTGGCCAAAGAAATTGGGGAAAATAATTAGAGATTGTTCTAGGCAACATGCACTAACAAATGAGAAAGATTTGAGGCCTAGAGATTACCTGAGCTACTCAAAATCAAGGTTCCAACACAGCTTCCAGAATCAGAAAATTCTGAACTCAGTTTTCCCAACCTTCACTTCAATTGATGATTTCTCCTCACACAAAGACTCTCAGCTCACAAAATCTATATCAACACAAAGCCCTTGATGTGAGCTTTGTGAATGTGTATCACTCGCTCAACAAAATTCAGAGATGAATGAGAATTTGCCCTCGCGATTTTGGAACCCTAACTCAGTCTCTTCAACAAGAATTCAGATGAGCAACCCCTAATCCATCAGAAATCTACCTATTTATAGACAAATTAGACCTCCATGCAGGGCGACGCGTGTGTTGCCACTAAATCCATGCAGTAATCGTGGCGATTACGGAGTAATTCGAGTGATTACTCATCAAAATCCACTAAACCAGTTCCTGAGTTCATCGTCTAACCGGTTACAGGGCATTACTAACCTGTTAGATCAGTTCAAAATTTAAAAATTATTATTTTTAAATCTTTCCCTCCAAGAACCTTTCTAATATTGCCTTTTAGTCCTCATCCAGGGACCAAAATGCAATTTCCATATACTTTGCATTTATTTGCCATATAAAAATATTTCCACTTATTTTTATATTTAAGGCTAATTAAATACAAAACATAAACTTAGAAAAATTCTATAAATTAATAATAAAACTTTTTATTATTAATTTCCTTTTATTCGGGAGACGAAAATAAGGGGTGTTACATTCCCTGCACTTGTGGATATGTGCAGAATGTATGAAGATGACAAGAAAGCGGAGTTGATTGGAAGTCAAGTGAAAGGAGTTGGACAGAGTTATGGACCACAGAGAAAGAAGAAGTTTGATTATCGAAATAATGGTCCATATTCTCAGAAGAATAAGGGTAAGGGTAAGGCTGTGATGGATAACAAGAACAAATCTCGCGATAATGCTCCATATTGCGAGAAATGTAGACGTTATCATCGTGGTCAGTTCTGCTGGTCCACAGGAGGATGTTTCAAGTGTGGAAAGCAAGGTCACTTTGCTCGTGAGTGCAAAGAATTTGCAAAGGGTGATGCAAAGGGATCTGCTGGCAAGCCTATGGTACAAGGAAGAGTGTTTACCCTGAGTGGTAATGATGCAACCCAAACCCCGAATCTCGTGCAAGGTAACTTTCTTCTTAATAACCAACCTTGCAAAATCATGTTTGATTCTGGAGCTACACATTCTTTTGTTTCTCCTGAATGTGTGAATAGGTTGAATCTTGTTGTTTCCGATTCACCTTGCTATCTTAGTATAGATACCCCTATTGGAATACCGATTTTCATCGCTAAAGTCTGTTTAGGGTGTAACGTAGAAATTTTGGGTCCTTTTTCCAAGGTAGATTTGTTTTGTCTCCCTAAGTTACAATTGGATGTGATCTTGGGTATGGATTGGTTGATGAAGAACCAAGTGATCATCAATTTTGAGGAAAAGACAATTCAATATAGGACCCTTGAACCTGAGGGTTATATGTGTTTTTTCTCTGCTACTGGAGAAGAAGAGTCGATGCCGATAGAGGAGATTCCGGTTGTGAGAGAATTTTCGGAAGTATTTCCTGAGGAGATACCAGGATTACCTCTGAAGCGAGAGATAGATTTTGGGATTGATTTAGTCCCTGGAGTTGGTCCCATCTCTATTGCTCCTTATAGGATGGCACCACCGGAAATTGCAGAAATGAAGAAGCAAATAGAAGAATTGCTACAGAAGCAGATGATCAGGCCAAGCGTTTCGCCTTGGGGAGCTCCATTACTGTTTGTAAAGAAGAAGGATGGGAGTATGAGAATGTGTGTAGATTACAGACAGTTGAATAAGGTCACTATTAAGAATAAGTATCCTTTGCCAAGGATTGATGACCTTATGGACCAAGTTAGGGTAGCTGCAGTATTCTCCAAGATTGATCTGAGATCGGGTTATCATCAGATCAGGATAAAGGAGGAGGATATACCCAAGACTGCATTTCGATCTCGATACGGTCATTATGAGTATGTTGTGATGCCGTTCGGATTGACTAATGCACCTGCTATTTTCATGGATTATATGAACCGAATCTTTAGACCATATTTGGATTTATTTGTGGTGGTGTTTATTGACGACATTCTGGTCTATTCTAAGAATCCGGAAGAGCATGAAGAGGATCTCAGGATTGTGTTAAAAGTCCTGAAGGAGAAGCAATTATATGCCAAACTTACGAAATGTGAGTTTTGGTTGAATGAAGTGAATTTTTTAGGGCATGTAATCTCTAAAGAAGGAATTGCGGTGGATCCAGCAAAAGTAAGTTCAGTGCTAAGTTGGGAACAGCCTAAGACTGTGACGGAGGTGAGAAGTTTCTTAGGGCTGGCTGGATACTATCGTCGATTCATAGAAGGATTTTCCAAGATTGCATTGCCTTTGACTAAGTTGACACGGAAGGATCAACCGTTCGTGTGGGACGATCGGTGTGAAGTTAGTTTCCGTGAGTTGTAGGAAAGGTTAACATCGTCTCCTGTGTTAATCTTACCTGATCCTCACAAAAGCTTTGAAGTGTACTGTGATGCATCTAAGCAAGGTCTGGGGTGTGTATTAATGCAAGAAGGAAGAATAGTGGCTTATGCATCGCGACAATTGAAGAATCATGAGGTGAACTACCCGACACACGATTTGGAATTGGCTGCGATCGTGTTTGCCTTAAAGATATGGAGACATCATCTCTATGGAACTACATTTCAAGTATTTAGTGACCATAAGAGTTTGAAATATCTGTTCGACCAGAAAGAGTTGAACATGACGCAAAGAAGGTGGATGGAGTTCTTGAAGGATTATGACTTTAAACTCCACTTCATCCGGGTAAAGCAAATGTGGTTGCAGACGCTTTGAGTCGGAAAGCAATTCACATAAGTGTGATGATGGTTAAGGAAGCAACTTTGATTGAGGAATTCAGAGACTTGAGCCTGTTGACACAAGTGGAGCCAACAAGTATCAAGTTAGGAATGCTGCAGATCACAAATGAGTTCTTGGAAAGAATTCGGGAGTTGCAACGAGCAGATGAAGAATTGATGGAAAAGATGAGATTGGGTTCAGAAGGAAAGGAACCTGATTTCAAGGTTGGCCCGGATGGAATCCTTTGTTTTAGGACAAGGATTTGTATACCAAGAGATCAGGAGATTAGAAGACTGATTCTTGATGAAGCCCATAAAAGTCGGATGAGTATGCATCCTGGATCAACCAAAATGTATCAGGATTTGAAGAAGATGTTTTGGTGGTCTGGATTGAAAAAGGTGTTGCAGAATATGTGGCGGCGTGTTTGATTTGCCAAAAAGCTAAGGTAGAGCATCAGAAACCCGGAGGACAGTTGCAACCTTTGAGTATACCTCAATGGAAGTGGGATAGCATTTCAATGGATTTTGTGTCTGGTTTGCAAAGGACAGCAGCAAATCATGATGCAATCTGGGTGGTTGTGGATAGGTTGACCAAGTCGACGCATTTTATTCAGATAAATATGCGTTATTCTTTGAACAAGCTTACCCAGATTTATATAAAGGAGGTAGTTCGTCTTCACGGAGTGCCTTCAAGTATTGTGTCTGATCGAGATCCCAGATTTTCGTCGCAATTCTGGAAAAGTTTGCATGATGCTATGGGAACGAGATTGAAATTGAGTTCTGCGTATCATCCACAGACTGATGGCCAGACGGAGAGAACGATTCAGTCTTCGAAAGATGTGTTGCGGGCTTGTGCACTTGAAAAACAAGGAAGTTGGGATCAAGTGTTACCTCTTGCAGAATTCACGTACAACAATAGCTATCATGCGAGCATTGGAATGGCACCGTTTGAAGCGTTGTATGGAAGGATGTGTCAAACCCCGCTATGTTGGTTTCAAGTGGGGGAGAATTTAGTGGTTGGACCGGAAATGATTCAGCAGACATTTGAGAAGATTAAGATGGTTCAGGCAAAGATGAAAGCGGCTCAAAGTCGGCAGAAGAGTTATGCTGATAAACGGAGAAAACCATTAGAATTTTCGGAAGGTGACCACGTATTCCTTCGGATAGTTCCGATGAAAGGAATTAGTAGAGCCTTGAGAACCCGAAAGCTTTCGCCTAAGTGTATAGGTCCATACCAAATCCTTAAGAGAGTTGGTCCTGTTGCTTATCAACTAGCTTTACCACCCTCTCTATCCAATTTGCACAACGTCTTTCACGTTTCGCAATTGAAGAAGTGTAACATCCTAAACTTTATTTTAAATGAAATTATTAAATAAAAACCTAAGAAAAATTGGAATAATGACTTAATGAATTTTGGTAGATAGGTGAGTGGTGATTATAAGTCCTAGGGGTTGTATAGAAGGCAGTTGTGGCTTCGGGCAAAGTCATATAAGCGAAATCGGGAGTTAAATCGGCGTTTTAGATGTTAGAAATCGACCGAAAAGAGAAAATTAGAAATTTATTATAGGATGCTAAGAAAATAAATTCCACCGTTGGATATGAAGTTTATGGGGTGAAGAAGCTTACCTAAAATTTGGACCCGATCCGACGGTTAACGAAAACGTTACGGCGAATCGAAGGTCGAAGACCCTATTTCTCGCCCAGGCGCACCAGCCATGCGCCCAGGCGGGTGCACTGTTCATAAGTGCACCAGGCAGTGAAAAACCCGCCCAGGCGAGGCACCAATTCGCCCAGGCGAGTGGTGATGCGCACCAGCCGCACCAGTTTTGCGTGTGGCGCGCCAAAACTCCCACCTGACCGTACCAGCCACGCACCAAAATGGGAGCTGGTGCCTCTCCCGCGCTCAAGCGCACCTCGACCGCGCCCAGGCGCGCGCGCACCAGCTGGTGCGTCTCCAGCCGCACGATCAGACCTCGGGGGCCAAGATTTGGCACCCCAACCACACGATTGGTGCCTTTGGTGGCCAGGAAACATAAAAAAAAAAGAGCAAGTCACCCACACAAATCACCATCCTCCCTTCTCTCTCTAAAATTCGAACCTGTCTCTCTCCTCTAGGGCTCAAGCTTTTCTCACTACAAATTGATCAAGAATCAAGTGGGTAGCACTCATTCCATCATCAAGGATTGTTATTATCATCTCCAAGTAAGTGTTTGAGTGTGGGTTCCCCACTTTCCCTTTCAAATTCGTTTTTCTCTCTCTCTCTACCATTAATGGTGGTTTTTCAATGCTAGGCTTTGGAGGCACCATTTTTCTTTGGTTCTTGACTTGATTCATGACATAAATGATGATTTCCTCTCTTTTATAACTCTATATTAGGTTCCATCCTTATCCTTTGGTTTGGTATCTCTTTGTGGGAAAGGCTCAAGCTTAGGGAAAGTTAAAATCTCCCTAACTCTAAGCAATTGAGGTAAGGAGGTTTGTGTTACCTTATTCTAGGGGTCAGGTTGTATTATGTGTATATTGGATTACTAGGAGGTGTTTGTTAATTTTGATGAGAAACCCTAGGATAGTTATTAATATATTAATTTGTGATTATGCATAAATGTGTAGTGGTATATTATGTTGGACTTAAATGAGAATATGATATTTGAATTAATGGTGAATTGTTGTTCTAAATTATGTTGAACTGAAGCTTATGAATGATCATGAATATGTTGACTGGAATAGATAGTTATGACTCTGTGGATAGTGAAAATATAATGGAATGATTAAATTGATGAAACTCATGAGATTGACAACAAATGAAACAAATGAAAATGTAATTCAAAGACTTAAAGAACAAAGAGTGTGTGAATCCAGATCTTGTAAGACGTTGTCCGTAGGAGACTGTACGCATAGATTGCGTAAGATGCACTTGATGCGCTGCTGTAAGACGTTGTCCGAAGGAGACTGTACGCAATTATGGACACACACACCATATATTAATTAATGATAAAAATTGGATTGTGCCTCTCCAGATCTTGTAAGACGTTGTTCATAGGAGACTGTACGCATAGATCGCGTAAGACGCACTTGATGCGCTGCTGTAAGACATTGTCCGAAGGAGACTGTATGCAATGATGGATGCACCTTCCGATTGTGGAATCCAGGTCTTGTAAGACGTTGTCCGCAGGAGACTGACGCATAGACCGCGTAAGACGCACTTGGAGCGCTGCTATAAGACGTTGTCCGAAGGAGACTGTACGCAATGATGGAAATCCACGTAATAATCTCTACAAGTCTTTACGAAAACACAAAGTTCATGTGATGAAAAGTGAAATGCGATCCGATGCAAGAGTATAAATGGTATTGAATTTTGGAATAAAGTGGTAAAATATTAATTATGGAATCTAAAGCTATGATGAATTAAATTTATTATGGGAATTGAATTAATTGAAAAGTTTGGGAATGATGTACTGGTTTATGTGCAATATATGATTATTTGTGTTTGGCCTGGTGGTTCAGTATAGCATAATAGAAACTGCTTCCCTATTTTATTGTGTAATACTCACCTCCTTACCATTTTTCAGGTACTGAGTCGGAGTATACACCAGGACTGGCCGAGCAGGATTACTCTCCCTCACAGGGAGAGTAGGGTTATGGGTTTTAGATACATATATTGGGACTTAAGCCTCCGTATTATTTTGATGTTTATGTGTTGTTTATGCTTTTTGAGTGAGGCTTAGGATAGTTTCTTTTGGGCACAATATGTGATTTATTTTGGGCATAGTTGTTGTTATGGTCTCTCGATTTACATACTTAGCTTTTTGCTGGCACTCTGACAAACTAACACTGATGTTTTACTCTTGAGCCCATGGGGCAACTATGTGATGCATATATATTTATATTCGAGCCCTGCTAGCTACTGTTGATGTTATATAATTGTGTTTATCAGGTTGAAAATTTAGAAAAGTCCTAAAAACAAACGAAACTCCGTCCGTTTGACGGTTGATTTCCATAAATTAAAAAGGAATTTTTAAGTCCGTATTTTTAATATAAAGGGAATTAAGGGTAATTAATTATAGGGTGTTACATTTATGGTATCAGAGCAGTTTCTCCTCGGCCTTGGAGTTATGCAAACTCCACATGATTACTCACCTAGCGAGTAACTGATGCTCATAGTAATAGTTTAGGAATTTAATAGTATAATTATTGTATTATGTATACATTTAGTATTTAAGTCTTACTGGTCTGTTCTCTTTGGCTAAGCAGAATGGCTGGAAGAAGGGCTGCTAATGATGGGCTTGCAACCATTCTGGAGCATCTGTCTCAGATGCAGCAGCAGCAGGGAGAGCAGATGGCGGCTGCTGCAGCAGCAGCAGCAGCTACAACAGCAGTAGCAGCTCTGCAACCAGCACCAGTTGAGGCTGAATGGATGGCTAGGTTCCGCAAGAATGATCCACCTCGTTTTGAGGGTGGAAATGACCCTGATGGAGCACAGAGATGGATTCAGGAGATCGAGAAGATCCTCCGCTCTATTCACCCACCCATGGAGCAGCATGTTCGATTGGCTGAGTTCATGCTAACCAATGAGGCTGAGCATTGGTGGGAGGTGTTCAAGGATCTCTTTTTAGGGAAGTATTTCCCTGAAGATGTGAGGAGGGAGAAGGAGATAGCATTTAACCAACTGACTCAAGGCTCTATGTCAGTTGGGGATTATGCAGCTAGATTTGAAGATCTCATCCGATTCTCTGACTATCGGGATGCCAGTGAACGCGGAAAGTGCGTTAATTTTGAGTCAGGACTCAGGACCGATATTCGCCTCTCTTGCGAGTATCACAATATTGACAACTTGGCCCGTTTGGTGAACATGGCGAGCACTTATGAGAAGGGTCTTAAGAGGAAAATGGCTGAGGATAAGAACAAGACTGTACAGAGAAGTGGTGGTCCTATGAGGGGTGTAACATCCCAAATTTAATTCCTAGTATAATTGATGATGGTCAAGCTTAGAGTGAAGGAAATAACGATATTGAGTTAAAAATAGTGGATTGAAGGCTTGATTTAGGGTTAACAACATAGGATATTAGGAAATTCAAAATAAAAGATTTACAACTCTAAACACAAATTCCACCGTTGGATGTGAAGATTGGTATGTAGTGAAGCTTGCTTTAAAATTTGAGGAAGATCCAACGGGTAACGAAGAAGTTATGGCCGCTCAAAGTTTGCGTACTGCAAAACTGAACAGCTTAATCGATTAAACTGCAGCTTAATCGATTAAACTGCAGCTTAATCGATTAAGGTCAGAAAATGGGAAATGGCATAATCGAATAATAATCGATTAACTGCTGTAGATGCAGAAAAAAATAAAGGTGCAGTACACGTTCATTCCAATCCCAAATTCGTTTCTCCCTTTCTCTCTCCCCTAGGGTTCCATTCTCCATCATCAAATCCTCCAAGAACAAGTGGGATTTCTTCATTTCATCAACACTTCTCTTCCTCCTTGCTCCAAGTAAGTATTCAAGCCTTTGAATTCCTTCCCTTTCTCTCTCTAATTCGAGTTTCCTCTCTCCTCCCCTTTCATGGAGGTTTTCATTCACTTTCCCATGGGGCTTGGCTTGAGATTCATGGAATGAGTAATAATTTCCATTTTGGTGGCTTTATAATAGGTTCCATTCCCCCTTGTGGATTTTGAGCATTTGGTGGGAAAACTCAAGCATAGGGTACTTGGAATCTCTTTGCCCTTAAGTGTTGAGGTAAGGGGATGGATATTGTGAGCATTGCCTTGTTCTAGGGAGTTGGTTCTAATTAGTATATAATGATTTGTTAGGGTTATGTGTTAGGAGAGAAAATTAAATTATAAAACCCTAGGTTATCGAATATAAAATTCTAATTAATTAAATATGCATGATGATTGGATGTTAAGATTAGGAAAAGGAAACCCAATAATATGAGAATGAATTATTTGATAAATGAAACATGGATAATGATTATATTGATGTACAAGAGGATTTGGGTAATAAGATAGTGAAATTGTCATAAATGATTTCTACGATTATTGATTTTATTTGTAAAGTTTTGTATTAAATGATAATTGACTGCTAGGGCAAATGTATGTTTTGGTTGAATATATTTGCTCCCTAATTGCTAAATTTGTATAACTAAGCCTAAATGTATTGCATATGCTTAATTAAGAAAATGAATGCTATTTGAGAGGAATTGAATAATTAACATGGGAATTGAGTAGGGATAAGTTATGAATGGGAAATTATGAATATGTGTAGTTATGATTAAATGTGTTATGATTTATTGAACAAGAAGATGAAAATTTAGTAGTATAATTGGATAAAGTAAATAAGGATTTTATGGCATTGAATGCAAGACTTTAAAAATATGGTGGTGCACTTCCAAAAGGCTAAAGGTAAATTGGTTAAAGGAGCCAGTCTTGTAAGACGTTGTCCGGGTTGTGGGACTGTACGCTTAGACTGGTGTGAATCAAGTCGTGTAAGACGTTGTCCGGGTTGTGGGACTGTACGCGTCGACTGGTTCGGTATGAGGTCGTGTAAGACGTTGTCCGGGTTGTGGGACTGTACGCATCGACCGATTTGATTTGATCTCGTGTAAGACGTTGTCCGGGTTGTGGGACTGTACGCATCGACTGGTTTGATTTAATGTCTTGTAAGACGTTGTCCGGGTTGTGGGACTGCACGCATAGACTTGTGCGATGCAGATCTTGTAAGACGTTGTCCGGGTTGTGGGACTGCACGCATAGATCGCGTAAGACGCCATGGTGCGCAGCTGTAAGACGTTGTCCGGGTTGTGGGACTGTACGCAATGATGGATCCACGTGAATAAATTTCCTTATATTATGAGGAACTCAAGGTATATGTACAGAGAAAAGAAATTATGAAAGTTAAGAGAATTTATGAAAAGGGCATGTGTATGAATCAAATGAATAAAATGTTTAAGTGTTGACCTCTGACCTGAGGGACACGAAAATGAAATAAGTGTTAGGGTGTCGACCTCTGACCTGAGGGACACATAATTTAAATATGGAAAAGTATAAGGGCTTCTGTCTTGAGGTGATAAATGTGTTGAATGAAAATTGTTCATTGGCCTCTGATTTGAGGTGATGTACTGAAATGAAATGAGTATGTGAAATGAATGAATTAATAATGAAAATGGATGTTGAAATGAATAATGAAAATGGATGTTGAAATGGAATAATGAAAATGGAAATGTGAAATAAATAATGAGTATGGAAATAATGAATTGAGTATGGTGTGTAATATGTGAATATATGCTTATTTGCTAATTGTGCTTGACCTAGTGGGTCGTTATGTCTAGTTAGAAACTGCTTTCTATTTCATGTGCAAAGCTCACTCCCTTACATTTTTCAGGTACGGAGATTGAGTTGGCACAGCCCCCGGCCGAGCAGGAGTACTTTCCCTTACAGGGAGAGTCGGGTATTATGGGTTTAGAGTATAATATGGACCTAAGCCTCTTATATTATTCTGATGTAAATTTAATATGCATATTTTAAATGAGGCTTAGGATGTTTTGTTTTGGCAAAGTTATATGTTTTGATTATGACACTCAAACTTATTATTTTCCGCTGAAAACTCTGAATATTTGATTATCTTATGCACTCTGATATATTTGGAGCCCATAGGGCCTTGTTATGAATTAGATATATATATTCTGAAGCCCTGCTGGCTACTTGTTGTTTAATTGAAATTATTTATCACAGGTTGAATTTTGGAATAGTCCTAAAAACAAACAAAACTCCGTCCGTTTGACGGGTGATTTTTATTAAATTAAAAATGAAATTTCAAATTCACATTTTGATAGCGGGGTTTTAAGGGTAATAATCATAGGGTGTTACAAGGGGCAAGGGAGCGGTGCAGCGGCCAGGCCCCTATCCACAGCCTAGAGCAGGCCCTATAGGGGGTTCTTTTGGTCCTATTCCGCCTTGTTCTCATTGTGGCAAGCAACATAGAGGTGTATGCTGGAGTCTGAATCAGAATCAACCAGGTGTCTCATGTTTCAAATGTGGGCAACCCGGTCATGTTGCAACTAACTGCCCAAAGAATGCAGTTAAGAAGGAAGCCAATGTGACTAGGGCGCAGAGGATTGGTGATGGCCGTCCACTTCAGAAAGGGAAGGTGTACACTCTTGATGGAGAAGAGGTGACTGAGGCTGACGAGCTGATTCGAGGTATTGGCCATATAAATGATATTGCATGTGGTATTCTCTTTGACTGTGGAGCTACACACTCTTTTATTTCTGTCAATTGCATGGAAAGATTAAAACTGTCTGCTGTTGAGATGCCATTTAAGTTGTCTGTGTCTACCCCTACTAATTCAGCTGTGATTACATCCCTGATGTGTTTGGATTGCCCACTCCGAGTATTGGAGCGGGAGTTCAAAGTGAATTTAATATGTTTGCCCCTAACCAAGCTGGATATCATTCTAGGCATGGACTGGATGTCCCAGAACCGTGTTCTTCTTGACTGTAGTCAGAAATCAGTAATCTTCTACCAAGTCTCAGTGTTGGCTATGGATGATGAGGAAGCCTCAGATATTAGCAAAATCCCAGTGGTTTGTGAGTTCCCGGATGTTTTTCCTGCTGAAATTCCCGGATTGCCTCCAGCCAGAGAAGTAGAATTTGGCATTGATCTTATGCCTGGTACCGGCCCGATATCTAAAGCGCCTTACAGAATGGCCCCTCTAGAGTTGGAAGAGGTGAAGAAGCAGTTGGAGGAGCTTTTGGCGAAGGGGTTCATAAGGCCAAGTGTTTCCCCGTGGGGAGCTCCTATCCTTTTTGTTAAAAAGAAGGATGGAAGTGTTCGTATGTGCACGGATTACCGTCAGTTAAATGCAGTGACGGTGAAGAACAAATACCCGCTCCCACGCATCGATGATTTGTTGGATCAGCTTAAGGGAGCTGCAGTTTTCTCAAAAATTGACCTCCGATCTGGATACCATCAAATCCGTATCCGAGAGGAGGACATTCCCAAAACTGCTTTTAGATCTCGGTATGGGCATTTTGAATATGTGGTGATGCCATTCGGTCTCATGAATGCTCCTGCCATCTTCATGGATTACATGAACAGGATCTTCAGGCCGTACTTAGACTCATTTGTCATTGTGTTCATTGATGACATTCTTATCTATTCTAAGAGCCCGAAGGAGCATGAAGAGCATTTGAGAACGGTGCTCCAAGTTCTCAAAGACAAGCATCTTTATGCCAAGTTTTCTAAATGTAGTTTCTGGTTGAATGAAGTGCATTTTCTGGGGCATGTGATTTCTGAGAAGGGTGTTGCTGTTGAACCTTCTAAGGTGGAAGCGGTGCTTAAGTGGGAGAGACCCAAGTCCATTACTGAGATCAGAAGTTTCCTTGGTATGGCTGGGTATTATAGGAGGTTCATTGAGGGGTTTTCGAAACTAGCCCTTTCTTTGACCACTCTTACTCGGAAAGGTGTTCCGTTTGAATGGTCCCTAGAATGTGAAGATAGCTTCCAGGAGTTGAAAAGGCGATTGACTAGTTCCCTAGTGTTGATTTTGCCGGATCCGACTCAATCATTTGTAGTGTACTGTGATGCCTCAAAACAAGGCTTGGGATGTGTGCTGATGCAGCAGGGACAAGTCATAGCCTATGCATCCAGGCAGTTGAGGCAGCATGAGCAGAACTATCCCACTCATGATCTTGAGCTGGCGGCAGTAGTTTTTGCTTTGAAAATCTGGAGACACTATCTATATGGATCAAAATTTGAAGTCTTTAGTGATCATAAAAGCCTTCGCTATCTCTTCGATCAAAAAGAGTTGAATATGAGACAGAGGAGGTGGATGGAGTTTCTGAAGGACTATGATTTCAATCTTCAATATCACTCGGGCAAGGCCAATGTAGTGGCTGATGCACTAAGTCGCAAGACTTTGCATGTCAACAATTTGATGATGAAGGAGATGCAATTAATCCAAGAGTTCAGTGATCACAACTTGAACATGCAAGTGAAAGAGAAGAGCATTGTTCTAGAAATGTTGCGAGTTACCAATGACTTGATTGGCCTTATTAGAGAAAGGCAAGCTGATGATGCAGAACTGCAAAAGTTGTTGGAAGGGGCATCGGGTATTGAAGAGCCCGACTTTGTTAAGGGTTCTGATGGCATCATCCGATTTAGGGGTCGGATATGTGTACCTATGGACTGCGAAGTTAGAAGGGATATCCTATGGGAAGCACATCGAACCAAAATGAATTTTCATCCTGGTGCAACGAAGATGTACCAAGATTTGAAGAAGATTTATTGGTGGCCAAAGTTAAAAACCGATGTAGCAGATCATGTATCTCATTGCCTTACTTGTCAAAAAGTTAAGATTGAGCATCAAAAGCCTGGTGGTCCATTGCGATCACTTGATATCCCGGAATGGAAGTGGGATAGCATAGCCATGGATTTTGTGACGGGTCTACCTAGGACTGCTGGAGGATGTGATGCAGTTTGGGTGGTTGTAGACCGTCTTACAAAGTGTTCCCATTTCATTCCTATCCACAAGAAATATACGCTGGAGAAATTGACTCAGTTGTATATCAGGGACATAGTCAAGTTGCATGGTGTTCCTACCAGTATTCTATCCGATCGTGATCCGAGATTTTTGTCTAGATTTTGGCAGAGTCTTCAGGAGGCATTGGGTACTAAGCTGAAATTTAGTATGGCTTACCATCTGCAGACAGACGGACAATCTGAGCGTACTATCCAGACACTTGAGGATTTGCTGAGAGCATGTGTTATGGAGCAAGCTGGTAGTTGGGAGCAGTTACTACCGTTGATGGAGTTCACTTACAACAACAGCTTTCACTCCAGTATCGGTATGGCACCATTTGAGGCTCTCTACGGGAGGAAATGTAGGACGCCTCTGTGTTGGTTCCAGATAGGTGAGAATCTGTTGACAGGTCCTGATATTGTGAAAGAAACAACTGAGAAGATCACAATGATCAAGAATAAGATGAAAACTTCACAGGATCGCCAGAAGAGTTATGCTGATAGGCGAAGAAGACCCTTGGAGTTTGATGTTGGGGAGCATGTATTCCTAAGACTGTCTCCGGTTACAGGAATCGGTAGGGCAATTAAGTCTAGGAAACTAACTCCTCGGTTTGTTGGGCCTTATGAGATTCTGAAGAAGGTTGGCCCGGTGGCTTACAAGATTGCCTTACCCCCTCACTTGTCAAGGCTTCATGACGTGTTTCATGTTTCACAATTAAGGAAATACGTCCATGATCCTTCGCATGTGGTTACCTTAGACGATTTGCCTTTGAAGGAAAACTTAACTTTCGAGGTTCTTCCAGTTAGAATTGGAGACAGGCAGGTGAAGCAGCTCAGAGGCAAGGAAATCTCTTTGGTGAAAGTTATCTGGATCAGGAACAATGTGGAAGAGGCTACATGGGAACTGGAGGACAAGATCAGGCAGTCTCATCCACAATTGTTCGACGAATTTCGAGGACGAAATTCAGGTAAGTGGGAGAGAATTGTAACATCCTAAACTTTATTTTAAATGAAATTATTAAATAAAAACCTAAGAAAAATTCGAATAATGACTTAATGAATTTTGGTAGATAGTTGAGTGGTGATTATAAGTCCTAGGGGTTGTATAGATGGCAGTTGTGGCTTCGGGCAAAGTCATATAAGCGAAATCGGGAGTTAAATCGGCGTTTTAGATGTTAGAAATCGACCGAAAAGAGAAAATTAGAAATTTATTATAGGAAGCTAAGAAAATAAATTCCACCGTTGGATATGAAGTTTATGGGGTGAAGAAGCTTATCTAAAAATTTGGACCCGATCCGACGGTTAACGAAAACGTTACGGCGAATCGAAGGTCGAAGACCCTGTTTCTCGCCCAGGCGCACCAGCCATGCGCCCAGGCGGGTGCACTATTCATAAGTGCACCAGGCAGTGAAAAACCCGCCCAGGCGAGGCACCAATTCGCCCAGGCGAGTGGTGATGCGCACCAGCCGCACTAGTTTTTCGTGTGGCGCACCAAAACTCCCACCTGACCGCACCAGCCAAGCACCAGAATGGGAGCTGGTGCCTCTTCCGCGCTCAGGCGCACCTCGACCGCGCCCAGGCGCGCGCGCACCAGCTGGTGCGTCTCCAGCCGCACGATCAGACCTTGGGGGCCAAGATTTGGCACCCCAGCCACACGATTGGTGCCTTTGGTGGCCAGGAAACATAAAAAAAAAAGAGCAAGTCACCCACACAAATCACCATCCTCCCTTCTCTCTCTAAAATTCGAACCTCTCTCTCTCCTCTAGGGCTCAAGCTTTTCTCACTACAAATTGATCAAGAATCAAGTGGGTAGCACTCATTCCATCATCAAGGATTGTTATTATCATCTCCAAGTAAGTGTTTGAGTGTGGGTTCCCCTCTTTCCCTTTCAAATTCGTTTTTCTCTCTCTCTCTCTACCATTAATGGTGGTTTTTCAATGCTAGGCTTTGGAGGCACCATTTTTCTTTGGTTCTTGACTTGATTCATGACATAAATGATGATTTCCTCTCTTTTATAACTCTATATTAGGTTTCATCCTTATCCTTTGGTTTGGTATCTCTTTGTGGGAAAGGCTCAAGCTTAGGGCAAGTTAAAATCTCCCTATCTCTAAGCAATTGAGGTAAGGAGGTTTGTGTTACCTTATTCTAGGGGTTAGGTTGTATTATGTGTATATTGGATTGCTAGGAGGTGTTTGTTAATTTTGATGAGAAACCCTAGGATAGTTATTAATATATTAATTTGTGATTATGCATAAATGTGTAGTTGTATATTATGTTGGACTTAAATGAGAATATGATATTTGAATTAATGGTGAATTGTTGTTCTAAATTATGTTGAACTGAAGCTTATGAATGATCATGAATATGTTGATTGGAATAGATAGTTATGACTCTGTGGATAGTGAAAATGTAATGGAATGATTAAATTGATGAAACTCATGAGATTGACAACAAATGAAACAAATGAAAATGTAATTCAAAGACTTAAAGAACAAAGAGTGTGTGAATCCAGATCTTGTAAGACGTTGTCCGTAGGAGACTGTACGCATAGATCGCGTAAGACGCACTTGATGCGCTGCTGTAAGACGTTGTCCGAAGGAGACTGTACGGAATTATGGACACACACACACCATATATTAATTAATGATAAAAATTGGATTGTGCCTCTCCAGATCTTGTAAGACGTTGTCCGTAGAAGACTGTACGCATAGATCGCGTAAGACGCACTTGATGCGCTGCTGTAAGACGTTGTCCGAAGGAGACTGTACGCAATGATGGATGCACCTTCCGATTGTGGAATCCAGGTCTTGTAAGACGTTGTCCGTAGGAGACTGCACGCATAGACCCCGTAAGACGAACTTGGTGCGCTGCTGTAAGACGTTGTCCGAAGGAGACTGTACGCAATGATGGAAATCCACGTAATAATCTCTACAAGTCTTTACGAAAACACAAAGTTCATGTGATGAAAAGTGAAATGCGATCCGATGCAAGAGTATAAATGGTATTGAATTTTGGAATAAAGTGGTAAAATATTAATTATGGAATCTAAAGCTATGATGAATTAAATTTATTATGGGAATTGAATTAATTGAAAAGTTTGGGAATGATGTACTGGTTTGTGTGCAATATATGATTATTTGTGTTTGGCCTGGTGGTTCAGTATAGCATAATAGAAACTGCTTCCCTATTTTATTGTGTAATACTCGCCTCCTTACCATTTTTCAAGTACTGAGTCGGAGTATACACCAGGACTGGCCGAGCAGGATTACTCTCCCTCACAGGGAGAGTAGGGTTATGGGTTTTAGATACATATATAGGGACCTAAGCCTCCGTATTATTTTGATGTTTATGTGCTGTTTATGCTTTTTGAGTGAGGCTTAGGATAGTTTCTTTTGGGCACAGTATGTAATTTATTTTGGGCATAGTTGTTGTTATGGTCTCTCGATTTACATACTTAGCTTTTTGCTGGCACTCTGACAAACTGACACTGATGTTTTACTGTTGAGCCCATGGGGCAACTATGTGATGCATATATATTTATATTCGAGCCCTGCTGGCTACTGTTGATGTTATATAATTGTGTTTATCAGGTTGAAAATTTAGAAAAGTCCTAAAAACAAACGAAACTCCGTCCGTTTGACGGTTGATTTCCATAAATTAAAAAGGAATTTTTAAGTCCGTATTTTTAATATAAAGGGAATTAAGGGTAATTAATTATAGGGTGTTACAAGAAGTATGTGCATGACCCATCAAACATTTTGAAAATTCAACCTGACGACCTAACTCTGAAGGAAAACCTGACCTTTGAGACCAGACCAGTTCAGATAGAAGATCGAGAAGTTAAGCGGCTCAGGGGAAAGGAGATACCTTTAGTTAAGGTTGTATGGGAAAACGCAGACGTATCTGAAACTACATGGGAGTTAGAGGAAAAGATGCGTCAAGAGTATCCGGAATTGTTTTTGTAAGCTAGAATTTCGGGGACGAAATTCCTTTTAAGTGGGGGAGTAGTGTAACACCCCTAATTTTCGTCTCCCGGATAATAGGAAATTAATAATAAAAGTTTTATTATTAATTTATATGGTTTTCCAATTTTATGTTTTGTATTTAATTAGCCGGAAATATAAAAATAAATTGAAATATTTTTATATGGCAAATAAATGCAAAATATAAGAATATTGCATTTTAGTCCCTGAAATAGGACCTAAATGTAATATTGAAAAGATTCTTGGAGGGAAAAATTTAAAAATAGTAATTTTTAAATTTTGTACTAATCTAACCGGTTAGTAATGCCCTGTAACCGGTTAGACGATGAACCCAGAAACTGGGTTTGTGGAATTTGATGAGTAATCACTTGATTAATTCGTTTAATCGCCACGAAATCCGTTCAGTGATAATGGGAAACACGCGTCAGTGTGCATGCAAGGTTAATTTCTCTATAAAAACCCATAATTCTGATCAAATTGGGTTGTTGATGCTCTGGTTTGAGGTGAATCTCTGTTTAGGGTTTCAAAATCGTCCCTTCCAATTCTCTCTTGTTGTTGAGAGTTATCTTTCGTGTGATACACAGTTGTAAAGCTTACATCAAGAGCTTTACAAAGATATAAACATTGTGAGTTGAGGGTTAGGGAGCTAGGAGAACGAAGTCTTTGAAGTGGAGGAGTTTAAAACTGTTTCTGCAACCAATTGATTCTTGGAGCTTAGTTGGATCTTCAATTTGGGTAAGTATATGAACTCCTTTGACCTCAAATCACTTCGAATCTCTAGTGCATGTTACCTAAATCCAATCCTAATCATTTTCCCTAATTTTTTTGGCCAAAATCTATGTTGAAATCTTTGGTGTTTGGACCCTGTTGCTGAAATCGTTGGTAAAGAGCAGACTAGGGATTTTTGGTGGAATCTGTGAGTTCTCTTCAAACTCAGTGTCATTACTCATCAAACACTATCCTAAGGTATGGGAGAAGTCTACCTTATACTAGATTTAGACTAAAAATCAAGTGATTTAGGATTTGAGTTAACAAAACTCAAAAGCGCATTATGTGTTTAAAGCACAAAGGCTTGGAGGCCAAAATTCTGGCTCAATTCTGTGTGAGCAAATTTCAATTGATGCATGCAAGTGATTTAAGGTTTAAAATCTGAAATTAATTATTGATTATGAGTTTTGAGGTATTGATTGGTGTTTGTATTGATTTCTATGCAAATTGATACCATAATCTTGATGCATGCAAATTGAATGTATTTCTGGGTATGAACATATTGTTTTTAAGGCATATGAACTCTGAGAATGTTGAAATTGGGTTAGATTTGAGAAATGAAAAGAATGATTTGTCAAAACTTTTGTTTTTGTGGACTGACTGCATAATCTAACCGGTTACTCGATAATTGTAACCGGTTAGACACTGTAAAATTTCAAAGAAAATCAGTTTATTAAATCAGTCCTGAAGTTTTAGTGGTTTTTGTTCAAATCTATACTTTAATTTCATCAGAAATAATCTGAATATGAGTTGTTATAATGTCATGGTTCAAATTTGAAAGATAAGAATTAAATGCCTTAAGTTAATGAGATGAACTCAAGAGGAAACTATGTTCATTTGGAAAGAGAAAGTGATTTAGACTTTTGAATGATGAAAACGAGGTTTTTGAGGCATAAAACAATGATAAACTTGTTTATAGATTGGGTAGAGAATTCAAGAAAAAGGGTTTTTCTGAATTACAATGGTAAACAGTTCAGGTCTGTAATTCTAACCGGTTAGCCTGAAACTGTAACTGGTTAGTACCTGAACCTGAAAAATAAAAAGTTAAGTTTTTGAACACCATTGGTTATGTTTTTCCCAATCTAAGCTTAAGGGCATATTTTTGAGATAATTCAAAGGAGAAATTTTGTGCCAAAGATTATGCCTCAAATAAATCATTCAAAAGGAGAAATTGGAATATTTCTAAATCACATTAATTAATGTAAAGATAAAACCAACCCTGATATTTGTGCATCCATATAGACTGGAAGCTTGGTTGGTAGGAACGTTTATCATATTCTGGGAATATGAGGAGGGTACTCCGGGAGTACCAAATTATAACCTACTTGATGACACATTATAGATATGTGGCCAGTGTCCGGGACCTGGTTTTTTATGCATTCTGGGAACGTATGCGTTATGGGAACGTGGTGCACACTCCGGGAGTGATGCTTATTATCCAAGTACGGTTCGACATTACGTTCTGGGAACGAATGTCGGTGTTCCAGGAACACAAGGGTGTATTGGATGGACGTCCAAGATGGACTTTTAGAGGCCTCAGTTGTTGATAGAAAATCATACATCATGCCACTTGCATTATAAGAAATATAATGTTGAAAAATTGGTGTGCTCGTATGTAATTGCATTATTATCTGTCCATGATATACTTGTGTTTGTAATTTTAGTCTTTATCAATTAAGTATATGTGTATACTTACTCCCTGTGCCCTGTTTAGGTGATGGCCAGATACCTAGCTTGCATTGAGATACGCCCTATCCCTAGTGGCATATGGACGTATGAGGAGCACCGTGCCACTTTTGAGGGGGAGGTTGAGATCACTCTCTACCACCCTAACCCTCTGGTGTGAGTGCGACCTCGTCGATTTAGGATCCCATTAGTCTGTACTATGCATGTTCCACCCTTTTATAAATATAGAGGACCACCCCCGGCTCGACCTATGCGTCGTTTTCATAGTTTTCGTTTCAGAGCTGCCACTCGTTCTCATCCTTCCTCCCATAGATTTGTCACTGAGGAGACTCCTTCTCCTGGTCCGACTGACTATGATAGGACTGCCTCTGCAGATCCTTGACCCAGTGGTGGGGTCCCCACACAGTCGGGCGAGGTCGAGGAGGACCCTGTGGAGGATGAGAGCGAGGAGGAGGTGCATGTTGAGCCGACTGTTTCTGCTAGAGGTGGACCCGCTGGTTCATAGGAGCTTGCATAGCGTAGATGTTTTGGATCCTAGATCCTAGGGATAGAGTTGTGGAGGATCTGAGGAGCTTCTGAGGACACTGATGACCTGCTCTGGGACTTCTACTTTTGGATTTTGTCATATATTGTATATATTTGAGAGGTCTTAGAGTGAGGTTTTATTTTATGCAGCTGGTCTGTATATGTTTCACCAAACTTGCTATCTCGACTTTTTACTACTTGCTACTGACTATACTGATGGGGTTTCTATGTTGTGACATATATATATATATATATGATGCCTTATTTACCTCAGCAGTGCCCCATAAGTATTATTTTTACTTCCGCGAACTCTAATTTCTATTTCAAAAGGATTCGGCAATAAGTTTATGTTTTATATACTCAAATCCAACTCGAGAGACAAATGATATGTTTTAATAAGAATCACAAAGAACGTTTTCTATGATTAAGGAAATGTTCTCTCAAGAGCCTTTTTGAAAGTAAGATATTACTAAGCCGGATTCAATTAATAGTTCATGTTAAAAAGGGTTTATGATCAAGCAAGTACTAACCTAAAAAGAAAAAAAAATTTCTAGTCCTAATTCTGATAGCAAGTATTCAACTATTTGGAAATATTAATTATTTTCAAGATATAAAAGAGAGCGTCACACCTTTGGTGGTATCAGAGCATTGGTCCTGTCCCTCATGTCCCCGATGATGCAGCTAAGTATGGTATTCAATGGTAATTGAATATGTTTTGAGTAAGTTAGTAGCATTTATGTTTCAAAGACCTTTTAGTGACTCAAAGCCCATAGTACAGGTCTTTCTATGGCAACCAGAAATAGAAATATTACTAACGAAATGTTAGAACGAATCACGACCGTGCTGGAAGGCATGCAACAACAGCAGCGACAACAGCCACCTCAAGGGTGAGCTGGTAATCCACCTGTTGGCAATATGGCGAATCATGATGCTAGGACTCTGTCGGAGTTCAGGAAGTGTAATCCACCAAGGTTTGAAGGAGGATACAAACCTGATGAGGCGAACAAGTGGTTGTATGAGATCAACAAGATTTTCCAAACTCTGAAGTGTTCTGATGAACAGAAGGTGACCTATGCAGTTTACATGCTTCATGGGGAAGCTGAAAACTGGTGGGATCACACTGTCCAATTGGTGAATTTTGAATGAAGAGCAATCAACTGGGGAGTATTTATGGAGAAATTTCTTAATAAGTACTTTCCAGAAGATTTAAGGAGGAAGAAGGAAGTGGAATTCATGCAATTGAAGCAGGGGGATATGAGTGTAGGAGAGTATGCTGCCAGGTTCGAGGAACTGATGAAGTACTCTCCCTACTACTTAAATAACCCTGATGAAAGGAGTAAATGTGTTAAGTTTGAAGGTGGATTGAGACCGGAGCTGAAGTCTATCTTCAGTTACCAAAGGATTCAGAGTTTCCTTGCACTTGTGGATTTGTGAAGAATGTATGAAGATGACAAGAAAGCGGAGTTGATTGGAAGTCAAGTGAAAGGAGTTGGACAGAGTTATGGACCACAGAGAAAAAAGAAGTATGATTATCGGAGTAATGGTCCATATTCTCATAAGAATAAGGGTAAGGGTAAGGCTGTGACGAATAACAAGAACAAATCTCGCGATAATGCTCCATATTGCGAGAAGTGTAGACGTTATCATCATGGTCAGTTCTGCTGGTCCACAGGAGGATGTTTCAAGTGTGGAAAGCAAGGTCAATTTGCTCGTGAGTGCAAAGAATTTGCAAAGGGTGATGCAAAGGGATCTGCTGGCAAGCCTGTGGTACAAGGAAGAGTGTTTACCCTGAGTGGTAATGAAGCAACCCAAACCCCGAATCTCGTGCAAGGTAACTTTCTGCTTAATAACCAACCTTGCAAAATCATGTTTGATTCTGGAGCTACACATTCTTTTGTTTCTCCTGAATGTGTGAATAGGTTGAATCTTGTTGTTTCCGATTCACCTTGCTATCTTAGTATAGATACCCCTACTGGAATACCGATTTTCACCACTAAAGTCTGTTTAGGGTGTAACGTAGAAATTTTGGGTCGTTTTTCCAAGGTAGATTTGGTTTGTCTCCCTAAGTTACAATTGGATGTGATCTTGGGTATGGATTGGTTGATGAAGAACCAAGTGATCATCAATTGTGAGGAAAAGACAATTCAATATAGGACCCTTGAACCTGAGGGTTATATGTGTTTGTTCTCTGCTACTGGAGAAGAAGAGTCGATGCCGATAGAGGAGATTCCGGTTGTGAGAGAATTTCCGGAAGTATTTCCTAAGGAGATACCAGGATTACCTCCGAAGCGAGAGATAGAGTTTGGGATTGATTTAGTCCCTGGAGCTGGTCCCATCTCTATTGCTCCTTATAGGATGGCACCACCGGAAATTGCAGAAATGAAGAAGCAGATAGAAGAATTGTTGCAGAAGCAGATGATCAGGCCAAGCGTTTCGCCTTGGGGAGCTCCATTACTGTTTGTAAAGAAGAAGGATGGGAGTATGAGAATGTGTGTAGATTACAGACAGTTGAATAAGGTCACTATTAAGAATAAGTATCCTTTGCCAAGGATTGATGACTTTATGGACCAAGTTAGGGGAGCTGCAGTATTCTCCAAGATTGATCTGAGATCGGGTTATCATCAGATCAGGATAAAGGAGGAGGATATACCCAAGGCTGCATTTCGATCTCGATACGGTCATTATGAGTATGTTGTGATGCCGTTCGGATTGACTAATGCACCTGCTATTTTCATGGATTATATGAACCGGATCTTTAGACCATATTTGGATTTATTTGTGGTGGTGTTTATTGACGACATTCTGGTCTATTCTAAGAATCTGGAAGAGCATGAAGAGCATCTCAGGATTGTGTTAAAAGTCCTGAAGGAGAAGCAATTATATGCCAAACTTACGAAATGTGAGTTTTGGTTGAATGAAGTGAAGTTTTTAGGGCATGTAATCTCTAAAGAAGGAATTGCGGTGGATCCAGCAAAAGTAAGTTCAGTGCTAAGTTGGGAACAACCTAAGACTGTGACGGAGGTGAGAAGTTTCTTAGGGCTGGCTGGATACTATCGTCGATTCATAGAAGGATTTTCCAAGATTGCATTGCCTTTGACTAAGTTGACTCGGAAGGATCAACCGTTCGCGTGGGACGATCGGTGTGAAGTTAGTTTCCGTGAGTTGAAGGAAAGGTTAACATCGTCTCTTGTGTTAATCTTACCTGATCCTCACAAAAGCTTTGAAGTGTACTGTGATGCATCTAAGCAAGGTCTAGGGTGTGTATTAATGCAAGAAGGAAGAGTAGTGGCTTATGCATCGCGACAATTGAAGAATCATGAGGTGAACTACCCGACACACGATTTGGAATTGGCTGCGATTGTGTTTGCCTTAAAGATATGGAGACATCATCTCTATGGCACTACATTTCAAGTATTTAGTGACCATAAGAGTTTGAAATATCTGTTCGACCAGAAAGAGTTGAACATGAGGCAAAGAAGGTGGCTGGAGTTCTTGAAGGATTATGACTTTAAACTCCACTATCATCCGGGTAAAGCAAATGTGGTTGCAGACGCTTTGAGTCGGAAAGCAATTCACATAAGTGCGATGATGGTTAAGGAAGTAGCTTTGATTGAGGAATTCAGAGACTTGAGCCTGTTGTCACAAGTGGAGCCAACAAGTATCAAGTTAGGAATGCTACAGATCACAAATGAGTTCTTGGAAAGAATTCGGGAGTTGCAACGAGCGGATGAAGAATTGATGGAAAAGATGAGATTGGGTTCAGAAGGAAAGGAACCTGATTTCAAGGTTGGGCCGGATGGAATCCTTCGTTTTAGGACAAGGATTTGTATACCAAGAGATCAGGAGATTAGAAGACTAATTCTTGACGAAGCCCATAAAAGTCGGATGAGTATGTATCCTGGATCAACCAAAATGTATCAGGATTTGAAGAAGATGTTTTGGTGGTCTGGATTGAAAAAGGATGTTGCAGAATATGTGGTGGCGTGTTTGATTTGCCAAAAAGCTAAGGTAGAGCATCAGAAACCCGGAGGACAGTTGCAACCTTTGAGTATACCTCAATGGAAGCGGGATAGCATTTCAATGGATTTTGTGTCTGGTTTGCCAAGGACAGCAGCAAATCATGATGCAATCTGGGTGGTTGTGGATAGGTTGACCAAGTCGACGCATTTTATTCCGATAAATATGCGTTATTCTTTGAACAAGCTTACCCAGATTTATATCAAGGAGGTAGTTCGTCTTCACGGAGTGCCTTCAAGTATTGTGTCTGATCGAGATCCCAGATTTTCGTCGCAATTCTGGAAAAGTTTGCATGATGCTATGGGAACGAGATTGAAATTGAGTTCTGCATATCATCCACAGACTGATGGCCAGACGGAGAGAACGATTCAGTCTTTGGAAGATGTGTTGCGGGCTTGTGCACTTGAAGAACAAGGAAGTTGGGATCAAGTGTTACCTCTTGCAGAATTCACGTACAACAATAGCTATCATGCGAGCATTGGAATGGCACCGTTTGAAGCGTTGTATGGAAGGAAGTGTCAAACCCCGCTATGTTGGTTTCAAGTGGGGGAGAATTTAGTGGTTGGACCGGAAATGATTCAGCAAACATCTGAGAAGATTAAGATGGTTCAGGCAAAGATGAAAGCGGCTCAAAGTCAGCAGAAGAGTTATGCTGATAAACGGAGAAAACCATTAGAATTTTCGGAAGGTGACCACGTATTCCTTCGGATAGTTCCGATGAAAGGAATTAGTAGAGCCTTGAGAACCCGAAAGCTTTCGCCTAAGTGTATAGGTCCATACCAAATCCTTAAGAGAGTTGGTCATGTTGCTTATCAACTAGCTTTACCACCCTCTCTATCCAATTTGCACAACGTCTTTCACGTTTCGCAATTGAAGAAGTATGTGCATGACCCATCAGCCATTTTGAAAATTCAACCTGACGACCGAACTCTGAAGGAAAACCTGACCTTTGAGACCAGACCAGTTCAGATAGAAGATCGAGAAGTTAAGCGACTCAGGGGAAAGGAGATACCTTTAGTTAAGGTTGTATGGGAAAACACAGACGTATCTGAAACTACATGGGAGTTAGAGGAAAAGATGCGTCAAGAGTATCTGGAGTTGTTTTTGTAAGCTAGAATTTCGGGGACGAAATTCCTTTTAAGTGGGGGAGTAGTGTAACACCCCTAATTTTCGTCTCCCGGATAATAGGAAATTAATAATAAAGTTTTATTATTAATTTATATGGTTTTCCAATTTTATGTTTATTATTTAATTAGCCAGAAATATAAAAATAAATTGAAATATTTTTATATGGCAAATAAATGCAAAATATAAGAATATTGCATTTTAGTCCCTGAAATAGGACCTAAATGTAATATTGAAAAGGTTCTTGGAGGGAAAGATTTAAAAATAGTAATTTTTAAATTTTGTACTAATCTAACCGGTTAGTAATGCCCTGTAACCGGTTAGACGATGAACCCAGAAACTGGGTTAGTGGAATTTGATGAGTAATCACTTGATTAATTCGTTTAATCGCCACGAAATCAGTTCAGTGATAATGGGAAACACGCGTCAGTGTGCATGCAAGGTTAATTTCTCTATAAAAACCCATAATTCTGATCAAATTGGGTTGTTGATGTTCTGGTTTGAGGTGAATCTCTGTTTAGGGTTTCAAAATCGTCCCTTCCATTTCTCTCTTGTTGTTGAGAGTTAGCTTTCGTGTGATACACAGTTGTAAAGCTTACATCAAGAGCTTTACAAAGATATAAACATTGTGAGTTGAGGGTTAGGGAGCTAGGAGAACGAAGTCTTTGAAGTGGAGGAGTTTAAAACTGTTTCTGCAACCAACTGATTCTTTGAGCTTAGTTGGAACTTCAATTTGGGTAAGTATATGAACTCCTTTGACCTCAAATCACTTCGAATCTCTAGTGCATGTTACCTAAATCCAATCCTAATCATTTTCCCTGATTTGTTTGGCCAAAATCTATGTTGAAATCTTTGGTGTTTGGACCCTGTTGCTGAAATCGTGGGTAAAGAGCAGACTAGGGATTTTTGGTGGAATCTGTGAGTTCTCTTCAAACTCAGTGTCATTAATCATCAAACACTATCCTAAGGTATGGGAGAAGTCTACCTTATACTAGATTTAGACTAAAAATCAAGTGATTTAGGATTTGAGTTAACAAAACTCAAAAGGGCATTATGTGTTTAAAGCACAAAGGCTTGGAGGCCAAAATTCTGGCTCAATTCTGTGTGAGCAAATTTCAATTGATGCATGCAAGTGATTTAAGGTTTAAAATCTGAAATTAATTGTTGATTATGAGTTTTGAGGTATTGATTGGTGTTTGTATTGATTTCTATGCAAATTGATACCATAATCTTGATGCATGCAAATTGAATGTATTTCTGGGTATGAACATATTGTTTTTAAGGCATATGAACTCTGAGAATGTTGAAATTGGGTTAGATTTGAGAAATGAAAAGAATGATTTGTCAAAACTCTTGTTTTTGTGGATTGACTGCATAATCTAACCGGTTACTCGATAATTGTAACCGGTTAGACACTGTAAAATTTCAAAGAAAATCAGTTTATTAAATCAGTCCTGAAGTTTTAGTGGTTTTTGTTCAAATCTATACTTTAATTTCATCAGAAATAATCTGAATATGAGTTGTTATAATGTCATGGTTCAGATTTGAAGGATAAGAATTAAATGCCTTAAGTTAATGAGATGAACTCAAGAGGAAACTATGTTCATTTGGAAAGAGAAAGTGATTTAGACTTTTGAATGATGAAAACAGTGGTTTTTGAGGCATAAAACAATGATAAACTTGTTTATAGATTGGGTAGAGAATTCAAGAAAAAGGGTTTTTCTGAATTACAATGGTAAACAGTTCAGGTCTGTAATTCTAACCGGTTAGCCTGAAACTGTAACCGGTTAGTACCTGAACCTGAAAAATAAAAAGTTAAGTTTTTGAACACCATTGGTTATGTTTTTCCCAATCTAAGCTTAAGGGCATATTTTTGAGATAATTCAAAGGAGAAATTTTGTGCCAAAGATTATGCCTCAAATAAATCATTCAAAAGGAGAAATTGGAATATTTCTAAATCACATTAATTAATGTAAAGATAAAACCAAGCCTGATATTTGTGCATCCATATAGACATGAAGATTGGTTGGTAGGAACGTTTATCATATTCTGGGAATATGAGGAGGGTATTCTGGGAGTACCAAATTATAACCTACTTGATGACACATTATAGATATGTGGCCAGTGTCCGGGACCTGGTTTTTTATGCGTTCTGGGAACGTATGCGTTATGGGAACGTGGTGCACACTCCGAGAGTTATGCTTATTATCCAAGTATGGTTCGGCATCACGTTCTGGGAACGAATGTTGGTGTTCCGGGAACACAAGGGTGTATTGGATGGACGTCCAAGATGGACTTTTAGAGGCCTCAGTTGTGGATAGAAAATCATACATCATGCCACTTGCATTATAAGAAATATAATGTTGAAAAATTGGTGTGCTCATATGTAATTGCATTATGATCTGTCCATGATATACTTGTGTTTGTAATTTTAGTCTTTATCAATTATGTATATGTGTATACTTACTCCCTGTGCCCTGTTTAGGTGATGGCCAGATACCTAGCTTGCATCGAGATACGCCCTATCCCTAGTGGCATATGGACATATGAGGAGCACCGTGCCACTTTTGAGGGGGAGGTTGAGATCACTCTCTACCACCCTAACCCTCTGGTGCGAGTGCGACCTCGTCGATTTAGAATCCCATTAGTCTGTACTATGCATGTTCCACCCTTTTATACATATAGAGGACCACCCCCGGTTCGACCTATGCGTCGTTTTCATAGTTTTCGTTTCAGAGCTGCCACTCGTTCTCATCCTTCCTCCCATAGAGTTGTCACTGAGGAGACTCCTTCTCCTGGTCCGACTGACTATGATAGGACTGCCTTTGCAGATCCTAAACCCAGTGGTGGAGTCCCCACACAGTCGGGCGAGGTCGAGGAGGACCCCGTGGAGGATGAGAGCGAGGAGGAGGTGCATGTTGAGCCGACTGTTTCTGCTAGAGGTGGACCCGCTGGTTCATAGGAGCTTGCATAGCGTAGATGTTTTGGATCCTAGATCCTAGGGATAGAGCTGTGGAGGATCTGAGGAGCTGCTGAGGACACTGATGACCTGCTCTGGGACTTCTACTTTTGGATTTTGTCATATATTGTATATATTTGAGAGGTCTTAGAGTGAGGTTTTATTTTATGCAGCTGGTCTGTATATGTTTCACCAAACTTGCTATCTCGACTTTTTACTACTTGCTACTGACTATACTGATGGGGTTTCTATGTTATGACATATATATATATATATATATATATATGATGCCTTATTTACCTCAGCAGTGCCCCATAAGTATTATTTTTACTTCCGCGAACTCTGATTTCTATTTCAAAAGGATTTGGCAATAAGTTTATGTTTTATATACTCAAATCCAACTTGAGAGACAAATGATATGTTTTAATAAGAATCACAAATAACGTTTTCTATGATTAAGGAAATGTTCTCTCAAGAGCCTTTTTGAAAGTAAGATATTACTAAGCCGGATTCAATTAATAGTTCATGATAAAAAGGGTTTATGATCAAGCAAGTACAAACCTAAAAAGAAAAAACAATTTTCTAGTCCTAATTCTGATAGCAAGTATTCAACTATTTGGAAATATTAATTATTTTCAAGATATAAAAGAGAGCGTCACACCTTTGGTGGTATCAGAGCATTGGTCCTGTCCCTCGTGGCCCCGATGATGCAGCTAAGTATGGTATTCAATGGTAATTGAATATGTTTTGAGTAAGTCAGTAGCATTTATGTTTCAAAGACCTTTTAGTGACCCAAAGCCCATAGTGCAGGTCTTTCTATGGCAACCAGAAATAGAAATATTACTAACAAAATGTTAGAACGAATCACGACCGTGCTGGAAGGCATGCAACAACAGCACCGACAACAGCCACCTCAAGGGCGAGCTGGTAATCCACCTGTTGGCAATATGGCGAATCATGATGCTAGGACTCTGTCGGAGTTCAGGAAGTGTAATCCACCAAGGTTTGAAGGAGGATACAAACCTGATGAGGCGAACAAGTGGTTGTATGAGATCAACAAGATTTTCCGAACTCTGGAGTGTTCTGATGAACAGAAGGTGACCTATGCAGTTTACATGCTTCATGGGGAAGCTGAAAACTGGTGGGATCACACTGTCCAATTGCTGAATTTTGAAAGAAGAGCAATCAACTGGGGAGTATTTATGGAAAAATTTCTTAATAAGTACTTTCCAGAAGATTTAAGGAGGAAGAAGGAAGTGGAATTCATGCAATTGAAGCAGGGGGATATGAGTGTAGGAGAGTATGCTGCCAGGAGTAAATGATGAAGTACTCTCCCTACTACTTAAATAACCCTGATGAAAGGAGTAAATGTGTTAAGTTTGAAGGTGGATTGAGACCGGAGCTGAAGTCTATCTTCAGTTACCAAAGGATTCAGAGTTTCCCTGCACTTGTGGATATGTGCAGAATGTATGAAGATGACAAGAAAGCGGAGTTGATTGGAAGTCAAGTGAAAGGAGTTGGACAAAGTTATGGACCACAGAGAAAGAAGAAGTTTGATTATCGAAATAATGGTCCATATTCTCAGAAGAATAAGGGTAAGGGTAAGGCTGTGACGGATAACAAGAACAAATCTCGCGATAATGCTCCATATTGCGAGAAGTGTAGACGTTATCATCATGGTCAGTTCTGCTGGTCCACAGGAGGATGTTTCAAGTGTGGAAAGCAAGGTCACTTTGCTCGTGAGTGCAAAGAATTTGCAAAGGGTGATGCAAAGGGATCTGCTGGCAAGCCTGTGGTACAAGGAAGAGTGTTTACCCTGAGTGGTAATGAAGCAACCCAAACCCCGAATCTCGTGCAAAGTAACTTTCTGCTTAATAACCAACCTTGCAAAATCATGTTTGATTCTGGAGCTACGCATTCTTTTGTTTCTCCTGAATGTGTGAATAGGTTGAATCTTGTTGTTTCCGATTCACCTTGATATCTTAGTATAGATACCCCTACTGGAATACCGATTTTCACCGCTAAAGTCTGTTTAGGGTGTAACGTAGAAATTTTGGGTCGTTTTTCCAAGGTAGATTTAGTTTGTCTCCCTAAGTTACAATTGAATGTGATCTTGGGTATGGATTGGTTGATGAAGAACCAAGTGATCATCAATTGTGAGGAAAAGACAAGTCAATATATGACCCTTGAACCTGAGTGTTATATGTGTTTGTTCTCTGCTACTGGAGAAGAAGAGTCGATGCCGATAGAGGAGATTCCGGTTGTGAGAGAATTTCTGGAAGTATTTCCTGAGGAGATACCAGGATTACCTCCGAAGCGAGAGATAGAGTTTGGGATTGATTTAGTCCCTGGAGCTGATCCCATCTCTATTGCTCCTTATAATATGGCACCCATGGAAATTGCAGAAATGAAGAAGCAGATGATCAGGCCAAGCGTTTCGCCTTGGGGAGCTCCATTACTGTTTGTAAAGAAGAAGGATGGGAGTATGAGAATGTGTGTAGATTACAGACAGTTGAATAAGGTCACTATTAAGAATAAGTATCCTTTGCCAAGGATTGATGACCTTATGGACCAAGTTAGGGGAGCTGCAGTATTCTCCAAGATTGATCTGAGATCGGGTTATCATCAAATCAGGATAAAGGAGGAGGATATACCCAAGACTGCATTTCAATCTCGATACGGTCATTATGAGTATGATGTGATGCCGTTCGGATTGACTAATGCACCTGCTATTTTCATGGATTATATGAACAGGATCTTTAGACCATATTTGGATTTATTTGTGGTGGTGTTTATTGATGACATTCTGGTCTATTCTAAGAATCCGGAAGAGCATGAAGAGCATCTCAGGATTGTGTTAAAAGTCCTGAAGGAGAAGCAATTATATGCCAAACTTAAGAAATGTGAGTTTTGGTTGAATGAAGTGAAGTTTTTAGGGCATGTAATCTCTAAAGAAGGAATTGAGTAAGTAATCTTACTCAAAATTGCTTATTTTCTATTTAAATTGATGTTTAAAGTAAATTTTTGGAAGGTATGAAATTATATGAATAAGATATATATGTGTTTATAAATTAATATTACTCTTCTATTTTTATTATTATGACCGAAAATTATTTTTGGTAGGAAAGAATAATTTTTGCTAATTTCCTAATTGCTTAAATGGTTATATGATGCATATGTATGTTTATTGATGTGTATACATGAAATAAATTATGTATTTTATAGAAAAATAATTTATATGTGAAAAATAAATTTTAACTTTGAAAAATGATATTTTATTGAACTATGAGGTCCCAAATGATAATTTTTGTATGTGTTTGCATTTCTTAACTTGTATACGTGTAAGTATAGTATAAAGTATGGATTAAAAGTATGTATTTTTATTAAATAGAATGACTTTTATAAATATATTTGTTTGCTGTCCAGAATTTAATATTAATAAGAAATTGTTATTTTAGTAAGCCAAATTGTATTTTTAGACCTTATGATATGTATATGGTTGTATATGAATGTTAGAACATGTTTGTTTCAATTTTTAGAGGTGATGCAACTGAATTTTGGTGGCTGTCCAGCAAGCAAAAATATTTTATTAAACTCATATTTAATCATATTTTTATAATGGAACTTGTAAGGAAATTTTAGGAAAAAGTGGCATGTCTTTTTGATAAACCATTTGTGAGAAAAGTGATTTTTAAGACTTGTAGTGTATGCTATCCAAAATTTTAAATTAGTTGCATCAACTATAGAAATTGTTTTAGAATAAATTAGTATGTAAATTTTATGTTAGGACCTTTAGTATAAGTGTATAAAGTTAAAAAGGAATTATGAAAGTGATTTTGTGAATAGTAAATTGTTGTCTTACTTGTATGAGTGCTTGAATGATAATTGTTGAATGTCTTTTAAAAGTGATTTTTGAATTTGATAAATAGTTCTAAAGATTTTATTTAGTAATGTTTTAGAAGGTTTTGATTTTTGCTTGGAAAAGAAATGATTTATTTAAAGTACTGAATATTTTAATATAAGTCTTTTTGATTTCTAAATTGTTCGAAGAATTCGTATTTTATGTACCTTAAGTGGGTTTGCTCATTTTAAATTGGTATAGTTATTTATAACGTTATATTTGGTAAAAGGTTCTCGTTCGGAATCAAGTAACGCGAATTCAATTCCAGAGGACACTAATCCTTTAGCTTGACACCAAGGTGAGAGAGTAGCTATTGTCGTGTCCTTAACCAAGATCAACCTTGAAGCTATGGAAGAGCCTCGAAGAATGATCCCAATCAAGAGATTAATATAGGACTTTTAGGATTTCTGTATATCCAGTTGGGATAAACAGGTTCTCCCTAGTCAACAACGTGTGTGCTAGTGTCAACTTAGGGATGAGAAGACGTACCTTAGCCCCTATAGCATGGTGGTTCTTATAAGGGATTACCTGTATGCCGCAGGCCGTTCTGATAAGGCTTCTGGGAGGAAGAACTCAAGTAGGATTCGTAGAGGTTATGATATGATCATATCCGTAATCCTGTATGCGATAGACTTTATCCAATACTGTTTGTATCTAACCAAGAGTCGTGGGAATCTAGGAGAAGCAGTTACGCTTTGATGAGACTGTAAACGATAAATATAAGGATGAAAATCCTTTGCTCGGGGTTAATCTCATTAGCGTGCAACCTCTCTATAGAAACCCAGTTTGCTCGGTGTAACATTCCGACCGTGTGCCCTGTTTCAATGTCTAAATGGTCGGTCAAAGGTGGCTTCGATCGGTCAGCACTCGGTCTACTACAGGTCCACTACATAAGCCCCCCAAGCTCGGTGGGGTGATTTGAGCCCTGCCGAGTTAATGAGACTAACAAACTGTTGGCCGATCGAGTTTTGTTGATGGGAAGAGAAATCCGATCACCCAAGTGCGTTTAACAGGGCTGTCGCTTCATTGACAGAGAAGCGACCCTTCAATTCTATTTACGCTTCCACATGTCCTTTCCATTACCGGGAAACGAGACGTTATGATTTCAAATTTTCAGAGAGCGCCACGTATTCAGTTTCAACACAAATGGGCCTTTATTGATTCGGCCCAAGTCCTTGAGATAGTGGAAGGAACTTCTAAAACGAATTTCGGGGAGTGGTTTCTCAAAGATCATTTCATTTAACAATCAAAATTAGAAACTCCTCAAGTTCCTCTCTCTCTCTCTTTCTTACATCGTTTTTCTGGGGTTTGATCAACAAAGTCAGAGAGTACCAAAGGTGTTCTTGCCACTATTTCAACCTTCTTCTTTGCATTAAGTCTACTTTCATCTCTGTGGTCTTCGCATATTCATTAATTTCTTGGTTATTCATCATCGAACAGGTAAAGAACACTTCTTCCATGAAAGTTTTTAAGATTTTCTGCATGTGGTTGTTTCTGTTATCTGCCATGGGTACTGTGTTTAGAACTTTCTTTATTGCCTTTATCTGCCATGGGTACTGTGTTTAGAACTTTCTTTATTGCTCATTAACACTGGCCATGCTCCCCTCTTTTCTTGATTTTGAACGAAATCTAGGGCTCGATAAAACCCCAACACTGTTCAACAGTATACCCCTTTGTCTTTTGAAGTTCTTTGCCTTTCTTTGTCGTTTGTTGAGAGATCGCCGTAGTGTTTCTTAGGTTTACTTTATGTTTTGTTGCACTTAATTTCCTAGGGTTTGTACTGAAGCTGCATTAAACATGAGTGAGGATTCTGTAAACTCTGATGTACCAAGAACACACGAAGAAGAAAACCCAGATATTTGTGTTAAACCGATAGCTATGCATTTTCCTCGGACTTTGAAAGAGTTCAGACAGGGTGTGATTCACTATAGGATTGCCGAGAGGGTAGAATAGAAGAGGTTAAGGAGGCAACATAGAGGTATTCGATATTTCAATTGGTTTGGGGAAATTCTGCCCAGAAAGGGAGGTGTTCCCCAACCGATCGTATTCATAAGTGTTTGATCCAAAATAATCAAGTTTTACTGCTTCTGACCCCGCGTGTGCCCCCTTTTCCTCAGGTATGAAGAGAAAGTGTGTTACCAGTCCTGATCCCTACCCACTTCCACCAGATGCTGCTTAGTATGATTGGGTTAACCGAGAGGTTGTTGGCACATAATCCGAGCTCTCAACGGAGGAATCCTTAGAGCAAACCAGAGCCATAATTCTGCCTTGTCCTGGTGATGATGCTGGGAATTTGTATTCCATAAGTCCTGTGGGCCCAAACGAAAGAGTCTGCAATCATATCCCTGAGGGTAGCACTGGATTTTATTTTTACGAGGAAGTGATTACTCGCCTAGGGGTTAGAATGCCTTTTACTAACTTTGAAATAGATGTTTTGGATACACTGAGAGTAGCCCCATCTCAACTGCACCCGAACGCTTGGGCTTTTTTTAGAGACTTTCAACAAGTCTGCTCTGCGATGGATTGGTCTTGTACTATTCCTATTTTTTTTCTACCTGTTTGCTCCTCAATGCAACGCTTTTGAAAGAGGGTCTCCAAAACGACCTTGGGTTTCTTTGAAGTCACGTAACGGATACGCTCTTTTTACTAAGTACTCTGAGTCATGGAAAGGGTTCAAGCCTTTCTTTTTTAAATATAACTTTGTTGGTAACGGTGTCTGCTGGTTCACACGAACTGGCGAAGAGCGACCAATCCCTCGGTTTCCTCTTCAAAGGAGTGCAAGCTTTTTCAATCGGAGGATTGCATCATATGCGTCGGATTGGAAAGAGTTCGCCGAATATGAGAAGGACGTGTGCCGAGCTGTTGAAAGTTATTTAGTCACCAATGGGATGATAGAAACGAGGGATATAGTGGATATCCCTCCATCAGATGTCAAGGCTGAGCTTGGTAAACTGTTTTCTTTCTGCTATTATACTTTTGATTTATTCAGATCTAACGTGTTTCCTTTGCAGATAAAATGGCATCCCGTATGGCTGCTCTGCTCCAAGGGGGAAAGAAAAGAAAAACTCCTGCAACAAGTGTAGCTTCTGGGTCATCAAACCTGAGTACTCCCAGTTTATGTACTTCTGCTCCTTCTGCTTCTCCGGTCGAGGTGTCTCCTCGGCCATCTTCCAATGTGGTTGCTATAGCTACTACAGTTTCGCTGACCCCGAGCGATCAAGTCCAAGTCTCCCCTCCCCCTCAACAATAGACTGGTCGCCGAAGGTTGGACAAAGGAAAAGAAAAAGTGTCCGAAGGGACGAATGTCAGGGCCGAGGGGACAAGTACCAAGGCTGCTACTGCTCCAACTTCTACTGCGACTCCACCAGAAGTATCAATTTGGGACCGTGGTTTAGATGAAAAGTTTCCCAAGTTCATCTGTCCGGAATCTGACTATCCTCGGTTCAGAAATCTTAGTGCCGATGAGTGGTCACGCTGCAACATGACTTTGACAAAGTATTTGCTCCGAAGTGCCAATCTGACTTATTTTTTGGCCAAGCAATCGGGGGATCTGTTTACCGGCCTAAACATCGAACAAAAAGAGGCTCATGAGCTGCAGGCCGCTCAAGAAGCCAGCTTGTCAGATGAGCTTGTTCAAGTGAAAAACGAACTAGAAAATCTGAGTGCTGACAAGGCCGAGCTGATCAAGGAGCGAGATTCTTTGAAGGTTTCTCAAAAAGCTGCAGAAGATAAAAAGAAGGAAGTTGAAGAGGCACTGAAGAAGGAGCTGCAGGAGAGCCGACAGAGGGTGATGAGCATTTTATTTCCCATTATTCCTTGCATTATTTTACTCCTATTATTGATACTTGTTGCCTATTTGACATTGTTTAGCTTGATTTAGTGATTTAGAGTTTATTGGACTAATATTCTGAATATTGTTTAATTTGGGATTATTTAGCCTAATTAATTCTATTTCTATTTTCAGGTCATATTTGGCTCAAGGGTTTTTTGGACATTTTGGGAATGAAGATTTAATGTTGGAAGAGAAGATATATGATGAAGTGAAGATTGTAATCTATCTTTAGGATTAGTTGAGATTTAGTTATATCTTTTAAGATTTAGATTTTATCTATAAGATATTTTTAGATTTAATTTAGAGATAAGCTTTCCTTAGGATTTGGGCCCATGATTTAGGCCCGTTTTGTGATTTAAAAAGCCAAATTCGTGTAAACCCTAGAGAGATTCCATTCACGTTTTTTTACATTCTCTCTCATAGAGAAGGCTTAGTTTTGCTCTCCAAGCTTGTGGAGGCTGCTAGGGTTTCTCTCTCTTCCCTTTTCTACACGTTTTTGGTATTTTTCTTCATGGAAGGCTAAACTCTTAGGTTAAATCCCTTTGGTAATGTATTACATACTCTTGAGGTTTTGTTCTTAATGCTATTTCGTTTTTATTCACTGTTTTCATGCTTATTGATATGTTATGGTTCGCTTAGTTCCATTATATAGAGATAATCCATGTGTATGAATGCTTAATTTATGCAAACTCGTAAAAACTCCATGCTTTGGCTTTTAATGCTTAATTAGAGGTTTGGGTTTTGGGGTGAGAATTGAATTTTCGCTTAGTATTTAATTCTCACGAGTTGGACAGTGAAGAGGAAAGAAATTGATCTTTTGTGACCGATGATAGAGTTGTGAACGCGAGCCAAAGGGGTTTATCCGCTTTTCCTTATCTGTTTCTTCGTTTTGATTTAATTCTGTTTTGATTTCAATTATTCAATATTCAATACAAAAAAACCCCCCCCCTGTTTTCTATGCATACTATGTGTTCGACCTTTTGCTTGATAAGATATTCCTTGGGAGACGACCTAGGAGTCACTTCCTAGTACTATCCTTAAACTGTTTTTATTTGTATCGGGTACGGCCTCGATCAAATTTAGTTTAGGTTGCATATTTTTGCTTTGATTTTTTAGGTTTTGCTATGTTTTGGGCATTTTCTTGCATGTTTTTGCTTCATTTTAGTAGAGTCTTGGTATCTTGTGTCTGAATTCATGCATTTCTGTGTGTAAAGTTGCTTTTGATAATTAAGAGGTGGTAACACTGTGATAGAATTGTCCCTTTTGTGAGGATTTGAGCCTTAATTGTGGGTGGATTGCTATATATGCCACCTAATTTTTCTTTCATGTGTGATTGCACTCTGGATTACTTGCACTCTAGAACTTGACTTGACTCTTGTTGATACTTGATATTCCCATGCACATTTTGAAATGATTTAGGCATTGTTTTTTTTTCTTGAATAAGCCACTAGCCATATGAGCCTACCTTGAATGAATTTATCCTTTGATAGCCCCTTTGAGCCTTTATATCCCTTTTCTTTGTTCTTTAGCTCATTACAAGCCTATGACTGAAAAACCATGATTGTCCTAACCTTAGGGAATGTTGGAGCTTTGGAATTGTTTTGGGAATGGGTATTAAGTAAGCGAGGGTGCTTTGTTCTTCATCTCTTGTGAGTTCTGGGTTTTGCCTCTATGGTCGGTGATGTAATTATGGCTTTATCTCATTATGCCATTTTTATTGTTTCTTCTTTTCTTTCGTTCATGAAGTTCTGCAATGTAATGCAATTCAAAAAAAAAAAAAAAGAAAAAAAAAAGAAAAAAAAAGAAGAAGAAGAAGAAGAAAAAGAAAAAAAATGGAATAAAAGGTTGATTGAGGCATGGAGGTTTGGAATTAGAGGTTGTTGTTATGTTTACCATTTCATTCTGGGGTGGATTGTGCTTATTTTTTTTTACTTGTTCCCCATTGCTCCTCTATTCCCTGGGTTTTAGCTACATTTCCCATATTTTTATCCTACCTTGTCCTTGGCCCCATTACAACCCTGAAAAGATCTTTTGATCTTAATGTGCATGTGTGTTGATTGTTGATGTTAGAGGCTTGTCAAGCTTATGGTTGTGTTTGTTTTTCATGATGTGCCTTGAGTGTAAACACTGATTAACCTTAAACACTTGAGTGTAAACACTATTGAGTGATCCTTGTGAGTTTCTACCATCTTTGTGACTACCCTCTTGATGTCATTGGTTTTCTTTGCATATTTGAAATAATTGGATGATGTTCATGAATGCCTTGATTCTTTGGTCCTTATTTTCTTCGTGTACTCGATTTTGCCCATTTCTTTGCATTTCCTAGAATTCATTGTGAAGTATGTAATCTCTTAGGTTTGCATTCATTAGTTGTAGTAATCTTGTTGCATGATTCACTTTGGTGCATATTGATCTTCTCAGTCCTAATTCTTAGTTTTGCCCAGGAGTGCAAAAGGATAAGTGTGGGGGTATTTGATGAGCATTTTATTTCCCATTATTCCTTGCATTATTTTACTCCTATTATTGATACTTGTTGCCTATTTGACATTGTTTAGCTTGATTTAGTGATTTAGAGTTTATTGGACTAATATTCTGAATATTGTTTAATTTGGGATTATTTAGCCTAATTAATTCTATTTCTATTTTCAGGTCATATTTGGCTCAAGGGTTTTTTGGACATTTTGGGAATGAAGATTTAATGTTGGAAGAGAAGATATATGATGAAGTGAAGATTGTAATCTATCTTTAGGATTAGTTGAGATTTAGTTATATCTTTTAAGATTTAGATTTTATCTATAAGATATTTTTAGATTTAATTTAGAGATAAGCTTTCCTTAGGATTTGGGCCCATGATTTAGGCCCGTTTTGTGATTTAAAAAGCCAAATTCGTGTAAACCCTAGAGACCTTCCATTCACGTTTTTTTTACATTCTCTCTCATAGAGAAGGCTTAGTTTTGCTCTCCAAGCTTGTGGAGGCTGCTAGGGTTTCTCTCTCTTCCCTTTTCTACACGTTTTTGACTTATTTCATCATGGAAGGCTAAACTCTTAGGTTAAATCCCTTTGGTAATGTATCACATACTCTTGAGGTTTTGTTCTTAATGCTATTTCATTTTTATTCACTGTTTTCATGCTTATTGATATGTTATGGTTCGCTTAGTTCCATTCTATAGAGATAATCCATGTGTATGAATGCTTAATTTATGCAAACTCGTAAAAACTCCATGCTTTGGCTTTTAATGCTTAATTAGAGGTTTGGGTTTTGGGGTGAGAATTGAATTTTCGCTTAGTATTTAATTCTCACGAGTTGGACAGTGAAGAGGAAAGAAATTGATCTTTTGTGACCGATGATAGAGTTGTGAACGCGAGCCAAAGGGGTTTATCCGCTTTTCCTTACCTGTTTCTTCGTTTTGATTTAATTCTGTTTTGATTTAATTATGTTTTGATTTCAATTATTCAATATTCAATACAAAAAAAAAACCCCCCTGTTTTCTATGCATACTATGTGTTCGACCTTTTGCTTGATAAGATATTCCTTGGGAGACGACCTAGGAGTCACTTCCTAGTACTATACTTAAACTGTTTTTATTTGTATCGGGTACGGCCTCGATCAAATTTGGCGCCGTTGCCGGGGACTATCGGTTCTTGCCAAAGGTCATTAGTAGTTAGTTAGTGTCGTAGTTAGTATAGTTATTATAGTGTGTCGTGTCTGATTTAGGGTCTAGTAGTCAATTCTGATAACCGGTTGAAGTTGCACTGTTTGCTGTTTTGCTATTTTGTTGCAATTAGTGTATTTGATTGATTCTGTGGTTGCTAGTTCACATAGTTGTGGGTGGAATTTTTCCACGAAAATTTATATCCACACTACTTTTATCATATAAAAAGGTTTTGAGGCACCACGATCACTCAGATCATCACTGGTTGTGAGTTCCAGAAAAATTTTCCAAGTTTTAGCAGCACTTTCTTCAAATCGTCGCAACTTTTGACCCGTAACTCGGAATTTGACGAATTTTATATCAAATCGAAGGGAATTTTCTGAATAATCTGATTTTCCTCACTTCGTCAGAAAACTCCTTCGTCTGGATCCTGAAAAAGCCGTTTTACTATTTCTTTTTTTATTTTACAAGTTTTATTTTCTTAGTTTTTGGTCTCTGATTTAATTGTTTGACTTGGTTCCCTTTTGAATTTTGTCCTCAAACTTTTTGTGGTATGTTTTCATGATTTTAGGGTGCTAAAAAAAATAAAGAAAAAAATTTTAAAAAATAAAAAATTTTGTTGCTTATTTTGGTCATGTATATTAGTGACAGTTTGTTATGCTTAATGGTGTTCTGTTCAGTACATGACTAGGGGAAACCCAAGCTACTTTCATCCATATAACCCTAAAATTGATAGAACTTATCACAGACTAGTTAGACAAAATAGGAACCAGTCCATAGGTAGTGAGTCTATTGAGTCTTTACATAGTGAGTCTGCTTCTTTTTCTTCTATTCCTATAAATTCTGATTCTTATTCTGATTATTCTGAAAATATGGCTCAACCTCCACCACGTGAGAGGACATTGAGGGAGCTGGCTGCACCTGATTTCACTATTGAAGATTTGTGCATCCAGTATCCCGATGACCCGTATGAGCTAAGGTCTGGACTAATTCATTTGTTGCCCAAGTTTAATGGTCTTGCAGGTGAGGATCCTCATAAACATCTCAAGCAGTTCCATATTGTCTGTGCTACTATGAAACCACATGATGTGCAAGAGGATCATGTTTGTCTTAAGGCATTCCCACACTCCCTAGAGGGGCTAGCCAAGGATTGGTTGTACGATCTGGCCCCTGGTTCTATCACAGTCTGGGATGACCTGAAGAGGGCATTTTTGGAGAAATTCCTCCCTGCATGCAGAACAACAGCAATCCGAAAGGATATATCAGGCATCAGGCAACAAAGTGGAGAAAGTCCCTATGAGTATTGGGAGACATTCAAGAGACTGTGTGCGAGCTGCCCCCACCATCAGATCTCAGAGCAGCTGCTTATTCAATATTTCTATGAAGGTCTCAACCTCATGGAGAGAAACATGCTTGATGCTTCAAGTGGTGGTGCCCTAGGAGACATGACACCTTTAGAAGCCAGAGTCAAGATCGAGAAGATGGCTTCCAATTGTCAACAATTCCATGCAAGGGGCAACAGCGATGCAATCATAGTGAGAGGAGTGAATGATGTTGGCACAAGTTCTGGTAAGGTTGAGAAGCTTGAACAGAAGATAGATTCACTTACAACTTTGGTCACTCAATTGGCCATCAACCAGAAGAAGTTGTCTCTGCCTGCTAGATTATGTGGCATATGCACATCCGCTGAGCACCCCACAGATGCATGCCCTTCTGTGCAGCAGCCCACGACTGGTGCTGACCAACCTGAGGCATATGCCGCGAACATTTTCAACAGTAGAAACCAGCAGCCACAGAACTTTGATCTCTCTACCAATAGATACAACCCTGGTTGGAGGAACCATCCCAACCTGAGATGGTCTGATCAGCAGCAACCTTCACAGGTTCAATTTCAGAACAATTCTAGACCACCATATGTACCTCCTCCAGTCCAGCAACAGAGACAACAACAGGCTAATTCTGCACCACCAGCTCCTAGTACTGAGCAGCAGCCTTCATTGGAAGAGCTGATGAAACAGATGACCATGCAAAATCTCCAATTCCAACAGGAAACTAGAGCATCCATTCAAAGACAACAGGCCTTCATTCAATCTTTGACCAATCAGATGGGACAGATGGCAACAGCAATCAACACTATGCAATCTCAGAATTCTAACAAGTTGCCATCCCAAACAGTGATCAATCCAAACCAGAATGTGAGTGCTATTAGTCTAAGGTCAGGGAAGCAGATTGTCACACCCACACCAGAATCTGACCTCAACAAAGATGATCTAGTTTCAACCAACAAGAAGAGCCAAATGGTCGAGGAGAGTGAGCACACAAGTACCAGAAAATCCAATCCAGCTCAGCCTTCCAAAAGCACAACACCTGCTGCTGCCCAACAACCACCCCCCATTCCTCTTCCTTTCCCACCAAGGGGGGTGACTCAAAGCAAGAAAATGGAAGAGATTGACAAAGAGATACTTGACACATTCAGGAAGGTGGAAGTCAACATACCCCTTCTTGATGCAATCAAGCAAATTCCAAGGTATGCAAAGTTCTTGAAGGATCTATGCACACACAAACGGAAGCTCAAGGGCAATGAGAGGATCAACATGGGAAGAAATGTCTCTGCTCTTATAGGTAAACCCGTCCCTCATATTCCTGAAAAGTGTAAGGATCCTGGAACTTTCTTTGTGCCTTGTATCATAGGTAATACTAAATTTGAGAATGCTTTGCTAGATTTAGGAGCATCTATTAATGTTATGCCTATGTCTGTTTTCAAATCTCTTTCACTTGGACCTCTTCAACCTACGGGTGTGGTTATTCATTTGGCAAATAGATCTACTGCCTACCCCGCAGGTTTGATAGAGGATGTCTTGGTTCGGGTTGAAGAGCTTATCTTTCCTGCTGATTTTTATATTCTTGATATGGAAGAGGACACCTCTCGTAGTGCTGTCCCTATCATATTAGGGAGACCATTTTTGAAAACAGCCCGAACCAAGATAGATGTGCATGCAGGTACACTTTCCATGGAATTTGATGACAGTGTGGTTCGATTCAATATTTTTGATGCTATGAAACATTTTTCTGATGACCACTCTGTTTTTCATGTTGACTTGATTGATGATCTGATTGATGAGCATGTTCTAGACTTTTTGCATGATTATGATTTGCCATCTTTCACTAGCTCATTTACTTGTTCTGCATGTTCTGATTCCGAAATGTGCACTGCATGCATTGAAATTGACCAGTTTTTAAATTCTGCTACTGCATCTGTTGATTCATATGATATAGATTCAGATCATGCTAACCCCATTTCTGTTTTGCATGAGTCTAATTCACTTGTTCAGGTGCAGGCGGCAGAATCCAATTCTGCTGCTCCTTTAGTTCCATCTGTGATGCAGGCACCTTTATTGGACCTGAAGCCCCTTCCTCCTCATCTCAAATATGCTTACTTGGAGGCTGAGCAGAAACTTCCAGTGATCATATCTACCTCCCTTTCTATTGATCAAGAGAAGCAACTGCTGGATGTGATTAGAGCAAACAAAAAGGCAATAGGATGGACTTTGGCAGACATACCTGGTATTAGCCCCTCCATGTGCATGCATCGGATTTTATTGGAGGATGGGGCTAAACCAGTGAGACAACCCCAGAGACGGTTGAACCCCAGATTCTTGATGTGGTGAAGAAAGAGGTTACCAAGCTGCTGCAAGCTGGCATTATCTACCCCATTTCAGACAACACTTGGGTAAGCCCGGTTCAAGTAGTTCCCAAGAAGTCTGGGGTGACAGTTGTCAAAAATGAGAAGGATGAGCTGATTCCCACTAGAGTGCAGAACAGTTGGAGAGTCTGCATTGATTATAGGAAGCTCAACCAGGCGACCCGCAAGGATCACTTTCCTCTTCCCTTCATTGATCAGATGTTGGAGCGCCTGGTAGGTAAATCTCACTATTGCTTCTTAGATGGTTTCTCTGGTTATTTCTAAATCTGTATTGCACCAGAAGACCAACATAAGACTACATTTACCTGTCCTTTTGGTACATTTGCTTATAGGAAGATGCCTTTTGGCCTATGCAATGCTCCTGGCACTTTTCAAAGATGTATGATGAGTATTTTTAATGACTTACTTGAGCATTGCATAGAGGTCTTCATGGATGATTTTAGTGTATATGGTTCCTCTTTTGATGCATGTCTTGATAGTTTGTCTAAGGTGCTTAATAGGTGCATTGAGACTAACCTTGTCTTGAATTTTGAAAAATGTCATTTTATGGTAGAACAAGGCATAGTCTTAGGGCACATTATTTTGCATAAGGGCATAGAGGTTGACCCTGCTAAGCTGCATGTAATATCACATTTGCCTTACCCCTCTTGCGTGCGAGAGGTGCGTTCTTTTCTTGGCCATGCAGGTTTCTATCGCAGGTTTATTCAGAACTTTAGCAAGATAGCCCTTCCACTATCCAACTTGCTTCAAAAGGATACCGCATTTGAGTTTGGAGACCAATGCAAGAAAGCATTTGATGAGCTAAAGAGAGCACTCACCACCACTCCCATCATCCAACCACCTGACTGGACTCTCCCATTTGAGCTCATGACCGATGCCTCGAATTATGCTTTGGGAGTAGTTCTCTCCCAAAGGGTTGGTAAGATGTCTCATGTGATTTATTATGCATCTAGGACTTTAGATTCAACACAAGTTAATTACACCACAACTGAAAAAGAGTTGTTAGCCATTGTCTTTGCACTTGATAAGTTTAGATCATATCTATTAGGTTCTAAGGTTGTGGTGTATACTGATCATGCTGCTCTGAAGTATCTTTTGAAAAAGACAGATTCCAAACCTAGGTTGATTAGATGGATGTTGCTCCTCCAGGAGTTTGATCTTGAGATTCAGGATCGGAGTGGTGCACATAACCTTGTCGCAGACCTCTTGAGCAGAATAGAGAGAGAGGAGGATGCATTTCCTATCCTGGATGACTTCCCAGATGAGCAGCTTTTAATTTTGCATGTTTCACATCCCCCTCCCCTTATTCCTTGGTTTGCTGATATTGTAAATTATATAGTTGCATATGTTTTTCCACCCTTGGCATCCAAAGCTCAAAGAGACAAATTGAAGAGCGATGCCAAGTATTATGTATGGGATGACCCCTATTTGTGGCGTTTTTGCAGTGATCAGGTCATTCGCAGGTGCATTCCAGACCAGGAGATCCAATCGGTTCTCCAATTTTGCCATGCTTCACCAGTTGGAGGCCACCTTGGCACTCAAAGGACAGCACGAAAGGTGCTGGATTCTGGATTTTATTGGCCTACCATCTTCAAGGATGCAAGCAAAATCTGCAGCTCATGTGAGCAATGTCAAAGGGCAGGAGGCACCCTATCTTGGAGGCAACAGATGCCGCAACAACCTATGTTGTTCTGTGAGGTGTTTGATGTCTGTGGTATAGATTTCATGGGTCCCTTTCCTGTTTCTTTTGGTTTTTATTATATCTTACTTGCCGTGGATTACGTATCCAAATGGGTGGAAGCTAAGGCCACCAGGGCTAATGATGCTCAGGTTGTTGTAGATTTTGTCAGGACTAATATCCTTTGCAGGTTTGGCATACCTAGAGCCATAGTCAGTGATCAAGGCACACACTTCTGCAATAGATCCATGCAAGCTTTGCTCAAGAAGTATGGGGTTGTGCACAAAGTTTCTACACCATATCACCCCCAAACCAATGGGCAAGCTGAGATTTCAAACAGAGAGATCAAGCGGATTTTGGAGAAGATGGTGAAGCCTAATAGAAAGGATTGGAGCACACGATTGGAGGATGCTCTATGGGCCCATCGGACTGCTTACAAGGCACCCATAGGGATGTCACCCTATCGGGTTGTCTTTGGTAAGGCATGCCACCTGCCTGTGGAGATAGAGCACCGTGCATATTGGGCTGTGAAGCAATGCAACTTAGCTCTTGATCAAGCGGGTGAGGAGAGGAAGCTGCAGTTGAGTGAGCTAGATGAGATCCGTTTGGAGGCCTATGAGAATTCCAAGTTCTACAAAGAGAAGACCAAGAAGCTCCATGATAGCTCAATTTGCAGAAAGGAGTTCTTGGTTGGTCAAAAAGTGTTGCTCTACAACTCTAGGCTTGGAATCATGAGTGGAAAGCTCCGCTCTAAATGGATTGGACCGTTTGTAGTCACGCAGGTGTTTCCTTATGGCACTGTGGAGATCAAGAGTGAGTCCACAGACAAGAGCTTCAAAGTCAATGGCCACCGACTCAAGCCTTTCCTAACCTCTCCTACTTTGGATGATGCACCTGTGGAGGAAGCCTCATTGGTCGACCCCATTTTTGACCCACCATGATTTAGGGAGTCTTCTTTTCTCCTTCTTTACTACTTTTATTCCACTTGTCTATATCTGTCTGATTCTGCTATTTGTTTTCCATTGAGGACAATGTGTGATTTAAGTGTGGGGGGGAGAGTAGTTTAGGTTGCATATTTTTGCTTTGATTTTTTAGGTTTTGCTAAGTTTTGGGCATTTTCTTGCATGTTTTTGCTTCATTTTAGTAGAGTCTTGGTATCTTGTGTCTGAATTCATGCATTTCTGTGTGTAAAGTTGCTTTTGATAATTAAGAGGTGGTAACATTGTGATAGAATTGTCCCTTTTGTGAGGATTTGAGCCTTAATTGTGGGTGGATTGCTATATATGCCACCTAATTTTTCTTTCATGTGTGATTGCACTCTGGATTACTTGCACTCTAGAACTTGACTTGACTCTTGTTGATACTTGATATTCCCATGCACATTTTGAAATGATTTAGGCATTGTTTTTTTTCTTGAATAAGCCACTAGCCATATGAGCCTACCTTGAATGAATTTATCCTTTGATAGCCCCTTTGAGCCTTTATATCCCTTTTCTTTGTTCTTTAGCTCATTACAAGCCTATGACTGAAAAACCATGATTGTCCTAACCTTAGGGAATGTTGGAGCTTTGGAATTGTTTTGGGAATGGGTATTAAGTAAGCGAGGGTGCTTTGTTCTTCATCTCTTGTGAGTTCTGGGTTTTGCCTCTATGGTCGGTGATGTAATTATGGATTTATCTCATTATGCCATTTTTATTGTTTCTTCTTTTCTTTCGTTCATGAAGTTCTGCAATGTAATGCAATTCAAAAAAAAAAAGAAAAAAAAAAGAAAAAAAAAAAGAAGAAGAAGAAGAAGAAAAAGAAAAAAAATGGAATAAAAGGTTGATTGAGGCATGGAGGTTTGGAATTAGAGGTTGTTATTATGTTTACCATTTCATTCTGGGGTGGATTGTGCTTATTTTTTTTACTTGTTCCCCATTGCTCCTCTATTCCCTGGGTTTTAGCTACATTTCCCATATTTTTATCCTACCTTGTCCTTGGCCCCATTACAACCCTGAAAAGATCTTTTGATCTTAATGTGCATGTGTGTTGATTGTTGATGTTAGAGGCTTGTCAAGCTTATGGTTGTGTTTGTTTTTCATGATGTGCCTTGAGTGTAAACACTGATTAACCTTAAACACTTCAGTGTAAACACTATTGAGTGATCCTTGTGAGTTTCTACCATCTTTGTGACTACCCTCTTGATGTCATTGGTTTTCTTTGCATATTTGAAATAATTGGATGATGTTCATGAATGCCTTGATTCTTTGGTCCTTATTTTCTTCGTGTACTCGATTTTGCCCATTTCTTTGCATTTCCTAGAATTCATTGTGAAGTATGTAATCTCTTAGGTTTGCATTCATTAGTTGTAGTAATCTTGTTGCATGATTCACTTTGGTGCATATTGATCTTCTCAGTCCTAATTCTTAGTTTTGCCCAGGAGTGCAAAAGGATAGGTGTGGGGGTATTTGATGAGCATTTTATTTCCCATTATTCCTTGCATTATTTTACTCCTATTATTGATACTTGTTGCCTATTTGACATTGTTTAGCTTGATTTAGTGATTTAGAGTTTATTGGACTAATATTCTGAATATTGTTTAATTTGGGATTATTTAGCCTAATTAATTCTATTTCTATTTTCAGGTCATATTTGGCTCAAGGGTTTTTTGGACATTTTGGGAATGAAGATTTATTGTTGGAAGAGAAGATATATGATGAAGTGAAGATTGTAATCTATCTTTAGGATTAGTTGAGATTTAGTTATATCTTTTAAGATTTAGATTTTATCTATAAGATATTTTTAGATTTAATTTAGAGATAAGCTTTCCTTAGGATTTGGGCCCATGATTTAGGCCCGTTTTGTGATTTAAAAAGCCAAATTCGTGTAAACCCTAGAGACCTTCCATTCACGTTTTTTTTTACATTCTCTCTCATAGAGAAGGCTTAGTTTTGCTCTCCAAGCTTGTGGAGGCTGCTAGGGTTTCTCTCTCTTCCCTTTTCTACACGTTTTTGACTTATTTCATCATGGAAGGCTAAACTCTTAGGTTAAATCCCTTTGGTAATGTATCACATACTCTTGAGGTTTTGTTCTTAATGCTATTTCGTTTTTATTCACTGTTTTCATGCTTATTGATATGTTATGGTTCGCTTAGTTCCATTCTATAGAGATAATCCATGTGTATGAATGCTTAATTTATGCAAACTCGTAAAAACTCCATGCTTTGGCTTTTAATGCTTAATTAGAGGTTTGGGTTTTGGGGTGAGAATTGAATTTTCGCTTAGTATTTAATTCTCACGAGTTGGACAGTGAAGAGGAAAGAAATTGATCTTTTGTGACCGATGATAGAGTTGTGAACGCGAGCCAAAGGGGTTTATCCGCTTTTCCTTATCTGTTTCTTCGTTTTGATTTAATTCTGTTTTGATTTAATTCTGTTTTGATTTCAATTATTCAATATTCAATACAATAAAAAAACCCCCTGTTTTCTATGCATACTATGTGTTCGACCTTTTGCTTGATAAGATATTCCTTGGGAGACGACCTAGGAGTCACTTCCTAGTACTATACTTAAACTGTTTTTATTTGTATCGGGTACGGCCTCGATCAGAGGGTTGATGAGCTGAAATCTGAAGTGGAAAAATTTGCCGCTACTGCTTGGAAATTAAAGGAAAAAGCTCTTCTTCACAAGAAAACGGCAGCGACCAACTTTTATAATTGGAGCAAGGGTGTTGATGATTCTTTCGTTTCAGCAATCAAACAAATTCAAATTCTGAACCCTGAAACAGAGTTTAGGGTGGTCGGAGCTCATCCTTTTCATAGCGTTGAAAATGGGAAGCTGATTGACCTTGAAACCAAGGCTAAAGTCGATTTGCAAGCAGAGGATCTTCCCAATCCTCTTGTTGATCTGACTGAGGCTCCTGAATTTGATGGTAAAGATATTGTCTTATCTGATGTTGAGGAATGATCTTGATAGGCTTGGTAGTCGGTTTTTATTTGTTTTTCTGTTCGTATGTAAGATTCCTTTTTGGCTGCTCGTTGTGTTCGAGCGTTTTATTCATAGTTGTTTTGAACAAGTTCCATTAACCCTTTTAGAACTGATTTTAAATTAATTTGCTGTGTATGAAAATCATATCATTGCTTGATGCATTTTCGTTGTTTTTGGTTTCGTTCGTCACGTGTCCAATAATATTTTCCGAGCGAAAATTCTTGGAAAAACTTATCGTAATCCTCGGGAGAAGAATCACATTATTTTTATGTATAATTAATTGTGAGTAGAACTCGGATCGCCGACTTTAGCCGAAGCGGGACCCTCGGACCGCGAAACAAGGAAAGTAATTTCCTGAATTCGGGCGTTCTATGAATACGTCGTTGAACTCTCGTAAAGAGCTGTATCTCGATTTTGCTCGGTGACTAGACGAACCAAATGAGTCGTATGTTGTTTCACAATGTTGATAAATAAGAGAATCTCAAAGAAGAAATGGATGTATTTTATTGATAAGAAAATACAAAGATGAAACTGCTCATTTGCTAATTTCCTAACAATTTATCTAAACTAAGAAGGATGTTATCCTTCATTTATTCAACCTAAACAAATCTGAGCAATAGACTAAACTATCTGTAAACAGAGGTAAAAATAAAATAAGAGCTTAGCTGTAATAGGCTCTGAGCTTGGCCACGTTCCAGCTGTTATTGATTTCCGTGCCCGAGAGAGTTTCCAACTTGTAAGCGCCAGTTCCAGATTTAGCCTTCACTCGGTATGGACCTTCCCATTTTGGCTTCAGCTTTCCAACTCCAGCATTTCCTTTGCCGATATCCGCTCGGCGAAGGACCAAATCACCAATTTCAAAACTTCGTGGTCGAACCTTCTTGTTGTACTCTCGCGCTTGCCGTTCCTTTACTTTTCTTTCATGAGCCGCAACATTCTTTCGAATTTCCTCAAGTAAAGTGAGTTCTTCACTGAGCATATGGTCGTTGGTTTCTGAAGGACGTTCAAGCATCCTAAAGGTGGGGATTCGCTTTTCGATTGGAATGACTGCATCGCAGCCGTATGTCAAACGAAAAGGAGTTTCACCTGTTGAAGAATGTATGGTTGTCCTGTGTGACCATATAACGCTCGGAAGCTTATCCGCCCAAGTGCCAGCTGCATTGCCAAGTTTCTTTTTATACCATCCAAAATGGTTCTTTTTGCGGCCTCGGCTAATCCATTGGTTTGCGGGTGTTCAACGGAACTGAAATAGTGAGTGATTCCCAGGTCGGCTGCTAACTGTTGAAAGTGAGAGGCTGCAAACTGGGACCCATTATCAGTAACTATGGCATGAGGCACTCCAAACCGAGAGATTATTTCCTTTACAAAGAAATATTGAATTCGGGCCGTAGTGATTGTTGCTAATGGCGCCGCTTCAATCCACTTGGTAAAGTAATCAATGGCTACTACCGCAAATTTTAGCTGTCCAGGTGCAGTAGGAAATTTTCCGATGATGTCCATTCCCCACTGATAAAAGGGCCAAGGAGCTCCGAGAGAATGTAGCTCTTCTGCAGGTCTTTGGTAAATATCGCTGTGAAACTGACATTGAACACACTTCTTAACGTGCTCCATGGCATCTTTTTGCAGTGTAGGCCAGAAGTAACCTGCCCGAATTATTTTCCGAGCTAGGGATTTTCCGCCCATATGATGGCTGCAAATTCCGCCGTGGATCTCCTAGAGGATTTCCTCAGCTTGAGATGTATTGACGCATCTGAGCATGGGTGAACCGAAACCTCTCTTATAAAGAACACCATTAAGAACTGTGTATTGAGCTGCTTTCTTAATCAATTTACGAGCCTCTATTTGATCTTGGGGAACGAAACCGTGCTGCAAGTAGGTAAGAATCGGATCCATCCATGATTGGGATAGCGAAACTGCTAGAATGACACTTGGTTCGGGAATGGTTTCTTGTATCAAAGTCTTGTTTTTCGACCCCTTCGTACTTGCCAATTTGGATAAAATATCGGCTCGGGAATTTGAATCTCTCGGGACATGGGAGATGTCAAACTCTGAAAAGTTGGAGATAATTCGCCTTACCTCCTCAAGATACTTCTGTAAGATGGGCTCCTTTGCTGAGTATTGCCCCTTAATCTGAGAAACCACTAATTGTGAATCGATGAATACTGACACCCGTTCCGCTCCAAACTCATGAACCATCTTGAGGCCTGCAAGGACTGCCTCGTATTCTGCCTGATTGTTTGAGGTTTGGAATTCAAACTTCAATGAGTATTCCATGCAAAGCCCTTCGGGATTTTCAATGATGACACCAGCTCCTGCTCCTTTCCTGTTGCTTGATCCATCTACATAGACTGCCCACAAATTTCGAGGAGTGTCCGAGGGAATCTCGGTGAATTCAGTGACAAAATCAGCAAGAACTTGAGACTTCATCGCCTTCCTCGATTCATAGATAATGTCAAATTCGGACAGCTCTACTGACCACGAAACCATTCTGCCAGCTAGGTCGGGCTTGTGAAGGACCTGTCTAAGAGGTTGAGCTGTCCTCACCACGATTCGATGTGCTTGGAAGTATTGTCTTAATATCCGAGCAGATATGACCAGACAGTATGCAAGTTTCTCAAGCTTTTGATATTGCAGCTCAGATCCCTGGAGAGCTCGGCTAACAAAATAAATTGGGGCCTCAAGTCCCGAATCATCTCGTACCAAAACTGAACTGACCGCTGCATCCGCTACTGACATGTATAGAATGAGATTTTCACCAGAAAGAGGGCTATGAAGGACTGGTGGACTGGAAAGATACTTCTTCAATTGAGCAAAAGCTTGCTCACAGTGATCATCCCAAAGGAAGTCTTTATTTTTCCTAAGGAGCTGGTAGCATGGCAAAGCTTTCCGAGCAGCTTGAGACAGGAATCTGGAGAGGGCCGCTACTCTACCCGTGAGCTGTTGGACTTCTTTGAGACTAGCTGGACTTCTCATTCCGAGGATTGCTTTGCATTTATCTGGATTAGCTTCAATACCCCTCTCGGTTAACATAAAACCGAGAAAAGATCCGGCAGGGACTCCGAACACACACTTTTCAGGATTTAATCTCATGAAGTACTTTCTTACTTGATCCAGTATTGTTTTGAGGTCCTGGGCATGGCTTTCTTGCTGTCTACTTTTTGCAATGATGTCATCAATATACACCTCCATGTTTGAGCCGATCATTCCTTGAAAAACCTTATTCATCATCCTTTGATATGTAGCTCCCGCATTCTTCAATCCGAAAGGCATAACATTGTAACAATATGTTGCCTTATCGGTGATGAATGCGGTTTTGTCCTGGTCGGCTGGGAACATTGGTATCTGGTTGTAACCAGAGTAAGCATCCATGAACGAAAGGAGTTTGTATCCAGCTGAATTGTCGACGAGCTTGTCAATGACGGGAAGTGGATATTGGTCTTTTGGGCAGACTTTTTTCAAGTCCGTGTAAACGACACACATCCTCCATTTCCCATTGGGCTTTTTTTACCAAGACGGTTTTAGCTAACCAGTCTGTATAGTCGATTTCCCGAATGAAGCCAGCTCGGAGTAATTCGGCAACTTTTTCCTCAATGGCTGCGGCCTTTTCAGCACTAACCTTTCTTTTGCGCTGTGCCACTGGCTTTGCCTCCGATAGAATATTCAACTTGTGACAGATAAAATTGGGGTCAATCCCCGGCATATCGGCCGAGGTCCATGCGAACAGATCCTTATTTGCGATCAACAGAGCGGACAATTCATCTTTAACACTCACAGGGAGGTCAGAACCGATTTTTACTTGTCTAACGGGATCAGCACTCAATGTTAGGAACTCCCACTGGCCCTTTGGAGTCGGTCTGTTTCTGTCTGATTCATCCCGCACATCAAGATCCGGCAAGCTAATGTTACCTTTACCAAGGGAGATTCTTTCCAGGTTGTTCTGATCCTTGTTCTTAACTTTCCCCAAGCTAGCGTTGTAACATTTTCGTGCTGCCTCCTGCTCGTCCTTGACTGTTACTACCTTGTCATCCGTTCCGAAGAAATTCATAGCTAAATGAACTGTTGACACTACTGCTCCGAACGCTTGTAAGGAAGTTCTTCCAAGGATGGCGTTGTCGGCCGCTGGACAGTCAACTACCAAGAACTTGATTATCTCAGTTCTGGCTGAAGGCTGTTGTCCGAGGGTAACAGGAAGTTGGATGTATCCTTTGGTCTCGATGGTGTCTCCTATAAAGCCGATCAATTCCCCTTCGAACGGAGTGAGATTGCATTCCCTGAGTTTTAGAGCTTTGAACAGAGGGAGAAACATGATGTCCGCCGAGCTCCCTTGATCAATAAAGACGCGTTTTACCTCGTAATTACCAATAAGGGCTGTGATTACCATGGGATCATTATGATCTGGAAGGATTCCGTCCAAATCGTCATCATTGAAAATGATGGGAACGTTTTTTATTGATCTTTTGCAAATGGGCTTCTGACTTACGGCCAGAATTTGGTTAATGTACTTCTTCCTGTCGGCTTTTTTCTCTCCTCCCCCGGCAAACCCTCCGGCAATAGCGTTAACTAGAAATTCGTTGTTCGTTGGGTTTGTATCAGTGACCGGGGCAGGGTCGGTTCTTTGTCTCCCTGCATTTCTATCATCTAGCGACTTACTTCTTTGGCGCTTGGACTTTACTGGTGAATGGGATGTGTTCCTACCTCTCCGCCCCGCTGCATCTCTGATATACTAATGTAGCTTACCATCTCTGATCATTTCTTCAATTAAATCTCTCAACCAAATGCACTCGTCGGTCGTATGCCCATACCTTTTGTGAAAGTCACAATATTTCGACCTATCACGCTGTGCGCCCTTTCTTAAAGACGGAGGTCTTTGGGCAGTGCGTAAGTCAGTCTGCATTGTTTCTCGAAGGATTTGACTCCTTGGAACAGTCAAAGGAGTGTATTCCTGATATTTATTCCTCGGAGGTATCCTTCGGTCCCGATCACTCCTGTCCTGTCTTCCACCAAAACGTTCGTCACGTTTTTGTTTGTTCTGACCTTGAGGGTCAGCTCGTTGCCTATTGTCTCTGAATTTCTGCCCCTTGTGGAATTCCTCCAAGTTGATGAATTTATTCGACCTTTGTCTCAGCTCGGCCATATCCTTTGGAGGTTTCCCGATTAGTGATTTTCTGAAATCCCCTGGCTGCAACCCTTGCGTAAATAACAGCACCGCCACACCTGGTTCCAATCGGGGAACAGAACTAGCTTCCGTATGGAAGCGTGACAAGTAATCTTTTAATGGCTCATCTTGTTTCTGCGTAACTGCTGCCAGTGTGTGGTCGGACTTTGGCTGGATGCAGCTGGCAGTGTATCTGTTTAAAAACACCCGTTTCATCTCTTCCCAAGAATTAATGGAATTTCGAGGGAGAGAGGAATACCATCGCAATACCGAGGGCTCAAGGGTCATGGAGAAAGCTCGGCATTTCATCTGATCGCTGCCTCCATAATAATTCATGGCCCCTTCGTAAGAGACTATGTGGTCAACTGGGTCGGTCAGGCAGTTGTAATCTGGTACATTTGACGGGCCTAAGTATCCCTGAGGGGTTTCAAAGTCCATGATATATGGGGTAAATGGATGGCCAGGGTGGAAATCATCCTGATTGTGATTTGTAACTAGGTTGGTATGAAAATTTTGAGGTGGAGGAAGTTGCATTACGGGGAGAGGCTGAGGGTCTATAGTCTGGGTTTTTTGGTTATGAGGGTGTATGGTAGCTGGTTGGTTTTGAGCGATCCTTGTCATTTCTTGTTGTTGAAGGTCAGCGATTGCTCAGCCTTGCTGCTCAATTAAGGTTGTCTGTCTGTTGAGTATGTTAATCATCTCTTGCTCACGAGCACGAGCCGATGCAGATGTGGCATAGGATCTACTAATGGAATGGCTATGGCGGGAATTACCATGGGCAGTTCTTCCTGGGTTTAACCTAGTTCTGGGGGTTACGCTTATATGGTCAGGGTTGGGTTGAATAGGTGGGGTCGGTGATTGACGGGTATTTCTACCATGGTGTGCCCGGGTTCCAGTAGATCTGGCTGTATTTCGGGTGGTTGGGGTTGTGCTGCTTGAATCTCCATGGGTGGAGGGAGGTGGTGTAGGAGGGGGTGGAGGAGGCGGTGGGGGAAGTAAATTTCGCAGGATCTGAAGTGGTTGGGGATTGCTCCCGGCTCTATGGTGAGGAGATTGTGGTGGTTGAGAATGGGTAGCCTGATTTCCACTATGATTTTGGCCATGATTTGGGGGTGGTAGGTTATGCGAATTGTTTGGTGGTTGCGGATTGTTTCTTGCTCTAGAATGAGTCGTGCGTGGTGGTTGCGAGTTAGTTTCACGGTTTTGGTTAAGAATGTCTCGCAAGTCAGCAACAGATTGCGGCTGTGAATCATTGTTGTTAGTGTTTCTGGGCCTGCCGCGAGAATGGCCAATGCTGTAACGCTCTTTTATTCACTCGAAAAGATTTGATTAGATTTGGACTTGTAAGGTTTTCCAAAAATTAGGGTGGAAAAATTTTCTTTTTAAAACACTTGGTTGACAAGTGAAATCAAAGAATTGAAATCCGGAAGGTTAAAAGTAATTGGAAAGCAGTCGAGGGTTTTCGCAATAAACATTATTTTCATAAACCAAACCATTAGTCCCTCGATTACGAGTTCTTTAAAAGTGATTCATACTGGATTCCCAAAACGTATTAAAAGCAAGCGGAATATTGAAATGCGTAAAGTGAACCATAGTTGTAGATAATAGGTCGTAAAAAGGTCTGGTACGAAATAGTTACAAGTCCATTGGAAATAAAACACTCTGACAATACCTCACCAAAACAAAATTTACAAAAGGTAAAACTCAAAACTAAAGGGTATCATCAGAGCTGGTCGTCGGTCCACTGCAGCTATTCCATAGACAGAGGTCACCGGTTTCGTCCCAGCAACCCTACGAGGACGAAAGCGAACTACGGGATTGGGATGGTAGAGAGGGATCTCTACTCTCCCTCAAGACAACCCGGTGATCCCGATACTCCCAAGCACCATCAAGGAGCGGGCGGATCTCGATGTAAGGCAGGCATTCGGCCATCACCTACAAGGGCAGGAGAGTAAGCCTAACACTGTCGCATAATCGAATAAGCCTAAGCCCTAACATTCACAACCAGATAACAGCAGCAATTACCAGTGCAATAATGCATATACATATGAGCAAACACCAGTTTAGTTATTATCTTTAAATTAGGCGGCATAATGCATGTACATGTTCTCCAACTCTGACTCTGAGGCCTCTATGTCCACCGGGTCCAGATCTGAGGAACGGTGCGTCCCAGACGCGGAACGGCTTACGGCACATCTGCCAGCGTAAACGGCATGACTTACGGTGTTTCCACCAGCATAAACGGCACGACTTACAGTGTTTCCACCAGCGTAAAAGACATGACTTACGGTGTTTCCACCAGCATAAACGGCACGACTTACAGTGTTTCCACCAGCGTAAAAGGCATGACTTACGGTGTTTCCACCAGCATAAACGACACGACTTACGGTGAACCCTGTGCAGGCTTTCATAAAATGTAAAGTTCAGTTACAAAACAGTTCACAGGTGCATCCGGCGTAGTAAAAGGCACGCCTTACGGTGTTTCCACCTGCGTAGGTGTTCCTCAGATTGGGACTGGTCTGATAACCTAGCTCATGTCATGTATGTATCAATGCAACTCTTGCAGTCCTAGGTTATCATGCACGTGTTCAAGTTCCGAGTTTGTTATTAGTCCAACTATGTCATAATCATTTGACATCAGTCCAACATGGATACATACATAGCCATAGGCATCCAACATGTATCCATAAGTAACTAAGCATACAGATGACATAGCAGATACATACTAGTTCTAGATTACGCCTATGTCTGAGTGTTCGGTCAAGGTCGCATCATTTCTTGACCTAAGTCAACTCAAGTGACTAACACTTGGGATAAGCAAGTCTTAACTACTCAAGACTTCTGTTAAGTGAGTCCTAATCACTTAATGTGAAAAACCTACAATCGGTGGGTAAGACAACTAGGATACACTAGGAGAACACCTAGAAGGGGGGTTGAATAGGTGTTAAAGAAACCTTGAAAGATTTTCGCAAGAAACAAATCAAAACGATTAAAAGAAATGATTTTCACAAAAATTCTTTAGCCTTAATCGATTAATGACATGTACTAATCGATTAATGCCTCTGTTAATGAATTAATCACTTTTCAATCAAATACGAAAATCAATCAATTAACATGTATAACCAGAGATTCAGCGGAAACAATTAACACCTATATTCTTATTGATTACCTAGGTTATGAAAATGATTTTCCCCAAATCAATTTTGCACAATTAAGATTCAACTCAATCAATTATGAAAAATCACTTTTTCTAGATTTTCAACCAAGAACACAATGAATAACAAGAATTGTAAAGAGTAGAGAGTTTAGAGATACGACACAGTGATTTATCCTGGTTCACTTTCATCCACTTGAAAGCTACTCCAGTCCCCTCTTCAACCAAGAGAGATTCTTCACTATGAGGAATTAGAGTTTCTCAAATTACAAGTAAATGCCTCACAAGACTTCCTTCTTGCTAGCCTACAAGAGATACCACACCCTTGCCTTGTAACCCTATTGATATCTAATCTAACCTCTTCTCTTGCTTGCCGATTCCCACAACAAGACTTCCAATGCTTGCTTTACAACAAGGCTTCCAAGTGCTTGATGATATGCCACACCAAGGCTTCCAAATAACTTTGCTTGATTCACAACCAAGACTTCCAATTGTTGTAGATAGCTTGCCTCTTGCAAAGATTACAACTCAAATGAAAACAAAATAAGAATCCTATGAATCTCTTTCAAAAGCTATGAAAAGATCAACATGAGAGATTCAAGGTTCTTGATCAAAGAATGTAAAAGTTAAAGCTTTGATCTTGAGAAAGTGAGAGAGAATAGAGTGGCTTTGATTCTTTGTAAAATTTATATAAAAATGATAGGTAATTGTAATAATGATTCACAAAGGTTAGAAATAGGTTTATATAGAATACCCAAAAGTTAGGAATGGTTAGAAGTGCTTTTGAGAAGTGAAAAACTCATTTAAAAACAGTAACAGCTCGTGTTACTCGAGTAGCCAAGCCCTTACTCGAGTAACAAGTGTAATCTGAGTTCACTACTCGAGTAATCTGAGTTACTACTCGAGTATTTACGCAAGGCTTCAAAATTCTACTCGAGTAATCAGCCCCTTAATCGAGTATTTGCGCAAGACTGCAAAATTCTACTCGAGTAAAAAAGTGGCTAATCGAGTAGTCAGTTCAAAAAACACTTAAAAACTTGTTTTCTCAAAATCTAAACCTTTTCTTTCAAACCTTTAAGCCACCTATTGATTTTAAGCAAAGTGAATACTCAAAATATGATATAATCATGCAATCAAAAGAGATTCACTACCCTCTAATAAACTCTACCCAAACTCATAAACTAAAAGACTTGTGAGGCTAAAGATAAAACAATAAAACATAAACTACCAAACTAAGTCTTCATGAGTTGGCTCTCTCTTTATCACTTGATGTTTGTTGTTGCTTGTTGATCTTGAACTTGATGAACACATTTAAGCTTGTTCAAAACCTTTTGGCATTTATCAAAACATTCTTCATGGATCTTACAATCTCCCCCTTTTTGAAAATGACAAACATGTTTTGAAATTATGAAGTTCATTGAAGTTGTTGATGCTTGAACCATTTGATCACTTGGTGAGACTCTTGCTCCCCCTCAATAAATGCTTTTGGCATTTGAAATCCAATTGAGTTAAGCTTGATTCTCCCCCTATCTCCAACAACTTTGCTCAACCTACATAAAAACAACAAAAACAACCTTTCTCCAAACATACCATTTCATTTCACCAAAAAATGGTCAAAACATAATATTTCTCCCCTTTTTCAAAACATCATATTTCTCCCCCTTTGGCATTATCAAAAAGAAATATATACCAATTGAAATATAAGATCTAAGCCAAAAATAGAGAGATTAATAAGATATAACAACCAAAGCATGATAATCATCTAATAATCACTCAATGATACCAATTGAAACAATTGTATACCAATTGTAATACTAATTGTAAAACAATTGTAATAATTTGATACCAATAGTATTATCTCAATAGTATAAACAATATCACATTATAAGAAATAATACCAATTGAGAGAACTATGAGCAATATCCAACAATATCAAATTGAAAATACCAATTGTATAATATCGAATGTTACCAATTTGTAGGATTTTCTCCTTGATACCAATTGAAGATATCCAACAATATCAATTGTGTCAACTTGTAGGACTTTTACTTGAGATTTGAAGAAATGTGTATAGACCTTCATTTGCATCTTCAATCATACCTACAAAAACAATCATGCTTTTCCTTTTGGTATCCAAATGGTTTTGGATCCATTTTTGTTAGTGTAGGGACTCTCACCCTTTTTCACCCAAACAAACTTTCCTTTAGGTATATCATGCACTTTAATATAACACACATTTGAAGTATGTCCATGAGTACCACAATAGAAACATGTTGGTGCATTTGAAAAATCAACAACATTTCTATGAGATTTACTCTTAGTATTAGTATAACCCAAACCAAACTTGTTTGAATTTTCTCTTTGAAAATTTAACAATGTGCGCAATCTAATGTCACCATTTGTGAAACTTGCAAGCTTATTTTTCAAAATAGCATTTTCATCTTTAAGCAACTTGCAATTCTCACAATCAACCACATTATTCAATCTACTAGCACAATCACAAGAAGAACTAGCATATATAAGATCAAGAGTTTCATTTTCAAGATTAAGCTCATCAACTTGTTTTTGAAGTTCTAAAATCTCTTGTTGATGTTTAAAAATGAGCTTCTTCCTTTCAATGTTTTTCAAAGCTAGTTTCTTAAATTGTTCATGCATTTCTTCATAAGCATTATACAATATTTCATATTTAGAAGAAATTTCGGATTTTGTAAGACTTACATCACTTTCGTCGCTTTGTTCACTTGATTCATCATTTGAACTTTCCTCTTCATCATCTACTAGAGTTATCAAGTTGAGACAAGCGGCATCTTCATCATCCGAAGAACTATTTAATGTGCTTTTCTTGTCTTTTTCATCATCACTATTCCAAACTATGTATGCCCTTTTAGTTTTCTTTTCTTTCTCCTTCTTCTTAAGATACTTAGAGCATGAGTACTTGAGATGACCGGGCTTTCCACATTCATGGCAAATTATACCTTCTTTTGTAGTCTTGGTCTTGTAGTGTGGGGAATTCTTCTCTTTACTTTTGTTCTTGTTCAACCTTCCTTTTCTCCTTAGAATCTTATTGAACTTTCTTAGTAGAAGTTTCATCTCCTCTTCATCAATGTCCGAATCGGAATCTTCATCATCATCATTATCGGAACTCTCTTCCTTTTGATATGATCTTTGAGCTTTAAGAGCAATTCCTTTTCTTTCTTTATTCTTGTCCGACTCTTCATGCATATGCAAACGTTCAAGCTCCATTTCATGTTCTTGAAGCTTTCCGAAAAGTGTGGCTAAGTCCATGGTGTCCAAGTCCTTTGATTCAACAATTGCGGTAACCTTAGGTTGCCATTCCCTACTTAGACATCTTAAAACTTTGTTAACAAGTTAACAATTCACGAAAGTTTTACCAAGAGCAATGAGATGATTAACAATATGAGTAAAACGCTTTTGCATAAAACATATAGATTCATTAGGCAACATACGAAACAATTCATATTCATGCATCAAAGAATTTAATCTAGCATGCCTAACTTCACTAGTGCCTTCATGTGTGACTTGCAAGGTGTCCCACATTTCTTTGGCATCACGACATTGGGAGACTCTAAAGAACTCATCATAAGATAGAGCGGAGGTGATGATATTCTTTGCTTTTAAATCATATTGAATTTTCCTTTTATCATCATCGGTCCACTTATCTTTGGGAGTAAGTGTAAGCACACCTTCTACATCTTTTGAGGGAATATAAGGACCATTTTCAATGGCTTCCCAAATGTTCACATCTATAGCTGTTGGAAACCAACAAGCGGCTCAATATAGTCTAGAGGGGGGGTGAATAGAATATTGAAGCCTTATTACAGATTTTTCGTCCACCTAAGAGAATGGTTTTATGAAAATAAATTTTCTTAAGAATTCAGTTCAGATTACTCGAGTAACTCAAGCCTTCACTCGAGTAATACGCAACCAAAAATAATTTCACTCGAGTATTCAGCAAATCACTCGAGTATTACGAAAGCAGATTTTAAATCACTCGAGTAACAGAAAACCTACTCGAGTAATGTTTATAAACTGAAAGCAGATTACTCGAGTGACAAGAACTTTACTCGAGTAAACTGGGTAAAATTCAATTTAAACTTTGTTTTCAATGGAGTTCTTCAAGAATAACAATGCTATGATGATTCAACAAATTATGAATGATTAATATGAACAATTTCAAGTAATATTAACATGCAATTTTAGATCAATTTAGTAGAATTAAGAAAACCCCAATTCTAACCTAAAAATGCAAATGTTAATGAATTAATGAAATACAAGGAATGAAAATAAAAGAGACACAAGGATTTATCCTGGTTCACTTTCACCCACTTGAAAGCTACTCCAGTCCCCTCTTAAATCAAGAGAGATTCTTCACTAGAAATCTTCAAATGTAGATTTTACAACGTTTTAAGATGCAACTAGATTCTTAGTTCTCCTATCTTAAAACCCAACTCAAAGTGTGTACCAAACACTTTGATCTAATCTACCCCTTTTGAGTATTCTAGATTTCCTTGCTAATTGATTGAAGATGCTTCCAACCAATCCTCTTTTCTTGCTTTGATTTGATCCTCAAAGTCTTCCTTGTGAGATTCTTCACTTGTGTTGAAACTTCAATGATGCAATCACAAATTGCAAATCTTCAACAACCACTAAGAACAAAAATATGATCTCAAGAATATTTGAACAATGATAGAAAATAGAGTGAAGAATGAAAAGTTCTTTGTTGAATCTTGATAGCTCTTGAAAGATGTAAAATAGCTCTTGAATTACTTTTCAAAGTGTATTAGAAAATTGTAAGAAATGAAAGTCTATATCTTTGAAAGAGAAAATTAAGTCCTTTTAAAATTTTCCCAACACTGATTGAATTACTCGAGTAAACCAAACAACGTCACTCGAGTGAAACATGTCAGATTAAGTTACTCGAGTGATGTATAAACCATTACTCGATTAACCTGTCAGAACATAAATTACTCGAGTGAACCAATACTCATTACTCGAGTAAACTGATCAGAATCTGAATAAAAACAAAGTTTTTCTAAAATGATTTTCACAAGCTATTTAATCAAGATTTAAAGTATCTTCACTCTTAATCAGACATTATTTAAATATTCTTAAAATCACCTAAGCTACCCACACCAATGAGATGCATTGCATAAAATAAAGATTACATTGAAATAGAATTAATAAAAATCCTAATTCTAATCTTCATGTGGTGTAGCTTGCTTGTTGCCAATGTTGTTGCTTGGAGAGAGATTGTTAGCATCAAAACATGAGAATCCTACAATAGCTTCTATAAAGATTCTCATCCTAATTTTCCAATAACCATAACCCTCTCCACCAAACATAGGTGGGCGATTTATTGAAGCACCTTCACCACCAAAGGGTACGAATCCCATTGTAGTTTCCTCAAGGATCTTAACGAAAAAGCTCTATGCTCGTGTCTTTCGACCGAGCTCTGATACCAATTGTGAAAAACCTACAATCGGTGGGTAAGACAACTAGGATACACTAGGAGAACACCTAGAAGGGGGGTTGAATAGGTGTTAAAGAAACCTTGAAAGATTTTCGCAAGAAACAAATCAAAACGATTAAAAGAAATGATTTTCACAAAAATTCTTTAGCCTTAATCGATTAATGACATGTACTAATCGATTAATGCCTCTGTTAATGAATTAATCACTTTTCAATCAAATACGAAAATCAATCAATTAACATGTATAACCAGAGATTCAGCGGAAACAATTAACACCTATATTCTTATTGATTACCTAGGTTATGAAAATGATTTTCCCCAAATCAATTTTGCACAATTAAGATTCAACTCAATCAATTATGAAAAATCACTTTTTCTAGATTTTCAACCAAGAACACAATGAATAACAAGAATTGTAAAGAGTAGAGAGTTTAGAGATACGACACAGTGATTTATCCTGGTTCACTTTCATCCACTTGAAAGCTACTCCAGTCCCCTCTTCAACCAAGAGAGATTCTTCACTATGAGGAATTAGAGTTTCTCAAATTACAAGTAAATGCCTCACAAGACTTCCTTCTTGCTAGCCTACAAGAGATACCACACCCTTGCCTTGTAACCCTATTGATATCTAATCTAACCTCTTCTCTTGCTTGCCGATTCCCACAACAAGACTTCCAATGCTTGCTTTACAACAAGGCTTCCAAGTGCTTGATGATATGCCACACCAAGGCTTCCAAATAACTTTGCTTGATTCACAACCAAGACTTCCAATTGTTGTAGATAGCTTGCCTCTTGCAAAGATTACAACTCAAATGAAAACAAAATAAGAATCCTATGAATCTCTTTCAAAAGCTATGAAAAGATCAACATGAGAGATTCAAGGTTCTTGATCAAAGAATGTAAAAGTTAAAGCTTTGATCTTGAGAAAGTGAGAGAGAATAGAGTGGCTTTGATTCTTTGTAAAATTTATATAAAAATGATAGGTAATTGTAATAATGATTCACAAAGGTTAGAAATAGGTTTATATAGAATACACAAAAGTTAGGAATTGTTAGAAGTGCTTTTGAGAAGTGAAAAACTCATTTAAAAATAGTAACAGCTCGTGTTACTCGAGTAGCCAAGCCCTTACTCGAGTAACAAGTGTAATCTGAGTTCACTACTCGAGTAATCTGAGTTACTACTCGAGTATTTACGCAAGGCTTCAAAATTCTACTCGAGTAATCAGCCCCTAAATCGAGTATTTGCGCAAGACTGCAAAATTCTACTCGAGTAAACAAGTGGCTAATCGAGTAGTCAGTTCAAAAAACACTTAAAAACTTGTTTCTCAAAATCTAAACCTTTTCTTTCAAACCTTTAAGCCACCTATTGATTTTAAGCAAAGTGAATACTCAAAATATGATATAATCATGCAATCAAAAGAGATTCACTACCCTCTAATAAACTCTACCCAAACTCATAAACTAAAAGACTTGTGAGGCTAAAGATAAAACAATAAAACATATACTACCAAACTAAGTCTTCATGAGTTGGCTCTCTCTTTATCACTTGATGTTTGTTGTTGCTTGTTGAGCTTGAACTTGATGAACACATTTAAGCTTGTTCAAAACCTTTTGGCATTTATCAAAACATTCTTCATGGATCTTACACTTAAGACTAGGTTTAACTGACTTCGGTTGACTAATCATGGACTAAGTCCACTAATCTTGGACTAAATCTCACTAATCAGGAGTTTAGTCTCACTAATCATGGGTTAAGTCAAGCTTAATTGACTAATCTCGGATTAAATCTGACTAATCTCGGATTAAATCCGACTAATCAGGGATTAGGTCCAACTAATCGGGGATTAGTTGACTAATCAGGGGATTAGGGTTACTAATCGAGGATTAAGTCCAACTAATCTTGGATTAGTTGACTAATTAGGATTAAGGTCACTAATCGAGGATTAGGTCCAACTAATCTTAAATTAGTTGACTAATCATGGTTAAGGTCACTAATCAAGGATTAAGTCCAACTAATCATGGATTAGTTGACTAATCAGGATTAAGGTTACTAATCACGGATTATGTCCAACTAATCATGGATTAGTTGATTAATCATGGTTAAGGTCACTAATCAAGGATTAAGTCCAACTAATCATGGTTAAGGTCACTAATCACGGATTATGTCCAACTAATCATGGATTAGTTGACTAATCATGGTTAAGGTCACTAATCAAGGATTAAGTCCAACTAATCATGGATTAGTTGACTAATCAGGATTAAGGTTACTAATCTAGGATTAAGTCTAACTAATCTTGGATTAGTTGACTAATCACGGTTTAGGGAGACTTAATTTGGTCTAAGTGCTACTTAGTTGTCTAAAACTAGGTTTGATTAACACTTAGTTGACTAACGCACTTTGGCTACTAAATTAAGTCCTTAACCTAGACTTAAGGTTCTAAAACCATTTGGGATCAACACCTAAACCTAGTTCGTCTAAGGGCTAATCATGAATTAACAACGTAGTCAATTCGGTTTCTCCTCAACACAAAGTATGCTCATAAAATTCAGCATGAGCATATGGTATTCACAAAAGCAATCATTCATCAATACTAAACATGGTCATAAAATTCAGCATCAAACATTTCAATAACAACATAGCATAAACAATGGTTCATCAACACATAACATAGTCATAGATTTCAGCATAGAAACATTAAGCAAACATATATCAAAACTCATCAAATTCAGCCTCCAAGCCCAAAATCAAAGTCTAACTAGTGCCCTTGAGTCTCATGGTGACTCAATCCTAGTTCTAAGCTTCAAGACCTATTCTAGCAAAAGTGTAAACTTCTCTCCATACCTCTTGAAGACACAAAAAGAAAACTTAGAACCTTTGGCCTTCTTCTCACCAAAACCGTGAGCAATCTCCCTCCTTGGACCCTTGGAACTTGACTTCCAAGCTTCTAAGACTCTAAGACTCCTCTTGCTCTACCAAGCTAAGGATCCTAATGCCTTGATGATGGTGTGGCCGTGAGGTCTATTTGGTCTTGAGTGAATTTCCTTCAACACAATCTTCAATCAAGTGGCATATTAATGAGCTTGAGTATGATTAAGCCAAGGTTCTTTGTGTTTGGTGAGTGTTTAGGTTGATTTAGGGTGGTGGTGAGGTGAGGCCGTGAGCTCCACAAGAAAAGGAAAGGTTGGTTTTGAACTTTCTAAGCTTCAATCACTCATGCATGTTGTGTATTCATGATCTAGGCCTATGATATGTAAGGATTTCTTGGTTTTTCATGGAAGAAAATGTTTGGATGGTGGTGTTTAGGGAGGGTGGCCGTGAGCCTCTTCAAAGATGAAGAAGAAGAAGAAAGAAGAAAGTGGTACGGTGGCATGAAGAAAAGAAAAAGAAAAGTGAAGCTCATCAACACAAGGCCACTTTTATAAAACTTAGGGTCTATTGGTGAGTCATTAGGATGGCTAAGTGGTGAGTTTTGGTGTGGACACCTCAACTCTTCATGCAAAGGGAGGAAAGGTGGTGTTGACACCTAATGCTTTGACCACATGCATGAAATGTGGGCTTGACACCTCACTTGCTTCATTCATTCACAATTTCACTTCATGGCTTCACATACACACACACCACACGGCCTACACACTTCACACACTTCACACACATGGGCCATCACACTTTCATGGCCCAACATCACTCACAAGGCCCATTAGGTTCACTTAGACTTAATCTAGCCCACTTAACCCTTAAGCCATTCATTAACCAAGCTAATCTAACTCATAACCAAACGATTACCTAACTAAACCAAATCAACTTAAAACCACACAAGTCTAAACCTAATAAATTAGGTTTGATCTAACCCTAATCACGATTAGCTATCTAAGCACGATTAAACTCTAGCACATCGATCTAGGGAAAAACTTTTAAATCACAAAGCACGAATTATTTGGGAACTAAGATTCAGGGATGTTACACTCTCCCCCACTTACAGGAATTTCATCCCCGAAATTCGGTTTCACTGGAACAACTCGGGATATTCTCTACGCATCGTAGCTTCGGGTTCCCAAGTTGACTCTTGAACACCATTGTGTTCCCAGACAACTCTAACCAAGGGTATTTCTTTTCTCCTAAGTTGTTTGATTCGGCGGTCTGCTATAAAAATCAGGCCAGCTTCTAGAGTTAGGTTTTCCCGCACAGACAGGTCATCGGGTCGGATATCTAGAATTGAATTAGGGTAGTGCACAAACATTCGAAGTTGTGAAACATGAAAGACATTGTGCAGACTAGACAAGGATGGTGGTAAGGCTATCTGGTACGCGACTGCGCCAATCTTCCTAAGGATTTGGTACGGACCGATGAATCTGGGTGAAAGTTTCTTGGTTTTCAACGCTCTGCCTACGCCTTTCATCGGAGATACCTTGATAAACACATGCTCTCCTTCTGTAAACTCAAGAGGCCTTCTCCTCTTATCCGCATAACTCTTCTGCCTTCCCTGAGCGGTCCTCATCTTCTCTTGTACCATCTTGATCTTTTCAGTTGTTTCTTGTACCAGTTCTGGACCGATTAAAGCATTCTCCCCCACTTGAAACCAACATAGTGGGGTCTGACACTTTCTACCATACAATGCTTCAAACGATGCCATCCCAATACTCGCATGATAACTATTATTATAGGTAAACTCTACCAACGGTAACACCTTATCCCAACTTCTTTGTTCCTCCAAGGCACACGCTCTTAACATATCTTCCAACGTCTGAATGGTTCGCTCTGTTTGTGCGTCAGTTTGAGGATGATAAGCAGATCCCATTTTTAACTTTGTTCCTAGGGCTTGATGTAGACTGTTCCAAAACCGAGACGTAAACCTTGGATCGCGGTCAGACAGTATACTGGAAGGTATACCATGCAGTCGTACCACCTCATCAACGTAAAGTTGAGCAAGCCTTTCCAATGAATTATGCATATTTACGGGGATAAAATGCGCTGATTTAGTTAACCGATCTACTACAACCCATATGGCATCAAAATTCCGGTCCGTCCTTGGTAAACTTGTCACAAAATCCATCGATATGCTGTCCCATTTCCACTGAGGGACCTCCAAACATTGTAGCTCTCCTCCTGGCTTCTTATGCTCGGCCTTCGTTTTCTGACAGACCAAACATGATGCTACATACTCAGCCACATCTTTCTTTAATCCAGACCACCAGAACAACTTTTTCAAATCTTGATACATCTTAGTTGTTCCCGAATGCATACTCATCCGACTCTTGTGCGCTTCCTCCAATACCATTCTTCTAAGTTCTGCGTCCTTTGGAATGCATATCCTCGTTTTGAAATGAAGAAGTCCATCCTTTCCCCCTTGAAAGTTCAGTTCTTTCCCTTCAGATGCCAATCTTTTCTTTTCCTCAAGCTCACCATCTTCTTGTTGCCGCTCGCGGTTCAGAGTCATAAACTCATTCTTGATCTGCAGCATTCCTAACTTTAAGCTTGTTGGCTCGACTTCCATTACTAAACTCATATCCCGAAACTTCTGTAGTAACTCAGCCTCCTTAATCCTCATGGCACTTGCATGCAATGCTTTTCTGCTTAAGGCATCGGCAACCTTATTCGCCTTTCCAGGATGATAATGGAGTTCGAAGTCATAATCTTTGAGAAACTCCGTCCACCGAAGTTGTCTCATGTTCAGCTCCTTCTGGTCAAAGAGATACTTCAAACTCTTATGGTCACTGAATACTCGGAACATAGTGCCATAGAGATAGTGCCTCCAGATCTTGAGAGCGAAAACTATTGCGGCCAACTCCAAGCCGTGCGTCGGATAGTTCACCTCATGCACTTTCAGCTGCCTTGATGCGTATGCCACAACCTTGCCTTCTTGCATCAGCACACATCCGAGGCCTTGCCCTAAAGCGTCGTAGTACACGTCAAAACTCTTTTGCGGATCAGGTAGAATCAACACCGGTGATGTCGTCAGCCTTTCCTTCAGCTTTTGGAAACTCTCTTCGCACTTCGAGTCCCAAACAAAAGGTTGATCCTTCTTGGTCAACTTAGTCAAATGTTGGGAGATCTTCGAAAATCCTTCTATAAACCTCCAATAGTACCCGGCAAGTCCTAAGAAACTCCGGACCTCCGTTACCGTCTTAGGTTGTTCCCATTGAAGAACTGATTCAACCTTTGTTGGATCAACAGCTATTCCTCCTTTCGAGATCACGTGTCCCAAAAACTTAACCTCCTCCAGCCAAAACTCGCACTTCGAGAGTTTGGCGTACAACTGTTTCTCCTTCAAAACTTCCAAGACAATCCTTAAGTGTTCTGCATGTTCCTCTGGACTCTTTGAGTAGATCAGAATATCATCTATAAAGACCACTACAAACGAGTCCAGGTACGGTCTGAAGACCCTATTCATGTAATCCATAAAGACAGCAGGAGCATTCGTCAAACCGAACGGCATTACCACATACTCATAATGCCCATAACGAGACCGAAACACCGTCTTGGGAATGTCCTGTTCCCGAATTCTTATCTGATGGTACCCAGATCTTAGATCTATCTTCGAGAAAACAGAAGCTCCACGAACTTGATCCATAAGATCGTCTATCCTTGGTAGAGGGTATTTGTTCTTGATGGTCACCTTGTTCAACTGCCGGTAGTCCACACACATACGCAGACTTTCGTCCTTCTTTCTCACAAACAACACTGGCGCACCCCAAGGAGACACACTTGGTCTGATCAAGTGTTTCTGTAGCAACTCCTTTACTTGCTTCTTCAACTCAGCCATTTCCGGCGGCGCCATCCTATACGGTGCTATAGAGATTGGGCAAGCTCCTGGGATTAGATCGATACCAAATTCGATTTCTCGATTCGGCGGTAACCCCGGTACATCGTCCGTGAACACTTCCGGAAACTCCTTTACCACTGGTATTCCTCCTATCTCTTTCTCCTCTTCTTCCCTCGTTGCCGAGAACAAACACATGAAGCCTTTGGGTTCGGGGTTCGAGGGTTGAAGGTCTTTGTACAAGGCTATTCTCCTATCACAGTCGATGATCACTCGGTTCCTCATCACCCAATCCATACCCAGAATGACATCTAACTGTGACAGAGGTAAATAGACTAGGTCTACACTCGAGACGCGGCCTAATACCTCGACCAAACAGTTTAGACAGACTTTGGAAGTAAGGACAGGGGAATTAGTTGGGGTTTCTACTCTAAAACAATATGGTGAATCAGATAGGGGCAAGTTCAAACGATTCACGCATTCATACGAAATGAAAGAATGAGTAGCTCCGAAATCAAAGAAAACTTTACAAGGTTGACTATTGAGAAGAAGGGTACCTTGCACGAGATCAGGGGCTTGATTGGCTTCAGCACCACTGAGAGTAAACACCTTCCCTCTAGCCATAGGTCTATTCACTGATCCCTTCGAGTCATTCTTCTCGGGTTCTCTGCAGTCTCTTGACCAATGACCCGGCTTACCACACTTGTAGCAACCAGAAAACGGCTTCCGACAGACTTCTCCGAAGTGATGACGTTTGCACTTATCACACAGCGGAGCACTTCCCTGATAACTTGCTACTTGTCCCGACATCTTGCTTTTACCCTTGTGCTTGAAGTGCGGCCTTTGGCCTCTAAAGTTTGACTCCTTGCGCTTCTGCGACCCGAAACTCTGCTGATTCCTCTTACTTCGCAGGTATAGCTCCTCAACCTTCTTATCATCTTCATAAACCCGGCACATGTCGACCAGAGTTGAGAAGTTCTGAATCTTCTGGTAACTGAAAGCGGCTTTTAAATCCGGCCTTAGCCCATTCTCGAACTTGATGCACTTGCTTCGTTCGTCAGGGTGTTGCTGAAAGTAAGGAGAATACTTAAGCAATTCCTCGAACTTAGCCGTGTATTCACCCACACTTATGTCGCCTTGCTGCAGTTGCAGAAACTCTACCTCCTTCTTCCGCCTCAGATCCTCGGGGAAATACTTATCCAGAAACTTTTCCGTGAACACTTGCCATGTGATTTCCCGACCTTCATGATCCAAGAGTTGAATAGCGTGCTTCCACCAGTTTTCTGCTTCCCCAAACAACATGTACGTGGCGTAGGTCACCCGCTGAGCGTCTGTACATCCTAAGGTTTGGAAGATTTTGTCCAGTTCGCTTATCCACTTGTTAGCCTCATCGGGTTTGAAACCTCCCTCAAACCTAGGAGGGTTACAATTTCGGAACCCGGACAGACTACGGAACTCGACTTATCCCGCTTGGTCTGGGGGTGGTTGGTTAGCTTGTTGTTGCATGTTCTTGATCACCGTAGTGATCCTATCTAAAACGTCAGCTAAGTTACGTTGATTCCTAGCTGCCATTGTGAACCTGCACTAAAGGCTAAGTATCACAATAGACCTAAGGGAACTGAAGTCCTACGACTATCCTAATCCTACAACTATCTTAATCTAGATAGAACCAACTATGGACCAGGTGCAGGACCTTCAGCTCTGATACCACAAAAAGGTGTAACGCTCTTTTATTCACTCGAAAAGGTTTGATTAGATTTGGACTTGTAAGGTTTTCCAAAAATTAGGGTGGAAAAATTTTCTTTTTAAAACACTTGGTTGACAACTGAAATCAAAGAATTGAAATCCGGAAGGTTAAAAGTAATTGGAAAGCAGTCGAGGGTTTTCGCAATAAACATTATTTTCATAAACCAAACCTTTAGTCCCTCGATTGCGAGTTCTTTAAAAGTGATTCATACCGGATTCCCAAAACGTATTAAAAGCAAGCGGAATATTGAAATGCGTAAAGTGAACCATAGTTGTAGATAATAGGTCGTAAAAAGGTCTGATACAAAATAGTTACAAGTCCATTGGAAATAAAACACTCTGACAATACCTCACCAAAACAAAATTTACAAAAGGTAAAACTCAAAAAGAAAGGGTATCATCAGAGCTGGTCGTCGGTCCACTGCAGCTATTCCATAGACAGAGATCACCAGTTTCGTCCCACGAACCCTACGAGGACGAAAGCGAACTACGGGATTGGGATGGTAGAGAGGGATCTCTACTCTCCCTCAAGACAACCCGGTGATCCCGATACTCCCAAGCACCATCAAGGAGCGGGCGGATCTCGATGTAAGGCAGACATTCGGCCATCACCTACAAGGGCAGGAGAGTAAGCCTAACACAGTCGCATAATCGAATAAGCCTAAGCCCTAACATTCACAAACAGATAACAGCAGCAATCACCAGTGCAATAATGCATATACATATGAGCAAACACCAGTTTAGTTTTTATCTTTAAATTAGGCGGCATGATGCATGTACATGTTCTCCAACTCTGACTCTGAGGCCTCTATGTCCACCGGGTCCAGATCTGAGGAACGGTGCGTCCCAGACGCGGCACGGCTTACGGCACGTCTGCAGCGTAAACGGCATGACTTACGGTGTTTCCACCAGCATAAACGGCACGACTTATAGTGTTTCCACCAGCGTAAAAGGCATGACTTACGGTGTTTCCACCAGCATAAATGGCACGACTTACAGTGTTTCCACCAGCATAAAAGGCATGACTTACGGTGTTTCCACCAACATAAACGGCACGACTTACGGTGAACCCTGTGCAGGCTTTCATAAAATGTCAAGTTCAGTTACAAAACAGTTCACAGGTTTATCCGGCGTAGTAAAAGGCATGCCTTACGGTGTTTCCACCTGCGTAGGTGTTCCTCAGATTGGGACTGGTCTGATAACCTAGCTCATGTCATGTATGTATCAATGCAACTCTTGCAGTCCTAGGTTATCATGCACGTGTTCAAGTTCCGAGTTTGTTATTAGTCCAACTATGTCATAATCATTTGACATCAGTCCAGCATGGATACATACATAGCCATAGGCATCCAACATGTATCCATAAGTAACTAAGCATACAGATGACATAGCAGAGACATACTAGTTCTAGATTACGCCTATGTCTGAGTGTTCGGTCAAGGTCCCATCATTTCTTGACCTAAGTCAACTCAAGTGACTAACACTTGGGATAAGCAAGTCTTAACTACTCAATACTTCGGTTAAGTGAGTCCTAATCACTTAAGACTAGGTTTAACTGACTTCGGTTGACTAATCATGGACTAAGTCCGCTAATCTTGGACTAAATCTCACTAATCAGGAGTTTAGTCTCACTAATCATGGGTTAAGTCAAGCTTAATTGACTAATCTCGGAGTAAATCCGACTAATCAGGGATTAGGTCCAACTAATCGAGGATTAGTTGACTAATCAGGGGATTAGGGTTACTAATCGAGGATTAAGTCCAACTAATCTTGTATTAGTTGACTAATCAGGATTAAGGTCACTAATCGAGGATTAGGTCCAACTAATCTTAAATTAGTTGACTAATCATGGTTAAGGTCACTAATCAAGGATTAAGTCCAACTAATCATGGATTAGTTGACTAATCAGGATTAAGGTTACTAATCACGGATTATGTCCAACTAATCATGGATTAGTTGATTAATCATGGTTAAGGTCACTAATCAAGGATTAAGTCCAACTAATCATGGTTAAGGTCACTAATCACGGATTATGTCCAACTAATCATGGATTAGTTGACTAATCATGGTTAAGGTCACTAATCAAGGATTAAGTCCAACTAATCATGGATTAGTTGACTAATCAGGATTAAGGTTACTAATCTAGGATTAAGTCTAACTAATCTTGGATTAGTTGACTAATCACGGTTTAGGGAGACTTAATTTGGTCTAAGTGCTACTTAGTTGTCTAAAACTAGGTTTGATTAACACTTACTTGACTAACTCACTTTGGCTACTAAATTAAGTCCTTAACCTAGACTTAAGGTTCTAAAACCATTTGGGATCAACACCTAAACCTAGTTCGTCTAAGGGCTAATCATGAATTAACAACGTAGTCAATTCGGTTTCTCCTCAACACAAAGTATGCTCATAAAATTCAGCATGAGCATATGGTATTCACAAAAGCAATCATTCATCAATACTAAACATGGGCATAAAATTCAGCATCAAACATTTCATTAACAACATAGCATAAACAATGGTTCATAAACACATAACATAGTCATAGATTTCAGCATAGAAACATTAAGCAAACATATATCAAAACTCATCAAATTCGGCCTCCAAGCCCAAAATCAAAGTCTAACTAGTGCCCTTGAGTCTCATGGTGACTCAATCCTAGTTCTAAGCTTCAAGACCTATTCTAGCAAAAGTGTAAACTTCTCTCCATACCTCTTGAAGACAGAAAAAGAAAACTTAGAACCTTTGGCCTTCTTTCTCACCAAAACCGTGAGCAATCTCCCTCCTTGGACCCTTGGAACTTGACTTCCAAGCTTCTAAGACTCTAAGACTCCTCTTGCTCTACCAAGCTAAGGATCCTAATGCCTTGATGATGGTGTGGTCGTGAGGTCTATTTGGTCTTGAGTGAATTTCCTTCAACACAATCTTCAATCAAGTGGCATATTCATGAGCTTGAGTATGATTAAGCCAAGGTTCTTTGTGTTTGGTGAGTGTTTAGGTTGATTTAGGGTGGTGGTGAGGTGAGGCCGTGAGCTCCTCAAGAAAAGGAAAGGTTGGTTTTGAACTTTCTAAGCTTCAATCACTCATGCATGTTGTGTATTCATGATCTAGGCCTATGATATGTAAGGATTTCTTGGTTTTTCATGGAAGAAAATGTTTGGATGGTGGTGTTTAGGGAGGGTGGCCGTGAGCCTCTTTAAAGAAGAAGAAGAAGAAGAAAGAAGAAAGTGGTACGGTGGCATGAAGAAAAGAAAAAGAAAAGTGAAGCTCATCAACACAAGGCCACTTTTATAAAACTTAGGGTCAAATGGTGAGTCATTAGGATGGGTAAGTGGTGAGTTTTGGTGTGGACACCTCAACTCTTCATGCAAAGGGAGGAAAGGTGGTGTTGACACCTAATGCTTTGACCACATGCATGAAATGTGGGCTTGACACCTCACTTGCTTCATGCATTCACAATTTCACTTCATGGCTTCACATACACACACACCACACGGCCTACACACTTCACACACATGGGCCATCACACTTTCATGGCCCAACATCACCCACAAGGCCCATTAGGTTCACTTAGACTTAATCTAGCCCGCTTAACCCTTAAGCCATTCATTAACCAAGCTAATCTAACTCATAACCAAACGATTAGCTAACTAAACCAAATCAACTTAAAACCACACAAGTCTAAACCTAATAAATTAGGTTTGATCTAACCCTAATCACGATTAGCTATCTAAGCACGATTAAACTCTAGCACATCGATCTAGGGCAAAACTTTTAAATCACAAAGCCCGAATTATTTGGGAACTAAAATTCAGGGATGTTACAAATGCGATCACGGAGATCACCAACTTGGCTCCTGGTTGTGACCATGGTGGTGGGAATGATATGTTATTCAGTTCCCATAGACGGCGCCAATGTCGTGTCCTTAACCAAGATCAACCTTGAAGCTATGGAAGAGCCTCGAAGAATGATCCCAATCAAGAGATTAATATAGGAATTTTAGGATTTCTGTATATCCAGTTGGGATAAACAGGTTCTCCCTAGTCAACAACGTGTGTGCTAGTGTCAACTTAGGGATGAGAAGACGTACCTTAGCCCCTATAGCATGGTGGTTCTTATAGGGGATTACCTGTATGCCGCAGGCCGTTCTGATAAGGCTTCTGGGAGGAAGAACTCAAGTAGGATTCATAAAGGTTATGATATGATCATATTCGTAAATCCTGTATGCGATAAACTTTATCCAATACTGTTTTTATCTAACCAAGAGTCGTGGGAATCTAGGAGAAGCAGTTACGCTTTGATGAGATTGTAAACGATAAAGATAAGGATGAAAATCCTTTGCTCGGGGTTAATCTCATTAGCGTGCAACCTCTCTGTAGAAACCCAGTTTGCTCGGTGTAACATTCTGACCGTGTGCCCTGTTTCAATGTCTAAATGGTCGGTCAAAGGTGGCTTTGATCGGTCAGCACTCGGTCTACTACAGGTCCACTACAGCTATCTTAAAACATAATAGCACTATGGTAACATTAGGATGATTTCGACCATCTCAAAAGTCGGATTCCAAAGTTATATGTCAAGATACGAGACGACAATTGATTTGCTTAGTCGTTCTACGTTGCGACGGTAACTTTATATTGTATGTCTGATTTTATTTTGATATGACATATTGTATAATCTGAGGTTATCCTACTTGATATGGTCTTGGAAATGATAAGCGAACATGTGATGAGGTATCAAATGTATTTGGATATGTTTATGAAATCATGGTTCATTCTATGAAAGATTATTTGATATATTTGAACGGTTGTTCCTATGAAAAGGACTTGGTATATTTAGAAGTACTATGAAAAGAAAATATGAGAATGATTAATCTTGTGGAAATTCGAAAACAATACTAGTGTAAAGTGATGGTGCAACGACACAATAACTTTTGTTGTATATCCCCTTTAGGTGACTGGCCACGTGGATGACTGTGCTGTGGTTGCAAGTCTTGTGGAATCCACTGTACCATAGGCATGTGTTTTCTGTTACCCTTAGAGGTCGAGGCCCGTTAGAAGTAAGGCTTAGAATGGGTCGACCAAACTAGGTTAATAAAAGACTCAAAAGACTTAAAAGACTTTAAGCTTAAATCCTTTCTAATTAACTACGCGTTGAGAGAGAAGTAGTGGAGAGGAAAGATACCGTATACTTGGAGACCGGTGTATCTTCGAGTGGTGATTGCGATAGGGGAGGACAAGGACAGTTAAACGTCAAAAGCCTAAGAGCGCTTCCCTAGGCGGGACGATGTTATAATGGTCAAGGTCACCTGCTCGGCGTTGATCGTAGCGAGGACTGCAACGCGAACTAGGGATAGAGTTGTCACCCCCTTGAGCAAATCTTAGATGGTGTAGAGGGAATCCGAATGGGACTAGAAGTCACTGCTTTTGTGAAATTGTGAAATTATAAAATGATATTGTGTTTTGTTTTGCTGGCCAACAGAGTGTGGTTTCAGCCGGTACGTACCCTTTGACTTTCATGTCAGAATGGTTAGGATTTCTGTGCATCCCATCTGCTTTCCGACTTAGGTTGTGGTTGGATATTGAAGGAGGAGATGTATCGTGTGTGCTAATCTACCCTTATCTCAATGATTTCCCTCCCTAAATCATTGATGGTTATATTATGAAAAGACTTAGTGGAAAGTTTACAAGTAATGAACCCTTGAGTAATGATATTAAGTTATGATATAATGATAAGGTTATAATGATAAGGGGGGACATTGGAGTAGGACTGCTACCGGCTGGATATGGGAGAGGCCTACTAGACTGATTTTTGAGGATATAGACCATGTACTTCGAGGTGTCGCTACTGATCGTGTGGAGGTTCATTTTCTTTTGAGGGACTTAATGCCCGGAGGGCCTAGGAACTTTCATGAGGCTCAGGATGTTCCACCTGCTAATGTGGGAGAGGAGGAAGATCCCGAAGAAGACCCCGAGGGATCCTGAAGAAGATCCCGAGGAGGACCCAGTGGAGGATCTTAGTAAGGATAAGTAGTGATCGTTGTGTTGTGGTCTGGGTTTTGTTTTCAGTCTAGGATGGCAGCTCTCTCTGATGAAAGTTATGTAACCCCAATGGGGAGTTTATTTTATCTTTTCACATTTTGGTTCAGTACTTTTATTTTGAGGATAATGGCCCGATGAGCCGAAACTGTAAGGTCCAACGTTTTAAATAAATAAGGTAAATATAATAAATAATAAAATAAACTATTTTAGTTGAATAAAATATTAATTTTTCTGAAATTAGGTCAAGATACTCGAGTATTTTGGAGAGGACTCGAGTATAGTAACTAACTGTAAGGAAAATTTGAACTTTAGTCGAAAGACTCGAGTCTTTCATGGAAGACTCGAGTGTTCTTTGGTGTTGTTGAAAAGGACTCGAGTACTGGGAAAAACACTCGAGTAGTTCGAGCAGTATGGTTGAGTGTATAAGTCGGTTTTCATTTGAACTTCGCACCAAAACGCATTTTCTCGATGTTCCAAGCACAAAGCTGAACCTTACTTCATGGGAGGGTAATCCTAGGCCATAAATAGGTGATTTGGGGAGCTGAAAACCCATTAAAATCTCCCAAACCCGAATCCCATTCTCATTTTTCTCTGTTTTCTGGTGCCTACTTCTCAGATTCGATTCTCCCTTCTCATTCAATCAAATTCCGCAAAACTAGAACACTTTTCGAGATCTAATTCCCCTTTTGAATTAGAACCAACAACCACACGAAATAACCTCCTGTAGAGCAAGATCTAGGCAATCAAAGTTGAGTCTCTAAAGCTGCGAAAAACAGAGCAGAAATCAGTGGCAAACACCCCTCTTCCTCGAATTTATTTGGTAAATCCAGGAACCCATTTGATTCCAAACTTGTTTCTAATTAAAGTTAGCATTCCCTAGTTGCTTAAGCTAACCTATTTCGTTCTTTTTCATGCCTTATTCGTGGTGAATTTGATTGCCAAAGTCAGCTAGTGCAACTGTTTGTGCACCGGTGCAGAATCACCAATCTTGATCCAGTCCCTTTTCTCTTCAACCAATCATTCGTTTAGCTTCTCTAAGGTATGGGAGAAGTTACCTAATCGCTAGAATGATAATCAATAAGCTAAATTCATAGGAACCATATGAGGTTCATGGGCAACTTAAGTTTGAAATGGGAATCTGACTTGGAGGCCAGAAACCCATGGTTTTTGTATTCAAACAACTTTAATTGGACCTAAGGAAGCTCACTGGATTGATTTTCGAACTTAAAATCAAGTAGAAATGAAAGTCATATGTTAAAATGGATATTTGCTATGTTTTATGTAATTCTGCGATTTGATTATGTCTCCTGTTAATTTGATGTTAATTGATATGTGCAACATGTTTATTACTTGTTAAATAACTTCTGTTTAGTGCAGAATTGAAGTAATGGTGTAAGAATCATGAATTGGTGTGTATTACGCCGAAAAAACTGGTGCTGATGCAGCAAAAAGACTCGAGTATTTAGAGAAAGACTTGAGTATTCTGGAAAATGATGAACGACTCAAGTATTTCTTCAAGTACTCGAGTATTTGGGCATGAACCACTCGAGTAGTTCATGAACTACTCGAGTATTTTGAGAAAATTTCACAAATCTCTTATTCTTTTAAAGTTTCAGAAATTAACTCGTCTAATCTCCTAATTTACTAAAGTTTAAACATCACTTTGCTTAATATCTAATCCCGTTGGTTGATAACTATCCTGGAGGTGTCCTACTGGAATTTTATTCAGTGGTTGATTATTTCCCTATAGGAGTCCCAACGGAAGTGCATACACCCATTCGGTTGATATTATCCCTAGATGTCCCAGTGAAAGCTTTACTCACTTGGTTGATATTTTCCTATGGGAGTCCCGATGGGGTCGTTGCAATAAAGATCCACGAATATGAGGCTATGCCCTGATGGATTACTAAATAAATAATTATAAGTTATTTCTAAAACCATCACAAAGTGGCTGAGCCACTGATGGATTTTCTGAAAGGAGATTTGAAAATAAGTACACCCATCACAAGGTGGAGGAAGCCTGTAATTCGCGTACGTTGGGCGGAGGAAGCCTCTAATTCGTGAACATTTGAGTGGTCGAGAGGAGGAAGCTCACAAGGACCCCATGTTACCTCCAAACTGTGATGCCCCGGGAAATTGTAGAGATTAGCATGCATCATGCCATTAACAATAAGATTAACTGCTTGAATAAAAAGGGTTTGACATATGTACTTGCATCTGTAATCTGTTATTACTTGTGTTTGTTGTTTTTAGCCTCTATTATTATCATTTGTTTGACGTGATTAGCTATGACTTACTCCCTTGTTGCCCTTGTAGGTAATGGAGATCCTGTCTTCCAAGGGGAAGAATAGTTCTGGTAAGGGATGCGAAATTCCCTTTCCAATGGTGGAGTTTTGAAGAACCATGCTCTGGGTTACTATTAGTATATTAAGTAGCTCAGAGTCTATTTTGTTACTTTATAGTTTGAACTATTGAATCCTAAAGTTGTAAAACTTCTATGTTATATTAATATGTATGACTTTGCTTCCGCTTTTGAATGGATTAAGTTATAAACTTATTTTGGCAAAAAATTTTCCTCTATTTTATTTATAAGTAATTAAGGGTTAATTAGTTGGGTCGTTACAGAAACTCTTTTATATTATGTCGAATATTTTATAATGAATGATCTATTATTCCGCAATTACAACTATCGTATTTTTAAGAATGGAAAAATAGATGATGTGGTAACGTGACACTTCTTTTTGGAAAATGAGTTAAGAAAATATTTTGGAGACTAAGTTATTTGTTTAATAACATGCAAACCTTTTTCGAATAATAATAACTGGTAATGGATGATTTTATAAAAAAAATGGCGCAAATTTTTAGTGAAAATTGTAGTTCCAAATTGGGGTGTTACATTTAGTGGTATCAGAGCGATGGTTGTCCTTAGTGGCCTTAAGCATAGCCTTATATGCTTTCATTGTGTGACTCTGCCTTAATTGGTGTGTAGATGTGAGTTAGTCCTTTTGTGTGATTTTTTCCTTAGTCTGAGAGTTTAACCTGTGCGTAGGACAACAATGGCACGTCGACAAGCAAATGAGGAACCGACTGCTATCATGGCTCAAACAGCTACGATTTTGACAGGAGTAAGGGACAACATGAACCTTATACACCAACAACTTCAGCAGAATCAGAATGCAAATGCTGGTGGACCAGGAATCAGAGGCCCTGATGAGTTTTGCCGCAGAAATCCGAAGGAGTTTGCTGGAGATTACGCATCGGAAGAGGCTAAAGTGTGGATAGCAAGTCTGGAGAGAATATTCGGAGGGATGGTACAATGCACGGATGAACAAAAGGTTGCTTATGTTGGATATATGATGGTGGGAGAAGCGGCTGATTGGTGGCGTAATGAGAGGCAAGCTTTGGCTTGGGAAGCTGGTGTGATCACTTGGAACCAATTAAAGAATAGGCTTTTGGAGAAGTATTTCCCTGAGCATCTGAAAACAGCCAAGGAAATGGAATTCCTGCGATTGGAACAAGGTAACATGAGTGTAGGGGAGTATGCTGCCAAATTTGAGAACTTGGCAAGGTTTATGCCTTACTATGGAGAAGCTGGAAATGAGAGGTCTAAGTGTGCAAAATTCCTGGATGGTTTGAGGACGGAAATTAAGCAAGCTCTGGCTCCCTTGGAGACAAATGTGTTTACAACCTTGGTGAATAAAGGGAGTATTGTGGAAAATGGTTTGAAGTCGAGGAATTCGACAGGGAAGTCGGCTGCACAAGTTTCAAGTGGTGGTCCTATAAGGCACTCCCCAGGAAATGGAAACCAAAACAGTGGAGCCCGATATCAAGGTCCTTATGGACAGGGAGGTGGACAAAGAGACAATAGGTCTGGTAGGTCAAGGTTTCATGGTGGTTTTAATAGTAATAACAGGAATCATCCTCGGAACAACAATCACAATAATCAGAACCGTAACAACAACAGAAACCACCACAACAATCACAACAATCAGTTCAGAGGGAACAACAACGACAATTGTGGTGGGAATCGTGAGAACAACAACAACAACAATAACAATGGAGGAAACAGGAACGATGGTGGAGGACAAGGAAATGTACCTCCACTCTGCAACAAGTGCAACCGGAATCACTATGGAGCTATGTGCCCTTGGAACAATCCCAACTGCTTCAATTGCAACAAGCCAGAACACCTGGCAAGGAATTGCCCAGAACCCAAGCGAGAAGTCAATGCAGTGAATGTAGCTAGACCCCGTGGACAAGGAAGAGTTTTCTCAATGAGTGGAGCTGAAGCTGCTAACAATGCTAATTTGATCCAAGGTAGGTGTTTCATTCGTAAGATACCTTTGAATGTGTTGTATGATTCGGGTGCTTCGCCTTCGTTTATTGCTCGTAATGTGGTTGACAGATTAAGTTTGCCAGTAAAAGTTATGCCTTTTGATCTAATTGTGTCTACCTCTACAAGTGACCCAATCATGGTATCAACTCTTGTTCCCAAATGCCCTGTGGGAATAGAAAATAGAGAGTACTTAATAGACTTAATTGTTTTACCCCTTACCCAACTCGACATAATTTTAGGCATGGATTGGTTAACTGCTCATCATGTCCTCCTAAATTGTGCTGAAAAGACTCTTATTTTCGATAACTTAAGACCTAGTGTGCCCCAAACCTTAGAACCCGAGCACGTAACTGCCAATCAAATCAAAGCTTCATGGGAAGATGGAGCCATGATATACATGTTTCTCGCTTCTTTGGATGTCAAGGAGGAGAGGAATCTGGAGGAGCTACCTTTTGTCAAGGATTTTCCTGAAGTTTTTCTCGAAGAAATCCCTCGATTGCCTCCTGTGCGAGAAGTGGAGTTCGGGATCGACTTGATTCCTGGAACGGCACCGATTTCGAAGGCACCTTATCGCATGGCCCCGATGGAGTTGGTGGAGTTAAAGAAACAACTAGAAGACTTATTGGAAAAGCAGTTCATTAGAACGAGCGTTTCACCGTGGGGAGCACCTGTTTTATTCGTTAAGAAGAAGGATGGAAGTATGAGATTGTGCACCGACTACCGTCAGCTGAACAAAGTGACAATCAAAAATAGGTACCCGTTGCCAAGGATTGACGATTTGATGGACCAGCTGAGAGGAGCAACTGTGTTTTCGAAGATCGACTTGAGATTAGGTTACCATCAGATCAGAGTGAAGGAAGAAGATATTCCAAAGACGGCCTTCAGAACAAGATATGGGCATTAGGAGTATCTAGTTATGCCTTTTGGAGTGACTAATGCGCCCGCAATATTCATGGATTACATGAATAGGATCTTTCACCCGTTTTTAAATTCTTTTGTCGTTGTTTTTATTGACGACATTTTAATCTATTCACGAAATAAAGAGGAGCATGCGGAGCATTTAACAAAGGTGTTGGGTGTGTTGAAGGAGAAAAGGCTATTCGCGAAATTATCGAAGTGTGACTTTTGGCTAAAGTCAGTAAATTTTCTAGGGCATGTGATAACAAGAAATGGAATTGCAGTGGACCCTGCTAAGGTGGAAGTAGTTTTGGAATGGAAAGCACCAACGACAGTGACGGAAATTCGGAGCTTTTTAGGACTTGCTGGTTATTACCGGAGGTTCATAGAAGGATTCTCTAGATTGTCATTGTCATTGACTAAGTTAACAAGGAAAGGACAGGCGTTTGTTTGGACGGAGAAGTGTGAGGAGTGCTTTCAAGAGCTAAAAAGGAGATTGACATCTGCCCCGGTATTGGTCTTACCCGACCCGACAAAGACTTTCTGTGTGTACTACGATGCGTCGAAGCAAGGATTAGGATGTGTGCTAATGCAAGATGGCCAAGTGGTAGCGTATGCTTCAAGACAATTAAATATTCACGAACAGAATTATCCTACTCACGACCTGGAGCTAGCAGTAGTAGTGTTTGCATTGATGATTTGGAGACACTATTTGTACGGAGTAAAGATAGAAGTATTCAGCGACCACAAGAGCTTGAAGTACCTGTTCGAGCAAAAGGAGCTGAACATGAGACAAAGAAGGTGGATAGAATTTCTAAAAGACTATGACTTTGAAGTACAGTACCATCCTGGAAAGGCGAACGTTGTAGCTGATGCGCTAAGTAGGAAATCCCTTCATGTATCTGCTTTCATGATAAAGGAACTGGAGCTAATTGAGAAGTTTAGGGATCTGAATATGGCAGTGGAGTTGAATCCAAGGAGTATGATATTGGAAACTTTGAAAGTAAACGACGAATTCATGGAGCAAGTAAAAGCGTTATAGTCGACAGATCCAGAGTTACAAGAAAAGAAGGAGCTATCGGACAAAGGAAAGGAAGTGGAGTTTCAGTTAGGAGCATATGGAATTCTACGATTCAAGGAAAGAGTTTGTGTGCCGAACAACCAAAAAGTCAAGGAGATGATCTTGGAAGAAGCGCATAAGAGTAGGTTAAGTTTTCATCCCGGAGATTTGAAGAAGATTTGAAGAAGATTTTCTGGTGGTTAGGTATGAAACGGGAAGTAGCAGAGTATGTGTCAAGATGTCTGGTGTGTCAGAAAGCCAAAATCGAGCACAAGAAACCTGGAGGAGAATTACAACCGTTACCAATACTTGTGTGGAAATGGGATAGCATATCCATCGACTTTGTGTCCGATTTTCCAAGAACTCAGAAAGGGTATGATGCCATTTGGGTAGTAGTGGATCGCCTTACCAAGACGGCACGCTTTATTCCAGTCAACATGAGGTATCCCTTAGAGAAGCTGGCTGACTTGTACATCAGAGAAGTGGTGAGACTACATGGAGTACCCTCGAGTATAGTGTCGGATAGAGACCCGCGTTTTACTTCAAAGTTTTGGGAGAGTTTGCAAGCTGCAATGAGAACCAGCCTAAGTATGAGTTCTGCTTATCATCCACAAATGGATGGTCAGTCAGAACGAACTATTCAAACATTAGAGGATCTACTAAGAGCATGCGTGTTGGAAGAAGCTAGAAGCTGGGATTCTTTCTTGCCATTGATCAAGTTCACTTACAACAACAGTTTCCATTCTAGTATAGGAATGGCACCTTACGAAGCTCTGTACGGAAGGAAGTGTAGAACTCCCTTGTGTTGGTTCGAGACTGGAGAACACTTACAGTTAGGGCCGGAGATAGTGCAACAAACGACAGACAAGATCAAGTTAATTCAAGAGAAGATGAGAACTTCACAGAGCAGACAGAAAAGCTATCATGACAAGAGAAGGACTCCGTTGGAATTCAAGGAAGGTGACCATGTATTCATGAGGGTAGTACCTACTACCGGTATTGGCAGAGTGCTCAAAACCAGGAAACTAACTGTGGTAGACCGACCCTCGGTCTACCCTTAGCATACTCGACCGACCAGATTATCCTATCTGATAGATCACGCCTACCTAGGCCGAGCGCTTGTCCTAGGACCCGTCCTGGCACCTCAGGACCGACCACATGGGGCTTACCCCCAAGGAGTCTGACCTAGGGGCGCGTGAGCCTAACTTGCCAACAGGGATAAGATTCTCCACTACATGATAAGGATGAATGACTCATCCCTTATCCTAAATGGGACACGTTAGCAGCCTTGCTGGACCTCCGTACAGGCCCACAAGGTACAATGCCACCCCTATAAATAGTTGTCTCCAGCAAGGGGCTCGGGTACGTTCTCTCTCTCCCTAATTGCACATTTTCACACACTGTGATTAGGGAAACCCTAGTTGTCCCAACTGGACCTCTAGCATACCTAAGCAATCATATACTAACATCAGTCCATCAACTAGTTCTTGGGTCTCTCTATACCTTTGAGCTAGGGGTATATCTGATACACCGTGTCCTAGACACGACATTGGCGCCATCTGTGGGAATCTGATAAACTGTTATCCCCACTCAAAAATGGTAAACCCACGTGGAAAAGCCGCAAACAGCTCGCGCGGCGCAAACCACTAGGCCGGAAGGAACCGCCAGAGACTGGAAGAAGGCAGTGCTGACAATGGAAGAGATCTGGAAGGAAGAAATCCTCCCCACCAAAGCATGCCATCGGTAAGACTTGAAATCCCATCCCGCAGCCACCACTCAGTACCAGCCCGAACTCACAGTGGTACATACACCGTTCACTCTAGACAAACAAACCCCAACCCCCCCAATCGTGTACCAAACCACGGCTCCGGCCGCTCCATCGATGCCCGTGTCTCCGGAGAAGAAAGGGGACACTCCCAAGGCCGAAGGGAAATCCAGCTTGAAGAAATAATTAAACAACAAGCCCAAATGTTGGAGCAGCAGGGAAGGGCCATAGCAGAGCTCCAGCAGATCCACATGCAGGCGGTTGCTGCACGGGCAGTAGAAACAACCCTGGTAACCATACCAACCCAAGATCCTCAAGGCCCCATTGCCCTTCCCCCACCACCTCCAATAAATCCAGCCCTTGCAGCCAGTTATGAGGCCGACGACAGCGCTCACCCTGGCCACCCCTTTACTCCGCGAATCATGGCTTATGAGACACCCTCTGCATTCCTCGGCCCCACCAGTGTGGCAAAGTATAACGGGTTAACCGACCCCTTGGAACACATTTTATCTTTTGAAGGTGCTATGAACTTTTATGATGGAGGAGACCTAATGAAGTGCCGAGCCTTTTCTATGACTCTGCAACCACCCGTTTTGAGGTGGTACTCGGCCCTGCCTATTAACTCTGTTAACTCCTGGGCAGAAATGAAGAGAGTTTTCCTGAATAGATACACTGCCAGTTGCGTCCAGCCAAAGTCAGACCACGCACTAGCAGGTGTCATGCAACAACCCGAAGAACCCTTGAGAGAGTATCTGTCCCGTTTCCATTCAGAGGCAGGATCTGTTCCAAACCTTGAACTGAGCTTCGCAGTCTTCCTTTTCACTCAGGGTCTTCGGAATGGAGAATTCAAAAACTCACTAGTGGGAAAACCGCCGAGGGATATGGCAGAGTTAAGACATCGGTCCACCAAATTCATAAATTTGGAGGAATTCAGCAAATGGCAGAAGAACAGAGAAAGAGGTGAGCGAGGGGAACCTTCCTCTCAGGGAACACCAAGAAGAGATGAGAGAAGAGATGACAGAAGGGAGGAACAAAGAAGAGGACCCAGAGGGGACAGAAGGTTCGGCGTTCCCCGAGCAAAATTCGAGCAGTACACTCCTCTCACGGTCCCAAGAAGTCAGATACTGCAAGAAACAATGCAAACCGACCTTCGAATGGTAGAGAGACCTCCCCCCCTTAAAAAGAAGTCAGCGCCAAGACCGTTCCAAGTTTTCCTCATATCATGGGGGATACGGGCATACTACAGACGAGTGCACCTGGCTAAGGGATGTCATCGAGCAACTGATAAGAGATGGGAAATTACAACAGTATGTCAGGGAGGCACTCAACCGACATGCTCGAAGAAGGACCCCCTCTCCGGACAGAAACATCCGACCTCCAACCAAAGAAACCAACCATAACACCAATCAGCAACCATCCGATCTACAGAGAGTAGCCATGGTAGAAGTAACCACAGACCAATCCCCGCAAAACCTTAGAATCAACACCATAGCAGGAGGTTTCGGGGGGGAGGAGAAAAGTGATCCGACAGGAAAAAATACATCAATCAAGTGCTCGCTGTCCATGACCATCCAATCCGGAAAAGAACCACAAAAAGTGTACCCATCTGTTTTTCTGATGAAGATCTTGAAGGGATCATCCCGGGTCATAACGACCCAATGGTCATTATTGCCCTGGTAGGAAACTATGAGGTTGCCAGGATATTTGTTGACCAAGGCAGTTCGGCAGACATCATGTTCTTGAACCTTTTTGAAGCCCTAAAGTTAAAGACCTCCGACCTAACCCCTTTCGAGGGAAAGTTAATCAGCTTTACAGGAGACGCGGTGGTTCTCAAAGGACACATCCAACTACCGGTAACACATGGGAACCACCCCTCGGCCAGGACCAAGATCATCAAGTTTCTCGTGGTCGACTGCCCCTCAACATATAATGCCATCCTCGGCAGAACATGCCTACAGGCCTTCGGTGCGGTCGTCTCGACCGTTCATCTGGCCGTGAAATTCGAAGGCTCTGACGGAACTGTTGTCGCTATCCGAGCCGAGCAGGAAAAAGCTAGACTGTGCTACAATGCTACTTTAGTAAAGTTCAAAAGCCCTGAAGAAATTCAGCCAAAGTTATGTTTGAACAAAGGAAATGTACTTTTGACAGACTTGGATGTCAGATCCGAGTTGGATGATACAAGACCGACCCCACAAGGTGAGTGGGAATTCATTGTGTTAGATGAAGAGCTCCCGAGCAGGAAAGTGAAGCTAGGAACCAACCTTTCAGAAAAAGTACGAGCGGAGATGCTTGAACTTTTAAAGAAAAACAAGGACCTTTTTGCATGGACCTCGGCTGATATGCCGGGGATTGACCCAAACTTGATTTGTCATCGTCTCAGCGTTCACCCGACCGCCAAGCCGGTCGCCCAGAAAAAGAGAAGGGTAGGCACAGAGAAAGCTGCAGTAATTGAGGAGAAAGTGGCCGAGCTCCTCTCTGCCGGATTCATCCGAGAGGTCAACTACTCCGAATGGCTTTCAAACACAGTATTGGTCAAAAAATCAAACGAGAAGTGGCGCATATTCGTCGACTACACCGACTTGAACAAAGCTTGCCCAAAAGACCAGTATCCCCTCCCCATCATTGACAAACTAGTGGACAACTCAGCTGGCTACCAACTCCTCTCTTTTATGGATGCATACTCGGGGTACAACCAAATCCCGATGTACCCTCCTGATTAGGAGAAAACGGCCTTCATCACTGAAAGGGCTACTTACTGCTATACGGTAATGCCTTTCGGATTGAAAAACCCTGGCGCAACCTTCTCGCGGATGATGAACAAGGTCTTCTCGGGTTTGATTGGTCCTACTCTTGAGGTGTACATAGATGATATGATAGCCAAGAGCAAGAAAAAGGAAGATCATCCCCAGGATTTAGCAGCCATCTTGGACAGAATCAGAAGGCACAACATGCGCCTGAACCCCGATAAGTGCACCTTCGGGGTTCCAACTGGGGCCATTTTAGGTTTCAGGCTCACAGAGAGGGGTATCGAGGCCAACCCAGAGAAATGCCAAGCTATTCTAAGCATGCATAACCCATCTAATGTGAAGGAGGTCCAGGGGCTGACTGGTCGAATGGCAGCCCTCTCAAGATTCCTCCCTCAAGCAGCTAAAAAAGCCCTCCCGTGGTACCAACTTCTCAGAAAAAACAAAACTTTTCATTGGAATGACTCTTGCGAACAAGCGTTTGCTGAACTCAAGGAATACCTCTCGGCCCCTCCCGTCCTCACAAGTCCTCGGGAGGGAGAAATTCTGTTTTTTTTACTTGTCTGTTAGTGAAACATCTGTTAGCTCGGCCCTGGTCAAGGACGACTCAGGTACCGAGCGACCCATCTACTTTGTCAGCAAGGCCCTCCAAGGACCTGAAATAAGATACTCTAAGATTGAGAAGCTCGCTTTTGCTCTGGTAATTGCTGCTAGGAGACTCCGGCAGTACTTTCAGAACCACCCCATTGTGGTCAAAACAACTCAGCCGATAAGGCAGGTGCTTCACCGACCTGACTTGGCGGGAAGGATGGTCTCTTGGTCCGTTGAGCTATCAGAGTTCGACGTCACCTACGAGCCGCGGAGAACTCTCAAGTCCCAAGTCTTGGCGGACTTTGTTTCAGAATTGTCAGACTTTAACCATCCCAGCCAGCCCTAACCTTGGAAGATTTATGTTGATGGTTCCAGCCACAGTAAGGGGGCTGGGGCCGGAATAATCCTTGAAAACGCCGAGGGCCTCAGCGTAGAATATTCCCTCAAGTTTGAATTCCCCACCTCAAACAACCAAGCAGAGTATGAGGCGGTGATAGCCGGCCTGCGGATGGCCCACCAAATGGGGGCTTCAGAAATCGAAGTTTTCAACGATTCTCAGTTAGTTGTATCTCAAGTCAAAGGTGAGTTTCAAGCTAAAGAACCAATTCTCCAAAAATACCTAGAGCAAGTCAAAACCCTCTCAGATCTCTTCCCTCAATTTTCCATCACTCACATTCCTAGGTCCTCTAATGGGCGAGCTGATATTCTCTCCAAGCTCGCTAGCACTAAAGGTCCTCAAAACAACAAAAGCCTAGTCCAAGAAACTGTCCACCAGCCGAGTGTTGTTCTGGCATTATCTCTGACCACCGATTGCATGGACCCCATCAAGCAATATCTTAAATTCCAAGTTCTACCAACTGACCCCACTCAAGGAAAAAAGGTAGTCAAGCAATCTGCTCAGTACGCCATGATTGGTGACACTTTGTATAAACGGGGAATGGACTCCCCTATGCTGAAGTGTCTGAACCCTGCTGAAGCCGATCTCGTGTTGGCCGAGGTTCACGAAGGAATCTCGAGCCACCATGTAGGTGCAAAAGCTCTAGCCCGCAAAGTACTCCGAGCAGGCTATAACTGGCCCACACTTCTAAGCGATGCTTCAGAACATGTCAAAAAATGTAAGTCCTGTCAGCTTCACGGAAAGATTTTCCAACGCCCCCCGACGGAGATCCACTCAATGATCGCACCATGGCCCTTCTATCAGTGGGGCATGGACATCATAGGGAAATTCAAAACAGCTCCAGGGCAGCTAAAGTTTGTGGTGGTCGCAATTGATTATTTCACAAAATGGATCGAAGCCGAGGCTTTGGCCACAATCTCTTCAGCTAAAATCCAAAAATTCTTTCTTAGACAAGTCATCGCTCGCTTCGGTGTCCCACATACTTTGGTGACCGACAATGGCACACAATTCACAGCTAAGGTTTTTCAAGAGCTGGTCGACCACTCCACATCACCCACCATTTCTCATCGGTCGAACACCCGCAGACGAACGGACAGGCAGAAGCAGCGAATAAAATCATCATTGATGGGATGAAGAAGAGATTGTTTGAAGCCGAGGGATCATGGGCTGACCTCCTCCCCGAGGTATTATGGTCAATTCGAACGACCATTCACACCTCGACAGGAGAAACCCCATTTCGACTAACATATGGTTGTGAGGCTGTGTTGCCTATTGAAACTCGAATTCCCACCTTCCGAGTGTCCGAAAGTCCAGTACAAGTGAACGATGGTTTGTTAAAAGAAGAGTTAATTCTCAGCGAGGAGATCCGATCTCTCGCATCTGATCGAGAGAAAAAAGCAAAGGAAAGGCAGTCCCGAGAATACAACAAGTGGGTGGTTCCAAGAAGCTTTACTATAGGGGATCTGGTCCTCAGACGAGCCGACATCGGTTTGAAAAACTCAAAAGAAGGAAAGTTAGCAAGGAATTGGGAAGGCCCATACAGGGTCATCTCAAAAACTGGCTTGGGGGCATACAGATTGGAGACACTAACAAAGCAGCAACTGAACAACTCCTGGAATGCTACCAAGCTTAGACCTTACTACAGCTAATTGAAACCCCACCACAACTCTTTCAAAATTTCAACCCTGATTTTAAAGTTCTGTTGTTTAAATTTCATGTCATTTATTTCAGCATTTCTATGTTTATGTTACATTTGATTTCTATTGTTTACAAGCAGATCAAAAAGAGCTTACTGAAGATCTATCTTTTTCAGTCATTCATCTTGTCTTCTTACTGTTAACGTACTAACCATTTCCTCTCGGTTCGCCACCGAGGCGAACTTGGGTGTTTATACACGTCCTTCCAACGGGGACTTATAAACTAACAATCACAAGTACTTTTAGTAGATGCCCGGCTAAAAACTTAAACAGTTTCTGTAAGCCGAGGACCGATGATCCCACCTTGGCCAAAGGTAGGAGATCCGAAATCTAAATAATAGTTTACAACGAAATAAAGGACAGTGCAAAATCTTGACGAAATTAAAACATCAACATTTCATAAGAAATTCAAAGGATAAGTAAAGCAACATTCTGTTCAAACCGATCATACTACACTTCATATTACAAAAAAGAAAATACATCATAAACATCTATTCTTCATCCTCGGAAAGGGCAATGGACGACCCATCGAAATCAGCTTCATCTTCATTTTCCAAGTCCAAGGGGTTGGGGAGATTTGGCACTGATACGTCCACCTCCCTATCCTCGTGGGCATAGTCAATGATACGATCTCCGTCAACTCCAAAATTTGGACTTGCACCTACCACTCGGATCCCCGGACTCATAAGGGACAACTGTTTAACAGCATTCACAAAAGAATCATTCACTGCATGATCCCAATTGAAGTGGTTCCGCTTGGCCGTAACCTTATGTTTCAAAGCTTTCCGACGAGCCTTTATCAACTCCCCCTGCAACCGACCCACCTCATTCTCAGAATTTGTTAACCGACCCTGAACACCCTCCAGCTCGGTAACTTTTTGCTGAGCTTCAGCCAGTTTCTCTTGAGCAATTTGCAGCAGCCTTCCCTTCTCGGCCTCCCTTCCACCAACATCCTCCAAGGCCTTTTGAGCGGTCTCCCGAGCTCTTTCAGATGCTTCAAGTTTTCTCTGCAGGTCGGTGTTGGCCTCTGTCAGAGCATGGATATTTGCTTCATTCTCCTTAATCTGAGTTAACAAACTTTGTGCTCGAGTGGCTGCAGCTCTCCTTTTCTCCTTCTCAGTGGCCGAAAGAGTTGCGCTGATATCTTCGGCATGCTTACTAAGGTGGAACATGTAGCTCGCAGCCCTTAGCATATTTTTGCCCAATAAATCACAGTGACATTTCAAAGTGGTAGCAGTCTGGTCCGACAATCTCTTATCATCATTGGAAGTATAAACCAAATCAACAAATTTCTCCTTCAGCTTCTGTGCCCAAACGGTCTCCTCCTCGGGGTCCGAAACGTCAAACTACAAATTACTCCTTTGTAGTGGTTTCAGCAACTCAACAACTTTGCCTTTACCCTTGTCTATTCTAGCTCTTTTGGACAAAGGCACTCGGTCCTCCTCCTCCTCCACCCGAACAACGGGGCTCCCAGTAGCTACCTCCACCACACGAACAGATGGTGGTCGGACATCTTGCATCACTTCAACCTCAGAAGGTGATGCCACGGGCACCGTAACTGATCGAGTCACTTCCGAGGAAACGGCTCTGCCCGAAGAGCCGGCCGTCCTCGATTTAGCAAGCTCCCTCATGCGAGCAGCAGCCTTATTTTCCCTAGCCATTTTGACTGCAAAACAGCAAAACAAAAAGTACAAATGTTAAAAAAAAAGGCATATACCAAGCTCTGCTTTCACAAGCTCTTGGGGAAAAATAATGATGTTCCTAATATCGACTTGACCATTAGTTTTAAGGTAGTAGAAGAAGGTATCACAGGTATGCCTCTCATCACTCGTCAATTCTTCGTCATAATGGTATTGATAAAGCTTTGGGTGTCTGTTGAAGAAGTCAGGTGTCCATGATAAAGGGAACCGAGGCTCACCGCCCTCCATAAACCAACATTCTCCCTCTCCGACGAATTGATACTTGAAAAATAATGGTTTAAAGGTTTTCCATGAATCGGTGTATTTAGAAAAGAGAGCATGGTCGTTGCGTGCCTTCAACGATACCCACAGTCTCTTGGTTGACCCTTTCTCAAAAATGTTTACCTGTGGTATGTATAACCATAGGAACGCTCGGAGCGAGCATGTCAATCTGCGAGCCTCACAAAACTTTTGAAACGCTCGAACAAATGCCCAACCACTAGGATGTAGTTGGTTGGGAGCCAAGCGCAGCCGCTGGAGCAGAGCTATCTCTAGATCGGAAAACGGCATTTTAACACCCAGCCTTATCACAACCTCCTCATACATAAAAAACTCCCTGCGGTTCCCTTCGATTGCTGTACATACTCGGTCATTGGCTAACGGAGGACTGATTGTGTAAGATGTCCCCGTTTCATCCGTAGGGCAAGGGTGATCGAGGCCGTACCCGATACAAATAAAAACAGTTTAAGTATAGTACTAGGAAGTGACTCCTAGGTCGTCTCCCAAGGAATATCTTATCAAGCAAAAGGTCGAACACATAGTATGCATAGAAAACAGGGGGTTTTTTTTTTGTATTGAATATTGAATAATTGAAATCAAAACAGAATTAAATCAAAACGAAGAAACAGATAAGGAAAAGCGGATAAACCCCTTTGGCTCGCGTTCACAACTCTATCATCGGTCACAAAAGATCAATTTCTTTCCTCTTCACTGTCCAACTCGTGAGAATTAAATACTAAGCGAAAATTCAATTCTCACCCCAAAACCCAAACCTCTAATTAAGCATTAAAAGCCAAAGCATGGAGTTTTTACGAGTTTGCATAAATTAAGCATTCATACACATGGATTATCTCTATAGAATGGAACTAAGCGAACCATAACATATCAATAAGCATGAAAACAGTGAATAAAAACGAAATAGCATTAAGAACAAAACCTCAAGAGTATGTGATACATTACCAAAGGGATTTAACCTAAGAGTTTAGCCTTCCATGAAGAAAAATACCAAAAACGTGTAGAAAAGGGAAGAGAGAGAAACCCTAGCAGCCACCACAAGCTTGGAGAGCAAAACTAAGCCTTCTCTATGAGAGAGAATGTAAAAAACGTGATTGGAAGATCTCCCCAAGGGTTTACACGAATTTGGCTTTTTAAATCACAAAACGGGCCTAAATCATGGGCCCAAATCCTAAGGAAAGCTTATCTCTAAATTAAATCTAAAAAAAATATCTTATAGATAAAATCTAAATCTTAAAGATATAACTAAATCTCAACTAATCCTAAAGATAGATTACAATCTTCACTTCATCATATATCTTCTCTTCCAAAATTAAATCTTCATTCCCAAAATGTCCAAAAAGCCCTTCCCTTGTGCCAAATATGACCTGAAAATAGAAATAGAATTAATTAGGCTAAATAATCCCAAATTAAACAATATTCAGAATAATAGTCCAATAAACTCTAAATCACTAAATCAAGCTAAACAATGTCAAATAGGCAACAAGTATCAATAATAGGAGTAAAATAATGCAAGGAAAAATGGGAAATAAAATGGGGAGGTAGATATGATCACTGGAAGTTTCTGCTCAGCCTCCAAGTAAGCATATTTGAGATGAGGAGGAAGGGGCTTCAGGTCCAATAAAGGTGCCTGCATCACAGATGGAACTAAAGGAGCAGCAGAATTGGATTCTGCCGCCTGCACCTGAACAAGTGAATTAGACTCATGCAAAACAGAAATGGGGTTAGCATGATCTGAATCTATATCATATGAATCAACAGATGCAGTAGCAGAATTTAAAAACTGGTCAATTTCAATGCATGCAGTGCACATTTCGGAATCAGAACATGCAGAACAAGTAAATGAGCTAGTGAAAGATGGCAAATCATAATCATGCAAAAAGTCTAGAACATGCTCATCAATCAGATCATCAATCAAGTCAACATGAAAAACAGAGTGGTCATCAGAAAAATGTTTCATAGCATCAAAAATATTGAATCGAACCACACTGTCATCAAATTCCATGGAAAGTGTACCTGCATGCACATCTATCTTGGTTCGGGCTGTTTTCAAAAATGGTCTCCCTAATATGATAGGGATAGCACTACGAGAGGTGTCCTCTTCCATATCAAGAATATAAAAATCAGCAGGAAAGATAAGCTCTTCAACCCGAACCAGGACATCCTCTATCAAACCTGCGGGGTAGGCAGTAGATCTATTTGCCAAGTGAATAACCACACCCGTAGGTTGAAGAGGTCCAAGTGAAAGAGACTTGAAAACAGACATAGGCATAACATTAATAGATGCTCCTAAATCTAGCAAAGCATTCTCAAATTTAGTATTACCTATGATACAAGGCACAAAGAAAGTTCCAGGATCCTTACACTTTTCAGGAATATGAGGGACGGGTTTACCTATAAGAGCAGAGACATTTCTTCCCATGTTGATCCTCTCATTGCCCTTGAGCTTCCGTTTGTGTGTGCATAGATCCTTCAAGAACTTTGCATACCTTGGAATCTGCTTGATTGCATTAAGAAGGGGTATGTTGACTTCCACCTTCCTGAATGTGTCAAGTATCTCTTTGTCAATCTCTTCCATTTTCTTGCTTTGAGTCACCCCCCTTGGTGGGAAAGGAAGAGGAATGGGGGGTGGTTATTGGGCAGCAGCAGGTGTTGTGCTTGTGGAAGGCTGAGCTGGATGGGATTTTCTAGTACTTGTGTGCTCACTCTCCTCGACCATTTGGCTCTTCTTGTTGGTTGAAACTAGATCATCTTTGTTGAGGTCAGATTCTGGTGTGGGTGTGACAATCTGCTTCCCTGACCTTAGACTAATGGCATTCACATTCTAGTTTGGATTAATCACTGTTTGGGATGGCAACTTGTTAGAATTCTGAGATTGCATAGTGTTGATTGCTGTTGCCATCTGTCCCATCTGATTGGTCAAAGATTGAATGGAGGCCTCTTGTCTTTGAATGGATGCTCTAGTTTCCTTTTGGAATTGGAGATTTTGCATGGTCATCTGTTTCATCAGCTCTTCCAATGAAGGCTGCTGCTCAGTACTAGGAGCTGGTGGTGCAGAATTAGCCTGTTGTTGTCTCTGTTGCTGGACTGGAGGAGGTACATATGGTGGTCTAGAATTGTTCTGAAATTGAACCTGTGAAGGTTGCTGCTGATCAGACCATCTCAGGTTGGGATGGTTCCTCCAACCAGGGTTGTATCTGTTGGTAGAGAGATCAAAGTTCTGTGGCTGCTGGTTTCTACTGTTGAAGATGTTGGCGGCATATGCCTCAGGTTGGTCAGCACCAGTCGTGGGCTGCTGCACAGAAGGGCATGCATCTGTGGGGTGCTCAGCGGATGTGCATATGCCACATAATCTAGCAGGCAGGGACAACTTCTTCTGGTTGATGGCCAATTGAGTGACCAAAGTTGTAAGTGAATCTATCTTCTGTTCAAGCTTCTCAACATTACCAGAACTTGTGCCAACATCATTCACTTCTCTCACTATGATTGCATCGTTGTTGCCCCTTGCATGGAATTGTTGACAATTGGAAGCCATCTTCTCAATCTTGACTCTGGCTTCTAAAGGTGTCATGTCTCCTAGGGCACCACCACTGGCAGCATCAAGCATGTTTCTCTCCATGAGGTTGAGACCTTCATAGAAATATTGAATAAGCAGCTACTCTGAGATCTGATGGTGGGGGCAGCTCGCACACAATCTCTTGAATCTCTCCCAATACTCATAGAGACTTTCTCCACTTTGTTGCCTGATGCCTGATATATCCTTTCGGATTGCTGTTGTTCTGCATGCAGGGAAGAATTTCTCCAAAAATGCCCTCTTCAGGTCATCCCAGACTGTGATAGAACCAGGGGCCAGATCGTACAACCAATCCTTGGCTAGCCCCTCTAGGGAGTGTGGGAATGCCTTAAGACAAACATGATCCTCTTGCACATCATGTGGTTTCATAGTAGCACAGACAATATGGAACTGCTTGAGATGTTTATGAGGATCCTCACTTGCAAGACCATTAAACTTGGGCAACAAATGAATTAGTCCAGACCTTAGCTCATACGAGTCATCGGGATACTGGATGCACAAATCTTCAATAGTGAAATCAGGTGCATCCAGCTCCCTCAATGTCCTCTCACGTGGTGGAGGTTGAGCCATATTTTCAGAATAATCAGAATAAGAATCAGAATTTATAGGAATAGAAGAAAAAGAAGCAGACTCACTATGTAAAGACTCAATAGACTCACTACCTATGGACTGGTTCCTATTTTGTCTAACTAGTCTGTGATAAGTTCTATCAATTTCAGGGTTATATGGATGCAAGTAGCTTGGGTTTCCCCTAGTCATGTACTGAACAGAACACCATGAAGCATAGCAAACTGTCACTAATATACATGACCAAAATAGGCAACAAAATTTTTTATTTTTTTAAATTTTTTTTTATTTTTTTCAGCACCCTAAAATCATGAAAACATACCACAAAAAGTTTGAGGACAAAATTCAAAAGGGAACCAAGTCAAACAATTAAATCAGAGACCAAAAACTAAGAAAATAAAACTTGTAAAATAAAAAAGAAATAGTAAAACGGCTTTTTCAGGATCCAGACGAAGGAGTTTTCTGACAAAGTGAGAAAAATCAGATTATTCAGAAAATTCCCTTCGATTTGATATAAAATTCGTCAAATTCCGAGTTACGGGTCAAAAGTTGCGACGATTTGAAGAAAGTGCTGCTAAAACTTGGAAAATTTTTCTGGAACTCACAACCAGTGATGATCTGAGTGATCGTGGTGCCTCAAAACCTTTTTATATGATAAAAGTAGTGTGGATATAAATTTTCGTGCAAAAATTCCACCCACAACTATGTGAACTAGCAACCACAGAATCAATCAAATACACTAATTGCAACAAAATAGCAAAACAGCAAACAATGCAACTTCAACCGGTTATCAGAATTGACTACTAGACCCTAAATCAGACACGACACACTATAATAACTATACTAACTACGACACTAACTAACTACTAATGACCTTTGGCAAGAACCGAGACTCCCCGGCAACGGCGCCAAATTTGATCGAGGCCGTACCCGATACAAATAAAAACAGTTTAAGTATAGTACTAGGAAGTGACTCCTAGGTCGTCTCCCAAGGAATATCTTATCAAGCAAAAGGTCGAACACATAGTATGCATAGAAAACAGGGGGTTTTTTTTTTATTGAATATTGAATAATTGAAATCAAAACAGAATTAAATCAAAACGAAGAAACAGATAAGGAAAAGCGGATAAACCCCTTTGGCTCGCGTTCACAACTCTATCATCGGTCACAAAAGATCAATTTCTTTCCTCTTCACTGTCCAACTCGTGAGAATTAAATACTAAGCGAAAATTCAATTCTCACCCCAAAACCCAAACCTCTAATTAAGCATTAAAAGCCAAAGCATGGAGTTTTTACGATTTTGCATAAATTAAGCATTCATACACATGGATTATCTCTATAGAATGGAACTAAGCGAACCATAACATATCAATAAGCATGAAAACAGTGAATAAAAACGAAATAGCATTAAGAACAAAACCTCAAGAGTATGTGATACATTACCAAAGGGATTTAACCTAAGAGTTTAGCCTTCCATAAAGAAAAATACCAAAAACGTGTAGAAAAGGGAAGAGAGAGAAACCCTAGCAGCCACCACAAGCTTGGAGAGCAAAACTAAGCCTTCTCTATGAGAGAGAATGTAAAAAACGTGATTGGAAGATCTCCCCAAGGGTTTACACGAATTTGGCTTTTTAAATCACAAAACGGGCCTAAATCATGGGCCCAAATCCTAAGGAAAGCTTATCTCTAAATTAAATCTAAAAAAAAATATCTTATAGATAAAATCTAAATCTTAAAAGATATAACTAAATCTCAACTAATCCTAAAGATAGATTACAATCTTCACTTCATCATATATCTTCTCTTCCAAAATTAAATCTTCATTCCCAAAATGTCCAAAAAGCCCTTCCCTTGTGCCAAATATGACCTGAAAATAGAAATAGAATTAATTAGGCTAAATAATCCCAAATTAAACAATATTCAGAATAATAGTCCAATAAACTCTAAATCACTAAATCAAGCTAAACAATGTCAAATAGGCAACAAGTATCAATAATAGGAGTAAAATAATGCAAGGAAAAATGGGAAATAAAATGGGGAGGTAGATATGATCACTGGAAGTTTCTGCTCAGCCTCCAAGTAAGCATATTTGAGATGAGGAGGAAGGGGCTTCAGGTCCAATAAAGGTGCCTGCATCACAGATGGAACTAAAGGAGCAGCAGAATTGGATTCTGCCGCCTGCACCTGAACAAGTGAATTAGACTCATGCAAAACAGAAATGGGGTTAGCATGATCTGAATCTATATCATATGAATCAACAGATGCAGTAGCAGAATTTAAAAACTGGTCAATTTCAATGCATGCAGTGCACATTTCGGAATCAGAACATGCAGAACAAGTAAATGAGCTAGTGAAAGATGGCAAATCATAATCATGCAAAAAGTCTAGAACATGCTCATCAATCAGATCATCAATCAAGTCAACATGAAAAACAGAGTGGTCATCAGAAAAATGTTTCATAGCATCAAAAATATTGAATCGAACCACACTGTCATCAAATTCCATGGAAAGTGTACCTGCATGCACATCTATCTTGGTTCGGGCTGTTTTCAAAAATGGTCTCCCTAATATGATAGGGATAGCACTACGAGAGGTGTCCTCTTCCATATCAAGAATATAAAAATCAGCAGGAAAGATAAGCTCTTCAACCCGAACCAGGACATCCTCTATCAAACCTGCGGGGTAGGCAGTAGATCTATTTGCCAAGTGAATAACCACACCCGTAGGTTGAAGAGGTCCAAGTGAAAGAGACTTGAAAACAGACATAGGCATAACATTAATAGATGCTCCTAAATCTAGCAAAGCATTCTCAAATTTAGTATTACCTATGATACAAGGCACAAAGAAAGTTCCAGGATCCTTACACTTTTCAGGAATATGAGGGACGGGTTTACCTATAAGAGCAGAGACATTTCTTCCCATGTTGATCCTCTCATTGCCCTTGAGCTTCCGTTTGTGTGTGCATAGATCCTTCAAGAACTTTGCATACCTTGGAATCTGCTTGATTGCATTAAGAAGGGGTATGTTGACTTCCACCTTCCTGAATGTGTCAAGTATCTCTTTGTCAATCTCTTCCATTTTCTTGCTTTGAGTCACCCCCCTTGGTGGGAAAGGAAGAGGAATGGGGGGTGGTTGTTGGGCAGCAGCAGGTGTTGTGCTTGTGGAAGGCTGAGCTGGATGGGATTTTCTAGTACTTGTGTGCTCACTCTCCTCGACCATTTGGCTCTTCTTGTTGGTTGAAACTAGATCATCTTTGTTGAGGTCAGATTCTGGTGTGGGTGTGACAATCTGCTTCCCTGACCTTAGACTAATGGCATTCACATTCTAGTTTGGATTAATCACTGTTTGGGATGGCAACTTGTTAGAATTCTGAGATTGCATAGTGTTGATTGCTGTTGCCATCTGTCCCATCTGATTGGTCAAAGATTGAATGGAGGCCTCTTGTCTTTGAATGGATGCTCTAGTTTCCTTTTGGAATTGGAGATTTTGCATGGTCATCTGTTTCATCAGCTCTTCCAATGAAGGCTGCTGCTCAGTACTAGGAGCTGGTGGTGCAGAATTAGCCTGTTGTTGTCTCTGTTGCTGGACTGGAGGAGGTACATATGGTGGTCTAGAATTGTTCTGAAATTGAACCTGTGAAGGTTGCTGCTGATCAGACCATCTCAGGTTGGGATGGTTCCTCCAACCAGGGTTGTATCTGTTGGTAGAGAGATCAAAGTTCTGTGGCTGCTGGTTTCTACTGTTGAAGATGTTGGCGGCATATGCCTCAGGTTGGTCAGCACCAGTCGTGGGCTGCTGCACAGAAGGGCATGCATCTGTGGGGTGCTCAGCGGATGTGCATATGCCACATAATCTAGCAGGCAGGGACAACTTCTTCTGGTTGATGGCCAATTGAGTGACCAAAGTTGTAAGTGAATCTATCTTCTGTTCAAGCTTCTCAACATTACCAGAACTTGTGCCAACATCATTCACTTCTCTCACTATGATTGCATCGTTGTTGCCCCTTGCATGGAATTGTTGACAATTGGAAGCCATCTTCTCAATCTTGACTCTGGCTTCTAAAGGTGTCATGTCTCCTAGGGCACCACCACTGGCAGCATCAAGCATGTTTCTCTCCATGAGGTTGAGACCTTCATAGAAATATTGAATAAGCAGCTACTCTGAGATCTGATGGTGGGGGCAGCTCGCACACAATCTCTTGAATCTCTCCCAATACTCATAGAGACTTTCTCCACTTTGTTGCCTGATGCCTGATATATCCTTTCGGATTGCTGTTGTTCTGCATGCAGGGAAGAATTTCTCCAAAAATGCCCTCTTCAGGTCATCCCAGACTGTGATAGAACCAGGGGCCAGATCGTACAACCAATCCTTGGCTAGCCCCTCTAGGGAGTGTGGGAATGCCTTAAGACAAACATGATCCTCTTGCACATCATGTGGTTTCATAGTAGCACAGACAATATGGAACTGCTTGAGATGTTTATGAGGATCCTCACTTGCAAGACCATTAAACTTGGGCAACAAATGAATTAGTCCAGACCTTAGCTCATACGAGTCATCGGGATACTGGATGCACAAATCTTCAATAGTGAAATCAGGTGCATCCAGCTCCCTCAATGTCCTCTCACGTGGTGGAGGTTGAGCCATATTTTCAGAATAATCAGAATAAGAATCAGAATTTATAGGAATAGAAGAAAAAGAAGCAGACTCACTATGTAAAGACTCAATAGACTCACTACCTATGGACTGGTTCCTATTTTGTCTAACTAGTCTGTGATAAGTTCTATCAATTTCAGGGTTATATGGATGCAAGTAGCTTGGGTTTCCCCTAGTCATGTACTGAACAGAACACCATGAAGCATAGCAAACTGTCACTAATATACATGACCAAAATAGGCAACAAAATTTTTTATTTTTTTAAATTTTTTTTAATTTTTTTCAGCACCCTAAAATCATGAAAACATACCACAAAAAGTTTGAGGACAAAATGCAAAAGGGAACCAAGTCAAACAATTAAATCAGAGACCAAAAACTAAGAAAATAAAACTTGTAAAATAAAAAAGAAATAGTAAAACGGCTTTTTCAGGATCCAGACGAAGGAGTTTTCTGACAAAGTGAGAAAAATCAGATTATTCAGAAAATTCCCTTCGATTTGATATAAAATTCGTCAAATTCCGAGTTACGGGTCAAAAGTTGCGACGATTTGAAGAAAGTGCTGCTAAAACTTGGAAAATTTTTCTGGAACTCACAACCAGTGATGATCTGAGTGATCGTGGTGCCTCAAAACCTTTTTATATGATAAAAGTAGTGTGGATATAAATTTTCGTGCAAAAATTCCACCCACAACTATGTGAACTAGCAACCACAGAATCAATCAAATACACTAATTGCAACAAAATAGCAAAACAGCAAACAATGCAACTTCAACCGGTTATCAGAATTGACTACTAGACCCTAAATCAGACACGACACACTATAATAACTATACTAACTACGACACTAACTAACTACTAATGACCTTTGGCAAGAACCGAGACTCCCCGGCAACGGCGCCAAATTTGATCGAGGCCGTACCCGATACAAATAAAAACAGTTTAAGTATAGTACTAGGAAGTGACTCCTAGGTCGTCTCCCAAGGAATATCTTATCAAGCAAAAGGTCGAACACATAGTATGCATAGAAAACAGGGGTTTTTTTTTTATTGAATATTGAATAATTGAAATCAAAACAGAATTAAATCAAAACGAAGAAACAGATAAGGAAAAGCGGATAAACCCCTTTGGCTCGCGTTCACAACTCTATCATCGGTCACAAAAGATCAATTTCTTTCCTCTTCACTGTCCAACTCGTGAGAATTAAATACTAAGCGAAAATTCAATTCTCACCCCAAAACCCAAACCTCTAATTAAGCATTAAAAGCCAAAGCATGGAGTTTTTACGATTTTGCATAAATTAAGCATTCATACACATGGATTATCTCTATAGAATGGAACTAAGCGAACCATAACATATCAATAAGCATGAAAATAGTGAATAAAAACGAAATAGCATTAAGAACAAAACCTCAAGAGTATGTGATACATTACCAAAGGGATTTAACCTAAGAGTTTAGCCTTCCATAAAGAAAAATACCAAAAACGTGTAGAAAAGGGAAGAGAGAGAAACCCTAGCAGCCACCACAAGATTGGAGAGCAAAACTAAGCCTTCTCTATGAGAGAGAATGTAAAAAACGTGATTGGAAGATCTCCCCAAGGGTTTACACGAATTTGGCTTTTTAAATCACAAAACGGGCCTAAATCATGGGCCCAAATCCTAAGGAAAGCTTATCTCTAAATTAAATCTAAAAAAAAATATCTTATAGATAAAATCTAAATCTTAAAAGATATAACAAAATCTCAACTAATCCTAAAGATAGATTACAATCTTCACTTCATCATATATCTTCTCTTCCAAAATTAAATCTTCATTCCCAAAATGTCCAAAAAGCCCTTCCCTTGTGCCAAATATGACCTGAAAATAGAAATAGAATTAATTAGGCTAAATAATCCCAAATTAAACAATATTCAGAATAATAGTCCAATAAACTCTAAATCACTAAATCAAGCTAAACAATGTCAAATAGGCAACAAGTATCAATAATAGGAGTAAAATAATGCAAGGAAAAATGGGAAATAAAATGGGGAGGTAGATATGATCACTGGAAGTTTCTGCTCAGCCTCCAAGTAAGCATATTTGAGATGAGGAGGAAGGGGCTTCAGGTCCAATAAAGGTGCCTGCATCACAGATGGAACTAAAGGAGCAGCAGAATTGGATTCTGCCGCCTGCACCTGAACAAGTGAATTAGACTCATGCAAAACAGAAATGGGGTTAGCATGATCTGAATCTATATCATATGAATCAACAGATGCAGTAGCAGAATTTAAAAACTGGTCAATTTCAATGCATGCAGTGCACATTTCGGAATCAGAACATGCAGAACAAGTAAATGAGCTAGTGAAAGATGGCAAATCATAATCATGCAAAAAGTCTAGAACATGCTCATCAATCAGATCATCAATCAAGTCAACATGAAAAACAGAGTGGTCATCAGAAAAATGTTTCATAGCATCAAAAATATTGAATCGAACCACACTGTCATCAAATTCCATGGAAAGTGTACCTGCATGCACATCTATCTTGGTTCGGGCTGTTTTCAAAAATGGTCTCCCTAATATGATAGGGATAGCACTACGAGAGGTGTCCTCTTCCATATCAAGAATATAAAAATCAGCAGGAAAGATAAGCTCTTCAACCCGAACCAGGACATCCTCTATCAAACCTGCGGGGTAGGCAGTAGATCTATTTGCCAAGTGAATAACCACACCCGTAGGTTGAAGAGGTCCAAGTGAAAGAGACTTGAAAACAGACATAGGCATAACATTAATAGATGCTCCTAAATCTAGCAAAGCATTCTCAAATTTAGTATTACCTATGATACAAGGCACAAAGAAAGTTCCAGGATCCTTACACTTTTCAGGAATATGAGGGACGGGTTTACCTATAAGAGCAGAGACATTTCTTCCCATGTTGATCCTCTCATTGCCCTTGAGCTTCCGTTTGTGTGTGCATAGATCCTTCAAGAACTTTGCATACCTTGGAATCTGCTTGATTGCATTAAGAAGGGGTATGTTGACTTCCACCTTCCTGAATGTGTCAAGTATCTCTTTGTCAATCTCTTCCATTTTCTTGCTTTGAGTCACCCCCCTTGGTGGGAAAGGAAGAGGAATGGGGGGTGGTTGTTGGGCAGCAGCAGGTGTTGTGCTTGTGGAAGGCTGAGCTGGATGGGATTTTCTAGTACTTGTGTGCTCACTCTCCTCGACCATTTGGCTCTTCTTGTTGGTTGAAACTAGATCATCTTTGTTGAGGTCAGATTCTGGTGTGGGTGTGACAATCTGCTTCCCTGACCTTAGACTAATGGCATTCACATTCTAGTTTGGATTAATCACTGTTTGGGATGGCAACTTGTTAGAATTCTGAGATTGCATAGTGTTGATTGCTGTTGCCATCTGTCCCATCTGATTGGTCAAAGATTGAATGGAGGCCTCTTGTCTTTGAATGGATGCTCTAGTTTCCTTTTGGAATTGGAGATTTTGCATGGTCATCTGTTTCATCAGCTCTTCCAATGAAGGCTGCTGCTCAGTACTAGGAGCTGGTGGTGCAGAATTAGCCTGTTGTTGTCTCTGTTGCTGGACTGGAGGAGGTACATATGGTGGTCTAGAATTGTTCTGAAATTGAACCTGTGAAGGTTGCTGCTGATCAGACCATCTCAGGTTGGGATGGTTCCTCCAACCAGGGTTGTATCTGTTGGTAGAGAGATCAAAGTTCTGTGGCTGCTGGTTTCTACTGTTGAAGATGTTGGCGGCATATGCCTCAGGTTGGTCAGCACCAGTCGTGGGCTGCTGCACAGAAGGGCATGCATCTGTGGGGTGCTCAGCGGATGTGCATATGCCACATAATCTAGCAGGCAGGGACAACTTCTTCTGGTTGATGGCCAATTGAGTGACCAAAGTTGTAAGTGAATCTATCTTCTGTTCAAGCTTCTCAACATTACCAGAACTTGTGCCAACATCATTCACTTCTCTCACTATGATTGCATCGTTGTTGCCCCTTGCATGGAATTGTTGACAATTGGAAGCCATCTTCTCAATCTTGACTCTGGCTTCTAAAGGTGTCATGTCTCCTAGGGCACCACCACTGGCAGCATCAAGCATGTTTCTCTCCATGAGGTTGAGACCTTCATAGAAATATTGAATAAGCAGCTACTCTGAGATCTGATGGTGGGGGCAGCTCGCACACAATCTCTTGAATCTCTCCCAATACTCATAGAGACTTTCTCCACTTTGTTGCCTGATGCCTGATATATCCTTTCGGATTGCTGTTGTTCTGCATGCAGGGAAGAATTTCTCCAAAAATGCCCTCTTCAGGTCATCCCAGACTGTGATAGAACCAGGGGCCAGATCGTACAACCAATCCTTGGCTAGCCCCTCTAGGGAGTGTGGGAATGCCTTAAGACAAACATGATCCTCTTGCACATCATGTGGTTTCATAGTAGCACAGACAATATGGAACTGCTTGAGATGTTTATGAGGATCCTCACTTGCAAGACCATTAAACTTGGGCAACAAATGAATTAGTCCAGACCTTAGCTCATACGAGTCATCGGGATACTGGATGCACAAATCTTCAATAGTGAAATCAGGTGCATCCAGCTCCCTCAATGTCCTCTCACGTGGTGGAGGTTGAGCCATATTTTCAGAATAATCAGAATAAGAATCAGAATTTATAGGAATAGAAGAAAAAGAAGCAGACTCACTATGTAAAGACTCAATAGACTCACTACCTATGGACTGGTTCCTATTTTGTCTAACTAGTCTGTGATAAGTTCTATCAATTTCAGGGTTATATGGATGCAAGTAGCTTGGGTTTCCCCTAGTCATGTACTGAACAGAACACCATGAAGCATAGCAAACTGTCACTAATATACATGACCAAAATAGGCAACAAAATTTTTTATTTTTTTAAATTTTTTTTTATTTTTTTCAGCACCCTAAAATCATGAAAACATACCACAAAAAGTTTGAGGACAAAATTCAAAAGGGAACCAAGTCAAACAATTAAATCAGAGACCAAAAACTAAGAAAATAAAACTTGTAAAATAAAAAAGAAATAGTAAAACGGCTTTTTCAGGATCCAGACGAAGGAGTTTTTTGACAAAGTGAGAAAAATCAGATTATTCAGAAAATTCCCTTCGATTTGATATAAAATTCGTCAAATTCCGAGTTACGGGTCAAAAGTTGCGACGATTTGAAGAAAGTGCTGCTAAAACTTGGAAAATTTTTCTGGAACTCACAACCAGTGATGATCTGAGTGATCGTGGTGCCTCAAAACCTTTTTATATGATAAAAGTAGTGTGGATATAAATTTTCGTGCAAAAATTCCACCCACAACTATGTGAACTAGCAACCACAGAATCAATCAAATACACTAATTGCAACAAAATAGCAAAACAGCAAACAATGCAACTTCAACCGGTTATCAGAATTGACTACTAGACCCTAAATCAGACACGACACACTATAATAACTATACTAACTACGACACTAACTAACTACTAATGACCTTTGGCAAGAACCGAGACTCCCCGGCAACGGCGCCAAATTTGATCGAGGCCGTACCTGATACAAATAAAAACAGTTTAAGTATAGTACTAGGAAGTGACTCCTAGGTCGTCTCCCAAGGAATATCTTATCAAGCAAAAGGTCGAACACATAGTATGCATAGAAAACAGGGGGTTTTTTTTTGTATTGAATATTGAATAATTGAAATCAAAACAGAATTAAATCAAAACGAAGAAACAGATAAGGAAAAGCGGATAAACCCCTTTGGCTCGCGTTCACAACTCTATCATCGGTCACAAAAGATCAATTTCTTTCCTCTTCACTGTCCAACTCGTGAGAATTAAATACTAAGCGAAAATTCAATTCTCACCCCAAAACCCAAACCTCTAATTAAGCATTAAAAGCCAAAGCATGGAGTTTTTACGAGTTTGCATAAATTAAGCATTCATACACATGGATTATCTCTATAGAATGGAACTAAGCGAACCATAACATATCAATAAGCATGAAAATAGTGAATAAAAACAAAATAGCATTAAGAACAAAACCTCAAGAGTATGTGATACATTACCAAAGGGATTTAACCTAAGAGTTTAGCCTTCCATAAAGAAAAATACCAAAAACGTGTAGAAAAGGGAAGAGAGAGAAACCCTAGCAGCCACCACAAGCTTGGAGAGCAAAACTAAGCCTTCTCTATGAGAGAGAATGTAAAAAACGTGATTGGAAGATCTCCCCAAGGGTTTACACGAATTTGGCTTTTTAAATCACAAAACGGGCCTAAATCATGGGCCCAAATCCTAAGGAAAGCTTATCTCTAAATTAAATCTAAAAAAAAATATCTTATAGATAAAATCTAAATCTTAAAAGATATAACTAAATCTCAACTAATCCTAAAGATAGATTACAATCTTCACTTCATCATATATCTTCTCTTCCAAAATTAAATCTTCATTCCCAAAATGTCCAAAAAGCCCTTCCCTTGTGCCAAATATGACCTGAAAATAGAAATAGAATTAATTAGGCTAAATAATCCCAAATTAAACAATATTCAGAATAATAGTCCAATAAACTCTAAATCACTAAATCAAGCTAAACAATGTCAAATAGGCAACAAGTATCAATAATAGGAGTAAAATAATGCAAGGAAAAATGGGAAATAAAATGCTCATCAAAGGGATTATGTTAGCTCGGATATGACTCAAATTGCTGTTGACTAAGGCTGACGGCGTACCGAGCACCTCCAAATCAACCCAATCATAAGCTCCAGAGTTCGGAGGCATAGGAAATTCATGAAGATGTGTGACGCACCGTCGAACCATACATGGGGAAAGGGAAGTCTCGACGTCAAAATCTACAAAATCAAAATCTTCAAACAACCTAACCCTAGGTTTATTGGTCCTATAGCTGAGCCTACTGCATCTCCCACTAACCTTTAAGGCTTTTCCCCAGAAGGGTTTTTCCCAAGTATGGTTCGAGGGGCGGCGGGCCATTTGGGCCCGCTCCTCCGCTACTTGATACAGTAACTTCCTACTCTCCTTTTCCTCAAAATTCTGGGGAAATTCCACCGATAACGGCATCTCCGCCGTGGGATCCGCCATGCAATGGCGAAAAGGCGGTGGCAGGAAGTCTAGTACTTCCAAATTAGAAGAAGATGAAGATGAATAAGAGGAAGAATGCTCAATATAGCCTAAACTCAAAATTTTTGACAATTCCTCATACCATGACCAGTTAACACCCATGATGAAAACTCAGGAAATTCATAAAACCCAGAAAGAAATACTAAACCCAACGAAAGCCAAGAACCCAGAACCTAAGGGATGAACAGTTCAAACGAAAAAAGAAAAAGATAGAAGCAAAAACCAGAGGTTCCAAGTCAAAATACCTGAAACTGTAGAAAGAAGACTGGCACGAACTGATAGGTACAATGAAGGGGAAGAAACAACCGTCAAAGAGGGCAGGACTGCAATGACTTGAGAATGGTTGGAGGAAATTTGAGATCTTAAGAGGAAACGCAGGAACAGAGAGAAAAGATAGAAGGAAGAGTTTTGGAAGAAATAAGAAAAGAGAAGGCTAAAGGGCAGTTAAACTCAAAAAGAAACTTCCCTCCCCACGTTTTTTGAGTTACTAGGCCTGGCAGCAGAGGCCGAAATCCACATTGAGCCACTCAAAGAGACACGTGGCGCACAATCAGTGGAGGAAAACATTTCAAAAACCCAAAGGGCAGCATGCATAAAAATGACACCTAACACAAGCAGCACGTGTCAATGAAAGGACATTCAAACGTCCTCTCAGTTAGTAAAAGGGAGAGCGAGGCACTTTGAGCTATCCTGAACTCATCACCTCGCTCCGACCCTAACACTCGGCTCCTTTAAAAGACACCATCGAAGAATTATCAGCTCGGCTCAAGACTCAAAAAGTCTTACCGAGCTAAGGGGCTTATGTGGTAGACCGACCCTCGGTCTACCCTTAGCATACTCGGCCGACCAGATTATCCTATCTGATAGATCACGTCTACCCAGGCCGAGCGCTTGTCCTAGGACCCGTCCTGGAGCCTCAGGACCGACCACATGGGGCTTACCCCCAAGGAGTCCGACCTAGGGGCGCGTGAGCCTAACTTGCCAACAGGGATAAGATTCTCCACTACAGGATAAGGATGAATGACTCATCCCTTATCCTAAATGGGACACGTTAGCAGCCTTGCTGGACCTCCGTACAGGCCCACAAGGTACAATACCACCCCTATAAATAGCTGTCTCCAGCAAGGGGCTCGGGTACGTTCTCTCTCTCCCTAATTGCACATTTGCACACACTGTGATTAGGGAAACCCTAGTTGTCCCAACTGGACCTCTAGCATACCTAAGCAATCATATACTAACATCAGTCCATCCACTTGTTCTTGGGTCTCTCTATACCTTTGAGCTAGGGGTATATCTGATACACCGTGTCCTAGACACGACACTAACCCCTCGTTTTATAGGGCCTTATCAAATCCAAAAGCATGTAGGACCTGTAGCATACCAAATAGCTTTACCCCCTATGTTTTCAAACCTACACAATGTCTTTCATGTATCCCAACTAAGGAAGTATATTAATGACCCATCCCACATTGTTGAGCCTGACTCTATACAACTCAAGGATAATCTTACGTATGAAACATTGCCCTTGCGGATCGATGGTCGCAGTGTTAAAAAGTTGAGAGGTAAAGAGATTCCGTTGGTTAAGGTAGCGTGGAGTCAAGACCATGGCCGGGGAAAATGCTACTTGGGAGCGTGAAAGTGACTTGAGGGTGTCGTACCCTCACTTGTTTGAATCAGGTACTAAGTTGGGGAGAATTGTAAGACCCGCAATTTTACCCAATTTATTTATGCAACAATATTTTTATTTTATTTTTAATATATTTATTTTAAGAATAATTTAATAGGAATCGTTATAAAAAGAATTGGTTTGGTTATGTATATATATGTATATGGCGTTAACTATATATATATATATACATATAAAGGTAAATTTTTATTTAATAAATTAGGAAATTATTTTTGGGATAGAAATATTTGATAAATATATTTTTATCTTAGAAAAAAAATAGTATTGAAATGCTTTTTAGCCAAGGTTTTGATAAAAAAGTGAATTTTCAAAGTTATAGTGTTATAACTTCAAAAATTCATATCTTTTTAATCGTAAGTCAGAAAATTACAAATGATATATCCAAACGATCGTATTGAAGTGTAGAATTTGAATTTGTGAAAATAAATTTTTTATTAAGAAGCCTACAAAAAAAATATATCTGTACAGTATAAGTACGAATTTCTATGTTTTAAGCTTGGAAAAATTATTTTAAAGCCTAGAATTAATTATTGGACCTCAAAATATTTTTATTTTTATGTTCATATATTTATTTAAAAGCTTATTGTGTAACACCCCTCAAAATCCTCGTACTGGTTTAATCTCTAAAAAGAATTATTTTTGAGAAAAGTAATTTTGAAAGGGTATTTTCTTAAATAAATTTCTTTATTCACGTTTTTCAAGGTGGTAAATGATTTTAAAGAAATGATTTTCTTGAAATAATGTTATGAGTTTCAAAGTTGAGTTTTGGAAATAATTATGTTTAATATTTTGATGGTAAATTTTCCAACAAAAAGTTATTTTATGAAAAGGTGATTTATTTCTATAAATATGTGTTTGATAATTGTGATCTTATACATGAATGATTTTTATGTATATGTATGTACGGTTTTTAATTTGTGTATGTATGCTTAGGATTATGAGAAATTTAATTAGTGAGAAATATATGATGATGTTTGCATGAATGTATGTGTATATGTGTGTAACGTGTATGTGTATATGCATGTGTGCATGTGAAATACGTGTAAGTGTGTGTATGCATGTATGTGAATATATGTGTGTGTCGTGTATATGTGTGTGTGTGTGTAGAAGAAAGCCTAGAATTTTCCTAAGTGGGGAACAAGTAACTAAGTCCTAACCAAACCCTAACCAAATAGTGGAAACCCTAAATATAAGCCAACAAGTCTTTGCACCTAAGTGACCCCTAAGCACCCTAAGCCACCCTACTTGTCTCCTTAGATTTGCTAACCTCCACCCATGCAATTTTATGGAGAGCCGAATTTACCCCTCCCATTTGTTCTAGGGTCGAATTTCATGAGGGCTAAAAGAGGAAACCATGAGTTGTTTATAAATAGATGGAGCCTTAGTTGTTTTTCCTCATTCATTTTCACTTCACTTCATTTCTTCATTTCCATACTTCCAACAACCAAACACAAGTCCAAGAGCTCATCAAACTCTTAGACTAAAAAAAAATAGAGAAAGAGAGAAAGAAGAAGAGGTCGTGAGTTAGGAGAAGGAAGAAGAAGAGGAGTTCAAAGCCATAGCCTAGGAATTTCTTGAAGATCAAAGTGCTTAGAAGAACTAGAAGACCTATTTTCTTTTGGTATAAACCGAAGACCCTAGAAGTATTAGAATTAGTTTTGAATTTATAATCTTGTAATTTTTCTTTTCTTCTCTTGCATGTTCATTTTCGTGATTGATCTAAGGTTGGATGTGATGTTTTACCTTGATCTTGATTTTTAAGAACTAAATAAATTTGTAATAAACTAAATGATGGACTATATGATTCGGTTGATGTTATCCATGATAGATCTTAGTGTTTTTCATATTAGATCTTGATGTTTTTGAGTTAAATCTTTTAGATCTAAAGTTTTGTTTATGACCTTTGTGAACTTGAAGTAGATCTTCTTGCATGTTTGATTTTGATGCTTAAAACCGTGAATTATGAAGTGTTTTAGTGTTTATTTGGTGAATCAATGTTTGATCTAAACTTGTTTTTAACTTTTGGGTCTTGCATGTTGTTTGATGATGATTTATGTGACCTTTAGCTTTGCATGTCTTGATTTTTAGTTTAATCTTAAGAAAAGCCTTGATTTTTGTTTTGATCTTGATTTGTTTTGAGTTTGTAAATGATTTTTGAAACAAAAGCTTTAATATTTTCTTCAAGTGTGTCTCGGTTTTGGTCCCTTTTTATTTAAAATGATTTTGTCTTTGATTTGTGTCCCAATGCTTGATTTCATGACTTGAGTTACATGATTTAAGTGCATGCATGTTGATGTTGGACTTTGAAAAGTTATTTTTATGTTCTTTGGAAAATAAATTTAAAAGTGTTTGTGTAATCTATGATTTTTACATGTTTTGTTAGGAAAGCTTAAGATTCATTCTTGCATGATAATTTTAAATGAAAAGATTATGTGTTTTCTTTTGTTGCATGTCTCGGTTTTTGGACGAAATTAGGGAAGTAAGTTTTAAAATGATTTTAGTTAAGAGTGTGATTTAATCTAAGTGCTAATCTTGTGCATGATGCATTCGGCCATGTTTAATTTAAGATCCATGCTTTTTATTTTGAGAGAACTTGATATATGCTCTATGTTTTTGCATGATCTTTGATTTGATTTAAGTTAAGAAAAATCAATTAAAGTTTGATGATTTTTCCAAGTTGAAGCTCACGGTTTTATTAAGAAAAGAATAAATAATTTCATGATTTTGTGTGTTTGATAATGTGTGCATCTTGCTTGGATTTATGTGAGTTTCGGTCTATGCATGTTAATTAGATTAGGAATTCTTTTCCATGAATTAAAATAGAAATAATAAATGTATTTTGTAAAAGGATGTTAAGCTAATTGATTAAGGAAGAGTTTTGTGTTTGCATGAAATTATGTATGTGTGTGTATTCGGTTTATGAGTTTGAATATGTCTAGATGTTTTGTTTTATAAAAATGAAATGTTGACTGATTGAATTAAGTGTTTGATTTGTGAAATATTTTCTTAAAAATAAATGTCTGTTTTGTAGTTAAAGTGAATAATTGATTAATTGTATATGTGCCTTGAATGATCAAGTGTGTTGTTGTTTGTGTGTTAGTTGATGCATGAAATTGGTTTTGAAATTGATTTGATTTGATTTATTTGAGTTTTTGAGATTGTTTTTATGATTTTCTAAAACTTGTTTTATGACAAAAACTTAAGTTTTTAAAGTATTAATGTTGAACCAAAGAGTATTTGAAATAAAAAGAGTTTTTACAATGTTTTCGGATTTATTAAAGTGATTTTTGTCAAATAACTTCTTTGCTGTCCAAGGTTATTGAAAATTGTTTTCTCGATTTCTAAAATGAGTTTATGAGACTCAAAGTTTGGTTTTCAAAAGGTAATTGATTTTAGAAAAACCCGGATTGAAACCGGTGAATTTTTCGGTGTTTTCAAAAGCGGTTGAGGTGCTGTCCAAGGCGGACCAGCAACCTAACCAATTGATTTAAATTATTCTATTTAATGTTTTCAAAATGGTTTTTAAGTGTTTAAAGAACTAAGAAAAGTTAAAAGTGTTTTTGAGAAAAACAATCATGTTTTAAGATTTCCGACGAAGGATGAAAGAATGTTTTAAGATAAGAAAAGATTTTTCTTAATAAAAGTTGGTAATGAAAATGTGTTTTAATTAATACGAGGGATGTTACAGACGAGGATTAAGGCAGTGGCAGCAACAAGGATCCGAGAAGACTGCACGTCTTTAATCGCTGGACCTCAAGTGAGAGAGTAGTTTTCCTAAGACACCGTGGTAGTAGGTGTTGTATTAAGACGTTCAGTATCAGCTCAAAGATCGGAACTCAGTGGTTCTGAGTCAGTAGTATGGTGGCAATTGTTTGCTTTGTGTGGCCACTCATATGAAAAGGAAAAAGACCACATTGATGTGTGTGATGTATGCATGCTGATGAGAATGATTGATCTCGTGGAAATTCGAAAACAATACTAGTGTACAGTGATGGTGCAACGACACAATAACTTTTGTTGTATATCCCCTTTAAGTGACTGGCCACGTGGATGACTGTGCCGTGGTTGCAAGTCTTGTGGAATCCACTGTACCATAGGGAGGTGTTTGCTGTTACCCTTAGAGGTCGAGGCCCGTTAGAAGTAAGGCTTAGAATGGGTCGACCAAACTAGGTTAATAAAAGACTTGAAAGACTTAAAAGACTTTAAGCTTAAATCCTTTCTAACTACGCGTTGAGAGAGAAGTAGTGGAGAGGAAAGATATCGTATACTTGGAGACCGGTGTATCTTCGAGTTGTGATTGCGATAGGGGAGGGCAAGGACGGTGAAACGTCAAAAAGCCTAAGAGCGCTTCCCTAGGCGGGATGATGTTACAATGGTCAAGGTTACCTGCTAGGCGTTGATCATAGCGAGGACTGCAACGCGAACTAGGGATAGAGCTGTCGCCCCCTTGAGCAAATCTTAGATGGTGTAGAGGGAATCCGAATGGGACTAGAAGTCACTGCTTTTGTGAAATTGTGAAATTATAAAATGATATTTTGTTTTGTTTTGCTGGCCAACAGAGCGTGGTTTCAGCCGGTACGTACCCTTTAACTTCGATGTCAGCATGGTTAGGATTCCTGTGCATCCCATCTGCTTTCCGACTTAGGTTGTGGTTGGATATTGAAGGAGGAGATGTATCGTGTGTGCTAATCTACCCTTATCTCAATGATTTCCCTCCCTAAATCATTGATGGTTATCTTATGAAAAAACTTAGTGGAAAGTTTACAAGTAATGAACCCTTGAGTAATGATATTAAGTTATGATATAATGATAAGGTGATAAAGATATGATATGGTGAACACATGATAATTATGATATGTTGATAGGATAATGTTACAATAAATTTATGCCTTGTTAAAGTGGTATGTGTTTGATCCTAGTGCGATCCATGGAATAAGCCCATGCCGTCGATGACTTGTTCGTTCTGATTGCTAACTCTCCTTCTCTTCTTCTTGTTTCTCTTGTATGTCGATCATTAGATGGCGGAGCGAGTTTTGAGTTTGCTAATGTCTCCTCTGGCGGGGGGACATTGGAGTAGTACTGCTACCGGCTGGATATGGGAGGGGCCTACTAGACTGAGTTTTGAGGATAGAGACCATGTACTTCGAGGTGTCGCTACTGATCGTGTGGAGGTTCGTTTTCTTTTGAGGGACTTAATGCCCGGAGGGCCTAGGAACTTTCATGAGGCTCAGGATGTTCCACCTGCTAATGTGGGAGAGGAGGAAGATCTCGAAGAAGACCCCGAGGGATCCTGAAGAAGATCCCGAGGAGGACCCAGTGGAGGATCTTAGTAAGGATGAGTAGTGATCGTTATGTTGTGGTCTGGGTTTTGTTTTCAATCTAGGATGGCAGCTCTCTCTGATGAAACTTATGTAACCCCAATGGGGAGTTTATTTTATCTTTTCACATTTTGGTTCCGTACTTTTATTTTGAGGATAATGGCCAGATGAGTCGAAACTCTTTTATATTATGTCAAATATTTTATAATGAATGATCTATTATTCCGCAATTACAACTATCGTATTTTTAAGAATGGCAAAATAGATGATGTGGTAACGTGACACTTCTTTTTGGAAAATGAGTTAAGAAAATATTTCGGAGACTAAGTCATTTGTTTAATAACATGCAAACCTTTTTCGAATAATAATAATAACTGGTAATGGATGATTTTATAAAAAAAAATGGCGCAAATTTTTAGTGAAAATTGTAGTTCCAAATTGGGGTGTTACAATCTGCACATGGCAATGCACAAATTGGCTTGCACTAGCAATAATAGTCACATTGAACATGTCAGGTTTCCAAAGCACCCAAATTCTTCCTATCTGGCTTTCTGCAAGGTTTATAAAAGACCTCCATCCAGGAGCAATGGTGTCATACACATGCTGAAAAGAGGAATTCCTCAATTTATTCTCCAAAATGCTAAACAGTCCTACTTTATTTGATTTACAAAAAGCAGAAATTTCCTTATGCTTTTGGGATTTATTCAATACCCTTATGTTCCATGAAGCAAGTCTATCCATTAGGCTTAGGAGAAGAAGAATCTCCTTTATGCATATGTGCCCTTCTTCTGGTAGTCACCTGAGTCCACTGCCCTTCTTCATTCTGTTTAGAAACTTGCACCTCAGAATTGGCATCTTCAGTAGGGAGTATATCTGCAATAGCTTCCCTTGCAGCCTCAATATTCTCCTCAGGTACTGTATATGCCTCTGTCTAGATTTTCTTTCAACTACAGTTTACTTGCAACCTCCTCCATCTCTTCCTGAGTAGGTTTCTTCTTGACTACCCATTGTTGTTTAGTTCCCTTCCTGCACATCTTAAAATCATGGCCATAATTGGAACACTTAGCACACAAAATAGGCTTCCATTCATAGGTAACCTTTTGTGTTACAATGAGCCCCTTCTCATCTTCAAAGTAGATCTCCTCAGGAAATATGGTTGGATTAACCTCAACTAGCACCCTTGCAAAATTTATACTATTACGTTCTTGTGTCATTTGATCCACCATTATTGGCATGTTGATAGGAAGAAAATTAAGGTCTTCCTATCAAGAATACTAAATTTACTCTACTCTTAAAAAGATAACAAAATAATAAAGATTTAAGATAACATTTGATTTCTTAATTGGAAATAGAGAATACATTAACTTATATAAGAAGATAGTAAACCCTAAATTAAAGCTAAGCCATACAAGTGGCATAATCCTATGACATTAGAACATTCTAGATTTAGCATTTATTTATTTATTTAATAATCCTAAATTATAATACTAATATCTATCCTATTCCCATCTTGATAATGGACCTATTAAGGCCCAACACTCTATTATTGCCAACCCCTTAAAGACCAACTATGTCCTCAAGGTTGAAAGCATTAGCAATTATATCTTGCCAACATAAAACTTGGTCAACTCTCTGTTCATGGTTAGGCCCAATAACCATAAGCTTCCCATCATTTGTAAGATCAAAAAATAATTTTGGCCCAAAAAATTTATTTTTAAAGGAGTCCAAAATTTCAATTCCCAACTTGTTAAAATTAATTGGACATAGAAATGTCCCCGGTAGAAACTTGTCAAATACCATGAGGATGTTAGTCAAAGATGCATGAGAATCTTTGTTGCGTATTTGACCAAGCACGTGTAGAGCCAATATCTTTTTTGTGGAGGGTATTGTAGGCAACACATGAGCATCAGGATGGCCAACTTGCATAAAACACGTGTCTTTGGTCACATGGGCAACAAGAGGAGCACCCAACTGCTCTTTTGAGGGTGCAGATTTACCCTTGGGGATCTTGGCCACATCTTGAGAGACTTCAAAAATTCCAGATCTAAAATCCAAATATTCCTTTTCAAATGCCTATTCAGATCCACAATTTATTTCTTCATTTTTTTTAGAGTTGTTGAACTTCTGTGTTTCAAGAAGGTGTTTAGAACCAAGCAAATATACTTCTTCTTCTTGATTTTCGTTGTTCTGCTTCTCTTTGAAAACTCCTTCATACTCAAATTTGTTTGCAAATACAACATTAATTTCTTTTTCATGAGGTTTTGTTTGAATATGAGGACCAGACTCTCTCTCATGTCTACCCTTCCTGGAATCGATATCTGCCGACAAAGACGTTGCTATCCACGGCGGTACATGCGGTGGTGCACGGTGGCTCATAGGATTCGCCTCCCCTTTCTGATTTTCCTTGTTTGGTGATGGAGGTAGCATTAACGGTGGCGTTTTCTACGGTGGTACCATTTCCAGCGACGGTGCCAGTGACGGAGCTTGCAGCGGTGACCGCGGTGAAGGAGTAGAGCTCCTCTCTCTCTTGCTGAAAGAGACGTCTAGCACTTGACCTTGCGAAGCTTGCGGCAGTGACAATGATTTCTTGTTCTCGTCGGAGGCTAAGCTCGACGGTGAAAACAGTGGTGACTGCAGCAGCTCAGTGGTTGACGGCGGCCGTGGTTTTCTTTTTTTTTTGTTTTCTCGCTGCGGAAATGAGCTGATGGTCTACTTTGCAATGGTTGATGGTAGAACCTCTTTAGAAAGGGGTGAAGGTACAGTGGCGGACGCCGACGGTGCTTCATCGGTCGGTGGTGAAGGGATAGGAGCTTCCTGTTTGTCTTCTTTTTCTGTTTTTTCCTTTGTTTGTATTTTTTTGGTTGGTGGTGTTGTTGATGTTGAGATGATGGTGGTTGATAGTAGAGTGAACAATAAAGATGAAGGGGTGAAATATAGAACGGCGGTGGTGAAGCATAGAACGGTGGTGAATAAAAGGGCGGTTTTGGTGGTGGGTACAGCCAAGGAGGAGTATGTGATGGTTGGTGGTGTGATGAAGGTGTATAATAATTATGTGATTCTGGAAATGGAAAGGGTTGAGGTGGTGGTGGCGATGGTGTTGGTGGGCACGTTGGGAAGGAAGAGAAGGGTGAGGGTGGAGGGTTCATGGTGAGTTCATCAATGAAAGCACCAAATTGATAGGAAGAAAATTAAGGTCTTCCTATCAAGAATACTAAATTTAATCTACTCCTAAAAAGATAACAAAATAACAAATATTTAAGATAACATTTGATTTCTTAATTGGAAATAGTGAATACATGAACTTATAGAGGAAGATAGTAAACCCTAAAATAAAGCTAAGCCATAGAAGTGGCACAATCCTATGACATTAGAACATTCTAGATTTAGCATTTATTTATTTAATAATCCTAAATAATAATACTAATATATATCCTATTCCCATCTTGATAATGGACCTATTAAGGCCCAACACTTTATTACATGCCAACAAGACTCGCAATTTTACTAAGAGCAGCAACACCCCAATACTTGAGGCTCAAATCATGAAGTTGTATCCAGACAGAAACTTTATCCATGAAACTCCTCGTTAAATTCCTTCCTGTCCAAGGTGCCAAAATCAAGGGTTTTCTATCAAAGTGAAATATGCCTATTTCCAGAACCTTGTTTCTTGCTTCAAGTGTGTTGAATCGCACAATAACTGTACCATCATTATTCATTAAAACCTTGTCAATTCCGTACTCTCCCCAGATCTTTTTAATGTAACCATTGATAACAGGATAAGGTGGTCTAGATCCCAACACAAAGCAAACTAAAGCGTTCTGCTAGAATTTTATTTCATCATCAATATCAGCCTGATCAATCTTTCCTATAGAAATACCTTCCTTCAATTCAGGTTGGTGAAACTGTAACTTTTCACCTGCATTCCTCAATTTTGAGATATCAAACGAGTCCCATATTGAAGGTTTGCAAGAGCCTTCTAGTTGTGCGACTGGATCTTTCTCAACATTCATATTTTGGCTCACATCCACATTCTCAAGGGCATTATCAGGACTGATACTCTTCTCTTTCAATTTAGCACGTATCAACTCAATGATTTTCAGAAGAAACTCTGCTTCCTTGGAACCCAAGGTATTTTGTTCCTATAAATTAATATCACTTCCATCAAGTAGAGAGAAGTCAAGAGACTTACCAACGACAGTATCATCCTGTACACGGTTATAAGAGTTGTTTGAGTGAGGAGAAGGAGTATTTTTAGTGGCCTTTCCATTCTTCTTGGCCATGACGGCAACGGTGGCGGCTAGGGCAGCACTCATCGAGAGAGAAAAGGGTTTTAGCCATTAAAAAAAATCTATTCTATTTCCCAAAAATAATATACATACATAAAGTTTTCATATTAGAATCCCAGACCAAAACTTGGTCACCCATCTAACTACTTACACTCCACGGGGTGGAGTGTACTCTTGCTCGGCCAATATTAGTGCAAGCTCCGCCTCTGTACCTGTAATAAAAACAGCACGAAGGGTAGCATTACACAGAACTTAGGAAAATAGTTTCTAAGAAGTCATAGTAATATGCTAAGCCGAACACATTTATAACAATTATTTTATATCACAACATTCACATTTAAGTTCACCTTTTCATTCTCATTTTCTTTCTTTTCACCTTTTCCTTATTTTTACTTTGTGTGTTTCTTCCTTTTCATCTTTTATTAATTTCCCCATTAGGACTATCGCACCTGCTAGGCATTTACACCCACTAGGAAACGTCCACTCATTAGGAGATTCCACCCATCAGGATTTGCCCACCCATCAGGAATTTGCCACCCATTAGAACACACCCGTTAAGACTTTGTTCGTTCATTATTAATCCACTCGTGTTCATTTGTTTACTTTTATTTGCCTCTTATTTGTTTTATCAAGCTTTTCATTATTTTAGTCATGCATAATGATCCGTGGGTATACCTTTCACCTAACGGGATTTTCCACCTAATAGGCCTTTCCACCTAAAGGGCATTTCCACCTGAAGGGCCTTTCCAGCTAATGGGACTTTCTGCCAAGGGGATTTTCAACCTAACAGGGCATATCGCCTAATGGGACAGTGTTACCCACATTTCTTCTTTCTTTCTTTTAATTTTTAACTTATTATGTCATCTTTGCTTATTATTATTTTCACATATATTTATCCAAAAGTTAGCAAACAATCATACGTACACAATAACTATGCATACACAACCGTCTCCAAATTACTGTTCCCTAAATTCTCTTACATCTTCCTATCTATGGATTAGAACCTACTTCATGCTTAATTCCTTTCTACTGACCTCCTTCAATCCTAACTTAGTTAATTCATTTGTGCCTAAGACCTTTTAAGTAATCCTCAATAAATTTCCTCTCTATTAACTTTCCTTAAGTTTAAGTCACTTTATTTATCCTCAATTAATTCCAATAAGCTTAAGTCCCTTTTACTAACCTCAATTAATTCATCCGTTGCTCTATTCACATCATAAAATTAACTAAACTTACAAGTATGTTATGTTCCTATCCCAACCCTAAGTCCTCACTCATATCAATACCATAGCACCCATAAATCATCTTTTCCTTAAAAATCATACAAACATCACAAACATCATCACATATCACATATATTCATAAGTATAAAAAAAATGGGTTTTCTTCCTTTATTATAAATAGTCTATTTTTATCAATATTAACTACCCTAAGGCTCATTAACATATATATATATATATATATATATATATATTCCTCTACCCTTAGCTATCACCATAAACATCCTAGAACCCATTCCCTAAGTCAAGGTAATACCACCTTCTTACCTCGAAGAGAGAGAGGAAGGTAGAACCTTAAACCCTTGTGTTTCTCCTTGCTTTAGAGCCCTAGAACTTGAACATCCTTAGCTTTTCTTGCAACCGGATGAGAGCTACCAAATAGTGAGTGAGTATAGTGTCCAAAAGTGAGCTTGAGGAAGGAAGATGGTTCACTTGCACTTGGGAAGAATCTTAGGGCATGAGAGAGAGAACAAAGCCATGACTATGGTGTTAGTGAGAGAAAGTAAGGTGGACATGGTGGTGATGATGATAGAGATGATGAGGGAAGGCTTGGATGGTGGAAAACCTTGGGTGATGACTATGGAGTTTTTGGCTTGCTTGAGAAGTTTTGGGTTCTTACTTAGTGGGGAAGTGGCAGGGACGGATCTACATTGTGATCAGAAGGGGCAAATGTCCCCACTAACTTTTTTATTTTTTTAAAAAATACATACATATATGTGTGTTTATATAATATTTTGTGCAATTATAAACTACTCGGTGGTGCTCATTCGGTTTCTCTTATTATTTTCCTAAATCAGGTTAAGACTTCGAGACCCAATGACGGCATTTTTCGTTTTGCTTTGAATTATTTTTTTTCATGTTCAAAAATACAATTTTTGATATTTCCTTCGGTATTTATTATTTATTATAAGTTACTATAATTATTTACATTATAAAAATTAAGAAAGATAGTTACATTTTTTGAAAATTTAAAAATGTACTTTAATATGACAATTTTACTTTTTAACTTGCATTGAAAATTTCAAAAATGTATTTTTTTCACATTAATGAACAAAGAGCAATTAAGAGAAAAAATCAATAAATTCTTCCTAAAAAATACAAAATGACTTATAAGTAAAGCCGATCAATGAATTATTCTAGAATGCAACTTATAAATAGGATAAGAGAGAGTAATATATATTGAATTTTAAATCTTTAATTTTCCAATAGATATTATTTTTCACATTTTATCCTCAATATGTCAAGATTAATGAAATCATATTTTTAATGCTACAAATTTACTTCCCCTGATCCTTAATACAAGATTTTAGAAAATGTTAACAAGTGTTTTACAACCCTAAAAATTTTTGAGAATTTCTTTTTGCTTCTATTTATAAAACCTCATTCCAATTTTCAATGGTATTCAATTATTTTTTTCCCACAAACATCTCTAATTATTTAACACTTTTTAGAATACCAATAGTAATATAGGATAATTTTGAAAAAATATATCAAATATTCATATTTTCAATACCCGTAAAAATAATAACTAACTTCTGTTATATGTAACAACTTACATTGACTACCCTTAATTACCCACTCTTAAAAATAGTGAATTTAAAATTTCCTTTTTAATTTATGAAAATCTGCCGTCAAACGGACGAAGTTTCCTTTATTTATAGGACTTTCCAATAATTTAATTTAATCTGCAACCTGATTGAGCAATATATATTATATTTCATTCAGAAACCAGTAGGGCTCAAAACATAATTTGTGCATCAAAGTGCAACCAACAATAGTCAAGTTATCATCAGAGTATTCGGCAGAAATATATACAGGTTATCACATACTTAAGTTTGCCATAACACCCCTTTCCCAAGAGGCTGTCCTGGGCCCTACCAAAAGTAAATATTTACATTTGTACAAACCAAAATATATCACATCATCATCATGGTAATCGGGCCCAAGACATTTCCATGTCCCACTATACTATAATCTACTCTCCCTGTGAGGGAGAGTGCACCTGCTCGGCCGGTGTAACAACCTATTTTATTTTACCTATTTTGAAAATATGGAATTGAAAATTTCTTTTTAATTAAAATACTTATTATAATTTTTTTCCTGAAAATTGGACAGAGTTTCCTCTGTTCTATGGACATTCCCAAAAAATTATCTTTGACCTGTAACCTGTCCAAAACAGTTTTCAACAACAACCAGACATCCAAATATAATATACAACATACTTAGACTCTTTTAACATCAAATATTAAAGTAGGAACTTTTAAACTTTTGCAAATAAAACTAAATACCCCGGGCAACCATTTTTCCAAAATACACATTGGAAATAGATACATAATTCATAATTATACAAAATACATCAAGTACGCAAATGTGGCCCGGTTTGACTCAAATTAATAAAATGACTCAATTCACACTTCCTGGGGGAAGTGTGCTCCTGCTCAGCCTCAATGTCTGCAAACTCAACCTGTACCTGCAGTGGTTGTAAGGGTGAGAATTGCACGAACTAGTAATGTATAATACATGCCAAGTCATACACAGTTAGCAAATAATCAAATAATACAATTATAACATGCCCAATCACCTATCCACTACAAACACAAACATCTCAAAATTATTCACATTCAATACCTATTCTATTTCTGTTCACTTAACTTTCTACTCTCACCTGAACTTAAACCCTCAATTCTTTCACTCCTACTTTTACTCACATCTTCCTATTTTACTAAGCTAACAAATTCTAATACCTATCTCTAATTTCTCCCTCTCATTCATCACCTTCTCAACCTTCTTCTCCATTTTTCCTTTTTTATTCATTCTTTTTCATTTCTTTTTACTTTTGCTGGATCTTTTGGTTTCACTACTGCGTCCCATCCCGGGTACGACTTACGGATGCGTACGGATCCCCAAAGGCCGCACGTCTTTCTCAACCACTGCACACTTCCCCAAGCGGCTTACGTTTCCTGCACCCGAGAGCATGACTTACGCAGCCTGAATTACCACAAAATCCCTTGGCTATGCGAGTTTGCCACTGCGACCCATCCCGGTGTCGACTTACCGATGCGTACGGATCCCCACAGGCCGCACGTCTTACTCAACCCATGAAAACGGAGCAGCTCGCGACTTATTGCAGGTGTTGCGCACCCGCCTTACTGCACCCCACCGTATGCCTTCTAGGATCCAAACCGCATACCAATATTCTCTTTTTCTTTTCTTTTTCATTCTTTTCTTTATCCATTTTTCATTAGGTAGTCCAGCCCCAACCAGCCGTACGGTACTGAGCGCTAGGAGTTCCCTTTTTCATTATTCATTCTTTTCCTTTTTATCAATTTTAGTCCGCCCTCGCCTAACACCTTTCTCTTCCACTCTCATTTTCCTCTTTTTCTCTTCTACACCAACTAATCTATTTCCCTATAATTAACTCACTAACATTTCTAAAAACACTTCCTATTTTCCCCAATTTATTTCCCTTAAGTTCTTATCTATGTGCTACTACTAAATCCAAGGCTTACTCCTCTGTCCACTCCTTTCCGTTTTCAATCAATCTCTAAAATACAACATACATACACCATTCAATCTATTTCAATTCACATATACATGCATCATTCATACTCTTAATAAGGTACACAAAATTCATAACATCAATTAGCATTTAGTAGATTATCACATAGTTCCCATGGCATAAAGTATACTTGACTAACACACACACACACACATATATATATATATATATATATATCAATTAATCACTTAGCACAATAAATCATCAATTCATAGTATAATTCATAAATATCAATTCCTAATATCAACTACACAAACCAATTAGTCTCAACACGCACACACATACTAGTTACACAACCACCGTGCGACAATAAACCCCTTACCTTAAAATAAATAAGATAGAGTGAACCTTAACCGGGTTAGGAGTCCTAATGCAGGAGGGTTGTCGATTGAGTCCAATGTCCGCAATGGTTAGTTGGAGGGATGCTAGAGTCCACCAGTACACGAAATAGAGTAGCTTTATGAGCTCTCCTCCTATCCTATATGGTTCGAAGCTTCTAAGAGTATGGAGACCCCAAGTGGCTCTTGAAATATGGAGGCAAGAAACAATAACAACAATAATAATAAGTAATGGTAATACCAATACCTAATCCATAGGAGGAAAGGGGAGGAATGGATTAAAAGAAAAGAGACTTGATCAACTTACCCCAAAGTTTGAAGGAGAGGAAATAGAGAAGAGTTGATGATGATGATGGTGCTTATTGGGAGAGAAGAAGGAGTGCTTAATGGTCTTGGAGCTTCAAGCTTCAACCATGGCCTTCAATGGAGGTTGGGAGGGAAGGAGATGGAGCCCTAGCTCCATGGAAGAGGAAGAAGATGAGTGAGGGAGAGAAGGGTTCGAATGGTATGAGGGAGGGAGTGTTTGGGACGTTTTAATGGGTTTTGGGGTGGGGAAATGTCAGAAATGCCCTTAAAAACGCGTTTTTAGTGTTGCAGATCGCAGGATTTTCGCATAAGCAAATTGTCTTCAGTGGTGGCACGAACTGTTTTTCGCTTAAGCGACCAGTTTCGCTTAAGCGAAACAGGTTCAGTGGGGAAATTTTGTGTTTTCGCTTAAGCGAAATGTGAAGGTACTGCTATTTCACCTTTCTTTTTTTCAGCTATTTTCTCCCCAACTTCAAATAGCCATAACTTCTTCGTTCACCGTCGGATCTTGCTCAAATTTGACAAGCAACTTCCTAAAAATCATACCTTTATATCCAATGGTGGGAATTTTTGTTTTGAGTCCTAAATCTTTTATTTTGATTTTCTACCCTGTGTTACGTTTTAGCACCGAATTATCTATTTTTCTGGCATGTTCCTAATTTCAATTTAATGCTCTTTTCTTTTCCTAAACCAATATTATTATTATTTATCTTTTCGAATGCTTGAACATTTATTTTAATACCTATTTATGGTTTTATTATTATTATCTCAATTATCCCAACTATTATTAATTTATTTGCACTTAGGTTTAAAATTTGGGATGTTACATTTCTCCCCTACTTATTTGAATTTCGTCCCCGAAATTCCATTGAGTAATCTAGGGAGATAACAAAACCTTGAGAATTAATGTACAGCAACCTCGCATCTCTTCGTCTTTTACTCCCTTACTCGGACTTTGTCCAAGAGACTTAATTACCACAACCCCCGCTCGTTTCCTAGAATATTCACTCCCTTTTAATCAGACTCCTGTTTATTCTTCTAAGTGCGCAACCCAAGGTTTTTGGTCATTCGGGCCACAATATAGAGTCCTGAGACTCTAAGAATGGCATTGTTGTCAGGTTGCAGTTCTCCTAATCACAACACTTGAAGAATTCCTAGCACTTCATTTCCTTACTTGAATTTAGTAAAAGTCACTCCGACATTCCACTTGACTTCATCCTAAACCTATTTCATTGTCGCTTCAGCTTACTCGCTTCCTAGCTCCGCTTCGTCTTGAAAGAAACTAAGGTTGGTTTCTACTTGGGAATAGAGGTCAAGGTCTAATTCTACTTCTCAGTTCCGTGTTTTTTCGGATTTATCCTAACTCGTTCGAGGTTGGTTCTCCACCAGTTCCTAGTGACCTTCTTAGCGGTTTACATAATGTTTTTAAGAATAACGGTCCTGGGCAACCATTGATGAGGATAACATTGTTAAAAGTTGGGTTGATGCCCGACATAATGTCATCATCAATTTGAGAGATATTGGTGGCCTGTGCAAGTTTGTTATACCTTCCCAAAGAGTGGGAAGAGATAACGACGGATGTTCGACATCTCATCCGTTTTCGGTCTTGATGTGGGTACACTAAGGTAGTTTACGTTCTAGTTCTGCTTGGCTGTCGTTCTCATTCTTTACCATCACTCGGATGGGTTTCGGGTAGGACTATAAGGTTCTTCCCTACTTATTATCAACATACCTACGTAGATCGATACCAAGGGGTAACTGAGCAGATGTTAAGAATTAGTGGTTCTACTTTTCGATTAGGTGACGGGTTTGGAAAACAAGGTTGGATGAACTACTTGTTGGGTTTTCTAAGATATGGCGGTTTCACGTTCTTACATCTCTCTATATTCCTATACTAGATAGGATTGTCATGGATAGATTTGTCGCACGATCGATTATAACGAATTTCCACAAGATTTCTAGTGAGCTTGAACTTAATTTGACCTTCTTCAGGTGGAATTCCTATGTCAATGGTTCTAATCGGATTTGAGAGGTTGCAATGATATATCTGCCAGTAAATGCAAGGACCGGGGTAGCTAGTCCCAACCCCTCATCTAGGAACAACACATCATCACGTTCTTCAGGATTTGCAATGCTGTCGTCTGTTAATAAATGCGAAAACTGGGGTAGCTAATCCCAATCTCACCTCTATCAACAGCACATCATCGCGTTCCCTTGTATGATAATATTGTCTTTCAACGGATGTAAGAGAAGGATAGCTAATCTCGACCTTACACTCTATCAAATGACAACACCATCACTGGATTGTGTGTTTATTAAAGCTTTAACTTCACGGATAATTTTCTATAGTCTTTCACGGTTACTTAGGCGAAAGAATGGGAAGGATGTTCCAGGTATGTCTCTTAGTACCCCGTTGTGAAATGGTCGGAATATAATTACTAAGGAAATACTCTAGGAGATCTTACTACTGAAAGAAAAGAGAAGTTTAGAATTTAGGAAATAGTTCTAATTGAAAGTAATTCTAGGCTCTCCATGAGTTGATTCTTTAGCAAAGTGTCACTTCAAAATAACACGCACCTTCGCTTGGATCATCCATGTCCAGTGTTGCTGCTTTGTCCATGTTGTACGCTTCTCCTATTTGTCCGGATCGACTTCCCTTCGCCTGTTGCCTCTGCAGTACACTCACTCCCTTCCATGGAGTGATATGGGGACAACTTGAAACAAAGTGTCCCGGTTGTTCACAATGAAAGCATAGGCTATCTCTCACACTACGATTCTTGTACCGGCACACACCTCGATGAGATTTTCCACAAGTCTGACATGATGGTTGAGTAGTGGAAACTGTCGCACTTTGGTTCTTAACTCTGGGAGCTGCTGCTCTAGTGCGAGGGTTGGCTTGTGGACCTGATGTCTGAGCTAGCCCTTTTCCTTTGGTACTGTCCATTACTTTCCGAACCTTGTGTCTTCCACCAGCAGACATTTCTATGTTTTTCTCACAAGTTCGGGCCAAGTGCACCAGTTGATCAAGATTCCTGACTTTACGATTCTCCAAGAGAGTCCTTATATCTCCACGAAGTCCAGTTTCAAATTTGATGCACTTCGTCTTCTCATCAGCCCCAGTGTAGCTTGAGGCATACTGGATAAGATCCTCAAATAGGTTGGTGTACTCCATTACGCTCATGTCCCCTTGAGTCAAATTTAGGAAGGCGACCTCCTTTTCTCTGCAAATCACCTCTGAAAAGTACTTCGCCCGGAATTTAGTTTTGAACACTCTCCAGGACACCTCTTGATTAGATGCCTCCAACATCCTTCTTTCTTGATCCCACCAGTATGCGGCTTCCCCGATAAGTGCATGCTCTACCATAATGACCATCTGCTCCGTTGGGGGTGCTAGAGTACGGATAATCCTCTCGATTTCCTGAAGCCATCCTAGCGCTTTCGCCGTGTCATCGCTACCCTTGAATTTCAGAGGATTATTCCACCGGAACTCTGCTAGCCACGAAGTATCCGACAAGGCTATGTCCTGTAGTGCCTGTGGTGCCTTGTCACTTCCTGCCACTATGGGAGTAGTTATGGGCACTACCTCAGCTTGATCCTGGTTTGTATGAACCGATCCTCCTATGTTGGCAGTGCTCCTAACATTGTCACTGCCACTACCCGCCATAATGCTTAGTACCTGGAGGAATCAAAAATAAATGCACACATATGCATACACAATTAAATGTTATTCTAGAAAATATAATTATTCTAGTGTATGTACCTATATATGTACCTATACTTGACACAAGACTTTGGTCACTCTCTGGGTGAGTGAGCCAATAGAGTAAATCTCACTCTGAGGCCGAGGACAAAACGCTCTGATACCATAAATGTAACAACCTATTTTATTTTACCTATTTTGAAAATATGGAATTGAAAATTTCTTTTTAATTAAAATACTTATTATAATTTTTTTCCTGAAAATTGGACAGAGTTTCCTTTGTTTTATGGACATTCCTAAAAAATTATCTTTGACCTGTAACCTGTCCAAAACAGTTTTCAACAACAACCAGACATCCAGATATAATATACAACATACTTAGACTCTTTTAACATCAAATATTAAAGTAGGAACTTTTAAACTTTTGCAAATAAAACTAAATACCCCGGGCCACCATTTTTCCAAAATACACATTGGAAATAGATACATAATTCATAATTATACAAAATACATCAAGTACGCAAATGTGGTCCGGTTTGATTCAAATTAATAAAATGACTCAATTCACACTTCCTGGGGGAAGTGTGCTCCTGCTCAGCCTCAATGTCTGCAAACTCAACCTGTACCTGTAGTGGTTGTAAGGGTGAGAATTGCACGAACTAGTAATGTATAATACATGCCAAGTCATACACAGTTAGCAAATAATCAAATAATACAATTATAACATGCCCAATCACCTATCCACTACAAACACAAACATCTCCAAATTATTCACATTTCCTAATTAATGTCAATTCCTATTCTATTTCCGTTCACTTAGCTTTCTACTCTCACCTGAAATTAAACCCTCAATTCTTCTCTCACTCCTACTTTTACTAACATCTTCCTATTTTACTAAGCTAACAAATTCTAATCCCTATCTCTCATTTCTCCCTCTCATTCATCACCTTCTCAACCTTCTTCTCCATTTTTCCTTTTTAATTCATTCTTTTTCATTTCATTTTACTTTTTCTGGATCTTTGTGGTTTCACTATTGCGTCCCATCCCGGGTACGACTTACGGATGCGTACGGATCCCCAAAGGCCGCACGTCTTTCTCAATCACTGCACACTTCCCCAAGCGGCTTACGTTTCCTGCACCCGAGAGCATGACTTACGCAGCCTGAATTACCACAAAATCCCTTGGCTATGCGAATTTGCCACTGCGACCCATCCCGGTGTCGACTTACCGATGCGTACGGATCCCCACAGGCCGCACGTCTTACTCAACCCATGCACACGGAGCAGCTCGCGGCTTATTGCAGGTGTTGCGCACCCGCGTTACTGCACCCCACCGTATGCCTTCTAGGATCCAAACCGCATACCAATATTCTCTTTTTTTTTTCTTTTTCTTTCTTTTCTTTATCCATTTTTCATTAGGTAGTCCAACCCCAACCAGCCGTACGGTACTGAGCGCTAGGAGATCCCTTTTTCATTATTCATTCTTTTCCTTTTTATCAATTTTAGTCCGCCCTCGCCTAACACCTTTCTCTTCCACTCTCATTTTCCTCCTTTTCTCTTCTACACCAACTAATCTATTTCCCTATAATTAACTCACTAACATTTCTAAAAACACTTCCTATTTTCCCCAATTTATTTCCCTTAAGTTCTTATCTATGTGCTACTACTAAATCCAAGGCTTACTCCTCTGTCCACTCCTTTCCGTTTTCAATCAATCTCTAAAATACAACATACATACACCATTCAATCTATTTCAATTCACATATACATGCATCATTCATACTCTTAATAAGGTACACAAAATTCATAACATCAATTAGCATTTAGTAGATTATCACATAGTTCCCATGGCATAAAGCATACTTGACTAACACACACACACACACATATATATATATATATCAATTAATCACTTAGCACAATAAATCATCAATTCATAGTATAATTCATAAATATCAATTCCTAATATCAACTACACAAACCAATTAGTCTCAACACGCACACAGATACTAGTTACACAACCACCGTGCGGTAATAAACCCCTTACCTTAAAATAAATAAGATAGAGTGAACCTTAACCGGGTTAGGAGTCCTAATGCAGGAGGGTTGTCGATTGAGTCCAATGTCCGCAATGGTTAGTTGGAGGGATGCCAGAGTCCACCAGTACACGAAATAGAGTAGCTTTATGAGCTCTCCTCCTATCCTATATGGTTCGAAGCTTCTAAGAGTATGGAGACCCCAAGTGGCTCTTGAAATATGGAGGCAAGAAACAATAACAACAATAATAATAAGTAATGGTAATACCAATACCTAAGCCATAAGAGGAAAGGGGAGGAATGGATTAAAAGAAAAGAGACTTGATCAACTTACCCCAAAGTTTGAAGGAGAGGAAATAGAGAAGATTTGATGATGATGATGGTGCTTATTGGGAGAGAAGAAGGAGTGCTTAATGGTCTTGGAGCTTCAAGCTTCAACCATGGCCTTCAATGGAGGTTGGGAGGGAAGGAGATGGAGCCCTAGCTCCATGGAAGAGGAAGAAGATGAGTGAGGGAGAGAAGGGTTCGAATGGTATGAGGGAGGGAGTGTTTGGGACGTTTTAATGGGTTTTGGGGTGGGTAAATGTCAGAAATGCCCTTAAAAACGCGTTTTTAGTGTTGCAGATCGCAGGATTTTCGCTTAAGCGAATTGGCTTCAGTGATGGCACGAACTATTTTTCGCTTAAGCGACCAGTTTCGCTTAAGCGAAACAGGTTCAGTGGGGAAATTTTGTGTTTTCGCTTAACACGGATTTTCGCTTAAGCGAAATGTGAAGGTACTGCTATTTCACCTTTCTATTTTTCAACTATTTTCTCCCCAACTTCAAATAACCATAACTTCTTCGTTCACCGTCGGATCTTGCTCAAATTTGACGAGCAACTTGATAAAAATCATACCTTCATATCCAACGGTGGGAATTTTGTTTTGAGTCCTAAATCTTTTATTTTTATTTTCTACCCAATGCTACGTTTTAGCACTGAATTATCTATTTTTCTGGCATGTTCCTAATTTCAATTTAATGCTCCTTTCTTTTCCTAAACCAATATTATTATTATTTATCTTTTCTAATGCTTGAACATTTATTTTAATACCTATTTATGGTTTTATTATTATTATCTCAATTATCCCAACTATTATTAATTTATTTGCACTTAGGTTTAAAATTTGGGATGTTACAGCCGGGGGCTGTGCTAGCTCGATCTCAGAACCTGAAAAATGTTAAGGGAGTGAGCATTGCACATGAAATAGAAAGGAAGTTTCCAAATAGACATAATAACCCACTAAGCCAAGCACAAGTACCACATATTTCACATATCACATATTTTCAAACATTCATCATACTCAATCATTTTCAAGCTATACATTCTTATCATTTCTTATTCCCATTATTAGTTCCATTTACATCACATTCCCATTTCCTGTTCTCATTATTCTTTTCTCATTCACATTTCATTTATTTTCCTTTTCCTTTTCTTTCCTCATTAATCATTTTTCTTTCTCTTTTTGCACCACTAGGATTTTATGCACCTGCTAGGCAATTCACCACCTACTAGGGACTTTACACCTGTCAGGACTTTATACCCATTAGGCATCACCCGTTATGACTATGCTTATTTATTTCCTCAATTCATTTCTCTTAATTCCAGTCCACATCTTATTCTTTTTCAGGTGGTTATGTAGTGAATTGATCCATTGGCGCACTGACGCCTAACGGGAATTTAGACCTAATGGGCAATTGGCCCTAGCAGACAATTCACCACCTAGCAGGGCACCTAGTGTGCCGGTACTTCCAAGGATCAACCACACTGCATTCCTTTTTATTTATCTTTAAATCTCATATTCCCATTTTTCCAACATACATATCATTTATTAATCAATAATTTAAATTCCAAATATTAAGTCACACAATACAAATTCAACTTACATATATTGAATCCAGCACTCAAATATTTTCAAGTAACAATCAGGGTTTCACATTTATCATTTTCCAATATATATATATATATATTCCACTTAACTCATTATTTATTCACTAACTTCAACTAGGGTTTAACTCTTTTATTTATCTAAAATAATTATTGATATTGTTCACTACCTTAGGGTTCCCTAATCACTACACAACACACATAAATGTTAGTAAAGCATTATATACTAGCTAGAAACCCTTTTCTAAGACAAGCCAATACCCACCCCCTTACCTCAAATGTGATGAGATAAGGATATTTTCTTTGCCCTAGCCTTAGAACCTTGGAACTTTGAATCTCCTTAGCCTAGCTTGCCACCTCAAGAGAGTCAAAATCCAATGATGATGAATAACCCTATTGTGATGGTTGTATTTGGTAAGTGAGTTCTCCTTGTCTTGGTCTTGATTATATGGCAGAGGGGTGATGATTCTCCATTGCTATGAGTTGAGGAAAATAAAAGAAACTAGAGAGAGGGAGGCTTCGAATGATGGAGGGAGCAAGGGAGAATTTTCCAACTCATTTTCTTGGCCCTGTGATGTTGATGTTGATGATGATGATGATGATGATGAGGGATGGTCTTGGCTGAGCATCAATGGAAGGAAATAGTGTTTGATTCTTGGGTGCCCTAGGAGAGAGAGGGGTTCGAAAATGATGAATGAGGGAGGAAGGAGATGATGTTGTGTGTTGCATTTGTTACCTCTTCCTTTTTGTATGTTTTTGCATGAGAGAGTTGATTTGTGGTTGGGGATTGGTGGCTTCCTTTGGAAGCCACGAAATGAGTGGTCCACACGCTTTTATTTTTTTTGCTACTCTGATCATTTTAGCTCGGGCGAGTGGTTTTTCGCTTGAGAGAATTTTACTCAGTAAATTTGGGTTTTGCACGAGCCGTTTTCGCTCGAGCCACAAGCAATTCGCAGGAGCGAACCGAACTCTCTCTGGAGCGAACCTATTTTCGCTGGAGCAAAAACTACTCAGAGAATCAGGGTCTGATTTAAGTTGTTTCGCTTGAGAGAGCTCCTTCTCGCTAGAGCGAGGACTTAAAAGTCTGCTCATACACACTTCAAACTTCTACAACTTCTTTTCTACCCGTTGGATCTTGCTCAAACTTTAAGACAATTTTCCACATATATCCTAGTTCACATCCAACGGTGGAATTCATGCTTTGAGCTACGAAACTTGTCTTTTAAATTTCCTAAAGTTCTATGAGTCTAATCCCCAACTACCTTCTAATTACTATTTTTAACTTAAACTATTCATTTCCTTCACTCAAGGCTCATTCAAAATACTAATTACACTTGGAATTAAATTAGGGATGTTACAATCCTCTCCCACTTACCAGAATTTCGTCCTCGAAATTCGACTCTGGAGGAAAACAATTGTGGATGAGACTCTTTCATTTTGCTTTCCATCTCCCATGTTGCCTCTTCCACGTTGTCCCTGTTCCAGATCACCTTCACCAGTGGGATCTCCTTGCCCCTGAGCTGCTTTATCTGTCTGTCCTCAATTCTAATCGGAAGAACCTCAAAAGTCAGATTCTCTTTCAATGGCAAGTCATCAGCTGCTACCACATGAGAGGGATCATGAATGTACTTACTTAGCTGAGAAACACGAAATACATCATGAAGCCTAGCCAAATGTGGAGGCAAAGCAATCCTGTATGCCAATGGTCCAACTCTTTCCAGAATTTCATATGGTCCAACAAACCGTGGAGTCAGCTTCTTGGACTTGATCTCCCGACCAATTCCTGTGGTAGGGGACACTCTCAAAAAGACATGATCACCCACATCAAATTCTAGAGATCTCCTACGCTTATTTGCATAGCATTTTTGCCAATCCTGAGAAGTTTTCATCTTGTTCTTAATCATAGTAATTTTCTCAATAGTCTCTTGAACAAGATTTGGTCCAGTCAATAAATTCTCACAAATTTGGAACCAACAGAGAGGCGTTCTACATTTCCTGCCATAAAGTGCCTCAAACGGTGACATTTCAATGCTAGAGTGAAAGCTGTTGTTGTAAGCAAACTCCATCAGCGGTAACAACTGCTCCCAACTGCCAGCCTGTTCTAGCACACACGCTCTCAGCAGATCCTCTAAAGTTTGAATAGTACGTTCAGATTGCCCATCAGTTTGAGGATGATAAGCTGTACTAAATTTTAACTTAGTACCCAAGGCCTGTTGGAGACTCTGCCAAAATCTAGATAAAAACCTAGGATCACGATCAGATACTATGCTGGAGGGCACACCATGAAGCTTCACAATGTCCCGAATATACAACTGAGTCAACTTTTCCAGAGTGTACTTCTTATGAATCGGAATGAAGTGAGCACACTTCGTCAAACGATCCACAACAACCCAAACGGCATCGCATCATGCAGCAGTTCTGGGTAGACCTGTCACAAAGTCCATGGCAATGCTATCCCATTTCGATTCAGGAATATCAAGTGATCGCAACGGACCACCTGGCTTTTGATGCTCGATCTTCACTTACTGACAAGTCAAGCAATGAGACACATGATCCGCCACATCTGTTTTCAACTTTGGCCATCAATAGAGTTTCTTTAAATCCAGATACATTTTTGTTGTACCCGGATGGAAACTCATTTTTGTCTAGTGAGCTTCCACTAGTTTGTCTCTTCGAACCTCAAAATCCATAGGAATGCATATTCGGCCTCTAAACCGGATGATACCATCAGAACCCTTTATGAAATCGGGCTTTTCTTTACCTGCTACTCCTTCCAACAATTTCTAAAGTTCTTCGTCGTCGGCCTGCCTTTCTTTAATCAAATCCATCAATTCATTTGTAACCTGCAACATCTCCAGAACAATGCTTTTCTCCTTCATTTGCATGTTCAGATTGAGATCACTGAATTTCTGTATTAGCTGCATTTCTTTCACCATCAGGTTGCTAACATGTAAAGTCTTGCGACTTAGTGCATCAGCTACCACATTAGCTTTGCCCGGATGGTATTTAAGATGGAAATCATAGTCTTTCAAGAATTCCATCCATCTGTCTCATATTTAAATCTTTTTGATCAAAGAGATAGCGGAGACTTTTGTGATCATTGAAGACTTCAAACTTCGTGCCATACAAATAATGTCTCCAGATTTTCAACGCAAAAACAACAGCTGCTAACTCCAGATCATGAGTTGGATAATTCTGTTCATGCTATCGCAACTGTCTAGATGCATAGGCTATCACTTTACCCTGCTGCATAAGCACGCAACCCAAACCTTGCTTTGAAGCATCACAATAAACATCAAAGGGTTGGGTCGGATCCGGTAAAATTAAAACCGGTGAACTAATCAATCTCTTCTTCAGCTCTTGAAAACTGCTCTCACACTGCTGTGACCACTGATAAGGAACATCTTTCCTGGTCAGCATAGTCAATGGAAGAGCCAGTTTGGAGAATCCTTCAATGAATCTCCGATAAAAACCCGCCATACCCAGAAAACTTTTGATCTCTGTAACTGTTGTGGGTCTCTCCCACTTTAATACTGCCTCCACCTTAGAGGGATCTACAGCAACTCCCTGTGCAGTAATCACATGCCCCAGGAAATGAACTTCACTCAACCAGATGTTACACTTGGAGAGCTTTGCATACCACTGCTTTTCTTTGAGGATTTGCAGCACTATCCTCAAATGCTCCTCATGCTTACTTGGACTCTTAGAATAGATGAGAATATCATCAATGAACACTATTACAAAAGAATCCAAATAAGGCATGAAGATTCTGTTCATATAGTCCATGAATATTGCAGGAGCGTTGGCTAAACCAAAACGCATCATCACATACTCAAAATGCCCATACCGCGTCCTGAATGCAGTTTTAGGGATATCCTCTTCACGGATACGGATTTGATGGTATCCCGATCGGAGGTCAATCTTAGAAAACACTGCTGCACCCCTAAGTTGATCCAGCAAATCATCAATGCGAGGGAGCGGATATTTATTTTTCACCGTCACCGCATTCAACTGCCTGTAATCGGTGGACATCCGAAGGCTACCATCCTTCTTCTTGACAAAAAGAATAGGAGCTCCCCAGGGTGATACACTTGGCCTAATAAGTTTCTTTGCCAATAGCTCCTCCAACTGCTTCTTCAATTCTTCCAATTCAGGAGGCGCCATTCTATACGGTGTAACACCCTTATTTTATATACAAAAATCGTAAGTAAAAGTCTATATTTAAAATAAAGTACTTAAAAATTTCTTTTCACAAATCAAGTTTACAAATAATTTTGGGCATCCATTTACAATATACTTAGAACAAAAATGGTGTTCCCTTCTTTCTAGTCTTCCGCTGCGCCACTCTGATCCACAAGCTCCTTAGCAGTCACCTAAAATGTTAACCACTAAGGGTGAGACCTTTTCACAACACAGTGAATCAGAAGATAATATAAAGCTCATAATATAAACTTAAGAATAACAATTAAATCAAGTCGGGGATCAACCAATTCATCACATTCTCATTTGCATTATACACAACAAATCCATTATCCATTATCCATTTTTATTTCTCTTTTCCTTTACCATTTTCATTTCCATTTTCATTATTCATTTCCCCTTAATTCCTTATCAATTCCATTTTCTGTTTCCTTTATTCATTTTCCATTATGTGTAACCTCAAGTCAGAGATCTACACTTTTCCATTGGGTGTAACCTCAAATCAGAGATCTACACCTTACTGTTGTAGACCGAGAGTATATCCGACCGCATCATCTTGGTTCGACCAGCTGAACACTGGAACAAGGCATACAGACCAGCATGCGGTCGACGCATTCTACCGAGCCAATGGGCACTTAGGGGACGTTACAAGCTTACGAGATTAAGCTCAAGCACAGGATCTTCATCCTTATCGCTATCGCTATCACTAACAGTCTCAATTAGCTTAACAACTCCTCCTATATTCCCACGTTACTTGGTTTGATAACATGATAAGGATAAGAATTCATCATAAATGAGATTTACGAAGGCAACCTTATCAGGACCTTCACTAATCCAAATCAAACACTTCTCTTCATGGGCCTCACCAGAAAGCCCAAGAACACACGTATCAGGTAATCCCCTATAAGAACCACCATGCTATGGGGGCTAAGGTATGTTCTCATCCCTACTCTCAAGAACTACGTGTGGCTTGATTCCCTTTTCACTGGGGATACGTAGGACCGGGGTCACCCTCGTCAGCTGCAACAACCCCAAACACACATCGTGATGGATCTATTTCTCAGATCCATTACATTGGCACCGTCTGTGGGAATCGTTAAACTTTGATTCCCATCCACAATGTCAATACCATGTTTAAACATCAATCTTCGATGGAACCAAACAAAAATTAAATCTCTACAAAAACCAATCGCAATTCTCATGACTGTGATAGCCACCTTCAACGCATCATTAATGGTCTATGGCCCACCACGAAGAGGAGAAAATCGATTGCCATTAACAAGAAGGGCAACCAAGAGACTCATGGCGAATAATGGTCATCATCATAGCACTCATGTTGCAGCCAAAACAGTAGTGAACTCACGACCATCTAATATTGCATCGGGTTTCCGTGTCGGAACCGCCACAACTTCGTCCTTCCACCAGCGCCATGACACCAGGAGAACCACCATGGAATGGGAAAGCCCGCTGCAGATCCTTAACGAGGACAATTGAGCCGTATCCTCACCACCAATGAACCACAACAAATAGATGATGTGAACACTCGACATCTGTGGCGTTGTTCCTTCCCCAATGGCTTCATCCCCATCCGTGGTGGCTTTGAAAACTTCCATATCCATGGATCCCAGAGTCACTTACCATGGAACCTATGAAATTCAAGACCACGGTACAGAGATAGCACCTCAACTCATCGACTTGAACTCACGGTCCACATCGGCGTTCGAAGAGATTATCACCGGGTCCGACGTGGCTACCGTCCCTCACGCCCTCACTCCCACCGAGCCCACCATACTTGATGGTGAACCACTATAACGGTCGCCGCCATCGTTCCCAATGAAGTGCAGCGTTGCTTCCCCGCCATCGCTCGTTATGCGCTATTCTTCCACCATCGTGTGTTTTATGCTGCTACATTTGATTTGTGCAAGGGAGCAGCAGAGAAGAATCGCTTCCGTGTCAAAGGAGTATCCAGCAAACGAATATCACCCTGGCCACATCGCGAAGATTACTACTCGATGAGCCGAGAACCACGATCGAGGCTCCGCCACAGCCTCCATTGTCCACGCCGCCGCCGCCCGAAGCGCCCCATGATTCGACCCTGCCTCTGAACAAGGAGTCTGTTAGGGTTCGGTTTACCTCTTAGTGATGCCAGGCCAACGGCCCAAATAAAATAAACAATTTTATTTACTCTATGGGCCTAAGCAGGCCCAATTATAAAAAAAAACCCTCTACTGGCTTCGCTTATACATAGGCTCAAACATTATCCAACTATCAAATATAAAGCCACCCCATCAACAAGACTCATGCCTTTCTCGAATCCAATCCAGGGAAGTAGTCTTTTCTTTTCTATCATTTATATTACTATAACATTATTACATGATACTATTACTTGACTACGTGTATTTCTCAACAGAAATGACGCTATTCTGACTTGCTCACGATTTTTAATTATCTGCAAAAAAATATTGTATACTTTTGCTACTTATTTTCATTATATGCCACTTATTCCTTGATAGTATCATATCATTTTATTTTTCTCTCTTTTGATGTGTAAGTTGATGCATGACATGATGTAAAATATTCTTAACAATAAATGTCATCGAATATCATTAAATGTCATTTGCAATTATTTACATAATCACTATTATTTCTATAACACGTGATATTCATACTTCTTTTCGTAGAAAATCTTGCAAGATTTACGAGCATTTACTCTCCAATAATTTTCATTATCCTATTTATTACGTGCTATATTTTTAAATCACACTACTTCTATTATAATATTTTATATTCGCCTGCCAATAATTTTCATTATTGCAATTCCCTTATTATAAATTGTCAAACGACAACCGCTAAAATTATTTTTTTTTGTACACATATATGAGGTACATGGTCCAAGCTACTGGACCACCCATTTCAAGATTCTCATCAATGGGCATATTATTTTCCGAGCTCCATGAATACAATCATGTCACTCTATTTGGAACATGGTGATAACGGTGAGGACCCCTCACGCCAAATTTCCCTCTTTTACCTTGTCCCCGAGTATAGAGAGCCTCGTGCTCGGTTTCCCACTTCGAATACATGTGCCAACTGCGCGCGGACCCTCGACAGCGTCCCCTTATTGGTATCTCATACATTCAGAATAGCGGGAACCATGCACTACCTCGGGTTCATAAGACGACTGTGGAAACCTCGCACCATGTTCCCTAGTTAAGTCAACTGCTCGACGGAGCTCATTTGGAAAGGATGAACAGAAGACTTCAATTCAACATTCCTCACCTCAGCGATTCAGGGAAGAAATTCCCGTTCCTATATTACTCTCTTGTCTACTTGGAATTTTACATACACATGCTAATATTAATTTACTTAATGCAATGCTTTTGATATATGCTCCTAATGCTTTTATGTATTCCTTTAATTTCATTACATATCATTTATTCTATACTCACGATTTTTCATATATGTGGATATGTGACACAAATTCCTTTGCTGCTGAATGTCCCTAAACGTCTGTCTTTCCTCTCATTATAGAATAATAATATTTGATGTGCATTGCCTTTTAAGTAAACACTAAGTAGTTCCCGATAATTAAACATTGTCATTATTCATAAATTAATGCCTTTATATGGTTCAACACCATTAATTTCTCTGACATATTTTTTATACATGTCATTTATCATAATTAGTACGCGTGATATATTTAAAATCATGTTTCTTTTCATGTGCAATCTTGTATGATTTTCGGGCATTTAATTCCCAATAATTGTCATGATCATGTTTATTTCGTATGATATTTTTAAAATCATACTACTTTTATACCGATAATACATTTTATCTTAGCCAATAATTATCATTATTGTTATTTAATTGTTATACATCGTCAATCTAACGACGATCACTAATTATTTAATTGTTATTTGATTGTTATGCGAGGTACATGTATGATGGCTCTTTTTCTCTAAACAGCCCATTTCGAGATCCCCGTCAATGGGAAAACTGTTTAGAAGTACTGGGAACACATCGACATGTTCGGAGTCTAGCTGACGACGGTGAAAATGAGGTGGAAAGGACCCACGTGCCAAAACTTCGCCAAAGCTTCACGATTAATCTTTGAGCTCGTCTCCTAAACAAAAAGGGCTCATGTTCGATTCACAATTCTGGAAGCATGTGACAAGCGCGGTGGGCCCTCATCAGGCAACCCCTCTTTTTTTCATAACCATAAATTCGAAGCATCAGGAACCAGATAAGAGCCTTCTCCCTTCAAAGTCGTTAGACGATTGTCGCCACTCTTCCACCGGTTTCCGACTAGCCTCCTACGCCTGTGATTGAACACCAGGCTATGGAGATAACATTTTGTCTCTTGTGGCTCCTCTCCAAAAACGGACGAGGACCGAAAAGGGGAACCGGTAGTCGTTAAATCCTTAACGAGGGATGTTCTTATTGAGGAAGACCGAGAAATCTCGACAATCTGGTGATGTGCTCCCAACATTCTCGGTCTGGGTTTATATGTAGTGAACCAGACTTCAGTCCAACCGATATTGCTCCAGGCCAACCAGTTAAGGATTGAACCACCGAGCACCGACCACAAATTTGGTCGGAACCATGTCTTACCAAGCTAGGAACACGAGTGGATTGAGACTTACGGGATCACGACCGAGCATAGGATCCTCATCCTTATTTAAACCAGTTACGGTCCCAACAGTCCAACCTCCACTCTTATATTCCCATACAGCTTGAGGACACATGGGATAATGGCACTCTCGGAGTTCCAGACAAAGGATCGAAAGAATCCTGCCATCATTCTCACAAAGCAGTTATCGCACAACGCTTCCACATACATTCTCTAAGTATTGCACTGGTATCCGTCCTGAGCAGATGGATGCCCGACGGCTCTCGATAGTTCAAAAGTTGAGATAATGACAATCAACATACCGAGCTACGTTGCGATCAACAATTTTGAAATACTAAACTAGACCCAGAAGCTTAGAACCAAGTCACGCCGAAATGATTCTCAACACTGTCGAGCATGTCCCAGGAGTCCATGTTGTCATCACGCCGTGATCTCATCATCTTCCATAAGCACAACTAAGAAGGTTGAGCAAATCACCGGGAAGTAACCGACTGGTGGTGACCTCTTTTTCCAGCTTCCAATCGCCAACGATATCCTCAAATCAATCGGTGTCATACAAACTTAGTCATTCTTGGTGTCTAATCTTATAGCACGTCACTCTGGGCGTCTAATATTACATCATCTTCAAACATGATTTCGGCAAAATCTCACGATGACATCACTGTCTCCTCTGTTGAACATGCTTACTGTGACTATTTACATTATTGCTCGATCGACATCCTTCCTAGCAATTAAAACATCATATTGACCCTTCTTCCTATGCCATCACAAAATTAGTTCGGCACTCAACTCCTTTCGTTGGCCAAGCACGGACCACCATGGTTTATGGTGGCCTCGATCTTTAGGTCGAACCGCTCATAGGATCGTTTCTGAACACCATGAAAGATAAAGAAGGTACAAGTATGATCATGCAAGCTGCTCAAAGAACTCCAAAAGCAAGCCACTTCGAGATTCTCCCAACAGACAGCATGTTCTCCAAGCACAACAAACACTTTGTTTCGTTCCTCCTTCCCAGAATTATTTTTGCAATGGCGAGGAACCCCGCATCGGTCATCTCCTGTGGTTTCATTAGTCGCCATCCGTACGAGCTTGACTGATTTCTTCCATCTTCCCTCAGATTCATAAGGCGCCGACCTAAACACTTTGTTACGTACCACAGGACTTCCGAACTCAGCACAAGCCTCTTCAGGCTTTATCGGGATCAAATTTGTTATGCAAGGGAGTAGAGGTCTACTTCAGCTTCGTTATTTGAATAATCTATCACCTTGCCTTCGACGACCTCATAACAAGGATCTGCCCCAATTATTCCGATTTCCGAGGGGTTCAGCAGTTATAGTTGATTAACAGCATTGACAAAAGAATCAGCGCTACTTTTTTCATATCCACAAGGAATTTTCTCAGACTGTTTTCTCGGCTTTGTTGAAGATGATCTCACTTTTTGCCTTCTCGGCGTCATTCTTTACCTTCTCAGCATCCCCAGCGTACTTCCTCTGTCTGTCAAAGTTTCCGATCATGTCCTCCCATGTGTCAGCATATTTCCGCCAGTTGGGAAGTAAAGACTTCCTCCCGAGCGGCAACATCCTGTCTCATTGCTTGCTGCTCGGGATTAGAAACACTCCAAGGCCTTCGAGTCATCTGGGAAGAACTGTAACAAGGAAGTTTCCATGCTCGCTATGCGTTGACAATCATTGCCGCCGACCAATATCTTTAGGAATTCTTTCGGACCCAGATCGAGTTCGAGGAAGCCTCGAACATCAACAGTTAGCGTCTCACAATTGTCATACAATCGACACAAGCCTCAATGACCTTTCCCGATCACCTCTTTCAGGTGAAGGAGGCGGGCACAAAGTTGATTTGAATACTCCAACCTTTCTTCACTCGCTTTGGCCCCGAGAGCTTTATAGATCTTATGACCCGTCACAAGCCTTTTTTAGGCTTTACCGAGTGTGGGACTGGTATGTGATAGAGTATGTACATAGCCGACGTAGGATGACCTAGATAATGGCTCCATATGATGATGAAGATCGTATCCTATAGTATAAGGGATGTAACAACGTTTCCAACCCACCACTGTCAGATTTGGTATACGCCTCTCTCATCAAGGTATTACTTTAATACATTCACTCATTTCGGATCACGTCCCGACGCACTTGCCTACGATCTCGGTTGGCCGACCAGATCGGCGTGGCTACAAGTGAAAACGGGGATTGCTACCTCGATAACTTGGCCATTGGCCAAATACGTCGCAGGATCGAGGAATGCACCTCGGCCAAGGCAGTCATTCTGACAGCATCCCCCGTAGACGTTACGATCCAATTCATGATATTACTTTTAACACACCCCAATGAGAGAGGTGTTAGAATCTCCAAATCGCGATACTCTTCCGAGTAAAAGACCTCGGCTGCGAACAGTCTTTTACGTCACCACCAAGCCTTGGAAGGGAATGTTTGATCGACCCAAAAGGGCTCTAAACTCGGCACAGAGTCTCTATGACTCTTCCCGAGCTGGGGGGCTTATGTCGTGTACCGGGCTCCAGTCCGACCTACCCCCATCTTAACCAACCGTATGCCGAACTCTTCGACATTTTACGGGCCACTGGATTACAGCTATAAACAGGCTATCAACAGCCTTATCTTACTAGCTATAGTCCCATCGCCCTAGTTTTCCTCCTATAATCGGTCGGTTAACTGCTCGGCTTACCCTTTAACTCGGCACAGGCTCAAATCGCCTTACCGAGCTTGGGGGCTTATGTAGTGGACCTAACTCCAATCCGACCGGTTCGATCTTATGTCGACCAGTTAGCACTAAGTTTATGAGCACCGACCATAAACTGGTCTTTTCCCAAGCGCATGCTCGGCTCACCTTTCAACTCGGCAAGGCTCAAATCACCTTACCGAGCTTGGGGGGCTTATGTTGTAGACCGAGAGTATATCCGACCGCCATCATCTTGGTTCGACCAGCTGAACGCTGGAACAAGGCATACAGACCAGCATGCGGTTGACGCAATCTACCGAGCCAATGGGCACTTAGGGGACGTTACAAGCTTACGAGATTAGGCTCAAGCACAGGATCTTCATCCTTATCGCTATCGCTATCACTAACAGTCTCAATTAGCTTAACAACTCCTCCTATATTCCCACGTTACTTGGTTTGATAACATGATAAGGATAAGAATTCATCATAAATGAGATTTACGAAGGCAACCTTATCAGGACCTTCACTAATCCAAATCAAACACTTCTCTTCACGGGCCTCACCAGAAAGCCCAAGAACACACGTATCAGGTAATCCCCTATAAGAACCACCATGCTATGGGGGCTAAGGTATGTTCTCATCCCTACTCTCAAGAACTACGTGTGGCTTGATTCCCTTTTCACTGGGGATACGTAGGACAGGGGTCACCCTCGTCAGCTGCAACAACCCCAAACACACATCGTGATGGATCTATTTCTCAGATCCATTACACTTACCAGTGTGTGTAACCCCAAAACAGAGATCTACACACAGTGTATGCAACCACAAGTCAGTGATCTGCATACACTCCATATCATTTATGTAACCTCAAAACAGAGATCTACATAAACTTCCCTTTTTCCTTTTTATCATACACCACTAGGATTTGGAGTACCCGCTAGGTAATTGGAACACCTGTCTAGGGACATGGAACACCTGCCCAGGACTTTACACCAATCCAGACCATAACCTATAGGACTATGTACTTTTACCATTCCATTTATTTAATCAAATTATTGGTGTGGAAAACTGATCCTGTGGGTCACCCGGCGCCTACAGGGCGGTTTGGCCTGATGGGTAATTGGCCTGGCAGGTAATTGGCCCTAACAGGTAATTGGAACACCTAGCGGGGTACCTAGTGTTCCGGGCCCCACTGATCAGATTCCACTTTAGTTACCTTTACCATTTCCAATTAATTATAATCCAATCCAATCATTATAGTCCACAATCCAATATTCCAGCAACATTCACAAATATATATAGCAACCATTCCTAATCAACATCACATAACCTTATAGCACAAATAATCATAAACCTTCACATATGGTTTCACATTCAAATTCCAGTCTATTTAGTTACCATTCAAAAATCCAAGTTCACAACTAGAATTCCAATAACAATATATATATATATATATATATATATATAAATATATATATATTTAGATCACCTATTTTCACAAATATCACATAGTCATGAATGATATTTAAATTATCAAATATTCACATTCAATTTCACATTCAGCACTTCCCTTCCATAACCATACTCTATCACCCTAAACATTTAGCCCTTATAACTATTTTCCTTTATTATCATAAAATCCAACTCATAACCTTTAATCCTGTTCAAGTTACAAATCAAAAACACTTCTTCTATCATTATTAATTCCATTGCATTTCCTTTTTCCTATTCCCATTATCTTTCCTATTATAATTAGCCATTCACATCACCCACTATCCATCATCAAATCAAAATAACACACAACCTTTAAAATTCACATATATCCACAAATCAGTCGACATACTCAGGTATGTCTCAGAGTGCTTAAGATAAATCATCTTCCTAGGGTTCTTCACTTCTTACTTTAATAATATACGAAAAGATTAAACATTAACAGTTTCCAAGATAACAACATTAACCAATATACAACCATTACCCTTCGTTAATTCTAATTACCTCTTAATCTATCTCCCACAACCCAACTTAACTATTAAACTCAAATCCTATTATAAAACCTAACTATCCCTAACTCAAAGTGTGGAAAAGAGACTCCCCTTACCTCAACCGACGAATCAAAACAAAAGAACCTTAACCCAAGGCTCCAAACCCCGCATCGATTAATGCCGAAGCTCGCCGACGAGACGGGGCGGTGATCCTCGAAGCCTTTTTAGTGACCGAGAACAAAGACCGAGTCGGTTTCGGTCGGTGTCGGTGAACGTCAGTATGTCGGTGGCTCGGTTCCTCCTACCCCGGTGACACCGAAGCCGCCGAGAGGAAAGAGAAAGGGAAGGTTCGATGGTGCTCCTTGGTTGCTTAAACTCCATGGAATCAAGAAGGGAAGAGATTGAAGCTTGGTGCCTTGTTGTGGGTTAGAGTTTTGCTTTGTTATTGATGGAAGGAAGAATAGTGGCGATGAAAATGGTGCCCCCATGGAGAGAGAGGGCGTCGAAGGTGGAAGAGGAAGGGAGGGAGTTCATGCTCAATTTCATGGCTTAGAAGCAAAAGCTATGGTGTTTCTTTCATGAATTAAGGAAGAAGAAATGGTGATGGTGGTTGCCTTCGGTTGAGAGAGAGACACGGTGGAGCAATGGAAGAAGAAAGGAGGATGAGACTTGGTGCTCCATCGTGGATCTAAGTCATGAAGAAGAGTTGGTATCATGGAGAGGAAAAGGGCTTGTTCCACAAGCCATGATTTTGTGGCTCAAGAGGTGCCACACGCACCAATTTATCGCATCTGCTAGCATCCCCGCGCGCCTGGGCGCGGGTCATGGCGCGCCTGGGCGCAAAACCTCCTGAATCACGCACCAATAAGGGACCGACGCGCCTAGGCGTGCCCCGGTGCGCCTGGGCGTGCCCTGGGGGGTCCTGACTTCAAATCGCCATAACTTCTCCGATAACCGTTGGATCTTGCTCAAATTTTGAGACAAGCATCCTAAAATCCTAAACATCACATCCAATTGTGGGAATTGGGTTTAGAGCTATGGATATTTTATTCCTAATTTTCTTGCATCGGACGAGTTCTAACACTTAAAACCTTGATTTAACTCCCGATTTCACTTCTATATTTCTACTTCTTGCTACCGATGCACCCTACGCAACCCCTAGAACTTAAAATTACTAATCACCTTGCTCCCAAAATTCTTTAGGCAGTTAATCTACCTATTCTCTACACTATAAACCTATTAACTCACTAATTAGGCTTGGAATTAAATTAAGGATGTTACAATTCTCCCCCACTTATTGGAATTTCGTCCCCGAAATTCCGTTCAACATCCTTAATTGGAGAACCATCCCGGAGAAAGGTTTCTAGGCCAAGGGACTTACTTATCTTAGTTATACTCCCCCACTTGGGATTGGCATGCCATTCAACATGAGTACGCCAGAAGACTCTTGTACTCATTGAAGAGTACCATCTATGGTTTGATTTGGTCAGGGAAGGTTACTATCACGCTCTAAGCACTAATACCCGCTTAGGTTGATTCTAATCTAGCTCCAAAACCTACCATTTATGTCCTATTCCTAGACCCCAAAACAACCACATTCAACAGTCAAACAAACATAAAGCACATAAATGTCATTCATATATACATACACAACATTCCACATCAGCATACATTTCAAACACAACAAGACTCCACCCTACTTCCTTCTAAGCTATTCTTTATCTACCTTGCCTAACTTAGGGCTAACACTTACCTCTACATACACATTCATAAAGATCAATACACATTTTTTTTTAAAAACGGTTAAGAAGGGATTCGGGGAATAGGACTTATATGTTTTGCAACCAAAAATGCATTTTTATCAATTTACTTTCCTAAGGTTTTTGAAAAATTGGAAGATAGTGTCCTTGTGCATAATAGAACATTATAGTAAATTTTCAAGTCAATCAGAGTTTATTAGGTTCACTTTTGACCCTACGACCACTTTGTAAAAGATTCGCAATGATCGGGGCGAACCTTCGTCAAGTCCACTTAAAAATAGTAGACAAACTCCAATTGGCCTCAAAATTTAAAGGGACAACACTTATACTTAGCCCCAGGTTGTGTAAAATTATCAAACTGATTAGAGCACATTAAATTCACTTTGTTTAAAACAAAAACTTGCTCCAATTGGCTCGAAATGTTACATAAAACAACAATTCAACCTTAGGGTGCTTATATCAATTCTTGCAAGTCAAACAAATAGCCTTAAACCCAAAAACTTGGTTTTTTTCACTTTATGCAAAAACCCTGATTACCCCACAAACACTTAACTACATGCACATACATTTTTAAAAACCTTCGGTTTGGAAAATCACTAGATATGGGGATTTAAAATGCAGAAAGAAGATCCCATACTAGTAGAATGCTTAGAAAGACAACTTTACGTTTCTAAAAAAACAAGATTTTCTTTGCAAATGATGTTCCTCTCTTGATGAGGAACGATTTGCTTCATTTGAAAATTCGATTAAACTTTTAAATCATGCACCTCACCATGAAGAGCTACCTCCATCTAATTTCATAAGAACCTAGATGAAGGAGTGAAAAATCACTCGAGATGGGTAAACTCAAAGAAAAAGGAATATGCCTTGGACTTGGAAAAATTTAGTTTAATTCATCTTCAAAAGTTGAAACACACATATTCCCCTTGACTTCAAGTTTGAAAATTGAGTTTCATTCCAAATTGGTTTGAGTCGCATAGGAAGGGTTCCTATTTAATCGAAGTGTGACTTAGTTAAAACCATTGAATTAATTCACTCCTCGATTACTTAAGAATCCTTGCTTTTCTTACTATTTCCTGAAAATTTGTCGTGCGACTTCACGTTCCATTTGAAATGATTGTGGTTCGGTGCAATTTTTGAAATTCATTTTTAAATACTCACATTGTCAAACAAACATAAATCATAACTCCATTAAAAATTCATTTTTCATAAATTAATATCAAACACTCATATCAATCAAACATACACAAATGCAATCAGTCTTATCCTGAACACAATTTCCAAAACAACACTCTTAGTCAATGCTTAGTGAAGAATAGTTTTTGGACATCAAACATAAAAATGGTAATTGAAAAGCTATTAATCCCAAATCGTTTGAAAACTTTTTCAAAAGTTTAAACTCATCCCCACATAAGCGTAGACTTTATATGTGCATAACTACTAACATCAATCTAAACTGAAGTAATGCGAGAACCTCTAGATTGAATTCCAACCCCTTTTTCGATTAAAGAAACCTCTTTCCATTTATAAAATCTTATGGTTATACTCGGGGTTCAAGTCCAATTGATAGGAACTCCATACTTATCTTTCGTTTAGTATTAAAGTCATCGGAATTATATTAGCGGTGGAATCAGCTACAAATTTAATATCAATATTTTTGTTGTTTTTCATGGATCCTAATCTAATCGGTGTGAACTAAATCACTCTATTAGATTAGTATCGAGTCGATAATTTATTTTAATTTTCGTGATTCCACTTCTACTTTCTTTCCGACTACTTTAATGCTAAGCCATTCCTTGTGAAAACATATATCCGAGGACCTTTTGATTGAATCCGAACCGCTTACCCCAGTTTGGACAAAAGTTACTTTTATGATAGCAATTCGAGTTAATGTAGTTCAGCAGTTCAAATCCGATCGATCAGTACTCGTTTCTTGTTTCCCGATTGGTATCACAGTTACTTGAATTGAGATTAGCTATGGAATTCGACAACTAATTTAATTTAATCATTGTTTTTGGTTCTCTTAGATACTAATCTAATCAACTTGACTTTAGTCACTTGGTTGGATTAGTATTCAAGATTCATAATTTATTTATTCCATGCGTTTCCATTTCTAATCCCTGTTCAATTACTTTGACACCAATTTACTCAACAAACATACATTAAAGCCAATCACAAACACACATAGCAAAGCAACCAAACAATACAAGAATTAACAAAAAAGTTTTATACAGAGAAAATCAGTTACTAATTCACGATAATGCATAAGCTTCTAGATTCCGACGACGTCACCTCCCGATAAATGCAACATCGGATTGGCCAGTTCCGACACTACATTCCATCAGTGGTAATAGCCCTCGCCATCCAGTTAAAGTTTTTATACTTCGTTTGAATTAGCAGGATTTTCTTTGTAAGAAACTTCCAGTTTTGATTAACTCAAAACTTAAAATTTTCATCCTTAGACCAAAATTAAGTTACACCCCTTTTTAAGTTTCCTGTTTGCAAATGGGTAAACACTTACAATATGTGATTCCTTGAATCCCTAAGGGATCCGCTTAGGTTCCAAAGAATTCCATTCTCTTTTCCTTTTCATATAAAATTTCTTAGTTTGACTTGTGTTGGCATTTCCCATTTGCAAACATAAACCTGCACAATTATCGCTTAACAATGAAATTTCCACTTATATGAGTCTCACCTTTAGAGAAGAAGCTTGAAATGAGAGTGTTCGCAGGGAAATCGGGACAACTTTCCCTCAGGTCGAAAAGAAGGAACTGCTCTGATACCATAAATGTAACACCCTTATTTTATATACAAAAAGAGTAAGTAAAAGTCTATATTTAAAATAAAGTAATTAAAAATTTCTTTTCACAAATCAAGTTTACAAATAATTTTGGGCATCCATTTACAATATACTTAGCACAAAAATGGTGTTCCCTTCTTTCCAGTCTTCCGCTGCGCCACTCTGATCCACAAGCTCCTTAGCAGTCACCTAAAATGTTAACCACTAAGGGTGAGACCTTTTCACAACACAGTGAATCAGAAGATAATATAAAGCTCATAATATAAACTTAAGAATAACAATTAAATCAGGTCGGGGATCAACCAATTCATCACATTCTCATTTGCATTATACACAACAAATCCATTATCCATTATCCATTTTTATTTCTCTTTTCCTTTACCATTTTCATTTCCATTTTCATTATTCATTTCCCCTTAATTCCTTATCAATTCCATTTTCCGTTTCCTTTATTCATTTTCCATTATGTGTAACCTCAAGTCAGAGATCTACACTTTTCCATTGGGTGTAACCTCAAATCAGAGATCTACACCTTACTAGTGTGTGTAACCCCAAAACAGAGATCTACACACAGTGTATGCAACCACAAGTCAGTGATCTGCATACACTCCATATCATTTATGTAACCTCAAAACAGAGATCTACATAAACTTCCCTTTTTCCTTTTTATCGTACACCACTAGGATTTGGAGTACCCGCTAGGTAATTGGAACATCTATCCAGGGACTTGGAACACCTGCCCAGGACTTTACACCCATCCAGACCATAACCTGTAGGACTATGTACTTTTACCATTCCATTTATTTAATCAAATTATTGGTGTGGAAAACTGATGCTGTTGGTCACTCGGCGCCTATAGGGCGGTTTGGCCTGATGGGTAATTGTCCCTAACAGGTAATTGGAACACCTAGCCGGGTACCTAGTGTTCCGGGCCCCACCGGTTAGTTTCCACTTTAGTTACCTTTACCATTTCCAATTAATTATAATCCAATCCAATCATTATAGTCCACAATCCAAAATTCCAGCAACATTCACAAATATATATATAGCAACCATTCCTAATCAACATCACATAACCTTATAGCACAAATAATCATAAACCTTCACATATGGTTTTACATTCAAATTCCAGTCTATTTAGTTACCATTCAAAAATCCAAGTTCACAACCAGAATTCCAAAAACAATATATATATATTTTATATATATATATAGATCACCTATTTTCACAAATATCACATAGTCATGAATGACATTTAAATTATCAAATATTCACATTCAATTTCACATTCAGCACTTCCCTTCCATAACCATACTCTATCACCCTTAACATTTAGCCCTTATAACTATTTTCCTTTATTATCATAAAATCCAACTCATAACCTTTAATCCTGTTCAAGTTACATATCAAAAACACTTCTTCTATCATCATTAATTCCATTGCATTTCCTTTTTCCTATTCCCATTATCTTTCCTATTATAATTAGCCATTCACATCACCCACTATCGATCATCAAATCAAAATAACACATACAACCTTTAAAATTCACATATATCCACAAATCAGTCGACATACTCAGGTATGTCTCAGAGTGCTTAAAATACATCATCTTTCTAGGGTTCTTCACTTCCTACTTTAATAATATACGAAAAGATTAAACATTAACAGTTTCCAAGATAACAACATTAACCAATATACAACCATTACCCTTCGTTAATTCTAATCACCTCTTAATCTATCTCCCACAAACCCAACTTAACTATTAAACTCAAATCCTATTATAAACCCTAACTATCCCTAACTCAAAGTGTGGAAAAGAGACTCCCCTTACCTCAACCGACGAATCAAAAGAAAGAACCTTAACCTGAGGCTCCAAACCCCGCATCGATTAACGCCGAAGCTCGCCAACGAGACGGGGCGGTGATCCTAGAAGCCTTTTTAGTGACCGAGAACAAAGACCGAGTCGGTTTCGGTGAACGTCGGTATGTCAGTGGCTCGGTTCCTCCTACCCCGGTGACGCCGAAGCCGCTGAGAGGAAAGAGAAAGGGAAGGTTCGATGGTGCTCCTTGGTTGCTTAAACTCCATGGAATCAAGAAGGGAAAAGATTGAAGCTTGGTGCCTTGTTGTGGGTTAGAGTTTTGCTATGTTGTTGATGGAAGGAAGAAGAGTGGCGATGAAAATGGTGACCCCATGGAGAGAGAGGGCGTCGAAGGTGGAAGAGGAAGGGAGGGAGTTCATGTTCAATTTCATGGCTTAGAAGCAAAAGCTATGGTGTTTCCTTCATGAATTAAGGAAGAAGAAATGGTTATGGTGGTTGCCTTAGGTTGAGAGAGAGACACGGTGGAGCAATGGAAGAAGAAAGGAGGATGAGACTTGGTGCTCTATTGTGGATCTAAGTCATGAAGAAGAGTTGGTATGATGGAGAGGAAAAGGGCTGGTTCCACAAGCCATGATTTTGTGGCTCAAGAGGTGCCACACGCACCAATTTATCGCATCAGCTAGCAGCCCCGAGCGCCTGGGCGCGGGTCATGGCGCGCCGGGGCGCAAAACCTCCTGAATAACGCACCAATAAGGGACCGGCGGGCCTAGGCGTGCCCCGGTGCGCCTGGGCGTGCCCTGGGGGGTCCTGACTTCAAATCGCCATAACTTCTCCGATAACCGTTGTATCTTGCTCAAATTTTGAGACAAGCATCCTAAAATCCTAAACTTCACATCCAACGGTGGGAATTGGGTTTAGAGTTATGGATATTTTATTTCTAATTTTCTTGCACCGGACGAGTTCTAACACTTAAAACCTTGATTTAACTCCCGATTTCACTTCTATAATTCTACTTCTTGCTACCGATGCACCCTACGCAACCCCTAGAACTTAAAATTACTAATCACCTTGCTCCCAAAATTCTTTAGGCAGTTGATCTACCTATTCTCTACACTATAAACCTATTAACAGACTAATTAGGCTTGGAATTAAATTAGGGATGTTACATACGGTGCTATAGAAATTGGGCTAGTACCAGGCTTTAGATCAATACTAAACTCCACTTCTATTTTTGTTGGTAATCCGGGAATCTCTGTAGAAAAGACTTCCGGAAAATAACAAACTACTAGAATTTGACTGACATCAGATGTTTCATCAACTTCCACGGCAGATAGAGAAGAATCACTAAAGATAACCGCCTTCTTATGACAATCAATCAGAAGATGATGCTGAGTCATCTGGTCCATACCCAGAATGATATCTAGTCTAGTCAGAGGCAAACAAATAAGATTCACTTTGAATTCCCGCTCCAAGACTCGGAGTGGGTGATTTGGGTCCAATATATGATGTTTTGAGCATGAACTAGACTCCCTTTTACTAAGGATTTGGCTTGTTTCTCTTGTAAATTTAGGACTTTTTGTATAGTTTTTAGGAAGTTAGGTAATTTAGAATCCTTTGAACGTTTTGATCCGTTTTGAGTATGTTTCAGGTGCTTTTGGAGCTGAATTTGGAGAAAATATCATTAGAGCTGAGAAGAGCATGAAAGGACCTTGAAAATGGCACAAGAACGGAGAAAAACGGAGTCGGAACCAGTTGTGCATGCCCAGGCGCGTAGATGGCGCGCCCAGGCGTGCATGCATCGCTAATTATGGTTCATCAGAGGGGGCACGCCCAGGCGTGCTGCTTCATACGCCCAAGCGCGCATAGTGCGAGAAAGTGACATTGTTCGCTGTATTGACCATAACTTGAGCTACGCTTATCCAAATGAGGCGATCTTGGTATCATTTTAAATCTAAGGAAAATATCTACAAGTTTTCCAGAAATAGCCTTGCTCAAATTCGTCCATCTTTGGGGTCAAAATCAGTTTCAGACACAAATACGGGATTTTAAAAGGATTTTTATGATAAATTCTATTTATAGATAAGATTCTTAAAGATTAGATTATTATAATAGGATATTATCATATCAATTCAATTAGGATTAGTTTTAGACTTTAAATATAGGTTTTTCCTTTAGGTTAGGTAGACTTTTTAGAGCCAAATAAGAAATTAGAATAAAATTAGGATTAGAGAAGAGATGTTGTTATGAAATTGAGAGCAAGGAGGCAAGGCACAAGGATTGAATATCAACATTGCTGGAGGGATCCACTTGAAGATTGAAGATCTCTTGGGGGTAATCTGATTATTGTCTATAATTATTAGTTTTCCCATTTCTTCTTCTTCTTCTCCCAATATGTATAATTGAACCTCTTGTTAGGAATAGGATGGATTTTTGTGGATCTTAATTTGGCTATTTATTCATGAATTAATGTTTTTGCTTTTAAATCAATTGCTTGATTGTGTTTTAATTACAATTCATAGACTTGATCACTTTATGTTTTGCTTTGGTAATCTGAACCTTAATTGGAAAATTAGGATTAAGATTAGGCCTTTCAACCAAACAGTATAATTATTCAACACGTAGGAATACTTTTGGGTAATTGTATAACTCTTATAAATTAGAACTCATTTAAGGGATTAAGGGGTAAAGTTTAGTAAGAAACATAATTGTTGGAGGGATCTAGCTTTTATTATTTCTGGTGTTTTTGATTTATTGGAAAACATATTTTCATAATTAATAACCTGATTCTACAATGAAACCAAGTTCTTAACCTTTTCCATATTTGCTTCTAATTACCTTTTTGCTTTCTGAATTGTTTCATACCTTTAATTCTACATTCCTATCTCTAAACTCAAAACCCATACAAGTTATATATAGTAATCGCAATTAGGCGAAAGAAATTAGAAACAATTTGCAATCCCCGAGTGGAACGCTAATTTTACTTACTCTTTATTATTTGTGTGATCGGTACACTTGCCGAATTACCAACAAGTTTTTGGCGCCGTTGCCGGGGATATAAATTCGATTCTAATTTTTTTCCGGTACCTTTTTGTAATTACTTGTGTAACTTGTCCCTTTTCATGTGTAACTATAGTTTTAATAATGATTCTGATTGTGATAGATTTATTTCGGATCCGTATTCTCCATACTATTATGCACAAAACATAAGTGATAGGAAAACTTCAGTAGAAATAGCTTTAGAAAAATTAGAAGCTACAGCTAATAATTTTTTTTATGTGGAGCCAATTCTTGTGGAGAAAGCTCCATGGGAAATAGTTATAGAGAAATGTGCTCAAAACACTAAAGATTTTATTGAAGAATTCAGAACCTATTACCCGATTCAAGGTTCCAAGTCAAGGAACCTTGAAATCAAAGTTGAACACATTTCAAAGCCATTAGATGAAGAGTCACAAGAATCACCAACAATTTTTGACTCTCTTAAAAGAGAGGAAAAAGTGGTGGTGATGGATGTGACCAATCATGAAACTCCTATGGAGGTGCAAATTGAGAAAAATGTGCATAATGAGTTTGAGGAAGAGGACCGAAATAAAACTTTAGAAGGTTTGAATATGGTAGAAAAATTTGATCCACCCTTGCATGACGAATTTCTAGCAATTAAAAATTTGGTCAAATCTATTGCATGCTTGGATGACTCAAAATTTTTCCATTATATTCAACCTTTGTGCTTTCATGAAAAATCTAAAAATCAATCTAAATCATTATTGAACAATAGGGAACTCGAAAAGGTAGTTTTCCTAATTCATGGAATTAACACCTTCATGAATGGGAAAAGAAATAACTTGTATGAGATGATGCATGGAGTAAGGAACGCACCTTTTGACCCTGGTGGAATTGAACTTATTTTTGAAACTTCCTTACTCCACCATCATCCAGATTTTGTCCCATGGGATGTGGGAATAACTTGTTATTGTTGCATCACATGGGAATTAACCTATAGAATTTGGGATCCTGGTGGATTCTTTGTAATTATGTAGTAGTGTAGGTTTTAATTTTTTTTAGTTAGTTAGTGAATAAAGAGTTTAGAGCTTTCTATAAGTAACTGCTAATAAGGTGCTTCTAGCACTATTTTTAGTTGTTCATGTGACACAGGTGAATAAGTTTGGGGGAGTCTCCTCCATGGTGCATCAAGAGAGAATGCTGTGCTACAAAGGAAAGTTTCTAACTCCTAACTTTTGTTTTTAATTTTTATTTTGTAGTTTAGTTTAGATTAGTTTGTTTGAGGACAAGCCAACCTCTAAGTTTGGGGGAGTGGACAAAATAAAAAATTTTCAGACTTGAATTTTTCTCCCATATTTGGTGTTGGTTTGTGTCTTGGGTAGAAGTAGATGATTATTCTAGGCTTAGGACTATTTTTCTGATTATATATGTAAATACTTGGTTTAGGATGATGAATCATTGATTGTATGACACTAATTAGATTGAGTTTTAAGTTTTGTTGAGAACTGGTTATTTTGATAAACTGTTTTGGAACTAGTTATCAGTGAACTGACTGTTTAGCCTGTGAGATTTTGAGCCTATACACTTGACAGGGGAATGTGATTTATATTGATTTTTGTGATTTTAAACCCCTATTTATTTCATGAGTGTGTTCACTTTGGCTCTGTGTTCTAGAACTTGACCGGTGACCGTTTTGAGATTGATAATTGTTTGCATGCATTAAGATGATTAAGGCACTTAGGATGTGTTTTTGTGCCCTTCAACAGATTTTTGATAAACATTATCCCTTAGTTGCCCATTTTGAGCCTTATTATTATTATGACTTTTCTTTGGTACCCTACATTTATTGAAATATTTTTGTGAGTACCCTGGAAATTTTGAATGAGCAATTGAGAGAATGACTCAATAAAAGTTAAAGTAATTGGTGAAAAGTGTTATGAGTTCTATTTCTCTTCCAAGTGAAAAAAAAAATGAAAAAATAAAAAAATAATAAAGAGAAATTTGGAAGAGAATAGAAGAAAAAAAAGTGAAAAGAAAAGAAGGATGATAATGATTTTGGAGTTGAGTGTGAGTCTTAATTGTATTCATTGCTCATTCATAATTTTTAGAGGGAAATTTGTTTGATTGCATATTTTTAGCCCGTAGTAATAATCCTATCCTTCTTTTATCCCACCTTTAATCTTTAGCCATGGCCTCATTACAACCAAAATAAAGACCATTTGATTTTTGCATGTATTCAATAATTTCAGTGGAGATTTGGGTCTATGGTCAAGCATATGGTAACACATTGTCATTGTATGAACTTGAGTGAATTGTTATAACCTTTGATACACATGAGAGATACACACAGTGAGGTTGAGAGTGTTCACTAGTTCCTGGTTCTTTGATAGTTTGTGATTTTAACCAGTTGTTGATTTAATTTATTGCTTTTGAAGAAAAGTGTACGAGTCATGAGTCTGAAGTCTTAGATTCGGTGTTTGCATATTAATTCAGAAATTGGTTCTGTGTTTTAGAATTTTTATTTTAATTTTGCCTGGGACATGCAAAATACTAAGTTTGGGGGAGTGATTTGGGTCCAATATATGATGTTTTGAGCATGAATTAGACTCCCTTTTACTAAGGATTTGGCTTGTTTTTTCTTGTAAATTTAGGACTTTTTGTATAGTTTTTAGGAAGTTAGGTAATTTAGAATCCTTTGAACATTTTGATTCGGGTATGTTTCAGGTGCTTTTGGAGCTGAATTTGGAGAAAATATCATTAGAGCTGAGAAGCGCATGAAAGGACCTTGAAAATGGCACAAGAACGGAGAAAAACGAAGTCGGAACCAGTTGTGCACGCCCAGGCGCATGGATGGCGCGCCCCGGCGTGCGTGCATCGCTAATTATGGTTCATCAGAGGGGGCAAACCTAGGCGTGTTGCTTCATACGCCCAGGCGCGCATAGTGCGAGAAAGTGACATTGTTCGCTGTTTTTACCATAACTTGAGCTACACTTATCCAAATGAGGTGATCTTGGTATCATTTTAAATCTAAGGAAAAGATCTACAACTTTTCCAGAAATAGCCTTGCTCAAATTCGTCCATCTTTGGGGTCAAAATTAGTGCTGAAGTTGCTGTCAGACACAAATACGGGATTCTAAAAGGATTTTGATGATAAATTCTATTTATAGATAAGATTCTTAAAGATTACATTATTCTAATAGGATATTATCATATCAATTCAATTAGGATTAGTTTTAGACTTTAAATATAGGTTTTTCCTTTAGGTTAGGTAGACTTTTTAGAGCCAAATAAGAGATTAGAATAAAATTAGGATTAGAGAAGAGATGTTGTTATGAAATTGATCGATAGCAAGGAGGCAAGGCACAAGTATTGAATATCAACATTGCTGGAGGGATCCACTTGAAGATTGAAGATCTCTTGGGGGTAATCTGATTATTGTCTATAATTATTAGTTTTCCCATTCCTTCTTCTTCTTCTCCCAATATGTATAATTGAACCTCTTGATAGGAATAGGGTGGATTTGTATGGATCTTAATTTGGCTATTTATTCATGAATTAATGTTTTTGCTTTTAAATCAATTGCTTGGTTGTGTTTTAATTACAATTCATAGAATTGATCACTTTATGTTTTGCTTTGGTAATCTGAACCTTAATTGGAAAATTAGGATTAAGATTAGGCCTTTCAACCAAACAATATAATTATTCAACACATAGGTATACTTTTGAGTAATTGTATAACTCTTCTAAATTAGAACTCGCTTAAGGGATTAAAGGGGTAAAGTTTAGTAAGAAACATAATTGTTGGAGGGATCTAGCTTTTATTGTTTCTGGGGTTTTTGATTTATGGGAAAACATATTTTCTAATTAATAACCTGATTCTACAATGAAACCAAGTTCTTAACCTTTTCCATATTTGCTTCTAATTACTTTTTGCTTTCTGAATTGTTTCATACCTTTAATTCTACATTCCTATCTCTAAACTCAAAACCCATACAAGTTTTATATAGTAATCGCAATTAGGTGAAAGAAATTAGAAACAATTTGCAATCCCCGAGTGGAACGATAATTTTACTTACTCTTTATTACTTGTGCGATCGGCACACTTGCCCAATTGCCAACAGTGGGCAATCCAAACACATTTGAGAGGTGATTACTGAAGAATTTGTAGGGGTAGAAACTGACACAATTTATAAGGCATATCTATAGTGGACAACCCTAATCTCTTCATAAAGTCTATAGAAATGAAAGAATGAGTTGCACCACAATCAAACAGAACACCACAAGAAATGCCATTAACATGGCAAGTACCTCTAATCAGTTCATCCTCGTCTGTCACCTCTTCCCCATCCAGTGTATACACCTTGCCCCTCTGCAATGGCTGGCTCCCACCTGCTTTTTGCACTTTGTTCTCATTGACTTCCCTTTTCAGCGGGCTCTTAGGACAGTTGTTTGCATAGTGGCCGGGCTGACCACAAACATAACAAAGCCCTTCATTTCGGCCTAAGGACCAACATACACCTCTGTGCCGCCTTCCAAAATGCTTACAAGTTGGGATAGAATCATAAGTAATCGCCATCTGACCAGTTCCTCATAGGGCTATAACTTTAGCATTAGAATATGGGCCTGATCTCTGCATAGGACCCTTGCCTCTAATAGGTCCAACAGATTTCTGAGCTACTTTGTTCCGGTCTACATCCGCTTTCCTCTTGAGCCCTTTTTCATAAGTGCTTGCCACATTGACAAGATGAGAGAGATCTGAAATATTTTGATATTCGAAAGCAAGTCGAATATCCTCTCGGAGACCAGATTCAAACTTTATGCATTGAGCTCGCTCATCTGCATCTCTGTAACCACTGGAGTACCGAATCAAATCTTCGAATTGTGCCGCATATTCACCGACACTCAAACTCCCCTATTCTAGCTTAAGAAACAATAGATCCTTCTCCCTTCTTACATCCTTCGGAAAATATTTTCCAAGAAAGCGGATCTTGAACCGATCCCAAGTGATCATCTGATTGGCTGCTTCTAAGCTCCTTCTCTGGTGCTCCCACCAATGCTCAGCTTCACCCGACAACATATACTCAACTAATCGAACTTTCTAATCAGCGGGTGGTTGCAAGGAACGGAGAACCTTCTCTATTTCTTGGAGCCACTTCCAAGCTCCATCAGGATTGAAACCTCCTTCGAACCTAGGTGGTTCGCTCTTTCTGAATCGGGCCATCCAATCAATTTCCACTGGAGGTGGTGGTGAAGGTTGCATGGCTGCTGCTGTAGCGGTTACGGCAGCTGCTATGTTCTGGGCTTGATTGTCGGCCTGGTTCTGTTGCATCTGAACCAAAGTTTTGAGAATTGCAACAATTCGGTCATTGTCGACCCGCCTCCCTGCCATACTGTTTAATCATGGAGGGACAGCCAGTTAAAGATTAAATAGCTAAACAATTATATATATATATATACACATATATACACCTGATGCTAACTAACTTAAACACCTAATTATACACTTTGGTTACTTTGGTTAACACCTTACATTAACTACCCTTAATTACCCATTCTTAAAAATAGTGAATTTAAAATTTCCTTTTTTATTTATGAAAATCTGCCGTCAAACGGACGGAGTTTCCTTTATTTATAGGACTTTCCAATAATTTAGTTTAACCTGCAACCTGATTGAGCAATATATATTATATTTCATTCAGAAGCCAGCAGAGCTCAAAACATAATTTGTGCATCAAAGTGCAACCAACAGTAGTCAATTTATCATCAGAGTATTCAGCAGAAATATATACAAGTTAACACATACTTAAGTTTGCCAAAACACCCCTTTCCCAAGATGTTGTCCTGGGCCCTACCAAAAGTAAATATTTACATTTGTACAAACCAAAATATATCACATCATCATCATGATAATCGAGCCCAGGACATTTTCATGTCCCACTATACTATAATCTACTCTCCCTATGAGGGAGAGTGCACCTGCTCGGCCGGGGGCTGTGCTAGCTCGATCTCAGAACCTGAAAAATGTTAAGGGAGTGAGCATTGCACATGAAATAGAAAGGCAGTTTCCAAATAGACATAATAACCCACTAAGCCAAGCACAAGTACCACGTATTTCACATATCACATATTTTCAAACATTCATCACACTCAATCATTTTCAAGCAATACATTCTTATCATTTCTTATTCCCATTATTAGTTCCATTTACATCACATTCCCATTTCCTGTTCTCATTATTCTTTTCTCATTCACATTTCATTTATTTTCCTTTTCCTTTTCTTTCCTCATCACTCACTTTTCTTTCTCTTTTTGCACCACTAGGATTTTATGCACCTGCTAGGCAATTCACCACCTACTAGGGACTTTACACCTGTCAGGACTTTACACCCATTAGGCATCACCTGTTAGGACTATGCTTATTTATTTCCTCAATTCATTTCTCTTAATTCCAGTACACATCTTATTCTTTTTCAGGTGGCTATGCAGTGAATTGATCCATTGGCACACCGATGCCTAACGGGAATTTAGACCTAATGGGCAATTGGCCTGATAGGAAATTGGCCCTAGTAGGCAATTCACCACCTAGCAGGGCACCTAGTATGCCAGTGCTTCCAAGGATCAACCACACTGCATTCCTTTTTATTTATCTTTAAATCTCATATTCCCATTTTTCCAACATACATATCATCTATTAATCAACAATTTAAATTCCAAATATTAAGTCACACAATACAAATTCAACTTACATATAATGAATCCAACACTCAAATATTTTCAAGTAACAATCGGGGTTTCACATTTATCATTTTCCAATATATATATATATATATATATATATATATTCCACTTAACTCATTATTTAGTCACTAACTTCAACTAGGGTTTAACTCTTTTATTTATCTAAAATAATTATTGATATTGTTCACTACCTTAGGGTTCCCTGATCACTACACAACACACATAAATCTTAGTAAAACATTATATACTAGCTAGAAACCCTTTTCTAAGACAAGCCAATACCCACCCCCTTACCTCAAATGTCATGAGATAAGGATATTTTCTTTGCCCTAGCCTTAGAACCTTGGAAATTTGAATCTCCTTAGCCTAGCTTGCCACCTCAAGAGAGTCAAAATCCAATGATGATGAATAACCCTATTGTGATGGTTGTATTTGGTAAGTGATTTCTCCTTGTCTTGGTCTTGATTATATGGAATAGGGGTGATGATTCTCCATAGCTATGAGTTGAGGAAAATAAAAGAAACTAGAGAGAGGGAGGCTTCGAATGATGGAGGGAGCAAGGGAGGATTTTATAACTCATTTTCTTGGCCCTGTGATGTTGATGATGATGATGGATGGTCTTGGTTGAGGATCAATGGAAGGAAATGGTGTTTGATTCTTTGGTGCCCTAGGAGAGAGAGGGGTTCGAAAATGATGAATGAGGGAGGAAGGAGATGATGTTGTGTGTTGCATTTGTTTCCTCTTCCTTTTTTTTATGTTTTTGCATGAGAGAGTTGATTTGTGGCTGGGGATTGGTGGCTTCCAAAACGAAATGAGTGGTCCACACGCTTTTATTTTTTTGCTACTTTGATCATTTTCGCTCGAGCGAGTGGTTTTTCGCTTGAGCGAATTTTACTCAGTAAATTTGGGTTTTGCACGAGCCGTTTTCGCTCGAGCCACAAGCGATTCGCTGGAGCGAACCGAACTCTCGCTAGAGCGAACCTATTTTCGCTGGAGGGAAAACTACTCAGAGAATCAGGGTCTGATTTATGTTGTTTCGCTTGAGCGAGCTCCTTCTTGCTAGAGCGAGGACTTAAAAGTCTACTCATACACACTTCAAACTTCTACAACTTCTTTTCTACCCGTTGGATCTTGCTCAAACTTTAAGTCAATTTTCCACATATATCCTACTTCACATCCAACAGTCAATTTTAAATTTCCTAAAGTTCTATGAGTCTAATCCCCAACTACCTTCTAATTACTATTTTTAACTTAAACTCTTCATTTCCTTCACCCAAGGCTCATTCAAAATACTAATTACACTTGAAATTAAATTAGGGATGTTACATTATAGATTGAATTTTTTTTCAAAAAATTATTATATTTAGGATCAAAGGTAGCATGCGGCATGGGTCGCCCCCACAACCAATAATTCTTGTATCCGTCACTAGGAAGTGGGGAGCAATTTGTGTGCTCCACGATCTTTATTTTTTTGACATCTGATGCAGAATACTCGAGTATTCCACTGAATACTCAAGTAGTCTGGGTGGTTCTCGTTTTATTTAATTTTCTTTGCATTTCAAAATGCCATAACTTCTTCGTTACCCGTCAGATCTTGCTCAAATTTGAAAGCAAGCTTCCCTACATACTAACCTTCACATCCAACGGTGGAATTTGTGTTTAGAATTTTCAATCTTTTATTTTTAATTTCCTATTATAACGTATTTAAAACACCGAAAAAGCCATTTCTAACACTCGTTTTCCCATCATTCAACCTCTTATTCTTTGCTAAGTTTATCTAACTACTTCATAGCACTAAAAATTATCCTAATCCATCACCTTAATTATTATTGAACATAATTATCATTTTTGTAAGCTGTTTATTATTCTATTTATACTTAAAATAAAGTTAAGGATGTTACAACTCAAACACATAAAATCATTTCTTTTACAAATATTCATATCACAAACCCACAAACACATATTCACTTAGTCATAGTAATATTTATAGTGAAGATTAGAAAATTATTTTTAGAAATAGTAATAGTAATAGTAATATAAGGATTAAGAAAGTTTAGAGTAGATGATGGGTGTCTTAACAAAAATTCACTTCCAATCAAAACAAAGAGTATAAAGAAGAAATGGAAACAAAAGATAAGAAAATACCTAAAATGCTAAGAAGAGAAGAACACACAAGCAATACTCTAAGACTCCACCTAAAATGCTGGTTGCCTCTTATCCTATGTTCTCAACGGTTTTGACTTAGAGAAAGGGAGAAAATTTTTGTGTTCCTATTAATAGAGATGAGGCAAAATCTAAGGTCTCATATGTGGGGGGGGGGGGGGTGTGGAGGCTACGTCTAGAGGGACTTGGCTTTTTTTTTGAGTGAATGTAGCTCCCATGAGCAGGGCCGGTCCTAGCACTTTCTAATCCCTGAGCGAAATAAAATATATGAGACCCCTAATATATTAAAAAAAGTTAAGTATGTGAAATTTTTAAGCTAAAATTTGATTAAAAATTAGAAAGTCGTGAAATTTTTAAGAGCGAAATAAGTATGAGAATTCAGTATATAAAAAGAAATAATGTAAAATTTATACATCAATATTTAAACAAATATAAGAACACATTCAAATTATAACCTTGTAAAATATATTTTATTTTCTTATTCAATTATTGTTGGCTCTTAAAAATTTTAAATTACAAAATGGATAGTAGTTTTTTTATATATTTTTATGGGGCCCGACCTTGGGCCCTAGGCGGTCTCCCCATGGGCCTATCCCTAGGGCTAGCCCTGCCTGTAACACCCTATAATTAATTACCCTTAATTCCCCTTATATTAAAAATATGAGCTTAAAATTTCCTTTTTAATTTATGAAATTCAACCGTCAAACGGACGGAGTTTCGTCTGTTTTTCGGACTTTTCTAAATCTTCAACCTGATAAACACATTTATCTAATATCAACAATAGCCAGCCGGGCTCAAATATAAATATATATGCATCACATAGTTGCCCCATGGGCTCAAGTGTAAATCATCAGCATCAGTTTGTCAGAGTGCCAGCAAAAATGTAAAGTATGCAAATCAAGAGACCATAACAGCAACTATGCCCAAAAATGAATCATAAACCATGCACAAAAGAAACTATCCTAAGCCTCTCTCAAAAAGCATATACATCCCATAAACATCAAATAATACGGAGGCTTAGGCTAAAATAAATGTGTCTAAATCCCAACCCTACTCTCCCTGTGAGGGAGAGTAATCCTGCTCGGCCAATCCTGGTGTATACTCCAACTCAGTACCTGAAAAATGGTAAGGAGGTGAGTATTACACAATAAAATAGGGAAGCAGTTTCTATCATGCTATACTGAACCACCAGGCCAAACACATATAATCATATAGTGCATATAAACCAATTAAGCATTCCCAAAATAATTCAATTATTTTAATGTCCATAATAAGATTAGTTCTTTCATGGTTTTAAATGTCATTATTTCACACATTTCCCAAAATATACAAGTTGACACAGTTCTCAATCACATGAGTTTAACATCACAATTCTTTCCTTGCACCATTCATTGTTCATTTTCCACACATAATTTTCCATTTGATTATCACATATGACTTTCTCGTCAAGTCTTTCGATTCTCCATGAATCTCTCTTCTCTTTACATACACTTTAATTTTCTCATAACATTGAAGATTTATTCACGTGGATCCATCATTGCGTACAGTCCCACAACCCAGACAACGTCTTACAGCTGCGCCCTATGGCGTCTTACACGATCTATGCGTACAGTCCCACAACCCGGACAACGCCTTACAAGATCTGGATCGCACAAGTCTACGCGTACAGTCCCACAACCCGGACAACGTCTTACAAGACATTAAATCAAACCAGTCGGTGCGTACAGTCCCACAACCCGGACAACGTCTTACACGACATCAAATCAAATCGGTCGATGCGTACAGTCCCACAACCCAGACAACGTCTTACACGACCTCAAACTGAACCAGTCGATGCGTACAGTCCCACAACCCGGACAACGTCTTACACGACTTGATTCACACCAGTCTAAGCGTACAGTCCCACAACCCGGACAACGTCTTACAAGACATGGTTCACACCTTCTTTTTTCATTAAGTCCTTGAATTCCATTTTCAATATTAATACTTGTAATCATTCTCATAGATTCATCAATTTAAACATCTAATTATATTTTCAAGGTTCCAAGATTCATTTACATCAATTCCCTGCATCATATTATTATCATTCCTCAATTCTAGGGCTCAACATAATTTAACAAAATAACAACCACAAAGCCAAACATCATAGTCACATTTAGGCACAACATAACAACTCAACATACTCTTTATACTTAGTCACACTTTAATTTAATATTAACTACCCTAGGGTTCTTAATCCTATTAACAAATATCTCCTAACAATCCAATATATACAAAATATAACCTACCCCCTAGAGTATTTAAAATAAATAGTAAGTCCTTGAACCATATTTTTGGACTATGAGTGATTTTGGAAAAGCATGAGAAGGCATTGAAAGAGATGCTAGAAATCATATACATGCTGTCCAAAAATGCATGAGTCCAAAGAATTAGTAGAATATGGTTTAAGTGAGAAATGGTGATTTTAGAAAGTTAGGTGATGAATGAATAATTTGGAAATGAATTTTTTTTATGATTTAAGTATGAAATTTAAATAATTATAATGCTGTCCAAAATTTGTTTAAAAAGTTTTAAGACTTAAGATACATATATTTGATGTTTAGAAAGTGAAATTTTATGAAGTTATTTGTTAAACAAAATTTTTATGTTGATTTTATTTGGATATTAGAAATGTGTTTATATGTTGTTCAAGATTTGTTAGTCGTGAGAAGTGGTAGAAAAATATTGTTTTTATTGAGATACGTTCATGATGAATAAATTGTTACTTATGCTAGAGTTATGTAAAAGGATTTTCTTTGAGTGTTATTGAGTAAAATTGCATGAGTATTTGAAGTTGTCCAAAAATGTATGCAAGTGATTTATGTGTTTGAAAGTGAGTTGTGTAACATCTGCCTTGGTCACCAAGTAGCTTTGCTTAGTCACCAAGTTGTTTCACTAGGTCACCAAGTAGCTTTGCTTAGTCACCAAGTTGCATGCCTTATAGTCAAACTAGTGACATCATCAAGATGACCAAAGCATGACTTAAGAGGGGAAAGAAAAATAAAAGAAAAAGAAATAGGAAGGAACAAGGAAGGATCCGTGGGGAGGAACCAAGGCCAAGGAAATTGCAACCAAGCCCCCCATGCAAACCCTTGATGGCAAATAAGAAAAGTGAAGGAGAATAAAGAAGGGACCAAAACCGTGTGAGGGAGAGAGTGAGTTGTTTCATTCTTCATTCATCCATCTTCACCATTTCTTCTTTTCTCATCAACACAAACAACACCAACACCCACACACACTAACAAACCGTGAGGGAGTGATCAACACACCCACATCACTTGTTTCTATTCCTTCATTTCTTTCCAAGACCAAACACACACAACACTAAGAGAAAATCAAACTCTTAGTGAAAAAGAGAGAGATTGGCCGAATTGTAAGAGAGGAAGAACCAACACAAACTCTTCACAACCTAAGTGAAATCAAGACCAAGATAGTGAAGAAGAGAAGGAGAAAACCATGGACCTTAGAAAGAGAAAATGAACCGTGAGGAGAGGAGAGGAACCAAAGATATTGGACTTGATTCTTGAAAAGTTTTGATTAAATAAGAATTTTATTTAAAGATCTAAAAGTTTTAAACCTTTTTCTTTGATTCTTTTTCGTTTTCACACTTTTCTTCCAAGACTTTGATTTTTGTTTGAAAAAGTGTTGATGCATGTTTGTTTTTATGTTAGATCTAGTGATTTCCTTTAAATGCATGTTGATCTTTGAGCTTGATCTTGAAGCTTTTCTAAGAAAGTATTTTCTCTCATGATCTTGAGTTTCCTATTTGATTTCTTAAAAGTGTTTTGAAAAGGATTTGATTTTATGTTTTTATGAAAGGTTTTTCAAGGATCTAGTGTTGTGACTTCATGCATGTCACGATCTATGCTTGATCTATGATGTACTTGATGTTTGAGTTTATAATGTAAAGATATTTGAAATGATCGGACTTTTCTTGATGATTTTCCTTTATGATGGTCACGGTTTGATGTTGTTGTGAGTGAAAGCTTGATTTTCTTTTGCTTGATCTTTTGCATGTCATGATCTTGAAAGTTTAGTGATGAAAATAAAATTTTGTGATGTTGTGATTTTGTGTGATGAGCCACGGTTTGTATGCTTAGTAGAAAAGGATTAAGATTTTATTGAGTTTAGATAATGAATCCATGATCTCCATGAACTTTGAGTTGATTTTATGTGCTAGATGAGAAATCTAAATTGTTTAGAGACTTGTGTGATGCTCACGGTTTCATGTTGAAGAATGCATGCTAGGATTATGTTTTTACTTGCTTGATGGATTATATGAAATTGTTGTTGGATTTGGAGTTGTTTTAAAAGTCTTGAATCTTTGAAAATGCTTTTGGGAAAACCTAGTTAAGGTCACGGTTTGGACCTTAACTTTGGAGTTAAATTTCTTTGAATGAGTATATGTATTCATGCCATGAAACTATATGTGATTTGTGAAGTTATGATGTATTCGGTTTCAACATGATTAGGCATTTTAAGATGAAGTTTTGCTAAGATGGGAAATTGATTAAGTGGAAGATTAATGAAATTATGTTTAAGTATTTATGTGATGCATGATTCGGTTTGTGTATGAGTTTGATTTCCTTATTTTATTTAGTTATATGTGTAAATGAGTATGGGAACATATTGTGCTTGATTGGATTTGATGACTTGTGATTATGTAATGTTTGAAATAAATGAGTGTTTGTTTGATTTGTTCTATTTGAATATCATGTTGTCCACATTCGGTTTTAAGTGTTTGAATTTGAGAAAGTGTTGGTTTAAGTGTTTATTTGATTGTTCTTAAGATGCTTGATTTGGTTATGGATTTGAGTTGATTTTGAATGATGGAAAATGAATTTAAAACATAGGACATGATGCTGTCCAGAATTTTCTAAGTTATATTTCTTGTTTTAAAGTGTTTTCAAAGTGTTTTAAAGTCGATTTTTTATGGGTATTTGATCTAAGACAAAGTTGGTTTGAAAAGTGCGATTTTTCGGTGTTTTCGAAGTTAACTCATTGCTGTCCAAGAGGGACCAGCAAAGAAACCTTTAACTTAAATTGATTCATTTGATTCTTTTCTCATGATTTTAAAGTATAAAAGTTAGTGTTTGATTTTGGACAAGTTTGAGTAAAAGAATTGATGTTTTGATTTTAAATAAAGACGAAAGTTTGGATTTTTCTTAAGTTTCTTTGAGAATAATTCTAAGAGTGATATTTAAATAAAGTTAAATACTCACATGTCTATCTTATGGGACTTGAAAGAAGTTGGAGTCGGGCAGACGAGGAAGGAAACAGATCGTTCGGAACTCATTGAATTGGTAACTGCGAACCCAGGTGAGAGAGAAGTTATCCTAAGACGCTTTGGTGTCTAGTGAGTATGCTAGGACACTCTGTACTCTCTCAAAGTCAGAGTAAAGGTCTATTGTAGCTAGTAGTATACCCGATAAATTGTGTGCTTGTTTGTATCGTGGTATACGAAGACTCAGACCTATACCATTTCATGGTATTGATTGATTGATATATTTGTTTATGTTGAGAAATATTGTTGCTTATATTGTCATTGCATGAGCATGATGCATCATCCCGCGATATAAGATAAGAATAGAAAAGAAATAGAAGACTATAAGGAATTCCCCGACGATTAGAGCGAGATTCTAAGGGATGGAACACGCGCTACGGAACCGGATGATGCTGATGCGCCGAGTACGTGGATCGAGCTGACGATGTGATTATGACGACGATGCTTTGAACGTGGACGAAATGACTGTGGATTTCTACAAAGAGTGTTTCCACATGGTCGTAGCCATGTGTTGAGATGGTTTCCACATGGTCGTAGCCATGTGTTGAGATGATTTCCATATGGTCGTAGCCATATGTTGAGATAGCCTCCCTATGGTCGTAGCCATATATTGAGAGCGAGTTGAGATAGGTCGGAGCCTATCTATCAATGATTGATGGATATCCCGCATATGGTCGGAGCCATATGCCGATGGTGATTCTGAGTGGGTCGTAGCCCGTCAGAATGATGATTGATATTCCGACTATAGTCGTCGCTATATGTCGATGATAATTCTGAATGGGTTGTAGCCCGTCAGAAAGATTGTGGATATCCCGCATACTGGTCGGAGCCGTATCCCGAAAATGATTCAAGATGGGTCGGAGCCCGTCGGACTTAGTGGTCGAGTCCCACAGAAGCAATCCGCATATGGTCGGAGCTGTATGGCGGAGATGACTTAGGATGGGTCGACGTTAGAACGAATAAGTATAACCTCACAACTCGAAACCCTAACCCGAAGTAGTGGAGAGGAAGATACACCTGAATTACCCTTGTGGTGTTCAGCTGGATGATTGAGATAGGGGACGACAATGACGGTGATTCTTCAAGAAGCCTTGAGAAGTCTGTCTAGGTGGGAAAAACCATAGGGGCCCTGGCTGAACCGGTCAGAGCTGGTCACTCAGTGGTGTGGACGAAGTACCACATGATCACTAGACAGAGGACTGACACCCCCTTGACCAAATTTATGTATTCATTTGTTTTGCCATCCAGTAAAAGCCGGTGTGGTTAGAGATCCTGTACTCCTGATTGCTTCCGAACTAGGTGGATGGATTCCGAGGAGATGTAGACCTGAACCCAAGACCATAAAGCCTGAATTTCCGATGTGATGGACCCGTGATATGTTGACAAAGAGACTCCGATCTTGCAAGACAAACTGATTAAGAGACTTCGACTTTGCGAGACGTCTGATTACGAGATTCCGTTAAGATAAGGATAAAATATTAGATAATGTGACGATTGCATTGCATTCCCATGCATCTTGCATAATTATCTGTTTGTACTATTTGTATTGTATGTTATGTTCTGGTATGCGTCGCTAGTGTAAATCCAAGAAGTCGATGGGAGTAATTCCATTCGGATAACTTACTCTCTCAACTTCTTGTGCACATGTGACGATGAACCTCTGGTTCTAAAGATGGCGGAGCTGGTGATGCTTCTCCTGGAAGAAGGACTTACTGATCGTGATGCGTTGACGAGAGGGCTACTGCTGGACGACGGAGATTGCTTTTGAAGACTTACGTTGCGGATCAAGAGGGGACGCTGTTTAGTAGTTCTAATTAGGTTCCTGATGGACCCTTGCATGATATGTATATCAAGTGTACCCCTTATCTTTTGAAATGTTTTGATTAAGTAAATGCTTATGTATGAATGGCACCGCTGATCTATGGTGACCACTTTTAAAAAGAATCTTTAAGACCTGTTTTTAAACTGTTTTCCGAAAGACTGTCGTAATCAGACAGATAACCGTTTTAAGTAAATCAATCATGTTTTCTATAAGTGAAATGTTTTACCTATCTGTTGAAAGTAAGTTTTCAATATTAAACTATTTCCAGAAACTTGGGCAAACGTTTTTGAGAAAAAAAAGGGGTTTTGAAAGTAATACCTTGTTTTGGGAAACTTGACCGATGAGTTTTATTCTTGTTTACAAAAAAAAAATCCCTGTTTTTCATGAAAGAATTAAGTAGTAGTTTAAAGTGTTGTTTTCGAGTTTTCCAAATCGGGGTGTTACACTTGGTGGTATCAGAGCAATGGTTGTCCATGTGGCCTGAACATGGCCTTACATGTTCTCTGTTGTGTGATCTCTAGATATGTTTAGGTTGTGTGATTAGATGCGTTAGTAGGTATATTGAATCGTTAGTGTGTTAATGAATATAGTTTACGATGTCTGGAAGAGGAAGAGGTAGGCATGCTCCTGAAGCAGCTCGGAACACCGAGGATATGCTACACGATCTGACTGCTGCAGTTCTGGGCATGAGTGAGAATCTTAATATGATACATCAACAAGCCCAGTAGAACAACCAAAACCAAAACTTAGGACCTCAGGAATATAGAGGATTAGATGAGTTTTGTAGGAGGAACCCTAAGGAATTCGCCGGTGGATATGCGTAGGATAACGCTAACGAATGGATTAGGGAGTTAGAAAAGATCTTCACCGCTATGCAATGCACCGATGCTCAGAAGGTAACCTACACGGTCTATATGCTAACCAAGGAGGCATCTGACTGGTGGGAGAACACTAGGCAAGTCATGGAGGTTCAACAGCAAGTTGTTATTTGGGACTCCTTCAAACAAAGATTCTTGGAGAAGTATTTTCCTATCGATATGAAGTTGAAGAAGGAAATAGAGTTCATGCACCTTACTCAAGGATATATGTCGGTCGGCGAGTCTGCTGCGAAATTCGAGGAACTGGTGAAGTACGTACCGCACTACAATCAACCCGGAAACGATCAGTCGAAGTGCGCGAAATTTCTAGATGGACTTAAGACTGAGATTAAGATGGATTTTATACATATGGGGATCGATAGCTTCCCGCTCTTAGTGAGCAGATGCAGAATCTATGAGGATGGACTCGAGGTGAAGAACACGGGCAATAAGACTGTTGTACCCTCGAGTTCCCATGGACCAATGAGGAACACCCCCAATTACCAGAATGTGAGGCAAGGAACCCAGCATGGGCGAGGACCCTACGATCGATCTGGAGGAAGAAGGGATAATCAGTATAGAGGATCGTGGTTCCGAAGGAACAACAATCGCAACAATGGCAACCGGGGCAATAGGAGCGCCAACACTTGGAGCCACAATGGAAGTAGGAATCACTACAACAATAACCCTACTGATAGGAACTCTGAAACATCACCACCCTTCTGTACCCGATGCCGTAGATGCCACTTCGGTAATGAGTGTAACCCTAAACCCGTTTGTTTCATTTGTCAAGAGTCTGGTCACTATGCGAGGCAATGCCCCAACCCAAGGAAAGGGAATGATGCTAGAAATGCTGCGAGGCCACAAACTAGGGGAAAGGTGTTTACGATGAACGGTGTAGAGGCTTCAAACCACGATGGTCTCATCCAAGGTACATGTCTTATACGTGAGAATTCCTTAAATGTGTTGTATGATTCGGGTGCCACACACTCTTTTATATCAAATGATGTTGTGAGTAGATTTCACTTAATGGTAGCTTCTCTACCATATGATTTGATTGTGTTTACCCCTACTAGTGACCCGGTCACAGTTTCAAATTTTTGCCCTAAGTGTTCGGTAGTGATAGATGATAGAACTTTCCCCACTGACCTGATAACATTACCCTTATCCCAAATCGATGTTATCTTAGGAATGGACTGGTTATCCGCTAACCATGTTCAGTTGAATTGTTTCACTAAAACCTTATCTTTTGAAAACCCTGACGAACCCTTACCGAAGCACATAACTGCCAATCAAGTCATGGCTTCTCTGAAAGAGGGAGCCCATGTATACATGATCTCAACTTCTTTGGACGTCGATGTGGACAATCACATTCAAGAACTGCCTGTAGTTCGGGACTTCCCAGAAGTATTCCTTGACGATATTCCTGGACTACCACCTGTTCGAGAGGTCGAGTTTTCAATCGATGTGATACCGGGGACTGGACCAATCTCTAGAGCACCCTATCGAATGGCACCAGTGGAGCTAGCTGAGCTGAAAAAGCAGATCGAGGAGTTGACGGAGAAGCAACTCATCAGGCCAAGTGTGTCACCATGGGGAGCTCCAGTTTTGCTAGTAAAGAAGAAGGATGGTAGTATGAGGTTGTGTGTCGACTATCGCCAGCTGAATAAGGTGACCATCAAAAACAAGTACCCTCTGCCACAGATAGATGATTTGATGGATCAATTGAGAGGAGCCGCGGTGTTTTCAAAGATCGACCTTCGGTCGGGATATCACCAGATTCGAGTAAAGGAAGATGACATTCCGAAGACTGCATTTAGGACCAGATATGGACATTTCGAGTATTTAGTCATGCCATTCGGAGTGACTAATTCTCCTGAAGTGTTTATGGACTACATGAACAGGATCTTTCAACCCTACTTAGATTCGTTCGTGGTAGTATTCATAGACGATATCCTCATTTATTCCAAGGACAAGAAGGAACACGAGGAACATTTGAGGATAGTTCTGCAAATTTTAAAGGAAAAATAGTTGTATGCGAAGCTTTCGAAGTGCGAGTTTTGGTTGGAAGAAGTAAATTTCTTGGGTCATGTAATTTCAAGGGAAGGAATAGCGGTAGATCCGACCAAAGTAAAGACGGTTTTGGATTGGAAAGTGCCGACGACGGTCACGGAGATTCGAAGTTTTCTTGGTTTGGCAGGATATTATAGGCGTTTCATCGAAGGATTTTCAAGATTATCCTTGCCAATGACGAAGCTAACAAGGAAGGGACAGCCGTTTGTGTGGACCACGAAGTGTGAAGAAAGTTTTCAGGAGTTAAAGAGGAGATTGACTACAACCCTAGTGCTTATTATACCTGACCCTGAGAAGAATTTCAGTGTTTACTGCGATGCGTCGAAGCAAGGTCTAGGTTGCGTCCTGATGCAAGAGCGAAAGGTTGTAGCTTACGCCTCTAGACAACTGAAGGTTTACGAGCAAAATTACCCAACTCACGACTTGGAGTTAGCTGCGGTGGTTTTTGCTCTAAAGATATGGCGACATTACCTCTACGGAGCAAGGATCGAAGTGTTCAGTGATCACAAGAGTCTTAAGTACCTCTTTGATCAAAAGGAGTTAAAAATGAGACAAAGGCGATGGATGGAATTTTTGAAGGACTACGACTTCGAGCTACAGTACCACCCGGGGAAAGCGAACGTGGTAGCAGACGCTTTGAGTAGGAAATCTCTTCATATGTCTGCGATGATGGTGAAAGAGATGGAGTTAATCGAGAGATTCAGAGATATGAACTTGGATGTCAGGATGAATCCGGGAAGTATGATTTTGGGAATGTTGGTTGTATCGAACGAATTTATGGAACAAGTCAAGGAAGGTCAATCAAATGATCCGGAGTTACAAGCAAAGAAGCAGTTGGTCACTGAAGGAAAAGAGACCGAGTTTCAAGTAGGAACTGATGGAGTGTTGAAGTATAAGGATCGGATTTGTGGGCCGCAAGACAAAGAAATGAGGGAGATGATTTTAGAAGAAGCTCATAAGAGTAAGTTGAGTATCCATCCCGGAGCAACCAAAATGTACCGAGACTTGAAAAGGATGTTTTGGTGATCTGGTATGAAAAGAGAAGTAGCGGAGTATGTGTCGAGGTGTCTAGTGTGTCAGAAAGCTAAGATTGAGCACAAGAAACCTGGCGGAGTGTTACAACCATTGGAAATTCCAAGTTGGAAATGGGACAGTATTTCCATGGATTTTGTAACTGCTTTGCCTAAGACCCGAAGAGAATTTGACGCTATCTGGGTAATTGTTGATCGATTAACCAAGAGCGCTCATTTCCTACCTGTAAATGTGAAGTATCCGTTGGAGAAACTAGCAACCATCTATGCAATGAGATAGTGAGACTCCATGGAGTACCTTCAAACATCATATCAGACAGAGATCCGAGATTTGTTTCAAAGTTTTGGAACAGTCTACATGCTGCACTTGGAACAAGACTCCAGTTGAGTTCGGCTTATCATCCTCAGACGGACGGACAATCGGAAAGGACCATTCAATCACTGGAGGATCTTCTTAGAGCTTGTGTTCTGGAACAAGCAGGAGAATGGGACACCCTATTGCCACTGATTGAGTTCACGTACAACAACAGCTATCACTCAAGCATAGGGATGGCTCCTTATGAGGCCTTGTATGGAAGGAAGTGCAGAACGCCGTTATGTTGGTTTGAAACTGGGGAAAATCTCATCCTAGGTCCAAAAATAGTTCAACAAACAACAAAAAAGATTAAAATGATTCAGGAAAAGATGAGAAGTGCGCAAAGCCGACAGAAAAGTTACTATGATCAGAGAAGAACTCCTATCGAGTTTAAGGAAGGCGACCATGTATTCATGCGAGTAGTACCAACTACTGGGATTGGCAGAGTGCTTAAAACCCGAAAACTCACCCCAAAATTCATAGGACCTTACCAAATCTTGAAACGTGTAGGACCAGTAGCTTATGAAATAGCCTTACCCCCAATGTTTTCCAACCTACACAATGTCTTTCATGTGTCACAACTTAGGAAGTACATTGGTGATTCTTCTCACATCATCGAACCCGACTCTATACAACTCAAGGAGAATCTAACGTACGAGACTTTTCCCTTAAGGATAGACGGCCGGAGTATAAAGACTCTTCGAGGAAAGGATATTCCTCTAGTTAAGGTTATTTGGGATTCTGTGAATGGTGAAAATGCTACTTGGGAGCGTGAGAGTAGCATGAGGGATTCGTACCCTCACTTGTTCGAAACAGGTACGCCATTTCTCGAGGACGAGAAATTTCTAAGTTGGGGAGGATGTAACATCTGCCTATTGACTCACTTCTACAAGTCCCTAATCAAGAAAATTATTTTAACCTAATTGATTTAAGAAATTAATTTAAAAAGAGTTTTGATTTCATGATGGGTTTTTATGCTTGAAATTTAATTTATGTGTGTTGTGATTTTGTGTTTGATTTCTTAAGGTTTTAATTAAGATTTTGTTTTCCTAAATTCATGCATATGATTTTAAGATGGAAAATTATTTTCTCTAAGTTTCAAAAATCAAAGTCCAATCGTCTTGGTCTAGAGTTATCCCTAGAAACCCTAATTAGTATCCTAATCTTCGATTAAACCTTAATCGAGCTCTTAATCCTTGATTAAGAACTTAATCACTCTCTTAAACCCTAAATCATCAAGGTTAATGAGCTAACCTAGAATTGATTTTCCTTAAACCTATGATTAAGTTTTTGATTTAGCACCTTAATCCTTGATTAAGCCCTAATCACTAAGGATTAGTGGACTAAACCTAGATTAATTTTCCTAATCCTACCCTAATCACGATTAGAACCTAATTAGTGCCTTAAACCTAATTAAGCTAATCTAATCCTACCCTAATCACCTATGGCCGAATGCCTAGGTGCATTCCTTGGTCACCAAGTTGTTTCACTAGGTCACCCAGTAGCTTTGCTTAGTCACCAAGTTGCATGCCTTATAGTCAAACTAGTGACATCATCAAGATGACCAAAGCATGACTTAAGAGGGGAAGGAAAAGTAAAAGAAAAAGAAATAGGAAGGAACAAGGAAGGATCCGTGGGGAGGAACCAAGGCCAAGGAAATTGCAACCAAGCCCCCCATGCAAACCCTTGATGGCAAATAAGAAAAGTGAAGGAGAATAAAGAAGGGACCAAAACCGTGTGAGGGAGAGAGTGAGTTGTTTCATTCTTCATTCATCCATCTTCACCATTTCTTCTTTTCTCATCAACACAAACAACACCAACACCCACACACACTAACAAACCGTGAGGGAGTGATCAACACACCCACATCACTTGTTTCTATTCCTTCATTTCTTTCCAAGACCAAACACACACAACACTAAGAGAAAATCAAACTCTTAGTGAAAAAGAGAGAGAGTGGCCGAATTGTAAGAGAGGAAGAACCAACCCAAACTCTTCACAACCTAAGTGAAATCAAGACCAAGATAGTGAAGAAGAGAAGGAGAAAACCATGGACCTTAGAAAGATAAAATGAACCGTGAGGAGAGGAGAGGAACCAAAGATATTGGACTTGATTCTTGAAAAGTTTTGATTAAGTAAGAATTTTATTTCAAGATCTAAAAGTTTTAAACCTTTTTCTTTGATTCTTCTTCGTTTTCACACTTTTCTTCCAAGACTTTGATTTTTGTTTGAAAAAGTGTTGATCCATGTTTGTTTTTATGTTAGATATAGTGATTTCCTTTACATGCATGTTGATCTTTGAGCTTGATCTTGAAGCTTTGCTAAGAAAGTATTTTCTCTCATGATCTTGAGTTTCCTATTTGATTTCTTAAAAGTGTTTTGAAAAGGATTTGATTTTAAGTTTTTATGAAAGGTTTTTCAAGGATCTAGTGTTGTGACTTCATGCATGCCACGATCTATGCTTGATCTATGATGTACTTGATGTTTGAGTTTATAATGTAAAGATCTTTGAAATGATCGGACTTTTCTTGATGATTTTCCTTTATGATGGTCACGGTTTGATGTTGTTGTGAGTGAAAGCTTGATTTTCTTTTGGTTGATCTTTTGCATGTCATGATCTTGAAAGTTTAGTGATGAAAATAAAATTTTGTGATGTTGCGATTTTGTGTGATGAGCCACGGTTTGTATGCTTAATAGAAAAGGATTAAGATTTTATTGAGTTTAGATAATGAATCCATGATCTCCATGAACTTTGAGTTGATTTTATGTGCTAGATGAGAAATCTAAATTGTTTAGAGACTTGTGTGATGCTCACGGTTTCATGTAGAAGAATGCATGCTAGGATTATGTTTTTACTTGCTTGATGGATTATATGAAATTGTTGTTGGATTTGGAGTTGTTTTAAAAGTCTTGAATCTTTGAAAATGTTTTTGGGAAAACCTAGTTAAGGTCACGGTTTGGACCTTAACTTTGGAGTTAAATTTCTTTGAATGAGTATATGTATTCATGCCATGAAACTATATGTGATTTGTGAAGTTAAATTGCTCTAATACCACTTGTTGGAAACCAACAAGCGCGCTTAGCAATTACTAGAGGGGGGTGAATAGTAATCTGAATGCAAAAGTGACTAATTTTCAAATGCAATTAAGATGTAATTGATTTCGTGCAGATTTTACAGAAACAGATCAAGAACACTCGAGTATTTTACAGACTACTCGAGTAAAATAGCAAGAACACTCGAGTCTTCTGAAGAATACTCGAGTAAATCGTGCAGAGTGCAGAAAAGAGTTTTTGTGACATTTGCACTTTAAATCAATACGAGTATAACCAGTCCAGAGCAGATTAATAGATGAGTAGTAAGCAATTAAATAAAGCTAAAACAACTTAAAAACACCCTAATTGCTGCGGAATCACTACTCTAATTAAAAAGCCCCTTTTTGAGAAACTTAGGTTTGGTTTTTACGTGAATGAAAAGAAAGCAATGAAAAGAGGACTCCACCAATTTTATACTGGTTCACTCTCTTTTAAGAGAGCTAATCCAGTCCCCTAAGAACCTTAGGAGTGTCTACTAAAATCAAATTGTTAGAAATATTACAAGGGATATTGAGATGCCTCACTCAACCTAACCCTTCCAAGAGTGTACCAAACTCTTGAATTTCTACCCCAATTTGAAGTTTGGTGATGAAGACTCCTTCTTCTCAAGCTCCTTGAAACCTTCAAGTGCTCCACCAAGCTAAGAACCTCTTAGACTTTGCTTGAGAACCTCTCAAGACATGGATGAACCTAAGACCCACTTAGGTACACTTGGTTCCCAACCAAGATTTTGGAACAAGGTATGAAAGTGTGTATGGAGAAATACAACAAATGATTTCTACACCAATTAAGCACAATCTCTAACTCTTTGAACAAATAATGACAATGAATGAATTGGTTGAGTTAGAGAATTTTCACTTGAGAGAGAGAATGCGCAAAGAGAATGTTTGGCTTATGTCTTGTTAATGTTCTTGTTGTCTAGTACAAGGGCAATCAATTCTGATATATGGAAGAGGGAATGAGAGAGTAAGACAAACTTTTTCATGCCATTTTTGCCCTCTTCCAACGGTTAAAAATTTGCTGTCAGAACCAAAATACTCGAGTATTTTTGACACTACTCGAGTCTTTTGCTCATCTTTCAATAGAAATGCCCATGTACTGAACTAACGGTCAAATCTCTGATTGAGGCTGAAATACTCGAGTCTTTTGGAAACTACTCGAGTCTTTTGATACTCGAGTAACTTTCAGATTACTCGAGTCTTTTGCCCAGAGATTATAAAAATTAAGTTTTTCAAAGATTAATTTCAATTCTCTTCTCAAGGAATAATTTTATGTAATCCCAACCTTTTTCATGCATTAAAATTATTTATCCTAGGATGAGATTATTTCCTAAGGCACCCACTCTCAATTATAGAAATAAAATTACAATTAAAATAAAATAGAGAATGACTAGCTAATTTGATGCACTAGATCTTCTTGACTTGGTGAGCTTGAATTCTTCCTTTAAATCCATGATCTAATTATATTGTCATCATCAAAATAAATCCACCTCATTGGAGACTTGATTCTACAATCTCCCCCTTTTTGATGATGACAAAATAATTAAACTGTTCCATCACTTTTGAGAGCTCCCCCTCAATATAGGAACCTATAAAACCTGTCTATCCAGAGAATTCCAAGCACAACATAATATCATAATAATCATAGTCAAGTGCACACTATATACTTGGTATCAGAGCGAGAGCATATATAATATCAGAGTAAAAAAAAATGTGCTTGCTCTCATGCCTCTTTTCTCCCCCTTTTTGTCATAATCAAAAAGATATCATTTGGAAACGGAGGAGATAAGAAGGATACCAATAACGAAAACTCCCCCGAAATATAAGCAAGATAAAAAATCATGACTATCGGAGAACATAAAACATGTGAAAACCAATGAAGATTAGAGCATAAAATAAATCAAAAGACATCATATCATAAAACATCATAAAAACTAAATCCGAGTTTTAAATGAAAAGGACAACATCATAAAAGCTGAGAAATACCCACGCAGGGGTTACAGAAAGCAAACTAATTCCCAAAATAAAAAAAAAATGAAAATCCATAAACGACATGACATAAAGACATGAAAGATCCCAAATGGAGTGCAAAGTTCGCAACAGCTCAAAACATGTCCGGCGCAGGAGGGTCAGTAGGAGGAAAGAATCGGCCAAACGCAGTCATCATATCATCAAACCGAGCATTCAGCTGAGCTGAATGCTGGTCCAACCTGGAGTAGATCATGGCTGACTGAACACCCATCTGTGACTCAAGTCTGCTAATACTGTTCTGCTGCTCAGTCAGTCGATGCTCGAAATCATCCAATCGAGCATCAAAATGAGTCATATAACCCTGGAATGCAGGACTGCTAAAATCGATATGATCAGCAGGTCCATCCTCATCTGCACCACCACCACCAGCCTCGTCAAACTCAGCCTTCTCCTGAGCCAACTGCTCAGCATCCAAACCTTGCTGAGCTGCAGCACGTTCAGCGGCCTCCTGAGCCTCTGTAACACCCTATCTTAACTAATATTCTAATTACCCAATTTAGTTAGTGACTTAAAAATTTCTTTTTAAAACCATTTTAACTTATAAAAAATCTCTGTCAAATCGGACAGAGTTTCCTTTGTTTTATGGACATCCCAAAAATAAGAGTTCGGCCTTGAAAACCTGTTTTAACATTGTTACATAATCAGCAGTATGCCAGCAGGGCAAAATACAAATCAGTTCATTACATTCGAGTACATCATCTCCAAAATAATAATAGTCAAGTTATAAAATAGTTTAATCTCCCCAAAAGACAAAACTTAAAATTTTTATACATCAAAAGCCAATGTTTTCATTCTCGGAATAACATAATATCACACCCCTAATATTCACACTCCACATTGTGGAGTGTGACCCTGCTCGGCCACGGCTAGTACATGCTCCGCTTCTATACCTGTAAAAATATAGCAAGAAGGGTAGCATTACACAGAACATAGAAATATAGCTTCTACAAAAGCATAGTAACAAACCAAGGACCTACCCTAACCCATTATACCCTATTCACATACTAAATTGCTTTCCTTTTATTAATTTCAACCTTTCCTTATCCTTTATATTACATACTTTCCTTATGCCGTTCTAGTCTTTCCTTTCCATTCCATTCTTTCGCACACCTTTCGGTGGATCTTATCACCATTTATTCGCACACCACAAGGGCGGGTCCTAATCACATTTACACACACCATATGGGCGGGTCCTTTTATATATTTCAATCCACTCCTTTCGAAGGGTCCATAACATACATCTATCCACTCCTCTATGGAGGGTCCATATACATACACATATCCACTCCTTTACGGAGGGTCCATTACATATATAATCACGCTCCCTTAGGGAGGGTCCATTTATATACACGCTCCGCTATGGAGGGTCCATTTATATACACGCTCTGCTATGGAGGGTGCATTTATATACTTTCACGCTCCACTTAGGGAGGGTCCATTTATATACACGCTCCGTTATGGAGGGTCCATTTATATACACGCTCCGCTATGGAGGGTCCATTTATATATTTTCACGCTCCACTTAGGGAGGGTCCATTCATATACACGCTCCGCTATGGAGGGTCCATTTATATATTTTCACGCTCCACTTAGGGAGGGTCCATTCATATACACGCTCCGTTATGGAGGGTCCATTTATATACTTTCACGCTCCACTTAGGGAGGGTCATTATCCATACTCCTTTCGGAGGGTCAATATCCATATTTCCACTCCGCTATGGAGGGTCATTATTCATTCATACATATTTCCACTTCCATTGGAAGGATCGTTCCTACTCATTCACATATTCGCACTCCCATTGGGAGGGTCGTTCATACACAGACTTACCATTTTCACATTCCTATATCCACACCTAAATAGGTGGGTCTTTCTCACAATATCAATATAGTTCCATTGTTCAATTATTCCACTCACTTTTTGAACCCATTCTCTATATAATTTCCATTCAATTGCATTACAAGTTTTAGCAATCTTCCCCCTTTTAGCCACAAATGCCCTTTCCGTTATTAATTCACTTTCCATACACATTTATTAATCACATTATTTATTTAGCACAACATCAACATTTTTCCCTAGCATACATTCATCATTTTCTCTTAGCACACATTTTTCTATACCTTCCATATTTATTATCCATCATCTTCCTAAATTAAAACAAATCTATCACTAACACTTTCCCTTTTCTTTTCCTACCTCTTAATTATCCCTATTTTGTCATATTTCATTTCTACCATAAATTTCCATATCTTTTCAAGTATACCACGAGTTTCTATTCATTTTCACTCTATTATCCACTCTTAATTCCTTTATAATTTCCTTATGATTCGTCAACTTAATTATTCTCATTACTCCCTAATTTAATATCTACTTAGTCCCTCATTCCCTTCTATCCATTATCATTTATATACTTGTTCTCCTACATTACACTAGCTTCCCTTTCTATTCCCTATTAATTATTTCATTTATTTCCATCATCAACTACCCTAAGGTTTTGTGCTCCACTCATTCACTACCCCTAGCCATCACTATAACTAAAGAGAATCTATTTCCAAAGCTAAGGTAATACGAACCCTCTTACCTTCCCAAAGAAAGATGATGACAACTTCAAGCTCTAGCCCAACGCCTTGAATTGAAGCTCCCTAGCTTGACTCCCTTATTCCTAGTTTCGAATCCACTTAGAGTGCTTGATAAGAAAGGGCTTAGGATGATGGAGCATGAGTATAAAGGGGTCTCCATGGTAGTGGAAGCTTGAGCAACTCAAGGAAGATGGGAGGGAGGCTCACGGTTTTAGGAGAGGAGGAGGAGGAGGGTTTGTGTTGATAGATTTCTTGCTTGGTTCTTGGTGAAATGATGAGTATGATGGTTACTTGGCTTGATATTTTGGGATTTATGTGATTGATGATGATTTATGCTTCTTGGACCAAGGAGAAGAGAAGGGTGGAGAGAGTGGAAGAAGGAGAAGAGGTGTTGGTGTTGGTGGTTTTGATGATGGTGATGGTGAAGCTTTGCCTTTGCTTCATGAGAGGAAAATGAAGAATGAAGTAGATGATGGGTGCTTTGTTCTTGGCCCCAAGAAGAGAAAGATGGAGAATGAATAGGGTGGGTGATGATTTTTTGTTGCTTTTGACCCCCAAATTCGTGTTTTCTTGCCTGAGGGGTTGGGGTGAGTGGTGGAGATTCAAAGGCTTCTCCAAGAAGCCAAATCGTGTGGCTGAAAATGGCATCAGTTGACCGCGCGTGCCTGAGCGCGGATTCTCGCGCTCGAGCGCGGGTTACGCACCAGCTGGTGCTGCTGATGCGGTCTGCGCACATGCTGGTGCTGGTGGGGCGAGTTGGTGCGCGTTCTGGTGCCACTAATGCGGGCTGGTGCGCCATTTCCATGGCTGGTGCGTGCAGGGCGCGCCTGGGCGAGCGGGTGGCGCTCCTGGGCAGTTTTTCTACTGATCTGGTGCATGATTTTCACCCTGGTGTGCCTAGGTGTGCACCGGTGCGCCTAGGCGTGCACCAGAAACTTGAAACTTCGATTCGCCGTAACTTTTTCGTTAACCGTCGGATCGGGTCCAAATTTTTAGACAAGCTTCTTAACCCCTTAAACTTCACATCCAACGGTGGAATTTATTTTCTTAGCATCCTATCATAAATTTCTAATTTTTTTCTTTTCGGTCGATTTCTAACATCGGAAATGCCGATTTAACTCCCGATTTCGCTTAGTTAATTTCGCTCCAAGCTACCATTGCCTTCTATACAACCCCTAGGACTTATATTTACTAGCAATTAATCTACCCATTCCCTACACTTTAAACCTATTAATTTATTAATTATGCTTGGAATTAAATTAGGGATGTTACAATTCTCCCCCACTTATTAGAATTTCGTCCCCGAAATTCCGTTCAATTCCTTCAATTGGAGAACCATCCCATTGGAAACTTTTTACAATTATATTCCTTAATTCCGTCGCTCCCGCTTGTCTACACCTCACTCTGTGGTTACCTCGACAAAGATCTCTAAAGTTTCGTAAATAAGCTCTCCCCCACTTATTGTGGGCATACCCCTTCGTACCCGTATACCCTTAAGTTCTTGTACTCAATGAGAGTACGAATTCTAATCAAGCTAACTGATTTTTGTGCGGCTCCTTCACACAATTGTTAAGATTGGTTTCTCTTACGTTTGTCCGTTCAGGGATCTTGGTGAGATCCCGGGGGTTTTGAGTTACCAGCACCTACACCGGTTCCCACGAAAACTAAAGGCGTCTTCCATGAAGTTTTACCTTATTCCCAAAGGATCTATGCTTGATTACACTACTATTGGCTGATAATATAGCTGGAGACTCTTATCCTTAAGCTTCGTTGTGGGTCTGGTACTCGATTAGGCGTAAGGAATTTTGGGAAGAACACCATTCAAGTTAGTGTCTATCCCACTAATGGATCTGTGTATTTGCAGAATTCCTATCACAATTAATTTCTCACTTTATTAAGAAGGTTTCCATGATATCGTCCGTTAATAGATGCAAAGATCGAGGCGACCAACCCCAATCTTACGTCCGTTAACAGCACATCATCGGCGGTTTTGCTGATAGCATCATCATTTAACAGATGTAGGATCAGAGTGGTCAGTTCTAACCTTACATTCTATTAAACAACGACATTATCACGGAGTTTGGTTACTTACTACTTGGCATTCAAAAACTTAGTACTTTATTCTTTCTGATTTCTCCCTTATATGTGGAGTTGTATCTATGTGTTTTTTTTCTTTTTTTTTAAAATTATACAGAGGTTAGGGGTCATGGCTCTAAGTAGCACACGCTTTTCTAGGTTTTCTCTAAAAAGGTTCCTGATCATCAAATATCTTCACTTAAGACCCTTAGGGTATTTCTAATTTGGAGCAACTCCATTTCCGTTCAAGTAATTAAGGGACACATATAAGCATGTGACTCAGTAATTAAACATCATCTCCCAGAGAGTATCAGAGACTCAGCGTTTACCTCAGTTCGGCTTGCCTGCATTCTCCGCTTCCTTCCCTTCCGAAGTGAGTACCTTTCCTCTCTGGATAGATCGTCTTGCACCTACTGGATGGGCTCTAGCTGTATTCACCTCTTTCTTCGTAGCATTCTTGGGACAATTAGCAGCATAGTGTTCGGGTTGTCCGCACACAAAACAACTAAAACTTCTTCTAGTCTGGATCCTAAACCAGCACTCTCCACCATGCTGCTTTCCACAATGTGAGCATGATGGAGGAGTATCCACAATAGTCTCACTCTTGCCCACAATTCTTAGGACTGCTGCCCTGTTGTGGGGAACAACATAAGGGCTTGATCTTTGAGTTGGCCCATCATTTCTGATTGGGCCACCTGCCTTCTGCCCACTCTTAACTTTCTCTTCCACTCTGTGCTTCCTACTCTTTTCATAAGTACTGGTCATATTAACCAGTTGGGACAGATTTGCAATGTTCTGATACTCAAAAGCCATCTTAATCTCCGAACGAAGTCCTGTCTCGAATTTGATGCATTTAGTCCTTTCATCAGCGTCTTTGTAGCTTCCGGCATATCGGATCAGGTCTTCAAACTTAGCAGCATACTCCCCGACGCTCATATCCCCTTGCACTAGTTGCAAAAAGGCGATCTCCTTTTCTCTGCGGACATCCTCAGGAAAATACTTTTCCAGAAATCGGATCTTAAAAAGATCCCAAGTAATTGCCTGATGTCCTGCTTCTAAACCCCTTCGCGTCTGATCCCACCAGTGCTCCGCTTCCCCTGCTAACATATATTGCGCCAGTACAATTCTTTTCTCATCCGGTGGTGCCATAGAGCGGAAAATCTTCTCGATCCCCTGAAGCTAGAGTTGTGCTCCATCAGGATTGAATCCTCCTTCAAACTTTTGAGGCTCGTTCTTTCTGAATCGGGCCATCCAATCGATCGCGGCCGGAGCTGGTTGTTGAAGGTTCAATGTTGTTGCTGCTGCTGCCGCTGCTGCTGCTATGTTTTCCGCCTGATTGCGATGCATTTGAGCGATATTCGCAGCGTGGGCCTGTTGCATTTGAGCCATATTCGTTGCCTGAGCTTGCTGCATTTGGACCATACTTTCCAGGATAGCAGCTATTCTGTCATTTTCTGCACGCCTTCCAACCATACTGACAAAATCCTGAACGGAACAACTAGTTAATACTTATACAACTAAATAACTACTTAACCATTCTAGCACTATAACTTAAACATTTGACTCTATACCGATTACTCGCTTGGTGAGTAACCATTGGAGTAACGTACAACTCCAAGGCCGAGGATTAAACTGCTCTGATACCAAAATGTAACACCCTATCTTAACTAATATTCTAATTACCCAATTTAGTTAGTGACTTAAAAATTTCTTTTTAAAACCATTTTAACTTATAAAAAATCTCTGTCAAATCGGACAGAGTTTCCTTTGTTTTATGGACATCCCAAAAATAAGAGTTCTGCCTTGAAAACCTGTTTTAACATTGTTACATAATCAGCAGTATGCCAGCAGGGCAAAATACAAATCAGTTCATTACATTCGAGTACATCATCTCCAAAATAATAATAGTCAAGTTATAAAATAGTTTAATCTCCCCAAAAGACAAAACTTAAAATTTTTATACATCAAAAGCCAAAGTTTTCATTCTCGGAATAACATAATATCACACCCCTAATATTCACACTCCACATTGTGGAGTGTGACCCTGCTCGGCCACGGCTAGTACATGCTCCGCTTCTGTACCTGTAAAAATATAGCAAGAAGGGTAGCATTACACAGAACTTAGAAATATAGCTTCTACAAAAGCATAGTAACAAACCAAGGACCTACCCTAACCCATTATACCCTATTCACATACTAAATTGCTTTCCTTTTATTAATTTCAACCTTTCCTTATCCTTTATATTACATACTTTCCTTATGCCGTTCTAGTCTTTCCTTTCCATTCCATTCTTTCGCACACCTTTCGGTGGGTCTTATCACCATTTATTCGCACACCACAAGGGCGGGTCCTAATCACATTTACACACACCATATGGGCGGGTCCTTTTATATATTTCAATCCACTCCTTTCGAAGGGTCCATAACATACATCTATCCACTCCTCTATGGAGGGTCCATATACATACACATATCCACTCCTTTACGGAGGGTCCATTACATATATAATCACGCTCCCTTAGGGAGGGTCCATTTATATACACGCTCCGCTATGGAGGGTCCATTTATATACACGCTCCGCTATGGAGGGTCCATTTATATACTTTCACGCTCCACTTATGGAGGGTCCATTTATATACACGCTCCGCTATGGAGGGTCCATTTATATATTTTCACGCTCCACTTAGGGAGGGTCCATTCATATACACGCTCCGCTATGGAGGGTCCATTTATATATTTTCACTCTCCACTTAGGGAGGGTCCATTCATATACACGCTCCGTTATGGAGGGTCCATTTATATACTTTCACGCTCCACTTAGGGAGGGTCATTATCCATACTCCTTTCGGAGGGTCAATATCCATATTTCCACTCCGCTATGGAGGGTCATTATTCATTCATACATATATATTTCCACTTCCATTGGAAGGATCGTTCCTACTCATTCACATATTCGCACTCCCATTGGGTGGGTCGTTCATACACAGACTTACCATTTTCACATTCCTATATCCACACCTAAATAGGTGGGTCTTTCTCACATTATCAATATAGTTCCATTGTTCAATTATTTCACTCACTTTGAACCCATTCTCTATATAATTTCCATTCAATTGCATTACAAGTTTTAGCACTCTTCCCCCTTTTAGCCACAAATGCCCTTTCCGTTATTAATTCACTTTCCATACACATTTATTAATCACATTATTTATTTAGCACAACATCAACATTTTTCCCTAGCATACATTCATCATTTTCTCTTAGAACACATTTTTCTATACCTTCCATATTTATTATCCATCATCTTCCTAAATTAAAACAAATCTATCACTAACACTTTCCCTTTTCTTTTCCTACCTCTTAATTATCCCTATTTTGTCATATTTCATTTCTACCATAAATTTCCATATCTTTTCAAGTATACCACGAGTTTCTATTCATTTTCACTCTATTATCCACTCTTAATTCCTTTATAATTTCCTTATGATTCGTCAACTTAATTATTCTCATTACTCCCTAATTTAATATCTACTTAGTCCCTCATTCCCTTCTATCCATTATCATTTATATACTTGTTCTCCTACATTACACTAGCTTCCCTTTCTATTCCCTATTAATTATTTCATTTATTTCCATCATCAACTACCCTAAGGTTTTGTGCTCCACTCATTCACTACCCCTAGCCATCACTATAACTAAAGAGAATCTATTTCCAAAGCTAAGGTAATACGAACCCTCTTACCTTCCCAAAGAAAGATGATGACAACTTCAAGCTCTAGCCCAACGCCTTGAATTTAAGCTCCCTAGCTTGACTCCCTTATTCCTAGTTTCGAATCCACTTAGAGTGCTTGCTAAAAAGGGCTTAGGATGATGGAGCATGAGCATAAAGGGGTCTCCATGGTAGTGGAAGCTTGAGCAACTCAAGGAAGATGGGAGGGAGGCTCACGGTTTTAGGAGAAGAGGAGGAGGAGGGTTTGTGTTGATAGATTTCTTGATTGGTTCTTGGTGAAATGATGAGTATGATGGTTACTTGGCTTGATATTTTGGGATTTATGTGATTGATGATGATTTATGCTTCTTGGACCAAGGAGAAGAGAAGGGTGGAGAGAGTGGAAGAAGGAGAAGAGGTGTTGGTGTTGGTGGTTTTGATGATGGTGATGGTGAAGCTTTGCCTTTGCTTCATGAGAGGAAAATGAAGAATGAAGTAGATGATGGGTGCTTTGTTCTTGGCCCCAAGAAGAGAAAGATGGAGAATGAATAGGGTGGGTGATGATTTTTTGTTGCTTTGACCCCCAAATTCGTGTTTTCTTGCCTGAGGGGTTGGGGTGAGTGGTGGAGATTCAAAGGCTTCTCCAAGAAGCCAAATCGTGTGGCTGAAAATGGCATCAGCTGACCGCGCACGCCTGAGCGCAGATTCTCGCGCTCGAGCGCGGGTTACGCACCAGCTGGTGATACTGATGCGGTCTGCGCGCGTGCTGGTTTTGGTGGTGCAAGTTGGTGCGCGTTCTGGTGCCATTGATGCGGGCTGGTGCGCCATTTCCATGGCTGGTGCGTGCAGGGCGCGCCTGGGCGAGCGGGAGGTGCGCCTGGGCGGTTTTTCTACTGATCTGGTGCATGATTTGCACCCTGGTGCGCCGAGGCGTGCACCTGTGCGCCTGGGCGTGCACCAGAAACTTGAAACTTCGATTCGCCGTAACTTTTTCGTTAACCGTCGGATCGGGTCCAAATTTTTAGACAAGCTTCTTAACCCCTTAAACTTCACATCCAACGGTGGAATTTATTTTCTTAGCATCCTATCATAAATTTCTAATTTTTTTCTTTTCGGTCGATTTCTAACATCGGAAATGCCGATTTAACTCCCGATTTCGCTTAGTTAATTTCGCTGCAAGCTACCATTGCCTTCTATACAACCCCTAGGACTTATATTTACTACTCACCTTGCTCCCAAAATTCTTTAAGCAATTAATCTACCTATTCCCTACACTTTAAACCTATTAATTTATTAATTATGCTTGGAATTAAATTAGGGATGTTACAGCCTCCATGGCTGCCACCTCATCCTGCCAATAATACCTCCCACCACGCAACCTCATCTTCATCTGGCGGAGTAGCCAATCATGAATCGCATGCAACTCCTCCGAAGGAGTAAAGGACTCCTCATCATCAGGAATAGGCACATTGAAGTGCTGGAGGAGTTTACAAACATGCATCGGGCAAGGCAAATTTTGAGAGGCTTTGGAGCTCCCTGCCTTCACTGTAACACCCCGATTTTCTTAATATAAAAATATATAGAAATAAAAGTTTTGAAAATAATTGAGGAACTTTAAAAGTAATTTTCCTTAACAATACATAAACCAGAGTTCGACACAACGGATACTTTAAAAAATTACATTTTAAAATTTAAGTTAGTACAAAATGTGGGGCACCCAATTACAATATAGAACATATGGACAAAGTCAGTTTCCTTTCTTCCGACTTGTTCCGCTGCGCACTCTGATCTCCAAGCCTCTTGAACTTGTACCTAAATTGTTATCCACTAAGGGTGAGATCTTTCACAGCACAGTGAATTAAAAGGACAGTATACAATTCATAATAAGGACATAAGAATAATAATCAAATCAAAGATAGCGTCAACAACATCCTATCGCACACACACTTCCCTTTTTATTCATAATTATTTTAGACTTCCATTATTCATTTTAATCCACTGTTCATTTACAACACTTTATCCCTTAACCATTTTCACTTTTCATTCCCTTTATTCCCTTAAACTATATATATATATATATATATGCTAATCCACAATCCACTTTCAGTCTCACCATTTAACAATTAAAACATTAAATCACAATTAGAACATATAGCACTTAGGTTGTTCAATAATCAATCTATAATCAATAACAAACAACAAATCAACAGAGAAGCAACAACCAGTCGACATACACAGGTATGTCTCAGAGTGCAGTAAAATAAATCATCTCCCTAGGGTTCTTCACTTCCTACTTTACCAATTTATCGAAAAGTCACTTAATATAAACATTTATAAAAATATCAAAGTTAAGAAAAATACAAGAACAACTCTAACCAATTACTTATTGCTACCTACACTCTAATTTAATTATTAATCCCAAATCCTATTATAAATTCCAACTACCCCTAACTCAAAGTGAGGAAAGAGTCCCCCCTTACCGGTTGAAGAGTAGAGGAGAAGGAGAGAGAGAGAGAGACAAAAAGCTCCACCAAGCTCTAGGGACACACTCCTAAGCTCCTAGTTCCTTGCTCCAATATCAATTTCTAGATCCCTTGATGATTGCCCAATTAAAAGAGAAAGATTGGGAAGTTAGGGTTTTGAATTTGGGAATTGGGGATTTGAGGGATTGAGAATGAAATTGGGGTTTTTGTTGGTAGAAAATCATGGAGAGTTGATGGGGAATGATTATGGGGTGGTGGATTGATGTTATTTGGTGCTAATTTGGTGATTGAGAAGGATTGGGGAAGAGAGGAGAAGAAGAACTCGAATGGGGAAAAAAACAATGGCTGCCACACACTAAAAATCGTGTTTTTAAGTCTGATCTGCAGTGGTTAATCGATTAACCACTTTGGTTAATCGATTAACTCGCTTAATTTACTAAGGGGCTAATCGATTAACTCATGTGTTAATCGAGTAATGCCGAAAGGTGCTCAAAATTTAATCGATTAACAGACCCATTAATCGATTAATGCACTACTTTTTCCTTTCTTTCAAGCCTTCTAAGAGTTCTAAGCCGATCCTAATGCACCCTAACTTGTCCGATCATAATACCACTATCTAAACACCTTCTAAACACCTCCTAACACACACAAAACATCACAATCATAAATCACAACAATAAACACACAATTCACATACATGAAAAGACGAACGAATCGACACTCCGAAATCTTGACTTAGCCTATTCTTAAACACTCGATCTAACTCGATCGATCTAAGCTATGTTCTATAACCACTCAACCCTAAAACCAACCACTCTCGAGGCATAATCAATAGGATCGAATCGATCCCGATTGCCTCACACATTCACTATGTTCTGGAACTCCATCGAAACATGTATTCGAGGGAATTCTCCGCACATAGACCTTAAAGTCTACCCTTTAACTCGAGGCTCTATCCTAGGATCCTTATCTACTCACTCTATCGAGATCAACACACTAAAAGCACTCACAAGGGCTTTGGAATTCCTTGGCACCCGTGCCTACATAAACCTACTTAATCAACCACAACCACAAACACACCAATCCAGGATCTAAATCGACACTCTTCGACTATAATCGACGACTCTAAGATACTTCCCTACCCAAACCTACGATGCTATCACATAATCAATACACACATACACGTAGGGACACAAACACAAACACTAACATCTAAGAATACACACGAACACACACACACACATATATATATAAACACATATCCTAACTTAACCTAATACCTATACCTATGCATACATACATATGAATATACACATACAAACACACACACATACATATACACGAGGATATAGTTACAAATACTAATATCTACGCAAAGATATATATTTACACAAATATATACGTATACTAGGAAAACGTTTACAAACACTTATACATATACATATTTAAATTCATCATGATAATAATATACATATAAGGAAATAGTTGAAATTCATCTTTCGCGTGTAAATAAGATATTTATAATTATAATTATTAGGTTAATAAAATGAGGATGTTACAATTCTCCCCCACTTAAAAGAATTTCGTCCCCGAAATTCATTCTTTGAAAAACATTTGAGAAGAATTGGAGGGAGGTTTCTGTAAAAATTGTTTCCTCAAAACCCCTTTAAAATTAACAAAATACTTAAAGTTTCAAAACCATTTAGTTTTCCATAGTAAAATCATAATAGTAAAAATAACGATTTCTCAGAATTTCTACAATCTTAAATTCTAGCCCTATGGGTGCTCCCCCACTTAGGCTTGCGTTGTCTTGGTAAACTTAGGTTCAGTGTAGAATGGTTCGACTCAACTGGTTCTGACTTTGGTTTTACTTAGTAGGTTCTAAACTTTCCTCATTCTCAGGTACCCTAAAAGTTGTTGGGTTTTCAACGAGATGAGGTAATCCTCTCATGGTTCACTTCTTCACTCATGCTTCCTCTTTCCAGAACTTGCATAAAAATCAATTAGAGGTTCCCTGATGATTCTCATGCCATGGTTAGGTTCTAACTTCAAGGTACTTTCTAGTCTTGGTGATCTACAACTATGAAGGTTATGGTTTGCAACTCCATATTCTTTTGATTGGGTTCTTTTGTTTGGGGTAGGCACAAATACTCTTACTCACAGTTCCACTCCGGCAACCTAGGTTTGAAAATTCACTAACTATTTGGTCTCTCTTAAATCTTGGAAGAATTGGAGAGTACTAGGATGTGTTACTTAGGGGTTAGTCATGTGTTGATTTGGGACTCAGGTTTTTGGTTTACTGTTTTCCCTTAAGGTACTCACTGGTCCATGGTAACCTAGCACACTTCCGAAATAGAGGACACAACTCTAATTCTTATGTGACAAGGCTCTAGGATACTTCACTCTATTTGGTTTCTTATTGAAAGGTCTTGATGGTTCCTTGGTTTCACAGTGTACTAAGTTCGTTAGTTTTCATTGGTGTTATGGTTCTCCTGTGGACTTTATGGGTGAAATTCAAATTGCAGAGCTTCCGAGAAATACCTTATAAAAATAAAGTAAAGAAAACAAAACTTTACACATAGGTGCATGAATATATTTATATATACAAACACAAATATGCCAGGAAAATATATATATATATATATACATACATACAAGTACATCATAAGAGTATTCACGCACACGCTATCATTCACATTTCCCAAAACTTAGTTTGAAAACTCTTTCCAAAATAATCCAAGAAAAAAATGGATATACATTTATACACAAACATAAACGTATAACGAAAATATAGATACGTATACCTAAGCATATCCTGAAAATACATATACATATATATACCTATGTGTTATAATTCCTATTTTAAAGGCTTAGTTCGAAAATCCTTTCAAAACCATTTCTAGAAAATACTTGGTAGACATACACACACACATATATATAGACACACTTAAACATAATTCAACTTAGTGTATCAACCTCCCGATTGAACTTAGATCCCTGGTTCCGCTTAGATAAAATCCTTTGCTTTTCATAATTTCGATTATTACCTTTCGGGGTTTAAGTTCAACCGATAGAACTTCACACTTTGTGTCCGTTTAGTGTTGAAGTCATCGAACTCAATTTAGTCGTGAGAACCAACCACAAGTTTAATATAAAAATTGTCACGGTTTTCTTAGATTTTAATCTAACCGATGCCAACTGAGTTACTTGGTTAGATTAGAATCGCGAAAATAAATTGTCTGATTTGGTGGTTCCACTCCCACTCCTTCGTTCGTTTACTTTAACACTAAATTAGTCCACATCCGAACACATTTCGAGGACCTCTTGATTGAATTCGAACCGTTTCCCAACTTAGGCAAAAAGTTTCTCTTATTCTTTCAAATTTCCAATTGGAATAGTTCGGCGGTTCGAGTCCAATCGAGTAGTTCTCGATTTCTATTTCATTCCTGGTGTCATAACTATTTGAATCTAGATTAGCAATGGAATCGACCGTTAGCTTAATTTAAATCTTATTTTTCATTCCCTTTGATTCTAATCTAATCAGTGTGAACTTAGTCACTCGGTTGGATTAGGATCAAAGCTATGATTCGTTCAATTCGAACGGTTCCATTCCTAATCACAATCCAATTACTTTGACACTTCACCATTCCACAAACATACACCCAAAACATACACAATACACATAGTCAAGCCAAGAAATAACAACAACAACAAACGATTAAGCATTAAGGTTTTATACATGGAAAATTGTACACTAATTCATGGTAGTGCACGAATTCCTAGATTTCGATGACTTCACCTCCCGGTAAATGTAATGTCGGATTGGCCAATTCCCACACTACATTAAATCGGGGGTAGTAGCCCTCGCAATCCAATGAATTCCCGTACTACGATTTCACTTGCCTTGGCATTAATCGGATTTTCCCTTGTATAAAACTTTAGCCTTTCCTTAGCCTAACACTTAGAACACTTCTACTCTCAACTATTTATCTAATGTCACTTAGGTTTTTGGTTTGCAATGGGAAACACTTACAACATTTAAAAAATTCCATGTTTTCTCCGTTTATCACTTGTTAATATTTCCCTTTGCAAACTTAAACCGACCCTTTTTCTCTTAACATAGAACACCCTATACCTACATATATATATATACATACTCACTCCTATGATAACTATTTGTACGCAATTTCCTCACTACAAAGCATCAACTAATATCTATCATGCACAAGACAATATTCTAAGTACGATGCAAATGTAATGCGATGCGAATGCCATGTAATGCCAATGCAATGCAAAAACGATTCAATTTTCCTTTACTTTTTACTTTGAAACACTTTCACTTTTCATGCAATGCAACTTTATACCTCTTGATTTAATTCCTGAATCCAATGTCACACTTTTCATTTCACTTTATAAACTTTAACACTTCCATTGGATTCAGTGAATTAAAACAATATAGATAAATCAATGTATGCACTTCCCCCTCTTTTCACATTTTAGCAGCAGCAGCCATGTACATTGTACTTCACCTCCACTCCGGAAGGTCCCTCACACAATGCACAAGGACTAACCGTAACAATCATGTACATTGTACTTCACCTCCACTCCGGAAGGTCCCTCATACAATGGACAAGAAATAACTATGACAATCATGTACATTGTACTTCACCTCCACTGCGGAAGGTCCCTTATACAATGCACAAGAAATAACTATGACAATCATGTACATTGTACTTCACCTCCACTGCAGAAGGTCCCTCATACAATGCACAAGAAATAACTATGACAATCATGTACATTGTACTTCACCTCCACTGCGGAAGGTCCCTCATACAATGCACAAGAAATAACTATGAAAATCATGTACATTGTACTTCACCTCCACTGCGGAAGGTCCCTCATACAATGAACAAGAAATGACTATGCAACATTCTCACATACACCCTCCACTCTGGGGAAAAACCGACCAGGAAGAAGCATTTCTCAACCCCTAGTTGGGTGCTTCACCTCCACTTCGGAAGGTCCCTCGCTCACCCGCTTGCACAACACTTCACCTCCACAGCGGAAGGTCCCTCATGTGATTTGGGTTGATTTGTCCAAATCAGGCTTTAGCAGAAATCACTATCACTGGCCACAAGGAGCCAAAGTAAATAGAACTACTATGGTTTGCATAGAACCAATCCCCAACATGGGTAGCGAACCCGTGTCCTGTGTAAGATCAAAGTTCTCCATAGTAATTCCTAACATTTACTCTTGTCCTCATCAATCGTTAAAACGACGTATGTTTTTCCCCGTACACCTAAGGTCCACCTTTCTCCATGAATGCACGTGTTTCTAGTTCGTTTTAGGGGTAGTAATTATTCTTTCTTTATTTATATAGATTCATTGGGAGGACTTTTCTAGCCTAAAATGCGTGGCCATATGATGCAACATTCACATTCAAGGATGCATACACTTATTCACAAATATGCACATATGTTCCTAGTTATGCCTAACAATTTCATCAAACATATGCGACGAACACTTAACATTAACACTTTTCACAAAATTCTATAAGTCTCACCTTTATTCAAGAAACTTGAGATTAGAGCGTTTGCAGCGGATTCGGGATTACTTTCCCTCCAGTCGAAAGGAAGAACTGCTCTGATACCATATTGTAACACCCCGATTTTCTTAATATAAAAATATACAGAAATAAAAGTTTTGAAAATAATTGAGGAACTTTAAAAGTAATTTTCCTTAACAATACATAAACCAGAGTTCGACACAACGGATACTTTAAAAAATTACATTTTACAATTTAAGTTAGTACAAAATGTGGGGCACCCAATTACAATATAGAACATATGGACAAAGTCAGTTTCCTTTCTTCCGACTTGTTCCGCTGCGCACTCTGATCTCCAAGCCTCTTGAACTTGTACCTAAATTGTTATCCACTAAGGGTGAGATCTTTCACAGCACAGTGAATTAAAAGGACAGTATACAATTCATAATAAGGACATAAGAATAATAATCAAATCAAAGATAGCGTCAACAACATCCTATCGCACACACACTTCCCTTTTTATTCATAATTATTTTAGACTTCCATTATTCATTTTAATCCACTGTTCATTTACAACACTTTATCCCTTAACCATTTTCACTTTTCATTCCCTTTATTCCCTTAAACTATATATATATATATATGCTAATCCACAATCCACTTTCAGTCTCACCATTTAACAATTAAAACATTAAATCACAATTAGAACATATAGCACTTAGGTTGTTCAATAATCAATCTATAATCAATAACAAACAACAAATCAACAGAGAAGCAACAACCAGTCGACATACACAGGTATGTCTCAGAGTGCAGTAAAATAAATCATCTCCCTAGGGTTCTTCACTTCCTACTTTACCAATTTATCGAAAAGTCACTTAATATAAACATTTATAAAAATATCAAAGTTAAGAAAAATACAAGAACAACTCTAACCAATTACTTATTGCTACCTACACTCTAATTTAATTATTAATCCCAAATCCTATTATAAATTCCAACTATCCCTAACTCAAAGTGAGGAAAGAGTCCCCCCTTACCGGTTGAAGAGTAGAGGAGAAGGAGAGAGAGAGAGAGACAAAAAGCTCCACCAAGCTCTAGGGACACACTCCTAAGCTCCTAGTTCCTTGCTCCAATATCAATTTCTAGATCCCTTGATGATTGCCCAATTAAAAGAGAAAGATTGGGAAGTTAGGGTTTTGAATTTGGGAATTGGGGATTTGAGGGATTGAGAATGAAATTGGGGTTTTTGTTGGTAGAAAATCATGGAGAGTTGATGGGGAATGATTATGGGGTGGTGGATTGATGTTATTTGGTGCTAATTTGGTGATTGAGAAGGATTGGGGAAGAGAGGAGAAGAAGAACTCGAATGGGGAAAAAAAACAATGGCTGCCACACACTAAAAATCGTGTTTTTAAGTCTGATCTGCAGTGGTTAATCGATTAACCACTTTGGTTAATCGATTAACTCGCTTAATTTACTAAGGGGCTAATCGATTAACTCATGTGTTAATCGAGTAATTCCGAAAGGTGCTCAAAATTTAATCGATTAACAGACCCATTAATCGATTAATGCACTACTTTTTCCTTTCTTTCAAGCCTTCTAAGAGTTCTAAGCCGATCCTAATGCACCCTAACTTGTCCGATCATAATACCACTATCTAAACACCTTCTAAACACCTCCTAACACACACAAAACATCACAATCATAAATCACAACAATAAACACACAATTCACATACATGAAAAGACGAACGAATCGACACTCCGAAATCTAGACTTAGCCTATTCTTAAACACTTGATCTAACTCGATCGATCTAAGCTATGTTCTATAACCACTCAACCCTAAAACCAACCACTCTCGAGGCATAATCAATAGGATCGAATCGATCCCGATTGCCTCACACATTCACTAAGTTCCGGAACTCCATCGAAACATGTATTCGAGGGAATTCTCCGCACATAGACCTTAAAGTCTACCCTTTAACTCGAGGCTCTATCCTAGGATCCTTATCTACTCACTCTATCGAGATCAACACACTAAAAGCACTCACAAGGGCTTTGGAATTCCTTGGCACCCGTGCCTACATAAACCTACTTAATCAACCACAACCAAAAACACACCAATCTAGGATCTAAATCGACACTCTTCGACTATAATCGACGACTCTAAGATACTTCCCTACCCAAACCTACGATGCTATCACATAATCAATACACACATACACGCAGGGACACAAACACAAACACTAACATCTAAGAATACACACGAACACACACACACACACACATATATATATATACACATATCCTAACTTAACCTAATACCTATACCTATGCATACATACATATGAATATACACATACAAACACACACACATACATATACACGAGGATATAGCTACAAATACTAATATCTACGCAAAGATATATATTTACACAAATATATACGTATACTAGGAAACGTTTACAAACACTTATACATATACATATTTAAATTCAACATGATAATAATATACATATAAGGAAATAGTTGAAATTCATCTTTCGCGTGTAAATAAGATATTTATAATTATAATTATTAGGTTAATAAAATGAAGATGTTACATTCACCATCCGAGAAAGAATAATAGCTGCCCAATTCAGCAGATTGTCATTAAGAATAGCATCCAAAATTTGAAGCTCTAATTGGGTGGGCTTTGAGTAATTGTGAGAGGTTTGGGGCACAAGTTGGTGAGATACTATATGATGGAGGAGTCGGTTTGAGGCGGTCATGTGCACAGCTTTCTTTTCGTTTCCGTTATATACACGATCGGGGTGAAGCAAGTTGATAAAAATAGTGTCAGTATTGGCAATGTAATTGTTCGTCCCCGTTCGTGATATACCGAAAACAGTTTCTAGATCCCTAGGGCGAATCTGAAAATGTGTACCCTCTACACTAGTTTCATACCTAGTGTTATCTATCTCCTTAATATTGGCATAAAACTGGCGAACTAGCCTAAGATAGATGGGACCATGAAAAGATATAAACTGCATAAGATGTTGGTCTCTAAGTTTTTGAACAAAAGAAAAACCATTACCCTCAAGAAATGCCTCAGTAGTCCAGCTTTGTACACCATAAGAATGAGTCACAAAAAGGGCCTCCCTCCTGGCACACTCAGCAGCAGAGAAGAAATCCTCTTCCTCCTCTGATGAAGATGAAGAAGGTGAAGGAGTGGGCTCCCTCCTTTGCTTCCTTGGGCGCTTGGGACCTCTAGAAGTAGACATTTTGCAGCAATTGGGAAGAAAAATTGAAGAAATTTGGACTTTGGGGAGTTAGGGTTTTGAAAAGGGATTTTGAAATTAAAGAGTGATTTGAAGTGATTTGATGTGAAACAAGGGTTGAATGATGATTAGAAGGTGATTTTGAGTTGAAATATGGGAAAAATTTGAGTGGAAAACTGATTTTTGATCAAAGGGGTCGAGAGGAATCGAGTGAGAGAGAGAAGAGTTCGTGAAAAATGAAAAGAAGAAACACTGCTGGTACTTATGAACTGATCGATTTACTCGAGTGTTTTTGAAAACACTCGAGTGTTCTAAGGCCTAAGACTCGAGTCTTGGTGAAAGTACTCGAGTAATACGCCTAGCCCGAAAGTTCAAAGTCTCAGATCTGAAATTTACTCGAGTAAACTGTATTTTACTCGAGTGTTTTGGGGTTTCCTGAAAGCATCAATTTTGAGAAATCAGAATCACTCGAGTGTAGTTTAAAAGACTCGAGTAAAATTGAAAATACTCGAGTGAAACCATCAGACATGCCCAAAAACTTTTTCTATTTTAAAACGATTTAAATTGGAATTAAAATACTCGAGTAACATGAAAAATACTCGTGTGAATTTATCAGACAGACAGATTTAAATGCATTTTGAACACATTTGCACACATTCAACATATTGAACATCAACACAAACTTGGAATTAAAATCACTCACAATCAAAATCATATATTTCACAATATCTCAAGGTCCAATTGTTCATCAAGCATCAATGCACATTTAATTAGACATGTTTGGTGATTTCTCAATAAAAGCACAAATCAATTAGCTAATGCTTGACTCATCTAAAATTCCAAGTTCCCTTCTTATATGATAGAAGGTATCTCTTGGCAAGGGTTTTGTGAAAATATCGGCTAATTGATTTGATGTGCTAACAAATTCTATGGTACAATCACTTTTTTGCACATGATCTCTAAGAAAATGATGTCTAATTTCAATATGCTTGGTTCTTGAATGATAAACCGGATTCTTAGTTAAGTTTATGGCACTCTTATTATCGCATTTTATTGGAACACTTTCTAATTTTAAACCAAAATCCGATAATTGTTGTTTTATCCACAAGAGTTGAGCACAACAATTACCGGCGGCGATATATTCCGCTTCGGCGGTGGAAAGAGCAACACAAGCTTGCTTTTTAGAAAACCATGACACTAACGAACTTCCCAATAAATGGCAAGTACCACTAGTACTTTTGCGATCAAGCTTGCATCCCGCAAAGTCGAAATCCGAATAACCAACTAAACTAAGACTAACATCACTAGGATACCATAATCCGGTATTTATTGTTCCTTTGAGATATTTAAATATATCTTTAACCGCGGATAGGTGTGATTCTTTAGGATTAGCTTGGAAACGGGCACACATGCATACACTAAACATAATATCTGGTCTAGATGCGGTAAGATATAGAAGACTACCTATCATGCCCCTATATTTACTAACATCAACCGGTTTACCTTTGTCATCCTTGTCTAGGTAGCATGATGTGCTCATGGGAGTGTATGCTTCTTTGCATTTGTCCATTCCGAATTTTCCAAGGAGTTCTTTGCAATATTTTCCTTGATGCACAAAAATCCCCTCCTTGACTTGCTTGATTTGAAGTCCTAGGAAGAACTTGAGCTCCCCCATCATGGACATTTCAAATTCCTTTTTCATCAAATTAGAGAACTTTCTACACAAGGACACGTTAGTGGCTCCAAAGATAATATCATCTACATATATTTGCACTAACAAAATGTCCTCTTTGGTTTTATAGATGAATAGGGTATTATCAACCTTTCCCCTTTGAAAGCCATTTTCTAATAAGAAGGTACTGAATCGATCATACCAAGCTCTAGGAGCTTGTTTTAATCCATAAAGTGCCTTTTTCAATTTGTAAACATGGTTGGGAAACTCATGACTTTCAAAACCGGGTGGTTGATTAACATACACTTCTTCATTTATGAAACCATTCAAGAAAGCACTCTTGACATCCATTTGATAAAGAGTAAAATTCATAATTGATGTAGAGGCAAGCAAGATTCGGATTGCCTCAAGGCGTGCAACCGGAGCAAAGGTCTCATCACAATCAACACCTTCCTCTTGGTTGTACCCTTGGGCAACAAGTCTCGCTTTGTTTCTTATAATCAAACCGGATTCATCAAGTTTATTTCTATAAATCCATTTTAAACCAATTATGGTATGATCATCGGGTATAGGCACTAATTCCCAAACATCATTTCTAATAAATTGATTTAGTTCTTCTTTCATGGCTATAACCCAATGTTCATCCATAATTGCTTCCTTAATTGAATTTGGTTCGATTTGAGAAACAAAGGAAACAAAATGACAAATATTTTGAATTGACCTACGAGTTAATACTCCCTTTGAAAGGTCTCCTATGACATTGTCAATAGGGTGAGCTTTCACCGTTTTCCAAGCCGGATCAAGTTCATCTTTGACTTCTCCTTCATCCTTAGATTTTTCCATCTCTTTGTCAACATTTGAAATCTCAAGTCCATCATCACTACCATCACACAACACACTATCTTCATTCGAAGACTCATTAAAAACAACATGAATAGATTCTTCAATAGTCATAGTTCGTTTATTATAAACTCTAAAAGCTTTACTATGAGAAGAGTAACCCAAAAATATTCCCTCATCCGATTTAGAATCAAATTTTCCAAGTTGGTCTTTTCCATTGTTTAAAATGTAAATTTTGCATCCAAAAACATGGAAATGGGATATATTGGGTTTTCTACCTTTGTAAAGCTCATAGGGGGTTTTCTTTATCATGGGCCTAATTAAAATTCTATTCATTACATAACAAGCCGTATTAACGGCATCGGCCGAAAAATATTGAGGTACTTGAGAGTCATTTAACATGGTTCTAGCAAGTTCCTCTAGCACCCTATTTTTCCTCTCAACAACTCCATTTTGTTCCGGTGTTCTAGGGGCCGAATATTGGTGCTCAATTCCATGCTTATCACAAAATCTATCAAATTTATAGTTTTCAAATTCACCTCCATGGTCGGTTCGAATTATAATCACTTTTTGGTTTACTTGGTTTTGTGCAAGCTTAATATGGCATTTAAAAGACTTGTAGGTCTCACTCTTAGCACTTAAAAATAATGTCCATGTAAATCATGAAAAATCATCAACAATCACCAAGGCATAGTAGTTGCCACCAAAGCTTTTTACTTGAGAAGGTCCAAACAAGTCCATGTGAAGCATTTCCAATGGTCTTGTTGTGGACACATCATTTTTGGAACCAAAATGATTTTTAGTTTGTTTGCACTTCTTGCAAGGAGTGAAATCACCTTTAATTTGAAAATTGAACTTTGGTAAACCAACTACTAAGTCTTTGGATTGAAGTTTCTTAAGTTGATTTACATTAATGTGAGCGGTCCTACGATGCCATAACCAAGTATCACTTTCTTTTCTAATTAAACATTTTGAAACTAAAGAAGTGATATTATTCAATTCAACCATGTAAGTGTTATTAGACCTTTTTCCAACAAATTTGATAGATTCATCTTTGTCACTTTTTATGAGACAATGAGTAGAGGTAAATAATACATGGTTACCAATATCACATAATTGACTAATGCTCAAAAGATTATGTTCTAATCCTTGAACATAAAGTACATTATCAATAACCAAGTTGGAAGAATTACCAATTTTACCTATACCAAGTATTTTGCCTTTGTTGTTGTCTCCATATGTGACATATCCTTTTTCTTTAGGAGTAAGCTCAATGAAGTGTCGCTTATCTCCCGTCATGTGCCTAGAACATCCACTATCAAGTATCCAAAGTTGCTTTCCGGTTCTTAGGCACACCTACAAAACACAATGACTTGCTCATTTTGGGTACCCAAATTATGTTGGGTCCCTTTTTGTTAGTCATGGATGATTCTCCCTTCTTAATCCAAACATAAGTACCATTTTGAATTCCAAAAGTTTTGATATGGCACTTATTGTTTGTATGTCCAAATTTTCCACAATAAAAGCAAGTTGGTTTCTTTGTAAAATCAATTTTTGAGAATGAACCAACCACTTTATTTTTCTTTTTCTTGTGGACATATCCTAAACCGGTTTTGTTTGAATTGTGTCTAAGAGAACCAATTAACCGAGCTAGGTTTCTATCACTTTTGTTAAAAGTGTTGAGTTTGATTTTCAAATCATTAACTTCATTTTCAAGCTCACAACACTTTTCACAATGAGTGATGGTATATGATTGATTTGCATTATCACAAACATGACTAGAATTAGCAAGTTCTAAGAATGCATTTTGGAGTTTCAAATCATTAATAGAGTTTTCCAATTCATTGATTTCCTTTTGATACTCCAAAAGCTTCTTTCCTTTTTCCTTGTTAACTTTAGCAAGTCTTTCAAATTGAGTTAACATTTCATTATATTCATTTAGCAAATCATCATAAGAAATAGTATGAGAAGAGGTGTAAGAATAATTAGATGATACCTCATCCTCACTCTCATTGTCTTTTCTTTCACTACTTGAGGAGGTTTCATTTTCATTCTTGGCCATGAGACATAGCTTGGCTTCCTCATCATCTGAACTACTTGAGGTTGACTTGGAATCCTTTTCCGGTTCATCCCAAACAATGTAAGCTCTCTTCCCCTTGCCATCTTGGGTCTTCTTCTCATTCTTTCTCAAATGGGTGGGACTTTCCATTTTTATGTCTCCTATCCCACCACACTCATGACATTTTACACTTTCACTTGAGCTCTTGTTTCTTGGCTTGTTATCCTTGAATCTTTTGTCTTGAGGTCTCTTGTCCTTAGAGAATGATGAACTACCCTTTTTGCCTTTGAGGAATTTGTTGAACCTCTTGGAAAATAAACCAATCTCTTCCTCATTTAGAGCATGATCGGAGCTTTCACTTGAAGATTCATCTTCATCCTCTTTTGACATTTTGGTTGAGGCTTTTAGACAGATGCTCTTCTTTTTCTTGTTCGAATCTTCATTTAAGTGAAGTCTTGATAGTTCCATCTCATGTTCTTGGAGCTTCCCAAACAAGGTGGTCAAGTCCATAGATTTTATATCCTTAGCTTCCTTGATGGCGGTCACCTTTGGTTGCCATCTCCTATCAAGACATCTCAAGACTTTGTTAGTAGTTTCACCATCTCTAAATTCTTTTCCTAAGCCAATCAATTGGTTAACGATATGTGAGAACCTTGTTTGCATATCATTTATAGACTCATTAGGGAACATATGAAAGAGCTCATATTCATGAGCTAAAGCATTTAATCTTGAGTCTCTAACTTCACTAGTTCCCTCATGAGTAATTTGCAAGGTATCCCACATTTCTTTAGCCGATTTACATTGTGAAATCCTATGAAACTTTCTTTTTATCATCTTCATTCCAACTTGTTCTAGGAATAACAACGGCTTCACCATTAACCACTCTTCTAGGAATATGTGGACCTTTTTCAATTGCATCCCAAATATCGGTATCTATTGCTTCTACAAAGACTCTCATCCTAACCTTCCAATAAGAATAATCTTCACCATTGAAGAATGGAGGTCGGTTAAGAGAAATAGACCCTTCTTGTTGATTGCTAGAGCCAATTGTTTCCAAAAGGATCTTTTTCGAAAAAGCTTTAAAGGTGGCCGAGTCTTTGTAGAATAGAAAAAAGTTTTTGTGAAATTTGCACTTTAAATCAATACGGGTATAACCAGTCCAGAGCAGATTAATAGAAGAGTAGTAAGCAATTAAATAAAGCTAAAACAACTTAAAAACACCCTAATTACTGCGGAATTACTACTCTAATTAAAAAGCCCCTTTTTGAGAAACTTAGGTTTGGTTTTTACTTGAATGAAAAGAAAGCAATAAAAAGAGGACTGCACCAATTTTATACTGGTTCACTCTCTTTTAAGAGAGCTAATTCAGTTCCCCTAAGAACCTTAGGAGTGTCTACTAAAATCAAATTGTTAGAAATATTACAAGGGATATTGAGATGCCTCACTCAACCTAACCCTTCCAAGAGTGTACCAAACTCTTGAATTTCTACCCCAATTTGAAGTTTGGTGATGAAGACTCCTTCTTCTCAAGCTCCTTGAAACCTTCAAGTGCTCCACCAAGCTAAGAACCTCTTAGACTTTGCTTGAGAACCTCTCATGACTTGGATGAACCTAAGACCCACTTAGGTACACTTGGTTCCCAACCAAGATTTTGGAACAAGGTATGAAAGTGTGTATGGAGAAATACAACAAATGATTTCTACACCAATTAAGCACAATCTCTAACTCTTTGAACAAATAATGACAATGAATGAATTGGTTGAGTTAGAGAATTTTCACTTGAGAGAGAGAATGAGCAAAGAGAATGTTTGGCTTATGTCTTGTTAATGTTCTTGTTGTCTAGTACAAGGGCAATCAATTCTGATATATGGAAGAGGGAATGAGAGAGTAAGACAAACTTTTTCATGCCATTTTTGCCCTCTTCCAACGGTTAAAAATTTGCTGTCAGAACCAAAATACTCGAGTATTTTTGACACTACTCGAGTCTTTTGCCCATCTTTCAATAGAAATGCCCATGTACTGAACTAACGGTCAAATCTCTGATTGAGGCTGAAATACTCGAGTCTTTTGGAAACTACTCGAGTCTTTTGATACTCGAGTAACTTTCAGATTACTCGAGTCTTTTGATACTCGAGTAATTTTCAGACTACTCGAGTCTTTTGCCCAGAGATGATAAAAATTAAGTTTTTCAAAGATTAATTTCAATTCTCTTCTCAAGGAATAATTTTATGTAATCCCAACCTTTTTCATGCGTTAAAATTATTTATCCTAGGATGAGATTATTTCCTAAGCTACCCACTCTCAATTATAGAAATAAAATTACAATTAAAATAAAATAGAGAATGACTAGCTAATTTGATGCACTTGATCTTCTTGACTTGGTGAGCTTGAATTCTTCCTTTAAATCCATGATCTAATTATATTGTCATCATCAAAATTAATCCACCTCATTGGAGACTTGATTCTACAATGATGTATTCGGTTTCAACATGATTAGGCATTTTAAGATGAAGTTTTGCTAAGATGGGAAATTGATTAAGTGGAAGATTAATGAAATTATGTTTAAGTATTTATGTGATGCATGATTCGGTTTATGTATGAGTTTGATTTCCTTATTTGATTTAGTTATATGTGTAAATGAGTATGTGAACATATTGTGCTTGATTGGATTTGATGACTTGTGATTATGTAATGTTTGAAATAAATGAGTGTTTGTTTGATTTGTTCTATTTGAATATCATGCTGTCCACATTCGGTTTTAAGTGTTTGAATTTGAGAAAGTGTTGGTTTAAGTGTTTATTTGATTGTTCTTATGATGCTTGATTTGGATATGGATTTGAGTTGATTTTGAATGATGGAAAATGAATTTAAAACTTAGGACATGATGCTGTCCAGAATTTTCTAAGTTATATTTCTTGTTTTAAAGTGTTTTCAAAGTGTTTTAAAGTCGAGTTTTTATGGGTATTTGATCTAAGACAAAGTTGGTTTGAAAAGTGTGATTTTTCGGTGTTTTCGAAGTTAAACTCATTGCTGTCCAAGAGGGAGCAGAAAAGAAACCTTTAACTTAAATTGATTCATTTGATTGTTTTCTCATGATTTTAAATTATAAAAGTTAGTGTTTGATTTTGGACAAGTTTGAGTAAAAGAATTGATGTTTTGATTTTAAATAAAGACGAAAGTTTGGATTTTTCTTAAGTTGCTTTGAGAATAATTCTAAGAGTAATGTTTAAATAAAGTTAAATACTCACATGTCTATCTTATGGGACTTGAAAGAAGTTGGAGTCGGGCAGACGAGGAAGGAAACAGATCGTTCGGAACTCATTGAATTGGTAACTGCGAACCCAGGTGAGAGAGAAGTTATCCTAAGACGCTTTGGTGTCTAGTGAGTATACTAGGACACTCCGTACTCTCTCAAAGTCGGAGTAAAGGTCTATTGTAACTAGTAGTATACCCAATAAATTGTGTGCTTGTTTGTATCGTGGTATATGAAGACTCAGACCTATACCATTTCATGGTATTGATTGATTGATATATTTGTTTATGTTGAGAAATATTGTTGCTTATATTGTCATTGCATGAGCATGATGCATCATCTCGCGATATAAGATAAGAATAGAAAAGACATAGAAGACTATAAGGAATTCCCCGACGATTAGAGCGAGATTCTAAGGGATGGAACACGCGCTACGGAACCGGATGATGCTGATGCGTCGAGTACGTGGATCGAGCTGACGATGTGATTATGACGACGATGCTTTGAATGTGGACAAAATGACTGTGGATTTCTACATAGAGTGTTTCCACATGGTCGTAGCCATGTGTTGAGATGGTTTCCACATGGTCGTAGCCATGTGTTGAGATGATTTCCATATGGTCGTAGCCATATGTTGAGATAGCCTCCCTATGGTCGTAGCCATATGTTGAGAGCGAGTTGAGATAGGTCGGAGCCTATCTATCAATGATTGATGGATATCCCGCATATGGTCGGAGCCATATGCCGATTGTAACAGCTCGATTTTCGTAACTCAAAGATAACCAACTTTTACTTAATTAAGTTGCAAAAACGAGGCCAAATATTTTTTTTACATTATTGAGGTGTTTGAAAACATTATTGAAAGGTTCTGGATGCTCTTCGGCATTCTCGTTCGAAAACCGAGTTGTTACTAAAAACCAAAAACTTAGTCACTTGAATTTCCAAAAACATTTGTCAGGAAAACGGTTGGATTCCAAATCAAACTAGGTCTTTGAATTACGTCAAAAGGTCAATAAGCATTTTTCTCAAGTGGTTTGAAAAGTAGGGCATGTTCCAGAATCAGTTAAGTTACAACAATAGTTCATCACTTAGGTAATCCTTGATTCTAATCCCGCCACAACCTAAACTAATGATCCTACTCTTAAATCTTCCTATTGAAAACAAGTGGGTGACGTCCCTCTTTCTTCTTGCGCCTTCGCCTCGCTCTCGAAGATGATGTCGCCCGTGTGGTTGTTCCCAGATCGTCATTGGACTCTAACGCCACCCCATCAGATGTAATGAAATTCTTCTGTTCCTCATACTGTGCCTTTTCCGCGTAGCTATTCAATCCTCGCACCGTAACTTGTCCTAAGTGCGGCTCCAAATTTGCCCCACTCAGTTGATGCTCTGCATCCGGAATCACGATCTCGGTGTAGCCGGTCCATGCCCAACTGCAAGGGGTGTGCTTCCAATTTCTTCCGTACTTATTCCACATGGTGATGTCCATGCAGTACTCCATCTGCCCGTTGAAATACCAGCAACACCGATATGCCAACGAACAGGAGAGAGTAAGCTATCCGAACGACGAATCGTCAACGGTGTGGGATTACGCTAGACAAAATAATAGGACCATACAAGCATACAATATAACACACAGGCACATGACAACCAAACATATCATTATCATTATTATTATCATTACCTTTCTCTCTTATGCATTTCTCGCGAGTGTTCTTTCTTTCTTTCTTTCATTCCTTTACTTCTCTTAATTTCTCATTTTCTTTTCATCCAGTCTTATCAAATTACCCTCTTTAATGCTTTGGGGGAAAATACCATACATCATCAGAATATTCCTTTCGTTCTCGACTATCACTCACGTCTACATCTCCTCGGTCATCCACCCAACCTAGTCGGAAGCAAACAGGAGTACAGGACCTTTACCACGCGGGCATGACAGCTGTCACAACACATAATGGTCCCAGACCAGGAGGATCTCGTCCTCAAATCATATCAATAATATCAAGGCTCACTGTCTACGCAGTGGCAAACACAATGCCCCGTTCCAGTCCCCCTCACTGTTCTCGATTTGCAATCTTGGGGGCGACAGTATGTTTCTAGTGGGCCCGCAGAACTTGCCACGGCATTAGACCCAGTCCCCACCACGTTAGTGCGCCACTTGTGGAGTTCGTTCTGCCTAGAAACATACTCTAGACTTCTTGACGTTTCACCGTCATCGTCCTCCCGTAATGCAATATCGTCCTAAGTATCCGCAGATACTTATCGTTTCTTCCTCTCCACTACTTCGCACTCTCATACCTCACCGCGTATGTCTTTTAAGTCTTTTATCTTTTTTTTTTATTAATCCTAAGGTCCGCCCGTCCTTCGTGCAACCCTTCAACGAGTCCCGACCACTAACTTTGCACAAACTTTCTCTCATCATTACTCACATAGCACAAAGTTGGGATCACACACAGGGTTCTCATCTCACTTCCCAATCCTTCTCAATGTTTCCAATCTTTCTCAAAAACCCTCTTACTTTCCTCAAAACACATTTTCATAAATCTTTCTTTGCAAACTTTCTCAAAAATATCTTTTCTCCATGTCTTCCCAAAGATACCAATTCCAAAACTTTCACAAAATCTCTCTTTACCGGCATTCCCGAAATGATGTTTTCACAAACTCTTCCTCAAAATATCCTTCCATAACACTTTCTTAAAATTACTATTTCGAAAAGACTTATCCTTTTTACAACTCTATAAAAATCTCTTTCCCAAAATATTTTCAAAACCTCTTTCTACAAATCTTTTCGAAAACCTCTTTCTAAAAAAACTTTTCAAAACATTCCTCTTCACAACCTTTTCAAAAATCGCTTTTCAAAATCTTTATCAAAATCGTTTCTTAAAAACCTTTCTCAAAAATACAACTTTGCTGGGCGCTAATGGAGGAGCAAGCTCAACTCAACACTAGTTCCCAGTCTAAAACCAAAATCAAAGGAGCCCAGCTCCGCTCAAATCACATCTCGTTCCAACAACAGCATTACTCTTCCCAGCTCTGGCTCGTTATCAACATCATCATTCGTTCTTTCCCTATTCTCAATTCTTCATTTCTTTCTGTGTCTTTACTTTCAATCTCATTACTTCCTTAACTCATTTCTTTCGTTTTCACTTTTTATTTAGGACGTAGAAGACGTCCATCAACACATTATTCAGGTTTATCAACAACATTCAATTTCAACATGCATAAGTAATTAAATAGAAATAAACATGCTATCCACACAATCAACACACAACAATAGTGTGGTCTTTGTCACCTTCGTATAAGTGGCCACACAATAAACAATTGTAACTTATACTACTGACTCTAACCACTTAGTTCCGATCTTTGAGTTGATACGGAACGTCCTACTAAATCACCTAACTACCATGGTGTCTTAGGAAAGCTTCTCTCTCACCTGAGGTCCAGCAATTTAATGCGTACCGTCGCCTCGGATCCTTTGTGCTGCCGGCTTCCCAAATCCCTCGTCTTTAAGATTCCTCGTACTAAATAAAATACGCTCACGTTATTATCTTATATTATGAAAATCTTTTTCATAACTTAGACACCTCTTATTTCCTCGTATCAAATAAAACACACTTGTGTTGCTAACGTGTATTAAGAAAATCTTTTCTTAAATCAATTATTTCTTGAAAACTTTACTTTAAATCGTATGAGAACGTTTTTAAATGTAAGAAGCTAGTCCAAATAATTCTGGACAGCAAAGAATCATTTTATAAAAATTACTTTAATAAGACTCCGAAAGCATCGTAAAACACTGTTTGTTTTAAATGACTCTTTTATTAATACTTTAAAACTCAAGTCTTTATCGCAAAATAACTTTGGACAGTCGTGACCATAAATTAGAATCTCAAATAAATCAAATCAGATTAATTACATACTCAAGTATTTTTCAAACACCAATTAGCACACCACCACAATAGCACTTAAATAAGTTAAATCATATAAATCATCCATATTTCAAATATCAATTAGCAGGGAGAATAACCACATTAAACTTCCAAAGCATTCACATAATGCAAGTCACATTTCATCTTCATATCTACTTTCTTTATAAAAAGAAAACCGAATTGAACAAACCACAACAACACAATAATTTTTCTTAAATCAAAGTCACAAAGCATAATCATTTCCTTGAATCAATCACATGCAAAAAGAGTCTAGTCTATCTAATCTAGTGTAGGCCGATTCATCATCATAGGAAAAACAAGGTCTTGATGCAAATTTTCTACATGCAAAACCTTAAATTACTAAATCAAAAACATGCATTTCAAACACATGGTTTTAGAAAAATACCACTCCCTTTTTCTCTCAAAACCGTGACCTCTTAGTCACTCAAACATATTTTCATTTTTATTTTCTTTTGCATGTGCTTCTAAAAATCGTTTAAAACAAAAGAGAATCACACGCATGAACTTTTTATGAAAAACAATCATGATCCTTTAATTTTCAAAGCTTGACCAAAAATCAATTAACGAAATCAAGAGGAAAAACTTAAATCTTTAACTTTCAAACACACCTAGACTTAGATCAAGGCAAAACCATTTTGAAAAAGTTGTTTTCCTTTGTTTACTCACCAAAACCGTGACATGAAAGTCAAGAAACAAAACTTTTTGAGTTTAAAATCACATGCAAGACTTCAAGATCACATGCATGCACTTAAATCATATAGATCAAGTCTTGAAATTAAGCATACCAACACAAATCAAAGATAAAAGTCATTTTGATTGAAAAAGAAAAGGCCAAAACCGAGATATAATTTAAGAAAATAAGGAGGCTTTTTGTTAAAAACTCCTTTACAAACTTAAGACACAAAAATCATGATCAAAACGAAATCAAGGAGCAAGAACCAAAACACAAATTAAGGCTTTATAAGAATAAAAACAAGGATCGAGACATGCAAAAGTTCAAGACCACATAAATCATGTTCAAACAACATGCAAGACCAAAACGAAAAATAGATTTAGATCAAACATTAATTTAGCAAATAAGCATGTAAGCACCTTTGGATTCACGGTTTGTAGAATCAAAATCAACATGCAAGAAGATCTATTCTAATTTCACAAAGATCATAAACAAAACTCTAGATCTAAAAGAAAAACATCAAGACCTATCATAAGCAACACCAACCGAATCATAGAGTCCCTCATTTAGTTCATTACAAATTTATTTAGTTCTAAAAACCAAGATCAAAATCAAAATGAAAGATCAAAACATAAAAATGAACATGCAAGAGAAGAAAAGGAAAATTTCAAGGTTACAAAATAAAACTTGTTCTACTCTCCTAGGATCTTCGGTTTATACCAAGGAAATGGGTCTTCTAAACACTTGATCTTCAAGAAACTCCTAGATTTTATGGCTTGGAACTTCCTCTCCCTCCTTCTTCTACCTCACGGTTCCTCCTCTTCTTTCTCTTTTTTCTCTATTTTCTTTCTTAGTCTAAGAGTTTGATGAGCTCTATAGACTTGTGTTTGGTGGTGTTGTTTGGGCGTAGGAGTGAAAATGAAAATGAGGAGAAACAACTAAGGCTCCTTCTATCTATAAGCAACTCATGGTTTCCCCTTTAAACCCTTCACAAAATTCGGTCCTAGAACAAATGGGAGGGGTAAATTCGGCCTTCCCTATTTTTGCATGGGTGGAGGTTAACATTTCTTAAGGGGACATGTAGGGGACATTAGGTGTTTAAGGTCAATCTAGGTTTAAGGGTTAGTTGGCTTTCCATTAAGGTTTCCATCATATAGTTAGGGTTTGGTTTGGATTTGGTTAGGATTTAGTTATTTGGTCTCCACTTGGGAAATTTCTAGGTTCCCTCTACACACACATACACACGACACTCACACCTTGTGGTAGACCGACCCTCGGTCTACCCTTAGCATACTCGACCGACCAGATTACCCTATCTGATAGGTCACGCCTACCCAGGCCGAGCGCTTGTCCTAGGACCCATCCTAGCACCTCAGGACCGACCACATGGGACTTACCCCCTAAGGAGTCCGAGCTAGGGGCGCATGAGCCTAACTTGCCAACAGGGATAAGATTCTCCACTACAGGATAAGGATGAATGACTCATCAAACATCCTAAAGGGGACACGTCAGCTGCCTTGCTGGCCCTCCGTACAGGCCCACCAGGTACAATGCCACCCCTATAAATAGCTGTCTCCAGCAAGGGGCTCTGGTACGTTCTCTATCTCCCTAATTGCACATCCGCACACACTGTGATTAGGGAAACCCTAGTTGTCCCAACTGGACCTCTAGCATACCTAAACAATCATACACTAACCTCAGTCCATCCACTAGTTCTTGGGTCTCTCTATACCTTTGAGCTAGGGGTGCATCTGAAACATCATGTCCTAGACACGACATTGGCGCTGTCTGTAGGGAATCTGATAAACTGTTATCCCCACCCAAAAAATGGTAAACCCACGTGGAAACGCCGCAAACAGCTCGCACGGCGCAAACCACCACACCGGAAGGAACCGCCAGAGACTGGAAGAAGGCAGCGCTGACAATGGAAGAGATCTGGAAGGAAGAAATCCTCCCCACCAAAGCATGCCTTCGGTAAGACTTGAAATCCCATCCCGCAGCCACTACTCAGTACCAGCCCGAACTCACAGTGGTCCATACACCGTTCATTCTAGGCAGACAAACCCCAACCCCTCCAATCATGTACCAAACCAAGGCTCCGGCCGCTCCATCGACGCCCGTGTCTCTGGAGAAGAAAGGGGACACTCCCAAGGCCGAAGGGAAACCCAGCTTGAAGAAATAATCAAACAACAAGCCCAAATGTTGGAGCAGCAGGGAAGGGCCATAGCAGAGCTCCAGCAGATCCACATGCAGGCGGTTGCTGCACGGGCAGTAGAAACAACCCCGGTAACCATACCAGCCCAGGATCCTCAAGGCCCCATCGCCCTTCCCCCACCACCTCCAATAAATCCAGCCCTTGCAGCCACTTATGAGACCGACGATAGCGCTCACCCTTGCCACCCCTTTACTCCGCGAATCATGGCTTATGAGACACCCTCCGCATTCCTCGGCCCCACCAGTGTAGCGAAGTATAACGGGTTAACCGACCCCTTGGAACACATTTTATCTTTTGAAGGTGCTATGAACTTTTATGATGGAGGAGACCTAATGAAGTGCCGAGCCTTTTCTATGACTCTGCAACCACCCGTTTTGAGGTGGTACTCGGCCCTGCCTAGGAACTCTGTTAACTCCTGGGCAGAAATGAAGAGAGTTTTCCTGAACAGATATACTGCTAGCTGCGTCCAGCCAAAGTCCGACCACGCACTAGCAGGTGTCATGCAACAACCCGAAGAACCCTTGAGAGAGTATCTGTCCCGTTTCCATTCAGAGGCAGGATCCGTTCCAAACCTTGAACCAAGCATCTCGGTCTTCCTTTTCACTCAGGGACTTTGGAATGGAGACTTCAAAAACTCACTAGTGGGAAAACCGCCGAGGGATATGGCGGAGTTAAGACATCGTTCCACCAAATTCATAAATTTGGAGGAATTCAGCAAATGGCAGAGAAACAGGGAAAGAGGTGAGCGAGGGGAACCTTCCTCTCAGGGAAAACCAAGAAGAGATGACAGAAGAGATGACAGGAGGGAGGAACAAAGAAGAGGACCCAGAGGGGACAGAAGGTTCCGCGTTCCCCGAGCAAAATTCGAGCAGTACACTCCTCTCACGGTCCCAAGAAGTCAGATACTGCAGGAAACAATGCAAACCGACCTTCGAATGGTAAAAAGACCTCCCCCCTTAAAAAGAAGTCAGCGCCAAGACCGTTCCAAGTTTTGCTCGTATCATGGGGGATACGGGCACACTACAGACGAGTGCACTTGGCTAAGGGATGTCATCGAGCAATTGATAAGAGATGGGAAATTACAACAGTATGTCAGGGAGGCACTCAACCGACATGCTCGAAGAAGGACCCCCTCTCCAGACAGAAACATCCGACCTCCAACCAGAGAAGCCAACCATAACACCAATCAGCAACCATCCGATCCACAAAGAGTAGCCATGATAGAAGTAACTACAGACCAATCCCCGCAAAACCTTAGAGTCAACACCATAGTAGGAGGTTTCGCGGGGGAGGAGAAAAGAGATCCAATAGAAAAAAATACATCAATCAAGTGCTTGCCATCCATGACCATCCAATCCGAAAAAGAACCACAAAAAGTGTACCCATCTATTTCTCTGATGAAGATCTTGAAGGGATCATCCCGGGTCACAACGACCCAATGGTCATTACTGCCATGGTAGGAAACTATGAGGTTGCCAGGATATTTGTCGACCAAGGCAGTTCGGCAGACATCATGTTCTTGAACCTTTTTGAAGCCCTAAAGTTAAAAACCTCCGACCTAACCCCATTCGAGGGAAAGTTAATCAGCTTTACAGGAGACGCGGTGGTTCCCAAAGGACACATCCAACTACCGGTAACACTTGGGAACCACACCTCGGCCAGGACCGAGATAATCAAGTTTCTCGTGGTCGACTGCCCTTCAGCATATAATGCCATCCTCGGCAGAACATGCCTACAGGCTTTCGGTGCGGTCTTCTCGACCGTTCATCTGGCCATGAAATTTGAAGGCTCCGACGGAACTATTGTCGCTATCCGAGCCGAGCAGGAAAAAGCTAGATTATGCTACAATGCTAGTTTAGCAAAATTCAAAAGCCCTGAAGAAATTCAGCCAAAGTTATGTTTGAACAAAGGAAAGTACTTTTGACAGACTTGGATGTTAGATCCGAGTTGGATGATACAAGACCAACCCCACAAGGTGAGTGGGAATTCATTGCGTTAGATGAAGAGCTCCCGAGCAGGAAGGTGAAGCTAGGAACCAACCTTTCAGAAACAATACGGGCAGAGATGCTTGAACTTTTAAAGAAAAACAAGGACCTTTTTGCATGGACCTCGGCTGATATGCCGGGGATTGATCCAAACCTAATTTTTCATCGTCTCAGCGTTCACCCGACCACCAAACCGGTCGCCCAGAAAAAGAGAAGGGTAGGCACAGAGAAAGCTGCAGTAATTGAGGAGAAAGTGGCCGAGCTCCTCGCTGCCGGATTCATCCGAGAGGTCAATTATTCCGAGTGGCTTTCAAACACAGTATTGGTCAAAAAATCAAACGGGAAGTGGCGCATGTGCGTCGACTACACCGACTTGAATAAAGCTTTCCCAAAAGACCAGTACCCCCTCCCCATTATTGACAAACTAGTGGACAACTCAGCTGGCTACCAACTCCTTTCTTTTATGGATGCATACTCGGGGTACAACCAAATCCCGATGTACCCTCCTGATCAGGAGAAAACGGCATTCATCACCGAAAGGGCTACTTATTGCTACACGGTAATGCCTTTCGGATTGAAAAACGCTGGCGCAACCTACCAGCGGATGATGAACAAGGTCTTCTCGGGTTTGATTGGTCCTACTCTTGAGGTGTACATAGATGATATGATAGCCAAGAGCAAGAAAAAGGAAGATCATCCCCAGGACTTAGCAGCCATACTGGACCGAATCAGAAGGTACAACATGCGCCTGAACCCCGATAAGTGCACCTTCGGGGTTCCGGCTGGGGCCTTTTTAGGCTTCATGCTCATAGAGAAGGGTATCGAGGCCAACCCAGAGAAATGCCAAGCTATTCTGAACATGCATAGCCCGTCTAATGTAAAGGAGGTCCAGAGGCTGACTGGTTGGATGGCAGCCCTCTCAAGATTCCTCCCTCAAGCAGCTAAAAAAGCCCTCCCGTGGTACCAACTTCTCAGAAAGAACAAAACTTTTCTTTGGAATGACTCTTGCGAACAAGCGTTTGCTGAACTCAAGGAATACCTCTCGGCCCCTCCCGTCCTCACAAGTCCTCGGGAGGGAGAAATACTATTTTTATACTTGTCTGTCAATGAAACATCTGTTAGCTCGGCCCTGGTCAAGGACGACTCAGGTACCGAGCGACCCATCTACTTTGTCAGCAAGGCCCTCCAAGGACCCGAAATAAGATACTCCAAGATAGAGAAGCTCGCTTTTGCTTTGGTAATTGCTGCTAGGAGACTCCGGCAGTACTTTCAGAACCACCCCATTGTAGTCAAAACAACTCAGCCAATATGGCAGGAACTTCACCGGCCTGACTTGGCGGGAAGGATGGTCTCTTGGTCCGTTGAGCTATCAGAGTTCGACGTCACCTACGAGCCGCGGAGAACCCTCAAGTCCCATGTCCTAGCGGACTTTGTTTCAGAATTGTCAGACCTCAACCAACCCAGCCAGCCCCAACCTTGGAAGATTTATGTTGATGGTTCCAGCCACAGTAAGGGGGCTGTGGCCGGAATAATCCTTGAAAACACCGAGGGCCTCAGCGTAGAATATTCCCTCAAATTTGAGTTTCCCACCTCAAACAACCAAGCAGAGTATGAGGCGGTGATAGCCGGCCTGCGGATGGCCCACCAAATGGGGGCTTCAGAAATCGAAGTTTTCAACGATTCTCAGTTAGTTGTATCTCAGGTCAAATGTGAGTTTCAAGCAAAAGAACCAATTCTCCAAAAATACCTAGAACAAGTCAAAACCCTCTCAGATCTCTTCCCTCAATTTTCCATCACTCACATCCCTAGGTCCTCCAATGGGCGAGCTGATATTCTCTCCAAGCTCGCTAGCACTAAAGGTCCTGAAAACAACAAAAGCCTAGTCCAAGAAACTGTCCACCAGCCGAGTGTTGTTCTGGCATTATCTCAGACCACCGATTGGATGGACCCCATCAAGCAATATCTTAAATTCCGAGTCCTACCAACCGACCCCACTCAAGGAAAAAAGATAGTCAAGCAAGCTGCTCAGTATGCCATGATCGGTGACATTTTGTATAAACGGGGAATGGACTCCCCTATGTTGAAGTGTCTGAACCCTGCTGAAGCCGATCTCGTGTTGACCGAGGTCCACGAAGGAATCTCGAGCCACCATGTAGGTGCAAAAGCTCTAGCCCGTAAAGTACTCCGAGCAGGCTATTACTGGCCTACACTTCTAAGCGATGCTTCAGAACATGTAAAAAGATGCAAATCCTGTCAGCTTCACGGAAAGATTTTCCAACGCCCCCCGACGGAGCTCCACTCAATGATCGCACCTTGGCCCTTCTATCAGTGGGGCATGGACATCATAGGGAAATTCAAAACAGCTCCGGGGCAGCTAAAGTTTGTGGTGGTCGCAATTGATTATTTCACAAAATGGGTCGAAGCCAAGGCTTTGGCCACAATTTCTTCAGCTAAAATCCAAAAATTCTTTCTTAGACAAGTCATCGCTCGTTTCGGTATCCCACACACCCTGGTGACCGACAATGGCACACAATTCACAGCCAAGGTTTTTCAAGAGCTGGTCGACCACTTCCACATCACCCACCATTTCTCATCGGTCGAAAACCCGCAGACGAACGGACAGGCAGAAGCAGGGAATAAAATCATCATTGATGGGATGAAGAAGAGATTGTACGAAGCCGAGGGATCATGGGCTAACCTCCTCCCCGAGGTATTATGGTCAATTCGAACGACCATTCACACCTCGACAGGAGAAACCCCATTTCGACTAACATATGGTTGTGAGGTTGTGTTGCCTATTGAAACTCGGATTCCCACCTTCCGAGTGTCCGAACGACCAGTAGAAGTGAACGATGGTTTGTTAAAAGAGGAGGTAACTCTCAGCGAGGAGGTCCGATCTCTCGCATCTGATCGAGAGAAAAAAGCGAAAGAAAGGTAGTCCCGAGAATACAACAAGTGGCTGGTCCCAAGAAGCTTTACTGTAGGGGATCTAGTCCTCAGACGAGAAGACATCGGGATGAAAAACTCAAGAGAAGGAAAGTTGGCAAGGAATTGGGAAGACCCCTACAGGATCGTCTCAAAAACTGGCTCGGGGGCATACAGATTGGAGACACTAACAAAGCAACAACTGAACAACTCCTGGAATGCTACCAAGCTTAAACCTTACTACAGCTAATGGAGACCCACCACAACTCTTGCAAAGTTTCAACCCTGATTTTAAAATTCTGTTGTTTAAATTCCATGTCATTTATTTCAGCATTTCTATGTTTATGTTACATTTGATTTCTATTGTTTGCAAGCAGATCAAAAAGAGCTTAATGAAGATCTATCTTTTTTCAGTCATTTATCTTGCCTTCTTACTGTTAACGTACTAACCATTTCCTCTCAGTTCGCCACCGAGGCGAACTTGGGTGTTTATACACGTCCTTCCAACGGGGACTTATAAACTAACAATCACAAGTACTTTAGTAGATGCCCGGCTAAAAACTTAAACAGTTTCTATAAGCCGAGGACCGAGGATCCCACCTTGGCCAAAGGTAGGAGATCCGAAATCTAAATAAAAGTTTACAACGAAATAAAAGGACAGTGCAAAATCTTGATGAAAGTAAAACATCAACATTTCATAAGAAATTCAAAAGCAATATTCTGTTCAAACCGATCATATTACAACACTCAGTACTTCATCAAACAACAAAAATTAAAAACACAATAGTAGCAAAAAGAAGTGCATAAAAAAGATCTAGTCTTCATCCTCGGAAAGTGCAATGGCTGACCCATCGAAATCAGCTTCGTCTTCATTCTCCAAGTCGAAGGGGTTCGAAAGATTCGGCACTGATAAGTCCACCTCCCTATCCTCGTGGGCGTAGTCAATGATACGATCACCGTCAACACCAAAATTTGGACTTGCACCTATCACTCGGATCCCCGGATTCATAAGGGACAATTGTTTAACAGCATTCACAAAAGAGTCATTCACTGCATGATCCCAATTGAAGTGGTTCCGCTTGGCAGTAACCTTATGCTTCAAAGCTTTCCGACGAGCCTTTGTCAACTCCCCCTGCAACCGAGCCACCTCATTCTCAGAATTTGTTAACCGACCGTGCACACCCTCCAGCTCGGTAACTTTCTGTTGAGCTTCAGGCAGTTTCTCTTGAGCAATTTGCAGCAACCTTCCCTTCTCGGCCTCCCTTCCACCAACATCCTCCAAAGCATTTTGAGCGGTCTCCCGAGCTCTTTCAGATGCTTCAAGTTTTCTCTGCAGGTCGGCGTTGGACTCGGTCAGAGCTTGAAGATTTCCCTCATTCTCCTTAATCTGAGTTAACATATTTTTTGCTTGATGAGCAGCAACTTTCCTTTTCTCCTTCTCAGTGGCCGAAAGAGTTGCGCTGATATCTTCGGCATGCTTACTAAGGTGGAACATGTAGCTAGCAGCCCTTAGCATATTTCTGCCCAATAAATCACAGTGACATTTCAAAGTGGCAGTAGTCTGGTCCGACAATCTCTTATCATCATTAGGAGTGTAAACCAAGTCAACAAATTTCTCCTTCAGCTTTTGAGCCCAAACGGTCTCCTCCTCGGGATCCGAAACGTGAAACCATAAATTACCTCTCTGTAATGGTTTCAGCAACTCAACAACTTTGCCTTTACCCTTATCTATCCTAGCTCTTTTGGACAAGGGCACTCGGTCCTGCTCCTCCTCCTCTTCCACCCGAGCAACAGGACTCCCAGTAGCCACCTCCACCACACGAACAAATGGTGGTTGGACATCTTGCACCACTTCAACCTCAGGTGATGCCACGGCCACTGTAACTGATCGAGTCGCTTCCGAGGAAACGGCTCCGCCAGAAGAGCCGACCATTTCAACTGTTCTTGACTTAGCAAGCTCCCTCATACGTTTAGCAGCCTTGTTCTCCCTAGCCATCTTAACTGCAAATCAAATATACAAAGGTTAAAAAAAAAGGTGTATATACCAAGCTCGGCTTTCACAAGCTCTTGTGGAAAAATAATAATGTTCCTAATGTCAACTTGGCCATTTTCTTTAAGATAGCTGAAGAAGGTATCACATGTATGCCTCTCGTCGACCGATAGTTCAGTTTCATAATGAAACTGGTAAAGCTTCGGGTGTCTGTTGAAATAGTCAGGCGACCAGGATAGAGGGAACCGAGGGTGATCATCCTCCATAAACCAGCAGTTCCCCCTTCCAACAAATCGGTACTTGAAAAACAAAGGTTTAAAGGTTTTCCATGAATCAGTGTATTTGGCAAAGAGAGAATGGTCGTTGCGTGCCTTCAACGATACTCACAGTCTTTTGGTTGACCCTTTCTCAAAAATGTTTACCTGTGGTATGTATAACCATAGGAACGCTCAGAGCGAGCATGTCAATCGGCGAGCCTCACAAAATTTTTGAAACGCTCGGACAAACGCCCAACCACTAGGATGTAGTTGGGTGGGAGCTAGGCGCAGCCGCTGGAGCAGAGCCATCTCTAGATCGGAAAACGGCATTTTAACACCCAGCCTTATCACGACCTCCTCGTACATGAAAAACTCCTTGCGATTCTCTTCGATCGCTGTACATACTCGGTCATTGGCTGAAGGAGGACTGATTGTATAAGATGTCCCCATTTCATCCACAGGGCAAGGGAGTATGTTAGCTCGGATATGACTCAAATTGCTGTTGATTAAGGCTGACGGCGTACCGAGCACCTCCAAATCAACCCAGTCATAGGCTCCAAAGTTCGGAGGCACAGGAAATTCATGAGGATGTGTGATGCACCATCGAACCATACCTGGGGAAAGGGAAGTCTCGGCATCAGAATCTACAAAATCAAAATCTTTAAACAACCTAACCCTAGGTTTATTGGTCCTATAGCCGAGCCTACTGCATCTTCCCCTAACCTTTAAGGCTTTTCCCCTGAAGGGTTTTTCCCAAGTACGGTTCGAGGGGTGGCGGGCCACTTGGGCCCACTCCTCCGCCGCTTGATACTGTAACTTCCTACTCTCCTTCTCCTCAAAAGTCTGGGGAAATTCCACCGATAACGGCATCTCCGCCATGGGATCCGCCATGTGATGGCGGAAAGGCGGAGGCAGGAAGTCTAGCACTTCCAAATCAGAAGAAGATGAAGATGAAGAGGAGGAAGAATCCTCAATATCGCCTAAACCCAAAATTCTTGACAATTCCTCATACCATGACCAGTTAACACCCATGATGAAAACTTAGGAAATCCAGAAAACCCAGAAAGAAACTCTAAACTCAACAAAAGTCAAGAACCCATAACCTAAGGGATGAGCAGTTCAAACGAAAAAAGAAAAAGGCAGAAGCAAAAACCAGAGGTTCCAAGTCAAAATACCTGAAACTGTAGAAAGAAGACTGGCACGAACTGATAGATGCAATGAAGGGGAAGCAATAACCGTTAGAGAAGGCAGGACTGCTGTAACACCCTTACAAATATTTAGTTAATTTAAGATTTAGAAAAATATGGACTTGAAAATTTCGACGAAAATCCGGCAGAGTTTCCTCTGTTTTTCGGACTTTCCCCAAAATTTCCTGTTTATACCTGTCAGTCTAGAATTATTTAACAACATAATACACAATAGCAAAATAGCCAAATCAAACCTAAAGCCCAAATTGTTACACTTCAGGGCACATCACTATTACATATTCTAAATTACTAAAATAACAGTTTTTCACATAATTAAACTACAGTCCACTCATAAAATAACGATTGAGCACTCCACCACGTGGAGTGTCATTCCTGCTCGGCCTGAAACTGTGTTTGCTCAAACTTTGAACCTGTAAAAATGGTTGCAAGGGTGAGCTTTACACATGAAGTAGAGAAGTAGTTTCTAACTAGACATAATAACCTACCAAGTCAAACACAAATATTTCAAATAGTTCAAACGTAGCAAAGTCAAACAATTCAAATTCATACATATCTATAATCTTTTCTTTCGTCCATTATTCTTATCACTTTTCTTAATATACTTTCTTTTTCATTTCCTAATGCATTTCCCTTTTCATTTTCTCTTTTCTTTGTTTCGTTTCCATTCTTTTATCCATTTTCCATTCTTTTTCTTTTTAATCGACACGCCTTGACAGGCTCGCATCGATGCCGATACGCCTTCGCAGGCTCGCATCGGACTTCCATTTCCCTTTAATCGACACGCCTTCACAGGCTCGCATCGATGCCGATATGCCCTCTCAGGCCCGCATCGGACTTCCATTTTTCCTTTCTAATCGACACGCCTTCACAGGCTCGCATCGATGCCGATACGCCTTCTCAGGCCCGCATCGGACTTCCATTTTTCCTTTTTAATCGACACGCCTTCACAGGCCCGCATCGACACTGATACGCCTTCACAGGCTCGCACCGGACTTTTATTTTCTTACCTTTCTTTCTTTTTTCTTTTTCTTTTCCTTTTTCTCTTCCATATATATATCAATTTTCACACATTTCCACATTATATAATTATCATTCTCTTTTGTGTCAACTTTTATTAATTCCACAATTTCCTTTAATCTTGTTATATTTTTCCATAAACACCATCAAATTAAAAGCCAATAAATATATACGTACTGCTTCCAATCATCACAATAATTTCACAAAATAATCCAATTCAATGTTCTACATTTATGCTCTTATTCTAATTCATTTTATTCTTTCACTTATCAATTACGTACTTCAACACATAACTCGTTTATCATTCATGCATAAATACACTTCAAGAATTCGCATTTATCAATTAGGTATACATGAAAAGTGTCATACCAAATTATTCGCAAGCACTAACAATAATTTCAACTCCTTCAATTAGACATACACATTAATATCTAACACTTAGCACACCCATTAAATTATACGTATCAATTCAAACTTTTTTTCCTTTAAGTTCATGATTTACACTTAGGTCTATATTATCCATTCTGAATATCAAACTCAAACATATAATAAATTGTACATATCCTCATACAAATCAACTTCCCCCTTTCCTCATTTACCTTTATTTAGCATTTCTTTTCATCGTTCAACATATTATCACCATCTACAATCAACTTACGTGCAGTCCAAGCATATTTATATTTTTCCCAATAACCATACACATTAGCATTTTAACCTTGAGCATATATATATAATCAAATAGCGACATACATCATAATCTATAACATGCGATATTCTCTATTTACATTTTGCACTTAAAACACATTTCAAATCACCCTATTCACTTAGATTTTCTTTTGTTTATTTTCATCCTTTACTTTTAGTCTCGATTAATTACATAAAAATTCAATCACACACATAGCCATATATTCTCAGCAGGTATTATAACTAACCAGAAAGCATTCTCTAAAGCAAGGTAAAACACCCCTTACCTCAGGGTTCTATTAGAACCAATTTGAATGCGTGCAGAGAGCTCCCGATTCGGCAACGGTCCATTCGATCCCGATCCAAGCATTCGCACCGACCCGGTTCTATTCGTAACGATCCATCTGATCCCGAACCAAGTTGCGGTCACACCGATCTGACTCGGTTCATGGTCGAACCGGTCCAGACCCATCAGCCGGGGCAACACCCATCACTCTTTGGCGGCAACAGATCTGATTCAACGTGTTGATGCACCGTGACAGCTCCACCGGCAACGGTTTGGTTTGAAGCTGCAACAGGAGCCAGTGGAGGTGGGAACCATGACAGGCGGCGGCGCGAGAAAAAGAGGTGGCGTCCGGATCGCGAGTTGCCCCCGGTTCGTGATTCACAAGCAAGGAGAGAGGGAGATGGCGACGGGGCTGGTTGCTTCGTCGGTGGAGGCGGCGCGACTTCCAGGTAGAAACGGCAAGGAGCGGCGACGCGATTTGTTCTCAGCTAGGGAGGAGATCGCGGGGCGCGACTGGAGGGAGAGAGATCGCAAAGCAGCGGCGTGACCTCCTTGGTGCAGCGAGCTGCGAATGCGATTGGGAGAGGAGGACTCGTGAGAGAGAGATGGAGGCGGCGATGGTGTTTGACGGCGGCGAGTGAAGGAAGAAGGAGAGGAATCTTGGCGGTGGACAGCGGCGCCGATTCCAGGGAGAGAGAGAGACAAAACGCGATGGAGCCATGGAGGGAGATGGGTCGGTGGTCTCTGGTTGAAGAAGTTGGGAGAGGGAGAGGGAGTTTAGGGCCGGCGGCCCTCGTTAGAGGAGTTGGGGATGAAGGGTTCGAACCCCCCCTTCCCCCTATTTTATTTTTTTTTAATTTATTATTAGTATTATTATTATTATTATTATTATTATTATTATTATTTGTGTTAGTATGGTTTTAAAACACTAATAGCATTTTTCTTTATTTGTTTATTTTAAATTTCAAGAAATACTAAAATAAAATGTAAGCATCAAATAATTACCTTTATAAAATCATAAAGTTAAAAGTCTTGAAGTCCTTAGAACAAGTTTAATATTAAATAAAACAAAAGCAAATTAAAATATAGAAAGTATATTTTTTTCAATTAGGGTAACTATTTTAATGATTCTACTTTAATATATATATATATATATATATAGATAAGATATAGTTTCGTAATTAACATAATATATTTTTATGAAACTACCCAACACCTAAGTACTAAATTCCAGGAAACAATTATTTAGTTCAATAAAACTTGTAATTTATAACGTTAAAGAAATCATAGTGTTTCAATCCCAATGTCTCCTAACACTTTAGTAAGACTAAAAGGGACCATAACTAGTTATTCCTAAACTTGATTAGTGTTATTATTATTTCAATCTATTATTATAATAATTATAATTATAATTATACTTGGGATTAAAACTCGGGATGTTACAATTCTCCCCCACTTAGGAGAATTTCGTCGCCGAAATTCCGAGCAATTCCATAAATGGAGAACCATCCCTGTACGTGGTTTTCGACCACACTGTTTATCTCCCCATCAGTTCCGTTCTTCTACTTAAGATACTTCGCATCCATACTTCTTGGCATCTTCGTGTTCACCTTTGAACACTATATGCCTCATTCGCGCTCGACTTTCCTTCTTGTTCCCTTTTATCATCCCCTCCTTTCATGGTTACCTGGACTAGATTCCTGCTGGGTTACTCAATTCTCCCCCACTTGGCATCGACATACCTGGTTATGTCAATGTCAAATAATAGGCTTGGTCAGTTCTAAGGATCGGCTATCTAACCTCTTAACGGTTCTTCAAGTTTGAAGATGGCACCTGTTGAGATGCATTGGGTTATACTGAACTTCTACGATTTGGCGAATTCTCGTGTCTACTTCTAAGTTCTCCCATTTAATGTCTGAGGCTCGAAAAGAGTGAAGATGGGAAGAAGAAACACGAAGCACTCAAGGAGAAGTTTAATGAGAATAGTTGCTGAAATCTAATGTAGCTCAATTCTCTCGAGGATTCTAACACCTATTACTCTACTCTAACGAGAATGGTTGCTTAGGATCCTTAAATTAGACAGCAACACAATAACATAGGATAACAGTTGGTGGTATCCAGACTTCCTTTAATGTCAACTTTATTTCGAATAGGATAGGAGATTCAGCTGCCTACCAATTAGAGAGACATGACATAATACACTCATGAAAGTGCCAATCAAATCCGAGGATAAGGTAAGTCAGGATATTATCTAAAGTCATTTTCAGTTTTGAACAAGGAATAAGAATGGAGTCTCAGGAGTTACCTCTTTGAAATTATTAGGGGAATGATCAAAATAAATATGATCATCCAAGTATTTCCGTTGCGCATTCTGATTTTAGAGAATTTCAAATCTTCGAGGGATTTCAAATTATCAATTCGTACTCCTAAACCCAGAAACTTCGATGGTGTAACATTGCAGCGAGCAAGTCCAACCTTACATTCCATTGGTGGTGAAGTCATTTCCGTATGATCGAATTCTACCATACGATAGGCAACTTGCTATTCCCATTGAGAAGAGTGGCACGACTTAAATAATGACTTTAAATGCATGGGAATGCCATTGGAATTATTTTGTCTAAATTGTCACCATTGGTATTCGTGCTCTTGATTCAATACCAAGGGTTAATCCTTTCCGTTTGGGTGGCAGCTAGCATGCCCTAGCCCATTGGGGTCTTTCACTACCCTTAGTCTTGATAATTATACGTTTTCCAAGTATGACAATACAACAAATGGGGAAATTGGGTCTGAACACTTGGTGAAGTTTGAAACAAACACCAAGAAATCAACTATGGATTAGCGATATTATTCTAAGTCCTAATTCCTAATCAAACTAACTTAGACATATAACTGTCTATTGGCTACTCGCTTGGTGAGTAAACCATAGGAGTTGTGAGTCCAAACTCCAAGGCCGAGGAAAAACTGCTCTGATACCATAATGTAACACCCTTACAAATATTTAGTTAATTTAAGATGTAGAAAAATATGGACTTGAAAATTTCGACGAAAATCCGGCAGAGTTTCCTCTGTTTTTCGGACTTTCCCCAAAATTTCCTGTTTATACCTGTCAGTCCAGAATTATTTAACAACATAATACACAATAGCAAAATAGCCAGATCAAACCTAAAGCCCAAATTATTACACTTCAGGGCACATCACTATTACATATTCTAAATTACTAAAATAACAGTTTTTCACATAATTAAACTACAGTCCACTCATAAAATAACGATTGAGCACTCCACCACGTGGAGTGTCATTCCTGCTCGGTCTGAAACTGTGTTTGCTCAAACTTTGAACCTGTAAAAATGGTTGCAAGGGTGAGCTATACACATGAAGTAGAGAAGTAGTTTCTAACTAGACATAATAACCTACCAAGTCAAACACAAATATTTCAAATAGTTCAAACGTAGCAAAGTCAAACAATTCAAATTCATACACATCTATAATCTTTTCTTTCGTCCATTATTCTTATCACTTTTCTTAATATTCTTTCTTTTTCATTTCCTAATGCATTTCTCTTTTCAAATTCTCTTTTCTTTGTTTCGTTTCCATTCTTTTATCCATTTTCCATTCTTTTTCTTTTTAATCGACAGGCCTTGACAGGCTCGCATCGATGCCGATACGCCTTCGCAGGCTCGCATCGGACTTCCATTTCCCTTTAATCGACACGCCTTCACAGGCTCGCATCGATGCCGATACGCCTTCTCAGGCCCGCATCGGACTTCCATTTTTCCTTTCTAATCGACACGCCTTCACAGGCTCGCATCGATGCCGATATGCCTTCTCAGGCCCGCATCGGACTTCCATTTTTCCTTTTTAATCAACACGCCTTCACAGGCCCGCATCGACACCGATACGCCTTCACAGGCTCGCACCGGACTTTTATTTTCTTACCTTTCTTTCTTTTTTCTTTTTCTTTTCCTTTTTCTCTTCCATATATATATCAATTTTCACACATTTCCACATTATATAATTCTCATTCTCTTTTGTGTCAACTTATATTAATTCCACAATTTCCTTTAATCTTGTCATATTTTTCCAAAAACACCATAAAATTAAAAGCCAATAAATAAATACGTACTGCTTCCAATAATCACAATAATTTCACAAAAATAATCCAATTCAATGTTCTACATTTATGCTCTTATTCTAATTCATTTTATTCTTTCACTTATCAATTACGTACTTCAACACATAACTCGTTTATCATTCATGCATAAATACACTTCAAGAATTCGCATTTATCAGTTAGGTATACATGAAAAGTGTCATACCAAATTATTCGCAAGCACTAACAATAATTTCAACTCCTTCAATTAGACATACACATTAATATCTAACACTTAGCACACCCATTAAATTATACGTATCAATTCAAACTTCTTTTCCTTTAAGTTCATGATTTACACTTAGGTCTATATTATCCATTCTGAATATCAAACTCAAACATATAATAAATTGTACATATCCTCATACAAATCAACTTCCCCCTTTCCTCATTTACCTTTATTTAGCATCTCTTTTCATCGTTCAACATATTATCACCATCTACAATCAACTTACGTGCAGTCCAAGCATATTTATATTTTTCCCAATAACCATACATATTAGCATTTTAACCTTGAGCATATATATATAATCAAATAGCGACATACATCATAATCTATAACATGCGATATTCTCTATTTATATTTTGCACTTAAAACACATTTCAAATCACCCTATTCACTTAGATTTTCTTTTATTTATTTTCATGCTTTACTTTTAGTCTCGATTAATTACCTAAAAATTCAATCACACACATAGCCATATATTCTCAGCAGGTATTATAACTAACCAGAAAGCACTCTCTAAAGCAAGGTAAAACACCCCTTACCTCAGGGTTCTATTAGAACCAATTTGAATGCGCGCAGAGAGCTCCGTATTCGGCAACGGTCCATTCGATCCCGATCCAAGCATTCGCACCGACCCGGTTCTGTTCGTAACGATCCATCTGATCCCGAACCAAGTTGCGGTCACACCGATCTGACTCGGTTCACGGTCAAACCGGTCCGGACCCATCAGCCACGGCAACACCCATTACTCCTTGGCAGCAACAGATCTGATTCAACGTGTTGATGCACCGTGACAGCTCCACCGGCAACGGTTTGGTTTGAAGCTGCAACAGGAGCCAGTGGAGGTGGGAACCATGACAGGCGGCGGCGCGAGAAAAAGAGGTGGCGTCCGGATCGCGAGTTGCCCCCGGTTCGTGATTCACAAGCAAGGAGAGAGGGAGATGGCGACGGGGCTGGTTGCTTCGTCGGTGGCGGCGGCGCGACTTCCAGGTAGAAACGGCAAGGAGCGGCGACACGATTTGTTCTCATCTAGGGAGGAGATCGCGGGGCGCGACTGGAGGTAGAGAGATCGCAAAGCAGCGGCGTGACCTCCTTGGTGCAGCGAGCTGCGAATGCGATTGGGAGAGGAGGACGCGTGAGAGAGAGATGGAGGCGGCGATGGTGTTTGACGGCGGCGAGTGAAGGAAGAAGGAGAGGAATCTTGGCGGTGGACAGCGGCGCCGATTCCAGGGAGAGAGAGAGACAAAACGCGATGGAGCCATGGAGGGAGATGGGTCGGTGGTCTCTGGTTGAAGAAGTTGGGAGAGGGAGAGGGAGTTTAGGGCTGGCGGCCCTTGTTAGAGGAGTTGGGGATGAAGGGTTCGAACCCCCCATTCCCCCTATTTTATTTTTTTTAATTTATTATTAGTATTATTATTATTATTATTATTATTTGTGTTAGTATGGTTTTAAAACACTAATAGCATTTTTCTTTATTTGTTTATTTTAAATTTCAAGAAATACTAAAATAAAATGTAAGCATCAAATAATTACCTTTATAAAATCATAAAGTTAAAAGTCTTGAAGTCCTTAGAACAAGTTTAATATTAAATAAAACAAAAGCAAATTAAAATATAGAAAGTATATTTTTTTCAATTAGGATAACTATTTTAATGATTCTACTTTAATATATATATATATAAGATATAGTTTCGTAATTAACATAATATATTTTTATGAAACTACCCAACACCTAAGTACTAAATTCTAGGAAACAATTATTTAGTTCAATAAAACTTGTAATTTATAACGTTAAAGAAATCATAGTGTTTCAATCCCAATGTCTCCTAACACTTTAGTAAGACTAAAAGGGACCTTAACTAGTTATTCCTAAACTTGATTAGTGTAATTATTATTTCAATCTTATATTATAATAATTATAATTATAATTATACTTGGGATTAAAACTCGGGATGTTACAACTGCAATGGCTTGAGAGTGGTTGGAGGAAATCTGAGATCTTAATAAAACGCAGGAACAGAGAGGAATGAGAGAATGAAGAATTTCATAGGAAATGAGGAAGGGGAAGACTAAAGGGCAGTTAAAACTCAAAAAGAAACTTCCCTCCCCACGTTTTTTGAGTTATTGGGCCTGGCAGCAGAAGCCCAAATCCAACATTGAGCCACTCAAAGAGACACGTGTCGTGCAATCAGTGGAGGGAAACATTTCAAAAACCCAAACGGCAGCATGCATAATAATGACACCTGACACAAGCAGCAAGTGTCAATGAAAGGACATTTAAACGTCCTTTCAATCAGTATAAGGGACAGCGAGGCACTTTGAGCTGTCCTGAACTTATCACCTCGCCCCGATCCTAACGCTCGGTCCCTTTAAAGGACACCGTTGAAGAATTATCAGCTCGGCTAAAGACTCAAGAAATCTTACCGAGCTAGGGGGCTTATGTGGTCGGTCTACCCTTAGCATACTCGGCCGACCAGATTACCCAGTCTGATTGGTCACGCCTACCCAGGCCGAGCGCTTGTCCTAGGACCCATCCTGGCACCTCAGGACCAACCACATGGGACTTACCCCCTAAGGAGTCCAAGCTAGGGGCGCGTGAGCCTAACTTTCCAACAGGGATATGATTCTCCACTACAGGATAAGGATGAATGACTCATCCCACATCCTAAAGGGGACACGTGAGCTGCCTTGCTGGCCCTCCGTACAGGCCCACCAGGTACAATGCCACCCCTATAAATAGCTGTCTCCAGCAAGGGGCTCTGGTACGTTCTCTCTCTCCCTAATTTCACATCCGCACACACTGTGATTAGGGAAACCCTAGTTGTCCCAACTGGACCTCTAGCATACCTAAGCAATCATACACTAACCTCAGTCCATCCACTAGTTCTTGGGTCTCTCTATACCTTTGAGCTAGGGGTGCATCTGAAACATCGTGTCCTAGACACGACACACCTACATACACATATTCACATACTCATGCACACACACACACACACATACACTTACATGTATCACACACACATCCACACTTATGCATGCATTATTTTATTTTACTAATTTAATTCTAAGCATAATCATGTGCATTCATATATATATATATAGTACATACACACATACACGTATCCTACATATACACACATAGAAAATAGGTCTTTTCTCATAAAATAATTCATACATAAAGGTCACACAATTTTCCTTTAAAGCATAAAATATCAAGTACATAAATCTTTTCTAAAAACTCAATTTCTCCACTCTTAACGGTTTATTTCTGAAAATCCTCTCTTTAGAATCAATCATTACTTTAAAACGTAAATTAGGAAAATCATTTAAGAAAATATCCTTTTAAAACACTTTTCTCAAAATGATTATCTTTGGTATTTTAAATTAATACGAGGAATTTGCGGGGTGTTACATTCTTTCCAACTTAAAGATTTCTCGTCCTCGAGAAATACATCGTGGATTGGGCAGCAGGGCACAAAATTCTTACGTCACTTTGATTCCCATACGAATACTCTCCTCTCATTGCGTGGTCGTGTTCACTTTTGCTGATCTACTTCACCTCGTCGTGCTCCTGGTTTGTTTCTTTCAGACGAAGGAATCGTACTCGTTCCACCGCTCGTGTGTCGAAGCGGGTTAAGTTCAACGGACTAACCGAAGAAGATATCGCTCCCTTAGCTAGTCGTCGTCACAGAAAGTCCAACCATGGGTACGGACTTAGGGGAAAATCAAACAGACAAATTTCAAACATCTCCAAAAAGCACAGGGTTTAGCCTAAAACCCTTAGATACTTACTACTTTCTATCACTTTGGACTCTCAATAACTCCCAAATAACTACACTTTCCTTTGGTCCTCCTGCTAACTCTAATACTTTCATTCATTGTTTTCTCCGATTTAAGGGGGAATTCCATAACTACTTTCATTCACTTTGGTCTTGCTTCCCTATGATAACCTCACTTTTCTCCTCACATTCATCCTAAATATAAATCAAGCCTATTACCTTCTCCATCTAAACCTCTGATTAGGGTATAAGGTAATCCTAATCTTCAAATTTTCCCTCATAAGTTCCTCTAATAACAGGTAACATACATCTTTTTCCTTCCTTGTGGCTCCCCAACTTTGATCAAACTTATAATTAAATCCACTGTGATCTTACTTCCTAACTTATCTTAAACTATTTGTCCTTCCTTAATCACTCAAGCCTAAATCATTTGGGTAACAATGGTACTTCTATATCCACAGTTTGGGTTAAGGAGTCCTAAATAGGATTGATGAGGTCACAGATGAATAAAGAGGCTTATGAAGAAAAGGTTCGAATTTTAACAATACTAATTGTCTTGTTGAAGCAATTCAACAAACAGGGAATTCAAGAATAACATCCTATTTTCTCAAAGGCACCGGCTACTCTTGGAAAGGGTACGTCTAGGCCAACAACTAGAAGTTTATCAAACACTAAGGAAACATCAAAGGTTAGGAGATCTCATCCTATTCGCTTCTACTTACTCTACGTTCCTCAATCTACTAGATGAACAGGTTCCTTAAACTAACTTGGCCGACACTAAGTCAATATCAATGTCTTACATCCTAGAAAGACAAGAACCTAATCGTATGCTCCTATCCTTATACTAGAAAACATACAGAGTCACACAAACAAAGCATGTCAGCCCATGCTTAAGGCCACTAAGGATTACCATAAGCTCTGATACCATTCTGTAACAGCCCGATTTTCGTAACTCAAAGATAACCCACTTTTACTTAATTAAGTTGCAAAAATGAGGCCAAATTTTTTTTTTACATTATTGAGGTGTTTGAAAACATTATTGAAAGGTTCTGGATGCTCTTCGGCATTCTCGTTCGAAAACCGAGTTGTTACTAAAAACCAAAAACTTAGTCACTTGAATTTCCAAAAACATTTGTCAGGAAAACGGTTGGATTCCAAATCAAACTAGGTCTTCGAATTACGTCAAAAGGTCAATAAGCATTTTTCTCAAGTGGTATGAAAAGTAGGGTATGTTCTAGAATCAGTTAAGTTACAACAATAGTTCATCACTTAGGTAATCCTTGATTCCAATCCCGCCACAACCTAAACTAATGATCCTACTCTTAAATCTTCCTATTGAAAAAAAGTGGGTGACGTCCCTCTTTCTTCTTGCGCCTTCGCCTCGCTCTCGAAGATGATGTCGCCCGTGTGGTTGTTCCCAGATCGTCATTGGACTCTAACGCCACCCCATCGGATGTAATGAAATTCTTCTGTTCCTCATACTGTGCCTTTTCCGCGTAGCTACTGAATCCTCGCACCGTAACTTGTCCTAAGTGCGGCTCCAAATTTTCCCCACTCAGTTGATGCTCTGCATCCGGAATCACGATCTCGGTGTAGCCGGTCCATGCCCAGCTGCAAGGGGTGTGCTTCCAATCTCTTCCGTACTTATTCCACATGGTGATGTCCATGCAGTACTCCATTTGCCCGTTGAAATACCAGCAACACCGATATGCCAACGAACAGGAGAGAGTAAGCTATCCGAACGACGAATCGTCGACGGTGTGGGATTACGCTAGAAAAAATAATAGGACCATACAAGCATACAATATAACACACAGGCACACGACAACCAAACATATCATTATCATTATTATTATCATTACCTTTCTCTCTTATGCATTTCTCGCGTGTGTTCTTTCTTTCTTTCTTTCATTCCTTTACTTCTCTTAATTTCTCATTTTCTTTTCATCCAGTCTTATCAAATTACCCTCTTTAATGCTTTGGGGGAAAAATACCATACATCATCAGAATATTCCTTTCGTTCTCGACTATCACTCACGTCTACATCTCCTCGGTCATCCACCCAACCTAGTCGAAAGCAAACAGGAGTACAGGACCTTTACCACGCGGGCACGACAGCTGTCACAACACATAATGGTCCCAAACCAGGAGGATCTCGTCCTCAAATCATATCAATAATATCAAGGCTCATTGTCTACGCAGTGGCAAACACAATGCCCCGTTCCAGTCCCTCTCACTGTTCTCGATTTGCAATATAGGGGGCGACAGTATGTTTCTAGTGGGTCCGCAAAACTTGCCACGGCATTAGACCCAGTCCCCACCACGTTAGTGCGCCACTTGTGGAGTTCATTCTGCCTAGAAACATACTCTAGACTTCTTGACGTTTCACCGTCATCGTCCTCCCCTAATGCAATCTCGTCCTAAGTATCCGCAGATACGTATCGTTTCTTCCTCTCCACTACTTCGCACTCTCATACCTCACCGCGTATGTCTTTTAAGTCTTTTATCTTTTTTTTTTATTAATCCTAAGGTCGGCCCGTCCTTCGTGCAACCCTTCAACGAGTCCCGACCACTAACTTTGCACAAACTTTCTCTCATCATTACTCACATAGCACAGAGTTGGGATCACACACAGGGTTCTCATCTCACTTCCCAATCCTTCTCAATGTTTCCAATCTTTCTCAAAAACCCTCTTACTTTCCTCAAAACACATTTTCATAAATCTTTCTTTGCAAACTTTCTCAAAAATATCTTTTCTCCATGTCTTCCCAAAGATACCAATTCCAAAACTTTCACAAAATCTCTCTTTACCGGCATTCCCGAAATGATGTTTTCACAAACTCTTCCTCAAAATATCCTTCCATAACACTTTCTTAAAAATTACTATTTCGAAAAGACTTATCCTTTTTACAACTCTATAAAAATCTCTTTCCCAAAATATTTTCAAAACCTCTTTCTACAAATCTTTTTGAAAACCTCTTTCTAAAAAAACTTTTCAAAACATTTCTCTTCACAACCTTTTCAAAAATCGCTTTTCAAAATCTTTATCAAAATCGTTTCTTAAAAACCTTTCTCAAAAATACAACTTTGCTGGGTGCTAATGGAGGAGCAAGCTCAACTCAACACTAGTTCCCAGTCTAAAACCAAAATCAAAGGAGCCCAGCTCTGCTCAAATCACATCTCGTTCCAACAACAGCATTACTCTTCCCAGCTCTGGCTCGTTCTCAGCATCATCATTCGTTCTTTCCCCAATCTCAATTCTTCATTTCTTTCTGTGTCTTTACTTTCAATCTCATTACTTCCTTAACTCATTTCTTTCGTTTTCACTTTTTATTTAGGACGTAGCAGACGTCCATCAACACATTATTCAGGTTTATCAACAGCATTCAATTTCAACATGCATAAGTAATTAAATAGAAATAGACATGCTATCCACACAATCAGCACACAACAATAGTGTGGTCTTTGTCACCTTCGTATAAGTGGCCACACAATCAAACAATTGCAACTTATACTACTGACTCTAACCACTTAGTTCCGATCTTTGAGTTGATACGGAACGTCCTACTAAATCACCTAACTACCACGGTGTCTTAGGAAAGCTTCTCTCTCACCTGAGGTCCAGCAATTTAATGCGTACCGTCGCCTCGGATCCTTTGTGCTGCCGGCTGCCCAAATCCCTCGTCTTTAAGATTCCTCGTACTAAATAAAATACGCTCACGTTATTATCTTATATTATGAAAATCTTTTTCATAACTTAGACACCTCTCATTTCCTCGTATCAAATAAAACACACTTGTGTTGCTAACGTGTATTAAGAAAATCTTTTCTTAAATCAATTATTTCTTGAAAACTTTACTTTAAATCGTATGAGAACGTTTTTAAATGTAAGAAGCTAATCCAAATAATTCTGGACAGGAAAGAATCATTTTATAAAAATCACTTTAATAAGACTCCGAAAGCATCGTAAAACACTCTTTGTTTTAAATGACTCTTTTATTAATACTTTAAAACTCAAGTCTTTATCGCAAAACAACTTTGGACAGCCGTGAACATAATTTAGAATCTCAAATAAATCAAATCAGATTAATTACATACTCAAGTATTTTTCAAACACCAATTAGCACACCAACACAATAGCACTTAAATAAGTTAAATCATATAAATCATCCATATTTCAAATATCAATTAGCAGGGAGAATAACCACATTAAACATCCAAAGCATTCACATAATGCAAGTCACATTTCATCTTCATATCTACTTTCTTTATAAAAACAAAACCGAATTGAACAAACCACAACAACACAATAATTTTTCTTAAATCAAAGTCACAAAGCATAATCATTTCCTTGAATCAATCACATGCAAAAAGAGTCTAGTCTATCTAATCTAGTGTAGGCCGATTCATCATCATAGGAAAAACAAGGTCTTGATGCAAATTTTCTACATGCAAAACCTTAAATTACTAAATCAAAAACATGCATTTCAAACACATGGTTTTAGAAAAATATCACTCCCTTTTTCTCTCAAAACCGTGACCTCTTAGTCACTCAAACATATTTTCATTTTTATTTTCTTTTGCATGTACTTCTAAAAATCGTTTAAAACAAAAGAGAATCACACGCATGAACTTTTTATGAAAAACAATCATGATCCTTTAATTTTCAAAGCTTGACCGAAAATCAATTAACGAAATCAAGAGGAAAAACTTAAATCTTTAACTTTCAAACACACCTAGACTTAGATCAAGGCAAAACCATTTTGAAAAAGTTGTTTTCCTTTGTTTACTCACCAAAATTGTGACATGCAAGTCAAGAAACAAAACTTTTTGAGTTTAAAATCACATGCAAGACTTCAAGATCACATGCATGCACTTAAATCATATAGTTCAAGTCTTGAAATTAAGCATACCAACACAAATCAAAGATAAAAGTCATTTTGATTGAAAAAGAAAAGGCCAAAACCGAGATATAATTTAAGAAAATAAGGAGGCTTTTTGTTCAAAACTCCTTTACAAACTTAAGACACAAAAATCATGATCAAAACGAAATCAAGGAGCAAGAACCAAAACACAAATTAAGGCTTTATAAGAATAAAAACAAGGATCGAGACATGCAAAAGTTCAAGACCACATAAATCATGTTCAAACAACATGCAAGACCAAAACTAAAAATAGATTTAGATCAAACATTAACTTAGCAAATAAGCATGTAAGGACCTTTGGATTCACGGTTTGTAGCATCAAAATCAACATGCAAGAAGATCTATGCTAATTTCACAAAGATCATAAACAAAACTCTAGATCTAAAAGAAAAACATCAAGACCTATCATAAGCAACACCAACCGAATCATAGAGTCCCTCATTTAGTTCATTACAAATTTATTTAGTTCTAAAAACCAAGATCAAAATCAAAATCAAAGATCAAAACATAAAAATGAACATGCAAGAGAAGAAAAGAAAAATTTCAAGGTTATAAAATAAAACTAGTTCTACTCTTCTAGGATCTTCGGTTTATACCAAGGAAATGGGTCTTCTAAACACTTGATCTTCAAGAAACTCCTAGATTTTATGGCTTGGAACTTCCTCTCCCTCCTTCTTCTACCTCACGGTTCCTCCTCTTCTTTCTCTTTTTTCTCTATTTTCTTTCTTAGTCTAAGAGTTTGATGAGCTCTATAGACTTGTGTTTGGTGGTGTTGTTTGGGCGTAGGAGTGAAAATGAAAATGAGGAGAAACAACTAAGGCTCCTTCTATCTATAAGCAACTCATGGTTTCCCCTTTAAACCCTTCACAAAATTCGGTCCTAGAACAAATGGGAGGGGTAAATTCGGCCTTCCCTATTTTTGCATGGGTGGAGGTTAACATTTCTTAAGAGGACATGTAGGGGACATTAGGTGTTTAAGGTCAATCTAGGTTTAAGGGTTAGTTGGCTTTCCATTAAGGTTTCCATCATATAGTTAGGGTTTGGTTTGGATTTGGTTAGGATTTAGTTATTTGGTCTCCACTTGGGAAATTTCTAGGCTCCCTCTACACACACATACACACGGCACTCACACCTACATACACATATTCACATACTCATGCACACACACACACACACATCCACACTTATGCATGCATTATTTTATTTTACTAATTTAATTCTAAGCATAATCATGTGCATTCATATATATATATATAGTACATACACACATACACGTATCCTACATATACACACATAGAAAATAGGTATTTTCTCAAAAAATAATTCATACATAAAGGTCACAATTTTCCTTTAAAGCATAAAATATCAAGTACATAAATCTTTTCTAAAAAGTCAATTTCTCCACTCTTAACGGTTTATTTCTGAAAATCCTCTCTTTAGAATCAATCATTACTTTAAAACGTAAATTAGGAAAATCATTTAAGAAAATATCCTTTTAAAACACTTTTCTCAAAATGATTATCTTTGGTATTTTTAATTAATACGAGGAATTTGCGGGGTGTTACACCGATGGTGATTTTGAGTGGGTCGTAGCCCGTCAGAATGATGATTGATATTCCGACTATAGTCGTAGCTATATGTCGATGATAATTCTGAATGGGTTGTAGCCCGTCAGAAAGATTGTGGATATCCCGCATACTGGTCGGAGCCGTATGCCGAAAATGATTCAAGATGAGTCGGAGCCCGTCGGACTTAGTGGTCGAGTCCCACAAAAGCATTCCACATATGGTCGGAGCTGTATGGCAGAGATGACTTAGGATGGGTCGACGTTAGAACAAATAAGTATAACCTCACAACTCGAAACCCTAACCCGAATTAGTGGAGAGGAAGATACACCTGAATTACCCTTGTGGTGTTCAGCTGGATGATTGAGATAGGGGACGACAATGACGGTGATTCGTCAAGAATCCTTGAGAAGTCTGTCTAGGTGGGAAAAACCATAGGGGCCCTGGCTGAACCGGTCGGAGCTGGTCACTCAGTGGTGTGGACGAAGTACCACATGATCACTAGACAGAGGACTGACACCCCCTTGACCAAATCTTGTTCAGTGAGAGGGATGCTCGAACACGGCCGAATGTGCTTATTTCCCGGGCAATTTATGTATTCATTTGTTTTGCCATCCAGTAAAAGCCGGTGTGGTTAGAGATCCTGTACTCCTGATTGCTTCCGAACTAGGTGGATGGATTCCGAGGAGATGTAGACCTGAACCCAAGACCATAAAGCCTGAATTTCCGATTTGATGGACCCGTGATATGTTGACAAAGAGACTCCGATCTTGCAAGACAAACTGATTAAGAGACTTCGACTTTGCGAGACGTCTGATTACGAGATTCCCTTAAGATAAGGATAAAATATTAGATAATGTGACGATTGCATTGCATTCCCATGCATCTTGCATAATTATCTGTTTGTGCACATGTGACGATGAACCTCTGGTTCTAAAGATGGCGGAGCTGGTGATGCTTCTCCTGGAAGAAGGACTTACTGATCGTGATGCGCTGACGAGAGGGCTACTGCTGGACGACGGAGATTGCTTTTGAAGACTTACGTTGCGGATCAAGAGGGGACACTGTTTAGTAGTTCTAATTAGGTTCCCGATGGACCCTTGCATGATATGTATATCAAGTGTACCCCTTATCTTTTGAAATGTTTTGATTAAGTAAATGCTTATGTATGAATGGCACCGCTGATCTATGGTGACCACTTTTAAAAAGAATCTTTAAGACCTGTTTTTAAACTGTTTTCTGAAAGACTGTCGTAATCAAACAGATAACCGTTTTAAGTAAATCAATCATGTTTTCTATAAGTGAAATGTTTTACCTATCTGTTGAAAGTAAGTTTTCGATATTAAACTATTTCCAGAAACTTGGGCAAACGTTTTTTGAGAAAAAAAAGGGTCACTACTAGAAAATAAGGTTTTGAAATCGGGGTTTTAAAATCGGTCGTTGTAAAGCCGATTTAAAAAAAACGCGGTGGCAATTTTGTAAATAAAATCTAACTTTTGAAATCAGTCGTTAAACAACCGATTTCGTAAGTATTTTTTCTTTTTTAAAATTTTAAATTTTTTATCTTTTGAAATCGGTAAAAATTACTGATTTTGTAAGTATTTTTTCTTTTTTAATTTTTAATTTTAATCTTTTAAAATCGGTCAAAACGACCGATTTCGTAAGTATTTTTTCTTTTTTTTTAATTTTTAATTTTTTATCTTTTAAAATCGGTCAAAACGACCGATTTCGTTAGTATTTTTTCTTTTTTTTACTTTTAAATTTTTTATCTTATAAAATCGGTCAAAACGACCGATTTCGTAAGTATTTTTGAAATCGGTCGTGGTTGACCGATTTCAAAAAACAAAAAGAGACTATCAAACTCGTTCGTTTGTGACCGATTTAAAAAAAAAAAAGACTATCTAACTCGGTTGTTTGTGACTGAGTTAAAAAATCATTCCAAAAACTTTGCACTCAAAACTCGCGCGAACACAATCAGAGTAGTGCCAAAACCTAAAACAAAACCTAAAAACTCGCGTTCTCCATTGAAGCCGTCCCTGCTGCTGCCACTGTTCTCCACCGACGGCGTCGCTGCTATCTCCACCGATGACGTCGCTGCTATCTCCACTGTTCTTCGTCGCTGCTGCCGCCACAAAGCATTCTTCGCTCCATCGCTGTTGTTCTTCCTCTTCTTCCCTCACTCCCTCCCCTCTGAAGCTCTCTCTCACCGTCCCTTCGGCCTTCGCGCTCTCTCTCTTTCAATTCGAAGCTCCAGCCGCCGTACGCTCCATCCGTCGCCACTGTCAGCTCCTCTCTCGCCGCCGTACGCTCCATCCGTCGCCGCTGTCAGCCGATCCCCATTGCTTCGAATCTGGGTTAGTGACCTTAGCAACCCTTTGAATCACGTCTTCTCCTCACAAGTCACCATCTTTGCCAGCAACCTCATCATTTCTCACTGTCAGGTAAATCTCATATGGCCAAGTTTTTGCACTAGAGTTCATTATCAGCTTTAATCTCATGTTCGTTGTCACTGCAGTTGCCACCGACACAATAGCCGTGAGTAGTATATTAATCTATAATAATAATATCAAAAGCAACTTAATTAATCTATTAAGTTCTAAATCAAATTAATAATATTGACCCTGGTTTGCTTTGATCTGAGTTTTGGTTTTAGTTTCTTCAAGTATTATTATTGAATGTTCATTGGTTATGTATGATAATTCTGTTCTCTTATATGGAAATTAAGAATTTACTGTACTGGTTTGGAAAAAGAAAAAGGAAACAAATATTAGTTATAATTCCAATACTAATTTTCAATGTTACTAAGAATAAAGGATTTGAATACTCACAAGTAGTGCATAGTCAAGTGCAAGAGACATAAGAAATCGGGCAGACTGTTTTCTATCATTTGGATGGCTTGTGTTTGGTTAATTTGGATAGCTAGGAATTACATGATATTCGATTAAATGGAAGTTGTGGTAATGGGTAAAAGGGAAATGTAAAAGTGCCTCGATGTCCTATTTCGAACATTTACAAGACCCAAGATTATGTCTCATTAGTTACAGCACCTGATTATATATTGGAGCAGAGAACTAGAGAACTATTTATCAGTTATGCTGTGTCTGTTATTGTTTTTGTAATTCTAGCATTTGCATAATTGCATGTGTATGTTTCTGAGTGTTGTTCCTGTCCAATCTTTGCTGGTTGAGGATCTGCTTGGCATTTTTTCTTGTTGTGCCTTGTCCTTGCGTAACAGTACATGTTTAGTTTGTACTTTCCCTAGGTTTTGTATCTTTGTAGCAGCACCTTTGGCACTTTCTTATCTTAATTTAAGTTCCTTTTACTGATAAAAAAATTTGTGCTCTACCTTTCTGTGTGTATATATGTCATCATCATGAAACTATACAACTTAAGATTTACATGCATAAATAAGTAACTCATTTTAAATTTTATGTATGAATTAAAGTTTTAGATCTTAGTTATCATTTTGTTTTACAAAGTTAAGTTGCATTACTACTATGATTCTTGTTCACTGAGTTCTAATATTTGTTTTTTTCTCTTCCGTTTCTTCTCCCTCTAGCTCGCGAGCTCCTTCACTCCTCTACACTCTCTCACTCCGGTGTTCACTTCATTTTCTTTGTCTTCTTCTTCTGCAGGTACTAATTTCATTCTTCTTTCCTTTTCTGTTCCTTTCGACATGGAAGGATGTAAAAATTGAATTATTCATTTAAAATCTTATGGCACTTTTTAATTTTGAATATAATATAATCTTATAGTAGGAGGGATTACATAATATAATTTGTTTGAAATGATGATAAAATTGAATTATTCATTTAGGAGCACCCCTGTTTGGTTGAATAATTATATATGGATCGTAGTTGGATAAATGTTGATCGATTGAGTGATGAGTATGCTCGTGGAGTGGACGAGTTTTTGGAATTTGCAAAAGCCAATGACCGTGATAACAATGGGCTATTTCATTGTCCATGTGTAGAGTGTGTCAATGTTGATCGGAGAACAATTAGGGAAATAAGAGATCATCTCATTTTTCCTGGGTTTTGCAAGAGTTATACAAAGTGGATATGGCACGGTGATCCAATAGGTATGAAGAGCGAGTCTCAGAGTGTCGAAGTTGATGACGGAGTTATGGAGGATCATCTGGAGGACATGATCCGTGATATTGGACCAGAGTCTTTCCACCAAGCGCATGTGTATGAGAGTTTGACTGATGATTTGGAGACTCCTTTGTATCCCGGGTGCAATGATGATTTGACACGATTGTCAATAGTGATAAAATTGTTCAATTTGAAAGCGAGGAATGGGTGGACTGATAAAAGTTTTACCGAATTGCTTAAGTTATTGAAAGACTTGCTTCTAGAAGGGAATACCTTGCCTGACTGCAACTCTGAGGCGAAGAAGGTGTTGTGTCCAATGGGTATGAACTATCAGAAAATTCATGCTTGTCCTAATGATTGCATATTGTATAGGAAAGAATATGCAGAGTTGCATGAGTGCCCTGTATGTGGGAAATCACGCTACAAGGTGAAGGATGGTGATGATTCTAGTCTTCATGACGAGAGCAAGAAAAGGCCTCCTGCTAAAGTCTTATGGTATCTTCCAATAATTCCAAGGTTCAAGCGATTGTTTGCTAATGAAATTGATGCGAAGAACCTTATATGGAATGCAGAAGAGAGAAAATGTGATGGAAAGATTCGTCATCCTGCCGATTCTTTGCAATGGAAAAAAATTGATTCTTTGTTTCCCGACTTTAGCAATGATCCAAGAAACCTTAGGCTTGCACTTGCTACAAACGGAATGAATCCTTTTGGTAGCTTGAGTAGTCAGCATAGCACATGGCCTGTTCTTCTGATGATTTACAACCTCTCTCCTTTTTTGTGCATGAAGCGGAAATATATGATGCTGTCCATGTTGATTTCTGGACCAAAACAACCGGGAAATGACATAGATATTTATCTTGCTCCCTTGGTTGAAGATTTGTTAATTTTGTGGGAAGAAGGTGTGGATGCATTTGATGGCTATCGTCGTGAAAATTTCAAGATGCGTGCCTTGTTATTCTGTACCATAAATGACTTCCCAGCATATGGGAACTTAAGCGGATATAGCGTGAAGGGGCATCATGCATGCCCTATATGCGGAGAAGACACATGTTATCATCAACTTACCCATGGAAGGAAGACAGTTTACCTTGGGCATCGGAGATTTCTTAGGCGTGATCACCCTTATCGCAGACTCAAAAACCGGTTTTGAAAGTAATACCTTGTTTTGGGAAACTTGACCGATGAGTTTTATTCTTGTTTACAAAAAAAATCCCTGTTTTTCATGAAAGAATTAAGTAGTAGTTTAAAGTGTTGTTTTCGAGTTTTCCAAATCGGGGTGTTACAAGTTGTATGTGTAGAAGTTATAATTTTTTTATGTACAAACTAGATAAAGTTTGAAGTGAATTTCATTGGTGTGAAAAAATTATTTAGAGTCAATAGTCACATAGGTCCTCGAAAGATACCTGTGAAATCAGTTAGGTCCCTAAAAGATTTGTGGAATATCTTAAACCAAAGATCATTTTGGAATCAGTTCGGTCCCTAAAAGATTTGTGGAATCTCTTAAACCGCTAAAGATCAATTTGACATCACGTTAGTCCCCCCATAAGGGACCCAACGGAATCTTGTAACACCTTACATTATTTACCCATAATTACCTATTTATTAAAATAGTGAAGTTAAAATTTCATTTTTAATTTATAAAAATCTGCCATCAAACGGACGGAGTTTCCTTTGTTTATAGAACTTTCCAAAAATATACTTTTCCTGCAAACCTGTACAAAAACATTTCTATAATCAACAGTAGACCAGCAGGGTCCAAAACATGATTCAGTTCATTCTTTACAACCTTTCCAAAACATACCCCGGTTCGCATAATTTCTTAGCTTTCAAAATAAGGAAATATATATATACAACAGAGAACTCAAAATAAAACCCATGACCAATAAATGGTCGCCCCGCTAACTAATTACATTCCACGTTATGGAATGTACTCCTGCTCGGCCGTGACTTGTGTAAGCTCCTTCGGTACCTGTAAAAATATAGCAAGAAGGGTAGCATTACACAGTACTGGGAAAAATAGCTTCTAAGAAGCATAGCAATGAACTAAGCCCTACTTACACACAAACAGCTTAACAACCATACTCACATTCTTATGCAATCACATTCAAATACCATTTCCATTAACATTTACATTTCCATTATCCATTTCCTTTTCCATAATCATTTCCAGGTTACAACTCATTACCACCTTTCCATTTTCCCTTTATACTTTCCTTTACATCACATTTCCATTTCCATTAACAATTCCATTTTCATTATCCATTTTCCTTTTTCCTTTTCCATTGTGTGTAACCTCAAGTCAGAGATCTACACACAAACTCAGTTTTCAGTGTATGCAACCGCAGGTCAGAGATCTGCATACACACTATACCATTTATGTAACCTCAAATCAGAGATCTAAATAACAAACTTCCCTTTTTCCTTTTTATTGTACACCACTAGGATTTTGAGTACCCGCTAGGTAATTGGAACACCTGTCTAGGAATTTTTGACATCTGCCCAGGACTTTACACCCATCCAGACCATAACCTGTAGGACTATGTACATTTTACCATTCCATTATTTATTCCAATTATTGGTGTGAAAACTGATCCTGTGGGTCACCCGGCGCCTAGAGGGCGGTTCGGCCTGATGGGTAATTGGCCTGACAGGTAATTGGCCCTAATAGGTAATTGGCCTGACAGGTAATTGGCCCTAATAGGTAATTGGAACACCTAGTCGGGTACCTAGTGTTCCGGGCCCCACTGATCAGTTCCCACTTCAAGTTTCCAGTTACATTTCCAAGTCTTTCCTTTACCATTTTCATATTCATTTTCACCACCAAAATGCCAACAACAATTATATATATACCACCTATTCCTAATCAACAACACATTCTCTTAAATAACATTATAGCACAAATAATCATAAGCATTCACCAAATATTCACATTCAACACTTTGCTTGCACAACCAATATCCAGCATCAACATATACTACTTATTTCCAATAATAATATACACTCATAATTAAGCATTTATCACGCAAGTAAGCACAATCATTCACATTTAGCATTTAAATCAGTTATGCATTCTCCACAATCTCTAACAATCAACAGATAACCAGCAAATCAGTCGACATACTCAGGTATGTCTCAGAGTACCATAATATAAGTAAGCTCCCTAGGGTTCTTCACTTCCTACTTTTATAACACACATAAAGAGGGTTTATTTTCCAAATTAATAAACTACACCTAGCTTGTAAGATCCATGAAGAATGTTTTGATAAATGCTAAAAGGTTTTGAACAAGCTTCAAATGTGTTGATCAAGTTCAAGCTCAACAAGCAACAACAAACATCAAGTTAAGAAGAGAGAGCCAACTCATGAAGACTTAGTTTGGTAGTTTATGTTTTATTGTTTTATATTTTGCCTCACAAGTCTTTTAGTTTATGAGTTTGGGTAGAGTTATTAGAGGGTAGTGAATCTCTTTTGATTGCATGATTATATCATATTTTGAGTATTCACTTTGTCTAAAATCAATAGGTGGCTTAAAGGTTTGAAAGAAAAGGTTTAGTTTTTTGAGAAAACAAGTTTTTAGTGATTTTTATGCTGATTACTCGAGTAACACATATTTCACTCGAGTAAAATTTATCAAGCTTGCGGCTTACTCGAGTAACACTCATTTCACTCGAGTAAAATGTTTTCAGATTTCGGCTTACTCGAGTAACACTCATTTCACTCGAGTAACTTGATCAGATATGGTTTTTTAAATACGTTTTTCACTTCTCAAAAGCAATTCTAAGTGCTCCAACTTTTGGGTATTCTATATAAACCTTTTCCTAATCATTTCTATCAACTAGAATCATTTTGATACACAATTTTATAAAGAATCAAAGCCACACTATTCTCTCTCACTCTCTCAAGATCAAAGCTCTCATTTTCATATTCTTTGATCAAGAACCTTGAATCTCTCATGTTGATATTTCATAGCTTTTGAAAGAGATTCATAGGATTGTTATTGTTTTTTTATTTGAGTTGTAATCTTTGCAAAAGGCAAGCTATCTACAACATTGGAAGCCTTGATTTTGTGAATCAAGCAAGTTTCATTGGAAGCCTTGGTGAGGCATTTCATCAAGCACTTGGAAGCCTTGTTGAAGAACAAGCATTTGGAAGTCTTGTGAGTGAAGCAAGCAATTGGAAGTCTTGTTGTGGGGTATCGGCAAGCAAGAGAAGAGGTTAGATTAGATATCAATAGGGTTACAAGGCAAGGGTGTGGTATCCTTTGTAGGCTAGCAAGAAGGAAGTCTTGTGAGGCATTTACTTGTAATTTGAGAAACTCTAATTCCTCATAGTGAAGACTCTCTCTTGGTTGAAGAGGGGACTGGATGTAGCTTTCAAGTGGATGAAAGTGAACCAGGATAAATCACTGTGTCGTATCTCTAAACTCTCTACTCTTTACAATTCTTGTCATTAATTGTGTTCTTGATTGAAAACCTAGAAAAAGTGATTTTTCTATATTTGATTAAATTGAATCTTTATTGTGCAAAATTGATAAAGGGAAAATCATTTTCATAATCTAAGTTAATCAATAAGAATATTGGTGTTGATTGTTTCCGCTTAATCTCTGATATAATATTTGTTAATTGATTGATTTTCATTGGTTTTAATCGTTTAGATTTGTTTCTTGCGAAAATCTTTCAAAGTTTCTATAACACCTATTCAACCCCCCCTTCTAGGTGTTCTCCTAGTGTATCCTAGTTGTTTCACCCACCGAGTGTAGTTTTTCCAACAATTGGTATCAGAGCTCGGTCGAAAGACACGAGCATAGATCTTTTTCGTTAAGATCCTTGAGAAACTACAATGGGTTCTACGAATCCTTTTGGTGGTGAAGGTGCTTCAATTAATCGCCCTCCTATGTTTGGTGGAGAGGGTTATGGTTATTGGAAAATTAGGATGAGAATATTTATAGAAGCTATAGATGTGAACATTTGGGAAGCCATTGAAAATGGTCCTCATATTCCCTCAAAAGATGTAGAAGGTGTGCTTACCCTAACTCCCAAAGATAAGTGGACCGATGATGATAAAAGAAAAATTCAATATGATTTAAAAGCAAAGAATATCATCACCTCCGCTCTATCTTATGATGAGTTCTTTAGAGTCTCCCAATGTCGTGATGCCAAAGATATGTGGGACACCTTGCAAGTCACACATGAAGGCACTAGTGAAGTTAGGCGTGCTAGATTAAATTCTTTGATGCATGAATACCAATTGTTTCGTATGTTGCCTAATGAATCTATATGTTTTATGCTAAAACGTTTTACTCATATTGTTAATCATCTCATTGCTCTTGGTAAAACTTTCTTGAATTGTGAACTTGTTAACAAAGTTTTAAGATGTCTAAGTAGGGAATGGCAACCTAAGGTTACCGCAATAGTTGAATCAAAGGACTTGGACACCATGGACTTAGCAACACTTTTCGGAAAGCTACAAGAACATGAAATGGAGCTTGGACGTTTGCAAATGCATGAAGAGTCGGACAAGAACAAAGAGAGAAAAGGAATTGCTCTTAAAGCTCAAAGGTCATATAAAAAGGAAGAGAGTTCCATTGATGATGATGTTGATAATGAAGATTCCGATTCGGATATTGATGAAGAGGAGATGAAGCTTCTACTAAGAAAGTTCAATAAAATTCTAAGGAGAAAAGGAAGGTTGAACAAGGACAAAAGTAAAGAGAAGGATCCCCCACACTACAAGACCAAGACTTCAAAAGAAGGTGTAGTTTGCCATGAATGTGGAAAGCCCAGTCATCTCAAGTACTCATGTTCTAAGTATCTCAAGAAGAAGGAGAAAGAGAAGAAAAATGCAAAACACAAAAGGGCATACATAGTTTGGAATAGTGATGATGAACAAGACAAGAAAAGCACAACTAGTAGTTCTTCGGATGATGAACATGCCCCTTGTCTCAACTTGATAGCTCAAGTACATGAAGAGGAAAGCTCAAATGATGAATCAAGTGAGCAAAGTGACGAAAGCGATGTAAGTCTTACTAAATCCGAAATTTCTTCAAATTATGAAATTATATATAATGCTTATGAAGAAATGCATGAACAATTTAAGAAACTAGCTTTGAAAAATATTGATAGGAAGAAGCTCATTGAGGAACATCAACAAAAGATTTTAGATCTTCAAAAGCAAGTTGATGAGCTTAATCTTGAAAATGAAACCCTTGATCTTATATATGCTAGTTCTTCTTGTGATTGTGCTAGTAGATTGAATATTGTGGTTGATTGTGAGGATTGCAAGTTGCTTAAAGATGAAAATGCTATTTTGAAAAATAAGCTTGCAAGTTTCTCAAATGGTGATATTAGATTGCGCACATTGTTAAATTTTCAAAGAGAAAATTCAAACAAGTTTGGTTTGGGTTATACTAATGCTAAGAGTAAATCTCATAGAAATGTTGTTGATTTTTCTAAAGTTGATTTTTCAAATGCACCAACATGTTTCTATTGTGGTACTCATGGACATACTTCAAATGTGTGTTATATTAAAGTGCATGGTATACCTAAAGGAGATTTTGTTTGGATGAAAAAGGGTGAGAGTCCCTACACTAACAAAAATGGATCCAAAACCATTTGGATACCAAAAAGCAAAGCATGATTGTTTTGTAGGTATGATTGAAGAAGCAAATGAAGGTCTATACACATTTGATACAATTGACATTATTGATCTTCTTCAATTGGTATCAAGGAGAAAATTCTACAAATTGGTAACATTTGATATTATACAATTGGTATTTTAAATTTGATATTGTTGGATATTGCTCATAGTTCTCTCAAGTGGTATTATTTCTTATAATGTGATATTGTTTATACTATTGAGAAAATACTATTGGTATCAAATTCTTACAATTGTTTTACAATTGGTATCATGCTTTGGTTGTTATATCTCATTAATCTCTCTATTTTGGCTTAGATCTTATATTTCAATTGGTATATATTTCTTTTTGATAATGCCAAAGGGGGAGAAATATGATGTTTTGAAAAAGGGGAGATTTGAAAGATTTGAAAAAGGGGAGAAATATTATGTTTTGATTATTTTTTTTGGAGAAATGAAATGGTATGTTTTGGAGAAAGGTTTGTTTTTGTTGTTTTTATAGGTTGAGCAAAGTTGTTGAGGATAGGGGGAGAATCAAGCTTACTCAATTGGATTTCAAATGTCAAAAGCATTTATTGAGGGGGAGCAAGAGTCTAACCAAGTGATCAAATGGTTCAAGCATCAACAACTTCAATGAACTTCAAACGATTTCAAAACATGTTTGTCATTTTCAAAAAGGGGGAGATTGTAAGATCCATGAAGATTGTTTTGATAAATGCCAAAAGGTTTTGAACAAGCTTCAAATGTGTTGATCAAGTTCAAGCTCAACAAGCAACAACAAACATCAAGTTAAGAAGAGAGAGCCAACTCATGAAGACTTAGTTTGGTAGTTTATGTTTTATTGTTTTATATTTTGCCTCACAAGTCTTTTAGTTTATGAGTTTGGGTAGAGTTATTAGAGGGTAGTGAATCTCTTTTGATTGCATGATTATATCATATTTTGAGTATTCACTTTGTCTAAAATCAATAGGTGGCTTAAAGGTTTGAAAGAAAAGGTTTAGTTTTTTGAGAAAACAAGTTTTTAGTGATTTTTATGCTGATTACTCGAGTAACACATATTTCACTCGAGTAAAATTTATCAAGCTTGCGGCTTACTCGAGTAACACTCATTTCACTCGAGTAAAATGTTTTCAGCTTTCGGCTTACTCGAGTAACACTCATTTCACTCGAGTAACTTGATCAGATATGGTTTTTTAAATACGTTTTTCACTTCTCAAAAGCAATTCTAAGTGCTCCAACTTTTGGGTATTCTATATAAACCTTTTCCTAATCATTTCTATCAACTAGAATCATTTTGATACACAATTTTATAAAGAATCAAAGCCACACTATTCTCTCTCACTCTCTCAAGATCAAAGCTCTCATTTTCATATTCTTTGATCAAGAACCTTGAATCTCTCATGTTGATATTTCATAGCTTTTGAAAGAGATTCATAGGATTGTTATTGTTTTTTTATTTGAGTTGTAATCTTTGCAAAAGGCAAGCTATCTACAACATTGGAAGCCTTGATTTTGTGAATCAAGCAAGTTTCATTGGAAGCCTTGGTGAGGCATTTCATCAAGCACTTGGAAGCCTTGTTGAAGAACAAGCATTTGGAAGTCTTGTGAGTGAAGCAAGCAATTGGAAGTCTTGTTGTGGGGTATCGGCAAGCAAGAGAAGAGGTTAGATTAGATATCAATAGGGTTACAAGGCAAGGGTGTGGTATCCTTTGTAGGCTAGCAAGAAGGAAGTCTTGTGAGGCATTTACTTGTAATTTGAGAAACTCTAATTCCTCATAGTGAAGACTCTCTCTTGGTTGAAGAGGGGACTGGATGTAGCTTTCAAGTGGATGAAAGTGAACCAGGATAAATCACTGTGTCGTATCTCTAAACTCTCTACTCTTTACAATTCTTGTCATTAATTGTGTTCTTGATTGAAAACCTAGAAAAAGTGATTTTTCTATATTTGATTAAATTGAATCTTTATTGTGCAAAATTGATAAAGGGAAAATCATTTTCATAATCTAAGTTAATCAATAAGAATATTGGTGTTGATTGTTTCCGCTTAATCTCTGATATAATATTTGTTAATTGATTGATTTTCATTGGTTTTAATCGTTTAGATTTGTTTCTTGCGAAAATCTTTCAAAGTTTCTATAACACCTATTCAACCCCCCCCCTTCTAGGTGTTCTCCTAGTGTATCCTAGTTCTTTCACCCACCGAGTGTAGTTTTTCCAACATAGCTATCACTACAACATTCCTAGAATCTATTTCCCAAATAAAGGTAATACAACCCCTTTTACCTGTAATTGCTTTAACTCTTAGTTTTTCGTAAACACATTCTTTTCGTATACCGATTCTCGAACATGTCGTGGCCCATTGCTATCGCTTGCTCTTGTCGTAAAGCTCCTTCGTAGTCTAACTATATTATTAAATCATATAGTAATCAATTTAATGCCCCAAAAGCGACTCAATTTGAAATCTCAATAATGAACATATTTCAAAGTAGAGTATTTTGTAAGTTTTCCAAATCACCAGAATTATCTAGTTATAATTTACAAACCAAAATAACATAGGATTTCAAATTAAAATCGTTATCTTCTCAATAAAATATATAGTATAGCTTTTTATTGAAAATACACTAACATTTTGAAACTAACATAATCACCAAAAATTCATTAAAGTTAATTAGTTTTAGTTTCAAGCCACAAAATCAAATGTTGTTACTTGAAACTATTAATTCCGAACTAAAAGGAAGTGTGCTCGATTCAAAAATAAGTCCAAATCACCATTATAATATTAAAACAATTGCACTTCCCTTCAGTTTGAAATTAATGTTCAACGTTTTAACTCGAATTAACATTATGCCGAGTATATCAGATTCCTAATTAACTGACATATCGTTTAGCCCAAGGACAACCCAACCAAGCTAAATGACAGCTCACTTACTTAGGAACCCAATACATTTTACACAAATACTCTTTAAAACTCGTCATTCGACATAATGTTTAATTCGACGTTATCACAATCAAGTAAACAATTAAATTCATCATCACTAACAACATAATTAAAATCAATATAAACTATAATACAAGTTTAATTTCAAAAACAGTTTAATATTAAATAATTATTACCAATAACATTAAAATTAGTATTAATATAAAAATTAAAACACAACATAGAGCAATCAGAAAAGTATTAGGGATTTACCCTCAAATATGGTTTTGAAGGCCGGTTCGGTCAAACCGGTTCAAAGCACAATAGAGCGACTGGCCCCGGTAACGATGATGGCGATACCGGCACCGGTGACGATTCTTAGTAGCAGCAACATGCATCAGAGAGAGGAAAGAAGTGGTGGTGTCGTGACTCCATGGTTGCAGCCGCAAGGAACAACGGTGGCAGTAGCAACAAACAGAGGCAGCGGTGATTCGCGACCCCGGGAAGGAACGCGCGTGCAGGCGCGCGATTGAGGAGCACGAAGACCGTGAGTGGCGGCGAGTGTAACATCCCCGATTTTTCCCCAATTATTAGGTGCCTTAATTAATAGGATTTTGATAAGAGTAGTGTTATTTCCAAGTTTTTGAGTATGTTTAGAATGTGTTTAGGATGTAGGAATTAGCAAGAGTAGGTTTGATGAAGTAGAATTAGTTTAGAAGGGAGTTTTAGAAGTGTTGATTAGTGTTAGTATTGTAAGTGTTTAGAATTATTATGATTGTTTAGAATTGTTTAGACTTGTTTAGGATTAGAAGTCTAGCTAAGTGTAAGTTGGAATGAGTTAAGAATAGGTTAGATTGTGTTTAGAGTGTAGGTTTTGGTGTTAAGTTAAGTTAGAAAGAGTTGTGAAAGCCTAAGAGTCTTAGAAGTCTTAGAAGGGCCTTAATCGATTAGAATTTAAGCATCATTCGGATCTAATCGATTAGGGGACAGATTAATCGATTAAATTTTTATGCTCTTTCGTAACTAATCGATTAATGGTCATGTTAATCGATTAAGGGTCGAATTAATCGATTAACCCCTGTTATATCAATCAAACAGCACGAGTTTTCAACATTATTTTCATTTGTTTCTTCTCCCTCTTCTTCGAAGCTCCTTGCTCTCTCTGCCCTAGGGTTTTACCAACCAACAAAACAACACAAAATAACAACAAATCATAAACACCAATCATCTCCCTACTAATTTCCCTCTCTCAAATCTCATTTTCCCTCTTTCCCTCAAAATCCCCAAATCAAACCCTAAACCCCAACTTCTTCAATCTTGCACATAGAGCCTTCTAATCTTCATGAAGTGTTGGAAAGTGTTCTAGGACAAGGAAATAGGAGGCTTGGGAGCTTGGCTAAGGCTAGGTGTTGGTGCTTCATGAAAACCCCATTGTCTCCTCTTCTCTTCAAGAGGTAAGGGGGAGTACTTTGGTTCTAATTAGGGAAGGGATTTAATAATAGTAATAGGGTTATAATTAGATGTATTTTGTGTGTATGTTTAATTTATATGCTTGATAGTGCTGTGATGGAATACGAAAATATATGTTATGACTTAGGGATTTGCTTAGTAATATTGACTATTGAATTGACATCGAAATAAATGATTAAATGATTAATATGAGTATGAATATTGATTTTGGTATGATTGGTGTGTTCTCTATGTTGAATGTGAGTACATATATGTTGTGAACTTAAGTTATTGCTAGAAATAAGTTGCTAAAATTGTTAGGAAACTAATTAAATAAATGGTATGATTGTGATCCTTATGGTTGTTGATTGTGATTGTCTCCCTATATGTATATTATGGCCAAAGCTTTAAGTTAGAAAACCCAACCAATTGGATATAATTATTAAAGGTTCAACTAATGAAAACCACATAAAATGAATTAGAAACACGTGCATTATGGAGTAAGGTGGACCTTAGGTGTACGGGGAAAAACACACGTCGTTCGCGATTGATGAGGACAAAAGTAAATTAGGAGGATTATTATGGAGGACTTTGATCTTGCACAAGACATGGGTTTGATTCCCATGTTGCGGATTGGTCCTAGGCAAACCATAATAATTCTATTTACTTTGGTTTCTTTGGGCCGGTCGAGGGTGATTTCTGCTATAGCCAATTCGGGCAAATCAATCCGAATTACATGAGGGACCTTCCTAAGTGGAGGTGAAGTGTTGTGCAAGCGGGTGAGCGAGGGACCTTCCTAAGTGGAGGTGAAGCACCCAACTATTGGTTGAGAAATACTTACTCCTGGTCGGTTTTTCCCCAGAGTGGAGGGTGGGTTTGTGAGGTGGTTGTGTTGTTATTACAAAGGGAAAAGTGTTATTGGTACATTGTGTGAGGAACCCTCCTTCGGGGAGAATGTGAAGCACAATGTACCCGATTGTTAAAAGTGTTATTGTTATTGGATATGGAGAAGTACATACATGGATATATATTTGGTTTAATTCACTGAATCCAATAAAAGTGTTAAAGTGTTATAGTGGTTAAAGTTAAATGGAAAGTGTACATTGGATTCAGGAATTAAATCATAATAGTATAAAGTGCATTCATACTCATATGATTGAGCATAAAAGCATTGTTATGTATTTGGTATTGTATAAGGAAATGTATTGGCTTAGTGTGATAAAATGGTTGAATGCTAAGGTATAGGAATATATAGTTAATTGCAATAATGTGAGTATGAATATATGTGTGTGGGTATGTCTAGTTATATGCTATTACTGTTATTTTAAGTGTCTTCCTTGATTATTTCTCAAATTACTCACCCCTTAAGTTGACCATTTTAGGTACCATTGGAGAAAGATATTCACTGCTTCCGTGCCGAGAAACTATACTCTCACACAAAGAGAGTATATGAGTTGATGAGACCTTGGTGGTCTTATTATTTTATTATTGCAATCATTGTTAGGATAATTTAACATAAACGTTTTTAATTATTAAAGATTGTTTCAATTGATAACTTTTATTGTAAGTATAAGGAAACTTCTATTTTGTAAAAGGACTTTGTAATGCACATTCTTTTGATTAAATGTTATAGTGGTTGTAAAGGATATAAAAATATCCTTTTCCATATTATTTTAAAGGAAGCTATGACCACCTATAGTTTAATTACTGTTTTGTTTAAATAAACTGTTCTGGACTGACAGGTGAAATACTTAACTTGAGGGAAAGTCCATATTTTAGAGTAAACTCCGCCAAAATTTTTATAAAACCCCAAGCTTTTTTATATTAAATACTAACAAAAGTAATATATTTTAAGGTATAAAAAAAATTGAGGATGTTACAGATGGTATCAGAGCAATGGTTGCAATTCTCGGCTGTGGAGTATGGATTTCCTACTCCCAAAGAGTTACTCCACATGAGAGTAACTAACCAATAGTTAGCCTAGTAACTTATTTTCATAGCTTATGCATGCATACCTAGTTAAAGTTAGTATAGTTTAGTAGTGTTAATAGGGTAGTACTAGTGACAGTTTAGTAATCTTCAATTCAAAGTGGACTAAGTAGAATTTTCAATTGTAACTTGGTTGTATTTTGAAGTGGACCGAAAGTAGAGGCTAAGGGAAGTAAAACTCCCAACGGGATAGAGCATGAAATTGCTACCCCAACTGGATGGACTAAACCTCAGTTTTGAATTAAGTAAGTCAACTTCGAATATAACGAAGAATTGAAACTTTTGCGTGAAATGAAACTTCCAAGTCTTCTTTTGAATAAAAGATGAGTCTATTCTTATTATTTAATTGGAATTCGGGTTGTACGAAAATGGTTTTGTTTCTAATGCAATGTAGAATCGAGAAGGGCCCCTCGATGCGTACATTTTATTAGAAGATGAAATCATCGAGTCCTTGAAATCCAATGAAATAATTGTGAATTTCTTTTCTAAGCATATGAATAGGATAAGTATTAGGAATCATTGCATCATGGACACTCCGGGCATTCTTTATCAGAGTGCGCAGCGGAAGTGAATAGGCGTCAACCCGATGTACTTGCCTTTAACTTTGATAACTAAGTGTCGTCTCTAAAAAGATTTAAGTCCTTTCTACAATTCCACATTATGTTTGGTGATAAATACATTACTAAATTTATAAAGTGTAAGTGTGTTTTAGCATCAAACTATTTTAAGACTTAGTTTTGAAAAGTATTAATAGCATGAATTCTAATGAATGTCAAGCATATAAGTATTCTATTATTTTCTTAAGTTTGGAATTGATTCCAACTTTGGAAATTGACCGAATGTCACAATAGTGATTTTTAAATATAGACTGTTAACAAAATGAGTTCCTAAGTAATGGGAGAATGGTGTAGTTTACTATTAGATTACACCAATCGCCGATTTAATAGGAATTCACCGAATGTGACATACGTCAATTTGAAATGAGAGTTGAACTTCAAGGTTGAAATAAAAGGAAAGACATGTATTAGAATTTAAAAAATTAAATTTCAACCGATACATGCAATTCTTTTTATTTGAGTTTGATGGTCATAGAGGATCCTACCTTTCTTTGTTAAAGGAGTCCTCAAACTTTTGAATTAATTTGAAAACCAATGTGAAACGATTTTGAAAATCGCTATGAATACTTTTAAATTTTTGGGTGCTTGACATGTTTTCTCTTATCAACTAATTTTGTTAAAGTTTGAAATGAAACTGATTTATGAATTATAAAGAGTTTTTCTCTATTTTCGGAAAGAGATCATTTTTGGAAATTCTTTATCACCAAAGAACAAATCTTTTCTTCACAAATTAGAACTTCATTGTTTTTTGTTGCAAAGTGGGATTGAGAAAATACAAGTGACGATAACCAAGTGGGTCAAAGGCAATGTATTACACTTAGACTGAGATTCAAGTCTAGAATCTCAATTGAGGTAAAGGATGTTATGGCATTCTTTTAAGTTCACGTAGAACTCAAGGGAAATGTGTGATTGTTATTGAACAAACTACATTCCGGAATCACAACTAATTTTTAGATTAAAGTTAACTATTCCCTGGAATGTAATTTGTTGGGTATCAAAGTCCCGATCCTAACATCCATTATAATGGTCTTAGCCCCAGAGTCTAGGTAGCAATAAGAGAATTTCAACTAGGGTTCTAATATAGAAAACAGTTAGGCGAAATCCTAACCCAAAGAACCAGATAAGAACCCTGAACCTCATGTGAGCGATAGACGAGCATAGGTTTAGTAAGAGTCTGAAGCTTGTAGGATTTTCGCTTAGAATTTAGTAGTGTAACCCCGATTGTCTGAGGAATAGATTAAGTGATAGGATTTAAGTCCGGGTTGGTTGAGTGTCCGAGCTTAAGCCTTAGGTATAGGTACATATATAGGGTTATGTAGGAATAAGATTTTGTTTATGCTAAGAGTGGTTGATTAGCATGTGTTTGAATTGCATACAAGTATATTTATAATTTTAAATTTTCTATGATTATATATTAAATCAAAACTATTGTTGGAGCTATTTGTTTTTTATGTTCCTCACAAGTTCCAACTCTAAGTATTTTTATATACCTTGTGTACTATCTGGTGACGGTTTTAAATAAAGAAAATTTTCTTTTTCCGGTGAATGTGATTTTGTAAAGACACTAAATTATTCTTTATCTATTAAGAATCAAATGAAATTTTCAAAACAAGTTGCCTTGCATTTTGCCTGGCTATTCTTTACTTCAATCTTTTCTTATGATATCTATATTCTTAAAGGAAATGTTTTCGTTAGAGAAAATTGTGTGAATGATCAAACTTATAATTTTGGCAAACTAAGTCCTTATATAAAGAACAACTCTTTTCTATACATATATGTATATAGAAATGAAACATATTTTTATGTAGTACTTTCAATCTAAGTTTTAAACAGGTACCAAACTAGATTTTCAAAAGACCACCATTGTAATTACCCGACATTATTAATTCCTATTTTCAACCGCATTCATGAATAATGCATTCTTTGACTTTAATCCTATTTTCTTTTATATTGAATAACTTTGGGCTGGAATTTGAAACCAACTCTTTTTTGGGGTGATCTTATATGTGTAGGTATTATCTACTTTTAAATTGCTAGATGCCTACCCCTGCATCTAATGAATACCCAACATCTTTTCAAAACTCTTACTCAATTCAATCCAATGCAAGACTATTTTGCTATGCATTGACCATTTATACTTACTTGTGTTAAGTTAATGTTTTACTTTTCTTTCAAAGGTATACTCTTTGATAAGGTTTTAAGAATGATGTTCTTTGAAATTGATTTAGTTAAACAAATAATATTTTAAATTCTTGATATATGCTGTTGTTTCTATTGATTGTGTATGACTTGGATTTTGTTGTGTTACTTCTTTTTGATCGTTAAATGCTTCATGTTCTGTTCCTTTTTGAATATACTATCTGTGCTTGTTGTTTAAAACGTTTTTCTGATGTTGATGTTTGGGTTTCGTGAAGAGTGATGTGCCCTAGGGAAATTTAAGACTTTTGTTTTCCTGAGTTGTTGGAGATAGGTTAGTTTTCCTAGGAATAAATTGATCGAGGCCGTACCCGATACAAATAAAAACAGTTTAAGTATAGTACTAGGAAGTGACTCCTAGGTCGTCTCCCAAGGAATATCTTATCAAGCAAAAGGTCGAACACATAGTATGCATAGAAAACAGGGGTTTTTTTTTTGTATTGAATATTGAATAATTGAAATCAAAACAGAATTAAATCAAAACGAAGAAACAGATAAGGAAAAGCGGATAAACCCCTTTGGCTCGCGTTCACAACTCTATCAACGGTCACAAAAGATCAATTTCTTTCCTCTTCACTGTCCAACTCGTGAGAATTAAATACTAAGCGAAAATTCAATTCTCACCCCAAAACCCAAACCTCTAATTAAGCATTAAAAGCCAAAGCATGGAGTTTTTACGAGTTTGCATAAATTAAGCATTCATACACATGGATTATCTCTATATAATGGAACTAAGCGAACCATAACATATCAATAAGCATGAAAACAGTGAATAAAAACGAAATAGCATTAAGAACAAAACCTCAAGAGTATGTGATACATTACCAAAGGGATTTAACCTAAGAGTTTAGCCTTCCATGAAGAAAAATACCAAAAACGTGTAGAAAGGGAAGAGAGAGAAACCCTAGCAGCCACCACAAGCTTGGAGAGCAAAACTAAGCCTTCTCTATGAGAGAGAATGTAAAAAAAACGTGAATGGACGGTCTCTCCTCGGGTTTACACGAATTTGGCTTTTTAAATCACAAAACGGGCCTAAATCATGGGCCCAAATCCTAAGGAAAGCTTATCTCTAAATTAAATCTAAAAATATCTTATAGATAAAATCTAAATCTTAAAAGATATAACTAAATCTCAACTAATCCTAAAGATAGATTACAATCTTCACTTCATCATATATCTTCTCTTCCAAAATTAAATCTTCATTCCCAAAATGTCCAAAAAGCCCTTGTGCCAAATATGACCTGAAAATAGAAATAGAATTAATTAGGCTAAATAATCCCAAATTAAACAATATTCAGAATAATAGTACAATAAACTCTAAATCACTAAATCAAGCTAAACAATGTCAAATAGGCAACAAGTATCAATAATAGGAGTAAAATAATGCAAGGAAAAATGGAAAATAAAATGCACATCAAATACCCCCACACTTATCCTTTTGCACTCCTGGGCAAAACTAAGAATTAGGACTGAGAAGATCAATATGCACCAAAGTGAATCATGTAACAAGATTACTAAAACTAATGAATGCTAACCTAAGAGATTACATACTTCACAATGAATTCTAGGAAATGCAAAGAAATGGGCAAAATCGAGCACACGAAGAAAATAAGGACCAAAGAATCAAGGCATTCATGAACATCATCCAATTATTTCAAATATGCAAAGAAAACCAATGACATCAAGAGGGTAGTCACAAAGATGATAGAAACTCACAAGGATCACTCAATAGTGTTTACACTCAAGTGTTTAAGGTTAATCAGTGTTTACACTCAAGGCACATCATGAAAAACAAACACAACCATAAGCTTGACAAGCCTCTAACATCAACAATCAATACACATGCACATTAAGATCAAAAGGTCTTTTCAGGGTTGTAATGGGGCCAAGGACAAGGTAGGATAAAAATATGGGAAATGTAGCTAAAACCCAGGGAATAGAGGAGCAATAGGGAACAAGTAAAAAAAAAAATAAGCACAATCCACCCCAAAATGAAATGATAAACATAACAACAACCTCTAATTCCAATCCTCTATGCCTCAATCAACCTTTTATTCCATTTTTTTTTTGTTTTTCTTCTTCTTCTTCTTCTTCTTCTTTTTTTTTTTTTGAATTGCATTACATTGCAGAACTTCATGAACGAAAGAAAAGAAGAAACAATAAAAATGGCATAATGAGATAAAGCCATAATTATATCACCGACCATAGAGGCAAAACCCAGAACTCACAAGAGATGAAGAACAAAGCACCCTCGCTTACTTAATACCCATTCCCAAAACAATTCCAAAGCTCCAACATTCCCTAAGGTTAGGACAATCATGGTTTTTCAGTCATAGGCTTGTAATGAGCTAAAGAACAAAGAAAAGGGATATAAAGGCTCAAAGGGGCTATCAAAGGATAAATTCATTCAAGGTAGGCTCATATGGCTAGTGGCTTATTCAAGAAAAAAAACAATGCCTAAATCATTTCAAAATGTGCATGGGAATATCAAGTATCAACAAGAGTCAAGTCAAGTTCTAGAGTGCAAGTAATCCAGAGTGCAATCACACATGAAAGAAAAATTAGGTGGCATATATAGCAATCCACCCACAATTAAGGCTCAAATCCTCACAAAAGGGACAATTCTATCATAGTGTTACCACCTCTTAATTATCAAAAGCAACTTTACACACAGAAATGCATGAATTCAGACACAAGATACCAAGACTCTACTAAAATGAAGCAAAAACATGCAAGAAAATGCCCAAAACTTAGCAAAACCTAAAAAATCAAAGCAAAAATATGCAACCTAAACTACTCTCCCCCCACACTTAAATCACACATTGTCCTCAATGGAAAACAAATAGCAGAATCAGACAGATATAGACAAGTGGAATAAAAGTAGTAAAGAAGGAGAAAAGAAGACTCCCTAAATCATGGTGGGTCAAAAATGGGGTCGACCAATGAGGCTTCCTCCACAGGTGCATCATCCAAAGTAGGAGAGGTTAGGAAAGGCTTGAGTCGGTGGCCATTGACTTTGAAGCTCTTGTCTGTGGACTCACTCTTGATCTCCACAGTGCCATAAGGAAACACCTGGGTGACTACAAACGGTCCAATCCATTTAGAGCGGAGCTTTCCACTCATGAGTCCAAGCCTAGAGTTGTAGAGCAACACTTTTTGACCAACCAAGAACTCCTTTCTGGAAATTGAGCTATCATGGAGCTTCTTGGTCTTCTCTTTGTAGAAGTTGGAGTTCTCATAGGCCTCCAAACGGATCTCATCTAGCTCACTCAACTGCAGCTTCCTCTCCTCACCCGCTTGATCAAGAGCTAAGTTATATTGCTTCACAGCCCAATATGCACGGTGCTCTATCTCCACAGGCAGGTGGCACGCCTTACCAAAGACAACCCGATAGGGTGACATCCCTATGGGTGCCTTGTAAGCAGTCCGATGGGCCAATAAAGCATCCTCCAATCGTGTGCTCCTATCCTTTCTATTAGGCTTCACCATCTTCTCCAAAATCCGCTTGATCTCTCTATTTGAAATCTCAGCTTGCCCATTGGTTTGGGGGTGATATGGTGTAGAAACTTTGTGCACAACCCCATACTTCTTGAGCAAAGCTTGCATGGATCTATTGCAGAAGTGTGTGCCTAGATCACTGACTATGGCTCTAGGTATGCCAAACCTGCAAAGGATATTAGACCTGACAAAATCTACAACAACCTGAGCATCATTAGTCCTGGTGGCCTTAGCTTCCACCCATTTGGATACATAATCCACAGCAAGTAAGATATAATAAAAACAAAAAGAAACAGGAAAGGGGCCCATGAAATCTATACCCCAGACATCAAACACCTCACAGAACAACATAGGTTGTTGCGGCATCTGTTGCCTCCAAGATAGGGTGCCTCCTGCTCTTTGACATTGCTCACATGAGCTGCAGATTTTTCTTGCATCCTTGAAGATGGTAGGCCAATAAAATCCAGAATCCAGCACCTTTCGTGTTGTCCTTTGAGTGCCAAGGTGGCCTCCAACTGGTGAAGCATGGCAAAATTGGAGAACCGATTGGATCTCCTGGTCTAGAATGCACCTGCGAATGACCTGATCACTGCAAAAACGCCACAAATAGGGGTCATCCCATACATAATACTTGGCATCGCTCTTCAATTTGTCTCTTTGAGCTTTGGATGCCAAGGGTGGAAAAACAGATGCAACTATATAATTTACAATATCAGCAAACCAAGGAATAAGGGGAGGGGGATGTGAAACATGCAAAACTAAAAGCTGCTCATCCGGGAAGTCATCCCGGATAGGAAATGCATCCTCCTCTCTCTCTATTCTGCTCAAGTGGTCTGCGACAAGGTTATGTGCACCACTCCGATCCTGAATCTCAAGATCAAACTCCTGGAGGAGCAACATCCATCTAATCAACCTAGGTTTGGAATCTGTCTTTTTCAAAAGATACTTCAGGGCAGCATGATCAGTATACACCACAACCTTTGAACCTAACAGATATGATCTAAACTTATCAAGTGCAAAGACAATGGCTAACAGCTCTTTTTCAGTTGTGGTGTAATTAACTTGTGCTGAATCTAAAGTCCTAGATGCATAATAAATCACATGAGACATCTTACCAACCCTTTGGGAGAGAACTGCTCCCAAAGCATAATTCGAGGCATCGGTCATGAGCTCAAATGGGAGAGTCCAGTCAGGTGGTTGGATGATGGGAGTGGTGGTGAGTGCTCTCTTTAGCTCATCAAATGCTTTCTTGCATTGGTCTCCAAACTCAAATGCGGTATCCTTTTGAAGCAAGTTGGATAGTGGAAGGGCTATCTTGCTAAAGTTCTGAATAAACCTGCGATAGAAACCTGCATGGCCAAGAAAAGAACGCACCTCTCGCACGCAAGAGGGGTAAGGCAAATGTGATATTACATGCAGCTTAGCAGGGTCAACCTCTATGCCCTTATGCGAAATAATGTGCCCTAAGACTATGCCTTGTTCTACCATAAAATGACATTTTTCAAAATTCAAGACAAGGTTAGTCTCAATGCACCTATTAAGCACCTTAGACAAACTATCAGGACATGCATCAAAAGAGGAACCATAAACACTAAAATCATCCATGAAGACCTCTATGCAATGCTCAAGTAAGTCATTAAAAATACTCATCATACATCTTTGAAAAGTGCCAGGAGCATTGCATAGGCCAAAAGGCATCTTCCTATAAGAAAATGTACCAAAAGGACAGGTAAATGTAGTCTTATGTTGGTCCTCTGGTGCAATACAGATTTGGAAATAACCAGAGAAACCATCTAAGAAGTAATAGTGAGATTTACCTGCCAGGCGCTCCAACATCTGATCAATGAAGGGAAGAGGAAAGTGATCCTTGCGGGTCGCCTGGTTGAGCTTCCTATAATCAATGCAGACTCTCCAACTGTTCTGCACTCTAGTGGGAATCAGCTCATCCTTCTCATTTTTGACAACTGTCACCCCAGACTTCTTGGGAACTACTTGAACTAGGCTTACCCAAGTGCTGTCGGAAATGGGGTAGATAATGCCAGCTTGCAGCAGCTTGGTGACCTCTTTCTTCACCACATCAAGAATCTGGGGGTTCAACCATCTCTGGGGTTGTCTCACTGGTTTAGCCCCATCCTCCAATAAAATCTGATGCATGCACATGGAGGGGCTAATACCAGGTATGTCTGCCAAAGTCCATCCTATTGCCCTTTTGTTTGCTCTAATCACATCCAGCAGCTTCTTCTCTTGATCAACAGAAAGGGAGGTAGAGATGATCACTGGAAGTTTCTGCTCAGCCTCCAAGTAAGCATATTTGAGATGAGGAGGAAGGGGCTTCAGGTCCAATAAAGGTGCCTGCATCACAGATGGAACTAAAGGAGCAGCAGAATTAGATTCTGCCGCCTGCACCTGAACAAGTGAATTAGACTCATGCAAAACAGAAATGGGGTTAGCATGATCTGAATCTATATCATATGAATCAACAGATGCAGTAGCAGAATTTAAAAACTGGTCAATTTCAATGCATGCAGTGCACATTTCGGAATCAGAACATGCAGAACAAGTAAATGAGCTAGTGAAAGATGGCAAATCATAATCATGCAAAAAGTCTAGAACATGCTCATCAATCAAATCATCAATCAAGTCAACATGAAAAACAGAGTGGTCATCAGAAAAATGTTTCATAGCATCAAAAATATTGAATCGAACCACACTGTCATCAAATTCCATGGAAAGTGTACCTGCATGCACATCTATCTTGGTTCGGGCTATTTTCAAAAATGGTCTCCCTAATATGATAGGGACAGCACTACGAGAGGTGTCCTCTTCCATATCAAGAATATAAAAATCAGCAGGAAAGATAAGCTCTTCAACCCGAACCAGGACATCCTCTATCAAACCTGCGGGGTAGGCAGTAGATCTATTTGCCAAGTGAATAACCACACCCGTAGGTTGAAGGGGTCCAAGTGAAAGAGACTTGAAAACAGACATAGGCATAACATTAATAGATGCTCCTAAATCTAGCAAAGCATTCTCAAATTTAGTATTACCTATGATACAAGGCACAGAGAAAGTTCCAGGATCCTTACACTTTTCAGGAATATGAGGGACGGGTTTACCTATAAGAGCAGAGACATTTCTTCCCATGCTGATCCTCTCATTGCCCTTGAGCTTCCGTTTGTGTGTGCATAGATCCTTCAAGAACTTTGCATACCTTGGAATCTGCTTGATTGCATCAAGAAGGGGTATGTTGACTTCCACCTTCCTGAATGTGTCAAGTATCTCTTTGTCAATCTCTTCCATTTTCTTGCTTTGAGTCACCCCCCTTGGTGGGAAAGGAAGAGGAATGGGGGGTGGTTGTTGGGCAGCAGCAGGTGTTGTGCTTGAGGAAGGCTGAGCTGGATGGTATTTTCTGGTACTTGTGTGCTCACTCTCCTCGACCATTTGGGTCTTCTTGTTGGTTGAAACTAGATCATCTTTGTTGAGGTCAGATTCTGGCGTGGGTGTGACAATCTGCTTCCCTGACCTTAGACTAATGGCATTCACATTCTGGTTTGGATTGATCACTGTTTGGGATGGCAACTTGTTAGAATTCTGAGATTGCATAGTCTTGATTGTTGTTGCCATCTGTCCCATCTGATTGGTCAAAGATTGAATGGAGGCCTCTTGTCTTTGAATGGATGCTCTAGTTTCCTGTTGGAATTGGAGATTTTGCATGGTCATCTGTTTCATCAGCTCTTCCAATGAAGGCTGCTGCTCAGTACTAGGAGCTGGTGGTGCAGAATTAGCCTGTTGTTGTCTCTGTTGCTGGACTGGAGGAGGTACATTTGGTGGTCTAGAATTGTTCTGAAATTGAACCTGTGAAGGTTGCTGCTGATCAGACCATCTCAGGTTGGGATGGTTCCTCCAACCAGGGTTGTATCTATTGGTAGAGAGATCAAAGTTCTGTGGCTGCTGGTTTCTACTGTTGAAGATGTTGGCGGCATATGCCTCAGGTTGGTCAGCACCAGTCGTTGGTTGCTGCTGCACAGAAGGGCATGCATCTGTGGGGTGCTCAGCGGATGTGCATATGCCACATAATCTAGCAGGCAGGGACAACTTCTTCTGGTTGATGGCCAATTGAGTGACCAAAGTTGTAAGTGAATCTATCTTCTGTTCAAGCTTCTCAACCTTACCAGAACTTGTGCCAACATCATTCACTCCTCTCACTATGATTGCATCGTTGTTGCCCCTTGCATGGAATTGTTGACAATTGGAAGCCATCTTCTCAATCTTGACTCTGGCTTCTAAAGGTGTCATGTCTCCTAGGGCACCACCACTTGCAGCATCAAGCATGTTTCTCTCCATGAGGTTGAGACCTTCATAGAAATATTGAATAAGCAGCTGCTCTGAGATATGATGGTGGGGGCAGCTCGCACACAGTCTCTTGAATCTCTCCCAATACTCGTAGAGACTTTCTCCACTTTGTTGCCTGATGCCTGATATATCCTTTCGGATTGCTGTTGTTCTGCATGCAGGGAAGAATTTCTCCAAAAATGCCCTCTTCAGGTCATCCCAGACTGTGATAGAACCAGGGGCCAGATCGTACAACCAATCCTTGGCTAGCCCCTCTAGGGAGTGTGGGAATGCCTTAAGACAAACATGATCCTCTTGCACATCATGTGGTTTCATAGTAGCACAGACAATATGGAACTGCTTGAGATGTTTATGAGGATCCTCACCTGCAAGACCATTAAACTTGGGCAACAAATGAATTAGTCCAGACCTTAGCTCGTACGGGTCATCGGGATACTGGATGCACAAATCTTCAATAGTGAAATCAGGTGCAGCCAGCTCCCTCAATGTCCTCTCACGTGGTGGAGGTTGAGCCATATTTTCAGAATAATCAGAATAAGAATCAGAATTTATAGGAATAGAAGAAAAAAGAAGCAGACTCACTATGTAAAGACTCAATAGACTCACTACCTATGGACTGGTTCCTATTTTGTCTAACTAGTCTGTGATAAGTTCTATCAATTTCAGGGTTATATGGATGAAAGTAGCTTGGGTTGCCCCTAGTCATGTACTGAACAGAACACCATTAAGCATAACAAACTGTCACTAATATACATGACCAAAAAAAAGCAACAAAATTTTTTATTTTTTTAAAATTTTTTCTTTATTTTTTTCAGCACCCTAAAATAATGAAAACATACCACAAAAAGTTTGAGGACAAAATTCAAAAGGGAACCAAGTCAAACAATTAAATCAGAGACCAAAAACTAAGAAAATAAAACTTGTAAAATAAAAAAGAAATAGTAAAACGGCTTTTTCAGGATCCAGACGAAGGAGTTTTTTAACAAAGTCAGAAAAATCAGATTATTCAGAAAATTCCCTTCGATTTGATATAAAATTCGTCAAATTCCGAGTTACGGGTCAAAAGTTGCGACGATTTGAAGAAAGTGCTGCTAAAACTTGGAAAATTTTTCTGGAACTCACAACCAGTGATGATCTGAGTGATCGTGGTGCCTCGAAACCTTTTTATATGATAAAAGTAGTGTGGATATAAATTTTCGTGGAAAAATTCCACCCACAACTATGTGAACTAGCAACCACAGAATCAATCAAATACACTAATTGCAACAAAATAGCAAAACAGCAAACAGTGCAACTTCAACCGGTTATCAGAATTGACTACTAGACCCTAAATCAGACACGACACACTATAATAACTATACTAACTACGACACTAACTAACTACTAATGACCTTTGGCAAGAACCGATAATCCCCGGCAACGGCGCCAAATTTGATCGAGGCCGTACCCGATACAAATAAAAACAATTTAAGTATAGTACTAGGAAGTGACTCCTAGGTCGTCTCCCAAGGAATATCTTATCAAGCAAAAGGTCGAACACATAGTATACATAGAAAACAGGGGGGTTTTTTTTTTGTATTGAATATTGAATAATTGAAATCAAAACAGAATTAAATCAAAACGAAGAAACAGATAAGGAAAAGCGGATAAACCCCTTTGGCTCGCGTTCACAACTCTATCAACGGTCACAAAAGATCAATTTCTTTCCTCTTCACTGTCCAACTCGTGAGAATTAAATACTAAGCGAAAATTCAATTCTCACCCCAAAACCCAAACCTCTAATTAAGCATTAAAAGCCAAAGCATGGAGTTTTTACGAGTTTGCATAAATTAAGCATTCATACACATGGATTATCTCTATATAATGGAACTAAGCGAACCATAACATATCAATAAGCATGAAAACAGTGAATAAAAACGAAATAGCATTAAGAACAAAACCTCAAGAGTATGTGATACATTACCAAAGGGATTTAACCTAAGAGTTTAGCCTTCCATGAAGAAAAATACCAAAAACGTGTAGAAAGGGAAGAGAGAGAAACCCTAGCAGCCACCACAAGCTTGGAGAGCAAAACTAAGCCTTCTCTATGAGAGAGAATGTAAAAAAAACGTGAATGGACGGTCTCTCCTCGGGTTTACACGAATTTGGCTTTTTAAATCACAAAACGGGCCTAAATCATGGGCCCAAATCCTAAGGAAAGCTTATCTCTAAATTAAATCTAAAAATATCTTATAGATAAAATCTAAATCTTAAAAGATATAACTAAATCTCAACTAATCCTAAAGATAGATTACAATCTTCACTTCATCATATATCTTCTCTTCCAAAATTAAATCTTCATTCCCAAAATGTCCAAAAAGCCCTTGTGCCAAATATGACCTGAAAATAGAAATAGAATTAATTAGGCTAAATAATCCCAAATTAAACAATATTCAGAATAATAGTACAATAAACTCTAAATCACTAAATCAAGCTAAACAATGTCAAATAGGCAACAAGTATCAATAATAGGAGTAAAATAATGCAAGGAAAAATGGAAAATAAAATGCTCATCATATACTATCTGTGCTTGTTGTTTAAAACGTTTTTCTGATGTTGATGTTTGGGTTTCGTGAAGAGTGATGTGCCCTAGGGAAATTTAAGACTTTTGTTTTCCTGAGTTGTTGGAGATAGGTTAGTTTTCCTAGGAATAAACCTCAATAGGATAGTAAGACTTAGTGTAAGAAGAAGTCTAGGTAGTAGTGGGGTAGTGCTATCATTGAGATCCACCCGAGTTGTGTTTAAGTGGGGGAGAAATCCCCAAAAGTGATAACCATTCCATAACCTAGTATAAGATTCATCTTATGACTAGGGCATGTAGCTCTATGCCTCTTTTAGTTCTTTGAGCTTAGCCGAATTTCGAGGACGAAATTCATATAAGTGGGGGAGATTGTAACATCCCCGATTTTCCCCAATTATTAGGTGCCTTAATTAATAGGATTTTGATAAGAGTAGTGTTATTTCCAAGTTTTTGAGTATGTTTAGAATGTGTTTAGGATGTAGGAATTAGCAAGAGTAGGTTTGATGAAGTAGAATTAGTTTAGAAGGGAGTTTTAGAAGTGTTGATTAGTGTTATTATTGTAAGTGTTTAGAATTATTATGATTGTTTAGAATTGTTTAGACTTGTTTAGGATTAGAAATCTAGCTAAGTGTAAGTTGGATTGAGTTAAGAATAGGTTAGATTGTGTTTAGAGTGTAGGTTTTGGTGTTAAGTTAAGTTAGAAAGAGTTGTGAAAGCCTAAGAGTCTTAGAAGTGTGAAAGAAAGCCATTTTGCACTGAGTTAATCGATTAAATAAGGGCCTTAATCGATTAGAATTTAAGCATCATTCGGATCTAATCGATTAGGGGACAGATTAATCGATTAAATTTTTATGCTCTTTCGTAACTAATCGATTAATGGTCATGTTAATCGATTAAGGGTCGAATTAATCGATTAACCCCTGTTATATCAGTCAAACAGCACGAGTTTTCAACATTATTTTCATTTGTTTCTTCTCCCTCTTCTTCGAAGCTCCTTGCTCTCTCTGCCCTAGGGTTTTACCAACCAACAAAACAACACAAAATAACAACAAATCATCAACACCAATCATCTCCCTAATGATTCCCTACTAATTTCCCTCTCTCAAATCTCATTTTCCCTCTTTCCCTCAAAATCCCCAAATCAAACCCTAAACCCCAACTTCTTCAATCTTGCACATAGAGCCTTCTAATCTTCATGAAGTGTTGGAAAGTGTTCTAGGACAAGGAAATAGGAGGCTTGGGAGCTTGGCTAAGGCTAGGTGTTGGTGCTTCATGAAAACTCCATTGTCTCCTCTTCTCTTCAAGAGGTAAGGGGGAGTACTTTGGTTCTAATTAGGGAAGGGATTTAATAATAGTAATAGGGTTATAATTAGATGTATTTTGTGTGTATTTTAATTTATATGCTTGATAGTTCTGTGATGGAATACGAAAATATATGTTATGACTTAGGGATTTGCTTAGTAATATTGACTATTGAATTGACATCGAAATAAATGATTAAATGATTAATATGAGTATGAATATTGATTTTGGTATGATTGGTGTGTTCTCTATGTTGAATGTGAGTACATATATGTTGTGAACTTAAGTTATTGCTAGAAATAAGTTGCTAAAATTGTTAGGAAACTAATTAAATAAATGGTATGATTGTGATCCTTATGGTTGTTGATTGTGATTGTCTCCCTATATGTATATTATGGCCAAAGCTTTAAGTTAGAAAACCCAACCAATTGGATATAATTATTAAAGGTTCAACTAATGAAAACCACATAAAATGAATTAGAAACACGTGCATTATGGAGTAAGGTGGACCTTAGGTGTACGGGGAAAAACACACGTCGTTTGCGATTGATGAGGACAAAAGTAAATTAGGAGGATTATTATGGAGGACTTTGATCTTGCACAGGACATGGGTTTGATTCCCATGTTGCGGATTGGTCCTAGGCAAACCATAATAATTCTATTTACTTTGGTTTCTTTGGGCCAGTCGAGGGTGATTTCTGCTATAGCCAATTCGGGCAAATCAATCCGAATTACATGAGGGACCTTCCTAAGTGGAGGTGAAGTGTTGTGCAAGCGGGTGAGGGAGGGACCTTCCTAAGTGGAGGTGAAGCACCCAACTATTGGTTGAGAAATACTTACTCCTGGTCGGTTTTTCCCCAGAGTGGAGGGTGGGTTTGTGAGGTGGTTGTGTTGTTATTACAAAGGGAAAAGTGTTATTGGTACATTGTGTGAGGAACCCTCCTTCGGGGAGAATGTGAAGCACAATGTACCCGATTGTTAAAAGTGTTATTGTTATTGGATATGGAGAAGTACATACATGGATATATATTTGGTTTAATTCACTGAATCCAATAAAAGTGTTAAAGTGTTATAGTGGTTAAAGTTAAATGGAAAGTGTACATTGGATTCAGGAATTAAATCATAATAGTATAAAGTGCATTCATACTCATATGATTGAGCATAAAAGCATTGTTATGTATTTGGTATTGTATAAGGAAATGTATTGGCTTAGTGTGATAAAATGGTTGAATGCTAAGGTATAGGAATATATAGTTAATTGGAATAATGTGAGTATGAATATATGTGTGTGGGTATGTCTAGTTATATGCTATTACTGTTATTTTAAGTGTCTTCCTTGATTATTTCTCAAATTACTCACCCCTTAAGTTGACCATTTTAGGTACCATTGGAGAAAGATATTCACTGCTTCCGTGCCGAGAAACTATACTCTCACAAAAAGAGAGTATATGAGTTGATGAGACCTTGGTGGTCTTATTATTTTATTATTGCAATCATTGTTAGGATAATGTAACATAAACGTTTTTAATTATTAAAGATTGTTTCAATTGATAACTTTTATTGTAAGTATAAGGAAACTTCTATTTTGTAAAAGGACTTTGTAATGCACATTCTTTTGATTAAATGTTATAGTGGTTGTAAAGGATATAAAAATATCCTTTTCAATATTATTTTAAAGGAAGCTATGACCACCTATAGTTTAATTACTGTTTTGTTTAAATAAACTGTTCTGGACTGACAGGTGAAATACTTAACTTGGGGGAAAGTCCATATTTTAGAGTAAACTCCGCCAAAATTTTTTTAAAACCCCAAGCATTTTTATATTAAATACTAATAAAAGTAATATATTTTAAGATATAAAAAAAATTGAGGATGTTACAGCGAGACAAAGGGAGAAGACGAGCTCGACGGTGACGGCGGGACTTCAACGGAGCTCGGTAGCGGCGTGAATGGCGGAGGAGAGAGAACGACGAGAGAGAGTGACGCACCGAGAGAGAGAGAGAGAGACCGTGATTGGAGGGAGGTGGGTGCCCAAGGGAATAAGAAATTGAAGGAGGGAGGGTGGGGTGTAACACCCCGATTCGGCAACTTGAAAACTTAAACTCAAAGTAGTGAAAATTAGGGGCCATTTTTTTTTGTTAAAACAAGTGTTATGTGAACGTGAGAACACTTAGACTTTTAAAACATAATTACAACTAAAACTCGTGTTCTCGCATTACATAAACTCTTTCAATTTCCAAACCGAGATGTCACAAGACACCGCACTTTGAAACCCGTTTTCAAAAACATTATTTTAAAAATAATGCCCATGTACTTGTTTCAAAACATCAATATTGAATAAAACATTTGCCGAGGTACAGTATGGTAGAGATAAGGTAACTAAGAACTTACAATGGAGTACATTCCGCCAGGGGAACTCCTAGCTTCTAGTCATGCTTCCTATTACTTGTCGTCTAACTCCGGACTTTGGTTGATGAAGCCCATCACGCTTCCGCTGCGCCATCTACCAGTTGCAATATCAGCAATTGCCGATACGACAACATGGTAGGAGAGAGTCAGTGTTCCGAACACTAACGGGTTGACCTTGCGGTCTCAGAGTAGATTCGAAGTAGAAAGATACAGATGATATACATAGCAATATAACTAAAAAAACATACTAAAGAATGCAATCATCATCAACATAAATGCATCTAGCATGTTATACACATAGCATGAATCACAACAATAATATAATCATCATCATCATCAACATAAACACCGTTACATTATTCGAGTTCTCACTCTCAAAATCTTGCTCATGAGCTTTCACCACTGTTCTCAATCCTTCTTTCCTCATAATTCCACACTTATTACTCATTCCAAGAATTCTCTCATCTTATAAATCTTATTCAATGCTTGGTATCTTTTGATATACTTTTCTTTGAAACATCTTTGTCTTTTAAGTTTTATTATTTCGGTTAGCATCAATGATGAGGGGGAAACATCATTGAGCTCACACACGCCTACATCTCCTCGGTCAACCACCCAACCTAGTCGGAAGCAAACAGGAGTACAAGACCTTTACCACGCGGGCACGACAGCTGTCACACAAACAAATGGTCCCAGACCAGGAGGCCCAGCCTCAAATCAATTCAATTCATATCATATAATCAAGGCACGCTCTCAGCGGCAATCACAAATGCCCCGTTCCAGTCCCTCTCACTATTCCTGAAATGCCATAGGGGTGACAGCACTATTCCAGTCCTGGGTGACAGCACTATTCCACGGCATTAGACCCAGTCCCTACCACGTTAGTACGCCACATGTGGGATTCATTCCGCCCAGAATAGTACTCAAAGCCTCATGGCGTTTCACCGCCCTAGCTTACCCTATTGCATTCACAACCCGAATATCCTTGATATCCGGGGTACCTTCCTCTCCACTATTTCGATACGACACTCATGCCTCACCGCGTTTGTAAATGTCTTTTAATGTTTTACGATTTACTTAACGGCTTAATCCTAACAGTCGGCTCGTCCTTGGCGCATCCCTTAAACGAAGCCCGACCACTAAACGCAAACCATTCCCCCTAAATCTCCATGGCCCTTGGCCTCAACATCAAATTCTCATCTCATCGTCATGATTCTCATAAGCTCATTCTCCACATATTCCTCATCAACATCATCAGTCTCTCTTCCTCGTCTTTCTTAAAATATCTTTCACAAAACTTTTTCAAAAGATAATATTTCCAAAAACTTTTCGCAAAATATCGTTTTCACAAAAACTTTTCAAAAAATCTCTTTTCAAAACCATTTTCAAAAAAATCATATTTTTGGATGAGTGTTAATGGAGGAGCAAGCTCAACTCAACACTAAGCTTCTTTCCAAAAACATGAACGAGGAATCACATCTCTATTCAATCACATCGCACTTTCACACCCACGTTCTCTTTCAAATCTCAACTCTGCATATCTTTCACAACTCATTCATCTCATGACTTACTTCTTCCTCAGTTTTATTCGCGTCACGTTTATCTCTTTCTCAATCATTCTCATACTTTCTCTTCATTCGCAACTCATCACTTCTTTCTTCCTCAATCATTTCTCATGTTTCTTGTTCGTTTCTCTTTTCTCTTTTCAATTTATCTTATTACTTTCACGGTTCCATCATCATTTCACCATCCAAACATAATCAAACAATTTCACAATAAAATAAAGTATGCACAATAAATAAACATTTAGTATGCAGACAAATAAACATTTAGTATGCAAGTAAGACAGGTAGACATCTAATCACAAAATCCATGTTGCCTAATTAGCAGTACTCTCACAATCCGTCCATTTGGATTGCGAGCAACCACGTTACGGGATCACAGCACTCTCACTCACCTGGATGACGACACATCCAAAAACTTTCCAAGATTTCCAGTTGCTAACCTCGCCACGTTTCCTTCGCGTCCGACACCCGAACTAGACATTTTCCCCCGTGCTTTAGGAACGATTTACGTAAATTCTTAATTTGGTTTTAAAACACTTTGAAACAATTTCTTTCTTGAAAACACATTACCAATAACCAAAAGGTTTCAGAACCAAATCGGATTTCAAAAAGAGTTTTCAAGAAAACTTTGAAATAATCTCTATATCAAAATAAAATCCATTTATCTTAACTTAAAACACTTTGATTGAAAAATCAATTTCTTTAATCATTGAATGAAAACAACCCTTTGAAAATTTTTCTTAAATCAAATACAAGAATTCAGAAAGGTAAAACTTCAAAAACCAATCAGATTAGTTTATTTAATTCTAAACATTATAAGATGCTGATCAAAGAAGGTTCTTTAAAATTTTCAAACCAATTTAAGTTACTTAAATCACACTTTTTAAACAAAACATTTTTCACAAATAAATCTCTCAAACAGTATTCAAAACAAACACATTCAATTACCATAAGGAGAAATCACATTCAAATTTCAAAGCATACAAATCACTCACTCAGACTTACAAACAGAAGGCCACATTTTTAATTATTTAAAATCATTAATTAAATTATAATCTTAATAAATTAATTGCACTTAAGAAAACTGTAACATCCCTCATTTTTATAAAGAGGAAATATAAATAAAATATTTATTTTAATAAGGAAATTTCATAAATAAGAGTATTTTATGAAAATAGTTCATTGGAAAATGAATTATCATTCAAGAAAATGATATTTTAGTAAAATACCCTGTAAATATTGGACTATATCTTTTTCGTTAACCGTTGGATCATTCTCTAATTTTTAGACAAGGTTTCTAATGATTTTATCTTGGCATCCAACGGTGGAAATTGTGTTTTGAGAAGTAAATCTTTTTATATTAATTTTTCAGCAAAACAGTTAATTTCTGAATTTTAGCAGTGGCTAACCGGTTAGTAAAACCAGTAACCGGTTAGTGCCTCTGCATCTGCATAAAATTAAGGCGGTTTGAGCTGGAAATCACGACGATTCTTCTTCCTCAAACTTTCCCAGGATGCGTGGAACCTAATTGGGAGGTCAGGTACGCGTGTAGGGCATTGGAATTGAATGGGTGTTCTTGGTTGATGACTAACCCACTCTTCCAACCCTAATTCATGCTCTATAAATTGCTTTGAGTGGTGCTGCTGTTTGTTCAATCTTCCTTGCGAATTCTATACCAAAAATCTGCCAAAATTTCATCTCAATTCGTGTATACAACTTGCCTTGAGTTGTTGCACATCAAGCTTGTGATTTGTGAGTGTGTGAGCTTGGAATTGAAGGGGGTTTTTGCTGGATTTTCGAGTGACTGCTCTCTGTTCTTGGTGGCTGCTGCTGTTGCTGTGTTAGTTGCTGTTCTAGGGTGTCTTAAAGCTTGTCCAAGTGTTGTACTAATTGTCCAAGGTATGGGAGAAGTCGTTCATATTGCTAGGATTATAGATTGGGGAACTTGATGTGTGTATGCTATGTGATTCGGACCAAGACATGATTGCTGGACTTGGAGGTCCAGACAATCACTTGGTCACTTGATTAATAATCTGATTTAGGGCCAAAATGGAATGATGAAATTAAGTGAAATAAAATCATGCTTTGACTATATTCATGTTTGATATGAACTTTGTGCGATCTACTTTTATGGAGTTCTTGATGAATTAGCCATAAACTTATGAAAAAGGAACTTGGTTTAGACTTGATAAAGTTTGCAATAAAGTCACTAGTTATGTGTTACATTGCTGCATGATGTTAACCTGAAGTGGTAAATGAAGAACGAAATGATTTGGAACTGGATTGTGCAGTTTTTACTTTCAGGTCTGCATAATCTAACCAGTTACAGGTTGTTCTAACTGGTTAGAACCTGAGAAGGAAAAGTAATTAATCAAGTTTGGATTGATAATCATTTATGGTTTGGAATTACTCTATGTTTACCTAAACTTGATGAATAGAAATTATGATGACACCTTATTGTTGTGCTAATTTGATTAGTATGTTAATCACAAATCATTGAGTGGCCATGGTCTCGATAATACATATCCTAGTTGAATTAAATTACTCTTTGTATTGGAAATGGAAATTGATATGATGACGATGTACTTGGCTGAATTTGGGTATAAAACAACATTAGGATTATGTTTTCTATGCTGCACTAGAATTATGGAAAGTATGAACAAGTATGGAAAAGATTTGATATGAGTTCGATTTATATGCGTTTGTCATAAGTTATGCTATATGAAAGGAGTTAAGGCTTTGTATGGGCAATGAGTTGAGATTGGAACTTGATATAAATATGTTCTAAAACGTGTCTTAAGTTGTTCTGAAGAAGAGGAATGAGTTTGGAATTGATTTGAATTGTAAAAAGAACTTGTTCTGCTCTCAGGTTGCAGGACTGCATTGACTAACCAGTTAGTGGATGTTGGTAACCGGTTAGTGCCTGACAGCATACACTAGTTATTCATGTTTAGAATAGCAATCACTAAAGGTGGATATGAAATAGGTCTGGGCTAATAATTTAACTAGTAATTGGGAGTAAATAAGTTAATGAATGATGGATTATGTTATGGGTTGATAATGAGCTTTTATTTTGAGGTTTATGTTGATGGACTTAGAACTTGCAAAGTAAGCCTTGATATGCTTAAGCTTTGTCATAACACTGGAAGCATGCCTTAATTGCTGCATAAGGATTAGAAAGACAATAGCTTGAGATTGAAAGTGATTAAGTTTAAGAATTAATGGTTTGCTCTCAGGTACTGCTGTCTCTAACCGGTTAGTGGGTTTTGTAACCGGTTAGGACCTGAGACAAAAGAATAATTAATTTATTGTTCTTATAATCCTGGAAGGTTTTGCTTAACTATTATTTTAGTTTCTAAATAAGTTAAGCATGATGCTAATAAGTCAACGAGGATAAATCATTATTTATCTAATTTTATAAGAATTATCTTTTAATTGGAATTTTGGTTATGTTTTGATTAAATTGATAATGTCTTCGTTCGGCTTAATGTTGATGATGAGAAATGATTAAAGATTCATGTCTTGGTTATAAGGATTAGATTAATGGTTAAATCTGTTGGATGTATGTGACTAATGGATCATAATCCAAGTCAAGATATTGATCAAAGACTTAATGAAGCATGACTTGAGTCTGATATCACTTATGGAAGGATCAGAGTTTGGATAAGAGTATAATGACTTGAATAAGCAATAATGACGATGTGAATATAATGATGCTTAATTAGTATATAAATTTTATCCAAATGCGTGAAGGCTTGTTGCTTTGATTTGGATATGTTGGAGCTTGATAGGTGGAATTACCCCGATTCACATATGTTGAGGTTAGCTCCTACGTGAAGTCATTATACTTAAAGGATTTCGTATAGTACGGTGTGGCCGCTATACGAAGACATGTGGAACGGTGTGGCCGCCATATGTGTGGAAATTGTGAGGGGATTCTGTATAGAACGGTGTGGCCGTTATACGAAGACATGTGGAACGGTGTGGCCGCCATATGTGTGTGATTCCATATAGTACGGTGTGGCCGCTATATGAAGGCATGGAACGGTGTGGCCGCCATGTGTATAATGTGATGATCATTATATGTGTGATGCATCTCATACATGGTGTACAGGGAATCGTATATGAGTGAGGTGCATGCGGGATTGGAAACCATGTAGTACGGTGTGGCCGCTACATGAGACGGTTGGAACGGTGTGGCCGCCACCGTAGAAATGACAAGGACCTAGAACTATTGGTGGACAATGGTTCAGGGATCATCCCCTTGTATCATTTTAGGATCGTGGTCGATGGGGTTCCAGTATAGAACAGTGTGGCCGCTATACAGGTGGTGGAAACATCGAGTGCACGATCGCCTATCCCAGAGTGTTGTTTTCTGGAAGAGTTGCTCTTGGAGAAAATGATTTGAGAGACGTGCATGCGTAGCATGAAAGACTAATGATCTTAGATTATATTGTTTAATAATACTCTTGAGCATGCATTTACTATATTGAAATGATATATGTGATGATTGTGTTTGACCAATCATATAATCTGCTTAGGCGATATGACAAGTGACTTACTCCCATCTACCATGTTTGTGGTGGTAGGTTCTTTCAAAGGACAGGACTGAGGCCACTCTTTTAAGAGTGAAAGTGGATTAGAAGGAACATCCAGGATGATGTCTCGTCATCCGGATCCTTTCGCAGAAGGATCGAGTTGTGAAGACCAATGCTCTGGGTGTAAAAAGGGTTTTTTGGGGTTTTGTACTATACATACTTTACACTCAGAATATTTTGTAAAAGAAATATTACTCTATGAAAAGTACTTCGGGTTTTCATACTCTGTATAGAAAAAGTTTTTGTTAACTCGTATTTTTATTGGACTAGTTTTTGGGGCGTTACAAAAACAATTTAAATTAATCTTCTCATGAATGAAACAAAAACCGAATCAATATGATTCGTAATTCCCAATCACACAAATCAATTTCAGAAACTTAAAATCATTAAATACAAAAATCTCTTCACATAATTAAATCAACTTAGTTATTTAAAATCAAAAAGATAGAACAAATACACATCACTTTCACATAGCACCTAGAACATAGTCATTTTCAAAAGTTATCTCTTGAAAATAATTCTCCAACCACATGCAAATCTTTGGACCGAATTATTTATGTAAAATTTTGCAAATATTTAATGCACAATAAAAACATAGAATCATGAAATTATTTTCTTTATTTTTTTATGCCAAAACCGTAAGCATGCACTAGAAAACAAACAATTTTAATTTCATTTTTAAGACAAAATCAAAGCAACAATTTACACACATTTTCTTTTAAAATTAATTAATTCATGCATGTGTTTTTAGAATCTTTAAATTCAAATAATCTCATCACGCATGCACCCTAAGGAGGAACAACATAGTCTCTTACCTATTACCTAGAATGGCTTAAAGTCAACATGCAAGGAGACAAGGTTTTTCTTTCACACAAAAAAGTCACAATATCACATCATCATGCATTAATATATTTAAAACAAAAATCCTTTTTCAAACATTTTTGGCATACATAAAATAAATTCAAGGTTACACTTTAAATTTCCAAAAATAACATGTATGTACTTCAAATCATTAGATCTAGTCCTAAAACACACATGCATCAACTTCTTACAAAATAAAAAGTATGGGTTTTTTTTTCCATTCATGGCTGAATGGCCTTCTTAAAAAAAATAAAACATACACACAATCAAACACTAGATTAAATGAGAGTGTTGTTGTTATAGATGGTGCTAGAAAAGAAACAGAGAAGGAACTTGCGGATGCTGGAAAGACCAAAACTGATGCAGGGAATTGGACTCAAGTCACTACAAGGAAGAGGGCTCAGCAAAGATTGAATGCAATTCAGAGGGGGGAAGGTTCATCCAATTCTCCTAATGGATAGAATCTCAGCATGGAATGTTAGAGGGATTAATAGCCCTCAAAAACAAAGGGAGGTAAGAGCCTTCTGTTGTAATAATAAAGTTGGTTTGTTTGGTATTTTAGAAAATAAACTGAGGGTGCATACCTATCAGACAGTTTTGAATTATGTTGCTTCTGGCTGGGGGTCTTATATCAATCTAGATGTGAGTCCAATTGGAAGAATATGGGTAATTTGGAGAACAGATATGTTTACAGTAACTATTGTAGCTAGATCAACTCAATATGTTCACTGCCATGTGGTGTCTGTGATTGATAATTCTGAATTTTTTGTAACCTATGTGTATGCTGCAAATGACATAGCTGAGAGGAAGGAATTTTGGGAGGTATTGTATGGTATTCACTCAATTGTTACTGTTCCTTGGCTGGTGTTAGGTGACTTTAATACCTACCTTGAGCCTTAAGAAAAGCTAGGGGGGAGCTCTTTGGACCTGCTGCATAACTCTGATCTAAGGGATTGTGTTGAGGGCTGTGGCCTTATGGATATGAGATATAGTGGATGCTATTATACTTGGTGTAATAAACAGATTGGTGATGACAGAATTCATAGCAAGTTAGACAGATCAATGGTTAATCAGGCTTGGTGTAGTAGTTGGCCAAATGCTGAGACAGTTTTCCTTCAACCTGGTGTATCTGATCACTCCCCAATTCTTGTTGACTGGAAAATTCAGTACCATCATCAGAGGGTGAACTTCAAGTATTTTAATATGTGGTCACAACATAAAGATTTTGAGGTGATTGTAAAGGCTATTTGGTCTGTGAACCTGATTGGCAATCCTATGGCTAGACTGACTTCAAGACTGGATTTGTTAAGACAGCCCTTTAGGAAGTTGAATAGGGAGCATTTTGCAAGAATTGATAAACAGGAGGAGGATTTGAGGTTGAGATTGGATTTTATTCAATCTGAGATGGTCACAAATCCTTCTAATCTGGTGCTTCAGGAAGCTGAGAAAGAGGTAACTAAGCAATATCAGGCTGTTCAGAGAGCTGCACTGGCTTTCCTAAATCAGAAGGCCAAGATTGAGTGGCTGAAAGCTGGAGATCAGAATACAAGGCATTTTCATCAGGCTATCAAATTGAGAACTTACAGGAATAGGATTCTAAAGGTTATGACTGAGAATGGTGCTGTTATAAATGACCAGAAGGAGATTATGTAGACTTTTGTGGATTGGTATAAAGCCTTGTTCAGGAAAAGAGATCAGAGGATGGAGTGGGATAATGCAATGATGGCAGGAGGTTCTGTTCTATCTCAGGAGCAACAAATTAATTTGATTCAACCTTTTACAGATGAGGACATCAAGCAAGGATTCATGTCTATTCATATTGACAAAGCACCAGGACCTGATGGTTTTGGTTCAGGGTTCTACAAGGATGCTTGGCAGCATATTGGCAATGAATGTTGTGAGGCTGTGAACTATTTTTTTCAGACAGGTAATATGCAGTAGAATGTGAATGAAACTAGTCTTGTCATGGTTCCAAAGTCTGATTGCCCAAATTCTGTCAGTGATTATAGGCCAATAGCTTGTTGTAACACAATCTATAAATGCATTTCCAAGCTTTTATGTACAAGACTAAATGCAGTTCTGCCAAGTTTAGTTCAGGATAATCAGACTGGTTTTGTCAAAGGAAGGAGTATTGTGCATAACATCCTTATTTCTCAAGAGCTTCTCAGGTTATATGGTAGGAGGACAGTGTCACCAAGAAGCCTTATGAAGATTGATATTAGAAAGGCTTATGATACCTTGGATTGGAGTTTTATTGATGAGATGCTAGTTGCATTCCACTTTCCAGAAAAATTCAGGACTTGGGTAATGACTTGTATAGAAACTGCAGTGTTTTCAGTTGTGATAAATGGGCAAAGTTCTCACAAATTTCAGGGTCAGAGAGGCCTAAGACAAGGAGATCCAATCTCTCCATTAATTTTTGTGCTAGCCATGGAAGTATTGACTAGAACCCTGCATCATGCAGCAAAGCACAGGAACTTCAGATATCATCCTCTTTGCAAGGATCTTAAGCTGGTGAATCTAGCTTTTGCTGATGACCTGATGATTTTTTGCAAAGGTCATCCAGCAAGTCTGTCTATTTTGAATCAGGCTCTTCAATCATTTTCTATGAGATCTGGTCTATATGCTAGTCCAGAAAAATCAAACTTGTACATGGCAGGTCTAAATCAGCAGAAGCAGGATGAGTTATTGGCTATAACTGGCTTTAAGAAAGGCACCTTCCCTTTCAGGTATCTGGGGCTCCCCATATCTGCAAGGAAGTGGTCTAATTCAACATGCCAAATTCTGATTGACAGAATCACAAGGAGAATTGCTAGTTGGAAGTCCAGGAAGCTGTCTTATCAAGGCAGAGTTTGTCTCATAAATTCTGTGTTGTTGTCATTACATACATATTGGGCATCAGTATTTATAATTCCTAAAGCTACAATTAAAGGAATTGAGAAGCTTTGTAGGGACTTCCAATGGGGAGTCTCTGATTCTGGTATGACTCATGCATCAGTTGCTTGGTCTAAGCTGTGCAGACCTAAGAAGGTTGGTGGGCTAAATTTCAAGGATAGCAGCATTTGGAACAGGGCTGCTATTGGTAAACATGTCTGGCATTTGGCTTCCAAGAAGGACTCTCTTTGGGTCAGGTGGATTAGCAACATTTACTTAAAAGACCAGGATTTCTGGGCTGCTGAGGTTAAGCAAGGTTCCAGTTGGCAGTGGAAGCAAATCTTGAAGGTGAGGGATAGTTTGCATTCCGGTTATCACAATGATCATTGGACTCTTGAAGCAGATGGGCAGTATTCTATTAAGAGTGGTTATAAATTCTTGCTAGGCCAGCAACCAAATTTCCCTTATGCTAAGCTGGTCTGGAACTCTGTCACTGTCCCTAGGCATTGCTTTATCCTATGGCTTGCATTACAAGATAGACTCAAGACAAAATTGAGGTTGGCATCTTATATGCATATTAATACTACATGTTGCCTATGTGGTGTTTTGGCTGAATCACGGGATCATTTGGTGCTCGAATGCAGCTGGAGTAGGGACCTTTTGGAGCTTTGTTGTCATTGGATTGGCCTTGATTCTTGGCCAGTCAGGTTTGTGAATTGGCCAAGATGGATTCAGTATGGTTTTAAGAATAAGGTAAGAAGGAAGACTGTTGGTGCCTTGTTCTCAGCTGCAGTGTATCATATATGGACCGAAAGGAATAGCCGATTTTTCAACCAGTCAGAGAAGCAAATTGATTTTATTTTTAGGAGTATTAAAAGAGAAGTAGCTTTTAGAATTCAATATTGTGTTCCTAATTTTAGGAGTTGGCCGAATAGAGCATTGGTAGATAGGATTTGTATAGAACTATAATTTTTTGGTCCTTTGGTTCTTGAACCCTTCCTAGAAGGTGGCAAGGCCATTAGGATTTGGGTGTTGCCTCTCACCGAACCCTTCCTAGAAGGTGGCGTTTGAGGGGTAAAAACCTTTTTCTGCATGTGTTATATTTTGCAAGTGGTAATGAATTCTATTCTACCAAAAAAACACTAGATTAAATCATGCACGAAAATAATCACTTAATCAAATCATGTTTGCATTTTGAAAATCAATTTAAGACTTGTTTCTTTAATTCTTTTCTCTAAAAACCAAAACACATACATAAAAGAAAACATAATTTTTCTCTTAAAAATTAACATGCAATCTAAAGATCTAAACATGTTCATGCTTGAAAAATCATTTTAAAACTCACTTCCTTACTTTTCCTTTTGAAACCGTGGCACACATAAAAGAAAACATGATCTTTCATTTAAATTTTACATGCAAATTAAAGATCTAAATATTTTTCATGCATCAAACAAAAATAATCACATGCACACATTTTAGATCAAATAAGATCATCACAAAATCAAGATGCAAGACAAGAAACTTTGAACTTTTCACAAATCAAGTTTGGATTATATTTTCATTCAACAAATAACCATAGAAATACACATAGATCAAGATCTATTAAGAGGATTCAACATGCAAGGCTAAAAATTTCACTTTAAAAATAAATAAGCTTAGATCATGGATTTGTTTATCAATTCATCACATAAACATATATAAATCACGATTTAAAGAAAGAAAATCAAACATGCAAGAAGGATTTACGTTAAGCTTCACAAAATCTTTAATCATACTTTAGATCTTTAAGAGTTTAGTTAGAAAATTATTAGATCTAAAAAGAACACTATGAACCGAAAACATCAAGCACAAGGTTAGCATATTACAAATTATTTAGAGTCCTTAAATTCCATGATTAAAGAATAATAACACATAAACTTCAACTTTCAAGCCATGAAAACAACATGCAAGAAGAAAGAAATAAAGATTTATAAACTAAAAAGGAAAACTAAACTATTACAAAATCTTCTCTTGATCTTCAAGTCCTACCATGATATAGGTTGGTCTTCTAGCTCTAACACTCTTGATCTACAAGGGACAAGGCTTGATCTAGCTTCAAACTTCCTTCTCCTTCTCCTCTAGGCCTCACGGCCACTCCCTCATTTTTCCCTCTTATTTCTTTTTCTTTTCTTTCTCTAAGAGTTTGGATGAGTCTCTTAGATGTTGTTTTTAGTGTTGGTGGAAGAAGAAATGAAATGGTGAAGAGAAGTGAAATGGGAAAATGAACTAAGGCTCTTTGTATAAGTAGACCCATTCCTAATTCCCTCTTTGCCCTTAGATTTTGGGTTCGGTTGCACATGGTTGGGAGGGGCGGTTTTGGGCTTCTAAAAAGTTGCATGGATAAGAGTCATCAAAGTCAAGGGAACAAAGTTAAATAGGCTAGGCTTTTTAGGGGTCACTTAGGCTTAAAACTAGTTAGGGTTTAGTTAGGGTCTTCTAACTTGGTTTGGTTTGGTTTGGCTCCTTTAGTTCCTAGTTTCTTAACCCATAAGCTTCTTGGAAATTCTACTCCTAACATATATACACACACATACTCGTATCACATACATACACATATACACACAAATACTTACATATACCGTAGCACACACATCACACATGCATACTTCACACTTTATTTTCTTAATCTTATTTATTTAAATTCCTCAATTCCCACAACAAGGCAATTAATTCAAGAACCACACTCATCCAATTAATTTTCATGCATTCACACAGTACACACACATTAAATTAAACACATCTCTCATAAAAATTCAAGCCAAATCAATAAGTTAAATCTCTTTGGAATACCAATTCCAAAACTCGTATTTTATAATTCTGAAAATAAATTTTCGTAAAACAACCCAGAAAATTCCAAAAGTTATATTTTTAAAATCTATAGTTCAAGACGATCGTTTTGATATAAAGTTCATGAAAATCCGAGTTACGGTTAAAAAGTTACGAATTTTTCAAGTTAACAGTTCAAAAACTTTATTTCAAACTAAAATCACTCTTCAGAAAAATCACAATTTATTTCTTAAAAATCAAATCAACAAAAATCATTCACTTTTCTTCTATAAAACATTTTGGTTTATAAAATTCCTTGAAAATCAATACTTTATTTCGACGAAATCGTTTACGCACGTATGAGAAAAATGCGGAGTGTTACATGGGGAGGAAGGGCGGCGGCTGATTTTCTTCCATGGGTGAGGAGGAAGACACGAGAGAAAGAGAGAGGGGCCATAGGGGCGGCGCCCAGAGGAAGAAGAAGAGGAACATCAACAACCCAAACAAAATAGGGTTTCCACAACCCCTTTTTTTTTTAAACATAAGGAAATACTAATATTAAAACTTAAACTTCATACAAATTCCTATAGAAAAGCCATAAAGTTGAAAATTAGCTAGATATTAAAAAGTAACAAAATTTAATATTGTATCTTTATAAATACCAAAATAAAGAATAGAAAGTCTATTTTTCAAATAAGGTAATTGTTTCAAATAAATTTATTTTAAAATACAATTAAATATACCTTCGTAATTAACATAATGTATTTTATAAAAATACCCAAGAACTAAATAATTGATTTTTAAGAAACAAATATTTAATTCAATAAAACTTATAATTATACTAGGGACTAAAATTAGGGATGTTACAAATCCTACGTGACACGTGAAATGTTTTGTTGGCCCAAATCTTTGGGGAGTTTAAGAAATTCCACAAATCTTTCAAGGACCTAATTGATTTTGCGGGTATCTTTTAGGTATCTATGTAACTATTAACTCTTTTTAAAAAGACACATGCTGTTCAAGTTTTGATTGTGGTTCATTAGGACTTAGAAAAATAATTTGTTATGATAGAAGCTTAGATTCCTTGATTGTGAATTGAAAATGAAGCTTTGAATCGATTTTTATGTCTCTAAAATAATTTGTGCAAAGTATTATGTTGCTATCTAAGATTTATTTTTATGATAATATGAGTTTAAAAGTGATTTTCTTTAGTCTAGAACTTAAGAATTTTAGTGGTGTTTTTTTTTTGTAAGGAAAAGAATTCATTACCACAAGCAAAGTTAATTACACCTACAAGCCATAGCTGACCTTAGCCACCTTCTAGGAAGGGTTCTAAGGGATCAAACTATGCTGAAAAAACTAGATACAACCAAACAATCATAGCTCAAGACTAACCCTACTCACAAGAGCTTTATTAGACCAACTCCTAAACTTAGGAAAGCAAAACAAAATTCTATGGGCAACCTCTCTCCTTATTGCCTTAAATACATAATTGCTGGTATGATTGATGTCTTTGAAGACTTTATTATTCCTTGCAATCCAAATATGATATATAATAGCTGAGAACAACAAAAAAACATATTTCCTTCTTGTCTTGTCCTTAAACGCATGCTACAGCCACCTAAGACAGTTATGGAACTTCACAGGCCAAGATTCAATACCAAACCAATTACAACAAAGCTCAACTAGGCCCCTACTCCAGCCACAATCAAAAAACAAATGGTCCCTGGATTCCTCAGCTGAGACACAAAGGCTGCAATGATTTGAAAGAAGAGAGAATACCCTCATTCTGTCCAAAGTCATCAACCTATTCTGAACAGCAAGGCAATTAATAAAACAGTGTTTAGGAACATTGGCTGAATTCCAAACAAAATGCCTAAGATGGAAATGAGGATGATGGCCCTGAAGGAAAGCATAACCTGATTTAATGGAATATACTCTATCAGCAGAGTGGATCCATTGATCAGAATTATAAGCTCTATCAGCAGAATTTTAGTGGTGTTAATTATAGAAAAGTTTGAGTAAGTTTTATGATGTTTAAAATTGCGTTTCAAAATTTTTTTATAATGTCGTCCAAAACAATTCAGTATTTAAATAATTATGTAAAGTGAATTTTATTCATTATCTTTATAAGATTTTGATGTGTTTAAAGTTTTTAAAAGGTTTGGGAAAAAATTCTTGAAGTTGAAATTTTTATGTTTGCCTTTTGTAACTTGGTTAACATATGCTAAAGTTAAAAGGGTTTTTATTGCATTCATGTAGAATAAAATAACGTAGTAATGTAGTGATTAACTTAGTCGTGTTGATTCAAGGATTAAAGGAACCAACTTCGTAAGTGGAACAACATATCAAATTTCGTCGCACGCTTCAAAAGTTTTAGCTAATCCTCAAGGTAAGAGAGAAGCTTTTCTAAGAAACCGTGATACTTAGGTTATATATTAGGACATTCCTAATCATCTCAAAAGTTGGAACTTAGTGGTCTAAATAATTTGTAGTATAATGACAATTTGTAATTGCGTGAATGGTCGTTCATATGAAAGTACTAAGACCACCTGATATTATGTTATGTCTTATTGATGTTATTTACTGCTTTATAATATATGCCTGCTTTAATATTCTATCTGGCTATGGTAAATATTGACGAAAGACTTAAGAGTTGCGATTGATTAAAAAGAAGCTTTGTCGAGAGAAAGATATTTTTGGGAAAAGAATTTATTTTGTTGGCATGATGCTAAGCTTGAAATAATTGCTACTATAAGAGTTTTTGAAAATGTAAAAGATATGAAAAAGATAATGTTAACCCCTAGTGGACATAAGTCTTTACGTAGTAAGGCATGATTTATAAAACATCTATATGATATTGAGAATGTTGATCCATATAGTGAAGATGCATAAAGCATGAATACTAGGACATTTCCCTTGCATGGTATGTACGACGTGCCTTTGTGATTAAGTTTTGGATTTGGTCCATGAGCTAAGTGTCGGTTGTGATTATTTTGGTTCCATTGTACTACGAGCACTAGCACTACTAAAAAAAATAGTTTCGAGACCAGTTCATTCTTACCACCATAGCTTCCCTTTCGATCTTCATCACAACACCATCTTCCTCTTCCTTTCACCACTACAGCTTCCCTCTCTCTCTCTCTCTCAAAACACTCATCAGTCAGCACCAATGAAACATGGGTATTTCTAAACTAGTGACGTACCCGTACCGGGTACACCTTGGGTATCGGTACACGTACCGTATTCCTGGTACTTGTAACTGATATGTTAAGATATATTTTAAATGTGGTTCATACCAATAATGTAATTTTTGCCTTAGAAATTATATTTTAATGTTATAATCAATCTTTTGGCCTTATATTTTTGGTGTACACCAACTGGTACCCGGATTTGGTTTACCCGGATCTGGTTTACCCAGAATCCGACACATCCAATCCGACCCAACTGAGCTCGCACTAAGCAGTAGGGATCTCTAAGCGGGGGTTGCTCCATACCCAAGGCTCGAACTCGAGACCAGTTGATTTAGGGATCAAGTGAGCTACCACTTGACCAACCCCACGTTGGTATCTTTTCTTGTGAGAATTCATAGTTTGATTAAAATGAAAGGGTAAATTTTATTAATCACCAAAAGAAAGTATTTATACACAACCAGTGACTACACTGGCTAGGGCTGCTCATTTGGCACCAATCTAACAAACTAACTAACCAGCTAATGCCTAACTAACTAACTAATAATTAACATCTAGCCTATACCATCCAATACCCTCCCACAAGCTGGAGAGTGTATGTTTAATACACCCAGCTTGCTAATCAAAAAGAGGAATCGAGTAGGATCCAGAGGCTTGGTGAATAGATCAGCTGGCTGATCAGTGGTAGAGATAGGGAGCAAATGAAAAAGCTTAGCTTGCAAACGTTCTCTAGCCACATGGCAATCAATCTCGATGTGTTTTGTGCGTTCGTGGAAGACTGAATTAGCCGTAATATGTCTTACGGAAGCACTATCACAAAAGAGAAGAGCAGGAGTAACATAAGGCACCTTGTAATCCTGAACAAGATAAGTCAACCATTGAAGTTTACAGGAAGTAACAGCAAGTGCACGATACTCTGCTTCAGACGAAGAACGGGAAACTGTGTGCTGCTTCTTAGAACGCCAAGATACAAGAGAAGAACCAAGGAACACACAATAACCAGTAACGGAGCGTCGGCTATCGAGACAAGCTGCCCAATCCGAGTCACTGAAGGCCTTCAGCTGTAGAGAAGAATTGGCAGAATAGAAAAGGCCTTGCCCAGGAGTACCTTTCAAGTACCTCAATACCCTAATAGCAGCTGCATGATGATCAACAGTAGGAGAAGCCATAAATTGGCTAAGTTGTTGAACAACAAAGCTGATATCAGGCCTGGTATTAGTGAGATACAATAGTCTACCCACTAGAGTGCGGTACTGAACAGGATCAGAATAAGCAGGACTGTCACCTTGATGCAACTTGGTAGTTTTAAGCATAGGAGAAGAGACAGGCTTACAACCAAGATAACCAGTGTCGGATAGCAAATCTAAGGTGTATTTCCTTTGACACAAAGAAATACCCTTAGCAGATCTGGCAGCTTCAAGACCAAGAAAATACTTGAGAGAACCCAAGTCTTTGATCTTGAATTGAGCATCAAGGTGAGCTTTGACAGAGGCAATTTCCTGAGCATCATTCCTAGCTAAAATCATATCATCAACATAAACAAGTAGAACAGTAAATGAGTGAGGAGAACATTTCAGGAAAAGGGAACGATCATGCTTGGGTTGAGAATATCCTAAGCCCAAGAGGGAGTGTGAAAGCTTGGCAAACCATTGCCTACTAGCTTGCTTAAGGCCATAGAGGGATTTGTGAAGCTTGCACACCTTGCCTGGCTGATTGCAGACAACTCCTTCAGGGATAGCCATGTAAACATCTTCATACAAATCACCATGTAGAAAAGCATTGTTAACATCAAGCTGATGTAACAACCAATTCTGTGAAGCAACAATAGCTAATAAAAGCCTGACAGTAGTGAGCTTAACCACTGGAGCAAATGTATCAAAATAGTCCAGCCCTTCAGTTTGAGTGTAGCCTTTAGCTACAAGTCGAGCTTTGAGTCTTTCAATAATACCAGTGGATCTATACTTGATCTTATACACCCATTTAGAACCAATGGCAGTTTTCCCTGGTGGAAGATCAACAAAAGACCAAGTATGATTCTGCTCAAGTGCTGTAATCTCATCATTCATAGCTTTTATCCATTCTTTGGACTGTATGGCTTGCTTATAGGAAGTAGGCTTAGTAGCAACAGAGATAGCCAATGTATATGTTAAATGAGAAGAGGATAAAGCATGATAAGATAGCACAGAAGAAAGAGGATAAGCAATGTTACCTGATGAAGATGGAAGACATGAAGAAGTCAGAACATTGCAATGATAATCCTTAAGGTAGGTGGGGGAAATATGTGGTGTGTGAGATCTTTTAGGGGGTGGAGGTGGAGGTGGAGGTGAAGGTGGAGGTGGAAGAGATGGAGGTGGAGGTGGAATAGATGGAGGTGGAGGTGGAATAGGTGGAGAAGGTGGAATGATGGTTGATGAAGGTAAGGGAAAAGAGTTGGTAGAAAGAAAAGAAGTGTCAAAATCCAGAAATGAGAGAGAATTAGAAGCTGTGCTAGAAATAGGAGAAAAAGAAGTGGAAGAAGAAGAATCAGAATGAAAAGGTAGTATATGTTCATGAAAAATAACATGTCTGGATAAGAAAAGGGATCTAGTTTGTAAGTCTAGCAATAAGTATCCTTTTGTACCAGATTTATAGCCAAGGAAAACACATTTCCTAGCCCTTGGATCAAGTTTGGTCCTGTTTTGCAAGAGAGTGGAAACAAAACACAGGCTACCAAAAACCTTAAGATCCAGAAAACAAGGAGGAGAGCCAGTAAGCAATTCCAGAGGTGTTTTATGATCTAAGACTTGTGTAGTTAGTCTATTGATCAAATAGGAAGCATGAGAAATAGCATAGGACCAATACTATCTAGGAATAGCTGAATGAAACAATAAAGCTCTAGCAACATTCAACAAGTGTCTGTGTTTCCTTTCTACAATGGAATTTTGTTGAGTAGTCTCAACACAACTAGTGTGATGAAAAATGCCATGATCAGCATAAAAACTAGGCATATTAAATTCTAGACCATTATCAGACCTAAGAACTTTAATATGAGCATTCTACTGTGTAGAGACAAACTGAACAAAACTTTGCACAAGAGGTTTACATTCAGCTTTGGATTTCATGAGAAATGTCCAAGTATATCGACTAAAGTCATCCACAATAGTAAGGAAATATTTGTGATTATGAACAGAGGAGATATGAAGAGGACCCCAAATATCCATATGAACAAGATCAAAACACATAGTACTTTTATGATTACTATCAGGAAATGGAAGCCTGGATTGTTTGGCAAAATGGCAACTATCACAAACTTTATTACATTGAGATTTAACATATGGAAAGAAAGTACAAATGTTTTGCAATACAGTATTGGAAGGATGACCTAGGCGAAAATGCCAAAGATCAAAATATGCTAGATTACTTGTAATGGCTGAATTGAGACTATGACAATGAGTGGTAGGCTGTTGTGGTTGATGAGTATTGGTAAGGATATACAAATTGTTCTGAACTTCAGCACGACCAATCCTCATCAAGGTAATTGTATCCTGTATATAGCAAACAGATTTGTCAAATGTCAACTTACAATTGAGATCATGTGTAAGTTTATGAATGGATATTAAATTGAATTTGAACTGAGGAATATAAAGAACATCCTTCAGTATAAACTTGTCAGAAAGCTGCACTGTGCCTGAGACTTTAGCAAGAATTGTATTACCATTTGGTAATCTGATAGTGATGGGTTTAATATACTGATGACTTGAAAATAAACCAAGATCATGAGACACATGATCTGTTGCACCACTATCAAGAATCCATTCATGACAAATTGTTTGATGTGTAGCTGCATTACCTGAAACTTGAGACAGTTGGTGATGCTTAGAAGGCTCACCAGATTTCTGATCCTTAGCAATATGCTCATTACTGAGTTGATTAACACTGTGATCCTTAGAGTCAGACTTGTCCAGTAAGGCAGTGAGCTTAGCAAATTGTGCAGGACTAAGATTTAGAGACTCAGAGGAAACTGATTGCTGTTTGGCCTTAGGCAATGGATCAACAGCTGAATCAGAATTATCATCAGAATCATCATTATCATTGACAGCACTATTGACATTTCCATTCCTTGGTTTGAAGAAATGAGGAGGAAAACCATGCTTGAAGTAGCAAGTTTCCTCAGTGTGTCTGTCCCTCCCACAATATGTGCATACTCTAGTATTGGAATTGTAATTTCTATTGGTTCGGGAAGAGTTCTTATTAACTCTGTTAGCAGCATCAGAATTATTCTTAGTGTAGGAGGTGGAATTATTGAAATTCCTCTTATCATAGGAACCAGAATTGCTATTCGGTTTAGATCTATCAGCATTATTATAAAGCACTTTGGAATCAATTCCAGTTGAAGCTGCAGTTTGCCTCTCTTGTTGCAAAATCATGGAAAATACCTTATTAACCATAGGTAAAGGTTCCATAAGTAGAATTTGTGCTTTAACTGTGTTAAATTCCTCATTCAGACCTTTTAGAAAGCAAATGATGTGCTCAGATGTGTGATATCGTTTCACTATCTTAATCAAGTCACATTTGCATTTGATATCACAAGTGCAAGAAGGCAAAGGTCTTAAGGATTCAAGTTCTTCCCAAATAATCTTCATATCGGTAAAAAATGCTGAAACTGACCTATCTCCTTGTCGCATAGAATGAATTTGTTGAAGAAGATCAGAAGTTCTGAAATGATCACCTTTGGTGAAGCGATCTCTCAGATCTTCCCATAGCTCTTGAGCATTATCGATGTAAATTGTGCTTTGAGCAAGATGTTGCGATAGAGTTCGAGTTATCCAGGAAATCACCATATTATTGCATCGTTCCCATGGATCAAACATCAAATCATCAGCATCAGGCGTTCGAATCCGTCCATTGACGAATTTGAACTTGTTCTTCGATTGAAGTGCGTGCTTCATCGCTTTGCTCCATGTGTGATAGTTCGTTCCATCCAGCGGTGGTGAAACGAGAATCGCACCAGGATTTTCTCCTGGATGAAGATAATACGGACTTGCAGGATTTTGTGATGAATCAACGCCACTTGCGACTTCAGATTCAGTTTCAGACATTGCGACGATGTGAGAAGATGCAAAGAGGATCGTGAATCAACAAATGAACAATCACGATTGTGAGAAGATTATGAAATCGGTTGAAATTTCGCAATTGCGAAATTGAATCAATCCTTGAATTGAAGAAATGGAATCAAATTGATGCTGAATAGATCAGAAATTCTTCGAGATTCTTCGAGAATTCTTCGAAGAAATAGATGAAGAAATGATGAGAATGATTCTGTTGATCGGTAACAGAATTCGGTTGTGAAGAAATCAGAGACGCAGCAGAGCTCTCAAAATGAGAGCTCTGATACCATCTTGTGAGAATTCATAGTTTGATTAAAATGAAAGGGTAAATTTTATTAATCACCAAAAGAAAGTATTTATACAAAACCAGTGACTACACTGGCTAGGGCTGCTCATTTGGCGCCAATCTAACAAACTAACTAACCAACTAATGCCTAACTAACTAACTAATAATTAACAGCTAGCCTATACCATCCAATATCTTTCGGCCTCAAAATTATCGGCCTCTGCTCGAAATTTTCCTCAAAACCGCGTCCTTCTGCGAACTCGGCCACGAACTTGCGGAAGAGCATCATCTTCGAACTCTAGTGCTGCTTCATCTGAGATTCTTGTGGCTAAAATATTGAATCAACATATTGTTTCTGCAAGCTCTTCTTTGAATGTTCCAAGCTATATAGTTGGTCTCAGCTCGGGGCCCTCCTCGCTCAAATACAGATATACAACAACAAGTGAGCTTAACTTTAGGTTTCCTGCTGCAAGTTGAGAGTTCATAAAAAAATGCTTTAAGTACTCACGATATGTTTAAAAATGCAGATTATTACAAAAAAGCGTGAAGAGCTAGCCCTAAGATAATCTAAAGCATTGATTCCCATGATACAATCGAAGCCAAGAAACCTGATAAAGTTTCTTCTTTTTAATTTACTATTAAAGACATTCCTTATTTGTTATATTATTTTCATTTCTTCCAAGGTTTTTAGTGCACTTGAAATGTCATGGTACACTAATGTCTTGCTTCACGGTTGAAAATCTATTCTGAACCAGAAATAGTTATTGACAACTTTTTTTATGATTTAATTGTATTTGTTATGAATTATTTTGAAAGAGTATCCTTTTTATGCTTACTTTTATAGGATACCATTGCTGTTGATTTTATGTGTTTCCATTCTGATCAGACTTTGATGATTTTAAGCTCTTCAGGTTTTAGATATTTTACCAATTGTTAGTGTAATGCTTTGAAAGAAATTAAAATTTTATATATAGGAAAACTCACTCATAAAGTCGCTGTTAAATTTGGCCAATGCTTTTATGTTAAATTGCAGTTTATAATGCAATTGTCTCCTTCGGGCCAATTGTTATTTTTGTTTCTGTGTTCTTAATTTTTTCACTGAGTCAATCTAGATGGTTCTTTGCGCTTAGATTTAGGGGAGCAGCTATATTTCAATTCGTCATCTTTTTCTTAGGGTTTCATAATTGTATATTGAACTCTTTGGGTAGACCTTCCAAATTATTAATTCATTTACTATCATGTATATTATCGACCTGATGCTAATACATTTCATCTAAGTTTAATCTTCTTACTTTTTAATTTTATGACTTGAATTGTATCATTGTTTTTTTTTCTTGCTGAAGTTGAAGCAAGAGATTGAGGATGTTAGAAGAGCGATAATGATCATGCAGCATCTTTCAGGGCTACCAAACATCGTGGAATATTTAGTTATCTAATATATTAGCAAATCTTTTATTTTTTTGCCAATCTGTTCATCACATTGTACTAAAAAATGAGCTATCAATTCTGCAGGTGTAGTGCATAAGGGAATCGTTGGAAGTGCATACTATGTGGCTCCATAGGTGTTGAAATGGAATTATGGAAAGGAGATTGATGTTTGGAGTGCCAGAGTCATTTTATATATCCTCCTATGTGGGGTGCCTCCATTTTGGGCAGGTAAGTAGAATGTATTATCCTGTTTCTCGAGTTTTCAGTGCGAATTTCTGTGAGAATCTAAACCATTTTTTCAGTGCTAACAATAAGTGACCACCACTACTAACATAAGTGAGCTACCATTCTGTGAAGTTAAGATTGCGATATCCTATCATTATTAATTCATGTTTGGTACTCCCTCACTACTACAGAAATGCTCAAAGATCCCGGTTCCGCACCCACATTGATCCCGGTTCCGAACTGGGATTGTATCCCCTGGTATAACAAGACTGACACTTTTGATCCGAGGTGTTTTAGAAAACACGGAATTGGGATCAATAAAATCCAAGGAACCGGGATCAATGAAATACAAGGAACTGGGATCAATAAAATCCAAGGAACCGGGATCATTAATATATTTGATCACTGTTGTGTTTTTTATAATGAACTGGGATCTTTAGTATGTTTTATCACTGTTTAGTTTTTAAAAGTCAACCGGGATCTTTAATATTTATGATCACTGTTGAGATTTTTTAAAATGAACCGGGATCTTTAGTATGCATGTTTTTTTTTTTATTTATAATATTTGCTATATCCATATATTTAAATAAATTGTCAACATTTCTTTTTCAACTAATAAATACCATAAATATATAAACGTGAATGTCAATACACATTTAAGATATATAACTCCCAAAATAAAACAAGTGGCTCCATAAATACAAAGGCTAAACAAGCTAAGGTAATAACTAGTCAAAAAGTGGGTCCATACATACAAAAGTGCCCTAAACTCAAAACTATGCTAAGGTAACTCGTCAAAAACATATGTTGCCCATTCATCCATGACTTCATTCAGCAATTCATCGGAGTAGTAGGTGCACTGGCAATCTTCAAAATACTATACAATTTAATAGCAAATGGAATTAGAATTGTGTTAATAAACTAAACGATATATTTATTATTTATATCAAATATGTGGTAAACATAAACTATATAACGAAAATTACAGACCAATGGTGGAATCATGTCATCTCCATAGTGCAATTGCACGATTTCCTTCATATATCGCATGACATAATAACCACAATCAATATGATTGGTTTGCTTGGGACACTGTAAATTCGAAATTAAAATATTAAACGACATAATAAGCACCTTAAATGCAATAAGAGCATCAGTACTATAGTAGTGCTATAGAATATGTAACCACAATATTAACACAATATGCAATCAATAAGTGGTCCAATTGTACCTCCTGCTGCAGTAGCTTACTACTCAAATTATTCACCTACTTCTAAAGGTTTGGTTGTAAGAAAGTTAATGGTGGGTTCACCCTTTTCAACAGGAGTGTTGGCAGCATTTAAAGTTGAGTTACGAGTACTGCTAGTGAAAGTATGTTCCAAAATAACATGTTTCTTATACTTTTAGGAGTGACTGGTACATGCTTCTATAAATGGCACAGGCATGATGCCATCAAAGAGAGAAACCAAATACTAATGTAAGAGTAGCCAAGGCCCAAAAGTAGTAAACTGAAGGAGGAAAGGGGCTTAATGCATGTTTTGAAAAAACTAGAGCTACCATGTGAAGCGCACATTGTTATTATTATTAATTAAGCAATATTGCACTTTTCCTAATTACACAGTCAAGTTTCTTTCAGATAACTTAATGGAGTTAACAAGAGGAATGCACAATGTACACCCTTATTTTTGGCATAATACTCGTGCTTAAGGTCTTACCCAGTTAGAGGATGCATGGTAATTGGTAAGCAATAGGAATAACAAACAGATCAGTTTTCCTTCTTAGATAACTTCCATAAGTTTCAGTCATGTCAAAGTTTTCAGAACTAGCTCCAAAATTAAAGGAAGTTCCCAGACATAAAACATTTATCACAAGAAACAGCATCAACAAATACTTAGATAACTCATCAGGAATACTGGAAATCCATACCCCTCCCTCCCCAATTAACTTTTTTTTTCCATGAATATAGTTAAAAATAAATAATTTCACAACAAGTTTTTTCATGAACAAATTCCAATTTCCATACAGTTTTTTGGTAGTTTTTTTGCTACTAGTTTTCAGGGGATAATTAATGTTAATATTGTTATATTCACATCAACATATTCCAGAATTCAAACCAGAAGCAGTAAGCAATAAAACAAAAGCAGTAAGCTAGCTAATTAAAGAGTACAACATCCTTATATATACCTTAATGGGCACCCATTTGAATGGTTTATTCAGCTCCCTTTGAGTATAGGTTATCTTATTTATACCCTTGTAGGTTGTTATTGCTCTAAAAAAATAAAACAAATTTAATTATTAATGAATATTTTAAAACATATAAAAAGACACACAAAGAACATGTAATATGTAATTGCTTACGAATTAAACATTTCCACCAAGTCTTTTCTGACTTGCAAACTTTTCCTTAAGGGGTCCATGTAATATATAATCTCTTTGGTGAAATCAATAATGACCAATACCCAATGGAACCTACAAAATAATAATAAGTACACTTTAAGACTTGAAAACACATGCCGATTACTATAAGGAAACACAAATGTATATGATAATATGATATATTACAACATATACAGAGGAGTCAATTTATATGTATTAGTGTACAACATTGAACTTAACATAATTAGAATTTAGAAAACAAGAGGCTTACCCAACATTGCAAGGGGCCAGCACCCGTTTCAGTTTAAGTGTCTTTTTGGACTTTTGCACATAGATTAAGAAAGTGTTGATTATGATAGATGATTATTGTAAGTTTTATGAATATTTTGTCAAAAATACCCCTATTTAATATTTTTATTTTGTCAATGCATCATTATTAGTATTACAAATTTCAAAATTAAAACAACATTAAATGTAAGGGTAAATAAGGAAAAAGAGTATTAAACGTTGTCTAGATTTGGTAGAAAGACACTTATTTTGAAACAAAATTTTGATGTTAAAAAAACACTTAAAGTGAAACGGAGAGATTATATGAAAAAATGTTTTTCCGTTTTCACTCTGTTTCTTGCTTTCAATAATTTGAAACCTCAAGCATTGGAAATAGTAATATACGATTGTTTCTGCCAGGATTTTATATTTTGCAAAGAAAATAACAAGAATGCAAAATAAAGGGGATGGGTTCGTAAACTTAGTGAAATCAATGGCTTCAATACAATAAAAATGAAGGAAATATTGAGAACTCCCCGGAGGGCGCTTTGGAGCGGTGAACAGACGAGAGCGTCCCTGGTTCCTTGGGAGGGGTGATGAACTGGATGAGGAAGGAACCTTGAAAGTGATGATGAGGACGCCCAGCTCATGATGGAGCTGTGACTTACCTTTACTGCATGTCTTAGAAGATCCAGACAGGTTGGCCAGGGGGCCTGGGCATATTACTCGAGAGTGTCCTCATCATTAACAAGCTAGTTCCTTCCAGATTCGTTTCTCCATGAAAACAGGGATGCCTTCCCTTTCCAAGGCTTGACACGCCTTGTGGGAAGACTTTTCGTCTAAAAGCCTTCCAAGCCACGCCACTCTGCGGAGTTCCCGAAGCGGGCTATCCTTGCCTAAGCGTCACCCCTGCACGAAGGCGACGAGGATTAGTCCGAACACAATAACAGTGAAGATTATCCCCTTTTGCTCTCTCTTATGCTTTCTCTTCAAGCTGGGTCGTTGTAGTTTGTTCTGGACTTTCTTGGTGTGTATGGACTTTGCTAACTGATGCTTTCCTTCATTGAATACTAGAGAGGAGTGTGAAGGAGGTAGGGAAGTGCAGTTATCAGATAAAAACATATGCAGTGATTATGCTTTTCTAGGACGCTCTCACGTTCTTCTTTTCCAAGCTCCCTAAGATATCTCCTTGGTCGCATCGTTGTAGTTTTTCTGAATATGCTGGGTTTGTATTTGCTTGCTTTAGATTGTGTTTGGACAAGAAATGATGACTTTTGGTAGGACGCTCTTCTCTTGTCTTCCTCAATGCTACGTTACAGTGTTTACAGTATCAATGTTTTTCCTCTCTTCGAGTTTATTCTCTCTTTGGTTCTGATAGAGTTGGCTTTCCTTAGCCTTGTATTTGATTGGGTTCTATTCTCCTCCATTGAATTGCCTTTGCCTTGTATCATACTCTCCTTTTATAGTTGGCCAATAACTTGGTCTCCACGTTCTTCTCCTTTTGGTCTAGTGGTCACTGTACTGCTTCTCCTCTTTGTCCACTGGTTGCTTCTTCCTTCAGCCTTGGCCAGAGATATGAACAGTACCTTTTAGCTTTGAGTGAAATAGCATCTTCCTTCCTGGCATACTTCATTTGGCACTTGAGTGGAATGGCATCTTTCCTACTTATGGTATTTCTGATAGACATGGCTGGTTGAGCGTTGGGCCCAAGGAGGGGTGATTTCTCAAAACTTTGTTCAGTTTCAGAGGGATGTTGTAAGTTGAGGACGCTCTGATCTGAGGACGCTTCCACGTTTTCTGCCATTTGTTGATGTGAGATCCTGCCTTTTATTATTGGGGCATGCTATACGGGTCTCCTCTTTTTATTTCTTCTTTTCCATGCCATTGGGCTAAGGCCCAATATCATTTTATTTTCCAGTCCTAAACAATAGCCCCCTTTTGCATGAAAGAGAAAAGTTCTTTCTCTTTGATGCAAAACTTCCTGGAAGGTGACTGTACTTCTTGCTTTTTTTTCGGGGTTGATTTTGACAACTTCATTTCCTGTGACTATTAATTATGCACAAAACTCGTTAGCAGATAAATGTGTTTTCGTATTTCAGAATACATTTTGAGAGCAAATAGGAACTTCCCAAGGTGTTTTTGAATTCATCTTGGAGATAGATTTCTTCTGGAAGGGCAAGCCCCCTGGTTTTGTGTTGTCTCCTGATACTCGAGCTCTTGTATGCTTTTATGCATGTATGGATATCATGAGTGTTATGCGTGAATGAATGTCATGAATGTCATGCATGAATGAATGTCACGAGTGCTATGCGTGAATGAATGTCATGAATGTCATGCATGAATGAATGTCACGAGTGCTCATGAGTGAATGCATTTGTGATTAAAACTTGTTACCAGTTCGTTGGTACTCATGTATCACTTGGATTGCGCTCGTTGACTGTTGGACTGGGTTCACTTTGATTTTTGAATTGGTCTTGCCTTTTAATTGTGGCTGCAATTTTTTACTTGGAAGCATTCGTTCAATGAGCTTTATGCTTTGCTTTCGATGCCTGTTTTGACTTCTGCTTTACTTGAAAGGCGTTAGAAACTAGGATTGCTTCTATTGCTTGTGACTATCTGATCATGCTTTTCATTCCCTGTGGGCGTTTGAATATGCCTTCCATGTTTGTGACTTTGTAAGTTTCTTTACTGTTATATTGATGACTTGGTCTTGACGGGGCTCTTATTTTTTGGCTTTATAGTTGTGAGTGCTTGACCTTTGTTGAGCATAATCTTGACACTGCCGCCTTTATCGAGTGTGTTTTCAAATTTTCTGAGCTGATGCTTTTCTTTATTCTTGTCTTTCTTTCTTTTGTGGACACTTGCACATCAAGATGTGGACACTTTCTTTCTTTTGTTCTTTTGGACTTTTGGGCAACTTGGATGCTTCCAGCTTTGGAGTATCATTGAATTTATATCTGGTTTGGCACCTTGGAGGCGTCTTTATCGTTGTTTTCTACATTCAGATCTGATAGGAGCGATCAGCCCCCTTGCAAACTGAAACTTCACTTTTCACTTGCTTTTTATTCAACTTGATTTTCTTTTTGTGAATTTGTGAGGGAAGCGGGCTCTTCTTTCTATTGCATGTGCACATCGCCTTTGGATTGTGCTAGCTTGAATACTGCTGAGTGTATTGGTGTACTTTGATCCTTTGAGCTTTGAATTCTTGTTTTGTTTTCTGCAACTTCTTCGCTATATGCTTCTACATGCCTGCTTTATATTCTGAGACTCAGCGCTTTGCACTTTTGCGCCTTCTGAACCTTCAGATTCTACAGTATTTTTCTGCTGCATTGAGCGCCTTCTCTATTGAATGAATAGAGTTGTCCAATTTGGGAGGTATGATTGTGGTCTGATTACTGGCTTGATAATCTGTATTGCTTGAGGAGAGAGCCAACGCCCCTCAATTAACATGAAGGCGGACAGTGACTGAAATAGAGGAAACTTTCTTGTCTTGCAGCGCGCCTTGGGTGGCACTCGTGACCGAGCTTGAAAGAATTACTTTGCTGTTGATCTTACGCTTGTTGCTTTTGTCGTGTCATGTCTACTGCTGAAGGCACTGATACTTCTATTAAAAACTTGTGCGCCTTTGTGGTCGCTGAGCTTTGTGCCGCTTTAGCATACTTGACTCTTGGAAATTTGGGTTACTTGCTTTGATAGTACTGACTTGAACTTCTTTTTTCTGCACTTTGCACTTTACTGCCTTCATACTATTCAATGATGCATTTATGCAATTTTGGTACTGTTCTTATGTTGAAATATATGCTTTCCACCATGCTGCTTCGATAGTTCTGCATTTGGAAATCTGGATCACGCTCTTGAATTGGAACATTTTCATGTTGCATTTGGGAACCTAGATCATGCTCTTGAATTGGATCATTTTCATACTGTACAGGTTGTGATGTACTGCTTGCTATTTTTCTTTGTCATCTGATGCGTCTGGTTATGAGGATGTCTGCAGAACTTCATCACAGGATGCCTTCTTCAAGATTTGGTGATTGTTCATCACAGGAGCGTCGTGCTGATTTGGAATGCTTGATTAGTTATATATCTGCCACTTTGTCCAAAGCCACTACTGATTTGTCGAGTGTGGATGCTGAACTGGACGCTCAACAAGAGTCTTATACTGCAAGGCTTCTTCTTTGGGCACTCTGTTCAAGATTTAGTTGTTGCGTCTGTTTAAAACACTTTGCTTTTTGCTTTTGCTTCATCAGTCTGGGACCTTTGTATTTTGTTGCTCCACTTTTCCTTTTACTGGATTTATGGGACCCTTGTATTTGCTATATTGACTTAGCCTTTGGAGGAATGGCTTTGCCTTCTCTGCTTCTATCATGCTGTAACTTGACTTTTTGAGGAATGACCTTCTTTTGACTTGAAGTCTTTGTCATGCTATATGGTTTTCTTGCTTCTTTGAATGGGATTCCTTTGAATAGAATCTCCTTTGGAGCTTCAAGATTACTTTCTTGTGTACTTCTTTGTTAACTGCTTCTCTTCTTTTCTCTTTTTCTACTTCTTTTCCTTTTCTTTTCCTTCTTCTCTTCTTTTGCATTCTGAATTGTACACTTGTGATTCTTGCAGTGTTTTGCTTGTTGCTTGCTGTTCTTGTGTATTTCTGGATATTTTCTAGCCCCTTTGTAAGACTCACTTTCTTTTGCATGACAGTGAATGTGCTTATCCGCCAATCTGACTGTAACCTTTTCCCTTTACTGGAGGCTGACTTCTTGTGAGTTTTGCAATTCTTTGATACTTTGGCATTTTGCTCTTGAGTATTTGCAATATTCAGTCTAGGTGCAGCTTTTGGCATAAACAGGGCGCAAATCTGGACGCTTTTCTGAGCACAAATCAGGGTGCTTATCAGGATGCACAAAACAGGGTGCACTTTTCAGGGCGCTTTTCAGGTTGCACAAAACAGGGTGCAGTTTCAGAGCGCAAATCAGGGCGCTTATCGGAGCACAAATCAGGGTGCAGTTTCAGAGCGCAAATCAGGGCGCTTATCGGAGCACAAATCAGGGTGCACAAATCAGGGTGCACATATCAGGGTGCAAATTTTTTTTATTTTTTTTTCAGAGCGCAAATAACTGGGCGCTTCGCACATATCAGGGTGCACAGGGTGCACATATCAGGGTGCGGTTTTTTATTTATACTCAGATTGCACATATCAGGGTGCTTTCGCACATATCAGGGTGCAATTTCTTGATTTATATTCAGGTTGCACATATCAGGGTGCTTTCGCACATATCAGGGTGCAATTTCTTGATTTATACTTAGGTTGCACATATCAGGGTGCTTTCGCACATATCAGGGTGCAACTTAAGTTTTTTGCACATATCAGGGCGCTTTTGCGCATATCAGGGTGCAATTTTTTCAAAGCGCAAATAACTGGGCGCTTCGCACATATCAGGGTGCATAAGGTGCACATATCAGGGTGCAGTTTTTCAGAGCGCAAATAACTGGACGCTTTGCACATATCAGGGTGCACAAATCAGGGTGCACATATCAGGGTGCAATTTTTTCAGAGCGCAAATAATTGGGCGCTTTATCAGGGAGCTACTTGTGCATGGGTGCGCCTTCGAGTGATAGAGTCTATTGAATTTGAACACTAAACATGGGGTGCTTTTGACGAAGTTACGCATTCGGTTGGCTGATTCTGTTGAATAGGAACACTGAACAGGGGCGCTTTTGACAAGGATGTGCCTTCGGTAGTCGCTCTTGGACTTGCACACTTTCTTCTCCCTTTCTTTCCTTTGAGACTGAACTGGGGGACACCTTCAGACCGCATGATAGTGGGCAAGTAGTCGCCCTTGCGACTAAACTGAGGACGCCTTTAGACTGCTGATTTTGGATAGGGTGTCTCCCTTGGTTCTGAGGACGCCTTTAGACTACTGATTCTGGGTAGGGTGTCTCCCTTGGTTCTGAGGACGCCTTTAGACTACTGATTCTGGGCAGGGCGTCGCCCTTGGGACTGAATTGAGGACGCCCTTAGTTTGCTGATTCAGATTGCTGATTCTGGTCAAGGTGCCGCCTTTGAGACTGAACTGAGGACACCTTTAGACGGATGATTCTGGGCATGGCGTCGTCTTCTAGTATGATCTTTTCTCTTTGCTTGATTTCGTCTGCTTGATTGTCACTGATCTTTCTATTTGTGTCGGGTTGCTTTCTCTTGAAACTTCTTGTTTTGTTATTCGTTGTTTAATACAAAACTTTGTGATTGCCTTCTCACTGGGCGAGACAAAGAGCGCTTTTCTGCTTTATGCAGATCAGGTGCTTATCATCTATAGCAAAGGAAGTGATCCTCTCACGACATTGAGCGTCTTAGCAAAACTTGGTAAATCATGGCTTAAGAGCGTACCAAGGACTTCTCAAATCTTAGAAAGAGGTCACTTCTTGTTCCTACATGAACAAATCTCACTTTTCGGATATTTTCATGCTATGCATGCCCGTTTTGTTAGTCAGCTCTTAGTAAATTATTTACAAGATCAATCATGCATCAGTTTGTAACATTGTTCATATCATGTTTTCATATAACACTTTTTCAAAAGCACGCTCTCTAAGTGTCTATGCAGCTTATAGCATGAAACACTGTGTTCGCATGTTGAAATCATGAAAAAATAGTTTATTCAAATCATGCAGTGGTTGAGCAAAGAACAGTTAGCAAGATTATGGCAACAATAACTATCATGATAGACTATTCATCTCAATGTTAGATAATGTTGTTATTTAGGACAAGGTAACTATATCAGTATAATGCTGTAAATTAAATCATGATATCACATTAGAGCTATCAAACCAAAGTTGTCATGGATGCATACAAAAGCACGTACTGTAACCCTTTTTTTTTTAACTGCACGCAGTACATTACATAATGAAATACACATATGCAGTTCCTTGCCATGACAAACACAGAGTTCAAATCATCTCCATATCACTTCATGTCATCCAGTCAAGGCAAAAATAAATCATTGCTATCAGGATAATATTAGACATGAGATTAGCTAGGCAGAACATGATATCATAAGAAAGTGACCCTACCAAAGCCATATTTAGACATGGATGCAAACAAAAACTAGCAACATAATGAGCATATGTGTATTGTAACTATATTTTTTTATTTTTTTTATTTTTATTATTATTTTTTAACTGCACACGCGGTACATATTTTCTTTCATCATGACATATATATCTATCATAATCAAATTCATGTGAAGGCATACCAGTATATAAATAATAGGCATGATAGTAAATTGGACTAAGTTGAGAGTTGTATGTACTTAGCTTATAACACAGATAACTGGTAGCAGTGCTGCTGTGTGGACTTCCTAGGTGCGCTTTTGCTGCTGAGTTTTTACTTTCCGTACTGGGGCGCCTTCTTTAGCCAGAGCGTATTTTCACTCCTCCAGTTGTCTGAGCGCTTTCTGGAGACCTGAGTAAAAGCGAACGTGGACGCTTTTTGGAAAGGACGCTTTTCGTGGCTGAAAGACAACCTCCTTGCTGCAACGCTTCTTGGGTTGGAAACTGTTGAGGTTGATATCTATGAAGCGCTTCCCAAATCAGTGATGTGTGATACTGGTGCCTCGGAAGTTCCTCCAGTGGTCATCCTTGTGCCATCAAGAATCACCCTCTAAGCATCTCCTGGTGTACCTCCTTTCAGATTTGAAGCCATGATTTCCCCGGCAACGGCGCCAATTGTTTCTGCCAGGATTTTATATTTTGCAAAGAAAATAACAAGAATGCAAAATAAAGGGGATGGGTTCGTAAACTTAGTGAAATCAATGGCTTCAATACAATAAAAATGAAGGAAATATTGAGAACTCCCCGGAGGGCGCTCTGGAGCGGTGAACAGACGAGAGCGTCCCTGGTTCCTTAGGAGGGGTGATGTACTGGATGAGGAAGGAACCTTGAAAGTGATGATGAGGACGCCCAGCTCATGATGGAGCTGTGACTTACCTTTACTGCATGTCTTAGAAGATCCAGACAGGTTGGCCAGGGGGCCTGGGCATGTTACTCGAGAGCGTCCTCATCATTAACAAGCTAGTTCCTTCCAGATTCGTTTCTCCATGAAAACAGGGACGCCTTCCCTTTCCAAGGCTTGACACGCCTTGTGGGAAGACTTTTCGTCTAAAAGCCTTCCAAGCCACGCCACTCTGCGGAGTTCCCGAAGCGGGCTATCCTTGCCTAAGCGTCACCCCTGCACGAAGGCGACGAGGATTAGTCCGAACACAATAACAGTGAAGATTATCCCCTTTTGCTCTCTCTTATGCTTTCTCTTCAAGCTGGGTCGTTGTAGTTTGTTCTGGACTTTCTTGGTGTGTATGGACTTTGCTAACTGATGCTTTCCTTCATTGAATACTAGAGAGGAGTGTGAAGGAGGTAGGGAAGTGCAGTTATCAGATAAAAACATATGCAGTGATTATGCTTTTCTAGGACGCTCTCACGTTCTTCTTTTCCAAGCTCCCTAAGATATCTCCTTGGTAACATCGTTGTAGTTTTTCTGAATATGCTGGGTTTGTATTTGCTTGCTTTAGATTGTGTTTGGACAAGAAATGATGACTTTTGGTAGGACGCTCTTCTCTTGTCTTCCTCAATGCTACGTTACAGTGTTTACAGTATCAATGTTTTTCCTCTCTTCGAGTTTATTCTCTCTTTGGTTCTGATAGAGTTGGCTTTCCTTAGCCTTGTATTTGATTGGGTTCTATTCTCCTCCATTGAATTGCCTTTGCCTTGTATCATACTCTCCTTTTATAGTTGGCCAATAACTTGGTCTCCACGTTCTTCTCCTTTTGGTCTAGTGGTCACTGTACTGCTTCTCCTCTTTGTCCACTGGTTGCTTCTTCCTTCAGCCTTGGCCAGAGATATGAACAGTACCTTTTAGCTTTGAGTGAAATAGCATCTTCCTTCCTGGCATACTTCATTTGGCACTTGAGTGGAATGGCATCTTTCCTACTTATGGTATTTCTGATAGACATGGCTGGTTGAGCGTTGGGCCCAAGGAGGGGTGATTTCTCAAAACTTTGTTCAGTTTCAGAGGGATGTTGTAGGTTGAGGACACTCTGATCTGAGGACGCTTCCACGTTTTCTGCCATTTGTTGATGTGAGATCCTGCCTTTTATTATTGGGGCATGCTATACGGGTCTCCTCTTTTTATTTCTTCTTTTCCATGCCATTGAGCTAAGGCCCAATATCATTTTATTTTCCAGTCCTAAACAACGATTATTATTATTTTTCATAACTAGGAATTATCAACGATAATAACCACTATAAACATGGAATGTTTTATTAAACCAAACTTGAATTAAGGATCTATTGAAATGCAGTCTAAAACACTCTATTATAATAATAATAATAATAATAATAATAATAATAATAATTAATTAATTAACTATTAAGTATTACTATAGTTGAATTATGAGAGAAAGAGGGTACGCATATTTTTTAGGGGTTCAGTTCGTTGTACTTGTGTCTCTCTATAATTTATTGAGTTATGAAACGGTGGGTTTGTTCATTTTCATGAGCTTTCATCTAATATAGTAGTATTAGACGAGCTTTTTTAAAATGTTCCTTGCTGAAACTTTTCCATACTGAAACTATTGCATGTGACCCTATAGCTGAGCACATAAGACCCAAACGTGTGACCACTAGATTTGCTAATTGAGTTGATTTTATCCATTATTGAAATATTTGTTGTAATGACTCATTTAGTTCTAGAAGAAGTTGGTTAAAGTCATTGTATGGCCTATGTGCCACGTAGCATAGGGAATCTTTTAGAGCCATTACTTATAGGCTTTGTACTGTGCAATTGAAGATCATCAAAAAAGTATTTTCCATTTCCTCTCTTGTCCCTTCTTAGGAGGCAACATTATCCTCGAATTCAGTGCACTTTATTCTTCCTTTAATAAATTGGTGCTCTCGTTGTCATTTCCCCATGGCAGAGGGCCTACGTTCCAAATCCCAGTATGATAAAATTGATGAAATCCTCCACCAAATTTCCCTTTTCTCTACACAAATGTATGACATACATGAACAACCGTCTTTCTAACCTAGAAACCAAATCTCCTTCTACTTCTTCATCTCCTAACCCTTTCCATACCTCTGATAACCCCCTTACTCAACGTCATTTCCTCAAGCTTGACATCCCTTGCTTCGACGGTACTGATCCGCTTGGTTGGATTTTTAAGATAACTCAATTCTTTGACTATCATAACACTCCTGAGGAGGAGCGTATCATTGTCGCGTCCTTCTATTTGGACAGAGCTGCCTTGGCCTAGTTCCAATAGATGTACCAGAATGGTCAGATCATCTCTTGGCAACATCTCTTACAGGCGTTGGAGACTCGATTTGCCTCCACTGCCTTTGATGATCCCCGTGGTAAGCTTTTTAAACTCACCCAGTCTTCTTTAGTATCTGCTTTCCTTATTGAGTTTGAGGCCGTTGCTAATCCGGTTACGGGGTTGTCTCCTTCCCTTCTTCTGAGTTGTTTCATCTCTGGTCTGAAACCCGAAATTCGCTGTGAGGTGGTGGCGCAGCAACCGTCTTCGCTGACTCAGGCGGTTGACTTAGCCTGATTGCAAGAGGAAAAACTTTGGGGCCTCTCTCGTTCTCAAAGGGTGAAACCATCCTCCACTTGGCCCTCTCCCATTGTTACTCGCACGTTTAACCCCACAGTACCACCACAACCACCACGTTCCCTTCCACCACTCTTACCAACACCACCTCCCAAAACCAGATACCGTCAGTTGACAGAAGCAGAGATGACCGATCGTCGTGAGAATGGGCTATGCTTCAACTGTGACCAAAAGTATTCCCGTTCCCATCGTTTCCCTGCTCGGTTTTTACTTCTCATCGCTAAGGATGATGAGCCAACGGTGAGCTTCTTACCCCATTACAGCAATTAGACCCGGATCCAAAATCTAGTGACACCCAACCCGATTGTCCAACCCACCCGGCCCAAATAAGCCTTCATGATTTGTTTGGTACTGCGGCTCCAGTAACCCTGCGTTTAACGGGGCCATATAGCCCAACGGCCAGTTCGGGTTTAGTTGATGGAGGCAGTACACATAACTTCATTCAGAAGCAGGTCGCTCATTTATTGGGCTTGGCCCAATCTCCCACTCCCCCACTCAAGGTTTTGGTAGGCAGTGGTGAGGAACTGGCTTGTGTAAAGGTTTACCCAGCAGTGGAATTATCTATTTAGGGTCACATTTTCAAGGTTGAATTATATGTGCTTGACATGGGAGGGTCTGATGTGGTATTAGGAGCCCAATGGTTGAAGCAACTAGGGCCCATTTTAATCGATTATCAGGCTCTTACAATGAAGTTTGTCCTCAACCAATCTCTCATTGAGTTTAAGGGTGATTCAGGACCAATGCCCACTTCTATTTCCTTGCATCAACTCAAACGGGTCGCTCGCACTGATTTTGTGGCCCAATTTTTCTCCCTTACGGTGTGTGCTCCACATTCTCTACCATCTGCATCAGTTACCACTAACCCAAGGATTCAACAATTGCTCAATGAATATTCCACACTATTTACAGAGCCTTTCACCCTTCCCACTTCAAGGTCAACTGACCATGCTATCCCTCTTCTTCCCAATTCAAATCCTGTTAATGTGCGTCCTTATAGGTACCCACACACTCAGAAGCTCGAGATTGAGAGGCAAGTTTCCAAAATGCTTGAGTCTGGTTGGATTCAACCCAGTACAAGCCCTTTTTCTTCCCCGATTCAGTTATTGAAAAAGAAGGATGGCTCTTGGAGGATGTGTGTTGATTACCGTGCTCTAAATGCCATTACGGTCAAGGATCGATTGCCTCTCCCGATAGTGGATGAGCTATTAGATGAATTGGGTTCTGCTCGTTGCTTCTCTAAATTGGACCTCACTTCTGGGTTCCATCAAATCCATCTTAGACCTGCGGATGTGCACAAAACAGTGTTCCGAACCCATGACGGCCATTATGAGTATAGGGTGATGCCCTTTGGGTTGTGCAATGCCCCGACAACCTTTCAATCCACGATGAATGATATTTTCCGCCCCCTATTGCGTAAGTTAGTGATTGTGTTTTTTGATGACATATTGGTTTTTAGCACTGATCTAGAGCAACACTTGTCTCATCTTCGTCAAGTCTTTGCTATTCTTGACCTCCACATGTTTTTCTTCAACCAGAATAAATGCTCATTTTTCCAAACTCATATTGATACATCATGGGAAGTTTGGTCTGAACTCCAATCATTGTATGACCATGAGGACAATGTCAATGTCGAAGGGGATGGTAATATTGCATGTGACCCTATACCTGAGCACATAAGACCCAAACGTGTGACCACTAGACCTGCTAATTGGGTTGATTTTATCCATTATTGAAATATTTGCTGTAATGACTCATTTAGTTCTAGAAGAAGTTGGTTAAAGTTATTGTATGGCCTATGTGTCACGTAGCATAGGGAATCTTTTAGGGCCATTACTTATAGGCTCTGTACTGTGCAATTGAAGATCATCAAAAAAGTAATTTCCATTTTCTCTCCTGTCCCTTCTTAGGAGGCAACACTGTCCTCGAATTCAGTGCACTTTATTCTTCTTTTAACATAAACTGTTCAGTTATGACAATTCACGAAGAAGACAGGTCAAATATTGGCATGTGGGGTCATTATTGTGAAACTTCGTCCGTGTATAAACGCACGCCTTCAACTTCAAGAGATTATTAAGGCATGCGTTAATAATCATGCCTTAATAATTGAAAAAGATGAGCTGTGTTAATAATGATGTACCACTAATTATGATTTTCTCTTCCACCGTGCTAATTACTAATTATGCAATGCTATTGCTAGACATGCATTAGAATGTTTGTTAACTAGTGTCTTAGAGAGAGACCGTGCATGTTCCTGTTCTCTTAGATTATTTTTAACTTTTAAGCTATGGCAACAGAATGATGAATTTGATTAGCTCCTCTTTGATTATGATTAGATTGTTATGAGCTTGGGTGCAGTTTTTGTTTCAATGCGATGTTGATTCAACTCTCATTACTCATTGTATCATAGACATTTAATTATGATGAAGGCCTTGTGGATACCTACTACCACATAACTTTGAAATCAACTCTCTCAATTTCGTAAAAACATGATATTTAGTTTGATTAAAGACTGATAATATTTTACTCCATTTAGATTTAGTTGAGTTAAAATTGATGTTTTTGTTGTTTGAGCAAGTATTAGTTATTGACTCTTATTAGATTTCTTTTATCTCACTATTTTAAGCCTGTTTTGATTTTTTTTACATTGAAATTCGGAACAGATTCATGGTCCTCTTTCAAGCATTCAAACATTAAGTAAAATACTGTGTACTCAGACAAAAAGAAGTCAGGTTAGTAAGTTAATCCAAATCATACTTGATGAATCATGAATTTACATACACTTGTTTTTTGGTATTAGAAGAACCTCATGCTTACTAAAATGTGTAAGCAAAACTGTAGCGGTCTGAAGGTTGATGACTCTGTTAGGCGCTTTGGATTGAGTTATATTATCATCTTCTAATGCAACGACATAGATAGGAGATATTGATGTAATGATACCATGTCAGAATTATATTAGCAATTGAATTGTTGGACTTTATATTGGTTTTAGTTTTCTTTTTGGGTCAGAATTGTTGGAATATGCAACACCTTCTTTTATAACCCAAGTAATTAAATAATAAATATTAAAAAAAATATATTACCCGGAATCATTATGAACTTGTTAAAGTATTAGAATTTTCTAGGGAATAAATTTTTACCTTTTCTTCCTTTTGAAATTCTAATGGGTCGGGTGTGCAAATCACAAAAACCTTTGGATCTCGGAAAATAAGTTATTCAATGACATTGGATTCGGCGTCCTTCGACATTAATAAATTTTGATCTAGGAACTTATAAAATAGAGAATGAGATAACATTCACTTGACATTAAAACTTAGCATAATTTTGTTATTAAAATTAATAGTGAAGTTATCCCTTATCATTTCAAAACTTAATATATTATTCTTTTGCAATGGCATAACCGAATCCTTTTTAAATAATATTAGAGTAAGCGGAAAATCATTAGACTATGAGTAATGAATATAAACATAATATATACATATATATCAGTGGTAAAAGATACATAGCCCAAGTAGTCAGAGTAACCGAGTCCAAGATACAAGTCCATAAAAATGAAATATATATAAAAAGAAAGGATCTACACCCTAGAGCTCCCCAAAAATATATACACTAAAAATAATGGCTCCAGAGCAGATCCAAGAGTAGCAGTAGCAGTAGTCCATATGATCAGAGAAGCATTCATCCATCCATCCATCCATCCAGAGAGTCCACAACAGCTGCAGATCGGATCCCTGAACCACACTACCTATACTTAGCACATACCTAAGGGTCATCATCCCTCCACTAGCTACCAGTAGAGTGCTCGACTGGCTCGTCTCCTCTCCCTACCTCAGTATGATCCTCCTCCACTTCATCCGACGGGGATGGTACCCTACCTCTGGGTACTAGGTCGGGTGATGGTGCAACCCCGACAGGACTCGTCGGATCAGGTGTGGGAGTATCCTCCCGGGCAACTCGAGAGGTAAAAGGGTGAGAGCGGTAAACTGAACGAAAACGAAAGTGATGATATGTACGGGCAGGTCGAGCAAGAGGTGGTCTGTGATAGTATAAAAGGGTGGTACATGCATAATATAGAAAATGGGGATCCTGAATCTACGAGGACGAACACGAACCAATGGATTAGGGTGGTAGAAGGTCAACTCCACCTCACCCTCATACACTGCTCGGTGGTCCTCATAGACCCACACTCCACTAGGGAGAGGGCGGATCTCGATGCAGGGGAGATAACGAGACATCACCTACAAGGGCATGGAGATAAGCAAAACATACACATAATCGAAAGAGAGTAAAGGTTTAACGATTAATATGTGCATGACAGTTATTATCCAATCATGTTATCAAACACAAGTCATCACACATACAAATCAATGACAGGTAAGAATGCATATAATATGCTCACACTCAGGTTATCAATCAAATAACATTAAGTTATTTATGAGTGGCATGATGTATGAATGTCCTATCATTAATCCTAGCTTCCATAGAAACTATTTCCCCTTATGGGTGGCCATCCATATAACTTCGGTGTACAATTTTTGTACTCGGTACCTTTGCGGGGTACAATTCAATACAATTCTCTAGAATGCTTTTACGCTCAAGCTTGGTAGTGATTCAAAATGGCGCAAACCTAGCAGACGTCACGCTCCAACGTAATAATCACATCATCAGTATCCACCTACTGGCCACGTTTTTATCACACATAAACGTGTCATCAAGCAGGACGTGTTTGGCGCTCCCAGGCCCTCCTCAGCTTATAAAAATAACCGTGATATTCGATCTATCATCCAGATTCCATGCATGAATGCATCACAATTAAATTCGTTGATTATCCAACATTATCTCAAAGTAATTAAAGTTCATTTTATGAACAATTTCCAAGAAAAATAGAAAATACTAAATCAGACATATTTCAATCATATAATCAATCCATGATATTCCTTTTAAGTGACATAAGGTTTAGATAAAATTAGTTAACTTAAAAATGGTGTTTTAAACAATTTCTGTCTAAATACTCGAGTAGTTACAAAATACTCGAGTAGTTCATTGAAAATCTTGCATCAGACAGATCAGAATACTCGAGTAGTTCATCAGATACTCGAGTAGTTCATCAACCCAGAACACTCGAGTGGTTCATCAACTACTTGGGTATTGCACTGCACTCTGGAGATTCTGCATCATGAAATACTCGAGTACTGGCTAAAACACTCGAGTATTTCATGACAGCAGAAACACTCAAAATTGGGTTTTAACATACCATTTTTGATTTTAACCAAATTTAATCCAAACGAACGATCAACGAAGTTGACATATCATATGTCAAACATGTTCAAACACTTAGAACACATCAAATGACAAAGATTGCATACATTCAATGGATTATTCATAAAATCATGAAAATCAACAACTCAACATACCAAAACTCAAAATACTCAATAAACTCATGATTTCAGGTTCCAAATAGTTTGCATGCATGATATAAGACTTGCTCAAATCGAATTTAGAGCATGAATTAGTCTCCAAACCAAATTCCTAATTCAAACTAAGCCCTTATAGCCTCTTGATGGCTCTCTATATAAATCATGCACTTTAAACTCAATCTAGTGTATGAAAAGCTTTCCCCTTACCTCTATGACGTGAATCAATAGGAACTTTAGCAAGATTTGCTCCAAAACTCTCAGACCACTAAAAATCTTCACATGCAGACAGTTTTGAACAAGGGTTCAAAACTAGATATTTTGATCAACAAATCATGCATAAGAATTAGGGAAAATGGTTAGATATTATTCTCTACAACATGCATGAGAGAATAAAACGAATTTGAGACTTAATGGTTGCAAGAGCTTAAGAAAATCGAAGGCCGAAGTAAGCTCCAAGGTTCAGTTTTCGTTTTCTGCAGAAATGGAACCTCAACTTTCGAGCTTCGATTCTCCTAGAACACGAACTCTCATCTCACGATTTTGGTGTCTTTGTGAAGCCCTGAATGTGAGCTTCACAATGGTGTATAGTTTGTGTATTAACTCTTAGAAACGAGAGAGAATCGAATAGAGAAAGTTATGAACCCTAACACACGGATTCTTCACGATTTTGGCAAAATGGTTGGTTGATTCATCAACCATGAGTTTAAATAGATGGCTAAAGGCACTCATGCAGATCGACACGAAGCTAAGGACGTGTTCGTGAGCTGTTTTCGTGTCAACATCAGGGTAACTCGGTGGTTGACTCATCAAACGCACTAACGTTGAGCAACTCTGTGCAGAATACTTGAGTATTGGCCAAAATACTCGAGTGTTTTGACCAAAATTTGAAAAATAAATATTTTATTTCCTTTCCCTCCAAAATCTTTCTAATATTACTTCTAGGTCCTAAAACAAGGACTAATATGCAAAAACCTTATTTCCACATAAAATTAATTATCTAATCATTTCCACATATTTTTCTTTCATTAAGCAAATGCATAATAAACGATTTTTAATCAAGGATTAAAATAAAAGTAATTAATTATAAATAAACTTTATAATTAAACTTCTATTAATCAGGGATTAAAAATTTGGGGTGTTACAGAATACAAGTGGGCAAGAACAAATACCTAAAGGGGGATGAATAGGTATGCACTGAAACAATGACAAATTTTTCACTTTTCAAAAGATTAGAATTGATTACAACACTTAAAACAATTTCTGAGATATTTATCTGGTTAATTTAATTGATTAAGTTACTTTTTAATAAATTAAATAAGGATTTAATTGATTAAATCAGTCAATTAATCTGAGAGAAAAATATTCAAAAAAATAAATCTTTATGGAATCTTTTTGCACAATCAACCTAGATGGTATTCAGCAATCATTCACCAATGTTGAATCACTAACCAAACTTTTAAAAAGATTCACTTTTAGTTTTGTATAAATTGATTTATCGAAAATCAACGTTTTCGCACAAAACGTAAACTAAACGCGTAAAGCAAAAGAGAAAGGGATAGAGATATGGCACAAAGGATTTTTATACTGGTTAACCCTTGATTTCTCAAAGGCTACGTCCAGTCCTCCTGATCTGATTTGGGAGAGTTTCGCTAAAGAATTTTAGAAATCGTTTGGTACAATAAAGAGCTCCAAGATACCACACTTGACGCTACCCAAGGGATCCCACACCCTTGCTCCTTGTACACCCCTTGATCTTCTAAAATATCCTTCTCCTCAAACTTGAAAGAACCTCTTCCAATCACTAAGAACTTCTTAGCTTTTCTCTGTCTTCTTTGTGGATGCCTCACCCCAATGAACAAATTACTTCTTTTTTGTTGCCTTAAATGTTGCACTTGATTGCAAGATGAACAACTCTGAATTAGAACACTATTTCCTATTGAATCTCTTTTATTTTCATAATCAAAATGATGCAAGAAATTCACAATGATTGAATGAGAAGAATAGAAAATGTGTATGAATTTGTGTTGGAAACCAACAAGCAGGCTTAGCAATTACTAGAGGGGGGGTGAAGAGTAATTTGAAGCAGCAATACCAAATATTTCCAATGATATTAAAAGAATTGAGCAGAAACTGATTTTTCTGGAAATAACTCGAAATACTCGAGTCTTTCTTGAAGTACTTGAGTGTTTCAGGATGATCCACTCGAGTCTTTTAAGATCTACTCGAGTCTTTGAGCAAGAACAACTCGAGTATTCTGAGAAATACTCGAGTCTTTCGTACAGAGGTGCACTAAACCAGAAATGAAAAATCAGCAACTCACTTCTAATTAATCCAATACAAAACAGAGACTTATCTAACAGAATAGCAAGAAATTAAGATGAATTTTAACAACTGAATAACACTTAATTGCCTTGAACTTACTACCCAATTAGACAAATCTTTTTTCTTTGAAAAGCTTTAGGTTGTTTGAGCAAGAATATAAATGAAAGCTATAAATCAACACTCAAGCAATTTTATCGAGGTTCACTCCAACAATGAGCTACATCCAGTCCTCCTAACCACCTTAGGAGATTTTTCTATAAATCAAATTGTTAGAAATTACAAGGATTAATTGAGATTGCCTCACTCAACCTAACCCTTCAAGAGTGTACCAAACTCTTGATTTCTACCCCAATTTGATTCCGGTGATGAAGAACTCTTCCAAAGCTTCCTTGAACACCCTTCAAGAAGCTCCACCAGGCTAAGAACCTCTTAGTCGTTGTGCTTGAGAACTCTCAAGACTCCAATACCCTAAGCCCACTTAGGGTTTGCTTGGGAACAATCCAAGACTTGAATCAACAAGCTATTTTGAATGTGTATTACGAATCTCACAATGGATTCACACAAATAAGCATAGCTCAATAATGAATTGAGACCTAAACTCAACTTGAGAAGAAAATAACAATATGAGAGCAAAGTTGAGTTTTTGTGAAATTAACACTTGAGAAGAAGAATCAAAGTAAGCTTGTAATTATTCTTGTTATGATGTCTTGTTTGTTCTTGTGCAAAACAGAGAACAATTTTACAATGAAGATCAGAAGTTGTGTAAGACTCAAGTGCCCTAAGATGGGTTTTTGAGTCTTTCCAACGACTTTATTTTTGCTGACTGTACCGAAAGACTCGAGTCTTTTTGGCCAATACTCGAGTCTTTTGGCCAGGCTGGAAAGATCCGTTGCACGAACAAGACTAAAGGCTATATTTGTTGATCTGGCATCAACACTCGAGTCTTTTTCAGAATACTCGAGTGGAGACTCGAGTCTTCTTCAAAATACTCGAGTATTTTGATCAGACATAATGAAAATTAATTTTCCTTTTTGTTTTTGTTCTCAAGTATTAATTTTGGTTAATCTCAACCTAATAATCATATTACTTATTTTACTCTTAGAAGAGATTAACTATTTCTACCCACTCTCAACATAAATGATAAATTACAATTACAACCAAATTGAGAATGAGTAAGCACATGACTAATTTCTTGATTTCTTGTTGTTGTTGTTGCATTGACTTCAAAGCTTGATCGTTAATTACTTTGTCATCATCAAAATCATATCCCCTTTTTTGGTGATGACAAAATAATTAACACTTGTTGAGCTTGATACCACATGAAGATGCTTGCACAAGATGGTTTCTTTGTGAGGCAACTCCCCCTCAATACAAGAACCTCTAAACCTGTCAAAATTCAGCTTGTGCTAGCAAAGTAGTTATGAAATTTTAATTATAGCAACAAGATTATGACAAGAGCATATCACGGTATCAGAGCAGATATGAAAATTAATATGTAATTTAATTACAACAAGATTGTAACAAGAGCACAAGAGCACAATCTCTCCCCACAACAAGGCTTAACAAGTGATTTTCTCTCCCCCTTTTTGTCATTAGCAAAAAGATATAACATTTTGAGAAAAAGATAAAGTGAGGAGAGCATCATATTCGGAAACCCCATAACCAAATATGTCATAAAACAAATAGCTCCCCCTGAAGCTTTGCATTAAAACACACTAGATTAAAATGGCAAACACAAAATACATAAAGTGCAATAAGTTTCAAAACTAACTCCCAAAATACATAATGTTTCAATGAAAACATTAAGACTTGAAAAACATGAAATGTCTAAAAACAGCAGCATCAAAACATGGATGGAGGTTCATCATCTGAAGGAGGATAAAAATGGGTAAAAGCAGCCATCATCTCATCAAACCGACGATTCATCTGATACGAATGATAATCCAATCGAGAGTAAAGCATAGCCGACTGTACACCCATTCTAGCATCAAGACTCGCAATATCATCTCGCTGGGCATCAATAGTAGACGCAAGAGAGTCCACCCTCCCATCGAGGGTATCCAGCCGCGAGATGACATTGTCTCTCCACTCCGAACCATCAAACCCAAAATCAGGATGAGGACCAGTAAAATCATCAAAATTAATTTCATCCTCAACCGGATTTCCACCTTCTGCTTCATGAAATGTTGCAGCTTCTTCCTCTAATTGCTCAACATCAACTCCTTGTTGAGCTGCAACATTTTCAGCTCTATTTAGATTTGCCACATCTTCCTTATACATATACTCGCCTGAAGGTGCATGGAATTCCATCCCTTGAAGCTTGAGAGTACCATTTTTCAGGCAGTGTTGATTGACATGAAGGGTCATGGACTCTTCATTGGGGGGAATTGGCACATGGAAATGGGTCAAGAGCCGAGTCACATGCATAGGATATGGTAGCGACTTAGGATGCCTAGACCTAGCACCAGCTAGCATCCTATGGAGAATGATGCGGCACCAATTCAACCTCTCATTGTTAAGGATAGCACTAACAAGTCTAAGCTCTTGGTTGGTTGGTTTGGAATAGTTTGGTGAGGTTTGGGGAACAAGCTGATGGCATACAATGTAGTGCAGTACCCTAGATTGTGCAGTCATCATGGATGCATGCTTAGGCCCTTCGTTCCAGACACGACCGGGGCGCAATAAACTTTGAAAAATTTGATCGGCATTTGCTCTTAAGGAATTGTCCCCGTGTCGTGACAGCCCGAAGACATGAAACAAATCCTTAACTCTAATAGAGAATATAACTCCTTCAACCATGGATTCTAAAATGCATTATTCAGCCTAAGGTTAGAATAGAATGTGCGAACTAATCTAGGATAAATAGGGCCATTAAATTCCAGAAATTTGATGATTTTCTATTCCCTAAGGTTTGGAATAAAGGTAAAGCCCTTACTTTGTAGGAATGCACAATTCACCCAGCTTATAACTCCGAATCCTCTTGATGAGAATGCACCAAATCTGTCTAGGCACGCAGATTCTTGATAATATTCAGGTACATCTTCTTCGGATGATGATTCAGCCACCCTTACACGTTTCCCATGTCTTGAGGATGACGGCATTGAACAACTTTTGAAAAGATTGAAGTTTTTGGGAAGTTAGGGTTTTGAAAGGGGGTAGCGAATTTGATGTGTAAAACGGTTGAAATCAATTGAAATAAGTGAAGAAATGTGTTTAATAGATGTTCTAATGAGTTTTGGCAAAAATTTGGAAGAAAACAGATTTTTGGTGAAGAAATCGTGTAAAAACCGAGAGAGAAGACAGAGGGGTTCGAAAACACTCGAGTAAAATGGTGATATTGGGGCTGAAGTTCTTTATACAGGATGCAAAAGACTCAAGTATTTTTTCCTGAGTAGTTCTTGATGAACGACTCGAGTCTTAACGGAAACACTCGAGTCTTTTCAGACTCATGCACCAGGGTCTTGACACGATTTGCGTGCTGATGCAGGACAGGCCAGCCAAATACTCGAGTAAAACTGGGGGGACTCGAGTATTGCCAGAAAAATAATTTTTCAGAAAATTAAAATGACTCGAGTTTTTTAGGGAGACTCGAGTGTTGCCTGGACGCACTATTTTTGAGATTTTGGAAAGACTCGAGTCTTTTTAGAAATACTCGAGTCCTTTCATCAAACCCTGAATAAAAACTTTTTCAATTTAAAACTAAATTAATTTTGAATTAAAGGACTTGAGTCTTTTTGATAAAACTCGAGTCTTTTTGACAAAAACAGATTTTGAACACAATTTTGATCAACCAAACACAATTTAAACACAATGAACTTCAATACCAACATGGAATTCATAGAGAATTACACACAATTAATACACAATATTCAGAATATCATCAAGAACAATATTACCCAAGAATCCAGACAAATTAAAATAAGACTAAAGTGGTGATTTTTTTTTTCAAATGACACAAAATGCAATTAGCCTATGTTAGATTCTTCTAAAATACCAAGTTCTCTCCTTATATGATAGAAAGTATCTCTTGGCAAAGGTTTTGTAAAAATGTCGGCTAATTGATTTGTAGTACTAACAAATTCAATTGTACAATCACCTTTTTGTACATGATCTCTCAAAAAGTGGTGTCTTATTTCAATATGTTTGGTTCTTGAATGGTACACCGGATTCTTAGTCAAATTGATTGCACTCGTATTATCGCATCTAATGGGAATATTTTCAAGTTTCAAACCAAAGTCCGATAATTGTTGTTTCATCCATAATAGTTGAGCACAACAACTACCGGCTGCGATATATTCCGCTTCGGCGGTAGAAAGAGCAACACAAGCTTGCTTTTTAGAAAACCATGACACCAATGAACTTCCCAAGAAATGGCAAGTACCACCGGTGCTTTTGCAATCAAGCTTGCATCCCGCGAAATCGGAATATGAGTAACCAACTAAACTAAGATTGGCATCAGAAGGATACCACAGACCAGTGTTAATTGTTCCTTTTAGGTATTTAAATATATGTTTAACTGCGGATAGGTGAGATTCTTTAGGATTAGCTTGAAATCGAGCACAAATGCATACACTAAACATAATATCCGGTCTAAATGCAGTAAGATATAGGAGACTACCTATCATTCCCCTATATTTACTAACATCAACCAGGGTACCTTGTTCATCTTTGTCTAGGTAGCATGAAGTACTCATTGGAGTGTAGGCTTCTTTGCATTTGTCCAATCCAAATTTCTCAAGGAGCTCTTTGCAATATTTCCCTTGATGCACAAATGTCCCCTCCTTGACTTGCTTTATTTGTAAGCCTAGGAAGAACTTGAGCTCTCCCATCATTGACATTTCAAATTCCTTTTTCATCAAATTGGAAAACTTTCTACAAAGAGACACGTTAGTAGCACCGAATATGATATCATCAACATAGATTTGTACTAACAATATGTCATCTTTGGTTTTATAAATGAATAGTGTATTATCAACCTTCCCTCTTTGAAACTAATTTTCTAATAAAAAGGAACTCAATCGATCATACCGAGCTCTAGGAGCTTGTTTCAATCCATAAAGTGCCTTTTTCAATTTATAAACATGGTTTGGAAATTCACTACTTTCAAAACCGGGGGGTTTTTTGACATACACTTCTTCATTTATAAACCCATTCAAGAAATTACTTTTAACATCCATTTGGTATAAAGTGAATTTCACGATTGATGCAAAAGCAAGTAAAATTCGGATTGCCTCAAGACGTGCAACCGGAGCAAAGGTCTCATCATAATCGATACCTTCCTCTTGGTTGTACCTTTGAGCCACTAGTCTTGCTTTGTTTCTTATAATCAACCCGGATTCATCAAGTTTATTTCTATAAATCCATTTACTGCCGATTATGGAATGATCCTTGGGTTTAGGGACTAGATCCCAAACTTCATTTCTAGAAAATTGGTTCAATTTTTCTTGCATAGCAAGAACCCAATGTTCATCCTCAATCGCCTTTTTGATTGAATCGGATTCAATTTGAGAAACAAAGGAGACATAGTTGCAAATGTTTTGAATAGACCTACGAGTTAGTACTCCCTTTGACATATCTCCTATCACATTGTCAATAGGATGAGCTTTGATGGATTTCCAAGCCGGAGGAAGTTCTTGTTTGACTTCACCTTCATCACCTTTTGATTTCTCTCTCTCTTTTTCATCATTTGAAAATTCAATGCCATCTTCACTAGCATCACATAAAACACTATCTTCTTTCGAAGACTCATTAAAAACAACATGAATAGATTCTTCAATTGATAAAGTTCTTTTATTGAAAATTCTATAAGCTTTACTATGAGAAGAATAGCCTAAAAATATGCCTTCATCGGATTTGGAATCAAACTTGCCAAGGTTTTCTTTTCCATTGTTTAAAACAAAAACTTTGCATCCGAAGACATGAAAATGAGATATGTTTGGCTTTCTTCCTTTGTAATGTTCATAGGGGGTTTTATCTAAAGAGGGCCTTATCAAAATTCGATTCAAAACATAACAAGCCGTATTGACGGCATCGGCCCAAAAATATTGAGGTACTTGAGAATCATTTAACATGGTTCTAGCAAGTTCCTCTAGCACCTTATTTTTGCGCTCTACCACTCCATTTTGTTCCGGAGTTCTTGGTGCGGAGAATTGGTGCTCAATACCATTTTTAGCACAAAATATATCAAATTTATGGTTTTCAAATTCACCACCATGATCGGTATGAATAATAATTACTTTTTGATTCACTTGGTTTTGCAAAAGTTTTACATGATGTTTAAAAGATTTGTAGGTCTCACTCTTTGTAGTTAAAAATAAAGTTCAAGTAAACCTAGAGAAGTCATCAACAATCACCAATGCATAATAGTTGCCACCAAAGCTTTTTACTTGTGATTGTCCAAACAAGTCCATATGAAGCATTTCTAATGGCCTTGATGTGGACATCACCATTTTTGATCCAAAGGTGTTTTTGGTTTGTTTACACTTCTTGCAAGGAGAACAAACACCTTTAACAGAAAAATTTAGCTTTGATAAACCAATTACTAGATCTTTAGATTGTAATTTCTTCAATTGGTTTACATTTATGTGAGCGGTCCTACGATGCCATAACCAAGTGTCACTTTCTTTGCTCACTAAACAAGTAGAGACCAAAGAAGTAACTTTGTTTAAATCAACTAATTAAGTATTATTTGAACTTTTACCAACAAATTAGATAGATTCATCTTTGTCACTTTTAATGAGGCAATGGGTAGAGGTAAATAATACATGATTACCAATATCGCACAATTGAATTATGCTCAAGAGATTGTGTTCTAATCCTTGAACATAAAGCACATTATCAATAATCAAGTTTGAAGAGTTTTCGATTTTACCAATACCAAGAATTTTGCCATTGTTGTTGTCCCCATAAGTGACATAACCCTTCTCTTTTGGAGTAAGCTCAATGAAATGCCACTTATCTCCCATCATGTGCCTTGAACATCCACTATCTAGATACCACAATTCCTTTCCCATTCGAAGGCACACCTACAAAATGAAATCACTTGTTCATTTTGGGTACCCACACTCTGTTGGGTCCCTTAGGGTTAGTGTTGGGACTTTCTCCCTTCTTGATCCACATATAAGTGCCCTTTTTCATTTCAAATTTCTTTATGTGGCACTCAATGTTGATATGTCCAAGTTTTCCACAATAAGTACAAGTTGGCTTCTTTGATGAATTCTTCTTAGAAAATGATCCAACCACCTTGTACTTTTTGTTCTTTTTATGAACATATCCCAAACCGATTTTATTATGGTTGTTTCTTTGAGAGTTCAATAACCGGTTGAGGTTTCTATCACTATGTGAGATTGTGAGATTGTTTTTCAACTCTTTCACTTCTTTTTCAAGTTCACCACATTTCTCACATGGAGTGATAGTTTCCTCATGATTTGCACAATCACTTTGATTATTAGAATTAATAAGTTCTAAGGATTCATTTTGAAGTTTCAACTCATTTATAGATTTTTGCAATTCATCAATTTCTTGTTGAAACTCCAAAATTTTCTTTCCTTTTTCCTTATTAATTTTAGCAAGCCTTATAAATTGAATTAACATTTCATTGTAGGCTTCTTGCAAATCATCATAAGAAATGGAGTTTGAAGAAGAACAAGAAGAACTAGAAGTTACCTCATCATCACTTTCACTCATGTCATGTTTAGCTCTTGATGAGGACTCATTGTTGTTCTTGGCCATGAGACAAAGGTTTGCATTTTCATCACCGGAGCTACTTGAGGATGATTCATTACTCTTCTCCGGGTCTCTTGGGTCTTCTTGTCATTCCTCTTCAAGAATGTGGCACATTCCATTTTAATGTTACCAATCCCACCACATTCATGACATTTCAATCCATCATTGGTACTCTTGTCTCTTTGTTTGGAGTCTTTGGTTCTCTTCATTTTTGATGGGAAACTACTTTTCCTTCCCTTGAAGAATTTGAAGAATCTTTTGACAAACATCCCAAATTCTTCTTGATTGGGTTCACTATCGGAATCTTCACTTGTAGAGAATTCTTCAACTTCTTTTATGACTTTTGTTGAAGCTTTGAGAGATATGCCCTTTTTCTTCTTGTTGGACTCTTCATGAGTGTTGAGTCTTGATAGTTCCATTTCATGTTCTTGAAGTTTGCCGAACAAAGTGGCTAACTCCATTTTGTCTAAATCCTTGGATTCCACGATGGCCGTTACATTGGGTTGCCATCTCCTATCAAGACATCTCAAGACTTTGTTAGTAGTTTCACCATCATGAAATGTTTTTCCTAAAGCAATCAAAAGATTAATTATGTGAGTGAATCGCTTTTGCAAGTCATTGATGGACTCATTTGGAAGCATGCGAAATAATTCATATTCATGAGTTAAAGTATTTAATCTAGCACGTCTTACTTCGCTTGTTCCCTCATGAGTAACTTGCAAAATATCCCACATTTCGTTAGAGGATTTACATTAAGAGACACGGAAAAATTCATCATGAGACAAAGCGGAAGTGATGATGTTTTTGCCTTTTAAATCATATGAAACTCTTTTCTTGTCATCATCACTCCAACTAGCTCTTGGAATAATTACGGTCTCATCATTTATCAATCTCTTGGGAATGTGAGGTCCATTCTCAATAGCATCCCAAATATCCATATCAATTGCTTCAATAAAAATTTTCATTTTGACTTTCCAATAAGCATACCCTTCACCATTGAATAGTGGAGGGCGGTTTATTGAAGAGCCTTCTCCTCCAAAGGGATTGCTTGAGCCCATAGTTTCCAAAAGGATCTTTTTCGAAAAAGTTGTTACACTTGATCTTTCGACCGAGCTCTGATACCACTTGTTGGAAACCAACAAGCGGGCTTAGCAATTACTAGAGGGGGGTGAATAGTAATTTGAAGCAGCAATACCAAATATTTCGAATGATATTAAAAGAATTGAGAAGAAACTGATTTTTCTGGAAATAACTCGAAATACTCGAGTCTTTCTTGAAGTACTCGAGTGTTTCAAGATGATCCACTCGAGTCTTTTAAGATCTACTCGAGTCTTTAGCAAGAACAAATCGAGTATTCTGAGAAATACTCGAGTCTTTCGTACAGAGGTGCACTAAACCAGAAATGAAAAATCAGCAACTCACTTCTAATTAATCCAATAAAAAATAAAGACTTATCTAACATAATAGCAAGCAATTAAGATGAAATTTAACAACTGAATAACACTTAATTACCTTGAAATTACTACCCAATTAGACAAATCCTTTTTCTTTGAAAAGCTTTAGGAGCAAGAATATAAATGAAAGCTATAAATCAACACTTAAGCAATTTTATCCTGGTTCACTCCAACAATGAGCTACATCCAGTCCTCCGATCCTAACCACCTTAGGAGATTTTTCTATATATCAAATTGTTAGAAATTACAAGGATTAATTGAGATAGCCTCACTCAACCTAACCCTTCAAGAGTGTATCAAACTCTTGATTCCTACCCCAATTTGATTCCGGTGATGAAGAACTCTTCCAAAGCTTCCTTGAACACCCTTCAAGAAGCTCCACCGGGCTAAGAACCTCTTAGTCTTTGTGCTTGAGAACTCTCAAGACTCCAATACCCTAAACCCACTTAGGGTTTGCTTGGGAACAATCCAAGACTTGAATCAACAAGCTATTTGAATGTGTATTACGAATCTCACAATGGATTCGCACAAATAAGCACAGCTCAATATTGAATTGAGACCTAAACTCAACTTGAGAAGAAAATAACAATATGAGAGCAAAGTTGAGTTTTTGTGAAATTAACACTTGAGAAGAAGAATCAGAGTAAGCTTGTAATTATTCTTGTTATGATGTCTTGTTTGTTCTTGTGCAAAACAGAGAACAATTTTACAATGAAGATCAGAAGTTGTGTAAGACTCAAGTGCCCTAAGATGGGTTTTTGAGTCTTTCCAACGACTTTATTTTTGCTGACTGTACCGAAAGACTCGAGTCTTTTTGGCCAATACTCGAGTCTTTTGGCCAGGCTGGAAAGATCCGTTGTATGAACAAGACTAACGGCTATATTTGCTGATCTGGCATCAACACTCGAGTCTTTTTCAGAATACTCGAGTGAAGACTCGAGTCTTCTTCAAAATACTCGAGTATTTTGATCAGACATAATGAAAATTAATTTTCCTTTTTGTTTTTCTTCTCAAGTATTAATTTTGGTTAATCTCAACCTAATAATCATATTACTTATTTTACTCTTAGAAGAGATTAACTATTTCTACCCACTCTCAACATAAATGATAAATTACAATTACAACCAAATTGAGAATGAGTAAGCACTTGACTAATTTCTTGATTTTTTGTTGTTGTTGCATTGACTTCAAAGCTTGATCGTTAATTACTTTGTCATCATCAAAATCATATCCACATAAGTACTAGGAGCATTGAATTTACAATTTGTTCTTGATGATTCTTGAAGATATTTGAAAATCAAAGCTTAAATCTTTCAATTGAATGTGTAAAACTGTTTTTGGAATGTGCTGATATGTGTTTCAAAGTCATAGAGCCTTTATATATCAACCCCATAAGCATAGGATCAATAGAAATCAGTTACAAAATTGTTATAATTGACATTAATCGATTAACTGATAAGTTTAATAGATTATCCCTTCAAAATGAATTTTCTGGGATTTTTCAAGTTGATTTAAATTGATTAACGGGTCTCGTTATCCGATTAAATCACCTTGAAAATGACTGAAAAATTCAAAAAATAGTTTTAAATGCAAAAATCAATTTTGTACTTTTTCTATAAATCTTTGCTAATGATTTTTCTAATATTGTGATGCATGTTTGATGTTTTAAAAACATTTTTAAAATTAATATGCAACACCTTTGAAGAACACAATTTGAAAGTAATGAATCAATGATTTAATGAACATGATGCATGCACTTTGAATCAAAATCATGGAGATTCACTATCCAATCTAGACTCTAAACAAACTCACACCTTAAGGACTTAATAAAAATAATAATAAATGTTAAAGCACAATCCCAAATAATGTGGTTGTTGAGTCCTTGGTTGTTCAATCTTCTTCTTCTCTTGTATTTGCTTATTCTTTGCACTTTTGCACCTTTGTCATCATCAAAACCAAACTTGAATGTACACATGCTTCAACAAGAATTAGTTAACCTTGGCGTAATGCACTTTGGATATGTAAGAAACTCTCAAAATTCATTATGACTGCTTTGCTTAGATGGGTAAATGGAAGGATTCAGTTTCATACCTGTATAGTTTCCTTCTGACTCTTGACTCTATTATTGCTTTGGTTATAATAATAATAATAATATTCCATTATATTGGTTATATTATCATTGAAATTGGTTATCTTATTACTTGGTTACAATACTCCAATTGTATGTATTAAGACAATTAATTGAGATCGGTAAAAAAAATTAAACGATATTGCTTTAATTAATTAATTGAGACTGGTTCAAAACAATAAACGAGAATGGTTCAAATTTCAATTGAGACATGTTCAATACATTAAATGAGACTGGTTCAAATTTTAATTGAGACCAGTTCAAAACACTAAACGAGACTGGTTCGGATTTTAATTGAGACCGGTTCAAAACAATAAATGAGACTGAGTCGGATTTTAATGGAGACCGGTTCAAAATAGTAAATGAGACTGGTTCGAAATTTAATTGAGAACAATTCAAAACACTAAACGAGACTGGTTCGGATTTTAATTGAGATCGGTTCAAAACACTAAACGAGACTGGTTTGGAACCCGGTTCGGAACCAATCTTGTTTAGGCAAAGGAAACAACAACTCCAGGTTTAAGACTGGTTTGGAATCGGTGTCAAAAGCTATGCGGAACCGGTGTCAAAAGGCATATTTGTAGCAGTGGAGGTGATGATGTTAATGGAAACTTTAAGAGACTAATTAGAGGTTGAGTCCCATTAGAAGCGAGACTTAGCATGGGTCGACCAAACCTTTTTTTTTCTAAAAATAAAACTAAAAAGACTTTCCTAACTCTGCGAGTTGAGTGTGGAGTAGTGGAGAGGAAAGACTTGAGTTACCTGCGGGTGCTCAAGTGAGTGATTGTGATAGGGGAGGGCAAGGACGGTAACCGTCAAGAAGCCTTGAGTGCTTCTCTAGGTGGGACGAGTCTATATGTGGTCAATAATTAATATCCAGTGGGTCGTAGAGTGTACCGCACCGCAGACTAGAGAAGTATTGTCGCCTCGTTGATCAATTTTGAAACGGTGAGAGGGAACTTGAACGAGGCTTGATGTTCGATGTGTATGGCCCTTGTGAATTATGTGATATTATGTTTTGACTAGCCATGTTGCATTGGTGGTTGCAGCATTTGTTTTCCGACTTCGAGGCATGCGTAGTTTGTAACACCCTGATTCTTTTTATTAAGGGAATAAGATAATTTATAAAAAGAGTTATAGAGGAAAATAAAAGTTCCCTTTATTCAAGAATAGTGAATAAAATTTTTCCTTTCAAAGTACAATATCTCAGGGTTACAAAGGATCAGATCCAATTGAGCATCGTCCTTCTCCGTGTAAGAACTACAATCGGTGGATGAATTAACTAAGAAACACTAGGAGAACACCTAGAAGGGGGGGTTGAAAAGGTGTTTAAGAAACCTTGAAAGATTTTCGAATGAAACGAATCAAAACAATTAAAACAAATGATTTTTACAAAAACTTAAGCCCTTAATCGATTAAGTATGCAATTAATCGATTAACACCTGAAAGTCTTCAAATGGTTAATCGATTAATACTTCAGTTAATCGATTAATGCCTTAAAGTTTGCTTTTGGTTAATCGATTAACACCTCCAGTTAATCAATTAATCACTGTTAAAAACTGAAAAATCACTTTTCAATCGAATACGAAAATCAATCAATTAACACGTATGATCAGAGATAAAGCGGAATTGATTAACACCAATATTCTTATTGATTACCTAGGTTATGAAAATGATTTTCCCAAATCAATTTGCACAATTAAGATTCAATTCAATCACTTATGAAAAATCAATCTTTTCTAGGTTTTCAACCAAGAACAATATTGAAATGACAAGAATGTAAAGGATAAGGGAATAGAGATACTACACAGAGATTTATCCTGGTTCACTCACAACCACCGTGAGCTACATCCAGTCCCCTCTTCAACCAAGAGAAATTCTTCACTATGAGGAATTAGAGTTCTCAAATTACAAGCAAATGCCTCTCAAGACTCACTTCTTGATAGCCTCCAAGAGATACCACACTCTTGTCTTGCAACCCTATTGAATCTAATCTAACCTCTTCCATTGCTTGTTGATATCCCCACAACAAGTCTTCTAATTTGCTTGTTTACACAACAAGACTTCCAAATTCTTGATGATACCTCACACCATGGCTTCTAATTGCTTGTTAACACAACAAGACTTCCAAAACTTCTTTTGCTTGATGAACAACCACCAAGGCTTCCAATGTTGTAGATAGCTTGCCTTCTATGCAATGATGACAACCCAATTAAAAACAATAACAATCCTATGAATCTCTTTCAATAGCTATGAAAATATCAACATAAGAGATTCAAAGATTCTTGATCAAAGAATGTAAAAATGAAAGCTTTGATCTATGAAAGTGAGAGAGAATAGTGTGGCTTTGATCTATGTAAAAATTGATATGAAAAATGATGTTCAATAATCACAATGATTAGAAAAAGGTTTATATAGAATACCCAAAAGTTAGGATCATTAAAAACTGATTTTCAGAAGTTAAAAACGTATTTTAAAAACCAGTTTTGCAGGTGTTAATCGATTAACACATGGCTTAATCGATTAACCACTGTAACATGTGTGTTAATCGATAAACCTAATCCATTAATTGATTAGCCACTGCTAAATTCAATTAAAAACTTGTTTTCTCAAAACTAAACCTTTCCTTTCAAACCTTTAAGCCACCTATTGATTTTAGGTTAAGTGAATACTCAAATTATAATATAATCATGCACTTGATAGACATTCACTACCCTCTAAAGACTCTACCCAAACTCATTAAAATAAAAGACTCAAGCTAAAGATATTACAATTAAATACAAATTGAATCTTCATGAGCTTGCTCTCTCTTCATCATTTGTTGTTTGTTGTTGATTGATGAACTTCTTCATACTTGAGCTTGATCACAAACACTTGTAGCTTGTTCAAAACCTTTGTCATTATCAAAACATTCTCACTGGATCTAACAATCTCCCCCTTTTTGAAAATGACAAACATGTTTTGAATTTGTTTGAAGTTGTTGATGCTTGAACCATTTGATACCTTGTGAGACTCTTGCTCCCCCTCAATAAATGCTTTTGACATTTGAAATCCATTTGAGTTAAGCTTGATTCTCCCCCTATCGTCAACAACTTTGCTCAACCTATATAAAAACAACCTCTTCTCCCCCTTTTGGCATTATCAAAAAGTAATATATACCAACTGTAATATAAAATTCTAAGCCAAAATAGAGAAATCAACATTCATTTCTTCACAACATTGGTACCAATTAATCAATGATACCAAATGAAACTAATTGTCACTATACTTTGAAATGTGACAACAATTGGAAAGAAATAGGACAATGAAACATAATACCAATTGTAACTAAAAAGTCATCATATCACTTAACAAAGTAAGATATCAATTGTAAAGAAATATCACAACAAATATAGCATGATAATCATCTAATGATCACACAATGATACCAATTGAACTTTGTAGAAATAATACCAATTGTAAGTATCCAACAATATCATTTGTACCAATTTGTAGGACTTTCTCTTGATACTTGAAGAAGCAAATGAATGAATAATACTTGTAAGCCCTTTTGCTCTTCAATCATACCTACAAAACAATCATGCTTTGCTTTTTGGTATCCAAATAGTTTTGGATCCATTTTTGTTAGTTAAGGGACTTTCACCCTTCTTAACCCAAACAAAATTTCCTTTAGGTATACCGTGCACTTTAATATAACACATATTTGAAGTATGTCCATGAGTGCCACAATAGAAACATGTTGGTGCATTTGAAAAATCAACCTTAGAAAAATCAACAACATTTCTATGAGACTTACTCTTAGCATTAGTATAACCCAAACCAAACTTGTTTGAATTTTCTCTTTGAAAATTTAACAATGTGCGCAATCTAATATCACCACTTGTGAAACTTGCAAGCTTATTTTTCAAAATAGCATTTTCATCTTTAAGCAACTTGCAATTCTCACAATCAACCACAATATTCAATCTACTAGCACAATCACAAGAAGAACTAGCATAAATGAGATCAAGAATTTCATTTTGATGATTAAGCTCATCAACTTGTTTTTGAAGTTCTAAAATCTCTTGTTGATGTTTCAAAATGAGCTTCTTTCTTTCAATGTTTTTCAAAGCTAGTTTCTTGAGATGTTCATGCATTTCTTCATAAGCATTATATAAAATTTCATATTTGGAAGAAATTTCGGATTTAGTTTCACTTACATCGCTTTCCTCGCTTTGTTCATTTGATTCATCACTTGAACTTTCTTCTTCATCTACTAGAGCTATCAAGTTGAGAGTAGCGACTTCTTCATCATCCGAAGAACTACTTGATGTACTTTTCTTTTCCTCTTCATCATCCCAAACGATGTATGCCTTCTTATGCTTTGAATTTTTCTTTTCTTTCTCCTTCTTCTTGAGATATTTAGAGCATGATTACTTGATATGACTGGGTTTTCCGCATTCATGGCAAACCACTCCTTCTTTTGTTGTCTTGGTCTTGTAGTGTGGGGAATTCTTCTCTTTACTTTTGTCTTTGTTCAACCTTCCTTTTCTCCTTAGAAGCTTGTTAAACTTTCTTAGTAGAAGTTTCATCTCCTCTTCATCAATGTCCGAATCGGAATCTTCATTATCATCATCATCGGAACTCTCTTCCTTTTTATATGATCTTTTGGCTTTGAGAGCAATTCCTTTTCTTTCTTTGTTCTTATCCGACTCTTCATGCATATGCAAACGTCCAAGCTCCATTTCATGTTCTTGAAGCTTTCCGAAAAGTGTAGCTAAGTCCATGGTGTCCAAGTCCTTTGATTCAACAATTGTGGTAACCTTAGGTTGCCATTCGCTACTTAGACATCTTAAAACTTTGTTAACAAGTTCACAATTCATGAAAGTCTTTCCAAGAGCAATGAGATGATTAATAATATGAGTAAAACGTTTTTGCATAATACATATAGATTCATTAGGCAACATACGAAACAATTCATATTCATGCATCAATGAATTTAATCTAGCACGCCTAACTTCACTAGTGCCTTCATGTGTGACTTGCAAGGTGTCCCACATTTCTTTGGCATTATGACATTGGGAGACTCTAAAGAACTCATCATAAGATAGAGAGGAGGTGATGATATTCTTAGCTTTTAAATCATATTGAATTTTCTTTTTATCATCATCGGTCCATTTATCTTTGGGGGTAAGTTGAGATACACCTTCTACTTGAGTTGAGGGAATATGAGGACCATTCTCAATGGCTTCCCAAATGTTCATGTCTATGGCTTCTATAAAAATTCTCATTCTAACTTTCCAATAAGCATAACCCTCTCCACCACACATAGAAGGGTGGCTAATTGAAGCACCTTCTGTGAGAAACCTACACTCGGTGGTTGAAACAAATAGGAACACTAGGATAACATCTAGAAGGGGAGGATGAATAGGTGTTATAGAAACTTTGAAAGATTTTCGCAAGAAACAAATCTAAACGATTAAAACCAATGAAAATCAATCAATTAACAAATATTATATCAGAGATTAAGCGGAAACAATCAACACAAATATTCTTATTGATTCACCTAGGTTATGAAAATGATTTTCCACAAATTAATTTGAACAATAAAGATTCAATTCAATCAAATATAGAAAAATCACTTTTTCTAGGTTTTCAATCAAGAACACAATTAAAGACTTGAATTGTAAAGAGTAGAGAGTTTAGAGATACGACACAGTGATTTATCCTTGTTCACTTTCATCCACTTGAAAGCTACTCCAGTCCCCTCTTCAACCAAGAGAGATTCTTCACTATGAGGAATTAGAGTTTCTCAAATTACAAGTAAATGCCTCACAAGACTCCCTTCTTGCTAGCCTACAAGAGATACCACACCCTTGCCTTGTAATCCTATTGATATCTAATCTAACCTCTTCTCTTTTGCTTGCCGATATCCCACAACAAGACTTCCAATGCTTGCTTCACTACAAGACTTCCAAATGCTTGTTCTTCAACAAGTCTTCCAAGTGCTTGATGAAATGCCTCACCAAGGCTTCCAATGAAACTTGCTTGATTCCACAAAATCAAGGCTTCCAATGTTGTAGATAGCTTGCCTTTTGCAAAGATTACAACTCAAATAAAAAAAACAATAACAATCCTATGAATCTCTTTCAAAAGCTATGAAATATCAACATGACAGATTCAAGGTTCTTGATCAAAGAATGTAAAAATGAGAGCTTTGATCTTGAGAGAGTGAGAGAGAATAGTGTGGCTTTGATTCTTTGTAAAACTGTGTATCAAAATGATTCTAGTTGATAGAAATGATTAGGAAAAGGTTTATATAGAATACCCAAAAGTTAGAGCACTTAGAATGGCTTTTGAGAAGTGAAAAACGTATTTAAAAAACCATATCTGATCGAGTTACTCGAGTGAAATGAGTGTTACTCGAGTAAGCCGAAAGCTAAAAACATTTTACTCGAGTGAAATATGTGTTACTCGAGTAATCAGCATAAAAATCACTAAAAACTTGTTTTCTCAAAAACTAAACCTTTTCTTTAAAACCTTTAAGCCACCTATTGATTTTAGACAAAGTGAATACTCAAAATATGATATAATCATGCATTCAAAAGAGATTCACTACCCTCTAATAAACTCTACCCAAACTCATAAACTAAAAGACTTGTGAGGCAAAAGATAAAACAATAAAACATAAACTACCAAACTAAGTCTTCATGAGTTGGTTCTCTCTTCATAACTTGATGTTTGTTGTTGCTTGTTGAGCTTGAACTTGATAAACACACTTGAAGCTTGTTCAAAACCTTTTGGCATTTATCAAAACATTCTTCATGGATCTTACAATCTCCCCCTTTTTGAAAATGACAAACATGTTTTGAAATCGTTTGAAGTTCATTGAAGTTGTTGATGCTTGAACCATTTGATCACTTGGTGAGACTCTTGCTCCCCCTCAATTAATGCTTTTGACATTTGAATCCAATTGAGTTGAGTTAAGCTTGATTCTCCCCCTATCTTCAACAACTTTGCTCAACCTATAAAAACAACAAAAACAAACCTTTCTCCAAAACATACTATTTCATTTCTCCAAAATGATAATATTTCTCCCCTTTTTAAAATCTTTCAAATTACAAATCTCCTCTTTTTCAAAACATCATATTTCTCCCCCTTTGGCATTATCAAAAAGAAATATATACCAATTGAAATAAAAGATCTAAGCCAAAATAGAGAAATTAATGAGATATAACAACCAAAGCATGATAATCATCTAATGATTAAAATTAGTATCATTGAGTAATCAATATCAAACAAATTGTATACCAATAGCATGATACCAATTGAAACAATTGTAAGAATTTGATACCAATAGTATTATCTCAATAGTATAAATAATATCACATTAAGAAATAATACCAATTGAGAGAACTATGAGCAATATCCAACAATATCAAATTGACAATACCAATTGTATAATATCAAATGTTACCAATTTGTAGGATTTTCTCCTTGATACCAATTGAAGAAGATCAATAATGTCAATTGTATCAAATGTGTATAGACCTTCATTTGCTTCTTCAATCATACCTACAAAACAATCATGCTTTGCTTTTTGGTATCCAAATGGTTTTGGATCCATTTATGTTAGTGTAGGGACTCTCACCCTTTTTCATCCAAACAAAATCTCCTTTAGGTATACCATGCACTTTAATATAACACACATTTGAAGTATGTCCATGAGTACCACAATAGAAACATGTTGGTGCATTTGAAAAATCAACCTTAGAAAAATCAACAACATTTCTATGAGATTTACTCTTAGCATTAGTATAACCCAAACCAAACTTGTTTGAATTTTCTCTTTGAAAATTTAACAATGTGAGCAATCTAATATCACCATTTGAGAAACTTGCAAGCTTATTTTTCAAAAATAGCATTTTCATCTTTAAGCAACTTGCAATTCTCACAATCAACCACAATATTCAATCTACTAGCACAATCACAAGAAGAATTATCAATGATAAGATGCAAAGTCTCATTGTCTAACTTAAGGTCATCAACTTGCTTTTGAAGATCTAAAATCTTTTGTTGATGTTCCTCAATGAGCTTCTTCCTATCAATATTTTTCTTAGCTAATTTCTTGAGATGTTCATGCATTTCTTCATAAGCATTATATAACATTTCATAATTTGAAGAAATTTTGGATTTAGTAAGACTTACATCGCTTTCGTCACTTTGCTCACTTGATTCATCATCTGAGCTTTCCTCTTCATGTATTTGAGCTATCAAGTTGAGACAAGCAGCATGTTCATCATCCGAAGAACTACTAGTTGTGCTTTTCTTGTCTTGTTCATCATCACTATTCCAAACTATGTATGCCCTTTTGTGTTTTGCATTTTTCTTCTCTTTCTCCTTCTTCTTGAGATACTTAGAGCATGAGTACTTGAGATGACCGGGCTTTCCACATTCATGGCAAACTATACCTTCTTTTGAAGTCTTTGTCTTGTAGTGTGGGGGATTCTTCTCTTTACTTTTGTCCTTGTTCAACCTTCCTTTTCTCCTTAGAATCTTATTGAACTTTCTTAGTAGAAGCTTCATCTCCTCTTCATCAATGTCCGAATCGGAATCTTCATTATCATCATCATCGGAACTCTCTTCCTTTTTATATGACCTTTGAGCTTTAAGAGCAATTCCTTTTCTCTCTTTGTACTTATCCGACTCTTCATGCATTTGCAAACGTCCAAGCTCCATTTCATGTTCTTGTAGCTTTCCGAAAAGTGTTGCTAAGTCCATGGTGTCCAAGTCCTTTGATTCAACTATTGCGGTAACCTTAGGTTGCCATTCCCTACTTAGACATCTTAAAATTTGTTAACAAGTTCACAATTCAAGAAAGTTTTACCAAGAGCAATGAGATGATTAACAATATGAGTAAAACGTTTTTGCATAAAACATATAGATTCATTAGGCAACATATGAAACAATTCATATTCGTGCATCAAAGAATTCAATCTAGCACGCCTAACTTCACTAGTGCCTTCATGTGTGACTTGCAAGGTGTCCCACATTTCTTTGGCATCTTTACATTGGGAGACTCTAAAGAACTCATCATAAGATAGAGCGGAGGTGATGATATTCTTTGCTTTTAAATCATATTGAATTTTCCTTTTATCATCATCGGTCCACTTATCTTTGGGAGTTAGGGTAAGCACACCTTCTACATCTTTTGAGGGAATATAAGGACCATTTTCAATGGCTTCCCAAATGTTCACATCTATAGCTTCTATAAAGATTCTCATCCTAATTTTCCAATAACCATAACCCTCTCCACCAAACATAGGAGGGCGATTTATTGAAGCACCTTCACCACCAAAAGGATTCGTAGAACCCATTGTAGTTTCTCAAGGATCTTAACGAAAAAGCTCTATGCTCGTGTCTTTCGATCGAGCTCTGATACCAATTGTGAGAAAACCTACACTCGGTGGTTGAAACAAATAGGAACACTAGGAGAACATCTAGAAGGGGAGGATGAATAGGTGTTATAGAAACTTTGAAAGATTTTCGCAAGAAACAAATCTAAACGATTAAAACCAATGAAAGTCAATCAATTAACAAATATTATATCAGAGATTAAGCGGAAACAATCAACACAAATATTCTTATTGATTCACCTAGGTTATGAAAATGATTTTCCACAAATTAATTTGAACAATAAAGATTCAATTCAATCAAATATAGAAAAATCACTTTTTCTAGGTTTTCAATCAAGAACACAATTAAAGACTTGAATTGTAAAGAGTAGAGAGTTTAGAGATACGACACAGTGATTTATCCTGGTTCACTTTCATCCACTTGAAAGCTACTCCAGTCCCCTCTTCAACCAAGAGAGATTCTTCACTATGAGGAATTAGAGTTTCTCAAATTACAAGTAAATGCCTCACAAGACTCCCTTCTTGCTAGCCTACAAGAGATACCACACCCTTGCCTTGTAATCCTATTGATATCTAATCTAACCTCTTCTCTTTTGCTTGCCGATATCCCACAACAAGACTTCCAATGCTTGCTTCACTACAAGACTTCCAAATGCTTGTTCTTCAACAAGTCTTCCAAGTGCTTGATGAAATGCCTCACCAAGGCTTCCAATGAAACTTGCTTGATTCCACAAAATCAAGGCTTCCAATGTTGTAGATAGCTTGCCTTTTGCAAAGATTACAACTCAAATAAAAAAAACAATAACAATCCTATGAATCTCTTTCAAAAGCTATGAAATATCAACATGACAGATTCAAGGTTCTTGATCAAAGAATGTAAAAATGAGAGCTTTGATCTTGAGAGAGTGAGAGAGAATAGTGTGGCTTTGATTCTTTGTAAAACTGTGTATCAAAATGATTCTAGTTGATAGAAATGATTAGGAAAAGGTTTATATAGAATACCCAAAAGTTAGAGCACTTAGAATGGCTTTTGAGAAGTGAAAAACGTATTTAAAAAACCATATCTGATCGAGTTACTCGAGTGAAATGAGTGTTACTCGAGTAAGCCGAAAGCTAAAAACATTTTACTCGAGTGAAATATGTGTTACTCGAGTAATCAGCATAAAAATCACTAAAAACTTGTTTTCTCAAAAACTAAACCTTTTCTTTAAAACCTTTAAGCCACCTATTGATTTTAGACAAAGTGAATACTCAAAATATGATATAATCATGCATTCAAAAGAGATTCACTACCCTCTAATAAACTCTACCCAAACTCATAAACTAAAAGACTTGTGAGGCAAAAGATAAAACAATAAAACATAAACTACCAAACTAAGTCTTCATGAGTTGGTTCTCTCTTCATAACTTGATGTTTGTTGTTGCTTGTTGAGTGATCGAGGCCGTACCCGATCAAAATAAAAGGTGTTTATTCTGTAGTACTAGGAAGGTGATCCTAGGTCGTTTCCCAGCGAATATCGGTCTAGGCAAAGTATCAAACACGTAGTGTGTAGTAAAATGGGGGGGTTTTTGTGTGTGACAAATGTGAAGAACAAAACATAAACAGAATATAAAAACTAAGAAAATCAGAAACAAAAGCGGGCAAACCCCTTTGGCTACGTACACTACTCAATCCTAGCTCACTAAAGATCGATTCCTCTCCTCTCCTCTGTCCAACTCGTGATAACCAAATACTAAGCGAAAATTCAGTTATCACTCCAAACCCTAACTTCTAATTAAGCATCAGAAACCAGAATTGGAGTTTTTACGAGTTAATACAAATTAAGCATTTATATTCATGTATTATCTCTACGAAATGGAATTAAGCAAACCACTACACATCGATAAACATGAAAACAGAGAAGAGAAAATGAAATTGCATTAATAACAAGAGCTCAAGAGTAGATAATACAATACCAAAGGGATTAACCCTTGAAGTCTAGCCTTCCATGGCCATAAATGAAGAAAAACGAGTAGAAATGGGGAAGAACAAAACCCTAGCAGCCACCACCACTTGGGAGAGCCAAGAGAGAAGTTCTAACCTAGAGAGAGAGTGAGAAATCTGAAATGGGAGTGTGTCTTGGGGGGTTACACGAATTTCCCCTCTTAAGACACAAAATGGGCCTAAAACATGGGCCCAAATCCTAAGAAACACTATTCTGAACATTACAATTAAAAAGGGACCTAAATGCAAATTACAATCTTCACTTCAATACTTCAATCTTCATTTCCAAACTTCCCAAAGTGTCCTTGTGCCAAATATTACCTGAAAATAGAAATAGAATTAATTAGGCTAAATAATTCCAAATTAAACAATATTCGGAATATTAGTCCAATAAACTCTAAATCAATAAATCAAGCTAATCAATGTCAAATGGGCAACAAGTATCAATAATAGGAGTAAAATAATGCAAGGAATAATGGGAAATAAAATGCTCATCAAATACCCCCACACTTATCCTTTTGCACTCCTGGGCAAAACCAAAAGATAGGACTATGAAGATCAATATGCACCAAAGTGAATAATGCAACAAGATGACTACAACTAAGAAATGCTAACCTAAGAGATTACATACTTCACAATGAATTCTAGGAAATGCAAAGAAATGGGCAAACTCAAGCACACAAAATGGTTAAGGATCAAAGAGTCAAAGCATCCGCGAACATCATCCAATTACTTCAAGTATGCAAAGAAACCAATGACATCAAGAGGATAGTCACAAAGATGATAGAAACTCACAAGGATCACTCAAAAGTGTTTACACTCAAGTGTTTGGGGTTAATCATTATTTACACTCAAGGCACATCATGAAAAACAAACACAACCATAAGCTTGACAAACCTCTAACATCAACCATCAACACACATGCACAAAATGATCAAAAGGTCTTTTAAGGGTTGTAATGGGGCCAAGGACAAGGTAGGATAAAAATATGGGAATGTAGCTAAAACCAAAGGAATAGAGGAGCAATGGGGAATAAGTAAAAAGTAAGCAAAATCCACCCCAAAATCAACTACCACTAATTCCAATCCTCTTTGCCTCAACAACCTTTTATTCACTTTTTTTTTTCTTCTTTTTTTTTTCTTTTTATTTTTGCATTTTTTTTTTTTTGTATTTTTGTCTTCTATTTTTTTTTTTGTTTTTGAGAGATATACAAAAAGAAAAGAAGAAACAACACAAATGGCATGAAGATGAAGCCATAACTATAACAACCAATGAGGCAAAACCAAGAACTCAACCAATTAAAGCATAAAGCACACTTCTTACCTAATACCCATTCCCAAAACAATTCCAAAGCTCCAAAATTCCCTAAGGTTAGGACAATCATGGTTTTTCAGTCATAGGCATGTAATGAGCTAAAGAACAAGGAAAGGGATAAAAAGGCTCAAAGGGGCTAGCAAAGGATACATTCATTCAAGGTAGGCTCATATGGCTAGTAGCTTATTCAAGAAAGAAAGTGCCTAAATCATTTCAAAATGTGCATGAGCAATCAAGTATCAACAAGAGTCAAGTCAAGTTCTAGAGTGCAAGTAATCCAGAGTGCAATCACACATGACAGAAAATTAGGTGGCATATATAGCAATCCACCCACAATTAAGGCTCAAATCCTCACAAAAGGGACAATTCTATCACAGTGTTACCACCTCTTAATTATCAAAAGCAACTTTACACACAGAAATGCATGAATTCAGACACGAGATACCAAAACTCTACTAAAATGAAGCAAAAACATGCAAGAAAATGCCCAAAACTAAGCAAAACCTAAAAAAAAAATCAAAGCAAAATATGCAACCTAAACTACTCTCCCCCCCACACTTAAATCACACATTGTCCTCAATGGAACACAAATAGCAGAATCAGACAGATATAGACAAGTGTAATAAAAAGAGTAAGGAAGGAGAAAAGGAGACTCCCTAAGTCATGGTTGTTCAAAAGTGGGGTCGACCAATGAAGCCTCCTCCACAGGTGCATCATCCAAAGAAGAGGTGGTTAGGAAAGGCTTGAGTCGGTGGCCATTGACTTTGAAGCTCTTGTTCGTGGACTCACTCTTGATCTCCACAGTGCCATAAGGAAACACTTGGGTGACTACAAACGGTCCAATCCATTTAGAGCGGAGCTTTCCACTCATGAGTCCAAGCCTAGAGTTGTAGAGCAAAACTTTTTGACCAACCAAGAACTCCTTTCTGGAAATGGAGTTATCATGAAGCTTCTTGGTCTTCTCTTTGTAGAATTTGGAGTTCTCATAGGCCTCCAAGCGGATCTCATCTAGCTCACTCAACTGCAGCTTCCTCTCCTCACCCGCTTGATCAAGAGCTAAGTTACATTGCTTCACAGCCCAATATGCACGGTGCTCTATCTCCACAGGCAGGTGGCACGCCTTACCAAAGACAACCCGATAGGGTGACATCCCTATGGGTGCCTTGTAAGCGGTCCGATGGGCCCACAGAGCATCCTCCAATCGTGTGCTCCAATCCTTTCTATTAGGCTTCACCATCTTCTCCAAAATCCGCTTGATCTCTCTATTTGAAATCTCAGCTTGCCCGTTGGTTTGGGGGTGATAGGGTGTAGAGACTTTGTGCACAACCCCATACTTCTTGAGCAAAGCTTGCATGGATCTATTGCAGAAGTGTGTGCCTTGGTCACTGACTATGGCTCTAGGTATGCCAAACCTGCAAAGGATATTAGACCTGACAAAATCTACAACAACCTGAGCATCATTAGTCCTAGTGGCCTTAGCTTCCACCCATTTGGATACGTAATCCACAGCAAGTAAGATATAATAAAAACCAAAAGAAACAGGAAAGGGGCCCATGAAATCTATACCCCAGACGTCAAACACCTCACAAAACAACATAGGTTGTTGCGGCATCTGTTGCCTCCAAGATAGGGCGCCTCCTGCTCTTTGACACTGCTCACACGAGCTGCAGATGTTGCTCGCATCCTTGAAAATGGTAGGCCAATAAAATCCAGAATCCAGCACCTTTCGTGCTGTCCTTTGAGTACCAAGGTGGCCTCCCACTGGTGAAGCATGGCAAAATTGGAGAACCGATTGGATCTCCTGGTCTGGAATGCACCTGCGAATGACCTGATCACTGCAAAAACGCCATAAATAGGGGTCATCCCATACATAATGCTTGGCATCGCTCTTTAATTTGTCTCTTTGAGCTTTGGATGCCAAGGCAGGAAAAACAGAAGCAACCAGATAATTAACAATGTCTGCAAACCAAGGAGTTTGGGGAAGGGGATGGGAAACATGTAAAGATAAAAGCTGCTCATCCGGGAAGTCATCCCGGATAGGAAATGCATCCTCCTCTCTCTCTATCCTGCTCAAGTGGTCTGCGACAAGGTTATGCGCACCACTCCGATCCTGAATCTCAAGATCAAACTCCTGGAGGAGCAACATCCACCTAATCAACCTAGGTTTGGAATCTGTCTTTTTCAAAAGATACTTCAGAGCAGCATGATCAGTGTACACTACAACCTTAGAACCAAGCAAATATGATCTAAATTTGTCAAGTGCAAAAACAATAGCCAAAAGTTCTTTTTCAGTTGTTGTGTAATTAACCTGTGCTGCATCTAAAGTCCTAGAAGCATAATAAATCACATGCGACAGCTTACCAACCCTTTGGGAGAGAACTGCTCCCAAAGCATAATTTGAAGCATCAGTCATGAGCTCAAATGGGAGGGTCCAATCAGGTGGTTGGATGATGGGAGTGGTGGTTAGTGCTTTCTTCAATTCATCAAATGCCCTCTTGCATTGGTCTCCAAATTCCCATGGGGCATCCTTTTGAAGCAACTTGGAAAGAGGAAGGGCAATGTTGCTAAAGTTCTGAATAAACCTGCGATAGAAACCTGCATGACCAAGAAAAGAACGCACCTCTCGCACGCAAGAGGGGTAAGGCAAATGTGATATTACATGCAGCTTAGCAGGGTCAACTTCTATGCCCTTGTGCGAAACAATGTGCCCTAAGACTATGCCTTGTTCTACCATGAAGTGGCATTTTTCAAAATTCAAGACAAGGTTAGTCTCAATGCACCTGTTAAGCACCTTAGTCAAATTATCAAGACATGCATCAAATGAGGAGCCATAAACACTAAAATCATCCATGAAGACCTCTATGCAATGCTCGAGCAAGTCAGCGAAAATACTCATCATACATCTTTGAAATGTGGCAGGAGCATTGCATAGGCCAAAAGGCATCTTTCTATATGCAAATGTGCCAAAAGGACAGGTAAATGTGGTCTTATGTTGGTCCTCTGGTGCAATACAAATTTGAAAATAACCAGAGAATCCATCTAAGAAGCAATAATGTGATTTACCTGCCAGGCGCTCCAACATCTGATCAATGAAGGGGAGAGGGAAATGATCCTTGCGAGTCGCCTGGTTGAGCTTTCTGTAATCAATGCAGACTCTCCAACTGTTCTGCACTCTAGTGGGAATCAGCTCATCCTTCTCATTTTTGACAACTGTGACACCAGACTTCTTGGGGACAACTTGCACCGGGCTCACCCAAGTGCTATCTGAAATTGGGTAGATGATACCCGCTTGGAGCAGCTTGGTGACTTCTTTCTTAACCACATCAAGAATCTGGGGGTTCAATCGTCTTTGGGGTTGTCTCACTGGTTTAGCCCCATCCTCCAACAAAATGCGGTGCATGCACATGGAGGGGCTAATTCCAGGAATATCCGCTAAAGTCCATCCAATTGCCCTCTTGTTCTTTCTTATCACATCCAGCAGTTTCTCCTCTTGATCAACAGAAAGTGAGGTAGAGATGATCACTGGGAGTTTCTGCTCATCCTCCAAGTAAGCATATTTGAGATGAGGAGGGAGGGGCTTCAGGTCCAATGAGGGTGCCTGCATAATAGATGGAACTAAAGGGACAGCAGAAATGGATTCTGCTACCAGCACCTGAACAAGTAAATCAGACTCATGCATAATAGATATGGGGTTAGGGTTAGCATAATCTGAATCTATTACATATGAATCATCAGATGCAGTAGCAGAGTCTAAAAACTGGGCTATTTCAGTGCATGCGGTGCACCATCCAGAGTTAGTGCATGATGGACAAGTAAATGAATCAGTGAAAGATGGCAATTCAAAATCATGATGCAAAAAGTCAAGCATATGCTCATCTATCAAATCATCAAGCAAGTCCACATGGAAAACAGAGTGATCCTCAGGAAAATGTTTCATAGCATGGAAAATGTCAAATCGGATCACACTGCCATCAAACTCCATGGAAAGTGAACCTGAATGCACATCTATCTTGGTTCGGGCTGTTTTCAAAAATGGCCTCCCCAAAATAATAGGAACAGCATTACGGGGAGAGTCATCTTCCATATCAAGTATGTAAAAATCAGCAGGGAAGATCAACTCTTCAACCCGAACCAAGACATCCTCTATCAAACCTGCGGGGTGGGCAGTACTTCTATTTGCCAATTGAATCACCACACCCGTAGGTTGAAGAGGTCCAAGAGAAAGAGACTTAAAAACAGACATAGGCATGACATTTATTGATGCTCCTAAATCTAGCATAGCATTTTCAAACTTAACATTGCCTATGATGCAAGGTATAGAGAAAGTTCCAGGATCCTTACATTTTTCAGGAATGTGAGGGATAGGTTTACCTATGAGAGCGGAGACATTCCTTCCCATGCTTATCCTCTCATTGCCCTTGAGTCTTCTCTTATGAGTGCACAACTCCTTAAGGAACTTCGCATACCTTGGAATCTGTTTTATTGCATCAAGAAGGGGTATGTTGACTTCCACCTTCCTGAATGTGTCAAGAATGTCCTTGTCCACCTCTTCCACCCTTTTGTTTTGAGGCACTCTTGGTGGGAATGGAAGAGGAACAGGAGGAGGTTGTAGGACAACAGCAGGGCTTGTGGTTGAAGTCGAGGAGGGTTGAGTTGGATGATTCTCTTTGGTGCTAGCATGCTCACCTTCATCTACCACTTGGCTCTTCCCTTTAGAGGAAGCTAGAGCATCATTGTTGAGGTTAGGTTGTGGTGTGGGTGTGACAATCTGCTTTCCCGACCTCAGGTTGATGGCACTCACATTCTGATTCTGAGGGTTGATCACAGTTTGGGATGGCAACTTGTCAGAATTTTGAGATTGCAAGTTGTTGAGAGAAGTTGCCATTTGACCCATCTGATTTGTCAAAGTCTGAATGGATGCCTCTTGTCTCTGAATGGATGCTCTAGTCTCTTGTTGAAATTGGAGGTTTTGCATGGTCATTTGCTTCACCAACTCCTCCAAGGTAGGTTGGTTGGATGGAGGGGCTGATGGTGCAGGATGAACCACTTGCTGCTGTTGGTGCCTTTGCTGCTGGATTGGAGGAGGTACATATGGTGGTCTACTCGGTCCAGCGGTGTTCTGAAATGGAACATTAGGAGGAGGTTGTTGTTGTTGATCAGACCACTTCAGATTGGGATGGTTCCTCCATCCAGGGTTGTATCTATTGGAAGAGAGGTCATGATTATGTTGTTGTGGGCCTCTATTGTTGTATATGTTTGCTGCATAGGCCTCGGGTTGGTCACCACTTGTCATCGGCTGTTGCTGCTGAAGGGAAGGGCATGCATCTGTGGGGTGCTCAATGGATGTGCATATGCCACACACTCTAGCAGGAAGTATCATCTTTTTCTGATTGACAGCCAATTGTGTGACCAATGTTGTGAGAGAATCAATTTTCTGCTCAAGCTTCTCAACCTTGCCCGAGTCTGCACCAACATCATTTACATCCCTCACAACTATTGCATCATTGTTGCTTCTTGCATGGAATTGTTGACAATTGGAAGCCATCTTCTCAATTTTGCTCCTGGCTTGTAAGGGTGTCATATCTCCCAATGTACCACCACTTGCAGCATCTACCATGTTTCTTTCCATGAAGTTGAGACCTTCATAAAAGTACTGGATGAGAAGCTGCTCTGAGATCTGATGGTGAGGGCAGGAAGCACACAACCTCTTGAATCTCTCCCAATAATCATAGAGACTCTCTCCATGTTGTTGCCTGATACCAGAAATTTCCTTTCTGATTGCAGTGGTCCTATTTGCAGGGAAGAATTTTTCCAGAAATGCCCTCTTCAAGTCATCCCAGCTTGTGATGGAACCAGGGGCCAAGTCAGATAACCAATCTTGTGCTAGACCCTCTAAGGAATGTGGAAATGCTCTGAGACAGACATGATCCTCTTGCACATCATGTGGTTTCATTGTGGTGCACACTATATGGAATTTCTTGAGATGCTTATGAGGATCCTCACTTGCAAGACCATGAAACTTGGGCAACAAATGGATTAGTCCTGTTCTAAGCTCAAAAGGAACATCCTCATCAGGATACCGGATACACGAGTCTTCAATAGTGAAGTCAGGTGCAGCCAGCTCCCTAAGTGTCCTTTCCCTTGGTGGGGGTTGAGCCATGTTATCACAATGTATAGAATCAGATTGAATAAAAGTAGAAGGAATAGAAGAAATAGAAACAGAATCAGAATTAGATGGACTATAAGATGACTCTGACTCACTACCTAATGACTGATTCCTATTTTGTCTAACTAATCTGTGATAAGTTCTATCAATTTCAGGGTTATAAGGATGCAAATAACTTGGGTTGCCCCTAGTCATGTACTGAACAGAACAGCATCAACCATAGCATACTGTAACAGATATGCATGACCAAAATCGGCAACAAAATTTATTATTTTTTAAAATTTTTTTCTTTATTTTTTTCAGCACCCTAAAATCATGAAAACATATCACAGAAAGTTTGAGGACAAAATTCAAAAGGGAACCAAGTCAAAGAATTAAAACAGTGACCAAAAACTAAGAAAATAGAACTTGTAAAATAAAAAAGAAATAGTAAACATGCTTTTTCAGGATCCAAACGAAGGGGTTTTCTGACAAAGTCAGAATTTCTGACAAAGTCAGAAAAATCAGATTATTCAGAAAATTCCCTTCGATTTGATATAAAATTCGTCAAATTCCGAGTTACTGATCAAAAGTTATGCCTATTTATAGTAAGTGCTGCTGAAACTTGGAAAATTTTTCTGGAACTCACAACCAGTGCATATCTGAGTGTCTGTGATGCATCAAAACACTAATATATGATGAAACAAGTGTGGATACCAATTTTCGTGCAAAAATTCCACCCGCAGCTATGTTGAATGGCACTCACAGAATCACTAGAATAGCATCAGTTGTGCAGAACAGCAAATCAGCAAACATGGCAACTTTCAATCAGTTATCAGAATGCTTATTCACACACTAACTACACTAACTAATCTAATTAACTACTGTATGATCTTTGGCAAGAACCGATAGTCCCCGGCAACGGCGCCAAATTTTGATCGAGGCCGTACCCGATCAAAATAAAAGGTGTTTATTCTGTAGTACTAGGAAGGTGATCCTAGGTCGTTTCCCAGCGAATATCGGTCTAGGCAAAGTATCAAACACGTAGTGTGCAGTAAAATGGGGGGGTTTTTGTGTGTGACAAATGTGAAGAACAAAACATAAACAGAATATAAAAACTAAGAAAATCAGAAACAAAAGCGGGCAAACCCCTTTGGCTACGTACACTACTCAATCCTAGCTCACTAAAGATCGATTCCTCTCCTCTCCTCTGTCCAACTCGTGATAACCAAATACTAAGCGAAAATTCAGTTATCACTCCAAACCCTAACTTCTAATTAAGCATCAGAAACCAGAATTGGAGTTTTTACGAGTTAATACAAATTAAGCATTTATATTCATGTATTATCTCTACGAAATGGAATTAAGCAAACCACTACACATCGATAAACATGAAAACAGAGAAGAGAAAATGAAATTGCATTAATAACAAGAGCTCAAGAGTAGATAATACAATACCAAAGGGATTAACCCTTGAAGTCTAGCCTTCCATGGCCATAAATGAAGAAAAACGAGTAGAAATGGGGAAGAACAAAACCCTAGCAGCCACCACCACTTGGGAGAGCCAAGAGAGAAGTTCTAACCTAGAGAGAGAGTGAGAAATCTGAAATGGGAGTGTGTCTTGGGGGGTTACACGAATTTCCCCTCTTAAGACACAAAATGGGCCTAAAACATGGGCCCAAATCCTAAGAAACACTATTCTGAACATTACAATTAAAAAGGGACCTAAATGCAAATTACAATCTTCACTTCAATACTTCAATCTTCATTTCCAAACTTCCCAAAGTGTCCTTGTGCCAAATATTACCTGAAAATAGAAATAGAATTAATTAGGCTAAATAATTCCAAATTAAACAATATTCGGAATATTAGTCCAATAAACTGTAAATCAATAAATCAAGCTAATCAATGTCAAATGGGCAACAAGTATCAATAATAGGAGTAAAATAATGCAAGGAATAATGGGAAATAAAATGCTCATCATTGAGCTTGAACTTGATCAACACACTTGAAGCTTGTTCAAAACCTTTTGGCATTTATCAAAACATTCTTCATGGATCTTACACCTTCACCACCAAAGGGATTCGTAGAACCCATTGTAGTTTCGTCAAGGATCTTTACGAAAAAGCTCTATGCTCGTGTCTTTCGGCTGAGCTCTGATACCAATTGTAAGAACTACAATCGGTGGATGAATTAACTAAGAAACACTAGGAGAACACCTAGAAGGGGGGATTGAATAGGTGTTTAAGAAACCTTGAAAGATTTTCGAATGAAACGAATCAAAACAATTAAAACAAATGATTTTTACAAAAACTTAAGCCCTTAATCGATTAAGTATGCAATTAATCGATTAACACCTGAAAGTCTTCAAATGGTTAATCGATTAATACTTCAGTTAATCGATTAATGCCTGAAAGTTTGCTTTTGGTTAATCGATTAACACCTTCAGTTAATCGATTAATCACTGTTAAAAACTGAAAAATCACTTTTCAATCGAATACGAAAATCAATCAATTAACACGTATGATCAGAGATAAAGCGGAATTGATTAACACCAATATTCTTATTGATTACCTAGGTTATGAAAATGATTTTCCCAAATCAATTTGCACAATTAAGATTCAATTCAATCACTTATGAAAAATCAATCTTTTCTAGGTTTTCAACCAAGAACAATATTGAAATGACAAGAATGTAAAGGAGAAGGGAATAGAGATACTACACAAAGATTTATCCTGGTTCACTCACAACCACCGTGAGCTACATCCAGTCCCCTCTTCAACCAAGAGAGATTCTTCACTATGAGGAATTAGAGTTCTCAAATTACAAGCAAATGCCTCTCAAGACTCACTTCTTGATAGCCTCCAAGAGATACCACACTCTTGTCTTGCAACCCTATTGAATCTAATCTAACCTCTTCCCTTGCTTGTTGATATCCCCACAACAAGTCTTCCAATTTGCTTGTTTACCCAACAAGACTTCCAAATGCTTGATGATACCTCACACCAAGGCTTCTAATTGCTTGTTAACACAACAAGACTTCCAAAACTTCTTTTGCTTGATGAACAACCACCAAGGCTTCCAATGTTGTAGATAGCTTGCCTTCTATGCAATGATTACAACCCAATTAAAAACAATAACAAACCTATGAATCTCTTTCAATAGCTATGAAAATATCAACATAAGAGATTCAAAGATTCTTGATCAAAGAATGTAAAAGTGAAAGCTTTGATCTATGAAAGTGAGAGAGAATAGTGTGGCTTTGATCTATGTAAAAATTGATATGAAAAATGATGTTCAATAATCACAATGATTAGAAAAAGGTTTATATAGAATACACAAAAGTTAGGATCATTAAAAACTGATTTTGAGAAGTTAAAAACGTATTTTAAAAACCAGTTTTGCAGGTGTTAATCGATTAACACATGGATTAATCGATTAACCACTGTAACATGTGTGTTAATCGATTAACCTAATCCATTAATTGATTAGCCACTGCTAAATTCAATTAAAAACTTGTTTTCTCAAAACTAAACCTTTCCTTTCAAAGCTTTAAGCCACATATTGATTTTAGGTTAAGTGAATACTCAAATTATAATATAATCATGCACTTGATAGAGATTCACTACCCTCTAAAGGCTCTACCCAAACTCATTAAAATAAAAGACTCAAGCTAAAGATATTACAATTAAATACAAATTGAATCTTCATGAGCTTGCTCTCTCTTCATCATTTGTTGTTTGTTGTTGATTGATGAACTTCTTCATACTTGAGCTTGATCACAAACACTTGTAGCTTGTTCAAAACCTTTGTCATTATCAAAACATTCTCACTGGATCTAACACTCCGCTTGAGTCTTTGGCTTGGACAGAATGGCTATCTCTGGTTAGAACTTGTACCTACCACCAGACATGGTAGTTGGGAGTAAATCACTTGTCATATCGCATTAGCAGATTAATGATTAAGTCACGCACATACAATCACTCACAATGCAAATGATGCATGCTAATCAAGTCTCTTATCATTCATAGTCATTTTCTTATTATTTGTTTGCAATGTGTAACATTCTAAATTCTTATTAAGTAATTATGTGCTTAAGTGATTAAATTTATTCAAGTAATTCTAAAATTTAGTAACTATATAATTATGAGAATGAAAACTTTAATATTTTAGTATGTATTTTTAATAGTTTAGAAAGTGTTAAAAAAAATGTGACCAGCTTCAGATGGCGCTCCCAGGCATGAGCCTGGTGCACCCAGGCGCACCACCAAGTGCAAAAAGCTGGTGCAGGGGAACGCACCATTCTGGTGCACAGATGCTAGGACTCTGGTGCGTGTGTGTGGCGCAGCCCTGGTGCGAAGAAGCAGCATCCAGCGCGCCCAGGCGCGCACCGCCTTAAGTCATGAACCGAATCTTAAAAATATTCACCATTCTAGAGCATTCCATGTAGAATCAAAAAGGTTTTGATGAAGACAAATAAATCAACAAGTTGTTTTGATGAAGTCAATTGCCTTGAAGTTGAGTCAACAAGCAACAACAACCAAAAGTCTACTCATTCTCTTGTAATACATTGTTTTCATTCATTTATCGTTCATGAGTGTGGGTGGTAGATTTAGGTATTTAGCTCTATTTAATATGGTATATTAAGTATGAAAATTAGTTGAGTAAAATACCTGAAAAAGACTAGAAAGGGATAGGTAAAAATCAAAGGTTAAATCTTAACAAAATTGAAAAACCAATTTTCAGTATTTAACAGTAACTACTCAATTAGTGCATGAACTAATCGAGTAGGCAGCTTAAAAAGAAAATTTATTCTATTCTGGAAGCACAGACTAATCGAGTAGTTGAAGCACTACTCGATTAGTCCGAGTCTGTGTAACATCTCGTTATTTCTAATACCTCTAGCAAAATAATTAAATGATTTAATATGATGTTTTCAAGATTTGAATCTCGGAATAAAATTCTGATTTCATCATTATATTTGAAATATGTTTTCTAGTCAAAATAAGTATAAATTTGTTATCATACGTTTTCCAAAAATAAAGTAGTACTTTTATTTAGTTTAATTAACATTTTGACAGGGAGCTCAAATGGCAAGCCTTAGAGGCATTTTTATAAATAGTTTATTCAGAAAAATATGTTTAACTTAATATTTTGAGCGTCCTTGTAAATTTTCATAGTGTTCGGAAGCTGTTTTATTTTTAGCTTCTGGACTATTTTAATATATTACCGGTTTAAGTTATATATAATAATCTCCTACTTCAAAATTTTAAATATTATATATATTCAAGTTTAATATCAAAATTTAGAAAATATATTTATTTTTGAATTTCCATAATTTTTCTTACGCAATAGCTATCCGGAAGGACCGGTAACTTTATTATTTTTCAATCAGTTTGAATAATTAAAAGTACAATATTGTACTACTTACATATATTTTATTTTTAAAATTATCAAACTTTTTATTATAATCCAAAATACCTACACACATTGACCCACAAATGAGAACAAAATATAAAATATGTATTGATTTTCCTAATTCTACCCTCCACACCGCCCCACCCAAAATAAAAGAAAGAAATATAGAAAGAGAGAGACAAAAGAACTGAAAAGGGTCAAAAACAAAAACTAGATTTAACATCTTAGAGAGTAGCTCTGTCCAGCGTGAGAACAAATCAAAACATAAGACATAGAGAGAGTGAAATAGTATAAAGAAAGAGAGAGGAGCAGTAGAATGAAAGAGAGAACATAATAGAGTAGCAGCGGGAGACAGAGAAGAATGGCGATAGAGAGCAAAATTCTTGGGTTTTCATAACTTCCGGGTCCAATAACTCAAGATCCAACCGTTCAATCTTAAGTCCTTCTTAGGTATATAACATTCTCAACTCTCTCTATCCATCTACCTAATTTATTTTACGATTCGTTAATATTTTTATTATCTCTATATTTTCAAATAAAGAGATGTTTTGGGAAAAAGTTTATTGTATAATAATATATATTTATTATTTTGACAAAAATGAATTTATTTGATATATATATTTTAATGTTATAATTAGTTTTATCCTATGTCCCTATTTAGATCCAACACGCTATTGACCTTGACCCTGGAGCAAGTCGTGGATGTAAACGTGGCTCTGTCTTTATTGCTAGGATTTCCAGGTAAGGGGAGTCACTTTTCCACACTTTGGGTTAGGGATAGTTAGGGTGTATAATAGGATTTGAGTTTAATACTTAGACCGGGTTGTGGGTAGCAAAATGGTTTTGATTTAAAGTTGATTTAGGGATGATTAATATGTTTACAGTTAATTTTATATTAATTAAATTGTTTATGTTAAATTCTCTTTTTATTAATACTAAAGTAGGAAGTGGAGAACCCTAGGGAGTTGACTTACATTCCATGTACTCTGAGACATACCTGAGTATGTCGACTGATTTGTGATGGTAGTTAAATTGATATGCTCACTAAGAGTTTTATATGTGATTAATTGAAACGTGACCCTATATGTGTTTAATTAATGGCGTATGTGTATAAATATTGAAACGGGAATGTGATGTAAAAAGGAATAATAAATTGGAATTGGATATATATATATATATAACTTGAAATTGTTGTGTGTGAAGAATGTTTGGAAATGTGAGATTTGGGTAATACTTGGTAAATGGTGGTTTGATATGTGAATTAAAGGAATGATTATGTCTGCTAAAAGTGATGAAAATGAATATTTGATATTACTTGCAATTTTCTGAGTATTTGATGAATGGTGTGAATGTGGTGCTTGACTTTTTGTGAATGAGTTCTGATCTGGAATAAAAAGGAATGCAGTGTGGTTGATCCTTGGATGCCCCGGCACACTAGGTGCCCTGCTAGGTGGTGAATTGCCTGCTAGGGCCGAATTGCCTGTCAGGCGAATTGCCCATTAGGTCCTAAATTCCCGTTAGGCGTCGGTGCACCAATGGATCAATACACTGCATAACCACCTGAAAAAGTTAATAAATTGTGGACTGGAATTGAGAAATGAATAATTAATGGAAAGGTAATTAATTGCGTTGTCCTAACGGGTGATGCCTAATGAGTGTCTCAGTCCTGACAGGTGTAAAGTCCCTAGTAGGTGCCGAATTGCCTAGCAGGTGCGCTAATTCCTAGTGGTGCAAAGATAAAAAGAAAAAGAGAATATGGTTTGTATGTTGTCCTCTGACCGTGAGGAGACGTACAGTTTTATGAAACAGGGAAAGGGAATAAATATGGAATGTATTTAAAAATTGTTAATAAGTGAATGTGATTCATTTTGTTAATCCATGGCTTGATTTACTTATTATCCTTGAGTTTTTGTTATATACCGTTTTACTATCTTTTAATCCACTGTGTTGTGAAAAGGTCTCACCCTTATGTGGTTAACATTTTAGGTACTTGAGCAAGGAGCTTGGAGATAAGAGTGCTCAGCGGATCAATCGAAAGAAAGGAACTCAAGTGTATTTTATTATATTGTAATTGAAAGCCCCAAACACTATTTGTGAACTCTGATTTATAAAAGAAAATTTAAAGTCCAATGTTTCATTTTTCAAACGTTTATTGTTTATTATTCATTATATTACGAGGTGTTACAGTCTGCATAATCATCCAGTCTGATCCAAATATGACTGTTGGAGAGGCAATCAAGCCCCAAATCTTTTCACATTCTCTCCTCCCTGATTCTTGGGGATTTTGGAGATTATAAATGGGTGCCTCCTCCAACTCTCATGTTAAGAATTTTTGACACAAAAACCTGATTCAAGCTAAAACGCTTCTCATTCCAATCCCTCTCTAAGTCTAGGTCTCAATTGGTTTACATACTTTCGTATTCATATTCAATTGAGATTGTATTGGAGCCACAACCTTGTTACCATTGTTATTCATATTATTGCTGCCATTAAAGCTTGGAGAAGGAGCTATTGAACGTTTCAAGAGGCTCTATTGCTAAAGGGAGAAGGTGCTCTTGAAGGTTTCAAGAAGCTCCCTTTGTGGAAGGTTGAAGAGGTTCTTCAACAGTGAATCAATTGAAATTGGGGTAAGATTTCAAGGGTTTGGTACACTCTTGAAAGGGTTGGGATTAGATTGAGTGAGGTTTACTAATTAATCCTGTTTGTATCCAATTTAATTGATTGTAAGTAAAGGCTCTCTAAGGTTTAGGGGAGACTGGACGTAGCTCTCAAGGTTTGAGAGTGAACAAGTATAAAATTCGTTGTGTCTATCTCTTTATTGCTTTCCTCTATTCTGTCTTTGTTGCATCTCTAAACCCTAGGATAGTTATCTTGATTTTTGGCACTGCTGTGTTCCTGCTGCAAATCTGTGATCTATCTGAAATTGCTCGTACTACTCGATTAGTTGGAGCACTAATCGAGTAGTTCAAGTGGTCTTGGACAGAAACTTAATTTTGATTAAAAACAGTAAGCTTGTCAATTGCTAATTTCATTTATATCCGAAAAATTAATATTGTTGCTTCCATTTACTATTCACTCCCCTCTAGTAAATTGTTAGGCCATCTGAGCTCGGTCGAAAGATCTAGTGTAAACACTTTTTCGAAAAAGATCCTAAGGAAACCATGGGCTCTAACAGTCCTTTTGGAGGGGAAGACTCTTCAATAAACCGTCCACCACTACTTAATTGTGATGGATATGCTTATTGGAAAGCTAGAATAAAAATATTTATTGAAGCAATTGATATCGATGTTTGGGATGCAATTGAAAATGGTCCCTATATACCTAAAAGAAAAATAAATGAGGAAGTTGTAGAAATTCCAAAGGCAAGTTGGACAGATGATGATAAAAAGAAAGTTTCTTATGATTTGAAAGCTAAAAACATCATCACTTCCGCCTTGCCTTATGATGAATTTTTCAGAGTTACACATTGTAAAAATGCTAAACAAATGTGGGACATTCTACAACTTACTCATGAAGGTACAAGGGAAGTTAGACATGCTAGATTAAATGCTTTAATGTACGAATATGAATTATTTCATATGCTTCCTAACAAATCCATTAGTGATATTAGCAAAAACGTTTTACACATATCATTAATCATTTGATTGCGCTTGGTAAAACATTTATGAATGCTGAAATTATTAACAAAGTGTTGAGATGTCTAAGTAGGGAATGACAACCAAAGGTTACAGCCATCATGGAGTCTAAGGATTTGGACTACATGGACTTAGCAACACTTTTTGGAAAGCTTCAAGAGCATGAAATGGAGTTAGGACGTCTAACTTTGCATGAGGAGTCGGATATGAAAAAGAAGGGAATCGCACTAAAGACCACCACAAAATCAACTAAGGTATATGATGATTCCTCTAGCTCTAGTAATGATTCCGAATCTAGTATAGATGGTGAAACTTTTCAAAAACTAGCAAAGAGGTTCCGTAAATGTTTTAAGAATAAAAATGAATTAAAAAGAATAAAGGAACCTAAGGACTCCTACCATAGAAATTGTTCGTAAAAAGATAAAATAAAATGTCATGAATGTGGTAAGAGAGGACACATAAGACCTCATTGTCCTGAGTATCTTAAGAGACATAAAGATGAAAAGAAAAATGGCAAAAGAGCTTACATTGTGTGGGATGCACCGGATGAAAACGAAGAGACAAGCTCAAGCACATCAAGTGATGAGGAAGAAGCCAATCTTTGCTTGGTAAGTAGATTTGATGAAGGCGCATCATCAAGTTTCACTTCAAGTAAGCAAGGAACCAAGGTAAATTTCGATTTCGAATCTGAGTCTCTTGATTATGAAGAATTATATAGTGCTTATGTTGAAATGCATAATGAATTCAAGAAACTTTCTAAATTAAATGATAAAAGAAAAAGAGCTATTTTGAAATATAAAGAGCAAGTCTTGAATTTAGAAAAATGCATTGATGTGCTAAATAGTAAAAATGAAGCACTTCAACAAAGTATTGATTCTTTGAAAATTCAAGAAATCCCTCCTTGTGAAAGTTGCAAAAGTCATGAACATGAAGTTACAAATTTGAAAAACACTATTGAAACTTTATCAAGAGGTGATCAAAGATTAAATCAACTTCTTGAAAATCAAAGGAACAATACAAATAAAACCGGCTGAGGATACATGAATGCCAAGAAAAAAATTTAGAAAAGTTGGTTCATTTTCAAATGTAGATTTCTCTAAAAAGCCAACTTGCTTTTACTGTGGCATTCATGGACACGCCTCAAATATTTGTAGAATAAAATCTCATGGTGTGCCTAACGGTTCTTATGTTTGGATTGTGAAAGGTGAAAATCCCGATAAGCCCAAAACAATTTGGGTACCCTCAAGCAAAACTTAATTTTTTTTCAAGTACTTTTGAAGGGTTATGTGCTAAAATATTTTTTTATTGCCTCTTCATAAGTATATTTGTTTTAGGGGGAGAAAAGTTTTTTTTCGGGCTATAAATCATCTAGTGCTATTATTGCTCATAATCCAACAAGTGTTATTATGTTCTTCCTATGGCATATTGCTATTAATTTAGGCTCCTTTTTTATCATGCCAAAAGGGGGAGAAATGGTGTTGTTATTTATGTTGTGCAGGTTTCTGATGTTGCATAAAGTCAGGGGGAGTTTATGCAAAACAACAAGGATTATATTATCAAGGATTTGTCATCATCAAAAAGGGGAGATTGTAGAATAAAAAAGGTTTTGATGAAGACAAATAAATCAACAAGCTGTTTTGATGAAGTCAATTGCCTTGAAGTTGAATCAACAAGCAACAACAACCAAAAGTCTACTCATTCTCTTGTAATTCATTGTTTTCATTCATTTATCGTTCATGAGTGTGGGTGGTAGATTTAGGTATTTAGCTCTATTTAATATGGTATATTAAGTATGCAAATTAGTTGAGTAAAATTCCTGAAAAAGACTAGAAAGGGATTGGTAAAAAACAAAGGTTAAATCTTAACAAAATTGAAAAACCAATTTTCAGTATTTAACAGTAACTACTCGATTATTGCATGAACTAATCGAGTAGTCAGCTTAAAAAGAAAATTTATTCTATTCTGGAAGCACGGACTAATCGAGTAGTTCTTCAACTACTCGATTAGTACGAGTCTGCATCATCATCCAGTCTGATCCAAATATGACTGTTGGAGAGGCAATCAAGCCCCAAATTTTTTCACATTCTCTCCTCCCTGATTCTTAGGGATTTTGGAGATTATAAATGGGTGCCTCCTCCAACTCTCATGTTACGAATTTTTGACACAAAAACCTGATTCAAGCTAAAACGCTTCTCATTCCAATCCCTCTCTAAGTCTAGGTCTTAATTGGTTTACATACTTTCATATTCATATTCAATTGAGATTGTATAGGAGCCACAACCTTGTTACCAATGTTATTCATATTATTGCTGCCATTAAAGCTTGGAGAAGGAGCTATTGAAGGTTTCAAGAGGCTCTATTGCTAAAGGGAGAAGGTGCTTTTGAAGGTTTCAAGAAGCTCCCTTTGTGGAAGGTTGAAGAGGTTCTTCAACAGTGAATCAATTGAAATTGGGGTAAGATTTCAAGGGTTTGGTACACTCTTGAAAGGGTTAGGATTAGATTGAGTGAGGTTCACTAATTAATTCTGTTTGTATCCAATTTAATTGATTGTTAGTAAATACTCTCTAAGGTTTAGGGGGGACTGGACGTAACTCTAAAGGTTTGAGAGTGAACCAGTATAAAATTCCTTGTGTCTATCTCTTTATTGCTTTCCTTTATTCTATCTTCGTTGCATCTCTAAACCCTAGGATAGTTATCTTAGCTTGATTTTTGGCGCTGCTGTGTTCCTGCTGCAAATCTATGATCTGAAACTGCTCGTACTACTCGATTAGTTGGAGCACTAATCGAGTAGTTCAAGTGGTCTTGGACAGAAACTTAATTTTGATTAAAAACAGTAAGCTTGTGTAACATCCTGAATTTTAATTCTAATAATAATTAAAATAATAATAAGATTTGGAAGTAAGGATTATCCAAAAAGGAATTTAAAATGATGGATTAGGAATTCTCTGAGTGCCATAAAGGGATCAAAGAGCATTGGCATCAGAAAAGAAATTGAACGAAGACCAAACGAGTGTTAAAAGTCGTTGTTATCGGTGTTGTAAACACCCTAAATTAGGAAATTCAAAATAAAAGATCTACATCTGTAAACATGAATTCCATCGTTGGATATGGAGATAATTGTCTAAGGAAGCTTGTCTCCAAATTTGGGCAAGATCGGACGGTTAACGAAGTAGTTATAACACGGTAAACCCAAAGTCAACTATCTCACGCTCATGCACGCCATCCCCTCGCCCAGGCGTGCGCTTGCATCAGACATGAGCAACAGTTACACACTCGCGCTCAGGCGCGGGTCGTCGCGCTCAAGCACCGATTTGATAAAGAGTCATGTGTGGGGAGGGTCGAACCCCATTCCATCTCCCCCCTTCTCCATCAACTACGACTTGCTTTCTCCTGTGAATTCAATGTTCCTAATTATGTGGATTATGTTTTGATGATGACAAAATAATTAACAAATCATGCCTTGAAGATATTGCAACATCAACATCAACAAGAAGTCAAGAAAAGAAGACAAGTGAAGACAAGTGCCCAATCATTCTCAATCAAATATTAATTGTAAATTTCTAATTTATGTTGAGAGTGGTTGAGAGTGGGTAGAAATAGTTAGTCTCTTCTAGGAATAAATTTTTATATGTTTATTAAGTTGAGATTGACCAAAAATTAATACTTGAGAGGAAAAATAAAATTGAAAAATAATTTTTCCCATATCTGATCAAAATACTCGAGTATTTTGATAAAGACTCGAGTATACACTCGAGTATTTGTAGAAAAACTCGAGTATTTGTGCCAGGTCAGCAATTATGACCGTTAGTCTTGTTCGTGCACCAATTCACTCGTGACCGACCAAAAAGACTCGAGTATTTACCAAAAGACTCGAGTATTTTTGTCCAGTCAGCAAAAATGAACGTTGGAGAGACTCAAAAACTCAATTGAGGGCATTTGAGTCTCATCCAACCCAAGAGAGCAATTCAGAACCTTATTGTAAAATTTCTCTTTGAATTTGTGCAAGAACAAACAAGACAACAAGATCATATTGATTCAAGCTTTCTTAATTTACTCTTCTCAAGTGTTAATTCCCAAAAAGCTCAACTTCTCACTCATATTTACATTTCATTCCAAGTTGAGTTTTAGGCCTCAATTCTTACATTGAGTTGTGCTTATTTGTGCTAATCCATTGTGAGATTAGTAATACACATACAAAAAGCTTGATTATTCAAAGTCTTGGATTGTTCCCAAGCAAACCCTAAGTGGCTTAGGGTGTTGGAAGTCTTGAGAGGTTCTCAAGCACAAGACTAGGAGGTTCCTAGCCCGGTGGAGTTTCTTGAAGGGAGTTCAAGGAAGCTTTGTGAAGAGTTCTTCAATCACCGGAATCAAATTGGGGTAGAAATCAAGAGTTTGGTACACTCTTGAAAGGGTTAGGTTGAGTGAGGCCATTCTCAAGCAATCCTTTGTAATTTCTAACAATTTGATTATTAGTAGAAACTCCTAAGTGATTAGGAGGACTGGATGTAGCTCATTGTTGGAGTGAACCAGGATAAAATTGCTTGAGTGTTGGTTTATTACTTTTAATCTACTTTCTAGCTCAATAGACTTAAGTCATTTCAATCAATTAGGATTTATACAATTAGGTAGCAAGTTCAAGGAATCTTTGTGTTAAAAGTTATTTAGATTACTTGCTATTCTGTTGGATAAGTTCCTGTTTATTATTGAATTGATTTGAGTTAAATTGCTGAATTTTCGTTTATGGTTTTTCTGCTATCTGATAGTAAAAACTCGAGTATTTCAGAAAAGACTCGAGTTGTTCATCCTGAAAAACTCGAGTATTTCACAAAAGACTCGAGTCTTTTGTTTCTGATTCCAGAAAATTCAGTCTAAGCTCCATTCTTCAATTATCAATCGAAATATTTGGTATTAGTGCTTCAAAATACTATTCACCCCCCCTCTAGTATTTGCTTAGCCCGCTTGTTGGTTTCCAACAAGTGGTATCAGAGCTCGGTCGAAAGATCGAGTGTAACAACTTTTTCGAAAAAGATCCTTTTTGAAACTTAATGGGCTCTAGCAATAACTTTGGTGGAGAAGGAGCTTCAATAAACCGTCCTCCACTATTTAATGGTGAAGGATATGTTTATTGGAAAACTCGCATGAAAGTTTTTATTGAAGCAATTGATATGGATATTTGGGATGCAATTGAAAATGGTCCTTTCATTCCCAAAAAGAAAATAAATGATGAAATTGTTGAAATTCCAAGGAGTAGTTGGAATGATGATGAAAAGAGAAAAGTCTCATTTGATTTAAAAGCTAAAAACATCATCTTTTCGGCTCTATCCCATGATGAATTTTATAGAGTTTCCCAATGTAAATCGGCAAAAGAAATGTGGGATACTTTGCAAGTCACACATGAGGGAACAAGTGAGGTTAGAGATGCAAGATTGAATTCTCTAACTCACGAATATGAATTGTTCCACATGTTGCCAAATGAAACCATTAGTGACTTGCAAAAGCGATTCTCTCACATTGTTAATCATTTGATTTCCTTGGGAAAAGTATTTCGCAATGGTGAAACTACTAACAAAATTCTAAGATGTCTTGATAGGAGTTGGCAACCCAAGGTAACCGCCATCAAGGAATCAAGAGACATAAATAGCATGGACTTAGCCACTTTGTTTGGCAAACTCCAAGAGCATGAGATGGAGCTTACAAGACTTGGGATGCATGAGGAATCAGACAAAAAGAAAAAGAGCATAGCACTCAAAGCTTCAACCAAACCTACAAAAGAAGTTGAAGAATGCTCTACAAGTGGAGATTCCGATGGTGAACCAAATCAAGAAGAATTTGGGATGTTTGTGAAAAGATTCAACAAATTCTTCAAAGGGAAGAAAGGTGGATCTTCATCCAATTTCAAGAGAACCAAAGACTCCAAACAAAGAGAAAAGAGTACCAATGATGGAGTTAAGTGTCATGAATGTGGAGGGGTTGGTCACATAAGAATGGAATGTGCCACATTCTTGAAGAAGAATGACAAGAAGACCCAAGAGACCAAAGGGAAGCGTGCATACATTGTTTGGGATGCACCGGAGAAGAGCAATGAATCATCTTCAAGTAGCTCCGGTGATGAAAATGCAAACCTTTGTCTCATGGCCAAGAACAATCATGCGTCCTCATCAAGAGCTAATCATGGCATGAGTGAAAGTGATGATGAGGTAACCTCTAGTTCTTCTTGTTCCTCTTCAAACTCCATTTCATATGATGATTTGCAAGAAGCCTACAATGAAATGTTAATTCAATTTAAAAGGCTTGCTAAAATTAATAAGGAAAAAGGAAAGAAAATTTTGGAGTTTCAACATGAAATTGATGAACTGCAAAAATCTATAAATGAGTTGAAACTTCAAAATGAATCCTTGGAACTTATTAATTCTAGTCATCAAAGTGATTGTGCAAATCATGAGGAAATTATCACTTCATGTGAGAGATGTGATGATCTTGAAAAAGAAGTGAAAGAGTTGAAAAACAAACTCACAATCTCACATAGTGATAGAAACCTCAACCGGTTGTTGAACTCTCAAAGACATAATCACAACAAAACCGGTTTAGGATATGTTCATAAAAAGGACAAAAAGTACAAGGTGGTTGGAACATTTTCTAAGAAAAATTCATCAAAGAGACCAACTTGTAATTATTGTGGAAAAGTTGGACATATCAACATTGAGTGCCACATTAAGAAGTTTGAAATGAAAAAGGGCACTTATATGTGGATTAAGAAGGGAGAAAGTCCCAACACTAACCCTAAGGGACCCAACATTGTTTGGGTACCCAAAGTGAACAAGTGATTTCATATTGTAGGTGTGCCTTCGAACGGGAAAACAATTGTGGTATCTTGATAGTGGATGTTCGAAGCACATGACGGGAGATAAGCGGCACTTCATTGAGCTTACTCCAAAGGAAAAGGGTTATGTCACTTATGGGGACAACAACAAAGGCAAAATCCTTGGTATTGGTAAAATCGGAAACTCTTCAAACTTGATTATTGATAATGTGCTCTATGTTCAAGGATTAGAACATAATCTCTTGAGCATAAGCCAATTATGTGATGTTGGTAATCATGTAGTTTTTACCTCTACCCATTGCCTCATTAAAAGTGACAAAGATGAATCAATCAAATTTGTTGGTAGAAGGTCAAATAATACTTACTTAGTTGATTTGAACAAAGTCACTTCTTTGGTCTCTACTTGTTTAGTGAGCAAAGAAAATGACACTTGGTTATGGCATCGTAGGACCGCTCATATAAATGTAAACCAATTGAAGAAAATTCAATCTAAAGATCTAGTAGTTGGTTTACCAAAGCTAAATTTTTCTATTGAAGGTGTTTGTTCCCCTTGCAAGAAATGTAAACAAACTAAAAACACCTTTGGATCAAAAATGGTGATGTCCACATCAAGGCCATTAGAATTGCTTCATATGGACTTGTTTGGACCATCACAAATAAAAAGCTTTGGTGGCAACTATTATGCATTGGTGATTGTTGATGACTTCTCTAGGTTTACTTGGACTTTATTTTTAACTACTAAGAGTGAGACCTACAAATATTTTAAACATCATGTCAAACTTTTGCAAAACCAAGTAAATCAAAAAGTAATTATTATTCGAACCGATCATGGTGGTGAATTCGAAAACCACAAATTTGATAGATTTTGTGCTAAAAATGGTATTGAGCATCAATTCTCCGCACCAAGGACTCCGGAACAAAACGGAGTGGTAGAGCGGAAAAATAGGGTGCTAGAGGAACTTGCTAGAACCATGTTAAATGATTCTCAAGTACCTCAATATTTTTGGGCCGATGCCGTCAATACGGCTTGTTATGTTTTAAATCGTATTTTGATAAGGCCCTCTTTGGATAAAACCCCCTATGAACTTTACAAGGGAAGAAAGCCAAATATATCTCATTTTCATGTCTTCGGATGCCAAGTTTTTGTTTTAAATAATGGAAAAGAACACCTTGGCAAGTTTGATTCCAAATCCGATGAAGGCATATTTTTAGGCTATTCTTCTCATAGTAAAGCTTATAGAATTTTCAAAAAAAGAACTTTAACTATTGAGGAATCAATTCATGTGGTTTTTAATGAGTCTTCAAAAGAAGATAGATGCTAGTGAAGATGGCATTGTCTTTTCAAAAGAAGAAAAAGAGAGAGAGAATTCAAAAGTTGATGAAGGAGAAGTAAGGGAAGAACTTCCTCCAACTTGGAAATCGGTCAAGGCTCATCCTATAGACAAAGTCATAGGAGATATGTCAAAGGGAGTACTTACTCGTAGGTCTATTCAAAACATTTGCCACTATGTCTCATTTGTTTCTCAAATTGAACCCGATTCAATTAAAAAGGCCATTGAGGATGATCATTGGGTTCTTGCTATGCAAGAAGAATTAAACCAATTTGAAAGAAATGAAGTTTGGGATCTAGTCCCTAAACCCGATGATCATACCATAATTGGTACTAAATGGATTTATAGAAACAAACTTGATGAATCCGGGTTGATTATAAGAAACAAAGCTAGACTAGTAGCTCAAGGGTACAACCAAGAGGAAGGTATCGATTATGATGAGACCTTTGCTCCGGTTGCACGTCTTGAAGCAATCCGAATTTTACTTGCTTATGCTTCAATCATGAAATTCACTTTATATCAAATGGATGTTAAAAGTGCTTTCTTGAATGGGTTTATAAATGAAGAAGTGTATGTCAAACAACCCCCCGGTTTTGAAAATAGTGAATTTCCAAACCATGTTTATAAATTGAAAAAGGCACTCTATGGATTGAAACAAGCTCCTAGAGCTTGGTATGATCGATTGAGTTCCTTTCTATTAGAAAACAAGTTTCAAAGAGGGAAGGTTGATAATACACTATTTATTTATAAAACCAAGGATGACATTTTGTTAGTACAAATCTATGTTGATGATATCATTTTCGGTGCTACTAACGTGTCTCTTTGTAGAAAGTTTTCAAATTTGATGAAAAAGGAATTTGAAATGTCAATGATGGGAGAACTCAAGTTCTTCCTAGGCTTACAAATAAAGCAAGTCAAGGAGGGGATATTTGTGCATCAGGGGAAATATTGCAAAGAACTCCTTGAAAAATTTGGATTGGACAAGTGCAAGGAAGCCTACACTCCAATGAGCACATCATGCTACCTAGACAAGGATGAACAAGGTACACCGGTTGATGTTAGTAAGTATAGGGGTATGATAGGTAGTCTCCTATATCTCACTGCATCTAGACCGGATATTATGTTTAGTGTATGCATGTGTGCTAGATTTCAAGCTAATCCTAAAGAATCTCACCTATCCGCAGTTAAACATATATTTAAGTATCTAAAAGGAACAATTAACACTGGTTTATGGTATCCTGCTGATGCCAATCTTAGTCTAGTTGGTTACTCGGATTCCGACTTCGCGGGATGCAAGCTTGATCGCAAAAGCACCAGTGGTACTTGCCATTTCTTGGGAAGTTCATTGGTGTCATGGTTTTCTAAAAAGCAAGCTTGTGTCGCTCTTTCTACCGCCGAAGCGGAATATATCGCAGCCGGTAGTTGTTGTGCTCAACTGTTATGGATGAAACAACAATTATCGGATTTTGGTTTGAAACTTGAAAATATTCCGATTAGATGCGATAACACGAGTGCAATCAATTTGACTAAGAATCCAGTGTATCACTCAAGAACTAAACACATTGAAATAAGACATCACTTTTTAAGAGATCATGTACAAAAGGGTGATTGCACAATTGAGTTTGTCAGTACCACAAATCAATTAGCTGACATTTTTACAAAACCTCTACCAAGGGACACCTTTTATCATATTAGGAGAGAACTTGGTATTTTAGATGAAGCTAATATAGGCTAATTGCATTGTGTGTCATTTTTGGAAAATCACCATATTAGTCTTACTCTAATGTGTTATTGATTCTTAGTTAAATTGTCCTTGATGATATTTGAAATTGTATATGTTAATTGTGTGTGATTCTGTACTGTATTCCAAGTTGGTAGTGAAGCATTTGTGTTTGATTTGTGTTTGGTCTTTTAAAACTGAGTTTTTACTTTCTGTTCTGTCAAAATACTCGAGTTTTTCCAAAAACACTTGAGTATTTTAATTCAAAATTAAATCAGTTTTAAATTGAAAAAGTTTTTAATCAGGGTCTGAGAAAAATACTCGAGTGTTTCTCAAAAAACTCGAGTCTTTATTGAATAACTCGAGTGTTTTTCAAAACACTCGAGTCTTTCGAAACCCCCAATTTTTGAACTTTCAGACCAAACTCGAGTATTTTCCAAAAACTCGAGTATTTTGCGTTTTCCTGAAATTTGAACTTTCGGACCAAACTCGAGTTTTTCAATTTTTACTCGACTTTTTTGGGGAAATCTGGGCTGAGTCACGACCGACTCGAATATATTTTCAAAAACTCGAGTATATCCTAAAGAACAACTCTAGTATTTATGAATATATTCGAGTATTTTGAACTGTTTATATATACTCTCAGACTCAAGTTTTTTTTGCGACCCTCTTCTCTCTCGGTTTTCTCATATCTCTCTCCTCAAAACTCAGATTTTCCTCAAAGTTTTGTCAAATCTTACTAGTTTTTCATCCTCTAAACTCTTCTCTCGGTTTTATTCTCCTCCAGATGCTCCAGCTCCTTCGATGTTTTGATGATGTTGACCTTTGGATTTTATCTTAGTTTTCATTCTGTTTTTATCATATTGGTCTTTGTTACATTTTCGGTATTTTGAGAACTTGGTGTTTTGAGACTTTGGGTTTATTATTGCACCTTTGATTTGGACCTTTTATGATGTTTTTATGTTAATGAATTTGGTCTTCATTATGATGTTTGTGCAAAGCTTCAGGGGGAGCTCTTTATCGTTATTTTATCTCCGTTTTATTTGCATAGTTGGTTATGGGGTTTTCCGATTATGCACCTCTCCTCCCTTGATCTTTTTCTAAATTGTTACATCTTTTTGGCGTATGACAAAAAGGGGGAGAGATATTACACTTGTCTTGTCTTGATATTGTTGCACCTAAAATCTCTAATTATGGTATATACTCTGATAATTGTTAAATTCTCTAATACCATAGGCTTGGTGCTAAAATTAAATTGTCATAACATCTTGCTCAAGCTGAATTTTTAGATAGGTGAAAAGTATCATATAGTGAGGGGGAGTTGCATCTCCAAGTGGATCAAGCTTAACAAATGGATCAAGTGTTAATTATTTTGTCATCACCAAAAAGGGGGAGATTGTGAATTCAATGCTCCTAATTATGTGGATTATGTTTTGATGATGACAAAATAATTAACAAATCATGCCTTGAAGATATTGCAACATCAACATCAACAAGAAGTCAAGAAAAGAAGACAAGTGCCCAATCATTCTCAATCAAATATTAATTGTAAATTTCTAATTTATGTTGAGAGTGGTTGAGAGTGGGTAGAAATAGTTAGTCTCTTCTAGGAATAAATTTTTATATGTTTATTAAGTTGAGATTGACCAAAAATTAATACTTGAGAGGAAAAATAAAATTGAAAAATAATTTTTCCCATATCTGATCAAAATACTCGAGTATTTTGATAAAGACTCGAGTATACACTCGAGTATTTGTAGAAAAACTCGAGTATTTGTGCCAGGTCAGCAATTATGACCGTTAGTCTTGTTCGTGCACCAATTCACTCGTGACCGACCAAAAAGACTCGAGTATTTACCAAAAGACTCGAGTATTTTTGTCCAGTCAGCAAAAATGAACGTTGGAGAGACTCAAAAACTCAATTGAGGGCATTTGAGTCTCATCCAACCCAAGAGAGCAATTCAGAACCTTATTGTAAAATTTCTCTTTGAATTTGTGCAAGAACAAACAAGACAACAAGATCATATTGATTCAAGCTTTCTTAATTTACTCTTCTCAAGTGTTAATTCCCAAAAAGCTCAACTTTTCACTCATATTTACATTTCATTCCAAGTTGAGTTTTAGGCCTCAATTCTTACATTGAGTTGTGCTTATTTGTGCTAATCCATTGTGAGATTAGTAATACACATACAAAAAGCTTGATTATTCAAAGTCTTGGATTGTTCCCAAGCAAACCCTAAGTGGCTTAGGGTGTTGGAAGTCTTGAGAGGTTCTCAAGCACAAGACTAGGAGGTTCCTAGCCCGGTGGAGTTTCTTGAAGGGAGTTCAAGGAAGCTTTGTGAAGAGTTCTTCAATCACCGGAATCAAATTGGGGTAGAAATCAAGAGTTTGGTACACTATTGAAAGGGTTAGGTTGAGTGAGGCCATTCTCAAGCAATCCTTTGTAATTTCTAACAATTTGATTATTAGTAGAAACTCCTAAGTGATTAGGAGGACTGGATGTAGCTCATTGTTGGAGTGAACCAGGATAAAATTGCTTGAGTGTTGGTTTATTACTTTTAATCTACTTTCTAGCTCAATAGACTTAAGTCATTTCAATCAATTAGGATTTATACAATTAGGTAGCAAGTTCAAGGAATCTTTGTGTTAAAAGTTATTTAGATTACTTGCTATTCTGTTGGATAAGTTCCTGTTTATTATTGAATTGATTTGAGTTAAATTGCTGAATTTTCGTTTCTGGTTTTTCTGCTATCTGATAGTAAAAACTCGAGTATTTCAGAAAAGACTCGAGTTGTTCATCCTGAAAAACTCGAGTATTTCACAAAAGACTCGAGTCTTTTGTTTCTGATTCCAGAAAATTCAGTCTAAGCTCCATTCTTCAATTATCAATCGAAATATTTGGTATTAGTGCTTCAAAATACTATTCACCCCCCCTCTAGTATTTGCTTAGCCCGCTTGTTGGTTTCCAACATCTCCCTCTCTCCTCCACAACCCCCACTGTCGATCTCCTCCGGTACCACCACCCAAGGCCGCCGCCACCGTGGCCTTCCACCCTCTCCCACGACCTTCTCTCTCTCTCTCCTCCCTCTTGATTCCTTTCTCTCTCTCTCTCTCCTTCCCTCACAATCGGCTCTCTCTCTCTCTCTCCACCTCCTCACCGCCGCCGCAAGCCGCCACCACCACCACTCCTTGCCTCGCCGCTGTGTGCTTCCTCTCTCTTGGCCTTCCCCACCGTGTGTTTTCTCTCCCTCCCGAACCATCTTTCAATCTCTCTCTCCTCGAGACTCACCGGCGCCGTTACCACCACCGTGACCGTGCTGGGCTTGTGTCGGGAGCTTCGAAGCTCGAAGCACTTGCCTTGGTTCCGCCCGTGATCGTTCCCGACACCGACATCAACCGCCGGCGCATCGCCACTCACCGGCATCGATCGCCATCGACCCGTTCATCACTCCGGGTCACTAAAGCTTCACGGACCACCGCTCCTTCCCCGAAGATTGAGGTTATCTCTTTACTCTCGTCAATCGAGGTAAGACGGGTTGCGTTACCTTTACTTAGAGAGTAAATTCTAGGATGCTATAGAGGTAGCTAAGAATAGGGTAATTAAAAAGTATGTTAATGAACCTTAGGGTAGTCCCTGCTGATATAAATGAAGTAATTAAAATTGTTAATTGAAACCACACCTTAGGGAATAAAACGTATGTGCATAGAATAAGGCCCAGAATGATTGAGTTTATCTAGGATATTAAACTAGTTAATATAAAATGAAAATGTGGGAAATCATAACATAAAACCAAGGGGTATAGTTAAAGGAAAACTAATAAAAAGATGAATTAAAATGCGAAGACGATAAGTATGTGCGGAGTGGACATAGTTAAGAGTTGTTGGAAAATTAGAGAAACAAAATCGAAATAATAAACTAAAATTCAAATATAAATAGAAAACCGGTAAAAGAAATTAGGGAAAATATAATAAAACGAAAAGAGAGGACGTTATTATGAATGTTAAAATAGAACGGTGTAATAAAATAGGGAAACTAAGTTGAGTTAATAGGGTAGTTAAATAAAATGGAGTTAATGAAATAGGGATAATAAGTTAAGTAATAATGTGAGCTAATAGAGTAGTTAAATAAACTGGAGTTAATGAAATAGAAATAATAAGTTATGTAATAGTACGAGATAAAGGAAACAAAGAAATAACTAAGAATTAATAACGAGAACTAAAATATAATATACATGACCAAGTTAAGTAGAGTTGGATAAAAGCGAGGGTAATTAGCAATAAGAAAAAGAATAAAGTAGAAAATGTAGGAAAATGTTATAAGTCATAAATGAAAATAAAGATTAAAAGATTGAGATAGGCATAAAAGAATTACTTAAATTATAAGAAGAGAAAAGATAAATAATTAAGAAAGAAAAGAGAATGGCTGATGGTCTATTGGACTCAGTCGTAATAAAGGTAAACGGCTTATGGTCTTTTGGACTCAGTCATAATAAAGGAAAACGGCTGATGAAATGCAAGAACTGAAAAGGGAATTAAAAATTAAAAGAAGGTGAGAACAAGAAAAGAACTAAAAGAAATTTAATATATGGATATTTATGAGTAATGTATGTTAATAATAATGTAGGCTTAGTTTATTACTATGTCTTCTTTTAGGATTTATCCTCCCAAGTTCTGTGTAATGCTACCCTTCTTGCTATATTTTGCAGGTACAAAAGTGAAGCTTACGTAAGTCATGGCCGAGCAGGATTACATTCCACTTCGTGGAATGTACATTAGTTATGAGAGGACCATTATTTTGTATTATATAATAAGTTGTAGTAGTATGGCCCTGGACTTGTACTAATCGGGCGTTAGGCTTGAACTGGCTGTAGAACTATTATGTTTTATGTTTTTAAATATTTCTGGACTGACAGGTTTAAAGAAGAAAAATTTTGGGAAGTCCAAAAAACAGAGGAGACTCTGCCGGATTTTCGTAAGAAGTTAAAATAAAGAATCAAGTTTAAAAAGGAATTTCTAACACCAAATTTTAATAAAACTTAAAATTAACTAATTAATGTGAGGATGTTACAGCTTGTCTATTGCTAATTTCAATTTTATTCGAAAAATTAATATTGTTGCTTCATTTACTATTCACTCCCCTCTAGTAAATTGTAAGGCCGCTTGTTGGTTTCCAACATTCCACACACCACTCGAACCTCTTCCTTCTTAGCACTTAGGAGACCGAAATTACTCCCTCTCTTAGGCTCAATAATCACCTCCCATCCTCCAACAATCACACATACCCTTCCATCTCATATTCAAGAGCAAATCTTCTCCTTAAATTCCCTAAACCTTCAAACCCTCTCTCTCAACTTAAATTCTTGGTTTTCCTCATCTTGGTGCTCTCATAAATCAATTGAAGAAAGAACTTAGGAGTAAGGAACATCAAAGAAGAGGAGCTGGAAGTAAGAAATATTGAAGGAAAAAGGATTGGACAAGGAAGAGGAGGAGTTCATAGCCAACAAACTTCAAGGAAAACATTCTACCGTTGAGATACTCCCTCTCCTTCAAAGCAAGGTAAAGGAGGAGTAGTTTTCATAAATTAAAATCAAGAATTAGGGATTTGATACAAGGAACCCTAGGAGTTGTGATGATTATGTAAATTATTTATGATGTTCATAACTTTGTGCTAGGTTAATTGGTATTATTTGAAAGATTATGTGATGTGAATTTGAATGAACTCATTATAGTTGATTATGCAAAGATTATGGAGTAAATATAATTACTTTAACATTATGTGAATTGATACTAATAATAAATAAACATAAAGAGATCAAATAATTGTACTTGAACCATTTGACTTGGAATATTGAATATAAAGTTGCATTGCATATTCATAGGATATATTTTCCAATTGAAATCACACTCAAATTATGAAGTACTTTCTAAATGTAACATTTTGATAAGTGTGGGTTCAATTGGAAAGCAATGAGGAACATGCATCATACATGGAGTATAAGGTGGATGGTGAGAAAGTTGGGAAAGACATACGCGGAGTGTGACGACCCAACTTTCTATTCTTAATAAAATACTTATATTCAAAAATACGACCATTTTTTTTCTTCTTATTACAAGTTAAGTCATCATCATTATCAATCTTGCAAAAGTATTCGTAGACAACATAAAAGGGAAACATCAACTTCATATTATAACCTCATAGTCAAAAGGGAACAACTCCCATTACATCAGTTTATATTTTCAGCAACTACAAACCAAACATTAAAACTTAGTTAGGACTCTAGGTCATTACACTATATTACAATATCTTACAACAAAACGTATAATAACCTAGAGCATATGGTTCACAACTCCAAAATATAAAATAGTAAAGGAAAGAGAAACCTGATGGGCTATAGCATCCATGCATATTCCACTCACAAGAATTCAACTTAGTCGTCAGTTCCCCACTGACTTCCAGTTGAATTCTCCATGGGATCGTCATCCGCCACCTGATCAGCATCTTCCACTGGGTCCTCATCCTCAATGGGGTCTTCCTCCTCGTCCTCGTCCTCCTCATGTGCTGGATCAGCTGGCACATATACCTAAGTCTTAGGTTGGACTATGCGGGAAAGACTAGGGTGAGTGGGAACTTCAAAAACAACTCTTTCAGTTGAGGGTGATGGACTCGGTGGAAGTGATCGTCTAGTAAAACGTCGTGGTGATGGTGGAGGGGTTCCATGGAGAAAGACAAAATTTGGTGGAATATACATAATATACACCATTGGGATTCTCATTTGTCGCGGACGCATTCGGGACCAAGGGTTAGGATGACGGAAAGTGATTTCCACGTCACCCTCATACGTGGCCCGATGCCCATCGAAGTTCCACTCCCCATTAGGGAGCGGCCTCATCTCCACGCATAGCATATTCCGTGCCATGTCCTACACACAAGGGATTAGGAGTGAGTCATAGCTAAATACAATAACAAATGAGCATAACAGGGGCTAAAAATAACATTCACATATAACCAAATAGCATAAAGAATGCAAGTACATATGCTCAAACTGTTTTAACTCTTGTTTCGTTTCGTTAGTGACATGATGCATACCTACTCCTCATTCATGCTTCTCGGTTCGGCATCCTTTCGGGATATTCATATACCTATATTTCATCGAACCGGAGCGAATCCATATCAAGCATCACGATTGATTGAGAACTAGTCTTCATTGCATCCTGTGCCATGGATATTCTCAGTCATCATAGCATCCTGTGCCATGGATATTCGTCTAACCTAAACTAGTATTCCAAATCAAATCGGAGCAAATCCATTCATCATGCATGATAATGACACATACAAGTCTCATCTTTATTCTTTCATTATTCTCATCAGCATTCTTGGCGATTCATCGTCGGATACCTTATCATTCCATAATTCCATTTCCATTAACTTTTCTTTTAGTTGGTGCTGATGCTTTCAGAAAAGGGCCATCAGCGGCATAGCCACTTTGTGATGGGTTTAACTAATTCCGTTTAATAATTTCAAGAAAAGTCCATCAGCGGCCCATCCACTTTGTGATGGTTTTAGAAATAGCATATAATTAATTATTTAATAATCCATCGGGGCATAGCCTCCTATTGATGGTTATTGCAACGACCCCATTGGGACTTCTATAGGAAAATATCAACCAAGTGAATAAAAACTTTCACTGGGACATCTATAGGATAAACATCGACCAAATGGGTGTACACACTTCCGTTCAGACTCCTGTAGGGAAATTATCAACCACTGAATAAAATTTTAGTAGGACACCTCCAAGATAGTTATCAACCAGACGGGATTAAGTTATGTTAGATTATAATATAAAACAAGTTAAGTTTGGAAGTTTCAAGAAAATAAGAGTCTTTTGAAGTTTTGCTCAAAATACTCGAGTAGTTCATGAACTACTCGAGTAGTTCATGCAAAAATACTTGAGTCTTTAAAGAAATACTCGAGTCGTTCTTAACTTTCCAGAATACTCGAGTCTTTCTTGAAATACTCGAGTCTTTTTGCTGCAACAGCACCAGTTTTCTGCATTTTTTAGCACCAATTCGAATTTCTCACTTGATTACTTCATTCCTGTGCAAAACAGAAACTTAAACACATAAAATAAACATATTGCAATCATTAATCATAACTGAAACAACATAAAATGGCATCAAATCACAGATTGCATAAAACTTTAGAAAATGTCCATTTCAACATATGAATTTCATTTTTACTTGATTTTAAGTTCGAGACACAATCCAGTGAGCATCATTAGGTCCATTTAAACTTGTTTGAATATTAAAATCATGGGTTTCTGACCTCCAAGTCAGAATCCCAATTCAGGTTGCATCCCTCCTTGAACCTTTAATGGTTCCTACATTTATAGCTTGAAATTACTCATTCTAGTATTTAGGTAACTCCTCCCTTACCTTAGAGAAGTTAAAGAAAGTATTGATTGAAGAGAAAAGGGGTTGAATCAAAATTTCATTTCTGGACCTGTGCACAAACAGTTGCACTAGCTGACTTTGGCAATCAATTGCACCACGAATAAGACATGAAAAAGAATGAAATAAGTTAGCTTAAGCAACTAGGAAATGCCAACTTTAATCAGAAACAAATTTGGAATCAAAAGGGTTCCTGGATTTACCAAACCGATTCAAGAAAGAAGGGTGTTTGATGCTGGATTGTGCTATGTTTTCACAGCTTCAAACTCTTAACTTTGAAAGCTTGGAACTCGATCTACAGGAGGTTATTTCGAGTGATTCTTGGTTCTAATTCAAGATTGGAATTAGAACTTCAATTTGAGTTTTGGTTTCAGAGGGAATGGGTGAGAATTGAAAGAGAACGAAGGGATCAAAGTCAGCACCACAAAACAGAGAAATTTAGACAGAGATTCGGGTTTGGAGCAAATTTGATGTGTTTGTGGCTTCTCCAAACATCTATTTAAGGTCTAAGCTTACCCTCCTTCGAAGTAAAGTCCAGCTCTGTGCTTGGAACTAAGGGAATTGCGTTTTGGTTCGAAGTTTGAATCAAAACCGACTTATACACACACAGCCACTACTCAACTACTCGAGTATTTCCAAGAATACTCGAGTATTCTAACCCAAAATTCAAATTTTCTAACTGCTAGTTACGATACTCGAGTCCTTCCACAAATACTCGAGTATTTTAACCAAATTTCAGAAAATTCATTATTTTATAATAATATTATTCTTTAAATATTTAATTTCTTTTATTTATTTCAAAATATAGGATCTTACACGGAGGCACATGAGTGATATGTGACTAGGTTGTGCTAATGAAACAACCGCGGGAATTGTTGCGGGTGGAACTTTGATCTCCTAGGAGGGCACGAACTGGCCACTCGTGTTGGGGGATTGGTTCTGCGTTAACTACAATAATTCTATCGGTCACAGAGTCACATCATGACCGGTTGAGGGTGGTTCCCTACTATAGCCAACTTGGGCCTTCAACCCAAGTTGTACTGGGCCGAGAGTGACAGCCAGTACCGTGCAAGAACTGGTAGAGGGACACTTACTCACGGTTGGTCTTTCCTTGGAGTGAAGGGTGAAGTGAGGTGATAGAGTGGAATGTTTGAATGATGGAATGAAGAAGCAATGAAAAGTTGTGATGAAAATGTAAGTGAAAGAGTTGAAAGAGAGTGAATTGGAGATTCTATCTTTATAATCCTTAGTTGGATCCATGAATTGAGAATGGAAAAGAATTTGTGAAGAAGTGAAACTTTTATTATAAACTCATTGGATTCGATTGTGGATTAAGAGCGTCGAGCATGCATCCTTTCCAAGAATTTAGGATAGAGTTTTCATGCATCATTTCATTAATGATATTATGAATATAACACTAATATCTAACTAACATTGCCACATATTAATTCAATTAAAGAAACTAATATTAATAGCACTTCTTTGGTTTTTCTGTATTATTATTCTTAATTCTTGATTTTAATTTATGTTAAACCACTCACTCCCTTATGTTGACCATTTTAGGTACCACCCCTGGAGATGTGTTTTCTATTTCACCAGCTGAGGAGAGTCATGCCCCATCACCGGGGGCACAGACTTAGTGTTGTGGCAAAGCCACAATGGGATGCAACCGTGCTCGATGCTATATCTTTTACTTTTTGACCTTTTAGTATGAGAACATAATATAGTCTTTTAAAACTTTGTTTTTGAATCATGTAAAAAGGAAAGAACAAACCTTGTTTTTTTGTAGTTTGTAAATACTACCACCACTATAACATGGTGTAAGGTGGTGGATACAAGCTTTATGTAGTGTAATACTTTTTAAATACTGTATGCACACTCTGGTTCTGACAGGTACTTAAATGAAAAAAAAATTGGGATAGTCAGAAAAACAAAGTAAACTCTGTCAAAATTTTTCTAAACACTTTCACTAATTGAAGTTTCAATAAAATCAAAATACTATACTTAATTTTATAACTAAAGAATTTAAAAACTAGTGTTACACAATGCTAGACTTTTCTCCCTTCTACAAAAGAATTCATAGGTTCATTCATCACTATTCAAAAAATCTCGATTGTACAAGGGTCACACGTACACTGGGCTACGACACTTACAAATACATTCCTTCGTATCTGCAACAAGTCCTTTCCCAAGGAACACGTTGTACCGGGATATCAACATTTGTATGACGCTTACAGATACACTCCTTCGTATTTGCAATGGATCCTTTCCCAAGGGACACATCATATTAGGATATCATCATTGACATACTGCTTACGGATAGCGTCCTACCCACAACGAGCCTTTTCCCCACAAGATATAGTATACCAAGACTCATGGCTATATCGCTTACGAATAGCGTCCTATTCGCAACGAGTCCCTTCCCAAGGGAAACGATATACCGAGATTCTAATCATTCTCGTATACGTCCCTTGTACTCAATTCATCATAACATATTTGTACCCTATGAAGTTCTTTTGTGCTTGACCTTCATACCAAATTGTGCATGAGGGAGGCCTATTCATTCTTACTTTCTTCGTCATCACACATTTTCCTTTTCAGGAATAGTTCATCAACTATGATTATCAATTCATTAATCATTAAACTTCATGTTTATGATGATTCAAACGTCATTCAAACCATTTCCAAAGTATAATTAACAATTACATTCAAGCATTATCAATATAATCATCATCAATATTCATTATCACAACAATACCATTATATTACTATACACGTATGCAAAACCCTAAAGGATTATTTTAATAAGCTTAAGGATTTATGGGTTTCTCTCAGGTCTTAACTGGTTAAAGAACCCGTTAACCGGTTAAAGTGGACATACTTGAGAGCAAACCAATTGATTTAGGCCCAAAACTCTGCACACCTCAAGTTATATCTCTTTCCTATATTTATGCAGCATCTTAAGACATGATTCTAAAATCATTACAGGGCTCAAACCTAACAAAACATAATCTATAAGTTCCAAATTCATCAACCTAATTCCAATTAAAGTCTTATCACTAAACCATAATGACTACCATAATTCATTTACTTATTAACTACACGTTATTAGTTTAATTATTAGTTCAATCTTATGTCCTGCCAACCCTTATTAAGTGTTACACTAGACTTGAATAACAAATTTATTTTGTTAGTCCTTAACGAGTTAAAGTAATTCTTAACCGGTTAAGTGATGCAGTCTGAAACTAGAACATGTTTCTTTTATAAACCAAATCAATTCCAAATTCATTCCTCTTTCTTAAAATGACTTAAAATGCATATATGAACATGATTATATAAGATTCAAATCTCAAATCAGTGTTAATAACATTTTAATGCCTCCAATCCTTTCATGTGACATAATTCACAACATACCCATATGAATTTAATTTATACTAAGTCTTTTCCATAATTGTTCATACTTCCCATAAGTTTGGTGCAATATAAAGATATGATTCCAGGTCATGAAAGGTTCTTAATGTCACTATGAAATTAATTATCAAACCTTTAAATAACTAATTTGCCTATGTTTGGTCATGTTAACTGGTTAACATCCTAACGAGAAGTATGCATGACACACCTCTTTCCAATTCTAAAACTCACTATACATAGACGCTAAGGCAAGCATCTAAAACAAATATTACCTTTTGGAGATCACAGATCAGCATCAGTTCGCAGGATCACAGCTCTGATACCAACAAATGTGGACACTCGATGTATATTAACAAATTATGAGACATTCTCAAGATATAGCTTTATTTATATTAAATAAAGAAAGCTGGAATATATAATAAATGTTATTCGTATAGGAACTTTATGGAAAAACTTTTTCTTTCTATACACCAAGTTCCATATCCGAAAGCTTTGATTCGAAAACACATTTCTTTCAAAAATGAACGGTTGAGTACCTGTTTGTACTTTCAGCGGAAACGATTTTCAAAATGATTACTGCAGTTGTAATTGAAATAATTTTTAAGGATCATAATAACTATACAACCGTAGCCCATATATATATAAAAACTCAGGTACCCAAGTATCAGAGATAAAAGTCGAGGTAGCAAAATATAAGGATACAGACCAGCAGATATAAAATAACAGCTCTCATAGACCCTCTCAACTATATACAATATAACACAAATCAAAATAAAAGAGTCTTCGAGAGCTGAGCCATGATCCACCCACGCTGATGTCTGATCCCTGGTCATCCAATAGCTAAGCACCACATCCTAACATGGTCCCCATACTGCACATACTATCAAAACAAAAACACCACATCACTGATTGTCCGCCGCTGGCCCATCCACGTCCTCTACGGGGTCCTCCTCCTCCTTCTCGTCCGACACCACCGGGGTAGCAACGCGACGCACTGGCTCCGGAGAGGGTGCAAAGCGTACCCTGGTGGCCGAACCAGGACGAGGAGTGGCCGTAGCAGTAGCCTCATCAGAAGTAGAGGGACGTGTACGGGTGGCAGGGCGTCGGACACGTAGGTTATAAAAACGACGTCCATGATGTGGGGGTGGAGAACCAAAACGATAAGTGTAAGCTGGTGGAATGTGCAGTATGTAGATCATGGGGATGCGAAGCCTACGAGGTGGCACTCGAGCAAAGGGGTTAGAATGACGAAAAATCACGTCAACCTCACCCTCGAACACCGCTCGGTGCTCCTCGTAGTCCCACACTCCTCTACGAAGCGGGCGTAACTCCACGTATGTCAGGTAACGAGCCATCACCTGCAAGGGCATAGGGAGTTAGCAAATACTAACACATAATAAAATAGACAGGGTACAGTTTTAATCAATTAATACTGTATCTCATACAATTAACAATTCATCATCCATGTTAAACACCAACATCAAGACTTAACTATAAATCAATAGCATATGCAGTCATGATGTATCTAATCTTATCAATGCATGATTGTTGGCCAACCACAACAAATAGGCTTCCGTGGCACCTTAAAATAAACATGCCCGATACCCATACAGAGTATCTCATCGAACTCGGCCCGCAAATAAATCAACACCTCTAGAGCTCTTAGAAATGTTGCCGACGTATCCCGTAGGACTACGCCTCATCGAGTCCAGCACCAAATGACATGCCCGCACGCACGTGTGTATTTCCGGAAACAGAAGGTGCAACCCCGGTCACCGACACTCCCCCGTGAACCCTTTGGAGCAGACACCCAGGTCCCTCGAGTTCAACCGAAAGGATATGCCCACGCCTCTCGGACGTGTCTCCACACATGTGGGAATCCAAATAATGCAGATGCTATGCATGGCTTTGACTACCCATACTATTCAATGTCATTTAAGTTGTTCGAAGCTGGGACTTGGCATAATTAAGCTTCATTTCACATACACTGACTTCCATTAATTTCTAGTTCAGTAATTAAATTGATTCAAACCCTTTGCTAATCCATCACCTCATTAAATTCTGATTCTTTACAACAATTCAGTCACTAATAGATTAACAGAGTCTATTAATCGAGTATTGCATTAGATTACTCGAGTAATATTTTTGCACCTTTCGCATTACTCGAGTGACAGCTCGAATTACTCGAGTAATATTTTTGCACCTTTTGCATTACTCGAGTGACATCTCGAATTACTCGAGTAATATTTTTGCACCTTTCGCATTACTCGAGTGACAGCTCGAATTACTCGAGTAATATTTTTGCACCTTTCGCATTACTCGATTAACAGATCTATTACTCGAGTAGTACTGCATATATTTCAAATTATTCAAAGTTTTAAGGTGTTACTCGATTAATACTTCAGATTAATCGAGTAATCCTCTTGCACTCATCAGAATTTTCACGCATTACTCGAGTGACAGCTCGAATTACTCGAGTAAATTATGCAGTAAAACACTGCTGAACTGGTTTTTATATGTCAAACTCATGCCAATCCAATTTTTACCAAAGTTAAGCTTCAAACCAACTTAAATACATTACATTAAACTTGTTCATAGCATCAATTTCAAGCATTAACACCAAAATCACAGAATCATAACAATTTCCCCCAATTTTGACCTAAAACACAACCTCACATACCAATTCCTTAATTACCCAATTTCAGATCAAATTGAAGGTTCATTTAGCTTTAGATATCAAAATCTAATATGTTCCAATTCAGTTTTAAGATCAAATTGGCCTCCAAGCCATTGTCCCCTAACCTAGTGCCCTTTGAACCTCATGGTGGTTCAACCAATATTCAAATCAATTCCTCAATCTATTCTAGCATTAGTAAAGCTTCTCCCTTACCTCAATGAAGCTTTTTGAATGCAAAGGCAGCAAAGAAGCTCATAGAATCCACCAACTCCAAATGCTCTGTTTTCGGTTCCAAAACAGGTTCAGCAGAGCAAGTTCGGTTGATGAATTGACAAACCAAACGTGCATGAAAATGAGCAAATTTGGTCAATAAGGAAACTAGACATTGCAAACTCTAAATAGAAATCAAAATGGCACGATTTGGAGTCCTCTACATACCTAAATCGAAGCCTCCAACTTAGCTCCTTACCACTAAAATTTCCCAACTTCAGTTTCAAGAGTCCAACTTCAAGCAATTCGTTCTCCTTGCTCCAGCCACCAAAACACACGATTCTTGTCTCAAATTAAAGGTCTTGTGACAAGCTTGAAGAAGGTATCAAGCTCATCAACTGAGTATGGGTAGGGATTAAAAACGAAGAGGAAGAACAGAGAGGGTTCAAACCAAATTTCAGCAGAGTTTCACTTCCTTTTTCTTTATTTCCACCAATTTCCTCAACCAAATTCATGAATTTATAGCCAACAATGACTACCATGCACATAAACACGTGTTTTCCATAATCCCAATCGGTGCTAGGTGTTAAAATTTGAATTACTCAACTTGTTGAATCATCAAACGCACTATCTTCAGCTTCAGCACCACTGTTACTCGAGTAAATTGATCGGGCTACTCGAGTAACGCACTCAGATTTTCAAAAATTATTATTTTATTCACTTTCCCTCCAAATATCTTTCCAATATTACCTCTTAGGTCCTTTCCAAGGACTAAACTGCAAAAATCCTTATTTTTAGAACCCAAATTATTTTCTCTTATTTTTCCTTGGATAATTCTTTTAATATAACAATAAATTAATAAATAAAACTAACTAATTCCATATAATTAGTTTTATTTAAATATTCCTTTTATTTACTTGGGAACAAAAATTGGGATATTACATTTCTCCCCCACTTACAAGAATTTCGTCCTCGAAATTCCGCTTACAGAAACAACTCAGGATAATCTTTTCTCATCTTATCTTCTAATTCCCAAGTTGCTTCTGATACATCAGCATTTTCCCAAATAACTTTGACTAAAGGAATTTCTTTTCCCCGCAACTGCTTCATTCTTCGATCTTCAATTCTGATAGGGATTGTCTCAAAAGTGAGATTCTCTCTCAAAGCCACATCATCAGGTTGAACTTCAATTACTGAATCGGGATCTGGCACAAATTTCCGCAATTGCGAAACATGAAACACATCATGAAGATTGGACAAAGACGGAGGCAAAGCGAGCTGATAAGCTACAGACCCGATACGCTTGAGTATCTGATAAGGACCAATAAACCTTGCTGACAACTTCTTTGTCTTCAAAGCTCTCCCAACACCAGTTGTCGGTCTTACGCGAATAAAAACATGATCGCCCTCTCCAAACTCCAAGGGTCTTCTCCTTTTATCCGCATAACTTTTCTGTCGGCTTTGCGCTGTCTTCATCTTTTCTCTGATCATCTGAATCTTCTCAGAGGTTTCCTGAACAAGCTCAGGTCCAATAATTGTTTGCTCCCCCACTTGGAACCAACATAGGGGAGTTTGGCACTTCCTTCCGTACAAAGCTTCGAACGGTGCCATTCCAATACTGGTGTGATAACTGTTATTGTAGGTAAACTCTATCAGAGACAAGAGTTTATCCCAACCTTCCTGACTTTCTAACACACATGCTCTTAGCAAATCCTCAAGAGACTGGATAGTCCTTTCCGACTGACCATCAGTCTGGGGGTGATAAGCAGAACTCATTCTCAACTTTGATCCCAGAGACTGCTGCAAACCCTTCCAAAACTTCGAAGTAAATCTCGGATCTCGATCCGAAACAATACTTGAAGGTATACCATGCAGACGAACGATTTCCTTGATGTACAATTCAGCAAACTTATCCATGCGATAGTGCATATTAACTGGAATGAAATGCGCCGACTTAGTCAATCTATCAACAATTACCCAAATTGCATCATGCCCTCCAATAGTCCTTGGTAATCCAGACACAAAATCCATTGATATGCTATCCCATTTCCACACAGGGATATCCAAGGGTTGCAATTCACCGCCTAGCTTCTTATACTCAGCTTTCGCCTTCTGACAAATCAGACAAGAAGCAACATACGAAGCAACATCTTTCTTTAACCCAGACCACCAAAACAGCTTCTTCAAATCTTGATACATTTTGGTTGATCCTGGATGAATACTCATCCGACTTTTATGCGCTTTGTCTAGGATCAGTCTTCTTATCTCTAGATCTTTTGGAATACAAATCCGATCTTTGAATCGGAGAATTCCATCACTTCAAACCTAGAAGTTTGGTTCCTTCCCTTCCAACATAAGCCTTCTCTTCTCTTGCAGTTCTTCATCTATCTGCTGAGATTCCCGAACTTGAATCAGGAATTCATTGGTAATTTGCAACTTACCAAGCATAATGCATTCTCTTTCCACTTGCATCGTCATACTTAGATCACGAAACTTCTCGATTAGAGAAAATTCCTTGATCATCATTGAGCTTATATGGAGAGTCTTCCGGCTTAAAGCATCAGCTACTACATTTGCTTTACCGGGATGGTATTGGAGCTCGAAATCATAATCCTTAATAAACTCCATCCAACGCCTTTGCCTTATATTCAACTCTTTTTGGTCAAACAGGTACCTCAAACTCTTATGGTCACTAAATACCTTGAAGGTAGTGCCATAGAGGTAGTGTCTCCAAATCTTCAGAGCGAAGACAATAGCAGCAAGCTCTAAATCATGCGTCGGATAGTTGACCTCATGCACTTTCAACTGCCTGGATGCGTATGCTACCACTTTTCTATCTTGCATTAAAACGCATCCAAGTCCTTGCCTCGAAGCATCACAATAAACATCGAAGCTTCTATGTGGGTCAGGCAACACCAACACTGGTGAGGACGTCAACTTCTCCTTTAACAACTGAAAACTTTCCTCACACTTATGATCCCACAAGAAAGGTTGATCTTTACGAGTCAACTTAGTCAATGGCAAGGCAATCTTCGAAAAACCTTCAATAAACCTCCGGTAGTATCCAGCTAAACCCAAGAAACTACGGACCTCGGTCACAGTCTTTGGCTGTTCCCACTTCAGCACAGCTCCAACTTTAGCTGGATCTACAGCAATGCCTTCCTTGGTGATAACATGTCCCAAAAAGTTCACCTTGTCCAACCAAAACTCACACTTAGCAAGTTTGGCATACAACTGCTTCTCCTTCAAGATCCCCAACACAATCTTGAGATGTTCAGCATGATCCTCAGGACTCTTGGAATAGATAAGAATATCATCGATGAATACCACCACGAACGAATCCAAATAAGGTCTGAAAATCCGGTTCATATAATCCATGAAGATAGCAGGAGCATTCGTTAGCCCAAACGGCATAACCACATACTCATAATGACCATATCTTGATCGAAAAGCTGTCTTCGGAATGTCTTCATCCCGAATTCGAATTTGATGATATCCCGACCTTAGATCGATCTTAGAAAACACTGAAGCTCCTCGAACTTGATCCATAAGGTCGTCAATCCTTGGCAAAGGATACTTGTTCTTGATCGTGACCTTATTCAGCTGACGATAGTCCACACACATTCTCATGCTACCGTCCTTCTTATTAACAAACAACAACGGGGCTCCCCAGGGCGAAACACTCGGCCTTATCATTTGCTTCTGCAGCAATTCTTCAATCTGTTTCTTCATCTCAGCCATCTCCGGTGGTGCCATCCTATACGGAGCAATCGAGATAGGTCCGGTTCCAGGTACGAGATCGATTCCAAACTCAATCTCACGCTTTGGCGGTAATCCTGGAATTTCTTCTGGAAACACTTCCGGAAAGTCTCTAACCACCAGAATATCCTCAATCTCCACTTCCTTCTTCTCTTCCACAATTGAGGAGAATAGAAAAACATACCCTTGGGGTTCAAAACTTAAGGATTCATGGTTTCGGAACTGGATCGTCTTTTCCTCACAGTCTAAGATAACTTGATTTCGATGCAACCAATCCATTCCTAGGATCACATCTATCTTAAGCATGGGTAAACAGATCAAATCTACTGAGGATATATGGTTTAGGACCATTATCTTACAATCTTTGCAAACCATAGAAACAACACAAGGGTTGTTGGTGGGGGTTTCAAGCTTTAGATGATAGGGTGACTCAGATACTACTAACTTTAAGCGATTTACACACTCATAAGACACGAAAGAGTGTGTGGCTCCGGAATCAAACATAACAACACAGGGTTGGGCATTAAGAAAATAGATACCTTGGATTAGGCCAGATGATGGGGTTAATTCCATTCCACTCAAAGAAAACACTTTTCCAGCAACAGCGGGTCTGCTTACTCCCTCTTTCTTTATCAGCTCCTTGCATTCACGAGAATAGTGCCCTTTCTTCCCACAATTGAAACAAAGGCCATGCTGAGCAGCATAACAACTTGTTCCGAAATGGAAACGGTTACACTTCTCGCACTTACGATTACTTGTTTGAGGAGTACCTTTACCACCATTCATTTCCTTCCCTTTTCCTTTATGATAATAAGGACCCTTACTCCGGTTGTTGAAATTTTTCTTCCTGATGGGTCCAGTCCCTGATTGACTCCTCCTTTGTGCCTCTTCCTCTTCCTTATCATCTTCATAAACTCGGCACATCTCTACTAAAGCAGGAAAACTTCTCACCTTCTGATATCCAAAAGCAGACTTTATCTCCGGCTTGAGCCCATTCTCAAACTTGATGCATTTGGACCTCTCGTCCGGGTTGAGTTGGTAGTACGGAGAATACTTGATAAGCTCCTCGAACTTTGCTGCGTATTCCCCTACACTCATGTCTCCTTGTTTCAATTGCATAAATTCCAACTCCTTCTTTCTCCTTTGATCCTCAGGAAAGTATTTATTGAGAAATTTCTCAACAAACACATCCCAAGTAATCAGCCTTCCTTCATAATTCAAAAGTTGTATGGTGTGATGCCACCAATTCTCAGCTTCACCACACAACATGAAAACTGCAAACTTCACTCTTTGAGCATCGGTGCATTCCATAGTGCGAAAGATCTTGTTCAACTCCTGAATCCAACGATTCGCTTCCTCAGGCTTGTGACCTCCTTCAAACTTTGAAGGTTTAAAGCGTCGAAATTCCGAGAAAGTCTTCGACTCCTGGTTCTCTGCTTGCATTGGCTGATGGGGCGGATTAGATTGTTGCTGACGCATATTCACTAATACATCAGTCAACCTCTCTATGGCCTCGGCCATATGATTATTATTGTTTCTAGTAGACATCTTTAACCTGCACTGAAGATTCTACATCAGGCTAACATCCTAACGAGAAGTATGCATGACACACCTCTTTCCAATTCTAAAACTCACTATACATAGACGCTAAGGCAAGCATCTAAAACAAATATTACCTTTTGGAGATCACAGATCAGCATCAGTTCGCAGGATCACAGCTCTGATACCAACAAATGTGGACACTCGATGTATATTAACAAATTATGAGACATTCTCAAGATATAGCTTTATTTATATTAAATAAAGAAAGCTGGAATATATAATAAATGTTATTCGTATAGGAACTTTATGGAAAAACTTTTTCTTTCTATACACCAAGTTCCATATCCGAAAGCTTTGATTCGAAAACACATTTCTTTCAAAAATGAACGGTTGAGTACCTATTTGTACTTTCAGCGGAAACGATTTTCAAAATGATTACTGCAGTTGTAATTGAAATAATTTTTAAGGATCATAATAACTATACAACCGTAGCCCATATATATATAAAAACTCAGGTACCCAAGTATCAGAGATAAAAGTCGAGGTAGCAAAATATAAGGATACAGACCAGCAGATATAAAATAACAGCTCTCATAGACCCTCTCAACTATATACAATATAACACAAATCAAAATAAAAGAGTCTTCGAGAGCTGAGCCATGATCCACCCACGCTGATGTCTGATCCCTGGTCATCCAAAAGCTAAGCACCACATCCTAACATGGTCCCCATACTGCACATACTATCAAAACAAAAACACCACATCACTGATTGTCCGCCGCTGGCCAATCCACGTCCTCTACGGGGTCCTCCTCCTCCTTCTCGTCCGACACCACGGGGTACCAACTCGACGCACTGGCTCCGGAGAGGGTGCAAAGCGTACCCTGGTGGCCGAACCAGGACGAGGAGTGGCCGTAGCAGTAGCCTCATCAGAAGTAGAGGGACGTGTACTAGTGGCAGGGCGTCGGACACGTAGGTTATAAAAACGACGTCCATGATGTTGGGGTGGAGAACCAAAACGATAAGTGTAAGCTGGTGGAATGTGCAGTATGTAGATCATGGGGATGCGAAGCCTACGAGGTCGCACTCGAGCAAAGGGGTTAGGATGACGAAAAATCACGTCAACCTCACCCTCGAACACCGCTCGGTGCTCCTTGTAGTCCCACACTCCTCTACGGAGCGGGCGTAATTCCACGTATGTCAGGTAACGAGCCATCACCTGCAAGGGCATAGGGAGTTAGAAAATACTAACACATAATAAAATAGACAGGGTACAGTTTTAATCAATTAATACTGTATCTCATACAATTAACAATTCATCATCCATGTTAAACACCAACATCAAGACTTAACTATAAATAAATAGCATATGCAGTCATGATGTATCTAATCTTATCAATGCATGATTGTTGGCCAACCACAACAAATAGGCTTCCGTGGCACCTTAAAATAAACATGCCCGATACCCATACAGAGTATCTCATCGAACTCGGCCCGTAAATAAATCAACACCTCTAGAGCTCTTAGAAATGTTGCCGACGTATCCCGTAGGACTACGCCTCATCGAGTCCGGCACCAAATGACATGCCCACACGCACGTGTGTATTTCCGAAAACAGAAGGTGCAACCCCGGTCACCGACACTCCCCCGTGAACCCTTTGGAGCAGACACCCAGGTCCCTCGAGTTCAAATCGAAAGGATATGCCCACGCCTCTCGGACGTGTCTCCACACATGTGGGAATCCAAATAATGCAGATGCTATGCATGGCTTTGACTACCCATACTATTCAATGTCATTTAAGTTGTTCGAAGCTGGGACTTGGCATAATTAAGCTTCATTTCACATACACTGACTTCCATTAATTTCTAGTTCAGTAATTAAATAGATTCAAACCCTTTGCTAATCCATCACCTCATTAAATTCTGATTCTTTACAACAATTCAGTCACTAATAGATTAACAGAGTCTATTAATCGAGTATTGCATTAGATTACTCGAGTAATATTTTTGCATCTTTCGCATTACTCGAGTGACAGCTCGAATTACTCGAGTAATATTTTTGCACCTTTCGCATTACTCGAGTGACAGCTCGAATTGCTCGAGTAATATTTTTGTACCTTTCGCATTACTCGATTAATAGATCTATTACTCGAGTAGTACTGCATATATTTCAAATTATTCAAAGTTTTAAGGTGTTACTCGATTAATACTTCAGATTAATCGAGTAATCCTCTTGCACTCATCAGAATTTTCAAGCATTACTCGAGTGACAGCTCGAATTACTCGAGTAAATTATGCAGTAAAACACTGCTGAACTGGTTTTTATATGTCAAACTCATGCCAATCCAATTTTTACCAAAGTTAAGCTTCAAACCAACTTAAATACATTACATTAAACTTGTTCATAGCATCAATTTCAAGCATTAACACCAAAATCACAGAATCATAACAATTTCCCCCAATTTTGACCTAAAACACAACCTCACATACCAATTCCTTAATTACCCAATTTCAGATCAAATTGAAGGTTCATTTAGCTTTAGATATCAAAATCTAATATGTTCCAATTCAGTTTTAAGATCAAATTGGCCTCCAAGCCATTGTCCCCTAACCTAGTGCCCTTTGAACCTCATGGTGGTTCAACCAATATTCAAATCAATTCCTCAATCTATTCTAGCATTAGTAAAGCTTCTCCCTTACCTCAATGAAGCTTTTTGAATGCCAAGGCAGCAAAGAAGCTCACAGAATCCACCAACTCCAAATGCTCTGTTTTCGGTTCCAAAACAGGTTCAGCAGAGCAAGTTCGGTTGATGAATTGACAAACCAAACGTGCATGAAAATGAGCAAATTTAGTCAATAAGGAAACTAGACATTGCAAACTCTAAATAGAAATCAAAATGGCACGATTTGGAGTCCTCTACATACCTAAATCGAAGCCTCCAACTTAGCTCCTTACCACTGAAATTTCCCAACTTCAGTTTCAAGAGTCCAACTTCAAGCAATTCGTTCTCCTTGCTCCAGCCACCAAAACACACGATTCTTGTCTCAAATTAAAGGTCTTGTGACAAGCTTGAAGAAGGTATCAAGCTCATCAACTGAGTATGGGTAGGGATTAAAAACGAAGAGGAAGAACAGAGAGGGTTCAAACCAAATTTCAGCAGAGTTTCACTTCCTTTTTCTTTATTTCCACCAATTTCCTCAACCAAATTCATGAATTTATAGCCAACAATGACTACCATGCACATAAACACGTGTTTTCCATAATCCCAGTCGGTGCTAGGTGTTAAAATTTGAATTACTCAACTTGTTGAATCATCAAACGCACTATCTTCAGCTTCAGCACCACTGTTACTCGAGTAAATTGATCGGGCTACTCGAGTAACGCACTCAGATTTTCAAAAATTATTATTTTATTCACTTTCCCTCCAAATATCTTTCCAATATTACCTCTTAGGTCCTTTCCAAGGACTAAACTGCAAAAATCCTTATTTTTAGAACCCAAATTATTTTCTCTTATTTTTCCTTGGATAATTCTTTTAATATAACAATAAGTTAATAAATAAAACTAACTAATTCCATATAATTAGTTTTATTTAAATATTCCTTTTATTTACTTGGGAACAAAAATTGGGATATTACATATAACATTCTAATTCTCCAAGTTTTCACTCACTAATCATAAGTTCTATGCGCAATAACTCAAACAAAGCTATATGCACGAATCAAGAGTGTATTTTGGCAGAGTTTTGGTATGAAAAATAGAAGGGAATTCGTGCAAGAGTGAAGCAACCCTTCTCCTATTTATAGAAGGAAAAAGGAGGGGAAATGAGGCAAGAATGAGGTAAGCCATGACAGCATACCTCTATCAACGCCATACACTTGTCCTAGACTACCTAGGGACATTCCATGTGTCCTGAAGGTGAAGAAAAGTCAAAGTTTTTATGAGTTTCTAACTTAAACCGACTTGATATTTAACCGGTTAACACTTTAAAATTTTCAAAAATTCAAAATATAATATTAAAATAACTATTATGCGGAAAAATTGGTTTGTAAGAGTTTTACTCCTCAAAAAAAAATATTCGACCATTGGATGTGATGATAAAAGAGTTATGAACCTTGTCTAAAAATTTGAGCAAGGTCCAACGGTTAACGAAGGAGATATTGCCCGATCGTTGATTGATTTTTGACCAAAATATCACTTTCTTAAATATTCTACTTAAATATTTCTTGCCAAAACTATTTTATTTTCGAAATATGTTTCCTTATGTTTATTTTTCCAAAATACTTCCCTTAAAATAATTTTTAATTATAAAATAATTGTTTATTCTTTTTATAAAAATGAGGGATGTTACATGGTTAAGGTTCTTGTATGTCCTGTTTGCTTTCCGATTTAGGTTTCGGAAGGATATTGGATGAGATGTAGTCGTGTGTGCTAACTAAACCTTATACCTCGATGATGTTTCTCTTCATATCATTTACGGACGCGATATCATAAGACTTAAGAATAAAAGAGTTAAGAATGATGAAAATATGTATAAGTTGATGTGCCTTTGGAATAAGGATGTTGATGATGATGATGTTGCATATGTTATATGTTTGTTTATCTATGTTTTTCATGTGTCATAATATATTACCTATTATAAGCCCATGCCGTCGACGTTATCTACGTCTGGATCGCTTGCTCTCTCGTTCGTTTCTGTTTTGCTGGTGTTTGATGTTGCAACCCTTAGATGGCATATCGAGTGGAGATACTCATGTCATCCCTGGTGAGGGGATCATGGGAGGTCACACCTGATGGCTGGATTTGGAGAGGCAACACATGCTTAGAGATCGCAGACCCTATACATATTCTTAGCTAGTCCTGTCACGAAAACACATTCTTTGTTTGCAGACCCTATACATATTCTTTGATCGCAGACCCTAAGTTTATGTCTTGTTTTTTATAATTCCTTATCATCTCTTTTAAATCCATTAGTTTTCATCCTTTTTCATAGGTTTGCTTACATAATTGAAACATTAAACTTTTGTATTTTGAGGATTTCATTTGGGTCATGGCTGCCTCTTGGCAGGAGGCTATCATAAGGAGCAATATTGAATACAATAACGTTATATATTTATGGGACGAAATATTTACAGAAGGTGAAACCTTTTTGTAATTAATATTGGATAACTTGAAATCGTATTGTCTCATGTTATTAAAAAAAATTATTTATCCTCATTTTTACGAATATTGTTAATTAAAAGTTCGAATATTTTAAGTTATCAAATCGGGGTGTTATAATCTTCCTCCTTCATCTCCATAGGCGTGAACCACATGTGTTCCAGGGAAAAAAATACAAATATATATATATATATATATATATTTTAAATAAGGTTATAAGTTCAATTATAACAAGTTCCATATTTCATAAGGTTATATTTTATAAGGTGCAATCGCAAGTCCTCAGTTGACGGGACCCTCCCTAGGCGCCCCCTCCCCCTCCTCTGAACTGGTCGTGTCTCAGACATGGTAGAATTTCTGGGAATGAAGTTTATCTTTTCCCACAGACGGCGCCAATGTGATGTCCTAGACGGTGAGGTTCCCCATGGCTAAGGGAAGAAGACCTTCAGAGGAGCCTCTGTCTAGGGTTTCTGTGTGATGTTTGGTGGGAGTCCTCAAATGGCTAAGGGAGAAAGCCAAGAAGCAACCCTAATCGCTGGTGTGTGAAGGTGGCAATTAGGGTTAGAGGACGTACCTGAGCCCCATGTAGTACGGAGCTACTTATAGGGGGGAGCTGGTTGCCCTAATGGGCTTGCTTGAGGCCCAAGTAAGGCCAGCCTGTACTGAGCTATGAGTGGATGAGCTGTCCTTGTGGATAAGGTGAGACACGTCATCCGGTCCTTGGTATCGGACTCTGAGGGAGGTGTCGGACTTGGGGAGGTGTCGGACTCTGAGAGGTGTCGGACAAGGATATCAGACCTAGGTAGGAGCGTGAGGTCGGCCCGTGTCTGGTGTCTGTTCGGCCGTTGAGCTTTGAGCTCGGCCAAGCGTACAGAGGGCTTCCTGAAGGGTCCTTAGGTCTTTGGCGAGGGCTTCATGGAGCTCGGCTAGGCCGAGTCCACCACAAAAATAACTAAATTTTACAAAATCTTTTTTTTCGGTATGTAGCCACCCAATTTTGTCCGGGGTCAAAAATTATATTTTGTAAATATTTTGGTTAATTAGATTTTTTCCTCAAGTTTTTATAATTGAACTTTATAAATAAAATTAAAAAAATTTGTTTGGACCCATTATTTTCTAATTTAGGTGTATAAAGTTATTTTTGGGATTTATTTAAACAATAATAAACAGAATAAAATGTGCATTGAAAATTTTTGAGAAGAAAAATTAATTGAAAAGATTGTGTCCAAAATTTTGACAAAATCAATTCAAAAGATTGAAAATCAATTATTTTTTTAAAAAAAAGAGAAAGATTTTGATAATTAATTGAAAATCAATTTAGAAAATTTTGAGAATCATTTCAAAATCAATTAAAAATTTTGAAGATCAATTTGATAAATTGAGAATCAATTTAAAAAATTTTGAAAATCAATTTGAGAAATTGAGAATCAATTTGATTTAATTGAAGATTTGTTTTAATCATAAATATTTGAAAAAGATTACAATTGATTTTTGACAAATTAAAATTTTTTTGATTGAGATCAATTTGAATTTAGTTGATGATATGTTTTATTTGGAAGGAGTTATCAACTTCTTTTTTTTTAAGATTGAAAATTAATTAAAAAAGAAATTGATAATCAATTGAAAATCAAGTAAAATTTTTTGAATCAATTAAAGAGGATCGAGAATGATTTTGATTGAGTTGAGAATATTTTTTATTGCATTTTTTTGATTCAAATCAAAAATTCTTTGGAAATGATTATCCTCTTTTTGAAATAATTAAAATCAATTCAAATTTTGATAATCAATTCAAAAGATTGGAAATCAATTCATTTTTTTTTAGAATCAATTTGATTTAATCGAGGATTTTCTTTTAAAATCAAAAATATTTGAAAAGATGCTATCATTATTTTGAAAAGATTTGAAATTGATTTTTAATGATTTTTTCTTAACTTAACTTCTACTATAAATAGAGGTTTTCCCTCACTATGAAAAAAGGGGGAGAGAGACAATTTCGAAAACACAATTTTAATTTCAAAGACACAATTTTTGAAGAAGCAATTTCTTTGAGAAAGGGAACGTGTGTGAAAACACTGGTGCTCAATACTCCGTTACCATTTTTTTATTTCTCGATTTATGTGCCTAGTATTCAAACTCCAACGTCCTCTGTTATTTTTTTCCCTTTCTCGATTTTTGTGCCTAGCTTCAAGTTCGTTCAGCACTTCAGTCTGTTACACTGCTTCTTGTTGCATCCGGTTTGTTTTTTTTATTTAATTTATTTATTTATTTTTAACTTTCCTTTTTATTATTATTAATAAATAATTAAATAATAATTTAAAATGTAGTTATTTTTTATTGTTATCTAAGATTGGTTGTGTTTTAGTGACTCAATTTTTCTCACCCAACTTTAATATTTGTGGTGAGATCTTTTGGACTTCTTCTCCGCACCAAAAATAAATATATAAAAATAATTTTATTTCAATAATAATAAATTAAAAATGTAGATTTTTTTTAATTGTTGTTCTAAAATTTGTTGTGTTTTAGTAAGTCCATTTTTCTCTCCAAAATTCAGTGGAGAGATCTCTCAAACTTCCTCTCCGCACAAAAATATGTACACATAAAAAATAATTTTTTATATATAAATAAATTATAAAAATTAGAAGAAAAAATTGTTTTTTTTAGATAAAAATTAAATATATTTTATTAATTAAGTCTTAACAAAATGTGTTTTGGAAATCCACCTTCTATGTCTTAAATGACAAGATCTTGTGCATATTTCCTCTCTGCATCAAACATTTTTGTAAGAAAATTAAAAAAACATTAAAAGTTAATTGAGAACTACGTAGCCTTGATTCCTCATTTTATGAGGGTACGTAGGACCAGGGGTGTGAGACCCGCAATTTCTCCCAATTCATTTTAATATTTTATTTTATTTAAATCACAATTATTTTAAGAATAATTTAATAATAATTGTCTTTGGTTGATTTTTAGTATATATATATATATATATATATATATACAGCGGTAATATATATATATATATAATAATTATAATTTTGTGTAATAAATTAGAAAAAAATAATTTTCAGTGTGAGATTTTATTTAATAAATATTTTTAAAATTGTATTGAAATAATTTTAAGGTTTTGACAGAAAAGTGAATTTTTGGGTTATAGAGCTATAACTTCAAAAATTCATATCTTTTTAACCGTAAGTTCGAAAAATACGAATTTTATACGAAAACGATCGTATTGAAATGTAGTATTTTAATATGTAAAAATAAAATTTTTATTTTGACATTTACAAAAAAAGTACTGTACAGTAGGTAGAAAAACGAATTTTGGTACTTTTAACTAAAAAAAATTATTTTGGAGCATAAAATAATTAATTGGACTAAAAAAAATATTTTATTGGTATATTAAAATATTTTTATTGATGCTGGATGGCTGCACAGTGTTGGAAACCAACAAGCGGCTCAAAATAGTCTAGAGGGGGGGTGAATAGAATTTTGAAGCCTTAATACAAATATTTCGATTACCAAAGAGAATGGATTTGAGAAAATAAATTTTCTTACAAAAATGTACTGGTTAATCGATTAATTTCAGTATTAATCGATTAATAATTTCAGTATTAATCGATTAATGCCGAAGCTTACTTTCAAACTAATCGATTAACTAAAGCGTTACTCGATTAATGCCGAAAGCAACTTAAAAATTAATCGATTAACAATCGATTTACTCGATTAATAAGAACAGTATCTGATGCAATTTCAGTTTTAATCCAAATTCAATGGAGATTACAACGCCTTGATGCACCAACAAATGATGAATGAATGATTGAACAATATCAAGTAAATTTACCAAGCCAATTTAGGTTAATTAACAAGGAATTGAAAAACCCCAAATTAAACCTAATTCAATTGTTCTTGGTTAATGAAAACTAGAAGAAATAAAAGCAAGGAAGACAAGATTTTATCCTGGTTCACTCTCTACCACTGAGAGCTACTCCAGTCCCCTTTATCAAAAGATAAAGAGTTTCTACTAGATACTTCAATTGTTAGAATACAATGTTAAGATGCAACTCTCACTAGTTATCCTATCTTAACCCCTTCAAAGAGAGTACCAATCTCTTTGATATTCTACCCAATTGAATCCGTATCTTGTCCTCTTGAATTTGTTGAAGGATGCTCTCCAACCAAATTCCTTTTCCAATTGCTTTGAGATTCTTCAAAGTCTTGAATTGTGAATTCTTCACTTCTTTGTTGAAAGCTTGAATGTGACAACCTTCTCGTTGTGAATTGCTTCAACACAAAACTAAAAAACTAGAAAACTAGAAAACATGAATTTCAATAGAACTTAGAATATTGAAAGATCATGAGTGAAGAAAATTGAAAGTTGTTGAATCTTGATATCACAATAGGAAAGTAGTAATAGCTCTTGAAAATCTGAAAGTATGTTTCTCTATATGAAAATTATGAAAGAGTGTGTAACCTTGTCAAAGTAGAAATGAAGTCTTTTTAAACAAAATATTATTTTTCAGAAACAACAGCAATTAATCGATTAAGGTAAACACACTAATCGATTAACCTGTGTTAATTCGTGCTAATCGATTAACGTGTAACACACTACTCGATTAACCTTTATTAACACAATCAATGCTGTACAGTTATTTGAGTTAATCGATTAAGCCTTACGTGCTAATCGATTAACCATTGTAAAAAGTGATTAAAAATAAAGCTTTTCAAATATACTTTGACAAATACTTTATTTAGAGCTATTATATCAAGATTAATCTTTGTTCATCATTAATCAAACAATATTATAAATCTAATTGAGATTCCTAATCCTAAAGCTACCACCCACTCTCATGATATGCAAAAATAAAATATTACATTGATTAGAAATAAAATAAACCTATTCTAATCTTCATGAGTGGTGCTTGCTTTGTTGAATGTTGTTGCTTGGCATAAGGTTGTTAATCATCAAAACATCAAAACTCTACAAATTCCCCCTTTTTGATGATGACAAACCTTCTTTACAATTAAGCACTAAGTTTTTAAATACTCCCCATAAATGTAATACACTTAGGAATAATATCTAAAAACTTATCCTACAAAAACAACATCAACAAACATTTTCTCCCCCTTTTGGCATCATTAAAAAGTATAGAAGTTTTAAAAAAAAAATTTCTTTGCCAAAAGTTGGAGGTAAGTGCGAACAATTGCATATATATATATATGAATAAGCACTAAATAGCATAATAGAAATAATGCAATAACAAAAAAAAATATAAAGGTGGCCATAACCAAGACCATAATGAAACCACATTTGCATCATAAGTATGTGGTGGACTCGGCCTAGCCGAGGCCCCTTAGACTACCTCGCCAAAGTCCTAAGGACCCTTCAGGAAGCCTTCTAAGCGCTTGGCCGAGCTCAATGCTCAACGGCCGAACAGACGCCAGGTGCGGGCCGATCTCACTCTCCGACACCCTCCCAAGTCCGACACCTTCTTAAGTCCGACACCTAGGACCTGATGACGTCTCCCTTCTTATCCACAAGGACAGCTCACCACCTTATCCGCAAGGACAACCTATCCACTCATAGCTCAGTACAGGCTGGCCCTACTTGGGCCTAAAACAAGCCCATTAGGGCAACCAGCTCCCCCCTATAAGTAGCTCCGTACTACATGGGGCTCAGGTACGTCCTCTAACCTTAATTGCCACCCTCACACACCAGTGATTAGGGTTACTCCTTGGCTCTCTCCCTAGGCCACTTGAGGACTCCCACCAAACATCACATATCAACCCTAGACAGAGGCTCCTTCGAAGGTCTTCTCCTACCCTTGGAGGTCCTCACCGTCTAGGACATCACATTGGCGCCGTCTGTGGGAAGAGATAAACTTCAACCCCACCCAGAAGATTCTACCATGTCTGAAGCGCAGCCAGATCAGAAGAGGAGGAGGGAGCTGTTGGAAACCAACAAGCGGGCTAAGCAAATACTAGAGGGGGGGTGAATAGTATTTTGAAGCACTAATACCAAATATTTCGATTGATAATTGAAGAATGGAGCTAAGACTGAATTTTCTGGAATCAGACACAAAAGACTCGAGTCTTTTGTGAAATACTCGAGTTTTTCAGTGATGAACAACTCGAGTCTTTTCTGAAATACTCGAGTTTTTCCTATCAGATAGCAGAAAAACCAGAAACGAAAATTCAGCAATTTAACTCAAATCAATTCAATAATAAACAGGAACTTATCCAACAGAATAGCAAGCAATCTAAATAACTTTTAAACACAAAGATTCCTTGAACTTGCTACCTAATTGTATAAATCCTAATTGATTGAAATGACTTAAGTCTATTGAGCTAGAAAGTAGATTAAAATCAATAAACCAACACTCAAGCAATTTTATCCTGGTTCACTCCAACAATGAGCTACATCCAGTCCTCCTAATCACTTAGGAGTTTCTACTAATAATCAAATTGTTAGAAATTACAAAGGATTGCTTGAGAATGGCCTCACTCAACCTAACCCTTTCAAGAGTGTACCAAACTCTTGATTTCTACCCCAATTTGATTCCGGTGATTGAATAACTCTTCACAAAGCTTCCTTGAACTCCCTTCAAGAAACTCCACCGGGCTAGGAACCTCCTAGTCTTGTGCTTGAGAACCTCTCAAGACTTCCAACACCCTAAGCCACTTAGGGTTTGCTTGGGAACAATCCAAGACTTTGAATAATCAAGCTTTTTGTATGTGTATTACTAATCTCACAATGGATTAGCACAAATAAGCACAGCTCAATGTAAGAATTGAGGCCTAAAACTCAACTTGGAATAAAATGACAATATGAGTGAGAAGTTGAGCTTTTTGGGAATTAACACTTGAGAAGAGGAAATTATGAAAGCTTGTAATCAATGATGTGTTGTTGTCTTGTTTGTTCTTGCACAAATTCAAAGAGAAATTTTACAATAAGGTTCTGAATTCTCTCTTGGGGTTGGATGAGACTCAAATGCCCTCAATTGGGTTTTTGAGTCTCTCCAACGTTCATTTTTGCTGACTGGACAAAAATACTCGAGTCTTTTGGTAAATACTCGAGTCTTTTTGGTCGGTCACGAGTGAATTGGTGCACGAACCAGACTAACGGTCATATTTGCTGACCTGGCACAAATACTCGAGTTTTTCTATAAATACTCGAGTATATACTCGAGTCTTTATCAAAATACTCGAGTATTTTGATCAGATATGGGAAAAATTATTTTTCAATTTTATTTTTCCTCTCAAGTATTAATTTTTGGTCAATCTCAACTTAATAAACATATAAAAGATTATTCCTAGAAGAGACTAACTATTTCTACCCACTCTCAACCACTCTCAACATAAATTAGAAATTTACAATTAATATTTGATTGAGAATGATTGGGCACTTGTCTTCTTTTCTTGACTTCTTGTTGATGTTGATGTTGCAATATCTTCAAGGCATGATTTGTTAATTATTTTGTCATCATCAAAACATAATCCACCTAATTAGGAGCATTGAATTCACAATCTCCCCCTTTTTGGTGATGACAAAATAATTAACACTTGATCCATTTGTTGAGCTTGATCCACTTGGAGATGCAACTCCCCCTCACTATATGATACTTTTCACCTATCTAAAATTTCAGCTTGAGCAAGATGTTATGACAATTTAATTTTAGCACCAAGCCTATGGTATTCGAGTATTTAACAATTATCAGAGTATATACCATAATTAGAGATTTTAGGTGCAACAATATCAAGACAAGTGTATAATATCTCTCCCCCTTTTTGTCATACGCCAAAAAGATGTAACAATTTAAAAAAAAATATCAAGGGAGGAGAGGTGCATAATTGGAAAACCCCATAACCAACTATGCAAAAAAATAGACTTAATAATAAACATAAGGAGCTCCCCCTGAAGCGTTGCACAAACATCAGAATGAAAACCAAATTCATTAACATAAAAACATCATAAAAGGTCCAAATCAAAGGTGCAATAATAAACCCAAAGTCTCAAAACACCAAGTTCTCAAAGTACAGAAAATGCAACAAGATCAACATGATGAAAACATAATGAAAACTAAAATAGAAAATCCATAAGCAGCAACATCAAAACATGGAAGGAGCTGGATCATCTGGAGGAGGATAAAATCGAGAGAAGGCCGCCATCATCTCATCAAACCGGCGGTGCATCTCCCCTGACTGCTGGTCCAGGCGGGCATTAATCTGGGCCGAGTGCTGATCCAAATGAGAATAAAACATGGCAGACTCTGCACTCATCCTAGTGTCTAAGCTAACAAAATCATCACGCTGGCTGTCCAAAGCATGCACAAGGGAGTCCATTCTCCCATCTAAAGTGTCCAGACGTGTGATCACATTCTCTCTCCAGCCCGAGTTGTCAAACCCAGATTGAGATCCAGCGAAGTCATCAAAGTTAATCTGATCAATAGGATCCCCTTCTTCAGCCTGGGCAAATGCAGCAGCTTCCTCTTCCATCTGATGGGCATCCATCCCTTGTTGAGCTGCCACATTTGCAACCCTCTCTAGCTCAGCAATATCAGATCGGTACAAGTATTGGCCAGAGGGTTCATGGAATGCCATGTCCTGGTGACTCAAGGTGCCTTTGTTGAGGCAATGCTGGTTCACATGAAGAGTCTTTTTCTCTTCATTGCGTGGGATAGGCACCTTGAAGTAACTCAACAGATAACAAACATGCATGGCATAGGGCAGGGTTTTTGGGTGTTTAGACTTAGCAGCAAGGAGCATTCTATCCAAAATTATGCGACTCCAGTTCAGCTTCTCATTGTTCAGGATGGCACTAAGAAGCCTAAGTTCATTGTTTGTGGGTTTGGCATAATTGGGTGAGGTTTGAGGCACTAATTGATGACAAACAATATAATGCAACACCCTAGATTGGACAGTCATGTATGAGGAATGCTTAACTCCTTCGGTCCATACACGATCGGGGCGCAAACAACTTTGAAAAATGCCGTCCGCATCGGCCTTTAGAGAATTGTCCCCGTGACGTGTTGTCCCAAAAGCTACAAAGAGGTCCTTAGTGCTAATTTTAAAACGAACACCCTCAACCATTGTTTCTATGACATTGTCCTTTAGCCTAAGGTTTGCATAGAATGTTCTAACTAACCTAGGATATATAGGTCCATGAAATTCCAGAAATTGAATCAGTTTCTGATATCTAAGGTTAGTAACAAAATGGAAACCCTTACTCTCAAGGAAAGTACTATTGATCCATGTGATTACGCCGAATTCTCTGGTGGCAAAGCCTTCCATCCTTTCCAAGCGTTCATCCTCTTGATAGTAGTCGGAAATGTCCTCCTCGGAAGATGAGTCAGCAATCCTTACTCTCTTTCCTTTGCCAGATGAAGAAGCCATAGATGAAATGATGTGAAAATTGGAGTTTTGGAAATTCGGGTTTTAAAAGGGGGTGACGGATTTGAGGTTGAAAAGAGGTGAAATTTGTTGAAATAAAGGTAGAAAAGTGATTAGAGGATGTAAAACTAGTAAGATTTGGCAAAAATTTGAGTAAAATCGGAGTTTTGAGGAGAGAGATATGAGAAAACCGAGAGAGAAGAGAAAGGGGTTCGTGAAACTCGAGTTTGTGGGGGCTGAAGTATATATGAACTCGCCAAAATACTCGAGTATATTCAACAAAACTCGAGTTGTTCGTTGACAAATACTCGAGTTTTTGAGAATATACTCGAGTCGTTCGTGACTCAGCCCAGATTTCCCCATAAAACTCGAGTAAAAATTGAAAAACTCGAGTTTGGTCCGAAAGTTCAAATTTCAGGAAAACGCAAAACACTCGAGTTTTTGAAAAATACTCGAGTTTGGTCTGAAAGTTCAAAAATTGGGGGTTTCGAAAGACTCGAGTGTTTTAAAAAAAAACTCGAGTATTTTAATAAAGACTCGAGTGTTTTGAGAAACACTCGAGTATTTTTATCAGACCCTGATTAAAAACTTTTTCAATTTAAAACTGATTTAATTTTGAATTAAAATACTCGAGTGTTTTTGGAAAAACTCGAGTATTTTGACAGAACAGAAAGTAAAAACTCAGTTTTAAAAGACCAAACACAAATCAAACACAAATGCTTCACTACCAACTTGGAATACAGTACAGAATCACACACAATTAATATATACAATTTCAAATATCATCAAGGACAATTTAACTAAGAATCAATAACACATTAGAGTAAGACTAATATGGTGATTTTCCAAAAATGACACACAATGCAATTAGCCTATATTAGCTTCATCTAAAATACCAAGTTCTCTCCTAATATGATAAAAGGTGTCCCTTGGTAGAGGTTTTGTAAAAATGTCGGCTAATTGATTTGTGGTACTAACAAATTCAATTGTGCAATCACCCTTTTGTACATGATCTCTTAAAAAATGATGTCTTATTTCAATATGTTTAGTTCTTGAGTGATACACCGGATTCTTAGTCAAATTGATTGCACTCGTGTTATCGCATCTAATCGGAATATTTTCAAGTTTCAAACCAAAATCCGATAATTGTTGTTTCATCCATAACAGTTGAGCACAACAACTACCGGTTGCGATATATTCCGCTTCGGCGGTAGAAAGAGCGACACAAGCTTGCTTTTTAGAAAACCATGACACCAATGAACTTCCCAAGAAATGGCAAGTACCACTGGTGCTTTTGCGATCAAGCTTGCATCCGGCGAAGTCGGAATCCGAGTAACCAACTAGACTAAGATTGGCATCAGCAGGATACCATAAACCAGTGTTAATTGTTCCTTTTAGATACTTAAATATATGTTTAACTGCGGATAGGTGAGATTCTTTAGGATTAGCTTGAAATCTAGCACACATGCATACACTAAACATAATATCCGGTCTAGATGCAGTGAGATATAGGAGACTACCTATCATACCCCTATACTTACTAACATCAACCGGTGTACCTTGTTCATCCTTATCTAGGTAGCATGATGTGCTCATTGGAGTGTAGGCTTCCTTGCACTTGTCCAATCCGAATTTTTCAAGGAGTTCTTTGCAATATTTCCCCTGATGCACAAATATCCCCTCCTTGACTTGCTTTATTTGTAAGCCTAGGAAGAACTTGAGTTCTCCCATCATTGACATTTCAAATTCCTTTTTCATCAAATTTGAAAACTTTCTACAAAGAGACACGTTAGTAGCACCGAAAATGATATCATCAACATAGATTTGTACTAACAAAATGTCATCCTTGGTTTTATAAATAAATAATGTATTATCAACCTTCCCTCTTTGAAACTTGTTTTCTAATAGAAAGGAACTCAATCGATCATACCAAGCTCTAGGAGCTTGTTTCAATCCATAGAGTGCCTTTTTCAATTTATAAACATGGTTTGGAAATTCACTATTTTCAAAACCGGGGGGTTGTTTGACATACACTTCTTCATTTATAAAACCATTCAAGAAAGCACTTTTAACATCCATTTGATATAAAGTGAATTTCATGATTGAAGCATAAGCAAGTAAAATTCGGATTGCTTCAAGACGTGCAACCGGAGCAAAGGTCTCATCATAATCGATACCTTCCTCTTGGTTGTACCCTTGAGCTACTAGTCTAGCTTTGTTTCTTATAATCAACCCGGATTCATCAAGTTTGTTTCTATAAATCCATTTAGTACCAATTATGGTATGATCATCGGGTTTAGGGACTAGATCCCAAACTTCATTTCTTTCAAATTGGTTTAATTCTTCTTGCATAGCAAGAACCCAATGATCATCCTCAATGGCCTTTTTAATTGAATCGGGTTCAATTTGAGAAACAAATGAGACATAGTGGCAAATGTTTTGAATAGACCTACGAGTAAGTACTCCCTTTGACATATCTCCTATGACTTTGTCTATAGGATGAGCCTTGACCGATTTCCAAGTTGGAGGAAGTTCTTCCCTTACTTCTCCTTCATCAACTTTTGAATTCTCTCTCTCTTTTTCTTCTTTTGAAAAGACAATGCCATCTTCACTAGCATCACATAAAACACTATCTTCTTTTGAAGACTCATTAAAAACCACATGAATTGATTCCTCAATAGTTAAAGTTATTTTATTGAAAATTCTATAAGCTTTACTATGAGAAGAATAGCCTAAAAATATGCCTTCATCGGATTTGGAATCAAACTTGCCAATGTGTTCTTTTCCATTATTTAAAACAAAAACTTGGCATCCGAAGACATGAAAATGAGATATATTTGGCTTTCTTCCCTTGTAAAGTTCATAGGGGGTTTTATCCAAAGAGGGCCTTATCAAAATACGATTTAAAGCATAACAAGCCGTATAGACGGCATCGGCCCAAAAATATTGAGGTACTTGAGAATCATTTAACCTGGTTCTAGCAAGTTCCTCTAGCACCCTATTTTTCCGCTCTACCACTCCGTTTTGTTCCGGAGTTCTTGGTGCGGAGAATTGGTGCTCAATACCATTTTTAGCACAAAATCTATCAAATTTGTGGTTTTCAAATTCTCCACCATGATCGGTACGAATAATAATTACTTTTTGATTTACTTGGTTTTGCAAAAGTTTGACATGATGTTTAAAAGATTTGTAGGTCTCACTCTTAGTAGTTAAAAATAAAGTCCAAGTAAACCTAGAGAAGTCATCAACAATCACCAATGCATAATAGTTGCCACCAAAGCTTTTTATTTGTGATGGTCCAAACAAGTCCATATGAAGCATTTCTAATGGCCTTGATGTGGACATAACCATTTTTGATCCAAAGGTGTTTTTAGTTTGTTTACATTTCTTGCAAGGGGAACAAACACCTTCAATAGAAAAATTTAGCTTTGGTAAACCAACTACTAGATCTTTAGATTGAATTTTCTTCAATTGGTTTACATTTATATGAGCGGTCCTACGATGCCATAACCAAGTGTCATTTTCTTTGCTCACTAAACAAGTAGAGACCAAAGAAGTGACTTTGTTCAAATCAACTAAGTAAGTATTATTTGACCTTCTACTAACAAATTTGATTGATTCATCTTTGTCACTTTTAATGAGGCAATGGGTAGAGGTAAAAACTACATGATTACCAACATCACATAATTGGCTTATGCTCAAGAGATTATGTTCTAATCCTTGAACATAGAGCACATTATCAATAATCAAGTTTGAAGAGTTTCCGATTTTACCAATACCAAGGATTTTGCCTTTGTTGTTGTCCCCATAAGTGACATAACCCTTTTCCTTTGGAGTAAGCTCAATGAAGTGCCGCTTATCTCCCGTCATGTGCTTCGAACATCCACTATCAAGATACCACAATTGTTTTCCCGTTCGAAGGCACACCTACAATATGAAATCACTTGTTCACTTTGGGTACCCAAACAATGTTGGGTCCCTTAGGGTTAGTGTTGGGACTTTCTCCCTTCTTAATCCACATATAAGTGCCCTTTTTCATTTCAAACTTCTTAATGTGGCACTCAATGTTGATATGTCCAACCTTTCCACAATAAGTACAAGTTGGTCTCTTTGATGAATTTTTCTTAGAAAATGTTCCAACCACCTTGTACTTTTTGTCCTTTTTATGAACATATCCTAAACCGGTTTTGTTGTGATTATGTCTTTGAGAGTTCAACAATCGGTTGAGGTTTCTATCACTATGTGAGATTGTGAGTTTGTTTTTCAACTCTTTCACTTCTTTTTCAAGATCATCACATCTCTCACATGAAGTGATAATTTCCTCATGATTTGCACAATCACTTTGATGACTAGAATTAATAAGTTCCAAGGATTCATTTTGAAGTTTCAACTCATTTATAGATTTTTGCAATTCATCAATTTCATGTTGAAACTCCAAAATTTTCTTTCCTTTTTCCTTATTGATTTTAGCAAGCCTTTTAAATTGAATTAACATTTCATTGTAAGCTTCTTGCAAATCATCATATGAAATGGAGTTTGAAGATGAACAAGAAGAGCTAGAGGTTACCTCATCATCACTTTCACTCATGCCATGATTAGCTCTTGATGAGGACTCATGATTGTTCTTGGCCATGAGACAAAGGTTTGCATTTTCATCACCGGAGCTACTTGAAGATGATTCATTGCTCTTCTCCGGTGCATCCCAAACAATGTATGCACGCTTCCCTTTGGTCTCTTGGGTCTTCTTGTCATTCTTCTTCAAGAATGTGGCACATTCCATTCTTATGTGACCAACCCCTCCACATTCATGATACTTAACTCCATCATTGGTACTCTTTTCTCTTTGTTTGGAGTCTTTGGTTCTCTTGAAATTGGATGAAGATCCACCTTTCTTACCTTTGAAAAATTTGTTGAATCTTTTCACAAACATCCCAAATTCTTCTTGATTTGATTCACCATCGGAATCTCCACTTGTAGAGCATTCTTCAACTTCTTTTGTAGCTTTGGTTGAAGCTTTGAGTGCTATGCTCTTTTTCTTTTTGTCCGCTTCCTCATGCATCCCAAGTCTTGTAAGTTCCATCTCATGCTCTTGGAGTTTGCCAAACAAAGTGGCTAAGTCCATGCTATTTATGTCTCTTGATTCCTTGATGGCGGTTACCTTGGGTTGCCAACTCCTATCAAGACATCTTAGAATTTTGTTAGTAGTTTCACCATTGCGAAATACTTTTCCCAAGGAAATCAAATGATTAATTATGTGAGAGAATCGCTTTTGCAAGTCACTAATAGTTTCATTTGGCAACATGTGGAACAATTCATATTCGTGTGTTAGAGAATTCAATCTTGCCTCTCTAACCTCACTTGTTCCCTCATGTGTGACTTGCAAAGTATCCCACATTTCTTTTGCCGATTTACATTGGGAAACTCTATAAAATTCATCATGGGATAGAGCCGAAAAGATGATGTTTTTAGCTTTTAAATCAAATGAGACTTTTCTCTTTTCATCATCATTCCAACTACTCCTTGGAATTTCAACAATTTCATCATTTATTTTCTTTTTGGGAATGAAAGGACCATTTTCAATTGCATCCCAAATATCCATATCAATTGCTTCAATAAAAACTTTCATGCGAGTTTTCCAATAAACATATCCTTCACCATTAAATAGTGGAGGACGGTTTAGTGAAGCTCCTTCTCCACCAAAGTTATTGCAAGAGCCCATTAAGTTTCCAAAAGGATCTTTTTCGAAAAAGTTGTTACACTCGATCTTTCGACCGAGCTCTGATACCACTTGTTGGAAACCAACAAGCGGGCTAAGCAAATACTAGAGGGGGGTGAATAGTATTTTGAAGCACTAATACCAAATATTTCGATTGATAATTGAAGAATGGAGCTAAGACTGAATTTTCTGGAATCAGACACAAAAGACTCGAGTCTTTTGTGAAATACCCGAGTTTTTCAGTGATGAACAACTCGAGTCTTTTCTGAAATACTCGTGTTTTTCCTATCAGATAGCAGAAAAACCAGAAACGAAAATTCAGCAATTTAACTCAAATCAATTCAATAATAAACAGGAACTTATCCAACAGAATAGCAAGCAATCTAAATAACTTTTAAACACAAAGATTCCTTGAACTTGCTACCTAATTGTATAAATCCTAATTGATTGAAATGACTTAAGTCTATTGAGCTAGAAAGTAGATTAAAAGCAATAAACCAACACTCAAGCAATTTTATCCTGGTTCACTCCAACAATGAGCTACATCTAGTCCTCCTAATCACTTAGGAGTTTCTACTAATAATCAAATTGTTAGAAATTACAAAGGATTGCTTGAGAATGGCCTCACTCAACCTAACCCTTTCAAGAGTGTACCAAACTCTTGATTTCTACCCCAATTTGATTCCGGTGATTGAAGAACTCTTCACAAAGCTTCCTTGAACTCCCTTCAAGAAACTCCACCGGGCTAGGAACCTCCTAGTCTTGTGCTTGAGAACCTCTCAAGACTTCCAACACCCTAAGCCACTTAGGGTTTGCTTGGGAACAATCCAAGACTTTGAATAATCAAGCTTTTTGTATGTGTATTACTAATCTCACAATGGATTAGCACAAATAAGCACAGCTCAATGTAAGAATTGAGGCCTAAAACTCAACTTGGAATAAAATGACAATATGAGTGAGAAGTTGAGCTTTTTGGGAATTAACACTTGAGAAGAGGAAATTATGAAAGCTTGTAATCAATGATGTGTTGTTGTCTTGTTTGTTCTTGCACAAATTCAAAGAGAAATTTTACAATAAGGTTCTGAATTCTCTCTTGGGGTTGGATGAGACTCAAATGCCCTCAATTGGGTTTTTGAGTCTCTCCAACGTTCATTTTTGCTGACTGGACAAAAATACTCGAGTCTTTTGGTAAATACTCGAGTCTTTTTGGTCGGTCACGAGTGAATTGGTGCACGAACCAGACTAACGGTCATATTTGCTAATCTGGCACAAATACTCGAGTTTTTCTATAAATACTCGAGTATTTTGATCAGATATGGGAAAAATTATTTTTCAATTTTATTTTTCCTCTCAAGTATTAATTTTTGGTCAATCTCAACTTAATAAACATATAAAAGATTATTCCTAGAAGAGACTAACTATTTCTACCCACTCTCAACCACTCTCAACATAAATTAGAAATTTACAATTAATATTTGATTGAGAATGATTGGGCACTTGTCTTCTTTTCTTGACTTCTTGTTGATGTTGATGTTGCAATATCTTCAAGGCATGATTTGTTAATTATTTTGTCATCATCAAAACATAATCCACCTAATTAGGAGCATTGAATTCACAGGAGCACCCAGGGAGAATCCCGTCAACCGGGGACCTGCAATCACATCTTGAGGTTGACAGGGCAGCTAGGCCCCCACCACCCCCACCTCCTCCTCCACCGTCACTATCGTCCCATCAGAGTTGGCCTGTGCCGCATCCTGCCAAACCAGCCACTGTCCAAGCCTCAGCCCCCGACGGACCCCAACAACAACCAAGGAATTTTGTTGTGCCAGATCTGGTTGAGACGCCGGAAAATTTCCGGGTGGAAACCATCTCTGGAGGTTTCGCCGGTGGCGGCGAGAAGAAGGTGGAAAGGAAAAAGTACGTTCAGCAAGTATTAGCTGTCCGCCACAAGCCTATTTGTAAAAAACCATCTCGGAACATCCCCATCAGTTTTTCTGATGAGGATCTAGGAGATATCATCCCGGATCACAATGATCCGATGGTAATCGCGGCGATGATCGGCAACTTCAAAATCGCCCGAGTTCTCGTCGACCAAGGGAGCTCGGCGGACATTCTGTTTCTTCACACATTTCAAGCTTTGAAACTAACGTCCGCCGACCTCGCATATTTTGAAGGGCACCTTACCAGCTTCACGGGCGGAGCGATACGCCCCCTTGGAGCCATCCTCCTCCCGGTAACCTTGGGCAAACTGCCTTCGGCCCGAACGGAGATTATCAAGTTTTTAGTGGTTGATTCTGAATCCCCATACAATGTGATACTGGGACGAACTTGCCTGCAAGCCTTCGGGGCAGTCGTCTCAACAGTTCACTTAGCAATGAAATTCGTCGGTTCGGATGACAACCTTGTCACCGTAAAAGCTGACCAGCTCAAAGCCCGACTCTGCTATAACGCGAGTTTACGGGAAGATAAGAAAAAGCAAGAAGAACTCTCGGGTCCGACATTAGCTAAAGGGAAGGTCCTTTTGGCCGAATTGGATGTTTGAGCTGAACAGGACGATCTCAGACCGTCTCCGCAAGGAGAATGGTTGGTAATTCCTATTGATCCTGCTGACCCCAGCAGAACGGTCAAAGTGGGTGCCGACCTACCTAAGGAGATCCAGGATGAGATCATCGCACTGTTGCGAGCTAATTTGGATCTGTTTGCCTGGACCTCGGCCGACATGCCGGGGATCGACCCGAACTTTATCTGTCACAAGCTCAGTGTAGATCCAAAGGCAAGGCCAGTAGCGCAGAAGATGAGAAGGGTTGGGACCGAGAAAGCAAGAGTTATCCAAGAAAAGGTGTCCGAGTTGCTCGAAGACGGGTTTATAAAAAAAGTCCCATATGCCGAATGGGTGGTAAACACGGTCCTGGTTAAAAAGGCAAACGGCAGTTGGAGGATGTGTGTGGATTACACCGACCTCAACAAAGCCTGCCCCAAGGACCAATATCCGCTGCCGATCATCGACCAGCTCGTCGACAACTCGGCAGGCTACCAATTATTGTCATTCACTGATGCATATTCGGGATACAATCAGATCCCTATGTATCCCCCTGATCAAGACAAGACCACATTCACGACCGAAAAGGCAACTTACTGTTACACTGTCATGCCTTTCGGCCTGAAGAATGCTGGTGCAACCTATCAGAGGATGATGAACAAAGTTTTCGATGGGATTATTGGCACCACCATGGAGGTCTATATCGACGACATGATTACAAAGAGCAAGAAAAGAGAATACCATGTCCAGGATCTCACCATGGTTCTGGAAAGGGTAAGAGCACATAGGATGAGGTTGAATCCAGAGAAGTGTACCTTCAGAGTCCCCGCTGGTGCTTTCCTCGGATTCATGCTCTCCGAGAGAGGAATCGAAGCAAACCCCGACAAATGCCGTGCTATACTAGAAATGAAGAGCCCTGCCGACCTCAGAGGGGTGCAACAATTAACTGGCAGGATGGCGGCATTGTCTAGATTCCTTCCTCAAGCTGCTAAAAAGGCCTTACCCTGGTACCAACTTTTGAAAAAAGGTACAACTTTTAACTGGGATCAGGACTGTGAAGCCTCTTTCCTTGCGCTTAAGGAATATCTTTCTTCCCCTCCTGTTCTCTCCAGCCCTCGAGAGGGGGAGAACCTCTTTATTTATCTTTCTGTTGGGGATTCCGCCCTCAGCTCGGTTCTGGTTTGAGACGAGGGCCGAAGTGAGTTCCCCGTTTATTTCATAAGCCGAGCTCTCCAAGGTCCTGAGCTCCGGTATTCCAAGATTGATAAATTCGCATTCTGTCTCATCCTGGCTGCACGGCGGCTACGACAATATTTTCAAAGCCACCCTATTGTCGTAAGAACTACCCAGCCCATTAAACAAGTTTTGCAAAAACCCGACCTCGCGGGGAGAATGATGGCCTGGGCAATCGAATTGTCCGAGTTCGACATCTCCTATGAACCGAGGAAGGCGATCAAGTCGCAAGTATTAGCAGATTTTGTGTCCGAGTTTACAGAGCCCCACCAAAGCTCTAGCTCGGATATTTGGGTAATATATGTTGATGGGTCGAGCAATCAAAAGGGTGCAGGAACTGGTGTTATTTTGGAAAATGCGGAAGGGCTCAGCATCGAATACTCCCTGAAATTCGAGTTTTGAACTTCGAATAATCAGGCCGAGTACGAGGCAGTCATTGCCGGCCTCCGTATGGCCAAAGAGCTCGGTGCAACCGAAGTCCAGGTCATGAGCGATTCCCAGTTGGTGGTTTCCCAAGTTGTTGGAGACTACCAAGCCAAAGAGCCTATCCTGCAGAAATACCTTGACAAAGTTAAATCCCTGGCTCTTGATTTTGCCAAATTTTCCATCACTCACATCCCCCGCACTTCAAACTCCTGAGCCGATGTGCTTTCCAAGTTGGCAAGCACAAAAAGCGGAGGGAACAATAAAAGCCTTATCCAAGAACAAATCGCGACTCCAAGTGTAGTAATGGCCGTTTCTGTATCGCCGAACTGGATGCATCCGATTAGGGCATACCTCAAACATGGAATACTCCCTGCCGATCAAAAGGAAGCATAGAAACTTAAGAGAAAGGCAGCTGAGTATGTCGTTATGGATGGAGTCCTTTATAGAAGAGGAATGTCATCCCCACTCCTCCGATGTCTTACCTCCGAGGAAGCTCAAGAGACCTTGAACGAGGTCCATGGAGGAATGGGGAGCCACCATGTCGGAGGAAAATCCTTGGAAAGAAAGATACTAAGGGCCGGATATTTTTGGCCGACCTTAGTTATGGACTCCGTTGACCATGTTCGACGATGTCCTCAATGCCAATTCTTCAGCGATGTTTACCAGAAACCGTCCGAGGATCTCCACTCTTTAGCCTCCCCCTGGCCTTTCAGTATGTGGGGGATGGACATTGTGGGACAGTTCCCAACGGCCCCAGGCCAGCTAAAATTCATCGTGGTAGCAATAGACTACTTCACCAAATGGATCGAAGCTGAACCCCTAGCAACCATCACTTCGGCAAGAATCCAGAAATTTTTTATGAAACAAATCATCTCCCGTTTCGGCCTTCCTCTCACATTAATAACCGACAATGGTAGCCAATTCGCTGCTAATAACTTCCAGATATTAACTGAGAGTCTCGGGATCTCTCATCGGTTTTCTTCGGTAGAACATCCCCAGACTAACGGCCAAGCTGAGGCCGCCAACCGAGCCATCGTTGATGGCCTCAAGAAGAGAATCACGCAGGCCAAAGGAGCATGGGCCGATCTTCTTCCTGAGGTCCTCTGGTCAATCAGAACCACGGTCCAGTCCTCAACCGGAGAAACCCCCTTCAGACTCACCTATGGTTGTGATGCGGTCATCCCCATCGAACGAAGAATTCATACCTTCCGAATGAGGGACAGACCCGAAGAGGAAAACGGCAATTTGATCAAAGAAAATTTGATACTGGCCGAAGAGATCCGGGACGCCGCATCCGCTCGGGAAAAGAAAGCAAAATAAAGGCAAGCCAAACAGTATAACAAAACCGTACAACCCAGGTCTTTTGAGGTTGGTGATCTCGTTCTCAGGAGAGCCGACATCGGTCTTAAAAACCGAAGAGATGGGAAATTCGCTCAAAATTGGGAAGGCCCCTACAGAGTCATTTCAAAAACACACTCTGGGGCATACAGACTGGAAACCCTTGAAGGGGCCGAGCTCAAAAATTCTTGGAACGTTGCAAAACTGAGAACCTACTTCAGCTAGGTTTACCTCAGATGTTATCAGCCGCCCCGGCTAAAAGTTCCTCATTTCTGTTGATATTTTACACTTACTTCCCCTAATCACGCTCTTACTTTTCACTTTGGGACATACCCACCTTCTTAATTCACAAGAAATGTACTCATGACTACAATTAATGAAAAGTACAATCTTGCTCATACTCAAGTGCAATAGTTTTATATACGTACGTACTAGCTTCTCATTTAGCACTAGCCACCTAAATGTTGCATGGCGCTATGCACAGCCAACGTCTTCTAGATAAGATCGGCTCATATGCACAGTGTACAAGGGACACCCGATAAAGAACAGACTACTGTGAAATGTTTACTCATAGCTTCACTCAGCACTTTCTTTTACATCGGGGCCGAGGACACCCACCTCGACTAAGGTGGGTAGATCCGAGTTCCCTACCGTATGCACTTATATACAGTACCTTTATTCAGAGGAAAACTTATAAGATTACTGCACTTACTGAGTCGTCTGAGTTTAACATTAAATAAGTTTTATATCCGATCAAAGCCAAATACAACAAGTTGGTAAGGGACTTGTGTTCTCAAAGGTGGTTTTACTTATTATGACATCGGACGCAGTATACATGCAACAAGTTAAAGAAAAAACTTGTATAAAAGTTACAATATGTGACAAGGCTCAAATACTTGCATCCCTTTAGAAGAAAAACCTGCATAAAAATGACCTCGGACTCTGTACAAATGCAACAAGTTAGAGTAAAAACTTGCATAGATATGACAGCATGCAACAAGTTAAAAAGAACTTGCATAAGAATAAAATGTTGTACACAATAAAGTAAAATACAATCCAACATTGTCAAACATGTTACAAAAAACATTGACAAATCGCAAGCTGCCCAGCATAAGGGACTTACGCTGCTTCATCCTCAACATCGGACAGGACAACCGAGTTTGGGTTGAACTCCTCATCCGGTCTCTCCACCAAAGGATTGGGAAGGTTCTCCTCAGGTTGGTCAAGGTCAAACTCAAGCCCATCCTTATCATAGTCGACCATCTTTCCTTCCTCCACCCCGAACCCAGCAGAGGCGCCGATGTACCGAATCCGGAGCCCTCGGTTCAGGTGAAGAATCTGCTCTATTGCACTGGTAAACATTTTACTTGCCGCCCTCTCAAGATTGAAATCCGATTCATGTGCGGCTACCTTGTGATTAAGAGCCTGAGCGACTCTTCTCTTCAGCAGCGTCCTCACCTTCTCCACCTCGGCCAGTCCTTCCTGCCGACCAGCCTCCTTTGCCTCCGCCGTCGCCTGAGCCAGGGCCTCCTCTTGATTCTTCCGAAGCTTTTCCATCTCCCGACGGTGCTTCTCTCCTATCTCGGCCAACTGTTGCTCAGCAGAACTTTTACTATTCCTCAGCTCCGCCACTTCGGCTGCCATATCAGATCGGGCCTTCTTCCCGGCTGGCGACACGCCTTCCGCAATGTCGTCAGAAACATCGGCCAACACATTGAAAATATTTGTTGACCTTTTCAAGTGGTAGGCCAACCCTTCGGCCATCTTTTTCCATTTGGCTCCCGACATCTTCACAAGTGTCTCTTTGACTGAGGCCCTAGTAGTGGGAGTCATCGGCCTGGGGGTACTGGCGGCATTGGCGTGCTCGATACTTAGAGATGGAGGCGGGGTAGTGATCACCGCAAGCGGAGCGGAGTCTGGAAGAGCGGAATCGGCCGACGTTGTGTCGGCAGTTGCGGCCTCATTGGAAGTACTTTCCGACTTCTTTCTTTTGCGGCTCAGCGCAGCCTTCAATGCCCTAGACGACATTGCTGACCAATATTCCTCTGCGATCAAAAAGACGAAGAAAAATCAGTAAAAAAAATTCATTATTATTATTTTACAAGAGTATATGTGCGGGGTTAACTACCAATTTTGGCTAAAACATCATTGTCAGAACACCTCATGAAAACTCCAATGTCAAGTTGGACTTTTTGGGCTTGATATTCATTTTGGAAATGATGGACGGTGGCGGCCTCGTCGGCATCAAGAGTCGCGCCCGACCACCTTTGCGGCGTGCCAAGGTGGTGATCAAAGAACTCTGCGGTCCACTCCAAGGGAAACCTCGGACCCGTCTCATCCCGGAACCAAGGTCGGCCAGTGCCTACGAACTTGTACTTGAAGAATCTGGGCTTAAAGTGCTTCCAAGATTCCGTAAACATTCCGAACAGCCCACAGCGAGCTCGGGCTTTGGCCGATACCCAAAGTCGTCCGGTAACCCCGTCTTTGTTACTGACGAACGGGTTGTACATCCACAGAAAGAGCCAAACTGTGCATACCAGCCCTTTGGCCCCGCAATACTTTTGAAACGCCCTCAAAAATGACCAGGTGTTGGGATGAAGTTGCGAAGGGGCCAGTCCGAGCTCCCTCAGAACCCTCATCTCGAGGTCGGTAAACGGCAAGGTCACGCCGAGGTTGTGAATTAAGTCGGCATAAAAAAAGAAGGAGTTGTCATCAGTCTTGGTGCATATTCGATCATTCGCCGAACAAGGAAGAACCTCATACGAGATACCAGCGGCATCTCCCGAACAGGGTAGTATAGCTCTCTTCACGTCGGAGAGATTATCCTCGGAATCTAAGCTGGATCGCACTCCCTTTGGCTCCACATCGACCCATTGATATTGGTCGGCATCGGTGGGCGCAGGGTACAGCTCAGGTCGGCTGACGCATTTCCTGGGCGGCATGGTACCTGTGGAAGAACAGGGGAGCTCGATGTTAGTCCCACGGGTTACGGAATAACCCCCCAAAAAACCCCCCTCGAAGTTGTGTCGAGGGGCGAGCAACCCCCCCTCTCCCATAGGCACCCTCACACTCTCTCCTCTGCTCCCCAATCCCGAGGATAGACTACCTCAACGGGATCGACCTCTAGAACCTGTTCCGCATCTTCCTCGTCGACCCCCAGAGAGGACCGTCCTCCCCCTCGTTACCGCTACAGGATAGGGAAAGACCATTCCCTAGCCTGTTTCCTACTCATAATAAACCCAGTATATCCCTTTGACTTCTGGAAAAGTGAAAGCAAAAACCCTCCAACAAGTCCTAAAACGCTCCAAACCCAAAGACATTATGAGCCACCAATCCCATTCCCCAGGAAAAATGCAAAACCTGACAGACAGAAAAAACCACCCCCATAGAAGCAGAACCTTTGGAATCATAAATCTTAACCAGACGAACCAGAAAAGTGAAGAAGAAAAGGCAAAAACAAAAGGAAAAGATGAGTGAGAAAATACCTTGAGTATGTGACCGAAAAGGTTGAATGGGAAGGAGAGTAACTTGTGGTTAATTTTCTGCGGAGAAGGAAAGTAAGAGAAGCACAGTTCCAGAATGCAGTCTCGAGGGGAGGGAGGAGAATGAGACTGATGAGAGTAAATGAAAGAGCAGCCTGTTTGGTGGAGAAAAGAAGAGGAACTGTTTTTGGCAGAATAAGAGAAGGGGAACCACCTTCCCCCCATTTTCGAAATTTGGGCTTGGCCCAAAAGGCCCAACCCAACATGCAGCCATATCAATGGGGACACATGGCATGCGGCAGATGAAATAATGGACCTCGAGTATCGTCACAATAATGGTGACACTTCGTAGGTCGCGATTTCTGACATGAGTCAGATCCGGTAAAAGCAAACGTCACTTCGGTACTGGTGATTAGACAGCTGTCAAACCTGCTCCGTCATAATGAAAGGACGTCAGAGACAGCTGGATCCAGCTCCTGGCAGACTTATCGTCCGAACTCCCCAGAACCTCGGAACAAGGCTCAGATGGCCTTGACCGAGCTGGGGGGCTTATGTGGTGAACTCGGCCCTTATGAGGTGGATTTAGGAAAAGGACCTAAACCAGAACCTCGGAACAAGGCTCAGATGGCCTTGACCGAGCTGGGGGGCTTATGTGGTGGACTCGGCCTAGCCGAGGCCCCTTAGACTACCTCGCCAAAGTCCTAAGGACCCTTCAGGAAGCCTTCTAAGCGCTTGGCCGAGCTCAATGCTCAACGGCCGAACAGACGCCAGGTGCGGGCCGATCTCACTCTCCGACACCTTCTTAAGTCCGACACCTAGGACCTGATGACGTCTCCCTTCTTATCCACAAGGACAGCTCACCACCTTATCCGCAAGGATAGCCTATCCACTCATAGCTCAGTACAGCTGGCCCTACTTGGGCCTAAAACAAGCCCATTAAGGCAACCAGCTCCCCCCTATAAGTAGCTTCGTACTACATGGGGCTCAGGTACGTCCTCTAACCCTAATTGCCACCCTCACACACCAGTGATTAGGGTTACTCCTTGGCTCTCTCCCTTGGCCACTTGAGGACTCCCACCAAACATCACATATCAACCCTAGACAGAGGCTCCTTCGAAGGTCTTCTCCTACCCTTGGAGGTCCTCACCGTCTAGGACATCACAAAGTGCATATGCCAAAATAGTGCCAAACACACATAAACAGTCCAAATATGCAAATATTAACACCATAATCAGAGTTCATATAAAACAGTCCAGCAGCAAAACATGGCAGCAAAATATACTAAGAAAGTAAACTAGGCCATACACAGACCCTAGGTACATCAACCATGGCTAAAACAAAGCTGTCCAGTCAGAACTAAGTCCATAAAACCATCAAAAACCAGCAAAAAACAGTGAAAACATCATAAACCAGCAGTGAAAATAGTGCAGCAAAAGTTAGTGAAGTGATAAAATGTGAAAATCAGAATAGAAACCAGAAAGACTAAGGGTTAGGAGGGAAATGGTGGGTGAAAAGGCTTGAGAAGTGCTCCATCAGTCTTTGCTCCATGGCTTCTAATTGCTCATCAATATGTTGAACCAAAGAAGCATGAGCAGCCTGTGCATCAAATGGGGCTTCCAAATTATTAAAATCAATAAAATCTTCAATATTTGGCCCTTGATCCATGTCCATAGGATCAACAACAGGAGGAGGAGCAGCAGGGGCTGCTTGAGCATCAAGAGGAGGAACAGGAGCAGCTTGGGCAGCTTGAGCAGCTTGCTCCAATGCCTTAATTTGTGACTTCCATAACCAAGTCCTTGTAGGTCTATGAAATGCAATTTTCATGTAATTGATATGATGAGTGTTGAGACACCATTTTTTCTATGGATCCTTTTCACAAGGCTCACTATCAGGAATAGGAACTCCATAATGCCTAAGTAACTTGGTGATATGCATGGGATAAGGAAGATATTGGGTAGATGCAGATTGGGCAGTGTAAGCATCCTAGCTAAGACAATTTTATTCCAATTAATCTCAACATGCTTATTAAACCCATAAAAAAGTTTCAAATCGTCCTCTTGGACTTGAGCATAATTCTGATTTCCTTTAGGAAGCAGACAATAAGCTATGATATACAGAAAGACCCTATCATCAGCATGCAATAAAGAGACAATCATAGTTTTGTTATCCCAAACCTCACTAGTCCTAATAACATCCTTATACACAGTGACAACATCAACCTCTAACTCAACAGAATCATTATCACCAAAATATGTTCCCTTGTCTTCCAAACCAAACAGCAAACGTAAATCTTCAGGTTTCACAACAAAATGCACACCCCTAACATGACTTTGATACACACCATCTATCTTAGTGAAATTTTGATAAAATTGCCTTACTAAACGAGGATAGTAATGTGTATTAAACTCCAAAAATCTTTGAACATTCTGAGCAACTGTAACACTCTCACTTTTATTAGTTAATTTTAGGTTTTATTAAAATCGGTGTTCAAAAATTCCTTTTTAAAACTTAATTTCTTTAAAAGTTTTTACGAAAATCCGGCAGAGTTTCCTCTGTTTTCCGGACTTCCCAAAAATTCTCTTCTAATAACCTGTCAGTCAAGAAATATTTAAAACATAACGCACAATAAATAAAATATTCAGATCAGATCCTAGTGCCCAAGTGGTACAAGTTTAGGGCGAACAACTATTACATATTTTAAATTACAAAATAGTTGTCCACTCAAAATAATATATATATATATATATATTCACTCCACGTAGTGGAATGAACGTCCTGCTCGGCCATGTCCCATGCATGCTCCACTTCAGTACCTGTAAAAATATAGCAAGAAGGGTAGCATTACACAGAACTTAAAAAGATAAATCCTAAAAGAGGCATAGTAATAAACTAAGCCTACCCAATTCTTAGCATACATTATCCATATAATTAATCTCTTTTAGTCCTTTATGTATTCTCATATTCGTTTAATACATGGTTCTCTTATCATTCTCTCATTTCCATTCTTTATCCATTTCCCATTAGCCGCTTGTACTTAGCATTTCCAAAATTATTCTCCTTAGTTATTTCCTCTAATAACAATATCATTTCCATTGTCCACTTTATTATTTCATTTCCCAATATCCAATCTATTATCTATTTTTACTTCCTTTATTCATTTTCCATTATGTGTAACCTCAATCAGAGATCTACATAAACTTCCCTTAGTATAATGACAGGGTCTACCGACCTCCCGCCCTTATACCATTTATTATGACAGGGTCTACCGACCTCCCGCCATTATACCTTTCATTATTATGACAGGGTCTACCGACCTCCCGCCATTTTATATTATGGTGACAGGGTCTCACGACCTCCCGCCGTTTTATCTCATGGTGACAGGGTCTCACGACCTCCTGCCGTTTTATCTCATCGTGACAGGGTCTCACGACCTCCCGCCGTTTTATATCATGGTGACAGGGTCTCACGACCTCCCACCATTTTATATCATGGTGACAGGGTCTCACGACCTCCTGCCGTTTTATCTCATGGTGACAGGGTCTCACGACCTCCTGCCGTTTATCTCATGGTGACAGGGTCTCACGACCTCCTGCCGTTTATCTCATGGTGACAGGGTCTCACGACCTCCTGCCGTTTTATCTCATGGTGACAGGGTCTCACGACCTCCTGCCATTTTATCTCATGGTGACAGGGTCTCACGACCTCCCGCCGTTTATCTCATGGTGACAAGGTCTCACGACCTCCGGTCGTTTTATCTCATGGTGACAGGGTCTCACGACCTCCCGCCATTCTATATCATGGTGACAGGGTCTCATGACCTCCTGCCGTTTTATATTATGGTGACAGGGTCTCACGACCTCCCGCCACTTTACCTTTTATTATTATGACAGGGTCTACCGACCTCCCGCCATTTTACCTTTTATTATGACAGGGTCTACCGACCTCCCGCCATTTTACCTTTTATTGTGGTGACAGGGTCTACCGACCTCCTGTCGTTTTATTCCCTTTCTATTCTGTCCATTCTCTTTTATTTTTAAGTATATTCCCTTCACTAATGATTTTCATTTTCTTTAACTAGCTCCATTTAATTAAGCCATATACGTCATATTTTAATTCTCGTCACTCGCTCTTAGTTATTTTCCTTTTTCCTTTCTTTTCTTTTCTTCTTCTCTTCCTTTTCCTTTTTCTTTATTCCTTTTATTAATTATTCAAGTTTACATCTAATTCCATTCTATTTAACTACCATAATTGCGTTCTTTCTATTTGTCTTATCACTTTCTCGCTAAATTCTTTTACCTGTTACCCTCTTGTATTTGAAATTTAGTTTATCACTTTCGTTTCGATTTCATTACTACCCGACCACCCTTAACTAAGTTTACTCCGTGCTTTCTTATTTCTTTCGTACTCTAACTCCTCTTTTTCCTCTCCTTTAGTTTTAACTCGTCTTACACCCTTCGCCTATTACAAACACTCTATACTCTTTTACTCTCACGCTTCGCTAATTTCCCTTAACTAATTTCCCTTGATTTTACTTTGTGTTTTCCTCCACTTTAATTCCATATTAACTCTTTTAATACCCTATTACTTTCATTTACTCCGGAACTCATTCTATACACGTTCAATTTATTCCATTATCAATTTAAATAAATCATTTATATTAGCGGGGAAAAGCCTAAGGTTCACTAACTAATTCCTTAATTACCCTATTCCTAGTCACCACTATAAACTCCTAGAATTTACTTCTTAAATAGAGGTAATACGAACCCTTCTTACCTCGGGCTTTTTAAATAGAACCTGGATTTTTAGCTCGGCGACGATGACAGCGTCGGTGATGCTCCCCGTTAGCGAGAACGATCGCGGCTGGATCAAGGCAAAAGCTTCGAGCCTCGGGGTACCCAACACAAGCCCGGTGCGATCACGGTCGATAACGGCGCCGGTGAGTCCCGAGGAGAGAGAGAACCGAATGGGATAGGAAACAAGGAGAGTTTCTCACTCATTTTTATTGGCTTGATGATATAGATTATAGCTAAGTTTGATGATCAAAGAACTAGAAGTGGGTTGGAGATTAGGAACAGAAAATAAAAATGTGAACCGAAGGGAGAGGGACACGAAGAAGGGTGGTCTGATGATGTTGGGGTTTTGTTTTTCTTTAAACTAATGTTGTTGCCTTTGTATGGATATCTGATGCCTTCTTGTTTTAGGCGTGTGACCATGATTAAGCCACCATTCCGTGGCTGGGCTGGTGCCACGCACCAGCCCCTTGTGTTTTCTTTTTTTTTTTCTTTTTTTTATTTATTTATTTTAATATTTTTCTTCACCTTTACGAATGCCGTATTTCTTCGTTACTCGTCGGATCTTGCTCAAAATTTGCAACATGCTTCCTAGGATCCCAATCTTTATATCCAACGGTGGAATTTTTGTTTGGAACTCTAAATCTTTTATTTTGAATTTCCTAATATAGGGTGTTTAGAATACCGAAAACGCCGATTTTAACGCTCGTTTAGCCTTCTTTAAATTTCTTTTCCGATGGCATTGCTTCCTGACTCCTTCACGGCATTAAAAGGAAATCTAATTTATCACCTTAAATTATCTTATGAATAATTATTATTTCCAAGTCTTATTATTATTCTAATTACTCTTGAAATTAGAATTCGGGATGTTACAGCAACAAGATCATCATAGAATTTAAAACGTTCTCTTCTTAACCAAGCATAATTAACATACCGGAGAATCCCAAAAAGACGATTTTCGAAATTGGGAGCCCGAGAATCACGTTCAGCCTGCGAAAACCATGGATCATTCCTGTCCTTGTGTTGCTTGGTTTTCTTTCGTGGAGGATTAGAGGAGGAGGAAGCCATAATTGCTGTAGAAGAGGGTTAGGGTTTGCTCTACGGTTAGGGTTTCGGATTTTTGGGGGAAATCTGATTTTGTGGGAAATTCGTGAAATTGGTGATGGATTTAGGTAGGATTGATGTTGGGAGGAAGTAATTAGAGAAGAAATTAGGGTAATTTGAAGATTACAGTAGCCCTTCTTTCATATGCGATTTTCGGATTTCAGAAAGAAGAAGAGAGAATTTCAGAGAAGAGAGAGAAAAGAAAGAGGAAAAATGAGCAAGTGTGCTGAAAATTGGTTTTTATAAATTTCACGCGTTAATCGAGTAGTGAAGCCATTAATCGATTAATTTGACCCTTAATCGAGTAGAAAACCCTTAATCGATTAAGTGCAAAAGCAGTTTAAAATTTAATCGAGTAGCAACTTCATTAATCGAGTAAATGCGAAAGGAGTTTAAAATTTAATCGAGTAGCAGTGTCATTAATCGAGTAATGCCGAAAGAGGTTTAAATTTTAATGGATTAATGACTACTGTTAATCGATTAACATGCACAAAAAACTCAAATTTCTGAAATTTTTTAAAAAAAATTGTTTTTTATACACACAAACACACATATTAACACTTAGCATTTAGCACACAAAATTAAGCAATTAAACATATCATAGAAAACACATACACACACAACTACTTATCAAGAGAATTATGAAATAATTTTTAAAATACAACAACTCAAAAACACAAAGCATAATGAAATAGGCTTTAAGGTGATTATAAAAATTTCAAATGCAATTAGCTAATAGTAGATTCATCAAAAATACCAAGCTCCCTTCTAATACGATAGAAAGTATCACTTGGTAATGGTTTTGTAAAAATGTCAGCTAATTGATCTGAGGTTTGAACAAACTCAATGATACAATCACCTTTTTGAACATGATCTCTTAAAAAATGATGCCTAATCTCAATATGTTTTGTTCTTGAATGCAATACCGGGTTTTTAGTTAAATTGATTGCGGAAGTATTGTCACATTTAATAGGAATTTTTGACAATATTAAACCAAAATCCGAGAGTTGTTGCTTCATCCAAAGGATTTGAGCACAACAACTTCCGGCCGCAATGTATTCGGCTTCCGCGGTTGATAAAGCGACACAATTTTGCTTTTTAGAAAACCATGATACAAGTGAACTACCAATCAAATGGCATGTTCCGCTTGTACTCTTTCTTTCAACTTTACAACCCGCAAAATCGGAATCCGAATAACCAATAAGTTTTAAAAGGGTATCTCTAGGATACCATAAACCGGTATTAGTTGTACCTTTTAAATATTTCATAATCCTTTTAACAGCAGTTAAGTGTGACTCTTTCGGATTAGCTTGAAAACGCGCACACATACAGACACTAAACATAATATCAGGGCGAGAAGCAGTTAAATAAAGTAAACTACCTATCATGCCTCGATATTTTGTTACCTCAACCGGTTTCCCGGCTTCATCCTTGTCTAAATAGCATGCAACGCTCATAGGAGTTGATGCTTCCTTGCATGACTCCATGCCAAACCGTCTGAGAAGCTCTCTACAATACTTGCCTTGATGGATGTAGATCCCATCATCAAGTTGCTTAATTTGAAGCCCAAGGAAGAAAGTGAGCTCCCCATCATAGACATTTCGAATTCACTCTGCATAGTGTCAGAAAATTTCTTGCACAAAATTTCGTTAGTTGCACCAAAAATAATGTCATCCACATATATTTGAACCAAAAGTATATCCTTACCGGATCTTTCAATAAAAAGTGTAGTGTCCACAGCACCTCTTTTAAAACCTTTTTCAAATAAAAAGTTGCTTAGTCGATCATACCAAGCTCTAGGAGCTTGTTTAAGACCATACAAAGCCTTTTTCAGTTTAAAAACATAGTCCGGATGTTCAAAACTTTCAAATCCGGGAGGTTGTGAGACATACACTTCCTCTTGAATGTATCCGTTAAGAAAAGCACTTTTTACGTCCATTTGATACAATTTAAAGTTCATTATAGATGCAAAAGCGAGAAGAATTCTAATGGCTTCTAATCTAGCTACGGGAGCATATGTTTCATCATAATCTATCCCTTCCTCTTGGCTATACCCCTTTGCTACCAACCTAGCTTTATTCCTAAAAATTATACCCGACTCATCTAGTTTATTCCTATAAACCCAACGAGTGCCGATTTCAGGACGATCATCGGGTTTTGGCACAAGCTCCCAAACTTGATTTCTTTGAAATTGATTTAATTCATCTTGCATGGCCATAACCTAATGCTCATCTTGAAGAGCCTCACTAATATTCTTAGGTTCTACTTGCGATACAAAAGCAACATAATAACAAAAATTATTCAATGTGCTTCGGGTTACCACCCCCTTAGCAATGTCACCTAAGATATTCGAGACCGGGTGATTTTTGTTTGACTTCCAAGCAATTGGTAGTTGAGGTTGTGTCTCTTGTGCTAAGTCTTTATCATGTGTTTGCACTTCTCCATGCTCAACTTCATTCTCCACTATTTGTTGTTGTGTTGACTTCTCATTATCCATAAAAGTACCTGCAAGATCATCATCACAAGAAACAACACAATCTCCTTTCGGAGATTCATCAAACACAACATGCACCGATTCCTCAACGGTTAAAGTCCTTTTGTTAAAAATAGGATATGCTTTGCTATGGATTAAATAACCTATGAATATACCTTCGTCGGCTTTAGAATCAAACTTGCCGACCGGATTCTTACCGTTATTTAAAACAAACACCTTACATCCGAATACATGAAAATAGGAGATATTTGGCTTTCGCCCTTTTAAAAGCTCATAAGGTATTTTATTTAAATGAGGACGGATAAGAACCCTATTTATGACATAACAAGCGGTATTTACCGCATCAGCCCAAAAATAAGAAGGAACTCTAGATTCTTTAAGCATAGTACGAGCAAGTTCCTCGAAAACTCTATTTTTCCTTTCTACAACTCCGTTTTGCTCCGGAGTCCTAGGGGCTGAAAATTGATGATCTATACCAAACTTTTCACAAAACGCATCAAACTTAGCATTTTCAAACTCACCTCCGTGGTCACTTCTAATAGACACTATTTTCAAACTTAGTTGATTTTGGATGAGCTTGGCAAATTTTTTAAAACTTTTATAAGTTTCACTTTTTGCGGATAAAAACAAAGTCCATGTGAATCGAGTAAAGTCATCTACCAAAACAAATCCATAGTAATTGCCACCTAAACTTCGAACTTGTGATGGGCCAAACAAATCGATGTGGATTAACTCCAATGGCTTTGTTGTGCTTACCACATTTTTTGGTTTAAAAGTGTTTTTAACTTGCTTACATTTTTGACATGAGTCGCAAACGTTATCAAGTTTGAAATTAAGTTTAGGCAAACCAATCACTAAGTCTTTTCGTAAAAGTTTATTTAATTGATTCACATTGACATGTGCAATTCGTCGATGCCAAAGACGAACTTCATCATCAAAAGATTTAAAACATGTTGAAAACAATGAAGTTATCTCATCCAAGTCAATTAAGTAAGTGTTATTAGAACGACGACCTGCGAACTTTGTTGGAAACCAACAAGCGGCTCAATATAGTCTAGAGGGGGGGTGAATAGAATATTGAAGCCTTATTACAGATTTTTCGTCCGCCTAAGAGAATGGTTTTATGAAAATAAATTTTCTTAAGAATTCAGTTCAGATTACTCGAGTAACTCAAGCCTTCACTCGAGTAATACGCAACCAAAAATAATTTCACTCGAGTATTCAGCAAATCACTCGAGTATTACGAAAGCAAATTTTAAATCACTCGAGTAACAGAAAACCTACTCGAGTAATGTTTATAAACTGAAAGCAGATTACTCGAGTGACAAGAACTTTACTCGAGTAAACTGGGTAAAATTCAATTTAAAACTTAGTTTTCAATGGAGTTCTTCAAGAATAACAATGCTATGATGATTCAACAAATTATGAATGATTAATATGAACAATTTCAAGTAATATTAACATGCAATTTTAGATCAATTGAGTAGAATTAAGAAAACCCCAATTCTAACCTAAAAATGCAAATGTTAATGAATTAATGAAATACAAGGAATGAAAATAAAAGAGACACAAGGATTTATCCTGGTTCACTTTCACCCACTTGAAAGCTACTCCAGTCCCCTCTTAAATCAAGAGAGATTCTTCACTAGAAATCTTCAAATGTAGATTTTACAATGTTTTAAGATGCAACTAGATTCTTAGTTCTCCTATCTTAAAACCCAACTCAAAGTGTGTACCAAACACTTTGATCTAATCTACCCCTTTTGAGAATTCTAGATTTCCTTGCTAATTGATTGAAGATGCTTCCAACCAATCCTCTTTTCTTGCTTTGATTTGATCCTCAAAGTCTTCCTTGTGAGATTCTTCACTTGTGTTGAAACTTCAATGATGCAATCACAAATTGCAAATCTTCAACAACCACTAAGAACAAAAATATGATCTCAAGAATATTTGAACAATGATAGAAAATAGAGTGAAGAATGAAAAGTTCTTTGTTGAATCTTGATAGCTCTTGAAAGATGTAAAATAGCTCTTGAATTACTTTTCAAAGTGTATTAGAAAATTGTAAGAATGAAAGTCTATTACTTTGAAAGAGAAAATTAAGTCCTTTTAAAATTTTCCCAACACTGATTGAATTACTCGAGTAAACCAAACAACGTCACTCGAGTGAAACATGTCAGATTAAGTTACTCGAGTGATGTGTAAACCATTACTCGATTAACCTGTCAGAACATAAATTACTCGAGTGAACCAATACTCATTACTCGAGTAAACTGATCAGAATCTGAATAAAAACAAAGTTTTTCTAAAATGATTTTCACAAGCTATTTAATCAAGATTTAAAGTATCTTCACTCTTAATCAGACATTATTTAAATATTCTTAAAAACACCTAAGCTACCCACACCAATGAGATGCATTGCATAAAATAAAGATTACATTGAAATAGAATTAATAAAAATCCTAATTCTAATCTTCATGTGGTGTAGCTTGCTTGTTGCCAATGTTGTTGCTTGGAGAGAGATTGTTAGCATCAAAACATGAGAATCCTACAAACTCCCCCTTTTTGATGATGACAAACCTCCTTTCAAATTAAGCACTAAGTTTTAACATACTCCCCCTAAATGTAAAACATCTAGGAAAAATATAATAAAACTTAACCTACAAGAACAACATCAACAAAATATTCTCCCCCTTTTGGCATCATTAAAAAGATAATATTTTTTGAGAAAAGTCCTTTGCCAAAAGTTGAAGGTAAGTAGTTCACAATGGTATAGAAAATATATAACAATAAAGACAATACCAAAATAAACCACAATAGTGCCTCAACGTATATAAACAACGAATATAAACGAACAACGAATATAGCACCATAAATCAGAGTATCAGAGCATCACACTATGCAGCAAATCATAGCAGATAATCAAAACGAAAACTAAACAAACTAGACCATACACAAGGTCCTAAAGTCATAGTAGCAACAGAGTCAGAAACATGAAACAGAAACATAAACAGAGAATATGCAAATGAAACATGCAACAGAAATCAACAGCAAACATCATCAGCATCCACAGGTCTAGGAATCAGGTGGAGGAGGAGGAAAATGATGAGAAAATAATCCAGACATGTAATCCATCATTTTTTGGAGTAAGTTCCATGAAGTGCGTTTTGTCTCCCGTCATGTGTCTCGAACAACCACTATCCAAATACCATTTGCGCTCTTTGGTTCGAAGACACACCTACAAACAATATCATTTGGTTGACTTAGGTACCCAAGTGGTCTTGGGTCCTTTGTTGTTAGCATGAGGAGAAGTCCCCTTAACAATCCAAATATATTCACCGCTTGGTATACCAAATTTCTTTATATTACATTTATTCGTGGTATGCCCAAAGATTCCACAATAATGACAAGTTGGGTTTTTAGAAATCTTATTCTTTGAAAATCCACCAACTTTGCGATAATTGCGTTTCTTAGGTTTGGTATAGCCAAGACCGGATCTATTGCTATTGTTCCTTTGAGTTGAAAGCAAATGATCTAAAGAAGTATCTCCTTTCATGAGCCTTGCAAGTCGATCATTCAAATTAAAAACTTCTTTTTCCAAAGACTTGCAATTTTCACAAGATGGAGTCTCATTTGATTTCAATTCACAATTGCATGTAGAGTTTGCATAGATGAGTTCTAGAGTTTCATTTTGAAGCTTAAGTTCTTCTAAATCTTTTTGAAGTTCAATTATCTTTTCATGTTGCTTCATTATGAAATTCTTTCTTTCAACATTTATTTTAGCAAGTTTCTTCAACTCTTTATGCATCTCTACATACACATTGTACAATTCATTGAATGAAGGAGAATTAGAACTTGAGCTAGCATCGGAAAGATAATCTACCTCATTGACGTTCTCACTTGATTTAATGCTCGAAGATTCCTCTTCATCAAGCTTTGTCATTAAACATAGATTTGCAAGTTCTTCATCATCCGATGAGCTAGATGTTGATTGACTCTCCACTTCATCCCATACTATGTAAGCCCTTTTTCCTTTAGAAGAATTGAATTTTGAGTTGTCACCTTCCGACTTCTTAGAATGAGTTGGACAATTCGATCGATAGTGACCAAGCTTTCCACATCCATGACACTTGATGTGATCCTTGTTAGTCTTATTTCTTGGTTGTGAGTCCTTAGAATCTCTTTGTCTATTTCTATTAAAGTTCCCCTTTTTCTTAAGGAACCTACCAAGCTTTTTAACTAGCAAGCCAAGGGTCTCATCATCTATATCGGAGTCCGAGTCATCCACTTGAAAGTTTTCCTCTTGTGCCTTAAGGGATTTTGAAGTTGATTTAAGAGCTATCCCCTTTTTCTTCCTATCGGCATCTTCATTCATGGATAACCGTCCAAGCTCCATTTCATGCTCTTGAAGCTTTCCGAATAGAGTTGCTAAATCAATTTGATCCACGTCTCTAGCTTCCATAATGGCCGTCACCTTAGGTTGCCATTCCCTGCTAAGACATCTCAAAATCTTATTAACAACTTCACCATTAGATATAACTTTTCCAAGTGCAGAAAGATGATTAATGATATGAGTGAACCGCTTTTGCATGTCACCTATGTTTTCATTAGGTAACATACGAAAGAGTTCATATTCATGCATGAGTGTATTTAGCCTAGCCCTTCTAACCTCCGAAGTGCCCTCATGTGTGACTTGTAATGTGTCCCACATTTGTTTAGCATCAACACATTGAGATACTCGAAAGAACTCATCATAAGAAAGAGCGGACGTGATGATATTTTTAGCTTTTAAATCAAATGCAACTTTCTTCTTATCATCATTGTCCCAACTCGATTGAGGTTTAATTGAAACAACATCATTTACTTTCGTTTGAGGAACAAAAGGTCCATTCTCTATGGCGTTCCAAATTTCCATATCTATGGCTTGAATAAAAATTTTCATGCGGACCTTCCAATAAGCGTAACCCTCACCACTAAATAGTGGAGGACGATTAATGGAAGTTCCTTCACCACCGAAAGGATTTGAAATTGAGCCCATTGTTTCCAAGTAAAAAGGATCTTTTCGAAAAAGCTTTTTAAGGCTCGGATTTTTCGTCCGAGCTCTGATACCACTTGTTGGAAACCAACAAGCGGCTCAATATAGTCTAGAGGGGGGGTGAATAGAATATTGAAGCCTTATTACAGATTTTTCGTCCGCCTAAGAGAATGGTTTTATGAAAATAAATTTTCTTAAGAATTCAGTTCAGATTACTCGAGTAACTCAAGCCTTCACTCGAGTAATACGCAACCAAAAATAATTTCACTCGAGTATTCAGCAAATCACTCGAGTATTACGAAAGCAAATTTTAAATCACTCGAGTAACAGAAAACCTACTCGAGTAATGTTTATAAACTGAAAGCAGATTACTCGAGTGACAAGAACTTTACTCGAGTAAACTGGGTAAAATTCAATTTAAAACTTAGTTTTCAATGGAGTTCTTCAAGAATAACAATGCTATGATGATTCAACAAATTATGAATGATTAATATGAACAATTTCAAGTAATATTAACATGCAATTTTAGATCAATTGAGTAGAATTAAGAAAACCCCAATTCTAACCTAAAAATGCAAATGTTAATGAATTAATGAAATACAAGGAATGAAAATAAAAGAGACACAAGGATTTATCCTGGTTCACTTTCACCCACTTGAAAGCTACTCCAGTCCCCTCTTAAATCAAGAGAGATTCTTCACTAGAAATCTTCAAATGTAGATTTTACAATGTTTTAAGATGCAACTAGATTCTTAGTTCTCCTATCTTAAAACCCAACTCAAAGTGTGTACCAAACACTTTGATCTAATCTACCCCTTTTGAGAATTCTAGATTTCCTTGCTAATTGATTGAAGATGCTTCCAACCAATCCTCTTTTCTTGCTTTGATTTGATCCTCAAAGTCTTCCTTGTGAGATTCTTCACTTGTGTTGAAACTTCAATGATGCAATCACAAATTGCAAATCTTCAACAACCACTATGAACAAAAATATGATCTCAAGAATATTTGAACAATGATAGAAAATAGAGTGAAGAATGAAAAGTTCTTTGTTGAATCTTGATAGCTCTTGAAAGATGTAAAATAGCTCTTGAATTACTTTTCAAAGTGTATTAGAAAATTGTAAGAATGAAAGTCTATTACTTTGAAAGAGAAAATTAAGTCCTTTTAAAATTTTCCCAACACTGATTGAATTACTCGAGTAAACCAAACAACGTCACTCGAGTGAAACATGTCAGATTAAGTTACTCGAGTGATGTGTAAACCATTACTCGATTAACCTGTCAGAACATAAATTACTCGAGTGAACCAATACTCATTACTCGAGTAAACTGATCAGAATCTGAATAAAAACAAAGTTTTTCTAAAATGATTTTCACAAGCTATTTAATCAAGATTTAAAGTATCTTCACTCTTAATCAGACATTATTTAAATATTCTTAAAAACACCTAAGCTACCCACACCAATGAGATGCATTGCATAAAATAAAGATTACATTGAAATAGAATTAATAAAAATCCTAATTCTAATCTTCATGTGGTGTAGCTTGCTTGTTGCCAATGTTGTTGCTTGGAGAGAGATTGTTAGCATCAAAACATGAGAATCCTACAAACTTAACACTATCATTTATACAACTCTTAATAAAACAAAATTTTGAAGTAAAGGTCACATTGTTGCCCATATCGCATAGTTGGCTTATACTAAGCAAGTTGTGTTCTAAGCCTTCTACCAATAGGACATTTTCAATGATAAGGTTAGATACGTTACCAATCTTACCCACTCCTAGAATTTTGCCTTTGTTGTTGTCGCCGTAAGTCACATGACCACCACCTTTTGAAGTAAGTTCGATGAAGTGCGTTTTGTCTCCCGTCATATGCCTCGAACATCCACTATCCAAGTACCATCTACGCTCCTTTGTTCGAAGGCACATCTACAAAACAATGTCATTTACTTGACTTAGGTACCCAAGTTATCTTGGGTCCTTTGATGTTAGTTTGGGGTGAAGTCCCCTTAACAATCCAAACATACTTTCCACTTGGTATACCAAACTTATTAATATTGCATTTATTTGTAGTACGCCCAAAAATCCCACAATAATGACAAGTTGGAGTTTTTGAAAAGTCAATTTTGGAGAAAGTACCAACTTTGCGAAAATTACGATTTTTGGGTTTGGTATACCCAAGTCCGGTTCTATTACCATTATTCCTTTGATTAGAAAGCAAATGATCTAAGCATGTGTCTCCTCTTGTAAGCCTTGAAATTCTATCATTCAAATTAAAAACTTCCCTTTCAAGAGATTTGCAATTATCACAAGTGGAGTTATCATTTGTTTTCAAATCACAATTGCATGTAGAATTTGCATAAATGAGTTCAAGGGTTTCATTTTGATGCTTTAGCTCCTCTAGGGAGTTTTGTAATTCCAAAATTTTCTCTTGTTGCTTCAAAATGAAATTCTTTCTTTCAACATTGATTTTTGCTAATTTCTTTAACTCTTTATGCATTTCTACATACACATTATAAAGTTCATTGAAGGAGGGAGAATTAGAATTAGAACTAGCATCGGAAAGATAATCTACCTCATTTGTGTTATCACTTGATTTCATGCTTGAAGATGCTTCTTCATCAAACTTAGCCATCAAGCAAAGGTTAGCAAGTTCTGTTGGAAACCAACAAGCGGGCTAAGCAAATACTAGAGGGGGGTGAATAGTATTTTGAAGCACTAATACCAAATATTTGGACTAACAATTGAAGAATGGAGCTAAGACTAAATTTTCTGGAATCAGACACAAAAGACTCGAGTCTTTTGTGAAATACTCGAGTTTTTCAGTGATGAACAACTCGAGTCTTTTCTGAAATACTCGAGTTTTTCCTATCAGATAGCAGAAAAACCAGAAACGAGAATTCAGCAATTTAACTCAAATCAATTCAATAATAAACAGGAACTTATCCAACAGAATAGCAAGCAATCTAAATAACTTTTAACACAAAGATTCCTTGAACTTGCTACCTAATTGTATAAATCCTAATTGATTGAAATGACTTAAGTCTATTGAGCTAGAAAGTAGATTAAAAGCAATAAACCACCACTCAAGCAATTTTATCCTGGTTCACTCCAACAATGAGCTACATCCAGTCCTCCTAATCACTTAGGAGTTTCTACTAATAATCAAATTGTTAGAAATTACAAAGGATTGCTTGAGAATGGCCTCACTCAACCTAACCCTTCAAGAGTGTACCAAACTCTTGATTTCTACCCCAATTTGATTCCGGTGATTGAAGAACTCTTCACAAAGCTTCCTTGAACTCCCTTCAAGAAACTCCACCGGGCTAGGAACCTCCCTGTCTTGTGCTTGAGAACCTCTCAAGACTTCCAACACCCTAAGCCACTTAGGGTTTGCTTGGGAACAATCCAAGACTTTGAATAATCAAGCTTTTTGTATGTGTATTACTAATCTCACAATGGATTAGCACAAATAAGCACAGCTCAATGTAAGAATTGAGACCTAAAACTCAACTTGGAATAAAATGACAATATGAGTGAGAAGTTGAGCTTTTTGGGAATTAACACTTGATAAGAGGAAATTATAAAAGCTTGAACACACTATGATCTTGTTGTCTTGTTTTGTTCTTGCACAAATTCAAAGAGCAATTTTACAATGAGGTTCAGAATACTCTCTTGGGGTTGGATGAGACTCAAATGCCCTCAATTGAGTTTTTGAGTCTCTCCAACGTTCATTTTTGCTGACTGGACAAAAATACTCGAGTCTTTTGGTAAATACTCGAGTCTTTTTGGTCGGTCACGAGTGAATTGGTGCACGAACAAGACTAACGGTCATATTTGCTGACCTGGCACAAATACTCGAGTTTTTCGATAAATACTCGAGTATATACTCGAGTCTTTCTCAAAATACTTGAGTATTTTGATCAGATATGGGAAAAATTATTTTTCAATTTTATTTTTCTTCTCAAGTATTAATTTTGGTCAATCTCAACTTAATAATCATATAAAAATTTATTCCTAGAAGAGACTAACTATTTCTACCCACTCTCAACCACTCTCAACATAAATTAGAGATTTACACTTAATATTTGATTGAGAATGATTGGACACTTGTCTTCTTTTCTTGACTTCTTGTTGATGTTGATGTTGCAATATCTTCAAGGCATGATTTGTTAATTATTTTGTCATCATCAAAACATAATCCACATAATTAGGAGCATTGAATTCACAATCTCCACCTTTTTGGTGATGACAAAATAATTAACACTTGATCCATTTGTTGAGCTTGATCCACTTGGAGATGCAACTCCCCCTCACTATATGATACTTTTCACCTATCTAAAAATTCAGCTTGAGCAAGATGTTATGACAATTTAATTTTAGCACCAAGCCTATGGTATTCGAGTATTTAACAATTATCAGAGTATATACCATAATTAGAGATTTTAGGTGCAACAATATCAAGACAAGTGTATAATATCTCTCCCCCTTTTTGTCATACGCCAAAAAGATGTAACAATTTAAAAAAAATATCAAGGGAGGAGAGGTGCATAATTGGAAAACCCCATAACCAACTATGCAAAAAAAATAGACTTAATAATAAACATAAGGAGCTCCCCCTGAAGCGTTGCACAAACATCAGAATGAAAACCAAATTCATTAACATAAAAACATCATAAAAGGTCCAAATCAAAAGGTGCAATAATAAACCCAAAGTCTCAAAACACCAAGTTCTCAAAGTACAGAAAATGCAACAAGATCAACATGATGAAAAACATAATGAAAACTAAAATAGAAAATCCATAAGCAGCAGCATCAAAACATGGAAGGAGCTGGATCATCTGGAGGAGGATAGAACCGAGAGAAGGCCGCCATCATCTCATCAAACCGGCGGTGCATCTCCCCTGACTGCTGGTCCAGGCGGGCATTAATCTGGGCCGAGTGCTGATCCAAATGAGAATAAAACATGGCAGACTCTGCACTCATCCTAGTGTCTAAGCTAACAAAATCATCACGCTGGGCGTCCATAGCATGCACAAGGGAGTCCATCCTCCCATCTAAAGTGTCCAGCTGTGTGATAACATTGTCTCTCCAGCCCAAGTTATCAAACTCAGATTGAGATCCAGTAAAGTCATCAAAATTAATCTGATCCTCAATAGGGTCCCCTCCTTCAGCCTGCGCAAATGCTGCAGCTTCCTCTTCCATCTGTTGGGCATCCACCCCTTGTCGAGCTGCAACATTCGCAACCCTCTCCATCTCAGCAATATCAGATCGGTACAAGTATTAGCCATAGGGTTCATGAAATGCCATGTCTTGATGACTCAAGGTGCCTTTGTTGAGGCAGTGTTGGTTCACATGAAGAGTCTTTTTCTCTTCATTCCGTGGGATAGGCACCTTGAAGTAACTCAACAGGAAACAAACATGCATGGCATAAGGCAAGGTTTTCGGGTGTTTAGACTTTGCAGCAAGGAGCATTCGGTCCAAAATTATGCGAGACCAATTTAGCTTCTCATTGTTCAGGATGGCACTAAGAAGCCTAAGTTCATTGTTTGTGGGCTTAGCATAATTGGGTGAGGTTTGAGGCACTAACTGATGGCATACTATATAGTGCAACACCCTAGTGTGGACAGTCATATATGAGGAATGCTTAATTCCTTCGGTCCATACACGACCGGGGCGCAAACAACTTTGAAAAATTTCGTCCGCATCTGCCTTTAAAGAATTGTCCCCGTGTCGTGTAGTCCCAAAAGCAACAAAAAGGTCCTTAGCGCTAATTTTGAATCTAACACCCTCAACCATGGTTTCTATGACATCATTATGTAGCCTAAGGTTCGCATAAAAGGTTCTAACTAACCTAGGATAGATAGGGCCATTAAATTCCAGAAATTGAATAAGTTTTTGATACCTAAGGTTAGTAACAAATGAGAAACCCTTACTTTCAAGGAATGCACTGTTGATCCAAGAGATAACTCCGAACTCCCTAGTGGCAAAGCCTTCCAACCGTTCCAAGCATTCATCTTCTTGATAGTACTCCGGAATATCCTCCTCAGAAGATGATTCGGCAATCCTAACTCTCTTTCCTTTACCAGATGATGAAGCCATAGAGGAATTGATGAAAATTGAAGTTTTTGGAAAGTTAGGGTTTGAAAAGGGGGTGACGGATTTGAGGTTGAAAAGTGTTGAAATTCGTTGAAATAAAGGTAGAAAAGTGATTAGAGGATGTAAAACTAGTAAGATTTGGCAAAAATTTGAGTAAAAACGGAGTTTTGAGGAGAAAGATATGAGAAAACCGAGAGAGAAGAGAAAGGGGTTCGTGAAACTCGAGTTTGTGGGGGCTGGAGTATATATAAACTCGCCAAAATACTCGAGTATATTCAACAATACTCGAGTTGTTCTTTGAAAAATACTCGAGTTTTTGAGAATATACTCGAGTCGTTCGTGACTCAGCCCAGATTTCCCCATAAAACTCGAGTAAAAATTGAAAAACTCGAGTTTGGTCCGAAAGTTCAAATTTCAGGAAAACGCAAAACACTCGAGTTTTTGAAAAATACTCGAGTTTGGTCTGAAAGTTCAAAAATTGGGGGTTTCGAAAGACTCGAGTGTTTTAAAAAAAAACTCGAGTATTTTAATAAAGACTCGAGTGTTTTGAGAAACACTCGAGTATTTTTATCAGACCCTGATTAAAAACTTTTTCAATTTAAGACTGATTTAATTTTGAATTAATATACTCGAGTTTTTCTTGGAAAAACTCGAGTATTTTGACAGAACAGAAAGTAAAAACACAGTTTTGAAAGACCAAACACAAATCAAACACAAATGCTTCACTACCAACTTGGAATACAGTACAGAATCACACACAATTAACACATACAATTTCAAATATCATCAAGGACAATTTAACTAAGAATCAATATCACATTAGAGTAAGACTAATATGGTGATTTTTTCAAAAAAATGACACACAATGCAATTAGCCTATATTAGCTTCATCTAAAATACCAAGTTCTCTCCTAATATGATAAAAGGTGTCCCTTGGTAGAGGTTTTGTAAAAATGTCGGCTAATTGATTTGTGGTACTAACAAATTAAATTGTGCAATCACCCTTTTGTACGTGATCTCTTAAAAAGTGATGTCTTATTTCAATGTGTTTAGTTCTTGAGTGATACACCGGATTCTTAGTCAAATTGATTGCACTCGTGTTATCGCATCTAATCGGAATATTTTCAAGTTTCAAACCAAAATCCGATAATTGTTGTTTCATCCATAACAGTTGAGCACAACAACTACCGGCTGCGATATATCCCGCTTCGGCGGTAGAAAGAGCGACACAAGCTTGCTTTTTAGAAAACCATGACACCAATGAACTTCCCATGAAATGGCAAGTACCACTGGTGCTTTTGCGATCAAGCTTGCATCCGGCGAAGTCGGAATCCGAGTAACCAACTAAACTAAGAGTGGCATCAGTAGGATACCATAAACCAGTGTTAATTGTTCCTTTTAGATACTTAAATATATGTTTAACTGCGGATAGGTGAGATTCTTTAGGATTAGCTTGAAATCTAGCACACATGCATACACTAAACATAATATCCGGTCTAGATGCAGTGAGATATAGGAGACTACCTATCATACCCCTATATTTACTAACATCAACCGGTGTACCTTGTTCATCCTTGTCTAGGTAGCATGATGTGCTCATTGGAGTGTAGGCTTCCTTGCACTTGTCCAATCCGAATTTCTCAAGGAGCTCTTTGCAATATTTCCCTTGATGCACAAATATCCCCTCCTTGACTTTCTTTATTTGTAAGCCTAGGAAGAACATGAGTTCTCCCATCATTGACATTTCAAATTCCTTTTTCATCAAATTTGAAAACTTTCTACAAAGAGACACGTTAGTAGCACCGAAAATGATATCATCAACATAGATTTGTACTAACAAAATGTCATCCTTGGTTTTATAAATAAATAGTGTATTATCAACCTTCCCTCTTTGAAACTTGTTTTCTAATAGAAAGGAACTCAATCGATCATACCAAGCTCTAGGAGCTTGTTTCAATCCATAGAGTGCCTTTTTCAATTTATAAACATGGTTTGGAAATTCACTATTTTCAAAACCGGGGGGTTGTTTGACATACACTTCTTCATTTACAAACCCATTCAAGAAAGCACTTTTAACATCCATTTGATATAAAGTGAATTTCATGATTGAAGCATAAGCAAGTAAAATTCGGATTGCTTCAAGACGTGCAACCGGAGCAAAGGTCTCATCATAATCGATACCTTCCTCTTGGTTGTACCCTTGAGCTACTAGTCTAGCTTTGTTTCTTATAATCAACCCGGATTCATCAAGTTTGTTTCTATAAATCCATTTAGTACCAATTATGGTATGATCATCGGGTTTAGGGACTAGATCCCAAACTTCATTTCTTTCAAATTGGTTTAATTCTTCTTGCATAGCAAGAACCCAATGATCATCCTCAATGGCCTTTTTAATTGAATCGGGTTCAATTTGAGAAACCAATGAGACATAGTGGCAAATGTTTTGAATAGACCTACGAGTAAGTACTCCCTTTGACATATCTCCTATGACATTGTCTATAGGATGAGCCTTGACCGATTTCCAAGTTGGAGGAAGTTCTTCCCTTACTTCTCCTTCATCAACTTTTGATTTCTCTCTCTCTTTTTCTTCTTTTGAAAAATCAATGCCATCTTCACTAGTATCACATAAAACACTATCTTCTTTCGAAGACTCATTAAAAACCACATGAATTGATTCCTCAATAGTTAAAGTTCTTTTATTGAAAATTCTATAAGCTTTACTATGAGAAGAATAGCCTAAAAATATGCCTTCATCGGATTTGGAATCAAACTTGCCATTGTGTTCTTTTCCATTATTTAAAACAAAAACTTGGCATCCGAAGACATGAAAATGAGATATATTTGGCTTTCTTCCCTTGTAAAGTTCATAGGGGGTTTTATCCAAAGAGGGCCTTATCAAAATACGATTTAAAACATAACAAGCCGTATTGATGGCATCGGCCCAAAAATATTGAGGTACTTGAGAATCATTTAACATGGTTCTAGAAAGTTCCTCTAGCACCCTATTTTTCCGCTCTACCACTCCGTTTTGTTCCGGAGTCCTTGGTGCGGAGAATTGGTGCTCAATACCATTTTAGCACAAAATCTATCAAATTTGTGGTTTTCGAATTCACCACCATGATCGGTACGAATAATAATTACTTTTTGATTTACTTGGTTTTGCAAAAGTTTGACATGATGTTTAAAAGATTTGTAGGTCTCACTCTTAGTAGTTAAAAATAAAGTCCAAGTAAACCTAGAGAAGTCATCAACAATCACCAATGCATAATAGTTGCCACCAAAGCTTTTTACTTGTGATGGTCCAAACAAGTCCATATGAAGCATTTCTAATGGCCTTGATGTGGACATCACCATTTTTGATCCAAAGGTGTTTTTGGTTTGTTTACATTTCTTGCAAGGGGAACAAACACCTTCAATAGAAAAATTTAGCTTTGGTAAACCAACTACTAGATCTTTAGATTGAATTTTCTTCAATTGGTTTACATTTATATGAGCGGTCCTACGATGCCATAACCAAGTGTCATTTTCTTTGCTCACTAAACAAGTAGAGACCAAAGAAGTGACTTTGTTCAAATCAACTAAGTAAGTATTATTTGACCTTCTACCAACAAATTTGATTGATTCATCTTTGTCACTTTTAATGAGGCAATGGGTAGAGGTAAAAACTACATGATTGCCAATATCACATAATTGGCTTATGCTCAAGAGATTATGTTCTAATCCTTGAACATAGAGCACATTATCAATAATCAAGTTTGAAGAGTTTCCGATTTTACCAATACCAAGGATTTTGCCTTTGTTGTTGTCCCCATAAGTGACATAACCCTTTTCCTTTGGAGTAAGCTCAATGAAGTGTCACTTATCTCCCGTCATGTGCTTCGAACATCCACTATCAAGATACCACAATTGTTTTCCCGTTCGAAGACACACCTACAAAATGAAATCACTTGTTCACTTTGGGTACCCAAACAATGTTGGGTCCCTTAGGGTTAGTGTTGGGACTTTCTCCCTTCTTAATCCACATATAAGTGCCCTTTTTCATTTCAAACTTCTTAATGTGGCACTCAATGTTGATATGTCCAACTTTTCCACAATAAGTACAAGTTGGTCTCTTTGATGAATTTTTCTTAGAAAATGTTCCAACCACCTTGTACTTTTTGTCCTTTTTATGAACATATCCTAAACTGGTTTTGTTGTGATTATGTCTTTGAGAGTTCAACAACCGGTTGAGGTTTCTATCACTATGTGAGATTGTGAGTTTGTTTTTCAACTCTTTCACTTCTTTTTCAAGTTCATCACATCTCTCACATGGAGTGATAATCTCCTCATGATTTGCACAATCACTTTGATGACTAGAATTAATAAGTTCCAAGGATTCATTTTGAAGTTTCAACTCATTTATAGATTTTTGTAATTCATCAATTTCTTGTTGAAACTCCAAAATTTTATTTCCTTTTTCCTTATTGATTTTAGCAAGCCTTCTAAATTGAATTAACATTTCATTGTAGGCTTCTTGCAAATCATCATAGGAAATGGAGTTTGAAGAGGAACAAGAAGAGCTAGAGGTTACCTCATCATCACTTTCACCCATGTCATGATTAGCTCTTGATGAGGACTCATGATTGTTCTTGGCCATGAGACAAAGATTTGCATTTTCATCACCGGAACTACTTGAAGATGATTCGTTGCTCTTCTCCGGTGCATCCCAAACAATGTATGCACGCTTCCCTTTGGTCTCTTGGGTCTTCTTGTCATTCTTCTTCAAGAATGTGGCACATTCCATTCTTATGTGACCAACCCCACCAGATTCATGACACTTAACTCCATCATTGGTACTCTTTTCTCTTTGTTTGGAGTCTTTGGTTCTCTTGAAATTGGATGAAGATCCACCTTTCTTACCTTTGAAAAATTTGTTGAATCTTTTCACAAACATCCCAAATTCTTCTTGATTTGGTTCACCATCGGAATCTCCACTTGTAGAGCATTCTTCAACTTCTTTTGTAGCTTTATTTGAAGCTTTGAGTGCTATGCCCTTTTTCTTTTTGTCCGATTCCTCATGCATCCCAAGTCTTGTAAGTTCCATCTCATGCTCTTGGAGTTTGCCAAACAAAGTGGCTGCTAAGTCCATGCTATTTATGTCTCTTGATTCCTTGATGGCGGTTACCTTGGGTTGCCAACTCCTATCAAGACATCTTAGAATTTTGTTAGTAGTTTCACCATTGCGAAATACTTTTCCCAAGGAAATCAAATGATTAACTATGTGAGAGAATCGCTTTTGCAAGTCACTAATGGTTTCATTTGGCAACATGTGGAACAATTCATATTCGTGTGTTAGAGAATTCAATCTTGCATCTCTAACCTCACTTGTTCCCTCATGTGTGACTTGCAAAGTATCCCACATTTCTTTTGCCGATTTACATTGGGAAACTCTATAAAATTCATCATGGGATAGAGCCGAAAAGATGATGTTTTTAGCTTTTAAATCAAATGAGACTTTTCTCTTTTCATCATCATTCCAACTACTCCTTGGAATTTCAACAATTTCATCATTTATTTTCTTTTTGGGAATGAAAGGACCATTTTCAATTGCATCCCAAATATCCATATCAATTGCTTCAATAAAAACTTTCATGCGAGTTTTCCAATAAACATATCCTTCACCATTAAATAGTGGAGGATGGTTTATTGAAGCTCCTTCTCCACCAAAGTTATTGCTAGAGCCCATTAAGTTTCCAAAAGGATCTTTTTCGAAAAAGTTGTTACACTCGATCTTTCGACCGAGCTCTGATACCACTTGTTGGAAACCAACAAGCGGGCTAAGCAAATACTAGAGGGGGGGTGAATAGTATTTTGAAGCACTAATACCAAATATTTGGACTAACAATTGAAGAATGGAGCTAAGACTGAATTTTCTGGAATCAGACACAAAAGACTCGAGTCTTTTGTGAAATACTCGAGTTTTTCAGTGATGAACAACTCGAGTCTTTTCTGAAATACTCGAGTTTTTCTTATCAGATAGCAGAAAAACCAGAAACGAGAATTCAGCAATTTAACTCAAATCAATTCAATAATAAACAGGAACTTATCCAACAGAATAGCAAGCAATCTAAATAACTTTTAAAACAAAGATTCCTTGAACTTGCTACCTAATTGTATAAATCCTAATTGATTGAAATGACTTAAGTCTATTGAGCTAGAAAGTAGATTAAAAGCAATAAACCACCACTCAAGCAATTTTATCCTGGTTCACTCCAACAATGAGCTACATCCAGTCCTCCTAATCACTTAGGAGTTTCTACTAATAATCAAATTGTTAGAAATTACAAAGGATTGATTGAGAATGGCCTCACTCAACCTAACCCTTCAAGAGTGTACCAAACTCTTGATTTCTACCCCAATTTGATTCCGGTGATTGAAGAACTCTTCACAAAGCTTCCTTGAACTCCCTTCAAGAAACTCCACCGGGCTAGGAACCTCCTAGTCTTGTGCTTGAGAACCTCTCAAGACTTCCAACACCCTAAGCCACTTAGGGTTTGCTTGGGAACAATCCAAGACTTTGAATAATCAAGCTTTTTGTATGTGTATTACTAATCTCACAATGGATTAGCACAAATAAGCACAGCTCAATGTAAGAATTGAGACCTAAAACTCAACTTGGAATAAAATGACAATATGAGTGAGAAGTTGAGCTTTTTGGGAATTAACACTTGATAAGAGGAAATTATAAAAGCTTGAACACACTATGATCTTGTTGTCTTGTTTTGTTCTTGCACAAATTCAAAGAGCAATTTTACAATGAGATTCAGAATACTCTCTTGGGGTTGGATGAGACTCAAATGCCCTCAATTGAGTTTTTGAGTCTCTCCAACGTTCATTTTTGCTGACTGGACAAAAATACTCGAGTCTTTTGGTAAATACTCGAGTCTTTTTGGTCGGTCACGAGTGAATTGGTGCACGAACAAGACTAACGGTCATATTTGCTGACCTGGCACAAATACTCGAGTTTTTCGATAAATACTCGAGTATATACTCGAGTCTTTCTCAAAATACTCGAGTATTTTGATCAGATATGGGAAAAATTATTTTTCAATTTTATTTTTCTTCTCAAGTATTAATTTTGGTCAATCTCAACTTAATAATCATATAAAAATTTATTCCTAGAAGAGACTAACTATTTCTACCCACTCTCAACCACTCTCAACATAAATTAGAGATTTACACTTAATATTTGATTGAGAATGATTGGACACTTGTCATCTTTTCTTGACTTCTTGTTGATGTTGATGTTGCAATATCTTCAAGGCATGATTTGTTAATTATTTTGTCATCATCAAAACATAATCCACATAATTAGGAGCATTGAATTCACAAGTTCTTCATCTTCCGATGAACTAGATGAAGATTGAATTTCCGGTTCATCCCACACTATGTACGCCCTTTTTCCTTTAGATTGATTGGGCTTGGATTTGTCATTCTCGGCCTTCTTTGAATTTCTTGGACAATTTGATCTATAATGGCCCGGCTTCCCACACCCATGACATATGATGTTGTCTTTATTGGTCTTGTTCCTTGGTTGAGCATCCTTAAAGTCTCTTGATCTATTTCTATTGAAATTATTCTTATTCTTAAGGAAACGTCCAAGTTTTTTGACCAACAACCCAAGTGTCTCATCATCGATATCCGAGTCGGAGTCATCCACTAAAGAGTGTTCTTCATGTGCCTTTAAGGATTTTGAATTAGTTTTAAGAGCAATCCCTTTCTTCTTTTTATCGGCATCCTCATTCATGGATAATCTCCCTAGCTCCATTTCATGCTCTTGAAGCTTCCCGAATAGTGTTGCTAAATCCATTTCGTCAAGATCCTTAGACTCCATAATGGCCGTGACTTTAGGTTGCCATTCCCTGCTAAGACATCTCAAAACTTTATTAACAACTTCACCATTAGTTAGTCTTTTTCCAAGAGCAGAAAGATGATTAATGATGTGAGTAAAGCGCTTTAGCATGTCGCCTATGTTTTCATTTGGCAACATACGAAAGAGCTCGTACTCATGCATGAGAGTGTTAAGCCTAGCCCTTCTAACTTCATTCGTGCCCTCATGTGTGACTTTTAAAGTGTCCCACATTTGTTTTGCATCAGTGCATTGTGATACTCTAAAGAATTCGTCATAAGACAATGCCGAAGTGATGATGTTTTTGGCTTTTAAATCATATTGAACTTTCTTCTTATCATCATCATTCCAACTTGCCTTTGGTTTCAAAGAGACAGTATCATTAACTTTTGTTTGAGGAATAAAAGGCCCATTCTCTATGGCATTCCAAATTTCCATATCAATAGCTTCTATAAAAATTTTCATTCGGACCTTCCAATAAGCGTAGCCCTCACCGTTGAATAGTGGGGGTCGATTAATGGAAGCTCCTTCACCACCAAAAGGATTGAAATTTGAGCCCATTGTTTCCAAAAATTAGGATCTTTTCGAAAAAGCTTTTTAAGGCTCGGTTCTTTCGTCCGAGCTCTGATACCACTTGTTGGAAACCAACAAGCGGCTCAAAATAGTCTAGAGGGGGGGTGAATAGAATTTTGAAGCCTTAATTCAAATATTTCGATTACCAAAGAGAATGGATTTGAGAAAATAAATTTTCTTACAAAAATGTATTGGTTAATCGATTAATTTCAGTATTAATCGATTAATGCCGAAGCTTACTTTCAAACTAATCGATTAACTAAAGCGTTACTCGATTAATGCCGAAAGCAACTTAAAAATTAATCGATTAACAATCGATTTACTCGATTAATAAGAACAGTATCTGATGCAATTTCAGTTTTAATCCAAATTCAATGGAGATTACAACGCCTTGATGCACCAACAAATGATGAATGAATGATTGAACAATATCAAGTAAATTTACCAAGCCAATTTAGGTTAATTAACAAGGAATTGAAAAACCCCAAATTAAACCTAATTCAATTGTTCTTGGTTAATGAAAACTAGAAGAAATAAAAGCAAGGAAGACAAGATTTTATCCTGGTTCACTCTCTACCACTGAGAGCTACTCCAGTCCCCTTTATCAAAAGATAAAGAGTTTCTACTAGATACTTCAATTGTTAGAATAAAATGTTAAGATGCAACTCTCACTTGTTATCCTATCTTAACCCCTTCAAAGAGAGTACCAATCTCTTTGATATTCTACCCAATTGAATCTGTATCTTGTCCTCTTGAATTTGTTGAAGGATGCTCTCCAACCAAATTCCTTTTCCAATTGCTTTGAGATTCTTCAAAGTCTTGAATTGTGAATTCTTCACTTCTTTGTTGAAAGCTTGAATGTGACAACCTTCTCGTTGTGAATTGCTTCAACACAAAACTAAAAAACTAGAAAACTAGAAAACTTGAATTTCAATAGAACTTAGAATATTGAAAGATCATGAGTGAAGAAAATTGAAAGTTGTTGAATCTAAATATCACAATAGGAAAGTAGTAATAGCTCTTGAAAATCTGAAAGTATGTTTCTCTATATGAAAATTATGAAAGAGTGTGTAACCTTGTCAAAGTAGAAATGAAGTCTTTTTAAACAAAATATTATTTTTCAGAAACAATAGCAATTAATCGATTAAGGTAAACACACTAATCGATTAACCTATGTTAATTCGTGCTAATCGATTAACGTGTAACACACTACTCGATTAACCTTTATTAACACAATCAGTGCTATACAGTTATTTGAGTTAATCGATTAAGCCTTACGTGCTAATCGATTAACCACTATAAAAAGTGATTAAAAATAAAGCTTTTCAAATATACTTTGACAAATACTTTATTTAGAGCTATTATATCAAGATTAATCTTTCTTCACCATTAATCAAACAATATTATAAATCTAATTGAGATTCCTAATCCTAAAGCTACCACCCACTCTCATGATATGCAAAAATAAAATATTACATTGATTAGAAATAAAATAAACCTATTCTAATCTTCATGAGTGGTGCTTGCTTTGTTGAATGTTGTTGCTTGGCATAAGGTTGTTAATAATCAAAACATCCAAACTCTACACACAGTCCATATCTAAGTATTTTCCTAATTATTTTCTGATTTATTTAAAATGATAGTTTTAATGTGATTGGTTAATAGTGAAGGCACCTCCAAAAGGAACCAATGGAAAATTTTCTCTTCCTTTTTATATATATGTGCCGTCCAAATAGTAGTGGGAGGAGAGGAGAATAATTCTGGAAATTGTGAGAATAAACCATGAATTAAAAAGAATTTAGGAATCAACAAAATCCCATTTAATGCAAAAGTGTGTTCCAATGTACATGAATTAATTTTGCTGAGTCATAGTGATAGAGGGGGGCCGAATTTTGCTTCTGAAAATTGAAGGGAAATGCATCTTCATCACCTATAAATAGATGGCATTAGTTCAGTTCTCACATTTTTCACACACACAATTCTTGATAGTTTTACAAAAAAAATCCTAAGAGAAAACAGAGAGAGAGAGAGAGGGATGAGTTTGGCTATAGGAAGGAGGGAGGAATTGCTTTGTCACTTGAAGTTCTTCTTTAGCTTAAGGAGTAGAGGTAACCCAAAATCACTTACACATTTAATCTCTTTTTAATTTATTTGTTTTTATTATTGAGTAAAATCTCTAAATTCTTCTATGGTAAAGAAATAGCTAAAGTTCTAAATTTTAAAAATTTATTATTGAATATGTGATATTGTTCTTGAGTCATATGAATTAAGGATGAGAAAAGGGACACAAAAAGGGTGTTTAAAGGGATTTATCTCCCCTTTTCTTTAATTCTTAAGATGGCTAAAATTTTTTATGAGTATAATTAATTAATTTTCTGGGTTTATTTTATTTCTAAGACTATATGAATTATAGAGAATTTTGTATAATTTTATGAGTTTTGATTCATTGTCTTTTAATTTTTTTGTTTCTTTGTATTAAGGAATAATGATAAATAAGTAAATAACAATGGAAAAAAAACAATCTTCTAGTATAGGTATATATATATAGGCCGTGGCATATATTAGGAAGAGTTGATGGTTGATTTGTGTATTTTGATATATGAATTGTATTGTTGTTTAATAAAATAAAAGAGAATGGAAATGAATAAGAGGATTAAGATGGATTTTTATTTTTGCATTTTCTTTTATTCTGGACCGTGTATATATATATATATATATTGTATGGTAATTGTTGCTATTTCATGTGAATTTGAGTTTAGTTAAGTTCCTAAAAAGAATAAAAACAAATAAGTGTTTTCCTTAAAGAAATGAAAATGATTTGTGAAAAAGGAACTTAAAATAAATTCTGGAAATTTTTGGTGTTCTTAAAGTGTATGAATTTGTATTTTATAGAAATTTTGTTTAATTTTTATTGTTTGATTTTATTTTATTTCATTTTGTTTGGATTTAAGTTAAATAAGGACAATGAATAAAGATAATAAACAAAAATGAAATTTTCTGGAAAAAAAATAAAATAGGCCGTGAGGCCTATGGTTTTCTTTGGAATAATTTTTGTAAATTGTTTGTTATTGGATGTGTAATTAAATTGTAGTTTATTGTTTAAAAGAAATAGAAACAAATGGGTAGTTGTTATAAATATATAAATTTATAAGAGCATGTATTTTTTTTGGGTGATTGTATGATTATGTGGTTGATGTGTTTGAAGATGTTAGTTGCTGGAAAATGTGAGTTCTTCCTTAAAGAGATCTATTTTATATTTTGTTAATGATTAATACTCTTGTTTTGAGTATAAAGAGATGTAATTGTATTATATAGATGTTTTAAGAATTAAAAATGCTTTTCCTAATCTTCTAGTGCTGGTCGAATTATTTAGGAGAAAGAAATAAAGTTAATTGAATTTTTCTAATTGATTTGATAATTGTTTTAGTATGTCTATGGATGAATTACATGTTTTTATGGAAAAAAATTAATTCTGAAAATTTAATTTTAATTCTGGAAAATTATTTATTCAAGACCCCAAATGATTATTTTTAAGAGTGTTAGTAGTACTTAGTTTGTATGTGCAAGTATAGTGTAGAAACAAATAGAAATGGGTACTTTTGATTGATTAAAATGATTTATAAAAAATAATAAGTTGCTGTCCAGAATTTATAAATAATGAAAACGTAATGTTTTATTAGAAATAATAGTGTTTTAAAGTCTTTGGCATGAGTAGGAATGGTGTATAATTGTTTTGGATTGTTTTACTTAAACTTCGTGAACTAATGCAACTTTTACAGTGGCTGTACAGCAGATGCAATTATTTTATTAAGCTTAATTTTGATCATTTTATTATAGTAGAAGTTGTAATGAGAATTTAGGAAAAACGACATGTGTTTTCGACTTTCTGTTTAAGAGAAAATGAATTTTTAAGTTTGAGTATGTACGCTGTCCAAAATAAAATAAAATAAAATGTGAAATATGTGGTATTTATGTTATGACTTGTTCTTGAATGATTAAATATGTAAATTTCATGCTAATCTTGTAGTATAAGTGTTTAGGATTAAAAGTAGATTTTAAAAAGTAATTTTAAAATACGTATAAGTAAGGTTGTATATGTGTTTGAATGAAATGTTGTTTGTACTTGTATGAAAATGTGAAGAATGATTAAAGGATGTTCTTGAAAAAGAAATATTGATTTGATATTTGATTTTAAATATTTTTAACAGTTTTTTTTTTTAGAAATGAGTTATTTTCTAAGTATTTACATGATTCCAAAATATCAAGGGCTTTGAGAAATTAATGTTTTCAAAGGTTATATTTGGTTGATTACTTTTAAGTTGGTGTGAATATTTATAAAAGTTATTTTGTAAAAATGATTAATTTAAAAGGTTTGCAATTGGGGACGAATAGCGAGACCGAAAGTCAAGCCCACGTTAATTCATCGCATCAAGGTGAGAGAGTAGCAACCTTTAGACATAATGGCACCATGGTAATTGATGAGCATTTTATTTCCCATTATTCCTTGCATTATTTTACTCCTATTATTGATACTTGTTGCCCATTTGACATTGATTAGCTTGATTTAGTGATTTTGAGTTTATTGGACTAATATTCCGAATATTGTTTAATTTGGGATTATTTAGCCTAATTAATTCTATTTCTATTTTCAGGTAATATTTGGCACAAGGACACTTTGGGAAGTTTGGAAATGAAGATTGGAGTATTGAAGTGAAGATTGTAATTTGCATTTAGGTCCCTTTTTAATTGTAATTTTCAGAATAGTGTTTCTTAGGATTTGGGCCCATGTTTTAGGCCCATTTTGTGTCTTAAGAGGGGAAATTCGTGTAACCCCCAAGAACATACTCCCATTTCAGATTTCTCACTCTCTCTCTAGGTTAGAACTTCTCTCTTGGCTCTCCCAAGTGGTGGTGGCTGCTAGGGTTTTGTTCTTCCCCATTTCTACTCGTTTTTCTTCATTTATGGCCATGGAAGGCTAGACTTCAAGGGTTAATCCCTTCGGTATTGTATTATCTACTCTTGAGCTCTTGTTATTAATGCAATTTCATTTTCTCTTCTCTGTTTTCATGTTTATCGATGTGTAGTGGTTTGCTTAATTCCATTTCGTAGAGATAATACATGAATATAACTCGTAAAAACTCCAATTCTGGTTTCTGATGCTTAATTAGAAGTTAGGGTTTGGAGTGATAACTGAATTTTCGCTTAGTATTTGGTTATCACGAGTTGGACAGAGGAGAGGAGAGGAATCGATCTTTAGTGAGCTAGGATTGAGTAGTGTACGTAACCAATGGGGTTTGCCCGCTTTTGTTTCTGATTTTCTTAGTTTTTATATTCTGTTTGTGTTTTGTTCTTCACATTTGTCACACACAAAAACCCCCCCATTTTACTGCACACTACGTGTTTGATACTTTGCCTAGACCGATATTCGCTGGGAAACGACCTAGGATCACCTTCCTAGTACTACAGAATAAACACCTTTTATTTTGATCGGGTACGGCCTCGATCAAAATTTGGCGTCGTTGCCGGGGATTATCGGTTCTTGCCAAAGATCATACAGTAGTTAGTTAGATTAGTTAGTGTAGTTAGTGTGTGAATAAGCATTTTGATAACTAATTGAAAGTTGCCCTGTTTGCTGATTTGCTGTTCTGCACAACTGATGATATTCTAGTGATTCTGTGAGTGCCATTCAACATAGCTGTGGGTGGAATTTTTGCACGAAAATTGGTATCCACACTTGTTTCATCATATATTAGTGTGTTGATGCATCACAGACACTCAGATAGGCACTGGTTGTGAATTCCAGAAAAATTTTCCAAGTTTCAGCAGTACTTACTATAAATAGGCGTAACTTTTGATCCGTAACTCGGAATTTGACGAAATTTATATCAAATCGAAGGGAATTTTCTGAATAATCTGATTTTTCTCACTTTGTCAGAAAACCCCTTCGTTTGCATCCCGAAAAAGCCTGTTTACTATTTCTTTTTTATTTTACAAGTTCTATTTTCTTAGTTTTTGGTCACTGTTTTAATTCTTTGACTTGGTTCCCTTTTGAATTTTGTCCTCAAACTTTCTGTGATATGTTTTCATGATTTTAGGGTGCTGAAAAAAATAAAATAAAAAATTTTAAAAAAATAAAAAAATTTTGTTGCCGATTTTGGTCATGCATATCTGTTACAGTATGCTATGGTTGATGCTGTTCTGTTCAGTACATGACTAGGGGCAACCCAAGTTATTTGCATCCTTACAACCCTGAAATTGATAGAACTTATCACAGATTAGTTAGACAAAATAGGAATCAGTCATTAGGTAGTGAGTCAGAGTCATCTTATAGTCCATCTAATTCTGATTCTGTTTCTATTTCTTCTATTCCTTCTACTTTTATTCAATCTGATTCTATACATTGTGATAACATGGCTCAACCCCCAGCAAGGGAAAGGACACTTAGGGAGCTGGCTGCACCTGACTTCACTATTGAAGACTCGTGTATCCGGTATCCTGATGAGGATGTTCCTTTTGAGCTTAGAACAGGACTAATCCATTTGTTGCCCAAGTTTCATGGTCTTGAAGGTGAGGATCCTCATAAGCATCTCAAGAAATTCCATATAGTGTGCACCACAATGAAACCACATGATGTGCAAGAGGATCATGTCTGTCTCAGAGCATTTCCACATTCCTTAGAGGGTCTAGCACAAGATTGGTTATCTGACTTGGCCCCTGGTTCCATCACAAGCTGGGATGACTTGAAGAGGGCATTTCTGGAAAAATTCTTCCCTGCAAATAGGACCACTGCAATCAGAAAGGAAATCTCTGGTATCAGGCAACAACATGGAGAGAGTCTCTATGATTATTGGGAGAGATTCAAGAGGTTGTGTGCTTCCTGCCCTCACCATCAGATCTCAGAGCAGCTTCTCATCCAGTACTTTTATGAAGGTCTCAACTTCATGGAAAGAAACATGGTAGATGCTGCAAGTGGTGGTACATTGGGAGATATGACACCCTTACAAGCCAGGAGCAAAATTGAGAAGATGGCTTCCAACTGTCAACAATTCCATGCAAGAAGCAACAGTGATGCAATAGTTGTGAGGGATGTAAATGATGTTGGTGCAGACTCGGGCAAGGTTGAGAAGCTTGAGCAGAAAATTGATTCTCTCACAATATTGGTCACACAATTGGCTGTCAATCAGAAAAAGATGATACTTCCTGCTAGAGTGTGTGGCATATGCACATCCATTGAGCACCCCACAGATGCATGCCCTTCCCTTCAGCAGCAACAGCCGATGACAAGTGGTGACCAACCTGAGGCCTATGCAGCAAACATATACAACAATAGAGGCCCACAACAACACAATCATGACCTCTCTTCCAATAGATACAACCCTGGATGGAGGAACCATCCCAATCTGAAGTGGTCTGATCAACAACAACAACCTCCTCCTAATGTTCCATTTCAGAACACCGCTGGACCGAGTAGACCACCATATGTACCTCCTCCAATCCAGCAGCAAAGGCAACAACAACAGCAGCAAGTGGTTCATCCTGCACCATCAGCCCCTCCATCCAACCAACCTACCTTGGAGGAGTTGGTGAGGCAAATGACCATGCAAAACCTCCAATTTCAACAAGAGACTAGAGCATCCATTCAAAGACAAGAGGCATCCATTCAGACTTTGACAAATCAGATGGGTCAAATGGCTACTTCTCTCAACAACTTGCAATCTCAAAATTCTGACAAGTTGCCATCCCAAACTGTGATCAACCCTCAGAATCAGAATGTGAGTGCCATCAACCTGAGGTCGGGAAAGCAGATTGTCACACCCACACCACAACCTCACCTCAACAATGATGCTCTAGCTTCCTCTAAAGGGAAGAGCCAAGTGGTAGATGAAGGTGAGCATGCTAGCACCAAAGAGAATCATCAAACTCAACCCTCCTCAACTTCAACCACAAGCCCTGCTGTTGTCCTACAACCTCCTCCTGTTCCTCTTCCATTCCCACCAAGAGTGCCTCAAAACAAAAAGGTGGAAGAGGTGGACAAGGACATTCTTGACACATTCAGGAAGGTGGAAGTCAACATACCCCTTCTTGATGCAATAAAACAGATTCCAAGGTATGCGAAGTTCCTTAAGGAGTTGTGCACTCATAAGAGAAGACTCAAGGGCAATGAGAGGATAAGCATGGGAAGGAATGTCTCCGCTCTCATAGGTAAACCTATCCCTCACATTCCTGAAAAATGTAAGGATCCTGGAACTTTCTCTATACCTTGCATCATAGGCAATGTTAAGTTTGAAAATGCTATGCTAGATTTAGGAGCATCCATAAATGTCATGCCTATGTCTGTTTTTAAGTCTCTTTCTCTTGGACCTCTTCAACCTACGGGTGTGGTGATTCAATTGGCAAATAGAAGTACTGCCCACCCCGCAGGTTTGATAGAGGATGTCTTGGTTCGGGTTGAAGAGTTGATCTTCCCTGCTGATTTTTACATACTTGATATGGAAGATGACTCTCCCCGTAATGTTGTTCCTATTATTTTGGGGAGGCCATTTTTGAAAACAGCCCGAACCAAGATAGATGTGCATTCAGGTTCACTTTCCATGGAGTTTGATGGCAGTGTGATCCGATTTGACATTTTCCATGCTATGAAACATTTTCCTGAGGATCACTCTGTTTTCCATGTGGACTTGCTTGATGATTTGATAGATGAGCATATGCTTGACTTTTTGCATCATGATTTTGAATTGCCATCTTTCACTGATTCATTTACTTGTCCATCATGCACTAACTCTGGATGGTGCACCGCATGCACTGAAATAGCTCAGTTTCTAGACTCTGCCACTGCATCTGATGATTCATATGTTATAGATTCAGATTATGCCAACCCTAACCCCATATCTGTTATGCATGAGTCTGATTCACTTGTTCAGGTGCAGGCAGCAGAATCCATTTCTGCTGTCCCGTTAGTTCCATCTATTATGCAGGCACCCTCATTGGACCTGAAGCCCCTCCCTCCTCATCTCAAATATGCTTACTTGGAGGATGAGCAGAAACTCCCAGTGATCATCTCTACCTCACTTTCTGTTGATCAAGAGGAGAAACTGCTGGATGTGATAAGAAAGAACAAGAGGGCAATTGGATGGACTTTAGCGGATATTCCTGGAATTAGCCCCTCCATGTGCATGCACCGCATTTTGTTGGAGGATGGGACTAAACCAGTGAGACAACCCCAAAGACGATTGAACCCCCAGATTCTTGATGTGGTTAAGAAAGAGGTCACCAAGCTGCTCCAAGCGGGTATCATCTACCCAATTTCAGATAGCACTTGGGTGAGCCCGGTGCAAGTTGTCCCCAAGAAGTCTGGTGTCACAGTTGTCAAAAATGAGAAGGATGAGCTGATTCCCACTAGAGTGCAGAACAGTTGGAGAGTCTGCATTGATTACAGAAAGCTCAACCAGGCGACTCGCAAGGATCATTTCCCTCTCCCCTTCATTGATCAGATGTTGGAGCGCCTGGCAGGTAAATCTCATTATTGCTTCTTAGATGGATTCTCTGGTTATTTTCAAATTTGCATTGCACCAGAGGACCAACATAAGACCACATTTACCTGTCCTTTTGGCACATTTGCATATAGAAAGATGCCTTTTGGCCTATGCAATGCTCCTGCCACATTTCAAAGATGTATGATGAGTATTTTCGCTGACTTGCTCGAGCATTGCATAGAGGTCTTCATGGATGATTTTAGTGTTTATGGCTCCTCATTTGATGCATGTCTTGATAATTTGACTAAGGTGCTTAACAGGTGCATTGAGACTAACATTGTCTTGAATTTTGAAAAATGCCACTTTATGGTAGAACAAGGCATAGTCTTAGGGCACATTGTTTCGCACAAGGGCATAGAAGTTGACCCTGCTAAGCTGCATGTAATATCACATTTGCCTTACCCTTCTTGCGTGCTAGAGGTGCGTTCTTTTCTTGGTCATGCAGGTTTCTATCGCAGGTTTATTCAGAACTTTAGCAACATTGCCCTTCCTCTTTCCAAGTTGCTTCAAAAGGATGCCCCATGGGAATTTGGAGACCAATGCAAGAGGGCATTTGATGAATTGAAGAAAGCTCTAACCACCACTCCCATCATCCAACCACCTGATTGGACCCTCCCATTTGAGCTCATGACTGATGCTTCAAATTATGCTTTGGGAGCAGTTCTCTCCCAAAGGGTTGGTAAGCTGTCGCATGTGATTTATTATGCTTCTAGGACTTTAGATGCAGCACAGGTTAATTACACAACAACTGAAAAAGAAATTTTGGCTATTGTTTTTGCACTTGACAAATTTAGATCATATTTGCTTGGTTCTAAGGTTGTAGTGTACACTGATCATGCTGCTCTGAAGTATCTTTTGAAAAAGACAGATTCCAAACCTAGGTTGATTAGGTGGATGTTGCTCCTCCAGGAGTTTGATCTTGAGATTCAGGATCGGAGTGGTGCGCATAACCTTGTCGCAGACCACTTGAGCAGGATAGAGAGAGAGGAGGATGCATTTCCTATCCGGGATAACTTCCCGGATGAGCAGCTTTTATCTTTACATGTTTCCCATCCCCTTCCCCAAACTCCTTGGTTTGCAGACATTGTTAATTATCTGGTTGCTTCTGTTTTTCCTGCCTTGGCATCCAAAGCTCAAAGAGACAAATTAAAGAGCGATGCCAAGCATTATGTATGGGATGACCCCTATTTATGGCGTTTTTGCAGTGATCAGGTCATTCGCAGGTGCATTCCAGACCAGGAGATCCAATCGGTTCTCCAATTTTGCCATGCTTCACCAGTGGGAGGCCACCTTGGTACTCAAAGGACAGCACGAATGGTGTTGGATTCTGGATTTTATTGGCCTACCATTTTCAAGGATGCGAGCAACATCTGCAGCTCGTGTGAGCAGTGTCCAAGAGCAGGAGGCGCCCTATCTTGGAGGCAACAGATGCCGCAGCAACCTATGTTGTTTTGTGAGGTGTTTGACGTCTGGGGTATAGATTTCATGGGCCCCTTTCCTGTTTCTTTTGGTTTTTATTATATCTTACTTGCTGTGGATTACGTATCCAAATGGGTGGAAGCTAAGGCCACCAGGACTAATGATGCTCAGGTTGTTGTAGATTTTGTCAGGTCTAATATCCTTTGCAGGTTTGGCATACCTAGAGCCATAGTCAGTGACCAAGGCACACACTTCTGCAATAGATCCATGCAAGCTTTGCTCAAGAAGTATGGGGTTGTGCACAAAGTTTCTACACCCTATCACCCCCAAACCAACGGGCAAGCTGAGATTTCAAATAGAGAGATCAAGCGGATTTTGGAGAAGATGGTGAAGCCTAATAGAAAGGATTGGAGCACACGATTGGAGGATGCTCTGTGGGCCCATCGGACCGCTTACAAGGCACCCATAGGGATGTCACCCTATCGGGTTGTCTTTGGTAAGGCATGCCACCTGCCTGTGGAGATAGAGCACCGTGCATATTGGGCTGTGAAGCAATGTAACTTAGCTCTTGATCAAGCGGGTGAGGAGAGGAAGCTGCAGTTGAGTGAGCTAGATGAGATCCGCTTGGAGGCCTATGAGAACTCCAAATTCTACAAAGAGAAGACCAAGAAGCTTCATGATAACTCCATTTCCAGAAAGGAGTTCTTGGTTGGTCAAAAAGTTTTGCTCTACAACTCTAGGCTTGGACTCATGAGTGGAAAGCTCCGCTCTAAATGGATTGGACCGTTTGTAGTCACCCAAGTGTTTCCTTATGGCACTGTGGAGATCAAGAGTGAGTCCACGAACAAGAGCTTCAAAGTCAATGGCCACCGACTCAAGCCTTTCCTAACCACCCCTTCTTTGGATGATGCACCTGTGGAGGAGGCCTCATTGGTCGACCCCACTTTTGAACAACCATGACTTAGGGAGTCTCCTTTTCTCCTTCCTTACTCTTTTTATTACACTTGTCTATATCTGTCTGATTCTGCTATTTGTGTTCCATTGAGGACAATGTGTGATTTAAGTGTGGGGGGAGAGTAGTTTAGGTTGCATATTTTGCTTTGATTTTTTTTTAGGTTTTGCTTAGTTTTGGGCATTTTCTTGCATGTTTTTGCTTCATTTTAGTAGAGTTTTGGTATCTTGTGTCTGAATTCATGCATTTCTGTGTGTAAAGTTGCTTTTGATAATTAAGAGGTGGTAACACTGTGATAGAATTGTCCCTTTTGTGAGGATTTGAGCCTTAATTGTGGGTGGATTGCTATATATGCCACCTAATTTTCTTTCATGTGTGATTGCACTCTGGATTACTTGCACTCTAGAACTTGACTTGACTCTTGTTGATACTTGATTGCTCATGCACATTTTGAAATGATATAGGCACTTTCTTTCTTGAATAAGCTATTAGCCATATGAGCCTACCTTGAATGAATGTACCCTTTGCTAGCCCCTTTGAGCCTTTTTATCCCTTTCCTTGTTCTTTAGCTCATTACAAGCCTATGACTGAAAAACCATGATTGTCCTAACCTTAGGGAATTTTGGAACTTTGGAATTGTTTTGGGAATGGGTATTAGGTAAGAAGTGTGCTTTATGCTTTAATTGGTTGAGTTCTTGGTTTTGCCTCATTGGTTGTTATAGTTATGGCTTCATCTTCATGCCATTTGTGTTGTTTCTTCTTTTCTTTTCGTATATCTCTCAAAAACAAAAAAAAATAGAAGACAAAAATTGATCGAGGCCGTACCCGATACAAATAAAAATAGTTTAAGTATAGTACTAGGAAGTGACTCCTAGGTCGTCTCCCAAGGAATATCTTATCAAGCAAAAGGTCGAACACATAGTATGCATAGAAAACAGGGGGGGGGGGGGTTTTATATTGAATATTGAATAATTGAAATCAAAACAGAATTAAATCAAAACGAAGAAACAGATAAGGAAAAGCGGATAAACCCCTTTGGCTCGCGTTCACAACTCTATCATCGGTCACAAAAGATCAATTTCTTTCCTCTTCACTGTCCAACTCGTGAGAACTAAATACTAAGCGAAAATTCAATTCTCACCCCAAAACCCAAACCTCTAATTAAGCATTAAAAGCCAAAGCATGGAGTTTTTACGAGTTTGCATAAATTAAGCATTCATACACATGGATTATCTCTATATAATGGAACTAAGCGAACCATAACATATCAATAAGCATGAAAACAGTGAATAAAAATGAAATAGCATTAAGAACAAAACCTCAAGAGTATCTGATACATTACCAAAGGGATTTAACCTAAGAGTTTAGCCTTCCATGAAGAAAAATACCAAAAAACGTGTAGAAAGGGAAGAGAGAGAAACCCTAGCAGCCACCACAAGCTTGGAGAGCAAAACTAAGCCTTCTCTATGAGAGAGAATGAAAAAAACGTGAATGGAAGCTCTCTCCAAGGGTTTACACGAATTTGGCTTTTTTAAATCACAAAACGGGCCTAAATCATGGGCCCAAATCCTAAGGAAAGCTTATCTCTAAATTAAATCTAAAAAATATCTTATAGATAAAATCTAAATCTTAAAAGATATAACTAAATCTCAACTAATCCTAAAGATAGATTACAATCTTCACTTCATCATATATCTTCTCTTCCAAAATTAAATCTTCATTCCTAAAATGTCCAAAAAGCCCTTGTGCCAAATATGACCTGAAAATAGAAATAGAATTAATTAGGCTAAATAATCCCAAATTAAACAATATTCAGAATAATAGTCCAATAAACTCTAAATCACTAAATCAAGCTAAACAATGTCAAATAGGCAACAAGTATCAATAATAGGAGTAAAATAATGCAAGGAAAAATGGGAAATAAAATGCTCATCAAATACCCCCACACTTATCCTTTTGCACTCCTGGGCAAAACTAAGAATTAGGACTGAGAAAATCAATATGCACCAAAGTGAATCATGTAACAAGATTACTAAAACTAATGAATGCAAACCTAAGAGATTACATACTTCACAATGAATTCTAGGAAATGCAAAGAAATGGGCAAAATCGAGCACACGAAGAAAATAAGGACCAAAGAATCAAGGCATTCATGAACATCATCCAATTATTTCAAATATGCAAAGAAAACCAATGACATCAAGAGGGTAGTCACAAAGATGGTAGAAACTCACAAGGATCACTCAATAGTGTTTACACTCAAGTGTTTAAGGTTAATCAGTGTTTACACTCAAGGCACATCATGAAAAACAAACACAACCATAAGCTTGACAAGCCTCTAACATCAACAATCAACACACATGCACATTAAGATCAAAAGGTCTTTTCAGGGTTGTAATGGGGCCAAGGACAAGGTAGGATAAAAATATGGGAAATGTAGCTAAAACCCAGGGAATAGAGGAGCAATGGGGAACAAGTAAAAAAAATAAGCACAATCCACCCCAGAATGAAATGGTAAACATAACAACAACCTCTAATTCCAAACCTCCATGCCTCAATCAACCTTTTATTCCATTTTTTTTTCTTTTTCTTCTTCTTCTTCTTCTTTTTTTTTCATCATTCATTTTTTCAATTTTTTTTTCATTGCAGAACTTCATGAACGAAAGGAAAGAAGAAACAACAAAAATGGCATAATGAGATAAAGCCATAATTACTTCACCGACCATAGAGGCAAAACCCAGAACTCACAAGAGATGAAGAACAAAGCACCCTCGCTTACTTAATACCCATTCCCAAAACAATTCCAAAGCTCCAACATTCCCTAAGGTTAGGACAATCATGGTTTTTCAGTCATAGGCTTGTAATGAGCTAAAGAACAAAGAAAAGGGATATAAAGGCTCAAAGGGGCTATCAAAGGATAAATTCATTCAAGGTAGGCTCATATGGCTAGTGGCTTATTCAAGAAAAAAACAATGCCTAAATCATTTCAAAATGTGCATGGGAATATCAAGTATCAACAAGAGTCAAGTCAAGTTCTAGAGTGCAAGTAATCCAGAGTGCAATCACACATGAAAGAAAAATTAGGTGGCATATATAGCAATCCACCCACAATTAAGGCTCAAATCCTCACAAAAGGGACAATTCTATCACAGTGTTACCACCTCTTAATTATCAAAAGCAACTTTACACACAGAAATGCATGAATTCAGACACAAGATACCAAGACTCTACTAAAATGAAGCAAAAACATGCAAGAAAATGCCCAAAACTTAGCAAAACCTAAAAAATCAAAGCAAAAATATGCAACCTAAACTACTCTCCCCCCCACACTTAAATCACACATTGTCCTCAATGTAAAACAAATAGCAGAATCAGACAGATATAGACAAGTGGAATAAAAGTAGTAAAGAAGGAGAAAAGAAGACTCCCTAAATCATGGTGGGTCAAAAATGGGGTCGACCAATGAGGCTTCCTCCACAGGTGCATCATCCAAAGAAGGGGTAGTGAGGAAAGGCTTGAGTCGGTGGCCATTGACTTTGAAGCTCTTGTCTGTGGACTCACTCTTGATCTCCACAGTGCCATAAGGAAACACCTGGGTGACTACAAACGGTCCAATCCATTTAGAGCGGAGCTTTCCACTCATGAGTCCAAGCCTAGAGTTGTAGAGCATCACTTTTTGACCAACCAAGAACTCCTTTCTGCAAATTGAGCTATCATAGAGCTTCTTGGTCTTCTCTTTGTAGAACTTGGAATTCTCATAGGCCTCCAAACGGATCTCATCTAGCTCACTCAACTGCAGCTTCCTCTCCTCACCCGCTTGATCAAGAGCTAAGTTACATTGCTTCACAGCCCAATATGCACGGTGCTCTATCTCCACAGGCAGGTGGCACGCCTTACCAAAGCCAACCCGATAGGGTGACATCCCTATGGGTGCCTTGTAAGCAGTCCGATGGGCCCATAAAGCATCCTCCAATCGTGTGCTCCAATCCTTTCTATTAGGCTTCACCATCTTCTCCAAAATCCGCTTGATCTCTCTGTTTGAAATCTCAGCTTGCCCAATGGTTTGGGGGTGATATAGTGTAGAAACTTTGTGCACAACCCCATACTTCTTGAGAAAAGCTTGCATGGATCTATTGCAGAAGTGTGTGCCTTGATCACTGACTATGGCTCTAGGTATGCCAAACCTGCAGAGGATATTAGACCTGACAAAATCTACAACAACCTGAGCATCATTAGTCCTGGTGGCCTTAGCTTCCACCCATTTGGATACATAATCCACAGCAAGTAAGATATAATAAAAACCAAAAGAAACAGGAAAGGGACCCATGAAATCTATACCCCAGACATCAAACACCTCACAGAACAACATAGGTTGTTGCGGCATCTGTTGCCTCCAAGATAGGGCGCCTCCTGCTCTTTGACATTGCTCACATGAGCTGCAGATTTTGCTTGCATCCTTGAAGATGGTAGGCCAATAAAATCCAGAATCCAGCACCTTTCGTGCTGTCCTTTGAGTGCCAAGGTGGCCTCCAACTGGTGAAGCATGGCAAAATTGGAGAACCGATTGGATCTCATGGTCTGGAATGCACCTGCGAATGACCTGATCACTGCAAAAACGCCACAAATAGGGGTCATCCCATACATAATACTTGGCATCGCTCTTCAATTTGTCTCTTTGAGCTTTGGATGCCAAGGGTGGAAAAACAGATGCAACTATATAATTTACAATATCAGCAAACCAAGGAATAAGTGGAGGGGGATGTGAAACATGCAAAACTAAAAGCTGCTCATCCGGGAAGTCATCCCGGATAGGAAATGCATCCTCCTCTCTCTCTATTCTGCTCAAGTGGTCTGCGACAAGGTTATGTGCACCACTCCGATCCTGAATCTCAAGATCAAACTCCTGGAGGAGCAACATCCATCTAATCAACCTAGGTTTGGAATCTGTCTTTTTCAAAAGATACTTCAGAGCAGCATGATCAGTATACACCACAACCTTAGAACCTAATAGATATGATCTAAACTTATCAAGTGCAAAGACAATGGCTAACAGCTCTTTTTCAGTTGTGGTGTAATTAACTTGTGCTGAATCTAAAGTCCTAGATGCATAATAAATCACATGAGACATCTTACCAACCCTTTGGGAGAGAACTGCTCCCAAAGCATAATTCGAGGCATCGGTCATGAGCTCAAATGGGAGAGTCCAGTCAGGTGGTTGGATGATAGGAGTGGTGGTGAGTGCTCTCTTTAGCTCATCAAATGCCTTCTTGCATTGGTCTCCAAACTCAAATGTGGTATCCTTTTGAAGCAAGTTGGATAGTGAAAGGGCTATCTTGCTAAAGTTCTTAATAAACCTGCGATAGAAACCTGCATGGCCAAGGAAAGAACGCACCTCTCGCACGCAAGAGGGGTAAGGCAAATGTGATATTACATGCAGCTTAGCAGGGTCAACCTCTATGCCCTTATGCGAAATAATGTGCCCTAAGACTATGCCTTGTTCTACCATAAAATGACATTTTTCAAAATTCAAGACAAGGTTAGTCTCAATGCACTTATTAAGCACCTTAGACAAACTATCAAGACATGCATCAAAAGAGGAACCATATACACTAAAATCATCCATGAAGACCTCTATGCAATGCTCAAGTAAGTCATTAAAAATACTCATCATACATCTTTGAAAAGTGCCAGGAGCATTGCATAGGCCAAAAGGCATCTTCCTATAAGCAAATGTACCAAAAGGACAGGTAAATGTAGTCTTATGTTGGTCCTCTGGTGCAATACAGATTTGGAAATAACCAGAGAAACCATCTAAGAAGCAATAGTGAGATTTACCTGCCAGGCGCTCCAACATCTGATCAATGAAGGGAAGAGGAAAGTGATCCTTGCGGGTCGCCTGGTTGAGCTTCCTATAGTCAATGCAGACTCTCCAACTGTTCTGCACTCTAGTGGGAATCAGCTCATCCTTCTCATTTTTGACAACTGTCACCCCAGACTTCTTGGGAACTACTTGAACCGGGCTTACCCAAGTGCTGTCTGAAATGGGGTAGATAATGCCAGCTTGTAGCAGCTTGGTGACCTCTTTCTTTACCACATCAAGAATCTGGAGGTTCAACCGTCTCTGGGGTTGTCTCACTGGTTTAGCCCCATCCTCCAATAAAATCCGATGCATGCACATGGAGGGGCTAATACCAGGTATGTCTGCCAAAGTCCATCCTATTGCCCTTTTGTTTGCTCTAATCACATCCAGCAGCTGCTTCTCTTGATCAACAGAAAGGGAGGTAGAGATGATCACTGGAAGTTTCTGCTCAGCCTCCAAGTAAGCATATTTGAGATGAGGAGGAAGGGGCTTCAGGTCCAATAAAGGTGCCTGCATCACAGATGGAACTAAAGGAGCAGCAGAATTGGATTCTGCCGCCTGCACCTGAACAAGTGAATTAGACTCATGCAAAACAGAAATGGGGTTAGCATGATCTGAATCTATATCATATGAATCAACAGATGCAGTAGCAGAATTTAAAAACTGGTCAATTTCAATGCATGCAGTGCACATTTCGGAATCAGAACATGCAGAACAAGTAAATGAGCTAGTGAAAGATGGCAAATCATAATCATGCAAAAAGTCTAGAACATGCTCATCAATCAGATCACCAATCAAGTCAACATGAAAAACAGAGTGGTCATCAAAAAAATGTTTCATAGCATCAAAAATATTGAATCGAACCACACTGTCATCAAATTCCATGGAAAGTGTACCTGCATGCACATCTATCTTGGTTCGGGCTGTTTTCGAAAATGGTCTCCCTAATATGATAGGGACAGCACTACGAGAAGTGTCCTCTTCCATATCAAGAATATAAAAATCAGCAGGAAAGATAAGCTCTTTAACCCGAACCAGGACATCCTCTATCAAACCTGCGGGGTAGGCAGTAGATCTATTTGCCAAATGAATAACCACACCCGTAGGTTGAAGAGGTCCAAGTGAAAGAGACTTGAAAACAGACATAGGCATAACATTAATAGATGCTCCTAAATCTAGCAAAGCATTCTCAAATTTAGTATTACCTATGATACAAGGCACAGAGAAAGTTCCAGGATCCTTACACTTTTCAGGAATATGAGGGACGGGTTTACCTATAAGAGCAGAGACATTTCTTCCCATGCTGATCCTCTCATTGCCCTTGAGCTTCCGTTTGTGTGTGCATAGATCCTTCAAGAACTTTGCATACCTTGGAATTTGCTTGATTGCATCAAGAAGGGGTATGTTGACTTCCACCTTCCTGAATGTGTCAAGTATCTCTTTGTCAATCTCTTCCATTTTCTTGCTTTGAGTCACCCCCCTTGGTGGGAAAGGAAGAGGAATGGGGGGTGGTTGTTGGGCAGCAGCAGGTGTTGTGCTTGAGGAAGGCTGAGCTGGATGGGATTTTCTGGTACTTGTGTGCTCACTCTCCTCGACCATTTGGGTCTTCTTGTTGGGTGAAACTAGATCATCTTTGTTGAGGTCAGATTCAATCTGCTTCCCTGACCTTAGACTAATGGCATTCACATTCTGGTTTGGATTGATCACTGTTTGGGATGACAACTTGTTAGAATTCTGAGATTGCATAGTGTTGATTGCTGTTGCCATCTGTCCCATCTGATTGGTCAAAGATTGAATGGAGGCCTCTTGTCTTTGAATGGATGCTCTAGTTTCCTGTTGGAATTGGAGATTTTGCATGGTCATCTGTTTCATCAGCTCTTCCAATGAAGGCTGCTGCTCAGTACTAGGAGCTGGTGGTGCAGAATTAGCCTGTTGTTGTCTCTGTTGCTGGACTGGAGGAGGTACATATGGTGGTCTAGAATTGTTCTGAAATTGAACCTGTGAAGGTTGCTGCTGATCAGACCATCTCAGGTTGGGATGGTTCCTCCAACCAGGGTTGTATCTATTGGTAGAGAGATCAAAGTTCTGTGGCTGCTGGTTTCTACTGTTGAAGATGTTGGCGGCATATGCCTCAGGTTGGTCAGCACCAGTCGTTGGTTGCTGCTGCACAGAAGGGCATGCATCTGTGGGGTGCTCAGCGGATGTGCATATGCCACATAATCTAGCAGGCAGGGACAACTTCTTCTGGTTGATGGCCATTTGAGTGACCAAAGTTGTAAGTGAATCTATATTCTGTTCAAGCTTCTCAACCTTACGAGAACTTGTGCCAACATCATTCACTCCTCTCACTATGATTGCATCGCTGTTGCCCCTTGCATGGAATTGTTGACAATTGGAAGCCATCTTCTCAATCTTGACTCTGGCTTCTAAAGGTGTCATGTCTCCTAGGGCACCACCACTTGCAGCATCAAGCATGTTTCTCTCCATGAGGTTGAGACCTTCATAGAAATATTGAATAAGCAGCTGCTCTGAGATCTGATGGTGGGGGCAGCTCGCACACAGTCTCTTGAATCTCTCCCAATACTCATAGAGACTTTCTCCACTTTGTTGCCTGATGCCTGATATATCCTTTCGGATTGCTGTTGTTCTGCATGCAGGGAAGAATTTCTCCAAAAATGCCCTCTTCAGGTCATCCCAGACTGTGATAGAACCAGGGGCCAGATCGTACAACCAATCCTTGGCTAGCCCCTCTAGGGAGTGTGGGAATGCCTTAAGACAAACATGATCCTCTTGCACATCATGTGGTTTCATAGTAGCACAGACAATATGGAACTGCTTGAGATGTTTATGAGGATCCTCACCTGCAAGACCATTAAACTTGGGCAACAAATGAATTAGTCCAGACCTTAGCTCATACGGGTCATCGGGATACTGGATGCACAAATCTTCAATAGTGAAATCAGGTGCAGCCAGCTCCCTCAATGTCCTCTCACGTGGTGGAGGTTGAGCCATATTTTCAGAATAATCAGAATAAGAATCAGAATTTATAGGAATAGAAGAAAAAAAAGCAGACTCACTATGTAAAGACTCAATAGACTCACTACCTATGGACTGGTTCCTATTTTGTCTAACTAGTCTGTGATAAGTTCTATCAATTTCAGGGTTATATGGATGAAAGTAGCTTGGGTTGCCCCTAGTCATGTACTGAACAGAACACCATTAAGCATAGCAAACTGTCACTAATATACATGACCAAAATAGGCAACAAAATTTTTTATTTTTTAAAATTTTTTTTCTTTATTTTTTTCAGCACCCTAAAATCATGAAAACATACCACAAAAAGTTTGAGGACAAAATTCAAAAGGGAACCAAGGCAAACAATTAAATCAGAGACCAAAAACTAAGAAAATAAAACTTGTAAAATAAAAAAGAAATAGTAAAACGGCTTTTTCAGGATCCAGACGAAGGAGTTTTCTAACAAAGTAGAAAAATCAGATTATTCAGAAAATTCCCTTCGATTTGATATAAAATTCGTCAAATTCCGAGTTACGGGTCAAAAGTTGCGACGATTTGAAGACAGTGCTGCTAAAACTTGGAAAATTTTTCTGGAACTCACAACCAGTGATGATCTGAGTGATCGTGGTGCCTCAAAACCTTTTTATATGATAAAAGTAGTGTGGATATAAATTTTCGTGCAAAAATTCCACCCACAACTATGTGAACTAGCAACCACAGAATCAATCAAATACACTAATTGCAACAAAATAGCAAAACAGCAAACAGTGCAACTTCAACCGGATATCAGAATTGACTACTAGACCCTAAATCAGACACTACTAATGACCTTTGGCAAGAACCGATATTCCCCGGCAACGGCGCCAAATTTGATCGAGGCCGTACCCGATACAAATAAAAATAGTTTAAGTATAGTACTAGGAAGTGACTCCTAGGTCGTCACCCAAGGAATATCTTATCAAGCAAAAGGTCGAACACATAGTATGCATAGAAAACAGGGGGGGGTTTTTTTTATATTGAATATTGAATAATTGAAATCAAAACAGAATTAAATCAAAACGAAGAAACAGATAAGGAAAAGCGGATAAACCCCTTTGGCTCGCGTTCACAACTCTATCATCGGTCACAAAAGATCAATTTCTTTCCTCTTCACTGTCCAACTCGTGAGAACTAAATACTAAGCGAAAATTCAATTCTCACCCCAAAACCCAAACCTCTAATTAAGCATTAAAAGCCAAAGCATGGAGTTTTTACGAGTTTGCATAAATTAAGCATTCATACACATGGATTATCTCTATATAATGGAACTAAGCGAACCATAACATATCAATAAGCATGAAAACAGTGAATAAAAACGAAATAGCATTAAGAACAAAACCTCAAGAGTATGTGATACATTACCAAAGGGATTTAACCTAAGAGTTTAGCCTTCCATGAAGAAAAATACCAAAAAACGTGTAGAAAGGGAAGAGAGAGAAACCCTAGCAGCCACCACAAGCTTGGAGAGCAAAACTAAGCCTTCTCTATGAGAGAGAATGAAAAAAAATGTGAATGGAAGCTCTCTCCAAGGGTTTACACGAATTTGGCTTTTTTAAATCACAAAACGGGCCTAAATCATGGGCCCAAATCCTAAGGAAAGCTTATCTCTAAATTAAATCTAAAAAATATCTTATAGTTAAAATCTAAATCTTAAAAGATATAACTAAATCTCAACTAATCCTAAAGATAGATTACAATCTTCACTTCATCATATATCTTCTCTTCCAAAATTAAATCTTCATTCCCAAAATGTCCAAAAAGCCCTTGTGCCAAATATGACCTGAAAATAGAAATAGAATTAATTAGGCTAAATAATCCCAAATTAAACAATATTCAGAATAATAGTCCAATAAACTCTAAATCACTAAATCAAGCTAAACAATGTCAAATAGGCAACAAGTATCAATAATAGGAGTAAAATAATGCAAGGAAAAATGGGAAATAAAATGCTCATCAAAAATACAAAAAAAAATGCAAAAATAAAAAGAAAGAAGAGAAAAAAAAAGAAAAAAAAGTGAATAAAAGGTTGTTGAGGCAAAGAGGATTGGAATTAGTGGTTGTTGATTTTGGGGTGGATTTTGCTTACTTTTTACTTATTCCCCATTGCTCCTCTATTCCCTTGGTTTTAGCTACATTTCCATATTTTTATCCTACCTTGTCCTTGGCCCCATTACAACCCTTAAAAGACCTTTTGATCATTTTGTGCATGTGTGTTGATGGTTGATGTTAGAGGCTTGTCAAGCTTATGGTTGTGTTTGTTTTTCATGATGTGCCTTGAGTGTAAATAATGATTAACCCCAAACACTTGAGTGTAAACACTTTTGAGTGATCCTTGTGAGTTTCTATCATCTTTGTGACTATCCTCTTGATGTCATTGGTTTCTTTGCATACTTGAAGTAATTGGATGATGTTCGCGGATGCTTTGACTCTTTGATCCTTAACCATTTTGTGTGCTTGAGTTTGCCCATTTCTTTGCATTTCCTAGAATTCATTTGAAGTATGTAATCTCTTAGGTTTGCATTTCTTAGTTGTAGTCATCTTGTTGCATGGTTCACTTTGGTGCATATTGATCTTCATAGTCCTATCTTTTGGTTTTGCCCAGGAGTGCAAAAGGATAAGTGTGGGGGTATTTGATGAGCATTTTATTTCCCATTATTCCTTGCATTATTTTACTCCTATTATTGATACTTGTTGCCCATTTGACATTGATTAGCTTGATTTAGTGATTTTGAGTTTATTGGACTAATATCCCGAATATTGTTTAATTTGGGATTATTTAGCCTAATTAATTCTATTTCTATTTTCAGGTAATATTTGGCACAAGGACACTTTGGGAAGTTTGGAAATGAAGATTGAAGTATTGAAGTGAAGATTGTAATTTGCATTTAGGTCCCTTTTTAATTGTAATTTTCAGAATAGTGTTTCTTAGGATTTGGGCCCATATTTTAGGCCCATTTTGTGTCTTAAGAGGGGAAATTCGTGTAACCCCCAAGAACATACTCCCATTTCAGATTTCTCACTCTCTCTCTAGGTTAGAACTTCTCTCTTGGCTCTCCCAAGTGGTGGTGGCTGCTAGGGTTTTGTTCTTCCCCATTTCTACTCGTTTTTCTTCATTTATGGCCATAGAAGGCTAGACTTCAAGGGTTAATCCCTTTGGTATTGTATTATCTACTCTTGAGCTCTTGTTATTAATGCAATTTCGTTTTCTCTTCTCTGTTTTCATGTTTATCGATGTGTAGTGGTTTGCTTAATTCCATTTCGTAGAGATAATACATGAATATAAATGCTTAATTTGTATTAACTCGTAAAAACTCCAATTCTGGTTTCTGATGCTTAATTAGAAGTTAGGGTTTGGAGTGATAACTGAATTTTCGCTTAGTATTTGGTTATCACGAGTTGGAAAGAGGAGAGGAGAGGAATCGATCTTTAGTGAGCTAGGATTGAGTAGTGTACGTAACCAAAGGGGTTTGCCCGCTTTTGTTTCTGATTTTCTTAGTTTTTATATTCTGTTTGTGTTTTGTTCTTCACATTTGTCACACACAAAAACCCCCCCATTTTACTGCACACTATGTGTTTGATACTTTGCCTAGACCGATATACGCTGGGAAACGACCTAGGATCACCTTCCTAGTACTACAGAATAAACACCTTTTATTTTGATCGGGTACGGCCTCGATCAGTAATCATTAGAACGATTTCGACCATCTCAAAAGTCGGAATCCGGGTTACGTGTCAAGATACGAGACGACAATTGAGTGTAGGATGTTTAGTCGTCTTTCGTTGAGACAGTAACTCTATTTTATTATTTGATGTATTTGTGATTATATTATATTATGCTTGTATGAGTATATAAGAAATGTTGTTAAATGATTATGAGAATGATGATGGATATGTTGTAATTGTTTTAAAAGAATAGTATGATCGAGAAATGTTGGAGTTGATGAGAAATGATAGTTATGGGAATGTGGAAGGATCCTATGAGCAAGTTGTGATACGCTTGAAAGAAATACGAAATGATTAAGTCTTGATAATATGCGAAAATGATGCTTATGTACAGTGATGGTGCATCGTGGCACAATGACTTTGTAATTATTCCCCTTTGAGTGACTAATCATGTGAATGAGTGTGGCGTGATTACGTCTTGTGGATCCCACTGTACGATGATGAAGCTTTGCTGTGGTCCCTTAGAGGTCGAGGCCCGTTAGAAGCGCGGCTTAGAATGGGTCGACCAAACTTAGGATTAAGAAAAGATTCTAAAGAACTAAAAAGACTTAAAAGACCTTAGGACCCAATCCCTTCTGGCTACGTTGAGAGTGGAGTAGTGGAGAGGAAAGATACCATATACTTGGAGGTCAGGCATCCCTTCGAGTGGCGATTGCGATAGGGGAGGGCAATGATGGTTATTCGTCAAGAAGCCTAAGAGCACTTCCCTAGGTGGGACAATGCTACAATGACCAAGGGCACCTGCTGGTCGTTGGTCGTAGCGAGGACTACAACGCGAACTAGGGTTAGAGCTGTCGCCCCCTTGAGCAAATACTAGATGGTGTAGAGGGAATCCGAATGGGACTAGAAGCCATCGTTTTTATGAACTTATGAATTGATACTTGATTTTATTGTGCTGGCCAACTGGCGTGGTTTCAGTACGTACCCTTTGGCTTCGATGTCAGCATGGTTAGGACTCATGTGCATCCCATCTGCTTTCCGAACTAGGACGAGGTTGGATATTGAAAGAGGAGATGTAGCGTGTGTGCTAATTTGCCTTTAACCCGATAGCTTCCTTCCCTAATAATTTGATAATGGTGAAAGACTTATGGAAAATTATAGATGGAATTCTTGAGTAATCATGATCAAGATGTAAGATTCAAGGATTATAATAATAATGTGATAAAGAAGTATGGATATTATGTTTGTGTTAGTTCTAATGCGACCCATGGATTAAGCCCATGCCGTCGACGCTTTTCCCGTCTGGTAGCTAATTCTCTATATTCTTCTGTATGTTCTTGTCTCTGTTTATGGTAAATCAATTAGATGGCGGACCGAGTAATTCAAGTGGAGATGTCTCCTTTAATGGGGGGACAATGGCATAGGACTGCAAACGGATGGATCTGGGAGGGACCAACAAGACTCACCATTACCAATCGAGATCACGTATTACGAGGAGTAGCCACAGATCGTGAGGAAGTGCGATATCGTCTGAGGGATCTTATGCCGGATGGACCTCGGGCTTTTCATGATGCTCCACCCGCTAATCACAATGTTGGTGAGGAGGAGGACCCAGAAGAAGATCCAGAAGAGGAGGAAGATCCAGAAGAGGACTTAGAAATAGAAGAAGATCCGGAGGAGGACCCTGACGAGGATGTGCATGATGACGAGTAGCATAGTTCTTAGTAGTATTGATCTCTGTTTGTTTTTGAGTCTTGGATACCGGACCCTTTGATTATCATTATGTAACCCCAGTGGAAGTTTTTATCTTTTCGCTATTTGGTATTTTGGATAGTTGTTGTTCAGCCTAAACAATTTCTATGACGTTTATTTTGGAATTAATATAAGGATGATTTTATTCCGCATTTTTAAATATTGAGTTCTGGAATGGAACGTATAGTGGCACTTCACTTTGGAAAATAGAATGGAGTTTGAAGGACTAAGGAAAACCTTTTTATGAACCAAGTTATTGATAGAAGTTAAGAAACTAAGTTAGTTATGTAACTTTTTCAAAAACTAAGTTGAAAAATATTTTTGGAAACTAAGTTTATATGCAAACTCACCTTTTAATGATATCATGTAATAAATGTTTATAAAAAAAATGGCGCAAATTTTTAGGGAAAATTCTATTTCCAATTTGGGGTGTTACATTTGGTGGTATCAGAGCGATGGTTATCCTTAGTGGCCTTAAGCATAGCCTTATATGCTTTCTTTGTGTGACTCTGTTTGGTAGTTATAGTATAGTTACCCTTTCGGCTCGAGCATAGCCTAATATGCTTACCTTGTGCAACCCTTTGCTTGATCTAAGACTTCAATCCCACGTGTATAGCAGAAATCAGAATGGCTCGTCGGCAAGAGGAACAATTGAACGCCCAACAACAAGCTGCTATTTTGGCTCAGACAATTGCGGTCTTAGCAGGAGTTAGGGACAACATGAACCTCATGAACCAACAACTTCAGCAAAATCAGAATGCAGGTGGACAAGGAATCAGAGGACTCGATGAGTTTTGCCGTAGGAATCCAAAGGAATTTGCTGGAGGTTACGCATCGGAAGAAGCAGAAGTATGGGTAGCAAGTTTGGAAAGGATTTTTGGAGGAATGGTGCAGTGCACCGATGAGCAAAAGATCGCCTATGCTGGATACATGATGGTAGGAGAAGCGGCCGATTGGTGGCGCAATGAAAAACAAGCATTAGGAGGAGAACTTGGAGCGCTGACTTGGAATCAGTTTAAGGACAGACTTTTGGTGAAATACTTTCCGGAACATCTGAAGACAGCTAAGGAGTTGGAGTTTCTGCGATTGGAACAAGGTAACCTGACTGTGGGGGAGTATGCTGCAAAATTTGAGAGTCTAGCAAAGTTCATGCCTTACTATGGAGAAGCTGCGAATGAAAGATCTAAGTGTGCAAAATTTTTGGATGGACTGAAGCCGGAAATTAAGCAAGCTTTGGCTCCCATGGAGATTGCTGTGTTCACAACTCTGGTGAACAAAGGAAGTATTGTGGAAAGCGGCCTGAAATCAAGGAACTCTACTGGAAAGCTAGCTGTACAAGTTTCAAGTGGTGGTCCGATGAGACACTCTCCAGGACATGAAAACCCGAACAGTGGAGCAAGACATCAAGGTCCTTATGGACAAGGGAGTGGACAAAGGGACAATCGGTCAAGGTTTCATGGTAGTTTCAACCACAAGAATCATCCCCGGAATAACAATCACAACAACCAGAATCATGGCAACAACTGAAACAACAACAATCCCAACAACCAATTCAGAGGAAACAACAACAATAACAGTGGTGGAAATCGAGGAAACAATGGAAATGCTGGTGGATCTCGTAACAATGGGAATGCTGTTGGAGGACAAGCAAGTGCACCTCCATTCTGCAACAAGTGTAATAAGAATCACTTTGGACCAAATTGCCCATGGAACAATCCCATCTGTTTCAATTGCAACCGACCTGGACACATATCAAGGAATTGCCCTGAACCCAAGCGAGAAGTCAATGCTGTGAATGTGGCTAGACCCCGTGGACAAGGAAGAGTTTTCTCAATGAGTGGAGCAAAAGCCGCTAACAACGCTAATCTGATCCAAGGTAGGTGTTTCATTCGTAAGATACCCTTGAATATTTTGTATGATTCAGGTGCTACGCATTCGTTTATTGCTCGTAATGTGGTTGAGAGATTAAATTTGCTAGTAAATACTATGCCTTTTGATCTAGTTGTGTCTACCCCTACCCATGAACCAGTCATGGTGTCGACTTGTGTTCCGAAATGCCCTGTAGTAATAGAAAGTAAAGAGTACTTAGTGGACTTAATTGTCTTACCCCTTACCCAACTGGACATAATTTTAGGCATGGATTGGTTAACTGCTAATCATGTTCTCTTAAATTGTGCCGAAAAGACTCTTATTTTCGATAAATTAAGACCTAGTGTACCTCAACCCGTAGAACCCGAGCACGTAACTGCCAATCAGATCAAAGCTTCATGGAAGGATGGAGCAATGATATACATGTTTATCGCTTCTTTGGACGTCAAGGAGGAAAGAAAGCTGGAGGAGTTACCTGTTGTCAAGAACTTTCCTGAAGTTTTTCCCGAGGAAATCCCTGGATTGCCCCCTGTGCGAGAAGTGGAGTTCGGAATCGACTTGATTCCTGGAACGGCGCCAATTTCAGAAGCACCTTATCGTATGGCCCCGATGGAGTTGGTGGAGTTAAAGAAACAATTGGAAGAACTATTGGAGAAGCAATTTATTCGACCAAGCGTTTCACCGTGGGGAGCACCTGTTTTGTTCATCAAAAAGAAGGATGGAAGTATGAGATTATGCACTGACTACCGTCAATTGAACAAAGTGACTATCAAGAATAGGTACCCGTTACCAAGGATTGACGATTTGATGGACCAGTTAAGAGGAGCGACTGTATTTTCAAAGATTGACTTGAGATCAGGCTACCATCAGATCAGAGTGAAAGAAGAAGATATTCCGAAGACAGCCTTCAGAACGAGATATGGGCATTATGAGTACCTGGTTATGCCTTTTGGAGTAACTAATGCACCCGCAATATTCATGGATTACATGAATCGGATCTTTCACCCGTTTTTAGATTCTTTTGTCGTTGTGTTTATCGACGATATTTTAATCTATTCACGGAGTAAGGAGGAGCACACAGAGCATTTAGCAAAGGTGTTAGGCGTATTGAAGGAAAAGAAGTTGTTCGCAGAGCTGTCAAAGTGCGACTTTTGGCTGGAGTCGGTAAATTTTCTAGGACATGTGATAACAAAGAATGGGATTGCGGTAGACCCTGCAAAGGTGGAGGCGGTGTTGGAGTGGAAAGCACCAACAACGGTGACGGAAATCCGAAGTTTTCTTGGACTTGCTGGTTATTACCGTAGGTTCATCGAAGGATTCTCTCGATTGTCACTACCATTGACCAAGTTAACTAGAAAAGGACAAGCGTTTGTTTGGACGGAGAAGTGCGAGGAGTGCTTTCAAGAGCTAAAGAGGAGGTTAACATCTGCACCGGTATTGATTTTACTCGATCCGACAAAGACTTTCTGTGTGTACTGTGATGCGTCGAAGCAAGGATTAGGATGTGTGATAATGCAAGATGGCCAAGTGGTGGTGTACGCTTCAAGACAACTAAAGATTCACGAACAGAATTATCCTACTCATGACCTTGAGCTGGCAGCTGTAGTATTTGCATTGAAGATTTGGAGGCATCATTTGTATGGAGTGAGGATAGAGGTGTTCAGCGATCACAAGAGCTTGAAGTATCTATTCAAGCAGAAGGAGCTGAATATGAGGAAAAGAAGGTGGATGGCGTTCCTAAAGGACTATGATTTTGAAGTGCATTATCATCCTGGAAAGGCAAACGTTGTAGCTGATGCGCTAAGTAGGAAATCCCTGCATGTGTCTGCTCTAATGATAAAGGAGTTGGAACTAATTGAGAAGTTTAGAGATCTGAATATGGCAGTGGAGTTTAACCCAAGGAGTATGATACTGGGAACTTTGAAGGTAAACAATGAATTCATGGAGCAAGTAAAGGCGTTACAATCAGCAGATCCGGAATTACAAGAAAAGAAGGAACTGTCAGAGAAAGGAAAGGAAGTGGAATTTCAGTTAGGAACAGATGGAATTCTATGATTCAAGGAAAGAGTTTGTGTGCCGAACAACCGAGAAGTTAAGGAAATGATTTTGGAAGAAGCACATAAGAGCAGGTTAAGTTTTCACCCCGGAGCGACAAAAATGTACCAAGATTTAAAGAAGAATTTTTGGTGGTCAGGAATGAAACGAGAAGTAGCAGAATTTGTGTCAAAATGCTCAACATGTCAAAAAGCCAAGATCAAACACAAAAAGCCTGGAGGAGAATTGCAACCATTACCTGTACCTGTCTGGAAGTGGGATAGTATATCCATGGACTTCGTGTCTGGTTTTCCAAGGACTCAGAGAGGGTATGATTCTATTTGGGTAATAGTGGATCGTCTTACCAAGACAGCACGTTTTATTCCGATCAACATGCGGTGTCCCTTGGAGAAGCTGGTTGGGTTGTACATCAAGGAAGTAGTGAGACTACATGGAGTACCCTCGAATATAGTATCAGATAGAGACCCGCGTTTTGCTTCAAAGTTTTGGGAGAGTTTACAAGCTGCAATGGGGACAAGCCTAAGTTGAGTTCTGCATATCATCCCCAAACGGATGGTCAGTCAGAACGGACAATTCAGACTTTGGAAGATCTACTAAGAGCCTGTGTACTGGAGGAAGATGGAAGCTGGGATTCTTTCTTGCCATTGATTGAATTCACCTACAACAATAGTTTCCATTCAAGCATATGAATGGAACCTTATGAAGCACTGTATGGAAGGAAGTGTAGAACTCCGTTGTGCTGGTTCGAGACCGGAGAGCAATTACAGTTTGGACCGGAGGTGGTGCAACAAACGACAGACAAAATCAAAGTAATTCAAGAAAAGATGAGAACCGCGCAAAGTAGGCAGAAGAGCTATCATGACAAGAGGAGAACTCCGTTGGAGTTCAAGGAAGGTGATCATGTATTCATGCGGGTAATACCTACTATCGGCATTGGAAGAGTGCTCAAGACCAGAAAACTAACCCCTAGATTTATTGGACCCTATCAAATCCAAAAACGTGTAGGACCTGTAGCATACCAGATAGCCTTACCCCCTATGTTTTCAAACCTACACAATGTCTTTCACGTGTCTCAGCTAAGAAAGTATATTAGTGACCCAACCCGTGTGACACCCTCAAAATATTCCAAGTAATTAATACAAAATGAATACTATTACTTGAGAATATATGGACTTGTAAAATGTTAGAAAATACTGGATTCAAAATTTTCTTTTATATTTTCCAAATAGTCGGGTGCTCAAACCAAAACTTAGGATGTTTGGAGAATAGTTTACGTATTACTTTTAAAATCGAATTCGGCATTTACTTTGCTCAAAAGATAATTTCGCAAATCTTGGATAGCATTCTCTTTGAGGATAAATGTACTCTATTTCATATAAAGGAACTCAAGTATTGCCATCCAGTTTTCGTCTAGCCAAGTGATATCATTTCCAAAATGTCATTGCCGAATTCTTTCCAATCAATATCAGAGTAAGCGGAAATATCAGGACTATGTAATAGACTTTAGTATAAGCATGGATTTTATTTATATCAAAAGGTACGTAATACATAGTCCGGCGGTAAGGATCTCCAAAATCCCAGAACAAGTCCATAAGGCTATGTATTTATATGTACATCAAAATAGACCATGGCTCCAGAGTTTTCCAAAGAAATTCCCACAATTTATAAAACTCCCCAAAACTGGTCTCATAGCACTGGTCGCGGCAGTAGTAGTAGAAGTCTCCAAGAAGTAGCAGCAGCCATCATCCAACATCAGCATCAGCAGCTAATCTTCTCCACAGCATCCATCACACCGAATCCTTGATCCTCATCATTTACCTTATGCACATACCTAGGGATCATCGCCTCTCCATTGACTCCCGATAGATTAAACGACAAGCTCGTTCCGCTCTCGTATTCGACAGGATCCTCCTTGATCTTATTTGAAGGAGTAATTACCCTACCACTGGGTACAAGGTCTGATGAAAACGTGACCTTAATAGGACTCCTTGAAATAGACGGGGAAAGTCTCCTCTCGAATGACTCTAAGAGAAAAAGGGTATGAGCGGGTAGGTTCGAATTGAAAACTGTTAGACAGGCGAGCTGGTCGAGTGGGAGATGATCCATGGTAAGTATAAAAAGTAGATACATGCATAGCGTATATGATGGGAATCCTAAACCTACGAGGATGTGACCGAATCAGTGGATTAGTGATGAGCATTTTATTTCCCATTATTCCTTGCATTATTTTACTCCTATTATTGATACTTGTTGCCTATTTGACATTGTTTAGCTTGATTTAGGGATTTAGAGTTTATTGGACTAATATTCTGAATATTGTTTAATTTGGGATTATTTAGCCTAATTAATTCTATTTCTATTTTCAGGTCATATTTGGCACAAGGGCTTTTTGGACATTTTGGGAATGAAGATTTAATGTTGGAAGAGAAGATATATGATGAAGTGAAGATTGTAATCTATCTTTAGGATTAGTTGAGATTTAGTTATATCTTTTAAGATTTAGATTTTATCTATAAGATATTTTTAGATTTAATTTAGAGATAAGCTTTCCTTAGGATTTGGGCCCATGATTTAGGCCCGTTTTGTGATTTAAAAAGCCAAATTCGTGTAAACCCTTGAGCCATCTATCATTCCACGTTTTTTTTACATTCTCTCTCATAGAGAAGGCTTAGTTTTGCTCTCCAAGCTTGTGGTGGCTGCTAGGGTTTCTCTCTCTTCCCTTTTCTACACGTTTTTGACTTGTTTCATCATGGAAGGCTAAACTCTTAGGTTAAATCCCTTTGGTAATGTATCACATACTCTTGAGGTTTTGTTCTTAATGCTATTTCGTTTTTATTCACTGTTTTCATGCTTATTGATATGTTATGGTTCGCTTAGTTCCATTATATAGAGATAATCCATGTGTATGAATGCTTAATTTATGCAAACTCGTAAAAACTCCATGCTTAGGCTTTTAATGCTTAATTAGAGGTTTGGGTTTTGGGGTGAGAATTGAATTTTCGCTTAGTATTTAATTCTCACGAGTTGGACAGTGAAGAGGAAAGAAATTGATCTTTTGTGACCGATGATAGAGTTGTGAACGCGAGCCAAAGGGGTTTATCCGTTTTTCCTTATCTGTTTCTTCGTTTAATTTTAATTTAATTCTGTTTTGATTTCAATTATTCAATATTCAATACAAAAAAAACCCCCTGTTTTCTATGCATACTATGTGTTCGACCTTTTGCTTGATAAGATATTCCTTGGGACACGACCTAGGAGTCACTTCCTAGTACTATACTTAAACTGTTTTTATTTGTATCGGGTACGGCCTCGATCAAATTTGGCGCCGTTGTCGGGGAATATCGGTTCTTGCCAAAGGTCATTAGTAGTTAGTTAGTGTCGTAGTTAGTATAGTTATTATAGTGTGTCGTGTCTGATTTAGGGTCTAGTAGTCAATTCTGATAACCGGTTGAAGTTGCACTGTTTGCTGTTTTGCTATTTTGTTGCAATTAGTGTATTTGATTGATTCTGTGGTTGCTAGTTCACATAGTTGTGGGTGGAATTTTTGCACGAAAATTTATATCCACACTACTTTTATCATGTAAAAAGGTTTTGAGGCACCACGATCACTCAGATCATCACTGGTTGTGAGTTCCAGAAAAATTTTCCAAGTTTTAGCAGCACTTTCTTCAAATCGTCGCAACTTTTGACCCGTAACTCGGAATTTGACGAATTTTATATCAAATCGAAAAAGCCGTAACTTCGTCAGAAAACTCCTTCGTCTGGATCCTGAAAAAGCCGTTTTACTATTTCTTTTTTATTTTACAAGTTTTATTTTCTTAGTTTTTGGTCTCTGATTTAATTGTTTGACTTGGTTCCCTTTTGAATTTTGTCCTCAAAATTTTTGTGGTATGTTTTCATGATTTTAGGGTGCTGAAAAAAATAAAGGAAAAAATTTTAAAAAATAAAAAAATTTTGTTGCCTATTTTGGTCATGTATATTAGTGACAGTTTGCTATGCTTAATGGTGTTCTGTTCAGTACATGACTAGGGGCAACCCAAGCTACTTGCATCCATATAACCCTGAAATTGATAGAACTTATCACAGACTAGTTAGACAAAATAGGAACCAGTCCATAGGTAGTGAGTCTATTGAGTCTTTACATAGTGAGTCTGCTTCTTTTTCTTCTATTCCTATAAATTCTGTTTCTTATTCTGATTCTTCTGAAAATATGGCTCAACCTCCACCACGTGAGAGGACATTGAGGGAGCTGGCTGCACCTGATTTCACTATTGAAGATTTGTGCATCCAGTATCCCGATGACCCGTATGAGCTAAGGTCTGGACTAATCCATTTGTTGCCCAAGTTTAATGGTCTTGCAGGTGAGGATCCTCATAAACATCTCAAGCAGTTCCATATTGTCTGTGCTACTATGAAACCACATGATGTTCCAGAGGATCATGTTTGTCTTAAGGCATTCCCACACTCCCTAGAGGGGCTAGCCAAGGACTGGTTGTACGATCTGGCCCCTGGTTCTATCACAGTCTGGGATGACCTGAAGAGGGCATTTTTGGAGAAATTCTTCCCTGCATGCAGAACAACAGCAATCCGAAAGGATATATCAGGCATCAGGCAACAAGTTGGAGAAAGTCTCTATGAGTATTGGGAGAGATTCAAGAGACTGTGTGCGAGCTGCCCCCACCATCAGATCTCAGAGCAGCTGCTTATTCAATATTTCTATGAAGGTCTCAACCTCATGGAGAGAAACATGCTTGATGCTGCAAGTGGTGGTGCCCTAGGAGACATGACACCTTTAGAAGCCAGAGTCAAGATTGAGAAGATGGCTTCCAATTGTCAACAATTCCATGCAAGGGGCAACAGCGATGCAATCATAGTGAGAGGAGTGAATGATGTTGGCACAAGTTCTGGTAAGGTTGAGAAGCTTGAACAGAAGATAGATTCACTTACAACTTTGGTCACTCAATTGGCCATCAACCAGAAGAAGTTGTCTCTGCCTGCTAGATTATGTGGCATATGCACATCCGCTGAGCACCCCACAGATGCATGCCCTTCTGTACAGTAGCAGCCCACGACTGGTGCTGACCAACCTGAGGCATATGCCGCCAACATCTTCAACAGTAGAAACCAGCAGCCACAGAACTTTGATCTCTCTACCAATAGATACAACCCTGGTTGGAGGAACCATCCCAACCTGAGATGGTCTGATCAGCAACCTTCACAGGTTCAATTTCAGAACAATTCTAGACCACCATATGTACCTCCTCCAGTCCAGCAACAGAGACAACAACAACAGGCTAATTCTGCACCACCAGCTCCTACTACTGAGCTGCAGCCTTCATTGGAAGAGCTGATGAAACAGATGACCATGCAAAATCTCCAATTCCAACAGGAAACTAGAGCATCCATTCAAAGACAAGAGGCCTCCATTCAATCTTTGACCAATCAGATGGGACAGATGGCAACAGCAATCAACACTATGCAATCTCAGAATTCTAACAAGTTGCCATCCCAAACAGTGATCAATCCAAACCAGAATGTGAATGCCATTAGTCTAAGGTCAGGGAAGCAGATTGTCACACCCACACCAGAATCTGACCTCAACAAAGATGATCTAGTTTCAACCAACAAGAAGAGCCAAATGGTCGAGGAGAGTGAGCACACAAGTACCAGAAAATCCCATCCAGCTCAGCCTTCCACAAGCACAACACCTGCTGCTGCCCAACAACCACCCCCCATTCCTCTTCCTTTCCCACCAAGGGGGGTGACTCAAAGCAAGAAAATGGAAGAGATTGACAAAGAGATACTTGACACATTCAGGAAGGTGGAAGTCAACATACCCCTTCTTGATGCAATCAAGCAAATTCCAAGGTATGCAAAGTTCTTGAAGGATCTATGCACACACAAACGGAAGCTCAAGGGAAATGAGAGGATCAACATGGGAAGAAATGTCTCTGCTCTTATAGGTAAACCCGTCCCTCATATTCCTGAAAAGTGTAAGGAACCTGGAACTTTCTCTGTGCCTTGTATCATAGGTAATACTAAATTTGAGAATGCTTTGCTAGATTTAGGAGCATCTATTAATGTTATGCCTATGTCTGTTTTCAAGTCTCTTTCACTTGGACCCCTTCAACCTACGGGTGTGGTTATTCACTTGGCAAATAGATCTACTGCCTACCCCGCAGGTTTGATAGAGGATGTCCTGGTTCGGGTTGAAGAGCTTATCTTTCCTACTGATTTTTATATTCTTGATATGGAAGAGGACACCTCTCGTAGTGCTGTCCCTATCATATTAGGGAGACCATCTTTGAAAACAGCCCGAACCAAGATAGATGTGCATGCAGGTACACTTTCCATGGAATTTGATGACAGTGTGGTTCGATTCAATATTTTTGATGCTATGAAACATTTTTCTGATGACCACTCTGTCTTTCATGTTGACTTGATTGATGATCTGATTGATGAGCATGTTCTAGACTTTTTGCATGATTATGATTTGCCATCTTTCACTAGCTCATTTACTTGTTCTGCATGTTCTGATTCCGAAATGTGCACTGCATGCATTGAAATTGACCAGTTTTTAAATTCTGCTACTGCATCTGTTGATTCATATGATATAGATTCAGATCATGCTAACCCTAACCCCATTTCTGTTTTGCATGAGTCTAATTCACTTGTTCAGGTGCAGGCGGCAGAATCCAATTCTGCTGCTCCTTTAGTTCCATCTGTGATGCAGGAACCTTTATTGGACCTGAAGCCCCTTCCTCCTCATCTCAAATATGCTTACTTGGAGGCTGAGCAGAAACTTCCAGTGATCATCTCTACCTCCCTTTCTGTTGATCAAGAGAAGAAGCTGCTGGATGTGATTAGAGCAAACAAAAGGGCAATAGGATGGACTTGGCAGACATACCTGGTATTAGCCCCTCCATGTGCATGCATCGGATTTTATTGGAGGATGGGGCTAAACCAGTGAGACAACCCCAGAGACGGTTGAACCTCCAGATTCTTGATGTGGTAAAGAAAGAGGTCACCAAGCTGCTACAAGCTGGCATTATCTACCCCATTTCAGACAGCACTTGGGTAAGCCCGGTTCAAGTAGTTCCCAAGAAGTCTGGGGTGACAGTTGTCAAAAATGAGAAGGATGAGCTGATTCCCACTAGAGTGCAGAACAGTTGGAGAGTGTGCATTGATTATAGGAAGCTCAACCAGGCGACCCGCAAGGATCACTTTCCTCTTCCCTTCATTGATCAGATGTTGGAGCGCCTGGCAGGTAAATCTCACTATTGCTTCTTAGATGGTTTCTCTGGTTATTTCCAATTCTGTATTGCACCAGAAGACCAACATAAGACTACATTTACCTGTCCTTTTGGTACATTTGCTTATAGGAAGATGCCTTTTGGCCTATGCAATGCTCCTGGCACTTTTCAAAGATGTATGATGAGTATTTTTAATGACTTACTTGAGCATTGCATAGAGGTCTTCATGGATGATTTTAGTGTATATGGTTCCTCTTTTGATGCATGTCTTGATAGTTTGTCTAAGGTGCTTAATAGGTGCATTGAGACTAACCTTGTCTTGAATTTTGAAAAATGTCATTTTATGGTAGAACAAGGCATAGTCTTAGGGCACATTATTTCGCATAAGGGCATAGAGGTTGACCCTGCTAAGCTGCATGTAATATCACATTTGCCTTACCCCTCTTGCGTGCGAGAGGTGCGTTCTTTTCTTGGCCATGCAGGTTTCTATCGCAGGTTTATTCAGAACTTTAGCAAGATAGCCCTTCCACTATCCAACTTGCTTCAAAAGGATACCACATTTGAGTTTGGAGACCAATGCAAGAAGGCATTTGATGAGCTAAAGAGAGCACTCACCACCACTCCCATCATCCAACCACCTGACTGGACTCTCCCATTTGAGCTCATGACCGATGCCTCGAATTATGCTTTGGGAGCAGTTCTCTCCCAAAGGGTTGGTAAGATGTCTCATGTGATTTATTATGCATCTAGGACTTTAGATTCAGCACAAGTTAATTACACCACAACTGAAAAAGAGCTGTTAGCCATTGTCTTTGCACTTGATAAGTTTAGATCATATCTATTAGGTTCTAAGGTTGTGGTGTATACTGATCATGCTGCTCTGAAGTATCTTTTGAAAAAGACAGATTCCAAACCTAGGTTGATTAGATGGATGTTGCTCCTCCAGGAGTTTGATCTTGAGATTCAGGATCGGAGTGGTGCACATAACCTTGTCGCAGACCACTTGAGTAGAATAGAGAGAGAGGAGGATGCATTTCCTATCCGGGATGACTTCCCGGATGAGCAGCTTTTAGTTTTGCATGTTTCACATCCCCCTCCCCTTATTCCTTGGTTTGCTGATATTGTAAATTATATAGTTGCATCTGTTTTTCCACCATTGGCATCCAAAGCTCAAAGAGACAAATTGAAGAGCGATGCCAAGTATTATGTATGGGATGACCCCTATTTGTGGCGTTTTTGCAGCGATCAGGTCATTCGCAGGTGCATTCCAGACCAGGAGATCCAATCGGTTCTCCAATTTTGCCATGCTTCACCAGTTGGAGGCCACCTTGGCACTCAAAGGACAGCACGAAAGGTGCTGGATTCTGGATTTTATTGGCCTACCATCTTCAAGGATGCAAGCAAAATCTGCAGCTCATGTGAGCAATGTCAAAGGGCAGGAGGCACCCTATCTTGGAGGCAACAGATGCCGCAACAACCTATGTTGTTCTGTGAGGTGTTTGATGTCTGGGGTATAGATTTCATGGGTCCCTTTCCTGTTTCTTTTGGTTTTTATTATATCTTACTTGCTGTGGATTATGTATCCAAATGGGTGGAAGCTAAGGCCACCAGGACTAATGATGCTCAGGTTGTTGTAGATTTTGTCAGGTCTAATATCCTCTGCAGGTTTGGCATACCTAGATCCATAGTCAGTGATCAAGGCACACACTTCTGCAATATATCCATGCAAGCTTTGCTCAAGAAGTATGGGGTTGTGCACAAAGTTTCTACACCATATCACCCCCAAACCAATGGGCAAGCTGAGATTTCAAACAGAGAGATCAAGCGGATTTTGGAGAAGATGGTGAAGCCTAATAGAAAAGATTGGAGCACACGATTGGAGGATGCTCTATGGGCCCATCGGACTGCTTACATGGCACCCATAGGGATGTCACCTTATCGGGTTGTTTTTGGTAAGGCATGCCACCTGCCTGTGGAGATAGAGCACCGTGCATATTGGGCTGTGAAGCAATGTAACTTAGCTCTTGATCAAGCGGGTGAGGAGAGGAAGCTGCAGTTGAGTGAGCTAGATGAGATCCGTTTGGAGGCCTATGAGAATTCCAAGTTCTACAAAGAGAAGACCAAGAAGCTCCATGATAGCTCAATTTGCAGAAAGGAGTTCTTGGTTGGTCAAAAAGTGTTGCTCTACAACTCTAGGCTTGGACTCATGAGTGGAAATCTCCGCTCTAAATGGATTGGACCGTTTGTAGTCACCCAGGTGTTTCCTTATGGCACTGTGGAGATCAAGAGTGAGTCCACAGACAAGAGCTTCAAAGTCAATGGCCACCGACTCAAGCCTTTCCTAACCTCTCCTACTTTGGATGATGCACCTGTGGAGGAAGCCTCATTGGTCGACCCCATTTTTGACCCACCATGATTTAGGGAGTCTTCTTTTCTCCTTCTTTACTACTTTTATTCCACTTGTCTATATCTGTCTGATTCTGCTATTTGTTTTATATTGAGGACAATGTGTGATTTAAGTGTGGGGGGAGAGTAGTTTAGGTTGCATATTTTTGCTTTGATTTTTTTAGGTTTTGCTATGTTTTGGGCATTTTCTTGCATGTTTTTGCTTCATTTTAGTAGAGTCTTGGTATCTTGTGTCTGAATTCATGCATTTCTGTGTGTAAAGTTGCTTTTGATAATTAAGAGGTGGTAACACTGTGATATAATTGTCCCTTTTGTGAGGATTTGAGCCTTAATTGTGGGTGGATTGCTATATATGCCACCTAATTTTTCTTTCATGTGTGATTGCACTCTGGATTACTTGCACTCTAGAACTTGACTTGACTCTTGTTGATACTTGATATTCCCATGCACATTTTGAAATGATTTAGGCATTGTTTTTTTCTTGAATAAGCCACTAGCCATATGAGCCTACCTTGAATGAATTTATCCTTTGATAGCCCCTTTGAGCCTTTATATCCCTTTTCTTTGTTCTTTAGATCATTACAAGCCTATGACTGAAAAACCATGATTGTCCTAACCTTAGGGAATGTTGGAGCTTTGGAATTGTTTTGGGAATGGGTATTAAGTAAGCGAGGGTGCTTTGTTCTTCATCTCTTGTGAGTTCTGGGTTTTGCCTCTATGGTCGGTGATGTAATTATGGCTTTATCTCATTATGCCATTTTTGTTGTTTCTTCTTTCCTTTCGTTCATGAAGTTCTGCAATGAAAAAAAAAATTTGAAAAAATGAATGATGAAAAAAAAGAAAGGAAGAAGAAGAAGAAAAAAAAAGAAAAAAAAATGGAATAAAAGGTTGATTGAGGCATGGAGGATTGGAATAAGAGGTTGTTGTTATGTTTACCATTTCATTCTGGGGTGGATTGTGCTTATTTTTTTTACTTGTTCCCCATTGCTCCTCTATTCCCTGGGTTTTAGCTACATTTCCCATATTTTTATCCTACCTTGTCCTTGGCCCCATTACAACCCTGAAAAGACCTTTTGATCTTAATGTGCATGTGTGTTGATTGTTGATGTTAGAGGCTTGTCAAGCCTATGGTTGTGTTTGTTTTTCATGATGTGCCTTGAGTGTAAACACTGATTAACCTTAAACACTTGAGTGTAAACACTATTGAGTGATCCTTGTGAGTTTCTATCATCTTTGTGACTACCCTCTTGATGTCATTGGTTTTCTTTGCATATTTGAAATAATTGGATGATGTTCATGGATGCCTTGATTCTTTGGTCCTTATTTTCTTCGTGTGCTCGATTTTGCCCATTTCTTTGCATTTCCTAGAATTCATTGTGAAGTATGTAATCTCTTAGGTTTGCATTCATTAGTTGTAGTAATCTTGTTGCATGATTCACTTTGGTGCATATTGATCTTCTCAGTCCTAATTCTTAGTTTTGCCCAGGAGTGCAAAAGGATAAGTGTGGGGGTATTTGATGAGCATTTTATTTCCCATTATTCCTTGCATTATTTTACTCCTATTATTGATACTTGTTGCCTATTTGACATTGTTTAGCTTGATTTAGGGATTTAGAGTTTATTGGACTAATATTCTGAATATTGTTTAATTTGGGATTATTTAGCCTAATTAATTCTATTTCTATTTTCAGGTCATATTTGGCACAAGGGCTTTTTGGACATTTTGGGAATGAAGATTTAATGTTGGAAGAGAAGATATATGATGAAGTGAAGATTGTAATCTATCTTTAGGATTAGTTGAGATTTAGTTATATCTTTTAAGATTTAGATTTTATCTATAAGATATTTTTAGATTTAATTTAGAGATAAGCTTTCCTTAGGATTTGGGCCCATGATTTAGGCCCGTTTTGTGATTTAAAAAACCAAATTCGTGTAAACCCTTGAGCCATCTATCATTCCACGTTTTTTTTACATTCTCTCTCATAGAGAAGGCTTAGTTTTGCTCTCCAAGCTTGTGGTGGCTGCTAGGGTTTCTCTCTCTTCCCTTTTCTACACGTTTTTGACTTGTTTCATCATGGAAGGCTAAACTCTTAGGTTAAATCCCTTTGGTAATGTATCACATACTCTTGAGGTTTTGTTCTTAATGCTATTTCGTTTTTATTCACTGTTTTCATGCTTATTGATATGTTATGGTTCGCTTAGTTCCATTATATAGAGATAATCCATGTGTATGAATGCTTAATTTATGCAAACTCGTAAAAACTCCATGCTTAGGCTTTTAATGCTTAATTAGAGGTTTGGGTTTTGGGGTGAGAATTGAATTTTCGCTTAGTATTTAATTCTCACGAGTTGGACAGTGAAGAGGAAAGAAATTGATCTTTTGTGACCGATGATAGAGTTGTGAACGCGAGCCAAAGGGGTTTATCCGCTTTTCCTTATCTGTTTCTTCGTTTAATTTTAATTTAATTCTGTTTTGATTTCAATTATTCAATATTCAATACAAAAAAGTATAAAAAGTAGATACATGCATAGCGTATATGATGGGAATCCTAAACCTACGAGGATGTGACCGAATCAGTGGATTAGGGTGATCGAAGGTAACCACTATCTCACCCTCATACACTACTCGGCAATCCTCGCAGATCCATATGCCACTAAGAAGTGGGAAGACCTCGATGCAAGCGATGTAACGCGACATCACCTACAAGGGCATAGGGGTAAGTAAATCTATACACATAATCAATAGAGCTTAAATGTAGAAATGATCATGATTATGCACATATAACCCCAAATCAGTTAACAACCATGGTTAACACTTAGCAGCACTTAATGCAGATACGATATTAATTCTCATTCTTAATATCAAACCTTAGCTCAAATAAGGTTAAGTGGCATGATTGCCTGACATTCTTCTCTTTCTGAGATTCTCCATCAAATGTCCTTACGGACGCCAATCCAATACCACAATGCATTTCCAAATCACGAATACGTTACCAAAACGTATGGCGTACTAGCTCGGAAGTGATAAAAACGTCACACTATATGGTGAATGTCACGTCGCCCAAGGTCGTAAACCTATCACTTTTCAATATGCACTGGGTGTGATAAAAAAACGTCACCACATCTGATGAACGTCACGTCGCCTAAGGACGTAAACCTTATCACTTGTGATACACAATAGAGGTGATAAATAACGTCACCATGTCTGATGAACGTCACGTCGCCTAAGGACGTAAACCTCATCACTTGTGTGCATCACACCCTTCTCAACAAACAACGGGTGTGATAAAAAACGTCACCACATCTGATGAACGTCACGTCGCCTACGGACGTAAACCTTATCACTTGTGATACGCAACAGAGGTGATAAACAACGTCACCATGTCTGATGAACGTCACGTCGCCTACGGACGTAAACCTTACCACTTGTGTGCAACACACCGTTGAAACATCCAATCAACAGTATACCACATACTGCCCACATTATACACCTTAATGTGTCATCGAGCTAGTAGCAATTTTAGCAATTTCAGAGGTCCTACTCATGTCATCCGAACATGAGTAAACAATCCAGCACTCAAGCTCTTAAGGAATTTGATTGGTCTTCCTCAATTGATAATACGTAACGTGCCACCCGAGCAACGTTATGACATGCCACTCGAGCCACGTCCCATCATCCAAACTCCAGTATGAATGCATTAACTTTACTTAAAAGGAATTGATTGATGTTTTATACTTTTATTAATACATTACGTGCCTCCCGAGCAACGTATCATTATTCAAATGAAAACATCATAACGTCAATCAATTTCCTTTAAGTCCAGGATCACTTGGTTGATTATCCTTTAAGAGTTACAAAATGGCTTAGAATTAAAAATGGTATTTTTAAGTATCTGACTAAAAATACTCGAGTGTTTTCCAAAATACTCGAGTAGTTTATCATTTTCCAGATTCTACTCGAGTGGTTCATAATTATACTCGAGTCGTTCATGTCTTTTCAGAGATTTAGGTTTTCAGATCTTCATAAATATACTCAAGTAATTCATGAGATACTCGAGTTTTCCATTACCCAGAATACTCGAGTAGTTTATATATTACTCGAGTGTCCAATCTGATTCTCAAGTTGGTGCGCCAATTTTCACTCTGGTGCACCACGAAATACTCGAGTGTTAAGACAAATACTCGAGTATTTGCAGACAGAACAGAGTGAAACTTGGTTTTTACATACCATTTCAATTTCTAAACACCTTTAACCCAAACCAGTGATCACAATAGTTCATATACCATATATTGAACATGTTACCATACTCATTTCATATCAAATAACCAATTTGACAGAGAATCAATCCATTATGCATGAAATATACAATTTAGCAATTCAACACTTCAAATTGCAAAATAAACACAATATTCATGAAATGATGGTCATTTAAGCTTGCATGCATGATTTAAAACTTGCTCATCACAGTCATAGAGCATGGATTGGTCTCCAAACCAAAGATCCTATTTAATCTAAGCCCTTAAAGCCTCTTGGTGGCTTCCTAACACAATTAATGAAATTTAAACTCTATCTAGTGTAAGAATTACTTCCCCTTACCTCTTAGATGTGAATCAACAGAGATTTACCCCAAACTTAGCTTCCAAGCTGAATTTCCAAAAATCCACACTGAAACAGAGCAGTTTCAGCAGAGCACCAAGATTGAATTGGTTGATGCATGAAACAGCCATAAAAATTGGGGAAATCAGTCTCTATATAATCTCTACAATTCGCACTAGCTAAAGAAACAAGATTCACATGAGGAGGTTACCTGAGCTTACCAAAATCAAGCTCCAAAGTAAGCTCCAGGAACCTGATACAGCAAACAGACCCCAACTTCTAAGCCTCGATTCTTCCAATCTACTCACTCTCAGCTCACAATCTTGGTGTCTATACAAAGCTCGAGATGTGAGCTTTGTATTGGTGTATGATTTGTGGTTCGAATCAATCCAGAGAGAGGGAATCGATTGAATCAATTCGGAAACCCTAACACACACAATACTTCACGAATTTGAGCAAAAAGGGTTGGTTGATTCATCAACCATGGCTTAAATAGCCATCCATGAAGCTCATGCACAACGACACGAGTCCAAGGGCGTGTTGCTGAGTTGCAATCGTGTCAACTCGTGAGGTATTCCGAGTGGTGACTCAGCAAACGCACTCACGAGTGCAACTCTGATCAAAATACTCGAGTATTCCCAGAAGCACTCGAGTGTTTTGACCAGTTTTTCAAAAATAATGATTTTATTTTCTTTCTCACCAAAACCTTTCTAAAATTACTTCAAGGTCCCAAACAGGGATTAATGTGAAAATATTTATTTTCTCATATTAAAATTCTCTAATATCATCTTTCATAATAAATTACATGAAATCAAGGCTAAAATAATTAATTATAAATAAACTTTATAATTAACATTTTATTAATCAGGGGTTAAAAATCAGGGATGTTACACTCTTCCCCACTTAAAAGGAATTTCGTCCCCGAAATTCTTCTTTAAAAGTTCTATAATTTCCAAAGTTACACAAAAGTTGTTCTAAGGTTATATATTCAAAATATAGTTAGGAAGAACCCTTCCCCACTTAAAAAGAATTTTCTTATATATATATATATATATATATATATATATATATATATATATATACTCCTCCATTAGAACATTTTTCAAAGATTCTTTTTGAGGAAAACCCCGTCCCGTTGCGCACTCTGATCACTCGGCACGAGTAGGGAAATATTCGTATGACTTCATTTCTTAATAGTTGTAAACATCAGGGTGATCAGTCCTAATATTTAAACTATCAGTAATGAAATCATCCCTTTCAGATATAATCTTACTCAAGAAAGACTATACGATTTACCTTTAAGTTAGATGAACTTAAAGATTAAGAGTATTATTGTCACTATCAGACTTATTCAGATAGCCAAGTTCTAGAGAAACTTCCGTTGGGGAGACAAATACTTGTCCTATCCCGGTGGTTCTTAATCTCTCTAGTCTTAACTGATCTTCCTCTTTCTGTAGTGCCCAAAGACATTTATCACATCCAACTGTGATAAGGGTTTTGATCACAGAAATTCAAGTTAAAGACTTGTTCAGATATACCAATTACAAAACGATTTAATTAACGCAGTCGAAAGAATTTGACCACGTTAATTCGAATCGACAAAGGGATAACTCAGACTACCTAACTCCGAACCTAATCACGCATCCTAACAGGATGAAGAACTCTCCCATTCTTGATTCGCTGGTTGACCATTCCCTTCTCGTATTCCCCTCCAAGCAATCCGATGAATAAGACTTCATTTTCTTGTGACCGAAATCAAATATTCCTTCCCATTCATCACTATTCAATCCATTGTGATGCACCTTACCTTCTCAAATAATTTCTTTCCATCGGCTTTTCAGTTACTTTCATGCGATGAAAGTTTCCTTAACTCCTTATGAAATTCCGATCCCCACAATTGATTCACTCATAAGCTTCCCGTGCTTAAAAGCTTCTTGTGCTTTCCTCACTATCCATACCAATTCTATACATGCTTACTAATGTCAGGAATCCCCTATTCCTCAATGATTGACAACTGGTTTGTAGTTGATCCATAATTCTTTTCGGACTCCGCATGTCTGAATCTCTTATCAAAATTGCAACTAAACATACTTCTCCAATCCTTTGAACTTGGCAACATTTTCCCCGAGATTCATATTGCCTTACCTTATTTCCAACCATTTAATCTCCTTTCTCTAATCTTTCAAAAATTTCATCCTTGAGTAATTCCCAAGTGTCATGCCAATCCTTTGCTTCCAATATCCAATTTGCATAGTTCCACTATGTCTTAGTTTCGCCATTTATCATATAAGTGGTATAACCTTTACTCATCCATTTTGCTTGATCCCATAACTAATCTTCATCTTCCAAATCGTCTGGAATCCAAATTCTTACCCTTAAAATATCCCCTATGGAACTTAGGTTTCTTCCCTTTCGAAATAAATTTCTTATTGGTCCTTACTTCTTCGGTTCTTTGTTGCTATTCACGAATTCGAGTTAGGAATTCTATTGTGATTTGCAACCTCCCCTCCTTACTTCTCGTCGGTCTACTCGTATCATCAAGCTCGAATTTCTCAGATCCACTTTTCTTAAACCCCGTAGGGCTCACATGAATTGTCTTTCAGCCCCTTGTGGTCGCTTCTTCATTTGCATTGTTGTAATGACGACAGAGTCTCCGGTCACGAGCTTTTAAAACACTGTCCGTTGACGTTGTCCCTTGTTCAACTCCTCCTCTCGGCTGAACAATTACTTCGATTTTCCAGGGTCGTTAACACTTAAAGCGTACTGACGCGAGGAAAGGCCTCACCGCCCTCACAATAATCATGATCATTGCAAAGCTCAATCATGCGCCAGATGTATCACCTTGTGTGTATTCAATCATCTTGATGCACGCACATCTATCTTTCTTTCATAAAACTACCTCCTTCCGAGTCCCGTTCTCGACACATGAAAGTATGCTCTAATACTTTGGCATGAATCAAGTAGGAATAACACAGGAGGAAATGCTAGTCTTCCCTTCAATGACTGAAAGTTCTTGTTGTTCTTCTTATTTCATGTAGAAGACTACTTCTCCCGAGTTATCTTGGTTGAATATTTTTGACTTTATAAAGTCCACTTAACAATAAGATTCGATCAATCTTTTCCCAAAATCACATTCAAATGGGAGAAAGGATAATAGACCGAATTTAACTTAGTGCCTTGATCAAATATCTCGACACTATAATCTAAACAAACTTTTAGAAAAAAAATTGGGTAGTTTCATGGGGTCTCAAATTTTAAAATAGTCAGGGAGATTCGACTTCAACCTACTTACACATATATATATTGAACAAAAGAATGGGTAACTCCCGAGTCGAACACAATCATGCAAAGTTGGCTTAGAAATAAATGGTTACCTTGCACGAGATCAGGATATTGGCTAGCTTCCACTTTATTCAAGGTAAACACTTTGCCTTGAGTCTTTGGTTTTCTAGCAGGTCGGGTGCGGTTACTTTTCACAAGTTCTCTGCAATAACGTGCAACATGACCCTGCTTTCCACAATTGAAGCAATTACTCGTTGCCCAGCAGATCCTTCCATAATGATGATGCTTACACTTCTCACAGTAAGGAGCATTACTGCGAGGCTTAACTCCATCCTTAACTTCAGCTCTTCCTTTGCCTCGATTCTGATCACAATATGGGCCCTTATTCCGAGGATCAAATCTTTTCTTTCTTTGTGGTCCATACTTCTGCTGGTTATTCTTTACCTGATCAGCTAATACTTCAGCCTTCTTATCATCCTCATACATTCGACACTTATCTACTAACGTAGAAAAACTTTGAATATTCTGGTAACTGAAAACGGATTTCAGTTCGAGTCTCAGACCACCTTCAAACTTGATGCATTTGCTCCTCTCATCAGGATTGTTTTGATAGTATGGAGAGTACTTCATCAGTTCTTCGAACTTAGCCGCGTACTCACCCACACTCATGTCGCCTTGCTTTAATTGCAGAAACTCAATTTCCTTCTTCCTTCTTAAATCTTCCGGGAAGTATTTATTGAGAAACCTCTCCGTAAACACATCCCAATTAATATCCCTTCCTTCATAGTGCAGAAGCTAACTGTGTGATTCCACCAGTTCTCAGCCTCGTCCTCTAACATATAAATTGCATACGCCACCTTCTGAGCCTCAGTGCAGTCTAATGTTCTAAAGATCTTATCCATAGTACGAATCCACTTATTAGCCTCCTCAGGCTTAAATCCTCCTTCGAATTTAGGTGGGTTACAACTTCTAAAATTCGCCAAACTCTTGGCTTCAGAATTACCAACACTATGTTGGTAAGGTGGTTGTTGAGATTGTTGTTGTTGCCATTGATGCATAGATTCCAACACCACGGTGATTCTTTCTATTATCGCGTCGGTGCGATTTTGATTTCTAGTCATCATAATAGACCTACGCTATTGCTCATGGTCACATACGATGGACTAAGAAACATTCTCCACACAACCTATTCTAAGGTCATAACAATAGTTTTCAACAATGCATACAATATCCACAATGTATCAATCGCTCCATTTGAGCAAGATAATAGTATTCAAAACAATAAATATGCCCTGTGGATACCTGCTTGATGTTGATGACTACCTTTCTGGAGCTACTTCCACTACTAAAGGATCTGACTTTTGCTCTGATACCACTAAGTGTGACACCCTCAAAATATTCCAATTAATTAATACAAAATGAATACTATTACTTGAGAATATATGGACTTGTAAAATGTTAGAAAATACTGGATTCAAAATTTTATTTTATATTTTCCAAATAGTCGGGTGCACAAACCTAAACTTAGGATGTTTGGAGAATAGTTTACGTATTACTTTTAAAATCAAATTCGGCATTTACTTTGCTCAAAAGATAATTTCGCAAATCTTGGATAGCATTCTCTTTGAGGATAAATGTACTCTATTTCATATAAAGGAACTCAAGTATTGCCATCCAGTTTTCGTCTAGCCAAGTGATATCATTTCCAAAATGTCATTGCCGAATTCTTTCCAATCAATATCAGAGTAAGCGGAAATATCAGGACTATGTAATAGACTTTAGTATAAGCATGGATTTTATTTATATCAAAAGGTACGTAATACATAGTCCAGCGGTAAGGATCACCAAAATCCCAGAACAAGTCCATAAGGCTATGTATTTATATGTACATCAAAATAGACCATGGCTCCAGAGTTTTCCAAAGAAATTCCCACAATTTATTAAACTCCCCAAAACTGGTCTCATAGCACAGGTCGCGGCAGTAGTAGTAGAAGTCTCCAAGAAGTAGCGGCAGCCATCATCCAACATCAGCATCAGCAGCTAATCTTCTCCACAGCATCCATCACACCGGATCCTTGATCCTCATCATTTACCTTATGCACATACCTAGGGATCATCGCCTCTCCATTGACTCCCGATAGATTAAACGACAAGCTCATTCCGCTCTCGTATTCGACAGGATCCTCCTTGATCTTATTTGAAGGAGTAATTACCCTACCACTGGGTACAAGGTCTGATGAAAACGTGACCTTAATAGGACTCCTTGAAATAGACGGGGAAAGTCTCCTCTCGAATGACTCTAAGAGAAAAAGGGTATGAGCGGGTAGGTTCGAATTGAAAACTGTTAGACAGGCGAGCTGGTCGAGTGGGAGATGATCCATGGTAAGTATAAAAAGTAGATACATGCATAGCGTATATGATGGGAATCCTAAACCTACGAGGATGTGACCGAATCAGTGGATTAGGGTGATCGAAGGTAACCACTATCTCACCCTCATACACTACTCGGCAATCCTCGCAGATCCATATGCCACTAAGAAGTGGGAAGACCTCGATGCAAGCGATGTAACGCGACATCACCTACAAGGGCATAGGGGTAAGTAAATCTATACACATAATCAATAGAGCTTAAATGTAGAAATGATCATGATTATGCACATATAACCCCAAATCAGTTAACAGCCATGGTTAACACTTAGCAGCACTTAATGCAGATACGATATTAATTCTCATTCTTAATATCAAACCTTAGCTCAAATAAGGTTAAGTGGCATGATTGCCTGACATTCTTCTCTTTCTGAGATTCTCCATCAAATGTCCTTACGGACGCCAATCCAATACCACAATGCATTTCCAAATCACGAATACGTTACCAAAACGTATGGCGTACTAGCTCGGAAGTGATAAAAACGTCACACTATCTGGTGAACGTCACGTCGCCCAAGGACATAAACCTATCACTTTTCAATATGCACTGGGTGTGATAAAAAAAAATTCACCACATCTGATGAACGTCACGTCGCCTAAGGACGTAAACCTTATCACTTGTGATACACAACAGAGGTGATAAATAACGTCACCATGTCTGATGAACGTCACGTCGCCTAAGGACGTAAACCTCATCACTTGTGTGCACCACACCCTTCTCAACAAACAACGGGTGTGATAAAAAACGTCACCACATCTGATGAACGTCACGTCGCCTACGGACGTAAACCTTATCACTTGTGATACGCAACAGAGGTGATAAACAACGTCACCATGTCTGATGAACGTCACGTCGCCTACGGACGTAAACCTTACCACTTGTGTGCAACACACCGTTGAAACATCCAATCAACAGTATACCACATACTGCCCACATTATACACCTTAATGTGTCATCGAGCTAGTAGCAATTTTAGCAATTTCAGAGGTCCTACTCATGTCATCCGAACATGAGTAAACAATCCAGCACTCAAGCTCTTAAGGAATTTGATTGGTCTTCCTCAATTGATAATATGTAACTTGCCACCCGAGCAACGTTATGACGTGCCACGCGAGCCACGTCCCATCATCCAAACTCCAGTATGAATGCATTAACTTTACTTAAAAGGAATTGATTGATGTTTTATACTTTTATTAATACATTACGTGCCTCCCGAGCAACGTATCATTATTCAAATGAAAACATCATAACGTCAATCAATTTTTCCCAATTTATTTTAATATTTTATTTTATTTAAGTCACAATTATTTTAAGAATAATTTAATAATAATTGTCTTTGGTTGATTTTTAGTATATATATATATATACAACGGTAATATATATATATATATATACATATAATAATTATAATTTTGTGTAATAAATTAGAAAAAAATCATTTTCAGTGTGAGATTTTATTTAATAAATATTTTTAAAATTGTATTGAAATAATTTTAAGGTTTTGACAGAAAAGTGAATTTTTGGGTTATAGAGCTATAACTTCAAAAATTCATATCTTTTTAACCGTAAGTCCAAAAAATACGAATTTTATACCAAAATGATCGTATTGAAATGTAGTATTTTAATATGTAAAAATAAAATTTTTATTTTGACATTTACAAAAAAAGTACTGTACAGTAGGTAGAAAAACGAATTTAGGTACTTTTAACTAAGAAAAATTATTTTGGAGCATAAAATAATTAATTGGACTAAAAAAAATATTTTATTGGTATATTAAAATATTTATATTGATGCTGGATGGCTGCACAATCCATATCTAAGTATTTTCCTAATTATTTTCTGATTTATTTAAAATGATAGTTTTAATGTGATTGGTTAATAGTGAAGGCACCTCCAAAAGGAACCAATGGAAAATTTTCTCTTCCTTTTTATATATATGTGCCGTCCAAATAGTAGTAGGAGGAGAGGAGAATAATTCTGGAAATTGTGAGAATAAACCATGAATTAAAAAGAATTTAGGAATCAACAAAATCCCATTTAATGCAAAAGTGTGTTCCAATGTACATGAATTAATTTTGCTGAGTCATAGTGATAGAGGGGGGCCGAATTTTGCTTCTGAAAATTGAAGGGAAATGCATCTTCATCACCTATAAATAGATGGCATTAGTTCTCACATTTTTCACACACACAATTCTTGATAGTTTTACAAAAAAAAATCCTAAGAGAAAATAGAGAGAGAGAGAGGGACGAGTTTGGCTATAGGAAGGAGGGAGGAATTGCTTTGTCACTTGAAGTTCTTCTTTAGCTTAAGGAGTAGAGGTAACCCAAAATCACTTACACATTTAATCTCTTTTTAATTTATTTGTTTTTATTATTGAGTAAAATCTCTAAATTCTTCTATGTAAAGAAATGGCTAAAGTTCTAAATTTTAAAAATTTATTATTGAATATGTGATATTGTTCTTGAGTCATATGAATTAAGGATGAGAAAAGGGACACAAAAAGGGTGTTTAAAGGGATTTATGTCCCCTTTTCTTTAATTCTTAAGATGACTAAATTTTTTGATGAGTATAATTAATTAATTTTCTGGGTTTATTTTATTTCTAAGACTATATGAATTATAGAGAATTTTGTATAATTTTATGAGTTTTGATTCTTTGTCTTTTAATTGTTTTGTTTCTTTGTATTAAGGAATAATGATAAATAAGTAAATAACAATGGAAAAAAATAATCTTCTTGTATATGTATATATATATATAGGTCGTACGTGGCATATATTAGGAAGAGTTGATGGTTGATTTGTGTATTTTGATATATGAATTGTATTGTTGTTTAATAAAATAAAAGAGAATGGAAATGAATAAGAGGATTAAGATGGATTTTTATTTTTGCATTTTCTTTTATTCTGGACCGTATATATATATATATATATATTGTATGGTTATTGTTGCTATTTCATGTGAATTTGAGTTTAGTTAAGTTCCTAAAAAGAATAAAAACAAATAAGTGTTTTCCTTAAAGAAATAAAAATGATTTGTGAAAAAGGAACTAAAAATAATTTTTGGGAAATAAAATAAATTCTGGAAATTTTTGGTGTTCTTAAAGTGTATGAATTTGTATTTTATAGAAATTTTGTTTAATTATTATTGTTTGATTGTATTTTATTTCATTTTGTTTGGATTTAAGTTAAATAAGGACAATGAATAAAGATAATAAACAAAAATGAAATTTTCTGGAAAAAAAAAAATAAAAAAATAAAATAGGCCGTGAGGCCTATGGTTTTCTTTGGAATAATTTTTGTAAATTGTTTGTTATTTGATGTGTAATTAAATTGTAGTTTATTGTTTAAAAGAAATAGAAACAAATGGGTAGTTGTTATAAATATATAAATTTATAAGAGCATGTATTTTTTTTGGGTGATTGTATGATTATGTGGTTGATGTGTTTGAAGATGTTAGTTGCTGGAAAATGTGAATTCTTCCTTAAAGAGATCTATTTTATATTTTGTTAATGATTAAAACTCTTGTTTTGAGTATATAAAGAGATGTAATTATATTATATAGATGTTTTAAGAATTAAAAATGCTTTTCCTAATCTTCTAGTGCTGGTCGAATTATTTAGGAGAAAGAAATAAAGTTAATTGAATTTTTCTAATTGATTTGATAATTGTTTTAGTATGTCTATGGATGAATTACATGTTTTTATGGAAAAAAATTAATTCTGGAAATTTAATTTTAATTCTGGAAAATTATTTATTCAAGACCCCAAATGATTAATTTTAAGAGTGTTAGTAGTACTTAGTTTGTATGTGCAAGTATAGTGTAGAAACAAATAGAAATGGGTACTTTTGATTGATTAAAATGATTTATAAAAAATAATAAGTTGCTGTCCATAATTTATAAATAATGAAAAAGTAATGTTTTATTAGAAATAACAGTGTTTTAAAGTCTTTGGCATGAGTAGGAATGGTGTATAATTGTTTTGGATTGTTTTACTTAAACTTCTTGAACTAATACAACTTTTACAGTGGCTGTACAGCATATGCAATTATTTTATTTAGCTTAATTTTGATCATTTTATTATAGTAGAAGTTGTAATGAGAATTTAGGAAAAATGGCATGTGTTTTTGACTTTCTGTTTAAGAGAAAATGAATTTTTAAGTTTGAGTATGTATGCTGTCCAAAATAAAATAAAATAAAATGTGAAATATGTGGTATTTATGTTATGACTTGTTCTTGAATGATTAAATATGTAAATTTCTTGCTAATCTTGTAGTATAAGTGTTTAGGATTAAAAGTAGATTTTAAAAAGTAATTTTAAAATACGTAAAAGTAAGGTTGTATATGTGTTTGAATGAAATGTTGTTTGTACTTGTATGAAAATGTGAAGAATGATTGAAGGATGTTCTTGAAAAAGAAATATTGATTTGATATTTGATTTTAAAGGTTTTTAAAAGTTTTTTTTTTTAGAAATGAGTTATTTTCTAAGTATTTACATGATTCCAAAATATCAAGGGCTTTGAGAAATTAATGTTTTAAAAGGTTATATTTGGTTGATTACTTTTAAGTTGGTGGAATATTTATAAAAGTTGTTTTGTAAAAATGATTAATTTAAAAGGTTTGCAATTGGGGACGAATAGCGAGACCGAAAGTCAATCCCACGTTAATTCATCACATCAAGGTGAGAGAGTAGCAACCTTTAGACATAATGGCACCATGGTAATCATTAGAACGATTTCGACCATATCAAAAGTCGGAATCCGGGTTACGTGTCAAGATACGAGACGACAATTGAGTGTAGGATGTTTAGTCGTCTTTCGTTGAGACAGTAACTCTATTTCATTATTTGATGTATTTGTGATTATATTATATTATATTATGCTTGTATGAGTATATAAGAAATGCTGTTAAATGATTCTGAGAATGATGATGGATATGTTGTAAATGTTTTAAAAGAATAGTATGATCGAGAAATGTTGGAGTTGATGAGAAATGATAGTTATGGGAATGTGGAAGGATCCTATGAGCAAGTTGTGATACGCTTGAAAGAAATATGAAATGATTAAGTCTTGATAATATGCGAAAATGATGCTTATGTACAGTGATGGTGCATCGTGGCACAATGACTTTGTAATTATTCCCCTTTGAGTGACTAATCAAGTGAATGAGTGTGCCGTGATTACGTCTTGTGGATCCCACTGTACGATGATGAAGCTTTGCTGTGGTCCCTTAGAGGTCGAGGCCCGTTAGAAGTGCGGCTTAGAATGGGTCGACCAAACTTAGGATTAAGAAAAGATTCTAAAGAACTTAAAAGACCTTAGGACCCAATCCCTTCTGGCTACGTTGAGAGTGGAGTAGTGGAGAGAAAAGATACCATATACTTGGAGGTCAGGCATCCCTTCGAGTGGCGATTACGATAAGGGAGGGCAATGATAGTGATTCGTCAAGAAGCCTAAGAGCACTTCCCTAGGTGGGACAATGCTACAATGACCAAGGGCACCTGCTGGTCATTGGTCGTAGCGAGGACTACAACGCGAACTAGGGATAGAGCTGTCGCCCCCTTGAGAAAATCCTAGATGGTGTAGAGGGAATCCGAATGGGACTAGAAGCCATCGTTTTTATGAACTTATGAATTGATACTTGATTTTATTGTGCTGGCCAACTGGCGTGGTTTCAGCTGGTACGTACCCTTTGGCTTCGATGTCAGCATGGTTAGGACTCCTGTGCATCCCATCTGCTTTCTGAACTAGGACGAGGTTGGATATTGAAAGAGGAGATGTAGCGTGTGTGCTAATTTGCCTTTAACCCGATAGCTTCCTTCCCTAATAATTTGATAATGGTGAAAGACTTGTGGAAAATTATAGATGGAATTCTTGAGTAATCATGATAAAGATGTAAGATTCAAGGATTATAATAATATTGTGATAAAGAAGTATGGATATTATGTTTGTGTTAGTTCTAATGCGACCCATGGATTAAGCCCATGTCGTCGACGCTTTGCCCGTCTGGTAGCTAACTCTCTATATTCTTCTGTATGTTCTTGTCTCTGTTTATGGTAAATAAATTAGATGGCGGACCGAGTAATTCAAGTGGAGATGTCTCCTTTAATGGGGGGACAATGGCATAGGACTGCAAACGGATGGATCTGGGAGGGACCAACAAGACTCACCATTACCGATCGAGATCACGTATTACGAGGAGTAGCCACAGATCGTGAGGAAGTGCGATATCGTGTGAGGGATCTTATGTCGGATGGACCTCGGGCTTTTCATGATGCTCCACCCGCTAATCACAATGTTGGTGAGGAGGAGGACCCAGAAGAAGACCCAGAAGAGGAGGAAGATCCAGAAGAGGACTTAGAAATAGAAGAAGATCCGGAGGAGGACCCTGACGAGGATGCGCATGATGACGAGTAGCATAGTTCTTAGCAGTATTGATCTTTGTTTGTTTTTGAGTCTTGGATAACGGACCCTTTGATTATCATTATGTAACCCCAGTGGAAGTTTTTATCTTTTCGCTATTTGGTATTTTGGATAGTGGTTGTTCAGCCTAAACAATTTCTATGACCTTTATTTTGGAATTAATATAAGGATGATTTTATTCCGCATTTTTAAATATTGAGTTCTGGAATGGAACGTATAGTGGCACTTCACTTTGGAAAATAGAATGGAATTTGAAGGACTAAGGAAAACCTTTTTATGAACCAAGTTTTTGATAGAAGTTAAGAAACTAAGTTAGTTATGTAACTTTTTCAAAAACTAAGTTGAAAAATATTTTTGGAAACTAAGTTTATATGCAAACTCACCTTTTAATGATATCATGTAATAAATGTTTATAAAAAAAAAATGGCTCAAATTTTTAGTGAAAATTCTATTTCCAATTTGGGGTGTGACAAGGGGCAACAATGTCAGGCACAACAATAAAAATAAATATTTTTTTGGCAAACCAATTATTTAGGTCTTTTAATTAAAATCAATCAAAGGTACCATTTTCGAATGGGCGAACGGGGTGCTAATACCTTTCCCGGCTCGTAACCGACTCCCGAACTTGGAATCTATCTAGTTCGAGACACGTGTTTATCCTTTTTAATTAATAATTATTTTTTCCGCGTTTTTGTAACAAATGCGGTGGCGACTCCAAATTGGGTCAATCGACCCCCACTCGTAGGCGAGGCCCCGAGTGCGACCCGGGACCCCGGCCGCGACAGCTGGCGACTCCACTGGGGACAAAACTAAATAAGAGAATCAGGCCTAAATGATTGATTATTTTTAATAGACCTATTTTCTTTTCTATTTGGTTTGCCTTTAATTAATTGTTTATTGTATATATCTGTTTAATTTTTTTTTATTTTATTTTTTTCGTTGCTGAATTGTATATTTATTCTTTATTGTAATCTCTTTTGTTTTTTTTATTATAAAAAAAAGGGTTTGTATGGCCCCGAAATAGTTTTTTTTACACAAATCTTTGCACACACGGAAACCCTATACCCGGGTACTATTATTTAAACCCAAAGTTTAGGGGTGCTTTTGCCCTACCTTTGACTTACCAGGTGTATGGTCTCTTGTAGTGTGCTAAAGTACCACTCGGACTATAAACCATTTCTTGTAAACACGACCTTTGGAAGGTACGCGTAACCTATTTTGGGAGGCGTAACCAACCTCTTGTCGACCGTTTGCGAAGTGGGTCCTCACCTTAAAGAGGGAGGACGATCCGAGGGCCTTTAGAAGTCTAGAGTCACCATGGAGTACACTTTGTGTAGCATTCTATTTTGAAACTTGAATAAGTCAGTCATGGTTCCCCTTCATTCACTATCAAAGATTAAGAGGTGTCAAAACAGTTAATCTGTTACCTACTTGACCTTCGAAAAAGCTGTGGGGATTGTGTCAATAAAAAATTAAAAAATATATACTCTTTTTCAAGTTATCAAATTAGAGTGTTACACTTTAGTTATACCATAGAACAATGTCGTAGGACTGTGGCCAATAGGCATCTCAAAAACCTTGTAGGATCTACCATGAGGGGGCATATTCTCTATCTCTTATCGCATTTTGTTTAATATAAGTCGGGACCACCATCCCACATTAGTGGGGTGACCTACCGTCATCCAATCCAGAATGATGTAAGGGGCACCATTGCACTTTGGTAACCTTATGCCATGAGGAAGGCCTTTTCTTTTCATATGAATTAAACTGCAATAGGGCTCACCGCCCTAAGGGTAAATTTTCATTTTCATATCCATCATTTCACTTGGGATAATCCCTCGTTGTTCCAAGTGGGCCCGAACTATATGGCTATTGTCAATTCATTATGGCATTCCATATCCTGTAATGAAGGCTTAATCGCTCCCACATAGGGTCATTTACCCTAGGGGCATGCATTTTCATTTGTATCATAAGACAGATAAAAAATTTGGAGCGATCCACCGTCGTTTCGAAGTTGGCCAGAACTATATGAATGTTATCAATCCATCCTGATACCTCATATTGGTGATGAAGGCTTAATTGCCCCCAAATAGGATCTTTTGGATTCTAAGGGCACTGCATAAAAGATTTTTGCATCATCATATATTCATATGCATCATTCATAAAGAAAAAAAATTAAAAAAAATTGAACAAGCCAAGGTTTCATCACTATTGCTCTCACATACCCTTACCGAACCATACATAGGACCACGACTAAGGCAGATGTGAGTGAACGTGTCGAGAAGCTTCAATTGAAGAGCCCCAAATGAAGGAACAAATGACCAAGATGAGCCAATCAATCAACTAGGGGAACAAGATCTGTCAAATTCTATAAACTGATGTTGAAGGGTAATAATCAAAGGGAATGAATGACCCATCACATTTCCTGGACGGTTAACCCATATTGCTTTGCCTAAGACTATATGGTCACCAGATAATGGGAAACTATGTTTTTCATTCTGAATTCAATAAGTGTAGGCTATGTTTGGACATCTCAAATTTGTTCCTTAATGAAATTTTCATTTTTCGTTGCATATCTCTTTAACAATTATTTACTAATGTTTTGATCATGTGAATAAACCATCTCCCCGCACTTCCAAAAAAAATTTGATTCCTGCATTAACTTGAGATATTTGATTCAAATTTGAGATTAAAGGGATGATGAGGCAAATGTAAGACTCAAAATAGTGTGGACTCTCATGCAAGTCCTTCCCATGATACAAGGCTTTGTTGAATTCCCAAACACTAAGGAGATACCCCTAGTCACCCCGTTGAGCCAAGATATTTTGAAGCGGAGATCATTTCTCTCAAACCAGCAATGTATGTTTAAACCGGGGTGGGTAGTTTGTCAACAGTTTTTGCCAGCATGCAAATATCAAGGAGGATTACTTTTTATTTCACAAATCCAAACACATATCATCCATTGTTCACCCCATTGGGCCTCAACAGAAAAAATTTATTCTTTTAAACCCAAAAAATATTTTACTCGAGTATTAATGAGAATCAAACCAAGGAAGGCAATTTACATGGTCAAAAGTGCAATCACAAAAAAATCAAAAATGGACGTCGGCAAGCACAAATAAATAATTAACAAAAAAAAAGGCAAAAAGCAAGTGTGCTTGTCTAAATAAGGCAAAGGCCACAAATCATTATGTGATGAAAAAGAACAATTTCAATCCTTTTGAATGAAAGATTCTCATTAAAAACTCAACATAAAATTTGGGCCTTTATATCCATTCTTTCATTAGCCACATTATTACCCCCATACCACATTACAACCTTTTGGAAAATCCTCTTGATGATTTGAGTGTTGTGCAAAATCTGTTGAGAAAATAGGGAATTGAAGAGAAAGGAGAAAGGAAGGGAAGGGAAATAAAAATTTGAGCCTTATACCTTTTATTGTCAACCCTTAGCCAGACCACATTACAAGCTTTAAAAGACCTCGTTGAGGATTGGTTTGCTTGAGTTACACATTAGGGCGGAGAAATGCTGACTTCATAAAACCTGTTAATTGAAATTTTGATGAAATATATCTCATTTTTAATGCATGAATTAATTACTCCCACCATACAAATATTTTCCATGTTCATATGATCATTACATTAGTATTTCTTGTTAAGAAGTTATGTGAGAAAAAGAAGTTGAAAAGAACTTGATCGGTCGAATATAGTTGTTGGAAAGTGCTCGGTCGCAATAGAAAAATGATGAGGGCTCATACTAAAGCGATTATGGCCTTGAGATTTCCAGAGGATAAGTTTGTCTTTAAATGATTGTTTCTTCAGAAGAAACCGAAGGTTTCCAAATTATGAAGGATCTTTTCTTTGAGGGAGTCCTAACCTTGAGCAAGATGAATGAAAAAGGTTTGCAATTTCCAATAAATTCAAAAGCAATTGAGAAATTATTGAATTTGAGGAAAAAGTTAAATAAAAAATAAAGAGCTCGCTAGGTTGAAAATCCTGAAAAAGGATGATCTAGGCAAAAGTTAGAGCGATCCGCTAAGTTGCAAAACTCGAAAGGGGCGGCTTATGCAAAAATTAGGATCATGATATAAAAGCCCGCTAGGAACCTACATTGGGCTTTCTAGGCAAAATTTAGGGCAAAAGAAAATATCCTCAAATACACACCAGTTTGTTTTTAACAAAGAAATATTGGAAATTTCAAATAGAACCAGAAAAGAAGTCTTGAAGGTTGCATTGGGAAAATTTTGAAGATTCCTTACCTTCATTGAAACATTACCCAAGCTGGGGCAATTTTGAAAACTTTTGTTGCTAAGCAAACTGGGGCAGTTTTGGAAATTTTAACAAGCCCTAGAAGAAAATACTGGGGTAGTTTTGAAGAGAGGTCAAGCGGATTGTTCGTTCCTTTGCGAATATTGCTAATATAGTTAACTCGGGCAGTTCTGGAAAATTTTGTTGAATAAATCCTTGAATGAGATACAGGGGCAGTTTTTGAAGAGAAAATTAGAAGTATTGATCATTCCCTTGCATTTGTTGGTCAGACAATAAACTGGGGCAGTTTTTGAAGAGATTAATTGTTGAGCTCTAGATGAAAGATGTTGGGGCATTACTTTGATTCCCCAATAATTGTTTTAAGCACAATACACTAGGGCAGATTTTGAACAAATTCAGGTTGTTTGATGTTGATTAATTATTGACAAATGTCATATTGCTGAGTTTTCAAAAGATGTTATTGAAGAAGAAAGTTGTTAAAGATTTGCCCGTGCCTGTCTTGATCAGATTTTGGTATGGCCCAGTATTGGTGTTCAAGAGCAAGAGAGTTGAAACCAATTTATCTTGTTTAAAAAAAACAACAACAAAAATAAAAAAAAAAACTTTTTGCGTTTTAGACGCATTAATGGGTTTACATTAGAAAAAAAAAAGTTAGAGTTCCATTGTTGATTCAAAATCATATTCATTTCATTTTCATTCACATCATTTGCATTAAGTTCATCTTGCATTATGCATTTTTGACATCATTTGCACCAGTTACATTATCCATTGCATTATACCAGTTGCAACATACCAGTTTTTCATTAACAATATCATTTTCATTGATTGCATGCTATTCATTACTATTTACATTGTTTGCATCACCAGAACTTGATTATTCAAAAATAATAATTCCAAAAGAATCATCTTGGGTCCTTTGACGCCCGACACAAATGCCAAAAGTCATTTTGATGTTGGTTGGGCTTTTTGATGCCCTGGCAGAAATGTCAAAAATCATTTTGGGTCTTTTGACGCCCGGCATAAACGCTAAAGTCATTTTGATGTTGGTTGGGCTTTTTGATGCCCTGGAAGAAATGTCAAGAATCATTTTGGATCTTTTGACACCCGGCATAAACGCTGAAGTCATTTTGATGTTGGTTAGGCTTGCGTGATATCCTGACAGAAATGTCGAAGAATCATCGTTATTATTAAGCTTTATATGATATCCTAGCGGAAACGCTGAAGAATCATAGTTGTTATTGGGCTTTTTGATGCACTGACATAAATGTCAAAAATATTTTTTGGTCTTTTGACACCCGGCATAATCGCTGAAGTCATTTTGATGTTGGTTAGGCATGCGTGATATCCTGACAGAAATGTCGAAGAATCATCGTTGTTATTAGGCTATCGTGATATCCTGACAGAAATGTCGAAGAATCATCGTTACTATTAGGCTTTATATGATATCCTAGCGGAAACGCTGAAGAATCATAGTTGTTATTGGGCTTTTTGATGCCCTGACAGAAATGTCAAAAATCATTTTGGGTCTTTTGACACCCGGCATAATCGCTGAAGTTATTTTGATGTTGGTTAGGCTTGCGTGATATCCTGACAGAAATGTCGAAGAATCATCGTTGTTATTAGGCTATCGTGATATCCTAACAGAAATGTCGAAGAATCATCGTTATTATTAGGCTTTATATGATATCCTAGCGGAAACGCGGAAGAATCATAGTTGTTATTGGGCTTTTTGATGCCCTGACAGAAATGTCAAAAATCATTTTGGGTCTTTTGACGCCCGGCATAAACGCTGAAGTCATTTTGGGTCTTTTGACACCAGACAGAAACGCTGAAGTCATTTTGGGTCTTTTGACACCCGGCACAAACGCTGAAATCATTTTGGGTGACGCTGAAGTCATTTTGGGTCTTTTGACGTCCGGCACTAACGCTAAAGTCATTTTGATGTTGGTTGGGCTTTTTGATGCTCCGGCAGAGATGTCGAAAATCATTTTGGGTCTTTTGACGCCCGGCACAGACGTTGAAGGTCATTTTGAGATTTATTTATTATATCTTTTTGCAAAAAAGAATTTCCAGATCTAACAGGTATGTTTCTCTTTTCTTTCCCGAACAAAATCGGTGTCTATTTCTTTACTCGTTCCTTACCATGATAGCATGCAAACCCCGGTTTGCCTGCTCTCTGATAAGATACAAGTAAAGAGGGACAACTGTAGCCACCCAATTTTGTCCGGGGTCAAAAATTATATTTTGTAAATATTTTGGTTAATTAGATTTTTATCCTCAAGTTTTTATAATTGAATTTTATAAATAAAAAAAAAAGATTGTTTGGATCCATTATTTTCTAATTTAGGTGTATAAAGTTATTTTTGGGATTTATTTAAACAATAATAAACAAAATAAAATGTGCATTGAAAATTTTTGAGAAGAAAAATTAATTGAAAAGATTGTGTCCAAAATTTTGACAAAATCAATTCAAAAGATTGAAAATCAATTATTTTTTTAAAAAAAAGAGAAAGATTTTGATAATGAATCATTTCAAAATCAATTAAAAATTTTGAAGATCAATTTGATAAATTGAGCATCAATTTAAAAAATTTTGAAAATCAATTTGAGAAATTGAGAATCAATTTGATTTAATTGAAGATTTGTTTTAATCATAAATATTTGAAAAAGATTACAATTGATTTTTGACAAATTGAAATTTTTTTGACTGAGATCAATTTGAATTTAGTTGATGATATGTTTTATTTGGAAGGAGTTATCAACTTCTTTTTTTTAAAGATTGAAAATTAATTCAATAAGAAATTGATAATCAATTGAAAATCAAGTAAAATTTTTTGAATCAATTAAAGAGGATCGAGAATGATTTTGATTGAGTTGAGAATATTTTTGATTGCATTTTTTTGATTCAAATCAAAAATTCTTTGGAAAGGATTATCCTCTTTTTGAAATGATTAAAATCAATTCAAATTTTGACAATCAATTCAAAAGATTGGAAATCAATTCATTTTTTTTAGAATCAATTTCATTTAATCGAGGATTTTCTTTAAAATCAAAAATATTTGAAAAGATGCTATCATTATTTTGGAAAGATTTGAAATTGATTTTTAATGATTTTTTCTTAACTTAACTTCTACTATAAATAGAGGTTTTCCCTTACTCTGAAAAAAGGGGGAGAGAGACAATTTTGAAAACACAATTTTAATTTCAAAGACACAATTTTTGAAGAAGCAATTTCTTTGAGAAAGGGAACGTGTGTGAAAACACTGGTGCTCAATACTCCGTTACCATTTTTTTATTTCTCGATTTTTGTGCCTAGTATTCAAACTCCAACGTCCTCTGTTATTTTTTTCCCTTTCTCGATTTCCGTGCCTAGCTTCAAGTTCGTTCAGCAAGTCTGTTACATTGCTTCTTGTTGCATCCGGTTTGTTTTTTTTATTTAATTTATTTATTTATTTTTAACTTTCCTTTTTAGTATTATTAATAAATAATTAAATAATAATTTAAAATGTAGTTATTTTTTATTGTTATCTTAGATTGGTTGTGCTTTAGTGACTCAATTTTTCTCACCCAACTTTAATATTTGTGGTGAGATCTTTTGGACTTCTTCTCCGCACCAAAAATAAATATATAAAAATAATTTTATTTCAATATTAATAAATTAAAAATGTAGATTTTTTTTAATTGTTGTTCTAAAATTTGTTGCGTTTTAGTATGTCCATTTTTCTCTCCAAAATTCAGTGGAGAGATCTCTCAAACTTCCTCTCCGCACAAAAATATGTACACATAAAAAATAATTTTTTTTATATAAATAAATTATAAAAATTAGAAGAAAAAATTGTTTTTTTTAGATAAAAATTAAATATATTTTATTAATTAAGTCTTAACAAAATGTGTTTTGGAAATCCACCTTTTCTGTCTTAAATCACAAGATCTTGTGCATATTTCCTCTCTTTTTTCTAAAATAAGAGGTTTGCTAGGGTTTCTCTGCTAGGGTTTCTCTAGGGTTTCCTCATTCTCTCTCACGGCTGCCTGGCCGTCGACTGCCACCATGGCAAGGAAGAGGGGGAGACCTCCCAAATCCCCTGGTCCTTATGAGATAGCACACACTGATTCACAGAAACATGGTCTTGATCTTTCAGAGTTGGATGAAGTAGATCTGGCGGACATTGATAGCTTGTCGCCTAAGCAAGCTGAAAAACTTATGAAGAACCTGGATCTAATCCGTGAGAAATTGAAAGGAAAGGCTACAGTGACTAAGATAAGTGATGAAAGCGAGAAACAGACAGGAGGATCTCAGCCTGTGTTGCGTGAGGAAGAAGCCAATCCTAGGGTTGTCAATAATCCTACTTTTTTGAAACCTCCATCTGTGTGGGACTCTTTTGACATAACAAAGCTCAGAAACGCTGGTGAAAAGTTGAATTTTGTTGAGCCAGTGGTGAAGGAGGGTGTGGCTGTTGGTAAGATAGAGGCGGCTGATGTGGAACAAGAAGAGAAATATTGGCAACAGGCCATAGTGTGTTATGTATTGGGTGCAAGACCCCCTTACTCTGTGATTAGTGGTTATTTGAAGAAAATATGGGGCCAATATGGTGTTGAAAAGATCCTTATGAATAATGATGGAACAATTGTGGTCAGGTTTAATGATGTAGAAGCCAGGAATAAAGTTCTTGAAATAGGAATTTTCCACTTTGATCGTAAGCCTCTGATCATTGCACCTTGGAGTGGAAGACCAGTATCAAAGACTCACTTGAGTAGTGTTCCAGTCTGGATTCAACTGCCTAATCTTAATCTAAAATTTTGGGGAGCATCTGCCCTTAGTAAAATTGCTAGTTTGGTTGGGACACCAATCATGGTGGATCAGGTTACTAGGGAACGAAACCGGATCAATTTTGCAAGAATCCTAGTGGAGGTGAACCCTTCAATCTTACCAGAAGAAATATTTTTTGAGGATGATAAGTCTAACATCATTACTCAGAAGGTAGATTATGAATGGAAGCCTGTTTGTTGTGCAATCTGTTCGATGTATGGGCATGACAGTAAGTCATGTAGGAAACAGACCAAAAAGGTGTGGGTGGAGAAGAAGAAACCTTCCAGAGAGGATGTTGAAAAGGTTGATGATTTGTTGAACCTTAAACAATCTCTGGAGGCTGGCACTATTCCTGAGGAGAATAGAGCAGGAGCCTTGGAGATGGTACAGGGGCTGGATCAACTAATGGTTAGCTCAGAACCAAAAGCCCAGAACCCTGGAACACAAGCCCTGTCTACTAGATCTGAAAAGGAGGGTGGAAGTTTGGATAATGAGGAGGGTCAATGGACAACTGTTGCAACTAGATGCAAAGCAAAGAGAATGAATGGTATCCAAAAGGGGGAGAGCTCTACTCTTCATCTCAATGGATAAGTTAGCCATCTGGAATATTAGAGGGATCAACCACCCTCAAAAACAAAAAGAAATAAAAAGGTTGGTTTCTAATTTTAGTATTGGTATTTTAGCTATTCTTGAGAATAAAATAAGGATGTCCTCTTATGAGGGCATAAAAAATAAATTATTTGCTGGTTGGGGATCCTTTATTAATTTAGAGGATCATCCAGTGGGGAGAATTTGGTTGGTTTGGAAGAAGGACATGTTTGATATCCAGATTATTCAGAGTACTAGTCAAATGATTCACTGTTGTATTACTCATAAGATTCTGCAAGTTGCTTTCTTTTCAACTTTCATATATGCTAGTAATGATGGGGATGATAGAGTGGATCTGTGGAATGGGCTGAAGGATATTCATAGTAATGTGAATAGTGGATGGCTAGTTGGTGGAGACTTTAATTGCTGCATGAACCCTAATGAGAAACTGGGGGGGCATCCTGTTGATGTCAACCATATGAATCAATTTAGGGATTGTGTAAACCATTGTGAGTTGCAGGATATGAAGTACAGTGGCTGTTATTTCACTTGGAATAATAACCAACAGGGAGTAGACAGGATTTATAGTAAGCTAGATAGAGTTCTAGTGAATACTCAATGGTGTGATCAGTGGCCTGAGGTGGAAACTATCTTTCTAAATGAAGGAGTATCTGACCATAGCCCAATGCTGATAGACTGGAAATCTGAGCAGAAAAGGAAACCATCAGGGTTTAAATTTCTCAATATGCTTTCCCTGGATGAGGACTTCCTGAAGATTGTTCAAGAGGGGTGGGAGCATGGAGGGGAAGGATGTGTTATGTTTAGGGAAATGAGGAACCTTAAGAGGCTTCAACAACCTCTCAAGGAACTTAATGCCCAGAAATTTGGCAGCATTGACAAAAAAGAGATATTGTGTAAAGAGAAGTTAGAAAGGGCCCAGAACTTGTTGCATCAGGACCCCTTGAATATTCACTTGCAGAGATTGGAAAAAGAGGCAAACCAGGAGTATCAGAAGGTCTATCAAGCAGCTTTGGTTTTCCTTAGGCAGAAGGCTAAACAGGATTGGCTAAGAGATGGGGACCAGAATACAAGATACTTTCACAATTCTATCAAAATGAGAAGATATAGGAACAGGATTCTCAAGATTCAGGATGAGGCTGGGCAGATCTATACAGATCAGGAGTCTATTGCAAATTCTTTTGAGAGTTACTACAAGAATCTTTTGGCAGGTAATTATTCTGGATGGTGTATCACTGAGGAGGATATTAATCAAGGCAAGGTTCTCACTCCTACTAAACAACTTAATCTCATAAGACCAGTGTCAGTTGAGGAAATCAGGCAGAGTTTTATGGAGATGAATATTGACAAATCCCCTGGTCCAGATGGTTATGGGGCTGGGTTCTACAGATCTTCTTGGTCTGTTATTGGTCAGGATGTGACAAGAGCAGTCCTAGATTTTTTTATTTCAGGGAAATTACTGAAAGAAGCAAATCAAACTAACCTTGTTTTGGTCCCTAAATCTGAGTGCCCAAACCTAGTCAGTGACTTTAGGCCTATTGCTTGCTGCAATACCATTTATAAGTGCATTGCTAGGATTATTAGTTCCAGAATGCAGGGGTGTCTATCTGAAATTATTCATGAAAATCAGACAGCATTCATAAAGGACAGGTCCATCATTCATAACATTTTGATAAGTCAGGAACTCTTGAGGTTGTATAGAAGGAAGTTGGTTTCACCTAGATGCTTAATGAAAGTTGATATAAAGAAAGCATATGATAGCATTAGTTGGAGTTTCATTGAGAATAGTTTACTGGCCCTGAAATTCCCCAGTAAATTTGTGCAATGGATAATGGAATGTATAAGAACTGTGTCTTTCAGATTGGTAATCAATGGTGCTAGCTATGGTTGCTTTAAGAGCTCTAGGGGCCTGAGGCAAGGGGACCCTATGTCTCCCCTGCTCTTTGTCATTGCCATGGAGATGCTCACTCGCAAACTAAAATCTACTTCTCAAATCCCTGGGTTCAGGTTTCATCCTATGTGTAAGGCAGTTGGTTTAGTTAATTTGGCTTTTGCGGACGACTTAATGATTTTTTGCAAAGCCAATGAAACTAGTGTTAATCTCATAAAGAATGCATTTGATGAGTTTTCTACATGCTCTGGTCTCTATGCAAATTGTTCTAAATCTCAGATATTTATAGCAGGTGTTCATAATCAGATACAGTTGCGAATTCAGGAAATCACAGGTTTTGAGAAAGGCGTCTTTCCTTTTACATACCTGGGGTTGCCAATCTCTGCAAGAAAGTGGTCGGTGAGCACTTGTCGTTCACTTGTTGACAGAGTGACTCGTAGAATTTCTTCTTGGACAACTCGAACCCTATCATTCCAAGGTCGTGCACAATTGATCAATTCAGTTTTGTTAGCTTTGCATGTGTACTGGGCAAATGTTTTCATTATTCCAAAATCGATAATAAAAGAAATTGAGAAGAAGTGTAGTGATTACCTGTGGGGTGTTGATGCTAGAGGTCGATCTAAAGCTCAGGTGGCTTGGAGCACGGTCTGTAGACCAAAGAAGCAAGGCGGTTTGGGGTTCCATAAGCTGACGGTGTGGAACACAGCAGCAGTGGGCAAGCAAGCTTGGCATCTAGCTTTGAACAAGGAGCATCTCTGGATAAGATGGGTGAATTCAGTGTTTTTAAAGAGGAGCAATTTCTGGGATATTTCGTCTTCTCAAGGTAGCAATTGGCATTGGAAGCAACTTCTCAAGACCCGTGATCAATTGAGCCTTCATTTCAGGGGGTTGCTGAATCAGAATCGGGATTATACAATCAACAGGGGATACGATTATTTGCTGGGGCATCGAGCAACGTTTCCTTTGCACAAACAAATTTGTAACCCGGCTTCAATTTCAAAGCACAAGTTTTTCTTTTGGTTGATGGCGCACAATCGATTGAAGACGAAGGACCTGATTGGAAGATATCAGGACATTCACCATGTCTGCTGTTTATGTGGGAATGCTTGTGAGACCAGGGATCATCTATTTTTTGCATGCATCTGGAGCAAGCATCTGGTTGAATTAATGGCTAACTGGGTTCAGCTTCAAATGGCTTATTTCAGGTATGAGAATTGGACCAGGTGGATAAGGTTTGGGTTCAGACACAAGCAGAGGCAGCAAGTTGTGGTGGCTATGCTAGCAGCGTGCGTTTACAATATATGGATGGAGAGAAACAGGAGACTTTTCACAAACCAGCACAAGACTCCTCACCAGATTTATATCCTTGTAAAAAAGGAACTTGCTTATAGATTTAGTGTGTATTTTGATATGGAGACACTTTATAAAGTGTATATGGGTGATAGGATACAATTAGAACTTTAATTCTTTTGGTCTCTTGGTAAAGTCCAACCCTACATAGTAGGTGGGGATTTTATCTTGACTCCTCTTTCTTTGTAAGTGATTTAATTTTGCATGTGGTAATAAGATTTTTTCTTCTACCAAAAAAAAAATCAAACATTTTTGTAATAAAATTAAAAAAAAACATTAAAAGTTAATTGAGAACTACGTGGTCTTGATTCCTCATTTTATGAGGGTACGTAGGACCAGGGGCAACAATGTCAGGCACAACAATAAAAATAAATATTTTTTGGCAAACCAATTATTTAGGTCTTTTAATTAAAATCAATCAAAGGTACCATTTTCGAATGGGCGAGCGGGGTGCTAATACCTTACCCGGCTCGTAACCTACACCCGAACTTGGAATCTATCTAGTTCGAGACACGTATTTATCCTTTTTAATTAATAATTATTTTTTCCGCGTTTTTGTAACAAATGCGGTGGCGACTCCAAATTGGGTCAATAGACCCCCACTCGTAGGCGAGGCCCCGAGTGCGACCCGGGACCCCGGCCACGACACGGTAAAAGAATAATTCATTACCAACGAGCAAAATTCAGGAACAAAAAAAAAAGGCCACAATCATTAACCTTGCCACCTTCTAGGAAGGGTTCAAAGTCAAAGATTATGCCTAATCCTTAGGAAAGTTTGCCACCTTTTATGAAGGGTTCAAACAAACCCCAAGGACAAAGACAGATACAAAAAAAAAAAGAAGCTAAAGTTCCTGCCTAATCCTATCTACCAAAGAATGATTAGTCCAAGTTATATAATTTGGAAAAAAAACATTCTATGAGCGACCTCTCTTATGATTGTACAAAAAACAAATTGCATACTCCTCGTGCGATCCATGAAAGTTCTACCATTCCTCTCCTCCCAGATGTGATACAGTAATGCTGTGAAATGGCGAAAACACATTTGAGCCTAGTCCTGTCACGAAAGGCTGATTGAATCCATCTTGTCCAATTATGATACTTGTAAGGCCACCTGTCAATTCCAATCCACATACAACAGAATTCAAGGAGACTGAGACTCCAATTGCATTCAAAGAATAAATGATTCATGGACTCAGCAGAAGTTAAACAAAGGCAACAGTGATTAGGAGTAAACATAAAACAAGATAACCTATCAAGAGTTTGTAACTTGCCAAGGGTAGCAAGCCAAGCTATAAAACAATGCTTCTGAACATTCACACTATTCCAAACTATTCTATACAAGGGAAAAATGTCTTGCTAATTATTAAGAAATAAGTACCCCTCTTGACAGTATAAACACCATCATGGGTTTCAATCCATCTATCATTATGAAAACCTGTCCGAAGCTTATCTCTGACCTTGAGCACCTGTTTCCAATACCAACCTGCTCCCTGGTTTGCATTACACTCCCAGAAATCCTGATCCTTAATGTAGACCCAATGCATCCACCTGACCCAAAGATTGTCTTTCTTCATAGCCAGATCCCAAACTTGCTTGCCAATTGCTGAAATATTCCAAATGCAACTATCCTTTATGTTTAGGCCCCCAAATTTCCTGCTTTTACACACATCATTCCAAGCAACATTAGCCGAATAGTGACCTGTGTCCTATCTCCCCCAAAGGAAGCCCCTGCAAAGCTTCTCAATATCTCTCAAAACAGTTTTCGGAATAATAAAGACAGTAGCCCAATATCTATGCAAACTCAATAACACCAAATTAATGAGACAACACCTCCCCTGATAAGACAACTTTCTAGTTTTCCAAATATTAATCCTCTTGGTCACCTTTTCTACTAGTAAATGACAAGTAGATACATACCATTTCCTAGCAGAAAAATGAAGACCAAGATATTTGAATGGGAAAACTCCCTTTTGGAAACGTGTTATCTCAATAAGCTCATCTTGCCTCTGTTGGGGAATACCTGCCATATAAATAGAGAACTTTTCATTAAAGGCCTGCATCAAAATATTGACACTAGCTGGATGGCCCTTGCAAAAAATCATCAAATCATTAGCAAAAGCTAAATTCACAAGCCTCATATCCTTGCAAAGAGGATGAAACCTGAAATTTCTATGATGTGTAGCATGCTACAAAATTCTAGTTAAAATTTTCATGGACAACACAAAAATAAGGGGGAGACAGGATCACCCTGTCTGATACCTCTGGACCCTGTAAATGAATGAGATTGTTGACCATTCAGAACAACTAAATAAGTCACAGTAGTGATAGAAGCCATAATCCAAGAAACAAATTTCTCAGGAAACCTGAAAGCTACTAGCATATGTTCAATAAATCTCCAGCTCAGGGTGTCATAGGCCTTCCTGATATCAATCTTCATCAAGCATCTTGGAGAGGCTCTATGCCTACCATACAACCTTAATAGGTCTTGTGTAATAAGAACAGTATGCACAATGCTTCTGCCTTTGACAAAAGCTGTTTGATTATCCTGTACAAGGCTAGGCAAAACACAATTCAGTCTATTACAAATAATCTTAGTAATGCATTTATAAATAGAGTTACAGAATGCTATGGGTCTAAAGTCCTTAACATTGCCTGGATTATCAATCTTTGGAATCATAACCAAATTAGTTTGGTTAATCTCCCGCAGCATTCTGCCAGTGTGAAAGAAATCCTTCACCGCCGCACAAACATCATGCCCAACAATCTCCCAAGCCTCCTTAAAAAAAAGCCTGAGCCATTGCCATCTGGTGCAGGTGACCTGTCATGGTGAATAGAGAACAAAACTGCCTTAATCTCATCATGTGTAATAGGCCTGATAAGTCTCAACTGCTGGTCACTATCAAGAATAGCACCCTGACTCATAATATTCTGGTCGCACTCCCATCCACCCTGTGATGCTGTGAACAACGATATGTAATACTCCTGAAAAGCATTACAGATATCATCCCGATTCGTAAATGTGGCACCCTGCTCATTCACAATACACAAAATTCTATTCCTGTATTGCCTCTGCCTGATAGAAGTATGAAAGAGTCTAGAATTCTGATCGCCTTCATTCAACCAATCCACCTTCGCCTTTTGTCTAATGAAACAAAAGGTTGCCTGACTAACTGGCTGATACCGAGTTATGAGATCCTTTTCTTCAGCTTGCAAAGCCATATCAAACGGCCCGTTAATCATCTCTGTCTGCACAAAGTGAAGCCTGTCTCTGAGCTGAATCTCCTGTTTGTCTATATGTGCAAATGCCTCCCTATTCAGCTTGGAAAGAGGTCTTCTCATAAGACACAGTTTACTACAGACCTTGTACATGTTACTCCCATCACACTCAATAGACCAGATTGTACGCACAATATTCTCAAAATCTCTGTGCTTAACCCACATATTGAAAAATTTGAAGCTAGATCCCCTAGGCTGACAACCGGTCCCCCAACCAATCAGGATAGGAGAATGATGAGAAATCCCAAGCATCAAGAAATCAGTTTCTGCATTCGGCCACTGCACACACCAATGTTCATTCACAAGGGCTCGGTCAAGCTTGCAATAAATTCTGTCCTGCTGGTCCTGCTTGTTGCACCAAAACTTAGTTTCTCCAAAACTTGTAATAATATATCCAATCATCTAAAAATACATACTACATATTTATATGATCATTTTGACTCTAAAATCATTCAAATTGGACTCACGATAAAAAAGTTATGAAATTATGAAAATTCCATGACCTTTAAATTAAATTAAATCAAATCACATCAAATAATAAAAATAAATGGTTGATAAGATTCTATTTTATAAAAATCAATATACATAACTTAGATATTTTTTTTACTAAGTTATAGTATAATCACGTAACAAAATTTTCTCCAAAAATATAATATATAAATTATACTGTATGTATATATATATATATATATGTAAAAAAATATAAATTAAAATTTTCTAAAATTTATGGATTATGATGAGGTCCTAAAATTAATTAATTTAAGTAGGGAAGATGTAACGCCCCAATTTTCGACATCTAAAAATAATCATTGTTTAATTTAAAATTTGCCAAAAATGAGGCCATTTTTTTTAAACGACGATGTGGGTGCACGTTCACGCTCTTACCTGAAAACCGGGTCGTTACGTGAAACCTACTCCCACACTCTTCCAAAAGGATTTCATAGTTCACGATAACAAAAGGTTCGGCCAGTTCACAAAACAAAAGTAGGGCATAGTTACAAGAGTGTTACATTCCTTAGCTAATCCTTGACATAGGCATTCATTACTTAACTAATTACCCTACCTACAACTTTGCCTAATGAAAACTATAGGGTGCAGCTCATGATCCTCCTTCTTAAGTCCTTGCTTGACACCAGAAGATGAAGCTATCCCAGCTACCGCTTGTCCACGATTCTTTGGCACCCACTGCATCCTTGTCGGTGTAGAAAGATTCCTCAGAGCTTCACAGCGCAGCTTCTCCTCATAGTCTCCATATCCTCGGATAGAAACTTGTCCTAGCAACGGTCCTAAGTCAGCTCCACATAGTCGATGCTCAGGGTCCGGAATCACGATCTGTGATTCACAAGTCCTTACCCAGCCAGATGGGGTACGCCTCCAGCCACATCCATGCTTCATCCAGGTTGTGATCTCCATGCGATAATCCATCTGCGCGTTGGAGTACCAGAAGCACCGATATACCAACGGGCAGGAGAGAGTTAGTGAACCGAACGACAAGTCGTCGACGTTGTGGGTTTACCGCAGACGGAATATCAAGACAACACACAAGACAAACAAGGCACACACATCACAACACTCAAGCATAACATCATAATTCATTATTATCATCTTATTATCAATCTTATCTTACTAACTTATCATCAATTACATCCTCAATCACTTTCTCATTCTCAATTTCCACGCATCACTTATTCCTTTCCCCTTCCAAGGGTTCACCTCTTTCCTTTCACACTTTCCATTTCCATCCTCAAATGTTCTCAAACTTTTCTGTTCTCAATTACAACTCTTTTAGTTATCAATTCTTATTGAATTATCACCATCGATGATTAAGGGGAGTTTAAGAATCATCGAGGTACGCGTCCGTTCATAGTTAGCACTCACGCCTCAAGTTTACATCTCCTCGGTCACCTTCCACCTAGTCGGAAGCAAACAGGAGTACAGAACCTTTACCGTGCGGGCACGACAGCTGTCACACACAAATGGTCCCTGACCAGGAGGCCCAGCCTCAAATAATATCATATATAACATGGCACGCTCTTAGCGGCAAACACAATGCCCCACTCCAGTTCCTCTCACTCTTCTCGATTTGCAATCTAGGGGGCGACAGTACTGTTTCTAGCTGATCATGCAGGACGTGCCACGGCATTAGACCCAGTCCCCACCACGTTAGTGTGCCACTTGTGGAGTTTTCCCGCCTAGAAAAGTACTCTAGACTTCTTGACGTTTCACCGTCATCGTCCTCCCCTAATGCAATCTCGTCCTAAGTATCCGCAAATACTTATCGTTCCTTCCTCTCCACTACTTCGGTTAACTCTCATACCTCACCGCGTTCGTTGTTAATGTCTTTTAAAAGCTTTTATCTTGTTAATTAACCTAATGGTCAGCTCACCCTTCGTACATCCCTTCAATGAGTCCTGACCGCTAACTTTGCATCACTTTTCATCACTCAAACTTGGCACAGAGCGGAATCACATTCACAACTTTCCTCAAAACAACCTTTTCATAACAATCTCTCTTCAGAAACTTCCAAGAAAACACCTCACTTCACAAACTCCTTCCCCAATCATTTCCATTTCATAAATCTCTTTCAAAAATTCATTTCACAAATCCTTTTCCAAAATTTCCGTTTCCTATATCATTTCAAAAATCTCCCTTCAGAAAATCTATCTTGGAAAATTTTTCTCATTTTGGGAACCCCTTTTTAAAATTCAAAACTCCTTCAAAAATTTTCACTTCTGGGAATCCCTTTCTCAAAATTTCTTTTTTTGAAAACTCATTTTCAAAAATCTCCTTTTTGTAAAACCATTTCAAAAATTCTTTTCAAAGGTTTTTCTCAAAGACTCTTCTCTTCTTGAGAACTAGTGGAGGAGCAAGCTCAACTCAGACCAGTCTCAATCCAAGAAACAAAACCAAAAGATTCACATCTCACTTCTCCTCCCATTTCAATATCACTTCAACATCCCTTCCTCGCTCTGGCCCATTCACATCGTTAACACGATCTCCTTTCAACTCTCATCTCTTATCTTACTCAACCATCAACATAATCCTCTCATTATTATTTATATTCTCAATGTCTTATCATGCTAAGGCGGCCTTGCTCCACAAGGACTTATGCCAAATAAGGGTTATCTCATCTCTTGGTGTCTTTTACTTTAATTTCTTTAATCTTCATTATCAATTATCTCTATTAATCATGCATAAATAAACAAACACAACAACACATCATCAACACACAACATCACACACAACAATGTGGTCTTTGTCCTATTCGTATGAGTGGCCACACAAAGCACACAATTGCCACTATACTACTGACGCAGAACCACTTAGTTCCGATCTTTGAGCTGATACGGAACATCTCAATACAACACCTACTACCACGGTGTCTTAGGAAAGCTACTCTCACACCTGAGGTCCAGCAATCTGATGAACACGGTCTCCTCTGATCTTGTTTGCTGCCATTGCCTTAATCCCTCGTCTGTAACGTTCCTCGGATTAATTAAAACACATTTTTATTAAAAGCTTTCTTTAAGAAAACTCTTTTCCATTCCTTATTAGAAAACATGATCATTTTCTTGAAACAACACAAACGTTTCTTAATCCTTTAAAACACTTTGAAATCATTTGAAAACATCAATTAAAATAATTTAAATCAATTGGTTAGGTGGCTGGTCCGTCTTGGACAGCACCTTCACCTCATTCAAAAGCACTGAAAAATTCGTCGGTTTCGGTCCGGGTTTTCTAAGTTTAATTACGAAGACCTAAGCTGGAATTTATGAGGAAAACCATAGGAAACCATGGGTAGGAGTTAAGTGTAGTATCTTAGAGTTAGAATTTGTCATAATAGGAGTTTTCATTAGAATAATCTATTACTCTTTAGGAGTTAATCGATTACTAGATCTCTGGTAGAATCTCTTTGATGTTGCAGCATTTGTAATCGATTACTCTTAAGGAAGTAATCGATTATCTCAGGTGTTAATCGATTACTTGGGGCAAGTAATCGATTATCAGTGCTCTGGTTTTTGTATGATGCTGCAACAATAATCGATTAATTGGAGGAAGTAATCGATTATTTTGGGCAAAGTAATCGACAAGTAATCGATTACTTCCAGGTCTGATGCAGAAAAAAATAAAGTAAGGGAAGAAACGTATTTTCACCCTTTTATCCCCCTATTCCAGCCACACCTTCTCCTCCTTATCTCAAAACTCGATCGCCCCTCTCTCTCCTTCTTCTCTCCATCGTTTCTCTCTCTTTCACTCCCATTCTCATTCATTCATCTCCGTCCCTCTCATCTCATACGGCCTCCCTCCTCCTCCCACCTAGTCCATGTGTTGTTTTCCCTCCTCTTCAACTTCTAAGGTTTGGTACCATCTCTCCTCAAGGTCTCTTGTTAAGTTCCATCTCTTTCCCTTCCCCTTCATTTTTGGTTTTCCCTCTCCTCCACCACCCAACCACCATCAACCACCCTAAATCCTTCCCCTTCATTTTTGATTCTTTGTAAAATTGATATAAAAATGATAGGTAATTGTAATAATGATTCACAAAGGTTAGAAATAGGTTTATATAGAATACCCAAAAGTTAGGAATGGTTAGAAGTGCTTTTGAGAAGTGAAAAACTCATTTAAAAACAGTAACAGCTCGTGTTACTCGAGTAGCCAAGCCCTTACTCGAGTAACCAGTGTAATCTGAGTTCACTACTCGAGTAATCTGAGTTACTACTCGAGTATTTACGCAAGGCTTCAAAATTCTACTCGAGTAATCAGCCCCTTAATCGAGTATTTGCGCAAGACTGCAAAATTCTACTCGAGTAAACAAGTGGCTAATCGAGTAGTCAGTTCAAAAAACACTTAAAAACTTGTTTTCTCAAAATCTAAACCTTTTCTTTCAAACCTTTAAGCCACCTATTGATTTTAAGCAAAGTGAATACTCAAAATATGATATAATCATGCAATCAAAAGAGATTCACTACCCTCTATATAACTCTACCCAAACTCATAAACTAAGAGACTTGTGAGGCAAAAGATAAAACAATAAAACACAAACTACCAAACTAAGTCTTCATGAGTTGGCTCTCTCTTTATCACTTGATGTTTGTTGTTGCTTGTTGAGCTTGAACTTGATCAACACATTTGTAGCTTGTTCAAAACCTTTTGGAATTTATCAAAACATTCTTCATGGACCTTACAATCTCCCCCTTTTTGAAAATGACAAACATGTTTTGAAATTATGAAGTTCATTGAAGTTGTTGATGCTTGAACCATTTGATCACTTGGTGAGACTCTTGCTCCCCCTCAATAAATGCTTTTGACATTTGAAATCCAATTGAGTTAAGCTTGATTCTCCCCCTATCTCCAACAACTTTGCTCAACCTACATAAAAACAACAAAAACAACCTTTCTCCAAACATACCATTTCATTTCTCCAAAATGATAATATTTCTCCCCTTTTTCAAAACATCATATTTCTCCCCCTTTGGCATTATCAAAAAGAAATATATACCAATTGAAATATAAGATCTAAGCCAAAATAGAGAGATTAATAAGATATAACAACCAAAGCATGATAATCATCTAATGATTACTCAATGACATCAATTATAACAAATTGTATACCAATAACATGATACCAATTGTAAAACAATTGTAAGAATTTGATACCAATAGTATTATCTCAATAGTATAAACAATATCACATTATAAGAAATAATACCAATTGAGAGAACTATGAGCAATATCCAACAATATCAAATTGAAAATACCAATTGTATAATATCGAATGTTACCAATTTGTAGGATTTTCTCCTTAATAGCAATTGAAGAAGCAAATGAATGAATAACACATGAAAGTCCTTTTGCTCTTCAATCATACCTACAAAAACAATCATGCTTTGCTTTTTGGTATCCAAATGGTTTTGGATCCATTTTTGTTAGTGTAGGGACTCTCACCCTTTTTCATCCAAACAAAATCTCCTTTAGGTATACCATGCACTTTAATATAACACACATTTGAAGTATGTCCATGAGTACCACAATAGAAACATGTTGGTGCATTTGAAAAATCAACTTTAGAAAAATCAACAACATTTCTATGAGATTTACTCTTAGCATTAGTATAACCCAAACCAAACTTGTTTGAATTTTCTCTTTGAAAATTTAACAATGTGCGCAATCTAATATCACCATTTGTGAAACTTGCAAGCTTATTTTTCAAAATAGCATTTTCATCTTTAAGCAACTTGCAATTCTCACAATCAACCACATTATTCAATCTACTAGCACAATCACAAGAAGAACTAGCATATATAAGATCAAGGGTTTCATTTTCAAGATTAAGCTCATCAACTTGTTTTTGAAGTTCTAAAATCTCTTGTTGATGTTTCAAAATGGGCTTCTTCCTTTCAATATTTTTCGAAGCTAGTTTCTTGAGATGTTCATGCATTTCTTCATAAGCATTATATAGAATTTCATATTTAGAAGAAATTTCGGATTTAGTTTCACTTACATCGCTTTCGTAGCTTTGCTCACTTAATTCATCATTTGAACTATCCTCTTCATTTACTAGAGCTATCACGTTGAGACAAGCGGCTTCATCATCCGAAGAACTATTTAATGTGCTTTTCTTGTCTTTTTCATCATCACTATTCCAAACTATGTATGCCCTTTTAGTTTTCTTTTCTTTCTCTTTCTTCTTAAGATACTTAGAGCATGAGTACTTGAGATGACCGGGCTTTCCACATTCATGGCAAACTATACCTTCTTTTGAAGTCTTTGTCTTGTAGTGTGGGGGATTCTTCTCATTACTTTTGTCTTTGTTCATCCTTCCTTTTCTCCTTAGAATCTTATTGAACTTTCTTAGTAGAAGTTTCATCTCCTCTTCATCAATGTCCGAATCGAAATCTTCATCATGATCATTATCGGAACTCTCTTCCTTTTGATATGACCTTTGAGCTTTAAGAGCAATTCCCTTTCTTTCTTTGTTCTTGTCCGACTCTTCATGCATATGCAAACGTTCAAGCTCCATTTCATGTTCTTGAAGCTTTCCGAAAAGTGTTGCTAAGTCCATGGTGTCCAAGTCCTTTGATTCAACAATTGCGGTAACCTTAGGTTGCCATTCCCTACTTAGACATCTTAAAACTTTGTTACCAAGTTCACAATTCACGAAAGTTTTACCAAGAGCAATGAGATGATTAACAATATGAGTAAAACGTTTTTGCATAAAACATATAGATTCATTAGGCAACATACGAAACAATTCATATTCATGCATCAAAGAATTTAATCTAGCACGCCTAACTTCACTAGTGCCTTCATGTGTGACTTGCAAGGTGTCCCACATTTCTTTGGCATCACGACATTGGGAGACTCTAAAGAACTCATCATAAGATAGAGCGGAGGTGATGATATTCTTTGCTTTTAAATCATATTGAATTTTTCTTTTATCATCATCGGTCCACTTATCTTTGGGAGTAAGTGTAAGCACACCTTCTACATCTTTTGAGGGAATATAAGGACCATTTTCAATGGCTTCCCAAATGTTCACATCTATGGCTTCTATAAAGATTCTCATCCTAATTTTCCAATAACCATAACCCTCTCCACCAAACATAGGAGGGCGATTTATTGAAGCACCTTCACCACCAAAAGGATTCGTAGAACCCATTGTAGTTTCCTCAAGGATCTTAACGAAAAAGCTCTATGCTCGTGTCTTTCGACCGAGCTCTGATACCAATTGTGAGAACCTACAATCGGTGGTTGAAATAACTAGGATACACTAGGAGAACACGTAGAAGGGGGGGTTGAATAGGTGTTAGATAAACCTTGAAAGATTTTCGCAAGAAACAAATCAAAACGATTAAAACAAATGATTTTCACAAAAAATTCTTTAGCCTTAATCGATTAATGACATGAACTAATCGATTAATGCCTCTATTAATGGATTAATCACTTTTCAATCAAATACGAAAATCAATCAATTAACATGTATAACCAGAGATTCAGCGGAAACAATTAACACCTATATTCTTATTGATTACCTAGGTTATAAAAATGATTTTCCCCAAATCAATTTTGCACAATTAAGATTCAATTAAATCAATTATGAAAATCAATCTTTTTCTAGTTTTTCAACCAAGAACACAATTAATAACAAGAATTGTAAAGAGTTAAGAGTTTAGAGATACGACACAGTGATTTATCCTGGTTCACTTTCATCCACTTGAAAGCTACTCCAGTCCCCTCTTCAACCAAGAGAGATTCTTCACTATGAGGAATTAGAGTTTCTCAAATTACAAGTAAATGCCTCACAAGACTCCCTTCTTGCTAGCCTACAAGAGATACCACACCCTTGCCTTGTAACCCTATTGATATCTAATCTAACCTCTTCTCTTTTGCTTGCCGATACCTCACAACAAGACTTCCAATGCTTGCTTTACTACAAGACTTCCAATGCTTTGAGATTCTTCAAAGACTTCCAATTGCTTGCTTCACAACAAGGCTTCCAAGTGCTTGATGAAATGCCACACCAAGGCTTCCAATATAACTTTGCTTGATTCACAACCAAGACTTCCTTTGTTGTAGAGTGTTTGCCTTCTTTGCAATGATTACAACTCAAATGAAAACAAAATAACAATCCTATGAATCTCTTTCAAAAGCTATGAAATATCAACATGAGAGATTCAAGGTTCTTGATCAAAGAATGTAAAAGTTAAAGCTTTGATCTTGAGAAAGTGAGAGAAAATAGAGTGGCTTTGATTCTTTGTAAAATTGATATAAAAATGATAGGTAATTGTAATAATGATTCACAAAGGTTAGAAATAGGTTTATATAGAATACCCAAAAGTTAGGAATGGTTAGAAGTGCTTTTGAGAAGTGAAAAACTCATTTAAAAACAGTAACAGCTCGTGTTACTCGAGTAGCCAAGCCCTTACTCGAGTAACAAGTGTAATCTGAGTTCACTACTCGAGTAATCTGAGTTACTACTCGAGTATTTACGCAAGGCTTCAAAATTCTACTCGAGTAATCAGCCCATTAATCGAGTATTTGCGCAAGACTGCAAAATTCTACTCGAGTAAACAAGTGGCTAATCGAGTAGTCAGTTCAAAAAACACTTAAAAACTTGTTTTCTCAAAATCTAAACCTTTTCTTTCAAACCTTTAAGCCACCTATTGATTTTAAGCAAAGTGAATACTCAAAATATGATATAATCATGCAATCAAAAGAGATTCACTACCCTCTATATAACTCTACCCAAACTCATAAACTAAGAGACTTGTGAGGCAAAAGATAAAACAATAAAACACAAACTACCAAACTAAGTCTTCATGAGTTGGCTCTCTCTTTATCACTTGATGTTTGTTGTTGCTTGTTGAGCTTGAACTTGATCAACACATTTGTAGCTTGTTCAAAACCTTTTGGCATTTATCAAAACATTCTTCATGGATCTTACACTTAGGAATTCGAAGAATTGCATCCTATAAGTGCGGCACGTTTGTAAGCAGAAAATTTCAAAGGTGCAACTTGATTATTGTTTAAGGGATGCAAATTCCAAGTTGAGCTAATTAAAAGTTAAAGTTTCTTACAAGGGAAATCTTTCTAATTTATAATGAAGTACAGAAACTTAGGCTGGATGGCGAGGACTATTACCACTGATGGAATGTAGTGTCGGAACTGGCCAATCCGATGTTGCATTTACCGGGAGGTAATGTTGTCGAAATCTAGGAGTTTGTGCATCATCGTGAATTAGTAATGGATCTCCTGTGTACAAAACTTATGTGTTAATTCTTTTATACTTGTTTGCTTTACTAAGTGCTTTATGTGTGATCTTAATGTATGTTTGTTGAGTAATTTGGTGCCAGAATAATTGAACCGGGATTAGAAATGGAACCGCATGAAATAAATAAATTATGAATCTCGAATACTAATCCAACCAAGTGATTAAAGTCATGTTGATTAGATTAGTATTTAAGAGAACGAAAAATAATGTCTATGCTAAATTAATAAGCGGTTCTGTAACTAAACTTGATTCAAGTGATTGCGGCATCAAATGAAAATGGGAATCGAGAACTAATCGATCGGATTTAAACCACTGAATCATATTAATTTGAGTTACAAATAAAAACAAACTTTTTGCCCAATGTGAGAAGTGGTTTGAATTCAATCCAAAGGGTTCTCGAAATATGCTTACATGTGGAATGGTGTAGTGTTAAAATAAGCGGACGAGAATTAGAAGTGGAATCATGAGAATCAATGATTTACTACCTCGATTCTAATCTATCCGAATGACTCCGTTTGCATCGGTTAGACTAAAATCCATAAAAACAACAAAAACATCTTTATTGAACTCGTGGTTGATTCCACCACTAATTTGATTTCCGGTGACTTTAATACTAATCGAAAGTTAAGTTGAAGCTTCTAATGATTGAAGTTGAACCCTGAGTTACTATAACAAAAATTTTGTAACGAAAAGAGGTTTATCTAATCGAGGATGGGGTTAAAATTCAACATAGAAGTTCTTACCTCACTTTGGATTACATCATCGGTAGTGCATTTGGTATATGTATGACCAAGTCTATGTTTATGTGGAAATGAATTTAAATTTTCGAAAATGTTTTCAAACGATTTTGGGATTAATAACTTTTCAGTTGCCCTCTTTATGTTTGAAATCCCAAATTACTTTCCACTAAGCATTGGCTAAAAGTGTTGTTTTTGAAAAATTGTATTCTTGGTGAAACTGAATTTTTGTGTGTATGCTCGATTGATATGTGTGCTTGATATGTCTACGTGCAAAGTGAAATTTGTGTTGGATGCTTGTGAGTGTTTAAAAAGAATTTCAAAAGTTGCCCCGAACTACAATCATTCCAAATGGATAGTGAGGTCGCACGACAAATTTTCAAGAAATATTAAGAAAAGCAAGGACTTCTAAGTGATCGAGAAGTGAATTTTGTAATCAAGTCACACATCAATCAAATAGAAACCCTCCCTATGCGACTCAAAATCAATTCGGAATGAAAACTCAATTTTTAAACTTGAAGTAAAAAGAAAAGGGAATGTAATTGTTGTAACTCTTGAAGATGAATTAAAACTAAATTTTTCCAAGTTCAAGGCACATTCCCTCTTTCTTTGAGTTTATCCAATCTTGAGTGATCTTTCACTCCTTCATCTAGGTTCTTATGAAATTAGATGGAGGTAGCTCTTCATGGTAAGGTGCATGATTAAAAGTTTTATTGAATTTTTTCAAATGAAAAATTGTTTTTCTAAGTGTTTCACTAGTATGGGATCTTCTTCCTAAATTTTAAATCCCCATACCTAGTGATTTTTCAAACCAAAGGTTTTAAAAATGTAGGTGGTTGTAGTTAAGTGTTTTCTTGGGTTTAGGTTATTTGTTGGACTTGGAAGAATCGATATAAGCACCCTAAGGTTGAATTATTGTTTTATATAACATTTCAAACCAATTGGAGCAAGTTAGTTTTAATGTGCTCTAGTCGGTTTGATAATCTTACACAACCTTGGGCCAAGTATAGGTGATGTCCCATCAAATTTTGAGGCTAATTGGAGTTTGTTTGCTAATTTTAAATGGATTTGACGTAGGTTCACCCCGACCATTACAAATCTTTTACAAGTGGTAGTAGGGTCAAAAGTGAACCTAATGAACTCTGATTGACTTGAAAATTTACCATAATGTTCTATTATGTTCAGGGACACTGTCTTCAAATTCTTGAAAAACCTTGGGAAATTGAATTTATAAAATGCATTTTTGGTTGCAATCTATGTAAGTTCTATTCCCCGAAACCCCTGTATAAACGCTTTTTAATATATGTGATGATATTTGTGAATGTATTTGTAGAGGTAGGTGTCAGCCCTAAGCTAGACTAGGCATATTTAGGAAGGAAGCCAGGTTGAGTTGTGTTCAGGTTTAAGGTGTAAGATGTTGTGGACTGCTGTTGTGAATGTTTGACCCTGGAATGATGTTTACATGATTTATGTTATGTGAATGATGGATGTGTTTGATTAGAGTTTAGGTTTAGGATATAAGTAGTAGATTTGGAGTTAGAGTATAATTAACCCTTTAAGGTAATAGCACCTAGAACGTATTAGTGCCCTGACCAACCTTCGAAGTAGGATTCCGAAGGAAAGCCAGCTAACCTTAGAAATCTGTTAGAGTCGTAGCCTAGAGGTTGACCCAAATTAAACCATAGCAGGCACTCTTCAATGAGTGCAAGAGTCTTGTGGCACATTCATGCTGAATGGTATGCCAATCCCAAGTGGGGGGTAGAACTAAGATAAGGAAGTTGCTTAGCTTAGAAAACCTTTTTTCGGGATGGTTCTTCAATTAAAGATTCTGAGCGGAATTTCGGGGACGAAATTCCAATAAGTGGGGGAGAATTGTAACATCCCAAATTTTAAATCCAAGTTTAATTAGGAAGACCTAAGCTGGAATTTATGAGGAAAACCATAGGAAACCATGGGTAGGAGTTAAGTGTAGTGTCTTAGAGTTAGAATTTGTCATAATAGGAGTTTTCATTAGAATAATCGATTACTCTTTAGGAGTTAATCGATTACTAGATCTCTGGTAGAATCTCTTTGATGTTGCAGCATTTGTAATCGATTACTCTTAAGGAAGTAATCGATTATCTCAGGTGTTAATCGATTACTTGGGGGCAAGTAATCGATTATCAGTGCTCTGGTTTTTGTATGATGTTGCAACAATAATCGATTAATTGGAGGAAGTAATCGATTATTTTGGGCAAAGTAATCGATTACTTTGGGCAAGTAATCGATTACTTCAGGTCTGATGCAGAAAAAAAATAAAGTAAGGGCAGAAACGTATTTTCACCCTTATATCTCCCTATTCCAGCCACACCTTCTCCTCCTTATCTCAAAACTCGATCGCCCCTCTCTCTCCTTCTTCTCTTTATCGTTTCTCTCTCTTTCACTCCCATTCTCATTCATTCATCTCCCTCCCTCCCTCTCATCTCATACGACCTCCCTCCTCCTCCCACCTAGTCCATGTGTTGTTTTCCCTCCTCTTCAACTTCTAAGGTTTGGTACCATCTCTCCTCAAGCTCTCTTGTTAAGTTCCATCTCTTTCCCTTCCCCTTCATTTTTGGTTTTCCCTCTCCTCCACCACCCAACCACCATCAACCACCCTAAATCCTTCCCTTCAAGCCTTTATTCATAAGACTCATCTCCTCCCTCAAGTTTCATCCTCATCTCCTTCCTTGGTGGCTCTCTCTCTCATGAAGCTTTTTCTCTCTCCAAGGGTTCTCTCTCTCCTCCAATCTTGAAGAACGGAGTGGAGATCGGTCTAGAGATCGGGAAACAAGGTAGATCCGGAGTAGATTTGGGGCCCCTGGAGCTTTGTGTGGGCTCTCTCCCTCTCTAAGGTAAGGGGAGTCACTTTTCCACACTTTGAGTTAGGGATGGTTAGGGTATATAATAGGATTTGGGTTAAGTAGTTAAATTGGGTTATGGGTAATAAAATAGCACCTGTTTAGATTGAGTTTAGGAATGTTGAAAGTATTTTGATTAAATTTAAATATTTTTAATTGATGTAAATTTTGGTAAAAGCCCTTATATACGTTGTTAAAAGTAGGAAGTGAAGAACCCTAGGGAGTTGACTTATTTTTCAGCACTCTGAGACATACCTGAGTATGTCGATTGATCTGTGATATATGTTGTTTGTTGAGAGTTGCTATGTTCTTTATGTGTGTTAAGAGGGTATAGTTAAGAATAAGTAATTAAGTATGAGATAATAAATAATGAAAGCTAGTAGGTGGTAAAGAGAACTAGTGTTCATAAGGATATTACATGGCTTAAATGGTAGTCGTTTATTTAATAATGAACATGTTTGATTGAGGATGCTCGAGGTTGGGTTTTAGTCTTAGTTGGTATATACATATATATGTTTATGATTTACATTGGTGGTTGTGTGACGTTTGGAATTTAAAATGTGCAAGTGCTTGAATGTAGATATTTGCTTCTTGATTGTGAATAACTAAAGTGAAGTATAAAAGTGGCTAAGCGGCAGCTATGATTGATCCTTGGGATACACCGACCCATTAGGTTCCCTGTTAGGTGACAAGTTACCCATTAGGTACAAGTTACCCATCCAGGTGAAAATGACCTATTAGGCCCCGTAAATGACCCGTTAGGCGGGTGTACCCAATGGATCAATCATGCTGCCCAAATAATAAAGGAGTGTAAAAGAGTTAAACGACGTTTTAGTCCTAACGGGTGTCAACCGTGGCCTAATAGGTGGAAATGACCTGGATTGGGGGAAAATCCTAGTGGGTGAGAAATGACCTAACAGGTGCGCTAATTCCTTATGGTAAAGAAAAGATGAAAATGTTATGAATGAAGAAGAGATGTGTGTATGTTGTCCTCTGACCGTGAGAAAACATGCGAGGTTTTATGTTGGGAGTGTTGTTCTCTGGCCGTGAGGAGACACATGTTTTATGGTCTAAAATGGAAAATGAAAATGATTTTGGAAAATGAAAGTGAAGCATTTTATTATTCATGGCTTGGTTTGATTATGATGCTTAAGTTTATATTATGTGCCTTTTTACTATCTTATAATTCAATGTGTTGTGAAAAGGTCTCACCCTTATGTGGTTAACATTTTAGGTACTTGACCAAGGAGCTTGGAGATCAGAGTGTCGCAGTGGAAGAATTGGAAAGAAGGAAACTTTATTTATTTGTGCTACTTATATTGTAAATGGATTCCCAGGATTATTTGTAAACTTGAATTGTAAAAAGGAATTTTTAAGTACATTATTTAAACTATAGACTTTTACTTACTATTTTTACAAATAAAATAAGGGTGTTACAAAAGTAATTTAAAGTTACTTAAAATATTGAGGATTAAAATGTAATAAGTTAAAATAGGATTCCCCAACAACAAAGATGATGATATGGTTAGTAATATAAGTTGGCGCATTTTTATTGGCGGATCATTTTACATTACCAAAACTCACACTTTTGCGATGGTACCAGAAAAACTCTCTTATTTTAACGCATTTAAAACAATAACTATAGTAACACGGGTGCATGTAATAGTACTTGTAAGTTGTAACAAATAGTGTTTGCAAGATTTCTTTTACTTAAGGCCAGGAAAAAAAACAAAGAAAAACGTGCATGGTAAAAGATACGTGCATGTTTGGCTCTGTGGTGAGTTAGCCTAGAATCAATTCTAAACGCTTTGCTTTGTTCCAACGTGATTTTGGGGTCAGAATTGATTCTGTAACTCAAAACCAAACAGGCTCATAAGTTATATTACTATTTATGTAATTAACAAGCATATGATCCCAACATTTTCAACCTGGAATCTATGGAAAAATAAGAAATGAAAGATATAATTCAAAAATATTATTATATGGAATAACTTATTATGACCATGTTATTATGCATTTCATAATCTTTTACAACATTATTAGAAGACTTTCTTCATGATAAGTCTAGCATGTGATATATCAGACTTGGTACAAGAAACACAATTGAGAAGCACACCAAGAAATGTTTATGATAAAGGAACCTTCTATTCTGATCCTAAGAATAACTCACTACCAAGAGTCACATTTAGGGATCCTGCATCATTGAATGAGATTGATTTCATTTCTATTTTGAATATTCGATCAAGTTCCATTACCACATCGTTCATGGTTGGTCGAATTTCACTTGAAGGATTCAAACATCGGACTATTAGCAAGATGAAATCTTCCATGCCTTCTGTTGTAAAACTACTCAACATTCTTGGATCAATGATATTAGACATATTGCCATTGTCTTGATTACTCATCACCTTAATTGGAGAAAAAAACAAAAAACAATCACAAAACTATTGTTAGTTTATTAACTCATTTGCATGAAAAAAAACTAGGAACACAATGGCTATTTTATCATAAAAAAGTTGCATAATCAAAGGATAAACTAAGGTAATTTTACATGGATTTCACATGTAATATAATGATATTCCACATCATAAAACGAAGATAGTATGTGGCAACAATGTCAGAACATAATGTAATAAATAGATAGAACCGAAGAGAATAAAACAAATTAAAACATCATGCTCTATCCTATTTGATTATGCTTTGTTCGTGCACCAAAAGGTATCAAGGTGGAACTATACCTAATACCTACATTTAGCACATGTGCCAAGGAAACAAGGCTATCAAGATTTTTTGACAATAATTACATACCAATTCAACTAGATTCTGATTTATTGAGCTCAAAGATAATGATTTAGCTTCTGCCTTTCCAATTAACAACTGAAGCAAAAATACTCCAAAGCTGTAAACATCACTTTTGTCAGAAAATTGTCTGAACTCTCTTACCCTGCATGCAGAAAAAAAAAAAAAGATACATCTAAATTAGTGCTTAGCTTGTATATACAGATCAGAAGAGCCATAAATCATATGTGATGCTCTAAGTTTTTACTCAGGAGCAAGAAAGATCTCTTCTGAATCCACTAGAGAAGATGGGCCTGTAATCTCATTTCTTCCCAAAAAGTTATGAACTCCGGCATCTGCAACCTTAGCAAAGTAGTTTTCATCCAAAAGAACATTGGCTGTTTTGAAATCTGTGTGCACCAAAGAGGGTCTTAAAGAGTGAAGATGAGCCAAACCTGCATAGAGTAGGATGACAGAATTTTTGCACTTAAACAATATAATGCTTTTATAAATGGAGAATAGCTTACTAAATATTTTAAAGTTTTAGAGTACAAAAATAATATTTGAGACCAATTAGATACTTGGGTATTTTATTAAAAAGAGAAGAAAATTAAACAAATATAAAGAAGCGCATGAATTCTCATTGATTTTGTATACCAGAGTAAATGAGCCAAATCGGGCCAAATTAAACATTAAAAGTAGCTCAAGCTTGGCTTATGAAAATTAAAAGAGTTGGCTCAAACTTGGCTTTTTGTTTAACAAGCGAAAATTAAATCTTAAGCTTGCCTTGTTTAAAAACCTAAGGCTTTAGCTTGGCTCATGTAACTCGATTTACGCTTGCCTGTTTATTTTTTCCTTTTATCAAGTTTCTTTCTAAAAATTGTTTATGTTTATTTATATTTTAACACTATCAACTATCTTTATACTATCAAGAGGAACAAAAAATATATAAAAAATCTGTAATTTCATAGTCATAAATCATAATGCATTAAAAGATAATTTGTGACTTCTCCAATCTATCCATCACAACAAGAAAGTTTAAAATAAGTTTTTTCACTCAACAAAGTTCATTGGTTCTCAATGTAATTCAACAAAAATAAAATTATATTTAGTATAATAACTAATATATATATATATATATATATATATATATATATGTGGAGAGAGAAGGGATCTATATACATTAAAATAAATTACACCAATTATTAAACTGGTCATAACTTTTTTTACAATGTAAATTTCACTATTCCACTCTTTGATTAATAATATGTCATTTAGATCATTTGAGTCGAATTTGAGAAAATTTAAACAACAATAAATATATATTCCAATAGCTTCATTTTCTTATACCTTTAAGATATCTATTTCGTTAATTTTGATAGATATAACTTAAGTAATAAGTGATTTTGCATTTTTGTGAAATTCAATATAGACGATCTATAAAATATGATTTTTCAATCCAACGGTTGATTCCATCAAATTTAACTTGGCGTAAGAGTTATGAGCACCGTAATAGTTTGTGTAATTTAATTAAGTGTATACAATCCCTCCTCATATATATTAAACTATATATACAATTTCAATAATAATATATATGAGCTATTCATGAGCTTTTAATTTACCTTTTAAAGCTTTGGTTTTTTGAATTAAATAATCGAGCCAAACTTCAAGCTCAAGCTTGTTTGGTCGAGCATTCTGTGAGTTGGGCTCAAATAGTTCATAAATAGCACTTTTTCACACCTATAATTCAATAGAGAATTACCTTTAGCTGCACCTAGAGATATCGAACATCTATGCTTGAATCCAAGCTTCTCATTTAATTGTTGACTAGGTCCTGCAAAAGATAACGAAATTTAGGCATGAGTTTTGAGAAGAAATAACATATTATGATGAAACAAGAAAAAAGCTAAGGAACTTAATGAAATGAAATGCTTTTCAGAATTTTGATAGCTCATTTGCAAAGAATGAAGCAAAAGGGGATAGAACTATATATTGATCAGAAAATTTCGAATGGAGATGAAATCCATTAAAATTTTTTGATATACAATAAATAATTACTCAAAATGTTATTTAATTCTTGAATAGAAATTTACCATACAAGTGACCGGAGACACTCCCATTAGGCACATATTCATATACAAGAAACTGGAGATTGTTTTCTTGACAATAGCCTAAAACAGCCACGAGATTCTGGTGGTGAATAGAAGAGAGATACCGTACCTAAAGCAAAACTCAGTCACTTAAGGTGAAAGTCCAGGATTGAAACAACTAATAATATATGGAAATTGAACTACAAAGCAAACATGTCCAACAAATTAAAGTAAAAGAAAACTCTTATACTTATCTCAAAAAATTCAACATGGACAATCTTTTCGTGAAGACTTCATTTTGAAATCATGAACACAAATGGTTTTCTTAGAGCTATGATTCGCTAAGAAATTGTCATCAATGATAATCAGCTAATATATCTTAGGTACGCTAAATGAAAACTTCTATAGAAGAATTTTACTAAAATAGATGAAGAATTTTACTAAAATAGTAGAAACGAAATCAGACAAGGAATTAAAAACTAAAATGTGACGAAAAATAAAGGCCTCCGCAGTTTAATATTATTCTCATAAATAATCGTCATAATATATACAAAATAAAACGAGGAAAGATTTGTTTTTACCAATCTAAACCAATTTTACACGTAAACTCATCTTCAGCTATGTGACTTATTTTCATCCAATGGTATAAATTATACTAAAGTTAAAAAATATATGGAACAATACATTGAAAAATGTATACTAATCATTTCCAAAGAATTTAGATCAATAAAGTCCAACACAGTTGGTAGATGATGATTGGGTTTTCTAAGTATGATGTCAAGGGTAGTTCGATCTCTATCGTGGGTATGAAAAAGACTTTGTTGGTATGATCTCTACGTCTCGGAGGAAATTTGTCTTCGACCAGAGGATACCCTTAATGCACACCAAAGTCTCCAAAAAATTAGGCTCGGTTCGGCATACCTAGCTTGGAGCTTTTAGATTCAGTTAATAAGCTACCGATCTCGTTCGGTGAACTAACACAAATAAAAAAGAGCTTATAACTTTTAGAAAGGGAACTTGTAGTTTTTGAAAGCTAGTTTTTAAAAAGTTACTTTAAGTAGCTTTCAACAAACTAAACTAGCTTTCAATAATTCATATACCAATTATATCCTCAACAAATTTTCAAAATTATTTACCTACCATGGTGTTAATTTAATTTTTAATTAATTGTGTATTTAATTAATTATTAATTATAATTTAATAATTTTGTTAATATTAGTTAATTAACTATATAATTAATAAATAAAGAAAAAATTTAATTAATTATAATTTAATAGTTTTTGTACTTAATCAATTATTTATTTATTTAATAAATAAAGAAAAAAATAAATAAATTAAAATAATATAATATAATATAAATAATATAATGTTGTATGTCCTTTTTAGTCATTTAATAACTTTTAGCTACTTCAAAAGCTAATTTTGCCGAACAACATTGTTCCAAATAGTCAGTTAAACAGCTACAAGCTCATAGCTCTCATCCATCACAGTTACAAATTACAAACTTACAGCTATAAACTAGTTTTACCAAACAATCTAAGATATTTTTTGAGATGCCTTTACTACGCTAAAACAACAATACCAAGCATTTTTCCACTAATTTGAGTCTGGTATATATATATATATATATATATATACACCAAAATGACAGCATAATACCCAATAGTAAATCATTTTAATAGACTAACCATGTCACTGTACCCTCTTCAACCATGAAAATCACTTCACATTAAGTCTATATATATATCATGACAATGGTACTACCTCATCAACAAAATCCTGACTAGGGAGTCGACAACGCTTTTTGATGGCTACAAGTGTTCCATCTTGAAGTAAACCCTGGTAGACCTCCCCAAATTTTCCTTCTCCAATCAAATTTTCGCGACTGAAATTTTTTGTGGCCAGAGATAGTTCTTCCATATCAAAACGCCTAGTGTTTTCTGATGGCAATTCAATTATTCTCATAGCTTAGCTTGTAATGGTATATCATTGCATGAGTAAAAATTTGATAAATATCATATTTGCTGACTTTGAATCTATATGTGTATAAAATGAAAGTGTAAAATGTTACCTTGTGAACGATTAGAGGAACCATTCTTTGAATTCCTTGAAGCACTCCTTTTATGAGATATATAGAACCATAGGAGTAATAATATAATAATCCCCACCAATCCAGCTGCTCCGCCTAATAGTGCTACAACAGTCCTTGACATTTTGTATTAGGATCTCAAATTGCATCACTTGGACTATGCTATATAATATGAATTATTATACATGGATCATGTAATTCAAAGGATGGCAAAACAACATAATTTATAAGGTATTGTGCCTGAAAAGGATAAAAGTTCGTTTTTGGATATTTTGGGATAAAAAAGGAAAGAGATGATTGTATGCATTAAATAAAGAATGTATCAAAACCAGAGTAGAATAAAAACTAGTAGTATGGCAATCATTGTTTTAATTTTTGGTAGTGGTTTTGTTTGGAGTTACATGTCATTTATTGTAAATTTTTTTTACCAATCGTGGTCACCAAATAGCGAAACTATATTTAATAATAATACTCCACCGTTTTATAACATTTGGCCTTTTAGCTTTTTTTTTCTTGTTTCACTAAATTTGGTCTTTTTCATTTTCAATACACAAACATTTTTTTTTTCAATTTTAACCTTTCATTCAATCATTTCTCTTACTCCTCATTAATTATATTTTTATCATCTCTCTCATCTCTAAACCACTATACATTAATTAAAAGACACACTTACTAATAAAAATGAAATACTACTATAATTTTCAATAAAGATTAAATAGGGATATCTTGGACATATTATACGTAACACTTACAATAATCAACACTTTCTTAATCTGTGTGCCCAGGCCTAAAAGGCCAAATGTTCTGAAACGGAGGGAGTAATAAATTAGACTATTCCCTCAGTCCCACGAGGATAGTAAAAAATGACTAAATTTTTTATCTCAAAGTATAGTTAAAATAATTAATGAAAAGTTTAGAAATTTTAAACTTTGAATTGTGATTGGTTATTCATGCAAATTCCATAAAATTAGTTGTTTTATAATTGATTGATGTGTTAGACATACCATTAAATGCACGTCTTCTTAAATTTTTGACTTTTGAATTTTTTAATCATCCTTGTGGGACGGAGGGAGTACATTTTTACATTAAGGCTTAAATACTGTTTTGGTCCTTTATCTTATAACTAGGTTTCAATTTGGTCCTCTAACTATTAAAAGATTCAATTTAGTCCTCTATTTTTATGAAGTTTGTCAATGTTGCCCTTCCGTCATAACACCGTTAGAATTAATCGGAATATTCCAGATTCTCGCCGGAGATTCTTTCAAACAGTGCATGCGTTGGCGACGGATTTTGCAACGGATTTTGCTCCGGATTAGTGACGGATTTTGTTAAAAAATATTAATAAAATTCGAAAAATAATAAAAAATTCATATATTTTTTTAAAAACTGTTAAATATTTTTAAAAAAATTCAAAATTCTGCAATTTTTTTAATATTTTAAATATTTTTAAAAAATAATAAAATTTTCATAGAAGTTTTAAATAAACAGTAAAATATTTTAAAAACGACTTTCGTTTTTTTTTTCATAAAAATCATAAAAAGATTTCTTTTTTTTTCACAGGCTTTTTTTAAAATAATTTTTATGATTTTTTTTATTACTTTTACGAATTTTCTATTAATTTTCATAAATTTTAAAAATATTTTACTGATTATTTAAAAAAAAATTGAAATTTTTAATTGTTTTTTAAAAATATTAAAAAAATAAATTACAGAATTTTTTAAAAAATATTTTACAGTTTTTTTTAAAAAAATATGAATTTTTTATTATTTTTTCGAATTTTTTTATTATATTTTAAAAAATCCGTCGCTAATCCGTAGCAAAATCCGTTGCCAACGCATGCACTGTTTGAAGGAATCTCCGGTGAGAATCTGGAATATTCCGATTAATTCTAACGGTGTTATGACAGAAGGGCAAAATTGACAAACTTTATAAAAAAAGAGGACTAAATTGACTCTTTTAATAGTTAGAGGATCAAATTGAAACCTAAATATAAGATAAAAGACCAAAACAGTATTTAAGCCTTACATTAAATACTATAAACATATAAGTCTAATAAAAATATATATTTGCAATTTAAATATAGCTAATAAAAACGATAGAAAAATACCAACTAAGGTTGACACAGTTGATGTGGAGCTATGACACTTAAGCAAGTGGTTGGGGTTCAATCCCCAACTTTTGCGAATATATAGAATTTCAGTTGGAAGGGTCACCCCCGAAAGGCTCAAACCGTACCCGAAAGATTAGTCGGCGTGTTCGCGTTGGTGGATACCTCGAAAAAAAATGATGGAAAAATATATATAAAAAAATAGAGTTAGTAGTCACTTTGATCCTCGAAAATAAACTGGTCATCAATTTAATCCTCAAAAGTTTTTTGCCATCAATTTAGTCTCCCAAAGATCAAGATGGCATCACAAAGTGTAAATTTTGGTCCGCTAAAGATTCATACGCATCAAATAAGTCCCTAAAAGGACCAATGTGGTGCCATATTAATCTTTGGGAGATTAAATTAATGTAAAAAATCTTTTGGAGACTAAATTGATGACCGATGTAACTTTTGGGAACTAAAATGACTATTAATTAACTCTAAAAAATAAGCCTAATAAAATTATATATTTCAAAAATATTTTAACAAAAAATTATCAATTTATGTGAATTTTTAACTAAATTTTTTTATAAATACTTAATAAACAAAAAAAATGAAAATTTATCCATTCATCCACCTACATCTCTCTCTCTATGTGCATACATACATATAAATAAATAAATAAAAGAGAATACTCTTTCGCATTGAATAATATAAATTAAATACATATACAAGGCTAATAAAATTCATAAAAAAAATATTTATCAAACAAAATATATAAATAAAAATTAAGTAAAATAAAAATATATAGTTTCAAAATATTTTAGCCAGAGTTAAATTTAACTAAAAAGTTTTATTCAAAATATTAAACTTTAATAAATAAAAATTTGTGAGTTCAAAACACCTTTATCTCTCTCTCTCTATTTATATATATATATATATATATAAATAAGTAAAAGGGAAAAAACTTTAAAATTAAATAATAAAAATTAAATTCATAAAATGGTATAATTCTCTAAAAAGTTAAATTTTAAATGTTTAATTCATTTAAGCACAATAATTATTATATATTTAAATTAATATATATAGGTAAATGGTACTGCACTTTTGTATTATTAAATTCTATAAATCAAATGCATTAAATGATATATTTTATTTAAAAGATTAAAATTTAATGTTAAACTAACTTAAAAATAATCTATTATCTATATATAAAAATACACCTATTCGAGGAGTCACGTTTGTCGGAGAAATTTTCGAGGCAGCACGTTTGTTTGAGAAATTTTCGAGGCACCACATTTGTCGTTGAAGTTTTCCTCTCACCAGAGCGATTGTAAGTAGATAATCGTTATCTCCAACCAAAATTAAAATTTGAAATTAAATAAATTATCCAAGTTTATCAAATCATTATCTTCATTTTGTTGAAAAAAAAAGAAATCATTATCCTCAACAAAAATATTAAAATTTGAAATTAAATAGATTACTCAAGTTTTACATGTTTTTTTCCAAATCATTATATATAATAATAGGATTTGGTCTTATGCTTGACATGAGTATTTTTTTTCACATTCATTCTTTGCATTTTTTTCAATATTTAAATATCTCTAATTCTAATTCTGAGAAATCTCGCTCATCTTAATATATAGCCTATTTTGTTAGAAGATAATTCTGAAAGCTATTTTTTTTTTTTTTGTATGTAACATCCCTAATTTTAATGCCAAGTATAATTATAAGTTTTATCGAATTAAATAATTGTTTCTTGAAAATCAATCATTTAGGTGTTGGGTATTTTCATAAAATACATTATGTTAATTACGAAAGAATATTTAAGTATATTTAAAGTAAATTCTTTTAAAGAAAATTATCCTATTAAAATAATGCTAAACATTTTGAATACTTAACTTTTATATATTCAATAATAAATTGTGTTTAGTGTTTTTAAATATTTGATCTTATGACATTCTTAAAAATATATTTACTTATTTGATTTGATGACTAAATTCTATTTTTTATATGCTCTTAAAAATAATATTGATTTCTATTTACTATAATTAATAAATAAGTAAATAAAAGTATATGTTAAAAAAAAAGGTATTGTGTACATGTGTGCTGTGGGCAGCAGGGTTGAAACCCTACTCTTTCCTCTTCTTTGTATGTGTCGCCAGCCCTAAACCCCATCTCCCTCCAATCGTGTTTCTCCTCCTCTACACCTTACCGTCGTCGCCCCTTCCCTCTCACTCTTCTCCTTCTTCGATTTTGACCCCTCATTCTTGCTCCTTGAAGCTCTCTCCCTTGCTCTTTCTCTCTCTCTCACCCGATCTCTCTTTCTTTCCCTCGGTGTTCCAATCGCCACCCACAGAACGTCGCCGCTGCTGTGTGAAGCTCGCAAGCAAGAGCTACGGACCAGCCTCCGCCACCTCCTCTTTGTGCCGACGATGGAGGTTGATCACTCTCTAGCAAGTATATTAGATCGCAAAGTAATATAGTCGGTTAAGACCAGATATCGTTCCCACAGGGACTACGAATTATTTAACTTATTCCTACCAAAGAGTAATTAAAAGTAAAATTTATTAAAATTCATAATTAAATAAATTAATTAAGAGGATATTTTGCTGCTGGAAAATGAATAAAAACTGTTGGAATACAAGCGGTATAGTATGAACACGTGAGAAACACCTAGAAGGGGGGGTTGAATAGGTGTTTTATCAACCTTGAACAATTTTCGCAAAACCAATTAGAATTGATTAAAACAGAATTTCTTTAACCAATTTCACAGTGACTAACCGGTTACTGGTTCTCATTAACCGGTTACTGAACTGTAACAGAAAACGAAAATTGAAAAATTTACTCAAGAACTCAGAGATAAAGCGGAATTGATTCAAATCCAGATTATAAACATATACCCAGATGTTTGAAAATAGTTTTCCCCAAATTAATTTGTTCAATTACTACCTAATTGATTCAATTTATATGAAAATCAATTTTCTAGGTTTTCATGCAATAACTATGAACAATGCAGAAATTAAAGAGATTAGGGAAGAGATACTGCACAAGAGATTTATCCTGGTTCACTCTCACCCACTTGAGAGCTACATCCAGTCCCCTCTTCAACAAAGAGAGATTTCTTCACTAGAATTAAAGATCTTTGATTACAAGCTAAGCCTCTCAAGATTCCTCACTTGATAGCTATCAAGAGATACCCCACTCTTGTTATGCAATCCTCCTTGATCTTCTAATTCTAATTCCTTGAAAGAACCTCTTTCAAGTCCTCTTGCTATGTGGATCCCTTCCACTTAGACTTCTTCAATCTATGCTTGATTACTCCTTAATCAAGACTTCCTTAGCTTGATTGTTCCTCAATCAAGACTTCCTTTTTCTTCAATTTTTTGTAGACATTTTGCCTTGAATGCAATGATTACAACACCATAGAAATACAGAAATTCAGAACCTAATGAATCTCAATCAAATAACAATGAACAAGTTGATTATGAGATTCTTGTGTTTGTAAGAAAAGAGTATCAACAAGATATAAAAGAGAGGTTTTGATCTTTTCTAATCTATTAGAGAAAGTGTGGCTTGTTTCTGTAAAAACGTGTATATTATATGTAATAAGGTGTAATAAAGGTTTTATAAAGAATACCCATAAAGAGTTAAACACAAAACTGATTTTTTCAACTAACTTAACAGTCACTAACCGGTTACTGAGCTCTACTAACCGGTTACTGTACTGTAAGTTTGGTTTTCTATTTCAGCAAAAATTGTTTTGATAAAATGTAACCTTTAAAACCTTTCCTTAAACCTTAGATATAATATTTTGCCACATATTGATGCATTTAAAAATATTTAAAAACATTTTGTAAAACCTTAATGCATCAATTTAAAAATTGATTTATTAGAGTGAAAAACTCAAAATTAATTTGATCAAAATTAATTGATTGAGATTCACTACCCAATACTAAACTCTACCCACAAACTAAGGACTCAAAGCAAACAATAAAATTACTCTATATAACTTTGAAACTCCTTGAGCTTGCTTGATTGAGAATAGTTCATTTTCTCTCTTTTCCTTATTTACTCACTTCTATACTTGATCTTTTCTTTTGAACAATCCAATGCTTTTTGTTTGTTGCTTTTTGTTCTTTTGGAAAGTTGCCTTCACTTGTCTTTATTGTCTTCATCATTATGTTTTCTTCATCAAAACCATGCTTCAAATACATGTGCTTGACAAACTTCATGAACATCAATGTTATGCACACATGTACTCTTCAAAAACAAGTAATAATGAGTGAATGGTGGTTAGGAACTAGTTTCATTGAATATTTCGTTTATTTATTATAAATCAATGTTTTTCATTTAAATCAAGAACTAATTCAGAAAATTAGTAATTTCCAGATTCCTATAATGAAATTACTGTTTATTATTCAATTTGTTAAATCCTAATTCCTTAGAAAATTAATCTATTGAATAACCATGATTAAGAACAGTAGTGAATTATGAAGAGTTATATAAAAATCCAAAAGTATTCCTACAAGTTGAATCATTATATTGTTTAATTGCATGACCTATTTTAAATCCTAATTTTCCAATTCAGATCTAAAAATTCATAACATGAATTGATCAAGTTCATGCATAACAATAAAAACACAATTCAACACTTGATTTAAAAACTGAAAAACATTAATTTATATAAATAAACTACACAATCAAATCCACCATGTTCCTAACACAAGAAAGTTTAGTTACACATCATAGAGAAGAAGAACAAATAAGAATAGAAGTAATTCATTCCTAAATTACCACTAATCCTTGATCTGAATCTTCAGCCTTCAATGGATTCCTCCTCCGAATGCTCTCCAGAGAATGTAATCTCTCTCCAACTTTGATCCTAATCTCTAATGATGACTGATTATGGCTCTCTAATCTCTGCCTAAAAACTAATACTAATCCTAAAATAAATAGATAAAAGTCTAATCTTATCAAAATCCTTCACAATTGCTCAGAATTAGGCCCAATTTGGCTTTCTCGTACACCGCGCGCCTGGGCGTGCAGACCAGCACGCTTGGGCGCGCTATATCTGATGCCCTTAATTCACCGCTGCACGCGCGCCATTCCCGCGCCCGGGCGTGCTCAGGAATTTCCGACTCCGTTTCTCTCCGTTCTTGTGCCATTTTGAAGGTCTTCTTATGCTCTTCTCAGCTCCAATAATATTTTCTCCAAATAAAGCTCCAAAACACCTGAAACATACCCAAAACTGATCAAAACGTTCAAAGGATTCTAATAAACTAAAAATTCCTAAAACTAATACAAAATACCTATATTTACAAGAGAAACAAGCTAAAACCCAAGCAAAAGGAAGTGAAATTAAGCCTTAGAACATCATATATTAGACCCAAATCACACCCCAAACTTAGCATTTTTCATGTCCCAGGCAAAAGTAAAATAAAAACTCAAACTCAAGACAACCATCTAAATCAAAATGTACAACACTTAATCTAAGACTTCGACTCATCAACACAGCCACATATTTACACAAGCTATTCACATATCAAAACCTGGTTAAAGAAACAAAATCAATCAGAACTCAGAACTAGTGAACACTCTCAACCTCTCAGTGTATATCTCTCATGTGTATCAAGGGTATAGATCAATTCACTCAAGTTCATACAATAGTTAAATGTTACCATAAGCTTGACCATAGACCCAAATCTCCACTGAAATTATTAAAAACATGCACAAATCAAAAGGTCTTTATTTTGGTTGTAACGTGGCCATGGCTAAAAGTGTTAGGTGGGATAAAAGAAAGAAAAGATGAAACTAAGGGTTAAAATGCAAAACAAATTTCCCTCTAAAAATTATGAATGACCAATGAATACTATGAGGACTCACACTCAAATCACAACTATTTCAAACTTCTTCTTTTTCAATTTTACTCTACTACTTCCAAACAAAATTCTTTTCTCTTATCATTCATCAATTTCCACTTTTTCTCAATTTTTTTTCTTTTCTCTTTTTTTTTTGGTAGAAGAAAAAATTCTATTACCACATGCAAATTGTGGTAGACCGACCCTCGGTCTACCCTTAGCATACTTGGCCGACCAGATTACCCTATCTGATAGGTCACGCCTACCAGGCCGAGCGCTTGTCCTAGGACCCATCCTGGCACCTCAGGACCGACCACATGGGGCTTACCCCCTAAGGAGTCCGAGCTAGGGGCGCATGAGCCTAACTTGCCAACAGGGATAAGATTCTCCACTACAGGATAAGGATGAATGACTCATCCCACATCCTAAAGGGGACACGTCAGCTGCCGTGCTGGCCCTTCGTACAGGCCCACAAGGTACAATGCCACCCCTATAAATAGCTGTCTCCAGCAAGGGGCTCTGGTACGTTCTCTCTCCCTAATTGCACATCCGCACACACTGCGATTAGGGAAACCCTAGTTGTCCCAACTGGACCTCTAGCATACCTAAACAATCACACACTAACCTCAGTCCATCCACTAGTTCTTGGGTCTCTCTATACCTTTGAGCTAGGGGTGCATCTGATACACCGTGTCCTAGACACGACATTGGCGCCATCTGTGGGGAACTGATAAACTGTTATCCCCACCCAAAAAATGGTAAACCCACGTGGAAACGCCGCAAACAGCTCGCGCGGCGCAAACCACCGGACCGGAAGGAACCGCCAGAGACTGGAAGAAGGCAGCGCTGACAATGGAAGGGACCTGGAAGGAAGAAATCCTCCCCACCAAAGCATGCCTTCGATAAGACTTGAAATCCCATCCCGCAGCCACCACTCAGTTCCAGCCCGAACTCACAGTGGTCCATACACCGTTCATTCTAGGCAAACAAACCCCAACCCCACCAATCGTGTACCAAACCACGGCTCCGGCCGCTCCGTTGACGCCCGTGTCTCCGGGGAAGAAAGGGGACACTCCCAAGGCCGAAGGGAAACCCAGCTTGAAGAAATAATCAAACAACAAGCCCAAATGTTGGAGCAGCAGGGAAGGGCCATAGCAGAGCTCCAGCAGATCCACATGCAGGCGGTTGCCGCACGGGCAGTAGAAACAACCCCGGTAACCATACCAGCCCAGGATCCTCAAGGCCCCATCGCCCTTCCCCCACCACCTCCAATAAATCCAGCCCTTGCAGCCACTTATGAGACCGACGATAGTGCTCACCCTGGCCACCCCTTTACTCCGCGAATCATGGCTTATGAGACACCCTCCGCATTCCTCGGCCCCACCAGTGTAGCAAAGTATAACGGGTTAACCAACCCCTTGGAACACATTTTATCTTTTGAAGGTGCTATGAACTTTTATGATGGAGGAGACCTAATGAAGTGCCGAGCCTTTTCTATGACTCTGCAACCACCCGTTCTGAGGTGGTACTCGGCCCTGCCTAGGAACTCTGTTAACTCCTAGGCAGAAATGAAGAGAGTTTTCCTGAACAGATATACTGCTAGCTGCCTCCAGCCAAAGTCCGACCACGCCCTAGCAGGTGTCATGCAACAACCCGAAGAACCCTTGAGAGAGTATCTGTCCCGTTTCCATTCAGAGGCAGGATCCGTTCCAAACCTTGAACCAAGCTTCTCGGTCTTCCTTTTCACTCAGGGACTTCGGAATGGAGACTTCAAAAACTCACTAGTGGGAAAACCGCCGAGGGATATGGCGGAGTTAAGACATCGTTCCACCAAATTCATAAATTTGGAGGAATTCAGCAAATGGCAGAGAAACAGGGAAAGAGGTGAGCGAGGGGAACCTTCCTCTCAGGGAAAACCAAGAAGAGATGATAGAAGAGATGACAGGAGGGAGGAACAAAGAAGAGGACCCAGAGGGGACAGAAGGTTCGGCGTTCCCCGAGCAAAATTCGAGCAGTACACTCCTCTCACGGTCCCAAGAAGTCAGATACTGCAGGAAACAATGCAAACCGACCTTCGAATGGTAGAAAGACCTCCCCCCTTAAAAAGAAGTCAGCGCCAAGACCGTTCCAAGTTTTGCTCGTATCATGGGGGATACGGGCACACTACAGACGAGTGCACTTGGCTAAGGGATGTCATCGAGCAGCTGATAAGAGATGGGAAATTACAACAGTATGTCAGAGAGGCACTCAACCGACATGCTCGAAGAAGGACCCCCTCTCCAGACAGAAACATCCGACCTCCAACCAGAGAAGCCAACCATAACACCAATCAGCAACCATCTGACCCACAAAGAGTAGCCATGGTAGAAGTTACTACGGACCAATCCCTACAAAACCTTAGAGTCAACACCATAGCAGGAGGTTTCGCGGGGGGAGGAGAAAAGAGATCTGACAGGAAAAGATACATCAATCAAGTGCTTGCCGTCCATGACCATCCAATCCGAAAAAGAACCACAAAAAGTGTACCCATCTGTTTCTCTAATGAAGATCTTGAAGGTGTAACAACCTATTTATTATACCTATTTTGAAAATATGGATTTGAAAATTTCTTTTTAATTAAAATACGTATTATAATTTTTACCCGAAAATCGGACAGAGTTTCCTCTGTTTTATAGACATTCCCAAAAATTACGTTTTATCTGCAACCTGTTCAAAACAGTTTTAATAACATCCAGACATCCAGGATAAATATTCATACATAATTTAACTCTTCTCCCAATATCCTGGGATAAATACTAAGATGAAAATAATTAGATTTCAGAGGAACCAAATAAAGAGCCCGGGCCACCCAAAATACAATTGAGATTAAAATACATTTATTAAATAATTCTTAAAAATACATAGTAATCCATAATATGGCCCGGTACGACTCAACAATAATTAAAATAATTTACTCACACTTCCCGTGGGGAAGTGTGCTCCTGCTCGGCCCAAATAACAGCTATGCTCCTGACCTGTACCTGTGTTGGTTGTAAGGGTGAGAATTGCACTAACTGATAAAGCATAGAACATAACCCAAGTCAAGCACATTTAGCAAATAATCAAATATTACGAATATAAACACACCCAATCACCTATTCACTATAGACACAACCATCTCCAATTCTTTGTACCTTCCAACCCATATTCACACTTAATTTAATCACTATCCTATTCTATTCATTCTCCTCACACTCCCTTTATTCCCCCTGACTTCCTATTATTTCTTTGCATTTCACTTAATCTTTTACTATTTTCCTTTATCTATTATTACTTTCTTTTATCTTTTATTTTCTTCCTTTATCTTTTATTACTTTCTTTTATCCTTTATCGCGTCGTGGGGCTCCCGCCACTGCGTTCCCCGTCTGCCGAGGATACGTCTTACCGATGCGTACGGATCCCCAAAGGCCGCACGTCTTACTCAACCCATGCGTGCGGGTTCCAACTACCACACGTCTTCTAGGGTCCAGTACCCACTGGCACCGTTTTCTATCATAGGCCACAGGGTCACCACAACCAACCTGTGCCAGTCGCCACCACTGGTCGCAGAGTCACCACGACCCATCTGCGCCAGGACACAGGGTCCCTACAACCCACCTGTGTCAGCCACAGGGTCACCACAACCCACCTGTGACGGTGTGTTCTACTTGGCCGCAAGGTCACCACAACCCACCTGCGCCAGCCACAGGGTCACCACAACCAACCTGTGACAGTGTTTTTTAATTGGCCGCAGGGTCACCACAACCACCTGCGCCAGCCACAGGGTCACCACGACCAACCTGTGTTGAGCCACAGGGTCTTATGACCAACCTGCGCTCGAATTCTCTTTTATTAAACCACAGGGTCTTATGACCAACCTGTGACATTTCCTGTCTTTCCTTCTTTACCCTTTTTAATTCAATTACATTGTAATGGTTCATTTTATTCTAATTCTCTCACCGTACTCTCTTTAATTTATTTCTTTTCTTTCCTTCTAAATCACTTTATTTCTAAAAATAGAATTCTCACTCCTTTGTTAGTATTAATACTAACTCTAAACCAAACTCACATCCCCATCAATTCATGCACCAGCATTCACATATCAACATTTAAAAACATAATTATTAACATTTAAACATTTAATCAACAATTAGCATTTAACATTTTTCAGTTAGCAATTAACTCATATAAGCATGCCAAGTCATAAAAGTAAATTCTAAGTTCCCTAATCACACATAATCAAATAATCTCAGGCATGACTACACAGTACCAGTTACACAACCACCGTGCGGCAATAAACCCCTTACCTTGGGATTCTACCAGAACCTGTTTTCTTTTCATTTGACGATGCCCATACGTAAAGGGACCATTGCCTTCGCGTCTCAATCAACCCAAAGTTATTTAATTTCCCTAATCATAGCACAGAAAGTCAACCAACAAATGACTCTACTCACGAAATTCTAGTCGAACATTATCATCAGTCAATCACTTAATGTTTGCTTAATCCTTTATTTACACTTTAACTAATACCGATAACCAATTATTCAGTGTTTTCGAACAAATACCAATTTAAAATTTAAGTACTTAATTAATTTTAACATAAAGAACCAACTTTAAAATTGTATTAAAACAAACACTTTAGTGCTTTACGTACAGGGAGTTTAGAGAAGGAAATCAAAACACAATACTTCAAAATCCTCAAAACTGATAAGTATTAACATATCCTATTTTAATAGATTATTAAAACAAGGGATTGTTTGAACGAAATTCATAAACCCAAGTTAAATGGAATTTAAACTTAGAACCATTGCATTCTTAATAAAATAGTACTGTTCCTTATTGAAAACGCCTTAACTTTCAAAACTGATATAATCTTTCAAAACAAACCAAAATCACGTAACTTTGATATTAACTCGTAGAATCAAATGCTAATGTTGCTTGACACTATTAATTCCGAATTAAAAGGAAATGCCTCGATTTAAAATAAGTCCAAATTACATTTCTAACGTTTAGGCAATCACACTTCCTTTCAATTCAAAATCAAAGTTAAAGTCTTTAACCCGAATTAACGTATGTCGAACATATATCGAATTCCTATTTAATTGATGTATTGTTAGTTCAGGGACAATTCAGCCCGACTAACCTACAACCCAATTACTTAGGAACCCAACACATTTAGCAAAAATACTTTTAAAACTAATCATTCGACATAACCATTAACCCGGTATTACAGCAAGTCAAAGCAACTAACTGAGTTATTATCAACAACCATATATTAAACTTAATATGAAATCATACTACCATCAAATTTCCAAAACAATAATAAAGTTCCAAAACACTAATTTTCCAAAACCATTTAACACTTTATAATTATCACCAATATTATTGATATTATTATCATTATTATTTTTAAAATACAACATAAAGCAATTAAAAAAAAAGGTATTAGAGATTTACCCACAAATCAACTTTTCAAGCAACAAAGGGGATTAGCTCGATTCCATAGCTCCGCTCCAATCCAGTTTGCAGCAAAACGGGTTGAAACCGGTTCAGTCAACCCCAAACCCGTACGGTTCATGCCAAAACCGCTCCAATCAGTTTCTCGCAGCATCATCTTCATGGAAAGACCAGCAGCCACGGCGGTTGATCTAGTAGCAGGATCGCCGGCGCAAAGAGGCGGCAAAGACAAGGGTGAAGATCGCGACGTTTGTCCATGGTCTCGGTTCGTGCACGGTGTCAGTCCAGTGGAGAAAGAGACGCGAACAAGGAAGAGAAAAAGAAGGGTGCTGCAACGGCTGGTGGCGACGGCGCGGTTGTCTTCTCCTTGGTCCCGGTTGATTCGCGCGACTGTGAAGAGAAAGGAGAGAGGGAACGCGCGCGACAGGGAAGGCGAGGGTGAGAGAGGACGGCGGTGGCTCATGGGTTGCAGCGGCGGAGCGGCACCTAGCGACGGAGGGAGGCGGCGCTGCGTGGGGGGAAGAGAAGGGAGGGTTAGGGCCGGCTGGAGGAAGGGGAAAACAAGGAGGGGGGTTCGAACCCCTTCCCTTTTATTTTTTTTTCTTTTTCTTTTATTTTATTATTATTATTATTATTATTATTATTATTATTATTAGTGTATGTTAGTATTATTTTAAAAGTGCTAAACATATATACTAATACACACTTTTATTTATTTATTTATTTTATTTTATTTATTCTTTTACTTTAAAACTCAAAATACCAATAATCAATTTAAATACTAAAATAAAAATTATAAAGTAAGAAACTTATAAATATTTCCAATAAAATATTTTCATATGAAATGTATCAAAATAAAGTAAAACACATAAAGTATATTTTTGATATAGGATAACTATTTTAAATGGATTTACTTTAGAACATAAAAGAAAGGAAATATATTTTCGTAATTAACATAATGTATTCTTATAAAAATACACAACTAAATAATTGATTTTTAAGAAACATTTATTTAAGTCAATACAACTTATAATTATATATTAGGAATTAAAATTAGGGATGTTACAGAAGGGATCATCCCGGGTCACAACGACCCAATGGTCATTACTGCCCTGGTAGGCAACTATGAGGTTGCCAGGATATTTGTCGACCAAGGCAGTTCGGCAGACATCATGTTCTTGAACCTTTTTGAAGCCCTAAAGTTAAAAACCTCCGACCTAACCCCATTCGAGGGAAAGTTAATCAGCTTTACAGGAGACGCGGTGGTTCCCAAAGGACACATCCAACTACCGGTAACACTTGGGAACCACCCCTCGGCCAGGACCGAGATAATCAAGTTTCTCGTGGTCGACTGCCCTTCAGCATATAATGCCATCCTCGGCAGAACATGCCTACAGGCTTTCGGTGTGGTCGTCTCGACCGTTCATCTGGCCATGAAATTTGAAGGCTCCGATGGAACTGTTGTCGCTATACGAGCCGAGCAGGAAAAAGCTAGACTATGCTACAATGCTAGTTTAGCAAAGTTCAAAAGCCCTGAAGAAATTCAGCCAAAGTTATGTTTGAACAAAGGAAATGTACTTTTGACAGACTTGGATGTAAGATCCGAGTTGGATGATACAAGACCAACCCCACAAGGTGAGTGGGAATTCATTGTGTTAGATGAAGAGCTCCCGAGCAGGAAGGTGAAGCTAGGAACCAATCTTTCAGAAACAATACGAGCAGAGATGCTTGAACTTTTAAAGAAAAACAAGGACCTTTTTGCATGGACCTCGGCTGATATGTCGGGGATTGATCCAAACCTAATTTGTCATCGTCTCAACGTTCACCCGACCGCCAAGCCGGTAGCCCAGAAAAAGAGAAGGGTAGGCACAGAGAAAGCTGCAGTAATTGAGGAGAAAGTGGCCGAGCTCCTCGCCGCCGGATTCATCCGAGAGGTCAACTATTCCGAGTGGCTTTCAAACACAGTATTGGTCAAAAAATCAAACGGGAAGTGCCGCATGTGCGTCGACTACACCGACTTGAATAAAGCCTGCCCAAAAGACCAGTACCCCCTCCCCATTATTGATAAACTAGTGGACAACTCAGCTGGCTACCAACTCCTTTCTTTTATGGATGCATACTCGGGGTACAACCAAATCCCGATGTACCCTCCTGATCAGGAGAAAACGGCCTTCATCACCGAAAGGGCCACTTATTGCTACACGGTAATGCCTTTCGGATTGAAAAACGCTGGCGCAACCTACCAGCGGATGATGAACAAGGTCTTCTCGGGTTTGATTGGTCCTACCCTTGAGGTGTACATAGATGATATGATAGCCAAGAGCAAGAAAAAGTAAGATCATCCCCAGGACTTAGCAGCCATACTGGACAGAATTAGAAGTTACAACATGTGCCTGAACCCCGATAAGTGCACCTTCGGGGTTCCGGCTGGGGCCTTTTTAGGTTTCATGCTCACAGAGAGGGGTATCGAGGCCAACCCAGAGAAATGCCAAGCTATTCTGAACATGCATAGCCCGTCTAATGTGAAGGAGGTCCAGAGGCTGACTGGTCGAATGGCAGCCCTCTCAAGATTCCTCCCTCAAGCAGCTAAAAAAGCCCTCCCGTGGTACCAACTTCTCAGAAAAAACAAAACTTTTCATTGGAATGACTCTTGCGAACAAGCGTTTGCTGAACTCAAGGAATACCTCTCGGCCCCTCCCGTCCTCACAAGTCCTCGGGAGGGAGAAATACTGTTTTTATACTTGTCTGTTAGTGAAACATCTGTTAGCTCGGCCCTGGTCAAGGACGACTCAGGTACCGAGCGACCCATCTACTTTGTCAGCAAGGCCCTCCAAGGACCCGAAATAAGATACTCCAAGATAGAGAAGCTCGCTTTTGCTTTGGTAATTGCTGCTAGGAGACTCCGGCAGTACTTTCAGAACCACCCCATTGTAGTCAAAACAACTCAGCCGATAAGGCAGGTACTTCACCGACCTGACTTAGCGGGAAGGATGGTCTCTTGGTCCGTTGAGCTATCAGAGTTCGACGTCACCTACGAGCCGTGGAGAACTCTCAAGTCCCAAGTCCTAGCGGACTTTGTTTCAGAATTGTCAGACTTTAACCATCCCAGCCAGCCCCAACCTTGGAAGACTTACGTGGATGGCTCCAGCCATAGTAAGGGGGCTGGGGCCGGAATAATCCTTGAAAATGCCGAGGGCCTCAGCGTAGAATATTCCCTCAAATTTGAGTTTCCCACCTCAAACAACCAAGCAGAGTATGAGGCGGTGATAGCCGGCCTGCGGATGGCCCACCAAATGGGGGCTTCAGAAATCGAAGTTTTCAGCGATTCTCAGTTAGTTGTATCTCAGGTCAAAGGTGAGTTTCAAGCAAAAGAACCAATTCTCCAAAAATACCTAGAACAAGTCAAAACCCTCTCAGATCTCTTCCCTCAATTTTCCATCACTCATATCCCTAGGTCCTCCAATGGGCGAGCTGATATTCTCTCCAAGCTCGCTAGCACTAAAGGTCCTGAAAACAACAAAAGCCTAGTCCAAGAAACTGTCCACCAGCCGAGTGTTGTTCTGGCATTATCTCTAACCACCGATTGGATGGACCCCATCAAGCAATATCTTAAATTCCGAGTCCTGCCTACCGACCCCACTCAAGGAAAAAAGATAGTCAAGCAGGCTGCTCAATATGCCATGATCGGTGATACTTTGTATAAACGGGGAATAGACTCCCCTATGCTGAGGTGTCTGAACCCTGCTGAAGTCGATCTCGTGTTGGCCGAGGTCCACGAAGGAATCTCGAGCCACCATGTAGGTGCAAAGGCTGTAGCCCGTAAAGTACTCCGAGCAGGCTATTACTAGCCTACACTTCTAAGCGATGCTTCAGAACATGTAAAAAGATGCAAGTCCTGTCAGCTTCACGGAAAGATTTTCCAACGCCCCCCGACGGAGCTCCACTCAATGATCGCACCATGGCCCTTTTATCAGTGGGGCATGGACATCATAGGGAAATTCAAAACAGCTCCGGGGCAACTAAAGTTTGTGGTGGTTGCAATTGATTATTTCACAAAATGGGTCAAAGCCGAGGCTTGGGCCACAATTTCTTCAGCTAAAATCGAAAAATTCTTTCTTAGACAAGTCATCGCTCGTTTTGGTGTCCCACACACTCTGGTGACCGACAATGGCACACAATTCACAGCCAAGGTTTTTCAAGAGCTGGTCGACCACTTCCACATCACCCACCATTTCTCATCGGTCGAACACCCGTAGACAAACGGACAGGCAGAAGCAGCAAATAAAATCATCATTGATGGAATGAAGAAGAGATTGTATGAAGCCGAGGGATCATGGGCTGACCTCCTCCCTGAGGTATTATGGTCAATTCGAACGACCATTCACACCTCGACAGGAGAAACCCCTTTTCGACTAACGTATGGTTGTGAGGCTGTGTTGCCTATTGAAACTCAGATTCCCACCTTCCGAGTGTCCGAACGTCCAGTAGAAATGAACGATGGTTTGTTAAAAGAAGAGTTAACTCTCGGTGAGGAGGTCCGATCTCTCGCATCTGATCGAGAGAAAAAAGCAAAAGAAAGGCAGTCCCGAGAATACAACAAGCGGGTGGTCCCAAGAAGCTTTACTGAAGGGGATCTGGTCCTCAGACGAGTCGACATCGGTTTGAAAAACTCAAAAGAAGGAAAGCTGGCAAGGGATTGGGAAGGCCCCTACAGGGTCGTCTCAAAAACCGGCTCGGGGGCATACAGATTGCAGACACTAACAAAGCAACAACTGAACAACTCCTGGAATGCTACCAAGCTTAAACCTTACTACAGCTAATGGAGTCCCACCACAACTCTTGCAAAGCTTCAACCATGATTTTAAAATTCTGTTGTTTAAATTCCATGTCATTTATTTCAGCATTTCTATGTTTATGTTACATTTGATTTCTATTGTTTGCAAACAGATCAAAAAGAGCTTAATGAAGATCTATCTTTTTCAATCATTCATCTTGTCTTCTTACTGTTAACGTACTAACCATTTCCTCTCGGTTCGCCACCGAGGCGAACTTGGGTGTTTATACACGTCCTTCCAACGGGGACTTGTAAACTAACAATCACAAGTACTTTAGTAGATGCCCGGCTAAAAACTTAAACAGTTTCTGTAAGCCGAGGATCGAGGATCCCACCTTGGCCAAAGGTAGGAGATCCGAAATCTAAATAACAGTTTACAACGAAATAAAGGACAGTGCAAAATCCTGATGAAAGTAAAACATCGACATTTCATAAGAAATTCAAAGGCAATATTCTGTTCAAACCGATCATATTACAGCATTCAGTACTTCATCAAACAACAAAAATTAAAAATGCAATAGTAGCAAAAAGAAATGCATAAAAAAGATCTAGTCTTCATCCTCGGAAAGTACAATGGCCGACCCATCGAAATCAGCTTCGTCTTCATTCTCCAAGTCCAAGGGGTTCGGAAGATTCGGCACTGATAAGTCCACCTCCCTATCCTCGTGGGCGTAGTCAATGATACGATCACCGTCAACACCAAAATTTGGACTTGCACCTAACACTCGGATCCCCGGATTCATAAGGGACAATTGTTTAACAACATTCACAAAAGAGTCATTCACTGCATGATCCCAATTGAAATGATTCCGCTTGGCAGTAACCTTATGCTTCAAAGCTTTCCGACGAGCTTTTGTCAACTCCCCCTGCAACCGAACCACCTCATTCTCAAAATTTGTCAACCGACCCTGCACACCCTCCAGCTCGGTAACTTTCTGTTGAGCTTCAGCCAGTTTCTCTTGAGCAATTTGCAGCAGCCTTCCCTTCTCGGCCTCCCTTCCACCAACATCCTCCAAAGCCTTTTGAGCGGTCTCCCGAGCTCTTTCAGATGCTTCAAGTTTTCTCTGAAGGTCGGCATTGGACTCGGTCAGAGCTTGAAGACTTGCCTCATTCTCCTTAATCTGAGTTACCAGATTTTTTGATTGATGAGCAACAGCTTTCCTTTTCTCCTTCTTAGTGGCCGAAAGAGTTGCGCTGATATCTTCGGCATGCTTACTGAGGTGGAACATGTAGCTAGCAGCCCTTAGCATATTTCTGCCCAATAAATCACAGTGACATTTCAAAGTGGCAGCAGTCTGGTCCGACAATCTCTTATCATCATTAGGAGTGTAAACCAAGTCAACAAATTTCTCCTTCAGCTTTTGGGCCCAAACGGTCTCCTCCTCGGGATTCGAAACGTCAAACCACAAATTACCTCTCTGTAGTGGTTTCAGCAACTCAACAACTTTGCCTTTACCCTTATCTATCCTAGCTCTTTTTGACAGGGGCACTTGGTCCTGCTCCTCCTCCTCCTCCACCCGAGCAACAGGACTCCGAGTAGCCACCTCCACCAAACGAACAGATGGTGGTCGAACATCTTGCACCACTTCAACCTCAGGTGATGCCACGACCACTGTAACTGATCGAGTCGCTTCCGAGGAAACGGCTCCGCCAGAAGAACCGACCGTTTCAACTGTTCTTGACTTAGCAAGCTCCCTCATACGTTTAGCTGCCTTGTTCTCCCTAGCCATCTTAACTGCAAATCAGATATACAAAGGTTAAAAAAAAAAGGTGTATATACCAAGATCGGCTTTCACAAGCTCTTGTGGAAAAATAATAATGTTCCTAATGTCAACTTGGCCATTTTCTTTAAGATAGTTGAAGAAGGTATCACATGTATGCCTCTCGTCGGCCGACAGTTCAGTCTCATAATGAAACTGGTAAAGCTTCGGGTGTCTGTTAAAAAAGTCAGGCGACCAGGATAAAGGAAACCGAGGGTGACCATCCTCCATAAACCAGCAATTCCCCCTTCCGAAAAATTGGTATTTGAAAAACAAAGGTTTAAAGGTTTTCCATGAATTAGTGTATTTGGCAAAGAGGGCATGGTCGTTCCGTGCCTTCAACGATACCCACAGTCTTTTGGTTGACCCTCTCTCAAAAATGTTTACCTGTGGTATGTATAACCATAGGAACGCTCGGAGCGAGCATGTCAATCGGCGAGCCTCACAAAATTTTTGGAACGCTCGGACAAACGCCCAACCCCTAGGATGTAGTTGGGTGGGAGCTAGGCGCAGCCGCTGGAGCAGAGCTATCTCTAGATCGGAAAACGGCATTTTAACACCCAGCCTTATCACGACCTCCTCGTACATGAAAAACTCCTTGCGATTCTCTTCGATCGCTGTGCATACTCGGTCATTGTCTGAAGGAGGACTGATTGTATAAGATGTCCCCGTTCCATCCACAGGGCAAGGGAGTATGTTAGCTCGGATATGACTCAAATTGCTGTTGATTAAGGCTGACGGCGTACCGAGCACCTCCAAATCAACCCAATCATAGGCTCCAGAGTTCGGAGGCACAGGAAATTCATGAGGATGTGTGACGCACCGTCGAACCATACCTGGGGAAAGGGAAGTCTCGGCGTCAGAATCTACAAAGTCAAAATCTTTAAACAACCTAACCCTAGGTTTATTGGTCCTATAGCCGAGCCTACTACATCTTCCCCTAACCTTTAAGGCTTTTCCCCAAAAGGGTTTTTCCCAAGTACGGTTCGAGGGGCGGCGGGCCACTTGGGCCCGCTCCTCTGCCGCTTGATACTGTAACTTCCAACTCTCCTTTTCCTCAAAACTCTGAGGAAATTCCACCGATAACGGCATCTCCGCCATGGGATCCGCCATGCGGTGGCGGAAAGGCGGTGGCAGGAAGTCTAGAACTTCCAAATCAGAAGAAGATGAAGATGAAGAGGAGGAAGAATCCTCAATATCGCCTAAATCCAAAATTCTTGACAACTCCTCATACCATGACCAGTTAACACCCATGATGAAAACTCAGGAAATCCAGAAAACCCAGAAAGAAACTCTAAAACCAACGAAAGCCAAGAACCCATAACCTAAGTCGTTGCAAAACACATGTTTAAGTCGTTGCAAAACACATGTTTTCTGCAACGACTTTTTTTAGTCGTTGCAAAACACCTGTTTTCTCCAACGACATTTTTAAGTCGTTGCAAAACACCTGTTTTTAGCAACGACTTTTTTAAGTCGTTGAAAAATGTCGTTGCAATAAAGGGTTTTTTTTGTAGTGTTAATATAAGTCATTAAAAACAAGTGCCCAAAAATAGCACCTCTAATGGGAAAAATATCAACTCATATTTGCTACTCAAAATATAACTTGATGCAAATAACAAATAATCCAAATAAATGTCCAAGCAATAAAACTAAAAAAAATCCTAAAAAGTAATTACATATTTTTGTTGCACAGGTACAGGGATTGGTCTGGTGGGGAAAAGAGCACAAAATATATCAATAAACAGAAATTCCCCCATTTTCTGGGTTTTTCATCCAGTGCGCGCCCAGGCGCGCCAGGTCTGTACACTGATGCTTTTTTTTTAAATAACAAAATAAACTAAAAAAAATTAACCTACACTAATTTCCTAAAAACTACTAAACTATGGGAATGCTACCTAAACATTGGGTTACCTCCCAACTAGTGCTTGTTTAACGTCACGAGCCTGATGGGTCACCTCCTTTCGGAGGCTAAGGGGACTGCACCTGATCATTAAAAGAATTTTCAGCACTTGAATGCTGAACCAAATTTAGCGGGGTGAAACACTTCGCCATACATGGTGGTTTTTCAAAAAATTTATGACACTTTGCTCACCATTGACACGGAGAATAACCTCTCCCCTAGGAACATCTATCATTGCCCCGGCTGTGGCCAAGAATGGCCTCCCAAAAATCAGAGGAATATTTTCATCCTCACCAATATCAAGGACAATGAAGTCCATGGGCAGTATGAAATCATTAACCTTCACCAAAATATCTTCCACCACTCCATAAGGATGGAGGATGGACTTATCAGCCAATTGTAAAATTGTAGGGGCAGGTTTGATTTCACCTAAGTCTAGTGCATTACAAACAGATAAAGGCATGATATTTACACTAGCACCTAAGTCACAGAGGGCCTTACCAGAGTACTCCTTGCCAATGCTGACGGGAAGGTTGAAGCTTCCTGTGTCCTTCATTTTCGGTGGCAGGTTGCACTTGATAATTGTGCTGCATTTCTCCGCAATTGGAAACGTCTCTTCCGAGAGCATTCCCTTCTTTCTTGTCAGCAAGTCTTTCATAAACTTCGCATGCAGAGGCATATGTGCAAGAGCCTCTGCGAATGGGATGTTTATGTTAATCCTTTTGATCATGTCCAGAAACTTGGAGAGTTGCCTCCGGTCCTCTTCTTTCTTCAACCTCTAAGGATAAGGCACCCTCAAAGGTAGTGGAGCAGGCTTGGCTGATTCCCGGTTGTGATCCGCAGGTGGACCCTGCGTTTTCGATGCTCCTTTCTTGCCTTGCTCTTTCTCCACTTCTTGTTTCTTTTGTTCCTCTTCTATCTTCTTTTTCGATGCAGTTGCACCACTCTTAGGAAGTGGATCCTCATACGACTTGCCATTCCTAAGAGTCACTACCATTAGACTCTCCTTTGGATTTGTGACAGTGTCACTAGGAAATGTTCCTAGTGACCTCTCTGATAGCTGCTTTGTAAGTTGGCCCACTTGCACCTCCAGGTTCCGAATACTCGCCGCTTGATTGGCAAAGTTAGCCCTTGTCTCCTCCATGAATGTGGTCGTGTCGGTGGCTAACGTCTCCATTGCTGCTTCCCAAGTTTGCTTCTGAGGCTGTTGAGTCTTCATTGGTGGGTTGAGAGCTAGGTTGTTCTATGAGAAGTTGGGATGATTTCTGTAGGCTGGATTGTAGGTGTTGGAGTACATATTATTGGAAGTCAAGCTGGTTGGAAGGCATGCTTCAAACTCTCTATGGACTTCAAAGTAATGCAAATATATGTTTTGATGATAACAAGCCAACTCAAGTTCAAGCTCACAAGTGCAAGTCAAGTCTCAAGATTGAAGAATCAAGCAAGCCTAGAATAGAAACCTTCTCCTTAGATCAAATGTAAGGTAATGAAGTTGTAGTTTACTTAGAAGTTACAAAGCCAACATAGTTTTTCATTTTAGAAGAAAAGAAGAAAACGTGTTTTCTGCATATAAAATGTTTTTCTGCATTTAACCTTAGTGAAAATACTTGATGTTACAAAACTCTGCATATTTATATGACTGCAAAGGAGAGTAATCGATTATCTCTCAAAGTAATCGATTAACTCAGTTGCATCATAGAAAAATCAGAGAAGCTGTAAACGATTAATTGAATTTTGTTAATCAGTTACTTTCTTATGAAAGTAATCGATTACATCAGTCAAGTAATCGATTATATTTGTTGCATCATATATTTTTCAGAGGCTTAGTAATCGATTACAAGTCTTGTAGTAATCGATTACATGATGTTGCATCATATGCAAACCAGAGGCTTAATAATCGATTAACTCATTAGTGTAATCGATTATCATAGTTGCATCATATAATGAACAGGAGTGATGTAATCGATTAACTATTCTTAGCCTAATCGATTACATGTTTTTCAAATGTATTTAAGAATTTCTATTTTTGTAGAAATAATCGATTATTCCCTAAAGTAATCGATTACTTCTTGATTTTCTGAAAAACGTGTCAGAATCATTTTTATTATTTCCTGATTTGTTTTTATATAAAAGATTCTGATATATTTTATAAAATTCGAAAATGATTTTAATTTTGAATTATTTCCTTTTTGGTTTTAAGAATCAAATCTTTATTTTATTTCTAAAATCGTTTTGATTTTATTTTGATTTTAAAACTTATTACAAATCTTTTATTATTCTATTTTGATTTTGTTTTATTAATTCAAAATCGTTTTTGATTCAAAAGAGTTTCTTTTTAAATAAGATCACTCCAACATTTCAACTAGTTTTTTCACGTTCAGTGATTTTTATTATTCATTCATTCTCACGTTCTTCATCTTCTTCTTCTTTAAGAGTTCTGGTTTTCATTGTTCTATTTTTCTAAGAACAAAACCTTGTTGGCTGAGTAAATCCTAAGAGAAACTTCTTTTTCATTATCATAAGAGCATATTGTAGAATCCGTGTTGTGAGAACACAAAAAGCTATTGTAATCACTTTCATTGTAATCGTTCTAAACCTTAGTGGTAGGGAGAGAATCCCATAGTTGAACGTTGAGGCATTCGTAGGGCGAGGAACCCTGCTGTGTGATTGAGGCCCCTAGCGAACGGAGGTTCCTAGTAGTGTGCGAGGTGCTCTTGGTTGTAATAGGGTGCGGCTCTATTGCTTGGTTATAAGAACTCTCAGGCGGGTCGCTTGGGGACTGGACTAGGCCTTTCGACGGGAAGGCTGAACCAGTATAAAAATCATCGGTGCAAGCTTTTCTATCCCTCTCTCTTTTACTTTCCGCATATTTATTCTTTTACGTTTCCGCGCTACTCGATTATTATATTATTTCTATCGTTTTCGCGATCCATTACGAACGTTTAATCTCTCCATCTCAAATCATTTTTTTTAATTTATTACGAATTTTTCAATACATAATAAAACTCAATTCACCCCCCCTCTCGAGATTTTGAGGCCAAAACCAACAATAGGCATCAGAGCTAGTCTCTTGTGTTAAGACTTAACCGTCTCAAGAGTATGGCTTCAAACTCTCTATTTGGAGGTGAAGGGAGTTCTATTAACCGTCCTCCCATGTTTGATGGGGTAGGGTACGCGTATTGGAAAGCCCGTATGAAAATTTTTATTCAAGGAGTAGGATTAAAAGTTTGGGATGCTGTTGTTAATGGTCCCTATGTTCCTACCTGTCGTGTCCTTAACCAAGATCAACCTTAAAGCTATGGAAGAGCTTTGAAGAATGATCTCAGCCAAGATATTAATGTAGGACTCTTTAGGATTTCTGAATATCCAGTTGGGATAATCAGGATCTCCCTAGTCAACAATGTGTGTGCTAGTGTCAACTTAGGGATGAGAAGACGTACCTTAGCCCCTATAGCCTGGTGGTTCTTATAGGGGATTACCTGTGTACTGTGGGCCGTCTTGATAAGGCTTCTAAAGAGGAAGAATTCAACTAGGATTTGTATAGGATACGATAAGATAATATCCATAAACCCTGTAAGTGATAAACTCTATCCAATGCTGTTTTATCTAACCAAGAGTCATGGGAATCTAGGAGTAGTTACGGCTAGATGAGGCTGTAAAGGGTAAGGATCAGATTGAGAATCCTGTGCTCGGTGGTAACCTCATCAGTGCGTACCCTACACATAACAACCCAGTTTGCTCGGTGTAAGTGTTTGACCGTTTACCCTGTTGTAGTATCATACCAATCGTAGCAATGAGGCTTCGGTCGGTCAACGCTCGGTTTACTACAAGTCCACTACATAAGCCCCCCAAGCTCGGTTGGGTGATTTGAGCCCTGCCGAGCTTCTGAGACGAACGGATCTTTTTCCGACTGAACTTTTGATGATTGAAAGAGAGGTCCAAGCATTTTTGCACCTTGATCAAGGCTGTCGTTTGATTGACCCCAGAGTGACCTTCCGCTTCTCCCTGTGCTTACACGTGTCCTTAACTTTATTGGAAAATGTAACGTTATGATTTCAAATCCATCAGAGGTGCCACGTACTCCATTTTCAACGCTAAACGGGCTTTTTCCGCCTTAGGCCCAAACCTTTTGAGATAGTGGAGGAAAGTTTTAGAAAAAATATCAAAGGGCGGTTTTCTCACTTACTCATTTCTTCAAGAATTTTTCGAACTCTCTTTCTTCTTGTTTCTTCATTTCTCTGAAATCTTTGTCAAACAAAGCCAGAAACTCCCAAGGACGTTCCTCACTTACTCATTTCTTCAGCATACCGAGTGCACTTCCCGGTGTTGACTTGATACTTCTTTGGCTAGCAGGTACCGTACTCTTTCTTCTTCTGATTAATTTTCTTTTCTGAATGCTGTCTTGCATGTTCTTCTTTCAGTGATGTTTTGCATGTGATTGCTTTTGCTTTCTTACCGTGCTTACGTAGGATTTTGTTTTTCAAGTATTTTTATCGGCCCTTTTTCTTTGATTTTCTGAAAAGATCGTTCCTGGGTTCTTCATTTTTGGGTTTACTCATTTTTCAGGGTTTATTGAGTTTGTCCACTTTTCTGGGTCTTGTGGGTGCTATTTGTTTTTCTGGGTTTTGCGGGATTGTTCTGGGGTTTGTTTTCTGGGTTTAGTGAAAACCCCAAGTCGTTGCTGTTGCTGGTGTTGCTTGCTGGTGTTGCTGTGATCCCTCACTTGCCCTTCGCAATTCTTTATTTGCTTTACCACCTATTGAGTGATCGTTGTAGTATTTCTTAGGCTTGCTTTATACTTTTCTGCACTTAACTTCTTAGGGTTTGTATTGGAGCGTCATTTACCATGAGTGAGGAATCCGTAAACTCTGATGTGCCAAGAACATATAAAGAAGGGAAACCAGAAATTTGTGTTAAACCAATATCCGTGCATTTCCCTCAGACTTTGAGAGAGTTCAGGCAGGGTGTGATTCACTATAGGATCGCCAAGAGAGTAGAACAGCGGAAGTTAAGGAGGCAGCATAGAGATATTAGACATTTCACCTGGTTTGGGGAAATTCTGCCCAGAAAGGGAGGTGTTTCCCAACCAATCGTAAGTATTTGATCAGACATAATCAAGTTTTTGTAGTTCTGACTCCAAATGTGCCCCCTTTTCCTCAGGTATGAAGAGGAAGTGTGTTACTAATCCTGATCTCTACCCACTTCCGACAGATTGGGCTGAGTATGATTGGGTGGATCGAGAGGTTCTTGGTACACAATCTGAGCTTACGACACAACGATCACTCGATTAAACTCGAGCCATAGTTTTGCCATGTCCAGGAGACGATACTGGGAATTTGTATTCCATTACTCCAGTGAGTGAGAATGAGAGAGTTTGTACAAAAATTCCGGACGGTAGTACAACTTTCTACTTTTATGAAGAAGTAATTACTCGGCTTGGGATAAGAATGCCTTTTACCGATTTTGAAATGGGCGTTCTGAATTTCTTAAGAGTGGCTCCTTCTCAACTTCATCCAAATGGTTGGGCGTTTGTGAAAGCATTTGAACAAGTCTGCTCGGCAATGAATTGGAGTTGCAACCTTAATATCTTTTTCCACATTTTTGCTCCTCAGTGTAATTCCTTCGAGAAAGGTTCGGCAAAGAAACCCTGGGTTTCTCTGAAATCTTGTAGGGGATATGCTCTTTTCACAAAATATTCTGAATCTTGGAAGGGCTTTAAACCTTTTTTCTTTAAGTATAATTTTACTGGTAAAGGCGTCTGCTGGTTCACTCGGCCAGGGGAAAGACGACCACTTCCTCGATTTCCTCTTCAATGGAGTGCTAGCTTCTTTAACCGATCGATTTCTTCATACTCATCAGACTGGAAAGAACTTGCTGAGTATGAAAAGGATGTGTGTCGGGAGGTTGAAAGGTATTTGTAGAAAGTTGGCATGATAGAGACGAGGGATATTGTGAACATCCCCTCTTCGAACGTTAAGACCGAGCTTGGTATAGTGCTTTATCTTTGCTTTTATATTTGTAATTTGATCAGCTCTAATGTCTCTTTGTTTCCTTTGCAGAAAAAATGGCTGATCGTATGACAGCTCTTGTTCAAGGCGGCAAGAAGAGGAAGACAACTGCTACTTCAGGATCTTCGAGTATGAGCACTCCAAGCCTGAGTGTTTCCACCCCTACTCCTTCTGCTTCGGCTCCTGAGGCTTCTCCTCACCAAGCCACAAACGTGGTTGCTGTTGCTTCTACTATTTCAGTGGCCCCCAGTGGTCAAGTTCAAGCTACTTCTCCTCTTCAACCTTTATTACGTCGCCGACGGCTGGATAAAGGGAAAGAGAAAGTTCCGGAGGGTGCCAACCCAAGAGCTGAGGGACCAAGTGTCCGAACTACTGCTACTCCTACTGATGTTGCTCCAACTTCTGCTGCGATCCCTCAGGAAACATCCATATGGGATCAACAGTTTGATGAGAGGTTTGGGAATTATATCCTATCTGAGGCTGACTGTTCTAAGTTTGGAAATTTGAGTGCTGAAGAATGGTCTCGTTTCAATATGACCTTTGCAAAATATTTTCTTCGAGGTGCCAATCTCGCCTATTTTTTGGCCAAGCACCCGGAGGGACTCTTTTCTGGTTACATTGTAGAACAAAAGGAAACTCGCCAGGTAGCAGCTGCTCAAGAGGCTAGTCTCTCGGATGAGTTGATCCGAGTGAAGAATGAACTGGAGAATCTGAAGGCCGACAAGGGGAATTTGATTAAGGAGAGAGATTCCTTAAAGGTTTCTCAAAAAGCAGCTGAAGTTAAGAAGAAGGAAGCCGAGGAGATTCTGAAGAAAGAACTCCTGGTGCATCAACAGAAATTGGATGAACTAAAATCTGAGGTTGAAAAGTCTGCAGCAACTGCTCGGAAGTTGAGGGAGAAAGCACTTTCCCACAAGAAGAAGGCAGCAACTAACTTCTACAATTGGGGAAAACCAGTGGATGACTCCTTTGTCTCGGCCATCAAACAAGTTCAATTTTTGAACCCTGAATTAGAGTTCAGGGTGGTCGGGGCTCATCCATTTCATGCTGTTCAGGATGGGAAGCTGATCGACCTTGAAACCAGGGCCGAGGTAGATCTGCAGGCAAAAGATCTTTCCAATCCCCTTGAGGAGTTGATTGAGGCGCCAAATTTTGATGATTCAAACGTAGTTTTATCTGATATTGAGGAATGATGTTGAACTTTTTTAATCTTCGCTGTTTTGTTGATCTTCCTTTTGCTTGCTGTTTTCAGAGCGTTTTTATCTTGCTAGTGTTGCAACGACTTGTCTTTATTCTTTTGTTACGCTGAACAATTTGCTATGTCTTTCGATTGCTCGTGTTATTCGACCATCATTTTGAACAAATTAAATCAACTTGCGATTTATGATAATGACATCTTTATTTGACGTGTTATCATTGCTTCTGGTTTCGTTCGTCACGCTTCCAGTGTTTGCCCATAGTAAAATAAGTTTTGAGAATTTACAATTCATTGTGAGTAGAACTTGGATCGCCAACTTTAGCCGAAGTGGGATCCTCGGACCGCGAAATAAGGAAAGTAGTTTCCTGGATTCGGGTGTTCTACAAGTACGTTGCTGAACTCTTGTTAGGAGTTGTACTTCGATTTGGCTCGGTGGCTAGCCGAAGCAAATGAGTCGCGTGTTACTTCACAATGTTCAAACGAGGATTTTGAATAAATTGATGCATTTATTGATAAACAAAAAATGAAGTTGCTCATCTGTTAACAAATTCTTATCAATCTAATTCCTAACCATTGTCACTTAATCTAAGAAAGATGATACTCTTCGCTTATTCGACCTAAGCATTACTGAGCAAGAAATTTACCTATCTATAAAAAGTGAAAACAAAGTATGAGCTTAACTGTAATAAGATCTGAGTTTGGCAACGTTCCATGTGTTACTGATTTCCATGCCCGAGAGAGACTCCAACTTATATGCCCCAGATCCGGATTTAGCCTTTACTCGATATGGTCCTTCCCATTTTGGCTGAAGTTTTCCGACTCCAGCACTTCCTTTGCCAATGTCAACACGACGAAGGAATAAGTCACCAACTTCAAAGCTTCTTGGATGAACCCTTTTGTTGTATTCCCGAGCCTGCCGCTCCTTTATTTTTCTTTCATGGGCTGCTGCATTTTTTCGAACCTCTTCCAATAGAACAAGGTCCTCACTGATCAAATGGTCATTTGTCTCCGAAGGACGTTCAAGTGTCCTGAAGGTAGGAATTCGCTTTTCGATTGGAATGACTGCGTCACAGCCGTATGTCAAACGAAAAGGAGTTTCACCAGTGGACGAGTGTATTGTTGTCCTGTGTGACCATAGGACACTCGGAAGTTTTTCTGCCCAAGTGCCGGCAGCATTTCCGAGCTTCTTTTTTATCTCATCCAAGATGGTTCTGTTGGCCGCTTCGGCTAAACCATTTGTTTGTGGATGTTCAACAGAGCTAAAACAGTGAGTGATGTTTAGGTCGGCTGCTAATTGTTGGAAGTGAGATGCTGCAAACTGTGATCCATTGTCTGTGACTATCGCATGTGGAACTCCGAATCGAGAAATTACTTCTTTGACGAAGAAAGACTGAATCCGAGCTGTTGAGATTGTTGCTAATGGCATTGCTTCGATCCACTTGGTGAAGTAATCAATCGCTACTATTGCAAACTTAAATTGGCCTGGTGCAGTGGGGAATTTTCCGATGATGTCCATGCCCCATTGGTAAAAGGGCCAAGAGTGCAACTCTTCAGCAGGTTTTTGATAGATGTCACTATGAAATTTGCACTGAGTACATTTCTTGACATGTTCAATAGCATCTTTCTGCAGAGTAGGCCAAAAATAGCCCGCTCGGATTACTTTTCTTGCCAAGGACTTTCCTCCCATGTGGTGACTACAAATTCCCCCATGAATCTCCTCCAATATTTCCTCAGCTTGGGATGGGTTGACACATCTGAGCATGGGAGTTCCAAAGCCTCTCTTGTATAGGATTCCATTTAGAACTGTGTACTGAGCGGCCTTTTTAACCAATTTTCGAGCCTCAGACTGATCTTGGGGGATGAACCCATGTTGCAAATAAGTAAGAATTGGGTCCATCCATGACTGAGATAATGAGACCGTTAGAATGACACTAGGTCGGGGAATGGTTTCCTGTATCAGCGTTTTGTTATTTTCCGACCCTTTTGTACTTGCCAATTTGGATAGAATGTCGGCTCTGGAATTTGAATCTCTCGGCACATGTGAAATGTTAAATTCGGAAAAGTTTGAGATGATTCGCTTTACCTCTTCAAGATATTTTTGTAAAATGGGCTCCTTTGCCAAGTACTGACCTTTGATCTGAGAAACTATCAGTTGTGAATCGCTGAAAACTGATACTTGCTCTGCTCCGAACTCATGAACCATCTTGAGGCCTGCAAGAACTGCCTCGTATTCTGCTTGATTGTTCGATGTTTGGAATTCAAATTTCAGTGACTATTCCATGCACAATCCCTCGGGGTTCTCAATGATGACTCCAGCCCTTGCGCCTTTTCTGTTGCTTGATCCGTCCACATAAACTGACCAAAGATTTTGATAGTTGTCCGAAGGGATATCAGTGAAGTCAGTAACAAAATCAGCAAGCACTTGAGATTTCATTGCTTTCCTTGGCTCGTAGGTAATGTCGAATTCAGAAAGTTCGACAGACCATGAGACCATTCTGCCGGCTAGGTCGGGTTTGTGAAGAACTTGCCTGAGAGGTTGAGCGGTTCTTACCAATATTCTATGTGCCTGAAAATACTGTCTCAATCTCCGAGCTGATGTGACCAAACAATATGCAAGTTTTTCCAGCTTCTGATACCTCAATTCCGATCCTTGAAGGGCTCGGCTAACGAAATATATTGGAGCTTCAGTTCCTGAATTATCTCGTACCAAAACCGAACTAACCGCCGCTTCGGCTATTGACATGTATAGAATGAGGTTCTCGCCGGGAAGAGGACTGTGGAGGACCGGTGGGCTGGAAAGATACTCTTTTAACTGAATAAAAGCTTGCTCACATTGTTCGTCCCAAAGGAAATCCTTGTTTTTCCTAAGGAGCTGGTACCACGGCAAGGCTTTCCGAGCGGCATGGGACAGGAACCTGGAGAGTGCCGCCACTCGGCCTGTGAGTTGTTGAACTTCTTTAAGATTAGCTGGGCTCCTCATGTCTAGGATTGCTTTGCATTTATCAGGATTGGCCTCAATTCCTCTCTCGGTTAACATAAAACCGAGGAAAGAACCGGCTGGGACTCCGAAAACACACTTCTCCGGATTCAACCTCATGGAGTATTTTCTCACTCGGTCAAGTATTATTGTGAGGTCTTTGGTATGATTTTCTTGCTGTCTACTTTTTGCAATGATGTCATCTTTGTACACCTCCATGTTCGAGCCGATCATACCTTGAAAAATCTTGTTCATCATCCTCTGATAAGTAGCTCCCGCGTTTTTCAACCCAAAGGGCATAACATTGTAACATTAAGTTGCCCTATCGGTGATAAATGCAGTTTTGTCCTGGTCGGCAGGGAACATTGGAATCTGGTTGTAGCTAGAGTAAGCATCCATAAATGATAAGAGTTGGTAACCAGCTGAACTGTCGACGAGTTTGTCAATAACAGGGAGTGGGTATTGATCTTTGGGACAAACTTTGTTCAAGTCTGTGTAGTCAACACACATTCTCCACTTTCTATTGGGTTTTTTGACTAAGACGGTGTTAGCTAACCAGTCTGTATAGTCAATTTCCCTAATGAAACCCGCTCGGAGTAGTTCAGCGACTTTTTCCTCAATTGCTACGGCCTTTTCCGCACTAACTTTCCTTTTGCGCTGTGCCACTGGTTTCGACCCCGGAATGATGCTTAACTTGTGACAAATAAAATTGGGGTCGATTCCTGGCATATCGGCTGATGTCCAAGCGAACAAATCTTTATTCGCGATTAATAGTGCGACCAATTCTTTTTTAACACATGCGGGCAAATCAGAACCGATTTTCACTTGCCTGAGGGGGTCGTCAGATAGTGTCAAGAACTCCCATTGTCCCTTTGGGGTCGGTCTATTTCTGTCGGATTGATCTCGCATATCCAAGTCCGCCAGGTTAACATTTCCCTTTCCCAAAGAAACTCTTTCCAGATTGCTCGGATCCTTGCTTTTCACCTTCCCCAGGCTGGCATTGTAACATTTCCTTGCTGCATCCTGTTCGGCTTTGAACAGTTACCACTCTGTCATCAGTTCCGACGAATTTCATAGCCAAATGAACCGTTGATACAACTGCCCCAAATGCTTGCAAAGAAGTTCTCCCCAGTATGGCACTATATGCTGCTGGACAGTCAACCACCAAAAACTTGACTATCTCGGTTCTAGCCGAAGGTTGTTGTCCGAGAGTTACAGGAAGTTGGATGTAGCCCTTCGGCTCAACGGTGTCTCCGGTAAAACCAATTAGCTCTCCCTCAAAGGGAGTGAGATTACACTCTCTGAGTTTTAAAGCTTTGAACAATGGGAAGAACATTATATCCGCCGAGCTACCTTGATCAATAAAAACTCGTTTTACCTCGTAATTGCCAATCAGAACAGTTATTACCATGGGGTCGTTATGGCCCGGAAGGATTCCTTCCAAATCTTCGTCGTCAAAAATGATGGGAATGTTTTTTGTTGATCTTTTGGCAATCGGTTTCTGGCTAACTGCCAAGATTTGGTTGATGTACTTCTTCCTGTCAGCTTTCTTCTCTCCTCCTCCGGCAAAACCTCCTGCAATAGTGTTGACCAAGAATTCATTTTTGCTAGCGTTTGTGTCAGGTACTGGAGCGGATTCAGTTTTCTGTCTTCCTGCGTTTCTATCATCTGGTGACCTACTTCTCTGGCATTTAGATTTTACTAGGGATTGAGATCTGTTTCTACTTCTTCGGCCAGCTGCATCTCTGATGTATTGCTGTAACTTGCCATCTCTGATCATCTCCTCGATCAGATCTCGCAGCCAAATGCATTCGTCGGTGGTATGGCCATAGCCCCTGTGGAAGTCACAGTATTTCGACCTATCACGCTGGGCGCCCTTTCGTAAAGACGGCGGTCTTTGGGCAGAGCGTAAGTCAGTCTGCATAGTTTCCCTTAAAATCTGACTCCTCGGAACCGTCAGAGGAGTGTAATATTGAAACTTATTCCTCGGGGGAACCCGTCGGTCCCGATCATTTCTATCTCTGTCTTGTTTTCCACCGAAACGTTCGTCACGTTTTTGTTTGTTCTGTCCTTGGGGATCGGCTCGTTGTCTATCTTCTCTGAACTTCTGTCCCTTGTGAAACTCCTCCAAATTGATGAACTTATCCGACCGTTGTCTCAACTCGGCCATATCCCTTGGAGGTTTACCAATCAGAGATTTTCTGAAATCTCCAGACAGCAAACCTTGTGTGAATAGTAGCACTGCTACTCCTGGCTCTAACCGTGGGACGGAACTTGCTTCCGCGTGGAAGCGCGATAAGTAATCTTTCAGTGGTTCATCCGGCCTTTGTGTAACAGATGCCAAGGTATGATCGGATTTGGGTTGAATGCAACTAGCAGTATATCTGTTAAGAAATACACGCTTCATTTCCTCCCAGGAATTAATGAAGTTAGGAGGGAGGGACGAATACCACCTTAGAACCGAGGGCTCGAGTGTCATTGAAAACGCTCGGCATTTCATTTGTTCACCGCCCCCATAATAATTCATTGCCCCTTCATAAGACACAATGTGGTCCACTGGGTCAGTTAGACCGTTATAATGTGGCATATTAGAGGGGCCCAAGTATCCTTGAGGGGTATCAAATGCCATTATATATTGAGTGAAAGGATGACCAGGGTGGAAACTGTCCTGATCTTGATTTGTGGAGGGGTTAACATGAAAATTTGGTGGGGGTAGTTGCATTATTGGTGCTGGTTGTGGGTCCATGGTTGGTTGGTTTTGTGGTGGAATAGAGGTTGATTGATTTTGAGCAAATCTCGCCATAACTTGTTGCTGAAGGTCGGCAATAGCACGTCCTTGTTGTTCAATTAAAGTGGTATGCCTATTAAGAATATTGATCATCTCTTGTTCCCGAGCCCGAGCGGAGGCAGTAGTTGCATAGGACCTGCTGATGGAATGGCTATGACGAGAGTTTCCCGGAGCCGATCTACCTGGATTCAATCTGGTTCTAGGTGTTGTACTTATATGATCAGGGTTATGTGGGATAGGAGGGGTACGTTGGGTGTTTCGCCCATGGTGTGCTCGGGTTCCAGTGGTCCTAGAAGTGTTTCGTGTGGTAGGGGCTGTGCTACTTGAATCACCATGGGTAGAGGGAGGTGGTGTTGGAGGAGGTGGTGGTGGTGGTGGAGGCTGTATGGTACGTAAAACCTGAAGGGGTTGGGGATTGCTCCCAGCCCTAGGATGGGAAGATTGTGGTGTTTGGGGGTGCGGAGCATGAGTTCCACTACGATTTTGGCTTTGGTTTGGCGATGGTTGGCCTTGCGAATGGTTTTGTGGCTAGGGGTTATTCCCAGGTCCAGAATGAGATCTTCGTGGTGGTTGCCCATTATTTCCACGATTATGGTTGAGGACATCACGCAGATCGCCCGCAGAATAAGGCTGTGGCTCATTATAATTAGCATTCCTGGGCCTGCCATGGGTGCGTGTGATGCGTTCACGGAGATCACCTACCTGACTTCTGGTAGTGACCATGGTGGTGGTGGGAATGATTTGTTATTCAGTCCCCACAGACGGCGCCAATGTCGTGTCCTTAACCAAGATCAACCTTAAAGCTATGGAAGAGCTTTGAAGAATGATCTCAGCCAAGATATTAATGTAGGACTCTTTAGGATTTCTGAATATCCAGTTGGGATAATCAGGATCTCCCTAGTCAACAATGTGTGTGCTAGTGTCAACTTAGGGATGAGAAGACGTACCTTAGCCCCTATAGCCTGGTGGTTCTTATAGGGGATTACCTGTGTACTGTGGGCCATCTTGATAAGGCTTCTAAAGAGGAAGAATTCAACTAGGATTTGTATAGGATACGATAAGATAATATCCATAAACCCTGTAAGTGATAAACTCTATCCAATGCTGTTTTATCTAACCAAGAGTCATGGGAATCTAGGAGTAGTTACGGCTAGATGAGGCTGTAAACGGTAAGGATCAGATTGAGAATCCTGTGCTCGGTGGTAACCTCATCAGTGCGTACCCTACACATAACAACCGAGTTTGCTCGGTGTAAGTGTCTGACCGTTTACCCTGTTTTAGTATCATACCAATCGTAGCAATGAGGCTTCGGTCGGTCAACGCTCGGTTTACTACAAGTCCACTACACTACCTATATGGTTAATGGTAACACCGTCGAAAAGCCTATGGTTGAGTGGACGGAGGAGGAGGAACGTAGAGTCCAATACGACTTGAAAGCGAAAAATATTATAACATCTGCTTTGAGCTATGATGAGTTTTTCAGGATATCAACATGCGAGACAGCACAACAGATGTGGGATACGCTGGAAGTCACGCATGAAGGTACAACGGAAGTAAAGAGGTCAAGGATCAATACGTTGACTGGTGAATATGAGCTATTCAGGATGAAAGATGGAGAATCAATTCAAGAGATCCAAAAGCGCTTCACAATGATTGTTAACCAACTGACGACATTGGGGAAGAAGTTCACCAATGAGGATCTCATCAACATAGTTTTAAGGTGTTTGGGAAGAGATTGGCAACCCAAGGTGACGGCAATTGCTGAATCAAGAAATCTCTCAACAATGACGCTGGCAACTCTGTTTGGAAAATTACAAGAACACGAAAGTGAACTAAAAAGGTTGGCTCAGCATGAAGAAGAGAACAAGAAAGTTAAAAGTTTGGCATTCAAGGCTGAAGCACCTGCACCAGATAGTGACTCGGACAAAGAATTATTGAATGCTGAACACATGAGTCTATTGGTGAAAAAGTTCGGGAAATTCCTGAGAAAGAAAAATTTCAACAAGAGAGACAACAATAAAAGTGGAGGCTCAACCATCACATGTCATGAGTGTGGCAAGCCTGGTCACATTAGAGCAGACCGCTATCAATTGAAAAAGAAAGAGAATTCAGAAAAAGGCACCTCAAGTTCAAAGAAGGGAAAGCAAGCATACTTGGCGTGGCTGGACAATGATGGAAGTTCGGATGAGGATTCAGACGAACAAGAGGAGACTGCCAACCTATGCTTGATGGCTCACGACAAAGAGGTAACTACTGAACTTAACTTTTCTTATGATGAATTGCAAGAAGCATTTGAAGAGTTACATGAGGAATCGATGAGGTTATCCTTATTGGTTTCTCTAGAAAAGAAAAATTCAGCTTCCATTTTAGAAAAGTATAAAGAACTTACTAAGGAAAATGATTTTTTGAAAAATCAAAATAAGGAGCTGAATTTGACTTTAAAAAATTCTTCAAACACTTCGTGTAATGACATTAAACTTAAAGCTAGTTCTTCTTCTTGTAAATTCTGCAAGGACTTGGTTAAAGAAGTTGAAGATTTAAAAGAAACCCTTGCTAAATTTACAAAAGGTAGAAATACTTTAAATTTAATGTTAGGTAGACAAAAATGTTTCTTTAATAGAGCGGGTTTAGGATATCAACCCGGAAGACATCAAAAGAAACTAAGTACCATTTTTGTCCCTGCCAGTAATCATAAGAAACCTCTTATTATATGTCATATTTGTGGTAAAAAGGGCCATGGTGCACATGAATGCATACACCGAAAAGTGAAGTTCGTTAAACCGAACAATGAAGCTAGAAGGTGGCATGATTTAAACTATGGCTATACTAACACTCAAGGACCCAAAAAGATATGGGTACCTAAAAAGAAACCTTGAATTCTTTGCTTGTAGGTTACTCCAGAAGGAAGGAAGGCATGGTGGTACTTGGACAGCGGATGCTCAAAACATATGACTGGAGATAAATCCAAATTCTCGCATCTCGTGCCTAAGGACCAAGGACATGTGACTTTCGGAGATAACAATCAAGGAAAGATTATCGGAATCGGTAAAATTGGTACACCTCCTAACCCTTGCATTGAAAATGTTTTACATGTTGAGGGCCTAAAGCACAATTTGCTAAGCATTAGTCAATTGTGTGATAAGGGCAATAGGGTTATATTTGATTCTGATAGATGTATTATCGAGGGAAAAATTGATAATCTTATTAAGCAAATTGCTCGCAGGATAAACAATGTTTATGTTATTGATTTTGATTCAATTCCCTCAAATGATGCCAAATGTTTATTATCTAAAGAGGATGAATCGTGGCTGTGGCATCGTAGAATAGGTCACATCCACATGGCTCATTTAAATAAAATTTCTTCTAAAAACTTAGTAGTTGGTTTGCAAAGCAAAATTTTTCTTTTTCTGAAAATTGTGATCCTTGTTCAAAATCAAAACTCACAAGGGCTACTTTTCTGTCTAAAAATCTTGTTTCAACTCAAAGGCCCTTGGAACTTTTACATATGGATCTTTTTGGACCGTGTCAAACTAAAAGCTTTGGTGGCAACTATTATTGTTTAGTTATTGTGGATGACTATTCTAGGTATACATGGACGCTTTTTATTACTCATAAAAATGACGCATTTCATGAATTTAAAAAGCTAGCCAAGATTATTCAAAACCAATTGCATTTAAGCATTGCATCCATTAAAACTGATCATGGTGGAGAATTTGAAAATCATCTTTTTGAAAAGTTCTGCGAAAAACATGGAGTTAAGCATTATTTTTCCGTTCCAAGGACTCTAGAGAAAAATGGAGTTGTGGAGAGGAAAAATCGTTCATTAAAATAGCTTTCTAGAACAATGCTTAATGACATGAATTTGCCTGCATATTTTTGGGCCGATGCAGTTAGTACAGCATGTTATGTTATGAACCGTGTTTTGATTAGGCCTATTTTAAAGAAAACCCCTTATGAGCTGTACAAGGGGAGAAAACCAAATATTTCCCATCTTCGAGTTTTTGGATGTAAATGTTTTGTGCATAATAATGGTAGAGAAAATCTAGGAAGTTTTGAGGCTAGAGCTGATGAGGGTATATTCCTTGGATATTCTGCTTCGAGCAAAGCTTATAGGATATACAATAAATCTCGTAATACTATTGAAGAATCTATTCATGTATCATTTGACGAATCCGATCCCAGAAGGTTGGGAAAGGTATCTGTTAATGACATTTCAGGTATTCTTGGAGATTTATTCGTTAATGAGGATGAGGAGCCAAATGCCAAAAAGAAAGAGCATTCCAAAAGCAATGGAAATTCAGTTGAAAGTGTTGAGGAGAAAAATAAAGAACAATCCATGGAACTCAACACTGATTTGCCTAAGGAATGGAGAACATCAAGGCACCATCCTATAGATCAGATTATCGGGGATATCTCAAAAGGTGTAAGTACTCGCAACTCTATTAGCAATCTGTGTAACTTCTTTGCATTTGTTTCTCAAGTAGAGCCAAAGAATTATTCTGAGGCTATGCTTGATGAGCATTGGCTTTTGGCAATGCAAGAGGAATTAAACCAGTTCGAAAGAAATCAGGTGTGGGAACTTGTTCCTAGGCCTGAGTCTCATCCGATTATTGGAACTAAGTGGATTTATAAAAATAAACTTGATGAGGCTGGTTTAATTGTTCGAAACAAATCTAGGCTAGTTGCACAAGGTTACAATCAGGAAGAGGGGATAGATTATGAGGTAACATTTGCCCCTGTTGCTAGGTTGGAAGCCATAAGACTGCTATTAGCATTTGCATGTATTCTAGATTTTAAATTATATCAAATGGACGTAAAGAGTGTCTTTCTTAATGGTTTTATAAATGAAGAAGTTTATGTGTGTCAACCTCCTGGCTTTGAAAGTTATGAACACCCTGATTATGTTTATAAATTGAAAAAGGCTTTGTACGGTCTAAAACAAGCTCCTAGAGCGTGGTACGACCGTCTTAGCAAATTTTTGTTGGAAAATAACTTTGAAAGAGGGAAGGTTGATAACACACTTTTTATCAAAAAGAAAGGAAAGGACATTCTTTTAGTTCAGATTTATGTTGATGATATTATTTTCGGTGCTACTAATGAAATCCTTTGCAAGGAATTTTCTAGTATGATGCAGGAAGAGTTCGAAATGTCTATGATGGGTGAGCTGAACTTTTTCCTGGGATTACAAATAAAGCAAGCAAAGGACGGAATATTTATTAGTCAAACCAAATACTGCAAAGAATTACTGAAAAGATTTGGCATGGATAAGGCCAAGGCAGTAGCGACACCGATAAGCACATCATGTTACTTGGACAAAGACGAAGGAGGTAAATCCGTAGAAATCACAAAGTATCGAGGTATTATCGGATCCCTTCTATATTTAACGGCAAGTAGGCCGGATATAATGTTTAGTGTGTGTCTTTGTGCCCGGTTCCAGTCGAATCCAAAAGAAACGCACATGGTTGCTGCCAAGCGAATTATGAAATACTTGTCTGGCACAACTGATATGGGTTTATGGTACCCCAAAGATTCTTCGTGTAATCTTGTTGGGTATTCTGATTCTGACTTTGCTGGTTGCAAAGTAGATAGAAAAAGCACTAGAGGCACTTGTCATCTTCTTGGCAATTCATTGGTATCATGGGCTAGTAAGAAACAGTCTAGTGTTGCCCTATCTACAGTTGAGGCTGAATATGTAGCCGCGGGTAGTTGTTGCGCCCAGATTTTATGGTTAAAACAACAACTCCTAGACTTTGGTGTAAGTCTAGATCACATTCCTATTAAATGTGATAATACCAGTGCTATTTCTATTACCAAAAACCCAGTGCAACATTCTCGCACGAAGCATATAGAGATTCGACACCATTTTATTTGTGATCATATTCAGAAGTGTCGTGTCCTTAGCCAAGGTCAACCTTAAAGCTATGGAAGAGCCTTGAAGAATGATCCCCGCCAAGATGTTAATGTAGGACTTTTTAGAATTTCTGAATATCCAGTTGGGATAAACAGGTTCTCCCTAGTCAACAATGTGTGTGCTAGTGTCAACTTAGGGATGTGAAGACGTACCTTTGCCCCTATAGCATGGTGGTTCTTATAGGGGATTACCTGTGTGGGTTGTGCCGTCTTGATAAGCTTCCTGAAGAGTTAGAAGGCAAATAGGACTCGTTAAGGATATGATAAGATCATATCCATAAATCCTCTAAATGATAAACATTATCCAAGGCTGTTTTATCTAGCCAAGAGTCGTGGGAATCTAGGAGTGGTTACGGCTTTGATGAGGCTGTAAACGATAAGGATCAGATTGAGAGTCCTGTGCTCGGTATTAACCTCATCAGTACGTGACCTACATGTAGAAACCCAGTTTGCTCGGTATAAGGTCCGATCGTCGGGCCTGTATCAGTATCGTACTTAGTAGGAGTCATGAGGCTTTCGGTCGGTCGACGCTCGGTCTACTACAAGTCCACTAAAAGAAGGGTGATTGCATTATTGAGTATGTTGATACTTTGCGGCAGTTAGCTGATATCTTTACGAAACCGCTTCCAAAAGAAAATTTCTTTTTTATTCGTAGAGAAATTGGTTTAACTTCTGCCTCTCACCTCTTTTGAATATGTGAATCTTTTATCTCTCATGTTATTATTGACGCATCTCCTTAGTGTTTCAGGGGGAGATTACACATCTTTTTGATGATTACAAAAGGGGGAGAGAGATTCTGATATTGGCTAATATATTTGTCTAATACATTCAAGGGGAGATACTCTGAAGGATGATATTCTGATATCATAATATATGTTTTTTAAGCATTCATACAGGGGGAGAAAAATTAATCCATTATATTGCCTGTATTTAGTGATACTAAGGAAGGTTTTATTATTATATATCTATTTCTGCTTGTATAACACTTGTGATGCAGATAATAAAAGAGCATATCAGAATGGTTGTTTGTCATCATCAAAAAGGGGGAGTGTTGGAAGTCACGCTGGTTGGAAGGCATGCTTCAAACTCTCTATGGACTTCAAAGTAATGCAAATATATGTTTTGATGATAACAAGCCAACTCAAGTTCAAGCTCACAAGTGCAAGTCAAGTCTCAAGATTGAAGACTCAAGCAAGCCTAGAATAGAAACCTTCTCCTTAGATCAAATGTAAGGTAATGAAGTTGTAGTTTACTTAGAAGTTACAAAGCCAACATAGTTTTTCATTTTAGAAGAAAACGTGTTTTCTGCATATAAAATGTTTTTCTGCATTTAACCTTAGTGAAAATACTTGATGTTACAAAACTCTGCATATTTATATGACTGCAAAGGAGATTAATCGATTATCTCTCAAAGTAATCGATTAACTCAGTTGCATCAGAGAAGCTGTAAACGATTAATTGAATTTTGTTAATCAGTTACTTTCTTATGAAAGTAATCGATTACATCAGTCAAGTAATCGATTATATTTGTTGCATCATATATTTTTCAGAGGCTTAGTAATCGATTACAAGTCTTGTAGTAATCGATTACATGATGTTGCATCATATGCAAACCAGAGGCTTAATAATCGATTAACTCATTAGTGTAATCGATTATCATAGTTGCATCATATAATGAACAGGAGTGATGTAATCGATTAACTATTCTTAGCCTAATCGATTACATGTTTTTCAAATGTATTTAAGAATTTCTATTTTTGTAGAAATAATCGATTATTCCCTAAAGTAATCGATTACTTCTTGATTTTCTGAAAAACATGTCAGAATCATTTTTATTATTTCCTGATTTGTTTTTATATAAAAGATTCTGATATATTTTATAAAATTCGAAAATGATTTTAATTTTGAATTATTTCCTTTTTGGTTTTAAGAATCAAATCTTTATTTTATTTCGAAAATCGTTTTCATTTTATTTTGATTTTAAAACTTATTACAAATCTTTTATTATTCTATTTTGATTTTGTTTTATTAATTCAAAATCGTTTTTGATTCAAAAGAGTTTCTTTTTAAATAAGATCACTCCAACATTTCAACAAGTTTTTTCACGTTCAGTGATTTTTATTATTCATTCATTCTCAGGTTCTTCATCTTCTTCTTCTTTAAGAGTTCTAGTTTTCATTGTTCTATTTTTCTAAGAACAAACCTTGTTGGCTGAGTAAATCCTAAGAGAAACTTCTTTTTCATTATCATAAGAGCATATTGTAGAATCCGTGTTGTGAGAACACAAAAAGCTATTGTAATCACTTTCATTGTAATCGTTCTAAACCTTAGTGGTAGGGAGAGAATCCCATAGTTGAACGTTGAGGCGTTCGTAGGGCTAGGAACCCTGCTGTGTGATTGAGGCCCCAAGCGAACGGAGGTTCCTAGTAGTTTGCGTGGTGCTCTTGGTTGTAATAGGGTGCTGCTCTATTGCTTGGTTATAAGAACTCTCAGGCGGGTCGCTTGGGGACTGGACTAGGCCTTTCGACGGGAAGGCTGAACCAGTATAAAAATCACCGGTGCAAGCTTTTCTATCCCTCTCTCTTTTACTTTCCGCATATTTATTCTTTTACGTTTCCGCGCTACTCGATTATTATATTATTTCTATCGTTTTCGCGATCCATTACGAATGTTTAATCTCTCCATCTCAAATCATTTTTTTTAATTTATTACGAATTTTTCAATACATAATAAAACTCGATTCACCCCCCCTCTCGAGATTTTGAGGCCAAAACCAACACATATTGTTTCTCTGGCCTCCACCACCCACAAATTTGGCTTGCTCCTCAATGGTAGCCGGTGCCTTCCCCACATCTGGTGCGCAATCTCCATTTTGGTGATTTCCTCCACAAAATCACACACCAGAGTGTTGACTGCAGCCACTTGTGTCTGAGCCATCTTCTTACTAAATTCAGAAATTTGTTGCTGTAGCTCCTTGTTTTGTTGAATGATTGTCTGGACTTGACTTGAGCCCAGATCAGAGTTCTTCAGAATCACCTTGTCAGAAACAGCATGACTGCTGTTGTAGGCCATTGTCTCAATTATCTCCTTTGCCTCTTCAACAGTCTTCTTGAGGAGGGAACCACCAGCTGCTGCATCTATCATTATCCTGTGTGACATTCTCAGCCCAAAGTAGAATAACCGGATTTGCATCCAGTCTGGAATTGCATGTGTGGGGCACCTCTTCAGCAACTGATTGTACCGATCCCATGCCTCATGCAAGTGTTCACCTTCCTCTTGCATGAAGGAGTTGACATCTTGGCGTAGCTTGGCTTGCTTCCCCGCTGGAAAGAACTTGTCTATGAATTTCTTGACAAGCACATCCCAGCTGGAAAGACTTCCGGGGGGCTGATTCTTCATCCACTGGTAGGCCTGTTCCCTCAAAGAGAGAGAGGAAACATCCTCATCCTTATCACCTCCTCTGACGCACCCTCGATCTTGAAGAAATCGAGCATGTTCAGGAAGTTGGCTACATGCTCCGTCGGGTCTTGATTTGGTGCACCCGAGAATTGATCCTGCTTGATAAGATGGATGTACTGGGGATCAATCTCGAATGATGCTGCAGTGATCTCTGGCCGGACAATACTGGACATGCACACATCCGGGTCCATGACGGCATAGTCAGCTAGTGTCTTCCTAGGAGAGGGTGTGGTGCCTTGTGTAGCTCGTTCAACCATCTTCCTTTCTTGTTCCTTCCTTTCTTTCTTTGCTTGCTTTTTCCTCCTCTTTGCACTCAACTTCACGTCAGGGTCAAAATGCAACACCTCACGGTTTCCTGAAGAACGCAAAAGCATAAAAGAGGGTTAAGCAGCACCCGTCAACAAAAGAAAAAAAATAAAAAAAATGAAAAATGAAATCAATAAAAAAAAAATTCTACTATAAATTACTACAAAGTACCAAAAATAAATTAAATAAATTCTAGTACCCGGCAACGGTGCCAAAAACTTGATCACTCTCTAGCAAGTATACTAGATCGCAAAGTAATATAGTCGGTTAAGACCAGATATCGTTCCCACAGGGACTACGAATTATTTAACTTATTCCTACCTAAGAGTAATTAAAAGTAAAATCTATTAAAATTCAGAATTAAATAAATTAATTAAGAGGATATTTTGCTGCTGGAAAATGAATAAAAACAAGTAATAATGGGTGAATGGTGGTTAGGAACTAGTTTCATTGAATATTTCGTTTATTTATTATAAATCAATGTTTTCCATTTAAATCAAGAACTAATTCAGAAAATTAGTAATTTCCACATTCCTCTAATGAAATTACTGTTTATTATTCAATTTGTTAAATCCTAATTCCTTAGAAAATTAATCTATTGAATAACCATGATTAAGAACAGTGAATTATGAAGAGTTATATAAAAATCCAAAAGTATTCCTACAAGTTGAATCATTATATTGTTTAATTGCATGGCCTATTTTAAATCCTAATTTTCCAATTCAGATCTAAAAATCCATAACATGAATTGATCAACTTCATGCATAACAATAAAAACACAATTAAACACTTGATTTAAAAACTGAAAAACATTAATTTATATAAATAAACTACATAATCAAATCCACCATGTTCCTAACACAAGAGGGTTTAGTTACACATCATAGAGAAGAAGAACAAATAAGAACAGAAGTAATTCATTCCTAAATTACCAATAATCCTTGATCTGAATCTTCAGCCTTCAATGGATTCCTCCTCCGAATGCTCTCCAGAGAATGTAATCTCCCTCCAACTTTGATCCTAATCTCTAATGATGACTGATTATGACTCTCTAATCTCTGCCTAAAAACTAATACTAATCCTAAAATAAATAGATAAAAGTCTAATCTTATCAAAATCCTTCACAATTGCTCAGAATTAGGCCCAATTGGGCTTTCTCGTACACCGCGCGCCTGGGCGTGCAGACCAGCACGCCTGGGCGCGCTATATCTGATGCCCTTAATTCACCGCTGCACGCGCGCCATTCCCGCGCCTGGGCGTGCTCAGGAATTTTCGACTCCGTTTCTCTCCGTTCTTGTGCCATTTTCAAGGTCTTCTTATGCTCTTCTTAGCTCCAATAATATTTTCTCCAAATAAAGCTCGAAAACACCTGAAACATACCCAAAACAGATCAAAACATTCAAAGGATTCTAATAAACTAAAATTCCTAAAACTAATACAAAATACCTATATTTACAAGAGAAACAAGCTAAAACCCAAGCAAAAGGAAATGAAATTAAGCCTTAAAACATCATATATTAGACCCAAATCAGAGGTTATGACTTCAATCGGACCGTCGTCTTTGAGGCTTTTCCATTGGGCACCACCGTCCATCACCATACCACCTTAGCTTGAGCATGTTCCATGGAGTTTAACTTTGTAGTTGCTGCTGTGGTAGCTGCACTTCCAGACCGACTTGGGCTGCCATGGTCTTGAACCGAATCTAAACCGGTTTCCTTATGAGTTTTTGGTATCAAACCAGACCGAACCTTTGCTGGCAGCTTGGAATCAAATCTGAACCGAATCGATCTTCTTTGTTCCTTCAAAAGCTGATTTGAGGGTAAATCCCTAATACCTTTTTAATTACTCTATGTTGTGTTTTAATAATAATACTAATTATAATAGTATTGGTAAAAATTATTTAGTATTAAACTGTTTTGGAAATTAAACTTGTATTATAGTTTTATTGATTTTAATTATGTTGTTATTGATGGTGAATTTAATTGCTTACTTGATTTGTAATAACGTCGAATTAAACGTTATGTCGAATGATGAGTTTTAAAAAGTATTTTTGTTAAAGAGTTAATAGTCACATAAGTCCCCGAAAGATACCTGTGGAATCAGTTAGGTCCCTGAAAGATTTGTGGAATCTCTTAAACCCCTCAATGATCATTTTGGCGTCACATTAGTCCCCCATTCAATTTCGTCAGGATTGACCTGATGTAATTCTACGTGGCACGTTAAATGCTTTGTCGGCCCCAATGCGATGTTGGAATGTTAAGAATGTGCCATGTTTGGACCAACAAAGCATTTACTGTGTCACATAAGATTATGTTAGGTCCCACATTGGGGGACTAATGTGATGCCAAATTGATCTTTGGGGGGTTTAAGAAATTCCACAAATCTTTCAGGGACCTAACTGATTCCAAAATGATCTTTGGGGGGTTTAAGAGATTCCACTAATCTTTCAGGGACCTAACTGATTCCAAAGGTATCTTTCGGGGACCTATGTGACTATTAACTCTTTGTTAAATGTGTTGGGTTCCTAAGTTAGTGAGCTGTCGTTTAGCTTGGTTGAGTTGTCCCTGAGCTAAACGATACATCAGTTAATTAAGAATCTGATATAGTCGGCATAATGCTAATTCGAGTTAGAACGTTGAACATTAATTTCAAACTAAAGGGAAGTGTAATTGTTTTAATGTTATAATTGTGATTTGGACTTATTTTTGAATCGAGAACACTTCAATTTAGTTCGGAATTAATAGTGTCAAGCCTATTTTGATTTTGTGGCTTGAAACTAAAACTAATTAACTTTAATGAATTTTTGGTGATTATGTTAGTTTCGAAAGTTAGCGTATTTTCAATAAAAAACTATACTATTTTATTGAGGAGAAGGCAATGATCTTAATTTGAAATCCTATGTTATTTTGGTTTGTAAATTATAATTAAATGATTTCGTGATTTGGAAAACTTACGAAATACTCTACTTTGAAATATGTTAATTATATATTGAGATTTCAAATTGAGTCGTTTTTGGTGCATTAAATTGATTACTATATGGTTTAATAATATAGTTACACTACGAAGGAGCTTTAGGACAAGCACAAGCGATAGCAATGGGCCACGACATGTTTGCGTATCGACATACGAAAAGGAATGTGTTTACGAAAAGTTAAGAGTTAAAGCATTTAAAGGTAAGAAGGGTTGTGTTACCTCTGCTTAGGGACTAAATTCTGGATAATGTATAGGGATGGTTAAGGGTAGATAGGATTGGATAGAAATAAACCCTAGGGTAGGGCATTTAATTAGATATAAAGGATTTAGGGATTTGATGATAAAACCCACTATGATGATGCTTGAATAATGTTGTGATCTTATCTATTTGTATGTGTTCTACTTGTTTTTATGAAATAAGAGTAAGAAGCAGATGGGCATGATATTTTGTATTGAAATAGGATTTAGGTATTTAATGGGAAATAATTAGTAATAGGAAAGTATGAGTTAGTCATAAAATATGCTAGATTAGTAACCCTAATGACTAAAATCTTGAAGAGAGCAAACATAATAATGTACTGTTCGTTGGAAACCAACAAGGGGCTAACATTCGAGTAGAGGGGGCGGGGTGAATAGGAGATTGAAGCAAGTATATTGATTTTTCGAATTTGTTGAAAAATACTTGAATTTTTGTTCGCCGGTTTGATAGAAATGCCGAGCTGCGGCTGAGCAGACGTCGGTTAATCGATTAACCAATTCAATTAACGAAATGGTTAAGTTATTAACCAAGCTGCTGCACATTGTAGCACGGTTTTTACAACTTAAAAAACGTGATGAGTACGAATCCAAGGCAGTGAGCTTGGATTTGCCGATTAACTACTCGGTTATATTCAAATCAGCACCAAACCAGAAATTGAGAAATGAAAAGAATAGATATGCAGCAAGCATGAAAATAAAAGAGACACCAGAGTTTTATACTTAGAGAGATTTTCAATTAATCAAATCAAATTGGATACACGGGTTTTACAAGTGACCCACACTATACCCCAGGATTTACAATAGACACACTATAAACCTATCCTGTTCGAGAGTGTACCAAACTCAGTACCAATTTGATATTGATTTTGCTGAAGCCCACTTTCAGCACTGCACAACCGAAGCTTCTTGACCAACAAGAACCCGCTTCGAAAAACAGAGTACAGAGATGAGATGAGGTTGGCCCCAATCTAAACACTCATTGATTTTTGGTTTTGAAAGTTTGGAATTCAAGTGAGTAAACGGTTAGTGGGGAATGTCAGAGAGGATTGAAACAAAGTTTCAAGTATGAAAGTTTTTCACTCTCTGTTTTTCAGAAAATAATGACCGTTGTGATTTGGGAGAAAATATTGAAAATTGAATTTTGCTTGCAAGTTTCGTGTGTGTATGTTTCTGTTGGAGAGGAACCTCTTTTATACTCCCTCTCTAATCTCTTGAGAAAAGAGAGAGAAAGAGGACCTACGGAAATCGTAGGTTGTTTCCGCTCCAACGGAAATAATTACGTCAAATCACTTAGTACTTTGGTCATTCCCGCTTAAACCATTGGTTAAACTCAATTTGAATTTTAAACTTAGAAAAGCACGTGAGTTTAAACTTATGACACCTACCCAACACTTAAAATAATTTTATAAAGGTTGAAGACCGAAGTTGAGTGGAGTCGAAGAGTGCTGTTGATTTGAAGATGATGAACAGTAAAGCCGAGCTTGATTTCGTTTGAACTTTGGGGATGAGATGGCCAGGCAACTTAACTGAGTTGATTGATGCCGAGCAATATTGCCGAGCTGGTCTGATACTTAGTAACATATCCAGAACCGATCTGATGTCGAGCAACGTTGCTGAGTTGTCCTTTTGCCGAGCAGCTATGCCTTGAGATCAAGATCTCTGATGTGTCGAGCTTGTGCCTAGCTCGAAGTTTGAACTTTGGGTTGAAGATTGATGAAGAAGCTTGGCTGAGCTTGATGATCAACCTTGAACTGGATTTCGAGAACCAAGCTTTGCAAAGTTTGACTAAACCAACTTGAGATCCGAGCAATTCTGGTCTTGAGCAAATTTTTGAGTCGTCTTCCTTAACCCGAGCTTGAGGCTTCTGAACTGGGTTGACCTGATGCCGAGCTTGAGGACTTCCGAGCTTGAAGACTTCTGAACTGAACTAATCTAATTCCGAGCTTGAGGTCTTCTTAACCGAGCTTGAAGTCTTCATTGAGCTTGACAACTTCATCGAGCTTGACATCGATACTGACCTTGAGCTGATCTGATGTTATACTGAGCTCGTCAACTTGATCTAGCTTTGCATCTTCACCGAGCTTGGGAACTTGGATGATTAATCTTCTTGATGAATGGTGTTCCCGAGCTTGACGAAAGTTCAAGCTTCTTCTCTACTGACTGAGTCTGCTTTTGAACAATAGTTGTTGCCGAAATTGACGTCAGTTGACTTAGTCTTTTCTGATCGATAGTGTTGCCGATCTTGAGATCGGCTTGATTGAGTCTGCTCTGAGTGATACCGCAAATTGATCACTTCCGAGTATGCACCGAGCTGATCCATGCCGAGCTGATCCATGAGTGATAGAATCATTTTCATACTTTAAGTTTCAGTCATGTGGTGGTCAATTAACTATCCGACTCTAGATAACCACATGATTTTCATTATAAGTTTTGAAAAATATTATATTTTCTAACCTTGTCATGTTTAGAATCGGAGTACTTGGTACGAAACCAAGGGTCATTCCCTCCCGTTGGGGTAGCAATATCATGCTCTAACCCGTTGGGGTACCTTTCACTTTCCTTAGTCTCGACCTTCGTCCGATTCTAAATATGAAATATATAACTTTTCAAGAAATTGATTTTCATTCCTATAATCACTCAAAGCAAATAAGCAGAGATAATTGTAAATCCAACTATACACTTATATTAGTATTACAAACAACACAACTGATAATATTCCACTATACTAACGTCACAACTATCACAGTTAATAATATTATATTTTACTGACTCACTCTTAAGCTACCCATAACTCAATCTAGAGTTATCACAGCTTAAAGCATGTGTGGCCATATTCCATAGGCCGAGAGTTTGAACCATTGATTTGATACCACTAATGTAACATCCCAACTTTCTAACCTTGATTTATTTATAATAAAAATAGAGAATAATTTTTCGCCAACAAGTTTCAAAAACTTTATTATTTCAAGTGCGGAAGCAAACGTTCATATAACATAAAGTGCGGAAGCAAAACATGGAAGCTTACAACTCATAGTATTCTAAACAACTTAACTCAACAGTTCAAACTAACTTATTCTAATGAAAATAGATTCTGAGTTATTTAAGACACTGACTATAACCCAGAGCATGGTTCTCAAACTCCAACAGTCGGGAAGGGAATCTCATATCCATTGTCGTTCCTACTCCCCCTCTGTGAAACAGGACCTTCATTACCTACACACAAGGGCAGGAAGAGAGTAAGTCATAGCTAATCACGTTAAAACGAATGATATATAACAATGGTTAAAGACGACAAACACAGGTAGTAACAATTCACACAACATGCATATACATATGTCAAACCATTTTAGATCAAGCATTAATCTTATCATTAGTGGCATGATGCATGTCTATCTAGAATCTTTTCCCGGGGCATCACAGTTTGGAGGGAAATGGGTCATCATGAGCTTCCCCCGCTCGACCACTCACGACTTACAGGCTTCCTCCGCCCAGCGTAACGACTTACAGGCTTCCTCCGCCCAGCGTAACTAGTATAAAAGCCTCAACAAACAGGAGCAATCAATGCATGAATGCAACATTGGTTTATTACCAATCATCATTATCGATTCATTATCATCATTCACATCATCTCTGTCCAGGACATAGTCCATCAATCTCATATTTCAATCCATCGATCCCAATAAATATTTTCAGTAATAATCTCATTCTTAACATTTCTTTAATCTTTTCAGAAAAAGGCCATCAGCGGCATAGCCACTTTGCGATGGTTGTAACCAGTTCCATTTTCTTAACTTAATAATTTCAGAAAAGGCCATCAGCAGCATAGCCACTTTGTGATGGTTTTGGGAGTAGGAATTAAGACGTTATTAATCAGTTTTGGTTTATTATTCCATTGGGACACCACTGATGGGTTACTTATCGACCAAATAGATGCAATGCCCATTGGGACTCCCACAGGGTAAAACATCAACCAATGGATATACAAGTTCCGTTGGGACTCCTGTAGGGAAAATATCAACCACTGAATAAACTTCCAGTAGGACTCCTCCAGGGTTATTATCAACCAAACAGATTAAGTTATGACACTGGGTGAAATCCTCATAGTGGTCTTTAGAATTTAGTAATAATCATGTTAAAAGTGTTAAATTCTGATAAATAAAGAAAATAAGTGTTTTATTCAATTTTTCCCAAAAGACTAGAGTAGTTCAGAAAAGACTAGAGTATTTTCACCCAAAAGACTAGAGTAGTTCAGGAAAAACTAGAGTATTTTCACCCAGAAGACTAGAGTAGTTCATAGAAAACTTGAGTCTTTCTGCCCAGAACACTCAAGTCCTTCATAAAACACTCGAGTCTTTTAGCTGGTTCTGCACGAGTTTCACGGTCTTCATACACCAATTCTTGATTCTTACTTCTTTACTCAATTCCATGCAAAAACAGAAGTTAAGGCACATATAATAAACATATTCCAAGTACCAAACACAATCAAATCGGAAGGAAGCATAATCAAATCATAAAGTGAACAACAACATAGAAATTCAACACTCTAACATAGGAGATTCATTTCTACTTCATTTTAAATTCGTGTAACTATCCAGTGAGCATTATTAGGTCCATATAAACTTGTTCCAACCATTAAACCATGGGTTTCTGACCTCCAAGTCACTTTCCCAATTCAAGTTTTATTGCCCATGAACCTCCAATGGTTCCTATGAATTTATCTTGTTAATAATCATTCTAGTGATTAGAAAACTTCTCCCATACCTTAATGAAGCTAAAGGAATGATTGGTTGTGGAAGAAAAGGTCTGAAACTGATTTTGAGCTTCAAAGCTCAATTTTGAACATGTGCAAAAACTGTTGCACTAGCTGCCTTTGGCTACAAATTACATCATGAATAAACCATGAAAAATAACGAACGAAGTTAGCTTAAGCAACTAGGAAGTACTAAATTTAATTAGAAACAAGTTTGGAATGAAGAGGGTTCCTGAGTTTACAAAACCAATTCAAGAAAGATAGGTAGTTGAAGTTGTTTGTGCTCTGTTTTCAGTTTTGAGTGGCTAACTTTGGAGGCTTATAACTTTTTCTACAGAGACTCAAATTTCGTGGTTCTTGTTGCTATTTCAAGATTGGAAATAGAACTAGAAGTGTGTTTTGGTTGCACTCAATTTCATGGTTTGAGGAGGGAGAATCGAGAGCTTAAAATTATCACCAGAAAATAGAGAGATTTTTGGGTTTTTGAGGTTTGAGAGTGTAGATTATGCTCAAATCTCCTCCCAAATGCTTATGTATAGACCCTACTTTACCCTCCTATGAAGTAAGGTCGAGTTCTGAGCTTATGGGCCAAGGAAAATGAGTTTTTAATTCAAAAAGTGTTGAAACCGCCATGAAGTTGCTACTGAGCTGGGAAAAAGACTAGAGTCTTTTCTAAAACACTCGAGTCTTTTTGCCCAGAATACTCGAGTCTTTTTGGCTGAAATGGCCAAAAACTTGAATTTTACTGTTCTTAATTCGTTTCTTTTTCACATAATATTATTCCATTAATACTCTCAACTACATATTTTAAGTTCAAATTCATAATTAATTCTACTTAACATATAATTTCCCAATATCAAATAGTATTCTAATAAAAATACATATATATATTATTATTATTATTATTATTATTATTTCGGGAATAATTCCAGTGGGTGTTACAAGTTGCTTGTGAAAATAAGTGTCTGAGTCTGTGAGTCGAAGTCCTAGATTAGGTGTGTACATTTTGATTTAGAGGGTAGTCTTGTGTTCTAGAGTTTTTATTTTAATTTTGCCTGGGACATGCAAAATACTAAATTTGGGGGAGTGATTTGGGTCCAATATATGATGTTTTGAGCATGAATTAGACTCTCTTTTACTATGGATTTGACTTGTTTCTCTTGTAAATTTAGGACTTTTTGTATAGTTTTTAGGAAGTTGGATAATTTAGAATCCTTTGAACGTTTTGATCCGTTTTGTGTATGTTTCAGGTACTTTCGGAGCTTAATTGAAGAAAATAATTATGGATCTAAAGAGAGGATGAAAAGACCTAGAAAATGGCTCAAGAACGGAGCGAAACGGAGTCGGAAGTAGGCTGGCACGCCCAGGCGTGGAATCCCCACGCCCAAGCGCACGAACCCCGGTCAGCACACACCAATCAGACCTGGTGCGCCCAGGCGCGCGTGTCGCAGAAAGCCCAATTGGGCTGATTTCTGATCAGTTTTGCTTCCTATCAATTGGGATTAGTTTTAGACTTTAAATATAGGTTTGTCTAGGTAGACTTTTCAGAGCCAAATTAGAGGTTAGAATAAAATTAGGATTAGAGAAGAAAGGCTGTTCTACAATTGAGAGCAAGGAGGCAAGGCACAAGGATTAAAGATTGGAAGATTGAAAATCTCTTGGGGGTAAATTAATTATTGTCTATGATTATTAGTTTTTCCTGTTCCTTGTATTTCTTCTCCCAATATGTATAATTGAACCTCTTGTTAGGAATAAGGTGGATTTGTCTGGAGCATAATTTGGCTGTTTATTTATGAATTAATGTTTTTCCTTTCAAATGTTTTTCCTTTCAAATGAACCTTAATTGGAAAATTAGGATTAAGATTAGGCCTTTCAACCAAACAATATAATTATTCAACTCGTAGGGATACTTTTGGGTAATTGTATAACTTTTATAAATTTTACTCACTTAAGGGATTAAGGGGTAAAGTTTAGTAAGAAACATAATTGTTGGAGGGATCTAGCTTTTATTGTTTATAGGGTTTTTGATTTATTGGAAAACATATTTTCATAATTAATAACCTGATCTACAATGAAACCAAGTTCCTAACCTTTTCCATATTTGTTTCTAAATCCTTTTTAGTTTCTGATTTGTTTCATTCTACCTTTTCTCCATTCCTTTCTAAACTCAAAACCCATACAAGTTATACATATTAATCACAATTAGGTGAAAGAAATTAGAAACAATTTTCAATCCCCCGTGGAATGATAATTTACTTACTCTTTATTACTTATGCGATCGGTATACTTGCCGAATTGCCAACAAGTTTTTGGCGCCGTTGCCGGGGAGTAGGACAAGCCAACCTCTAAGTTTGGGGGAGTAGGACAAAATAAAAATTTTTCACACTTGAATTATTCTCTCATATTTGGTGTTGGTTTGTGTCTTGGGTAGAAGTAGATGATTATTCTATATGTAGGGCTATTTTTCTGATTATATATGTAAATACTTGATTTAGGATGATGATTCATTGATTGTATGACACTGATTGGATTGAGTTTTAAGTTTTGTTGAGAACTGGTTATTTTTATAAATTGTTTTGGAACAAGTTATTAGTGAACTGACTGTTTAGCTAGTGAGTTATTTGAGCCTAAACACTTAAGGGGTAAAGTTTAGTAAGAAACATAATTGTTGGAGGGATCTAGCTTTTATTGTTTCTGGGGTTTTTGATTTATTGGAAAACAGATTTTCATAATTAATAACTGATCCTACAATGAAACCAAGTTCCTAACCTTTTCCATATTTGCTTCCAATTACTTTTTGTTTTTTGAATTGTTTCAATCTTTTAATTCTACACTCCTATCTCAAAACTCTAAACCCATACAAGTTATACATAGTAATCGCAATTAGGTGAAAGGAATTAGAAACAATTTGCAATCCCCGAGTGTAACGATAATTTTACTTACTCTTTATTACTTGTACGATCGGTATACTTGCCGAATTGCCAACAACAGACAACCATTTTATAACTTAAGTATATTAAACTTTATTGTTCAATGGAAATTTTTATTTGCCATCTTTTATGTACAACACAAGTCCATATTCTTTTATATTATATCTTTATTTAACTATAAAGATTTATGAAAAGAGCGTGTGACACAAGTTACACTCCGAAACTACATGGATGGTGGACCGAAAGAGCATCATGAGTTGGCATTAGAGCCTATACCCCTAGCTGTTGTGCCACCGGAACCAATGGTGGTGGAGGATCCTGTGCCACACCCTGCTGTAGAAGAGGAGGAGGATCCCATAGAGCTAGATGATGTGGACGAGGTGCATGATTCGGGATATGAGGCCGATCAGGAGTCTGATGAGGAGGCTGAGATAGAGTCTGATGAGGAGGAAGAGTGATGAGCCCGGAACTAAGCGGTGGTAGTGTGATGTCCCTAGAGTCTAGGATCAGTGTCTTTATGTTGAGGATTACCTGAGTAATGAACCATTAATGTAAATATGCTAATTTTAATTCTGTCATGTTTAGAACTTTTCTTTTAGAAGACTTGTTATGCAATCTTTTGGGAATCATGGCACTAGTCCTTTTGATGTAATATAATGGACAAGATTGGACTTTTAATTATGATACTTTATGATGTTACATCGAATGTTTTATGAAGATAAGTTGTTTAACGTGACATCTCGATTTTCAATAAAAGGTACTAACGGAATATCACCCACATGTTTTCAATATTAAAAAAAAAATTGGCCCTTAGTCTTGGCAAATTAATAATTAGTAAATGGTAATTTCTAGTTGTGAAAATCGGGCTGTTATATAGATAATTCTTCTCAGGAAAGTTAAGATTGAAAGTAGCGCATACGTGGCTATGAAGAGGATCAGTTTCCCTTGAGACAAGTTGTTCCTGTGCCAATATTGCAAATGATGTAGCCAGCACAGGATCCACATTTTCGTGTGGTGATGCAGCATGCCCACCGACTCCAACAATTTTTACATCAAAGACACATCTAGCAGCTGTTATAGGCCCCGGACTAGATTTTATGCCTCCAGTAGGTGTTTTATTATCAATATGAACACGAAAAATTGCTTCTGCATCTTGAAGAGCTCCATCTTTTTTTATCATTTGAGAGGCACCTCTTGCTCCCTCTACAGCTGGTTGGAAAATAAGTCTCACAATTCCCTTTAATATCAAAAGCGTAATGGAACAGTCTTAAATTAACAGATTTTGAGTAGTTGTGCATATTTCTATACCTCAAGTAAAAGAGGAATAACATATTATGGAAAATGCTCTGAAAAAAGTTGAGCCAGTTGGTGATTGATAGAATAGAATTAATTACTTAGTGCTCAACATTGGATATGCCAAAGGAATCAAGGGCTCAAAATGATTTTATTGTACCATAATCACCCTACACGAGCAAGCTAATGTTCTTAGCAATTCTTAAACCTTCGGTGTAACATCCCCAAATTTAGTAAATAGTTATAAGCATTAATTAGTTAGAATTAAATCATAGTTAAAGTCTAGGTAATGCAAAGGGTTTGAATTGATTTAAGTAATTAGAAGTTTCAGTTAGATAATTATAAGAAAAGGAAATTCTAATGTTTTGGCATGAATTTTATTTTTAGGGAAGTTTTGGAATGTATTAAATTTTGTTAAAAAAAAAATTAGCACCGACCCATGCACCGGTGCGTACGGGACGCACCAGCTAGCCAGAAATCTTGCACCGGTGTGCAAAAGCCATGCACCAGGATCAGCCAGACGCACCAGCAGCACGCACCACACAGGCTCCTGCGCGCCCAGGCGCGCGCACCAGTTAAAAGACTGGTGTTACAGAAAAATCAGCACACACACACCATTTTTCCTTCTCTTCTCAAGACCGACTCCTTCTCTCTAAAAACCCTAAGTTTCAATCCCAAAAATCAATCAAAAATCACCACAAATCATCACTCTGAAATTGATTCCCATCACTAATCCATATATTTCCCTCTCCAAAAACACCATATTCTTCACTCTCTTCTCAATTCCATCATGAAACCCATGAATCCTAAATTCCCAAATCAATTAGTTTGGCCATAGAATCAAGCAAGGAAGCCTAAAAAGGGGTAGAGAACAAAAGTCAAAGGGCTAAGGAGCTTGGATTCAAGGATTAGAAGTGGTGCTCATCAATCCCTCACTTTCTCTTTGTCTCTCTAAGAAGGTTGTGATGACCCGACTTTCTATTCTTAATAAAATACTTATCTTCGAAAATATGACTATTTTTTTTCATCAAAAGTCAAGTCATCATCATTTTCAATTCTTGCGGAAAATATCAAAGACATCATGAAGGGAAACATCAAACTTCATATTTCATTGCAAAGTCATAGAGTACATTTTTCGTTACATCAAGAAGTTAACAACATTAAACTTAACTTAGATACTCTAGGTTATTACATTATATTACATATAATACAACAAAACATATAACAACCTAGAGCAACTGGTTCGAAACTCAAAATATAACATATAAGTAAGAGAAACCTGATGGGTTGCATTATCCACATTCCACAAGCCAGAACTCAACTCAGTCGTCAGTTCCCCACTGACTTCCAGTTGAGTTTTCCATAGGATCATCCTCCGCCACCTGGTCCGCATCCTCCACCGGATCCTCATCCTCAATAGGACCTTCCTCCTCCTCCTCCTCTTCCAGTGCCGAATCAGATGGCACATAAACTGGAGTCCGAGATCGGGCTCTAGTGGAAGGGCGAGGGTGAGCAGGAACCTCCAAAATAATTCTTTCTTCGGAGGGTGATGGACTGGGTGGAAGGGTTCGCCTTGGAAAACGTCTTGGTGGTGGTGGTGTTCCATGGCGAAATACAAAATTCGGTGGAATATGCATAATGTACACCATTGGGATCCTCCTACGACGCGGACGCATCCGGGACCATGGATATGGGTGACGGAAAGTGACTTCCACGTCCCCTTCGTACGTGGCCCGATGCTCCTCGAAATTCCACTCCCCAATAGGGAGCGGCCTCATCTCCACGCACATCAGAAGGACTCCTGTAGGGAAATAATCAACCACTGAATAAAATTCTAGTAGGACACCTCCAGGATAATTATCAACCAACGGGCTTAAGATATTATAATATTAAACGAGTGAATTATAAGAAAATTTTAGAAAGTAAGTGTTTTCTGAAAAATTGTTCAGACTACTCGAGTAGTTCATGAACTACTCGAGTAGTTCATGCAAAAATACTCGAGTCTTTAAAGGTCTACTCGAGTCGTTCTTCCAGTTTCCAGAATACTCGAGTCTTCCTTAAAATACTCGAGTCTTTTTGCTGCAACAACACCAGTTTTTCTACACTTTCAATACCAATTCGAGTTCCTTGCTTTATTTCTCCATTCCTATGCAAAACAGCAACTTAGGCACATAAAACAAACATGTTACAACACTTAAACACAACTGAAACAACATCAAATAGCATCAAATCATAGATTGCATTCAAACTTGAAAATATCCATTTGAAAATGTGAAAATCGTTTCCACTTGATTTTAAATTCGAAACACATTACAGTGAGCTTTATTAGGTTCATTTAAACTTGTTGAATCATAAAATCATGGGCTTCTGACCTCCAAGTTAGAATCCCAATTCAAGTTGCATCCCTCTTTGAACCTTTAATGGTTCCTACATTTTTAGCTTGAAATTACTCATTCTAGTATTTAGGTAACTCCTCCCTTACCTCAGAGAAGCTAAAGAACAGATTGGTTGCAAAGAAAAAGGGTTGAATCAAAATTTGATTTCTGGACCGGTGCAAAACTGTTGCACTTAGCTGACTTTGGCCATCAATTTCACAATGAAGAAGACATGAAAAAGAATGAAACAAGTTAGATTTAGAAACTAGGAAATAACAACTTTAATTAGAAACAGGTTTGAAATCGAAAGAGTTACTGGATTTACCAAACAGATTCAAGAAAAATGGGTACTTGATGCTGAAACTTGCTCTGTTTTGGCAGCTTTGAAAGCTCAACTTTGATTGTCTAGAACTCGATCTACAGAAGGTGGTTTTAAGTGATTCTTGGTTCTAATTCAAGATTGGAATTAGAACTCTAATTTATGTTTTGGTTTCGAAGGGAATGAGTGAGAAATGAGAGAGAATGAAGTGATCAAAAGTAAACACTTCAAAACCGAGGAAATTTTGACAACAATTCGGGTTCAGAGAGATTTGAGTGTGTTTGGGCTTCATTGCTCACCTATTTATAGTCTAAGAATACCCTCCTTCAAAGTAATGTCCAGCTCTGTGCTTGGAACCAAGGGAATTGCGTTTTGGTTCGAAGTTTGAATCAAAACCGACTTATACACACACAACCACTGCACGAAATACTCGAGTATTCTGGACAATACTCGAGTCTTGCTGGCGCACCAGCTTCAAAACACTCAGCAACACTACTGAATACTCGAGTCTCCCAACCAATACTCGAGTATTCCAACTAAAAATTCAAATTTTCCTAACAGCTAGTTACAATACTCGAGTCTTCCCCAAATACTCGAGTATTCTAACCAAAATCACAAAAATTAATATTTTATTCAATCATAAGCATATATTTATTTTATTTAAAATATCTGGACCTTACAAAGGTAAGGGGGAGTACTTTGGTTTAAATTAGGGAAAGGGTTTAAGGATAATAATAGAAACATAATTAAGTGTATATAAATGATTTATTAAGTTTAGGATTAAGTGGTTATAGTGTATTGTATGATAACCTAATTAATTTCTCTCTTTATCCATGTATGTTCTATGTTTAAATGTTAGAATTGGTTTTTTGCTTTAGGAATATTGGTTTTCATTTGTGAATTGTAACACCCCGATTTGGAAAACTCGAAATAAACAATATCATTTACTAACTAATTTGTTCATGAAAAATAGGGTGAAATTTTTTTTTCAAAAGTATAAAACTTATCAGTCAAGTTTCCAAAACAAGGTATTACAACTAAATCCATTTTCTTGTAAGCACTTACCATCCAAACGTTATTAATTATAGTGAAAAGAATGGGGTTTCATATCATGTTTAGAAAGATCGTCATTGAAAACGGTTCACTATTATTCTTAGAGTAGTTTGATATTGGTGACTTCATTTTCAACAGATAAATAAATATTTTACGTACAGAAAGCATAACCGATTTACTTAAAATGATTTGTCTGTCTGATTACGACAGTCCTTCAGAAAATAGTTTAGTAACAGATCATAAAGGTTCTATCATAAGTAGTCACCATAATTCATAGGAACCAGACTTACATAAATATTTACCTCATCAAAAACATTTCGAAAGAAAAGGGGTACACTTGATATATATATCAGCAAGGGTCCAACAAAACCTAATTACAAACTACTAAGCAGCATCCCCTTCTCGATTCGGAACATAAGTTCCCAAAAGCAGTCTCCGTCACCCAGCAACAGCTATCTCATCGGCGTATCACGATCAGCAACACCAGCTCCATCATCTTTTAGAACCAGAGGTTCACCATCACATGCGCACAAGAAGTTTGAGAGAGTAAGTTACCCGAATGGAATTACTCCCATCGACTTCTTGATTTTACACTAGCGACGTATATCAGAACATAACAACAATACAAACAGATAAATATGCATGATGCATGAGAATGCAATGCAGTAGTCGCATTATCTAATGCTTTATCTTTCACTTAAGGAAATCTCTTGATCAATTTATCTCATGGGATCGAAGTCTCTTTGTCCATATTGACCGAACCCATGTTGACCCAACCCATGTTTCCCAAGAAGTTCGTGTCCATGCGCATATCCGCATTAGGAGCAACTCGAGCTTCACCGTTCAAGGGAATACGAAAACGCCTAAGAATGTGGGTTATGAGAGTCTCATATGGCAGCTTAGAAGTTTTATTCTTCATATCTTTGTCAATTGATCGTCGGACTTTTCCAGCAACCTCAATCATGTGATTCAGGACAAACCAACCCCAATTGATGGGTTTATCGTGAAACCACGCCCAGAAGATGATATAGTCAGAATCAAGCAGCCTGAAGTAGTTGCCTTGCCTAGGAATCAGACAACGATTCAGAATGAAATGAAGGACTCGATATACAAACTTCAAGTTACCAGATGTCAGCACTTTTCCAACAGGGATGCGGTCATCAATAAATTCCTCCTTAGCTGTCTTCTTGTCTTACTCATCTCCCCATAGGTTATCTGAGCTAGAACTAGTGAAAGTAATACCATCCATGGGCAGGTGAGTAATATTAATCCAAGTGTTCAAGCTTATTTTGATACCTTTCCCTTTAACCTCAGAATAAAGAGTCTGTTCATCCGCTTTCCAGACAAGATTTGTATAGAAGACCCTGACTAAATCTTCATAATAGTCTCCTCCAATAGTACTGAATTCATAGAGAACTTTTTCTTTCAAGAGCATCACAGCAGGGAGATTACAATCATCGCCATCAAAAGTTTCAGCATCAAGAAACCTCGGAGAGATCACTGAACAAGCAGCAAAATACTTTTCATAATCCATGATCTGAGAAGGGTTAGAGAACCAGCGATTCAACTTCTCTAAAGCTATCGGTTGATGAACCGGAGGAGGTGGAGCAGAAGGACCTGCATCACTTTGTCTAGTCCTTGGAGGCCTAGGAGCCTGGCTAGACGAAGGTTGACCCCTTCTTTGAACAATAGAAGGTGAAGGCTCATCCTCATCTGACTCCTCAATGACTACCCTTCTTTTCGTGTGACGGGATGACATGATCTCAGCACAAAAAATATGTCAAATGAAGGATTCTGAATCAACTTGAACCAAGGCAACAGATTATGCTAACCAGACAGTTTGCAGCGCAACACAGATAATAAACCAGACTATCAGATACTTAACTCAGCAGTATCAGATTCAATATATCATCAATGAACAGCATATCATCATATCATTATAGTGAACATGGAGATACTGAAGAAGTAGAGCAATGAACCAAGAACCTGAACCGGAGAAGAACCACTGAACCGAATACAGAAACAGCAAGAGATCACACTGAACCAGCCAAAATAGTACACTAGCAACTGAACCTGAAAACTCAACACACTGAACCGAACTAACCAACAGTACAGCTGAACCGGAGATCTTCAAGGTATTCTGAACCAAACCGAGAGAGCAAACCAAAGACCAATCAGACCAGCGAACCAGATGACTGAACCAGAGAACCAGATGAACAGAAATCTTCACACATCAACACACTTGAACCAGTGATGAAGAACCGGATCTGAACATGAAGGACAAGTGCCATGAATCATGCAAACCTTAAGAAGACAATGTTTAACCAAGTATAAAGAGTAAGGTTTTGACAATGTTGAGCAAGAAGCTAGAGGTTTCAATGGTGGTTATGGTGGTGGAAGAGAGTGAACCGAATGAGAGAGAGAAGAAGAGAGAGACGCGGTTTTGATGAGAGAAGTGGAGAAGATGAAGGTTTATGTGAGAAGGATGAGATATGAGTGAGAATGGTGAAAGTTTGATAAGAATTTGATGGTGGTTATGGAGTTTGTGGGTTGAAGGTTGAAGAAGAGAGGATGAGGAAGAAGAAGGAAATAACGTGGGAGAGAGAGAGAGGGAAGGAGGCCGTATGAATTTTTTTATGGGAAGAGAGAGAGTGTGTAAGAAGGTGTGTGTCTAGGGTTTAATTAACATGTGGTCCACACTTGGTCAAACTGGGTCAACAAGGCCCACACGATCTGCACTTTTCCCTTTTTTTTCAGATACTGTAGCCGATAATCGATTATTTCCTTGATTTAATCGATTACTCTTCAATTAATCGATTACTTCCATGCTTTTAATCAATTATCCCTCCTCTGGTCAGAACTGGTGCAACATTTATAATCGATTATACTGACTCCCTTAATCGATTATAATGCCTCTGATGGGTTGCATGATGCTGCAGATTTAATCGATTATTCTGATACTTTAATCGATTAATTCTTCATAACTGATCATAACTGATGCACAAACCCACTGGGTAATCGATTACTGTTGCAGAGTAATCAATTACTTCTGCACAAACTTCTAGAATTCCTCCTTTTCTCACTGACAAACTTCAATAACTTCTGATGTTTGATTTCTGATGCCAGGAACCGTTAGTGACATTCAGCTTGTGGACAACTTACCTCTAAGAGACCTGTTTCCTACAAAACAAATAGTTCTGGCTATCTCCAACGCTCAAGTTAGATAAATTGATATGATAAACAAATGAGAGCTTTTGACATAACTGAAATAGTAAACAAACATAACACATCATACACTTCATTATAACTATGAATTATATCAAGTTTAATCATAAGATGTATTTGATGCTAACTCGATTACCTCAAGTTTGCACTAAATAACATTTTATGAAGTACTTTAGCTTTTCCAAGGTATGATGATCATGTGACGATAAAACTTGCAACACATGATTTATTTTCTAAAATCAGTATAGCTTGGAATAGTCAAAGTATGTTCTTGAATAATCATGATTATAAAAGGTATATGACCTGTTTACCTCAAACTTTGTATGCCATGGAAATTTTGACTTTGGCCAATGATTTCTTTTCTCAATCGCTTTGTGCCAAGGTGACTTTGTTCTAGACGAATAATTCCTTCTTTGATTTTTCATCAACATGTACTTTCCATTTCTTCCATTCGAGGTTATTGATCTTGATGGGGCTATTCTCCTTTGGTTACTCCATCTAACTTTGGATGTCCAAGTAGTCCGTGTGATGTAGTTCTCTTTTTGATTTCTTCTTGATGCTTCCTTAGATAAGGTGTGATTTACATCCCTGTTACAAGAAGCAATTTTTGGTACCCATCTCATTTTGGGTCCAGGGGGGTTAAATTTAGATTCCTCAGAAACCTTTGGAACCCATTTCATCTTATTTCTCATATATTGATTTTTCTTATACATGCATAAATGGGAAATATGACCCGAACGACCACAATAGTTACAGATAATGATTTTGGGAGATGCTTTGGATTTTCTAAATTCATTTTTACAGCAAACTGACTCATGATTCTTGTATTCAAAATCACAGTTGACAACCACTTCACCTGACTTTGGAATTTCCACATTCATATTAAAGTTGTCAAATGAGGTGTTTGAACAAACGGATTTTGAGATACAATGAGATTCACAAAAAACAGCCTCAACAGATTTTTTAATAAAATTACATTTTTCATTTCTTGTAGAGGTGTTATTTTCAAAAATATTTCTCAAATCATCTCTCAAAACATTATGAGTACTATGAGGATTTTGGGAATGCGAATCAATCAAAGTTACCTCGTGAGGAGTATAAGAATGTGATGCACTTTCAGTGTCTACTGACTCCTCATCTGAAGAACTTGATTCCAAATACGACACCAAGAATGTTTCAAACAGCTTTTCTAAATCATCATCATCTTTTTCATCTGACGAATTGCTCCTCATGTTATGGATGTCATCATTCAAAACTTTGTCATGAGAGAGAATCAATTCATCCTTCAAGTTTTTCTCTATCTGAGTCTCCTGATTACATCTGTGAACACTTACACTTTCCAAAAGATCATCAGTAGCATAATAAGAGTGTAAGGTATCCCAAATACACTTAGCATTGTGACAATCCTTGATTCTAGCATATGCTTCATCATTTAAGGCATTCCTTAAAATCTGCATTGCTTGAATGTTCAAGGCAAAACATTTTTTGTCAAAATCATTTAAAACATTTTTTGGATTTAAATCAAAATCATTTAAAACATTTTTTGGATTTAAATCAAAATCATTTTGCACAGAAAGCCATAAGCGATAATTGATTGATTGTAAATAAAATTTCATTCTAGCACTCCAATATAAATAATTTTCTCCATTGAAAATTGGTGCTTCATCGAATGAAATACCCTCCATTTTAAAATCAAAAAGAATATCCCAATGTGCCAATCCACTCAAGGACCTTTAACTCAAGCGATTAAGCTTGTTACCAGAGCACGATGCTCTAATACCAATTGTTGGAATAATTGGTGGTATTGGCGAGAATCACCCAAGAGGGGGGGTCTTAGAAGAGAAGAAAAGCCCTTTTTAAAATGTAGAAGAAGCAGCCAATAATCAAAACGTGATCCTCCAAAAATGGAAACAAATCATTCTGGGAATCAGGATTGATTTCAGCACGTTTTTCAAAATTTGAATTGAAGTAATCGATTACTTTGGTCATGTTAATCGATTACATGCTCTCAGGTTTTTCACAAAAGTTGCAGCATTGAAATATAATCGATTATTAGTTTCTGGTAATCGATTACTTGCACCTAAATGACCAGTTCAAGGAAGTAATCTATTACAAGAACCTAATTAATCCATTACATTCTCTCTAGTTACTAGTTGCATCAAGTAATCGATTATACCAGAAGGGTTAATCGATTACTCCTTATAAAAAATAGATTTTCATGAAAAAGGTTGTAACCAAAGGTTTTCGCAAAACACTTTTCACAATTAAAATTCCAGGAGCAAAAGATTGAAAGGCTTCTTCTAGGTTTTTCAAGAAAACAATATCATCATCACATAGGTTATAATTCTAAATGCTTAAAAGTATTAACTGCCTTACTAAGATATCTAAGCCTAAAGCTAAATCTTCAACATGAGAAACATCTTTGCAATCTTCAATGTACCTGAACCTGTTAAGAATACATAAATTGTGTTGTGTCATCATCAAAACACTAACAGGGAAACAATGAGTTTCAACACTCAGTTTCAACAAACATATATTTATTCACCAAACCGTGAGCATCATCAAGTCTCTAGACAATTTTTATTTCACATCTAACACATAAAATCAACTTAAGATTCATGGAAATCACATATTCATTGTTTATGCCTAAGAAAATCTCAATCTCCTTATCCAAACTTGCAAACCGTGGCCATCACTTAAAAATCACAATATCACACAAATTTTTATTCATCCACAACATCATCAAACTCCAAGATCATAACATGCATGTGATCAAACATAAGGAAAATCAAACTTTCAACCACAACAACATCAAAACTGTGGCTTTGTTCATGGTTTTCTCAAAAAAATTTATTAAAGGTTCAAACTTCCAAAACATACTCACAATCTCAAGATATTCACATGCACATATCACAAATCCATCATCAAAACCTCTAACCCAAAAATCAATCACAAACCGCGGCCATTCATAAGGAAATCACTAGGAAAAATTCAATCTTTTTTTCAAAAACCTTTGCATGCATGTGAAGATCAAACATAGATCTCTTGAAAAATCCTTCATGCAAACTCAAAAATCAAACTTTTTCAAAAACACTTTAAGAAATCAAGAAGAAAATGAATGAGTTCATAAGATAACTCAAGAGCATGAAAGGAAAATGCTTTCTTAACAAAAGCTTCAAAATCAAGCTTAGAAATTAACATGCATGTAAATAAAAACACTAGATCTAGCTTGGAAACAAACATACATCAACATTTACAAGTAAAAATCAAAGCTTTAGAAATAGAAACATGAAAACCGAAAATGAATTGAAGAAAAGAGGTTAGGAACCTAAGGAAATACCTAGATCAAGCTTGAAATTCTATTGAAGAAGCCAAAATCCTCCTTCTCCTTCTCCCTCATGGCTTCGGCCTTATCTCCCTCTCTCTCTCTAAATTTCTTTCTCTCTCAACACTTTGCTTTCTAGCTTTAAAATGAGTAGAAGTGAAGAAAATGAAGGGTGTGTGAGTGTGTGGGTGCTTATATATATATATACATGATTTTGGGCTTGGGCTTGTCTTCCTTTCCCTCCCCCACGGTTCACCTTTCTTTTTCTTTTCCTTTTCTTTTTCTCCATGTCATGCTTGTGTCACTATAGTGACATCATGAACTTGGCTACTAAGTTAATAAACTTGGAGACCAAGCATGCAATAGTGTCCACAATGCACATGTGAGTGTGCATTCGGTTTTGGGGGGTTTAAGGGTAGATTAGGTTAATTGATCTAGGTTTAAGATGCTAATTAGGATCTAATCATGATTAAGGTAGGGTTAGGAAAACTAAATTAGGTTTAGTTCACAAATCCTTAGAGTTTAGGGCTTAATCAAGGATTAAGGTACTAATCAAAGACTTAATCCATACTAGTATAGGTTTAGGAAAACTAATTCTAGGTTAGTTTACAATCCTTGAGGGTTTATAGTTTAAGAGAGTGATTAAGTACTTAATCAAGGATTAGGAACTTGATTAGGGTTTAATCAAAGATTAAGGATGCAAATTAGGGTTTCTAGAGATGATTCTAGATTAAGGGTATCATAAGATGATTGGACTTTGATTTTTGAAACTTAGGGTAGAAATAATTTTCCACCTTAATTACCATAAAACCGTATGCATTAATTTAAGAAGATAAAATCTTAGTCAAAACCTTAAGTAATATAATTCATCGAAAACCTTAGAAAAATAAACACATGAAATCATAACACAAGTGGATTAAATTCCAAAGTGTAGAAATCCATCATGAAATCAAACTTCCTTAATCAATTCTTAAATCAATTAGATTAAATCTATTCAATAAAAAAAATCAAGCAAATCACTAAATAGGAACAATTTCTTAGTTAGGGACTTGTAAAAGAAGAGGGTAAAAAGGCAGGCGTTACATGAATGACATAAATATGTGTTGATTGTGTGCTTATAAATTATGAAATTAAATTCTTAATAGCTATGCACAAATTAGGACAAAGTCCTTCTTGATGAAATTTAAGCCCAAATCAATGTTATTTCTTAAAGAGTAAAGGGTTTAAATTCAATTAAGAAGAACTTGGAAGCTTGCATCATGCATGGTGAAAAGGTGTACGTTAGAGGTAGGGGGAAAACATACGTTACCATTCGTGAGGGCAAAAGTAACTAGATTGTGTTGATAGAACAATCGCCAGGAATTGCTATGGAGAACTTTGATCTACCAAAGGACCAGGTTTGATCCCCGTGTTGGGGATTGGTTCTATGCAAACCATAGCTATTCTGTTACTTTGGATCTCTTTGGCCAGTCGAGGGTGATTTCTGCTATAGCCAATTTGGACGAATCAAACCAAATTGTATGAGGAACCCTCTATATGGGGGTGAAGTACTGTGCAAGCAAAGGTTGAGAAATACTTACTCCTGGTCGGTTTTTCCCCGGAGTGGAGGGTGAATGTGAGGAAATGCTAAAGTGTGATGTAAATGTAAACGAAAAGTAAAGTGAAAGTGAAAGAAAAGAAGAAAAGTGCATGCATTTGCATATATGGGTTTAATTCATTGAATCCAATGAAAATGAAAAAGTATAACATTGGATTCAAGAATTAAATCAAAGGAGCGACGTTGCATTACATCCTCATGTGATTGCATAATAAAGTACTATTATAAATTATGTATTGCATTCTATTTGAATGAGGAAAATGTATACTTGATGTTATGGGTATGAATGCACTTCTTTATGATTTACTATTGTTTTTAAGCGTTTTCTTTGATTTAAATTCAAATTACTCACCCCTTACTGTTGACAATTTTAGGTACGCATAATGAGGAGCTTCAGATAGTTCCCTCTGTAACACCCCGCATTTTTCCCATACGTGCGTAAACTATTTTTGTCAAAATAAAACCTGCGGTTCTGTTTTATAAGAGATTTTCAGAAAAGTATTTTACGTGAATAAGAAATAAAGTATTGATTTTCAGGGATTCTTATAAACAAACTATTTTTATAAATGTGAAGTGAATGATGTTGTTGATTTGATTTATAAAGAAATGAGTTTTGATTTTATTAAAAGGTGATTTTATTTGAAAAGAAGTTTTTGGATTTGTAAAATGAATAACCAAACATACATATTATAGTCTTGGGTTTGACTTGCTCTGCTAGGGTTTCGGTTTCCTTCTTGTCTCGCGGCTGATCTCTTGATCACCGCCGTTTGCCTCCATGGCAAAAAAGAAGGGACGACCACCCAAGTCCCCTTCTCCACACATCTCTTCTCCTACTCCTTCTATTCCAAAAAATTTAGACCATGAGCATTTGGATGATGATGACTTAGAAGACATAGATAACTTGAGCCCTAAGAAAGCGGCTAGTATTTTGAAAAAGCTGGATGAGTTGCGGTCAAGGATCAAAGGTAAGGCGACGGTTCAACCTGAGGAGGCACAAAGAGATATTCCACCAGAAACAGGGGAGATAGAGGCTTCCACTAAAAGGGCGTCTGTTTGGGATAACTTTGACATTTCAAAGCTACGTAATGCAGGAGACAAACTAAACTTTGTAAAGCCAGAGATTAAAGAAGGGGTAGCAGTGGGCAAAATAGTGATAGAAGACATACAAAGTGAAGAAGCATACTGGCAACAATCACTTGTTTGCTATATTCTGGGAGCCAGACCACCTTATTCGGTTTTCAATGGATACATAAGGAAAATATGGGGACATCATGGCATAGACAAGGTACTTATGAATGGTGATGGTACTATGATTGTAAGATTCAATTCAATGGAGGCTAGGAATGCAGTAATGGAGGTTGGGATCTATCACTTTGATAAGAAACCCCTCATTATAGCTCCTTGGACAGGGAAACCTGTCTCTAAAATTATGCATGACTCTGTTCCAGTATGCATTCAGATGCCAAACTTGAATTTGAAATATTGGGGTGTCCCTGCCCTAAGCAAGATTGCTAGTCTTGTAGGTACCCCAATCATGGTGGATAATGTTACAAAGGAAAGAAATCAGATTAGCTATGCTAGGGTGCTTGTTGAGTTTAACCCTAACATCCTTCCTGAAGAGGTGTTTTTTGAAGATGAGAAGGAAAATGTTATAGCCCAAAAGATTGACTATGAATGGAAGCCAGTATTGTGTGCTTCATGCTCCATGTATGGACATGATAGTAAATCTTGCAGGAAACAAACTAAGAAGATATGGGTGGAAAAAAAGAAGCCTACAAGGGAGGACATAGAAAAGGTTGATGATGCCCTGACACTGAAAAGGAGTATTGAAGAGGGAACTGTCCCTAATGAAAATATGGAATCTGCTTCGCAAGTGGTTAAGGAAGTATTGCAAGGACAAGGTATAGATGAGAATGTTTCATTTGTGAATGAGTCACAGATGGAAAAGGAGGTAAGTGCTGCTGTTGAGGTGGAACAGGGGAATAAGGAAAAGGAAGGACAGTGGACACCAGCAGTAACCAGAAGGAAAGCTTTGGGGAAGTTCCAAAAGGGGGAATCATCTTCCCTCCACTTAAATGGATAGTATTGGTGCTTGGAATACAAGGGGCCTTAACCAACCCTTGAAACAAAAAGAGGTTAAGTGTTTGATAAATAAATTTTCTATTGGTCTTGTGGCTATGCTAGAAAACAAGCTTAGATCTAATTCGTTTGATATGGTGAGAAACAAAATGTTTCTTGACTGGGGGAGTTTTATTAATTTGGAAGATCATCCTATAGGCAGAATTTGGGTGGTTTGGAGGAAGGACATGTTTAAGGTGGAGGTGCTCAGCCATTCTAGTCAATTGGTCCAGTGCAGAGTGAGAGGGAATCATGATGATAGCTTATTCTATGTTTCTTTTGTGTATGCACATAATGATAGTGAAAGAAGGTGTGAACTTTGGGAGGACCTGAAAGAGATAGGTGACAGTATGGTGGATAAATGGATGATTATGGGGGATTTCAATTGTTGCTTGAATGCTCAGGAAAAAATTGGAGGAATTCCTCTTGAGCCTCACACTCTCCAGGACTTCAGAGCCATGATTAATCACTGTCAGCTGGAGGACATGAATTATTTTGGTTGCTGGTATACATGGAACAACAAGCAGGATGAGGGTGATAGGATCATTAGCAAGCTGGATAGAGTTCTTGTCAACTATAATTGGTGTAGGGACTGGCCAGATGTTCAGGCAGAATTTGGGAATTGTGGTGTCTGAGATCATAGTCCTATGGTGATTCATTGGCCAAATGCTGTGAGGTGTAGAGGGCAGACCTTTAAGTTTCTTAATCATCTCACTTTGGATGATGAGTTTATTCAGATTGTTAATCAAAACTGGACAAGCAGAAGGGAAGGTTGTGCAATGTTTAGAATAATGAGAAACCTTGAGCAGTTGAAAGCTGGGCTGAAAGATTTAAATCAGAGGAAATTCAAGAGCATTGATGTTAAAGAGACTCAGGCTAGGGAGAAACTTGACTATATTCAGAATCTTCTTCAATCAGACCCTATGAATAATCACTTGTTGAAGTTGGAAAAAGAGGCAAGAGAGGAGCATCTAAAGGTATACCTAGTGGCTTCAGTGTTCTTGAAACAAAAAGCTAAGCAAAACTGGATTTGTGAAGGGGATATGAACACCAAATTCTTCCATCAAACTATAAGGTTGAGAAGATACAGAAACAGAATTCTAAGGATTCAGGACAATAATGGTGTGGTACACACTGACGAATTTCAGATTGTGAATGCTTTTGAGGAGTTTTATAAGAATCTGTTTGCTGATGGGCCTAGAAGTTGGTGTTTTGATGAGGATGAGGTCAAGCAGGGCAAAATTCTGAGTGTTGATCAATAGTTGAAACTAATAAGGAGGTTTGAGGACTCTGAAATCAAGCAATGCCTGTTCCAGATTGGTAATGACAAGGCTCCAGGGCCTGATGGTTATGGTGCAGCCTTCTATAAGGCAGCCTGGCCAGTTATAGGTGATGATATTATTGAAGCTGTTCAGGATTTCTTCTCAAATGGGAAGCTTCTCAAGGAAGCTAATCAAACCCTTTTGGTGATGGTTCCTAAAACAGAATGCCCTAATTATGTAAGTGATTTTCGACCTATTGCTTGATGTAATGTCATCTACAAGGTTATTTCTAAGCTCCTTTGCAATAGATTGCAAGAATGCTTGCCTGACTTAATTCATGAGAATCAAGCTGCATTCATTAAAGATAGATCTATCCTTCATAATGTTCTAATTACTCAAGAGTTGTTGAGATTGTATAGAAGGAAGAGAGTGTCCCCTAGATGTTTAATGAAGGTAGATTTAAAAAAGGCCTATGACAGTGTGAGCTGGAATTTTATCCAGAGAAGCCTGGAGATACTGAGATTTCCAGAGAAGTTTGTGAATTGGATTATGGTGTGTGTGAAGACAGTATCTTTCAGATTGGTGATAAATGGTAATGTTCAGGGCGGGTTTATGAGTTCTAGAGGATTGAGGCAGGGAGATCCTATATCACCCCTTCTGTTTGTTATTGTGATGGAAATGCTCACTAGGAAATTGCTGAATGCAGCTACTGAGAAAGGCTTCTATTATCATCCTATGTGCAAGAGAGTGGGTTTAATCAACCTTGCTTTTGCAGATGACCTGATGATCTTTTGCAAAGCTAAGGAAAGCAGTGTTAGTATTCAAATGAAGGATTTTGGTGAATTTGGACAAAGTTCTGGCTTGTGTGCAAATCAGTCCAAGTCTCAAATCTACATTGCAGGTGTTGAGGATAATTTAAAAGGGAGGCTGGAGAATCTTACTGGATTTGGGAGGGGTTCTTTCCCATTTACTTATTTTGGTTTGCCTATGGTAGCTAAGAAATGGAATGCTTCTACTTGTCAATCCCTGATTGATAGGTTAACTAAAAGGCTCAACATGTGGACAACTAGGAACTTATCATTTCAGGGTCGCACTTAATTGATTCAATCAGTTCTGCTCACAATGCATGTTTATTGGGCAAATACTTTCATTATCCCTAAAGTTGTGATCAGGGAAGTAGAGAAAATTTGCAGAGATTTTTTATGGGGCAAGGATCACAGGGGTAGAGCTAAGGCGCAGGTTGCGTGGACTATTGTGTGCAGAGAGAAGAGTCATGGTGGTCTGGGTTTTCACAATATCTATGTGTGGAATATGGCAGCTCTAGGTAAACAGGTCTGGCAGATCATGGCAAACAAAGTCTCCCTATCGCTTAAGTGGATTCACGCTATATACTTAAGAAGAGATGATTTCAGAAATGCTCATGCTATTCTAACTACAAATTGGCACTGGAAACAACTATTCTAACCCAAAATTACCCTTCCCCATTTGCTCATGGCCGAACCAAACTTAAGGGCAAAGAGGGAAATTGTGAGTTGGTCTATATATAGATGAAGCCTTAGTTCATTCTTCCATTCATTCTCTTTTCTTAACTTCCAACACAAACACAACTCTAAGGGCTCATCAAACCCTTAGAGAGAAAAAGAAAAAGAAATAGAGAGAGAGAGAGGGAGTGTGGTCGTGAGGTTAAGGGAGGAAGAAGAAGGAGGTTCCAAGTTAGATCAAGAGTGTCCTTTGTAGATCAAGAGTATTAGAAGCTAGAAGATCAACCCTTTTCATGGTAGGACTTGGAGATCAAAAGGAAGATTTGTAATAGTTTAGATTTTTCCTTTTTAATTTGTAGATCTATCTTATTTCTTCTTGCATGTTGATTTTTATAGCTTGAAAGAGGATTTTATGTGTTGTTCTCTTTTGATCTTGGACTTTAAGGACTTAAAATAATTTGTAATATGTTAAACTTTATGCTTGATGCTTCGGTTAAGATTTTCTTAGTAGATCTTGATGTTTTTCTAACTAAATCTTAAAGATCTAAATAAACTAAGATTTTTGTGAAACCTAAAATAAACTTCCTTTGCATGTTAAGTTTTCTTACTTAAACCATGTTTTGTAATGTTTTCATGAAAGGATTTGATGAATTAATCCATGATCTAAGCTTATTTATTAATAAAGTAAAAATCTTTAACCTTGCATGTTGATTGATGATGATCTTACTTGATTTAAGTATGTGCATGTGATGATCTTTGATTTATGAAGTGAAAAGTTAAGATCTTTGAAGTTGCATGTTAAATTCAAAAGAAAAGATTATGTTTTTCTTTAATATGTGTCTCGGTTTCAAAGAAAAAAATTAAAGAAGTAAGTTTTAAAATGATTTTCAAGTGTAAACATGACTTGATCTAGTGTTTGTCTTGTGTAAGTTTTATTTTTGGTAAAACCTATTCGGCCAAGCTTGGAAATAATAGGATCTATGATTTTTATTTTGTGAAAAGTTGACGCTTGTTTGTTTTAAGGCTAGATCTAATGACTTCTAACACATGCATATTATTTTCATAAAGTTAAAAATAAGATCTTTATTTTGGTTTAAGAAAAAGTGATGAACTTGAGCTTATTTTGTGCATGTTAGGCATCTTTGATGAAAAGATCTTGTCTTGATGATATTCTTGCATGTCAATGAGAATAAATGATGTAGTGTGTGTGTGCTTGGAAAAGTAATCTTGAAATCTACATGACTTGATTTGATTATGTGTCTTTTGCATATTGAAAAAGTGAAACAAATTAAAAACCTTGCTTTTTACATAATGATATTCGGCCAACATAGAAAGAGGTAGGAAGAGTATGTTTGATCATCATTCAAGTTGCATATATGATGAAACTATTTTTAATCTAAGAGTTTTAAAATACATGCATGAAGTAATTGAATTTAAAAGAAAATAAAATAATCTTTGGAATGGTTTATGGCTTAAATTGTTGTTTTGATTTAAGTCAAGAAATAAATTAAAATTGTTAAATTTTCCTTGGATGCTCACGGTTTTAATCATAAAAGAAAGAAAATGATTTCATGATTATATGTCTTTAGTTGTTCATTTAATCCTTACAAAATCATATGTGTATGATTCGGTCAATGCATGTTCATATGGTTGGAAAATTGTCTTCATGAAATGACTTGTGATTATGGCTATGTTCTAGGTGCATGATGCTAGGTGTTTGATGAAAGTGATGTGTTGTTTTCTATAATTTCCTTGGTTTTAGGTGTGAAAGTGAATGAGTTAATTTAACTATGTAAAAAGAAATTTTCATGATGATGATTTAATGATCTTAAGTTTTTATAAATTTTGGTGACTAGAAATTGTTAACCATGTGTGATTCGGTTTTGTTGAGTTAATTAGAAGATTAAATCTAAATTATTTTCTAAAGAGTAATTTAATTAATTTATTAAGATTATAAATTAATTAATGATTTTAAATGATGGAAAATGTGATTTTTGCCTTATGTGTATCTGTGAATGATTTGAAACTTTTATGTGATTGTTCTTTATGCTAATTGAATGTGTTAAATTGGAAATTGTTCTGAAATTGTGTTGTGAGATATATTGATGAGAAATTTATGTTTGGATTTCAAAGGATTTGAAAAATGTTTTATTTGAGAAAGTATATAATTTAAACAACTCAAAGTGATTTGAAATTTTTATATAACCTTCTTTGATCAGTATTTGAAAATATTATGAAGTTTGGAAATTAAATAAATCAATTTGATATGGTTTTAAAATCTTATTTTCTGGAGTTTTGAATTTTGTTTAATGATTCAGGAAAATGATTTTATAGCTGAAATGTTTTGTTAAACTAAGAGGAAAGGATTTTGTTCTAAAGAAGAGATTATTTTAGAATTGTTTCGAAGTTTTCATGAAAACCTTTTAATTAGAGATTTGATCAGGATTTAAAATCCTTGGATATGGGTAAAGCGTTTTCAAGAAGGAAATTGTTTCAAAGTGTTTTCAAAACGAAACTATGAATTTGTCGAAATCGTTACTAACGCAAGGGAAAAATGTTCTAGTTCGGGTGACGGACGCGAAGGAAACGTGGCAAGGCTAGCGACTGGGAAATCTTGGAAAGCTTTCGGAGGTCTCGTCATCGAGGTGAGAGAGGGGCTTCCCTTAAGACGCCGTGGTATTTAGGTAACATATTAAGGCGTCCAATCATCTCAAAGATTGGACCCCAATCTCGTTAGGCGATGTAGTGGGATAGCAATTGTTTGTTTGATTGTTGTTTGTTTGGCTATCCATACGAATCGCTGAGATTGATTGTTGTCTATAGCTAATATGTTTTGCTGAAATAGTATGGTGTTCTGTTTTTATTAATTATGCATGAGTTACTTGATTTCTTTTAGTATGTGAAATGGTTTAAGTATCTGTTGGAAAATGTTCGAATGAAACTGTGAAAGGGATAAGTGGTGAAAGAAAGAAAATAAATAGCGGAGTTTGAGAAAGAGTTGAGATGAAAAGAGGATGTTCAAGACGATGATAAGAAATACCCGAAGAGGCAAGCGAAAGAGTGGTGGTGATGAGGAGAAAGACGCCGATGATGCTGTTGAGCAACAACTGAGGAGAGTGATGCTGATGATGCTGCGGAGCAACAATCAAGGAGAACGATGCTGATGGTGCTACCAAGTAACAACTGAGGAGCAAGATGCTGATGATGATGCTGCTGAATCATGATTATGAAAAAGATGTTAAGGATGCTGCTGAGCATGAGCTGATGAGAATAATACTGATGATGAGATGCAAGAGAAAGAGATCTGAGGCAAGATGCCGTTGAGATTCTTTGGGGAACGGATTGCGATTAGTGGTCTGGACTCGTTGAAGGGATGCACCAAGGATGAGCCGACTATTAGGATTAAGCCGATAATTAAAACTTTAAAACTTTAAAAGACTTTAAAAGACATTAACGAACGCGATGAGTTATGAGTGTCGTATCGAAGTAGTGGAGAGGAAGGAACCATGAGTATCAGGGATACTCAGGTGGAGATTGCAATAGGGGAGGACAATGACGGTGAAACGTGGTATGTTTCTAGGCAGAACGAACTCCACATGTGGCGTACGAACGTGGTAGGGACTGGGTCCAATGCAGTGGTAAGTTCTGCAGGCCAACTAGAAAATACTGTCGCCCCCTAGATTGCAAATCTTGAGCAGTGAGAGGGACTAGAACGGGGCATTTGTGATTGCCACTGTACCCGAGTTTTCTACAGTGAGCCTTGATTATATGATATGATATGAATTGATATGAATTGAATTGATTTGAGACTGTACCCGAGTTTTCTACAGTTCTCCTGGCTTGGAGCCAATTGATTGTGAGATAGCTGTCGTGCCCGCGTGGTAAAGGTCCTGTACTCCTGTTTGCTTCCGACTAGGTTGGGTGGATGATCGAGGAGATATAGACGTGTGTGACTTCCTCAGTGATGAATTACCCACATCATTGAACGAACCGGAACAATAAGACTTAAAGATTGAAATAATCAGAAGAAAAGTACATTAAGACATCAAGTATTGGTTAAGATTTATAAGATAAGTATGAGAAGTGATTCCTGGAATAATTGATGGATCTTGAGATGATGGTTGAAGAAAGAACTGATAAGAGATGTGTGAGTTCTATGAGAAAGATTTTGAAAGTGTTTTACGAGAACTTGAGTTTAAGATTGTGTTTAATTATATGATGATAATGATCTTGTTGTGTTTTGATTTGTTTAATGTTTATTGTCTTGTCTTAATTTTTGCCTATTGTAATTCCACATAGTCGACATAGCTGTTTTGGGTAGCTCACTCTCTCCTATACTTCTGCTTTGTATTGGAAAATTTCTGGAATGATCATTAGATGGAAAACATAGCGCGTTTCCAGCTCATTCGGGAGATAGGAGCATCTCCATTGAAAGGGAGCAGCATAACTATGACCGCCCGCGTCATAGTGTACTTAGAGATGAAGCGGCGAAGGAAGGAAATTATGGAAAGGCTCTTAGCCCGTGAAGTGGAGGAAGACAAAGTACGAGACGACTCTATGGAGGAGACTCCTGAGGCGACTGCTGATGAGGACGGTCCTGCTTTGTGATCGGAGAGTTAAAGAGTGGAGTTTAGGGTAAATGACTAGAGGATAGGTAATTCCCCTCAGAGCATTGTACTCCATTGTAAGTTCTTAGTTGTCTTAGCTCTATCATACTGTACCCCGGAAAAAGTTTTATTCAACACTGGTGTTTTGAAACAATTGAATGGGCCGTGTATTTAAACAATGTTTTGTGAACGGGTTTCAAAGTGCGGTGTCTTGTGACATCTCGGTTTGGAACTTGAAAGGTTTTATGCAATGTGAGAACATGAGTCTTCAAATGTAACTATGTTTTAAAAGTCTAAGTGTTCTCACGTCTTTGTTACACTTGTTTTTTTTTTAAAAAAATGGCCCAAATTTTCACTACATTGAATTTAAGTAATGGAAGTTTTCAAGTTGCCGAATCGGGGTGTTACAGTTATGGTATCAGAGCAATGGCTGATCTAAGTAACCTTATGCATGGACTTACATACTCTACTGTGTGACTTTGTATGTGCGTTAGTAGTAAGATAGCGATAGACGAGATAGGAATGTTAAGAGTACGCGGATGCTTTCCTAGAACGCGTCAGTTTTCGTCTGCAGCGGAGACGAGGAGCAGAGATCAGTGTCGTCATAGGATGTTAATGCGTGATTCGAATATTCTTTCGCTGAGCTCATCTTTAATGTGAACCCCCTTTTTGTTTGTGATGGCCCTTGAAATTTTGATGTGAGATCTTGTTTTGTGACTAGAACCTCTTTTTCTTGTTGGAGCTTTTCTTGTGTGAACCCCATGCGCTGTCAAATTGCTTTGGCATGTAGCTTGAAAAAGCCTTTTTCTGAAAATCTTAGACCATGTTCTTGATAAAGCCTTGAATGTTGATAAACCCAAAGTTTCCTCGTTTGATTTTGACCCGACATGTATCTTTTCCTAAACTCTTGATGAAAAATTTGGACCCCGACACCCTATACCAGTCTAGCAGATAGTTCTAGAATAGAGAGCTAGCTGTGAAGTGATGTTAGGCAAAGTTGCAAAGACCAAGGAGGATAAGGATTAGTAAGTATGGAATAAGGAAGTATGAGTCTTGGAGAAAAATAGGAGTACCCTTTTGAGTCTTAGATGAGTGGTGAAGTTATGTAAAGTGGTTAGGACTAAGAGCTTTGATGCTGGAGTGGCAAAGATAATGGTTTAGGTGGTGTTAAGATGAGGAAGAAATCAAGGTGATAATTAGAATTTAGAGTCGTAGGTGTCTTGATTTGAGTTGGAAAGTGGTTAGATAGCAGTGAATAAGTGATGATATGGTAAAGTCAAACTGATAAGATAGTGTAATTGGTGGAAAGAATCCTTAAGTGTTGACCCAAGGTTAGGTAAAAAGCTAGGATTTGATGTGGTAATGGGTAATAGGTCTTTGAGTTGAGGAATTTTGATGGTTTAGAACATGAAGAAAATCGTGGAAAGTGGAAAAAGGTTTAGAGTGTTTAAGTTATATGATTAAGTGTTTAAGATAGGAAGTGAGATAGTACACATTTCTTGAGGATTAGTGGTTGTTAGAGAAAAAGGTGGATAAAATAAAGACCATAGGAGTCTGATAAGGACAATTATTCGGTGAGATATAAAGTAATAAGAGGATAGATTGGAGCTAAGTAATGAGAAATTTTGTAAGTTTGACCCAAGAAGTGGTGAAGGATGGGAATATTTAGAGGTTAAGTCTGTGATAATAAATGTGGTGTATAGAGATATGAGTCATTTAAGTTGGGGAGTAGTCGAAAATGTGAGGTTTTGAGGAGTAGCTCGTTTAGGCTTGAACTGATGATAAGAATTTAACCCTAAGTGTGGTAGTGTCTTGACCCAGATGAACGTAACCCTATTGTCTTTGGACACTGTTTCGATGCCTTTGAACCCCTCAGTCCCCTGTTGTCAATGAAACCGTGTTGTTTCTACCCCACCATGTTGGTTATTGAAAGTACCCCGAGAGATTACTTTTGCAAGTAATCCGTTTGATTTGCTCTTAAGAACGATGGATAGGCAGTGCAAATTCAAAGACACAACGATAGCTGCAGTTAAAGAGGGAAAGAATTTCTTCAAGAAGTTACGCGTTCACAGATCAGGTCAACTCTTTGCGGCATTTCTCGAGGACGAGAAGTCTTCAAGTTGGGGAGAATGTAACACCCCGCATTTTTCCCATACGTGCATAAACGATTTTTTTCAAAATAAAACCTGAGGTTCTGTTTTATAAGAGATTTTCAGAAAAGTATTTTACGTGAATAAGAAATAAAGTATTGATTTTCAGGGATTCTTATAAACAAACTATTTTTATAAATGTGAAGTGAATGATTTTGTTGATTTGATATTTTAAAGAAATGAGTTGTGATTTTATTAAAAGGTGATTTTATTTGAAATGAAGTTTTTGGATTTGTTAACTTGGAAAATTCGTAACTTTTTAACCGTAACTCGGAATTTTATGATCTTTATACGAAAACGATCGTCTTAAAACGTAAATTTTGAAAATGTAACTTTTGGAATTTTCTGGGTTGGTTTATAAAAATTTATTTTCAGAGTTTATGAAATACGAATTTTGAGAGATGTGTTTTATAGAAAATGAAATTTTTGTCATGGCATGAGTTTTTATGTGATATGTGCTTGGTGTGATGAATGTTTAATGAGTGATGCATGAAAATGATTGTATAAGTGTGATTCCTTAAGTGATGTTTGCATTAGTGTATGAATTGATGATTTTAAGTAAGGATGATTAGAAAATAAAAATGCAAGACATGTATGTGTATGTATGTATGATACGGTTTGCATGTATGTATATATGTATGTATGTGTGTGATACGTATGTGTGTGTATGCATGTATAAGTCTAGAATTTTTATTTTCTTGGACAAGAAGCTTATAGAGTAAGTTAATTAAGGCCATAACCAAATAAACTAAGTTAGTAACCAAACCCTAACTAGAAGCCAACTAGTCCTTAGCCCTAGAGTGACCCCTAATACCCTAATCTATTCTACCTTTTCCCCTTAATTTGATAAACACCACCCATGCAAACTTTTGGAAGCCCAAAATTACCCTTCCCCATTTGCTCATGGTCGAACCAAACTTAAGGGCAAAGAGGGAAATTGTGAGTTGGTCTATATATAAATGAAGCCTTAGTTCATTTCTTCCATTCATTCTCATTTCTTCACTTCCAACACAAACACAACTCTAAGGGCTCATCAAAACCTTAGAGAGAAAAAGAAAAAGAAATAGAGAGAGAGAGAGGGAGTGTGGCCATGAGGTTAAGGGAGGAAGAAGAAGGAGGTTCCAAGTTAGATCAAGAGTGTCCTTTGTAGATCAAGAGTATTAGAAGCTAGAAGATCAACCCTTTTCATGGTAGGACTTGGAGATCAAAAGGAAGATTTGTAATAGTTTAGATTTTTCCTTTTTAATTTGTAGATCTATCTTATTTCTTCTTGCATGTTGATTTTTATAGCTTGAAAGAGGATTTTATGTGTTGTTCTCTTTTGATCTTGGACTTTAAGCACTTAAAATAATTTGTAATATGTTAAACTTTATGCTTGATGCTTCGGTTAAGATTTTCTTAGTGGATCTTGATGTTTTCCTAACTAAATCTTAAAGATCTAAAGAAACTAAGATTTTTGTGAAACCTAAAATAAACTTCCTTTGCATGTTAAGTTTTCTTACTTAAACCGTGATTTGTAATGTTTTCATGAAAGGATTTGATGAATTAATCCATGATCTAAGCTTATTTATTAATAAAGTAAAAATCTTTAACCTTGCATGTTGATTGATGATGATCTTACTTGATTTAAGTATGTGCATGTGATGATCTTTGATTTATGAAGTGAAAAGTTAAGATCTTTGAAGTTGCATGTTAAATTCAAAAGAAAAGATTATGTTTTTCTTTAATATGTGTCTCGGTATCAAAAAAAATTAAAGAAGTAAGTTTTAAAATGATTTTCAAGTGTAAACATGACTTGATCTAGTGTTTGATCTTGTGTAAGTGTTATTTTTGGTAAAACCTATTCGGCCAAGCTTGGAAATAATAGGATCTATGATTTTTATTTTGTGAAAAGTTGATGCTTGTTTGTTTTAAGGCTAGATCTAATGACTTCTAACACATGCATATTATTTTCATAAAGTTAAAAATAAGATCTTTATTTTGGTTTAAGAAAAAGTGATGAACTTGAGCTTATTTTGTGCATGTTAGGCATCTTTGATGAAAAGATCTTGTCTTGATGATATTCTTGCATGTCAATGAGAATAAATGATGTAGTGTGTGTGTGTGTGTGCTTGGAAAAGTAATCTTGAAATCTACATGACTTGATTTGATTATGTGTCTTTTGCATATTGAAAAAGTGAAACAAATTAAAAACCTTGCTTTTTACATAATGATATTCGGCCAACATAGAAAGAGGTAGGAAGATTATGTTTGATCATCATTCAAGTTGCATATATGATGAAACTATTTTTAATCTAAGAGTTTTAAAATACATGCATGAAGTAAATGAATTTAAAAGAAAATAAAATAATCTTTGGAATGGTTTATGGCTTAAATTGTTGTTTTGATTTAAGTCAAGAAATAAATTAAAATTGTTAAATTTTCCTTGGATGCTCACGGTTTTAATCATAAAATAAAGAAAATGATTTCATGATTATATGTCTTTAGTTGTGCATTTAATCCTTACAAAATCATATGTGTATGATTCGGTCAATGCATGTTCATATGGTTGGAAAATTGTCTTCATGAAATGACTTGTGATTATGGCTATGTTCTAGGTGCATGATGCTAGGTGTTTGATGAAAGTGATGTGTTGTTTTCTATAATTTCCTTGGTTTTAGGTGTGAAAGTGAATGAGTTAATTTAACTATGTAAAAAGAAATGTTCATGATGATGATTTAATGATCTTAAGTTTTTATAAATTTTGGTGACTAGAAATTGTTAACCATGTGTGATTCGGTTTTGTTGAGTTAATTAGAAGATTAAATCTAAATTATTTTCTAAAGAGTAATTTAATTAATTTATTAAGATTATAATTTAATTAATGATTTTAAATGATGTAAAATGTGATTTTTGCCTTATGTGTATCTGTGAATGCTTTGAAACTTTTATGTGATTGTTCTTTATGCTAATTGAATGTGTTAAATTGGAAATTGTTCTGAAATTGTGTTGTGAGATATATTGATGAGAAATTTATGTTTGGATTTCAAAGGATTTGAAAAATGTTTTATTTGAGAAAGTATAATTTAAACAACTCAAAGTGATTTGAAATTTTTATATAACCTTCTTTGATCAGTATTTGAAAATATTATGAAGTTTGGAAATTAAATAAATCAAAGATTGGACCCCAATCTCGTTAGGCGATGTAGTGGGATAGCAATTATTTGTTTGATTGTTGTTTGTTTGGCTATCCATACGAATCGCTGAGATTGATTGTTGTCTATAGCTAATATGTTTTGCTGAAATAGTATGGTGTTCTGTTTTTATTAATTATGCATGAGTTACTTGATTTCTTTTAGTATGTGAAATGGTTTAAGTATCTGTTGGAAAATGTTCGATTACACCCTGAAGCATGAAATAATAATGACGAAATAATGGAAGTAATGAATTAAGACTAAAAGGAAAAGAAGTATGGATAAGAATTGTGAGAATCAATGAGAAAGAGATAAGCCTGTAAGATCCATGAAGAATGTTTTGATAAATGCCAAAAGGTTTTGAACAAGCTACAAGTGTGTTGATCAAGTTCAAGCTCAACAAGCAACAACAAACATCAAGTTATGAAGAGAGAACCAACTCATGAAGACTTAGTTTGGTAGTTTGTGTTTTAATGTTTCCGCTTAATCTCTGATATAATATTTGTTAATTGATTGATTTTCATTGGTTTTAATCGTTTAGATTTGTTTCTTGCGAAAATCTTTCAAAGTTTCTATAACACCTATTCAACCCCCCTTCTAGGTGTTCTCCTAGTGTTCCTAGTTATTTCACCCACCGAGTGTAGTTTTCCCAACAATTGGTATCAGAGCTCGGTCGAAAGACACGAGCATAGAGCTTTTTCGTTAAGATCCTTGAGAAACTACAATGGGTTCTACGAATCCTTTTGGTGGTGAAGGTGCTTCAATTAATCGCCCTCCTATGTTTGGTGGAGAGGGTTATGCTTATTGGAAAATTAGGATGAGAATCTTTATAGAAGCCATAGATATGAACATTTGGGAAGCCATAGAAAATGGTCCTTATATTCCCTCAAAAGATGTAGAAGGTGTGCTTACACTTACTCCCAAAGATAAGTGGACCGATGATGATAAAAGGAAAATTCAATATGATTTAAAAGCAAAGAATATCATCACCTCCGCTCTATCTTATGATGAGTTCTTTAGAGTCTCCCAATGTAAAGATGCCAAAGATATGTGGGACACCTTGCAAGTCACACATGAAGGCACTAGTGAAGTTAGGCGTGCTAGATTAAATTCTTTGATGCATGAATATGAATTGTTTCATATGTTGCCTAATGAATCTATATGTTTTATGCAAAAACGTTTTACTCATATTGTTAATCATCTCATTGCTCTTGGTAAAACTTTCGTGAATTGTGAACTTGTTAACAAAGTTTTAAGATGTCTAAGTAGGGAATGGCAACCCAAGGTTACCGCAATTGTTGAATCAAAGGACTTGGACACAATGGACTTAGCAACACTTTTCGGAAAGCTACAAGAACATGAAATGGAGCTTGAACGTTTGCAAATGCATGAAGAGTCGGATAAGTACAAAGAGAGAAAAGGAATTGCTCTTAAAGCTCAAAGGTCATATAAAAAGGAAGAGAGTTCCGTTGATGATGATGATGTTGATAATGAAGATTCCGATTCGGACATTGATGAAGAGGAGATGAAGCTTCTACTAAGAAAGTTCAATAAAATTCTAAGGAGAAAAGGAAGGTTGAACAAGGACAAAAGTAAAGAGAACGATTCCCCACACTACAAGACCAAGACTTCAAAAGAAGGTGTAGTTTGCCATGAATGTGGAAAGCCCGGTCATCTCAAGTACTCATGCTCTAAGTATCTCAAGAAGAAGGAGAAAGAGAAGAAAAATGCAAAACACAAAAGGGCATACATAGTTTGGAATAGTGATGATGAACAAGACAAGAAAAGCACAACTAGTAGTTCTTCGGATGATGAACATGCCGCTTGTCTCAACTTGATAGCTCAAGTACATGAAGAGGAAAGCTCAAATGATGAATCAAGTGAGCAAAGTGACGAAAGCGATGTAAGTCTTACTAAATCCGAAATTTCTTCAAATTATGAAATGTTATATAATGCTTATGAAGAAATGCATGAACATCTCAAGAAATTAGCTAAGAAAAACATTGAAAGGAAGAAGCTCATTTTGAAACATCAACAAGAGATTTTAGAACTTCAAAAACAAGTTGATGAGCTTAATCTTGAAAATGAAACCCTTGATCTTATCTATGCTAGTTCTTCTTGTGATTGTGCTAGTAGATTGAATATTGTGGTTGATTGTGAGAATTGCAAGTTGCTTAAGGATGAAAATGCTATTTTGAAAAATAAGCTTGCAAGTTTCTCAAATGGTGATATTAGATTGCGCACATTGTTAAATTTTCAAAGAGAAAATTCAAACAAGTTTGGTTTGGGTTATACTAATGCTAAGAGTAAATCTCATAGAAATGTTGTTGATTTTTCAAAAGTTGATTTTTCAAATGCACCAACATGTTTCTATTGTGGTACTCATGGACATACTTCAAATGTGTGTTATATTAAAGTGCATGGTATACCTAAAGGAGATTTTGTTTGGGTGAAAAAGGGTGAGAGTCCCTACACTAACAAAAATGGATCCAAAACCATTTGGATACCAAAAAGCAAAGCATGATTGTTTTTGTAGGTATGATTGAAGAGCAAAAGGACTTTCATGTGATATTCATTCATTTGCTACTTCAATTGGTATCAAGAAGAAAATCCTACAAATTGGTAACATTTGATATTTTACAATTGGTATCATGATATTGGTATACAATTTGTTTGATATTGATTACTCAATGATACTAATTTTAATAATTAGATGATTATCATGCTTTTGGTTGTTATATCTCCTAGTATTTCTCTATTTTGGCTTAGATCTTATTTCAATTGCTATATATTTCTTTTTGATAATGCCAAAGGGGGAGAAATATGATGTTTTGAAACAAAGGGGAGAAATAAAATGGTATGTTTGGAGAAAGGTTGCTTTGTTGTTTTTATGTAGGTTGAGAAAAGTTGTTGAAGATAGGGGGAGAATCAAGCTTACTCAATTGGATTTCAAATGTCAAAAGCATTAATTGAGGGGGAGCAAGAGTCTCACCAAGTGATCAAATGGTTCAAGCATCAACAACTTCAATGAACTTCAAACGATTTCAAAACATGTTTGTCATTTTCAAAAAGGGGGAGATTGTAAGATCCATGAAGAATGTTTTGATAAATGCCAAAAGGTTTTGAACAAGCTACAAGTGTGTTGATCAAGTTCAAGCTCAACAAGCAACAACAAACATCAAGTTATGAAGAGAGAACCAACTCATGAAGACTTAGTTTGGTAGTTTGTGTTTTAATGTTTCCGCTTAATCTCTGATATAATATTTGTTAATTGATTGATTTTCATTGGTTTTAATCGTTTAGATTTGTTTCTTGCGAAAATCTTTCAAAGTTTCTATAACACCTATTCAACCCCCCCTTCTAGGTGTTCTCCTAGTGTTCCTAGTTATTTCACCCACCGAGTGTAGTTTTCCCAACAAAGCCATGATGTGAATGAAACTGTGAAAGGGATAAGTGGTGAAAGAAAGAAAATAAATAGCGGAGTTTGAGAAAGAGTTGAGATGAAAAGAGGATGTTCAAGACGATGATAAGAAATACTCGAAGAGGCGAGCAGAAGCGTGGTGGTGATGAGGAGAAAGACGCCGATGATGATGCTGAGCAACAACTGAGGAGAGTGATGCTGATGGTGCTGCAGAGCAACAATCGAGGAGAACGATGCTGATGGTGCTACCAAGTAACAACTGAGGAGCAAGATGCTGATGATGATGATGCTGAATCATGATTATGAAAAAGATGTTAAGGATGCTGCTGAGCATGAGCTGATGAGAATAATACTGATGATGAGATGCAAGAGAAAGAGATCTGAGGCAAGATGCCGTTGAGATTCTTTGGGGAACGGATTGCGATTAGTGGTCGGGACTCGTTGAAGGGATGCACCAAGGATGAGCCGACTATTAGGATTAAGCCGATAATTAAAACTTTAAAACTTTAAAAGACTTTAAAAGACATTAATGAACGCGGTGAGTTATGAGTGTCGTATCGAAGTAGTGGAGAGGAAGGAACCATGAGTATCAGGGATACTCAGGTGGAGATTGCATTAGGGGAGGACAATGACGGTGAAACGTCAAGAAGTCTAGAGTATGTTTCTAGGCGGAACGAACTCCACATGTGGCGTACGAACGTGGTAGGGACTGGGTCCAATGTCGTGGTAAGTTCTGCAGGCCAACTAGAAAATACTGTCGCCCCCTAGATTGCAAATCTTGAGCAGTGAGAGGGACTAGAACGGGGCATTTGTGATTGCCACTGTACCCGAGTTTTCTACAGTGAGCCTTGATTATATGATATGATATGAATTGATATGAATTGAATTGATTTGAGACTGTACCCGAGTTTTCTACAGTTCTCCTGGCTTGGAGCCAATTGATTGTGAGACAGCTGTCGTGCCCGCGTGGTAAAGGTCCTGTACTCCTGTTTGCTTCCGACTAGGTTGGGTGGATGATCGAGGAGATATAGACGTGTGTGACTTACTCAGTGATGAATTCCCCACATCATTGAGCGAACCGGAACGATAAGACTTAAAGATTGAAATAATCATAAGAAAAGTACATTAAGACATCAAGTATTGGTTAAGATTTATAAGATAAGTATGAGAAGTGATTCCTGGAATAATTGATGGATCTTGAGATGATGGTTGAAGAAAGAATTGATAAGAGATGTGTGAGTTCTATGAGAAATATTTTGAAAGTGTTTTACGAGAACTTGAGTTTAAGATTGTGTTTAATTATATGATGATAATGATCTTTTTGTGTTTTGATTTGTTTAATGTTTATTGTCTTGTCTTAATATTTGCCTATTGTAATTCCACATAGTCGACATAGCTGTTTTGGGTAGCTCACTCTCTCCTATACTTCTGCTTTGTATTGGAAAATTTCTGGTATGATCATTAGATGGAAAACATAGCGCGTTTCCAGCTCATTCAGGAGATAGGAGCATCTCCATTGAAAGGGAGAAGCATAACTATGACCGCCCGCATCATAGTGTACTTAGAGATGAAGCGGCGAAGGAAGGAAATTATGGAAAGGCTCTTAGCCAGTGAAGTGAAGGAAGAAAAAGTACGAGACGACTCGATGGAGGAGACTCCTGAGGCGACTGCTGATGAGGACGGTAATGCTTTGTGATCGGAGAGTTAAAGAGTGGAGCTTAAGGTAAATGACTAGAGGATAGGTAATTCCCCTCAGAGCATTGTACTCCATTGTAAGTTCTTAGTTGCCTTAGCTTTATCATACTGTACCCCGGCAAAAGTTTTATTCAACACTGGTGTTTTGAAACAATTGAATGGGCCGTGTATTTAAACAATGTTTTGTGAACGGGTTTCAAAGTGCGGTGTCTTGTGACATCTCGGTTTGGAACTTGAAAGGTTTTATGCAATGTGAGAACATGAGTCTTCAAATGTAACTATGTTTTAAAAGTCTAAGTGTTCTCACATCTTTATTACACTTGTTTTTAAATAAAATAAAATAAAATAAAATGGCCCAAATTTTCACTACATTTAATTTAAGTAATGGAAGTTTTCAAGTTGCCGAATCGGGGTGTTACACCCTCTGCCGAGGATCACTACACTTCCCCTGATGGAGTGTAGTAGTTGCATTATAAGCATATCATGATGTAGTGCATATATTATGTTTCCTCTTTTGATGTAAACTTTTAAAGTACATATATGGTTGTGAAGGATGTGTAATATCCTTTCCTTTTGACCTTTACTCAAATCACAACCAACTTTTGGAATGTAAACAAAACTTTATAAGAACTTTGACTTAAAATAGTTAGTACTGATAATGTACTGGAATGCTTATGAATACATGTATGCATATAAATTGTATATCTGGACTGTTCTGGTTCTGATTCTAAAGTAGGGGAAAATCCATATTTTAAACACAACCTCGCGAAAATTTTTAAAATTTTACTAATTGCATTAAAATGAAATGAATTAAGATTAGGTGTTACATTTTATGGTATCAGAGCAGTGGTTGCATTCCTCGGCTGTGGAGTATGGATTTTGCTACTCCTAAAGTGTTACTCCACATGAGAGTAACTAATTGGTAGTTAGTTAAATGTTAGTGTTTTAGAAATATGAGTATAAGTATTTGGTTGAGCTACTAAGTCTTTAGTGATATTAGAATAGTAATAGTACCCTTTTAGCTAATCCTAATGATATATCTCCAATTTAAAGTAGGCTAAGCTAAATTTTCCAAATATTACTTTGTCATATTTAGAAGCGGACAGAAAGTAAAGACTAAGGGCAGTGAAAACCCCCCAACGGGTCAGAGCATGAAATTGCTACCCCAACGAGAAGGACTGATCCTTAGTTTTGAATTAAGTATGCCAATTTCAAATAAGACAAAGGAAATGAAACTTTTGTTTAAAATAAAATATTAAAGCCCTCTTTAGAATGGAAGATGAGTATTTGTTATTTAATTGGAACTCAAGTAGTACGAAAAATGATCCTATCTTCAATGCAATGTAGAATCGAGATTGGCCACCTCGAGATTTACATTTATTGATAGATGCTATCATTGAGTCCTTGAGTTCAACCAAATAATTTTCAAATTTGCTATGCCTAAGAATAGGAGAAGTAAGATAGGTCGTCCAAACCCTATAAACGCCGAGCATTCCTAATCAGAGTGCGCAGCGGAAGTGAATAGGTGTCAACTCAATGTGTTTGCCTTGGCTTTTAATTACTAAGTATCATCCTTAGTAAGACCTAAGTACCTCCTACATTTCCACATTACATTTTGGCGATAAGAATACTATTACTGGTAAGATGTAAGCTTGTCTTTGTGTCAAACTATTTTAAAACTTTATTTTTGAAAAGTACTGATATTATGAATTATAATGAATGTCAAGTATACTAGTATTCTAATACTTTCCAATACGTTGAATTGACCTAAATCTTGATGGTTGACCGTATGTCGCAACATAAATCTTTAAGAATGTATTGCTAACAATGTGAATTCCTAAATAATTGAATGGTGGCGTAGCTTATTCTTGAATTACACCATTTGTCAATTATATGGGAATCTACTTTATACGAAATAAGTCAAATTGAGATGAAACTTGAACTTCGAATCTAAACAAAAGGAAGTGCATTTATTGAGATTTGGAATGGTGAATGAAAATAAACTTTTGATCGAAGAACCCATTCCTTTTATTTGGATTTGATGATCATGCAGGACTTATACTTTTCTTTGTAAAGTGAGTTATTATGATTTTCAATTGGTTTCAAAACCGATACGAATTATTTTGGAAACCTATACAAATACTTTGGACTTTTAAATGTTCGATATGTCTTTCATTATCAAATAATTTTATTAAATTTTGAATGAAAATGATTTATGAATAATTATGTGTTTTCTTTATTCTAAGGAGAATACACCTCTTGAAAGTTTCATTATCACCAAGTATTAAATCTTTTCTTTGTGAATAATCATTTGATAATTTTTACAACAATGTGGATTTGAAGAAGATAAGGTAAGGTATCAAGGGGGGTTAAAGGCAATGCATCTAGTTTAGAGTTAAGACCTAGTATAGAACCTAAACTAGGAAAGTGAATGTTATGCCTCTCCCTTAGGTAAAAGGGAAATGTTTAGTTACTATTGAACAATCTATATTTTAGAATTACAAAATTTTCCAACAATTCTGAATTATATCATGAAATATAGTTGTTGAATGTTAAAGTAACAACTTTAGCATCTTTTATAAAAGTCTTAGTATAAAAGTTTAGGTCATGATAGAGATGTTAAACTAGAGTTTAGAAGAATAGAAGTATTTGTGTAAAGTTACAACCTAGGGAAACCTCGAAACTTATGAAGAATAGCTAAGCATAGACCTAGTTAAAAGTTTTGAACTTAAGGAGTTTTTCTTTTAGTTTGAGAAGTAGAATCTAGTTAGTCTTGACTAGTTTATTAAGTGGTAAAATCAATGTAGTGTCCCGATATTGAAGGAACACCACGATGTGTGTTTGGGGTTGTTGCAGCTGACGAGGCTGACCCCGGTCCTACGTACCCCCAGTGATAAGGGGATCAAGCCACACGTAGTTCTTGAGAGTAGGGATGAGAGAACATACCTTAGCCCCTATAGCATGGCGATACTTATAGGGGAAGTTGTGTTGTGGTGCCTTATGGGCCTGTTCGGCCCAGTAGGGCTGACGTGGCTCTTAGAGGATAAGAAGGATGAGTTATTCACCCTTATCCTGTACTAGAGAGCTCATGCTTATCCTGTAGCGGTAGGATTTATTATTGTTTAACCTTACAAGAGGTACATAGCACTTAAACATACATAAAGTAGTCAGAAAATATTGTTGATTGATAATGAAAAGGATAATCTCAAACTTTAACCAAGATTATTCAAGTATAGAAGAAATAAGATTTGTTATCCAAATATTATGGATTAGAACTACAAGTTAGATGAAAGTATTTCATAAGTTACAATTTCCTTTTCCTTCAAAATTTCTCTTAAGGAAAGGATCAAAGTTAAAGAGTACATTAAGTAGAAATGTAATTAGGAACAAGAGTTATTAGAAAATAACACAAAACAATTGTATTAAAATTTTAATTTGATAGATGTCTATAATTAAGATTGAAGGTTTAACATACTAACATATGCTTAAATCATCCATATGTATATAAAAACAAATTCCTATTCATAGTAAGGCTTGAAGCAAGGTTAAATAGGGTAGAAAATATGAACGTAATTAGAAATAAAAGTTATTTATGAAAAGATACATGATGATTGTCTTTTAAAAAAAATCAATTTGATAGGTAGTTCTAATTTGGATTGGAATTGAGAATTTTTATAAAAAAAGACACAAGGCAATTAACTTCGAAAATTTTGATTTGATAATTAGTTAATAAGGAATAGCATAGTACTTTTTCCAAAATCACCTTCAATATGAGGTAGAAAGATATTCCTTAATTAAAAATTAATATGGAAGAATACCCAAGGCATAAGCATAATTGGAATTAAAAGCTATCATAAAAGGATACAAAGTAATTGGCCTTTAAAACAAAAAGATTTGATTCAATATATATAGTTATAGTAAATTTGAAATTACAAATATACTCACATACAATTCAATCATTCTTATATAAGCAGAATTCTATTTCCTATATATATAAGACTTAAACTCAAATATTCAATCAAACTGAACTTAGATTGTAGGGTTAACCAATAATAAATCCTACCGCTACAGGATAAGCATGAGCTCTCTAGTACAGGATAAGGGTGAATAACTCATCCTTCTTATCCTCTAAGAGCCAAGTCAGCCCTACTGGGCCGAACAGGCCCATAAGGCACCACAACACAACTTCCCCTATAAGTATCGCCATGCTATAGGGGCTAAGGTATGTTCTCTCATCCCTACTCTCAAGAACTACGTGTGGCTTGATCCCCTTATCACTGGGGGTACGTAGGACCGGGGTCAGCCTCGTCAGCTGCAACAACCCCAAACACAGATCGTGGTGTTCCTTCAATATCGGGACACTACATTGGCGCCGTCTGTGGGAACGATAAACTTCGATCCCCATCCACAATTTTTTTATTTATTTTATTTTATTTTTTTTAAAAAAATAAAACAAACAAAAAAAAGAAACAAACACCAACAACGTGTTCTACCAGGTCGAGGAAGATTAAGTGGCAGTGCCGCCGCTGCTGTTCAAAAAAGGTTGTCCTTGGTGATGCTGCGGCTCCTCATCACCCAACGTCGTTGCTGCTGATTCTTATGCCAGCGTTGCCGGTCTCCACGATAACAAATTAAAAAAAAAGAAAGGACTGTGTTCTCATCATCTTCATCTCTATCACCGTGGCGGCGGGAGCGGTTGAGATCACCTCCATCTCCATCGCTGGCGGATCTGGAACAGGTTGATTTCCTTCCCTGTTGAGGTACCACCCCTCGAGGCAGAAGCAGTAGTGGTAAACCCATGCACCATCACCGTAGAGGGAAGGCAAATCGACGCCGCTGTTCCCTTCATCTTCACGCTTGCACCACCAACAGCAAGGCCACCGCCGTTCGAACGTACCAAGGGTCACAAATTCGAACCCAGATCTGCGACCGCCACTGCATTGGGACGCTCCAGATCGCGATCAAACTCACGGCCGTCGCTGACGATCTCCCTCCCTGGGAACACTCGAGTTTTAACCCACCATCACTGCCACCATTCTCACCTCGCGCTTCCTCTCCTCCCTCCCTCTCTCCCTCCTTCCATTCTTGCATCGCAATCTCACTCCCTCTACCGTCTTCCGATCTTCGTCTCCTTGCTGCAACCGGGGAGCTTCGATCTTCAAAATCATCTCCGCCGTTCCTGACGAATGCTCCGCCATCCCAAACCGCAAACTAGGATGATGACATTCGGTACTGCTCCCGCTCTGTTGGTACGCCTCTGGTCTTCATGGTGCCTCCACTGACGCCGTCGCTTCCGTGGAAGCTGCGATCTCCGCTCGCCCCTGTTGGCCACCGCCGCCGCTGCAAGGGAATCGCAGCGCCACCCCCTGTAGCACACAACAACATCTGCTGCATTAGGGTTCCCAAGCCCTAATGGGCTGTATGGCCCAATTAAAAAAAATAATAAAAAAAAAAGAAGAAGAAGAAGAAAAAAAAGAAAAGGGCCTCAACAGGCCCTAAGAAACAAAAAAAAAAGGGCCTCAACAGGCCCTAAAAAAAATTAAAAAAAAATAAAAGGGCCTCAACAGGCCCTAACAAACAAAAAAAAGGCCTCAACGGGCCCTAACAAACAAAAAAAAATGTGGATGACAACAACAAAACAGGGAAGTAACTTTTTTATTCAATTGTCAATATCACTTATTAGCGCATGATTAATTTGATTACATGTCATTTATTAATTGCCAATATTTATTATTTAATGGTTATAAATTGTTAACTTTGAACAACAATAACAAATTAATTATTATTTTTGTGCACACATGCGAGGTACACGTATGATAGCCCGAGCCAGTGAGTAAACGGTCTAAATGGCCCAACCTATACGGGCTTATTTGATACGGGCTAAACAGGCCCAAATTAATTTAAATAAAATGAAGGTCAGGCCTCGATGCTCAACAAAAGCTCATTTGAAAAGGATTGATATAAGACTTTAAATCGACGCTCCTCACCTCTCTAAATCAGGGAAGGAATTCTCGTTCCCATATTATTTTCCTATTTACTTGGAATTCTATGTGGTTACTTTGCACACATGTTGATATTAACTCAACTGACGCAATATTTCTGACATGTGCTTTTAATACTTAGTTCCTTATAAGTCCTTTACATGTCGCTTATTATTTGATATATATATCGCGCATTCTCATTTTTCATGAATTAATGCTTTCATCATTTGATTTGTTGTCATTAAATACTCTGGCATATTTATAAATGTCATTCATTACAATTATTGAGCGTGATATACCTGAAATCATGCATCTTTTCATGGGCAATCCTGTCTGGTTGTACGATATTTAATTATTGTCTTTTCATGGGCAATCCTGTGTGGTTGCACGATATTTAATTATTGTCATTACTATGTTTATTACGTGTGATATTATTAAATCACACTACTCCTATTATGATATTTTACATCCACCTGCCAATAATTTTCATTATTGCAATTCCCTTATTATAAATTGTCAAACAACAACCGCTAAAATTAATTTTTCTGTACACATATACGAGGTACATGGTCCGAGCTACTAGACCACTAGACCACCCATTTCAAGATTTTCATCAATGGGCATATTATTTTCCGAGCTCTGTGAATACAATTATGTCACTTTATTCGGAACAGGGTGATAACGGCAAGGACCCCTCGCGCCAAGTTTCCCTCTTTTACCTTGTCCCCGAGTATAGAGAGCCTCGTGCTCGGTTCCCCACTCCGAATACATGTGCCAATTGCGCGCGGACCCTCGACAGCGTCCCCCTATTGGTATCTCATACATTCAGGATAGTGGGAACCATGCATTACCTCGGCGGTGTAAGACGATTGTGGAAACCTCGCACCCTGTTCCCTAGCTAAGTCAACTGCTCGACGGAGCTCATTTGGAAAGGAATAACAGAAGACTTCAATCCAACATTCCTCACCTCAGCGATTCAGATTCAAGAAAGGACGGTCGAACCTATCAAAATTAATGGATAGTCCCATAAAGACTAACAGGGAAAGATCTTTCTCATTACCCCATTAATATTATTTCAATTTCATGGTTTAACTGTCATATTCATTACTATTGAATCACTTACCACATGACATGTGTTATCTTAGATAATAATCGTAATTAACAGTGAATTAATTCATACTTCGCTAATTAATGTCATTACATATCATCTATTACTTGATATTCTAATCGTTGTTTTCAGACATCATAAAAAGGTACAAACATAACGATCGGATCTGCCGAGCATGATGACCTATGTTAATTTGAGTCCGAGTATGACGACCCAACTTAATTCAAGTCCTTCACACCGGTTGTCGATCATTTTTTCCTTGGTTTGCGCACCATCGCGACCTTACCTATATGGTAGAACGGTCCGCAGTGCCAACACCCAGTGATCTAAGTCGGATCCCAGCATCTTCGAGGAACCACACAATGCTGATTCCACACCCACAACTCGGCAATATTCAACCTTCGCTCAGCGTTCGCCTACACAGATCTGAATTCGATAGTCTCTCAAAGAGGCTTGGATGAACACGATCTAATTGGCGGAAAACAACTATCACACCTTAAAAGACTTCTTAACTCGGCACAAGCCTCTTCAGGCTTTATCAAGTAAGGGGGTTGGTTATGCAATGGAGTAAAAGTTTGCTCCAGCTTTGTTATTATGATGATCTATCAGCTTGCCTTCTCTACCTGTTCTTGCTTCCTCGGCTTCATTCTTTCCCTTCTCGGCATTCTCGGCTGCTTCATCAGCTCGATAAAATTTCGATGACGTCCACTCGAGTGACCTTGTTCGGCCATGAAGTTTACTGCTCGGCGGGTAGAATGGACTCCGACTTTACAAAATAATCCGAGAAGAACTGTAAAGCCCTGAGCAGCAGATGCTTCGGCAATATTTGGGTGCCTTCGCACCACATCTTTAGAACCTCTCACCGAGCTTTCGGACCTATACCGAGTCCGAGGCCCACTTTGATCCCGAGCGTTTCACAGACCTTATGAACTCGACACAAGCCTTTTCAGGCTTTACCGAGTAGGGGGCTAGTATGTGATGAGGCATATACATAGCTGACATTGGCCGACCTTGATACTGGTATTATATGATGCATAAGTTACTCGAGATCAAATGTCGTGCCAAAGAGGACCACCACGTCCCATGAGGCACCAAATTGATCATTTACCGTCCTCATTAAGGACATATGTTAAACTCACTCACTTCGGATCATGTTCTTACGCACTTGCCCACGATCTCGGTTAGCCGGCCAGATCGGCGAGGCTACAAGTGAAAACGAGGATTGCGACCCGATAGCTTGGCTTAGCCTCTCGGCTCAAAGCCTCTCGGCTCATATCTGGCCCAATACATCGCGGATCGAGGAATACACCTCGGCTAAGGTTGTCATTCCGACAGCAATCCCTCGTAAACGTTACGGTCCAATTGGTGATAATCTTGGCACACCTCGAACTCAAATAACAGTTTGAGTCGTGCCAGCATACATTGGCACAAGCCTTTCGGCTTTCACCATGGCAAGCGCATAAAAGGATGTCTCCTTAAAAGCATCATGACTTTAAAAACAGTAGTCCAATTCGACTTTGAACTCAGTACATGATGATACATGGCTAAGGGCCTTGACTGTGAACAGTCTTATACGTCCTAATCGACCATCCACGACACTCCTCCGAATAAACAGTTCCCAGCTGCAAACAATGTTTTATGTCACCACAAACTCTCAGAAGCTCAGCACAGGCTCTTCGAGCCTATACGAGCTTGGGGGGCTTGTAGGGTTAACCAATAATAAATCCTACCGCTACAGAATAAGCATGAGCTCTCTAGTACAGGATAAGGGTGAATAACTCATCCTTCTTATCCTCTAAGAGCCACGTCAGCCCTACTGGGCCGAACAGGCCCATAAGGCACCACAACACAACTTCCCCTATAAGTATCGCCATGCTATAGGGGCTAAGGTATGTTCTCTCATCCCTACTCTCAAGAACTACGTGTGGCTTTATCCCCTTATCACTGGGGGTACGTAGGACCGGGGTCAGCCTCGTCAGCTGCAACAACCCCAAACACACATCCTGGTGTTCCTTCAATATCGGGACACTACACCTCTCTAGGGTACAAGACACAAATCTTGATAATATAAGTATCGCATTTCTGTTTCTATAAATAGGTTTGTAAACTAATTTTCAAATCGTAGTATATTATAATTTCTACCAAATAAAGCTTATATCTCATAATTGTCAATGTTCAACTCATTCACATCATTGATTTCAAATCACATTCACTTAACTATTCTTTCCTTTATACTTTCGCTTTCACCATTCCACAATTTACCAAACCCTTTTATCAAAATTAAGTCTTGCCATTACCAAAAATCTTTCAATTTTTTATTCAATTCAATTTAATTTAATTCTAGACTACCTAACTGTATGTATGGATTGATTTCCCTTATTTGTGTTGACTTCTCTTAATGATGTTCACTCTATGTCTTGTTCCCCTTTAAAAATGTGCTTGTCCTTGTTTAATAGAATGAAACTTCACATTATATTCCATATTGATGTTTTGCATTGAAATGCTGTCATAATGCTAATACTAGAATTGTAACATATGTGTGTCACTGAATGATGATATGCCATGTTGAATATAGGATTATCTTATACTATGTTTGTGATTAAGTGGCAACAGGTTATGTTCCCAAGGTTTAAATTTCAATTAATTAGTAAGAATCCTATCTAAGAAGAAATCTCATTAGCAATCGGGTAGTTGTATTAATGAAACCCTATCCTAAGTTGCATCCTAAGTGGGGGAGCAATCCCCAAAGTAATGAACATCTCCTTACGTAAGATAGAATTACCAATCCTCATTATTAGGATAAGTCGAATTTCGGGGACGAAATTCATATAAGTGGGGGAGTATTGTAACATCCCCAAATTTAATAAATAGTTATAAGCATTAATTAGTTAGAATTAAATCCTAGTTAAAGTCTAGGTAGTGCAAAGGTTTTGAATTGATTTAAGTAATTAGAAGTTTAAGTTAGATAATTATAAGAAAATGAAATTTTAATGTTTTGGCATGAATTTTATTTTTAGGGAAGTTTTGGAATGTATTAAATTTTGTTTAAAAAATAATTTAGCACCGACCCATGCATCGGTGCGTTCAGAACGCACCGGCTAGCCAGAAATCCTGCACCGGTGCACAAAAGCCATGGACCACGATCAGCCAGACGCACCAGCCAGCCATGCACCAGCAGCACACACCACACAGGCTCCTGCACGCCTAGGCGCGCGCACCAGTTAAAAGACTGGTGCTGCAGAAAAATCATCATACACGCACCATTTTTCCTTCTCTTCTCAAGATCGACTCCTTCTCTCTAAAAACCCTAAGTTTCAATCCCAAAAATCAATCAAAAAGCACCACAAATCATCACTCCCAAATTGATTCCCATCACTAATCCATATATTTCCCTCTCCAAAAACACCATACTCTTCACTCTCTTCTCAAATCCATCATGAAACCCATGAACCCTAAATTCCCAAATCAATTAGTTTGGCCATAGAATCAAGAAAGGAAGCCTAAAAAGGGGTAGAGAACGCAAATCAAAGGGGCTAAGGAGCTTGGATTCAAGGATTAGAAGTGGTGCTCATCAATCCCTCACTCTCTCTTTCTCTCTCTAAGAAGGTAAGGGGGAGTACTTTGGTTTAAATTAGGGAAAGGGTTTAAGTATAGTAATAGAGACATAATTAAGTGTATGTAAATGATTTGTTAAGTTTAGGATTAAGTGGTTATAGTGTATTGTATGATAACCTAATTAATTGCTCTCTTTATCCATGTATGTTCTATGTTTAAATGTTGGAATGTAAGTTTATGATGTTTTGATGACAACAAACCAATATGTGCAAACCTCAAGCATCAACAACCTTCAAGTCAAGCACCACTCAAGATTAATTAGTTAGCTCATATGTTATTGTATTCATTGTAATATTTTATTTTATGTCATATGAGAGTGGGTGGTAGCTTAGGTTTATCTCAATTTAGGAAAATGAATTGTTGAGTATATAGTGATATGAGATTAACTTGATAGAAAATAGCTCACATGAAAGTAGAAAGCAAAACATAATTGAAAAGCTATTTTTTAATCACTTTTACAGTGGTTAATCGATTAGCTCACAAGGCTTAATCGATTAACACGTGTATAACTGCTTTAAACTGTTTGATTAACAGTGGTTAATCGATTAAGGGTTAAACGTTAATCGATTAATAGCTGTTATAACAGAAAAATTATTTTGTTTAAAAGCTTTTCATTGTGACTTTGATTTGGTTACACACATTCAAAATTTTCAAGATACTTTCATGCTATTACAATTTCACAAAGAGCTATTCAATTTTCTAGAGTTCTATCAAGATTCAAATCTTATTTTCCCAATCTCATTCTTCACTTTCTCATACTCTTCAATTCACATAGATTTTGAGATATTAGTTTCAAGTGCTAAATTGTTTGGTTGAATCATTCTACAACAAGGGTTGTAAGCTCAAGAATTCAACAATTTCAACGAAGTGAAGAAATTCACAATTGGAAGTCTTTGAAGAACTCAAAGCAAGGAGAAAGGAATTGGTTGAAGAGGTTGCTTCAACAAGAACAATTCAAGAGATTTGAAGAACAATTGGTGGGGTAGATTTTCAAGAGATTGGTACTCTCTTGAAGGGATAGGATAACTTGAGTGAGGTTTCTCTTTTATCCGTTGTAATCTACACAATTATTTTTTAGTGGAAATCCCTCTATTGCGGTAGAGGGGACTGGATGTAGCTCTCGGTGGATTGAGAGTGAACCAGGATAAAATCTCTTGTCTCTTATCTTTTACTTTCTTTAAAGTTTTTGAGTGAATTAACAAATCAATTGAACAATTAGATTAGAATTGGGATTTTCATATTTCATAGAGAATTAACTCTAATTTGGATTGGTAAATTTAATTAGAGTTGTTATTAATTCTTTAGATTGTTATTCTTGCATTCTTGGCATTTGAGCTCTGCTGCGATTCTGATTAAGATTGATTTTTTTGCTGTTTTGAACATAGTTAATCGATTAAGGGTTTGTGTTAATCGATTAGTTTTGAATCACCTTTCAGGCATTAATCGAGTAACTGACTTGTTAATCGATTAATTGTTTTGTAAGCTTCAGGCATTAATCGATTAGCCTATTCATTAATCGATTAAGCAGTTCAATTTTTGTTAGAAAATCTGTTTTCTCAAAACCATTCTCATTCGCAATCGAAAATTTGCTATCAAGGCTCCAAAACACTATTCACCCCCTCTGGTATTTTTTGAGCTGCTTGTTGGTTTCCAACAAGTGGTATCAGAGCTCGGTCGAAAGATCCGAGCACTAAAACGCTTTTTTGAAAAGATCCGTTTTGGAAATCATGGGCTCAAATTTTAATCCCTTTGGAGGTGAAGGAGCTTCCATTAACCGTCCTCCACTATTTAATGGTGAGGGATATGCTTATTGAAAGGTTCGAATGAAAATTTTTATTGAAGCTATTCATATTGAGATTTGGGAAGCCATTGAGAATGGACCTTTTATTCCTATGACAAAAGTGAATGACACTGTTTCTTTAAAACCTAAAGCTAGCTTGAATGATGATGATAAGAAAAAGGTTCAATATGATTTAAAAGCTAAAACATCATCACTTCGGCTCTTTCATATGATAAATTCTTTAGAGTCTCTCAATGCACGAATGCAAAACAAATGTGGGATACACTTCAAGTCACACACGAGGGCACTAATGAGGTTAGACGTGCTAGGTTAAACACCCTCATGCATGAATATGAGCTCTTTCGCATGTTGCCTAATGAAAAAATAAGTGACATGCAAAAGCGCTTTACACATATTATTAATCATCTATCTGCTCTTGGTAAAAATTTGTCTAATGGTGAAGTTGTTAACAAAGTTATGAGATGTCTTAGCAGGGAGTGGCAACCAAAGGTCACCGCTATCATGGAATCCAAAGATCTAGATGAGATGGATTTGGCAACTTTGTTTGGCAAGCTTCAAGAGCACGAAATGGAATTAGGAAGACTAACTATGAATGAGGACTCCGGTAGAAAGAAGAAGGGGATAGCACTCAAGACAAGCTCAAAATCCCTAAAAGCCCAAGATGAGTTTTCACTAGTAGATGATTCCGATTCCGACATTGATGATGAAACCCTTGGCTTATTGGTTAATAAGCTTGGTAGATTTCTTAAGAAGAAAAACAATTTCAATAGATCCAGGACAAAGGACACCAAGGATACACAACCAAAACAAAAGAACCATAAGGATAAAATAATATGTCATGAGTGTGGAAAACCGGAGCATTATAAATCTAACTGTCCACAAAATGCAAAGAAGCCCCATAGTGACAAGTGGAAATCCAACTACTCAAAAGGGAAGAAAGCATATATAGTTTGGTACGAACCAGAGAATGAATCCACAACTAGCACATCGGAGGATGAGGAGTTAGCCAACCTATGCTTGATGGCCAAAGTAGATGAAGAGGCGTCTTCAAGCACAAAATCTAATGACAAAACTAATGAGGTAGACTATCTCTCCGATTCTAGTACAAATTCGGATTCTCCTTCTTTTAATGAACTATATTGTGCTTATGTGGAAATGCATAAAGTGTAACACCCCGTCTGAATACCTCACATTGTTTTAATTGGTAAAGTAATCGATTTGAGAAAATGTTTTCAAAAGGGTATTTTGAAAAAGTATTTCTTGAATTAAATTTATTTTGTGATTTCAAATGATAAAGAGTTTTAAGGAAAATGATTTTTGTGAAAAAACCCTATGAATTTTGGATTGAGTTTTGAATTGAATTGTTTAAAGTATTTAAGTATTTAAGTATTTAATATTTGGTATTTTGGTATTTTATGGAAAATGATGGTTTTATGAAAAAGAAAATAAAAATGAATTATGGTGCATGTGTGTGTAGGTGTCGTCGTGTGGTGTGTGTGTGTGGCATGCATCATGCAAAAATTTGACTTCCTTGCACCCTAGGTTAGTAGCCAAATAGCCCTAGGTTTAGTTTAAGTGTAAAGCTTGATTAGGAGTTTGACCAACCAATAGGAAGTAAGCTTAAGCCTAATCAAACTTCATTTGTCCAATGGCTTGGCTTGAGCCATGCAAGCCTTGATGATGCCAAAATTACCCTTCCTAGTAACACCCTTGGCCGAATTCCCTCAAGGGCAAGAAGGGAAATGCTTTGTTGCTACTTATAACCCCAGACCGTAGCACACCCATTCATTTTGCTTCTCATTTCTTTTCCAAACCAACACACAATTCCTAAGAGTCTTCAACACACTCTTAGAGAGACTTAGAGAGAGAGAGAAATCGTAAGCTCAAGAGGAGAGGAAGGTTGAAGATCCTTTCTTTTTCTTTAGCATTTTCGAAGATCATAGGATGTTAGTGGTAGTTCTTAATTTTAATTTCTAAGACTTGTAAAGTTCTTTGTTGTTGCATGTTCAATTTCTTTGAAGATCTATGTTTGTAAGCACTTGTAAAGCCTTGATCTTAAGTTCCAAGAACATCATAAGCTTGTAGAACCGTAACCCATGGACATTATTATTCGGTCATGCTTAGAAAAAAATAGGTTGTGATGATTTTTATTTCATTTTGAGTCCATGCATGTTAATTTGATGCTTGATAAAGTTGATCTAAATGATTTTCATGCTTTGATTTCAACTTTGATTTTTCTAAAGCTTTGATCTTGGATTTTAATTCAAAAGGCTTTGATATATTGCTTTGATCTTGAAAAAGACTTGTTTTCTTGCCTTGATTTTCAAAGCTTTTGATCTTGAAGTTTGATTTGTGATTTTTGAACTCAAAAGTTTTGTTTCCTTTACATGCATGTCACGGTTTTGAGGGGAATCAAAGGAAAACAATTTTCTTTTCAAACGATTTTTGTTTTGAACTAAATTTATGTATTTCCAAGCTAAGGAATTTAAGTTTTTCACTTGGCCTTGTTGATGTAATTTTCGGCCAAGCTTTGAAAACAAAGGATCATAAATATTTTTCATGAAAAGCTTCTTGCATGAGTTTTCTTTTTGATTTCCATGATTTTTAAGGCACGTGCAAGGGAAGAATAAAAATGAAATGGTGTTTGAAGTGACTTTTAGGTCACGGTTTTGAGAAGGAAAAAGGGAGTGTTGTTTTCTAAAACCATGTGTTTTAAAGTGCATGTTTTTGGTTGGCTAAATTAAGGGTTTTTGCATGAAAAAGAAATGCATCAAAGACTTTGTTTTTCTCTAGTGATGGTTCGGCCTATGTTAGGATGTATAGGCTAGATTCTTTTTGCATGAAATTGTCCCTTTGAAATGATTATGTTTTATAACTTTGTCTTAAGAAAAATTGTTTGAATTGTATTGTTTTACTTTTGGGTCAATTCGGTTTTCATGAAAGAAAGGGATAAATGAATTTGATTTTTTCTAAAAGTATTTTTATAGTTTGATTTCTTTATCCTTTGCTGTCCAAGAATTTATTTCAAAGTATTTCACTTTTAAAAATGATTTTTAGTTGTGAAAAATGTGGATTTCAAGTATTATGTGATTTATAAAAAGTTAGGATGAAAATTATGGATTTTTCAATGGTTTTACAACTTGAATAAGTGGCTGGACTTTTCCATACAGCCACATAAACCATTTGTTTTATTCATTTTAATGTAAAGTTTTCCAATGATTTTCCAAGGATTTCAATTATGAGAAAAGATTGAAAATTGTTTTGATAAACACTTGTATTTTAAGAAAAGAATAAAGAAAGTAAAGGATTTCCTATTCAAGAGATCAAGTTGAGATATTTAATTGAAATGATTTTTGATAAAAGTGTATTTATTTACCTCGAGGTTATTCAGTGGACGGTGGGAACTATTCTCAAGGAGAAGCTAGAGACCCCCAAGGTCAAAGTATTTCTCTTGCTGGATTAAGAGGTGAGTGAGATTGTGGTGAGCACGTAACATGGTTGCTCGTATGGTGGTAACATGAGTTTACGCGATATTCTGTCCTATGTTTCTTGAATTAGTGCATGTTTATTCCTATCCTATGTTAGTTCCTTTCTCATTCTTTGTAAAAGTTACTCTTCGCGAAATGAGTCTGAATGTCGTTATGAATGTGTATGAGAAAGCGAAAGTAAAGTGTGAGGATAAGTGAAAGAGAGATATGTGTTGAGATTCAAGATCATGTGGTGGAGTAACATAGTACCGGATGAGAACATTGCGCTCGTAGAGTCGAGCTTTGTGCTAAGCGAATGCGTGATGGAATGATGGTGCAAAAGAGATATGTGAGAACGATGTGATGGCATTGTGGCCGTGTGGCTTGAGAAAGTGATGGTTTGATTATGTGAAAGTGGGGAAAGATGTAACCCTTAGTGATCGGGTCATGTCGAAGGGATGGACTAAGGGCAAGCCGATCTTAGGCTAATTAAAGATGCTAAAAGACTTTAAAAGATTTTAAAAGACACTAAAAGACATTAATATACGCGGTGAGGTATACGAGTGTGAAGTAGTGGAGAGGAAGATACTATGGGTATCTACGGATACTCAGGTGGAGATTGCATGAGGGGAGGGCAAGGACGGTGAAACGTCAAGAAGCCTCGAGTACATTTCTAGGCGGGACGAATCCCACAAGTGGCGCACTAACGTGGTGGGGACTGGGTCTAATGCCGTGGAAAGTACCGCATAGCTAACTAGAAATGATACTGTCACCCCCTTGAATGCAAGTCTACAACAGTGAGAGGGACTGGAACAGGGCATTGTGTTTGCCACTGCGTGGACAGTGAGCCTTAATGTTATTGATATGATTTGAGGACGAGATCCTCCTGGTCTGGGACCATTTGTGTTGAGACAGCTGTCGTGCCCGCGTGGTAAAGGTCCTGTACTCCTGTTGGCTTCCGACTAGGTTTGGATGGTGACCGAGGAGATGTAGATAGTGCGCTTATCCTCAGTGATGGTGATTCCCCTACCTCATTGAGTGAGCTGAAATGTGATAAAACTTAATAACCAAAGAGTAAATATATAACTGAATGATGATGAGAATATTGATGAGTTGATGTTGTTCTGAGAATCATGTTTCTGGATTGGTGGTTTACGCTTACTCATTTTAAGTGTTTATTTATTTACATACCTTGTTTATTTCGATTATTATGTTACCCGCTTTGTTATCCTATGCTGTCAAAGTGATATATTCGTGTGTTCTCTACGCTCTTGGTATTGTGTATCATTTTGTGTACTGGTCAAACATCGTTGTTGTCTGTTCTTCTTTCTATCGAGTCTACCCTGAGACCTTACGATCAACTTGTTAGTGTATGGCACACTAACTCTCTCCTACCTGGTTGTCGTATTGGCATCTGCCGGTATTGCAACGGGTAGATGGCATATCATGTAGCAATCCACATGTGGCCTCTTCAGGGAGGAGCATGGGAAATGGTACCTGATGGCTGGATCTGGCGTGGCGAAACTCGATTGGAGATCGACGATCCGAGACACATTCTCCGAGGAGCAAGCATGGACGTGCACGTGGGACAAGTCACTCTCCGTGATTATCAAAATGGTGGACCGAGGGAGTATCACGAGTTTGGTGGTGATCCTGCACCCTTGGCGGCTGCAATTCCTCAACCAATGGAGGAAGTGGATGCTAGAGATTCCGATCACGAAGCGGAGGCGGATTCGAGCGACGATATGGAAACGGATGCTAGTTCCGCTGAAGAGTGATTCCCTGTTGTCTGTGTCTAAAGAATGTTGTGTGCCTAGGATCTGAGTTCCAGTCGAGGATTATCTTGTGATGTACTACAGATGTAATCAGCTACTTTTATTTTGGTTTGTAATCGATCTTTTGTAATGATGGCCTACTTTTGGAAAACATTTGGAGTATAACTCCAGTACTCGTGGCTCATGCTTTTTTTATTTTCAATAAAAACAGTTTTATTTTTCAATGATGATGTTGAGTGGGGAGTTTCGAAAGTGAAAACTCGATTTTCGAAAGGGTGGTGTTAGTTATTAACGAACTCATGTTTTAAAAAAAAATGGCCTCATTTTTGCAACAAAATAATAATAATTCAGTTAAGTTTTCGGAAGCGAAAATCGGGCTGTTACATAAAGAATTGAAAAAGTTAGCTAAAATAAATGTAGAGAGAAAGAATTTTATTTTGAAGCAACAAGAAAAGATTTTAGAATTGCAAAACTCTCTTGAGGAATTGAAGCTTCAAAATGAAACTCTAGATCTCATTTATGCTAATTCCACATGTGATTGTGATTTGAAAATAAATGATGTCACAACTTGTGAAAATTGCAAAACCCATGAAAAAGAAGTTTCAAATTTGAAAAATAGAATTGCAAGGTTCACAAGAGGTGATACTCGTTTGGATTATTTGCTTTCAAATCAAAGAAATAATGCAAATAGAGCTGGACTAGGGTATACCAAACCTAAAAATCAAAATTTCAGCAAAGTTGGTACTTTTTCTAAAGTTGATTTTACTAAAACACCAACTTGCCATTATTGTGGAATTTTTGGACATGTTTCAACTAATTGCAATATCAAAAGATTTGGTATACCTAGTGGAAAATATATGTGGATTGTGAAGGGGACCACACCCCAAGCTAACATGAAAGGACCCAAAACAACTTGGGTACCTAAAACTAGCAAATGATATTGTGTTGTAGATGTGCCTTCGGACAAAGGAGCGAAGATGGTATTTAGATAGTGGTTGTTCGAGGCATATGACGGGCGATAAATCACATTTCATTGAACTTACTACCAAAGGAAGTGGTCACGTCACCTATGGAGACAACAATAAAGGCAAGATTCTTGGAGTGGGTAAGATTGGTAATGTTACTAACCTAATAATTGAGAATGTCCTTTATGTAGAAGGCTTAGAACACAATTTGCTAAGTATAAGCCAACTATGTGATATGGGCAACAATGTTACTTTTACCTCTGAATTTTGCTTTATTAAGAGTAATGTTGATGATAGTGTCAAATTTGTAGGTAGACGCTCTAATAACATATATTTAATTGATTTAGATGAAATCACCTCATTATTTTCTACTTGTTTTAAATCTTTTGATGATGAGGTTAGACTTTGGCACCGGCGAATAGCTCATGTAAATGTGAATCAACTAAATAAGCTACTACGCAAAGAACTAGTAATTGGCTTACCTAAACTCAATTTTCAACTTGATGGTGTTTGTGACTCTTGTCAAAAATGCAAACAAGTTAAAAACTCTTTTAAACCTAAAAATGTGGTAAGCACAACAAAGCCATTGGAGTTAATCCACATGGATTTGTTTGGCCCATCACAAGTTCGGAGTTTTGGTGGTAATTACTATGGCTTCGTTATGGTAAATGATTTTACGCGATTCACATGGGCATTATTCTTATCCGCCAAAAGTGATACTTATAAATGTTTTAAAAAGTTTGCCAAACTCATCCAAAATTAATTAAATTTAAAAATTGTGTCTATTAAAAGTGATCATGGTGGTGAGTTTGAGAACTCTAAATTTGATGCCTTTTGTGAAAAGTATGGCATTGGTCATCAATTTTCAGCCCCTAGAACTCCGGAACAAAATGGAGTTGTTGAAAGGAAAAATAGAGTATTAGAGGAACTAGCAAGAACCATGCTTAAAGAGTCTAAAGTTCTCTCTTATTTTTGGGCTGATGCGGTTAACACCGCTTGTTATGTGAATAATCGTGTTCTTATCCGTCCTCATTTAAATAAAACACCTTATGAATTGCTCAAAGGGCGAAAGCCGAATATTTCTTATTTCCATGTTTTTGGTTGTAAGGTGTTTGTTTTGATTAAAGGTAAGAATTATGTCGGCAAGTTTGATTCTAAAGTCGACGAAGGTATTTTTCTTGGGTATTCAATGCATAGCAAAGCTTTTCGTGTTTTCAATAAAAGAACATTAACTGTTGAAGAATCAGTCCACGTTGTTTTTGATGAATCTCCAAAAGGAGAAAATAGTGTTTCTTGTGATGATGAAGATGTAGGTACATTCATTGATCGTGAGAAGACTATACAACAAGAGGTAGAGAATCAAATTGACAACGGAGAAACACAAACACAAGAAAAGGAGCTAGCACAAGTACCGCATACCGATCTACAAATCGCTTGGAAACAAAATAGGAATCACCCGATCTCAAACATACTAGGTGATATTGCTAAGGGAGTGGTAACCCTAAGCACACTTAATAACTTTTGCTATTATGTTGCTTTTGTTTCTCAAATAAAACCTAAAAATATAAATGAAGCTTTAGATGATGAGCATTGGGTATTGGCCATGCAAGAGGAGTTGAACAAATTTGAAAGAAATCAAGTTTGGGAGCTTGTGCCAAAACCCGATGATCGTCCTGTGATTGGAACAAGATGGGTCTATAGAAACAAGCTTGATGAATCGGGTTTGATTTTTAGAAACAAAGCTAGGTTGGTAGCTAAGGGTTATTGTGACATCCCGTATTTTTCCCATATGTGCGTAAATGAATTTTGTCAAAAGAAACCTTGAGGTTTTGTTTTATAAGGGATTTTCAGATAAGTATTTTACGTGAGTGATAAATAAGGTGTTGATTTTTATGGAGTTTTGTGACGACCCAACTTTTATTCCAAAACTTAATATTCATTCTTAGAAAATTCGACCATTTTTTTTTTTTTTTTTAAAACTAAAAGTCAGTCATCATCCATTATCGAGTCTTTGCGGAAATTATAATTATCATGAAAGAAACTATTCATATTATATTTCATAAAAAGGAAAGTACATTTCCATTACATTAAAACTATCACCACTAGGTTTAACTTAAGTACTCTAGGTCATTACATTATATTACATATCTTACAACAAAATTTATAATAACCTTGAGCAACTGGTTCGGAACTCAAAATATCAAATAGATAAGAGAAACCTGATGAGTAGCACTATCCACACTCCAACATCCCAACTCAACTCAATCATCAGTTCCCCACTGACTACCGGTTGAGTTGTCCATGAAATCATCATCAGCCACCGGGTCAGCATTCTCCACCGGATCCTCATCCTCTATCGGATCCTCCTTCTCCTCCTCCTCTTCATGTGCCGGTTCAGATGGCACATATACCGGAGTCCGAGATCGGGCTCTAGTGGAAGGACGAGAGGGAGCAGGAACCTCCAAAATAATTCTTTCTTCAGAGGGTGATGGACTTGGTGGGAGGGTGCGTCTCGGAAAACGTCTTGGCGGTGGTGGTGGTGTTCCATGCCGAAACACAAAATTGGGCGGAATGTGCATAATGTACATCATTGGGATTCTCGTCCTACGCGGACGCATTCGGGACCATGGGTTCGGGTGACGGAAAATAACTTCCACGTCTCCCTCATAGATGGCCCGATGATCCTCGAAGTTCCACTCCCCATTAGGGAGCGGCCTCATCTCCACGCAAAACATATTCCTGGCCATGACCTACAACAAGGGATTAGGAGTGAGTCATAGCTAAACACAATAACAAATGAGCATAACAGAGGCTAGAAATAACAAGCACAAGTTTCCAGATAGCAATGATAAATGCATATGTATATGCTCAAACTGTCTTTTATAATATTTCATTTAGTTTCGTGATGCATGCCTACTCTCCATTCATGCTACGCGGTTCGGCATCCGAGTATCTCAGGCTCGGGATATTCATAATCTTATAGTTCATCAAACCGGAGCGTATTCACAACCCAGGCGTCACGATTTGATTGGGAATTTGGCCATCATAACATTTTCATGTTACGGAATCCAAATCATCACAGCATCTTCGTGCTATGGCATCACAGCTATCTCAGGGCTGCGGAATACTTCTACCTATACCAGATTCCACAATCAAAATCGGAGCATCTCCATGCATGTCAATGTCACATAATTGTTCATTGTCTTTTTTCTCTTTTAATTCATATCTTTGAATATCATGCCTCCAATATAGAGACCCAAAATTCATAATCCTTCTTTTCATTTTTGCATTAACTGGTGCTTGTGCTTTCCAAAAATTCCATCAGCGGCCCAGCCACTTTGTGATGGTTTTATACAATAGGAATTTAATTACGTTGTCATTAATTTGTGCAACGACCCCATCTAGGACTCCCAAAATATCAACCAAGTGGGTAAAAACTTCCACTGGGACGTGGGAATAAAATCAACCAAATGGGTGTACGCACCTCCATTGGGACATCCTGTCCGAATATGTCAACCACTGAATAAAATTCCAGTAGGACTCATCCAGGATAAAATCAACCAATGGGATTAAATCTATAGATATTAAGAGCAGAAATTAAAATTTAAGCATATAGGAGTTTAGACGAGTTAATCTTTAATTACTTCATAAAGAAGTAAAGATTTTCTGAAAATTATTTTACATTACTCGAGTAGTTCTTCACATACTCGAGTGTTCATGTAAAATTACTCGAGTCCTTCAAGACATACTCGAGTGTTCTTCCCATTTCCCAGAATACTCGAGTCTTTCTTCAATTACTCGAGTGTTTTAGCAGCAGCAGCACCAGTTTCTGCACTTTATAATGCCAATTCGAGTTCAGAGCCTTTCCTTTCCATTTTTATGCAAAACAGTAACTTAGATACATAAAATAAACATGTTAGAACATGTAATCAATATTGAAACAACATCAAATGCAATAAATCACAGAATCAACATAAACTTAGCAAATAACCATTTCAACATATGATTTTCATTTCCTTTTGTTTTTAACTTCGAAAATTGATCCAGTGAGCATCATTAGGTCCATTTAGACATGTTTGGTTTATAAAAACTTGGGTTTATGACCTCTATGTCATATTCCCAATTCAAACTTCACCCCTTGATGAACCATATGAGGTTCCTACATTTCCAGCTTGAAATAACTCATTCTAGTATTTAGATAACTCCTCCCTTACCTTAGAGAAGCTAATCAACAAGTAAAACGACAGAGAAATCGGTTGGATCAAAAATCCAAATTCTGGACTTGGTGAAAAAGAGTTGAACAGGCTGACTTTGGCCACAGATTTCACCACGGATTTGGCATGAAAAGAATGAAACAAGTTAGTTTCAGAAACTAGGATATACTAACTTTAATCAGAAACAAGTTTGACACGAAAAGAATCCATGAATTTACCAAACGATTTCAATGAAGATGAATACTTGAGACTGAATGTTACTCTGTTTTTCTCAGTTTTGAACCTCCAACTTTGTAGGCCTAGAACCTGATCTTCAGAAGGCTATTTGAAGTGATTTCGAGTTCTAATTCAAGAATGGAATCAGAACTTCAGTTTGTGTTTAGGTTTCAAGGAAAATGGGTGAGGATTGAGAGAGAACAAAGGGATCAAAGTGAACTCTGTAAAACAGGGAAATTTCTGGTCAAAATTCGGGTTTTGGAACTTCAGAGGTGTTGATGCTTCACCCAAGCATCAATTTATAGTCTAAGAGTACTTCAACTCGAAGTAAGGTTCAGCTCTATGCTTGTCACGTCAAGAAACCGCGTTTTGGTGCGAAATTAATTATAAAACCAACTTATACATTTAGCCAGACTGCTCGATTTACTCGAGTCTTTTTCTTTCTACTCGAGTATTTTTCAAAAACTCAAGAACACTCGAGTCTTTTCTGTCATACTCGAGTCTTTTGGCTAAAAAATTCAAATTTTCAAACAGATAGTGATTATACTCGAGTACCCTCTACAATACTCGAGTAAAATGTCTTAATTTCAGAAAAATCATTATTTTATTCAACACATTTATTTATTTAAATAATTTATTTATTTATTAAAATACAGGACCTTACATCCTCCCCCACTTAAATAGAATTTCGTCCCCGAAATTCCGATTTACAAAAATAGATGTGGATATTCATCCCTCATCTTAGACTCTAATTCCCATGTGGAGTCAGACACTCCACCTTGCCCCCAGAGAACTCGTACTAATGGAATCTCTTTCCCTCGCAGCTTCTTAATCCTTCTATCCTCTATTCTCACGGGTCCAACATCAAACGTGAGATTTTCTTTCAGCGGTATCAAATCTTGTTGCAATTGCACAATCGAAGATGGATCTTGGATAAATTTGCGAAGCTGAGAGACATGGAAAACATTGTGCAGGTTGGACAAAAATGGGGGTAGGGCGATCTGATACGCGACAGGGCCTACTCGTTTCAAAATCTGATAAGGGCCGATGAACTTAGGAGATAGCTTCCTTGGCTTCATTACCCTTCCAATTCCAGTTGTTGGCACAACCCGCAGGAATACATGATCTCCTTCTTGAAATTCGAGCTTGGATCTTCGTTGGTCGGCATAGCTTTTCTGGCGACTTTGAGCGATCTTCATCTTCTCTTGGATAGTCCTTACCTTTTCAGTCGTTTCTTGAACTAATTCAGGTCCGATGAGAGCCTTCTCCCCCACTTGGAACCAACATAGCGGGGTTCTACACCTCCTTCCATAGAGGGCTTCGTACGGGGCCATACCGATGCTTGCATGATAACTATTATTGTAGGTGAATTCCACAAGCGGCAATAACCGATCCCATCCTTCTTGATATTCCAGAACACACGCTCGAAGCAGGTCTTCCAAGGATTGAATCGTCCTTTCCGATTGACCATCAGTTTGAGGGTGATAGGCGGAACTCATCCTCAACTGCGTTCCCAATACCTGATGTAAACTCTGCCAGAACCGGGACACGAAACGGGGATCACGATCCGATACAATACTCGAGGGAATTCCGTGCAATCTAACAATCTCCTTAATGTACAATCTTGCAAGCTTCTCCAACGGATACTTCATGTTGATGGGAATGAAATGTGCAGACTTCGTTAAGCGATCAACCACAACCCAAATTGCATCAAAGCTTTCTCTTGTTCTTGGAAAACCACTTACGAAATCCATAGCTATTCCATCCCACTTCCATTCTGGTATGCTTAAAGGTTGTAGTTCTCCTCCAGGCTTCTTATGCTCGATCTTCGCCTTTTGGCAGACAAGGCAAGACGCTACGTAAGACGCAACATCCCTCTTTAGTCCGGGCCACCAAAACATCCTCTTCAGGTCTTGATACATCTTCGTTGATCCAGGATGCATACTCAGCTTGCTCTTGTGGGCTTCCTCTAATACAACTCTTCTTAATTCTTGATTTGCCGGAATGCAGATCCGATCCCGGAATCTCAAAATACCATCAGATCCTAATTGGAATTCCGGTTCTACTCCTTCCATTCCTAATCTTTTCTTCTCTAGAAGCTCCTCGTCCGCTTGTTGAAGGTCTCGAACTTGACCCTCAAACTCATTTGTGATTTGCAACATTCCTAACTTGACGCAGCTCGGCTTGAACTGAATTGCCAAATTCAAGTTGCGGAATTCTTCAATTAGCTGAGCTTCCTTTACCATCATCGTACTCATGTGCAACATCTTCCTACTGAGAGCGTCGGCTACAACATTAGCTTTGCCGGGGTGGTAATGCAATTCGAAGTCATAATCCTTCAGGAATTCCATCCACCTACGTTGCCTCATATTCAGTTCCTTTTGGTTGAAGAGATACTTCAAACTTTTATGGTCGCTGAATACTTGGAACGTATTACCATACAGGTAATGTCTCCAAATCTTCAAAGCAAAGACAATGGCAGCCAATTCCAAGTCGTGAGTAGGATAGTTCCCTTCATGCACCTTCAGCTGACGAGATGCATAAGCAACAACTTTCCCTTCTTGCATCAAGACACAACCCAAACCTTGTCGAGATGCATCACAATAAACATCGAAGCTTTTCCTAGGATCGGGCAAAGTTAACACTGGAGATGATGTTAACTTGTCCTTCAACGTCTGGAAACTAACTTCACACTTCTCATCCCAGACAAAAGGTTGCTCTTTCCGGGTCAAACGAGTCAACGGAAGAGCCAACTTGGAAAAACCTTCGATAAACTTCCGATAATATCCAGCTAACCCCAGAAAACTTCTTATCTCAGTAACCGTCTTTGGTCTTTCCCATTGCAAAACTGCTTCTACTTTGACTGGGTCCACAGCCACACCATCCTTTGAAATTATATGACCCAAGAAATTGACTTTTTCAAGCCAAAATTCACACTTGGCCAGCTTAGCATATAATTTCTTTTCCTTCAAGGTCTCCAAAATAATCTTCAAATGATTAGCGTGCTCTTTCGGATTCTTCGAATAGATGAGAATATCATCGATAAACACCACGACGAAGGAATCCAGGTAGGGTCGGAACACTCTATTCATGTAATCCATGAATATTGCTGGAGCGTTGGTCAACCCAAATGGCATCACTACATACTCGTAGTGTCCATATCGTGACCGAAAAGCAGTCTTCGGTATATCTTCCTCCTTAACTCTGATCTGATGATATCCTGACCTCAGATCAATCTTTGAAAATACCGATGCTCCACTCACTTGATCTATCAAATCGTCGATTCTTGGCAACGGATACTTGTTCTTGATGGTAACCTTGTTGAGTTGCCTATAATCAATGCACATCCTCATTGATCCATCCTTCTTCTTCACGAATAAAACTGGCGCTCCCCAAGGCGACACACTTGGTCTGATGAACTGCTTTTCTAACAAGTCCTCCACTTGCTTCTTTAATTCAGCTAATTCTGCTGGAGCCATACGATAAGGGGCGATAGAGATAGGGCCAGTACCGGGGACTAGGTCAATACTGAATTCTATCTCTCGATGCGGCGGCAAACCGGGCACTTCATCGGGAAACACTTCGGGAAACTCTCGAATAACCGGAATATCTTCGATCTTTGCTTCCTCTTTCTTTTCTTCAGCGATGGTTGAAAATAGGCACACATAACCTCCAGGTTGCTTGGCCGGCGACTTCTCACCAGGAAAGATGATCGTTCGAACCTTGCAGTCGATTACTACATGGTTGGATGCCATCCAATCCATGCCCAAAATGACATCGATATTGGACAACGGCAAACAAATCAGATTTACTCGAGAAATCTGATCTCCTATGCTAACCACACAACCGACACATGCTCTTGATGCAACAACATGAGCATTCGTGGGGGTAGACACACTCAGTTTAAACGGGGTCTCTGAGACAGACAAACTTAAACGCTTGACACATTTCTCCGAGATGAAGGAATGCGTTGCTCCGGAATCAAATAAAAAGCGACAAGGCATGCCATTGAGGAAATGGTTACCTTGCACAAGGTTGTCGGCCTGCTTTGCTTCCTCTCCAAACATCGTGAACACCTTTCCATTGACCCAAGGTTTGCTTCCTTGTCCTTGGTTGCTTTGACGCGGGGGTTGGCGGCATGCACGGGCGATGTGGCCGGTCCCTCCACAATTGAAACAGACTGGTGGCTTGTCCCTCCAGCATTCTTGACTAGGATGAGAGCGTCGACACTTGCTACAAATCTCTACCGGAGCCGGAAGACTAACTGCTCCAGAAGGTTGTGCTCTTCCCTTTCCTTTGTGCCAATATGGGCCTCCACGATTTCCACGGTTATTCTTATGCTGATTGCGGTGGGGTCCATGGCTTCCTTGACTGACTTCCTTCTTGAAGTTGTTCTTCTCGAAAATGCGACATGCACTAATCAGGATTGGATAGTGACGAATCCTTTGCACGCTTACAGCTAGTTTGATATCTGACCTTAGCCCATTTTCAAACCGGGTGCACTTCGAGTATTCGTCAGGATGATATTGGAAGTACGGGGAGTACTTCATCAGCTCCTCAAACTTTTCAGCATACTGGTCGACAGTCATGCTGCCTTGCTTCAAGTCTAAGAATTCCATCTCCTTTTGGATCCGAACATCATCCGGGAAATACCTCTCCAAGAATTTTTCCGTGAAGACTTCCCAAGAGAGCTCGCGATGATCATACTCCAAGAACTGGCGGGTCTGCTCCCACCAAGTTGCAGCTTCCCCATTCAGCATGTAGGCCGCGAACGTGACCTTCTGAACTTCCGTGAGAGTCAACGTTCGGAAAATCTTATTCATCTCAGCTAACCAAAACTGGGCTTGCTCAGGGCAACGACCACCCGAGAAGCCAGGGGGTTTACATCTACGGAAAGAATCTAGTCCTTGAAATTCAACAGGGGTTACATTGCTGGGAGGACGGGTTTGCTGCAAGTTTTCCAGGACCGCAGCCATACGGGTCAGAGCCTCAGCAATGTTAGCGTTATTACGTCCAGCCATCTATCCTACAGAATCCAAAAGGGAAAACTTAATTAGATTCTGCTATTCTATATCTCAAAATGCAAACATGATTCTAGAGTATGCAATGGTTAGTGTGTAAGGCCACACTCCAAGGCCGAGAGTTGAACCATTGCTCTGATACCACTAAATGTGACGACCCAACTTTTATTCCAAAACTTAATATTCATTCTTCGAAAATTCGACCATTTTTTTTTTTTTTTTTTTTAAAACTAAAAGTCAGTCATCATCCATTATCGAGTCTTTGCGGAAATTATAATTATCATGAAAGAAACTATTCATATTATATTTCATAAAAAGGAAAGTACATTTCCATTACATTAAAACTATCACCACTAGGTTTAACTTAAGTACTCTAGGTCATTACATTATATTACATATCTTACAACAAAATTTATAATAACCTTGAGCAACTGGTTCGGAACTCAAAATATCAAATAGATAAGAGAAACCTGATGAGTAGCACTATCCACACTCCAACATCCCAACTCAACTCAATCATCAGTTCCCCACTGACTACCGGTTGAGTTGTCCATGAAATCATCATCAGCCACCGGGTCAGCATTCTCCACCGGATCCTCATCCTCTATCGGATCCTCCTCCTCCTCCTCCTCTTCATGTGCCGGTTCAGATGGCACATATACCGGAGTCCGAGATCGGGCTCTAGTGGAAGGACGAGAGGGAGCAGGAACCTCCAAAATAATTCTTTCTTCAGAGGGTGATGGACTTGGTGGGAGGGTGCGTCTCGGAAAACGTCTTGGCGGTGGTGGTGGTGTTCCATGCCGAAACACAAAATTGGGCGGAATGTGCATAATGTACATCATTGGGATTCTCGTCCTACGCGGACGCATTCGGGACCATGGGTTCGGGTGACGGAAAATAACTTCCACGTCTCCCTCATAGATGGCCCGATGATCCTCGAAGTTCCACTCCCCATTAGGGAGCGGCCTCATCTCCACGCAAAACATATTCCTGGCCATGACCTACAACAAGGGATTAGGAGTGAGTCATAGCTAAACACAATAACAAATGAGCATAACAGAGGCTAGAAATAACAAGCACAAGTTTCCAGATAGCAATGATAAATGCATATGTATATGCTCAAACTGTCTTTTATAATATTTCATTTAGTTTCGTGATGCATGCCTACTCTCCATTCATGCTACACGGTTCGGCATCCGAGTATCTCAGGCTCGGGATATTCATAATCTTATAGTTCATCAAACCGGAGCGTATTCACAACCCAGGCGTCACGATTTGATTGGGAATTTGGCCATCATAACATTTTCATGTTACGGAATCCAAATCATCACAGCATCTTCGTGCTATGGCATCACAGCTATCTCAGGGCTGCGGAATACTTCTACCTATACCAGATTCCACAATCAAAATCGGAGCATCTCCATGCATGTCAATGTCACATAATTGTTCATTGTCTTTTTTCTCTTTTAATTCATATCTTTGAATATCATGCCTCCAATATAGAGACCCAAAATTCATAATCCTTCTTTTCATTTTTGCATTAACTGGTGCTTGTGCTTTCCAAAAATTCCATCAGCGGCCCAGCCACTTTGTGATGGTTTTATACAATAGGAATTTAATTACGTTGTCATTAATTTGTGCAACGACCCCATCTAGGACTCCCAAAATATCAACCAAGTGGGTAAAAACTTCCACTGGGACGTGGGAATAAAATCAACCAAATGGGTGTACGCACCTCCATTGGGACATCCTGTCCGAATATGTCAACCACTGAATAAAATTCCAGTAGGACTCATCCAGGATAAAATCAACCAATGGGATTAAATCTATAGATATTAAGAGCAGAAATTAAAATTTAAGCATATAGGAGTTTAGACGAGTTAATCTTTAATTACTTCATAAAGAAGTAAAGATTTTCTGAAAATTATTTTACATTACTCGAGTAGTTCTTCACATACTCGAGTGTTCATGTAAAATTACTCGAGTCCTTCAAGACATACTCGAGTGTTCTTCCCATTTCCCAGAATACTCGAGTCTTTCTTCAATTACTCGAGTGTTTTAGCAGCAGCAGCACCAGTTTCTGCACTTTATAATGCCAATTCGAGTTCAGAGCCTTTCCTTTCCATTTTTATGCAAAACAGTAACTTAGATACATAAAATAAACATGTTAGAACATGTAATCAATATTGAAACAACATCAAATGCAATAAATCACAGAATCAACATAAACTTAGCAAATAACCATTTCAACATATGATTTTCATTTCCTTTTGTTTTTAACTTCGAAAATTGATCCAGTGAGCATCATTAGGTCCATTTAGACATGTTTGGTTTATAAAAACTTGGGTTTATGACCTCTATGTCATATTCCCAATTCAAACTTCACCCCTTGATGAACCATATGAGGTTCCTACATTTCCAGCTTGAAATAACTCATTCTAGTATTTAGATAACTCCTCCCTTACCTTAGAGAAGCTAATCAACAAGTAAAACGACAGAGAAATCGGTTGGATCAAAAATCCAAATTCTGGACTTGGTGAAAAAGAGTTGAACAGGCTGACTTTGGCCACAGATTTCACCACGGATTTGGCATGAAAAGAATGAAACAAGTTAGTTTCAGAAACTAGGATATACTAACTTTAATCAGAAACAAGTTTGACACGAAAAGAATCCATGAATTTACCAAACGATTTCAATGAAGATGAATACTTGAGACTGAATGTTACTCTGTTTTTCTCAGTTTTGAACCTCCAACTTTGTAGGCCTAGAACCTGATCTTCAGAAGGCTATTTGAAGTGATTTCGAGTTCTAATTCAAGAATGGAATCAGAACTTCAGTTTGTGTTTAGGTTTCAAGGAAAATGGGTGAGGATTGAGAGAGAACAAAGGGATCAAAGTGAACTCTGTAAAACAGGGAAATTTCTGGTCAAAATTCGGGTTTTGGAACTTCAGAGGTGTTGATGCTTCACCCAAGCATCAATTTATAGTCTAAGAGTACTTCAACTCGAAGTAAGGTTCAGCTCTATGCTTGTCACGTCAAGAAACCGCGTTTTGGTGCGAAATTAATTATAAAACCAACTTATACATTTAGCCAGACTGCTCGATTTACTCGAGTCTTTTTCTTTCTACTCGAGTATTTTTCAAAAACTCAAGAACACTCGAGTCTTTTCTGTCATACTCGAGTCTTTTGGCTAAAAAATTCAAATTTTCAAACAGATAGTGATTATACTCGAGTACCCTCTACAATACTCGAGTAAAATGTCTTAATTTCAGAAAAATCATTATTTTATTCAACACATTTATTTATTTAAATAATTTATTTATTTATTAAAATACAGGACCTTACAAGTTTTATGAACAAAGTATTTTATGGATGAGAAGTGAATGATTTTGTGAGTTTGGAATGATTTGATTTATAAGAAATGAGTTGTGATTTTATTAAGGGATGATTTTTATTTGAAATAAATTTCCTCTTGGATTTGTTAACTTTGAAAATTCATATCTTTTGAACCGTAACTCGGAAAATTATGATCTTTATATGAAGACGATCGTATTGAAACGAAGAATTTGAAAATGTAACTTTTGGAATTTTCTGGACTGATTTATAAAAATTTATTCTTTGGATTTGGAAGTACGAATTTTGAAGTGTATTGGTTACAAAAGATAGCTAGAAACTTCAAATGAATTTGTCTTTTTGGAAATTTCTTATATGTATGAAAAGCTTAGTTTTAAAAAATCATTTGGAGATTTTAATTATGTTTATTTTATGTTAAGAGTTTAAAACTCCTTTATGATGAGAAATGTGTTTTGTAGAAAATAAAATTATTGTCATGGCATGAATCTATTATGTGACATGTGTTTGGTTTGATATGTGAATGATGAATGATGCATAAAAATGATTGTGTGAATGTGATCCCTTGAAAATATTTGCATTATTGTGTGAATTAGTGATTATAGTGTCCTAAGTGAATGTGATTAGAAGATAAAAATATAAGATGTGTGTATGTATGTGTGAATGTGTGCTACGGTTTGTGTGTGTATATGTGTGAGTCTAGAATTTGAAATCTTAGGACAAAGAACCCATAGGATAAGTTAGAACAAAAAAAAAGGAAATTACATGGGTGGGAAAAGATTTAAGGTGGTAGAGATAATCATTCAAGAGATGACCCTAGTGCCTTAAGTCACTCCATTATGTCCCCCTTGATAAGACTCACCCGATGCAACTTTTTCAAGTACCAAAACTACCCCCCTTAGTTGTGCATGAACCGAAAATTATTAAGGGCAAAGGAGGGAAAATTCGGTTGGCCTATAAATAGTGGAAGCCTTAGTTCATTTCCTTAGTTCATTTTTCATTCTTCTCCTCATTTCACCCAAACACATTCTAAGAGTCCATCCAACTCTTAGAAAGAAAAAGAGAGAGAAAGAGAGAGAGAGTTGGCCGAGAGAGGGGAAGAGGAAGAAGAGAGTTAGGAGTTTAATCAAGCTTGTTCCTTGAAGATCTAAAGTGCTAGAAGAGTAGGAGATCAACCACTTCTTGGTAGGTGATTTGAAGATCAAGAAGAAGATTATTTTAATTAGGTTTTTCTTTTGGTTTTGTAATTTTTCTTTTTTCTTCTCCTTGCATGTTTATTTTTATGGTGTGAAAGATGAGTGCAAATGTTGTTTATTTTTGACCATGGACTTTTAAGACTTAAAATGATTTGTAATATTTGAAACCATGGACTTTATGGTTCGGCCAAAGTTTTCATGATGGATCTTGGTGCTTTTCAAACAAAATCTTAAAGATCTAAAGTATTGCTTGAGATTTTTGTGAAGACTAAAATAAATTTCTTTGCATGTTGGATTTCCTCACTTAAACCGTGGTTTATGAAGTTTTTATGAGATGATTTGATAAATAAATTCATGATCTAAACTTGATAAATGATAAAGTGAAGATCTTTAGTCTTGCATGTTAAATTTTCTTGCTTGAGCTGTGATCTATGGTGTATTTACATGATTATTTGACAAGCAAATATATGATCTAAGCTTACTTGAAGATAAAGTTGAGATCTTTGGCTTTGCATGTTGATTTGATGATGATTTTGGTGATTTAAGTGTATGCATATAATAATCCATGTTTAATAAGCAAAAAGCTAAGATCTTGAAGCTTGCATGTCAAATTTCAAGTGAAAAGATTGTGTTTTTCTTTGATGTATGTCACGGCCTTGATGAAATAAGTAGGGTAATAAGCTTTAAAATGATTTTTAAGCATAAACATGATTTAATCTAAGAATTGATCTTGTGCATGTCATGTTTGTGTGAAGGCCATTCGGCCATGATTGATGAAAATGGGATTTATGCTTGTTATTGTGTGAAAAGTTGATGCATGTGTGTGTTATGGATGGATTTAATGATTTCAAGTTCATGCATGTCATTTTTTTTAAGTTTAAAGTATAATCTTAATTTTGTTTAAGAAAAAGTTATGAGCTTGAGTTTTAATGGAAATATTTAAGAAAAATCTTGTCATGATAATGATTAATGCATGTTGATATGAGTGAGTGATGTAGTATAATGCTTTGAAAAATTTGCCTTGAAAACCTACATGTCTTGATTTGATTATATGACTTTTGCATGTTGAAAAAGTGAACAAAAATCCTTGTCTTTTGCATGATGATATTCGGCCATGAGCTAGAGGAGTAGGAAACTGTGTTTGATCATTATTTAGGTTGTATGTATGATAAAACTAGTTGAATCTAAGATCATAGAAGTGTATGCATGAAATAATCAAATTTAAAGAAAAATAAAAATGAAACTTTGAGATGATGTGTGACTTTAATTGTTGTTTTGATTTAAGCTAAGAAAGTGAATTAAAATTGTTAAATTTTTCTTCTTGGATGCTCACGGTTTTAGTCTTAAAAGAAAGAGAGTAATTTCATTATTTTATGTCTTTATTTGTGCATTAAATCTTTGCAAGATTGTACCTATATGATTCGGCCAATGCATGTTTAGATGGTTGGAAAATTTTCTCCATGAAATGACCTTTGATAATGACTATATTCTATGTGTATGATGTTATAGGTTTGATGAAAATGATATGTTGATTTCTTTAATCTTTTCGGTTTTTAGAAATGAAAATAAATAAATTAATTGAGTTAATTAAAAAGAAATTTTCATGATGTTAATTCTATGATTCCAAGGTTTAAAAATTTGTTGGTAATTAGAAATTGTTGACCATGGTTAATTCGGTCCTTGTTGAATTAATTAAGAGGTTAAGTTTGAATTATTTTCTTAAGGATGATTGAGTTAGTATATCAAGATTATAATTTAATTAACAATTTTAAATGATTTAGAATGTGACTTGCATTATGTGAGTTGTGAATGTTTTGAAAACTTAATGTGTTGTTCCTTATGTTCATTGGATATGTTTTGGAAAAATCTAGATTTGAATTAGATTTATTTTTGAATTTGTTTGTTAGAATTATTGGTGAAAAACCTATGTCTAGATTTCAAAAGAATTAAAAAAAAATATTTGATTTGAAAGTATAGTTTAAGCAATTTAAATTGATTTGGAATTTTTTTAAATGACACCCTTTGATCCGTATTTAATAATGTTGTAAAGTTTTGGGATTTAAACGAATCAATTCAAAGTGGTTCTGGAATTTTATCCTCTTGAATTTCTGTATTTTATTGGATACTTAAGGATAACGATTTTTATAACGTTAATGTTTTAAATTAAGATTTTACGAATGAAATGGAGTCTATTTTGATAAAGAGTATTTTAGAATTATTTCAAGTTTTCTCGAAACCGTTTTAATTATGGATTTGATTTGAATTTGAAATCTGTGGATATTGGCAATGTGTTTTCAAAAAGGAATTGTTTCAAAGTGTTTTCAAGAACGAAATTAAGAATTAATTGAAATTGTTTCTAACGCACGGGAAAAATGTTCTAGTTCGAACGACAGACGCAAAGGAAACGAGACAAGGCTAGCGACTGGGAAATCTTGGAAAACTCTCGGAGGCATACGTCATTGAGGTGAGAGAGGGGCTTTCCCTTAAGACGCTGTGGTATTTAGGTAACATATTAAGGCATCCAATCATCTCAAAGATTGGACCCCGATCTCATTAAGCGAAGTAGTGGGATAGCAATTGTTTGTTTGTTTGGCTATCCACACGAACAGTTGAGATCGGTTTGTTGTTTTTAGTTGACATGTTTTTGTTGAGATAGTATGATGTTATGATTATGCGTGAGCTGCTTGATTTTTTTTAGTATGTGACCTGATTTAATTATCTATTAAGCAATCGTGATACTGTCTGAGAAATGTTTGATTACACCTGAAGCATGAGATGATAATAACGAAATTGTGAAAGTAATGAATTAAGACAGAAGAGAAAAGAGTACGGATAAGAATTATGAGAATGATTGAGAAAGAGATAAGTCATGAGGTGAATGAAACTGTGAAAGAAATAAATAGTGATTGGAAGAGAAACATGAGCTGAGATTGAGAAAGACTGACGAGAAGGATGCTGATGATGCTGCTGAGCAAAGACTGACGAGAAGGATGCTGATGATGTTGCTGAGCAATAGCTAACGAGGAAGGATGCTAATGATGCTGCTGAGCAATAGTTGACAAGAAGGATGCTGATGATGCTGCTGAGCAACAGCTGATGAGAATAAAGATGATGAAATACATGAGAAAGAGATGTGATGCAAGATGATGTGATGATTCAAGTGATGGCATATAAGATTCTTTGGGGAACAGATTGAACGATTAGCGGTCGGGACTCGTTGAAGGGATGTACCAAGGATGAGCCGACCATTAGGATTAAGCCGTTAATTAAAACTCTAAAACTTTAAAATTCTTTAAAAGACATTAACGAATACGGTGAGGCATGAGTGTGATATCGAAGTAGTGGAGAGGAAGGTACCATGAGTATCTGCGGATGCTCAGGTGGAGATTGCATTAGGGGAGGACAATGACGGTGAAACGTCAAGAAGTCTAGAGTACTTTCTAGGCAGAACAAATTCCATATGTGGTATATGAACGTGGTAAGGACTGGGTCCAAAGCCGTGGTAAGTTTTGCATTCAAGACTAGAATAGTACTGTCGCCCCCGAGATTGCAAATCTTGAACAGTGAGAGGGACTGGAACGGGGCATATGTGATTTGCCACTGTACCCGAGTTTTCTACAGTGCGCCTTGATAATATATGATTTGATATGAGTTGAATTGATTTAAGACTGTACCCGAGATTTCTACAGATCTCCTGGCTTGGAGCCAATTGATTATTGAGACAGCTGTCGTGCCCGCGTGGTAAAGGTCCTGTACTCCTGTTTGCTTCCGACTAGGCTGGGTGGATGACCGAGGAGATGTAGACGTGTGTGCGAGCTCAATGATGATTCCCCACATCATTGATGCGAACTGGAACGATAAGACTTAAAAGATTAAGTTGTTTAAAAGAAAAATACAGTAAGGATATCAAGTGATGAATAAGATTTATGAGTCAAGTATGAAATAAAATCCATGGAATAATTGATAAGTTTGGAAATAATGAATGAGGAAAGAATTGATAAAGGTTGTGAAAGTTTTAATAGAAAGATCTTGAGAATGTTATTATGAAAGATCGAACATGTGTTTATGTTTATATGATGATGATCATGTTGTTGTTATGATTTATTTGATGTATGTTGTTTTGTCTTAATATTTGCCTATTGTAATTCCACACAGTCGACATTTAATGTTTTGGGTAGCTCACTCTCTCTTGTACTTCGGTTTTGTATTGTAAAAAAAAATTGTACGAATCTTAGATGGACAACATTGCGAGATTCCAGCTCATTCGGGAGATAGGAGCATCTCCGTTGAGAGGAGACAATATTACTATGTCCGCCTATGTCATAGTCTTCATAGAGATGAAGCGGCGAAGGGCAGAGATCATGGAGAGGCTTTCAGCCCGTGAGATGGAGGAGAAGAAAGCTCGAGATGGCCTTATGGAAGAGACTCCTGAGGTGGCAGTGGATGAGGATTGGGATATGTGCTCTGAGGCCGACACGGAGGAGTGTCTCAGCGATGAGGACTGGAATCCGGAGCCTGAGGACCTCCCGACAGATGATGAGGATGATTGAGAGTTTGATCAGCCAAGACTCAGTGTTAGATGGCAAGTTTTAGTATATATGACTAGAGAATAGGTAATTCCCCCAGAGTAGTTTCCAAAAGACTCGAGTATTTCAGCCTCAATCAGAGATTTGACCGTTAGTTCAGTACATGGGCATTTCTATTGAAAGATGGGCAAAAGACTCGAGTAGTGTCAAAAATACTCGAGTATTTTGGTTCTAACAGCAAATTTTTAACCGTTGGAAGAGGGCAAAAATGGCATGAAAAAGTTTGTCTTACTCTCTCATTCCCTCTTCCATATATGAGAATTGATTGCCCTTGTACTAAATAACAAGAACATTAACAAGACTTAAGCAAAAACATTCTCTTTGCTCATTCTCTCTCTCAAGTGAAAATTCTCTAACTCAACCAATTCATTCATTGTCATTATTTGTTCAAAGAGTTAGAGATTGTGCTTAATTGGTGTAGAAATCATTTGTTGTATTTCTCCACACACACTTTCATACCTTGTTCCAAAATCTTGGTTGGGAACCAAGTGTACCTAAGTGGGTCTTAGGTTCATCCAGTCTTGAGAGGTTCTCAAGCAAAGTCTAAGAGGTTCTTAACTTGGTGGAGCACTTGAAGGTTTCAAGGAGCTTGAGAAGAAGGAGTCTTCATCACCAAACTTCAAATTGGGGTAGAAATTCAAGAGTTTGGTACACTCTTGGAAGGGTTAGGTTGAGTGAGGCATCTCAATATCCCTTGTAATATTTCTAACAATTTGATTTTAGTAGACACTCCTAAGGTTCTTAGGGGGACTGGATTAGCTCTCTTAAAAGAGAGTGAACCAGTATAAAATTGGTGGTGTCCTCTTTTTATTGCTTTCTTTTCATTCAAGTAAAAACCAAACCTAAGTTTCTCAAAAAGGGGCTTTTTAATTAGTGTTGTAATTCCGCAGCAATTAGTGTGTTTTTAAGTTGTTTTAGCTTTATTTAATTGCTTACTACTCTTTTATTAATCTGCTCTGGATTGGTTTTACTCGTATTGATTTAAAGTGCAAATTTCACAAAAACTGTTTTCTGCACTCTGCACGATTTACTCGAGTATTCTTCAGAAGACTCGAGTGTTCTTGCTATTTTACTCGAGTAGTCTGAAAAACATTTGAGTGTTCTTGCTCTGTTTCTGTAAAATCTGCACAAAATCAATTACATCTTAATTGCATTCGAAAATTAGTCACTGTTGCATTCTGATTACTATTCACCCCCCCTCTAGTAATTTCTAAGCCCGCTTGTTGGTTTCCAACAAGTGGTATCAGAGCTCGGTCGAAAGATCGAGCGTAAAAGCTTTTTCGAAAAAGATCCTTTTGGAAACAATGGGCTCTAGCAATCAACAAGAAGGGTCTATGTCTCTTAACCGACCTCCATTCTTCAATGGTGAAGATTATTCTTATTGGAAGGTTAGGATGAGAGTCTTTGTAGAAGCAATAGATACCGATATTTGGGATGCAATTGAAAAAGGTCCACATATTCCTAGAAGAGTGGTTAATGGTGAAGCCGTTGTTATCCCTAGAACAAGTTGGAATGAAGATGATAAAAAGAAAGTTTCATATGATTTAAAAGCTAAAAATATCATCTTCTCCGCTTTGTCCAAAAATGAATTTCATAGGATTTCACAATGCAAATCGGCTAAAGAAATGTGGGATACCTTGCAAATTACTCATGAGGGAACTAGTGAAGTTAGAGACTCAAGATTAAATGCTTTAACTCATGAATATGAGCTCTTTCATATGTTCCCTAATGAGTCTATAAATGATATGCAAACAAGGTTCTCACATATCGTTAACCAATTGATTGGCTTAGGAAAAGAATTTAGAGATGGTGAAACTACTAACAAAGTCTTGAGATGTCTTGATAGGAGATGGCAACCAAAGGTGACCGCCATCAAGGAAGCTAAGGATATAAAATCTATGGACTTGACCACCTTGTCTGGGAAGCTCCAAGAACATGAGATGGAACTATCAAGACTTCACTTAAATGAAGATTCGGACAAGAAAAAGAAGAGCATCTCTCTAAAAGCCTCAACCAAAATGTCAAAAGAGGATGAAGATGAATCTTCAAGTGAAAGCTCTGATCATGCTCTAAATGAGGAAGAGATTGGTTTATTTGCCAAGAGTTTCAACAAATTCCTCAAAGGCAAAAACGGTAGTTCATCATTCTCTAAGGACAAGAGACCTCAAGACAAAAGATTCAAGGATAACAAGCCAAGAAACAAGAGCTCAAGTGAAAGTGTAAAATGTCATGAGTGTGGTGGGATAGGACACATAAAAATGGAATGTCCCACCCACTTGAGAAAGAATGAGAAGAAGACTCAAGATGGCAAGGGGAAGAGAGCTTACATTGTTTGGGATGAACTGAAAAAGGATTCCAAGTCAACCTCAAGTAGTTCGGATGATGAGGAAGCCAAGCTATGTCTCATGGCCAAGAATGACAATGAAGCCTCCTCAATTAGTGAAAGAAAAGACAATGAGAGTGAGGATGAGGTATCATCTAATTATTCTTACACCTCTTCTCATACTATTTCTTATGATGATTTGCTAAATGAATATAATGAAATGTTAACTCAATTTGAAAGACTTGCTAAAGTTAACAAGGAAAAAGGAAAGAAGCTTTTGGAGTATCAAAAGGAAATCAATGAATTGGAAAAATCTATTAATGATTTGAAACTCCAAAATGCATCCTTAGAACTTGCTAATTCTAGTCATGTTTGTGAGAATGCAAATCAATCATATACCATCACTCATTGTGAAAAGTGTTGTGAGCTTGAAAAGGAAATTAATGATTTCAAAATCAAACTCAACACTTTTAACAAAAGTGATAGAAACCTAGATCGGTTAATTGGTTCTCTTAGACACAATTCAAACAAAACTGGTTTAGTATATGTCCACAAGAAAAAGAAAAATAAAGTGGTTGGTTCATTCTCAAAAATTGATTTTACAAAGAAACCAACTTGCTTTTAATGTGGAAAATTTGGACATACAAACAATAAGTGCCATATCAAAACTTTTGGAATTCAAAACGGTACTTATGTTTGGATTAAGAAGGGAGAATCATCCATGACTAACAAAAAGGGACCCAACATAATTTGGGTACCCAAAATGAGCAAGTGATTGTGTTTTGTAGGTGTGCCTAAGAACCGGAAAGCAACATTGGATACTTGATAGTGGATGTTCTAGGCACATGACGGGAGATAAGCGACACTTCATTGAGCTTACTCCTAAAGAAAAAGGATATGTCACATATGGAGACAACAACAAAGGCAAAATACTTGGTATAGGTAAAATTGGTAATTCTTCCAACTTGGTTATTGATAATGTACTTTATGTTCAAGGATTAGAACATAATCTTTTGAGCATTATTCAATTATGTGATATTGGTAACCATGTATTATTTACCTCTACTCATTGTCTCATAAAAAGTGACAAAGATGAATCTATCAAATTTGTTGGAAAAAGGTCTAATAACACTTACATGGTTGAATTGAATAATATCACTTCTTTAGTTTCAAAATGTTTAATTAGCAAAGAAAGTGATACTTGGTTATGGCATCGTAGGACCGCTCACATTAATGTAAATCAACTTAAGAAACTTCAATCCAAAGACTTAGTAGTTGGTTTACCAAAGCTCAATTTTCAAATTAAAGGTGATTGCACTCCTTGCAAGAAGTGCAAACAAACTAAAAATCATTTTGGTTCCAAAAATGATGTGTCCACAAAAAGACCATTGGAAATGCTTCACATGGACTTGTTTGGACCTTCTCAAGTAAAAAGCTTTGGTGGCAACTACTATGCCTTGGTGATTGTTGATGATTTTTCAAGATTTACATGAACATTATTTTTAAGTGCTAAGAGTGAGACCTACAAGTCTTTTAAACGCCATATTAAGCTTGCACGAAACCAAGTAAACCAAAAAGTGATTATAATTCGAACCGACCATGGAGGTGAATTTGAAAACTATAAATTTGATGGATTTTGTGATAAGCATGGAATTGAGCACCAATATTCGGCACCTAGAACTCCGGAACAAAATGGAGTTGTTGAGAGGAAAAATAGGGTGCTAGAGGAACTTGCTAGAACCATGTTAAATGATTCTCAAGTACCTCAATACTTTTGGGCCGATGCCGTTAATACGGCTTGTTATGTAATGAATAGAATTTTAATTAGGCCCATGATAAAGAAAACCCCCTATGAGCTTTACAAAGGAAGAAAACCCAATATATCCCATTTCCATGTTTTTGGATGCAAAGTTTACATTTTAAACAATGGAAAAGATCAACTTGGAAAATTTGATTCTAAATCGGATGAGGGAATATTTTTGGGTTACTCCTCTCATAGTAAAGCATTTAGAGTTTATAATAAACGAACTATGACTATTGAAGAATCTATTCATGTTGTTTTTAATGAGTCTTCGAAAGAAGATAGTGTGTTGTGTGATGGTAGTGATGATGGACTTGAGATTTCAAATGTTGACAAAGAGATTGAAAAATCTAAGGATGAAGGAGAAGTCAAAGATGAACTTGATCCGGCTTGGAAAACGGTGAAAGCTCACCCTATTGACAATGTCATAGGAGACCTTTCAAAGGGAGTATTAACTCGTAGGTCAATTCAAAATATTTGTCATTTTGTTTCCTTTGTTTCTCAAATCGAACCAAATTCAATTAAGGAAGCAATTATGGATGAACATTGGGTTATAGCCATGCAAGAAGAACTAAATCAATTTATTAGAAATGATGTTTGGGAATTAGTGCCGATACCCGATGATCATACCATAATTGGTGTAAAATGGATTTATAGAAATAAACTTGATAAATCCGGTTTGATTATAAGAAACAAAGCGAGACTTGTTGCCCAAGGGTACAACCAAGAGGAAGGTGTTGATTATGATGAGACCTTTGCTCCGGTTGCACGCCTCGAGGCAATCCGAATCTTGCTTGCCTTTGCATCAATTATGAATTTTACTCTTTATCAAATGGATGTCAAGAGTTCTTTATTGAATGGTTTCATAAATGAAGAAGTGTATGTTAAGCAACCACCCGGTTTTGAAAGTCATGAGTTTCCAAACCATGTTTACAAATTGAAAAAGGCACTCTATGGATTAAAACAAGCTCCTAGAGCTTGGTATGATCGATTAAGTACCTTCTTATTAGAAAATGGCTTTCAAAGGGGAAAGGTTGATAATACCCTATTCATCTATAAAACCAAAGAGGACATTTTGTTAGTGCAAATATATGTAGATGATATTATCTTTGGAGCCACTAACGTGTCCTTGTGTAGAAAGTTCTCTAATTTGATGAAAAAGGAATTTGAAATGTCCATGATGGGGGAGCTCAAGTTCTTCCTAGGACTTCAAATCAAGCAAGTCAAGGAGGGGATTTTTGTGCATCAAGGAAAATATTGCAAGGAGCTCCTTGGAAAATTCGGAATGGACAAATGCAAAGAAGCATACACTCCCATGAGCACATCATGCTACCTAGACAAGGATGACAAAGGTAAACCGGTTGATGTTAGTAAATATAGGGGCATGATAGGTAGTCTTCTATATCTTACCTCATCTAGACCGGATATTATGTTTAGTGTATGCATGTGTGCTCGTTTCCAAGCTAATCCTAAAGAATCACACCTATCCGCGGTTAAACATATATTTAAATATCTCAAAGGAACAATAAATACCGGATTATGGTATCCTATTGATGCTAGTCTTAGTTTAGTTGGTTATTCGGATTCCGACTTTGCGGGATGCAAGCTTGATCGCAAAAGTACTAGTGGTACTTGCCATTTATTGGGAAGTTCATTAGTGTCGTGGTTTTCTAAAAAGCAAGCTTGTGTTGCTCTTTCCACCGCCGAAGCGGAATATATCACCGCCGGTAATTGTTGTGCTCAACTCTTGTGGATGAAACAACAATTATCGGATTTTGGTTTAAAATTAGAAAGTGTTCCCATAAAATGCGATAATACGAGTGCCATAAACTTAACTAAGAATCCGGTTTATCATTCAAGAACCAAGCATATTGAAATTAGACATCATTTTCTTAGAGATCATGTGCAAAAAGGTGATTGTACCATAGAATTTGTTAGCACATCAAATCAATTAGCCGATATTTTCACAAAACCCTTGCCAAGAGATACCTTCTATCATATAAGAAGGGAACTTGGAATTTTAGATGAGTCAAGCATTAGCTAATTGATTTGTGCTTTTATTGAGAAATCACCAAACATGTCTAATTAAATGTGCATTGATGCTTGATGAACAATTGGACCTTGAGATATTGTGAAATATATGATTTTGATTGTGAGTGATTTTAATTCCAAGTTTGTGTTGATGTTCTATGTGTTAGATGTGTGCAAATGTGTTCAAAATGCAGTTAAAACTGTCTGTCTGATAAATTCACTCGAGTATTTTTCATGTTACTCGAGTATTTTAATTATAATTTAAATCGTTTTAAAATAGAAAAAGTTTTTGGGCATGTCTGATGGTTTCACTCGAGTATTTTCAATTTTACTCGAGTAATTTTAATTTTACTCGAGTCTTTTAAACTACACTCGAGTGATTCGGATTTCTCAAAATTGATGCTTTCAGGAAACCCCAAAACACTCGAGTAAAATACAGTTTACTCGAGTAAATTTTAGACCTGAGACTTTGAACTTCCGAGCAAGGCGAATTACTCGAGTACTTTCACCAAGACTGTGACGCTCTCTTTTTAACTTAAAAATAATTAATATTTCCAAATAGATTACTACTTGCTATCAAAATTAGGGCTATAAAATTTTTCCTTTTTAATACTAGTACTTGCTTAATTGAAAACCTCGTTTCAACATAACCCATTATATGAATTCGGCATAGTAATAACTTAGCTTTGAAAAGACTTTCGAGAGCGCGTTTTCGTGATCAGAAAGAATGTTACCAGCACTTATCAGTTGAATGCATTATGTGCCTCTCGAATGAAATTTGAATATATATATATATATAAAATATAAATTTATCGCCGAATTCCTTCGTCAATTAAAATCAGAGTTCGCGGAAGTAAAAACAATACTCATGGGGCACTGCTAAGGAAAATAAAGCATATATATATATGTGATAAAAGTCATGACATATAACCCCATCAGTACTAACAGTAGCAAGTGATAAAAGTCGAGATAGCAAGTTTTGATAAAACATATACAGACCAACTGTACCAAAATAAAGGCTCACTCTAAGACCTCTCAATATATACAATATATAACAAAAATCCAAAAGCAGAAGTCCCAGAGCAAGTCCTCCATGTCCTCAGCAGCTCCTCAGATCCTCCCCAGCTCTATCCCTAGGATCTAGGATCCAAAACCCCTATGCTATGCAGGTTCCTATGAACCAGCGGGTCCACCTCTAGCAGAAACAGTCGGCTCGACATGCACCTCCTCCTCGCTCTCATCCTCCTCAGGGTCCTCCTTGACCTCGCCTGACTGAGTAGAGACCCCACCACTGGGTCTAGGGTCTGCAGAAGCAGTCCTATCATAATCAGTCGGACCAGGAGAAGGAGTCTCCTCAGTGACAACTCTATGGGATGAAGGATGGGAACGAGTGGCAGCTCTAAATCTAAAACTATGAAAGCGACGCATAGGTCGAGCCGGGGGTGGTCCTCTATATGTGTAAAAAGGTGGAACCTGCATAGTATAGACTAATGGGATCCTAAATCGACGAGGTCGCACACGCACCAAAGGGTTAGGGTGGTAGAGAGTGATCTCCACCTCCCCCTCAAAGGTGGCACGGTGCTCCTCATACGTCCATATACCGCTAGGGATAGGGCGTATCTCGATGCAGGCTAGGTACCTGGCCATCACCTAAACAGGGCACAGGGAGTAAGTGTACACATATACATAATGGATAAAGACTAAAGTTACAATCACAAATATATCATGGACAGATCATAATGCAAATACATATGAGCACACCAATTTTTCAACATTATAACTCTTATAATGCAAGTGGCATGATGTATGATTTTCTATCCACAACTGAGGCCTCTAAAAGTCCATCTTGGATGTCCATCCATTACACCCTTGTGTTCCCAAAACACCGACATTAGTTCCCAGAACATAATGCCGAACCATACTTGGATAAAAAGCATCACTCCCGGAGTGTGCACCACGTTCCCAGAACGCCACCTTCCCAGAACGCATAAAAAAACCAGGTCCCGGACACTGGCCACATATCTATAATGTGTCATCAAGTAGGTTATACTTTGGTACTCCCGGAGTACCCTCCTCATATTCCCAGAATATGATAAACGTTCCTACCAACCAGACTTCCAGTCTATATGTATGCACAAACATCGGGGTTGGTTTTATCTTTATATTAATTTATGTGATTTAGAAACATTCCAATTTCTACTTTTGAATGATTTAATTGAGGTATAGTATTTGGCATCAAATTCCCCTTTGAATTTTCTCAAAATATGCCTTTTTAAGACCCAGATTGAGTAATATAACTTCAATGGTATTTAAAACTTAACTTTTTATTTTTCAGATTTAGGTACTAACCGGTTACAGTTTCAGGCTAACCGGTTAGAATTACAGACCTGAACTGTTTACCATTGCAATTCAGAAAAACCCTTTTTCTTGAATTCTCTACTCAATCCAACACACTTTTAACTTTATTTTTATACCTCAAAAACCATTGTTTCATCATTCAAAAGTCCAATCACATTCTTTTCCAATGAACATATTTTCACTTGAAATTATTCCATCAATTTAAGGCACAAATAGCAATCTTTCCAATCTGAATTTTTTCATGATAACAACTCATGTTTCAGACTATGCATACTGAATTTAAGGCTTAGATTTGAGTAAAGACCCTTTAAAGTTTCAGAACTGATTTGCAACTAATTTTTCTTTGAAAATTTTACAGTGTCTAACCGGTTACAAAAATCGTGTAACCGGTTAGATTATGCAGTCTGACCACTAAAACAAGAGTTTTAACAACTCATTTTCTTCCTTTCTCAAATCTAACCAAATTCCAGTATACACCAAGTTCATATGCCTTAAAGTGAACATGCTTACACCCAGAAACACATTCACATTGCATGCATCAAGTTTATTGAATCAAATTGCATGAAAATTCACATAAACCCAATTTAGCACAACAAAACTGAAATCAAACACTTAAACACAGAAATCAGTCTTCATTTAGCATGCATGCATCAATTGAAAATTGCTCAAAACCACAGTGAGCAAGAAATTGGCCTCCAAGCCTTTGTGCTTAAAAACACATAATGCCCTTTTGAGTTTCATGAACTCAAATCCTAATTCATTTGATTTTTAGTCTAAATCTAGTATAGTATAGACTTCTCCCTTACCTTACAACAGAGTTTGATGGAGATTTGACACTGGTTTGAAGAAAACTCCACAGATTCTCACAAATCCTCAAGTCTGCCCTCAACCACGAATTTCCCCAACAGGGTCCAAAGACCAGAAATTTTGACATAGAAATTAGCCAAGAAAATTGGGGAAAACGATTAGACAATGATCTAGGCAACATGTACTAACGAAAGAAAGAGACTTCACTACACCAGAAATGCTAATTTACAGCGCTTGAAAATGCTAATTTACAGCGCTTGTCGGGCGCTTTAAATTTGAGCGCAGTAGAAAGAGGGTACACAAACAAAGGCGCTTCAGAAGCGCTGTGATATGCTGGCATGTGGGCTGCCAAGAAGCACATACTACTGCGCTTCAAGAAGAAGTGCTATAAATGTGAGCTTTTTCTAAAGCACTTGCTTGAATGAACGCTGTAAATTGCTTAATTAGTTGGTCTATTCTACAGCACCTGCTTAGAGAAGTGCTGTAAATTTATTTATTTTTTTTATATATATTTTAATTATTTTTTACTGCACTTGTTTAAAGAAGTGCTATAAATTATTTTTTATTTATTTTAAATATTATTTTTCCTCATATATATATATATAAACTTACTATTGCATATATTATTTAATTAAATTTGAGAAAAAATATTTAATTAAAAATCTAATTCAATAACAAGAAGTACTAAAACAATATAATTGAAAGGGTTTTTAATTAAAATTAGTAAATATCTCTAATACATCATCCTTGATCAAATCAAAAGCAGAGTACTAATGAAAATAGTTGAAATATCAAAAGCATCCCATATATTATCAAATTCGTCACACGATAACTAACAATTCTACTATTATATATATAGCATAAACAAAAGGTGAAATATATTGCTCATTCTAGTGCATCCTTTTATCTTGTTAGCTCCTGTTTAATCTTTCTTTCATATAGTCCTTCGCCTCTGCGTATATGAAAAACACAAATAAACAAGTTTAAATTATTAAAACCAAAAATAAAATAAGAAATCATGTACAACTAAAACATTACTACTACAACAAACAAAATAACAGGAAAAGAGCCCTGTACACTAAAGTTGTAACAAGCTAGGGGAACTTTCCGGTCTAAAGCAGCAGCTGAAACATGTAGAACAACCAATGACACGGGGATAGAGACAGGGAAGTTTCAACCTTCAATCAGAAGCATGAAGTGTCCTAAAGTAAAATTAAGGAACTAGAAGGACAAGTCACAAACCTAGAGGTAAATGAAGCATCAAATCAAGTTAAAAGCATAAGCAGTAGGTACAAGCAATATCACCAGACCTGTCACAAGCAATTGCCACGGATCATATCAAATACTAAGCCAAAACCCAACAATTTCTCAAATAAAATGATGGTCAGTAAGAAAAGTTTCAATTGAACTACTCGACAACAGACACTATCAAATATCTCATTCAATCCTTTTCAACCATCAAGAAAAAAATATCATTTCAAGAATGCTTGAGAGACTTCATATCTAAAACATGCATCATCCAAGTACAAAACATATTTATCATAACTTACTAATTAGATAATATTCAAGACATAACGAACCCACTCTTCCTTGAGTCGAGTAAGCATATCATCAATGTATTTCAAGCATTGGAAACGACATAATGAAGCCGGGATCCTTTTGTTTTGACATTGTTCAATGACCTCCCTCATGAAGAACATGACATAATAGCCACAATCAATGGAGTTTTCTTGGCAGGGGCACTATAAAATAAAAATTAAAAAAAATGAAATTATGAAACATTTTAATTATAAATATTTGCTTGAAGTTTTGCTAATACCTTTAACCGGATCCATTTTATGGTCATTGAAGTAGCTGTTGACTGATTTTGTGCCCGTAGGTAAGAGGAGTTTATCATTCTGCAAAAATCAAAACATAAATCTTTATTTAAAAAGATCACCTCAAAGAAAGGTCAGCAAAAATTGAAGGCTTAAAAATTGTAACAACTTATTCTTAGTGGCAAATGGAACTATAGTATGACTGAACGAAATATTATTAATTTAGCATATGCTGGTTTCAAATTGCATTTGTCTACATGTCTCTTATCCTATTATTCTGCGCTTTCAATTTTGCTGACCTACTCAAAATTTTGCCACCCCTATGGCCACAGTAAACACAGTGGCTCACATTGCAACCAGTTTTTGAATGATCTACATGTTCATCTCCAATAAGAAGATTGGATCCTTTGCAATGTAAATTATAGCAGGGCACACCCAATCCAGAAGGAGTACATTGCAACCTAGTTAAAGTAAGAGAGTAAGAAATCTTAGCTTATTTTATCAAGCCACTTCCATATGCAGACAAAAGTTTGGTAATTTAAATAAAATGCTAAATTTTGTGTACGGATAGATGTAACAATAATCAATGTAGTAGCTTACTTGAGATCAATTGGCGCACAAGAGCATTTGATGCAATTGCTGGCAGTTAGAGCATATGAGCCATTTGGGACTATTAGACTCTCGTTGTACCAATTCAGAGTTGCTGAAGAACATGCTGCAAAGGATGGTAGAAGTCTACAGAAGATTATGTTCATATGTATCTAATTAATCGTTATATCTTATTCAAAAAACAAAAATCCCATAGTTGAAACATAAACCATCTATACCAGGCATGGAATTTTAGATGCAGAGATGATTTTCTTTCATTATTTTGTAGAGTTGGTTTTTCTAGCATAATGAAAATTTGTCAGTATTATTCTTGTACAATTTTTGAGTATTATTCTTCCTTCTTTTTTTTTGGATAAAATTAAAATTTATTGATCAAGCAGGGAAGTATAAGATATACTATCTGTAGTCCAGTACATACAGTATTATTCTTCCTTAAATTGGCGTTCTGTCCTGTACCTTAACAAAGTATATATACCATTGTAACAAAAATATAGGACACTGAAATCAAATCCATAATCTTTAGGTTATTGGTTTTAAATTGACAATATGTTCAATTCCTCATTAAGATGTCTTAAAATGTAGGTACAAAAAGTAACAATTTATAGTAACAGAAAGTACAAACAATTTTACTAATAAACTTACTGGGGCCACCGTAGTGATTTTATTTGATATACCAACCTGCAATAGGAACAACAAGTATGTCTCCTGGGTCAACTGCATCTTGGCCAAGCCCATTCACAGTTTCCAACTCTGAAACAGTTGTTCCATAAACTGTTGCTATGTTTCCTAGGCTCTCCCCTTTCTGCACCACATATGACATATAAATCACAGTTCCACCATTGTTCACATTGTTCAAACATGTGCATGGCAATGGTATAACAATTCTGCCTCCATTAACCAAAGGGTTTGTAGCATTGATGCTATTCACACTCTTAATTTGTTCAGCACTAACTAGCCCACCATAACCATCTGAAATTGATGCAAGTGTATCAGCAGGTTGAACATTGTAAATTGTTGACACTGATCTTCTTATGCCATCAACACAAGGACATGGAATTGGAATTTTCACTAGTGATTTTGCTCTTTGGATTTGATTGGCAGCATATGATGTTGGTGTTATTGGAGAGACAGAGTTTGCAGCTAAGATATCAGAAACATTTACATTGAAACGAGTTGCAATTTCAGAGAGCTTGGAGTCCCAAGGTAAAAGGTAAGAGAGAAGAGAGGTGTATGAGTATGGGGAGGTACAAATCTACTATCTGTAGTCCAGTACAGTGGCGGAGCTTGGCAATAAATTGAGGTATCTAACTATCTCTATCATTACTAAAACTGTGAATGCGAAATAAGAAACTTCCAATATAGATGTTCAGCCAAATTAGATTTCTCTGAAATTTAGAAATCAAATAAGAATTTGTGACAAAATCTAGAGACCACTCTAAACAAGAAGTATGCTGCCATCAAGAGAACTACGATAAATAAAATACCATAGCAAATAGTCACATATGGAGGGAAACGAGAAGGAATGGGATATAATAATTCGTATAACTTAAATTTTTTAACAATATATTCTGCAGTTCATAGTTTGCTGTTATCTATTTAAAGCCCCAATTAGCATATTGAAATATAGTGTTCTAATGCCAATTTAGGTTAGGACAAGGAAAAATTAAAGCACCAGACATGTATTGTCGCATTAATTATGTTAAATGTCAGGGCACAATTCAGGAGGAGTCCCTGATACATTCTTCATCATCACCATCTACAGCAAAGCCCATGATTGATCAAAGGAAGCTAAGGCCACCACAAGACCAAGCACTCAAGTGCCCAAGGTGTGATTCAAGTCACACCAAGTTCTGCTACTACAACAACTACAGCCTCACTCAACCTACGTACAAGACTTGTAGAAGGTACAAGTCACTATGCTAAAATAGAAACACTACCACATGGATGTAGATAATTGCTTCAATTTAAGAATGAAAAGAGTCAATACACACAATCAGTCAATTACCAAATATTATAAAAACAAAAAACTAAAACTTTAAACATAATTTCTATCAAATTGAAAAGTTAGCAAGATCATCAAGAACATTAGAAGCAAAATAATTAGGAGGAGTATTAATTTGAGGTACTTAATACTATAGTCAAAATGGGTGACTCAAACTCAGTAAACTAGAGCTTCTGATATACATAAAACCTCCAAAAGCACAGAATTTATGACTAGGAAAAGAGAATATACCTGTCCAGGATTGATACCTGTAATGTCCTAGACACAATGTTCAGAGTATAACCCTAGCTCAAGGGTATGGAAGACCTAAGAGCTAGAATACGGTCTGATGTTACTGTGTGATTTTGTTGGTATGCTAGCTATCCAGTTGGGATAACTAGGGTTTCCCTAATCACGAGTGTGTGCTAGTGTATGATTAGGGAGAAAAAACGTACCTGAGCCCCTAGCTGGAGACAGCTATTTATAGGGGGAGCGGTGTTGTACCCTATGGGCCTGTACGGAGGTCCAGTAGGGCTGACGTGTCCCTTTATAGGATAAGGGATGAGTCATTCATCCTTATCCTGTTAGCGGTTAGTCTTATCTGGTTGGCGAGCTAGGCTCACGCGCCCTTAGCTTGGACTCTTTAAGGGAAGAGGTCCCTGTACTCGGTCCAGAGTCGTTAGGGTGGGTCCTATGGCATGTGCTCGGCCCAAAGATGCGTGACCCGGCAGAATGAGAATTCTGGTCGGCCAGTGAGTATTCTGGTCGGCCGAGGGCGTTTTAGGGTAGACCGAGGGTCGGTCTACCACATAAGCCCCTTAGCTCGGTAAGACTTTTCGAGTCTTGAGCCGAGCTGGGAGTTCTTCGTATGTGACCTTCAAGGTGTCGAGGGTTAAGCTCGGTAGGGGATAATGAGTTCAGGACAGCTCACCCTGCCTCGCTGTCCCATTGACTGACTGAAAGGACGTTTGGATGTCCTTCTATGACACGTGCTTCCTTGTGTCAGAGGGGTCATGATGGTGCATGCTGCCTTTTGGGTTTTCGAGATGCTTCTTTCCATTAGTTGTGCGCCACGTGTCCTTTTAGTGGCGCGATGTAGGCTTTTGGGCTTTTGTGATTAGGCCCAAATTTTCAAACGTGGGGGGAAACAACCCCTTCAACTACTCTTTTCCTCCTTTTTTCATACTTTCCTTCAAACTCAGACTTCTGACACTCCTCTTCTCTCTGAAATTCGTCTCATTGGCTTTTGGATTATAATTTCCCTACGCCATTATTCTTCTGTTCTTGATTCCCCAGTTCGTTCGTGCCAGTTCTCATCTCCAATTCTCAGGTATTTTGATTTTCTTCTTTTGTTCCTGTTTTTCGCTTTTCTTTCCTTCTCTGCTGAATCATATTCTCCGTAGGTTCTGGGTTTTTGGTTGCAGATTTTGTTCCTGTGTTTTAGTTTTCTGGGCTTATTTCTGGGTAAGTTTAGATTTCATTATGAGTATTAATTGGCTTCAGTATGAGGAGTGGTCTAGGATTCTGGGTTTGAGTGATCTTGAGGATTCTTCCTCTTCTTCTTCTTCTTCTTCGTCTTCCGATCTGGAGGTGCTGGACTTTCTGCCCTCACCCTTCCGCCATCGCATGGTAGATCCGATGGCCGAAGTACCACTATCAGTAGATTACCCTCGGAACCCCGAGGAGGAGGAAGGTAGGAAACTATTGTATCAAGCGGCGGAAGAGCGGGCCCAACTATCCCGCCGCCCTTCGAACCGTTCCTGGGAGAAACCCTTCTGGGGAAAAGCTGTTAGGGTTAGGGGAAGGTGTAGCAGGCTCGGCTATAGGACTAATAAACCTAGGGCTAGGTTGTTTAAAAATCTTGATTTTATAGATTCTGACGCCGAGTATTCCCTTTCCCCAGGTATGGTTCGAAGGTGCATCACACATCCTCAGGAGTTCCTTGTGCCTCCGAACTCTGTAGATTATGACTGGGTTGACTTGGAGGTGCTTGGAACCCCGTCGGCTTTGGTCAACAGTAATCTAAGTCATATCCGAGCCCACATACTCCCCTGCCCCACGGATAAAACTGGGACATCTTATGCAATAAGCTCACCGGCAGCCAACGACCGAGTGTGTACGGCGATCGCCGCGGATCGCAAAGAGTTTTTCATGTATGAAGAAGTTGTCATTCGGCTGGGGGTGAAGTTGCCCTTTACTGAAATAGAAATAGAGCTGTTGCGTCGGTTACGCTTGGCTCCTACTCAACTACATCCTAGCGGTTGGGCCTTCATCCGAGCCTTTCAAAAGTTTTGCGAAGCTCAAAAGTTGACTTGCTCGCTCCGAGCTTTTCTATGGTTGTATATACCGCAAGTGAACATCTTCGAGAAGGGGTCGCGCCAAAGATTGTGGGTGTCGTTGAAAGCACGCAACGGACATGCCCTCTTCGATAAATTCACAGATTCATGGAAGACTTTTAAGCCTTTATACTTTAAGTATCAATTCGTCGGAAACGGGGACTGTTGGTTTATGGAGGGTGATCAGCCTCGGTTTCCGTTGTCTTGGTCACCCGAGTTTTTTAACCGCAACCCCAAACTTTATCAGTATCAATACGAGTCCGAGCTATCTGTAGCCGAGAGGATCACTTGTGATACCTTCTTTTCCTATCTTAGACGGAATGGTCTAGTAGATATCAAGAAGATCATTCTTTTTCCCCAGGAGCTTATAAAAGCCGAGCTTGGTACATATATAAATTTTTTTTTTTTTAACATTTGGATTCTTGGTTTTGCAGAAAAAATGGCTAAGGAAAACAAGGTTGTTGCTCGTATAAAGGAACTTGCTAAAGCAAAGGCGGCTGCTGGGTCAAGTGGTTCTCGGAGTGGAGACATGTCCTCGGAAGCCACTCGCTCGGTGATTGTCGCCGAAACTTGTCCCTCCGAGGTCGAGGTGGTGCAGGTTGTTCGTCCTTCACCGACAAAGGGGGGGAAATAGCTACTGGAATCCCGCTGGTGCAAGTGGAAGGAAAGGAGGATGAAGAGGATCGGGTGCCTCTTGCCAAAAGGGCTAAGTTGGATAAAGGCAAAGGCAAGGCTGTGGAGGTGGTGAAGACGAAGGTTGCCGACCTTCAAAGGACCAATCTGTGGTTCGATATGTCTGACCCGGACGAGGAGAGTGTTTGGGCTAGGAAGCTAAATGAGAAATTCATCGGCTTGGTTTACACGCCGAACGATGAAAAAAGGTTGTCGGATCAGACGGCAAACACCTTAAGGTGCCATTGTGACCTTTTGGGCCGAAACATGCTGAGGGCCGCCAGCTATATGTTTCATTTAAGCAAAAATGCGGAAGACATCAGTGCCACCCTCTCGTCGGCTGAGAAAGAGAAGAGAAGAGCTGCTGCTGCTGAAACTAAAAATCTGCTAAGCCAAGTGAGGGAAAGTGAGGCAAATCTCCGAGCTCTAACGGAGGCAAACGCTGAGCTTCAAAGAAGATTTGACGCTTCGGAGAGAGCTCGGGAGACTGCTCTAAAGGCTCTGGAGGATACGGTTGGAAAGGATGCTGAGAAAGGAAGGTTGCTGCAGGCGGCCCAGGCGAAGCTGACTGAAGCTTGTCAAAGGGTTAACGAGCTGGAAGGTGTTGCTGGTCGTTTGACGAGGTCGGAGGCGGAAGTGACTAGGTTACAAGGGGAACTGGGCGAAGTGCAGAGGGAGTTGATCAAAACTCGTCGGAAGGCTTTGAAGCATAAGGTACTGGCTTGCAAGAACCACTTCAACTGGGATCATGGTGTTGTCGACTCTTTTGTGAATGCTGTCAAACAGTTAATGCTCTTGAACCCTGGAATCCGAGTGGTTGGGACTAGCCCATATTATGGGGTTGACGGTGATCGAATGATCGATTATCGTGATGATGCTGAAGTGGATTTATCAGCACCTAACCTGCCGAACCCCCTGGAGTTGGAGCAAAATGAAGAAGATTTTGATGGGTCATCCATTGCCTTGTCCGAAGACGAGGATTAACTCCCTGGAGATGTATTTTGCTGTATTTTGCTGTATTTTTTTTATATTTTGCAACATTGTTCTTGTAAGAAGCGAATCTTATTCTGTTCTTTATGATCTAGTATTGTGTTTTATCTCGTTATAAACTGTTGTTTTAGATTTCGAATCTCCGACCTATGGCCTAGGTGGGATCCTTGGTCCTCGGCACTACGAAACTGTTTTTAGTTTTTGGCCGGGCATCTCATCAAAGTACTTGCAATTGTTAGTTTATATGTCCTTGTTAGAAGGTCATGCATAAACATCCAAGTTCGCCTCGGTGGCGAGCCGAGGGGAAATGGATAGTACGTTAACAGTAAGAGAATACGAGAATTGAAAAGCTTCATCGAATTTCCTTGATCCGTTTGTAAACAGGAGTCAAATACAAAAAAGGATAATTAAGATCATGCTAAAGATAAATGACAGGAATTTAAAATGATAAAATTTCATCTTTGCAGACAGTGTTGTGGCTCCCATTTAGCTATAGTATGGTTTGAGCTTGGTGGCGTTCCAGGAGTTGTTCAACTGTTGGTTGGTTAGTGTTTCAAGTCTGTAGGCCCCCGAGCCTGTCTTCGAGATCACTCGGTAGGGACCTTCCCAGTTCTTAGCCAACTTCCCTTCTCTTGAATTTTTCAGTCCAATGTTAGCTCGTCTAAGGACCAGGTCTCCCACAGCAAAACTCCTCGGAACCACCCATTTGTTGTACTCTCGGGATTGTCTTTCCTTAGCTTTTTTCTCTCGGTCCGAGGCTAGGGATCGGATTTCCTCGCTGAGGGTTAACTCTTCCTTTAACAAATCTTCGTTTACTTCTATTGGTCGCTCGGATATACGGAAGGTAGGGATCCGAGTTTCAATAGGTAACAAAGCGTCACAACCGTAGGTTAGTCGGAACGGGGTTTCTCCTGTTGAGGTGTGTATGGTCGTTCTGATTGACCATAATACCTCGGGAAGGAGGTCAGCCCATGAACCCTCGGCATCCAACAATCTTTTCTTCAAACCGTCGATGATGGTTTTGTTTGCAGCTTCAGCCTGTCCATTGGTTTGCGGATGCTCGACGGATGAGAAGTGATGGGTGATATGGAAGTGGTTGACAAGTTCTTGGAAAACCTTAGCAGTGAATTGGGTACCATTGTCGGTGACCAAGGTGTGTGGGACACCGAAACGGGTGATGATTTGTCTGAAAAAGAACTTTTGAATTTTGGCGGAGGAGATTGTAGCCAACGCCTCGGCCTCAATCCACTTTGTGAAATAGTCAACTGCGACCACCACAAATTTTAGCTGCCCCGAGGCTGTTTTGAATTTTCCTATAATGTCCATGCCCCACTGATAGAAGGGCCATGGTGCAATCATGGAATGTAGCTCCGTTGGGGGGCGTTGAAAAATATTTCCATGGAACTGACAGGAATCGCACTTTTTAACATGTTCCGAGGCGTCGCTGAGGAGTGTAGGCCAGTAGTAGCCCGCTCGGAGCACTTTGCGAGCCAATGCCTTGGCACCCACATGGTGGCTCGAGATTCCTTCATGAACCTCGGCCAGTACCAGATCAGCTTCCGCTCGGTCCAGACACCTTAGCATTGGGGAGTCTGTTCCCCGTTTGTACAAAATGTTGCCGACCATGGTGTATTGAGCCGCTTGTCTTACTATCTTCTTTCCTTGGGAGGAATCGGTAGGTAGGATTTGGAACTGGAGATACTGCTTAATGGGGTCCATCCAGCTGGTGGTTAGAGACACAGCTAAGATAACACTCGGCTGGTGAACAGTTTATTGGATTAGGGTTTTGTTGTTCTCTGGTCCTTTAGTACTGGCGAGCTTTGACAGGATATCTGCACGGCTGTTAGAAGACCTAGGGATGTGGGTGATGGAGAATTGGGGAAAAAGATCTGTGAGAGCTTTGACTTGTTCTAGATATCTCTGAAGGATTGGTTCTTTGGCTTGGAATTCACCTTTGATTTGAGATACAACTAGCTGGGAATCACTGAAAACTTCAATTTCTGACGCCCCCATTTGATGGGCCATGCGCAAGCCGGCTATCACCGCTTCGTACTCTGCTTGGTTGTTCGAGGTGGGGAAGTCGAACTTGAGGGAGTACTCCACACAAATGCCAGCTGCGTTTTCAAGGATTATCCCTGCTCCTGCCCCCTTATTGTGGCTGGAGCCATCAACATAAATTTTCCATGGCTGGGAGGGGTTGGAATAAGTAGAATCTGATAGCTCTGAAACAAAATCTGCTAAAATCTGGGACTTGAGAGTTTTTCTTGGCTCGTAGGTGATGTCGAACTCAGATAATTCAACAGACCACGACACCATCCTTCCAGCCAAGTCTGGTCGGTTGAGGACCTGCCTGATTGGCTGAGTTGTTCTGAGTACTACGGGGTGGTTCTGAAAGTACTGCCGGAGTCTCCTAGCAGCAATCACCAAAGCAAAGGCGAGTTTTTCAATTCTGGAATATCTTATCTCAGGCCCCTGGAGGGCCTTGCTGACAAAGTAGATGGGACGCTCGGTTCTCGAGTCGTCTCTGACCAAAACCGAGCTAACAGATGTTTCACTTACGGACAAATACAAAAACAAAGTTTCCCCTTCCCGAGGACTGGTGAGGACGGGAGGGGCCGAGAGGTATTGCTTGAGCTCTGTAAACGCTTGTTCGCAAGAGTCGTTCCAATGGAAGTTCTTGTTTTTTCTGAGTAACTGGTACCATGGTAAAGCTTTCTTGGCTACATGAGGGAGAAATCTGGAGAGGGCCGCCATCCGACCAGTTAGCCTTTGAACTTCTTTGACATTAGATGGGCTGTGCATGTTCAGAATAGCTTGACATTTCTCCGGGTTGGCCTCGATCCCCCTCTCCGAGAGCATGAAACCTAAAAAGGTCCCGGCTGGGACCCCAAAGGTACACTTATCAGGGTTCAGGCGCATGTTAACTTTTCTGATTCTATCAAAAATAGCCACGAGGTCCCGAGGATGGTCCTCCTTCTTCTTACTCTTAGCTATCATATCATCAATGTACACCTCAAGAGTAGGTCCGATCATTCCCGAGAAGACCTTGTTCATCATACGCTGGTAGGTTGCGCCAGCGTTTTTCAACCCGAAAGGCATTACCGTGTAGCAGTAAGTTGCCCTTTCAGTGATGAAGGCCGTTTTCTCCTGATCAGGAGGGTACATCGGGATTTGATTATATCCTGAGTATGCATCCATGAAAGATAAGAGTTGGTAGCCAGATGAGTTGTCCACTAATTTGTCAATGATGGGGAGGGGGTACTGGTCCTTTGGGCATGCTTTGTTCAAATCGGTATAGTCGACGCACATGCGCCACTTCCCATTCGATTTCTTGACCAGAACGGTGTTGGAGAGCCATTCCGAGTAGCTAACCTCCCTTATGAACCCGGCGGAAAGGAGCTCGGATACCTTTTGCTCTATCACTACCGCCTTTTCGGTGCCAACCCTTCTCTTCTTTTGGGCGACCGGTTTGGCGGTCGGATAAACACTGAGCCGATGACAGATCAAGTTCGGATCAATCCCCGGCATGTCTGCCGAGGTCCAAGCGAAAAGATCTTTATTCTTCTTTAAAAGCTCGAGCATTTCTGCTCGTATTTCTTCTGGAAGGTTGGTTCCTAGTTTCACTCTTCTGTCTGGTAGTTTTTCATCCAAAACAATGAACTCCCACTCTCCTTCAGGGGTAGGTCTTGAATCATCCAAATCGGACCTAACATCTAGATCCGTCAAGAGTACACTTCCCTTGTTCAAACTTAATGTTGGCTGGATTTGTTCTGGAATCTTGATCTTTGCTAAACTGGCATTGTAACACAGTCGAGCCTTCTCCTGCTCGGCTCGGATGGTAACTACAGTCCTGTCAGTACCTTCAAACTTCATAGCCAGATGGACCGTTGACACGACCGCGCCGAAGGCCTGCAAGCATGTCCTGCCGAGGATGGCATTGTATGCTGAAGGGCAATCGACGACAAGGAACTTGATAATCTCGGTTCTCGCCGAAGGGTGGTTCCCGAGGGTCACTGGCAGCTGGATGTGTCCCTTGGGAACCACTGCATCCCCAGTAAAGCTGATCAGCTTTCCCTCGAAGGGGGTCAGGTCCGAGTTTTTTAATTTTAGTGCTTCGAAAAGGTTTAGGAACATGATATCTGCCGAGCTACCCTGATCGACGAATACCCTGGCAACCTCGTAATTACCGATCAAAGCAGTGATGACCATAGGGTCGTTATGACCCGGGATCACCCCTTCAAGATCATCATCAGAAAAGCTAATGGGAATACTTTTTGTGGTTCTCTTTCGGATTGGATGGTTGTGAACTGCAAGGACTTGATTGATATATTTCTTTCTGTCGGACCGTTTCTCTCCTCCTCCCACAAAACCTCCAGCAATGGTGTTGACTCGTAGGTTTTGCGGGGATTGATCCGTCGTGGCAACCTCTACCATGGCCACTCGCTGCTGATTGGTTGGTTGTTGTTGGTTGGTGTTTTGATCGGCTTGCCTGGTTGACGGCTGACCATTCCTGTCAGGGGATGGAGTTCTTCTTCGAGTATGTCGGTCAAGTGCTTCCCGGACATACTGCTGTAACTTGCCGTCCCTGATTAACTGCTCGATCACATCCCTGAGCCAAGTGCATTCATCTGTCGTGTGCCCATACCCACCATGATACGAGCAAAATTTGGAGCGATCTTGCCGCTGGCTTCTCTTCAAGGGGGGTGGTCTTTCTATTGCTCGGAGGTCAGTCTGCATTGTTTCCTGCAGAATTTGGCTTCTTGGGACTGTGAGAGGGGTGTATTGCTCGAATTTCCCTCGGAGAGGTCCAAATCTCCTTTCCCCCCGGGGTCCCCTCCTTTGATCTTCCCTTCGGTCATCCCTTCTCTCGTCTCTTCTTGATCTCCCCTGGGAGGATGGCTCTCCCCGCTCGCCTCTGTCTCTGTTTCTTTGCCATTTGCTGAATTCTTCTAAGTTTAAGAACTTAGTAGAACGATGTCTTAGCTCCGCCATATCCCTCGGCGGTTTGCCCACAAGTGAATTTTTGAAATCTCCGTTTCGGAGACCCTGAGTGAAGAGAAAGACTGCAAAGCTTGGTTCTAAGTTAGGCACGGTCCCTGCCTCCGAATGGAAACGTGAGAGATATTCCCGTAACGGCTCTTCGGTCTGCTGCATAACGCCCGCTAGCGCGTGGTCGGACTTCGGCTGGACGCAACTAGCGGTGTACCTGTTCAGAAAAACTCTCTTCATCTCTGCCCAGGAGTTAATAGAGTTCCTGGGCAAGGCTGAGTACCACCTTAAGACGAGTGGTTGGAGAGTCATGGAAAAAGCTCTGCATTTCATCATGTCTCCACCGTCGTAAAAGTCCATAGCTCCTTCAAAAGACAAGATATGCTCCAAAGGGTCGGTTAACCCGTTATATTTGGAAACACTCGTTGGGCCGAGAAAGGCTGAGGGTGTCTCGTATGCCATGATTCTCGGAGTGAAGGGATGGCCAGGATGAGCGGTGTGGTCGGTTTTGTATGTGTCCTCTAAGATTGGGTTTATGGGGGGTGGTGGAGGTAGAGTGGTGATTGGGTGGGGGATCAGCTAAGTTGCTAACACCCCTCCGGCCACCGCCTGCATATGGAGCTGTTGGAGATCGGCGATGGCCTTTCCCTGTTGTTCTAGGATCTTAGCTTGTTGCTTAATGATTTCTTCCAACTGGCTCTCCCTTTGACCACGGGAGTGATCCCTATCATCTCCAGAAACACGGGCGTCGATGGATCGGCCTGATCCATGGTTTTGTGCATGATTGGGGTTAAGAGAATTTTGGTTCTAGGGGTTTGTTTGCCTGGAATGGACGGTGTAAGAACCACTGTGCGTGCGAGCTGGAACGGAGTGGTGGCTCCGGGCTGGAATTTGTCTTACTGATGGCATGCTGGGATGTGGAGGGTTTCTCCCATCGAGATCTCCGCCGTTGTCGCCACTGCCTTCTTGCAAATTCTGATGGTTTCGCCCTGCATGGCGGTTTGCGCCACGCGATGTTGCGTTTCCTCGCGTCTCTACCATTTTGGGGTGGGAATAGCAGTTTACGGTTTCCAACAGACGGCGCCAATGTAATGTCCTAGACACAATGTTCAGAGTATAACCCTAGCTCAAGGGTATGGAAGACCTAAGAGCTAGAATACGGTCTGATGTTACTGTGTGATTTTGTTGGTATGTTAGCTATCCAGTTGGGATAACTAGGGTTTCCCTAATCACGAGTGTGTGCTAGTGTATGATTAGGGAGAAAAAACGTACCTGAGCCCCTAGCTGGAGACAACTATTTATAGGGGGAGCGGTGTTGTACCCTATGGGCCTGTACGGAGGTCCAGTAGGGCTGACGTGTCCCTTTATAGGATAAGGGATGAGTCATTCATCCTTATCCTGTTAGCGGTTAGTCTTATCTGGTTGGCGAGCTAGGCTCACGCGCCCTTAGCTTGGACTCTTTAAGGGAAGAGGTCCCTGTACTCGGTCCAGAGTCGTTAGGGTGGGTCCTATGGCATGTGCTCGGCCCAAAGATGCGTGACCCGGCAGAATGAGAATTCTGGTCGGCCAGTGAGTATTCTGGTCGGCCGATGGCGTTTTAGGGTAGACCGAGGGTCGGTCTACCACAGTACCATCAAGCTCCTTTAAGGTGGGTTTGTACCCATGCATAACCCAATTGGTCCTCTTCCCTTTAGGAGCACGACCAGTATAGAAAACTAGTCTTCTTCATTCCAATAAAGATAGAGGTAGACTTAATTTTGCGATCCTTGCCCGTTGCCTTCCAATATCCATGATTTGTTGCTTGGTTCAACCGATGTCCATTTGGATACTTGCGGTCCTGTGGACAGAAAAAGAACCACTCTGGATCATTGTTCCGCACCACTGACAAATCTACAATAAAACCAATGCAAATCCCAACCCCCAACCCAAGGAACAAGAAATTGAGCATATTAATTAGCATAGTGACCATTCAAAAATCAAAACAATGACTGTAATTCTAGAACATTAATTCAACATATTTTGATTTCAAGACAACTTAATTTTTTTTTCAAGACCACCAATTTATTGAATAAGAGAAAATTGTTCACATGATTTATATTAAGTGTTAACCGATAAGTCCCACATTAACTGAGTATATACGAGTAAAGAACCATTAAAAATGACTCGGGTAACCCGTAACCCTACCATGTTATCAAAGCCTGTCTCAAAGATTAATCAAAAATGTCTAGCCAAGGTCTGCAAACTTCACACTCCATGTCAACTCCTCAGTGTGATGGGGTATTTAAGTCTCACATTAGTTTAGTCATTAGTATTAATGACCTATGCAAACCTTCACCTGGCTATAACCATTTTTTTATTTATATATAGAATTAGACATAGTTATTATAATTATTTATGAATTGAGTACCAAAGTAATTTCTTAATTCCTTAAAGTCCATAACAACAACAGCAACAACATATAAAACACAAAATAGAAAAAAATAAAAAATAGTGAAGCAGGAGACATTAACTTTCCCAATTGTGGAGTCAAACAAAGTAAAGAATGATTTTTTTTAAAAAAAAAAAGATGAGATATTCTGATTGGAAAAGAGGAGGAAGAAGAAAAATGATACCAGGCAAATCCCAAGGCTCCCATTTGCATACATCAATTTCACGAATGACCCAAACATCATCACCATTCCCATTGAACATTACAGCAATTACAGCAAAATAGAATTGCTCATACACGAACATTAGATTGAAAAATTGAAAACTCATTACAGCAAACAGAATGAATGGTGTGAGGACAACAACTAACCAGTGAGACAAGGTGGTGGTTCGGTGTGGGATAGGTGGCAGCTCTGTTTTGTGGTGAGAAGTGAGATGGAGAGTGCTTCGGTGAGGAACGACGTAGCAACAATGGTACTTCGTTGATGGTTCAACGGTCGAGGGAGGTGAAGGGTTGAGGACGGAGATGTAAAGGAGGGTTTAGGGACCGACGGAGGTGAGAGAGGGTTTAGGGATTAACGGAGGTGAGAGAGGGTTTAGGGACCGACGGAGTGGGTTTGCAAGTGACGGCTGAGGACCGACGGGGTGGGTTTGTGGGAGAGATCGTGGTGGCTGAGAACGGTGGAGAGTAGAGTTTGTGAAGAGTTGATCGTGGTGGGGGTTTAGACCGTGGAAGAGAAGAGAAGCGTGGCTGAGGACGGAGGTGAGAGACCGGGGAACCGTGGCTGACCGTGGCTGAGGACGGTGGTGGACTGAGTGTCACGACTGATGAGTACTGTGTAGTGTGGAGGGTGGCTGATGACTGATGAGCACATGAAGAAGCAAACTTGATCGGCTCATTTCTCTCCCTTATCTCTTTTCTCTTCCATCTTCACTCTTCTTTCTTTCTTCTTTCTTCGTTCTTGATTTAGATTGGATCACCATATTTTCTCTCTTCGAATTCCAACCTCAATTCTCTCTTCGAATTTCTCATTCTGTCATTGTTCTCTCTCTCTCTCTCTCTTCGAATCAAGGATGAGCATGATGATGTGTTCAATTTTCAAGTGGGTGATGATGATGTGAAGGAAGTGGATCGGTTTGATGTTGCTGCAGTTGTTGATGAGAGCGATGGAGACAAGGAGGCCAAGAAATCGAGGATACTCATCTTAGGTTAAAAAACCATGATTCAGGTTAAAACCCAAATCTTACAATTTTCGGCTATTATTATTATTATTATATTCGGTTATTTATTTTGATTTTCAGGTTAATAAATATAGATCTGGGTTCTCTCTCTTTGAATCAAGGATGAGCATGATGATGTGTTAGAAGTGAGATGCGTGTTGCTATAAATTCACTTTTGAAGGTAATGATTTCACTCCACTTCATATTTTAAGTCCTTCTGATTTTAACCCAATCTCCTTGCTGATTCATTTTGATTTGGCATGCATTTTCTAAAGTTATGATATGTTTATCTGTTTGTTTGTGTCTTTATAAGGGGTTTCAATGTTTAGGAATTTAGGACGAAGTGATTGTTATTACTATTTGTCCCCTTATTTGCTGACTTGCACCTTAAAGACTAAATTTGTTGATGGCATAAATACAAAGTTATTTTGCTTTGCATTTTAGTTATTTTTTGTATAAAGAGATTTTGCTTTGTATGTTTTATTTAGGTTTTTGATTTCACTTATTGTCTTTTTTAGCGTTTTGATTTAGTATTGTGTAAATATGTTTTTTGATTTTGAGCAGTCATTCAGAGACACCAAATATTGAACACCATATGTTTGTTAAAAATCTTAATTAATTTGAATGCTATAGCAGATTGGGAGTTATTAATCTAAAGATTATGTATGCCTAACTGATCTAAATAGCAACACTGGGTATGCCCTAATACATAGTGATATACGCAATAGTTGGGCCTATAACAACTGAAATCAGTCTATATCCTCTGTAACATGATCTTGCTGTCTTGCTCCCTTTTCACTTTGTCTGAGATTGACACTAATTTTCGTAACGGATAGATATGCAGCATATGCTTCCCTTCCAAAGTTCTAATGAGTTGAGTTTCTATATCCCCTTTGTCACAGAAAGTTTCATATCTGAAAAACAGCGTGGAAACATTATCAATTTCTGTAGCCAAGAAAGCTATCATCAAGGATAAGATAGTCAAACTACAGGTATATTATTTACTAGGAATGATTTGCAGTCATTATGCATTTTCCCCTGTTCCACTATTGATTTTTAAAGAACGTCTTCCCACTTGCTCATGCATGAAGTCCTATATTGTAACAGTGTTGTATTTCTTGCTGGCCAAAGTGAGAATAGCACGAAAGCAGGTAGCTGAAAACATACAACATTATGATTTTTCACAGGGATAATGGTGATAATGCATATTCCAACGTATTTCTCAAGTTATAGAAATCATGGTGAATCAAGTATTATAACACGTGCAAGGGATTTTGATCTTAATGCAAGGTCAGGTTGTTGTCTTTTAAATTTAATGAGTCTGATTATTGAAATTTAATGAGGTTAATTTTTATGTGTCTGAATCAGTTTATGGACCTGAAGCTTTAAATGAGAAGATGTCAATGTCTATTGGAAAGTATTACTCAAGTAATAAAAATGACAGTCAATCAAGCATTAGAACACTTACAAGGGATTTTCATCTTAATGCAAGCCCAGGCCCCAGATTGTTGTTTTTTATACAAAATACCAAATTAGTTTTTTGCATGTTTTTATTTTTGTCATTATTTTGCAGATATTAATGTTAGCATTTGTGTGTTTCAATCAGGTTATGTACGTAGCTGAATCTTATCATTATTTTTTTATCTTATGATTTATCACGTATAACTCTGATAAATCAATACTCTTCATAAATATGTTAATTAGACTCAAACCTTGAATGTTTTTTGACTATCCTGTGTTATAGTATTCTTAGGCAAACCTATTTTAATTTTTTTTTCTCCTTTTCTGCAAATATGCTTTTTTGACTACCCTATGCTATTGAAAATCTGCTTTGTGATCTACGATTTGTTAGGTTAGCGAATATTTGCTTGCTGTTTAGATCCATCGGTCCAGCCTTTTTCTTGCCAAACAAGAGAAAGGTATTAGCCAAACTCCTAATGCATTGGTCCAGCCTTTAGTGCTCTCATTTGTCCAGCCTTTTTATGAACACACTCCTAATTCGTTGGTCCAGCCTTTAGTACTGCCATTGCAAAACCACAGTAAGAACTTGCATTAACTCTTTTTTATAAACAGAGGAACTCAACCAATTACTATCCCTGTTGATTTGGTTTAACCTTTTTTCTTTACTTGGACTACCATATTAATTAGATGCAGTGAAGAGCTCTGCCATATTTAGCAGCCAAAATATTTTTTCAGCCTGCCCTGCTTGAAAAGATTTAGACTATGTGTTTGTCTAGAATTAATTCAATTTAGAACTTAGAAGCTCTATTAGGTGAAGCCTTAGTAACGGTTTTGATTTATATGTCCGAGTCTGAATAAGACACCTGGCCATGGGAGTCATGGCCTCATGAAAAAGTTGTTGAGCATGAAGCCAGATGCATAGGCCCTTTCTTATCTTTTACTTTTTCTTTTTTAGAAATTTTTTTTACTGACATACTTATGAGATGACTAAATGAATATGCTTCTCTTTTAAATTGTATGATTTTTATTTTTATTTTTTTTATGTTCAAGTTACTGAGTCAATTCATTCTTTTCAGATGGTTCAAATTTAAAATGCCTATATATCTTTAGCTGCCTACTTAAACCATTAGATTTGATCAGTTTTTTTTTGGTTTATTTATGGTAAATACAAATCAGATATGTATGTCATAAAAATTCAAATTAGCTTACAATTGTAGCATCGTTTGCATTATTCAATATAGTTTATCCCTTATAGCAAAGTGTCTATTTTCGTTTTATTATAGCTCAAGCAATGGAATCACATAAGTTGAAGTTGTGAATCAACCATGGTATGATTGGTGTGGTTCCATGGACAACTGCAGGTATTGTTATTTAGCTACGACTATTTTTATGCACACTTTATATGAAAAAGTATTGATTTTTGCACACCAACTGTTTGACAGAGGAACACAATCAATTATTATCCTTATTGATTTTGTTTTTTGTATTTGGTTCAACCTTTTTCTTTACTTGAACTGCCATATTTAGATTGATGCAGTGAAGAGCTCTTCCATATTCAGCAAGAAAAACCTTTTTCTACAGCTTGAGAAGATTTTGACTATGTTCAATGTTCTTTATATTTAAAATACATTTAGAGAGTGTGGGAATTCAACTCACTTATGATCAGTTTCAAATTTATCATATTAAAGTTGTTGTATGGTGGAATTCAATATGAAGTATACGAGTCCATTGTGGTTTGGTGTAATAGTTTGAGTCCATAGCTGGTCAAATTTTGGTCCATAAGATCTTGGTTTGGTGCAATTAAAAATAGTATGATAAAATTCTTGGTTGTACAAGTTTAATGTATAGTTTAGTTTTTATATTATGTTGATTAGCTGGGTTGACTATAAGGTGCATGATGAAAGGCCTATTTTGATTTCTAACAATATCAAGCCATATTACTTTTGCACGTTGTTGTGACCATTTTTTAGAATTTGCAGATCTCGACATATGGTAGCCAACTAACCATATTCTCTTTCCCTCTCAACTCATATACAGTATGATCATTGTGTAATCTTAATATTCTTTATTTTAGAGCTGTAGTTTCTGTTTTAAGTGCAGTTATTTATTCAATTTAGTTAGTAAAATGCAAGCATGCTCAAACATTTTTGTTACTTTTAGAACATCTCAGTTTTTACAAATATATGCATGCATTTGGTCTCTACTATTCTTAATATTCTTTGGTCTCTACTATTTTAATTAAATTGATTACAATTTTATATGCTTCTCAAATGAGTAAACTAACACTTTTAAATTTGCTAATAATTATGGTCATTGAGAATGATCTTGATGAACAACCGCAGGGTTACTGCATAGCAGTGAGGTAAATCAATTTGGTTCAGCTGTGATTCAATTTGGTTCTCTGTGATTCAATTTGATTTTTTGTATTTTGAGTTGTGAGGTAAATCATTTTATCAAGTTGCTTTACTGCCAAGAACTTTCTTCTGTGACTGATAGGTGCTGCTTGATAGTTTTTACAAATCTAATTATATATGTTAGTGAACACAAATGTTTCCTTTGCTAGAATTTGGAGAATTGAGATTATGAAACATTATTGTAATATACTTTAAATTCTAGACAACATTGTCGAAGATCAAATAATAATGATGGAAAAGTAGTTATTATATTCAGTTTATTTTTCCTTGCCATGTTCCATCTATCTAAACAGGCTCAGTAGTTATAATTTAACATTGATATATGAGGGAGTGGTCTTATACTCTTATTCTTCTTATGCTACTGCACCTAATTCACTACCAATATCTCATATTCTCATCACTTTCATAAATTGCAGCCTTGCAGGTAACAGGTGCTCATCTTGATCATTGATGACATTGTTACCTTACTCCATGTCGTTGCAGTTTACTTAGTCTATTTTTTTTCCAGTCCTCAAGCAATTTTCAAAGACCCTTTTCGTGGTGGTAACAATATTTTGGTAAGGTTGCATGGTTTCTGATGGTCTACCATAATTTGTCACCAACTATTTTCAATATTGGCAGCCTATAAATGGATTCTAAGAATAACACACCAGACCATAGAGCAAGAAGGCCATTATCAATATTTATTATGCTTGGTTTGTGCTGTTTCTTCTATCTTTTGGAAGCATGGCAAAGGAGTGGATCTGGGAAGGGAGATAACCTTGCGTTGAAAGTAGTCCTTGGTTTGTGTTGTTTCTTCTATCTTTTGTGTTGTTTATTCACTCTATTGTTGTTTTTGCTGCTCTAAAATTTAAGTTGTTGTTTAACCTATGAACAAAAGGAAACTAACCAAAAAAGGTTAGAAATTGTAGTTAGCATCAAGTCACTAATTTTGGTAATATTCTGGTAATAGCAGGAACATAAAAGTTGTGGGCATTGTGGATGGAAATTTTCAAGGAGCTTCTCTAATTTTATTATGATAGTTTCAATGCACTATATTGTATTACACAAGAACTTTGTGATGCACTACTGGCTGTCAAGTTTCAGATATTGGAGTTTGCCCTCAAGTACCTATTAACCATGTAAGTTTGCTTCAATTAGAGAAATGCACTCTCAAATAAATTAATGATATAATGTTATAAATTATCATGTACATACCTATTTTATTGAACTATCATCCCATCTTTCTTTCTTGGAGAAGGAATTCCCCCAATAAATTGTTAGAAAACAAAGTTGATTAAATATGAGAATATGATACGGGATGATTATCTTTATTTTCTATTTGTTTTCAACCTATCAAATGTAAAGATTACATTTTTTTATCAACAGGTTAGTAACTTCCATGTCTAATCAGAACTCTGAACGGGTAAATTCTAAGTTTTTGGATTGTCATTATTTAATTATATAGTGATTATTTGCCAACTCATTCTCGAAATATACTAATATTCTCAGCTGATATAACACCTCATCCTAATTGGCATAAACTATAGACATATATTGATGGTTATTATGGTGGATTACAAACTTATGTATGAACATCATCTAATGACATAATGTTTATACTAATTGTTTGACAAAATTAATATAATAAAATTAAGAACATGGCTGACAAATGACTTTGTGTTATCTTCTGCTTACTTTGATTAATTTTCAGTAACTTTTAGCAACATATTGGAACTAGGATGGGTGTTCTCTTTAATTTTCTCTTTTTGATAAAAAAGGATAAAGGATCCTCGAGAATGAAAACAGAACATATTAAAACACAGAGAGAATGCAAAATCATCAAAGGAGCAACGCTGCGCAATTTCTCTACATATTTTTTAAAGAAACCCCTTCAAAAAGACCATGTGCTCTCTTCTAAGTCAATTGCCTAATATTGTCCCAAATCAGGTATTGAACCACAGAAACCTTTAAAACTAATGATTAGAGAACTTTATCTGAAATTAGAGAATGTGTAAATATGCAGTGTGGTTACTTACCATATGGATACTGCCCAAGCAGATGTGTGGACTATGGAGAAAGTTTTAATCTTTTTGTGCTGCTCCTACTGTTGGTGTGCTATTGTGTTATTGCTGCCCTACAGGCTGATGCTATTGCTGGTGTGCTGCTTTGCTATACTGTTGGTGTGCTGTTGTGCTTCGGGTGCATAAAAATTGATTTTTTTTCCAACATTATGTTACAATACGATTCAATCTTACTTATCCATTTCCTTTATGAGTTTATGTACTGTGTATAAGCTGAACATTGGAAATAACAAGATTTCATTTATTAGTATTGTTGTTTGCCTCTCGATTAGTTCTCTTGCACTTATGGTATCTATTTGATTTTTGTAAAAAAAAAATCGCTTTTTTAAATCTTATATTATGTTCAATAATGCTAGAATGTAGGCTTGCACTTTGAAGCATTTGAAGCATGAAATGCTTAAATTTGTTATATTTTCATTCATTTAGAACTTCTCTAATATTCTTTCTCTCTTATTCTTTTTGCCCTTTTGTTGGTTGACATTGCTTACTGCTGCTGCTTTAATCCTTGGTAGTTGCTACAATTTCTTACTATTGTAATGGTTGGCATTTCAAGTAGGGTACTAAGCAATTTTAATTAATGTTGTTTGTCTTTTTCAATCTCTTCACTTCGTCCCTCATGATTTTAAGACTTTAGCACCCTTCCATTAGTATTTCACACTATTTAGGTGATCAATGTATAAAATCTTTTGAGCCAATTGATTTATTTGAATTCATATATTTGATTACCAATACAGTTGCGAGAACATTTTTCATGGTTTTTTTTTTGTTGTGCTTTCAGGCTCAAAAAGATTGCATTACTTTTAAAAACATTCAAAGTCATATTGTTATCACTTGAGCTACTAATATTTTCCTCTACTCTCTTTGGTTTGTTTCATTTGCATCATTTTGTGTGGTTTATTTTCCATCTCAATGGTTAACCTATTATTCTCATCTTCATTCTTCTTTTTCCCCTTTAGGTGGCCATAGAATTCTCAGCCTTCTAAATTTGCTGGCAAATCATCATAGGTTGAAATCTCGAAGAAGAGTATTCAAATTTACTATAATGTAAAATAGTCCCCTTACGCGAAGAAGTGTAAAATAGTCTCTCTCTCTCTCTGTTTTTTTTTAAATTAAAATAGTCTCTCTTTAACTTAGGAATTATCCACTTCTATTAATATATTCCTTCCATCATATTTGAATTATTATATATGTTGCATAGCATTATGAACAATTATTGGCCTGAAACAGGAGAAAATCTCTGACAGTATTATTTTCAACAACATCATTCTACTCAGCGTGGATGTGAATCGCATCAACTTTTTTTGTTTTATTATGAGAACACCTTTGTTATTAATACCACTTTCTCTTTAAATATATGTACACTTTCACCTTTTTTTAAGAATTTTTCTGTCAATTCTAATGAATGTGTTGTCAATTAACATAACTATATCCTAATGACACACTTGCACTACGATTAATTACAGAATGAGAGCTATCTTAATTTATAGTTGTATTAAAGCTGTATCATAACATCATAATTGATTAATAGGCCTTTTATAACTTTATGACTCGAATGTGTGATTGGGAAGTATTTGACAGCCTCTTCAATTATCTATTACTATATGCATTTTAGCTCCGTAATGTCTTTCCTTTTGTGACTGTTTTGAAGTTGTTGGTTCAGTGTGGTATTTAGTTGTTATGTGTTTATTAAACTCAATCTAAAGAGATATGGCTAAGTGTGATGTCTTAGACGGTGAGGTCCTCCAAGAGTTAGGGAAAAAGACCTTCAAAGGAGCCTCTGCCTAGGGTTTCTGTGTGATGTTTGGTGGGAGTCCTCAAGTGGCTAGAGAGAAAGCCAAGAAGTAACCCGAATCACTGGTGTGTGAGGGTGATAATTAGGGTTAGAGGACGTACCTGAGCCCCATGTAGTACGGAGCTACTTATAGGGGGGAGCTAGTTGCCCTAATGTGCTTGCTTTAGGCCCAAGTAGGGCCAGCCTGTACTGAGCCATGAGTGGATGAGTTGTCCTTGTGGATAAGGTGAGACACGTCATCCTGTCCTTGGTATCGGACTCTGGGGGAGGTGTCGGACTCTAGGTGGTGTCGGACAAGGAAGTCGGACCTTGGTAGGATCATGATATCGGCCCGTGCCTGGTGTCTGTTCGGCCGTTGAGCCTTGAGCTCGGCCCAGAGCACAGAGGGCTTCTTATAGGGCCGTGAGGCCTTAAGCGAGGGTTCTGAGGATCTCGGCTGGGCCGAGTCCACCACATAAGCCCCCCAGCTCGGTCAAGGCTATCCAAGCCTTGTTCCGAGGTCTTGGTTTAGGTCTTTTTCCCAAGTCCACCACATAAGCCCCCCAGCTCGGTCAAGGCTATCCGAGCCTTGTTCCGAGGTTCCAGGGAGTTCGGAAGATGAGTTGCCGAGAGCTGGATCCAGCTGTTTCTGACGTCCTTTCATTATGATGGAGCAGGTCTGAAAACTGTCCTTTCACCTGCTCCGAAGTGACGCTTGCATTCTCCAGGTCTGACACGTGTCAGAAATTACACCTAACGAAGCGTCGCCATTACTGCGACGTTGCTCGAGGTCCGTGATTCCAGCTATTCTGCGCCACGTGTCTCCGCGTGTGTGGCTACATGCTGGGTTGGGCTTTTTGGGCCAGGCCCAAATTTCGAAATTGAGGGAGAAAATGGTTTCTCTTCCCCCTCTACCACAAAACTGTTTCTTTTCTCTCTCTACCAGTCATTCTCCCACTCAAAACGAATTACTTTCTCTCTCAAACAGTAACTCCTTTTCCTCACACGAAACTGTTTCTTCTTCCTTCGAATCTCACTCTCTTCCTTCCTAGCAGCGGATCTGTTTGAATTTACAAGCTCCATTTTCCTTCAAATTCATACTCTTAAGGTACTGCTTGTTTTATTGTTTCTTCTTCTTCGCCTTTCGTTTCTTTTTCTTTCTATGTTACGATTTACACGGTGGGGGATTAGAATTTTTGGGTTTTCTGTTTCTGTGTTCATGGCGGTGGGGTTTTCTTCTTGGGTTTTGGGGTTTTGATTTTGGTGAATAATGTTGGGGTTTCTGGTGTTCTCTGGGTTGGGAGTGTGTAGGCCTTTGTAGAGTGTTTTTGATTCATGTTTTTGTTTTTACTTTTCAGAAGACCAGAGAAGTGGATTGGGGAAATATGAGTAGGGAATGGTTTATGAAGTGGGTAGGGGTAGTCTCCCTGTCAACAAGCAGTAGCTAGAAGGAGGACGGCTCCTCTTCCTCGTCCTGCTCCTCCACGGAGGTAGACGAGGCGCTCCGTCGCCAGAGGGAGTATAGGCAAAGATATGAAAAACAAGTCCTGGAGGTTGATCCCGTTGAGGTCGTCTATCCTCGGGACTGGGAAGAGCAAAGGGAATGGGTACGCCAATACGCCTGGGCCGAGTTCATCGACGGTAGGGAGCGTGCCGATTTTGAAAGGATGGAGAGAGAGAGGATGTACGAAGGGGGGGGGGTACCTGTGGTAGAGGGGGGATGCTCGCCCCTCGGAACAACTTCGAGGGGGTTTTCTGGGGGGTTATTTTTCGTAACCCGTAGGACTAACGCTGAGCTCCCCTGTTCTTCCACAGGTAACATGCCGCCCCGAAAGTGCATCAGCCGACCTGAGCTATATCCAGCACCTTCTGATGCCGATCAGTACCAGTGGGTCGACGTGGAGCCTAAAGGAGTTCGGTCCAGCTTCGACTCCGAGGACAAACTTTCCGGAGTGAGAAGAGCGGTGCTGCCCTGCACGGGGGATGCTACTGGGACCTCTTATGAAGTTCTACCCTGCTCGGCAAACGACAGGATCTGCTCGCGGACCGATAATAATTCTTTCTTCTTTTACGCCGACCTGATTCACAACCTCGGCGTGACCCTGCCATTTACCGACTTGGAGATGAGGGTTTTGAATGAGCTCGGACTAGCCCCCTCGCAACTTCATCCCAACACTTGGTCATTCCTTCGAGCATTCCAAAAATATTGCGGGGCCAGAGGCTTGGTGTGCACGGTTCGGCTCTTCCTGTGGATGTACAACCCGTTCGTCAGTAATAAAGACGGGGTTACTGGTCGGCTTTGGGTGTCGGCCAAGGCCCGAGGTCACTGTGGTCTATTCGGCATGTTCTCGGAATCTTGGAAGCATTTCAAGCCTAGGTTTTTCAAGTATAAGTATGTTGGAACGAGACTACCTTGGTTCCGATCCGAGACGGGTCCAAGGTTCCCCTTGGAATGGACCCCAGAGTTCTTCAATCGCCACATCGGCACGCCGCAGAGGTGGTCAGGCGCAACACTTGATGCCGATGAGGCTGTAACGGCCCACCACTTCTAGACCGAGTACCGTGCTCGAAAGTTCCAGCTCGACATTGGAGTTTTCATGAAGTGTCCTGACAACGAAGTCCTAACCAAAATTGGTAGTTAACTTTACTCTCACACTTGTACGTTTTCTTTCAACTTTCCTACTAACTTTTCTTTATTCTTTTGTTTTTGTTTTCAGACGAACATTGGTCGGACATGTCGTCCAAGGCGCTCAAAGCAGCACTGGAGGTCCGCAAGAGAAAGAGGTCGGAGAACCCTTCTGCTGAGACAGTGCCTGCTGAGACCTCTACCGATACGACCTCTACCGACTCGGCCCCTCCTCATCCTACTCCTCCTGCGGTGATTATCGCCCCTCCTCCTCAGTCTCCTAGCCTTAACGCCGAGGTGGCGATTACTGCTGATGCCTCCCCTTCGTCGGTAGGTCCGAGGAGGAGAATCAATATACTTCCGAGGCCGCCGACCACCACTGCTAAACCCTCGGTCAAAGAGACTTTGATTAAGATGTCGGGGGCTGAATGGAAGAGAATGGCCGAGGAGCTGGCCTGTCAATTGAAAAGATCCACTACCATGTTCAACGTGCTGGCGGAGGTCGCCGATGATGTGGCAGAAGGCGTGTCGCCCGCCAAGAAGAAGGCCCGAGCTGAAATGGCGGCCGAGGTTGCTGGTCTAAGGAGTATCAAAGACTCTGCTGATCAGAAACTGGCCGAACTGGAAGAGAAGCATCGCCAGCAGGTGGAGGAGCTTCTCAAAAATCATGAAGAGGCACTGGCCCAAGCGAAGGCCGATGCTAAGGAAGCTGGTCGGCAGGAAGGCTTGGCCGAGGTGGAGAGGGTGAGAGCTTTGCTGAGGAGAAGAGCTGCTCAAGCTCTTAAACACAAGATTGCAGCGGCCGAGGAAAATTTTGACTTTGAGAAGGGAGGAGGCAAAATCTTTGCCAATGCTGTGGAGTAGATCCTGCATTTGAATCAAGGGCTCCGAGTTCGTGTCATCGGCGCCTATGCCGGGTTCGGGGTGGAAGATGGGAAGATGGTGGACTTTGAGAAGGATGGGGCCGAGGTTGACCTCGACCAACCTGAGGAGAATTTTCCTAACCCCATGGAGGAGAAGCCGGATGAGGAGTTCGATTCGAGCAAGGTTGTGTTGTCCGATGTCGAAGATGATGCAGCATAAGTCCCTTATGCTGGGCGGCTTGGAATTTGTCTATGTTTTTTGTAACATGCTTGACAATATTGTACTTTATTTTGCTGCTTGTTTACAACAGTTTCTTTTAATGCAAGTTCATTTCAGTTTAACTTGTTGCATGTTGTCATTTTTATGCAAGTTTTGTATTTTAACTTGTTGCATACTCATGGTGTCCGAGGTCACTTTTATGCAAGTTCTTTCTTTGACTTGTTGCACTAATGCGAGTTTAGTAACTCGTTGCATGTTTACTCTTTAGACCTCGGATCCGAACTCGTCCTCAGGAATGCAAGTTATCTTCTGTTTAACTTGTTGCATGCATACTGTGTCTGAGGTCGTTGTTACGCAAGCCTTTTTCTTTAACTGGTTGCTCAATGCGAGTTTTATTTTATTAACTCGTTGCATGTTTGCCAAGGATGCCTTGGATCCGAGCTGCGACTCGATGTCGGATTATCAAGTGAATTCACGATGTAAAAAACGTAAGTCTTTGAGACTTGTTGCGTTTTGTTTAAATAACCAAGTAAAAATGTTTTTGAGAATACAAGTTCTTTTTGACTTGTTGTATTCGGATTTGATCGGACTTAAAAAATTCGGCATAAAACTTAATGTAACTAATTATGTTAAGCTCGGACAACTCAGTAAGTGCAGTAATCTTATAAGTTTTCCTCTGAAAAAAGGTACTGTATATAAGGGCATACGGTAGGGATCTCGGATTCACCCACCTTAGCCGAGGTGGGTGTCCTCGTCCCCGATGTGAAAGAGGTTGTTGAGTGAAGTTATGTGAGAACATTTCACAGCAAGCTGTACTTTACCGGGTGTCCCTTGTACACTGTGCATATGAGCCGATCTTATTTAGAAGACGTTGGCTGTACATAGTGCCATGCAACATTTAGGTGGCTAGTGCTAAATGAGAAGGTAGTACGTACGTATATAAAACTGTGGCACTTGAGTATGAGCAAGTTTGTACTTTTCATTAATCATAGACATGAGTACATTGCCTTTTGAAAAAGTGAATATATCACAATGGGACAGAATGTGACTAGAGGAAGTAGATATAAAAACATTAACAGAAATAAAATTAAACTTAAACTTTAGCTGGGGGTGTTGGTGACTGCTGATGATTTCCGAGGTAAACCTAACTGAAGTAGGTTCTCGGCTTTTAAACTTATCCTTTAGCTGGAGGTGTTGGTGGCTGCTGATGACTTCCGAGGTAAACCTAACTGAAGTAGGTTCTCGGTTTTGCAAAGTTTCGGGAATTCCTGAGCTCGGTTCCTTCCATAGTTTCTAGCTTGTATGCCCCAGAGTATGTTTTTGAGACGCCTCTGTTGGGGCCTTCTTGATTCCGAGCACATTTTACTTCCCTCCAAATCTCATGACCGGTATCTGCTCTTCGGAGCATGAGGTCTCCGAGCACAGTTTTGTTGTCTTGGTTGGCTAGCCTTTCCTTTGCTATCTTCTTCTGCACAGAGGCGGCTTCTCGGATCTCCTCGGCCAGTATCAGATTCTTGTTCTCGACCTCGGGCCTGTCCCTCCTTCGGAAGGTATGAAACCTTCGTTCGATGGGGATGGCAGCATTGGTCTGGTAGCGCTCGACCAAGGAGGTCCGATGAGAGATGTCGCGGTTCTCAGCCGATACTTGGAATTTGTTGGCAGCCTTACAAAATGTAATGTTTTTCGTCCTGAAACACCAGAGCTCGGGATCTCGGCTTAAGGAGTGAATGGGGAACTCACCTCGGCCCTCACCTCGGGTCAAAACCAAGCTGAGGGCGGGATCACCCACAATTAAATAAATGAAAAGATTCTCCCCCTGCGGAGGGCTGGAGAGAACTGGAAGGGAAGAGGGATTTTCCTTAATTGCACCTTGGATTTTTTGAGGGAGGCTGGTACCTACTTTGACAGTTTCGTGGGGGACGGAAGGATTAATGGGAATCGTCAATCGTTCCCTCTGAGGAGAAAACCTAAGAACGTCTTGTTTGACCTGAACATCAGCCAATAGAACTCTCCCTTTGGCCAAGGTCGGGTCAGTAAGCTCTTTCTGTTTCTTTTTTACTTCCCGTAGACTCGCATTGTAGAAGAGTCGGGCTCTTACCTGGTCGGCTTTGACTGTGACGACCTTGTCGTCAGAACCGACGAATTTCATTGCTAAGTGTACCGTTGACACCACTGCCCCAAAAGCTTGAAGGCAGGTTCGTCCCAGTATCACATTGTAGGGGGATTCAGAATCAACAACAAGAAATTTGATGATCTCCGTTCGGGCCGAAGGCTGCTTGCCTAAGGTCACCGGGAGGTGGATGACTCCTCAGGGGTGAATTGCCTCACCCGTGAAACTGATGAGATTGCCTTCAAATTCCCTGAGGTCGTCTGACCTCAGCTTCAGTGCTTGAAAGGTGTGAAGAAAAAGAATGTCGGTCGAGCTTCCTTGATCAATGAAAACTCGAGCGACTTCAAAATTGACAATCAACGCTGTGATCACCATTGGATCATTGTGATCCGGGATGACGTCTTCCATGTCCTGATCGGAAAAAACGATGGGGATGTTCCGAGACGGTTTTTTGTAGACGGGCTTGTGGTGAACAGTCAAGACCTGATTGACGTACCTTTTCCTTTCTGCCCTCTTCTCTCTGCCACCGGCAAAACCTCCCGAGATGGTTTCGACTCAGAAATTTTTCGGTGACGTATCCAGGTCTTGAACTACGACCATGTTCACTCGCTGTGGTTCTTCTTCCTTCTTTTTCGGAGACGGGTCAGCTTTGGCTTTTCCTTAGTCGTTGTCTGGGCTGCGAGACCTTCTTCGGCCTCTCCTCTCTACCGCTTCTCGCACATACTGTTGCAACTTGCCCCTTCTCACCATGTCTTCGATAACGTCTCGAAGCCAGGTGCACTGATCGGTATGGTGACCATACCCATCGTGGAAGTTGCAGTATTTAGATCTGTCCCTGATGTTATTTTGGTTTCTGAGGAAAGGTGGCCGAGGTACGCTCCTGAGTTCGGTCTGCATGGTCTCCCTCCAGACTTGTGACCTCGGAACCGTCAGGGGGGGGTGTAAGAATCATACTTAGTGATGTAAGGGCGTTGGCGGTCGTCTTGCTGGCCGACGTGAGGGCGACCTCGGTCTCCTTGATCTGCTATTCCTCCTCTATCATCCCTGTTTCCGCTAGGACGACCTCGGGGAAGGGCATTCTATGAAGCAGCTTGAACGCTCTCCATCCTACTTGCCAGACCTTTGTTGAATTCCTCAAGGTTGATATATTTGTTGGATCGTTGTCTGAGTTCGGCCATGTCTCTCAGTGGCTTTCCTATCAGTGAGTCTTTGAACCCTCCTTCTGCCAATCCTTGGGTCAAAAGGAGGACGACCACCTCGGGAGACAAGTTGGGAACCGAGCTGGATTCATTGTGAAATCTGTGCAGATAAGCACGTAGAGATTCGTCCGATTTTTGCGTCATTGTTGCTAGTGTGTGGTCTGATCTGGGTTGCACACAGCTAGCAGTGTACCTGTTGAGAAATACTCGCTTCATTTCTGTCCAGTTGTTGACAGAATTCTTGGGTAACGTTGAGTACCATCGGAGGACTGGGGCTTGGAGGGTCATGGAGAAAGCTCGGCACTTGAGCCGATCTCCTCCACCATGGAAGTTCACAGCTCCCTCGTAGGAGAGGACATGCTCTTGAGGGTCTATGAGGCCATTATATCTGGGAATGTTGCTGGGTCCGAGGTACCCAGGTGGTGGTTCATAAGCCATGACGGCTGGTGTAAAAGGGTGTCCAGGATGGGAATCATCCGAATCAGGTTGTTGCTGGTTAGGGGGTGGTGTTTGTGTAAGTTGTGTGACGACAGTCTGCAGTGTTGTAAAGGTTTGCGGTGTCAATGGGGGTTGTGTTGGTGGAGGAGGTGGGGGAGGTGGAAGTTTGTTTTGGGCTGGAGCTTGAACAACGGCTTGTTCAGCCAAATGTTGCATAGTAACTTGCTGAAGATCTGTGATGGCTTTACCTTGCTGTTCTACGATCCTCATCTGTTGTCTCATCAAGGACAAGAGCTCTGCATCTCGAGAGAGTGAAGATTGACGTGAGTGAGAGCGATGTGTAGTGCTGACAGAGTGGGCACGTTCGCCACGGTGGCGGTGCTGTTCTGTGTTGGTTTCTCCGAGCTCGGAGCGTAGCTGCACGCGCCGACCTCCTCCTTGGTGCTGAGTTGGATTTGTAGTGTCTCCGGTGTGGATGGTGTAAGGTCCACTGTGGGTGTGCGTGAACTCTGGCGGTGGAGGTGGCGATGGAGGCGGGGGTGGTGGCGGGGGAGGAGGTGGTGGAGGGGGTTGTGGTGAGGACCTTGCTGCCCTATTGGCTTCAAGGTGCAGGCGCAGGTCCTCAGTTGATGACACCCTTCTTGGACGCCCCCTCCTCCTCCTCTGAACTGGTTGTGTCTCAGACATGGCAGAATTTTTGGGAATGAAGTTTTTCTCTCCTCACAGACGGCGCCAATGTGATGTCCTAGACGGTGAGGTCCTCCAAGAGTTAGGGAAGAAGACCTTCAAAGGAGCCTCTGCCTAGGGTTTTTGTGTGATGTTTGGTGGGAGTCCTCAAGTGGCTAGAGAGATAGCCAAGAAGTAACCCGAATCACTGGTGTGTGAGGGTGATAATTAGGGTTAGAGGACGTACCTGAGCCCCATGTAGTACGGAGCTACTTATAGGGGGGAGCTAGTTGCCCTAATGGGCTTGCTTTAGGCCCAAGTAGGGCCAGCCTGTACTGAGCCATGAGTGGATGAGCTGTCTTTGTGGATAAGGTGAGACACGTCATCCTGTCCTTGGTATCGGACTCTGGGGGAGGTGTCGGACTCTAGGTGGTGTCGGACAAGAAAGTCGGACCTTGGTAGGATCATGAGATCGGCCCGTGCCTGGTGTCTGTTCGGCCGTTGAGCCTTGAGCTCGGCCCAAAGCACAGAGGGCTTCTTATAGGGCCGTGAGGCCTTAAGCGAGGGTTCTGAGGATCTCGGCTAGGCCGAGTCCACCACACTAAGGTGGATTTGCCAAGTTTGATATGAGATTTAATGCTGTAGTGTTTTGCTGTCAGGATGACAAGGTGAAAAAACTTTGGTATTCTTTAGTCCAAATGCTGGTGGCTTTTGTTGTTGTGTAGAAGCAATGAATATAAATCTCTCATCATTATCAGTGATCTATTTATTTGCTTCATTTCATAGAAGTAAGGCTCAATGAGTTTTAGATGATTTCGATACATTATATATATATATATATATATCATGCAGGGTATTGTGAGCAACGTGATTGATACTCACCATACTTAGTACTTAGTTTTAAGTGAATACTTGAAAAGATTATTTGGGTAAACTGAAGTTATTAGGACCTATCATTAACTTCCTTTTATTTTTTTGGTCTTTCTAACCTATGCACCTGGTGCATAGGTTAATCAAACCTTAGAAAGTAAATTATTATTGGAAATTAATACACTTAATGACTTAAAAATTAATTATTTAGTTCTTACTATCATGCATAGGATAAAAAAATCGTATTTTTTTTACAAAATTTCCATCATCAAGAATTTGGGAGTTCGACAAATGACAAATACATCATGGAATAAAAAAGAACTAAAAAAGTTTTAATTTTGATGATAAAAGTGACCGATTTAGGTATAGGACATAATTAATTCAATCGAGTCATAACAAAATTCAACTAAAATCATGGGGTTTTCATGAACATTGATTTCATAGTCTTATTATATCTTATTATATAGCTATATATATATATATATATATATATATATATATTATATTCATAATTGATTAATGTTTGACCCGTGCATGGCACGAGTCTATAGCTAGGTTGCTAAATAGATAATCATACAACCCTTTTCGGTCATAGATAGACAATTATACATTAACTTAGGAATTATCCACTTCTAAGTATTTCTTCCATCATGTTTAAATTATTATATATGTTGCTTAACATTACGCATATTTATTGGTCTGCAACATGAGAAAATCGATGACATGGATCATTATTTTTGGTTTTGTTATGAAAACACCTTTGTTATTAACACTTTCTCTTTAAATATATGTACAAATTTACCTTTTTTTATGAATATTTCTTTGTTACTGTTATGACTATGTGCTGTCAGTTAAAACTATATCCTAATATCACATGTACTTTACGATTAATTACTGCATGAGAGCTATGTTTATTTATAGCCGTATTATAACATAATAATTGATTAATACCTAATTCGCCCATTTTCAATAATTTTTAGGAAAACAACTTTGCTAAATCAATAAAATATGACTAATTAGTTATTTAATTTATCTCTTCACAATTGATTAACGATTTACCTATGCATCACAACTCTCTTATTTTTAATTTTAAAAAAAAAATTAAAAGTTTAATGTTTTGTGTGGATATTTTGATTTGATTTTTCGAAAGCGATTTGATTTTTAAAGGGATAAATTCACCATAATCATAATTAAGAAACCATCAAACAAGTCATAGAATAATAAGATAAAGAAACTATTTAAGAATAACATTGTAATATGTATTTATATTATTCGATAGTAATTAATTAACAATTAACCCGTGCATCGCACGGGTCTATTAGCTAGTTTGGTTGAAAAGAGAAAATGGAGAGAGGAGAAAAAAATGGTGGGATCCACTCAAAAAACTTTTCTCTCCTCCATAGGCAAGAGAATGGAGAGAAATTGGTATCACACTTACTAATGACACTACTTTTAATTAATATACACAAATGCCCTTATCTTTTGACAAATATATTTATTTTTTTACATTAAATAATGGTATAATTGTCTTTTCACAATTTATTATTTTCTTCCTTCTCATTTTTCTCTTCAACCAAACAAAAGGAAAGAAAACTCAGCTTTTCTTTCTCTCATATTTCTTCATATTTTATCTCATACCAAACAACCACAAAATCTACTCATTTTCTCACCATAATCTTTCTTCCCTACTTCTCTCTTCCTTATTTCTCTCTTCTCATTTTCTTTCGTACAACCAAACAAAGCATTAGGGTCCTGGATAGGAAAGCCAGAATCTGCCCTGCCCACTATTCTTGTCTTAGGGTCCAAGTATCCAACCCACTGCCACCTACATCCTCAATATTATGATCATTTCTTCTCTATGGATGACATCTAGGCGGCAGCTTGTATTTATTTTTTTAATGAATAATTATTAGAGTATTTATTTAATTCAGAGTACTCCATCCGGTCTTATTTTTAAGAAAAAAACTAATTTCACACGTATTAAGAAAGTTAGTTGAATGCATTTAATTTTTTCAAATTCATAGAAAAATTGACTACTTTAATTTAGTTAGTTAATTTTTGTTTATATTTAAGAATATTAGTGAAATGTCTTTATTTTTCCTTATAATCGAGATCGGAGCGAATATACTCTCATTCCATATAGAAAGGAGCTAATACATTTCGGAATACATGGTTATTTTTTTAAGCAAATATTGTTTCTATGAATCAAAGTTTGATTTTTATCTTATATGATAAATAAGAAAATTTAGTGATATGATATACTCCTCTGGTTTAGAATATAAGAAAAAAAATAAAATTATAATTATTAATAAGGAAGTTAATTGATTGTATTTAATTTTTCTAAATTTAAATTTACGAAAATTAAAGGTATTTTGAGAAAGTAGTATTGAGAATGAAACAAAAATTAAATGAGATAACAATTTTCAAAGTATGTTTTAGAAAAGTAGTATTGAGAATGAAACAAAATTTAAGAAAATGAATTACTTTTACTTATATATTAAACTAAAAGAAATATTAGGATGTAACGGTCCGGTCCGGTCTTTATTGGACTTTAGGGATTGGACGGATTAAATTAATGTGATCCGGTTCGGTCCAGCCCAGAAGTTTTTTATATGCAAAGACTGGATCGGATTGGACCGTTTCGGTCCGGTCCGGTCTATTTAGACCATAATAATAAAAATAAAATTAAAAACCTGTATCATTCTCGTTGGATGCAAAATTGGTAAAGAGAAATAGATCCAGTAATAAAGCATCATTCTCACTGCAACATTTAGTAACATAATGAAACAAATCCCTCATGCATCCACAACAGTAAGTCTGAAACAAATCCCTCATGCATCCACAACAGTAAGTCTAAAACAAATCACTCAGCAACACTTGGACTGGAAGCGACGACAACAAAGCGGCACTGCTTAGGCGACAGCGAGCGACGATAGCAAGCGGCGACAGCAAAGTGGCGACAGCGAGCGACGACAACGAAGCGGTTAGCGGCGTGAAAGATAGAGGGAGAGGGACAGTTAGCGACGGGAGAGATAGAGAAAGGGACAACTAGCGGCGTGAGAGAGAGAGGGGGTAGGTTATGAGAACTTCATTTTATGTGGCTTTGTGTGTTGACCTGTTGGAAATGTGATAGGGGTTTTATCTAAAGTGGGCCTTATCAAAATTCGATTTAAAACATAACAAGCCATATTGACGGCATCGGCCCAAAAATATTGAGGCACTTGAGAATCATTTAGCATGGTTCTAGCAAGTTCCTCTAGCACTCTATTTTTCCGCTCTACCATTCCATTTTGTTCCGGAGTTCTTGGTGCGGAGAATTGGTGCTCAATATCATTTTTAGCACAAAATTTATCAAATTTGTGGTTTTCAAATTCACCACCATGATCGATACGAATAATAATTACTTTTTGATTCACTTGGTTTTGCACAAGTTTAACATAATGTTTAAAAGATTTGTAGGTCTCACTCTTTGTAGTTAGAAATAAAGTCCAAGTAAACCTAGAGAAGTCATTAACAATCACCAAGGCATAATAGTTGCCACCAAAGCTTTTTACTTGTGATGGTCCAAACAAATCCATATGAAGCATTTCTAATGGCCTTGATGTGGACATCACCATTTTTGATCCAAATGTGTTTTTGGTTTGTTTGCACTTCTTGCATGGAGAACAAACACCTTCAATAGAAAAATTTAGCTTTGGTAAACCAACTACTATTTCTTTAGATTGTAATTTCTTCAATTGGTTTACATTAATATGAGCGGTCCTACGATGCCATAACCAAATGTCACTTTCTTTGCTCACTAAACAAGTAGAGACCAAAGAAGTAACTTTGTTTAAATCAACCAAGTAAGTATTATTTGATCTTTTGCCAACAAATTTGATAGATTCATCTTTGTCACTTTTGATGAGGCAATGAGTAGAGGTAAATAATACATGATTACCAATATCGCATAATTGACTTAAGTTCAAGAGATTATGTTCTAATCCTTGAACATAAAGCACATTATCAATAATCAAGTTTGAAAAGTTACTGATTTTACCAATACCAAGAATTTTGCTTGTGTTGTTGTCCCCATAAGTGACATAACCCTTCTCTTTTGGAGTAAGTTCAATGAAATGCCGCTTATCTCCCTTCATGTGCCTTGAACATCCACTATCTAGATACCAGAATTCCTTTCCCATTCAGAGGCACACCTACAAAATGCAATTACTTGTTCATTTTGGGTACCCAAATTATGGTGGGTCCCTTAGGGTTAGTATTGGGACTTTATCCCTTTTTAATCCACATATAAGTGTCCTTTTTCATTTCAAATTTCTTAATATGGCACTCAATGTTGATATGTCCAAGCTTTCCACAATAAGTACAAGTTGGCTTCTTTGATGAAATCTTTTTAGAGAATGAGCTAACCACCTTGTACTTTTTGTTCTTTTTATGAACATATCCTAAACCAGTTTTATTATGGTTATTCCTTTGAGAGTTCAATAACCGGTTGAGGTTTCTATCACTATGTGAGATTGTAAGTTTGTTTTTCAACTCTTTCACTTCCTTTTGAAGTTCATCACATTTCCCACATTTAGTGATAGTTTCCTCATGATTTGCACAATCACTTTGATTACTAGAATTAATAAGCTCTAAGGATTCATTTTGAAGTTTCAACTCATTTAGAGATTTTTGCAATTCAACAATTTCTTGTTGATACTCCAAAATTTTCTTTCCTTTTTCCTTATTAATTTTAGCAAGCCTTCTAAATTGAATTAACATTTCAGTATAGGCTTCTTGCAAATCATCATAAGAAATGGAGTTTGAAGAAGAGCAAGAAGAACTTGAAGTTACCTCATCATCACTTTCACTAATTTCATTTTTAGCTCTTGATGAGGCCTCATTGTTGTTCTTAGCCATGAGACAAAGTTTTGCATTTTCATCATCGGAGCTACTTGAGGAAGATTCATTATTCTTCTCCAGTGCATCCCAAACAATGTATGCTCTCTTCCCTTTGGCCTCTTGGGTCTTCTTGTCATTCTTCTTCAAGAATGTGGCACATTCCATTTTAATGTGACCAATGCCACCACATTCATGACATTTTACTCCATCATTGGTACTTTTATCTCTTAGTTTGGAGTCTTTGGTTCTCTTCATTTTTGATGGGAAACTACTTTTCTTTCCCTTGAAAAATTTGTTGAATCTTTTTACAAACATCCCAAACTCTTCTTGATTGGGTTCACTATCGGAATCTTCACTTGTAGAGCATTCTTCAACTTCTTTTGTGACTTTGGTTGAAGCTTTGAGAGAAATGCCCTTTTTCTTCTTGTTGGACTCCTTATTGGTGTTAAGTCTTGATAGCTCCATTTCATGTTCTTGAAGTTTGCCAAACAAAGTGGCTAACTCCATTTTGTCTAAGTCCTTGGATTCCACGATGGCCGTTACTTTGGGTTCCCATCTCCTAGCAAGACATCTCAAAACTTTGTTAGTAGTTTCACCATCATGAAAAGTTTTTCCTAAAGCAATCAAATGATTAATTATGTGAGTGAAGCGCTTTTGCAAGTCATTAATGGACTCATTTGGAAGCATGCAAAATAATTCATATTCATGAGTTAAGGTGTTTAATCTAGCACGTCTTACTTCGCTTGTTCCCTCATGAGTAACTTGCAAAATATCCCACATTTCCTTAGAAGATTTACATTGGGAAACACGAAAAAATTCATCATGAGACAAAGCGGAAGTGATGATGTTTTTGCCTTTTAAATCATATGATACTCTCTTCTTGTCATCATCACTCCAACTAGCTCTTGGAATAATTACGGTTTCATCATTTATCATTCTCTTGGGGATATGAGGGCCATTCTCAATACCATCCCAAATATCCATATCAATTGCTTCAATAAAGATTTTCATTTTGACTTTCCAATAAGCAAACCCTTCACCTTTGAATAGTGGAAGGCGGTTTATTGAAGAGCCTTCTCCTCCGAAGGGATTGCTTGAGCCCATAGTTTCCAAAATGATCTTTTTCGAAAAAGTTGTTACACTCGATCTTTCGATCGAGCTCTGATACCACTTGTTGGAAACCAACAAGCGGGCTTAGCAATTACTAGAGGGGGGTGAATAGTAATATGAAGCAGCAATGCCAAATATTTCGAATGATATTAAAAGAATTGAACAGAATCTAATTTTTCTGGAAATAGCTCGAAATACTCGAGTCTTTCTGGAATAACTCGAGTGTTTCGGGATGAACCACTCGAGTCTTTTATGATCCACTCGAGTCTTTGAGCACAAACAACTCGAGTCTTCAGAGAAATACTCGAGTCTTTCGTACAGAGTTGCACTAAACCAGTTCTGAAAAATCAGCAACTCACTTATAATTAATCCAATGCAGATCAGAGACTTATCTAACAGAATAGTAAGCAATTAAGATAAATTATAACAACTAGGGGTGTTCAAAACAGAACAGGTCCAATTAAAAACCGCAAACCGGTCCAAAAAAACCAAAAACCGAAAAAAAATCGCATTTATTGGTTTTTTTTTTGGACTCATTCTCTGAGAACCGATCGATTCGGTTCGGTTTTCGGTTTCAGTTGAAAAACCGAACCGAACCGAACCGAACCGATTCATGCCTACATGAAAGTATGGAACGCTGCGTTTTATTTTATACTTGTGCAATGTGCAGTACTAATTTCAGACCTAATTTCAGATTTTCAGTCCACACTCCACACATTCACTTCTCCACAATCCACACATTTTCTCCACCACAAACCCTGCTGCCGCCGCTCCTCCACCAGACCACCACCGATCGATCGCTCCTCCCCTCGCTGGCCGCTGCTCCTCCTGGCTCCTGGCTCCTGCTACCTCTACGACTCGTCGTTGTCAGCCTGTCACCGCCGAACCCGCGCTGAAGTCGTCGCCGTCTCCGTTGCCGACGAAGTCGCTGCTCCTGCTAGCCTAGGAAGCTTCATCCCTCGCTACTCCTGCTACTTCAATGGAGGTAATTTCAACACCCATTTCACTAATTTTTTTTATATTATTCATATTTAATAAGATCTCAATATTCATGTAAAAAAAAGGAGCCAGGAAGGATAAAAAAAAAGACAAATAATTTTGTTCAATAAAAAATAAACATGAAACTCGTACGTCCTCTGTCCTCATGCATAGATCTGAACTCAAACTGAAATGATAGCTTCATTTTTTTCCTTCTATATCTATGATTAACGATAGTAATTAAATATTGAATGACACTATAGAAATTGTTTTGCTAGTTTAGACAAAAGTGTGACTCAAAAGTGTGTTACCATCTTTAGTTTGTGTGTTAGTAAGATTCCTTTTATGCAGGGGATGATGCAGTGAAAAGGAGAAAGAAAATAAATACTAGTTTAATATTAGTTTTGATTTATAGATTTGTTTTTGCCTTTTATAGTTTAATATTAGTTTTGATTTATAGATTAGTTTTGATTTATAGATTAATATTAGTAAGATTCTTTTTATACTAGTTTAATATTGGTTCCGATTCGTGGTGTTTCATTGTTTTGCAGACCGGAAACAATCAAACAAATGAGAACATAGTTTCAAATGTTGATTCCAACAAGTCATCCACTGAATCAATCAAGGAGGGTCAAAATAATGTCAATGAAGAGGAAGCTTCCAAGGCTGTCAAGAAAAGGAAAATTGAATCCAAGGCCAATGATTCCACTGCTGAAAATGAAGGTAAGTCTTCTAGACAAAGATCTTGGACTTGGGATCATTTTACAAAGAATAATGATCAATCAAATCCTAGAGCCAAATGTAATTGGTGTGGGAAAACCTATGCATGTGACTCACATAGAAATGGTACTAAAAATCTTTCTAATCATTTAGAACAACGATGTAAGAAGTTTCCTAGAGAACGTTTTGATGCTACTCAAAAAACACTTTCCCTTCAACCATTAAAAAAGGAAGAAGGGAAAGGAACCGGTAGTTCTCTTGTTGGTATCGGCTTTGATGTGGATGCTTGTAGAAAAGCTCTAGCTAGGATGATAATTGTAGACGAGCTACCTTTTAAGTTTGTTGAGGGGGAGGGATTTCGCTACTTCATGAGTATTGTACAGCCTAGACTTTCAATTCCAAGTAGGATCACAATTGCTAGGGAATGTTGGGGCCTTTACACTGCTGAGAAACATGAAGTGAAAAGCATTTTTTTCAAAATCCAGCCAAGGCGTGTGCCTAACTAACGACTGTTGGACTTCGGTTCAAAATTTGAATTATCTTTGTCTTACTGCGCATTTTATTGATAATGATTGGAAGTTGCATAAATGGATTATTAATTTTTGCCCAATTGAGGATCACAAAGGAAAGACAATTGGTAAAAAAATTGAAAAATGTTTGGAGAGTTGGTTGATAGGTAGAGTTTTTACCATCACAGTTGACAATGCGTCCTCAAATGATGTTGCTATTGCTTATTTAAAAGATAGAATGGAGGATTGGAATTCACATCCCCTAAAAGGAGAGCATATGCATGTGAGCTGTTGCGCACATATCATCAATCTCGTGGTTGGTGATGGGTTGAAGGACTTGCATGAGTCAATCAACAAAATTAGGAGTGCGGTTAGACATGTTCGTGCATCTCCGAGTCGAATGGATAGGTTTAAAAAATATTGCAAGGAAGCTAGAATACAAGACGAGTCAACTGTGCAATTGGATGTTCCCACTAGGTGGAACTCCACTTATATTATGCTTGAAAGTGCATTGAAGTTTCAGAAGGGATTTAAAAGATTGAGTGAGAAAAATGATGAATTTAAAAATATGCCTAGTGGGATCCTGGAGAGTGTTGATTGGGAAAATGCTAAATGCTTTGTTAAATTTCTGAAATTTTTTTATGATATCACCAAGAAGATGTCGGGTTCAACTTACATGACTTCTTCTCTTTATTTCAATGAGCATTGTGTGATCATGTTGACATTGGACAAATGGATTGCAAGTCATGACCCATTGCTTAGTACTATGGCTGTAAAAATGAAAGCAAAGTATGTTAAGTATTGGGGGAACACTGAAAAGATGAATGTCATGATCTTTATTGCTATCATACTTGATCCTCAAAACAAGTTTCATTTTGTTAAGTGGGGTTTAGAGAAGATTTATGAGAGCCACGAAGCAGAATTTTTAATTGAAAAGATAAAGATCAAATTATATGGAATGTATGATAGGTACAAGTTATTCCTTGGTGAAGGTGAAGAAAATTCTGGACAGCATTCCCATGAAATGGCAAATTTAAATCCTGATGCAAATGTTGAAATTTCTGTTGCTATGGAGTTTGAGAAGGACATGAGTCTTAATGAGACAATGAGTAAAAATGAAGTAGATTTGTATCTCATGGAGGCTAGAGAGAAAAAAGTCCTACTTTTGACATCTTGAATTGGTGGAAGGTAAACTCCACCAAATATCCAGTACTTGCTCAAATAGCTAGGGATGTATTGGCCATGCCTGTGTCTACAGTTGCTTCAGAGTCTGCTTTTAGTACAGGAGGTAGAGTCCTTAATTGTTATAGGAGCTCTCTTTCACCAAAGACAGTTGAAGCCTTGGTTTGTTCACAAAATTGGTTTCGCTCGGCCTCAGTTGCAACGGATGTTGAAGAGCTCTTGGAGGACTTGGAAAAACTTGAGAAAGGTAATTTTATTTTTGTATATCATCATCTATTTTTCTTTTTTAGTTTATAAATATTATATCTCATTCCATTTTTTTTAGACCTTGACCCAATTCCACAACTAAATGAAGATGATTGCAGTTCAGAATCTGATTAGTCTTCTAGTTGCAGCCTTCGTTGTTGGTATGACATTGTTCATACTCATTATAACTTCTTTTTTCTTTTCATTCTTTAGTATTTAAGATTTCTTATCCCATTTTTTGGTTTTTTTTCTAGGTGTGCAAGCTATGAAAATTATGATGGACATGAAGGCAGATGCATTATTGTAATATTGATATGAAATATCTTGGGCTATTAGACTTTATTTTAAATAGCCATCTGTTAGTGTATCACTAAATTTCTCATTGTTCAAGTTTGTAACTTTGTAATGCATTGGCTTGTATTGCACTTTTTAGACTTGTATATGCATTATTGTTAGACTTTTATTGGAGTATTGCATTGTTCAAGTAGTTGATTCAAGTATTGCACTATTGTTAGACTTGTATTTGACTATTTGTTGTGGATTAAATATTAATGTGTGCCACACTGCCATTGTACAGTGTAGCCAATGCACATGAATTATAATATTAATGTGTGCCACACTGCCACTGTACAGTGTAAGGGATTAAATATTGATTCAAAACAGGGGAAAAAAAAGAAATTTGAAACCGATCCAAACCGGACCGAAACCGCAAGGTTTTTTTTGGATTGGATCTAATTGGATTGCCTAATATAATGGACCGATCCAAACCAAACCGCACGTATATTTTGTAATCGGTTCGGATCATATTTTGCCTCAAAATCGAACCGAACCGATCCGCGAACACCCCTAATAAGAACCTTAACAACACTTAATTGCCATGAAATTGCTACCCAATTAGATAAACCCTTTTCCTTGAAAAGCTTTAGGTTGTTTGAGCAAGAATAAGAATGAAAGCAATAAATCAACACACAAACAATTTTATCCTGGTTCACTCTTAATCAATGAGCTACATCCAGTCCTTCTAACCACTTTAGGAGATTTTCTATAAATCAAATTGTGAGAAATTACAAAGGATTAATTGAGATAGCCTCACTCAACCTAACCCTTCAAGAGTGTACCAAACTCTTGAATTCTACCCCAATTTGATCCCGGTGATGAAGAACTCTTCCAAAGCTTCCTTGAACACCCTTCAAGAAGCTCCACCGGGCTAAGAACTTCTTAGTCTTAGTGCTTGAGAACTCTCAAGAATCCAATGCCCTAAGTCTCACCTAGGGTTTGCTTGGGAACAATCCAAGACTTAAAGCAACAAGCTAGTTTGTATGTGTATTACGAATTTCACAATCAATTCGCACAATTAAGCACAGCTCAATGAAAATTAAGACCTAAACTCAACCTAAGAGGAAAATGACAATATGAGAGCTAAGTTGAGTTTTGAGAGATTAACACTTGAGAAGAAGATTGGAGTATGCTTGTTGTATCTTGTACATGTCCACAGTTTGCAACTTATAGGAGAAGAAGATTAGAGAGGCCCCAAAATGCACTTAGTGTCATTTTGAGCCCTTCCAACGACTTTATTTTTTGCTGACTGTGCCGAAAGACTCGAGTCTTTTGGCCAGGCTAGAAAAGATCCGTTGCACGTACAAGACCAACGGTTATATTTGCTGATCTGGAACCAACACTCGAGTCTTTTTTAGAATACTCAAGTGGAAACTCGAGTCTTCATCAAAACACTCGAGTGTTTCGACCAAAGATGGTAAAAATTGATTTTTCCCTTTTTGTTTTTCTTCTCAAGTATTAATTCAAGTTAATCTCAACCTAATGACCGTATTAGTTATTTTACCCTTTAGAAGAGATTAACTAATTCTACCCACTCTCAACATAAATAATAAATTACAATTACAACCAAATTGAGAATGAGTGTGCACTTGAATAATTTCTTGATTTCTTGTTGTTGTTCCATTGTCTTCAAAGCTTGATTGTGAATAACTTTGTCATCATCAAAACCATATCAAAATAGTTTCTAGGAGCATTGAATTTACAGTTTCTTCTTTCTATATGGTTATGGAGGAACAGGAAAAACATTTGTATGGAATACATTGTCTGCAGCTGTGAGATCGAAGGGTGACATTGTCCTCAATGTTGCTTCAAGTGGAATTGCTTCGTTACTTCTACCAAATGGAAGAACAGCTCACTCAAGGTTCAAGATTTCATTGATCATCAATGAGGATTCAACCTGTAACATCAAACAAGGAAGCGCTCATGCAAAACTCCTGAATAAGGCAAAACTAATCATATGGGATGAAGCACCGATGGTAAGTAAATATTGGTATGAAGCATTAGATAGATGCTTGAAAGATGTGTTGCGCTATTCACCATCTTTTAATCCAGAAAAACCATTTGGAGGAAAGGTCGTAGTCTTGGGTGGAGACTTCCGACAAATATTGTCTGCCATCCCTAAGGGTTCAAGAGAAGACATTGTACAAGCAACAATCAATTCATCAAACTTGTGGGGACATTTCCAAGCTCTTCAGCTAACTAAAAACATGAGATTGACAATTGGTTCATCTAACTTAAATGTGAATGAGTTGAAGGATTTCAGTGACTGGTTATTGAAAATAGGAGATGGATTTGCTGGAGAATCAACAGATGGTAAAGCGGAAGTTCAAATTCCAGAAGAAATGTTGATAAAAAAATCAGAAAAAGCTTTGGATGAATTAATTGATTTTGCGTACCCACAACTTTTGCAAAATTTACAAGACAAAGTTACTTCAAAGAAAGGACTATTCTTGGACCTACATTGGAGGTTGTTGCTAAAGTTAATGAATATATAATGAAGAAAATTCCAGGAGAAGAAAAAATATATTTCAGTTCGGATTCAATATGCACGGAGGAAGGTACTATGGAATCCGAACTAGATGCAATATCTCCTAAAATGTTGAATGGGATAAACTGTTCTGGACTACCACCACGTAAATTAACATTGAAAGAAGGAGTTCTGATCATGTTACTAAGGAATGTGGACCAATCAAATGGTCTATGTAATGGAACTAGGCTTCAAATAAGAAAAATGGGAAATCATGTGCTTCAATGTCTCATCTTAACTGGAAATAGAGTTGGTGAATTAGTACTTATACCTAGAATGACGATGGTTCTAAACAATGAAACACTTTCAATTAAGTTTCAAAGAAGACAGTTTCCAGTAGTTCTATCATTCGCTATAATAATTAACAAGTCCCAAGGCCAAACGCTGTCTACAGTTGGTTTGTATCTACCAAGATCAGTATTCACTCATGGACAATTATATGTGACACTATCAAGGGTTAGGAGTAAAGCAGGTTTGAGAATACTCTTAGAAAATCAAGAAAAACTCGAGGAAAACTGCAATATTAATGTAGTTTACCGAGAAATTTTTGCAAATGTAAATCCGAATGATTCAATTTAATTATTAACAATTCTCATAAATAAAATTATGCAATTCAGTTAAAAAATATATTTATTTAATTTTTATTTTCAATAATTATTATATATAACAACATTTTGCAATTTAATATATTGGTTCATTCTCGTGCATCGCACGGGCAAGCTAAACTAGTTATATATTATAAAAAGAGGATAGCTGCGATTCAAAAATTGCTGACATGTCACTTTCATATAATTTTGCAAATTTTTTATTTTTAAAATTCAATAAATAATTCCCACAATTTTTTGTTTTAAAAGTAATTCAAAATTCTTTCACGCTAACGAGATAAGAATTTGAATTCAAAAACGGCTTACGCTTCCACATAATTTTGCAAATTTTTTATTTTTAAAATAATTTAAAATTCAACAAATAATTCCCACAATAATTTTTTTAAAGTAATTCAAATTTTTTTCACGCTAACAAGATAAGAATTTGAATTTGAAAAAATAATTAAAAATCATGGCAATTACCATATACTAGACTCTAGGAATTTATCTCCATAAAAAAATAAGATAAAAATTTGAATTTGGAAAAAATAATTCAAAATCATGGCAATTATCATATCGTGGCAGGTAAGCTGAATTTGTTGTTTTAAATCACGATATTATCCGTCAAATTATGTGCAATTTCAAATTTGGCTAACTCCATAAGAAACAACAAATTCAAATTCAAATTTTAAATGTGATTAAAAAAATTCAGCATTTCAAATCAATTATAAATAACAATTTCCAACTTAAAGTTGAATCAAAACTACATCCAAAAATAAAAAAGTACTATTTTGTATACGTACAATTTTATTAATCCGATGATTTACGATTCTTTTTTAACTGTTGTATATAGATAATCATCTTATATTTTCTTTGTGACTCTTGATAAGAGTTTTATGGCAATAGCAACACTTCTCAACATGTGAGAAAATTTATCTGTTTCTTTAAATTAAAATTATCTACATCTAAATTTTTCACTCTGTTACATAATCAATTATCTTCTATTTACTTTGTTGTTGGTTAGGGTTTTACACCAATGGCTACACATCTCAAAAGGTGAGAAGTTTCATTAATTGCTTTAAAATTATTTAACTTTATTTGTTTTGTCTTTGGCTAGGGTATCTTGCAGAAGAATAAGATTGGATGAAGATTAACGAAGCTTTATATTTTCTTCATGATAAGTATTTTAGATTTAACCTTTTTAATTTTTTCTTCCTAAAATGTTGCACTGCATGACTTTCTTCAATATATATATATATATATATATATTAATCAATTATTATTTTTTGTTTACAGGACTTTTCCTCTCATGTTTGGCACATACCATCGTTATATGGCATAAATAGGCTAACAATATTTCTACTTTAGAATTTTTGTTTTTCATTATTTGATTTATGCCAGATTATTGATTTACAAGGTTCAAGATATTAGCTTCGTTCGTTTGATGTGACTTTAGCACAGTAATACGAAGATTAATACGAAGTCAATACTTAAAGTAGATGAGTTGTCTAACATTAGTCTTTTTATTATTTATTCACTTATTAATGTCTTTAATGGATTTAAAATATTTGAATTTTGAACAGGGACAATGGGCGTGCCGAATACTACATATAACACCCGACTTTTATCAATGTTGATCTGTTAGAAGTTTTACAATTTCGTGAAAGGTTTTTTTCCCTCATTTTTTTAATATATTTAATAAATACCTTTTCACAACTACAAAAACTATTTAAAATACCTGAATTTTAATCCCGGTTCCGTGTTGTAACTGGGATTGAATACCGTTTTTAATTAAAATAATAATAAAAAAGAAGTAGAAATATATCTAAAATTCCAGTGTTTTTAATTCCGGTTATAAAAAAAACACGGACCTGGGATCATAAATATAAATAAAATTTTATAAATAACAGTATATTTTTAATCCCCATTTTTTATAAGGAACCGGGATCAATAATGATAAATTTTTTTTTCCACAAAAACAATTAAAAATTAAACAAAAACAGAGAAAAGCCCTCTTAGCTTCCTCTATCTGATCGATATCACTCCCTCTTGGTGTTTTTCTCGCATAAACCATCCCTGCCTCTCTCAAGCACCGGCAGCTCTCTCAGCACCGGCCGCTCTCCACTCGTTCTCTTCCTTTACCCCTCTCTCTCACGACCGTAGCTCTCTCTAATCCGCCGCTCTCCTCTTGTTCTCTTCCTCGACCCCTCTCTTTCACGACTGCCAAGCCCTCCTTCCACTCTCATCCTCACCCACAGCCATCGCCGCTCCCAAGCGCTCCACCGGCTTCCACCGTCACCGCACCAAACCAAATCGCATCACCAAGCCCCGCCATCACCACGGTTGGTCCCTTCTTCACTGCCGCCGTCACCTTACCACAGCTGATCGCATCAACAACCGTCGCCTCACCCTCTTCTTCAAGTCCTCGAAGTCATGGTTGCCCCTTCACTACAGGTACCAACTCCTCCGTTCTATTACTTTGTTTGCTCATCAGTATGGTTAAATATTTTTCTTTTTGTTTTAATTGAAACCCTAATCAACTTTATAATTAGATAAAAAAAATCTAGTAATTTGGTTGTTTGCTTGAAGTATTCCTTATAATTAGATTTTGTGTTGGATTCTCTTTTTTGGTTTTTGGTTTATGACCAATCTAAAGAATGTGAAAACAAAGTTTGGTTTTTTTGGTAATAATCACAGACCTTTTTGTTTGGTCAGAGACCATTCAAGATTTTTGACAATTTTACAATGTAGCTTAAAGTAACAAGAGCCAAGGTATTTTGGCCTTATTGGCAACTCTTCAGCAAGATTACTTATTTTGCATCAGAAGGATGTGATTTTAATTTAATTGGGACAAGCAAAAATGATATAACTCCCAATTGCTTCTGTTTGGGACTATGTTGATGATATCACTAACTCACCTTTGCCGAAATAAAGCAATGAGAGCTGCTGCTTTTTCAGCTGATGGTTCTGTGCTGGCAGTTGCAACAGATACTGTTATTACATTGTGGGACCCTGATAAGAATCTGCTTGTGGCTATTGTAGGGGAGACTCCATCGGTGATTTTCTTGAACCTTGGCCATCCCCCCTCTCTCTCTAATGTTTCTTTATACTTGAAACACTGTTAAATTTCTGCTCTAGTTTAACAAACAAGACGTGGTTGCCACTAGCTACTCACTCGGTTGATTATGATGATGTTTATTTGCTGGCATTTGTGCCATTAGTTGTGGAGAACTGGAGATTGCATAAAGATTTTAATTTTACTATTGGGAGCTGAAAATGTGATCTACCCTGCAATTTTTTGGGTCATTATCTGTAATCATGTATTGTAGCACCAATTATAGTACAAAGAGAGTAAAAAAAAAGACAAAAATACACAAACTTGAAGCATCCAAGTATACATGCCAATTGACAATCTATAACTCTATTTGGTCTTCTAGGTTTGGGAGCACTTCTTGTGTACAACACAAGTGCTTTGTCACAATAGACTTAATTTGTTATATGGATTGTAATTTAGCTATAACTTATTTTATGCAACTGTCAAAAAATAAATGAGCCCTTCAAGTGAAACTTGAAAACTGTTCTATCAGTTATTTAATACTATAACACACTGTTGATAGTTAAACATAAGTTATCCTTGATGCTTAATGATTGCTTTTTTTTAATATCATGCATTGCTAACTAGTCTCATTTGTTTCCATTTCCTGGGTCATTTTGTTGCATTCTCCTGTCAATGTCCTTAGCCACAGTACTTGTCACTGCCTATCGTTCTTTCTAAAAAGGTTGCTGTTTTGGATTCTCTCAGAAACCCTGTTGCTATTCTCAATAAGTGAGTCCCCCGTTTCCTCTGCCTTTTTATTTTTATTTTTTTTATTTTTAAATATTTCAATTAGTTCAATTACCTTGTCAATGTTATAGCTCCTTTTTTTTATTGTACTTTGTGTTTTTCTTCTTATGTTGTCATGTTTATAAGAACGAGGCCATTAGTTTTTTGACTCTTGGAATGTCCGCCTCAGTAGAATAAACTTCATCTCTACAGTAGTGTCTTGCTATAGCCTTCTTCCTTCTCATGCATGATAGGTAGCTAGTTTTCTTTTGATAAAATGCTTCTTCTCTTTTTTTCTTGCCAAATAATTTAATGGACATTATACTGATCCCCCTTATGATTTTACTTAATTACATTTGATACATGTGTTGTTTCAAAAGTTACACTCACCGCCCTTAATTTATAATACAAGAGGGTGCCAAATATAATTAAGCTAAATTGCTAAACCATGGGGGAGGTCATCTTAATTCCTAAAAAATTTAACTATCACTGAATTAACTTTACTGCAGTATGCACGACTCCTGCATTTGAAATTAGTACTTTTGTACCTCATGTTGGCTTTAATTTGGAAGAACATTGGGTAGTTTCTTTGAGAGGGGCAAGGCTAAGGATGCGTGGTGAATGCTTGGGGCTTCTAGACCACATAACATGGAAGCTTTATTTATGCTAGTTAATAGCAACCCATCAGTATGCTTTTGTTTTGTTGAATTTTGTTAACAAACTTGCTTCATATTTGTTCTAATATTTTATCTCCCTTTAATTGACATAGAAATATTGCTTCTTTAGTTTTGGCGTTGTACTCTTAGTGAAGCCAAGGAAGCATTTTCTACTCGTCACCCAAAGAACTTACCATATTGATTGAAGGGCAAGCAAATACTAAAGTTGAACCTCCATCAGACATTCAGCTTGAAAATGACCTAAGAGAATTGATTGCAAGTGGTGAGAGTCTTTCCTCGGTAAGAACTTTCTTATATTTGGATAATGAGATATAGTCTTTAAGTTACTAAAGTAGGAGGCATTCAAATTTAATGCACGTAGGAGATTGATGTAGATCAAATTATGGATATGATTGTCCATGATTTAAACAAGTCAATCTAGTGAAAACTGTCATTCTCTTCATTCTGTCTCACGCAAGCTCTGGTCTTATTTTCAAGTTTTGAATTCTAGCTAATCACATTGATTGTGGTTTCTATGTCATGAGATTCATGAAGGAAATTGTCCAATTACATCACCAAGATGTCATGATTCCTGTATGGGTTTGCAATTTCATTCTGATTTATGTTTGTTTCAACTCTTATAATTACTCATTTAGTTCAATAATATAACTTATGCTTCTTTATATTAATTTTACAGTACTTTGATGATTGCAAGTGCCCCATATACAATGAGGAGTTGTTGGACGAAGTCAAGGAAAAATGGGCTGCTTTCATGTTCGATGAAGTCCCTTAGATTATATTTAGATTTATATATATGTAGTACTTGATAATTTAGTTATATAGTAGACTTTTGTTGATGTGAACTACTACTATTAGTACACTCTCTTTTAGTAAGTTGGCATAGGTCTTTTGGTGCATGTTTTGGTACATCTCTTGAAACTATTTTTGTAGATGTTTCCCAACTATATGAATGAATATATATAATATATTGCTTTTGAAATTAAGATTCGAAGGAAAAATTAAGTATATGAAATTCCCATTTTGGTTATACAGGTATTGGTGGGCTATATTATATAAAATTTTGGTACCAATAAAAAAAAATTCCCTCATTTACGATCCCGGTTCATGAAAAAAAATCCCCTTATTTAAGATTCCGGTTCAAAAAATAAATTTTAGCAACTACGATTCCGGTTCAGTTCTATTAAAGATCCCGGTTCATTAGAATTTATGATCCCGGTTCCGTGTTTTTAAAGAACTGGAAACGTAAATTGTCCTATTTTTAATCCCGCCATATTCAATTCCGGTTCGGAACCGAGATTGAAATTGTTTCGGAACCGGGATTAAAATTGTTTTTTTTTGTAGTGTTTATTTATTAATAATTTATTTTTATAGTTAACCATAATCGGCTTTAGATGTATTTTTTTTTCTACAACTTTTTTTTCAGATTTAATAATTACATTATACTACCGAGGATTGGAATAGTTGTTGCTGTAAGAACTTTATGAATTTTTGTAAAATATTTAAGATGCAGCGTAGCTTTTATCTGTCGAGATATAGTAGGTTACTGATTAGGCTGGTGTTTTTGTAAATAAATGATAATTGGATACTGAAATGCTTTGAAATGGATAATAAAAGCATTGTAACTAATGGATAATAAAATATTGATTCAATCTCATCACTTTAACTCTAATAGGATTTTTTTTTTAAAAAAAAATCAGTTTAAACCATCGTTGCAAATATATGCTGAATTAAAAAAAAGAGAAAAAAAACTCCAAAAGATTCACGGGTTACTTGGAAAATATATTATTTTGAATATAAACAAAAAAATTAAATATAAAAATAAATGTTGTAGTCTCTTATTTCAAATCATTTGTAAACATCATTCAATCAATTATATAATATAAAAAGAGGATACCTGCGATTCAAAAAATGCTGAAGTGTCGCTTCATTAGCTTTTGCTCAAATTTTTGTTTTTGTAATTAATTAAAAATATTTTAAAAGATATTTCTATATATTGTGTAAAAATAAAATAAAAACAAGATTTCAGGAATCCATTAACTATTTTTTTTTTTGATAATATTCAAATCTTAAATATTCAAATGATTCTAATATTAAAAAAATTATCCAAATCTAAAATGTTAAAAAAAATTGTGGATCATAACACAACTTGAAGATTTCATAATATATTTTGCAGATAAACATAAAATTAATCAGGATCGAATACCAACTATCGCAATTTTGAATATACTTTCAAGAAAAATTGATTCTGCTTTGCAAAATTTAAAATCTAATTTACAATTCAAATTACAAAATTTTAAATTCCAAAATTTGAATTTAATTTTAAAACATACTACAACTTTGAAAATTCAAAATAATTGATAAGTTTACTTGATTTGTTAGACTCAACAATTTAGTTAACAAAATAACATCTCCTTTGATTCCATTTTATCGAATATAATATTTTGAATTAAAAAAAACAACAGCAATTTGATTTCATTTTTGATAGATATGATATTTTGAATTGAAAAAACAATCTACAATTTCAAACCAATTACAAATAATATAAACTAACTTATAGTTTAACCAGTAATTAAGTTTGATTCAATCTAATAATAACAATTCTCATATAAATAAAATTATGCAATTTAGTTAAATTGTGTATTGAATTTTTTGGTTTAAAATACTTATTATATATATATATATATATATATATATATATATATGATGGGATGCGATCTAATATATTTGTTCATTCCCGTGCATCGCATGGGTTATCTAAACTAGTTAATGTATTTTTTAAAAGGTTGTAGATAAAAAAGAAACTCAAAAAATTGCACAGAGACCCCTTAAGTTATTTAGAAAAGAAACAATATCATCATGTCCTCTTTCTTTTCATTTATCAAATATAGAAAAAAAAATTCCTGCATGAAACATTTGGTAATTCATTCTCTATTTTTTTTATCAAATTGTCTTGCAAGTCATTGAACACTACAACATCACTGTGAAATATGCTCGATAAATACATTTAAACTAAGTGGATTCATATTGTACATCATATCAATTGAGAATGCAAAAAAAAACACTTTAAACAAATATTTTCATATTTAACATAAAACATGACAATAAAAATGCGAATCTACAATGCTTCGTTTTACTAAAATAACTCATTTTATAATACAAATACGACAATAGGAATGTGGATCGACAAGCACAGTGACGCTGGTATGCATAAATTTTTGTTAAGTTTTATTTTGTATTTTCATTCTCTATTTTTATTAAAGCATTTTCTGTTTTAGTTGCTCTATATTTTGTGCACCTCTAATGATAATTTCTTTTCTAATTAGTTTGCATCTGTTTTGAAGTGCCTTAAACAGATTATCAATTACTAATTTCCACCCATTCATACATATTTGCTAACAATATTTTGTATGAGTGCCTTAAACCTATCACTATCGTAGAACTATAGCTACATGCTTTCAATCAAGACAGTGTGAAGAAGGTACAATTCATAATAGTAACATTTGAAACTCTTACAGTCAAAAGCTCGTTTTTTTCCCTGTCTTTACCTTGTATTTTACAAAATTGTGTAACCTCTGATCCTTTAACAAGTCACTACTTTTTGTGGTTTTTTTTGGTGAGTCACCACCATTATAGACTAGATCGAAATAGTTACTACTAGAAAATTCTGATTTATCGACGGATTTTCGAAATTTGAGACAGAACATAAATATAAACTAATGGCTTACGAATATTAGAGACGGTTAGGCTTAAGTCTAAGATGAAAAATTGTCCGTCTCTAAATTCCTGGCTTCAATTATTATTAAACTTGCATAGCATAGCATGTAGCTATAGTTCTACGATAGTGATAGGTTTAAGGCACTCATACAAAATATTGTTAGCAAATATGTATGAATGGGTGGAAATTAGTAATCGAAAATAGAGAAAGATTGACCATCTTAGCACTCATTCTTTTCAAGTGCAGAGTAGTTGAAGAAAAAAATTGACAAAGAGAAGAGAAGAGAAGGATGGATCCAAAGCTCACAGAGGTTTCTCAACTCTTCGATCGCTTTAAGGCCGCGTTTGTCAGGAATGATTATAGCAACTGTTCCAATCCCCTTTCCCAGCTCAAGGTTCCAAACAATACAAACCCTAATTTATTTATCGACCCTCTATTTCGAAACCCTTTTTTTTTTTTTTTGGTCTTGAAGTTCAATTCAGTTGCTTGTTGAAAAATTTGAATTTGAATTTTGCATTGTGGGAAGTAAAGTTTTAATTTTTGTTAGGTTAGTACGATGATCAAGAAGTTATGATATGTATATAGTGGTTGCGGTTTAGGAAGATATGTGCTTTTAAAATTGAGGGTTTTGTCTAGGTTGCTATAGTTTGAGATGGTTATAGCAATGATGCGTCATAGGCCTAATTTTTTTTTGATACCTAGAACCTGGGATCCATCCGGCCACATTGGACCTGGCGGCTGGCGAGTCTTGCCAAACTGGGGGAGTATCTACCCAGCCACTTGAGCGCTTCCCTCGTAAATCAAAACATGTCCAGCTTAGCCAGGGATCCAACACAGAACCTTAGGCTCCTTTAGGTTCACCCTTTACCAACTGGGCCTAAGGCCTAATTTTATTTATGAGATGTTTGTTTAGTTGTTAAAGAACTAAGTAGAGGTGATTTTAGTATTTTATTTTACAATTTATTGGTTTAATAATTTGTTGGTCTTTATATATAATACTGCGAGCAGCTCGAATTCATGGGTATTATTTATATAGTCTACAAGATGGTGGTACTTTGCAAGGTTTTAAATTGCTTCTTTTTCGGGTACATATTTGTAGCTGGTGGATTTTTGCTGTTTGGTAGTGATCTTGTTTACTTGCAGGTGTTACTGACAGGGTTCAGAAACCTTCCGCCGTTGTTTGAAGATACACCTAATGCAGTTCATGAATTAACAATAGCAAGTAACGTTCTTCACTTCAATTGGTTACTCTGTTTTGTTTTGTTTTTTCCCCTCCTCTTTTCTTTGTTCATTTTTCTATGATCATTGCTAAGCTTACTTATTGAAGTACTAGTAGCATATCTTCTTCATCAACTACAGTACTAGTGAATCTTAAATTTGGTTGATAACTTGATGTTGTAAAGGAAATTTTTATGCATTGGATTGATAATAAGCTCTGTCATTGAAATTTGAATTTATATTCCATGTCTGTGGTCACAGACTCACTGTAGCCAGTGTCAAGTACATCCGAAACTCAATAATCGTATTTGCTCTTCCAGCTATGGTTGCAAGATAACTTTGCTATGAAGTTCATGTTTTTTGTGGTGAACTTTACTATTTTTTTTGTTGGTGAGCGATGAAGTTCATTGTTTGTTGTGGTCGAAGTACAAGTTTACCTTTATTTTAATTCATGACAGATGGTTAATGTAGTTTACTATATACCTGGAGTAAGAGAAGAGTATAATGTTTATATGGAAGTATGGTACTGCTACAAGTCCTATGGTTGAGATCTTTTTTCCTGCTGGTTTTTTGAAACTTTCAGGGGATATATACGAACATGCTATTGTTCTTAGCGTGAAACTTGAGGATCAAGATGCATTTGAGAGGGATTTTTTCCAGCTTAAACCTTACTACACAGATGCCTGGTAACTAATTCCCCCGCCCCCTCTTTTTGTAAAAAATCTGTTTCGGGGATAGTTGAATCTTTGTAGAAGACGATCGAAATTTCCTGGTCATTTGTTTAACATAAACATGTATAGTGTAGCCCAAGAAATTTAAAAATAGTGTCTGTATTGTAGTGGGATGTTATGTGCAATTCTTTTAACTGTCGAATTCTTGTTTTTCATGTGGGTTTTCCTTTGCTGCAGCAATCGTCTTCCACCATCTCCTCAGGAGTACCCAATACTAGGTCTCAACTTGTTGAGACTACTTGTGCAAAACAGAATTGCCGAATTCCATACTGAGTTGGAATTGCTTTCATCTACTGCTCTTGAAAATCCTTGTATTAAGCATGCCGTGGAGTTGGAGCAATCTTTTATGGAAGGGGCTTACAATCGTGTCTTGAGTGCTCGACAGACAGTGCCACATGATACATATGTTTATTTCATGGATCTTTTGGCAAAGACTGTGAGGTAATAATTTACCCCTAATAGCCTAGCTGATGATTGGAGTCTAATTTAAGGAAAATGTAACTCCTACTCCTTGTATTTAGGTGTAGGAGGTGCAGTGAAGAGAGATGGGAAGAGAGAAGAGAGAAATGATTGATGGTTAGATGTGATAAGAAGAAAGAGAAAGAAAGAAAAACAAGGTGTAGATGAGAGTGTAGAAGAAAAAGTTGTAAGAGTATCATTACTCAATTATAAATTACCAATAAGGGTTGGGTGTGGTTGTTAGTGAGCTGCCTTGCCAAGCTTAAGTTCAAACCACCCTAAGGGGTTAGTCTGATATGAATGCTTGTATTGATATCCTTGTCGAAGCTTTTTTTTTTAAAAAAAACTCCATGTGATAAATTAGAAGAAATTTGAAATCCAGCTAGACATCTTTACTTCTGAATTAGGGCTTGGTTGGCTGTTTTTTATTTTTAGTCCGCTGAACTGATTTTACTTCTATGGTATTGCTATGAAAATCCGTGATTGTTTATATTCTCGTTGTAGTTTTATTCAATTTGCCTCCTGCTATGGCAAATTTTCTGAAGCATGATCCCTATGTTAAAGTGCTTTTCTGTTTTAGTTGCTCTATATTTTGTGCACCTCTAATGATAATTTCTTTTCTAATTAGTTTGCATCTGTTTTGAATTATTATTATTCAGAGATGAAATAGCAGGGTGCAGTGAGAAAGCTTATGACTATCTTTCACTTAAGGATGCTAAGCAAATGTTGCTGTACTCCTCAGACCAAGATCTTTTGGAATATATTAAAGAGGTAAGCAATGCATTTTCTTTTTATTTTTTTTTTGAATAAGAAAGAGGTGAACAATGTTGTGACTTGTGACTCACCTATTTAGCTAAATGTATTCATTAATTTTGACATGGCATTTTATTTGATTTGATGTTTGCGTGTGTGTGGTTACGGAATTCATTTTTTTTCCTTCTTAGTAAAGAGTATATTACTAATACTCCCTCTGATCCAAAAGTCTTGACCATATATCTTTTTCCTCTTGATTCATATATCGTGCCTGTTTACAAACCCAATACATAGTTATTCTATTTTTTCCAACTACACCCTTATTCATAACTACCTCTTTTTCACCTCCAATCTTTTCCTCTCTCATCTCTAGTCTCTCCTCAATAGTTAATGATTACAAATTGGTATTTTAGTTAAATTACCCACAATTCTTACATTATTTAACCATTTTTTAAAACTCATGCGCCTTCCATATGATCAAAGACTTTTGGATCGGAGGGAGTCTTTTGTTTACAAAATGGAAAACTCTTTTTATCTTGCTGTACAGTTTTGTTTGTGTTCTAAATATATTATCAATTGATTTCAGGAGCATCCTGAGTGGGAGATTAAGAATGGTTGTGTCTTTTTCCAAAAGGCAAAAGAATCTGCTCCTTGCAAAGAAATACCCTCTCTGCAACTCATCAACCAGACCCTAAGTTATGCAAGGGAGTTGGAGAGGATTGTCTGAATTTAAAAAAAAAATAAAATGCAATGCTTGTGTGTTTCCCAAGTATTCAGGTGTCTGGATGTTAGTTGCTAATATTGTCTTTTGAATTTTGTATTTTTTTCCTTATTCCATGTGGATCTATAAAGTTGTTCACCTCTGTATTTTGGTCATCCAGGTGGCTGTATTATTTCTTGGTGTACTTTTCTTTCAATTCTGCTCCGGAAAAGAAAAAAATCATTCATACTTCTGACTTTTCTATGTTGATGATTAGATTATTGATGCTGCTGTAGTTTAAATTTAGAAATTCAATTCCATTGATAGGCTAATATTCAAATTATAGGGATAGGGATAACAAATTATGGGAGCCTTATAAATTTTATTATGGCTATGCACTGCACCCGTGTTTGCCTGAAAGGTGTGAACTGTTAGGCAAATTACAGCTAATAATTTCATCTAGTTACTAAATAGTGATTAAACAGTGATTTGGCAAATATGTTGAGCGTTTTTGAAGTTTAATACGGTAAATGATGCAGTTTAGTTGGCTGTAACCCTTTGTTTGGTTGGGGTGATTTTGGGGAAGGGATTTTGGGAAAAGAGAAAATAGGGAGAAAACAGTTTTCTCTCTGTTTGGTTGAGGAGAGAAAATGAGGGAGGAAAAAAAATGTGGTGGGTTCTATGAGTAAAAGTTTTCTCTCCTCCAGAGAAGAAAGAATGGAGAGAAAACTGAGATTGACACATAAAATTTTTCATCTGTCCTTCACTTATTCACTTTATTTGACCTTTTTTAATTTTTTTTATAAAAAAAATAAAGCATTTTTATTTCAATAAAAAAAATTGTTTTTTTTAATATTTTGGACTCGAAATTTTTATTAAACAAAAAAATAATTGAAGTAAATTTTTTTTTTGTTATTTTAAATATAAATACATGTGAAAAAGAAAAAATATATTTATTTATATTTTGTAAAATAAAGGTGTAGTTGTCTTTGACAAATTTATTGTTTTCTCTCTTTCCACTTTTCTCTCCAACCAAACGAAAGGAAAGAAAACTTAACTTTTCTCTCTTCCCTATTTCTTCACATTTTCTCTCATATCAAACATTCACAAACTCTACTCATTTTCTTCCTATAATCTCTCTTCCCTACTTCTTTATTCCTTATTTCTCTCTTCTCATTTTCTCTCGTGCAACCAAACAAAACATAAGTCTCTCACACTCTAATTCCAAAGCAATGTAGAAGGATTGAGTGGAATAATATAGTATTTATAAATCCTCCTGGGTATTCTACATCCTTATACTGATATCCTGCCTAATCACCCTATTATGACCCTATTAAAGTCACATCATGCCAAGAGATCATGTCACGGTTTACAAGTGTAACATTGCACTTGATATCTCTTGAAAAATGAAAGGTTTAGTTGAGTGCATTTAATTTTTTCAAATTCATAGAAAAATTGACTACTTTAGAAAACTTGCATTGGGAATAAAACAAAAATTAAATATTACAACCAATTTGTAGGGATATTTTAAGAATGATTGTATTGAAAATAGAAAATTTATTAATTTTTGCTTATATTTAAGACCATTAGACGATGTCTTTTTTTGCTTATAAATGAACTCTCTCCGGTCTCATTTTAAAGCAAAAATAATTAACTTAACACCTATTAAGAAAATTAGTTGAATTTATTTAATTTTTTCAAATTCATAAAAAAAAGATTATTTTAGTAAATTTACATTGGGAATAAAACAAAAATTAAATAATTCAACCATTTTATAAGAATATTTTAAGAATGATTGTGTTGGAAATAAAAAGTTAGTTAGTTAATTTTTTGTTTATATTTAAGAATATTAGTGAAATGTCTTTATTTTTCCTTATAATCGAGATCGGAGCGAATATACTCTCATTCCATATAGAAAGGAGCTAATACATTTCGGAATACATGGTTATTTTTTTAAGCAAATATTGTTTCTATGAATCAAAGTTTGATTTTTATCTTATATGATAAATAAGAAAATTTAGTGATATGATATACTCCTCTGGTTTAGAATATAAGAAAAAAAAATAAAATTACAATTATTAATAAGGAAGTTGTTGATACCCTACTATTTGGAGGCCCAACACCATAAGGCCCAATACTCAAGGAGGCCCGAAATCACCAAACAAAGACAAAAACGCCAAGAAAAAGCATACCAAACACTAGGAGCTACCCAAGGCGTCACGCTCAGAGCGACGGACGTCAAGGCGTCGCATTCTGACGTCACGACCAATAAGTGGAGCAAGGCGCGCCGATGCCAGGGGATACGACGAGCCCTCCCAGAGCGCCTCAGGTATCACGGAAACTTGAGGGGAAAGTCTTGATAAATGAAAGCGAACAGGAGACAGAGTCTGAGAAGGTGTACATGTGCAAACAAAAGAATCCGATTCCCCAGGCTATGAGGAACATGCATGAGAAGCCAGAGCATCTTGGCTCACGTCATGCAGCCCCTCGTTTGAGGAAAGACGAGAAAGGAAAGCCTTGCAAAGCTCCCACGGTGAGCAATCAATGGCAAAGCTCAAAGGTAAAGGAGACAAAACGGCCTCTGAAGATAACAGCTACAAAGAAGGAAAAAGAGAACAGACCGGTGGACCAAGTGAAGAGAAGGAAAAGACCAATAGGCAAGAGGGATCCTATAAGAGGAGGACCTCTTCCAACGCAGAGAGAGAGAAAAAAGGAGAGGGAACAAGGGGAGACAAAAACTCCATCAACTGAGATCCCAAGAGAGTGTAAGAGAGAGGATAGAATAGAAGCTTCGGTAAAAAGCTCAGGTTTCAGAATACAGAGGAGGGTGGGAAAAGCTGAAGGCGCACACCCCCTCACCTTGTGAAAACACCATGAGTGTGAAACTCTCGCTCTTGTATTTGTCTCCCCGAATCCCATTTCAAAGTAATAAAAGCCAAACGCTTCACTAAGCTTACGAACCCATTATCTTTTTCACTAATTATTCATTATCGCACAAAGCGGTCCGAAACAATTGGCGACTCCGCTGGGGAGGCTACGGCTTCCAACCTTGAAGAAAATGCTCCTAGAAGCACCGGTCAGGAGACAGCTCCCGAGACCGTTCGCTGCTACCGACAACCTCCGACTGAAGAAACGTTGCAGCGATGAGATGCTCTTTCAGACCGAAGGCGACCTTCATGAAGGGTGGCCTGCTACCGAAAGGCGAGTTCACTAGAAGGCGCTCCTCAGAGAATGGTCCCCCAGAAGGCGTGATCACAAAAGGAGACCAGGCTCGCCCTGATACAAACTTCCCAGAAGGCGACGAGACACGTCCAAAAGGCGACATAGATCCTTGCGAACTTGATTGTCCGGAAAGGCGGCGCTTTGGAGGCAACGGCATTTGCTCTGCTTAGCCCCCTGGAAAGCGGTCAAATGACTAAAGAGGTGAAAATGCATCCTTGCTGACGAAGACGTCGCACGAAGCACGCTCCCGTTGACGAGGACGCAGGATTACGAAAGAGAAACCGCGGGAGCAAAGGCGCAATTAACAAGTCCACATGGAGAACGCTTCATGTCGTCTGCACCATAAGCTAAGTATACGCAAACCCTGACTCGGTCTAATTTATCATTCTATCCTGATAAGTCTTTCCATGAATTTGGTAGATATGAATCATGACAAAATAAAAGATGTATTGTACCTACTTGCATATAAGTCGTTGTATGTAGCTGTAACATGCTTGCTCTGTGCATCTATGCCTTGATACGCTTTTGGTAATGACGCTTTCGTATGATATCATGTTCTACGCCGTTAGCCTTGTGTCTAAGATCATCCTGATAGCAAAAATTTAATTTCGCTTTGACTAGAATAACACTATTACAGTATGGTCTGAATCTGAGTATGCCATGGCTAAAAATGGCACGTGCATGATAACAATCATAAATGTCGTCGCTCTGATATGTATCGAATGTTTGACTAGAGAAAACAATGGCTAGACGAATCTATGCATTTAAGTGTTTGCTGAAGAACTAAAATTAATATGTCATACTAGTCATTCTTGCCAATTTTTTCATGGCCAGCCATGGCATGATGAAAAGAAACTGTTTCCATCATCATTTTAAAAATCTAAAGTTACAAGTCATATGATTGAAATGATGAAAAAGCATGCTCTAGGAAAGCGCTGCATAAAAGCATGACCTGGATAATGTTACATAGCGATGCATGGTTGATTGTATACATGACTCGCTAGATGCAACTAATAAAACGGACATGCATAGCATGAAAGTATCCGGAAAATGAAAGTTGTTTGTGTAGAGGGAATCACTCTTTAAAATCCAAGAAGCCTTTAGTGCGCTTTCAAAAAAAAAAAGACTCCGCACCTCGCCCGATGAAAGCGAGGCGGTCAAAAGTAAAGAAAACAAGCGGTGAAACGAAAGCAAAAGCGCCGAAAAGAGACGCAATGCGCAAGCAGAAAAGAGCAGTATAAACTAAGCAGTGAAAAGAGTTCACAAGAAGTGGGCGAGCCCTAAGCAATAAGTAAGGTGCATGAAATCCAGAACCGGAAGGCGAACATAGAGCCATGGTGGCGGGGCGCACATGTCGGCCTTGCAAGTAGAGACAATCATGCATCTGGCATAAACCAATTGACAAGAAGGAAGGCGAAAAAGCAAAGCTGAATCAAAAAGCCTCATACGAAGCAAAAACTGAGAAGACGATAACAAATGCGAGCGGAAAGTCGCTAATGACAAACCAAAGCGAAGACGCGTCAGAAGCTGTGATCAAAAGCCGACAAAGAATTCAAACCGAAAAGACCAAGGCAACTTCAAAGCAAAAGCGCGCAAAAGGTCACAAGCCAGAAAGTTAAAAGAAGGTCAATGCAGATATCTGAGCGCAACAGCGAGACAAGATGAAAAGTAAGAAAGGATGTAACAAAACGCAAAAGGCGTACAATCGCAAAGACGTACACCTCCAAGGCGTACAACCGCAAGGCGTCCATGAAAAGCATACATGCAACATGAAAGCAAATGCAAGCCTCGTGATGACCAATGCGAGTACAAGATCCTGAAAAGTATGTTACTCAAAGGCATACTTAAACACTGAAGCACTGAATCAGATGCAAGAACAAGGTGCAAGATAGAATCGAGCTAGAAAGCGTACAAGTGACCGACCCAAAATGGCTTCAAACACAACGCAACCAGGCCAAGGCATCCCAAAACAAAGAAGTCTATAGCAAGCCTCTGAAGCAAAGCATGTGAACCTAAACGTACGCCAAAGCGGAGCATGCGAAAGCAAGCATAAAGCACAAAGTCAATCAGAAAATCCAAGTGTTTGCACACTGATGATTGTAAGAAGAACTGAAAGAAAAGTAGCACCCGTGACAAGAAGTGTTACGAAGCACAAGCAATCAGAATTAAGCAATCAATCAGAAGCAAGGAAGTGCCTATGACAAGAGGCACCAATGCTATAGCTCGAAGCGACGCTGATGACATGAGGTGTCCCCGGAAAGAGCTCAAACGATACTGATGACATGAGGTATCGCTGTAGAAAAACACCCTCAAAAAGGGTCAATAATGCCAGAACGCGAGGTTCAACACTTCAAAAAAAAAAGATAAAAAGGAAGAGAAGAAGAAAAAGAAAAAGAAAAAGAATAGTGTTGAACCGTACCGCGGGCACAAGCGCCTTATCGCGGTACCCAGATAGACCTCCTGAAAAATTTCTGGGACAGACGCGGGCGAAGTACGCCATATCGCGAGACTAGAAAAGGTCCCGGGAAACAAGGGCGCTAGTCTTAAACGCGGGCGGAAAAATCTGTAAAAGAGGTTGGCTAACGCAAGATCCAAAATGATCCGTTAGTTTACAAAGCCCCAATGTGGCAACTGAAAAAAAAAGCCCCAATGTGGCAACTGAAAAAAAAAAAGCCCCAATGTGGCAACTGAAAAAAAAAAGCCCCAATGTGGCAACTGAAAAAAAAGCCCCAATGTGGCAACTGAAAAAAAAAAGCCCCAATGTGGCAACTGAAAAAAAAAGCCCCAATGTGGCAACTGAAAAAAGAAGAGAAAAGAAAGAAAGCCCAAAAGCGGCAATTGAAAAGCCAAAGAAAGCAAGCAGAAAATCCAGAGCAACAAAAGAAGGGGTCCAAAGCGACAACATTTGTGAAACGTGCGCAATGTGCGCCTTAACAACAATCTTGGCAACAATAACATGAAGGGCCATTGAAATCTGCAAGCAAGTTTGCAGCGCCCAGAGCGCGCTCCAAAAAAAAAAGTGGAGAGGGGAGGAAGGAAACCTTCCTTAGGTACCAATCCAAAAAAAAAAAAAAAGAGTTGTGCTCTATCAGAACACTTGAAGAAAAGGCACCAAAACTGAGAAGTGCAACAAACGCAAGTGCAGCAGCAAGCAATTACAAAGCTATGAAGCCTAGGCCACAACTGCCAAAGCGGCGAAGCCAACAAAAGCGCACAAGAACAAAGGCGTAAAATCCAAATGCAAAATCTCAAGCGCAAGGCAAACAACAACAACAACAACAAAAATGATGATAAAGAGCAAAGACAAGATATGTATTCTCAACATAACAACATTGTCAAGCATACAAAACAGAATCCATGCTTGAGAAATACATACGAAAGGCATCATGAATCCCAAGATGCAAATCAATAAAGCGACAAAAGCTAAGTTCGAGCAAAGTTATACAAGTCATGAACCAAATGAAAAAGCACAACCGAAAACCATAATCCGAAAGAGAAATGTCAAAGTAGGAGCATAAAGTGGCAAAACAATGCCTACATAAAGAAGAGAGAATTCAAGGAAGTAACCCTGCAGACTTCCTCATAAGAATACTTTTTGTCAGCCAAATCCCTGATCTCCTGATCAAGAGCCTCCAGTTCAGCGGTTGCTTGGTCAAGCTGAGAAGAAAGCTCCTTGACACGAGACACCAAAGGAGCACGGCTCTCCTGCAAAGCACGCTCAGCGTCGTCCAACTCAGCGTCATCGAACGGAGGGCGCAAACTTTCAAAACCAGCAATGGCATTTTCAAGCCAGGGACCAGAGTAATGTTGAAACTGAAGCGTGTATAAGCAATCCAAGATCTCGACCTTCTCCTCCCACGGCAAGTCATCCACGTCAACTGAGCGGACTAAATGCAACATCCGCAACAAAGTTTGAGAACCGGACTCCCGGAAAAGGCGAGGAAGTGAAGCTGGAGGAGGAATCAAGAAAGCGTGAGCACGAAGCTTGATCATCTGCAGGAAGTGAAGCTGCAAGAACACATAGCAGCACATGTAGAAATAATGAGACCAGAATTCAGAAAGAAAAGAAAAATTCCAGCTCAATAAAAAAAATACTTACGAACTAAAAAAAAGCCTGGAAAGGCGGAGGCGTGACTTGCCCTCGCAGCAGGAGCCTTCCCCTTATCAGCTAAAGAAACCAGGTTTGCAGCAGCTTGACTCTCTGAGGGGGTAGGGGCATCAACTTTAGCACCTACCTCACCAAGCATGTTTTTAGATCTTGGAATATCAGAAACAAGTTCATAGATAATATCAGCAGCAACAATACCTGAAGGGGCCTTCGAAGGCGCACCCTTAGGAGAAACAGGGACACTCCTTGGAGTGCCAACTGGAGACGCTAAGTCGAAATCATCACTGGCAGCAGAATCAGAAGGGGTAACACCCCCACCAGTTGAAGGTTGACAAAAGAGGTTCATAAAATCTTCATGATCAGAAGCAAGCGAAACAGTAGGAGCGTTCTCAGGAGACTGGGATGAGGGCAACACCGATGAATGACCATCAGCACCACCTGCGTTCAAAAGGAAAAGAGAAAAGAGAATCAGTGACGTTATGAAAACTGTCCAAGCAAAACAAACTGAAAAGACTAGAAGAAGATAAAAGAACAAGAAACGGAACGTGGAAAATGATCCCCAGCTCAACCGCTTTCGGCGAAAATGTCACAAGACAAGAAGGAATCACCAGAATTAGTTTCAGCAGTATCATCTTGAACCAAGTCCACATGGACTGGGGAAGAAGGAGCAATGCGGATGCCGGAGGTGCGAAGGCGGCTAGACCGACGAGTAGGAACGGCTGCAGCTGCCTTCCTCCTCTTGCTAGAATTGGCGGCGCCGCTACTACCGCCTCGAACAGAAGATCTGGAAACAGAAGAAGCTTTCCTTTTGCTTCGCCTGGGGGCAGCAGAGGGAGTCGCAGCAATTCTGCGGCTAGGCGAAACTCCTTCAGCTGAAAACAGAACCAAGTACAAGTTGAGTGCAAAGCAAGAAAAAGAAAAGCGACAAAAACAAGAAATGGCCAAGATGCTTACCAGTAGCTTTCTTCATAGAAGTGCAAAAATAAGGGTCGTTGTGCACTATAGGCAGCAAGGAAGGAATGGGACGCGAGGACGAGGCTTCAAAATCCCGAAGGTGTTGCAGAATGTCTTCATGAGAAACGAGCCAAGAACTCAAAACGCCTCCAATACGGGAGGGAGAAACATAAACAGGAGCAAAATCAGGAATTCCAGGAGCTGCATCAAAGAGAAGTGCTTTAACTAAGTCTTCTGTCGGGGCCTGCTCAATGTTGAGAACACAGGGGGCTTGATCACGCGCAAACTGCCTGGCCACCCGATCAGGACGGTACACACAGGGCCAAAGGGCTCCACCATGAGCACTCCTACTATCCAAGGGAACAAAACCAGGCAAACAGCGAATAGAGAGAATCAGCTTCCATAAATCAAAGGCCCCTTCGAAAGGGGTGGCAGCATTGTTTCTTGTGGAAAAGGTCTCTTCATCATAAAGAAGATGTGGGAGGTCCGAGTAAGGGCGAAACAAGAATTCGTCCTCTGAATCAATGAGAGAAATAAGGGGTTCTCTTGGGGACCCTCTCGTCCAACACCACGAACGAGGGTCCAAGCCAGCAGCACCAGTAGAAAGGGGAAGTTTGGTGGGGCCATAAGCGGGAAAACGCTCAAACAAAAAATACTGAAGAAACGTCAAGTCAATATAAGAATTAATCGGAAAGCGCCCGTGAGAAATGCGCATCTGAACTGATACCTGATCTAGGCGAGCGTACAAGCCGCCTAGGTAAAATGAAGCAAGAGGAAGGAGACAAGCGAAAAGAAAGACAAGCGAAAAGAAAGACGCATGGGCTTACAGACTCCCATGGAGGTCCAGGAAACACATATCTGCTGAGCCAAAAAGCAACGAAGGCGGCACGGCAGAGGCGTGAATCGGTGACAGGTCCGGATTAGAATTTACCATCATGAAAATCGCCAAAGAAATAGCGAATCCAGCAAGCAAAGGTGTACTTGACAGAAGAGCGTTGACTTGCCCTTCAACTCCTAGGAACCAAGTTCCCAGTACCCCTCACCCGTTCAGAAGAAGAGCCCTTTGCATACGAGGCGCGCCTTCGCTTGAAAAGGTCCCGGGAATACTTGGCGCTTAGAGCCGAGGCGGCTTTCAGTTGCATCGACAGTTCAGAAAAATGTTCATCAACATTCTCCACATCAAGGTCTGCATCTCCAAAAGCGGGAAGACCAAGAAGTATAATCACGTCTTCAAGTGTTGGAGTGAACTCTCCCCACGATGTCAAGAAGGTGTGGGTGGAAGAACACCAGCGCTGCATCAACATCAGCAAATCACTAGGCCTGCGGTTAGCACCAAGCCGAGGCGACGCCTTGACGGCGGCAACAATCCCTACCTTCTCCAGAATGGCCACGAAAGCGGCATCAGTAGCAAAAATGTGATCAACCCACTCTTGCCATCCAGTAGTGCCTCCCACGCGAACATTGAAGTTCACATCTACCCAGGGGAACTCCGAGCTGCGAAGGCAGGAGCGGAGCAAGGAAGAGCCCAGGGCGCAGTGGTCCTTACTGTAAGAAGGAGAAGAGATGAGTTCGGCGTCTTCCTCGGAAACCACCATGGCCTTGGAAGACGAGCCAGCAATAAAATCGCCCGAATCAGGACCAGAAGGCGAGTCCGCCTTCACCTCTGTAGCCCAGCGGCGGTACCCCAGTTCAACAGGGTAGGAGCGAGGGCAGGGAAGCTCTTGCATGAAGCAGTAAGAGATGGGGCACGGAAGTTGAATCTCCCCCTCAGAACTCGAGGAAGCGCTTTCAACCACAGGAGAAGTAACATCCTTTGACTCTGACATGGTAACAGCAAATACAAGAGAACGAGAAAGCGGAAAACAAAGGAGTAACGGGGAGTTCTTTTCTGGAAGAAAGGAGTTTCGGAAACAAAGAAGAAAGAGAACGAAACGAAAGTGAAAAAGAAAACTGAAAGGTCTGAGGAAGTTTTGAAAATATGAGTGAAGGAGGGAACGTGGGGAAACGTGCAAAAGCTGAGGAATATTTGCCTCCTCTCCCTAACGACACGTGGAGCGCAGCAGAAGAATGGAGGGAAGAAAACCAAAAGACTTACCAGTGAGGGCCCGTTGACAAGACCCCACTGAACGACGAAATTCAAAGCGGAAACCGCCAAGCAGTCAGCAAGTCGGGAGAAATGCAAAGAGACACCCGCGACGCAAAAGCGTCTCCTTATGTACGCCTTCCCCAAAAATCGAAGGCGGCGCCGAAAGAAATAACAAAAGGCGAAGAACAAGAAATGGGGAATCAAGAAAAGAAGAAACAAGCGAGAAAACACAAAATAGGATTTGCACTGAGAATGAAATTCTTCCCCTCTCATTGCAAAGGGGGCAATTGTTGATACCTCAATATTTAGTGGCCCAAATTACAAGGCCCAAGTCATGTAAGGGCCCAGAAGTTGCCAAACAAAAAAATAAGTAATGAAACACTGAGAAAGGCGCGCCAACTCCAGGAATTGCCCGAGGCGACACACGCCCAAGGCGACAGTCACCAAGGCAACCAATTTCGATAAGACGATCAGAACAAAGAGCAAAGCATGCTGATGACAATAAACGCCGTGTGTTATCTTAAAGCGTCCCAGATGCCACAAAAACCCGAAGAGAGCATCGTGATAAGTAAAGGCGATCCGGGAGTTGGAGCCCACGGAAGGCGCACTCATGACCAGCCGAAGGCGGCATAGCTATCCAAAGCTCTAGCGGCTTACGGAGGAAGTCAAGAGAGAATCTTTTACTCACCCAAGGCAAAGCTAAGAAGAGTAAGACTTGGAGTCCTCTCCTTCGCCGTAATCATCAAAGGCCAAAGCCAGGAATGGTAAAGAAGACAAAGCCACTGAAAAGATGCTCTGGACACATGTGTTGAGATTCTGGATAAGTAAAAATAATCTCAACTTGTAGATAATGAAAGTAGAGTATCGATCCTCAGGGAACAAAAGAAATTTTTATTAATTCTTTTGTTTTTAGCTTATTAAGTGAATATATATGGTAGGAGTTTGTTTTGTTTTGTTTTGTTTTGTGGAATTAAGACAAGATTGAAGACAATAACATTAAAGTAATGTAGGTGATATAACCTGCCAATAACATGAAAGAAAATGCGGAGGATCAAATTAAAAATTAATAGGAGGCTCAACCTTCCATTCAATTATAATTTAGAATTATAGATTAAATAAGAGGTTCGGCCTTTTATACAATGAAAATCTTGGAATTGTTACTTGAATTGAGTTGTTTGAATTAAGTTGTTTTAGAGATTTGAATTAAAAATATGGGAGAAGACTTCACCTTCCAAGCTTTTATATATCTGATGATCAGTGATTCATAATTCAGTTCAGTATATTGATGTGATGCACGTAAGTCCTTTATATCGATCCCTCGCATATAAATTACTAAGACAAATTTATAAAATATCGATCCCTCGCATATTTGATAAACTTATCCAGCATTAAAATTAAGCATCTTTAAGCAATTGATTCATTATCATCTATTCCTAGCATAATAAAGTATCAAGTAAATTCATTCAAGTCAGAATCTAAACAGTTCTTTCCAGACACGGAATAAATTCAATATTAAGAAACTAATGATCAGTTAGTTTCATACTTTAAGAACGGAATGAAATACCAATATAAAAGGAAATGAATTATAAATATGAATCACCAAAATATATTCAAACTTGGTTGGCTACATCTACTCCCATTAGAGAATTAGTTCTTCATGGTATTGTTGGAACTAGAGAATAATTTGAATGAGATTATAAACATTTTTGTGTATAACTCTCAAGCTCACAACCTCCTTGAATATAATGCATTCAAGGACCAAAATTATCTCTAAAATGATATCCTAATGCTCTAAGCACTCTTAGGGAAATTGGTTCCTTTTCTTGGTGGAGTTTGAGGCAAATTTATAGAGTTTTGCCAAGAGATGGAGACAAACCCGTATTCATCTTGTGGACAGATTTGGTGCACCAGCTTGGCAGCAGTTTTTAACCCTTGAAATGGTCAAATTGGATGAAATCTATTTCTAGAAAAGTTGTTCCTTTGTTTCTTAGCTTTCTATAGCAACCAAGATTACCGAATTTTGACTTTTGGAGCCGAAGTTATTGCCAAACCACTGAGACATGTCGTGCAACTTGCTTGTATTGCAGCCAGGTTGGATGTCATCAGTTCACAGCCAAGTTTGACCCTTTAATAAGCCGAATTTGATGTTATCTATTTCTGATCAACTTGTAGAATTTTTCCTTAGATTTGTAGAGATATCAAGTTTGATTCATTTTGATTTTTGAAGCTAAAATTATGACCAAAATACCAAGACCTGTCTAAGTTATGGACAGATTAGCATCCACCAACTTGGAATCAAATTTTGACTATCTAAACAGCCGCATTTGAAAATGGCTATTTCTGGTGAACTCTTAGGTTGTTTTCTTAGCTTTGCATAGACATCAATTTTTCCTCGTTTCGATCATAGATGCCCAAGATATGGCCAAAACAGCGAAGTATGTCATGGATCATAAAAACATTGGCCTAGTAAATCATTTCTTCCATGGACATATTGGCTTTAAATTATTTATTTCTTGAGAATCTTGAATTTTTCCTACAAAATAAATATTTTAAGATCAAATATATTCTGATTTTATCATATATTAAAATAGGACAATTATTTGCAAATATTCTATTTTGGGGGAATTTTACACAGAAATTCGTAATATTAAGTGAAATAATTGCGTAAAATTATGTTCATATTTTAAGTAAATATGACACTTATCAAACTCCCTCCAACCTAAAACTTTGCTTGTCCTCAAGCAAAAAGGTAATAAAATTAATCCTAGAAACAAATTTGTGCCCATAAGATAAAATGTTTTAGATTTACCAAAGAAGATCCATAATTAAGGTAATGTTCAGATCAAAGCAATTTTTAACATGTGAATATTTCTAAACTTAGAAACATTACAAGTAGTAGCTCAAATCAAAATTAGTTAAAAAGGAGAAAAGATAACAACAATGCCTATATTTTTACTCTTGAAAATTAATAAACATGGCAAATTAGTTTTGGAAAGAACAAGATGAAATCGTAGCTCCTCTCAAGGATGTCACACATTCTCTCTATTAGATTGAGTGTTTGTCTATTTTTCTTTAACATTTCACATTCTCACTCAAGTGTATAAGGTAATGTGTTTCGCTCAATTTCACAATTGAATCATGTTACTTTAAATTTGATTTTCATCTAACTTCCAAAACTCAAAATATACAAGTATGCATAAATCAAAGGGTCTTTATTAAAGGTTGTAACGTGGTTAGGGTAAAAAGGGTGAGTTAAATTTTGGTATTGTAAGGCTAAAAACCAAAGAAAATATAGGAGCATAATTGTGAAAATTGATTCTTACATTTTATTCGAACGTTCCTCAATTTGAAGATTTTCCTTGAATATTTTTAATGAGAATTGATGCTTTCTCTTGATACATTTCTCTTTGTAACTTTTTTTTTCTTTTCTTTCTTTTTTTTTATATGATTTTTTTTTTTTGTAAATATGAAGAAAGGAGATTTTGACAAATGATTTCCCCCCAACCTATTTCAAACCAATTTCTTCATCGATCAATTAATGCTCCACTATTTTCTAAGGTTTGGGTTAAATCAATTGTTTTTCAAGTTAAGGTTAAACATTATTAGGTGAAACAGAAAAACTTGGGATATATTAGGCTCAAAGGGGTTGTCAAAGGATAATTATGTTAGGTTGGCTATTTGGCTAAATTGGTATAATGAAAAGAATGCCCTTATCATTTTTACACAACAAGTAAATTATGAAAATCAGAAAAGAATCAAGCAAATTCAAGTACATGAAATCAAAAGTGACTTACTCTAGATGATGATATATATGTGGCCAAAATTTGTCACTGTGTAATGATGAACTAAAATTTCAATCAGGTTCTATCAAAACATCATTGCCATGTAATTAATAGTTCAAAGGGCAAATTCAGACATTAATGTTACAATTTCTTATTTAAAACAAAATCTTGAAATTGAAACTAAGCCACTTATATCAGTCTCTAATTAAAGAAAGATAAACATGTTTAGTTGCTTTTTGTACTGATATTACCCTTAACAATGAGTCTCTTAGTAATGTAAAATCAAGGCATCAAAATAAAAACATAATGTTCAATATGATAACCATGATAATAGGATGAAAACATAAAATCAGTGTTCCTCAGTTGTCTTCCTACCCCCTAGGAACATAGGACTGTCCCCAGGCCAAAATAAGTAAACGCACAAATATATAATTTGTTTTTTTTAATTTTCACACAAATTGAGAAAATATTTTTTTTTGACCGACCTTATTTATATTTCCCTACAAGTCGAAAAACTTAGGAAAGAATTTAAGCCGACTCATCACACATGCATAGTAGAAATTTTTCACAAATATAAGTTAAATAATAAAATACATAAATAAGAGAAAGTAAATAAAATTCAAAAAAAAAATATTAATATTACCGCTGGGGTGCCTCCCAGAAGCGTTTGTTTAACGTCATTAGCTCGACGCCTGATTCATTTAGGGATCATTGAGATGGATGATAGTGGTAATTTTATCAACGTCACCACCTAGATACAGCTTCAGTCTTTGACCATTGACTATCCATCTCCTGTTTGTTCCAGGGTCTTCTAATTCCACTGCCCCATATGGTTTGACTTCTTTGATAATAAAGGGGCCGGACCATTTTGATTTTAATTTTCCTGGAAATAGTCTCAATCTAGAATTAAATAAAAGGACAGATTGACCAGGTTGAAAATTTTTCTTTAAAATTTTTTTATCATGGTAAGCTTTCGCTTTTTCCTTGTAAAGCTTTGAAGATTCATATGCATTTCTGCGCATTTCTTCCAACTCATGCAGCTGGATTTTTCTTTTGTTACCTGCTACATTTGGGTCAAGATTGAAAAACTTTAAAGCCCAATGTGCTTTATGTTCTAACTCAACTGGTAAGTGACAAGCTTTTCCATAAACCAACTGGAATGGGGATAAACCTGTGGGTGCTTTGTATGCTGTCCGATACGCCCAAAGTGCATCACCCAATTTCATCGACCAGTCTTTTCTAGATGATGAAACGGTTTTTTCAAGAATTCTTTTAATTTCTCTATTAGAAACCTCTGCTTGACCATTGGTCTGCGGATGATAGGGTGATGCTACTTTGTGTCAAACACCATAATGTTCTAGGGCCTTTTTAAGTTGTTTATTGAAAAAATGGGATCCTCCATCACTAATGAGGATCCTTGGGGTGCCAAACCTACAAAAAATATTTCTTTTTAAAAATTTTATCACAACCTTGGCATCGACTTTTTGAGTTGCAATAGCTTCGACCCATTTTGAAACGTAGTCCACTGCTACTAGAATATATTCATTTGAAAATGAGGCGGGCAGCGGCCCCACAAAATCTATCCCCCAACAATCGAAAACTTCAATCTCCAAGATATTATTCAGTGTCATTTCATTTCTTCTCGATATACCTCCAGTTCTTTGACAATTATTGCATTTTTTACATGGAGGTGGGCATCTTTGAAAAGTGAAGGCCAATAGAAACCTGATTGGAGAACTTTTGCAACAGTTCTCTCTCCATTGAAATGCCCCCCATAAGGTGAATTATGGGAGTGCCACAAAATACTCTTGGCTTCCTCATTTGAGACACACCTTCTCAGCAAACCATCAGCTCCAATTTTGAATAAGTGAGGGTCATCCCAAATATATTGCTTTGCATCTTGAAAGAATTTCTTCTTTTGATGCCAGTTTAGATTTTCTGGAATGACACCTGCTGCTTTAAAGTTTGCCAAATCTGCAAACCATGGTCTTTCTTGGACTAGCAACAGCTTTTCATCAAGGAATTCCTCTTGAATTTCAGCTTCTTTCTCAGTCATATCCCTGTTTCTTAATCTTGACAAATGGTCAGCAACAAAATTTTCGCTGCCCTTCTTGTCTTTGATAACCAAATCGAATTCTTGTAACAAAAAACCCAACGAATGAGCCTTGGTTTTGAATCGGATTTGGTTAACAAATACTTAATGGCAGCGTGATCTGTATAAATAATTACTTTTGAACCTATCAAATATGATCTAAATTTTTCCAATGCATATACAATCGCTAGCAATTCTTTTTCAGTTGTTGCATAATTAATTTGTGCTTCATTTAGAACTTTACTAGCATAATATATCGCATGAAAAATTTTAGAATGTCGTTGTCCTAAAACTGCCCCTACAGCATAATCACTAGCATCACACATGAGTTCAAAATCAAGATTCCAGTTAGGGGCAATAATGACAGGAGCAGTAATAAGTTTTTGTTTTAATAAATTAAAAGCATTTAAGCAATCTTTATCAAAATTAAAGGGATTATCTTTGATTAATAAGTTACTAAGGGGTTTTGCTACTTTTGAAAAATCTTTAATGAATCATCTATAAAAACCTGCATGTCCCAAGAAACTTCGAATGCCCTTCACATTTGTTGGTGGTGGAAGTTTTTCAATGACCTCCACTTTGGCTTTGTCAACTTCTATGCCTTTTGATGAAATTTTGTGGCCTAGTACCACACCTTCTGTCACCATAAAGTGACATTTCTCCCAATTCAATACTAAATTAGATTCAACACATCGCCTTAGCACAATGTTGAGGTTCTCGAGGCAATCATCGAATGATTTCCCAAATACAGAAAAATCATCCATGAAAACTTCAATGCATTTCTCCACCAGATCCGAGAATATCGCAAACATGCATCGTTGAAAAGTGGCTGGTGCATTGCATAGCCCAGATGGCATTTTTCTATAAGCAAAAATGCCGAAAGGACATGTGAAAGCTGTCTTTTCCTGATCCTCAGGATCCACAGTTATCTGATTATATCCTGAATAGCCATCCAGGAAACAATAGAATGCTTTCCCAGATAATCTTTCTAACATTTGATCCATAAAAGGTAACGGGAAATGATCTTTTCTTGTTGCTTGATTTAGCTTTCGATAGTCTATGCACATTCTCCACCCTGTAACTGTTCGAGTGGGAATTAATTCATTCTTATCATTACGGACCACTGTCATGCCTCCTTTCTTAGGTACTACCTGAACTGGACTTACCCAAGCACTATCAGAGATTGGGTAGATCATACCTGCATCTAAGAGTTTTATTACCTCTTTTTTTATTACTTCTTTCATGGTTGGATTCAACCACCTTTGAGGTTGTGCTACTGGTTTAAAATTTTCTTCCATGTGAATTTTATGCATGCAATAAGCTGGACTTATTCCTTTGAGATCAGATAGTGTCCAACCTATGGCTCCCTCATTAGCTTTTAATATTGCAATTAGTTTTTCTTCTTGCGCAGGTGATAAAGAGCTATTAATTACAACTGGTTTATTACCTTCTTTATCAAGAAAGACATATTTTAAATGTTGTGGTAACATTTTCAGCTCTAATTTCTGTTTTTCAGTTTTCAATTGTTGTGGTAGTTTTTCAATTTGTGCTTCCTTCGACGAAAGCTCTTTCGTATTATCTAATTCCTTGAGGTATTCATTAATTTCTTTCTCTTGCTCTTCATTTAGATTATCACATGCATTAATTAAAGCTTTTTCTAAAGGACTTGATTTATATAATTGCTTACCTGTTGAAAGAATAACTTCATCAATGGTATCCATTCGGTAACACTGTTGATTCTCTTTTGGATGTTGCATGGCTTCAAACACATTAAAGTTGACTTCATCATCTTGAACTCTCATCTTTAATTTGCCATCGTCAACATCGATGATGACCTTGGCAGTTTTCATGAAAGGTCTTCCAAGAATGAGTGGTACTTCTGCATCTTCTTCGATGTCCATTACAACAAAATCTACAGGAAATACAAACTTGTCTACTTTTACTAATACATCTTCAGCAATACCGTAAGGGAACTTCAATGACCTGTCCGCCAATTGCAATGTCATTCTAGTTGGGCGAATCTCTAAGTCACCAATTCTTTTAAGCATGGATAAGGGCATCAAGTTGATACTAGCCCCAAGATCCAGTAACGCCTTTCCCACTGGCAATGTACCAATGGTTACAGGAATTGTGAAACTTCCAGGGTCTCTGGATTTTTGAGGCAAGGATTTCTGAATAATAGCACTACATCCTGCTTCAAGTTCCTCAGTTTCTTCTGAAAATCTTCTTTTCTTTGTTAATAGTTCTTTCATGAACTTAGCATAAGTAGGCATTTGTTCCATTGCTTCCATAAATGGAATATTGATTTGCAATCTTTTGAATATATCCATGAATCGTGCAAATTGTCTCTCTTTGTCTTTTTTAGAAGGAGTATGTGGATATGGAAGGTTTTTTAATTGTGGTACTTGCCTTTCGTCATTCTCCTTTTGTTTCTCATTTTCTCTCATTTTCTTTTTCTTCTTCATTATTTATAACTTTGTCTTTATTTTTATTTTCATCATCAATTTCTTTATTTACCCGATTTGCAACAATTAAATTATCATCTATACCTTTTCCTATTACCTTACCACTTCTTGTTGTAATTGACTTGCATTGTTCTTTAGGATTGGTTTGAGTATTGGCTGAGAATTGGCCTGAGTGTTGTTCGCTTAACTGCTTGGCTAACTGACCCACTTGTGTCTCCAAATTCTTAATTGAGGCTTCAGTATTTCTATGATTTGTCATTGATGCTTGTATGAATTTTTCCAAGGTATCCTCCATTTTTGACATTCGGTCATGCATTGAAGGATTTTGTTGTTGATATGGAGGTTGTTGAAATGGAAGCTGCCTATTTGAGGGGCTTGCTTCTTGTTTGAAACCAAAATTTTGATTTTGATTACTTCTCCAACCTTGTTGAAAATTATTTCCATAAGAGTTGTTATTAAAATTACCTTGTCGGCCTTGATTGCCCATGTAATTGACCTCTTCTTCTTGAATAACCGAAGGATATGAGCAATGGCCGTTAGGATGATTACCTCCACAAAAATCGCATTTCAAACTTTGTGACGGTCCATGATTAGAGCTTACCACATGCAATTGTTGTGGAAGCTTGGCCATTTGTTTCGTAAGGGCTTCAATTTGTTGAGTCAAGATTTTATTTTGTGCGAGTATTGCATCGGAAGTGCTTAAGTCAAGCATCCCCTTTTTCTGTATTGACCTTCTGTTATGTTGGGCTTGTCGATCGGTAGCAGCTAAGGCATTAATGATTGATGTAGCTTTTTCAGCGTCTACATTCATCATTGTGCCTCCTGCAGCAGCATCAAGGATCATTTTTGTATCTGGCCTTAGACCATTGCAAAAAATATTAAGTTGGTCTACATCTTCGAATCCATGATTAGGACACTTCCTAAGCAAAGATTTAAAGCGTTCCCAAGCCTCACAAAATGATTCATCTGGTCCCTGCCTAAATGTAGAGATATCAGCTTTGGCACTAATATATCTAGTAGGTGGAAAAAATCGAATTAGGAATTTCTCCTCTACATTATTCCAATTAGTTAATCTTTGATTAGGGTGAGATTTTAACCATTCTTTAGCTTCACCAATTAAAGAAAAGGGAAATAATTTTAAGTAAGCTGCTTCTTGGTTTTCTTCTTTAAAGCCCATAGTCCCACATAACTCATAAAAAGTTGCCAAATGAGCATATGGATCTTCGTGGTCAAATCCGGCGAATGGATGTGCACCAATTAGATTGAGATATGTTGGCTTGATCTCCACCGCCTTGAATGATGATGGAATGGCTATGCTTGAAAAGTGTCGAGGCCCTTGGTGCATCGCATAGTCTCCAAGTGTTCTTTTAGGTGTATTAGTGTTGCTATCTCTTTGAGTGTCATCTTCATTCGCCATCTCGTCGGTTTGTGATGAACTTTCTTTTTCTTCTTGCTTTTGCCTTCTAGCTTGGTTTCTTTTTCTCCTTAGAGTCTTTTCAATCTCCTGATCAAACTGCAATTGATCTGCAGAAACTTTACCACGTAATAGCATAAACTAGAAAAACATAAAGCAAGGGAGAACACAACATATAAAATAAACTAACTAATTAAGAAAAGAAAATTAATTCTTTCTACTTAACAAGCTCAAAATTTCAGAATTTATAAAAAATTAGCGCTTATGTTCCCCGGCAACGGCGCCAAAATACTTGTTGAGATTCTGGATAAGTAAAAATAATCTCAACTTGTAGATAATGAAAGTAGAGTATCGATCCTCAGGGAACAAAAGAAATTTTTATTAATTCTTTTGTTTTTAGCTTATTAAGTGAATATATATGGTAGGAGTTTGTTTTGTTTTGTTTTGTGGAATAAAGACAAGATTGAAGACAATAACATTAAAGTAAAGTAGGTGATATAACCTGCCAATAACATGAAAGAAAATGCGGAGGATCAAATTAAAAATTAATAGGAGGCTCAACCTTCCATTCAATTATAATTTAGAATTATAGATTAAATAAGAGGTTCGGCCTTTTATACAATGAAAATCTTGGAATTGTTACTTGAATTGAGTTGTTTGAATTAAGTTGTTTTAGAGATTTGAATTAAAAATATGGGAGAAGACTTCACCTTCCAAGCTTTTATATATCTGATGATCAGTGATTCATAATTCAGTTCAGTATATTGATGCGATGCACGTAAGTCCTTTATATCGATCCCTCGCATATAAATTACTAAGACAAATTTATAAAATATCGATCCCTCGCATATTTGATAAACTTATCCAGCATTAAAATTAAGCATCTTTAAGCAATTGATTCATTATCATCTATTCCTAGCATAATAAAGTATCAAGTAAATTCATTCAAGTCAGAATCTAAACAGTTCTTTCCAGACACGGAATAAATTCAATATTAAGAAACTAATGATCACTTAGTTTCATATTTAAGAACGGAATGAAATACCAATATAAAAGGAAATGAATTATAAATATGAATCACCAAAATATATTCAAACTTGGTTGGCTACATCTACTCCCATTATAGAATTAGTTCTTCATGGTATTGTTGGAACTAGAGAATAATTTGAATGAGATTACAAACATTTTTGTGTATAACTCTCAAGCTCACAACCTCCTTGAATATTATGCATTCAAGGACCAAAATTATCTCTAAAATGATATCCTAATGCTCTAAGCACTCTTAGGGAAATTGGTTCCTTTTCTTGGTGGAGTTTGAGGCAAATTTATAGAGTTTTGCCAAGAGATGGAGACAAACCCGTATTCAGCTTGTGGACAGATTTGGTGCACCAGCTTGGCAGCAGTTTTTAACCCTTGAAATGGTCAAATTGGATGAAATCTATTTCTAAAAAAGTTGTTCCTTTGTTTCTTAGCTTTCTATGGCAACCAAGATTACCGAATTTTGACTTTTGGAGCCGAAGTTATTGCCAAACCACTGAGACATGTCGTGCAACTTGCTTGTATTGCAGCCAGGTTGGATGTCATCAGTTCACAGCCAAGTTTGACCCTTTAATAAGCCGAATTTGATGTTATCTATTTCTTATCAACTTGTAGAATTTTTCCTTAGCTTTGTAGAGATATCAAGTTTGATTCATTTTGATTTTTGAAGCTAAAATTATGACCAAAATACCAAGACCTGTCTAAGTTATGGACAGATTAGCATCCACCAACTTGGAATCAAATTTTGACTATCTAAACAGCCGCATTTGAAAATGGCTATTTCTGGTGAACTCTTAGGTTGTTTTCTTAGCTTTGCATAGACATCAATTTTTCCTCGTTTCGATCATAGATGCCCAAGATATGGCCAAAACAGTGAAGTATGTCATGGATCATAAAAACATTGGCCTAGTAAATCATTTCTTCCATGGACATATTGGCTTTAAATTATTTATTTCTTGAGAATCTTGAATTTTTCCTACAAAATAAATATTTTAAGATCAAATATATTCTGATTTTATCATATATTAAAATAGGACAATTATTTGCAAATATTCTATTTTGGGGGAATTTTACACAGAAATTCGTAATATTAAGTGAAATAATTGCGTAAAATTATGTTCATATTTTAAGTAAATATGGCACTTATCAACATGATGCAAGCGGTCACTAACCAGCGGACGAAGGGAAGCGAACAGAGACCACTGGTCCAAAGCACCACTATAAATAAGAGAGAAGGAGGGGGGGAAGGCCCCGGGAGGAAAAGAAAGACGAAAGGCCCCGGGAGGAAAAGAAAGGGGAAAAAAGGTTAGCCAAGTCTCCAAAGGGCACCCTCCCCAAAAGGCCAAGAAAGGCCAAAGAGCCCGAGGAATAATACCTTAAAGCAGCCATAGCTGCGATACAATACACACAGTATATAAAAAGATACAAAGCTCCTCCCCCTGAAAAAGGGAGAAGTGCCATGAAGAAGCAAGAGGCAGAATAAACAACAAAGGAGGAACAGAAGAGGAGGAAAAGCCAGAAGGCGTGCACCTCCAGCAATCATCCTAGGAGCCAAGACGAGGGGGTCAGAATACCCAAAAATGCCACAACCAATGACGGTTGCAACACGGAGGGCGTACAACAAAGAGGAAAAGAAGCTCCCCTTCTGAAACTCGAATATAAAAGGAGTGTAAAGCCAAAGTGCATACTCCTCTCTTTGTAAAAATATCATGAAAATGGGAGTCATTTCCTTGTATTAACCCCTCTGTACCTCGTCTTGATATAATGAAAGCCTAAAGCTTCACAAAGTTTACGAACCCATTATCTCTTTTAATTAAACAATCATTATCGCACAAAGCGGTCCGAAACAGAAGTTAATTGATTGTATTTAATTTTTCTAAATTTAAATTAATGAAAATTAAAGGTATCTTGAGAAAGTAGTATTGAGAATGAAACAAAAATTAAATGAGATAACAATTTTCAAAGTATGTTTTAGAAAAGTAGTATTGAGAATGAAACAAAATTTAAGAAAATGAATTACTTTTACTTATATATTAAACTAAAAGAAATGTTAGGATGTAACGGTCCGGTCCGGTCTTTATTGGACTTTAGGGATTGGACCGATTAAATTAATGTGATCCGGTCCGGTCTAGAAGTTTTTCATATGCAAAGACTGGATCGGATTGGACCGTTTCGGTCCGGTCCGGTCCAGTCTGGTCTATTTAGACCATAATAATAAAAATAAAATTAAAAACCTGTATCATTCTCGTTGGATGCAAAATTGGTGATGAGAAATAGATCCAGTAATAAAGCATCATTCTCACTGCAACGTTTAGTAACATAATGAAACAAATCCCTCATGCATCCACAACAATAAGTCTGAAACAAATCCCTCATGCATCCACAACAGTAAGTCTAAAACAAATCACTCAGCAGCACTTGGACTGGAAGCGACGACAACAAAGCGGCACTGCTTAGGCGACAACGAGCGACGATAGCAAGCGGCGATAGCGAAGTGGCAACAGCGAGCGACGACAGCAAAGCGATTAGCGGCGTGAAAGATAGAGGGAGAGGGACAGCTAGCGACGGGAGAGATAGAGAAAGGGACAACTAGCGGCGTGAGAGAGAGAGGGGGGTAGGTTATGAGAACTTCATTTTATGTGGCTTTGTGTGTTGACCTGTTGGAAATGTGACAGGGGTTTTATCTAAAGTGGGCCTTATCAAAATTCGATTTAAAACATAACTAGCCGTATTGACGGCATCGGCCCAAAAATATTGAGGCACTTGAGAATCATTTAGCATGGTTCTAGCAAGTTCCTCTAGCACTCTATTTTTCCGCTCTACCACTCCATTTTGTTCCGGAGTTCTTGGTGCGGAGAATTGGTGCTCAATACCATTTTTAGCACAAAATTTATCAAATTTGTGGTTTTCAAATTCACCACCATGATCGATACGAATAATAATTACTTTTTGATTCACTTGGTTTTGCACAAGTTTAACATAATGTTTAAAAGATTTGTAGGTCTCACTCTTTGTAGTTAAAAATAAAGTCCAAGTAAACCTAGAGAAGTCATCAACAATCACCAAGGCATAATAGTTGCCACCAAAGCTTTTTACTTGTGATGGTCCAAACAAATTCATATGAAGCATTTCTAATGGCCTTGATGTGGACATCACCATTTTTGATCCAAATGTATTTTTGGTTTGTTTGCACTTCTTGCATGGAGAACAAACACCTTCAATAGAAAAATTTAGCTTTGGTAAACCAACTACTATTTCTTTAGATTGTAATTTCTTCAATTGGTTTACATTAATATGAGCGGTCCTACGATGCCATAACCAAATGTCACTTTCTTTGCTCACTAAAAAAGTAGAGACCAAAGAAGTAACTTTGTTTAAATCAACCAAGTAAGTATTATTTGATCTTTTGCCAACAAATTTGATAGATTCATCTTTGTCACTTTTGATGAGGCAATGAGTAGAGGTAAATAATACATGATTACCAATATCGCATAATTGACTTATGCTCAAGAGATTATGTTCTAATCCTTGAACATAAAGCACATTATCAATAATCAAGTTTGAAGAGTTACTGATTTTACCAATACCAAGAATTTTGCCTGTGTTGTTGTCCCCATAAGTGACATAACCCTTCTCTTTTGAAGTAAGCTCAATGAAATGCCGCTTATCTCCCGTCATGTGCCTTGAACATCCACTATCTAGATACCAGAATTCCTTTCCCATTCGGAGGCACACCTACAAAATGCAATTACTTGTTCATTTTGGGTACCCAAATTATGGTGGGTCCCTTAGGGTTAGTATTGGGACTTTATCCCTTTTTAATCCACATATAAGTGTCCTTTTTCATTTCAAATTTCTTAATATGGCACTCAATGTTGATATGTCCAAGCTTTCCACAATAAGTACAAGTTGGCTTCTTTGATGAAATCTTTTTAGAGAATGAGCTAACCACCTTGTACTTTTTGTTCTTTTTATGAACATATCCTAAACCAGTTTTATTATGGTTATTCCTTTGAGAGTTCAATAACCGGTTGAGGTTTCTATCACTATGTGAGATTGTAAGTTTGTTTTTCAACTCTTTCACTTCCTTTTGAAGTTCATCACATTTCCCACATTTAGTGATAGTTTCCTCATGATTTGCACAATCACTTTGATTACTAGAATTAATAAGCTCTAAGGATTCATTTTGAAGTTTCAACTCATTTAGAGATTTTTGCAATTCAACAATTTCTTGTTGATACTCCAAAATTTTCTTTCCTTTTTCCTTATTAATTTTAGCAAGCCTTCTAAATTGAATTAACATTTCATTATAGGCTTCTTGCAAATCATCATAAGAAATGGAGTTTGAAGAAGAGCAAGAAGAACTTGAAGTTACCTCATCATCACTTTCACTAATTTCATTTTAGCTCTTGATGAGGCCTCATTGTTGTTCTTAGCCATGAGACAAAGTTTTGCATTTTCATCATCGGAGCTACTTGAGGAAGATTCATTATTCTTCTCCAGTGCATCCCAAACAATGTATGCTCTCTTCCCTTTGGCCTCTTGGGTCTTCTTGTCATTCTTCTTCAAGAATGTGGCACATTCCATTTTAATGTGACCAATGCCACCACATTCATGACATTTTACTCCATCATTGGTACTTTTATCTCTTAGTTTGGAGTCTTTGGTTCTCTTCATTTTTGATGGGAAACTACTTTTCTTTCCCTTGAAAAATTTGTTGAATCTTTTTACAAACATCCCAAACTCTTCTTGATTGGGTTCACTATCGGAATCTTCACTTGTAGAGCATTCTTCAACTTCTTTTGTGACTTTGGTTGAAGCTTTGAGAGAAATGCCATTTTTCTTCTTGTCGGACTCCTCATTGGTGTTAAGTCTTGATAGCTCCATTTCATGTTCTTGAAGTTTGCCAAACAAAGTGGCTAACTCCATTTTGTCTAAGTCCTTGGATTCCACGATGGTCGTTACTTTGGGTTCCCATCTCCTATCAAGACATCTCAAAACTTTGTTAGTAGTTTCACCATCATGAAAAGTTTTTCCTAAAGCAATCAAATGATTAATTATGTGAGTGAAGCGCTTTTGCAAGTCATTAATGGACTCATTTGGAAGCATGCGAAATAATTCATATTCATGAGTTAAGGTGTTTAATCTAGCACGTCTTACTTCGCTTGTTCCCTCATGAGTAACTTGCAAAATATCCCACATTTCCTTAGAAGATTTACATTGGGAAACACGAAAAAATTCATCATGAGACAAAGCGGAAGTGATGATGTTTTTGCCTTTTAAATCATATGATACTCTCTTCTTGTCATCATCACTCCAACTAGCTCTTGGAATAATTACGGTTTCATCATTTATCATTCTCTTGGGGATGTGAGGGCCATTCTCAATAGCATCCCAAATATCCATATCAATTGCTTCAATAAAGATTTTCATTTTGACTTTCCAATAAGCAAACCCTTCACCTTTGAATAGTGGAGGGCAGTTTATTGAAGAGTCTTCTCCTCCGAAGGGATTGCTTGAGCCCATAGTTTCCAAAAGGATCTTTTTCGAAAAAGTTGTTACACTCGATCTTTCGACCGAGCTCTGATACCACTTGTTGGAAACCAACAAGCGGGCTTAGCAATTACTAGAGGGGGGTGAATAGTAATATGAAGCAGCAATGCCAAATATTTCGAATGATATTAAAAGAATTGAACAGAATATGATTTTTCTGGAAATAGCTCGAAATACTCGAGTCTTTCTGGAAGAACTCGAGTGTTTCAGGATGAACCACTCGAGTCTTTTATGATCCACTCGAGTCTTTGAGCACAAACAACTCGAGTCTTCAGAGAAATACTCGAGTCCTTCGTACAGAGTTGCAATAAACCAGTTCTGAAAAATCAGCAACTCACTTCTAATTAATCCAATGCAGATCAGAGACTTATCAAACATAATAGTAAGCAATTTAGATAAATTATAACAACTAGGGGTGTTCAAAACCGAACAGGTCCAATTAAAAACCGCAAACCGGTCCAAAAAAACCAAAAACCGAAAAAAATCGCATTTATTGGTTTTTTTTTTTGGACTCATTCTCTGAGAACCGATCGATTCGGTTCAGTTTTCGGTTTCAGTTGAAAAACCGAACCAAACCGAACCGATTCATGCCTACATGAAAGTATGGAACGCTGCGTTTTATTTTATACTTGTGCAATGTGCAGTACTAATTTCAGACCTAATTTCAGATTTTCAGTCCACACTCAACACATTCACTTCTCCACAGTCCACACATTTTCTCCACCACAAACCCCGCTGTCGCCGCTCCTCCACCAAACCACCACCGATCGATCGCTCCTCCCCTCGCTGGTCGCTGCTCCTCCTGGCTCCTGGATCCTGCTACCTCTACGACTCGTCGCTGTCAGCCTGTCACCGCCGAACCCGCGCCGAAGTCATCGCCGTCTCCGTTGCCGACGTCGTCGCTGCTCCTGCTAGCCTAGGAAGCTTCATCCCTCGCTACTCCTGCTACTTCAATGGAGGTAATTTCAACACCCATTTCACTAATTTTTATTATATTATTCATATTTAATAAGATCTTAATATTCATGTAAAAAAAAGGAGCCACGAAGGATTAAAAAAAAGACAAATAATTTTGTTCAATAAAAAATAAACATGAAACTCGTACGTTCTCTGTCCTCATGCATAGATCTGAACTCAAACTGAAATAATAGCTTCATTTTTTTCCTTCTATATCTATGATTAACGATAGTAATTAAATATTGAATGACATTATAGAAATTGTTTTGCTAGTTTAGACAAAAGTGTGACTCAAAAGTGTGTTACCATCTTTAGTTTGTGTGTTAGTAAGATTCCTTTTATGCAGGGGATGATGCAGTGAAAATGAGAAAGAAAATAAATACTAGTTTAATATTAGTTTTGATATATAGATTTGTTTTTGCCTTTTATAGTTTAATATTAGTTTTGATTTATAGATTAGTTTTGATTTATAGATTAATATTAGTAAGATTCCTTTTATACTAGTTTAATATTTGTTCTGATTCGTGGTGTTTCATTGTTTTGCAGACCGGAAACAATCAAACAAATGAGAACATAGTTTCAAATGTTGATTCCAACAAGTCATCCACTGAATCAGTCAAGGAGGGTCAAAATAATGTCAATGAAGAGGAAGCTTCCAAGGCTGTCAAGAAAAGGAAAATTGAATCCAAGGCCAATGATTCCACTGCTGAAAATGAAGGTAAGTCTTCTAGACAAAGATCTTGGACTTGGGATCATTTTACAAAGAATAATGATCAATCAAATCCTAGAGCCAAATGTAATTGGTGTGGGAAAACCTATGCATGTGACTCACATAGAAATGGTACTAAAAATCTTTCTAATCATTTAGAACAACGATGTAAGAAGTTTCCTAGAGAACGTTTTGATGCTACTCAAAAAACACTTTCCCTTCAACCATTAAAAAAGGAAGAAGGGAAAGGAACCGGTAGTTCTCTTGTTGGTATCGGCTTTGATGTGGATGCTTGTAGAAAAGCTCTAGCTAGGATGATAATTGTAGACGAGCTACCTTTTAAGTTTGTTGAGGGGGAGGGATTTCGCTACTTCATGAGTATTGTGCAGCCTAGACTTTCAATTCCAAGTAGGATCACAATTGCTAGGGAATGTTGGGGCCTTTACACTGCTGAGAAACATAAAGTGAAAAGCATTTTTTCAAAATCCAGCCAAGGCGTGTGCCTAACTACCGACTGTTGGACATCGGTTCAAAATTTGAATTACCTTTGTCTTACTACGCATTTTATTGATAATGATTGGAAGTTGCATAAAGGTATTTTAGAATACTCAAGTGGAAACTCGAGTCTTTTTTAGAATACTCAAGTGGAAACTCGAGTCTTCATCAAAACACTCGAGTGTTTCGACCAAAGATGGTAAAAATTGATTTTTCCCTTTTTGTTTTTCTTCTCAAGTATTAATTCAAGTTAATCTCAACCTAATGACCGTATTAGTTATTTTACCCTTTAGAAGAGATTAACTAATTCTACCCACTCTCAACATAAATAATAAATTACAATTACAGCCAAATTGAGAATGAGTGTGCACTTGAATAATTTCTTGATTTCTTGTTGTTGTTCCATTGTCTTCAAAGCTTGATTGTGAATAACTTTGTCATCATCAAAACCATATCAAAATAGTTGCTAGGAGCATTGAATTTACAATTTCTTCTTTCTATATGGTTATGGAGGAACAGGAAAAACATTTGTATGGAATACATTGTCTGCAGCTGTGAGATCGAAGGGTGACATTGTCCTCTACGTTGCTTCAAGTGGAATTGCTTCGTTACTTCTACCAAATGGAAGAACAACTCACTCAACGTTCGAGATTTCATTGATCATCAATGAGGATTCAACCTGTAACATCAAACAAGGAAACCCTCATGCAAAACTCCTGAATAAGGCAAAACTAATCATATGGGATGAAGCACCGATGGTAAGTAAATATGGGTATGAAGCATTAGATAGATGCTTGAAAGATGTGTTGCGCTATTCACCATCTTTTAATCCAGAAAAACCATTTGGAGGAAAGGTCGTAGTCTTGGGTGGAGACTTCCGACAAATATTGTCTGTCATCCCTAAGGGTTCAAGAGAAGACATTGTACAAGCAACAATCAATTCATCAAACTTGTGGGGACATTTCCAAGTTCTTCAGCTAACTAAAAACATGATATTGACAATTGGTTCATCTAACTTAAATGTGAATGAGTTGAAGGATTTCAGTGACTGGTTATTGAAAATAGGAGATGGATTTGCTGGAGAATCAACGGATGGTAAAGTGGAAGTTCAAATTCCAGAAGAAATGTTGATAAAAAAATCAGAAAAAGCTTTGGATGAATTAATTGATTTTGCATACCCACAACTTTTGCAAAATTTACAAGACAAAGTTACTTCAAAGAAAGGACTATTCTTGGACCTACATTGGAGGTTGTTGCTAAAGTTAATGAATATATAATGAAGAAAATTCCAGGAGAAGAAAAAATTTATTTCAGTTCGGATTCAATATGCACGGAGGAAGGAACTATGGAATCCGAACTAAATGCAATATCTCCTTAAATGTTGAATGAGATAAACTGTTCTGGACTACCACCACGTAAATTAACATTGAAAGAAGGAGTTCCGATCATGTTACTAAGGAATGTGGACCAATCAAATGGTCTATGTAATGGAACTAGGCTTCAAATAAGAAAAATGGGAAATCATGTGCTTCAATGTCTCATCTTAACTGGAAATAGAGTTGGCGAATTAATACTTATACCTAGAATGACGATGGTTCTAAACAATGAAACACTTCCAATTAAGTTTCAAAGAAGACAGTTTCCAGTAATTCTATCATTCGCTATAATAATTAACAAGTCTCAAGGCCAAACGCTGTCTACAGTTGGTTTGTATCTACAAAGACCAGTTTTCACTCATGGACAATTATATGTGACACTATCAAGGGTTAAGAGTAAAGCAGGTTTGAGAATACTCTTAGAAAATTTAGAAGAACTCGAGGAAAACTGCAATATCAATGTAGTTTACCGAGAAATTTTTGCAAATGTAAATCCGAATGATTCAATTTAATTATTAACAATTCTCATAAATAAAATTATGCAATTCAGTTAAAAAAATATTTATTTAATTTTTATTTTCAAATAATTATTATATATAACAACATTTTGCAATTTAATATATTGGTTCATTCCCGTGCATCTCACGGCCAAGCTAAACTAGTTATATATTATAAAAAGAGGATAGCTGCGATTCAAAAATTGCTGACGTGTCACTTTCATATAATTTTGCAAATTTTTTATTTTTAAAATTCAACAAATAATTCCCACAATTTTTTGTTTTAAAAGTAATTCAAAATTCTTTCACGCTAACGAGATAAGAATTTGAATTCAAAAACGGCTTACGCTTCCACATAATTTTGCAAATTTTTTATTTTTAAAATAATTTAAAATTCAACAAATAATTCCCACAATAATTTTTTTAAAGTAATTCAAATTTTTTTCACGCTAACAAGATAAGAATTTGAATTTGAAAAAATAATTAAAAATCATGGCAATTACCATATACTAGACTCTAGGAATTTATCTCCATAAAAAAATAAGATAAAAATTTGAATTTGGAAAAAATAATTCAAAATCATGGCAATTATCATATCGTGGCAGGTAAGCTGAATTTGTTGTTTTAAATCACGATATTATCCGTCAAATTATGTGCAATTTCAAATTTTGCTAACTCCCTAAGAAACAACAAATTCAAATTCAAATTTTAAATGTGATTAAAAAAATTCAGCATTTCAAATCAATTATAAATAACAATTTCCAACTTAAAGTTGAATCAAAACTACATCCAAAAATAAAAAAGTACTATTTTGTATACGTACAATTTTATTAATCCGATGATTTACGATTCTTTTTTAACTATTGTATATAGATAATCATCTTATATTTTCTTTGTGACTCTTGATAAGAGTTTTATGGCAATAGCAACACTTCTCAACATGTGAGAAAATTTATCTGTTTCTTTAAATTAAAATTATCTACATCTAAATTTTTCACTCTGTTACATAATCAATTATCTTCTATTTACTTTGTTGTTGGTTAGGGTTTTACACCAATTGTAACACTCCTTGTATATCATCTTACTTTATAAGAAAGTAAGAAGTTTATGAAAACTTGGACTTGTTATCGTTGGAAAAAGATATGAAAATAAGAATTTTCCCTTCCCTTGAAAATTTAATTTCAGAAACACTTGATCAATGATAAAGGTTGACTACCAAAATCAGAGTTTGCGGAAACATAGTAAAATCATCATATTGTACCCCCAAAATATATCAAGTGTAACAAGTCCATTAATACCAAATAAGTATAATTATGAAACTGAATTCCTCTTATGATACCTTTTTCCAAAATATGTATCATATAAGTTCTATTAAAAATAGAAATGTTATAGAGCTGGTCACTGGTCCTTTGTCCAAACATCCTTCTGGTCGGATCTTCGATATCTGCACAACGGGTTCCCAACCCATACTTTCTATACTATGCATGCACCTAAGGGACATCTCCCTTTACTGATTCTTGTGCAAGCTAGATGCACGATCAACACCTAATAAGGGCATGGGGGTTAGCTATACATATTCGCATAATCAAATGAGAATAAAACTAACATCCACAAGTTAACATGTAGCAAATCATGATGCATAATCATATGAGCACACCCGGTTAATCATAACAATTCTTTCAATGCAGGTGGCCTGATGCATGATTTCCTTTCACAACCGAGGCCTCTAAAAGTCCATCTTGGACGTCCATCCATTACACCGTTGTGTTCCCGGAACACCGACATTCGTTCCCAGAACGTAATGCCGAACCATACTTGGATAATACGCATCACTCCCAGAGTGTGCACCACGTTCCCAGAACGTGTAGCAAACCATACTTGGATAAATAAGAACCACTCCCTGAGTGTGCACCACGTTCCCAGAACGCATAAAAACCAGGTCCCGGACACTGGCCACATATCTATATTGTGTCATCAAGTAGGTTGCATATCAATGTGTTCCCAGAACACTAACATACGTTCCCAGAACGTATAAAACTAGGTCCCAGACACTGGCCACATATCTATAATGTGTCATCAAGTAGGTTATAATTTGCTACTCCCGGAGTACCCTCCTCATATTCCCAGAATATGATAAACGTTCCTACCAACCAAACTCCCATTCTATATGAATGCACAATCATCAAGGTTGGTTTTATCTTTAATTCCATTATTATACCAACGTGTTCCCAGAACACTAACATACGTTCCCAGAACGTATCGCAACCCATACTTGAAATATAATCAAGCACCACTCTCAGAGTGTGCATCACGTTCCCAGAACGTGTCCAAGAAACCATGTCCCAGACAATGGCCACATTCCCAGAATGTGTCATCAAGTTGGTTGCATCAGTTTAGTACTCCTAGAGTACAGGGTCGTGTACCCCGAACATCACAAACAATCCTTGCCAACCTATTTCATCACCTTTCTCTATGCATGCATCGCATACATAATTACTAAGGTTGGTCTTTTCATTAATTGCTGTGATTTAGAAATATTCCAATTTCTCTTTTGAATGATTTATTTGAGGTATAGTCTTTGACACAAAATTCTCTTTTGAATTATCTTAAGACATGCCTTTAAACTTAGATTGGGTAAAACAAAGTCAATGGTATTCAAAAACTTAACTTTTTATTTTTCAGGTTCAGGTACTAACCGGTTACAGTTCCAGGCTAACCGGTTAGAATTACAGACCTGAACTGTTTACCATTGTAATTCAGAAAACCCTTTTTCTTGAATTTCCTACCCAATCCATAAACCAGTTTAACAATGTTTATACCTCAAAACCACTGTTTATATCATTCAAAAGTCTAAATCACATTTCATTGTCCAATGAGCATAATTTCCTCTTGAAACTATCTCATTACCTTAAGGTATTAACTCTTTAACTGCAATCTGAACTATAACAGTGAAATCAACTTATTTTCAGATTGTTTTCCATGAAATTAAGGCCTAAATTTGAGTAGGATTTGTAAGACCACAATGCTGATTTTGTAAACTTATTTTCTTTTGCATTTTAACAGGGTCTAACCGGTTACGAATATCGAGTAACCGGTTAGATTATGCAGTCTGACACTAAAAACATGAGTTTTTACAAACCATTCTCTTCACTACTCAAATCTAACCAAATTTCAACCTTTAACAGAGTACATATACCTTAAATAAATATGTTTAAACACAGAAACATATCTTATCTTGCATGCTTTCAATTTGGATACACAAATTGCACATAATTGCACATATTTCACAACTTAATGCATCAATTCACATAATATCCAAGTAAGTCATGAAATCAACATCAACATAGCTTGCATGCATTCAGATAACATTGCTCAAAACATCAATTGAGCTCAAATTGGCCTCCAAGCCATTTAACCATTTCAACTTATGCCCTTTGAGTCTCTTGGTGACTCATCCTATATTCTACCACAATTTATTCTCATTCTAGCGAATAGTAAGCTTCCCCCTTACCTTAGGTTCGTGCTTGATGAATCTAATCATTGGAATTTGCCAAATCTCCCCAGAATCCACAATCTCCATTTTCAGTTCCCAACAGGTTTGACAGGGTCCAAAAACCAGAAGATTTGACATAGCAATTGGCCAAAGAAATTGGGGAAACCAATTAGGACTCAATATAGGTAACATGCACTAGAGAATCAAAGAGATTTGAGACCAAAAGGGTTCGTGTGCTTACCAAAATCGAGCCTCAGAGTCAGCTCCATAAACCAGAAGCTGACGTTTGGCAGCACCAACACCCTTACTTTGCAAGCTTCGTTCTCTTGATTCAGGGACTCTCAACTCACAAACTTTATATCAATACAAAGCCCTTGATGTGAGATTTGTAACCGTGTATCACCCATGTTCTAACTCTCTGGATTAATTGGGTGATTACTCATCAAAATCCACTAACCCAGTTTCTGAGTTCATCGTGTAACCGGTTACACAGCCCTTCTAACCGGTTACATACTGATAAAATTCCATACTGATAAAATTCAAAAATTAATAATTTAATTACTCTTTCTTCAAAAACCTTTTTAATATTGCAATTAGGTCCCAACCCAAGGGCTAATTTACAATATTCACATTTTTGTACAAAATAACCATATAAAAATATATCTCATATTTTTATATAAAAACACATAATGTACAAAAACTAAAACCTTCAAAACTAATATAAATCAATTATAAAATAATTATTATAATTAATTTCTTGGTTATTTGGGAGCCGAAAATTAGGGGTGTTACACCAATGGCTACACATCTCAAAAGGTGAGAAGTTTCATTAATTGCTTTAAAATTATTTAACTTTATTTGTTTTGTCTTTGGCTAGGGTATCTTGCAGAAGAATAAGATTGGATGAAGATTAACGAAGCTTTATATTTTCTTCATGATAAGTATTTTAGATTTAACCTTTTTATTTTTTTCTTCCTAAAATGTTGCACTGCATGACTTTCTTCAATATATATATATATATATATATATATTAATCAATTATTATTTTTTGTTTACAGGACTTTTCCTCTCATGTTTGGCACATGCCATCGTTATATGGCACAAATAGGCTAACAATATTTCTACTTTAGAATTTTTGTTTTTCATTATTTGATTTATGTCAGATTATTGATTTACAAGGTTCAAGATATTAGCTTCGTTCGTTTGATGTGACTTTAGCACAGTAATACGAAGATTAATACGAAGTCAATACTTAAAGTAGATGAGTTGTCTAACATTAGTCTTTTTATTATTTATTCACTTATTAATGTCTTTAATGGATTTAAAATATTTGAATTTTGAACAGGGACAATGGGCGTGCCGAATACTACATATAACACCCGACTTTATATCAATGTTGATCTGTTAGAAGTTTTACAATTTCGTGAAAGGTTTTTTTTTCCCTCATTTTTTTAATATATTTAATAAATACCTTTTCACTACTACAAAAACTATTTAAAATACCTGAATTTTAATCCCGGTTCCGTGTTGTAACTGGGATTGAATACCGTTTTTAATTAAAAAAATAATAAAAAAGAAGTAGAAATATATCTAAAATTCCAGTGTTTTTAATTCCGGTTATAAAAAAAACACGGACCTGGGATCATAAATATAAATAAAATTTTATAAATAACAGTATATTTTTAATCCCCATTTTTTATAAGGAACCGGGATCAATAATGATAAAATTTTTTTTCCCAAAAACAATTAAAAATTAAACAAACAGAGAAAAGCCCTCTTAGCTTCCTCTATCTGATCGATATCACTCCCTCTTAGTGTTTTTCTCGCATAAACCATCCCTGCCTCTCTCAAGCACCGGTAGCTCTCTCAGCATCGACCGCTCTCCACTCGTTCTCTTCCTTTACCCCTCTCTCTCACGACCGTAGCTCTCTCTAATCTGCCACTCTCCTCTTGTTCTCTTCCTCGACCCCTCTCTTTCACGACTGCCAAGCCCTCCTTCCACTCTCATCCTCACCCACAGCCATCGCCGCTCCCAAGCGCTCCACCGGCTTCCACCGTCACCGCACCAAACCAAATCGCATCACCAAGCCCCGCCATCACCATGGTTGGTCCCTTCTTCACTGCCGCCGTCACCTTACCACAGCTGATCGCATCAACAACCGCCGCCTCACCCTCTTCTTCAAGTCCTCGAAGTCACGGTTGCCCCTTCACTACAGGTACCGACTCCTCCGTTCTATTACTTTGTTTGCTCATCAGTATGGTTAAATATTTTTCTTTTTGTTTTAATTGAAACCCTAATCAACTTTATAATTAGATTAAAAAAAATCTAGTAATTTGGTTGTTTGCTTGAAGTATTCCTTATAATTAGATTTTGTGTTGGATTCTCTTTTTTGGTTTTTGGTTTATGACCAATCTAAAGAATGTGAAAACAAAGTTTGGTTTTTTTGGTAATAATCACAGACCTTTTTGTTTGGTCAGAGACCATTCAAGATTTTTGACAATTTTACAATGTAGCTTAAAGTAACAAAAGCCAAGGTATTTTGGCCTTATTGGCAACTCTTCAGCAAGATTACTTATTTTGCATCAGAAGGATGTGATTTTAATTTAATTGGGACAAGCAAAAATGATATAACTCCCAATTGCTTCTATTTGGGACTATGTTGATGATATCACTAACTCACCTTTGCCGAAATAAAGCAATGAGAGCTGCTGCTTTTTCAGCTGATGGTTCTGCGCTGGCAGTTGCAACAGATACTGTTATTACATTGTGGGACCCTGATAAGAATCTGCTTGTGGCTATTGTAGGGGAGACTCCATCGGTGATTTTCTTGAACCTTGGCCATTCCCCCCCCCCCCCTCTCTCTCTAATGTTTCTTTATACTTGAAACACTGTTAAATTTCTGCTCTAGTTTAACAAACAAGACGTGGTTGCCACTAGCTACTCACTCGGTTAATTATGATGATGTTTATTTGCTGGCATTTGTGCCATTAGTTGTGGAGAACTAGAGATTGCATAAAGATTTTAATTTTACTATTGGGAGCTGAAAATGTGATCTACCCTGCAATTTTTTGGGTCATTATCTGTCATCATGTATTGTAGCACCAATTATAGTACAAAGAGAGTAAAAAAAAGACAAAAATACACAAACTTGAAGCATCCAAGTATACATGCCTATATGGTGTTGCTTTTGGGTTCTGTACTTAAGAAACGTTTATTTGTACCTGCACTACTTCCCTTTTTTCTCTTATTTTTCATTTTTTTCCAACCAATTGTGAGCCTCAACTTTGCTAGAAAATCAGAGTATCTCCTATCTGTATCACATGGTTCTAAACTGCAGCTCTCTGTTTGGAGTATGTAAAAGTTAGCTGCATCTTGGTCATACGGGCTTCAAGTAGAAGGTTTAAAGACAATATTTTCCCTTCAATAATCTCTCTGTTTACTGACACTGACTTCTTGTGCCTCTTTTAATTTCATTTACTGCATTATGGCATTAGTACTTGCCATTCATGTTTCTTCCCTGTCTGTCTTCTTGTAATATCACCAGATTTTCCTTTCGATCACATTATTTCATCCTCACGTTTAATATTTGTATGCAAAGATTTGTTGGTTTCCTTTCGAAGAGAAACAGGACAGAAGCCGCTAAGGATTATATTTTACAGGTCTATATGTTTAAATAATGGCGCAAAATCCATAATATACGCTGTGAACTTTATTAGCAGATTTTAGAAGGTTGAACACTCGATCTTGAACTGCACCTATGTTGAGCAGGTTGTCTAATACTTGGGATGTATAGTTTTTCATTTTGCTGTCACACTTTGTTTCTTTTGACTATTTTTTATGCAGTTTTACTGTGTGCAGAGAGCACTATATATGGCCTTTTTTCTGCAGTATGGTGTTTTTTTTCTGATGATGAGTATAGGTCCATTTTGATTGAGAGAAAGATCAGTTTTGGTTTCAAGAAGGATGATGAATCTTTGGCCTATGAGAATTGGATCAAACATGACTGACTGACCGCATTGATGCTATCAATTGGATTCTCAAAGTTAGTCCTACTATCCATTCTCTACTGTACTTTTCATTAAATTCAATTCAGTATTGGTTAAATTCAATTCAGTATTTTATCCAGAGTAATAAGGACAAGCTTATACAGGCCATGATGCCAATTGACAATTTATAACTCTATTTGGTCTTCTAGGTTTGGGAGCACTTCTTGTGTACAACACAAGTGCTTTGTCACAATAGACTTAATTTGTTATATGGATTGTAATTTAGCTATAACTTATTTTATGCAACTGTCAAAAAATAAATGAGCCCTTCAAGTGAAACTTGAAAACTGTTCTATCAGTTATTTAATACTATAACACACTGTTGATAGTTAAACATAAGTTATCCTTGATGCTTGATGATTGCTTTTTGTTAATATCATGCATTGTTAACTAGTTTCATTTGTTTCCATTTCCTGGGTCATTTTGTTGCATTCTCTTGTCAATGTCCTTAGCCACAGTACTTGTCACTGCCTATTGTTCTTTCTAAAAAGGTTGCTGTTTTGGATTCTCTCAGAAACCCTGTTGCTATTCTCAATAAGTGAGTCCCCCGTTTCCTCTGCCTTTTTATTTTTATTTTTTTTTATTTTTAAATATTTCAATTAGTTCAATTACCTTGTCAATGTTATAGCTCCTTTTTTTATTGTACTTTGTGTTTTTCTTCTTATGTTGTCATGTTTATAAGAACGAGGCCATTAGTTTTTTGACTCTTGGAATGTCCGCCTCAGTAGAATAAACTTCATCTCTACAGTAGTGTCTTGCTATAGCCTTCTTCCTTCTCATGCATGATAGGTAGCTAGTTTTCTTTGGATAAAATGCTTCTTCTCTTTTTGTCTTGCCAAATAATTTAATGGACATTATACTGATCCCCCTTATGATTTTACTTAATTACATTTGATACCTGTGTTGTTTCAAAAGTTACACTCACCGCCCTTAATTTATAATACAAGAGGGTGCCAAATATAATTAAGCTAAATTGCTAAACCATGGGGGAGGTCATCTTAATTCCTAAAAAATTTAATTATCACTGAATTAACTTTACTGCAGTATGCACGACTCCTGCATTTGAAATTAGTACTTTTGTACCTCATGTTGGCTTTAATTTGGAAGAACATTGGGTAGTTTCTTTGAGAGGGGCAAGGCTAAGGATGTGTGGTGAATGCTTGGGGCTTCTAGACCACATAACATGGAAGCTTTATTTATGCTAGTTAATAGCAACCCATCAATATGCTTTTGTTTTGTTGAATTTTGTTAACAAACTTGCTTCATATTTTGTTCTAATATTTTATCTCCCTTTAATTGACATAGAAATATTGCTTCTTTAGTTTTGGCGTTGTACTCTTAGTGAAGCCAAGGAAGCATTTTCTACTCGTCACCCAAAGGGAGAACTTACCATATTGATTGAAGGGCAAGCAAATACTAAAGTTGAACCTCCATCAGACATTCAGCTTGAAAATGACCTAACAGAATTGATTGCAAGTGGTGAGAGTCTTTCCTCGGTAAGAGCTTTCTTATATTTGGATAATGAGATATAGTCTTTAAGTTACTAAAGTAGGAGGCATTCAAATTTAATGTACGTAGGAGATTGATGTAGATCAAATTATGGATATGATTGTCCATGATTTAAACAAGTCAATCTAGTGAAAACTGTCATTCTCTTCATTCTGTCTCACGCAAGCTCTGGTCTTATTTTCTAGTTTTGAATTCTAGCTAATCACATTGATTGTGGTTTCTATGTCATGAGATTCATGAAGTAAATTGTCCAATTACATCACCAAGATGTCATGATTCCTGTATGGGTTTGCAATTTCATTCTGATTTATGTTTGTTTCAACTCTTATAATTACTCATTTAGTTCAATAATATAACTTATGCTTCTTTATATTAATTTTACAGTACTTTGATGATTGCAAGTGCCCCATATACAATGAGGAGTTGTTGGACGAAGTCAAGGAAGAATGGGCTGCTTTCATGTTCGATGAAGTCCCTTAGATTATATTTAGATTTATATATATGTAGTACTTGATAATTTAGTTATATAGTAGACTTTTGTTGATGTGAACTACTACTATTAGTACACTCTCTTTTAGCAAGTTGGCATAGGTCTTTTGGTACATCTCTTGAAACTATTTTTGTAGATGTTTCCCAACTTTATGAATGAATATATATAATATATTGCTTTTGAAATTAAGATTTGAAGGAAAAATTAAGTATATGAAATTCCCATTTTGGTTATACAGGTATTGGTGGGCTATATTATATAAAATTTTGGTACCAATAAAAAAAATTTCCTCATTTATGATCCCGGTTCATGAAAAAAAATCCCCTTATTTAAGATTCCGATTCAAAAAATAAATTTCAGCAACTACGATTCCGGTTCAGTTCTATTAAAGATCCCGGTTCATTAGAATTTATGATCCCGGTTCCGTGTTTTTAAAGAACTGGAAACGTAAATTGTCCTATTTTTAATCCCGCCATATTCAATTCCGGTTCGGAACCGAGATTGAAATTGTTTCGGAACTGGGATTAAAATTGTTTTTTTGTAGTGTTTATTTATTAATAATTTATTTTTATAGTTAACCATAATCGGCTTTAGATGTATTTTTTTTCTACAACTTTTTTTTCAGATTTAATAATTACATTATACTACCGAGGATTGGAATAGTTGTTGCTGTAAGAACTTTATGAATTTTTGTAAAATATTTAAGATGCAACGTAGCTTTTATCTGTCGAGATATAGTAGGTTACTAATTAGGCTGGTGTTTTTGTAAATAAATGATAATTGGATACTGAAATGCTTTGAAATGGATAATAAAAGCATTGTAACTAATGGATAATAAAATATTGATTCAATCTCATCATTTTAACTCTAATAGGATTTTTTTTTTAAAAAAAACATCAGTTTAAACAATCGTTGCAAATATATGCTGAATTAAAAAAAGAGAAAAAAAACTCCAAAAGATTCACGGGTTACTTGGAAAATATATTATTTTGAATATAAACAAAAAAAATTATATATAAAAATAAATGTTGTAGTCTCTTATTTCAAATCATTTGTAAACATCATTCAATCAATTATATAATATAAAAAGAGGATACCTGCGATTCAAAAAATGCTGAAGTGTCGCTTCATTAGCTTTTGCTCAAATTTTTGTTTTTGTAATTAATTAAAAATATTTTAAAAGATATTTCTATATATTGTGTAAAAATAAAATAAAAACAAGATTTCAGGAATCCATTAACTATTTTTTGATAATATTCAAATCTTAAATATTCAAATGATTCTAATATTAAAAAAATTATCCAAATCTAAAATGTTAAAAAAAATTGTGGATCATAACACAACTTGAAGATTTCATAATATATTTTGCAAATAAACATAAAATTAATCACGATCGAATACCAACTATCGCAATTTTGAATATACTTTCAAGAAAAATTGATTCTGCTTTGCAAAATTTAAAATCTAATTTACAATTCAAATTACAAAATTTTAAATTCCAAAATTTGAATTTAATTTTAAAACATACTACAACTTTGAAAATTCAAAATAATTGATAAGTTTACTTGATTTGTTAGACTCAACAATTTAGTTAACAAAATAACATCTCCTTTGATTCCATTTTATCGAATATAATATTTTGAATTAAAAAAAAACAACAGCAATTTGATTTCATTTTTGATAGATATGATATTTTGAATTGAAAAAACAATCTACAATTTCAAAACAATTACAAATAATATGAACTAACTTATAGTTTAACCAGTAATTAAGTTTGATTCAATCTAATAATAACAATTCTCATATAAATAAAATTATGCAATTTAGTTCAAATTGTGTATTGAATTTTTTGGTTTAAAATACTTATTATATATATATATGATGAAATGCGATCTAATATATTTGTTCATTCTCGTGCATCGCAAGGGTAATCTAAACTAGTTAATGTATTTTTTAAAAGGTTGTAGATAAAAAAGAAACTCAAAAAATTGCACATGAGACCCCTTAAGTTATTTAGAAAAGAAACAATATCATCATGTCCTCTTTCTTTTCATTTATCAAATATAGAACAAAATTTCCTGCATGAAACATTTGGTAATTCATTCTCTATTTTTTTTTTATCAAATTGTCTTGCAAGTCATTGAACACTACAACATCACTGTGAAATATGCTCGATAAATACATTTAAACTAAGTGGATTCATATTGTACATCATATCAATTGAGAATGCTAAAAAAAAACACTTTAAACAAATATTTTCATATTTAACATAAAACATGACAATAAAAATGTGAATCTACAATGCTTCGTTTTACTAAAATAACTCATTTTATAATACAAATACGACAATAGGAATGTGGATCGACAAGCACAGTGACGCTGGTATGCATAAATTTTTGTTAAGTTTTATTTTGTATTTTTATTAAAAACTAAAAAAAATACCAACAAAGCCCAACACAGTTGGTAGATAGCCGGGTTCCTTAAACATAATGTCAGGGGTTCGATCCCTGTCGTGGACATGAAAAAAGCTTTGTTGGTAGAGGCAAAATCCACTTCGATGATTTCTACGCCTTGAAGAGAGGATTAGTCTTCGGCTGAAGGATAAAAAAAAAAAAAAAAAAGTGGTGGGCCATTTTGCCCAAACCGGGTCACATGACCCGGTTGCCCCCTTCTTTCCTTTTCATGCCTATGCGTAGCACCACCAGCAGTGCTTGCTTCCCCTTTTCACCGAATCAAAAAAAACCTAGCCCCAATCTTCTCCCCAAATGTCGAATTAATTTTTATTTTTCGTTCTCCTTCCTTTTCCAATTCGCGATTTCTCATCAACTTCTCCTCAAATTCTCTGCCCGAATCAAGGGAGACACCGAAAAATAGGGTTGGGTGTGGTTGTTAGTGAGCTGTCTTGCCAAGCTTAAGTTCAAACCACCCTAAGAGGTTAGTCTGATATGAATGCTTGTATTGATATCCTTGTCGAAGCTTTTTGTTTTTTTTAAAAAAAACTCCATGTGATAAATTAGAAGAAATTTTCTGAAGCATGATCCCTATGTTAAAGTGCTTTTCTATTTTAGTTGCTCTATATTTTGTGCACCTCTAATGATAATTTCTTTTCTAATTAGTTTGCATCTGTTTTGAAGTGCCTTAAACAGATTATCAATTACTAATTTCCACCCATTCATACATATTTGCTAACAATATTTTGTATGAGTGCCTTAAACCTATCACTATCGTAGAACTATAGCTACATGCTTTCAATCAAGACAGTGTGAAGAAGGTACAATTCATAATAGTAACATTTGAAACTCTTACAGTCAAAAGCTCGTTTTTTTCTCTGTCTTTACCTTGTATTTTACAAAATTGTGTAACCTCTGATCCTTTAACAAGTCACTACTTTTTGTGGTTTTTTTTTGGTGAGGCACCATTATAGACTAGATCGAAATAGTTACTACTAGAAAATTCTGATTTACCGACGGATTTTCGAAATTTGAGACAGAACATAAATATAAACTAATGGCTTACGAATATTAGAGACGGTTAGGCTTAAGTCTAAGATGAAAAATTGTCCGTCTCTAAATTCCTGGCTTCAATTATTATTAAACTTGCATAGCATAGCATGTAGCTATAGTTCTACGATAGTGATAGGTTTAAGGCACTCATACAAAATATTGTTAGCAAATATGTATGAATGGGTGGAAATTAGTAATCGAAAATAGAGAAAGATTGACCATCTTAGCACTCATTCTTTTCAAGTGCAGAGTAGTTGAAGAAAAAAATTGACAAAGAGAAGAGAAGAGAAGGATGGATCCAAAGCTCACAGAGGTTTCTCAACTCTTCGATCGCTTTAAGGCCGCGTTTGTCAGGAATGATTATAGCAACTGTTCCAATCCCCTTTCCCAGCTCAAGGTTCCAAACAATACAAACCCTAATTTATTTATCGACCCTCTATTTCGAAACCCTTTTTTTTTTTTAATTCAGTTGCTTGTTGAAAAATTTGAATTTGAATTTTGCATTGTGGGAAGTAAAGTTTTAATTTTTGTTAGGTTAGTACGATGATCAAGAAGTTATGATATGTATATAGTGGTTGCGGTTTAGGAAGATATGTGCTTTTAAAATTGAGGGTTTTGTCTAGGTTGCTATAGTTTGAGATGGTTATAGCAATGATGCGTCATAGGCCTAATTTTTTTTTGATACCTAGAACCTGGGATCCATCCGGCCACATTGGACCTGGCGGTTGGCGAGTCTTGCCAAACTGGGGGAGTATCTACCCAGCCACTTGAGCGCTCCCCTCGTAAATCAAAACATGTCCAGCTTAGCCAGGGATCCAACACAGAACCTTAGGCTCCTTTATGTTCACCCTTTACCAACTGGGCCTAAGGCCTAATTTTATTTATGAGATGTTTGTTTAGTTGTTAAAGAACTAAGTAGAGGTGATTTTAGTATTTTATTTTACAATTTATTGGTTTAATAATTTGTTGGTCTTTATATATAATACTGCGAGCAGCTCGAATTCATGGGTATTATTTATATAGTCTACAAGATGGTGGTACTTTGCAAGGTTTTAAATTGCTTCTTTTTCGGGTACATATTTGTAGCTGGTGGATTTTTGCTGTTTGGTAGTGATCTTGTTTACTTGCAGGTGTTACTGACAGGGTTCAGAAGCCTTCCGCCGTTGTTTGAAGATACACCTAATGCAGTTCATGAATTAACAATAGCAAGTAACGTTCTTCACTTCAATTGGTTACTCTGTTTTGTTTTGTTTTTTCCCCTCCTCTTTTCTTTGTTCATTTTTCTATGATCATTGCTAAGCTTACTTATTGAAGTACTAGTAGCATATCTTCTTCATCAACTACAGTACTAGTGAATCTTAAATTTGGTTGATAACTTGATGTTGTAAAGGAAATTTTTATGCATTGGATTGATAATAAGCTCTGTCATTGAAATTTGAATTTATATTCCATGTCTGTGGTCACAGACTCACTGTAGACAGTGTCAAGTACATCCGAAACTCAATAATCGTATTTGCTCTTCCAGCTATGGTTGCAAGATAACTTTGCTATGAAGTTCATGGTTTTTTGTGGTGAACTTTACTATTTTTTTTGTTGGTGAGCGATGAAGTTCATTGTTTGTTGTGGTCGAAGTACAAGTTTACCTTTATTTTAATTCATGACAGATGGTTAATGTAGTTTACTATATACCTGGAGTAAGAGAAGAGTATAATGTTTATATGGAAGTATGGTACTGCTACAAGTCCTATGGTTGAGATCTTTTTTCCTGCTGGTTTTTTGAAACTTTCAGGGGATATATACGAACATGCTGTTGTTCTTAGCGTGAAACTTGAGGATCAAGATGCATTTGAGAGGGATTTTTTCCAGCTTAAACCTTACTACACAGATGCCTGGTAACTAATTCCCCCACCCCCTCATTTTGTAAAAAATCTGTTTCGGGGACAGTTGAATCTTTGTAGAAGACGATCGAAATTTCCTGGTCATTTGTTTAACATAAACATGTATAGTGTAGCCCAAGAAATTTAAAAATAGTGTCTGTATTGTAGTGGGATGTTATGTGCAATTCTTTTAACTGTCGAATTCTTGTTTTTCATGTGGGTTTTCCTTTGCTGCAGCAATCGTCTTCCACCATCTCCTCAGGAGTACCCAATACTAGGTCTCAACTTGTTGAGACTACTTGTGCAAAACAGAATTGCCGAATTCCATACTGAGTTGGAATTGCTTTCATCTACTGCTCTTGAAAATCCTTGTATTAAGCATGCCGTGGAGTTGGAGCAATCTTTTATGGAAGGGGCTTACAATCGTGTCTTGAGTGCTCGACAGACAGTGCCACATGATACATATGTTTATTTCATGGATCTTTTGGCAAAGACTGTGAGGTAATAATTTACCCCTAATAGCCTAGCTGATGATTGGAGTCTAATTTAAGGAAAATGTAACTCCTACTCCTTGTATTTAGGTGTAGGAGGTGCAGTGAAGAGAGATGGGAAGAGAGAAGAGAGAAATGATTGATGGTTAGATGTGATAAGAAGAAAGAGAAAGAAAGAAAAACAAGGTGTAGATGAGAGTGTAGAAGAAAAAGTTGTAAGAGTATCATTACTCAATTATAAATTACCAATAAGGGTTGGGTGTGGTTGTTAGTGAGCTGCCTTGCCAAGCTTAAGTTCAAACCACCCTAAGGGGTTAGTCTGATATGAATGCTTGTATTGATATCCTTGTCGAAGCTTTTTTTTTTTAAAAAAAAACTCCATGTGATAAATTAGAAGAAATTTGAAATCCAGCTAGACATCTTTACTTCTGAATTAGGGCTTGGTTGGCTGTTTTTTATTTTTAGTCCGCTGAACTGATTTTACTTCTATGGTATTGCTATGAAAATCCGTGATTGTTTATATTCTCGTTGTAGTTTTATTCAATTTGCCTCCTGCTATGGCAAATTTTCTGAAGCATGATCCCTATGTTAAAGTGCTTTTCTGTTTTAGTTGCTCTATATTTTGTGCACCTCTAATGATAATTTCTTTTCTAATTAGTTTGCATCTGTTTTGAATTATTATTATTCAGAGATGAAATAGCAGGGTGCAGTGAGAAAGCTTATGACTATCTTTCACTTAAGGATGCTAAGCAAATGTTGCTGTACTCCTCAGACCAAGATCTTTTGGAATATATTAAAGAGGTAAGCAATGCTTTTTCTTTTTATTTTTTTTTTTGAATAAGAAAGAGGTGAACAATGTTGTGACTTGTGACTCACCTATTTAGCTAAATGTATTCATTAATTTTGACATGGCATGTTATTTGATTTGATGTTTGCGTGTGTGTGGTTACGGAATTCATTTTTTTTCCTTCTTAGTAAAGAGTATATTACTAATACTCCCTCTGATCCAAAAGTCTTGACCATATATCTTTTTCCTCTTGATTCATATATCGTGCCTGTTTACAAACCCAATACATAGTTATTCTATTTTTTCCAACTACACCCTTATTCATAACTACCTCTTTTTCACCTCCAATCTTTTCCTCTCTCATCTCTAGTCTCTCCTCAATAGTTAATGATTACAAATTGGTATTTTAGTTAAATTACCCACAATTCTTACATTATTTAACCATTTTTTAAAACTCATGCGCCTTCCATATGATCAAAGACTTTTGGATCGGAGGGAGTCTTTTGTTTACAAAATGGAAAACTCTTTTTATCTTGCTGTACAGTTTTGTTTGTGTTCTAAATATATTATCAATTGATTTCAGGAGCATCCTGAGTGGGAGATTAAGAATGGTTGTGTCTTTTTCCAAAAGGCAAAAGAATCTGCTCCTTGCAAAGAAATACCCTCTCTGCAACTCATCAACCAGACCCTAAGTTATGCAAGGGAGTTGGAGAGGATTGTCTGAATTTAAAAAAAAAAAATAAAATGCAATGCTTGTGTGTTTCCCAAGTATTCAGGTGTCTGGATGTTAGTTGCTAATATTGTCTTTTGAATTTTGTATTTTTTTCCTTATTCCATGTGGATCTATAAAGTTGTTCACCTCTGTATTTTGGTCATCCAGGTGGCTGTATTATTTCTTGGTGTACTTTTCTTTCAATTCTGCTCCGGAAAAGAAAAAAATCATTCATACTTCTGACTTTTCTATGTTGATGATTATATTATTGATGCTGCTGTAGTTTAAATTTAGAAATTCAATTCCATTGATAGGCTAATATTCAAATTATAGGGATAGGGATATCAAATTATGGGAGCCTTATAAATTTTATTATGGCTGTGCACTGCACCCGTGTTTGCCTGAAAGGTGTGAACTGTTAGGCAAATTACAGCTAATAATTTCATCTAGTTACTAAATAGTGATTAAACAGTGATTTGGCAAATATGTTGAGCGTTTTTGAAGTTTAATACGGTAAATGATGCAGTTTAGTTGGCTGTAACCCTTTGTTTGGTTGGGGTGATTTTGGGGGAGGGATTTTGGGAAAAGAGAAAATAGGGAGAAAACAGTTTTCTCTCTGTTTGGTTGAGGAGAGAAAATGAGGGAGGAAAACAAATGTGGTGGGTTCTATGAGTAAAAGTTTTCTCTCCTCCACAGAAGAAAGAATGGAGAGAAAACTGAGATTGACACATAAAATTTTTCATCTGTCCTTCACTTATTCACTTTATTTGACCTTTTTTAATTTTTTTTATAAAAAAAATAAAGCATTTTTATTTCAATAAAAAAAATTGTTTTTTTTAATATTTTGGACTCGAAATTTTTATTAAACAAAAAAATAATTGAAGTAAATTTTTTTTTTGTTATTTTAATTATAAATACATGTGAAAAAGAAAAAATATATTTATTTATATTTTGTAAAATAAAGGTGTAGTTGTCTTTTGACAAATTTATTGTTTTCTCTCTTTCCACTTTTCTCTTCAACCAAACGAAAAGAAAGAAAACTTAACTTTTCTCTCTTCCCTATTTCTTCACATTTTCTCTCATACCAAACATTCACAAACTCTACTCATTTTCTTCCTATAATCTCTCTTCCCTACTTCTTTCTTCCTTATTTCTCTCTTCTCATTTTCTCTCGTGCAACCAAACAAAACATAAGTCTCTCACACTCTAATTCCAAAGCAATGTAGAAGGATTGAGTGGAATAATATAGTATTTATAAATCCTCCTGGGTATTCTACATCCTTATACTGATATCCTGCCTAATCACCCTATTATGACCCTATTAAAGTCACATCATGCCAAGAGATCATGACACGGTTTACAAGTGTAACATTGCACTTGATATCTCTTGAAAAATGAAAGGTTTAGTTGAGTGCATTTAATTTTTTCAAATTCATAGAAAAATTGACTACTTTAGAAAACTTGCATTGGGAATAAAACAAAAATTAAATATTACAACCAATTTGTAGGGATATTTTAAGAATGATTGTATTGAAAATAGAAAATTTATTAATTTTTGCTTATATTTAAGACCATTAGACGATGTCTTTTTTTGCTTATAAATGAACTCTCTCCGGTCTCATTTTAAAGCAAAAATAATTAACTTAACACCTATTAAGAAAATTAGTTGAATTTATTTAATTTTTTCAAATTCATAAAAAAAAGATTATTTTAGTAAATTTACATTGGGAATAAAACAAAAATTAAATAATTCAACCATTTTATAAGGATATTTTAAGAATGATTGTGTTGGAAATAAAAAGTTAGTTAGTTAATTTTTTGTTTATATTTAAGAATATTAGTGAAATGTCTTTATTTTTCCTTATAATCGAGATCGGAGCGAATATACTCTCATTCCATATAGAAAGGAGCTAATACATTTCGGAATACATGGTTATTTTTTAAGCAAATATTGTTTCTATGAATCAAAGTTTGATTTTTATCTTATATGATAAATAAGAAAATTTAGTGATATGATATACTCCTCTGGTTTAGGATATAAGAAAAAAAAATAAAATTACAATTATTAATAAGGAAGTTGTTGATACCCTACTATTTGGAGGCCCAACACCATAAGGCCCAATACTCAAGGAGGCCCGAAATCACCAAATAAAGACAAAAACGCCAAGAAAAAGCATACCAAACACTAGGAGCTACCCAAGGCGTCACGCTCAGAGCGACGGACGTCAAGGCGTCGCATTCTGACGTCACGACCAATAAGTGGAGCAAGGCGCGCCGATGCCAGGGGATACGACGAGCCCTCCCAGAGCGCCTCAGGTATCACGGAAACTTGAGGGGAAAGTCTTGATAAATGAAAGCGAACAGGAGACAGAGTCTGAGAAGGCGTACATGTGCAAACAAAAGAATCCGATTCCCCAGGCTATGAGGAACGTGCATGAGAAGCCAGAGCATCTTGGCTCACGTCATGCAGCCCCTCGTTTGAGGAAAGACGAGAAAGGAAAGCCTTGCAAAGCTCCCACGATGAGCAATCAATGGCAAAGCTCAAAGGTAAAGGAGACAAAACGGCCTCTGAAGATAACAGCTACAAAGAAGGAAAAAGAGAACAGACCGGTGGACCAAGTGAAGAGAAGGAAAAGACCAATAGGCAAGAGGGATCCTATAAGAGGAGGACCTCTTCCAACGCAGAGAGAGATAAAAAAGGAGAGGGAACAAGGGGAGACAAAAACTCCATCAACTGAGATCCCAAGAGAGTGTAAGAGAGAGGATAGAATAGAAGCTTCGGTAAAAAGCTCAGGTTTCAGAATACAGAGGAGGGTGGGAAAAGCTGAAGGCGCACACCCCCTCACCTTGTGAAAACACCATGAGTGTGAAACTCTCGCTCTTGTATTTGTCTCCTCGAATCCCATTTCAAAGTAATAAAAGCCAAATGCTTCACTAAGCTTACGAACCCATTATCTTTTTCACTAATTATTCATTATCGCACAAAGCGGTCCGAAACAATTGGCGACTCCGCTTGGGAGGCTACGGCTTCCAACCTTGAAGAAAATGCTCCTAGAAGCACTGGTCAGGAGACAGCTCCCGAGACCGTTCGCTGCTACCGACAACCTCCGACTGAAGAAACGTTGCAGCGATGAGATGCTCTTTCAGACCGAAGGCGACCTTCATGAAGGGTGGCCTGCTACCGAAAGGCGAGTTCACTAGAAGGCGCTCCTCAGAGAATGGTCCCCCAGAAGGCGTGATCACAAAAGGAGACCAGGCTCGCCCTGATACAAACTTCCCAGAAGGCGACGAGACTCGTCCAAAAGGCGACATAGATCCTCGCGAACTTGATTGTCCGGAAAGGCGGTGCTTTGGAGGCAACGGCATTTGCTCTGCTTAGCCCCCTGGAAAGCGGTCAAATGACTAAAGAGGTGAAAATGCACCCTTGCTGACGAAGATGTCGCACGAAGCACGCTCCCGTTGACGAGGACGCAGGATTACGAAAGAGAAACCGCGGGAGCAAAGGCGCAATTAACAAGTCCACATGGAGAACGCTTCATGTCGTCTGCACCATAAGCTAAGTATACGCAAACCCTGACTCGGTCTAATTTATCATTCTATCCTGATAAGTCTTTTCATGAATTTGGTAGATATGAATCATGACAAAATAAAAGATGTATTGTACCTACTTGCATATAAGTCGTTGTATGTAGCTGTAACATGCTTGCTCTGTGCATCTATGCCTTGATACGCTTTTGGTAATGACGCTTTTGTATGATGTCATGTTCTACGCCGTTAGCCTTATGTCTAAGATCATCCTGATAGCAAAAATTTAATTTCGCTTTGACTAGAATAACACTATTACAGTATGGTCTGAATCTGAGTATGCCATGGCTAAAAATGGCACGTGCATGATAACAATCATAAATGTCGTCGCTCTGATATGTATCGAATGTTTGACTAGAGAAAACAATGGCTAGACGAATCTATGCATTTAAGTGTTTGCTGAAGAACTAAAATTAATATGTCATACTAGTCATTCTTGCCAATTTTTTCATGGCCAGCCATGGCATGATGAAAAGAAACTGTTTCCATCATCATTTTAAAAATCTAAAGTTACAGGTCATATGATTGAAATGATGAAAAAGCATGCTCTAGGAAAGCGCTGCATAAAAGCATGACCTGGATAATGTTACATAGCGATGCATGGTTGATTGTATACATGACTCGCTAGATGCAACTAATAAAACGGACATGCATAGCATGAAAGTATCCGGAAAATGAAAGTTGTTTGTGTAGAGGGAATCACTCTTTAAAATCCAAGAAGCCTTCAGTGCGCTTTCAAAAAAAAAAAAGACTCCGCACCTCGCCCGATGAAAGCGAGGCGGTCAAAAGTAAAGAAAACAAGCGGTGAAACAAAAGCAAAAGCGCCGAAAAGAGACGCAATGCGCAAGCAGAAAAGAGCAGTATAAACTAAGCAGTGAAAAGAGTTCACAAGAAGTGGGCGAGCCCTAAGCAAATAAGTAAGGTGCATGAAATCCAGAACCGGAAGGCGAACATAGAGCCATGGTGGCGGGGCGCACATGTCGGCCTTGCAAGTAGAGACAATCATGCATCTGGCATAAACCAATTGACAAGAAGGAAGGCGAAAAAGCAAAGCTGAATCAAAAAGCCTCATACGAAGCAAAAACTGAGAAGACGATAACAAATGCGAGCAGAAAGTCGCTAATGACAAACCAAAACCAAAGAGCGAAGACGCGTCAGAAGCTGTGATCAAAAGCCGACAAAGAATTCAAACCGAAAAGACCAAGGCAACTTCAAAGCAAAAGCGCGCAAAAGGTCACAAGCCAGAAAGTTAAAAGAAGGTCAATGCAGATATCTGAGCGCAACAGCGAGACAAGATGAAAAGTAAGAAAGGATGTAACAAAACGCAAAAGGCGTACAATCGCAAAGACGTACACCTCCAAGGCGTACAACCGCAAGGCGTCCATGAAAAGGCATACATGCAACATGAAAGCAAATGCAAGCCTCGTGATGACCAATGCGAGTACAAGATCCTGAAAAGTATGTTACTCAAAGGCATACTTAAACACTTAAGCACTGAATCAGATGCAAGAACAAGGTGCAAGATAAAATCGAGCTAGAAAGCGTACAAGTGACCGACCCAAAATGGCTTCAAACACAACGCAACCAGGCCAAGGCATCCCAAAACAAAGAAGTCTATAGCAAGCCTCTGAAGCAAAGCATGTGAACCTAAACGTACGCCAAAGCGGAGCATGCGAAAGCAAGCATAAAGCACAAAGTCAATCAGAAAATCCAAGTGTTTGCACACTGATGATTGTAAGAAGAACTGAAAGAAAAGTAGCACCCGTGACAAGAAGTGTTACGAAGCACAAGCAATCAGAATTAAGCAATCAATCAGAAGCAAGGAAGTGCCTATGACAAGAGGCACCAATGCTAAAGCTCGAAGCGACGCTGATGACATGAGGTGTCCCCGGAAAGAGCTCAAACGATACTGATGACATGAGGTATCGCTGTAGAAAAACACCCTCAAAAAGGGTCAATAATGCCAGAACGCGAGGTTCAACACTTCAAAAAAAAAAGATAAAAAGGAAGAGAAGAAGAAAAAGAAAAAGAAAAAGAATAGTGTTGAACCGTACCGCGGGCACAAGCGCCTTATCGCGGTACCCAGATAGACCTCCTGAAAAATTTCTGGGACAGACGCGGGCGAAGTACGCCATATCGCGAGACTAGAAAAGGTCCCGGGAAACAAGGGCGCTAGTCTTAAACGCGGGCGGAAAAATCTGTAAAAGAGGTTGGCTAACGCAAGATCCAAAACGATCCGTTAGTTTACAAAGCCCCAATGTGGCAACTGAAAAAAAAAGCCCCAATGTGGCAACTGAAAAAAAAAAAGCCCCAATGTGGCAACTGAAAAAAAAAAGCCCCAATGTGGCAACTGAAAAAAAAGCCCCAATGTGACAACTGAAAAAAAAAAGCCCCAATGTGGCAACTGAAAAAAAAAAAGCCCCAATGTGGCAACTGAAAAAAGAAGAGAAAAGAAAGAAAGCCCAAAAGCGGCAATTGAAAAGCCAAAGAAAGCAAGCAGAAAATCCAGAGCAACAAAAGAAGGGGTCCAAAGCGACAACATTTGTGAAACGTGCGCAATGTGCGCCTTAACAACAATCTTGGCAACAATAACATGAAGGGCCATTGAAATCTGCAAGCAAGTTTGCAGCGCCCAGAGCGCGCTCCAAAAAAAAGTGGAGAAGGGAGGAAGGAAACCTTCCTTAGGTACCAATCCAAAAAAAAAAAAAGAAGAGTTGTGCTCTATCAGAACACTTGAAGAAAAGGCACCAAAACTGAGAAGTGCAACAAACGCAAGTGCAGCAGCAAGCAATTACAAAGCTATGAAGCCCAGGCCACAACTGCCAAAGCGGCGAAGCCAACAAAAGCGCACAAGAACAAAGGCGTAAAATCCAAATGCAAAATCTCAAGCGCAAGGCAAAGAACAACAACAACAACAAAAATGATGATAAAGAGCAAAGACAAGATATGTATTCTCAACATAACAGCATTGTTAAGCATACAAAACAGAATCCAAGCTTGAGAAATACATACGAAAGGCATCATGAATCCCAAGATGCAAATCAATAAAGCGACAAAAGCTAAGTTCGAGCAAAGTTATACAAGTCATGAACCAAATGAAAAAGCACAACCGAAAACCATAATCCGAAAGAGAAATGTCAAAGTAGCAGCATAAAGTGGCAAAACAATGCCTACATAAAGAAGAAAGAATTCAAGGAAGTAACCCTGCAGACTTCCTCATAAGAATACTTTTTGTCAGCCAAATCCCTGATCTCCTGATCAAGAGCCTCCAGTTCAGCGGTTGCTTGGTCAAGCTGAGAAGAAAGGTCCTTGACACGAGACACCAAAGGAGCACGGCTCTCCTGCAAAGCACGCTCAGCGTCGTCCAACTCAGCGTCATCGAATGGAGGGCGCAAACTTTCAAAACCAGCAATGGCATTTTCAAGCCAGGGACCAGAGTAATGTTGAAACTGAAGCGTGTATAAGCAATCCAAGATCTCGGCCTTCTCCTCCCACGGCAAGTCATCCACGTCAACTGAGCGGACTAAATGCAACATCCGCAACAAAGTTTGAGAACCGGACTCCCGGAAAAGGCGAGGAAGTGAAGCTGGAGGAGGAATCAAGAAAGCGTGAGCACGAAGCTTGATCATCTGCAGGAAGTGAAGCTGCAAGAACACATAGCAGCACATGTAGAAATAATGAGACCAGAATTCAGAAAGAAAAGAAAAATTCCAGCTCAAGAAAAAAAATACTTACGAACTAAAAAAAAGCCTGGAAAGGCGGAGGCGTGACTTGCCCTCGCAGCAGGAGCCTTCCCCTTATCAGCTAAAGAAACCAGGTTTGCAGCAGCTTGACTCTCTGAGGGGGCAGGGGCATCAACTTTAGCACCTACCTCACCAAGCATGTTTTTAGATCTTGGAATATCAGAAACAAGTTCATAGATAATATCAGCAGCAACAATACCTGAAGGGGCCTTCGAAGGCGCACCCTTAGGAGAAACAGGGACACTCCTTGGAGTGCCAACTGGAGACGCTAAGTCGAAATCATCACTGGCAGCAGAATCAGAAGGGGTAACACCCCCACCAATTGAAGGTTGACAAAAGAGGTTCATAAAATCTTCATGATCAGAAGCAAGCGAAACAGTAGGAGCGTTCTCAGGAGACTGGGATGAGGGCGACGCCGATGAATGACCATCAGCACCACCTGCGTTCAAAAGGAAAAGAGAAAAGAGAATCAGTGACGTTATGAAAACTGTCCAAGCAAAACAAACTGAAAAGACTAGAAGAAGATAAAAGAACAAGAAACGGAACGTGGAAAATGATCCCCAGCTCAACCGCTTTCGGCGGAAATGTCACAAGACAAGAAGGAATCACCAGAATTAGTTTCAGCAGTATCATCTTGAACCAAGTCCACATGGACTGGGGAAGAAGGAGCAATGCGGATGCCGGAGGTGCGAAGGCGGCTAGACCGACGAGTAGGAACGGCTGCAGCTGCCTTCCTCCTCTTGCTAGAATTGGCGGCGCCGCTACTACCGCCTCGAACAGAAGATCTGGAAACAGAAGAAGCTTTCCTTTTGCTTCGCCTGGGGGCAGCAGAGGGAGTCGCAGCAATTCTGCGGCTAGGCGAAACTCCTTCAGCTGAAAACAGAACCAAGTACAAGTTGAGTGCAAAGCAAGAAAAAGAAAAGCGACAAAAACAAGAAATGGCCAAGATGCTTACCAGTAGCTTTCTTCATAGAAGTGCAAAAATAAGGGTCGTTGTGCACTATAGGCAGCAAGGAAGGAATGGGACGCGAGGACGAGGCTTCAAAATCCCGAAGGTGTTGCAGAATGTCTTCATGAGAAACGAGCCAAGAACTCAAAACGCCTCCAATACGGGTGGGAGAAACATAAACAGGAGCAAAATCAGGAATTCCAGGAGCTGCATCAAAGAGAAGTGCTTTAACTAAGTCTTCTGTCGGGGCCTGCTCAATGTTGAGAACACAGGGGGCTTGATCACGCCCAAACTGCCTGGCCACCCGATCGGGACGGTACACACAGGGCCAAAGGGCTCCACCATGAGCACTCCTACTATCCAAGGGAACAAAACTAGGCAAACAGCGAATAGAGAGAATCAGCTTCCATAAATCAAAGGCCCCTTCGAAAGGGGTGGCAGCATTGTTTCTTGTGGAAAAGGTCTCTTCATCATAAAGAAGATGTGGGAGGTCCGAGTAAGGGCGAAACAAGAATTCGTCCCTGAATCAATGAGAGAAATAAGGGGTTCTCTTGGGGACCCTCTCGTCCAACACCACGAACGAGGGTCCAAGCCAGCAGCACCAGTAGAAAGGGGAAGTTTGGTGGGGCCATAAGCGGGAAAACGCTCAAACAAAAAATACTGAAGAAACGTCAAGTCAATATAAGAATTAATCGGAAAGCGCCCGTGAGAAATGCGCATCTGAACTGATACCTGATCTAGGCGAGCGTACAAGCCGCCTAGGTAAAATGAAGCAAGAGGAAGGCGTGTACCTTCCGCCAGGAGACAAGCGAAAAGAAAGACGCATGGGCTTACAGACTCCCATGGAGGTCCAGGAAACACATATCTGCTGAGCCAAAAAGCAACGAAGGCGGCACGGCAGAGGCGTGAATCGGTGACAGGTCCGGATTAGAATTTACCATCATGAAAATCGCCAAAGAAATAGCGAATCCAGCAAGCAAAGGTGTACTTGACAGAAGAGCGTTGACTTGCCCTTCAACTCCTAGGAACCAAGTTCCCAGTACCCCTCACCCGTTCAGAAGAAGAGCCCTTTGCATACGAGGCGCGCCTTCGCTTGAAAAGGTCCCGGGAATACTTGGCGCTTAGAGCCGAGGCGGCTTTCAGTTGCATCGACAGTTCAGAAAAATGTTCATCAACATTCTCCACATCAAGGTCTGCATCTCCAAAAGCGGGAAGACCAAGAAGTATAATCACGTCTTCAAGTGTTGGAGTGAACTCTCCCCACGATGTCAAGAAGGTGTGGGTGGAAGAACACCAGCGCTGCATCAACATCAGCAAATCACTAGGCCTGCGGTTAGCACCAAGCCGAGGCGACGCCTTGACGGCGGCAGCAATCCCTACCTTCTCCAGAATGGCCACGAAAGCGGCATCAGTAGCAAAAATGTGATCAACCCACTCTTGCCATCCAGCAGTGCCTCCCACGCAAACATTGAAGTTCACATCTACCCAGGGGAACTCCGAGCGGCGAAGGCAGGAGCGGAGCAAGGAAGAGCCCAGGGCGCAGTGGTCCTTACTGTAAGAAGGAGAAGAGATGAGTTCGGCGTCTTCCTCGGAAACCACCATGGCCTTGGAAGACGAGCCAGCAATAAAATCGCCCGAATCAGGACCAGAAGGCGAGTCCGCCTTCACCTCTGTAGCCCAGCGGCGGTACCCCAGTTCAACAGGGTAGGAGCGAGGGCAGGGAAGCTCTTGCATGAAGCAGTAAGAGATGGGGCACGGAAGTTGAATCTCCTCCTCAGAACTCGAGGAAGCGCTTTCAACCACGGGAGAAGTAACAGCCTTTGACTCTGACATGGTAACAGCAAATACAAGAGAACGAGAAAGCGGAAAACAAAGGAGTAACGGGGAGTTCTTTTCTGGAAGAAAGGAGTTTCGGAAACAAAGAAGAAAGAGAACGAAACGAAAGTGAAAAAGAAAACTGAAAGGTCTGAGGAAGTTTTGAAAATATGAGTGAAGGAGGGAACGTGGGGAAACGTGCAAAAGCTGAGGAATATTTGCCTCCTCTCCCTAACGACACGTGGAGCGCAGCAGAAGAATGGAGGGAAGAAAACCGAAAGACTTACCAGTGAGGGCCCGTTGACAAGACCCCACTGAACGACGAAATTCAAAGCGGAAACCGCCAAGCAGTCAGCAAGTCGGGAGAAATGCAAAGAGACACCCGCGACGCAAAAGCGTCTCCTTATGTACGCCTTCCCCAAAAATCGAAGGCGGCGCCGAAAGAAATAACAAAAGGCGAAGAACAAGGAATGGGGAATCAAGAAAAGAAGAAACAAGCGAGAAAACACAAAATAGGATTTGCACTGAGAATGAAATTCTTCCCCTCTCACTGCAAAGGGGGCAATTGTTGATACCTCAATATTTAGTGGCCCAAATTACAAGGCCTAAGTCATGTAAGGGCCCAGAAGTTGCCAAACAAAAAAATAAGTAATGAAACACTGAGAAAGGCGCGCCAACTCCAGGAATTGCCCGAGGCGACACACGCCCAAGGCGACGGTCACCAAGGCGACCAATTTCGATAAGACGATCAGAACAAAGAGCAAAGCATGCTGATGACAATAAACGCCGTGTGTTATCTTAAAGCGTCCCAGATGCCACAAAAACCCGAAGAGAGCATCGTGATAAATAAAGGCGATCCGGGAGTTGGAGCCCACGGAAGGCGCACTCATGACCAGCCGAAGGCGGCATAGCTATCCAAAGCTCTAGCGGCTTACGGAGGAAGTCAAGAGAGAATCTTTTACTCACCCAAGGCAAAGCTAAGAAGAGTAAGACTTGGAGTCCTCTCCTTCGCCGTAATCATCAAAGGCCAAAGCCAGGAATGGTAAAGAAGACAAAGCCACTGAAAAGATGCTCTGGACACATGTGTTGAGATTCTGGATAAGTAAAAATAATCTCAACTTGTAGATAATGAAAGTAGAGTATCGATCCTCAGGGAACAAAAGAAATTTTTATTAATTCTTTTGTTTTTAGCTTATTAAGTGAATATATATGTGGTAGGAGTTTGTTTTGTTTTGTTTTGTTTTGTGGAATTAAGACAAGATTGAAGACAATAACATTAAAGTAATGTAGGTGATATAACCTGCCAATAACATGAAAGAAAATGCGGAGGATCAAATTAAAAATTAATAGGAGGCTCAACCTTCCATTCAATTATAATTTAGAATTATAGATTAAATAAGAGGTTCGGCCTTTTATACAATGAAAATCTTGGAATTGTTACTTGAATTGAGTTGTTTGAATTAAGTTGTTTTAGAGATTTGAATTAAAAATATGGGAGAAGACTTCACCTTCCAAGCTTTTATATATCTGATGATCAGTGATTCATAATTCAGTTCAGTATATTGATGCGATGCACGTAAGTCCTTTATATCGATCCCTCGCATATAAATTACTAAGACAAATTTATAAAATATCGATCCCTCGCATATTTGATAAACTTATCCAGCATTAAAATTAAGCATCTTTAAGCAATTGATTCATTATCATCTATTCCTAGCATAATAAAGTATCAAGTAAATTCATTCAAGTCAGAATCTAAACAGTTCTTTCCAGACACGGAATAAATTCAATATTAAGAAACTAATGATCAGTTAGTTTCATACTTTAAGAACGGAATGAAATACCAATATAAAAGGAAATGAATTATAAATATGAATCACCAAAATATATTCAAACTTGGTTGGCTACATCTACTCCCATTAGAGAATTAGTTCTTCATGGTATTGTTGGAACTAGAGAATAATTTGAATGAGATTATAAACATTTTTGTGTATAACTCTCAAGCTCACAACCTCCTTGAATATAATGCATTCAAGGACCAAAATTATCTCTAAAATGATATCCTAATGCTCTAAGCACTCTTAGGGAAATTGGTTCCTCTTCTTGGTGGAGTTTGAGGCAAATTTATAGAGTTTTGCCAAGAGATGGAGACAAACCCGTATTCATCTTGTGGACAGATTTGGTGCACCAGCTTGGCAGCAGTTTTTAACCCTTGAAATGGTCAAATTGGATGAAATCTATTTCTAGAAAAGTTGTTCCTTTGTTTCTTAGCTTTCTATAGCAACCAAGATTACCGAATTTTGACTTTTGGAGCCGAAGTTATTGCCAAACCACTGAGACATGTCGTGCAACTTGCTTGTATTGCAGCCAGGTTGGATGTCATCAATTCACAGCCAAGTTTGACCCTTTAATAAGCCGAATTTGATGTTATCTATTTCTGATCAACTTGTAGAATTTTTCCTTAGATTTGTAGAGATATCAAGTTTGATTCATTTTGATTTTTGAAGCTAAAATTATGACCAAAATACCAAGACCTGTCTAAGTTATGGACAGATTAGCATCCACCAACTTGGAATCAAATTTTGACTATCTAAACAGCCGCATTTGAAAATGGCTATTTCTGGTGAACTCTTAGGTTGTTTTCTTAGCTTTGCATAGACATCAATTTTTCCTCGTTTCGATCATAGATGCCCAAGATATGGCCAAAACAGCGAAGTATGTCATGGATCATAAAAACATTGGCCTAGTAAATCATTTCTTCCATGGACATATTGGCTTTAAATTATTTATTTCTTGAGAATCTTGAATTTTTCCAACAAAATAAATATTTTAAGATCAAATATATTCTGATTTTATCATATATTAAAATAGGACAATTATTTGCAAATATTCTATTTTGGGGGAATTTTACACAGAAATTCGTAATATTAAGTGAAATAATTGCGTAAAATTATGTTCATATTTTAAGTAAATATGACACTTATCAAACTCCCTCCAACCTAAAACTTTGCTTGTCCTCAAGCAAAAAGGTAATAAAATTAATCCTAGAAACAAATTTGTGCCCATAAGATAAAATGTTTTAGATTTACCAAAGAAGATCCATAATTAAGGTAATGTTCAGATCAAAGCAATTTTTAACATGTGAATATTTCTAAACTTAGAAACATTACAAGTAGTAGCTCAAATCAAAATTAGTTAAAAAGGAGAAAAGATAACAACAATGCCTATATTTTTACTCTTGAAAATTAATAAACATGGCAAATTAGTTTTGGAAAGAACAAGATGAAATCGTAGCTCCTCTCAAGGATGTCACACATTCTCTCTATTAGATTGAGTGTTTGTCTATTTTTCTTTAACATTTCACATTCTCACTCAAGTGTATAAGGTAATGTGTTTCGCTCAATTTCACAATTGAATCATGTTACTTTAAATTTGATTTTCATCTAACTTCCAAAACTCAAAATATACAAGTATGCATAAATCAAAGGGTCTTTATTAAAGGTTGTAACGTGGTTAGGGTAAAAAGGGTGAGTTAAATTTTGGTATTGTAAGGCTAAAAACCAAAGAAAATATAGGAGCATAATTATGAAAATTGATGCTTACATTTTATTCGAACGTTCCTCAATTTGAAGATTTTCCTTGAATATTTTTAATGAGAATTGATGCTTTCTCTTGATACATTTCTCTTTGTAACTTTTTTTTTTCTTTTCTTTCTTTTTTTTTATATGATTTTTTTTTTTTTTGTAAATATGAAGAAAGGAGATTTTGACAAATGATTTCCCCCCAACCTATTTCAAACCAATTTCTTCATCGATCAATTAATGCTCCACTATTTTCTAAGGTTTGGGTTAAATCAATTGTTTTTCAAGTTAAGGTTAAACATTATTAGGTGAAACAGAAAAACTTGGGATATATTAGGCTCAAAGGGGTTGTCAAAGGATAATTATGTTAGGTTGGCTATTTGGCTAAATTGGTTTAATGAAAAGAATGCCCTTATCATTTTTACACAACAAGTAAATTATGAAAATCAGAAAAGAATCAAGCAAATTCAAGTACATGAAATCAAAAGTGACTTACTCTAGATGATGATATATATGTGGCCAAAATTTGTCACTGTGTAATGATGAACTAAAATTTCAATCAGGTTCTATCAAAACATCATTGCCTTGTAATTAATAGTTCAAAGGGCAAATTCAGACATTAATGTTACAATTTCTTATTTAAAACAAAATCTTGAAATTGAAACTAAGCCAATTATATCAGTCTCTAATTAAAGAAAGATAAACATGTTTAGTTGCTTTTTGTACTGATATTACCCTTAACAATGAGTCTCTTAGTAATGTAAAAGTTTATCAAAATCAAGGCATCAAAATAAAAACATAATGTTCAATATGATAACCATGATAATAGGATGAAAACATAAAATCAGTGTTCCTCAGTTGTCTTCCTACCCCCTAGGAACATAGGACTGTCCCCAGGCCAAAATAAGTAAACGCACAAATATATAATTTGTTTTTTTTTTTAATTTTCACACAAATTGAGAAAATATTTTTTTTTTGACCGACCTTATTTATATTTCCCTACAAGTCGAAAAACTTAGGAAAGAATTTAAGCCGACTCATCACACATGCATAGTAGAAATTTTTCACAAATATAAGTTAAATAATAAAATACATAAATAAGAGAAAGTAAATAAAATTCAAAAAAAAAATATTAATATTACCGCTGGGGTGCCTCCCAGAAGCGCTTGTTTAACGTCATTAGCTCGACGCCTGATTCATTTAGGGATCATTGAGATGGATGATAGTGGTAATTTTATCAACGTCACCACCTAGATACAGCTTCAGTCTTTGACCATTGACTATCCATCTCCTGTTTGTTCCAGGGTCTTCTAATTCCACTGCCCCATATGGTTTGACTTCTTTGATAATAAAGGGGCCGGACCATTTTGATTTTAATTTTCCTGGAAATAGTCTCAATCTAGAATTAAATAAAAGGACAGATTGACCAGGTTGAAAATTTTTCTTTAAAATTTTTTTATCATGGTAAGCTTTCGCTTTTTCCTTGTAAAGCTTTGAAGATTCATATGCATTTCTGCGCATTTCTTCCAACTCATGCAGCTGGATTTTTCTTTTGTTACCTGCTACATTTGGGTCAAGATTGAAAAACTTTAAAGCCCAATGTGCTTTATGTTCTAACTCAACTGGTAAGTGACAAGATTTTCCATAAACCAACTGGAATGGGGATAAACCTGTGGGTGCTTTGTATGCTGTCCGATACGCCCAAAGTGCATCATCCAATTTCATCGACCAGTCTTTTCTAGATGATGAAACGGTTTTTTCAAGAATTCTTTTAATTTCTCTATTAGAAACCTCTGCTTGACCATTGGTCTGCGGATGATAGGGTGATGCTACTTTGTGTCAAACACCATAATGTTCTAGGGCCTTTTTAAGTTGTTTATTGCAAAAATGGGATCCTCCATCACTAATGAGGATCCTTGGGGTGCCAAACCTACAAAAAATATTTCTTTTTAAAAATTTTATCACAACCTTGGCATCGGCTTTTTGAGTTGCAATAGCTTCGACCCATTTTGAAACGTAGTCCACTGCTACTAGAATATATTCATTTGAAAATGAGGCGGGCAACGGCCCCACAAAATCTATCCCCCAACAATCGAAAACTTCAATCTCCAAGATATTATTCAGTGTCATTTCATTTCTTCTCGATATACCTCCAGTTCTTTGACAATTATTGCATTTTTTACATGGAGGTGGGCATCTTTGAAAAGTGAAGGCCAATAGAAACCTGATTGGAGAACTTTTGCAACAGTTCTCTCTCCATTGAAATGCCCCCCATAAGGTGAATTATGGGAGTGCCACAAAATACTCTTGGCTTCCTCATTTGAGACACACCTTCTCAGCAAACCATCAGCTCCAATTTTGAATAAGTGAGGGTCATCCCAAATATATTGCTTTGCATCTTGAAAGAATTTCTTCTTTTGATGCCAGTTTAGATTTTCTGGAATGACACCTGCTGCTTTAAAGTTTGCCAAATCTGCAAACCATGGTCTTTCTTGGACTAGCAACAGCTTTTCATCAGGGAATTCCTCTTGAATTTCAGCTTCTTTCTCAGTCATATCCCTGTTTCTTAATCTTGACAAAAGGTCAGCAACAAAATTTTCGCTGCCCTTCTTGTCTTTGATAACCAAATCGAATTCTTGTAACAAAAAAACCCAACGAATGAGCCTTGGTTTTGAATCGGATTTGGTTAACAAATACTTAATGGCAGCGTGATCTGTATAAATAATTACTTTTGAACCTATCAAATATGATCTAAATTTTTCCAATGCATATACAATCGCTAGCAATTCTTTTTCAGTTGTTGCATAATTAATTTGTGCTTCATTTAGAACTTTACTAGCATAATATATCGCATGAAAAATTTTAGAATGTCGTTGTCCTAAAACTGCCCCTACAGCATAATCACTAGCATCACACATGAGTTCAAAATCAAGATTCCAGTTAGGGGCAATAATGACAGGAGCAGTAATAAGTTTTTGTTTTAATAAATTAAAAGCATTTAAGCAATCTTTATCAAAATTAAAGGGATTATCTTTGATTAATAAGTTACTAAGGGGTTTTGCTACTTTTGAAAAATCTTTAATGAATCGTCTATAAAAACCTGCATGTCCCAAGAAACTTCGAATGCCCTTCACATTTGTTGGTGGTGGAAGTTTTTCAATGACCTCCACTTTGGCTTTGTCAACTTCTATGCCTTTTGATGAAATTTTGTGGCCTAGTACCACACCTTCTGTCACCATAAAGTGACATTTCTCCCAATTCAATACTAAATTAGATTCAACACATCGCCTTAGCACAATGTTGAGGTTCTCGAGGCAATCATCGAATGATTTCCCAAATACAGAAAAATCATCCATGAAAACTTCAATGCATTTCTCCACCAGATCCGAGAATATCGCAAACATGCATCGTTGAAAAGTGGCTGGTGCATTGCATAGCCCAGATGGCATTTTTCTATAAGCAAAAATGCCGAAAGGACATGTGAAAGCTGTCTTTTCCTGATCCTCAGGATCCACAGTTATCTGATTATATCCTGAATAGCCATCCAGGAAACAATAGAATGCTTTCCCAGATAATCTTTCTAACATTTGATCCATAAAAGGTAACGGGAAATGATCTTTTCTTGTTGCTTGATTTAGCTTTCGATAGTCTATGCACATTCACCACCCTGTAACTGTTCGAGTGGGAATTAATTCATTCTTATCATTACGGACCACGGTCATGCCTCCTTTCTTAGGTACTACCTGAACTGGACTTACCCAAGCACTATCAGAGATTGGGTAGATCATACCTGCATCTAAGAGTTTTATTACCTCTTTTTTTATTACTTCTTTCATGGTTGGATTCAACCACCTTTGAGGTTGTGCTACTGGTTTAAAATTTTCTTCCATGTGAATTTTATGCATGCAATAAGCTGGACTTATTCCTTTGAGATCAGATAGTGTCCAACCTATGGCTCCCTCATTAGCTTTTAATATTGCAATTAGTTTTTCTTCTTGCGCAGGTGATAAAGAGCTATTAATTACAACTGGTTTATTACCTTCTTTATCAAGAAAGACATATTTTAAATGTTGTGGTAACATTTTCAGCTCTAATTTCTGTTTTTCAGTTTTCAATTGATGTGGTAGTTTTTCAATTTGTGCTTCCTTCGACGAAAGCTCTTTCGTATTATCTAATTCCTTGAGGTATTCATTAATTTCTTTCTCTTGCTCTTCATTTAGATTATCACATGCATTAATTAAAGCTTTTTCTAAAGGACTTGATTTATATAATTGCTTACATGTTGAAAGAATAACTTCATCAATGGTATCCATTCGGTAACACTGTTGATTCTCTTTTGGATGTTGCATGGCTTCAAACACATTAAAGTTGACTTCATCATCTTGAACTCTCATCTTTAATTTGCCATCGTCAACATCGATGATGACCTTGGCAGTTTTCATGAAAGGTCTTCCAAGAATGAGTGGTACTTCTGCATCTTCTTCGATGTCCATTACAACAAAATCTACAGGAAATACAAACTTGTCTACTTTTACTAATACATCTTCAGCAATACCGTAAGGGAACTTCAATGACCTGTCCGCCAATTGCAATGTCATTCCAGTTGGGCGAATCTCTAAGTCACCAATTCTTTTAAGCATGGATAAGGGCATCAAGTTGATACTAGCCCCAAGATCCAGTAACGCCTTTCCCACTGGCAATGTACCAATGGTAACAGGAATTGTGAAACTTCCAGGGTCTCTGGATTTTTGAGGCAAGGATTTCTGAATAATAGCACTACATCCTGCTTCAAGTTCCACAGTTTCTTCTGAAAATATTCTTTTCTTTGTTAATAGTTCTTTCATGAACTTAGCATAAGTAGGCATTTGTTCCATTGCTTCCATAAATGGAATATTGATTTGCAATCTTTTGAATATATCCATGAATCGTGCAAATTGTCTCTCTTTGTCTTTTTTAGAAGGAGTATGTGGATATGGAAGGTTTTTTAATTGTGGTACTTGCCTTTCGTCATTCTCCTTTTGTTTCTCATTTTCTCTCATTTTCTTTTTCTTCTTCATTATTTATAACTTTGTCTTTATTTTTATTTTCATCATCAATTTCTTTATTTACCCGATTTGCAACAATTAAATTATCATCTATACCTTTTCCTATTACCTTACCACTTCTTGTTGTAATTGACTTGCATTGTTCTTTAGGATTGGTTTGAGTATTGGCTGAGAATTGGCCTGAGTGTTGTTCGCTTAACTGCTTGGCTAACTGACCCACTTGTGTCTCCAAATTCTTAATTGAGGCTTCAGTATTTCTATGATTTGTCATTGATGCTTGTATGAATTTTTCCAAGGTATCCTCCATTTTTGACATTCGGTCATGCATTGAAGGATTTTGTTATTGATATGGAGGTTGTTGAAATGGAAGCTGCCTATTTGAGGGGCTTGCTTCTTGTTTGAAACCAAAATTTTGATTTTGATTACTTCTCCAACCTTGTTGAAAATTATTTCCATAAGAGTTGTTATTAAAATTACCTTGTCGGCCTTGATTGCCCATGTAATTGACCTCTTCTTCTTGAATAACCGAAGGATATGAGCAATGGCCGTTAGGATGATTACCTCCACAAAAATCGCATTTCAAACTTTGTGACGGTCCATGATTAGAGCTTACCACATGCAATTGTTGTGGAAGCTTGGCCATTTGTTTCGTAAGGGCTTCAATTTGTTGAGTCAAGATTTTATTTTGTGCGAGTATTGCATCGGAAGTGCTTAAGTCAAGCATCCCCTTTTTCTGTATTGACCTTCTGTTATGTTGGGCTTGTCGATCGGTAGCAGCTAAGGCATTAATGATTGATGTAGCTTTTTCAGCGTCTACATTCATCATTGTGCCTCCTGCAGCAGCATCAAGGATCATTTTTGTATCTGGCCTTAGACCATTGCAAAAAATATTAAGCTGGTCTACATCTTCGAATCCATGATTAGGACACTTCCTAAGCAAAGATTTAAAGCGTTCCCAAGCCTCACAAAATGATTCATCTGGTCCCTGCCTAAATGTAGAGATATCAGCTTTGGCACTAATATATCTAGTAGGTGGAAAAAATCGAATTAGGAATTTCTCCTCTACATTATTCCAATTAGTTAATCTTTGATTAGGGTGAGATTTTAACCATTCTTTAGCTTCACCAATTAAAGAAAAGGGAAATAATTTTAAGTAAGCTGCTTCTTGGTTTTCTTCTTTAAAGCCCATAGTCCCACATAACTCATAAAAAGTTGCCAAATGAGCATATGGATCTTCGTGGTCAAATCCGGCGAATGGATGTGCACCAATTAGATTGAGATATGTTGGCTTGATCTCCACCGCCTTGAATGATGATGGAATGGCTATGCTTGAAAAGTGTCGAGGCCCTTGGTGCATCGCATAGTCTCCAAGTGTTCTTTTAGGTGTATCAGTGCTGCTATCTCTTTGAGTGTCATCTTCATTCGCCATCTCGTCGGTTTGTGATGAACTTTCTTTTTCTTCTTGCTTTTGCCTTCTAGCTTGGCTTCTTTTTCTCCTTAGAGTCTTTTCAATCTCCTGATCAAACTGCAATTGATCTGCAGAAACTTTACCACGTAATAGCATAAACTAGAAAAACATAAAGCAAGGGAGAACACAACATATAAAATAAACTAACTAATTAAGAAAAGAAAATTAATTCTTTCTACTTAACAAGCTCAAAATTTCAGAATTTATAAAAAATTAGCGCTTATGTTCCCCGGCAACGGCGCCAAAATACTTGTTGAGATTCTGGATAAGTAAAAATAATCTCAACTTGTAGATAATGAAAGTAGAGTATCGATCCTCAGGGAACAAAAGAAATTTTTATTAATTCTTTTGTTTTTAGCTTATTAAGTGAATATATATGGTAGGAGTTTGTTTTGTTTTGTTTTGTGGAATTAAGACAAGATTGAAGACAATAACATTAAAGTAAAGTAAGTGATATAACCTGCCAATAACATGAAAAAAAATGTGGAGGATCAAATTAAAAATTAATAGGAGGCTAAACCTTCCATTCAATTATAATTTAGAATTATAGATTAAATAAGAGGTTCGGCCTTTTATACAATGAAAATCTTGGAATTGTTACTTGAATTGAGTTGTTTGAATTAAGTTGTTTTAGAGATTTGAATTAAAAATATGGGAGAAGACTTCACCTTCCAAGCTTTTATATATCTGATGATCAGTGATTCATAATTCAGTTCAGTATATTGATGCGATGCACGTAAGTCCTTTATATCGATCCCTCGCATATAAATTACTAAGACAAATTTATAAAATATCGATCCCTCGCATATTTGATAAACTTATCCAGCATTAAAATTAAGCATCTTTAAGCAATTGATTCATTATCATCTATTCCTAGCATAATAAAGTATCAAGTAAATTCATTCAAGTCAGAATCTAAACAGTTCTTTCCAGACACGGAATAAATTCAATATTAAGAAACTAATGATCAGTTAGTTTCATATTTAAGAACGGAATGAAATACCAATATAAAAGGAAATGAATTATAAATATGAATCACCAAAATATATTCAAACTTGGTTGGCTACATCTACTCCCATTAGAGAATTAGTTCTTCATGGTATTGTTGGAACTAGAGAATAATTTGAATGAGATTACAAACATTTTTGTGTATAACTCTCAAGCTCACAACCTCCTTGAATATTATGCATTCAAGGACCAAAATTATCTCTAAAATGATATCCTAATGCTCTAAGCACTCTTAGGGAAATTGGTTCCTTTTCTTGGTGGAGTTTGAGGCAAATTTATAGAGTTTTGCCAAGAGATGGAGACAAACCCGTATTCAGCTTGTGGACAGATTTGGTGCACCAGCTTGGCAGCAGTTTTTAACCCTTGAAATGGTCAAATTGGATGAAATCTATTTCTAAAAAAGTTGTTCCTTTGTTTCTTAGCTTTCTATAGCAACCAAGATTACCGAATTTTGACTTTTGGAGCCGAAGTTATTGCCAAACCACTGAGACATGTCGTGCAACTTGCTTGTATTGCAGCCAGGTTGGATGTCATCAGTTCACAGTCAAGTTTGACCCTTTAATAAGCCGAATTTGATGTTATCTATTTCTGATCAAATTGTAGAATTTTTCCTTAGCTTTGTAGAGATATCAAGTTTGATTCATTTTGATTTTCGAAGCTAAAATTATGACCAAAATACCAAGACCTGTCTATGTTATGGACAGATTAGCATCCACCAACTTGGAATCAAATTTTGACTATCTAAACAGCCGCATTTGAAAATGGCTATTTCTGGTGAACTCTTAGGTTGTTTTCTTAGCTTTGCATAGACATCAATTTTTCCTCGTTTCGATCATAGATGCCCAAGATATGGCCAAAACAGCGAAGTATGTCATGGATCATAAAAACATTGGCCTAGTAAATCATTTCTTCCATGGACATATTGGCTTTAAATTATTTATTTCTTGAGAATCTTGAATTTTTCCTACAAAATAAATATTTTAAGATCAAATATATTCTGATTTTATCATATATTAAAATAGGACAATTATTTGCAAATATTCTATTTTGGGGGAATTTTACACAGAAATTCGTAATATTAAGTGAAATAATTGCGTAAAATTATGTTCATATTTTAAGTAAATATGGCACTTATCAACATGATGCAAGCGGTCACTAACCAGCGGACGAAGGGAAGCGAACAGAGACCACTGGTCCAAAGCACCACTATAAATAAGAGAGAAGGAGGGGGGGGAAGGCCCCGGGAGGAAAAGAAAGACGAAAGGCCCCGGGAGGAAAAGAAAGGGGAAAAAAAGGTTAGCCAAGTCTCCAAAGGGCACCCTCCCCAAAAGGCCAAGAAAGGCCAAAGAGCCAGAGGAATAATACCTTAAAGCAGCCATAGCTGTGATACAATACACACAGTATATAAAAAGATACAAAGCTCCTCCCCCTGAAAAAGGGAGAAGTGCCATGAAGAAGCAAGAGGCAGAATAAACAACAAAGGAGGAACAGAAGAGGAGGAAAAGCCAGAAGGCGTGCACCTCCAGCAATCATCCTAGGAGCCAAGACGAGGGGGTCAGAATACCCAAAAATGCCACAACCAATGACGGTTGCAACACGGAGGGCGTACAACAAAGAGGAAAAGAAGCTCCCCTTCTGAAACTCGAATATAAAAGGAGTGTAAAGCCAAAGTGCATACTCCTCTCTTTGTAAAAATATCATGAAAATGGGAGTCATTTCCTTGTATTAACCCCTCTGTACCTCGTCTTGATATAATGAAAGCCTAAAGCTTCACAAAGTTTACGAACACATTATCTCTTTTAATTAAACAATCATTATCGCACAAAGCGGTCCGAAACAGAAGTTAATTGATTGTATTTAATTTTTCTAAATTTAAATTTATGAAAATTAAAGGTATCTTGAGAAAGTAGTATTGAGAATGAAACAAAAATTAAATGAGATAACAATTTTCAAAGTATGTTTTAGAAAAGTAGTATTGAGAATGAAACAAAATTTAAGAAAATGAATTACTTTTACTTATATATTAAACTAAAAGAAATGTTAGGATGTAACGGTCCGGTCCGGTCTTTATTGGACTTTAGGGATTGGACCGATTAAATTAATGTGATCCGGTCCGGTCCAGAAGTTTTTCATATGCAAAGACTGGATCGGATTGGACCGTTTCGGTCCGGTCCGGTCCGGTCCGGTCTATTTAGACCATAATAATAAAAATAAAATTAAAAACCTGTATCATTCTCGTTGGATGCAAAATTGGTGATGAGAAATAGATCCAGTAATAAAGCATCATTCTCACTGCAACGTTTAGTAACATAATGAAACAAATCCCTCATGCATCCACAACAGTAAGTCTGAAACAAATCCCTCATGCATCCACAACAGTAAGTCTAAAACAAATCACTCAGCAGCACTTGGACTGGAAGCGACGACAACAAAGCGGCACTGCTTAGGCGACAACGAGCGACGATAGCAAGCGGCGACAGCGAAGTGGCAACAGCGAGCGACGACAGCAAAGCGATTAGCGGCGTGAAAGATAGAGGGAGAGGGACAGCTAGCGACGGGAGAGATAGAGAAAGGGACAACTAGCGGCGTGAGAGAGAGAGAGAGGGGGGGGTAGGTTATGAGAACTTCATTTTATGTGGCTTTGTGTGTTGACCTGTTGGAAATGTGACAGGGGTTTTATCTAAAGTGGGCCTTATCAAAATTCGATTTAAAACATAACTAGCCGTATTGACGGCATCGGCCCAAAAATATTGAGGCACTTGAGAATCATTTAGCATGGTTCTAGCAAGTTCCTCTAGCACTCTATTTTTCCGCTCTACCACTCCATTTTGTTCCGGAGTTCTTGGTGCGGAGAATTGGTGCTCAATACCATTTTTAGCACAAAATTTATCAAATTTGTGGTTTTCAAATTCACCACCATGATCGATACGAATAATAATTACTTTTTGATTCACTTGGTTTTGCACAAGTTTAACATAATGTTTAAAAGATTTGTAGGTCTCACTCTTTATAGTTAAAAATAAAGTCCAAGTAAACCTAGAGAAGTCATCAACAATCACCAAGGCATAATAGTTGCCACCAAAGCTTTTTACTTGTGATGGTCCAAACAAATCCATATGAAGCATTTCTAATGGCCTTGATGTGGACATCACCATTTTTGATCCAAATGTATTTTTGGTTTGTTTGCACTTCTTGCATGGAGAACAAACACCTTCAATAGAAAAATTTAGCTTTGGTAAACCAACTACTATTTCTTTAGATTGTAATTTCTTCAATTGGTTTACATTAATATGAGCGGTCCTACGATGCTATAACCAAATGTCACTTTCTTTGCTCACTAAAAAAGTAGAGACCAAAGAAGTAACTTTGTTTAAATCAACCAAGTAAGTATTATTTGATCTTTTGCCAACAAATTTGATAGATTCATCTTTGTCACTTTTGATGAGGCAATGAGTAGAGGTAAATAATACATGATTACCAATATCGCATAATTGACTTATGCTCAAGAGATTATGTTCTAATCCTTGAACATAAAGCACATTATCAATAATCAAGTTTGAAGAGTTACTGATTTTACCAATACCAAGAATTTTGCCTGTGTTGTTGTCCCCATAAGTGACATAACCCTTCTCTTTTGAAGTAAGCTCAATGAAATTCCGCTTATCTCCCGTCATGTGCCTTGAACATCCACTATCTAGATACCAGAATTCCTTTCCCATTCAGAGGCACACCTACAAAATGCAATTACTTGTTCATTTTGGGTACCCAAATTATGGTGGGTCCCTTAGGGTTAGTATTGGGACTTTATCCCTTTTTAATCCACATATAAGTGTCCTTTTTCATTTCAAATTTCTTAATATGGCACTCAATGTTGATATGTCCAAGCTTTCCACAATAAGTACAAGTTGGCTTCTTTGATGAAATCTTTTTAGAGAATGAGCTAACCACCTTGTACTTTTTGTTCTTTTTATGAACATATCCTAAACCAGTTTTATTATGGTTATTCCTTTGAGAGTTCAATAACCGGTTGAGGTTTCTATCACTATGTGAGATTGTAAGTTTGTTTTTCAACTCTTTCACTTCCTTTTGAAGTTCATCACATTTCCCACATTTAGTGATAGTTTCCTCATGATTTGCACAATCACTTTGATTACTAGAATTAATAAGCTCTAAGGATTCATTTTGAAGTTTCAACTCATTTAGAGATTTTTGCAATTCAACAATTTCTTGTTGATACTCCAAAATTTTCTTTCCTTTTTCCTTATTAATTTTAGCAAGCCTTCTAAATTGAATTAACATTTCATTATAGGCTTCTTGCAAATCATCATAAGAAATGGAGTTTGAAGAAGAGCAAGAAGAACTTGAAGTTACCTCATCATCACTTTCACTAATTTCATTTTTAGCTCTTGATGAGGCCTCATTGTTGTTCTTAGCCATGAGACAAAGTTTTGCATTTTCATCATCGGAGCTACTTGAGGAAGATTCATTATTCTTCTCCAGTGCATCCCAAACAATGTATGCTCTCTTCCCTTTGGCCTCTTGGGTCTTCTTGTCATTCTTCTTCAAGAATGTGGCACATTCCATTTTAATGTGACCAATGCCACCACATTCATGACATTTTACTCCATCATTGGTACTTTTATCTCTTAGTTTGGAGTCTTTGGTTCTCTTCATTTTTGATGGGAAACTACTTTTCTTTCCCTTGAAAAATTTGTTGAATCTTTTTACAAACATCCCAAACTCTTCTTGATTGGGTTCACTATCGAAATCTTCACTTGTAGAGCATTCTTCAACTTCTTTTGTGACTTTGGTTGAAGCTTTGAGAGAAATGCCATTTTTCTTCTTGTCGGACTCCTCATTGGTGTTAAGTCTTGATAGCTCCATTTCATGTTCTTGAAGTTTGCCAAACAAAGTGGCTAACTCCATTTTGTCTAAGTCCTTGGATTCCACGATGGTCGTTACTTTGGGTTCCCATCTCCTATCAAGACATCTCAAAACTTTGTTAGTAGTTTCACCATCATGAAAAGTTTTTCCTAAAGCAATCAAATGAATAATTATGTGAGTGAAGCGCTTTTGCAAGTCATTAATGGACTCATTTGGAAGCATGCGAAATAATTCATATTCATGAGTTAAGGTGTTTAATCTAGCACGTCTTACTTCGCTTGTTCCCTCATGAGTAACTTGCAAAATATCCCACATTTCCTTAGAAGATTTACATTGGGAAACACGAAAAAATTCATCATGAGACAAAGCGGAAGTGATGATGTTTTTGCCTTTTAAATCATATGATACTCTCTTCTTGTCATCATCACTCCAACTAGCTCTTGGAATAATTACGGTTTCATCATTTATCATTCTCTTGGGGATGTGAGGGCCATTCTCAATAGCATCCCAAATATCCATATCAATTGCTTCAATAAAGATTTTCATTTTGACTTTCCAATAAGCAAACCCTTCACCTTTGAATAGTGGAGGGCAGTTTATTGAAGAGTCTTCTCCTCCGAAGGGATTGCTTGAGCCCATAGTTTCCAAAAGGATCTTTTTCGAAAAAGTTGTTACACTCGATCTTTCGACCGAGCTCTAATACCACTTGTTGGAAACCAACAAGCGGGCTTAGCAATTACTAGAGGGGGGTGAATAGTAATATGAAGCAGCAATGCCAAATATTTCGAATGATATTAAAAGAATTGAACAGAATATGATTTTTCTGGAAATAGCTCGAAATACTCGAGTCTTTCTGGAAGAACTCGAGTGTTTCAGGATGAACCACTCGAGTCTTTTATGATCCACTCGAGTCTTTGAGCACAAACAACTCGAGTCTTCAGAGAAATACTCGAGTCTTTCGTACAGAGTTGCAATAAACCAGTTCTGAAAAATCAGCAACTCACTTCTAATTAATCCAATGCAAATCAGAGACTTATCAAACATAATAGTAAGCAATTTAGATAAATTATAACAACTAGGGGTGTTCAAAACCGAACAGGTCCAATTAAAAACCGCAAACCGGTCCAAAAAAACCAAAAACCGAAAAAAATCGCATTTATTGGTTTTTTTTTGGACTCATTCTCTGAGAACCGATCGATTCGGTTCAGTTTTCGGTTTCAGTTGAAAAACCGAACCAAACCGAACCGATTCATGCCTACATGAAAGTATGGAACGCTGCGTTTTATTTTATACTTGTGCAATGTGCAGTACTAATTTCAGACCTAATTTCAGATTTTCAGTCCACACTCAACACATTCACTTCTCCACAGTCCACACATTTTCTCCACCACAAACCCCGCTGTCGCCGCTCCTCCACCAAACCACCACCGATCGATCGCTCCTCCCCTCGCTGGTCGCTGCTCCTCCTGGCTCCTGGCTCCTGCTACCTCTACGACTCGTCGCTGTCAGCCTGTCACCGCCGAACCCGCGCCGAAGTCATCGCCGTCTCCGTTGCCGACGTCGTCGCTGCTCCTGCTAGCCTAGGAAGCTTCATCCCTCGCTACTCCTGCTACTTCAATGGAGGTAATTTCAACACCCATTTCACTAATTTTTTTTATATTATTCATATTTAATAAGATCTTAATATTCATGTAAAAAAAAAGGAGCCACGAAGGATTAAAAAAAAGACAAATAATTTTGTTCAATAAAAAATAAACATGAAACTCGTACGTTCTCTGTCCTCATGCATAGATCTGAACTCAAACTGAAATAATAGCTTCATTTTTTTCCTTCTATATCTATGATTAACGATAGTAATTAAATATTGAATGACATTATAGAAATTGTTTTGCCTTTTATAGTTTAATATTAGTTTTGATTTATAGATTAGTTTTGATTTATAGATTAATATTAGTAAGATTCCTTTTATACTAGTTTAATATTTGTTCTGATTCGTGGTGTTTCATTGTTTTGCAGACCGGAAACAATCAAACAAATGAGAACATAGTTTCAAATGTTGATTCCAACAAGTCATCCACTGAATCAGTCAAGGAGGGTCAAAATAATGTCAATGAAGAGGAAGCTTCCAAGGCTGTCAAGAAAAGGAACATTGAATCCAAGGCCAATGATTCCACTGCTGAAAATGAAGGTAAGTCTTCTAGACAAAGATCTTGGACTTGGGATCATTTTACAAAGAATAATGATCAATCAAATCCTAGAGCCAAATGTAATTGGTGTGGGAAAACCTATGCATGTGACTCACATAGAAATGGTACTAAAAATCTTTCTAATCATTTAGAACAACGATGTAAGAAGTTTCCTAGAGAACGTTTTGATGCTACTCAAAAAACACTTTCCCTTCAACCATTAAAAAAGGAAGAAGGGAAAGGAACCGGTAGTTCTCTTGTTGGTATCGGCTTTGATGTGGATGCTTGTAGAAAAGCTCTAGCTAGGATGATAATTGTAGACGAGCTACCTTTTAAGTTTGTTGAGGGGGAGGGATTTCGCTACTTCATGAGTATTGTGCAGCCTAGACTTTCAATTCCAAGTAGGATCACAATTGCTAGGGAATGTTGGGGCCTTTACACTGCTGAGAAACATAAAGTGAAAAGCATTTTTTCAAAATCCAGCCAAGGCGTGTGCCTAACTACCGACTGTTGGACATCGGTTCAAAATTTGAATTACCTTTGTCTTACTACGCATTTTATTGATAATGATTGGAAGTTGCATAAAGGTATTTTAGAATACTCAAGTGGAAACTCGAGTCTTTTTTAGAATACTCAAGTGGAAACTCGAGTCTTCATCAAAACACTCGAGTGTTTCGACCAAAGATGGTAAAAATTGATTTTTCCCTTTTTGTTTTTCTTCTCAAGTATTAATTCAAGTTAATCTCAACCTAATGACCGTATTAGTTATTTTACCCTTTAGAAGAGATTAACTAATTCTACCCACTCTCAACATAAATAATAAATTACAATTACAACCAAATTGAGAATGAGTGTGCACTTGAATAATTTCTTGATTTCTTGTTGTTGTTCCATTGTCTTCAAAGCTTGATTGTGAATAACTTTGTCATCATCAAAACCATATCAAAATAGTTGCTAGGAGCATTGAATTTACAGTTTCTTCTTTCTATATGGTTATGGAGGAACAAGAAAAACATTTGTATGGAATACATTGTCTGCAGCTGTGAGATCGAAGGGTGACATTGTCCTCTACGTTGCTTCAAGTGGAATTGCTTCGTTACTTCTACCAAATGGAAGAACAACTCACTCAACGTTCGAGATTTCATTGATCATCAATGAGGATTCAACCTGTAACATCAAACAAGGAAGCCCTCATGCAAAACTCCTGAATAAGGCAAAACTAATCATATGGGATGAAGCACCGATGGTAAGTAAATATGGGTATGAAGCACTAGATAGATGCTTGAAAGATGTGTTGCGCTATTCACCATCTTTTAATCCAGAAAAACCATTTGGAGGAAAGGTCGTAGTCTTGGGTGGAGACTTCCGACAAATATTGTCTGTCATTCCTAAGGGTTCAAGAGAAGACATTGTACAAGCAACAATCAATTCATCAAACTTGTGGGGACATTTCCAAGTTCTTCAGCTAACTAAAAACATGAGATTGACAATTGGTTCATCTAACTTAAATGTGAATGAGTTGAAGGATTTCAGTGACTGGTTATTGAAAATAGGAGATGGATTTGCTGGAGAATCAACGGATGGTAAAGTGGAAGTTCAAATTCCAGAAGAAATGTTGATAAAAAAATCAGAAAAAGCTTTGGATGAATTAATTGATTTTGCAAACCCACAACTTTTGCAAAATTTACAAGACAAAGTTACTTCAAAGAAAGGACTATTCTTGGACCTACATTGGAGGTTGTTGCTAAAGTTAATGAATATATAATGAAGAAAATTCCAGGAGAAGAAAAAATTTATTTCAGTTCGGATTCAATATGCACGGAGGAAGGAACTATGGAATCCGAACTAAATGCAATATCTCCTGAAATGTTGAATGAGATAAACTGTTCTGGACTACCACCACGTAAATTAACATTGAAAGAAGGAGTTCCGATCATGTTACTAAGGAATGTGGACCAATCAAATGGTCTATGTAATGGAACTAGGCTTCAAATAAGAAAAATGGGAAATCATGTGCTTCAATGTCTCATCTTAACTGGAAATAGAGTTGGCGAATTAGTACTTATACCTAGAATGACGATGGTTCTAAACAATGAAACACTTCCAATTAAGTTTCAAAGAAGACAGTTTCCAGTAATTCTATCATTCGCTATAATAATTAACAAGTCCCAAGGCCAAACGCTGTCTACAGTTGGTTTGTATCTACAAAGACCAGTTTTCACTCATGGACAATTATATGTGACACTATCAAGGGTTAGGAGTAAAGCAGGTTTGAGAATACTCTTAGAAAATTTAGAAGAACTCGAGGAAAACTGCAATATCAATGTAGTTTACCGAGAAATTTTTGCAAATGTAAATCCGAATGATTCAATTTAATTATTAACAATTCTCATAAATAAAATTATGCAATTCAGTTAAAAAAATATTTATTTAATTTTTATTTTCAAATAATTATTATATATAACAACATTTTGCAATTTAATATATTGGTTCATTCCCGTGCATCGCACGGCCAAGCTAAACTAGTTATATATTATAAAAAGAGGATAGCTGCGATTCAAAAATTGCTGACGTGTCACTTTCATATAATTTTGCAAATTTTTTATTTTTAAAATTCAACAAATAATTCCCACAATTTTTTGTTTTAAAAGTAATTCAAAATTCTTTCACGCTAACGAGATAAGAATTTGAATTCAAAAACGGCTTACGCTTCCACATAATTTTGCAAATTTTTTATTTTTAAAATAATTTAAAATTCAACAAATAATTCCCACAATAATTTTTTTAAAGTAATTCAAATTTTTTTCACGCTAACAAGATAAGAATTTGAATTTGAAAAAATAATTAAAAATCATGGCAATTACCATATACTAGACTCTAGGAATTTATCTCCATAAAAAAATAAGATAAAAATTTGAATTTGGAAAAAATAATTCAAAATCATGGCAATTATCATATCGTGGCAGGTAAGCTGAATTTGTTGTTTTAAATCACGATATTATCCGTCAAATTATGTGCAATTTCAAATTTTGCTAACTCCCTAAGAAACAACAAATTCAAATTCAAATTTTAAATGTGATTAAAAAAATTCAGCATTTCAAATCAATTATAAATAACAATTTCCAACTTAAAGTTGAATCAAAACTACATCCAAAAATAAAAAAGTACTATTTTGTATACGTACAATTTTATTAATCCGATGATTTACGATTCTTTTTTAACTGTTGTATATAGATAATCATCTTATATTTTCTTTGTGACTCTTGATAAGAGTTTTATGGCAATAGCAACACTTCTCAACATGTGAGAAAATTTATCTGTTTCTTTAAATTAAAATTATCTACATCTAAATTTTTCACTCTGTTACATAATCAATTATCTTCTATTTACTTTGTTGTTGGTTAGGGTTTTACACCAATTGTAACACTCCTTGTATATCATCTTACTTTATAAGAAAGTAAGAAGTTTATGAAAACTTGGACTTGTTATCGTTGGAAAAAGATATGAAAATAAGAATTTTCCCTTCCCTTGAAAATTTAATTTCAGAAACACTTGATCAATGATAAAGGTTGACTACCAAAATCAGAGTTTGCGGAAACATAGTAAAATCATCATATTGTACCCCCAAAATATATCAAGTGTAACAAGTCCATTAATACCAAATAAGTATAATTATGAAACTGAATTCCTCTTATGATACCTTTTTCCAAAATATGTATCATATAAGTTCTATTAAAAATAGAAATGTTATAGAGCTGGTCACTGGTCCTTTGTCCAAACATCCTTCTGGTCGGATCTTCGATATCTGCACAACGGGTTCCCAACCCATACTTTCTATACTCTGCATGCACCTAAGGGACATCTCCCTTTACTGATTCTTGTGCAAGCTAGATGCACGATCAACACCTAATAGGGCATGGGGGTTAGCTATACATATTCGCATAATCAAATGAGAATAAAACTAACATCCACAAGTTAACATGTAGCAAATCATGATGCATAATCATATGAGCACACCCGGTTAATCATAACAATTCTTTCAATGCAGGTGGCCTGATGCATGATTTCCTTTCACAACCGAGGCCTCTAAAAGTCCATCTTGGACGTCCATCCAATACACCGTTGTGTTCCCGGAACACCGACATTCGTTCCCAGAACGTAATGCCGAACCATACTTGGATAATACGCATCACTCCCAGAGTGTGCACCACGTTCCCAGAACGTGTAGCAAACCATACTTGGATAAATAAGAACCACTCCCTGAGTGTGCACCACGTTCCCAGAACGCATAAAAACCAGGTCCCGGACACTGGTCACATATCTATATTGTGTCATCAAGTAGGTTGCATATCAATGTGTTCCCAGAACACTAACATACTTTCCCAGAACGTATAAAACCAGGTCCCAGACACTGGCCACATATCTATAATGTGTCATCAAGTAGGTTATAATTTGCTACTCCCGGAGTACCCTCCTAATATTCCCAGAATATGATAAACGTTCCTACCAACCAAACTCTCATTCTATATGAATGCACAATCATCAAGGTTGGTTTTATCTTTAATTCCATTATTATACCAACGTGTTCCCAGAACACTAACATACGTTCCCAGAACGTATCGCAACCCATACTTGAAATATAATCAAGCACCACTCTCAGAGTGTGCATCACGTTTCCATAACGTGTCCAAGAAACCATGTCCCAGACAATGGCCACATTCCCAGAATGTGTCATCAAGTTGGTTGCATCAGTTTAGTACTCCTAGAGTACAGGGTCGTGTACCCCGAACATCACAAACAATCCTTGCCAACCTATTTCATCACCTTTCTCTATGCATGCATCGCATACATAATTACTAAGGTTGGTCTTTTCATTAATTGCTGTGATTTAGAAATATTCCAATTTCTCTTTTGAACGATTTATTTGAGGTATAGTCTTTGACACAAAATTCTCTTTTGAATTATCTTAAGACATGCCTTTAAACTTAGATTGGGTAAAACAAAGTCAATGGTATTCAAAAACTTAACTTTTTATTTTTCAGGTTCAGGTACTAACCGGTTACAGTTCCAGGCTAACCGGTTAGAATTACAGACCTGAACTGTTTACCATTGTAATTCAGAAAACCCTTTTTCTTGAATTTCCTACCCAATCCATAAACCAGTTTAACAATGTTTATACCTCAAAACCACTGTTTATATCATTCAAAAGTCTAAATCACATTTCATTGTCCAATGAGCATAATTTCCTCTTGAAACTATCTCATTACCTTAAGGTATTAACTCTTTAACTGCAATCTGAACTATAACAGTGAAATCAACTTATTTTCAGATTGTTTTCCATGAAATTAAGGCCTAAATTTGAGTAGGATTTGTAAGACCACAATGCTGATTTTGTAAACTTATTTTCTTTTGCATTTTAACAGGGTCTAACCGGTTACGAATATCGAGTAACCGGTTAGATTATGCAGTCTGACACTAAAAACATGAGTTTTAACAAACCATTCTCTTCACTACTCAAATCTAACCAAATTTCAACCTTTAACAGAGTACATATACCTTAAATAAATATGTTTAAACACAGAAACATATCTTATCTTGCATGCTTTCAATTTGGATACACAAATTGCACATAATTGCACATATTTCACAACTTAATGCATCAATTCACATAATATCCAAGTAAGTCATGAAATCAACATCAACATAGCTTGCATGCATTCAGATAACATTGCTCAAAACATCAATTGAGCTCAAATTGGCCTCCAAGCCATTTAACCATTTCAACTTATGCCCTTTGAGTCTCTTGGTGACTCATCTTATATTCTACCACAATTTATTCTCATTCTAGCGAATAGTAAGCTTCCCCCTTACCTTAGGTTCGTGCTTGATGAATCTAATCATTGGAATTTGCCAAATCTCCCCAGAATCCACAATCTCCATTTTCAGTTCCCAACAGGTTTGACAGGGTCCAAAAACCAGAAGATTTGACATAGCAATTGGCCAAAGAAATTGGGGAAACCAATTAGGACTCAATATAGGTAACATGCACTAGAGAATCAAAGAGATTTGAGACCAAAAGGGTTCGTGTGCTTACCAAAATCGAGCCTCAGAGTCAGCTCCATAAACTAGAAGCTGACGTTTGGCAGCACCAACACCCTTACTTTGCAAGCTTCGTTCTCTTGATTCAGGGACTCTCAACTCACAAACTTTATATCAATACAAAGCCCTTGATGTGAGCTTTGTAACCGTGTATCACCCATGTTCTAACTCTCTGGATTAATTGGGTGATTACTCATCAAAATCCACTAACCCAGTTTCTGAGTTCATCGTGTAACCGGTTACACAGCCCTTCTAACCGGTTACATACTGATAAAATTCCATACTGATGAAATTCAAAAATTAATAATTTAATTACTCTTTCTTCAAAAACCTTTTTAATATTGCAATTAGGTCCCAACCCAAGGGCTAATTTACAATATTCACATTTTTGTACAAAATAACCATATAAAAATATATCTCATATTTTTATATAAAAACACATAATGTACAAAAACTAAAACCTTCAAAACTAATATAAATCAATTATAAAATAATTATTATAATTAATTTCTTGGTTATTTGGGAGCCGAAAATTAGGGGTGTTACACCAATGGCTACACATCTCAAAAGGTGAGAAGTTTCATTAATTGCTTTAAAATTATTTAACTTTATTTGTTTTGTCTTTGGCTAGGGTATCTTGCAGAAGAATAAGATTGGATGAAGATTAACGAAGCTTTATATTTTCTTCATGATAAGTATTTTAGATTTAACCTTTTTAATTTTTTCTTCCTAAAATGTTGCACTGCATGACTTTCTTCAATATATATATATATATATATATATATTAATCAATTATTATTTTTTGTTTACAGGACTTTTCCTCTCATGTTTGGCACATGCCATCGTTATATGGCATAAATAGGCTAACAATATTTCTACTTTAGAATTTTTGTTTTTCATTATTTGATTTATGTCAGATTATTGATTTACAAGGTTCAAGATATTAGCTTCGTTCGTTTGATGTGACTTTAGCACAGTAATACGAAGATTAATACGAAGTCAATACTTAAAGTAGATGAGTTGTCTAACATTAGTCTTTTTATTATTTATTCACTTATTAATGTCTTTAATGGATTTAAAATATTTGAATTTTGAACAGGGACAATGGGCGTGCCAAATACTACATATAACACCCGACTTTATATCAATGTTGATCTGTTAGAAGTTTTACAATTTCGTGAAAGGTTTTTTTCCCTCATTTTTTTAATATATTTAATAAATACCTTTTCACTACTACAAAAACTATTTAAAATACCTGAATTTTAATCCCGGTTCCGTGTTGTAACTGGGATTGAATACCGTTTTTAATTAAAAAAATAATAAAAAAGAAGTAGAAATATATCTAAAATTCCAGTGTTTTTAATTCCGGTTATAAAAAAAAACACGGACCTGGGATCATAAATATAAATAAAATTTTATAAATAACAGTATATTTTTAATCCCCATTTTTTATAAGGAACCGGGATCAATAATGATAAATTTTTTTCCCAAAAACAATTAAAAATTAAACAAACAGAGAAAAGCCCTCTTAGCTTCCTCTATCTGATCGATATCACTCCCTCTTGGTGTTTTTCTCGCATAAACCATCCCTGCCTCTCTCAAGCACCGGTAGCTCTCTCAGCACCGGCCGCTCTCCACTCGTTCTCTTCTTTTACCCCTCTCTCTCACGACCGTAGCTCTCTCTAATCCGCCACTCTCCTCTTGTTCTCTTCCTCGACCCCTCTCTTTCACAACTGCCAAGCCCTCCTTCCACTCTCATCCTCACCCACAGCCATCGCCGCTCCCAAGCAATCCACCGGCTTCCACCGTCACCGCACCAAACCAAATCGCATCACCAAGCCCCGCCATCACCATGGTTGGTCCCTTCTTCACTGCCGCCGTCACCTTACCACAGCTGATCGCATCAACAACCGCCGCCTCACCCTCTTCTTCAAGTCCTCGAAGTCACGGTTGCCCCTTCACTACAGGTACCGACTCCTCCGTTCTATTACTTTGTTTGCTCATCAGTATGGTTAAATATTTTTCTTTTTGTTTTAATTGAAACCCTAATCAACTTTATAATTAGATTAAAAAAAATCTAGTAATTTGGTTGTTTGCTTGAAGTATTCCTTATAATTAGATTTTGTGTTGGATTCTCTTTTTTGGTTTTTGGTTTATGACCAATCTAAAGAATGTGAAAACAAAGTTTGGTTTTTTTGGTAATAATCACAGACCTTTTTGTTTGGTCAGAGACCATTCAAGATTTTTGACAATTTTACAATGTAGCTTAAAGTAACAAAAGCCAAGGTATTTTGGCCTTATTGGCAACTCTTCAGCAAGATTACTTATTTTGCATCAGAAGGATGTGATTTTAATTTAATTAGGACAAGCAAAAATGATATAACTCCCAATTGCTTCTATTTGGGACTATGTTGATGATATCACTAACTCACCTTTGCCGAAATAAAGCAATGAGAGCTGCTGCTTTTTTAGCTGATGGTTCTGCGCTGGCAGTTGCAACAGATACTGTTATTACATTGTGGGACCCTGATAAGAATCTGCTTGTGGCTATTGTAGGGGAGACTCCATCGGTGATTTTCTTGAACCTTGGCCATTCCCCCCCTCTCTCTCTCTAATGTTTCTTTATACTTGAAACACTGTTAAATTTCTGCTCTAGTTTAACAAACAAGACGTGGTTGCCACTAGCTACTCACTCGGTTAATTATGATGATGTTTATTTGCTGCCATTTGTGCCATTAGTTGTGGAGAACTAGAGATTGCATAAAGATTTTAATTTTACTATTGGGAGCTGAAAATGTGATCTACCCTGCAATTTTTTGGGTCATTATCTGTCATCATGTATTGTAGCACCAATTATAGTACAAAGAGAGTAAAAAAAAGACAAAAATACACAAACTTGAAGCATCCAAGTATACATGCCTATATGGTGTTGCTTTTGGGTTCTGTACTTAAGAAACGTTTATTTGTACCTGCACTACTTCCCTCTTTTCTCTTATTTTTCATTTTTTTCCAGCCAATTGTGAGCCTCAACTTTGCTAGAAAATCAGAGTATCTCCTATCTGTATCACATGGTTCTAAACTGCAGCTCTCTGTTTGGAGTATGTAAAAGTTAGCTGCATCTTGGTCATACAGGCTTCAAGTAGAAGGTTTAAAGACAATATTTTCCCTTCAATAATCTCTCCGTTTACTGACACTGACTTCTTGTGCCTCTTTTAATTTCATTTACTGCATTATGGCATTAGTACTTGCCATTCATGTTTCTTCCCTGTCTGTCTTCTTGTAATATCACCCGATTTTCCTTTCGATCACATTATTTCATCCTCACGTTTAATATTTGTATGCAAAGATTTGTTGGTTTCCTTTCGAAGAGAAACAGGACAGAAGCCGCTAAGGATTATATTTTACAGGTCTATATGTTTAAATAATGGCGCAAAATCCATAATATACGTTGTGAACTTTATTAGCAGATTTTAGAAGGTTGAACACTCGATCTTGAACTGCACCTGTGTTGAGCAGGTTGTCTAATACTTGGGATGTATAGTTTTTCATTTTGCTGTCACACTTTGTTTCTTTTGACTGTTTTTTATGCAGTTTTACTGTGTGCAGAGAGCACTATATATGGCCTTTTTTCTGCAGTATGGTGTTTTTTTCTGATGATGAGTATAGGTCCATTTTGATTGAGAGAAAGATCAGTTTTGGTTTCAAGAAGGATGATGAATCTTTGGCCTATGAGAATTGGATCAAACATGACTGACTGACCGCATTGATGCTATCAATTGGATTCTCAAAGTTAGTCCTACTATCCATTCTCTACTGTACTTTTCATTAAATTCAATTCAGTATTGGTTAAATTCAATTCAGTATTTTATCCAGAGTAATAAGGACAAGCTTATACATGCCATGATGCCAATTGACAATTTATAACTCTATTTGGTCTTCTAGGTTTGGGAGCACTTCTTGTGTACAACACAAGTGCTTTGTCACAATAGACTTAATTTGTTATATGGATTGTAATTTAGCTATAACTTATTTTATGCAACTGTCAAAAAATAAATGAGCCCTTCAAGTGAAACTTGAAAACTGTTCTATCAGTTATTTAATACTATAACACACTGTTGATAGTTAAACATAAGTTATCCTTGATGCTTGATGATTGCTTTTTGTTAATATCATGCATTGTTAACTAGTTTCATTTGTTTCCATTTCCTGGGTCATTTTGTTGCATTCTCCTGTCAATGTCCTTAGCCACAATACTTGTCACTGCCTATTGTTCTTTCTAAAAAGGTTGCTGTTTTGGATTCTCTCAGAAACCCTGTTGCTATTCTCAATAAGTGAGTCCCCCGTTTCCTCTGCCTTTTTATTTTTATTTTTTTTATTTTTAAATATTTCAATTAGTTCAATTACCTTGTCAATGTTATAGCTCCTTTTTTTTTTTATTGTACTTTGTGTTTTTCTTCTTATGTTGTCATGTTTATAAGAAGGAGGCCATTAGTTTTTTGACTCTTGGAATGTCCGCCTCAGTAGAATAAACTTCATCTCTACAGTAGTGTCTTGCTATAGCCTTCTTCCTTCTCATGCATGATAGGTAGCTAGTTTTCTTTTGATAAAATGCTTCTTCTCTTTTTGTCTTGCCAAATAATTTAATGGACATTATACTGATCCCCCTTATGATTTTACTTAATTACATTTGATACCTGTGTTGTTTCAAAAGTTACACTCACCGCCCTTAATTTATAATACAAGAGGGTGCCAAATATAATTAAGCTAAATTGCTAAACCATGGGGGAGGTCATCTTAATTCCTAAAAAATTTAATTATCACTGAATTAACTTTACTGCAGTATGCACGACTCCTGCATTTGAAATTAGTACTTTTGTACCTCATGTTGGCTTTAATTTGGAAGAACATTGGGTAGTTTCTTTGAGAGGGGCAAGGCTAAGGATGTGTGGTGAATGCTTGGGGCTTCTAGACCACATAACATGGAAGCTTTATTTATGCTAGTTAATAGCAACCCATCAATATGCTTTTGTTTTGTTGAATTTTGTTAACAAACTTGCTTCATATTTTGTTCTAATATTTTATCTCCCTTTAATTGACATAGAAATATTGCTTCTTTAGTTTTGGCGTTGTACTCTTAGTGAAGCCAAGGAAGCATTTTCTACTCGTCACCCAAAGGGAGAACTTACCATATTGATTGAAGGGCAAGCAAATACTAAAGTTGAACCTCCATCAGACATTCAGCTTGAAAATGACCTAACAGAATTGATTGCAAGTGGTGAGAGTCTTTCCTCGGTAAGAGCTTTCTTATATTTGGATAATGAGATATAGTCTTTAAGTTACTAAAGTAGGAGGCATTCAAATTTAATGTACGTAGGAGATTGATGTAGATCAAATTATGGATATGATTGTCCATGATTTAAACAAGTCAATCTAGTGAAAACTGTCATTCTCTTCATTCTGTCTCACGCAAGCTCTGGTCTTATTTTCTAGTTTTGAATTCTAGCTAATCACATTGATTGTGGTTTCTATGTCATGAGATTCATGAAGTAAATTGTCCAATTACATCACCAAGATGTCATGATTCCTGTATGGGTTTGCATTTTCATTCTGATTTATGTTTGTTTCAACTCTTATAATTACTCATTTAGTTCAATAATATAACTTATGCTTCTTTATATTAATTTTACAGTACTTTGATGATTGCAAGTGCCCCATATACAATGAGGAGTTGTTGGACGAAGTCAAGGAAGAATGGGCTGCTTTCATGTTCGATGAAGTCCCTTAGATTATATTTAGATTTATATATATGTAGTACTTGATAATTTAGTTATATAGTAGACTTTTGTTGATGTGAACTACTACTATTAGTACACTCTCTTTTAGCAAGTTGGCATAGGTCTTTTGGTACATCTCTTGAAACTATTTTTGTAGATGTTTCCCAACTTTATGAATGAATATATATAATATATTGCTTTTGAAATTAAGATTTGAAGGAAAAATTAAGTATATGAAATTCCCATTTTGGTTATACAGGTATTGGTGGGCTATATTATATAAAATTTTGGTACCAATAAAAAAAATTTCCTCATTTATGATCCCGGTTCATGAAAAAAAAACCCCTTATTTAAGATTCCGATTCAAAAAATAAATTTCAGCAACTACGATTCCGGTTCAGTTCTATTAAAGATCCCGGTTCATTAGAATTTATGATCCCGGTTCCGTGTTTTTAAAGAACTGGAAACGTAAATTGTCCTATTTTTAATCCCGCCATATTCAATTCCGGTTCGGAACCGAGATTGAAATTGTTTCGGAACTGGGATTAAAATTGTTTTTTTGTAGTGTTTATTTATTAATAATTTATTTTTATAGTTAACCATAATCGGCTTTAGATGTATTTTTTTTTCTACAACTTTTTTTTCAGATTTAATAATTACATTATACTATCGAGGATTGGAATAGTTGTTGCTGTAAGAACTTTATGAATTTTTGTAAAATATTTAAGATGCAGCGTAGCTTTTATCTGTCGAGATATAGTAGGTTACTAATTAGGCTGGTGTTTTTGTAAATAAATGATAATTGGATACTGAAATGCTTTGAAATGGATAATAAAAGCATTGTAACTAATGGATAATAAAATATTGATCCAATCTCATCATTTTAACTCTAATAGGATTTTTTTTTTTAAAAAAACATCAGTTTAAACAATCGTTGCAAATATATGCTGAATTAAAAAAAGAGAAAAAAAAACTCCAAAAGATTCACGGGTTACTTGGAAAATATATTATTTTGAATATAAACAAAAAAAATTATATATAAAAATAAATGTTGTAGTCTCTTATTTCAAATCATTTGTAAACATCATTCAATCAATTATATAATATAAAAAGAGGATACCTGCGATTCAAAAAATGCTGAAGTGTCGCTTCAATAGCTTTTGCTCAAATTTTTGTTTTTGTAATTAATTAAAAATATTTTAAAAGATATTTCTATATATTGTGTAAAAATAAAATAAAAACAAGATTTCAGGAATCCATTAACTATTTTTTGATAATATTCAAATCTTAAATATTCAAATGATTCTAATATTAAAAAAATTATCCAAATCTAAAATGTTAAAAAAAATTGTGGATCATAACACAACTTGAAGATTTCATAATATATTTTGCAAATAAACATAAAATTAATCAGGATCGAATACCAACTATCGCAATTTTGAATATACTTTCAAGAAAAATTGATTCTGCTTTGCAAAATTTAAAATCTAATTTACAATTCAAATTACAAAATTTTAAATTCCAAAATTTGAATTTAATTTTAAAACATACTACAACTTTGAAAATTCAAAATAATTGATAAGTTTACTTGATTTGTTAGACTCAACAATTTAGTTAACAAAATAACATCTCCTTTGATTCCATTTTATCGAATATAATATTTTGAATTAAAAAAAACAACAGCAATTTGATTTCATTTTTGATAGATATGATATTTTGAATTGAAAAAACAATCTACAATTTCAAACCAATTACAAATAATATGAACTAACTTATAGTTTAACCAGTAATTAAGTTTGATTCAATCTAATAATAACAATTCTCATATAAATAAAATTATGCAATTTAGTTCAAATTGTGTATTGAATTTTTTGGTTTAAAATACTTATTATATATATATATGATGGGATGCGATCTAATATATTTGTTCATTCTCGTGCATCGCAATGGTAATCTAAACTAGTTAATGTATTTTTTAAAAGGTTGTAGATAAAAAAGAAACTCAAAAAATTGCACATGAGACCCCTTAAGTTATTTAGAAAAGAAACAATATCATCATGTCCTCTTTCTTTTCATTTATCAAATATAGAACAAAATTTCCTGCATGAAACATTTGGTAATTCATTCTCTATTTTTTTTTTATCAAATTGTCTTGCAAGTCATTGAACACTACAACATCACTGTGAAATATGCTCGATAAATACATTTAAACTAAGTGGATTCATATTGTACATCATATCAATTGAGAATGCTAAAAAAAAACACTTTAAACAAATATTTTCATATTTAACATAAAACATGACAATAAAAATGTGAATCTACAATGCTTCGTTTTACTAAAATAACTCATTTTATAATACAAATACGACAATAGGAATGTGGATCGACAAGCACAGTGACGCTGGTATGCATAAATTTTTGTTAAGTTTTATTTTGTATTTTTATTAAAAACTAAAAAAAATACCAACAAAGCCCAGCACAGTTGGTAGATAGCCGGGTTCCTTAAACATAATGTCAGGGGTTCGATCCCTGCCGTGGACATGAAAAAAGCTTTGTTGGTAGAGGCAAAATCCACTTCGATGATTTCTACGCCTTGAAGAGAGGATTAGTCTTCGGCTGAAGGATAAAAAAAAAAAAAAAAAGTGGTGGGCCATTTTGCCCAAACCGGGTCACATGACCCGGTTGCCCCCTTCTTTCCTTTTCATGCCTATGCGTAGCACCACCAGCAGTGCTTGCTTCCCCTTTTCACCGAATCAAAAAAAACCTAGCCCCAATCTTCTCCCCAAATGTCGAATTAATTTTTATTTTTCGTTCTCCTTCCTTTTCCAATTCGCGATTTCTCATCAACTTCTCCTCAAATTCTCTGCCCGAATCAAGGGAGACACCGAAAAATAGGGTTGGGTGTGGTTGTTAGTGAGCTGTCTTGCCAAGCTTAAGTTCAAACCACCCTAAGAGGTTAGTCTGATATGAATGCTTGTATTGATATCCTTGTCGAAGCTTTTTGTTTTTTTTAAAAAAAACTCCATGTGATAAATTAGAAGAAATTTTCTGAAGCATGATCCCTATGTTAAAGTGCTTTTCTATTTTAGTTGCTCTATATTTTGTGCACCTCTAATGATAATTTCTTTTCTAATTAGTTTGCATCTGTTTTGAAGTGCCTTAAACAGATTATCAATTACTAATTTCCACCCATTCATACATATTTGCTAACGATAGTGATAGGTTTAAGGCACTCATACAAAATATTGTTAGCAAATATGTATGAATGGGTGGAAATTAGTAATCGAAAATAGAGAAAGATTGACCATCTTAGCACTCATTCTTTTCAAGTGCAGAGTAGTTGAAGAAAAAAATTGACAAAGAGAAGAGAAGAGAAGGATGGATCCAAAGCTCACAGAGGTTTCTCAACTCTTCGATCGCTTTAAGGCCGCGTTTGTCAGGAATGATTATAGCAACTGTTCCAATCCCCTTTCCCAGCTCAAGGTTCCAAACAATACAAACCCTAATTTATTTATCGACCCTCTATTTCGAAACCCTTTTTTTTTTTTTTTTTTTGGTCTTGAAGTTCAATTCAGTTGCTTGTTGAAAAATTTGAATTTGAATTTTGCATTGTGGGAAGTAAAGTTTTAATTTTTGTTAGGTTAGTACGATGATCAAGAAGTTATGATATGTATATAGTGGTTGCGGTTTAGGAAGATATGTGCTTTTAAAATTGAGGGTTTTGTCTAGGTTGCTATAGTTTGAGATGGTTATAGCAATGATGCGTCATAGGCCTAATTTTTTTTTGATACCTAGAACCTGGGATCCATCCGGCCACATTGGACCTGGCGGCTGGCGAGTCTTGCCAAACTGGGGGAGTATCTACCCAGCCACTTGAGCGCTCCCCTCGTAAATCAAAACATGTCCAGCTTAGCCAGGGATCCAACACAGAACCTTAGGCTCCTTTATGTTCACCCTTTACCAACTGGGCCTAAGGCCTAATTTTATTTATGAGATGTTTGTTTAGTTGTTAAAGAACTAAGTAGAGGTGATTTTAGTCTTTTATTTTACAATTTATTGGTTTAATAATTTATTGGTCTTTATATATAATACTGCGAGCAGCTCGAATTCATGGGTATTATTTATATAGTCTACAAGATGGTGGTACTTTGCAAGGTTTTAAATTGCTTCTTTTTCGGGTACATATTTGTAGCTGGTGGATTTTTGCTGTTTGGTAGTGATCTTGTTTACTTGCAGGTGTTACTGACAGGGTTCAGAAGCCTTCCGCCGTTGTTTGAAGATACACCTAATGCAGTTCATGAATTAACAATAGCAAGTAACGTTCTTCACTTCAATTGGTTACTCTGTTTTGTTTTGTTTTTTCCCCTCCTCTTTTCTTTGTTCATTTTTCTATGATCATTGCTAAGCTTACTTATTGAAGTACTAGTAGCATATCTTCTTCATCAACTACAGTACTAGTGAATCTTAAATTTGGTTGATAACTTGATGTTGTAAAGGAAATTTTTATGCATTGGATTGATAATAAGCTCTGTCATTGAAATTTGAATTTATATTCCATGTCTGTGGTCACAGACTCACTGTAGACAGTGTCAAGTACATCCGAAACTCAATAATCGTATTTGCTCTTCCAGCTATGGTTGCAAGATAACTTTGCTATGAAGTTCATGGTTTTTTGTGGTGAACTTTACTATTTTTTTTGTTGGTGAGCGATGAAGTTCATTGTTTGTTGTGGTCGAAGTACAAGTTTACCTTTATTTTAATTCATGACAGATGGTAATGTAGTTTACTATATACCTGGAGTAAGAGAAGAGTATAATGTTTATATGGAAGTATGGTACTGCTACAAGTCCTATGGTTGAGATCTTTTTTCCTGCTGGTTTTTTTGAAACTTTCAGGGGATATATACGAACATGCTGTTGTTCTTAGCGTGAAACTTGAGGATCAAGATGCATTTGAGAGGGATTTTTTCCAGCTTAAACCTTACTACACAGATGCCTGGTAACTAATTCCCCCGCCCCCTCTTTTTGTAAAAAATCTGTTTCGGGGACAGTTGAATCTTTGTAGAAGACGATCGAAATTTCCTGGTCATTTGTTTAACATAAACATGTATAGTGTAGCCCAAGAAATTTAAAAATAGTGTCTGTATTGTAGTGGGATGTTATGTGCAATTCTTTTAATTGTCGAATTCTTGTTTTTCATGTGGGTTTTCCTTTGCTGCAGCAATCGTCTTCCACCATCTCCTCAGGAGTACCCAATACTAGGTCTCAACTTGTTGAGACTACTTGTGCAAAACAGAATTGCCGAATTCCATACTGAGTTGGAATTGCTTTCATCTACTGCTCTTGAAAATCCTTGTATTAAGCATGCCGTGGAGTTGGAGCAATCTTTTATGGAAGGGGCTTACAATCGTGTCTTGAGTGCTCGACAGACAGTGCCACATGATACATATGTTTATTTCATGGATCTTTTGGCAAAGACTGTGAGGTAATAATTTACCCCTAATAGCCTAGCTGATGATTGGAGTCTAATTATAAAGGAAAATGTAACTCCTACTCCTTGTATTTAGGTGTAGGAGGTGCAGTGAAGAGAGATGGGAAGAGAGAAGAGAGAAATGATTGATGGTTAGATGTGATAAGAAGAAAGAGAAAGAAAGAAAAACAAGGTGTAGATGAGAGTGTAGAAGAAAAAGTTGTAAGAGTATCATTACTCAATTATAAATTACCAATAAGGGTTGGGTGTGGTTGTTAGTGAGCTGCCTTGCCAAGCTTAAGTTCAAACCACCCTAAGGGGTTAGTCTGATATGAATGCTTGTATTGATATCCTTGTCGAAGCTTTTTGTTTTGTTTTTTTTTAAAAAAAAAACTCCATGTGATAAATTAGAAGAAATTTGAAATCCAGCTAGACATCTTTACTTCTGAATTAGGGCTTGGTTGGCTGTTTTTTATTTTTAGTCCGCTGAACTGATTTTACTTCTATGGTATTGCTATGAAAATCCGTGATTGTTTATATTCTCGTTGTAGGTTTATTCAATTTGCCTCCTGCTATGGCAAATTTTCTGAAGCATGATCCCTATGTTAAAGTGCTTTTCTGTTTTAGTTGCTCTATATTTTGTGCACCTCTAATGATAATTTCTTTTCTAATTAGTTTGCATCTGTTTTGAATTATTATTATTCAGAGATGAAATAGCAGGGTGCAGTGAGAAAGCTTATGACTATCTTTCACTTAAGGATGCTAAGCAAATGTTGCTGTACTCCTCAGACCAAGATCTTTTGGAATATATTAAAGAGGTAAGCAATGCTTTTTCTTTTTCTTTTTTTTTTTTTGAATAAGAAAGAGGTGAACAATGTTGTGACTTGTGACTCACCTATTTAGCTAAATGTATTCATTAATTTTGACATGGCATTTTATTTGATTTGATGTTTGCGTGTGTGTGGTTACGGAATTCATTTTTTTTCCTTCTTAGTAAAGAGTATATTACTAATACTCCCTCTGATCCAAAAGTCTTGACCATATATCTTTTTCCTCTTGATTCATGTATCGTGCCTGTTTACAAACCCAATACATAGTTATTCTATTTTTTCCAACTACACCCTTATTCATAACTACCTCTTTTTCACCTCCAATCTTTTCCTCTCTCATCTCTAGTCTCTCCTCAATAGTTAATGATTACAAATTGGTATTTTAGTTAAATTACCCACAATTCTTACATTATTTAACCATTTTTTAAAACTCATGCGCCTTCCATATGATCAAAGACTTTTGGATCGGAGGGAGTCTTTTGTTTACAAAATGGAAAACTCTTTTTATCTTGCTGTACAGTTTTGTTTGTGTTCTAAATATATTATCAATTGATTTCAGGAGCATCCTGAGTGGGAGATTAAGAATGGTTGTGTCTTTTTCCAAAAGGCAAAAGAATCTGCTCCTTGCAAAGAAATACCCTCTCTGCAACTCATCAACCAGACCCTAAGTTATGCAAGGGAGTTGGAGAGGATTGTCTGAATTTAAAAAAAAAAAAATTGCAATGCTTGTGTGTTTCCGAAGTATTCAGGTGTCTGGATGTTAATTGCTAATATTGTCTTTTGAATTTTGTATTTTTTTCCTTATTCCATGTGGATCTATAAAGTTGTTCACCTCTGTATTTTGGTCATCTAGGTGGCTGTATTATTTCTTGGTGTACTTTTCTTTCAATTCTGCTCCGGAAAAGAAAAAAATCATTCATACTTCTGACTTTTCTATGTTGATGATTAGATTATTGATGCTGCTGTAGTTTAAATTTAGAAATTCAATTCCATTGATAGGCTAATATTCAAATTATAGGGATAGGGATATCAAATTTTGGGAGCCTTATAAATTTTATTATGGCTGTGCACTGCACCCGTGTTTGCCTGAAAGGTGTGAACTGTTAGGCAAATTACAGCTAATAATTTCATCTAGTTACTAAACAGTGATTAAACAGTGATTTGGCAAATATGTTGAGCGTTTTTGAAGTTTAATACGGTAAATGATGTAGTTTAGTTGGCTGTAACCCTTTGTTTGGTTGGGGTGATTTTGGGGAAGGGATTTTGGGAAAAGAGAAAATAGGGAGAAAACAGTTTTCTCTCTGTTTGGTTGAGGAGAGAAAATGAGGGAGGAATAAAAATGTGGTGGGTCCTATGAGTAAAAGTTTTCTCTCCTCCAGAGAAGAAAGAATGGAGAGAAAACTGAGATTGACACGTAAAATTTTTCATCTGTCCTTCACTTATTCACTTTGACTTTTTTAATTTTTTTATTAGAAAAATAAACCATTTTTATTTCAATTGTTTTTTTTTAATATTTTGGACTCGAAATTTTTATTAAACAAAAAATAATTGAAGTAAATTTTTTTTTTGTTATTTTAAATATACATACATGTGAAAAAGAAAAAAATATATTTATTTATATTTTGTAAAATAAGGGTGTAGTTGTCTTTTGACAAATTTATTATTTTATCTCTTTCCACTTTTCTCTCAAACCAAACGAAAGGAAAGAAAACTTAACTTTTCTCTCTTCCCTATTTCTTCACATTTTCTCTCATATCAAACATTCACAAACTCTACTCATTTTCTTCCTATAATCTCTCTTCCCTACTTCTTTCTTTCCTATTTCTCTCTTCTCATTTTCTCTCGTGCAATCAAACAGCATAAGTCTCTCACACTCTAATTCCAAAGCAATGTAGAAGGATTGAGTGGAATAATATAGTCTATATTCTATATAATATTACATTAGCAAAGATTCCCTCCATTTACTCCACCCCCTAATTTTTATCCCGCCCTTTTAACTCTCATGTGGACCCTCATATTTTGCCTTTAACACAGGAGTAACACAGGAGCCAAAAATTGGCTTCGACCCTTACCTCTTCTCACTCTCAGCTCATCTTTCATTCCCTCACTGCTTTGTCAGCCAAAATTGAGCTTCTCCCATAAGCTTCCGCCCAAACTCATCTCTACTTCAAAGCTTCCTAGAGAAGCCTTATATTTCTATTCACTCCTTTTACATTTTTTTTTCTCTTTCCAGCCTAACCACGCGTTTCCCATCCCTTTCTCACTTTCTCTTTCTCTTCTTCACTCTACTGGCTCAAAATACTCCCTATTTCTATCAGAAGCTTTCCTTTCCCTCTTCTTTTTCAACTTTTTGGTTTTCTCTCTTTCATTTCTATTTTCTGTCTCTCTCTCTCTCTCCTTTCTATTTTCTCCTAATTATTATATTTAATTTCAAATTTGTCTTTTGCATTTCTCTCCAGAGAGTTGATAGAAATTGTGTTTTGCATTTGTGTTTTGCATTTCTTTGTTCTTCAACGACCAAAGAGAGTAGGAGAAGAAGAAGATGATTGGGTATTGCTCTCAATCTTAAGGTAACTTCTTCAGTTTTTTCCCATATCAACTCCCTCTTTTTCTCTATTTTTCTGTTTCATTTCACTTTTTCTCTTTGTCATATTAAAAAACGATTTTTTTTTCTAATGTGGTTAAATATTTGAACTGGAGTGGCAACAGTTAGAACAGAGTTGTTGGTGGCAGCGATGTGAGCAATCGTTGACGGGAGGCACCAGATCTGGAATGGTAGGTAGGGCTCTCTATTCTCCAATTTTTTTTTAAATGATTGACTTTTGAAATTAGGTTTTGGTTTTCTCAAACGTTAATCTTTTGAAATTTGGTGTGTTTGTAACTTATTGAATTCCTTTTGTGCATTTTCTATGTTCTGCACAGGTGCTATGTTCTTTTAAATTTTTTTAATGTTGGTTCATAATGCCATGCACACCACATGTTTGATAAAAATCCTTTACAAAGTGTATGCTACCAATATTGCTATCTATGGTGCAACAAGCTTTTAATGTTGGTTCCTTTAATCCTTTCATGTTAAAGTTTCCTCTTTTATGTTAAAGTCTCAATTGTGATTTGCTTAAACATGTAGAAGAAAGGGTCCTTTTATAGCACCGTGTATGAGAAATATTCAAAACAAAATTTTTCCCCTTTCATTATTTATTTTCACAATTCTTTTTTCTCCTTTTCCAATTTTTAATTTATTAGTTCAATTTAATATTGAAGGGAGGATAGCTAGAAAGTATTGTTCATGCCTCCTGAAAGTATGATCCTAACAACAACATAGCACTTTTGGAATCATATAAGGTATAGCAACTAGCTGAAAGTATGTATTTTGTTTTCTTCGTAAAGTTATCATTTTGTTTAAGGGTTGGAACTCAAGAATGATAAGCATTTCACACTTTAATATCACAAAGAAGAAGGGTGATAGGTGTTACAACATGTAGTTTCTGGTTTTACTAGAGTTTGATACCCAACAGTTGTTCAAAAGGAAACAAGAGAAAATCCTTTACCCTTTTTATTTTCTCAGCCTACCTTTTAAACAATGAATAGCTCTCTATGTATCAGTTATTTAATAGTTAATAACAAGTAACAACATAAAAAATAGTTATGTGATTCAACCAGTTGTGTGGTTCTGATTGTGTTGTTGTATTCTTGTCGCCCCTTAATATTTACCAAAACATCATACTACTGCTGTATTACAAGCATCTGTAATGTGCTAAATTTGTTACTCCTAGATGGTAAATTGTGGATCTTAATATGCCTTTAGGTTTCATATGTTGTTGCTTTAAAGTTGTTTATGTGAATTTGGTTCTATATTATTAACTATTTCATTTTGCAGAAATTTATAAAGTGAGAATGAGATCTTAATATTTGTTATACCATTTCTATTATGAATTTCTTATGTTATTCAATTGGAATGAAATTTGCTTCTCCTTTTACAATGTGAAATTGCAGGATATCAAAAGAAGACTTTTTGCTGTGAAAAGATGAAAAGAAGCAGAAACAACACCAACAATTCTCTCCAATCAAAGATATTTGTCTTCTTCGTTATATAATTATTAAGAAATTTTTTCTTGAGAAATGAGGCAGTTTCTGTGTTTCAGGTTTAAGCTTGTGTTTAGTGAGTCATTGAACCCTTGATTTAGTTAGTGACTTTTAATTTCTTTTACTTTCAAGTTTTATGTTTTTTAGTACTCCTGCTTTTTTTTTTTTTGTTTCTTTGCAAACTCTTTTTTGGTAAGAGCCTAGGGTATGCCTCCAATGTCCCTTGAAAACACTTTCTTGTCTTTCTCTTTTCAAATAAAAATAAATATTGAAAAAAAGGCTGAATTTTAAGAGTAAAATAATTGTTCAACTATCCATGGTTATTTTTTATATTAGATTCCCAAAAGTCTTTGATTCTGATTGTTTTTTTAATTATATTTTTATTTTTTTTCCCCGTGTTTGCAATTTCAGTTCCTTAATTCCTGAAAATGTTGAAGTTTGATAGTTAAAAGGTTTTTGCTTGCAGTAATATTTGGTTGTGGTTGCTGATTCAGGATTCGATGGAGCTTAAAAATTGCCTCTCAAGTGTTTTGCTGCTCACTGTTGCTATGCTAACCACTGCATTAGGTAAGTTATGTTCATTGGTGATTGGACTCTTTCTACTTTCATTTTGTTGCTGCTTTATGCTTTTGCACATGCTTTTGCAATTTGCTAACTGTAAAGTCATTTGCCACTCAAGCTGGGTGTTGAGCTTCTTATGTTGGCATGTCCATTTAGTAAACATAAAAAAAAGATTATGCTTTTTCTTGAATTGTTTCAATTAGTTTGATAGTTACTCTCAAAGACTTTAAATTCAAAAGATTTGCTTTCCTTCCTTAAAGTTAAAGTAATGACTATATGTCTGGTACAATTTTCTGCTTATTTATCTTGATATCATGTCCCTGATAAGGGATCTTCATGTATGGAAGGTGATGGAATGTCTATTATTGTTTTTGAGTTGATGCTGGATCACATTTTGGAATTTGTAGGTGCATTTGTGGGGGTTAACATTGGCACTGATGTTTGTGAGTTGCCGTCTTCATAAAAAATGGTTGATATTCTAAAAGCTCATCAAATTACTCATGTGCGTCTGTATGATGCCAATGTGCAATTACTTAAGGCCCTTTCAAACACTGGAATCGAAGTAATTGTTGGTTAGAAAAAAAATTGTCGAGTTAAGGCCCTTTCTAACCCTCCAAATTTAAATCCTTGATACATTGTGGAAATAAAAGTTAAAAGTGATTTAATGGTCATATAGATAAAATTTTCGTGCTTAATTTTATCAAATCATGTTTATCAACCTTTCTTTACGAAAATAATTTATCGATTTCGTATTTCTCCCGTGCGTGGCACGGGGTTGGGACCTAGTATTTATAAATCCTCCTGGGAATTCTACATCCTTATACTGATTTCCTGCCTAATCACCCTATTATGACCCTATTAAAGTCACATCATGCCAAGAGATCATGACACGATTTACAAGTGTAACATTGCACTTGATATCTCTTGAAAAATGAAAGGTTTAGTTGAGTGCATTTAATTTTTTCAAATTCATAGAAAAATTGATTACTTTAGAAAACTTGCATTGGGAATAAAACAAAAATTAAATATTACAACCACTTTGTAGGGATATTTTAAGAATGATTGTATTGAAAATAGAAAATTTATTAATTTTTGCTTATATTTAAGATCGAGGATGTCTTTTTTTGCTTATAAATGAACTCTCTCCGGTCTCATTTTAAAGCAAAAATAATTAACTTAACACCTATTAAGAAAATTAGTTGAATTTATTTAATTTTTTTAAATTCATAAAAAAAAATTATTTTAGTAAATTTACATTGGGAATAAAACAAAAATTAAATAATTCAACCATTTTATAAGGATATTTTAAGAATGATTATGTTGGAAATAAAAAGTTAGTTAGTTAATTTTTGTTTATATTTAAGAATATTAGTGAAATGTCTTTATTTTTCCTTATAATCGAGATCGGAGCGAATATACTCTCATTCCATATAGAAAGGAGCTAATACATTTCAGAATACATAGTTATTTTTTTAGGCAAATATTGTTTCTATGAATCAAAGTTTGATTTTTATCTTATATGATAAATAAGAAAATTTAGTGATATGATATACTCCTCTGGTTTAGAATATAAGAAAAAAAATAAAATTATAATTATTAATAAGGAAGTTAATTGATTGTATTTAATTTTTCTAAATTTAAATTTATGAAAATTAAAGGTATTTTGAGAAAGTAGTATTGAGAATGAAACAAAAATTAAATGAGATAACAATTTTCAAAGTATGTTTTAGAAAAGTAGTATTGAGAATGAAACAAAATTTAAGAAAATGAATTACTTTTACTTATATATTAAACTAAAAGAAATATTAGGATGTAACGGTCCGGTCCGGTCTTTATTGGACTTTAGGGATTGGACCGATTAAATTAATGTGATTCGGTTCGGTCCGGTCCAGAAGTTTTTCATATGCAAAAACTGGATCGGATTGGACCGTTTCGGTTCGGTCCGGTCCGGTCCGGTCTATTTAGACCATAATAAAAATAAAATTAAAAACCTGTATCATTCTCGTTGGATGCAAAATTGGTGATGAGAAATAGATCCAGTAATAAAGCATCATTCTCACTGCAACATTTAGTAACATAATGAAACAAATCCCTCATGCATCCACAACAGTAAGTCTGAAACAAATCCCTCATGCATCCACAACAGTAAGTCTAAAACAAATCACTCAACAGCACTTGGACTGGAAGCGACGCAACAAAGCGGCACTGCTTAGGCGACAGCGAGCGACGATAGCAAGCGGCGACAGCGAAGTGGCAACAGCGAGCGGCGACAGCAAAGCGGTTAGCGGCGTGAAAGATAGAGGGAGAGGGACATCTAGCGACGGGAGAGATAGAGAAAGGGACAACTAGCGGCGTGAGAGAGAGAGAGAGGGGGTAGGTTATGAGAACTTCATTTTATGTGGCTTTGTGTGTTGACCTGTTGGAAATGTGACAGGGGTTTTATCTAAAGTGGGCCTTATCAAAATTCGATTTAAAACATAACAAGCCGTATTGACGGCATCGGCCCAAAAATATTGAGGCACTTGAGAATCATTTAGCATGGTTCTAGCAAGTTCCTCTAGCACTCTATTTTTCCGCTCTACCACTCCATTTTGTTCCGGAGTTCTTGGTGCGGAGAATTGGTGCTCAAAACCATTTTTAGCACAAAAATTATCAAATTTGTGGTTTTCAAATTCACCACCATGATCGATACGAATAATAATTACTTTTTGATTCACTTGGTTTTGCACAAGTTTAACATAATGTTTAAAAGATTTGTAGGTCTCACTCTTTGTAGTTAAAAATAAAGTCCAAGTAAACCTAGAGAAGTCATCAACAATCACCAAGGCATAATAGTTGCCACCAAAGCTTTTTACTTGTGATGGTCCAAACAAATCCATATGAAGCATTTCTAATGGCCTTGATGTGGACATCACCATTTTTGATCCAAATGTGTTTTTGGTTTGTTTGCACTTCTTGCATGGAGAACAAACACCTTCAATAGACAAAATTTAGCTTTGGTAAACCAACTACTATTTCTTTAGATTGTAATTTCTTCAATTGGTTTACATTAATATGAGCGGTCCTACGATGCCATAACCAAATGTCACTTTCTTTGCTCACTAAACAAGTAGAGACCAAAGAAGTAACTTTGTTTAAATCAACTAAGTAAGTATTATTTGATCTTTTGCCAACAAATTTGATAGATTCATCTTTGTCACTTTTGATGAGGCAATGAGTAGAGGTAAATAATACATGATTACCAATATCGCATAATTGACTTATGCTCAAGAGTTTATGTTCTAATCCTTGAACATAAAGCACATTATCAATAATCAAGTTTGAAGAGTTACCGATTTTACCAATACCAAGAATTTTGCCTGTGTTGTTGTCCCCATAAATGACATAACCCTTCTCTTTTGGAGTAAGCTCAATGAAATGCCGCTTATCTCCCGTCATGTGCCTTGAACATCCACTATCTAGATACCAGAATTCCTTTCCCATTCGGAGGCACACCTACAAAATGCAATTACTTGTTCATTTTGGGTACCCAAATTATGGTGGGTCCCTTAGGGTTAGTATTGGGACTTTATCCCTTTTTAATCCACATATAAGTGTCCTTTTTCATTTCAAATTTCTTAATATGACACTCAATGTTGATATGTCCAAGCTTTCCACAATAAGTACAAGTTGGCTTCTTTGATGAAATCTTTTTAAAGAATGAGCTAACCACCTTGTACTTTTTGTTCTTTTTATGAACATATCCTAAACCAGTTTTATTATGGTTATTCCTTTGAGAGTTCAATAACCGGTTGAGGTTTCTATCACTATGTGAGATTGTAAGTTTGTTTTTCAACTCTTTCACTTCCTTTTGAAGTTCATCACATTTCCCACATTTAGTGATAATTTCCTCATGATTTGCATAATCACTTTGATTACTAGAATTAATAAGCTCTAAGGATTCATTTTGAAGTTTCAACTCATTTAGAGATTTTTGCAATTCAACAATTTCTTGTTGATACTCCAAAATTTTCTTTCCTTTTTCCTTATTAATTTTAGCAAGCCTTCTAAATTGAATTAACATTTCATTATAGGCTTCTTGCAAATCATCATAAGAAATGGAGTTTGAAGAAGAGCAAGAAGAACTTGAAGTTACCTCATCATCACTTTCACTAATTTCATTTTTAGCTCTTGATGAGGCCTCATTGTTGTTCTTAGCCATGAGACAAAGTTTTGCATTTTCATCATCGGAGCTACTTGAGGAAGATTCATTATTCTTCTCCAGTGCATCCCAAACAATGTATGCTCTCTTCCCTTTGGCCTCTTGGGTCTTCTTGTCATTCTTCTTCAAGAATGTGGCATATTCCATTTTAATGTGACCAATGCCACCACATTCATGACATTTTACTCCATCATTGGTACTTTTATCTCTTAGTTTGGAGTCTTTGGTTCTCTTCATTTTTGATGGGAAACTACTTTTCTTTCCCTTGAAAAATTTGTTGAATCTTTTTACAAACATCCCAAACTCTTCTTGATTGGGTTCACTATCGGAATCTTCACTTGTAGAGAATTCTTCAACTTATTTTGTGACTTTGGTTGAAGCTTTGAGAGAAATGCCCTTTTTCTTCTTGTCGGACTCCTCATTGGTGTTAAGTCTTGATAGCTCCATTTCATGTTCTTGAAGTTTGCCAAACAAAGTGGCTAACTCCATTTTGTCTAAGTCCTTGGATTCCACGATGGCCGTTACTTTGGGTTCCCATCTCCTATCAAGACATCTCAAAACTTTGTTAGTAGTTTCACCATCATGAAAAGTTTTTCCTAAACCAATCAAATGATTAATTATGTGAGTGAAGCGCTTTTGAAAGTCATTAATGGACTCATTTGGAAGCATGCGAAATAATTCATATTCATGAGTTAAGGTGTTTAATCTAGCACGTCTTACTTCGCTTGTTCCCTCATGAGTAACTTGCAAAATATCCCACATTTCCTTAGAAGATTTACATTGGGAAACACGAAAAAATTCATCATGAGACAAAGCGGAAGTGATGATGTTTTTGCCTTTTAAATCATATGATACTCTCTTCTTGTCATTATCACTCCAACTAGCTCTTGGAATAATTACGGTTTCATCATTTATCATTCTCTTGGGGATATGAGGGCCATTCTCAATAGCATCCCAAATATCCATATCAATTGCTTCAATAAAGATTTTCATTTTGACTTTCCAATAAGCAAACCCTTCACCTTTGAATAGTGGAGGGCGGTTTATTGAAGAGCCTTCTCCTCCGAAGGGATTGCTTGAGCCCATAGTTTCCAAAAGGATCTTTTTCGAAAAAGTTGTTACACTCGATCTTTCGACCGAGCTTTGATACCACTTGTTGGAAACCAACAAGCGAGCTTAGCAATTACTAGAGGGGGGTGAATAGTAATATGAAGCAGCAATGCCAAATATTTCGAATGATATTAAAAGAATTGAACAGAATCTGATTTTTCTGGAAATAGCTCGAAATACTCGAGTCTTTCTGGAAGAACTCGAGTGTTTCAGGATGAACCACTCGAGTCTTTTATGATCCACTCGAGTCTTTGAGCACGAACAACTCGAGTCTTCAGAGAAATACTCGAGTCTTTCGTACAGAGTTGCACTAAACCAGTTCTGAAAAATCAGCAACTCACTTCTAATTAATCCAATGCAGATCAGAGACTTATCTAACAGAATAGTAAGCAATTAAGATAAATTATAACAACTAGGGGTGTTCAAAACCGAACAGGTCCAATTAAAAACCGCAAACCGGTCCAAAAAAACCAAAAACCGAAAAAATCGCATTTATTGGTTTTTTTTGGACTCATTCTCTGAGAACCGATCCATTCGGTTCGGTTTTCGGTTTCAGTTGAAAAACCGAACCGAACCGAACCGAACCGATTCATGCCTACATGAAAGTATGGAACGCTGCGTTTTATTTTATACTTGTGCAATGTGCAGTACTAATTTCAGACCTAATTTCAGATTTTCAATCCACACTCCACACATTCACTTCTCCACAGTCCACACATTTTCTCCACCACAAACTCCGCTGCCGCCGCTCCTCCACCAGACCACCACCGATCGATCGCTCCTCCCCTCGCTGGCCGCTGCTCCTCCTGGCTCCTGCAACCTCTACGACTCGTCGCTGTCAGCCTGTCACCGCCGAACCCGCGCTGAAGTCGTCGCCGTCTCCGTTGCCGACGCCGTCGCTGCTCCTGCTAGCCTAGGAAGCTTCATCCCTCGCTGCTCCTGCTACTTCAGTGGAGGTAATTTCAACACCCATTTCACTAATTTTTTTTATATTATTCATATTTAATAAGATCTTAATATTCATGTAAAAAATAAAAAAAAAGGAGCCAGGAAGGATAAAAAAAAAAGACAAATAATTTTGTTCAATAAAAAATAAACATGAAACTCGTACGTCCTCTGTCCTCATGCATAGGTCCGAACTCAAACTGAAATAATAGCTTCATTTTTTTCCTTCTATATCTATGATTAACGATAGTAATTAAATATTGAATGACATTATAGAAATTGTTTTGCTAGTTTAGACAAAAGTGTGACTCAAAAGTGTGTTACCATTAGTTTGTGTGTTAGTAAGATTCCTTTTATGCAGGGGATGATGCAGTGAAAAGGAGAAAGAAAATAAATACTAGTTTAATATTAGTTTTGATTTATAGATTTGTTTTTGCCTTTTATAGTTTAATATTAGTTTTGATTTATAGATTAGTTTTGATTTATAGATTAATATTAGTAAGATTCCTTTTATACTAGTTTTATTGGTTCTGATTTGTGGTGTTTCATTGTTTTGCAGACCGGAAACAATCAAACAAATGAGAACATAGTTTCAAATGTTGATTCCAACAAGTCATCCACTGAATCAGTCAAGGAGGGTCAAAATAATGTCAATGAAGAGGAAGCTTCCAAGGTTGTCAAGAAAAGGAAAATTGAATCCAAGGCCAATGATTCCACTTCTGAAAATGAAGGTAAATCTTCTAGACAAAGATCTTGGACTTGGGATCATTTTACAAAGAATAATGATCAATCAAATCCTAGAGCCAAATGTAATTGGTGTGGGAAAACCTATGCATGTGACTCACATAGAAATGGTACTAAAAATCTTTCTAATCATTTAGAACAACGATGTAAGAAGTTTCCTAGAGAACGTTTTGATGCTACTCAAAAAACACTTTCCCTTCAACCATTAAAAAAGGAAGAAGGGAAAGGAACCGATAGTTCTCTTGTTGGTATCGGCTTTGATGCAGATGCTTGTAGAAAAGCTCTAGCTAGGATGATAATTGTAGACGAGCTACCTTTTAAGTTTGTTGAGGGGGAGGGATTTCGCTACTTCATGAGTATTGTGCAGCCTAGACTTTCAATTCCAAGTAGGATCACAATTGCTAGGGAATGTTAGGGCCTTTACACTGCTGAGAAACATAAAGTGAAAAGCATTTTTTCAAAATCCAGTCAAGGCGTGTGCCTAACTACCGACTGTTGGACTTCGGTTCAAAATTTGAATTACCTTTGTCTTACTGCGCATTTTATTGATAATGATTGGAAGTTGCATAAATGGATTCTTAATTTTTGTCCAATTGAGGATCACAAAGGAAAGACAATTGGTAAAAAATTTGAAAAATGTTTGGAGAGTTGGTTGATAGGTAGAGTTTTTACCATCACAGTTGACAATGCGTCCTCAAATGATGTTGCTATTGCTTATTTAAAAGATAGAATGGAGGATTGGAATTCACATCCCCTAAAAGGAGAGCATATGCATGTGAGGTGTTGCGCACATATCATCAATCTCGTGGTTGGTGATGTGTTGAAGGACTTGCATGAGTCAATCAACAAAATTAGGAGTGCGGTTAGACATGTTCGTGCATCTCCGAGTCGAATGGATAGGTTTAAAAAATATTGCAAGGAAGCTAGAATACAAGACGAGTCAACTGTGCAATTGGATGTTCCCACTAGGTGGAACTCCACTTATATTATGCTTGAAAGTGCATTGAAGTTTCAGAAGGGATTTAAAAGATTGAGTGAGAAAAATGATGAATTTAAAAATATGCCTAGTGGGATCCCGGAGAGTGTTGATTGGGAAAATGCTAAATGCTTTGTTAAATTTCTGAAAATTTTTTATGATATCACCAAGAAGATGTCGGGTTCAACTTACATGACTTCTTCTCTTTATTTCAATGAGCATTGTGTGATCATGTTGACATTGGACAAATGGATTGCAAGTCATGACCCATTGCTTAGTACTATGGCTGTAAAAATGAAAGCAAAGTATGTTAAGTATTGGGGGAACACTGAAAAGATGAATGTCATGATCTTTATTGCTATCATACTTGATCCTCAAAACAAGTTTCATTTTGTTAAGTGGGGTTTAGAGAAGATTTATGAGAGCCACGAAGCAGAATTTTTAATTGAAAAGATAAAGATCAAATTATATGGAATGTATGATAGGTACAAGTTATTCCTTGGTGAAGGTGAAGAAAATTCTGGACAGCATTCCCATGAAATGGCAAATTTAAATCCCGATGCAAATGTTGAAATTTCTGTTGCTATGGAGTTTGAGAAGGACATGAGTCTTAATGAGACAATGAGTAAAAATGAAGTAGATTTGTATCTCATGGAGGCTAGAGAGAAAAAAAGTCCTACTTTTGACATCTTGAATTGGTGGAAGGTAAACTCCACCAAATATCCAGTACTTGCTCAAATAGCTAGGGATGTATTGGCCATGTCTGTGTCTACAGTTGCTTCAGAGTCTGCTTTTAGTACAGGAGGTAGAGTCCTTAATTGTTATAGGAGCTCTCTTTCACCAAAGACAGTTGAAGCCTTGGTTTGTTCACAAAATTGGTTTCGCTCGGCCTCAGTTGCAACGGATGTTGAAGAGCTCTTGGAGGACTTGGAAAAACTTGAGAAAGGTAATTTTATTTTTGTATATCATCATCTATTTTTCTTTTTCAGTTTATAAATATTATATCTCATTCCATTTTTTTTAGACCTTGACCCAATTCCACAACTAAATGAAGATGATTGCAGTTCAGAATCTGATTAGTCTTCTAGTTGCAGCCTTCGTTGTTGGTATGACATTGTTCATACTCATTATAACTTCTTTTTTCTTTTCATTCTTTAGTATTTAAGATTTCTTATCCCATTTTTTGGTTTTTTTTCTAGGTGTGCAAGCTGTGCAAATTATGATGGACATGAAGGCAGATGCATTATTGTAATATTGTTATGAAATATCTTGGGCTATTAGACTTTATTTTAAATAGCCATTTGTTAGTGTATCACTAAATTTCTCATTGTTCAAGTTTGTAACTTTGTAATGCATTGGCTCGTATTGCACTTTTTAGACTTGTATGTGCATTATTGTTAGACTTTTATTGGAGTATTGCATTGTTCAAGTAGCTGATTCAAGTATTGCACTATTGTTAGACTTGTATTTGACTATTTGTTGTGGATTAAATATTAATGTGTGCCACACTGCCATTGTACAGTGTAGCCAATGCACATGAATTATAATATTAATGTGTGCCACATTGCCACTGTACAGTGTAAGGGATTAAATATTGATTCAAAACAGGGGAAAAAAAGAAATTTGAAACCGATCCAAACCGGACCGAACCGCAAGGTTTTTTTTGGATTGGATCTAAATGGATTGCTTAATATAATGGATCGATCCAAACCGAACCGCACGTATATTTTGTAATCGGTTCGGATCATATTTTGCCTCAAAACCGAACCGAACCGATCCGCGAACACCCCTAATAAGAACCTTAACAACACTTAATTGCCATGAAATTGCTACCCAATTAGATAAACCCTTTTCCTTGACAAGCTTTAGTTTGTTTAAGCAAGAATAAGAATGAAAGCAATAAATCAACACACAAACAATTTTATCCTGGTTCACTCTTAATCAATGAGCTACATCCAGTCCTTCTAACCACTTTAGGAGATTTTCTATAAATCAAATTGTGAGAAATTACAAAGGATTAATTGAGATAGCCTCACTCAACCTAACCCTTCAAGAGTGTACCAAACTCTTGAATTCTACCCCAATTTGATTCCGGTGATGAAGACTCTTCCAAAGCTTCCTTGAACACCCTTCAAGAAGCTCCACCGGGCTAAGAACTTCTTAGTCTTAGTGCTTGAGAACTCTCAAGAATCCAATGCCCTAAGTCTCACCTAGGGTTTGCTTGGGAACAATCCAAGACTTAAAGCAACAAGTTAGTTTGTATGTGTATTACGAATTTCACAATCAATTCGCACAATTAAGCACAGCTCAATGAAAATTAAGACCTAAACTCAACCTAAGAGGAAAATGACAATATGAGAGCTAAGTTGAGTTTTGAGAGATTAACACTTGAGAAGAAGATTGGAGTATGCTTGTTGTATCTTGTACATGCCCACAGTGTGCAACTTATAGGAGAAGAAGATTAGAGAGGCCCCAAAATGCACTTAGTATCATTTTGAGCCCTTCCAACGACTTTATTTTTTGCTGACTGTGCCGAAAGACTCGAGTCTTTTGGCCAGGCTGGAAAAGATCCGTTGCATGTACAAGACCAACGGTTATATTTGCTGATCTGACACCAACACTCGAGTCTTTTTTAGAATACTCAAGTGGAAACTCGAGTCTTCATCAAAACACTCGAGTGTTTCGACAAAAGATGGTAAAAATTGATTTTTCCCTTTTTGTTTTTCTTCTCAAGTATTAATTCAAGTTAATCTCAACCTAATGACCGTATTAGTTATTTTACCCTTTAGAAGAGATTAACTAATTCTACCCACTCTCAACATAAATAATAAATTACAATTACAACCAAATTGAGAATGAGTGTGCACTTGAATAATTTCTTGATTTCTTGTTGTTGTTCCATTGTCTTCAAAGCTTGATTGTGAATAACTTTGTCATCATCAAAACCATATCAAAATAGTTGCTAGGAGCATTGAATTTACAGTTTCTTCTTTCTATATGGTTATGGAGGAACAGGAAAAACATTTGTATGGAATACATTGTCTGCAGCTGTGAGATCGAAGGGTAACATTGTCCTCAATGTTGCTTCAAGTGGAATTGCTTCGTTACTTCTACCAAATGGAAGAACAGCTCACTCAAGGTTCAAGATTTCATTGATCATCAATGAGGATTCAACCTGTAACATCAAACAAGGAAGCCCTCATGCAAAACTCCTGAATAAGGCAAAACTAATCATATGGGATGAAGCACCGATGGTAAGTAAATATTGGTATGAAGCATTAGATAGATGCTTGAAAGATGTGTTGCGCTATTCACCATCTTTTAATCCAGAAAAACCATTTGGAGGAAAGGTCGTAGTCTTGGGTGGAGACTTCCGACAAATATTGTCTGTCATCCCTAAGGGTTCAAGAGAAGACATTGTACAAGCAACAATCAATTCATCAAACTTGTGGGGACATTTCCAAGTTCTTCAGCTAACTAAAAACATGAGATTGACAATTGGTTCATCTAACTTAAATGTGAATGAGTTGAAGGATTTCAGTGACTGGTTATTGAAAATAGGAGATGGATTTGCTGGAGAATCAACAGATGGTAAAGCGGAAGTTCAAATTCCAGAAGAAATGTTGATAACAAAATCAGAAAAAGCTTTGGATGAATTAATTGATTTTGCGTACCCACAACTTTTGCAAAATTTACAAGACAAAGTTACTTCAAAGAAAGGACTATTCTTGGACCTACATTGGAGGTTGTTGCTAAAGTTAATGAATATATAATGAAGAAAATTCCAGGAGAAGAAAAAATATATTTCAGTTCGAATTCAATATGCACGGAGGAAGGTACTATGGAATCCGAACTAGATGCAATATCTCCTGAAATGTTGAATGGGATAAACTGTTCTGGACTACCACCACGTAAATTAACATTGAAAGAAGGAGTTCCGATCATGTTACTAAGGAATTTGGACCAATCAAATGGTCTATGTAATGGAACTAGGCTTCAAATAAGAAAAATGGGAAATCATGTGCTTCAATGTCTCATCTTAACTGGAAATAGAGTTGGTGAATTAGTACTTATACCTAGAATGACGATGGTTCTAAACAATGAAACACTTCCAATTAAGTTTCAAAGAAGACAGTTTCCAGTAGTTCTATCATTCGCTATAATAATTAACAAGTCCCAAGGCCAAACGTTGTCTACAGTTGGTTTGTATCTACCAAGATCAGTTTTCACTCATGGACAATTATATGTGACACTATCAAGGGTTAGGAGTAAAGCAGGTTTGTGAATACTCTTAGAAAATCAAGAAGAACTCAAACTGCAATATCAATGTAGTTTACCGAGAAATTTTTGCAAATGTAAATCCGAATGATTCAATTTAATTATTAACAATTCTCATAAATAAAATTATGCAATTCAGTTAAAAAAATATTTATTTAATTTTTATTTTCAAATAATTATTATATATAACAACATTTTGCAATTTAATATATTGGTTCATTCCCGTGCATCGCACGGGAAAGCTAAACTAGTTATCTACTATCTATATATAAAAGGATCCATTTTTGAGGTATCACGTTTGCCGGAGAAATTTTCGAGGCATCACGTTTGTCCCGTGAAGCTTTCCTCACACCAGAGAGTTTGTAGGTAGATAATCATTATCTCTAATAAAATTACAATTTAAAATTAAATAATATATGTAAAATTATTATCCTCAATTATTTGTTGGAAAAAAAAAGTAATCATTGTCCTCAACAAAAATATTTAGAAAATATTAAAAAAATCTCAAATTTATTTAATCATTATCCGTACGTGAAATCATTATCCTCGATTTGTTAAAAAAAGTAATCATTATCCTCAACAAAAATATTAAAAAATTTATAATAGAATCTCACATTCAATTTTATATTTTTTTTCACCTTTAGATCTCTCTAATTCTAATAATTTTGTTCTCCTATTATTTCTTATTTTATATCCTAACTAGCTCTTACCCTGTGCAATGCACGGGTTGTTGATATTTTAATTTTTTTTATATTAAGTGTGACACCCTTCTCGGATTACCCAAATTGAAACTAATAAATAAGCTTTTATATTGGATAATATATATGGACTTGTGAGTGTTAAGAAAATAGGTAAATAAAATTTTCTTTTAAAGCGGGTGCACGAATCGTCACTTGAAAGTCTTGGAGAACAAGTCTACATTATCTAAAAATCATTGTATCGAGTTCGGCGATTTCTAAAACCTTTTCGCAAATAGAGTAACATTCGATCTTTTAGAAAATATCTTTGTATCAAGTAGCTTAAGCTACCCTTGCTTTGTACGATAGAACTGATACCATTTATAGCCGAGCTCTTAAACAGATTAAATCAGAGTAAGCGGAAATTACTGGACTATGCAACTGATAGAATATAAACATAGGTTTTCATAGATATAGAGAATCATAAGTACATAGCCCATGAGTAAAGTCTCCAAGTTTCAAAATATACAAGTCCATCATCAGATCTATATAACAGTGTAACTACGAGCTCTAGAGTGCTCCAAAAGTATATCTACAATATATATACATAACAAAATATATAACTCTAGGGATAGTCACTTAGATCTGACAGCACCAGATAGAGTAGTAGTAGCAGTAGTAGTCTCCCAAAAGTAAAGTGAGTAAGGTAGTAGCATCATCATCACAGCAGCAGCAGCAAATCTCCTCCACACACCGGATCCTCAGATCCACACCATACACCATATACATGTACCTAGGGATCGTCGTCCCTCCAGTCACTCCCAGTAGAATGCACGACAGGCTCGCTCCCACTCTCGTCCTCCAACGGATCCTCCTCGATCTCATCCGAGGGAGAGTGTACCCTACCACTGGGTACCGGGTCAGGTGATGGTGAAACCCTGACTGGGCTCCTCGGATCAGATAGGGGAGTCTCCTCGCGGACGACTCTCAAAGTAAAAGGGTGAGAGCGGGTAGGTTGAAAACGAAAACTATGGTAAGAGCGAGCTGGTCGCGTGGGAGGTGGTCTATGGTAAGTGTAAAACGGGGGTACATGCATAGTGTATATGATGGGAATCCTAAACCTACGAGGACGGAATCGTATCAGCGGGTTCGGGTGGTAGAAGGTAATCTCTACCTCCCCCTCGAACACCGCGCGATGGTCCTCATAGATCCATACGCCACTAGGAAGTGGCCGGATCTCAATGCAGGCAATGTAGCGAGACATCACCTACAAGGGCATAGGGGTAAGCTATTCTATACACATAATCAATAGAGAATAAATTATGCAACATAAATATGTAACATGCATCAATTAATATCAATCACACTTAACACTTAGCAAGTAGGTTATGCACATAGGATGTTCACACTTAATTCAGTCATAACAGTTTATTTGAATGAATGACATGATGCATGACTTTAGCTCTCAAGCCTATCTCCATTATAATACTATGTCACTCTCTGACGTCCATCCCTGACAACCCAGCACTCAACAGTGCGTTGTATTCCTAGGTATACAAACATTCGTATATTCACCTAGAATGTACACGACAAGCTTGGTATCCATGCCACCCGAGCATATCCCGTCATCCAAACGGATCGTCATCCAAATGATATATCCATATCGGCATCCACTAAGCCGACCACGTCAACAACGTGTCATCAAGCAAGCGTATTGGCACTCCCAGAGGCCCTCCACATGTTTAACAAACATGAAATACGTCCTACCATCCAAACTCCAGGATGAATGCAATTTATCTTTTAGACTTAAGGGAAGTTGATTAATACTTTACAGGCCACCTAGGCTGATTTCTTTATCAAAAGGACCATCATCAAACGATCTATTTGTATTAATCAATTTCTTTAAGTCTTAATCCCTTGGACTATTCTCAATAATTCATTAATTATTTGACTTAGAATTGAAAATGGTGTTCTTCAAGTTCTGGACAATATACTCGAGTAAACTTCAGGACACTCGAGTGTTACTCAACTTTTCCAGATTACTCGAGTGTTCTTAAGACTACTCGAGTGTTCATGACTTTCTGAGGATTTGGGTTTTCAATTCATCAATTTACTCGAGTGGTTCATGGGTTACTCGAGTGTTCTTGGATATTTCCAGAATACTCGAGTGACCTTGACTGACTCGAGTGTTTGGCCTATAATGGTCCTCAGGTCATGCTCGATACTCGAGTACCAGTCAGACTACTCGAGTGTTCTTCCTTAACTTACATGGTTTTGAACACGATTTACTCAAGTACTCTGCCTTTTACTCGAGTGTTTCGCAGCAGACAGCACTGAAAACTGGTTTTAACATGACATTCTCATTTCTACTCAAATTTAATCCATTCCAGGGATCCACAGAGTTCATACAACATAATTTGAACATGTTATAACATTCATTCCATATCAAAACACAGATTTGGACAGAGAATTCAGTAATCATGCATTAAAACACATTTTCACAACTCAATACCTCAATTTGCAGAATAAGCTCAATACTCATGAATTAAAGTTCATTTAAGCTTGCATGCATGATACATAACTTGCTCAACACAGTTTTAGAGCATGGATTGGTCTCCAAACCAAAGTTCCTATTCAATCTAAGCCCTTAGAGCCTCTTGGTGGCTCTCTAACACAATTCATGGAATTTAAACTCTATCTAGTGAATATAATTACTTCCCCTTACCTCTCAGACGTGAATCAACAAAAATAAATCCAAGAAAAGTTCTCCAACCCCAGAAATCACTTTGAGCTTCACATGCATGACAGTTTTGAGTGCACCACCAAAACCGAATTGGTTCACCCATGAAACAGAGATAAGAATTGGGGAAAATTAGATTTCTAAACTCTATACAACATGTTCTAACTAAAGGAATTGAGTTTGAGACTCAGGAGCTCGAGAGCTTACCAGAAATCAATCTCCAAGTAAGCTCCAGAAACCAACTTTGACAGAATAACTCCAACTTCCAAGCTGTCGTTCTCCCAACACACTCACTCAATCCTCACGATTTTGGTGTTTATACAAAGCTCGTGATGTGAGCTTTATATTCGTGTATCACTCCAACCTTAACACTCAGAACTGACAGAGAATCGAAGAGAATGAATTCGAAACCCTAGCTTCAACAACACCAACAAGAATGAGCAAAATTCGTAGCTTAGGGAGGTTGAAGAGCTTAAATAGACATGGAGGGGCATCATGCATCACGACACGACACCCTTGGTGTTGGCATGGAGGCGATTTCGTGTCAACGAAAGGAAATCGTTGGCGGTGACTCACCAAATGCACTAACTCGTGCAGTTTGACCCAGAATACTCGAGTGTTTCAGAAAATACTCGAGTGTTTTACCCAGTTTTTGAAAAATAATTATTTTATTTACCTTCCCTCCAAAATCTTTCCTATAATTGCTTTTAGGTCCCAACCCAGGGACTAATATGCAAAACTCTTATTTTATGCATTTAAATTATTTATTAAATAATTTCCACACATCAACTAGTCACATGAACACATATTTTAATCAAGGATTAATATAGAAACTATTAATTATAATTAAATTATAATTAACATTTCATTAATCGGGGATTAAAATTTTGGGGTGTTACATTAAATATTTAAAATTAAAGATTATTATTAGCAACAACTAAAAATCTACTATACTTATATAAAAACATCCCTTTTCGAGGTACCAAGTTTGTCGGAGAAATTTTCGAGACACCATGTTTGTTCGCTTAAGGAATACTTGCATCAGAGCATTTGTAGGTAGATAATATCGTCTTTAATCAAAATTATATTTTAAAATAAATAAATTATATGTTCAAAATTAATATTTAAAATTATATAAAAACATCCCTTTTCGAGGTACCAAGTTTGTCGGAGAAATTTTCGAGACACCACGTTTGTTCGCTTAAGGAATACTCGCATAAGAGCATTTGTAGGTAGATAATATCGTCTTTAATCAAAATTATAATTTAAAATAAATAAATTATCTGTTCAAAATTAATATTTAAAATTAAATAAATTATCTATATGTGGAATATGTTGAATCATTATCCTTATTTTGTTTTTTTTTTAAAAAAATCATTATCCTCAAAAAAATCGATAAATACAAAGAGATGATGCTTGAGCATTATCTGTATGTGAAATCATTATCCACAGTTTGTTGAAAAAATAAGTAATCATTATCCAAAAAAATATATTAAAAAAATCACTATATATAACATGATCTCACCTTCATTCTTTACCTTTATTTCACCTTCAGATCTCTCTACTTTCAAGAATTCTCTAATTTTATTATTTCGTATTTTATGTTCCTAATTATTTATTGCTTATTTTATATTTGATTTTTGTTGTGTGTTTGTAGTATAAGAGAGCATTGATGATGATGATGATGATGATGATAATAATAATAATAATAATAATAATAATAATAATAATGTGCAAAAAACTGTAACAGATTAAAAACAAAGGTACATACATTTCAAAATTGAAAAAAAAAATAATTCAAGATGATTAGAACAATTAGGATAAAGATTTTTTAGGATCAAATCTTATGATTAATTTGAAATAAGATAATCAATGAAAAATATCAAAATATTTAAATATGAATAATAGTAATAAATGTGATAATCATATTAAAAAGATGATAATTTATATTCAAAAAATACTAAATTATCATGTCCCATGAAATAAGAAATATTTTGATTTATCCTTAAATATACTCATAATACCATCAAACAAAAAAATATTAAAAAAAGTTTAATTTTGATTCCACTCCAATTAATCATAATATCATAATAAACGTAATAATGATATATAAAAAGTGTTACTTCGTCGATCAACTAAATAAGAAATACATTAATTTAATACTCATCTATACATAAACAAATATAATATTAAAAATATAAAAAAAAACAGTCATTATATTTCTTATAAAATGCAACGTGTTAATTAATCAAGACAGTCAAGAATAACAACTTTAATGTCATCTTCATGTCCTATGAAATACGGAATATTCTAATTTGTCCTTAAATTTACTTATAATACCACCAAACAAAAAAGATGAAAATATTTAAATATGATTTACTTTTGATTCTTTAAAATAAAGTTGATAATCATATAAAATGTTAATTTATCTATTAAATAAATAAGGAAGATATCAGATAAAAAGTGTTACTTTTTATTTATACAAGAAAACACAATATTTCTCAACAAATTCATTTAAATTATTTTTTTTAAAGTGTAGTGTTTGATTTAAGTCTCTGTCTTTTTGTATAATTTTTTTTATTGTTGTGTAATAATAATCTTTACTTTAAAATAAAAACAATCTTTACTTTAAAATATTTAATATAAAAAATTAAATTATCAATAACCCGTGCATTGCACGGGGTGAGAGCTAGTAATTATATAAAAAGGTAGGAGTTCAAACCAAACTGTACAACGAAATAATATTATCTCTAACCAAAATTACAATTTGAAATTAAATTAATCATTTAAATTTATATAATCATTATTTGTATGTGAAATCATTATCCTCAATTTGTTGAACAAATCATTATCTTCAACAAAAATATTAAAAAAATATTAAAAAAATCACTATATATATATATATATATAATAAGCTCTCCCATTCAATTATTAAAGTTCTATCTAATTCTAAGAATTCTCTTCTCCAAATTCTCTCTTTTATTTTTATTTTTTCCCTCATTCCTCTACTTAAAGCTCTTAATTTTGATTTTTGAGTGTTTGATGAATTACTTATTAGATGATGCATATTTTGTTATACTTTTAATTGCCTTTTGTTTATTCCTCTACTTAGAGCTCTTAATTTTTATTTTTTAGTGTTTGATGAATTACTTATTAGATGATGCATATTTTGTTATACTTTTAATTGACTTTTGCTTAATGCTAATTTCAGGAAGAATGGCAGCAATGAGTTACTTCAAACAAGAGCATGACCTTGGTAAGTTTTTTTTTTTTTTTTTGAAATTTTGGTAAGTTGTTATACATACTTACTTTGATTATTCTTTGTTGAAAGAATATGCAAATAATTGATCCTTTTCTCTTTTCAAAGAAGAGAAGGGCTAAGGCTCCTAGGATTAGGAAGAAATACCCTGATCGTATTCTGGTGATAAATAATTTTGGTGAGTCTTTCTTCTATTTGAAGAAACAATATTTTTCGATTTATTTATGATTTTTTTTTCCTTTTTTGTCATGAGATAAGATAAATGATGAAAAAGATCAAAATATTTAAATATGAATAATAATAATAAATGTGATAAATATATTAAAAAATAATAATGGTAAAAAAATATTAATTTATCCATCAAATAAATATAAGACATTTCTTATAATATTATCCAATAAAAAAATCAGAATTTATAATTTTGATTTAATTATATATAATTTTTCATATTAGATGTGATAATTATATTTAAAATATGCTAAATTATCATGTCTTATGCAATAGAAAATATTTTGATTTATCTTTAAATCTACTCATAATACCATCAAACAAAAAATATAAAAAATTTTAATTTTTGTTTCACTCTAATAATTAATCATAATATCATGATAAAACGTGTCAATTCATTGAGCAAGTAAATAAGGAATACATTAATTTAATACTCATCTATACATAGACAAATATAATATTAAATACATATAAAAAAAAAGAGCCAACATTATATTCGTAATAAAATGCAATGTGTTAACCAAGATAGTCAAAAATAACAATTTCAATGTCGTCTCAATGTTCTATGAAATAGTCGATATTTCAATTTATCATTAAATTTTCTCATATTACAATTAAACTAAAAATATCAAAATATTTAATTCTATTTGTTTTCAATTATCATAATAAAGCTGATAATCATATAAAAATATTAATTTATCTATTAAATAAATAAGGAAGATCTAATTCTGATTTACTTTTGATTCATCATAATAAAGTTAGTAATCATGTAAAAAAATGTTAATTTATCAATTGAATAAATAAGGAAAATCTTAGATAAAAAATGTTATTTTTTATTTATATAAGGAAGTACAAAATTTTCAACAAGCTCATTTTTTATTGTTGTTTAATAATAACCTTTACTTTAAAATATTTAAATATTAATAATCCGTGCATTACATAGGATAAAAATAAAAAAGTTTAATTTTGATTTCACTCTAATTAATGAAACACATGCTAATTATCGATCAACTAAATAAGGAATACATTAATTTAATATTGATCTATATATAAATAAATATAATATTAAAAACGATCCGTCATTATCTTCCAATGAATTCATGTCCAATGAAATAAGTGATATTATGATTTATCATCAATTATTCTCAGAATACCATCAAACCAAAAAAAAATAAAAACAAAATAATAATAATAATTTTTGATTTATCATAATAAAGTATATTGAATAATCTTTATTTAATAATTATTTTTGTTATTGTTTAATAATAATCTTTACTTTATAATGAAAATAATAATAATCTTTAATTTAAAATATTTAATATAAAAAAAAATTTAATATCCTCAACCCGTGCATTGCACGGGGTAAGAGCTGGTATATTATAAAAAGAGGATAGCTGCGATTCAAAAATTGCTGACGTGTCACTTTCATATAATTTTGCAAATTTTTTTATTTTTAAAATTCAACAAATAATTCCCACAATTTTTTGTTTTAAAAGTAATTCAAAATTCTTTCATGTTAACGAGATAAGAATTTGAATTCAAAAACGGCTTACACTTCCACATAATTTTGCAAATTTTTTATTTTTAAAATAATTTAAAATTCAACAAATAATTCCCACAATAATTTTTTTAAAGTAATTCAAGTTTTTTTCGCGCTAACAAGATAAGAATTTGAATTTGAAAAAATAATTAAAAATCATGGCAATTACCATATACTTGACTCTAGGAATTTATCTCCATAAAAAAATAAGATAAAAATTTGAATTTGGAAAAAATAATTCAAAATCATGGCAATTATCATATCATGGCAGGTAAGCTGAATTTGTTTTTTTAAATCACGATATTATCCGTCAAATTATGTGCAATTTCAAATTTGGCTAACTCCCTAAGAAACAACAAATTCAAATTCAAATTTTAAATGTGATTAAACAAATTCAGCATTTCAAATCAATTATAAATAACAATTTCCAACTTAAAGTTGAATCAAAACTACATCCAAAAATAAAAAAGTACTATTTTGTATACGTACAATTTTATTAATCCGATGATTTACGATTCTTTTTTAACTGTTGTATATAGATAATCATCTTATATTTTCTTTATGACTCTTGATAAGAGTTTTATGGCAATAGCAACACTTCTCAACATGTGAGAAAATTTATCTGTTTCTTTAAATTAAAATTATCTACATCTAAATTTTTCACTCTGTTACATAATCAATTATCTTCTATTTACTTTGTTGTTGGTTAGGGTTTTACACCAATGGCTACACATCTCAAAAGGTGAGAAGTTTCATTAATTGCTTTAAAATTATTTAACTTTATTTGTTTTGTCTTTCGCTAGGGTATCTTGCAGAAGAATAAGATTGGATGAAGATTAACGAAGCTTTATATTTTCTTCATGATAAGTATTTTAGATTTAACCTTTTTAATTTTTTCTTCCTAAAATGTTGCACTGCATGACTTTCTTCAATATATATATATATTAATCAATTATTATTTTTTGTTTACAGGACTTTTCCTCTCATGTTTGGCACATGCCATCGTTATATGGCATAAATAGGCTAACAATATTTCTACTTTAGAATTTTTGTTTTTCATTATTTGATTTATGCCAGATTATTGATTTACAAGGTTCAAGATATTAGCTTCGTTCGTTTGATGTGACTTTAGCACAGTAATACGAAGATTAATACGAAGTCAATACTTAAAGTAGATGAGTTGTCTAACATTAGTCTTTTTATTATTTATTCACTTATTAATGTCTTTAATGGATTTAAAATATTTGAATTTTGAACAGGGACAATGGGCGTGCCGAATACTACATATAACACCCGACTTTATATCAATGTTGATCTGTTAGAAGTTTTACAATTTCGTGAAAGGTTTTTTTCCCTCATTTTTTTAATATATTTAATAAATACCTTTTATTTATTTATTAATAATTTATTTTTATAGTTAACCATAATCGGCTTTAGATGTATTTTTTTTTCTACAACTTTTTTTTTCAGATTTAATAATTACATTATACTACCGAGGATTGGAATAGTTGTTGCTGTAAGAACTTTATGAATTTTTGTAAAATATTTAAGATGCAGCGTAGCTTTTATCTGTCGAGATATGGTAGGTTACTGATTAGGCTGGTGTTTTTGTAAATAAATGATAATTAGATACTGAAATGCTTCGAAATGGATAATAAAAGCATTGTAACTAATGGATAATAAAATATTGATTCAATCTCATCATTTTAACTCTAATAGGATTTCTTTTTTTAAAAAAAAACATCAGTTTAAACAATTGTTGCAAATATATGTTGAATTAAAAAAAGACAAAAAAAAAAACTCCAAAAGATTCACGGGTTACTTGGAAAATATATTATTTTGAATATAAACAAAAAAAATTATATATAAAAATAAATGTTGTAGTCTCTTATTTCAAATCATTTGTAAACATCATCAATCAATTATATAATATAAAAAGAGGATACCTGTGATTCAAAAAATGCTGAGGTGTCGCTTCATTAGCTTTTGCTCAAATTTTGTTTTTGTAATTAATTAAAAATATTTTAAAAGATATTTCTATATATTGTGTAAAAATAAAATAAAAACAAGATTTCAGGAATCCATTAACTATTTTTTCATAATATTCAAATCTTAAATATTCAAATGATTCTAATATTAAAAAAAATTATCCAAATCTAAAATGTTAAAAAAAATTATGGATCATAACACAACTTGAAGATTTCATAATATATTTTGCAAATAAACATAAAATTAATCAGGATCGAATACCAACTATCGCAATTTTGAATATACTTTCAAGAAAAATTGATTCTGCTTTGAAAGATTTAAAATCTAATTTACAATTCAAATTACAAAATTTTAAATTCCAAAATTTGAATTTAATTTTAAAACATACTACAACTTTGAAAATTCAAAATAATTGATAAGTTTACTTGATTTGTTAGACTCAACAATTTAGTTAACAAAATAACATCTCCTTTGATTCCATTTTATCGAATATAATATTTTGAATTAAAAAAAACAACAGCAATTTGATTTCATTTTTGATAGATATGATATTTTGAATTGAAAAAACAATCTACAATTTCAAACCAATTACAAATAATATGAACTAACTTATAGTTTAACTAGTAATTAAGTTTGATTCAATCTAATAATAAAAATTCTCATATAAATAAAATTATGCAATTTAGTTCAAATTGTGTATTGAATTTTTTGGTTTAAAATACTTATTATATATATATATATATATATATATGATGGGATGCGATCTAATATATTTGTTCATTCCCGTGCATCACATGGGTAATCTAAACTAGTTAATGTAGTTTTTAAAAGGTTGTAGATAAAAAAGAAACTCAAAAAATTGCACATGAGACCCCTTAAGTTATTTAGAAAAGAAACAATATCATCATGTCCTCTTTCTTTTCATTTATCAAATATAGAAAAAAAATTTCTTGCATGAAACATTTGGTAATTCATTCTCTATTTTTTTTTATCAAATTGTGTTGCAAGTCATTGAACACTATTCTCTAATATACGTAAGCCATTAGTTTATATTTATGTTCTGTCTCAAATTTCGAAAATCCGTCGGTAAATTAGAATTTTCTAGTAGTAACTATTTCGATCTAGTCTATAATGGTGCCTCACCAAAAAAAACCACAAAAAGTAGTGACTTGTTAAAGGATCAGAGGTTACACAATTTTGTAAAATACAAGGTAAAGACAGGGAAAAAAACGAGCTTTTGACTGTAAGAGTTTCAAATGTTACTATTATGAATTGTACCTTCTTCACACTGTCTTGATTGAAAGCATGTAGCTATAGTTCTACGATAGTGATAGGTTTAAGGCACTCATACAAAATATTGTTAGCAAATATGTATGAATGGGTGGAAATTAGTAATCGAAAATAGAGAAAGATTGACCATCTTAGCACTCATTCTTTTCAAGTGCAGAGTAGTTGAAGAAAAAAATTGACAAAGAGAAGAGAAGAGAAGGATGGATCCAAAGCTCACAGAGGTTTCTCAACTCTTCGATCGCTTTAAGGCCGCGTTTGTCAGGAATGATTATAGCAACTGTTCCAATCCCCTTTCCCAGCTCAAGGTTCCAAACAATACAAACCCTAATTTATTTATCGACCCTCTATTTCGAAACCCTTTTTTTTTTTTAATTTTTGGTCTCGAAGTTCAATTCAGTTGCTTGTTGAAAAATTTGAATTTTGCATTGTGGGAAGTAAAGTTTTAATTTTTGTTAGGTTAGTACGATGATCAAGAAGTTATGATATGTATATAGTGGTTGCGGTTTAGGAAGATATGTGCTTTTAAAATTGAGGGTTTTGTCTAGGTTGCTATAGTTTGAGATGGTTATAGCAATGATGCGTCATAGGCCTAATTTTTTTTTGATACCTAGAACCTGGGATCCATCCGGCCACATTGGACCTGGCGGTTGGCGAGTCTTGCCAAACTGGGGGAGTATCAACCCAACCACTTGAGCGCTCCTCTCGTAAATCAAAACATGTCCAGCTTAGCCAGGGATCCAACACAGAACCTTAGGCTCCTTTATGTTCACCCTTTACCAACTGGGCCTAAGGCCTAATTTTATTTATGAGATGTTTGTTTAGTTGTTAAAGAACTAAGTAGAGGTGATTTTAGTATTTTATTTTACAATTTATTGGTTTAATAATTTATTGGTCTTTATATATAATACTGCGAGCAGCTCGAATTCATGGGTATTATTCATATAGTCTACAAGATGGTGGTACTTTGCAAGGTTTTAAATTGCTTCTTTTTCGGGTACATATTTGTAGCTGGTGGATTTTTGCTGTTTGGTAGTGATCTTGTTTACTTGCAGGTGTTACTGACAGGGTTCAGAAGCCTTCCGCCGTTGTTTGAAGATACACCTAATGCAGTTCATGAATTAACAATAGCAAGTAGCGTTCTTCACTTCAATTGGTTACTCTGTTTTGTTTTGTTTTGTTTTTTCCCCTCCTCTTTTCTTTGTTCATTTTTCTATGACCATTGCTAAGCTTACTTATTGAAGTACTAGTAGCATATCTTCTTCATCAACTACAGTACTAGTGAATCTTAAATTTGGTTGATAACTTGATGTTGTAAAGGAAATTTTTATGCATTGGATTGATAATAAGCTCTGTCATTGAAATTTGAATTTATATTCCATGTTTGTGGTCACAGACTCACTGTAGACAGTGTCAAGTACATCCGAAACTCAATAATCGTATTTGATCTTCCAGCTATGGTTGCAAGATAACTTTGCTATGAAGTTCATGGTTTTTTGTGGTGAACTTTACTATTTTTTTTGTTGGTGAGCGATGAAGTTCATTGTTTGTTGTGGTCGAAGTACAATTTTACCTTTATTTTAATTCAATGACAGATGGTTAACGTAGTTTACTATATACCTGGAGTAAGAGAAGAGTATAATGTTTATATGGAAGTATGGTACTGCTACAAGTCCTATGGTTGAGATCTTTTTTCCTGCTGGTTTTTTGAAACTTTCAGGGTATATATACGAACATGCTGTTGTTCTTAGCGTGAAACTTGAGGATCAAGATGCATTTGAGAGGGATTTTTTCCAGCTTAAACCTTACTACACAGATGCCTGGTAACTAATTCCCCCGCCCCCTCTTTTTGTAAAAAATCTGTTTCGGGGACAGTTGAATCTTTGTAGAAGACGATCGAAATTTCCTGGTCATTTGTTTAACATAAACATGTATAGTGTAGCCCAAGAAATTTAAAAATAGTGTCTGTATTGTAGTGGGATGTTATGTGCAATTCTTTTAACTGTCGAATTCTTGTTTTTCATGTGGGTTTTCCTTTGCTGCAGCAATCGTCTTCCACCATCTCCTCAGGAGTACCCAATACTAGGTCTCAACTTGTTGAGACTACTTGTGCAAAACAGAATTGCCGAATTCCATACTGAGTTGGAATTGCTTTCATCTACTGCTCTTGAAAATCCTTGTATTAAGCATGCCGTGGAGTTGGAGCAATCTTTTATGGAAGGGGCTTACAATCGTGTCTTGAGTGCTCGACAGACAGTGCCACATGATACATATGTTTATTTCATGGATCTTTTGGCAAAGACTGTGAGGTAATAATTTACCCCTAATAGCCTAGCTGATGATTGGAGTCTAATTATAAAGGAAAATGTAACTCCTACTCCTTGTATTTAGGTGTAGGAGGTGCAGTGAAGAGAGATGGGAAGAGAGAAGAGAGAAATGATTGATGGTTAGATGTGATAAGAAGAAAGAGAAAGAAAGAAAAACAAGGTGTAGATGAGAGTGTAGAAGAAAAAGTTGTAAGAGTATCATTACTCAATTATAAATTACCAATAAGGGTTGGGTGTGGCTGTTAGTGAGCTGCCTTGCCAAGCTTAAGTTCAAACCACCCTAAGGGGTTAGTCTGATATGAATGCTTGTATTGATATCCTTGTCGAAGCTTTTTGTTTTTTTTTTTAAAAAAAAACTCCATGTGATAAATTAGAAGAAATTTGAAATCCAGCTAGACATCTTTACTTCTGAATTAGGGCTTGGTTGGCTGTTTTTTAGCTGAACTGATTTTACTTCTATGGTATTGCTATGAAAATCTGTGATTGTTTATATTCTCGTTGTAGTTTTATTCAATTTTTGCCTCCTGCTATGGCAAATTTTCTGAAGCATGATCCCTATGTTAAAGTGCTTTTCTGTTTTAGTTGCTCTATATTTTGTGCACCTCTAATGATAATTTCTTTTCTAATTAGTTTGCATCTGTTTTGAATTATTATTATTCAGAGATGAAATAGCAGGGTGCAGTGAGAAAGCTTCTGACTATCTTTCACTTAAGGATGCTAAGCAAATGTTGCTGTACTCCTCAGACCAAGATCTTTTGGAATATATTAAAGAGGTAAGCAATGCTTTTTCTTTTCTTTTTTTTTTTGAATAAGAAAGAGGTGAACAATGTTGTGACTTGTGACTCACCTATTTAGCTAAATGTATTCATTAATTTTGACATGGCATTTTATTTGATTTGATGTTTGCGTGTGTGTGGTTACGGAATTCATTTTTTTTCCTTCTTAGTAAAGAGTATATTACTAATACTCCCTCTGATCCAAAAGTCTTGACCATATATCTTTTTCCTCTTGATTCATATATCGTGCCTGTTTACAAACCCAATACATAGTTATTCTACTTTTTCCAACTACACCCTTATTCATAACTACCTCTTTTTCACCTCCAATCTTTTCCTCTCTCATCTCTAGTCTCTCCTCAATAGTTAATGATTACAAATTGGTATTTTAGTTAAATTACCCACAATTCTTACATTATTTAACCATTTTTTAAAACTCATGCGCCTTCCATATGATCAAAGACTTTTGGATCGGAGGGAGTCTTTTGTTTACAAAATGGAAAACTCTTTTTATCTTGCTGTACAGTTTTGTTTGTGTTCTAAATATATTATCAATTGATTTCAGGAGCATCCTGAGTGGGAGATTAAGAATGGTTGTGTCTTTTTCCAAAAGGCAAAAGAATCTGCTCCTTGCAAAGAAATACCCTCTCTGCAACTCATCAACCAGACCCTAAGTTATGCAAGGGAGTTGGAGAGGATTGTCTGAATTTAAAAAAAAAAATGCAATGCTTGTGTGTTTCCCAAGTATTCAGGTGTCTGGATGTTAGTTGCTAATATTGTCTTTTGAATTTTGTATTTTTTTCCTTATTCCATGTGGATCTATAAAGTTGTTCACCTCTGTATTTTGGTCATCCAGGTGGCTGCATTATTTCTTGGTGTACTTTTCTTTCAATTCTGCTCCGGAAAAGAAAAAAATCATTCATACTTCTGACTTTTCTATGTTGATGATTAGATTATTGATGCTGCTGTAGTTTAAATTTAGAAATTCAATTCCATTGATAGGCTAATATTCAAATTATAGGGATAGGGATATCAAATTTTGGGAGCCTTATAAATTTTATTATGGCTGTGCACTGCACCCGTGTTTGCCTGAAAGGTGTGAACTGTTAGGCAAATTACAGCTAATAATTTCATCTAGTTACTAAACAGTGATTAAACAGTGATTTGGCAAATATGTTGAGCGTTTTTGAAGTTTAATACGGTAAATGATGCAGTTTAGTTGGCTGTAACCCTTTGTTTGGTTGGGGTGATTTTGGGGAAGGGATTTTGGGAAAAGAGAAAATAGGGAGAAAACAGTTTTCTCTCTGTTTGGTTGAGGAGAGAAAATGAGGGAGGAAAAAAAATGTGGTGGGTTCTACGAGTAAAAGTTTTCTCTCCTCCAGAGAAGAAATAATGGAGAGAAAACTGAGATTGACACATAAAATTTTTCATCTGTCCTTCACTTATTCACTTTATTTGACCTTTTTTAATTTTTTTTATTAAAAAAATAAAGCATTTTTATTTCAATAAAAAAATTGTTTTTTTTAATATTTTGGACTCGAAATTTTTATTAAACAAAAAAATAATTGAAGTAAATTTTTTTTTTGTTATTTTAAATATAAATACATGTGAAAAAGAAAAAAATATATTTATTTATATTTTGTAAAATAAGGGTGTAGTTGTCTTTTGACAAATTTATTGTTTTCTCTCTTTCCACTTTTCTCTCCAACCAAACGAAAGGAAAGAAAACTTAACTTTTCTCTCTTCTCTATTTCTTCACATTTTCTCTCATACCAAACATTCACAAACTCTACTCATTTTCTTCCTATAATCTCTCTTCCCTACTTCTTTCTTCCCTATTTCTCTCTTCTCATTTTCTCTCATGCAACCAAACAAAACATAAGTCTCTCACACTCTAATTCCAAAGCAATGTAGAAGGATTGAGTGGAATAATATAGTATTTATAAATCCTCCTGGGTATTCTACATCCTTATACTGATTTCCTGCCTAATCACCCTATTATGACCCTATTAAAGTCACATCATGCCAAGAGATCATGACACGGTTTACAAGTGTAACATTGCACTTGATATCTCTTGAAAAATGAAAGGTTTAGTTGAGTGCATTTAATTTTTTCAAATTCATAGAAAAATTGACTACTTTAGAAAACTTGCATTGGGAATAAAACAAAAATTAAATATTACAACCAATTTGTAGGGATATTTTAAGAATGATTGTATTGAAAATAGAAAATTTATTAATTTTTGCTTATATTTAAGACCATTAGAGGATGTCTTTTTTTGCTTATAAATGAACTCTCTCCGGTCTCATTTTAAAGCAAAAATAATTAACTTAACACCTATTAAGAAAATTAGTTGAATTTATTTAATTTTTTCAAATTCATAAAAAAAAATATTATTTTAGTAAATTTACATTGGGAATAAAACAAAAATTAAATAATTCAACCATTTTATAAGGATATTTTAAGAATGATTGTGTTGGAAATAAAAAGTTAGTTAGTTAATTTTTGTTTATATTTAAGAATATTAGTGAAATGTCTTTATTTTTCCTTATAATCGAGATCGGAGCGAATATACTCTCATTCCATATAGAAAGGAGCTAATACATTTCGGAATACATAGTTATTTTTTTAGGCAAATATTGTTTCTATGAATCAAAGTTTGATTTTTATCTTATATGATAAATAAGAAAATTTAGTGATATGATATACTCCTCTGGTTTAGAATATAAGAAAAAAAATTATAATTATTAATAAGGAAGTTAATTGATTGTATTTAATTTTTCTAAATTTAAATTTATGAAAATTAAAGGTATTTTGAGAAAGTAGTATTGAGAATGAAACAAAAATTAAATGAGATAACAATTTTCAAAGTATGTTTTAGAAAAGTAGTATTGAGAATGAAACAAAATTTAAGAAAATGAATTACTTTTACTTATATATTAAACTAAAAGAAATATTAGGATGTAACGGTCCGGTCCGGTCTTTATTGGACTTTAGGGATTGGACCGATTAAATTAATGTGATCCGGTTCGGTCCGGTCCAGAAGTTTTTCATATGCAAAGACTGGATCGGATTGGACCGTTTCGGTTCGGTCCGGTCTATTTAGACCATAATAATAAAAATAAAATTAAAAACCTGTATCATTCTCGTTGGGTGCAAAATTGGTGATGAGAAATAGATCCAGTAATAAAGCATCATTCTCACTGCAACATTTAGTAACATAATGAAACAAATCCCTCATGCATCCACAACAGTAAGTCTGAAACAAATCCCTCATGCATCCACAACAGTAAGTCTAAAACAAATCACTCAGCAGCACTTGGACTGGAAGCAACGACAACAAAGCGGCACAGCTTAGGCGACAAAGAGCGACGATAGCAAGCGGCGACAGCGAAGTGGCAACAGCGAGCGACGACAGCGAAGCAGTTAGCGACGTGAAAGATAGAGGGAGAGGGACAGCTAGCGACGGGAGAGATAGAGAAAGGGACAACTAGCGGCGTGAGAGAGAGAGAGAGCGGGGGTAGGTTATGAGAACTTCATTTTATGTGGCTTTGTGTGTTGACCTGTTGGAAATGTGACAGGGGTTTTATCTAAAGTGGGCCTTATCAAAATTCGATTTAAAACATAACTAGCCGTATTGACGGCATCGGCCCAAAAATATTGAGGCACTTGAGAATCATTTAGCATGGTTCTAGCAAGTTCTTCTAGCACTCTATTTTTCCGCTCTACCACTCCATTTTGTTCCGGAGTTCTTGGTGCGGAGAATTGGTGCTCAATACCATTTTTAGCACAAAATTTATCAAATTTGTGATTTTCAAATTCACCACCATGATCGATACGAATAATAATTACTTTTTGATTCACTTGGTTTTGCACAAGTTTAACATAATGTTTAAAAGATTTGTAGGTCTCACTCTTTGTAGTTAAAAATAAAGTCCAAGTAAACCTAGAGAAGTCATCAACAATCACCAAGGCATAATAGTTGCCACCAAAGCTTTTTACTTGTGATGGTCCAAACAAATCCATATGAAGCATTTCTAATGGCCTTGATGTGGACATCACCATTTTTGATCCAAATGTGTTTTTGGTTTGTTTGCACTTCTTGCATGGAGAACAAACACCTTCAATAGAAAAATTTAGCTTTGGTAAACCAACTACTATTTCTTTAGATTGTAATTTCTTCAATTGGTTTACATTAATATGAGCGGTCCTGCGATGCCATAACCAAATGTCACTTTCTTTGCTCACTAAACAAGTAGAGACCAAAGAAGTAACTTTGTTTAAATCAACCAAGTAAGTATTATTTGATCTTTTGCCAACAAATTTGATAGATTCATCTTTGTCACTTTTGATGAGGCAATGAGTAGAGGTAAATAATACATGATTACCAATATCGCATAATTGACTTATGCTCAAGAGATTATGTTCTAATCCTTGAACATAAAGCACATTATCAATAATCAAGTTTGAAGAGTTACTGATTTTACCAATACCAAGAATTTTGCCTGTGTTGTTGTCATCATAAGTGACATAACCCTTCTCTTTTGGAGTAAGCTCAATGAAATGCCGCTTATCTCCCGTCATGTGCCTTGAACATCCACTATCTAGATACCAGAATTCCTTTCCCATTCGGAGGCACACCTACAAAATGCAATTACTTGTTCATTTTGGGTACCCAAATTATGGTGGGTCCCTTAGGGTTAGTATTGGGACTTTATCCCTTTTTAATCCACATATAAGTGTCCTTTTTCATTTCAAATTTCTTAATATGGCACTCAATGTTGATATGTCCAAGCTTTCCCCAATAAGTACATGTTGGCTTCTTTGATGAAATCTTTTTAGAGAATGAGCTAACCACCTTGTACTTTTTGTTCTTTTTATGAACATATCCTAAACCAGTTTTATTATGGTTATTCCTTTGAGAGTTCAATAACCGGTTGAGGTTTCTATCACTATGTGAGATTATAAGTTTGTTTTTCAACTCTTTCACTTCCTTTTGAAGTTCATCACATTTCCCACATTTAGTGATAGTTTCCTCATGATTTGCACAATCACTTTGATTACTAGAATTAATAAGCTCTAAGGATTCATTTTGAAGTTTCAACTCATTTAGAGATTTTTGCAATTCAACAATTTCTTGTTGATACTCCAAAATTTTCTTTCCTTTTTCCTTATTAATTTTAGCAAGCCTTCTAAATTGAATTAACATTTCATTATAGGCTTCTTGCAAATCATCATAAGAAATGGAGTTTGAAGAAGAGCAAGAAGAACTTGAAGTTACCTCATCATCACTTTCACTAATTTCATTTTTAGCTCTTGATGAGGCCTCGTTGTTGTTCTTAGCCATGAGATAAAGTTTTGCATTTTCATCATCGGAGCTACTTGAGGAAGATTCATTATTCTTCTCAAGTGCATCCCAAACAATGTATGCTCTCTTCCCTTTGGCCTCTTGGGTCTTCTTGTCATTCTTCTTCAAGAATGTGGCACACTCCATTTTAATGTGACCAATGCCACCACATTCATGACATTTTACTCCATCATTGGTACTTTTATCTCTTAGTTTGGAGTCTTTGGTTCTCTTCATTTTTGATGGGAAACTAATTTTCTTTCCCTTGAAAAATTTGTTGAATCTTTTTACAAACATCCCAAACTCTTCTTGATTGGGTTCACTATCGGAATCTTCACTTGTAGAGCATTCTTCAACTTCTTTTGTGACTTTGGTTGAAGCTTTGAGAGAAATGCCCTTTTTCTTCTTGTCGGACTCCTCATTGGTGTTAAGTCTTGATGGCTCCATTTCATGTTCTTGAAGTTTGCCAAACAAAGTGGCTAACTCCATTTTGTCTAAGTCCTTGGATTCCACGATGGTCGTTACTTTGGGTTCCCATCTCCTATCAAGACATCTCAAAACTTTGTTAGTAGTTTCACCATCATGAAATGTTTTTCCTAAAGCAATCAAATGATTAATTATGTGAGTGAAGCGCTTTTGCAAGTCATTAATGGACTCATTTGGAAGCATGCGAAATAATTCATATTCATGAGTTAAGGTGTTTAATCTAGCACGTCTTACTTCGCTTGTTCCCTCATGAGTAACTTGCAAAATATCCCACATTTCCTTAGAAGATTTACATTGGGAAACACGAAAAAATTCATCATGAGACAAAGCGGAAGTGATGATGTTTTTGCCTTTTAAATCATATGATACTCTCTTCTTGTCATCATCACTCCAACTAGCTCTTGGAATAATTACGGTTTCATCATTTATCATTCTCTTGGGGATATGAGGGCCATTCTCAATAGCATCCCAAATATCCATATCAATTGCTTCGATAAAGATTTTCATTTTGACTTTCCAATAAGCAAACCCTTCACCTTTGAATAGTGGAGGGCGGTTTATTGAAGAGCCTTCTCCTCCGAAGGGATTGCTTGAGCCCATAGTTTCCAAAAGGATCTTTTTCGAAAAAGTTGTTACACTCGATCTTTCGACCGAGCTCTGATACCACTTGTTGGAAACCAACAAGCGGGCTTAGCAATTACTAGAGGGGGGTGAATAGTAATATGAAGCAGCAATGCCAAATATTTCGAATGATATTAAAAGAATTGAACAGAATCTGATTTTTCTGGAAATAGCTCGAAATACTCGAGTCTTTCTGGAAGAACTCGAGTGTTTCAGGATGAACCACTCGAGTCTTTTATGATCCACTCGAGTCTTTGAGCAGAAACAACTCGAGTCTTCAGAGAAATACTCGAGTCTTTCGTACAGAGTTGCAATAAACCAGTTCTGAAAAATCAGCAACTCACTTCTAATTAATCCAATGCAGATCAGAGACTTATCAAACATAATAGTAAGCAATTAAGATAAATTATAACAACTAGGGGTGTTCAAAACCGAACAGGTCTAATTAAAAACCGCAAACCAGTCCAAAAAAACCAAAAACCGAAAAAAATCGCATTTATTGGTTTTTTTTGGACTCATTCTCTGAGAACCGATCGATTCGGTTCAGTTTTCGGTTTCAGTTGAAAAACCGAACCGAACCGAACCGAACCGAACCGATTCATGCCTACATGAAAGTATGGAACGTTGCGTTTTATTTTATACTTGTGCAATGTGCAGTACTAATTTCAGACCTAATTTCAGATTTTCAGTCCACACTCCACACATTCACTTCTCCACAGTCCACACATTTTCTCCACCACAAACCCCGCTGTCGCCGCTCCTCCACCAGACCACCACTGATCGATCACTCCTCCCCTCGCTGGCCGCTGCTCCTCCTGGCTCCTGGCTCCTGCTACCTCTACGACTCGTCGCTGTCAGCCTGTCACCGCCGAACCCGCGCCGAAGTCGTCGCCGTCTCCGTTGTCGACGCTGTCGCTGCTCCTGCTAGCCTAGGAAGCTTCATCCCTCGCTACTCCTGCTACTTCAATGGAGGTAATTTCAACACCCATTTCACTAATTTTTTTTTATATTATTCATATTTAATAAGATCTTAATATTCATGTAAAAAAAAAGGAGCCACGAAGGATAAAAAAAAGACAAATAATTTTGTTCAATAAAAAATAAACATGAAACTCGTACGTTCTCTGTCCTCATGCATAGATCTGAACTCAAACTGAAATAATAGCTTCATTTTTTTTCTTCTATATCTATGATTAACGATAGTAATTAAATATTGAATGACATTATAGAAATTGTTTTGCTAGTTTAGACAAAAGTGTGACTCAAAAGTGTGTTACCATCTTTAGTTTGTGTGTTAGTAAGATTCCTTTTATGCAGGGGATGATGCAGTGAAAAGGAGAAAGAAAATAAATACTAGTTTAATATTAGTTTTGATTTATAGATTTGTTTTTGCCTTTTATAGTTTAATATTAGTTTTGATTTATAGATTAGTTTTGATTTATAGATTAATATTAGTAAGATTCCTTTTATACTAGTTTAATATTGGTTCTGATTCGTGGTGTTTCATTGTTTTGCAGACCGGAAACAATCAAACAAATGAGAACATAGTTTCAAATGTTGATTCCAACAAGTCATCCACTGAATCAGTCAAGGAGGGTCAAAATAATGTCAATGAAGAGGAAGCTTCCAAGGCTGTCAAGAAAAGGAAAATTGAATCCAAGGCCAATGATTCCACTGCTGAAAATGAAGGTAAGTCTTCTAGACAAAGATCTTGGACTTGGGATCATTTTACAAAGAATAATGATCAATCAAATCCTAGAGCCAAATGTAATTGGTTTGGGAAAACCTATGCATGTGACTCACATAGAAATGGTACTAAAAATCTTTCTAATCATTTAGAACAACGATGTAAGAAGTTTCCTAGAGAACGTTTTGATGCTACTCAAAAAACACTTTCCCTTCAACCATTAAAAAAGGAAGAAGGGAAAGGAACCGGTAGTTCTCTTGTTGGTATCGGCTTTGATGTGGATGCTTGTAGAAAAGCTCTAGCTAGGATGATAATTGTAGACGAGCTACCTTTTAAGTTTGTTGAGGGGGAGGGATTTCACTACTTCATGAGTATTGTGCAGCCTAGACTTTCAATTCCAAGTAGGATCACAATTGCTAGGGAATGTTGGGGCCTTTACACTGCTGAGAAACATAAAGTGAAAAGCATTTTTTCAAAATCCAGCCAAGGCGTGTGCCTAACTATCGACTGTTGGACTTCGGTTCAAAATTTGAATTACCTTTGTCTTACTGCGCATTTTATTGATAATGATTGGAAGTTGCATAAAGGGATTTTAGAATACTCAAGTGGAAACTCGAGTCTTTTTTAGAATACTCAAGTGGAAACTCGAGTCTTCATCAAAACACTCGAGTGTTTCGACCAAAGATGGTAAAAATTGATTTTTCCCTTTTTGTTTTTCTTCTCAAGTATTAATTCAAGTTAATCTCAACCTAATGACCGTATTAGTTATTTTACCCTTTAGAAGAGATTAACTAATTCTACCCACTCTCAACATAAATAATAAATTACAATTACAACCAAATTGAGAATGAGTGTGCACTTGAATAATTTCTTGATTTCTTGTTGTTGTTCCATTGTCTTCAAAGCTTGATTGTGAATAACTTTGTCATCATCAAAACCATATCAAAATAGTTGCTAGGAGCATTGAATTTACAGTTTCTTCTTTCTATATGGTTATGGAGGAACAGGAAAAACATTTGTATGGAATACATTGTCTGCAGCTGTGAGATCGAAGGGTGACATTGTCCTCTACATTGCTTCAAGTGGAATTGCTTCGTTACTTCTACCAAATGGAAGAACAACTCACTCAAGGTACGAGATTTCATTGATCATCAATGAGGATTCAACCTGTAACATCAAACAAGGAAGCCCTCATGCGAAACTCCTGAATAAGGCAAAACTAATCATATGGGATGAAGCACCGATGGTAAGTAAATATTGGTATGAAGCATTAGATAGATGCTTGAAAGATGTGTTGCACTATTCACCATCTTTTAATCCAGAAAAACCATTTGGAGGAAAGGTCGTAGTCTTGGGTGGAGACTTCCGACAAATATTGTCTGTCATCCCTAAGGGTTCAAGAGAAGACATTGTACAAGCAACAATCAATTCATCAAACTTGTGGGGACATTTCCAAGTTCTTCAGCTAACTAAAAACATGAGATTGACAATTGGTTCATCTAACTTAAATGTGAATGAGTTGAAGGATTTCAGTGACTGGTTATTGAAAATAGGAGATGGATTTGCTGGAGAATCAACAGATGGTAAAGCGGAAGTTCAAATTCCAGAAGAAATGTTGATAAAAAAATCAGAAAAAGCTTTGGATGAATTAATTGATTTTGCGTACCCACAACTTTTGCAAAATTTACAAGACAAAGTTACTTCAAAGAAAGGACTATTCTTGGACCTACATTGGAGGTTGTTGCTAAAGTTAATGAATATATAATGAAGAAAATTCCAGGAGAAGAAAAAATATATTTCAGTTCGAATTCAATATGCACGGAGGAAGGTACTATGGAATCCGAACTAGATGCAATATCTCCTGAAATGTTGAATGGGATAAACTGTTCTGGACTACCACCACGTAAATTAACATTGAAAGAAGGAGTTCCGATCATGGTACTAAGGAATTTGGACCAATCAAATGGTCTATGTACTGGAACTAGGCTTCAAATAAGAAAAATGGGAAATCATGTGCTTCAATGTCTCATCTTAACTGGAAATAGAGTTGGTGAATTAGTACTTATACCTAGAATGACGATGGTTCTAAACAATGAAACACTTCCAATTAAGTTTCAAAGAAGACAGTTTCCAGTAGTTCTATCATTCGCTATAATAATTAACAAGTCCCAAGGCCAAACGCTGTCTACAGTTGGTTTGTATCTACCAAGATCAGTTTTCACTCATGGACAATTATATGTGACACTATCAAGGGTTAGGAGTAAAGCAGGTTTGAGAATACTCTTAGAAAATCAAGAAGAACTCAAACTGCAATATCAATGTAGTTTACCGAGAAATTTTTGCAAATGTAAATCCGAATGATTCAATTTAATTATTAACAATTCTCATAAATAAAATTATGCAATTCAGTTAAAAAATATTTATTTAATTTTTATTTTCAAATAATTATTATATATAACAACATTTTGCAATTTAATATATTGGTTCATTCCCGTGCATCGCACGGGCAAGCTAAACTAGTTATCTACTATCTATATATAAAAGGATCCATTTTTGAGGTATCACGTTTGCCGGAGAAATTTTCGAGGCATCACGTTTGTCCCGTGAAGCTTTCCTCACACCAGAGAGTTTGTAGGTAGATAATCATTATCTCTAATAAAATTACAATTTAAAATTAAATAATATATGTAAAATTATTATCCTCAATTATTTGTTGGAAAAAAAAGTAATCATTGTCCTCGACAAAAATATTTAGAAAATATTAAAAAAATCTCAAATTTATTTAATCATTATCCGTACGTGAAATCATTATCCTCGATTTGTTAAAAAAAGTAATCATTATCCTCAACAAAAATATTAAAAAATTTATAATAGGATCTCACATTCAATTTTATATCATCTTACTTTATAAGAAAAGTAAGAAGTTTATGAAAACTTGGACTTGTTATCGTTGGAAAAAGATCTGAAAATAAGAATTTTCCCTTCCCTTGAAAATTTAATTTCAGAAACACTTGATCAATGATAAAGGTTGACTACCAAAATCAGAGTTTGTGGAAACATAGTAAAATCATCATATTGTACCCCCAAAATATATCAAGTGTAACAAGTCCATTAATACCAAATAAGTATAATTATGAAACTGAATTCCTCTTATGATACCTTTTTCCAAAATATGTATCATATAAGTTCTATTAAAAATAGAAATGTTATAGAGCTGGTCACTGGTCCTTTGTCCAAACATCCTTCTGGTCGGATCTTCGATATCTGCACAACGGGTTCCCAACCCATACTTTCTATACTCTGCATGCACCTAAGGGACATCTCCCTTTACTGATTCTTGTGCAAGCTAGATGCACGATCAACACCTAATAAGGGTATGGGGGTTAGTTATACATATTCGCATAATCAAATGAGAATAAAACTAACATCCACAAGTTAACATGTAGCAAATCATGATGCATAACCATATGAGCACACCCGGTTAATCATAACAATTCTTTCAATGCAGGTGGCATGATGCATGATTTCCTTCCACAACCGAGGCCTCTAAAAGTCCATCTTGGACGTCCATCCAATACACTGTTGTGTTCCAGGAACACCGACATTCGTTCCCAGAACGTAATGCCGAACCATACTTGGATAATACGCATCACTCCCAGAGTGTGCACCACGTTCCCAGAACGTGTAGCAAACCATACTTGGATAAATAAGCACCACTCCCAGAGTGTGCACCACGTTCCCAGAACGCATAAAAACCAGGTCCCGGACACTGGCCACATATCTATAATGTGTCATCAAGTAGGTTGCATATCAATGTGTTCCCAGAACACTAACATACGTTCCCAGAACATATAAAACCAGGTCCCAGACACTGGCCACATATCTATAATGTGTCATCAAGTAGGTTGCATATCAATGTGTTCCCAGAACACTAACATACGTTCCCAGAACGTATAAAACCAGGTCCCAGACACTGGCCACATATCTATAATGTGTCATCAAGTAGGTTATAATTTGGTACTCCCGGAGTACCCTCCTCATATTCCCAGAATATGATAAACGTTCCTACCAACCAAACTCCCATTCTATATGAATGCACAATCATCAAGGTTGGTTTTATCTTTAATTCCATTATTATACCAACGTGTTCCCAGAACACTAACATACGTTCCCAGAACGTATCGCAACCCATACTTGAAATATAATCAAGCACCACTCCCAGAGTGTGCATCACGTTCCCAGAACGTGTCCAAGAAACCATGTCCCAGACAATGGCCACATTCCCAGAATGTGTCATCAAGTTGGTTGCATCAGTTTAGTACTCCTAGAGTACAGGGTCGTGTACCTCGAACATCACAAACAATCCTTGCCAACCTATTTCATCACCTTTCTCTATGCATGCATCGCATACATAATTACTAAGGTTGGTCTTTCCATTAATTGCTGTGATTTAGAAATATTCCAATTTCTCTTTTGAACGATTTATTTGAGGTATAGTCTTTGACACAAAATTCTCTTTTGAATTATCTTAAGACATGCCTTTAGACTTAGATTGGGTAAAACAAAGTCAATGGTATTCAAAAACTTAACTTTTTATTTTTCAGGTTCAGGTACTAACCGGTTACAATTCCAGGCTAACCGGTTAGAATTACAGACCTGAACTGTTTACCATTGTAATTCAGAAAACCTTTTTTCTTGAATTCCCTACCCAATCCATAAACCAGTTTAACAATGTTTATACCTCAAAACCACTATTTATATCATTCAAAAGTCTAAATCACATTTCATTGTCCAATGAGCATAATTTCTTCTTGAAACTATCTCATTACCTTAAGGTATTAACTCTTTAACTGCAATCTGAACTATAACAGTGAAATCAACTTATTTTCAGATTGTTTTCCATGAAATTAAGGCCTAGATTTGAGTAGGATTTGTAAGACCACAATGCTGATTTTGTAAACTTATTTTCTTTTGCATTTTAACAGGGTCTAACCGGTTACGAATATCGAGTAACCGGTTAGATTATGCAGTCTGACACTAAAAACATGAGTTTTAACAAACCATTCTCTTCACTACTCAAATCTAACCAAATTTCAACCTTTAACAGAGTACATATACCTTAAATAAATATGTTTAAACACAGAAACATATCTTATCTTGCATGCATTCAATTTGGATACACAAATTGCACATAATTGCACATATTTCACAACTTAATGCATCAATTCACATAATATCCAAGTAAGTCATGAAATCAACATCAACATAGCTTGCATGCATTCAGATAACATTGCTCAAAACATCAATTGAGCTCAAATTGGCCTCCAAGCCATTTAACCATTTCAACTTATGCCCTTTGAGTCTCTTGGTGACTCATCCTGTATTCTACCACAATTTATTCTCATTCTAGCGAATAGTAAGCTTCCCCCTTACCTTAGGTTCGTGCTTGATGAATCTAATCACTGGAATTTGCCAAATCTCCCCAGAATCCACAATCTCCATTTTCAGTTCCCAACAGGTTTGACAGGGTCCAAAAACCAGAAGATTTGACATAGCAATTGGCCAAAGAAATTGGGGAAACTAATTAGGACTCAATATAGGTAACATGCACTAGAGAATCAAAGAGATTTGAGACCAAAAGGGTTCGTGTGCTTACCAAAATCGAGCCTCGGAGTCAGTTCCAGAAACCAGAAGCTGAGGTTTGGCAGCACCAACACCCTTACTTTGCAAGCTTCGTTCTCTTGATTCAGGGACTCTCAACTCACAAACTTTATATCAATACAAAGCCCTTGATGTGAGCTTTGTAACCGTGTATCACTCATGTTCTAACTCTCAGAAATGAAAGAGAATTGCAAGAAACGATTCTGAAACCCTAGAACAGAGCTTCCCCCTAATTTCAGAGCAGCAACAACCCAATTCTTCAGAATTGAGGGTTTTTATAGAAGAATCAAGCTTGCATGCACCTTGACGCGTGTTTTCCACTGGATTAGGGCTGTATTCGTGGCGAATTCTGGATTAATTGGGTGATTACTCATCAAAATCCACTAACCCAGTTTCTGTGTTCATCGTGTAACCGGTTACACAGCCCTTCTAACCGGTTACATACTGATAAAATTCAAAAATTAATAATTTAATTACTCTTTCTTCAAAAACCTTTTTAATATTGCAATTAGGTCCCAACCCAAGGGCTAATTTACAATATTCACATTTTTGTACAAAATAACCATATAAAAATATATCTCATATTTTTATATAAAAACACATAATGTACAAAAACTAAAACCTTCAAAACTAATATAAATCAATTATAAAATAATTATTATAATTAATTTCTTGGTTATTTGGGAGACGAAAATTAGGGGTGTTACACCAATGGCTACACATCTCAAAAGGTGAGAAGTTTCATTAATTGCTTTAAAATTATTTAACTTTATTTGTTTTGTCTTTGGCTAGGGTATCTTGCAGAAGAATAAGATTGGATGAAGATTAACGAAGCTTTATATTTTCTTCATGATAAGTATTTTAGATTTAACCTTTTTAATTTTTTCTTCCTAAAATGTTGCACTGCATGACTTTCTTCAATATATATATATATATATATATATATATATATATATTAATCAATTATTTTTTTTTACAGGACTTTTCCTCTCATGTTTGGCACATGCCATCGTTATATGGCATAAATAGGCTAACAATATTTCTACTTTAGAATTTTTGTTTTTCATTATTTGATTTATGCCAGATTATTGATTTACAAGGTTCAAGATATTAGCTTCGTTCGTTTGATGTGACTTTAGCACAGTAATACGAATATTAATACGAAGTCAATACTTAAAGTAGATGAGTTGTCTAACATTAGTCTTTTTATTATTTATTCACTTATTAATGTCTTTAATGGATTTAAAATATTTGAATTTTGAACAGGGACAATGGGCGTGCCGAATACTACATATAACACCCGACTTTATATCAATGTTGATCTGTTAGAAGTTTTACAATTTCGTGAAAGGTTTTTTTTCCCTCATTTTTTTAATATATTTAATAAATACCTTTTCACTACTACAAAAACTATTTAAAATACCTGAATTTTAATCCCGGTTCCGTGTTGTAACTGGGATTGAATACCGTTTTTAATTAAAAAAATAATAAAAAAGAAGTAGAAATATATCTAAAATTCCAGTGTTTTTAATTCTGGTTATAAAAAAAATGGACCTGGGATCATAAATATAAATAAAATTTTATAAATAACAGTATATTTTTAATCCCCATTTTTTATAAGGAACCGGGATCAATAATGATAATTTTTTTTCCCAAAAACAATTAAAAATTAAACAAACAGAGAAAAGCCCTCTTAGCTTCCTCTATCTAATCGATATCACTCCCTCTTGGTGTTTTTCTCGCATAAACCATCCCTGCCTCTCTCAAGCACCGGTAGCTCTCTCAGCACCGGCCGCTCTCCACTCGTTCTCTTCCTTTACCCCTCTCTCTCACGACCGTAGCTCTCTCTAATCCGCCGCTCTCCTCTTGTTCTCTTCCTCGACCCCTCTCTTTCACGACTGCCAAGCCCTCCTTCCACTCTCATCCTCACCCACAGCCACCGCCGCTCCCAAGCGCTCCACCGGCTTCCACCGTCACCGCACCGCACCAAATCGCATCACCAAGCCCCGCCATCACCATGGTTGGTCCCTTCTTCACTGCCGCCGTCACCTTACCACAGCTGATCGCATCAACAACCGCCGCCTCACCCTCTTCTTCAAGTCCTCGAAGTCACGGTTGCCCCTTCACTACAGGTACCGACTCCTCCGTTCTATTACTTTGTTCGCTCATCAGTATGGTTAAATATTTTTCTTCTTGTTTTAATTGAAACCCTAATCAACTTTATAATTAGATTTTGTGTTGGATTCTCTTTTTTGGTTTTTGGTTTATGACCAATCTAAAGAATGTGAAAACAAAGTTTGGTTTTTTTGGTAATAATCACAGACCTTTTTGTTTGGTCAGAGACCATTCAAGATTTTTGACAATTTTACAATGTAGCTTAAAGTAACAAAAGCCAAGGTATTTTGGCCTTATTGGCAACTCTTCAGCAAGATTACTTATTTTGCATCAGAAGGATGTGATTTTAATTTAATTGGGACAAGCAAAAATGATATAACTCCCAATTGCTTCTGTTTGGGACTATGTTGATGATATCACTAACTCACCTTTGCCGAAATAAAGCAATGAGAGCTGCTGCTTTTTCAGCTGATGGTTCTGCGCTGGCAGTTGCAACAGATACTGTTATTACATTGTGGGACCCTGATAAGAATCTGCTTGTGGCTATTGTAGGGGAGACTCCATCGGTGATTTTCTTGAACCTTGGCCATTCCCCCCCCCCCTCTCTCTCTCTAATGTTTCTTTATACTTGAAACACTGTTAAATTTCTGCTCTAGTTTAACAAACAAGACGTGGTTGCCACTAGCTACTCACTCGGTTAATTATGATGATGTTTATTTGCTGGCATTTGTGCCATTAGTTGTGGAGAACTGGAGATTGCATAAAGATTTTAATTTTACTATTGGGAGCTGAAAATGTGATCTACCCTGCAATTTTTTGGGTCATTATCTGTCATCATGTATTGTAGCACCAATTATAGTACAAAGAGAGTAAAAAAAAAGACAAAAATACACAAACTTGAAGCATCCAAGTATACATGCCTATATGGTGTTGCTTTTGGGTTCTGTACTTAAGAAACGTTTATTTGTACCTGCACTACTTCCCTCTTTTCTTTTATTTTTCATTTTTTTTTCCAGCCAATTGTGAGCCTCAACTTTGCTAGAAAATCAGAGTATCTCCTATCTGTATCACATGGTACTAAACTGCAGCTCTCTGTTTGGAGTATGTAAAAGTTAGCTGCATCTTGGTCATATAGGCTTCAAGTAGAAGGTTTAAAGACAATATTTTTCCCTTCAATAATCTCTCCGTTTACTAACACTGACATCTTGTGCCTCTTTTAATTTCATTTACTGCATTATGGCATTAGTACTTGCCATTTATGTTTCTTCCCTGTCTGTCTTCTTGTAATATCACCAGATTTTCCTTTCGATCACATTATTTCATCCTCACGTTTAATATTTGTATGCAAAGATTTGTTGGTTTCCTTTCGAAGAGAAACAGGACAGAAGCCGCTAAGGATTATATTTTACAGGTCTATATGTTTAAATAATGGCGCGAAATCCATAATATACGCTGTGAACTTTATTAGCAGATTTTAGAAGGTTGAACACTCGATCTTGAACTGCACCTGCGTTGAGCAGGTTGTCTAATACTTGGGATGTATAGTTTTTCATTTTGCTGTCACACTTTGTTTCTTTTGACTGTTTTTTATGCAGTTTTACTGTGTGCAGAGAGCACTATATATGGCCTTTTTTCTGCAGTATGGTGTTTTTTTTCTGATGATGAGTATAGGTCCATTTTGATTGAGAGAAAGATCAGTTTTGGTTTCAAGAAGGATGATGAATCTTTGGCCTATGAGAATTGGATCAAACATGACTGACTGACCGCATTGATGCTATCAATTGGATTCTCAAAGTTAGTCCTACTATCCATTCTCTACTGTATTTTTCATTAAATTCAATTCAGTATTGGTTAAATTCAATTCAGTATTTTATCCAGAGTAATAAGGACAAGCTTATACATGCCATGATGCCAATTGACAATCTATAACTCTATTTGGTCTTCTAGGTTTGGGAGCACTTCTTGTGTACAACACAAGTGCTTTGTCACAATAGACTTAATTTGTTATATGGATTGTAATTTAGCTATAACTTATTTTATGCAACTGTCAAAAAATAAATGAGCCCTTCAAGTGAAACTTGAAAATTGTTCTATCAGTTATTTAATACTATAACACACTGTTGATAGTTAAACATAAGTTATCCTTGATGCTTGATGATTGCTTTTTGTTAATATCATGCATTGTTAACTAGTCTCATTTGTTTCCATTTCCTGGTCATTTTGTTGCATTCTCCTGTCAATGTCCTTAGCCACAGTACTTGTCACTGCCTATTGTTCTTTCTAAAAAGGTTGCTGTTTTGGATTCTCTTAGAAACCCTGTTGCTATTCTCAATAAGTGAGTCCCCCGTTTCCTCAGCCTTTTTATTTTTATTTTTTTTTATTTTTAAATATTTCAATTAGTTCAATTACCTTGTCAATGTTATAGCTCCTTTTTTTTATTGTACTTTGTGTTTTTCTTCTTATGTTGTCATGTTTATAAGAACGAGGCCATTAGTCTTTTGACTCTTGGAATGTCCGCCTCAGTAGAATAAACTTCATCTCTACAGTAGTGTCTTGCTATAGCCTTCTTCCTTCTCATGCATGATAGGTAGCTAGTTTTCTTTTGATAAAATGCTTCTTCTCTTTTTGTCTTGCCAAATAATTTAATGGACATTATACTGATCCCCCTTATGATTTTACTTAATTACATTTGATACCTGTGTTGTTTCAAAAGTTACACTCACCGCCCTTAATTTATAATACAAGAGGGTGCCAAATATAATTAAGCTAAATTGCTAAACCATGGGGGAGGTCATCTTAATTCCTAAAAAATTTAACTATCACTGAATTAACTTTACTGCAGTATGCACGACTCCTGCATTTGAAATTAGTACTTTTGTACCTCATGTTGGCTTTAATTTGGAAGAACATTGGGTAGTTTCTTTGAGAGGGGCAAGGCTAAGGATGTGTGGTGAATGCTTGGGGCTTCTAGACCACATAACATGGAAGCTTTATTTATGCTAGTTAATAGCAACCCATCAATATGCTTTTGTTTTGTTGAATTTTGTTAACAAACTTGCTTCATATTTTGTTCTAATATTTTATCTCCCTTTAATTGACATAGAAATATTGCTTCTTTAGTTTTGGCGTTGTACTCTTAGTGAAGCCAAGGAAGCATTTTCTACTCGTCACCCAAAGGGAGAACTTACCATATTGATTGAAGGGCAAACAAATACTAAAGTTGAACCTCCATCAGACATTCAGCTTGAAAATGACCTAAGAGAATTGATTGCAAGTGGTGAGAGTCTTTCCTCGGTAAGAGCTTTCTTATATTTGGATAATGAGATATAGTCTTTAAGTTACTAAAGTAGGAGGCATTCAAATTTAATGTACGTAGGAGATTGATGTAGATCAAATTATGGATATGATTGTCCATGATTTAAACAAGTCAATCTAGTGAAAACTGTCATTCTCTTCATTCTGTCTCACGCAAGCTCTGGTCTTATTTTCAAGTTTTGAATTCTAGCTAATCACATTGATTGTGGTTTCTATGTCATGAGATTCATGAAGTAAATTGTCCAATTACATCACCAAGATGTCACGATTCCTGTATGGGTTTGCAATTTCATTCTGATTTATGTTTGTTTCAACTCTTATAATTACTCATTTAGTTCAATAATATAACTTATGCTTCTTTATATTAATTTTACAGTACTTTGATGATTGCAAGTGCCCCATATACAATGAGGAGTTGCTGGACGAAGTCAAGGAAGAATGGGCTGCTTTCATGTTCGATGAAGTCCCTTAGATTATATTTAGATTTATATATATGTAGTACTTGATAATTTAGTTATATAGTAGACTTTTGTTGATGTGAACTACTACTATTAGTACACTCTCTTTTAGCAAGTTGGCATAGGTCTTTTGGTGCATGTTTTGGTACATCTCTTGAAACTATTTTTGTAGATGTTTCCCAACTTTATGAATGAATATATATAATATATTGCTTTTGAAATTAAGATTTGAAGGAAAAATTAAGTATATGAAATTCCCATTTTGGTTATACAGGTATTGGTGGGCTATATTATATAAAATTTTGGTACCAATAAAAAAAATTCCCTCATTTACGATCCCGGTTCATGAAAAAAAATCCCCTTATTTAAGATTCCGGTTCAAAAAATAAATTTCAGCAACTACGATTCCGGTTCAGTTCTATTAAAGATCCCGGTTCATTAGAATTTATGATCCGGTTGCCCTCATCTTTCCTTTTCATGCCTATGCGTAGCACCACCAGCAGTGCTTGCTTCCCCTTTTCACCGAATCAAAAAAAACCTAGCCCCAATCTTCTCCTCAAATGTCGAATTAATTTTTATTTTTCATTCTCCTTCCTTTTCCAATTCGCGATTTCTCATCAACTTCTCCTCAAATTCTCTGCCCGAATCAAGGGAGACACCGAAAAATAGGGTTGGGTGTGGTTGTTAGTGAGCTGCCTTGCCAAGCTTAAGTTCAAACCACCCTAAGAGGTTAGTCTGATATGAATGCTTGTATTGATATCCTTGTCGAAGCTTTTTGTTTTTTTTTTAAAAAAACTCCATGTGATAAATTAGAAGAAATTTTCTGAAGCATGATCCCTATGTTAAAGTGCTTTTCTATTTTAGTTGCTCTATATTTTGTGCACCTCTAATGATAATTTCTTTTCTAATTAGTTTGCATCTGTTTTGAAGTGCCTTAAACAGATTATCAATTACTAATTTCCACCCATTCATACATATTTGCTAACAATATTTTGTATGAGTGCCTTAAACCTATCACTATCGTAGAACTATAGCTACATGCTTTCAATCAAGACAGTGTGAAGAAGGTACAATCCATAATAGTAACATTTGAAACTCTTACAGTCAAAAGCTCGTTTTTTTCCCTGTCTTTACCTTGTATTTTACACAATTGTGTAACCTCTGATCCTTTAACAAGTCACTACTTTTTGTGGTTTTTTTTTTGGTGAGGCACCATTATAGACTAGATCGAAATAGTTACTACTAGAAAATTCTGATTTACCGACGGATTTTCGAAATTTGAGACAGAACATAAATATAAACTAATGGCTTACGAATATTAGAGACGGTTAGGCTTAAGTCTAAGATGAAAAATTGTCCGTCTCTAAATTACTGGCTTCAATTATTATTAAACTTGCATAGCATAGCATGTAGCTATAGTTCTACGATAGTGATAGGTTTAAGGCACTCATACAAAATATTGTTAGCAAATATGTATGAATGGGTGGAAATTAGTAATCGAAAATAGAGAAAGATTGACCATCTTAGCACTCATTCTTTTCAAGTGCAGAGTAGTTGAAGAAAAAAATTGACAAAGAGAAGAGAAGAGAAGGGTGGATCCAAAGCTCACAGAGGTTTTTCAACTCTTCGATCGCTTTAAGACCGCGTTTGTCAGGAATGATTATAGCAACTGTTCCAATCCCCTTTCCCAGCTCAAGGTTCCAAACAATACAAACCCTAATTTATTTATCGACCCTCTATTTCGAAACCCTTTTTTTTTAATTTTTGGTCTTGAAGTTTAATTCAGTTGCTTGTTGAAAAATTTGAATTTGAATTTTGCATTGTGGGAAGTAAAGTTTTAATTTTTGTTAGGTTAGTACGATGATCAAGAAGTTATGATATGTATATAGTGGTTGCGGTTTAGGAAGATATGTGCTTTTAAAATTGAGGGTTTTGTCTAGGTTGCTATAGTTTGAGATGGTTATAGCAATGATGCGTCATAGGCCTAATTTTTTTTTGATACCTAGAACCTGGGATCCATCCGGCCACATTGGACCTGGCGGCTGGCGAGTCTTGCCAAACTGGGGGAGTATCTACCGAGCCACTTGAGCGCTCCCCTCGTAAATCAAAACATGTCCAGCTTAGCCAGGGATCCAACACAGAACCTTAGGCTCCTTTATGTTCACCCTTTACCAACTGGGCCTAAGGCCTAATTTTATTTATGAGATGTTTGTTTAGTTGTTAAAGAACTAAGTAGAGGTGATTTTAGTATTTTATTTTACAATTTATTGGTTTAATAATTTATTGGTCTTTATATATAATACTGCGAGCAGCTCGAATTCATGGGTATTATTTATATAGTCTACAAGATGGTGGTACTTTGCAAGGTTTTAAATTGCTTCTTTTTCGGGTACATATTTGTAGCTGGTGGATTTTTGCTGTTTGGTAGTGATCTTGTTTACTTGCAGGTGTTACTGACAGGGTTCAGAAGCCTTCCGCCGTTGTTTGAAGATACACCTAATGCAGTTCATGAATTAACAATAGCAAGTAACGTTCTTCACTTCAATTGGTTACTCTGTTTTGATTTGTTTTTTCCCCTCCTCTTTTCTTTGTTCATTTTTCTATGATCATTGCTAAGCTTACTTATTGAAGTACTAGTAGCATATCTTCTTCATCAACTACAGTACTAGTGAATCTTAAATTTGGTTGATAACTTGATGTTGTAAAGGAAATTTTTATGCATTGGATTGATAATAAGCTCTGTCATTGAAATTTGAATTTATATTCCATGTCTGTGGTCACAGACTCACTGTAGACAGTGTCAAGTACATCTGAAACTCAATAATCGTATTTGCTCTTCCAGCTATGGTTGCAAGATAACTTTGCTATGAAGTTCATGGTTTTTTGTGGTGAACTTTACTATTTTTTTTGTTGGTGAGCGATGAAGTTCATTGTTTGTTGTGGTCGAAGTACAAGTTTACCTTTATTTTAATTCATGACAGATGGTTAATGTAGTTTACTATATACCTGGAGTAAGAGAAGAGTATAATGTTTATATGGAAGTATGGTACTGCTACAAGTCCTATGGTTGAGATCTTTTTTCCTGCTGGTTTTTTGAAACTTTCAGGGGATATATACGAACATGCTGTTGTTCTTAGCGTGAAACTTGAGGATCAAGATGCATTTGAGAGGGATTTTTTCCAGCTTAAACCTTACTACACAGATGCCTGGTAACTAATTCCCCCGCCCCCTCTTTTTGTAAAAAATCTGTTTCGGGGACAGTTGAATCTTTGTAGAAGACGATCGAAATTTCCTGGTCATTTGTTTAACATTAACATGTATAGTGTAGCCCAAGAAATTTAAAAATAGTGTCTGTATTGTAGTGGGATGTTATGTGCAATTCTTTTAATTGTCGAATTCTTGTTTTTCATGTGGGTTTTCCTTTGCTGCAGCAATCGTCTTCCACCATCTCCTCAGGAGTACCCACTACTAGATCTCAACTTGTTGAGACTACTTGTGCAAAACAGAATTGCCGAATTCCATACTGAGTTGGAATTGCTTTCATCTACTGCTCTTGAAAATCCTTGTATTAAGCATGTCGTGGAGTTGGAGCAATCTTTTATGGAAGGGGCTTACAATCGTGTCTTGAGTGCTCGACAGACAGTGCCACATGATACATATGTTTATTTCATGGATCTTTTGGCAAAGACTGTGAGGTAATAATTTACCCCTAATAGCCTAGCTGATGATTGGAGTCTAATTATAAAGGAAAATGTAACTCCTACTCCTTGTATTTAGGTGTAGGAGGTGCAGTGAAGAGAGATGGGAAGAGAGAAGAGAGAAATGATTGATGGTTAGATGTGATAAGAAGAAAGAGAAAGAAAGAAAAACAAGGTGTAGATGAGAGTGTAGAAGAAAAAGTTGTAACAGTATCATTACTCAATTATAAATTACCAATAAGGGTTGGGTGTGGTTGTTAGTGAGCTGCCTTGCCAAGCTTAAGTTCAAACCACCCTAAGGGGTTAGTCTGATATGAATGCTTGTATTGATATCCTTGTCGAAGCTTTTTGTTTTTTTTTTTAAAAAAAAACTCCATGTGATAAATTAGAAGAAATTTGAAATCCACCTAGACATCTTTACTTCTGAATTAGGGCTTGGTTGGCTGTTTTTTATTTTTAGTCCGCTGAACTGATTTTACTTCTATGGTATTGCTATGAAAATCCGTGATTGTTTATATTCTCGTTGTAGTTTTATTCAATTTGCCTCCTGCTATGGCAAATTTTCTGAAGCATGATCCCTATGTTAAAGTGCTTTTCTGTTTTAGTTGCTCTATATTTTGTGCACCTCTAATTATAATTTCTTTTCTAATTAGTTTGCATCTGTTTTGAATTATTATTATTCAGAGATGAAATAGTAGGGTGCAGTGAGAAAGCTTATGACTATCTTTCACTTAAGGATGCTAAGCAAATGTTGTTGTACTCCTCAGACCAAGATCTTTTGGAATATATTAAAGAGGTAAGCAATGCGTTTTCTTTTTTTTTTTTTTGAATAAGAAAGAGGTGAACAATGTTGTGACTTGTGACTCACCTATTTAGCTAAATGTATTCATTAATTTTGACATGGCATTTTATTTGATTTGATGTTTGCGTGTGTGTGGTTACGGAATTCATTTTTTTTCCTTCTTAGTAAAGAGTATATTACTAATACTCCCTCTGATCCAAAAGTCTTGACCATATATCTTTTTCCTCTTGATTCATATATCGTGCCTGTTTACAAACCCAATACATAGTTATTCTATTTTTTCCAACTACACCCTTATTCATAACTACCTCTTTTTCACCTCCAATCTTTTCCTCTCTCATCTCTAGTCTCTCCTCAATAGTTAATGATTACAAATTGGTATTTTAGTTAAATTACCCACAATTCTTACATTATTTAACCATTTTTTAAAACTCATGCGCCTTCCATATTATCAAAGACTTTTGGTTCGGAGGGAGTCTTTTGTTTACAAAATGGAAAACTCTTTTTATCTTGCTGTACAGTTTTGTTTGTGTTCTAAATATATTATCAATTGATTTCAGGAGCATCCTGAGTGGGAGATTAAGAATGGTTGTGTCTTTTTCCAAAAGGCAAAAGAATCTGCTCCTTGCAAAGAAATACCCTCTCTGCAACTCATCAACCAGACCCTAAGTTATGCAAGGGAGTTGGAGAGGATTGTCTGAATTTAAAAAAAAAATGCAATGCTTGTGTGTTTCCCAAGTATTCAGGTGTCTGGATGTTAGTTGCTAATATTGTCTTTTGAATTTTGTATTTTTTTCCTTATTCCATGTGGATCTATAAAGTTGTTCACCTCTGTATTTTGGTCATCCAGGTGGCTGTATTATTTCTTGGTGTACTTTTCTTTCAATTCTGCTCCGGAAAAGAAAAAAATCATTCATACTTCTGACTTTTCTATGTTGATGATTAGATTATTGATGCTGCTGTAGTTTAAATTTAGAAATTCAATTCCATTGATAGGCTAATATTCAAATTATAGGGATAGGGATATCAAATTTTGGGAGCCTTATAAATTTTATTATGGCTGTGCACTGCACCCGTGTTTGCCTGAAAGGTGTGAACTGTTAATCAAATTACAGCTAATAATTTCATCTAGTTACTAAACAATGATTTGGCAAATATGTTGAGCGTTTTTGAAGTTTAATACGGTAAATGATGCAGTTTAGTTGGTTGTAACCCTTTGTTTGGTTGGGGTGATTTTGGGGAAGGGATTTTGGGAAAAGAGAAAATAGGGAGAAAACAGTTTTCTCTCTGTTTGGTTGAGGAAAGAAAATGAGGGAGGAATAAAAATGTGGTGGGTCCTATGAGTAAAAGTTTTCTCTCCTCCAGAGAAGAAAGAATGGAGAGAAAACTGAGATTGACACATAAAATTTTTCATCTGTCCTTCACTTATTCACTTTGACCTTTTTTAATTTTTTTATTAGAAAAATAAAGCATTTTTATTTCAATAAAAAAAATTGTTTTTTTTTAATATTTTGGACTCGAAATTTTTATTAAACAAAAAATAATTGAAGTAAATTTTTTTTTGTTATTTTAAATATACATACATGTGAAAAAGAAAAAATATATTTATTTATATTTTGTAAAATAAGGGTGTAGTTGTCTTTTGACAAATTTATTATTTTATCTCTTTCCACTTTTCTCTCCAACCAAACGAAAGGAAAGAAAACTTAACTTTTCTCTCTTCCCTATTTCTTCACATTTTCTCTCATACCAAATATTCACAAACTCTACTCATTTTCTTCCTATAATCTCTCTTCCCTACTTCTTTCTTCCTTATTTCTCTCTTCTCATTTTCTCTCGTGCAATCAAACAACATAAGTCTCTCACACTCTAATTCCAAAGCAATGTAGAAGGATTGAGTGGAATAATATAGTATTTATAAATCCTCCTGGGTATTCTACATCCTTATACTGATTTCCTGCCTAATCACCCTATTATGACCCTATTAAAGTCACATCATGCCAAGAGATCATGACACGGTTTACAAGTGTAACATTGCACCTGATATCTCTTGAAAAATGAAAGGTTTAGTTGAATGCATTTAATTTTTTCAAATTCATAGAAAAATTGACTACTTTAGAAAACTTGCATTGAGAATAAAACAAAAATTAAATATTACAACCACTTTGTAGGGATATTTTAAGAATGATTGTATTGAAAATAGAAAATTTATTAATTTTTGCTTATATTTAAGACCATTAGAGAATGTCTTTTTTTGCTTATAAATGAACTCTCTCCGGTCTCATTTTAAAGCAAAAATAATTAACTTAACACCTATTAAGAAAATTAGTTGAATTTATTTAATTTTTTCAAATTCATAAAAAAAAATTATTTTAGTAAATTTACATTGGGAATAAAACAAAAATTAAATAATTCAACCATTTTATAAGGATATTTTAAGAATGATTATGTTGGAAATAAAAAGTTAGTTAGTTAATTTTTGTTTATATTTAAGAATATTAGTGAAATGTCTTTATTTTTCCTTATAATCGAGATCGGAGCGAATATACTCTCATTCCATATAGAAAGGAGCTAATACATTTCGGAATACATAGTTATTTTTTTTAGGCAAATATTGTTTCTATGAATCAAAGTTTGATTTTTATCTTATATGATAAATAAGAAAATTTAGTGATATGATATACTCCTCTGGTTTAGAATATAAGAAAAAAAATAAAATTATAATTATTAATAAGAAAGTTAATTGATTGTATTTAATTTTTCTAAATTTAAATTTATGAAAATTAAAGGTATTTTTGGAATGTAGTATTGAGAATGAAACAAAAATTAAATGAGATAAAAATTTTCAAAGTATGTTTTAGAAAAGTAGTATTGAGAATGAAACAAAATTTAAGAAAATGAATTACTTTTACTTATATATTAAACTAAAAGAAATATTAGGATGTAACGGTCCGATCCGATCTTTATTGGACTTTAGGGATTGGACCGATTAAATTAATGTGATCCGGTTCGGTCCGGTCCAGAAGTTTTTCATATGCAAAGACTGGATCGGATTGGACCGTTTCGGTTCGGTCCGGTCCGGTCTGGTCTATTTAGACCATAATAATAAAAATAAAATTAAAAACCTGTATCATTCTCGTTGGATGCAAAATTGGTGATGAGAAATAGATCCAGTAATAAAGCATCATTCTCACTGCAACATTTAGTAACATAATGAAACGAATCCCTCATGCATCCACAACAGTAAGTCTGAAACAAATCCCTCATGCATCCACAACAGTAAGTCTAAAACAAATCACTCAGCAGCACTTGGACTGGAAGCGACGACAACAAAGCGGCACTGCTTAGGCGACAGCGAGCGACGATAGCAAGCGGCGACAGCGAAGTGGCAACAGCGAGCGGCGACAGCGAAGCGGTTAGCGGCGTGACAGATAGAGGGAGAGGGACAGCTAGTGACGGGAGAGATAGAGAAAGGGACAACTAGCGGCGTGAGAGAGAGAGAGGGGGTAGGTTATGAGAACTTCATTTTATGTGGCTTTGTGTGTTGACCTGTTGGAAATGTGACAGGGGTTTTATCTAAAGTGGGCCTTATCAAAATTCGATTTAAAACATAACAAGCCGTATTGACGGCATCGGCCCAAAAATATTGAGGCACTTGAGAATCATTTAGCATGGTTCTAGCAAGTTCCTCTAGCACTCTATTTTTCCGCTCTACCACTCCATTTTGTTCCGGAGCTCTTGGTGCGGAGAATTGGTGCTCAAAACCATTTTTAGCACAAAATTTATCAAATTTGTGGTTTTCAAATTCACCACCATGATCGATACGAATAATAATTACTTTTTGATTCACTTGGTTTTGCACAAGTTTAACATAATGTTTAAAAGATTTGTAGGTCTCACTCTTTGTAGTTAAAAATAAAGTCCAAGTAAACCTAGAGAAGTCATCAACAATCACCAAGGCATAATAGTTGCCACCAAAGCTTTTTACTTGTGATGGTCCAAACAAATCCATATGAAGCATTTCTAATGGCCTTGATGTGGACATCACCATTTTTGATCCAAATGTGTTTTTGGTTTGTTTGCACTTCTTGCATGGAGAACAAACACCTTCAATAGAAAAATTTAGCTTTGGTAAACCAACTACTATTTCTTTAGATTGTAATTTCTTCAATTGGTTTACATTAATATGAGCGGTCCTACGATGCCATAACCAAATGTCACTTTCTTTGCTCACTAAACAAGTAGAGACCAAAGAAGTAACTTTGTTTAAATCAACTAAGTAAGTATTATTTGATCTTTTGCCAACAAATTTGATAGATTCATCTTTGTCACTTTTGATGAAGCAATGAGTAGAGGTAAATAATACCTGATTACCAATATCGCATAATTGACTTATGCTCAAGAGTTTATGTTCTAATCCTTGAACATAAAGCACATTATCAATAATCAAGTTTGAAGAGTTACCGATTTTACCAATACCAAGAATTTTGCTTGTGTTGTTGTCCCCATAAGTGACATAACCCTTCTCTTTTGGAGTAGGCTCAATGAAATGCCGCTTATCTCCCGTCATGTGCCTTGAACATCCACTATCTAGATACCAGAATTCCTTTCCCATTCGGAGGCACACCTACAAAATGCAATTACTTGTTCATTTTGGGTACCCAAATTATGGTGGGTCCCTTAGGGTTAGTATTGGGACTTTATCCCTTTTTAATCCACATATAAGTGTCCTTTTTCATTTCAAATTTCTTAATATGGCACTCAATGTTGATATGTCCAAGCTTTCCACAATAAGTACAAGTTGGCTTCTTTGATGAAATCTTTTTAAAGAATGAGCTAACCACCTTGTACTTTTTGTTCTTTTTATGAACATATCCTAAACCAGTTTTATTATGGTTATTCCTTTGAGAGTTCAATAACCGGTTGAGGTTTCTATCACTATGTGAGATTGTAAGTTTGTTTTTCAACTCTTTCACTTCCTTTTGAAGTTCATCACATTTCCCACATTTAGTGATAATTTCCTCATGATTTGCACAATCACTTTGATTACTAGAATTAATAAACTCTAAGGATTCATTTTGAAGTTTCAACTCATTTAGAGATTTTTACAATTCAACAATTTCTTGTTGATACTCCAAAATTTTCTTTCCTTTTTCCTTATTAATTTTAGCAAGCCTTTTAAATTGAATTAACATTTCATTATAGGCTTCTTGCAAATCATCATAAGAAATGGAGTTTGAAGAAGAGCAAGAAGAACTTGAAGTTACCTCATCATCACTTTCACTAATTTCATTTTTAGCTCTTGATGAGGCCTCATTGTTGTTCTTAGCCATGAGACAAAGTTTTGCATTTTCATCATCGGAGCTACTTGAGGAAGATTCATTATTCTTCTCCAGTGCATCCCAAACAATGTATGCTCTCTTCCCTTTGGCCTCTTGGGTCTTCTTGTCATTCTTCTTCAAGAATGTGGCATATTCCATTTTAATGTGACCAATGCCACCACATTCATGACATTTTACTCCATCATTGGTACTTTTATCTCTTAGTTTGGAGTCTTTGGTTCTCTTCATTTTTGATGGGAAACTACTTTTCTTTCCCTTGAAAAATTTGTTGAATCTTTTTACAAACATCCCAAACTCTTCTTGATTGGGTTCACTATCGGAATCTTCACTTGTAGAGCATTCTTCAACTTCTTTTGTGACTTTGGTTGAAGCTTTGAGAGAAATGCCCTTTTTCTTCTTGTCGGACTCCTCATTGGTGTTAAGTCTTGATAGCTCCATTTCATGTTCTTGAAGTTTGCCAAACAAAGTGGCTAACTCCATTTTGTCTAAGTCCTTGGATTCCACGATGGCCGTTACTTTGGGTTCCCATCTCCTATCAAGACATCTCAAAACTTTGTTAGTAGTTTCACCATCATGAAAAGTTTTTCCTAAAGCAATCAAATGATTAATTATGTGAGTGAAGCGCTTTTGCTAGTCATTAATGGACTCATTTGGAAGCATGCGAAATAATTCATATTCATGAGTTAAGGTGTTTAATCTAGCACGTCTTACTTCGCTTGTTCCCTCATGAGTAACTTGCAAAATATCCCACATTTCCTTAGAAGATTTACATTGGGAAACACGAAAAAATTCATCATGAGACAAAGCGGAAGTGATGATGTTTTTGCCTTTTAAATCATATGATACTCTCTTCTTGTCATCATCACTCCAACTAGCTCTTGGAATAATTACGGTTTCATCATTTATCATTCTCTTGGGGATATGAGGGCCATTCTCAATAGCATCCCAAATATCCATATCAATTGCTTCAATAAAGATTTTCATTTTGACTTTCCAATAAGCAAACCCTTCACCTTTGAATAGTGGAGGGCGGTTTATTGAAGAGCCTTCTCCTCCGAAGGGATTGCTTGAGCCCATAGTTTCCAAAAGGATCTTTTTCGAAAAAGTTGTTACACTCGATCTTTCGACCGAGCTCTGATACCACTTGTTGGAAACCAACAAGCGAGCTTAGCAATTACTAGAGGGGGTGAATAGTAATATGAAGCAGCAATGCCAAATATTTCGAATGATATTAAAAGAATTGAACAGAATCTGATTTTTCTGGAAATAGCTCGAAATACTCGAGTCTTTCTGGAAGAACTCGAGTGTTTCAGGATGAACCACTCGAGTCTTTTATGATCCACTCGAGTCTTTGAGCACGAACAACTCGAGTCTTCAGAGAAATACTCGAGTCTTTCGTACAGAGTTGCACTAAACCAGTTCTGAAAAATCAGCAACTCACTTCTAATTAATCCAATGCAGATCAGAGACTTATCTAACAGAATAGTAAGCAATTAAGATAAATTATAACAACTAGGGGTGTTCAAAACCGAACAGGTCCAATTAAAAACCGCAAACCGGTCCAAAAAAACCAAAAACCGAAAAAATCGCATTTATTGGTTTTTTTTGGACTCATTCTCTGAGAACCGATCGATTCGGTTCGGTTTTCGGTTTCAGTTGAAAAACCGAAACGAACCGAACCAAACCGAACCGATTCATGCCTACATGAAAGTATGGAACGCTGCGTTTTATTTTATACTTGTGCAATGTGCAGTACTAATTTCAGACCTAATTTCAGATTTTCAATCCACACTCCACACATTCACTTCTCCACAGTCCACACATTTTCTCCACCACAAACCCCGCTGCCGCCGCTCCTCCACCAGACCACCACTGATCGATCGCTCCTCCCCTCGCTGGCCGCTGCTCCTCCTGGCTCCTGCAACCTCTACGACTCGTCGCTGTCAGCCTGTCACCGCCGAACCCGCGCCGAAGTCGTCGCTGTCTCCGTTGCCGACGCCGTCGCTGCTCCTGCTAGCCTAGGAAGCTTCATCCCTCGCTGCTCCTGCTACTTCAATGGAGGTAATTTCAACACCCATTTCACTAATTTTTTTTATATTATTCATATTTAATAAGATCTTAATATTCATGTAAAAAATAAAAAAAAAAGGAGCCAGGAAGGATAAAAAAAAAAGACAAATAATTTTGTTCAATAAAAAATAAACATGAAACTCGTACGTCCTCTGTCCTCATGCATAGATCCGAACTCAAACTGAAATAATAGCTTCATTTTTTTCCTTCTATATCTATGATTAACGATAGTAATTAAATATTGAATGACATTATAGAAATTGTTTTGCTAGTTTAGACAAAAGTGTGACTCAAAAGTGTGTTACCATTAGTTTGTGTGTTAGTAAGATTCCTTTTATGCAGGGGATGATGCAGTGAAAAGGAGAAAGAAAATAAATACTAGTTTAATATTAGTTTTGATTTATAGATTTGTTTTTGCCTTTTATAGTTTAATATTAGTTTTGATTTATAGATTAGTTTTGATTTATAGATTAATATTAGTAAGATTCCTTTTATACTAGTTTAATATTGGTTCTGATTCGTGGTGTTTCATTGTTTTGCAGACCGGAAACAATCAAACAAATGAGAACATAGTTTCAAATGTTGATTCCAACAAGTCATCCACTGAATCAGTCAAGGAGGGTCAAAATAATGTCAATGAAGAGGAAGCTTCCAAGGTTGTCAAGAAAAGGAAAATTGAATCCAAGGCCAATGATTCCACTTCTGAAAATGAAGGTAAATCTTCTAGACAAAGATCTTGGACTTGGGATCATTTTACAAAGAATAATGATCAATCAAATCCTAGAGCCAAATGTAATTGGTGTGGGAAAACCTATGCATGTGACTCACATAGAAATGGTACTAAAAATCTTTCTAATCATTTAGAACAACGATGTAAGAAGTTTCCTAGAGAACGTTTTGATGCTACTCAAAAAACACTTTCCCTTCAACCATTAAAAAAGGAAGAAGGGAAAGGAACTGGTAGTTCTCTTGTTGGTATCGGCTTTGATGCAGATGCTTGTAGAAAAGCTCTAGCTAGGATGATAATTGTAGACGATCTACCTTTTAAGTTTGTTGAGGGGGAGGGATTTCGCTACTTCATGAGTATTGTGCAGCCTAGACTTTCAATTCCAAGTAGGATCACAATTGCTAGGGAATGTTAGGGCCTTTACACTGCTGAGAAACATAAAGTGAAAAGCATTTTTTCAAAATCCAGCCAAGGCGTGTGCCTAACTACCGACTGTTGGACTTCGGTTCAAAATTTGAATTACCTTTGTCTTACTGCGCATTTTATTGATAATGATTGGAAGTTGCATAAACGGATTCTTAATTTTTGTCCAATTGAGGATCACAAAGGAAAGACAATTGGTAAAAAAATTGAAAAATGTTTGGAGAGTTGGTTGATAGGTAGAGTTTTTACCATCACAGATGACAATGCGTCCTCAAATGATGTTGCTATTGCTTATTTAAAAGATAGAATGGAGGATTGGAATTCACATCCCCTAAAAGGAGAGCATATGCATGTGAGGTGTTGCGCACATATCATCAATCTCGTGGTTGGTGATGGGTTGAAGGACTTGCATGAGTCAATCAACAAAATTAGGAGTGCGGTTAGACATGTTCGTGCATCTCCGAGTCGAATGGATAGGTTTAAAAAATATTGCAAGGAAGCTAGAATACAAGACGAGTCAACTGTGCAATTGGATGTTCCCACTAGGTGGAACTCCACTTATATTATGCTTGAAAGTGCATTGAAGTTTCAGAAGGGATTTAAAAGATTGAGTGAGAAAAATGATGAATTTAAAAATATGCCTAGTGGGATCCCGGAGAGTGTTGATTGGGAAAAATGCTAAATGCTTTGTTAAATTTCTGAAAATTTTTTATGATATCACCAAGAAGATGTCGGGTTCAACTTACGTGACTTCTTCTCTTTATTTCAATGAGCATTGTGTGATCATGTTGACATTGGACAAATGGATTGCAAGTCATGACCCATTGCTTAGTACTATGGCTGTAAAAATGAAAGCAAAGTATGTTAAGTATTGGGGGAACACTGAAAAGATGAATGTCATGATCTTTATTGCTATCATACTTGATCCTCAAAACAAGTTTCATTTTGTTAAGTGGGGTTTAGAGAAGATTTATGAGAGCCACGAAGCAGAATTTTTAATTGAAAAGATAACGATCAAATTATATGGAATGTATGATAGGTACAAGTTATTCCTTGGTGAAGGTGAAGAAAATTCTGGACAGCATTCCCATGAAATGGCAAATTTAAATCCCGATGCAAATGTTGAAATTTCTGTTGCTATGGACTTTGAGAAGGACATGAGTCTTAATAAGACAATGAGTAAAAATGAAGTAGATTTGTATCTCATGGAGGCTAGAGAGAAAAAAAGTCCTACTTTTGACATCTTGAATTGGTGGAAGGTAAACTCCACCAAATATCCAGTACTTGCTCAAATAGCTAGGGATGTATTGGCCATGTCTGTGTCTACAGTTGCTTCAGAGTCTGCTTTTAGTACAGGAGGTAGAGTCCTTAATTGTTATAGGAGCTCTCTTTCACCAAAGACAGTTGAAGCCTTGGTTTGTTCACAAAATTGGTTTCGCTCGGCCTCAGTTGCAACGGATGTTGAAGAGCTCTTGGAGGACTTGGAAAAACTTGAGAAAGGTAATTTTATTTTTGTATATCATCATCTATTTTTCTTTTTCAGTTTATAAATATTATATCTCATTCCATTTTTTTAGACCTTGACCCAATTCCACAACTAAATGAAGATGATTGCAGTTCAGAATCTGATTAGTCTTCTAGTTGCAGCCTTCGTTGTTGGTATGACATTGTTCATACTCATTATAACTTCTTTTTTCTTTTCATTCTTTAGTATTTAAGATTTCTTATCCCATTTTTTGGTTTTTTTTCTAGGTGTGCAAGCTGTGCAAATTATGATGGACATGAAGGCAGATGCATTATTGTAATATTGTTATGAAATATCTTGGGCTATTAGACTTTATTTTAAATAGCCATCTGTTAGTGTATCACTAAATTTCTCATTGTTCAAGTTTGTAACTTTGTAATGCATTGGCTTGTATTGCACTTTTTAGACTTGTATGTGCATTATTGTTAGACTTTTATTGGAGTATTGCATTGTTCAAGTAGCTGATTCAAGTATTGCACTATTGTTAGACTTGTATTTGACTATTTGTTGTGGATTAAATATTAATGTGTGCCACACTGCCATTGTACAGTGTATCCAATGCACATGAATTATAATATTAATGTGTGCCACATTGCCACTGTACAGTGTAAGGGATTAAATATTGATTCAAAACAGGGGAAAAAAAGAAATTTGAAACCGATCCAAACCGGACCGAAACCGCAAAGTTTTTTTTGGATTGGATCTAAATGGATTGCTTAATATAATGGACCGATCCAAACCGAACCACACGTATATTTTGTAATCGGTTCGGATCATATTTTGCCTCAAAACCGAACCGAACCGATCCGCGAACACCCCTAATAAGAACCTTAACAACACTTAATTGCCATGACATTGCTACCCAATTAGATAAACCCTTTTCCTTGAAAAGCTTTAGTTTGTTTGAGCAAGAATAAGAATGAAAGCAATAAATCAACACACAAACAATTTTATCCTGGTTCACTCTTAATCAATGAGCTACATCCAGTCCTTCTAACCACTTTAGGAGATTTTCTATAAATCAAATTGTGAGAAATTACAAAGGATTAATTGAGATAGCCTCACTCAACCTAACCCTTCAAGAGTGTACCAAACTCTTGAATTCTACCCCAATTTGATTCCGGTGATGAAGAACTCTTCCAAAGCTTCCTTGAACACCCTTTAAGAAGCTCCACCGGGCTAAGAACTTCTTAGTCTTAGTGCTTGAGAACTCTCAAGAATCCAATGCCCTAAGTCTCACCTAGGGTTTGCTTGGGAACAATCCAAGACTTAAAGCAACAAGTTAGTTTGTATGTGTATTACGAATTTCACAATCAATTCGCACAATTAAGCACAACTCAATGAAAATTAAGACCTAAACTCAACCTAAGAGGAAAATGACAATATGAGAGCTAAGTTGAGTTTTGAGAGATTAACACTTGAGAAGAAGATTGGAGTATGCTTGTTGTATCTTGTACATGCCCACAGTGTGCAACTTATAGGAGAAGAAGATTAGAGAGGCCCCAAAATGCACTTAGTGTCATTTTGAGCCCTTCCAACGACTTTATTTTTTGCTGACTGTGCCAAAAGACTCGAGTCTTTTGGCCAGGCTGGAAAAGATCCGTTGCACGTACAAGACCAACGGTTATATTTGCTGATCTGACACCAACACTCGAGTCTTTTTTAGAATACTCAAGTGGAAACTCGAGTCTTCATCAAAACACTCGAGTGTTTCGACCAAAGATGGTAAAAATTGATTTTTCCCTTTTTGTTTTTCTTCTCAAGTATTAATTCAAGTTAATCTCAACCTAATGACCGTATTAGTTATTTTACCCTTTAGAAGAGATTAACTAATTCTACCCACTCTCAACATAAATAATAAATTACAATTACAACCAAATTGAGAATGAGTGTGCACTTGAATAATTTCTTGATTTCTTGTTGTTGTTCCATTGTCTTCAAAGCTTGATTGTGAATAACTTTGTCATCATCAAAACCATATCAAAATAGTTGCTAGGAGCATTGAATTTACAGTTTCTTCTTTCTATATGGTTATGGAGGAACAGGAAAAACATTTGTATGGAATACATTGTCTGCAGCTGTGAGATCGAAGGGTGACATTGTCCTCTACATTTCTTCAAGTGGAATTGCTTCGTTACTTCTACCAAATGGAAGAACAGCTCACTCAAGGTACGAGATTTCATTGATCATCAATGAGGATTCAACCTGTAACATCAAACAAGGAAGCCCTCATGCAAAACTCCTGAATAAGGCAAAACTAATCATATGGGATGAAGCACCGATGGTAAGTAAATATTGGTATGAAGCATTAGATAGATGCTTGAAAGATGTGTTGCACTATTCACCATCTTTTAATCCAGAAAAACCATTTGGAGGAAAGGTCGTAGTCTTGGGTGGAGACTTCCGACAAATATTGTCTGTCATCCCTAAGGGTTCAAGAGAAGACATTGTACAAGCAACAATCAATTCATCAAACTTGTGGGGACATTTCCAAGTTCTTCAGCTAACTAAAAACATGAGATTGACAATTGGTTCATCTAACTTAAATGTGAATGAGTTGAAGGATTCAATATGCACGGAGGAAGGTACTATGGAATCCGAACTAGATGCAATATCTCCTGAAATGTTGAATGGGATAAACTGTTCTGGACTACCACCACGTAAATTAACATTGAAAGAAGGAGTTCCGATCATGTTACTAAGGAATTTGGACCAATCAAATGGTCTATGTAATGGAACTAGGCTTCAAATAAGAAAAATGGGAAATCATGTGCTTCAATGTCTCATCTTAACTGGAAATAGAGTTGGTGAATTAGTACTTATACCTAGAATGACGATGGTTCTAAACAATGAAACACTTCCAATTAAGTTTCAAAGAAGACAGTTTCCAGTAGTTCTATCATTCGCTATAATAATTAACAAGTCCCAAGGCCAAACGCTGTCTACAGTTGGTTTGTATCTACCAAGATCAGTTTTCACTCATGGACAATTATATGTGACACTATCACGGGTTAGGAGTAAAGCAGGTCTGAGAATACTCTTAGAAAATCAAGAAGAACTCAAACTGCAATATCAATGTAGTTTACCGAGAAATTTTTGTAAATGTAAATCCGAATGATTCAATTTAATTATTAACAATTCTCATAAATAAAATTATGCAATTCAGTTAAAAAAATATTTATTTAATTTTTATTTTCAAATAATTATTATATATAACAACATTTTGCAATTTAATATATTGGTTCATTCCCGTGCATCGCACGGGCAAGCTAAACTAGTTATCTACTATCTATATATAAAAGGATCCATTTTTGAGGTATCACGTTTGCCGGAGAAATTTTCGAGGCATCACGTTTGTCCCGTGAAGCTTTCCTCACACCAGAGAGTCTGTAGGTAGATAATCATTATCTCTAATAAAATTACAATTTAAAATTAAATAATATATGTAAAATTATTATCCTCAATTATTTGTTGGAAAAAAAAGTAATCATTGTCCTCAACAAAAATATTTAGAAAATATTAAAAAAATCTCAAATTTATTTAATCATTATCCGTACGTGAAATCATTATCCTCGATTTGTTAAAAAAAGTAATCATTATCCTCAACAAAAATATTAAAAAATTTATAATAGGATCTCACATTCAATTTTATATTTTTTTTCACCTTTAGATCTCTTTAATTCTAATAATTTTGTTCTCCTATTATTTCTTATTTTATATCCTAACTAGCTCTTACCATGTGCAATGCACGGGTTGTTGATATTTTAATTTTTTTTATATTAAATATTTAAAATTAAAGATTATTATTAGCAACAACTAAAAATCTACTATACTTATATAAAAACATCCCTTTTCGAGGTACCAAGTTTGTTCGAGAAATTTTCGAGACACCACGTTTGTTCCCTTAAGGAATACTCGCATCAGAGCATTTGTAGGTAGATAATATCGTCTTTAATCAAAATTATATTTTAAAATAAATAAATTATCTGTTCAAAATTAATATTTAAAATTATATAAAAACATCCCTTTTCGAGGTACCAAGTTTGTTGGAGAAATTTTCGAGACACCACGTTTGTTCGCTTAAGGAATACTCGCATCAGAGCATTTGTAGGTAGATAATATCGTCTTTAATCAAAATTATAATTTAAAATAAATAAATTATCTGTTCAAAATTAATATTTAAAATTAAATAAATTATCTATATGTGGAATGTTGAATCATTATCCTTATTTTGTTTTTTTTAAAAAAATCATTATCATCAAAAAAATCGATAAATACAAAGAGATGATGCTTGAGCATTATCTGTATGTGAAATCATTATCCACAGTTTGTTGAAAAAATAAGTAATCATTATCCAAAAAAATATATTAAAAAAATCACTATATATAACATGATCTCACCTTCATTCTTTACCTTTATTTCACCTTCAAATCTCTCTACTTCCAAGAATTCTCTAATTTTATTATTTTGTATTTTATGTTCCTAATTATTTATTGCTTATTTTATATTTGATTTTTGTTGTGTGTTTGTAGTATAAGAGAGCATTGATGATGATGATGATGATAATAATAATAATAATAATAATAATAATAATGTGCAAAAAACTGTAACAGATTAAAAACAAAGGTACATACATTTCAAAATTGAAAAAAAAATAATTCAAGATGATTAGAACAATTAGGATAAAGATTTTTTAGCATCAAATCTTATGATTAATTTGAGATAAGATAAACGATGAAAAATATCAAAATATTTAAATATGAATAATAGTAATAAATGTGATAATCATATTAAAATGATGATAATTTATATTCAAAAAATACTAAATTATCATGTCCCATGAAATAAGAAATATTTTGATTTATCCTTAAATATACTCATAATATCATCAAACAAAAAAATATTAAAAAAAGTTTAATTTTGATTCCACTCCAATTAATCATAATATCATAATAAACGTAATAATGATATATAAAAAGTGTTACTTCGTCGATCAACTAAATAAGAAATACATTAATTTAATACTCATCTATACATAAACAAATATAATATTAAAAATATAAAAAAAAAACAGTCATTATATTCCTTATAAAATGCAACGTGTTAATTAGTCAAGACAGTCAAGAATAACAACTTTAATGTCATCTTCATGTCCTATGAAATACGGAATATTCTAATTTGTCCTTAAATTTACTTATAATACCACCAAACAAAAAAGATGAAAATATTTAAATGTGATTTACTTTTGATTCATTAAAATAAAGTTGATAATCATATAAAATGTTAATTTATCTATTAAATAAATAAGGAAGATATCAGATAAAAAGTGTTACTTTTTATTTATACAAGAAAACACAATATTTCTCAACAAATTCATTTAAATTATTTTTTTTAAATGTAGTGTTTGATTTAAGTCTCTGTCTTTTTGTATAATTTTTTTTATTGTTGTGTAATAATAATCTTTACTTTAAAATAAAAACAATCTTTACTTTAAAATATTTAATATAAAAAATTAAATTATCAATAACCCGTGCATTGCACGGGGTGAGAGCTAGTAATTATATAAAAAGGTAGGAGTTCAAACCAAACTGTACAACGAAATAACATTATCTCTGACCAAAATTACAATTTGAAATTAAATTAATCATTTAAATTTATATAATCATTATTTGTATGTGAAATCATTATCCTCAATTTGTTGAACAAATCATTATCTTCAACAAAAATATTTAACAAATATTAAAAAAATCACTATATATATATAATAAGCTCTCCCATTCAATTTTTAAAGTTCTATCTAATTCTAAGAATTCTCTTCTCCAAATTCTCTCTTTTATTTTTATTTTTTTCCCTCATTCCTCTACTTAAAGCTCTTAATTTTGATTTTTGAGTGTTTGATGAATTACTTATTAGATGATGACTATTTTGTTATACTTTTAATTGCCTTTTGTTTATTCCTCTACTTAGAGCTCTTAATTTTTATTTTTTAGTGTTTGATGAATTACTTATTATATGATGCATATTTTGTTATACTTTTAATTAACTTTTGCTTAATGCTAATTTCTTGAAGAATGACAGCAATGAGTTACTTCAAACAAGAGCATGACCTTGCTAAGTTTTTTTTTTTTTGAAATTTTGGTAAGTTGTTATACATACTTACTTTGATTATTCTTTGTTGAAAGAATATGCAAATAATTGATCCTTTTCTCTTTTCAAAGAAGAGAAGGGCTAAGGCTCCTAGGATTAGGAAGAAATACCCTGATCGTATTCTAGTGAGAAATAATTTTGGTGAGTCTTTCTTCTATTTGAAGAAACAATATTTTTCGATTTATTTATGATTTTTTTTCCGTTTTTGTCATGAGATAAGATAAATGATGAAAAAGATCAAAATATTTAAATATGAATAATAATAATAAATGTGATAAATATATTAAAAAAAATAATAATGGTAAAAAAATATTAATTTATCCATCAAATAAATATAAGACATTTCTTATAATATTATCCAATAAAAAAATCAGAATTTATAATTTTGATTTAATTATATATAATTTTTCATATTAGATGTGATAATTATATTTAAAATATGCTAAATTATCATGTCTTATGCAATAGAAAATATTTTGATTTATCTTTAAATCTACTCATAATACCATCAAACAAAAAATATAAAAAAGTTTAATTTTTGTTTCACTCTAATAATTAATCATAATATCATGATAAAACGTGTTAATTCATCGAGCAAGTAAATAAGGAATACATTAATTTAATACTCATCTATACATAGACAAATATAATATTAAATACATATAAAAAAAAGAGCCAACATTATATTCATAATAAAATGCAATGTGTTAACCAAGATAGTTAAAAATAACAATTTCAATGTCGTCTCAATGTTCTATGAAATAGTCGATATTCCAATTTATCATTAAATTTTCTCATATTACCATTAAACTAAAAATATCAAAATATTTAATTCTGATTTGTTTTTAATTATCATAATAAAGTTGATAATCATATAAAAAATATTAATTTATCTATTAAATAAATAAGGAAGATCTAATTCTGATTTACTTTTGATTCATCATAATAAAGTTAGTAATCATGTAAAAAAATGTTAATTTATCCATTGAATAAATAAGGAAAATCTTAGATAAAAAATGTTATTTTTTATTTATATAAGGAAGTACAAAATTTTTCAACAAGCTCATTTTTTATTGTTGTTTAATAATAATCTTTACTTTAAAATATTTAAATATTAATAATCCGTGCATTGCATAGGATAAAAATAAAAAAGTTTAATTTTGATTTCACTCTAATTAATGAAACACATGCTAATTATCGATCAACTAAATAAGGAATACATTAATTTAATATTGATCTATACATAAATAAATATAATATTAAAAACGATCCGTCATTATCTTCCAATGAATTCATGTCCAATGAAATAAGGGATATTATGATTTATCATCAATTATTCTCAGAATACCATCAAACCAAAAAAAAAAATAAAAACAAAATAATAATAATAATTTTTGTTTTATCATAATAAAGTATATTGAATAATCTTTATTTAATAATTATTTTTGTTATTGTTTAATAATAATCTTTACTTTATAATGAAAATAATAATAATCTTTAATTTAAAATATTTAATATAAAAAAAATTTAATATCCTCAACCCGTGCATTGCACGGGGTAAGAGCTGGTATATTATAAAAAGAGGATAGCTGCGATTCAAAAATTGCTGACGTATCACTTTCATATAATTTTGCAAATTTTTTTATTTTTAAAATTCAACAAATAATTCCCACAATTTTTTGTTTTAAAAGTAATTCAAAATTCTTTCATGCTAACGAGATAAGAATTTGAATTAAAAAACGGCTTACGCTTCCACATAATTTTGCAAATTTTTTATTTTTAAAATAATTTAAAATTCAACAAATAATTCCCACAATAATTATTTTAAAGTAATTCAAATTTTTTTCGCGCTAAATTTGAATTTGAAAAAATAATTAAAAATCATGGCAATTACCATATACTAGACTCTAGGAATTTATCTCCATAAAAAAATAAGATAAAAATTTGAATTTGGAAAAAATAATTCAAAATCATGGCAATTATCATATCATGGCAGGTAAGCTGAATTTGTTGTTTTAAATCACGATATTATCCGTCAAATTATGTGCAATTTCAAATTTGGCTAACTCCCTAAGAAACAACAAATTCAAATTCAAATTTTAAATGTGATTAAACAAATTCAGTATTTCAAATCAATTATAAATAACAATTTCCAACTTAAAGTTGAATCAAAACTACATCCAAAAATAAAAAAGTACTATTTTGTATACGTACAATTTTATTAATCCGATGATTTACGATTCTTTTTTAACTGTTGTATATAGATAATCATCTTATATTTTCTTTGTGACTCTTGATAAGAGTTTTATGGCAATATCAACACTTCTCAACATGTGAGAAAATTTATCTGTTTCTTTAAATTAAAATTATCTACATCTAAATTTTTCACTCTGTTACATAATCAATTATCTTCTATTTACTTTGTTGTTGGTTAGGGTTTTACACCAATGGCTACACATCTCGGAAGGTGAGAAGTTTCATTAATTGCTTTAAAATTATTTAACTTTATTTGTTTTGTCTTTGGCTAGGGTATCTTGCAGAAGAATAAGATTGGATGAAGATTAACGAAACTTTATATTTTCTTCATGATAAGTATTTTAGATTTAACCTTTTTAATTTTTTCTTCCTAAAATGTTGCACTGCATGACTTTCTTCAATATATATATATATATATTAATCAATTATTATTTTTTGTTTACAGGACTTTTCCTCTCATGTTTGGCACATGCCATCGTTATATGGCATAAATAGGCTAACAATATTTCTACTTTAGAATTTTTGTTTTTCATTATTTGATTTATGCCAGATTATTGATTTACAAGGTTCAAGATATTAGCTTCGTTCGTTTGATGTGACTTTAGCACAGTAATACGAAGATTAATACGAAGTCAATACTTAAAGTAGATGAGTTGTCTAACATTAGTCTTTTTATTATTTATTCACTTATTAATGTCTTTAATGGATTTAAAATATTTGAATTTTGAACAGGGACAATGGGCGTGCCGAATACTACATATAACACCCGAATTTATATCAATGTTGATCTGTTAGAAGTTTTACAATTTCGTGAAAGATTTTTATCCCTCATTTTTTTAATATATTTAATAAATACCTTTTATTTATTTATTAATAATTTATTTTTATAGTTAACCATAATCGGCTTTAGATGTATTTTTTTTTCTACAACTTTTTTTTTCAGATTTAATAATTACATTATACTACCGAGGATTGGAATAGTTGTTGCTGTAAGAACTTTATGAATTTTTGTAAAATATTTAAGATGCAGCGTAGCTTTTATCTGTCGAGATATGGTAGGTTACTGATTAGGCTGGTGTTTTTGTAAATAAATGATAATTAGATACTGAAATGCTTCGAAATGGATAATAAAAGCATTGTAACTAATGGATAATAAAATATTGATTCAATCTCATCATTTTAACTCTAATAGGATTTCTTTTTTTTAAAAAAAACATCAGTTTAAACAATTGTTGCAAATATATGCTGAATTAAAAAAAGACAAAAAAAAAAACTCCAAAAGATTCACGGGTTACTTGGAAAATATATTATTTTGAATATAAACAAAAAAATTATATATAAAAATAAATGTTGTAGTCTCTTATTTCAAATCATTTGTAAACATCATCAATCAATTATATAATATAAAAAGAAGATACCTGTGATTCAAAAAATGTTGAGGTGTCGCTTCATTAGCTTTTGCTCAAATTTTGTTTTTTTTAATTAATTAAAAATATTTTAAAAGATATTTCTATATATTGTGTAAAAATAAAATAAAAACAAGATTTCAGGAATCCATTAACTATTTTTTGATAACATTCAAATCTTAAATATTCAAATGATTCTAATATTAAAAAAAATTATCCAAATCTAAAATGTTAAAAAAAATTATGGATCATAACACAACTTGAAGATTTCATAATATATTTTGCAAATAAACATAAAATTAATCAGGATCGAATACCAACTATCGCAATTTTGAATATACTTTCAAGAAAAATTGATTCTGCTTTGCAAGATTTAAAATCAAATTTACAATTCAAATTACAAAATTTTAAATTCCAAAATTTTAATTTAATTTTAAAACATACTACAACTTTGAAAATTCAAAATAATTGATAAGTTTACTTGATTTGTTAGACTCAACAATTTAGTTAACAAAATAACATCTCCTTTGATTCCATTTTATCGAATATAATATTTTGAATTAAAAAAAAAACAACAGCAATTTGATTTCATTTTTGATAGATATGATATTTTGAATTGAAAAAACAATCTACAATTTCAAACCAATTACAAATAATATGAACTAACTTATAGTTTAACTAGTAATTAAGTTTGATTCAATCTAATAATAAAAATTATCATATAAATAAAATTATGCAATTTAGTTCAAATTGTGTATTGAATTTTTTGGTTTAAAATACTTATTATATATATATGATGGAATGCGATCTAATATATTTGTTCATTCTCGTGCATCACATGGGTAATCTAAACTAGTTAATGTATTTTTTAAAAGGTTGTAGATAAAAAAGAAACTCAAAAAATTGCACATGAGACCCCTTAAGTTATTTAGAAAAGAAACAATATCATCATGTCCTCTTTCTTTTCATTTATCAAATATAGAAAAAAAATTTCTTGCATGAAACATTTGGTAATTCATTCTCTATTTTTTTTTTATCAAATTGTGTTGCAAGTCATTGAACACTACAACATCACTGTGAAATATGCTCGATAAATACATTTAAACTAAGTGGATTCATATTGTACATCATATCAATTGAGAATGCTAAAAAAAAAAACACTTTAAACAAATATTTTCATATTTAACATAAAACATGACAATAAAAATGCGAATCTATAATGCTTCGTTTTACTAAAATAACTCATTTTATAATACAAATACGACAATAGGAATGTGGATCGACAAGCACGGTGACGCTAGTATGCATAAATTTTTGTTAAGTTTTATTTTGTATTTTTATTAAAAACTAAAAAAAATACCAACATAGCCCAGCACAGTTGGTAGATAGCTGGGTTCCTTAAGCATAATGTCAGGGGTTCGATGATTTCTACGCCTTGAAGAGAGGATTAGTCTTCGGCTGAAGGATAAAAAAAAAAAAAAAGTGTGGGCCATTTTGCCCAAACCGGGTCACATGACCCGGTTGCCCCCTTCTTTCCTTTTCATGCCTATGCGTAGCACCACCAGCAGTGCTTGCTTCCCCTTTTCACCGAATCAAAAAAAACCTAGCCCCAATCTTCTCCCCAAATGTCGAATTAATTTTTATTTTTCGTTCTCCTTCCTTTTCCAATTCGCGATTTCTCATCAACTTCTCCTCAAATTCTCTGCCCGAATCAAGGGAGACACCGAAAAATAGGGTTGGGTGTGGTTGTTAGTGAGCTGCCTTGCCAAGCTTAAGTTCAAACCACCCTAAGAGGTTAGTCTGATATGAATGCTTGTATTGATATCCTTGTCGAAGCTTTTTGTTTTTTTTTAAAAAAAACTCCATGTGATAAATTAGGGCTTTCAATCAAGACAGTGTGAAGAAGGTACAATTCATAATAGTAACATTTGAAACTCTTACAGTCAAAAGCTCGTTTTTTTCCCTGTCTTTACCTTGTATTTTACAAAATTGTGTAACCTCTGATCCTTTAACAAGTCACTACTTTTTGTGGTTTTTTTTTGGTGAGGCACCATTATAGACTAGATCGAAATAGTTACTACTAGAAAATTCTGATTTACCGACGGATTTTCGAAATTTGAGACAGAACATAAATATAAACTAATGGCTTACGAATATTAGAGACGGTTAGGCTTAAGTCTAAGATGAAAAATTGTCCGTCTCTAAATTCCTGGCTTCAATTATTATTAAACTTGCATAGCATAGCATGTAGCTATAGTTCTACGATAGTGATAGGTTTAAGGCACTCATACAAAATATTGTTAGCAAATATGTATGAATGGGTGGAAATTAGTAATCGAAAATAGAGAAAGATTGACCATCTTAGCACTCATTCTTTTCAAGTGCAGAGTAGTTGAAGAAAAAAATTGACAAAGAGAAGAGAAGAGAAGGATGGATCCAAAGCTCACAGAGGTTTCTCAACTCTTCGATCGCTTTAAGGCCGCGTTTGTCAGGAATGATTATAGCAACTGTTCCAATCCCCTTTCCCAGCTCAAGGTTCCAAACAATACAAACCCTAATTTATTTATCGACCCTCTATTTCGAAACCCTTTTTTTTTTTTAATTCAGTTGCTTGTTGAAAAATTTGAATTTGAATTTTGCATTGTGGGAAGTAAAGTTTTAATTTTTGTTAGGTTAGTACGATGATCAAGAAGTTATGATATGTATATAGTGGTTGCGGTTTAGGAAGATATGTGCTTTTAAAATTGAGGGTTTTGTCTAGGTTGCTATAGTTTGAGATGGTTATAGCAATGATGCGTCATAGGCCTAATTTTTTTTTGATACCTAGAACCTGGGATCCATCCGGCCACATTGGACCTGGCGGCTGGCGAGTCTTGCCAAACTGGGGGAGTATCTACCCAGCCACTTGAGCGCTCCCCTCGTAAATCAAAACATGTCCAGCTTAGCCAGGGATCCAACACAGAACCTTAGGCTCCTTTATGTTCACCCTTTACCAACTGGGCCTAAGGCCTAATTTTATTTATGAGATGTTTGTTTAGTTGTTAAAGAACTAAGTAGAGGTGATTTTAGTATTTTATTTTACAATTTATTGGTTTAATAATTTATTGGTCTTTATATATAATACTGCGAGCAGCTCGAATTCATGGGTATTATTTATATAGTCTACAAGATGGTGGTACTTTGCAAGGTTTTAAATTGCTTCTTTTTCGGGTACATATTTGTAGCTGGTGGATTTTTGCTGTTTGGTAGTGATCTTGTTTACTTGCAGGTGTTACTGACAGGGTTCAGAAGCCTTCCGCCGTTGTTTGAAGATACACCTAATGCAGTTCATGAATTAACAATAGCAAGTAGCGTTCTTCACTTCAATTGGTTACTCTGTTTTGTTTTGTTTTGTTTTTTCCCCTCCTCTTTTCTTTGTTCATTTTTCTATGACCATTGCTAAGCTTACTTATTGAAGTACTAGTAGCATATCTTCTTCATCAACTACAGTACTAGTGAATCTTAAATTTGGTTGATAACTTGATGTTGTAAAGGAAATTTTTATGCATTGGATTGATAATAAGCTCTGTCATTGAAATTTGAATTTATATTCCATGTCTGTGGTCACAGACTCACTGTAGACAGTGTCAAGTACATCCGAAACTCAATAATCGTATTTGCTCTTCCAGCTATGGTTGCAAGATAACTTTGCTATGAAGTTCATGGTTTTTTGTGGTGAACTTTACTATTTTTTTTGTTGGTGAGCGATGAAGTTCATTGTTTGTTGTGGTCGAAGTACAATTTTACCTTTATTTTAATTCAATGACAGATGGTTAACGTAGTTTACTATATACCTGGAGTAAGAGAAGAGTATAATGTTTATATGGAAGTATGGTACTGCTACAAGTCCTATGGTTGAGATCTTTTTTCCTGCTGGTTTTTTGAAACTTTCAGGGGATATATACGAACATGCTGTTGTTCTTAGCGTGAAACTTGAGGATCAAGATGCATTTGAGAGGGATTTTTTCCAGCTTAAACCTTACTACACAGATGCCTGGTAACTAATTCGCCCGCCCCCTCTTTTTGTAAAAAATCTGTTTCGGGGACAGTTGAATCTTTGTAGAAGACGATCGAAATTTCCTGGTCATTTGTTTAACATAAACATGTATAGTGTAGCCCAAGAAATTTAAAAATAGTGTCTGTATTGTAGTGGGATGTTATGTGCAATTCTTTTAACTGTCGAATTCTTGTTTTTCATGTGGGTTTTCCTTTGCTGCAGCAATCGTCTTCCACCATCTCCTCAGGAGTACCCAATACTAGGTCTCAACTTGTTGAGACTACTTGTGCAAAACAGAATTGCCGAATTCCATACTGAGTTGGAATTGCTTTCATCTACTGCTCTTGAAAATCCTTGTATTAAGCATGCTGTGGAGTTGGAACAATCTTTTATGGAAGGGGCTTACAATCGTGTCTTGAGTGCTCGACAGACAGTGCCACATGATACATATGTTTATTTCATGGATCTTTTGGCAAAGACTGTGAGGTAATAATTTACCCCTAATAGCCTAGCTGATGATTGGAGTCTAATTATAAAGGAAAATATAACTCCTACTCTTTGTATTTAGGTGTAGGAGGTGCAGTGAAGAGAGATAGGAAGAGAGAAGAGAGAAATGATTGATGGTTAGATGTGATAAGAAGAAAGAGAAAGAAAGAAAAACAAGGTGTAGATGAGAGTGTAGAAGAAAAAGTTTTAAGAGTATCATTACTCAATTATAAATTACCAATAAGGGTTGGGTGTGGTTGTTAGTGAGCTGCCTTGCCAAGCTTAAGTTCAAACCACCCTAAGGGGTTAGTCTGATATGAATGCTTGTATTGATATCCTTGTCGAAGCTTTTTGTTTTTTTTTTTTTTTAAAAAAAAAACTCCATGTGATAAATTAGAAGAAATTTGAAATCCAGCTAGACATCTTTACTTCTGAATTAGGGCTTGGTTGGCTGTTTTTTATTTTTAGTCCGCTGAACTGATTTTACTTCTATGGTATTGCTATGAAAATCTGTGATTGTTTATATTCTCGTTGTAGTTTTATTCAATTTGCCTCCTGCTATGGCAAATTTTCTGAAGCATGATCCCTATGTTAAAGTGCTTTTCTGTTTTAGTTGCTCTATATTTTGTGCACCTCTAATGATAATTTCTTTTCTAATTAGTTTGCATCTGTTTTGAATTATTATTATTCAGAGATGAAATAGCAGGGTGCAGTGAGAAAGCTTATGACTATCTTTCACTTAAGGATGCTAAGCAAATGTTGCTGTACTCCTCAGACCAAGATCTTTTGGAATATATTAAAGAGGTAAGCAATGCTTTTTCTTTTTTTTTTTTTTTTGAATAAGAAAGAGGTGAACAATGTTGTGACTTGTGACCCACCTATTTAGCTAAATGTATTCATTAATTTTGACATGGCATTTTATTTGATTTGATGTTTGCGTGTGTGTGGTTACGGAATTCATTTTTTTTCCTTCTTCTTAGTAAAGAGTATATTACTAATACTCCCTCTGATCCAAAAGTCTTGACCATATATCTTTTTCCTCTTGATTCATATATCGTGCCTGTTTACAAACCCAATACATAGTTATTCTATTTTTTCCAACTACACCCTTATTCATAACTACTTCTTTTTCACCTCCAATCTTTTCCTCTCTCATCTCTAGTCTCTCCTCAATATTTAATGATTACAAATTGGTATTTTAGTTAAATTACCCACAATTCTTACATTATTTAACCATTTTTTAAAACTCATGCGCCTTCCATATGATCAAAGACTTTTGGATCGGAGGGAGTCTTTTGTTTACAAAATGGAAAACTCTTTTTATGTTCTAAATATATTATCAATTGATTTCAGGAGCATCCTGAGTGGGAGATTAAGAATGGTTGTGTCTTTTTCCAAAAGGCAAAAGAATCTGCTCCTTGCAAAGAAATACCCTCTCTGCAACTCATCAACCAGACCCTAAGTTATGCAAGGGAGTTGGAGAGGATTGTCTGAATTTAAAAAAAAAAAAAATGCAATGCTTGTGTGTTTCCTAAGTATTCAGGTGTCTGGATGTTAGTTGCTAATATTGTCTTTTGAATTTTGTATTTTTTTCCTTATTCCATGCGGAACTATAAAGTTGTTCACCTCTGTATTTTGGTCATCCAGGTGGCTGTATTATTTCTTGGTGTACTTTTCTTTCAATTCTGCTCCGGAAAAGAAAAAAATCATTCATACTTCTAACTTTTCTATGTTGATGATTAGATTATTGATGTTGCTGTAGTTTAAATTTAGAAATTCAATTCCATTGATAGGCTAATATTCAAATTATAGGGATAGGGATATCAAATTTTGGGAGCCTTATAAATTTTATTATGGCTGTGCACTGCACCCGTGTTTGCCTGAAAGGTGTGAACTGTTAGGCAAATTACAGCTAATAATTTCATCTAGTTACTAAACAGTGATTAAACAGTGATTTGGCAAATATGTTGAGGGTTTTTGAAGTTTAATACGGTAAATGATGCAGTTTAGTTGGCTGTAACCCTTTGTTTGGTTGGGGTGATTTTGGGGAAGGGATTTTGGAAAAAGAGAAAATAGGGAGAAAACAGTTTTCTCTCTGTTTGTTTGGTTGAGGAGAGAAAATGAGGGAGGAAAAAAAATGTGGTGGGTCCTATGAGTAAAAGTTTTCTCTCCTCCAGAGAAGAAAGAATGGAGAGAAAATTGAGATTGACACATAAAATTATTCATATGTCCTTCACTTATTCACTTTATTTGACATTTTTTAATTTTTTTTATTAAAAAAATAAAGCATTTTTATTTCAATAAAAAAATTGTTTTTTTTAATATTTTGGACTCGAAATTTTTATTAAACAAAAAATAATTGAAGTAAATTTTTTTTTTGTTATTTTAAATATACATACATGTGAAAAAGAAAAAAAATATATTTATTTATATTTAGTAAAATAAGGGTGTAGTTGTCTTTTGACAAATTTATTGTTTTCTCTCTTTCCACTTTTCTCTCCAACCAAACGAAAGGAAAGAAAACTTAACTTTTCTCTCTTCCCTATTTCTTCACATCTTCTCTCATACCAAACTTTCACAAACTCTACTCATTTTCTTCCTATAATCTCTCTTCCCTATTTCTCTCTTCTCATTTTCTCTCGTGCAACCAAACAAAACATAAGTCTCTCACACTCTAATTCCAAGGCAATGTAGAAGGGTTGAGTGGAATAATATAGTATTTATAAATCCTCCTGGGTATTCTACATCCTTATACTAATTTTCTGCCTAATCACCCTATTATGACCCTATTAAAGTCACATCATGCCAAGAGATCATGACACGGTTTACAAGTGTAACATTGCACTTGATATCTCTTGAAAAATGAAAGGTTCTTTCCAAAAAAATTCAAAGCATTAATTATTTCCCTCACACCCCTTGGTTTGGTACTCAGCAGATGTGGCTTAATAGTGCTACTGCATCTGAAAAGACATCTCCTCACGAACTGTTGTCATTTATCATATAAATACAGAGAACTTCTTTCCACAATTCACATTACTTCTTCAACACTCCTAAAACTCAGGCTATAATTTTCAAAGAGTAATTTCCTTAATCTTCTATTTTGATTTATTCATTCTTTTCTTTCTTCTTCATTTTAACTTCATTATTCATTTTTAATTTAAGATACACCATGGCTCAACCTGGAAATATCAACAATTTGCCAGTGTTGTACCATCAAGTTGTGATCAACAACTCGAAGAAGGTATTTTTTTAATCAACAAACCTGAAATCTCACTTTATTTTGAGCTCAAAATTGTCAGCCAGTGATACACGTTTTCATCCAACGAATCAGTATTAGGTATTGTTGTAATTGATTTAGTATGAAGTATGATTTATGTAATTTCTCTTAAGTTCATTGATAATTGTGTTGCACCATTTTTTGCAGCTGATAAATATGTTAAATCAACGGGAAGTCGAAGTGCACTATTGTGTCGAGCTTGAACCGAGTTTAGTAGCAGTTAAGTTGACACCTGTGATATATTGATTTTTCATCTTGAACCGAGTTTAGCTAACCGCTCTGGAACCGAGCTTTAATAATTAATTAATATTAATTAATAATTAAATAATTAAAAATTTAAAAAATAATTAATAATTAATAATAAGTAATAAATTATAATTAAATAAATTAAATAATTAAATAAATAAATAATAATACATAATAATATTTATTATCATAATAATTATCATAATAATAATTTTAATTACTATTATTATTTGTGATTTGTGATTATTCGAAATGATCATGATGATAATAAAATTAAATTTCAAATATTTTTTATTGGTATTTAAAATATGATTTTTCCTTTTTTTCGAGAAGTGCAATTTGAATCAAAGAACGTGAAGCTTCTTTTCCTATCAAACTTTTCAGTTCACAAGATTATAAAGCCATTGAAATCTTAAACATCAATTATGAAGGAAAATTTATTAACCGAGCTAATCTTTAACCGAGCTTAGCTGTTCTCGCTGCTAGATTCTTATCAACTAACCGAGTTTGAGCAATCGAGCTTAGCTAACCGAGTTTGCACCAAGATTAGCTAACCGAATCCTATATATATTGTTTTTAAAAAATACGTATAAATAAATATTGATATCGTTGTTCTAATATGTTCTAATAAAACCAACATGGGTTGGGACGAGTGGTAAGCGGCTCGATCTCGCTTAAGCAAGGTCTCGAGTTCGATTCCTTGTGGATGCAGAAAATTCATGTTGGGAGACTCACCTGCCATACTCAGGCACGCGACCCGGGTAGGATCTGGATGTACCTAGATAGTACTTGGGGAACCAGATAGATAACCAAACAAAAAATGTTCTAACAAAAAACCGTATCAAAAGATAATGATATGGTTTTTATAAAAAATTAAGATAACCGTAAATTTGATGAAAAAAATATGTATTAAAAAAATAAATATATAGTTGGGAAAAAAATAACCATAACTTTGGTTTTTAATGTTATCCCGAATCTAAAAAGGATAATTGGGAAATATTGTTAAAAAAAAAAAAGATAACCATAACTTTGGAAGTTAGAATTGGTTTTTTTAACCTCATCTCTTATGGTTGAGGATAAGAATCTAAAAAGTATAAGTTTAAATAAGATAACCATAACTTTAGTGGTTATAATTGGTTTTTTTACCATTTGGGGTAAAATCATGATCATGGGAGGGGATTTTCGCCAGATACTACCTGTTGTCCGAAAATGTAATAAGTCCAAAATGATTTCAGCATGTATTGTCAAGTCTTATTTATGGGCTTCCACATGGGTCATTTGCGAGAAAATATGCGCTCATTCCATGATCCTAATTTTTTTGAATATCTCCTACGCATTGGTGATGGAATAGAACCTACAAAATTGATGACTTGGTGCAGATACCTAGCTGTATGACAATCTCATGGGAAGGAAAAAATTACATTCAAAATCGTAGCCGATACATCTTTCGAAATATAGAAAATCATGAATGTGATGCATCATACATGGTCACAAGAGCCATATTAACACCAAGAAATGATGAAGTAAAAAAACTTAATAACATTGTCCCCAACAAATTTCCTGGAGAAGAGCGAATTTTGCTTTCATTTGACGAGGTTGAAGGCGATGCAAACAACTTATATCACTAGGAATACTTAAACTCCATTGCACCAGGTGGTTTACCACCACATGTATTAAAGGTAAAAAAAGGGTGCATCATTGATGTTGTTGCGAAACATAAATCCAAAACCTGGCCTTTGCAACGGGACAAGGTTACTATGCCATGGGACTTACATGAACATGCTAGATGTGGAAATCCTAACGGACCACCATGCTGAACAAAGAGCTTTTTTTGCCAAGGATTAAATTTAAAACAAATGACAATGCATAACTTCCATTCGTGCTTATCAAAAAACAATTTCCTGTTATCCTTAACTTTGCACTTACCATAAATAAATCACAAGGACAAACCATTTCAAATGCAGGAATATATTTACCACAATCTGTGTTTAGCCATGGTCAGTTGTACGTTGCTCTTTCAAGAGCTGTTTCTCAAGAAACTACAAAGATTCTAATAAAAGAAGGAACAATAAAAGGGGAAGAAGGAGTTTACACAAAGAATGTTGTTTTCAAAGATGCTTTGTTATCTCGCATTCAACAATTATGAAGGTTTTACTCTTTTTTCAATTTACCACATCATTGGTGAAATATATTTACAAACTTAATTCATTTAAATTTTCCACCTTTATCAATTAATATTATTAATAGATATTCTTCTATTTTTCAGTGATGAAGACATCGAATGGATAAATGGAATGCACATACAACTGTTTTGTGCTATTTTGTAATTCTGACTTCATTGCATTTACATTGCAATGAACATTTATATCCTTATGTTTATACACTATTTACATTGCAATGAACATTTATTTCCTCATGCAAAATAAATTTGTCATTCAATAATGCTACATACAGTATTATTTAGAAACTCCAAGTTTTTCGTTAATTTTTTTTCATCCAAAAACTCAAACAATACAATACTTTATATACATTAATATTACAAACAACTCAAAATATGATAACAAGTTATGAAAACTCTACTATGTCTTGCATCTAGACAAACATATTAAATTTAAGGGAAATTAAATCAGAGAATAACAAAATAACAATGCATGTATAATTTCGTTGAAATTTCTGGATCCATATTCTGGAACATGACAACTAAGAATGCATAAAGTTAATAATAACAATTTACACAAAAATGAACATCTTTAACATATAAATAATATTCATAAACACCGATTTTTCAATATATCATTTTACTATAAACAACTCTTTACAATAAAAGCACGACAATGGGAATGAGGGACGACAGACACACACTAGTAAAAATATAAAAAAGATCTTATATATAGAAACGAAGGTAGTATTACAATTTTAAATTGACTAAACCGTCACTTTAGTCCCTCACTTTGTATGATTTTTCATTTTAGTCCCTGACTTTTCAATAATTCCTCTTTGGTCCCTCACTTTGAAAAAAGGTATTCACGTTAGTTCCTGACAACTTTATCTGTTCATAGACGTTAACGACTTGCACACGTAGCCATTAAATGACATATACACACGTGACCGTTAACATCTTGCACATGATGTTGAATTCAAAAGACAAAAATTGAAGGAAGAAGAGGCTAAGACAGTAAGGCCGCTAAAGAGGCAGCTACAGATAAGATAACTGTTGCAGTTATTTAGTTATTTATCGTGAGGGACTAAAGAAAATATAGCTGCATAAAATACAACAGCTGATGAATCTGTGACAACAGCACAACAACTAGACATTGTATAAGTTATTTAACGGCCACATGTGTAAGATTGTTAATGGAGAAAGTTTTCAAGGATCAACGTGAGTAGTTTTTTTCAAAGTGAGGGACTAAGGAGGAATTATTGAAAAATTAGGAACTAAAGAGAAAGCTCCTTACAAAGTGAGGGGTTAAAATGACAGTTTAATCATTTTAAATTTGTAGGCCATATCCATATAAAGCAGCTTACAAAAAGTATTTTGAAAAAAATAAAATTCTCGGGGTCAATCCTGAAGGGGTTAGAAAATTAAATTTCCTTAATTTAAACCACCATAAAGATGGGCTGGGCTGGGCCATGGCCCAAGCAGTTACAAAAAGATGGGATCGTCTTTTCGCTGTCGTTTCTATCTCTTTTTGGTTGTCCATCTTAGCACTCATTCTTTTCAAGTGCAGAGTAGTTGAAGAAAAAAATTGACGAAGAGAAGAGAAGAGAAAGATGGATCCAAAGCTTACAGAGGTTTCTCAACTCTTCGATCGCTTTAAGGCCGCGTTTGTCAGGAATGATTATAGCAACTGCTCCAATCTCCTTTCCCAGCTCAAGGTTCCAAACAATACAAACCCTAATTTATTTATCGACCCTCTATTTGGAAACCCTTTTTTTTTTTTTTTTGGTCTTGAATTCAGTTGCTTGTTGAAAAATTTGAATTTGAATTTTGCATTGTGAGAAGTAAAGTTTTAATTTTTGTTAGGTTAGTACGATGATCAAGAAGTTATGATATGTATATAGTGGTTGCGGTTTAGGAAGATATGTGGGGTGTGAATAGTTGGGTGTGGGGTGGGGAGATGTTATTAGCACCCTTCTATTACTACTCGCACCCGGTTTTTATAATTTTTCGTATCTACTAACCAATATTATCTTTATATTAATAATCACACTCATATATTTAATACTCACACCCTAATCCTATTATTTACACCCACAATTTTAAAATCCTAATACTTACCCAATTATCACTCCTCACACCCATCATCTTCAACCTCTCATCCTCAACTCACATAATTATCTTTGACCTCTCTTCACATCTAATTCCATGAAAATTAATTAGTATCCTACAAAATGTCATAAATCCAAATAATTAATTCTTGCTTTTATTCATCGTGATTCATTAAAAAAAAATACAAGAACTTGAATTCAAAAGTGTTGGATATAGACACGATTCTGTTGGACTTGGATTCATCTCCCTATCTATGATATTGTTGCTTGTATTATCCCTGGACTTGGATTTAAAACTGTTTGCTGTAGACATGCAAGTCATTTGTCATTTACAGTATATATGGATTGCAGAACCACATACGTTAGCCATGTGCATTGTGCAATATATACTTTCAAAACTAAACCTTATTTCAGACCCCTAATAAGATATTTTTATTTGCATATATTTGGAATCAAAGTGAGTATCAAATATTCATATTTCTAATATTATTAACTAAATTAACCAACTTTTTTAATGGACGTGAAATCTATTAAAAGGGTCTTATATATGGGAACAAAGAAAGTATAAAACATGTAATAATCAACACATCCTTAATATGATAAATGAATGTAGCCCACGTTATCATATACCAAGTGATAAGATTTGAGAGTTGAAGGTCTCATATTTGATTTTGTACACTACAATTTAGTGGTTTATTGGTGAATTTAATTTCAATTCTCCTAAGATAAAAAAAACAACCAAAATATTTGTGAAAAACTTAATACCTAGCATGAATAAATTTCACAGAAACATGTATTTGATGTCATGTCTTTACCAAAATGTTCAAGAGTGGCATTACTCAATCCTCTTCTTTGCCACTTGCCAGTAGTAATGTTGTTTACACAAAGAATGTTGTTTACACAAAGAATGTTGTTTTCAAAGATGCTTTGTTATCTCGCATTCAACAATTATGAAGGTTTCACTCTTTTTTCAATTTACCACATCATTGGTGAAATATATTTACAAACTTTATTCATTTAAATTTTCCACCTTTATCATTTAATATTATTAATAGATATTCTTCTATATTTCAGTGATGAAGACATCGAATGGATAAATGGAATGCACATACAACTGTTTTGTGTTATTTTGTAATTCTAACTTCATTGCATTTACATTGCAATGAACATTTATTTCCTTATGTTTATACACTATTTACATTGCAATGAACATTTATTTCCTCATGCGAAATAAATTTGTCATTCAATAATGCTACATACAGTATTATTTAGAAACTCCAAGTTCTTCCCAAAAACTCAAACAATACAATACTTTATATACACTAATATTACAAACAACTCAAAATATGATAACAAGTTATGAAAACTCTACTATGTCTTGCATCTAGACAAACATATTAAATTTAAGGGAAATTAAATCAGAGAATAACAAATAACAATGCATGTATAATTTCGTTGAAATTTCTGGATCCATATTCTGGAACATGACAACTAAGAATGCATAAAATTAATAATAACAATTTACACAAAAATGAACATCTTTAACATATAAATAATATTCATAAACACCGATTTTTCAATATATCATTTTACTATAAACAACTCTTTACAATAAAAGCACGACAATGGGAATGAGGGACGACAGACACACACTAGTAAAAATATAAAAAAGATCTTATATATAGAAACGAAGGTAGTATTACAATTTTAAATTGACTAAACCGTCACTTTAGTCTCTCAATTTGTATGATTTTTCATTTTAGTCCCTGACTTTTCAATAATTCATCTTTGGTCCCTCATTTTGAAAAAAGGTATTCATGTTAGTTCCTGACAACTTTATCTGTTCATAGACGTTAACGTCTTACACACGTAGCCATTAAATGACATATACACACGTGACCGTTAACATCATGCACATGATGCTGAATTCAAAAGACAAAAATTGGAGGAAGAAGAGGCTAAGACAGTAAGGCCGCTAAAGAGGCAGCTACAGATAAGATAATTTATCGTGAGGGACTAAAGAAAATATAGCAGCAGAAAATACAACAGCCGATGAATATGTGACAACACACAATAACTAGACATTGTATAAGTTATTTAACGGCCACATGTGTAAGATTGTTAATGGAGAAAGTTTTCAAGGATCAACGTGAGTAGTTTTATTCAAAGTGAGGGACTAAGGAAGAATTATTGAAAAATTAGGAACTAAAGAGAAAGCTCCTTACAAAGTGAGGGGTTAAAATGACAGTTTAGTCATTTTAAATTTGTAGGCCATATCCATATAAAGCAGCTTACAAAAATTATTCGAAAAAAATAAAATTCTCTTGGTCAATCCTGAAGGGGTTAGAAAATTAAATTTCCTTAATTTAAACCACCATAAAGATGGGCTGGGCTGGGCCATGGCCCAAGCAGTTACAAAAAGATGGGATCGTCTTTTCGCTGTCGTTTCTATCTCTTTTTGGTTGTCCATCTTAGCACTCATTCTTTTCAAGTGCAGAGTAGTTGAAGAAAAAAATTGACGAAGAGAAGAGAAGAGAAAGATGGATCCAAAGCTTACAGAGGTTTCTCAACTTTTCGATCGCTTTAAGGCCGCGTTTGTCAGGAATGATTATAGCAACTGCTCCAATCTCCTTTCCCAGCTCAAGGTTCCAAACAATACAAACCCTAATTTATTTATCGACCCTCTATTTGGAAACCCTTTTTTTTTAAAAATTTTTGGTCTTGAATTTAGTTGCTTGTTGAAAAATTTGAATTTGAATTTTGCATTGTGAGAAGTAAAGTTTTAATTTTTGTTAAGTTAGTACGATGATCAAGAAGTTATGATATGTATATAGTGGTTGCGGTTTAGGAAGATATGTGGGTTGTGAATAGTAGGGTGTGGGGTGGGGAGATGTTATTAGCACCCTTCTATAACTACTCGCACCCGGTTTTTATAATTTTTCGTATCTACTTACCAATATATTCCTTATATTAATACTCATACCCTAATCCTATTATTTACACCCACAATTTTAAAATCCTTATACTTAACCAATTATCACTCCTCACACCCATCATCTTCAACCTCTCATCCTCAACTCACATAATTATCTTTGACCTCTCTTCACATCTAATTCCATGAAAATTAATTAGTATCCTACAAAATGTCGTAAATCCAAAGAATTAATTCTTGCTTTTATTCATCGCGATTCATTAAAAAAATACAAGAACTTGAATTCAAAAGTGTTGGATATAGACACGATTCTGTTGGACTTGGATTCATCTCCCTATCTATGATATTGTTGCTTGTATTATCCCTGGACTTGGATTTAAAACTGTTTGCTGTAGACATGCAAGTCATTTGTCATTTACAGTATATATGGATTGCAGAACCACATACGTTAGCCATGTGCATTGTGCAATATATACTTTCAAAACTAAACCTTATTTCAGACCCCTAATAAGATATTTTTATTTGCATATATTTGGAATCAAAGTGAGTATCAAATATTCATATTTCTAATATTATTAACTAAATTAACCAACTTTTTTAATGGACGTGAAATCTATTAAAAGGGTCTTATATATGGGAACGAAGGAAGTATAAATCATGTAATAATCAACACATCCTTAATATGATAAATGAATGTAGCCCACGCTCTCATATACCAAGTAATAAGATTTGAGAGTTGGAGGTCTCATATTCGATTTTGTGCACTACCATTTAGTGGTTTATTGGTAAATTTAATTTCCATTCTCCTAATATAAAAAAAACAACCAAAATATTTGTGAAAACTTAATACCTTAGCAAGAATAAATTTCACAGAAACATGTATCTGATGTCATGTCTTTACCAAAATGTTCAAGAGTGGCATTACTCAATCCTCTTCTTTGCCACTTGCCAGTAGTAATGTTGTTTACACAAAGAATGTTGTTTTCAAAGATGCTTTGTTATCTCGCATTCAACAATTATAAAGGTTTTACTCTTTTTTCAATTTACCACATTATCGGTGAAATATATTTACAAACTTAATTCATTTAAATTTTCCACCTTTATCAATTAATATTATTAATAGATATTCTTCTATTTTTCAGTGATGAAGACATCCAATGGATAAATGGAATGCACATACAACTGTTTTGTGTTATTTTGTAATTCTGACTTCATTGCATTTACATTGCAATGAACATTTATTTCCTTATTTTATACACTATTTACATTGCAATGAACATTTATTTCCTCATGCAAAATAAATTTGTCTTTCAATAATGCTACATACAGTATTATTTAGAAACTCCAAGTTCTTCGTTAATTTTTTTTCATCCAAAAACTCAAACAATACAATACTTTATATACACTAATATTACAAACAACTCAAAATATGATAACAAGTTATGAAAAATCTACTATGTCTTGCATCTAGACAAACATATTAAATTTAAGGGAAATTAAATCAGAGAATAACAAAATAACAATGCATGTATAATTTCCTTGAAATTTCTGGATCCATATTCTGGAACAGGACAACTAAGAATGCATACAGCTAATAATAACAATTTACACGAAAATGAACATCCTTAACATATAAATAATATTCATAAACACCGTTTTTTCAATATATCATTTTACTATAAACAACTCTTTACAATAAAAGCACGACAATGGGAATGAAAGACGACAGACACACGCTAGTAAAAATATAAAATAGATCTTATATATAGAAACGAAGGTAGTTTTACAATTTTAAATTGACTAAACCGTCTCTTTAGTCTCTCAATTTGTATGATTTTTCATTTTAGTCCCTGACTTTTCAATAATTCATCTTTGGTCCCTCACTTTGAAAAAAGGTATTCACGTTAGTTCCTGACAACTTTATCTGTTCATAGACGTTAACGTCTTACACACGTAGCCATTAAATGACATATACACACGTGACCATTAACATCTTGCACATGATGTTGAATTCAAAAGACAAAAATTGGAGGAAGAAGAGGCTAAGACAGTAAGGCCGCTAAAGAGGCAGCTACAGATAATATAACTGTTGCAGTTATTTATCGTGAGGGACTAAAGAAAATATAGCTGCAGAAAATACTACAGCTGATGAATCTGTGACAACAGCACAACAACTAGACATTGTATAAGTTATTTAACGGCCACATGTGTAAGATTGCTAATGGAGAAAGTTTTCAAGGATCAACGTGAGTAGTTTTTTCAAAGTGAGGGACTAAAGAGAAATTATTGAAAAATTAGGAACTAAAGAGAAAGCTCCTTACAAAGCGAGAGATTAAAATGACAGTTTAGTCATTTTAAATTTGTAGGCCAAATCCATATAAAGCAGCTTACAAAAAGTATTTCGAAAAAAATAAAATTCTCGAGGTCAATCTTGAAGGGGTAATAAAATTGAATTTCCATAATTTAAACCACCATAAAGATGGGCTGGGCTGGGCCATGGCCCAAGCAGTTACAAAAAGATGGGATCGTCTTTTCGCTGTCGTTTCTATCTTTTTTTGGTTTTCCATCTTAGCACTCATTCTTATCAAGTGCAGAGTAGTTGAAGAAAAAAATTGACGAAGAGAAGAGAAGAGAAAGATGGATCCAAAGCTTACAGAGGTTTCTCAACTCTTCGATCGCTTTAAGGCCGCGTTTGTCAGGAATGATTATAGCAACTGTTCCAATCTCCTTTCCCAGCTCAAGCTTCAAAACAATAAAAACCCTAATTTATTTATCGACCGTCTATTTGGAAACCCTTTTTTTAAAAAAAAAATTGGTCTTGAATTCAGTTGCTTGTTGAAAAATTTGAATTTGACTTTTGCATTGTTAGAAATAAAGTTTCAGTTTTTGTTAGGTTAGTACGATGATCAAGAAGTTATGATATGTATATAGTGGTTGCGGTTTAGGAAGATATGTGGGGTATGAATAGTTGGGTGTGGAGTGGGGAGATGTTATTAGCACCATTCTATTACTACTCGCACCCGGTTTTTATAATTTTTCGTATCTACTTACCAATATTATCTTTATATTAATACTTACACCCATATATTTAATACTCACACCCTAATCCTATTATTTACACCCACAATTTTAAAATCCTAATACTTACCCAATTATCACTCCTCACACCCATCATCTTCAACCTCTCATCCTCAACTCACATAATTATCCTTGACCTCTCTTCCTTCACATCTAATTCCATGAAAATTAATTAGTATCCTACAAAATGTCATAAATCCAAAGAATTAATTCTTGCTTTTATTAATCGTGATTCATTAAAAAAAATACAAGGACTTGAATTTAAAAGTGTTGGCTATAGACACGATTCTGTTGGACTTGGATTCATCTCCCTATCTATGATATTGTTGCTTGTATTATCCCTGGACTTGGATTTAAAAGTGTTTGCTGTAGACATGCAAGTCATTTGTCATTTACAGTATATATGGATTGCAGAACCACATACGTTAGCCATGTGCATGGTGCAATATATACTTTCAAAACTAAACCTTATTTAAGACCCCTAATAAGATATTTTTATTTGCTTATATTTGGAATCGAAGTAAGTATCAAATATTCATATTTATAATATTATTAACTAAATTAACCAATTTTTTTAATGGACGTAAAATCTATTAAAAGGGTCTTATATATGGGAACGAAGGAAGTATAAATCATGTAATAATCAACACATCCTTAATATGATAAATGAATGTAGCCCACGTTATCATATACCAAGTAATAAGATTTGAGAGTTGGAGGTCTCATATTCGATTTTGTGCACTACCATTTAGTGGTTTATTGGTGAATTTAATTTCCATTCTCCTAAGATAAAAAAAAAAACAACCATAATATTTGTGAAAAACTTAATACCTTAGCATGAATAAATTTCACAGAAACATGTATCTGATGTCAAGTCTTTACCAAAATGTTCAAGAGTGGCATTACTCAATCCTCTTTTTTGCCACTTGCCAGTAGTAGTGTTGTTTACACAAACAATGTTGTTTTCAAAGATGCTTTGTTATCTCGCATTCAACAATTATGAAGGTTTTACTCTTTTTTCAACTTACCACATCATTGGTGAAATATATTTACAAACTTAATTCATTTAAATTTTACACCTTTATCAATTAATATTATTAATAGATATTCTTCTATTTTCCAGTGATGAAGACATCGAATGGACACTACAAGAAAGTCGGTCAATTGCAACGACAAAAGTCGTTGCGAAAAATGAAAAGTCATTGCAAAAAACATTTTTCGCAACGACATCAGTCGTTGCGGGTCAAGGCGTAGCGAAAAAGTATCGCAACAACAATATAACTATCGCAACAACAAACCTTTGTTGCGATTCACACCGGTTTTGCAACGACATCTGTCGTTACAAATACTTTGTCATTGCCAATAATGCAATAACAAGGTGACGTGGCTTACCTTTTTTGCAACGATAAATGTCGTTGCCAATGGCTTAGTATCATTGGCAACGCAAAACCCTTTTGATTTTTGAAACGACAAAATTGTCGTTGCAATAGCCTTTATTTATATTAAAAAAATAATAATCCTTTTAAGCTGATAATAATTAAAACCATTTTGAATTTTAAGTTCTGAAGTATTATTATAATAATTAAAAATAATAAATAAATTTTATATTATTAAATTGCCCATAAATAATGAGCTCAAATCTCAACAATCTAATATAGAGAATGTCTTTAGCATTCTATTGAGTCACAATATTACATCAACCCAAAATATTAAAAATAAAAAATCTATTTAGTAACTAATAATCCAAAATAACACTTCAAAGCTGATGACATAAATTTCTAACATAAGCAAAATATCTTCTCATCTCCATATGCATGGCCAATGTCACTTCTTCCAATAACGTTAAACCTGTAACATGCTAGCAACAACATAAATAAAGAAGGAGTGAAATTAATTGAATACTTGTGAAACAAAAAATAAATCGTACAAAATAAATGAAGTTATAATTCTTGGAAAACAGAGTTCAAAACAAAAGGTCACCACCTGGAAAACTAGCCAGGGCACCTAAATAGTACTGCTATGCTAAAAGAGCAGAATAGCACCAGCAAATAACAATAGAAAAAACCAGTAACCAGAACACAAATAGATAATTAGCAATATGATTTTAAACTTTCCAACGGATTTAAACCTATCAGCTAAGAAATTGTGAGTCTTTCTCAATCTCCTTGGGATGCCACAATCTGCTCTTTCCCAACCAATTTTTTGGTTCTCATTGTCATAAACAACCAAATGTCCTCGCAATGAAATGTCTGCAAAGGTTACATTGACTCGTATCATAATCAGTCAGTGGCAAAAAAACAAACAATGATGATCACCCAAACTAATCAAAAGAGTGGAAAAAAGACAAATGTCACGCATGAAATGAATATGAATGAATCATTAAGATAGTAGGTGAATTAACTCAGCATAACTCTGATCACTATAAATCTATAATACAGTGAGAGAACCTTAACAACAGTTAATTTTCAAAGATGGCCTAAACAGTGGCACTATATTCTCTAGTACTTACAGCTGACTAGCTGAGTTATTGATCATCAACAATGCTAAAAAGGAATGTTAGGACAAACATTATAAGTTGGAGATGCCAAAAATAGACTTGGCAAAAAATTCATATATATTCTTCATTATATAAGGTATGGACAGGGGATCCTTGGAATCAAAACCTTGGATATATGGAGGATCTAGGGAAAGAAAAATTAATCCCTTTTTTGTAATCAATCATCAAAAGTCTAACCATTGAAAGGACAATAAGAACATAAAGTTACTAAAAAAAAAAAGTAGTAGGCGAAGTTGAATCACAATAAATTTTCAGGTTTTTGGGTTTACCTCCTAGTATAATTGAAGATCCGTCATGTACATTGCTACCATCAAGGATAGCCAAGCACACATTGCCTTTGTTCTGCATCATAGGAGTTTATTAGAAGGCCAGTCAATAACAAAATCAGTTGGAACTAAAAGTTGTGTTGTACAAAGAGGATTACACTAATGATCAAGTAACCCTCTGGAGGTATCTGAAACGTGTGGACAAAATCCACCACTTGCTTCCAAATCGAAGAGTCAAGGTCTTAAAGAAATGCTTGACATCTTTGACAGATCTGCATACATGTATCATGAAGTTTATAATAGCTTGCTCCATTTTGATCAATAATGCTCTTAAGATTAGTCAAACGATGCAAGAAAATAAAAGAGACTAATTTCTCCTAAACAAAAGACGTCAAGAAGGAGGAGGAGAGAGTTATAACCAAGCAACCTCAAAAATAACAGTGCACCTCAAGTAATTTACAACATGAATATCTTGATACCTTTACATATTATGATACTCATTAGTTACAAACAATCAGCGCTGTAAAAAGTAAACTTAAAAAACCAAGTGCACCTTGCACAACATCTTGATTGAGCCTCATTGCCAAACACAGCCTTTGTTCCTGCTTAGCCAGATATACTGTATTCTTGCTAACCAAAATTAAAAACCAGCTTTTCAACCAAATTAAAAACCTAATCAAAATTAAGTTATCCTTAACAAATCTTGGTGCACCTTAATAATTATTCACTTTCTTCAATTCACTTAGAAATAAGAATACAACTAAACCAAAAAGCTTGTGGAAAGGGACAAAAACAAAAAATAAAAGCTAGCACAGAGAATGAAATGTCAAAACAACTAAATAAAGAGAGTTTCAAAGCAACTTTAATTTTCAGGCTCTTAATTTTTTAAGCATGTTTTCTGATCCTTTGTAATTCTTAGTTTCTTAATAAGAAAAGTTAAATATCTCTTGGGTAAAAAATAACACAATGATAACACAAAAATAACACAATAATTAAATTGAGTTGTAGAGTGTGCTTCAGGCAAACATTACTAAACAAATAAATAAAGGAGAATAAACAAATAAACATAGCAGCGTGTGCTTCAAGACCCTGACTGTACTAAACAAACAAATAAATGAGGAGAAAATAATTGAGAATATACAAACACAAAGAAGAATGAGAGTGTTGGCCTAAAAATGAGTTCCTTATGAAGTAAGTACTTACCAAATGTTTCTACCATGGCATTCTGTAGAGGCCATCTGTCATTGAATGCACGCTCAACCATCATCAATCTATCATTGAAGCACCTAAAATTCAGTCACCAAAGTCAAACGTCAATATAGTTGTTCACCACCATGCCAAATATTTCTAAATGCAGAGAACATCATAACAGAAAAGAACTTATACACTGCCTACTCCATCGGATTATAATAAAACCCAACTCGGCCTGCACCACAAGGAATTTAACTACCTACTCCATTGGATTATAATAAATAAAGAAGGCTTCAAAAAAATAGAGACGTGACAATTTCTGGCAAGTGTATATGGAATAGTAGAAACAAAATAAATTTTGAAGAAGAAACTCTGGACATGAACAGCATGATAGAATCAATAAATCTCAGTCTGGACAATACTCAAAGCAAGGAATGAAGGTGTCTGTTTCTCTTATTCAGATTGGTTACGAAACCCAATAGAATGTCTAAAACAATGCAAAGCTTGACACATGCTGGTTTTATGGAGGCAATTAAAACAGGAGATACAGCTGGTAAAGTTTTTGTCAATTTTATCTATTTTCTTTTTTTATTTTGTAATCTGTTTTTAGGGAGAATCAACTAGAGCAACAACTATACTGTCTTTTGGTGTATGTCTCATATGCCCTTTACTACTATTTAATAAAATTTCACCTCATGCTGATTAAAAAAAAAAATCTTCAACTTGTAAATAGGCTCTAATTAATGAACAACTACAAAGTCTATCTACTGTCACATTTCAAGACTCAAACCAATTAGCTATGTAAACTCGAATCTGGAGGACCCTAAGCTTTCCTTCCTATAACCACAAGCAAAAGATTACCAAATAATGAATGAAATTCAGTTTTCAGTTTTTTTTCTTAAATTTAGATAAAAATACCCTATTCTACATCATGCATGTCATTAGTTGCAAAGCTAATTTTGGCATTGGAGCTGAAAACCTAAGTTTGTCTCATGAAACTCTTGTGTCAACTATAAACTATTGTAATTGTAACATTTGTGACATTTTTAACCCCAAAACCCATCATCAATAGCACCTAAATTCACTTAATTAGCAACCTTGGACCAAATTGATACTAAAAATCAAGCTTTTGTAAAGGAATCAGATGGAAGTGTGAGAAAGAACATTGATAAACCAATATGCAGATGCAAGAGTGAGTGAACAGGTTCAACATAACACTAAATCACTGACATATTTTCCACATTGCATTCTAAACACATAGTATAATAACTATTGAAGCCACATCAAAATCAGAATAGTACCCAAAACACCTCAAATTATCAGCATCTATCTCAGTTTCAATTAAAAGGATGATTCGACCATTCTCATCATATGGGAACCTGGCATGTATCACAGAAACTGATTCCGGAAATTTTGCTGTAAAGAAAACGAAACAATTAACTCAAACTTTAAACCAAAATTTTACTTTAGGACAAACTCAACTCAATTCTTATCTTATATCAGTGATTTTTTGTGCTTGCAACTTCTTCAAGCAAAAGTAAAAAGTCACTATGCTTACCTTAATTCAGAATTTAGATTCTTTGTCCTTATGCATAGATATTAGCAAAAGGTGAGTACATTACCTCCCAATTAGAACAGAATTTATTTCAAAATCAATACTCACAAAATACTCAATGTACCATTAATTCAGAATAATATAGGAGTATAGACCACGTTTATATAAAAATGGTAAACACACCACAAATTATAGCCATAAAATCATTAAGTGTTGCAATGAGGATGATCATAAGAATATTCACAGCAGTTAATGGGCATTGAATTCCAATTCCAATACTAATATTTGTAGGAGACTGATGGAACAGGAATAAAGAAAAGGAAAGGGAAATAATTGGATGTGATTGAATTATCAAACCACAAGAAAAGTGACCTAAGTTCATATACTCATCTTTATATTAAGCATGTTATGCAGGAAAGTGACCAAAACAGACTTAACAGGAACCCTTTACATTGCAAATAGTCACCTTGTGATCTTCTCCACAACATAGCTTCCTGCATTACTTTAAGTTCAGCCTGTAGTCAAATGTCAAGATATTAGTATCAAAAAACTATTTATAGGGCCAGAGTTCAAGACAAGTAAATTTGTTGTAGACACCTCCTACTCTTGCTTAAGTTTGACTTTTTCATATCCAAAATATCTAAAGTGACCTAAGTTTATTATATTCAATTTTAGTAGAAATAAACAAATTCCTTTCATAGTACAATCACTTAAATGAAAAATAGTCCTATGAACTTAAATCAAGTTAAATAAAATTGAAATGAACAGCTAAACATCTAAAGCTGCCCAACATTGGAAGCTCACCACTGGAAGCATTTGTGGTACAAAGATATCAATCTAAAAGAAAAAAAAAAGAAGATACAGATAAAGCATATGTCTAACATTATAACAGAAAATACATGATGAATACAACTTAGAATACCAACATTCATGAGCAAATACAAGGTAATTAAGAGTTTCAAACACAGGATAATAATTAAAGTAAGATGGAATTTGAAAAGAGGAAAATAGAAGAGTACCCAGGATTTGCATCATAAGCGAATCTCAGGATGAAGAGCACAACTTCGTCAGGGCCGCATTGAAACCCAAGGTCGTGCTGCAGAGAAGACAATGAGCAAAAACCTTACTTGCTCCCTTCAATAGCAAAACCCAAAATGCTAGTATTAGAAATAAATAATTGCAATTACGATAACCAATATCTAAATAACCAAAACGCACTACGAAACCCTAAGTATTGGCAGTAGAGAGAATGAAGAGATTCAAATAAGCTTGAATCAGCATCAAAAGTGCAATATAGTAACAGTACCGATTGTTAGGGTTTACATTGGCGGTGGTGGTGGTCGCACAGAGGAAAAGCGGCAGCGGCGGTCGCAGAGAGAAGGAGTACCGGTGGCGACTAATCTCCTTCTCATGGTGTGATGGTTCGAGGACGAGAGGCGGGCAAAGGATGAGAGAAAGAGAGAGTGGGCTTTACGAAGAAAGGCTCAGAGGGACAACCATAGCGGTGGCGACGTGAGAGCAGCGGTGGCGACTGGAGATTTGTCGCCGGCCCTAGTTCGAGACTCGAGAAGAACTCTGTTTCTCTTTTTCTCTCTCCCGATGACTATGTGTGTATATAGATAGTATTCATTCATTCAAGATAGGTTTAATTAGTCATATCCTTTTTTTATTTAATTATTTAATTATTTAATCTCTTTGGCAACGACATATGTCGTTGTGTAAACTTGTCAAACTTTATTGCAACGACATTTTGCAACGACATAAAAATGTCATTGCAAAACACCTATTTTCTGCAACGACTTTCTGAGTCGTTGCAAAACACCTGTTTTTAGCAACGACTTTTTTAAGTCGTTGCAAAATGTCGTTGCAATAGAGGGGTTTTCTTGTAGTGGGATAAATGGAATGCACATACAACTGTTTTGTGCTATTTTGTAATTCTGACTTCATTGCATTTACATTGCAATGAACATTTATTTCCTTATGTTTATACACTATTTACATTGCAATGAACATTTATTTCCTCATGCAAAATAAATTTGTCATTCAATAATGCTACATACAATATATTTAGAAACTCCAAGTTCTTCGTTAATTTTTTTTTTCATCCAAAAACTCAAACAATACAATACTTTATATACACTAATATTACAAACACCTCAAAATATGATAACAAGTTATGAAAACTCTACTATGTCTTGCATCTAGAAAACATATTAAATTTAAGGGAAATTAAATAAGAGAATAACAAAATAACAATGCATGTATAATTTCGTTGAAATTTCTGGATCCATTTTCTGGAACATGACAACTAAGAATGCATACAGTTAATAATAACAATTTACACGAAAATGAACATCTTTAACATATAAATAATATTCATAAACACCGATTTTTCAATATATTATTTTACTATAAACAACTCTTTACAATAAAAGCACGACAATGGGAATGAGGGACGACAGACACACGCTAGTAAAAATATAAAAAAGATCTTATATATAGAAACGAAGGTAGTATTACAATTTTAAATTGACTAAACCATCACTTTAGTCCCTCACTTTGTATGATTTTTCATTTTAGTCCCTAACTTTTCAATAATTTCTCTTTGGTCCCTCACTTTGAAAAAAGGTATTCACGTTAGTTCCTGACAACTTTTTCTGTTCATAGACGTTAACGTCTTACACACGTAGCCATTAAATGACATTTACACACGTGACCGTTAACATCTTGCGCATGATGCTGAATTCAAAAGACAAAAAATTGAGGAAGAAGAGACTAAGACAGTAAGGCCGCTAAAGAGGCAGCTACAGATAAGATAACTGTTGCAGTTATTTATCGTGAGGGACTAAAGAAAATATAGCTGCAGAAAATACAACAGTTGATGAATCTGTGACAACAGCACAACAACTAGACATTGTATAAGTTATTTAACGGCCACATGTGTAAGATTGCTAATGGAGAAAGTTTTCAAGGATCAACGTGAGTAGTTTTTTCAAAGTGAGGGACTAAAGAGGAATTATTGAAAAATTAGGAACTAAAGAGAAAGATCCTTACAAAGTGAGGGATTAAAATGACAGTTTAGTCATTTTAAATTTGTAGGCCAAATCCATATAAAGCAGCTTACAAAAAGTATTTCGAAAAAAATAAAATTCTCGGGGTCAATCCTGAAGGGTTAGAAAATTAAATTTCCTTAATTTAAACCACCATAAAGATGGGCTGGGGTGGGCCATGGCCCAAGCAGTTACAAAAAGATGGGATCGTCTTTTCGCTGTCGTTTCTATCTCTTTTTGGTTGTCCATCTTAGCACTCATTCTTTTCAAGTGCAGAGTAGTTGAAGAAAAAAATTGTCGAAGAGAAGAGAAGAGAAAGATGGATCCAAAGCTTACAGAGGTTTCTCAACTCTTCGATCGCTTTAAGGCCGCGTTTGTCAGGAATGATTATAGCAACTGTTCCAATCTCCTTTCCCAGCTCAAGCTTCCAAACAATAAAAACCCTAATTTATTTATCGACCCTCTACTTGGAAACCTTTTTTTTTAAAAAATTTTTGGTCTTGAATTCAGTTGCTTGTTGAAAAATTTGAATTTGAATTTTGCATTGTTAGAAATAAAGTTTTAATTTTTGTTAGGTTAGTACGATGATCAAGAAGTTATGATATGTATATAGTGGTTGCGGTTTAGGAAGATATGTGGGGTGTGAATAGTTGGTTGTGGGGTGGGGAGATGTTATTAGCACCCTTCTATTATTACTCGCACCCGGTTTTTATAATTTTTCGTATCTACTTACCAATATTATCCTTATATTAATACTTACACCCATATATTTAATACTCACACCCTAATCCTCTTATTTACACCCACAATTTTAAAATCCTAATACTTACCCAATTATCACTCCTCACACCCATCATCTTCAACCTGTCATCCTCAACTCACATAATTATCGTTGACTTCTCTTCCTTCACATCTAATTCCATGAAAATTAATTAGTATCCTACAAAATGTCATAAATCCAAAGAATTAATTCTTGGTTTTATTAATCGTGATTCATTAAAAAAAATACAAGGACTTGAATTTAAAAGTGTTGGCTATAGACACGATTCTGTTGGACTTGGATTCATCTCCCTATCTATGATATTGTTGCTTGTATTATCGCTGGACTTGGATTTAAAAGTGTTTGCTGTAGACATCCAAGTCATTTGTCATTTACAGTATATATGGATTGCAGAACCACATACGTTAGCTATGTGCATTGTGCAATATATACTTTCAAAACTAAACCTTATTTCAGACCCCTAATGAGATATTTTTATTTGCTTATATTTGGAATCGAAGTGAATATCAAATATTCATATTTCTAGTATTATTAACTAAATTAACCAACTTTTTTAATGGACGTGAAATCTATTAAAAGGGTCTTATATATGGGAACGAAGGAAGTATAAAACATGTAATAATCAACACATCCTTAATATGATAAATGAATGTAGCCCACGTTATCATATACCAAGTAATAAGATTTGAGAGTTGGAGGTCTCATATTCGATTTTGTGCACTACCATTTAGTGGTTTATTGGTGAATTTAATTTCCATTCTCCTAAAATTAAAAAAAAAAAAACCATAATATTTGTGAAAAACTTAATACCTTAGCGTTAATAAATTTCATAGAAACATGTATCTGATGTCATATCTTTACCAAAATGTTAAAGAGTGGCATTATTCAAAATGGAATGCACATACAACTGTTTTGTGCTATTTTGTAATTCTGACTTCATTGCATTTACATTGCAATGAACATTTATTTCCTTATGTTTATACACTATTTACATTGCAATGAACATTTATTTCCTCATGCAAAATAAATTTGTCATTCAATAATGCTACATACAGTATTATTTAGAAACTCCAAGTTCTTCTTTAATTTTTTTTTCCATCCAAAAACTCAAACAATACAATACTTTATATACACTAATATTAGAAACACCTCAAAATATGATAACAAGTTATGAAAACTCTACTATGTCTTGCATCTAGACAAAACATATTAAATTTAAGGGAAATTAAATAAGAGAATAACAAAATAACAATGCATGTATAATTTCGTTGAAATTTCTGGATCCATATTCTGGAACATGACAACTAAGAATGCATACAGTTAATAATAACAATTTACACGAAAATGAACATCTTTAACATATAAATAATATTCATAAACACCGATTTTTCAATATATTATTTTACTATAAACAACTTTTTACAATAAAAGCACGACAATGAGAATGAGGGACGACAGACACACGCTAGTAAAAATATAAAAAAGATCTTATATATAGAAACGAAGGTAGTATTACAATTTTAAATTGACTAAACCATCACTTTAGTCCCCCACTTTGTATGATAACAGACTTATTATCAACATTAACTACGCTATTGTTCATTTTTCTAATTAATCTTTTCTACTCCTAGCCACCACTATAAACAACCTAGAAATCATGCCCTAAATTAAGGTAATACAACCCTCTTACCTGGAATCCTAGCACTAGAAACAATATCACGTTTGCGTCCGCGCCTTACTCGAAGGTCAAGAGAACAATGGATCTAAACAGGGACACGTGTTAAAACAAATTATAACATTAAAAGTATATATATATATATATATATATATATCAATAAATATAATAAACTAAATTCATTTTTGTCAAAATAATAAATATATATCATTTTTCCCAAAACATTTCTTTATTTGAAAATATAGGGATAATAAAAATATTGACGGATCATCAAATAAATTACATGGATGGGTAGAGGGAATTGAGAAGGTTATTTACCAAAGACGAATTTGAGATTGAACAGTTGGATCTTGAGTTATTAGACCGAGGAGTTATAAAAATTCCAAATTTTTCTCAATCTGTGTCGCCCTTCGTCTTCTCCTCTGTTTTCTCAATTTCCGTCTCTCATGCTCTCTCTGTTCCGTTTTTCTTTCTCTCATTCTCAGCCACACATTGTGGCTTTTAAGGCCACAACTTCCTTTTTTTTTTTTTTTTTTTTTTTTTTTTTTTTTTTTTTTTTTTTTTACGGTATGGTGTGGGCTAAAGGGTAGAAATAGGAAATGTTACTATATTTTTATGTTTTGCTCTTATTTATGTGTCAATGTGTGTAAGTATTTTGGATTATAACCAAAAGTTTGACGATCCTAAAAATAAAATACATTTAACTATAATAATATTGTATATTTAATTACTAAAAAATAATTAGAAAATAATAAAGTTATCGGTCCCTCCGGATAGCTATTGCGTAATAATAATTATCGAAATTCAAAAGTAAATATATTTTCTCAATCCTGATATTAATCTTGATAAAATATAATATTTATAATTTTGGAATAGAAGATCTTTATATATCACTTATATCGGTAATATATTAAACCAGTCCAGAAGCTAAAAATAAATCAGTCTCCGAACACTATGAAAATTTACAGAGACACTCAAAATATTAAGTTAAACATATTTTTCTAAAGAAACTATTTATAAAAATGTCTCTAAGACTTGCCACTTGAGCTCCCTGACAAAATGTTCATTAAACTAAATAAAAGTACTATTTTATTTTTGAAAAACGTATGATAACAAATTTACACTTATTTTTTTACTAGAAAACATATTTCAATTATAATAATGAAATCAAAATTTTATTACGACACTCAAATATTGAAAACATCATATTAAATCATTTAATTACTTTATTCTTAATTTTCTATTATTATACGTTCCTAACACTAAAAAATCCATTTTCAAGACTCATTTAACCTTGTTATTATTATTACTATTATTCCAATCGCGCTATTATTCTAATTATACTTGGAATTAAAATTTGGGATGTTACACATAACCATGAGTCTAAACCAAGCTGAAAAATACATAAAAACCAAATTACAACCAAAATACCACCAATATACATAGGAAAAACCAAACTTAAAATATGAAACTAATGCAACCTAAAAGCCACTAATCTTCACTTGGAGGAGGTGCGGAAGATGATCCAAAAGTTCTCGTCAAAAACATGAGACGCTCCATGTCTCTCTCATAGGTTGCTTGGAAACCATCCATCCGACTATTGATCCGATCAAAACCGGAATCAATCCGAGCATTCATACGCTCCTCCATGGCTGCAAAATCAAATGAACCAGGTGCATAACCTGAACCACCAATATCAGGGGTAGTTCTAGGTTGAGACCTTGCAACCGGAACAGAACCAGCATTTTCTTCTTCATGACCTTCATCCATCCCAGCAGCATCATCATCACCTCCATCCTCATCCGCATCCTCACTATCATCGCTGCTCACCATATGAACATCTTGTGCAGCAACCTCATCCTCATTTTGTTGCCTCTCTTCTTCATCCATTTGAGCATTCAACCTTGTAATGTCATCATTCCACTTCCATCGATTATCCAACCTCTTATATTGTTGAATATCATCAGAATAAAGAATTCTAGGCCCAATGCAGTGAAGAGCTGGAGGATGCTCAAGAATCTCCTCAGCGACTGAAATAGATATATTCTTTCTTTCTATAAGCCTGCTAACAAACATGGCATAGGGAAGACTACCACTAGTTGACTTGGTTGCGTCTTTCATAAAGGAAAACATAACCCTTAGCCAGTTCACCTGAATCCTATTTTTAATAGCATACAAATATCTCAGATCAGTTTCAAAAACTTGGGAATGGTTGGTAGAGGTCCTAGGGGTGAGAATGTATGTAATGACATACACGATCATCCTATCATCTACAGTCAAATTTCCCACAACCTTCCTATCCCCTGCAGTATATATGTCAGCTCTCCTAAGGCTATTACGGTACACATCTTCCGGGTTACATTTTTCTATTCTATCATCATTATCATCCCCCTAGAAGGTACCTATAGCCCTAACTCCAGCAACACTAAAGAAGTCCTGCTCAGTCACAGTAAACACAACCCCATTAACCTTGGTATGAAAGACATCATCCCTAAGAATAAGGTTTGAATAGAATTCTCTTACTAACCTAAGGTATATGTTGCATTTTAGTTCTAGAAAACTCCTAAGACCCTAAAAATTAAGGAGCCTATGGAACTCAAAAAGGTTAGCACTACACCAATCAAAATCCATCCACCTAACTAACCCAAATTTTCTAGAAGAGAAACCATCAAACCTTTCTTTACAGTTGGATTCTTCAAAGTAGTCATCTCTGTTCCTCCTTGAAGGCTTGGTTGCTGTGTGCTTTACCCTTGTTCTCTTTGAGGAAGACATTTGAAGATAGAGGAGCAATTTGGTCTAGGGTTTGAGAAAGGGGAAAACGAATTTTGGGCACAAAAAGATAATGGGTGATGAAAAACGAGTAGAATGATGATGAAATATGATGGAACAAAGAATAAATTAGATTGATTTGATGAAAGATTGAAGAAATCGTATGCTAGGGTTTGAGAAGGGGAAAATACGAGTTTAAGGGAGTGAGAAGAATGAGTGAAAACTGATTTCAAAAAGCCTTTTATTTTTCTGAACTGTTACGCGATAACCGGTTAGTAAGTTCACTAACCGGTTAGACACTGTAACCAGTCAGTGAAAAATGCAAAAATTAAACAAAATTCAATTTTCACACAAAAATCACATTTCTAAACATTGAAAAAGCTTTATAAAAAATTAATAAAAGTTTTCCATACCTCATAAACTCAATATTCACATTAGCTCAAACAAGGTCATATAAGTTTGCACACATATTCAAATTAAAAGGTGCAAAACTCATAATAACAAACATATTTTCCTTTAAACCATACAAATTCCATATTCATCAACTAGAACATCAAATCAAATATATTTCAATCCATCTATTCACTTTCAGCAACATTTGTAAATTGAACAAGTGCACAAAAGTTGATAAAAAAAAGCATTCACCATGAAAAAGATAAATTCTATGATATTATCATGGTTGAAGAACTTACTTGAGATATTTGAAAATATAAATTCCTACCATTTTATTTGCATTGAAGGTACTGAATTTATATCCAAATCATAGCACATTCCCTTCAAGCATACCTACAAAATAACTCAAGTCTTGGTCTTTGGTACCCAAATGGTTTTGGGTCCATTGTTGTTAGATAAAAGACTTTGACCTTTCTTAACCCATTCATACAATCCAGTTGGTACTCCAAACCTTTTTATTTCACAAACATTATTTGTATGACCATGTTTTTCACAATAAAAACAAGTTGGCTTAATTGAAAAATCAATTTTAGAAAATGAGCCAACAACTTTGAACTTTCTTTTCTTTCCATGGACATAGCCTAATCCAGATTTATTCGAATAATTCCTTTGACTGGAAAGTAAATTGTTTAAATGCTTATATCCTCTTGTGAATGATGCAAGTCTATTTTTCAAAATGTCATTATCATTTTCAAGCATTTTGCATTTCTCACAAGTTGGGATAACATTACTACAATTTTCACAATCATGAGTAATAGGGGAATTTTTGAAATCCAAAGATTTATTTTGAAGCTTCAACTCATTTATATAATTTTCCATTTCAACAATCTTTTGTTGATACTTCAAAATAACCTTTTTCTGTTTTTCATGAACTTTGACAAGTCTTTCAAATTCAATATGCATTTCTTCATATGTATTGTACAAAGTATCATAGGATGATGAATTTGAATTAGAAGAAGAACAAGAGGATACCTCATTATCACTATCACTAAGTATGATGGTTTTATCACTTTGAGAAGCCTCTTCATTAAGCATTGCCATCAAACATAAATTTGAGAATCCATCTTCTTCCGAAATATCTTGCACAACATCATCCATTTTTGAATTGAATTCTTTGTTGTTCTTCTTGTCATCTTCAAGTCTCTTCAAGTATTGAGGACTTTCAAATTTGATGTGTCCCTCTTTTCTACACTCATGACACTTGAATTTTTCCTTAGAAATCTTCTTATTCTTATTGTCTTGGTTGAAACTTGTAGCATCTTGCTTGCTGAATTTTCTTCTTTTTGACTTGTGTTGATGTGAGAGACTTGATTCTTCTCTTCTTTCTTGAATAAGCAAAATTCCTTCACTTTTCAAAAACTCCAAGAATTTACTCATTAGCAATTTCATAGTCTTATCATCAACATTTAAAATATTCAGATTATTAAACATGTTCATGCTATCCATTGTAAACCAAAAAGGACCTTTTCCGGTAAAAGCGTTTAAACTTTGATCTTAACCGACCAAAGCTCTGATACCACTTGTTGGAATACAAGTTGTATAGTATGAACACGTGAGAACACCTAGAAGGGGGGGTTGAATAGGTGTTCAAACAACCTTGAACAATTTTCGCAAAGCACAAACAAAACGTGGTTAAAACAGAATTTCTTTAACCAAAGTATCAGTGACTAACCGGTTACTCAACTTGCTAACCGGTTAGTATCTGAAACATATTTGAGTAAAATTGACAAATCAATCAAGAACTCAGAGTTAAACGCAGAATTATTTCAACCCAAGATTTAAAACAATTAAACAGATGTTTTAAAGAGGTTTTCCCCAAATTAATTTGTACAATTACTAACTAATTGATTCAATTAATTTGAAAATCGCTTTTCTAGGTTTTTATGCAAGAACAATGAATAATGCAGAAATTAAAGAGATAGAGATAGAGATACGACACACAGAGATTTATACTGGTTCACTCTCACCCACTTGAGAGCTACATCCAGTCCCCTCTATCACAATAGAGAGAGTTTCTTCTATAGAATTAAAGATCCTTGATTACAAACTAAGCCTCTCAAGATTCCTCACTTGATAGCTACCAAGAGATACCTCACTCTTGTTATGCAACCTTCCTTGATCTTCTAATTCTATCCTCTTGCTATGTGAATCTCTATCCACTTAGACTTCTTCAATTTCTTGATTATTCCTCAGCCAAGAATTCTTCACTTTGCTTGATTACTCCTTAATCAAGACTTCCTTTGCTTGATTGTTCCTCAATCAAGACTTTCTCTTCTTCAATTTGCTGTAGACTATTTTGCCTTGAATGCAAAGATTACAACACCATAGAAGTACAGAAAATCAGAACCTAATGAATCTCAATCAAATAATAATGAACAAGTTGATTATGAGATTCTTGTGTTTGTAGAAAAGATGATAACAAGATGTAAAAGAAAGCTTTTGATCTTTTCAATCTAAGAGAGAGTGTGTGGCTTGTTTCTCTGAATATAAAACGTATTTGAATGATTCTATATTTTCATTAAGGTGTAAGAATGATTTAATTTATATAGATACCCATAAAGAATGAAAACATAAAACTGAATTCTTAACAAACTTAACAGAAACTAACCGGTTACTGGGTATGACTAGCCGGTTAGTTACTGTAACTTTTGTTTTCTAATTTAGCAAAAAATATTTTCAAAACTTTAACTATTAAAACCAATTCTTTACAACCTGAATTAAAATATTTAGCCACTTATTGATGCATTCTAAAATAGTTAAAAAACACGTTGAAAAAAATATGCATCAACATATTTTAATTAATTAGTTTTATGAAACTCAAAATTAATTTGATCAAAATTAATTAATTGAGATTCACTACCCAAAACTAAATCTACCCAACAACCTAAGGACCCAAAGCAAAATATAAAATAACTCTATGAAACTTTGATTCCTTTCTTGCTTGTCTAGAGATTAGTTGATTCTCTCTTCTTGTAAGATTTGCTTTCTTCTTCTCTTTATCTTTTCTTTGAAACATTGATAGCTCTTGAAATTTGTTGCTTTTTGTTCTTTGGGAGTCTTGCTTTCACTTGACTTCATCACAATGTTTTCCTCATCAAAACTTAGCTTCATACACATGAATTTTACATCCTTATGTTACATGCATGCATGGTATTTATAACAAAGGAACATACTAAAAATAAATTTAACAAAAGGTGGTAAAACTTGTAAAAGGTGGCATGACTTGTAGAAATTGACATGAGTTGTAACAGAATGTTATAATAAGCATGTGTGTTGTGTTGTTGCTAATTTTGGTTCATTCTCTCCGGGTTGGAGAAGACTCATCCTCGAGGCTAATTATTTTCTTCTCCGACATAAGGTGAAAGATCTGCAATGTTGAATGTTGTTGATACTCCGTATGAATTCGGTAGCTCGATTTTATAGGCGTTGTCATTGATCTTTTGAATGATTTTAAATGGTCCGTCGGCTCTTGGAGATAACTTGGCATTGGGGTGCTTCAGAAATCTTTCTTTTCGGAGGTGTATCCATACCAAGTCTCCTACGTTAAAACTTTTTGGCTTTTGATGCTTGTCTCGTTGGGCTTTATATTTTGAATTCTAGTTCTCAATCCTAGCTCGAACTTGCTCATGAAGTTTCTTAATCTCCTTGGCTCTTTGTTCAGCATCGACACTAAATTTGTTCTTGGTTGAACAAGGCGTCATGTCCAAAGGACTAAGAGGTCGAATGCCGTATACTACTTCAAATGGACATTTCCCGGTAGCTTGGTTAGTTGAGTTATTGTAGGCAAACTCGACTTGGGCAATGACAAGGTCCCATTGGCGAATATTTTCACCAACAAAACTTCGCAATAGATTGCCTAATATTCGATTGACCGCTTCTGTTTGTCCATCCGTTTGAGGATGACTGGTGCTACTAAATTGCAATTTGGTACCCATTTTCTTCCACAAGGTTCTCCAAAAGTGGCTTGAGAATTTGACGTCTCGATCGGAAGTAATGTTTTTGGAATCCCATGGAGTCGAACAATTTCTCGGAAGTATAAGTCAACAATGTGAACATCATCATTCGTTTTCGGACAGGGAACAAAATGAGCCATCTTTGAGAATCGGTCGACAACCACCATAATAGAATCCTTTTGCCTTTGGGTTCTTGGTAATCCAAGAACAAAGTTCATACTAACATCTTCCCATGGGGCAGCTGTAACATCCTACATTTTTACCCTAAATTATATTAATTTAAGAAGGTGGTTTAATAAGAAAATACTTGGGGTTTTATAAAATTTTTGGCGGAGTTTTGTTTGAAATACGGACTTTCCCCCAAATTAATTTTTTTTGTACCTGTCAAGTCCAGAACAGTTTATATAAACAAACTTATAATTACATTCTTGTGGTTGTGACAAACTTTAAAATTCATTTAAAAAGTGGATATCTTAATATCCATCACAACCACTAATACATTCTTAAAAGTCCTTGTAAAGTACTTTTTACAAAATTAAGGTGAATTTAATTCGGACTAAAAATTAATACTTAAAGACAACTTTAATTAATGAAAATCCTATACATAATAGAATCTTAGCATGGTTGCTGAAGTGATGCGACTACAAGGTCATTATCACAAATATGCTCTCTTTAAAAGAGAGTGGACGGTTCTCGGCATGGAAGCTATGAACATCTTTCTCCGCTGGGTACCTAATATGGTCAATAGTAAGGGTGAGTAATTTGAATTTAGATTAAAGAAAACATTTAAAAACAGTAATAAAGCATAAATAAGCATATTCCAAACATCATACAATTTAGATAGTAAGACATAGTGGCATCATTTAATTATAAAACAAGGCATACTTATATTATAATGCTTTAATGTACAATCACATGATTATGCTATGCACGTCACACTTTAAGAGTTTGATTCTTGAATCTGATGTTACTCATTTCATTTCATTTCATTAACTTGAACAATTTGATCAGATTCAACGATTTAACCCATTTATGCAACTTCTTTCAAACTTTCACTTTAACATTTACACTTTAACTTTAACATTAACACTTTAACACTTTAACTTTTCCCCTTTTCATTAACAATACATATCCTCGCATACACCCTCCACTGTGGGGAAAAACCAACCAGGAGTAAGCATTTCTCAACCTGTTGTACTTCACCCCTTTAGGGTTCGTCATACCGTACTTCACCCCTCTAGGGTTCGTCATACTAACTTGCACAGTACTTCACCCCTTTAGGGTTTGTCATACAATTTGGTTTGATTCGTCCAAATTGGCTTTAGCAGAAATCACCCTCGACTGGCCAAAACGAGCCAAAGTAATGGAATCACTGTGGTTCACATAGAACCAACCCCCAACACGGGAATCAAACCCATGTCCTTTGCAGGATCAAAGTTCTCCACAGTAATTCCAGTAATTTACTTTTTCCCTCATCAATCGAAACGACGTGTGTTTTTCCCCTACTCCTAACGTCCCCTTTACACCATGCATGATGCAATATGCAAGTGCTTTCCAATTGAGGTTTGAACCCTTTTTATCCTTTAGAAAATAACAATAGTTTGATTCACCTCAATTGGAGAGTGCTTGACCCTAATTTATGCATAACTATTCATACTTTTAGCTTTATAATTTATATACATATCAAACACACACAATCATGTCCTTTGAGTTTAGAATAACAATATTCATAAAAATCAATACCAATTACAAGCATTAAACATAAATACACAAGTATAACATAACAATTCCTTAGGGTTTTCTAATCAACCTATACTCTCTTTATCCTAAGCTTCAACAATTAATTTAAATACACCTAGTTATATCTCTATTACTATTCCTAAACCCTTTCTCTAATACTAAACCAAAGTACACCCCTTACCTCTTGGAGAGAAGAGGAGGATTTGGGATTTTCTTGGAGCACCAAAACCAAGCTTCCATCCATGCTCCATAGCCCACTATTCCTTTCCCTTAATCACTTTCCAAGACCCCTTGAATGATTAGAAATCTCTATGAGATGGATTGAAGAAGTTAGGGTTTGATGTTTAATTTGGGGATTTTAAGAGGGAGAGAAGAAATTGAGATTTGAGTGAGGGAAATTGCTTGGGAAGAGTTTGGGAGATGATTTGTGACACTAATTTAGTGAGACTTTGGTTTGATTCATGAGATTGAGAATTCTAGGGTAGAGAGAGCAAGAAAATCGTGAGGAAGAAGAAGGGGAACAATGGCCAATGTAACATCCCAAATTTTAAACCCAGATACAAATGAATTAATAATAATCTGGGATAATAGGGATAATATAAATAAAGCCATAAATAGGTATTAAAATAAGTGCACAAGCAATAGAAAAGATTAATAATAATAATAATAATGATTTAGAAAAGAAAGGAGCATCAAATTGGAATTAGGATCAGGCCAGAAAAATAGATAATTCGGTGTTAAAACATAACGTAGGTTAGAAAATCAAAATAAAATATTTAGGACTCAAAACAAAATTTCCACCGTTGGATATGAAGGTATGATTTTTAGGAAGTTACTCGTCAAATTTGAGCAAGATCCGACGGTGAACGAAGAAGTTATGGAGGTTTGAAGTTCGGAAGAAAATGGAAGGAAAATAGAAAAATGAAACAGCAGTAGCTGCTCATTTCGCTTACGCGAAAATATTTCGCTTAAGCGAAACAGCTTCAGTGGCAGCACGATTCGAGTTCGCTTAAGCGAACTGATTTCGCTTAAGCGAAATGCCCTCGACCTGAAACAATAAAGTCGGGTTTTGGGGGTTGAAATCCCCATTCCAACTCCACTTTCTCTCTCCGCTCGACTTCCCTCCCTCCTCCGACTCCGACGGCCACCATCACCGCCGCCCAGAGCCACCACCACCACCATAGCCTTCTCTTCCTCTCTCTTTCCCTCTCCTCCACTCCATAGATCTCTCTCTTTCTCTCACTTGGCTCTCTCTCCTCCCCTCTCACCCTCCACCAACTGGCCGCCGCCATCTCCGGCTGCCACTGCCACTCCACCACGAGCCACCATCACTATCCCCCACCACCACCATCAAGACCTCTCCCTCTCCCCTTTTTTTCTCTTCCCTTGACTTCGACCCCTCTCTCTCTCTCTCTCCCATGAGCTTTCTCTCTCTCTCCTCCCGGTGTCGAAGAGCAACGGCGTCACCGTGATCGAGATCGATTGTTCCCACCGTGCTTGGAATCAAGGATTGGGGAAGCTTAGGATCCAGTTGGAGCCGAGTTAAAGCGTGAGTCGGGGAGTAAAGCGCCAGCTTAAGGGTACCCCTCACTATCACCGATTGAGGTAAGGGGTGTATTTATGGGTAGTTATATCTATCGCTAGGACAAGGGGAAATGTTAATTGCTAACGAACCTTAGGGTAACCTGCTAATAATGAAGAAAGATAGATGAAGTAAATAGGGGAACCAACTAGTGATGAATAAAAAGGTAAGTAACAGAATAACTAATTAATTAGATTGGTAGGGTGTGGCAAAAGAATAGAAATGGTGAATAGGGAAATAAATTTAAAAATGAACAAATGAGGGTAAAGAGAATTAAAGTATAATTGTGTATGGTAAAATCAGGTAAAAGTTAAACGGAATTGGTAGACAAAATAATGACAAATAATATGGACAATTAATATTGGATAAATATGGTGATGTATCGTAGGCCTTCGATTTGGGGGAGACGATACATCGTAAAATTGGGGTTGTATTGTAGGCCTTCGATTTGGGGGAGACAATACAACGAAACTGGGGCGATGTATGTAGGCCTTCGATTTGGTGGAGACATACATCGTCGATGGTGTATGTATGTAGGCCTTCGATTTGGTGGAGACATACATACACCGTAAATAAAAAGGAAAAGGAAATAAAAATGGTAAATGTCACAGGTGGTTGTATTGACCCTGTGGCACGGCGCAGGTGGTTGTATTGACCCTGTGGCCTAAATAAATGGTACATGTCACAGGTGGTTGTATTGACCCTGTGGCACGGCGCAGGTGGTTGTATTGACCCTGTGGCCAAATAATAAAGAGGTAAAACGGTAATGGAAAAGCGATGTATGTAGGCCTTCGATTTGGTGGAGACATACATCGTGATTGGTGTATGTATGTAGGCCTTCGATTTGGTGGAGACATACATACACCCTAAATAAAAAGGAAAAAGGGAAAGGATAATGGAAAAAAATAAGGTAAATGGTAAAGGAAAAGCGATGTATGTAGGCCTTCGATTTGGTGGAGACATACATCGTGATTGGTGTATGTATGTAGGCCTTCGATTTGGTGGAGACATACATACACCGTAAATAAAAGGTAATGAATAAGGGAAACAGGGAATAAAATTGGATAAGATAATGGTAATGGAAAAGCGATGTATGTAGGCCTTCGATTTGGTGGAGACATACATCGTGATTGGTGTATGTATGTAGGCCTTCGATTTGGTGGAGACATACATACACCGTAAATAAAAGGGAAAAGAATAAGGAAAAAGGTAAGGGGATATAACGGGATTTATTTGGAAACGGGGAAAATAATTAAAAAGGAAAAATGGAAAAGGAAATGGAAAATGGTAATGAAAAGGAAAAATGGATAATAGAGTGGACATTGAGAAATGAAATAAGAAGGTAAACAATGAATTAATATAGGAATTAGAGGAAATAAATAAGGAGAATAACTATGGAAATGCTAAACATAAACGAATAATGGAAAACGGATAAAGGATGAAAATAAGAGGAGGGGAAAGGAAGAAAAAGTAATAGGTTAGTTGGAAAGAGAGTGAATAGAGAAACTAGGGTGATTAGGAAAAAGGGGTAAACAGGATAGAGCGAAAGTAACGAGGAACAAGAATAATTAGAGGTTAGGAATTATTTAAAAGGAAACAATTAAAAAGAAAAAGAATTGGGAAACAGTTAGGAAGTAAAAAGGGGAAAAGAAGAGCACGAATTAAGTAGTATAGCATAGGCTTGAATGGTCTTGGTGTGTCGTATATATCTGCTTAGAAATCTCTCTTTTAAGTTCTGTGTGATGCTTCCCCTGTGTGGTTAATATTTTTCAGGTACACAAGTGGAGCATACACCAGTGCTGGCCGAGCAGGATTTTAAGTTCCACTACGTGGAATGTATTTTACATATTTTGAGTGGATAATTACTTTTTGTAAATTATATATGAATTAGTAGTTTGCCCTGAAATTGCATTAATCGGGCGTTAGGATCTGTTACGACTTTTAAACTGTTGTTGTTTATGTTTTTAAACAATTCTGGACTGACAGGTTTTTAGAAGAAAATTTTTGGGAAGTCCGGAAAACAGAGGAAACTCTGCCGGATTTTCGTAAAACCTTTTAAAAGAATTTAAGTGTAAAAAATAAATTTTCAAACTCCGATTTTAACAAAACCTAAAATTATCTAATAAATGTGAGAGTCTTACATTTTGGTATCAGAGCAGTTTTTCCTCGGCCTTGGAGTTTGGACTCACAACTCCTGTGGTTTACTCACCAAGCGAGTAACCGATATGTATAGTCAAGTGTCTAAGCTAGGCGAATAGAATACATATAGAACTACCTCTTTATAGATCTATTCACTTACTATCTTCTCTAGGCTTAGGTTGTGACAGCAAAAGACTATAGGATGTTAGTTTGAACTCAACTGGATCCCTCGATGGTGTTGTCGTTTAATAGAGTGTAAGGGTAGGATTGGTCATCCTTACTCTTGCAACTATTAAGTGATTATATCGTCAGCAAACCTGACAATGATGTTGCTATTGATAAATGTGAGATTGAGACTGACCATCTCGATCTTCGCGTTTGTCGATTGTCAATGTCATTGAAAGCTTCAAAGTAGCACAAAAACCAATCCAACATAAGATTTCATGAGAAGTATCACCTTTAGAAGAAAGTAGGCCGACTTGAACGATTCCTTCTTCGGATCCTTCACGTGAAGTTCTTGAGGGAATCAAGCTCACCCTAGACACCATCTCCAGCTTCTCTGAAAAGCTAGATCAGACTTTGACAGTCCGAAACCTACTGGGAGTCTTACCAACAAGATTCCTGAACGGTCGCCCACGATAAAAGCAAGTCTTGACAACCTTTCCAAGTATCTCCGCCGAGACCAACCAAGGTTGAGCAATTGAACAATGGCCTTTGGTAAAAATAAGAACCCGACAATGGTGCGCTGTTGATAGACGTGAGGTTGAGATTGATCACCTCAATCTTTGCAACTATTAACGGATGATATCATTGCAATCCTCTTAATGAAATTGAAACCATAGAAATGGAAACTCTCCAAGGGAGTAGATCCTTTGGAAACACAGAAACCAACCCGAATGGTGTTCTTTCCAAGTTCCTTAAACGGAAGCGGATAGTAGGCCCAAAACGAAACCAAAGCATAAGAGCCTTATGCCATCTTATCTATTTAAGAGTAGCGTAATCGAATACTCTATCTTAGAAAGGATGGAATAAACTCTATAAGAACCACCCCTAACCATCAATAAGCCAAACTGAAACTTAGATAACCCAAGTCTCATCGGGAATCTTACCAAGGTTCCTGAATAGTCATCTATTAGAAAAGCTTAACTGATAACCTCTTGAAGTCTCTACACAGAGACCAAACAAATTGAATGAATGACCACCAACGGGTCGTCCACCCAGCACGAATATCAATTTCTAGAATAGTGCGAGTCTTAAGGTGATAGAAAGGACAGATCCCATTAGTTTTCTTGTTCTGTAACAAATCCATTCAAGCTTTCCTTAAGATCCAACTTGAAATAGGTTGTAAGGGATTGCTAACATACATCCAAGGTATCCCTTGAGTGTCATTGATCTTAAATGATGCTTAATAGAACGTTCAAAAGTCAAGAACGTCTGCCAACCTCAATTCGTGATCATCAAAAATCATTTCAGACTTTAATAGTAATTCTGAAAGGATTAGTTAGTACCTCAATTCGTGCAAGTAGATCTCTTCCTCCTCATTCTTCTTGGTTTGACTTTACCTTGAAGTAGCGACTTTTGATTATGGATCAAAGATTTCTCGCTCTAATCTACTGAACATTGTAAACTTACGAGTTTCTCCTTGTTTCTTATCCTGGAATACCCATCGTTCTTGGAGTTCCAGTCTTATTTATTCGATCCGATTCCTCGTGGACGAGGAAATTTCTAGTCAAAAGCTGCTACAATCTGCAAAAAGTCCTTGGATCGCATAATCTTAGGTTGTTTTTCTTAAAGCGAAAGCGCAAATTCCTTGTGAATTCCAAAGATTACGTTTCCTACTGTTGTTAGATTATTACACTCTTCATTGAAAGTCGTATGAAAGGCAGTCATAAGCCGACACGTTCGATTCCCTACTTCCGGACACCGGCATAATCGGGTAAGTCGATAATAAGTGGGGGAGACTTAACGACTCAATTCGGGTCCTATCCGAGCGACAATAACTAGTAATCATACCATAAGCCATAGGACCACTAAATAGATAATTCCAAATGCTTCACGGAGGATTGAATGAGAGTTAAACTAGAGTTAAAACCATACCTCCCCGAAATAACACCGAATTGAGGAGTAACATCTAGGCCTTGACCGAGACCAATCAACTAGCCGCAGATCCATAGAAAACGCATCCTTCGACGACTCTCTACTGAGAAGGCACACTGTGGGGATAATCCCCATTGTCTTCTTGCTTGACATGTATCCAGTCCATCCTGGGTCATCTTGCAAAGACCATGAGACTCATTCTTGAGTACTTCATGTTTCTTCTTTTCATCTTCACTCCCTTCAAGCTTCAAGCATCTCAGATGCAAAGGTGAGAATTGGACAAGTCGTAGAAGCCCGACGTAGTTCTATGCCTACCGATAAATAGTCACCCACGCGTCCTCTTCTCAGCCTTGGATACCAGTCAGGAACTTGTGTACCCAATTCTGAGCTGCGAATGAGCATACCCCTTAGCATGGATATAATCAAGTATGACAATGCTAAGTGGGGGAGGATTTAAATCCAAGGAATGGGAGATGGAACTTTAATAATAAGAAAACTGACGATGCTACACCGATAGAGTTAGTACGTGGTGCTAGAAGGCAGATGTTGGAATAGGCATGACCCTAACCGCAAACGGAGCGGAAAGTAAAAACCGAAGGGAAGTGAAAACCGTGGTCTGAAGCTTACCAATGGGATGGTTCTCCATTTGAAGGAATTGAACAGAATTTCGGGGACGAAATTCTAATAAGTTGGGGAGAAATGTAACATCCCAAATTTTAAACCCCGATACAAATGAATTAATAATAATCTGGGATAATTGGGATAATATAAATAAAGCCATAAATAGGTATTAAAATAAGTGCACAAGCATTAGAAAAGATTAATAATAATAATAATGATTTAGAAAAGAAAGGAGCATCAAATTGGAATTAGGAACAGGCCAGAAAAATAGATAATTCGGTGTTAAAACATAACGTAGGTTAGAAAATCAAAATAAAAGATTTAGGACTCAAAACAAAATTTCCACCGTTGGATATGAAGGTATGATTTTTAGGAAGTTACTCGTCAAATTTGAGCAAGATCCGACGGTGAACGAAGAAGTTATGGAGGTTTGAAGTTCGGAAGAAAATGGAAGGAAAATAGAAAAATGAAACAGCAGTAGCTGCTCATTTCGCTTAAGCGAAAATATTTTGCTTAAGCGAAACAGCTTCAGTGGCAGCACGATTCGAGTTCGCTTAAGCGAACTGATTTCGCTTAAGCGAAATGCCCTCGACCTGAAACAATAAAGTCGGGTTTTGGGGGTTGAAACCCCCATTCCAACTCCACTTTCTCTCTCCACTCGACCTCCCTCCCTCCTCCGACTCCGACGGCCACCATCACCGCCGCCCAGAGCCACCACCACCACCATAGCCTTCTCTTCCTCTCTCTTTCCCTCTCCTCCACTCCATAGATCTCTCTCTTTCTCTCACTTGGCTCTCTCTCCTCCCCTCTCACCCTCCACCAACCGGCCGCCGCCATCTCCGGCCGCCACCGCCACTCCACCACGAGCCACCATCCCTGTCCCCCACCACCACCATAAAGACCTCTCCCTCTCCCCTTTGTTTCTCTTCCCTTGACTTCGACCCCCCCCCTCTCTCTCCCACGAGCTTTCTCTCTCTCTCCACTCGGTGTCGAAGAGCAACGCCGTCACCGTGATCGAGATCGATTGTTCCCACCGTGCTTGGAATCAAGGATTGGGGAAGCTTAGGATCCAGTTGGAGCCGAGCTAAAGCGTTAGTCGGGGAGTAAAGCGCCAGCTTAAGGGTACCCCTCACTATCACCGATTGAGGTAAGGGGTTTCATTACCAGTCCTTAAGGGGTGTATTTCAGGGTAGTTATATCTATCGCTAGGACCGGGGGAAATGTTAATTGCTAACGAACCTTAGGGTAACCTGCTAATAATGAAGAAAGATAGATGGAGTAAATAGGGGAACCAACTAGTGATGAATAAAAATGTAAGTAACAGAATAACTAATTAATTAGATTGGTAGGGTGTGGCAAAAGAATAGAAATGGTGAATAGGGAAATAAATTTAAAAATGAACAAATGAGGGTAAAGAGAATTAAAGTATAATTGTGTATGGTAAAATCAGGTAAAAGTTAAACGGAATTGGTAGACAAAATAATGACAAATAATATGGACAATTAATATTGGATAAATATGGTGATGTATCGTAGGCCTTCGATTTGGGGGAGACGATACATCGTAAAATTGGGGTTGTATTGTAGGCCTTCAATTTGGGGGAGACAATACAATGAAACTGGGGCGATGTATGTAGGCCTTCGATTTGGTGGAGACATACATACATCGTAAATAAAAAGGAAAAGGAAATAAAAATTGTAAATGTCACAGGTGGTTGTATTGACCCTGTGGCACGGCGCAGGTGGTTGTATTGACCCTGTGGCCTAAATAAATGGTACATGTCACAGGTGGTTGTATTGACCCTGTGGCACGGCGCAGGTGGTTGTATTGACCCTGTGGCCAAATAATAAAGAGGTAAAACGGTAATGGAAAAGCGATGTATGGAGGCCTTCGATTTGGTGGAGACATACATACACCCTAAATAAAAAGGAAAAAGGGAAAGGATAATGGAAAAAAAATAAGGTAAATGGTAAAGGAAAAGCGATGTATGTAGGCCTTCGATTTGGTGGAGACATACATCATGATTGGTGTATGTATGTAGGCCTTCGATTTGGTGGAGACATACATCATGATTGGTGTATGTATGTAGGCCTTCGATTTGGTGGAGACATACATACACCGTAAATAAAAGGTAATGAATAAGAGAAACAGGGAATAAAATTGGATAAGATAATGGTAATGGAAAAGCGATGTATGTAGGCCTTCGATTTGGTGGAGACATACATACACCGTAAATAAAAGGGAAAAGAATAAGGAAAAAGGTAAGGGGATATAACGGGATTTATTTGGAAACGGGGAAAATAATTAAAAAGGAAAAATGGAAAAGGAAATGGAAAATGGTAATGAAAAGGAAAAATGGATAATAGAGTGGACATTGAGAAATGAAATAAGAAGGTAAACAATGGAATTAATATAGGAATTAGAGGAAATAAATAAGGAGAATAACTATGGAAATGCTAAACATAAGCGAATAATGGAAAACGGATAAAGGATGAAAATAAGAGGAGGGGAAAGGAAGAAAAAGTAATAGGTTAGTTGGAAAGAGAGTGAATAGAGAAACTAGGGTGATTAGGAAAAAGGGGTAAACAGGATAGAGCGAAAGTAACGAGGAACAAGAATAATTAGAGGTTAGGAATTATTTAAAAGGAAACAATTAAAAAGAAAAAGAATTGGGAAACAGTTAGGAAGTAAAAAGGGGAAAAGAAGAGCACGAATTAAGTAGTATAGCATAGGCTTGAATGGTCTTGGTGTGTCGTATATATCTGCTTAGAAATCTCTCTTTTAAGTTCTGTGTGATGCTTCCCCTGTGTGGTTAATATTTTTCAGGTACACAAGTGGAGCATACACCAGTGCTGGCCGAGCAGGATTTTAAGTTCCACTACGTGGAATGTATTTTACATATTTTGAGTGGATAATTACTTTTTGTAAATTATATATGAATTAGTAGTTTGCCCTGAAATTGCATTAATCGGGCGTTAGGATCTGTTACGACTTTTAAACTGTTGTTGTTTATGTTTTTAAACAATTCTGGACTGACAGGATTTTAGAAGAAAATTTTTGGGAAGTCTGGAAAACAGAGAAAACTCTGCCGGATTTTCGTAAAACCTTTTAAAAGAATTTAAGTGTTAAAAAGAAATTTTCAAACTCCGATTTTAACAAAACCTAAAATTATCTAATAAATGTGAGAGTCTTACATTTTGGTATCAGAGCAGTTTTTCCTCGGCCTTGGAGTTTGGACTCACAACTCCTGTGGTTTACTCACCAAGCGAGTAACCGATATGTATAGTCAAGTGTCTAAGCTAGGCGAATAGAATACATATAGAACTACCTATTTATAGATGTATTCACTTACTATCTTCTCCAGGCTTAGGTTGTGACAGCAAAAGACTATAGGATGTTAGTTTGAACTCAACTGGATCCCTCGTTGGTGTTGTCGTTTAATAGAGTGTAAGGGTAGGATTGGTCATCCTTACTCTTGCAACTATTAAGTGATTATATCGTCAGCAAACCTGACAATGATGTTGCTATTGATAAATGTGAGATTGAGACTGACCATCTCGATCTTCGCGCTTGTCGATTGTCAATGTCATTGAAAGCTTCGAAGTAGCACAAAAACCAATCCAACATAAGATTTCATGAGAAGTATCACCTTTAGAAGAAAGTAGGCCGACTTGAACAATTCCTTCTTCGGATCCTTCACGTGAAGTTCTTGAGGGAATCAAGCTCACCCTAGACACCATCTCCAGCTTCTCTGAAAAGCTAGATCAGACTTTGACAGTCCGAAACCTACTGGGAGTCTTACCAACAAGATTCCTGAACGGTCGCCCGCGAGAAAAGCAAGTCTTGACAACCTTACCAAGTATCTCCGCCGAGACCAACCAAGGTTGAGCAATTGAACAATAGCCTTCGGTAAAAATAAGAACCCGACAATGGTGCGCTGTTGATAGACGTGAGGTTGAGATTGATCACCTCAATCTTTGCAACTATTAACGGATGATATCATTGCAATCCTCTTAATGAAATTAAAACCATAGAAATGGAAACTCTCCAAGGGAGTAGATCCTTTGGAAACACAGAAACCAACCCGAATGGTGTTCTTTCAAAGTTCCTTAAACGGAAGCGGATAGTAGGCCCAAAACGAAACCAAAGCATAAGAGCCTTATGCCATTTTATCTATTTAAGAGTAGCGTAATCGAATACTCTATCTTAGAAAGGATGGAATAAACTCTATAAGAACCACCCCTAACCATCAATAAGCCAAACTGAAACTTAGATAACCCAAGTCTCATCGGGAATCTTACCAAGGTTCCTGAATAGTCATCTATTAGAAAAGCTTAACTGATAACCTCTTGAAGTCTCTACACAGAGACTAAACAAATTGAATGAATGACCACCAACGGGTCGTCCACCCAGCACGAATATCAATTTCTAGAATAGTGCGAGTCTTAAGGTGATAGAAAGGACAGATCCCATTAGTTTTCTTGTTCTGTAACAAATCCATTCAAGCTTTCCTTAAGATCCAACTTGAAATAGGTTGTAAGGGATTTCTGACATACATCCAAGGTATCCCTTGAGTGTCATTGATCTTAAATGATGCTTAATAGAACGTTCAAAAGTCAAGAACGTCTGCCAACCTCAATTCGTGATCATCAAAAATCATTTCAGACTTTAATAGTAATTCTGAAAGGCTTAGTTAGTACCTCAATTCGTGCAAGTAGATCTCTTCCTCCTCATTCTTCTTGGTTTGACTTTACCTTGAAGTAGCGACTTTTGATTATGGATCAAAGATTTCTCGCTCTAATCTACTGAACATTGTAAACTTACGAGTTTCTCCTTGTTTCTTATCTTGGAATACCCATCGTTCTTGGAGTTCCTGTCTTATTTATTCGATCCGATTCCTCGTGGACGAGGAAATTTCTAGTCAAAAGCTGCTACAATCTGCAAAAAGTCCTTGGATCGCATAATCTTAGGTTGTTTTTTCTTAAAGCGAAAGCGCAAATTCCTTGTGAATTCCAAAGATTACGTTTCCTGCTGTTGTTAGATTATTACACTCTTCATTGAAAGTCGTATGAAAGGCAGTCATAAGCCGACACGTTCGATTCCCTACTTCTGGACACCGGCATAATCGGGTAAGTCGATAATAAGTGGGGGAGACTTAACGACTCAATTCGGGTCCTATCCGAGCGACAATAACTAGTAATCATACCATAAGCCATAGGACCACTAAATAGATAATTCCAAATGCTTCACAGAGGATTGAATGAGAGTTAAACTAGAGTTAAAACCATACCTCCCCGAAATAACACCGAATTGAGGAGTAACATCTAGGCCTTGATCGAGACCAATCAACTAGCCGCAGATCCATAGAAAACGCATCCTTCGACGACTCTCTACTGAGAAGGCACACTGTGGGGATAATCCCCATTGTCTTCTTGCTTGACATGTATCCAGTCCATCCTGGGTCATCTTGCAAAGACCATGAGACTCATTCTTGAGTACTTCATGTTTCTTCTTTTCATCTTCACTCCCTTCAAGCTTCAAGCATCTCAGATGCAAAGGTGAGAATTGGACAAGTCGTAGAAGCCCGACGTAGTTCTATGCCTACCGATAAATAGTCACCCACGCGTCCTCTTCTCAGCCTTGGATACCAGTCAGGAACTTGTGTACCCAATTCTGAGCTGCGAATGAGCATACCCCTTAGCATGGATATAATCAAGTATGACAATGCTAAGTGGGGGAGGATTTCAATCCAAGGAATGGGAGATGGAACTTTAATAATAAGAAAACTGACGATGCTACACCGATAGAGTTAGTACGTGGTGCTAGAAGGCAGATGTTGGAATAGGCATGACCCTAACCGCATACGGAGCGGAAGGTAAAAACCGAAGGGAAGTGAAAACCGTGGTCTGAAGCTTACCAATGGGATGGTTCTCCATTTGAAGGAATTGAACAGAATTTCGGGGACGAAATTCTAATAAGTTGGGGAGAAATGTAACATCCCAAATTTTAAACCTAGATACAAATGAATTAATAATAATCTGGGATAATAGGGATAATATAAATAAAGCCATAAATAGGTATTAAAATAAGTGCACAAGCATTAGAAAAGATTAATAATAATAATAATGATTTAGAAAAGAAAGGAGCATCAAATTGGAATTAGGAACAGGCCAGAAAAATAGATAATTCGGTGTTAAAACATAACGTAGGTTAGAAAATCAAAATAAAAGATTTAGGACTCAAAACAAAATTTCCACCGTTGGATATGAAGGTATGATTTTTAGGAAGTTACTCGTCAAATTTGAGCAAGATCCGACGGTGAACGAAGAAGTTATGGAGGTTTGAAGTTCGGAAGAAAATGGAAGGAAAATAGAAAAATGAAACAGTAGTAGCTGCTCATTTCGCTTAAGCGAAAATATTTCGCTTAAGCGAAACAGCTTCAGTGGCAGCACGATTCGAGTTCGCTTAAGCGAACTGATTTCGCTTAAGCGAAATGCCCTCGACCTGAAACAATAAAGTCGGGTTTTGGGGGTTGAAACCCCCATTCCAACTCCACTTTCTCTCTCCACTCGACCTCCCTCCCTCCTCCGACTCCGACGGCCACCATCACCGCCGCCCAGAGCCACCACCACCACCATAGCCTTCTCTTCCTCTCTCTTTCCCTCTCCTCCACTCCATAGATCTCTCTCTTTCTCTCACTTGGCTCTCTCTCCTCCCCTCTCACCCTCCACCAACCGGCCGCCGCCATCTCCGGCCGCCACCGCCACTCCACCACGAGCCACCATCACCGTCCCCCACCACCACCATAAAGACCTCTCCCTCTCCCCTTTGTTTCTCTTCCCTTGACTTCGACCCCTCTCTCTCTCTCTCCCACGAGCTTTCTCTCTCTTTCCTCCCGGTGTCGAAGAGCAACGCCGTCACCGTGATCGAGATCGATTGTTCCCACTGTGCTTGGAATCAAGGATTGGGGAAGCTTAGGATCCAGTTGGAGCCGAGCTAAAGCGTGAGTCGGGGAGTAAAGCGCCAGCTTAAGGGTACCCCTCACTATCACCGATTGAGGTAAGGGGTTTCATTACCAGTCCTTAAGGGGTGTATTTCTGGGTAGTTATATCTATCGCTAGGACCGGGGGAAATGTTAATTGCTAACGAACCTTAGGGTAACCTGCTAATAATGAAGAAAGATAGATGGAGTAAATAGGGGAACCAACTAGTGATGAATAAAAATGTAAGTAACAGAATAACTAATTAATTAGATTGGTAGGGTGTGGCAAAAGAATAGAAATGGTGAATAGGGAAATAAATTAAAAAATGAACAAATGAGGGTAAAGAGAATTAAAGTATAATTGTGTATGGTAAAATCAGGTAAAAGTTAAACGGAATTGGTAGACAAAATAATGACAAATAATATGGACAATTAATATTGGATAAATATGGTGATGTATCGTAGGCCTTCGATTTGGGGGAGACGATACATCGTAAAATTGGGGTTGTATTGTAGGCCTTCAATTTGGGGGAGACAATACAACGAAACTGGGGCGATGTATGTAGGCCTTCGATTTGGTGGAGACATACATCGTCGATGGTGTATGTATGTAGGCCTTCGATTTGGTGGAGACATACATACATCGTAAATAAAAAGGAAAAGGAAATAAAAATGGTAAATGTCACAGGTGGTTGTATTGACCCTGTGGCACGGCGCAGGTGGTTGTATTGACCCTGTGGCCTAAATAAATGGTACATGTCACAGGTGGTTGTATTGACCCTGTGGCACGACGCAGGTGGTTGTATTGACCCTGTGGCCAAATAATAAAGAGGTAAAACGGTAATGGAAAAGCGATGTATGTAGGCCTTCGATTTGGTGGAGACATACATACACCCTAAATAAAAAGGAAAAAGGGAAAGGATAATGGAAAAAAATAAGGTAAATGGTAAAGGAAAAGCGATGTATGTAGGCCTTCGATTTGGTGGAGACATACATCATGATTGGTGTATGTATGTAGGCCTTCGATTTGGTGGAGACATACATACACCGTAAATAAAAGGTAATGAATAAGAGAAACAGGGAATAAAATTGGATAAGATAATGGTAATGGAAAAGCGATGTATGTAGGCCTTCGATTTGGTGGAGACATACATACACCGTAAATAAAAGGGAAAAGAATAAGGAAAAAGGTAAGGGGATATAACGGGATTTATTTGGAAACGGGGAAAATAATTAAAAAGGAAAAATGGAAAAGGAAATGGAAAATGGTAATGAAAAGGAAAAATGGATAATAGAGTGGACATTGAGAAATGAAATAAGAAGGTAAACAATGGAATTAATATAGGAATTAGAGGAAATAAATAAGGAGAATAACTATGGAAATGCTAAACATAAGCGAATAATGGAAAACGGATAAAGGATGAAAATAAGAGGAGGGGAAAGGAAGAAAAAGTAATAGGTTAGTTGGAAAGAGAGTGAATAGAGAAACTAGGGTGATTAGGAAAAAGGGGTAAACAGGATAGAGCGAAAGTAACGAGGAACAAGAATAATTAGAGGTTAGGAATTATTTAAAAGGAAACAATTAAAAAGAAAAAGAATTGGGAAACAGTTAGGAAGTAAAAAGGGGAAAAGAAGAGCACGAATTAAGTAGTATAGCATAGGCTTGAATGGTCTTGGTGTGTCGTATATATCTGCTTAGAAATCTCTCTTTTAAGTTCTGTGTGATGCTTCCCCTGTGTGGTTAATATTTTTCAGGTACACAAGTGGAGCATACACCAGTGCTGGCCGAGCAGGATTTTAAGTTCCACTACGTGGAATGTATTTTACATATTTTGAGTGGATAATTACTTTTTGTAAATTATATATGAATTAGTAGTTTGCCCTGAAATTGCATTAATCGGGCGTTAGGATCTGTTACGACTTTTAAACTGTTGTTGTTTATGTTTTTAAACAATTCTGGACTGACAGGTTTTTAGAAGAAAATTTTTGGGAAGTCCGGAAAACAGAGGAAACTCTGCCGGATTTTCGTAAAACCTTTTAAAAGAATTTAAGTGTTAAAAAGAAATTTTCAAACTCCGATTTTAACAAAACCTAAAATTATCTAATAAATGTGAGAGTGTTACAGCCAACATCTCCAAAAACTCGTGTTTTATGGCTGACTTAGCAGCCCTTAATCGATTAACTCAGTAGTTAATCGATTAAGGCCTATTGCTGATACATCACTTAATCGATTAAGCTGATCATTACTCGATTAATGGCTGAATGGTGCTAAAAATTTAATCGATTAAGGGACCTCTTAATCGACTAACCAGCTAAATTTTCCCTTCTTTCAAGCATTCTAAGGATCCTAAGCTTACTATAACCCATTCTAACTTACTCTTAGTTAAAACCTACATCCTAAACACATTCTAATCTATTCTTAACTCATACCTTTTTACACTTAGCTAAATGCTAATTCTAAAGACTTACTAATACTAATACTAATTAACACTTCTAAATGGAATCGAAACTTGAGGATGCTACGACACTTATCAAAATTCTACTAACCGAATGCACACAGCCACTTAATGAATTTGGGGATGTTACAACAGCTGGTACCGGTAAAGGCATGTACAGTCCAGTGTTTTAGCTTTTTGATTTGGCTAGGTGACAAGTTTGGCAGCGTTGAATATGTCGGATAACATCGCGCTCCATCTTAGGCCAGTAAAAGTTCTCTTTAACGAGTGAAACGGTCTTATCTCGGTCGAAATGTCCGGCTAATCCGCCATTGTGGGCTTCCCAAATGATGGATTCCCTTAAGGAACTACATGGAACACATAACATATTGTATTTGAACAAGAAATTTTGCTGACGACGATACCTTTGACAAGGTTGACATTCAGTAGACTTCCAAACATCTTTAAAATCAGGGTCATCCTGGTATAGTTCAGAGAGGGTTTCGAAGCCGACAACCTTCATCTGCAGTGTTGACAGTAAGATTTGACGTCGGCTGAGTGCATCTGCAACAGTATTCTATCGTCCTGCCTTGTGCTTGATCAAAATAGAATACGCCTGTAAGAACTCAATCCATGAAGCATGTCTGCAACTAATCTTTTGTTGAGAATGGAGATGCTTGAGGGCTTCATGATCGGAATAGAGAATAAATTCCTTAGGAAGCAGGTAATGACTCCAGTGTTGTAGTGCGTGTATGATTGCATAGAATTCTTTGTCGTACGTGGAATACTTTAGCTTGACGTCATTGATTTTTTCACTAAAGAAAGCTATAGGACGACCTTCTTGGCTTAGAACTGCACCAATACCAATGTTAGAAGCATCATAGTTAACTTCAAATACCTGATCAAAATTTGGAAGTGCTAACACAGGGGTCTTGGTTAGGTGTTCCTTTAATTGGTCAAAACTTGTTTGAGTTGATTCTGACCATTGAAATTTGTCTCCCTTGATGCAATCAATAAGGGGTGCTGCTATGGTGCTGAAGTTTTTGATGAATCTGCGGTAAAAGGACGCTAATCCATGAAAACTTCTGACATCATGAACAGATTGTGGAATGGGCCAGTTTTAGATTGCCTCGACCTTGCTTGGATCTACCTTGATACCTTCAGCAGTAACAATGTATCCCAGAAAAATCACTTCTTCAGTTATGAAGGAGCATTTTTCGAAGTTGGCATTGAGTTTCTGTTCTTGAAGAACCTCTAAGACCTTTCTGATATGCTATAGGTGCTCTTCTTTATTCTTGCTGTAGATCAGAATATCGTCTAAATAGACAACTACAAATTTGTCAATAAAAGGTCGAAGTACCTTATTCATAAGACGCATGAAGGTGCTTGGAGCATTGGAGAGTCCGAAGGGCATTAATGTCCATTCGTATAATCCGTCTCGAGTTTTAAAGGCAGTTTTCCATTCATCTCCAGGATGAATTTGGATCTGATTATATCCAGTCCAGAGATCAATCTTTGAGAAGATTGTAGCACCATGCAACTGGTCTAGCATGTCGTCGAGTCTTGGTATCGGAAATTGATACTTTACAGTGATCTTGTTGACTGCTCGACTGTCCATGCACATCCGCCATGTTCCATCTTTTTTAGGGACTAATATCACAGGAACAACACAAGGACTCACACTTTCCTGAATTAGTCCTTTTTTCAGAAAGCCTTCAACCTGTCTTCTTACCTCTGCATGTTCTTGTGGGTTCATTCGATAGGCAGGTTTATTAGGGATTACAGCACCTGGAATAAAGTCTATCGCATGTTGTATGTCACGCATAGGCGGTAATCCCGAAGGAATCTCTAGTGGAGCAAAACTTGGAAATTTCGATAGAAGATCAGTTATCTCCGGTGGCAGGCTTGTCTCACCATTTTTCTCTACTAATAACAAGAATTCCAGATGATTGACATCATCTTTAGATATCTTGATATGGTTCTTGCTGACGAGTGATACTATCGGAGTTGCCTACTTTGTGCTATGGTTGGCCTCGCTTGGTGGTAGTGGAGTTAATTTAACCTTAACTCTATCCTTGGTGAAGGAGTAGGTGTTGCCATACCCATCATATTATACTTGTCGGTCATATTGCCATGGTCTTCCTAGGAGGAGGTGGCAGGCGTCCATTGGAATGACATCACACCAAACTTCATCCTTGCAACTTTAGCTTGTCCACCATGTAGTTGGACACTACATTCTCACAACTTCCACTATCTATGATGACATCGCAGACTTTGCCTTGAACTGTGCATCGAGTGTGAAAAATGTTGTGTCTCAAATAAGGTTCTTCTTTTATCGTTGCTGTGTGTAGACTTCGCCTTACCACGAGTAATTCTCCGTGATCTGCAGGCGTGCTTTATTCATCGTACACAACAGATGCAACTTCTTCTTTAGGTTCTTCGTCAAAGAGCTCATATGCTTCTCCTTCGATAATGGTGACGACCCTACGGTTTGGGTAGTCTGATGCAATGTGTCCAAAACCTTTGCATTTGAAACATTGAAGGTTTGTTTTGGATTTTGAAGGGCCTGAAGAGGTGTCTTTGGTGGGCTTGGTGACTTGGGTTTTATTAGTTGAATAAGGATGAGAGGATTGTGTTTGGGGTTTGTTCGTGGTGGATGGTTGTATGGTTTGTGTCCTCTGGGTGTAGAAAGGGTTTCTAGAGGAAGAGGATTGTAGTTTCTTGGAGAGTTGTTTTTCAATTCAAATAGATAGACGAATTACGTCGTCTAAAGTCCAATATTGTTGTAGTTGGACCAGATGGGCAACTTCTACATTTAGTCCTCCAAGATATCGGGCTATGGTTTGTTCGTCCTTCTTTTGAATGTCACATTTCATCATGAGCTTCTCAAATTCCCTGGTATATTCTTCCACCGACAGAGACTTTTGTCGTAAGTTGTGTAATTGAATGAAATTATCTTGATAATAATGGTCGGGTAAGAACTTGCGTGTTAGTGCACGACGCATCTTGTCCCACGATTTTATTTTACTTTTTCCTTCTCGTTCACGCTTCTTTTTAAGATTCTCCTGCCATATGGAAGCGTGTTTTTTGAGCTTTACTGCGACAATTTTGACTTTTTGAGTATCAGGGACTTCTTTTAACTCGAATAATCATTCAATGGTTTGTAGCCAGTCCACAAACTCATCAGGTTGAAGTTGACCTTCAAAATCTGGGATATCCACTCTAATGTTATCGATCATTCCAAATTCGTTGTCATTGTGGTTGACGACTAGCACTAGTAGATGAATCACTGTCATCGGATTCTCCATCCAATCGTCTTGCTTGTTCTTCCAATTGTGTTTGTTGCATCTCTGCAGTGGTTTGAAGTTGTTGAATTAATCTTCTTAATTCTTCTACTTCATTTCCAGTAACATTTCGTTTCGGAGGCATTTTGATTTGTGGGTAAAATAGTAATTTGGTGGGTTAAAGGATAAAAGGGTAATTTAGGATTAAAAGGGTATTTTGGTAAATTTATGATGTAGGAGTATTTTGGTAAATTTTTGGTATTCAGGGGTATTTTGGTAATTTTGGGGGTTAGGGATATTTTTGTAATTTTGGAGGTCAGGGGTGTTTTGGTAAGTGTTGAGAGTTAAGGGTATGTTGGTAATTATGTATAAACCGAGGGGCATAAAAGTAATTACAAAACTAATGGCAATTTTGTAATTACTGGATAATGGCAATTTTGTGATTTGCTGGAAGACTAGGGGCAATATGGTAATTGCAGGATGCTGTTAGCAGGAGAATGCCTCGAGAATTCTGGCGGTGGTTCGTTCAGGCACATGCGGTGGTTCCCAGTGGACGAGACTTTGCATCCCAAGGTTTTGGGACCTTCCAGACACTTCTACGGGGTCGGTTTTTGACGAAAAAGGCTTGTAAAGTGGGTTTTCGAAAGGAACCCGAATTGGCACCAATGGAGAAAACTCACAGACACTCTTTTTCACAAACCTAAGGGCATAGGAAGCTTTGGAAACCTTGCTCTGATTACCAAAATGGCTCAGGAGTCTAAGGAGAGAATTCTTAAGATAAAAAATCCTCAATGAAATGAATTGATATTCAAAAATTATATATCTCCTTATGTTACATGCATGCATGGTATTTATAACAAAGGAACATACTAAAAATAAATTTAACAAAAGGTGGTAAAACTTGTAAAAGGTGGCATGACTTGTAGAAATTGACGTGAGTTGTAACAAAATGTTATAATAAGCATGTGTGTTGTGTTGTTGCTAATTCTGGTTCACTACCTAGTCTTGACCCCTAGATCCTTAGTTTGAATGGGTACGTAAGACCGAGAGTACACTCTTGTTAAACTAAAACTCTTTCACAAGGAACCTCATCCTTAACAGGGACCTCTGTCTGATCTGAACAGAACAAAAATAATAACAAAGAAAGAAAGAAACCCTAGTTGCTAAAGTTGAAAAAGGCAAAACACTAATTAACAACGATTGAACCGAGGAAAGTGAATATGGAGTTCGGAGATCGATCCCCTTGAATTCTTGCTACTGTTCAAGTGGTGATTGTAAGTGGTGAAAAAAAGGGCCAAAAAGGTTAAGGTGAGGTTGTATGCTGCCAGTAGATGAAATCGACAGATTTAGAGAGATAATGATGGTGGCCGGTGGTCGGAGGGAGCAAAGGCTTGATGGTTAGGGAGCACGACACGAAAATTGAACAGAGATGGATGTGCTTTAGTGGTGGGGTGGTTGAGTTAGGGCTTAGGAATAGATATTGTGAGGGTTGATGGTGCTAGCTGGTGGTCGGAGGGAGCTAGAGACAGGATTGACTCTCACATTGCTTCTGTGGTGGGGTTGCGGTGGGGTGGGTTTGTTTTGGAAGAGATAAGATAGAAGGGTAAAGGAGTCATTTTCATTTTTATTTCTTTTATGTTTATTTTATATTCTTTTAATCTCAACCTTTGCTTTATTTATTAATAAATCTAACGGTGATGATTTGCTCAATTTTACATGGTGCATCAGTTTTATAACTCACATAGTGCATCAAAGAATCTCCCTACAAGAAAACACATTTTCAAGTTTTTGGAGTCCGGAAGTTGGAAAAATATATGAAAATAAATTATTTTTTAGACTTACTTGTCGAAAGTATAACAATTTATATTTTTGATATTGATGAGTCGAAACATTATTTTGATAGAGGTGTGTCGGAAGTATAAAATCTTATATTTTTCTAGGAAGTATAAAAAGTAGAGTAATATGTCAGATTAGTCCCTGACTTTGTAAGTGTCGGTCAAGTTAGTCACTGACTTTATCGAAATAGCAATTTAGTCCCTGAGACAGGAGAACGTCGATCAAGTTAGTCCCTGCCGTCACTATCGCAGGGATGTATTTGCTTTAAAATGGGATAAAGATAGAGACGTATATGAATTAAAAATGAAATTTCAAGGACTAAATTGCTATTTCGATAAAGTCAGGGACTAACTTGACCGATGCTTACAAAGTCAGGGACTAATCTGACATATTACTCATAAAAAGTATATATTTTGATTTTACGATATCCCAAAGTCAAAAAGTATTTTACGCTAAAGGCATTTTTGGTCTTTTCAAATAAAAATGAGGGTAAAAATGTAATATTGGGGACAAAAATTAAAACTCTAACATTTATAGCAATATAATATAATACCTTTTTACATGATTAGGCTCTGCCAATTAAAATTGATCTAATTATTAAGGAATTGGCTCATTATTCACAAAATATTTGATTCAAATCTCATTTCATTAGTGGATAATCGGTAAGTATCTTAATATGCGTTTATACAATTGTGAAACTTGTCCTATCCTTATAACTCTCCAAAATCCAACTTACATAAACTTTAAAATTTTTAAGTCATATAAAATGTGGTTGGGCTCTTTAATTTATAGCAAGTATGTTGAATTTAGTTTAGCATTTATCCGAATGATAAAGAGGACCAACACTAGAAGTGTATTAATGTCCGGTAGAAATGCAAGTGCAATGCACCAAAAAGAAGAAAAAAAAATGTAAGTGCCAAAAATAAAATGCTTGTTAGTGACATTTCACTTCAAACATATTCACTACTATTTTTGATTTTTGATTCTTGTATTTAATTTATGTTTTCATAATTAATAGAAGAATGTGTAGAAACAAATAATATAACACTCCTTTATGCGGCTCTTTGTATTGTAGCCACTAGTCCTCTTCTAATTTTGGTTAACAGAATAGGCTTAAAATTTTGAAATAACAGCTATAGATCCTAAAACAACCGTAAGAACGCTAGTTATTCTCTCTTCTGTTAATTTACAACAACAACAGCCATGCCTTATTCTTCTGTTAATTTAATTTACTCAATTTTTTGCTGTTCTGAGTTGTAAGCCTTATCTCACAAAGGGCATCCACTGTAAACCAAGTCCATGTATTTTGGAAAATTTAAACTATAAGTCTTGAATTTGTCGTGATTTCTATAGGTCAAACTTTCCATGACCCCAGATAATGTTTTAATGTTTATTCAAGGGGTCATATTAGGACTCAACTTCTTTTGAAGATGAATCCCTATAATCTTGACGAGAATGCCTTGGCATCCCTGCAAGAGATGAGGTGCCCTTCGACCATTTCAGATCTGAAAGGTACCGTGATTTGTCCTAAGCCGCGGCGTGTTGGGATTTTCCCTAACATGCCTACAAGGTCATTAAGAAGGAAAATTTGCCAACAGGGTGAAGGTTCTGATTCTAAAGTTGGGGCTGAGATTCTTGACATCATTTTCAAGGAGAGTTATGCTGAAGAACAACATGCAAACCAAGAAGCATTATCACCTCCCTATTTTCTTGGTTCTCCTCCTGTCAGGGCAGCTAACCCTTTGATCCAAGATGATCAATTTGGATATGCCAAGAACACTCCTCAACCAACATTTTCAATTTCATCATCATCATCGTCGCCATCGTTGGCATCAGCATCATCACCATCTTCACCATGGAGGAAAGGTGGGTGTGTGAGAACAAAATTTGGAATTAAATCAGCTACGGTTAGAGTAGAAGGATTTGATTGCCACCTTCATGCTGTTGCTTAAAAAGGAAGTGTATATAGAAGGCAGATGCAACCATAATATAAACCGCGGCTTATTAGAAAAAGATATATATCAAATGACTGAGTTATGAAATTAAGTTGGTGTTGTATATATCAAATGGTTTTGTAATGATGATCTCTGTTCTTTATTAAGGTTCATATGGGGAGCAATTTGATGAAAAGAAACGTGGGGGCTGGGGAATGAAAATTGTGAATAAATTTAGGCACAATGCACATATCATTACTGTAATACTCTTCTGTATCCTATAACTATATTTCCCTCAGCTTCTTAGCTCCAGCACAATTGGAGGTTATTTGGCTTACTAATTCATGCTCAGGTATATTTTATGAACAAAAATTTATAGATATATATACCTTTAACATTACAAATTATGGCACAAATTAATTATTGAAATTTATAGCTTCCTACGTTTTTTTTTTCATTTTTCTTAAGTTTTAACATTTCCAATCACACACACGTATCTTCTTTTTTTTTTTTTTCAAAGAAAGTGAGAAATTCCAAGAAAAAAGATGATTTGATAGACATTCTTTCAATTTACAGCAACAAAACTACGTACAAAAAACTTCATCTTGTTCGTGTAAATATACGTCGTGATCTTCACCTAGAATCATTTACATTCTTAATCTCCTTCATTCAAAGTTATATGTTAACCCAACTCATTTATTATGAACTAACTAATCATCAAGGATGGGAAGGGAACGAATGATAATTCGAATATCATGTAATTATTCTTCCTTATTTGAAAATTCGTGTAATTGAGAAATATAAATTTAAAGGATGACACTGTTGTTTCCTTAACACTGGTAAATAGTAGCTGCAATGCGTATTGTGTTTTTTGTTGTCTATGTCACAAAAATTTTGGCACCTTGCATATATTGTACTCGTGTGCAACTTTAGTGCAGTGCTTATTCAACTAAACTTTTTGTTGGTTGATAAAAGGAAAGGACCTTTAACATATTGTATGATTCAAGTGACTGTGCCTAATCGTGAGTCACCTTCGATGCCAACGTCGTTGGTTCAATTGCCCCAGCCGTCACAAGTCACAACCAAGTTTTGGAGTTGAGTTTGAAAGGTTTGTTGCATCTTGCAAAATTCTGACATGTCGAACACAGATCCCTAACTACTATTCCTTCATATTCACATGATCCACCTCCTCTTCTTGTCTGAACTGATTTTCATGTGCAGATTGTAACATCCGGATTTACTACCCTAAATTATATTATTATTATTATTATTATTAAAATTAGTGATTAAGTTATTAAGTTAGTGATTAAGTTATTAAGTTATAACGTTAGTGATTAATTTTAACTTTTCAAAATTTCATTAAAACCAACATCCACACATAACCTGTATATTATTAATTATATAATTCATCCATAACACCAAAAGTCATCATATCCAAGTTTTAGGTTTATATATATTATAACCCTGTTTTAAAATACATAATATCAAAAGGTTGACTCTAGGCTAATACACACACACATATATATATATATATATATATATATATATATAATACAACAAAACATATAGTATAAAATGTTGCACCTAAATGCATGCAACATATAAAACTTGCTCAAAACAACTTTAGAGCACAGGTTGGTCTCCAAACCAATTTCCTTATTCAAACTAAGCCCTTAGAGTCTCTTGGTGGCTCTCTAATCAAATTCATGTAATTTATACTCTATCTAGTGAATAGAAAGCTTTCCCCTTACCTCTCAGACGTGTACCAACAAAAAAATTGGAAAGAAAAGCTCCACAACACAGAAAACCACTTCAAGCACCAACATGCAGAGCAGTTTGAGTAGAGCACCAAAACCGAATTGGTTGACACATGAAATAACAATAAGAATTGGGGAAATTAGTTTCTCTAAATTCTCTGCAACACATACTAACTAGAGAAACAAGTTTGAGACTCAGAGGGTGCGTGAGCTTACCAAAATCAATGACCAAAGTAAGCTCCAGTAGAGACTGATGACATCAAACGAACTTCAACTTCCAAGCCTTGATTCTTCCAATATACGAACTCTTAGCTCACAATTTTTGTGTCTATACAAAGCTCGAGATGTGAGCTTTGTATTGGTGTATAATTTGTGACTCGAATCAAAACAGAGAGGGAGAATCGAATGACTGAACTCAAGAACCCTAATGCATGCAAAGCTTCCCAAATTGACCAAATGGGTTGGTTGATTCGTCAACCATGGCTTAAATAGCCATTCATGAAGCTCATGAACGGCAACACGAAGGTGGAGACGTGTTGCTGGAGGTGTTTTCGGGTCACACGACAGGAATCGTTGGTTGTGACTCACCAAAATGCACTAACTTGTTCAACTCTGACCAGAATACACAAGTCTTCCCAGAAATACTCGAGTATTTTCGTCAGTTTTTGAAAAATATTTATTTTATTTTCTTTCCCAACAAAATCTTTCCTAAAATTACTTCTAGGTCCCAAAGCAGGGACTAATATGCAAATATTTATTTTCATCTAGAAAATAATCACCAAATCATATTCATACATTTCAAACATTTACTAATAACATAAACACAAATTATAATCAAAGATTAGAATAAAAATAATTAATTATAAATAAACTTTATAATTAACATTTCATTAATCAGGGATTAAAATTTTGGGATGTTACAGAAAACACTTGCATACTGAATCATGCATGGTGTAAAGGGGACGTTAGGAGTCGTGGAAAAACACACAGCTTTTAGATTGTTGAGGGCAAAAGTAAATTATTGGAATTATTATGGAGAACTTTGATCCTGCACAGGACGTGGGTTTGATTCCCGTGTTGCGAATTGGTTCTATGCAAACCATAGTAATTCTATTACTTTGGCTCATTTTGGCCAGTCGAGGGTGATTTCTGCTAAAGCCAATTTGGACAAATCAAACCAAATTGCATGAGGGACCTTCCTAAGTGGAGGTGAAGTGCTGTGCAAGCGGGTATGAGGGACCTTCCTAAGTGGAGGTGAAGTATCCAACTATAGGTTGAGAAATGCTTACTCCTGGTCGGTTTTTCCCCAAAGTGGAGGGTGTACGTGAGGATGTTAAAGTGTTATTGGAAATGGGAAAAGTTAAAGTGTTAAAGTTAAAGTGGTAAAGTGTTAAAGTTAAAGTGCAATTCTGTAGTAGTGATTGTTAAAGTTAATGTAATGAAATAAATGAAGAATATCAGATTAAAGAAATTAACCCATTAAAGTATGACGTGCATAGCATATTCATGTGATTGTATATCAAAGTGTTATACTATTGCTGTGAATCGTTTTTAGATTGCTTATCGTATTGCAAATGTCCTTTCTAAGCATTTGAAATTATGATTGTGCCTAGTTATGCCTTATTATTATTTTCAAATGTTTTCTTTAATCTAAATTTGAGTTACACACCCTTACATGTTGACATTTTAGGTATGCACTACGAGGATCTACCTACTGTTCCCTCTGCCGAGGATCATGACACTCCTCCCGACGGAGTGTAGTCTTAGCATCATCATGTCGCGGTTCATATAGATGCATATGTTATAGATTACTCTTTTGGCGTAAAATCATTACATGTTATATAATGGTTGTGGGGATGTGTAATCATCCATTATTTTGCTGTAGATTTTATTTACAAACCACAACCAATTATTTTTTGAGTGTATGTAAACCCTTATGTACTTTATGGACTTGGGAAAAACAAATAGTTGTATAACGATGATAATACTTAAATGTATGTGAATATAAATACAAATATTTTGGTTTCTGACAGGTTACAAGTTTTTAAATTTGGGAAAGTCCGATTTATAAACGAACCCTTGCGAAAATTTTTCTCAAATCTTTTCCTAATTGCATTATGTTAAACGTATTAAGTTTAGGTGTTACAGTCTCGAGCTAAATACTCGAGCCTTGGCTGACAGTAAACACTGAAAATTGGGTTTTTACATACCATTTTCATTTCTAGCCAAATTTATTCAAAACCAATGATCAACAGAGTTATTTTTATGCATCATAAACATGTTCCAACACAGAAATTACATCAAATTACAGTAAATCTCAACTGAGCATCAATTACGCATAAAAATCACATTTTGAGCAACTTAACATACCAAATTCAATTCTAATCACTTTTGGCATGAAAAAAACTTGCATAAAGTACACATGCAACATATTAAACTTGATCAAATCAAAGTTCATGCTCAGAAAGGCCTCCAAGCCTTAAACCTATTTCAAACTATGCCCAAAGAGTCTCATGGCGACTCCACACATAAAATCCTACAAATTAAACTTATTCTAGTGAATAAATAGCTTCACCCTTACCTCTAGGCCGTGAATCAACAAGGAAATTGCAGAGAAATTGACTGGAAGCACTAAACCCACAAAACCCTTTGCATGCAGCCACATACGAACAAAGTCCAAAGATTAGAGATTTTGACATGCAAATTCAATTTAACAATTGGGGAATTTGGTTAGGAACTATTCTCTGCAACATAGACTAAAGGTAGGAATGAATTTGAGGGTTGTAGGACTCATATACTTACCAAAATCCGAGCTCAAAGCAAGCTCCAAACTTCAGTTTCTGGACTTGACAGCAAACAACACCAAACATTCAAGCTTCGATTCTTCCTCCTCACGAAGCCTCAACTCACAATCTATGTGTCTTTGTAAAGCTCGTGATGTGAGCTTTACAATGGTGTATAACACTCAATCTCACACTCAGAAATGGATGAGAATGAAGAAGACGAAATCGAAAACACTAGACTTAAGATTTTCAAAGCAATTCGACCAAAATGGTCGATTTCCTTCAACAATCAGCTTAAATACTTGTTTCTATTGATCATGCAAGGCGACACGAAGACCATCATCGTGTCCTTGAGGTGTTTTCGTGTCAACGAATGAAAATCGTTGAGTGTTGACTCATCAAACGCACTAACTCGTGCAACTCAGACCAGAATACTCGAGTCTTTCACTCCTGAAAGACTCGAGTCTTTTGGTCAAAATTTGAAAAATGATTATTTTAATTCCCTTCCCTCCAAAACCTTTCTAATATTACTTCTAGGTCCTAAACCAGGGACTAATATGCAAAAACCCTATTTTTACATATTATTAATCATTAAAGTACTTTTCCTAACTTATCACTTAGCATATGCACACACATAATCACATAATTAATCTAAATTAATTATAAAAGGAATATTTATAATTTAAGAAAATAATTTTGAATAACTTTCATGATTATAATTTCATTACATCAGGAAATGAAAATTTGGGGTGTTACACTACTCCCCCCACTTAATAGGAATTTCGTCCCCGAAATTCAACCTACGTAAACAACTCAGGATAATCTCTACGCATCTTATCTTCTAATTCCCAAGTTGCTTCATAGACATCTCCGCTTTGCCAAATGACTTTGACCAGCGGAATCTCCTTTCCTCTAAGCTGCTTCACTCTTCTATCCTCAATTCTAACTAGGCCAGCCTTAAAGGTTAGGTTTTCTCGTAGGGTTAGGTCATCAGGGCGAATCTGAAGGATTGAGGTTGGATCGTGCACATACTTTTTCAATTGGGAAACATGAAAAACATTGTGCAAATTGGCTAAGGATGGTGGTAGAGCTATTTGATAAGCAACTTGGCCAACTTGTTTAAGGATTTGGTAGGGTCCTATAAACTTAGGCGAAAGCTTTTGAGGTTTCAAGGCTCTACTTACTCCCTTCATCGGTACAATCCTAAGGAACACATGGTCGCCTTCTGCAAACTCTAGAGGTCTTCTCCTCTGATCAGCATAACTTTTCTGACGACTCTTAGCAGTCTTGATTTTCTCTTGAATCATCCGAATCTTTTCAGTCGTCTGCTGTACTACATCAGGACTAAGATGCAAGTTCTACCCCACTTGGAACCAACATAGCGGGGTTTGACACTTTCTCCCATACAATGCTTCGAACGGTGCCATTCCAATACTTGCATGATATCGATTGTTGTATGTGAATTCAGCGAGTGGCAAAATCTGATCCCAACTTCCTTGTTCTTCCAATGCACAAGCTCGCAGAATATCTTCCAATGTTTGAATGGTCCTTTCTGTCTGCCCATCTGTTTGAGGATGGTAAGCCGAACTCATCTTCAACCTTGTCCCCAGAGCTTGATGTAGACTTAACCAAAACCTTGACATGAACCTCGGATCGCGATCAGAAATAATACTGGAAGGTACCCCATGCAATCGTAGCACCTCCTTGATATAAAGCTGGGTAAGCTTCTCCAAAGAATAACGCATATTCACCGGAATGAAATGTGCCGACTTAGTCAAACGATCCACAATTACCCAGATTGCATCATGGTTTGCAACTGTCCTTGGTAATCCTGTCACAAAATCCATAGAAATACTATCCCACTTCCATTGCGGGATATCCAAGGGTTACAATTTTCCTCCAGGCTTCTGCTGTTCCATCTTAACCTTTTGACAGATTAAGCAAGAAGCTACATAATCTGCTACGTCTTTCTTGAGACCCGACCACCAGAACATGCTCTTCAAATCTTGATACATCTTAGTTGATCCTGGATGAATACTCATCTGACTTTTATGTACTTCATCCAATATTAATCTCCTAACTTTCAGATTCTTTGGTATGCAAATTCTCGTTTTGAAACGAAGAATTCCATCCGATCCTTCTAAGAAATGTGGCTCCTTTCCTCCTATCATCAACTCTATCTTATCCTTTAGTTCTTCATCCTCTCATTGCAATTCACGAATTCGAGTCAAGAATTCATTAGAGATTTGCAGCATACCCATCTTAATACTGGTTGATTCTACTTGCATAACCAGATTCAAATCCCGAAACTCTTCAATCAATGCAGCCTCTTTAATCATCATTGCACTCACATGAATCACTTTATGACTCAGAGCGTCTGCCACCAGGTTGGCCTTACCAGGGTGGTAATGAAGCTCAAAATCATAATCTTTCAAAAACTCCATCCACCGACGCTGCCTCATATTCAATTCCTTCTGATCAAACAAATACCTCATACTCTTATGGTCACTAAATACTCTGAATATAGTGCCATAGAGATGATGTCTCCATATCTTCAGAGCAAACACTATAGCAGCAAGCTCCAAATCATGAGTGGGATGATTCGCCTCGTGAATTTTCAATTGACGAGATGCATAGGCCACAACCTTTCCTTCTTGCATCAATACACTTCCGATTCCTTGCTTCAATGCATCACAATACAGCTCATACTCCTTGTGAGGGTCAGGTAAGATCAACACTGGTGAGGATGTTAATCTTTCCTTCAGCATTTGGAAACTTTTCTCGCACTTCTCATCCCAAATGAATGGCTGATCCTTCCGAGTCAACTTTGTAAAAGGTAGTGCGATTTTGGAGAATCCTTCAATAAATCTCCTATAATAACCAGCCAGTCCTTAGAAACTTCGAACTTCAGTGACTGACTTAGGCTGAACCCACTGTAGAACTGAGTCAACTTTAGCTGGGTCTACTGCTATACCTTCTTCTGAAATTACATGCCCCAAAAACTTCACTTTCATCAGCCAAAACTCACATTTGGACAGTTTGGCATAGAGTTGCTTGTCCTTTAAGATCTTCAACACTATCTGGAGATGTTCAACATGCTCCTCCAGATTCTTAGAATATATCACGATATCATCAATGAATACCACCACGAATGGATCCAGATATGGTCTAAAAATCCTGTTAATGTAATCCATGAAAACAGCTGGTGCATTAGTCAATCCGAACGGCATTACAACATACTCGTAATGTCCGTATCGAGATCGAAATGCAGTCTTAGGCACATCTTCCTCCTTAATCCTGATCTGATGATACCCATATCTCAGGTCTATCTTAGAAAACACCAAAGCTCCCCTGACTTGATCCATGAGGTCATCAATCCTTGGAAAAGGATACTTGTTCTTTATTGTCACCTTATTCAATTGCCTATAATCTACACACATTCTCAGGCTTCCGTCTTTCTTCTTAACAAATAAAACTGGAGCTCCCCAAGGTGATACACTAGCTCCTCTATTTGCTTCTTCAATTCTACCATTTCGGGTGGTGCCATTCTATAAGGAGCAATAGAAATGGGACAAGCTCCGGGAATCAACTCAATTCCAAACTCAATCTCTCTCTTTGGTGGCAATCCCGACATCTCCTGTAGAAAAACTTCAGGGAAATTATGAACGATCGGAATATCCTCAACAAACCTTTCTTCTTTCTCCGATCCAACGGTGGAGAATAAACAAAGATACTTCTCTGGAGTTGGATGCTTATATAAGATTGTCTTCTTATGACAGTCAATAACCACATGGTTGCTAATCATCCAATCCATGCCCAGAATCACCTCCATTTGGGCCAAAGGTAGGCAAATCAAATCTACCCAAGACACTCGATCTAACACCTTAACTCTACAATTAGAGCAAATCTTCGAAGCAATCATAGTAGGATTAGTAGGGGTTTCTACCCTAAGGCAATAGGGTGACTCAGACACTGGCAACTTTAAATGATTCAAACATTCAAAAGAAATAAATGAATGAGTGGCTCCCGAATCGAATAAAATCTTACAAGGTTGATCATTAAGCAGATAATTACCTTACACGAGTCCTGGAGTCTGATTAGCTTCAACACCACTGAGAGTGAAAACCTGTCCTTCTATCACCGGCTTATCAATAGATTCTCTTGGATTGATCCTCCGCGGTTCCTTGCAATCACGAGAAAAATGACCAAGTTTCCCGCAATTGTAGCATCCATTGTTGGTCCAACAAAACTTCCCAAAATGATGACGTTTGCATTTCTCACAATAAGGAGCATTATTGTAAGAACTATTTCTGTCACCCTGCACCATCTTACCCTTTCCTCGATTCTTATGAGAATAGGGACCCTCGTGGCGGTTATCATGCCCTTTTCTCCTTTGTGGTCCATACCCCTATTGTTCCTTCTTCCCTTCCACAAACAGCATAGCCTCGGCCTTCTTATCGTCCTCAGACATTCTACACATGTCTACCAACAAGGGAAAACTCTAAATCCTTTGATAACTGAACACCGATTTTAGCTCAGGTCTTAGTCCTCCTTCAAACTTAACACATTTAATCCTTTCATCAGGGTTCATCTGATAATAAGGAGAATACTTCATCAATTCTTCAAATCTTGCAGCGTATTCAGCCACACTCATGTTGCCTTGCTTGAGTTGCAAAAATTCAACTTCCATCTTTCTCCTTATATCTTCCGGAAAGTACTTGTTCAAAAATTTCTCCATAAATACTGCCCAAGTTATCTCTCTCCCTTCATGAGCCAATAACTGGGTAGTATGATTCCACCAGTGCTCAGCTTCTCCTTCCATCATGAACACAGCATAGGCTATCTTCTGAGCATCAGAACATTCCAAGGTTCTAAAGATCTTATCCATCTCCAAGATCCACTTATTAGCTTCTTCCGGTTTGAATCCACCAGCAAACTTCGAGGGATTACAACTTCTGAAGTCAGACCAAGTCTTAGCCTCAACAGCTGCTACATTAGCTGGCTGTGGTTGCTAATACTGATGCTAATTTTGCTGCATGTTTTCCAACACTGCAGTAATCCTATCCAACATCTCGTTCGTATGGTTTCTATAGAGGGCTGCCATAGTAGACCTGCACTATGGACTTAGGTGATTAAAGGTCTATCTAAACTATTGAATGCTATCTAGTTCTATTCTAGACAAAGCATTAACAGGACTTAAGCTATAAGAAATAAATCAAATAGAAAAGAAACTTTAATCATATGGAGAACCATTCTGGCAGATCATGCTTGTGAGGATCAAGAATCAGGACCATTTTGCTCTGATACCACAAAAGGTGTGACACTCACTCTTTACATAAAAATCTTTATAGTTGAATAAAGATATAATATAATAATATGGACTTGAATCGGATATAAAAGATGATACTTAAAATTTTCCATTGAACAAGAGAGTTTATCATATTCTAAGATATGAAAGGAATCGTTTATATCGTGGTACTCCAAAATATATTTTTCATAGTAAGGTACTGATATCTCGAATCCTTAAAGTAAAGTGCTTTTGAATAGAATAAAATAACTTAACATCAGAGTATGCGGAAGTAAGGTAAATTATGAACCCTGGGTTTGTAAAGTCAAACTGATAGATAATTATATACATATATATATATATAAATGAAAGATAACATAAGTCTGTCATCAGTACATCAAAGTCCAAGGTCCAAGTAGTAGTAGCAAAAGATCAGAGTAAAAGTCCATGATATAAAACTAAACATAAAGATAATGTTGGGTTTGGCCTCAAAATCTCAAGATGGGGGAAGAATCGAGTTTTATTAATTTATTGCAAAATCCCTTACAAATTAAAAAATTATTTTGCGTTGGAGAGATTGGACGTTTGAGAAGGAGAGCGAAATTGATTTTGTGACACCCTTCTCATTATCCAGTAATTAAAATACTAATTATACTATTATATCGGATAATATATGGACTTGTAAGTATTTAGAAAATGTAGAAATAAAATTTTCCTTCAAGGCGGGTGCACAATCAAAATATGGAGCTCTTGGAGAGAGTAATTCGTATCATTTAAAACATTGTATTGAATTCGGCGTTTGCTAAAATAAGAAAATCTTTTCATAAATCCGGATAGCATCGGTGCTTTCGAAAACATATTGACATAGTAAAATTAAACGATGCATATCCATTCTTTCTTTCGCGTAACTGATACCATTTAAATAACACAACCGAATCCGTTAATTAATCTTTATCAGAGTGAGCGGAAAGGGTAGGACTATGCACAGTTGTAATATGAACATAAGTTATATATATATAAGTCATGTAATACATAGTCCCAGTAGTCATGTCTCCAAGATTCCCATACAAGTCCATAACAGATCTATATCAAAATATAACCATGGCCCTAGAGCTCTCAAGAGCATATCTACAATATATACAAATCAAAATATGAACTCTAGAGGTGGTCACATAGATCTGGCAGCAACAGTAGTAGTAGTGATAGTAGTAGTAGTCTACAGGTAGCAAAAGAAAACATCATCATCATCAACATCAACAGCAGCAGTAGTGTCTCCTCCACAGCATCCCCACATCGGATCCCCTGATCCTCATCATATACCATATACACATACCTAGGGATCATCATCCCTCCACTGACTCCCGATGGAATGAACGACAGGCTCGCCTTCGCTCTCGTCCTCCATGGGATCCTCCTCGATCTCATCCGATGGAGAGTGTACCCTACCACTGGGTACGGGGTCAGGAGATGGTGTGACCCTAACTGGGCTCCTCGGATCAGAAGAGGGAGTCTCCTCGCGGACGACTCTCGAAGAAAAAGGGTGTGAGCGGGTAGGTCTAAAACGAAAGCTGTGATAAGAGCGAGCTGGTCGTGTGGGAGGTGGTCCATGATATGTGTAAAACGGTGGTACGTGCATAGTGTATATGATGGGAATCCTAAATCTACGAGGACGAAATCGAATCAGCGGGTTCGGGTGGTAGAAGGTAACCTCTACCTCTCCCTCGAACATTGCGCGATGGTCCTCATATCCATGTACCACTAGGAAGTGGCCGGATCTCGACGCAAGCGATGTAACGTGACATCACCTACAAGGGCATAGGGGTAAGCAATTCTATACACATAATCAATAGAGCATAAATGTATGTACAATGCGAAGGTATAAACATGCAACAATAAACAACAATCACACTTAGCACTTAGCAAATATAAGATGCAAGTAAGATGCTCATACTTATTTCATTTATCAATCTTAGTTTAAATGAGTGGCATGATGTATGAACTTAGCTCTCAACCTATCTCCATCATTCTATGTCACTCTCTGACGTCCATCCTTTACTCCATCCAGCACTCAACCGTGCGTTGTACTCCTAGGTGTACAACATTCGAACATTCACCAAGAATGTATACGACAAGCTTGGAATCCGTGCCACCCGAGCACGTCCCGTCATCCAAACGGACCGTCATCCAAACGGTATAACCATATCGGGATCCCAGTAAGCCGACCACATCGTCAACCATAACGTGTCATCAAGCAAGCCGTCAATTGGCACTCCCAGAGGCCCTCCACATGTTACCAAAACATGATAAACGATCTATCATCCAGACTCCCAAAATGAATGCATCATTTTTTGCTTAAAGGAATTGATTGATGTTTTTCTTGTTAATAATACCCGACGTGCCATCCGAGCAGCGTCTCGTCATTCAAACGAAAATTTATCATATCATCAATCAGGTTCCTTTAAGTCTTAGATCACTTGGATTATTGTCATTTAAGTATTAATCAATGATTCAGAATTAAAAATGGTATTTTAATATTCTGGGTAAAATACTCGAGTGTTCATCAGAATACTCGAGTGTTCTTCAGTTATTTCCAGATTACTCGAGTGTTCCTCAGTCACTCAAGTTGTTCATGCCTTTCTGAGGATTTGGGTTTCAGATTCATAAAAATACTCGAGTGATTCATGAGTACTCGAGTGTTCTTCATCAATTCCAGAACACTCGAGTGACCCCTGCATTACTCGAGTGGTTTGCCATAAAGTGTCCCCATGCATCAGTTAGTACTCGAGTTCTGGGCCTGGTACTCGAGTGTTCTTACACAAAATACACTGTTTTATCAAAGTTTTACTCGAGTATCAAGCCATGTACTCGAGTCTTTTCTTGCAGAACTGACTGGAAACTTGGTTTTAACATACCATTTTCAATTCTAACCATTTTTAGTCCAATCCAATGATCAACAGAGTTTATGCAACACATATTGAACATGCTCAAACACTTATAACTCATCAATTAACAAATTTGACAGAGAATCAAGAGTTTATGCATAAAACATACAATTTCACAACTTAACATCTCAATTGCAAAATACTCAACAAACTCATGAAATAAAGCTCAATACAGCTTGCATGCATCATATGAAATTGGGCCTATTCCTGGAACAAGATCGATATTGAACTGTACTTCTCTTCTCAGCGGTAAGCCAGGCATTTCATCTGAGAAGACCTCCGAGAATTCGCCGACTACAGGGATTCGATCTATGCTTAGTTCCTCTGTCGCCTCTTAAACTGCAACAGACGAATCACTGAAGATCACAGTTTTCTTGCGGCAATCGAGCAGAACATGGTGTTGAAACATCCAGTCCATGCCAAGGATAACATCTAGTCTAGTCAGAGGCAAGCAAATCAGGTTAACCTTGAACTCTCGATCTAATACTTGGATAGGACACTCCAAGCACATTTGGGAGGTGATCAAAGAGGAATTGGTTGGGGTAGAAATAGACAACTTATAGGGCATTTCTACTGGGGATAATTTCAGTTTGTTCACACAGTCGAGAGAAATGAAAGAATGTGTTGCTCCACAATGAAATAACACGGCACAGGGAATGCTGTTTACTCGACAAGTACCTCAGATTAACTCATCACCGTCAGTCACTTCTTCGCCATCCATAGTGTAAACTTTGCCTCTCTGCATCGGTCAGTTAGTACCAGTCTACTGAGCCCTTGCCACATTAACTTCTTCCTTCACAATATTCTCGGTACACCGAGCTGCAAAATGACCAGGTTTGCCACAGCAAAAACTGGATCCTCTTGCTCTCCTCGGATCCAGACTCCAGCATTCTCCCTTGTGTTGCTTTCCACAGTGCTGGCATATCGGATAGGGGCCAGGGACAACCACCATCTGACCACCGCTCCTTGATACTGCGGGTGCCTTGGAGTTCGGATTCACATAGGGGGCTGATCTTTGAATGACCCCTTTTCCCCTAATTGGTCCCACTGCTTTCTGTGCCGACCTGTTTCTTTTTCCGTCGGCCTTCCTTCTGAGCCCCTTCTCATACGTACTAGCCATATTCACCAACTGTGAGAGGTTGTCCATATCCTGATACTCGAATGCAAGTCGAATATCATCACGGAGACCAGACTCGAATTTGATGCATTTGGTGCATTCATCAGCATCTCGGTAGCTACCCGAATAGCGGATCAAGTCCTCGAACTAGGCCGCATATTCCCCAACACTTAAATTCCTTTGCTCCAGCTTGAGAAAGGCAAGCTCCTTCTCCCTCCTAACATCTTCAGGAAAATACTTGCCGAGGAAACGAGTTCTGAACAAATCCCAAGTAGTTTCTTGATTAGCCACTTCCAAACCCCGACGCTGCTGATCCCACCAGTGCTCAGCTTCACTAGCCAACACAAACTCGACTAGTCTCACTCTGTACTCGTAGGGCGGTTGCAGGGATCGGAAAATCTTCTCGATTTCTTGGAGCCATCTCTGAGCTCCATCTAGATTATAGCCCCCTTCAAACTGAGGCGGTTCATTCTTCCTAAATCGGCTCATCCAGTCGATCTCGACCGGAGCCGGTGGTGGAGGCTGAAGGGCTGAAGCTGCAGCTACTGCGGCCGCGCTATGTTCTGGGCAAGATTTTCAGCCTGGTTCTGCTGAGCTTGCGCTTGGTTCTGTTGTAGCTGAACCAAAGTTTCCAAGACGGCAGAAATTCGGTCATTATCAGCCCTTCTCCCCGCCATACTGCTTGGTCATGGAGAGAAAGTCAATTAACGATCGAGTAATTAAATGATAATGTGTATATATATATATATATATAAGCTCTATTGACTAGCCAAGACACTTAACTCTACTTATCTGTTACTCTCTTAGTGAGTAACCACCGGAGTCACTTGCAACTCCATTAGGCCGAGGAGAAACTGCTCTGATACCAAAAATGTAACACCCTAGTTAAAACTTACCCTTAAACCACGATTAGGACTTAAATTTTCTTTTTAAAATAGATATGATAATAACAATAATAATTCATTTCATATGTTGCTGTAGACAAATACCCAGCGAAAGACTAGTTCGTACAAAATATAGGAAAGCAAAACAACATAGTTACATCTTCTGATTACACAAAACATGAGATAAAAAATTAGTGTTTTAGCTCGGCCAAATGGCCGAGACCTAATTTAATTTCCGATTCTAATGACCTACTCTCCCTGTGAGGGAGAGTTAACCTGCTCGGCCAGGGACTGCGTCTGTTCGGGCTCGGTACCTGAAAATGGTAAGGAGGTGAGCATTACACAGAACATAAGTAAGCAGTTTCTAATATGACATACCGAACTACCAAGCCAACCACAAGTAAACAATTAGCATATTGACAAATATTCAATCAGATAACATATCACATGCAAACAACCTCATTCTACTCGGTCCATAATAATTTTCCACTGTATACTTACCAACCATTTTTACTCCTACATTTCCGATTGATTACCCTTGCACTCTTTCCTCAATTTCTATCCTTGATTACTCGGTCTCTATTTCTTCTCTCGGTATTCGTTTTCCTCTCTCAGTCTCTTTTCTTATCATTCAGCTTTTACATGTCTTACAATCTTTTACTCTTCTCGGCCGCATACACCCAGTGCATGTCTTACACCATTTAGGGTCGGATTTCGGAGTGTCCATAACTGCAAGTACCCAATACCCGTCTTACAGCTGCACATACCCAGTATGCGTCTGACGCGATCAATGCACGCACCCGGTACGCGTCTTCTATGACCAGGATCACCACCGTCGATTTCTTCTATGGAGTTAAGGAGTGTCCATAACTGCGAGCACCCAGTACTCGTCTTACAGCTGCGCATCTCGGCGTCTTACGCGATCAATGCACGCACCCAGTACGCGTCTTCTATGACCAGAGCACTACCCACCGATTTCGTTACTCGGAACCTTGTGTGAATCATAACTGCGAGTACCCAATACCCGTCTTACAGCTGCGCATACCCAGTATGCGTCTGACGCGATCAATGCACCCACTCAGTACGCGTCTTCTATGACCCAATCACACAACCATTTCTCTTTAATTACTCTTTTATTCTTTAAATTATTCATTCATCGGCTCCTCTCGGCTCAACCCTCTTGTTTACCCTATTCGCTCGTTTTTCCCATTATTTAATCCTTTAACTAATATTTTCTTCCTCCCACAGTTAATCACATTCCCCATAACCACTCTTGGCCTCTCACGCTCGGACCACAGACAAGTTTAAAGATACAAACATAAGCAATAATTATCTCGACTCATACAACAACAAAATATGATTAACGCACTTAGCAAAAATACAAATATTTCCACCTATTTTCAGAATACATGACCCTAGTTCATTTATTAATTTTCCTTGTTATTCATCTTTTTCCCTAGTATTATCCTATGTCTCTTCCCTAATCGACCACACACTCTTAGTACCCATTATGAACACACTAGCAACCCGAACCTAAGCTAAGGTAACACTCACTCCTTACCTCAACTCTTGAGAGATAAGAGTTTGAGAGCTTGAGTGTGGCTTTTTTGATGTTCGACCTCTTGAGCTAGGAACCCTTGAACCGTTTCTCTCCTTGTTGCACTCCCAACACAGCGAAGATGCCGGGAGCGTTCGACGAGGCGAAGGAGATGAAGGAGAGTAGCTTCTAATTTGTGAGTATTGATAGAGAAGATGAGAGAAAAGAATACGTGAGTGAGCAGAGAGTGTACTGGACCTTTGGTGTTGAAACTTTCAGAGAAGAGGGAGGGAGGTGAAGAAGAAAGAGAATAAGAAGTGTTATTGTATTGGTTATGGATTTCCTTTTATTTCAATATGGGAATTAATTGTGTGGTCCTAACTGGAGGCTTCTTTGAGAAGCTTGGGAATATGTGGATAAGATTCATTGGCTTCTAAGGGAAGTCACCAATAGTGACTTGAAAAGGACATAAAGTGATTGACAGCGACACCTGCACAGAGGGCGTAAAAATCAAGGAACTAGAAACTCGGTTCGAGCGTGGCACCAAGGAATAGAAAAGGAGGGACTTCGGCTTTGACATGGAGAGGTAGTAGCAGTCCGAGTCTCCTCTCAGTAAACACAGCGAGATCTGTTGCGGTCGCCTTATCCAAGTTGACGCCTGCACTAGACTTCGCATTCTGTCTCCATTTATCTCGGCTGAGATCGGTCCGAGATCCAGCATTTTCTTATCTGGTCGGCCCACGCTTCCTATTTCCCTCACAATACTATACCTATTTCTATGACTTCCTACTAACCTTAATCAAACTTATATTTAAAAATTATTTTTTTACATTAGCTATTAAATCTTTGGATGTTACATAAAGCATCAGCGCGTCAGATGATCAACTCGGCCTTCGGTGCCGTCCGAGTAAAATAGTAAAGCATCAGCGCGTCAGATGTTCAGCTCGGCCTTCGATGTAGACGAGTGAAATGTTAAATCATCAGCTCGGCAGAACCATCAGCTCGGCCTTTGGTGCAGTCGAGTAAAATCTTAAATAATCAGCTCGACCAAAGTTAAGCTCGGCCTTCGTTGTGGACGAGTAAAGTGCTAAAGTCTTAGTTCAAGATTGAATATTTAGCTCGGCTAAAGGTCAGTTCGAGATCGAAATATTAAGCTCGGCAAAAAGCTCGGATATCATATTTCAGTCGGAGATCGCATATCAAGCTTGGCTAAGCTCAGATCTCAATCTTCAGTACAATCTCGCATATAATGCTCAGCCTGATTTCGGATATCAAAGTGAACTCTATCTCGAATACAAAGCTTAGCCATAGCTCAGAAGTCAAAGGTCAAACTCAAGCTCGGTTCACACTTGGTCTCGGTTCATACTTGGTAAACAATAGTGCAAGCATCATCAGGTTCAAGCACAAGCTCGGTTCACGTCAAGTCATGAGTTGTGAAAGCTCTGTCCAACTGTAAGCTCGAAGCTCGCTAATCATCAGAATATGTTTATAAAAGAATTGGCATTAAATGAAAGATCTGATTCAGAATTAAACCGAATTAGAATATGACTGTTAGAGAGGGAATCTCGTAATCATTAATTAAACACATGGTGAAATTCTTCCCTCCCTGATTCGTGGGATTCGAAAATTTGAATTGGAAGAATTTATCTCTTTCAACATAAATAAGAAGAAGAAATTCAGAGGAGAACGTGGGACAAGAAATCAGAATCCAAAAACACTCATTATCTCTGCCAATTCTTTTCAAAAGTCTAAAACCCGGTTGCTACTCACACTGTCAGATTCATACGTGACTGAGTTCAGTTCTGGAGCCACACATCATTACTGTTACTGTTCACTGGAGAAGTCTTAGGAGGTTCCTAAGCAGAAGTCTTGAGAGGTTCTCAAGCATTGGAAGTCTTGGGAGGTTCCTAAGCAAAAGTCGAAGAGGTTCTTCGCCCGGTGGAGCTACTTGAAGGTTTCAAGGAGGCTTTGGAAGAGGTTCTTCCTACCGGTATCAAATTGGGTAGAATCCAAGAGTTTGGTACTCTCTTGGAAGGGTTAGGTTGAGTGAGGTTCATTCAATAGTTCCCATGTATTTCTATCAATTTGATTTTAATTAAAAGCTCCCTAAGGTTTAGGGAGGACTAGACGTAGCTCTCAAGTGGGTGAGAGTGAACCAGTATAAAAATTCCGGTGCCTCTTCTTATATCGCTTTCTTTTTACTGCTTTCTGCATTTTTATTAGGTTTCTACATTAGTCGGCATTTAATCGGTCTTGTGCATAACTTCACATTCGACTGAAGTATATTTGCTGTGATCCACTGCAAACCCTATTGTGTGTGATCGAACTCGGAAATCGATTATCAGTCGATAGCCGGATTCTGCTCGGCACTTAATCGGCATTTTTTTTATAAACACCAGCAAGTATATTTTATCCATTTTCAATCTAATTCAAAAATCTGGTATTATCGCTTCAAACTACTATTCACCCCCCTCTAGTAGATTGTTAGGCTGCTTGTTGGTTTCCAACATGATCATCTCCTGCTCACGACTCCGAGCGGATGTAGAAGTTTCATATGTTCTGCTAGTGGAATGCGTTCGTCGCTCGTCTCCTTGGGTTGTCCTAGTTGGTTCTGATCTGGCACAGGGGGTTACCCTTCTGTGATCAAGGTTAGGTTGGACTTGAGGTGTTGGGGTTCGGCGAGTATTCTGACCATGGTGAGCCCTGGTTCTCGTTGATCTAGCAGTGTTACGGGTTGGAGGAGTGAAACTGCTAGAGTTTCCGTGGGTGGATGGTGGCGGTGGTGGGGGTGGTGGTGGTGGTGGTGGTGGTGGAGGGAGTAGATCCCTTGGTGGAGGATTAGGGGGTGGTTGGGGATTAGCCCCAGTTCTTGAATGAGGTGAATGTGGCAGCCGGGAATTAGCCCCACGATTCTGATTCAAACGATCACGTAAGTCTCCGGCGGGCTGGTGATCATTGCTGTTAACGTTTCTGGGTCTGCCGCGGTTATGCACAATGCGATCGCGGAGATCCCCTGTTTGGCTTCTGGTATGAACCATGGTGGAGGTGGGGATGATTTGTTACTCAGATCCCCACAGACGGCGCCAATGTAATGTGTTGGACCAGGAACAGCCTTACGGTTATGGAAGAAACCAAAGATCTGATCCTAGTCGAGTTACGCTGTAGGACCTCGTAGGATTTTCTGAATAACCAGTTGGGATAATCAGGATCTCCCTAGTCAACAAAGTGTGTGATAGTGTCAACTTAGGGATGGAGAAAACGTAACTTAGCCCCCATAGGCTGGTGGTTCTTATAGGGGATTACCTGATACGTGTGTCTCTAGGCTTGTCTGGTGAGGCCCGTGAAGAAGAAGTGTTCAACTGTGACTAGTAAAGGTTCTGATAAGATTGCCTTTGTAAATCCCGTATGTGATGAACTCTGATCCTTCTCCCGTAATCTCACCAAGTTGTGCGGGAATTTAGGAGAAGCTGTTAGGCTAGTTGGGACTGTAACTGTTAACGATAAGGATGAGGATCCCGTGGTCGTCTGTGGTCTCGTAAGCATGTAGCTCTCCTAAGTGTCCCTAGCTCGGTGTAACGTGGTACCGACCAGATGGTTGTCGGTGTTCTTTGCCCCAGTGTTTAACTAGTCGGTGTAAAGAAGTCTCGGTCAGCCTAGAGTCAGGTCCACTACAGTTAGGAACGTGGTTTCATTGTAGGATAAGGTTATTAATTATGAAAATCTGTTTTCCAATCAATCGACAACTCCAGAAACAATAAAAGCTAGATCCCTCATGCCTTTTACGTTTCTTACTAAACTTTACCCCTTAATCCCTTATGTGAGTTTTAGTTTATAAAAGTTATACAATTACCCAAAAGTATTCTTACGAGTTGAATAATTATATTGTTTGGATGAAAGGCCTAATCTAAATCCTAATTTTCCAAATAAGGTTTAGATTACCAAAGCAAAACATAATGTAGCAAATTCTATGAATTTTAATTAAAATGCAGTCAAACAATTGATTTGAAAGGAAAAATATTAATTCATAAATATATAGTCAAATTAAGATCCATACAAATCCACCCTATTCCTATCAAGAGGTTTAGTTAACACATATTAGAAGAAGAAATACAAAGGATGGGAAAAAATCATAATCATAGACAACAATGAATTTACCCCCAAGAGATCTTCAATCCTCAAGTGGATCCCTCCAGCAATGTTGATCTTCAATCCTTGTGCCTTGCCTCCTTGCTCTCAATTGAAGAACTAGCCTCTCTTTTCTAATCCTAAATTATATTCTAATCTCTAATTTCCTCTGAAAAGTCTACAAAACCTAATGGAAAAACCTATATTTAAAGTCTAAAACTAATCCTAATTGAATTGGAGCAAAACTAATCAAAAAGTGGCCCAATTGGGCTTGAACGACATCCGCGCGCCAGGCCGCCCAGAGCCACACGCCTGGGCGCACATGTCTGATGCTGGTGATGACCGGGGTGCGCGCACCTGGGCGTGCCAGCCTTGCTCCGACTCCGTTTCGCTCCGTTCTTGCGCAATTTTCAAGATCTTTTCATCCTCTTTTCAGCTCCATAATTATTTTCCTCAACTAAGCTCCGAAAATACCTGAAACAAACCCAAAAGGGATCAAAACGTTCAAAGGATTCTAAACTAATAACAATATCCTAAAACTAATAAAAAGAACCTAAATTTACGAGAGAAACAAGCCAAATCCATAGTAAAAGGGAGTCTAAATCATGCTCAAAATATCATATATTGGACCAAAATCACCTGGACGCCTAGGGCATCATGCCTGGGCACACCAGGTCTGATAAAGCTGCACCAGCGTGGTGGCCACACTTGGGCATGCTTCCCCACGCGCCTGCTCCGACTCTGTTTCGCTCCGTTCTTTCTCCATTTTCCAGGTCCTTTCGTCCTCTTTCCAATTCCATAATTATTTTCTTCAATTAAGCTTCGAAAGTACCTGAAATCATGAACAAATGGATCAAAATGTTCAAGAGATTCTATTCCTAAAACTATACTAAAAGTCCTAAATTTGCTAAAGAAACAAGCCAAATCCGTAGTAAAAGGGAGTCTAATTCTTGGTCAAAACATCAGATATTAGACCAAAATCACTCCCCCAAACTTAGCATTTTGCATGTCCCAGGCAAAAGTAAAATAAAAATTCTAAAACAAACAACTACCTTCTAAATCAAAATGTATACATCTAATCTAGGACTTCGACTCACCAACTCAGACACATCTTTTCACAAGGTACTCATACAATTGAAACCTGGTTAGAGAAACAAACTCAACAAGAACCAATGATTAGTGAACACTCTCAACCTCACAGTGTATATCTCTCATGTGTATCAGGGTCATATATCAATAAAGCACACAAGTTCATGCAATGACAAAGTGTTACCATGAGCTTGACCATAGACCAAAATCGCCACTCAAAGTATTGAAAACATGCACAAATCAAGGTCTTAAATGGGTTGTAATGAGGCCATGGCTAAAAGTGTCAGGTGGGATAAAAGAAAGAAGGAAAAAAATTAAGGGCTAAAATGCAAAAACAAATTCCCATCAAAAATCATGATTGAGCAATGAATACTAAGAGGACTCACACTCAACTCACGATCATTTTATTATTCTTTTTTTTTCATTTTTTCTCTTCTATCTTCCTTTTCATTTTTTTCATTTTTTCTTTTATTTCATGGAAGAGAAGTTGACTCACAACACTTTGTACCATTTTTCCACTTTTTGAATTGTTCCTCTCAATTGCTCATTCAAAATTCCTAAGGTACTCACAACGAATCATGTAATTAATGCAGGTTACCAAAGAAAAATCATAATTTCATTAGGATCAAAATGGGCAACTAAGGGAAATATTATCAATGCAAAACATCTGAAGGGCACAAAAAACACATCCTAAGTGCCTTAATCATTTTCATGCATGCAAACAAATATCAATCTTGAAATGGTCACAGGTTAAGTTCTAGAAAACAAAGCCAAAGTGAACACACTCATGAAAGAAATAAGGGTGTCAAATCAGAATATTTCAATAATCACATACCCCTGCCAAGTATAGGCCCAAAATCTCACTAGGCTAAAGGTCCGTTCACTAATAAAAAATTCTCAAAAAGTTTGTCAAAATAACCAGATTCAAACAATATTTACAGCTCAATCAAAACAGTATCATAAATCAATGAGTCTAATCCTAAACTAAATATTTACACCTATCATCAGAAAAACAGTCCTAAGTCTAGAATAATTAACTACTCCTACCAAGGACACAAACCAACACTAAAAATGGGAAAAAAATTCAGATCAAAATTTTTTTTATCCCTCCCCCAAACTTAGAGGTTGGCTTGTCCTCAAGCAAACTAATCTAACCTAACTACAAAAAAAATGCAACTAAACTAAAACAGGACAATATTTTTGTGAAGTACAAGGTCTGGATTGACATATTGGGAACTAATGGGAGCAAATGGGGTCATACCCCCAAACTTGAATGCTAAACCACACCGTGACACGCCCGGGCATGAGGTGCACCACGCCTGGGCGTGGCTGGACATGTACTTCTTCTTTTCTTTTCTCTAGAGTTACTTAACATTGGGTTGCCTCCCAACAAGCGCTTGTTTAACGTCACGAGCCTAACGGGTCACCTCTTTTCAGAGGTTAGGGTGGTTGCCAAGATCCTTTAAAGGGTGGCACCTTGCTTTTCAACTTCTTGTCAACACTCTCTTTATTCGAGTGCTGAATGCACATGAGAGGGTCGAAGTTCTCTGCAGTGATTGGTGGTTTTTCAAAAATTTTGATTGTAGTTTGCTCACCACTCACTCGGAGAATTAATTCTCCCCTTAGCACATCAATTACTGCCCCTGCTGTGGCCAAGAATGGCCTTCCAAAAATTAGAGGAATATTTTCATCCTCTTCTATATCTAAGATCATGAAATCTAGGGGCAGGATAAAATCATTTACTTTACCAGAATATCTTCCACCACTCCATATGGGCGGAGGGTGGTTCTATCAGCTAATTGAAGTAACGCCGGGGTAGGCTTAACCTCTCCTATTTTCAATTCCTCAAACACAGGCAAAGGCATAATATTTATGCTGGCTCCTAAGTCACAGAGAGCCTTACCTGACTACTCCCTGCCTATGCTAACTGAAATGGTGAAGCTACCTGGATCCTTCTCTGCTATCGGGAATGTCTCCTCAGTGAGCATCCGCTTCTTCTTTGTCAGCAACTCCTTCATGAATCTCGCGTACAGAGGCATTTCTGCGAGAGCCTCTGCAAATGGGAAGTTGATCTGCACCTTCCGTAGCCTCTCCAAGAATTTGGAGAAATGCTTCTGGTCTTCCTCTTTCTTCAACCTCTGAGGATAAGGAATCCTCAAAGGTAATGGTGCTGGTTTGGGTGTGCCTTTCTCTTTCTCGTGATCCGCAGGTGGATCTTGCGTCTGTTGCATTGCATTTGAGCCTCCTCCATTTGGTTGCTTTTGCCCCTCTTCCTTCTTCTCAACCTCAGTTGCATCACCCTTCTTCAGTGGCTCCTCATACGACTTACGAATTCGAAGGGTGACTGCCATGCATTGCTCCTTGGAGTTGGTTATGATCTTTGACATCTGATTGGTCAATTGGTCCACTCGTACCTCCATGTTATGAATGTTGGCTCTGGTTTCGGTCATGAAGGTTCTAGTTGCTTCCGTTAAGCTATTGGTTGAGTTAGCTATTACTTAAACCGCTTTCTCCCAGCTCTGCTTCTGTGGCTGTGGTGTATTGGGTGTTGGGCTGTACCATAAGGTATTGGAATGATTTGTTGGCCCCGTATTGTAGGTGTTGGAGTACATATTTTTTTTATGTACTCCGCCACCCACAAAATTAGCTTGCTCCTTAATGGTTGCCTAACCCTTTCTGACTTCGAAAGTGTAACACCCCAATTTGGACTTAGAATTTTCACTAAAAACTTGCGCCATTTTTTTATAACATTATCAAAATCAATTCAGTTTAATTCTTTTACAAAAAGGTTTGCATAAATCCAATTTGATTCGTTTGGTTTACAAAAAGGTTTTGGTACTTAGACTCGCGTCATAAAATTCTATTTCCAAAAAGAGATGTCACTAACACTTTTCCAAAAAGATCCTTTTCGTAATGCCAAAATTATTCGATGGTTAACTTGCGGAAAACATTTAATTATTTAATGAACTTGATACATAACTAAAAAGAACTTCTTTTATTTCATTTAAATGATCCATGTTACAACTGGGGTTACATTCGGGATAGAGTAATCATGTCCTACCCATCCAAAGATGGAATACAAAACAAGACTATCCTAGACTACTAGTCTTCATCATTTCCTCCACCGCAACTGTCTGGAATATTCTTTGATTGCTGCTTCTGCTTCCTCCTCATATGTACGTCGTCTCGCGATCCTCTTTCGACTTGAGCAACCGCTACTCGAGGTAGTACCTGATCTGCCATCTGTGAACATTGTTCCCCAATGTCCACAGGAAAGGGAAATAGAGAGAGTAAGCACTTCCGAACGATATGATCGTCGACGATGCGTGCTTACAATAGGGGAATAATAAGACCATACAAGCATATCATGAAAAAATATATACATCATTATTACCAATCCCTTATACGACTTTAGCTAATTATCATAGGGTCCTTCCCACTAAAGGGATAGTCTTCATGAAACCATATCCATTATATTTAATTATCTTTAGGCTCTAAGTTTCATTATCATAACCACCGGAAATTCAAGAGGGGGTACCACCACCGAGGCTCAAGGGTTTGGTAGCACACACGTTATATCTCCTCCATCATTCCAACCACATCCTAGTTCGGAAAGCAGATGGGACGCACAGGAACCCTAACCATGCTGGCATCGATGTCGAAGGGTACGCACCAACAAGTATCCAACAACCGAAGTAAAATCATTTCATCAATACAGTTTCAAAAATGCAGCGATATCTAGCCCCATTCGGGTTCCCTCTCACCATCTAAGATTTGCTCAAGGGGGCGACAGCGCTATCTCTAGTTGATCGTGCAGTTCCTTGCTACGGCATTGCCTACAACCGAAAGACAAGTCCTTGCAGTCTTGTCCCGCCTAGAGAAGCACTCGAGGCTTCTTGACGTTCACCGTCCTTGCCCTCCCCTATCGCAATCACCACTTGAAAGTACACCGGCCTCCAAGTATTCGGTATCTTTCCTCTCCACTACTTCACTCTCAACGCGTAGGTTTTGGAGAGGGGTTCCTAAGTCTTTTAAGTCTTCTAAGTCTGTCATTAATCCTAGTTTTAGTCGACCCATTCTAAGCCTTGCTTCTAACGGGCCTCGACCTCTAAGGGAAACATCAAACAACCTTCTACAGTACAGTGGATTCCACAAGACTTAGACCACAGCACAGTCATCCACGTGGCCAGTCACTTAAAGGGGATATTTAGCAAAGTTATTTTGTGCCGCTTGCACCATCACTGTACACTACTATCGCTTCCGCAATTCCACCTTATTCTTTAACTATTCTTATATTTTCATAATAGTATTTCCAAAATATGCCAAATCCTTCTCATGGAACGACCGGTCGAAAAACACAAAGAACTCTTTTCATAGGAACCACCGAACATTAATTATCTTTCCATAAGATGAACCATTATTTCCAAAATATGATATACAATTCAAAAATATACAACATGGCATAATCAATTATCAACCGACATACAATAAATATCGAGGAATCGTGTTTTTCGTATAAACGGTGGGATACACACTCATTTGCCGTTTTACTACTCGACCGATAGATTCCTAGTTCCGACCTTTGAGATGATACGGAACGTCCTAATATTACCCTACATGGCACTATGTCTTAAGAAGGCTTCTCTCTCACCTGAGCTCCACGCTTACTTTGTTTTCAACCTTTGCGTTCACAGCTCCAGCAGCTCGTTCACTTTTAATTCCTTTTATTTCTTAAATGATGAACGACATACAATTAATATCAAGCAAGTAGGGGTGTTCGCGGATCGGTTCGGTCCGGTTTTGAGGCAAAATATCATCCGAACCGATTACAAAATAAATGTGCGGTTCGGTTTGGATCGGTCCATTAAATTAGGAAATCCAATTAGATCCAATCCAAAGAAAACCATGCGGTTTCGGTTCGACTCGGTTCGGTTTCAAATTAGTTAGTTTTGAGCCGGAGGGAGTAACATTCAGCAGACTTCATTTTTTTTTTAAAAAAAAAAATTAGCAGACTTGAAGTTTGAGATCAAAATATCAATTGCTAAGAACAAGATTTAACTTGACAATTCATCAACAAACTAAATCCAGATATTCAATTGGCTGAAATTTTATGTTACTGCAAACTCAATGAACCATCTTGTGCTTGCATAAAAATTTAAAGAAACATACAAGTAATTAATAGCATATCAACAAATTACAGTAACAAATATATGTGCAATACAACTGAAGCAAGCATCTCCTTATAATTTACATTTATTATGGCTATCTGTTCAGGAAGATGTTCAGGAAATTGTTTGAAAAGTATGAAATATAGCCAAATATTAGGATATCAGGTTCCTATTAGATAGACCCATCTTTTTCAATAGAAGTTAAAATAACAGTTCTGTGGCAACTGAAATTAAACCCTTCTTTTTCAATAGAAGTTGTTAAACTAAAACTACTACTTGTGGAGGAAACCATACAGAGCCAAATATACTTGGCACAAACATAAGAAGCCAACATGTCACAAACACCAAGGTCTTTTATCCAAGAGATCTTACCTCCATTGCAGCGATGAGATGAGATGAGATGATGATGGCGTGAGATGAGACCGTGAGTACTGATGAGAAGATGATGGCAACGGCTTCTGGCTGAGAGAGCGGCGACGACGACGGCAAAGGCTGAGAGAGCGACAACGGCGATGGCAAAGGTTGAGAGAGCGGCGAAGGCGACGGGTTTGTGGGTCGTGAGAAGAGACCGTGAGTCGGGATGAGATGAGGAGACGCGGCGGCGGCGGCAGGAAAGGAGACGCGGTTTGTGGGTTGTGAAGGAGAGGCGGCGGCAGAGTATGTGCCTCCCTGCCTTGTATGAATTTGCGATTTTGAGTCTAGACTGAGTGAAAGTAACCCTAAAATGTAAAAAAACACAATAAACGCTGCGTTTCATTTGTGTACATAGAGAAGGATCGGTTTGGTTTGGACCGGTTCGGTTTTTGAACTGAAACCGAAAACCGAACCGAACCGATCGGTTTACAGAAAATTAGTCCAAAAAAAAACCAGTATATGCGGTTTTTTTCGGTTTTCGGTTTTTCGGTCCGGTTTTGCGGTTTTTAATTGGTCTGGTTCGGTTTTGAACACCCCTACAAGCAAGTACCTTATACGGTCTATCTACGTAGGTAAAAACTAAACCCAAAGTACCAAAGTACCTTCAAACAGAAATCCTTTTTACAGCAGAAATCCCTTTAAAAAAAGAAATCCTTTTTAAGGTCATAGCTTAAAACAATTCTTTTTAAAATCAAGAAATCCTTTTTACAAGGCATAATTAAAAACTCACTCAAATACTTTGAAGACTATTTAGAGTACATTTTCATTTCCACAAAAACCATACTATAATGCTTATATAACAACTACCACCTTCACACACTTATACATAAACAAACACTCAAACATATTTTTACATTTTGACTAACATAGATGTCCTAATTCTTATAATACTTCAAAAGACAATTCAAACATTATAAAAGCCATACATGAATTATTTTAGTCCTTATAGTTACACCTAAATTACTTAGAGCTAGAAAAGCATTCATCAATATACAAACTCTTTTATAAACCTAAAAAAAATAGGGTTTGACTCTCGTTGACTTTTCTCTCTTCTCTTTCACGGTGATTAGGGCTTCGCTTCCTTTTTTCCGCCGTGGCCAGTATGGCCAAGAAGAGGGGACGGCCACCGAAGTCCCCCTCTCCCCAAACTCCCGTTGCTCAGCATGAGAAACCACAACAAATACTGGATTTGTCCCAACTTGATGAAGAAGACCTTGAGACGATTGATGCCTTGTCTCCTAAGAAACTGGAGGCACTAGTGCAAGGGTTAGAGTTGATCCGTGCGAGGGTCAGTTGTAATATCCCAATTTTTGTTCCCAAGTAAATAAAAGGAATATTTAAATAAAACTAATTATATGGAATTAGTTAGTTTTATTTATTAATTTTATTGAATTATCCAAGGAAAAATAAGAGAAAATAATTTGGGTTCTAAAAATAAGGATTTTTGCAGTTTAGTCCTTGGAAAGGACCTAAGAGGTAATATTGGAAAAATATTTGGAGGGAAAGTGAATAAAATAATAATTTTTGAAAATCTGAGTGCGTTACTCGAGTAGCCCGATCAATTTACTCGAGTAACAGTGGTGCTGAAGCTGAAGATAGTGCGTTTGATGATTCAACAAGTTGAGTAATTCAATTATTTACACCTAGCACCGACTGGAGTTGATGGAAACACGTGTTGGTGTGCATGATAGCCATTCTTGGCTATAAATTCATGCTTTTGGGTTGAGGAAATCATAAGAAAATAAGAAAAAGAAGGGAAACTCTGCTGAATTTTAGTTTGAACACCCTCTGTTCTTCATCTTCGTTTTTAATCCCTACCCATACACAGTTGATGAGCTTGATACCTTCTTCAAGCTTGTCACAAGACCTTTAATTTGAGACAAGAATCGTGTGTTTTGGTGGCTGGAGCAAGGAGAACGAATTGCATGAAGTTGGACTCTTGAAACTGAAGTTGGGAAATTTCAGTGGTAAGGAGCTAAGTTGGAGGCTTCGATTTAGGTATGTAGAGGACTCCAAATCGTGCCATTTTGATTTCTATTTAGAGTTTGCAATGTCTAGTTTCCTTATTGACCAAATTTGCTCATTTTCATGCACGTTTGGTTTGTCAAATCATCACCCGAACTTGCTCTGCTGAACCTGTTTTGGAACCAAAAACAGAGCATTTGGAGTTGGTGGATTCTGTGAGCTTCTTTGCTGCCTTTTCATTCAAAAAGCTTCATTGAGGTAAGGGAGAAGCTTTACTAATGCTAGAATAGATTGAGGAATTGATTTGAATATTGGTTGAACCACCATGAGGTTCAAAGGGCACTAGGTTAGGGGACAATGGCTTGGAGGCCAATTTGATCTTAAAATTGAATTGGAACATGTTAGATTTTGATATCTAAAGCTAAATGAACCTTCAATTTGATCTGAAATTGGGTAATTAAGGAATTGGTATGTGAGGTTGTGTTTTAGGTCAAAATTGGGGGAAATTGTTATGATTCTGTGATTTTGGTGTTAATGCTTGAAATTGATGCTATGAACAAGTTTAATGTAATGTATTTAAGTTGGTTTGAAGCTTAACTTTGGTAAAAAGTGGATTGGCATGAGTTTGACATATAAAAACCAGTTCAGCAGTGTTTTACTGCATAATTTACTCGAGTAATTCGAGCTGTCACTCGAGTAATGCGAAAGGTGCAAAAATATTACTCGAGTAATTCGAGCTGTCACTCGAGTAATGCGAAAGGTGCAAAAATATTACTCGAGTAATTCGAGCTGTCACTCGAGTAATGCGAAAGGTGCAAAAATATTACTCGAGTAATTCGAACTGTCACTCGAGTAATGCGAAAGGTGCAAAAATATTACTCGAGTAATCTAATGCAATACTCGATTAATAGACTCTGTTAATCTATTAGTGACTGAATTGTTGTAAAAGGATCAGAAGTTAATGAGGTGATTGATTAGCAAAGGGTTTGAATCAATTTAATTACTGAACTAGAAATTAATGGAAGTCAGTGTATGTTAAATGAAGTTTAATTATGCCAAGTCCCAGCTTCGAACAACTTAAATGACATTGAATAGTATGGGTAGTCAAAGCCATGCATAGCATCTGCATTATTTGGATTCCCACATGTGTGGAGACACGTCCGAGAGGCGTGGGCATATCCTTTCGGTTGAACTCGAGGGACCTGGGTGTCTGCTCCAAAGGGTTCACGGGGGAGTGTCGGTGACCGGGGTTGCACCTTCTGTTTCCGGAAATACACACGTGCGTGTGGGCATGTCATTTGGTGCCGGACTCGATGAGGCGTAGTCCTACGGGATACGTCGGCAACATTTCTAAGAGCTCTAGAGGTGTTGATTTATTTGCGGGCCGAGTTCGATGAGATACTCCGTATGGGTATCGGGCATGTTTATTTTAAGGTGCCACGGAAGTCTATTTGTTGTAGTTGGCCAACAATCATGCATTGATAAGATTAGATACATCATGACTGCATATGCTATTGATTTATAGTTAAGTCTTGATGTTGGTGTTTAACATGGATGATGAATTGTTAATTGTATGAGATACAATATTAATTGATTAAAACTTTACCCTGTCTATTTTATTATGCGTTAGTATTTGCTAACTCCTTATGCCCTTGCAGGTGATGGCTCGTTACCTGACATACGTGGAGTTACGCCCGCTCCGTAGAGGAGTGTGGGACTACGAGGAGCACCGAGCGGTGTTCGAGGGTGAGGTTGACGTGATCTTTCGTCATCCTAACCCCCTGGCTCGAGTGCGACCTCGTAGGCTTCGCATCCCCATGATCTACATACTGCACATTCCACCAGCTTACACTTACCGTTTTGGTTCTCCACCCCCACATCATGGACGTCGTTTTTATAATCTACATGTCCGACGCCCAGCCACCCGTACACGTCCCTCTACTTCTGATGAGGCTACTGCTACGGCCACTCCTCGTCCTGGTTCGGCCACCAGGGTACGCTTTGCACCCTCTCCGGAGCCAGTGCGTCGCGTTGCTACCCCTATGGTGTCGGACGAGGAGGAGGAGGAGGACCCCGTAGAGGACGTGGATGGGCCAGCGGCGGACAATCAGTGATGTGGTGTCTTTGTTTTGATAGTATGTGCAGTATGGGGACCATGTTAGGATGTGGTGTTTAGCTTTTGGAAGACCAGGGATCAGACATCAGCGTGGGTGGATCATGGCTCAGCTCTCGAAGACTCTTTTATTTTGATTTGTGTTATATTGTATATAGTTGAGAGGGTCTATGAGAGCTGTTATTTTATATCTGCTGGTCTGTATCCTTATAGTTTGCTACCTCGACTTTTATCTCTGATACTTGGGTACCTGAGTTTTTATATATATATGGGCTATGGTTGTATAGTTATTATGATCCTTAAAATTATTTCAATTACAACTACAGTAATCATTTTGAAAATCGTTTCCGCTGAAAGTACAAACAGGTACTCAACCGTTCATTTTTGAAAGAAATGTGTTTTCGAATCAAAGCTTTCGGATATGGAACTTGGTGTATAGAAAGAAAAAGTTTTTCCATAAAGTGCCTATACGAATAACATTTATTATATATTCCAGCTTTCTTTATTTAATATAAATAAAGCTATATCTTGAGAATGTCTCATAATTTGTTAATATACATCGAGTGTCCACATCAGTAAGCAAGGTGTACCTACAAATCAAACAGAGAGTAATGATGTACAACAGCAGAAGAGTCCTATAAAAGAGTCAGAGCCACATATATCAAAATCAGCAGAAACTAATATGGAAGAGAGACCTAATCAGAATGTGTGGGACAATTTTGATATTTCAAAATTACGTAATGCAGGAGGGAAGTTAAATTTCCATCAACCTATGTTGAAAGATGGTGTGGCTTTGGGAAAGATTGAGGCATGTAGAGGATGAGGTAAAGTACTGGCAAAATTCAATTGTTTGTTATGTACTTGGTGCGAATCCCCCATACCCTGTTCTTAGTGGTTTTATTAAGAAAGCTTGGGGTCAGTATGGAATTGATAAAATGTTGATGAATTATGATGGCACCTTGATAGTGCGTTTTAACACAATTGAGGGCAGGAATAGTGTGTTGGATGTTGGAGTGTATCATTTTGACAAAAAACCTTTGATTATTGCTCCTTGGACGGGGAGGCCAGTAACAAAGAACTTCCTTGATAAGGTTCCTATTTGGGTCCAATTGCCTAATTTGAATCTTAAGTTTTGGGGGCCTATTGCTCTGGGGAAGATAGCTAGCTTGGTGGGTACACCTATTATGGCTGATAAAGTCACTGAAGAGAGGAATAGAATTAGCTATGCTAGAGTTTTGATTGAAGTGGACCCTGCAATCCTGCCTGAAGAGGTTCATTTTGAGGATGACAAAGGGAATATTGTGTCTCAGATAGTGAAGTATGAATGGAAACCTATTCTGTGTTCTAAATGTTCTTGTTATGGTCATGATTCTAAGATGTGCAAAAAAGGGGTAAGGCAGGAGTGGGTTGTTAAAAACAAGCCAACTCAGGAGGAAATGGAAAAACTAGACCAGGCTCTAAAGCTACAGGAAAATGTAGAAGCTGGTACTGTGCCTCAGGAAAATGTGGAAAGAGCTTTGTCTGCTGTTGAAGATGTTATGAAAGAACTTACTGTGGCTAAGAGTCCTGAAGACAAGGGCAAGCAAACAGAAGGTGATAGTGAAGGCTGGACTACTGTGATAACCAGGAGCAAGGCCTAGATTAGGAGTATGGAGTTACAGAAAGGGGAGGTTCATAGGGGGGGAGTCTTCATCTCATCCACCTAATGGATAGAATAGGTGCATGGAATATTCGAGGGATGAACCACCCTCGAAAACAAAAACAGGTTCGTGAGGTGATTAATAAATATAGTGTAGGTTTGTTTGCTATTTTAGAGAATAAGTTGAGGGGTGATGCCTATCAACAGGTTTATAATAAAATTTTACATGGTTGGGGTTCTTTTATTAATCTGGATGTGTGCCCTATTGGAAGAATCTGGGTGGTATGGAGAATGGATATCTTTAAGGTAACTGTGGTAGCAAGATCGGAGCAGTATGTTCATTGTCATGTTGTTATGCAAGAGACTCAGAAACAATTGTTTGTCACTTTTGTCTATGCTGATAATGATATGCAAGTTAGAAGGGAATTATGGCAGGTCTTATGTGGTGTGCAGAATCATATTGACATCCCTTGGATTATTCTTGGGGATTTTAATTCTCATCTGAATCAGCAGGAGAAGATTGGAGGCTGTGCTATTGATCCTAATGGAGTTAGAGACTTTCAAAGGTGTATTGATGAATGTGGCCTGGTGGATATGAGACAGACAGGGTCCTTTTTCACATGGTGTAACAAGCAAGTTGGTATGGATAGAATCATATCTAAGCTAGACAGAGCCATGGTGAACATGCAATGGTGTAGGGAGTGGCCTTTGGCTACTACTGATTTTACAGTACCTGGGTTATCTGATCACTCAGCCATTATTGTTGACTGGGGTATGCAGCCAGGTAGAAGCAAGAAGTCCTTCAAGTTTTTTAATATGTGGATCAATCATCACAGTTTTATGCCTAGCATCAACAAGGTATGGTCTAAGGATTATCCAGGTAGCAAGATGTTTGTAATTTGGAAGAAACTTAAGGATCTTAAGGGTCCCTTGGGTGAGCTTAATAAGCAGCATTTCTCAAATGTGGATGGCAGAGAGATGGAATTGAGGAAGAGATTGGAAGCTATTCAAACTAATCTGATTCAGAACCCCCTGGATCTTAATCTCCAATAGGCAGAGAAAGCGATTTCAAGTGAGTATAATAAAGTTCAGCAGGATGCTCTGGTGTTTCTGCAGCAGAAGGCTAAGATTGGGTGGCTTAGAGAGGGTGATTGTAATTCTAAACTTTTTCATGATTCCATTATGAAAAGAAATTATCAGAACATGGTTATTAAACTTATGAATGAGAATGAAGAGGTAGTTAATGGACAAGATAATATTCTGAAGATGTTTGAAGACTTCTATCAAGAGCTGTTTAGGTCCAGAACTAGAAGAGGTGTTTTTTCTCAAGAAGTTGTGGATCAAGGAAACTGTTTGTCTCTAGATCAGCAGTTAGAGTTGATTCAACCTATTATGGATGAGGAAGTTAGGATAGCTCTGTTCTCTATTGATAAGAATAAAACTCCTGGTCCAGATGGTTTTGGTTCAGGCTTTTTTCAAGCTACTTGGGATTTTACAGGGCAGGAGGTGTGTGCAGCTATTAAAGATTTTTTTCTTAATGGGCATATCCTAAAAGAAATCAATCATACCAATTTGGTAATGATTCCTAAAATTGATTCTCCCTCCAAGGTGAGTCAATATAGGCCTATTGCCTGTTGTTCAACGATATATAAATGTATCTCTAAGATTATTTGTGCTAGATTGGCTAAAGTGGTGCCTACTTTAGTGCAAGATAACCAAGTGGCTTTTGTCAAAGATAGAAGTATTCTTGATAATGTTCTTTTATCTCAAGAATTGGTTAGGCTGTATGGCAGAAAAAGGGTGTCACCTAGAAGTATGATGAAACTAGATATCAAAAAGGCCTATGATACACTAGACTGGAGTTTTATTGAAGATGTGTTGGTAGCTTACAAATTTCCTGCCAAATTCATCAGATGGGTCATGAATTGTATTAGAACTGTTTCTTTTTCTATTGTCATTAATGGACAAAAAGGAGATAGATTTTGGGCTTCTAGGGGGATTAGGCAGGGAGACCCAATGTCTCCTTTGCTCTTTGTCCTATCTATGGAAATGCTTACTAGAAGGCTTATGATTGCAGCCAAAGAGAGAAATTTCAGATTTCACCCATCTTGTAAGGATTCTCGTTTGATTAGTCTAGCCTTTGCAGATGATCTCATGATCTTCTGCAAGGCCCATCCTGCTAGTATCAGAATAATAGTGCAGGCTCTTACTGATTTTACAGATTGGTCAGGTCTTCATTTCAGTGCAGAAAAGTCTCAACTATTTATGGCAGGGGTACCTCCTTCTACTCAGAGACTACTCTTGGAAATTTCAGGCTTTCAACATGGAATTTTTCCATGTAGGTATTTGGGAATTCCACTTTCATCTAGAAAATGGAATGCAGCCACATGTCAGGGCTTGGTGGATAAGGTTATGAGAAGAATTAATTTCTGGAGAACCAGAAACTTATCTTACCAGGCTAGAGTTTGTCTCATCAACTCAGTACTTATGAGTTTTCATATTTACTGGGCATCTACATTCCTAATTCCTAATTCAGTTATCAAGGACATTCAGAAATTGTGTAGGCAATTCCTTTGGAATGAGAATGAAGATGGCTGTTATTATGCTAAGATTGCTTGGTCCATTATTTGCAGAGACAAGAAATTTGGAGGTCTGGGGGTTCAGAATTGTAGGAACTGGAATTTGGCTGCTTTAGGCAAACAAATTTGGAACCTGGCAGCTAAAAAGGACTCCCTATGGGTCAGATGGATTCATCATAACTACATCAAGGATCAATCTATTTGGGATTGTGTGTGGAGTCAGGGCCACAGTTGGCACTGGAAACAGCTTCTTCGTGTGAGGGATAAGTTGAGATTGGGTTTTCTGAACAATCAATGGCAGTCATGTTAAGATGGCGTTTATACTGTCAATTCAGGGTATCGGTTCCTTCAAGGTTCGCTACCCAGGTTTACTATGTCTACGATGATTTGGAATCGTTTGAATGTGCCTAAACATTGCTTTATCTCATGGCTAGCTATGCATGCAAAATTACAAACAAGGGATAGATTGAGATGGAATTTCTTACCGAATTATTGCAGCCTGTGCCTTGCATCAGCTGAATCGTTTTCTCATCTCTTTTTTGAATGTCGTTGGAGTGGTGAGCTTCTATCTTTGTGTGCTTCTTGGATTGGGATTCGTCGATTGCCTCAGCAAGTAGGGAGATGGAGAAGGTGGGCTCTGTATGCAGGACGAAGCAAGTGGTTTCAACGGCTTCTTCGAGTTGTGTTTGTGGCTGTTCAGTATCATGTTTGGAAAGAGAGAAATGATAGAAGTTTTTCAGATTGTTCTAGATCTCCTCAATACCATTTTGCTCAGATTAGGAAAGAGCTCTCATTTAGGGCCGTTTTTGCTTACAAAAATTTTCGTAACTGGCCCAATAGGGAGCTGGTGGGCAGTATTTGTAATGAAACTAAGGGCTTTAGCTGTTAAGGGAACCCTTCCTAGAAGGTGGCCCTTATTTGCTTTTGCTTTGGATTTTTCATGATCTATTTTTACTGAACCCTTCCTAGAAGGTGGCGGTATAAATGGATTATGGTTGTTTTGATGTATGTTTTCAGTTTGTGGTAATAGATTTTCTCTTCTACCAAAAAAAAAAAAGTAAAATTAACAACATGATACTCATACCCCAATATATACACACACGCACATTAATTCAAAAATCATTTTTAGAATTACTTAAATTAATTTATCAAAGTTGTACAGTACTCACATACAAACTTTAAACTCATTTTTCTCTTAAACCATAACTCTAAAAATTAATATACTTTTTCCTATACATCACATGCAAGTCCTATTATCTACTTGACATTTAAATATTATATATTCACATTCAAAACAATTCTGGACAGCAAGGAAAAATAGAGTAGCATTAATTCAAGATTACCCTAAAAAGCATCTTTTTCAATTTATTACTAAAGGATACATACATTAAGGTCTAAAAGTAAGGTTAAACTAAATAAAATAATATTTTTACTTTATAAAAGTATTCTGAACAGTAGCCTAATTACTTTAATAAAAATCATTCTTCACATTTTTATACAAGCACAAACAACATTTCATTTAAACACATATACAACCTTTCGTATACGTATTCTAAGATTACTTTTAAAATCTACCCTTTTAATCCTAAATACTTATACTACAAGATTAGCATGAAATTTACATATTTAATCATTCAAGAACAATTCATAACATCAATGCCACACATTTCACATTTTTGGACAGCATGCATACTCAAATTTAAAAATTCATTTTCTCTTGAACAGAAAATCGAAAACACATGTCGTTACTTCCTAAATTCTTATTACAACTTCTACTATAATAAAATGACCAAAATTAAGCTAAATAAAATATTTGCATCTGCTGTACAGCCACTAAAAAAGTTGCATTAATTCAAGAAGTTCAAGTAAAACAATCCACAACAATTATACACAATTCCTACTTATGCCAAAGACTTTAAAATAATATTATTTCTAATAAAATATTACTTTTTCATTAATTATAAATTCTGAACAGCAACTTAATATATTTTTTTTGTAAATCACTTTAATCAATCAAAACTACTCATTTCTATTTGTTTCTACATTATATTTGCACATACAAACTAAGTACTACTAATAATCTTACAAATAATCATTTGGGGTCTTGACTAATTAATTTTCCAGAATAAAAATTAAATTTTCAGAATTAAAATTAAATTTTCAGAATTAATCTTTTCCATAAAAACATGTAATTCATTCCATAGACATACTAAAATAATCATCAAATCAATCAGAAAAATTCAATTAACTTTATTTTTTCTCCTAAAATTCGACCAGTACTTAGAAAATTAGGAAAAACATTTTTAATTCTTAAAACATCTATATAATATACTTACATTACTTTATATACTAAAAACAAGAGTTTTAAATTATTAAACAAATATAAAATAGATCTCTTTTAGAAAATAATTCACTTTTTCCAGCAACTAATATCTATAAACACATCAACCACATACTCATACAATAATTTAAACATACATGTTCTTAAAGATTTATAACAACTACCCATTTGTTTCTATTTCTTTTAAACAATAAACTATAGATTGATTACATATCAAATAACAAACAAATTACAAAAATTATTTTAAAGGAAAGACCATAGGCCTCACGGCCTACTTATTATTTTTTATATTTCCAGAAAATTTCATTTTTGTTTATTATCTTTATTCATTGTTCTTATTTAACTTAAATCCAAACAAAAAGGAAATAACATACAATCAAACTGTAACACCCCTAATTTTTGTCCCCCAAATAACCAAGAAATTAATTATAACAATTATGTTATAATTGATTTAGAATAGTTTTGAAGGTTTTAGTTTTTGTACATTATGTGCTTTTATATATAAAAATATGAGATATATTTTTATATGGTTATTTTGTACAAAAATGTGAATATTGTAATTTAGTCCTTGGGTTGGGACCGAATTGCAATATTAGAAAGGTTTTTGAAGTAAAAGTAATTAAATTATTAATTTTTGAATTTTATCAGTATGTAACCGGTTAGAAGGGCTCTGTAGCCGGTTACACGATGAACTCAGAAACTGGGTTAGTGGATTTTGATGAGCAATCACCCAATTAATCTAGAATTCGCCACGAATACAGCCCTAATCAAGTGGAAAACACGCGTCAAGGTGCATGCAAGCTTGATTCTTCTATAAAAACCCTCAATTCTGAAGAATTGGGTTGTTGCTGCTCTGAAATTAGAGGGAAGCTCTGTTCTAGGGTTTCAGAATCGTTTCTTGCAATTCTCTTTCGTTTCTGAGAGTTAGAATATGAGTGATACACGGTTACAAAGCTCACATCAAGGGCTTTGTATTGATATAAAGTTTGTGAGTTGAGAGTCCCTGAATCAAGAGAACGAAGCTTGCAAAGTAAGGGTGTTGGTGCTACCAAACCTCAGCTTCTGGTTTCTGGAGCTGACTTTGAAGCTCGATTTTGGTAAGCTCAAGCCTTCTCTTGTTCTAGACTTGAGTTCCTTTCAAAGTTCATGTTGCATGGTTTTGATAATGACCATTTTCCCTAATTTCCATGTCCATTTCATGTTCCAAATTCCTTGATCAATCTACCCTGTCAAAACGGTTCTGGTTTGAGGAGGAGCTTTGGGTGTTTGGTGTTCTACCTCAAATCTCTGCTCAAATCTTGTTCAAGCACGAACCTAAGGTAAGGGGGAAGCTTACTATTTGCTAGAATGAGAATAAATTGTGGTAGAATATAGGGTGAGTCACCAAGAGACTCAAAGGGCATAAGTTGAAATGGTTAAATGGCTTGGAGGCCAATTTGAGCTCAATTGTTGTTTTGAGCAATGTTATCAGGATGCATGCAAGCTATGTTGATGTTAATTTCATGACTTAATTGGATATTATGTGAATTGATGTATTAAGTTGTGAAATATGTGCAATTATGTGCAATTTGAGTATCTAAATTGAATGCATGCAAGGTGAATGTGTTTCTGTGATTAAACATGTTTACTTAAGGTATATGAACTCTTTTGAATGTTGAAATTGGTTAGATTTGAGTAATGAAAAGAATGGTTTGCAAAACCTCATATTTCAGTGTGCTGACTGCACAATCTAACCGGTTACTCGATAATTGTAACCGGTTAGACACTGTAAAATTGTCAAAGAAAATAAGTTTATGAAATCAGTTATGTGGTCTTATCAATGTTACTCAAATCTAGACCCTAATTTCACTGGAAGTCAATCTGAAATGAAGTTGATTTTATTGTAATAATTCAGATTGAAAATTGGGAGTTAATACCTTAACATCAAATGATAATTTCAAGAGGAAATTATGCACAAATGAAATGGGATTATGACTTAGATCTTTTGAATGATATTATGTGTTGAACTTGAGGTATTCTTTTGTGCTAAGACCTTGTTAGTGGATTGAGTAGAGAATTCAAGAAAAGATTTATTGAAAATCAATGGTTTTGTATTCAGGTCTGTAATTCTAACCAGTTAGGTGATGAGGTAACCGGTTAGTACCTGAAACTTAAAAATAAAAGTTAAGTTTTTGAGTAAGGATTTATGATACCAAAGATTACATTCTCTCAATCCAGGTCTATGAGCATATGTTAAATTTAAATTCAAAGGTGAATTTTATGAGTAAAGCCATACCTCAAGATATCATTCAGAAGTTGTGTTTTCTAAGTCATAATAATGGTATTAATGGAAAGACCAACCTTAGTAATTATGTATGCAATGCATGCATAGAGAAAGGTAATGAAATAGGTTGGCAAGGATGGTTTGTGATACTTGACCCTGTACTCTAGGAGTACTAAACTGATGCAACCTACTTGATGACACATTCTGGGAATGTGGCCATTGTCTGGGACATGGTTTCTTGGACACGTTCTGGGAACGTGATGCACACTTTGGGAGTGGTGCTTGATTTTATTCCAAGTATGATTTGCGATACGTTCTGGGAACGTATGTGAGTGTTCTGGGAACACATTGGTATAATAATAGAATTAAACATAAAAACCAACCTTAATGATTGTGCATCCATATAGAATGGAAGTTTGGTTGGTAGGAACGTTTATCATATTCTGGGAATATGAGGAGGGTACTCTGGGAGTACCAAATTATAACCTACTTGATGACACATTATAGATATGTGGCCAGTGTCTGGGACATGGTTTTATACATTCTGGGAACATATGTTAGTGTTCTGGGAACACATTGATATGCAACCTACTTGATGACACATTATAGATATGTGGCCAGTGTCCGGACCTGGTTTTTATGCATTCTGGGAACGTATGCGTTCTGGGAACGTGGTGCACACTCTGGGAGTGGTGCTTATTATTCCAAGTATGGTTTGCTACACGTTCTGGGAACGTGGTACACACTCTGGGAGTGATGCGTATTATCCAAGTATGGTTCGGCATTACGTTCTGGGAACGAATGTCGGTGTTCCAGGAACACAAGGGTGTATTGGATGGACGTCCAAGATGGACTTTTAGAGGCCTCAGTTGTGGAAGGAAATCATGCATCATGCCACCTGCATTGAAAGAATTATTATGATTAACCGGGTGTGCTCATATGATTATGCATCACGATTTGCTACATGTTCACTTATGGATGTTAGTTTTATTCTCATTTGATTATGCGAATATGTATAGCTAACCCCCATGCCCTTATTAGGTGTTGATCGTGCATCTAGCTTGCACAAGAATCTGTAAAGGGAGATGACTTAGGTGCATGCAGAGTGTAGAAAGTGTGGGTTGGGAACCCGTTGTGCAGATATCGAGGATCCGACCAGAAGGATGTTTGGACAAAGGACCAGTGACCAGCTCTATAACATTTCTATTTTTAATAGAACTTATATGATACATATTTTGGAAAAAGGTATCATAAGAGGAATTCAGTTTCATGATTATACTTATTTGGTATTAATGGACTTGTTACATTTGATATATTCTGGGGGTATAATATGATGACTTTACTATGTTTCCGCAAACTCTGATTTTGTTAGTCAACCTCATTACTAATCAAGTGTTTGTGAAAAGGAATTTTCAAGGAAGGGAAAATTATTATTTTTAGATCTTTTTCCAACGATAACAAGTCCAAGTTTTCATAAACTTCTTACTTTTCTTATAAAGTAAGATGATATACAAGGAGTGTTACACAAACAATAACAATTAAACAAAATTTCTATAAAATACAAACTCTTACACATTAAGAACATTAAAATTTTCCAGAATTTATTTTCTTTTTCAAAAATTACTTTTAGTTCCTTTTCACAAATCATTTTCATTTCATTTTACTTTAAGGAAAACACTTATTTGTTTTTATTCTCAAATACACATGAAATAACAACAATTACCATACAATATAATTATATATATATAAAATTACACATGGTCCAGAATCAAAAAATAAAAATAAAATAAAAATCCATTTTAATTCTTTTATTTATTTCCATTCCCTTTTATTTTATTAAACAACAATACAATCCATATATCAAAAATACACAAATCAATCCTCAATTTCTTAATATATGTCACGGCTAATATATATACATATACCAGAAATTAATTTTTTTCCATTATTATTTACTCATTGATTATTATTCCTTAATACAAAGAAAAAAAAAACAATTAAAAGACAAGGAATAAAAACTTATTTGTTCATACAAAATTTTATATAATTCATATGATCTAAGAAATAAAATAAACCCAGAAATTAAATTATTCAAACTCATCAAAACTTTTAGCCATCTTAAGAATTAAAGAAAAGGGGAGATAAATCCCTTTAAACACCCTTTTTGTGTCCCTTTTCTCATCCTTAATTCATATGACTCAAGAACAATATCTCATATTCAACAATAACTTTAAAATGAAAAGGAAAATTTAGAACTTAACTATAGAAGAATTTCGAAGTTTTTATTCAATAATAACAACTAAACAACTTAAAAAGAGATTAAATAAATAAGTGATTTTGGTTTACCTCTACTCCTTAAGCTTAAGAAAACTTCAAGTGACAAAGCAATTCCTCCGTCCTTCCTAAGCCAATTCGTCCCTCTCTCTCTCTCTATTCTTAGAATTTTATTTTTTTCTCTTGTAAAACTATCAAGGATTGTGTGTGAAAAATGTGGGAACCAAGGCCATCTATTTATAGGTGTTGAAGATGCATTTCCCCTCAATTTTCAGAGGTGAAATTCGGCCCCCCTTACTCACCATGAGTCAGCAAAATTAATTCAGGCACATTGGAACACACTTTGCATTAATTGGGATTTTGTTGATTCCTACATTCTTTTTAATTCATGGTTTATTCTCACAAACTTCAGAATTGTTCTCTCTCCCTACCCTATTTTGGACGACACACATATATTAAAATAGGAGAGAAAATTTTTCATTGATTCCTTTTGGAGGTGCCTTCACTATTAACCAATCATATTAAACTATCATTTCAAATAAATCAGAAAACAATTAAGAAAATATTTAAATATGGACTGTGAAGCCAAATATTACTTAGATAAATATTTAAATATACCAATAAAAATATTTTATAGTCCATTAAATTATTTTATGCCCCAAAATAATTTTTCTTAATTAAAACTATCAAAATTCGATTCTTTACCTACTGTACAGTACTTTTTTTGTAAACATTAAAATAAAAATTTTATTTTTACATATGAAGATGCTACATTTTAATACGATCGTTTTGACATATCATTTGTAATTTTTCGACGTACGGTTTAAAAGATATGAATTTTCGAAATCATATTACTATATTTCCTCAAAAATCCTTTTTGTATTTTAAATATAAATATGATACCATTCAATAAAATATTTTTATACTACTAATATACTTCAAATGCATCATATAAAATTATATATATATACATTTTCCACGTTTATAAATATACTTAACTCAAACAATTAGAAATATACAATCCAATAATAAATGATTTTCTATAATAATTTCACTAGAAAATTATTATCACATAAATAATCATAAAAAATCTAATTATAATTTAAATTAAATTGGGGAAAAATTGTGGGTCTCACAATCCTCCCCAACTTAAAGATTTCTCGTCCCCGAGAAATACAAACAAAAACAAGCAAGGAAACACACAAGGTTATTCAAACATTCTCACGACTCTTCACTTGTCATTTACTTCTTTCGAGGATATATCCTTCCTTCGATGTCTTCGTTGATCACTACTCTTTTACTGGTCAGTCTTTGACGTAACGCCGCGCGGGAGTCGAATTGAGTCAAGCTCAAGGGTAGGCAACAAACAATCATTGTGTCTCAAAAATTTTGTTTGACCAGATTAGAAGCATTAAAGGTAAGTGGGAATGAATTATTTATAAGGGGTTTTGGTACTTTACGTAAGGGACTTGATGATAAGGACAGTTTGTTTTCGAATTTGGTGCCAATCCAGAAGTAATTTCTTGTATGCATATCAAAACCATAATCACCGGCTGAGTTACTGCTTATCTTCATACTACGTATGCCATACGGGTACTTGTCACTACACTTTTCTAACATAGACTCTACTTAACCTTTTGCTCCCCAACTATGATCAAGCTTATACCACCTATTACACAACCTTACATCAAAGCCCACCATAAGACTATGATTACTCCCTAACTACCCAACTTTTCACTTACTACCTTGCCTTCTTAGTACCGCTTAGGGACCGACTCTAAACCATTATTCCCAAAATTCCTAATTTTTCACACAACCGTACCATCACCTTGTCCCTTCAGCCTCCTAAAATTCATCTGTTATGCATACAAGTGTTACTTCCTTCATAACTTTATGAGGTAGGGTTCTGTTTTAGTCACGAGAATCCAAGAAAAGAACTTTGAATTTACCGAAATTAGGCATTTGGTCGAGTATTTTGATGGAATGTATTCATTAGATTTCTGACAAAAAGAAAGTCTTTTCAATTTGAAGGGGTCGAATTATCGCAGAAATGTGAAAATCAAGGTCACAACTAGATAAAAAGGCAATTGCGTTTACAAAAATTGAAAATAACGTAGGGTAATGCCTCGACTTGAACTCAATTTACCTCCGGCAGTCTTTAAAATGCCACACTTTTCCAAGAACTGATTTCCACGTTCATACCAGAATTTCTACACCTCGTACTTTAAGCACAACATTCATTGAACTCACAAAGATTTCAATATTATTGTATCATAAAAAGCAAAAAGAAGGAATAATCCTTCAACATAGCCAGTCAAGAAGCAAAAGTTAAATCCAACAAGAGAAGCAAACACACTAGTAGTGGATAACCCCACACCGTTTAAACAATTCATAACAACACTTAAAATAACGAAAAACTCCTAAGGCACAAACGTAAACACTGTCATTACTTCTTCTGATTATAGCGGAGACCCTTCCATATCCCAGCAGGCCGATTAGAACCTAATTCGCGTCTTGGCTCTGAGCAATCTTTTGAGATGTGTCCTGGTTTGTTGCAGTTAAAGCAGTTCGGGTTTTCATAAGGGCAGTTCGGTCCATAATGGTTCTTATTGCAGCGATTGCACAACGGAATTACTCCTCCCTGACCTTTTTCACCATTTCCATTACTACGAGCATTACCATTGCTGTTGTTGTTGCTTTGATGGTTATTGTTGTTGTTACGCTCATTTCAATGCCTATTCCGATTGCCACCGCTACGATTGTTGCCTCCGGCTGAATTATTTCCTCTAGTTCTATTGTCTCTTTGTCCACTTCCTTGTCCATAAGGGCCTTGATATCGGGCTCCACTGTTTCGGTTTCCATTTCCTGAGAGGTGCCTCGCAGGACCACCACTTGTAACTTGTGCAGCTGACTTCCCTGTTGAATCCTTCGACTTCAGACCACTTTCCACAATACTCCCTTTATTTACCAAGGTTGTGAACACATTTATCTCCAAAGGTGCCAAGGCTTGCTTAATCTCCGGCTTTAGACCATCCAAAAACTTTGCACACTTCGACCTCTCATTTCCAGCTTCTCCATAGTAAGGCATAAACCTTGCCAGATTCTCGAATTTGGCAGCATACTCCCCTACACTCATGCTACCTTGTTCCAATCTTAGGAATTCCAATTCCTTGGCTGTCTTCAGGTGTTCCGGAAAATACTTCACCAAAAGCCTATCTTTGAACCGATTCCAGGTTATTCCTCCAGCTTCTCCAGCTAACATTTGTCTCTCAATACGCCACCAGTCGGCCGCCTCTCCTACCATCATGTACCCAGCATAGGCAACCTTTTGTTCATCTGTGCACTGCACCATTCCCCCGAATATCCTTTCCAAACTTGCGATCCAGGCCTCTGCCTCCTCCGATGCGAAACCTCCAGTGAATTCCTTTGGATTCCTACGACAAAACTCGTCGAGTCCTCTGATTCCTTTCCCACCAGCGTTCACATTCTGATTCTGATGAAGTTGTTGATGCATAAGGTTCATGTTGTCCCTTACTCCTGCTAAGATCGCAACTGTCTGAGCCAAAACAGCAACTGGTTCCTCATTCCCTTGTCGACGTGCCATCTTGCTTCTGTTACATACGTAGGATTGGAGTCTTAGACCAAGTAAAGGGTCGTTCGAGGTAAGCATATTAGGCTATGCTCGAGCTGAAAGGGTAACTATACTATAACTACCAAACAGAGTCACACAATGAAAGCATATAAGGCTATGCTTAAGGCCACTAAGGACAACCATCGCTCTGATACCACTAAATGTAACACCCCAATTTGGACTTAGAATTTTCACTAAAAATTTGCGCCATTTTTTTATAACATTATCAAAATCAATTCAGTTTAATTCTTTTACAAAAAGGTTTGCATAAATCCAATTTGATTCGTTTGGTTTACAAAAAGGTTTTCGCGTCATAAAATTATATTTCCAAAAAGAGATGTCACTAACACTTTTCCAAAAAGATCCTTTTCGTAATGCCAAAATTATTCGATGGTTAACTTGCGGAAAACATTTAATTATTTAATGAACTTGATACATAACTAAAAAGAACTTCTTTTATTTCATTTAAATGATCCATGTTACAACTGGGGTTACATTCGGGATAGAGTAATCATGTCCTACCCATCCAAAGATGGAATACAAAACAAGACTATCCTAGACTACTAGTCTTCATCATTTCCTCCACCGCAACTGTCTGGAATATTCTTTGATTGCTGCTTCTGCTTCCTCCTCATATGTACGTCGTCTCGCGATCCTCTTTCGACTTGAGCAACCGCTACTCGAGGTAGTACCTGATCTGCCATCTGTGAACATTGTTCTCCAATGTCCACAGGAAAGGGAAATAGAGAGTAAGCACTTCCGAACGATATGATCGTCGACGGCGCGGGCTTACAATAGGGGTATAATAAGACCATACAAGCATATCATGAAAAAATATATACATCATTATTACCAATCCCTTATACGACTTTAGCTAATTATCATAGGGTCCTTCCCACCAAAGGGATAGTCTTCATGAAACCATATCCATTATATTTAATTATCTTTAGGCTCTAAGTTTCATTATCATAACCACCGGAAATTCAAGAGGGGGTACCACCACCGAGGCTCAAGGGTTTGGTAGCACACACGTTACATCTCCTCCATCATTCCAACCACATCCTAGTTCGGAAAGCAGATGGGACGCATAGGAACCCTAACCATGCTGGCATCGATGTCGAAGGGTACGCACCAACAAGTATCCAACAACCGAAGTAAAATCATTTCATCAACACAGTTTCAAAAATGCAGCGACATCTAGCCCCATTTGGGTTCCCTCTCACCATCTAAGATTTTCTCAAGGGGGCGACAGCGCTATCTCTAGTTGATCGTGCAGTTCCTTGCTACGGCATTGCCTACAACCGAAAGACAAGTCCTTGTAGTCTTGTCCCGCCTAGAGAAGCACTCGAGGCTTCTTGACGTTCACCGTCCTTGCCCTCCCCTATCGCAATCACCACTTGAAAGTACACCGGCCTCCAAGTAGTCGGTATCTTTCCTCTCCACTACTTCACTCTCAACGCGTAGGTTTTGGAGAGGGGTTCCTAAGTCTTTTAAGTCTTTTAAGTCTGTCATTAATCCTAGTTTTAGTCGACCCATTCTAAGCCTTGCTTCTAACGGGCCTCGACCTCTAAGGGAAACATCAAACAACCTTCTACAGTACAGTGGATTCCACAAGACTTAGACCACGGCACAGTCATCCACGTGGCCAGTCACTTAAAGGGGATATTTAGCAAAGTTATTTTGTGCCGCTTGCACCATCACTGTACACTACTATTGCTTCCACAATTCCACCTTATTCTTTAACTATTCTTATATTTTCATAATAGTATTTCCAAAATATGCCAAATCCTTCTCATGGAACGACCGGTCGAAAAACACAAAGAACTCTTTTCATAGGAACCACCGAACATTAATTATCTTTCCATAAGATGAACCATTATTTCCAAAATCTAATATACAATTCAAAAATATACAACATGGCATAATCAATTATCAACCGACATACAATAAATATCGAGGAATCGTGTTTTTCGTATAAACGGCGGGATACACACTCAATTGCCGTTTTACTACTCGACCGATAGATTCCTAGTTCCGACCTTTGAGATGATACGGAACGTCCTAATATTACCCTACATGCCACTATGTCTTAAGAAGGCTTCTCTCTCACCTCCACGCTTACTCTGTTTTCAACCTTTGCGTTCACAGCTCCAGCAGCTCGTTCACTTTTAATTCCTTTTATTTCTTAAATGATGAACGACATACAATCAATATCAAGCAAGTACCTTATACGGTCTATCTACGTAGGTAAAAACTAAACCCAAAGTACCAAAGTACCTTCAAACAGAAATCCTTTTTAAAGCAGAAATCCCTTTAAAAAAAGAAATCCTTTTTAAGGGCATAGCTTAAAACAATTCTTTTTAAAATCAAGAAATCCTTTTTACAAGGCATAATTAAAAACTCACTCCAATACTTTGAAGACTATTTAGAGTACATTTTCATTTCCACAAAAACCATACTATAATGCTTATATAACAACTACCACCTTCACACACTTATACATAAACAAACACTCAAACATATTTTTACATTTTGACTAACATAGATGTCCTAATTCTTATAATACTTCAAAAGACAATTCAAACATTATAAAAGCCATACATGAATTATTTTAGTCCTTATAGTTACACCTAAATTACTTAGAGCTAGAAAAGCATTCATCAATATACAAACTCTTTTATACCAGTAAAATTAACAACATGATACTCATACCCCAATATATACACACACGCACATTAATTCAAAAATCATTTTTAGAATTACTTAAATTAATTTATCAAAGTTGTACAGTACTCACATACAAACTTTAAACTCATTTTTCTCTTAAACCATAACTCTAAAAATTAATCTACTTTTTCCTATACATCACATACAAGTCCTATTATCTACTTGACATTTAAATATTATATATTCACATTCAAAACAATTCTGGACAACAAGGAAAAATAGAGTAGCATTAATTCAAGATTACCCTAAAAAGCATCTTTTTCAATTTATTACTAAAGGATACATACATTAAGGTCTAAAAGTAAGGTTAAACTAAATAAAATAATATTTTTACTTTATAAAACAATTTTGAACAGTAGCCTAATTACTTTAATAGAAATCATTCTTCACATTTTTATACAAGCACAAACAACATTTCATTTAAACACATATACAACCTTTCGTATACGTATTCTAAGATTACTTTTAAAATCTACCCTTTTAATCCTAAATACTTAACTACAAGATTATCATGAAATTTACATATTTAATCATTCAAGAACAATTCATAACATCAATGCCACACATTTCACATTTTTGGATAGCATGCATACTCAAACTTAAAAATTCATTTTCTCTTGAACAGAAAATCGAAAACACATGCCGTTTCTTTCTAAATTCTTATTACAACTTCTACTATAATAAAATGACCAAAATTAAGCTAAATAAAATATTTGCATCTTCTGTACAGCCACTGAAAAAGTTGCATTAATTCAAGAAGTTCAAGTAAAACAATCCACAACAATTATACACAATTCCTACTTATGCCAAAGACTTTAAAATAATATTATTTCTAATAAAATATTACTTTTTCATTAATTATAAATTCTGAACAGCAACTTAATATATTTTTTTTAAATCACTTTAATCAATCAAAACTACTCATTTCTATTTGTTTCTACATTATATTTGCACATACAAACTAAGTACTACCAATACTCTTACAAATAATCATTTGGGGTCTTGACTAATTAATTTTCCAGAATAAAAATTAAATTTTCAGAATTAAAATTAAATTTTCGGAATTAATCTTTTCCATAAAAACATGTAATTCATTCCATAGACATACTAAAACAATCATCAAATCAATCAGAAAAATTCAATTAACTTTATTTTTTCTCCTAAAATTCGACCAATACTTAGAAAATTAGGAAAAACATTTTTAATTCTTAAAACATCTATATAATATACTTACATTACTTTATATACTAAAAACAAGAGTTTTAAATTATTAAACAAATATAAAATAGATCTCTTTTAGAAAATAATTCACTTTTTCCAGCAACTAATATCTATAAACACATCAACCACATACTTATACAATCATTTAAACATACATGTTGTTAAAGATTTATAACAACTACCCATTTTTTTCTATTTCTTTTAAACAAAAAACTATAGATTGATTACATATCAAATAACAAACAAATTACAAAAATTATTTTAAAGAAAAGACCATAGGCCTCACGGCCTACTTATTATTTTTTATATTTCCAGAAAATTTCATTTTTGTTTATTATCTTTATTCATTGTTCTTATTTAACTTAAATCCAAACAAAAAGGAAATAACATACAATCAAACAATAACAATTAAACAAAATTTCTATAAAATACAAACTCATACACATTAAGAACATTAAAATTTTCCAGAATTTATTTTCTTTTTCAAAAATTATTTTTAGTTCCTTTTCACAAATCATTTTCATTTCATTTTACTTTAAGGAAAACACTTATTTGTTTTTATTCTCAAATACACATGAAATAACAACAATTACCATATAATATAATTATATATATATATATATATATATATAAATTACACACGGTCCAGAATTAGAAAATAAAAATAAAATAAAAATCCATTTTAATTCTTTTATTTATTTCCATTCCCTTTTATTTTATTAAACAACAATACAATCCATATATCAAAAATACACAAATCAATCCTCAATTTCTTAATATATGTCACGGCTAATATATATACATATACCAGAAATTAATTTTTTTTCCATTATTATTTACTTATTGATTATTATTCCTTAATACAAAGAAAAAAAACAATTAAAAGACAAGGAATAAAAACTTATTTGTTCATACAAAATTTTATATAATTCATATGATCTAAGAAATAAAATAAAACCAGAAATTAAATTATTCAAACTCATCAAAACTTTTAGCCATCTTAAGAATTAAAGAAAAGGGGAGATAAATCCCTTTAAACACCCTTTTTGTGTCCCTTTTCTCATCCTTAATTCATATGACTCAAGAACAATATCGCATATTCAACAATAACTTTAAAATGAAAAGGAAAATTTAGAACTTAACTATAGAAGAATTTAGAAGTTTTTATTCAATAATAACAACAAAACAACTTAAAAAGAGATCGATTAAATAAATAAGTGATTTTGGTTTACCTCTACTCCTTAAGCTTAAGAAAACTTCAAGTGACAAAGCAATTCCTCCCTCCTTCCTAAGCCAATTCGTCCCTCTCTCTCTCTATTCTTTCTTAGAATTTTATTTTTTTCTCTTGTAAAACTATCAAGGATTGTGTGTGAAAAATGTGGGAACTAAGGCCATCTATTTATAGGTGTTGAAGATGCATTTCCCCTCAATTTTCAGAGGTGAAATTCGGCCCCCCTTACTCACCATGAGTCAGCAAAATTAATTCATGCACATTGGAACACACTTTGCATTAGTTGGGATTTTGTTGATTCCTACATTCTTTTTAATTCATGGTTTATTCTCACAAACTTCAGAATTATTCTCCTCTCTCCCTACCCTATTTTGGACGGCACACATATATTAAAATAGGAGAGAAAATTTTTCATTGGTTCCTTTTGGACGTGCCTTCACTATTAACCAATCATATTAAACTATCATTTCAAATAAATCAGAAAACAATTAAGAAAATATTTAAATATGGACTGTGCAGCCAAATATTACTAAGATAAATATTTAAATATACCAATAAAAATATTTTATAATCCATTAAATTATTTTATGCCCCAAAATAATTTTTCTTAATTAAAACTATCAAAATTCGATTCTTTACCTACTGTACAGTAACTTTTTTGTAAACATTAAAATAAAAATTTTATTTTCACATATTAAAATACCACATTTTAATACGATCGTTTTGACATATCATTTGTAATTTTTCGACGTATCGTTTAAAAGATATGAATTTTCAAAGTCATATTACTATATTTCCTCAAAAATCCTTTTTGTATTTTAAATATAAATATGATACCATTCAATAAAATATTTTTATACTACTAATATACTTCAAATGCATCATATACAATTATATATATATATATATATATACATTTTCCACGTTTATATATATACTTTACTCAAACAATTAGAAATATACAATCCAATAATAAATGATTTTCTATAATAATTTCACTAGAAAAATATTATCACATAAATAATCATACAAAATCTAATTATAATTTAAATTCCTATTACTATATTTCCTCAAAAATCCTTTTTGTATTTTAAATATAAATATGATACCATTCAATAAAATATTTTTATACTACTAATATACTTCAAATGCATCATATACAATTATATATATATATATATATATATATATATATATATATATATATACATTTTCCACGTTTATATATATGGGTCTCACAGAAAGCGCACTCACCATTCCGGTGACTTCTCCCACAAAAATCGCACCTCAGAGTGGTAGATGCAATTGGCACGTTAGTCTGGCCCAGCTTCTTCATTAATGCAGCAATTTGTTGCTGCATCTGCTTGTTCTGCTGGATCAGGATCTAAGCTTGAGTATAGTCCAGATCAGAACTCTCTAAGATTCTTCGCTCTACCTGGGTCCTTAGTGTCTGGCTGTTTCTGAATGCCATGCTTTCAATAATATCTTTGGCCTCTTCAATAGTCTTCTTCCTCATCGATCCACCAGCTGCTGCATCAATCATGCTTTGGTAGAATCTGTTGAGCCCATTATAGAAAAATTGAATCTGCTGACAGACGGGCATATATGTTGGGCACTTCCTTAGCAAGCTGGTTGTAGAGCTCCCAAGCTTCATGCAATGGTTCGTCGTCCTCTTGCATGAATGAGTGAATATCCTGCCTCAGCTTCGCTTGTTTCTCAGCCGGAAGGAACTTATCTATGAATTTGCAGACAAATACTCCGCACCTGGCAAGACTCCCGGGTGCTTGGTTGTTCACCCACATTAGCGCCTCGCCCCTCAGCGAGAGAGGGAACATCCTCATTCTGATGGCCCCCTCCGTAGCACCCTCGATCTTGAAGAAATCGAGCATGCTCAGGAAGTTGGCGATATGCTCCCTAGGGTCTTGCTGCGGCGCACCACTGAAGTGATCCTGCTTGATCAGGTGGATGTAATGCGGATCGATCACGAACGCAGTCGCAATGATGGCTGGCCGGACTATGCTGGAAGCACAGAAGTCCGGGTTCACAGTTGCATATTCCGCCAAAGTCTTCCGGGAAGGAGGAGGCAGAGAGGATTCGTGAGATCCTCCTCCTTCAGCCATCTTCTAAATTTGTTCCTTCCCCTCTTGTGCTAGTTTCTTCTTCCTCTTTGCACTCAAATAGATAATGCTACCTGCAGAGCACAAAAACAACAAAAAGATTACGCAGCACCTATCTAGACAAGAACACTATAAAAAATAAATTTCACCTACAACTACTACTAAGTACCGAAAACTAATTAAAACGAATTTAATCCCCAGCAACGGCGCCAAAAACTTGTTGGACTACCGACAAGTATACCGGGTCAGCAAGTAATATAGTCAGTAAGACCAATTATCGTCCCATAGGGATTGAAAATTGTTCAATTAGTTTTCACCAAAAAGTAGTTAGAAGCGAAATCTATAGGTTTGTAATTAATTAAGATTTAGTTTAAATAAAATAAAAACAAAAATTAAATATAAGTTGTGAGCAATTTAAGAAAACGAGTTAGGAACGTGGTTTCATTGTAGGCGTTGGTTATTGATTTGGGTCCAATATATGATATTTTGAGCATGAATTAGACTCCCTTTTACTAAGGATTTGGTTTGTTTCTTTCGCAAACTTAGGACTTTTACTATAGTTTTAGGAATTTTTAGTAGATTAGGATCCTTTGAACTTTTTGATCCGTTTTGTTCATGATTTCAAGTACTTTTGGAGCTTAATTGAAGAAAATAAATATGGAATTGAAAAGAGGATGAAAAGACCTTGAAAATGGCGCAAGAACGGTGCGAAACAGCGCCGGAGCAGGTGACGCATGCCCAGGAGCCAAGGCTGGCGCGCCCAGGTGCACGCACCATGAGAGCAGCGTGCACCAGACCTGGTGCGCCCCGGCGTGGAGCCTGGGGCACCCAGGCATGCAGACTTCGTCCAGGCCCAATCTGGACACTTTCTGATCAGATTTGCTCCGATTCAATTAGGATCAGTTTTAGACTTTAATTATAGGTTTTCCCATTAGGTTTAGCAGACTTTTCAGAGGAGTTTAGAATACAAATTAGGATTAGAGAAGAGAGGTTAGAGAATCATATTGAAAGCAAGGAGGCAAGGCACAAGGATTGAAGATCAACATTGTTGGAGGGATCCACTTGATGATTGAAGATCTCTTAGGGGTAAATTCATTATTGTCTATGATTATGAGTTTTTCCCATTCTTGTATCTCTTCTCCCATTATGTGTAACTAAACCTCTTGTTAGGAATAGGGTGAATTTGTATGGATCTTAATTTGGCTTTTTATTTATGAATCAATGTTTTTCCTTTTAAATCAATTGTTTGGCTGCGTTTCAATTACAATTCATAGAATTAGCTACTTTATGTTTTGCTTTGGTAATCTGAACCTTAATTGGAAGATTAGGATTTAGATCAGGCCTTTCAACCAAACAATATAATTATTCAACTCGTAGGAATACTTTTGGGTAATTGTATAACTTTCATAAACTAAAACTCACTTAAGGGATTAAGGGGTAAAGTGTAGTAAGAAACGTAATAGCCATGAGGGGTCTAGCTTTTATTGTTTCTGAAGTGGTTGATTTATTGAAAAATAGATTTTCATAATTAATAACCTGATCTTACAACGAAACCACATTCCTAACCTTTTCCATAATTGTTTTCTTCTTGTTTTATTTTCTGTTTTTATCATTCAACTCTTCCTCTAATCGTTCTCAAAACCAATACAAGTTTCACAAAGTAATCTCAATTAGGTGAAATAAATTAGAAAAAGTTTGCAATCCCTGTGGGACGATAACTGGTCTTACTGACCCTATTACTTGCTTACCCGTTATACTTGCCGGTGACCCAACAAGTTTTTGGCGCCGTTGCCCGGGATTGAAATTCGATTCTAATTTTTTCGGTACTTATTGGTAATTACTTGTGTAACTTGAACCTTTTCATGTATAACTATTATTATAATAATGATTTAGACTGTAATAGATTTATTTCGGATCCTTTTTCTTCATGGATAGGAAGGCCCCATGGGAAATAGCTTTAGAAAAATTACAAACTACACTTAAGAAAAAAATGACTCATGTGGAGCCAATTCCTGTGGAGAAAGCTCCATGGGAAATAACTTTAGAGAAATGTATTCAAAGAACTAATGACTTTGTCGAACAAGTTAGAACCAATTTTCAGATTCAGGGTCCCAGTTCAAGGAACCTTGAAATCAAAGTTGAACATATTTCAAAGTACTTAGATGAAGAGTCACAAGCATCACCAACAATTTTTGACTCTCTTCAAAGAGAGGAAAAAGTGGTGGTGATGGATGTGACCAATGATGAAACCCTTATGGAGGAGCAAGTTGAAGAAAATGTGCATAATAAGTTTGAGGCAGTGGACTGAAATACAATAATAGAAGGTGTGAATATGGTAGAAAAATTTGATCCACCCTTTGATCGAGGCCATACCCGATCAAAATAAAAGGGGTTTAATTCTGTAGTACTAGGAAGGTGATCCTAGGTTGTTTCCCAGCGAATATCGGTCTAGGCAAAGTATCAAACACATAGTGTGCAGTAATATGGGGGGGGGGGGGTTTGTATGTATCAAATGTGAAGAACAAAACACAAAATAAAATATTAAAACTAAGAAAATCAGAAACAAAAGCGGGCAAACCCCTTTGGCTACGTACACTACTCAATCCTAGCTCACTAAAGATTGATTCCTCTCCTCTCCTATGTCCAACTCGTGACAACCAAATACTAAGCGAAAATCTAGTTGTCACTCCAAACCCTAACTTCTAATTAAGCATCAGAAACCGGAATTGGAGTTTTTACGAGTTAATACAAATTAAGCATTTATATTCATGTATTATCTCTACGAAATGGAATTAAGAAAACCACTACACATTGATAAACATGAAAATAGAGAAGAGAAAACGAAATTGCATTAATAACAAGAGCTCAAGAGTAGATAATACAGTACCAAAGGGATTAACCCTTGAAGTCTAGCCTTCCATGGCCATAAATGAAGAAAAACGAGTAGAAATGGGGAAGAACAAAACCCTAGCAGCCACCACCACTTGGGAGAGCCAAGAGAGAAGTTCTAACCTAGAGAGAGAGTGATAAATCTGAAATGGGAGTGTATGCTATGTGCTACACGAGTTTCCCTTCTTTTTAGTCACAAAATGGGCCTAAAACATGGGCCCAAGTCCTAAGAAACACTATTCTGAAAATTACAACTAAAAAGGGACCTAAATGCAAATTACAATCTTCACTTCAATACTTCAATCTTCATTTCCAAAATTCCCAAAGTGTCCTTGTGACCATTATGACCTGAAAATAGAAATAGAATTAATTAGACTAAATAACCCCAAATTAAAAATATTCGGAATATTAGCCCAATAAACTCTAAATCACTAAATCAAGCTAAACAATGTCAAATGGGCAACAAGTATCAATAATAGGAGTAAAATAATGCAAGGAATAATGGGAAATAAAATGCTCATCAAATACCCCCGCACTTATCCTTTTGCACTCTTGGGCAAAATAAAAAGATAGGACTATGAAGATCAATATGCACCAAAGTGAATCATGCAACAAGATGACTACAACTAAGAAATGCAAACCTAAGAGATTACATACTTCACATTGAATTCTAGGAAATGCAAAGAAATGGGCAACCTCAAGCACACAAAATGGTTAAGGATCAAAGAGTCAAAGCATCAGTGAACATCATCCAATTACTTCAAGTATGCAAAGAAACCAATGACATCAAGAGGATAGTCACAAAGATGATAGAAACTCACAAGGATCACTCAAAACTGTTTACACTCAAGTGTTTGGGGTTAATCATTATTTACACTCAAGGCACATCATGAAAAACAAACACAACCATAAGCTTGACAAGCCTCTAACATCAACTGTCAACACACATGCACAAAATGATCAAAAGGTCTTTTCAGGGTTGTAATGGGGCTAAGGACAAGGTAGGATAAAAATATGGGAATGTAGCTAAAACCAAGGGAATAGAGGAGCAATGGGGAATAAGTAAAAAGTAAGCAAAATCCACCCCAAAATCAACTACCACTAATTCCAATCCTCTTTGCCTCAACAACCTTTTATTCGCTTTTTTTTTTATATTTTTTTTTCCTTTTTTTTCTTTTTATTTTTGCATTTTTTTTTTGTATTTTTGTCTTCTATTTTTTTGAGAGATATACAAAAAGAAAAGAAGAAATAACAAAAATGGCATGAAGATGAAGCCATAACTACAACAACCAAAGAGGCAAAACCAAGAACTCAACCAATTGAAGCATAGAGCACACTTCTTACCTAATACCCATTCCCAAAACAATTCCAAAGCTCCAAAATTCCCTAAGGTTAGGACAATCATGGTTTTTCAGTCATAGGCTTGTAATGAGCTAAAGAACAAGGAAAGGGATAAAAAGGCTCAAAGGGGCTAGCAAAGGATACATTCATTCAAGGTAGGCTCATATGGCTAATAGCTTATTCAAGAAAGAAAGTGCCTAAATCATTTCAAAATGTGCATGAGCAATCAAGTATCAACAAGAGTCAAGTCTAGTTCTAGAGTGCAAGTAATCCAGAGTGCAATCACACATGAAGAAAATTAGGTGGCATATATAGCAATCCACCCACAATTAAGGCTCAAATCCTCACAAAAGGGACAATTCTATCACAGTGTTACTACCTCTTAATTATAAAAAGCAACTTTGCACACAGAAATGCATGAATTCAGACACAAGATACCAAGACTCTACTAAAATGAAGCAAAAACATGCAAGAAAATGCCCAAAACTAAGCAAAACCTAAAAAAAATCAAAGCAAAAATATGCAACCTAAACTACTCTCCCCCCCCCACACTTAAATCACACATTGTCCTCAATGTAAAACAACCAGAAAATCCAGACAGATATACGCGCCCGCAGATATAGACAAGTGCAATAAAAAGAGTAAGGAAGGAGAAAAGAAGACTCCTAAGTCATGGTGGGTCAATAGTGGGGTCGACCAATGAGGCCTCCTCCACAGGTGCATCATCTAAAGTAGGGGTGGTGAGGAAGGGCTTGAGTCGATGTCCATTAACTTTGAAGCTCTTGTCTGTGGACTCGCTCCTAATCTCCACAGTGCCATAAGGAAACACCTGAGTTACAATAAATGGTCCAATCCACTTGGAGCAAAGCTTTCCACTCATGAGACCAAGCCGAGAGTTGTAGAGCAACACTTTCTGGCCAACCGAGAACTCCTTTCTAGAAATTGAGCTATCATGGAGCTTTTTGGTCTTCTCCTTGTAGAACTTAGAGTTCTCATAGGCCTCCAATCGGATCTCATCCAACTCACTCAACTGAAGCTTCCTTTGCTCACCCGCCAGATCATGGTCCAAGTTGCACTGCTTCACTGCCCAGTACGCACGGTGCTCAATCTCCACAGGTAGGTGGCATGCCTTACCAAAGACAACCCGATAGGGTGACATCCCTATGGGTGCCTTGTAAGAGGTCCGATGTGCCCAAAGATCATCCTCCAGTCTTGTGCTCCAATCTTTCCTATTCGGGCGCACCATCTTCTCCAAGATCCTCTTAATCTCTCTGTTTGAAATCTCAGCTTGCCCATTGGTTTGGGGGTGATATGGTGTGGAAACTTTGTGCACAACCCCATACTTCTTGAGCAAGGCTTGCATGGATCTGTTGCAGAAGTGGGTGCCCTGATCACTGACTATGGCTCTGGGTATGCCAAACCTGCAAAATATGTGAGACCTAAAAAAGTCCACAACAACCACAGAGTCATTAGTCAGAGTGGCTTTAGCTTCCACCCATTTGGACACATAGTCCACAACAAGCAAAATATAATGAAAACCAAAAGAGACAGAAAAAGGGCCCATGAAGTCTATACCCCAGACATCAAACACCTCGCAGAACAACATAGGTTGTTGAGGCATCTGCTGTCTCCAAGAAAGTGTGCCTCCTGCTCTTTGACATTGCTCACATGAGCTACAGATGTCGCTTGCATCCTTGAAGATGGTAGGCCAATAAAATCCAGAATCCATCACCTTTCATGCTGTCCTTTGAGTCCTAAGGTAGCCTCCAACTGGTGAAGCATGGCAAAACTGGAGAACCGATTGGATCTCATGATTTGGAATACACCTGCGAATGACCTAATCACTGCAAAAACGCCACAAATAGGGGTCATCCCATACATAATACTTGGCATCGCTCTTTAATTTGTCTCTTTGAGCTTTGGATGCCAAGGTAGAAAAAACAGAAGCAACTAGATAATTAACGATGTCAGCAAACCAAGGAGTTTGGGGAGGATGGGAAACATGTAAAGATTAAAGTTGCTCATCCGGGAAGTCATCCCGAATAGGAAATGCATCCTCCTCTCTCTCTATCCTACTCAAGTGGTCTACGACAAGGTTATGCACACCACTCCGATCCTGAATCTCAAGATCAAAATCCCGGAGGAGCGACATCCACCTAATCAACCTAGGTTTGGAATCTGTCTTCTTCAAAAGATACTTCAGAGCAGCATGATTAGTGTACACTACAACCTTAGAACCAAGCAAATATGATCTAAACTTGTCAAGTGCAAAAACAATAGCCAAAAGTTCTTTTTCAGTTGTTGTGTAATTAACCTGTGTTGCATCTAAAGTCCTAAAAACATAATAAATCACATGTGCAGCTTACCAACCCTTTGGGAGAGAACTGCTCCCAAAGCATAATTTGAAGCATCAGTCATGAGCTCAAATGGGAGGGTCCAATCAGGTGGTTGGATGATGGGGGTGGTGGTAAGTGCTTTCTTCAATTCATCAAATGCCCTCTTACATTGGTCTCCAAATTCCCATGGGGCATCCTTTTGAAGCAGCTTGGATAGAGGAAGGGCAATGTTGCTAAAGTGCTGAATAAACCTGCGATAGAAACCTGCATGGCCAAGAAAAGAACGTACCTCTCGCACGCAAGAGGGGTAAGGAAAATGTGATATTACATGCAGCTTAGCAGGGTCAACTTCTATTCCCTTGTGTGAAACAATGTGCCCTAAGACTATGCCTTGTTCTACCATGAAGTGACATTTTTCAAAATTCAAGACAAGGTTAGTCTCAATGCACCTGTTAAGCACCTTAGTCAAATTATCAAGACATGCATCAAATGAGGAGCCATAAACACTAAAATCATCCATGAAGACCTCTATGCAATGCTCGAGCAAGTCAGCAAAAATACTCATCATACATCTTTGAAATGTGGCAGGAGCATTGCATAGGCCAAAAGGCAACTTCCTATATGCAAATGTGCCAAAAGGACAGGTAAATGTGGTCTTATGTTGGTCCTCTGGTGCAATGCAAATTTGAAAATAACTAGAGAAATTAAACCATCTAAGAAGCAATAATGAGATTTACCTGCCAGACGCTCCAACATCTGATCAATGAAGGGGAGAGGGAAATGATCTTTGCGAGTCGCCTGGTTAAGCTTTCTATAATCAATGCAGACTCTCCAACTGTTCTGCACTCTAGTGGGAATCAGCTCATCCTTCTCATTTTTGACAACTGTCACACCAGACTTCTTGGGGACAACTTGCACCGGGCTCACCCAAGTGCTATCTGAAATTGGGTAGATGATACCCGCTTGGAGCAGCTTGGTGACCTCTTTCTTAACTCACAACCAGTGCATATCTGAGTGCCTGTGATGCATCAACACACTAATATATGATAAAACAAGTGTGGATACCAATTTTCGTGCAAAAATTCCACCCACAACTATGTTGAATGACACTTACAGAAGCACTAAAATAGCATCAGTTATGCAGAACAGCAAAACAGCAAACAGGGCAATTTTCAATCAGTTATCAGAATGCTTATTCACACACTAACTATACTAACTACACTAACTAACTACTGTATGACCTTTGGAAAAAAACCGATATTCCCCGACAACGGCGCCAAATTTTGATCGAGGCCGTACCCGATCAAAATAAAAAGGGTTTAATTCTGTAGTACTAGGAAGGTGATCCTAGGTCGTTTCCCAGCGAATATCGGTCTAGGCAAAGTATCAAACACGTAGTGTGCAGTAAAATGGGGGGGGGGGGTTTGTATGTATCAAATGTGAAGAACAAAACACAAAATAAAATATTAAAACTAACAAAATCAGAAACAAAAGCGGGCAAACCCCTTTGGCTACGTACACTACTCAATCCTAGCTCACTGAAGATCGATTCCTCTACTCTCCTCTGTCCAACTCGTGACAACCAAATACTAAGCGAAAATCTAGTTGTCACTCCAAACCCTAACTTCTAATTAAGCATCAGAAACCAGAATTGGAGTTTTTACGAGTTAATACAAATTAAGCATTTATATTCATGTATTATCTCTACGAAATGGAATTAAGCAAACCACTACACATTGATAAACATGAAAATAGAGAAGAGAAAACGAAATTGCATTAATAACAAGAGCTCAAGAGTAGATAATACAGTACCAAAGGGATTAACCCTTGAAGTCTAGCCTTCCATGGCCATAAATGAAGAAAAACGAGTAGAAATGGGGAAGAACAAAACCCTAGCAGCCACCACCACTTGGGAGAGCCAAGAGAGAAGTTCTAACCTAGAGAGAGAGTGATAAATCTGAAATGGGAGTGTATGCTATGTGCTACACGAGTTTCCCTTCTTTTTAGTCACAAAATGGGCCTAAAACATGGGCCCAAGTCCTAAGAAACACTATTCTGAAAATTACAACTAAAAAGGGACCTAAATGCAAATTACAATCTTCACTTCAATACTTCAATCTTCATTTCCAAAATTCCCAAAGTGTCCTTGTGACAATTATGACCTGAAAATAGAAATAGAATTAATTAGACTAAATAACCCCAAATTAAACAATATTCGGAATATTAGCCCAATAAACTCTAAATCACTAAATCAAGCTAAACAATGTCAAATGGGCAACAAGTATCAATAATAGGAGTAAAATAATGCAAGGAATAATGGGAAATAAAATGCTCATCACCCTTGCATGATGAGTTTCTTGTACTAAAAAATTTGATTAAATCTATTACATGCTTGGAGAACTCAAAATTTTTCCATTATATTCAACCTCTGTGCTTTCATGAAAAATCTCAAAATCAATCTAAATCATTGTTGAACAATAGGGAACCTGAGAAGGCATTCTTCCTAACTCATGATGTTTACACCTTCATGATGGTTGGGGAGAAAGACAACTTTTCTGGGATGATGCATGGAGTAAGGAATGCACCTTTTGACCCTTGTGGGATTGAACTCATTCTTAAAACTTCCTTACTCCACCATCATCCATGCTTTGTCCCATGGGATGTGGGAATAACTTGTTATTGTTGCATCACATGGGAGTTAACCTATAGGATTTGGGATCCTAGTGGATTCTTTTTAGTTTTGTAGTAGTGTAGGTTTTGAGTTTTTAGTTAGTTACTTGAATAAAGAGTTGGAGCTTTCTATATGTAACCGCTAATGAGGTGCTTTTAGCACTATTTTTAGTTGTTCATGTGACACAGATGAATAAGTTTGGGGGATTCTCCTCCATGGTGCATCAGGAGAGAATGCTGTGCTACAAAGGGAAGTTTCCTAACTCCTTGTATTTATTTTAATTTTTATTTGTAGTTTAAGGACAAGCCAACCTCTAAGTTTGAGGGAGGGATACAAAATAAAATTTTTTCTGACTTGTATTGTTCTCCCATATTTGGTATTGGTTTGTCTCTTGGTAGAAGTAGGTAATTATTCTAGACTTAGGACTGTTTTTCTGATGATATGTGTAAATACTTAGTTTAGGATTAGACTCATTGACTTTTGATATTGATTTGATTGAGCTGTAAATATTTTTGAGATTTGTTATTTTGACAAACTTTTTAAGAATTTGTGATTAGTGAACTGACCTTTAGCCTAGTGAGATTTTGAGCCTAAACATTGAAGGGGTATGTGATTTATTGAAGTACTTTGATTTGAAACCCCTATTTCTTTCATGAGTGTGTTCACTTTGGCTTTGTGTTCTATAACTTGACCTATGACAATTTCAAGATTGATATTTGTTTGCATGCATGAAAATTACTAAGGCACTTAGGATGTGTTTTTGTGGCCTTCAGATGAATTATATTGATAATATTTCCCTTAGTTTCCCATTTTGAGCCTAATGATTTATGATTTTTCTTTGGTACCCTGCATTGATTGCATAATTTTTGTGAGTACCTTAGGAATTTTGAATGAGCAATTGAGAGGAACGATTCAAAAAGTGAAAAAATAGTACAAAGTGTTGTAAGTCTACTTCTCTTCCTTGAAAGAAAATAAATAAAAGAAATAAATAAAAAATTTGGAAAAGGAGTAGAGTAAATAAAAAAAGTGAAAAGAAAAGAAGAGTAGAATAATTGTGAGTTGAGTGTGAGTCCTCTTAGTATTCATTGCTCATTCATGATTTTAGGGAAATTTGTTTTTGCATTTTAGCCCTTAGTTTTATCTCTTCTTTCTTTTATCTCACTTGACACTTTAGCCATGGCCCCATTACAACCAAATATAAGACCTTTTGATTTGTGCATGTATTCAATACTTTCAATGGCGATTTTGGTCTATGGTCAAGCTTATGGTAACACTTAGTCATTGCATGAACTTGTGTGCTTTATTGATATATGACCCTGATACACATGAGAGATATACACTGTGAGGTTGAGAGTGTTTGTTGGCCTCTCTAGAAAGTATACTAGATCGTGCACAAGTAATACAGTAGAAGTAAGATTATCGTCCCACGAGGATTGCAAATTGTTTTTCAATAACCTCTACCATATTGTAATTACTAGTGAAATTTGAAACTACTTTTAAAATTAAAATTTGATTTGATTAATTGAAAACTAAAACTAACAACAAAGCACAAATTGAATGAGTTGAGAATAGAATGGGAAAAGCGTTAGGAATCTGGTTTCATTGCAGGACATAATTTACTAGTTTTGAATTTCTGTTTTCCTATTGAATCAACAACATTCCAGCTGTAACAATTCTTAAATTCCTCTAACAATTGTGTTTCCTATTCAATTGAAACCCTTAATCCCTTAAGAAATTACCAACCAATTAGTCATAAATTAGGAATTCTGGAATTAAATATGTTATATAATCCCCAAAAGTATCCCTACAAATTGGACAATTATAATGTTTGATTGCTATGGTCATACCCAATTCCTAATTGCCCAATTGAAGAATTAGGTTCCCAAAACATAAACGGATCCAGATTTATGTTAATAATAAAAACACAATCAAACAATTGATTCAATGAAAAACATCAATCCATAACAATTATAAGCTATTTAAGATCCATGCAAATCCACCATCTTCTTAACAAGGGTTTTAGTTACACATAATTGGGAATGAAAAACAAAGAGTAGAAGAATAACCCATCATCATAGACAATTCTGAATTACTCCGCCGATCTTCAATCTTCAACCGGATTCCTCCATTGTTGATCTCCAATATTCTTCCCCAAGCACTTTATCTCACAAGGATTGTGTAATCTCTTTCTCTAAAACTACCTAAAAACTAATTCTAAACCTAGAATAAATAGAAAATTACAAAAACTATGAGAATCCCCATCAGATATCAGCAAAACAGGCTCGATTGGGCCTGTGCGGGGTACACGCGCCTGTGCAGGGTACGCGCGCCTGTGTGCCCAGGGCCTCGCGCCTGGGCGCGCCAGGTCTGATCTAGTGCATCAATGTGGCTTATGCGCCTGGGCGTGGGGATCTCTATGCCTGGGCGTGCCAGCCTGCTTCCGACTCCGTTTCGCTCTGTTCTTGAGCCATTTTCAAGGTCCTTTCGTCCTCTTTTCTGCTCCATAATTAATTTCTTCAATTAAGCTCCAAAAAGTACCTGAAACACACCCAAAACGGATCAAAACGTTCAAGGGATAAAATTTCCTAAACTAATTAAAAACTAAACTAAATGTACCTAAAACACTTAATAAACAAGCCAAAACCAAAGCAAAAGGGAGTCAAATTAAGCCCAAAAACATCATATATTAGACCCAAATCACTCCCCCAAACTTAGCATTTTGCATGTCCCAGGCAAAAGTAAAATAAAATTCAGAAACTCAAGACTACCCTCTAAATCAAAATGTACACACCTAATCTAGGACTTCGACTCATAGACTCAAACACTTACTTTCACAAGCAATTCATACAATCGAAACCTAGTTAGAGAAACAAACTCCAAAAGAACTAATGACTAGTGAACACTCTCAACCTCACAGTCTGTATCTCTCATGTGTATCAAGGGGTATAACAATTCTCTCAAGTTCATCCAATGACAATATGTTACCATAAGCTTGACCATAGACCTAAATCTCCACTGAAATTATTGAATACATGCAAAAATCAAAAGGTCTTAATTTTGGTTGTAATGAGGCCATGACTAAAAGTGTCAGGTGGGATAAAAGAAAGAAAGGATAAAACTAAGGGCTAAAATGAAAAAACAAATTTCCCTCAAAAATCATGAATGAGCAATGAATACTAAAGAGGACTCACACTTATTCATAATCAATTTCATACTTTTTTTTCTTTTTCAATTTTTTTCCTCTCTACTCTCTTCCAAATTTCTCTTTATTTATTTTTTTTCACATTTTTTATTTCATGGAAGAAAAATAGACTCACAACACTTGGTACCATTCATTCACTTTTCTTTATTCATTCCTCTCAATTGCTCATTTATAATTCCTAAGGTACTCACAAAAATTACACAATCAATGCAGGGTACCAAAGGAAAATCATAATTCATTAGGCTCAAAATGAGCAACTAAGGGAACATGTCAATGCAAATCAGTTGAAAGCCACAAAAACACATCCTAAGTGCCTTAATCATCTTAATGCATGCAATCAATTATCAATCTCAAAATGGTCACCAGTCAAGTTCAAGAGCACAAAGCCAAAGTGAACAACACTCATGAAAGAAATAGGGGTCTCAAATCAAAATAATTTAATAATCACATACCCCTTCAGTGTTTAGGCTCAAAAACTCACAGGCTAAAGGTCATTTCACTAATCACAAATTCTCAAAAAGATTGTCAAAATAACCAGATTTCAAAAATATTTACAACTCAATCAATTAGTATCAAAAGTCAATGAGTCTAATTCCTAAACTAAGTATTTACACCTATTGATTTGGGTCTAATATATAGTGATTTGAATATGATTTAGACTCCCTTTTACTATGTGTTTAGCTTGTTTCTCAAGTATTTTGTAGGACTTTTTGTTAGTTTTTAGAAATAGTTCTTAGTTTTGAACCCTTTGAACGTTTTGATCCTTTTTGGGTATGTTTCAGGTACTTATGGAGCTTAAATGCAAAATATATTGATGGACTTGGATAGAGGATGAAAAGAGCTTCGAAATGGTCCAAGAACGGAGCAAAACGGAGTCGGGAACTAGCTTGCGCGCCTGGGGCGCGAGGTCGCGTGCGCCTGGGGCACGCGTGCATCATAGAACGCCCAATTCAGTATTTCCTTGGAGGATTCAGTCCACAATAGATTTGTAACATTAAAATTAGGTTTTATTGTAGTTGTTTTGAAGCTTTTAGAGAGGGAGATTACATAGTCTAGAGAGAGGTTTAGAAGAGGATAAGATCCAAGGATTGAGAGATCAAGGCTTCTCCATGGTAATCATGTATTATCCTTCTATTTCTTCTATTGTTCTTCATTATTTAACATGTAACTAAAACCCTTTGTTAGGAATTGGTGAATTTGTATGGATTAGTTTATGTAGTTATTGAATTAATGTTTTTCCATTTCTAAATCATGTGTTCGATTGTGATTTAATTGTTATGCATGAATCTGGCCAATTTATGTTTTGGATTTCTAATCCCCAAATTGAGAGGTTTAGGGTTTAGATAGGCCTTTCCAATCAAACAATATAATTGATCCAGGGGTAGAGATACAATTGGGTAATTATATAACTTTTATGAAATCCATTGTTCTTAACTATTATTCAATGAATTAATCACTTGAGAGATTGGGGGTTATGAATTGAATAAGAAACGGTAACTAAACATGAGAGATCTTGTAGTGTCCTAATCACTATGTTCTTAACCCTCTAAGTGCTCAAGATTATGGTAACCAGGAGCCCAAGAGAGGATCAAGTATTAATGTATGACTTATGGTATTTCTGCAGTTCCAGTTGGGAAAAGTAGGGTCTCCCTAGTCAACGTGTGTGTTCAAAGTGTCAACTTAGGGATGAGAGTACTTACCTGAAACCCTAGCTGTGATGAGCTATTTATAGGGTTTGGAGGAGGCTGATATGGGCCCTTTGGGCTCTGTATCAGAGTTGTGCTGAACCAGGATTCTGTGAGATAATATCGGATGATTATGCTTCTAGAATCTGGATAGGATCAGCTGAAGATCTCATGTCTAGGCTGTTGCGAGAATCTAGGAGAGATTTGCGGAAGGGATAAGAGGCCTCGGCGAGCTTATGTTTATCCACGAATCGACGATATGTCTCGGTCCTAGAGTCCCGAGCCTGATGGATTGGGGATCGATTGTAAGGCTCGGTTCCATCAAGTCCGAGCCTGGCCCTCTCGTATGCTCGGGCCCCAGGAGTCCGAGCGAAGGACTTTCATGACAGGTGAACCGAGTGAAATGTCTTTAGAGGAATCCTTTGGTGAGGCTCGGGTCTATATATGGTCGGCAGACCCTACAAGCCCCCCAGCTCTTAAGACTTGGAAAGTCTATGACGAGGTAACAAGTGGCTAGGGTTGTCCTTTAGCATGTCTTGGTTAGGAAGTGCATGACAACTGTTTCCAGCCTTAACCATGTAGCCTGTCCGAGGTGACGTTTTAAGTTCTTTAGGTGAGACACGTGCCCTGGGAAGTTGTGCCAAATCATTTCAAATTTCGAACTTTGAAAAAGTAACTCCAATGTCTGCCACGTCTCTCTCTGTGAGTGGCTAAGTGGGTTAATGGGCCTTAGGCCCAACCGGTGTATCATGGAAGGAGGGAAATTGAAGGGTTTTGAGGGGTATTCGAACCCTTTACATTCATTTTCCACTTCATAAACCAGAAACCACCTTCATTTTCTTATTCTAAACACATTTCTGTGCATCTCTTTCACGCATTCACGATCAACCATTGCTATCCAATTCTTCCGCAAAGATCAAGCAACAACCAAAAACAGGTAATCTTTTCTTCCTTTCTGACTCAAACAACTATTTCCGGTTCTGTCATTTCTTCTTTTTGATAGGGTTTTGCTTTTTGTGGGTTTTGCAGGGATTTGGGGTTTTAGTTCTAGGTTGGTAGTTAAAGGGTTTGGTATTAGGATTTCTCAATTATGAGGGGTTGGAGATATTGGAGGAAGGTTTACCATGAACTCTGTGAGAGATTAGGCGAAGAACCTTCCAGTGATTCTAGTTCTAGTTCCTTTGGGGGTTCTGGGGATTATGATGCTGAATCTGTTCCCTTAAAAACTGGTTACGATACTGCTAATAAAACTGTAAGTCCTCCTACCCCCCTTGTGGTAAAAGGATAAACGAGCCACTCGAGGTAGAACCTTTGACCACGGAGAACCCCACCGATTCCGCAGAGGAAAGTAGATGGTTATTAGCTTATAGGTTTGCCGAGCGTCGGGCTCAAGTTAAGACTAGCCCAGAGTGCTTTACAAGAGGGGAAGGGTTTTGGGGAAAACCTATGAGGGTAGGGGGAAAAGGTCCAGGGCTCGGCCATAGGTTTAGAATTAAAATACCTGCTTTGAAAAATGCTAACGCCGAGCCTTTTACTTTTTCCCCAGATATGGTGGAGCGCAGGTGTGAGACCCATCCCGAAGAATTCCCTTTACCACCCAACCATACGGAGTATGACGAAACTTTCGATCGAGAAGTACTCGGGACGAGGCCCTCTTTGCTTACGACAGATAGTTTGAACCATCTTCGACCTATTCTGACCCCTCCAAACGCAGATGGGAATGCCTCGGAATTTGCTTTGACGCATTTGAGTATAGATGATCGCATATGTCTCAAAGTGCCAGAAAACCAACAATTTTTCTGCTTCTACGAGGAGGTAGCCACGAAGGTCGGAATTCGCGTGCCATTTTCCACCTTCGAAATACAGGTCCTCAACCACTTAGGCATAGCCCCGAGTCAGCTACATCCGAGCGGGTGGGTCTTTGCCAGAGCATTCCAGCAATTTTGCGATGCTGAGGGTCTGGTCGCGACGTTACGAGCCATTTTTTGGATATATGCTCCTCAAGTAAACAAATTTGGTAACTCCAAAGGGCTCTGGGTGTCGCTGAAGGCTCGGAAAGAGCATGCCCTTTTTGCTAAGGTTACCGACTCTTGGAAATCCTTCAAACCTCGCTTCTTCAAGTATGAATATACGGGAACCGAGGTATGTTGGTTCATGAAGCAAATTGAAGATGAAGGAGAAGTTAAGGTTGTGCCTCAGTTCCCGCTAAGCTGGTCGGGCGATATTTATCAGAGAGGAGCCTCTTTATACCAATTTGACTATAAAGTGGATTTGAGTCGGGCCAAGAGACGTTTATGTGATCGGGTTTGGGAATATCTCCAAGAAAAAGGCCAGATTGATACGAAACAAATACTTTTGAAGATGGACAAGGGAAAAGTGGTAGCTGGGGAGTGGCTGAACCTTAGCAAATCCCATAAAGGGATTCAAGGCTCTGAGGGCATGAAGGACATTGTTGCAAAAACAGTGTGGGCGAAGAAAACTCCTGATGGCTTAAATGCAATAATTTTCCCACCTGAGGACGCACAAGTGATGGATGCTTGGCCTGCATCGGTTTGGGAAAACAACTGTTCCGCCTTGGTGAAGAGTCTTCTAAGGGGTGCGAGCATTCTTCGCTACCTCGATCAGCGTGGCGAGGATGTTTATGCTGGTGTGGCCACCGAGGGGAAGAAAAAGCGACAGGAAGCTGACGCTCGGGAGGATTATTTAAACCTCCAAGTAGAAACCTTTGAAAGAAGACTTCAAACCTTGGCTGCTGAGAATGAAGGGCTGCAAAAGGAGAAGCAAGAGGCTGAAGATGCCAAGGCTAGAGCCGAGGCTGACAAGGAGAAGGTTGAGAAAACTCTTCGAGAGGCCAATGAGGGGATGAGGAGGGTCGAGGAGGTCCTGAAGAAGGCCGAAGAGGATGCCACAGCTCTGCGAGAGGCTACAGAGAAAGCTCGGAAAGCCGAGGAGGATGCTGCAGTGGCTCGAGAGCAACTCGAGTATGCCAAGGATGAGGCCTCCGGACTCCGAGCATCTCTAGAAAAAATGAGAGCGAAAGCTCTCAAGCACAAAAGGGCAGCCCGAGAGAATCTTTATAACTGGGATCATGCAGTTGAAGATTCTTTCCTCAATACCGTCGAGCAGCTTCGCATCCTGAATCCTGGCCTCGTAACCAAAGGTGTTGACCCCAACTTCAGTGTCAAAGATGGTCGGATCGTAGGTGAGAACGGAGCCGAAATAGACATGGGTGGAAACGATCTACCTGACCATTTTGCTGAAGCGTCCGAAGAAGATGGGGCCGAGGGTGAAGAAGAAGAAGAGGATGTTGTCCGATATAGAGTAGATTTACCCTTTTGCTTTTCAACTTATGTATTTGCCCCACTAGATGGGCTTGGACCTTATGCTATAACCACTGAATATTTATAATATCCGTTTACTTTTTGCTTCTCATATTCTTTTTGTTATGAATTCAAGTGTTAAGACCTCGAAACTCCGACACTCTAGCCAAGGTGGGTTCCTCTATCCGCGATGTATAAAATGATTTTAAGACAATCACGTTTGAATCGGGAATCTTTTTAAAGTACTTGACGAGTTATAAGCTCTTGTTCGAGCTGTTTATAATCGTTCGCGTCATAAACGGTGGCTAATCGGTTATGAGGAAAAGTACGTAAATACAATGAATTCAGAAACAGAACTTTCATTTATTTGAAGCAGTAAATACAATGGGCTTGGAGTTCCACCGAGCGTACACCAATATCAAAAATAAACAGACCTATCACTTAGCAAAAGTAACAATAAAACTAAAAACAGAATTGAGATAGGGATGAAAAAACTTTAGCTGAAATACACTTTAAGCTTTGCCACATTCCAAGTGTTATTGATGAGAGAACCAGAGAGAGTTTCGAGTTTGTAGGCCCCTGTTCCCGTCTTGGAAGCTATTCGGTAGGGCCCTTCCCAGTTTTGTGCCAGTTTCCCGTCTTTAGCGTTTTTCAGGCCAATGTCGGCTCTTCTTAGGACGAGGTCACCTACTTCAAATTCTCTGGGTACTACCAAGCGATTATACCCCTTTGCTTGCATTAGCTTGGCATGTCGTTCTCGCTCGGCGGCTAGATCTCTGACTTCATCAGATAAAATGAGGTCTTCACATAGTAAAGTGTTGTTGATGGGATTTGGTTGCTGTATAGTTCGAAATGAGGGGATGATCCTTTCCATCGGGATGACCGTGTTGCAGCCGTAGGTAAGCCGATAAGGAGTTTCCCCAGTCGAGGTTTGTATTGTGGTGCGGTATGACCAAAGTACTTCATGCAGATTATCCAACCAATTTCCCTTTGCACCAATAAGCCTTTTCTTAATTCCCTGGATGATGTTTCGATTCACTAATTCCACTTGTCCATTGGTCTGAGGATGCTCAATCGAGGAAAAATAGTGCTCAATGTTTAAAGCGTTGACCAAGTCTTGGAATGCCTTTGCTGCGAACTGAGTTCCATTGTCAGTCACAGAAACTTGTGGAACTCCAAACCGAGCTATGACCTGTCTCACAAAAAACTTCTGAACCTTGGCAGACGAGATAGTTGCTAGAGGCTCGGCTTCTACCCATTTGGTAAAGTAATCAATGGCAACTACTACCCATTTCAGCTGTCCTGGTGCGGTGGGGAACTGTCCAATCAAATCCATTCCTCATTGATAGAAAGGATAGGGAGATGAAAGTGAGTGGAGTTCCTCGACCGGCTTCTGGTACACATCGCTATGGAACTGACACTTTTCGCATCTTTTCACATGATTAATTGCATCTTGCTGAAGGGTCGGCCAGTAATATCCTGCCCTTAGAATCTTTCTGGCCAATGATTTACCCCCAACATGATGGCTCCCGATTCCTTCGTGAACCTCTTCAAGTGTTTTTTTGATTCAGTGGGATCCAAACACCTGAGCATAGGGCCACTGACCCCTCAGCGAAACAAAATTCCTTCGACCAAAGCAAATTGTGACGCTTTTCTAACGAGCTTCTTAGCCTCGGTTGGATCAGTAGGCAAAGTTCCTTGTTCTAAATAGCTCATGATCGGAGCAGTCCAATTTAGATCCATCAAAACGGAGAGGACAACGCTAGGTCCGTGCACCGTTTCCTGGATCAATGTCTTGTTATTTCCGGGGCCTTTTGTTGAAGCAAGTTTTGAAAGAACGTCTGCTCGGCCATTGCTCTCCCTCGGAACATGACAGAATTCAACTTTGGCAAACTCTGAAGACAAAAACTTCACCTTCTCAAGGTACTTTTGGAGGATGGGTTCTTTGGCTTGATAATCCCCTTTGACTTGAGAGACCACCAACTGAGAAACACTGAAAATCTTGACTTCTCGGGCCCCTACCTCCTTTGCCATCCTGAGACTAGCCATTACAACTTCGTATTCTGCCGTTTGAAGTAGGAAATTCAAACTTCAGAGAATACTCAAGGGTAACACCATCGGAGTTTTCCAAGATTATCCCAGCACCTGCCCCAAGCTTATTGCTCGATCCATCAACGTAAATGCTCCAGTCCAAGTTTGAGCTCGTCAGTGGCTCAGTAAACTCGGTGAGGAAATCAGCTAGAACCTGAGACTTCATTGCCTTCCTCGGTTCAAAAGTGATGTCGAACTCGGAAAGTTCAATGGCCCAAGTTACCATCCTTCCTGCTAAGTCGGGTTTCTGGAGAATCTGGCGGATAGGTTGAGCTGTTCTGACCTTAATGTGATGACTCTGGAAGTACTGACGCAGTCTTCTGGCCGTGATGACCAAACAGAAAGCCAATTTTTCCACCTTATGGTATCTCAGTTCTGGTCCTTGAAGCGCTCGGCTAACAAAATAAATGGGAGATTCCTTGCCTGATTCTTCTCGAACTAAAACTGAACTGACAACTGAATCACCCACTGACAAGTACAAGAACAGAGTCTCTCTAATTACAGGGCTAGATAGGATCGGGGGGATGCCAGATATTGCTTAAGGTCAGTGAAGGCCTTTTCGCATGCATCGTTCCACTCAAACGCCTTCTCTTTTTCCTTTCTCAACAATTGGTACCATGGTAGGGCCTTCCGAGCTGATTGAGATAAGAATCTGGAAAGAGCTGCTACCCAACCTGCCAACTGCTGTACACCCTTAATGTCAGATGGACTCTTCATCTCGAGGATAGCTCGGCATTTCTTAGGGTTCACTTCGATTCCTCGTTCAATGAGCATAAATCCGAGGAATGATCCAGTGGGAACCCCAAAGGTGCATTTTTTCGGATTCAGCCTCATATCGTATTGCCGAATTCTGTCAAGAATGATCCTCAAGTCCTTGGCATGGTCTTCTTCCTTCAAACTCTTGGCAATCATGTCATCGATGTACACTTCCATTCTGGGCCCAATAAGTGAGCCGAACACTTTATTCATCATTCGCTGGTAAGTTGCCCCAGCGTTCTTGAGTCCGAAGGGCATGACATTATAACAGTACGTAGCGTTTTTAGTCACAAAGGAAGTTTTCACCTGATCCGGAGGATACATCGGAATCTGATTGTAGCCAGAATAAGCGTCCATGAAGGATAATCTCTAGTATCCTGCCGAGCTGTCTACTAATTTGTCTATTCAAGGAAGTGGATATTGGTCTTTGGGGAAAACCTTGTTCAGGTCTGTATAATCCACGCACATTCTCCACTTTCCATTAGATTTTTTGACCAGTACGGGATTAGCCTGCCAATCGGTGTATACCACTTCCCTGATGAACCCAGCTTCAAGTAGCTCGGCAACCTTTTCCTCTGTGGCTTGAGCTTTTTCGGTCCCGGCCCGCCTCTTCTTCTGACAAACTGGTTTAGCGCCAGGATAGACACTTAATTTGTGGAAGATGAAATTCGGGTCAATCCCTAGCATGTCTGCCGAGGTCCAGGCGAATAGATCTTTGTTCTCAATGAGCAGTTCTGTCAACTCTTTCTCAACTTCCTCAGCAAGACCAACACCAATCTTGACACACCGGGATGGATCGGAGCCCAAGATTATCTTCTTAAAATCCCCCTGAGGGGTTGGCCTGGTTTCTTCATCCTCCCTTACATCAAGATCTGCCAGATTAACATTTCCCTTATTTAGTGGTTCTTGCATAATTTTTTCATCTTCAATCTTCAGTTTACCCAGGCTGATATTGTAGCACTTCCGAGCTAGCTCTTGTTCAGAACGCACCGTGACCACCTTGTCGTTAGATCCTGGGAATTTCATAGATAGGTGGACAGTTGAAACAACGATGCCAAAAGACTGGAGTGCAGTACGACCGAGGATGGCATTGTATGCCGACGGAGCCTGGACAACCAGAAACTTTACTATCTCTGTTTGAGCGGATGGTTGTTCCCCTAGGGTGACTGGGAGGTGGATATGGCCTAGGGGAACAATCGAATGGCCCGTAAAGCCAATCAAACTTCCTTCGAACGAAGTTAGATTAGACCTTTTCAGCTTCAGTGCTTCAAACAAATCCAAGAACATAATATCTGCTGAGCTTCCCTGATCAACAAGAATCCTCTTTACTTCATAATTACCGAGCCGAGCTGTAACTACCATGGGATCGTTGTGGTCTTTGATTATGTCAGCAAAGTCCTCGTCACTGAAGCTGATGACGATATTCTTCTTTTTAGGCTTTTGAATTGGTCGACTGGCAACAGAAAGAACTTGACCCGCATACTTCTTTCGGTCACCTCTTTTCTCCCCTCCACCTGCGAATCCTCCAGCAATGGTGTTGATCAAAAAACCCTCTCGACCCCTATCATGTTCGGACTGTAGGGTAGAAGCTCCTCCCGCGGGTGGTGAGGGGCTCCTATTTCTTTGTTTCTGCTCGGGTTTGGGTGGGGACTGGCTTTTTCTCTTAGCACGCTTCCGCATTGCTTCGCCAATGTACTGTTGAAATTTTCCGTCCCTCACCATTTCTTCAATCAAGTCTTTTAACATGGTGCACTGGTCAGTGGTGTGTCCCCATCCACCATGATGGTCACAATACTTGGTCTTATCTTTCTGAGCACCTTTTCTCAAAGCTGGAGGCCTAGTAATATTGTGCATCTCGGTGTGCATAGTCTCGCGAAGGATTTGACTCCTTGGTACTGTAAGCTGAGTATACTCGTCATATTTGCCTTTTGGAGGCAGTTTTTCTCCTCTTTCTTTCTCTCTTTTATCCTTCCTCCCTCTACCATCTCGAAACCGATCGTTTTGCCGAGGACGTTGCTCTTGACGCTCTTCCTTACCACGCGCCGCAGTACTGATTCTGTGAAATTCTTCCAAATTTACAAACTTCCTGGACCTTTCCCTGAACTCGGCCATATCCTTGGGTGGTTCCTGTAAGTTCCATGATGAATGTTTTGATAATGACAAAGTGTTTTGAACAAGCTATCATGTGATGATCAAGTTCAAGTTCAACAAGCAACAACAAACATCAAGTGAAGAAGAGAGAACAAGCTCATGAAGACTTAAGTTTGAGTGTAATTGTTTTTGTTTTATCTTTTGCCTCTCAAGCTTCATAGGTTTTCATTTGGGTAGTTTGTTTAGAGGGTAGTGAATCTCATTCATAAGTCATGATTTAATCATAATTTGAGTTTTTACTTAACCTAGAATCAATAGGTGGCTTAAAGGTTTTAAAGGAAAGGTTGGGTTTTGAGAAAACAAGTTTTAAACAAGTGCAGTAGCAATCTACTCGAGTAAATCAAGAGTTAATCGAGTAGTACTCGAGTATGCTGCAATTTACTCGAGTAAACACTGCTGAACTGATTTTTAAAATACGATTTTCACTTCTCAAAATCAGTTTTCAAGTGCCATAACTTTTGGGTATTCTATAAAAACCTTTTCCTAACCTTTGTGATCATAACCCATCATTTTGATATTCATTTTACAAAGAATCAAGCCACTCTATTCTCTCAATTTTAAAAGATCAAAGCTTTTCTATTTTCATATTCTTTGATCAAGAACCTTTGAATCTCTTGTGTGATTTGTCATAGCTATTGATTGAGATTCATTAGGATTGTTATGTGTATTCATTGAGTTGTAATCTTTGCAATAAGGCAAGCCACTACAACAAACAAGAAGCCTTGGTGTGTCGATTATCATCAAGCAACGTTCATTGAAGAAGAAGAAGTCTTGGTTGTGAATCAAGCAAGGAGAAGCCTTGGTGTGTGGATTATCATCAAGCAATTGAAGACTTGTTGTGTCGATTATCAACAAGGGGTAGAGGTTAGATTAGAGAGAAGATCAATAGGATTACAAGGCAAGGGTGTCGGTTATCTCTTGTAGGCTAGCAAGAAGGGAGTCTTGTGAGGCATTTACTTGTAATTTGAGAACTCTAATTCCTCATAGTGAAGAATCTCTCTTGGTTGAAGAGGGGATTGGATGTAGCTTTCAAGCGGGTGAAAGTGAACCAGGATAAATCGTTGTGTCGTATCTCTAAACCCTTACTCTTTATATTCAAGTCATTTGATTGCGTTTTTGATTGAAAACCTAGAAAGATTGATTTTCATAATTGATTGAATTGAATCTTTAATTGTTCAAATTGATAAAGGGAAAATCATTTTCATAACTAGGTTAATCAATAAGAATATAGGTGTTAATCATCTCCGTTGAATCTCTGATCTTTCATGTGAATTGATTGATTTTCATATGCGAATGAAAACTTGATTTTTCTGGTTTCTGTCAGATATACTCGAGTAAACGAGTCTTTAATCGAGTACTACTCGAGTATTCTGAAATCTACTCGAGTAAACCTGAGAGTTTTTTGGAAAAAATATTTTGTTTTAATTGTTTCGATTTGTTTCGTTCGAAAATCTTTCAAGGTATCTTGTACACCTATTCAACCCCCCCTTCTAGGTGTATTCCTAGGGTTCCTTTGTCTCTCCAACCACCAATTGAGGTTTCCTCAATTGGTATCAGAGCTCGATCGAAAGACACGAGCATAAGATCTTTTTCGTAAAGATCCTTTAAGAAAATCGCAATGGGATTCGTACCCTTTGGTGGTGAAGGTGCTTCAATAAGTCGTCCTCCATTGTTTACCGGAGAAGGCTATGCATATTGGAAAGTTAGAATGAAAATCTTTATCCAAGCCATAGATAGTGAAATTTGGAAAGTAGTTGAAAAAGGTCCTCATATCCCCTCTAGTTTAGTTGAAGGTGTAGAACAATTGATCCCCGAGGATAAGTGGAAGGATGATGATAGAAAGAAAGTTCAATATGATTATAAAGCAAAGAATATCATCACATCCGCTTTATCCTATGTCGAGTTCTTTAGAGTTTCTCAATGTTCTAGTGCTAAGGAAATGTGGGACACTTTACAAGTGACTCATGAAGGAACTAGTGAGGTTAGGAGAGCTAGATTGAATGCTTTAATGCGTGATTATGAATTGTTTCAAATGCTTCCAAATGAATCTATAAATGATATGCAAAAGCTTTTTACTCACATTATAAATCATTTACTTGCTCTTGGTAAGACTTTCTTACAAGGTGAACTTTCTAACAAAGTGTTGAGATGTTTAGACAGGAATTGGCAACCAAAAGTAACGGCTATCGTTGAATCTAAAGATTTGGATGCTATGGATCTAGCAACACTTTTCGGAAAGCTTCAAGAACATGAAATGGAGCTTGGACGCTTGAATATCAATGAAGAGTTGGATAAAAACAAAGAAAGAAAGGGACTTGCTCTTAAAGTCAAGAGTAGATCTTACAAAAAGAAAGAGAGTTCCGATGATAATGATAGTGAAGATTCCGATTCGGATGTTGATGAAAAAGACATGAAACTTTTGCTAAGGAAGTTTGACAAGTTTCTAAGGAGAAAAGGATGGTTGAACAAGGATAAAAGTAAAGAGAAGGATTCCCCACACTACAAGACCAAAACTTCAAGAGAAGGTGTAGTTTGCCATGAATGTGGAAAGCCTGGTCATCTCAAGTACTCATGCTCTAAGTATCTCAAGAAAAAGGAGAAAGACAAGAAAAATTCTAAATCTAAAAGAGCATACATAGTTTGGGATAGTGATGTAGAAGAGAAGAAAAGCACATCGAGTAGTTCTTCGGATAATGAAGAAGCCGCTTGTCTCAACTTGTTAACTCTAGTAGATGATGAAGAACAAACTTCAAATGATGAATCAAGTTATCAAAGCGAGGATAGCAATGTAAGTCATACTAAATCCGAAATTTCTTCTAAATATGAATTGTTATATAATGCTTATGAAGAAATGCATGAACAACTTGAAAAACTAGCTTTGAAAAACATTGAAAGAAATAAGCTCATTTTGAAACATCAAAAAGAGATTTTAGATCTTCAAAAACAAGTTGATGAGCTTAATCTTGAAAATGAAACTCTTGATCTTATATATGCTAGTTCTTCTTGTGATTGTGCTAGTAGAGTGAATATTGTGGTTGATTGTGAGAAGTGCAAGTTGCTTAAAGATGAAAATGCTATTTTGAAAAATAAGCTTGCAAGTTTCACAAGTTGTGATATTAAATTGCGCACATTGTTAAATTTTCAAAGAGAAAATTCAAACAAGTTTGGTTTGGGTTATACTAATGCTAAGAGTAAATCTCATAGAAATATTGTTGATTTTTCTAAAGTTGATTTTTCAAATGCACCAACATGTTTCTATTGTGGTACTCATGGACATACTTCAAATGTGTGTTATATTAAAGTGCATGGTATACCTAAAGAAGATTTTGTTTGGATGAAAAAGGGTGAAAGTCCCTACACTAACAAAAATGGATCCAAAACCATTTGGATACCAAAAAGCAAAGCATGATTGTTTTTTAGGTATGATTGAAGAGCAAAGAGAGCTTACAATTGTTATTCATATTTGCATCTTCAATTGGAATCAAAAGAAGTCCTACAATATGGTACAAATGTTATGGTTAGTTTGTGAACTTCATATGGTATCTTCTCAATTGGTATTACATTTCTAAATGTTTAATTAAATCATTTGGTATCTTTGAGTAGATTCATAGATGGTTATCATGATATAGTGACATGCTTTGGTTGTTATTAAAGAAATATCACAATTGGTATCAAATATTTGTTGATATATGTACTTCTTTACAATTGATATCTTCTTTGTTAAGTGATATTATGATATTTTAGTTCTCAATTGGTATCATATTACATTGTTATATTCTCTTTCCAATTGATATCACATTGCAAAGTATAGTTCTATTGTATTTGTTTAATTGGTATCAATGTTGTAAAGAAATGATCATTGATTTCTTACCTTGGCTTAGATGTTATATTTCAATTGGTATATATTACTTTTTGATAATGCCAAAGGGGGAGAAATATGATGTTTTGAATTGAATGGAATGTTTCTCAAAGGGGAGAAATGTTTGTTGGAGAAATAATATGATTGTTAGATGTTTGTTTGGAGAAAGGTTGTTTTTATGTAGGTTGAGCTAAGTTGTTGAAGATAGGGGGAGAATCAAGCTTCTATCAATTGGATTCAAATGTCAAAAGCATTTATTGAGGGGGAGCAAGAGTCTCACCAAGTGATCAAATTGTTAAAGCATCAACAACTTCAAAGAACTTTTGGAGAACTTCAAAACATGGTTTGTCATTTTCAAAAAGGGGGAGATTGTAAGTTCCATGATGAATGTTTTGATAATGACAAAGTGTTTTGAACAAGCTATCATGTGATGATCAAGTTCAAGTTCAACAAGCAACAACAAACATCAAGTGAAGAAGAAAGAACAAGCTCAGGAAGACTTAACTTTGAGTGTAATTGTTTTTGTTTTATCTTTTGCCTCTCAAGCTTCATAGGTTTTCATTTGGGTAGTTTGTTTAGAGGGTAGTGAATCTCATTCATAAGTCATGATTTAATCATAATTTGAGTTTTTACTTAACCTAGAATCAATAGGTGGCTTAAAGGTTTTAAAGGAAAGGTTGGGTTTTGAGAAAACAAGTTTTAAACAAGTGCAGTAGCAATCTACTCAAGTAAATCAAGAGTTAATCGAGTAGTACTCGAGTATGCTGCAATTTACTCGAGTAAACACTGCTGAACTGATTTTTAAAATACGATTTTCACTTCTCAAAATCAGTTTTCAAGTGCCATAACTTTTGGGTATTCTATAAAAACCTTTTCCTAACCTTTGTGATCATAACCCATCATTTTGATATTCATTTTACAAAGAATCAAGCCACTCTATTCTCTCTCAATTTTAAAAGATCAAAGCTTTTCTATTTTCATATTCTTTGATCAAGAACCTTTGAATCTCTTGTGTGATTTGTCATAGCTATTAATTGAGATTCATTAGGATTTTTATGTGTATTCATTGAGTTGTAATCTTTGCAATAAGGCAAGCCACTACAACAAACAAGAAGCCTTGGTGTGTCGATTATCATCAAGCAACGTTCATTGAAGAAGAAGAAGTCTTGGTTGTGAATCAAGCAAGGAGAAGCCTTGGTGTGTGGATTATCATCAAGCAATTGAAGACTTGTTGTGTCGATTATCAACAAGGGGTAGAGGTTAGATTAGAGAGAAGATCAATAGGATTACAAGGCAAGGGTGTCGGTTATCTCTTGTAGGCTAGCAAGAAGGGAGTCTTGTGAGGCATTTACTTGTAATTTGAGAACTCTAATTCCTCATAGTGAAGAATCTCTCTTGGTTGAAGAGGGGACTGGATGTAGCTTTCAAGCGGGTGAAAGTGAACCAGGATAAATCGCTGTGTCGTATCTCTAAACCCTTACTCTTTATATTCAAGTCATTTGATTGCGTTCTTGATTGAAAACCTAGAAAGATTGATTTTCATAATTGATTGAATTGAATCTTTAATTGTTCAAATTGATAAAGGGAAAATCATTTTCATAACTAGGTTAATCAATAAGAATATAGGTGTTAATCATCTCCGTTGAATCTCTGATCTTTCATGTGAATTGATTGATTTTCGTATGTGAATGAAAACTTGATTTTTCTGGTTTCTGTCAGATATACTCGAGTAAACGAGTCTTTAATCGAGTACTACTCGAGTATTCTGAAATCTACTCGAGTAAACCTGAGAGTTTTTTGGAAAAAATATTTTGTTTTAATTGTTTCGATTTGTTTCGTTCGAAAATCTTTCAAGGTATCTTGTACACCTATTCAACCCCCCCTTCTAGGTGTATTCCTAGGGTTCCTTTGTCTCTCCAACCACCAATTGCGGTTTCCTCAGTTCCCCTATCAAACAATCCTTAAAATCTCCATCTCGTAACCCTTGAGTAAGCAAGAGAACAGATACTCCAGATTGTAAACCCGATATGCCACTAGCCTCTTGTTGATACCGAGCTAAGTATTCTCGTAGAGACTCGTCTGGTCTCTGTGCAACTCCAGCTAATGAATGATCGGATTTTGGCTGTGACATACTGGCAGTGTACCTATTCAAGAACGTTCTTCTGAGTTCAGCCCAAGAATGAATTGAATTTGCAGGTAGGGAGTTGAACCACCGTAAGGGCGCCGAGCCCAAAGTCATTGAGAAAGCGCGGCATTTCATGAAGTCCCCTCCTCCATAAAACATCATGGAGGATTCGTAAGCCGCAATATGGTCCATCGGATCGGTTGTCCCGGTATAACGAGGAATATTTTGATGTCCTACATAAGTCTGCGGGGTTTGGTATGCCATGATTTCTGCTGTGAAAGGATGGCCAGGATGAGGTTCCCCGAAAATACGCTCGTGAACCACGTTCGGGTTTAGAGGTGGGGGAGGAGGATGTTAGAATTATTGATAGGATTGGCAGTCGACACCCAAGAGGGGGGGTGAATTGGGTGTTTATGAAAACATTGGAAAATATTCGAATTAAATCATTTTCAATGAAATAGATAAACTTTGCAGCGGAAAACTCTTAAAAACGATGAAAACGATTATGCAAGCGGAAGCAAACAATAATAACAACGATTAATATTACGCGCGAAGATAAGAAACACTATAACAACGAAAGGTCTAACGCGCGTTGATTAATTTAAAATAATTAAATTAATATATATTATATTTACGTTGCGAAGGAGATAATTAACACAATAAAAATATGCGCAACAATAAATAAAAGAGATAAGGGATAGAAGAGATTGCACCGGAGATTTTATCCTGGTTCGGCAAACCCAGCCTACTCCAGTCCCCAAGCGACCCGCTTGAGCTTTTCACTAAACCAAGACGCCACGCGTCCCCAAGTACAACCAGAGTGTCCCGCAAGCTACTAGGAACCTCCTTTCGCCAGGGACCTCAATAAACCAGATAGCCTAACTACTAGGTGCCCCACCGTTCGTCTAGCACTACCCACACAGCAAGGTTCCTCACCCTACAACCACGAATGTCGCACGTTCGCACTAGGAGATTCACTCACTAGTCACTAAGGGTCACACACCCCTTACACAAATGGTTACGGTATGAGTTGGGTACAACAACTATGATGCACTCTTCTTAGTGCTGATACAACAATATAGGCTTCTAACAAAGTTGTGTTCTAAATAACACTGATACAACAATAAAGCTCTAGTGGTGCTGAATTTAAATTACAAGAACTATGGCCAATACAAGGTTTTCTTCTCAAATGGATATCAACAATAAAACCAGAGAATTCGAGAAGGAGAAGAAGAAGAAGCGCTCAGAAGAAAAACGATTGGAGAGAGCAAAAATGAAATTGATTCAAAACCATTTTAAAGACACAAATAACACATGTTTAAAATCAAAAACAAATCTTAAAGATTTAAGAAATAAAAATAAAGATTTGAAAATATTTGAAATTCAAATTTTGAATTTGAAAATAGAATCAGAATCAAATCAAAAACGATTTTGGAAATAAATCAAATTTAAAATAAGAATGAAATCAAATCCGGAAATATTCAAAATTGATTTTCTGAAATCAAATAAGTAAAATAATATTTTTGAAATCAAAATCAAATCAAATAGATTTAAGGAATAAAATAAAAGTGAATAAAATCAATTTTGAAATCAGAAACAAATAAAATAGATTTAAGAGATAAATCGAAGATTTGATTCTTAAAAACAAATAAGGAAATATTTCAAAATAATATTCAAATTCGAATTTTGAAAATAAATCAGAATCAATTATGTAAAAACAAATCTGGAAATAAATCAAAATGATTCTGACACGTTTTTCAATAAAAACTGAAGTAATCGATTACTTTATGAAGGTAATCGATTATTCCTTCAAAAATAGAAATTCTTAAATACATTTGAAAAACAAGTAATCGATTAGTCCAATAGTGGTTAATCGATTACATCACTTCTGTTAATATATGATGCAACTCATTTAATCGATTACTACTCATCAAATAATCGATTACTGAGTCTCTGATCATTATGTGATGCAACATATGTAATCAATTACTACACAGCATGTAATCGATTATTGTGCCTCTGGAAAATATATGATGCAACAATTCTAATCGATTACTTGAACAAGGTAATCGATTACTCTCATAAGAAAGTAATGGATTAGCAAAGTTCACTTAATCGATTACAACCTCTCTGATTTTTCTATGATGCAACAAAGTTAATCGATTAACTCTAGCAAGTAATCGATTACTCTCTCTTGCATACATAAAAATATTCAGAGTTTTGTAACAACAGTTATTTTCACACAAACTCAGATAAAAATAGATTTTCACTAAAACTCTTTTTGAAATTAAAAACATTTTTCATAAACTAAGTTAAAAACAGATTTTCATGAAAACACATTTTGAAATTAAAACATTTTTCATAAAAAGTTCTTTTCTTCTCCTTAACATGAAAAACTAATTTTGGCCATTAGACACTTGTAATAAAAATTCATTACCTTACAAATTTCCTATGGGTCAGGCTATACTAAACTTGAACATGAAGCTTGAGCCTTGACTTTAGCCTTGAAGCTTGATGCTTGAACTTGATGCAGCTTGATGCTTGAAACTTTGAATCTTGTTTGTAATCATCAAAACATTATCTTCTAGAATCCTTCTAGCATTACTCTTTACGTCCTTTGGGGCAAGCTTGACTTCCAACAGAGGAAGGTTGCCTGGGTTGCCGGAAGCCACGCGAGGGCTTTGCTCGGCTGCTCTTGCCATGCTCTGCTGCTGAAGAGCAGCAATAGCCTGATTCTGTTTCTCAATCAAGGAAGTCTGAGTTCTTCAAATTTCCATGATTGACTCTTCTCGCCTTTGAGCCGAAGAGGTAGTCATGTAAGACCTGCCCTCAGTTTCAGTGGAACGTGGACCGCCTTGAAGCATTCCAAAGTGGCCCCTCGTCAAGTGAGGTATTTCTCTTTGGGATCTATCGGCTCGAGAATGGTCATGACGAGCGGAACGTTCTACTCGACGGGCCCCATTAGTTCGTGATCCAGAAAGGGCCCTCCGAGATAGTGTGGTCCAGAATCTGCAGTATCACGCCACTCTGAAGCATGACCATCAGGAACAGTGTGAGATCGTCCTCCGCCGCCTTCAATAAGGGGAGGGACATTAGCCTGCGCTTGAAGCGGATTTTCAGGAGGAACTAGAGGGGGAGGGTTAACAGGAGGAGCCTGATTGCCGCCTGGGGGCCCTCCCGGAGCGATCCTGTCCGTGATATTTCCTCTTCCGTTTTTGGGTGGCCTCCCACGAAGGCGACGGCGGAGATCTCCTTCATTAGCGTTGTTGTTTGCCATGAAAACAGTGGATGTGGAAATACTAGTTATTCGTTTCCCACAGACGACGCCAATGTAGTGTCCTAATCACTATGTCCTTAACCCTCTAAGCGCTCAAGATTATGGTAACCAGGAGCCCAAGAGAGGATCAAGTATTAATGTATGACTTCTGCAGTTCCAGTTGGGAAAAGCAGGGTCTCCCTAATCAACGTGTGTGTGCAAAGTGTCAACTTAGGGATGAGAGTACTTACCTGAAACCCTAGATATGATGAGCTATTTATAGGGTTTGGAGGAGGCTGATATGGGTCCTTTGGGCCATTGTATCAGAGTTGTGCGGAACCAGGATTCTATGAGATAATATCGGATGATTATGCTTCTAGAATATGGATAGTATCAGCTGAAGATCTCATGTCTAGGCTATTGCGAGAATCCAGGAGAGATTTGCGAAAGGGATAAGAGGCCTCGGCGAGCCTAATTTTATCCACGAACCGACGATATGTCTCGGTCCTAGAGTCCCGAGCCTGATGGATTGGGGACCGATTGTAAGGCTGGGTTCCATCAAGTCCGAGCCTGGCCCTCTCGTATGCTCGGGTCCCAGGAGTCCGAGCGAAGGACTTTCATGACAGGTGAACCGAGTGAAATGTCTTTAGAGGAATCCTTTGATGAGGCTCGGGTCTATATATGGTCGGCAGACCCTACAGATCTGATAGTTACTAATTTAGGGATTTGTTCATGATTTAGGGGAAAACAATAATTCATAATTAGATAAACAAAACATACATTGAAACCACGTTCCTAACAATCCTTCTCTACCTGCTCACAACTTCTTTTAATTTTCAGCATTTAATTAGTTTTAGTTTTTAATCTCAAATCTATTTTAATCAAATCTGAATTTTAATTATAGGATTTACTTTTAGTTGCATAAAGGTAAAAGTAGATTGAACATTCTCACAAACTCCCTGTGGGACGATATCTGGTCTTCATGAGACTATATTACACGTTGACCCAGTGATTTGGGTCCAATATATTGTGATTTGAATATGATTTAGACTCCCTTTTACTATGTGTTTAGCTTGTTTCTTAAGTATTTTATAGGACTTTTTGTTAGTTTTTAGAAATAGTTAGTAGTTGTGAATCCTTTGAACGTTTTGATCCTTTTTGGGTATGTTTCAGGTACTTTTGGAGCTTAAATGGAAAATATGTTGATGGACTTGGATAGAGGATGAAAAGAGCTTCGAAACGGTCCAAGAACGGAGCAAAACGGAGTCGGGAACTAGCTCGAGCGCCTGGGGCACGAGGACGGGTGCGCCTGGGGCACCCTGATTAAAGCAAATAATTTCCATCAGAGTTTGCGCGCCTGGGGCGTGAGGTCGCGTGCGCCTGGGGCGCGCGTTCATCAGAGAAGGCCTAATTCAGTATTTCCTTGGAGGATTCAGTCCACAATAGATTGGTAACATTAAAATTAGGTTTTATAGTAGTTGTTCTGAAGCTTTTAGAGAGGGAGATTACATAGTTTAGAGAGAGGTTTAGAAGAGGAGGAGATCAAAGGATTGAGAGATCAAGGCTTCTCCATGGTAATCATGTATTATCCTTCTATTTCTTCTCTTGTTCTTCATTGTTTATCATGTAACTAAAACCCTTTGTTAGGAATTGGTGGATTTGTATGGATTAGTTTATGTAGTTATTGAATTCGTGTTTTTCCGTTTCTAAATCATGTGTTTGATTGTGATTTAATTGTTATGCATGAATCTGACCAATTTATGTTTTGGACTTCTAATCCCCAAATTGAGAGGTTTAGGGTTTAGATAGGCCTTTCCAATCAAACAATATAATTGATCCAGGGGTAGAGATACAATTGGGTAATTATATAACTTCTATGAAATCCATTGTTCTTAACTATTATTCAATGAATTAATTACTTGAGAGATTGAGGGTTATGAAATTGAATAAGAAAAGGTAACTAAACATGAGAGATCTGATAGTTACTAAATTAGGGATTTGTTCATGATTTAGGGGAAGACAATAATTCATAATTAGATAGACGAAACATACAATGAAACCACGTTCCTAACAATCCTTCTCTACCTGCTCACAACTCTCTTTAATTTTCAGCATTAGTTTTAGTTTTAGTTTTAGTTGTTAATTTCATTTCAAATCAATTTTTAATTAAATCTGAATTTTAGTTATAGGATTCACTTTTAGTTGCATTAAGGTAAAAGTAGATTGAACATTCTCACAAACTCCCTGTGGGACGATATCTGGTCTTCCTGAGACTATATTACACGTTGACCCAGTACACTTGCTGGCATCTCAACAAGTTTTTGGCGCCGTTACCGGGGAGTTTAGAATTGTTCGATTTATTTTTGGTACTTAGTGTAGTTATTCGTATATTCTATTTTTCTTTTTATTTTTATTTTTCTATTGATCTTAATTGTAATGTATAATAATGACTTGTGAAGAGTTGAATTGTGAAGAGTTGAATTTTTTTGACTTTGTTTTGGCTTCACATCCTCTTACTTATGATGCAAATACCTCGATTTATGAGATTGAGAAATTATATTTCAAAGAGTATAAGAAATTTGTTGCAGAGGAATTGGTACAAGAGTTCTCCATTAAGGAAGACTTAAGTACTAATCTCTCTGAAAATTTTGAAGAAAAAGAAAGTAAGGTGCATCATGAGGTAGAAAAGGTGAAACAAAACAAAACAGAAGAGGGAAGGATAATAGTAGAGAATTTTGACTCATCCTTGCGTGCTGAATTTTCTGAACTTAAAATTTGTGTCAAATCCCTTGCATGTTTGGATGATTCAAAATTTTTCAATTATGTTCGACCCTTGAGTTTGCATGACGTTTTTCCAAATCATCAACATAAGTCATTGTTGTACCATGGGATGAATAAAGATCCTAAAAATTTTGTTTTCCTTGTTCATGAAATTTACACCTTCATGAATGAAAAGGCAAATTTTCTAAGATGATGCATGATGTAAGGATTGTACCTTTCGACCCTGGTTGGTTTAAATTTATTTTTAAAATTTCCTTATTTCATCATCATCCCTGCTCATTCCCATGGGACATGAGGGTAACTTGTTATTCCTATATCACATGGGAGTTGAGCCATAGAATTTGGGATCCTGGTGGATTTTTTTTTGTAATTACGTAGTATTGTAGGTTTTGTTCATTTTTTTTATTTAGTGAATAAGGAGTTGGGATTTTCTATAAGTAACTACTAATGAGGTGCTTTCTAGCACTACTCTTAGTTGTTCATGTGATACAGGTAAATAAGTTTGGAGGAATTCCTCCATGTGCATCAATAGAAAAAGCTGTGTAACAAAGGTAAGTTCCTAACTCCATTTATTAGTTGATTTTAGTTTAGGAGCATAGTTTTTAGTGTTCGTTTTTTTTTTTAAAATAAAACAATAAATAAATAAATAAAAATAAAAATAGAGGTACGGACCTCGTGCGCCCCAGGCGCAAGCGGTCGCGCGCCTCAGGCGCGCCGGGCTGTGAAAGACCCTGTTTGGGGGAATTTCACTCCTACTTGATTCTCCTTAGCTTCCAACTTCCCATTCTAGCCCCTGTACCTCACCAAAAATAATTTCCTGCTTTCTTAGGTAGTTTTAATTTTTATTTTGTAGTGTAGGCTAGATTAGTTTGCTTGAGGACAAGCCAACATCTAAGTTTGGGGAAGTATATACAAAACAAAAATTTTCAGATCTGAATTTTCCTCCCATATTGGTATTGGTTTGTGTCCCTAGCAAGAGTAGGTAATTTTTCTAACCTTAGGACTTTTTCTCTGATGATGCATGTATATACTTAGTTAGGATTAGACTCATTGGCTTTTGACTCTGTTTGATTGAGCTGTAAATACTGTTGTGAACTGGTTATTTTGACAAATGCTTTCAGAACTTGTGATTAGTGAACTGACTTTAGCCTGTGAGATTTTGAGCCTATTGATGGGGTATGTGATTATTGATTTATTCTAATTTTGAGACCCCTATTCTTTCTTGAGTGTGTTCACTTTGGTATTGTTGTTCTAGAACTTGACCTGTGACCATTTCAAGATTGATTTTTGTTTGCATTCATGAATATGATTAAGGCACTTAGGATGTGTTTTTGAGGCCTTCAGATGTTTTGCATTGATACCTTTTCCCTTAGTTGCCCACTTTGAGCCTAATGATATTATATGATTTTTCTTTGGTACCCTGCATTGATTGCATTGTTCTTTGTGAGTACCTTAGGAATTTTGGATGAGCAATTAAGTGGAATGTGATGCAAAAGAAAAGAAAAAAAAGGTAAAGTGTTATGTGCCTAGTTCTCTTCCAATGAAAAAAAATTGAAAAAGAATGAAAATTATGAAAAGGAAGAGAGTAGAGGAATTGAAAAGTGAAAAGTGAAGAAGAATAAAAGTTGTGACTGAGTTGAGTTTCATTGTGATATACTTAGTGCTCATTCATGATTCTGGGGGAATTTTCCTTTGCATTTAGCCCTTAGTTTTATCCCTTCTTTCTTATATCCCACCTAACACTTTAGCCTGGCCCCATTACAACAAAAAATAAGACCTTTTGATTTGTGCATACTTTCAATAATTCCAGTGGCGATTTTGGTCTATGGTCAAGCATATGGTAACACTTTGTCATTGTTGAACTTGTGTGCATTATTGAAATATGACCCTGATACACTTGAGAGAGATACACTGAGAGGTTGAGAGTGTTCACTAGTCTTGAGTTCTGATTGGGTTTGTTACTCTAACTAGTTTGTAATTGTGTAAATAGCTTGTGATAATATGTGTTGGAGTCTTGAGTCGAAGTCTTAGATGAGGTGTGTATATGTTGACTTGGGAAGTTAATCTTTTGTTTAGAAGGTTATTTTACTTTTTCCTGGGACATGCAAAATGCTAAGTTTAAGGGAGTGATTTGGGTCCAATATATAGTGATTTGAATATGATTTAGACTCCCTTTTACTATGTGTTTAGCTTGTTTCTCAAGTATTTTGTAGGACTTTTTGTTAGTTTTTAGAAATAGTTAGTAGTTGTGAATCCTTTGAACGTTTTGATCCTTTTTGGGTATGTTTCAGGTACTTTTGGAGCTTAAATGGAAAATATGTTGATGGACTTGGATAGAGGATGAAAAGAGCTTCGAAACGGTCCAAGAACGAAACAAAACAGAGTCGGGAACTAGCTCGCGCGCCTTGTAACACCCCTAATTTTCGTCTCCCGAATAATAGGAAATTAATAATAAAAAGTTTTATTATTAATTTATATAATTTTTCTAAGTTTATGTTTTGTATTTAATTAGCCTTAAATATAAAAATAAGTGGAAATATTTTTATATGGCAAATAAATGCAAAGTATAAGGAAATTGCATTTTGGTCCCTGGATGAGGACTAAAAGGCAATATTAGAAAGGTTCTTGGAGGGAAAGATTCAAAAATAATAATTTTTAAAATTTGAACTGATCTAACCGGTTAGTAATGCCCTGTAACCGGTTAGACGATGAACTCAGAAACTGGTTTAGTGGATTTTGATGAGTAATCACTCGAATTACTCCGTAATCGCCACGATTACTGCATGGATTTAGTGGCAACACACACGTCGCCCTGCATGGAGGTCTAATTTGTCTATAAATAGGTGGATTTCTGATGGATTAGGGGTTGCTCATCTGAATTCTTGTTGAAGAGGTTGAGTTAGGGTTCCAAAATCGTGAGGGCAAATTCTCATTCATCTCTGAATTTTGTTGAGCGAGTGATACACATTCACAAAGCTCATATCAAGGGCTTTGTGTTGATATAGAGTTTGTGAGCTGAGAGTCTTTGTGTGAGGAGAAATCGTCAATTGAAGTGAAGGTTGGGAAAACTGAGTTCAGAATTTTCTGATTCTGGAAGCTGTGTTGGAACCGTGATTTTGAGTAGCTCAGGTAATCTCTAGGCCTCAAATCTTTCTCATTCGTCAGTGCATGTTGCCTAGAACAATCTCTAATTATTTTCCCCAATTTCTTTGGCCAAATTCCATGTCAATTTTGGTGGTTTCTGGACCCTGTTGCTGGAAAACCGAATCTGAGTGCAGACTTGGGGAAATTGCGAGAGTTTGTGGTTTCTTTTCAAATCCAGTGAAAATCTTCATCAAGATCGTCTTAGAGGTATTGGAGAAGTCTATACTATACTAGATTTAGACTAAAAATTAAATGATTTAGGATTTGAGTTCACAAAACTCAAAAGGGCATTATGTGTTTTTAAGCACAAAGGCTTGGAGGCCAATTTCTTGCTCACTGTGGTTTTGAGCAACTTTAAATTGATGCATGCAAGCTATATAAATGCTGAATTCTGTGTTTGAGTGCTTGATTTAAGTTTTGTTGTGTTAAATTGTGTTTATGTGGATTTTCATGCAATTTAATACAATAAACTTGATGCATGCAATATGAATGTGTTTCTGGGTGTAAACATGTTTATTTTAAGGCATATGAACTTGGTGTATACTGAAATTTGGTTAGATTTGAGAAAGGAAGAAAATGAGTTGTTAAAACTCTTGTTTTAACGGTCTGACTGCATAATCTAACCGGTTACACGATTTTCGTAACCGGTTAGACACTGCAGATTTTCAAAGAAAAATCAATAAATAGTTTTTACTCAAATCTAAGCCTTAATTTCAATACACAAGGTCTGAATATGGGTTGTGATAATGTCAATAAATTCAGATTGGAAAGATTATAATTTATGCCTTAAATTGATGGAATAATTTCAAGAGAAATTATGTTCATTGGAAAAGGATATGTGATTTGGACTTTTGAATGATGAAACAATGGTTTTTGAGGTATAAAACAATGTTAAATGTGTTTTGGATTGGGTAGAGAATTCAAGAAAAAAGGGTTTTTCTGAATTGCAATGGTAAACAGTTCAGGTCTGTAATTCTAACCGGTTAGCCTGAAACTGTAACCGGTTAGTACCTGAATATGAAAAATAAAAAGTTAAGTTTTAAAGACCATTGAAGTTGTATTACTCAATCTGGGTTTTAAAAGGCATGTTTTGAGAAAAATTTAAGGGGGAATTTTATGCCAAATGTTGTACCTCAAATAAATCATTCAAAAGTAGAAATTGGAATATTTCTAAATCACATTAATTAATGTAAAGATAAAACCAAACCTGATGTTGTGCATACATATAGACTGGAAGTCTGGTTGGTAGGATCGTTATCATATTCTGGGAATATGAGGAGGGTACTCCGGGAGTACCAAAGTATAACCTACTTGATGACACATTATAGATATGTGGCCAGTGTCCGGGACCTGGTTTTTATGCGTTCTGGGAACGTGGCGTTCTGGGAACGTGGTGCACACTCCGGGAGTGATGCTTTTTATCCAAGTATGGTTCGGCATTATGTTCTGGGAACTAATGTCGGTGTTCCGGGAACACAATGGTGTATTGGATGGACGTCCAAGATGGACATTTAGAGGCCTCAGTTGTGGATAGAAAATCATACATCATGCCACTTGCATTATAAGAGTTATAATGTTGAAAAATTGGTGTGCTCATATGTATTTGCATTATGATCTGTCCATGATATATTTGTGATTGTAATTTTAGTCTTTATCCATTATGTATATGTGTATACTTACTCCCTGTGCCCTGTTTAGGTGATGGCCAGATACCTAGCCTGCATCGAGATACGCCCTATCCCTAGCAGTATATGGACGTATGAGGAGCACCGTGCCACCTTTGAGGGGGAGGTTGAGATTACTCTCTACCACCCTAACCCTCTGGTGCGGGTGCGACCTCGGCGATTTAGGGTTCCATTAGTCTATACTATGCATGTTCCACCTTTTTACACTTATAGAGGACCACCCCCGGCTCGACCTATGCGTCGTTTCCATAGTTTTCGTTTTAGAGCTGCCACTCGTTCCCATCCTTCATCCCATAGAGTTGTCACTGAGGAGACTCCTTCTCCTGGTCCGACTGAGTATGATAGGACTGCTTCTGCGGATCCTAGACCCAGTGGTGGGGTCTCTACACCGTCGGGCGAGGTCGAGGAGGACCCTGTGGAGGATGAGAGCGAGGAGGAGGTGCATGTTGAGCCGACTATTTCCGCTAGAGGTGGACCCGCTGGTTCATAGGAGCCTGCATAGCATAGGTGTTTTGGATCCTAGATCCTAGGGATAGAGCTGTGGAGGATCTGAGGAGCTGTTGAGGACATGGAAGACTTGCTCTGGGACGTCTGCTTTTGGACTTTGTTATATATTGTATATATTGAGAGGTCTTAGAGTGAGCTTTTATTTTAGTGCAGCTGGTCTGTATATGTCTTATCAAAACTTGCTATCTCGAATTTTTATCACTTGCTACTGTACTGATGGGGTTTTATTTGATGGTATGATCTATATATATATGATGTTTATTTTCCTCAGCAGTGCCCCATAAGTACTATTTTTCTTCCGCGAACTTTGATTTCAGTTTGTAAAGATTTCGGCGAAACGTATATATTTTATATACTCAAATCTGACTCTAGAGGCAAATCATATGTTTAAATAATAACTGCTAAGGTTTCCTATAAATAAGGGCGTGCTTCCTCGAGAGTCTTTTTCAAATCTAAGATAATACTAAGCCGAATTCATGAAACGGTTTATGTCAAAAAGAGGTTTTGATTAAGCAAGTAATAATATTAAAAAGGAAAAATTTTCTAGTCCTAATTTTGATAGCAAGTAGTAAACTATTTGGAAATATTAATTATTTTCATGTTAAAAAGAGAGCGTCACACCCTTTGGTGGTATCAGAGCATTGGTCCTGTTCCTCATGGCCCCGCAGATGCAGCTAAGTATGATATTCAATATTGATTGAATATGTTTGAGTAAGTTAGTGGTAACAATTATGTCTTAAAGACCTTTTTAGTAACCCAAAGCCCATAGTGCAGGTCTTTCTATGGCAACCCGGAATCGAAATATTACTAACGAAATGTTAGAACGAATCACAACCGTGCTGGAGGGTATGCAGCAGCAGCAGAGGCATCAATCATCTCAGGAGAGAGCTGGTAACCCATTTGCTGGCAACATGGCGAATCATGATGCTAAGACTCTGTCGGAGTTCAGGAAGTGCAATCCACCAAGATTTGAGGGAGGATATAGACCTGATGAGGCGAACAAGTGGTTGTACGAGATCAATAAGATCTTCCGAACTCTAGAGTGTTCTGATGAACAGAAGGTGACCTATGTAGTTTACATGCTTCATGGGGAAGCTGAAAACTGGTGGGATCACATGGTCCAATTGCTGAATTTTGAAAGGAGGGCAATCAACTGGGGAGTATTTATGGAGAAATTTCTTAATAAATATTTTCCAGAAGATTTGCGGAGGAAAAAGGAAGTGGAATTCATGCAATTGAAGCAGGGGGATATGTAGGGGAGTATGCTGCCAGATTCGAGGAACTGATGAAATACTCTCCCTATTACTTGAATAACCCTGATGAAAGAAGTAAGTGTGTGAAGTTTGAAGGTGGGCTACGGCCGGAGCTGAAGTCTATCTTCAGTTATCAAAGGATTCAGAGTTTCCCTGCACTGGTGGACATGTGCAGAATGTATGAGGATGATAAGAAGGCAGAATTGATAGGAGGTCAAGTGAAGGGGGTTGGACAGAACTATGGACCCCAAAGGAAGAAGAAGTTTGACCATCGGAATAATGGTCCATATTCTAAGAACAAAGGGAAAGGCAAGGCAGTGATGGATAACCGGAACAAGCCTTGCGATAATGCTCCTTATTGCGAGAAGTGCAAGCGTTATCATCATGGTCAGTTTTGTTGGTCCACATGAGGATGTTTCAAGTGTGGGAAGCAAGGTCACTTTACCCGTGAATGTAAGGAATCTGCAAAGGGAGATGCAAAGGGATCTACTGGAAAGCCTGTGGTACAAGGACGGGTGTTTACCCTGAGTGGTAGTGAAGCAACCCAAACCCCGAATCTCGTTCAAGGTAATTTTCTGCTCAATAATCAACCTTGCAAAATCATGTTTGATTCTGGAGCTACACATTCTTTTGTTTCCCCTGAATGTGTGAGTAGGCTGAATCTTATTGTTTTTGATTCACCCTGCTATCTCAGTATAGATACCCCTACGGGAATACCGATCTACACCACTAAAGTCTGTTTAGGGTGTAATGTAGAAGTTATGGGTCGTTCATCCCAGGTAGATTTGGTTTGTCTTCCTAACTTACAATTGGATGTGATCTTGGTAATGGATTGGTTGATGAAGAACCAAGTGATCATCAATTGTGAGGAAAAGACAATTCAATATAAGACCCTTGAACCGGAGGGTTATATGTGTTTATTCTCGGCCTCTGGAGAAGAAGAGTCGATGTCGATCGAAGAAATTCCAGTAGTGAAGGAATTTCCGTAAGTATTTCCTGAGGAGATACCAGGATTACCTCCGAAGCGAGAGATAGAGTTTGGGATCGATTTAGTCCCTGGAGCTGGTCCCATCTCTATTGCTCCTTATAGGATGGCACCACCAGAAAAGGCAGAAATGAAGAAGCAAATCGAGGAGCTGTTGCAGAAACAGATGATCAGGCCAAGCGTTTCACCTTGGGGAGCTCCATTATTGTTCGTAAAGAAGAAAGATGGAAGTATGAGGATGTGTGTGGATTAGAGACAGCTGAATAAGGTCACTATTAAGAATAAGTATCCTTTGCCAAGGATTGATGACCTTATGGATCAAGTGAGGGGAGCCGCAGTATTCTCCAAGATTGATCTGAGATCGGGTTATCATCAGATCAGGATAAAGGAGGAGGATGTACCCAAGACTGCATTTCGATCGCGATACGGTCATTATGAGTATGTTGTGATGCCGTTCGGATTGACAAATGCACCTGCTATTTTCATGGATTATATGAACTGGATCTTTAGACCATATTTGGATTTGTTTGTGGTGGTATTCATTGACGATATTTTGGTCTATTCTAAAAATCCGGAAGAACATGAAACGCATCTCAGGATTGTGTTAAAGGTCCTGAAGGAGAAGCAATTATATGCCAAACTTACGAAGTGTGAGTTTTGGTTGAATGAAGTGAAGTTTATGGGGCATGTAATCTCTAAGGAGGGAATTGCGGTGGATCTAGCAAAGGTAAGTTCAGTACTAAGTTGGGAACAGCCTAAGACGGTGACAGAGGTGAGAAGTTTCTTAGGACTGGCTGGATACTATCGTCGATTCATAGAAGGATTTTCTAAGATTGCATTGCCTTTGACCAAGTTGACTCGGAAGGATCAACCTTTGTGTGGGACGATCGATGCGAAGTTAGTTTCCGGGAGTTGAAGGAAAGGTTAACATCGTCTCCTGTGTTAATCTTACCTGATCCTCACAAGAGCTTTGAAGTTTACTGTGATGCATCTAAGCAAGGACTGGGTTGTGTATTGATGCAAGAAGGAAGAGTAGTGGCGTATGCATCGAGGCAATTGAAGAATCATGAGGTGAATTACCCGACACACGATTTAGAATTGGCTGCGATCGTGTTTGCCTTAAAGATATGGAGACATCATCTCTATGGCACTACATTCCAAGTATTTAGTGACCATAAGAGTTTGAAATATATGTTCGACCAGAAAGAGTTGAACATGAGACAAAGGAGATGGATGTAGTTTTTGAAGGATTATGATTTTAAACTCCATTATCATCCGGGTAAAGCGAATGTGGTTGCAGACGCGTTGAGTCGGAAAGCAATCCACGTTAGTGCGATGATGGTCAAGGAAGCAGCATTGATTGAAGAATTCAGAGACTTGAGCTTGTTGATGCAAGTGGAGCCATCAAGTATCAAGTTGGGGACGTTGCAGATCACAAACGAGTTCTTGGAAAGAATTCGGGAGTTGCAACGAGCAGATGAAGAGTTGATGGAAAAGATGAGACTAGGTTCGGAAGGAAAGGAACCTGATTTCAAGATAGGGCAGGATGGAATCCTTCGTTTCAGGACAAGGATTTGTGTACCAAGAGATCAAGAAGTTAGAAGACTAATTCTTGATGAGGCCCATAAGAGTCGGATGAGTATGCATCCCGGATCGACCAAAATGTATCAGGATTTGAAGAAGATATTTTGGTGCTCGGGATTGAAAAGAGATGTGGCAGAATATGTGGCGGCGTGCTTGATTTGTCAGAAATCGAAGGTAGAACATCAGAAACCGGGAGGACAGTTGCAACCTCTGAGGATTCCCCAGTGGAAGTGGGATAGTATCTCAATGGATTTTGTGTCTGGTTTGCCGAGAACAGCAGCAAATCATGATGCAATCTGGGTGGTTGTGGATAGGTTAACAAAGTCGGCGCATTTTATTTCGATAAATATGCGTTATTCCTTGAACAAGCTTACCCAGATCTATATCAAGGAGGTAGTTCGTCTTCACGGAGTGCCTTCGAGCATTGTATCAGACCGAGATCCGAGATTTTCGTCGCAATTCTGGAAGAGTTTGCATGATGCTATGGGAACAAGGTTGAAATTGAGTTCTGCGTATCATCCACAGACGGATGGCCAGACGGAGAGAACAATTCAATCTTTGGAAGATGTGTTGCGAGCGTGTGCACTTGAAGAACAAGGGAGCTGGGATCAAGTGTTACCTCTTGCAGAATTCACATACAACAATAGCTACCATGCGAGCATTGGAATGGCACCGTTCGAGGCGTTGTACGGAAGGAAGTGTCAAACCCCGCTATGTTGGTTCCAAGTGGGGGAGAACTTGATGGTTGGACCAGAAATAATACAACAGACATCTGAAAAGATCGAGATGGTTCAGACTAAGATGAAAGCAGCTCAGAGTCGACAGAAGAGTTATGCGGATAAGAGGAGAAAACCATTAGAGTTTTCTGAGGGCGATCACGTGTTACTTCGGGTGGTTCCGATGAAAGGAATTAGTAGAGCTTTGAGAACCCGAAAGCTTTCGCCTAAGTGTATAGGTCCATATCAGATTCTTAAGAGAGTTGGTCCTGTTGCTTATCAACTGGCTTTACCACCCTCTTTATCCAATTTGCATAACGTCTTTCACGTTTCGCAATTGAAAAAGTATGTTCATGATCCATCTGTTGTTCTAAAACTCCAACCTGATGACCTAACTCTGAGAGAAAACTTGACCTTTAAGACCAGCAAGTGTACTGGGTCAACGTGTAATATAGTCTCAGGAAGACCAGATATCGTCCCACAGGGAGTTTGTGAGAATGTTCAATCTACTTTTACCTTAATGCAACTAAAAGGGAATCCTATAACTAAAATTCAGATTTAATTAAAAATTGATTTGAATTGAAATTAACAACTAAAACTAAAACTAATGCTGAAAATTAAAAGAAGTTGTGAGCAGGTAGAGAAGGATTGTTAGGAACGTGGTTTCATTGTATGTTTCGTCTATCTAATTATGAATTATTGTCTTCCCCTAAATCATGAACAAATCCCTAATTTAGTAACTATCAGATCTCTCATGTTTAGTTACCTTTTCTTATTCAATTTCATAACCCTCAATCTCTCAAGTAATTAATTCATTGAATAATAGTTAAGAACAATGGATTTCATAAAAGTTATATAATTACCCAATTGTATCTCTACCCCTGGATCAATTATATTGTTTGATTGGAAAGGCCTATCTAAACCCTAAACCTCTCAATTTGGGGATTAGAAATCCAAAACATAAATTGGCCAGATTCATGCATAACAATTAAATCACAATCAAACACATGATTTAGAAACGGAAAAACACGAATTCAATAACTACATAAACTAATCTATACAAATTCACCAATTCCTAACAAAGGGTTTTAGTTACATGTTAAATAATGAAGAACAAGAGACAAAATAGAAGAGGAATCCATTATCATAGACAATAAGGATTAACTACAAGAGAGATCTTCAATTCTTCAATCTCCAATCTTCTCCCTTCCAAAGCTCTCTCTAAATTAAGTAATCTCCCTCTCTAAACTATTCTAAAACTCTGAAAAACCAAGTATTTAATGCCTAAAACAAACCCTAATTGAGTCGCAATTGAATCCCCATCAAAATGCATCAAACCCGGCTCAAAACGGGTCTGTCTGCTGATCGCGCGCCTGGGGCGCATCCGTCCTCGCGCCTGGGGCGCGCACGGGTACTGCACAATTTCAGCACGCGCGCCCAGGACTGTTTTGGGCGCTACGGACTGATCCGGACTCCGTTTTACTCCGTTCTTGGACCGTTTCGAAGCTCTTTTCATCCTCTATCAGAGTCCATCAACATATTTTCCATTTAAGCTCCAAAAGTACCTGAAACATACCCAAAAAGGATCAAAACGTTCAAAGGATTCACAACTACTAACTATTTCTAAAAACTAACAAAAAGTCCTACAAAATACTTGAGAAACAAGCTAAACACATAGTAAAAGGGAGTCTAAATCATATTCAAATCACTATATATTGGACCTAAATTACTCCCCCAAACTTAGCATTTTGCATGTCCCAGGCAAAAGTAAAATAACCTTCTAAACAAAAGACTAACTTCCCAAGTCAATATATACACACCTCATCTAAGACTTCGACTCAAGACTCCAACACATATTATCACAAGCTATTTACACAATTACAAACTAGTTAGACTAACAAACCCAATCAGAACTCAAGACTAGTGAACACTCTCAACCTCTCAGTGTATCTCTCTCAAGTGTAACAGGGTCATATTTCAATAATGCACACAAGTTCAACAATGACAAAGTGTTACCATATGCTTGACCATAGACCAAAATCGCCACTGGAATTATTGAAAGTATGCACAAATCAAAAGGTCTTATTTTTGGTTGTAATGGGGCCAGGCTAAAGTGTTAGGTGGGATATAAGAAAGAAGGGATAAAACTAAGGGCTAAATGCAAAGCAAAATTCCCCCAGAATCATGAATGAGCACTAAGTATATCACAATGAAACTCAACTCAATCACAACTTTTATTCTTCTTCACTTTTCACTTTTCGATTCCTCTACTCTCTTCCTTTTCATAATTTTCATTCTTTTTCAATTTTCTTTTTTTTCATTGGAAGAGAAGTAGGCACATAACACTTTACTTTCTTTTTTTCTTTTCTTTTCTTTTGTATCACATTCCACTTAATTGCTCATCCAAAATTCCTAAGGTACTCACAAAGAACAATGCAATCAATGCAAGGTACCAAAGAAAAATCATATAATATCATTAGGCTCAAAGTGGACAACTAAGGGAAAAGGTATCAATGCAAAACATCTGAAGGCCTCAAAAATATATCCTAAGTGCCTTAATCATCTTCATGCATGCAAACAAAAATCAATCTTGAAATGGTCACAGGTCAAGTTCTAGAACAACAATACCAAAGTGAACACACTCATGAAAGAATAAGGGTCTCAATATCAGAATATTTCAATAATCACATACCCCATCAATAGGCTCAAAAGCTCACAGGCTAAAGTCAGTTCACTAATCACAAGTTCTGAAAGCATTTGTCAAAATAACCAGTTCACAACAGTATTTACAGCTCAATCAAACAGAGTCAAAAGCCAATGAGTCTAATCCTAAACTAAGTATATACATGCATCATCAGAGAAAAAGTCCTAAGGTTGGAAAAATTACCTACTCTTGCTAGGGACACAAACCAATACCAATATGGGAGAAAAAATTCAGATCTGAAAAAAAAATTTATTTTGTATATCCTCCCCCAAACTTAGATGTTGGCTTGTCCTCAAGCAAACTAATCTAGCCTAAAACTACAAAATAAAAATGCAAAACTACCTAAGAAAGCAGGACAATATTTTTGGTAAGGTACAAGGGCTAGAATGGGAAGTTGGAAACTAAGGAGAATCAAGTAGGAGTGAAATTCCCCCAAACAGGGTCTTTCACAGCCCGGCGCGCCTGAGGCGCGCGACCGCATGCGCCTGGGGCGGACGAGGTCTGTACCTCTATTTTTTTTAAAAAAAAAAACGAACACTAAAAACTATGCTCCTAAACTAAAATCAACTAATAAATGGAGTTAGGAGCTTACCTTTGTTACACAGCTTTTTCTATTGATGCACATGGAGGAATTCCTCCAAACTTATATACCTGTGTCACATGAACAACTAAGAGTAGTGCTAGAAAGCACCTCATTAGTAGTTACTTATAGAAAATTCCAACTCCTTATTCACTAAATAAAAAAAATAAACAAAACCCACAATACTACATAATTAAAAAAAAATCCACCAGGATCCCAAATTCTTTGGCTCAACTCCCATGTGATATAGGAATAACAAGTTACCCCCATGTCCCATGGGAATGAGCAGGGATGATGATGAAATAAGGAAATTTTAAAAATAAATTTAAACCCACCAGGGTCAAAAGGTGCATTCCTTACATCATGCATCATCTTAGAAAATTTGCCTTTTTCCCCATTCATGAAGGTGTAAATTTCATGAACAAGAAAAACAAAATTTTTAGGATCTTTATTCATCCCATGGTACAACAATGACTTATGTTGATGATTTGGAAAAACGTCATGCAAACTCAAGGATCGAACATAATTGAAAAATTTTGAATCATCCAAACATGCTAGGGATTTAACACAAATTTTAAGTTCAGAAAATTCAGCACACAAGGATGAGTCAAAATTCTCTACTATTATCATTCCCTCTTCTGTTTTGTTTTGATTCACCTCTTCTACCTCATGATGCACCTTACTTTCTTTTTTTTCTTCAAAATTTTCAGAGAGATTAGTACTTAAGTCTTCCTTAATGGAGAACTCTTGTACCAATTCCTCTACAACAAATTTCTTATACTCTTTGAAATATAATTTCTCAATCTCATAAATCTAGGTATTTGCATCATAAGTAAGAAGATGTGAAGCAAAACTAAGTCAAAAAAATTCAACTCTTCACAATTCAACTCTTCACAAGTCATTATTATACATTACAATTAAGATCAATAGAAAAATAAAAATAAAAAGAAAAATAGAATTTACTAATAACTACACTAAGTACCAAAAATAAATTGAACAATTCTAAACTCCCCGGCAACGGCGCCAAAAACTTGTTGAGATGCCAGCAAGTGTACTGGGTCAACGTGTAATATAGTCTCAGGAAGACCAGATATCGTCCCACAGGGAGTTTGTGAGAATGTTCAATATATTTTTACCTTAATGAAACTAGAAGCGAATCCTATAACTAAAATTCAGATTTAATTCAAAATTGATTTGAATTGAAATTAACAACTAAAACTAAAACTAATGCTGAAAATTAAAAGAAGTTGTGAGCAGGTAGAGAAGGATTGTTAGGAACGGGGTTTCATTGTATGTTTCGTCTATCTAATTATAAATTATTGTTTTCCCCTAAATCATGAACAAATCCCTAAATTAGTAACTATCAGATCTCTCATGTTTAGTTACCGTTTCTTGCTCAATTCATAACCCCGAATCTCTCAAGTGATTAATTCATTTAATAATAATTAAGAATAATGGATTTAAATAAAAGTTATATAATTACCCAATTGTATCTCTTCCCCTGGATTAATTATATTGTTTGATTGGAAAGACCTATCTAAACCCTAAATTTCTCAATTTGGGGATTAGAAATCCAAAACATAAATTGGCCAGATTCAATCATATCAATTAAATCACAATCAAACACATGATTTAGAAACGGAAAAACACTAATTCAATAACTACATAAACTAATCCATACAAATTTATCAATTCCTAACAAAGGGTTTTAGTTACATGTTAAATAATGAAGAACAAGAGAAGAAATAGAAGAGGAATCCATTATCATAGACAATAAGGATTACCTACAAGAGAGATCTTCAATTCTTCAATCTCCAATCTTCTCCCTTCCAAAGCTCTCTCTAAACTATGTAATCTCCCTCTCTAAACTATTCTAAAACTCTGAAAAACCTAGTATTTAATGCCTAAAACAAACCCTAATTGAATCCCAATTGAATCCCCATCAAAACGCATCAAACCCGGCCCAAAACGGGCCTGTCTGCTGATCGCGCGCCTGGGGCGCATCCGTCCTCGCGCCTGGGGCGCGCACGGGTACTGCACAATTTCAACACGAGCGCCCCGGACTGTTTTGGGCGCTACGGACTCATCCGGACTCCGTTTTCCTCCGTTCTTGGACCGTTTCGAAGCTATTTTCATACTCTATCCAAGACCATCAACATATTTTCCATTTAAGCTCCAAAAGTACCTGAAACATACCCAAAAGGATCAAAACGTTCAAAGGGTTCAAAACTAAGAACTATTTCTAAGAATTAACAAAAAGTCCTACAAAATACTTGAGAAACAAGCTAAACACATAGTAAAAGGGAGTCTAAATCATATTCAAATCACTATATATTGGACCCAAATCACTTTTCAATGGAAGACCTAAACCATAATTGAATAAGTGAAACCTACAATGCAACCAATGTTCCTAACCATTTCTCCCATAGTTCTCAAGTTTTTATTTAATTTCAGCAATTAATTAGTTTAGTTTACAACAAGTTTCAAATGTGAATTTTAACTTAAAACAACTTTTTAGTTATAGGATTTATTTCTAATTGCACTTAGGTGAAAGTCTGGTCTTCCTGAGACTATATTACACGTTGACCCAGTACACTTGCTGGCATTTTAACAAGTTTTTAATCATATTCAAATCACTATATATTGGACCCAAATCACTTCCCCAAACATAGCATTTTGCATGTCCCAGGCAAAAGTAAAATAACCTTCTAAACAAAAAACTAACTCCCTAAGTCAACATATACACACCTCATCTAAGACTTCAACTCAAGACTCCAACACATATTATCACAAGCTATTTACACAATTACAAACTAGTTAGAGTAACAAACCCAATCAGAACTGAAGACCAGTGAACACTCTCAACCTCTCAGTGTATCTCTCTCAAGTGTATCAGGGTCATATTTCAATAATGCACACAAGTTCAACAATGACAAAGTGTTACCATATGCTTGACCATAGACCAAAATCGCCACTGAAATTATTGAAAGTATGCACAAATCAAAAGGTCTTATTTTTGGTTGTAATGGGGCAAGGCTAAAGTGTTAGGTGGGATATAAGAAAGAAGGGATAAAACTAAGGGCTAAATGCAAAGCAAAATTCCCCAGAATCATGAATGAGCACTAAGTATATGACAATGAAACTCAACTCAATCACAACTTGTATTCTTCTTCACTTTTCACTTTTCAATTCCTCTACTCTCTTCCTTTTCATAATTTTCATTCTTTTTCAATTTTCTTTTTTTTTCATTGGAAGAGAAGTAGGCACATAACACTTTACTTTTTTTTCCTTTTCTTTTCTTTTCTCTTGCATCACATTCCACTTAATTGCTCATCCAAAATTCCTAAGGTACTCACAAAGAACAATGCAATCAATGCAGGGTACCAAAGAAAAATCATATAATATCATTAGGCTCAAAGTGGGCAACAAAGGGAAAAGGTATCAATGCAAAACATCTGAAGGCCTCAAAAATATATCCTAAGTGCCTTAATCATCTTCATGCATGCAAACAAAAATCAATCTTGAAATGGTCATAGGTCAAGTTCTAGAACAACAATACCAAAGTGAACACACTCATGAAAGAATAGGGGTCTCAATATCAGAATATTTCAATAATCACATACCCTATCAATAGGCTCAAAAGCTCACAGGCTAAAGTTAGTTCACTAATCACAAGTTCTGAAAGCATTTGTCAAAATAACCAGTTCACAACAGTATTTACAACTCAATCAAACAGAGTCAAAAGCCAATGAGTCTAAGTCCTAAACTAAGTATATACATGCATCATCAGAGAACAAATCCTAAGGTTAGAAAAATTAATTCCTCTTGCTAGGGACACAAACCAATACCAATATGGGAGAAAAATTCAGATCTGAAAAATTTTTATTTTGTATATCCTCCCCAAACTTAGATGTTGGCTTGTCCTCAAGCAAACTAATCTAGCCTAAAACTACAAAATAAAAATGCAAAACTACCTAAGCAAGCAGGACAATATTTTTGGTGAGGTACAGGTTCTGAGGTGCAACATAGGGAAAATTAGGGACTAGGGGAATCAAGTAGGAGTGAAATTCCCCCAAACAGGGTCTTTAACAGCCCGTCGTGCCTGAGGCACGCGACCGCATGCGCCTGGGGTGCACGAGGTCTGTACCTCTATTTTCTTTTTTTTTTAGAAACGAACACTAAAAACTATTCTCCTAAACTAAAATAAACTAATAAATAGAGTTAGGAACTTACCTTTGTTACACAGCTTTTTCTATTGGTTCACATGGAGGAATTCCTCCAAACTTATTTACCTGTATCACATGAAAAACTAAGAGTAGTGCTAGAAAGAACCTCATTAGTAGTTACTTATAGAAAATTCCAACTCCTTATTCACTAAATAAAAAATTAAACAAAACCTACAATACTACATAATTACAAAAAAAATCCACCAGGATCCCAAATTCTATGGCTCAACTCCCATGTGATATAGGAATAACAAGTTACCCCCATGTCCCATGGGAATGAGCAGGGATGATGATGAAATAAGGAAATTTTAAAAATAAATTTAAACCCACCAGGGTCAAAACGTACATTCCTTACATCATGCATCATCTTAGAAAATTTGCCTTTTTCTCCATTCATGAAGGTGTAAATTTCATGAACAAGGAAAACAAAATTTTTAGGATCTTTATTCATCCCATGGTACAACAGACTTATGTTGATGATTTTGAAAAACGTCATGCAAACTCAAGGGTCGAACAGAATTGAAAAATTTTGAATCATCCAAACATGCGAGGGATTTAACACAAATTTTGAGTTCAGAAAATTCAGCACGCAAGGATGAGTCAAAATTCTCTACTATTATCCTTCCCTCTTCTGTTTTGTTTTGTTTCACCTCTTCTACCTCATGATGCACCTTACTTTCTTTTTCTTCTTCAAAATTTTCAGAGAGATTAGTACTTAAGTCGTCCTTAATGGAGAACTCTTGTACCAATTGCTCTACAACAAATTTCTTATACTCTTTGAAATATAATTTCTCAATCTCATAAGTCGAGGTATTTGCATCATAAGTAAGAGGATGTGAAACCAAAACAAAGTCAAAAAAATTCAACTCTTCACAATTCAACTCTTCACAAGTCATTATTATACATTACAATTAAGATCAATAGAAAAATAAAAATAAAAAGAAAAATAGAATTTACTAATAACTACACTAAGTACCAAAAATAAATTGAACAATTCTAAACTCCCCGGCAACGGTGCCATAAACTTTTACAGAGGGAGATTACATAGTTTAGAGAGAGGTTTAGAAGAGGAGGAGATCCAAGGATTGAGAGATCAAGGCTTCTCCATGGTAATCACATCCTCTAACTACGTTTTTGAGGATTCAATTCCAATGGTAATCAGATCTCTCAGCAGTTTTTGAAAGATTTTAGAGAGGGAGATTACATAGTTTATAGAGAGGTTTAGAAGAGGAGGAGATCCAAGGATTGAGAGATCAAGGCTTCTCCATGGTAATCATGTATTATCCTTCTATTTCTTCTCTTGTTCTTCATTATTTAACATGTAACTAAAACCCTTTGTTAGGAATTGGTGAATTTGTATGGGTTAGTTTATGTAGTTATTGAATTAGTGTTTTTCCGTTTCTAAATGATGTGTTTGATTGTGATTTAATTGTTATGCATGAATCTGACCAATTTATGTTTTGGATTTCTAATCCCCAAATTGAGAGATTTAGGGTTTAGATAGGCCTTTCCAATCAAACAAAATAATTAATCCAGGGGTAGAGATACAATTGGGTAATTATATAACTTTTATGAAATCCATTGTTCTTAACTATTATTCAATGAATTAATTACTTGAGAGATTAAGGGTTATGAATTGAGTAATAAACGGTAACTAAACATGAGAGATCTGATAGTTACTAATTTAGGGATTTGTTCATGATTTAGGGGAAGACGATAATTTATAATTAGATAAACGAAACATACAATGAAACCACGTTCCTAACAATCCTTCTCTACCTGCTCACAACTTCTTTTAATTTTCAGCATTTAATTAGTTTTAGTTTTTAATCTCAAATCTATTTTAATCAAATCTTAATTTTAATTATACGATTTACTTTTAGTTGCATTAAGGTAAAAGTAGATTGAACATTCTCACAAACTCCCTGTGGGACGATATCTGGTCTTCCTGAGACTATATTACACGTTGACCCAGTACACTTGCTGGCACATCAACAAGTTTTTGGCGCCGTTGCCAGGGAGTTTAGAATTGTTCAATTTATTTTTGGTACTTAGTGCGTGTAGTTATTAGTAAATTCTATTTTTCTTTTTATTTTTATTTTTCTATTGATCTTAATTGTAATGTATAATAATGAGTTGTGAAGAGTTGAATTGTGAAGAGTTGAATTTTTTTGACTTTGCTTTGGTTTCACATCCTCTTACTTATGATGCAAATACCTCGATTTATGAGATTGAGAAATTATATTTCAAAGAGTATAAGAAATTTGTTGTAGAGGAATTGGTACAAGAGTTCTCCATTAAGGAAGACTTAAGTACTAATCTCTCTGAAAATTTTGAAGAAAAAGAAAGTAAGGTGCATCATGAGGTAGAAGAGGTGAAACAAAATAAAAAATAAGAGAGAAGGATAATAGTAGAGAATTTTGACTCATCCTTGCGTGCTGAATTTTCTGAACTTAAAATTTGTGTTAAATCCCTAGCATGTTTGGATGATTCAAAATTTTTCAATTATGTTCGACCCTTGAGTTTGCATGACGTTTTTCCAAATCATCAACATAAGTCATTGTTGTACCATGGGATGAATAAAGATCCTAAAAATTTTGTTTTCCTTGTTCATGAAATTTACACCTTCATGAATGGAGAAAAAGGAAAATTTTCTAAGATGATGCATGATGTAAGGAATGTACCTTTTGACCCTGGTGGGTTTAAATTTATTTTTAAAATTTCCTTATTTCATCTTCATCCCAGCTCATTCCCACGGGACATGGGAGTAACTTGTTATTCCTATATCACATGGGAGTTGAGCCATAGAATTTGGGATCCTGGTGGATTTTTTTTGTAATTATGTAATATTGTAGGTTTTGTTTAATTTTTTTATTTAGTGAATAAGGAGTTGGAATTTTCTATAAGTAACTACTAATGAGGTGCTTTCTAGCACTACTTTTAGTTGTTCATGTGACACAGGTAAATAAGTTTGGGCGAGTTCCTCCATGTGCATCAATAGAAAAAGCTGTGTAACAAAGGAAAGTTCCTAACTCCATTTATTAGTTGATTTTAGTTTAGAAGCATAGTTTTTAGTGTTCATTTTAAAAAAAAAAACAAAAAAAAACGAAAAAAAATAGAGGTACAGACCCCGTGCGTCCCAGGCGCATGCGGTCGCGCGCCTCAGGCGCGCCGGACTGTGAAAGACCCTGTTTTTGGGAATTTCACTCCTACTTGATTCTCCTTAGTTTCCAACTTCCCATTCCAGGACCTGTACCTCACCAAAAATATTGTCCCGCTTTCTTAGGTAGTTTTGCATTTTTATTTTGTAGTTTTAGGCTAGATTAGTTCGCTTGAGGACAAGCCAACATCTAAGTTTGGGGGAGGATATACAAAATAAAAATTTTTCAGATCTGAATTTTCTCTCCCATATTGGTATTGGTTTGTGTCCTTAGCAAGAGTAATTAATTTTTCTAACCTTAGGACTTTTTCTCTGATGATGCATGTATACACTTTTAATTAGTTAAAATTAGATTTTACTCAAATTCGCACTTGAAAATTTCGACGAGAATCCGCCAGAGTTTCCCCCATTTATCGGACCTCACAAAAATTTTCATCTTTTAAACCTGCCAGTCCAGAGTATTACCAAACCTAAAATTATATTTAACTTAGGCTACCTAGCACTAATGCCCTTTTCAAAAAATAACATAAGTTTCTGGGCTTCTAAAAAAATAAACCATAATAATTACACCAAATTAATTTAGGTTCTCTCGTGACTAAATTACACTCCACGGAGTGAAGTATACTTCTGTTCGGCCATGACTTGTGTAAGCTCCACTTCTATACCTGTAAAAATATAGCAAGAAGGGTAACATTACACAGAACTTAGGAAATAATTTCTAAGAAGTCATAATAATAAACTAAGCCTAACATTTATATTTACATCGAAAATAATCATAATCATTTTCAAGTACTTCACAACACAAACATGCATCATTCACGATCACAAAATGAGGCATTTCCTTCAAAATTATTTTCTTAAGTTTCTTTTTCAGCTTTCTTAGTTTTTCTCATCTTTCCTCTTTCCTTTCTTCTTTTCTTTTCTTTCTTGTCTTTTCTTATAATGTACCATTAGGTATTTTTGTATGCACCTGTTAGGATGGTGTCTTCACCCAATAGGATTTCTTACCTTCACCCAGGATTTTCTTATCGCATAGACCTTTAGCTCGTTAGGGCCTTTTCTTTTTTCTTTTCTTTCGTGCTTTCTTACATGTTTCATTATTTTATTTTTTTTTTACGATTTACAAGGCAGCTATTGGTCTCGCGCGGGTCCCAAACACCTAACGAGACTTTGGATCTATGGGATTTACTTAGCTGAGTGAGGACTTCACCTATTGGGAATTCGAGTCTATTCCTTAAAATAGACTCTGTCCTAACAGGGCATCTAATGGGTACAGATGCCCGTCACGCGATCAATAGATGCTGCCTTTTATTTAATTCGTTTATTCCAATAACAATTCAGTCCAGTTTAATTCAAACATATTTGTTTCACAATAACATGCAGCAGTCAAATTTTTACTCGATAATTAAATATCAACCAGATATCATCCAATAATCAATAAAAATACTCAATACAATTAATCACTTCACAACCAATTTTAAGTTCACCAAAAATTAACCAAATAATTAATTAACCAATAATCAATAAAAATAATCAATTCATCAAAACATAAGCGTATTCATTTCTTTAATTTAATAACAAACTTATTATCAACATTAACTATCCTATTGTTCATTATTCTAATTAATCTTTTCTACTCTTAGCCACCACTATAAACAACCTAGAAATCATACCCTAAATTAAGGTAATACAACCCTCTTACCTGGGATCCTAGCAATAGAAACAATATACCGTTCGCGTCCGTACCTTACTCGAAGGTCAAGGAGAACAATGGATCTAAATAGGGACACACGTTAAAACAAATTATAACATTAAAAGTAATATATCAACTAAATTCATTTTTGTCAAAATAATAACTATATGTCATTATACAATAAAAATATATCATTTTTTTCCCAAAACATCTCTTTATTTGAAAACATAGGGGTAATAAAAATATTCATGGATCGTCAAATAAATTACATGGATGGGTAGAGGGAGTTGAGAAGGTTATTTACCTAAGAAGGATTTGAAATTGAACGGTTGGATCTTGAATTATTGGACCGGGAAAACGAGAAAACCTTAAAGTTTCCTCCCACAGTCGCGCGCCCTCTGCTCTCGCTCTCTCTCACGTTCTGGCATTTTATTCTCTTTCTTTTTTTTTCGTTTTGATTCTGACGGGTTGGGGGGTTTCTTATATATATATATATATATATATATATATATTATTTTATGTTTTGTTTTCGTTTGTGGGTCAATGTGTGTAGGTATTTTGGGTTATAATTAAAAGTTTGACGATCCTAAGAATAAAATATATTTAAGTAAAAAAATGTTGTACTTTTAATCATTCAAAACTGATTGAAAAATAATAAAGTTACCAGTCCCTCCGGATAGCTATTGCGTAAGAAAATTCATCGAAATTCAAAAGTAAATATATTTTCTCAATCCTGATATTAAACTTGATAAAATATAATATTTATAATTTTGAAATAGAAGATCATTATATATAACTTATACCGGTAATATATTAAACCAATGCAGAAACTAAAAATAAAATAGCCTCCGAACACTATGAGAATTTACAGGGTCGCTCAAAATATTAAGTTGAACATATTTTTCTAAAGAAACTACTTATAAAAATGCCTCTAAGGCTTGCCACTTGAGCTCCCTGTCAAAATGTTAATTAAACTAAATAATAGTACTATTTTATTTTTGAAAAATGTATGATAACAAATTTATAGTTATTTTGACTACAAAACATATTTCAATTAAAATGATGAAATCAAAATTTTATTACAACACTCAAATCTTGAAATCATCATATTAAATCATTTAATTATTTTGCTAAGTGTACTAAAAATAGCGGGATGTTACAATTCTCCCCCACTTATTGGAATTTCGTCCTCAAAATTCCGTTCAATTCCTTCAATGGAGAACCATCCCAAACGCAAGGTCTTTCGGCTACAACACTCACTTCTTTTGGTTGCACTCCCCCACTTGGAATTAACATACCACTTTGCATGAGTACGCCACTAAGTTCCTGCACTCAATGAAGAGTACGAGTAATGGTCCAACTTGGTTAGTCTCGGCGTGGAGACTTGTTGACGGTTTTCTAAGGTTTAGTCTTCCCACAGCTAAACATTTCAAGAATCTCACTAATAAGACTCCTTTTGGATCTGGGATTCTCCAAAATCATGTTTAACTTCCCTAGGAAGTTGGAAATGGTTTCTAGGATCAACTGGTTTCCCTCAGAAATTCTATATCAAAGGTTTGAGGAGGGTACTACTATGCCCTAAACAACAACACCCTCAGGGGTTTGATTATACTAAAACTCAAATATAAAACTTATTTTATATTCCTAGGCCCTAGTAAAACACATACATCAATCAAACAGACATAAAACACAAAGGCATTATTCAAAATTCAAACATACACAACAACAATTCACAACATCATATATTTCAACATAAACATTGTTCAATCCCTACTTCCTCCTAAACTAGTCATTGTCTACCTTGCCTAACGTAGGGTTAAATCTTACCTCTACACACACATTCATAACAATCATCACATATTTGAAAATTGGTTTAGAAGGGGTTTGGGAAATAGGATTTGCCATGATTTGCAACAAAAATGCATTTTCATCAATTCAATTCCCTAATGTTATGAAAATTTGCAAGTAGAGTCCCTTCCTATAAAAGATCATCGTGGTAAATTTTCAGGTCAATCGGAGTTCATTAGGTTCAGCCTTTAACCCTACAACCACTTTGTCAAAGCATTGTAATTGTCGGGGCTAAACCTAAATCAAATTTATTAAAAATAGTAAGCAAACTCCATATGGCCTCAAAATTTAAAGGGACATCACCTAAACTTAACCAAAGGTTGGTTAAAATTGTCAAACTGATCGGAGCACGTTAGGCTTGAGTTTTATCCTGCGTCCGCAGTATCGGAGACACTGGAACTGTTAGGGCTGATTGTAACGGAAATCGTATTTATTTAAAATACTAAATTGCTCCCAGCAGCTTGAAATTGAACCTAAAACATTGACTCAACCTTAGGAAGTTTTACATAAAATAATTCCAAATCAATCTGAGCATCCCAGCTTGACACTCAGTTTTTCATTATTTTAAAAACCCCGATTTTTTTTTCGAAATCATTTTCTTAGTAGTTAATTTCCATAAAACAAAATATGAAACAACCCATGAAAATCATAAAAATTTACAAAGAACCCCCACATGACATAAATACAATCATGTAAATTACTTTATACTTTTAAAACGTTCATATATTCCTGCTAAATAAATTGTATAAAATCCTGGAAGCAGGCCTTGCAACTCAAATCTTATCTTTTCAAAAGAAGATACCTGCATCTAACTTCGTGAGAACTTAGATAAAGGGGTATAAAATTACTCAAAATTGTCAAACTCAGGAGATAAAAGGGAACATGTTTATGACTAGAAAATTCATCTTAGTAAATCTTCAAAAGTTGGAACGGGTACATCCCCTTTGATTCTGAGTTTGAAAACTGACTTTCATTCCGAATTGAGTAAAGTCACATATAAGGAGTTCCTATTTAATCAGCGAGTGACTTGATTTAAGAGATGAGTTAATTCACCGCTCGATTACTTAGGAGTCCTTGTTTTCCTTGTTACCTTCTAAAAATTTTGTAGTGCGACTTAACAACCAATTTGGAATGATTCTGGTTCGGTTCACAACATTGAAATTCATTTTAAATACTATTATGCTTAAAAAACAAGTGACTTATGATATTAACACTATGCAATAACAGAGTTTTCAGAAATTATTGTGCCAAAACAAATTTCATTTCACATCCCAAATAATTGCAAGTATCATCGAATTTCACAGTTATCATTTAGGCATTTCTATAAAATTAGTTAGCATCAAGTACATTTAATATCAAACATACACAATTATGCACATTTTTCATTTATATCTATCCTAAGGTTTCACAAACACTACACTAATACCATAGACCTAGCAAATCACTACAACTATCTAGGACTCCTTTTCTAGGACTAAGTAACACCTACTACGCTTCCGCTGCGCCACTCTTATTCAAAAATATCCAGAACATACAATGTGACACCTATACTAATGACCTTTACATCCCCTAAATTCCCAAAATGCTCACCGAAACTTAAGGACGGAATGATTATATCTCCCAATAGATGTACGCTTGAGGTGATCAGGCTCAACCATACACCATATCAGTGATATGACCATTCTCATTTCGCTTAAGTTTGGGTTAGGTGATTCTTCCGTTTCAAAAATATCGAAGTCTTGAGTTGTGTTGTCACGTTTAGAATTGGCTTGCTTGGCCCGAGACTAAATATCACCTTCTCCCGGTGGGGTAGCAACTTAGTGCTCTAACCCGTTGGGGTATTTCAGTTCCTTAGTCCTGCCATTTATCCACTTCTAAATATGACCCACTTTTTCTTCACAAGATTTCGGGTTTTGCTGATAATTATTGAATAACTTAAACAAAATTTAAAAGAAAGCTCAAAAACTCACTATGCTTCTCAAATAGCTTAAGCAACTTAAAAGAAATCTTAAATACTCGTTATGCTATACTTAGCAACCGACACTATCATTATGCTAGCAACGACACTTATCTAAGTCATAAAACATGTCTATTCCTAACTACAAGTTATTCGCTTGGTGAGTAAACAACAGGAGTAATGAGTTACTCCAAGGCCGAGGAAAAACTGCTCTGATACCAAAATGTAACACCCTCACTTTTAATTAGTTAAAATTAGATTTTATTAATATTCGCACTTGAAAATTTCAACGAGAATCCGACAGAGTTTCCTCCATTTATCGGACCTCACAAAAATTTTCATCTTTTAAACCTGCCAGTCCAGAGTATTATCAAACCTAAAATTATATTTAACTTAGGCTACCTAGCACTAATGCCCTTTTCAAAAAATAACATAAGTTTCTGGGCTTCTAAAAAAATTAACCATAATAATTACACCAAATTATTTTAGGTTCTCTCGTGACTAAATTACACTCCACGGTGTGGAGTATACCCCTGTTCGGCCATGACTTGTGTAAACTCCACTTCTATACCTGTAAAAATATAGCAAGAAGGGTAGCATTACACAGAACTTAAGAAATAATTTCTAAGAAGTCATAATAATAAACTAAGCCTAACATTTACATTTACATCGTAATAATCATAATCATTTTCAAGTATTTCACAACACAAACATGCATCATTCACAATCACAAAATGAGGCATTTCCTTCAAAATTATTTTCTTAACTTTCTTTTTCAGCTTAGTTTTTCTCATCTTTCCTCTTTCCTTTCTTCTTTTCTTTTCTTTCTTGTCTTTTCTTATAATGTACCATTAAGTATTTTTGTATGCACCTGTTAGGATGGTGTCTTCACCCAATAGGATTACTTACCTTCACCCAAGATTTTCTTACCGCATAGACCTTTAGCTCGTTAGGGCCTTTTCTTTGTTCTTTTCTTTCGTGCTTTCTTACATGTTTCATTATTTTATTTTTTTTTATGATTTACCAGGCAGCTATTAATCTCGCGCGGATCCCAAACACCTAACGAGACTTTGGATCTATGGGATTTACTTACCTGAGTGAGGACTTCACCTATTGGGAATTCGAGTCTATTCCTTAAAATAGACTCTGTCCTAACAGGGCACCTAATGGGTACAGATACCCGTCACGCGATCAATAGATGCTGCCTTTTATTTAATTCGTTTATTCCAATGACAATTCAGTCCAGTTTAATTCAAACATATTTGATTCACAATAACATGCAACAGTCAAATTTTTACTTGATAATTAAATACCAACCAGATATCATCCAATAATCAATAAAAATACTCAATACAATTAATCACTTCACAACCAATTTTAAGTTCACCAAAAATTAACCAAATAATCAATTAACCAATAATCAATAAAAATAATCAATTCATCAAAACATAAGCGTATTCATTTCTTTAATTTAATAACAGACTTATTATCAACATTAACTACCCTATTGTTCATTATTCTAATTAATCTTTTCTACTCTTAGCCACCATTATAAACAACCTAGAAATCATGCCCTAAATTAAGGTAATACAACCCTTTTACCTGGGATCTTAGCAATAGAAACAATATACCGTTCGCGTCCGCGCCTTACTCGTAGGTCAAGGAGAACAATGGATCTAAATAGGGACACACGTTGAAACAAATTATAACATTAAAAGTATATATATATATATCAACTAAATTCATTTTTGTCAAAATAATAACTATATATCATTATACAATAAAAATATATCATTTTTTTCCCAAAACATCTTTTTATTTGAAAACATAGGGGTAATAAAAATATTGATGGATCGTCAAATGAATTACATGGATGAGTAGAGGGAGTTGAGAAGGTTATTTACCTAAGAAGGATTTGAGATTGAACGGTTGGATCTTGAATTATTGGACCGGGAAAACGAGAAAACCTTAAAGTTTCCTCCACAGTCGCGAGCCCTCTGCTCTCGCTCTCTCTCACGTTCTGGCTTTCTATTCCGTTTTTTTTTTTTCGTTTTGATTCTAACGGGTTGGGGGGTTTCTCGGGTAGCTTAGGTAATATATATATATATTTATATTATTTTATGTTTTGTTTTCGTTTATGGGTCAATGTGTGTAGGTATTTTAGGTTATAATTAAAAGTTTGACGATCCTAAGAATAAAATATAAGTAAAATAATGTTGTACTTTTAATCATTCAAAACTGGTTGAAAAATAATAAAGTTACCCGTCCTTCCGGATAGCTATTGCGTAAGAAAATTCATCGAAATTCAAAAGTAAATATATTTTCTCAATCCTGATATTAAACTTGATAAAATATAATATTTATAATTTTGAAATAGAAGATCATTATATATAACTTATATCGGTAATATATTAAACCAGTGCAGAAGCTAAAAATAAAACAGCCTCCGAACACTATGAGAATTTACAGGGACGCTCAAAATATTAAGTTGAACATATTTTTCTAAAGAAACTATTTATAAAAATGTCTCTAAGGCTTGCCACTTGAGCTCCCTGTCAAAATGTTAATTAAACTAAATAATAGTACTATTTTATTTTTGAAAAATGTATGATAACAAATTTATAGTTATTTTGACTACAAAACATATTTCAATTAAAATGATGAAATCAAAATTTTATTACAACACTCAAATCTTGAAATCATCATATTAAATCATTTAATTATTTTGCTAAAGGTACTAAAAATAGCGGGATGTTACAATTAGACTCATTGGCTTTTGACTCTGTTTGATTGAGCTGTAAATATTGTTGTGAACTGGTTATTTTGACAAATGCTTTCAGAACTTGTGATTAGTGAACTGACTTTCGCCAGTGAGCTTTTGAGCCTATTGATGTGGTATGTGATTATTGATTTATTCTAATTTTGAGACCCCTATTCTTTCATGAGTGTGTTCTCTTTGATGATTGTGCTCTAGAACTTGACCTGTGACCATTTCAAGATTGATTTTTGTTTGCATGCATGAAGCTGATTAAGGCACTTAGGATGTGTTTTTGAGGCCTTCAGATGTTTTGCATTGATACCTTTTTCTTTAGTTGCCCACTTTGAGCCTAATGATATTATATGATTTTTCTTTGGTACCCTGCATTGATTGCATTGTTCTTTGTGAGTACCTTAGGAATTTTGGATGAGTGTAACATCCCAAAATTTAATTCCAAGTTAATTAGGAAAAACCTAAGCTAGAAGTTATGAGGAAAACCATAGGAAACCATGGATAGGAGTTAAGGGTAGTGTCTTAGAGTTAGAATTGGCCAAAATAGGAGTTTCCACCAGAATAATCGATTACAGGGCCTCTGGTGAAAACACTTAAATGTTGCAGCATTTTAATCGATTACTCTTAAGGAAGTAATCGATTATCTCATGTGCTAATCGATTATTTGGGGGCCATTAATCGATTATCAGTGCTCTGGTTTTTGTATGATGCAACAAAAATAATCGATTAATTGGAGGAAATAATCGATTATTGGGGTAAAATAATCAATTACTCTTTGTAAGTAATCGATTATTTCAGGTCTGATGCAGAAAATAAAAATAAAGTTTGGGGGGCAGAAACGTAATTTCCACCCCCTTATCCTCTATTTCAGCCACACACCCTCTTCTCCTTATCTCATTCACTCGACCTCTCTCTCTTCTCTCCCTCCTCACGCGTTCCTCCTCTCTTCTTCTCCCTTCACACGCCTCTATCTCTCCCTTTCCTCCAAACCATCATCAAACACCATGAATCCTCCTCCATGGCAAGTTTCTCATCTCCTTCATGTTTTCTTCTTCTCCTCTTCATCATCCTCTTGTTTCCTTCTCTCCCACCTCCATGGCTTTCTCTCTCTAAACACCCACATACACCAAGCACCCAAACCCCATTTTTATACCTCACCCAAGGATCTAATCTTGATTTTTAGGTTAGATTCTACACATAAATACTCCATCTCTTGAATCCAAGCTTTCTCTCTCCAAGGGTTTGCTTTCTCTCTCCTCCAATCTTGAAGAATGGAGTGGAGATCGGTCTAGAGGCATGGAGTCAAGGTAGATCCGGTGTAGATTTGGTGTCTTTGGAGCTTTGTGTGGGCTCTCTCCCTCTCTAAGGTAAGGGGAGTCTCTTTTCCACACTTTGAGTTAGGGATAGTTGGGGTATATAATAGGATTTGGGCTAAGTAGTTGAATTGGGTTGTGGGTAGCAAAATAGCACCTGTAAAAGTTGGTTTAGGAAGAATGAATGCAATTTGATTTAAGTTACTATGTAATAATTTAAATTAATTGTTATAAATTGCTAAAAACCCCTTTATGCATGATGTGAAGGTAGGAAGTGAAGAACCCTAGGGAGTTGACTTATGTTTAAGCATTCTGAGACATACCTGAGTATGTCGATTGATCTGTGATATAAGCTGTGTTTGCTAATTGCTAGGTTCGTTGTTTGTGTGCTAGAAGGGTGTATATTTCGACTAAGTGTTAATTAAAGTGATAATCTAATAATGTTGGCTAGTATGTGTTAAAATGAAAAATGGATATGAGTATATATTTAAGAATAAGTATTTGGTTATGAGAGAATTCGTGTTCATAGGATTACAGCAGGGCCTAAATAATAATTGTTTACTTAATCATGAACGTATTTAGCTAGAATGCGAAAGTGACGTTTTAGTCTTAGTTTGGAATTTAGGTGTTGGTGTATTGTGCTGACGAATAGTATTGGAACTTAAGTGATGTTGAGTATTTGTTTTTATGTGATGTGAATGATTATTATATGTTGTAAATGGATATTTGAAATGTGTGTATTGTGATGAATGTGTGTGGAATGAAAAGGACGGTTGAATTGATCATTGGGACATTGGGACACTAAGTGTTCCTGCTAGGTGTACAAACGCCCCATTAGGGCCTAGGTACTCATCAGGCTAAAACGCCCCACTAGGTGTAAATGCCCCGTTAGGAGTCGATGTCCCAAAATGATCAATTCAACGAAAACTAAAAGACTGGAAAATGTGAAAAGGGCTAAAGTATGTAAATCGAATATGCTAAGGAATTTAATGAGTATGAGCAAAGATTATATGTATCAGTCCTAACGGGTGAGGCCTAGTGGGTGAAAGTCCTGATGGGTGAATAAAGTCCCTAATGGGTGTACAAACGCCCTAGCAGGAGCAACCAAATTACCTAGTGGTACAAACTAAAAGAATAGAGATCAATGATGATACGAGTCTATTGTAAATATAAGTATGCGTCTCGGTGCTCACTTAAGCTACGGCAATGTGAGATCTCGGGCAAAGTATAAGGTTACAACTTGGTGCTCACTTAAGCTACGACAATGTGAGATCTCGGGCAAAGTATAAGGTTGCACCTTGGTGCTCACTTAAGCTACGGCAATGTGAGACCAAGATAAAATAAAGGAAATGAAAATGATTTTGGAAAATGAAAGTGAAGCATTTTGTTATGTATGGCTGATTTGATTATGATGCTTAAGTTTTTATTATGTGCTCTTAATTATCTTATAATTCACTGTGTTGTGAAAAGGTCTCACCCTTATGTGGTTAACATTTTAGGTGAATGAAGAAGAGCTTGAGGATCAGAGAGTGTCGCAGCAGAAGTTATGGAAAGAAGGAAAATTATAAGTTGCGCTACTCATATTGTAATTGGAAATACCCAAATTTTATATGTAAAGTTGATTTATGAAAAGGAAATTTTAAGTTCTCCATTTTAAATTCTTAAACCTTTTGAATAATATTTTTAAATAAAAGCTGGGTGTTACATTTAATGTATCAGAGCAGTTCCTTCCTTTCCGACCTGAGGGAAAGTGGTCCCGATCTCGCTGCGAACACTCTCGTCTCAAGCTTCTTCCATAGAGGTGAGACCCTTTTAAGTGAAAATGTTTGATAGTAAAAGAGAATAGAATGTGATTCTTTGGGAACCTAAGCCGGATCCCTTAGGAATTCAAGGAATTACATCCTATAAGTGTGGCACGCTTGTAAGCAGAAAACTTCAAAGGTGCAAATTGATTCTTGTTTAAGGGATGCAAATTCCAAGTCTTAAGTAAATTAAAGGTTAAAGTTTCTTACAAAGGAAATCTTACTAATTAATAACGGAGGGCATAAACTTAAGCTGGATAGCGAGGGCTATTACCACTGATGGAATGTAGTGTCGGAACTGGCCAATCCGATGTTGCATTTGTCGGGAGGCGACGTCGTCGAAATCTAGAAGTTTGTGCATCATCGTGAATTAGTATTTGGTTCCCTCTATATCAAACTTATGTGTTGATTCTTTTATGTATGTTTGTTTTGCTAAGTGCTTTGTGTGTAACCTTAATGTTTGTTTGTTGAGTAATTTGGTGTCAAAGTAATTGAACCGGGATTAGAAATGGAACCGCATGGAATAAATAAATTGTGAATCCCGAATACTAATCCAACTAAGTGACTAAGGTCATGTTGATTCGATTAGTATCCGAGAGAGCGAAAAATAATGTTTATACTAAACTATTAAGCGGATCTGTAACTAAACTTGATTCAAGTGATTGTGGCATCAAATGAAAGTAGGCATCGAGAACTAACCGACTGGATTTAAACAACTGAACCATACTAATCTGAGTTTCAAATAAAAACAAACTTTTTGCCTAATGTGAGAAGTGGCTTGAATTCAATCCAAAGGGTTCTCGAAATATGCTTACATGTGGAATGGTGTAGTGTTAAAGTAAGCGGACCAAAAATTAGAAGTGGAACCATGAGAATCAAAATGATTTACTACTTCGATTCTAATCTATTCGAGTGACATAGTGGCACCGGTTAGATTAGACTCCATAAAAACAATAAAAACATTTATGTTGAACTTGTAGTTGATTCCACCACTAATTTGATTCCGGTGACTTTAATATTAATCGAAAGTCAAGTTGAAGCTTCTAATGATTGAACTTGAACCCCGAGCTATTATAATAAAACTTTGTAACGAAAAGAGATTTATTTAATCGAGGATGGGGTTAAAATTCGACATAGAAGTTCTTACCTCACTTTTGATTACATCATTGGTAGTGCATTTGGTATATAGGAAAAAGTCTATGTTTATGTGGAAATGAACCTAAACTTTCGAACATGTTTTCAAAATAATTTGGGATTAATAACTTTTCAATTCCCCTATTTATGAGAAGTCCCAAATCACTTTCCACTAAGCATTGAGTAAAAGTGTTGTTTTTGAAAATTGTGTTCTTGATGAACTGCATTTTGTTTGTGTATGTTTGGTTGATATGTGTGCTTGTTATGTCTTTGTGCAAAGTGAAATTTGTGTTTGATGCTTGTGAGTGTTTAAAATGAATTTTTAAAAGTTGCACCGAACCACAATCATTCTAAATGGATCGTGAGGTCGCATAACAAATTTTCAAGAACTAGTAAGAAAATCAAGGACTTCTAAGTGATCGAGTAGTGAATTAACTTGACTGTTTGTTATCAAGTCTCACATCGATCAAATAGGAACCCTTCTTATGCGACTCAAATCAATTCGGAATGAAAACTCAAATTTTAAACTTGAAGTAAAAAGGGAATAAAATTGTCTCAATTTTTGGAAGATGAATTCAAATTAAATTTTTCCAAATCCGAGGCACATTCCTTCTTTCTTTAAGTTTATCCACCTTGAGTGATATTTCACTCCTTCGTCTAGGATCTTATGGAATTAGATGAAGGTAGCTCATCATGGTAAGGTGCATGATTAAAAGTTTTAGTGAATTTTCAAATGAAATCATTTGTTTCTCATTAAGAGAGGAACCTAATTTGCAAAAGAATTTTGTTTTATAAATGTGTTATTGTTTTCTAAATATTCAACTTGTATGGGATCTTTTCTTAAATTTTGAATCCCCATACTTAGTGATTTTTTTTTCAAACCAAAGGTTTTAAAGACTTATGTGTTGTAGTTAAATGTTTTCTTTTGGGTAATCAGGGTTTTTATATAAAGGGAAAACTATGTTTTTGGGTTTAGGATTTTGTTTGACTTGGAAGAATTAATATAAGCAACCTAAGGTTGAATCTTTGTTTCGTGTAACATTTCAAGCCAATTGAAGCAAGCTAGTATTTTAAACAAAACGAAGTTAATGTGCTCTAATCGGTTTGACAATTTTACACAACCTTGGGCCAAGAATAGTTGATGTCCCATCAAATTTTAAAGTCAATTGGAGTCTGTTTTCTATTTTGAATGGATTTGCCAAAGGTTCACCCCGACCATTACAAATCTTTTACAAAGTGGTCATAGGGTCAAAAGTGAATCTAATGAACTCTGATTGAACTTGAAGATTTTCTATAATGTTCTTGTAGGTACAGGGACACTGCCTTCCAATTCTTCACAAACCTTGGGAAACTGAATTTATAAAACGCATTTGGGTTGAAAACTATGTAAGACCTATTTCCCGAACCCCTTTTTAAGCGATTTTCAAAATATGTGATGATGATTGTGAATGTGTTTGTAGAGGTAAGTGTTAGCCCTAAGTTAGACTAGGAATAGTAAGGAAGAAAGCCAAGTCGAGTCATGTTTAGGTTTAAGGTGTAAGATGTTGTGGATTGCTGTTGTGGATTGCTGTTGTGAATGTTTGCCCCTGGAATGATGCTTATATGATTTATGTTATGTGAATGATGGATGTGTTTGATTAGAGTTTAGGTTATAAGTAATATATTGTAGAGTTAGAGTATAAGTAACCCCATTAAGGTAATAGTATTTAGAGAGTGTTATTGCCCTGTCCAACCTTCGAAGTAGGATTCCGGTGGGAAGCCAGCTGACCATAGGAATCTGTTAGAACCGTAGCCTAGAGGTTGACCCAAATTAAACCATAATCGGTGCTCTTCAATGAGTGCAAGAATCCTGTGGCACATTCATGTTGAATGGTATGCCAATCCCAAGTGGGGGAGTAAACCTAAGATAAGTTAGATGCGTAGCTTAGAAGACCTTTTCCGGGATGGTTCTCCAAGTAAGGATTTTGAACGGAATTTCGGGGACGAAATTCCAATAAGTGGGGGAGAATTGTAAAATCCCAAAATTTAATTCCAAGTTAATTAGGAAAAACCTAAGCTAGAAGTTATGAGGAAAACCATAGGAAACCATGGATAGGAATTAAGGGTAGTGTCTTAGAGTTAGAATTGGCCAAAATAGGAGTTTCCACCAGAATAATCGATTACTTTGTAGGGGTTAATCGATTACAGGGCCTCTGGTGAAAACACTTAAATGTTGCAGCATTTTAATCGATTACTCTTAAGGAAGTAATAGATTATCTCAGGTGCTAATCGATTATTTGGGGGCCATTAATCGATTATCAGTGCTCTGGTTTTTGTATGATGCAACAAAAATAATCGATTAATTGGAGGAAATAATCGATTATTGGGGTAAAATAATCAATTACTCTTTGTAAGTAATCGATTATTTCAGGTCTGATGCAGAAAATAAAAATAAAGTTTGGGGGGCAGAAACGTAATTTCCACCCCCTTATCCTCTATTTCAGCCACACACCCTCTCCTCCTTATCTCATTCACTCGACCTCTCTCTCTTCTCTCCCTCCTCACGCATTCCTCCTCTCTTCTTCTCCCTTCACATGCCTCTATCTCTCCCTTTCCTCCAAACCATCATCAAACACCATGAATCCTCCTCCATGGCAAGTTTCTCATCTCCTTCATGTTTTCTTCTTCTCCTCTTCATCATCCTCTTGTTTCCTTCTCTCCCACCTCCATGGCTTTCTCTCTCTAAACACCCACATACACCAAGCACCCAAACCCCATTTTTATACCTCACCCAAGGATCTAATCTTGATTTTTAGGTTAGATTCTACACATAAATACTCCATCTCTTGAATCCAAGCTTTCTCTCTCCAAGGGTTTGCTTTCTCTCTCCTCCAATCTTGAAGAATGGAGTGGAGATCGGTCTAGAGGCATGGAGTCAAGGTAGATCCGGTGTAGATTTGGTGTCTTTTGAGCTTTGTGTGGGCTCTCTCCCTCTCTAAGGTAAGGGGAGTCTCTTTTCCACACTTTGAGTTAGGGATAGTTGGGGTATATAATAGGATTTGGGCTAAGTAGTTGAATTGGGTTGTGGGTAGCAAAATAGCACCTGTAAAAGTTGGTTTAGGAAGAATGAATGAAATTTGATTTAAGTTACTATGTAATAATTTAAATTAATTGTTATAAATTGCTAAAAACCCCTTTATGCATGATGTGAAGGTAGGAAGTGAAGAACCCTAGGGAGTTGACTTATGTTTAAGCATTCTGAGACATACCTGAGTATGTCGATTGATCTGTGATATAAGCTGTGTTTGCTAATTGCCAGGTTCGTTGTTTGTGTGCTAGAAGGGTGTATATTTCGACTAAGTGTTAATTAAAGTGATAATCTAATAATGTTGGCTAGTATGTGTTAAAATGAAAAATGGATATGAGTATATATTTAAGAATAAGTATTTGGTTATGAGAGAATTCGTGTTCATAGGATTACAGCAGGGCCTAAATAATAATTGTTTACTTAATCATGAACGTATTTAGCTAGAATGCGAAAGTGACGTTTTAGTCTTAGTTTGGAATTTAGGTGTTGGTGTATTGTGCTGACGAATAGTATTGGAACTTAAGTGATGTTGAGCATTTGTTTTTATGTGATGTGAATGATTATTATATGTTGTAAATGGATATTTGAAATGTGTGTATTGTGATGAATGTGTGTGAAATGAAAAGGACGGTTGAATTGATCATTGGGACATTGGGACACTAGGTGTTCCTTCTAGGTGTACAAACGCCCCATTAGGGCCTAGGTACTCATCAGGCTAAAACGCCCCACTAGGTGTAAATGCCCCGTTAGGAGTCGATGTCCCAAAATGATCAATTCAACGAAAACTAAAAGACTGGAAAATGTGAAAAGGGCTAAAGTATGTAAATCGAATATGCTAAGGAATTTAATGAGTATGAGCAAAGATTATATGTATCAGTCCTAACGGGTGAGGCCTAGTGGGTGAAAGTCCTGATGGGTGAATAAAGTCCCTAATGGGTGTACAAATGCCCTAGCAGGAGCAACCAAATTACCTAGTGGTACAAACTAAAAGAATAGAGATCAATGATGATACGAGTCTATTGTAAATATAAGTATGCGTCTCGGTGCTCACTTAAACTACGGCAATGTGAGATCTCGGGCAAAGTATAAGGTTACAGCTTGGTGCTCACTTAAGCTACGGCAATGTGAGATCTCGGGCAAAGTATAAGGTTGCACCTTGGTGCTCACTTAAGCTACGGCAATGTGAGGCTAAGGGCTTGGTGCTCACTTAAGCTACGGCAATGTGAGACCAAGATAAAATAAAGGAAATGAAAATGATTTTGGAAAATGAAAGCGAAGCATTTTGTTATCTATGGCTGATTTGATTATGATGCTTAAGTTTTTATTATGTGCTCTTAATTATCTTATAATTCACTGTGTTGTGAAAAGGTCTCACCCTTATGTGGTTAACATTTTAGGTGAATGAAGAAGAGCTTGAGGATCAGAGAGTGTCGCAGCAGAAGTTATGGAAAGAAGGAAAATTATAAGTTGCGCTACTCATATTGTAATTGGAAATACCCAAATTTTATATGTAAAGTTGATTTATGAAAAGGAAATTTTAAGTTCTCCATTTTAAATTCTTAAACCTTTTGAATAATATTTTTAAATAAAAGCTGGGTGTTACAATGAGCAATTAAGTGGAATGTGATGCAAAAGAAAAGAAAAAAAAGAAAGTAAAGTGTTATGTGCCTACTTCTCTTCCAATGAAAAAAGAAAAAGAAAATTGAAAAAGAATGAAAATTTTGAAAAGGAAGAGAGTAGAGGAATTGAAAAGTGAAAAGTGAAGAAGAATAAAAGTTGTTATTGAGTTGAGTTTCATTGTGATATACTTAGTGCTCATTCATGATTCTGGGGGAATTTTGCTTTGCATTTAGCCCTTAGTTTTATCCCTTCTTTCTTATATCCCACCTAACACTTTAGCCTGGCCCCATTACAACCAAAAATAAGACCTTTTGATTTCACTAGTACAAAAATCATCTTTCAGACCACCTTATTAAGACCGGTTCCGTGCAGAACCGGTCTAGAAGTTAACATTAGTTTAAACCAGAATTGTTCAATTAAGTGACCAGTCTGAAAATATTTTAATTGAAATTGGTTCCACATTGGAACCGGTCTGGAAATTGGTATTGGTTCATTCTAGAGTGGTTAATTTTGACAACCAGTCTGAAAAATAAATTAATTGAATGCCCCGTGCAAAGCACGGGCAAGGGTTCTACTTTTTTAATTAAAAAAAAACCCCGCGTTATTTTTCTGATCTCCCTCCATCTCCCTCCCAATAGTCACTCCAAAGTCCAAACACTTCTCTTTCTCTGATCTCCCTCACTCCACCGTGCCTCCACCGTGCTTCCACCTTGCTTCCGCCCCTTCTCGATTCTCTTTCACTCTCCCTCAATCTCTGCTCCGTTTCATCACTCTCTCCCGCCTTCTCTTTCCCTCTCTCCCTCTGCCAAAGCTCCTTGCAGCACCGCCGTCGCAGCACCGCCGTCGCACCTCCGCCGTCAACCCCATAAGTCCTTCATCTGATTTCGTCAACATTCAGCTCTGATTTGGCCATTTAGGGTAGGTTTTTATTTTTTGTTTTTTTACTTTTTATTATATATATACATATATATATATGATTTACTATTCCTTTTTGCTTTATTTTGGTTTAGATTGCTTATATTGTCTTTGCATGCAACTTAGGATTTCTTTTTTTTTTCTCACAGCTCAGTACTCCATCGTCCTCTTCTTTCAAGCCTCAGCACTTCTTCCGCAGGTACTGTATGAGTTTTTGTTTCTTCTTATTTTTATTGTATGTGCTCAGGGTTGAGAGTGCTTAGCGTGTGTGGTTGTGTTTCTGAAGGGTTTTGTTATGTTCTGTTGCTTTTGTTAATGCCTCATTATCAATGAAATTGTTAATGCCTCATTATCAATGAAATTAGTACTTTTCATCTTAACCGATTATTATTGTTTGTCTATTCCGATTTGTTCTTCAAAATCCAATCGATTATTACTCTTTCAATTTATGCAGCAATTTTGGTAAATTTTTAGAAGCACGGTTAATCTGCGCAATTCAATTTAGTGAATTCACTAAATTGGTAAATTGTTTGTATATGAGTACATGATAATGTTAAATTATTTAAGTTTAGATAAAATTTTGTTTCAAAGGGTAAAGAATTTAAATAGATAGAAAAGTTTAAATGCATCAGTTAAGTAGCTTTATCACTTAAGTAGCGAATTTACTGAATTTCACTTAAGTAGCTTTATCAGTTACTTCTGGTAACATCAAATGCATGCATAAATCACATGAAAGAATTGGATGCTTTAATTTATCATTGAAGCTTATCTGGTTGGAAGGACCTTTGATTTCTCATGGTGCACTTTCTTTTTCTAGCTCTAATATTTTTATTTTGCTGTCACAACCTGCATGGAGCAATGATGTTTTATTTTTTTTATAAATGATTTGCCATTAATGTGTCACTAATTTCATTCCTTTTTGCTTTATTTTGGTTTAGATTGCTTAGATTATCTTTGCATGCAACTAAGGAGCAGCTTCAGACAAAGAAGCTAAGGTGAATTCTCTTTCTCTCTCTTAAGTCATCGTTGCTTTTCTCTTTCTTTTTCCTTCGAATTCATATGGCCAAAGTTGAGTTTAGATTTTCCCATGCCTTTTCTTTGATGCTCAACAATTCTGAGCTTTTTATTCTGGGTTTAGGGATTGTTAAAAAGCTGACACAAATATCAACTTCCACTTAGATTTAAGAGTTTAATTTGTTTATATGTTTGATTTCATATGTTTTCTAGATAGCTATATATATCTATTATCTAGTGTTTAGTAGTAGTATAAGCATATGATGAAGATGTTATGTTCATGATAGCTCCAACAAGGTCCACATATATTCTATGCTAAACAAATTTTTGATCATCATGTCCTAAAGCAGCACCTTTTCATTTTAATTTCCTTCTCTTAGAATGGTTGTGTCCCTGCTGGATACTTCAACCCAAAGAATGGTTGTGTCTCACTCATGCATGATTTTTCTGGTTGATTCCAGTCTCTTCCCCTAATTACCATATCATATACACCACCAAGGATTGTTAATAAATAATTAAATACTGGTACTACTTACATTAGCAATTTAGCAAGCAGAATTGAAAGTTTACAACTTTTCAATGGAGACAATGGTGTTTCCATTAGCAATTTTCCATTTGATTAAGGCAGTGTTTAGTTAGAATGATACAAAATAGACCATTGTATTTTTTGCATTACCTTAAGTGATATCTAGACCTAGATTCAGCTATTTGCCCAAATTAATCTACCCTAGGTGCGTTGGTAAAAACATTGCCTTTACCAATTTTTAGTGTTCAACGAACTTTACTACTGAACTGTCTGAACCAAATAAGTGTTGAGTGCACAAGACCATTATATTTTGTTATGTTCTGATATTCTAATAATAAAATACTTCAAACACAGAACAAAATTCATGTCCTAAAGCAGCACCTTTTCATTTTAATTTCCTTCTCTTCACCTTTTATCTCATTTCATTTTATAAATTGTTAAGAACATATCCTCTTTGTTATTTTATTTTTTTGGAAGGAAAAATAATTTTATTAACCAGAAGTACTAAAGCAGAGTCAAACGAGGTTAAAAAACAATTCCCACCCCCAGTGATATATGATGAAACCTGCTATTGTTGTTAAAAGCACACAACAGCAGAACAAACATTAGCATAGCAGGAAAAAAAAAAGAAAAGAAAAGACCATGGTGCAGATGAATTGTCAGTATATAAGTTATACCATAATCTTTTCTTTCAAGTTTTAGTTTTAATCCTTTGCATTCTTTTTGGTAAGAAGCCTAGCTACCTTGTTTTGATTTTGATTAAATTTTTCTTTTCAATTGTTACATAATTAAACATATAATTATTTACATGAAATCACCTAATTACATAGTTAGCAACCCCTAAACCAAATGCCTATCTAGAATATCTATGAGTCTATGACAGTAGATCATCTATGTTTAGATCATTCCAATTCTCCAAGTCATTGACATAGATTAGATGATAGGCATTGGTGTTCTAATCATATTTTCGCTTTATCGCTGACAGAATGTTATTTACCTGCAACAACGTTATTAAAAGGTGGTTACATTAAGAACCAGAATTCCAAACATAATTACTTACAAGATAGAAAAGAAACTAATTTCTCTCTAAGCCTAGACTAAATGCTTTAGAATTGATAAGGCGACAACATCTTTCAGCACTTAGGATAGGTTAAGGTAAATAGTTTAATTACATGCTTATCAGTTATCATATGGGAGCTTATGACCTCCTACAAGCTCTTTGTAGCTTATTTCATAAGCTTATGTTAATCAGCCAAAAGAAAGCTTATAGGAAGGTGCCTCATTAACTATTTTCATAAGCTTCTCTTATAAGCTTATGTTTATAAGATAAAAAAAGCTTATAGGAAGGTACCTCATTAGTTATTTTCATAAGCCCACCTGATTCTAATCAATATGATAAGACAAACCCAAAAATAAGTACTCTACAAGTTCTTCTAAATTCCCCTTAATCATTCTCAGGAAACATGGCGTTAACCATAATATTTCATAAGTATGAATTGACATCCTTATTGAATACCTTTCTTTTTTTCTTTTTTGTGAATGTACATGTTTAAATATCATATGACTATGCAAATTGGAGACTTAAACAACCAAAATAATAATGATTAGAACACCAATGCCTATCATCACCTGATTTGAGAAGATTAGATTAGATAAGAACAACATAAATTCCATTTTAAGAGCATATAAAGGAGTGGTTTCTGATTATTAGTATGAGTTGGTGGTTTCTGTTGGTGTATAGTGATTATTAGTATGCGTTGGTGGTTTCTGTTGGTGTATAGTGAATGGCACTGAGATTTAAGAGCATATAAAGGAGTGGTTGTTCATTCAAGTTTTGGTTTTATGTGCTAGCTGCCAGTAGTGCCAGCAAATATGTTACCTAAAGTTTCGTTACTTGCACGCACATAATAAGTCATTTTGTTTGCTTTTGGAATTGCTGAAGAAAGCATGTTTGAACCTCGAACAGAAATCCCTCTGTTCATTTAATACACACACGGTCTTTAGTTCCTTAATTTAATACACACACTTACTTTAAACAATTTCTCACGTATGTGCAAGTTCAGTTTCAATCTACTGTTAAATCTATTCAAACAGATTGGGGAAGCGAGTTTAGGTCTTTTACTCCTTTACTTCAGAGTTTAGGGATTAGACAGTTATATGCCCTCACACTCATCATCAAAATGGAGTGGTTGAGAGGAAGCATAGGCATATTGTTGAGATGGGTTTAACCTTACTTGCTCAAGCTTATCTTCCCACTAAGTATTGGGATCATGCCTTTCTCTGTGCTCTTTACTTGATCAGTAGGTTATCCAGCCACTCTATTCAAGATCAAATACATTATTTTCTTCTTCATAACTCCTATCCTGATTTTGGTTTTCTCAAGGTATTTGGCTGTTCTTGTTATCCATGTCTAAGACCCTATGTCAAAAATAAACTCCAACCTAGATCCGAGGAATGTACTTTTCTAGGATATTCATATACACATAAGGGTTATAAATGTCTCTCTCCATCAGGGAGAATTTTATCTCCAAAGATGAGATTTTTAATGAACAAAATTTCCTTATAAACATCTTCAACACTCTGCCTCATTGAGTTCCTCTTCCTCTTCTTCTCACTCTGCTCCTTGTCTTACTGGTCTTACTCCAGTTTCTTCTAATTCTTCCCTCTCCTCTGTCTCTGCATCTTAACCATCTACTACTTCACCTACTATATCCCTTTCCAACCCTTCTCCCATTCCCTCATGTAATTCTGTCCCTGATCCAACATACTTAGTGTTTCTCAAGTTAACCCTCGTTTAGATGCTACCGTCACATAATCTATCATATATTACCGTTTAATTAAAGAAGATTGGTCAATTTGGGAATTGTAGTAGATAATCAAAGTTGTTTTTTATAACACAATGAATGCAGACAACATTGCCATGTATTAGTTTCCAACATTGCATCAACTCATAATTTAATTGTGCTCTCTACACAACTGCAACAACAATTTATAATTGTGCTCTATACCAACCTACTATAAGTTAGCTCTTACTATCCACATACTTAGTGTTGGGCCACAACCTAGTAATAATCCCCTGCCAAGAACTCTTGCTACACTCAGTTTGGATAAAATCCAGTTCTGATATCATTGCAAAGAAGGGCCCAGTGTTTCTCAAGGAACCCGATTGCCCTTATGAAGCCAGAGGCAAAAACAGCCCCTACCCTCATAACCTCTTTGTTTTGACAAAGACCACAAAGCAATTAGGAATACATGCTTTGGTAGGAGTCAGGACAGAGGACAGTCTCATTTGGGCTTGTGTAGTTTGTGTAGTCTAAAATAGGAACTTTTGTAGTAGCTAGTCAGAACTGGCCTTGCCACTATACCTCCAAATCTTCCTTGCTGATATCTACAAATTTCTTTTCTTTGCACACTCCGTGGCCAAAGCAGCCATTCGTAGTTATTTTACTGATAGCCCGAAAATGCTCTCTAAGTAGAGACATGACTGGAATGATTTTCTGGTCTGATTTTCTGGTCATTTTCTGGTCTGATAGCCCGAAAATGCTCTAACTATAGACATGGCTGGTCTGATTTTCTGGTTGCAGAAGTTGTTATTTTCTGCTTCTGTTCTGTTGTTTTCTGCTGCCCTTTTTGCTGCTGAACTATCATTTTTCTGCTGCTGTGTTCTTGTTTGCTTCTGTTCTCATGTTTTTTGTTGTATCCTCTTTAACTTTACCTTTCTCTAATCATAATCCTTCAAACATCTCCGTAGATTAATATGGATCGAAAATGGATGAAAGCTCGTCGTTTATCATCCGAATATGAGGAAGGAGTGAAAGCATTTGTTAACTTTGCAGTTAACAATGCAAAAGACCGCAATAGAATCTTATGTCCTTGTCTACAATGTTGCCACGCAAGTTTTGTCACTGAAGCTGACTTGCAAGGTCATCTAATGTCTTATGGAATTGATCAAAGTTATACATGTTGGGTGAAACATGGTGAGACTAGATCGGATTCCACTCATCGAAGTTATGCCTCAAATGTCACCGATACAGTTATGCACGATGAGGGTGATCGGTTGGAAGACATTGTAAATGCGGTTGAAGAGGATCTCCGAGATCATCCTGAAATGTTCGATAGGCTGCAAAGTGATGCAGATACACCATTGTATGATGGTAGTGAGTTCACAAGATTGGGAGCGGTGATAATGTTGTACAAGTTGAAAGCAGCCAATGGATGGACTGATAAGAGCTTAACTGATCTACTTGCGTTATTGAACCAAATGCTACCAAAGGGTAATGTGCTTCCGAGTCGAACATATGATGCCAAACGAATGTTATCCAGTGTTGGCATGAGCTATGAGAGGATACATGCCTGTCCAAATGATTGCATCTTATATCGGAATGAATATGAAGATTTAGACGTTTGTCCTAAATGTAATGCATCGCGATATAAGAAGCATCCAACAACTCTAGAGAAGATAGCATCGACTCCTGCGAAGGTGGCATGGTACTTTCCCATAATTCCAAGATTTAAGCGCATGTATCGCAATGTAGAAGATGCAAAGCACCTGACATGGCACGCTGATGAAAGGATTAAAGATGGCAAGTTGCGTCATCCTGCAGATTCTCCACAATGGGCAAAGTTTGATGATGATTACCCTGACTTTGCTCATGAAAAAAGAAACCTACGCCTTGTAATGTCTACCGACGGAATGAATCCCCATGGCATTCAAAGTAATTCTCATAGTTCATGGCCGGTGATTTTGATGATTTATAACCTTTTTCCTTGGCTATATATGAAGCGCAAGTACATGATGATGTCAATGTTAATTTCTGGGCCTAGGCAACCAGGAAACGATATTGACGTATACCTCGCTCCACTAATTGAAGATTTGAAGCTAATGTGGGACACAGGTGTAGAGGTGTATGATGGTCTAAGGGAAGAAAATTTTTGTTTGAGGGCCATGCTATTTGGAACCATTAATGATTTTTCGGCATATGGTAATCTGTCAGGGCACAGTGTCAAAGGACGGTATGCATGCCCTATATGTGGAGAAGATACAGATAGTATATGGTTAGAGCATTTTAGAAAGCATGCCTACCTTGGCCATCGGAGATTTTTGCCTAAAAAAGATCGTTACCGAGGGTGGAGAAAAGCATTTAATGGCAACACAGAAGAACGTGGTGCTCCTCCATTGTTGAGTGGAAAGGAGGTGTTTAAACAACTAAATGACCTGAATTTCGAGAAAGATTCTGTTGGTGAAGTTAACACAAAAGGATGGAAAAAGATTTCAATTATGTGGAAATTATTGCCATATTGGGAGTCCTTGCTTGTGAGGAATTTTCTGGATATGATGCATATTCAAAAAAATGTTTTTGATAGTCTACATGGTACATTAGCCAATGTGGCAGGAAAAACAAAGGATAACCTCAATGCGCATAAGGACATGGTTAGTATGGGAATAAGAAAAGAATTGGCACCGATCATGAAGGGAAAACGTACGTATTTACCTCCAGCGACTTTTACTCTATCAAGGAAAGAGAAAAAAGTTTATTTTAAGTCTCTTGGTGGGGTTAAGGTTCCATCGCGGTACTCTTCAAACATCCAAAACCTTGTATCAATGAAGGACCTAAAGTTAAAGGGTATGAAGACTCATGATTGTCATGTCCTCATGGGGCATATGCTACCAATAGCTATACGCTCTATTTTACCCAAAAAGGTTCGGATGACCATTACTAAATTGCACTTTTTCTTCAAGGCTCTTTGTAGCAAGGTGATAGACCCCCGCAAAGTTGCCAGCGTTACAAAACCAAATTGTTATCATTTTGTGTGAACTTGAGATGTATTTCCCTCCATCCTTTTTTGATATAATGGTTCATCTAACTGTTCACTTGGTTAGAGAGACCAAGTTGTGTGGGCCAGCTTACATGCGATGGATGTATCCGGTTGAATGCTTTATGAAGATATTAAAGGGGTATGTGAAAAACAGAAGTCGACCCGAGGGTTGCATGGTTGAAAGGTACATAGATGAAGAAGCTGTTGAGTTCTGCTCTGAGTTCGTAAGCAATGCTAATTTCATAGGGCTTCCAAAGTCTCGCCATAGGGGAAGAGAAGAATGGAAAGGGACCAGTGGAAACAAAGTAGTGAGCATGACATTATCAGAGAAGGAGCAAGCACACTTGTATGTTCTACACAACACTGACGAGTTTGATCCATATGTTGAAAGACACAAGAACATGTTGCATGGCCTTTACCCAAATAAGAGTGAAAAATGGATACAAGAGGAGCATAATCGGACTTTTACAAGCTGGATAAGAGGCGCAGTTATAAAAGACTTATCCGAAGATCCAAGTTCAGTTTCAGATAGAGTGAATTGGTTGTCAAAAGGTCCTAACACCCATGCCATTTCTTGCACCGGATATGATATTAATGAATTCGCATTCTATACAAAAGAGCATGACAATAGGAGTACCGTGCAAAATAGTGGCGTGACCCTTGTGGCTCAATCTTTGCATATCTCAGATGCCAAAGATAAAAACCCCATATATAAGAATATGTCATACTTTGGGGTCATTGAACGCATATGGGAGTTAGATTACACGAAGTTTCGTGTTCCCATGTTTGGATGTAAGTGGGTTGATAGCAAGAATGGCATTCAGACTGATGATTTAGGGTTCATTAAGGTGGATCTTAAAAGGATAGGGCACAAAGATGAACCTTTTATTTTAGCATCTCAAGCCCAACAAGTATTCTTTGTCACCGATCCTGCTAGTGTCAAGTGGTCCATTGTTCTTTTGTCCAACAAAGTTGATGTTGATGACTATTATGAAGATGATCCTTTTTCTGGGGTTTCACGATCACTTGACACTGATTCAACTGAAGATAGCAATACATACATGAGAGATGATCATAATGAGGGAGTTTGGATTTGGGAAAACCCAAAGAGAAAAAAGAGAAAAATAGCCTACTATGTGTATGATTTTCTTATCATTTTTTAAATTGTAATATTGTTTGTAATACCCTTTTTTTATTATGCATTATAGTATTTTAATTTATTACAATTGTTTGTTGATGTAGATAAATGGCTCCAAAAAAGAATGACGACTCTATTCCCAAGGAAACAAGGAAGAGAGGGGACCGTGGTAGGACAATCATGAAATCTGTCATTCAAGAACGAAGTAGACGTAATGCACTTTTAGAGGTAATATTCACACCTACTAATCACTATTGATTTATTGCCAATTTATAACTGTTTGCCTCTTTTTTTTACTGCTATTTTGATACCTGTATATGCTGTATTTGAGTTGCACATTTCAAATGAACATTGCAAGTATCAATACTCGTTCATTGCTGTATATTTAATGACTATCATTTTGAACTTTGCATGTTGAGTGGAATCGTAAGGGACAACCAATTAATCACAAAGCATCAAGGTTTACTAGTTACATAGGTTTAGTTACCAGACGAGAAGCATCAATTCTCGTTCCAGATTGGAAGGACCCCTATCATGATGAGACCAAAGAAGAAATTTGGCAAGATATATTGGTATCATAATTATTTATGACATATTTCTTATATATTAATAATTTAAGCTTCCTTACTTCGTTTATAATTATTAATGTACAATGATGCTTGGCATAATACATTTAATGTCAATGAGTGTCATAAGTCTTTTGTGTTGTCTAAGGCGGGGACTGCACTCAATAGACACAGACATAACTTATCCATTCATGTTCAAAATGGTTGTGTGGAGCAACCACCAAATAAGTATGCTGATATAATCTCCAAAGAGGATTGGCTTGAATTTGTGAAACATTGTAATGATCCTGCTTTCTTGGTAAGATTAATAAATCATCCTTCTTTGTTGGTAAGATTAATAAATGTTGTTTTAATCATTGAAATGTTGTTTTAATCATTCCTCTTTCTTGATTTACATGTGGCTGCTTAGGAAATTAGCGCGGCAAATAAAGTAAGAGGTTCAAGGGCCGACGAGTGTCCATCACGAATAGGGCGTAAGGGATATGCAAAATTGGAGCAAGAAATTGTATGTTCGAATCGTTAATGATATTAATGTATCAATTAGTTATAACTTTTTTGATTAATTATCTTACTAATTGTATCAATGACTAATTGTATATAGCTTTCTGAGACACAATCAGAAGAACTGTCACTGCCTCGCCATCGTTTGTTTAGGACAGCGCGGTTGGACAAAAATGGGTGCACGAACTGTCGTGTCCTTAACCAAGATCAACCTTGAAGCTATGGAGAAACTTCAAAGAGTGATCCCAGCAAAGAGATTTATGTAGGACTCTTAGGATTTCTGAATATCCAGTTGGGATAATCAGGTTCTCCCCAGTCAACAAAGTGTGTGCAAGTGTCAACTTAGGGATTAGAAGACGTACCTTAGCCCCTATAGCATGGTGGTTCTTATAGGGGACTACCTGTATTCAGTGGGCCGTTTCCATGAGGCTTCCGAAGAGGAGGAATTCAAGTAGGATTCGTAAGGATTATGATAAGATAACATCCGTAAATCCTGTATGTGATAGACTTTATCAAATGCTGTGTTTATCTAACCAACGAATCGTGGGAATCTAGGAGAGGTAGTTAAGCTTGATGAGACTGTGGATGATAGAGATAAGGATGAAAATCCTGTGCTCGGGGTTAATCTCATAAGCGTATTACATCTCTGTTAGAACCCAGTTTGCTCGGTATAACAGTCAGACCGTATGCCTTGTTCCGATGTCTAACCGGTCGGCTCAAGGTAACTTTGGTCGGTAAATGCTCGGCCTATTGAAGGTCCACTACATAAGCCCCCCAAGCTCGGTTGGGTGATTTGAGCCCTGCCGAGTTAATGAGACGAGCGAGCCGTTTTCCGACCAAGTTTTGTTGGAGAGATATCCGACCGTCTAAACGATCCTACCAGAGCTGTCGTTTGATTGACCCAGACGTGACCCTTCAATTCTACCTGTGCCTCCACGTGTCCTTCACTTTTCCAGGAAATGGAATGTTATGATTTCAAAACCTGTTGGAAGCACCACGTATTTAGTTTCACCGTAAATGAGCTTTTTCTAATTCGGCCCAGTCTATGAGTTAGTGGAGGGAAGCTCTAAAATGAATTTCAAAGGGCGGTTTTCTCATAATTCCTTCTAAACAGAACTTCAGAAACCTCCCAGCTTCTCTCTCTCTTTTGTTCATCGTTTTTCTGCGATTTTGAGACGAAACCAAAGTTCTTCAAAGGAATTCTTGCTGCTACTTCATTTTTCTATTGGGTGCATCTTTAACTTCGTGGTCTTTGTGCTTCTTTGGTTTCTTGTTTATTCAACAATAGTAGGTAACGAACCTCTCTTCTCTTCTCTGACTATTTTCTCTTTCTTTTTGCCGTTTAAAATTCTTTGCATGCAATTGCTTCTGCCATCTGCTGTGTGTAAATGCTTAGAACCTTCTTTGTTATGTATTAATACTGGCCCTGCTCCCCTTTTTCTTTGATCTTGAAACAAATCCTAGGGTTCGACTAACACCCCATCACTGTACATGAGTGAAACCCCTGGTCTTTTCAAAATCTTTAACCTTCATTATCATTTGTTGAGTGATCGCCGTAGTGTTTCTTAGGTTTGTTTTACGTTTGGCTGCATTTAATTTCTTAGGGTTTGTACCAAAGCTGCGTTAATCATGAGTGAGGATTCTGTAAACTCTGATGTTCCAAGAACACATGAAGAAGAAAACCCAGAAATTTACAATAAACCGATATCAATGCATTTCCCTCAGACCTTGAAAGAGTTCAGACAGGGTGTGATTCATTATAGGATTTCCGAGAGGGTAGAACAGAGGAGATTAAGGAGGCAATAGAGAGGTATATGATATTATAGTTGGTTTGGGGAAATTCTGCCCAGAAAGGGAGGTGTTCCCCAGCCGACCGTGTTCATAAGTGTTTAACTAGAAATTAGTTTATCTGCTTCTGACTCCACATGTGCCCCCTTTTCCTCAGGTATGAAGAGAAAGTGTGTTAGCAATCCCGAACTCTACCCACTTCCACCAGATAGCAATCAGTATGATTGGGTTGACCGAGAGGTGGTGGGCACCCAATCCGAGCTTTCAACTGAGGAAACCTTAGAGCAAACCAGAGCAATAATTTTGCCTTGCCCTGGTGATGATGCTGGGAACTTATATTCCATAAGACCGGTGGGGCCAAACGAAAGAGTCCGCACTCGGATTCCTGAGGGTAACCCCGGCTTTTACTTTTACGAAGAAGTAATCACTCGTTTAGGGGTTAGAATGCCTTTTACTAAGTTTGAAATAGATGTTCTGAATACTTTAAGAGTTGCCCCTTCTCAACTGCATCCGAACTCTTGGGCTTTTGTTAGGGGCTTTCAACAAGTCTGCTCTGCCAGGAATTGGTCCTGTACCATTCCTATTTTCTTCTACCTGTTTGCTCTCCAATGCAATGCCTTTGAGAAAGGGTCAGCGAAGCGGCCATGGGTTTCTTTGAAGTCGCGGAACAGATATGGTTTGTTAACTAAGTTTTCTGAGTCTTGGAAAGGATTTAAGCCTTTCTTTTTTAAATACAATTTTGTTGGTAATGGTGTTTGCTGGTTCACTCGGCCTGGCGATCAACGACCAATCCCTCGATTCCCCCTCCAGTGGAGTGCCAGCTTCTTTAATCAGAGAATTGCCTCATATGCCTCGGACTGGAAAGAGCTCGCCGAGTATGAGAAAGATGTGTGTCGAGCTGTTGAGAGTTATTTGAAAACTAATGGAATGATAGAAACGAGGGATATAGTGGATATTCCTTCATCAAGTGTCAAGGCCGAACTTGGTAAACTGTTTTCCTTCTGCTTTTATACTTATGTTTTATCCAAATATAATGTTACTTCGTTTTCTTTGCAGATAAGATGGCCTCTCGTATGTCCGCCCTGCTTCATGGTGGCAAAAAGAGAAAAACTACTGCAAAAAGTGCAGCTTCCGGATCTTCAAACCTGAGCACACCAAGCTTAAGTACTTCTGCTCCCTCTACTTCCCCGGTCGAGGTGTCTCCTCGGCCTTCTCCCACTGTGCACGTTGTTGCCGCCACTATTTCATTAGGACCGAGCGGTCAAGTCCAAGTTTCCTCTCCTCCTCAACAGCAGACTTACCGCCGACGAATAGACAAAGGCAAGGAGAAAGTGTCCGAGGGGACGAATCCGAGGGCTGAGGAGACAAGTGCTAGAGCTGCTGCCGCTCCTTCCTCTGCCGCAAATCCATCAAAAACCTCAATTTGGGACCGAGATTTTGATGAGAGGTTTTCCAAGTATGTCTGCCCTGAATCTGACCATTCTCGGTTTGGAATTCTCACCACCGACGAGTGGTCATGCTGCAACATGACTCTGACGAAGTATCTTCTTCGAAGTGCCAACCTTACTTACTTTTTGGCCAAGCAAGCGGGTGATCTGTTTTCTGGTTTCAATGTTGAACAAAAAGAGGCTCGTGCAATGTCTGCTGCTCAAGAGGCTAGCCTTTCGGACGAACTGGTCCGAGTAAAAAACGAATTGGAGAATTTGAAGGCTGACAAATCTGAGCTGATCAAGGAGAGAGATTCTTTGAAAGTTTCTAAGAAAGTTGTAGAGGACAAGGGGAAGGAAGTGGAGGAGGCATTGAAGAAGGAGCTGCAAGAAAGCCAACAGAGGGTTGATGAGCTGAGATCTGAGGTAGAGAAATCTGCTGTTCTTGCTCGGAAGCTTAAAGAAAAAGCTCTTCGTCATAAGAAGGTGGCAGCGACCAATTTTTACAATTGGAGCAAAGGTGTTGATGACTCTTTTATTTCTGCGATTAAACAAATTCAAATTTTGAACCCTGAAACTGAGTTCAGGGTGGTTGGAGCTCATCCCTTTCACTGTGTTGAGAATGGGAAACTGATTGATCTTGAGACTAAGGCTGAAGTTGATCTTCAAGCGGAGGATCTTCCTAATCCTCTTGTTGAGCTTACTGAGGCCCCAGAATTTGATGATGCCAACATTGTCTTGTCTGATATTGAGGAATGATTTTGAATTTCGGTGGTCGGTTTTTGTTGCTCGTTGTATCCGAGCATTGTTTCTTAGCTGTTTTGAACAATTTACTTTACCTTTTTGTTGCTCGTTGTATTCGAGCGTTATTCCTTGGCTGTCTGGAACAATTTACTTTATCTTTTGCTGAATTTATATTAATTTGCAAATTGTGCTTCGTTATTTTTGGTTTCGTTTGTCATGTGACCCTTTGTATTTTCTTAACAAAACAGTTTACAAATTATTTTACTTGGGTGCGTAATAGATTGTGAGCAGAACTTGGATCGCCGACTTTAGCCGAAGCGGGACCCTCGGACCGTGAAATAAGGAAAGTGATTTCCTGAATTCGGGCGTTCTATGAATACGTTGTTGAACTCTCGTAAAGAGCTGTTTCTCGATTTCGCTCGGTGGCTAGCCGAACCAAATGAGTCTTATGTCGTTTCACAATGTTCATAAATAGGAGAATTCCAAAGAAATTGACGAATTTTATTGATAAAAGAATACAAAGAAGAAATTGCTCATTTGCTAAATAGTTCCTAACAATTTATTTGTAATCTAAGAAGGAAGTTAACCTTCGTTTATTCAACCTAAATAATTCTGAGCAATAGACTAACCTATCTGTAAATAGAAAAGAAAAATAGGAGCTTAGCTGTAATAAGCTCTAAGCTTGGCCACGTTCCAGCTGTTGTTGATTTCTGTGCCCGGGAGAGTTTCCAATTTGTAAGCACCAGTTCCAGATTTGGCCTTCACTCGGTATGGACCTTCCCACTTTGGCTTTAATTTTCCAACTCCAGCATTTCCTTTTCCGATATCTGCTCGGCGAAGGATCAAGTCTCCAATTTCAAAACTTCGCGGACGAACTTTCTTGTTGTACTCCCGAGCTTGCCGTTCCTTTATTCTTCTTTCATGAGCTGCCGCATTCTTTCGAATTTCTTCAAGTAAAACGAGTTCTTCGCTGAGCAAATGGTCATTAGTTTCTGAAGGACGTTCAAGCGTCCTAAAGGTAGGGATTCGCTTTTCGATCGGAATGACTGCGTCACAGCCGTATGTCAATCGAAAAGGAGTTTCACCTGTTGATGAGTGTATAGTTGTCCTGTGTGACCATAATACGCTCGGGAGTTTATCCGCCCAAGTGCCGGCTGCATTACCCAGTTTCTTTTTAATTCCATCCAAGATGGTTCTGTTGGCGGCCTTGGCTAACCCATTTGTTTGTGGGTGTTCAACAGAACTGAAATAGTGAGTGATTCCCAGGTCAGCTTCTAGTTGTTGAAAGTGGGAGGCTGCGAACTGCGATCCATTATCAGTAACTATGGCGTGAGGCACTCCGAACCAAGAGATAATTTCCTTCACAAAGAAAGATTGAATACGGGCGGTAGAGATTGTTGCTAACGGTGCCACTTCAATCCACTTAGTGAAGTAGTCAATAGCCACTACTGCAAATTTGAGTTGTCCTGGTGCAGTGGGAAACTTTCCGATGATGTCCATGCCCCACTGATAAAAAGGCCAAGGGGCGCCGAGAGAGTGTAGTTCTTCTGCAGGTTTTTGGTAAATGTTGCTGTGAAACTGGCATTGAACACACCTCTTAACATGTTCCATGGCGTCTTTTTGCAAGGTAGGCCAAAAGTAACCTGCACGGATTATTTTCCGAGCTAGGGATTTTCCACCCATATGGTGGCTGTAGACTCCACCGTGGATATCTTCTAATATCTCCTCAGCTTGAGATGGGTGAACACACCTGAGAATGGGAGAACAAAACCCTCTTTTATACATAACTCCATTCAGAACTGTGTATTGAGCTGCCTTCTTAACCAACTTCCGAGCCTTTGCTTGATCTTGGGGAACGAAACCATGTTGCAGATAGGTAAGCAGCGGATCCATCCATGATTGAGACAATGAAACAACTAGAATGACACTCGGTTGGGGGATGGTTTCTTGTATCAGTGTCTTATTGTTTTCCGACCCTTTGGTACTTGCCAATTTTGATAAAATATCGGCTCGGGAATTTGAATCTCTCGGGACATGGGAAATATCAAATTCAGAAAAATTAGAAATAATTCGCCTCACCTCTTCAAGATATTTCTGTAAGATGGGTTCCTTTCCCGAGTATTGCCCTTTAATCTGAGAAACCACCAATTGTGAGTCGCTGAAAACTGATACCCGTTCGGCCCCAAACTCTTGAACAATTTTGAGGCCTGCAAGAACTGCCTCGTATTCCGCTTGATTGTTTGACGTTTGGAACTCGAACTTCAATGAGTACTCCATGCACAATCCTTCGGGGTTTTCAATGATGACCCCGGCTCTGGCTCCTTTCATGTTGCTCGATCCATCTACATATACTGACCATAAATTTTGAGCGGTGTCCGAGGGAATATCTGTGAACTCAGTGACGAAGTCAGCAAGAATTTGAGATTTCATCGCCTTCCTCGGTTCATAGGTGATGTCAAACTCAGACAATTCGACTGACCATGAAACCATTCTGCTTGCTAGGTCGAGTTTGTGAAGAATCTGCCTGAGAGGTTGGGCTGTTCTCACAAGGATTATGTGTGCTTGGAAGTATTGTCTCAATCTCCGAGCAGAAATGACCAAGCAGTATGCGAGTTTCTCAAGCTTTTGATATCTTAACTCGGATCCCTGAAGAGCTCGGCTAACAAAATATATTGGGGCTTCTAGTCCAGAATCTTCTCGTACCAAAACCGAACTGACCGCTGCCTCTGCTACCGACATGTATAGAATAAGATTTTCACCAGAAAGAGGGCTGTGGAGGACTGGTGGACTGGAAAGATACTCCTTCAATTGAACAAAAGCTTGCTCACTGTGCTCGTCCCAAAGGAAATCTTTCTTTTTCCTAAGGAGCTGGTACCATGGCAAAGCTTTCCGAGCAGCTTGGGTTAAGAATCAGGAGAGGGCCGCCACTCGGCCCGTGAGTTGTTGGACTTCTTTAAGACTAGCTGGACTTCTCATTTCAAGGATTGCTTTGCATTTATCTGGATTGGCTTCGATACCCCTTTCCATTAACATAAAGTCGAGGAAAGATCCGGCAGGGACTCCGAAGACGCACTTTTCAGGATTCAACCTCATGGAATATTTTCTTACTCGGTCCAGTATCGTCTTGAGGTCTTGGGCATGGTTTTCTTGCTGTCTGCTTTTTGCTATAATGTCATCGATATAGACCTCCATGTTGGAGCCGATCATACCTTGAAAAATCTTGTTCATCATTCTTTGGTAAGTAGCTCCCGCGTTCTTCAATCCGAAAGGCATTACGTTGTAACAGTAAGTTGCTTTATCGGTGATGAATGCTGTTTTATCTTGATCGGCAGGGAACATTGGTATCTGGTTGTAACCAAAGTAAGCATCCATGAATGGGAGGAGTTTGTAACCAGCCGAGCTGTCGACGAGCTTATCGATGACGGGAAGTGGGTATTGGTCTTTTGGGCAGACTTTGTTCAAGTCTGTGTAGTCGACACACATCCGCCACTTCCCATTGGGATTTTTGACCAAGACGCTGTTAGCTAACCAGTCTGTATAGTCAATTTCCCGTATGAAACCGGCTCGGCGTAATTCGGCAACCTTTTCTTCAATGGCTGCAGCCTTTTCGGCGCTAACTTTCCTTTTGCGTTGAGCCACTGGCTTTGCCCCCGGAAGAATACTCAACTTGTGACAAATAAAATTAGGATCGATTCCTGGCATGTCCGCTGAAGTCCAAGCGAATATATCCTTATTTGAAATCAGCAGAGCGGTCAATTCGTCTTTAACACTTAAGGGTAGATCAGAACCGATTTTTACCTGCCTCACGGGATCGTCGGTCAATGTCAAGAATTCCCATTGTCCCTTTGGGGTCGGTCTATTTCTGTCGGATTGATCCCGCATATCAAGGTCTGCCAAGTTAATATTGCCCTTACCCAAAGAGACTCTTTCCAATTTGTTTTGATCCTTGTTTTTAACTTTCCCCAAACTAGCGTTGTAACATTTTCTTGCTGCCTCTTGCTCGGCCTTGACTGTTACCACTCTGTCATCTGTTCCAACGAACTTCATAGCTAAATGAACTGTTGACACCACCGCTCCGAATGCCTGCAAAGAAGTTCTCCCAAGAATGGCGTTGTAGGCCGCTGGACAGTCGACCACCAGAAATTTGACTATCTCAGTCCTGGCCGAGGGCTGTTGTCCGAGGGTGACAGGAAGTTGGATGTATCCCTTAGGTTCAATGGTGTCTCCAGTAAAACCAATCAATTCTCCCTCAAAAAGAGTGAGATTGCATTCCCTGAGTTTTAGAGCTTTAAACAAAGGGAAAAACATAATGTCCGCCGAACTTCCTTGGTCGATAAAGACGCGTTTTACCTCGTAATTACCAATAAGGGAAGTGATTACCATGTGGTCATTATGACCTGGGAGGATTCCATCCAAATCATCATCATTAAAAATGATGGGAACATTTTTTGTTGACCTTTTGCAAATGGGTTTCTGACTGACAACCAAAATTTGATTAATGTATTTCTTCCTATCGGCCTTTTTCTCTCCTCCTCCATCAAAACCTCCGACAATCGTATTAACTAAAAACTCATTATTAGCCGAAGGGTTTGTATCAGTGGCCGGAGTGGGGTCGGTTCTCTGTCTTCCTGCATTTCTATCATCTGGTGACCTGCTCCTTTGGCGCTTGGATTTCACAAGTGAGTGGGATCTGTTCCTACCTCTTCGCCTAGCTGCATCTCTGATATACTGTTGCAGTTTACCATCTCTGATCATCTCTTCAATCAGATCTCTTAACCAAATGCACTCATCGGTCGTATGTCCGTAACCCTTGTGAAAGTCACAATACTTTGACCTATCACGCTGTGCGCCCTTTCTTAAAGATGGAGGTCTTTGGGCCGAGCATAAGTCAGTCTGCATTGTTTCCCGAAGGATCTAGCTCCTTGCAACAGTTAAAGGAGTGTATTCCTGAAATTTATTCCTCGGAGGTATCCTTCGGTCCCGATCATTTATGTCCGATTGTCTTCCACCAAAACGTTCGTCACGTTTTTGTTTGTTCTGACCTTGAGGGTCAGCTCGTTGCCTATCGTCTCTGAACTTTTGGCCCTTGTGGAATTCCTCCAAGTTGATGAATTTATTTGACCTTTGTCTCAGCTCGGCCATATCCTTTGGAGGTTTCCCAATTAGTGATTTTCTAAAATCCCCCGGCTGTAATCCTTGTGTAAATAACAAGACTGCCACACCAGGCTCGAGTCGGGGAACCGAACTGGCTTCTGTATGGAAGCGTGACAAGTAATCCTTCAATGGTTCATCCTGTTTTTGAGTGACCGCAGCCAGTGTGTGATCGGATTTGGGCTGGATGCAGCTGGCTGTGTATCTGTTTAGAAATACACGTTTCATCTCTTCCCAAGAATTAATGGAATGTCGAGGGAGAGACGAATACCACCATAGTACCGAGGGTTCGAGAGTCATGGAAAAGGCTCGGCATTTCATCCGATCACCTCCTCCGTAATAATTCATAGCCCCCTCATAAGAAACTATATGATCTACTAGGTCGGTCAGGCCATTATAATGTGGGACGTTGGATGGACCCAAGTATCCTTGTGGGGTTTCAAATTCCATGATAAATGGGGTAAAAGGATGGCCTGGGTGAGAATCATCCAGGCCTTGGCTAGTGGATGGATTTGAATGGAAATTTTGTGGTGGGGGAAGTTGCATTACCGGGAGTGGCTGTGGGTCCATGGGTTGTGCCATTGGGTTTTGTGGTGATATGGTAGTCGGTTTACTTTGAGCAATTCTCGCCATAGCTTGTTGCTGAAGATCGGCAATAGCACGTTCTTGTTGTTCGATTAAAGGCGTTTGCCTATTAAGAATGTTGATCATCTCTTGCTCCCGAGCCCGAGCAGATGCAGATGTTGCATAGGATCTGCTGATGGAATGGCTATGACGAGAGTTTCCAGGTGCAGTTCTTCCTGGATTTAATATGGTTCTAGGTGTTGAACTTATATGGTCGGGGTTGGGTGGGATAGGAGGGGTGCGTTGGGTGTTTCGCCCATGGTGTGCTCGGGTTCCAGTGGTCCTAGATGTGTTTCGGGTAGTTGGGGCTGTGCTACTTGAATCACCATGGGTGGAGGGAGGCGGTGTGCGAGGAGGTGGTGGTGGTGGAGGTAGTATGGTTCGTAAAACTTGGAGGGGTTGGGGATTGCTCCCAGCCCTAGGATGAGAGGATTGTGGTGTTTGGGAGTGGGTAGCATGATTACTACTACGATTTTGGCTACGATGAGGGGGTGGTTGGCTTCGTGAATGGTTTGGTGGCTGGGGATCATTCCCTGCCCCAGAATGGGATGTTCGTGGCGGTTGCCCGTTATTTCCACGATTATGGTTGAGAACGTCACGCAGATCGCCCGCAGACTGAGGTTGTGGATCGTTGTTATCAGCGTTTCTGGGCCTGCCACGGGTGCGGGTGATGCGGTCACGGAGATCACCCACCTGACTTCTGGTGGTGACCATAGTGGTGGTGGGAATGATATGTTATTCACTCCCCACAGACGGCGCCAATGTCGTGTCCTTAACCAAGATCAACCTTGAAGCTATGGAGAAACTTCAAAGAGTGATCCCAGCAAAGAGATTTATGTAGGACTCTTAGGATTTCTGAATATCCAGTTGGGATAATCAGGTTCTCCCCAGTCAACAAAGTGTGTGAAAGTGTCAACTTAGGGATTAGAAGACGTACCTTAGCCCCTATAGCATGGTGGTTCTTATAGGGGACTACCTGTATTCAGTGGGCCGTTTCCATGAGGCTTCCGAAGAGGAGGAATTCAAGTAGGATTCGTAAGGATTATGATAAGATAACATCCGTAAATCTTGTATGCGATAGACTTTATCAAATGCTGTGTTTATCTAACCAACGAATCGTGGGAATCTAGGAGAGGTAGTTAAGCTTGATGAGACTGTGGATGATAGAGATAAGGATGAAAATCCTGTGCTCGGGGTTAATCTCATAAGCGTATTACATCTCTGTTCGAACCCAGTTTGCTCGGTATAACAGTCAGACCGTATGCCTTGTTCCAATGTCTAACCGGTCGGCTCAAGGTAACTTTGGTCGGTAAATGCTCGGCCTATTGAAGGTCCACTACATGAACAATCCCAAGGCTCTTCAGATCATAAGAGATATTGTGAGTATATTAATCTCATCATTTTATAGGGTTTTTATATCTCTTTTTTTTAAGGTTATATGCTGTCCAGAACCTAATCATTACTTTAATGCAACAATGAGACATTAATATAGCAGTTTGAACATTTACCAGGATGAACTTGAACAAAGTGGTATTGTAGTAGACAATACCACTTCTGAAAACTTACTTTCACAAGTATTAAAGAAATCGGATCATCCTGGTTGGGTGGTTGGTGTGGGAGCAGGGTCACAAAAACTGAATATTTCCGACCTAAAAAAAAACAAAAAAAATTTGTGGATGTTGATCAATACAATAAGACCATGGAACAGTTGCGTACCCTCGCAGCTGAAGTTGAAGAATTGAAGAAGGAAAAGAATGATAAAGGAAAAGAGAAGATGGAGAATTCATCAGATTTACCCTCTCCAAATAGCATCACAGATAGCTGCACACTGGCTATCAATCTTCTCAAGGTATGATGCAAACCATGGGTACTAATTTCAAATTTGATTCAGTTATGTAGTTTGTGCTTTAGGGACTAATAACCCTATGATTCTTAATTTTTTGAGTTCTATAGTTGTTATTTTCTCTAATTTAGACTTGATTTGAAAAAATTCCCAAACCATTTGAAGCATTTAGATATGAGTCTCTGTTTCTTAGCTATGCAATTGTTTGATTCTTGTGTTTGTTTTTGATCCATGAGTTTTGCCTGGTGTTTAGATATGCATTTTTTGGTAGAAGTAGTAGTAAACTTCATTCCAACAAACAAAAATTAAAGTATGCACATTCAAAAAATTAACCTGAAATTTGATTCTTATATTAGAATCAGGGCTAGGCTGCACATTCAAAAAATTAACAGAGTGCATTTGGTTTACAGCCTTTGCTGTTGTTTGAGTTGTGAATCAGGGCTCTGCTGCACATTCAAAAAATTCTTATTAATCAATACAATTCATTTTTCTCTCTAGGCTTAAGATCTCTCTAGATTTCTTCACCTGTAGGCTGCTATTCAGATTTTATTCTGCTTAACATATATCCATAAAGACCTTCAATCAAATCATTCCCTAGAAATCTACTATCAAATTAAAACTGACTTCAACAGAGTTTTACATTGCATCACCAGACATGAATTATGATAGTATTATCTTATAGGATACAGACACTATATTACATAATGTCACACCAAACACTACATATTATATTATTAAAAATCTATCAGCCTTTATAATGATATGCAATTGGTACTTACATCAAGAAACATATTTATTATTTGATATGCAATTGGTACTTACATCTTTTAATGTGAGAATGATTTCATTAAGAATAAGAAAAGCCTTGGAGTTCCCCTCCTCTTCTAAACTACTCTGTAGAAAGCTTTGCTAATTTATAGAAATTTGATTCTTATTGATTTGTGAATGAACCTGAAATTTGGGTCTGATACTTTGATTTTTTGTTCCTTTGTTATATTGATCCTTTGCTATATTGAGGCTTTGTCTGGTTATGTCTTTACATGTCTGTTTTCTTTGGCTCATGAATAACAATGTATTTCTTTATAGGGCATCAACCCATGTGTTCTTTTAGACAAACATGGGCATGCAGTTGCCAAAGGTTATATGTATAACCTTGAGGGTGACATGCTGCATGGTAAAGAGCTCCCTCAACACCATTTGAGGGTCTCAATCAATTTTCCTATTGATGAGAATGCACCTTTGCCCATTGAGAATGAAATGGACAATCTTTTCACTGTAGGAGATGCTGTTAAAGCTTTTGTTGCATGGCCTTCAAATCTCATCTCAAATGAAGATAGTCCGGTATGCCTATTTATTTGAGCTATAGATTTTTCTTTCTAGTGCTTACATTATACATATATGACTAACTTTTTTTGGCAATTTTTAGATGCTAACTCGCGATTGGCAAGCCAAAAAGGGCGAAACATCGAGGCACACCAAGGAATCAATTGCGAGTCCCGAAAATAAAAAGGGAACCAAGGAAGCAATTGTGAGTCCCGAAAAGAAAAAGGGAACCAAGGAAGCAATTGTGAGTCCCGAAAAGAAAAAGGGAAAATATGTGGCTCAAGAATCTAATCTGCAAGAAAAGCCCGGACTTTGTGCAATTAATGTGGGAGACAAGGTAATTTTTAAGTCCGAGGATGAAATCAAAACTCCATTTTGCAAGGCATTGTATGCACTTTTGAAGACAAAGGAAAGGGATGCCCTTTTATTACCCATGGACACCTCCATTTTTGACAACCCATTGAAACATGAAGGAGTTGAAAAATGTAGTCTATATTACCTACTTTTTCACATGGCACTAGATGGCACCTCTATTTGCATTTATACAAGGTATTGATCCTAACAATATGCCGTCTAGTTTACTACTTATTGTTGTCCTTATTTTGGTTTTGCCATTACTTATAATTTTCTCTTTGTGTTTACTGTATGTTAAGGCTTTTGTATGAAAGGTTGGTGGTTCCCTTTGCTCTCACAGAGAGGTTCTCATTCCTGTCCCCTCATTTAACCCTTCTACCATCGGCCAAAGATTATATTGTAAGCGTGTTAAAAAAACATAAGAATGATAAAGGCAAATGGTTTTTGGCCCCATATAATTTGGGGTAAGTAACTTGCATTGTCAATATTTGTTTATTGTGCTTATTAATTTAATTTGTACCAATTAGTACTAATTTGGTGTTGCTCAATTTTTAATTTAATTAGTTTCCATTGGGTGTTGGTTGTCATTGATGTCACGGGGAGGACTATATACTACTTAGATTCATTGGCTCGTTCAAGAGCTGAATCACATAGGACTATGATGGAACTCTTTAATTCGTAAGTACATGAGCTTTTTTTACTACACATTTATTTGTTTGTGCGAAAGTGCATGTGATTATCCTCACATATTCACTGCTGATTTATTTTTTTAGATCTATCATAGCTTATCGTGGAACCAATGGGGACACATACGCAAAAAAAGAGTTAAATGCACCCTTCAAATGGATCAACATTAAGGTATATACAAAAGAACTTGAGTTTTGCTCTTTTGTCAATTTGATCTGTATCTATTTATATCTCATTTTTGGTAATCAATATCTGTGCTTTATTTGTAGTAGTGATAGTAGGTCCCTTTAAAGTTAACAATCATGTTTGGATTATGTGAAATTGTTACAACGGATAAAAAAATTTGACAAAACTATCATTGTGAAATTGTTTCTCTCTATAGCTTTACTCTATATCTTCATATTTCATATTTCATTTTGTTTGGGAGAGAATGCCCTTGCTGAGAATGTGATCATTGAACCTTACACCTTTTACTTGGATTGGGAGAGAATGCCCTTGTTGAGAATGTGATGTTGAGTATTCAGATTCTTTTGATTGGGCTGTAGCTGGAGACATATTACATCTTTGCGTACTAGGAGTTGAACAATCTGAGTTTTTCGCCAGTGGCGATATGGGGGATACTTTTCTCACAATTTGTTCTTTGTTCTTTTTGTTGATCAGAGAAGTTAGTATACCTGCATGAAACATTGGAAGTTCATTTCAATGATAGCGATATAGAATTTCTACAGGACACTCTACTTCTTGATTTAGATTAGAGACTTGCTTGATATTTCCACCACCTGTCACATTGTCACATCATATAACTTTGGACCTACAAAATTTTTATGTGTATGCACTTATAGTAGTAGTATAAAAATACATACCTTATCTTAAATCTAAATACTTTTTACCAAATGATTATATTTAATCTGCCATGTTGGTTTCTCTTGTAATAGCCAGTGTTCAAATTTTGGCCAAGTTAGATCCTTTTGTTTTTCATTGTTTTTTTTCTTTTCAAGATTGCTGATGAAACTTGATTGTTACTTTTCCTAAATGGTTTGTTGCTTGGTTTTATTGGTATTCACCTCATCTCATTGGTTTGTTTCCTATATTTGTGTTTTACAGGTTCCCAAGCAAACAAATGGTATTGACTGCGGCTATTTTGTGATAAAATTTATGAAGGACATTGTGTTGCATCACGAGGATAATAAGATTCCTCAAATGGTTTGTAATTCAATTGGTTATATTATTTCTTTGGTTATATTATTATTATTCAACTACATTGTTTATATTAACATTGAAATTGGTCATATTATTACTTGGTTGCAGTATTACGATCATGGTGGCTGCAACTCTAGCAATGATTCTTTTAGCCTCAAAGAACTAAATGATCTCAAAGAAGAATTTGTTTCGTATTTCTTAAGATTATTTTCTATCTTGACCTAGCTAGGTATATATTATTGCTCAAGACTTTTTCCATTTCTCTATAATTTCTAACTGTCATTTGGTATGACAAAGCATTTAATTTGTTACATCAGTCAACCATTATTTTTTTTATGCAGGTATCACTATCTTTCGTTGTGCACATGTGATGTGGAAAATGATGATGCAAGCTTTATCTTTTTTTTGGTGAACGATGCAAGCTTTATTTAGATATATATTATGGGATTATTATTATTATTATTATTATTATTATTATTATTATCATGCGCCTATTTTGTTGACATTATGGCCTAGTAATTCAAGATTTAGTTTCCAACAATACTATATATAGGCTGTACATATATTATAAACAATTAATTTGTATATGCATATATATATATGCATGTTTCATTTCTGTTAATTGCCTCTTTGTTTCATATCAGTGCATGTCTTAATTCTTGCCAAGATGCATGCGGTCAAAATCATAATTCAGAGTGGCTAAAAAATTAATTCAGATAAGTTCAAAATAATATTTCAAAGCGGTTCAAAAAATAATTCAAATTCAGATCAGTTCAAAATAATAATTCAGACCGGTTCAACAATTAATTCGGAATTTGTAGTTAAAAATAATGATTTAAAAGAATTATTCAGACCGGTTCAAAATTATGATTCAGACCGGTTCAAAGTTATTATTCAGACCGGTTCAAAATTATTATTCAGACCGGTTCAAAATTATTATTCAAACCGGTTCAAAGAATTATTCAGACCAGTTCAAAATTATTATTCAGACCGGTTCAAAGTTATTATTCAGACCGGTTGAAAGAATTATTCAGACCGGTTCACAATTATTATTCAGACCGGTTCAACATTATTATTCAGACCGGTTCAAAATTATTATTCAGACCGGTTCATAGAATTATTCAGACCAGTTCAAAATTATTATTCAGACCGGTTCAAAGAATTATTCAGACCGGTTCACAATTATTATTCAGACCGGTTCAAAAATTTTATTCAGACTGGTTCAAAAATTTAAATCAGAGCGGTTAATAACCAGTCTCGTTAATATAAAAAAGACCGGTTTATAACTGGTCTCGTTTAACACGCATTTTTAGCAACAGGGGCTTTAAGACCGGTTCGGAACCGGTCTGAAAATTGGTTCGGAACCGGTCTGAAAAATGTATTTTGTACTAGTGGATTTGTGCATAGTTTCAATAATTTTAGTGGCGATTTTGGTCTATGGTCAAGCATATGGTAACACTTTGTCATTGTTGAACTTGTGTGCATTATTGAAATATGACCCTGATACACTTGAGAGAGATACACTGAGAGGTTGAGAGTATTCACTAGTCTTGAGTTCTGATTGGGTTTGTTACTCTAACTAGTTTGTAATTGTGTAAATAGCTTGTGATAATATGTGTTGGAGTCTTGAGTCGAAGTCTTAGATGAGGTATATATATGTTGATTTAGGGAGTTTGTCTTTTGTTTAGAATTTTATTTTACTTTTTCCTGGGACATGCAAAATGCTAAGTTTGGGGGAGTGATTTGGGTCCAATATATAGTGATTTGAATATGATTTAGACTCCCTTTTACTATATGTTTAGCTTGTTTCTCAAGTATTTTGTAGGATTTTTGTTAGTTTTTAGAAATAGTTAGTAGTTGTGAATCCTTTGAACGTTTTTGATCCATTTGTTCATTGTTTCATGTACTTTTGGAGCTCAAATGCAAAAAATAATTATGGAACTGGAAAGGGCACGTAAAGACCTTGAAGTAGGAGAAAGAACGGAGCAAAACGGAGTCGGGACCTACCCCGCACGCATGAGGCACGGGGACGGGTGCGCCTGGGGTGCGCTGATTCAAGAAAAAAAGCTGTCATCAGACCCGCGCGCCTGGGGCGCGAGGACGCGTGCGCCTGGGGCACGCGTAAATCTGACCAGGCCCGTTTGGGCCAAAACTTCAGAATTTGATGGGGATTCTGCCTAGGGTTATTTTGTAAATATAAATTAGTGATTTAGAGCTAGGTTAGGCAGCCAACTAGAGGAGAAAACACAGATTAGAAAAGGTTTAGAAGAGGTTTAGAAGAGGTAGAGATATTGGGAATTAGATAAACGAAACATACAATGAAACCACGTTCCTAACAATCCTTCTCTACCTGCTCACAACTTCTTTTAGTTTTCAGCATTTAATTAGTTTTAGTTTTTAATCTCAAATCTATTTTAATCAAATCTGAATTTTAATTATAGGATTTAATTTTAGTTGCATTAAGGTAAAAGTAGATTGAACATTCTCACAAACTCCCTGTGGGACGATATCTGGTCTTCCTGAGACTATATTACACGTTGACCCAGTACACTTGCTGACATCTCAACAAGTTTTTGGCGCAGTTGCCGGGAAGTTTAGAATTGTTGAATTTATTTTTGGTACTTAGTGTAGTTATTAGTAAATTCTATTTTTCTTTTTATTTTTATTTTTTTTATTGATCTTAATTGTAATGTATAATAATGACTTGTGAAGAGTTGAATTGTGAAGAGTTGAATTTTTTTGACTTTGTTTTGGCTTCACATCCTCTTACTTATGATGCAAATACCTCGATTTATGAGATTGAGAAATTATATTTCAAAGAGTATAAGAAATTTGTTGTAGAGGAATTGGTATAAGAGTTCTCCATTAAGGAAGACTTAAGTACTAATCTCTCTGAAAATTTTGAAGAAAAAGAAAGTAAGGTGCATCATGAGGTAGAAGAGGTGAAACAAAACAAAACAGAAGAGAGAAGGATAATAGTAGAGAATTTTGACTCATCCTTGCGTGCTGAATTTTCTGAACTTAAAATTTGTGTTAAATCCCTCGCATGTTTGGATGATTCAAAATTTTTCAATTATGTTCTGTTGGAAACCAACAAGCGGGCTAAACAAATACTAGAGGGGGGGTGAATAGTATTTTGAAGCACTAATATCAAATATTTCGAATGATAATTGAAGAATAGAGCTAAAGCTTAATTTTCTGGACACAGACTCGAAATACTCGAGTCTTTTGTGAAATACTCGAGTTTTCAGGAAGAACAACTCGAGTCTTTCTAAATATACTCGAGTTTTTTGTATCAGATGACAGCAAAACCAGAAACGAAAATTCAGCAATTCACCTCAAATCAATCCAATAGAAAACAGAGACTTATCCAACAGATTAGCAAGCAATCAAAATAACTTTTAACACTAAGGATCCTTGAACTTGCTACCTAATTGAACAAATCCTATTTCTATGAAATGCTTTAAGTTGTATTGAGCTAGAAAGTAGATTGAAAGCAATAAACCAACACTCAATCAATTTTATCCTGGTTCACTCCAACAATGAGCTACATCCAGTCCTCCTAATCAACTTAGGAGTTTCTACTATAAATCAAATTGTTAGAAATTACAAGGATTACTTGAGAATGGCCTCACTCAACCTAACCCTTCAAGAGTGTACCAAACTCTTGATTTCTACCCCAATTTGATTCCGGTGATGAAGAACTCTTCAAAAGCTTCCTTGAACTCCCTTCAAGAAACTCCACCGGGCTAGGAACCTCCTAGTCTTGTGCTTGAGAACCTCTCAAGACTCCAACACCCTAAGCCACTTAGGGTTTGCTTGGGAACAATCCAAGACTTTGAATGATCAAGCTTTTTGTATGTGTATTACTAATCTCACAATGGATTAGCACAAATAAGCACAGCTCAATGTAGAAATTGAGGCCTAAAACTCAACTTGGAAGAGAATAACAATATGAGTGAGAAGTTGAGTTTTTGTGAATTAACACTTGAGAAGAAGAATTAATGAAAGCTTGAAATCAATATGATCTTGTTGTCTTGTTTGTTCTTGTGCAAAAACAAAGAATTTTTACAATGAAGTTCTGAAAATGCTCTCTTGGGTTGGATGAGACTCAAGTGCCCTCAATTGGGTTTTGAGTCTCTTCCAACGTTCATTTTTGCTGATTGGGCAAAAATACTCGAGTCTTTTGACAAATACTCGAGTCTTTTAGGCCAGTCAACAAGGATTTGGTGCACGAACAAGACTAACGGTCATATTTGCTGATCTGGCATAAATACTCGAGTGTTTTTCAGAATACTCGAGTATATACTCGAGTCTTTCTCAAAATACTCGAGTATTTTGATCAGACATGACAAAAATTAATTTTAAATTTTATTTTTCTTCTCAAATATTAATTTTGGTTAATCTCAACCAAATAAACATATTAATTATTTTATTCCTAGAAGAGACTAACTATGTCTACCCACTCTCAACATAAATGAAAAATTACAATTACAAAACGATTGAGAATGAGTGAGCACTTGTCTTCTTTTCTTGAATTCTTGTTGTTGTTGATGTTGCAATAATCTTCAAGACTTGATTGTTAATTACTTTGCCATCATCAAAATCTAATCCACATAATTAGGAGCATTGAATTTACAATCTCCCCCTTTTTGGTGATGACAAAATAATTAACACTTGTTGAGCTTGATACCACTTGAAGAAGCAACTCCCCCTCACTATAGGATCCTTTTCACCTATCTAAAAAATTCAGCGTGTGCAAGAAGTTATGACATTTTAATTTTAGCAACAAGCCTATGGTATTAGAGTAACCAACAAATATCAAAGTATATACCATAACCAGCAAAATTTAGGTGCAGCAAGATTCAAGACAAGTGTATAATATCTCTCCCCCTTTTTGTCATGAGCCAAAAAGATGTAACAATTGAGAAAAAGATCAAGGGAGGAGAGGTACATAATTGGAAAAACCCCATAACCAAATATGCACTATAATAGAGACATAATAAAATAAAGAAGCTCCCCCTGAAGCATTGGAATAACACCATAATAATTTTAAAAAGTGCGAACATAAAGTGCAATAACAAACACAGTGTTTCAAACACCAAGTTCCCAAAATACATAAAATCCAACAAAGACCAACATAATGAAAACCAACATAATGAAAACTAAGATAAAATCCAGAAGCAGCAACATCAAAACATGGAAGGAGCAGGATCATCTGGAGGAGGATAGAACCGAGAAAAGGCAGCCATCATCTCATCAAACCGCTGGTTCATCTGGTCTGATTGCTGGTCCAGGCGGGAATAAATCTGGTCCGAGTGCTGATCCAGGCGGGAATAAAGCATAGCAGACTCTGCACTCATCCTAGTATCTAGACTCACAAAGTCATCACGCTGGGCGTCTATAGCAGTCACAAGAGAGTCCATCCTCCCATCGAGAGTGTCCAGCCGGGTGATGACATTATCCCTCCATCCCGAATTATCAAACCCATATTGAGATCCAGTGAAATCATCAAAATTAATCTCATTCTCAATTGGGTCCCCACCTTCAGCTTGTGCAAATGCTGCAGCTTCCTCTTCCAATTGTTGGGCATCCACCCCTTGTTGAGCTGCAACATTTCCAGCCCTCTCCAAATTGGCTATGTCAGATTGGTACAAGTACTGTCCAGATGGTTCATGAAATTCCATGCCTTGATGATTCAAAGTACCATTATTGAGGCAATGCTGGTTAACATGAAGAGTCGTGGACTCTTCATTTCGTGGAATAGGCACTCGGAAATTTCTCAAAAGGTAACAGACATGCATGGGATAAGGTAAAGACTTAGGGTGCTTAGAACGAGCAGCAGCTAGCATCCTATCCAAAATAATGCGACACCAATTCAACTGCTCATTATTCAGAATGGCACTTACAAGCCTAAGTTCATGGTTGGTTGGTTTTGCATAATTTGGTGAAGTTTGAGGAACTAACTGATGGCAAACAATATAGTGCAGTACCCTAGATTGGACAGTCATTAAAGATGCATGCTTAATACCAGAAGTCCATACACGACCGGGGCGCAAAAGACTTTGAAAAATTCCATCGGCATCGGTCTTTAGAGAGTTGTCCCCGTGTCGTGAAGGGCCGAAAGCATGGTAAATATCCTTAACTCTAATGCAGAATCTGACACCTTCAACCATGGATTCCATTACATTGTTGTGTAGCCTAAGGTTTGCATAAAAAGTTCTAACTAGCCTAGGGAAAATTGGACCATTAAATTCCAGAAGACGAATAAGTTGTTGGTGCTTAAGATTAGAGACAAAGGAGAAACCCTTACTCTGGAGAAATTCATTGTTAATCCATCTGACCACACCAAACCCTCTTGTAGCAAAGCCCTCAAACCTGTCCAAGCACTCATCCACTTGATAATACTCAGGGATTTCTTCCTCGGATGATGATTCGGCAATACTTACTCGTTTTCCTTTTCCATAAGATGAAGCCATTGAAGGATTTTTGAGAAAATTGAAAAGTTTGAAGGTTAGGGTTTGAAAAGGGGGTGACGAATTTGAAGAGGAAATTTGTTGTAATTCGTTGAAATAAGAGAGGAAAAGTGTTTAGGGGATGTAAAACTAATGAGTTTTGGCAAAAATTTGAGTAAAAACTGAGTTTTGATGAGAGAGATATAAGAAAACCGAGAGAGAAGAGAGAGGGGTTCGTAAAACTCGAGTGTGAGGGGCTGCAGATATATATAAACGCTCCAAAACACTCGAGTATATTCATAAATACTCGAGTTGTTCGTGATGAACGACTCGAGTTTTGGACAATATACTCGAGTCTTTTGTGACTCAGCCCCAGGTCTGCCCAGATACTCGAGTGAAAAACACAACGACTCGAGTTTGGTCAGATTCTCCAAATTTCAGGAAATTGAAAAATACTCGAGTTTTTGGGAAATACTCGAGTTTGGTCGAAAAGTCCAAAATTTGGGGTTTTCGAAAGACTCGAGTGTTTTTGGAAACACTCGAGTGTTTTTGGAAACACTCGAGTATTTTTATCAGACCCTCAAAAAAAAATTTTCAATTTAAAACTGAATTAATTTTGAATTAATATACTCGAGTCTTTTGAAAAGAACTCGAGTATTTTTGACAGAACAGACTTGAAAACACAGTTTTAAAAGACCAAACACAAATCAAACACAAATGCTTCACTACCAACTTGGAATACAGTACAGAATCACACACAATTAACATATACGATTTCAAATATCATCAAGGGCAATTTAACTAAGAATCAAGAACACATTAAAGTAAGACCAATATGGTGATTTTCCAAAAATGACACACAATGCAATTAGCCTATATTAGCTTCATCTAAAATACCATGTTCTCTCCTTATATGATAAAAGGTGTCCCTTGGTAGAGGTTTTGTAAAAATGTCGGCTAATTGATTTGTGGTACTAACAAACTCAATTGTACAATCACCCTTTTGTACATGATCTCTCAAAAAGTGGTGTCTTATTTAGTGTGTTTAGTTCTTGAGTGATACACCGGATTCTTGGTCAAGTTGATTGCACTCGTGTTATCGCATCTAATCGGGATATTTTCAAGTTTCAAACCAAAATCCGATAATTGTTGTTTCATCCATAATAGTTGAGCACAACAACTACCGGCTGCGATATATTCCGCTTCGGCGGTAGAAAGGGCGACACAAGCTTGCTTTTTAGAAAACCATGACACCAATGAACTTCCCGAGAAATGGCAAGTACCACTGGTGCTTTTGCGATCAAGCTTGCATCCCGCGAAGTCGGAATCCGAGTAACCAACTAAACTAAGATTGGCATCAGCAGGATACCATAAACCAGTGTTAATTGTTCCTTTTAGATATTTAAATATGTGTTTAACTGCGGATAGGTGAGATTCTTTAGGATTAGCTTGAAATCGAGCACAAATGCATACACTAAACATAATATCCGATCTAGATGCAGTGAGATATAGGAGACTACCTATCATTCCCCTATACTTACTAACATCAACCAGGGTACCTTGTTCATCCTTTTCTAGGTAGCATGATGTGCTCATTGGAGTGTAGGCTTCTTTGCACTTGTCCAATCCGAACTTTTCAAGGAGCTCTTTGCAATATTTCCCTTGATGCACAAATATCCCCTCCTTGACTTGCTTTATTTGTAAGCCTAGGAAGAACTTGAGTTCTCCCATCATTGACATTTCAAATTCCTTTTTCATCAAATTTGAGAACTTTCTATAAAGAGACACATTAGTAGCACCAAAAATGATATCATCAACATAGATTTGTACTAACAATATGTCATCTTTGGTTTTATAAATAAATAGTGTATTATCAACTTTCCCTCTTTGAAACTTGTTTTCTAATAGAAAGGAACTCAATCGATCATACCAAGTTCTAGGAGCTTGTTTCAATCCATAGAGTGTCTTTTTCAATTTATAAACATGGTTTGGAAATTCACTATTTTCAAAACCGGGGGGTTGTTTGACATACACTTCTTCATTTATAAACCCATTCAAGAAAGCACTTTTAACATCCATTTGATATAAAGTTAATTTCATGATTGATGCGAAAGCAAGTAAAATTCGGATAGCTTCAAGACGTGCAACCGGAGCAAAGGTCTCATCATAATCGATACCTTCCTCTTGATTGTACCCTTGAGCTACTAGTCTAGCTTTGTTTCTTATAATCAACCCGGATTCATCAAGTTTGTTTCTATAAATCCATTTAGTACCAATTATGGTATGATCATTGGGTTTAGGGACTAGATCCCAAACTTCATTTCTTTCAAATTGGTTTAATTCTTCTTGCATAGCAAGAACCCAATGTTCATCCTCAATGGCCTTTTTAATTGAATCGGGTTCAATTTGAGAAACAAAGGAGACATAGTTGCAAATGTTTTGAATAGACCTACGAGTTAGTACTCCCTTTGACATATCTCCTATGACATTGTCTATAGGATGAGCCTTGATCGATTTCCAAGTCGGAGGAAGTTCTTCCCTAACTTCTCCTTCATCAACTTTTGATTTCTCTCTCTCTTTTTCTTCTTTTGAAAAATCAATGCCATCTTCACTAGCATCACATAAAACACTATCTTCTTTCGAAGATTCATTAAAAACAACATGAATTGATTCCTCAATAGTTAAAGTTCTTTTGTTGAAAATTCTATAAGCTTTACTATGAGAAGAATAGCCTAAAAATATGCCTTCATCGGATTTGGAATCAAACTTGCCAAGATGTTCTTTTCCATTATTTAAAACAAAAACTTTGCATCCGAAGACATGAAAATTTGATATATTTGGCTTTCTTCCCTTGTAAAGTTCATAGGGGGTTTTATCCAAAGAGGGCCTTATCAAAATACGATTTAAAACATAACAAGCCGTATTGACGACATCGGCCCAAAAATATTGAGGTACTTGAGAATCATTTAACATGGTTCTAGCAAGTTCCTCTAGCACCCTATTTTTCCGCTCTACCACTCCATTTTGTTCCGGAGTTCTTGGTTCGGAGAATTGGTGCTCAATACCATTTTTAGCACAAAATCTATCAAATTTGTGGTTTTCGAATTCACCACCATGATCGGTACGAATAATAATTACTTTTTAATCTACTTGGTTTTGCAAAAGTTTGACTTGATGTTTAAAAGATTTGTAGGTCTCGCTCTTTGTTGTCAAAAATAGAATCCAAGTAAACCTAGAGAAGTCATCAACAATCACCAATGCATAGTAGTTGCCACCAAAGCTTTTTACTTGTGATGGTCCAAACAAGTCCATATGAAGCATTTCTAATGGCCTTGAAGTGGACATCACCATTTTTGATCCAAAGGTGTTTTTAGTTTGTTTACATTTCTTGAAAGGAGAACAAACACCTTCAATAGAAAAATTTAGCTTTGGCAAACCAACTACTAGATCTTTAGATTGTATTTTCTTCAATTGATTTACATTTATATGAGCGGTCCTACGATGCCATAACCAAGTATCACTTTCTTTGCTCACTAAGCAAGTAGAGACCAAAGAAATGACTTTGTTCAAATCGACTAAGTAAGTATTATTTGACCTTCTACCAACAAATTTGATTGATTCATCTTTTTCACTTTTAATGAGGCAATGGGTAGAGGTAAATAATACATGATTACCAATATCACATAATTGGCTTATGCTCAAGAGATTATGTTCTAATCCTTGAACATAAAGCACATTATCAATAATCAAGTTTGAAGAGTTTCCGATTTTACCAATACCAAGGATTTTGCCTTTGTTGTTGTCCCCATAAGTGACATAACCCTTTTCCTTTGGGGTAAGCTCAACGAAATGCCGCTTATCTCCCGTCATGTGCCTTGAACATCCACTATCTAGATACCACAATTCTTTTCCCATTCGAAGGCACACCTACAAGATAAAATCACTTGTTCATTTTGGGTACCCAAACAATGTTGGGTCCCTTAGGGTTAGTGTTGGGACTCTCTCCCTTCTTAATCCACATATAAGTGCCCTTTTTCATTTCAAACTTCTTAATATGGCACTCTTTGTTGATATGTCCAACTTTTCCACAATAAGTACAAGTTGGTTTCCTTGATGAATTTTTCTTAGAAAATGTTCCAACCACCTTGTACTTTTTGTCCTTTTTATGAACATATCCTAAACCGGTTTTGTTGTGATTATGTCTTTGAGAGTTCAACAACCGGTTGAGGTTTCTATCACTATGTGAGATTGTGAGTTTGTTTTTCAACTCTTTCACTTATTTTTCAAGTTCATCACATCTCTCACATGGAGTGATAATCTCCTCATGATTTGCACATTCACTTTGATGACTAGAATTAATAAGTTCTAAGGATTCATATTGAAGTTTCAACTCATTTATAGATTTTTGCAATTCATCAATTTCTTGTTGAAACTCCAAGATTTTCTTTCCTTTTTCCTTATTAATTTTAGCAAGCCTTCTAAATTGAATTAGCATTTCATTGTAGGCTTCTTGCAAATCATCATAAGAAATGGAGTTTGAAGAGGAACAAGAAGAGCTAGAGGTTACCTCATCATCACTTTCACTCATGTCATGTTTTGCTCTTGATGAGGACTCATTGTTGTTCTTGGCCATGAGACAAAGGTTTTCATTTTCATCACCGGAACTACTTGAAGATGATTCATTGCTCTTCTCCGGTTCATCTCAAACAATGTATGCACGCTTCCCTTTGGTCTCTTGGATCTTCTTGTCATTCTTCTTCAAGAATGTGGCACATTCCATTCTAATGTGACCAACCCCACCACATTCATGACACTTAACTCCATCATTGGAAGTCTTTTCTCTTTGTTTGGAGTCTTTGGTTCTCTTGACTTTGGATGAAGAGCCACCTTTCTTCCCTTTGAAGAATTTGTTGAACCTTTTCACAAACATCCCAAATTCTTCTTGATTTGGTTCACCATCGGAATCTTCACTTGTAGAGCATTCTTCAACTTCATTTGTAGCTTTAGTTGAAGCTTTGAGTGCTATGCCCTTTTTCTTTTTGTCTGATTCCTCATGCATCCCAAGTCTTGTAAGCTCCATCACATGCTCTTGGAGTTTGCCAAACAAAGTGGCTAAGTCCATGCTATTTATGTCTTTTGATTCCTTGATGGCGGTTACCTTGGGTTGCCAACTCCTATCAAGACATCATAGAATTTTGTTAGTAGTTTCACCATTGCGAAATACTTTTCCCAAGGAAATCAAATGATTAACTATGTGAGAGAATCGCTTTTGCAAGTCACTAATTGTTTCATTTGGCAACATGTGGAACAATTCATATTCATGAGTTAAAGAATTCAATCTTGTATCTCTTACTTCACTTGTTCCCTCATGTGTGACTTGCAAAGTATCCCACATTTCTTTTGCCGATTTACATTGGGAAACTCTATAAAATTCATCATGGGAGAGAGCCGAAAAGATGATGTTTTTAGCTTTAAATCAAATGAAACTTTCCTATTTTCATCATCATTCCAACTACTCCTTGGAATTTCAACAATTTCTTCATTAATTTTCTTTTTGGGAATGAAAGGACCATTTTCAATTGCATCCCAAATATCTATATCAATTGCTTCAATAAAAACTTTCATGCGAGTTTTCCAATAAACATATCCTTCACCATTGAATAGTGCAGGACGGTTTATTGAAGCTCCTTCTCCACCAAAGTTATTGCTAGAGCCCATTTAGTTTCCAAAAGGATCTTTTTCGAAAAAGTTGTTACACTCGATCTTTCAACCGAGCTTTGATACCACTTGTTGGAAACCAACAAGCGGGCTAAGCAAATACTAGAGGGGGGGATGAATAGTATTTTGAAGCACTAATACCAAATATTTCGAATGATAATTGAAGAATAGAGCTAAAGCTTAATTTTCTGGACACAGACTCGAAATACTCGAGTCTTTTGTGAAATACTCGAGTTTTCAGGAAGAACAACTCGAGTCTTTCTAAATATACTCGAGTTTTTCGTATCAGATGACAGCAAAACCAGAAATGAAAATCAAGCAATTCACCTCAAATCAATCCAATAGAAAACAGAGACTTATCCAACAGATTAGCAAGCAATCAAAATAACTTTTAACACTAAGAATCCTTGAACTTGCTACCTAATTGAACAAATCCTATTTCTATGAAATGCTTTAAGTTTTATTGAGCTAGAAAGTAGATTGAAAGCAATAAACCAACACTCAAGCAATTTTATCCTGGTTCACTCCAACAATGAGCTACATCCAGTCCTCCTAATCAACTTAGGAGTTTCTACTATAAATCAAATTGTTAGAAATTACAAGGATTACTTGAGAATGACCTCACTCAACCTAACCCTTCAAGAGTGTACCAAACTCTTGATTTCTACCCCAATTTGATTCCGGTGATGAAGAACTCTTCAAAAGCTTCCTTGAACTCCCTTCAAGAAACTCCACCGGGCTAGGAACCTCCTAGTCTTGTGCTTGAGAACCTCTCAAGACTCCAACACCCTAAGCCACTTAGGGTTTGCTTGGGAACAATCCAAGACTTTGAATGATCAAGCTTTTTGTATGTGTATTACTAATCTCACAATGGATTAGCACAAATAAGCACAGCTCAATGTAGAAATTGAGGCCTAAAACTCAACTTGGAAGAGAATAACAATATGAGTGAGAAGTTGAGTTTTTGTGAATTAACACTTGAGAAGAAGAATTAATGAAAGCTTGAAATCAATATGCTCTTGTTGTCTTGTTTGTTCTTGTGCAAAAACAAAGAATTTTTACAATGAAGTTCTGAAAATGCTCTCTTGGGTTGATGAGACTCAAGTGCCCTCAATTGGGTTTTGAGTCTCTTCCAACGTTCATTTTTGCTGATTGGGCAAAAATACTCGAGTCTTTTGACAAATACTCGAGTCTTTTAGGCCAGTCAACAAGGATTTGGTGCACGAACAAGACTAACGGTCATATTTGCTGATCTGGCATAAATACTCGAGTGTTTTTCAGAATACTCGAGTATATACTCGAGTCTTTCTCAAAATACTCGAGTATTTTGATCAAACATGACAAAAATTAATTTTCAATTTTATTTTTCTTCTCAAATATTAATTTTGGTTAATCTCAACCAAATAAACATATTAATTATTTTATTCCTAGAAGAGACTAACTATGTCTACACACTCTCAACATAAATGAAAAATTACAATTACAAAACGATTGAGAATGAGTGAGCACTTGTCTTCTTTTCTTGAATTCTTGCTGTTGTTGATGTTGCAATAATCTTCAAGACTTGATTGTTAATTACTTTTTCATCATCAAAATCTAATCCACATAATTAGGAGCATTGAATTTACATGTTCGACCCTTGAGTTTGCATGACGTTTTTCCAAATCATCAACATAAGTCATTGTTGTACCATGGGATGAATAAAGATCCTAAAAATTTTGTTTTCCTTGTTCATGAAATTTACACCTTCATGAATGGGGAAAAAGGCAAATTTTCTAAGATGATGCATGATGTAAGGAATGTACCTTTTGACTGTGAATTCAATGCTCCTAATTATGTGGATTATGTTTTGATGATGACAAAATAATTAACAAATCATTCCTTGAAGATATTGCAACATCAACATCAACAAGAAGTCAAGAAAAGAAGACAAGTGCCCAATCATTCTCAATCAAATATTAATTGTAAATTTCTAATTTATGTTGAGAGTGGTTGAGAGTGGGTAGAAATAGTTAGTCTCTTCTAGGAATAAATTTTTATATGTTTATTAAGTTGAGATTGACCAAAAATTAATACTTGAGAGGAAAAATAAAATTGAAAAATAATTTTTCCCATATCTGATCAAAATACTCGAGTATTTTGATAAAGACTCGAGTATATACTCGAGTATTTATATAAAAACTCGAGTATTTGTGCCAGGTCAGCAATTATGACCGTTAGTCTTGTTCGTGCACCAATTCACTCGTGACCGACCAAAAAGACTCGAGTTTTTACCAAAAGACTCGAGTATTTTTGTCCAGTCAGCAAAAATGAACGTTGGAGAAACTCAAAAACCCAATTGAGGGCATTTGAGTCTCATCCAACCCAAGAGAGCAATTCAGAACCTTATTGTAAAATTTCTCTTTGAATTTGTGCAAGAACAAACAAGACAACAACACATCATTGATTCAAGCTTTCTTAATTTCCTCTTCTCAAGTGTTAATTCCCAAAAAGCTCAACTTCTCACTCATATTGTCATTTTATTCCAAGTTGAGTTTTTAGGCCTCAATTCTTACATTGAGCTGTGCTTATTTGTGCTAATCCATTGTGAGATTAGTAATACACATACAAAAAGCTTGATTATTCAAAGTCTTGGATTGTTCCCAAGCAAACCCTAAGTGGCTTAGGGTGTTGGAAGTCTTGAGAGGTTCTCAAGCACAAGACTAGGAAGTTCCTAGCCCGGTGGAGTTTCTTGAAGGGAGTTCAAGGAAGCTTTGTGAAGAGTTCTTCAATCACCGGAATCAAATTGGGGTAGAAATCAAGAGTTTGGTACACTCTTGAAAGGGTTAGGTTGAGTGAGGCCATTCTCAAGCAATCCTTTGTAATTTCTAACAATTTGATTATTAGTAGAAACTCCTACGTGATTAGGAGGACTGGATGTAGCTCATTGTTGGAGTGAACCAGGATAAAATTGCTTGAGTGTTGGTTTATTGCTTTTAATCTACTTTCTAGCTCAATAGACTTAAGTCATTTCAATCAATTAGGATTTATACAATTAGGTAGCAAGTTCAAGGAATCTTTGTGTTTAAAAGTTATTTAGATTGCTTGCTATTCTGTTGGATAAGTTCCTGTTTATTATTGAATTGATTTGAGTTAAATTGCTGAATTTTCGTTTCTGGTTTTTCTGCTATCTGATAGGAAAAACTCGAGTATTTCAGAAAAGACTCGAGTTGTTCATCACTGAAAAACTCGAGTATTTCACAAAAGACTCGAGTCTTTTGTGTCTGATTCCAGAAAATTCAGTCTTAGCTCCATTCTTCAATTATCAATCGAAATATTTGGTATTAGTGCTTCAAAATACTATTCACCCCCCCTCTAGTATTTGCTTAGCCCGCTTGTTGGTTTCCAACAAGTGGTATCAGAGCTCGGTCGAAAGATCGAGTGTAACAACTTTTTCGAAAAAGATCCTTTTGGAAACTTAATGGGCTCTAGCAATAACTTTGATGGAGAAGGAGCTTCAATAAACCGTCCTCCACTATTTAATGGTGAAGGATATGTTTATTGGAAAACTCGCATGAAAGTTTTTATTGAAGCAATTGATATGGATATTTGGGATGCAATTGAAAATGGTCCTTTCATTCCCAAAAAGAAAATAAATGATGAAATTGTTGAAATTCCAAGGAGTAGTTGGAATGATGATGAAAAGAGAAAAGTCTCATTTGATTTAAAAGCTAAAAACATCATCTTTTCGGCTCTATCCCATGATGAATTTTATAGAGTTTCCCAATGTAAATCGGCAAAAGAAATGTGGGATACTTTGCAAGTCACACATGAGGGAACAAGTGAGGTTAGAGATGCAAGATTGAATTCTCTAACTCACGAATATGAATTGTTCCACATGTTGCCAAATGAAACCATTAGTGACTTGCAAAAGCGATTCTCTCACATTGTTAATCATTTGATTTCCTTGGGAAAAGTATTTCGCAATGGTGAAACTACTAACAAAATTCTAAGATGTCTTGATAGGAGTTGGCAACCCAAGGTAACCGCCATCAAGGAATCAAGAGACATAAATAGCATGGACTTAGCCACTTTGTTTGGCAAACTCCAAGAGCATGAGATGGAGCTTACAAGACTTGGGATGCATGAGGAATCGGACAAAAAGAAAAAGAGCATAGCACTCAAAGCTTCAACCAAAGCTATAAAAGAAGTTGAAGAATGATCTACAAGTGGAGATTCCGATGGTGAACCAAATCAAGAAGAATTTGGGATGTTTGTGAAAGGATTCAACAAATTCTTCAAAGGGAAGAAAGGTGGATCTTCATCCAATTTCAAGAGAACCAAAGACTCCAAACAAAGAGAAAAGAGTACCAATGATGGAGTTAAGTGTCATGAATGTGGAGGGGTTGGTCACATAAGAATGGAATGTGCCACATTCTTGAAGAAGAATGACAAGAAGACCCAAGAGACCAAAGGGAAGCGTGCATACATTGTTTGGGATGCACCGGAGAAGAGCAATGAATCATCTTCAAGTAGTTCCGGTGATGAAAATGCAAACCTTTGTCTCATGGCCAAGAACAATCATGAGTCCTCATCAAGAGCTAATCATGGCATGAGTGAAAGTGATGATGAGGTAACCTCTAGTTCTTCTTGTTCCTCTTCAAACTCCATTTCATATGATGATTTGCAAGAAGCCTACAATGAAATGTTAATTCAATTTAAAAGGCTTGCTAAAATTAATAAGGAAAAAGGAAAGAAAATTTTGGAGTTTCAACATGAAATTGATGAATTGCAAAAATCTATAAATGAGTTGAAACTTCAAAATGAATCCTTGGAACTTATTAATTCTAGTCATCAAAGTGATTGTGCAAATCATGAGGAAATTATCACTTCATGTGAGAGATGTGATGATCTTGAAAAAGAAGTGAAAGAGTTGAAAAACAAACTCACAATCTCACATAGTGATAGAAACCTCAACCGGTTGTTGAACTCTCAAAGACATAATCACAACAAAACCGGTTTAGGATATGTTCATAAAAAGGACAAAAAGTACAAGGTGGTTGGAACATTTTCTAAGAAAAATTCATCAAAGAGACCAACTTGTACTTATTGTGGAAAAGTTGGACATATCAACATTGAGTGCCACATTAAGAAGTTTGAAATGAAAAAGGGCACTTATATGTGGATTAAGAAGGGAGAAAGTCCCAACACTAACCCTAAGGGACCCAACATTGTTTGGGTACCCAAAGTGAACAAGTGATTTCATATTGTAGGTGTGCCTTCGAACGGGAAAACAATTGTGGTATCTTGATAGTGGATGTTCGAAGCACATGACGGGAGATAAGCGGCACTTCATTGAGCTTACTCCAAAGGAAAAGGGTTATGTCACTTATGGGGACAACAACAAAGGCAAAATCCTTGGTATTGGTAAAATCGGAAACTCTTCAAACTTGATTATTGATAATGTGCTCTATGTTCAAGGATTAGAACATAATCTCTTGAGCATAAGCCAATTATGTGATATTGGCAATCATGTAGTTTTTACCTCTACCCATTGCCTCATTAAAAGTGGCAAAGATGAATCAATCAAATTTGTTGGTAGAAGGTCAAATAATACTTACTTAGTTGATTTGAACAAAGTCACTTCTTTGGTCTCTACTTGTTTAGTGAGCAAAGAAAATGACACTTGGTTATGGCATCGTAGGACCGCTCATATAAATGTAAACCAATTGAAGAAAATTCAATCTAAAGATCTAGTAGTTGGTTTACCAAAGCTAAATTTTTCTATTGAAGGTGTTTGTTCCCCTTGCAAGAAATGTAAACAAACTAAAAACACCTTTGAATCAAAAATGGTTATGTCCACATCAAGGCCATTAGAAATGCTTCATATGGACTTGTTTGGACCATCACAAATAAAAAGCTTTGGTGGCAACTATTATGCATTGGTGATTGTTGATGACTTCTCTAGGTTTACTTGGACTTTATTTTTAACTACTAAGAGTGAGACCTACAAATCTTTTAAACATCATGTCAAACTTTTGCAAAACCAAGTAAATCAAAAAGTAATTATTATTCGTACCGATCATGGTGGAGAATTTGAAAACCACAAATTTGATAGATTTTGTGCTAAAAATGGTATTGAGCACCAATTCTCCGCACCAAGAACTCCGGAACAAAACGGAGTGGTAGAGCGGAAAAATAGGGTGCTAGAGGAACTTGCTAGAACCATGTTAAATGATTCTCAAGTACCTCAATATTTTTGGGCCGATGCCGTCAATACGGCTTGTTATGTTTTAAATCGTATTTTGATAAGGCCCTCTTTGGATAAAACCCCCTATGAACTTTACAAGGGAAGAAAGCCAAATATATCTCATTTTCATGTCTTCGAATGCCAAGTTTTTGTTTTAAATAATGGAAAAGAACACCTTGGCAAGTTTGATTCCAAATCCGATGAAGGCATATTTTTAGGCTATTCTTCTCATAGTAAAGCTTATAGAATTTTCAATAAAAGAACTTTAACTATTGAGGAATCAATTCATGTGGTTTTTAATGAGTCTTCAAAAGAAGATAGTGTTTTATGTGACGCTAGTGAAGATGGCATTGACTTTTCAAAAGAAGAAAAAGAGAGAGAGAAATCAAAAGTTGATGAAGGAGAAGTAAGGGAAGAACTTCCTCCAACTTGGAAATCGGTCAAGGCTCATCCTATAGACAAAGTCATAGGAGATATGTCAAAGGGAGTACTTACTCGTAGGTCTATTCAAAACATTTGCCACTATGTCTCATTTGTTTCTCAAATTGAACCCGATTCAATTAAAAAGGCCATTGAGGATGATCATTGGGTTCTTGCTATGCAAGAAGAATTAAACCAATTTGAAAGAAATGAAGTTTGGGATCTAGTCCCTAAACCCGATGATCATACCATAATTGGTACTAAATGGATTTATAGAAACAAACTTGATGAATCCGGGTTGATTATAAGAAACAAAGCTAGACTAGTAGCTCAAGGGTACAACCAAGAGGAAGGTATCGATTATGATGAGACCTTTGCTCCGGTTGCACGTCTTGAAGCAATCCGAATTTTACTTGCTTATGCTTCAATCATGAAATTCACTTTATATCAAATGGATGTTAAAAGTGCTTTCTTGAATGGGTTTATAAATGAAGAAGTGTATGTCAAACAACCCCCCGGTTTTGAAAATAGTGAATTTTCAAACCATGTTTATAAATTGAAAAAGGCACTCTATGGATTGAAACAAGCTCCTAAAGCTTGGTATGATCGATTGAGTTCCTTTCTATTAGAAAACAAGTTTCAAATATGGAAGGTTGATAATACACTATTTATTTATAAAACCAAGGATGACATTTTGTTAGTACAAATCTATGTTGATGATATCATTTTCGGTGCTACTAACGTGTCTCTTTGTAGAAAGTTTTCAAATTTGATGAAAAAGGAATTTGAAATGTCAATGATGGGAGAACTCAAGTTCTTCCTAGGCTTACAAATAAAGCAAGTCAAGGAGGGGATATTTGTGCATCAAGGGAAATATTGCAAAGAGCTCCTTGAGAAATTCGGATTGGACAAGTGCAAGGAAGCCTACACTCCAATGAGCACATCATGCTACCTAGACAAGGATGAACAAGGTACACCGGTTGATGTTAGTAAGTATAGGGGTATGATAGGTAGTCTCCTATATCTCACTGCATCTAGACCGGATATTATGTTTAGTGTATGCATGTGTGCTAGATTTCAAGCTAATCCTAAAGAATCTCACCTATCCGCAGTTAAACATATATTTAAGTATCTAAAAGGAACAATTAACACTGGTTTATGGTATCCTGCTGATGCCAATCTTTGTTTAGTTGGTTACTCGGATTCCGACTTCGCCGGATGCAAGCTTGATCGCAAAAGCACCAGTGGTACTTGCCATTTCTTGGGAAGTTCATTGGTGTCATGGTTTTCTAAAAAGCAAGCTTGTGTCGCTCTTTCTACCGCCGAAGCGGAATATATCGCAGCCGGTAGTTGTTGTGCTCAACTGTTATGGATGAAACAACAATTATCGGATTTTGGTTTGAAACTTGAAAATATTCCGATTAGATGCGATAACACGAGTGCAATCAATTTGACTAAGAATCCGGTGTATCACTCAAGAACTAAACACATTGAAATAAGACATCATTTTTTAAGATATCATGTACAAAAGGGTGATTGCACAATTGAATTTGTTAGTACCACAAATCAATTAGCCGACATTTTTACAAAACCTCTACCAAGGGACACCTTTTATCATATTAGGAGAGAACTTGGTATTTTAGATGAAGCTAATATAGGCTAATTGTATTGTGTGTCATTTTTGGAAAATCACCATATTAGTCTTACTCTAATGTGTTATTGATTCTTAGTTAAATTGTCCTTGATGATATTTGAAATCGTATATGTTAATTGTGTGTGATTCTGTACTGTATTCCAAGTTGGTAGTGAAGCATTTGTGTTTGATTTGTGTTTGGTCTTTTAAAACTGTGTTTTTACTTTCTGTTCTGTCAAAATACTCGAGTTTTTCCAAAAACACTCGAGTATTTTAATTCAAAATTAAATCAGTTTTAAATTGAAAAAGTTTTTAATCAGGGTCTGATAAAAATACTCGAGTGTTTCTCAAAACACTCGAGTCTTTCGAAACCCCCAATTTTTGAACTTTCAGACCAAACTCGAGTATTTTCCAAAAACTCGAGTATTTTGCGTTTTCCTGAAATTTGAACTTTCGGACCAAACTCGAGTTTTTCAATTTTTACTCGACTTTTCTGGGGAAATCTGGGCTGAGTCACGACCGACTCGAATATATTTTCAAAAACTCGAGTATATCCTAAAGAACAACTCTAGTATTTATGAATATATTCGAGTATTTTGAACTGTTTATATATACTCTCAGACTCAAGTTTTTTTTGCGACCCTCTTCTCTCTCGGTTTTCTCATATCTCTCTCCTCAAAACTCAGATTTTCCTCAAAGTTTTGTCAAATCTTACTAGTTTTTCATCCTCTAAACTCTTCTCTCGGTTTTATTCTCCTCCAGATGATCCAGCTCCTTCGATGTTTTGATGATGTTGACCTTTGCAGTCTATCTTAGTTTTCATTCTGTTTTTATCATATTGGTCTTTGTTACATTTTCTGTATTTTGAGAACTTGGTGTTTTGAGACTTTGGGTTTCTTATTGCACCTTTGATTTGGACCTTTTATGATGTTTTTATGTTAATGAATTTGGTTTTCATTATGATGTTTGTGCAAAGCTTCAGGGGGAGCTCTTTATCGTTATTATATCTCCGTTTTATTTGCATAGTTGGTTATGGGGTTTTCCGATTATGCACCTCTCCTCCCTTGATCTTTTTCTAAATTGTTACATCTTTTTGGCGTATGACAAAAAGGGGGAGAGATATTACACTTGTCTTGTCTTGATATTGTTGCACCTAAAATCTCTAATTATGGTATATACTCTGATAATTGTTAAATTCTCTAATACCATAGGCTTGGTGCTAAAATTAAATTGTCATAACATCTTGCTCAAGCTGAATTTTTAGATAGGTGAAAAGTATCATATAGTGAGGGGGAGTTGCATCTCCAAGTGGATCAAGCTTAACAAATGGATCAAGTGTTAATTATTTTGTCATCACCAAAAAGGGGGAGATTGTGAATTCAATGCTCCTAATTATGTGGATTATGTTTTGATGATGACAAAATAATTAACAAATCATGCCTTGAAGATATTGCAACATCAAACATCAACAAGAAGTCAAGAAAAGAAGACAAGTGCCCAATCATTCTCAATCAAATATTAATTGTAAATTTCTAATTTATGTTGAGAGTGGTTGAGAGTGGGTAGAAATAGTTAGTCTCTTCTAGGAATAAATTTTTATATGTTTATTAAGTTGAGATTGACCAAAAATTAATACTTGAGAGGAAAAATAAAATTGAAAAATAATTTTTCCCATATCTGATCAAAATACTCGAGTATTTTGATAAAGACTCGAGTATATACTCGAGTATTTATATAAAAACTCGAGTATTTGTGCCAGGTCAGCAATTATGACCGTTAGTCTTGTTCGTGCACCAATTCACTCGTGACCGACCAAAAAGACTCGAGTTTTTACCAAAAGACTCGAGTATTTTTGTCCAGTCAGCAAAAATGAACGTTGGAGAAACTCAAAAACCCAATTGAGGGCATTTGAGTCTCATCCAACCCAAGAGAGCAATTCAGAACCTTATTGTAAAATTTCTCTTTGAATTTGTGCAAGAACAAACAAGACAACAACACATCATTGATTCAAGCTTTCTTAATTTCCTCTTCTCAAGTGTTAATTCCCAAAAAGCTCAACTTCACACTCATATTGTCATTTTATTCCAAGTTGAGTTTTTAGGCCTCAATTCTTACATTGAGCTGTGCTTATTTGTGCTAATCCATTGTGAGATTAGTAATACACATACAAAAAGCTTGATTATTCAAAGTCTTGGATTGTTCCCAAGCAAACCCTAAGTGGCTTAGGGTGTTGGAAGTCTTGAGAGGTTCTCAAGCACAAGACTAGGAAGTTCCTAGCCCGGTGGAGTTTCTTGAAGGGAGTTCAAGGAAGCTTTGTGAAGAGTTCTTCAATCACCGGAATCAAATTGGGGTAGAAATCAAGAGTTTGGTACACTCTTGAAAGGGTTAGGTTGAGTGAGGCCATTCTCAAGCAATCCTTTGTAATTTCTAACAATTTGATCATTAGTAGAAACTCCTAAGTGATTAGGAGGACTGGATGTAGCTCATTGTTGGAGTGAACCAGGATAAAATTGCTTGAGTGTTGGTTTATTGCTTTTAATCTACTTTCTAGCTCAATAGACTTAAGTCATTTCAATCAATTAGGATTTATACAATTAGGTAGCAAGTTCAAGGAATCTTTGTGTTTAAAAGTTATTTAGATTGCTTGCTATTCTGTTGGATAAGTTCCTGTTTATTATTGAATTGATTTGAGTTAAATTGCTGAATTTTCGTTTCTAGTTTTTCTGCTATCTGATAGGAAAAACTCGAGTATTTCAGAAAAGACTCGAGTTGTTCATCACTTAAAAACTCTAGTCTTTTGTGTCTGATTCCAGAAAATTCAGTCTTAGCTCCATTCTTCAATTATCAATCGAAATATTTGGTATTAGTGCTTCAAAATACTATTCACCCCCCCTCTAGTATTTGCTTAGCCCGCTTGTTGGTTTCCAACATTGACCCTGGTGGGTTTAAATTTATTTTTAAAATTTCCTTATTTCATCATCATCCCTACTCATTCCCATGGGACATGGGGGTAACTTGTTATTCCTATATCACATGGGAGTTGAGCCATAGAATTTGGGATCCTGGTGGATTTTTTTTTTTTTTGTAATTATGTAGTATTGTAGGTTTTGTTTATTTTTTTTATTTAGTGAATAAGGAGTTGGAATTTTCTATAAGTAACTACTAATGAGGTACATTCTAGCACTACTCTTAGTTGTTCATGTGACACAGGTAAATAAGTTTGGGGGAATTCCTCCATGTGGACCAATAGAAAAAGCTGTGTAACAAAGGTAAGTTCCTAATTCCATTTATTAGTTGATTTTAGTTTAGGAGAATAGTTTTTAGTGTTCGTTTCTAAAAAAAATAGAGGTACAGACCTCGTGCGCCCCAGGCGCACGCGGTCGCGCGCCTCAGACGCGCCGGGCTGTGAAAGACCCTGTTTGGGGGAATTTCACTCCTACTTGATTCTCCTTAGTTTCCAACTTCCCATTCTAGCCCTTGTATCTGACCAAAAATATTGTCTTGCTGATTGAGGTCTAATATGTGATGTTTTTGTACCTTTTTTGTCTCCCTTTTACATAGTAAGTGGCTTGTTTCTTGAGTAAATTAGAATAAAACAATGGAATTTTGTCATTATAAGATTTCTGGAACCTTTTGATGTGTTTGATTTGTTTTCAGGTATTTAAGGTCTTAAAACAATGACTTTTACAAAGGAATGAATAAGGAGAGCTTGGTACTTGAATTAGGAAGAAAAGGAGGAAAAAATGAAGAAAAGTTGACCGTGGCGCCCAGGCGCAGGTCCCATGTGCCCAGGCGCGGGCTGGGGTCAACTGGCCAATAATGGGGTGCATTTGGTTGATTTTTTTCAGAAAGCTGCACGCCCAGGCGCAGGAGTTTCACGCCTGGGCGCGCAAAATGCGAGAAAGTGACACTGTTTGCTGTTTTGATCATAACTTGAGCTACACTTATCCAAATGAGGCGATCTAGGTATCATTTTAAAGCTAAGGAAAATATCCACAACTTTGCCAGAAATAGCCTTGCTCAAATTCGTCCATCTTGGGGATCAAAATCAGTGCCGAAGTTGCTGTCAGACACAAATACAGGATTCTAGAAGGATTTTAATGATAAATCCTATTTGTAGATAAGATTCTTAGAGATTAGTTTATTCTAATACGATCTTATCATATTATATTCAGATTTAGGATTAGTTTTATTCAGATAAAAAATCTTATCACATTAGATTGAAAATTAGGTAAGTTTTTATCTATATAATAATATGATTAGGATTCATTCAAGAGAGAAACCTTTGAAAGAGTGGTTATCACGTTTTAGAGAGAGCAATTAGTGAGAGAGCTTTTGGAGGCAAGTTGAAGGATTGCACTTTGTGATTGGAGATTGGGTAATTCCATGTCTCTCATTATGATTTTCATTATTCTTCTTTCTTCTTCTTCTCTAATTATGTGTAACTAAACTCCTTTTTGGGAACATGTGGATTTGTATGGAACCTATATAGTTTTTGTTTAATGAATTGATGTTTTTCCATTTAAGTATTGTGTTTGATTATGTTTTAATTGTTCATCATGAATTTGGTACCGTTTATGATTTGGTAATTCTAATTGAATAGGAATATTGAATTAGGATTTAGACTTTTAATCAAACAATTCAATTGCATAGGGATATATTTATGTCTATGAATTGGGTAACTATTTAATAATTTTGCTTGAACATTAATTGATTAGATTAGGATTTAAGGCTCTGCTTAAGGAATTAAGAGAGATTAAATTACTAAGAAACAAAGTTGATCTAAGGAATTAGGCGGCTTTTACCTTGCAAAATTGGTTCAATACTTAGGAAATTCATTGATTTATTAACAATTGCTAGTGGACCCTACAATGAAACATGTGCCCAAGCTTTCCTAAACCTTTTCACAACTAATTTTAATTTGCGTTTTTATTTTACAATTTAATTTAGTTTAAAAGTGTGCAAGTCAATTGAATCGTCCTTTGAATTTCATTTAATAACTACATTTAGGTGAGAATTGTTTTAATTGATTTTAGTCCTCGTTGGGAACGATACTCTATTTATCATTATATTACTTGTATGATCTGGTATACTTGCCAGAACCCCAACAAGTTTTTGGCGCCGTTGCCGGGGACTAAAATAAGATTTTAATAATTTTCGGTACTTTTTAGTAGTTACTTAGTGGAATCATTATGTAACATGGCTTATTCTCATGATGACTTAGAATATATCAAATTTATTTTGTCGTCACCTATTCCATCTTGTTTTGCACAAAATGTTTTTGATGAGATTAAAGTTTTTGATGGTCTTTTAGAGGAGGTGGTACAAAAATTTTCTATTACGGAAGATCAAAGTGCTTCCCTTTCTAAACCCATAGAAAAAGAAGAAATTGTGCATGATGAGATTGAGGAAGTGAAACAAGATAAATTGAATAATGGGATGAGTATAGGGGTTGAATTAGGGTCCACTTTGCATGATGAATTTTCTGCTCTTGCTAAATGTATTGGATTGCATGAATATGTGGAACCCTCAAAAAATTTTCCTTCGATTTACCCCTTAATTTTTTATGACTTCCCTGATGCTCATGATGAAGATAAGCCATTGTTCTTCTTTTTAGAGCCTGAAAAGGCAACCTTGCTAAGCTATGGAGTTTACACTTTCATAGACTCCATGCATGATGAAAAAGACAAGCACCATGTGATGATGCATGGAGTGAAAAATGCACCATTTGACCCGGGAGGGTTTAAAACTATTTTTAAACATTTGCTCCAACATCATCCATGCTCATTCCCATGGGATATGGGAGTAACTTGTTATTCCTGCATCACATGGGATTTAACCCATAGGATTTGGGATCCTGGTGGATTCTCTTTAGTTTTGTAGTAGTGTAGGATTTAAATTTTTAATTAGGAGATTGAATAAAGAGTTTAGAGTTTTCTTTATGTAACTGCTAATGGGGTGCTTCTAGCACTATTTTTAGTTGTTCATGTGACACAGGTGAATAAGTTTGGGGGAGTCTCCTCCATGGTGCATCAAGAGAGAATGCTGTGCTACAAAGGGAAGTCTCTAACTCCTTGCTTTTGTTTTTAGTTTTTAATTTTTATTTTGTAGTTTAGTTAGTTTAGTTTGCTTGAGGACAAGCCAACCTCTAAGTTTGGGGGAGTGAACCAAATAAAAATAAAAATTTTTCAGACTTGAATTGTTCTCCCATATTTGGTGTTGGTTTGTGTCTTGGGTAAAGATATATGATTATTCTAGGATTAGGACTATTTTTCTAATTATATATGTAAATACTTGATTTAGGATGATGACTCATTGATTGTATGATGTAACATCCCAAATTTTAAACCCAAAGACGAATAAATGAATAATAGTTAGAATAAATGAAATAATGATAATAAACTACAAATAGTTATTAAAAAAAAGTTTTTTAACATTAGGAAAGGATAACAATTATAATAATAATGTTAGAAAAGAAAGGAGCATTAAATTGAAATTAGAAACAGGCCAAAAAAATAGATAATTCGGTACTAAAACATAACATAGAGTAGAAAATCAAAATAAAAGATTTAAGACTCAAAACACAATTCCCACCGTTGGATATGAAGGTATGATTTTTAGGAAGTTGCTCGTCAAATTTGAGCAAGATCCAACGGTTAACGAAGAAGTTATAGCACGGTCAACTCATAATAAAAAAAAAGGGAAACAAAAACTGATCAGTGGGGGACGCACCCCAGGTGCGAGCGCGGCCGCGCCATAAATGGTGCGTGAAACCCCCCCCCCCCCCAAACCCCCATTTCCGATCCCAATCTCCTTCCTCCCACCACCACGTGCAGCCACCCACCTCCGGCCGCCACCACCACCACTGCAATCCGCCACTGCCAAGAACCCCCACCTCCATCAAGACCTCTCTCTCACCCACGACCCGTCTCTCTCTCTCTCTTCACAATCGGCCCTCCCTCTCTCTCTACCTCCTCCACCGCCCTTCTCTTCCTCTCCAGCCACCAAAGCCGCCCCAAACCGCCACCGCCTAGCCTCTTCTTCCTCTCTCTTTCCCTATTGATTTTGAGTTCTCTTTCTCTCTCCCTCTTTCTCTCTATTTGGTCTTTCTCTCTCCTTCCACCGGATCTCACCGATGTCGTTATCGGCCGTGATCGCACCGGGCTCGTGTTAGGTACTCCGAGGCGTGAAGCTTTGGCCTCGATCCGGCCGCGACCGTTCTGACAAACGAGGAGCAACACCGACGCCGACATCGACATCGAGCCACAATCCAGGTTCTTTGTTTAAAAGAAAACCCGAGGTAAGAAGGGTTCGTATTGCCTCTATTTAAAAAGTAAATTCTAGGAGTTTATAGTGGTGACTAGGAATAGGGTAATTAAGGAATAAGTTAATGAACCTTAGGGTAGTCTCTGTAAATATAAATTATTTATTTAAATTGAATGTGCATAGGATGAGCTTCGGAGGGAATGAATGTGACAGGGTATTAAAAGAGTTAATATGGAATTAAAGGGTAGAAAAACACAAAATAAAATCGAGGGAAATTAGCGAAGCGTGAGAGTGAAAGAGTATAGAATGTTTGTAATAGGCGAAGGGTGTAGAATGAGTTAAAACTAAGGGAGAGGAAAAAGAGGAGTTAGAGTACAAAAGAAATAAGAAAGCACGGAGTAAAGTTAGTTAAGAGTGGTCGGGTAGTAATGAAATCGAAACGAAAACGATAAACTAAATTCCAGATACAAGAGGGTAACAGGTAAAAGAGTTTAGCGAGAAGGTGATAAGACAAATAGAAAGGATGCGATTATGGTAGTCAAATAGAATGGAGTTAGATGAAAGTTGAATAATTAATGAAAAGAATAAGAAAGAAAGAAAAAGGGAGAGAAGAAGAAAAATAAAAGAAAGAGAACAGGGAAATAACTAAGAAATAGTAAAGAGAATTAGAATACAAAGTATGCGATCAAGTGTGGTTATGTTAATTAAAAGCAAGAGTATAAATGGTAAAGAGAAACACTTAGTATAAGAAAATAAAATAAATGGACAAGTGAAGTAAACAAATAATAGGGGTTAAGAAAGAGTTAAGAAATTAACAGAATTAAAGAGAATGAAGGGACTAAAAGTAAAGAGAAAAGACTAAGACGAGTTAATAATGAGAAATAAAATAAATTTTAAATGGCACAGGTGGTTGTATTGACCCTGTGGCACGGCGCAGGTGGTTGTATTGACCCTGTGGCCTAATAAAATGGTAAATGTCGCAGGTGGTTGTATTGACCCTGTGGCCTAATAAAATGGTACACGTCACAGGTGGTTGTATTGACCCTGTGGCACGGCGCAGGTGGTTGTATTGACCCTGTGGCCAAATAATAAAAAGGTAAAGGGAAGTTTATGTAGATCTCTGTTTGAGGTTACATAAACGAGATGGGTGTATACAGATCACTGATTGTGGTTGTATACACGTATGCAGATCACTGTTTGTGGTTGCATACACAGTGTTTGCAAATCACTGCTTGTGGTTGCAAACACAGTGTGTAGATCTCTCTTTGGGGTTACACACGATAGGAAATAAAAATGGAAAAGGTAATAAAAATGGTAAAGGAAGGGAAAATTGGATAATAGAATGGATAGTTGAAAATGAAATAAGAAAATGGACAATGGAAATGATATAGGAATTAGAGGAAATACCTAGGGAGAATAATTATAGAAATGCTAAGTATAAGGGGCCAATGGAAAATGAATAAAGAATGGAAATGAGAGAATGATAATAGAACTGGAAATTTAATGAATATGGGATTAAGCAAAGAACTATAAGAGATTAGTTAAATGAATAACATATGCTAAGAATTGTGTAGGCTTGGTTTATTACTATGCCTCTTGTAGGATTTATCTTTTTAAGTTCTGTGTAATGCTACCCTTCTTGCTATATTTTTGCAGGTATGGAAGTGGAGCTTACATGGAATATGGCCGAGCAGGACTTTCATTCCACTACGTGGAATGTTTATTGGATATTATGAATGAATAATTATTTAATGTAATTTATAATATGAATTAGTAGCTTGCCCTGAAACTTGTATTATTTGGGTGTTAGGATCTGTTATGACTATTAAACTGTTGTTGTTTATGTTTTTAAACAATTCTGGACTGACAGGTTTTAAGAAGAAAATTTTTGGGAAGTCCGAAAAACAGGGGAAACTCTGTCCGTTTTTCCAGAAAATATTTTTAAGTAATCTAATTTAAAAAGAAATTTTCAATTACCATTTTTATAAAATCCTAAATTAACTAATAAAAGTGAGAGTGTTACATTTTGGTATCAGAGCAGTTTTTCCAAGACCTTTGGAGTGTGGACTCACATCTCTGATGGTTACTCACCAAGCAAGTAACCGATGTGTATAGTCAAGTGTCTAGGTTAGGCAATTAGGATTCTTATGCAATTAATTGCTAGGCAGGTGTTAACTTGTATCTTCTCCAGGACTTAGCTATCATGGCTAGGAGACGTGACGAAGACGACAGAATGGCTGCTATTCTGGAAAATTTGATTCAAATACAACAGAATCAGGCTGAGCATCTAGCGCAGATGCAACAAAATCAGGCGCAGAATATAGCAGCAGCAGTAGCAGCACTAAACCCCCAACCCCCAGCTCCAGTCGCGATTGATTGGTTGGCACGGTTCCGAAAGAATGGACCACCCAAGTTTGAAGGGGGGTATAACCCTGATGGAGCTCAGCGCTGGCTGAAGGAGATTGAAAAGATCCTACACACCATGGCTCCACCTGCTGAGCTAACTGTATTGCTAGCGCAGTACCTGTTGATTGGTGAAGCAGAGTATTGGTGGGAGCGAGTGCGAAGAGAATTGGAGGCGACCAATCAGAATATCACTTTTGATTTGTTTAAGGCTCACTTCCTGGGAAAGTATTTTCCTGAGGACGTTCGTAGGGAAAAGGAGATCGCCTTTCTGCATCTGGAACAAGGGAGCATGAGTGTTGGCGAATATGCAGCACAATTTGAAGATTTGATTCGGTATTCCAGTGGTTACAAAGATGCAGATGAACGTGCTAAATGTATAAAGTTTGAGTCAGGACTTCGTCCGGAGATTAGGCTTGCCTTTGAGTACAAGAATATTGCAGACTTGACTCAACTGGTGAATATGGCCAGCACTTATGAAGGAGGACTGAAATGAATAGTGGTTGGGAAAGGAAGCCAGGATATACAGGATGAAGGAGGTCTCAACAAAGGTAAGGAACTGGCTCAAGGATCAGGTCCATATGATGTTACCCACACAAGAGCAGCAATGCTAGGGAATGCAAGTCAAGGTGCGACCGCTCCAAGGGCCAGGCCACCATGTCCACATTGTGGAGGATCCCATACTCGTATGTGTTGGATGCTTGAGCAGCGTAGAAAGGAAGGTCTCTGCTTCCAATGCGGGCAACCCGGACACCGTGCTGCAAACTATCTTATGGGAACGTAGAACGAGGAATAAACTTATCCAAGGTACTTTTCATGTTAATGCTGCCTCAACCGGTTACTTTAACGTTTTGCTTAGATTAAGTGTGGGTAGTGTAATCTAGAATGAGTCGATAGGTATTAAAACCCTAGTTAGAAATTCCACCAAGCTTAATTGTGATAATGTCGTTCTCTAATAGAGTGTAAGGTCAGGATTGGTCATCCTTTCTCTTGCATCTGTTAAAAGATAATGCTATCATTCAATAAAGCAGTGATGTACAGTTGATAAATGTGAGATTGGGACTGACCACCTCGGTCTTCACGTTTATTGACATGTTATATTATTGCAATCATCTAGTTGAGATCCGAACAAACCCTTTAGGAATTCTATCTCTGTCGAAAGACCGATTGAACTCTAATCCTATAGGATTTTTACTAAGACTCGTAAGCAATGATTCGCAAACCAACCCCATTCAAGACACTCTTATTCTATATTTCTACCGAGAACATCCAGCTAAATGATCGAACCACCCTTCTAACTCGTATGAGAACTTACCCGTATGCGTAGGTATGAAGAGCCTAGCTAAACAATTCTTGGAGTCAACCCAGTTTCCTCCCTGCCGTCGACTTACTCAGGTATGTTGATAATAAGTGGGGGAGACTTGACGACTCTCGGATCCTATCTGAGCAACAATAGCTAGTAATCATACCATAAGTCATAGGACTGCTAAAAGATAATTCCAAACGCTTCGACGAGGATCGAATGAGAGTTAAACTAGATATAAAACAAAGCCTTCCCCAAAATAACACCGAATTGAGAAACAAAAACTAGACCTTGACCCTCAAGTGGAATCGATCTTTAGGAAACTCCCATACCGAATTGAAATTATTAAACGAACGGGAAGGAAGTAGCATCGAAGTAGAATGCGAGCATGGTGAACATTGATTCTAAGATTGACTTTGCTAGACTCACTTGAAGGAGTAAAAGGTGAACGGGATATAAGTGAAGTCGCGAAGTGGAATCCCAACCAAGATGTTATGTCGGAACATCGCAAGTGATAATCTGAGACTTTTGGGACTCTGTGCATTTGAAAGGACCCCGGGTGACCAAGACCAATCAATTAGCCGCAGGTCCATAGAAAACGCATCCTTCGTCGGCTCTCTGCTGAAAATGCACACTTTGGGGATAATCTCCATTGTCTTCTTGCTTGACATGTATCCAGTACATCCTGGGTCATCTTGCAAAAACCATGAGACTCACTCTTGAGTGCTTCATGTTTCTTCTTTTCATCTTCATTCTGTTCAAGCTTCAAGAATCTCAAATGCATAGGTGAGAATTTGCCGAGTCGTAGAAACTCGGCATAGTTCTATGCCTATCGATAGATAGTCACCTACGTGTCCTCTTTTCAGCCTTGGATACCGGTCGGGAACCGGTGTACTCTATTCTGAGAAACGAATGAGCATACCCCCTAGCATGGATATAATCAAGTATGTCGATGCTAAGTGAGGGAGGATTTCAATCCAAGGAATGGGAGATGGAACTTTAATAATAAGAAAACTGACGATCCTGTGTAGATAGAGATAGTACGTAGTACTGGAAGACAAACGTTGAAATAGGCATGACCCTAACCACATATGGAGTGGAAAGTAAAAACCGAAGGGAAGTGAAAACCGTAGTCAGAAGCTTACCAATGGGATGGTTCTCTATTCACGGAATCGAACGGAATTTTGGGGACGAAATTCAAATAAGTGGGGGAGAAATGTAACATCCCAAATTTTAAACCCAAAGACGAATAAATGAATAATAGTTAGAATAAATGAAATAATGATAATAAACTACAAATAGTTAGTAAAAGAAGTGTTTTAACATTAGGAAAGGATAACAATTATAATAATAATGTTAGAAAAGAAAGGAGCATTAAATTGAAATTAGAAACAGGCCAGAAAAATAGATAATTCGGTACAAAAACATAACATAGAGTAGAAAATCAAAATAAAAGATTTAAGACTCAAAACACAATTCCCACCGTTGGATACGAAGGTATGATTTTTAGGAAGTTGCTCGTCAAATTTGAGCAAGATCCGACGGTTAACGAAGAAGTTATAGCACGGTCAACTCATAGTAAAAAAAAAAGGGGAAACAAAAACTGATCAGTGGGGGACGCACCCCAGGCGCGCGCGCGGCCGCGTTCCAGGCGCGCGGTGCGCGTATCAGCGCACCAGCACCATAAATGGTGCGTGAAACCCCCCCCCCCAAACCCCCATTTCCGGTCCCAATCTCCTTCCTCCCTCCACTACGTGCAGCCACCCACCTCCGGCCGCCACCACCACCACTGCAATCCGCCACTGCCAAGAACCCCCACCTCCATCAAGACCTCTCTCTCATCCACGACCCGTCTCTCTCTCTCTCTCTCTCTTCACAATCAGCCCTCCCTCTCTCTCTACCTCCTCCACCGCCCTTCTCTTCCTCTCCAGCCACCAAAGCCGCCCTAAACCGCCACCGCCTAGCCTCTTCTTCCTCTCTCTTTCCCTATTGATTTTGAGTTCTCTTTCTCTTTCCCTCTTTCTCTCTCCTTCCACCGGATCTCACCGGCATCGTTATCGGCCGTGATTGCACCGGGCTCGTGTTGGGTACTCCGAGGCGTGAAGCTTTGGACTCGATCCGGCCGCGATCGTTCTCACAAACGAGGAGCAACACCGACGCCGACATTGACATCGAGCCACAATCCAGGTTCTTTGTTTAAAAGAAAACCCGAGGTAAGAAGGGTTTGTATTACCTCTATTTAAAAAGTAAATTCTTGGAGTTTATAGTGGTGACTAGGAATAGGGTAATTAAGGAATAAGTTAATGAACCTTAGGGTAGTCTCTGAAAATATAAATGATTTATTTAAATTGAATGTGCATAGGATGAGCTTCGAAGGGAATGAATGTGATAGGGTATTAAAAGAGTTAATATGGAATTAAAGGGTAGAAAAACACAAAATAAAATCGAGGGAAATTAGTTAAGGGAAATTAGCGAAGCGTGAGAGTGAAAGAGTATAGAATGTTTGTAATAGGCGAGGGGTGTAGAATGAGTTAAAACTAAAGGAGAGGAAAAAGAGGAGTTAGAGTACAAAAGAAATAAGAAAGCACGGAGTAAAGTTTGTTAAGAGTGGTCGGGTAGTAATGAAATCGAAACGAAAACGATAAACTAAATTCCAAATACAAGAGGGTAACAGGTAAAAGAGTTTAGCGAGAAGGTGATAAGACAAATAGAAAGGATGCGATTATGGTAGTCAAATAGAATGGAGTTAGATGAAAGTCGAATAATTAATGAAAATAATAAGAAAGAAAGAAAAAGGAAGAGAAAAAGAAAAAGAAAAGAAAGAGAGCAGCGAAATAACTAAGAACTAGTAAAGAGAATTAGAATACAAAGTATGCGATCAAGTGTGGTTATGTTAATTAAAAGCAAGAGTATAAATGGTAAAGAGAAACACTTAGTATAAGAAAATAAAAGAAAGGGACAAGTGAAGTAAACAAATAATAGGGGTTAAGAAAGAGTTAAGAAATTAACAGAATTAAAGAGAATGAAGGGACTAAAAGTAAATAGAAAAGACTAAGACGAGTTAATAATGAGAAATATAATAAATGTTAAATGGCACAGGTGGTTGTATTGACCCTGTGGCCTAATAAAATGGTAAATGTCACAGGTGGTTGTATTGATCCTGTGGCATGGCGCAGGTGGTTGTAGTGACCCTGTGGCCTAATAAAATGGTAAATGTCGCATGTGGTTGTATTGACCCTGTGGCACGACGCAGGTGGTTGTATTGACCCTGTGGCCTAATAAAATGGTACACGTCACAGGTGGTTGTATTGACCCTGTGGCACGGCGCAGGTGGTTGTATTGACCCTGTGGCCAAATAATAAAAAGGTAAAGGGAAGTTTATGTAGATCTCTGTTTGAGGTTACATAAACGAGATGGGTGTATACAAATCAGTGATTGTGGTTGTATACACATATGCAGATCACTGTTTGTGGTTGCATACACAGTGTTTGCAGATCACTGCTTGTGGTTGCAAACACGGTGTGTAGATCTCTGTTTGGGGTTACACACGATAGGAAATAAAAATGGAAAAGGTAATAAAAATGGTAAAGGAAGGGAAAAATGGATAATAAAATGGACAGTGGAAAATGAAATAAGAAAATGGACAATGGAAATTGTAACACCCTAAGAATAATTACCCTTAATTCCCCTTATATTAAAGTATGAGCTTAAAAATTCCTTTTTAAATTATGAAAATCAACCGTCAAATGGACGGAGTTTCGTTTGTTTTTCGGACTTTTCTAAATCTTCAACCTGATAAACACATTTATATAATATCAACAGGAGCCAACAGGGCTCAAATATAAATATATATGCGTCGCATAGTTGCCCCATGGGCTCAAGTGTAAAACATCAGCATCAGTTTGTCAGAGTGCCAGCAAAAAAATGCTAAGTATGTAAATCAAAAGGCCACAACAACAACTATGCCCAAAAATGAATCATAACCATGCACAAAAGAAACTATCCTAAGCCTCACTCTAAAAAAACATATACAACTCATACACATCCAAATATACGGAGGCTTAGGTCAAAATAAAAGTATCTAATCCCCATAACCCTACTCTCCCTGGGAGGGAGAGTGCACCTGCTCGGCCGGGAGCTGTGCAATCTCAATCTCTGTACCTGTAAAGAATAGTAAGGGATGAGCATTGCACATGAAATAGGAAAGCAGTTTCTCGTTAGACATAATTACCCACTAAGCCAAGCACAATTATCAATTAGATCATATATTACAATCTATCCACAGGCATAGATCACGCATTCACAATTTAGCAATCCATTTTAGATTTCATTTATATTTTTCATTTTCATTACCTTCACTTACTCATATTATCAGTTTTCAGCTCATAGTTATAAGTCATACATTTTTTTGAAACCATACACCGTATGTCACCTCACAATCAGAGGCTAACATACCCAAATAACATCGTATGTCTCCTCACGGTCAGAGTACAACATACACACATCTCATCATTTTTCAAATCCTTTTATCTTTTCTTTACCATTAGGGATTAGCGCACCTGTTAGGGCATTTCACACGCACTAGGACTTTCACCCAATCCAGGTAACTTTCCACCTATTAGGCCACGGTTGACACCCGTTAGGACTAAAAACAACATCTCAACTCTTTTACCGTTACATTCACATTTTCTCTTTTCAAAACTATTAATATTGTGCAGCATGATTGATCCATTGGATACACCCGCCTAACGGGGCATTTACGGGACCTAATAGGTAACTTGCACCTGGATTGGGTAACTTGTGCCTAATGGGTAACTTGTCACCTAACAGGGCACCTAATGGGTCGATGTATCCCCAGGATCAATCATAGCTACAACTTTAATCATGTTTATGATTCTGTTTAGTTACATTCGAGTCATTAATCACACTTAGAATCATTGGCAACGTTATTTGCATTTTCACATAAATATAAAATCCACACATATTCCAAATACTTCACAAATTAATTCAATAGCTCACATTAACAGATATTCACCAATTCAATCAACAGTTAATATAAAGAACATTTAGCATCAATACATTCCAATTTCTATGCATTCTCAAAGTTTACTTTTTGTTTCTTTACCTAAGTCAAACTATTATATTCCTTCATAATCCTAGTGATTTAATAACACCAAAATAAACATATAAATCCTAGCAAGCTCTTATGAACTAATTAGAACCTATTCCCTAGAACAAGCCAATGCTCACTATATCCACCCCCTTACCTTAACCAAGGAGAGAGAGAGTGTGTGGAAACCCAAACCCTAAATTCTGGTTCCACAAATCAAGAGCTTCAATGGAGTGAGAGAGAAAAGTGATCTTGAACTTCCTTAAGCCACAAAACAACAAAAAGGTGAACTTGAGATTGTGAGACTCCATGAAATGGGGTTGAAACTTCAACAAAGAATGGAAAGGGAGAAGGATTCGTGTGAGGTGTCAAGGAGAAAGGAAGAAAGAGATTTACCTATTAAACTTGAGGATGGCTAGAATTGATTGATGACCTTGAGGAGGAAGAAAATCACAACATAACCTTGAGTGGGAGGAGGGAGATGTCGTATGGGAGGAGAGAAAGAAGAGAGAGAGTTGTTGTTGGAAGAGAATGAATAAGAATGAGAAGGAGTGATGTTTTAATTGTTTGTATGGGTGGAAATATGTGGTCCTAATTTAAAGAGAAAAGGGAAGATTCCCTTTGTGTGGTTGAGGAGCCACACGTGCAGCCCCTTTTATCTTTTTTTTTTGTTCAGACCCAGCCAGTAATCGATTACCCTGTCCAGGTAATCGATTAACGCTTCAATGCAACATTTTTGTGACTTCCAACCTGAGGCCTTGTAATCGATTACTTGGCCATAAAGTAATCGATTACAACTTGATGCAACAATTTTGGTATCTTCAGCAGAGGCTCAGTAATCGATTACTTGTCCAGGAGTAATCGATTACCCTTCAGTGCAGCATTTTGGTGCATTGCTGGCTGAGAGCTTGTAATCGATTAACTCACACCAGTAATCGATTATTTTGCTGCTTTTTCATCTTTTCAGAGTTTCTAACTCTAAAACCTTCTCCTTATATCCTATACTCATTTGGCCATGATTTCTATGCTAAATCCTAGATATTAGTTGTCTAATTTCTCATAAATTCTTCACAATCTAATACAACATCTTGCATAATTCATACTAAATGATGTATTTTAAATTGAGGATGTTACAGAAATGATATAGGAATTAGAGGAAATACCTAGGGAGAATAATTATAGAAATGCTAAGTATAAGGGGCCAATGTAAAATGAATAAAGAATGGAAATGAGAGAATGATAATAGAACTGGAAATTTAATGAATATGGGATTAAGCAAAGAACTATAAGAGATTAGTTAAATGAATAACATATGCTAAGAATTGTGTAGGCTTGGTTTATTACTATGCCTCTTTTAGGATTTATCTTTTTAAGTTCTGTGTAATGCTACCCTTCTTGCTATATTTTTGCAGGTATGGAAGTGGAGCTTACATGGAATATGGCCGAGCAGGACTTTCATTCCACTACGTTGAATGTTTATTGGATATTATGAGTGAATAATTATTTAATGTAATTTATAATATGAAGTAGTAGCTTGCCCTGAAACTTGTATTATTTGGGCGTTAGGATCTGTTATGACTATTAAACTGTTGTTGTTTATGTTTTTAAACAATTCTGGACTGACAGGTTTTAAGAAGAAAATTTTTGGGAAGTCCGAAAAACAGGGGAAACTCTGTCCGTTTTTCCGAAAAAATATTTTTAAGTAATCTAATTTAAAAAGAAATTTTCAATTACCATTTTTATAAAATCCTAAATTAACTAATAAAAGTGAGAGTAGTGTTACATATGACACTGTTTTTGGATTGAGTTTTAAGTTTTGTTGAGAACTGGTTATTTTGATAAACTGTTTTGGAACAAGTTATTAGTGAACTGACTGTTTAGCCTGTGAGATATTTGAACCTATACACTTGACAGGGGTATGTGTTTTATATTGAATAAGTTATTTTTGATTGAGACCCCTATTTCTTTCATGAGTGTGTTCACTTTGATTTTGTGTTCTAGAACTTGACTGGTAACCATTTTGAGATTGATAATTGTTTGTATGCATTAAGATGATTAAGGCACCTAGGATTATTTTTCTGGCCTTCAACAGATTTTTGATAAATATTATCCCTTAGTGGCCCACTTTGAGCCTATTGATATATGATTTCTTTGGTACCCTTTTCATAAATGTTATATATTTTTGGTATCCTTTGAAATGTGAATGGTGCAATTGGGAATATGTTGATTCAGAAAGTGTTGAGCTTAAAGTATTAATTGTGATCTCTATTTCTCTTCCAAAAAAAAGAGAGAGAAAAAAAAATATAAGGAAAAAGAGAAGAGAATAGAGAGAATGGGAATGAAAAAGAATGAAGGGGAATTAAATATTGGAGTTGATATTTGTTATAAAATCAATGCTCCATTCATATGCTAAAGGGATGTTGTTTAATTTCATATTTTTAGCCCTTTGTATAATCCTTTCTTTCTATTATCCCACCTTTCATCTTTAGCCATGGCCTCGTTACAACCAAAATTAAGACCTTTTGATTTTTGCATGTATTCAATAATTTCAGTGGAGATATTGGTCTATGGTCAAGCATATGGTAACACATTGTCATTGGATGAACTTGAGTGAATTGTTATAACCCTTGATACACATGAGAGATATACACAATGAGGTTGAGAGAGTTCACTAGTTCCTGCTTCTTTTGGAGTTTGTTTTTTAACCAGTTTTTGATGGAAGTTATTTTTTTGGTAAAAGGAAAATCTTATTACCACAGCACAAAAATAAGAACAATACAAGGCACTACTCCAAAATCATGCCACCTTCTAGGAAGGGTTCACAATTCTAAAGTAGTCCAAACCTCATAGCTACCTGCCACCTTCTATGAAGGGTTCAGGATAACATATGAAGCCAAAGTTAAATCTCATTACAAAGCCTTTGAAACAAACTACTACTGCTCAAATTTATTACATAATTAGCCAAACTTCTAATCCTAAGAACGAGGTCCCTTTTCACAAGCCTGAAAACTGTGCCTACTGTTCTCCTTGTATCTTGAAATGTCCTCAAATTCCTCTCAACCCAAATCTGGTAGCAAATCGATGCCCATAGAGCCGTGACTATCCGCCTTCTGATCTTGTTCCTAAAACCATATTTCAACCACCTCATCCACTGATTCATCTTATGAGGGTAAGAATCCAACCCTATCCATTCGCAGCACTCCTTCAAAATCTCCCTGGACCACATGCAATCACAGAAAAGGTGCTGATGATTTTCATTTGCAGCCATACAAAGGCAGCAGTGATTGGGAATACCCAGCCAGTTCATACGATCTCTAGTGTCTAGACTACCATGAATGAGAAGCCAGAGGTTAAATCTATGCTTCGGTTGAGTGAAAGGGTTCCAAACGACGCTACACAAAGGGAATCGCTGATTCGCACCGGTCAAGAACTTATACCCAGACTTGATGCTGTACCTACCATCCACAGAAGCAATCCAGGTATTTCCATGAAAACCATCTTTGAACTTGTCCCTAATTTTGAGTATTTTCTTCCAATGCCAATTATGATGCTGTAATGCAATACAATCCCAAAAATTTTGATCTTTTATGTACACTGCATGAACCCATTTAACCCATAAATTGTTCTGATCACTAGCAATCCACCAAACCTGTTTCCCAATCGCTGCATAGTTCCAAAGCTCAGTAATCTTGATATTTAGGCCACCATAAATTCTAGCTCTACACACGATGTCCCAAGCCACCTTTGCTCTGTATCTACCCTGTTCATCAGTTCCCCATAAGAACCCACGACAAAGCTTATCCACCTCCCTTATAACAGTCTTAGGGAGAATAAAAATAGATGCCCAATACACATGCAAATTGGATAACACCGAATTAACTAGACATAACCTTCCTTGATAAGATAGATTTCTGGTCTTCCAAACTAGCAGCCTAGATGTTACCTTTTGAATCAGATAATTACAGGCTTGTCTATTCCATTTTCTGGTCATTAGAGGTATACCAAGATACCTACAAGGAAAGACCCCTTTTTGAAACCCAGTAATAGACTGTAAATTTTGTTGGACATTCTCATCAACACCAGTCATAAACAGGGAAGACTTAGCCTGATTAGCTTCAAGACCAGACCATTGAGAAAACTGGTTAAAAGCATCCCAAATAATAGTCACACTAGCAGGGTGAGCCTTAGAAAACACCATTAAATCATCAACAAAGGCAATATTTATCAAACCAATATTCTTGCATAGGGGATGAAACCTAAAATTTCTATGCTTAGATGCATACTGAAGCTGCCTAGTCAATGTTTCCATTGCAAGCACAAAGATAAGGGGGGACAAGGGGTCCCCCTGCCTGATTCCCCTTGTTCCTTTGAACATTTCACCCTTAATACCATTAATGACAATGCTATAGGTTGCTGTCCTAATGCACACCATAATCCAGTAAATGAATTTTGGTGGAAATCTCATAGCCTCCAAGACCTCTTCTATAAAGTTCCACTCAATAGAATCATAGGCTTTCCTCAAGTCTATTTTCATCATACACCTTGGGGATATATTCCTCCTCTGATAAAGTTTGATCAAATCCTGAGTAATTAGAATGTTATGTAGAATACTTCTATTCCTCACAAAGGCACCTTGATTCTCCTGGACCAAAAAAGGAAGCACATTGCTTAATCTGCTACATATGAGTTTAGTAATGCACTTATATATGCTGTTACAGCAAGCTATAGGTCTAAACTCACTCACACTACTAGGATTATCAACTTTAGGAATCATTACTAATAAAGTGTGATTAACTTCAAAATTTGGAAGTTATTGCTTGTGAAGAAAAGTGTATGAGTCATGAGTCTGGAGTCTTAGATTAGGTGTTTGCATATTAATTTAGAAAATGGTCCTATGTTTTAGAATTTTTATTTTACTTTTGCCTGGGACATGCAAAATGCTAAGTCTAGGGTGTGATTGAGGTCTAATATGTGATGTTTTTGTACCTTTTTTGTCTCCCTTTTACATAGTAAGTGGCTTGTTTATTGAGTAAATTAGAATAAAACAATGGAATTTTGTCATTATAAAATTTCTGGAACCTTTTGATGTGTTTGATTTGTTTTCAGGTATTTAAGGTCTTAAAACAATGACTTTTACAAAGGAATGAATAAGGAGAGCTTGGTACTTGAATTGGGAAGAAAAGGAGGAAAAAATGAAGAAAAGTTGACCGTGGCGCCCAGGCGCGGGTCCCATGCGCCCAGGCGCGGGCTGGGGTCAACTGGCCAATAATGGGGTGCATTTGGTTGATTTTTTCAGACAGCTGCACGCCCAGGCGCAGGAGTTTCACGCCTGGGCGCGCAAAATGCGAGAAAGTGACACTGTTCTCTATTTTGATCATAACTTGAGCTACGCTTATCCAAATGAGGCGATCTAGGTATCATTTTAAAACTAAGGAAAAGATCCACAACTTTGCCAGAAATAGCCTTGCTCAAATTCGTCCATCTTGGGGATAAAAATCAGTGCCGAAGTTGCTATCAGACACAAATACGAGATTCTAGAAGGATTTTAATGATAAATCATATTTGTAGATAAGATTCTTAGAGATTAGTTTATTCTAATACGATCTTACCATATTATATTCAGATTTAGGATTAGTTTTATTCAGATAAAAAATCTTATCACATTAGATTGAAAATTAGGTAAGTTTTTATCTATATAATAATAGGATTAGGATTCATTCAAGAGAGAAAGCTTTGAAAGAGTGGTTATCACGTTTTAGAGAGAGCAATTAGTGAGAGAGCTTTTGGAGGCAAGTTGAAGGATTGCACTTTGTGATTGGAGATTGGGTAATTCCATGTCTCTCATTATGATTTTCATTATTCTTCTTTCTTCTTCTTCTCTAATTATGTGTAACTAAACTCCTTTTTGGGAACATGTGGATTTGTATGGAACCTATATAGTTTTTGTTTAATGAATTGATGTTTTTCCATTTAAGTATTGTGTTTGATTATGTTTTAATTGTTCATCATGAATTTGGTACCGTTTATGATTTGGTAATTCTAATTGAATAGGAATATTGAATTAGGATTTAGACTTTTAATCAAACAATTCAATTGCATAGGGATATATTTATGTCTATGAATTGGGTAACTATTTAATAATTTTGCTTGAACATTAATTGATTAGATTAGGATTTAAGGCTCTGCTTAAGGAATTAAGAGAGATTAAATTACTAAGAAACAAAGTTGATCTAAGGAATTAGGCGGCTTTTACCTTGCAAAATTGGTTCAATACTTAGGAAATTCATAATTTATTAACAATTGCTAGTGGAACCTACAATGAAACATGTGCCCAAGCTTTCCTAAACCTTTTCACAAATACTTTTAATTTGCGTTTTTATTTTACAATTTAATTTAGTTTAAAAGTGTGCAAGTCAATTGAATCGTCCTTTGAATTTCATTTAATAACTACATTTAGGTGAGAATTGTTTTAATCGATTTTAGTCCTCGTTGAGAACGATACTCTATTTATCATTATATTACTTGTACGATCTGGTATACTTGCCAGAACCCCAGCACCTGCTTTCTTAGGTAGTTTTGCATTTTTATTTTGTAGTTTTAGGCTAGATTAGTTTGCTTGTCCAGTTTGCTTGAGGACAAGCCAACATCTATGTTTGGGGGAGTATATATAAAATAAAAATTTTTCAGATCTGAATTTTTCTCCCATATTGGTATTGGTTTGTGTCCCTAGCAAGAGTAGGTAATTTTTCTAACCTTAGGACTTTTTCTCTGATGATGCATGTATATACTTAGTTTAGGATTAGACTCATTGGCTTTTGACTCTGTTTGATTGAGTTGTAAATACTGTTGTGAACTGGTTATTTTGACAAATGCTTTTAAAACTTGTGACTAGTGAACTGACTTTAGCCTGTGAGCTTTTGAGCCTATTGATGGGGTATGTGATTATTGATTTATTCTAATTTTGAGACCCCTATTCTTTCATGAGTGTGTTCACTTTGGTATTGTTGTTCTAGAACTTGACCTGTGGCCATTTCAAGATTGATTTTTGTTTGCATGCATGAATATGATTAAGGCACTTGGGACGTGTTTTTGAGGCCTTCATATGTTTTGCATTGATACCCTTTCCCTTAGTTGCCCACTTTGAGCCTAATGATATTATATGATTTTTCTTTGGTACCCTGCATTGATTGCATTGTTCTTTGTGAGTACCTTAGGAATTTTGGATGAGCAATTAAGTGGAAAGTGATGCAAAAGAAAAGAAAAAAAAAAGTAAAGTGTTATGTGTCTACTTCTCTTCCAATGAAAAAAAAAGAAAATTGAAAAAGAATGAAAATTATGAAAAGGAAGAGAGTAGAGGAATTGAAAAGTGAAAAGTGAAGAAGAATAAAAGTTGTGATTGAGTTGAGTTTCATTGTGATATACTTAGTGCTCATTCATGATTTTGGGGGAATTTTGCTTTGCATTTAGCCCTTAGTTTTATCTCTTCTTTCTTATATCCCACCTAACACTTTAGCCTGGCCCCATTACAACCAAAAATAAGACCTTTTAATTTTTGCATACTTTCAATAATTTCAGTGGCGATTTTGGTCTATGGTCAAGCATATGGTAACACTTTGTCATTGTTGAACTTGTGTGCATTATTGAAATATGACCCTGATACACTTGAGAGAGATACACTGAGAGGTTGAGAGTGTTCACTAGTCTTGAGTTCTGATTGGGTTTGTTACTCTAACTAGTTTGTAATTGTGTAAATAGCTTGTGATAATATGTGTTGAGTCTTGAGTCGAAGTCTTAGATGAGGTGTGTATATGTTGACTTAGGGAGTTAGTCTTTTGTTTAGAAGGTTATTTTACTTTTGCCTGGGACATGCAAAATGCTAAATTTGGGGAAGTGATTTGGGTCTAATATATAGTGTTTTGAGCATTGATTTGACTCCCTTTTCCTATATGTTTAGCTTGTTTCTCAAGTATTTTGTAGGACTTTTTGTTAGTTTTTAGAAATAGTTCTTAGTTTTGAATCCTTTGAACGTTTTGATCCGTTTTGGGTATGTTTCAGGTACTTATGGAGCTTAAATGGAAAATATATTGATGGACTTGGATAGAGGATGAAAAGAGCTTCGAAACGGTCCAAGAATGGAGTAAAACGGAGTCCGGAGCAGTCCGTAGCGCCCAAAACAGTCCGGGGCGCGCATGCTGAAATTGTGCAGTACCCGTGCGCGCCCCAGGCGAGAGGACGGGTGCGCCCCAGTCGCGCGATCAGCTGCACAGGCCCGAAACAGGCCCGTTTTGATGCAGTTTGATGGGGATTCAATTTGGACTCAATGAGGGTTTGTTTTAGGCATTAAATACTAGGTTTCTCAACAGTTTTTGTAAGCTTTTAGAGAGGGAGATTACATAGTTTAGAGAGAGGTTTAGAAGAGGAGGAGATCCAAGGATTGAGAGATCAAGGCTTCTCGATGGTAATCATGTATTATTCTTCTATTTCTTCTCTTGTTCTTCATTATTTAACATGTAACTAAAACCCTTTGTTAGGAATTGGTGAATTTGTATGGATTAGTTTATGTAGTTATTGAATTAGTGTTTTTCCATTTCTAAATCATGTGTTTGATTGTGATTTAATTGTTATGCATGAATCTGGCCAATTTATGTTTTGGATTTCTAATCCCCAAATTGAGAGGTTTAGGGTTTAGATAGGCCTTTCCAATCAAACAATATAATTAATCCAGGGGTAGAGATACAATTGGGTAATTATATAACTTTTATGAAATCCATTGTTCTTAACTATTATTCAATGAATTAATCACTTGAGAGATTGGGGGTTATGAATTGAATAAGAAATGGTAACTAAACATGAGAGATCTGATAGTTACTAATTTAGGGATTTGTTCATGATTTAGGGAAAAACAATAATTCATAATTAGATAGACGAAACATACAATGAAACCACGTTCCTAACAATCCTTCTCTACCTGCTCACAACTTCTTTTAATTTTCAGCATTTAATTAGTTTTAGTTTTTAATCTCAAATCTATTTTAATCAAATCTGAATTTTAATTATAGGATTTACTTTTAGTTGCATTAAGGTAAAAGTAGATTGAACATTCTCACAAACTCCCTGTGGGACGATATCTGGTCTTCCTGAGACTATATTACACGTTGACCCAGTACACTTGCTGGCATCTCAACACCTATCATCAGAAAAACAGTGCTAAGTCTAGAATAATCACCTACTCTTACCAAGGACACAAACCAACAACAAAAATGGGAGAAAAATTCAAGTCTGAAAAATTTTTATTTTGGTCCACTCCCCCAAACTTAGAGGTTGGCTTGTCCTGAAGAAAACTAATCTATCCTAAAACTACAAAATAAAAAATAAAATAAATGCAAAGAAAAATTCAAATCATTTCCCTTTACATCTGCTGCACAACTCATCACTTAAACAAAGTGAGAAGACTCTCCCCCAAACAAAGTAGTCATTAGAAACAAGTGCAAAATAGCACCTCTCATGGGAGAGACATCAATTCACACCTGCTTCAAACAAGATAAATACAAATGCAATAGAGAGTGAACAGAACATTATCCATGCAATAAAAATAAAAGAAAAATCCTACAAAGCTAACGGAAATTACCTAACATTGGGTTGCCTCCCAACTAGTGCTTGTTTAACGTCACGAGCCTGTCGGGTCACCTCCTTTCGGAGGCTTGGGAGAAGACACAGAGACTAAGGTTTAAGGAGTCGAGCAGTGGTTTTGCACCTATCCACCGCCCCTCCCAGGTATATCTTCAGTCGTTGGCCATTAACTTTGAAAGTTCGACCATCCTTGGGATCTTTCACCTCTACTACCCCATAAGGGAACAACTGTTCAACAACAAAGGGACCAAACCACCTAGACTTAAGCTTTCCAGGGAAAAGCCTCAACTCACACCTGGACTAAGCTGTGGCATGATAACAAAATAGTTCCTAAGAATTTTGAAAAAGGCCACAAAAACACATCCTAAGTGCCTTAATCATTTTCATGCATGCAAACAAATATCAATCTTGAAATGGTCGCAGGTCAAGTTCTAGAACACAAAGCTAAAGTGAACACACTCATGAAAGAAATTAGGGTCTCAAATCAGAATATTTCAATAATTACATACCCCTGCCAAGTATAGGCCCAAAATCTTGAGTTAACTATTACTTCAACCGCTTTCTCCCAGCTTTGCTTATGTGGCTGTGGTGTACTGGATGTTGGGCTGTACCATAAGGTATTGGAATGATTTGTTGGCCCCGTATTGATAGGGTTATGAATAAAGAGTAATGTAATTGAATAATGAATAAGTTAGGAACTATAGAGCTAAGAATGGAAATGGAAGGAGACTAAGTAGTGAGTGAATTAATTAGGAGTGTTAAAAAATGGAAATTGGAGTTATACTGCTAATGTGAGATGAACCGACCTAATTGGGTGTGTGAATATAGGACTTAATATTGTGTATATAGAATGTATAATGTGTGTGCATGTGTACTGTAAATGATGACCTTCCCAAAGGGAGTGTGACTATAGATAATGACCCTTCGAAAGGAGCGAGATATATAAATAATGACCCTCCATAATGGAGCGAGATAATGACCCTCCGAAAGGAGTGAGATTATAAATAATAACCCTCTATAATGGTGCGAGATAATGACCCTCCAAAAGGAGCGATATATATAAATAATGACCCTCCATAATGGAGCGAGATAATGACCCTCCGAAAGGAGCGAGACTATAAATAATGACCCTCCATAATGAAGCGAGAAAATATATATAAATGACCCTCCAATAAGGAGTGTGCTATAATTGTAAATAGGACCCGCATTTATGGTTTGCGTAGATTGATAAGAATAGGACCCGCCGTGAGGTGAGTAAACGATAAGAAAGAATGAAAGATTAGAAAAATGAATAAGAGATATATTAGAGAAAGGTAAGAAAGGCATATTGAAAATGTGAAGAATAGCTAAGAACTTAGTGAGCATAATGTAACTTAACATAATAGGTAATAGTAATAACTTAGTTGTTTTCTATGTCCTTTTAGAATGAATTTTCGAATTACTGTGTAATGCTCACCTCCTTGCTATTTTTAACAGGTACTGAGTCTTAGCATACACTTTTGCAGGTCGAGCAAGAGTACTCTCCCGCTCAGGGAGAGTAGGTCTTAGTGTAGGTTCTGAAGAATGTCCTGGGCTAAGTATCTTGGTTATGAAGTAACACGTTTTTGTGTAAAATGTAAATATGGTTTTGGGTATTAAAATGCAGCATCAGGCTGGCCCGGGACTACCTTATCTTTTGGGAAAGGGGTTATCTTTTGGGAATCAAACAGATCCAAAACCTATAAATATTCTCTGAACTGATATGAATGTACACATGCACTAATGCACGATGCTCTGCTGGCTCCTGAATTATATGAATGAATGTCTTTAGCAGGTTTTCAGGAAAAGAATATTTTGGGAAAGTCCAGTAATTAAGGTAAACTCCTTCCGATTTTACGGAGATTTTCATAAGTAATATAATTAACTAAGAGTTAGTAAAATAAATTTTCAAATAACCAAATCTAATTGGTTAAATTAGTGTAGTATTTAAGATAGGGTGTTACATTTTGGTATCAGAGCAGTTTCTCCTCGGCCATGGAGTTGAGTTACTCCAATGGTTACTCACCAAGCGAGTAACCAGTATGTATAGTTAGATGTCAAAGTTAGGAGAATATGGCATGTATGTAGTTGTTTGATGAGGCTATCATTAACTGGTTGTCCTTCCATGACTGAACAATATGGCTGGGAGACACGCCGAGAATGATAGGATTGCTGCCATTCTGGAAAACATGGCTCAGATGCAGCAGGACCAAGCTGCGAATATTGCTTAGATGCATCATAACCAGGCGGAGAACATAGAAGCAGTCGCAGCAGCAGCAGCGACAGGAACAGCAGCAGTCCTGAATCCTCCACCACCAGCTCCAGCCGCGATTAACTGGCTGACACGATTCAAGAAGAATGAACCTCCAAAGTTTGAAGGAGGGTTCAACCCTGATGGAGCACAACTCTGGCTTCAAGAGATCGAGAAGATCCTATGCACTAAGGCACCACCAGATGAACAGAAGGTTTTGCTGGCACAATACATGTTGACTGGGGAAGCGGAACACTGGTGGGAGCAAATGCGAAGGGGTCTTGAGGCGGACAATCAGGCAATCACCTGGGATCTGTTTAAGATCCGTTTCCTGGGGAAGTATTTCCCTGAGGATGTTCGTAGAGAGAAGGAGGTTGCCTTTCTGCATCTGGTGCAAAGGGACATGAGCGTCGGAGAGTATTCTGCTAAGTTTGAAGACCTGATCCGATATTCGGGAAGTTACAAAGATGCTGAGGAAAGGACCAAGTGTATCAAATTCGAAGTCGGGTTGCGCACTGGAATCAAGATGGCTTTTAAGTATCAAAATATTGCAAACTTGTCTCAACTGGTCAATATGACCAGTACTTATGAGAAGAGTTGGAAGCAAAGGGCAGCTGAGAAAAGGAATAAAAAGGTGCAGAAGGCTGGAGGTCCTATCCGGGGAAAAGGACCGGTGCAGGAATCAAGTTCCTTACGCTCATCCTAATGCCTCAGCAATAGTTCCTTGGGTTAAGGGCAAGGATGGAACTAATACGGGTGCTCCTCCACTATTTTCACATTGTGGAAAGCAGCATGGTGGGGAGTTCTGGTATCAGAACCATACTAGGAAGGATTTCCGCTGTTTCCTATGTAGACAACCCAGAAATTTGGCTACAAGTTGCCCCAAGAATGCTCGAAAGAAGGAAGTGAATTTCACAAGGGCGCAACAAGCAGGTGGGAGCCAACCTGCTCTGAAGGGGAAGTTTTACACCATAGATGGTGAAGAGGTCGACCCGGCTTATCTAACTGGAGGTATATACCATTTAGCAATGTTCTATGTGATGTACTGTTAGTTTTGATGCCATATGATCTATTCCTTTCCTCTACTAGTTTCAGGAAGAGACTGAAATGTCCTAGAATGGAAATGCCTTAGAAACTTTAATTACTCATCTTCACAAATTCTTTAGTAGCAACTTTACAAGATGTGCTTCACTTAGGAACTTAACCCCTAATTCTGTGAGTAAGGAACTGTATAAATTAAGAAACACACGCAAATGCAACCTAGTCGTTGTTGAGAATGCAAAAAGCCTTAGAGAAAATCATTAAGTTGTACAATTTCAGTTTAAGGTAACTAGATTCCATGATGATATTATTATTTAATAGAATGTAAGGTTAAAGCTGATCACTCTGATTCTTGCATCTGTTAAGTGATAATATTATCCGTAAACCTGACAATGACGTTGCTATTGATAGATGTAAGATTGAGACTGATCACCTTGATCTTTATACCTATTAATGGTCAATGTCATTGACACATTCCAAGAAAAGTCCGAACCAACCATGTCGAACTGTTAAAGCGTACCCTTCATTAAGTGAAAGACCCTAGTAATATGCAGAAGCTAAGTGGGGGAAATCTAGAAAATAGGTTAGACACTGGCCGATTGACAGCCAAATTGGAATCAAACCTTAATAATGGGATGACTCTCCATTTAAGGAACTGAACGGAATTTCGGGGACGGAATTCCAGTAAGTGGGGGAGAATTGTAACACCCTGAATTTAATTTCAAATTTAATTAGAATATTTTAAGCGAAACTAATGGAAATCGTAAGAATAAGTTGGGAAGCCTTAGTAAAGAGTGAGAGAGTTCAAGTATAGTGGATCGGACCTCGATCCGACCTAGCCCAATTTAACCGACCAGTGAGCGACGTGCTAGGACACAGACCCCATCTTGACCGACGTACGCCGAACAGTGAATACCAGACTGTTAGGCTACCCCGTAACCTTGAGATAAGCTCGAATTACCTCACCGAGTAGGAGGACTTATGTAGCAGACCTGCTTCCGAGATGACCAGTTAGCACTGAGCTCATAAGAACTGATCAGTTAGTACCGAGCTCATGAGAACCGACTTCGTTTCGTTTTACATCCCTTGGCAGTGGCCAGCCGACCACATCGAGTCGATTCGCGTGGGAAGATCATACACACATAACTCAGCAAAATCTCATTGACCAAAGCAAGTCGCTCTGTATCAACTGATTTTAAGTTCGGCCTCTTATCGGCCATCGAGAGGCTACACCGGCCGACCATCGAGAGGCTAAACCGACCTCGCACCGACGCAAGGGTATCTCGGCCTCCACGTGCCGAGAATTTCGTTTTGCCTGTCTCAGTCTGAGTAGGTGTCTCCAAGGATCAGAGCACCAGCGCCAAAACAAATGGCTCTCACAGCGTTTTCCTCGCCCAAGCAAACCATTCTCCACGCCCAAGCGCGCGCGTCAGAATAGGCAATTCCCAGCCACACATTTTTGGCTTCCTCATGAAGCCATTAATTTCCCTCCACTCATTTGTTTCCTCTCACGCAAGTTACGAAATAAAAATAAAAACAAAACAAACAACAACACAATACATACCCACGCATATAAACTTCATCTTCTCCACCTTCTCTCTAGGGCTTGAGAACCCCATTATCATCATCTTCCAAAACCTCACAAACCAACAACATCCATCATCAAAAACATCATGATCAGCAGCAACCTTAACTCCTGAGCATAAACACATGCACTATACCACCATAATACTCCCTTCCACTCACGTCTCTCTCATCCCCATTGATTCTTCAAGCTTTATACCTATGGAGACTCTTAAACACTCACACCTCATCAAGATCAAGTGAAAGGCAACTCACTCTCTACATACAATTTTCAACCCAAGCTCAGTAATCATCATTGGATATTGATAATACTAAGGTGGCAAGCTAGGACAAATAGGAACAACTAGGGCTTAATTACTCTCTCTCTCTCCCTTCAAGTTGGGCAAGGAGGGGGTATTACCTTTATTTAAAGGGTATATTCTAGATTCTATATAGTGGGGACTAAGGATAGGGTATTTAATAGAATAATGAAACATTAGAGTAGTTGATGATAATAGGGATTGGTAAAGAAGCTTGTGTAGATGTTTGTGTAATTGAAAAGTCACGATTATTATGCAGTGTGTAAATATAGGTTGATAATGAATGGAAAATAGGGGACCATAGAAGTAGTTGAGAAGTAGATAAATAAAATGAAAACATTAGATAGAAAATTATAAATGATAAAGGGTAATTTTTACTGAGAATAAATTGATAGGGTTATGAATAAAGAGTAATGTAATTGAATAATGAATAAGTTAGGAACTACAGAGCTTAGAATGGAAATGGAAGGAGACTAAGTAGTGAGTGAATTAATTAGGAGTGTTAATAAATGGAAATTGGAGTTATACTGCTAATGTGAGATGGACCCACCTAATTGGGTGTGTGTATATAGGACTTAATATGTGCGTATATAGAATGTATAATGTGTGTGAATGTGTACTGTAAATGATGACCCTCCCTAAGGGAGCGTAACTATAGATAATGACCCTCCGAAAGGAGCGAGATATATAAATAATGACCCTCCATAATGGAGCATGACTATAGATAATGACGCGAGATATATAAATAATGACCCTCCATAATGGAGCGAGATAATGACCCTCCAAAAGGAGCGAGATATAAAAATAATGACCCTCCATAATGGAGCGAGATAATGACCCTCCGAAAGGAGCGAGACTATAAATAATGACCCTCCATAATGGAGCGAGAAAATATATATAAATGACCCTCCAATAAGGAGTGTGAAATAATTGTAAATAGGACCCGCCTTTATGGTGTGCGTAGATTGATAAGAATAGGACCCGTCGTGAGGTGAGTGAACGATAAGAAAGAATGAAAAGATTATAAAAATGAATGAGAGTTATATTAGAGAAAGGTAAGAAAGGCATATTGAAAATGTGAAGAATGGCTAAGAACTTAGTGAGCATAATGTAACTTTACTTACTAGGTAATAGTAATAACTTAGTTGTTTGTTATGTCCTTTTAGAATGTATTTTCTAAGTATTGTGTAATGCTCACCTCCTTACTATTTTTACACAGGTACTGAGGCTGAGCATACACTTTTGCAGGCCGAGCAGGAGTACTCTCCCTCCCAGGGAGAGTAGGTTGTAGTTTAGGTTCTGAAGAATCATGGGCCAAGTATCATGGTTATGAAGTAACACTTTTTGGTATAAAATGTAAATATGGTTTTGGGTATTAAAATGCAGCACCAGGCTGTCCTGGGACTACCTTATCTTTTGGGAAAGGGGTTATCTTTTGGGAATCAAACTGATCCAAAAGCTGTAAATATTCTCTGAACTGATATGAATGTACACATGCACTAATGCACGATGCCCTACTGGCTCCTGAGTTATATGAATGAATGTCTTTAGCAGGTTTTCGGGAAAAGAATATTTTGGGAAAGTCCAGTAATTAAAGTAAACTCCGTCCGATTTTACGAAGATTTTCATAAGTAATATAATTAACTAAGAGTTAGTAAAATAAATTTTCAATTAACCAAATCTAATTCGGTAAATTAGTGTAGTATTTAAGATAGGGTGTAACAGAAATTACTCGAACGTTTTAAAAATTGTTTTATGGAGAGATTAATTATTTGAGCGTGAAGGCGAAGCGATAGATATTAAAATAAATAGAGTAGCGCAGAAACGAATTTAACAAAAATAATGCGGAAAAATAAAAGAGATAGGGAAGAGGAACACGCAAACCAATTTTATATTGGTTCAGTCTTGCCAGCGAAAGACCTACGTCCAGTCCTCAAGCAACCCGCTTGAGCTTTTTATATCCTTGAAATTGAGCCGCACCCAATTACAACCAAGAGCTCCCCGCACACTCTTAGGAACCTCCGTTCGCTAGGGACCTCAAATATCACACAAGGGTTCCTCACCCTAAGAACGTGCCACATGTTCCACTAGGAGATTCACTCCCTACAACTACGGTTTGAATATGATGATTTTGAGAGTGATACAAATATGTTGTGTTCTTGATAACACAGATACAACAAGAAAGCACTATAGCAATGAAGTTTTAAATCACAAGTGATAAGGCCAAAAAGATTTTCTCTTCAGAAAATTATATGAACGATGAAGAACGTTTTTCAAGAAAGAGAGGAGAAGATGTTGGATGTCAAGCTAGTTTTGGAAGTCAAGCACCAAGCTCTCTCATGGAATTCAAGCAGAATTCAAGTTAATGTTTTGATGATAACAAACTCAAGATTCAAGCTCACAAGTCCCTTCATGTTCAAGTTGAAGATTCAAGCAAAGATATAAGTCTAGAAGCCTTATCCCTTAGGACATATTGTAAGGTAATGATGTTTTTGTTCTTAATGAGTTAAAAGGCCAATGAGTTTTTCATGTAAAGGAGAAGAAAATGTGTTTTCATGAAAATCTGTTTTAATACTTAGTTTCTGTGCAAATGATTGATGAAACAAAAGTCTGGATATTTTTATCTTATGAAAATCTATTTTTTACAAATGCAAGAGGAGTAATCGATTAACTGCCTAAAGTAATCGATTAACTTTGTTGCATCATAGAAAAACCAGAGTGTTTGTAATCGATTAAGTGAACTTGAATAATCCATTACTTTCTGTATGAGAGTAATTGATTACCTGGATCAAGTAATCGATTATAAATGTTGCATCATACATTTTCCTGAGACAAAGTAATCGATTACATGATATTGCATCATATGCAAACCAGAGGCTCAGTAATCGATTATTAGATTAGTGGTAATCTATTATATGAGTTGCATCATATAATGAATAGGGGTGAAGTAATCGATTAAATATTCTTGTTCTAATCGATTACTAGTTTTTCAAAAGAATTTAAAAGTTTCTATTTTTGAAGGGATAATCGATTACCTTCCTGAAGTAATCGATTACCTCAAGTTTTATTGAAAAACGTGTCAGAATCATTTTGATTTATTTCCAGATTTGTTTTTATATAATTGATTCTGATTATTTTCAAAAATTTGAATTTGATTTTAAGTTTGAATTATTTCCTTATTTGTTTTAAGAATCAAATCTTTGTTTTATTTCTTAAATCATTTTGATTTGGTTTTGATTTTAAAACTTATTACAAAATCATATTTTATTTTGTTTTGATTTAAAATTGATTTTAATTTATGGTTTTAAATCTTATTTTTATTTAACTAATTTTATGGTTTTAAAATCAAATCACTCCAACATTCAAACAGATTGTTCATTCAATCATTTTCATCTGATCATTCATGTTATTCTTCTTCTCCTACTTTTCTCTCTGAACATCACGATCATATTTTTGGAAGAACTCTAAAATCTCTTGTTGGCCTTTAACTTCAAAAAGAAAACTTCATTATCATAGAGCTTTGATTGTAGTATCTGTGTTTTGAGAACACGTTATACTTGTTGTAATCACTCTCATCTATTTGTACTGAACCATAGAGGTTAAGGAGAGAATCTCGTAGTGGAACGTTGAGGCGTTCGTAGGGTGAGGAACTCTGCTGTGTGATATTGATGCCCCTAGCGAACAGAGGTTCTTAGTAGTGTGCGGGGTGCTCTCGGTTGTAATTGGGTGCGGCTCAATTGCTGGTTATAGAACTCTCAAGCGGGTCGCTTGGGGACTGGACTAGGCCTTTCGATGGGAAGGCTGAACCAGTATAAAATTTCCGGTGCAAGCTTTTCTATCCCTATCTCTTTTATTTTCTGCACTTTCATTTATTTACGTTTCCGCGCTACTCTTAATTTTCTCTAAATCGATTTCGCTCTCCTTCTCAAACGTCTAATCTCTCCAACGCAAAACAATTTTTTAATTTGAAAGGGATTTTGCAATAAATTAATAAAACTCAATTCACCCCCACTCTCGAGATTTTGAGACCAAACCCAACAGAAGAGAACGTGATCAGAAAAGAAACAATAGAAAACTAGGATTAGTGAAATGTTTTTGGAATTCAAATAAATAAAGTTAATTTGAAAATCAAAAGCAAATAAAAAAGATTTCAGAAATAAAATAGAATAAGTTTTAAAATTAAAAACATATCAAATAGATTTAAAAAATAAATCCAAGATTTTATTCTTAAAACAAAAAAGGAATTATTTCAAAAATATATTCAAATTCGAATTTTGAAAATAAATCAGAATCAATTATGTAAAAACAAATCTGGAAACATTTAAGATTGATTCTGACACAGATTTCAATAAAACTTAAAGGTAATTGATTACTTGACAGAGGTAATCGATTATCTTCTTTCTGTGAAAACAATGAAATTAATTTTTAAGAAAGTAATGAAGGTAATTGATTATTTTCAATTAAAATTCTCAGGTCACAACTCAAAAACCTAGTAATTGATTATTTCTGCTTATTTTCATAAAATTGATTTTCTAAAGCAGAGTATGTAACAATAGGTTTTCAAAAACATTTTTAGCTAAAAATCTAACTTCAAATGATTTCACAAAAGGTTCTTTTCTTCTCCTTAACTTTGAAAAACATTTTGGCCTTATGAACTTGGAAAAATATAACTTCATTACCTTACAACAATTCCTAAAGGCAAAGCTAAACTTGATCTATTTGCTTGAGCCTTGAGCTTGAATGCACTTAATGCTTGAAAGAGGTTGTTTGTTATCATCAAAACCTTCTTCTAGAAAACATCAAGCAAAACTCTATTACGTCCTTGGGAAAGCTTGACTTCCAACATAGAGTACCCTACTCATGTTCCTCGAACATGAAAAACGATACTTTATCACCCATACACCATGCATGAGTGCATATAAATGTTTTCATTAAAAGATTAACCATTATTCTCATTATATGCAACATAATATAATTATGGAAAATTAATACATCAAACTTTCATGTATCTTATAGTTGATAAAATTATCAAATAAAACATCATATTATACATTTTTGGTATAGTTAAGTTTAAATAAAAGAAGTAAAATTAAAAATGGCATTTTTAAGCATTTTCAGCACTGGTAATCAATTATCGTTTTCTGGCAACACTACTAGAAAAAAGGGTTTTAAAATCGGGGTTTTAAAATCGGTCGTCTTAAAGCCAATTTTAAAAAAAAACGCGGTGGCAATTTTTTAAATAAATTCTAACTTTTAAAATCGGTCACAAAAAGACCGATTTTATAAATACTTTCTATCTCGGTCGTTTCTTTGGCCGAGTTAGAAAGTAATTCCTCTTTTATTAAAATTTTTAATTTTGTATCTTTTAAAATCGGTAAAAAAAGACCGATTATCACGTGTATTTTTCAAATCTTGTATCAGACATGGTTTGGTAATCGATTATCACATCGTGGTAATCGATTACCCATGACAGCAGAATACTAAAAGTGTGGTTTTCACATACCATTTTCATTTCTACTTCAATTTAACCTAAACTACTAACCCAAAAGAGAACTTTATCATCATCAATTAAGCATGCTCAAACACTGAAATCAATCAATACCATAATGATTTCATTCACATACTCAATTATGCATAAAAGTTACAAAATCAACAACTCCACATCTAATAATCAAATATACTCAAATAAACTATGATTTCAGCCTTCCTACAGTTCACATGCAACATTTAAAACTTGCTCCAATTGAGGTTTAAGTTCAATAAGGCCTCTAAGCCAAAATCCTATTTCAAATTAAGTCCTTTGAGTCTCATGGTGACTCATTACACAAAATACTATAAATCATTCTTATTATAGTGAATGTATAGCTTCTCCCTTACCTCTAGGTCGTGTGTGATGAGTTTTCTTCAAGAGAATTGCAACCAATAGCTTAAACCACTTCAAATCCGAACATGCAGAGAAGTTTTCAGTAGGGGTTCAAAACCAAAAGTTTAAGCACGTGAAATAGACATACAAATTGGGGAAAAAGATCAATATAGGTTCCATGCAACATGGTTTTGAAGATGAAACAAGTTTGAGAATGAATGAGAGCTTGAGCTTACCAAATTAGAGCTCTAAAGATAGCTCCCAGAATTTGAAATTGCTTTTGTAACATCCTGGTTTTTACTAACCTAATAAGTATAATTAGGAATATCTTATTTACGTGTAAAAAACGATTTACAACTATTTTCTTAGTGTTTGCATATATGTATATTATTATGTTGAGCTAAACTATGTATATGTATAAGTGTTTGTAAATATTTTCCTAAGGAATGTGTATATTTATATAAATATATTATCTATGTAGGTATTATTATTGTAATTATATTCTTGAGAATATGAATGTATGTGTGTGTATTTGCATGTGTATGTTTATATATGTATATATATATATATGTATATGTAGGTTGATCTAGGATATATGCTTTTGTGCTTGTGTGCATTCCTGGGTGTAAGTAATTGTACTTGTTTCTTTGTGTGTATGTGTGTATTTGTCATGTGATCGCATCGTTAGGATGAGTAGGGAAGTGTTCTAGAGTCGGTAGTTATAGTCGAAGGGTAATCGGTTTAGGTTTTAGATTGGTGTGGTTGTGGTGGAATGAGTAGGGTTTGTGTAGGTTCGGGGCTTAGAGTGTTCAATAGCCCATATAAACGCCTTTTTGTGTGTCGATCTCGTTAGAGTGAGTGGGTAAAGGATCTTAGGATAGAGTCTTGAGTAAAAGGATAGACCCTAGTGCCTACGTTCGGAGAACTCCTTCAAACTCACGTTTCGACTGAGTTCCGGAGTTTAATAAATGTGTGAGGCAATTGGGATCAGTTCGACCCTATTGGTTATGCCTCGAGAGTGATTGGTATTAGGGTTAAGTGGCTATAGGGTTTGTCTTGGATCGATCGGGTTAGATCGAGTGTTTAAGAAGAGGTTAAGTCTAGAATTCAGTTGTTTGTTCGTTTCGTCTTCCCGCGATTGTGAATTGTGTGTTTGTTATTATTAATTGATGATTGTGATGTTTGCGTGAGTGTTTAGAGGTGTTTAGAAAGTGCTTAGATAGTGGATTTATGATAGGGGAAGTTAAGGTGTGTTAGGAATGGCTTAGAACCCTTAGAATGCTTGAAAGAAAGGAAAATATAGGGCATTAATCGATTAAGAGGTCCCTTAATCGATTAATTTCTGAGCCACCTTCAGCCACTAATCGATTAAGACTCAGCTTAATCGATTTGAATTAAGAGCACCTTCTGGCACTAATCGATTAACCCATGTATTAATCGATTAATCCTTTGTAAACAATGGGAGTTAATCGATTAACCAAAGTGGTTAATCGATTAACCACTGTCAACTCAGAAATAAAACACGATTTTCAAGTGTTGATTGTAACATCCCCAAATTTACTAAGCGGTTAGGTGTCTTAGTTAGTAGAATTTTCATAAGTTCTATAGTGTCCTTAAGTGTCGATTTCGATTAAAAGTGTTAATTAGTGTTGGTATTAGTATATGTTTAGGGTTAGTATTTAACTAAGTATAAAGAGATATGGGTTAAGGATAGATTAGTAAGTGTTTAGGATGTAGGTTTTAGCTTAGAATAAGTTAGAATGAGTGGTGAGGGCTTAGAACTCTTAGAAGTATGAAAGAAAGGCTATTTTCATTGAGTTAATCGATTAACTGAAGCATTAATCGATTATATTTTATGCAACATTCAGCCACTACTCGATTAATGAGTAGCTTAATCGATTATGTTTTTGACCACATTCTGGCACTAATCGATTAAGGTCAAGGCTAATCGATTAACCCTGTGTAATTGTCAAGTGTTAATCGATTAACCAAAGTGGTTAATCGATTAACCACTGCTATATCAGACTCTAAACACGCTCTTGCAGTCATTTTCACAGAATTTTCCTCTCTCCTCTCATACGAATTCTCTCTTCTCCTTCCCTAGGGCTTTGATTCCTCAAAGCCACCACCCAAAAGATCAACAAATTAAACCCCCAAATCATCTCCCTATCACTCCCTCATGCTTTTCCCTCTCTCAATTCTCAATTTCTTCTCTTTCTCACAAAACCCCCAAATTAACCCTAAGCCCCAAGTTGTGCAATTGACCAAGTGGAGTCTCAAATTGGTCCAAGGAGCTTGAGGAGCCATAGGAATCAAGAAAGGAAGAACTTAGGAGCTTGGAGTAGGATTGGTATTGGTGCTCCCTCAATTTCTCATCTTCTCCTCTTCTCTTCAAGAGGTAAGGGGTGTACTTTGGGTTTAGTATTAGAGAATGGGTTTAATTATAGTAATAGAGTTATAAATAGGTGTAACATCCTCAATTTTCGATGTCCGTTTAGGATAGTTATTAGATGTAAATTAAGTGTTTATAATGTGTTTAGAATGTAGGATTTAGCTAAGGGTAGGTTTACATGAGGTAGAATTAGTGTAGAATTGAGTTTTACAAGAGTTATTTAGGAACTAAAGAACATAGGATCTTAGAAAATTAGGAATAAAATATCCATAGCTCTAAACCCAAATTCCACCGTTGGATGTTAAGATTATTGTCTTAGGAAGCTTGTCTCAAAATTTGAGCATGATCCAACGGTTAACGAAAACGTTATGACGTTTTGAAATTTTCCTGTTGATGCTGAATTATTTTCGCTCAAGCAAGAAGAATTTCGCTCCAGCGAAAATGTCTCAGAAAGTTGGGTCTGATCGCTCCCAGTTTTCGCTCAAGCGAGAATATTTTCGCTCAAGCGAAAATCTGCAGTTCTGGGTGTCAAAAACACGATTTTTTCTTCATTTTCTCATGTTTTCTTCCCCTCTCTTCCACAAACTCTCTCCCTCTCTCAACCCTAATGCTTCCAATCGACCAAATCACACCAAATAACATGAAATCAACCACACAAATCATCTCCCCATCACTTGTATATGTGTTTTCCTCCTCCAAATCACATATTTCCATCACTTCCTCTAAAATCCCCAAATTGGGAACCAAAACCCTAACTCCTTCAATCCACCACATAGAGTCTTAAGATCAATAAAGGAAGCTTAGAATATGTTGGAAGCAAGGATTGGAGTGCTAAGGAGCTAGGATTTGGAGTGGGTAAGTGGGTTCCATGTGAACCCCAATTTCTCCTCTTCTCTTCAAGAGGTAAGGGGGAGTACTTTGGTTTTAATTAGGGGAAGGATTTAATGATAGTAATAGGTTATACCTATATGTATTTTTATGTGTATGTTTGATTTATATGCTTGATATTGTTATGATTGAATATGAAAATATATGTTATGAACTTGGGGTTTGATATTAGTAATTGATTGTTTTAATGTTTATTGAATGAAATAAATGAATAAATGTTATTGTCATGATTATTGTTATTGTTATGCATGATTGTTATTGTTTATATATAAAGTATGGCCAAATCTTAAGTTAGAGAACCCAACCAAATTGATATAAATTATTAAAGATTTGATTATTGAAAACAACATAAAATGAACTAGAAACACGTGCATTCAAGGAGTAAGGTGGACCTTAGGGGGTTACGGGGAAAACATACGTCGTTTTAACGATAGATGAGGACAAGAGTAAATGTTAGGAAGCACTATGGAGGACTTTGATCTTCCAAAGGACATGGGTTCGCCACCCGTGTCGGGGATTGGTCCGATGCAAACCATAGTATTTCTATTTACTTTGGCTCCTTGTGGCCAATGACAGTGATTTCTGCTAGAGCCAATATGGGCGAATCAATCCATATTGTACGTTGTACACTACCCTAGAGGAGTGTGACGTACTGTGCAAGCGGGTGAGCGACATTCCTAGAGGATGTGAAGAACCCAAACAGGGGTTGAGAAATGCTTCCTCCTGGTCGGTTTTCCCCAGAGTGGAGGGAGAAGTGTTGTGAGGAAATTGTTATTGTCATTGGAAATGGAGAAGTGCACTCATTGTTATAAACGAGTTTAATTCGCTGAATCCAATGAAAGTGTTAAAGTGTTATAGTGAATACAGTGAAAAGTTATAGTGTTACATTGGATTTAGGGATTAAATCACAGTGGTATACAATTACAGACATTGTTCATATGTTTGAGCATAAAAGCATCGTAAAGTATTGTTATTGTTATTGTTATTGTTTAAGGAAATATGTATAGTGTAATGAAATAGTTAAGTGATAAAGTATAGAAGTGGTATTGGAACAAGAATGGTATATAGTTAATTGTAATAAGTGAATTTTTGTATATGTGTTTTGGTATGTCTAGTTATGTCTTATTACTATTATTTTAAGTGTTTTCCTTAATTACTATTCAAATTACTCACCCCTTAAGTTGACCATTTTAGGTACCATTGGAGAAAAACATTCACTGCTTCCGTGCCGAGAAGGTATACTCTTACATAAGGAGAGTATATTATTTGTTGAGACTTTGATAGTCTCATTTATATTGCAATCATTCTAGGATAATGAAATGTGAATTATTTTCTTTAACTAAAGTGGTATTTAATTTGGAACTATTTATCTCAAGTCAAGGATACTTTTATTTTTGTAATAAGGACTTTATAAGAACATTTATTTCTTTGGAATGTACTAGTGGTTGTGAAGGATATAAAAATATCCTTTTCTAACTTATTTCAAAGTAAGTCACAACCACTTACAATGTGATTCTAGTTTTACTATAAATAAACTGTTCTGGACTGACAGGTGTAAATTTAACTTGGGGAAAGTCCATATTTTAGAGTAAACTCCGTCAAAATTTTTATAAAACCCCAAGCATTTTGTAATTAAAAAACTAATAAAAGTAATATATTTTAAATTGTAAAAGATAGGATGTTACAATAGGTGTATTTATTGATTGGTTAGGTTGATGGGTAGAGGGGTAGAGTTTAGATAGAAACCCTAAGTGTTAATGACTATTCTCCATGTATGCTTTATGTTAATTGATTAGAAATTGTTGTTGTACTTGTAATTATTATTGTTGTAAGTATAAATGATATGTTTATAAAGTATAAAATGACATTCATATAGTTATGCATTGATAGGGCCAAGTCTTTCTCAATTGAATTTGGGCCAAACAAATGGTATTTTCTAAAGAACAAAAAGGGGCTTTGAATTCAATTGAAAAATACTTAGAATATTGGATCATGCATGGTGTAAAGGTGGACGTTAGGAGTAGGGGAAAAACACACGTCGTTTTACGATTGATGAGGGCAAGAGTATATTACTGGAATTATCATGGAGAACTTTGATCCTGCAAAGGACACGGGTTTGCTTCCCGTGTTGGGGGTTGGTTCTACGCAAACCATGGTAATTCTATTACTTTGGCTCGTTTTGGCCAGTCGAGGGTGATTTCTGCTAAAGCCAATTTGGGCGAATCAATCCAAAGTTCATGACGAACCCTAGTGGGGTGAAGTGTTGTGCAAGCGGGTGAGCGAGGGACCTTCCTAAGTGGAGGTGAAACACCCAACTATAGGTTGAGAAATACTTACTCCTGGTCGGTTTTTACCCAGAGTGGAGGGTGTATGTGAGGGTTGTATATTGTTATTGAAAAGGGAAAAGTGTTAAGGTACATTGTGTGCGGAACCCTCCTTCGGGGAGAATGTGAAGCACAATGTACCAAATTGTTAAAAGTGTTGAATTGTTAATTGTTATCGTTAAAGTGTGAAAGAAAAAGGGGAAAGTGTGAATGCATTGTATAAGTGTTTTAATTCATCGAATCCGATCAAAAGTGTTAAAGTTATTGAAATGAAATGAAATGTTGATATCGGATTCGAGAATTAATCCATCTAAGTGTGACGTTAGCAGAGCATAACCATGTGAATGTGCATTTTAGCATTATACTATAGTATTATACTCTCAGCATGCATCGTCACTAAATTAAATTATGTTGGAATGTTTTACTTGTTAATTGAATTGTGGTTCGTTTAATTGTCAATGTTTGTGCATGAATGTACCTATTTATGATTTATTATTGTTTTTAAACGTTTTATTTGATCTAGATTTCAAATTACTGACCCTTACGGTGGACATATTAGGTACACCAAGGAGACAGGCACAGAACGTCAAGGCCGAGAAAGTCATACTCTTGCCGAAGAGTATATTGCATAGGGTGACCTCACGGTCCTATTTGTAGTCCAACCATTCGTAGGTCTTATATTGTAATAATTATATTTTTGTAAATGTTGTTTAATTGGAAATGGTGTTTTATTTAAATGTATTTTATTAATGTATAAATTATATCTTCTCTTTTGTTAATTGAAAGTATTTTAGAAAGTTTGTATAGTCTGAACTAAAAGTTATATTTTTTTACTGGATTGAAAACTGTTCTGGATTGACAGGTTTAAATTTTATTCGGGGAAAAGTCCGATTTATAAAGGAAACTCCGCCAAAATATTTTTTTTAAACCCCGAACTTTTTCTTTAATAAGTGTTATTTAAAAGTAATTTCTTTAAGTATAAAAAGTAGGATGTTACATTGATTCCCATTGTTTCTCATTCTCCCACTCGATTTCTTCTTCTTCTTTCTTCCCCAATCCTTCTCAATCACCAAATTAACACCAAATAACTCCAATCCATCAACCCATAATCATTTCCCATCAACTCCCCATCAATCTCAATCTCTCAAATCTCATTTCAATCCCTCTCCCTCCAAATCCCCAAATTCTCACACCAAAACCCTAACTCCCTCAATCCTTCTCATGGAGTTGGGCAATCCTCAAGGGAAGCTAGAAATCGATTAAGGAGCAAGGAACTAGAAGCTTCGGAGCAAGGAACTAGAAGCTTCGGAGCTTGTCCCAAGGGAATGGTGGAGTGTCATTCTCACCCTCTCCTTCTCCTCTTCTCTTCAAAAGGTAAGGAGAGACTCTTTCCACACTTTGAGTTAGGGGTAGTTAGAGTTTATAATAGGATTTGATATTAGTAATTAAATTAGAATGTGGTAGTAAATAGTATAGACTAGAGTTTAATTAATTGTGATTAGTTTAGTTTTTAGTTGATTTTAGGAATAATATAAATGTTTATATTAACTTGTTTTGTGAATTGTTAAAGTAGGAAGTGAAGAACATTAGGGAGATGACTTAAATTATAGTCCCTGAGACATACCTGAGTATGTCGACTGATTGACTAGTTAACTTCTGATTTGTTGATTGCCATTGAGTGCTAAATGTTCATATTGTGACTAAGTGTTTTAATGGCTTAATTGTGAAATTGAAAATGGAATGTAAATGAATTGGAATATACTGTTTAAAAGAATTGTGGTAGACCGACCCTCGGCTACCCTTAGCATACTCGGCCGACCAGATTATCCTATCTGATAGGTCACGCCTACCCAGGCCGAGCGCTTGTCCTAGGACCCATCCTGGCGCCTCAGGACCGACCACATGGGGCTTACCCCCCAAGGAGTCCGAGCTAGGGGCACGTGAGCCTAACTTGCCAACAGGGATAAGATTCTCCACTACAGGATAAGGATGAATGACTCATCCTACATCCTAAATGGGACACGTCAGCTGCCTTGCTGGCCCTCCGTACAGGCCCACAAGGTACAATGTCACCCCTATAAATAGTTGTCTCCAGCAAGGGGCTCCGGTACGTTCTCTCTCTCCCTAATTGCACATTTGCACACACTGTGATTAGGGAAACCCTAGTTGTCCCAACTGGACCTCTAGCATACCTAAGCAATCATATACTAACATCAGTCCATCCACTAGTTCTTGGGTCTCTCTATACCTTTGAGCTAGGGGTATATATGATACACCGTGTCCTAGACACGACAAGAATAAAGAGAAGGGAAATTGGAATGGTTATTAGTTAATGGTTATAGTATTGGAATTGAATAGTGGGAAATTAACTCAAGTGTGAAAGTGGATGTTGTAGACAATTGATTAGGATATATTTTGTTAATCCACCCTCGATTTAGTTGTTATTCTTAAGTTTTTATTATGAGTTGTTTATTGTCCTTTCAATTCACTATGTTGTGAAAGATCTCACCCTTAGTGGTTAACAATTTAGGTACATGTTCAAGAAGCTTGGAGATCAGAGTGCGTAGTGGAACAAGTCGGAAGAAAGGGAATTTTATATAAACTGTTTGTATTGTAATAGGGTGCCCCACATTTTTGTACAAACTTAAATTGTAAATGAAAAGTTTAAAGTTATCCGTTTTATTTTCAAACTCTGATTATGTATTTTATTTGATGAAACAACTTTTAAAGTTTCCTTAATTATTTCCAAAACTTTTATTTCTTTATATTTTATATAATAAAATCGGGGTGTTACAGCTTTGACAGGTTTTAATCCCCCAACATTGCAGGCTTACAACTTGTTCTACACTCACTCTTAGCTCATAAATTCGGTGTCTATGTAAAGTTCGTGATGTGAGTTTTACAATAGTGTATAGTACGTTGGTTATTGTTTGAAGTTGAAGAAGAACGAGTGGCAAGAACAGGGATGACAAGAACAGAGTTTCAGCATGAAAAAAGGTAGAAAATGAAGCAATTGATCCACCCCAACACCTTATATAGAGAAATTGGAGCTTCATGCACATTGACACGAAATCATTGACGTGTTTAGGGTTGAATTCGTGGCAAATTTTGAGATTAATGGTGGATTACTCATCAAAAAGCACTAAACCTAGGTTTTCTTCTCTATGGTAATTGATTACTGATATCGTGGTAATCGATTACCACGACTGAAAATTCAAACATTTATTTTTTTAATTCCTTTCCCTCCAAAAACCTTTCTAATATTTCTTTTAAGTCCTAAACTAAGGACTAAATTGCAAAACTAATATTTTTATACAAAATACCAATCAAAAATTATTTTTCACATATTACAAATACATAATACACACCAATAATCAAACATTGAACTTTAATTTATTTAATAAATATAAATAATTATTGTTATTATAATTACAATTTACATTAATATTCGAAAACGGTGTTACATTGATTATCTAGAAGACTAGAAACTCTTCCCTGTTTAATAAGGAAGAAATATGTTATGGGAAAATTTTGGACTCTGTTCAATTACATTCTTGGCTATGGACAAAAACTAGGATAAAAAAACTAGCTATTGTCTTTCTGATTGGATTCATAATCCTCTTCTCTGTATGAAGGTGTAATATAAAAACTATTTCTCTGCTGGTACAACTTGTACGGTTGTACCTTTCAATAAAATTTTTGCTTATAAAAAAATCGAAATTATAACTATACCAGTTTTCTTCTTGGAAGGAACAAAAATATCTTTAAAAAATAAGTTTATATTCATTTCAATAGCCATTTTTCAGCGGAGTCCAATGCAAATGCATAAGCAAAAAAAGAGAATAACACCTCTTAAAATGATCCACAGCAATCTTCATCTGCATGCATAATTGCATATAATTATATTGCGTGATCTTACGAACGAAATAACAACAAATAATATATTATAGCAATAACAACAAGCTCATATGTTGCAATTATTAAACCAGAATCAGAGCCACTCTATCAAAAGGGGATATGATGTTCTGATGGGTCAGCATGCGATCTTCCCTCTTCATAAACAAATCTGGAATCCGGCTTAAGTACCAAAGCACAAATTCATCTTCTGGATGATGACACATAATCGATTGAAGACGAAGGAGGTTGTTGGTAGATATCAAGAAATTGAGACTTTGTGTGTCCTATGTGGCGAAGCAAGTGAGACAAGGGATCACCTCTTTTTCGAGTGTCAATGGAGTAAACAATTGTTAGAGCTAATGGGAAACCGGATTCATTTAGATCTGGTGTACTTCAAATACAGGAACTGGACTAGGTGGATAAAGCATGGTTTTAGAAACAAGCAGAGGAACCAAGTTGTTCTTGTATGGTTGCAACGTGTGTGTATAATGTTTGGATGGAAAGTAACAAGCGTGTATTCACAAACCAGTGCAAACTCCCTCAACACATTTATGTCCTTGTTAAAAAGGAACTCTCTTATAGATTTAAGGGTTATTTTAATTCTGTTACTCTTACAAATATGTACATGGCTGATAGGATACAAGCAGTAGAACTTTAAGTTTTTAAGAATCTTGACAAAATCCAACCCTACATAGTAGGTGGGGATTTTGTTTAGATTCTGATTTCTTTTGTATGTGATTTTATTATGTTGGTGGTAATAAGATTTTTCTTCTACCAAAAAAAAATAATTTAAATATGGAAATACGGAGTCGATAACAGGAACATACTTTATGTTGATAATAAATTTATTTTCAATTGACATAAAAAAACCTAAAAGATTTAATAAAAATAAAATACAACAATAAAATTTATCAATATAATCTAAATTTATAATCTAAATAATAAGTAGTAAAACTTAGTTAAATGTCCAATATTTTTTGGGAATTTGGCGACCGCCTTATTGATCTAAAGTTCTAAACTGCCACACGTAGCTGAATGCATTTCTTCGTAGTGCAGTTTAGTTTCAACACTCTAAGGGCATTTGGGCCCTCCTTTTTTTGTCTTCCAGTTGTCATAGCAAGGGCATGTCTGTTTGTTGCCATAGGTTCCGGCGGGCACACACAAGCATTTGGCACAACACTTCAGGCAGAAGAACATGCAAGTGTGCATTCTATGCTTTGTCTTTGAGCATCTATATTGGCAATGTGGATTGCAATCTGCAATTTCACCACCAACACGTTCGATTATGATTGACAATTTAAAAATAGATGAAAGATACATAAAACAAAATTATATATATATATATATATATATATATATTATATCTTTGTTTATAATATATATCTATAGGTCATTTAGATCATTTATGTCAAATTTGATAAAATTTAAACATCATTAAAATATATTTTCAAATAGCTCAATTTTCATGTACTTTTAAGACATATAATTTGTTGATTTTGAAGTATATAAATAAAATGCTAAATGATTTTGGGTATTTGTAAAATTCGGTATAGTTAATCTACATGATAGTAACTTTTGATCCAAAGGTTGATTCGATTAAATTTTTTTTTTTAATAGCAAAGCAAACAAATAACATTAAACAAATAAAAGGAGCACAATGGGTACTCCCATCCCCAAACAAATAACATCCAACGGTTGATTCGATTAAATTTGAATTGGTGTAAGAGTTTTGAGCGGTGAATTTGTAACACCCCGCAAATTCCTCGTATTAATTTAAAATACTAAAGAGATTTATTTTTGAGAAAAGTGTTTTGAAAGAGTATTTTTCTTAAATGATTTTCCTAGTTCACGTTTTAAAGTAATGAGTGATTATAAAGAAAGGATTTTCACGAACAAATGTTAGGAGTCAGAAATTGAGTTTTTAGAAAAGATTTATGTACTTGATATTTTTATGTTTTAAAGGAAATTGTGACTTTTACGTGTGAATCATTTTATGAGAAAAAGATCTATTTTCTATGTGTGTGTACATATGTATGGTACGTGTATATGTGTGCATGTATATGTGTGTATGTGCTACGTGAATGAATATGTATGTGAGTGTATGTTATGTGTGTATGGATATATATGAATATGCTTAGGATTTAATGAAAATGTAATTAGTGGAAAAATATGATAATGCATGTATGTGTGTTTAGGTGTGTGATACGTGTGTATATATGAATATGCATACCATGATTTCATTCATTTATAAAAATAAGAAGCTTAGAGACTAAGATTAGAACCATAAAGAAACTAAGTGGGTGGAAAACCCTAACTAGAAGCCAAAGGTAACTAAATCTAAGAGACATAGTTCCTTAATTTCCTCCACCATGTCCCCCTAAGTTTGCTAACCTCCACCCATGCAACAAATGGTGTTGCCAAAATTACCCCTCCCATGTGCACCCTTGGCCGAATTTACACAAGGGTAAAAGAGGGAGTCATGAGTTGTCTATATAAGCCTTCACCCTTAGTTACTTTCACCCATTTTTCCCATTCATTTCTTTCATTCCCTTCATCTTCCAAACACATTTGTTGAGAGCAAAAAATCAAGCTCTCAACACATAGAGAAAAAGAGAGAGAGGCCGTGAGCTAGGGAGAGGAAGAAGGAGAAACCAAGCCCAAAAACCTAAGTCTTCCTTGAAGATCTAAGACCTTATAAGTTAGAAGACCAACTTTTCTTGGTGGGTATTTCGAAGATTATGAAGAAATTGTAATAGCTTAGGCTTTTTCTTTTGATTTTGTGATTCTTCTCTTTTTCTTTCCTTACATGTTAATTTTCTAAGTTTTATTTATGCTTGATCTTGGACCTTTAAGACTCAAAATAACTTGTAAATCTCTAACTAATGGACTCATAACTCGTTTAAGGTTTTTCATGAAAGATCTTAAAGTCTTTCAACACCAATCTTAAGGATCTAAAAAAAAAGCTTTGGTGATTTTTTGTAAAGTTTAAAATGTACCCCTTTGTGTGTTAAACTTTCTTTCTTAAAACTGTGAACTATAAGGTGTTTTTGAGTTTATTTGGTAAACAAATGAATGATCTAAAACTTTCTTAACAATAATATTAAGATCTTGGTGTTGCTTGTTGATTTGATGGTGGTTTTGATGATTTGTGTTCATGCATGTGTCAAATAAACCTTGATCTCTAATTTTTAAGACTAAATGAACTCATAAAACACTAGATCCTACACTAGGTAATTCGGCCATGAGTAGAAAATTAGGTCTTGATGCTTTTTGAATTGATCTAAGCCATTGCATGTTAACTTTATGTCTTTACAAATTGATTCGAGTGGTTGAAATGCTTTGGTTTTGACTTGATGTTGATGAAGCCTTGATTTTTACTTTGATCTTTGAAAATGTCTTTAAAAAAGTTTTGTTCTAAAGCCTTGCATGTAATCTTTGATTAAAAACTTTAACTCTTCTTCAATGCATGTCACGTTTTTTGACCTTTTCTTACACAAAATGATTTTAATCTTTAATTTGTACTATTATATTTGATTTCATGACTTCATCTACAAGATCTAGATTCATGCATATGGTTTTTGAGTTAAAAGATTTTATTTTCTTAATGAACCTCACGGTTTACAAAGAAATCAAGGGAAACAAGCTTTTGAAAATTAAATTCCAACTTGATTTTTAAGTAATGTGCATTCGGTTTTATGTTTGAAAAGGAAATGATATTTTTAAATTGTTGTGTAAGAAAGTGCATGATAAAACCCATGAACCTTAATTTGTGCATGTTGAAAAATGAACCAAAAACCTTGTTTCAATCATGATGATATTCGGCCTATACACACACTAGCTAGACTAGGATTCTTTTTCATTGAAATGACATAACAACAATAAGTATGTTTTGTGAAATTATGTTGAAATGAATTGTTTGAAATTGTGTTGTGAATGTTAGTTTCTAATTGGTTTTTGGGATTAAAAATAAAGGAAATAAATGAACTAATCGGTTTGGAAGAAAGTGTGGTGTTTAAATGAATGTATGTATGTGCGTATATGTGCATTCGGTTGATAGTAAAAGAAAGAGTAAATAATTTTGTTGCATGAAAAAGAAAGTAGAATTTAAGTGCTTAAAATAAATCAAGTTGATTTATGTGATTTAAATTTGTGATGTTTGACTTGTTTTCTTTGATGACATTCGGCCAAGTAGGATAAATAAGATTAGGAAGTTTAGTTGCATGAAAATAAATTCATATGATGATTTCGAAAAGAATTGAAGTGTTGCGCTTGGTTTATATCCTTATGAGTATGTGAAGGCCTAAGTGTTTGTTTTATGAAAATGAAATGTTTAGAAATTAATTAAGTGAATAAGTATTTGATTTATAATGATTAATTTGTTACTTGTATGATTTGATTCATTTGAGTGTTGTTGTGATGGTGTGCTAGTTTATATTTGAAAAGTAATTGAGTGTGTAATTGGTTTTGAAAGTAATTGAATTTAAGAAAATTCCCTTTGGTCTATTTGAGGTTTTTAAATTGTGTTTATGGCTGTCCAAAAATTGTTTTATGACGAAAACTTGAGTTTAAGATGATAATTTTAAATTAAAGGATTATTTAAAGCGAAAAGTGTTTTTACGATGTTTTCGGGGTTTTATCAAAATGATTTTTATAGAATAATCCTTTGCTGTCTAGAATTATTTAAAATTGTTTTTTTTTACCTTAAAAATGTGTTCAAATAATTTAAAGATAAAGTTTTCAAATAATAACTGATTTAAGAAAAAGCCGAATTGAAAACGGTTATGTTTTAAGTCTCCCGACGGGGAATGAGAGGTGTTTAAATTATGAAAAAGATTTTCATAATACAAGTTAATAACGTGAGCATATTTTATTTAGTATGAGGGATTTGAAAGACGAGGGATTGGGCAGCCGGCAGAAAAAAGAATCAGAGGAGACGGTACGCATTTAATCGCTGGACCTCAGGTGAGAGAGAAGCTTTCCTAAGACACCGTGGTAGTTAGGTGATATATTAGGACGTTCTGTATCATCTCAAAGATCGGAACTAAGTGGTTCGGAGTCAGTAGTATAAGTGGCAATTGTTTGTGTTGTGTGGCCACTTATACGAAGGTGACAATGACCACCTTGTTGTTGTGTGATGTTTGTGTGATTGATAGTATGTTTATGTTTATTGATTCAATTATGCCTAGTGATATTTATTGTTGAAGACTAATATGAGTATCAAGCTGATGGACGTCTGTCACGTCCTGAATAAGAAAACGAAAAGGAAATAAGTAAATTGATGGAAATAAAGATATAAAGAGAAATGAATGAGGATGAAAGATATAAGATGGAATAGAGAGAGATGAAGAATTGAGATTGGTAAAAGAATGAATGATAATGTTGAAAACGAGCCAGAGCTGGGGGAGAATGATGTGAATTGAGTGGAGCTGGGCTCCTTTGTTTTTGTTTTAGACTGAGACTAGTGTTGAGTTGAGCTTGCTCCTCCATTAGCGCTCAGCAAAAAAAATAAAAAAAAATGTGTGATTTTGAAAAAGGTTTTTGAAAAGAGATTTTTAAAAAATATTTTTGAAAAGAGATCTTGCAAAAGAGGATTTTAAAAGGTTTGTGAAAAGAAATGTTTTTGAAAAGAAGTTTTTGAGGAGAATAGTAAACAAAATATTTTCAGAAAAGTTTGGAAATAAAATTGTGAAAAAGTTTTTAAAAGGAGATCTTTAGAAACTTTGTGAAAAGAAATTTTTAAGAAAGTTTTTTTTAAATAGGGTTTTGGGGCAGTTTTTGAAATGATATTCTGAGAAAGTCTTTTTGGAAATAATATTTTTGGGAAAATTCTATGAAATGACATTTTTAGAAAAAGTTTATGAAAACAATATTTTTGCAAACGTTTGTGAAAAGAGACTTTGTGAAAGTTTTTGAAATGACATTTTGACAAAATACTGTGAAAGGTTATTTTGAGAAAGTTTGTGAAACGTTATCTTTGAAAAAGATTTTGAAGTGATAATTTGAACAAGTTTTGTGAAAAGATATTTTCGAAAAAGTTTTGTGAAATGATGTTTTTGAAAAGATCGTTTTGAGAAAAGATTATGAAATAAGATCTTGAGAGAGAGGTTGAGAAATGAGATGCGAGTTTGTTGATGTGATCCCAGCTCTGTGCTATGAGAGAAATTATGAGAGAAGGATTGTGCCAAGTTATTGGTCGGGACTCATTGAAGGGTTGCACGAAGGATGGGCCGACCTTAGGTTAATTAAAAGATAAAAGACTTTAAAAGACATATGCGGTGAGGTATGAGAGTGTGAAGTAGTGGAGAGGAAGGAACCATGGGTATCTGCGGATACTCAGGAGGAGATTGCATTAGGGGAGGACGATGACGGTGAAACGTCAAGAAGTCTAGAGTATGTTTCTAGGAGGAACGAACTCCACAGGTGGCATACGAACGTGGTAGGGACTGGGTCCAATGCTGTGGTGAGTTCTGCGGGCCCACTAGAAATATATTGTCGCCCCCTAGATTGCAAATCTAGAACAGTGAGAGGGACTGGAGTGGGGCATCTTGATTGCCACTGTGAGACAGTGTGCCTTGAGTATATTTATGAATTGATATGATTTGATTTGAGGATGTAGTCCTCCTGGTCTAGGACCAATTGTTTGTGAGACAGCTGTCGTGCCCGCACGGTAAAGGTCCTGTACTCCTGTTTGCTTCCGACTAGGTTGGGTGGATGACCGAGGAGATGTAGACGTGAGTGATAGCCGAGAACGATATGAATACTTTGATGATATCTCAAAAACTCCCCAACCATAAAAGGTTGTGAATTGATGAAAGGGAATAGAAAGAGAAGTATGGTTATGAAAAAGAGGTGAATGAGAGAAAGAAAGAATGTTCATAAGGAGTGAAAATAAATTGACACTGAAATGAAAGATGGTAATGATAATGCTAATAAAGAAAGATATTAAGGATAATGATGTTGATAATATGCTTGAGTGTTGTGTGTTTGTGTGTTGTATTGTATGTTGGTATGGTCCTACTATCTTGCCTGCCGTAATTCCACACCGTCGACGATACGTTGTTCGGATCGCTTACTCTCTCCTGTTCGTTGGCATATCGGTGCTGCTGGTATCTCAACGGGCAGATGGAGTATTGCATGGATGTCACCACATGGAGCAAGTATGGACGAGGATGGAAGCGTATCCCATACGGCTGGGTATGGATCGGCTATTCCCAGATAGTGATTTCCGATCCAGAACATCTACTCAGTGGAGCTAACCTGGAGTCGCACCTGGGGCAAGTCACCGTACGAGGATATAGGAACTACGCAGAGCAGTTTCGGTACGAGACCCAGAGGAATTCTTCCCTTCTCAATGGAGCGGAGTTGGAATCCATTAGCAATGAGGGGACAACAACAAGAAGGGCATCATACTCGAAGGCGAGGAGAGAACGCAAGAAGGAGGAGGAACTTCATCTGATCGTTTTCAATAGGATAGTTTAAGGATAGTGTTATTAGTTTAGATTTGTTATGAATGTTTTGAAGTAAGGATTACCGAGTCATGAACCCTTTATGTAATCGAGCTAAGCTTTTAAACTGACTGACGGAATACATCTTTTGCAAAGTAACTCATGTAAAGTTTTTGAAAACTGTCAAGAAGATTTGAAGCCAAGTTCTTTTATGAAAACGAAAGTTTTATGAAAACAAATTTTTGGTAACAACTCGGTTTTCGAAAGAGAGTGTTGAAGAACATCAATGACTTTACATTAACGTTTTCAAACACTTCAACATTGTTTTACAAAAAAAAAAAAATTGGCCTTATTTTGACAACTTTAATAAACAAAAGTTAATTGTTTTGAGTTACGAAAATCGGGCTGTTACATAATTGAGTTTGTGTAATTTAAGTTGGAGTAAACACTCTCTCTCTCTATATGTAGATATAGATATAGATAAAAGTATTGAATCAAATCGCTCCAATAATTACAGTTATATCTATAGAAAAATGTTGTGATAAAGCAATAAATCAAATATATAATGAGAATGCAGCATAATATCCATAGAAGAATGTTGGGATATAGCAATAAATCGACAAGTGGATGTAGTCTACATGATCATGTACCAAGTCTTAAGGGTTGAGAGTTAGAAGTCCAGGTTCGATCCCGAACACCACCATTTGATGGATTTAAATCTCATTCCCCTATCCCCATAAAAATAATAATAAACTGATAAACAGTGGGTGAAGGGTTAGGCCCGTGATGTTCTTGTACAAAAATAATTAAAAATAATATGTCTTATTATTAATTAAAAAAAGTCTAATTGCTTAGAATGTACTTTGTGTTTACGTGTACTTTGGGTCGACCCACTTATAAGAGTGTTTGTGAAAAAAATTAATTAATATCATTAAAAATTGAATAAAATGCTTATAAAAAATATCAAGACATTCCCACTATGTTTTTTATAAGACATTCGTACTATGTAGTGCTTATATAAGAGAATGGAGGGAGTATATGTCTTCTATTTGTTTTGAGAATATTTCTTGAAAACTCAATCAAGAGAATGGACCTTAAAAGGGAATTTTTATAACTTGGGATAATCATTTATCTTAATCTTCGCACTTAAAAATAATTGTGGCTTTTATTCATGAGTAAAGCAACCCCTTAATTAATATTTTACCTTGTGGTTTAAGACTGCCTTCAGTGGTGCCATCCTGAAACTCAAGAAAACAAAGATGAAATTAATAAATGAAAAATTCTTATAGTAGAATGTCTATACAGGAAGCTTGCAAACCTAATATTCTAAATATTATTCTCTCTACCCAAGTGGATTGGCCTAATGGAAATTGGTTGGGCACTTAAAGATTTCAGGGTCAAAGGTTCGAGTCCCAGTGAGGCAACAATTCCTGGGGAGGATCCATACCGTTGAGTCAAAGACTCGCACAGTTCGCGGATCTGAGGTGGTTTAGTTGGGCCACAAAAAATGTGAGGATCATACACTACCTGATTTCGAACAAAAAAAAATAATACTCTCTCTCTCTCTTGCAAAAAATATTCCTCCCATAAGTTATGTTCTTTTAGATTCTTGCAAAAATGGGTAAATAATGTAAAAATTTGATATATTTTGATTATATTATCCTTAATTAATTATAGGATATAAACAGTATATTGTAAAGTGATGGACAAATATGTCATGTAAAAGAGAATACAATAAATAAGAGTATATATAATTGGAAAAAAATTATAAATGAATATTAAGTTTCTGAACAAACATTACCTATGGGACAAAATATATACGACAAAATAAGTATTAAAATATACAAAAATAAATTAGCTCAAAAATTATTTATCTTTCCGGGAAGAAGTGAGTACTAATTATCTTTATGCGAAATTAACCAAATACATAATATTAAATGTAAAATGACTTACCCCGGGAGTGCTAGTTGGTGGAGGAGGAGCCTCAGTGGTGTCAGATGGTGGAGGAGGAGCCACGGTGGTGGCAGGTGGTGGAGGTGGAGCCTTATTAAGGTTGCTTGGTGGCGGAGGTGGAACATCAGCGGAGCTTGGTGGCGGAGGTGGAGCCTCATCGTTGCAAGAGCAAAGTTCAGATTCAGGTTCAGGAATATGCTACATTGATACAATAATTAACGAAAATTTTATAAACAACAAAAAACATGGTATTTTGTTTCAAGAAATCAATTTAGAACATATTTAAACACTTTTCCATTTATTAAATCTAACATTTAATGATAATAATTTACTAAATTGTTTTTAAAGCATTTATTAGATCACTTTCCTAAAACATTATTATTTATTTTATAAAAAAAAAATTCATATTTTTTAAGTATTTTTGATAAATTCACATAGACTAATTAAATAATTAAATATAGTTATTGTTTTATTAATTTCATTTTTTATCTCCCAATTTTGTCAATTTGATGTATTTAGTCCTCTGACTTTTAATTTGGTCAATTTAGTCTTTCAATTGTCAATTTGTGGCGATTTCAGTCCTTCATTGCCTAATAGAAGAACATGTGTCTAATAGGAGAACACGTGTCAACATCGGAGCAAGTTTATTAGTCATGGAATGGATGAAATCGCTACACAAATTGACAATTGAATGAGTAAATTCGTCAAATTAAAAGTAGGAGACTAAATTCGTCAAATTAAGAAAATTAGGGGACCAAAAGTGCAATTAAGCAAAAAAATATGTTAAAGTTCAAAAATTACTCATATAAAATTTATAATCTTAGATTGACATAATTAATATTATGTGAAAAGTAAAAACAGAAAAATTCTTGAAATAGGAAATATATGATGCAATCATTGGGAATATATTTTGTTTAGATTATTTAATGTTGCTTTGATATTATAAAATGACATACATATATTTAAAAAGTGATATAAATTAGTTAAAAGGAATATAAAAAGTTAAATCGAAGAAAAAAAGAAATTCAAAAGAACTAGGGCATTTATATTGTTAAAATATATATCTATGAGTTTAATATAGTGAAGTATTTTACATAATTAGTATATCATCCATTTTATGTGCATATTTTTAATTTTTACCATACTACTGCAATTTAGGAGTTCAGAATTCAGATCAGCCACGATTTCATACTACAACCCTAAATGAAAAAAAAAATAAAAAAATAAAAGGAAACGAGACAACCATATTGCCGAATGAAGTGTGAACGAAAAAAAAAAACCCAACAGACGGAGCAGAATTATTTCTACTACTACATGGCTTCAAATGCATTCCTTCAAAATGAGAATATCATTGCTAATGCTGGTCAAAAATAAAAATAAGACTAATAGGCTAAACTTGAACATGGCATGTGATCCGTTAAGTTAAATTCAAAACGTGCAAATGATTTCTTATACTAAAAAAGTTCCAGGGAAATGAAGGTAGCCATAACAAATAATTAAAGTTTCAGAAAATATGCCATTGATGAGACTGAGAGTGCGTGACTGTGCGAGGGAAAGTGAGGGTGTGAGAATTATGTTGGCTTACCCAGCTCTCCCCGAGATGAAGAAAAAGCATTGAAATTAGGAAGAACGCAGTGGTTATTTTCCTAGCCATTTCTAAATGTTGTTGATGAATGGAGAAAAAAATCTTGTACATGGAGTTATATATACATATAGCAAAAAGGTAGGTCAATTAGGATTTTAGTTAGTTGAAATAATCAATAACAGACCTTCAACTTTTAAAATTAGTTTCTTTGAAGTAATCCCAAGGCGATAAATTACAATATTCTTTTTAATGGATGATAATTACAACTTCATTTTATATTTTTGTTATAAAGATGATAATTTCAATTTTTTTATAATGATGATAATTACATTTTCTCTTTTATTTTTATTAAATAAATAAATTTCGTATACGCATGAGATAGTTATATATTTATTTATACAAAAATGATTTATTATAGACCTACAAAATTAGCATACAAATCAACCTACACCATAAAGAATGTGACACGTGTCACTTGCTTACTATTGATTGGTTAACAAGTGACACATGTCACTTTCTTGTGATGTAAATTAATTTATAGGTTAACTAGCTCTTACCCCGTGCAATGCACGGGTTGTTGATATTAAATTTTTTTATATTAAATATTTTAAATTAAAGATTATTATTATTTTCATTATAAAATAAAGATTATTATTAAACAATAACAAAAAGTGTAACACTCCTTGTATATCATCTTACTTTATAAGAAAAGTAATAAGTTTATGAAAACTTGGACTTGTTATCGTTGGAAAAAGATCTGAAAATAAGAATTTTCCCTTCCCTTGAAAATTTCTTTTCACAAACACTTGATTAATAATGAGGTTGACTAACAAAATCAGAGTTTGCGGAAACATAGTAAAGTAATCATATTATGCCCCCAAGATATATCAAGTGTAACAAGTCCATGGATATACCAAATAATATTATTATGAAACCGAATTCATCTTATGATACCTCTTTCAAAATGTGTATCATATAAATACTATTAAAAATAGAGATGTTATAGAGCTGGTCACTGGTCCTCTGTCCAAACATTCTTCTGGCCGGATCCTCGATATCTGCACAACGGGTTCCCAACCCACACTTTCTACACTCTGCATGCACCTAAGGGACATCTCCCTTTACTGATTCTTGTGCAAGCTAGATGCACGATCAATACCTAATAAGGGCATTGGGGGTTAGCTATACATATTCGCATAATCAAATGAGAATAAAACTAACATCCACAAGTCAACATGTAGCAAATCATGATGCATAACCATATGAGCACACCCGGTTAATCATAATAATTCTTTCAATGCAGGTGGCATGATGCATGATTTCCTTCCACAACTGAGGCCTCTAACAAAGTCCATCTTGGACGTCCATTCAATACACCGTTGTGTTCCCGGAACACTGACATTCGTTCCCAGAACGTAATGCCAAACCATACTTGGATAAATAAGCATCACTCCCAGAGTGTGCATCACGTTCCCAGAACGAGTAGCAAACCATACTTGGAATAATAAGCATCACTCCCAGAGTGTGCATCACGTTCCCAGAACGCATAAAAACCAGGTCCCGGACACTGGCCACATTCCCAGAATGTGTCATCAAGTAGGTTGCATATCAATGTGTTCCCAGAACACTAACATACGTTCCCAGAACGTATAAAACCAGGTCCCAGACACTGGCCACATATCTATAATGTGTCATCAAGTAGGTTATAATTTGGTACTCCCGGAGTACCCTCATCATATTCCCAGAATATGATAAACGTTCCTACCAACCAAACTTCCATTCTATATGGATGCACAATCATCAAGGTTGGTTTTTATCTTTAATTCTATTATTATTCCAATGTGTTCCTAGAACACTAACATACGTTCACAGAACGTATCGCAAACCATACTTGGAATAAAATCAAGCACCACTCCCAGAGTGTGCATCATGTTCCCAGAACGTATCAAAGAAACCATGTCCCAGACAATGGCCACATTCCCAGAATGTGTCATCAAGTAGGTTGCCTCAATTTGGTACTCCTAGAGTACAGGGTCATGTTCCCATTAATTCCATTATTATGACTTAGAAAACACAACTTCTGAAGGATATCTTGAGGTATGGCTTTACTCATAAAATTCACCTTTGAATTTAAATTTAACATATGCTCATAGACCTGGATTGAGAGAATATAATCATGGACATCAAAAATCCTTACTCAAAAACTTAACTTTTATTTTCAAGTTTTCAGGTACTAACCGGTTACATCATCACCTAACCGGTTAGAATTACAGACCTGAATACAAAACCACTGATTTTTCAAAGAATCTTTTCATGAATTCTCTACTCAATCCAATGACAAGGTCTTAGCATAACAGAATACCTCAAGTTCAACACATAATATCATTCAAAAGATCTAAGTCATAATCTGATTTCATTCATGTATAATTTCCTCTTGAAATTATGTCATTACACTAAGGTATTAACTCTTTAACTTCAATCTGAGCCATAACAGTAAATTCAACTTATTTTCAGATTATTTTCTATGAAATTAAGGCCTAGATTTGAGTAGAATTTATAAGACCACAGAACTGATTTTATAAACTTATTTTCTTTTGAATTTTTACAGTGTCTAACCGGTTACGAATTTCGAGTAACCGGTTAGATTTTACAGTCAGATACTAAAACATGAGATTTAACAAACCATTCTTTGCACTACTCAAATCTAACCAAATTCCAATCATTTCAAAGAGTTCATATACCTTAAGTGAGCATGTTGAACCACAGAAACACATCTATCTTGCATGCATTCAATTTAGATACTCAAATTGCACATAATTGCACATATTTCACAACTTAATGCATCAATTCACATAATATCCAAATAAGCCATGAATCCAACATCAATATAGCTTGCATGCATCTAGATAACATTGCTCATAACAACAATTGAGCTCAGATTGGCCTCCAAGCCACTTAACCATTTTAACTTATGCCCTTTGAGTCTCTTGGTGACTCATCCTATGTTCTACCACAATTTATTCACATTCTAGTAAATAGTAAGCTTCCCCCTTATCTTAGGTTCGTGCTTGATCCAAAACATTGCAAAGAGAAAGGCTCCAACATAGATCTCCATTAAATCCACTACATGCAGATAGAGTTGGACAGGGTACCAAAACCAGGGAAATTGACATGCAAAACCCAATTAAGAATTGGGGAAAATAGTCAAATTGAGTTCTCTGCAACATGCACTAGAGGTAGGAATAGATTTGAAACCAAAAGGGTTTGTGTGCTTACCAAAATCGAGCCTCAAAGTCAGCTCCAGAAACCAGAAGCTGAGGTTTGACAGCACCAACACCTCAACTTGGCAAGCTTCGTTCTCCAACTCCAAGAACTCTCAGCTCACAAACTTTATATCAATACAAAGCCCTTGATGTGAGCTTTGTAACAGTGTATCACTCATGTTCTAACTCTCAGAAACGAAGGAGAATTTTAGAGACGAATTCACGAACCCTAAAAACAGAGTTTCAACACTTCAATCAGAAAATCAACCCAAATTCATCAACAAATTGGGTTTTTATAGAGAAATCAAGCTTACATGCATCACGATGTGTGTTTCCCACTAATCCTAGGCTGATTTCGTGTCGAATTTCTGGGTTTTGGCTTGATTACTCATCAAACGCACTAATCCCAATTTCTGAGTTCATCGTGTAACCGGTTACACAGCCCTTCTAACCGGTTACATGCTGATACAATTCAAAAATTAATAATTTAATTACTCTTTCTTCAAAAACCTTTTTAATATTGCAATTAGGTCCCAACCCAAGGACTAAATTACAATATTCACATTTTTGTACAAAATAACCATATAAAAATATATCTCATATTTTTATATATAAAAGCACATAATGTACAAAACTAAAACCTTCAAAACTAATATAAATCAATTATAAAATAATTGTTATAATTAATTTCTTGGTTATTTGGGAGATGAAAATTAGGGGTGTTACACTACTCCCCCACTTAAAAGGAATTTCGTCCCCGAAATTCATCTTCTGAAATTTTCCACTTTTCCAGAGTGTTTTTATACTAGAAAACTTCATCTAGTTCTCAAAAATTTGTTCTTTAGGGTCCTCCCCCACTTAAAAGAGTTTCCATATAATTCTTTTATTTCGAAACATTTTGAATAAAATATTTCAATTTAACAATAAATATTCTTTGCATAAAACTCTCATGAGAAAGAATTTCTTTTAAAAGAAATATGCTTTTGAGTAATACATTTCACATAAACTTTCTTCAAATAAAACACTTTTCAATAAACCTTTTGGGAAAAACTTTTTGGGCTGCGCACTCTGATCTCTCGAGCACGATCAAAGAAACATTTGTATGACTTTATTCCTTAATAGTTTGAGACATTAGGGTGATCAGTCCTAATATTCAAACCATTAATAACAAAATCATCCCCTTCAGATATAATCTTTTGCGAGAAAGACCATACGATAGGTCTTTAAGTTAGATGAACTTAAAGATAGAGTAATTATCACTATCAGGCTTAGTTAGATAGTCAAGTTCTAGAGACATTTCCGTTGGGGAGACAAAGATTTGTCCTATCCCGGTGGTTGTTAATCTCTCTAGCCATAACTGATCTTTCTATTTCTGTAGTGTCCACAGATATTATCACATCCAACTGTGATAAGGGTTTTGATCACAGGAAGATTGGAGTTGAACTTCCAACAAGATATTGATATTCTCAAACGATTAGATTAACGTAATCGAAAACATTTAACTACGTTAACTCAGATCAAAGGAAGAGATAAGCTTGGGTTGTCTACATCAGGATTACACTCAACTTTCATCTCAACCGGTGAATTCTTCTCGTGCTGGATTCGTCCATTTCTTTCTCACCTTTTCCTTCAAGACAATTCGGTGAATAATACTCCAGCTTCCTACAATTGGAATTGACTATTCCCTTAGGTACATCAAAACTAAACTCAAAGTGATGTGCCTCACAGTTTTCACCTTGAGATGGACAAATGTTCCCTTCTCTATTTCCTCTTTAGTCCCTTTTCTTCAATCGAGGATTCCTTAACCTTGATATTTCCGGGGTTGATATTCTCCCATTTACTTTTCCTCTTTCTCCAGTTGGGCCTTTATTTCATCAATCTTTCCCTTATTCTGAATTCTGATACTTCTCGCATGAAATTCATGTACTTTCCCATAGTCCTCATACATGCTTACCAACCTCGAGAAATTCCTTATTCCTTGATAGTTGATAGCTAACTTGGGTTCGGACATAATCTATTCTTGAAGTTCATGCCTTTGGATCTCTCCTCTAGATTGTCCTAGACAACACTTCCTAAATCCCTTACTTCCATAATATATTTTCTAATATCCATAATCCCTGACTTTAATTTCAAAGGTTAAATCTCATTCGTTTCTTCATAGAGATCTAACTCCTTTTCCTCAAGAGTCAACTTCTCTTTCTTCTCTTCATCTTCTGGTGGTAATTCACGAATCCGTTTCAGGAATTCGTTGATGATTGGCAACATTCCCAATCTAATACTAGAGGGTTCCTCTTGGGTTACCCGACTTAGGTCTCTGAATTCCTCGATCGGGATAACCTCCTTAACCACCATTGAGCTCACAAGAATAGCCTATCAACTCAAATCGTCTGCAACTACGTTTGCTATGCCAGGATGGAGCTCAAAGCCATAATCTTTAAGAAACTCCATCCATCGCCTTTTTCTTACATTCAAATCTTCCTCTTCTTATTGTCATTCATACTTTCGAACTCCAAACTTGTTCATGAATTACAACCTTCTTATCTTAGTACCTAATGTTTCTTTTGCATCATCCAGCTCAATTCTCTACCTTCTCTAATTAGAGTAGCTCCTCAATTTCAACTCTCGATTAGTCCATAAATATTTTGATTCAATCCTCTTAAATCAATTTCAATGATGAATCAAGGCATTAAGTTATTTTACCACATTAAATCCTTTCCTTAAATTTTACTTAGGTAATTGGTATTGAGTTTGGATTGGAGGAAGATGTCTACTGATACCAAAAGTTTCTTCACAAATGACTTAAATTTTTAGTTGAAGCTTTCAGCTTCTAACTGGTTACAAGAAACTCTAACCGGTTTATGAAGTACAGTTTTAGAAATTAAACCAAAGAATTTCAAAACCATTTTCTTTACATCATCCAATCCAACTCAAAATAGGATTTAATCATACTCTAATACCTTGAATCCAACTGAATTCATCACTGAAATGATTTAAATCATAGTCTACTCACATTTTCCATAATTCCTCTTGGACTAATCATATTATATTGGGGTATACTCCATCACTACCCTACCATAATTAAACAACATTCTATCATCCAATATCATCAGTTGATCTTTCCAAGTCAACTTGGTCAAAGGCCATGCGATCTTAGAAAATCCTTAAATACTCCGGCGATAGTATCCAGCCAGCCCTAAGAAACTTCTCACCTCAGTCACAGTCTTAGGCTGTTCCCGTTTCAACACTAAACTTACCTTTGCTGGATCCATCGCAATTTCTTCTTTAAAAATCACATGCCTTGCGAACGTAACTTCGCTCAACCAAAACTCATCTTTGGCGAGCTTAACACACAACTACTCCTCTTGCAGGATTCTCAACACAAACCACAAACGAATCCCAATATAATCTAAAGGTCCCGTTCTTATAATCCATAAAAGAACAGGTGCATTAGTAAATCCGAACGGCATTATTTTCTACTCATAATGTCCGTATCGATATCAAAATGCAGTCTTAAGTGTATCCCTGCCCCGAATCCTGATTTGAGGTTAATCCAACCGCCAATCAATCTTAGAAAACACTTAGACTCCTTTAACCTGGTCCAACCAATTTTAACTTCTCTACGTGTTTCTCCCATCTGACCATTCCCGATGATACCATATCGTAAGGGTAGTAGAGAGAGAATCAGTTTCAAGAATTAACTTGATTCAAAACTCTATCTCTTTGCTCAAGGGTGAACCTAACATCATTTCTTGAAACCCAGATTTCTTTAACCCCCTATTTCCTTCACTGCTGCCCCGAAGCAGACACATGGGTCCATTGGATTCCAGATTCGAAGCTTGGAAATCCTAATACAGGGTTGTTCTATCGTCATTAATCATGATCACTTGATTACCCGGCTCCCAAACCGTGCTTAAGATCAAATATAATCATGACACAGGTAGTTAGACAGAGTCTAATACCTTATTAGAACGATCCAGATGTACCTTGGAAACAACTACAAGGAGATTTGTAGGAGTCTCCACTTTGAGATAGCAGATTGGATAGGGCATAGAGCAACTTTGATCAATACCCTTATCCATAAGGAACAAATGAAGGAATAGCTTTAGAGTTTAACAAACTCAACAAGGTTGATCTTTCAAAAGATAACTGCCCTGCACTCGGTCGGAGAAATTGATTAACTTTAACACTGGTAAGGTTAAATTCTCTTCTCCAGAGTCAGGGACCTTACTACAACTCCTTTAAGATTTCCTTATCACTGGTTCTATGAGAATGGAATAAACCAACACTATGGTTTTAGGGTTAACACATGTCTAAAGAGAAGCATACATCTATCATACTTCTACTTAGACTACATAGAACACTTCTTAATAGCAGAATGAGCTACTTATCTAGAGCCATTACCCATAACCTTAGCTCTAGTTTGGAAGTATATGAAAGCATACTTCCCAGGAAACACTGCAGATATCGATGACCAGCGTATTGGACCACACACCCAAGGACCAAGAGTCAGCACCATTTCTCTGATACCATAAAAGTGTAACACTCCTTGTATATCATCTTACTTTATAAGAAAAGTAATAAGTTTATGAATACTTGGACTTGTTATCGTTGGAAAAAGATCCGAAAATAAGAATTTTCCCTTCCCTTGAAAATTTATTTTCACAAACACTTGATTAATAATGAGGTTGACTAACAAAATCAGAGTTTGCGGAAACATAGTAAAGTAATCATATAATGCCCCCAAGATATATCAAGTGTAACAAGTCCATGGATACCAAATAATATTATTATGAAACCGAATTCATCTTATGACACCTCTTTCAAAATGTGTATCATATAAATACTATTAAAAATAGAGATGTTATAGAGCTGGTCACTGGTCCTCTGTCCAAACATTCATCTGGCCGGATCCTCGATATCTGCACAACGGGTTCCCAACCCACACTTTCTACACTCTGCATGCACCTAAGTGACATCTCCCTTTACTGATTCTTGTGCAAGCTAGATGCACGATCAATACCTAATAAGGGCATGGTGGTTAGCTATACATATTCGCATAATCAAATGAGAATAAAACTAACATCCACAAGTCAACATGTAGCAAATCATGATGCATAACCATATGAGCACACCCGGTTAATCATAATAATTCTTTCAATGCAGGTGGCATGATGCATGATTTCCTTCCACAACTGAGGCCTCTAACAAAGTCCATCTTGGACGTCCATCCAATACACCGTTGTGTTCCCGGAACACTGACATTCGTTCCCAGAACGTAATGCCAAACCATTCTTGGATAAATAAGCATCACTCCCAGAGTGTGCATCACGTTCCCAGAACGTGTAGCAAACCATACTTGGAATAATAAGCATCACTCCCAGAGTGTGCATCATGTTCCCAGAACGCATACGTTCCCAGAACGCATAAAAACCAAGTCCCGGACACTGGCCACATTCCCAGAATGTGTCATCAAGTAGGTTGCATATCAATGTGTTCCCAGAACACTAACATACGTTCCCAGAACGTATAAAACCAGGTCCCAGACACTAGCCACATATCTATAATGTGTCATCAAGTAGGTTATAATTTGGTACTCCCGGAGTACCCTCCTCATATTCCCAGAATATGATAAACGTTCCTACCAACCAAACTTCCATTCTATATGGATGCACAATCATCAAGGTTGGTTTTTATCTTTAACTCTATTATTATTCCAATGTGTTCCCAGAACACTAACATACGTTCACAGAACGTATCGCAAACCATACTTGGAATAAAATCAAGCACCACTCCCAGAGTGTGCATCACGTTCCCAGAACGTATCAAAGAAACCATGTCCCAGACAATGGCCACATTCCCAGAATGTGTCATCAAGTAGGTTGCCTCAATTTGGTACTCCTAGAGTACAGGGTCATGTTCCCATTAATTCCATTATTATGACTTAGAAAACACAACTTCTGTAACACCCTCAAAATAACCCAAGTAATTAATACAAAATGAATACTATTACTTGAGAATATATGGACTTGTAAAATGTTAGAAAATACTAGATTCAAAATTTTCTTTTATATTTTCCAAATAGTCGGGTGCACAAACCAAAACATAGGATGTTTGGAGAATAGTTTACGTATTACTTTTAAAATCGAATTCGGCATTTACTTAGCTCAAAAGGTAATTTCGCAAATCTTGGATAGCATTCTCTTTGAGGATAAATGTACTCGATTTCATATAAAGGAACTCAAGTATTGCCATCCAGTTTTCGTCTAGCCAAGTGATACCATTTCCAAAATGTCATAGCCGAATTCTTTCAAATCAATATCAGAGTAAGCGGAAATATCAGGACTATGTAATAGACTTTAGTATAAGCATGGATTTTATTTATATCAAAAGGTACGTAATACATAGTCCGGCGGTAAGGATCTCCAAAATCCCAGAACAAGTCCATAAGGCTATGTATTTATATGTACATCAAAATAGACCATGGCTCCAGAGTTTTTAAAAGAAATTCCCACAATATATAAAACTCCCAAAGATGGTCTCATAGCACCGGTCGCGGCAGTAGTAGTAGAAGTCTCCAAGAAGTAGCAGCAACCATCATCCAACATCAGCATCAGCAGCTAATCTTCTCCACAGCATCCATCACACCGGATCCTTGATCCTCATCATTTACCTTATGCACATACCTAGGGATCATCGCCTCTCCATTGACTCCCGATAGATTAAACGACAAGCTCGCTTCCGCTCTCGTATTCGACATGATCCTCCTTGATCTTATTTGAAGGAGTAATTACCCTACCACTGGGTACAAGGTCTGATGAAAACGTGACCTTAATAGGACTCCTTGAAATAGACGGGGAAGTCTCCTCTCGAATGACTCTAAGAGAAAAAGGGTATGAGCGGGTAGGTTCGAATTGAAAACTGTTAGACAAGCGAGCTGGTCGAGTGGGAGATGATCCATGGTAAGTATAAAAAGTAGATACATGCATAGCGTATATGATGGGAATCCTAAACCTACGAGGATGTGATCGAACCAGTGGATTAGGGTGATCGAAGGTAACCACTATCTCACCCTCATACACCACTCGGCAATCCTCGCAGATCCATATGCCACTAAGAAGTGGGCGGAACTCGATGCAAGCGATGTAACGCGACATCACCTACAAGGGCATAGGGGTAAGCAAATCTATACACATAATCAATAGAGCTTAAATGTAGAAGTGATCATGATTATGCACATATAACCCCAAATCAGTTAACAGCCATGGTTAACACTTAGCAGCACTTAATGCAGATACGAGATTCATACTCATTCTTAATATCAAACCTTAGCTCAAATAAGGTTAAGTGGCATGATGCCTGACATTCTTTTCTTTCTGAGATTCTCCATCTAATGTCCTCACAGACACCAATCCAATTCAACAATACATTTCCAAATTACGAATACGTTACCAAAACGTATGGCGTACTAGCTCAGAAGTGATAAAAACGTCACACTACCTGGTGAACGTCACGTCGCCCAAGGACGTAAACCTATCACTTCTCAACATACAATGGGTGTGATAAAAAACGTCACCACATCTGATGAACGTCACGTCGCCTAAGGACGTAAACCTTATCACTTGTGATACACGATAGAGGTGATAAAAAACGTCACCATGTCTGATGAACGTCACGTCGCCTAAGGACGTAAACCTTATCACTTGTGTGCACCACACCCTTCTCAACAAACAACGGGTGTGATAAAAAACGTCACCACATCTGATGAACGTCACGTCGCCCAAGGACGTAAACCTTATCACTTGTGAAACACAACAGAGGTGGTAAACAACGTCACCATGTCTGATGAACGTCACGTAGCCAAAACGTAAACCTTACCACTTGTGTGCAACACACCGTTGAACCATCAAATCAACAGTATACCACATACTGTCCACATTACCAAAATGTGTCATCGAGCTAGCTACACGACTCTGCCTGGAACGTGGTCCATAATACCAATATCGATGTGCACATTTCGTCACCAAGACGACCATCCAACGTTCGCAGCAACCAATGCTGGTCACATTACCAAAATGTGACTACAGGCAAGTCATAACCAAATTGGTATTCCCAAAGGTCCTTCACATGTTATCATAACATGGTAAACGATCTAGCATTCAAACTCTTCACTTAAAGAATTGATTGGGATATCTCAATTGTATAACGTGCCACCCGAGCAACGTTATGACGTGCCACCCGAGCAACGTCCCATCATCCAAACGGAATAGTCACATCATCAATCAATTTCTTTCAAGTTTTAGATCGCTTGGATTATTGTCATTTAAGTATTGACCAATGGTTCAGAATTGAAAATGGTATTTCTAATAGTTTGAGTAAAACTACTCGTCGAGTGTTCTTCAATTTCCAGAAATTCATGTTTCAGTTTTCACCAAAATACTCGAGTGTTCTACATAGTACTCGAGTGTTCTTCAGATTTTACCAAATTACTCGAGTGTTCTTCATGATACTCGAGTGTTCTTCATTTTTTCCAAATTACTCGAGTATTCTTAATGATACTCGAGTGTTCTTCATTTTCCAGAAATTCATGTTTCAATTTTAGGTCGAATACTCGAGTATCAACCCCAATACTCGAGTGTTTTCAGACAGAGAACACTGTAATTTGCATTTTAACATACCATTTTCAATTCTAGCCAATTCTAATCCAATCCAATGATCAACAAAGCTTACATTATACATGTTAAACATGTTCCAACACAGAAACCACCAATTATTACATTGAATCAAATCTGAGCAACAATTATGCATAAAACACATTTTTAACAACTCAACATATCAAATTCAGTTCCAACCACTTTTGGCATGAAAACAACTTGCATATAGCTCACATGCAACATATAGAACTTGCTCAGAACCATTTTAGAGTGCAGGTTGGTCTCCAAACCAATTTCCCTATTCCAAGTAAGCCCTTAGAGCCTCTTGGTGGCTCTCTAATCAAATGCATGCAATTTAAACTCTATCTAGTGAATAGAGAGCTTCCCCCTTACCTCTTAGATGTGAATCAACAGAGACTTTACCCCAAATTTAGCTTCCAAGCTGAATTCCCCAAAATTCACACTGAAACAGAGCAGTTTCAGCAGAGCACCAAGATTGAATTGGTTGATGCATGAAACAGCCATAAAAATTGGGGAAATTAGTCTCTATATACTCTCTACAATTCATACTAGCTAAAGAAAGAAGATTTATATGGAAAGGTTGCCTGAGCTTACCAGAATCGAGCTCCAAAGTAAGCTCCAGGAAACCTTACACAGCAAACGGACTCCAACTTCCAAACTTCGATTCTTCCAAACTACGAACTCTCAGCTCACAATCTTGGTATATTTGTGAAGCCCTGAACGTGAGCTTCACAATGGTGTATGATTTGCGGTTCGAATCAACCCAGAGAGGGAGAATCGATTGAATCAATTCAGAAACCCTAACTCAAACAAAACTCACGAATTGAGCAAAGGGGTTGATTGATTCATCAACCATGGCTTAAATAGCCATTCATGGAGCTCATGCAGCTCGAAACGAAAGCCATGGACGTGTTGAAGGCTTGATTTCGTGTCAAACGACGGTGACTCGTTGGTGGTGACTCACCAAACGCACTTACTCGTCAACTCTGAACAAAATACTCGAGTACTCCCAAAAACACTCGAGTATTTTGCCCAGTTTTTGAAAAATATTAATTTTATTTTCTTTCCCTCCAAAATCTTTCTAAAATTACTTCAAGGTCCCAAACAGGGATTAATGTGCAAAATACTTATTTTCTCATATTAAAACTTTCTAATATCATCTTTCATAATAAATTACATGAAATCAAGACTAAAAATAATTAATTATAAATAAACTTTATAATTAACATTTTATTAACCAGGGGTTAAAAATCAGGGATGTTACACTCCTCCCCACTTAAAAGGAATTTCGTCCCTGAAATTATTCTTTAAAAGTTCTATAGTTTCCAAAGTTACACAAAAGTTGTTCTAAGGTTATATATTCAAAATATAGTTAGGAAGAACCCTTCCCCACTTAAAAAGAATTTTCTTATACTTTTTCAAACTTTCTGACCCAAAACGTTTCACAAAAAAAAATATTTCAATTGAGCCTTTTCTCAAATAAAGCTTTTGCATTCCAAAACATATACAAATCCCTGTTTCTCATAAAAGGGTTTGCTTGAATTTCCTCAAAAATTACCTCGTAATTCCTTCAAATGAAATCTTCTGACTAAAAACTTTTTCGAATAACACCTTTAAAATATATATATATATACTCCTCAATTAAAACATTTTCCAAAGATCCTTTTTGAGGAAAACCCCGTCCCGTTGCGCACTCTGATCACTCGGCACGAGTAGGAAAATATTCGTATGACTTCATTTCTTAATAGTTGTAAACATTAGGGTGATCAGTCCTAATATTTAAACTATCAGTAATGAAATCATCCCTTTCAGATATAATCTTTCTCAAGAAAGACTATACGATTTACCTTTAAATTAGATGAATTTAAAGATAAAGAACATCATTGTCACTATCAGACTTAGTCCGATAGCCAAGTCCTAGAGAAACTTCCGTTGGGGAGACAAATACTTGTCCTGTCCCAGTGGTTGCTAATCTCTCTAGTCTTAACTGATCTTTCTCTTTCTGTAGTGCTCCAGAGATATTTATCACATCCAACTGTGATAAGGGTTTTGATCACAGAAATTCAAGTTGAAGATTTGTTCAGATAATCGAATTACAAAACGATTTAATTAACGCAATCGAAAACATTTGACTACGTTAATTCAAATCGACCAAGGGATAACTCAGACTACCTATATCCGAATCTAACCACGCATCCTAACAGGATGGAAAACTCTCCCATTCTTGATTTTCTGGTTGACCATTCCCTTCTCGTATTCCCCTTCAAGCAATCCGATGAATAAGACTTCATTTTCTTGTGACCGAAGTCAAATATTCCTTTCCGTTCATCACTATTCAATCCTTGGTGATGCACCTTACCTTCTCAAATAATTTCTTTCCATCGGCTTTTCAGTTACTTTCATGCGATGGAGGTTTCCTTAACTCCTTATGGAATTCCGTTCCCCATAATTGGTTCACTCATAAGCTTCCCGTGCTTAAAAGCTTCTTGTGTTTTCCTCATTATCCATACCAATTCTACACATGCTTGCTAATGTCAGGAATCCCTTGTTCCTCAATGATTGACAACTGGTTTGAAGTTCAAACATCATTCTTTTCAAACTCCGCATGTTTGAACCTTCTATTAACATTGCAATGAATTATGCTTCTCCGATCTTTCGAACTTGACAATATTTTCCCCGAGATTCATATTACCGTACCTCATTTACAACAATTTAATCTCCTTTCTCTAATTTTCAAAAACTTCCTCCTTTTTGTTGCAATTCGCGAATTTGAGTTAAGAATTCCATTGTGATTTGCAACCTCATTTGATTTGTCATAACGACGACAGAGTCTCCGATCATAAGCCTTTAAGATTCTGTCTGTCGACATTGTCCCTTGTTCAACTCCTCCTCTCGGCTGAACAATTACTTCAATTCTCCAGGGTCATTAACACTATAAAGCGTAGTGACACGGGAAAAAGGCCTCGAGCCCTCAAAGCAACCTTGATCGTTGCAAAGCTCACGTCATGTGCCCAGTGTATCACCTTGTGTATTCAATCCCTTTGATGCATACTCATCTACCTTCCTTTCTTAAAGTTACTTCCTTCCAAGTCCCGTTCTCGACACATGAAAGTATGCTCCAATACTTTGGCATGAATCAAGTAGGAGTAACACAGAAGGAAATGTTATCCTTCCCCAGAATCACGTCCAAATGTGATAAAGGATGATAGATTGATTTTAACTTAGTGCCGCGAGCAAATATCTCGACACTATAATCTAACAACTTTAGAAACATGTTTGGGTAGTTTCATAGGGTCTCAAATTTTAAAACAATTAGGGAAATCCGACTTCAATCTACTCACACATATATGTTGAACAAAAGAATAAGTAACTCCCAAATCGAACACAATCATGCAAAGTTGGTTTTGAAATAAATGGTTACCTTGCACGAGATCGGGAGATTGGTTCTTTTCTACTCTATTCAGGGTAAACGCTTTTCCTTGAGTCTTTGGTTTGCTAGCAAATCTGGTGTGGCTACTTTTCACAGACTCTCTGCAGTAACGTGCAATATGACCCTGCTTTCCACAATTGAAGCAATAACTTGTTGCCCAGCAGATCCTTCCATAATGATGATGCTTACACTTCTCACAGTAAGGAGCATTACTGCGAGACTTAACCCCATCCTTAACTTCAACTCTTCCTTTGCCTCGATTCGGATCCAAATATGGACCCTTATTCCGAAGATCAAATCTTTTCTTTCTTTGTGGTCCATAACTCGGCTGGTTACCTTTTGCTTGATCAGCTAATACTTCTGCCTTCTTATCATCCTCATACATTCGACACATATCTACCAACGTAGGAAAACTTCGAATCTTCTGATAACTGAAAACAGATTTCAGTTCAGGTTTCAAACCACTTTCAAACTTGATGCATTTGCTCCTTTCATCGGGGTTGTTTTGATAATATGGAGAGTACTTCATCAGTTCCTCGAACTTAGCCGCATACTCACCGACACTCATGTCTCCTTGCTTTAATTGCAGAAACTCAATTTCCTTTTTCCTCCTTAAGTCTTCCGGGAAATATTTATTGAGAAACTTTTCCGTAAACACACCCCAATTAATATCCCTTCCTTCATAGTGCAGGAGCTGAACTGTGTGATTCCACCAGTTCTCAGCCTCGTCCTCTAACATATAAACTGCATACGCCACCTTCTGAGCCTCAGTGCAGTCTAATGTTCTAAAGATCTTATCCATAGTATGAATCCACTTATTAGCCTCGTCAGGCCTAAATCCTCCTTCGAACTTAGGTGGATTACAACTTCTAAAATCCGCCAAACTCTTAGTTTCCGAATTACCAACGTTATATTGATGAGGCGGTTGTTGAGATTGATGTTGTTGCCATTGATGCATAGATTCCATCACAGCGGTGATTCTTTCTAATATCGCATCGGTGCGATTTTGATTTCTAGTCGTCATAATAGACCTGCGCTATTGCTCATGGTCACATACGATGGACTAAGAAACATTCTCCACACAACCTATTCTAAGGTCATAACAATAGTTTTCAACAATGCATACAGTTTCCACAATGTATCAATTGCTCCATTTGAGCAAGATAATAGTATTCTAAACAATAAATATGCCCTGTGGATACCTGCTTGATGTTGATGACTACCTTTCTGGAGCTACTTCCACTACTACAGGATCTGACTTTTGATCTGATACCACTAAGTGTAACACCCTCAAAATAACCCAAGTAATTAATACAAAATGAATACTATTACTTGAGAATATATGGACTTGTAAAATGTTAGAAAATACTGGATTCAAAATTTTCTTTTATATTTTCCAAATAGTCGGGTGCACAAACCAAAACATAGGATGTTTGGAGAATAGTTTACGTATTACTTTTAAAATCGAATTCGGCATTTACTTAGCTCAAAAGGTAATTTCGCAAATCTTGGATAGCATTCTCTTTGAGGATAAATGTACTCGATTTCATATAAAGGAACTCAAGTATTGCCATCCAGTTTTCGTCTAGCCAAGTGATACCATTTCCAAAATGTCATAGCCGAATTCTTTCAAATCAATATCAGAGTAAGCGGAAATATCAGGACTATCTATGTAATAGACTTTAGTATAAGCATGGATTTTATTTATATCAAAAGGTACGTAATACATAGTCCGGTGGTAAGGATCTCCAAAATCCCAGAACAAGTCCATAAGGCTATGTATTTATATGTACATCAAAATAGACCATGGCTCCAAAGTTTTTATAAGAAATTCCCACAATATATAAAACTCCCAAAGCTGGTCTCATAGCACTGGTCGCGGCAGTAGTAGTAGAAGTCTCCAAGAAGTAGCAGCAACCATCATCCAACATCAGCATCAGCAGCTAATCTTCTCCACAGCATCCATCACACCGGATCCTTGATCCTCATCATTTACCTTATGCACATACCTAGGGATCATCGCCTCTCCATTGACTCCCGATAGATTAAACGACAAGCTCGCTTCCGCTCTCGTATTCGACAGGATCCTCCTTGATCTTATTTGAAGGAGTAATTACCCTACCACTGGGTACAAGGTCTGATGAAAACGTGACCTTAATAGGACTCCTTGAAATAGACGGGGAAGTCTCCTCTCGAATGACTCTAAGAGAAAAAGGGTATGAGCGGGTAGGTTCGAATTGAAAACTGTTAGACAAGCGAGCTGGTCGAGTGGGAGATGATCCATGGTAAGTATAAAAAGTAGATACATGCATAGGGTATATGATGAGAATCCTAAACCTACGAGGATGTGACCGAACCAGTGGATTAGGGTGATCGAAGGTAACCACTATCTCACCCTCATACACCACTCGGCAATCCTCGCAGATCCATATGCCACTAAGAAGTGGGCGGACCTCGATGCAAGTGATGTAACGCGACATCACCTACAAGGGCATAGGGGTAAGCAAATCTATACACATAATCAATAGAGCTTAAATGTAGAAGTGATCATGATTATGCACATATAACCCCAAATCAGTTAACAGCCATGGTTAACACTTAGCAGCACTTAATGCAGATACGAGATTCATACTCATTCTTAATATCAAACCTTAGATCAAATAAGGTTAAGTGGCATGATGCCTGACATTCTTCTCTTTCTGAGATTCTCCATCTAATGTCCTCACGGACACCAATCCAATTCAACAATACATTTCCAAATTACGAATACGTTACCAAAACGTATGGCGTACTAGCTCGGAAGTGATAAAAACGTCACATTACCTGGTGAACGTCACGTCGCCCAAGGACGTAAACCTATCACTTCTCAACATACAATGGGTGTGATAAAAAACGTCACCACATCTGATGAACGTCACGTCGCCTAAGGACGTAAACCTTATCACTTGTGATACACGACAGAGGTGATAAAAAACGTCACCATGTCTGATGAACGTCACGTCGCCTAAGGACGTAAACCTTATCACTTGTGTGCACCACACCCTTCTCAACAAACAACGGGTGTGATAAAAAACGTCACCACATCTGATGAACGTCACGTCGCCCAAGGACGTAAACCTTATCACTTGTGAAACACAACAGAGGTGGTAAACAACGTCACCATGTCTGATGAACGTCATGTCGCCAAAACATAAACCTTACCACTTGTGTGCAACACACCGTTGAACCATCAAATCAACAGTATACCACATACTGTCCACATTACCAAAATGTGTCATCGAGCTAGCTACACGACTCTGCCTGGAACGTGGTCCATAATACCAATATCGATGTGCACATTTCGTCACCAAGAAGACCATCCAACGTTCGCAGCAACCAATGCTGGTCACATTACCAAAATGTGACTACAGGCAAGTCATAACCAAATTGGTATTCCCAAAGGTCCTTCACATGTTATCATAACATGGTAAACGATCTAGCATTCAAACTCTTCACTTAAAGAATTGATTGGGATATCTCAATTTTATAACGTGCCACCCGAGCAACGTTATGACGTGCCACCCGAGCAACGTCCCGTCATCCAAACGGAATAGTCACATCATCAATCAATTTCTTTCAAGTTTTAGATCGCTTGGATTATTGTCATTTAAGTATTGATCAATGGTTCAGAATTGAAAATGGTATTTCTAATAGTTTGAGTAAAACTACTCGTCGAGTGTTCTTCAATTTCCAGAAATTCATGTTTCAGTTTTCACCAAAATACTCGAGTGTTCTACATAGTACTCGAGTGTTCTTCAGATTTTACCAAATTACTCGAGTGTTCTTCATGATACTCGAGTGTTCTTCATTTTTTCCAAATTACTCGAGTATTCTTAATGATACTCGAGTGTTCTTCATTTTCCAGAAATTCATGTTTCAATTTTAGGTCGAATACTCGAGTATCAACCCCAATACTCGAGTGTTTTCAGACAGAGAACACTGTAATTTGCATTTTAACATACCATTTTCAATTCTAGCCAATTCTAATCCAATCCAATGATCAACAAAGCTTACATTATACATGTTAAACATGTTCCAACATAGAAACCACCAATTATTACATTGAATCAAATCTGAGCAACAATTATGCATAAAACACATTTTTAACAACTCAACATATCAAATTCAGTTCCAACCACTTTTGGCATGAAAACAACTTGCATATAGCTCACATGCAACATATAGAACTTGCTCAGAACCATTTTAGATTGCAGGTTGGTCTCCAAACCAATTTCCCTATTCCAACTAAGCCCTTAGAGCCTCTTGGTGGCTCTCTAATCAAATGCATGCAATTTAAACTCTATCTAGTGAATAGAGAGCTTCCCCCTTACCTCTTAGATGTGAATCAACAGAGACTTTACCCCAAATTTAGCTTCCAAGCTGAATTCCCCAAAATCCACACTGAAACAGAGCAGTTTCAGCAGAGCACCAAGATTGAATTGGTTGATGCATGAAACAGCCATAAAAATTGGGGAAATTAGTCTCTATATACTCTCTACAATTCATACTAGCTAAAGAAAGAAGATTTATATGGAAAGGTTGCCTGAGCTTACCAGAATCAAGCTCCAAAGTAAGCTCCAGGAAACCTTACACAACAAACGGACTCCAACTTCCAAACTTCGATTCTTCCAAACTACGAACTCTCAGCTCACAATCTTGGTATATTTGTGAAGCCCTGAACGTGAGCTTCACAATGGTGTATGATTTGCGGTTCGAATCAACCCAGAGAGGGAGAATCGATTGAATCAATTCAGAAACCCTAACTCAAACAAAACTCACGAATTGAGCAAAGGGGTTGATTGATTCATCAACCATGGCTTAAATAGCCATTCATGGAGCTCATGCAGCTCGACACGAAAGCCATGGACGTGTTGAAGGCTTGATTTCGTGTCAAACGGCGGTGACTCATTGGTGGTGACTCACCAAACGCACTTACTCGTCAACTCTGAACAAAATACTCGAGTACTCCCAAAAACACTCGAGTATTTTGCCCAGTTTTTGAAAAATATTAATTTTATTTTCTTTCCCTCCAAAATCTTTCTAAAATTACTTCAAGGTCCCAAACAGGGATTAATGTGCAAAATACTTATTTTCTCATATTAAAACTTTCTAATATCATCTTTCATAATAAATTACATGAAATCAAGACTAAAAATAATTAATTATAAATAAACTTTATAATTAACATTTTATTAACCAGGGGTTAAAAATCAGGGATGTTACAACTTCTGAAGGATATCTTGAGGTATGGCTTTACTCATAAAATTCACCTTTGAATTTAAATTTAACATATGCTCATAGACCTGGATTGAGAGAATATAATCATGGACATCAAAAATCCTTACTCAAAAACTTAACTTTTATTTTCAAGTTTTCAGGTACTAACCGGTTACATCATCACCTAACCGGTTAGAATTACAAACCTGAATACAAAACCACTGATTTTTCAAAGAATCTTTTCTTGAATTCTGTACTCAATCCAATGACAAGGTCTTAGCATAACAGAATACCTCAAGTTCAACACATAATATCATTCAAAAGATCTAAGTCATAATCTGATTTCATTCATGTATAATTTCCTCTTGAAATTATGTCTTTACACTAAGGTATTAACTCTTTAACTTCAATCTGAGCCATAACAGTAAATTCAACTTATTTTCAGATTATTTTCTATGAAATTAAGGCCTAGATTTGAGTAGAATTTATAAGACCACAGAACTGATTTTATAAACTTATTTTCTTTTGAATTTTTACAGTGTCTAACTTGTGACGCTCTCTTTTTAACTTGAAAATAATTAATATTTCCAATAGTTGAATACTTGCCATCAAAATTAGGACTAGAAAATTTTTCATTTTTAAAACTTATTCTTGCTCGTACATAAACCTTTTGTAATATAAACCAGTTTTTGAATTCGGCTTTATAATATCTTAGTTTCGAAAGACTCTCGAGATAACATTTCCTTATTTATAGAAAACATTATTTGAAGTTATTATTAAAACATATCATTTGCCTCTCGAGTGGTTTTGAATACACCGAAAACATAAACTTATCGCCGAATCCTTTTTAAATAGAAATCAGAGTTCGCGGAAGTAAAAATAATACTTATGGGGCACTGCTGAGGTAAAGAAACATCATATATATATAGAAAAGTCATAACATACACCCCATCAGTACTGACAATAGCAAGTTATAAAAAGTCGAGATAGCATGTTTTGATGAAACATATACAGACTAGCTGCATAAACTAAAAGCTCACTCCAAGACCTCTCAATATATACAATATATAACATAATCCAAAATAGAAGTCCTAGAGCAAGTCATCCGTGTCCTCAGCAGCTCCTCAGATCCTCCATAGCTCTATCCCTAGGATCTAGGATCCAAAACATCTAGGCTATGCAGGCTCCTATGAACCAGCGGGTCCACCTCTCGCAGAAACAGTCGGCTCGACATGCACCTCCTCCTCGCTCTCATCCTCCACAGGGTCCTCCTCGACCTCGCCCGACTGTGTAAAAACCCCTCCACTGGGTCTAGGATCTGCAGAAGCAGTCCTATCATAATCAGTCGGACCAGGAGAAGGAGTCTCCTCAGTGACAACTCTATGGGAGGAAGGATGAGAACGAGTGGCAGCTCTAAAACGAAAACTATGGAAACGACACATAGGTCGAGTCGGGGGTGGTCCTCTATATGTATAAAAAGGTGGAACATGCATAGTATAGACTAATGGGATCCTAAATCGACGAGGTCGCACCCGCACCAGAGGGTTAGGGTGGTAGAGTGTGATCTCCACCTCCCCCTCAAAAGTGGCGCGGTGCTCCTCATACGTCCATATACCGTTAGGGATAGGGCGTATCTCGATGCAAGCTAGGTATCTGGCCATCACCTAAACAGGGCACAGGGAGTAAGTATACACAAATACATAATTGATAAAGACTAAAATTTACAATCACAAATATATCATGGACAGATCATAATGCAAATACATATGAGCACACCAGTTTTCAACATTATAACTCTTATAATGCAAGTGGCATGATGTATGATTTTCTATCCACAACTGAGGCCTCTAAAGTCCATCTTGGACGTCCATCCAATACATCCTTGTGTTCCCGGAACACCGACATTCGTTCTCAGAACGTAATGCCGAACCATACTTGGATAATAAGCATCACTCCCGGAGTGTGCACCACGTTCCCAGAACGCATACGTTCCCAGAACGCATAAAAACCAGGTCCCGGACACTGGCCACATATCTATAATGTGTCATCAAGTAGGTTATAATTTGGTACTCCCGGAGTACCCTCCTCATATTCCCAGAATATGATAAACGTTCCTACCAACCAGACTTCCAGTCTATATGTATGCACAAACATCAGGGTTGGTTTTATCTTTACATTAATTAATGTGATTTAGAAATATTCCAATTTCTATTTTGAATGACTTATTTGAGGCAAAATCTTTGACATAAAAATTCTCCTTTGAATTTTCTCAAAACATGTCTTTAAAAACTTAGGTTGGGTAAAACCACATCAATGGTATTCAAAAACTTAACTTTTTATTTTTCAGATTCAGGTACTAACCGGTTACAGTCTCAGGCTAACCGGTTAGAATTACAGACCTGAACTGTTTACCATTGCAATTCAGAAAAACCCTTTTTTCTTGAATTCTCTACCCAATCTATACACCATTTAAACCTTGTTTTATGGCTCAAAAATCACAGTTTCCATCATTCAAAATTAAAATCACATTTATCTTCAATAATACATAATTTTCTCTTGAAAATTATTTCATTGAATTAAGGTATAAACCTTTACCCTCAATCTGAACCATGACACTTTATATTCAGATTATTCATAATGGAATTACAGTATAGATTTAAGCACAATCCCCAAAAGACTTAAGGACTGATTTGATAAACTGCAGTGTCTAACCGGTTACGAATATCGAGTAACCTGTTAGATTATGCAGTCAGTCCCTTAAATTAAGAGTTTTGACACATCACTTTATTTGTTTCTCAAATCTAACCAAATTCCAGCATTTAACAGGGTTCATATACCTTAACCAAACATGTTTCCTCACAGAAACAAAATCAAAGTGCATGCATCAAGCTTTTAGCATCAAATTGCATAAAAATCACATAAACACAATTTAATACAACAAAACTCAAAACAACCTTTCAAATTCAGAATTCAGCATCAACATACTTTGCATGCATCAAAATAAAGTTGCTCAAAATCATAATGAGCAAGATTTTGGCCTCCAAGCCTTGGTGCCATAATGCACATAATGCCCTTTTTGAGTGTTGTGAACTCAAATCCTAACTCACTCAACTTTTAGTCTAAATATAGTATAAGGTAGACTTCTCCCATACCTTAAGACTGAATTTGATGAAGATTTGACACAAAACTTGAAGAAAATCCCCAGATTTCGCACAAACTCACAGCTCTGCTCTCAGCCACGAATTCCACCAACAGAGTCCAAAGATCAGAGGATTTGACACAGCAATTGACCAAAGAAATTGGGGAAAACCATTAGGACTCAAAATAGGTAACATGCACTAGGAAAGAGAAAAGATTTGGGGCTTAATGGTGAGCTACACTTACCAAAATCAAGGCTTGAATTCAGCTCGCAGATCAGGAAAATACAGAACCCAGACTTCAAACCTCAAGCTTCCAAGATGGATTTCTCCTTCCACACACACTCTTGTCTTACAAATTTGGTATCAACACGAAGCTCTGGCTGTAAGCTTCGTGTTCGTGTATCACTCGTCTCTCAACACTCAAGAACGAAAGAGAATTTGGTTCCACGAATCTGAAACCCTAAATCACAGCCTCTCCCCAAAATCAGAGTATCAACAACCCCATTCTTCAACAATTCCACTATATATAGACTAATCACGTTTACATGCACACTGACGCGTGGTTTTCCACTCAATTCAGGCTGTTATCGTGGCGAATTTTGGATTAATCAAGTGATTACTCATCAAAATCCATTAACCCAGTTTCTGGGTTCATCGTCTAACCGGTTAGATTAGTTCAAAATTTAAAAATTAATATTTTTAAATCTTTCCCTCCAAGAACCTTTTTAATATTACCTTTAGGTCCTCATTCAGGGACCAAAATGCAATATCCTTATATTTTGCATTTATTTGCCATATAAAAATATTTCAACTTATTTTTATATTTAAGGCTAATTAAATACAAAATATAAACTTGGAAAATTTCTATAAATTAATAATAAAACTTTTTATTATTAATTTCCTATTATTCGGGAGACGAAAATTAGGGGTGTTACATAACCGGTTACGAATTTCGAGTAACCGGTTAGATTTTACAGTCAGATAATAAAACATGAGATTTAACAAACCATTCTTTGCACTACTCAAATCTAACCAAATTCCAATCATTTCAAAGAGTTCATATACCTTAAGTGAGCATGTTGAACCACAGAAACACATCTATCTTGCATGCATTCAATTTAGATACTCAAATTGCACATAATTGCACATATTTCACAACTTAATGCATCAATTCACATAATATCCAAATAAGCCATGAATCCAACATCAATATAGCTTGCATGCATCTAGATAACATTGCTCATAACAACAATTGAGCTCAAATTGGCCTCCAAGCCACTTAACCATTTTAACTTATGCCCTTTGAGTCTCTTGGTGACTCATCCTATGTTCTACCACAATTTATTCACATTCTAGCAAATAGTAAGCTTCCCCCTTACCTTAGGTTCGTGCTTGATCCAAAACATTGCAAAGAGAAAGGCTCCAACATAGATCTCCATTAAATCCACTACATGCAGATAGAGTTGGACAAGGTACCAAAACCAGGGAAATTGACATGCAAAACCCAATTAAGAATTGGGGAAAATAGTCAAATTGAGTTCTCTGCAACATGCACTATAGGTAGGAATAGATTTGAAACCAAAAGGGTTTGTGTGCTTACCAAAATCGAGCTTCAAAGTCAGCTCCAGAAACCAGAAGCTGAGGTTTGACAGCACCAACACCTCAACTTGGCAAGCTTCGTTCTCAAACTCCAGGAACTCTCAGCTCACAAACTTTATATCAATACAAAGCCCTTGATGTGAGCTTTGTAACAGTGTATCACTCATGTTCTAACTCTCAGAAACGAAGGAGAATTTCAGAGACGAATTCACGAACTCTAAAAACAGAGTTTCAGCACTTCAATCAGAAAATCAACCCAAATTCATCAACAAATTGGGTTTTTATAGAGAAATCAAGCTTACATGCATCACGACGCGTGTTTCCCACTAATCCTGGGCTGATTTCGTGTCGAATTTCTGGGTTTTGGCTTGATTACTCATCAAACGCACTAATCCCAATTTCTGAGTTCATCGTGTAACTGGTTACACAGCCCTTCTAACCGGTTACATGCTGATACAATTCAAAAATTAATAATTTAATTACTCTTTCTTCAAAAACCTTTTTAATATTGCAATTAGGTCCCAACCCAAGGACTAAATTACAATATTCACATTTTTGTACAAAATAACCATATAAAAATATATCTCATATTTTTATATATAAAAGCACATAATGTACAAAACTAAAACCTTCAAAACTAATATAAATCAATTATAAAATAATTGTTATAATTAATTTCTTGGTTATTTGGGAGACGAAAATTAGGGGTGTTACAAAAATGATTATAAAAAATGATTATTCAATATACTTTATTATGATAAATCAAAAATTATTATTATTATTTTGATTTTTTTTGTTTGATGGTATTATGAGAATAATTAATGATAAATCATAATATCCCTTATTTCATTGGACATGAATTCATTGAAAGATAATGATGGTTCGTTTTTTAATATTATATTTATTTATGTATAGATCAATATTAAATTAATGTATTCCTTATTTAGTTGATCGATAATTAGCATGTTTTATTAATTAGAGTGAAATAAAAATTAAACTTTTTTATTTTTATCTTGTGCATTGCACAGATTATTAATATTTAAATATTTTAAAGTAAAGATTATTATTAAACAACAATAAAAAATGAGCTTGTTGAAAAATTTTGTAATTCCTTATATAAATAAAAAATAACATTTTTTATCTGAGATTTTCCTTATTTATTCAATGGATAAATTAACATTTTTTTACATGATTATTAACTTTATTATGATGAATCAAAAGTAAATCAGAATTAGATCTTCCTTATTTATTTAATAGATAAATTAATATTTTTATATGATTATCAACTTTATTATGTTAATTAAAAACAAATCAGAATTAAATGTTTTGATCTTTTTTGTTTAATGGTATCATGAGAAAATTTAAGGATAAATTGTAATATCCACTATTTCATAAACCACAAAGACGACATTGAAATTGTTATTTTTGACTATCTTGGTTAACACATTGCATTTTAATATGAATATAATGTTGGCTCTTTTTTTATATATTTAATATTATATTTGTCTATGTATAGATGAGTATTAAATTAATGTATTCTTTATTTAGTTGATCGATGAATTAACACGTTTTATCATGATATTATGATTAATTATTAGAGTGAAATGAAAATTAAACTTTTTTTATATTTTTTTGTTTTATGGTATTATGAGTAGATTTAAAGATAAATCAAAATATTTTCTATTGCATAAGACATGATAATTTAGCATATTTTAAATATAATTATCACATCTAATATGAAAAATCATATATAATTAAACCAAAATTATACATTCTGATTTTTTTTATTGGATAATATTATAAGATATTTCTTATATTTATTTGATGGATAAATTAATATTTTTTTACCATTAATATTTTTTTAATATAATTATCACATTTATAATTATTATTCATATTTAAATATTTTGATCTTTTTCATCATTTATCTTATCTCATGACAAAAACGGAAAAAAAATTTTAAATGAATCGAAAAACATTGTTTCTTCAAACAGGCAAAAGACTCACCAAAATTATTTCTCACGGGAATACGATCAGGGTATTTATTCTTAATCCTAGGAGCCTTAACCCTTCTCTTCTTTATTTGAAAATAGAAAATGATCAATTATTTGCATATTCTTTCAAAAAAGAATAATCAAAGTAAGTATGTATAACAACTTACCAAATTTTTTTTTTTAAAAAAAAAACAACTTACCAAGGTCATGCTCTTGTTTGAAGTAACTCTTTGCTGTCATTCTTCCTGAAATTAGCATTAAGCAAAAGTCAATTAAAAGTATAACAAAATATGCATCATCTAATAAGTATTTCATCAAACACTCAAAAATCAAAATTAAGAGCTCTAAGTAGAGGAATAAACAAAAGTCAATTAAAAGTATAACAAAATATGCATCATCTAATAAGTAATTTGTAACACCCCTAATTTTCGTCTCCCAAATAACCAAGAAATTGATTATAACAATTATTTTATAATTGATTTATATTAGTTTTGAAGGTTTTAGTTTTTGTACATTATGTGTTTTTATATAAAAATATGAGATATATTTTTATATGGTTATTTTGTACAAAAATGTGAATATTGTAAATTAGCCCTTGGGTTGGGACCTAATTGCAATATTAAAAAGGTTTTTGAAGAAAGAGTAATTAAATTATTAATTTTTGAATTTTATCAGTATGTAACCGGTTAGAAGGGCTGTGTAACCGGTTACACGATGAACTCAGAAATTGGGATTAGTGCGTTTGATGAGTAATCACCCAATTAATCCAGAAATCGCCACGAAACCAGCCTCAGATCAATGGAGAACATGCGTCGGTATGCATGTTACTCCAATTCGTCTATAAAAGGCTGAATTTCTGAGGATTTGGGGTTGATTTTTGCATTTGGTGTTGAAGAGATGCTGATTAGGGTTTCTGATTCGTGTGGGTAAATTCTTCTTCTTCTCTGAGTGTTGATAAGCGAGTGATACACCATTACAAAGCTTGAATCAAGGGCTTTGTATTGAGATAAAGTTTGTGAGTTGAGAGTTCCTGAGCTAGGAGAAGTCGATTCATGAAGTTGGAGATTCAAAACTGTCACAGTTCTGTATTGGGTTTCTGGAACTGACTTTGATCTTCGATTTTGGTAAGCTCAAGCTTTCTCTTGTTCTAGACTTGGTTTCCTTTCAAAGTTCATGTTGCATGGTTTTGATAATGACCATTTTCCCTAATTTCCATGTCCATTTCATGTTCCAAATTCCTTGATCAATCTACCCTGTCAAAACGTTTCTGGTTTGAGGAGGAGCTTTGGGTGGTTGGTGTTCTACCTCAAATCTCTGCTCAAATCTTGTTCAAGCACGAACCTAAGGTAAGGGGGAAGCTTACTATTTGCTAGAATGAGAATAAATTGTGGTAGAATATAGGATGAGTCACCAAGACACTCAAAGGGCATAAGTTGAAATGGTTAAATGTCTTGGAGGCCAATTTGAGCTCAATTGATGTTTTGAGCAATGTTATCTGAATGCATGCAAGCTATGTTGATGTTGATTTCATGACTTACTTGGATATTATGTGTATTGATGCATTAAGTTGTGAAATATGTGCAATTTGTGTATCCAAATTGAATGCATGCAAGATGGATATGTTTCTGTGTTTAGACATATTTATTTAAGGTATATGTACTCTGTTAAAGGTTGAAATTTGGTTAGATTTGAGTAGTGAAGAGAATGGTTTGTTAAAACTCATGTTTTAGTGTCAGACTGCATAATCTAACCGGTTACTCGATATTCGTAACCGGTTAGACCCTGTTAAAATGCAAAAGAAAATAAGTTTACAAAATCAGCATTGTGGTCTTATAAATCCTACTCAAATCTAGGCCTTAATTTCATGGAAAACAATCGGAAAATAAGTTGATTTCACTGTTATAGTTCAGATTGCAGTTAAAGAGTTAATACCTTAAAGTAACGAGATAGTTTCAAGAGGAAATTATGCTCATTGGACAATGAAATGTGATTTAGACTTTTCAATGATATAAACAGTGGTTTTGAGGTATAAACATTGTTAAACTGGTTTATGGATTGGGTAGGGAATTCAAGAAAAAGGGTTTTCTGAATTACAATGGTAAACAGTTCAGGTCTGTAATTCTAACCGGTTAGCCTGGAACTGTAACCGGTTAGTACCTGAATCTGAAAAATAAAAAGTTAAGTTTTTGAATACCATTGACTTTGTTTTACCAATCTAAGTTTAAGGGCATGTCTTGAGATAATTCAAAAGAGAATTTTGTGTCAAAGACTATACCTCAAATAAATCGTTCAAAAGAGAAATTTGAATATTTCTAAATCACAGTAATTAATGGAAAGACCAACCTTAGTAATTATGTATGCGATGCATGCATAGAGAAAGGTGATGAAATAGGTTGGCAAGGATTGTTTGTGATGTTCGGGGTACACGACCCTGTACTCTAGGAGTACTAAACTTATGCAACCAACTTGATGACACATTCTGGGAATGTGGCCATTGTCTGGGACATGGTTTCTTGGACACGTTCTGGGAACGTGATGCACACTCTGGGAGTGGTGCTTGACTATATTCCAAGTATGGGTTGCGTTACTTTCTGGGAACGTATGTTAGTGTTCTGGGAACACGTTGGTATAATAATGGAATTAAAGATAAAACCAACCTTGATGATTGTGCATTCATATAGAATGGAAGTTTGGTTGGTAGGAACGTTTATCATATTCTGGGAATATGAGGAGGGTACTCCGGGAGTACCAAATTATAACCTACTTGATGACACATTATAGATATGTGGCCAGTGTCTGGGACCTGGTTTTATACGTTCTGGGAACGTATGTTAGTGTTCTGGGAACACATTGATATGCAACCTACTTGATGACACATTATAGATATGTGGCCAGTGTCCGGGACCTGGTTTTTATGCGTTCTGGGAACGTATGCGTTCTGGGGACGTGGTGCACACTCTGGGAGTGGTGCTTATTATTCCAAGTATGGTTTGCTACACGTTCTGGGAACGTGGTGCACACTCTGGGAGTGATGCGTATTATCCAAGTATGGTTCGGCATTACGTTCTGGGAACGAATGTCGGTGTTCCGGGAACACAACGGTGTATTGGATGGACGTCCAATATGGACTTTTAGAGGCCTCAGTTGTGGAAGGAAATCATGCATCATGCCACCTGCATTGAAAGAATTGTTATGATTAACCGGGTGTGCTCATATGATTATGCATCATGATTTGCTACATGTTAACTTGTGGATGTTAGTTTTATTCTCATTTGATTATGCGAATATGTATAGCTAACCCCCATGCCCTTATTAGGTGTTGATCGCGCATCTAGCTTGCACAAGAATCAGTAAAGGGAGGTGTCCCTTAGGTGCATGCAGAGTATAGAAAGTGTGGGTTGGGAACCCGTTGTGCAGATATCGAGGATCCGACCAGAAGGATGTTTGGACAAAGGACCAGTGACCAGCTCTATAACATTTCTATTTTTAATAGAACTTATATGATACATATTTTGGAAAAAGGTATCATAATAGGAATTCAGTTTCATACTTATACTTATTTGGTATTAATGGACTTGTTACACTTGATATATTTTGGGGGTACAATATGATGATTATACTATGTTTCCGCAAACTCTGATTTTGGTAGTCAACCTTTATCATTGATCAAGTGTTTCTGAAATTAAATTTTCAAGGGAAGGGAAAATTCTTATTTTCAGATCTTTTTCCAACGATAACAAGTCCAAGTTTTCATAAACTTCTTACTTTTCTTATAAAGTAAGATGATATACAAGGAGTGTTACACATTTTATGGTATCAGAGCAATGGTCCTGACTCTTGGTCCTTGGGTGTGTGGTCCAATACGCTGGTCATCAATATCTGCAATGTTTCTTGGGAAGTATGCTTTCATATACTTCCAAACTAGAGCTAAGGTTATGGGAAATGGCTCTAGATAAGTAGTTCATTCTGCTATTAAGAAGTGTTCTATGAAGTCTAAATAGAAGTATGATAGTCGTATGCTTCTCTTTAGATATGTTGAAAACTCAAAACCACAGTGTTGGTTTATTATGTTTTCATAGAACCAGTGATGAGGAAATTTTAAGGAGTTGTAGTTGAGTCCTCGACTCTGAGTAGGAGTGTTTACCCTCACTCGTGTTAAAGTCAATCAACTTTTCAGACCGAGTGTAGGGCAGTGATCTTCTTAAAGATCAACCTTGTTGAGTTTGTTAAACTCTAAAGCTATCCTTTCTTTTGTTCCTTTCGGATAAGGGTAGTGATCAAAGTTGCTCTATGCCTTATCCAATCCGCTATCTCAAAGCAGAGAATCCTACAAATCTTCTTGTAGTGGTTTCCAAGGTATGTCTGAATTGTTCTATTAAGGTATTAGACTTTGTCTATCTACCTGTGTCATGATTACATTTGATCTTAAGTACGGTTTGGGAGCCGAGGGATCAAGTGATCATGATTAATGACGATAGAACAACCCTGTATTGGGATTTCCAAGCTTCGAATCTGGAATCCAATGGACCCATGTGGTTGCTTCTGGGTAGCAGTGAAGGAATAAGGGGGATCAAAAAAATCTTGGTTATAAGAAATGATGCCAGGTTTACCTTTGAGTAAAGCGATAGAGGTTGGAATCAAGTCAATTTTTGAAACTGATTCTATCTCTACTACCTTTATAATATGCTACCATCGGGAATAGTTAAATGGGAGACACACATAGAAAAGTGCTAAGGTTGATTGGAGGTTGGATTAACCCCAAATCAAGATTCGGGGCAGGGATACACTTAAGACTGCATTTTTTGATCTCGATACGGACGTTATGAGTAGGAAATAATGTCGTTCGGATTGACTAATGCACCTGTTCTTTTATGGATTATAAGAACTGGGCCTTTAGATCATATTTGGATTCGTTTGTGGTTTATCCTGAGAATCCGGAGGAGCATGAAAAACATCTCAGGATTGTGTTGAGAATCCTGCAAGAAGAGTAGTCGTTTGCTAAGCTCACCAAAGATGAGTTTTGGTTGAGCGAAGTTAAGTTCGCAGGGCATGTGATCTTTAAAGTAAGAAGTTCTTAGGGCTGGTTGGGTACTATCGCCTGAGTATTTAAGGATTTTCTAAGATCGCATGGCTCCTGACCAAGTTGACTTGGAAAGATCATTTGATTGTATGAAATGATTGGATGTTGTTTAATTATGGTGGGGTAGTGATGGATTATACCCCAATATAATATGATGAGTCCAAGAGGAATTGTGGAAAAAGGTGAGTATATTATGATTTAAATCGTTTCAGTGATGAATTCAGTTGGAATCAAGGTATTAGATTATGATTAAATCCTATTTCGAGTTGGATTGGATGATGTAAAGAAACTGATTTTGGAATTCTTTGGTTTTATTTCTGAAACTGTACTTCATAAACCGGTTAGAGTTTCTTATAACCGGTTAGAAGCTGAAAATTTAAACTAAAAATTTAAGTCATTGGTGAAGGAACTTTTGGTATCTATAAACATCTTCCTCCAATCCAAACTCAATGTCAATTACCTAAGTAAAATTTAAGGAAAGGATTTAATGTGGTAAAATAACTTAATGCCTTGATTCATCATTGAAATTGATTTAAAGAGGATTGAATCATAATATTTATGGACTAATCGAGAATTGAAATTAAGGAGCTACTCCAATCGGGAAAGGTAGAGAATTGAGCTGGACGATGCAAAAGAGGCGATAAGCATTAAGATAAGAAGGTTGTGATTCATGAACAAGTTTGGAATTCGAAAGTATGAATGACAATAAGAAGAGGAAGAGTTGAATGTAAGATAAAGGCGATGGATGGAGTTTCTTAAAGATTATGGCTTTGAACTCCATCCTGGCATAGCAAACGTAGTTGCAGACGATTTGAGCTGATAGGCTATTCTTGTGAGCTCAATGATGGTTAAGGAGGTTATCCCGATCGAGGGATTCAGAGACCTAAGTCGGGTAACCCAAGAGGAACCCTCTAAGTATTAGATTGGGAATGTTGCCAATCACCAACGAATTCCTGAATCAGATTCGTGAATTACCACCAGAAGATGAAGAGAAGAAAGAGAAGTTATCTTTTGAGGAAAAAGGAGTTAGATCTCTATGAAGAAACAAAAGAGATTTAATCTTTAGAATCAAAGTCTGTGATTATGGATATTAGAAAATATATTATGGAAGTAAGGGATTTAGGAAGTGTTGTCTAGGACAATCTAGAGGAGTGATCCAAAGGCAAGAACTTCAAGAATAGATTATGTTCGAACCCAAGTTAGCTATCAACTATCAAGGAATAAGGAATTTCTCAATGTTGGAAGCATGTGTGAGGACTATGGGAAAGTACATGAACTTCATGCGAGAAAGGTCTGAGTTCAGAATAAGAGAAAGAATGATGAAATACAGGCCCAACTGGAGAAAGAGGAAAAATAAATGGGAGAATATCAACCACGGAAATATCGAGGTTAAGGAATCCTCGATTGGAGAAAAGTGACTAAGGAGGAAATAGGAAAGGAAACATTTGTCCATCTTGAGGTGAAAACTGTGAGGCACATCACTTTGAATTTAGTTGTGATGTACCTAAGGGAATAGCCAATTCCGATTGTAGGAAGCTGGAGTATTATTCACCGAATTGTCTTGAAGGAAAAGGTGAGAAAGAAATGGACGAATCTAGCACAAGAAGAATTCACCGGCTGAGATGAGAGTTGAGTGTGATCCTAACGTAGACAACCCAAGCCTATCTCTTCCTTTGATCTGAATTAACGTAGTCAAATGTTTTTCGATTACGTTAATCTAATCGTTTGAGAATATCAATATCCTGTTGGAAGTTCAACTCCAATCTTTCTGTGATCAAAACCCTTATCACAGTTGGATGTGATAATATCTGTGGACACTACAGAAATGGAAAGATCAGTTTTGGCTAGAGAGATTAACAACCACCGGGATAGGACAAATCTTTGTCTCCCCAACGGAAATGTCTCTAAAACTTGACTATCTAACTAAGTCTGATAGTGATAATTACCCTATCTTTAAGTTCATCTAACTTAAAGACCTGTCGTATGGTCTTTCTTGCGAAAGATTATATCTGAAAAGGATGATTTTGTTATTAATGGATTGAATATTAGGACTGATCACCCTAATGTTTCAAACTATTAAGAAATGAAGTCATACAAACGTTTCTTTGATCATGCTTGAGAGATCAGAGTGCGCAGCCCAAAAAGTTTTTCCAAAAGTTTATTGTAAAGTGCTTTAATTGAATAATATTTATGTGAAGTGTAAAGAGTATTTCTTTTAAAAGAAATTCTTTCACCTAAGAGTTTTATGCAAAGAATTTTGGTTTAAGGTGAAAGGTTTTATTAGAGATGTTTCGAAATAAAAGAACTATATCGAAACTCTTTTAAGTGGGGGAGGACCCTAAAGAACAAATTTTTGGGAACAAGATGAAGTTTTCTGGTATAAAAATACTTTGGAAAAGTGGAAAATTTCAAAAGATGAATTTCGGGGACGAAATTCCTTTTAAGTGGGGGAGTAGTGTAACACCCCTAATTTTCGTCTCCCAAATAACCAAGAAATTGATTATAACAATTATTTTATAATTGATTTATATTAGTTTTGAAGGTTTTAGTTTTTGTACATTATGTGTTTTTATATAAAAATATGAGATATATTTTTATATGGTTATTTTGTACAAAAATGTGAATATTGTAAATTAGCCCTTGGGTTGGGACCTAATTGCAATATTAAAAAGGTTTTTGAAGAAAAAGTAATTAAATTATTAATTTTTGAATTTTATCAATATGTAACCGGTTAGAAGGGTTGTGTAACCGGTTACACGATGAACTCAGAAATTGGGATTAGTGCGTTTGATGAGTAATCACCCAATTAATCCAGAAATCGCCACGAAACCAGCCTCAGATCAATGGAGAACACGCGTCGGTATGCATGTTACTCCAATTCGTCTATAAAAGGCTGAATTTCTGAGGATTTGGGGTTGATTTCTGCATTTGGTGTTGAAGAGATGTTGATTAGAGTTTCTGATTCGTGTGGGTAAATTCTTCTTCTTCTCTGAGTGTTGATAAGCGAGTGATACACCATTACAAAGCTTGAATCAAGGGCTTTGTATTGAGATAAAGTTTGTGAGTTGAGAGTTCCTGAGCTAGGAGAAATCGATTCATGAAGTTGGAGATTCAAAACTGTCACAGTTCTGTATTGGGTTTCTGGAACTGACTTTGAGCTTCGATTTTGGTAAGCTCAAGCTTTCTCTTGTTCTAGACTTGGTTTCCTTTCAAAGTTCATGTTGCATGGTTTTGATAATGACCATTTTCCCTAATTTCCATGTCCATTTCATGTTCCAAATTCCTTGATCAATCTACCCTATCAAAACGGTTCTGGTTTGAGGAGGAGCTTTGGGTGGTTGGTGTTCTACCTCAAATCTCTGCTCAAATCTTGTTCAAGCACGAACCTAAGGTAAGGGGGAAGCTTACTATTTGCTAGAATGAGAATAAATTGTGGTAGAATATAGGATGAGTCACCAAGAGACTCAAATGGCATAAGTTGAAATGGTTAAATGGCTTGGAGGCCAATTTGAGCTCAATTGATGTTTTGAGCAATGTTATCTGAATGCATGCAAGCTATGTTGATGTTGATTTCATGACTTACTTGGATATTATGTGTATTGATGCATTAAGTTGTGAAATATGTGCAATTGTGTGCAATTTGTGTATCCAAATTAAATGCATGCAAGATGGATATGTTTCTGTGTTTAGACATATTTATTTAAGGTATATGTACTCTGTTAAAGGTTGAAATTTGGTTAGATTTGAGTAGTGAAGAGAATGGTTTGTTAAAACTCATGTTTTAGTGTCAGACTGCATAATCTAACCGGTTACTCGATATTCGTAACCGGTTAGACCCTGTTAAAATGCAAAAGAAAATAAGTTTACAAAATCAGCATTGTGGTCTTATAAATCCTACTCAAATCTAGGCCTTAATTTCATGGAAAACAATCGGAAAATAAGTTGATTTCACTGTTATAGTTCAGATTGCAGTTAAAGAGTTAATACCTTAAAGTAACGAGATAGTTTCAAGAGGAAATTATGCTCATTGGACAATGAAATGTGATTTAGACTTTTGAATGATATAAACAGTGGTTTTGAGGTATAAACATTGTCAAACTGGTTTATGGATTGGGTAGAGAATTCAAGAAAAAAGGTTTTCTGAATTACAATGGTAAATAGTTCAGGTCTGTAATTCTAACCGGTTAGCCTGGAACTGTAACCGGTTAGTACCTGAATCTGAAAAATAAAAAGTTAAGTTTTTGAATACCATTGACTTTGTTTTACCAATCTAAGTTTAAGGGCATGTCTTGAGATAATTCAAAAGAGAATTTTGTGTCAAAGACTATACCTCAAATAAATCGTTCAAAAGAGAAATTGGAATATTTTTAAATCACAGTAATTAATGGAAAGACCAACCTTAGTAATTATGTATGCGATGCATGCATAGAGAAAGGTGATGAAATAGGTTGGCAAGGATTGTTTGTGATGTTCGGGGTACACGACCCTGTACTCTAGGAGTACTAAACTTATGCAACCAACTTGATGACACATTCTGGGAATGTGGCCATTGTCTAGGACATGGTTTCTTGGACACGTTCTGAGAACGTGATGCACACTCTGGGAGTGGTGCTTGATTATATTCCAAGTATGGGTTGCGATACGTTCTGGGAACGTATGTTAGTGTTCTGGGAACACGTTGGTATAATAATGGAATTAAAGATAAAACCAACCTTGATGATTGTGCATTCATATAGAATGGAAGTTTGGTGTGTAGGAACGTTTATCATATTCTGGGAATATGAGGAGGGTACTCCGGGAGTACCAAATTATAACCTCCTTGATGACACATTATAGATATGTGGCCAGTGTCTGGGACTTGGTTTTATACGTTCTGGGAACGTATGTTAGTATTCTGGGAACACATTGATATGCAACCTACTTGATGACACATTATAGATATGTGGCCAGTGTCTGGGACCTGGTTTTTATGCGTTCTGGGAACGTATGCGTTCTGGGAACGTGGTGCACACTCTGGGAGTGGTGCTTATTATTCCAAGTATGGTTTGCTACACGTTCTGGGAACGTGGTGCACACTCTGGGAGTGATGCGTATTATCCAAGTATGGTTCGGCATTACGTTCTGGGAACGAATGTCGGTGTTCCAGGAACACAACGGTGTATTGGATGGACGTCCAAGATGGACTTTTAGAGGCCTCAGTTGTGGAAGGAAATCATGCATCATGCCACCTGCATTGAAAGAATTGTTATGATTAACCGGGTGTGCTCATATGATTATGCATCATGATTTGCTACATGTTAACTTGTGGATGTTAGTTTTATTCTCATTTGATTATGCGAATATGTATAGCTAACCCCCATGCCCTTATTAGGTGTTGATCGCGCATCTAGCTTGCACAAGAATCAGTAAAGGGAGGTGTCCCTTAGGTGCATGCAGAGTATAGAAAGTGTGGGTTGGGAACCCGTTGTGCAGATATCGAGGATCCGACCAGAAGGATGTTTGGACAAAGGACCAGTGACCAGCTCTATAACATCTCTATTTTTAATAGAACTTATATGATACATATTTTGGAAAAAGGTATCATAAGAGGAATTCAGTTTCATACTTATACTTATTTGGTATTAATGGACTTGTTACACTTGATATATTTTGGGGGTACAATATGATGATTTTACTATGTTTCCGCAAACTCTGATTTTGGTAGTCAACCTTTATCATTGATCAAGTGTTTCTGAAATTAAATTTTCAAGGGAAGGGAAAATTCTTATTTTCAGATCTTTTTCCAACGATAACAAGTCCAAGTTTTCATAAACTTCTTACTTTTCTTATAAAGTAAGATGATATACAAGGAGTGTTACATAATTCATCAAACACTCAAAAATCAAAATTAAGAGCTTTAAGTAGAGGAATGAGGGAAAAAATAAAAGTAAAAGAGAGAATTTGGAGAAGAGAATTCTTATAATTAGATAGAACTTCAAAAATTGAATGATAGAGCCTATTATATATATAGTGTTTTTTTAAATATTTTTGTTGAGGATAATGATTTGTTCAACAAATTGAGGATAATGATTTCACATACAGATAATGATTATATAAATTTAAATAATTAATTTAATTTCAAATTGTAATTTTGGTTAGAGATAATGTTATTTATCAACAAAATCATTTGGATTAATTTTATTTCGTTGTACAGTTTGGTTTGAACTCCTATATTTTTATATAATTATTTTTAGTTGTTGCTAATAATAATCTTTAATTTAAAATATTTAATATAAAAAAATTAAAATATCAACAACCCGTGCATTATTAAATAAATTTAAATAATTTATTTAATTTTAAATTGTAATTTTGATTAGAGCCTACAAACTCTCTGGTGCGAGGAAAGCTTCACGGGACAAACGTGATGCCTCAAAAATTTCTCCGGTAAACGTGGTGTCTCGAAAAGGGATCCTTTTATATATAGATAGTAGATTTTCTAGATTGATATATCATTATTAATTACTCTCATACAAAAATAATTCTCAAGAACTTGAATCACATTGTTCCCTTATCCTTATCAAAATTACACTTTTTATATACCTATATATCTCTCCATATATAACAATGCTGTTAAAAATAATCCGAACCTAGTGACACTCTTTCGTATACTAAAATCTTTTCTTATATTATAAACATAAGACTTTAATCTCGCACCACCATTCATTCTCAAAAAAATACTACTCCCTCCATTTCTTATTATCTGTCCATTTTTGGAGAGATTTTTTGTTTCTTTTATCTGTCCTATTGAGAATTTCAAGAATGTAATAAATGTTATTTTTCATGTTTGCCCCTATTTAATAAGTCTTGATTTACGTAAGTAGTGGAGAAAAATTAATGATTATAGAAAGAGAAAGGGTATAGTGGGAAAAAATATAATTAATGTATTGGAAATCTTAATAATGATTGAATTTCTTAAAAGGTGTGTTTTATTTGAAATAAGACAGATAAATAGAAACGGATGAAGTATTCTTTTGTTGGCAATGCTGGCAATGCTAAGTAAAACAAAACAATACTCACTCCGTTCCAGCGCCCTGGGAGTTTCACAGGGATTATAAAATTCATCTAATAATTCAATTTCCAAGAGAAATATTATATAACTTTACTATAATATTCTCATATTATATTAATTATTATTTATTTCACATATTTCAATATGTTAAATACAAAGTTAAAGTTGGAAAAAATTAATTAATACATCATCAAATTCTTAAAGCAATAAATAATTTGAAATAAGTTGAAAATGCTAAAGTGACAAATAAGAAGCTTTTTGTTTAGTTAGGAGTTTTTAGATTCAGTTATTAAGTTACGGCTGTGTTTGGTAAGACAAACTTATTTGGTAGCTTTTAGCATATTGACCGAGTCAATGAACTACTAAAGTTGTTTATTTGTTGAACAAAAAATAACAAAAGTTAGTAGCTTTCAAAAATGAAGCTTATAACTTTTGAAAGCCAGATTTCAGAAAGCTGCATGAAGTAACTTTTCAAAAAACAAAAGAACTTTCAATAAATTATATTTTAATTTTGTCATATTTTTTTCTAACTATTATTATATATCTTGGTTAGATTATATCTTTTAAGTCATTTAACAAATTTCAACTACTTGCACAGCTAGTTTTGGCAAATAGCTCTACTTCAATAAGTTAGCTATATAACTATAAGTTTTTTCTACGATCCCACAGCTTTCAACTAGGTTCACAGCTATCAGTTATAAGCTCAGAAATATAAGTTAGTTTTGTCAAACAGACACTACTAGTCTAGTTCGGTAACACAAATTAAAAAGAGTTCATAACTTTTAAAAAGGGAGCTTGTAGCTTTTAAAATAAAGCTAATTTTTAGAAAGCAACTTACTCCACGTAGCTTTTAACAAACTATACTAGTTTTCAATAATCCATATACCAATTATATTCTTAACCCATTTCAAAATTTTTTACATAATTTTAAATTAATTGTGTATTTAATTAATTATTAATTATAATTTAATAATTTTGTTATAAATAATTAATTAACTATATAATTAATAAATAAAAAAGAATTTAAATAATTATAATTTAATAGTTTTTATAATAGTTTTAAACAATTAAAAATTACAAACTAATAGCTATAAGATAGTTTTATCGAATAGCCTCAAAATGAAACTGCTGGAATATGTTATAAAAATTCTACCAACTAGTAATTTTACCCATGCAATGTACGGGATTTAATTTTGTTTTTTCTTTACATAGGTTAGAGTATAGATTTTGGTAGTGTCGTGTCCTTAACCAAGATCAACCTTGAAGCTATGGAGAAACTTCAAGGTATGATCCCAGCAAAGAGATTTATGTAGGACTCTTAGGATTTCTGAATATCCAGAGGGATAATCAGGTTCTCCCCAGTCAACAAAGTGTGTGCAAGTGTCAACTTAGGGATGAGAAGATGTACCTTAGCCCCTATAGCATGGTGGTTCTTATAAGGGATTACCTGTATGTTGTGGGCCGTCCTGATGAGCCTTCTGAAGAGGTAGAATTCAAGTAGGATTTGTAGAGGTTATGATAAGATCATATCCATAAATCCTGTAGGTGATAAAATTAATCCCATACTGTTTTTATCTAACCAAGTGTCGTGGGAATCCAGGAGAAGTGTTTATGCTTGGATGAGACTGTAAACGATAAGGATAAGGATGAAAGTCCTGTGCTCGGGGTTAATCTCATAAGCGTATTACATCTCTGTAAAAACCCAGTTTGCTCGGTGTATAGTTCCGACCGTATGTCTTGTTCAAATGTTTAAAGGGTCGGAGTTAGGTGGATTAGGTCGGATGATGCTCGGTCGACTACAGGTCTACTACATAAGCCCCCCAAGCTCGGTAGGGTGATTTGAGCCCTGCCGAGTTGATGAGACGAGCGAATTGCTTTCCGATCAATCTTTGTTAGAAAGAGATGTCTGACCGTCCGAGTAATCCAACTAGAGTTGTCGTTTGATTGACCCAGACGTGACCCTTCGATTCTTCTTGCGTCTCCACGTGTCCTTCACTTTACTGGGAAACGGAATGTTATGATTTCAAACTCAGCGGAAGTGCCACGTATTTAGTTTTCAAGGCTAATGGGCTTTTTCTGTCTTTAGGCCCAAACCTTTTGAGATAGTGGAGGGAAGTTTTAAGACGAATTTCAAAGGGCGATTTTTCACAATTCACTCTAACAGAGCTTCAAAAACCTTCCAAACTCTCTCTCTTCTTTGTTCATCGTTTCTCTGAGACCTTGATCATCAAAGCCAGATTTCTTCGAGGGCGTTCTTGTTGTCATTTCAGTTTTCTTCTCTAAATTGAGTGCGTTTCTCATTTCGTGGTCTTCGTTTTTCTTGGTTATTCATTGACAGCAGGTAACAAACTTCTCCTTTTCTCTGACTATTTTCTCTTTCTTCCTGGCTTGTTTAAGATTCTTTGCATGCGATTGTTTCTGCCCTCTGTTGTGCGTATGTGTTTAGAACTTTCTTTTTAATGCATCATTTCTGGTCCTTCTTCCCCGATTTTGAAAAGATTTTTCTAGGGTTCGAACAAACCCCAAATCGCTGTTGTAGTACCCCCACTTGCCTTTCGAAATTCTTTATCACCCATTAACATTTACTGAGCGATCGCTGTAGTATTTCTTAGGTTTGCTTTACGTTTTGCTGCACTTAACTTCTTAGGGTTGGTACTGAGGCTGCGTTAATCATGAGTGAGGAGTCCGTAAACTCTGACGTACCAAGAACACATAAAGGAGGAAACCCAGAAATTTGTGTTAAACCGATAGCCATGCATTTTCCTCGGTCTTTGAAAGAGTTCAGACAGGATGTGATTCACTATAGGATTGCCGAGAGGGTAGAACAGAGGAGGTTAAGGAAGCAACAGAGAGGTATTAGACATTTCAGTTGGTTTGGGGAAATTCTGCCCAGATAGGGAGGTGTTCCCCAACCGACCGTAACCGTAAGTATTTGATCCGACATAATCAAGTTTTTCTGCTTCTGACTCCAAGTGTGCCCCCCTTTTCCTCAGGTATGAAGAGAAAGTGTATCACTAATCCTGAACTCTACCCACTTCCACCAGATGCAGCTGAATATGATTGGGTGGACCAGGAGGTTCTCGGTATTCAGTCCGAGCTTTCAACAGAAGGGTCACTAGAACAAACTCGGGCTATAATTTTACCATGTCCTGTAGATAACACTAGGAATCTCTATTCTGTTAGTCCAGTGGGTTTGAACGAGAGGGTTTGCACTAAAATTTCAGAGGGTAGTTTTGGTTTCTATTTTTACGAAGAAGTGATTACTCGACTAGGGATTATAATGCCCTTTACTGATTTTGAAATAGGTGTCTTGAGTAATTTGAGAGTGGCCCCTTCCCAACTGCATCCGAATGCTTGGGCCTTTGTGAGGGGCTTCCAGCAGGTTTGTTCGGCCATGGAGTGGTCTTGTACTCTTCCGATTTTTTTCTAGCTATTTGCCCCACAATGCAACACTTTTGAGAAAGGATCAGAAAGGCGACCTTGGGTTTCTCTGAAGTCTCGCCATGGATATGCTCTTTTCACCCAATACTCCGAGTCTTGGAAGGGGTTTAAACCTTATTTTTTTAAATACAATTTCGTCGGAAACGGTATTTGCTGGTTCACTCGTCCTGGAGAAAGGCATCCACTCCCTCGGTTTCCTCTTCAGTGGTGTGCAAGTTTTTTCAACCGATCGATCGCATCATACGCATCAGATTGGAAAGAACTTGCTGAATACGAAAAGGAAGTGTGCCGAGCTGTGGAGAGTTATTTGAAAAAGAATGGGATGATAGAAACTAAGGATATTGTGAACATTCCCTCGTCGGATGTCAAAGCTGAGCTTGGTAAACTGTTTATGTTTTCTTTGCTGTTATATCTGTGATTTATTTGGATCTAACCAAGTTTTCTTTGCAGAAAAAATGGCTTCTCGAATGGGTGCTTTACTTCAAGGTCAAGGGGGAAAGAAGAGGAAGACACCTGCAACGAGCGTGGCTTCCGGGTCTTCAAGCTTAAGTACCCCAAACTTAAGTACTTCCGCACCTACTGCTTCTCCAACCGAGGCATCTCCTCAGCCAACTTCTAAAGTAGTTGTTGTTGTCGCTACAATTTCATTGGGCCCGAGCGGTCAAGTACAAGTCTCTTCTCCTCCACAACAACAGACTCGTCGCCGACGAATAGACAAAGGTAAGGAGAAAGTATCTGAGGGGGCGAATCCGAGGGTTGAGGGGACAAGTACTAGAGCTGCTACTGCTCCCTCTTCTGCTGCGACTCCCCCGGAAACTTCAATTTGGGACCGAGAATTTGATGAGAGGTTTGCCAAGTATGTCTGCCCTGAAACTGACCATTCTCGGTTTGGAATTCTCACTACCGACGAGTGGTCACGCTGCAACATGACTCTGACGAAATATCTTCTTCGAAGTGCCAACCTTACTTACTTTTTGGCCAAGCAAGCGGGTGATCTTTTTTCTGGTTTTAATGTTGAACAAAAAAGAGGCTCGTGCGATGTCTGCTGCTCAAGAGGCTAGCCTTTCAGACGAACTGGTCCGAGTAAAAAACGAATTGGAGAATTTGAAGGCTGGCAAAACTGAGCTGATCATGGAGAGAGATTCTTTAAAAGTTTCTCAAAAAGTTGCTGAGGAGAAGAAAAAGGAAGTGGAGGAGACGCTGAAGAAGGAGTTGCAAGCAAACCAACAGAGGATGGACGAGTTGAAATCTGAAGTAGAGAGGTCTGCTGTTGTTGCTCAGAAGTTGAAGGAGAAATCTCTTCTTCATAAGAAAAAGGCGGAGACCAATTTCTATAATTGGAGCAAGAGTGTAGATGATTCCTTTGTTTCAGCAATCAAGCAAATCCAGCTTCTGAATCCAGAAACTGAGTTTAGGGTGGTCGGAGCTCACCCTTTTCACAGTGTTGAAAATGGAAAGCTGATTGATCTTGAAACTAAGGCTGAGATTGATCTGCAGGCGGATAACCTTCCCAATCCTCTTGTCGAGCTTACTGAGGCCCCGGAATTTGATGATGCCAATATTGTTTTGTCTGATATTGAGGAGTGATTCTAAGCTTTGGTGATCAGTTTTTGCTGCTTTTATGTAGGTTTTAATTTTTGTTGCTCGTTTGTAACCGAGCGTCGTCACTTAGCCCTTTCGAACAACTTTTCTTTAACTTGTTGCTCGTTGTATTCGAGCGTACTCCTTGACTGCTATGAACAATTTACTTTCTTACTGAATGTTAATCAATTTGCCTTGGATACAAATTGTGTTGCGTAAATTATTTTCGTTACTTTTGGGTTTCGTTTGTCACGTGATCCTTGATATTTAGTGCAATGCTAATCTCCGAACGGTCGGACTGTAATTTATTGGGTAAGGGATCGCTTCAATCGTATGTATAATTTATTGCTTCAATCGTATATATAATTTATTGTGAGTAGAACTCGGATCGCCGACTTTAGCCGAAGCGGGACCCTCGGACCGCGAAATAAGGAAAGTAATTTCCTGAATTCGGGCGTTCTATGAATACGTTGCTGAACTCTCGTAAAGAGTTGTATCTCGATTTAGCTCGGTGGCTAGCCGAACCAAATGAGTCGTATGTCATTTCACAATGTTCGAAAGAGAATTTCAAAGAAATTGATGCATTTTTATTGATAAGAGAATACAAAATGAAGTTGCTCATTTGCTAACTAAAACCTAACAATTTGTCACTAATCTAAGAAGGGTGTTACCCTTCGTTTATTCGACCTAAACAATTCTGAGCAATAGACTATCCTATTTGTAAAAAGTGAAAAATTAAATAGGAGCTTAACTGTAATAAGCTCTGAGCTTGGCCACATTCCAGCTGTTATTGATTTCCATGCCCGAGAGAGTTTCCAATTTGTAAGCACCAGATCCAGATTTAGCCTTCACTCGGTATGGGCCTTCCCACTTTGGCTTCAATTTTCCAACTCCAGCATTTCCTTTGCCGATATCTGCTCGGCGAAGGACTAAATCTCCAACTTCAAAACTTCGTGGACGAACCTTCTTGTTGTATTCCTGAGCTTGCTGTTCCTTCATTTTTCTTTCATGAGCGGCGGCGTTCTTTCGAATTTCCTCAAGTAAAATGAGCTCTTCGCTGAGCAAATGGTCATTGGTTTCTGAAGGACGTTCAAGCGTCCTAAAGGTAGGGATTCGCTTTTCGATCGGAATGATTGCGTCACAGCCGTATGTCAAACGAAAAGGAGTCTCTCCTGTAGACGAGTGTACAGTTGTCCTGTGTGACCAGAAGACGCTCGGAAGTTTATCCGCCCAAGTGCCGGCTGCATTACCGAGTTTCTTCTTAATTCCATCCAAGATGGTTCTGTTGGAAGCTTCGGCTAACCCATTTGTTTGTGGGTGTTCAACGGAACTGAAATAGTGAGTGATTCCGAGGTCGGCTGCTAGTTGTTGAAAGTGAGAGGCTGCAAACTGCGATCCATTATCAGTAACTATGGCATGAGGCACTCCAAACCAAGAGATAATTTCCTTCACAAAGAAAGATTGAATACGGGCCGAAGAGATTGTTGCTAACGGTACCGCCTCAATCCACTTAGTGAAGTAGTCAATAACCACTACCGCAAATTTGAGTTGCTCTGGTGCGGTGGGAAACTTCCCGATGATGTCCATGCCCCATTGATAAAAGGGCCAAGGGGCACCGAGGGAATGTAGCTCCTCAGCAGGTCTTTGGTAAATGTCGCTGTGAAACTGGAATTGAACACACTTCTTAACATGTTCCATGGCGTCCTTTTGCAATGTAGGCCAAAAGTAACCTGCTCGGATTATTTTCCTAGCTAGGGATTTCCCACCCATATGGTGGCTGCAAACTCCACCGTGAATCTCTTCAAGTATCTCCTCAGCTTGGGATGGGTTGACACATCTGAGCATGGGGGAACCAAACCCTCTTTTGTACAGAACTCCATTCAGAACTGTGTACTGAGCTGCCTTTTTAACCAATTTCCGAGCCTCCGTCTGATCTTGGGGAACGAACCCATGTTGCAAATAGGTAAGAAGAGGATCCATCCATGATTGAGATAATGAGATAGCCAAAATGACACTCGCTTGGGGAATGGTTTCTTGTATCAATGTTTTATTATTTTCCGACCCCTTTGTACTTGCCAATTTGGATAAAATGTCGGCTCGGGAATTTGAATCTCTTGGGACATGGAAAATGTCAAAATCTGAAAAGTTAGAGATGATTCTTTTTACCTCTTCAAGATATTTTTGTAAGATGGGCTCCTTTGCCGAGTATTGCCCCTTGATATGTGAAACTACTAACTGTGAGTCACTGAAAACTGACACTCGCTCTGCTCCGAACTCATGAACCATCTTAAGGCCCGCAAGAACTGCCTCGTACTCCGCTTGATTGTTTGAAGTTTGGAACTCGAATTTCAATGAATATTCCATGCACAATCCTTCGGGGTTTTCAATGATGACCCCGGCTCCAGCTCCTTTCCTATTGCTCAATCCATCTACATATACTGACCATAAATTCTGAGAGGTATCCGAAGGGATATCTGTGAACTCGGTGACGAAGTCAGCAAGAACTTGAGATTTCATCGCCTTCCTTGGTTCATAGGTGATGTCAAATTCAGACAATTCGACAGACCATGAGACCATTCTTCCTGCTAGGTCGGGTTTGTGAAGAACTTGTCTGAGAGGTTGGGCTGTTCTTACCAATATTCTATGTGCTTGAAAATATTGTCTCAATCTCCGAGCTGACGTGACCAGACAGTACGCAAGTTTCTCAAGCTTTTGATATCTCAATTCTGATCCTTGAAGTGCTCGGCTAACAAAATATACTGGGGCTTCCGTTCCCGAATCTTCTCGTACCAAAACCGAACTGACCGCTGCTTCTGCCACTGACATGTATAGAATGAGGTTTTCATCAGGAAGAGTGTAACACCCCAAAATTTTAATCCCCGATTAATGAAATGTTAATTATAATTTAATTATAATTAATAGTTTCTATATTAATCCTTGATTAAAATATGTGTTCATGTGACTAGTTGATGTGTGAAAATTATTTAATAAATAATTTAAATGCATAAAATAAGAGTTTTGCATATTAGTCCCTGGGTTGGGACCTAGAAGCAATTATAGGAAAGATTTTGGAGGGAAAGTAAATAAAATAATTATTTTTCAAAATCTGGGCGAAACACTCGAGTATTTTCTGGAATACTCAAGTATTCTGGGTCAAACTGCACGAGTTAGTGCGTTTGGTGAGTCACCGCCAACGATTTCCTTTCGTTGACACGAAATCTCCTCCATGCCAACACCAAGGGTGTCGTGTCATGATGCATGATGCCCCTCCATGTCTATTTAAGCTCTTCAACCTCCCTAAGCTACGAATTTTGCTCATTCTTGTTGGTGTTGTTGAAGCTAGGGTTTCGAATTCATTCTCTTCGATTCTCTGTCAGTTCTGAGTGTTAAGGTTGGAGTGATACACGAATATAAAGCTCACATCACGAGCTTTGTATAAACACCAAAATCGTGAGGATTGAGTGAGTGTGTTGGGAGAACGACAGCTTGGAAGTTGGAGTTATTCTGTCAAAGTTGGTTTCTGGAGCTTACTTGGAGATTGATTTCTGGTAAGCTCTCGAGCTCCTGAGTCTCAAACTCAATTCCTTTAGTTAGAACATGTTGTATAGAGTTTAGAAATCTAATTTTCCCCAATTCTTATCTCTGTTCCATGGGTGAACCAATTCGGTTTTGGTGGTGCACTCAAAACTGTCATGCATGTGAAGCTCAAAGTGATTTCTGGGGTTGGAGCACTTTTCTTGGATTTCTTTCTATTGATTCACGTCTGAGAGGTAAGGGGAAGTAATTATATTCACTAGATAGAGTTTAAATTCCATGAATTGTGTTAGAGAGCCACCAAGAGGCTCTAAGGGCTTAGATTGAATAGGAACTTTGGTTTGGAGACCAATCCATGCTCTAAAACTGTGTTGAGCAAGTTATGTATCATGCATGCAAGCTTAAATGAACTTTAATTCATGAGTATTGAGCTTATTCTGCAAATTGAGGTATTGAGTTGTGAAAATGTGTTTTAATGCATGATTACTGAATTCTCTGTCAAATCTGTGTTTTGATATGAAATGAATGTTGTAACATGTTCAAATTATGTTTTATGAACTCTGTGGATCCCTGGAATGGATTAAATTTGAGTAGAAATGAGAATGTCATGTTAAAACCAGTTTTCAGTGCTGTCTGCTGCGAAACACTCGAGTAAAAAGGCAGAGTACTCGAGTAAATCGTGTTCAAAACCATGTAAATTAATGAAGAACACTCGAGTAGTCTGACTGGTACTCGAGTATCGAGCATGACCTGAGGACCATTATAGGCCAAACACTCGAGTCAGTCAAGGTCACTCAAGTATTCTGGAAATATCCAAGAACACTCAAGTAACCCATGAACCACTCGAGTAAATTGTTGAATTGAAAACCCAGATCCTCAGAAAGTCATGAACACTCGAGTAGTCTTAAGAACACTCGAGTAATCTGGAAAAGTTGAGTAACACTCGAGTGTCCTGAAGTTTACTCGAGTAAATTGTTCAGAACCTGAAAACACCATTTTCAATTCTAAGTCAAATAATTAATAAATTATTGAAAATAGTCCAAGGGATTAAGACTTAAAGAAATTGATTAATACAAATAGATCATTTGATGACGGTCCTTTTGATAAAGAAATAAGCCTAGGTGGCCTGCAAAGTATTAATCAACTTCACTTAAGTCTAAGGGATAAAGTGCATTCATTCTGGAGTTCGGATGGTAGGACGTATTCATGTTTTGATAAACATGTGGAGGGCCTCTGGGAGTGCCAATACGCTTGCTTGATGACACGTCGTTGACGTGGTCGGCTTAGTGGATGCCGATATGGATATATCGTTTGGATGACGATCCGTTTGGATGACGGGATATGCTCGGGTAGCATGGATACCAAGCTTGACGTGTACATTCTAGGTGAATGTACGAATGGTTGTATACCTAGGAATACAACGCACTGTTGAGTGTTGGGTTGTCAGGGATGGACGTCAGAGAGTGACATAGTATTATGATGGAGATAGGCTTGAGAGCTAAAGTCATGCATCATGCCATTCATTCAAATAAACTGTTATGACTGAATTAAGTGTGAACATTCTATGTGCATAACCTACTTGCTAAGTGTTAAGTGTGATTGATATTAATTGATGCATGTTACATCTTTATGTCGCATAATTTATTCTCTATTGATTATGTGTATAGAATTGCTTACCCCTATGCCCTTGTAGGTGATGTCTCGCTGCATTGCTTGCATCGAGATCCGGCCACTTCCTAGTGGCATATGGATCTATGAGGACCATCGTGCGGTGTTCGAGGGGGAGGTAGAGATTACCTTCTACCACCCGAACCCGCTGATGCGATTTCGTCCTCGTAGGTTTAGGATTCCCATCATATACACTATGCATGTACCCCCGTTTTACACTTACCATGGACCACCTCCCACGCGACCAGCTCGCTCTTACCATAGTTTTCGTTTTCAACCTACCCGCTCTCACCCTTTTACTTCGAGAGTCGTCCGCGAGGAGACTCCCCTATCTGATCCGAGGAGCCCAGTCAGGGTTTCACCATCACCTGACCCGGTACCCAGTGGTAGGGTACACTCTCCCTCGGATGAGATCGAGGAGGATCCGGTGGAGGACGAGAGTGGGAGCGAGCCTGTCGTGCATTCTACTGGGAGTGACTGGAGGGACGATGATCCCTAGGTACATGTATATGGTGTATGGTGTGGATCTGAGGATTCGGTGTGTGGAGGAGATTTGCTGCTGCTGCTGTGATGATGATGCTACTACCTTACTCACTTTACTTTTGGGAGACTACTACTGCTACTACTACTCCATCTGATGCTGCCAGATCTATGTGACTATCCCTAGAGTTATATATTTTGTTATGTATATATATTGTAGATATACTTTTGGAGCACTCTAGAGCTTGTAGTTACACTGTTATATAGATCTGATGATGGACTTGTATATTTTGAAACTTGGAGACTTTACTCATGGGCTATGTACTTATGATTCTCTATATCTATGAAAACCTATGTTTATATTCTATCAGTTGCATAGTCCAGTAATTTCCGCTTACTCTGATTTAATCTGTTTAAGAGCTCGGCTATAAATGGTATCAGTTCTATCGTACAAAGCAAGGGTAGCTTAAGCTACTTGATACAAAGATATTTTCTAAAAGATCGAATGTTACTCTATTTGCGAAAAGATTTTAGAAATCGCCGAACTCGATACAATGATTTTGAGATAATATAGACTTTGTTCTCCAAGACTTTCAAGTGACGATTCGTGCACCCGCTTTAAAAGAAAATTTTATTTACCTATTTTCTTAACACTCACAAGTCCATATATATTATCCAATATAAAAGCTTATTTATTAGTTTATATTTGGGTAATCCGAGAAGGGTGTCACAAAGAGGGCTGTGGAGGACCGGTGGACTGGAAAGATACTCCTTCAATTGAACAAAAGCTTGCTCACAGTGCTCGTCCCAAAGGAAATCTTTGTTTTTCCTAAGGAGCTGGTACCATGGCAAAGCTTTCCGAGCAGCCTGGGATAAGAATCTGGAGAGTGCCGCCACTCGGCCCGTGAGTTGTTGAACTTCTTTAAGACTAGCTGGACTCCTCATTTCAAGGATTGCTTTGCATTTATCTGGATTGGCTTCAATACCTCTCTCGGTTAACATGAAACCGAGGAAAGAACCGGCTAGGACTCCGAACACGCACTTTTCAGGATTCAACCTCATGGAATACTTTCTTACTCGGTCCAGTATTGACTTGAGGTCCTGGGCATGGTTTTCTTGTTGTCTGCTCTTTGCAATAATGTCATCAATATATACCTCCATGTTTGAGCCGATCATGCCTTGAAACACCTTGTTCATCATCCTCTGATAGGTAGCTCCCGCATTCTTCAACCCAAAAGGCATGACATTGTAACAATAAGAGAAAATAGTCTATTTGGTCCCCCAAAGATACATCCGGCATCAGCTTAGTCCCCGAAAGATTTTGGGCATCAATTTAGTCCCACAAAGATCAAAATGGGCATCACGTTAGTCCCACCGTTAAAAAATCCGTTAATATTATTAAAAAAATAATAAAAAATTCCGAAAAATAATAAAAAAATTCAGAAAATTTTTAAATAAATCTGTAAAATATTTTTAAAAAATACTGAATTTTTTATATGTTAAAAATTAATAAAAAATTATGAAAATAATAAAAATTCTAAAAATTTTAAAAAAAATTATGAAAAAGTTTATTTCTTTTTTTTAAATATTTATAAAATAATAAAAAAATTATGAAAATAATAAAGTCAGAAAAATTTTAAAAAACATGCAAAATATTTTTTTAAAAATTCTGAAAATAATTAAAATTTCATCAATATATTTTTAAAAAATAGGTAAAATATTTTTTTAAAAAACTATGAATTATATTTCTTTTTAAAAATTTTATAAACTAAATCTGCTTTCGCAATTTTTTATAAACTATTTCTTTTTAGAAAGACACTTTTTTAATAAATATTTTTTTAAAATATTTTACAGATTTCATAATTTTTTTATTTTTTATGATTTTATGAATTTTTTATTATTTATCAGATTTTTTTTATTTTCTACGAATTTTCTATTACTTTTTAGAAAATTTAAAAACGAAAAAAATAAAATTTTTTATTTTTTAAAAAAAAATTTTACCGCTTTTTTAAAATATATTTATGATTTTTTTACTATTTAATAAATATTTAAAAAAAAGAAAGACCCTTTTTTCATAATTTTTAAAATATTTTACAGATTTATAAATTTTTTTATATTTTTTATTACTTAATCCATTTTTTATTATTTTTCGGAATTTTTTATTATTTTTTTAATAAAATTAACGGATTTTTTAACGGTAGGACTAATGTGATGCCCATTTTGATCTTTTGGGGATTAAATTGATGCCCAAAATCTTTCGGGGACTAAGCTGATGCCTAGTGTATCTTTGGGGGACCAACTAGACCATTTTCTCTAACAATAAGTTGCCTTGTCGATAATGAATGCGGTCTTATCTTGGTCGGCAGGAAACATTGGAATCTGGTTGTAACCAGAGTAAGCATCCATAAACGACAGAAGTTTGTAGCCAGCTGAACTGTCGACGAGCTTGTCAATAACAGGGAGTGGATATTGGTCTTTAGGACAGACTTTATTTAAGTCTGTGTAGTCGACACACATCCTCCATTTTCCATTGGGCTTTTTGACCAAGACGGTGTTAGCTAACCAGTCTGTATAGTTGATTTCCCGAATGAAGCCTGCTCGGAGTAATTCAGCAACTTTTTCTTCAATAGCAGCGGCCTTTTCAGCACTAACCTTCCTTTTGCGTTGTGCCACCGGTTTCGAACCCGGAATGATACTCAACTTATGACAAATAAAATTAGGGTCGATTCCCGACATATCAGCTGAGGTCCATGCGAACAGATCCTTATTTGAAATCAGTAGTGCGGTCAATTCATCTTTAACACTTGTGGGTAGCTCAGAACCGATTTTCACTTGTCTAATGGGATCGTCGGACAGCGTCAGGAATTCCCACTATCCCTTTGGGGTTGGTCTATTTCTGTCGGATTGGTCCCGCATATCCAGATCCGCCAAGTTAATGTTGCCCTTACCCAAAGATACTCTTTCCAAATTGCTCTGATCCTTGTTTTTAACTTTCCCCAAACTAGCGTTGTAACATTTTCTCGCTGCCTCTTGCTCGGCCTTGACTGTTACCACTCTGTCGTCAGTTCCGACGAACTTCATAGCTAAATGAACTGTTGATACTACCGCCCCGAATGCTTGCAAAGAAGTTCTCCCAAGAATAGCTTTGTAAGCCGCTGGACAATCAACCACCAAAAATTTGACTATCTCGGTTCTGGCCTAAGGCTGTTGTCCGAGGGTTACAGGAAGTTGGATGTATCCCTTAGGCTCAATGGTGTCTCCCGTGAAACTAATTAATTCTCCTTCAAAAGGAGTGAGATTGCACTCCTTGAGTTTAAGAGCTTTGAATAGAGGGAAAAACATAATGTCCGCCGAGCTCCCTTGATCGATAAAGACTCGTTTTACCTCGTAATTACCAATAAGGGAAGTGATCACCATGGGGTCGTTATGGCCTGGAAGGATTCCATCCAAATCGTCGTCATCAAAAATAATGGGAACGTTTTTTGTTGATCTCTTGGCTATGGGTTTCAGACTGACTGCTAAAATTTGGTTAATGTACTTCTTTTTGTCGGCCTTCTTCTCTCCACCTCCAGCTAAACCTCCCGCAATAGTGTTAACTAAGAATTCATTTTTAGAAGGGTTTGTATCAGTAGCTGGAGTGGGGTCGGTTCTCTGTCTCCCGGTGTTTCTATCGTCTGGTGACCTACTTCTTTGGCGTTTGGATTTTACTGGCGACTGAGATCTGTTCCTACCTCTTCGGTCGGCTGCATCCCTGATATATTGTTGTAGTTTACCATCTCTGATCATTTCTTCGATTAGATCCCTCAACCAGATACACTCGTCGGTCGTATGGCCATAACCTTTATGGAAGTCACAATACTTCGACCTATCACGTTGTGCGCCCTTTCTTAAAGACGGAGGTCTTTGGGCAGAGCGCAAGTCAGTCTGCATTGTTTCCCTCAGGATTTGACTCCTTGGAATAGTTAAAGGAGTGTATTCCTGAAATTTATTCCTTGGAGGAATCCTTCGGTCCCGATCATTCCTATCTTGTCTGCTACCAAAACGTTCGTCACGTTTTTGTTTGTTCTGGCCTTGAGGGTCGGCTCGCTGTCTTTCTTCTCTGACTTTCTGCCCTTTGTGAAATTCCTCCAAATTGATGGACTTATTTGACCTCTGTCTCTGCTCGGCCATATCTTTTGGAGGTTTCCCAATCAACGACTTTCTGAAATCCCCCGTCTGTAAACCTTGCGTGAACAGCAGTACTGCCACACCAGGCTCTAACCGAGGAACCGAGCTAGCCTCCGCATGAAAACGCGAAAGGTAATCTTTCAATGATTCATCTTGTTTTTGGGTGACTGTCGCTAAGGTGTGGTCGGACTTGGGCTGGATGCAACTAGCTGTGTATTTGTTTAAAAACACTCTTTTCATCTCCTCCCAAGAATTTATTGAGTTCCGAGGGAGGGATGAATACCAACGTAACACTGAAGGTTCTAGGGTCATGGAAAATGCCCGGCATTTCATTTCTTCTCCTCCTCCGTAATAATTCATCGCTCCCTCATAAGAGACAATATGGTCCACTGGATCGGTTAGGCCGTTATAATGTGGTACATTAGTAGGGCCCAAGTATCCTTTGGGGGGTTTGAAACGTCATGATATAAGGAGTAAAGGGATGACCAGGGTGGAAATCACCCTGATCCTGGTTCATGGTAGGGTTAGTATGGATATTTTGTGGTGGGGGAAGTTGCATTACCGAAAGTGGTTGTGGGTCCATGGTTTGCGTCATTGGGTTTTGGGATGGTATGGTGGTCGGTTGAATCTGGGCGATCCTCGCCATAGCTTGTTGTTGAAGGTCAGTAATAGCACGTCCTTGTTGTTCGATTAAGGCCGTTTGTCTATTAAGAATGTTGATCATCTCTTGCTCCCGAGCCCGAGCCGATGCCGATGTCGCATAAGACCTGCTGATGGAATGGCTATGGCGAGAGTTTCCAGGCGCAGTTCTTCCTGGATTCAATCTGGTTCTAGGTGTTGAACTCATGTGGTATGGATTGGGTGGAATAGGAGGGGTTCGTTGGGTGTTTCGACCATGATGTGCTCGGGTTCCAGTGGTCCTAGATGTGTTTCGGGTGGTTGGGGCTGTGCTACTCGAGTCACCATGAGTGGAGGGTGGAGGTGTAGGAGGGGGTGGTGGTGGGGGTGGCAGGATGGTTCGTAAAACTTGGAGGGGTTGGGGATTGCTCCCAGCCCTAGGATGGGGAGATTGTGGTGTTTGGGAATGGGTAGCGTGATTTCCGCTACGACTTTGGCTGCGATTTGGGGGTGGCTGGCTTTGTGAATGGTTTGGTGGTTGGGGGTTATTCCTCGCCCCAGAATGAGATGTTTGTGGCAGTGGTGCATTATTTCCACGATTATGGTTGAGAACGTCACGCAGATCACCCGCGGATTGAGGTTGTGGATCTTGGGTATTAGCGTTTCTGGGCCTGCCACGGGTGCGGGTGATGCGGTCACGGAGGTCACCAACGTGACTTCTGGTGGTGACCATGATGGTGGTGGTGGGAATGATATGTTACTCAGTTCCCACAGACGGCGCCAATGTCGTGTCCTTAACCAAGATCAACCTTGAAGCTATGGAGAAACTTCAAGGTATGATCCCAGCAAAGAGATTTATGTAGGACTCTTAGGATTTCTGAATATCCAGTAGGGATAATCAGGTTCTCCCCAGTCAACAAAGTGTGTGCAAGTGTTAACTTAGGGATGAGAAGACGTACCTTAGCCCCTATAGCATGGTGGTTCTTATAGGGGATTACCTGTGTGTTGTGGGCCGTCCTGATGAGCCTTCTGAAGAGGTAGAATTCAAGTAGGATTTGTAGAGGTTATGATAAGATCATATCCATAAATCCTGTAGGTGATAAACTTAATCCCATGCTGTTTTTATCTAACCAAGTGTCGTGGGAATCCAGGAGAAGTGTTTACGCTTGGATGAGACTGTAAACGATAAGGATAAGGATGAAAGTCCTGTGCTCGGGGTTAATCTCATAAGCGTATTACATCTCTGTAAAAACCAGTTTGCTCGGTGTATAGTTCCGACCGTATGTCTTATTCAAATGTTTAAAGGGTCGGAGTTAGGTGGATTAGGTCGGATGATGCTCGGTCGACTACAGGTCTACTACAGGTAGGGGTGTTAGTTGTAACAGCCCGATTTTCGTAACTCAAAAATAACCAGCTTTTATCCATTTATGTTGCAAAAATGAGGCCAGATTTTATTTTTATAAGACAATGTTGGAGTGTTTGAAAATGTTATTGTAAAGTCATTGATGATCTTCAACACCCTCTTTCGAAAACCGAGTTGTTACCAAAAAAATCTGTTTTCATAAAAACTGTCGTTTTCACAGAAGATCTTGGTTCCAACTCATCTTGATCGTTTTCAAAAAACTTCACATGAATTAACTTCGCATGAAAATATATTTCACAAATCAAATTGAAGCTTAGCTCAATTACATAATGGCTCATGGCATCGGTAATCCTTAACTCAACACTCACCATAATCTAAACCAGCTACACTATTATTAAACTATCCTATTGAAGACGATCGGGTGAAGTTCCTCCTTCCTCTCGCGTCCTCTCCTCGCTCTCGAAGATGATGTTCTTCTTGTTGTGTTTCCCTCCTTGCTAATAGACTCCGGCTCCGCTCCATTGAGAGTGGTGGAGTTCCTCCGAGCCTCATACCGAAGCTTCTCTTTGTAGTTCCTGTAGCCTCGTACGGTGACTTGTCCCAGGTGCGGCTCCAGGTTAGCTCCACTGAGTAGATGTTCTGGATCGGAAATCACTATCTGGGAATAGCCGATCCATACCCATCCATATGAGGTATGCTTCCATCCTCTTCCATACTTACTCCATGTGGTGACCTCCATGCCATACTCCATCTGCCCGTTGAGATACCAGCAGCACCGATATGCCAACGAACAGGAGAGAGTAAGCTATCCGAACGACGCATCGTCGACGGTGTGGGATTACGATAGGAGAGATAATGGGACCATACAAACATACCATACAACATACAAGCACACAACAATCAAGTATATTATCATCATCATTAACATTATTATCCTCATTATCATCATCTTTGTTATCACCTAATATTAGCTTGCCAACTTACTTTTACTTATTATGAATCTTCTTTCTTCCTCTTATTTATTTCATTCTCATAACTATGTTTCCCCTTTCCATTCAGTCTTATCACTTTACAATCTTCAAGGCTTTGGGGAGTTATAACATATCATCAAAGTATTCATTTCGTTCTCGGCTATCACTCACGTCTACATATCCTCGGTCGTCCACCCAACCTAGTCGGAAGCAAACAGGAGTACAGGACCTTTACCGTGCGGGCACGACAGCTGTCTCACAACAAATGGTCCCAGACCAGGAGGACTACATCCTCAATCAAATCATATCAATTCATAAATATATTCAAGGCACACTGTCTCACAGTGGCAATCAAGATGCCCCACTCCAGTCCCTCTCACTGTTCTAGATTTGCAATCTAGGGGGCGACAGTATATTTCTAGTGGGCCCGCAGAACTTACCACGGCATTGGACCCAGTCCCTACAACGTTCATATGCCACCTGTGGAGTTCGTTCTGCCTAGAAACATACTCTAGACTTCTTGACGTTTCACCGTCATCGTCCTCCCCTAATGCAATCTCCTCCTATGTATCCGCAGATACTTATAGTTCCTTCCTCTCCACTACTTCGCACTCTCATACCTCACCACGTGTGTCTTTTAAAGTCTTTTATCTTTTTAATTATCCTAATGGTCGGCCCATCCTTCGTGCATCCCTTCAATGAGTGCCGACCGCTAACTTGGCACAACCTTTCTCTCATCAATTCTCACATAGCACAGAGCTGAGATCACCTCAATAAACTCGTATCTCAATTTCCAAATCCTTCTTAACATTCTCAACCTTTCTGAATCATTTCATTTCACACTTTCATTTTAAAATCTTTTCTCAAAACAATCTTTCAAAAACCTTTCTCAAAATACCATTGTATAAACTTTCACCAAAATCTCATTTCGTGAATTTCCTTTAAAAAATCTTGTTTCACAAAGTTTCTAAAAATTTCCTTTCAAAACCTTTCACAAAATTTCCTTTTAAAAACTTTTCCGAAAATACTTTTTATAGTCTTTCTCAAAAATTCTTTTCAAAAACCTTTTTCAAAAATTTATTTTCACAAATCTTTTGCAAAGATCTCTTTTTTCAATTCTTTTTCAAAAATCACTTTTCAAAAATCCTTTCAAAAATCTCCTTTTCACAAATCTTTTCAAAAATCTCTTTTCAAAAATCTTTTCAAAACATTTCTTTTCACAACCTTTTCAAAATTCTCTTTTCAAAAATCTTTTTCAAAAATCATATTTTTGCTGAGCGCTAATGGAGGAGCAAGCTCAACTCAACACTAGTTCCCAGTCTAAAACAAAAAACAAAGGAGCCCAACTCCACTCAATTCACCTCTTGTTCCAACAATCAACATCATTCTCCCCTAGCTCTGGCTCTTTCTCAACATTATCATTCATCCTTTCCCCAATCTCAAGTCTTAATCTCTTTTCTAATCAGTCTCTATTCCTTCACCATTATTCCATTATCATTATATCTTTATTTCCATCGACTTACTTACCTCACTTTATTTTCAGGACGTAACAGACGTCCATCAGCCGTTTACTCAATTTAATCCACATCATTAGGCATAATTAAATAAATAATAAAAGCATGCTATCAACATACACACATCACACAATAACAATGTGGTCTTTGTCTTCTTCGTATAAGTGGCCACACAAGACAAACAATTGCCACTATACTACTGACTCAGAACCACTAAGTTCCGATCTTTGAGCTGATACGGAACGTCCTAATATATCACCTAACTACCACGGTGTCTTAGGAAAGCTTCTCTCTCACCTGTGGTCCACCGATTAAATGCGTACCGTCTCCTCTGATCCTTTTGCTGCCGGCTGCCCCAATCCCTCGTCTTTCAAATTCCTCGTACTAAATGAAATACGATCGCGTTATTAACTTGTATTAAGAAAATCTTTCTTAGTTTTCAAAACATTTTTCGTTCCCCGTCGGGAGACTTAAAACATAACTGTTTCCTCTTAAACAACTCTAATATTTTCTAATACCTTAAGTACTTTCAAAAAGATCATTTTTAAAACATTTAGTAAAGTAATTTAAGTCATTTGTTTTAGTTGCTGGTCCGTTTTGGACAACACCTAAATCAACTTCGAAAACACCGAAAAATTCGCCGTTTTCAATCCGGCTTTTCTTAAATAAATTCTTATTTAAAACTTTACTTTTAAATCACTTGTATTTACTTTTTAAAATCAAGAAACAAGTTCAAACAAATCTGGACAGCAAAGGATTATTTTACAAAAATCACTTTGATAAAAACCCGAAAACATCGTAAAAACACTCTTAGTTTTAAATAACTCTTTTATTCAAAATTAACAGTTTAAAACTCAAGTTTTCACCATAAAACAAACTTTGGGCAGCCATAAACACAATTTAAAAATCTCAAATAAACCAAATGGAATTTTCTTAAAACGAATTTAGTTCAAACCATTTACACACTCAATGTTTTTCTCAAACATAAACTAACATACAACCACAACCACACTTAAATGAATTAAGTCATTCAAGGAGTTCATTAATCATTTAATTTAATTATTCAAGCAAAACACTTAGACATTCACATGTTCACCAAGATATAAACCAAGCACAACTACTCAATGCAATTTAATTTCCTAAACTATTTACACTACATGACCGAATGGAGTCTAAGAAAACAAGTCAAGAATTACAATGGTAAAACACACAAATCAGCTAGGTTCTTTTTAAGCACTTAATTTCTATTTTCTTTTTCATGAAACAAGGTTATTTACTCTTCCCTTAACTCCTAACCGAATACACACACATATACCCAATTAAACACAAAACTTTTCTAAAATCATTTAATTTGTTTATGTCCTTTATTTTTAATTACAACTAAATAAAATTTAAATATTCACAACAAAATATTAAACACATTACTTTAACAATAATTTTCAAGACATACTCATTACTCTAAGTCAATTCATGAGAAAAAGAATCCTAGTCTACTTATCAACCTAGGCTGAATCCTACTTTGACAAAACAAGGTTCTTGGTTCACTTTTCAACATGCAAAAACACAAGCTTCCTTAAGTCAAGAAGGAATTAACATGCATGAGTCTTTCTTCATAGCAACAAAACATAATTTCCTAGTTCTAGACTTAGACCAAATGCACATAAAACACAAATCATTTTTCAAAAGTTTTTCTCCCTTGATTCTTTGTCAAACCGAAATGATTTCTAAGAAAGATCAAATCCTTTTTCGCTTAAAAATAACATGCATGCACCTAAGTATCATAGATCAAGTCATGAAATCAAGCATAATGGCACAAATCAAAGATGAAAATCATATTGAGGAGAAGAGACCAAAACCGAGACATACATGAATGGAAGATTAAATCTTTTTGTTTAAAAACCACACGTATGACTCAAGATCAAAACTTTTTCAAAAGTCAAGACATAGATTGAGTCTTTTAGAGATCAAACCCAAAAATCAAAGTTTCATCAAACCCAAATCCAAATCAAGCATTTCAACAATTCAAATTAACTTCTCTAAACATAAGACTAACATGCAATCACTTAGATCAAATTAAAAAGCATTAAGATCCATAGATCTAGTCAAGGCCGAATCACTTGGCTCTTGATCTAGGGTTTTATAAGCTTATTTACCATTAGAGATTAAGATCAAAGTTTATTTAACACATGCATGAATTCAAATCATCAAGATTATTATCAAATCAACATGCAACACCAAGGATCTCAATATCATTATTAAACAAGTTTAGGTCATGCCTTCCTTTATCAAATAACTTATAAACACTTCTCAAATCATGGTTTTAAGCAAGAAATCAAACATGCAAAAAGACTTTACTTGAGGTCTACAAAATTTCCTTTTAAATCTTTAGATCTAGGAGGGTTAACTTGAAAAACTTTGAGATCTTTCATGAAAAAATTAATTGAGTTATAAAGTCCGTTGATTAGAGATTTATGAGATACTTTTAATCTTAAAAGTCCAAGATCAACATAAACCAAACTTTAGAAAATCAACGTACAAAGAAGAAAAGAAGAAAATTACAAGATCAAAGAAAACTAAGTTATTACAATTTCCTATGTGACTTCGAGCTACCCACTAAAGAAAGGATTGATCTCCTAGCTTCTAGAGCCTTGGAGCTTCATGGAAAGACTTGAGTTTTGGACTTGGTTTCTTCTTCTTCCTCTCCCTAGCTCACGGCCTCTTTCTTTTCTTTGTGGGTGTTGAGAGCTTGATTTTGCTCTTCAACAAATGTGTTTGAGAAGTGAAGGAATGTGAAAGAAGTGAATGGGAAAAATGGGTGGAATAAACTAAAGACTATGGATTATATAGGAAACTTACTACTCCCTCTTTTACCCTTGTAATTTCGGCCTTAAGTGGTTAAATGGGAGGGGCAACTTTGGCAACTCAATTTGTTGCATGGGTGGAGGTTATTAAGTTTAAGGGGACAATGTAGGGTGGATTAGGGTGCTAGGGGTCATCTTTAGGTTCAATGGCTTGTTGGCAACTCTTTAGAGATTTCACTAACTTAGTTATGTCATGGTTAGGATTTAGTTCATTTGGTTTATTGTCCAATACTTAGAAAATTCTAGGCTTGCATACACATACCCATACATACGGCACACACACACACACACATATATATACACTTTCAGGCACATACACTTATCATACCATCACACACATTCATGCACATATCATCATACTCTTTTACTAATTAAATTTTCATTTAAGTATACATACACATGGTCATGCATAAAAATAATTCTTTTCCATCATAAAATGACTCAACAAAAATCACAAATATGAAAATATAAAACACATAAACTCTTCCAAAAACTCAATTTCTAAACTTTTTAACATTATTTCAAGAGATCAGTTCGCTAAAGCCACTCTTTACATTGAAAACGTTAATTAGGAAATTTATTTAAGAAAATATTCTTTTAAAACACCTTTTCAAAAATATAATTCTCTTTAGTATTTTTAAATTAATACGAGGAATTTGCGGGGTGTTACATTCTCCCCAACTTAAAGATTTCTCGTCCCCAAGAAATACGTTGTAGATTGGGCAGCAGGGCACAAAATTATTACGTCACTTTGGTTTCCATAAGAGCACTCTCTCTTCGCTTCATGGTCGTATCCTCTTTTGTTGGTCTGATTTACCTTGCCGTGCTCCTCGTTTGTTGCTTTCAGACGAAGAAGTCGCACTCGCACAACCGCTCGCGTGTCGAATCGGGTTAAGTCCAACGGGCTAACCGAAGAAGACGTCGCTCCCTTAGCTGATCGTCGTCGCAAGGAGTCCAACCATAGGTATGGACTTAGGGAAATCAAGCAAACAAAATTTCACACATCTCCAAAAGTATGGAGTTTCACCTAAAAATCGTTGGATATTCACTATTCCCTACTACTTGGGTTCTCACTAACTCACAACAACCACTCCTCCCTTCAGTTCTCCTTCTAACTCTGATGTTTTCGTTTATGACCTCGCCATCTTAAGGGGATTATACTACATCTTGGGCTCACTTACTTCCTCAAGCAAACCTCATTCTCCTCCTTCGATTCATCCTAAACAGTAATCAAACCTATCACTTTGATCATCTAAACCTCTAGTTAGGGTACAAGGCAATTCTGATCCTCAAATTTTCCTCCTTGTGACTCCCCAACTTCGATCAAACTTACAACTAAATCCACTGGGATCTTATATTCTCACTTAATGTGAAGCATTTATCTGTCCTTAATCGTTCAAGCTTAAACTATTTGGATAATTGTAACACCCCACATTTTTCCATACGTGCGTAAACGATTTCGTCTAAATAAACCTTGAAGTTTTGTGATAAAAGAGATTTTCAGAAAGGTATTTTATGGAGAAGGAAATGAAATGATGGTTTTCAAGGATTTTTATAAACCAAATGTTTTTATAAAGGAGAAGTGAATAATTTTGTTTATCTATTTTTTTTTAGGAAATAAATTGTGGTTTTATTGAAAAGCAATTTTCATTTGAAATAAAGTTTTGGGTCTGTTAACTTTAAAAATTTGTAACTTTTTAACCGTAACTCGGATTTTCATGATCTTTATATCAAAACGATCGTCTCGAAAAGTAGATTTTGAAAATGTAATCTTCATATTTTTATGGATGGTTTTACAAAAATTTATTTTCAGAATTATGAAATACGAATTTTGGAATTGGTGTTTTGAAGAAAATGAATTTATTGATTTGGCTTGAAAATTTTATGTGATATGTGTTTGATTGGATGTGTGTGTACTGTGTGATACATGAATTGATTGTATGAATGTAATTTGTTAGAATTAATTGCCTTGATGTGTGAATTGATGAATTTAGATAAATATGATTAAGAAAATAAAATGTAAATTGTATGTGTGTATGTATATGCTTCGGTGTGTAGGTGTATGTATGTACGTGTATATGTGTATGTATGAGCTAGGAATTAGAAACTTGTAGACTAAGAAAATAGAAACCAAGTGAGCCATGAACCAAACTAAGTGAATAACCAAACCCTAACCAAAATCTAACTAATACTTAAACCTAGAATGACCCCTAAAACCTAGCCCATGTTGCCTTGTCCCCTCCATTTGATAAAATCCACCCATGCATCTTTTTGGAAACCCAAAACCGCCCCTCCATTTGTGTGTGACCAAAACCTAGACTTAAGGGCAAAAGAGGGATTCGTGAGTGGCTATATATGTGAGTGGCCTTAGTGCTTTTCACTTCACCCATTTTATTTATTCATTTCACCAACACAAACACCATTTCTAAGAGACTCCTAAAACTCTTAGAGAGAAAATAAAGAAATAGAAAGTGAGAGAGAGAGAGGGAGTCGTGGGATATGGTGAAGAAGGAAGAAGAAGATCCAAGTCTAACCAAGCCTTTCCTATGTAGATCAAGAATAATAAGAGCTAGAGAACCAACCCTTTCATGGTAGGATTGAAGATCAAGATGAAGAGTTGTAATAGTTTAGTTTTATTTTTCTAGTTTGTAGATCTTTGTTCTTTCTTCTTGCATGTCTTATTTTATGGTTTTAAAGATGATTCTATATGTTGTTATTATTTGATCTTGGACTTTAAGGACTTAACATAATTTGTAATATGTTAGATTTGATGCTTTGTGTTTCGGTTGAGTTTTCTTAAAGGATCTAATAATTTTCTTCACAAAATCTTCAAAGATCTAAAGAAAAAAAAACTAAGATTTTTATGAAACCTAAAATAAATCTCTTTGCATGTCTATTTTTCCTCCTCTAAACCGTGGACTATTTGTGTTTATTTGATGATTTGGTAAATAAATCCATGATCTAAACTTGTTTGTCTATAAAGTGTAATTTTTGGTTTGTGCATGTTAAATCTTTGTGCTAAAATTATGACCTATGTGTATTCCCATGAATGATTTCATGATTTAAAATTTAATTTGTGAAAAGGTCTAATTCTTTGGCTTTGCATGTTGAATCTTCTTGCTAGATCTTGATCTATTATGTGTTTTCATGGCTATGTGATGAATAAAAATATGATTTAAACTTAATTTGTAGAACGATTTAAGTATTTGGTCTTGCATGAAAAATTTGTGATGATCTTGATGTATGCTTATGATTATTTTTGTTAATAAATAAAAAGGTTCAAGTCTTCAATCTTGCGTGATATTTTTGTGATGATTCTAGTTGATCTAAGTGTGTGTGTGTGTGTGGTTATTCTTGTGTGAGGAATGAAAAATATTTATATCTTTAATTGCATGTTATTTTTCAAAAGAAAAGATTGTGTTTCTTTTTATATATGATTCGGTTTTTAAAGAAACTAAGTCTTAAAAATGATTTTCAAGCACAAACATGATTTTCATTGAGTGTTTGATTGTGTGCATGAATTATTTTTAGGAGGCCATTCGGCCATGATTGGATTAAGCTAGGATCCATGCCTTTTGTTTTGAAAAGATGATGCATGTTTGTGTTAAGACTAGATCTAATAATTTAAAGTACATGCATGTCATTTTTAGGAATTTAAGATGTGATATTTTTTTTGGTAGAAAGAAAAAATTCTATTACCAACAAACCAAAAATACATCAAAGGTTCAACTCCAATCACCCTCTGCCACCTTCTAGGAAGGGTTCTGAAAAGAAAAAGGAGTAAGACAAAAAGGATTAAGAGCCACCTTCTAGGAAGGGTTCCCCTAATCACTAATACAACCAATCTCACTACAAATTCTATCTACCAAAGACTTATTTGACCAACTTCTAAAATTAGAAAAACAAAATTTAACCCTGAAAGCAAACTCTTTTTTAATTAGAGTAAATCTATAATAAGGTGAATGGGAGCAATTTGAGAAGATTCTGGAATTTCATTCTAACCACGTGTGGTAGATAACAGCCACACAAAGTCCCCTAAGAAGCCTTCTCTGACGATGCCTTCGGACCACAAAGAAGATCCAACACTTCCAATGTCTGAAGCTTGGAGGGAAGCCATGAAAATCCATCCAGGACATGCAAAGGGAAAGCAGCTCCTTGCTCCAGATACAATCAAAGAAGAGGTGACTCATCGATTCCTCAGATGCAAGACACAAACTGCAGTGATTAGGTAAGTAGCTCCATTTTAATCGATCTCTAGTTTGAAGCTCCATTTAAGATGTGATCTTGAATTTATTTTGTGTGCTAAAATTGTTTGGAAAAGATTTTGTTATAATAAATGTTATAGCATGATGTTTTAAAAATGAGCTTTAAATAAAAATATGATTTGAATTGATTTTTATGTGTGTTGAAAAATGAAAACATTGTCTTTTGCATGTTGACTTTTAGCCATCCTAGGTATTAGGTGGGAGACTATGTTGTCCCTCATTTAGGTTGCATGCATCATGAGGTTAATTGAATTTGAGAGATTCTAAAAAGTGCATGCATGAAGTGATTAAACTTAAAGGAAAATATGTGTGATGATTTGTGATTTTAATTGTTATTTTGATTTTGTTTTGAAAATGAATTGAAAATTGTTGATTTTTCATACTGTCTGCTCACGGTTTTTAACTAAAAGAAAGAAAATAATTTCATGCTTTATGTCTTTGAGTGTGCACTGAATTCTTGCCATATTATACATGTGGAATTCGGTCAATGCATGTTAAAATGGTTAAAGAGTTTTCTTCATAAAATGACAATGATGATGACTATGTTCTAGGTGCTGTGTGTAAATAAAAGTGTTGTGTGCCCTCTTTAAATCTCTTGATTTTAGAAATGAAATTGAATAAGTTCATTTGAGTATATGAAAAGATTTTTGTAATGCTAATCTAATGGTCTCTAGTTTTAAGGTTTATGTCTGATTAGAAAAAAATTATTAAGCATGTGTGATTCGGTTTGTTGAAGTAATTAAAAGAATTAAGTTAAATTATTTTCTTAAGAATAATTGGATTAATTTATTAAGATTATAATTTAATTAATGATTTTAAATAATTAAAAATGTGGCCTTCTGTTTGTAAAGTCTGTGAATGATTTGTATGCTTTGAAATTTGAATGTGATTGCTCCTCATGCTAATTGAATGTGTTTGTTTTAAATTCTGGTTGTGAGAATTATTTGTGAAAGATGTTTTATTTAAAAAGTATGATTTAAATAACTTAAATTGATTTAAAAATTTTAAAGAACCTTCTTTGATCCGTGTTTGATGATGTTGTGATGTTTAGAAATTAAATACATTAATTTGATTGACTTTGAAGTTTTACCTTCTTGAATTTTTGGTATTTTATTTAATAAAGATTTTTAAAGAGTTGTTTTTCATTCAATGCTTAAAGAAAGTAATCTTTTAAACCAAAGTGTTTTTAATTAAGATAAATGGATTTTATTTGATAAAGAGATTGTTTTCAAAGTTTTCCTGAAAACCTTTTTATTTGATTTGGATTTGAAATCTTTGAATCTTGGCAATGTGCTTTTAAAAAAAAGAATTATTTCAAAGTGTTTTAAAACGAATTAAGAATTTACGTAAATCATTTCTAACGCACGGGGAAAAATGTCTAGTTCGGGTGTCGGACGCAAAGGAAACGTGGCAAGGTTAGCGACTGGAAATCTTGGAAAGTTTTTGGATGTGTCGTCATCCAGGTGAGTGAGAGTGTTGTGGTCCCGTAACGTGGTTGCTCACAATCCGAATAGAAGGATTGTGAGAGTACTGCGAATTAAGCGATACAAATATGTGTGTTAGATGTTCTGTTTGCATACTAAATGTTCATTTGCTATGCATCATTAGATGTTTACTTGTTGTGCATACTTTATTCTGTTTAGACATTGTTTAATTTGTCTGGATAGCGAAATAATGATGATGGAATTGTGGAAGTACTAAGATAGAAAGGAAAAGAGAAAAGAGAAATAAACACAAAACATGAGAAATAATTGAGAAAGAAATAAGTGATGAGTTGAGAATGATGAGATAGTATGAGAATGATGATTGAGAAAGAGATGAAACGCGATGCGAATGAAATTGTGAAAGATATACATAGTTGAGATTTGAAAGAGAACGTGGTTGTGAAAGTGTGATATGGTTGAATGGAGATGTGATTCCTCGTTCATGTTTTTGGAAAGAAGCTTAATGTTGAGTTGAGCTTGCTCCTCCATTAACACTCATCCAAAAATATGATTTTTTTTTTAAAAAAAACGGTTTTGAAAAGAGATTTTTGAAAAGATATTTTGAGAAAGACGAGGAAAAGAGACTGATGATGTTGATGAGGAATATGTTGAGAATGAGCTTATGAGAATCATGGTGATAAGATGAGAATTTTGATGTTGAGGCCAAGGGCCATTGAGATTTAGGGGGAATGGATTGCGTTTAGTGGTCGGGCTTTGTTGAAGGGATGCACCAAGGACGAGCCGACTGTTAGGATTAAACCGCTAATTAAAACGTAAAACTTTAAAAGACTTTAAAAGACATTTATATACGCGGTGAGATATGAGTGTCATATCGAAGTAGTGGAGAGGAAGGTACCCCGGATATCAGGGATATTCGGGTTGTGAATGCAATAGGGTAAGCTAGGGCGGTAAAATGCCATGAGGGTTTGAGTACTATTCTAGGCGGAATGAATCCCACATGTGGCGTACTGACGTGGTAGGGACTGGGTCTAATGCCGTGGTATGTTCTGCACCCGGGACCGGAATAGTGCTGTCACCCCCATGGCATTTCAGGAACAGTGAGAGGGACTAGAACGGGGCATTTGTGATTGCCGCTGAGAGTGTGCCTGTTTATATGATATGATTTGAGGCTGAGTCCTCCTGGTCTGGGACCATTTGTTTGTGTGACAGCTGTCGTGCCCGGGTGGTAAAGGTCCTGTACTCCTGTTTGCTTCCGACTAGGTTGGATGGTTGACCGAGGAGAAGTAGACGTGTGTGAGCTCAATGATGTTTCCCCCTCATCATTGATGCTAACCGAAACAATAAAACTTAAAAGACAAAGAGATTTTCAAAGAAAAGTATATCAAAGCTTTAAGCATCGAATAAGATTTATAAGATGAGAGAATTCTTGGGAATAAGTAGTAAGTGTGGAAATCATGAGGAAAGAAGGATTGAGAACAATTGTGAAAGCTCAGGAGAAAGATTCTGGGAATGGGATGATAAGAACTTGAGTAAAGCATTTGTGTTTATGACGATGATGGTGATGACTTTACTACTGTTGTGAATCATGCTATGTACATAACATGCTAGATGCATTTATGTTGATGATGATTGCATTCTTTAGTATGTTGTTTTAGTTATATTGCTATGTATATCATCTGTCTCTTTCTACTTCGAATCTACTTTGAGACCGCAAGGTCAACCCGTTAGTGTTCGGAACACTGACTCTCTCCTACCTTGTTGTCGTATTGGCAACCGCTGATATTGCAACGGGTAGATGGCGCAGCGGAAGCGTGGTGGGCTTCATCAACCAAAGTTCGGAGTTAGACGACAAGTATTAGGAAGCATGACTAGACGCTAGGAATTCTCCTGGCGGAATGTATACCATGGTAAGTTCTTAGTTACCTAGCTCTACCATACTGTACCCCGACAAGAGTTTTTATTTAACACTTATGTTTTGTAAACAAGTAAACTGGGCTACGTTTTGAATGATGTTTCGAAAACTAGTTTCAAAGTGCGGTGTCTTGTGACATCTTGTAACACCCCGATTCGGCAACTTGAAACTTAAACTAAATATAGTGAAAATTAGGGCCATTTTTTTTAAACAAGTGTTACACAATATGAGAACATTTAGATTTTCAAAACATAGTTACAATCAAAACTGATGTTCTCACTTTGCATAAACCTTTCAAGTTCCAAACCGGGATGTCACAAGACACTGCACTTTGAAACTCGTTTTCAAAAATCATTTAAAACTTGGCCCGTTTAACTATTTCCAAATCATCCATGTTGCATAAAACAGTTGCCGGGTTACAGTATGATAGAGCCAGGTAACTAAGTACTTACAATGGAGTACAAAGCTCTGAGGGGATTGCCTAACTTCTAGTCAGACACACTAAGACTTGTCGTCCAACTCCGGATCTACTTCTAGTCAGACACACTAAGACTTGTCGTCCAACTCCGGATCTTGGCAGCCCAACTTCTCTAGTTGCAAATAGAGTCGACCTCGTCCGCTGCCTCAGCGATCTCCTCCAGATACCTTCGTCAGGAACAACTTCTATGCCCCTCATGTAGGGTACAGGTACGTCGCTACACGCTATGCCATCTACCGGTTTCAATATCAGCATTTTCCAATGTTGAGAAAATGCCTAAGCATAGGTAGTTTTGATGATTACAAAGTGCAAGTCAAGGCAAAAAGTTCACAACTCAACTTAAGGCTCAACAAAGTCAACAAAGGGGTTCTTATTGTAATGTAATGTATTATTTATTCTTTATTAAGTCTCCTAGATGCATAATGGTTAGAGTCTAAGTTAAGAAAAACTAATCATAATCTAAAAGATATGGCATGCATGCTAAGTATAATCATAAGTGGGTGCTTTTCAAAATTAAAAGAAAAATATGTGATTTTATAAATATAAGAAAAATATTGATAAAATAATTTGAAAATATTTTTCTAATAAATTAAAGTGTTTTGGAAGTGAAGAAAATGTTTTAAATATAATACTATAAGTGTTAACAAGTAAAAATGTTGTTTTTGGAAATTTTGAACGAAAGTATCTGGATACTTCGTTAAAACAACAGTCAAATTTTTGAAATCAAACACGATGTATCCGAATACTTTCAAAAGTATCCGAATGCAAACAGTTAAAACTGTCATAAACATAGCCGTTTGCTGTCCTAACTGATATATATATATATATATATATATATATATATGTTCCAAACTATTTCAAAAGATGAGACAACGTTCTTACAACCTTCTAACACTTCTGGACATTCTCTTAAACACGTTTTACAGAATTATCAAGTGTTCTTCATGAATCAATTGCATTTTCACATATGATCAAGAAGAACATTCAAGTGTTGCATTGAATTTTCACAAATACCCACTTTGATTACACTTGCATTCATTCTTATTCTTCTAGATTCTGATCTAATAGTTAGTGTTCTTAAAAAAGTTGCTTATCCACACAAAAAGGTGCAAAGATCATTGCTTTTCATTGGAGTTGTTCATCCGCACAACAAGGTGTAAAGTGCCAACAACAAGACTTTGACAAATGCAAATTGGTGAAAGGTTTTCATCAAGTATACTTGAAGGTTTCAAGTGGAATTGAAGAAGGTTTCTTCAAGCACAAGGTTCGCTGTGGTTCGAGGAATTGCTTGCGAAGACACAAGTTCCAAAGAGGTTCTTTGGAGGGACAAGTCTAAGGGAAAGGTTTTCTCTTACACATTACTTGTACTTACAATTCTTGTTCATAGTGAAGCAAATCTCCTATCTCAGAAAGGGAGGACTGGATGTAGCATTAGTGTTCGTTAACACACTAATGTGAACCAGGATAAAATCCTTGTGTTCGCTTCTCTTTCATTATCTCTTTACAATTTCGCGCGCTTAATTTTCATATATTTAAGTATATGCGTTTTATATGTTTTTACTCTGATTATTTTAAAGGCCTTAGTAAGCGATAAATTTTTAATTGGTGAAGATTCGTACTCTTCGCCTATTCACCTCCTTTATAGGGAATAGTACTACCCACTTGTTTTCCAACAAGTGGTATCAGAGCTCGGTCGGAAACGATCGAGCATAACTGCTTTTCCGTACGATCCTTAGTTTGGTAAACAATGGGTTCTAGTAATCCCTTCTATGGTGAAGGTTCTTCCATTAATCGCCCCCCTATGTTTTCGGGCGAAGGTTACACCTATTGGAAGGTTAGGATGAAAATCTTTATTGAAGCAATAGATGTAGAAATTTGGAATGCTATAGAAAATGGCCCTTTTGTACCACAACATAAGGTTAATGACTCTGTTCTTGATAACCCCAAGGGGAGTTGGAATGATGATGATAAGAAAAAAGTAAGTTATGATTTAAAAGGAAAAAATATCATTACATCTGCTCTCTCATATGACGAATTCTTTAGGGTCTCTCAATGTACTAGTGCCAAACAGATGTGGGACACTTTACAAGTGACCCATGAAGGTACTAGTGAAGTCAAAAGGGCTAGACTAAACTCCCTCATGCATGAGTATGAATTATTTAGAATGTTTCCCAATGAACCAATTTCGAATATGCAAAAACGGTTTACACATATTATAAATCATTTACTTGCTCTTGGCAAAACTTTTATTAATGGTGAAATTATTAACAAAGTTTTGAGATGTTTAGAAAGACAGTGGCAGCCAAAGGTTATAGCAATAATGGAGTCAAAAGATCTAAGTGATATGGACCTAGCCACTTTGTTCGGAAAACTGCAAGAGCACGAAATGGAATTGGGAAGGCTAAAAATGCATGAAGATTCGGACATGTGCAAAAATGATAGGGTTTCATTCAAGATGCTGCAGACTCTTGAAGAGTTATCCAATGATGAAAATTCAGATTCCGATATCGACGATGAGGCCATGGTGCTTTTAGTTAATAAATTCAACAAGTTCCTTACCCGAAGAAATAAGAAATATCTAAAGGAAGGAACTTCTAGAAGAAAGTCTCCAAAGGACAAAATTAAATGTCACGAATGTGGTAATACGGGTCACATGAAATTTGAATGTGCTACATATCTCAAGAGAAAAGAGAATGACAAAAAGGCAAGCAAAGGATTCAAATCCAAGAAGGCTTACATTGTATGGGATTTGCCTGAAAATTCAGAGAAGCAAGATGCTAGCAGTTCAGATGAGGAGGAATTGGTTAATCACTTGTGCTTAATGGGAAAGTTTGATGAAGAAACTTCATCAAGCATAGAATCATCTGAGCCAATGAACTCCAAACGGGTAACATATTCTGACTCCGACTCTGATTCTGAAATTTCAACTTATAATGAACTATATGAATCTTATGTAGAAATGTATAAGGAATTAAGGAAGCTAGCTAAAATTAACATTGAAAGCAAGAGGATTATCTTGGAGTATGAGACTAAAATTTTAGAAATGCAAAAATTTATCGATGAACTTCAACTCCAAAATGAAACTCTTGATCTCATTTATTCAAATGCTTCTTGTGATTGTGAACTAAAAACTAATCCTATTGCCGAATGTGAAAGTTGCAAGCATTTTGAAAAGGAAGTACACAATTTAAAAGCTAAACTTGCAAGTTTCACTAAAGGTGATATGAACTTAAATAATTTAATTGCCAATCAAAGACAAAATGCAAATAAGACTGGTTTGGGATATCGAAAACCCAAAAACTGCAATTACAACAAGTTGGTATCATTTTCAAATGTCAATTACTCTAAAACACCAACTTGCCATTATTGTGGAATTTTTGGGCATACATCAAATACTTGTAATATTAAACTTAAAGGTATCCCAAATGGTTCATTTGTATGGATTAAGAAATGGTTTGATCCTAATGCTAATCAATTAGGTACCCAAGTTACCTAAAACATGCAAGGTATTTTTGGCTTAACATTAAGGGGGAGTGATCTCAAATGTTAAGGGGGAGAAGGTTTATAATTTTCTTGCCTATTTATATAACTCTCTTTTTGATTATGCCAAAAGGGGAAGAAGGTATGTTGTTGACTTTTGCAGGTTGATTGAAGCTTCTTATTATTATCTAATTATCAAATGCACATACTAAGGGGAGCACAAATCAACAAAGTTTGTCATCATCAAAAAGGGGGAGATTGTTGAGAAAATGCCTAAGCATAGGTAGTTTTGATGATTACAAAGTGCAAGTCAAGACAAAAGTTCACAACTCAACTTAAGGCTCAACAAAGTCAACAAAGGGGTTCTTATTGTAATGTAATGTATTATTTATTCTTTATTAAGTCTCCTAGATGCATAATGGTTAGAGTCTAAGTTAGGAAAAACTAATCATAATCTAAAAGATATGGCATGCATGCTAAGTATAATCATAAGTGGGTGCTTTTCAAAATTAAAAGAAAAATATGTGATTTTATAAATATAAGAAAAATATTGATAAAATAATTTGAAAATATTTTTCTAATAAATTAAAGTGTTTTGGAAGTGAAGAAAATGTTTTAAATATAATACTATAAGTGTTAACAAGTAAAAATGTTGTTTTTGGAAATTTTGAACGAAAGTATCTGGATACATCTGAAAGTATCCGGATACATTTGAAAAGTATCCGGATACATCTGAAAGTATCTGGATACTTCGTTAAAACAACAGTCAAATTTTTGAAATCAAACACGATGTATCCGAATACTTTCAAAAGTATCCGAATACAAACAGTTAAAACTGTCATAAACATAGTCGTTTGCTGTCCTAACTGATATATATATGTTCCAAACGATTTCAAAAGATGAGACAACGTTCTTACAACCTTCTAACACTTCTGGACATTCTCTTAAACACGTTTTACAGAATTCTCAAGTGTTCTTCATGAATCAATTGCATTTTCACATATGATCAAGAAGAACATTCAAGTGTTGCATTGAATTTTCACAAATACCCACTTTGATTACACTTGCATTCATTCTTATTCTTCTAGATTCTGATCTAATAGTTAGTGTTCTTAAAAAAGTTGCTTATCCACACAAAAAGGTGCAAAGATGTTCATCCGCACAACAAGGTGTAAAGTGCCAACAACAAGACTTTGACAAATGCAAATTGGTGAAAGGTTTTCATCAAGTATACTTGAAGGTTTCAAATGGAATTGAAGAAGGTTTCTTCAAGCACAAGGTTCGCTGTGGTTCGAGGAATTGTTTGCGAAGACACAAGTTCCAAAGAGGTTCTTTGGAGGGACAAGTCTAAGGGAAAGGTTTTCTCTTACACATTACTTGTACTTACAATTCTTGTTCATAGTGAAGCAAATCTCCTATCTCAGGAAGGGAGGACTGGATGTAGCATTAGTGTTCGTTAACACACTAATGTGAACCAGGATAAAATCCTTGTGTTCCCTTCTCTTTCATTATCTCTTTACAATTCCGCGCGCTTAATTTTCATATATTTAAGTATATGCGTTTTATATGTTTTTACTCTGATTATTTTAAAGGCCTTAGTAAGCGATAAATTTTTAATTGGTGAAGATTCGTACTCTTCGCCTATTCACCTCCTTTATAGGGAATAGTACTACCCACTTGTTTTCCAACAGCCAATACGACAACACGGTAGGAGAGAGTCAGTGTTCCGAACACCAACGGGTTGACCATGCGGTCTCAGGATAGGTTGAAAATGAAAATGGACAGATAATACAACCGAATAATAAAACAGCATATCTAAAACATCATCAGCATACATAACATGTAATACACGTAGCATATATGAAACATATAAAACAAAACATATCATAATGATCTAAACACATCAATACCAGCATTCTTAACCAATTAATTTATTCACGCACTTTCAATCACATTCTCAGAATCTATCTCGTGAACTTTCAAACCTTCTCTCATCACACTTTCCACTTATTTCCTTATTCCAAGAATTCTTTCGTATTCTGTCTTATACACTTTGTTTGATACTTGATGTCTCTATTGTACTTTTCTTTGAAATTTCTTTGTCTTTTAAGTTTTATCAATTCGGATAGCATCAATGATGAGGGGGAAACATCATTGAGCTCACACACGTCTACATCTCCTCGGTCAACCACCCAACCTAGTCGAAAGCAAACAGGAGTACAGGACCTTTACCACGCGGGCACGACAGCTGTCACACAAACAAATGGTCCCAGACCAGGAGGCCCAGCCTCAAATCATAATCATAATTCACATAATATCAATGCACGCTCTCAGCGGCAATCACAAATGCCCCGTTCCAGTCCCTCTCACTGTTCTCGATTTGCAATCAAGGGGGCGACAGTATATTTCTAGTCTGCAGTGCAGAACGTGCCACGGCATTAGACCCAGTCCCTACCACGTTAGTACGCCACATGTGGAGTTGTTCCGCCTAGAAATATACTCTAGACTTCTTGACGTTTCACCGTCATCGTCCTCCCCTCATGCAATCTCCTCCTAAGTATCCGCAGATACCTATGGTTCCTTCCTCTCCACTACTTCGATACGACACTCATACCTCACCGTGTTTGTAAATGTCTTTTAAAGTCTTTTAATGTTTTACAATTTAATTAGCGGCTTAATCCTAACAGTCGGCTCGTCCTTGGTGCATCCCTTCAACGAAGCCCGACCACTAAACGCAATCCATTCCCCCTAAATCTCAATGGCCCTTGGCCTCAATTCACATTCTCATCTCATCATCATGATTCTCATAAGCTCATTCTCAACATATTCCTCATCAACATCACCAGTATCTTTTCCTCGTGTTTCTCAAAATATCTTTTCACAAAACTTTTCGAAAACATGATTTCACAAAACTTTCCTTCACAATTCATTGTCAAAAGCCTCATTTCATAAACCTTTTCGCAAAACTTTTTCAAAAAGTAGTATTTCCAAAAACTTTCACAAAATATTGTTTTCACAAAAACTTTTCAAAAATCTCTTTTCAAAACCATTTTCAAAAACTCACATTTTTGGGTGAGTGTTAATGGAGGAGCAAGCTCAACTCAACACTAAGCTTCTTCCAAAAAACGTGAACGAGGAATCCCATCTCACTTTCATGATCACATCCCACTTTCATAACCACGCTTCCGCTCGCCTCATCAGATGTTTCATTTCTTTTCAACTTAATTTTCACTTTCTTTCTTACTTTATCTCTTTTGCATTCCATTCGCAACATGCTTTATCTTTTCTCAATCATTCCAACAACCTTTTTCTTTAGTCTTACTTATCGCTTATCTTTCACTTAATTATGCTCATGACTCTTATTCGCATTCTCTTTTCTCTTTTCGATCTCATCTCATCACTTTCACGGTTTCATTATTATGGTTTCACTACTCAGACATAATCAAACAATTTCAACAGAATAAAGTATGCTCAATAATCAAACAGGAAGTATGCAAATAAAACAAATAAGCATTTAGCACACATAACTATATAGCCTAAGTCACAGTGCATTCGCAATCCATCCACTCGGATTGCGGGCAACCGCGTTACGGGATCACAGCACTCTCACTCACCTGGGTGACGAATCATCCGAAAGCTTTCCAAGGTTCCCCGTCGCTAACCTTGCCACGTTTCTTTCGCGTCCGACACCCGAACTAGAACATTTTTCCCCGTGCGTTAGAACGTTTTCAATAAATTCTTAGTTTCGTTTTGAAAACTCTTTGAAATAATTCCTTTAAAACATATTACCAATATCCCAAGACTCCAAAACCAAATCAGATTTCTAATAAAAGGTTTTCAGGAAAACTTTGAAACAATTTAAAATAATCTCTTTTATTAAATCAAATCCCTTTTTCTCATTTCAAAAATACTCTGATTATAAAATCATTTTCTTGAACCAGAAAATAAAATTAAATCAAATTAATTTAAATTGTTTAAATCATTCTTTTTAAATAAAACATTTCAATTCCAGTAAAACCCAAACATAGATCTTTCACAAACAAGGTTCACAAACAGATTCCAAACAATCCCAATTTAACACATTCAGTTAGCACAACAACAACACATACAAGTTTCAAAACAGTTAAAGCATTCACAACCACACACAATGCAAGCCACACTTCAATCATTCAAAACCAATCAATTAAATCTTAATTTAATTATACTTAAGAAAATAATTTAAATTTAATTCTTTTAAATAGTTTAATACAAACCGAATTGCTAATAGATAATAATTCCTACTCACCAATAAATTTAAAGCTAAGAAAATCATTGATTTATCACCAAAAAAATTCTTTTCACATAATCAAATCAAACCAAAAGAATTGAAGGAAACACACATCACATAACATCATGTACTTATGAATGCAACTATCATCATGGTCATTTTATGAAAATAATTTTCCTACCAATTAAACATGCATAGGCCGAATATTATACATGAAATTTTACAAAGATTTAATGCACAAATACAAACATACAATCATGAAATCATTTTATTTATTCTAGTGCTAAAAACCGTGAGCTCACAAAGAAGAAAATTAGCAATTCTTCAATTTATTTTCATTAACAGAACCAAGCAACAATTTGAACCACAAGGATCCACATGCATTTCTTTTAGAAACTTAGTTATTTCATACATGTGCTTTTCAAACCTTAAAGTCAATTAACTTTCCATGCATGTAACCTATGTAGGGAACAAACCTAGAGATCTATTTTTCCTAGTATGGCTGAAAGTCAACATGCCTTAAAACAAGGATTTTGAATTTACTTTTTAAACATACAAATCATGCACTTCAACATGCAAAACAATACATTACTTTCACATCAACCTTCACAAAATAAATCTCAAATTCATTATTTTATAAAAATTAAAGTCATGCTTCAAGCTTCTAAGAATGACATGCATGCACTTGAAATCAATGGATCTAACCTTAAAACAAACATGCATCAACTTTTACAAAATAAAAAGCATAAATTCCACTTTTTCCTAATCATGGCCGAATGGCCTTAAAGAAAATAAAGCATACAATCAAACACTTAATTAAAACATGTTTACACTAAAAGAAATCAATTTAACACTTGTTACCTTAATTCCTTTCTAAAAACCGAATCATAAAAAAAAGAACATAATCTTTTCTTGAAAAATAACATGCAAGATAAAAGGCTTTAACTTATTTGTTTATCAACAAAAAGAATAACATGCATATATTAGGATCATCACGAATTTATCATGCAAAACCAAATAATTTTACTTTATTATTAACTAAATTTAGATCATGGATTTATTCATCAAGTAATGATGGAAATGCACCTAAATCACGTTTTACACAAAAGATCTAACATGCAAGTTCAAAGAATTTCATTTATAAATAAACAAGCATAGATCATGGATTTTATTGTCACATAATCACATAAACACACATTTAGATCACGGTTGTACAATAAAAATAAACATGCAAGATTAGAACTTGAACTTTCTCACAAACCACATATGGATCATAGATTTATTTAGCAATTAATCACAAACATACACATGGATCACGGATCTAAACAAAAGATTTAACATGCAAGGAAGATTTATTTTAGTTTTCACAAAATCTTAGTTTTTCCTTAGACTTTTAAAGTTTTAGTTAAGAAAACATTAGATCAAGCAAGAGACAACTCAACCTAAACACAAGACATAAGGCTTAACATATTACAAATAATTTTAAGTCCTTAAAGTCCTTGATCTAACAAGATCAACACATAATAACAACATGCAAGAAGAAAAAGAAGTAGATCTTCAATTAAAAAGAAAAAACTACACTATTACAAGTCTTCTCTTGGATCTTCAAATCCTACCATGAAAGGAATTGGTCTTTTAGCTCCTAAGGCTTTTGATCTTCAAGGAAAACTCCTAGGTTTTGGCTTGGATCTCCTTCCTCCTTCTCCTTCATGTTTCGGCCACCCCTCTCTCTTTCTTCTCTATTTCTTTTTCTTTTTCTCTCTAAGAGTTTGATGGACTCTTAGAGATGCGTTTTGTGTTTGGAAGTGAAAAATGAATGAGGTGAGAATAACTAAGACACCTCCTATATATAAGCAACTCATGAATTCCTTATGTGCCCTTAAGTGTTGGTTTAGTTGTACACAATGGGAGGGGCGGTTTTGGCATCTCAAAAAGATGCATGGGTGGTGTTTATCAAAACCAAGGGGGGACAAGGTAGCATGGCTAGGTTCTTAGAAGTCAATCTAGGCTTAAGGACTTGTTGGCCATAGTTAGGGTTTGGTTACTTAGTTACTAGTTTAGTTTGGTTACTAATTTGATTGGTTTTCTAATTCCCTAGTCTACAAGCTTCTAGTCCTAGCTCATACACACATACATACACACGGCATACACACACACATACACACATATATACATTTATACACTCACATGCAAACCGTGGCACATACATATATACACATACAATTTACACTTTATTTTCTTAATCATATTTACTTAATTTCATCAATTCACACAACAAGGCAATTAATTCAAAACTCACACTCGTACAATCATTTCCATCCATCATACAGTACAGACATCAAAACAAGCACTTATCACATAAAAATTTCAAGCCAAATCAATAAATTCATTTTCTTTTAAACACAATTTCCAAAAATTCGTGTCTCTTAATTCTGAAAATAAATTTTTGTAAAAGCACCCAGAAAAATCTGAAAATTACATTTTTAAAATCTATGTTTCAAGACGATCGTTTTGACATAAAGATCGTAAAAATCCGAGTTACGGTTAAAAAGTTACAAATTTTTCAAGTTAACAGACCCAAAAATTCTATTTCAAACAAAAATCTCTCTTTAGAAAAATCACAATTCATTCCTTAAAAATCAAATCAACAAAATCATTCACTTTATATTTATAAAAACATTTTTTTTTATAAAATTCCTTGAAAATCAACTCTTTATTTCTTATTCTCGTAAAGCACTTTTCCAAAAATCTTTTATAGAACAGATTTTCAGGGTTTATTTTAACAAATTTCGTTCTCGCACGTACGGGAAAAATGCGGGGTGTTACACATCTCGGTTTGGAACTTGAAAAGTTTATGAATATGAGAACATGAGTTTTGAACTGTAATTATGTTTTGAAAAGTTAATGTTCTCATGTTCATACTTTACATGTTTAAAAAAAATGGCCCTAATTTTCACTACTTTGAGTTTAAGTTTCAAGTTGCCGAATCGGGGTGTTACAGAATGGTATCAGAGCAATGGTTAATCTAAGTAACCTTATGCATGGAATTACATACTCTGCTTTGTGTCTCTGTGTGTGCATTAGTAGTAAGATCGCGATAGATGAGAATAGGAACGCTAAGAGTACATGGATGTTTTTCTGGAATACGTTGGTTCTTGTCTATAGTGGAACGAGGAAACAGAGATTCGTGTAATCATGGACGTCGACGTGCGATTCGAATCTTCTTTTCTAAATTCATCTTTGATGTGAACCCTTCTGTTCGTGATGACTCTAAGCTCTGAGATTTTACTCTTCTTTTCATGATTGGAACTTTTCTTGTGAAAACCCTATGCGTGCCAAATTGCTTTGGCATAATATTTGAAAAAGCTTTTTCTGAAATTCTTAGACCCAGTTTTTGACAAAGCCTTGATCTTTGCTAAGCCCAAAACTTCTTTTCAGACAAATAGTTGTTCCTAAAAATTTTTGGTGAAAATATTTGGACCCTAACACCCTATCTCGGTCAAGCAGATAGTTCTAGAATAGAGAGTTAGTGTGAGGTGGTTATAGTATGGATGAAGGAAGTATGAGTCTTGGAAGAAGTAGGAGTCTTAGATGAGCGGTGAGTTGTGTAAAGTGGTTAGATCTAAAGAGTTTTGATGTCCGTAATGGTTTAGGTGGTGATAAGATAAGGAAGAAGTTGAGGTGATATTTAGAATTTTGAGGTCCTAAGTGTCTTGAGTTGAGTCGGAAAATGGTTAGATAAAAATAATAAGTGATGATATGGTAGAGTCCAAGTGATAAGATGACGGAATTTGAAGACAGAATCTTTAAGTGATTGACTCAAGGTTAGGTAAAAAGGTAGGATTTGATGTGGTAATGGATAATAGGTCTCATAGATGAGGAATTTTGATGGTTTAGAGTATAAGGAAAATTGTGGAAAGTGTAGAAAGGTTTAGAGTGTCTAAGTTATATGCTTAAGTGTTTAAGATAAGGAGTGAGATGGTGCATGTTTCTTGAGGATTAGTGGTTGATAGAGTAAAGGGAAGATGTAATAACGATTGTAGGAGTCTGATAAGGGCAAATATTTAGTGAGATATAAGACAATCAGAGTATAGAGTGGAGCTAAGTGATGGAAAAATTTTGTAAGATTGATCAAAAGTGGTGAAGGATAGGAGTATTTAGAGACTATGTTTGTGATGATAAATGTGGTATAGAGAGAAATGAGTCATCTAAGTTGGGGAGTAGATGGAAATGTGAAGTTTTTGAGGAATAGTTTGTTTAGGCTTGAATTGATGAGAAGAGTGTAATCTTGAAGTATAGTAGTGTCTTGACCCCAAACGGCCGTAACCATGTTGTTTCTGATTCCTATTTTGGTGCCTTTGAACCCATCAGTCCTTGTTGTCAATGAACCCGTGTTGTTTTTACCCCGCCATGTTTGTTATCGAAAGTCCTTTGCAAGTAATCCGTTCGATTCGCTCTTAAGAACGATGAGGAAACGATGTAAATTCGAAGATGCGATGATTGCGACAGATAGAGAGTAAAAGAATTTTGTCAAGAGGTTACGCGCCCGCCGATCAGACAGATTCTATACGGCATTTCTCGAGGACGAGAAATCTTCAAGTTGGGGAGAATGTAACACCCCGCATTTTTCCGTGCGTGCGTAAACGATTTCGTCTAAATAAACCTTGAAGTTTTGTGATAAAAGAGATTTTCAGAAAGGTATTTTATGGAGAAGGAAATGAAATGATGGTTTTCAAGGATTTTTATAAACCAAATGTTTTTATAAAGGAGAAGTGAATAATTTTGTTTATCTAATTTTATTTTTTTTTAGGAAATAAATTGTGGTTTTATTTAAAAGCAATTTTCATTTGAAATAAAGTTTTGGGTCTGTTAACTTTAAAAATTTGTAACTTTTTAACCGTAACTCGGATTTTCATAATCTTTATATCAAAACGATCGTCTCGAAAAGTAGATTTTGAAAATGTAATCTTAAGATTTTTCTGGGTGGTTTTACAAAAATTTATTTTCAGAATTATGAAATACGAATTTTGGAATTGGTGTTTTGAAGAAAATGAATTTATTGATTTGGCTTGAAAATTTTATGTGATATGTGTTTGATTGGATGTGTGTGTACTTTGTGATACATGAATTGATTGTATGAATGTAATTTGTTAGAATTAATTGCCTTGATGTGTGAATTGATGAATTTAGATAAATATGATTAAGAAAATAAAATGTAAATTGTATGTGTGTATGTATATGCTTCGGTGTGTAGGTGTATGTATGTACGTATATATGTGTATGTATGAGCTAGGAATTAGAAACTTGTAGACTGAGAAAATAGAAACCAAGTGAGCCATGAACCAAACTAAGTGAATAACCAAACCCTAACCAAAATCTAACTAATACTTAAACCTAGAATGACCCCTAAAACCTAGCCCATGTTGCCTTGTCCCCTCCATTTGATAAAATCCACCCATGCATCTTTTTGGAAACCCAAAACCGCCCCTCCATTTGTGTGTGACCAAAACCTAGACTTAAGGGCAAAAGAGGGATTCGTAAGTGGCTATATATGTGAGTGGCCTTAGTGCTTTTCACTTCACCCATTTTATTTCTTCATTTCACCAACACAAACACCATTTCTAAGAGACTCCTAAAACTCTTAGAGAGAAAATAAAGAAATAGAAAGTGAGAGAGAGAGAGAGGGAGCCGTGGGATATGGTGAAGAAGGAAGAAGAAGATCCAAGTCTAACCAAGCCTTTCCTATGTAGATCAAGAATAATAAGAGCTAGAGAACCAACCCTTTCATGGTAGGATTGAAGATCAAGATGAAGAGTTGTAATAGTTTAGTTTTATTTTTCTAGTTTGTAGATCTTTGTTCTTTCTTCTTGCATGTCTTATTTTATGGTTTTAAAGATGATTCTATATGTTGTTATTATTTGATCTTGGACTTTAAGGACTTAACATAATTTGTAATATGTTAGATTTGATGCTTTGTGTTTCGGTTGAGTTTTCTTAAAGGATCTAATAATTTTCTTCACTAAATCTTCAAAGATCTAAAGAAAAAAAAAACTAAGATTTTTATGAAACCTAAAATAAATCTCTTTGCATGTCTATTTTTCCTCCTCTAAACCGTGGACTATTTGTGTTTATTTGATGATTTGGTAAATAAATCCATGATCTAAACTTGTTTGTCTATAAAGTGTAATTTTTGGTTTGTGCATGTTAAATCTTTGTGCTAAAATTATGACCTATGTGTATTCCCATGAATGATTTCATGATTTAAAATTTAATTTGTGAAAAGGTCTAATTCTTTGGCTTTGTATGTTGAATCTTCTTGCTAGATCTTGATCTATGATGTGTTTTCATGGCTATGTGATGAATAAAAATATGATTTAAACTTAATTTGTAGAACGATTTAAGTATTTGGTCTTGCATGAAAAATTTGTGATGATCTTGATGTATGCTTATGATTATTTTTGTTAATAAATAAAAAGGTTCAAGTCTTCAATCTTGCGTGATATTTTTGTGATGATTCTAGTTGATCTAAGTGTGTGTGTGTGTGGTTATTCTTGTGTGAGGAATGAAAAATATTTATATCTTTAATTGCATGTTATTTTTCAAAAGAAAAGATTATGTTTCTTTTTATATATGATTCGGTTTTTAAAGAAACTAAGTCTTAAAAATGATTTTCAAGCACAAACATGATTTTCATTGAGTGTTTGATTGTGTGCATGAATTATTTTTAGGAGGCCATTCGGCCATGATTGGATTAAGCTAGGATCCATGCCTTTTGTTTTGAAAAGATGATGCATGTTTGTGTTAAGACTAGATCTAATAATTTAAAGTACATGCATGTCATTTTTAGGAATTTAAGATGTGATCTTGAATTTATTTTATGTGTGCTAAAATTGTTTGGAAAAGATTTTGTTATAATAAATGTTATTGCATGATGTTTTAAAAATGAGCTTTAAATAAAAATATGATTTGAATTGATTTTTATGTGTGTTGAAAAATGAAAACATTGTCTTTTGCATGTTGACTTTTAGCCATCCTAGGTATTAGGTGGGAGACTATGTTGTCCCTCATTTAGGTTGCATGCATCATGAGGTTAATTGAATTTGAGAGATTCTAAAAAGTGCATGCATGAAGTGATTAAACTTAAAGGAAAATATGTGTGATGATTTGTGATTTTAATTGTTATTTTGATTTTGTTTTGAAAATGAATTGAAAATTGTTGATTTTTCATACTGTCTGCTCACGGTTTTTAACTAAAAGAAAGAAAATAATTTCATGCTTTATGTCTTTGAGTGTGCACTGAATTCTTGCCATATTATACATGTGGAATTCGGTCAATGCATGTTAAAATGGTTAAAGAGTTTTCCTCATAAAATGACAATGATGATGACTATGTTCTAGGTGCTGTGTGTAAATAAAAGTGTTGTGTGCCCTCTTTAAATCTCTTGATTTTAGAAATGAAATTGAATAAGTTCATTTGAGTATATGAAAAGATTTTTGTAATGCTAATCTAATGGTCTCTAGTTTTAAGGTTTATGTCTGATTAGAAAAACATTATTAAGCATGTGTGATTCGGTTTGTTGAAGTAATTAAAAGAATTAAGTTAAATTATTTTCTTAAGAATAATTGGATTAATTTATTAAGATTATAATTTAATTAATGATTTTAAATAATTAAAAATGTGGCCTTCTGTTTGTAAAGTCTGTGAATGATTTGTATGCTTTGAAATTTGAATGTGATTGCTCCTCATGCTAATTGAATGTGTTTGTTTTAAATTCTGGTTGTGAGAATTATTTGTGAAAGATGTTTATTTAAAAAGTATGATTTAAATAACTTAAATTGATTTAAAAATTTTAAAGAACCTTCTTTGATCCGTGTTTGATGATGTTGTGAAGTTTAGAAATTAAATACATTAATTTGATTGACTTTGAAGTTTTACCTTCTTGAATTTTTGCTATTTGATTTAATAAAGATTTTTAAAGAGTTGTTTTTCATTCAATGCTTAAAGAAAGTAACCTTTTCAACCAAAGTGTTTTTAATTAAGATAAATGGATTTTATTTGATAAAGAGATTGTTTTCAAAGTTTTCCTGAAAACCTTTTTATTTGATTTGGATTTGAAATCTTTGAATCTTGGCAATGTACTTTTAAAAAAAAGAATTATTTCAAAGTGTTTTAAAACGAATTAAGAATTTACGTAAATCATTTCTAACGCACGGGGAAAAATGTCTAGTTCGGGTGTCGGACGCAAAGGAAACATGGCAAGGTTAGCGACTGGAAATCTTGGAAAGTTTTTGGATGTGTCGTCATCCAGGTGAGTGAGAGTGGTGTGGTCCCGTAACGTGTTGCTCACAATCCGAATAGAAGGATTGTGAGAGTACTGCGAATTAGGCGATACAAATATGTGTGTTAGATGTTCTGTTTGCATACTAAATGTTCATTTGCTATGCATCATTAGATGTTTACTTGTTGTGCATACTTTATTCTGTTTAGACATTGTTTAATTTGTCTGGATAGCGAAATAATGATGATGGAATTGTGGAAGTACTAAGATAGAAAGGAAAAGAGAAAAGAGAAATAAACACAAAACATGAGAAATAATTGAGAAAGAAATAAGTGATGAGTTGAGAATGATGAGAAAGTATGAGCTAGAATGATGATTGAGAAAGAGATGAAATGCGATGCGAATGAAACTGTGAAAGATATACAGAGTTGAGATTTGAAAGAGAACGTGGTTGTGAAAGTGTGATATGGTTGAATGGAGATGTGATTTCTCATTCATGTTTTTGGAAAGAAGCTTAATGTTGAGTTGAGCTTGCTCCTCCATTAACACTCATCCAAAAATATGATTTTTTTTTTAAAAAAAACGGTTTTGAAAAGAGATTTTTGAAAAGATATTTTGAGAAAGACGAGGAAAAGAGACTGATGATGTTGATGAGGAATATGTTGAGAATGAGCTTATGAGAATCATGGTGATAAGATGAGAATTTTGATGTTGAGGCCAAGGGCCATTGAGATTTAGGGGGAATGGATTGCGTTTAGTGGTCGGGCTTCGTTGAAGGGATGCACCAAGGACGAGCCGACTGCTAGGATTAAACCGCTAATTAAAACGTAAAACTTTAAAAGACTTTAAAAGACATTTATATACGCGGTGAGATATGAGTATCATATCGAAGTAGTGGAGAGGAAGGTACCCCGGATATCAGGGATATTCGGGTTGTGAATGCAATAGGGTAAGCTAGGGCGGTAAAACGCCATGAGGCTTTGAGTACTATTCTGGGCGAAATGAATCCCACATGTGGCATACTGACGTGGTAGGGACTGGGTCTAATGCCGTGGTATGTTCTGCACCCGGGACCGGAATAGTGTTGTCACCCCTATGACATTTCAGGAACAGTGAGAGGGACTGGAACGGGGCATTTGTGATTGCCGCTGAGAGCGTGCCTGTTTATATGATATGATTTGAGGCTGAGTCCTCCTGGTCTGGGACCATTTGTTTGTGTGACAGCTGTCGTGCCCGCGTGGTAAAGGTCCTGTACTCCTGTTTGCTTCCGACTAGGTTGGGTGGTTGACCGAGGAGAAGTAGACGTGTGTGAGCTCAATGATGTTTCCCCCTCATCATTGATGCTAACCGAAACAATAAAACTTAAAAGACAAAGAGATTTTCAAAGAAAAGTATATCAAAGCTTTAAGCATCGAATAAGATTTATAAGATGAGAGAATTCTTGGGAATAAGTAGTAAGTGTGGAAATCATGAGGAAAGAAGGATTGAGAACAATTGTGAAAGCTCAGGAGAAAGATTCTGGGAATGGGATGATAAGAAATTGAGTAAAGCATTTGTGTTTATGACGACGATGGTGATGACTTTACTACTGTTGTGAATCATGCTATGTACATAACATGCTAGATGCATTTATGTTGATGATGATTGCATTCTTTAGTATGTTGTTTTAGTTATATTGCTATGTATATCATCTGTCTCTTTCTACTTCGAATCTACTTTGAGACCACAAGGTCAACCCGTTAGTGTTCGGAACACTGACTCTCTCCTACCTTGTTGTCGTATCGGCAACCGCTGATATTGCAACGGGTAGATGGCGCAGCGGAAGCGTGGTGGGCTTCATCAACCAAAGTTTGGAGTTAGACAACAAGTATTAGGAAGCATGACTAGACGCTAGGAATTCTCCTGGCGGAATGTATACCATGGTAAGTTCTTAGTTACCTAGCTCTACCATACTGTACCCCGGAAAGAGGTTTTATTTAACACTTATGTTTTGTAAACAAGTAAACTGGGCTATGTTTTGAATGATGTTTCGAAAACTAGTTTCAAAGTGCGGTGTCTTGTGACATCTCGGTTTGGAACTTGAAAAGTTTATGAATATGAGAACATGAGTTTTGAACTATAATTATGTTTTGAAAAGTTAAATGTTCTCATGTTCATACTTTACATGTTTAAAAAAAAATGGCCCTAATTTTCACTACTTTGAGTTTAAGTTTCAAGTTGCCGAATCGGGGTGTTACAATAATTATGGCACTCCTAATTCCACTATTTGGACTAATGAATCTTAAATAGGTTTGGTAAAGCTACGGTTTGATAAGGGTTCACGAAGAAAAGGTTCGAATTTTAACGATACTAACTGTTTTGTTGAAGCGATCCAACAAACACGAGAATTCAGAGATGACATCCTATGTCTTTTAAAGGCATTAACTATCCTCGTACAAAAAGCACACAAACTTAAGTCTAACGGGCACTAATGGAATATCATAGGGTATGGGGTCTTAGTCTTGAAATCTATTCACTGCCTACTCCTTCAAGCTACAGAACCAGCAGGTTCCTTAGACTAACACAGTCGATACTAAGCCACAAACAAAATCTTACATCCTATAAAGACGAGAACTTAATCCTAGGTTCCTATCCTTACACTAGCAAACACACAGAGTCACACAAACAAAGCATGTAAGCCCACGCTTAAGGCCACTAAGGATTACCATTGCTCTGATACCATTCTGTAACAGCCTGATTTTCGTAACTAAAAAATAACCAGCTTTTATCCATTTATGTTGCAAAAATGAGGCCAGATTTTTTTTTATAAGACAATGTTGGAGTGTTTGAAAATGTTATTGTAAAGTCATTGATGATCTTCAACACCCTCTTTCGAAAACCGAGTTGTTACCAAAAAAATCTGTTTTCATAAAAACTGTCGTTTTCACCGAAGATCTTGGTTCCAACTCATCTTGATCGTTTTCAAAAAACTTCACATGAATTAACTTCGCATGAAAATATATTTCACAAATCAAATTGAAGCTTAGCTCAATTACATAATGGCTCATGGCATCGGTAATCCTTAACTCAACACTCACCATAATCTAAACCAGCTACACTATTATTAAACTATCCTATTGAAGACGATCGGGTGAAGTTCCTCCTTCCTCTCGCGTCCTCTCCTCGCTCTCGAAGATGATGTTCTTCTTGTTGTGTTTCCCTCCTTGCTAATAGACTCCGGCTCCGCTCCATTGAGAGTGGTGGAGTTCCTCCGAGCCTCATACCGAAGCTTCTCTTTGTGGTTCCTGTAGCCTCGTACGGTGACTTGTCCCAGGTGCGGCTCCAGGTTAGCTCCACTGAGTAGATGTTCTGGATCGGAAATCACGATCTGGGAATAGCCGATCCATACCCATCCATATGAGGTACGCTTCCATCCTCTTCCATACTTACTCCATGTGGTGACCTCCATGCCATACTCCATCTGCCCGTTGAGATACCAGCAGCACCGATATGCCAACGAACAGGAGAGAGTAAGCGATCCGAACGACGCATCGTCGACGGTGTGGGATTACGATAGGCGAGATAATGGGACCATACAAACATACCATACAACATACAAGCACACAACAATCAAGTATATTATCATCATCTTTGTTATCGCCTAATATTAGCTTGCCAACTTACTTTTACTTATTATGAATCTTCTTTCTTCCTCTTATTTATTTCCTTTTCATAACTATGTTTCCCCTTTCCATTCAGTCTTATCACTTTACAATCTTCAAGGCTTTGGGGAGTTATAACATATCATCAAAGTATTCATTTCGTTCTCGGCTATCACTCACGTCTACATCTCCTCGGTCATCCACCCAACCTAGTCGGAAGCAAACAAGAGTACAGGACCTTTACCGTGTGGGCACGAAAGCTGTCTCACAACAAATGGTCCCAGACCAGGAGGACTACATCTTCAATCAAATCATATCAATTCATAAATATATTCAAGGCACACTGTCTCACAGTGGCAATCAAGATGCCCCACTCCAGTCCCTCTCACTGTTCTAGATTTGCAATCTAGGGGGCGACAGTATATTTCTAGTGGGCCCGCAGAACTTACCACGGCATTGGACCCAGTCCCTACCACGTTCATATGCCACCTGTGGAGTTCGCTCTGCCTAGAAACATACTCTAGACTTCTTGACGTTTCACCGTCATCGTCCTCCCCTAATGCAATCTCCTCCTAAGTATCCGCAGATACTTATGGTTTCTTCCTCTCCACTACTTCGCACTCTCATACCTCACCACGTGTGTCTTTTAAAGTCTTTTATCTTTTTAATTATCCTAATGGTCGGCCCATCCTTCGTGCATCCCTTCAATGAGTCACGACCGCTAACATGGCACAATCTTTCTCTCATCAATTCTCACATAGCACAGAGCTGGGATCACCTCAATAAAATCATATCTCAATTTCCAAATCCTTCTTAACATTCTCAACCTTTCTGAATCATTTCATTTCACACTTTCATTTTAAAATCTTTTCTCCAAACAATCTTTCAAAAACCTTTCTCAAAATACCATTGTATAAACTTTCACCAAAATCTCATTTCGTGAATTTCCTTTAAAAAATCTTGTTTCACAAAGTTTCTAAAAATTTCCTTTCAAAACCTTTCACAAAATTTCCTTTTAAAAACTTTTTCGAAAATACTTTTTATAGTCTTTCTCAAAAATTCTTTTCAAAAACCTTTTTCAAAAATTTCTTTTCACGAATCTTTTTCAAAAATTTCCTTTCACAATTCTTTTGCAAAGATCTCTTTTTACAATTCTTTTTCAAAAATCACTTTTCAAAAATCCTTTCAAAAATCTCCTTTTCACAAATCTTTTCAGAAATCTCTTTTCAAAAATCTTTTCAAAACATTTCTTTTCACAACCTTTTCAAAATTCTCTTTTCTAAAACATTTTTCAAAAATCATATTTTTGCTGAGTGCTAATGGAGGAGCAAGCTCAACTCAACATTAGTTCCCAGTCTAAAATAAAAACAAAGGAGCCCAGCTCCACTCAATTCACCTCTTGTTCCAACAATCAACATCATTCTCCCCCAGCTCTGGCTCGTTCTTAACATTATCATTCATCCTTTCCCCAATCTCAAGTCTTAATCTCTTTTCTAATCAATCTCTATTCCTTCACCATTATTCCATTATCATTATATCTTTATTTCCATCGACTTACTTACCTCACTTTATTTTCAGGACATAACAGACGTCCATCAGCCGTTTATTCAATTTAATCCACATCATTAGGCATAATTAAATAAATAATAAAAGCATGCTATCAACATACACACATCACACAATAACAATGTGGTCTTTGTCTTCTTCGTATAAGTGGCCACACAAGACAAACAATTGCCACTATACTACTGACTCAGAACCACTAAGTTCCGATCTTTGAGCTGATACGGAACGTCCTAATATATCACCTAACTACCACGGTGTCTTAGGAAAGCTTCTATCTCACCTGTGGTCCACCGATTAAATGCGTACCGTCTCCTCTGATCCTTTTGCTGCCGGCTGCCACAATCCCTCGTCTTTCAAATTCCTCGTACTAAATGAAATACGGTCGCGTTATTAACTTGTATTAAGAAAATCTTTCTTAGTTTTCAAAACATTTTTCGTTCCCCGTCGGGAGACTTAAAACATAATCGTTTCCTCTTAAACAACTCTAATATTTTCTAATACCTTAAGTACTTTCAAAAAGATCATTTTGAAAACATTTAGTAAAGTAATTTAAGTCATTTGTTTTAGTTGCTGGTCCGTTTTGGACAGCACCTAAATCAACTTCGAAAACACCGAAAAATTCGCCGTTTTCAATCCAGCTTTTCTTAAATAAATTCTTATTTAAAACTTTACTTTTAAATCACTTGTATTTACTTTTTAAAATCAAGAAACAAGTTCAAACAAATCTGGACAGCAAAGGATTATTTTACAAAAATCACTTTGATAAAAACCCGAAAACATCGTAAAAACACTCTTAGTTTTAAATAACTCTTTTATTCAAAATTAACAGTTTAAAACTCAAGTTTTAACCATAAAACAAACTTTGGGCAGCCATAAACACAATTTAAAAATCTCAAATAAACCAAATGGAATTTTCTTAAAACGAATTTAGTTCAAACCATTTACACACTCAATGTTTTTCTCAAACATAAACTAACATACAACCACAACCACACTTAAATGAATTAAGTCATTCAAGGAGTTCATTAATCATTTAATTTAATTATTCAAGCAAAACACTTAGACATTCACATGTTCACGAAGATATAAACCAAGCACAACTACTCAATGCAATTTAATTTCCTAAACTATTTACACTACATGACCGAATGGAGTCTAAGAAAACAAGTCAAGAATTACAATGGTAAAACACACAAATCAGCTAGGTTCTTTTTAAGCACTTAATTTCTATTTTCTTTTTCATGAAACAAGGTTATTTACTCTTCCCTTAACTCCTAACCGAATACACACATATACCCAATTAAACACAAAACTTTTCTAAAATCATTTAATTTGTTTATGTCCTTTATTTTTAATTACAACTAAATAAAATTTAAATATTCACAACAAAATATTAAACACATTACTTTAACAATAATTTTCAAGACATACTCATTACTCTAAGTCAATTCATGAGAAAAAGAATCCTAGTCTACTTATCAACCTAGGCCGAATCCTACTTTGACAAAACAAGGTTCTTGATTCACTTTTTCAACATGCAAAAACACAAGCTTCCTTAAGTCAAGAAGGAATTAACATGCATGAGTCTTTCTTCATAGCAACAAAACATAATTTCCTAGTTCTAGACTTAGACCAAATGCACATAAAACACAAATCATTTTTCAAAAGTTTTTCTCCCTTGATTCTTTGTCAAACCGAAATGATTTCTAAGAAAGATCAAATCCTTTTTCGCTTAAAAATAACATGCATGCACCTAAGTATCATAGATCAAGTCATGAAATCAAGCATAATGGCACAAATCAAAGATGAAAATCATATTGAGGAGAAGAGACCAAAACCGAGACATACATGAATGGAAGATTAAATCTTTTTTTTAAAAACCACACGTATGACTCAAGATCAAAACTTTTTCAAAAGTCAAGACATAGATTGAGTCTTTTAGAGATCAAACCCAAAAATCAAAGTTTCATCAAACCCAAATCGAAATCAAGCATTTCAACAATTCAAATTAACTTCTCTAAACATAAGACTAACATGCAATCACTTAGATCAAATTAAAAAGCATTAAGATCCATAGATCTAGTCAAGGCCGAATCACTTGGCTCTTGATCTAGGGTTTTATAAGCTTATTTACCATTAGAGATTAAGATCAAAGTTTATTTAACACATGCATGAATTCAAATCATCAAGATTATTATCAAATCAACATGCAACACCAAGGATCTCAATATCATTATTAAACAAGTTTAGGTCATGCCTTCCTTTATCAAATAACTTATAAACACTTCTTGAATCATGGTTTTAAGCAAGAAATCAAACATGCAAAAAGACTTTACTTGAGGTCTACAAAATTTCCTTTTAAATCTTTAGATCTAGGAGGGTTAACTTGAAAAACTTTGAGATCTTTCATGAAAAAATTAATTGAGTTATGAAGTCCGTTGATTAGAGATTTACGAGATACTTTTAATCTTAAAAGTCCAAGATCAACATAAACCAAACTTTAGAAAATCAACGTACAAAGAAGAAAATAAGAAAATTACATGATCAAAGAAAACTAAGTTATTACAATTTCCTATGTGACTTCGAGCTACCCACCAAAGAAAGGATTGATCTCCTAGCTTCTAGAGCCTTGGAGCTTCATGGAAAGACTTGAGTTTTGGACTTGGTTTCTTCTTCTTCCTCTCCCTAGCTCACGGCCTCTTTCTTTTCTTTGTGGGTGTTGAGAGCTTGATTTTGCTCTTCAACAAATGTGTTTGAGAAGTGAAGGAAAGTGAAAGAAATGAATGGGAAAAATGGGTGGAATAAACTAAAGACTATGGCTTATATAGGCAACTTACTACTCCCTCTTTTACCCTTGTAATTTCGGCCTTAAGTGGTTAAATGGGAGGGGCAACTTTGGCAACTCAATTTGTTGCATGGGTGGAGGTTATCAAGTTTAAGGGGACAATGTAGGGTGGATTAGGGTGCTAGGGGTCATCTTTAGGTTCAATGGCTTGTTGGCAACTCTTTAGAGCTTTCACTAACTTAGTTATGTCATGGTTAGGATTTAGTTCATTTGGTTTCTTGTCCAATACTTAGAAAATTCTAGGCTTGCATACACATACCCATACATACGGCACACACACACACACACATATATATACACTTTCAGGCACATACACTTATCATACCATCACACACATTCATGCACATATCATCATACTCTTTTACTAATTAAATTTTCATTTAAGTATACATACACATGGTCATGCATAAAAATAATTCTTTTCCATCATAAAATGACTCATACAAAAATCACAAATATGAAAATATCAAACACATAAACTCTTCCAAAAACTCAATTTCTAAACTTTTTAACATTATTTCAAGAGATCAGTTCGCTAAAGCCACTCTTTACATTGAAAACGTTAATTAGGAAATTTATTTAAGAAAATATTCTTTTAAAACACCTTTTCAAAAATATAATTCTCTTTAGTATTTTTAAATTAATATGAGGAATTTGTGGGGTGTTACATTAGTGGTCCGGTCTGGGACCGCGAGACTGGTCGGACCGGACCGTGAGACTGTGGTCCGGTCCGGTCTGAAAATTTTTGGACCGTTATGCTTTGGTCCGGTCCACGGTCTCACAATTTTTGGGACCGCGAAGACCGGACCGGACCGATAGTTGAAAAAATTAAACACGTGAAGCCTTCAGTCCTTCACAGTTCAGTTTTCACACACTTCACAGAAACACAATCACCAGAGCATACCCTAATTTCAAACTCTCTCTCCCTCACACAACCCCAAGAAGCCGCACCGCCGCCGCCGCGGCTTCCATCTATCTTCCCTCCGTTCTCAACCTCTCTCTCCCTCAGTTACTCTGTTCTCGACTTCTCTCCCTCGTTTCAATCACTCGAAGTCCACTGCTAAGCCCACCGCGACCTCACTTGCCACCGCGACCATCCACCGCGACGCCAGTGTTCTCCGCTCTCCACCGCGGGCGTCGAAGTCGTCGTTCCACTCGTCGTCGAAGTCCACCGCCGAGCCATCTAAGTCCACCGTCGTCGCCTTCCACTGCAAGAAAAAACCAAAATAGCGACGGATTTTAGCGAGGGCAAATTTCCGTCGCTAATCGGTCACTAATTAGCGAGGGACATGCGAGGGTTTAGCGAGAAAAAGTGAATTCCCTCGCAAAGAGATGAACGCTCGAAAAAAATAGATGAGAAATCATTTTGCGACGGATTTGCGACAAATTAGCGAGAGATTATTTTAAGCAATTTTGGCGAGGGACATTTTCCTCGCAAATCCGTCGGTAGATAGTTTGCGAGGGCATGTTTCCGTCGCAAGCCGGTCGCACGAATTCCTTTAAACAACATTTGCGACGGAATTGCGACAAATTAGCGAGAGATTATTTTAAGCAATTTTGGCGAGGGACATTTTCCTCGCAAATCCGTCGCTAGACAGTTTGCGAGGGCATGTTTCCGTCGCAAACCGGTCGCACGAATTCCTTTAAAAAAACATTTGCGAGGGAATTAAGACCAATTAGCGAGAGATTATTTTAAGCAATTTTGGCAAGGGACATTTTCCTCGCAAATCTGTCGCTAGATAGTTTACGAGGGCATGTTTCCGTCGCAAGCCAGTCGCCGCGAATTCCTTTAAACAACATTTGCGACGGATTTGCGACAAATTAGCGAGAGATTATTTTAAGCAATTTTGGCGAGGGACATTTTCCTCGCAAATCCGTCGCTAGGTAGTTTGCGAGGGCATGTTTCCATCGCAAGCCGGTCGCCACGAATTCCTTTAAACTTCCAGATTGTTGGCGAGGGAATAGTTTCCTCGCAAAGTCGTCGCTATGAACACATTTTTAAAACAATGAAGTTTGTGAGGGCATATTTCTCTCACAAATCCGTCGCCACAAATTCCTTTATACTATCAAATCGTTTGCAAGGGCATATTTTCCTCGCAAAGCTGTCGCTACGAATACATTTGTAAAACGATAAAGTTTGCGAGGGCATGTTTCTCTCGCAAATCCGTCGCCACAAATTCCTTTATGCTATCAAATCGTTTGTGAGGAATATTTTCCTCGCAAATCCGTCGCTAGGTATGCATTTTAATGAAATAAAGTTTGCGAGGACATCTTTCTCTCGCAAATCCGTTGCCACAAATTCCTTTATGTAGTCAAATTGTTGGCGAGGGAATAATTTCCTCGCAAAGCCGTCGCTACGAATACATTTATAAGACAATAAAGTTGGCGAGAGCATGTTTCTCTCGCAAATCCGTAGCCACAAATTCCTTTATGCTGTCAAATTGTTTGCGATGGAATATTTTTCTCGCAAATCCGTCGCTAGGTATGCATTTTAATGAAATAAATATTAATTTTTTAATATTTGTTGTTTCTTGGTGTGTGTACATATATATATTTGCACCCTAAATCATAAGTATAATATCTCTGCCCAAATTAAATTCATAATAACATGATTACTTTCACAAATTAAACTCTAACCACTGTCACCATTGGGAATAATTAACTTTAACCTAAACCCTACCGTAACCATTTTGTCCCCAACATCCACCACCATGTCCACTGTTCACCACCACCCGACGACTAATGCAACTTCGTTAACCACCAAAACCACGTCCTCCGTTCTGACCATTGCCATAATAACAAACCTGGTTGAATCCAAAATAAGTAGGAAGCAGTAAGCTAAAACGAGTTGATCCAAATTAAACTGGTAAAACTGGTTCCGGTTCAACCAGTATATATACACACACACACACACACATACATGAGATAACTTGAGAGCAGAAATACAAAACTCAAGACACTAAGAATTGTGCATAAATGCAAAAACAAAGAGAGACAAAAAAGAAAGACGCAGAGGAGCAAAAGGAAACCCTAATCATGTGTAAGTTCACCAAAGGAGCTTGTTTCAATGAAGATGCATGGTGCCATTAGCCGAAACAAAGGAAAATGATGGTTTTATACTGTAATCCTTTCTTATTTTCTATACTTTGATGTCATTACTACAAAAATTGTTATTTAAGGCTTTTCTTATTTTAAAACCTAACTCAATATAAAAAAAAACCTAACCCTAGAATACACTAAGTCTAAAGTTACCTAAGTTTTTGGGCCTTGGACCCCGTTTATCATTAAAAAAAATCGGCCTATACTCCTTCTTCTTCCTTCATTCCATTCTTCCTTCATTCCATGAAACCCTATTCTTCTTTCTTCTTGAGTCTTTGTCGGTGCCACCTTCCCCTATACTCCTTCTTCTTCCTTCATTCCATTCTCTCTCGTTTCTCCCTCTTCCTTGTCCTCGTGGCTGAGCCGCCACCCACCTTCATTAAAATTGGCCACTCCTTTTCCTCTTTCTCTTGCTCGTCGTTCCTTTCTCTTGCGGGCTCCCTCCACTATTTCTCATTCTCGCGAGCCTTCTCTCTCGGGGGACCACTCACGAGCCTTCTCTTTCTTATATTGATAAAAATGGTTAATTTTTTAGATAATGTAATATAAAATTACAAATCATAAATTAAGCATTTTCCAAACAAATCAAGCATCTTCCTATTTCTTCTTTATAAAAGAATATAATAAAAGAAATACATCAAAATGCACCGTAGCTCGGCATTTTCCAAACAAATCAAGCATCTTCCTATTTCTTCTTTATACATTTTCTAAATTTATATATTTTAAAAAACAATTCTATTAAGTCAATACTGTTTAGAATCTCAATAACAATTGTAAGGGTTGCTTTGAAAAAAATATATTACATACTTACATTTTCAATACTACTAATATTCTTAATACTCTTTCTTGATGAATGTGAATTTTCCTAAAATTTAGTTTTTAGAGATATATGTTGGCTCAATGCTTGTCTTCTTTCTCTGTTTAATTTATATTTCATCTGTCACATTATTTTGGTAATAAAATGTAGTTTTTTCTCTAAAATTAAAATAAAAATAATTAATGAATTTTTTAAAAAAATAAAAAAAATTAGACTTTCTAACTAGGTCAATAAGTGACCGATTTTAAAAATTACAATAATTAGACTTTTTAAGTCGGTCGTTTGGTGACCTAGTTAAAAAGTCCTTCCCAAAACTAGATTTATGCGCGCACATACAGTAGTAGTGCCAAAACCATAAAGTTTCTACTCTTCTCTTCCCTAAAACAAAACCCATTGTTTCTGCGTTCTTCTTCCTCTCCTACCGCCGCCGTCTCTTCTCACCACAGTTCTCTCTCCGGTTCATCTTCCCTCTTCCGCCGCCGCAGTTCCCTCTGGTTCATCTTCTTCTTCGTTCGTCTTCTCCTCGCGCCGTTCTTCTTCTTCGTTCGTCTTCTCCTTGCGATTTTGACGGCTCACTCACTCCCTCTGTTTTTCATTTTGGTGCTTTCCCTTACTCACGACGGCTCACTCTACCACCGCTCACCTCTCCGCCACTCACTCCCAGCGCGACTCACCATCACCGCTCATTATGACCAGGTTCTTACCTCACCGCTCTCCCCTCTTTACTTTGGCATTCTTCCCACACTCAGATTAGGTGTTCAAATTAGGGTTCCTATTTTATGATTTGTGTTGAAATTAGGGGTTTATGTTTACCTAATTTTATTAATTTTAATTAGCTAAGTTTGCTGATTTTTATTGATTTTAATTAGCTCATTGAGATTAGGTGGTTTATTGATTTTTGCTAAGTTTTTTGGTTGGTATTTACCAAAAAGGCTCTATATGGCTCTTTCTTCTTTGGATTCATTTTGTAACTCTTTGTTGATTATACCTTACAAGTTGTAATCAGTGACAAATTGTTTTTTGTTGGGTTTTTAGGTTTGGTCTGATTGCAATAGTTTTTTGTTGGGTTTTGATTTTTTGCATAAGGTTTGGTTTTTGCTTCTTAAGGTTTTTGACATGGGATTCAGCTTGTTTGATTAGAGGCTCTGTTAAGAATGGTGTTTTAAGTTTTGTGTTTCTTTGAGGTTTACTTGTTTTATAATCCCTTGTTCTGAACGTGATTTGTGTCATGGTTGTTAAGTTAGCCACACAATTATTCTCAAATACTAGCAATATCTTTGTTAATGGAACAATTTCAGAAAACTAATAGAGATATTTTTGTAGGTATTTAATTAAATATTGTGTACTTGCCTTCACTATGCATTTGGCATTGTGTACTATGCACATAATTCTGCTCTCGGCTAAAGAGAGTGCTTTGTTAGATGCTACCTCCATTATTTCCTTTTCCTCCATTTTGGCAACAGTATTAGGATCAAATCCAGCAAAAACTTCTCTGCGGTCAAACATTGAGTAAAACTGTATTAATTTAATTACAAAAGAAATTGGATGCATACAACTATTACTTTGCACACGTACACAATAATGTTACCTTAGCGTTTCCTTTCTTTTTAGAATTTCTGTCCAATTTTAATCCATGAGCAGTCCAGACATTGCGAGCAGCTCAAACAATTTGCTATTTCATGATTAAACAAATGGCATCAATGCATTTAGTATGTATTGAGTTCAATGGGTGTCCACTAACAGTGTAAATTATTATTATTATTTTTTACACTGTCTGATCTAACCCATTTTCTCTTATCTATTTTAATAAATGTGATTTTCTTTGAAAGGAATTCTTTGAACATTGCCGCATCAGAGTTATAAGGAATTCCAATAACATAATATTTTGTGTTACTCCAAATCACTTCTAAATCATTTTTGAGTTTTAGTTTGTAAAAGTTTGGTAAAGAATGTCTTTTCTTGGTGTATTTGCCTCACTGTTAATCTGATTTCTGGAAAATCTGGTCTGCATTTTTTTTAAAGTATTTTAAAGTGCAAGTCTCTGCCTCACAACTACTGACATATGCATTGCATGGTTTATGCTCTCTGTGAGATACATATGTGTCTGTCAGAAGTTGTGCTTACTCTTTTACTGTCACCAAGGTTTATCAGTCTAGTTTTTGATGACGTAAGAATAAGGGGTTTAACAACCGTACAAATGTGTGATTTTGATATATTGAATTGGAAGGTTTTAGGTTAAGGAAGAAGAAAGAGAGGATAGAGAATCAAAATAATATAACAATGATATTAATTTGATATTACTTAAAGTTATTCAAAAGTACAAAGGATTGGTCCTATTTATAGGCCAATAGCAAAAGACAAATAGAATCCTAATATAATTACTCATAATGACATAATTGATCCTAACTTGATTACCTATAATGATAGAATCAATCACAATCATTTCCATGATATGTAAAATATTACTTAGATCTTTCTAGATATTTTAACACTCTCCCTCAAGCTAAAGCTTACTAAGCTTAAGCTTGTTACATGATATTATAGAAATATTTTCCTTGGCACCCAAAATATTTGAATTTGAAATTAAGGTTGGCATCTAGGAGATAGACGGGGCTGCTGTGAGTCATTACCAATACAAGTCACCATCGGAATGATTGTCGACGGGAAAACGAGTCCTTACTAATATATGATTTATCAATGGGAGATTAGGCACCATTGGAATGACCATCGGAGGGAAGAGAAAGCACCACTAATATGATTCATCAGCGGGTGAGAAGGCGCCACCGAAATGATCGTCGGTGGGAATAGCCACTGGCATGATCCATTAGTGGGATAGGAAGCACCACCGGAATGAGCATCAATGGTAATAGCCATGATATGATCATATATGATCAATTAGTAGGAGAAGAATAGCGTGACTGATAGTGGAAAGAAGAAGCAAGCACTAGAGCAGAGCCAAACATCATGAGATCCAAAAGATTTGGGTAAGTCAAGGTGACAACACAATGGTCTTGTGAGGGATGTGAGAACATATACGGATAGAGAAGGCTTAGGGGAGCAAGAAGATGAAGTAGCAGCTGGAACAATGGCTTGAACAACGGCTGATGGTAGTAAACGTCATAAGAAAGTGGAGACAAGAATGCCGAGAGGATGCCACGGCAAAGGTGATGAGTTGACAAATCGGAGTTCCAGATTTTTCGAGAACTCAGCAGCGGAATAGTGACAGGACAAGTCATGGAGGATGATACCGCTCTGATACCATATTGAATTGGAAGGTTTTAGGTTAAGGAAGAAGAAAGAGAGGATAGAGAATCAAAATAATATAACAATGATATTAATTTGATATTACTTAAAGTTATTCAAAAGTACAAAGGATTGGTCCTATTTATAGGCCAATAGCAAAAGACAAATAGAATCCTAATATAATTACTCATAATGACATAATTGATCCTAACTTGATTACCTATAATGATAGAATCAATCACAATCATTTCCATGATATGTAAAATATTACTTAGATCTTTCTAGATATTTTAACATGATAAACACAGTTTTGATCTCTGTTTAAGCTTCTAGTAATAGATTGATTTAATAGTTTTGATCTCTGTTTATACAGTTATACTCCTCTACTAACTAACTATTCCTGTTCTAACTACCCTTCTATCCGAACTGCAACAAATGAAATGATCGTGCAGAAAATATCAGATATTAACATAATGAAGAGGTTAGGTTACCATAGATATGAAAAATTAGAATAAAGGGGATCTTGAAACCTGTTTGTAGCAAGCATATCCTGAATAAAAAAAAATCAAAACAAAGGGGATCTCCAAACCCGTTTGCTGCAATAAATTAAAAGGGAAAGATGGAATATTTGAATAACATATTAAAGACATATGCAGAACTGCGGAGAGTGGTGATTTAGAATCTGTTCTAGCTTCTATTAAAGGGTTTGGTAAGTAATAGAAGAGAAGTAGAGAAGAAAGTTGAAAGGCTTTTATTAAAAAAAAAACCATGAACACCCTTAGTTACGATATCTACATGACACCATATTAACATTGATTTAACATGGAAATTTCAACTTATATGCACTGCGTGACTCCAGCATCTAGTAATATGGAGGAAACTCATAATACCTTGAAGTTTGCTAGCAGAGCAAAGCAAGTAGAAATATATGCCTCACATAATAAGGTCCACTCTAGAATTACTAATTAGCCACATACTTGTTTGTGTATTAGTTCCATGCACTTGAGGATGTTCCTGATTCACTCTTGAATTATTTCTGAAAACAGATTATTGACGAAAAGTCTCTAATTAAGAAATACCAGAGAGAAATTTCAGTACTCAGACAAGAACTTGATCAACTTAAAAAGGGAATGCTAGTTGGTGTCAGCCATGAAGAAATAATGAGCTCAAAGAAAAAGGTTTTTATCCCTCCCCTGGATTATTTTTGATATTTTCATTTTCGTTTATACTCAGGTTCTTGTAATTGTGTAAATGAGATCTGTTTCTCATTCTGCTGTTGTATGAGTAGTTGGAAGAAGGTCAAGTGAAAATGCAATCTAGATTGGAAGAAGAGGAGGATGCGAAGGTTGCTCTTATGAGTAGGATCCAAAGCCAACAAAATTTATGCTGCTGAGAGCTAGGCTCTGTTGAACTTCTTGGTAGTGAGTTGGTTTCTTCTAATGCTGAGTTAGTTCTTAAACCTGAGATTTTGTGTAATTTATATTAGATTCATAAATCACTCGAGGGCCTCCCCCAGCCCCCTGGAGAGCTCATGACTTTGTGTTGAGTTGGTTCTTTGCAATATATCAGAGCGTTCATGATTAATTGGTCAAGTGTTTCCTCCTTGCTTGACCATTCTTCATAATCAAATTAAATTTCAGCACAAGTTAAAGTAGGTGTATTGTCCATCCTTTAAGCCCAATTCGGAGTCTCGTGAGGCGTTATGTGATATAAATCATTCAGGGGCCTCCAATGAATAGCTTAAGCTTTTAGGTTGACTTGGTTCTTGACTCCTTAACTTGTAATTCAAATATTTAATCATTTATCAGAAAGGTAATTTCCATCTGAATGAAACTTTCATTATGTGATTATCCTTTTCTATGACATGTTAAACAGTTTGTAAGCCTACCGTTTTTTCCCTCAGACCATACGTGATGGATCTCTTTTGATTGAAAGTGAGAGTCAAAGATGTTTCCACATTGTCATCTGATCTATCTCATGACATTAGACATAGAAGATCACCAAGTAGATGGAATGATGAACTCTCCCCAACTAGCAGTATTATTAGAGTCAACACAAGCTGGTGAACTGATCAGCAGAACAAGGCTACCAGCGGTAGATTCATTTCCCCCTCCTCCTCCTCAACAATATCTGTTTGTTAATTTACTTTCATAATTTGCATTTTAATTGATTCAATTTTGAGAACCTACGATAGTCCTGCCAAAATTAATGCATATAAAAATTATTATTTAAGGACCTGATCTTGTGATCCGTTGTGACTCATGTTATGATTTCTCACTTTTATTTAATGCAAAACTACTAGATTGGTCCGGTAAGTTATTTTTTGGTTGCGATTTCGTCCCTTAACTTTTTTTCGTTTCAAATAAATCCAGAAGTTTGTAACTTTTTTCAAATAAATCCTTTCATCCAATTCTGTCTTAACAACGTTAATGGGAGCCTCCTACGCGGCAACCAATGGCCTTATAAGGCTAAAACTCAACACTACACCCAAAAACAATGTCGTACGAGGCAAAAATAGAAGCTTATTGGGTTATCCCTAACTGTTTTGGTTTTCTCTTTTGGCCTCATATGACATCATTTTGGAGGTGTAACGTTGAGTTTTAGCCACGTAAGACCAATGGTTTCCACATAGGAGGCTCCCGTTAACGCTGTTAAGACAAAATTGGATAGAAGGATTTATTTGAAACAAGTTACAAACTTTCGGATTTATTTGAAACGAAAAAAAGTTAAGGGACGAAATCACAACCAAAAAATAACTTACAGGACCAATCTAGTAGTTTTGCCTTTATTTAATGATATAATCTCCACTAATAGCAAGTTAGCAACAATAAAGAACCCTACACCCCCAAAAAACATAGTTTTTATCAGCTTCATTTGTCAGTCCAGAATTACATTTCCTTTGTGCTGAAGTTACTCCAATCTTTTGCCCACTGTATTGAGTGAGGCTATTGCTACCCAGTCAAAGTTGTATTTCATACTCAATTTGTGCTTTATGATTTACTTTTGCATTTTTTTCATTGATCAAACTCTTCATCCACTATAGGAGGAGACATGGGATATTGAGGAGGGAAGTCAGAACAGTATATTATCCAGTAGCATGCAGGTGAGTTGTATAGTGAAGGATATGAAGGCTTTGCAGATGAGAAAATATAGTGGACACATCTTGACAATGAGGATTCCACTGATTGGTATATTGGTATGGATGATGAAGCACTTGAAGCTCAACAAACCAAAGATTTGTTGGTAGATATTATAAGGGTTGTACAAAGCAACTGAAAAATTCATTTGCCCATCAAATTTTATAGGGTCTTACTTTATATTGTTTTATTGGTGGGTCAACTTACACGCTTTCCATTTTTCATAGTAGATTTTGACAAGTACAGTATGTTTCAACTTTGTATAGTGAAGAATATTTAACTTTTTGTTATTTTGTTTTAGTTCTCATTGGATTAGACAGATATAGGGGTAGAAGGAAGTTTTGCGGCATTTTTTTTTTTAAATTCATTCTCTGGCTTAGCGGCAGTTTTAACTGTCGCAAACCTTTTTAAAAAAATATTAGCGACGCAAAAATCCTCCAAAAATCGTCACCAATTAGCGACGGATGAAAATATGCGAGAGATTTGCGAGGGATTAAGCCCTCGCAAATAGAATTCACCGGCGAGGATTTTGCGAGGAACTGTTGGTCGCTAATTAGCGACGGTTTGATGACACAATTGAACCAAATTTCTAAACAATTGCTAGGGATTTGCGAGGAACTGTTGGTCGCTAATTAGCGACGGCCAAATCAATTGAGAGGGATTTGTGAGGAACTGTTGGTCGCTAATTAGCGACGGCCAAATCAATTGGGATTTGCTAATTAGCGACGACCAAATCAATTGTGAGGGATTTGCGAGGAACTATTGGTCTCTAATTAGCGACGGCCAAATCAATTGCCAGGGATTTGCGAGGAACTGTTCGTCGCTAGTTAGCGACGGCCAAATCAATTGCGAGGGATTTGCGAGGAACTGTTCGTCGCTAATTAGCGACGGCCAAAATCATAAGTGTGACCAATTTCTTGAACTACTCTTGCGAGGGATTTGCGAGGGAAAAAGACGCGACGGACGCATCGCTCGCAAATCCGTCGCAAATCAGTCGCTAATTCGATTTTGCGAGGGATTTTGCGAGGGATTGGTGAGGGATTTATCAGTCGCTATTTTGGATTTTTCTTGTAGTGTTCTTCCTCTCCACCGCCGTCGCCAGTCGCCAACCTCCGTCGCTCCAACATCTCTATGAAGGTACATCCAGATCTTGAAATCAGATCTTCAAATTAGGTTTTGTTCCTCTAGCCCTCTCTGTTGTAAGTTGAATTTGATTTTGCTTAATTGATTTTGCATTGATTTTGATTAATACCTCTATGCTGTGAGTTGAAAATTGATTTTGCCTAATTGATTTTGCCCTAGATTTGATTTTGGGATTGATTTTTGCCCTTTAATTTATTTCCAGCATTTAAATTTAATTTAATGGTCTAAATGGACCGGACCGGACCATATTAATTTGATCGGTCCGGTCTCCAATGTCCGTCAAAGATCGAACCGGACCGGACCGGACCGTTACACCCCTAGATTTTGGAAATACATTTTTTGAATGATAAGTTAATATGAATTTGTTTTTATAAAGATGATTTACATATATTTTATTTTATTTAAGTAGAAATATCAATGCAAACAACATATAATAAAGAAGCTTAGCTAGCATGTTAATAAAATAGATCTTCACATAAATAATGTTCCAAATGAAAACACAAAAGAAACGCAAAAAATGTTCACAAATTGAAAGCAAAATATTTGTTTAATGCTTATGGCTATCTTAATATCCATCTAAAATAGAAAGAAAAATTAGCAAGTTGCTTATGCTTGTGAACATCAAGTTATTTTGAGAAACACACAATACCAACTTGTAATTTGACCAAGTCCCAAAAACAAACATGTTTTTATTATTGATAAGACAAATTTAATTCAAAAAGAGAAGCCAAGTATAAGAACTTCTCTATGGGGGGTGAATGACAATGGTAGGCCTAGAGCTTCTGTTGCTTGGCAGTACCTTTGTAAGGAGAGGAAGTATGGAGGTCTTGGATTTCAGAATGTGCATCTGTGGAATATTGCAGCCATTGGGAAACAAGTTTGGAGCTTGGCAATGAAGAAGGACATTCTCTGGGTGTGGTGGATAAGCTCCATTTATATGAAGAATCAAGATTTATGGTGTTGTCAACAATCGATTGCAGCAAGTTGGCATTGGAAACAGATCTTGAAATGTAGGGACAAGCTGAAAAATGGCTATGCTAATGGACATTGGCAGGGTGACTGTAATAGTGTTTATACAGTCAAGCAGGGATATAAATTCTTGCTTGGGCCACAAATCAAATTCAAGCAGTATAACATGGTATGGAATAGGTTTTCTGTTCCAAAACATTGCTTCATTGTATGGCTTACTATGCTGGACAGGCTGCAAACTAAGGACTGCCTTGCATCCTTTATGCAGATAGACCCTAAATGCAATCTGTGCAAGGGTGCCATTGAGACAAGGGATCATTTATTCTTCTCATGCCCATGGAGTAGTAATATTATTGAGCTTGTATGTAACTGGTGTTGTATTGATACTTGGCATACTCAGTTTGATAGGTGGAGTCGATGGATGATGCATGGTTTCAAGGACAAGATCAGGAAACAGTTTGTGTATGTAGCTATGGCTTCCGTAATTTATCACATATGGATGGAGAGAAATCGTAGGCAATTTACTCACAAATCTTTGAGGCCGATTCAAGTTTTTGTGTTGCTTAAGAAGGATTTAGCTCTTAGGATTTCATTAATTTTTCCTAGTTATGTGCACTGTTTCAATTCGGATTTGGCTAACAGAGTTTTAGTTGAGATTTAATTTTTTATGCTTTGCCTTGAGTTGGGGATTTGTCCTAACCATTGGCTATCTGGTACTTTGGACTGATCTTAGGCTCCTGAACCCTTCCTAGAAGGTGGCAGTGGCTTAAGGGGGTCTTTGTTTTGTTTTTTGGCAGTTTGCTTCGTGGTAATCAATTTTGTTTTACCAAAAAAAGAAGTATAAGAACTTCTTGCTGAAATGAATACAAAGTTTTAGTCAAAATATACTAACAACAGGCCATAAAGAAGTAAAGTACACCTTGTAACCCATCAAAAACATAACCATCCAACATGACCATGGCAAATGAGAGTCTCAAACACATAACTGAAACTACAATCTTTTCTTAGTACTGTCATGAATGTGTTTCTCTTGAATCTACAATATCTTTCCTTCTATAAGTAGAAAGCCCATTAAATTCCATCACATAAATCCATTTTTCTCCCTTCATTTCAGAGCCAAGATGTTATTCTTCGGTATGTAGTTCTTATATTTATTGCTTTCTTTGTCAATTACCTAACTTTTATTTCCTCCAACTTCACAGCAATAGTAACCCAATGGGATAAAATTCAAATGCAATTTAACAACACATTTTTCAGAAAATTGGGTCACATTTTTCTACAAATTTTCATCTCATTTCCAATAGGTACCTAAGACTCACCAAAAGGTTTAAAAGATTATAAATCTACTTGAAAGATTTGATCTGAAAACGCGATAGTAATTAGAAAAATTAGTTGGAACCTACCATACTTATGCTTACACGCTGGTCTTCCATCAACTGTTGATTAAAATTTCTTATTGCGATAGTTTTAGTGTCATTTACCTGCACATAGAACATTAAAGGTCATCTTCATTCAACTGGAATTAAAGTAATTCAACGAAAAATTTAGTCACCAGTGGATCGGCAACTTTTCCATGCCAAGGAACATTATCAATTACAATAAGATCACCGACTCTAACCAGCAGCAACAAATTATTCAGTTCAGCACTACAACAATAATTCACAACAAACCCAATTATAAAGTTTAAGAGGGTCTGAACATCTTTGACCGATTTATTATGTTCATACCAGTTATAGTAGTAGTTCAAAATATCCCAGTATCATTCTTTTCTCAGCATCAATAAATGCAAAATTATAGCTGCATGAAAAAGAAATATTTCTTAAAGTCTATTTTATTGGTTTTTTCTCCGACATTGTTCACATACATCATATAGACTGAAACCTTAGCTAACAATAAACTCTCTAAGGAGAACTCAGAGCAGACATGAGCTCCCACTCCCATCCACTACTGCAGCATGGGAAATAGCAAATCAAATCTTCATGACATGAGAATCCACATACCTGCTTGCTTCACTGTTCAGAATTAAAGATTCCAGGGAATATAGAATATTAAATATTGATAAATAAATAAATAAATAGAATGAAGAAAGCAATAAGAAATATCGTAGAAGAAAATATAAACATAAACTCAGCTTGCCATACACAAAGCTAACAAAAAGGAAAAAACAAATAGCTGGAAAAATAGCTAAAGGCATCCTGCTTCATGATTACACACCACCAAACCAATCGAAGCCTGCAACAAAGAGATTGATAGATCCACACACCTCCACAATTCGCCTCAGATAAAAGAAAAACGTAAGTCATGTGCAGTGTGAAAGCAAGGTTTGTGAGGGTTTGATAGCCATTCGTTAACAAACATGCACACTTTGCTACTTTTTCCTTTTATCCATTCGTAAATAAGAGAAATTTAGACACCAATCTTTTTTATCAGAATATGAGCAAAAAGAAAATCGTGGCAAATCTGAACCCATGGCTAATGAAGAAAATCGTGTGTTGCAGCCAAGTACCTATATCCACTCATATTCTAAATAAACTCAATCTCATACTTTTTCTAATTGTTACATAAAAAAGATATACCCTCGTTCAAATCATGCACTTGCCAACTTTGTGTGAAGTATAAACATGTTGTAATCTCAAATCCATGCTTTAGCCCCTCTTTCTGTCACCACATTTATAACAAATTAATAATGAAACTGAGAAAAATACACAAAATTATATTATCAAAAATTTAAATGAACCAATCAATCATAAATAGTGAAGAAGGCTTGAACAATTAAAGATTTGTAGTCAATCAATTGAAGATGGGAAAACAATATTTAAAAACAAACTTACTATCCTAAATAGAACAACCAATTTCTCTGAGTCTCTAAGTCCTAGTCAATTGCAATAAGAAATCAACACAAAAAAATCATTTTAGAAGTCAATAAAACTAACTTACCAATTAAAGAGCTGTTAAAAAAAGCCAATGCGATTAGGTGTTATACTTTCTGATGTCAACGTCCCTGCAAAACAAAGAAGAGCTAAAAAAAGTCATATATTAGCCATGGTTGTAAATTTAAATGCAAGGACAAATCTAACATCATCCTAGAATCCCAAATCTTTTGAAAACATGAAATTGATGCAGAAATGCAAAAGCAACAACCCAACACCAAATCCTTGCAATGACACGTCAACATCAACCATTCCAGCTTCTCCGAGTTTGAAGTCGTTACCCGGTAACCCGACGCGTAAAAACGGAGCTCCGAGAATGGGGCCATAGGTTCTGACGGCGATCATACTCGACGACGTTCTAGCCCTAGCAATGGTGGCGCAGCTTCTCTTCTGCTGCTTACGGAGATACTTCAAAAGTGAAAAAGAAAAAGAACCGAATGTTTCAGAAGGTGATGTTGAATTGGTTTATGCTCCAAAAGCGGTGGTGTCGGAGAAGGGTGGAATGGTGTTGTTGGAAGGAGCGAAGAGGTTTGAGGTGAAGGAGTTGCTGAGAACGTCGGTGCAGATGCTTGGGAAGGGTAGTTATGGAACTTCGTATAAAGCGTTTCTTGATGATGAGAGTGTTGTTGCGGTGAAGAGGTTGAAGGATGTTGAGATTGGAGGGAGGAGAGAGTTTGAGCAACAGATGGAAGTGATCGGAAGGTTCAGGCACCCTGATGTTGTTACTTTGAGGGTTTATTATTTTGCTAAAGAAGAAGTTGTACACTTTCTTATCCAAAACGTGAAAGAGAGAGAGGAGAGAGGAGAGAAAGAAGCTTTTTTCAATGGCCAAGATCAAAATGAAATAAACGGCTCAGATTAATCTGTCCAATGTCTTTATAAGATTGCATTAATGATTTGTTTAGGAGGGAAAAAACATGGTAAGGAGGGAAAATGAGAGGATCAAAGGAGGGAAATCTACTTCTCCTATTTTATAATATGTTGATTACATTAGGAAAAAGAAAAAGCAAAAGGCTCGACATGTTTGAAGGTCTTTCCATTTAATTCATTCATACGAAGTTACAAGAAAACGTTTTTGTGTTATCCATCGTCCTGCAATAATGATAAAAATATCACCACTACTATTTAGTACGAATAGAAAAGTAAGATAATTAATGAATTGCCTTAGGAAAATAATAAATGCTATTATTATTTTCATTATTATACCCTTTCCGTTATCATCTCCTCATATTGGGTGAAGTGGCACCGCTTCCTTTTCTTATTCATAAGAAGACATGAGCTTTTATTTTCTATGTTGGGGAAGTGGGCACTGTTTCTTTCTCTATAATTTTCATGCATATCTTATCTTGCCTAAAATTATTCATTTTCTTCTTTGTGCTCCATGGATATATTTGCATCCCAATTTCTTCATTCTTCACTGTGAGTTTTTTTTAACTCCTTTATTGTGAGTAAAATTGAACAAAATGCATAAATGTCACTAACATAAGATCTTTTCATAATGTTTCTTTAACTCCTTTCTTGTTTAAATTGTTTGTGTCATCCATTGAGATATAACTTGGACTTCGAAGCAACTAAAATACAGGGAAAGAAATTGCATATCACTTGTAGACTTCAAAGTGATAATGAAGCAATGGATAACTTTGATTCTCATCTTATGAAGCAATGGATATACTTCTAGCAAAACAAGAGTTTGATAAAAAAAACAAAAGAAGCAACTTACATAAAAAAAAACCCCAAACCACCTACTGCACAGTATTGTAGCAGCAGGAAAATTGGAAAAACAAAAGTACATACACCTACATACGCCCAAAATTGAGACGAAACATAAATCAACACCAGAAAACAGATTGCCATACAATCATAGTTCAAAGCACCTAAAACACCAGCCTCCATGTGATGTGTAGCAGACAGGAAAAAACCAGAGTCCCTGCAATGCAAGTTGATTTGACCAACACATCCAAAAGAACCCCATCCTTAGTTTATTTATTCTTGCAGTTGTGCCTTGTCATTCATGTCTTTAGCTAATGGCTGAATATTCACTTGGTGTTGTGTAACACCCCGATTTTATTCCATTCTAATGACTTTAGTGTTAAGGTGAAGTGGTTATCGAGATGGACCCCCTCAAGTGAACTTGAACCCAAGCGAATATGTTGTTTTCCGGAAAGAATTTATGGAAATGATAAAGAATTGAGATAGCATGGGGGGTTCAAATTCAATAGAGGGGTAATAGAAAACATGCATCATACATGGTGAAATAAAGTTGGACGTTAGGGTATGGGAATTGACTGACATGAATGTTCATTAAACCAATGAACGAGAGTGTTATAGTGACTAGGTTGTGCCATTGAAACAACCGCGAGAATTGTCGATGGGTAAGACCTTGATCCGCCAAGATGGCCGAATTAGCTACACGTGTCGCGGATTAGTCCTGCAGTAACCACGACAAATTCATAAGTCACTTAGCCACTTTGGGGTCGGTTGAGGGTGGTCTCGGCTAGAGCCAACTTGGGGAAGCAACCCAAGTTGTACGAAGGACCTAAGGGGTGAAGTATCGTGCAAGCATTGGTTGCGAGACACTTACTCTCGACTTATTCTTTTCCCAAGAGAGGAGGGCAATGTGAGGAATGGAATGAGAAAAGAAATGAGAACTGGATTGGGAAAAATACATGAATGGAATGACAAATCCAAAGATTGGATCCAATGAATATGAACATCTAGGAAAATGAGAAAAATGAAAAAAAAAGCAATGGAATTCTAAAAGAGGTTTAAAAGAACATGGGATCCAATGATTGGACATTATGTGAGAGGTGCATGCATCATATGTAGGAATTGATTGAGTTCATGAGCATCATGCATCACTTGCATCTGTTTGTGATTGTCAATATCGATCTGGCTTGATTTGTGATTGCCCTTATTACATTAATGGAATATATGTGTATGTAAGTATGTATCAAATGCTTTGGTTAAGTTATCTGAAAATACTCACTGTAAAAACTACAATCGGTGGGTGAATCAACTAAGGAACACTAGGAGAACACCTAGAAGGGGGGTTGAATAGGTGTTTAAGAAACCTTGAAAGATTTTCGAAAGAAATGAATCGAAACAATTAAAACGAATGATTTTTACAAAATGTTTCAGCCCTTAATCGATTAAGCTATGCTGTTAATCGATTAACCCTTGAAAAACACAAGTTAATCGATTAGTGCCTGAAAGCTGATTTTTGGTTAATCGATTAATGCTTCAGTTAATCGATTAATGCTTCAGTTAATCGATTAATCACTGTTAAAACTGAAAAATCACTTTTCAATCAAATACGAAAATCAATCAATTAACACATAAGATCAGAGATTAAGCGAAAATGATTAACACCAATATTCTTATTGATTACCTAGGTTATGAAAATGATTTTTCCAAATTCAATTTACACAATTAAACACTAATTCATTCAATTATGAAAAATCAATCTTTTCTAGGTTTTCAACCAAGAACAATATGAAATGAAAGAGATAAGGGAATAGAGATACTGCACAGTGATTTATCCTGGATCACTCACAACCATTGTGAGCTACATCCAGTCCCCTCTTCAACCAAGAGAGATTCTTCACTAAGGAATTAGAGTTCTCAAATTACAAGTAAATGCCTCTCAAGACTCCCTTCTTGATAGCCTCCAAGAGATACCACACTCTTGTCTTGCAACCCTATTGAAATATAATCTAATCTAACCTCTTCCCTTGCTTGTTGATAACTCCACAACAAGTCTTCCAATTGCTTGTCGATTCCTCACAACAAGACTTCCAAATTGCTTGTTAACACAACAAGACTTCCAAGACGATTTTGCTCGATGAACAACCACCAAGACTTCCTTTGTTGTAGATAGCTTGCCTTCTTTGCAATGATTACAACTCAAATGAAAACAATAACAATCCTATGAATCTCTTTCAAGAACTATGAAAATATCAACATGAGAGATTCAAAGATTCTTGATCAAAGAATGTAAAACTGAAAGCTTTGATCTTTTGAAAGTGAGAGAGAATAGTGTGGCTTTGATCTTTCTAAAATGATAAGAAAATGATGTTAGTTTGTTCTAATGATTCACAAAGGTTAGGAAAAGATTTATATAGAATACCCAAAAAATTAGGAAACTTAAAAACTCATTTTGAGAAGTGAAAAACGTATTTTAAAAACCAATTTTGCAGGTGTTAATCGATTAACACATGGCCTTAATCGATTAACCACTGTAAGATGTGTGTTAATCGATTAACTCAACCCATTAATCGATTAGCCACTGTAAAACACTTCAAAAAACTTGTTTTCTCAAAACTAAACCTTTTCTTTCAAACCTTTAAGCTACCTATTGATTTTAGGTTAAGTGAATACTCAAATCATAATATAATCATGCACTTGATAGAGATTCACTACCCTCTAATGACTCTACCCAAACTCATCAAAATAAAAGACTCAAACTAAAGATATTACAATATAATGCACAAAATGAATCTTCATGAGTTTGCTCTCTCTTCATCATTTGTTGTTTGTTGAACTTTGGTGAGCTTCTTCATACTTGGGCTTGATCAAAACATTTGTAGCTTGTTCAAAACCTTTGTCATTATCAAAACCTTCTCACTGGATCTAACACTGACTACCTTCATTGTAACATTATTAGATACCAATGTCGGAAGTGTTCTCATATTTACCCCTGCTGTAACACCCAAATTTTGTAACGAATAATAAACGATAAACGTTTGAAAATTGAAACATAGGACTTTAAATTTTCTTTTATAAATCAGAGTTCACAAAATAGCGTTGGGGGCTTTCATTTACAATATAATAAAATACACGTGAGTTCCTTTCTTTCGACTGATCCGCTGAGCACTCTGATCTCCAAGCTCCTTTGCTCAAGTACCTAAAATGTTAACCACATAAGGGTGAGACCTTTTCACAACACATTGAATCATAGGATAGTAAAAAGGCACATAATAATAACTCAAGTATCATAATCAAACCAAGTCATGAATAACAAAATGCTTCCCATTTAATAAATTATTCAGTAATAACACATTTAATTTATTCTGACCATCACCTCAAACCAGAGGCCAATGAAACAATCTTAATCATCATAATTGGCACCTCAAAACAGAGGCCTAAAATATATTCCTTATTTAAATTATGTGTCCCTCAGGTTAGAGGTCAACACCCAATCATTATAATTCATTTTGTGTCCCTCGGGTCAGAGGTCAACACTTAAGCATTTTATTCATTTTGTGTCCCTCAGGTCAGAGGTCAACACTTAGGCATTTTATTCATTTTGTGTCCCTCAGGTCAGAGATCAACACTTAAGCATTTTATTCATTTTGTGTCCCTCAGGTCAGAGGTCAACTCTTAAACATTTTATTCATTTTGTGTCCCTCAGGTCAGAGGTCAACACTTAAACATTTTATTCATTTTGTGTCCCTTAGGTCAGAGGTCAACACACTATCGTACTTCACCTCCACGTAGGAAGGTACCTCATACATTTGGCCTATGGGTACTTCACCTCCACACAGGAAGGTACCTCATACCATTGTACTTCACCTCCACGCAGGAAGGTACCTCATACAATTTGGCCTGATGGTACTTCACCTCCACATAGGAAGGTACCTCATGCCACCACATAGGTTATACTTAAACATCATTCTCATTATAAATAATTCATCACAATTTAAGAATCGTCACCTCAAGTCAGAGGCCAACGCATAAATTTCATATTCACACACAATAGTTATTGAGATACAATTATATACCATCCATACATACTTATCGCATATCTAGCATCACAATTTACTTTTAGTTTACACATAATCCTTACCTTCTCAATGTTTGACACCTCAATTCAGAGGCCATGATTTATTCACTTTCTCGATCAATCTATTATAACACATTTAAATACAACGCCACACATTCAACACCTAATCATTCATGTAATTTCCTTATTCATTTCCTTTCTCAGTTATCTCAATCATACCAAATAGCATTCTCATTCATAGCCCAGCATTTATATTACATTTCCTTTCAATTTACACATTTCACCTTTTACTGTTTGTTACCCATAATCATTTTACTTCCATTTCCCATATTCACAAGTTCGTTTCGTAAGCCATGTCCTTTGTTCACAATTGTTAATACTTGACCTTTATACTCATTTAGCATTTAGATTACAAATATGCACATTCATCACATGATTTAGTTTAACAATCACTACAATCAGTCGACATACTCAGGTATGCCTCAGAGTACTTTAATATAAGTCAACTCCCTAGGGTTCTTCACTTCCTACATTACCAACATTCATAAGGGATTTTACCAAAATTAAATCAATTAAATATTTAAATTAAGACAAAGATACATTCAACATCTTTAAACCAATTCTATTTCGGTGCTATTTTACTACCCACAACCCAATTCAACTACTTAACCCAAGTCCTATTATATACCCCAACTATCCCTAACTCAAAGTGTGGAAAAGAGACTCCCCTTACCTTAGAGAGGGAGAGAGCCCACACAAAGCTCCAAGGACCTCGAATCTACTCCGGATCTACCTTGATTCCCATTCTCTTGACCGATCTCCACTCTGTTCCTCAAGATTGGAGGAGAGAGAGAGGAGCCCTAGGAGAGAGAAAGCTTCATACTAGGGATGGAGAGATACCAAAGGGAGAAGGTGAACAATAATACATGGGAGAGGAGGTGAATCCTTACAAATAAAGGATTTAAGGTGGTTATGTGGGTGTTTGTTGGTTGTTGATGGAGATTGGGTAAAGGAGAGAGAAAGAGCCATGGAGGTGAGAGAAAGAGATAAGCACCATGGACATGGAAGAGAAGAAGAAAACATGAAGGAGAATGTGGGTTTTACATGGGAGAGGGATTGGTGGGGAGATGTGGGTGGTGATGGGTGTTGATGGTGAGTTGAGAGTGAGAAGAGAGGGAGAGAATGGCGTGAGGAGGGAGAAGAAAGAAGGGAGGTCGAATGTTATGGATAAGGGAGGAGGGTGAGTGGTTGAAATAAGGGGAGAAAGGGTGGAAAATACGTTTCTGCCCTTACTTTATTTTTTTTTCTGCATCAGACCTGAAGTAATCGATTACTTCCTCCAATTAATCGATTATTTTTGCAGCATCATACAATCACCAGAGCACTGGTAATTGATTACTTTGCCTGAGTAATCCATTACTTTGCTCAAGTAATCCATTACTTTTAATGCAACTTTTGTGTGATTTCACCAGAGAGCATGTAATCGATTACACCCTTCAGGTAATCGATTACTCCTCTAAAAACTCATATTTTGACAAATTCTAACTCTATGACACTACCCTTAACTCCTATCCATGGTTTCTTATGGTTTTCCTCATAACTTCTAGCTTAGGTTTTTCCTAATTAACTTGGAATTAAATTTTGGGATGTTACAATTCTCCCCCACTTATTGGAATTTCGTCCCCGAATTTCCGCTCAAAATCCTTAATTGGAGAACCATCCCGGAAAAGGTTTGCTAAGCTACGCAACTAACTCATCTTAGTTCTACTCCCCCACTTGGGATTGGCATACCATTCAGCATGAATGTGCCACAAGGCTCTTGTACCCATTGAAGAGTACCAACTATGGTTTAATCTGGGTCAACCTCTAGGCTACTATTCTAACAGATTTCTAAGGTTAACTGGCTTTCCTCCGGAATCCTACTTCGAAAGTTGGACAGGGCACTTAAAAACACTCTAAACACTATTACCCTACAGGATTGGTTATACTCTAACTCCAAATCCTACTACTTATGTCCTAGGCCTAAACTCTAATCAAACACATCCATCATTCACACAAACATAAATCATGTAAACATCATTCAAGGGTCAAACATTCACAACAGCAGTCCACAACATCTTACACCTTAAACCTAAACATAACTCAACCTGGTTTCCTTCCTAACTATTCCTAGCCTAACTTAGGGCTAACACTTACCTCTACAAACACATACGTCTTTAAAACCTTTGGTTTGAAAAATCACTAAGTATGAGGATTCAAAATTTAAGAAAAGGATCTCATACAAGTGGAACATTTAGAAAATAATAACACATTTATAAAAACAAAATTCTTTTGCAAATTAGGTTCCTCTCTTGATGAGGAACAATTAATTTCATTTGAAAATTCTCTAAAATTTTTAATTATGCACCTTACCATGATGAGCTACCTTCATCTAATTTCATAAGATCCTAGATGAAGGAGTGACAAATCACTCAAGATGGATAAACTCAAAGAAAGAGGGAATGTGCCTCGAACTTGGAAAAATTTTAGTTTTAATTCATCTTCAAGAGTTACAACAATTACATTCCCTTTTCTTTTCACTTCAAGTTTAAAATTTGAGTTTTCTTTCCGAATTGATTTGAGTCGCATAAGAAGGGTTCCTATTTGATCGATGCGTGACTTGATTACAAAATTCACTACTCGATCATTTAGAAGTCCTTGTTTTCTTACTAGTTCTTGAAAGTTTGTTATGCAACCTCACGATCCATTTAGAATGATTGTGGTTCGGTGCAAACTTTTGAAATTCATTTTAAACACTCTCAAGCATCAAACACAATTTTCACTTTGCACATAGAAATATCAAGCACACATATCAATCGAGCATACACAAACAAAATTCAGTTTCATCAAGAACACAATTTTCAAGAACAACACTTTTAGTAAATGCTTAGTGGAAAGTAATTTGGGATTTCAAACATAAAGAGTGCAATTGAAAAGTTATTAATCCCAAATCATTTTGAAAACATTTTCGAAAGTTTAAATTCATTTCCACATAGACATAGACTTTTTCATATACCAATTACACTACCTATAATGTAATCAAAAGTGAGGTAAGAACTTCTACGTTGAATTTCAACCCCATCCTCGATTAGATAAACCTATTTTCGTTACAAAATTTTATCATAGTAACTCGGGGTTCAAATCCAATCATTAGGAGCTTCAACTTAACTTTCGATTATTATTAAAGTCATCGGAAACCAAATTAGTGGTGGAATCAACCACGAATTCAATAAAATGTTTTTATTGTTTTTATGGAGTCTAATCTAACCGGTGCCACTATGTCACTCGAATAGATTAGAATCGAGGTAGTAAATCTTTTCGATTCTCATGATTCCACTTCTATTTTTTTTTTGTCCGCTTACTTTAACACTACATCATTCCACATGTAAGCCTATTTCGAGAACCCTTTGGATTGAATTCAAGCCACTTCTCACTTTGGGCAAAAGTTTGTTTTTATTTGTGACTCAAATTAATATGATTCAGTGTTTTAAATCCTATTGATTGGTTCTCGATGCCTACTTTCATTTGATGCCACAATCACTTGAATCAAGTTTAGTTACAGAACCGCTTATTAATTTAGTATAAACATTATTTTTCGTTCTCTTGAATACTAATCGAATCAGCATGACCTTAATCACTTGGTTGGATTAGTATTCGAGATCCATAATTTATTTGTTTCATGCGGTTCCATTTCTAATCATGGTTCAATTACTTTGACACCAAATTACTCAACAAACAAACATTAAGATCACACACAAAGCACTTAGCAAAGCAAACATACATAAAAGAATTGACACATAAGTTTTATACACAGGAGATTCATTACTAATTCACGATGATGCACAAACTCCTAGATTTCGACGATGTCACCTCCCGATAAATGCAACATCGGATTGGCCAGTTCCGACACTACATTCCATCAGTGGTAATAGCCTTCGTTATCCAGTTAAATTTTATGCACTCCGTTATTAATTAGTAAGATTTCCTTTGTAAGAAACTTTAACTTTTAAGTAACTCAACTTGGAATTTGCATCCCTTACACAAGAATCTATTGCACCTTTGAAGTTTTCTGCTTACAAATGTGCCACACTTATAGGATGAAATTCTTTGAATTCCCTAAGGGATCCGGCTTAGGTTTCCAAAGAATCACATTCTATTCTCCTTTACTATCAAACATTTGTACCAATCACCAAACATTAAAATTTTCACTTAAAAGGGTCTCACCTCTAGGGAAGAAGCTTGAGATGAGAGTTTCGCAGCGAGATCGGGACCACTTTCCCTCAGGTCGGAAGGAAGGAACTGCTCTGATACCATAAATGTAACACCCAAATTTTGTAACGAATAATAAACGATAAACGTTTGGAAATTGAAACATAGGACTTTAAATTTTCTTTTATAAATCAGAGTTCACAAAATAGCGTTGGGGGCTTTCATTTACAATATAATAAAATACACGTGAGTTCCTTTCTTTCGATTGATCCGCTGAGCACTCTGATCTCCAAGCTCCTTTGCTCAAGTACCTAAAATGTTAACCACATAAGGTTGAGACCTTTTCACAATACATTGAATCATAGGATAGTAAAAAGGCACATAATAGTAACTCAAGTATCATAATCAAACCAAGTCATGAATAACAAAATGCTTCCCATTTAACAAATTATTCAGTAATAACACATTTAATTTATTCTGACCATCACCTCAAACCAGAGGCCAATGAAACAATCTTAATCATCATAATTGGCACCTCAAAACAGAGGCCTAAAATATATTCCTTATTTAAATTATGTGTCCCTCAGGTCAGAGGTCAACACCCAATCATTATAATTCATTTTGTGTCCCTTAGGTCAGAGGTCAACACTTAAGCATTTTATTCATTTTGTGTCCCTCAGGTCAGAGGTCAACACTTAAGCATTTTATTCATTTTGTGTCCCTCAGGTCAGAGGTCAACACTTAAACATTTTATTCATTTTGTGTTCCTCAGGTCAGAGGTCAACACTTAAACATTTTATTCATTTTGTGTCCCTCAGGTCAGAGGTCAACACACTATCGTACTTCACCTCCACGCAGGAAGGTACCTCATACATTTGGCCTATGGGTACTTCACCTCCACACAGGAAGGTACCTCATACCATTGTACTTCACCTCCACGCAGGAAGGTACCTCATACAATTTGGCCTGATGGTACTTCACCTCCACATAGGAAGGTACCTCATGCCACCACATAGGTTATACTTAAACATCATTCTCATTATAAACAATTCATCACAATTTAAGAATCGTCACCTCAAGTCAGAGGCCAACGCATAAATTTCACATTCACACACAATCGTTATTGAGATACAATTATATACCATCCATACATACTTATCGCATATCTAGCATCACAATTTACTTTTAGTTTACACATAATCCTTACCTTCTCAATGTTTGACACCTCAATTCAGAGGCCATGATTTATTCACTTTCTCGATCAGTCTATTATAACACATTTAAATACAACGCCACACATTCAACACCTAATCATTCATGTAATTTCCTTATTCATTTCCTTTCTCAGTTATCTCAATCATACCAAATAGCATTCTCATTCATAGCCCAGCATTTATATTACACTTCCTTTCAATTTACACATTTCACCTTTTACTGTTTGTTACCTATAATCATTTTATTTCCATTTCCCATATTCACAAGTTCGTTTCGTAAGCCATGTCCTTTGTTCACAATTGTTAATACTTGACCGGCCTTTATACTCATTTAGCATTTAGATTACAAATACGCACATTCATCACATGATTTAGTTTAACAATCACTACAATCAGTCGACATACTCAGGTATGCCTCAGAGTACTTTAATATAAGTCAACTCCCTAGGGTTCTTCACTTCCTACATTACCAACATTCATAAGGGATTTTACCAAAATTAAATCAATTAAATATTTAAATTAAGACAAAGATACATTCAACATCCTTAAACCAATTCTATTTCGGTGCTATTTTACTACCCACAACCCAATTCAACTACTTAACCTAAGTCCTATTATATACCCCAACTATCCCTAACTCAAAGTGTGGAAAATAGACTCCCCTTACCTTAGAGAGGGAGAGAGCCCACACAAAGCTCCAAGGACCTCGAATCTACTCCGGATCTACCTTGATTCCCATTCTCTTGACCGATCTCCACTCCGTTCCTTAAGATTGGAGGAGAGAGAGAGAGGAGCCCTAGGAGAGAGAAAGCTTCATACTAAGGATGGAGAGATACCAAAGGGAGAAGGTGAACAATAATACATGGGAGAGGAGGTGAATCCTTACAAATAAAGGATTTAAGGTGGTTATGTGGGTGTTTGTTGGTTGTTGATGGAGATTGGGTAAAGGAGAGAGAAAGAGCCATGGAGGTGAGAGAAAGAGATAAGCACCATGGACATGGAAGAGAAGAAGAAAACATGAAGGAGAAGGTGGGTTTTACATGGGAGAGGGATTGGTGGGGAGATGTGGGTGGTGATGGGTGTTGATGGTGAGTTGAGAGTGAGAAGAGAGGGAGAGAATGGCGTGAGGAGGGAGAAGAAAGAAGGGAGGTCGAATGTTATGGATAAGGAGGAGGGTGAGTGGTTGAAATAAGGGGAGAAAGGGTGGAAAATACGTTTCTGCCCTTACTTTATTTTTTTCTGCATCAGACCTGAAGTAATCGATTACTTGCCTAAAGTAATCCATTACCTTTGCCAAAATAATCGATTACTTCCTCCAATTAATCGATTATTTTTGCAGCATCATACAATCACCAGAGCACTGGTAATCGATTACTTTGCCTGAGTAATCCATTACTTTGCTCAAGTAATCGATTACTTTGCCCAAGTAATCCATTACTTTTAATGCAACTTTTGTGTGATTTCACTAGAGAGCATGTAATCGATTACACCCTTCAGGTAATCGATTACTCCTCTAAAAACTCATATTTTGACAAATTCTAACTCTATGACACTACCCTTAACTCCTATCCATGGTTTCTTATGGTTTTCCTCATAACTTCTAGCTTAGGTTTTTCCTAATTAACTTGGAATTAAATTTTGGGATGTTACACCTGCCGAGGATAATATACTCCTACCAGTGGAGTATGGTTTAGTTTAGTTTAAGTGAGTATTATACTCCAATGTAACCAAGTATATGTAAATAATAGGGTTATAGTATTGTTTGTAATGATAAATTTATTTTCATTTATATTAGCCTAAAGTATGGTATTTGTAAGTTTATTATACTTGAATATGTATTGTAAACTTAATATATGAATGAATATGAAAGATTGTTATAGATTTAATCTTTTACGTCAAGTTTGCAAAAGGCATTCACTTTTCAAACGAATTGAATTTCTTATCAAATACACAGGTTTTCTTGTATTAAACAAAGAAAGGGAAACCCTTGCATTGTAAGTTCACAAAATTTCCATACTATGATTGAACCGGTACAGATAATAAAGTTTGATTTAACTTCTCTCACTAGTACAAAATATATTTTTCAGACCACTTCATTAAGACCGGTTCCGCACGGAATCGGTCTGGAAGTTGAAATTAGTTTAAACCAGACTGGTTCATTTAAATGACTAGTCTATAAATATATTATTTGAAACTGGTTCCGATGTGGAACCGGTCTGGAAGATGACATTGATTCATAGTAGAATAATTCATTTTGACGATCAGTCTGAAAAATAGATAAATTGAACCGGTCTTAAAAAAAAAAGCCACACGGCTCCTCCCTCCCCCAAATCATTCACTCTCTTCTCTCTCTCTCATTTCTTATTTCTCACTATCTCTCCTCTCAACCCATTTTTTCACTCTCAAAAAACTCTAATTCCATTTCCTCTTCTCCCAACTCCAAAATCCCAATCTCAATGGAACAACGCCAATCGATCTTCAGCCACGTCGCTTCCAGAGAGCTCAACTCATTCAGATGCAGAAAATGACCTCGTTTCGATGGATTCGTCTCTGGGATCAGCGAAACCGCAGCTATGGCCGTTCAACACAATGGTGAAGACTCTACTCGTCTTTCTCTCTCCTTCTGCAAGGTACTCTCTCTCTCGAGTTTTGATTTTGACCCCACCCCTTTGTTTTTTGGCACGAAATATTAAATGGGTAACGTTTGATTTCTTCAAAATTTTTGAAGACTTCGAAATTCTCGCATATACTCGCTTTATCTGATGAGGATGGATACTTGAATTTGTTTGATACTCGTCGCCACTTCACTGGTACCACGTCCTTCGTAGAAAACACAGGTTTGATTTTTTTTTTAACCCCTCCTCAAATTTGGTTTGGGGGTTTGAATTGAATAATTGAATAATATAAGAAATTAAGACTTTTCTTTCTAATGCTTGTGTGCCCTGTAGGCTTCAATCTTTCATTACAAAATTAGGGATGAGGCCTGAACCAAACTTTGAAGTTTCTGTACAAAATGTATGTTTGATCATTCTTTTTAATCTAATTTTTCATTTTTATGATTTTCTATTACTTAGTTTCTGCTACTGTTATGGATGTGGTCTACCCTTTATGGGCCATGTCTCCTTCTATAGATGTGGCAAGCCTCAATTGGGTCATATCTTCTAATATGTCTACCCAGAATAAGAATGAAACAATGGTAATGTAGGTTTAATAGGAGAAAAATGAGTTGTAAATATATTGAGAAACTACAAAAGGTTGGTAGCTTTTTCCCCTTCTAAATTATATTGCTAGTAAGTTGAAAACTGAAGTTATCTGTTGTTTAAATTAAATACTTATCTTTCCCAACATCTTAACCTTACATATGCAGAGATTGGCATGCTTTGTTGCATGGCCTTTTGTGTAGTTCCTATTTCTTTTTGCATCTGTGGATTTTCTTATTCTCTTGTAGTTGTGCTCATGTATGCTATAGTAGTCTAAAGGATGGACTTTGTGACGATGCAGAAGTTACCATTGTGAAAGTAGGATAGCTTAACCGCATTAGCTCTGCAATGCCAATCCTTACAAGAAGTGGACCTCTCCGAATGTGAATCTTTGACAAATTCTATATGTGATATTTTTAGTGATATTTTTAGTGATGATGGAGAATGTCCCGTGCTGAAATCTCTTGTTCTTGATAATTGTGAGTTACACTAATAAGCTCCATCATTTACTTTGTTCTCTTTCCTAAGTGGTTTTCATATATTAGGTGATTCATATTTTGTTTTCCGTGTGACGAAACTTCTCATGCCTTTTGATTTTATCATTGGTTGAATATGCTATTCTGTTACTAAAACTACTTTATTTTAGTATACTATTCTGCATGTTCATTTTGCTGCCTGCATGCTTTAAGAACAAGTTTATACTTTGCTAAGTAAGACATTTGATTTCCCTGATCTAAAAAGAGCTTATTTTTGAAAGCTTCCCTGATAGCCTTATTGAAATAAGCTTAAAGAAACCTTGTAGGAAGGTCATAGGTTTATTTCTTCTGTTGTTCTCATCAGCTGAAATAAGCCCTCTTCAATATGCCAAAAAAAGGCCTTAATGAAATAAGCTTAAAAAAGTTAACCAAAAAAAAAAAAAAAAAAGAAATAAGCTGAAAAAAAACTTGAAGGATGGTCATTAGTTCATTTTCATATGTTGTTCTCATGAGCTGAAATAAGCCCCCTTCAATCTCTACGGAATGCACCTGTAACAGGGACGTGGTTCAGTTTTTCAATCTTTTCTTTTCTTTATGCCATACTGAAATATATATCATTATCCTATTTTATGCCTTTCTATTCGTATAGTTTGCATCTGTGAGTTGTGACATTTTTCCCTCGTACACCATTGCATGGATTCTTATCAGAGTGGTTTTGGCTGGTCTTTCATCATAGTTTAAGCTGAATCATTATTATGTGAATGTTACAGGGATAGCTTTGACCAAGTCAGAAAAGGTTTCAGGGTGTTAAATATTTGAATTGAAACTTACCATGCATTTTACTTGTTTTCTATTTATGTGCTGCTTTACTCACTACTACTCTAACATTCCTTCTTCCTTAGGGATGGGCAATGTCCTGAATATAGTGGGGAGGAACAAGCTATTTGTGCTGTTGGTCTGGCAAAATCCAAACCTGGTGTTTTTGTTGAAGCTATCCAATATCTTTTGATTTTAGCAACGGCTGTTGAGGTACTAACCATTTTTCAGTTTTAGCTCTCTTCCAATGATTCGTGTAATAAAATATCAAGCTTCTGAAGTAGTTCTTTTATATATATGTTTGTGTGCTAAAGTGCTTATTTGGTACCAGAGCAACATCTCATGTGCTAGTTTGCTATTCACACAAACAGTTCCTGACTTGAGTGAATGTTCTTTCAAGTATGGTATCTTATTCCTTAGTGAAGTCTTTTAATTTAGTGTTTCTTAATTGTTGAATCAATTGTTCAACCTGTTTTTTTGTGGCTCTTACTGTATGTGTGTTTGAAGAGTACCTTGCCTTGCTGGTAATTAGCATAACATTCAGTTTATTATAAAAAGGTTGAAATGACATGTAGAAGAGTTATGATTCTACTGTCAGAACTTCACATCACTAACCAGCTTAAAACTAAAGCATCCATGGTTAACAGTCTTTCTAATTCTCCACAAGGAAACACTTGTATGATTTTTTCATATTAATTCAGTCATATCTTGTTACTACCATACTGGTTCTGTCTTTCATGTCCATTTTCATAGTCATAAAACATTGTGATTGTACATGAATTTCCATTTATTCCTCCATGGAGTGTCTTGCTGAAGTCAAGAAAGATCACTTGCTTTATCATGACATTTAAACCAAACAGCAATGGCTAAATTCATTTCACCATAAAAACTAGCAATGACTTCTAGTAGAGTTCTAATTCTATTGAATGTACTTCATATTACTATCAAGCTTAGCAGCATTATTACATGTCTATGATTTCTTGTTTCTTTCTAATTCTCTTTGAAGGAAAGAACTTAGTCTGATTCTTTCATATTAGTTTCAATCGTATCTTGTTAATGGGTCCATCTTTCATTTCTCATAATATTGAGATCCAGGTAACCTTCAACAGAGAAAATGTCATAGAATGTTGGGATGCCACACACAAACCTTTGTAATTGTAGAGGAATTTCTCAGCAGCCATGAAAAGTGACGATGGCTGAGGTTTCTTCCTGCGCCTATTATGACCATCAAGATGTTTCCTGCAACTCCTCTTGACGTCATCAAACTCCTCAAGCGAATGAAACCTATGTAAAATAGAAAAACTGATAACACTGATACCGCTAGTCACTGTGAAATTGCTCTATGTTATTCAGTTCATTATTAGTCCTCCCCTTTTAATTGCTCTCTGTTGCTGTGAAATTGCTCTATGTGAAATTGCTCTATTGCATTTCTTCTTATTTATATACCAAATGGAAGGAAGGTCGAGATATATGGTGGCAGGCTAATTTATTAAAGTTTGCTTTTCTTGTTTATATACTCACTCGGTTAGCTAACCTTACTCATAACATGAGTTCTATCATCTGTACTTCTGCAAAATACCTACTCGTACATGTCATACCTAAGAACTAGTGATCACACTATTGTTTTAGTGTATTTAAGTTAGGTTGCCTTTCCACCCTCTTGTCCACCAAAATGTAATTTCTGTTTTAGGGTGCTAAATATATTTTGGATGTTCATGGTTAATGCTTCTTTACTTATGATAAAAGTCCATTCCTTTATCCCTTTTTATCTAATTTTTTATCTGTCTGCGGATGTCATTCCTCAATATCCAACTTAACTACTTGTCTTGTGGAGTGGGTTGATGGAGTATCCACTATTTCTACTCTATACAAGTGGGAGTACTGGAAACCTAAGGTATTTGTGTGTTGTTACTGCCTTATCAGTTTTGGTATTTTAGCATTATGTAATCGTTATTTGGGAGGTTTTTTGTTGCTATAATGATTGTGCAGCAGGTGGGGTGGTGATTTTATATGTAATTGGTGTTTGGATCTTTTACAGTATTGTTGATAAAGTTTGCTTCTTTGGTCTATGTTTTGTTGATTGCTTCAGTAAATTCATCATCTTTTTGCATCATCATTAGGTTATATAGTCTTATTTTCAAGTTTTGATGTGTGCATAATTGACCTTTGAGATGCAATGGTGCAGGAAAACAGAGTAATTGAGTTCAAGGTTTGCAGCAGTACCATCTAGAGGAAGCATCTGTGGACATCGATCGACCTAGATATCTTTCCTAAAATGTCTAGGATTAGCCTTCACACAAAAAGAGAGACGTTTGGTACTTATTGTAGAATTTTTGTATTTTTTGTATTTGTATAGTAAATGCTGATAATATATGAGTTGCTTATGATTTGAAAAATGATGAAATTGGATACCATTAGATGCGATATTTTGTGTTTGTTTTATTTAGAATTATAGAGAATGCAAAAATAAAATAAAATTTAGCCACGATTTAGATCGGTTCAAAATAATAATTCAGAGCAGTTCAAAAATTAATTCAGAGTGGTTCAAAAGAATTATTCAGAGCGGTTCAAAAATTAATTCAGACCGGTTCAAAATAATTATTCAGAGCGATTCAAAAGTATTATTTAGAGCGATTCAAAAGAATTATTTAGAGCGGTTCAGAAAAATATTTCAGATCGGTTCAATAGAATTATTCAGAGCGGTTCAAAAATTATTTTAGAGTGGTTCAGAAATTTATTCAGAGCAGTTCATTTTCATGTTTCAGAACGGTTAATAACCAATCTCGTTAATGTAAACCAGACCAGTTCATAATTGCTCTCGTTTAACATGATATTTTTTACAACAGGCTCTTTTAGACCGGTTCGAAACTCTCTGAAACATGGTTCGAAACCGGTTTGAAAAAGCTTATTTGCATTAGTGTCTTTTTAAAACCTCGCATTTGTGCACTACGTACATTGTTATTCTATTATAAAAAATTGATTATTAAGTTAGGGTGTTACATTAAACTCAACTTATATAAAAAAAAAAAGATAAGTTTTTGTTTTAAAAAATTAAGCCTAATACTTTTATGGCTAAATTCGTATTTGATTTTTTACCTTATTTTTCAATTTCAAATTGATCTGTTACGTTTTTTAGGTATCATATTGGTCTTTCATATTTCTTCCTACTATCAAATTGGTTTCTAAATCACTGTTCATCCTACATGTCAACATCATATTGGTCTACATTTACAATGTTGAAAAAAAATGATAAATGTGCGTATCTTATGATTCATATACAATAAACAATGATTCGGGAACACAGTTAATAAAAAAAAAAAAAAAAAGAAACGCAAGTAAGTAATATAATATAAAAAACATTAAAAAATAATTTAAAATTAAAAAATAAGATAATAAATCAAATACCTAACTTAATCTATTTTTATTAAAAAGAAAAAACAATCTGAGCCCGACTTTAAATAAAGAGATTTAATTCTCAGCCCCCATACTTTATCCCCAAACCCCATTTTAAAGTGGAAATGTCCACTTTGCCCTTACACATTCACAAACCCCCTTTTCTCCTTTTTCATTTCACAAACCCCACACCCCACAACTCCCTTTTCATTTCACAAACCCCACACCCCACAACTCCTCCACCCACTCAACTTCCACCAGTCTGCCGCCGCCACCAGCCCGCCGCCTTCTCCTCCTCTTCCTCTTTCTTCTTCTTCAGATCTTAAAAAAATAACAAAAAAAAAAAACATGTTACTGCTGCTGTTGTCTTCTTCTTCTTCTTCAGATCTAAAAAAATATATAAAAAAAAACATGCTGTTGTTGCTGTCTTCTTCTTCAGATCTATAAAAATAACAACAAAAAAAAACCTGCTACTATTGTCTTCTTCTTCAGATCTAAAAAAAAAAAAACAGATCTAATACGAACAATCTGGTTAAAATTCCGAGAACCCCGTGCCGGAATTTCAAAATTCCGACACTGGTTCATCGGAAATTATCAAAAACCCAAAAAAAAAAAACAAATTCCGAGATTTCGACACTGGTTCGTCGGAAATTATCAAAAACCCAAAAAAAAAAATTCCGAGAACCCCGTGTCGGAATTTTGAAATTCCGACACTAGTTCGTCGGAAATTATCAAAAACCCAAAAAAAAAAATAAATTCCGAGAACCCCATTTCGGAATTTTGAAATTCCGACACTGGTTCGTCGGAAATTATCAAAAACCCAAAAAAAAAACACAAATTCCGGAACTATAGTTTAGATCCATGATGTTGGCTTGGGTTACGAAGAAGGTTCCCATTGGAGCAAAGGACACAGCGAGAGCAATGGTGAATAGCCACACTGGGAGCACTCTGACGAAGCATTTGAATTCTTCCACTTGTGTCACTGTGCATAGTTGTCATCTATTGCTTCTGTCTTCTACATATTTCATAACTGCTGCTCCCATAGTGAGGCATGTGAAACATGTGAACGTAGATCTGTGAAGTGGAAGGTAGCGGCGACGGCAGAGGGTGGCGGCGGCGGATCTGGAACTGGAAGAAGGGAAGAAGAGTGGAGTTTGAGGTTCTGAAAGAGAGAGAAAAAAGTGGGATTTGAGGTTTGATGTGAATAAGAAAAAAAGAAGTAGAAGAGATGGGAGTAGTATTGGAATATTTGGAAAAATAAGGATTTGAGAATAAAATATGGGAGCTGGGAACTAAATCTCTTAAATAAATTGAGCCATAATGGCATGAGTCGGCCTTGGTCATTCCCACTTGCGGCAAGCGTACACAAAACTTTCTCCAAATAGAAAGTACGTGCCAATCTTATCAAAACATAGGCACGTGTCTTTCGCAATCGGCCTTTGTACTCCAACATCCAAACTCACGTGGCAGTCAAAAGTCGTGCACTATACAGACATCCTCCACGTGCCACCTTCTGTAAACATTACCACCGCACAAACCGCGATCACCCTTCTCCCTCTATAAACCATAACCCCGCTTTCTCCATTTCAACGTTGCAAGAAACCAATAAGCGATTATTCAATACAATTATTCAACCCTCATGGAAACTGGTCCTGCAACCCTTACACCACCACCATGGGAGGTGCTTCTCCTTGTGGCCCACCACCTTGACCCTAAAACCCTAGCCATAGCTTCCTGTGTATCAAAATCATGGTCATTCTCTATGTCCTCTGACGATCTCTGGAAACCCATTTTAACCACCCACTTCCCCTCTCTCTCAACTCTTCCACACGCCGTCCCCTTCCGCCGCCTCTTTGCAATGGGCCATTCAGCCACCAAGCGCCGCCGCCGCAACCCCTCGAGGCCAAAGCTCTCACTCAGCGACCTCGTCTTTAGCGTATCCATCTCCACTCGCGGCTCTCACGTTGTCAGCACTACCACAAAACCATGTGATATGCTGCTTGTGGATCCCCCTGGCGTGTTTCGGTTCGATGTTGGTGTTGACCGCGATGATGGAGCCGCCATGGGCGAGGGTTTGGCAGAGATGAAGTTGAAGGTTACGTGGAATGTTATATTGAAAGGGTGGAGAGGGATTTTCACTATGATGGAGTGTGAGGGTATGGTTGGTATTGTGGATGGTGGTGAGGGGTTTTTCTCGCAAGAGCTTCCGGCGCCGGGTTGTTGTTTGAATGCGGTGGCGAGTGCACTGATGGCTGATTTGAAGGTAGAGATGTGCGGTGGGAAGGGAAGTGATGATGGGAAGGTGAGGGTGAGCAAGGTGGGCGTGGGGATTTTGAGTGCTGTAGATTGGAGGTATGTTGGTGTTGAAGATGGTCTTAGATACTTGCAACACTTTCTTCTTACATGTGATGTTTTGTAAATTTGTAACAAATAAACTCGTCTCAAATGTAAAGGCATAATCGAAATGATATTTGGACAATGTTTTGGTGAGTCTATTATAAATTATTTTGATCGATCCTTCAGAAATGGAGGCAAGCGATACATACGGTGCTCGTCAAGGTTTAGATTTTCATTTATTTTTATTTATTTATTAATTTTGTTTAGTTGAAAAATTGCAATAGCAAAGGATCATTTCAAGGTTGAAAGGTTGAAATGATTACCGGCAATTTTCCCTCCCTTCCCTCTGTCGCTTTCTATCTCTACCATCTGTTTTATTTCACACTAGCCTGTCGACCGGCACTTGTCGTCCCGCATTCTAATTGTTGTCTTTTTTGTCAAGAGTTATTTGTCATAAAATAATACATTTGTAAATCAATATTCTTATCATCATGTTTTACGGTTAAAGTTGAAATTTTTCATTGATGATATCATCAATACCTATATGAAACTATTATGTGAAAAACTAAAATTTGTATTAATGAAATTATTAACTCATATTATATTATTATTGAAAAATATCACTAAAATACTTACATAACCGTTAAGTTTTGTCCTGCACCTAAACTCCTTTATAAAAATAAAAAAAAAACAAAACAAATCAAATATATTTACGTGGTCATTCGGAATATATTTAAAAAACAAAACAAATCAATTAGACTCATTCCATGTTCTATATTTAATTTCCCTATTATAAAAAACACATTAAACACTAATATAAGAAAGTGAAAAAACGAAAATAAGAAATAGCAGTAACAGCAATTGCTACAACAGTTATATCAATTATTTACAAATATCTAATACCATTGTAAAAACACCCACATAACAATGATACGTAAAAGCACATTTTGAATAAAAAATGGGAACTGTTTAGATGACATAGCGAAGATAGTTAAGAAAAAACCAACACAACAGAGGAGTATCCTTCAACAAAAAAAACTCTTCAAATCCTTATTAATAGTCATCACCTCTTCATATAACTTCTTTGCATGTTGGCCGAAGTAGGATTTCACGTTCATACCGTGATACATAGCTTCCTTTCACATCACATAGAGGAGCATAAGGCTGCGAGGAGGAGTGGAAAAAAGGAAGAAAAATCAGTCCTTCATTACTTGAGACAGTTTCTTTAATAATAAGAGAATGAAAATTATATGAATTTCCATTTCAACATATCCCCTGAGACGAATATTTTAACACTTGAATATTTTCCATCTCTATTTCTTTAAAATAATTTATGAATTTTTTCCATATAAACATATCCATGTCCTTCAGTCCTCTGTGCAATTAATAAACTTTCAACTATTTAAAGGTTGGTTTTTACGTTCTCAGTTCTCACTTCATGAAATTCTAGTTTAATTTGATATTTTAAATCATAATGCCATTACCTGTACCTGAGAGAATCTCTTAGCAAAACCCACATGGTCTTTGTCATTTGCTATTGCAACAACAAAAGCCAATCGAGCCTCTGGAAATGCCATCCTTATTGTGTTCATTAGTGCTCTGGTAGATTCTTTAGCGTGGGCTACAACATGTATACACAAAGCTAATCACAATCTATTCTCAAGTATTTTTGGCACAAAGCTAGATGATCCTTATTCCATCCCACAATACCATAACAAATTATAGAAATAGTGTAGCAGGACCATTCAAAATCTTGCGGATAAGTCCAGTTTGGAATAGAATATTAACCAATTTCGTGACTTCTTTCATTCCATATAAATATTCATAAGATTTATAGAAATATTTCAAAAACAAATGATTCCCAACAGTAACATTGACAGGAATAGTTTGGCATAAAATACTATCCCCTCCTCATATCCTTATCTATAAATATTAATAAAGAGTAAATCCAGAGCATGCTTTGGTGTCCATAGTTTTTGAGTTTAGTAACTACTACACTCTGATTAAAAAAACAACATAAGTTAGTGAAAAAATAAAAAAGAAGAGGACAAAATCACAAACTAATTATCAGTTTTCAAAACCTCGATGCCTTCAAACTAATGGTACAAAGTTATGGTATTTCCTTTTTTTCCCATTGTTTACTGTTTTATTAAATTAAATTGTTTTACTCTTAATTTTTATATTGAGTTAGTACCTACAAAAAATTATTCCATTTTAAATTTAAAAAACCCAAATCTACTTCACACACAATCACATTTGAAAAAGAAATTGTTCCATTTAGGCATTTCATCAAACAATGCTAATGCAAGTTGAAGATGACCAAAGCGGAAATAGTTAAGACTGAAAAATAGCACCAATTAAAGAAATAAAAATCAGATACCTGAGCTTTGTTATAAAATACTTTATTCTTGGCATGCATCAGAATCTTAGCTTCTCCTTCCTTGACAATCTTATAATCACTTAGATATGTTATCATCATTGTATTATGCAAAATCAAATTCAATTTCTGCAATAAGTTGCACACAGAAGAAGAAAAAGAAGAAGAAGAATAAAAATAAGTGAACAGAGAAAGAGGGTTTCGTGCGGTTGGTTTCAGTTTTGATGAGAAGAGCATAAAGTACACAGCCACCCCACAGTTTATAACAACAACACATGGTTGTGGTTTTTTTAATTTTGGTAACTGAAAACCCTACCCCACTAACCATTAGGGAATAAGAATGAATGGAAAGATAATGTGGAGGAAACCGTTGCAGTATAAGCAGTAACCATCAGAATTGGAGTTGCTTTGATTCTTAAGTTATTGTAATTTAGTCTAAGTATAGGGGTATTTTGGTCTAACCCAAATTACGTACACCAACTGTTTTAGTTAAAAAACAGCCTTTTCTTTATATAATACGAGATTTTGTCTTATGTGATTGATTGCTTCTAGTTGCATGGCATCGTCTTTCATTTTTGTTTGTTTTTCTGATCTCTCTTTCATTTTTGTTTGTTTTGCAGTAGTTTTTTTTTTTAATTTAAATTTTAATTTTTCAAACTGCCAACGACAATTTTTTTAAATGATGAATGTAAGTTAAAATAATTACAGGGGCATTTTGGATATTAACAAAATTACGTACACCAACTGTTTTAGTTTTTTTAGTTAAAAAATGAGGTTTTCTTTATATAATAGTATAGATAATAGTAAATAGTATAGAAGTATAGATAAAACGATCCTTTAAAAAATATAGTTATTACTTTGATTTTTTTAATACATTAATTATATTTTTTTATTATACGCTTTCTCTCTTTTTGTAATAATTATTTTTTATTATTTATTTAAATCAATATTTATTAAATAAAGGTAAACATAAAAAATAACATTTATTATATTCTTAAAATCTTCGATAAGACAAATTAAAATAAACACGGAGTAAAATATTGAATACAGATTATTGCATCAATTGGATTTAGTCCAAAGACCATTCCAAGTTCCAACTACTCCTTCAGATCTTATTTAAAAAAAATTTTGGATTTTTTTTCACCAAAAAGTTTAGTTAAATTTGTTAGTCTTATTGAAAATGTGAAAATTTAATATATTTTTTTGAAATTATCCTTCTGTAGTTAAATTTGTTAATATTATTGGAAATGTGAAAATTTAATATTTTTTCAAAACTACTATTATAATTATTATTGGGATTTTAAAAATCTAGAGTTAATAGAGGTGTTTATGAAAAACAATAATTAAATGCTATTGAAAATTAAAATGTGGTTTAAAAAAAATACCAAAAAATCTTATATATAGGGTCGGAAGGAGTCCTTCAAACCTTTTTGTGGAGCTTTTTTGGAACTTTCAAAGTCAAGTTTCAAGCAAGAGCTTCAAGATGCTATCTCTCTGGTCTTAGTAGGAAATCAATGTAAGGCTACAATAATTGTCTCACTTATGTTTAGGCCTTATTTAGAGTCATTGGAGAAGAAGCTTTTTAAATCTAAAAATGTTTTAATTGCAAAAAGAGTTTTTCTAAAAACATATTTTTAATATCTTAATTGATTCACTGTGAAAATATATCTTGGCAACCTCTAGCTGGATTTCTCCAAGTTGTGAAAATCTGTTTTTACAAGTTTTGACAGAGATAATCGATCAAGATAATCGATTATTTATGTTGCATCATAGAAAATCCAGAAAGTGTGTAATCGAGTATTTGAACATGGCTAATCCATTACTTTTTGTATGATAGTAATCGATTACTTGGCACAGATAATCGATTACTGGAGTTGCATCATATATTTTCCAGAGGCTGTGTAATCGATTATTTGACCAGTGATGATCGATTATTTGACCAGTTGCATCATATATTAAACAGAAGTGAAGTAATCGATTACATGTATGTGATACTCGATTACTGGTTTTAAAATGAATTTCAAAGTTTCTATTTTTAAAGGGATAATCGATTATCTCCCTGAAGTAATCGATTACATCAAGTTTTATTGAAAAACGTGTCAGAATCATTTTGATTTATTTCTAGATTTGTTTTTACTTAATTGATTCTGATTTATTTTTAAAATTCGAATTTGATTTTTTTTTGAAAATATTCCTTTTTGATTTAAGATTCAAATCTTTTATTTTATTCGTTAAATCTATTTGATTTGATTTTGATTTCAAAAATATTATTTTATTTATTTGATTTCAGAAAATCAATTTTGAATATTTCCAGATTTGATTTGATTCTTATTTTGAATTTTATTTTATTTCTAAAATTGTTTTTTGATTTGTTTTTGATTTTGAATTTGAATTATTTCCAAAATTGTTTTTTTGATTTGATTCTGTTTTTAATTTTGAAATTCAAATTCAAATCTTCAAGATCTATTTATAAGAATGTTTTTATCTCTTTCAAAGTTAACTCTTCTGATATCAATTTTTTGAGAAAAACGTTTTCACGTTCTGTTCTTCTTCTTCTCCATATTCTCTGAGTTTTGGCCTATGCTATAGTGAAACATTTATCCATAGCCATTAGAGCTTTATTGTTGTATTCGTGTTAATTAGAACACACATTTGTTAGAAAGCCAAATTGTTGTATCCGCACTATCAAGAGTGCATCATAGTGGTTGTACCCAATCTCTCTTATCTGTAACCAGTGTTGTAAAAGGGTGTGTAACCCTTAGTGACTAGGGAGTGAATCTCCTAGTGCGGACGTGCTGCGTTCGTGGTTGTAGGGTGAGGAACCCTGCTGTGTTGGGTAGTGCTAGATGAACGGTGGGGCACCTAGTAGTTAGGCTATCTAGTTGTGTATCGAGGTCCCTGGCGAAAGGAGGTTCCTAGTAGCTTGCGGGGCGCTCTGGTTGTACTTGGGGACGCGTGGCGTCTTGGTTTAGTGAAAAGCTCAAGCAGGTCGCTTGGGGACTGGAGTAGGTCGGGTTTGCTGAACCAGGATAAAATCTCCGGTGCAATCTCTTCTATCCCTCATCTCTTTATTTTCCGTTGTTATTGTTGCATGTGCGTTATTGTTATTATTATCCGTCTTGCATGCAATTATTTTCATAATAATTAATTTAAAGAGTTTTAAATTAATTAGCGCGGTAACGGTATTTGTTGTTATTAATTTATTTGAATTCCGCGCATATTAGTTTTTATTATTATTATTATTATTATTAAAACTTCCGCGAAATCGTTTTTATTCAATATATTAGTTTTCCGCTGCAAAATCTCTTTAAATTTGTTGAAAAAGTTTTAAATCGAATATTTTCCAATGTTTTCATAAACACCCAATTCACCCCCCTCTTGGGTGACGGCTGCCAATTCTATCAATAATTCTAACACCGAGTTTTTCGTTTGTTCTTGGGAGGTCAGAGTATTTCCTCCAAACTTTTGGCGTGTTCGTGAGCAACACCCTTAATTGGCTGTGGGTTCGACGTGGATGTGATGCTGATTCTTTGGTGTTTTTATCGGTTGACATTGGGAAGGAGATGTGCTGGCGGTTGCCTTCGTGTCGCTTATGACATAAATTTCGCTTAGTTTTTCGTGTGGAAAATGAAAGAGTACGGAGATTCAAAGTCTTGGGCTAAGTTGCTCAACATGTCTTATGGAGAAGTTGGGGTTGTTTTACATTTTAATGGCTATCCTAGACCATTCCTGATGCTGCAGAATGGTGAAGTGTTGTTGCAACATGGCAGAAATAGTGGTAGATTTGTGTTGTACAACCCAAGAGACAACTCATTCAAATGTTTTAGAGTTCCAATCGGTACTACATCGATTGAATGTATGACTAACATCGAGAGCCTGACATCACCCTGCCCAGCTCATCGTCATTTAAGATTTGGAGGTTTGTCTTGCCTTTATAGAACTTGTTAACTTTGGTTTATTTATTTTTATGCTTGCCACTGTATCAGGCCTTTGGTTTTAAGTCTTATAATTGCCATTTTCTCTTAAAAATGCAATACTGTAAAAACAATTTACAATTGGGTGTTATAATAATAATTCATTGTTTTGGTTGCACTTTCACCAGAAAATGGCAATTGTAAGACTTAAAACCAAAGGCATGATACAGTGGCAAGCATAAAAATAAATACACCAATGTTAACAAGTTCTGTAAAGGCAAGACAAACCTCCAAATCTTAAATGACGACGAGCTGGGCAGGGTGATACCAGGCTCTTGATGTGAATCATACATTCAATCAATATAGTACCGATTGGAACTCTGAAACATTTGAATGAGTTGGCTCTTGGGTTATACAACACAAATCTACCAATATTTCTGCCAAGTTGCAATGACACTTCACCATTCTGCAACATGAGGAATGGTCTAGGATAACCATTAAAATGTAAAACAACCCCAACTTCTCCATAAGACATGTTCATCAACTTAGCCCAAGACTTTGAATCTCAGTACTCTTTCATTTGCCACATGAAAAACTAAGCGAAATTTATGTCATAAGCGACACAAAGGCAACCGCCAACACATCTCCTTCCCAATGTCAACCGATAAAACCACCCAAGAATTAGCATCACATCCACGTCGAACCCACAACCAATTAAGGGTGTTGCTCACGAACACGCCAAAAGTTTGGCGGAAATACTCTAACCTCCCAGGAACAAACGAAAAACTCGACACCTTCCTCCAAAGTCTCAGAGATCCTACATTGTAAACCTTAACCAACACCGCGTCTTCCGACAGAGGGTCATAGTTTATAGCAGCAGCCTTATAAGTATCACTAACATGATCATGTCCGAAGTCGTACTTATTGAAACGCAATTGAGAGGGAGGGTGGTGAAAACATCGGGATCTACAACTCGATCTAGTGAAGGGGTTCAAAAAGTGGAGATAGGTATCAGATTCATTAGAATCAATCCAGCAAATAATACCGTTGCAAGAACCAATAACATTGGCATGAGGACGGAACTTGAACGATGAAATATGAAGGGGAAGTGGTGGTGGTGGTGGTGATTGTGGTAATTATGATGAAAGGTCGAGTAGGGATGAGAGAGGGACAATTAAACGGATTGGAAAATCGTCCTCCCTGTTTGTCACTAATAAGCGGAGATTGGAAGGGATGAATTAGTGGATGAATGTCGAGTGTGGTGTTTTACGAAATCGGTTCTTGAATGAGGGAATTGAAGGGCTTGGATACGCAGAAAAATCGAGAGAGGACTTCTATGGTGAGATTGTCTGGGAGAGATGATAGTTGTTGGACTACCGTCAAGTATACCGGGTCACAAGTAATAAAGAGTAAGTAATAAAGAGTAAGTAAATTTTTCTTTCTATTCTCTTCCTTTTCATTTATTTTTTTACTTTAATTTTTTTTCCACTTGGAAGAGAAATAGAACTCATAACACTTTTAACCAATTTTTATTTTCTTGAGTCATTCCTCTCAATTGCTCATTCAAAATTCCCAAGGTACTCACCAGAATAATACAATCAATGCAGGGTACTAAAGAAAAAATCATAATATCTCAATAAGGCTCAAAAGTATTTCTTTTATTTGTCACATAAAACTATTGTGTTGTGTCAGAACACCTTGATATATTCTGGGCTGTATTCTTTTACACTTTTACTAATTCTTCACGCTTTGAGCTATGAAATATTTATTGACCAAGGCTTTTCCTAGTCACTCTAAGAAATTTTTGTTTGAATATGAGTCTCAAGTTTGATACCTGACCTCTGTTATATGATTTTCATTATTTTGAGAAAAAACAAAAAAGTGATAATTTTAAATTGAAAGTTGTAAATGAGTTAGTTGTAATTCAACAGTTGGTTTCAGACAGAGCTCTTGACTGAAAATTTCTATCTGTTTGTCTTATTAGCCTTTTGTGAAAAGCTTGTCCAGTTGTCCCAAACATGGTGTACACAATCCTTTTAAGGCACCAAAGAGGTATGTGAAGATTGTCTTCCTTATTTCTTCTCCACTTTCTTTGTAGAAACATATGAAGATTTCTTTTTCTTTGGATTGATGATTACCATATAGGTCAAATAAATAAATAAATTTGGATGGAATCCTCATCCATATAACTTTCTATGTCATATGTTGTAATGTGTGAGGGTGGGACTGTTTACCACGCGAGTTCTTTTGTTGAGCATGTCCTCATTGGTAAGCTATTCCTGGAGCCTTTGGCCCTTTTTGTGTCAATGATACAACTCTGTTTTTGTGGGATAGAAAATGGCACAACAACTTAGTTTCTTTCCTTTACATGAGGCAATCTTCAGATGGTCAGTTTTCTAATTGTGAATGGGAGTGATAGTCCTTTTCAAGTGTTTTTCCATATCTTCTTACTAATTAAAGGTTGGATTACATAATGGACCAAGAACCCAACTAGTTTCTGACATATATAGGACCCCTCACTTCTAAGAGGAGTAACTAAAATACATAGGACCCTATTATTCTTAATTTGCCTTAGAATTTGAAAAATGATTACTGAAATAAACCTGCATTTTTACTTAAATAATGGAAACAACTTTGTCATTGATGTATTTTGATTCCTTAGGGTACATATGAATTCTTACATTCTTATTTTGGTCATAACTATGAGGTCTAAAGTAGAGTTTTGTTGAAAATCTCTTACAGATATCTTATGTATGGAGATATATCTACTAAGGCAGCTCACATGCTATCGCTTCCTAAGGTACTCGAAACTAAATAAAGATTTCCTTCTTCATTTCCTATCTTTTCTCATCGTTACTTATTGTGAAGCATAAATTGTCATTTGTTGTAATCTTACTTTTTTGTTCTTTAATAGGAAACTTAATATATATATTCCATGTCCCTCAGGTTTCAGATTTCTTTACTAGGCTAATACAAAGAGTTTCTCCAAAGAGTTACCAGCAGGCTTTTGGGGAAGTTTACATGATTCTGAAATTTCTGGAAAAATTTTGCGGAGATCAAGTACATCAAAGTCAGACATTTTGGCGCTAAATGTGCGAACCCCTAGTAGGATTATGTCATTCTTTAGTGCTAGAATGATTTCCTTAGTAATTGGTAGTTACCCTTCAGTGGTAGATATTGGTGAATTTCCTTTTGAATTCAATCATTATCTTACATGTTTTAATTAGTAAGTCCAAAAATGGGGATTTCCTTATCTCTACTTGCACCTTGAGTCTTGAAAAATAATGTTTGGGTTTCCTTTGAACCTAGTATTGTAACACCCCAAAATTTTAATCCCCGATTAATGAAATGTTAATTATAATTTAATTATAATTAATGGTTTCTATGTTAATCCTTGATTAAAATATGTGTTCATGTGACTAGTTTAGGTGTGTGAAATTATTTAATAAATATAATAATGTATAAAATAGGAGTTTTGCATATTAGTCCCTGGGTTGGGACCTAGAAGCAATTATAGGAAAGGTTTTGGAGGGAAAGTAAATAAAATAATTATTTTTCAAAAACTGGGTAAAACACTCGAGTATTTTCTGAAACACTCGAGTATTCTGGGTCAAACTGCACGAGTTAGTGCGTTTGATGAGTCACCATGAACGATTCTCGTGTGTTGACACGAAATCGTCTCCCTCAACAGCTCAAAGCACTCGTGTCGACTCGCATGATGTCTCCCTGTGTCTATAAAAGCCCATCAACCACGAATTCGTGGGAATTTTGGCTAAGATTTGCATTGTTGAAGAAGCTAGGGTTTCGATTTCGTCTCGTTCAATTCTCTTTCAATTCTAAGTGTTAGTCTTCGAGTGATACACCAATACAAAGCTCACATCACGAGCTTTGTATAGACACCAAAATTGTGAGGTTTGAGTGTGTGGATTGAGAGAATCGAAGTCTTGAAGTGGAGCTGTTCTTGCTTAAGTTGGTGTCTGGAGCTTACTTTGATCATCGATTCTGGTAAGCTCTTGAGTTCTTGAGTCTCAAACTCAATTCGTTTAGTTAGATGATGTTGCATAGAGCTTAGAAATCTAGTTTTCCCTAATTTTTATCTCTGTTTCATGTCCAAACCAATTCAATTTTGGTATGGTGCTCAAACTGTCATGCATGAGAAGCTCAAGTGGATTTCTGGGTTTGGAGAGCTTTTCTTTGGAGTCTTTCTGTTGATTCAAGTCTGAGAGGTAAGGGGAAGTAATTATATTCACTAGATAGAGTTTGAAATCCATTAAATGTGTTAGAGAGCCACCAAGAGGCTCTAAGGGCTTAGATTCTATAGGAACTTTGGTTTGGAGACCAATCCATGCTCTAAATCTGTATTGAGCAAGTTTGTTATCATGCATGTGAACCTGAATGATCTTTGTTTCATGAATATTATGCTTATTGTGTGATTTGAGGTATTGAGTTGTTAAAATGCCTTTTTGTGCATAATCAATGATTTCTCTGTCAATTCTGTGTTTTGAATTGAAATAAGTGTTGTAACATGTTTGATTAATGATATGTTAATTCTGTTGATCCCTGAAATGGACTTAAATTGAGTAGAAATGAAAATGGCATGTTAAAACCAGTTTTCAATACTGTCAGCTACGAAACACTCGAGTAAATAGCAAAGTACTCGAGTAAATCGTGTTCAAAATAAAGTAAATTTCATAAGAACACTCGAGTATTTTGTCTGTTACTCGAGTATCGGGCATGAACTGAGAATTTGTTATAGGTCAAACACTCGAGTCATTCAAAGTCACTCGAGTATTCTGGAAAAGTCCAAGAACACTCGAGTAACTCATGAATTACTCGAGTAAATTGTTGAAATTAAAACCCAAATCCTCAGAAAGACATGAACACTCGAGTAAGCTTAAGAACACTCGAGTAATCTGGAAAATCTCCAGAACACTCGAGTATTCTGAACTTTACTCGAGTAAAATGCCCAGAATCTGAAAACATCATTTTCAATTCTAACTTAATTAATTAAGGAATTATTAAGGATAATTCAAGGGATCAAAGACTTAGAGAAATTGATAAATACAAATAGATCGTTCGGTGACGATCCATTTTGAAAATTAAGCCTAGGTGGCAAGTAATGTATTAATCAATTTCCCCTAAGTCTAAAATGCATTCATTCTGGAGTTTGGATGGTAGGACGTATATCATGTTTTTGGTAAACATGTGGAGGGCCTCTGGGAGTGCCAATACGTGTTGGAAACCAACAAGCGGGCTAAGCAAATACTAGAGGGGGGGTGAATAGTATTTTGAAGCATTAATACCAAATATTTCGATTGATAATTGAAGAATGGAGCTAAGACTGAATTTTCTGCAATCAGACACAAAATACTCGAGTCTTTTGTGAAATACTCGAGTTTTTCAGTGATGAACAACTCGAGTCTTTTCTGAAATACTCGAGTTTTTCCTATCAGATATGGGAAAAACCAGAAACGAAAATTCAGCAATTTAACTCAAATCAATTCAATAATAAAAAGGAACTTATCCAACAGAATAGCAAGCAATCTAAATAACTTTTAAACACAAAGATTCCTTGAACTTGCTACCTAATTGTATAAATCCTAATTGATTGAAATGACTTAAGTCTATTGAGCTAGAAAGTAGATTAAAAGCAATAAACCAACACTCAAGCAATTTTATCCTGGTTCACTCCAACAATGAGCTACATCCAGTCCTCCTAATCACTTAGGAGTTTCTACTAATAATCAAATTGTTAGAAATTACAAAGGATTGCTTGAGAATGGCCTCACTCAACCTAACCCTTTCAAGAGTGTACCAAACTCTTGATTTCTACCCCAATTTGATTCCGGTGATTGAAGAACTCTTCACAAAGCTTCCTTGAACTCCCTTCAAGAAACTCCACCGGGCTAGGAACCTCCTAGTCTTGTGCTTGAGAACCTCTCAAGACTTCCAACACCCTAAGCCACTTAGGGTTTGCTTGGGAACAATCCAAGACTTTGAATAATCAAGCTTTTTGTATGTGTATTACTAATCTCACAATGGATTAGCACAAATAAGCACAGCTCAATGTAAGAATTGAGGCCTAAAACTCAACTTGGAATAAAATGACAATATGAGTGAGAAGTTGAGCTTTTTGGGAATTAACACTTGAGAAGAGGAAATTAAGAAAGCTTGAATCAATATGATCTTGTTGTCTTGTTTGTTCTTGCACAAATTCAAAGAGAAATTTTACAATAAGGTTCTGAATTGCTCTCTTGGGTTGGATGAGACTCAAATGCCCTCAATTGGGTTTTTGAGTTTCTCCAACGTTCATTTTTGCTAACTGGACAAAAATACTCGAGTCTTTTGGTAAAAACTCGAGTCTTTTTGGTCGGTCACGAGTGAATTGGTGCACGAACAAGACTAACGGTCATAATTGCTGACCTGGCACAAATACTCGACTTTTTCTATAAATACTCGAGTATATACTCGAGTCTTTATCAAAATACTCGAGTATTTTGATCAGATATGGGAAAAATTATTTTTCAATTTTATTTTTCCTCTCAAGTATTAATTTTTGGTCAATCTCAACTTAATAAACATATAAAAATTTATTCCTAGAAGAGACTAACTATTTCTACCCACTCTCAACCACTCTCAACATAAATTAGAAATTTACAATTAATATTTGATTGAGAATGATTGGGCACTTGTCTTCTTTTCTTGACTTCTTGTTGATGTTGATGTTGCATTATCTTCAAGGCATGATTTGTTAATTATTTTGTCATCATCAAAACATAATCCACATAATTAGGAGCATTGAATTCACAATCTCCCCCTTTTTGGTGATGACAAAATAATTAACACTTGATCCATTTATTAAGCTTGATCCACTTGGAGATGCAACTCCCCCTCACTATATGATACTTTTCACCTATCTAAAAATTCAGCTTGAGCAAGATGTTATGACAATTTAATGTTAGCACCAAGCCTATGGTATTAGAGAATTTAACAATTATCAGAGTATATACCATAATTAGAGATTTTAGGTGCAACAATATCAAGACAAGACAAGTGTAATATCTCTCCCCCTTTTTGTCATACGCCAAAAAGATGTAACAATTTAGAAAAAGATCAAGGGAGGAGAGGTGCATAATCGGAAAACCCCATAACCAACTATGCAAATAAAACGGAGATATAATAACGATAAAGAGCTCCCCCTGAAGCTTTGCACAAACATCATAATGAAGACCAAATTCATTAACATAAAAACATCATAAAAGGTCCAAATCAAAGGTGCAATAAGAAACCCAAAGTCTCAAAACACCAAGTTCTCAAAATACAGAAAATGTAACAAAGACCAAAATGATAAAAACAAAATGAAAACTAAGATAAAATCCAAAGGTCAACATCATCAAAACATCGAAGGAGCTGGAGCATCTGGAGGAGGATAAAACCGAGAGAAGAGTTTAGAGGATGAAAAAAAAAAACTAGTAAGATTTGACAAAACTTTAAGGAAAATCTGAGTTTTGAGGAGAGAGATATGAGAAAACCGAGAGAGAAGAGGGTCGCAAAAAAAACTTGAGTCTGAGAGTATATATAAACAGTTCAAAATACTCGAATATATTCATAAATACTAGAGTTGTTCTTTAGGATATACGAGAGTTTTTGAAAATATATTCGAGTCGGTCGTGACTCAGCCCAGATTTCCCCAGAAAAGTCGAGTAAAAATTGAAAAACTCGAGTTTGGTCCGAAAGTTCAAATTTCAGGAAAACGCAAAATACTCGAGTTTTTGGAAAATACTCGAGTTTGGTCTGAAAGTTCAAAAATTGGGGGTTTCGAAAGACTCGAGTTCTTCAAAACACTCGAGTATTTTAATAAAGACTCGAGTGTTTTTAGAAACACTCGAGTATTTTTATCAGACCCTGATTAAAAACTTTTTCAATTTAAAACTGATTTAATTTTGAATTAAAATACTCGAGTTTTTTTGGAAAAACTCGAGTATTTTGACAGAACAGAGAGTAAAAACACAGTTTTAAAGGACCAAACACAAATCAAACACAAATGCTTCACTACCAACTTGGAATACAGTACAGAATCACACACAATTAACATATACAATTTCAAATATCATCAAGGACAATTTAACTAAGAATCAATAACACATTAGAGTAAGACTAATATGGTGATTTTCCAAAAATGACACACAATGCAATTAGCCTATATTAGCTTCATCTAAAATACCAAGTTCTCTCCTAATATGATAAAAGGTGTCCCTTGGTAGAGGTTTTGTAAAAATGTCGGCTAATTGATTTGTGGTACTAACAAATTCAATTGTGCAATCACCCTTTTGTACATGATCTCTTAAAAAATGATGTCTTATTTCAATGTGTTTAGTTCTTGAGTGATACACCGGATTCTTAGTCAAATTGATTGCACTCGTGTTATCGCATCTAATCGGAATATTTTCAAGTTTCAAACCAAAATCCGATAATTGTTGTTTTATCCATAACAGTTGAGCACAACAACTACCGGCTGCGATATATTCCGCTTCGGCGGTAGAAAGAGCGACACAAGCTTGCTTTTTAGAAAACCATGACACCAATGAACTTCCCAAGAAATGGCAAGTACCACTGGTGCTTTTGCGATCAAGCTTGCATCCCGCGAAGTCGGAATCCGAGTAACCAACTAAACTAAGATTGGCATCAGCAGGATACCATAAACCAGTGTTAATTGTTCCTTTTAGATACTTAAATATATGTTTAACTGCGGATAGGTGAGATTCTTTAGGATTAGCTTGAAATCTAGCACACATGCATACACTAAACATAATATCCGGTCTAGATGCAGTGAGATATAGGAGACTACCTATCATACCCCTATACTTACTAACATCAACCGGTGTACCTTGTTCATCCTTGTCTAGGTAGCATGATGTGCTCATTGGAGTGTAGGCTTCCTTGCACTTGTCCAATCCGAATTTCTCAAGGAGCTCTTTGCAATATTTCCCTTGATGCACAAATATCCCCTCCTTGACTTGCTTTATTTGTAAGCCTAGGAAGAACTTGAGTTCTCCCATCATTGACATTTCAAATTCCTTTTTCATCAAATTTGAAAACTTTCTACAAAGAGACACGTTAGTAGCACCGAAAATGATATCATCAACATAGATTTGTACTAACAAAATGTCATCCTTGGTTTTATAAATAAATAATGTATTATCAACCTTCCCTCTTTGAAACTTGTTTTCTAATAGAAAGGAACTCAATCGATCATACCAAGCTCTAGGAGCTTGTTTCAATCCATAGAGTGCCTTTTTCAATCTATAAACATGGTTTGGAAATTCACTATTTTCAAAACCGGGGGGTTGTTTGACATACACTTCTTCATTTATAAACCCATTCAAGAAAGCACTTTTAACATCCATTTGATATAAAGTGAATTTCATGATTGAAGCATAAGCAAGTAAAATTCGGATTGCTTCAAGACGTGCAACCGGAGCAAAGGTCTCATCATAATCGATACCTTCCTCTTGGTTGTACCCTTGAGCTACTAGTCTAGCTTTGTTTCTTATAATCAACCCGGATTCATCAAGTTTGTTTCTATAAATCCATTTAGTACCAATTATGGTATGATCATCGGGTTTAGGGACTAGATCCCAAACTTCATTTCTTTCAAATTGGTTTAATTCTTCTTGCATAGCAAGAACCCAATGATCATCCTCAATGGCCTTTTTAATTGAATCGGGTTCAATTTGAGAAACAAATGAGACATAGTGGCAAATGTTTTGAATAGACCTACGAGTAAGTACTCCCTTTGACATATCTCCTATGACTTTGTCTATAGGATGAGCCTTGACCGATTTCCAAGTTGGAGGAAGTTCTTCCCTTACTTCTCCTTCATCAACTTTTGATTTCTCTCTCTCTTTTTCTTCTTTTGAAAAGTCAATGCCATCTTCACTAGCATCACATAAAACACTATCTTCTTTTGAAGACTCATTAAAAACCACATGAATTGATTCCTCAATAGTTAAAGTTCTTTTATTGAAAATTCTATAAGCTTTACTATGAGAAGAATAGCCTAAAAATATGCCTTCATCGGATTTGGAATCAAACTTGCCAAGGTGTTCTTTTCCATTATTTAAAACAAAAACTTGGCATCCGAAGACATGAAAATGAGATATATTTGGCTTTCTTCCCTTGAAAAGTTCATAGGGGTTTTATCCAAAGAGGGCCTTATCAAAATACGATTTAAAACATAACAAGCCGTATTGACGGCATCGGCCCAAAAATATTGAGGTACTTGAGAATCATTTAACATGGTTCTAGCAAGTTCCTCTAGCACCCTATTTTTCCGCTCTACCACTCCGTTTTGTTCCGGAGTTCTTGGTGCGGAGAATTGGTGCTCAATACCATTTTTAGCACAAAATCTATCAAATTTGTGGTTTTCAAATTCTCCACCATGATCGGTACGAATAATAATTACTTTTTGATTTACTTGGTTTTGCAAAAGTTTGACATGATGTTTAAAAGATTTGTAGGTCTCACTCTTAGTAGTTAAAAATAAAGTCCAAGTAAACCTAGAGAAGTCATCAACAATCACCAATGCATAATAGTTGCCACCAAAGCTTTTTACTTGTGATGGTCCAAACAAGTCCATATGAAGCATTTCTAATGGCCTTGATGTGGACATCACCATTTTTGATCCAAAGGTGTTTTTAGTTTGTTTACATTTCTTGCAAGGAGAACAAACACCTTCAATAGAAAAATTTAGCTTTGGTAAACCAACTACTAGATCTTTAGATTGTATTTTCTTCAATTGGTTTACATTAATATGAGCGGTCCTACGATGCCATAACCAAGTGTCATTTTCTTTGCTCACTAAACAAGTAGAGACCAAAGAAGTGACTTTGTTCAAATCAACTAAGTAAGTATTATTTGACCTTCTACCAACAAATTTGATTGATTCATCTTTGTCACTTTTAATGAGGCAATGGGTAGAGGTAAAAACTACATGATTACCAACATCACATAATTGGCTTATGCTCAAGAGATTATGTTCTAATCCTTGAACATAGAGCACATTATCAATAATCAAGTTTGAAGAGTTTCCAATTTTACCAATACCAAGGATTTTGCCTTTGTTGTTGTCCCCATAAGTGACATAACCCTTTTCCTTTGGAGTAAGCTCAATGAAGTGCCGCTTATCTCCCGTCATGTGCTTCGAACATCCACTATCAAGATACCACAATTGTTTTCCCGTTCGAAGACACACCTACAAAATGAAGTCACTTTTTCATTTTGGGTACCCAAACAATGTTGGGTCCCTTAGGGTTAGTGTTGGGACTTTCTCCCTTCTTAATCCACATATAAGTGCCCTTTTTCATTTCAAACTTCTTAATGTGGCACTCAATGTTGATATGTCCAACTTTTCCACAATAAGTACAAGTTGGTCTCTTTGATGAATTTTTCTTAGAAAATGTTCCAACCACCTTGTACTTTTTGTCCTTTTTATGAACATATCCTAAACCGGTTTTGTTGTGATTATGTCTTTGAGAGTTCAACAACCGGTTGAGGTTTCTATCACTATGTGAGATTGTGAGTTTGTTTTTCAACTCTTTCACTTCTTTTTCAAGATCATCACATCTCTCACATGAAGTGATAATTTCCTCATGATTTGCACAATCACTTTGATGACTAGAATTAATAAGTTCCAAGGATTCATTTTGAAGTTTCAACTCATTTATAGATTTTTGCAATTCATCAATTTCATGTTGAAACTCCAAAATTTTCTTTCCTTTTTCCTTATTAATTTTAGCAAGCCTTTTAAATTGAATTAACATTTCATTGTAGGCTTCTTGCAAATCATCATATGAAATGGAGTTTGAAGAGGAACAAGAAGAACTAGAGGTTACCTCATCATCACTTTCACTCATGCCATGATTAGCTCTTGATGAGGACTCATGATTGTTCTTGGCCATGAGACAAAGGTTTGCATTTTCATCACCGGAGCTACTTGAAGATGATTCATTGCTCTTCTCCGGTGCATCCCAAACAATGTATGCACGCTTCCCTTTGGTCTCTTGGGTCTTCTTATCATTCTTCTTCAAGAATGTGGCACATTCCATTCTTATGTGACCAACCCCACCACATTCATGACACTTAACTCCATCGTTGGTACTCTTTTCTCTTTGTTTGGAGTCTTTGGTTCTCTTGAAATTGGATGAAGATCCACCTTTCTTCCCTTTGAAAAATTTGTTGAATCTTTTCACAAACATCCCAAATTCTTCTTGATTTGATTCACCATCGGAATCTCCACTTGTAGAGCATTCTTCAACTTCTTTTGTAGCTTTGGTTGAAGCTTTGAGGGCTATGCTCTTTTTCTTTTTGTCCGATTCCTCATGCATCCCAAGTCTTGTAAGTTCCATCTCATGCTCTTGGAGTTTGCCAAACAAAGTGGCTAAGTCCATGCTATTTATGTCTCTTGATTCCTTGATGGCGGTTACCTTGGGTTGCCAACTCCTATCAAGACATCTTAGAATTTTGTTAGTAGTTTCACCATTGCGAAATACTTTTCCCAAGGAAATCAAATGATTAACAATGTGAGAGAATCGCTTTTGCAAGTCACTAATGGATTCATTTGGCAACATGTGGAACAATTCATATTCGTGAGTTAGAGAATTCAATCTTGCATCTCTAACCTCACTTGTTCCCTCATGTGTGACTTGCAAAGTATCCCACATTTCTTTTGCCGATTTACATTGGGAAACTCTATAAAATTCATCATGGGATAGAGCCGAAAAGATGATGTTTTTAGCTTTTAAATCAAATGAGACTTTTCTCTTTTCATCATCATTCCAACTACTCCTTGGAATTTCAACAATTTCATCATTTATTTTCTTTTTGGGAATGAAAGGACCATTTTCAATTGCATCCCAAATATCCATATCAATTGCTTCAATAAAAACTTTCATGCGAGTTTTCCAATAAACATATCCTTCACCATTAAATAGTGGAGGACGGTTTATTGAAGTTCCTTCTCCACCAAAGTTATTGCTAGAGCCCATTAAGTTTCCAAAAGGATCTTTTTCGAAAAAGTTGTTACACTCGATCTTTCGACCGAGCTCTGATACCACTTGTTGGAAACCAACAAGCGGGCTAAGCAAATACTAGAGGGGGGGTGAATAGTATTTTGAAGCACTAATACCAAATATTTCGATTGATAATTGAAGAATGGAGCTAAGACTGAATTTTCTGCAATCAGACACAAAATACTCGAGTCTTTTGTGAAATACTCGAGTTTTTCAGTGATGAACAACTCGAGTCTTTTCTGAAATACTCGAGTTTTTCCTATCAGATATGGGAAAAACCAGAAACGAAAATTCAGCAATTTAACTCAAATCAATTCAATAATAAACAGGAACTTATCCAACAGAATAGCAAGCAATCTAAATAACTTTTAAACACAAAGATTCCTTGAACTTGCTACCTAATTGTATAAATCCTAATTGATTGAAATGACTTAAGTCTATTGAGCTAGAAAGTAGATTAAAAGCAATAAACCAACACTCAAGCAATTTTATCCTGGTTCACTCCAACAATGAGCTACATCCAGTCCTCCTAATCACTTAGGAGTTTCTACTAATAATCAAATTGTTAGAAATACAAAGGATTGCTTGAGAATGGCCTCACTCAACCTAACCCTTTCAAGAGTGTACCAAACTCTTGATTTCTACCCCAATTTGATTCCGGTGATTGAAGAACTCTTCACAAAGCTTCCTTGAACTCCCTTCAAGAAACTCCACCGGGCTAGGAACCTCCTAGTCTTGTGCTTGAGAACCTCTCAAGACTTCCAACACCCTAAGCCACTTAGGGTTTGCTTGGGAACAATCCAAGACTTTGAATAATCAAGCTTTTTGTATGTGTATTACTAATCTCACAATGGATTAGCACAAATAAGCACAGCTCAATGTAAGAATTGAGGCCTAAAACTCAACTTGGAATAAAATGACAATATGAGTGAGAAGTTGAGCTTTTTGGGAATTAACACTTGAGAAGAGGAAATTAAGAAAGCTTGAATCAATATGATCTTGTTGTCTTGTTTGTTCTTGCACAAATTCAAAGAGAAATTTTACAATAAGGTTCTGAATTGCTCTCTTGGGTTGGATGAGACTCAAATGCCCTCAATTGGGTTTTTGAGTTTCTCCAACGTTCATTTTTGCTGACTGGACAAAAATACTCGAGTCTTTTGGTAAAAACTCGAGTCTTTTTGGTCGGTCACGAGTGAATTGGTGCACGAACAAGACTAACGGTCATAATTGCTGACCTGGCACAAATACTCGAGTTTTTCTATAAATACTCGAGTATATACTCGAGTCTTTATCAAAATACTCGAGTATTTTGATCAGATATGGGAAAAATTATTTTTCAATTTTATTTTTCCTCTCAAGTATTAATTTTTGGTCAATCTCAACTTAATAAACATATAAAAATTTATTCCTAGAAGAGACTAACTATTTCTACCCACTCTCAACCACTCTCAACATAAATTAGAAATTTACAATTAATATTTGATTGAGAATGATTGGGCACTTGTCTTCTTTTCTTGACTTCTTGTTGATGTTGATGTTGCATTATCTTCAAGGCATGATTTGTTAATTATTTTGTCATCATCAAAACATAATCCACATAATTAGGAGCATTGAATTCACAATACGCTTGCTTGATGACACGTCGTTGACGTGGTCGGCTTTGTGGATGCCGATATGGATATATCGTTTGGATGACGATCCGTTTGGATGACGGGATATGCTCGGGTGGCATGGATACCAAGCTTGACGTGTACATTCTAGGTGAATGTACGAATTGTTGTATACCTAGGAATACAACGCACTGTGGAGTGCTGGGTTGTCAGGGATGGACGTCAGAGAGTGACTTAGAAAATGTGGAGATAAGTTGAGAGTTAAAGTCATGCATCATGTCATTCACCTAATGCAATTGATATACCTGAATTAAGTGTGAACATCCTATGTGCATCTGATACTTGCTAAATGCTAATTGTGATTGTTATTAAATGATGCATTATTATCTTTCATATGTTGCATGACTTATTCTCTATTGATTATGTGAGTAGAATTGCTTACCCCTATGCCCTTGTAGGTGATGTCTCGCTACATTGCTTGCATCGAGATCCGGCCACTTCCTAGTGGCGTATGGATCTATGAGGACCATCGCGCGGTGTATGAGGGGGAGGTAGAGTTCACATTCTACCACCCTAATCCGCTGATGCGATTCCGTCCTCGTAGGTTTAGGATTCCCATCATATACACTATGCATGTACCCCCGTTTTATACTTATCATGGACCACCTCCCATGCGACCAGCTCGCTCTTACCATAGTTTTCGTTTTCAACCTACCCGTTCTCACCCTTTTACTTTGAGAGTCGTCCGCGAGGAGACTCCCCTATCTGATCCGAGGAGCCCAGTCAGGGTTTCACCATCACCTGACCCGGTACCCAGTGGTAGGGTACACTCTCCCTCGGATGAGATCGAGGAGGATCCGGTGGAGGACGAGAGTGGGAGCGAGCCTGTCGTGCATTCTACTGGGAGTGACTGGAGGGACGACGATCCCTAGGTACATGTATATGGTGTATGGTGTGGATCTGAGGATCTGGTGTGTGGAGGAGATTTGCTGCTGCTGCTGTGATGATGATGCTACTACCTTACTCACTTTACTTTTGGGAGACTACTGCTACTACTACTCCATCTGATGCTGCCAGATCTATGTGACTATTCCTAGAGTTATACATTTTGTTATGTATATATATTGTAGATATACTTTTGGAGCACTCTAGAGCTTGTAGTTACACTGTTATATAGATCTGATGATGGACTTGCATATTTTGAAAACTTGGAGACTTTACTCATGGACTATGTACTTATGATTCTCTATATCTATGAAAACCTATGTTTATATTCTATCAGTTGCATAGTCCAGTAATTTCCGCTTACTCTGATTTAATCTGTTTAAGAGCTCGGCTATAAATGGTATCAGTTCTATCGTATAAAGTAAGGGTAGCTTAAACTACTTGATACAAAGATATCTTCTAAAAGATCAAATGTTACTCTATTTGCGAAAAGGTTTTAGAAATCGCCGAACTCGATACAATGGTTTTGAGATAATATAGACTTTATTCTCCAAGACTTTCAAGTGACGATTCGTGCACCCGCTTTAAAAGAAAAATTTTATTGACCTATTTTCTTAACACTCACAAGTCCATATTTATTATCCAATATAAAAGCATATTTATTAGTTTATATTTGGGTAATAACGAAGGGTGTGACACTTAGTGGTATCAGAGCAAAAGTCAGATCCTGTAGTAGTAGAAGTGGTTCCAGAAAGGTAGCCATCAACATCAAGCAGGTATCTCCAAAGCGCTTATTACCTTGAATGCTGTTATTTTGATTGCTAAAGGTTTGAATACCCTGAATTGTTTGTATCTTGTCTCTTTTGAGTACAAGACACAATTGATTGTAGATCTAATAAGCTTAGGATAGAGCCTTAGTATAGGTGATGTAATGGGAGTTTCTTTAGTTCAACATATGTGACCGTAAGCCCATAGCGCAGGTCTAATATGGCAACTAGAAACCAAAATCACACCAACGCGATGTTGGAGCGAATCACCACGGTATTGGAAGCCATGCAAAGGCAGTCTCAGCAACCATCTCAACCGGCTAACCCGCCTCATCAGTGTAATATGGGAAACATTGAGGCGAAGACTCTGGCTGATTTTAGGAGCTGCAATCCGCCAAAGTTTGAAGGAGGATTTAAACCGGAGGAAGCCAACAAATGGATTCACACTATGGACAAGATTTTGAGAACGTTGGAGTGTTCGGATGCTCAGAAGGTGGCATATGCAACCTATATGCTGGAGGATGAGGCTGAGAACTGGTGGAATTACACCATGCAGCTTTTACAATATGAAGGAAGGGAGATAAGTTGGGGAGTATTTATGGAGAAGTTTCTCCAGAAGTATTTTCCCGAGGATCTGAGAAGGAAGAAGGAGGTGGAGTTTCTGCAGTTGAAGCAAGGGAACATGAATGTGGGCGAGTATGCGGCAAGGTTTGAAGAGCTGATGAAGTACTCTCCATACTACCAGAACAATCCAGACGAGAGGAGCAAGTGCATCAAGTTTGAAGGTGGATTGAGGCCAAAGTTGAAGTCAATTTTCAGCTATCAGCGGATTCAAAGTTTCCCTGCATTGGTAGATATGTGTAGGATGTATGAAGATGATACCAAGGCTGAGGAGGTGCAAGTTGTGGAAAAGAAGGACAATCAAGGATATGGACCACAGAGACGAAAGGGTTTCAATAATAGAGGTAAAGGTCCATATGATCGCAGAGGGAAAGGCGAGGGCAAGGTTGGTGGTTCTGAGGGAAGAAATTATCGGAGCGAAGCTCCATTCTGCGACAAGTGCAAACGCAACCATTATGGTCGTGTTTGTTGGGGAACAAGTGGATGTTTCAATTGTGGAAAGCCGGGGCATTTTGCCAGAGATTGCAAGGAGCCAGCCAAGGTCAATTCAAGAGGAGTTGCAGATAGACCGGTGACTCAAGGAAGGGTCTTCACCCTTAGTGGTGTGGAAGCGAATCGATCCTCTGATATGGTGCAAGGTAAATACTTGCTTAATGGTCAGTTTTGCCATGTTTTGTTTGACTCCGGTGCAACGCATTCATTTGTTTCATATGAATGTGTAAACCGCTTAGGCTTGACTGTGTCTGAAATGCCTTATGTTCTTAAGGTAGAAACCCCTACCAATGCTCCTATAATTGTTTCTAGAGCATGTCTTAACTGTTGTATAGAAGTGTTAGGACAAACCTCTAAAGTAGATTTGATCTGCTTACCCTTAGCACAATTGGATGTGATCTTGGGAATGGACTGGTTAAGTCAAAACCAAGTGATCATTGATTGTGATAGAAGACTCGTGACCTATAGAAACCCAAAACCCTCTGGTTACATATGTCTGTTCAACACCGAGGTGGGGGAGAGTGGTCCGAGGATGGAAGAGATCCCTGTTGTCAGAGAATTCCCGGAAGTTTTTGCTGACGAGATTCCTGGTTTGCCACCAAGAAGAGAGATAGAATTTGGCATCGATCTAGTTCCGGGAGCTGGTCCCATTTCTATCGCTCCCTATAGAATGGCACCACCGGAAATGGCGGAAATGAAGAAGCAGATTGAGGAGCTGCTGCAGAAACAGATGATTCGACCAAGCGTGTCACCTTGGGGTGCTCCTGTCTTATTCGTCAAGAAGAAAGATGGTAGCATGAGGATGTGCATCGACTACCGACAACTTAATAAGGTCACCATCAAGAACAAGTATCCGTTGCCACGGATAGATGACCTTATGGATCAAGTGCGTGGGGCTTCAGTATTTTCCAAGATTGATTTGAGGTCGGGGTACCATCAGATCAGAATTAGAGAAGAGGATATCTCTAAGACTGCATTTCGATCTCGATACGGACATTATGAGTATGTCGTGATGCCGTTCGGATTGACTAATGCACCAGCTATCTTCATGGACTACATGAATCGAATCTTTAGACCTTATTTAGATTCATTCGTGGTTGTGTTCATTGATGATATTCTGATTTACTCTAAGAGCCCGGAGGAGCATGCTGAACACTTGAAGATAGTGTTAAGCATCTTGAAGGAGAAGCAGTTGTACGCCAAACTTACAAAGTGTGAGTTCTGGCTGAAGGAGGTTAAATTTTTGGGGCATGTGATTTCAGATAAAGGGATAGCAGTTGATCCAACGAAAGTAAGTTCGGTTTTGCAATGGGAGCAACCAAAGTCGGCCACGGAAGTCAGAAGTTTTCTTGGTTTGGCTGGGTATTATAGAAGGTTCATCGAAGGTTTCTCGAAGATTGCACTGCCTCTGACGAAGTTGACAAGGAAAGATCAACCGTTCCTATGGGATAAGAAGTGTGAGAGAAGTTTTCGGGAGTTGAAGGAAAGGTTGACATCGTCTCCTGTATTGGTGTTGCCCGATACACAGAAGAGTTTCGATGTGTATTGTGACGCGTCGAAACAGTCTTGGGTGTGTCTTGATGCAAGATGGGCAAGTTGTCGCTTACGCTTCGAGACAGCTAAATGTTCATGAGATGAACTATCCAACTCATGATCTGGAGTTGGCAGCTGTGGTGTTTGCATTAAAGATCTGGAGGCACTATCTCTATGGCACTACGTTCCGGGTGTTTAGTGACCATAAGAGTTTAAAATACCTCTTTGATCAAAAGGAGTTGAATATGAGGCAACGCCGATGGATGGAGTTTTTGAAAGATTATGAGTTTGAGCTCCATTATCATTCTGGGAAGGTAAACGTTGTGGCGGATGCATTGAGTAGAAAGGCAATGCACACCAGTGCGATGATGGTCAGAGAAGCGGCACTGATAGAGGAATTTCGAGATTTGAGTCTGACGATGCAAGTGGAACCGACAAGTATCAAGTTGGGGATGCTACAGATTGCTAATGAGTTTCTGCAAAGGATACGAGAATTTCAACACAAGGATGAGAAACTCATGGAAAAGAGGAAGTTGATGAAAGAAGGTAAGGCGTTGGAATTTCAAGAAGGAAAGGATGGAATCCTTCGCTTTAAAACGAGGATTTGTGTGCCTGATGATTTGGAAGTAAGAAGGATGATTTTGGATGAAGCGCATAAGAGTAAGATGAGTATGCATCCGGGAGCCACTAAAATGTATCAGGACTTAAAGAAGCTATTTTGGTGGCCTGGTTTGAAGAGAGATGTAGCTGAATATGTGGCATGTTGTTTGGTATGTCAAAAGGCCAAGGTGGAACATCAAAGGCCAGGAGGAGAGTTACTTCCTTTAGAGATCCCGTTGTGGAAATGGGATAGCATCTCGATGGATTTTGTGTCGGTATTGCCAAAGACATCTACTGGTCATGATGCAATCTGGGTGATCGTGGATCGGTTGACCAAATCAGCGCATTTCATTCCCGTGAATATGCGCTACTCATTGGAAAAGCTCACTCAACTGTACATCAAGGAAGTTGTTCGTCTTCATGGGGTACCATCGAGCATTGTGTCTGATCGTGATCCGAGGTTTACGTCGAAGTTCTGGCAAGATCTGCATAGAGCCTTGGGTTCAAGGTTGAAACTGAGTTCTGCATACCACCCCCAGATGGATGGTCAGATGGAGAGGACTATTCAGTCATTAGAAGACATTCTGCGAGCTTGTGCATTGGAAGAACGAGGGAATTGGGAACAAATGTTGCCACTTGTGGAATTCACGTACAACAACAGCTATCACGCGAGTATTGGAATGGCACCATTTGAAGCTCTGTATGGACGAAAGTGTCAGACGCCGTTATGCTGGTTTCAAGTGGGGGAGAGTTCTCTGATTGGACCAGATATTGTGCAAGAGACCACGGAGCAGATCAAAATGATACAAGAGAAGATGAGGGCAGATCAGAGTAGGCAGAAAAGCTATGCTGATAGAAGGAGAAAAACCTTAGAGTTTGCTGAAGGAGACCACGTGTTCATTAGAATAATACCAACCAAAGGTGTTAGTAGAGCCTTGAAAACCCAGAAACTATCGCCTAAATTTATTGGTCCCTAATAAATTCTCAAAAGAATCGGCCCAGTAGCTTATCAATTAGCTTTGCCTCCGTCATTAGCTAACCTCCATAATGTATTCCATGTGTCTCAATTGAAGAAATATGTCCATGACCCCACCATTGTTCTTAGCATCCAACCTGATGACTTAGAAATTCATAAGAACCTAACCTTCAAAGCTGTGCCAGTTCATATTGAAGATCGAAGAATCAAGCAGCTTAGAGGGAAGGATATTAGTTTGGTCAAAGTCGTTTGGAGTTGTGGAGATGTGATAGAAGCATCTTGGGAATTAGAGGATAAGATGCGTCAGGATTATCCTGACTTGTTTGTATGAGTTGAATTTCGGGGACGAAATTCCTTGTAAGTGGGGGAGTAGTGTAACACCCCAAAATTTTAATCCCCGATTAATGAAATGTTAATTATAATTTAATTATAATTAATGGTTTCTATGTTAATCCTTGATTAAAATATGTGTTCATGTGACTACTTTAGGTGTGTGAAATTATTTAATAAATATAATAATGTATAAAATAGGAGTTTTGCATATTAGTCCCTGGGTTGGGACCTAGAAGCAATTATAGGAAAGGTTTTGGAGGGAAAGTAAATAAAATAATTATTTTTCAAAAACTGGGTAAAACACTCGAGTATTTTCTGAAACACTCGAGTATTCTGGGTCAAACTGCACGAGTTAGTGCGTTTGATGAGTCACCATGAACGATTCTCGTGTGTTGACACGAAATCGTCTCCCTCAATAGCTCAAAGCACTCGTGTCGACTCGCATGATGTCTCCCTGTGTCTATAAAAGCCCATCAACCACGAATTCGTGGGAATTTTGGCTAAGATTTGCATTGTTGAAGAAGCTAGGGTTTCGATTTCGTCTCGTTCAATTCTCTTTCAATTCTAAGTGTTAGTCTTCGAGTGATACACCAATACAAAGCTCACATCACGAGCTTTGTATAGACACCAAAATTGTGAGGTTTGAGTGTGTGGATTGAGAGAATCGAAGTCTTGAAGTGGAGCTGTTCTTGCTTAAGTTGGTGTCTGGAGCTTACTTTGATCATCGATTCTGGTAAGCTCTTGAGTTCTTGAGTCTCAAACTCAATTCGTTTAGTTAGATGATGTTGCATAGAGCTTAGAAATCTAGTTTTCCCTAATTTTTATCTCTGTTTCATGTCCAAACCAATTCAATTTTGGTATGGTGCTCAAACTGTCATGCATGAGAAGCTCAAGTGGATTTCTGGGTTTGGAGAGCTTTTCTTTGGAGTCTTTCTGTTGATTCAAGTCTGAGAGGTAAGGGGAAGTAATTATATTCACTAGATAGAGTTTGAAATCCATTAAATGTGTTAGAGAGCCACCAAGAGGCTCTAAGGGCTTAGATTCTATAGGAACTTTGGTTTGGAGACCAATCCATGCTCTAAATCTGTATTGAGCAAGTTTGTTATCATGCATGTGAACCTGAATGAGCTTTGTTTCATGAATATTATGCTTATTGTGTGATTTGAGGTATTGAGTTGTTAAAATGCCTTTTTGTGCATAATCAATGATTTCTCTGTCAATTCTGTGTTTTGAATTGAAATAAGTGTTGTAACATGTTTGATTAATGATATGTTAATTCTGTTGATCCCTGAAATGGACTTAAATTGAGTAGAAATGAAAATGGCATGTTAAAACCAGTTTTCAATACTGTCAGCTGCGAAACACTCGAGTAAATAGCAAAGTACTCGAGTAAATCGTGTTCAAAATAAAGTAAATTTCATAAGAACACTCGAGTATTTTGTCTGTTACTCGAGTATCGGGCATGAACTGAGAATTTGTTATAGGTCAAACACTCGAGTCATTCAAAGTCACTCGAGTATTCTGGAAAAGTCCAAGAACACTCGAGTAACTCATGAACTACTCGAGTAAATTGTTGAAATTAAAACCCAAATCCTCAGAAAGACATGAACACTCGAGTAAGCTTAAGAACACTCGAGTAATCTGGAAAATCTCCAGAACACTCGAGTATTCTGAACTTTACTCGAGTAAAATGCCCAGAATCTGAAAACATCATTTTCAATTCTAACTTAATTAATTAAGGAATTATTAAGGATAATTCAAGGGATCAAAGACTTAGAGGAATTGATAAATACAAATAGATCGTTCGGTGACGATCCATTTTGAAAATTAAGCCTAGGTGGCAAGTAATGTATTAATCAATTTCCCCTAAGTCTAAAATGCATTCATTCTGGAGTTTGGATGGTAGGACGTATATCATGTTTTTGGTAAACATGTGGAGGGCCTCTGGGAGTGCCAATACGCTTGCTTGATGACACGTCGTTGACGTGGTCGGCTTTGTGGATGCCGATATGGATATATCGTTTGGATGACGATCCGTTTGGATGACGGGATATGCTCGGGTGGCATGGATACCAAGCTTGACGTGTACATTCTAGGTGAATGTACGAATTGTTGTATACCTAGGAATACAACGCACTGTGGAGTGCTGGGTTGTCAGGGATGGACATCAGAGAGTGACTTAGAAAATGTGGAGATAAGTTGAGAGTTAAAGTCATGCATCATGTCATTCACCTAATGCAATTGATATACCTGAATTAAGTGTGAACATCCTATGTGCATCTGATACTTGCTAAATGCTAATTGTGATTGTTATTAAATGATGCATTATTATCTTTCATATGTTGCATGATTTATTCTCTATTGATTATGTGAGTAGAATTGCTTACCCCTATGCCCTTGTAGGTGATGTCTCGCTACATTGCTTGCATCGAGATCCGGCCACTTCCTAGTGGCGTATGGATCTATGAGGACCATCGCGCGGTGTATGATGGGGAGGTAGAGTTCACATTCTACCACCCTAATCCGCTGATGCGATTCCGTCCTCGTAGGTTTAGGATTCCCATCATATACACTATGCATGTACCCCCGTTTTATACTTATCATGGACCACCTCCCATGCGACCAGCTCGCTCTTACCATAGTTTTCGTTTTCAACCTACCCGCTCTCACCCTTTTACTTCGAGAGTCGTCCGCGAGGAGACTCCCCTATCTGATCCGAGGAGCCCAGTCAGGGTTTCACCATCACCTGACCCGGTACCCAGTGGTAGGGTACACTCTCCCTCGGATGAGATCGAGGAGGATCCGGTGGAGGACGAGAGTGGGAGCGAGCCTGTCGTGCATTCTACTGGGAGTGACTGGAGGGACGACGATCCCTAGGTACATGTATATGGTGTATGGTGTGGATCTGAGGATCCGGTGTGTGGAGGAGATTTGCTGCTGCTGCTGTGATGATGATGCTACTACCTTACTCACTTTACTTTTGGGAGACTACTGCTACTACTACTCCATCTGATGCTGCCAGATCTATGTGACTATTCCTAGAGTTATACATTTTGTTATGTATATATATTGTAGATATACTTTTGGAGCACTCTAGAGCTTGTAGTTACACTGTTATATAGATCTGATGATGGACTTGCATATTTTGAAAACTTGGAGACTTTACTCATGGACTATGTACTTATGATTCTCTATATCTATGAAAACCTATGTTTATATTCTATCAGTTGCATAGTCCAGTAATTTCCGCTTACTCTGATTTAATCTGTTTAAGAGCTCGGCTATAAATGGTATCAGTTCTGTCGTATAAAGTAAGGGTAGCTTAAACTACTTGATACAAAGATATCTTCTAAAAGATCAAATGTTACTCTATTTGCGAAAAGGTTTTAGAAATCGCCGAACTCGATACAATGGTTTTGAGATAATATAGACTTTATTCTCCAAGACTTTCAAGTGACGATTCGTGCACCCGCTTTAAAAGAAAAATTTTATTGACCTATTTTCTTAACACTCACAAGTCCATATTTATTATCCAATATAAAAGCATATTTATTAGTTTATATTTGGGTAATAACGAAGGGAGTGACAAGTATCATATGATTAAACTACATGAGACCATACATTTAATGTGCATTTAATGTTTTATCTTTACGCTGTTTTTCTATGTTAAGGTGCCATGGTGATAAACCTCCTCTTAATCCTGAGTCTACTCTCAAACCAAAGAAAAGAAGGTTATACAAGCTGAATGTGTTCCTGGAACTCCATGCCCTCGTTGCCCAGAACTTATGTGGAGATCATGCCTTGGACGAGACATCTAAGCAGAGAGAATGGTGTAACACCCCAAAATTTTAATCCCCGATTAATGAAATGTTAATTATAATTTAATTATAATTAATAGTTTTCAAATTAATCCTTGATTAAAATATGTGTGTATGTAATTAGCTTGCATGTGAGAAATTATTTAATAAATAATTTAAATGCCTAAAATGTATATTTTGCATATTAGTCCCTGGGTTGGGACCTAGAAGCAATTATAGGAAAGGTTTTGGAGGGAAAGTAAATAAAATAATTATTTTTCAAAATCTGGGTAAAACACTCGAGTATTTTCTGGAATACTCGAGTATTCTGGGTCAAACTGCACGAGTTAGTGCGTTTGGTGAGTCACAGCCAACGATTTCGTGATGGTGACACGAAATCACCACCATGCCAACGCTATAGGCATCGTGTCGCCCCGCATGAGTTTTCCATTGGCCTATTTAAACGCATCATTGTCCCTTGGTCGAGAATTTTGATTAACTTGTTGAAGATTAGAAGAGTTAGGGTTTTCGAATTGTGTTCTTCGATTCTTCCTCTGTGAGCTGAGTTGAGTGATAATCTATACACCAATACAAAGCTCACATCACGAGCTTTGTATAGACACCAAAATTGTGAGGTTTGAGTGTGTGGATTGAGAGAATCGAAGTCTTGAAGTGGAGCTGTTCTTGCTTGAGTTGGTGTCTGGAGCTCACTGTGATCATCGATTCTGGTAAGCTCTTGAGTTCTTGAGTCTCAAACTCAATTCCTTTAGTTAGATGATGTTGCATAGAGCTTAGAAATCTAATTTTCCCCAATCTAATTCTCTGTTTCATGTACGAACCAATTCCATTTTGGTATGGTACTCAAAACTGTCATGCATGAGAAGTTCAAGTAGATTTCTGGGTTTGGAGAGCTTTCTTTGGATTTCTTTCTGTTGATTCACATCTGAGAGGTAAGGGGAAGTAATTATATTCACTAGATAGAGTTTGAAATCCATTAAATGTGTTAGAGAGCCACCAAGAGGCTCTATGGGCTTAGATTCTATAGGAACTTTGGTTTGGAGACCAATCCATGCTCTAAATCCGTATTGAGCAAGTTTGTTATCATGCATGTGAACTTAAATGAGCTTTGTTTCATGAATATTATGCTTATTGTGTGATTTGAGGTATTGAGTTGTTAAAATGCCTTTTTATGCATAATCAATGATTTCTCTGTCAATTCTGTGTTTTGAATTGAAATAAGTGTTGTAACATGTTTGATTAATGATATGTTAACTCTGTGGATCCCTGAAATGGACTTAAATTGAGTAGAAATGAAAATGGCATGTTAAAACCAGTTTTCGATACTGTCAGCTGCGAAACACTCGAGTAAATGGCAAAGTACTCAAGTAAATCGTGTTCAAAATAAAGTAAATGTCATAAGAACACTCGAGTATTTTGTCTGGTACTCGAGTATCGGGCATGAACTGAGAATTGTTATAGGTCAAACACTCGAGTCATTCAAAGTCACTCGAGTATTCTGGAAAAGTCCAAGAACACTCGAGTAACTCATGAACTACTCGAGTAAATTGTTGAAATTCAAACCCAAATCCTCAGAAAGACATGAACCCTCGAGTAAGCTTAAGAACACTCGAGTAATCTGGAAAATCTCCAGAACACTCGAGTATTCTGAACTTTACTCGAGTAAAATGCCCAGAATCTGAAAACATCATTTTCAATTCTAACTTAATTAATTAAGGAATTATTAAGGATAATTCAAGGGATCAAAGACTTAGAGAAATTGATAAATACAAATAGATCGTTCGGTGACGATCCATTTTGAAAATTAAGCCTAGGTGGCAAGTAAAGTATTAATCAATTTCCCCTAAGTCTAAAATGCATTCATCTTGGAGTTTGGATGGTAGGACGTATTCATGTTTCGATAAACATGTGGAGGGCCTCTGGGAGTGCCAATACGCTTGCTTGATGACACGTCGATGACGTGGTCGGCTTTGTGGATGCCGATATGGATATATCGTTTGGATGACGATCCGTTTGGATGACGGGATGTGCTCGGGTGGCATGGATACCAAGCTTGACGTGTACATTCTAGGTGAACGTACGAATTGTTGTATACCTAGGAATACAACGCACTGTGGAGTGCTGGGTTGTCAGGGATGGACGTCAGAGAGTGACTTAGAAAATGTGGAGATAAGTTGAGAGTTAAAATCATGCATCATGTCATTCACTTAATGCAATTGATATACCTGAATTAAGTGTGAGCATCCTATGTGCATCTGATACTTGCTAGATGCTAATTGTGATTGTTATTAATTGATGCATTATTATCTTTCATATGTTGCATGATTTATTCTCTATTGATTATGTGAGTAGAATTGCTTACCCCTATGCCCTTGTAGGTGATGTCTCGTTACATTGCTTGCATCGAGATCCGGCCACTTCCTAGTGGCGTATGGATCTATGAGGACCATCGCGCGGTGTATGAGGGGGAGGTAGAGTTCACATTCTACCACCCTAATCCGCTGATGCGATTTCGTCCTCGTAGGTTTAGGATTCCCATTATATACACTATGCATGTACCCCCGTTTTATACTTATCATGGACCACCTCCCACGCGACCAACTCGCTCTTACCATAGTTTTCATTTTCGACCTACCCGCTCTCACCCTTTTACTTCGAGAGTTGTCCGCGAGGAGACTCCCCCTTCTTATCCGAGGAGCCCCGTCAGGGTTTCACCATCACCTGACCCGGTACCTAGTGGTAGGGTACACTCTCCCTCGGATGAGATCGAGGAGGATCCGGTGGAGGACGAGAGTGGGAGCGAGCCTGTCGTGCATTCTACTGGGAGTGACTGGAGGGACGATGATCCCTAGGTACGTGCATATGGTGTATGATGTGGACCCTTGGATCCGTGCTGTGGAGGAGATGTGCTGCTGCTGCTGTGATGATGATGCTACTACCTTATTACCTATGTTTTTGGGAGACTACTACTGCTACTACTACTGCATCTGATGCTGATGGATCTACGTGACTATCCCTGGGGTTGTATTTTGATTATGTATATATTGTACATATGTTTTACTCTAGGGTTATAGTATCATAGTGATGTAGATCTGTTTACATGGACTTGTTATATTTTTGGAACTTGGTGACTTATCTCATGGACTATGTATGTATGACTCTTTCGTATATATGAAAATCTATGTTTATATCACATCAGTTGCATAGTCCAGTAATTTCCGCTTACTCTGATTCAACTTATAAATGAGCTCGGCTATAAGTATTAATTGACGGTATCAGTTTTATTGAACAAAGTATGGATAGCTTCAATTGATTGTAAAATGTAAAGGAATTTCTAAAGAACGAATGTTATCCTGCTTGAGAAAAGGTTTTAGAAATCGCCGAACTCGATACAAGTGTTTTAAAGGATTTTAGAATTTATTCTCCAAGAGTTCCATTTGATGAATTGTGCACCCGCTTTAAAGAAAATTTTATTTACCATATTTTCTTAGCTCACAAGTCCATATATTATCCAATATAAAGCATAAATACTAGATTATATTTGGGTAATCCGGAAGGGTGTCACACTTAGTGGTATCAGAGCAAAAGTCAGATCCTGTAGTAGTAGAAGTGGTTCCAGAAAGGTACCCATCAACATCAAGCAGGTATCTCCAACGCATTTACATTATTTGAATGTTATTGTATCGTTTGATTGAGGTTTGAATACCCTGACTTGTTTGTATCTTGTCTCTTTTGAGTACAAGACGCAACTGATTGTAGCATTAATAAGTTTAGGATAGAGCCGTAGTATAGGTGGTGTAATGGAAGTTTCTTTAGTTCAACATATGTGACCATAAGCCCATAGCGCAGGTCTAATATGGCAACTAGAAACCAAAATCACACCAACGCGATGTTGGAGCGAATCACCACGGTATTGGAAGCCATGCAAAGGCAGTCTCAGCAACCATCTCAACCGGCTAACCCGTCTCATCAGTGTAATATGGGAAACACTGAGGCGAAGACTCTGGCTGATTTTAGGAGTTGCAATCCGCCAAAGTTTAAAGGAGGATCTGAGAAGGAAGAAGGAGGTGGAGTTTCTGCAGTTGAAGCAAGGGAACATGAGTGTGGGCGAGTACGCGGCAAAGTTTGAAGAGCTGATGAAGTACTCTCCATACTACCAGAACAATCCAGACGAGAGGAGCAAGTGCATCAAGTTTGAAGGTGGACTGAAGCCAAAGTTGAAGTCAATTTTTAGCTATCAGCGGATTCAAAGTTTCCCTGCATTGGTGGATATGTGTAGGATGTATGAAGATGATACCCAGGCTGAGGAGGTGCAAGTTGTGGAAAAGAAGGACAATCAAGGATATGGACCACAGAGACGAAAGGGTTTCAATAATAGAGGCAAAGGTCCTTATGATCGTAGAGGGAAAGGCAAGGGTAAAGCTGGTAGTTCTGAAGGAAGAAACTATCGGAATGAAGCTCCATTCTGCGACAAGTGCAAGCGCAATCACTATGGTAGGGTATGTTGGGGGACAAGTGGTTGCTTCAATTGTGGAAAGCTAGGGCATTTTGCAAGAGATTGCAAGGAGCCAGCCAAGGCCAATTCAAGAGGAGTTGCAGATAGACCGGTGACTCAAGGAAGGGTCTTCACCCTTAGTGGTGTGGAAGCGAATCGATCTTCTGATCTGGTGCAAGGTAAATACTTGCTTAATGGTTAGCCTTGTTATGTTTTGTTTGACTCTGGTGCAACGCATTCATTTGTTTCATATGAATGTGTAAACCGTTTAGGCTTGATTGTGTCTGAAATGCCTTATGTTTTTAAAATAGAAACCCCTACCAATGCTCAAGTAGTTGTTTCTAGAGCATGTCTTAACTGTTGTATAGAAGTGTTAGGACAAACCTCTAAAGTAGACTTGATCTTCTTACCCTTGACACAATTAGATGTGATCTTGGGGATGGACTGGTTAAGTCGGAACCAAGTGATCATTGATTGTGATAGAAAACTAGTAGCCTATAGAGACCCAAAACCATTGGGCTACATGTGTCTATTCAACTCAGAGGAGGAGGAGAGTGGTTCGAAGATGGAAGAGATTCCTGTTGTTCGAGAGTTTCCAGAAGTGTTTGCTGATGAGATTCCTGGTCTGCCACCAACAAGAGAGATTGAATTTGGTATCGACCTAATTCCCGGAGCTGGTCCCATTTCTATTGCTCCTTATAGAGTGGCACCACCGAAAATGGCAGAGATGAAGAAGCAGATTGAGGAGTTGCTACAGAAACAGATGATCCGACCAAGCGTCTCACCTTGGGGTGCTCCTGTCCTATTCGTCAAGAAAAAGGATGGTAGCATGAGGATGTGTATAGACTATCGGCAGCTGAATAAGGTCACCATCAAGAACAAGTATCCGTTGCCACGGATAGATGACCTTATGGATCAAGTACGTGGGGCATCAGTATTTTCCAAGATTGATTTAAGGTCGGGGTACCATCAGATCAGGATTAGAGAGGAGGATATCTCTAAGACTGCATTCCGATCTCGATATGGACATTATGAGTATGTCGTAATGCCATTCGGATTGACTAATGCACCAGCTATCTTCATGGACTACATGAATCGAATCTTTAGACCTTATCTAGATTAATTCGTGGTTGTGTTCATTGACGATATTCTGATCTACTCTAAGAGCCCCAAAGAGCATGCTGAACATTTGAGGGTAGTGTTAAGCATCTTAAAGGAGAAGCAGCTGTATGCCAAACTTACGAAGTGTGAGTTCTGGCTAAAGGAGGTTAAGTTTTTAGGGCATGTGATTTCAGATAAAGGGATTGCGGTTGATCCGACGAAGGTAGATTCGGTTTTGCAATGGGAGCAACCGAAGTCGGTCACGGAGGTTAGAATTTTTCTCGGATTGGCTGGGTATTATAGAAGGTTTATCGAGGGTTTCTCGAAGGTCGCACTGCCTCTGACGAAGTTGACTCGGAAAGATCAACCATTCCTGTGGGACGAAAAGTGTGAAAAGAGTTTTCGGGAGTTGAAGGAAAGGTTGACATCGTCTCCCGTATTAGTGTTGCCCGATACACAGAAGAGTTTCGATGTGTATTGTGACGCGTCGAAACAAGGTCTTGGGTGTGTCTTGATGCAAGATGGGCAAGTTGTCGCTTATGCCTCGAGACAGTTAAAGGTTCATGAGATGAACTATCCAACCCATGACCTGGAGTTAGCAGCTGTGGTGTTTGCCTTAAAGATTTGGAGGCACTATCTCTATGGCACTACGTTCCGGGTGTTTAGTGACCATAAGAGTTTAAAGTACCTCTTTGATCAAAAGGAGTTGAATATGAGGCAACGCAGATGGATGGAGTTTTTGAAGGATTATGAGTTTGAGCTCCATTACCATCCTGGGAAGGCTAACGTTGTGGCGGACGCATTAAGTAGAAAGGCAATGCATATCAGTGCAATGATGGTTAGAGAAGCTGCACTGATAGAGGAGTTTCGGGATTTAAGTTCGACGATGCAAGTGGAGCCGACGAGTATCAAGTTGGGGATGCTACAGGTTGCTAACGAATTCCTGCAAAGGATTCGAGAATTGCAACACAAGGATGGGAAACTCATGGAAAAGAGGAAGTTGATGCAAGAAGGTAAGGAGTTGGAATTTCAAGAAGGGAAGGATGGAATCCTTCGCTTTAAAACGAGGATTTGTGTGCCTGATGATTTGGAAGTAAGAAGGATGATTTTGGATGAAGCGCATAAGAGTAAGATGAGTATGCATCCGGGAGCTACTAAAATGTACCAGGACTTAAAGAAATTATTTTGGTGGCCGGGGCTGAAGAAGGATGTAGCTGAGTATGTGGCGTGCTGTTTGGTGTGTCAAAAGGTGAAGGTAGAACACCAAAGGCCAGGAGGAGAGTTGCTTTCTTTAGAAGTTCCCGTATGGAAGTGGGATAGCATCTCGATGGATTTCGTGTCGGGACTGCCAAGGACGTCTACTAGTCATGATGCAATCTGGGTGATCGTGGATCGATTGACCAAGTCAGCGCATTTCATTCCCGTGAATATGCGCTACTCATTGGAAAAGCTCACTCAGTTGTACATCAAGGAAGTTGTTCGTCTGCACGGAGTACCATCAAGCATTGTGTCTGATCGCGATTCGAGGTTTACATCAAAGTTTTGGGAAGATCTGCATAGAGCCTTGGGTTCAAGATTGAAGCTAAGTTCTGCATATCACCCTCAGACTGATGGTCAAACGGAGAGGACTATTCAGTCATTGGAAGATATTCTGCGAGCTTGTGCACTGGAAGAACAAGGGAATTGGGAACAAATGTTGCCGCTCGTGGAATTCACTTACAACAATAGTTACCACACGAGCATTGGAATGGCACCATTTGAAGCTCTGTATGGAAGGAAATGTCAGACGCCGTTATGCTGGTTTCAAGTGGGGGAGAATTCTCTGGTTGGGCCAGATTTTGTGCAAGAGACCACGGAGCAGATCAAGATGATTCAAGCAAAGATGAAGACGGCTCAGAGTAGGCAGAAAAGCTATGCTAATAGGAGAAGGAAACCTTTAGAGTTTGTCGAAGGAGACCATGTGTTCATTAGGATTGTACCAACCAAAGGTGTTAGTAGAGCCTTGAAAACCCAGAAATTATCACCTAAGTTCATTGGTCCCTACCAAATTCTCAAAAGAATCGGCCCAGTAGCTTATCAGTTAGCCCTGCCTCCATCATTAGCTAACCTCCACAATGTGTTCCATGTGTCTCAGTTGAAGAAATATGTCCATGACCCCACCATTGTCCTTAGAATCCAACCGGATAACTTAGGAGTTCATAAGAACCTAACCTTCAAAGCTGTGCCAGTTCGCATCGAAGATCGAAGAATCAAGCAGCTGAGAGGGAAGGATATTCATCTGGTCAAAATTGTCTGGGTTTGTGGAGATGTAATAGAAGCATCTTGGGAATTAGAGGATAAGATGCGTCAGGATTATCCTGACTTGTTTGTATGAGTTGAATTTCGGGGACGAAATTCCTTGTAAGTGGGGGAGTAGTGTAACACCCCAAAATTTTAATCCCCGATTAATGAAATGTTAATTATAATTTAATTATAATTAATAGTTTTCAAATTAATCCTTGATTAAAATATGTGTGTATGTAATTAGCTTGCATGTGAGAAATTATTTAATAAATAATTTAAATGCCTAAAATGTATATTTTGCATATTAGTCCCTGGGTTGGGACCTAGAAGCAATTATAGGAAAGGTTTTGGAGGGAAAGTAAATAAAATAATTATTTTTCAAAATCTGGGTAAAACACTCGAGTATTTTCTGGAATACTCGAGTATTCTGGGTCAAACTGCACGAGTTAGTGCGTTTGGTGAGTCACAGCCAACGATTTCGTGATGGTGACACGAAATCACCACCATGCCAACGCTATAGGCGTCGTGTCGCCCCGCATGAGCTTTCCATTGGCCTATTTAAACACATCATTGTCCCTTGGTCGAGAATTTTGATTAACTTGTTGAAGATTAGAAGAGTTAGGGTTTTCGAATTGTGTTCTTCGATTCTTCCTCTGTGAGCTGAGTTGAGTGATAATCTATACACCAATACAAAGCTCACATCACGAGCTTTGTATAGACACCAAAATTGTGAGGTTTGAGTGTGTGGATTGAGAGAATCGAAGTCTTGAAGTGGAGCTGTTCTTGCTTGAGTTGGTGTCTGGAGCTCACTGTGATCATCGATTCTGGTAAGCTCTTGAGTTCTTGAGTCTCAAACTCAATTCCTTTAGTTAGATGATGTTGCATAGAGCTTAGAAATCTAATTTTCCCCAATCTAATTCTCTGTTTCATGTACGAACCAATTCCATTTTGGTATGGTACTCAAAACTGTCATGCATGAGAAGTTCAAGTGGATTTCTGGGTTTGGAGAGCTTTCTTTGGATTTCTTTCTGTTGATTCACATCTGAGAGGTAAGGGGAAGTAATTATATTCACTAGATAGAGTTTGAAATCCATTAAATGTGTTAGAGAGCCACCAAGAGGCTCTAAGGGCTTAGATTCTATAGGAACTTTGGTTTGGAGACCAATCCATGCTCTAAATCCGTATTGAGCAAGTTTGTTATCATGCATGTGAACTTAAATGAGCTTTGTTTCATGAATATTATGCTTATTGTGTGATTTGAGGTATTGAGTTGTTAAAATGCCTTTTTATGCATAATCAATGATTTCTCTGTCAATTCTGTGTTTTGAATTGAAATAAGTGTTGTAACATGTTTGATTAATGATATGTTAACTCTGTGGATCCCTGAAATGGACTTAAATTGAGTAGAAATGAAAATGGCATGTTAAAACCAGTTTTCAATACTGTCAGCTGCGAAACACTCGAGTAAATGGCAAAGTACTCGAGTAAATCGTGTTCAAAATAAAGTAAATGTCATAAGAACACTCGAGTATTTTGTCTGGTACTCGAGTATCGGGCATGAACTGAGAATTGTTATAGGTCAAACACTCGAGTCATTCAAAGTCACTCGAGTATTCTGGAAAAGTCCAAGAACACTCGAGTAACTCATGAACTACTCGAGTAAATTGTTGAAATTCAAACCCAAATCCTCAGAAAGACATGAACCCTCGAGTAAGCTTAAGAACACTCGAGTAATCTGGAAAATCTCCAGAACACTCGAGTATTCTGAACTTTACTCGAGTAAAATGCCCAGAATCTGAAAACATCATTTTCAATTCTAACTTAATTAATTAAGGAATTATTAAGGATAATTCAAGGGATCAAAGACTTAGAGAAATTGATAAATACAAATAGATCGTTCGGTGACGATCCATTTTGAAAATTAAGCCTAGGTGGCAAGTAAAGTATTAATCAATTTCCCCTAAGTCTAAAATGCATTCATTCTGGAGTTTGGATGGTAGGACGTATTTATGTTTCGATAAACATGTGGAGGGCCTCTGGGAGTGCCAATACGCTTGCTTGATGACACGTCGATGACGTGGTCGGCTTTGTGGGTGCCGATATGGATATATCGTTTGGATGACTATCCGTTTGGATGACGGGATGTGCTCGGGTGGCATGGATACCAAGCTTGACGTGTACATTCTAGGTGAACGTACGAATTGTTGTATACCTAGGAATACAACGCACTGTGGAGTGCTGGGTTGTCAGGGATGGACGTCAGAGAGTGACTTAGAAAATGTGGAGATAAGTTGAGAGTTAAAATCATGCATCATGTCATTCACTTAATGCAATTGATATACCTGAATTAAGTGTGAGCATCCTATGTGCATCTGATACTTGCTAGATGCTAATTGTGATTGTTATTAATTGATGCATTATTATCTTTCATATGTTGCATGATTTATTCTCTATTGATTATGTGAGTAGAATTTCTTACCCCTATGCCCTTGTAGGTGATGTCTCGTTACATTGCTTGCATCGAGATCCGGCCACTTCCTAGTGGCGTATGGATCTATGAGGACCATCGCGCGGTGTATGAGGGGGAGGTAGAGTTCACATTCTACCACCCTAATCCGCTGATGCGATTCCGTCCTCGTAGGTTTAGGATTCCCATTATATACACTATGCATGTACCCCCGTTTTATACTTATCATGGACCACCTCCCACGCGACCAGCTCGCTCTTACCATAGTTTTCATTTTTGACCTACCCGCTCTCACCCTTTTACTTCGAGAGTTGTCCGCGAGGAGACTCCCCCTTCTTATTCGAGGAGCCCCGTCAGGGTTTCACCATCACCTGACCCGGTACCCAGTGGTAGGGTACACTCTCCCTCGGATGAGATCGAGGAGGATCCGGTGGAGGACGAGAGTGGGAGCGAGCCTGTCGTGCATTCTACTGGGAGTGACTGGAGGGACGATGATCCCTAGGTACGTGCATATGGTGTATGATGTGGACCCTTGGATCCGTGCTGTGGAGGAGATGTGCTGCTGCTGCTGTGATGATGATGCTACTACCTTATTACCTATGTTTTTGGGAGACTACTACTGCTACTACTACTGCATCTGATGCTGATGGATCTACGTGACTATCCCTGGGGTTGTATTTTGATTATGTATATATTGTACATATGTTTTACTCTAGGGTTATAGTATCATAGTGATGTAGATCTGTTTACATGGACTTGTTATATTTTTGGAACTTGGTGACTTATCTCATGGACTATGTATGTATGACTCTTTCGTATATATGAAAATCTATGTTTATATCACATCAGTTGCATAGTCCAGTAATTTCCGCTTACTCTGATTCAACTTATAAATGAGCTCGGCTATAAGTATTAATTGACGGTATCAGTTTTATTGAACAAAGTATGGATAGCTTCAATTGATTGTAAAATGTAAAGGAATTTCTAAAGAACGAATGTTATCCTGCTTGAGAAAAGGTTTTAGAAATCGCCGAACTCGATACAAGTGTTTTAAAGGATTTTAGAATTTATTCTCCAAGAGTTCCATTTGATGAATTGTGCACCCGCTTTAAAGAAAATTTTATTTACCATATTTTCTTAGCTCACAAGTCCATATATTATCCAATATAAAGCATAAATACTAGATTATATTTGGGTAATCCGGAAGGGTGTCACAAATGGTTTGCAAAAAGTTACCAAATTGTACACATCTATGCACTATGTGTCATTTGCATGTCTAAATTTGTTGCATATTTTATTTGTATTTAGATCCTAATATTATTTCTTTTAATGATGTAATTGTTTGTCTTTCTTGAGGGAACTGGATACCGAAAAATAAAATTTTATGAGAATATATAGAATATTCCAACGTTAATTTAGCAAGGATTGTAGCTGTGGCTAATATATTTTTTAAAATTCATTTTTTTATTTAGAGACGATTAAAACTGTGGCTAAATCACTAAAATTCATAGTTGAATAACAGCTAGACAACGTCAAATGCTCCTCTTTCAGTAGACGTTCAATAGCGATTTGTCAAGGAAGTGTTGTCAAATGCTCCTCGTTTAGGGGATGTTCAACAATGCTTCATAAGTGCTGTCTTTCTTTGGTCATGTTTTAACTGCACGCAAATTAACAGCACTGCTTAAATGTTGTTGAAAGCATAAAAGAAATGTTGTTGATTTTCTTAGATCAAGTGTTTCCATGTATCACAAAGAACGATCACAAAGTCTTATGTCAAGAATAATCATTTACTGTTACACCAAGACACGAACCAACACAAAAATATGGGGAAACATTTCAAGTCTAAAAAAAAATTTATGTTGTCTCCTCCCCAAACTTAGAGGTTGGCTTGTCCTCAAGCAAACTAATCTAGCCTAAACTACAAAATAAAAATTAAAAACTAGAAAGGGTCCAGAATCACTTCCCTATCACATCTGATTCAAAATCACCACCAAGGGAGTTTGATGTTCCCTCAAACTTATGTACCTGTAGGTCAAAGGACTAGGTGCATGCCTGTCACATTAGCACCTCTCAGGGGGATATCATCAATTCCCCTCGCTACAATGTATAATACATATATAACAGATTCAATAATTAAGCAAAACTAGAAAAATCATAATGTTTACGTCTGCGAATAAAGAAAAGAAAAACCCTAGAAATGAATTAATCTTACATCATAATGTTTACATCAAAAAGAAAAATAAAATAACAAAGTCTGATAGAAAAGAGGTCTGAAATACATGGTCTCAAATACAATATCCTGAAAATCAGAAATACTAATCAATCTCTTTAACCCAATCTACCCAATGGTTCTGCTGTAAACACTCCCTAACCTCCTCAATCTCTCTCACAGTTATTACCTGTCTACCCAAATTCCCTTCGGACATATAAAGCATGGAGGTCTCGGGCACAATACCTCTCTTGGTCATATTTTTATCATAAAAATTAGAGGATTTTGAATGTTCAAAGGTTTTACCCTTCCTAGAAGTGCTACCTACAGCTACCCTATTCCCATTAGGCCTTGTGGTTCTCTCAGACAATTGATCGAACACTTGGTGGGCACTAAAAATTCAACAAAAGCTAACAACCAAGCACTAATTCTCACTCCCCCAAACTAACCTAAACTAGTCTAGAGTACAATAGAGAAGAGAGATTGAGTGTTCTTACCCCTTAAACCAAGCAAAATTCGTGCTCTTTCACACCCTAGAGAGAAAAACCGAATGGAGTGGGAGAGAGGGAAAACCAACTTGCATGCACAATGTAGCACCACTAGAGAGAGAAAAACAGTTAGAACTTGAAGAAATTGAAAGAAATTGAGAGATTGCGGGAAGAATTTGAGAAGAAATTGATGAATTTATGAATTGGGGTTTTAGGGATTTGGTTGGGGAAGAAGGGAAGTAGGAAAGAATGAAAAGAGTGGGAGAAGACCCCCACAGGCATGGCTATTAACGAGCCACACGAGCCTAGGCGCGTCCCCACCTGCGCCAACATGTGAGAGCCCCCAACTTTTTTCCATTTTTTAGCAATTCAACCCCCCTTCTGGACCATTCGACCCCCTTCACGCCTGGGCGTAGGGTTGCCATGCCTGGGCGTGGACATCAGACTTGCATTTTAAATTTCTCTCTTTTTATATTATAGAAAAGGGAAACTAAAAACACACCAAAAATCATTCACACAAAATAAAAATAATAACTACCTAAAAACTAAAGAAACTACTTTCAAATCTTGGGCTGCCTCCTTGTAGCGCTTGTTTAACGTCCCGAGCCTGACGTCTGTCCTTTTTTCAAGGATCATGGGGCTGCCAACTACCCCCACAAGGTAGAAACCTTGCTCTCAACATCATCATTATCACCCTTTTCAACCTGAACACTCATTAATGGGGAAAATGATTCTACAGTGAGTGGGGGGTTTTTCAAAAATTTTAATTATACTCTGCTCCCCTTCACACACAAAATTACCTCTCCTCTAGGCACAAATATTACCAAAAATGGTCTCCCAAAAATTAGAGGAATATGATCATCCTCCTCAATATCAAGCACCATAAAATCAACTGGCAGAAAAAAATCATGCACCTTGACCGACACATCCTCCACCAAACCATAGGGACAGAGAACAGACTTATCAGCTAACTGAAGCATAGCCTCTATAGGCTTAGCCTCCCCAATACCCAGATCATGGAATAAAGACAAAGGCATAATATTAACACTAGCTCCTATGCCACAGAGAGCCTTACCTTGATAATCCTTGCCTATGTTGAATGAAAGATTATAGCTTCTTGGGTCCTTCATTTTATTTGGCAGCTTCTTCTGAAGATTAGTGTTGCACTCCTGAGTTAGCATCGCAGTCTCCTCCACTGGCATCTTCCTCTTCTTTGTAAGAAATTCCTTCATGATCCGAGCATAAGCTGACATTTGTTCATGAGCTTCAGCAAACGGAATGTTTATCTGAAGCTTCTTAAATACCTCCATGAACCTTGAGAACTGCTTCTTGTCTTCTTCCTTCTACAACCTTTGAGGAAAAGGAACCTTGGTTGGTGCTAGTTGTGCTTGGGCCTTAGCCTGATTCGTAGGTGAATCGTGCTTCTTGTTTTCCTCAAATGTGTCTTTGTCAATTGGCTTCTTCAACTCCCGCTTCTTTCCATCTTCAGCTCCAGTACTCTTCATCTTCGGCTCCTCACATGATTTGCCTCCACGAAGAGTTATGGATTTTCATATCTCCTTTGGATTGGTGATAGTGTCACCAGGAAAAGTTCCTGGCAGTCTCTTTGATATTTGCTTTGAAATCTGTCTCACTTGCACCTCCAAATTTCTGATGCTAGCCCTTTGGTTGGCGAAACTCGCCCTTGTCTCATCTATGAAGTTGTTTGTTGCAATAGCCAATTTATCCAATGCTATCTCCCAATTTTGTTTCTGTGGCTGAGATGGATTCAGAGCCGGACTATTCCATGAAAAATTCGGGTGGTTTCTATAACACGAATTGAAGGTGTTGGAAAATAGATTGTTCATTGGTTGACCTCCACCACAAACAAAATTTGCTTGCTCCTCAATAGTCTCTGGACTCTTGCCAACATCAGGTGAGCATTCACCATTGCGGTGATTGCCACCATAGAAACCACAGACTAGGTTGACTGCAGCTGTCACTTGAGTGTGTCCCATGTGTTTTGCCAATGCAGATATCTGTTGCTGCATCTCCTTGCACCACAAACAAATCTGCTGAAGAACGGTCTAGACTTGAGTGGAGCTCAGATTAGAATTCCTCATGATGCTCCTCTCACTAAGGGCTTGGCTACTATTATAAGCCATTGTCTCCAGAATATCTTTGGCCTCTTCCACTGTCTTCTTAATTAGTGACCCACCAGCTACTGCATCAACCATTCCCTTATCGGACATCTTCAATCCGTCATAGAACAAGCGGATCTACAACCAGACTGGCATGGCATGAGTGTGACACTTCTTAAGCATCTGATTATAACGCTCCCAGGCCTCGTGTAATGGCTCATTATCCTCTTGAACAAAGGAGTTTACATCTTGCCAAAGCTTAGCTTGCTTTCCAGCTGGAAGGAACTTGTCAATGAATTTTCTAACAAGTACTTCCCAGTAGAAAAGACTTCTAGGTGGCTGATTGCGAACCCAATTGTAGGCCTTTTCCTTCAGAGATAAAGGAAACATCCTCATCCTAATGGCCTCCTCTGTAGTACCTTGGATTTTGAAGAAATCCAACATACCCAAGAAGTTGGCTATATGATCAGTTGGATCTTGATGTGGCGCTCCACTCAATTAATCCTGCTTGATTAGATGAATGTACCGTGGATCAATCTAAAAGGATTCAACAGTGATTGGTGGCTTGATTATGCTAGAATTGCAAATGTCTGGATCAACAATTGCATAGTCAGCCAGTGTCATTCTTCTGGGTGGAGGCATTACTTGCTCAGCCTCTCTTTCAGCTCTCTCATCACCTCTTTCAACTCTCTCAACCATCTTATTCTTTTGTTCTTTCCTTTGTAAACCGGGCCTCTTCCTACTTCTTGCACTCTTCTCAATCTTAGGATCAAACAGAACAATTCCTCTACCACCTGCAGAACGCAAATGCATAAAGGGTTAAGCAACACCTGTTAATAAAGATAAAGAACAATTAAAATAAAATAATTGAGATCAAATAAATTTCCTATCTAATTATTCCTAAGTACCAAAAATTAATTGGAATCAAATTCCAATCCCCGACAATGGCGCCAAAAACTTGTTGGACTACCGGCAAGACCGGGTCACAAGTAATAAAGAGTAAGTAAATTATCGTTCCACTCGGGGATTGTGAGTTGTTTTCAAATAATTCTCACCAAAGGCGTAATTAAAAGAGAAATCTATAAGCTTCTTATTATTTAATTAAACAAACCAATAAAATGAATAAACTAATTAAAATAAGGTTTGTGAGAAAGATAGAGAAATGCGTTAGGAACTAGTTTCATTGCAAGACTTATTTACTAATTATGGATCTCTATTTTTCATTAAAACCCACGACATCCCAGAGGTAATAAAAACCAGATGTCTCTACGAATTTATGTTTCTTATTCAATATGAGAACCCTTAATGTCTTAAGTTATTTTGACATATTAATAACCACAATTATGAACACTGGAACATACAAGTCATATAAGCCCTAGATGTATGTATACAAACTAGGAGGTTATAATGTTTGGAAGAACGACCTATTCTAACCCTCAGATGTCTCTTGTTGGATTAGAGATTCTAAACAAAACATAAAGTGGCCAATTTCATGAATTGGAATTAAAACACAACCAAACAATAGGTTTTGAATGAAAAACATCAATTCATAAATTAAACAAACTAATGATCCATACAAATCCACCATGTTCCTAACTATAAAAAGGGTTTTAGTTACACATTATAAAAGAATAAAGTAGAAGAAACATAATAGGATACCCTATCATGGACAATAAGGAATTACCTAAACTCTTCTCCTTGAATGAAGTGCAAAATATGTAATCTCCCTCTTTCTCTAAAAGCTGCCTAACCTAATTCTAAGTCCTAGTATTTATAGAAAAAGCTAATCCTAAAATAAATCAATCTAAAATCTATCAGAATCCTCAAAAGTAAAATAGATAGCCCAACTTGCAGGCCTTCGCGCCTAGGCGCAGCCCTCCCATGCATAGGCGTGGAATTAAAACTTCCTCAATTCCTCCTGCTACGGGCAAGTCGCGCCTAGGATCACCATACCACGCGCCTGGGCATGACTTTGCCTGAATTGGCTATGTTTTTCTTCAATTAATTCTGGCTTTTTGCACCCCAGCTGTTGACATTTAAACCCCATCTTGGGTCACATTTAAGCACACCATTTTTCTTCATTCTAGCTTCAATCTCCAGGTCTTCAAAATCTCTTTTCCATTCCAAAGCATCAAATCATCAAATTAAGCTTCAAATACCTGAAATCAAGCCCAAAGCGGATCAAAACGTTCAAGGATTCTAAATTACCTAACTTTCCTAAAATCATAACAAAAACTTAATATTTAAACAAGAAACAAACCAAAACCATAGCAAAAGGGAGTTAATTATCACTTGAAAACACTATATACCAGACCTAAATCAATAGTGGTGGCAGGTGGTGAGGGGTTGAGGAGCTGCTGGATTGCTTGCTGTTGGTGGGTTGAGTAGATGACATCGGGAGGTGTATGATGTATGTGGGGTGTGTCTTGGGTTTAATTCAATTGCAGAAGAGGAACAGAACAAATAGATAAAAACAAGAGAAAGTGAATGTCAGAATGAGTGAATCAGATTACAGTTGCAAATAAGGGTAAGCGACAGGTAGCAGCATGTGAACTAATCTAGAAATTCATTTTTGAAAATGAACGCGAGATTAGTTCGCTTTGCTACTTGTTTTTGAATTTTTAGGACATGGGTTAAGAAATTCATATTGCATAAATTTACATAAAAAATGACTAATATCTACAACAGAGTTTCAATAAAATTCATATTGCATTTGATGAACTCTCATGCTCTCTAGATTCGATACTTCTAAATCTTAGAAACTCGCAAATTTTTTAGATCAATAAAGAATTTCTCAATTTAGCCAACTTACATTTTATGGCACCTGATTTGGTTGTCCTTATTATTATCATTACTTCACTAAAATTTATTCTTCATCTTGTCAAGTGCATCATGTATGGTACCTCCTTGTTATTCATTGTCAATTCTACAAAGACATTACTACTTTCTAATGAGTTTAACTTTCAATATGCTCTTCCTCTATTAAATAGGGAACCTATTTTCACAGTGACCTTTTCCAAGCCCTTTGATTTACATGCGGTTTACTAGTTACCTATCAAGTCTTCAAGTGCTTTTTTTTAACATTAGAAGATTCATGTATTTTTCCTCGCTTTTTGTTTCCTAACATGCTATATAGGTCTAGTTGCTTAATTGATGAGTAGTGTTATACGTTTGTGCTAACAATCATATTTGATTTAGGGATTGACTCATCACCATCGACTTCAAAGTGATATCCCAAAGTTTTCACTATCCTCATGGAGTTTTTGGCAAGTGTGTACTTTATGGTAAGAATCACTTGGTTGCTATTAAGCTACTTAGCATGCTTGTGTCACAAATTATGATTGTGACGACCCAACTTACAAACTCTTTCAAATAACTTATTCCAAAAATAGCGACCTGCCGGAACCACCACGATCCACCACCCACCACCACCATCATAAACCCCTTTCTCTCTTTCCCCTTTGGCCTTGATCTGTCTCTCTCTTTCCTCTCTTTGATCTCTCTCTCTTCTCTCTCTCTGTCCGGCCAAACCGCCGCTGCCTTAGACCACCGCCACCGCTACTGCCACCACAACCCAACACCATAGCCACAACTTCTCCCTCATTTCCTTCCTCTCTCATCACTACTGGAAATCGGGCATTTAACATCTGTTTTTTTTCGCATTCCACATCTGTTTTAGAAATGATATAAATGTGGGAGATGTTAAAAGTAAAGGCTTTCCGCATCACTTCTAAAAACAGATGTGGAAGGTTGGACTTTCCGCATCACTTTTTTAACAGATGTGGAAAGTTCCATAACTGATGCGGAAAGTTACTTTCCACATCACTTACGAACCCAAAACAGATGCGGAATGTCCACTTTCCGCATCTTTTTTTTTCAAAACAGATGCGGAATGTCAACTTTCCACATCTTTTTTTTTTAAAAAAACAGATGCGGAATGTCCACTTTCCACATCTTTTTTTTAAAAAAACAGATGCGGAATGTCCACTTTCCGCATCTGTTTTATATAAAAAACAGATGCGGAATGGTTGAATTTTTTATTTTTTATTTTTTATTTTTTGACCGATGACCTGCATTAATGGATCCAAAACGCAAAAAAAGCTTATAATAAAGCCATAATATAAATGAATCAACATTTACTACCAAAAATAAAGTTATAATAACTGCATATCAACTAAAAACCTTTCTGATTGCACTATTTCTCAATATTCACAATATACAAAAAATATACAACTCAGTAGCAGCAGCAAGTTGTAACAAAAAGTGTTCAAAGCAAAATATACAACTCAGTAGCAGCAGCAAGTTGCAACAAAAAGTGTTCAAAGGAAAAGAAGTACACTGAGTATGCAAAATATACCCAAGGCAACTACTACAAAATGTAAATCTTAAGCAAAATGAGGACAGCTACTGTGTTTGTTTCTTTGGATACTCTCTTGCTCCAAATATAGTAGATCCAACCCTCACATTCGTGCTTCCCATCTCAATATGCAAAATAAGGGATATAGAGTCCTATAAAAACCATTATGAGAATATCAAAATACTTGTACCTTCGGTGTAATATATGAATTTTCCAACAAAGAAGAGCCCTTACAGCTTGCTCAAAATCTGCAGACATGCCCATTGATAGCTCACATTGCTCTTCTGATATATCAAGAGCCTGAGAAACTTCACTCCTACAACTGGATAACAACTGTAGAGTAGAAATGAGAAATTAGTTATGAGAATAATCTTCAAGTCTAACAAGGAAGCCCAAAAAAAAAGCAATAATCATGTCCAAAATGTAAAGTCGCCACCTTAAAATTTTTAGGAGTGAATGAATAATCTATCATGCCAATTGTCATTAGGCCACAAAACTCGAGGTTTGTGCAGTTCTTAATATGTTTTACAAGGTCCACACACAAAGTTGGTTCAACACCAAATTTAGCTGTAAGATAATAGCAGTCAAATGTCATTATTGAGACTAACTGAAAAAATCGACAAAATATCTTATCATGCGATAGTAAAAATAAAGAAATAGGGCACATATAGTTAAGCAGCAGGCTCCTAAATCAGACACTCCAGCTGGTAGGCATTTCTATATTTTTTCCACATATAGACCAATGATCTATGATGTTAGAAGTAGTGATATTCTGAACATAATTCCAATAAAAGAATCGGCAACCTTATTTACTACTGAATTTGATGCTGTTTTCATATCAGTAGATTATCAAGTAGATCTTCCTGTTAGCATTTCAAGTTTCACGTTTATATTATTTGTGTCCTTGATGTTAACTTTGTTGTTTTTTTAAGAAAAGGAATGAATATATTGGAGTCCAAAAAAAAAAGGCTCAAGCCTCAACCCATATACAAATTAACAACAAAAGATTTAGATCAATGACAAAATACAAGTGATCAGGTAGACGCACCAATTAATCATCTCAACCAAAATGCGGTTGATCTCAGTACTCACATCATGTATTTCAGAGTTTCGAACCTTAAAGTCGTTATTTTGAGAAGAGCTATCACCCCATATATGTATTTTGATCACATAATCTTGTAAACTGATTAAGCTAAGGGGATCAATGAGAATAATAGGCCCTATATGAAAAAATAAAATAAAAAAAGGAAAACAGGTAATGTTGCAAAAAGAATATACCAGTAAACCAGCAATTCAAAACTTACCCTCTTCACATTATTGATCTCAAAATGCCTATCTAAAGGTAATTGCTTCATTCTATCAGGAAATCTCCCCTCAAAACAAGAAACAATTTTCTGACCAGCTCCCTGCCAGATAAAATTTTGCAATTCAGGGGGTGAAGGAGGCTTGAGCAACAAATATAAAAATCAATCATCATGAAGACATTAACCCAATTTGAAAAATAGTCATTAAATACTGACATGTTTAAATAATTCACACTACAGAAGGATGCTAAGATTGAATATTTTGCTAAACTATTTTCTAACCAGAGCATCTTAAAAATAATTATGAATATGTTAAATGCAAATTTAGCAGATATGCTCTTTCTCATTTCCAACACATAATAATCCTAAAACACATAATTTGTTTTTAATGAGCAAAAACACTATATTCGCTGCCAGAACATTAAAAATAACCAAAACGACAACTCCATCACGATACCAACAAGTAGTCATTGCTTAATAGAAGGAGCATATACTTACAAACTAGGTCCATTCTCATCATGGCCAGCAATTAGGAGAGACACTCCAAATGGTCGAGACTGCCAAAGAGAAAAAGAAATGATATATGTTAAAATGCATACACAAAGGTTTCCAGCTACACGAACATCACCATTTAGTACTTTGGGCAAAAGGAAAAGGTAGATTGGCACATGCAGCTTAACCAATGTGTCCTAAAAGCAAGCACCTCTCAGAAAGAATTGCGCCTTTAACTATAAATGCCACCAATTCAACAATTTCTTTATGAGGAACATCACTATGCACAAGAATTAGCAAGTTACAGTTCCATGAGCTGCCTCAGCTTCTAATGTCTTGCCATCAGAAGATAACTGCAAAAGAATAGTTGTAAAATAAAGTAAGACATCCAATAACCAAATTAGACACAACAATGTTGATGAAGAAATACAAAAATAATAATATACCAATACTAATAAAATGGAAGAAACCTCATCAATATTATACATAGCAAGCGCTACACCTGGGCCTTTGAAATTGAAAACATCAAGTTCCATTGGAGTATCACCATCTTCTAGGACTAAACTAGAGATAGACACAATTCAGTAAATTACACATGTGATGTTATAAATAACCATAATAATAAGGGTTTGCAGGGATTTGGAAATTAACATACCAAATACCAACTTAAGCTTCCTGGTCCATTAATTATTGTATCAGTGGCAAAATACTGATCACCAAAAGCATGCCTACCAATACATATGGGTTTTTTCCATCTTGTAAACTGAAGAATAAGTCCCAAATGGTGCTTATCAGTATTTCAATTCAATTAAGAAACAAACTCGAGTTAAGACACTACCAGGAATATTAGGAATTAAGAAATTGCTTAAGCTTTTTGACGCTGGAGCATTCCATACTGATGAAAGCCTTCCATGATTTATTCAATTCTTCTTTTCATTTTTACATTTCAGAACATGACATTGACTGATTGAAGAAACAATGCAAGAAAACGGCATACCAAACAGAATATCAGTAATTGCAAATACACAAATAGTAACTGCATAATCAAGTTCAGTAACTTTATACATCAGTTAAAAAAATCGAAATTCCTTACAAAAATTAGGGATTCAGAACAAATGAGAAAATTAGGGTTCAAAAAAATGGAATTAGGGTTCAAAAAAATGCAAAAGGAATTAGGGATTCAGAATACTCACCTTCCAACGATTGAGAGAACAACTACGGTTATGCATAAATGCAAAAAGGAATTAGAGATTTAGAAAACTCACCTTCAACGAGTGAGAGAGAGATGAAAAGGAAACTGTACCTTCAACAAAGAGAGAGGGAGATCGACTTTGAGAAGGGAGAGGGAGAGGACGGCGATGGCGACAGTAACAGCAAAGGGGATGGCGACACCGACGAAGAAGGTGACGGCTATGGCAATGAGAAGAAGAAGGAGGAGGCGGTGAGCACAGCGAAGAGAAGAGAACGAAGAGAAGAAAAAAACAGAATCAGCGAAGAGAACAAACTAACCTACTGTTGGCGGTGGCGGCGTGTCGTGGCGATGGCGGCGTGTCGTGGCGATGGCGGCGTGAGCAGTCTTCGAAGAAGAAGAAGAAGAAGAAGAAGAAGAAGGATTGTGGTACTCTTAAAGACTGAACAAGCAAGGAGATGAAGAGCTCAAGCCTTAAACCCAAAGGCATTCCGCATCACTTATTAAAAATAAAAGATGCGGAAAGTGGGTAAAAAAAATACATTTCGCATCAGTTAATCACCATTAACTGATGCGAAAAGAGCAAGAAACTAAGGGTTTTCGCATCAGTTATAAAAAAATAGATGCGAAAAGTTTATAACTTAAATTTCTTTAATTACAAGTTTGCCACCGTACTAACATTTCGCATCACTTATTTAAACCTGATGCAGAATGTAGGAAAAATAAGACATTTCGCATCAGTTAACAAAAAACAGATGCGGAATGTTCAAGAAACCATGACTTTTCGCATCAGATATAAAAAAACTGATGCGGAAAGTTTTTCCACTTATACTTATTTACAAGTTTGCCACCGCATTTTGATTTTACATCTGTTTTCAAAAACAGATGTTAATTAGCCGATGTAAAATCCATTTTTTCTACTAGTGCATCCACGAGCTCTCTCTCTCCACGGATCTCACCAGCGCTGTTACCGACTCATGATCGTGTCGGGCTTGTGTCGGGTGCCCCGAAGCTCGAAGCTCTTGGATTGGTCCAGCCCGTGATCGTTCTCGCCACCGGCGTCGATCGCCGTCGACCCGTTCATCACCCCGGGTCACTAAAGCTTCACAGATCGTCGCTCTCTCCCCGGAGTTGAGGTTATCTCTTTACTTTCGTCAACCAAGGTAAGAAGGGTTGTGTTACCTTTAGTTGGGAAGTAAATTCTAGGATGCTATAGTGGTGACTAAGAATAGGGTAATTAAGAAATATGTTAATGAACCTTAGGGTAGTCCCCGCTGATGTAGGAAGAATTTAAAATGGTTAATGGAAATCACACCCAACAGAATAAAATGTATGTGCGTAGAATAAGGTCTGGAACGAATGAGTGTATTTAGGATATTAAAATAGTTAATATAGAATGAAAATGTAGAAAAACATAAAATAAAACCAAGGGAAATTAGTTAAGGAAAACAAATGAAACGTGAGAGTAAAAAAATTTAGAGAAAAGATAATAAGATAATGAGAGAGGATGTAATAGTGGCAGTTAAATAGAATGGCGTAATAAAATAGGGAAAATAAATTAAGTTAGTATGGTAGATAAATAGAATGGAGTAATAATGTAGGGAAAAAAAATAATAGTGTGAGATAGAGGAATCATAGAAATAACTAAGAATTAGAAACGAGAATTAAAATATAACGACTATACTAAAGCAAAGCAGAGTTAGATATAAATTAGGGTAAGTAATAAATAAAAAGAAGAAAAAGAAAAAGAAAGTGAAGAAGAAAAAAAATGAAAAGAAAGAGAACAAAGAAATAACCAAGAACTAATAACGAGAATTAAAATATAATGTATTAGAGTAAGTTAAAATTGAGAATAATTAGTAATATAAAGTGAAATACTAAAAGATAAGAAAATAAAGAATATGATAGTAAGTCACTAAGGAAAGAAATGAGAGAAAAGAGAATAAGTGCTGGAAACAAAAAGAAGAGAAAAGATATATGATTAAGAAAAAGAAAAAGGAAGAGAAAAAGAAAAAGGAAAAGAAAAAGAAAGAAAGGTAAAAGAAGACCAATGTGAGCCTGTCGAGTTGTGTCGGCACCGATGCGAGCCATGTTGGAAACCAACAAGCGGCTAAAACAACCTTCTAGAGGGGGGGGTGAATAGTAGTTGCAAGCGATGATACCCAAATTTAAAAAGTAATTAAAATTGGTTCAGAAACAATTAATTTTTAAGCCAAAATACAGGTCTTAATCGATTAACCTGTACCCTAATTGATTAACGTCAGATAGCTTGAAAAATCTTAATCGATTATGCTTCAACTTAATCGATTAAGCACTAATTAATTTTGCAGAAAATTGATTTCAGTTCAGTTCAAGAAACACACGGAAATCTAGATACGCAGAATTAGATCTAAGACAATCAATTACGAATCAATTAAGCAGAATATAGAATACGTAATTGAAATTCCCAATCTAAACCTATAACCAAGACCTCTCGCAAGATTCAAATTAATAGCAGAATGTAAAGAACGAAAATAACAAGAACACGCAAGGATTTTAGCCTGGTTCACTCACAACCACCGTGAGCTACATCCAGTCCTCCCTCTCTGACTTGGGAGATTTGCTTCACTAAGAAATAAGAGAAATTAGTACACAAGAGTTAGAATTCCTCAACACTCTCAATTCTAACCCTTTCTCACGATGTACCAAATCGATGAGAATCTACCCCAATCTCTTTATTTCTTAATCTTGTTCTTTTGATTGAAGGTCGCCTTCAATCCCTTTAGCTCTTGCCTTGAAACCTTCAAAGCCAAGGTATTGCTCCACCTTGCTCCCTTTTTCAATTCACAATTGAAAATAGCTTTGTTGAATATCTTGAATGTAACCTCAACGTTACTAATTGATTCAACCAAGAATGTTGAAAGCACTTAGAATCTCAACTTGATACAATATGAACAAAATATGTATTGGAATTGAGATTTCAATAGAAGATGATAGAGAATTGATTTGTAAATAATAATAGCTCAACAAGGATTGTAAGATAGTGAAAATATGCTCTTGAAAATATGAAGTTCGTAACCTTTTTCAAAACACATAAGAAAAGCTTTTATTTATTCTAATTTAACAGCCCTTAATCGATTAAAGGATAGCTTAATCGATTAACCACTGTTAACAGAATATATTACTTAAAAAATGCACACGTGTTAATCGATTAACCACTGTAAAAATGCTTTTCTTTTATTTGCAATTTTCACCTTTAAGTTTTAATAAAACTTTGAGCTAACATTCTCTATCATAGTAATCTCAATTCTTAAACATATTAAATTCTTATTAGATCATATTGAGATTAACTAAACCTAATCTACCCACACTCATATATAAAGAATAATAAACAAAATAGTAGAAATATATGAATGCTAAGATAAACTAGTCTTCTTGATATGTTGTTGTAGGTTGTCTATAAATCTTGTCTTCATCAAAACATAATTGAAACACTTGAGCCTTCAATCTCTCCCTTTTTGATGAATGACAAACCTTGCATTGCCATAACTACTCCCCCTAAATGTAAGCACACTTAGGAAGTCCAACCTACAAAACAAATCAACCTTTCTCCCCCTTTTGGCATTATCAGAAAGTAATATGACAATAAAATCTTAAGCCAAAATAAGAGAAATCAATGATCATTTCTTCACAACATTGATACCAATTAATCAATGATACCAAATGTAAAACTAAAGAACTATACATTGAAATGTGATACCAATTGGAAAGAAATTATGACAATGAAATATGATACCAATTGTAACTAAAAGTCATCATATCACTTAACAAAGTAAGATATCAATTGTAAAGAAATATCACAATAACAACAATAGCATGATAAACATCTAATGATCACTCAATGATACCAATTATTAATTTTGTAGAAGAAATACCAATTGTCAAAATCCAACAATATCAATTGTACCAAATTGTAGGACATTCTCTTGAGACTTGAAGAAGCAAATCAAAGAATAACACTTGTAAATCCTTTTGCTCTTCAATCATACCTACAAAACAATCATGCTTTGCTTTTTGGTATCCAAATAGTTTTGGATTTATTTTTGTTAGTTAAGGGACTTTCACCCTTATTAACCCAAACAAAATTTCCTTTAGGTATACCATGCACTTTAATATAACACACATTTGAAGTATGTCCATGAGTGCCACAATAAAAACATGTTGGTGCATTTGAAAAATCAACTTTAGAAAAATCAACAACATTTCTATGAGACTTACTCTTAGCATTAGTATAATCCAAACCAAACTTGTTTGAATTTCCTTTTTGAAAATTTAACAATGTGCGCAATTTGATATCACCACTTGTGAAACTTGCAAGCTTATTTTTCAAAATAGCATTTTCATCTTTAAGCAACTTGCAACTCTCACAATCAACCACAATATTCAATCTACTAGCACAATCACAAGAAGAACAAGCATAAATGAGATCAAGAGTTTCATTTTCAAGATTAAGCTCATCAATTTGTTTTTGAAGTTCTAAAATCTCTTGTTGATGTTTCAAAATGAGCTTCTTTCTTTCAATGTTTTTCAAAGCTAGTTTCTTAAATTGTTCATGCATTTCTTCATAAGCATTATATAACATTTCATATTTAGAAGAAATTTTGGATTTAGTATCACTTACATCGCTTTCCTCGCTTTGTTCACTTGATTCATCATTTGAACTTTCTTCTTCATCTACTAGAGTTATCAAGTTGAGTGTAGCGACTTCTTCATCATCCGAAGAACTACTTGATGTGCTTTTCTTCTCTTATTCATCATCCCAAACGATGTATGCCCTTTTATGTTTTGAATTTTTCTTTTCTTTCTCCTTCTTCTTGAGATACTTAGAGTATGAGTACTTGAGATGACCGAGTTTCCGCATTCATGGCAAATCACTCCTTATTTTTTTGTCTTGGTCTTGTAGTGTGGGGAATTCTTCTCTTTATCTTTGTCTTTGTTCAACCTTCCTTTTCTCCTTAGAAGCTTGTTAAACTTTCTTAGTAGAAGTTTCATCTCTTTTTCATCAACATCCGAATCGGAATCTTCACTATCATCATCATCGGAACTCTCTTTCTTTTTATATGAACTATTGGCTTTGAGAGCAATTCCTTTTCTTTCTTTGTTCTTATCCGACCCTTCATACATTTGCAAACATCCAAGCTCCATTTCATGTTCTTGAAGCTTTCCGAAAAGTGTTGCTATATCCATAGCATCCAAATTCTTAGATTCTACAATAGCTGTCACTTTTGGTTGCCAATGCCTATCCAAACATCTCAACACTTTGTTAGAAAGTTCACCTTGTAGAAAAGTTTTACCAAGAGCAAGGAAATGATTGATAATATGAGTAAAACATTTTTGCATATCATTAATAGATTCATTTGGAAGCATTTGAAACAATTCATACTCACGCATCAAAACATTCAACCTAGCAAGTCTAACCTCACTAGTTCCTTCATGAGTCACTTGAAGAGTGTCCCACATTTCCTTAGCACTAGCACATTGAGAAACTCTAAAGAATTCGTCATAAGATAAAGCGAAGGTGATGATACTTTTTGCTTTAAAATCATATTGAACTTTCTTTCTATCATCATCATTCCACTTATCCTCGGGGGTTAATTGTGCTACTCCTTCAACTACACTAGAGGGAATATGAGGACCTTTTTCAATTGCTTTCCAAATATCAATATCAATCGCTTGGATAAAGATTTTCATACGCACTTTCCAATAAGCGTATCCTTCACCGTTAAATAGTGGAGGATGACTTAATGAAGCACCTTCACCACCAAAGGGATTCGTAGAACCCATTGCAGTTTCTTTAAGGATCTTTACGAAAAAGCTCTATGCTCGTGTCTTTCGACCGAGCTCTGATACCAATTGAAAAAGCCTATCGAGGCGTGTCAGCATTAAAAGAATAAAAATCAACACGAGCCTGTCGAGGCGTGACGATAATAAAAGATGGAAGACCGATGCGAGCCTGTCGAGGCGTGTCGATATTAAAAGAACACAGTGGCGCGAGCCTATCGAGGCGTGTCGATAATAAATGATGGAAAACCGATGCGAGCCTGTCGAGGCGTGTCGGCATTAAAAGAATATATCGGCGCGAGCCTGTCGAGGCGTGTCGACAATAAAAGGAAAAAGAATGGAAATGAAAGAATGAAAAGAGAAATGTGATATAAATGAATAGCGGACTAAAAGTGGAATTAAATGTGGGAAAAATGAAAAGAGAATTAAGAATTAAAAGAATGTGAGAAAAAGTGAAGAACTAGAAGAAATTAATTAGATGGATATTTGTGAATAACGTGTGTTAATAATAGTGTAGGCTTAGTTTATTACTATGTCTCATATAGAATTTAACTTTTTAAGTTCTGCGTAATGCTACCCTTCTTGCTATATTTTGTAGGTACAGAAGCGGAGCTTACATGGGTCATGGCCGAGCAGGATTATGTTCCACTACGTGGAATGTATATTTATTTGAGTGGATGATCACTCTCTAGCAAGTATACTATATCGCAAAGTAATATAGTCGGTTAAGACCAGATATCGTTCCCACAGGGACTCAGAATTGTTCAATCTATCTCTACCTAGGTAAAATCTAGAATAAAATCTATTTAAATACAAAATTCAGAATTAAATAATTAAAATAAAAAGAAGGATTAGTTGCTGGAAAATAAAATAGAATAGATATTAAATGGAATAACTTGGTTAGGAACTTAGTATCATTGTATGTTCATTTATTTATTATGAATCAATATTTTTCTATTCAAAACAAGAACAAATTCAGAAAATAGTAATTCCTAGATTTCTCTTATGAAATTACTGTTTATTATTCAATTTATTAAATCCTAATTCCTTAGAAATTCAATTCATTAAATAACCGTAATTAAGAACAGTGAATTTATCAAGTTATATAATAAGCCAAAAGCATTCCTACAAATTGAATCATTATATTGTTCAATTGCATGACCTATTCTAAATCCTAATTTTCCAATTCAGATTTAGAAATCCAAAACATATATTAGCTACTTCTATGCATAACATTAAAATCACAATTAAACACTTGATTTAAATCTGAAAAACATTAATTCATAAAAATAAATTACAAATACAAATCCACCATGTTCCTAACACAAAAGGTTTAGTTACACATAATGAAAGAGAAGAGAAAACAAATAACTATGATTTTTATTCCTAAATTACCACAGATATGTGCCTTGAATCTTCAATCTTCTCCGGATTCCTCCTTCGAATGCTTCCAAAATTGTGCAAAAATCCTTTCTAAAACTAACTATTGAATCCTAATTATTATTCTCATGCTCAAAACTCTCTGAAAAACTCCACCAAAACTCATATTAATCCTCTACTAAATAGATAAAATCCTAATCTTATTAAAATCCTTCAAAACTGATCAGAAATTGGCCCAATTGGGCTTTCACGAACTTCGCGCGCCCGGGTGTGCAGACCAGCACGCCGGGGTGCGCTATACCTGATACCCAGTTATTAACGAAGCACGCGCGCCTGGGCGCGCTAGGTAATTTCCGACTCCGTTTCTCTCCGTTCTTGTGCCATTTTCAAGGTCTTCTTATGCTCTTTCCAACTCCAATAATATCTTTTCCAATCAAAGCTCCGAAATACCTGAAACATACCCAAAACGGATCAAAACGTTCAAAGGATTCTAACAAACTACAAATTCCTAAAACTAATACAAAATACCTATATTTACAAGAGAAACAAGCTAAAATCCAAGCAAAAGGAAGTGAAATTAAGCCTTAAATCATCATATATTAGACCGTCATCACACCCCCAAACTTAGCATTTTGCATGTCCCAGGCAAAAGTAAAATAAAAATTCTAAAACTAAAGACTACCATCCAAATCAAAATGTACAATACTTAATCTAAGACTTCGACTCATCAACACAGCCACATATTTATACAAGCTATTCACACATCAAAACTTGGTTAAAGAAACAAAACCAATTAGAACTCAGAACTAGTGAACACTCTCAACCTCTCAGTGTATATCTCTCATTTGTATGAAGGGTATAAATCAATTCACTCAAGTTCATACAATAGTAAAGTGTTATCATATGCTTGACCATAGACCAAAATCTCCACTGAAATTATTGAAAACATGCACAAATCAAAAGGTCTTTAATTTGGTTGTAACGTGGCCATGGCTAAAAGTGTTAAGGTGGGATAAAAGAAAGAAGGGATAAAACAAAGGGCTAAAATGCAAAACAAATTCCCCTCTAAAAATTATGAATGAGCAATGAATACTATGAGGACTCACACTCAGCTCACAATTATTTCAAACTTCTTTTTTTCAATTTTTCTCTACTACTTCTTCCAAACACAAATTTTCTTTCTTAACAACTTTCACTTTTTCTTAATTTTCTTTTCTTTAGGAAGAAGAGTAACTCAATAAACACTTTCACAATTTCACAATCTTTTGAAATGTGTCTCTCTCAATTGCTCATTCAAAATTCCTAAGGTACTCATAAAAAATATACAATCAATGCAAGGTACCAAAGAAAAATCATTTTTATATCAGGCTCAAAATGGGCAACTAAGGTAAAACAATTCCAACAAAAACATCTGAAGGCTACAAAAACACCATCCTAAATGCCTTAATCATTTTCATGCATGTAATCAATTATCAATCTCAAAATGGTCACCGGTCAAGTTCTAGAACACAAAACTAAAGTGAACACACTCATGAAAGAAATAGGGGTCTCAAATCAAAATAATTCACAAAATCATACCCCATCAATATAGACTCAAAATCTCACTAAGCTAAAGTCAGTTCACTAATCTCAAGTTCTAAAAAACTTTGTCAAAATAACCAAATTTCAAAAATATTTACAGCTCAACAAATAAATAACATGAATCAATGAGTCTAATCCTAAACTAAGTATATACACCTATCATTAGAAAAATAATCCTAAGTCTAGAATAATTACAAAACCTCTACCTAAGACACAAACCAATACCAAAAATGGAGAAAACAATTCAGATCTAAATTTTTTTTTATTTTGTATCCACTCCCCCAAACTTAGAGGTTGGCTTGTCCTCAAGCAAACTAAACTAAAATTACCTAACTACAAAATAAAAAATTAAAAACAAAAGAAAGGAGTTAGAGACTTCCCTTTGTAGCACAACATTCTCTCCTTATGCACAATGGAGGAGACTCCCCCAAACTTATTCACCCGTGTCACATGAACAACTAAAAATAGTGCTAGAAGCACCTCATCATTAGTAGTTACATAGAAAAAACTCCAAACTCTTTATTCACTAACTAACTAAAAAAATAAAAACCTACACTAGTAAAAAAAAAACTAAAAAGAATCCACCAGGATCCCAGATTCTATGGCTCGATTCCCATGTGATACAAGAATAACAAGTTACTCCCATATCGCATGGGAATGAGCATGGATAATTATGGAGTAAGGAAATTTTTGAAATAAACTCAGTCCCACCATGATCAAAAGGTATATTCCTTACACCATGCATCATCTTAGAAAATTTAATTATTTTTTGCATCCGTGAAGGTGTTAATTCCATAGACAAGGAAAACAAATTTTTTTGGATCTTTATTCATCCCATGGTACACCAATGACTTATGTTGATGATTTGGAAAAACATCATGCAAATTCAAGGGTTGAAAATAATTGAAAAATTTTGAATCGTCCAAACATGCTAGGGATTTAACACAAATTTTAAGTTCAGAAATTTCAGCACGCAAGGATGAGTCAAAATTTTCTACTATTATCCTTCCCTCTTCTGTTTTGTTTTGTTTCACCTCTTCTTCCTCATGATGCACCTTAATTTCTTTTTCTTCAAAATTTTCAGAGAAATTAGTATTTAAGTCTTCCTTAATGGAGAACTCTTGTCCCAATTCCTCTACAACAGATTTATTATACTCTTTGAAATATAATTTCTCAATCTCTTAAATCGAGGTATATGCATCATAAGTAAGAGGATGTGAAGCCAAAACAAAGTCAAAAAATTTCAACTCTTCAAAATTCAACTCTTCACAAGTCATTATTATACATTACAACTAAGATCAAAAATAGATTTCACTCCAAATTACTTCTTAGTGCCAAAACAGATAAAACGAATTCAAGTCCCTGGCAACGGCGCCAAAAACTTGATCACTCTTTAGCAAGTATACTAGATCGCAAAGTAATATAGTCGGTTAAGACTAGATATCGTTCCCACAAGGACTCAGAATTGTTCAATCTATCTCTACCTAAGGTAAAATCTAGAAAAAATCTATTTAAATACAAAATTCAGAATTAAATAATTAAAATAAAAAGAAGGATTAGTTGCTGGAAAATAAAATAGAATAGAAATTAAATGGAATAACTTGGTTAGGAACTTAGTATCATTGTATGTTCATTTATTTATTATGAATCAATATTTTTCTATTTAAATCAAGATCAAATTCGGAAAATAGTAATTCCTAGATTTCTCTTATGAAATTACTGTTTATTATTCAATTTATTAAATCCTAATTCCTTAGAAATTCAATTCATTTTAAATAACCTTAATTAAGAATAGTGAATTTATCAAGTTATATAATAATCCAAAAGCATTCCTACAAATTGAATCATTATATTGTTTAATTGCATGACCTATTCTAAATCCTAATTTTCCAATTCAGATTTAGAAATCCAAAACATAGATTAGCTACTTCTATGCATAACATTAAAATCACAATTAAACACTTGATTTAAATCTGAAAAACATTAATACATAAAAATAAATTACAAATACAAATCCACCATGTTCCTAACACAAAAGGTTTAGTTACACATAATGAAAGAGAAGAGAAAACAAATAACTATGAAAAACTCATATATGTGCCTTGAATCTTCAATCTTCTCCGGATTCCTCCTTCGAATGCTTCCAAAAGTGTGCGAAAATCCTTCCTAAAACTAACTATTGAATCCTAATTATTATTCTCATGCTCAAAACTCTCTGAAAAACTCCAATAAAACTCATATTAATCCTCTACTAAATAGATAAAATCCTAATCTTATTAAAATCCTTCAAAACTGATCAGAAATTGGCCCAATTGGGCTTTCACGAACTTCGCGCGCCTGGGCGTGCAGACCCGCACGCCTGGGCGCGCTATATCTGATACCCAGTTATTAACGAAGCACGCGCACTTGGGCGCGCAGATCCCGCGCCTGGGCGCGCTAGGTAATTTCCGACTCCGTTTCTCTCCGTTCTTGTGCCATTTTCAAGGTCTTCTTATGCTCTTTCCATCTCCAATAATATCTTTTCCAATCAAAGCTTTGAAATACCTGAAGCATACCCAAAACGGATCAAAACGTTCAAAGAATTCTAACAAACTACAAATTCCTAAAACTAATACAAAATACCTATATTTACAAGAGAAACAAGCTAAAATCCAAGCAAAAGGAAGTGAAATTAAGCCTTAAATCATCATATATTAGACCGTCATCAGTGGACCGTTATTTTTTAAAGTAGAATATGAAATAGTTGTATGCCCTGAGACTTGTATTAATCGGGCGTTAGGATCTGATCTCACTATTAAACTGTTGTGATTTATGTTTATAAATATTCCTGGATTGACAGGTTTAGAGAAGAAAATTTTGGGAAGTCTGAAAAACAGAGGAAACTCTGTCGGATTTTCGTAAGAACTTTTTATAAGTAATCAAGTTTAAAAAGGGATTTTCCAACACTAATTTTATTAAAACCTAAAATTAACTAATTAATGTGAGGGTGTTACATTTATGGTATCAGAGCAGTTTCCCTCGGCCTTTGGAGTGTGGACTCACAACTCCAGTGGTTAATCACCAAGCGAGTAACCAATGTGTATAGTCAAGTGTTTAGGTTAGACAAATAGGATTCATATGCAATTAATTGTTAGGCAAGTATTAACTTGTATCTTCTACAGGACTTAGCTATCATGGCTAGGAGACGTGCTGAAGACGATAGAATGGCTGTCATTCTGGAAAATCTGATTCAGATACAGCAGAATCAGGCCGAGCATCTTGCGCAGATGCAACAAAATCAGGTGCAAAATATAACAGCAGTAGTAGCAGCACTAAATCCCCGACCCCCAGTGATGAGCATTTTATTTCCCATTATTCCTTGCATTATTTTACTCTTATTATTGATACTTTTTGCCCATTTGACATTGGTTAGCTTGATTTAGTGATTTAGAGTTTATTGGACTAATATTCCGAATATTGTTTAATTTGGGATTATTTGGCCTAATTAATTCTATTTCTATTTTCAGGTCATATGTGGCACAAGGACACTATGGGCATTTTTGGAAATGAAGAAGATTGAAGTATTGAAGTGAAGATTGTAATTTGCATTTAGGTCCCTTTTTAATTGTAATTTTTAGAATAGTGTTTCTTAGGACTTGGGCCCATGTTTTAGGCCCATTTTCATGACTAAAGAGGGGAAATTCGTGTAACCCCCATGAACACACTCCCATTTTCAGATTTCTCACTCTCTCTAGGTTAGAACTTCTCTCTTGGCTCTCCATAATATTTGGTGGCTGCTAGGGTTTTGTTCTTCCCCCTTTCTACACGTTTTTCTTGATTTATGACCATGGAAGGCTAACTTCAAGGGTTAATCCCTTTGGTATTGTATTATCTACTCTTAAGCTCTTGTTATTAATGCAATTTCGTTTTCTCTTCTCTGTTTTCATGTTTATCAATGTGTAGTGGTTTGCTTAATTCCATTTCGCAGAGATAATACATGAATATAAATGCTTAATTTGTATTAACTCGTAAAAACTCCAATTCTAGTTTCTGATGCTTAATTAGAAGTTAGGGTTTGGAGTGACAACTAGATTTTCGCTTAGTATCTGATTGTCACGAGTTGGACAGAGGAGAGGAGAGGAATCTATCTTTAGTGAGCTAGGATTGAGTAGTGTACGTAGCCAAAGGGGTTTGCCCGCTTTTGTTTATGATTTTCTTAGTTTTTATATTCTGTTTATGTTTTGTTCTTCACATTTGTCACACACAAAAACCCCCCCTTTTTACTGCACACTACGTGTTTGATACTTTGCCTAGACCGATATTCGCTGGGAAACGACCTAGGATCACCTTCCTAGTACTACAGAATAAACCCCTTTTATTTTGATCGGGTACGACCTCGATCAAAATTTGGCGCCGTTGCCGGCGATTATCGGTTCTTGCCAAAGATCATACAGTAGTTAGTTAGATTAGTTAGTGTGTGAATAAGCATTCTGATAACTGATTGAAAGTTGCCCTGTTTGCTGATTTGTTGTTCTGCATAACTGATGCTATTTTAGTGATTCTGTGAGTGCCATTCAACATAGCTGTGGGTGGAATTTTTGCACGAAAATTGGTACCACTGCAATCAGAAAGGAAATCTCTGGTATCAGGCAACAACATGGAGAGAGTCCCTATGAATATTGGGAGAGATTCAAGAGGTTGTGTGCTTCTTGCCCCCACCATCAGATCTCAGAGCAGCTGCTTATTCAATATTTCTATGAAGGTCTCAACTTCATGGAGAGAAACATGGTAGATGCTGCAAGTGGTGGTACATTGGGAGATATGACACCCTTACAAGCCAGGAGCAAAATTGAGAAGATGGCTTCCAACTGTCAACAATTCCATGCAAGAAGCAACAGTGATGCAATAGTTGTGAGGGATGTAAATGATGTTGGTGCAGACTCGGGCAAGGTTGAGAAGCTTGAGCAGAAAATTGATTCACTTACAACATTGGTCACACAATTGGCTGTCAATCAGAAAAAGATGATACTTCCTGCTAGAGTGTGTGGCATATGCACATCCATTGAGCACCCCACAGATGCATGCCCTTCCCTTCAACAGCAACAGCCGATGACCAGTGGTGACCAACCCGAGGCCTATGCAGCAAACATATACAACAATAGAGGCCCACAACAACACAATCATGACCTCTCTTCCAATAGATACAACCCTGGATGGAGGAACCATCCCAATCTGAAGTGGTTTGATAAACAACAAAAACCTTCTCCTAATGTTCCATTTCAGAACACCGCTGGACCGAGTAGACCACCATATGTACCTCCTCCAATCCAGCAGCAAAGGCAACAACAGTAGCAGCAAGTGGTTCATCCTGCACCATCAGCCCCTCCATCCAACCAACCTACCTTGGAGGAGTTGGTGAGGCAAATGACCATGCAAAACCTCCAATTTCAACAAGAGACTAGAGCATCCATTCAGAGACAAGAGGCATCCATTCAGAGTTTGACAAATCAGATGGGTCAAATGGCAACTTCTCTCAACAACTTGCAATCTCAAAATTCTGACAAGTTGCCATCCCAAACTGTGATCAACCCTCAGAATCAGAATGTGAGTGCCATCAACCTGAGGTCGGGAAAGCAGATTGTCACACCCACACCACAACCTCACCTCAACAATGATGCTCTAGCTTCCTCTAAAGGGAAGAGCCAAGTGGTAGATGAAGGTGAGCATGCTAGCACCAAGGAGAATCATCCAACTCAACCTTCCTCAACTTCAACCACAAGCCCTGCTGTTGTCCTACAACCTCCTCCTGTTCCTCTTCCATTCCCACCAAGAGTGCCTCAAAACAAAAGGGTGGAAGAGGTGGACAAGGACATTCTTGACACATTCAGGAAGGTGGAAGTCAACATACCCCTTCTTGATGCAATAAAACAGATTCCAAGGTATGCGAAGTTCCTTAAGGAGTTGTGCACTCATAAGAGAAGACTCAAGGGCAATGAGAGGATAAGCATGGGAAGGAATGTCTCCGCTCTCATAGGTAAACCTATCCCTCACATTCCTGAAAAATGTAAGGATCCTGGAACTTTCTCTATACCTTGCATCATAGGCAATGTTAAGTTTGAAAATGCTATGCTAGATTTAGGAGCATCCATAAATGTCATGCCTATGTCTGTTTTTAAGTCTCTTTCTCTTGGACCTCTTCAACCTACGGGTGTGGTGATTCAATTGGCAAATAGAAGTACTGCCCACCCCGCAGGTTTGATAGAGGATGTCTTGGTTCGGGTTGAAGAGTTGATCTTCCCTGCTGATTTTTACATACTTGATATGGAAGATGACTCTCCCCGTAATGCTGTTCCTATTATTTTGGGGAGGCCATTTTTGAAAACAGCCCGAACCAAGATAGATGTGCATTCAGGTTCACTTTCCATGGAGTTTGATGGCAGTGTGATCCGATTTGACATTTTCCATGCTATGAAACATTTTCTTGAGGATCACTCTGTTTTCCATGTGGACTTGCTTGATGATTTGATAGATGAGCATATGCTTGACTTTTTGCATCATGATTTTGAATTGCCATCTTTCACTGATTCATTTACTTGTCCATCATGCACTAACTCTGGATGGTGCACCGCATGCACCGAAATAGCCCAGTTTCTAGACTCTGCTACTGCATCTGATGATTCATATGTTATAGATTCAGATTATGCTAACCCTAACCCCATATTTGTTATGCATGAGTCTGATTTACTTGTTCAGGTGCAGGCAGCAGAATCCATTTATGCTGTCCCTTTAGTTCCATCTATTATGCAGGCACCCTCATTGGACCTGAAGCCCCTCCCTCCTCATCTCAAATATGCTTACTTGGAGGATGAGCAGAAACTCCCAGTGATCATCTCTACCTCACTTTCTGTTGATCAAGAGGAGAAACTGCTGGATGTGATAAGAAAGAACAAGAGGGCAATTGGATGGACTTTAGCGGATATTCCTGGAATTAGCCCCTCCATGTGCATGCACCGCATTTTGTTGGAGGATGGGGCTAAACCAGTGAGACAACCCCAAAGACGATTGAACCCCCAGATTCTTGATGTGGTTAAGAAAGAGGTCACCAAGATGCTCCAAGCGGGTATCATCTACCCAATTTCAGATAGCACTTGGGTGAGCCCGGTGCAAGTTGTCCCTAAGAAGTCTGGTGTCACAGTTGTCAGAAATGAGAAGGATGAGCTGATTCCCACTAGAGTGCAGAAAAGTTGGAGAGTCTGCATTGATTACAGAAAGCTCAACCAGGCGACTCGCAAGGATCATTTCCCTCTCCCCTTCATTGATCAGATGTTGGAGCGCCTGGCAGGTAAATCTCATTATTGCTTCTTAGATGGATTCTCTGGTTATTTTAAAATTTGCATTGCACCAGAGGACCAACATAAGACCACATTTACCTGTCCTTTTGGCACATTTGCATATAGAAAGATGCCTTTTGGCCTATGCAATGCTCCTGCCACATTTCAAAGATGTATGATGAGTATTTTTGCTGACTTGCTCGTGCATTGCATAGAGGTCTTCATGGATGATTTTAGTGTTTATGGCTCCTCATTTGATGCATGTCTTGATAATTTGACTAAGGTGCTTAACAGGTGCATTGAGACTAACCTTGTCTTGAATTTTGAAAAATGCCACTTCATGGTAGAACAAGGCATAGTCTTAGGGCACATTGTTTCGCACAAGGGCATAGAAGTTGACCCTGCTAAGCTGCATGTAATATCACATTTGCCTTACCCCTCTTGCGTGCGAGAGGTGCGTTCTTTTCTTGGTCATGCAGGTTTCTATCGCAGGTTTATTCAGAACTTTAGCAACATTGCCCTTCCTCTTTCCAAGTTGCTTCAAAAGGATGCCCCATGGGAATTTGGAGACCAATGCAATAGGGCATTTGATGAATTGAAGAAAGCACTGACCACCACTCCCATCATCCAACCACCTGATTGGACCCTCCCATTTGAGCTCATGACTGATGCTTCAAATTATGCTTTGGGAGCAGTTCTCTCCCAAAGGGTAGGTAAGCTGTCGCATGTGATTTATTATGCTTCTAGGACTTTAGATGCAGCACAGGTTAATTACACAACAACTGAAAAAGAACTTTTGGCTATTGTTTTTGCACTTGACAAGTTTAGATCATATTTGCTTAGTTCTAAGGTTGTAGTGTACACTGATCATGCTGCTCTGAAGTTTCTTTTGAAAAAGACAGATTCCAAACCTAGGTTGACTAGGTGGATGTTGCTCCTCCAGGAGTTTGATCTTGAGATTCAGGATCGGAGTGGTGCGCATAACCTTGTCGCAGACCACTTGAGCAGGATAGAGACAGAGGAGGATGCATTTCCTATCCGGGATGACTTCCCGGATGAGCAGCTTTTATCTTTACATGTTTCCTATCCCCCTCCCCAAACCCCTTGGTTTGCAGACATTGTTAATTATCTGGTTGCTTCTGTTTTTCCTGCCTTGGCATCCAAAGCTCAAAGAGACAAATTAAAGAGCGATGCTAAGTATTATGTATGGGATGACCCCTATTTATGGCATTTTTGTAGTGATCAGGTCATTCGCAGGTGCATTACAGACCAGGAGATCCAATCGGTTCTCCAATTTTGCCATGCTTCACCAGTGGGAGGCCACCTTGGTACTCAAAGGACAGCACGAAAGGTTCTGGATTCTGGATTTTATTGGCCTACCATTTTCATGGATGCGAGCAACATCTGCAGCTCGTGTGAGCAGTGTCAAAGAGCAGGAGGCGCCCTATCTTGGAGGCAACAGATGCCGCAACAACCTATGTTGTTTTGTGAGGTGTTTGACGTCTGGGGTATAGATTTCATGGGCCCCTTTCCTGTTTCTTTTGGTTTTTATTATATCTTACTTGCTGTGGATTACGTATCCAAATGGGTGGAAGCTAAGGCCACCAGGACTAATGATGCTCAGGTTGTTGTAGATTTTGTCAGGTCTAATATCCTTTGCAGGTTTGGCATACCTAGAGCCATAGTCAGTGATCAAGGCACACACTTCTGCAATAGATCCATGCAAGCTTTGCTCAAGAAGTATGGGGTTGTGCACAAAGTTTCTACACCCTATCACCCCCAAACCAACGGGCAAGCTGAGATTTCAAATAGAGAGATCAAGCGGATTTTGGAGAAGATGGTGAAGCCTAATAGAAAGGATTGGAGCACACGATTGGAGGATGCTCTGTGGGCCCATCGGACCGCTTACAAGGCACCCATAGGGATGTCACCTTATCGGGTTGTCTTTGGTAAGGCGTGCCACCTGCCTGTGGAGATAGAGCACCGTGCATATTGGGCTGTGAAGCAATGTAACTTAGCTCTTGATCAAGCGGGCGAGGAGAGGAAGCTGCAGTTGAGTGAGCTAGATGAGATCCGTTTGGAGGCCTATGAGAACTCCAAATTTTACAAAGAGAAGACCAAGAAGCTTCATGATAACTCCATTTCCAGAAAGGAGTTCTTGGTTGGTCAAAAAGTTTTGCTCTACAACTCTAGGCTTGGACTCATGAGTGGAAAGCTCCGCTCTAAATGGATTGGACCATTTGTAGTCACCCAGGTGTTTCCTTATGGCACTGTGGAGATCAAGAGTGAGTCCACGAACAAGAGCTTCAAAGTCAATGGCCACCGACTCAAGCCTTTCCTGACCACCCCTTCTTTGGATGATGCACCTGTGGAGGAGGCCTCATTGGTCGACCCCACTTTTGAACAACCATGACTTAGGGAGTCTCCTTTTCTCCTTCCTTACTCTTTTTATTACACTTGTCTATATCTGTCTGATTCTGCTATTTGTGTTCCATTGAGGACAATGTGTGATTTAAGTGTGGGGGGAGAGTAGTTTAGGTTGCATATTTTGCTTTGATTTTTTTAGGTTTTGCTTAGTTTTGGGCATTTTCTTGCATGTTTTTGCTTCATTTTAGTAGAGTTTTGGTATCTTGTGTCTGAATTCATGCATTTCTGTGTGTAAAGTTGCTTTTGATAATTAAGAGGTGGTAACACTGTGATAGAATTGTCCCTTTTGTGAGGATTTGAGCCTTAATTGTGGGTGGATTGCTATATATGCCACCTAATTTTCTTTCATGTGTGATTGCACTCTGGATTACTTGCACTCTAGAACTTGACTTGACTCTTGTTGATACTTGATTGCTCATGCACATTTTGAAATGATTTAGGCACTTTCTTTCTTGAATAAGCTACTAGCCATATGAGCCTACCTTGAATGAATGTATCCTTTGCTAGCCCCTTTGAGCCTTTTTATCCCTTTCCTTGTTCTTTAGCTCATTACAAGCCTATGAATGAAAACCATGATTGTCCTAACCTTAGGGAATTTTGGAGCTTTGGAATTGTTTTGGAAATGAGTATTAGGTAAGAAGTGTGCTCTATGCTTCAATTGGTTGAGTTCTTGGTTTTGCCTCTTTGGTTGTTGTAGCTATGGCTTCATCTTCATGCCATTTGTGTTGTTTCTTCTTTTCTTTTTGTATATCTCTCAAAAACAAAAAAAAATAATAGAAAAAAAAATGCAAAAATAAAAAAAAAAGAACAAAAAGAAAAAGAAAAAAAAAAGTGAATAAAAGGTTGTTGAGGCAAAGAGGATTGGAATTAGTGGTTGTTGATTTTGGGGTGGATTTTGCTTACTTTTTACTTATTCCCCATTGCTCCTCTATTCCCTTGGTTTTAGCTACATTCCCATATTTTTATCCTACCTTATCCTTGGCCCCATTACAACCCTTAAAAGACCTTTTGATCATTTTGTGCATGTGTGTTGATGGTTGATGTTAGAGGCTTGTCAAGCTTATGGTTGTGTTTGTTTTTCATGATGTGCCTTGAGTGTAAATAATGATTAACCCCAAACACTTGAGTGTAAACACTTTTGAGTGATCCTTGTGAGTTTCTATCATCTTTGTGACTATCCTCTTGTTGTCATTGGTTTCTTTGCATACTTGAAGTAATTGGATGATGTTCGCGGATGCTTTGACTCTTTGATCCTTAACCATTTTGTGTGCTTCAGTTTGCCCATTTCTTTGCATTTCCTAGAATTCATTGTGAAGTATGTAATCTCTTAGGTTTGCATTTCTTAGTTGTAGTCATCTTGTTGCATGATTCACTTTGGTGCATATTGATCTTCATAGTCCTATCTTTTGGTTTTGCCTAGGAGTGCAAAAGGATAAGTGTGGGGGTATTTGATGAGCATTTTATTTCCCATTATTCCTTGCATTATTTTACTCTTATTATTGATACTTGTTGCCCATTTGACATTGGTTAGCTTGATTTAGTGATTTAGAGTTTATTGGACTAATATTCCGAATATTGTTTAATTTGGGATTATTTGGCCTAATTAATTCTATTTCTATTTTCAGGTCATATGTGGCACAAGGACACTATGGGCATTTTTGGAAATGAAGAAGATTGAAGTATTGAAGTGAAGATTGTAATTTGCATTTAGGTCCCTTTTTAATTGTAATTTTTAGAATAGTGTTTCTTAGGACTTGGGCCCATGTTTTAGGCTCATTTTCATGACTAAAGAGGGGAAATTCGTGTAACCCCCATGAACACACTCCCATTTTCAGATTTCTCACTCTCTCTCTAGGTTAGAACTTCTCTCTTGGCTCTCCATAGCATTTGGTGGCTGCTAGGGTTTTGTTCTTCCCCCTTTCTACACGTTTTTCTTGATTTATGACCATGGAAGGCTAACTTCAAGGGTTAATCCCTTTGGTATTGTATTATCTACTCTTGAGCTCTTGTTATTAATGCAATTTTGTTTTCTCTTCTCTGTTTTCATGTTTATCAATGTGTAGTGGTTTGCTTAATTCCATTTCGTAGAGATAATACATGAATATAAATGCTTAATTTGTATTAACTCGTAAAAACTCCAATTCTAGTTTCTGATGCTTAATTAGAAGTTAGGGTTTGGAGTGACAACTAGATTTTCGCTTAGTATCTGATTGTCACGAGTTGGACAGAGGAGAGGAGAGGAATCTATCTTTAGTGAGCTAGGATTGAGTAGTGTACGTAGCCAAAGGGGTTTGCCTGCTTTTGTTTCTGATTTTCTTAGTTTTTATATTCTGTTTATGTTTTGTTCTTCACATTTGTCACACACAAAAACCCCCCCTTTTTACTACACACTACGTGTTTGATACTTTGCCTAGACCGATATTCGCTGGGAAACGACCTAGGATCACCTTCCTAGTACTACAGAATAAACCCCTTTTATTTTGATCGGGTACGACCTCGATCACCCAGCTCCAGCAGCGATTGATTGGTTGGCACGATTCCGAAAGAACAGACCACCCAAGTTTGAAGGGGGGTATAATCCTGATGGGGCTCGGCGATGGCTCAAGGAGATTGAAAAGATCCTCCGCACCATGGCGCCACCTGCTGAAGTAACCGTGTTGCTAGCGCAGTACATGCTGACTGATGAAGCAGAGTATTGGTGGGAACGAGTGCAAAGAGGTTTGGAGGCGACCAATCAGGCGATTACTTGGGACATATTCAAGGCCCATTTTCTGGAAAAGTACTTTCCAGAAGATGTGCGAAGAGAGAAGGAGATAACTTTTCTCAAGCTGGAACAAGGAAGTATGAATGTCGGTGAGTATGCGGCACAATTTGAAGATCGGATTCGCTATTCTGCCAGTTACCGGGATGCAGACGAACGCACCAAGTGTATCAAATTTGAAGTAGGTCTTAATGCCAGGATTAGGACTATCTTTGTATACCAGGGTATAGCTAACCTCTCTCAACTGGTGAATATGGCTAACGCTTATGAGAAGAGTTTGAATTAGGAGGAGGCAGAGGAAAGGAGTAGGAATATACCGAATGAAGTAGGTCTTAACAAGGGTAAGGAATTGGCTCACGAATCAGACCCACACTTTGACATCAACACTATGGCCGTAGTGCCGAGGGATGTGGCCCTTAATGTTAATGCCCCAAGAACTAGGCCACTATTCCCACTATGTGGGAGATTTCATCGGAAACTGTGCCCAATATTGAAACAGCACAGAAAACAGGGTCTATGCTATATATGCGGACAACCGGGACACATTGGGGCGAACTATCCTAGACGTACCGGCGAAGGATGTAACAACCCAATTTTCGTAACTCAAAACATTTAACTTCTATTTATTAAAGTTGCCAAAAATGAGGCCAAATTTTTTTTTTGAAATCATTGTTGAAGTGTTCGAAGACATCATTGAAAACCTCTTTATGTTCTTCAATTCACTTCTCAGAAAACCGAGTTGTTACTAAAACCGTTCTTTTCATAAAACATTCGTTTTCATAAAAGAACTTGGTTCAAAATCATCTTAACAGTTTTCAAAAACTTTACATGAATTAACTTTGCATAAAGATGTGCTCCATAAGTCAGATTAAAACTTAGCTCAATTACATAATGGCTCATGGCATCGGTAATCCTTAACACAACAATCATCACAGCCTAAACTAACCACACTATCCTTAAACTATCCTATTGAAAACAATTGGGTGAATTTCCTTCTTCTTCTTCTTGCGTTCTCTCTTTGCTCTCGAAGATGATGCCCTCCTTGTTGTGATTCCCTCCTTGCTAGTAGATTTCAGCTCCTCTCCATTGAGAGTGGTGAAGTTCCTCCAAGCCTCATACCGAATCTTCTCTTTGTAGTTCCTGGAGCCTCGTACGGTGACTTCCATCCGATACTCCATCTGCCCGTTGAGATACCAGCAGTACCGATATGCCAACGAACAGGAGAGAGTAAGCGATCCGAACGACGCATCGTCGACGGTGTGGGATTACGATAGGCAAGATAATAGGACCACACAAGCATACAACACAACATACATACACACAACAATCAAGCATGTTCTCATCATTATTATCATTATTATCTTTCGTTATTATCATCGCTCATTATTTTTCCAAGCTTATTTTCACTTCTCAGTACATTCTTTCTTTCTTAGTCCTTTTCCTTGTCATACTCATAATTTCTTCTAATTCAGCCTTATCAGTTCATATCCTTCTTGGATTTTGGGAAGTTATAAGATATCATCGAAATATCCATTTCGTTCTCGGTTATCACTCACGTCTACATCTCCTCGGTCATCCACCCAACCTAGTCGGAAGCAAACAGGAGTACAGGACCTTTACCGTGCGGGCACGACAGCTGTCTCGCAACAAATGGTCCCAGACCAGGAGGACTACAGCCTCAATTCAAATCATATCAATTCATAAATATTCATGGCACACTGTCTCACAGTGGCAATCAAGATGCCCCACTCCAGTCCCTCTCACTGTTCTAGATTTGCAATCTAGGGGGCGACAGTATATTTCTAGTGGGCCCGCAGAACTTACCACGGCATTGGACCCAGTCCCTACCACGTTCGTATGCCACCTGTGGAGTTCGTTCTGCCTAGAAACATACTCTAGACTTCTTGACGTTTCACCATCATCATCCTCCCCTAATGCAATCTCCTCCTAAGTATCCGCAGATACTTATGGTTCCTTCCTCTCCACTACTTCGCACTCTCATACCTCACCGCAGATGTCTTTTAAGTCTTTTATCTTTTTAATTATCCTAAGGTCGGCCCATCCTTCGTGCAACCCTTGAATGAGTCCCGACCACTAACTTGGCACGATCTCTCTCTCATCATTCTCACATAGCACAGAGCTGGGATCACGTCAACAAACTCGTATCTCATTTTCTCAATCCCTCTCAACAGTCAAAATCTTTTCTCAAAACAATATTTTCGCAAAACCTTTTTCGAAATATCATTTCACAAAATTCTTCTCGAAATATCACTTCGTAAAACTTTTCAAAGATATCACTTCACAAGATTTTCTCAAAAACATCATTTCAAAAACTTTCACAAAGTCTCTTTTCACAACCGTTCACAAAATATTGTTTTCATAAACTTTTCTCAAAAGTGTTATTTCATAAAACTTTCTTAGAAATGCCAGTTGGTAAACTTGCTCAAAAATATCATTTCAAAAGACTTTATCATGTTAAAAAGACTTTCTCAAAACTATTCTTTCAAAAACTTTCCCAAAAAGATTATTTCCAAAAACTTTTATAAAAAAAAGATTGTTTCATAAAACTCCTTTGAAAATATTGTTTCATAAACTTCCTCCGAAAATCTAATTTCAAAAACATTTTCACATTTTATATTCTGCTTCAAAAATCTCTTTTCATAAACCCTTTGGAAAATTTCTTTTCATAAATCTTTTTCAAAAACCTTTTCAAAAATATCTTTTCAAAAACCTTTTTTTTTTAAAATCATAATTTTTGCTGAGCGCTAATGGAGGAGCAAGCTCAACTCAACACTAGTCCCAGTCTAAAACCAAAAACAAAGGAGCCCAGCTCCGCTCAAATCACATCTCATCTCCACATTCACATTTCTTTTCCCAGCTCTGGCTCAACCTCATCACTATCATCAACTCATTTCCCAATCTTAACTCTTCATCTCTTTCTCATCCATCTTATATTCTTTTCTCATTATGTATTTATTTCCGTCGACTTACTTAATTCATTTTCATTTTCAGGACGTAACAGACGTCCATCAGCTTGTTACTCATATTAATCAATAGAAATAAATATCATTAGGCATAATTAAATCAATAAAAATAAACATACTATCAATCACACAAACATCACACAACAACAATGTGGTCATTGTCACCTTCGTATAAGTGGCCACACAACACAAACAATTGCCACTTATACTACTGACTCCGAACCACTTAGTTTCGATCTTTGAGATGATACGGAACGTCCTAATATATCACCTAACTACCACGGTGTCTTAGGAAAGCTTCTCTCTCACCTGAGGTCCAGCTATTAAGTCCGTACCGTCACCTCGGATCCTTTCTGTTGCCGGCTGCCCCAATCCCTCGTCTTTCAAATTCCTCGTACTAAATAAAATACGCTTAGGTCATTAACTTGTATTAAGAAAATCTTTTTCATAATTTAGACACTTCTCATTCCTCGTCGGAAGGCTTAAAACATAATTGTTTTCTTTCAAACAACTTTAATATTTTCTAATACCTTAAGTGTTTTCAAAAATCGTTTGGAAAACATTTAGTAAAGTGATTTAAATAATTTATTTTAGTTGCTGGTCCATTTTGGACAGCCCCTCGATTATATTTGAAAACACCGAAAAATTCGCTGTTTTCAATCCGGCTTTTCTTAAATAAATTCTTACTTAAAACTTTACTTTTAAATCACTTGTATTTACTTTTTAAAATCAAGAAACAAGTTCAAACAAATCTGGACAGCAAAGGATTATTTTACAAAAATCACTTTGATAAAAACCCGAAAACATCGTAAAAACACTTTTTATTTCAAAGACTTCTTTGACTCAAGTTACCACTTTAAAACTCAAACTTTTATCATAAAACAAACTTTGGACATCCATAAACATATTTGAAAAAATCTCAAATAAATCAAATGGAATTTTCTTAAAAACAACTTATTTCAAAGTCATTTACACACTCAAATATTTTTCAATCATAAACTAGCACACAACCACAACAACACTCAAATAAATGAAGTCATATAAATAATTGATTAATCATTTAATTTATTTATAATTCCAACAAACATTTAGACATCCACATGCTCACAAAGATATAAATCAAACACAACAACTTAATTCTTTTCAAAAATTACTACATGAGTTTATTTTGATGCAACTAAATTTACTAAACTTATCTACACTATATGGCCGAATGACATTAAAGAAAGCAAGCCACACATCACAAATTCAAATCACATAAATCAACTTGATTCTTAAATTCTATTTTCTTTTTCATGCAACAAAATTATTTACTCTTTCCTTTTTTCTTACCCGAATGCACATACTCACACATATATCCAGTTAAACACAAAACTTTCCTCTCAAATCAATTAGTTCATTTATTTCCTTTATTTTTAATTAAAACCCGAATATAAATTAAATATTCACAACATAATTTCAAACATATTAATTTAACAATATTCCACAAAACACACTCATTGTTTTTAGGTCACTTTATTGAAAAGAATCCTAGTCTATTTACTATGCCTAGGCCGAATCTTATTATGGCAAAAACAAGGTTTTAGGTTCACTTTTTCAACATGCAAAACACAAAATTCTTAAATCAAAAAGAAATTATCATGCATGTGTCCTTTTTCATGGAGACAAGGCATGATTTCCTAGCTCTAGGCTTAGGCCGAATGCACATCATTATGGATCAAGATTTTATTTTCAATTCTTTCACATGCACGCACATAGGACATGAGTCAAGACAAAAATCACTTTTCAAAACTCATTTCTTTTGGTTCCTTTACAAAACCGTGTTGATCATTAAGGAAATAAAATCTTTTTATTCAAAAACCACATGCATGGACCTAAATCTTATAGATCAAGTCATGGAATCAATCATAATGACATAAATTAAAGATAAAATCATTTTGAGTAAGAAGTGGTCAAAACCGTGGCATGAAAAGAAGAGAGGTTAAATCCTTTGGTTCAAAAACAACATGCATGGCTTTACAACAAAACTTTTTAAAGATTAAAGTAAGGATCAAGACATTTTTCAAAGATCAAAGTGAAAATCAAAACTTCATCAACATCAAATCAAACCAAAACATTTCCACAACTCAATCAACTTGTAAAGGCACGAAACTAACATGCAATGATTTAGATTAAATTAAAAAGCATCAAGGCCTACACTTTTTGGTATGGCCGAATTGATGGACTCTTGATTTGGTGTTTTATAAGTTTATTTTTTCTCAAAAATTCAAGATCAAGACACACTCAACACATGCATGAACTCAAATCATCAAGATCATCAACAAATCAACATGCAACACCAATTCATCTTTAAATCACGATTTAAGAAAGAAAATTCAACATACAAAAAGATTTACTTTAAGCTTTACAAAAATCCCATCAAACCTTTAGATTTAGAAGATTTAGTTTAAAAAAGTTTTAGGATCTCTTATGAAAACTTTAAACGAGTTATGAAATCCGTTGATTAGACGTTTTCAAGTTCCTTTAAGCTCGAAAAATTAACATGCAAAGAGGTTTGCTTTAAACTTTACAAAAATCTCAACAAACCTTTTAGATCTTTAAGATTTAGGTTGAAAAACTTTAAGATCTTTCATGAAGACCTTAATTGAGTTATGAAGTCCATTAGTTAGACGTTTATAACTTCCTTTAAGCCTTAAAAGTTCATGATCAAACATAAAATAGGACATGCAAAAGAAGAAAAGAAAGGAAAATTACAAAATCAAAAGAAAATCTACATTATTACAATTTCTTCATGTTCATTCGAGATACCCACCAAAGAAAAGGTTGATCTCCAAACTTCTAAGGTCTTGGATCATCAAAGAAAGGCTTAGGTTTTGGTTTGGACTTCTCCCTCTTTCTTCTTCTCACTCACGGCCTCCCTCTCTATTTCTCTATGTGTTGAGAGCTTTGATTTTTTTGCTCTCAACAATTGTGTTTGAAAAGTGAAGGGAATGAAAGAAATGAATGGGAAAATGGGTGAAAGGAACTAAGTGTGAAGGCTTATATAGACAACTCATGATTCCTTTTTTTACCCTTGTATAAATTCGGCCAAGGTGCAAATGGGAGGGGCAATTTTGGCTCTTCATGATTTTGCATGGGTGGATATTATCATTTCTAAGGGGACAATAAGGAGTGATTTAAGGAACTAGGTTTTTCTAGACTTAATTACTCTTTAGCTTTTAGTTCGGGTTTTCTACTCATCTAGTTTGGTCATGGTTAGGACTTGGTCCACTTGGTTCCTTGTCCAACACTTAGAAAATTCTAGGCTTACATACATATACATATACACACGACATACACACATACATGCACATACACATATCATATTCTTTCACTAATTAAATTTTCACCTAGTCCTAAGCATCCATACATACAAGATCGTACATACATAGACATACACACATATAGACAATAAATCACCCTCTCATAAAATAACTTCTTGTTTAAAATTCAACATTTCTTTAAAGCATGAAAATATTAAACACATAATTATTTCTCAAAACTCCTCTTTAAAACACATGACTTTATTTCATGAAAATCATTTCTTTAAAATCACTCAACACATTGAAAACGTAAATTAAGAAATTCATTTAAGAAATACTCTTTCAAAACATTTTTCTCAAAAATAAATCTCTTTAGTATTGTAAATTAATACGAGGAATTTGCGGGGTGTTACAAAGGGAGCGAATAAACTAGCCCAAGGTACTTTTCATATTAATAATGCGACAACTGTTTACTTTAATGTTTTTGCCTAGATTAAGTGTGGGTAGTATAACCTAGAGGGAATCGATAGGTATTAATACCTTAGTTAGAAGTTCCACCAAGCCCAGTTGTGGTACTGTCTCTAGTAGAGGGTAAGGTTAGAACCGATCACTCTAACTCTTACATCTGTTAGAGGATGATACCATCAACAAACCTGACAATGATATTGCCACTGATAGATGAAAGATTGGGATTGATCACTGTTGATTTTCCACAAGTGTACTGGGTCAACGAGTAATATAGTCAATGGAAGACCGAATATCATCCCACAGGGAGTTGTGTTTTTAGTATACTTTCACCTTAATGTAATTAGAAATAAATCCTATAACTAAAAAGTTGTTTAAATTAAAATTCAGATTTGAAATTAATAATTAACTACACTAATTAATTGCTGAAATTAAATAAAAACTTGAGAACTATGGGAAAAAGTGGTTAGGAACGTTGGTTGCATTGTAGGTTTCACTTATTCAACTATAATTTAGATTTTCCTTTAATTCATGGACAATTCCTCTTTAATAGCAATAATTAGATCTCTCTAACATTACCCTTTACTCTCTAAATTTGTAATCCTTGATCTCTCAACAAATTACAGCATTGGAAAATAAGATATTCAGCACAAGGGAATTACCAAATCATATAATCATTCAATTATATCTCTATTTTTGAGTGATTATACCGTTAATTGCAAGGCCTTTTCAAAACCCCTAACTTTCATTAAGAATTAAGAAGATCCAGAACATAAAGTGATCAGTTTTACGTATTCAATAAAAACACAATTAACGCATGAATTAAAAACGGAAAATACTAAACTATAAATTGAAATAAGCTACGCCATACAAATTCACCGTGTTCCTAACACGAGGGTTTTAGTTACACATAGAAATAAGAAGAATGAAAGACATATTAGGGAAATTCATAGACAAATTACCCCAAATTCTTCAATCCTCACTTGCTCCAAAGTGCTGTAATCTCCCTCTTCAATTCTAATTTCTGTTTTCTCCTCTAGTTGGCTGCTTAACCTAATTCTAAAGCACTAATTTATATTTAAAAAATAACACTAAGTAGAATCCCCCTCAATTTCTGAAGTTTTGGCCCAATTGGGCCTGTTCTGGTGCACGCGCGCCCCAGGCGCACGCGTTCTCGCGCCCCAGGCGCACGAGTCTGTTGATTCTGCTTTTCTTCAGTAGGCGAGCCCCAGGCGCACCCGTCCCCGCGCCTCAGGCGCGTGGGGTAGGTTCCGGCTCCGTTTCTCTCTGTTCTTTTTCCTACTTCAAGATCTTTATATGCCCTTTCCAATTCCATAATTAATTTTTGCATTTGAGCTCCAAAATCACCTGAAACAATGAACAAACAGATCAAAAAGTTCAAGGGAAACTACAACTACTAAAATTCCTAAAAACTAATAAAAAGATCCTAAGTTTGCTATGAAAACAAGCCAAATCAAAGTAAAAGAGGGTAAAATGAAGTCCAAAAGATATATATATTAGACCCAAATCACTCCCCCAAACTTAGCATTTTGCATGTCCCAGGCAAAAGTAAAATAAAATTCTAAACAAAAGACAAACTCCCTAAATCAACATATATACACCTCATCTAAGACTACGACTCATGACTTCAAAACATATTATCACAAATTATTTACACAATCACAAACTAGTTAGAGTAACAAACCCAATCAGAACTCAGAACTAGTGAACACTCTCAACCTCTCAAATGTTTCTCTCAAAAGTGTATAAGGGTAATAATTCAATTAAGCACACATGTTCATCAATGATAAAGTGCTTCCATATGCTTGACCATAGACCAACATCTCCACTGAAATTATCAATTGCACACAAAAATCAAAAGGTCTTAATATTGGTTGTAATGGGGCCTGGCTAAAGTGTTAGGTGGGATAAAAGAAAGAAGGAATAATGAACTAAGGGCTAAATGCAAAAACAAATTCCCCTAGAAATCATGAATGAGCACTAAGTATATTTCCATAAAACTCAACTCAATCACAATTTTATTCTTCTTCAGTTTTCAATTTTAATTCCTCTACCCTCTTCCTTTTCACTTTCATTCAATTTATTTTTTTACAAAGGAAGAGAAGTAGGAACATAACACTTTTCATTTTTTTTTCTTTTCTTTTCTTTTGCATCACATTCCACTTAATTGCTCATCCAAAATTCCTAAGGTACTCTCAAAGAATTATGCAATTAATGCAGGGTACCAAAGAAAAATTATATATCATTATAAGGCTCAAAGTGGGCAACTAAGGGAACAATTTTTGCAACAATCTGAAGGTCTCAAAAACACAACCTAGGTGCCTTAATCATTTTCATGCATGCAATCAATCATCAATTTTGAAATGGTCACAGGTCAAGTTCTAGAGCATAATCATCAAAGAGAACACACTCATGAAAGAATAGGGGTCTCAAAATCAGAATATTTCAATAAAATTCATACCCCTCAATATAAGGCTCAAAACCTCATTGGCTAAAGTCAGTTCACTAATCACAAGTTCTGAAAGCATTTGTCAAAATAACCAGTTCACAACTATATGTACAGCTCAATCAAATAGAGTTGAAAGTCAATGAGTCTAAGTCCTAAACTAAGTATAAACATGCATCAAAAGAGAAAAAGTCCTAAATCTAGAATAATCACCTACTTTCACCAGAGACACAAACCAACACCAAATATGGGGAAACAATTCACGTGTGAAAAATCAATTTTTATTTTGTATACTCCCCCAAACTTAGAGATTGGCTTGTCCTCAAGCAAACTACTCTACCTAAAAACTACAAAATAAAAATTAAGAACCTATACTAAAAAAAAACGAACCAAAAATGACAAGGATAAATATTAAGAATACTACCTATCACATCCACATAAACAGCACTAAACACAAGTGAGATGTTACTCCCCCAAACTTAATACCTGCAATGGTTAGCACTAGTGCAACAAAACACCACTAATGGTAGGAGACAACATTCACACCTGCACAAAACTCAGCAATACAGATGCAACAAGATAATAGTCGAAATAAATATCCATGCATTAAAAATAAATTAATTCCTAGAAAATGCAAAACATGTTTTTAGTTTCACAAGTACAGAGCGGGGGCAGGGAAAATACATCAGATATAGCAAATAAAAGAACATCCCCCAAACTAATCCTCATCCATCCCCCTAGCATCGGGTTCAGGCACATCCACAGGATAATCCAACAAACTCCTCTCATAGTCAGAATAAGGGCGCAGCTCCAGAGAGTAACCATGATCAGCACTCCAGGTCCTCAGAATATCATCCCGGACCTCGTCCCTGTGTAACTGGACACGTTGGAACTCAGCCTGCTGCCGTAAATACCGCCCCTGCAGTGCCTGCTCCCTCATCATAGACTGCATCAAAACCCTCAGGTCCTCCATACCATCCAACGACTGTGCCGGTCGGCGAGAAGATCCTGCTCTATCCTGGACTGGAGGCTGGGGATCAAGAATAATCGGTGGGTGTCTATCCTCTCTAGCTGTCTTAATAACAAGTAGAACATAATTATCCCAGACAGCTTTAGTCAACATAGTGGCCCTCTTAATCTCAGTCATCTCATCACTCCCAGGCACTACCCCCACAACAGCACATAATTGGTGTATCACCCAAGGGAAACCCACATATCCCTTATCACTCAAAGCAAAGCGTTGAAACTGATCAGAGATAAGCGACGCCGCATCAACCACAACACAGGACTTAAGGGCATACACTAATCGGCAAATAGCTGGGGAAATCTCAATGTCATGGGAATGAGGGTACAAGTTGTGCATAATAAACCGGACCCAAAATCGGGCAGCTCCCTGCATATTCCTCTGAGATACATGTTTTGGCCTATTATTAATATTAAAATTCCAAGTTTTTCCAGCCAAGAACAAGTGTTTTTGAAGCATATCCAGAGGATACATACCCTCATCCTCATAGCTATCAGTGTTGAACAAAGCGGGGGCCGTATTAGGCGAGTAGCTAGGAAGGCGTAGGACACGTGCTATAGTAGCAGCATCATAAGGCACTTCCTTGCCCCTCACGTAAGCAACCCTCCTATGCTCAACTGTACCATGCAACTGCTCCTCCTTCTTTTCTAATTGAGCACGCCGCCAAGCTTGCGAATAAAACTCCCACACCAACTTCTGACTCAAGTACTCAGGTGGACCCCTAACCCACGGTTCCCATTTGTTCACATTAATAACCTCCATCACCTCCTCCACACCTCTAAGACCCACCACTTGCTGATTGGAAACGGCCTCCTCAAGGACCATACCCAATTCCGGCTGCACCTTCCGCTTAACCATCTTCCCATCATAAAACTCGGAGACTTTCGGATGCTCAAAAGTCATCCCAGCCTCTCCACTACTCTCCACCATAGGCCTCTTTCCTCTTCTCAACATGTTTAAGTGCAAAATCTCAGATAGGCAATGTAACACCCCTAATTTTCGTCTCCCAAATAACCAAGAAATTAATTATAACAATTATTTTATAAATGATTTATATTAGTTTTGAAGGTTTTATTTTTTGTACATTATGTGTTTTTATATAAAAATATGAGATATATTTTTATATGGTTATTTTGTACAAAAATGTGAATATTGTAAATTAGCCCTTGGGTTGGGACCTAATTGCAATATCAAAAAGATTTTTGAATAAAGAGTAATTAAATTATTAATTTTTGAATTTTATCAGTATGTAACCGGTTAGAAGGGCTTTGTAACCGGTTACACGATGAACTCAGAAAACTTGGTTAGTGCGTTTGATGAGTAATCAAGCCAAAACCCAGAAATCTTCCACGAATTGATCCTTCTCTTGGTGGGGTAGGACGTGTCAACATGCATGTTAGCCTGATTTCTCTATAAATAGCCCAATTGATCGAGATTTTGGCTCATTTGTTGATCTGAAGTGCTGATGCTCTGTTTAGGGTTATGAGATTCGTCTCTGAAATTCTCCTTCGTTTCTGAGAGTTAGAACATGAGTGATACACTGTTACAAAGCTTACATCAAGGGCTTTGTATTGATATAAGGTTTGTGAGTTGAGAGTTTCTGAGCTAGGAGAAATCGATTCATGAAGTTGGAGATTCAAAACTGTCACAGTTCTGTATTGGGTTTCTGGAACTGACTTTGAGCTTTGATTTTGGTAAGCTCAAGCCTTCTCTTGTTCTACACTTGATTTTCTTTCAAAGTTCATGTTGCATGGTTTTGATAATGACCATTTTCCCTAATTTCCATGTCCATTTCATGTTCCAAATTCCTTGATCAATCTACCCTGTCAAAACAATTCTGGTTTGAGGAGGAGCTTTGGGTGTTTGGTGTTCTACCTCAAATCTCTGCTCAAATCTTGTTCAAGCACAAACCTAAGGTAAGGGGGAAGCTTACTATTTGCTAGAATGAGAATAAATTGTGGTAGAATATAGGATGAGTCACCAAGAGACTCAAAGGGCATAAGTTGAAATGGTTAAATGGCTTGGAGGCCAATTTGAGCTCAATTGTTGTTTTGAGCAATGTTATCTGGATGCATGCAAGGTGAATGTGTTTCTGTGATTAAACATGTTTACTTAAGGTATATGAACTCTTTTGAATGTTGAAATTGGTTAGATTTGAGTAATGAAAAGAATGGTTTGCAAAACCTCATATTTCAGTGTGCTGACTGCACAATCTAACCAGTTACTCGATAATTGTAACCGGTTAGACACTGTAAAATTGTCAAAGAAAATAAGTTCATGAAATCAGTTCTGTGGTCTTATCAATGTTACTCAAATCTAGACCCTAATTTCACTAGAATTCAATCTGAAATGAAGTTGATTTTATTGTAATAATTCAGATTGAAAATTGGGAGTTAATACCTTAACATCAAATGATAATTTCAAGAGGAAATTATGCATAAGTTAAATGGGATTATGACTTAGATCTTTTGAATGATATTATTTGTTGAACTTGAGGTATTCTGATATGCTAAGGCCTTGTGATTGGATTGAGTAGAGTATTCAAGAAAAGATTCTTTGAAAATCAGTGGTTTTATAATCAGGTCTGTAATTTTAACCGGTTAGGTGATGATGTAACCGGTTAGTACCTGAAAACATAAAAATAAAAGTTAAGTTTTTGAGTAAGAATTATATTCTCTCAATCCAGGTCTATGAGCATATGTTAAATTTAAATTCAAAGGTGAATTTTATGAGTAAAGCCATACCTCAAGATATCATTTAGAAGTTGTGTTTTTCTAAGTCATAATTGTGGAATCAATAGAAGGACCAACCTTAGTAATTATGTATGCAAATCATGCATAGAGAAAAATAATGAAATCGGTTGGCAAGGATTGCTTGTTATGTTCGGGGAACATGACCCTGTACTTTAGGAGTACCAAATTGATGAAACCTACTTGATGACACATTCTGGGAATGTGGCCATTGTCTGGGACATGGTTTCTTTGACACTTTCTGGGAACGTAACGCACACTCTGGGAGTGGTGCTTGATTTTATTCCAAGTATGGTTTGCGATACGTTCTGGGAACGTATGTGAGTGTTCTGGGAACACGTTGGTATAATAATAGAATTAAATATAAAAACCAACCTTAATGATTGTGCATCCATATAGAATGGAAGTTTGGTTGGTAGGAACGTTTATCATATTTTGGGAATATGAGGAGGGTACTCCGGGAGTACCAAATTATAACCTACTTGATGACACATTATAGATATTTGGCCAGTGTCTGGGACCTGGTTTTATACGTTCTGGGAACGTATGTTAGTGTTCTGGGAACACATTGATTTGCAAGCTACTTGATGACTCATTATAGATATGTGGCCAGTGTCCGGGACCTGGTTTTTATGCGTTCTGGGAACGTATGCGTTCTGGGAACGTGATGCACACTCTGGGAGTGATGCTTATTATTCCAAGTATGGTTTGCTACACGTTCTGGGAACATGGTGCACACACTCTGGGAGTGATGCTTATTATCCAAGTATGGTTCGGCATTACGTTCTGGGAACGAATGTCGGTGTTCCGGGAACACAAGGATGTATTGGATGGACGTCCAAGATGGACTTTAGATGCCTCAGTTGTGGAAGGAAATCATGCATCATGCCACCTGCATTGAAAGAATTATTAAGATTAACCGGGTGTGCTCATATGAATATGCATCATGATTTGCTACATGTTGACTTGTGGATGTTAGTGTTATTCTCATTTGATTATGCGAATATGTATAGCTAACCCCCATGCCCTGATTAGGTGTTGATCGTGCATCTAGCTTGCACAAGAATCAGTAAGGGGAGATGTCCCTTAGGTGCATGGAGAGTGTAGAAAATGTGGGTTGGGAACCCGTTGTGCAGATATCGAGGATCCGACCAGAAGGATGCTTGGACAAAGGACGAGTTACCATCTCTATAACATTTCTATTTTTAATAGAATTTATATGATACATATTTTGGAAAGAAGTATCATAAGAGGAATTCAGTTTCATAATAATACTTATTTGGTATTAATGGACTTGTTACACTTGATATATTTTGGGAGTATAATATACTGATTTTACTATGTTTCCGCAAACTCTGATTTTACTAAATCACCTTCATTATCAATCAAGTGTTCTTGAAAAAAAATTTCAAGGGAAGGGATAAATTCTTATTTTCAGATCTTTTTCCAACAACAACAAGTCCAAGTAATCACAAACTTATTACTTTTCTTATAAAGTAAGATGATATACAAGGAGTGTTACACTTTTATGGTATCAGAGCAATGGTCCTGACTCTTGGTCCTTGGGTGTGTGGTCCAATACGCTGGTCATCGATATCTGCAATGTTTCCTGGGAAGTATGCTTTCATAAACTTCCAAACTAGAGCTAAGGTTATGGGTAATGGCTCTAGATAAATAGCTAATTCTGCTATTAAAAAGTGTTCTATGTAGTCTAAGTAGAAGTATGATAGTCGTATGCTTCCCTTTAGACATGTGGTAACCCTAAAACCATAGTGTTGGTTTATTCCGTTCTCATAGAACCAGTGATAAGGAAATCTTAAAGGAGTTGTAGTTAAGTCCTTGACTCTGGGGAGGAGTATTTACCCTCACTAGTGTTAAAGTTAATCAACTTCTCCGGTCGAGTGAAAGGTAGTCATCTTCTTAAGGATTAATCTGGTTGAGTTCGTTAAACTCTAAAGCTATTCCTTCATTTGTTCCTTATGGATAAGGGTATTGATCAAAGTTGCTCTATGCCTTCTCCAATCTGCTATCTCAAAGCAGAGGATCTTACAAATCTTCTTGCAGTGGTTTCCAAAGTATGTCGGAATCGTTCTATTAAGGTATTAGACTTTGTCTATCTACCTGTGTCATGATTACATTTGATCTTAAGCACGGTTTGGAGCCGAGGGATCAAGTAATCATGATTAATGACGATAGAACAACCCTGTATTAGGATTTCCAAGCTTCGAATCTGGAATCCAATGGACCCATGTGTTTGCTTCGGGGCAGCAGTGAAGGAAATAGGGGGTTCAAGAAATTTGGGTTTCAAGAAATGATGTCAGGTTTACCTTTGAGTAAAGCGATAGAGTTTGGAATCAAGTTAATTCTTGAAATTGATTCTATCTCTACGATCCTTATAATATGGTACCAATGGGAATGGTCCAATGGGAGAAACACGTAGAGAAATTGCTAAAAGGATTGGTTGGACTAGGTTAAAGGGGTCTAAGTGTTTTCTATGATTGATTGGCGATCGGATTAACCCCAAATCAGGATTCGGGACAAGGATACACTTAAGACTGCATTTTGATCTCGATACGGACATTATGAGTAGAAAAATAATGCCGTTCGGATTGACTAATGCACCTGTTCTTTTATGGGTTATAAGAACAGGACCCTTAGTCGGATTCGTTTGTAGTTCATCCTAAAAATCTAGAGGAGCATGAGGAACATCTCAGGATTGTGTGAAGAATCCTGCAAGAGGAGTAGTTGTGTGCTAAGCTCACCAAAGATGAATTCTGGTTGGGCGAAGTTACGTTCGCAGGGCATGTGATCTTTAAAGTCAGAAGTTCTTAGGGCTGGCTGGATTCTACCGCCGGATTATTGAAGGATTTTCTAAAGATCACATGGCCTTTGACAAAGTTGACTTAGAAGGATCCACTGATGGTATTGGATGATAGGATGTTGTTTAATTATGGCGGGGTAGTAATGGATTATACCCCAATATAATATGATTAGTCCAAGAGGAATTATGGGAAATTTGAGTAGACTATGATTTAAATCATTTCAGTGATGAAGTTCAGTTGGAATCAAGGTATTAGAGTATGATTAAATCCTATTTTGAGTTGGATTGGATGATGTAAAGAAAATGGTTTTTGAAAGTTCTTTGGTTTTTATTTCTAAAACAATACTTCATAACCGGTTAGAGTTTCTTGTAACCGGTTAGAAGCTGAAAGTTTAAATTAAAAGTTTAAGTCAATTGTGAAGTAACTTTTGGCATCAATAAACATCTTCCTCCAATCCAAACTCAATGTCAATTACCTAAGTAAAATTTAGGGAAGTATTTAAGGTGATAAAACAACTTAATGCCTTGATTCATCATTGAAATTGATTTAAGAGGATTGAATCATAATACTTATTGACTAATCAAGAGTTAAAATTAAGGAGATACTCTAATCGGAGAAGATAGAGAACTGAGCTGGATGATGCAAAAGAGGCAATAGGTACTAAGATAAGAAGGTTGTGATTCATGAACAAGTTTGGAGTTCGAAAGTATGAATGACAATAAGAAGAGGAGGAGTTGAATGTAAGATAAAGGCGATGGATGGAGTTTCTTAAAGATTATGGCTTTGCGCTCCATTATCATCCTGGCATAGCAAACGTAGCTGCAGACGATTTAAGCTGATAGGCTATTCTTGTGAGCTTAATGAGGATCAAGGAGGTTGTTCTGATCGAGGAGTTCAGAGACCTAAGTCCGGTAACACCAGAGGAACCCTCTAGTATTAGACCGGGAATGTTGCAAATCACCAACGAATTCTTGAATCGGATTCGTGAAATTCAACCAGGAAATGAGGAGTTAGATTCCTATGAAGAAAACGAATGAGATTTAATCTTTGAAATTAAAGTCAGGGATTATGGACATTAGAAAATATATTATGGAAGTAAGGGATTTGGGAAGTGTTTTCTGGCACAACCTAGATGAGAAATCCAAAGGTATGAACTTCAAGAATAGATTATGTTTGAACCCAAATTAGCTATCAACTATCAAGGAATAAGGAATTTCTTGATGTTGGTAAGCATGTATGAGGACTATGGGAAAGTACACGAATGTCATGCAAAAAATGTCGGAGTTCAGAATAAAAGAAAGAATGATAAAATACAGGCCCAACTGGAGAAAGCGGAAAAGTAAATGGGAGAATATCTACCACGGAAATATCAAGGTTAAGGAATTCTCGATTGGAAAGAAGTGACTAAGGAGGAAATAGGGAAGGGAACATTTGTCCATCTCAAGGTGAAAACTATGAGGCACATCACTTTGAGTTTAGTTGTGATGTACCTAAGGGAATAGTAAATTCCGATTGTAGGAAGCTGGAGTATTATTCACCAAATTGTCTTGAAGGAAAAGGTGAGAAAGAAATGGACGAATCCAGCACAAGAAGAATTCACCGGCTGAGATGAGAGTTGAGTGTGATCCTGACATAGACAACCCAAGCCTATCTCTTCCTCTGATCTGAGTTAACGTAGTCAAATGTTTTTTTCGATTACGTTAATCTAATCGTTTGAAAATATCAATATCCTGTTGGAAGCTCAACCCCAATTTTTCTGTGATCAAAACCTTTATCACAGTTGGATGTGATAATATCTTTGGACACTACAGAAATAGAAAGATCAGTTATGGCTAGAGAGATTAACAACCACCGGGATAGGACAAATCTTTGTCTCCCCAACGGAAATGTCTCTAGAACTTGACTATCTAATTAAGTCTGATAGTGATAATTACCCTATCTTTAAGTTTATCTAACTTAAAGACCTGTCGTATGGTCTTTCTTGCGAAAGATTATATCTGAAAGGGATGATTTTGTTATTCATGGATTGAATATAAGGACTGATCACCCTAATGTCTCAAACTATTAAGAAATGAAGTCATACAAATGTTTCTTTGATCGTGCTTGAGGGATCAGAGTGCGCAGCCCAAAAAGTTTTTCCAAAAAGTTTATTGGAAAGTGTTTTAATTGAAGAATATTTATGTGAAGTGTAAAGAGTATTTCTTTTAAAAAGAAATTCTTTCACCTAAAAGTTTTATGCAAAGAATTTTGGTTTAAGGTGAAAGGTTTTATTAGAGATGTTTCGAAATAAAAGAACTATATCGAAACTCTTTTAAGTTGGGGAGGACCCTAAAGAACAAATTTTTGGGAGCGAGATGAAGTTTTCTAGTATAAAAATATTTTGGAAAAGTGGAAAATTTCAAAAGATGAATTTCGGGGACGAAATTCCTTTTATGTGGGGGAGTAGTGTAACACCCTTAATTTTCGTCTCCCAAATAACCAAGAAATTAATTATAAAAATTATTTTATAATTGATTTATATTAGTTTTGAAGGTTTTAGTTTTTGTATATTATGTGTTTTTATATAAAAATATGAGATATATTTTTATATGGTTATTTTGTACAAAAATGTGAATATTGTAAATCAGCCCTTCGGTTGGGACCTAATTGCAATATCAAAAAGGTTTTTGAAGAAAGAGTAATTAAATTATTAATTTTTGAATTTTATCAGTATGTAACCGGTTAGAAGGGCTTTGTAACCGGTTACACGATGAACTCAGAAAACCGGGTTAGTGCGTTTGATGAGTAACCAAGCCAAAACCCAGAAATCTGCCACGAATTCATCCTTCTCTTGGTGGGGTAGGACGTGTCAACATGCATGTTAGCCTGATTTCTCTATAAATAGCCCAATTGATCGAGATTTTGGCTCATTTGTTGATCTGAAGTGTTGATGCTCTGTTTAGGGTTCTGAGATTCGTCTTTGAAATTCTCCTTCGTTTCTGAGAGTTAGAACATGAGTGATACACTGTTACAAAGCTTACATCAAGGGCTTTGTATTGATATAAGGTTTGTGAGTTGAGAGTTTCTGAGCTAGGAGAAATCGATTCATGAAGTTGGAGATTCAAAATTGTCACAGTTCTGTATTGGGTTTCTGGAACTGACTTTGAGCTTTGATTTTGGTAAGCTCAAGCCTTCTCTTGTTCTAGACTTGATTTCCTTTCAAAGTTCATGTTGCATGGTTTTGATAATGACCATTTTCCCTAATTTCCATGTCCATTTCATGTTCCAAATTCCTTGATCAATCTACCCTGTCAAAACGATTCTGGTTTGAGGAGGAGCTTTGGGTGTTTGGTGTTCTACCTCAAATCTCTGCTCAAATCTTGTTCAAGCACAAACCTAAGGTAAGGGGGAAGCTTACTATTTTCTAGAATGAGAATAAATTGTGGTAGAATATAGGATGAGTCACCAAGAGACTCAAAGGGCATAAGTTGAAATGGTTAAATGGCTTGGAGGCCAATTTGAGCTCAATTGTTGTTTTGAGCAATGTTATCTGGATGCATGCAAGGTGAATGTGTTTCTGTGATTAAACATGTTTACTTAAGGTATATGAACTCTTTTGAATGTTGAAATTGGTTAGACTTGAGTAATGAAAAGAATGGTTTGCAAAACCTCATATTTCAGTGTGCTGACTGCACAATCTAACCGGTTACTCGATAATTGTAACCGGTTAGACACTATAAAATTGTCAAAGAAAATAAGTTCCTGAAATCAGTTCTGTGGTCTTATCAATGTAACTCAAATCTAGACCCTAATTTCACTGGAATTCAATCTGAAATGAAGTTGATTTTATTGTAATAATTCAGATTGAAAATTGGGAGTTAATACCTTAACATCAAATGATAATTTCAAGAGGAAATTATGCATAAGTGAAATGGGATTATGACATAGATCTTTTGAATGATATTATCCTAAGGCCTTGTGATTGGATTGAGTAGAGTATTCAAGAAAAGATTCTTTGAAAATCAGTGGTTTTATAATCAGGTTTGTAATTCTAACCGGTTAGGTGATGATGTAACCGGTCAGTACCTGAAAACTTAAAAATAAAAGTTAAGTTTTTGAGTAAGAATTATATTCTCTCAATCCAGGTCTATGAGCATATGTTAAATTTAAATTCAAAGGTGAGTTTTATGAGTAAAGCCATACCTCAAGATATCATTCAGAAGTTGTGTTTTTCTAAGTCATAATTGTGGAATCAATAGAAGGACCAACCTTAGTAATTATGTATGCAAATCATGCATAGAGAAAAATAATGAAATAGGTTGGCAAGGATTGCTTGTTATGTTCGGGGAACATGACCCTGTACTTTAGGAGTACCAAATTGATGCAACCTACTTTATGACACATTCTGGGAATGTGGCCATTGTCTGGGACATGGTTTTTTGACACGTTCTGGGAACGTAACGCACACTCTGGGAGTGGTGCTTGATTTTATTCCAAGTATGGTTTGCGATACGTTCTGGGAACGTATGTGAGTGTTCTGGGAACACGTTGGTATAATAACAGAATTAAATATAAAAATCAACCTTAATGATTGTGCATCCATATAGAATGGAAGTTTGGTTGGTAGGAACGTTTATCATATTCTGGGAATATGAGGAGGGTACTCCGGGAGTACCAAATTATAACCTACTTGATGACACATTATAGATATGTGGCCAGTGTCTGGGACCTGGTTTTATACGTTCTGGGAACGTATGTTAGTGTTCTAGGAACACATTTATTTGCAACCTACTTGATGACACATTATAGATATGTGGCCAGTGTCCGGGACCTGGTTTTTATGCGTTCTGGGAACGTATGCGTTCTGGGAACGTGATGCACACTCTGGGAGTGATGCTTATTATTCCAAGTATGGTTTGCTACACGTTCTGGGAACGTGGTGCGTATTAATGGACTTGTTACACTTGATATATTTTGGGAGTATAATATACTGATTTTACTATGTTTCCGCAAACTCTGATTTTACTAAATCACCTTCATTATCAATCAAGTGTTCTTGAAAATAAATTTTCAAGGGAAGGGATAAATTCTTATTTTCAGATCTTTTTCCAACAACAACAAGTCCAAGTAATCACAAACTTATTACTTTTCTTATAAAGTAAGATGATATACAAGGAGTGTTACAGGCAATATATCGAACACCTGGTAGGCAGCAAAAAGCTTTCATAATTTTAAAGAGAGAGCTCAATCCTAACCTTCCACCAAATCCAAATAAATCAGACCAGAGAAGGATAGAGAAGAGATTCTTACCTTAAAACAATGAAAAATTCGTGCTCCTTTGCCCGTTTTAATAAAAAACCGAATTGAGAAGAAAAGAGAGGAGAATGGGGTTTTTGAAAAATTTGATGAAAAGGGAGAGAGATTGATGATGGAAATGATAATTAATGGAAGAATGAATGAATAATTTGATGAAATGTGGATGGATTTGATGACATTTTTGAATTGGGTGTGAAATTGGGGGTTAGGGTTCTAAGTATTTGAATTGGGGATGAAAGGAAGTGGGGGGAATTTGTTGACTACCCCCAGGCGTGCTGGCCATAAGGCCTCAGCAGACGCGCGCCCCAGGCGCGCTGGGCCATGCGCCCCAGGCGCGCCTGGTCTGTACAGTGAATTTTTTATTTTTTTTTTAATTTTTTAATTTTTATTATTTTTTTTAAAACTAAATAACAAAAATGCAGACACAATAAAAAAATAAACTACCTAAACTATCCTAAACTAAAAAAAAACACCTATCCTAAAGGACCTATCCTAAGGGAAAATTACTTAAAATTGGGTTGCCTCCCAAAAAGTGCTTGTTTAATGTCACGAGCCTGACACATCGCCGCTAGAAGGGGCTTAAGGGAAATTGGTTTCAGAAGGGTGCACAAGCTCTAAATCATTAATTTATTCATTAGAGCTTGCAACACAATTGATTTGGGGGAAGCAATCCGCCGTGCATGGTGGTTTTTCAAAAATGTTTATCACTGCTTGCTCACCATTAACACGGAGAATAACTTCTCCTCTAGGAACATCTATGATTACCCCTGCTGTGGCCAAGAAAGGCCTTCCAAAAATTAGAGGAATGTTATCATCCTCTTCTATGTCAAGCACCATAAAATCAAGGGGTAATATAAAATCTTTCACTTTCACCAAGATATCTTCCACCAATCCATAAGGACGGAGGGCGGTGTTATCAGCTAGTTGTAATAGAATCGGGGTTGGCTTAATTTCTCCTATTCCTAACTTATTGAAAAGTGACAAAGGCATGATATTAACACTGGCACCAAGGTCACAGAGGGCCTTACCTGTATAATCCTTGCCGATGCTTATAGGTAGAATAAAGCTTCCTGGATCCTTCAACTTCGGTGGCAGATTGGATTTTATGATTCTGCTACACTTCTCAGCAATTGGAAATTTCTCTCCAGTGAGCATCCCATTCTTCTTGGTCAGAAGATCCTTCATAAATCTCGCATACAGAGGCATTTGTTCAAGAGCCTCCGCAAACGGGATATTAGTCTGGATCTTTCTGATCATATCCAGAAATTTCTGAAAGTGCCTCCTATCTTCATCTTTCTTCAACCTTTGAGGAAAAGGCACCCTCAAAGGCAAAGGAACTGGCCTAGGCTGAATTGGTATGTGATCCGCAGGTGGACCCTGCGTACTCGATGCTCCTAATTCACCTTCCTTCTTCTTTGATGTTGCATCACCCTTAGGCTCCTTTTCTTTGCTTGAATCTTCATTGGTGGCACTCCCCTTGGCAGTTGGTTCATCATATGTTGTGCCACTTCGGAGTGTCACCTTCATGCACCTCTCCTTGGGATTAGCTATAGTGTCACTGGGAAAGGTTCCCACTGACCTCTCAGAGATCTGTTTGGCAAGCTGACCCACTTGCACCTCCAAATTTCGAATGCTTGCACCCTGATTGGCAAATTGGGCTCTAGTCTCCTCAATGAAAGATTGGGTGGAGTTGGTCAACTTATCAAGTGCTACCTCCCAGGAAGGCTTCTGCTGTTGTTGTGGCTGATTCAATGCTGGGTTGTGCCACGAGAAATTTGGGTGATTGCGATATGCTGGATTGTAAGTGTTGGAGTACATGTTATTTCTATTTCCTCCACCACCCACATACTTTGCTTGTTCTTCAATAGTCGCTGCTTTTCTCATCTCATTGGCACAGTCCCCATTCCGATGGTTCCCATTACAAAAGTCACAAACCAGTGTACTACCCACTGCTCCCAACTGATTCTGCCCCATCTGCTTCACTAATGCTGTAATCTGATCATGCATCTCCTTATTCTGCTGAATGAGAGTCTGCATCTGGGTAGTGCTCAGTTCTGGATTCTTCAAGATAGTTTTGTCAGCAAGGGCTTGACTACTGTTGTAGGCCATAGTCTTAATTATTTCTTTTGCCTCTTCCACAGTCTTCTTAATCAAGGACCCTCCAGCTGTTGCATCAATCATAAATTTGTTTGTGCTCCTCAACCCATCATAGAATAGTCGGATCTGCATCCAATCTGGTATAGCATGTGTCGGGCACTTCTTCGACAGCTAGTTATATCTCTCCCATGCATCATGCAACAACTCCCCCTCTGCTTGAACAAAAGAGTTAACATCTTGGCGGAGCTTGGCTTGCTTTCCAGCTGGGAGAAACTGAGCCATGAATTTTTTAACCAGAATATCCCAACTGGAAAGGCTTCCAGGAGGCTGATTCCTCATCCAAGTAAAGGCCTTGTCCCTCAGAGATAGAGGAAACATATGCATACGAATCGCCTCATCTGATGCACCTTCTATCTTGAAAAAGTCCAACATCTGAAGGAATTTGGCTATGTGCTCAGTAGGATCCTGATTAGGTGCACCTGAGAATTGATCCTGTTTGATGAGATGAATATATTGAGGATCAATCTCAAATGCAGCTGCTGAAATTGCTGGCCGGACTACACTGGATGTCCAGACATCTGGATCCACTGTGGTATAATCAGCCAAAGTCTTCCTTGTAGGCTGGGGTGTTGCTCCAGAACCACCAGAACCATGTGATTCAGCCATCTGTCTTTCTTGCTTTGCTTGTTTTTTCAACCGTTTCACACTAAGCTCCAATTCAGGATCAAGTTGCACAAGGCCTCGATTACCTACAGAGCGCAAAAGCATAAAAACGGTTAAGTAGCACTTGTTAAATTAAACTAATTAAAAACAGAAAAATAAAAAGAAAAATAGAATTTACTAATAACTACACTAAGTACCAAAAATAAACTAAAGAAAACTACTCCCCGACAACGGCGCCAAAAACTTGTTGATTTTCCAGCAAGTGTACTGGGTCAACGAGTAATATAGTCAATGGAAGACCGAATATCGTCCCACAGGGAGTTGTGTTTTTAGTATACTTTCACCTTAATGTAATTAGAAATAAATCCTATAACTAAAAAGTTGTTTAAATTAAAATTCAGATTTGAAATTAATAATTAACTACACTAATTAATTGCTGAAATTAAATAAAAACTTGAGAACTATGGGAGAAAGTGGTTAGGAACGTTGGTTGCATTGTAGGTTTCACTTATTCAACTATAATTTAGATTTTCCTTTAATTCATGGACAATTCCTCTTTAATAGCAATAATTAGATCTCTCTAACATTACCCTTTACTCTCTAAATTTGTAATCCTTGATCTCTCAACAAATTACAGCATTGGAAAATAAGATATTCAGCACAGGGGAATTACCAAATCATATAATCATTCAATTATATCTCTATTTTTGAGTGATTATACCGTTAATTGCAAGGCCTTTTCAAAACCCCTAACTTTCATTAAGAATTAAGAAGATCCAGAACATAAAGTGATCAGTTTTACGTATTCAATAAAAACACGATTAACGCATGAATTAAAAACGGAAAATACTAAACTATAAATTGAAATAAGCTACGCCATACAAATTCACCGTGTTCCTAGCACGAGGGTTTTAGTTACACATAGAAATAAGAAGAATGAAAGACATATTAGGGAAATTCATAGACAAATTACCCCAAATTCTTCAATCCTCACTTGCTCCAAAGTGCTGTAATCTCCCTCTTCAATTCTAATTTATGTTTTCTCCTCTAGTTGGCTGCTTAACCTAATTCTAAATCACTAATTTATATTTACAAAATAACACTAAGTAGAATCCCCCTCAATTTCTGAAGTTTTGGCCCAATTGGGCCTGTTCTGGTGCACGCGGGCCCCAGGTGCACGCGTTCTCGCGCCCTAGGCGCGCGAGTCTGCTGATTCTGCTTTTCTTCAGTAGGCGCGCCCCAGGCGCACCCGTCCCCGCGCCCCAGGCGCGCGGGGTAGGTTCCGGCTCCATTTCTCCGTTCTTTTTCCTACTTCAAGGTCTTTATGTGCCCTTTCCAATTCAATAATTAATTTTTGCATTTGAGCTCCAAAATCACCTGAAACAATGAACAAACGGATCAAAAAGTTCAAGGGAAACTACAACTACTAAAATTCCTAAAAACTAATAAAAAGATCCTAAGTTTGCTATGAAAACAAGCCAAATCAAAGTAAAAGAGGATAAAATGAAGTCCAAAAGATATATATATCAGACCCAAATCAATCACCCCGATCTTTGCACCTATTAAGTGATCGATGTCATTGGCATATTCCACCAAAACCAAAGTAATTAAATTAGATAGTCATCAGTTTAAAACTCGCCTAAAATCTAAATAAGAACTCTTGAACGGTTACCGTGTAATCGATCAAGCCAACCATCGCTTTGTAGGAAATGCGTCTTCTGATGATTTCCCAATGAAAATGCATTCTCTAGGATAATCTTTGTTGTCTTCTTGCTTGATATGTGTCCAGCCATGCTGTTATCCCTCAATGTCGGTGCTTACATTATTCTTTTGTGTTGGGCAGTCCACCGATCCTCGCCAGTCACCGGGCATTATGAAGGAAGCCACAACACTATCAAGCACCACACTCGCTACACTCTTATCACTTGACGCATCCTTGATCACCTTGCAAAGATCATTAAAATTCCCCTTGAGTGCTTCGTGTTTCTTCTTTTCATATTCACTCTCTCCGAGTTTTTCAGACGTCTAGTGATAGAACATAGACGTATACATAGGAATTCGCCAAATCGTAGGAATCCATCATGATTCAATACCACCCACAGGTAGCCAACCCCGCACTACTTCCATCCCGGATGATGTCGGGAAACCCATTTGCTCGATTCTTAACAGCGACCGAACCGACCCCTAGCATGGATATAATCAAGTATGTCGATGCCAAGTGGGGGAGGATTTCAATCCAAGGAATGGGAGATGGAACTTTAATAATAATGAAATTGTGAACCCTGTCACGATAGAGGGGATACGTAGCATCCGAGGACAAGCATGACAATACAAGGAAGAATGGACCTAAACACATAGGAAGCGGGGAAATAGAACCGATAGGAATTCCATTAGCGGGATGGTTCTCCACTTTACGAAGAAACCCGAATTTCAGGGACGAAATTCAAGTAAGTGGGGGAGAAATGTAACATCCCGAGTTTTAATTCCAATAATAATTAGAATAATAATAAGATTTGGAAGTAAGGATTATCCAAAAAGGGATTTAAAATGTTGGATTAGGAATTCTCTGAGTGCCATAAAGGAATCATGGAGCAGTGGCATCGGAAAAGAAATTTAAAGAAGGCCAAACGAGTGTTAAAAGTCGACGTTTTCGGTGTTATAAACACCCTATATTAGGAAATTCAAAATAAAATATTTGCATCTCTAAACATGAATTCCACCGTTGGATATCAAGGTTAGCATGCAAGGAAGCTTTCTTCCAAATTTGAGCAAGATCAGACGGGTAACGAAGAAGTTATGTCATTCTGAAAATGCAAGGTAGTGGAAAATTAAGCAGGTTAATCGATTAAGACCTGATTCATGAAGAGCTGAAATGCACGTGATAATCGATTAAATTGGGGGTTTAATCGATTAAGGTTTGACAGCCATTTCTTTCAATTTTACACAAGATAATCGATTATCCAATGGGGATAATCGATTATCGGGCTGCAGCAGTGAAAAAAAAAGAATAAAAGGGGGGTTGAACTCCCTCTCTCCACCATTCCCTTCCCTCCTCCCTCATTCTCGACTTCCTCTCTCTCCCCTCCACCACTCTCTCCTCGGACCTCCACCGGCGCCGCCCAAAGCCGCCGCCACCTCCTTGGCCCTTCCTCCTCTCCATAGATCCGCCTCTCCCTCTCTTCTCTCTAGTGGTTCCCTTCCCTTTCTCCCTCTCTCCTCCACAACCCTCACCTTCGACCACCGCCAGAACCACCATGATCCACCACCCACCACCACCATCGTAAACCCCTTTCTCTCTTACCCCTTTGGCTTTGATCTCTCTCTCTCTCTTCCCTCTCTTTGATCTCTCTCTCTTCTCTCTCTCTTTGTCTGGCCGAACCGCCGCCCCCTTAGACCACCACAACCCAACACCATAGCCACATCTTCTCCCTCATTTCCTTCCTCTCTCATCCACGAGCTCTCTCTCTCTCTAGGATCTCATCGGCGCCGATACCGACCCGTGATCATGCCGGGCTTGTGTCGGGTGCCCCGAAGCTCGAAGCTCTTGCCTTGGTCCAGCCCGTGATCGTTCTCGCCACCGGCGTCGATCGCCGTCGACCCGTTCATCACCCCGGGTCACTAAAGCTTCACAGATCGCCGCTCCTTCCCCGGAGTTGAGGTTATCTCTTTACTTTCGTCAACTGAGGTAAGAAGGGTTGTGTTACCTTTACTTCGGAATTAAATTCTAGGATGCTATAGTGGTGACTAAGAATAGGGTAATTAAGAAATATGTTAATGAACCTTAGGGTAGTCCCCGCTGATGTAGGAAGAATTTAAAATGGTTAATGGAAATCACACCCTAGGGAATAAAATGTATGTGCGTAGAATAAGGTCCGGAATGAATGAGTGTATTTAGGATATTAAAATAGTTAATATAGAATGAAAATGTAGAAAAACATAAAATAAAACCAAGGGAAATTAGTTAAGGAAAACCAACGAAACGTGAGAGTAACAGAATTTAGAGAAAAGATAATAAGATCATGAGAGGATGTAATAGTGACAGTTAAATAGAATGGCGTAATAAAATAGGGAAAATAAATTAAGTTAGTATGGTAGATAAATAGAATGGAGTAATAATGTAGGGAAAAAAATAATAGTGTGAGATAGAGGAATCATAGAAATAACTAAGAATTAGAAACGAGAATTAAAATATAACGACTATACTAAAGCTAAGCAGAGTTAGATATATATAAATTAGGGTAAGTAATAAATAAAAGAAGAAAAAGAAAAAGGAAGAGAAGAAGAAAAAAGAAAGAAAAGAAAGAGATCAAAGAAATAATCAAGAACTAGTAACGAGAATTAAAATATAATGTATTAGAGTTAGTTAAAATTGAGAATAATTAGTAAAGTGAAATACTAAAAGATAAGAAAATAAAGAATATGATAATAAGTCACTAAGGAAAAAAAGTGAGAGAAAAGAGAATAAGTGCTGGAAACCAAAAGAAGAGAAAAGATATATGATTAAGAAAAAGAAAAAGGAAGAGAAAAAGAAAAAGGAAAAGAAAAAGAAAGAAAGGTAAAAGAAGACCGATGCGAGCCTGTCTGTAACATCCCAATCATACTTTTAAAAAAAAATAAAAATATTATATGTGCATTTTATAAAATTTATTTAATTATTGTTTTATTTGCAAAAGCATTAATTAAATATTTAATGAAACACTGGGATTTACAACATGGAATAAGAACTTCTTCAAAACAATGCCTCTTTCCTTAGCCTTCACCATTGTGAATCTCTGGTTCATCACTCATCCGGGATTCACGTAAAAATAATAAGTCGCTAGGAGTGAATCATTTTGCTAAACTTTAATTATAAGGATTAAATGAAAATATAAAGGATTGAAAATAATAAAAACTATATATATATACTTAAATTTTGTTAGGATAACTTTTAATTATTTTTTAGTCACTTAATTATTCATTAATTAAGCGGTTTGGTGTCTATAAATATATGTAACACCCTAAATTTTTTTAAGTGAATAAATTAGGAAGTAAAACTCTTAAAATTATATTATTTAAAATATGGGATTATTTATACAAAAGTATGTATGAAAATTTGGGGATTTACATTATTAACAGGTGTGCTAATAGTGTACAATTCTTTCTTTCATTTTGACCTCCTTTGATTTTAGACCTTAAGTTTTATAATTTGGTCGTTGGTTGTTTGTTTGTAGTGGCTGGCGAGGATGACCTCGGTCGTCCTACGTATCCCACGGGAATCAAGTCACACGTAGTTCTTGCTTAAAGTTGGGTTATTAGGATTTTTAGTCTTCTTTTTAACACAAAACCTATGCTAAATCTTTGTCTTTAATAGTTTAATCAAATTCTCTATATTCAAAACTTAATTTATTCTTTGAAAGATTCCCAATAATATTGTCACAATAGGTCATTCAGAACGATTTTCCCAGGTAAGTGGAGGAGTCACGGCTGATGACTCACTTAATACCCACTTTCCTTAGGCTCTTATCGCCTTGGTGACAGGATTCATTCTGAGACTTAGAGTAATATATTAATCTGGAATCTTCTTTTATTTCTGTAACACTCCATAAATTATCATCTTACTTTAAAAAAATAATAAGTTTATGATTACATGGACTTGTCATTGTTGGAAAAAGATATGAAAATAAAAATTTCCCTTTCCTTTGGAAATTCCTTTTAAGACAATTTGTCTAATAAAGTCAGAGTTGCGGAAACATAGTAAAATAATCATATTATACTCCCAAATTATATCAAGTGTAACAAGTCCATGAGTACCAAATAAGTATTATTGTGAAACTTAATTCATCTTATGATACCTCTTTCAAAATGTGTATCATATAAATACTTATTAAAAATAAAGATGTTATAGAGCTGGTCACTGGTCCTCTGTCCAAACATCCATCTGGTCGGATCCTCGATATCTACGCAAGGGTTCCCAACCCACACTATCTATACTTTGCATGCATCAAAAGGTCATCTCCCTTCACTGGCTTTTGTGCAGCTAGATATATGATCAACACCTAATAAGGGCATGGGGGTTAGCTATACATATTCGCATAATCAAATGCGAATAAAACTAACATACACAAGTAATCATGTAGCAAATCAGAATGCATAACCATATGAGCACACCCGGTTAATCATAATAAGTCTTTCAATACAGGTGGCATGATGCATGATTTCCATCCACAACTGAGGCCTCCATCATCTTTGATATCTGTCAATAGATATCTCAGTGTTCCCAGAACACTAACATACGTTCCAAGAAACGTATAGGAAACCATACTTGGAATATAAACAAGCACCACTCCCAGAGTGTGCATTACGTTCCCAGAACGTATAGCAAACCATACTTGGAATATAAACAAGCACCACTCCCAGAGTGTGCATCACGTTCCCAGAACGTATCAAAGAAACCATGTCCCAGACACTGGCCACATTCCCAGAATGTTTCATCAAGTAGGTTGCACACAAATGTGTTCCCAGAACACATCAAAGAAACCATGTCCCAGACACTGGCCACATTCCCAGAATGTGTCATCAAGTAAGTTGCATCAGTTTAGTACTCCCAGAGTACAGGGTCATGTTCCCAGAACAACACCCAATCTCCAACCTTATATCCATTCTCTATGAATAAATGCACACACAATTATTATGGTTGGTTTTTCCATTAATTCCATTATTATACCAATGTGTTCCAAAACACTAACATACGTTCCCAGAACGTACACCAAACCATACTTGGAATATAAACAAGCACCACTCCCAGAGTGTGCATCACGTTCCCAGAACGTATAAAAAAACCATGTCCCAAACACTGGCCACATTACCAGAATGTGTCATCAAGTAGGTTGCATCAATTTGGTACTCTCAGAGTACCCTCCTCATGTTCCCAGAACATGACAAACAATCCTTACCAACCTATTTCATCTATGCATGATTGCACACATAATTTTTAAGGTTGGTCTTTCCACTAATACCATTATTATGTCATAGAAAAACACAACTTCTGAATGATATCTTGAGGTATGGCTTTACTCATAAAATTCATCTTTGAATTTAAGTTTAACATATGCTCATAGACCTGGATTGAGAGAATATAATCATTGGTATTAACAATCTTTATTCAAAAACTTAACTTTTATTTTTAAGTTTCAGGTACTAACCGGTTACATCATCACCTAACCGGTTAGAATTACAGACCTGAATATAAAACCACTGATTTTCCAAGAATCTTTTCTTAAATTCTCTACTCAATCCAATAACAAGGTCTTAGCATAACAGAATACCTCAAGTTCAACACATAATATCATTCAAAAGATCTAAGTCATAATCCAATTTCATTTATGCATAATTTCCTCTTGAAATTATCATGTGATATTAAGGTATTAACTCATCACCTCCAATCTAAACCAAACAGTGCTCAACCACATAGTTTTAGATTGGTCTTTGTATGAAATTCTAGCTTAAACTTGAGTACAAATGGTATGGACACTTAGCCAATTTCAGAAACTCATTTTCTTTGAAAATTGACAGTATATAACCGGTTACGAATTTCGAATAACCGGTTAGATTATGTAGTCTGTACATTGAAAAATGAGGTTTTGCATACCATTCTTTTCAATACTCAAATCTAACCAATTTCAACAATCAATAGAGTTCACATACCTTAATACTAGTATGTTCAGCCATAGAAACATATCTATCTTGCATGCATTCAATTTAGATACTCAAGTTGCACATAATTGCACATATTTCACAACTTAATGCATCAATTCACATAATATCCAAATAAGTCATGAAATTGTCATCACAATAGCTTGCATGCATCATATTATGATTGCTCACAATCAGAAATGAGCTAAAATTGGCCTCCAAGACATTAAACTAATTCAAACTATGCCCTTAGAGTCTCTTGGTGACTCATCCTATTTACCAACATGTTTATCCTCATTCTAGCAAATAGTAAGCTTCCCCCTTACCTCTAAGTCGTGCTTGATCCATAACATTGCAGAGAGAAAGGCTCCAACACAGATTTCCACCAAATCCACTACATGCAGATAGAGTTGGACAGGGTACCAAAACCAGGGAAAATTGACATGCAAAACCAAATTAAGAATTGGGGAAAATGGTCAAATTGAATTCTCTGCAACATGAACTAAAGGTAGGAACATATTTGAAACCAAAAGGGTTTGTGTGCTTACCAAAATCGAGCTTCAAAGTCAGCTCCAGAAACCAGAAGCTGAAGTTTGACAACACCAACACCTCAACTTGGCAAGCTTCGTTCTCAAACTCCAGGAACCCTCAATTCACAAACTTTATATCAATACAAAGCCCTTGATGTGAGCTTTGTAACAGTGTATCACTTGTTTTCTAACTCTCAACACAGACTGAGAATCGAACAAGATGAATCAAGAACCCTAGAACAAGTATTTCCCAACCAACACTCACAAAACCTTGATTCAAATCTCAATCCAAGCCTTTTATAGTGAAATTGGCTTCACACGCAGGGCAACACGTCTATCTCCACTCAAGGAAGGAAGAAATCGTGGCAATTTCTAATTGGGTGATTACTCATGAAAATCCACTAACCCAGTTTCTGAGTTCAACGTGTAACCGGTTACAGAGCCCTTCTAACCGGTTACATACTGATAAAATTCAAAAATTAATAATTTAATTACTCTTTCTTCAAAAACCTTTTTAATATTGCAATTAAATCCCAACCCAAGGACTAAATTACAATATTCACATTTTTGTACAAAATAACCATATAAAAATATATCTCATATTTTTATATATAAAAAACACATAATGTACAAAAACTAAAACCTTCAAAACTAATATAAATCAATTATAAAATAATTGTTATAATTAATTTCTTGGTTATTTGTGAGACGAAAATTAGGGGTGTTACACTACTCCCCCACTTAAAAGGAATTTCGTCCCCGAAATTCATCTTCTGAAATTTTCCACTTTTCCAAAGTGTTTTTATACTAGAAAACTTCATCTAGCTCCCAAAAATTTGTTCTTTAGGGTCCTCCCCCACTGAAAAGAGTTTCGATATAGTTCTTTTATTTCGAAACATTTCTAATAGAACTTTTCAATTTAAACAATAAAGATTCTTTACGTAGAAACTCTTATGCGAAAGAATTTCTTTTTAAAAGAAATACTCTTTTGAGTAATACACTTCACATAAACATTCTTCAGATAAAACACTTTTCAATAAATTGTTTTAGGGAAAAACTTTTTGCGCTGCGCACTCTGATCTCTCGAGCACGATCAAAGAAACATTTGTATGACTTCATTCCTTAATAGTTTGAGACATTAGGGTGATCAGTCCTAATATTCAAACCATTAATAACAAAATCATCCCTTTCAGATATAATCTTTCGCAAGAAAGACCATACGACAGGTCTTTAAGTTAGATGAACTTAAAGATAGGGTATTATCACTATCAGACTTAGTTAGATACTCAAGTTCTAGAGACATTTCCATTGGGGAGACAAAGATTTGTCCTAGCCCGGTGGTTATTAATCTCTCTAGCCATAACTGATCTTTCTGTTTCTGTAGTGTCCACAGATATTTATCACATCCAACTGTGATAAAGGTTTTGATCACAGAAAGATTGGAGTTGAACTTCCAAAAGGATATTGATATTCTCAAATGATTAGATTAACGTAATCGAAAACATTGAACTACGTTAACTCAGATCAAAGGAAGAGATAGGCTTGGGTTGTCTATGTCAGGAGTAGACTCAACTCACATCTCAGCAGGTGAACTCTTCTCGTGCTTGATTCGTTTGTTGTCCATTCCTTTCTCACCTTTTCCTTCAATACAATTCGGTAAATAATACTCCTGCAGTCGGAATTGACTATCCCCTTAGGTACATCACAACTAAACCCAAAATAATGTGCCTCACCTTTTTCACCTTGAGATGGACAAATGTTCCCTTCTCTAATTCCTCCTTAATCACTTTTCTTCAGTCGAGGATTCATTAACCTCGATATTTCCGTGGTTGATATTCTCCTATTTACTTTTCCCCTTTCTCCAGTTGGGCCTTTATTTCATCAATCTTTCTCTTATTCTGAACTCAGACATTTCTCGCATGAAATTCATGTGCTTTCCCATAGTCCTCATACATACTTACCAACATCGAGAAATTCCTTATTCCTTGATAGTTGATAGCTGACATGGGTTCGAACATAATCTATTCTTGAAGTTCATGCCTTTGGATTTCTCATCTAGGTTGTTCTAAACAATACTTCATAAATCCCTTGCCTCCATAATATATTTTCCAATATCCATAATTCCTGACTTTAATTCCAAAGATTAAATCTCATTCGTTTCTTTCAACTCCTCATTTTCTGGTTGTAATTCACGAATCCGATTCAAGAATTCGTTGGTCATTTGCATCATTCCTAATCTAAGACTAGATAGTTCTACTTGCATTGCCAGACTTTGGTCTCTGAACTCCTCGATCAGACTAGCCTCCTTGACCATCATTGAGCTCACAGGAATAGCCTTTCTGCTCAAAGCGTTTGCAACTACGTTCGCTTTGCCAGGATGATAATGGAGTTCAAAGCCGTAATCTTTGTCTTATATTCTACTCTTCTTCTCCTTATTGTCATTCATATTTTCGAACTCCAAACTTGTTCATGAATCACAACCTTCTTATCTTAGTACCTATTGTCTCTTTTGCATCATCCAGCTCAATTCTCTACCTTCTCTAATTGGAGTAGCTCCTTAATTTTAACTTTTGATTAGTCCATAAGTATTATGATTCAATCCTCTTAAATCAACTTCAATGACGAATCAAGGCATTAAGTTATTTTACCACATTAAATCCTTCCTTAAATTTTACTTAGGTGATTGACATTGAGTTTGGATTGGAGGAAGATGTTTATTGATACCATAAGTTCCTTCACAAATGACTTAAATTTTTATTTTAAACTTCCAGCTTCTAACCGATTTCAAGAAACTCTAACCGGTTATGAAGTACAGTTTTAGAAATTTAACCAAAGAATTTCAAGACCATTTTCTTTACATCATCCAATCCAACTCAAAATAGGATTTAATCATAATCTAATACCTTGATTCCAACTGAATTCATCACTGAAACGATTTAAATCATCATATACTCACATTTTTCCATAATTCCTCTTGGACTAATCATATTATATTGGGGTATAATTCGTCACCACCCCACCATAATTAAACAACATTCTATCATTCCATACAATCAGTTGATCTTTCCAAGTCAACTTGGGCAGAGGCCATGCGATCTTAGAAAATCCTTCAATAATTCGGTGGTAGTATTCAGCCAGCCCTAAGAACTTCTTACTTCAACCATAGTCTGAAGTTGTTCACATTACACCACTGAATTCACCGTCACTGGATTCACCACAATTTCTTCTTTAAAGATCATATGCCCTGCGAACGTAACTTCGCTCAACTAAAACTCATCTTTGGTGAGCTTAACACACAACTACTCCTCTTGTAGGATTCTCAACACAATCCTGAGATGTTCCTCATGCTCCTCCGGATTCTTATGATAAACCACAAATGAATCCAAATATGGTCTAAAGGTCCAGTTCTTATAATCCATAAAAGAACAGGTGTATAAGTCAATCCGAACGACATTATTTCCTACTCATAATGTCCGTATCGAGATCAAAATGTAGTCTTAGGTGTATCCCTGTCCCGAATCCTGATTTGGGGTTAATCCAACCGCCAATCAATCTTAGAAAACACTTAGACTCCTTTAACCTGGTCCAACCATAACCATTTTAGTAGCTTCTCTACATCTTTCTTCCATTTATCCATTTCCGATGATATAATATTGTAAGGGTAGTAGAGATAGAATCAGCTTCAAGAATTAGCTTGATTCCAAACTCTATCTCTTTGCTCAAAGGTAAACCTAACATCATTCTTGAAACCAAGATTTCTTTAACCCCCTTCTTCCTTTCCTTCACTGCTTCCCAGAAACAGACATATGGATCCATTGGATTCCAGATTCGAAGCTTGGAAATCCCAACACAGGGTTGTTCTATCATCATTAGTCATGATCACTTGATCCCTCGGCTCCCAAACCGTGCTTAAGATCAAATGTAATCATGACACAGGTAGATAGACAAAGTCTAATACCTTAGTAGAACAATTCAGACATACATTGGAAACGACTACAAGAAGATTTGTAGGAGCCTCTGCTTTGAGATAGCAGATTGGATAAGGCATAGAGCAACTTTGATCAATACCCTTATCCATAAGGAACAAAAGAAAGGATAGCTTTAGAGTTTAACAAACTCAACAAGGTTAATCCTTAAGAAGATGACTGCCTTGCACTCGATCTGAGAAGTTGATTAACTTTAACACTAGTGAGGGTAAATACTCTTCTCCAGAGTCAAGGACTTAACTACAACTCCTTAAGATTTCCTTATCTCTGGTTCTATGAAAACGTAATAAACCAACACTATGGTTTTGGGTTTACAACATGTCTAAAGAGAAGCATACGACTATCATACTTCTACTTAGACTTCATAGAACACTTCTTAATAACAAAATAATCTACTTATCTAAAGCCATTACACATAACCTTAGCTCTAGTTTGGAAGTATATGAAAGCATACTTCCCAAGAAACATTGCAGATATCGATGACCAGCGTATAGGACCACACACCCAACGACCAGAAGTCAGGACCATTGCTCTGATACCATAAAAGTGTAACACTCCATAAATTATCATCTTACTTTAAAAAAATAATAAGTTTATGATTACATGGACTTGTCATTGTTGGAAAAAGATCTGAAAATAAAAATTTCCCTTTCCTTTGGAAATTCCTTTTAAGACAATTTGTCTAATAAAATCAGAGTTGCGGAAACATAGTAAAATAATCATATTATACTCCCAAATTATATCAAGTCTAACAAGTCCATGAGTACCAAATAAGTATTATTGTGAAACTTAATTCATCTTATGATACCTCTTTCAAAATGTGTATCATATAAATACTTATTAAAAATAAAGATGTTATAGAGCTGGTCACTGGTCTTCTGTTCAAACATCCATCTGGTCGGATTCTCGATATCTGCACAAGGGTTCCCAACCCACACTATCTATACTTTGCATGCATCAAAAGGTCATCTCCCTTCATTGGCTTTTGTGCAGCTAGATATACGATCAACACCTAATAAGGGCATGGAGGTTAGCTATACATATTCACATAATCAAATGATAATAAAACTAACATACACAAGTAATCATGTAGCAAATCATAATGTATAACCATATGAGCACACCCGGTTAATCATAATAAGTCTTTCAATGCAGGTGGCATGATGCATGATTTCCATCCACAACTGAGGCCTCCATCATCTTTGATATCTGTCAATAGATATCTCAGTGTTCCCAGAACACTAACATACGTTCCAAGAAACGTATAGCAAACCATACTTGGAATATAAACAAGCACCACTCCCAGAGTGTGCATTACGTTCCCAGAACGTATAGCAAACCATACTTGGAATATAAACAAGCACCACTCCCAGAGTGTGCATCACGTTCCCAGAACGTATCAAAGAAACCATGTCCCAGACACTGGCCACATTCCCAGAATGTTTCATCAAGTAGGTTTCACACAAATGTGTTCCCAGAACACATCAAAGAAACCATGTCCCAGACACTGGCCACATTCCCAGAATGTGTCATCAAGTAAGTTGCATCAGTTTAGTACTCCCAGAGTACAGGGTCATGTTCCCAGAACAACACCCAATCTCCAACCTTATATCCATTCTCTATGAAAGAATGCACACACAATTATTATGGTTGTTTTTTCCATTAATTCCATTATTATACCAATGTGTTCCCAGAACACTAACATACGTTGCCAGAACGTACACCAAACCATACTTGGAATATAAACAAGCACCACTCCCAGAGTGTGCATCACGTTCCCAGAACGTATAAAAAAACCATGTCCCAAACACTGGCCACATTCCCAGAATGTGTCATCAAGTAGGTTGCATCAATTTGGTACTCTCAGAGTACCCTCCTCATGTTCCCAGAACATGACAAACAATCCTTACCAACCTATTTCATCTATGCATGATTGCACACATAATTTTTAAGGTTGGTCTTTCCACTAATACCATTATTATGTCATAGAAAAACACAACTTCTGAATGATATCTTGAGGTATGGCTTTACTCATAAAATTCATCTTTGAATTTAAGTTTAACATATGCTCATAGACCTGGATTGAGAGAATATAATCATTGGTATTAACAATCTTTATTCAAAAACTTAACTTTTATTTTTAAGTTTCAGGTACTAACCGGTTACATCATCACCTAACCGGTTAGAATTACAGACCTGAATATAAAACCACTGTTTTTTCAAGAATCTTTTCTTAAATTCTCTACTCAATCCAATAACAAGGTCTTAGCATAACAGAATACCTCAAGTTCAACACATAATATCATTCAAAAGATCTAAGTCATAATCCAATTTCATTTATGCATAATTTCCTCTTGAAATTATCATGTGATATTAAGGTATTAACTCATCACCTCCAATCTAAACCAAACAGTGCTCAACCACATAGTTTTAGATTGGTCTTTGTATGAAATTCTAGCTTAAACTTGAGTACAAATGGTATGGACACTTAGCCAATTTCAGAAACTCATTTTCTTTGAAAATTGACAGTATATAACCGGTTACGAATTTCGAATAACCGGTTAGATTATGTAGTCTGTACATTGAAAAATGAGGTTTTGCATACCATTCTTTTCAATACTCAAATCTAACAAATTTCAACAATCAATAGAGTTCACATACCTTAATACTAGTATGTTCAGCCACAAAAACATATCTATCATGCATGCATTCAATTTAGATACTCAAGTTGCACATAATTGCACATATTTCACAACTTAATGCATCAATTCACATAATATCCAAATAAGTCATGAAATTGTCATCACAATAGCTTGCATGCATCATATTATGATTGCTCACAATCAGAAATGAGCTAAAATTGGCCTCCAAGCCATTAAACTAATTCAAACTATGCCCTTAGAGTCTCTTGGTGACTCATCCATTTTTACCAACATGTTTATCCTCATTCTAGCAAATAGTAAGCTTCCCCCTTACCTCTAAGTTGTGCTTGATCCATAACATTGCAGAGAGAAAGGCTCCAACACAGATTTCCACCAAATCCACTACATGAAGATAGAGTTGGGAAGGGTACCAAAACCAGGGAAAATTGACATGCAAAACCAAATTAAGAATTGGGGAAAATGGTCAAATTGAATTCTCTGCAACATGAACTAAAGGTAGGAACAGATTTGAAACCAAAAGGGTTTGTGTGCTTACCAAAATCGAGCTTCAAAGTCAGCTCCAGAAACCAGAAGCTGAAGTTTGACAGCACCAATACCTCAACTTGGCAAGCTTCGTTCTAAAACTCCAGGAACCCTCAGCTCACAAACTTTATATCAATACAAAGCCCTTTATGTGAGCTTTGTAACAGTGTATCACTCGTTTTCTAACTCTCAACACAGTCTGAGAATCGAACAAGACGAATCAAGAACCCTAGAACAAGTATTTCCCAACCAACACTCACAAAACCTTGATTCAGATCTCAATCCAAGTCTTTTATAGTGAAATTGGCTTCACATGCAGGGCGACACGTCTATCTCCACTCAATGAAGGAAGAAATCGTGGCAATTTCTGGATTATTTGGGTGATTACTCATCAAAATTCACTAACCCAGTTTCTGAGTTCATCGTGTAACCGGTTACAGAGCCCTTCTAACTGGTTACATACTGATAAAATTCAAAAATTAATAATTTAATTACTCTTTCTTCAAAAACTTTTTTAATATTGCAATTAAATCCCAACCCAAGGACTAAATTACAATGTTCACATTTTTGTACAAAATAACCATATAAAAATATATCTCATATTTTTGTATATAAAAAAACACATAATGTACTAAAACTAAAACCTTCAAAACTAATATAAATCAATTATAAAATAATTGTTATAATTAATTTCTTGGTTATTTGTGAGACGAAAATTAGGGGTGTTACAATTTTAACAGAGTGACGGCTTATTTTTCAAATATTTAATTAGGTAAAAAATATCTTTTAATATTCAACTTGGCAAAATAATAGCTGATAATATTATTTTATTTAAACTGACAGAATAATACCTATATTCTTAAGTATTTAAACTGGCAGAATTTCAACATATAATAGTTTACTTTTTCAAAAGTTCAAACTGATATAATTCCATCTTATAATTATTATGTTTTCAAATATTTCAACTCAAAGAGCCCTACCTTATACAGTTCCATTTTTAAATATTCAAAGAGACATACTTTTACTATATCATTAATTATTAATTATCAAATAAACAAAATTCTAAGAATATAACAATATTATTCTAATTAAATCTATTCTACGTCTATTCTAAGAGAAAGAGAAAGTTACATACCTTAAAAGTAGATTTCTTCCTTTCTCCTTAGGTATTAAGCTTTGATTTCTTCAAAATTAAGTTTTAAAACCGGTTTCTGAAGGGTTTAAGGGTTATTAAGACCGGTTAAGGGTAAGAAGCCGTATCAAAGAATTTAGGAGTTTCAAGATCAGTTTATCACCGTGTCTGGTGTGGAAGGGTAAGGGGTATTTATAGGGGTTTTCAATGGCGGTTACTGTAACACGTGAGACTTCTTTGAAGTCGGTTTCTACAATAACCGACACAGTAATTGTTCTAGAAAGAGAATATTCTATGGAATATCCCAGAGATAATTTTAATACCATTTTCTAGAAAAAGACTGGTATCTTAAGCTGGTTACTGTTTACACGCACAATACAGTACTCGTATTTCACTATTTATCTATACAGTACAGTATTTCACTATTCACTGCTACTGTATAGCACTATTCATTAAAATATTATTATATTATATTATTATTATTATTATTTTATTTATTTTTTTATTATTATTTATTATTATTTTTTTTTTATATTTTTTACTAAAAATTTCAAAATTTCATAACTTATTCGTTAACTGTCGGATTTCTATCAAATTTTAAAACAAGCTTCCTATTATATATATCTACATATCTAACAGTCAAAATTGTGTTTAAAGTTGTGAATCTTTTATTATAAATTTTCTATTTTTATACTCTTTATGTTATTTTATGTTAATTAATGAAATTGTGGATGTTACACTGTCGAGGCGTGTCGGCACCGATGCAAGCATGTCGAGGCGTGTCGGCATTAAAAGAATAAAAATCGGCGCGAGCCTGTCGAGGTGTGACGATAATAAAAGATGGAACACCGATGTGAGCCTGTCGAGGCGTGTCGGCACCGATGCGAGCCTGTCGAGGCGTGTCGGCATTAAAAGAACAAATCGACGCGAGCCTGTCAACAATAAAAGGAAAAAGATTGGAAATGAAAGAATGAAAAGAAAAATGTGATTAAATGAATAGAGGACTAAAAGTGGAATGAAATGTGGGAAAAATGAAAAGAGAATTAAGAATTAAAAGAATGTGAGAATAAGTGAAGAACTAGAAAAAATTAATTAGATGGATATTTGTGAATAACGTGTGTTAATAATAGTGTAGGCTTAGTTTATTACTATGTCTCTTATAGAATTTAACTTTTTAAGTTCTATGTAATGCTACCCTTCTTGCTATATTTTGCAGGTACAGAAGCGGAGCTTACATGGGTCTTGGCCAAGCAGGATTATGTTCCACTACGTGGAATGTATATTTATTTGAGTGGACAGTTATTTTGTAAAGTAGAATATGAAATAGTTATATACCCTGAGACTTGTATTAATTGGGCGTTAGGATCTGATCTGACTATTAAACTATTGTGATTTATGTTTTTAAATATTCATGGATTGACAGGTTTAGAGAAGAAAATTTTTGGGAAGTCCGAAAAACAGAGGAAACTCTGTCGGATTTTCGTAAGAACTTTTTATAAGTAATAAGATTTAAAAAGGGATTTTTCCAACACTAATTTTATTAAAACCTAAAATTAACTAATTAATGTGAGGATGTTACAACATACAATACTAATATGGACCTCATCCGAAAATGCATGGTCAAGATGTACTTCTCTTCCCGTTACACCTGCATCAAATCCGTCCCCTACGGTTTGAACAGGCTAAGTCACATGTAAGTTATCTTCTATTTCATAGAGTTTCCTTGTTTGTGCGTTTTCAAAATAAAATTTATGCTAATTGTATCTTGGGCCATGAAAAAAGTCAAATTTATGTTTGAAAGTTATATTACTCTCATGAAACAGGACACTATATAACCTCTATTATAAAAGAACTAAATATATGCCTATACCGAAAAGAAAAATATGAAACTAATAAGATATGAGATTTTCACCAAAAAGCTTCAAGAATTTATTAAAACTCCCGCGGTGCTTTCTAAAGTATATGATATAAACACAGTTGCATCAAATTATTGTTTGGCTTAATTAGATTTTTTTTCTTTTATCTTATTTTCATGATCCAGTTTGGTCTTTAATTTTTTTTTGACTTATTTTGGTTTTTTATTTTTGTTTTAAAAAAATTTATGTTGGATATTCACTCGTAGTAGTGTTAGTTTTATCATATTATTCACACTCACCCATTACCAAAAACTGGAAAATGTTGCTATAATCTTGAAAGATTCCAAACCACCAACAAAAGCTAAGAACAGTAGTGTTGCTATGCCAATCATGGAACAAGTTGGCTCACGATAGTGGTTGATCGATATGGACACAGATGCCAATGTGATATGCATATGAACGGAGAATAGACGAAGCTTTATCGATGAAGCCATAGGAATATATGTCAAACTCTATCGATAAAATGATAATGAGTGTAAATATTCTGGTTAAAACTAACATTTTTATGAGGTGTGGTGGACCAACCCTCGGTCCTACCCTTATAGTAGCTAGCCGAACAGAATAATCTATTCTACAGACTACGCCTACTCAGGCCCAGCATTTATTCAAGGACTCACCCTAGCGGGCTTGGACCGACCACACGGACTTTACCCCTTAAGAGTCCGAGCTAGGGGCGCGTGAATCTAACTTTTCAAAGGGATAAAGCCCACTAATACAGGATAAGGATGAATGACTCATCCCCTATCCTAAAAGGGTCACGTCAGCCGCCTTGCTGGACCTCCGTACAGGCCCATAAGGTACAATGCCACCTCTATAAATAGCTGTCTCCAGCTAGGGGCTTAGGTACGTTCTCTCACTCCTTAATTTCACAATCACACACACCAGTGATTAGGGAAACCCTAGTTATCCCAACTGGATATCTATAATACCAAAGGAAATCACACAGTAATATCAGATCACGCTCTAGCTCTCAGGTCTCTTAATATCTTTGAGCTAGTGACAGATCTTAGACACTACATTGGCGCCGTCTGTGGGGACGATAAACTGTCATTCCCACCCAAAATGGTACACACACGTGGAAACACCGGAAACAACTCTCGTGGTGTAAGCCACCAAACTGGAAGAAATCGTCATAGACTGGTGGAAGGTAGTGCTGACAACGGAAGGGACCTAGAAGGTAATACCAACTAAAGAAACCCACCCCGCCCACCCCCCCACAGCATACCTTCAGTTTGACTGGAGATCCCAGCTCGCAGCCACCACACCGCACCAACCCGAACACACAGCGGACACTACACTGTCCAATCCAGACAGGCAAACCCCAATACACCCAATCGTGCACAAAACCACGGATCTGGACGATCCATTGATGCCCGTGTTTCCGGAGGAGAAAGGGAACACTCCTAGGGCCGAAGAGAAACTCAACTTGAAGAGATAATTAAGCAGCAAGCTCAAATGTTGGAACAGCAGGGGAAGGCTATAGCCGACCTTCAGCAGATCCACATGAACGCGATTGCTGCATGGGCAGTGGAAACAACCCCTGCAACCAGACCAGTTCATGATCTGCAAGGTCCAATTACCCTACCCCTCCACCACCCGTAAACCCTGCCCTGGCAGCCACCTATGAAACAGAAAGCAATACTCACCCAGGCCACCCCTTCACCCCTCGTATCATGGCCTATGAAACACCTTCTGCTTTCCTTGGCCCCACTAGCATTGCGAAGTACAATGGGTTAACCGACCCCCTGGAGCATATCCTATCTTTTGAAGGTGCCATGAATTTTTATGACGGGGGAGATTTGATGAAGTGTCGAGCTTTTTCGATGACTCTCCAACCACCGGTACTGAGGTGGTACTCGGCCCTTCCCAGGAATTCCATTAATTCTTGGGCAGAAATGAAAAAGGTTTTCCTTAACATGTATACTTCCAGTTGCATACAACCAAAATCAGACCATGCACTGGCAGGAGTAATGCAACTACCAGAAGAGCCATTGAGAAAGTACCTGGCTCGATTCCACTCGGAGGCAGGCTCTGTACCAAACCTCGAGCCAAGTTTCGCAGTTTTTCTTTTCACCTGGGGACTTCGTAATGGAGATTTTAAGAACTCGCTGGTGGGGAAGTCACCGAGGGACATGGCGGAACTGAGACACCGTTCCACCAAATTTATCAATTTTGAAGAATTTAGCAAGTGGCAGAGACAAAGAGAAAAAGGTGACAGGGGGGAGCCCTCCTCTCAAGGAAGGTTGAGGAGAGATGACAGAAGAGACGAGCGGGGGAGAGGACCGAGGGGAGACAGGAGATTCGTCATCCCTATGGCCAAGTTTGATGAATACACCCCCTTCACGGTTCCGAGAAGTCAGATTTTGCAGGAAACCATGCAAACCGACCTACGAATGGTCGAAAGGCCTCCTCCTCTGAAAAGAAGCCAGCGCCAGGACAGATCAAAATTTTGCTCGTATCATGGGGGATACGGCCACACCACGGACAGGTGCACATGGCTAAGAGACGTTATTGAGCAGCTCATAAGAGATGGGAAATTGCAACAGTACGTTCGAGAGGCACTCAATAGGCGTACCAGGAGGAGAACCCCTTCCCCGGACAGAAATGTTCGCAGAAAAACCCTATCCCCAACAAGACAAACCAATCATCATCCCAATCAGCAACAAGCATCGAACCAGCAGAGAGTAGCTATGGTAGAGATAGCTAACACAGATCAATCCCCCCAAAACCTCAGAATCAACACCATTGCTGGAGGATTTTCAGGGGGAGGTGAAAGCAGATCAGACAGAAAAAAGTATATCAATCAAGTGCTAGCTATCCAGGACCATCCGACTCGCAAGAGAGCTTCAAAAAGTGTCCCATGAAGATTTAGAAGGGATCATTTTGGGCCACAATGATCCGATGGTAATAACCGCCTTGGTAGGCAATTATGAGGTCGCAAGAATATTTGTCGACCAAGGCAGTTCTGCTGACATCATGTTTTTAAACCTCTTCGAAGCTCTGAAATTGAAGACAGCTGATATGACCTCTTTTGAGGGGAAATTGATTAGCTTCACAGGAGACACAATCGTCCCCAAAGGACACATCCAACTCCCGGTAACACTTGGGAACCAACCCTCTGCAAGAACTGAAATTATTAAGTTTTTGGTAGTTGATTGCCCGTCGGCATACAATGCTATACTCAGAAGGACCTGTTTGCAAGCCTTTGGCGCGGTCGTTTCAACCGTTCACTTGTCCATGAAGTTTGAGGGCTCTGATGGAAGGGTCGTCTCAATCAGAGCTGAGCAAGACAAGGCCAGATTATGCTATAACGCTAGTCTGGCGAAAATCAAGAGCCAAGAGGAGATTCACTAGCCTAAGCTGAGCCTGAACAAAGGAAACGTACCACTAACAGACCTGGATGTTAGGTCTGATCAGGACGACACTAGGCCGACCCCCCAAGGAGATTGGGAATTTATAGAATTGGACGAGGAAACCCCAAGCAGAAGGATAAGACTGGGCACCAGCCTCTCCGAGAACACGAGAGCATAAATGCTCGAGCTTTTGAAAAGAAACAAGGATCTTTTTGCCTGGACCTCGGCGGACATGCCGGGGATTGATCCAAATTTTATATGCCATCATCTCAGTGTCAATCCGACCGCTAAACCGGTCACTCAAAAGAAAAGAAGAGTGGGAACAGAGAAGACCGCAGTAATTGAAGAAAAGGTGGTCGAGCTCCTTTCAGCGGGATTTATCAGAGAAGTTAACTACTCTGAGTGGATTTCAAACATTGTGCTGGTTAGGAAGTCGAACGGCAAGTGGCGCATGTGCGTCGACTACACCAACTTAAACAAGGCTTGTCCGAAAGATCAGTACCCTCTTCTTGTTATTGACAAGTTGGTGGACAGTTCATCAGGGTATCAGCTCCTCTCCTTTATGGACGCATATTCAGGGTACAACCAGATCCCAATGTACCTGCCTGACCAGGAGAAAATGACCTTCATCACCGAAAGGGCCATATACTGCTACACGGTGATGCCCTTCAGATTAAAAAACGCTGGTGCAACATACCAGCGAATGATGAACAAGGTCTTCTCCTGGCTGATTGGTCCCACCCTCGAAGTGTATATTGATGACATGATAACTAAAAGCAAAAAGAAAGAAGACCACCCTCATGATCTGGCTGCAGTCTTGGCCAGAATTAGAAAACACAATATGCGACTTAACCCCGAAAAATGCACTTTTGGAGTACCAGCAGGAGCTTTCCTGGGTTTCATGCTTACAGAAAGGGGCATCGAGGCAAACCAATAAAAATGCCAGGAAATTCTGAGAATGCATAGTCCTTCCAATGTGAAAGAGGTCCAAAGACTTACAGGTCGAATGGCGGCTCTTTCTAGGTTCCTCCCTCAGGCGGCTAGGAAGGCCTTCCCGTGGTATCAGCTGCTTAGGAAGAACAAAGATTTTCATTGGGACGAATCTTGTGAACAGGCATTCATCGGACTAAAGGAATATCTATCATCCCCTCCCGTCCTCACTAGCCCTCAGGAAGGGGAGACTCTGTTTTTGTATCTGTCAATAGGTGAATCATCCATAAGCTCGGCCCTGGTTAGAGATGACTTAGGAACCGAGCAACCTGTGTATTCGTGAGTAAGGCCCTGCAGGGACCTGAAACGAGGTACTCAAAGATTGAAAAGCTTGCTTTTACTCTGGTAGTTACAACGAGAAGACTCAGGCAGTATTTTCAGAGCCATCCCATCACAGTCAGGACTGTAAGATCCATTGAGAATGTTTTGATAAATGACAAAAGGTTTTGAACAAGCTACAAATGTGTTGATCAAGTTCAAGCTCATCAAGCAACAACAAACATCAAGTGATGAAGAGAGAGTAAGCTCATGAAGACTTAGTTTGGTAGTCTATGTTTTATTGTAATATCTTTCGCCTCTCAAGTCTTTTAGTATATGAGTTTGGGTAGAGTTAATAGAGGGTAGTGAATCTCTATCAAGGTCATGATTATATCATATTTTGAGATTCACTTAACCTAAAATCAATAGGTGGCTTAAAGGTTTGAAAGAAAAGGTTTAGTTTTTGAGAAAACAAGTTTTTAAGTGGTTTTCATCTGACTAATCGATTAAGCACTTTGACTAATCGATTAATCACTTTGAATAATTGATTATAATTTTAATGTCTTGCGTACTTAATCGATTCACTAATGTATTAATCGATTAAGACCTTTGTTAATCGATTAACACGTACAGATCTGGTTTTTTAAATACGTTTTTCACTTCTCAAAAGCACTTTGAAGTATTCCTAACTTTTGGGTATTCTATATAAACCTTTTCCCAATTATTGTGAATCATTATTACAATCTAGAATCATTTTGATATTCATTTTACAAAGAATCAAGCCACTCTATTCTCTCTCACTTTCATAGATCAAAGCTTTCAACTTTTACATTCTTTGATCAAGAATCTTTGAATCTCTCATGTTGATATTTTCATAGCTTTTGAAAGAGATTCATAGGATTGTTATTTTGTTTTTATTTGAGTTGTAATCATTGCAAAGAAGGCAAACAATCTACAACAAAGGAAGTCTTGGTTGTTCATCAAGCAAACAAGCATTTGGAAGTCTTGGTTGTGAATCAAGCAAATTGGAAGTCTTGGTGTGAGGCATCATCAAGCAAGTGGAAGCCTTTGAAGTATCTCAAAGAAAATTGGAAGTCTTGTTAAGGGGAATTGACAAGCAATAGAAGAGGTTAGATTAGATTCAATAGGGTTACAAGGCAAGGGTGTGGTATCTCTTGTAGGCTATCAAGAAGGGAGTCTTGAGAGGCATTTACTTGTAATTTGAGAACTCTAATTCCTCATAGTGAAGAATCTCTCTTGGTTGAAGAGGGGACTGGATGTAGCTTTCAAGTGGATGAAAGTGAACCAGGATAAATCATTGTGTCGTATCTCTAAACTCTTAACTCTTTACATTCAAGTCATTTCAATATTGTTCTTGGTTGAAAACCTAGAAAAGATTGATTTTCATAATTGATTGAATTGAATATTAATTGTGTAAATTGATTTGGGGAAAATCATTTTCATAACCTAGGTAATCAATAAGAATATTGGTGTTAATCAATTCCGCTTTATCTCTGATCATATGTGTTAATTGATTGATTTTCGTATTTGATTGAAAAGTGATTTTTCAGTTTTAACAGAGATTAATCGATTAACTGGTTTCATTAATCGATTAGTTCAAATTGATCTTTCGGCATTAATCGATTAGTTGCCTTATTAATCGATTAACAGCTGAGAAATTTGCAAAAATCATTTGTTTTAATCGTTTCGTTTTGTTTCTTTCGAAAATCTTTCAAGGTTTCTCTAACACCTATTCAATCCCCCCTTCTAGGTGTTCTCCTAGTGTTTCCTAGTTATTTCACCCACCGATTGTAGGTTCTAACAATTGGTATCAGAGCTCGGTCGAAAGGCACGAGCATAGAGCTTTTTCGTTAAGATCCTTGAGGAAACTACAATGGGTTCTACGAATCCCTTTGGTGGTGAAGGTGCTTCAATTAGCCTCCCTCCTATGTTTGGTGGAGAGGGTTATGCTTATTGGAAAATTAGGATGAGAATCTTTATAGAAGCTATAGATGTGAACATTTGGGAAGCCATTGAAAATGGTCCTTATATTCCCTCAAAAGAAGTAGAAGGTGTACTTACACTAACTCCCAAAGATAAGTGGACCGATGATGATAAAAAGAAAATTCAATATGATTTAAAAGCTAAGAATATCATCACCTCCGCTCTATCTTATGATGACTTCTTTAGAGTCTCCCAATGTCGCATTGCCAAAGAAATGTGGGACACCTTGCAAGTCACACATGAAGGCACTAGTGAAGTTAGGCGTGCTAGATTAAATTCTTTGATGCATGAATATGAATTGTTTCGTATGTTGCCTAATGAATCTATATGTTTTATGCAAAAGCGTTTTACTCATATTGTTAATCATCTCATTGCTCTTGGTAAAACTTTCTTGAATTGTGAACTTGTTAACAAAGTTTTAAGATGTCTAAGTAGGGAATGACAACCTAAGGTTACCGCAATTGTTGAATCAAAGGACTTGGACACCATGGACTTAGCAACACTTTTCGGAAAGCTTCAAGAACATGAAATGGAGCTTGGACGCTTACATATGCATGAAGAATCGGACAAGAACAAAGAAAGAAAAGGAATCGCTCTTAAAGCTCAAAGATCATATCAAAAGGAAGAGAGTTCCGATAATGATGATAATGAAGATTCCGATTCGGACATTGATGAAGAGGAGATGAAGCTTCTACTAAGAAAGTTCAATAAGATTCTAAGGAGAAAAGGAAGGTTGAACAAGAACAAAAGTAAAGAGAAGGATCCCCCACACTACAAGACCAAGACATCAAAAGAAGGTATAGTTTGCCATGAATGTGGAAAGCCCGGTCATCTCAAGTACTCATGCTCTAAGTATCTCAAGAAGAAGGAGAAAGAAAAGAAAAATTCAAAACACAAAAGGGCATACATAGTTTGGAATAGTGATGATGAAGAAGACAAGAAAAGCACATCAAATAGTTCTTCGGATGATGAAGATGCCGCTTGTCTCAACTTGATAGCTCTAGTAGATGAAGAAGAAAGTTCAAATGATGAATCAAGTGAGCAAAGCTACGAAAGCGATGTAAGTGAAACTAAATCCGAAATTTCTTTCAAATATGAAATTTTATATAATGCTTATGAAGAAATGCATGAACATCTCAAGAAACTAGCTTCGAAAAATATTGAAAGGAAGAAGCTCATTTTGAAACATCAACAAAAGATTTTAGAACTTCAAAAACAAGTTGATGAGCTTAATCTTCAAAATGAAACTCTTGATCTTATATATGCTAGTTCTTCTTGTGATTGTGCTAGTAGATTGAATATTGTGGTTGATTGTGAGAATTGCAAGTTGCTTAAAGATGAAAATGCTATTTTGAAAAATAAGCTTGCAAGTTTCACAAGTGGTGATATTAAATTGCGCACATTGTTAAATTTTCAAAGAGAAAATTCAAACAAGTTTGGTTTGGGTTATACTAATGCTAAGAGTAAATCTCATAGAAATGTTGTTGATTTTTCTAAAGTTGATTACTCAAATGCACCAACATGTTTCTATTGTGGTACTCATGGACATACTTCAAATGTATGTTATATTAAAGTTCATGGTATACCTAAAGGAAAGTTTGTTTGGGTGAAAAAGGGTGAGAGTCCCTACACTAACAAAAATGGATCCAAAACCATTTGGATACCAAAAAGCAAAGCATGATTGTTTTTGTAGGTATGATTGAAGAGCAAAAGGACTTTCATGTGTTATTCATTCATTTGCATCTTCAATTGGTATCAAGAGAAAATCCTACAAATTGGTAACATTTGATATTGTTAGATATTGATCATAGTTCTCTCAATTGATATTATTTCTTTAATAAGTTACAATTGGTACTGTTTTTACAATTGGTATTACTTCTTTATAATCTCATTTGGTATCATTTTGATCATTATTTGATTATCATGCTATTGTTGCTTTTATGATATTTCTTTACCGTTGATATCTTACTTTGTTAAGTGATGTGATGACTTTCTATTTTCAATTAGTTTGTTACAATTGGTATTATATTTCATTGTCATATTTTCTTACCAACTGGTATCACATTTCAAAGTATAGTTCTTACATTTGTTTCTACATTGGTATAGTTCTTGTGTTTATACAAATGGTATCAATGTTGTGAAGAAATGAATGATCATTATTTCTCTTATTTTGGCTTAGCATTTTATATTTCAATTGGTATATGTTACTTTTTGATAATGCCAAAAGGGGGAGAAATGGTTGTTTTGAAATGGTTGTTTTGTGGAGAAAGGTTTGTGTTTTGTTGTTTTTATATAAGTTGAGCAAAGTTGTTGAAGATAGGGGGAGAATCAAGCTTATCTCAATTTGATTTCAAATGTCAAAAGCATTTATTGAGGGGGAGAAGAATCTCACCAAATGCTTAAATGGTTCAAGTATCAACAACTTCAAAGAACTTCAAACAAATTCAAAACATGGTTTGTCATTTTAAAAAAGGGGGAGATTGTAAGATCCATTGAGAATGTTTTGATAAATTACAAAAGGTTTTGAACAAGCTACAAATGTGTTGATCAAGTTCAATCTCATCAAGCAACAACAAACATCAAGTGATTAAGAGAGAGCAAGCTCATGAAGACTTAGTTTGGTAGTTTATGTTTTATTGTAATATCTTTCGCCTCTCAAGTCTTTTAGTTTATGAGTTTGGGTAGAGTAAATAGAGGGTAGTGAATCTCTATCAAGGTCATGATTATATCATATTTTGAGTATTCACTTAACCTAAAATCAATAGGTGGCTTAAAGGTTTGAAAGAAAAGGTTTAGTTTTTGAGAAAACAAGTTTTTAAGTGGTTTTCATCTGACTAATCGATTAAGCACTTTGACTAATCGATTAGAATTTTCATGCCTTGCGTACTTAATCGATTAACTAATGTATTAATCGATTAAGACCTTTGTTAATCGATTAACACGTACAGATCTGGTTTTTTAAATACGTTTTTCACTTCTCAAAAGCACTTTGAAGTATTCCTAACTTTTGGGTATTCTATATAAACCTTTTCCCAATTATTGTGAATCATTATTACAATCTAGAATCATTTTGATATTCATTTTACAAAGAATCAAGCCACTCTATTCTCTCTCACTTTCATAGATCAAAGCTTTCAACTTTTACATTCTTTGATCAAGAATCTTTGAATCTCTCATGTTGATATTTTCATAGCTTTTGAAAGAGATTCATAGGATTGTTATTTTGTTTTCATTTGAGTTGTAATCATTGCAAAGAAGGCAAACAATCTACAACAAAGGAAGTCTTGGTTGTTCATCAACCAAACAAGCATTAGGAAGTCTTGGTTGTGAATCAAGCAAATTGGAAGTCTTGGTGTAAGGCATCATCAAGCAAGTGGAAGCCTTTGAAGTATCTCAAAGCAAATTGGAAGTCTTGTTAAGGGGAATTGACAAGCAATAGAAGAGGTTAGATTAGATTCAATAGGGTTACAGGGAAAGGGTGTGGTATCTCTTGTAGGCTATCAAGAAGGGAGTCTTGAGAGGCATTTACTTGTAATTTGAGAACTCTAATTCCTCATAGTGAAGAATCTCTCTTGGTTGAAGAGGGGACTGGATGTAGCTTTCAAGTGGATGAAAGTGAATCAGGATAAATCACTGTGTCGTATCTCTAAACTCTTAACTTTTTACATTCAAGTCATTTCAATATTGTTCTTGGTTGAAAACCTAGAGAAGATTGATTTTCATAATTCATTTAATTGAATATTAATTGTGTAAATTGATTTGGGGAAAATCATTTTCATAACCTAGGTAATCAATAAGAATATTGGTGTTAATCAATTCCGCTTTATCTCTGATCATATGTGTTAATTGATTGATTTTCGTATTTGATTGAAAAGTGATTTTTCAGTTTTAACAGAGATTAATCGATTAGTTCAAATTGATCTTTCGGCATTAATCGATTAGTTGCCTTATTAATCGATTAACAGCTGAGAAATTTGCAAAAATCATTTGTTTTAATCGTTTCGTTTTGTTTCTTTCGAAAATCTTTCAAGGTTTCTCTAACACCTATTCAACCCCCCTTCTAGGTGTTCTCCTAGTGTTTCCTAGTTATTTCACCCACCGATTGTAGGTTCTAACAAGGACAACCCAACCAATAAGACAGGTGCTCCACCGACCTGATTTGGCTGGGAGAATGGTTTCCTAGTCAGTCGAGCTGTCGGAGTTCGCCATAACCTTTGAACCAAGAAAAACTCTCAAGTCTCAAATTCTAGCAGATTTTATCTCAGAACTCTCAGACCCTCAACACACCGACAAGCCACAACACTTGAAGGTTTTCGTGGACGGCTCCAGCCATAGCAAAGGGGCTGGAGCCGGTATAATTCTTGAGAACGCTGAAGGACTCAGCGTTGAGTACTCTCTGAAGTTCGAGTTTTCCACCTCCAACAACCTGGCAGAGTAAGAAGTGGTATTGGCTGGTTTGCGTATGGCCCATCAGATGAGGGCCTCTGAAATTCAGATATTCAACGACTCACAATTGGTGGTTTCCCAGGTTAATGGAGAATTATAGGCAAATGAGTCAATTCTTCAGAAATACCTGGAGCAGGTCAAAACACACTCTGATCTTTTTTCAAATTTTTATATTATCCATATTCCAAGAGCTTCCAACGTACGGGCAGACATCTTCTCCAAACTAGCCAGCACCAAGGGCCCCGAGAATAACAAGAGTTTAGTATAGGAAACCGTGCATGAGTCGAGCGTTGTTCTCGCGGTTTCCCTGACTACTGACTTAATGACCCCGATTAGACAATATCTCAGGCATCAAATCTTGCTGGCGGATTCATTGGAGTCTAAAAAGCTAATCAGATAAGCAGCTCATTATTCCATCCTCGGCGACACTCTGTAAAGAAGGGGGATAGATTCCCCCATGTTGAAATGTCTGAACCCAGTGGAAGCAGAACTCGTCTTGGCCGAGGTTCATGAAGGAATTTTAAGCCATCATGTAGGAGGGAAAGCTTTAACCAGCAAAATCCTTCGAGCAGGCTATTACTGCCCCACACTTCAGAGTGACACCTCAGACCACGTTAAGAAATGCAAATCCTGTCAACTTCATGGAATGGTCTACCAGCGACCACCAACAGAGCTTCACTCGATGATTTCCCCATGGCCCTTTTACCAATGGGGCATGGATATCATTGGGAAGTTCAAAACGGCCCCTGGACAACTAAAGTTCTTAGTGGTTGTAGTGGATTATTTCACTAAATGGGTCGAAGCCGAGGCTCTGGCAACAATCTCTTCAACCAAGATTCAAAAGTTTTTTCTAAGACAGGTCATTGCTCGTTTTGGTATCCCACACACTCTGGTAACCGACAACGGCACTCAGTTCACTGCCAAGGTCTTTCAAGACTTAGTGGATCACTTCCACATTGTCCTTGGGTCATGAGCATCCACAGACAAACGGGCAAGCAGAAGCAATGAACAAGATTGTCATTGACGGTATAAAGAAAAGGCTACTAGAAGCGGAAGGGTCGTGGGCTGATATTCTTCCTGAGGTCCTATGGTCAATTCGTACGACCGTACATACCTCCATAGGAGAAACCCCGTACCGACTCACGTACAGTTGTGAAGCAGTATTACCCATCGAAACTCGGATTCCCACATTCCGAGTGACGGAGCGCCCGGTTGAAGTGAATGATGGATTGATTAAAGAAGAACTAACTTTCAGTGATGAAATCCGAGCTCTTGCGGCAGCCAGAGAGAAGGGGGCAAAAGAAAGACAAGCCCGAGAGTACAATAAATGGGTGGTCCCCAGGAGTTTCACAGTCGGGGACCTGGTCCTCAGATGAGCTGACATTGGTTTGAAAAACGCTAGAGAAGGAAAGCTGGCCAGAAACTAGGAAGGACCTTACAGAATCACCTCAAAAACAGGATCAGGAGCATATAGACTGGAGACACTGACAAAGCAACAGCTAAACAACACTTGGAATGCCACAAAACTCAAACCCTATTACAGTTGAAAACACTTGGAATCCCACAATCATCCTTGCAGAACTTTGACCTTGGTTTTAAAATTCGTTGTTTCACTTTTATCTACTTTGTTGTCATTTATTTTCGCATCTCTATGTTTAAGTCATTTCAATGCTTTTTGTACTTACATTCACTACTTGTAGACAATTGAAGGAACTCAATGAAGAGCTTTTTTTTTACAGCATTTCAGTCTCAAACTTTCTTTCTGTTAACGTACTAACCCTTTCCTCTCGGCTCGCCACCGAGTCGAACTGGGTTGTTTATACATGTCCTTCCAACAGGGACTTATAAACTAAAATAACCAGTACTTTAAGAGATGTCCGGCTAAAAAGCTTAACAGTTTTTACAGTCGAGGACCGAGGATCCCACCTTGGCCAAAGGTTAGAGATCCGAAATCTCGATAACAGTTTATAACGAAGAAAAAGATAAACCTCGTCCATATTGGAGTTATGAAGATAAGAGTCAAAAAGCATAATGAATTGCAAACTTAAAAAGTAATCAAGTCTTGAACGAAAGCGATATTCTGATCGTTAACATACTGATCAAATTACAAAAGGATCAACATCATCACTAAAATTACAAACAAAGAAACAAAAAGAAAAGGATCTACTCTTCATCTTCAGAAAGCACGATTGATGACCCATCAAAATCAGCTTCATCCTCATTGGCCAAGTTCAGAGGATTCGGATGATTTGGGGCTGACAAATCTACCTCCACGTCCCCTCGGCCTTAGTCAACAACACAACCATCCACAATCCCAAAGGTCGGATTTGATCCTATAACACGAATCCCGGGGTTCATAAAGCTTAGCTGCTGGACGGCATTAACAAAGGAATCGATCTTCGCATGATCCCAATTGAACTGATTCCTCTTCGCCAAAACTTTGTGCTTTCATGCCTTCCGACCCATCCTAGAAAGATCACCTTGCAATCGAGTCACAGCATTTTCAGATTCAGTCAATCGGCCCTGGACCCCTTCCAATTCAGTGTTCCGGCGGCGAGCCTCAGCCAACTCTTCTCGGGCACCCTGCAGCAACCTCTCCGCCTCAGCTCTCATTCCGACGGCATCTTCCTTATCCTTCTTAATTTCCTCATTAGCCTTTTCAGCAGTTTCCCGAGCTTTTTCGGATTCAGCAAGGGTCCTCTGAAGCTCGGTATTAGCCTCCGACAATGCTCGGGAACCAGCTTCATACTCCTTAATTTGGTTAAGCAGAACTTCTTCCCGTAGGTCGGAAGCCCTCCTTTTCTCCTTCTCATCTGCCGACAAAGCCGTGCTAATGTCTTCAGCATTTTCAGCGATGTGGAAGGCATAGCTCGCCGCCCTCAGCATGTCCTTGCCTATGATACGACAATTATGTTTCAAAGCATGAGCAGATTGGCCCAGAAGCCTCTTCTTATCATTAGTAGTATAAACCATATTAACAAATTTGTGTTGCAACTTTCGAGCCCAGACAGTCTCCTCTGTCGGATCAGAAATGTCAAACCACAGGTACTTCTTCTCCGAGGATGACTTTAATGGCTTCAGCAAATCAACCGCCTTACCCTTCCCCTTATCCAGCCTAGCCCTCTTGGCCAAAGGTTGTCGGTCTTCCTCCTCCTCTTCCTCATCCACGTTGACGAAGGGAATGGTAGTGGCGGTATCGTCGGCATATTCAGTAGGTGTCGGCATTTCCTACACAACCTCGGCACTAGAAGGTGGGGCCACTGCAATAGTCACGGACTTGGTAGCCTCGCTGGAAGCGGCCGCACTCGGGGATCCAGCTGCCTCATCCAACTTAGGCTTGGCAAGTTCCATCATACGAGCAGCGACCTTGTTCATCTTAGACATTCTGACTGCAAAAAAGCCTAAAAGAAGGGTTAAAAAAACTGATCGTTACCAAGTTCAGGTTTCGCAAGTTCTTTTGGCAGTATAACAATATTTCTAATGTCAATCTGACCGTTCGACTTGAGATACTTATAAAAAGTATCACAGGTATGCCTCTCAGCATCCGACAGCTCTTTGATATAATGATATTGATAAAGTTTTGGGTGCCTATTGAAAAAATCGGAAGACCAGGATAGGGGAAACCGATGCTGATCATCCTCCATAAACCAGCAAACCCCCTCACCGACAAACTGATACTTAAAGAATAGCGGCTTAGAAGTATTCCATGATTCAGTGAACTTGGCAAAAAGAGCATGGTCATTGCGAGCCTTCAATGACACCCACGCCCTTGATGAAGGTCTAATTTATGATGTTTTAAGACTTAATTTCACTTCCTTTTGCTTGGGTTTTAGCTTGTTTCTCTTGTAAATATAGGTATTTTGTATTAGTTTTAGGAATTTTTAGTTTGTTAGAATCCTTTGAACGTTTTGATCCGTTTTGGGTATGTTTCAGGTATTTCGGAGCCTTGATTGGAGAAGATATTATTGGAGTTGGAAAGAGCATAAGAAGACCTTGAAAATGGCACAAGAACGGAGAGAAACAGAGTCAGAAATTACCTAGCGCGCCCAGGTGCGCGTGCGGCGTTAATTTTATGGCATCAGATACAGCGTGCCTAGGCGTGCTGGTCTGCACGCCCAGGCGCGCGAGGTCCGAGAAAGCCCAATTGGGCCAATTTCTGATCAGTTTTGAAGGATTTTAATGAGATTAGGATTTTTTCTTTTTATTTATGTTTTTAGGATTAGTTTAGGATCAGATTAGAGGAATAATCAGAAAGTATTGAGGGAGATTGCATTCTCTAGAGAGCATTCGGAGGAGGAATCCATTGGAGGCTAAAGATTCAAAGCAAGGATTAGTGGTAATTTAGGAATGAATTACTTTAATTCTTATTTGTTCTTCTTCTCCATTATGTGTAACTAAACCCTCTTGTGTTAGGAACATGTGGATTTAATTATGTAGTTTATTTATTTGAATTAATGTTTTTCAGATTTTAAATCAAGTGTTTAATTGTGTTTTTATTGTTATGCATGAACTTGATCAACTCATGTTATGGATTTTTAGATCTGAATTGGAAAATTAGGATTTAAAATAGGTCATGCAATTAAACAATATAAGGATTCAACTTGTAGGAATACTTTTGGATTTTTATATAACTTTTGATAATTCACTGTTCTTAATCATGGTTATTCAATAGATTAGATTTCTAAGGAATTAGGATTTAACGAATTGAATAATAAACAGTAATTTCTTAGAGGAATCTAGGAATTACTAATTTTCTAAATTAGTTCTTGATTTAAATGGAATACATTGATTCATAATAAATAAATGAAATAATTAATGAAACAAGTTCCTAACCACCTTTCCATCCATTGATTCATAGTTTTTATTTATTTTCCAGCAATAAAACCATCTCTCAATTTAATTATTTAAATCTGAATTTAATAGATTTTATTTAGAATTACTCTTAGGTAGAAGTAGATTAAATAATTCTTGGTCTCTGTGGGAACGATATCTGGTCTTAACCGACTATATTACTATCCGATCTAGTATACTTGCTAGAGAGTGATCAAGTTTTTGGCGCCGTTTCCGGGGACTAGAATTTATTTAATTTATTTTTGGTACTTTGTAGTAATTTTAATTAGAATTTATTTTTTTTTTTATTTTCTGTTTTTATTTTTTTTTCCTTTTCTTATTTTTTCTTTTCTTGACGGGTGCTGCTTAACCATTTTTTATGCTTCTACGTTCTTCAGGAAACCGTGAGGAGTTGCATTTTGGCCCTGACATGGAGTTGAGTGCAAAGAGGGGGAAAAAGCAAGCAAAGAAAGAAAGGAAAGAACAAGAAAGGAGGATGGCTGAACGAACTTCACAAGGCACCACACCCCCTCCCAGGAAGACACTAGCTGACTATGCCGTTGTGGACCCGGATGTGTGCATGTCCAGCATTGTCCGGCCAGAGATCACTGCAGCATCATTCGAAATTGATCCCCAGTACATTCATCTCATCAAGCAGGATCAATTCTCGGGTGCACCAAATCAAGACCCAACGGAGCATGTAGCCAACTTCCTGAACATGCTCGATTTCTTCAAGATCGAGGGTGTGTCAGAGGAGGCAATAAAGATGAGAATGTTTCCTCTCTCTTTTGAGGGAATATGCTTATCAATGGATGAAGAATTAGCTGCCCGGAAGCCTTTCCAGTTGGGATGTGTTTGTCAAAAAATTCATAGACAAGTTCTTTCCAGCTGGGAAGCAAGCTAAGCTACGCCAAGACATCAATTCCTTCATGCAAGAGGAAGGTGAACATTTGCATGAGGCCTGGGATCGGTACAATCAGTTGCTAAAGAGGTGCCCCACACATGCAATTCCAGACTGGATGCAAATCCGGTTATTCTACTTTGGGCTGAGAATGTCACACAAGATCATGATAGACGCAGCAGCTGGTGGTTCCCTTCTCAAGAAGACTGTTGAAGAGGCAAAGGAAATAATTGAAACAATGGCCTACAACAACAGTCAAGCAGTTTCTGACAACGTGATTCTGAAGAACAATGATCTGGGCTCAAGTCATGTCCAGACAATCATTCAGCAAAACAAAGAGCTTCAGCAACAAATTTCTGAGTTGGTGAAGAAGATGGCTCAGACACACGTGGCTGCTGTCAACACTCTAGTGTGTGATTTCTGTGGAGGAAATCACCAAAATGGAGATTGCTCACCAGATGTGGGGAAGGCATCGGCTACCATTGAGGAACAAGCAAAGTTTGTGGGCGGTGGAGGCCAAAGAAACAACATGTATTCCAACACCTACAACCCAGCCTATAGAAATCATCCGAACATCTCATGGAATAACCCAGCTCTCAACCCACCAATGAAGACTCAGCAGCCTCAAAAACCAAATTGGGAAGCAGTAATGGAGAAGTTAGCAACCAACACGACCACATTCATGGAGGAGACAAGAGCTAACTTTGCCAATCAAGCGGCGAGTATTCGGAACCTGGAGGTGCAAGTGGGCCAACTTGCAAAGCAGCTATCAGAGAGGTCACTAGGGACATTTCCTAGTGACACTATTACCAATCCAAAGGAGAGTCTAATGGTAGTGACTCTTAGGAATGGCAAGTCCTATGAGGAGCCACTTCCTAAGAGTAATGCAACTGCATCAGAAAAGAAGAAGGAAGAGGAACACAACAAACAAGAAGTGGAGAAAGAGCAAGGCAAGAGAGGAGCATCCAAAACGCAGGGTCCACCTGCTGATCACAACCAGGAATCAGCCAAGCTTGCTCCACTACCTTTGAGGGTGCATTATCCTCAAAGGTTGAAGAAAGAAGAGGACCAGAGGCAATTCTCCAAGTTTTTGGATATGATAAAAAAGATTAACATAAACATCCCATTCGCAGAGGCACTTGCACAAATGCCTTTGTATGAAATGTTTATGAAAGACCTGCTGACAAGAAAGAAGGGAATGCTCTCGGAAGAGACGTTTCCAATTGCGGAGAAATGCAGCAACATTATCAAGTGCAACCTGCCACCGAAAATGAAAGACCCTGGAAGCTTCAACCTTCCAGTCAGCATTGGCAAGGAGTACTCTGGTAAGGCCCTTTGTGACTTAGGTGCTAGTGTGAATATAATGCCTTTATCTGTTTGTAATGCACTAGACTTAGGTGAAATCAAACCTACCCCTGCAATTTTACAATTAGCTGATAAGTCCATCCTCCGTCCTTATGGAGTGGTGGAAGACATTTTGGTAAAGGTTAATGATTTCATACTGCCCATGGACTTCATTGTCCTTGATATTGATGAGGATGAAAATATTCCTCTGATTTTTGGAAGGCCATTCTTGGCCACAGCTGGGGCAGTAATAGATGTTCCTAGGGGAGAGGTTATTCTCCGTGTCAATGGTGAGCAAAGTGTCATAAATATTTTTGAAAAACCACCATGTACAGCGAGGTGCTTCACCCCACTAAATCTGGTTCAGCACTCAAGTGCTGAAAATTCCTTCAATGATCAGATGCATCTCCATTACACTAGTACAAAATATATTTTTCAGACCACTTTATTAAGACCGGTTCCGTGCGGAACCGGTCTAGAAGTTAGAATCAGTTTAAACTAGACTAGTTCATTTAATGACCAGCCTGAAAATATATTAATTGAAATCGGTTCCGCATCGGAACCGGTCTGGAAGTTGGCATTGGTTTATATTAGAGTGGTTCATTTTGACGACCAGTCTAAAAAATAGATTAAAAAAAACCACGTATGTTTTTCTCTGTTCCAGAGGGTGAAACCCTATTCTTCTATGCTCTAGGGGTCTTTGCCGCCGCCCCCATCCTCATCTCCATGTTCCACCATCTTCCTTTCTTTTGAATTTTCTCTCTCCCTTGGTCGCTATCACTTTCTCTCTCTCCCTAGCTTTCGCACCGCCACCCAATCGGAGCCTCTGCGCCGTCGCTCGAACAACACGGGACCGCGGAGAAGACCACCACGCCTTCGCCTCCTTCATGTGTTGTGTGCCCTTGCGGTGGATTCGAACCAAACCGCGAGTGTTTCGTTGACGTAGCGCTGGAACGCGTTGGCACAGTCGTGATCGAAGAAGACGCGCATCAGCTTGGCGATGAGGTCATCCATGGTCATCTTGCGGCCGAAGGAGCCGGTGGGGGAGAAAGGGGTGAGGGGGCCAACGACGTGACTCTCACCGTCGTAGATGAGGAAGATGATGGAACCGTGGGAGAGGTTGAGAGAAGGGTTGGACATGTCGGTGAAGATGATGGTCACCACGCACCAACACGAGATCCACCAATTCCAAGAGTGATGAACACGAACCCAAGGAAGACCATGCTTCAATAGCAAGGTTGCGATGGTATTTCCTTTTCCTCCTATTCTTAATCTCCTTCTACAACCTTTAGTTGATTATTTGGGGTTACTGGTATTTAGGGTTTTTTTGGGGCTTTTGCAATTGTAAAATCAAGTTGACATAAACTCATAATGAAGGATGGGGGTTTGTAAAATCAATTGTGCGGTGGCCTTTGTTTTTGTTTTACATAAACTCACAAGTTCGTTATTACCTTTGTTTTTTCCCTTTTACTTTATTTTTTATGCTTTTCCATTGAAAGTCATTACTTTGGCTGAGGTGAATATTTGGAATCAAAGGCAAATATTACTGGTGCAGATTGAATGTTTTTTCTGTTGGCTTAATCAAGGAACTGGCACATACAGTGATATGAAAAGGGTGTGCTTTAATCTTATTAGTAAATAAAAGAGGGTATGCTTTAAAAGTTAACGGTTCTTTGTCTGCTCCATGTGTTGTAAAGCACAAACATACAATCTGATCCTATGAAATTGTAACTGCATAATTGGATTGTAACTGCATAATTCATTTATCCAATCTACTTGTGTTTTCTTTTCTATATACATAGTTAAGGATTTAATTTTGATGCATTATAAGTATTGCATTTTTTTACATTGACAACTATCCATTATTATACCGTTACCTCAATAAAAATATTTGGTTTATTGATTCTCACAGCAAGAGTCACGAAAATGTTTGATATATATATATGATTGGTTGACAGTGTAAAAACTTTGCAATGAATCAAAATTGAACTCTATTAATTATATTAGGAAATGCTGGGAGATACCGTAACCTTTTAGACATGAATGCTAACTTGGGTGGATTTGCAGCGACACTAATTGAGGATCCTGTTTGGGTAATGAATACGGTTCCTGTCCAGGCTAAGGTTAACACATTTAGAGCTATATATGAAAGGAGATTGATTAGAACACATCATGAGTGGTTAGCACAGCACAATCTTAATCTCTTTTTTGGTCTGTGTTTTTCAATTGTTTGAATCGTTTAATTCTTTTCCAGGTGTGAAGCAATGTCTACCTATCCTAGAACTTATGATCTAATTCATGCAGATTCAGTGTTGAGATTCTTCTTTACCCGATAATTGCAATAGAAAAGAGTCAGGTTTCTGCTATACTATAAATGGTTTTGTTATGCATTTTAAATAGCTTAAAAATTGTGGCCATTTACTCCCCTTTTGATATGTATATTTCATAATGCCTGTTTATAAAAGGCTTTAATTCTAAGGTTAAAAATGCTAGTTTTGCATAAGCATACCAATCTCTTATTCTTAGTGTTTCAGTTGTCTTACATTGGAATATCTATTCCTCAAGATGACATAGAAGGTTTGAATAAGTCTTTTGTTATGAGAAGCATTTCTAACTTTTCATTGCCATGTAATGCTTAATTTGTTCATATATGATGCTGGCTTGTATCCTTCCTATGGTGGTACCAGTAGATTGTAAGATTGCTACTGTTACCTGTAGAATGAAAATATTCATTTCTTGGCATTTTTTCCAGGTTAAACTTTCTACATCTGAAAGGGCTTGACTGTCATTGCTAGACGCTCACGACATTTTGCTGGGACCAGGTTTGTATTTTCTTGGGCCTTTCTTTCTCGGTTATTGATACAGTTAAAGCAATATTTAATCTTACTTTGCACTTTTGAGTTTCTAATTTTCTATTTGACATGGCTCCTAACTTGTACTAGTTTCTGCATGGACTTCAATTCATTGTGATATACCACCAAGATAACATTTCTTTTTTCTTTTCATTTCATTAGACTTCCTTTCCCTCCTGTTTCTGAACAAGATGTTCCTTGGTTTCTCTAATCGATTGGAATGTTTAAAGCATGTAATAGCTGCATAAGTAAAAGAAGTCTGATTTAGTCTTTGTTAGTGTTAGAATGAAATGGAACAGAATATGATACTTGTTCTTGTTGTGCAATTTTAAAATAGAACAGAACAATCCAAGTTGTTTAATGTGAGACAATTTGGTTCCATTAAAAGGGTGGAGAGCCAAAGAGAACACACAGACATGTTTTTTGTTCATGCTTTTTGTTTAAGTACAATTTTAGCTTTAAATGGGTTGACTATGGACATGATTTACGATAGGACATTATAGTGTTACTTGACCCATGTAGCCGTTCCCAACAAGTGGGAAAAAGGCTTGGTTGTTGTTGTTTTATTCTGTTGTTACAGTTCTTGAACTTTGTAGTATTAGAAAGGAGTTGTTACAGTTCAATTGGCATGCATGTTTTCACTTGTTTGTGGGGAGCGGAAATATTCTTTTTTGATGGTGTAGTTTTAGTTATGGATTCCTTTGGATTTGGACTTCCAAGTGGCTAAAGTCATTTATTTATTTGCAGCAAGAGATTCCTTTGGCTAAACCACTGTGTTCTTGGAAGTGGGCTTTTCTAGTGAAGAGGATATGTGCTGTTGGAATAAGGTTACTGTTAGAAGGAAGATTATTTTCTGTTAAAGACCTTTTTTGCGATGATTTTCTGTACGAATAGTGGTAGACGTTGGGTGATAGTTGTTGGTAGCAATAGGCTTGCTGGAATGCTGGTTATATATATTTGCTACTGTTACGACTTGTTTTGGTGAATTTAATGATTAATAGAAAAATTGATATGATCCTTGCATGAGCCATATTTTTGGGTTAATTAATTAGTGGAAAGGTAGTGAGGCCAATACACTTGTTGATTTGGATGACAGGGGTATTGTGATTTATTTATTTTAGTTAATTACATGTCAACCTCATTCATGTGACTAACTACTATTAAATGTCTTCTTTGATATGACCAGAATGTAGTAAACTAGTAATTTGTATTTTAAACTGATTTATGATACATGTTTTTGTCATTTGAACATAAATTTGATAAGGGCTTTTGTTCTAAGAATTTGCCTTTCCTGTTTGTTGCAGAAATCAATGTGCAAGGATCCTCAAGAGTCAAAGGTTTGTATTTCTTCTGTTCATATGAATATGCCTGTTCAAATATTGTGCTCTGTTGTGTAAAGAAACAAGAAAAACTTTTATGTGACTGGAAGGCTCTAACTTACTTTGGACCCTCTATACATTCATATGATACCTTTTAGCATATGCTTGCCTACGTAACTTTGAGTCAATCTGGAGTTCTGGGCAAAGGATCTCACTAGTCTTTATATTTTTCTCAGCAATGTATCCAAAAAATATCAGCTTCGGTTAGTAGGCATGTATTTTTTATTTGGTATGTCATTTTCATATTTTTATGTAAGTACTGTTATTATTATTATTTTTTTTTAATTTAGACATAGGAACAGTTATTTGGGAGAACATTGAATACATGAGATGCCAAAGAAGTCAGGGTTAGGCAATGCAAGCATGATAAGAATGTTGTATTTAAGGAGATGGTTTCGTGATAAGGATATTGTCCTTCAATTCTTCTTCATATGTCATTGACTTTCCTGTTTACTGATACTTATATGTTCTGAACTTGGGGCCTTGATTTGAATCATGAAACATTTTCTCTTTAACATCTGTTGTAGGAAGTGCCACCACTTGATGTACCTGAACTTCTAGCCTACTTTGTTAAGCAATCCGGGCCGCTTTTGGATCAACTTAGAGTTAGAAGAGGTACATGGTTATACATAATATACTTTCTTACCTTGACTCTTGTTATTTTGAGGTCATATCTAGTATATTTAGAGTTTACAAGATTTTGTTAAACATTTACTCTAAATTTATTCATCAATGAATTTCTCACAATATCCATCAGTTATAGGCTTAAAGCATACTTGTGTGTATCATGCTTATTAGCTTATAAAATTTCACATTAGTTCATGTTATTCGCGAAGCATGTGAAAATATCTCCGGCTAGATCACATGCCTATAAACTTAATTCTTTGGTCTGTACTATTGCACATTCTGAATGACAAGGATTTTTTGGGACAAATAAACTCTAGGACTCCTATAAAAACCATTTTTCTTATCAAGGTTGTATTCACTATCCTACTCCTACTTAACCTAACCTTGCCATTTTTTGTTTATTAGAATGCTCTTCTGATTCTTTTCCTCATTTTTTTCAACTTCTGTCCTCTTAATGTGCTGTACACAATGAAGGTGGCCGATCCCTGGCTTTATGATTATTATGATTCTATAATAAAGGGAGTGATGGCATGATGCTATAGAGAGTTAGAGATAGATACCTGGACTGGAGTCCTGAACTTATTAAAAAGAAAAATTTGTGGCACACTTTTTATTATTAATATATAATAGAAGAGCCAAACTGTTTGAACGATGATGTAATCTCCTAGACACTTAACAACAATGGACCAATTTGTCTTCTGTTTTGATTCATATTTGTTGATTTTGTGTTGATTAAATAGGTTCAATTTCTTCTAATTGTGTTGATTAATTAAAGATTTAATTCCCCTGTGTGTTAAATTGGTTAGTTAGGGTTTGTGTAAAATTCATAAAATAGGATTGGGGTTTTTTGTGTTAAATTTCTGAATTGTTTTTAAATTAAGGAAAGGAAGCTATCCTCTTGTCAATTTGTGAAATGTGGTTCTGGGACCAAATTGTTGTGATTGTGGATTTTCTCCATTGTCTTGCAGACAATTTTTATCTGTCTTTGCTTTTAATTAAAGACTGATTTCCAAACATGCAGATAAGTGTATCTGGTTTCCGGCAGGAATGTTGCAGATGCATGGAAAAATTGAAGGAGTGACTTTGCAATCTTGGAGTTTTTATGCAGAGATATTGACGACTCTAGTTATGTAGTTTTTTTTATTCTTTTTGCTGGTGTAGGAGGTTAGGAGTTTTTGTTCTGTTTGTTAGTTTCCAATAGTAAGAGGTGTGTTTTCGCTAGTATTTGATCTTTGTAAGCAACCCGTTAATTCTATGGTGTAATGTATTTGGTTTTGATCTTTATATGGAAGCAATGCTTTTGCTTCTAGTTTTTAATAAAATTTTATTTGATAAATCTTTCTTTATATATATATAATTATGTATTGCTTCTTGGCAAAAATTTTAAATTCCCTATGAGCAGAGGCTTAGATGGGATGACTATAAATATGGCAAGCATTACTAAATTGGTATATGTTCAAAAATTGAGATTGGCTGGTTCAAAAATTAATTTAGATCGGCTCAAAAGAATAATTCAGAGAGGTTCAAAAAGAATAATTCAGAGCGGATCAAAAATTTATTCAGAGCAGTTCATTTTTCAGAGCGGTTCATTTTTTAATTCAGAGCGGTTCATTTTTCAGAGCGGTTCATTTTTCAGACCGGTTCAAAGAATTATTCAGACCGGTTCACAATTATTATTCAGACCGATTCAAAATTATTATTCAGACCGGTTCAAAGTTATAATTCAGACTGGTTCAATATTATTATTCAGACCGGTTCAAAGAATTATTCAGAACGGTTCAAAGAATTATTTAGACCGGTTCACAATTATTATTCAGACCGGTTCAAAGAATTATTCAGACCGGTTCAAAATTATTATTCAGACCGGTTCAAAATAATTATTCAAACTGGTTCAAAAATTTAAATCAGAGCGGTTAATAACCAGTCTCGTTAATATAAAAAGACAGGTTTATAACTGGTCTCATTTAACATGTATTTTTTGCAACAGGGGCTTTAAGACTGGTTCGGAACCAGTCTAAAAAATGTATTTTGTACTAGTGTTAGTCTCCGAAAGGAGGTGACCCGTCAGGCTCGTGACGTTAAACAAGAACTAGTTGGGAGGTAACCCAATGTTTAGGTAGTAATCGTTTAGTTTAGTAGTTTTTAGGACATTAGTGTAGGTTATTTTATTTTATTTTATTTTATTTTGAAAAAAAATGCAACAGGTACAGACCTGGTGCGCTGCTCTGCACGCCTGGGCTCGCACTGGGTATTTTTGCCCAGGAAATGGGGAATTTTAATATTTTGCTATATTTTGTGTCTTTTCCCCTTAGCCAGTCCCTGTACCTGTGCAAAAAAATATGTAATTGTTTTCTAGGATTTTTTTTTAGTTTTCTTGTTTGGTTATTTATTTGGTTTATTTGTTATTTGCATAAGCCATATATTTTGTAACAAATATAAGTTAATATTTTCCCCACTAGAGGTGCTATTTTTGGGCATTTGTATCTCATGACTTATATTATGTTTGGGGGAATGTTTTCTTATGTTTGTTAATGCTGAATTTTCAAATGCAAGTAACAAGTGTTCATAATTTATTCCATGCAATATTTTTTATTTTGTAGTTAGGTAATTTTAGTTTAGTTTGTTTGAGGACAAGCCAACCTCTAAGTTTGGGGGAGTGGATACAAAATAAAAAAATTTTCAGATCTGAATTTTTTTCTCCATTTTTGGTATTGGTTTGTGTCTTAGGTAGAGGCTTTGTAATTATTCTAGACTTAGGATTATTTTTCTAATGATAGGTGTATATACTTAGTTTAGGATTAGACTCATTGATTCATGTTATTTATTTGTTGAGCTGTAAATATTTTTGAAATTTGGTTATTTTGACAAAGTTTTTCAGAACTTGAGATTAGTGAACTGACTTTAGCTTAGTGAGATTTTGAGCCTATATTGATGGGGTATGATTTTGTGAATTATTTTGATTTGAGACCCCTATTTCTTTCATGAGTGTGTTCACTTTAGTTGTGTTCTAGAACTTGACCAGTGACCATTTTGAGATTGATAATTGATTACATGCATGAAAATGATTAAGGCATTTAGGATGGTGTTTTTTTAGCCTTCAGATGTTTTTGTTGAAATTGTTTTACCTTAGTTGCCCATTTTGAGCCGGATATAAAAATGATTTTTTCTTTGGTACCTTGCATTGATTGTATATTTTTTATGAGTACCTTAGGAATTTTGAATGAGCAATTGAGAGAGACACATTTCAAAAGATTGTGAAATTGTGAAAGTGTTTATTGAGTTACTCTTCTTCCAAAAGAAAAGAAAATTAAGAAAAAGTGAAAATTGTTAAGAAAGAAAATTTGTGTTTGGAAGAAGTAGTAGAGAAAAATTGAAAAAGAAGAAGTTTTAAATAATTGTGAGCTGAATGTGAGTCCTCATAGTATTCATTGCTCATTCATAATTTTTAGAGGGAAATTTGTTTTGCATTTTATCCTTTCTTTCTTTTATCCCACCTTAACACTTTTAGCTATGGCCACGTTACAACCAAATTAAAGACCTTTTGATTTATGCATGTTTTTAATAATTTCAGTGGAGATTTGGGTCTAAGGTCAAGCATATGGTAACACTTTACTATTGAATGAACTTGAGTGAATTGATTTATACCCTTGATACACATGAGAGATATACACTGAGAGGTTGAGAGTGTTCACTAGTTATGAGTTCTGATTTATTTTGTTTCTTTAACCAAGTTTTGATGTGTGAATAGCTTGTATAAATATGTGGCTATGTTGATGAGTCGAAGTCTTAGATTAAGTATTGTACATTTTGATTTGGATGGTAATCTTTAGTTTTAGAATTTTTATTTTACTTTTGCCTGGGACATGCAAAATGCTAAGTTTGGGGGTGTGATGAAGGTCTAATTTATGATGTTTTAAGACTTAATTTCACTTCCTTTTGCTTGGTTTTTAGCTTGTTTCTCTTGTAAATATAGGTATTTTGTATTAGTTTTAGGAATTTGTAGTTTGTTAGAATCCTTTGAACGTTTTGATCCGTTTTGGGTATGTTTCAGGTATTTCGAAGCCTTGATTGGAGAAGATATTATTGGAGTTGGAAAGAGCAAAAGAAGACCTTGAAAATGGCACAAGAACGGAGAGAAACGGAGTCGAAAATTACCTAGCGCGCCCAGGCGCGGGATCTGCGCGCCCAGGCGCGCATGCGGCGTTAATTTTAAGGCATCAGATACAGCGCGCCACGGCGTGCTGGTCTGCACGCCCAGACGCGCGAGGTCCGCGAAAGCCCAATTGGGCCAATTTCTGATCAGTCTTGAAGGATTTTAATGAGATTAGGATTTTATCTTTTTATTTATGTTTTTAGGATTAGTTTAGGATCAGATTAGAGGAATAATCAGAAAGTATTGAGGGAGATTGCATTCTCTGGAGAGCATTCGGAGGAGGAATCCATTGAAGACTGAAGATTCAAAGCAAGGATTACAGGTAATTTAGGAATGAATTACTTTAATTCTTATTTGTTCTTCTTCTCCATTATGTGTAACTAAACCCCCTTGTGTTAGGAACATGTGGATTTAATTATGTAGTTTATTTATTTGAATTAATGTTTTTCAGTTTTTAAATCAAGAGTTTAATTGTGTTTTTATTGTTATGCATGAACTTGATCAACTCATGTTATGAATTTTTAGATCTGAATTGTAAAATTATGATTTAAAATAGACCATGCAATTAAACAATATAAGGATTCAACTTGTAGGAATACTTTTGGATTTATATATAACTTTTGATAATTCACTGTTCTTAATCATGGTTATTCAATAGATTAGATTTCTAAGGAATTAGGATTTAACGAATTGAATAATAAACACTAATTTCTTAGAGGAATCTAGGAATTACTAATTTTCTGAATTAGTTCTTGACTTAAATGGAAAACATTGATTCATAATAAATAAATGAAATAATTAATGAAACAAGTTCCTAACCACCTTTCCATCCATTGATTCATAGTTTTTATTTATTTTCCAGCAATAAAACCATCTCTCAATTTAATTATTTAAATCTGAATTTAATAGATTTTATTTAGAATTACTCTTAGGTAGAAGTAGATTAAATAATTCTTGGTCTCTGTGAGAACGATATCTGGTCTTAACCGACTATATTACTATCCGATCTAATATACTTGCTAGAGAGTGATCAGCCCTCTTAGTCGACCCTTTCTCGAAAACATTGACTTGAGGGACATATAACCACAGGAACGCTCAGATGGAGCAATCCAACCTCCGTGCCTCACAGAACCTTTGGAACGCTCGAGCAAAATCCTAACCACTAGGGTGTAGTTGAGTAGGAGCCAGACACAGCCGTCGTAGCAGAGCAGTTTCGAATTCTGAAAAAGGCATCTTAATGCATAATCTTATAATGACTTCCTCATACATAAAGAATTCTTTACGATCATTCTCAATCAAGGTGCACACCCGGTCATTAATTGACAGAGCACTAATAGTATAGGAAGTCCCAGCCTCATCTTCTGGGCATGGGAGCACATGAGCTCGGATGTGGCTTAGATTGTTGGCAACCAAAGCCGATCTCGTACCGAGCACCTCTCGGTCAACCTAGTCATAAGCTTCAGTGTTCGGTGGTAAAGGATATTCATGAGGATGCGAGATGCACCGACGAACCATACCTGGGGAAAGGGAACATGACTCGACCTCATAATTTATAAAATTAACATCCTTAGACACCCTAACCCTAGTTCGATTCACCCTATAGCCGAGCCGACTACATCTTCCCCTAACTTTTATGGCTTTCCCCTAGAAAGGTTTTTCCCAGGAACAATTTGAGGATCGTGACGCTATTTGCGCTCGCTCCTCCGCCAACTGATATGCTAACCTTCTACTATTTTCCTCTGCAGAATTTTGGGGAAATTCCACAGTTAACGGTGTCTCCACCGTAGGATCCGCCATACGGTGGCGGAAAGGTAACGGTAGGAAATCTAAAATTTCCGTTCCAGAAGAGGAAGATGACGATGAAGAATAAGAATCGTCAATATCACTCAAATTCAAAACCTTAGACCACTTCTCATACCATGACCCCTTACTACCCATAACCGTAAATCTAAAAACCCAGAAAAAACACAAAAAGCCTAAGAAAAACTAGAAAACCAGGAAACTTAGGAACCCATAAATGAACAGTCCAGCGGAAAAAGAAAAGAGAAAGACAAAATCAGAAATTTCAGATCACATACCTGTGATGAAAGGAAAACTGGCACGAATTGGTTAGCACAACAAGATGGAGCAACAACGTCAAGAGAAGAAGGTGACAGAAGGGAAATGACGTGAGTATGACTGGGAAAGAATCAGGAGTCCTAGAAAGGAAATCGCAGGGAACATAAAAGCAGTCAGGATGCAGAGAGTTTGGAAGAAATGGAAAAGAGGAAACGAAAGGGCAGTTAAGTTCAAAAAAGGAACTTCCCCCCATGTTCTCTTTGAGTAAATGGGCCTGACAATAAAAGCCCAACACTGTATTGAGCCACGAGAAAGAAATGTGGCACTTAGCCATAGGTTAGGATTTTTGAATCCCAAATATCAACACGCGCAATAATGGCATAACTGACACATAGAGCACGTGTCAGCTGGAAGGTACTCAAGCGTCCCTTCGCCCAGATGAAGGGACAGCGGAGCAAACAGAAGATAATAAGGAACACAAGAAGATCATTACCTCACCCTTATCCAGGCACTTGGCCCACTTTGACCTCAACCGAAGGATAAAAACTCTCAGCTCGGCTCAAGACTCAAACAGTCTTACCGAGCTAGGGGGCTTATGTGGTGGACCAACCCTCGGTCCTACCCTTACAGTAGCTAGCCGACCAGAATAATCTATTCTACAGACTGCGCCTACTCAAGCCGAGCATTTATTCAAGGACTCACCCTAGTGGGCTTGGACCGACCACAGGGACTTTACCCCTTAAGAGTCCGAGCTAGGGGCGCGTGAATCTAACTTGCCACAGGGATAAAGCCCACTAATACAGGATAAGGATGAATGACTCATCCCCTATCCTAAAAGGGCCACGTCAGCTGCCTTGCTGGACCTCCGTACAGGCCCATAAGGTACAATGTCACCCCTATAAATAGCTGTCTCCAACTAGGGGCTCAGGTACATTCTCTAACTCCCTAATTGCACAATCGCACACACCAGTGATTAGGGAAACCCTAGTTATCCCAACTGGATATCTAGAATATCAAAGGAAATCACACAGTAATATCAGATCACGCTCTAGCTGTCAGGTCTCTTAATATCTTTGAGTTAGTGATAGATCTTAGACACTACATGAGGAAATGACCACATTAATATTTTTTTAAAAGGACCAAAATAAGCAAAAAAAAAAAAAGATCAAGTACCAAAATGAATCTTGAAAATAAGATATTAAATAACCAAAAATATAATTACACCTTTTTTACATATATATATATATATATCCATATTTGAATATAAAAATATATATTTATATTTATTTTTTTTCCATAACAACATAATATATTTAAGAATAAAAAATAGAAATATACATTTAGGAATATTATTTACTCTTTTAAAATAAGAATATTATTAATATTTATTATTATTGTTATTACTATTGCTTATTTAGTTATAATAATTATTATTAATTGCTTCATCCATTTCAATTTATCTGTACTTTTAGCATTTTCCTCTTGTTCCAAATTATTTGTCGCTTTAGGAATTTGATGGTGCATTAATTAATTTTTTACAACTTTAACCTTGCTTTTAAATATTTTTAAATATCTTAAATGTGTGATAATTAATGTAGTGTGAGGATAATATTTTAAAGTTACCTTATTCTTTTCTTGAAAATTGAAATATTAAATGATTTTCTTAATTTATATGTAATTATTATAGTGACAGATAGATTAGAATGGAGGGATGATGTATTAGGATGATGTAGAGTAAAAGGGAAAACAAATGGGTCTCACCTAATCTCTTATTTTACATATTCAACTTAAGAATATTCACCAGATTTTGAAAATTAATGGAGTCTTATAAAAAATTAGATGTTAAGACTTTTCACTAAACTCTCTCAAAACTTTGCTATAGATGACCTATAATAATGACCAGATTTACATAGAAAATTAAAGCATTTGTGAAAATAATAATATACTCCCTCCGATCTTATTTTTAGGCAAAAAAAACTAATTTCACAAGTATTAAGAAAGTTAGTTGAGTGCATTTAATTTTCTCAAATTCATAGAAAAATTGACTACTTTAGGAAACTTGTATTGGGAATGAAATAAAATTAGATGTTACAACCAATTTGTAGGGATATTTTAAGAATGGTTGTATTGAGAATAGAAAGTTTGTTAATTTTTGCTTATATTTAAGACAATTAATGTGATGTATTTTTTTCTTGTAAATGAGACTAGAGGGAGTACATCAATTACATCAATTTTTAAAATGTTTATATATATATATAGTAATTGGTTAGATTAGTCCCTGACTTTGTAAGCGTCGGTCGAGTTTGGTCCCTGATTTTATCGAAATAGCAATTTATTAGTCCCACAGATAGGAAAACACCAATCAAGTTAGTCCCTGTCATCACTATCGTAAGGATGTATTTGATTTAAAATGGGATAAAGACAGGGACGTATGTGAATTAAAATGCTATCTCAGGGACTAAAATGCTATTTCGATAAAGTCAGGGACTACTTGACCGATGCCTAGAAAGTCAGGGACCAATCTGATCAATTACTCTCTCTCTCTATATATATATATATATATATTTGTGTATATATATATATATCCATATTTCAATATAAATATATGTATATATTGATTTTTTTCCATAGTAATATAATGTATTTAAGAATAAAATATGAAAAATATATATTTAATAGTATTATTTATATTTTTTAAAAAAATATTATTAATATTAATATTAATTTTGTAATTATTACTTATTTAGTTATATTAATTATAATTCTTATTTATTTATTTATTATCAAGATGATGTAAAGTAAAAAGAGAGAAAAGATAAAAAAAAATGGACTTAACGTAGTTTTTAAGTTTTTTTTTGTCTCCTAGGTATCCACAGAGTTTTAAGTTGAGTCTTTTATTTTATATATAAAATTTAAGACTCTCCACCGAATTTTGAGGAATAGCATAATCTTATAAAAAATCCGATGTTAAAACTCTCTAATAAATTTTCTGTTGTAGATATTTATCATTATTTATGTAAATTTATGCAATATAAATTTCTTAACCCATGTCCTAAAAATTCAAAAACAAGTAGCAACAGTATGTTACTACAACGAACTAATCCCGTGTTCATTTTCCAAAATGAATTTCGAGATTAGTTCACATGTTGCTACCTACCGCTTACCTTATTTGCAACTCTTATCAGATTCACTCATTCTGCCGTTCACTTTCTCTTGTTTTTATATATCTATTTGTTTTGTTCCTCTGCTTCAATTAAATTTGAAGCCAAGAAACACCCCACATACATCATACACCTACTGATGTCGTCTACTTAACCCACCAACCGCAAGCGACGCCGCAGCTCCTCCATCCCTCACTACCCGCTACCACTATCATCCCTCCCCGCGATCTCGCCATAGAAGTCCTCTCTCGTCTTCCTGTGGAATCACTTCTTCGATTCATCTGCATATCCAAGCCCTTCAATTCCCTCATTTCAATCCCCGATTTCGTAAAACACAGCACTCGCCGTTCATCCACTAATCAATCCCTTCTCAATCTCCGCTTATCTACAACAAACGGGGAGGACGATTTTCCATTTCGTTTAACTGTCCCTCTCCCATCCCAACTCGTCCTTTCATCGTCATTACCACCATCACCACCACCACCACCACTTCCCCTTCATATTACATCTTTCAAGTTGCGTCCTCATGCCAAAGTCATCGGTTCTTGCAACGGTATTATTTGCTGGATTGATTCTAATGAATCTGATACCTATCTCCACTTTTTGAACCCATTCACTAGATCGAGTTGTAGATCCCGATGTTTTCTCCACCCTCCCTCTCAACCGCGTTTCAATATGTACAGCTTCGGACATGATCATGTTAGTGATACTTATAAGGCTGTTGTTATAAACTGTGACCCTCTGTTGGAAGAGGCGGTGTTGGTTAAGGTTTACAATGTAGGATCTTCGAGACCTTGGAGGAAGGTGCCGAGTTTTTCGTTTGTTCTTGGGAGGTCAGAGTATTTCCTCCAAACTTTTGGCGTGTTCGTGAGCAACACCCTTAATTGGCTGTGGGTTCGACGTGGATGTGATGCTGATTCTTGGGTGGTTTTATCTGTTGACATTGGGAAGGAGATGTGCCGGGAGGTTTTTTTGCCTGATGCTGTCTTTATAAATTCGTATAGTTTTCCTCAATTGGCGGTCCTTGGGGGTTGCCTTTGCATCGCTTATGACATGAATTTCGCTTAGTTTTTCGTGTGGCAAATGAAAGAGTACGGAGATTCAAAGTCTTGGGCTAAGTTGCGCAACATGTCTTATGGAGAAGTTGGGGTTGTTTTACATTTTAATGGTTATCCTAGACCATTCCTGATGCTGTAGAATGGTAAAGTGTTGTTGCAACATGGCAGAAATAGTGGTAGATTTGTGTTGTACAACCCAAGAGACAACTCATTCAAATGTTTTAGAGTTCCAATCGGTACTACATCGATTGAATGTATGACTCACATCGAGAGCCTGACATCACCCTGCCTAGCTCATCGTCATTTAAGATTTGGAGGTTTGTCTTGCCTTTATAGAACTTGTTAACATTGGTTTATTTATTTTTATGCTTGCCACTGTATTAGGCCTTTGGTTTTAAGTCTTATAATTGCCATTTTCTCTTAAAAATGCAAAACAATAAAAACAATTTACAATTGGGTGTTATAATAATAATTCATTGTTTTGGTTGCACTTTCACTAGAAAATGGCAATTGTAAGACTTAAAACCAAAGGCATGATACAGTGGCAAGCATAAAAATAAATACACCAATGTTAACAAGTTCTATAAAGGAAAGACAAACCTCCAAATCTTAAATGACGACGAGCTGGGCAGGGTGATGCCAGGCTCTCGATGTGAATCATACTTTCAATCGATGTAGTACCGATTGGAACTCTGAAACATTTGAATGAGTTGGCTCTTGGGTTATACAACACAAATCTACCAATATTTCTGCCATGTTGCAGTGACACTTCACCATTCTGCAACATGAGGAATGGTCTAGGATAACCATTAAAATGTAAAACAACCCCAACTTCTCCATAAGACATGTTCAGCAACTTAGCCCAAGACTTTGAATCTCAATACTCTTTCATTTGCCACATGAAAAACTAAGCGTAATTTATGTCATAAGCGACGCAAAGGCAACCCCCAAGGACCGCCAATTGAGGAAAACTATATGAATGTATAAAGACAGCATCAGGCAGGAAAACCTCCCTGCACATCTCCTTCCCAATGTCAACCGATAAAACCACCCAAGAATTAGCATCACATCCACGTCGAACCCACAGCCAATTAAGGGTGTTGCTCACGAACACGACAAAAGTTTGGCGGAAATACTCTAACCTCCCAGGAACAAACGAAAAACTCGAAACCTTCCTCCAAAGTCTCGAAGATCCTACATTGTAAACCTTAACCAACACCGCATCTTCCGATAGAGGGTCATAGTTTATAGCAGCAGCCTTATAAGTATCACTAACATGATCATGTCCGAAGTCATACTTATTGAAACGCGATTGAGAGGGAGGGTGGCGAAAACATCGGGATCTACAACTCGATCTAGTGAAGGGGTTCAAAAAGTGGAGATAGGTATCATATTCATTAGAATCAATCCAGCAAATAATACCGTTGCAATAATCGATGACTTTGGCATGAGGACGCAACTTGAAAGATGTAATATGAATGGGAAGTGGTGGTGGTGGTGGTGATGATGGTGGTAATGATGATGAAAGGTCGAGTTGGGATGTGAGAGGGACAGTTAAACGAAATGGAAAATAGTCCTCCCCGTTTGTCACTAATTAGCGGAGATTGGAAGGGATGAATCAGTGGATGAACGGCGAGTGTGGTGTTTTACGAAATCGGTTCTTGAATGATGGAATTGAAGGGCTTGGATACGCAGAAAAATCGAGAGAGGACTTCTATGGTGAGATTGTCTGGGAGAGATGATAGTTGTTAGACTACCGTCAAGTATACCGGGTCACAAGTAATAAAGAGTAAGTAAATTTTTATTTCTATTCTCTTCCTTTTCATTTATTTTTTTACTTTAATTTTTTTTACATGGAAGAGAAATAGAACTCATAACACTTGTCACCAATTTTTCTTTTCTTGAGTCATTCCTCTCAATTGCTCATTCAAAATTCCCAAGGTACTCACCAGAATAATACATTCAATGCAGGGTACTAAATGAAAAATCATAATATCTCAATAAGGCTCAAAAGTATTTCTTTTATTTGTCACATAAAACTATTGTGTTGTGTCAGAACACCTTGATATATTCTGGGCTGTATTCTTTTACACTTTTACTAATTCTTCACGCTTTGAGCTATGAAATATTAATTGACCAAGGCTTTTCCTAGTCACTCTAAGCATTTTTTTTAATAGGAGTCTCATGTTTGATACCTGGCCTCTGTTATATGATTTTCATTATTTTGAGAAAAAAGAAAAAAGTGAAAATTTTAAATTGAAAGTTGTAAATTAGTTAGTTGTAATTCAACAGTTGGTTTCAGACAGAGCTCTTGACTGAAAATTTCTATCTGTTTATCTTATTAGCCTTTTGTGGAAAGCTTGTCCAGTTGTCCCAAACATGGTGTACACAATCCTTTTATGGCACCAAAGAGATATGTGCAGATTGTCTTCCTTATTTCTTCTCCACTTTCTTTGTAGAAACATATGAAGATTTCTTTTTCTTTGGATGGATGATTACCATATAGGTCAAATAAATAAATAAATTTGGATGGAATCCTCATCCATATATATCTCTTTGTCGTATGTTGTAATGTGTGAGGGTAGGACTGTTTACCACGCGAGTTCTTTTGTTGAGCATGTCCTCATTGGTAAGCTATTCCCGGAGCCTTTGGCCCTTTTTTGTGGGATAGAAAATGACACAAAAATTTAGTTTCTTTCCTTTACATGAGGCAATCTTTAGATGGCCAGTTTTCTAATTGTGAATGGGAGTGATAGTCCTTTTCAAGTGTTTTTCCATATCTTCTTACTAATTAAAGGTTGGATTACATAATGGACCAAGAACCCAACTAGTTTCTGACACATATAGGACCCCTCACTTCTAAGAGGAGTAACTAAAATACATAGGACCCTAGTATTCTGAATTTGCCTTAGAATTTGAAAAATGATTTTTCTACTGAAATAAACCTGCATTTTTAATTAAATAATGGAAACAACATTGTCATTGATGTATTTTGATTCCTTAGGGTACATATGAATTCTTACATTCTTATTTTTGCCATAACTATGAGGTCTAAAGTAGAGTTTTGTTGAAAATCTCTTGCATATATCTTATGTATGGATATATATCTACTAAGGCAGCTCACATGCTATCGCTTCCTAAGGTACTCGAAACTAAAGAAAGATTTCCTTCTTCATTTCCTTTCTTTTCTCATCGTTACTTATTGTGAAGCATAAATTGTGATTTGCTGTAATCCTACTTTTTTGTTCTTTAATAGGAAACTTAATATATTCCATGTCCCTCAGGTTTCAGATTTCTTTACTAGGCTAATACAACGAGTTTCTCCAAAGAGTTACCAGCAGGCTTTTGGGGAATTTTACATGACTCTGAAATTTCTGGAAAAATTTTGCGGAGATCAAGTACATCAAAATCAGACATGTTGACGCTAAATGTGCGAAACCCCTAGTAGGATTATGTCATTCTTTAGTGCTAGTATGATTTCCTTAGTAATTGGTAGTTACCCTTCAGTGGTAGATATTGGTGAATTTCCTTTTGAATTCAATCATTATCTTACATGTTTTAATTAGTATGTCCATAAATGGGGATTTCCTTATCTCTACTTGTACCTTGAGTCTTGAAAAATAATGTTTGGGTTTCCTTTGAACCTAGTATCATATGATTAAACTACATGAGAGAATACATTTAATGTGCATTTAATGTTTTATCTTTACGCTGTTTTTTTTATGTTAAGGTGTCATGGTGATAAACGTCCTCTTCATCCTGAGTCTACTCTCAAACCAAAGAAAAGAAGGTTATACAAGCTGAATGTGTTCCTGAAACTCCATGCCCTCATTGCCCAGAACTTATGTGGAGATCATGCCTTGGACGAGACATCTGAGCAGAGAGAATGGTTTGCAAAAAGTTACCAAATTGTACACATCTATGCACTATGTGTCATTTTCATGTCTAAATTTGTTGCATATTTTATTTGTATTTAGATCCTAATATTATTTCTTTTAATGATGTAATTGTTTTATAGAAGTAATTTTATATTGTTTGTCTTTGTCAGTGCACATGGTTATGGTTATTGAGGACTTGAGGGAATTGGATACCGGAAAATGACAATTAATGAGAATATATAGAATATTCCAACGTTAATTTAGCCAGGGTTGTAGTTGTGGCTAATATATTTTTTTTTTTAAATTCATTTCTTATTTAGAGACGGTTTAAACCTGTGGCTAAATTACTAAAATTCGTAGCTGAATAACAGCTAGTGTAGGGTTAACCAATAATAAATCCTACCGCTACAGGATAAGCATGAGCTCTCTAGTACAGGATAAGGGTGAATAACTCATCCTTCTTATCCTCTAAGAGCCACTTCAGCCCTACTGGGTCGAACAGGCCCATAAGGCATCACAACACAAACTTCCCCTATAAGTATCGCCATGCTATAGGGGCTAAGGTATGTTCTCTCATCCCTACTCTCAAGAACTACGTGTGGCTTGATCCCCTTATCACTGGGGTACGTAGGACCGGGGTCACCCTCATCAGCTGCAACAACCACCAAAACACATCGTGGTGGATCTATTTCTCAGATCCACTACATTGGCGCCGTCTGTGGGAATCGGTAAACTTCGATTCCCATTCACATCCAACAAAAAAAAATGAAAAAAAAATAAAAAAGACGAAAAGATAAAAAACGAGTCTGATGATCATCATCTCCGGTACTGTGGCGGCGGGGATGGTTCGGTCTCGATCTCCATGGCTATTGCGGCAGGACGGTTTAGGTCATCTTCGCCACCGGTTCATGTCATCTTCTCCACCCCACCTCGACGCAGAGACGGTTTCATGGCTGCGAACCCTTCTGGTTTCTTCAACACCGGATTCGAACTCAGATTGGATTCATGGCTGCGAACCCTTCTGGTTTCTTCAACACCGGATTCGAACTCAGATCTGAGTTTTCGTGAATCGCAGCTACGTGAGCAACGTGAGCAGCCTTCGCAAGTCGCAAGTCGCGCCGCCCGAATTCGCCACAGCACCAAACCTCTCTTCCGCTCGTGGCACCGATCGAAAATAGCGCGATCTGGGTTTGCTCCCGCCGCCTTGCTCCTCCGTGCTTGCTACCGCTGCAAACATCGACGCCGTCACTGGCGAAGGCCCTCGTCGCGAGAAAGAAGAAGCCGCCACTTCTTGCCTCCTCCGGTGCGTGTCCCCCGCTACTCCAAGCTTACCGCCGCCGGTGTGCATAGCAGAACCCTCTCGCGAGTAACAGCAGCTGCTGCTACGTGAGGGTTCCCCAAGCCCTAACGGGCCAAGGGCCTCAGCAGGCCCTAAAAAAAAAAGAAAAGGGCCTCAACAGGCCCAAACAAAAAAAAAGGCCTCAGCAGGCCTAAACCAAAAAAAAAATAAAATAAAAGAAAAGGGCCTCAACAGGCCCAAACCAAAAAAAAAGGACTATCAACACTCATTCGGCCCAACTGGACAAATTCTTGACAAGGCATTCTTAGGGATATCAACAACTTTACGGACCCAACAGCAGCAAGCTACTCCTGCATCAGGGAAGCTATTTCATTTTAAATCAAATTCTTATGCATTCCAACGTTTTTATTTTTATTTGATTATATCTTATATTATCATCGGCTGATAATTCTTCTAATTTTTAATAATTGCACAAATATTTTATTGACTCACATGACTATTAGTTAACAGCTAAAATATTACAATTTTGCTAATTAAAGTCATTACATGTCTATTGTTATCTATTATTGTTGTTATAAACTTGAACGACAACCGCTAAATTATTTTCTATGCACATATGCGAGGTACATGGACAAATAATTATATTAATAGGCCCGAGCTGCTGAATAACCCATTTCGAGATCCCCATTAATGGACATAATTTTTTGCTCTATTTGGAATCTAGTGGTGATCGCGAGAACCCCCGCGCCGAGTTCTCCTCTTGAAGCTTGTGCTCCGAGCGAAGAGCGAGGACCCCCGCGCCGAGTTCCTCTCTTGAAGCTCGTGTTCCGAGCATAGAGAAAATCATATTTAAGGAAAACAGAGGTCAACCCTCAATGTTCAACAAAGTCCATTTGGAAAGGAATGACAGAAGACTTCAATCCAACATTCTTTAATCCGACATCCCTCAATCTGGCATTTCTCACCACACTGAATCAGGGAAGGAATTCTCATTCCTGTATTATTTTCCTATTTACATGGCATTTTACGTGATTACTTTACACACATGCTTATATTAATTTACCTGATGCAGTGCTTTGGACATGTGCTTTTAATGCTTATTCCTTATAATCTCATTACATGCCACTAATTATTTGATATTCTCTAATTATGATTTTTTGTATACATGCTGATACGTGGCATATTGTTAGCCAAATTTCTTTGCTGCTGATTGTTTTTAAATGTCTGTCTTTCCTGTCGTGATAGGATAATAATATTTTATATACATTGTCTTTCGAATGACATTAGGCAGTTTCCGACAATTGTGCATTGTCGTTTTTCATGAATAAACTTTCATCATTTGATTTGTTGTCATTACATGCTCTGACATATTGTTAAATGTCATTCATTACAATTATTGCGCGTGATATATTTATAATCATGCTTCTTTTCGTAGACAATCATCTATGTTTACGAGGTTATTAACCCCAATAATTGTCATTATTATGTTTATTACGTGTGATATTATTAAAATCATACTACCTCTATACCGATATTATACATCGTGTCTTTGCCAAATAATTGTTATTATCGTTATATAATTGTTATAAATTGTTAAATAACGACGATTACCAATTATTAATTTTGTTTACACATGCGAGGTACGATTATGATGGCTCATTTCTCTAAAAGGCCTATTTCGAGCTTCCGACCGCCAAAGATATCCTCAAATTAATCGGTGCTAGACTACTCAGTCACGATGGGCATCTAATATTACAGCGCCTTTAACAGGGTTCGGCAAAATCTCATGATGACATGGCTGTCTCCTCTATTACACATGCTTACTGTGACCATTTCAATTTATCATGACCTCAACGTCACTACTCGGATTCCCGCTTCAAATAACACGACCAAAGCCTACAACATCCTCGTACCCTCTGCCACGACACCCTTGCCTCTCACGGTCACTTAGAGCCAAAGACGATCGTTGTCAAGATCCCTCCTCGGGATCTCGGCCTTGCTCACACAAGTGCTACACAATGACTTGTCCATAACGGCATACAGGGTTTTTGGTAGGAAGAGGATGAAGAGTACTAGGCAACCGCCCATTCCAACAATAAAAGAGGAAACGCCTCACTGCCAAGAGGGTGTCGGGCATATCAACATTCAGAAATGGTCTAAACACGAGGACTGATAGGGAAGGATCTTTCTCATTACCCCATTAATATTATTTCAATTTTATGGTTTAACTGTCATATTCATTACTATTGAATCACTTACCACATGACATGTGTTATCTTAGATAATAATCGTAATTAACAGTGAATTAATTCATACTTTGCTAATTAATGTCATTACATATCATCTATTACTTGATATTCTAATCGTTATTTTTATACATCATAAAAAGGTACAAACATAACGATCAGATTTGCCGAGCATGATGACCTATGATTAATTCGAGTCCGAGTATGACGACCCAACTTAATTCAAGCCTTCACACCGGTTGCCGATCAATTTTTCCTTGGTTTGCGCACCATCGCGACCTTACCTATTTGGTAGAACGATCCGCAGTGCCAACATCCAGTGATCTAAGTCGGATCCCAGCATCTCCGAGGAACCACACTGCTAATTCCACACCCACAACTCGCAAATATTCAGCCTTCGCTCAGCGTTCGCCTACACAGATCTGAATCCGACAGTCTCTCAAAGAGGCTTGGATGAACACGATCTAATTGGCGGAAAACGACTATCACACCTTAAAGGACTTCTTAACTCGGCACAAGCCTCTTTAGGCTTTAGCGAGAAAGGGGGTTGGTTATGCAATGGAGTAAAGGTTTGTGTAACACCCCAAAATTTTAATCCCCGATTAATGAAATGTTAATTATAATTTAATTATAATTAATAGTTTTCAAATTAATCCTTGATTAAAATATGTGTGTATGTAATTAGCTTGCATGTGAGAAATTATTTAATAAATAATTTAAATGCCTAAAATGTATATTTTGCATATTAGTCCCTGGGTTGGGACCTAGAAGCAATTATAGGAAAGGTTTTGGAGGGAAAGTAAATAAAATAATTATTTTTCAAAATCTGGGTAAAACACTCGAGTATTTTCTGGAATACTCGAGTATTCTGGGTCAAACTGCACGAGTTAGTGCGTTTGGTGAGTCACAGCCAACGATTTCGTGATGGTGACACGAAATCACCACCATGCCAACGCTATAGGCGTCGTGTCGCCCCGCATGAGCTTTCCATTGGCCTATTTAAACGCATCATTGTCCCTTGGTCGAGAATTTTGATTAACTTGTTGAAGATTAGAAGAGTTAGGGTTTTCGAATTGTGTTCTTCGATTCTTCCTCTGTGAGCTGAGTTGAGTGATAATCTATACACCAATACAAAGCTCACATCATGAGCTTTGTATAGACACCAAAATTGTGAGGTTTGAGTGTGTGGATTGAGAGAATCGAAGTCTTGAAGTGGAGCTGTTCTTGCTTGAGTTGGTGTCTGGAGCTCACTGTGATCATCGATTCTGGTAAGCTCTTGAGTTCTTGAGTCTCAAACTCAATTCCTTTAGTTAGATGATGTTGCATAGAGCTTAGAAATCTAATTTTCCCCAATCTAATTCTCTGTTTCATGTACGAACCAATTCCATTTTGGTATGGTACTCAAAACTGTCATGCATGAGAAGTTCAAGTGGATTTCTGGGTTTGGAGAGCTTTCTTTTTATTTCTTTCTGTTGATTCACATCTGAGAGGTAAGGGGAAGTAATTATATTCACTAGATAGAGTTTGAAATCCATTAAATGTGTTAGAGAGCCACCAAGAGGCTCTAAGGGCTTAGATTCTATAGGAACTTTGGTTTGGAGACCAATCCATGCTCTAAATCCGTATTGAGCAAGTTTGTTATCATGCATGTGAACTTAAATGAGCTTTGTTTCATGAATATTATGCTTATTGTGTGATTTGAGGTATTGAGTTGTTAAAATGCCTTTTTATGCATAATCAATGATTTCTCTGTCAATTCTGTGTTTTGAATTGAAATAAGTGTTGTAACATGTTTGATTAATGATATGTTAACTCTGTGGATCCCTGAAATGGACTTAAATTGAGTAGAAATGAAAATGGCATGTTAAAACCAGTTTTCAATACTGTCAGCTGCGAAACACTCGAGTAAATGGCAAAGTACTCGAGTAAATCGTGTTCAAAATAAAGTAAATGTCATAAGAACACTCGAGTATTTTGTCTGGTACTCGAGTATCGGGCATGAACTGAGAATTGTTATAGGTCAAACACTCGAGTCATTCAAAGTCACTCGAGTATTCTGGAAAAGTCCAAGAACACTCGAGTAACTCATGAACTACTCGAGTAAATTGTTGAAATTCAAACCCAAATCCTCAGAAAGACATGAACACTCGAGTAAGCTTAAGAACACTCGAGTAATTTGGAAAATCTCCAGAACACTCGAGTATTCTGAACTTTACTCGAGTAAAATGCCCAGAATATGAAAACATCATTTTCAATTCTAACTTAATTAATTAAGGAATTATTAAGGATAATTCAAGGGATCAAAGACTTAGAGAAATTGATAAATACAAATAGATCGTTCGGTGACGATCCATTTTGAAAATTAAGCCTAGGTGGCAAGTAAAGTATTAATCAATTTCCCCTAAGTCTAAAATGCATTCATTCTGGAGTTTGGATGGTAGGACGTATTCATGTTTCGATAAACATGTGGAGGGCCTCTGGGAGTGCCAATACGCTTGCTTGATGACACGTCGATGACGTGGTCGGCTTTGTGGGTGCCGATATGGATATATCGTTTGGATGACGATCCGTTTTGATGACGGGATGTGCTCGGGTGGCATGGATACCAAGCTTGACGTGTACATTCTAGGTGAATGTACGAATTGTTGTATACCTAGAAATACAACGCACTGTGGAGTGCTGGGTTGTCAGGGATGGACGTCAGAGAGTGACATAGAAAATGTGGAGATAAGTTGAGAGTTAAAAATCATGCATCATGTCATTCACTTAATGCAATTGATATACCTGAATTAAGTGTGAGCATCCTATGTGCATCTGATACTTGCTAGATGCTAATTGTGATTGTTATTAATTGATGCATTATTATCTTTCATATGTTGCATGATTTATTCTCTATTGATTATGTGAGCAGAATTGCTTACCCCTATGCCCTTGTAGGTGATGTCTCGTTACATTGCTTGCATCGAGATCCGGCCACTTCCTAGTGGCGTATGGATCTATGAGGACCATCGCGCTGTGTATGAGGGGGGAGGTAGAGTTCACATTCTACCACCCTAATCCGCTGATGCGATTCCGTCCTCGTAGGTTTAGGATTCCCATTATATACACTATGCATGTACTCCCGTTTTATACTTATCATGGACCACCTCCCACGCGACCAGCTCGCTCTTACCATAGTTTTCATTTTCGACCTACCCGCTCTCACCCTTTTACTTCGAGAGTTGTCCGCGAGGAGACTCCCCCTTCTTATCCGAGGAGCCCCGTCAGGGTTTCACCATCACCTGACCCGGTACCCAGTGGTAGGGTACACTCTCCCTCGGATGAGATCGAGGAGGATCCGGTGGAGGACGAGAATGGGAGCGAGCCTGTCGTGCATTCTACTGGGAGTGACTGGAGGGACGATGATCCCTAGGTACGTGCATATGGTGTATGATGTGGACCCTTGGATCCGTGCTGTGGAGGAGATGTGCTGCTGCTGCTGTGATGATGATGCTACTACCTTATTACCTATGTTTTTGGGAGACTACTACTGCTACTACTACTGCATCTGATGTTGATGGATCTACGTGACTATCCCTGGGGTTGTATTTTGATTATGTATATATTGTACATATGTTTTACTCTAGGGTTATAGTATCATAGTGATGTAGATCTGTTTACATGGACTTGTTATATTTTTGGAACTTGGTGACTTATCTCATGGACTATGTATGTATGACTCTTTCGTATATATGAAAATCTATGTTTATATCATATCAGTTGCATAGTCCAGTAATTTCCGCTTACTCTTATTTAACTTATGAATGAACTCGGCTATAAGTATTAATTGACGGTATCAGTTTTATTGAACAAAGTATGGGTAGCTTCAATTGATTGTAAAATGTAAAGAAATTTCTAAAGAACGAATGTTATCCTGTTTGAGAAAAGGTTTTAGAAATCGCCGAACTCGATACAAGTGTTTTAAAGGATTTTAGAATTTATTCTCCAAGAGTTCCATTTGATGAATTGTGCACCCGCTTTAAAGAAAATTTTATTTACCATATTTTCTTAGCTCACAAGTCCATATATTATCCAATATAAAGCATAAATACTAGATTATATTTGGGTAATCCGGAAGGGTGTCACACTTAGTGGTATCAGAGCAAAAGTCAGATCCTGTAGTAGTAGAAGTGGTTCCAGAAAGGTAGCCATCAACATCAAGCAGGTATCTCCAACGCATTTACATTATTTGAATGTTATTGTATCGTTTGATTGAGGTTTGAATACCCTGACTTGTTTGTATCTTGTCTCTTTTGAGTACAAGACGCAACTGATTGTAGCATTAATAAGTTTAGGATAGAGCCGTAGTATAGGTGGTGTAATGGAAGTTTCTTTAGTTCAACATATGTGACCATAAGCCCATAGCGCAGGTCTAATATGGCAACTAGAAACCAAAATCACACCAACGCGATGTTGGAGCGAATCACCACGGTATTGGAAGCCATGCAAAGGCAGTCTCAGCAACCATCTCAACCGGCTAACCCGTCTCATCAGTGTAATATGGGAAACACCGAGGCAAAGACTTTGGCTGATTTTAGGAGCTGCAATCCGCCAAAGTTTGAAGGAGGATTTAAACCGGAAGAGGCCAACAAGTGGATTCATACTATGGACAAGATTTTGAGGACTTTGGAGTGTTCTGATGTTCAGAAGGTGGCATATGCAACCTATATGCTGGAAGATGAGGCTGAGAATTGGTGGAATCACACCATGCAACTTTTGCAATATGAAGGAAGGGAGATAAGTTGGGGAGTATTTATGGAGAAGTTTCTCCAGAAGTATTTTCCTGAGGATCTGAGAAGGAAGAAGGAGGTGGAGTTTCTGCAGTTGAAGCAAGGGAACATGAGTGTGGGCGAGTACGCGGCAAAGTTTGAAGAGCTGATGAAGTACTCTCCATACTACCAGAACAATCCAGACGAGAGGAGCAAGTGCATCAAGTTTGAAGGTGGACTGAAGCCAAAGTTGAAGTCAATTTTTAGCTATCAGCGGATTCAAAGTTTCCCTGCATTGGTGGATATGTGTAGGATGTATGAAGATGATACCCAGGCTGAGGAGGTGCAAGTTGTGGAAAAGAAGGACAATCAAGGATATGGACCACAGAGACGAAAGGGTTTCAATAATAGAGGCAAAGGTCCTTATGATCGTAGAGGGAAAGGCAAGGGTAAAGCTGGTAGTTCTGAAGGAAGAAACTATCGGAATGAAGCTCCATTCTGTGACAAGTGCAAGCGCAATCACTATGGTAGGGTATGTTGGGGGACAAGTGGTTGCTTCAATTGTGGAAAGCTGGGGCATTTTGCAAGAGATTGCAAGGAGCCAGCCAAGGCCAATTCAAGAGGAGTTGCAGATAGACCGGTGACTCAAGGAAGGGTCTTCACCCTTAGTGGTGTGGAAGCGAATCGATCTTCTGATCTGGTGCAAGGTAAATACTTGCTTAATGGTCAGCCTTGTTATGTTTTGTTTGACTCTGGTGCAACGCATTCATTTGTTTCATATGAATGTGTAAACCGTTTAGGCTTGATGATGTCTGAAATGCCTTATGTTTTGCAAATAGAAACCCCTACCAATGCTCCAGTAGTTGTTTCTAGAGCATGTCTTAACTGTTGTATAGAAGTGTTGGGACAAACCTCTAAAGTAGACTTGATCTGCTTACCCTTGACACAATTAGATGTGATCTTGGGGATGGACTGGTTAAGTCGGAACCAAGTGATCATTGATTGTGATAGAAAACTAGTAGCCTATAGAGACCCAAAACCATTGGGCTACATGTGTCTATTCAACTCAGAGGTGGAGGAGAGTGGTCCGAAGATGGAAGAGATTCCTGTTGTTCGAGAGTTTCCAGAAGTGTTTGCTGATGAGATTCCTGGTCTGCCACCAAGAAGAGAGATTGAATTTGGTATCGACCTAATTCCCGGAGCTGGTCCCATTTCTATTGCTCCTTATAGAATGGCACCACCGGAAATGGCAGAGATGAAGAAGCAGATTGAGGAATTGCTGCAGAAACAGATGATCCGACCAAGCGTCTCACCTTGGGGTGCTCCTGTCCTATTCGTTAAGAAAAAGGATGGTAGCATGAGGATGTGTATAGACTATCGGCAGCTGAATAAGGTCACCATCAAGAACAAGTATCCGTTGCCATGGATAGATGACCTTATGGATCAAGTACGTGGGGCATCAGTATTTTCCAAGATTGATTTGAGGTCGGGGTACCATCAGATCAGGATTAGAGAGGAGGATATCTCTAAGACTGCATTCCGATCTCGATACGGACATTATGAGTATGTCGTAATGCCATTCGGATTGACTAATGCACCAGCTATCTTCATGGACTACATGAATCGAATCTTTAGACCTCATCTAGATTCATTCGTGGTTGTGTTCATTGACGATATTCTGATCTACTCTAAGAGCCCCGAAGAGCATGCTGAACATTTGAGGGTAGTGTTAAGCATCTTAAAGGAGAAGCAGCTGTATGCCAAACTTACGAAGTGTGAGTTCTGGCTAAAGGAGGTTAAGTTTTTAGGGCATGTGATTTCAGATAAAGGGATTGCGGTTGATCCGACGAAGGTAGATTCGGTTTTGCAATGGGAGCAACCGAAGTCGGTCACGGAGGTTAGAAGTTTTCGCGGATTGGCTGGGTATTATAGAAGGTTTATCGAGGGTTTCTCGAAGTTCGCACTGCCTCTGACGAAGTTGACTCAGAAAGATCAACCATTCCTGTGGGACGAAAAGTGTGAAAAGAGTTTTCGGGAGTTGAAGGAAAGGTTGACATCGTCTCCCGTATTAGTGTTGCCCGATACACAGAAGAGTTTCGATGTGTATTGTGACGCGTCGAAACAAGGTCTTGGGTGTGTCTTGATGCAAGATGGGCAAGTTGTCGCTTATGCCTCGAGACAGTTAAAGGTTCATGAGATGAACTATCCAACCCATGACCTGGAGTTAGCAGCTGTGGTGTTTGCCTTAAAGATTTGGAGGCACTATCTCTATGGCACTACGTTCCGGGTGTTTAGTGACCATAAGAGTTTAAAGTACCTCTTTGATCAAAAGGAGTTGAATATGAGGCAACGCAGATGGATGGAGTTTTTGAAGGATTATGAGTTTGAGCTCCATTACCATCCTGGGAAGGCTAACGTTGTGGCGGACGCATTAAGTAGAAAGACAATGCATATCAGTGCAATGATGGTTAGAGAAGCTGCACTGATAGAGGAGTTTCGGGATTTAAGTTTGACGATGCAAGTGGAGCCGACGAGTATCAAGTTGGGGATGCTACAGGTTGCTAACGAATTCCTGCAAAGGATTCGAGAATTGCAACACAAGGATGGGAAACTCATGGAAAAGAGGAAGTTGATGCAAGAAGGTAAGGAGTTGGAATTTCAAGAAGGGAAGGATGAAATCCTTCGCTTTAAAACGAGGATTTGTGTGCCTGATGATTTGGAAGTAAGAAGGATGATTTTGGATGAAGCGCATAAGAGTAAGATGAGCATGCATCCGGGAGCTACTAAAATGTACCAGGACTTAAAGAAATTATTTTGGTGGCCGGGGCTGAAGAAGGATGTAGCTGAGTATGTGGCGTGCTGTTTGGTGTGTCAAAAGGTGAAGGTAGAACACCAAAGGCCAGGAGGAGAGTTGCTTTCTTTAGAAGTTCCCGTATGGAAGTGGGATAGCATCTCGATGGATTTCGTGTCGGGACTGCCAAGGACGTCTACTAGTCATGATGCAATCTGGGTGATCGTGGATCGATTGACCAAGTCAGCGCATTTCATTCCCGTGAATATGCGCTACTCATTGGAAAAGCTCACTCAATTGTACATCAAGGAAGTTGTTCGTCTGCACGGAGTACCATCAAGCATTGTGTCTGATCGCGATCCGAGGTTTACATCAAAGTTTTGGGAAGATCTGCATAGATCCTTGGGTTCAAGATTGAAGCTAAGTTCTGCATATCACCCTCAGACTGATGGTCAAACGGAGAGGACTATTCAGTCATTGGAAGATATTCTGCAAGCTTGTGCACTGGAAGAACAAGGGAATTGGGAACAAATGTTGCCGCTCGTGGAATTCACTTACAACAATAGTTACCACACGAGCATTGGAATGGCACCATTTGAAGCTCTGTATGGAAGGAAATGTCAGACGCCGTTATGCTGGTTTCAAGTGGGGGAGAATTCTCTGGTTGGGCCAGATTTTGTGCAAGAGACCACGGAGCAGATCAAGATGATTCAAGCAAAGATGAAGACGGCTCAGAGTAGGCAGAAAAGCTATGCTGATAGGAGAAGGAAACCTTTAGAGTTTGTCGAAGGAGACCATGTGTTCATTAGGATTGTACCAACCAAAGGTGTTAGTAGAGCCTTGAAAACCCAGAAATTATCACCTAAGTTCATTGGTCCCTACCAAATTCTCAAAAGAATCGGCCCAGTAGCTTATCAGTTAGCCCTGCCTCCATCATTAGCTAACCTCCACAATGTGTTCCATGTGTCTCAGTTGAAGAAATATGTCCATGACCCCACCATTGTCCTTAGAATCCAACCGGATAACTTAGGAGTTCATAAGAACCTAACCTTCAAAGCTGTGCCAGTTCGCATCGAAGATCGAAGAATCAAGCAGCTGAGAGGGAAGGATATTCATCTGGTCAAAATTGTCTGGGTTTGTGGAGATGTAATAGAAGCATCTTGGGAATTAGAGGATAAGATGCGTCAGGATTATCCTGACTTGTTTGTATGAGTTGAATTTCGGGGACGAAATTCCTTGTAAGTGGGGGAGTAGTGTAACACCCCAAAATTTTAATCCCCGATTAATGAAATGTTAATTATAATTTAATTATAATTAATAGTTTTCAAATTAATCCTTGATTAAAATATGTGTGTATGTAATTAGCTTGCATGTGAGAAATTATTTAATAAATAATTTAAATGCCTAAAATGTATATTTTGCATATTAGTCCCTGGGTTGGGACCTAGAAGCAATTATAGGAAAGGTTTTGGAGGGAAAGTAAATAAAATAATTATTTTTCAAAATCTGGGTAAAACACTCAAGTATTTTCTGGAATACTCGAGTATTCTGGGTCAAACTGCACGAGTTAGTGCGTTTGGTGAGTCACAGCCAACGATTTCGTGATGGTGACACGAAATCACCACCATGCCAACGCTATAGGCGTCGTGTCGCCCCGCATGAGCTTTCCATTGGCCTATTTAAACGCATCATTGTCCCTTGGTCGAGAATTTTGATTAACTTGTTGAAGATTAGAAGAGTTAGGGTTTTCGAATTTTGTTCTTCGATTCTTCTTCTGTGAGCTGAGTTGAGTGATAATCTATACACCAATACAAAGCTCACATCACGAGCTTTGTATAGACACCAAAATTGTGAGGTTTGAGTGTGTGGATTGAGAGAATCGAAGTCTTGAAGTGGAGCTGTTCTTGCTTGAGTTGGTGTCTGGAGCTCACTGTGATCATCGATTCTGGTAAGCTCTTGAGTTCTTGAGTCTCAAACTCAATTCCTTTAGTTAGATGATGTTGCATAGAGCTTAGAAATATAATTTTCCCCAATCTAATTCTCTGTTTCATGTACGAACCAATTCCATTTTGGTATGGTACTCAAAACTGTCATGCATGAGAAGTTCAAGTGGATTTCTGGGTTTGGAGAGCTTTCTTTGGATTTCTTTCTGTTGATTCACATCTGAGAGGTAAGGGGAAGTAATTATATTCACTAGATAGAGTTTGAAATCCATTAAATGTGTTAGAGAGCCACCAAGAGGCTCTAAGGGCTTAGATTCTATAGGAACTTTGGTTTGGAGACCAATCCATGCTCTAAATCCGTATTGAGCAAGTTTGTTATCATGCATGTGAACTTAAATGAGCTTTGTTTCATGAATATTATGCTTATTGTGTGATTTGAGGTATTGAGTTGTTAAAATGCCTTTTTATGCATAATCAATGATTTCTCTGTCAATTCTGTGTTTTGAATTGAAATAAGTGTTGTAACATGTTTGATTAATGATATGTTAACTCTGTGGATCCCTGAAATGGACTTAAATTGAGTAGAAATGAAAATGGCATGTTAAAACCAGTTTTCAATACTGTCAGCTGCGAAACACTCGAGTAAATGGCAAAGTACTCGAGTAAATCGTGTTCAAAATAAAGTAAATGTCATAAGAACACTCGAGTATTTTGTCTGGTACTCGAGTATCGGGCATGAACTGAGAATTGTTATAGGTCAAACACTCGAGTCATTCAAAGTCACTCGAGTATTCTGGAAAAGTCCAAGAACACTCGAGTAACTCATGAACTACTCGAGTAAATTGTTGAAATTCAAACCCAAATCCTCAGAAAGACATGAACACTCGAGTAAGCTTAAGAACACTCGAGTAATCTGGAAAATCTCCAGAACACTCGAGTATTCTGAACTTTACTCGAGTAAAATGCCCAGAATATGAAAACATCATTTTCAATTCTAACTTAATTAATTAAGGAATTATTAAGGATAATTCAAGGGATCAAAGACTTAGAGAAATTGATAAATACAAATAGATCGTTCGGTGACGATCCATTTTGAAAATTAAGCCTAGGTGGCAAGTAAAGTATTAATCAATTTCCCCTAAGTCTAAAATGCATTCATTCTGGAGTTTGGATGGTAGGACGTATTCATGTTTCGATAAACATGTGGAGGGCCTCTGGGAGTGCCAATACGCTTGCTTGATGACACGTCGATGACGTGGTCGGCTTTGTGGGTGCCGATATGGATATATCGTTTGGATGACGATCCGTTTGGATGACGGGATGTGCTCGGGTGGCATGGATACCAAGCTTGACGTGTACATTCTAGGTGAATGTACGAATTGTTGTATACCTAGGAATACAACGCACTGTGGAGTGCTGGGTTGTCAGGGATGGACGTCAGAGAGTGACATAGAAAATGTGGAGATAAGTTGAGAGTTAAAATCATGCATCATGTCATTCACTTAATGCAATTGATATACCTGAATTAAGTGTGAGCATCCTATGTGCATCTGATACTTCCTAGATGCTAATTGTGATTGTTATTAATTGATGCATTATTATCTTTCATATGTTGCATGATTTATTCTCTATTGATTATGTGAGTAGAATTGCTTACCCCTATGCCCTTGTAGGTGATGTCTCGTTACATTGCTTGCATCGAGATCCGGCCACTTCCTAGTGGCGTATGGATCTATGAGGAGCATCGCGCGGTGTATGAGGGGGGAGGTAGAGTTCACATTCTACCACCCTAATCCGCTGATGCGATTCCGTCCTCGTAGGTTTAGGATTCCCATTATATACACTATGCATGTACCCCCGTTTTATACTTATCATGGACCACCTCCCACGCGACCAGCTCGCTCTTACCATAGTTTTCATTTTCGACCTACCCGCTCTCACCCTTTTACTTTGAGAGTTGTCCGCGAGGAGACTCCCCCTTCTTATCCGAGGAGCCCCGTCAGGGTTTCACCATCACCTGACCCGGTACCCAGTGGTAGGGTACACTCTCCCTCGGATGAGATCGAGGAGGATCCGGTGGAGGACGAGAATGGGAGCGAGCCTGTCGTGCTTTCTACTGGGAGTGACTGGAGGGACGATGATCCCTAGGTACGTGCATATGGTGTATGATGTGGACCCTTGGATCCGTGCTGTGGAGGAGATGTGCTGCTGCTGCTGTGATGATGATGCTACTACCTTATTACCTATGTTTTTGGGAGACTACTACTGCTACTACTACTGCATCTGATGCTGATGGATCTACGTGACTATCCCTGGGGTTGTATTTTGATTATGTATATATTGTACATATGTTTTACTCTAGGGTTATAGTATCATAGTGATGTAGATCTGTTTACATGGACTTGTTATATTTTTGGAACTTGGTGACTTATCTCATGGACTATGTATGTATGACTCTTTCGTATATATGAAAATCTATGTTTATATCATATCAGTTGCATAGTCCAGTAATTTCTGCTTACTCTGATTTAACTTATGAATGAACTCGGCTATAAGTATTAATTTGACGGTATCAGTTTTATTGAACAAAGTATGGGTAGCTTCAATTGATTGTAAAATGTAAAGAAATTTCTAAAGAACGAATGTTATCCTGTTTGAGAAAAGGTTTTAGAAATCGCCGAACTCGATACAAGTGTTTTAAAGGATTTTAGAATTTATTCTCCAAGAGTTCCATTTGATGAATTGTGCACCCGCTTTAAAGAAAATTTTATTTACCATATTTTCTTAGCTCACAAGTCCATATATTATCCAATATAAAGCATAAATACTAGATTATATTTGGGTAATCCGGAAGGGTGTCACAGTTTGCTTCAAATTTATTATTATGATCGATCAGCTTGCCTTCGCCCTAATTACTCGGATTCAAGAGGGGTTCAACAATTGAAGTTGACTAAACAGTTACGACAAGGGAAACAGTCGTCCTTGGCTTCTCTACCTGTTCTTGCTTCCTCGGCTTCATTCTTTCCCTCCTCGGCATCCTCGGCCGCTTCATCATCTCTTTGTTATTATGATAATCTATCAGCTTGGCTTCTCTACCTGTTCTTGCTTCCTCGGCTTCATTCTTTCCCTCCTCGGCATCCTCGGCCGCTTCATCATCTCTTTGTTATTATGATAATCTATCAGCTTGCCTTCTCTACCTGTTCTTGCTTCCTCGGCTTCATTCTTTCCCTTCTCGACATCCTCGCCCGCTTCATCAGCTCGATAAACTTTCGATGACTTCCACTCGAGTGACCGTATTCGGCCATGAAGCTTACTGCTCGGCGGGTAGAATGGACTCCGACTCTTTAAAATAATCCGAGAAGAACTATAAAGCCCTGAGCAGCAGATGCTCCGGTTATATTTGGGTGCCTTCGCACCACATCTTTAGAACCTCTCACCGAGCTTTCGGACCTATACCGAGTCCGAGGCCCACTTTGATCCCGAGCGTTTCACAGACCTTATGAACTCGACACAAGCCTTTTCAGGCTTTACCGAGTAGGGGACTAGCATGTGATGAGGCGTATACATCGTGACATTGGCCGACCTTGAATACTGGTATTATGTGATGCATAAGTTACTCATGATCAAATGTCGTGCCAAAGAGGACCACCACATCCCATGAGGCACCAAATTGATCATTTACCGTCCTCATTAAGGACATATGTTAAACTCACTCACTTCGGATCATGTTCTTACGCACTTGCCCATGATCTCGGTTAGCCGGCCAGATCGGCGAGGCTACAAGTGAAAACGAGGATTGCGACCCGATAGCTTGGCTTAGCCTCTCGGCTCAAAGCCTCTCGGCTCATATCTGGCCCAATACATCGCGGATCGAGGAATACACCTCGGCTAAGGTTGTCATTCCGACAAGCAATCCCTCGTAAACGTTACGGTCCAATTGGTGATAATCTTGGCACACTTCGAACTTCAAATAACAGTTTGAGTCGTGCCAGCATACATTGGCACAAGCCTTTCGGCTTTCACCATGGCAAGCGCATAAAAGGATGTCTCCTTAAAAATGACGTGACTTTTAAAACAATAGTCCAATTCGACTTTGACTACACTCATAACTTCATCACCCTCATCTCGGAGCACCCCCAAATCCATTCTGGAACTCCCCCCGCGGGAACTCGGTTCGAGATGTTCCTCACCGAGCTTGCACACGGTTCGAGATGAGCCTCACCGAGCTTGTACTCGGTTCGAGATGTTCCTCACCGAGCTTGCACTCGGTTCGAGATGAGCCTCACGGAGCTTGTACTCGGTTCGAGATGAGCCTCGCCGAGCCTGTGGCGGATCCCCCCGTGGGCACTCGGTTCGAGATGTTCCTCACCGAGCTTGTACTCGGTTCGAGATGTTCCTCACCGAGCTTGCACTCGGTTCGAGATGAGCCTCACCGAGCTTGTACTCGGTTCGAGATGTTCCTCACCGAGCTTGTACTCGGTTCGAGATGAGCCTCACCGAGCTTGTGGCGGATCCCCCCGCGGGAACTCGGTTCGAGATCGGGGTACTCGTTCAGTTTCATCATCCGAGCACAAAAGAGCACTATCAACCATCCGCAACACTCTTCCGAGCGGAAGACTACGCCTGCAAACAATGTTTTATGTTACCACCAACTCTCAGAAGCTCAGCACAGGCTCTTCGAGCCTATACGAGCTTGGGGGGCTTGTAGGGTTAACCAATAATAAATCCTACCGCTACAGGATAAGCATGAGCTCTCTAGTACAGGATAAGGGTGAATAACTCATCCTTCTTATCCTCTAAGAGCCATGTCAGCCCTACTGGGCCGAACAGGCCCATAAGGCATCACAACACAAACTTCCCCTATAAGTATCGCCATGCTATAGGGGCTAAGGTATGTTCTCTCATCCCTACTCTCAAGAACTACGTGTGGCTTGATCCCCTTATCACTGGGGTACGTAGGACCGGGGCCACCCTCGTCAGCTGCAACAACCACCAAAACACATCGTGGTGGATCTATTTCTCAGATCCACTACAGCTAGACAACGTCAAATGCTCCTCTTTCAGTAGACGTTCAATAGCGATTTGTCAAGGAAGTGCTGTCAAATGCTCCTCGTTCAGGGGCGTTCAACAACACTTCAGAAGTGCTGTCTTTCTTTGGTCATGTTTTAACTGCACGCAAATTAACAGCACTTCTCAAATGCTGTTGAAAGCCTAAAAGAAATGCTGTTGATTTTCTTAGATCAAGTGTTTCCATGTATCACAAAGAACGATCACAAAGTCTTATGTCAAGAATAATCATTTACCGTTACACCAAGACACAAACCAACACAAAAATATGGGGAAACATTTCAAGTCTAAAAAAAAACTATTTTTATTTTGTCTCCTCCCCCCAACTTAGAGGTTGGCTTGTCCTCAAGCAAACTAATCTAGCCTAAACTACAAAAAAAAATTAAAAACTAGAAAGGGTCCAGAATCACTTCCCTATCACATCTGTTTCACAATTACCACCAAGGGAGGTTGATGTTCCCTCAAACTTATGTACCTGTAGGTCAAAGGACTAGGTGCATGCCTGTCACATTAGCACCTCTCAGGGGGATATCATCAATTCCACTCACTACAATGTATAATACATATATAACATATGCAATAATTAAGCAAAATTAGAAAAATCATAATGTTTACATCTACGAATAAAGAAAAGAAAAACCCTAGAAATGAACTGTTCTTACATCATAATGTTTACATCAAAGAGAAAAATAAAATAACAAAGTCTGATAGAAAAGAGGTCTGAAATACATGGTCCCAAATACAATATCTAGAAAATCAGAAATACTCATCAATCACTTTAACCCAATCTACCCAATGGTTCTGCTGCAAACACTCTCTAACCTCCTCAATCTCTCTCACAGCTATTACCTGTCTACCCAAATTCCCTTCGGACATATAAAGCATGGAGGTCTCGGGCACAATACCTCTCTTGGTCATCTTTTTATCATAAAAATTAGAGGATTTTGAATGTTCAAAGGTTTTACCCTTTCCTAGAAGTGCTACCTACAACTACCCTATTCCCATTAGGCATTGTGGTTCTCTCAGACAATTGATCGAACACTTGGTGGGCACTAAAAATTCAACAAAACCTAACACCCAAGGACTAATTCTCACTCCCCCAAACAAACCTAAACTAGTCCAGAGTACAATAGAGAAGAGAGATTGAGTGTTCTTACCCCTTAAACCAAGCAAAATTCGTGCTCTTTCACACCCTAGAGAGAAAAACCGAATGGAGTGGGAGAGAGGGAAAACCAACTTGCATGCACAATGTAGCACTACTAGAGAGAGAGAAACAATTAGAACTTGAAGAAATTGAGAGAAATTGAGAGATTGGGGGAAGAATTTGAGAAGAAATTGATGAATTCATGATTTGGGGTTTTAGGGATTTGGTTGGGGAAGAAGGGAAGTAGGAAAGAATGAAAAGAATGGGAGAAGACCCCCCTAGGCATGGCTATTAACGAGCCACGCGAGCCTAGGCGCGCCCCCACTTGCGCCTAGGCGCGCCCCCACCTGTGAGAGCCCCCAATTGTTTTCCATTTTTTAGCAATTCAACCCCCCTTCTGGACCATTCGACCCCCTCCACGCCTGGGCGTAGGGTTGCCGCGCCTGGGCGTAGGGTTGCCACGCCTGGGCGTGGACATCAGACTTGCATTTTAAATTTCTCTCTCTTTTTTTTATATAATAGAAAAGGGAAACTAAAAACTCACCAAAAATCATTCACACAAAATAAAAATAATAACTACCTCAAAACTAAAGAAACTACTTCAAATATTGGGTTGCCTCCTTGTAGCGCTTGTTTAACGTCCCGAGCCTGACGTCTGTCCTTTATTCAAGGATCATGGGGCTGCCAACTACCCCCACAAGGTAGAAACCTTGCTCTCAACATCATCATCATCACCCTTTTCAACCTGAACACTCATTAATGGGGAAAAGGACTCTACAGTGAGTGGGGGGTTTTTCAAAAATTTTAATTATACTCTGCTCCCCTTCACACACAAAATTACCTCTCCCCTAGGCACAAATATTACAACTCCAGCTGTGACCAAAAATGGTCTCCCAAAAATTAGAGGAATATGATCATCCTCCTCAATATCAAGCACCATAAATCAACTGGTAGAAAAAAATCATGCACCTTGACCAACACATCCTCCACCAAACCATAGGGACGGAGAACAGACTTATCAGCTGACTGAAGCATAGCCTCTATAGGCTTAGCCTCCCCAATACCCAGATCATGGAATAAAGACAAAGGCATAATATTAACACTAGCTCCTATGTCACAGAGAGCCTTACCTTGATAATCCTTGCCTATGTTGAATGAAAGATTATAGCTTCTATTGGGTCCTTCATTTTATTTGGCAGCTTCTTCTGAAGAATGGTGCTGCACTCCTGAGTTAGCATCACAGTATCCTTCACTGGCATCTTCCTATTCTTTGTAAGCATGTCCTTCATGAACCGAGCATAAGCTGACATTTGTTCAAGAGCTTCAGCAAACGGAATGTTTATCTGAAGCTTCTTAAATACCTCCATGAACCTTGATAACTACTTCTTGTCTTCTTCCTTCTTATGCCTTTGATAAAAAGGCACCTTGGTTGGTGCTAGTTGTGCTTGGGCCTTAGCCTGGTTCGTAGGTGAATCGTGCTTCTTGTTCTCCTCAGATGTGTCCTTGTCAATTGGCTTCTTCAACTCCCGCTTCTTTCCATCTTCAGCTCCAGTACTCTTCATCTTCGGCTCCTCACATGATTTGCCTCCACGAAGAGTTATGGATTTTCATATCTCCTTTGGATTGGTGATAGTGTCACCAGGAAAAGTTCCTGGCAGTCTGTCTGATATTTTCTTTGAAATCTGTCTCACTTGCACCTCCAAATTTCTGATGCTAGCCCTTTGGTTGGCGAAACTCGCCCTTATCTCATCTATGAAGTTGTTTGTTGCAATAGCCAATTTATCCAATGCTATCTCCCAATTTTGTTTCTGTGGCTGAGATAGATTTAGAGCCGGACTATTCCATGAAAAATTCCGGTGCTTTCTATAACCCGAATTAAAGGTGTTGGAAAATAGATTGTTCATTGGTTGACCTCTGATTTGGGTCTAACATATGATGTTTTAGAGCTTAATTTGACTCCCTTTTGCTTAGTTTTGGTTTGTTTCTTAAGTATTTTAGGTAGATTTTGTTTAGTTTTTAATTAAGTTAGGTAATTTAGAATCCTTTGAACTTTTTCATCCGTTTTGGGTATGTTTAAGGTACTTTTGGAGCTTAAATGAAGAAAATAAATATGGCACATCAAAGAGGATGAAAAGATCTTGAAAATGGCGCAAGAACGGAGCGAAACGGAGCAGGATCAGGTCCCTCGCGCCCAGGCGCACAGATCCGCGCGCCCAGGCGCGCTCACCGCGGTAAAATGATAGTGTTCGGTATTTTGGCCATAACTTGAGCTACACTTATTCAAATGAGGCGATCTTTGTATCATTTTAAAGCTAAGGAAACGATCTATAACTTTGACAGAAATAGGCTTGCTCAAATTCGTCAACCTTTGGTGTCAAAATCAGGACCGAAGTTGCGTGTCAGACATGAGAAGGCCCAATTGGCCAATTTCTGATCAGTTTTGAAGGATTTTGATAAGATTAGGATTTTATCTACTTATTTATGTTTTTAGGATAAGTTTAGGAGGAGATTAGAGAGCGATAATCAGTTATCATTAGAAATCAGAAATCATTGAGGGAGACTACATTCTCTGGAGAGCTTTCGCAGGAGGAATCCATTGAAGGCTGAAGATTCAGATCAACGATTGTTGTAATTTAGGAATGAAATACTTCTATTCTTATTTGTTCTTCTTCTCTATGATGTGTAACTAAACCCTCTTGTGTTAGGAACATTTGGATTTGATTATGTAGTTTATTTATATGAATTAATGTTTTTCCGTTCCAAAATCATATGTTTGATTGTGTTTTATTTCCAATTCATAAATCTAGCTAATTTATGTCTTTTTTTGGATCTCTAATTCTTCAATTGAGAGCTTAGGAATTAGAATAGGCCATGCCTTCAAACAATATAGTTATTCAACAAGTAGGGATACAATTGGGTAATTATATAACATGATTAATTCCCTATTTTTAATTAAGATTATTCAATAGTTTAATCTCTTAAGGAATTAAGGATTATCTAATTGAATAAGAAACGGTAATTATACAAGAGGGATCTAATAGTTACCAATTTAGGAATTCGTTCATGATTTAGGGAAAAACATTGATTTATGATAAATAAACGAAATAATTAATGAAACTAGTTCCTAACCACCATTCATCCATAAATTAGTTGTTTTTATATATTTTCCAACAGCAAAATACTCTTCTAATTAATATATTTAAATCTGAATTTTAATAGATTTTACTCTTAATTATTCTTAGGTAGAAATAAGTTAAATAATTCTTGGTCCCTGTGGGAACGATATCTGGTCTTAACCGACTATATTACTATCCGATCTAGTATACTTGCTAGAGAGTGATCAAGTTTTTGGCGCCGTTGCCGGGGACTAGAATTCATTTAATTTTTTTGGCACTAAGAAATAATTTTGAGTGAAATCTATTTTTGGGACTGCATTGAAATGTATAATAATGCCTTGTAAAGAGTTAAAATTTTTTGATTTTGTTTTGGCTTCATCCCCTCTTACTTATGATGCAAATACCCCTATTAATGAGATTGAAAAATTATATAGGAAATCTTTCATAGAATAGTTGGTACAAGAGTGGCCATTTAAGGAAGACTTAAGTACTAACCTCTGAAAATTTTGAAGAAGAAAAAGAAATTGAGGTGCATCATGAGAAAGAAGAGGTGAAACAAAACAAAATAGATGTGGATAGAATAATAGTAGAAAAATTTGACTCATCCTTGCATGCTGAAATTCTGAACTTAAAAATTGTGTTAAATCCCTTGCATGTGTGGATGATTCAAAATTTTTCAATTATGTTCGACCCTTGAGTTTGCATGATGTTTTTCCAAAACATCAATACAAGTTATTATTGTACAAAGGGATGAATAAAGATCCTAATAATCTTGTTTTCCTTATTCATGAAATTAACACCTTCATGAATGGGGAAAAGGGAAAATTTTCTAAGATGATGCATGATGTAAGGAATGTACCTTTTGACCCTGGTGGGATTAAATTTACTTTTAAAATTTCCTTACTTCATCATCATCCCCGCTCATTCCCATGGGACGTGGGAGTAACTTGTTATTCCTATATCACATGGGAGTTTAGCCATAGAATTTGGGATCCTGGTGGATTCGTTGTAAATATGTAGTAGTGTAGGTTTTGTTTTTTTTTAGTTAGTGAATAAGGAGTTGAAATTTCCTATAAGTAACTACTAATGAGGTGCTTTCTAGCACTACTTTTAGTTGTTCATGTGACACAGGTAAAGGTAAGTGTCGTGTCCTTAACCAAGATCAACCTTAAAGCTATGGAAGAGCCTTGAAGAATGATCCCAGCTAAGATATTAATATAGGACTTTTTAGGATTTCTGAATATCCAGTTGGGATAACCAGGTTCTCCCTAGTCAACAATGCGTGTGCTAGTGTCAACTTAGGGATGAGAAGACGTACCTTAGCCCCTATAGCATGGTGGTTCTTATAGGGGATTACCTGTGTGTTGTGGGCCGTTCTGATGAGCCTTCAGTAGGTAGAATTCAAGTAGGATTTGTAGAGGTTATGATAAGATCATATCCATAAATCCTGTATGTGATAAACCTTATCCAATGTTGTTTTATCTAACCAAGAGTCGTGGGAATCTAGGAGTAGTTACGGTTTGATGAGGCTGTAAACGATAAGGATCAGATTGAAAGTCCTGTGCTCGGTGTTAACCTCATCGGTACGTGACCTACATGTAGAAACCCAGTTTGCTCGGTGTAAGTATCCGATCGCTGGCCCTGTATCAGTATCATACTAGTAAGGGTAATGAGGCTTTCGGTCGGTCGACGCTCGGTCTACTATAAGTCCACTACAGTAAGTTTGGGGGAGTTCCTCCATATGCATCAATAGAAAAAGTTTTGCTACAAAGGTAAGTTTCCTAACTCCATTTATTAGTGAGTGAATAGTAGTTTTTAGGAAATTAGTGTAGGCTATTTTTTTTATTTTCTGAATTTAAAAAAAAAAGCTTCAGGTACAGACCTGGCGCGCCTGGGCGCGCAACTCTGCACGCCTGGGCGCGCGCTGGGCGAAAATGCCCAAAAGTTTGGGGATTGTTATTCTTTGATATATTTTGTGTCTTTTTCCCCATCACAGCCAGTCCCTGTACCTGTGCAACAAAAATATGTAATTGTTTTCTAGGATTTTTTTTAGTTTTATTGATTGGATATTTATTTGGATTATTTGTTATTTGCATTAAGCTATATTTTGAGTAACAAATATTAGTTAATATTTCCCCATTAGAGGTGCTATTTTTGGGCACTTGTTTTTAATGACTTATACTATGTTTGGGGGATGTTTTCTCACTTTTGTTAGTGCTGATTATTTTATTCAGATGCAAGTAGTAATTGTTCCAAATTTATTCCATGCAATTTTTCATTTTGTAGTGTAGTTTAGTTTAGTTTTCTTGAGGACAAGCCAACCTTTAAGTTTGGGGAAGTGGACAAAATATAAAAAAATTTAGATCTGAATTTTCTCCCATTTTTGGTATTGGTTTGTGTCTTAGGTAGAGGTTTTGTAATTATTCTAGACTTAGGATTATTTTTCTAATGATAGGTGTATATACTTAGTTTAGGATTAGACTCATTGATTCATGTTATTTATTTGTTGAGCTGTAAATATTTTTGAAATTTGGTTATTTTGACAAAGTTTTTCAGAACTTGAAATTAGTGAACTGACTTTAGCTTAGTGAGATTTTGAGCCTATTTGATGGGGTATGATTTTATTGAATTATTCTGATTTGAGACCCCTATTTCTTTCATGTGTGTGTTCACTTTAGTTTTGTGTTCTAGAACTTGACCGGCGACCATTTTGAAATTGATAATTGATTGCATGCATTAAGATGATTAAGGCACTTAGGATGTGTTTTTGTGGCCTTCAACTGTTTTGTATTGATAATGTTCCCTTAGTTGCCCATTTTGAGCCATATGAGATATTATGATTTTTCTTTGGTACCTTGTATTTATTGAAATATTCTTTGTGAGTACCTTGGAAATTTTGAATGAGCAATTGAGAGAATGAATAAGGAAAGGTGAAAGTAATTGGGAAAAGTGTATGAGTTCTATTTCTCTTCCAAGTGAAAAAAATAAAAAACAAATAAATGTAAAGGAAGAGAATAGAAGGGAAAAAAATTGAAAAACGAAGGAAGAATAAAATGTTCCTGATGTGAGTGTGAGTCTTTATTGTATTCATTGCTCATTCATGGTTTTTGAGGGAAACTTGCTTTTGTAAATATTTTTGCGAGTTAGTCTTTGTTTTATCCCTTCTTTCTTTTATCCTATCTTACACTTTTATCAATGGCCTCATTACAACCAAAATAAAGACCTTTTGATTTTTGTGTGCATTCAATAATTTCAGTGGAGATTTGGGTCTATGGTCAAGCATATGATAACACTTTACTAATGTATGAACTTGAGTGAATTGTTAATAACCTTGATACACATGAGAGATATACACTGAGAGGTTGAGAGTGTTCACTAGTTCTGAATTCTGATTGGTTTTGTTTCTGTAACCAAGTTTTGATATGTGAATAGCTTGTATAAATATGTGGCTGTGTTGATGAGCCGAAGTCTTAAATTAGGTGCTGTACATTTTGATTTGGATGGTAGTCTTTTGTTTTAGAATTTTATTTTACTTTTTTTATGGGACATGCAAAATGCTAAGTTTGGGGGTGTGATTTGGGTCTAACATATGATGTTTTAGAGCTTAATTTGACTCCCTTTTGCTTAGTTTTGGTTTTTTTCTTAAGTATTTTAGGTAGATTTTGTTTAGTTTTTAATTAAGTTAGGTAATTTAGAATCCTTTGAACGTTTTGATTCGTTTTGGGTATGTTTAAGGTACTTTTGGAGATTAAATGAAGAAAATAAATATGGAGCATGAAAGAGGATGAAAAGACCTTGAAAATGGCGCAAGAACGGAGCGAAACAGAGCCGGATCAGGTCCCTCACGCCCAGGCGAACAGATCCGCGCGCCCAGGCGCGCTCACCGCGGTAAAATGACAGTGTTCGGTATTTTGGCCATAACTTGAGCTACGCTTATCCAAATGAGGCGATCTTTGTATCATTTTAAAGCTAAAGAAGCGCTCTATAACTTTGCCAGAAATAGGTTTGCTCAAATTCGTCAACCTTTGGTGTCAAAATCAGGACCGAAGTTGCGTGTCAGACATGAGAAGGCCCAATTGGCCAATTTCTGATCAGTTTTGAAGGATTTTGATAAGATTAGGATTTTATTTACTTATTTATGTTTTTAGGATTAGTTTAGGAGGAGATTAGAGAGCGATAATCAGTTATCATTAGAAATCAGAAATCATTGAGGGAGACTACATTCTTTGGAGAGCTTTCGGAGGAGGAATCCATTGAAGGCTGAAGATTCAGATCAAGGATTAGTGGTAATTTAGGAATGAAATACTTCTATTCTTATTTGTTATTCTTCTCTATGATGTGTAACTAAACCCTCTTGTGTTAGGAACATGTGGATTTGATTGTGTAGTTTATTTATATGAATTAATGTTTTTCCGTTCCTAAATCATGTGTTTGATTGTATTTTATTTCCAATTCATAAATCTAGCTAATTTATGTCTTGTTTTGGATCTCTAATTCTTCAATTGAGAGATTAGGAATTAGAATAGGCCATGCCTTCAAACAATATAGTTATTCAACAAGTAGGGATACAATTGGGTAATTATATAACATGATTAATTCCCTGTTTTTAATTAAGATTATTCAATAGTTTAATCTCTTAAGGAATTAAGGATTATCTAATTGAATAAGAAGCGGTAATTATACAAGAGGGATCTAATAGTTACCAATTTAGGAATTCGTTCATGATTTAGGGAAAAACATTGATTTATGATAAACAAACGAAATAATTAATGAAACTAGTTCCTAACCACCATTCATCCATAAATTAGTTGTTTTTATATATTTTCCAACAGCAAAATACTCTTCTAATTAATTTATTTAAATCTGAATTTTAATAGATTTTACTCTTAATTATTCTTAGGTAGAAATAAGTTAAATAATTCTTGGTCCCTGTGGGAACGATATCTGGTCTTAACCGACTATATTACTATCTGATCTAGTATACTTGGTAGAGAGTGATCAACCTCCACCACAAACAAAATTTGCTTGCTCCTCAATAGTCTCTGGACTCTTGCCAACATCAGGTGAGCATTCACCATTGCGGTGATTGCCACCACAGAAATCACATACTAGGTTGACTGCAGGTGTCACTTGAGTGTGTCCCATGTGTTTTGCCAATGCAGATATCTGTTGCTGCATCTCCTTGCACCACAAACAAATCTGCTGAAGAACGGTCTGGACTTGAGTGGAGCTAAGATCAGAATTCCTCATGATACTCCTCTCACTAAGGGCTTGGCTGCTATTATAAGCCATTGTCTCCAGAATATCTTTGGCCTCTTCCACTGTCTTCTTAATTAGTGACCCACCAGCTGCTGCATCAACCATTCCCTTATTGGACATCTTCAATCCATCATAGAACAAGCGGATCTGCAACCAGGCTGGCATGGCATGATTGTGACACTTCTTAAGCATCTGATTATAACGCTCCCAGGCCTCGTGTAATGGCTCATTATCCTCTTGAACAAAGGAGTTTACATCTTGCCAAAGCTTAGCTTGCTTTCCAGCTGGAAGGAACTTGTCAATGAATTTTCTAACAAGTACTTCCCAGTAGAAAAGACTTCCAGGTGGCTGATTGAGAACCCAATTGTACGCCTTTTCCTTCAGAGATAAAGGAAACATCCTCATCCTGATGGTCTCCTCTGTAGTACCTTGGATTTTGAAGAAATCCAACATACCCAAGAAGTTGGCTATATGAGCGGTTGGATCTTGATGTAGCACTCCACTGAACTAATCTTGCTTGATTAGATGAATGTACCGTGGGTCAATCTTAAAGGAATCAACAGTGATTGGTGGCCTGACTATGCTAGAATTGCAAATGTCTGGATCAACAATTGCATAGTCAGCCAGTGTCATTCTTCTGGGTGGAGGCATTACTTGCTTAGCCTCTCTTTCAGCTCTCTCATCACCTCTTTCAACTCTCTCAACCATCTTATTCTTTTGTTCTTTCCTTTGTAAACCGGTGTGCCTCTTCCTACTTCTTGCACTCTTCTCAATCTTAGGATCAAACGAAATAATTCCTCTACCACCTGCATAACGCAATGCATAAAGGGTTAAGCAACACCTGTTAATAAAGATAAAGAGAAATTAAGATCAAATAATTGAGGTCAAATAAATTTCCTATCTAATTATTCCTAAGTACCAAAAATTAATTGGAATCAAATTCCAATCCCCGGCAAGACCAGGTCACAACTAATAAAGAGTAAGTAAATCATCGTTCCACTCGGGGATTGTGAGTTGTTTCCAAATAATTCTCACCAAAGGCATAATTAAAAGAGAAATCTATAAGTTTCTTATTATTTAATTAAACAAACCAATAAAATGAATAAACTAATTAAAATAGGGTTTGTGAGAAAGATAGAGAAAGGCGTTAGGAACTAGTTTCATCGCAAGACTTATTTACTAATTATGGATCTCTATTTTTCATTAAAACCCACGACATCCCAGAGGTAATAAAAACCAGATGTCTCTACGAATTTTTGTTTCTTATTCAATATGAGAACCCTTAATGTCTTAAGTTATTTTGACATATGAATAACCACAATTATGAACACTGGAACATACAAGTCATATAAGCCCTAGATGTATGTATACAAACTAGGAGGTTATAATGTTTGGAAGAACGACCTATTCTAACCCTCAGATGTCTCTTGTTGGATTAGAGATTCTAAACAAAACATAAAGTGGCCAATTTCATGAAATTGAATTAAAACACAACCAAACAATAGGTTTTGAATGAAAAACATCAATTCATAAATTAAACAAACTAATCCATACAAATCCACCATGTTCCTAACTACAAAAAGGGTTTTAGTTACACATTATAAAAGATTAAAGTAGAAGAAACAGAATAGGATACCCTATCATGGACAATAAGGAATTACCTAAACTCTTCTCCTTGAATGAAATGCAAAATATGTAATCTCCCTCTTTCTCTAAAAGTTGTCTAACCTAATTCTATGTCATAGTATTTATAGAAAAAGCTAATCCTAAAATAAATCAATCTAAAATCTATCAGAATCCTCAAAAGTAAAATAGATAGCCCAACTAGCAGGCATTCGCGCCCAGGCGCAGCCCTCCCATGCATAGGCGTGGAATTAAAACTTCCTCAACTCCTCCTGCTACATGCAGGTCGCGCCTAGGATAACCATACCATGCGCATGGGCGTGACTTTGCCTGAATTGGCTATGTAACATACCCGATTTTCCCAAATTATTAGGTGCTTTAGTTAATAGAATTTTGATAAGGGTAGTGTTGTTTCCAAGACTTTGATTCTGTTTAGAGTTGCTAAGGGATGTTTAGAATATGTTTAGAATGTAGGATTTAGTTAAGGGTAGGTTTTTATGAAGTAGAATTAGCTTAGAAATGAATTTTTGAAGAGTTATTTAAGATCTAAAGAACATAGGATCTTAGGAAATTAGGAATAAAATACCCATAGCTCTAACCCCAAATTCCACCGTTGGATGTGAAGATGATTCTCTTAGGATACTTGTCTCAAAATTTGAGCAAGATCCGATGGTTAACGAAGAATTTATGATAATTAGAAGTGCAAGGGAAAGATGAGCTAAACTAGTTAATCGATTAAGCTTTGAGTTAATCGATTAAGTTTTTGGCAATGTTCAGCCATTAATCGAGTAAGATGAGGATTAATCGATTAAATTTTTAGCCACCTTCAGCCACTAATCGATTAAGGTCAGGATTAATCGATTAGCCATGTGCAAACAGCAAGTGTTAATCGATTAACCAAAGTGGTTAATCGATTAACCACTGCTTTATCAGCCAAAAATCACGTTGATTGGGGCATTTTTCTCAGAGTCTTCCTCTCTCTTCTCCACGAATTTTCTTCCCCTTCTCAATCTTAGGATTTACAAATCCTCAAACCAACTCAAAGTCTCACCAAATTAGCACCACAAATCATCTCCCTAATGATTCCCTACCAATTTCCCTCTCTCAAATCTCAATTTAATCTCTCTTCTCAAAATCCCCAAATCCCCACATAAACCCTAACTTCTCCAATCCACCTTATGGAGCTGTGCAATCAACCAAAAAGGATTAGGAAGTGTAGTGGACCAAGAGAATACCACATCAAATCGACCAGTTAGACATTGGATTAATATATATGGATTATCATATTCGCTCGGTGGCAAAGCCGAGCCTATGAATATTTGGGAAATGTTACCAGCTTTCGAGATTAGGTCCGAGCACAGGGTATTCAACCATATCCTTATCCCTAACATTCTCGATTAGCTTAACGAATTCTCCTCTTGTCATACGTAACTGGGATAGATGAACTTGATAAAGATAAGGACTTATCATATACAGGATTTATGAAGGCAACCTTATCAGGACCTTTACGAATCCTACTTGAGTTCTTCCTCTTCACAAGCCTCATCAGGAAGGCCCATCGCAACAGGTAATCCCCTATAAGAACCACCATGCTATAGGGGCTAAGGTACATCTTCTCATCCCTAAGTTGACACTAGCACACACTTTGTTGACTAGGGAGAACCTGTTTATCCGAACTGGATATACAAAAATCCTAAAAAGTCCTACATTAACATCTTGGTTGAGATCATTCCTGAAGTTCTCCCGTAGCTTCAAGGGTGATTTCGATTAAGGACACTACATTGGCGCCGTATGTGGGGACTGAATAACAAATCATTCCCACTTCCATCTTGGTTCATACCAGAAGTCAAGCAGCAGATCTCCGCGATCACATTGAGCGTACTCGCGGTAGACCCAGAAACCTTAGTAATAATGATCAACAGCCACAGCCTACTGGCGACCTCCGTGATCTACTGAATCAGAATCGTGGGACTAATTCCCAGCCACCACGAACGTCACATTCGGGAACAAGAATTAATTCTCAGCCACCCAATCCACAGCCACATCGAGCATCTCATTCAGGAATAAGGATTAATTCTCAACCACCCCATAATTCCCAAAGTCACAATTACACCACCAATTCTCAACCACCATATTCATCTCAATCGAGAGATGGAACAAATCCCCAGCCACCCCCTAGCCTATGGAATTTACTTCCTCTACCACCACCTAATTTACCTCCGCCACCACCACCACCGACATCACCACCCCCTTCCACCCGAGGAGATTCAAGTAGTACGGCTCCTCCAACCCGTAACACTGGCCGATCCACTGGAACCCGAGCACACCACAGGAAAAATACCCACCGAACCCCTACACCGCAAGTTCAACCCAATCCTGATCCCCTAAGAGTGACTCCCAGTGCAAGGTTAAATCCAAGTTGAGTAGCCCGTAGTGATTCCCGACGAGCCCATTCCACCAGCAGATCCTATGCAACGTCCGCATCCGCTCGCACTCGCGAGCAAGAGATGATTGATTTGGGTCTGATATATATAGTTTTTGGACTTCATTTTATCCTCTTTTACTTTGATTTGGCTTGTTTTCATAGCGAACTTAGGATCTTTTTATTAGTTTTTAGGAATTTTAGTAATTGTAGTTTCCCATGAACTTTTTGATCGTTTGTTCAGTGTTTCAGGTGATTTTGGAGCTCAAATGCAAAAATTAATTATGGAATTGGAAAGAGTACGCAAAGACCTTGAAGTAGGAAAAAGAACGGAGAAAAACGAAGCCGAAACAGGATCCACGCGCCTGGGGCGCGTGGACGGGTGCGCCTGGGGCGCGCCATCTGAGCAACAACAACAGCTGCAGATGCGCGTGCCTGGGGTGCGCGTGCACCAGAAAAAGCCCAATTGGGCCAAAACTTCAGAAATTGATTGGGATTCTACTTAGAGATATTTTGTAAATATAAATTAGTGATTTAGAATTAGGTTAAGCAGCCAACTAGAGGAGAAAAACAAAATTTAGATTTGAAGTGGGAGATTGCATTGATTTGGAGCATTTGAAGATTGAAGAATTTGGGGTAATTGGTCTATGAATTTCCCTATTATGTCTTCTCTTCTTCTTATTTCTATGTGTAACTAAAACCCTCGTGTTAGGAACAAGGTGAATTTGAATGGCGTAGCTTATTTCAATTTATGATTTAGTTTTTTGCTGTTTTTAATTCATGCATTAATTGTGTTTTTATTGTATACATAAACCTGCGCAATTATGTTTTGGATTTATTAATTCACAACGAGAGTTGGGATTTTGAATAAGCCTTGCAATTAATGGTATAATCAGTTCAAGTTATAGAGATATGATTGAATGATTATTGACTTAATAATTCCCTTGTGCTGAATTTGATATTTTCTTATATTGTAATTTGTTGAGAGATCAAGGATTAAGTATTTAGAAAATAAGGGTAATGTTAGAGAGATCTAACTATTGCTATTTGAGAGGAATTGTCCATGAATTGAAGGATAATTAAAGGAAAATCTAAATTATAATTGAATAAGTGAAACCTACAATGCAACCAACGTTCCTAACCACCTTTCTCCCATAGTTTCTCAAGTTCTATTTAATTTCAGCAACTTAGTAGTTTTGTTAATTAGTGATTTTAAATCTGAATTTTAATTTAAACCAACTTTTTAGTTATAGGATTTATTTTTAATTACATTAAGGTGAAAATATACTAAAAACACAACCCCCTGTGGGACGATATTCGGTTTTCCAGACTATATTACTCGTTGACCCAGTCCACTTGCTGGCACATCAACAAGTTTTTGGCGCCGTTGCCGGGGAGTAGTCTTCTTTAGTTTATTTTTGGTACTTAGTGTAGTTATTAGTAAATTCTATTTTTCTTTTTATTTTTCTGTTTTTCATTCAAATGTACAATAATGTCTCGTGGAGAGTTAAGATTTTTTAATTTTGTTTTGGATTCACCTCCTCTTACTCATGATGCAAATACCTCGATTTTTGGGATTGAGGAATTATATTTCAATGCGTATAAGAAATTTATCATGTGGAAGGTACAACAGTATGAGATTGAAAAATCATATAGGAAAGCTTCCATAGAAAAGTTGGTACAAGAGTTCTCCATTAAGGAAGACTTAAGTACTAACCTCCCTGAAAATTTTGAAGAAGAAAAAGAAATTGAGGTGCATCATGAGGTAGAAGAGGTGAAACAAAACAAAAGAGATGGGGATAGAATAATAGAAGAAAAATTTGACTCATCCTTGCATGCTGAATTTTCTGAACTTAAAAATTGTGTTAAATCCTTAGCATGTGTGGATGATTCAAATTTTTTCAATTATGTTCGACCCTTGAGTTTGTATGATGTTTTTCTAAAACATCAACATAAGGCATTGTTGTACACAGGGATGAATAAAGATCCTAAAAATTTTGTTTTCCTTGTTCATGAAATTTACACCTTCATGAATGGGGAAAAAGGCAAACTTTCTATGATGATGCATGATTTAAGGAATGTACCTTTTGACCCTGGTGGGTTTAAATTTCTTTTAAAAATTTCCTTATTTCATCATCATCCCTACTCATTCCCATGGGACATGGGGGTAACTTGTTATTCCTATATCACATGGGAATTGAGCCATAGAATTTGGGATCCTGGTGGATTCTTTGTAAATATGTAGCAATGTAGGTTTTATTTTTGTTTGTGAATAAGGAGTTGGAATTTTCTATAAGTAACTACTAATGAGGTGCTTTCTAGCACTACTTTTAGTTGTTCTTGTGACACAGGTAAATAAGTTTGGGGGAGTTCCTCAATGTGCATCAATAGAAAAAGCTGTGTTACAAAGGTAAGTTCCTAACTCCATTTATTAGATGATTTTTAGTTTGGTAGTCTTTTTTATCTACATTTATTTTATTTTATTTAAAAAAAATTCAAGTACAGACCAGGCGCGCCTGGGGCGCATGGCTTGGCGCGCCTGGGGCGCCCTTCCACTGATGCTAAATTGGGCAGCACGTCTGGGGGGAGAAACAAAATTCCCCTCACTTCCTTCATCCCCAATTCAATTTCCATTAGAACCCTAACCCCAAATTCATCCCCAATTCATAAATTCCATCACATTCACCCGTATTTCATTAAATTAATCACTCACTCTTCCATTAATCATCATTCTCATCATCAATCTCTCTCCCTTTTCATAAAATTTTTGAAAAACCCCATTCCCCGCTCTTCTCTTCTCAATTCGGATTTTTCCTAAAAATGGCTAGGGAACACGAATTTTTCATTGTTTTAAGGTAAGAATCTCTTCTCTATCCTTCTCTGGTCTGATTTATTTGGATTTGGAAGGTTAGGATTGAGTTCTCTCTTTAAAATTTTGAAGGTTTTGTGCTGCCTGCCAGGTGTTCGATATATTGCCTTTTGCAATTTTTGAACTAAAACATGTTGAGAAGAGGAAAGAGGCCTATGGTGAACAGTAGTGGAGAGGTTGGGACGACTTTTGAGCATCCGAAAGTCGCCGAGTTTCATGATGGGAAGATGGTTAAGAGAAGGGTGCAACCGGAATTGGGCATGGTCCTTGATGAGACCGTTTCCGGTCAGCAGGTGATGGGTCTTAGTGGTGTGGAGGAGGTGATGGAGGTGATTAGAGTGAACAAATGGGAATCGTGGGTTAGAGGTCCACCGGAGTATTTGAGTCAGAAATTGGTGTGGGAGTTTTATTTGCATGCTTGGTGGCGTGCACAATTAGAGAAGAAGGAGGAGTTGTTGCATGGGACGGTTGAGCACAAGAGGGTTGCTTATGTGAGGGGCAAGGAGGTCCCGTATGATGCTGCTACTATAGCACGTGTCCTACACCTTCCTAGCTACTCACCTAATATGGCCCCCGCTTTGTTCAACACGGATAGCTATGAGGAGTGGGTATGTATTCTCTGGATATGCTTCAGAGACATTTGTTTTTGGCTGGAAAAACGTGGAATTTCAATATTAATCAAAGGCCAAAACATGTGTCTCAGAGGAATATGCAGGGGCCGCTCGGTTTTGGGTCCGGTTCATCATGCACAACTTGTACCCCCATTCCCATGATACTGAGATTTCCCCAGCCATATGTCGTTTAGTGTATGCCCGTAAGTCCTGTGTCGTAGTTGATGCGGCGTCGCTGATTTCTGATCAGTTGCACCGTTTTGCTTTGAGTGATAAGGGATATGTGGGATTCCCTTGGGTAATACACCAGTTGTGTGCTGCTGTGGGGGTGGCGCCTGGGAGTGAGGAGATGACGAAGATTAAGAGAGCCACCATGTTAACCAAAGCTGTCTGGGATAATTATGTTTTACTTGCTATTAAGACAGCTAGAGAGGATAGACACCCACCCATTATTCTTGACCCACAGCCACCAGTCCAGGATAGAGCAGGATCTTCTCGCCGACCGGCACAGTCGCCGGATGGTGTGGAGGACCTGAGGGTTATGATGCAGTCCATGATGAGGGAGCAGGCACTGCAGGGGAGGTACTTACGGCAGCAGGCTGAGTCCCAACGTGTACAGTTACACAGGGACGAGGTCCGTTGTACCATCCCGAATTTTAATTCTAATAATAATTAGAATAATAATAAGATTTGGAAATAGGGATTATCCTAAAAGGGATTCAAAATGATGGATTAGGAAATTCTTCGAGTGCCATGAAGGAGTTAAGGAGCATTGGCATCGAAAAGCAAATTTAAAGAAGACCAAACGAGTGTTAAAAATCGATTTTTCGGTGTTATAAACACCCGACATTAGGAAATTCAAAATAAAAGATTTAAGACTCAAAACACAATTCCCACCGTTGGATGTGAAGGTATGATTTTTAGGAAGTTGCTCGTCAAATTTGAGCAAGATCCGACGGTTAACGAAAAAGTTATGGCACGGTCAACCTAGAGTCAACAGACTCGCGCCCCAGGCGCGAGAAGCCGCGCCCCAGGCGCGCTTGGCGCATCAGACCTGAGCCAAAAAGAGGCTCGCGCTCAAGCGCGAGAGCCGACGCTCAAGCGCCAGTGCGCAAATTTGCCGCACCAGCCAGCATAAAAGCTAACGCCAGCCCCCCAAAACCCCATTCCCTCCGCACCATTCTTCTTCCTCCTCCCCAAACCGCCCCAACACCTCCAGCCACCACCCCAAGAACCACCATGAGTGCCTCCCTCTCTCCCTTCCCCTCTTGATCTCTCTCTCTCTTGTGGCCCTTTCTCTCTCCCTACTCTCTTTCTCTCTCTTCTTGGAACCCCATTTCTCTCTCCACCACCATACCCACCACCGTGACCACCACCACGAACCACCACCCACCACCACCACTATGAACACCCCTTCTGTAACATCTCTAATTTTAATTCCTAATATATTTATAAATTGTATTGACTTAAATAAATGTTCTTAAAAATCAATTACTTAGTTGTGCATTTTTATAAAAATACATTATGTTAATTACGAAAATATATTTCATTTCTTTTATGTTCTAAGGTAAATTCATTTAAAATAGTTATCCTATATCAAAAATATACTTTATGTGTTTTACTTTATTTTGATATATTTCATGTGAAAATATTTTATTGGAAATATTTATAAGTTTCTTACGTTATAATTTTTATTCTAGTATTTAAATTGATTATTGGTATTTTGAGTTTTAAAATAAAGAATAAATAAAATAAATAAATAAAAGTGTGTATTAGTATATATGTTTAGTACTTTTAAAATAATACTAACATACAATAATAATAATAATAATAATAATAATAATGATAATAATAATAATAATAAAAGTAGTAAAAATAAAATAAAAGAAAAATAAAAAAAAAGGGAAGGGGTTCGAAACCCCCTCCTATTTCCCTTCCTCCCGCCGGCCCTAGTCTTCTTCTCCCCATCCCCAATTTCTTCTCCTTCTTCTCTCCCTCAAGCACCACCGGCCACCACCCACCAGCCACCATGCCGCTGCCCCATAAGCTTCTTCTTCTTCCATTCCCTTCTCTCTCTGCACACGAACTCTCCCTCTCCTTCCAGTCCAAAGCACGATCTCTCTCTCACGGACCGCAACGCCGCCGGCGCCACCACCATCGCAGCGCCCTTCTCTCTCAACCCTCGAGTTATTCCTTTCTCACCGCGTCTCTCCCTTCCCTTCCCTTCCCGGTTGCAATCCGCCGCCTCTGTTGGTGGCTGCTGCCACCGCTGCTCTTGGCGACTTCAGCCATGGAGTCACACCACCACCTCTTTCCTCCCTCTGATCTGGTGTATGTTGCTGCTGCAAAGGACCAAGGTTGCTACCTGATGAGCATTTTATTTCCCATTTTTCCTTGCATTATTTTACTCCTATTATTGATACTTGTTGCCTATTTGACATTGTTTAGCTTGATTTAGTGATTTAGAGTTTATTGGACTATTATTCTGAATATTGTTTAATTTGGGATTATTTAGCCTAATTAATTCTATTTCTATTTTCAGGTCATATTTGGCACAAGGGCTTTTTGGACATTTTGGGAATGAAGATTTAATTTTTAAAGAGAAGATATATGATGAAGTGAAGATTGTAATCTATCTTTAGGATTAGTTGAGATTTAGTTATATCTTTTAAGATTTAGATTTTATCTATAAGATATTTTTTAGATTTAATTTAGAGATAAGCTTTCCTTAGGATTTGGGCCCATGATTTAGGCCCGTTTTGAGATTTAAAAAAAAAGCTAAATTCGTGTAAACCCTGGAGGAGCCAGCTTCCATTCATGTTTTTTACATTCTCTCTCATAGAGAAGGCTTAGTTTTGCTCTCCAAGCTTGTGGAGGCTGCTAGGGTTTCTCTCTCTTCCCTTTTCTACACGTTTTTGGTATTTTTCTTCATGGAAGGCTAAACTCTTAGGTTAAATCCCTTTGGTAATGTATCACATACTCTTGAGGTTTTATTCTTAATGCTATTTCGTTTTTATTCACTGTTTTCATGCTTATTGATATGTTATGGTTCGCTTAGTTCCATTGTATAGAGATAATCCATGTGTATGAATGCTTAATTTATGCAAACTCGTAAAAACTTCATGCTTTGGCTTTTAATGCTTAATTAGAGGTTTGGGTTTTGGGGTGAGAATTGAATTTTCGCTTAGTATTTAATTCTCACGAGTTGGACAGTGAAGAGGAAAGAAATTGATCTTTTGTGACCGATGATAGAGTTGTGAACGCGAGCCAAAGGGGTTTATCCGCTTTTCCTTATCTGTTTCTTCGTTTTGATTTAATTCTATTTTGATTTCAATTATTCAATATTCAATACAAAAAAAAACCCCTGTTTTCTATGCATACTATGTGTTCGACCTTTTGCTTGATAAGATATTCCTTGGGAGACGACCTAGGAGTCACTTCCTAGTACTATACTTAAACTGTTTTTATTTGTATCGGGTACGGCCTCGATCAAATTTGGCGCCGTTGCCGGGGAGTATCGGTTCTTGCCAAAGGTCATTAGTAGTTAGTTAGTGTCGTAGTTAATATAGTTATTATAGTGTGTCGTGTCTGATTTAGGGTCTAGTAGTCAATTCTGATAACCGGTTGAAGTTGCACTGTTTGCTGTTTTGCTATTTTGTTGCAATTAGTGTATTTGATTGATTCTGTGGTTGCTAGTTCACATAGTTGTGGGTGGAATTTTTGCACGAAAATTTATATCCACACTACTTTTATCATATAAAAAGGTTTTGAGGCACCACGATCACTCAGATCACCACTGGTTGTGAGTTCCAGAAAAATTTTCCAAGTTTTAGCAGCACTTTCTTCAAATCGTCACAACTTTTGACCCGTAACTCGAAATTTGACGAATTTTATATCAAATCGAAGGGAATTTTCTGAATAATCTGATTTTTCTCACTTCATCAGAAAACTCCTTCATCTGGATCCTGAAAAAGCCGTTTTACTATTTCTTTTTTATTTTACAAGTTTTATTTTCTTAGTTTTTGGTCTCTGATTTAATTGTTTAACTTGGTTCCCTTTTGAATTTCGTCCTCAAACTTTTTGTGGTATGTTTTCATGATTTTAGGGTGCTGAAAAAAATAAAGAAAAAAATTTTAAAAAATAAAAAATTTTGTTGCCTATTTTGGTCATGTATATTAGTGACAGTTTGCTATGCTTCATGGTGTTCTGTTCAGTACATGACTAGGGGCAACCCAAGCTACTTTCATCCATATAACCCTGAAATTGATAGAACTTATCACAGACTAGTTAGACAAAATAGGAACCAGTCCGTAGGTAGTGAGTCTATTGAGTCTTTACATAGTGAGTCTGCTTCTTTTTCTTCTATTCCTATAAATTCTGATTCTTATTCTGATTATTCTGAAAATATGGCTCAACCTCCACCACGTGAGAGGACATTGAGGGAGCTGGCTGCACCTGATTTCACTATTGAAGATTTGTGCATCCAGTATCCCGATGACCCGTATGAGCTAAGGTCTGGACTAATTCATTTGTTGCCCAAGTTTAATGGTCTTGCAGGTGAGGATCCTCATAAACATCTCAAGCAGTTCCATATTGTCTGTGCTACTATGAAACCACATGATGTGCAAGAGGATCATGTTTGTCTTAAGGCATTCCCACACTCCCTAGAAGGGCTAGCCAAGGATTGGTTGTACGATCTGGCCCCTGGTTCTATCACAGTCTGGGATGACCTGAAGAGGGCATCTTTGGAGAAATTCTTCCCTGCATGCAGAACAACAGCAATCCGAAAGGATATATCAGGCATCAGGCAACAAAGTGGAGAAAGTCTCTATGAGTATTGGGAGAGATTCAAGAGACTGTGTGCGAGCTGCCCCCACCATCAGATCTCAGAGCAGCTGCTTATTCAATATTTCTATGAAGTCTCAACCTCATGGAGAGAAACATGCTTGATGCTGCAAGTGGTGGTGCCCTAGGAGACATGACACCTTTAGAAGCCAGAGTCAAGATTGAGAAGATGGCTTCCAATTGTCAACAATTCCATGCAAGGGGCAACAGCGATGCAATCATAGTGAGAGGAGTGAATGATGTTGGCACAAGTTCTGGTAAGGTTGAGAAGCTTGAACAGAAGATAGATTCACTTACAACTTTGGTCACTCAATTGGCCATCAACCAGAAGAAGTTGTCTCTGCCTGCTAGATTATGTGGCATATGCACATCCGCTGAGCACCCCACAGATGCATGCCCTTCTGTGCAGCAGCAGCCCACGACTGGTGCTGACCAACCTGAGGCATATGCCGCCAACATCTTCAACAGTAGAAACCAGCAGCCACAGAACTTTGATCTCTCTACCAATAGATACAACCCTGGTTGGAGGAACCATCCCAACCTGAGATGGTCTGATCAGCAACCTTCACAGGTTCAATTTCAGAACAATTCCAGACCACCATATGTACCTCCTCCAGTCCAGCAACAGAGACAACAACAACAGGCTAATTCTGCACCACCAGCTCCTACTACTGAGCAGCAGCCTTCATTGGAAGAGCTGATGAAACAGATGACCATGCAAAATCTCCAATTCCAACAGGAAACTAGAGCATCCATTCAAAGACAAGAGGCCTCCATTCAATCTTTGACCAATCAGATGGGACAGATGGCAACAACAATCAACACTATGCAATCTCAGAATTCTAACAAGTTGCCATCCCAAACAGTGATCAATCCAAACCAGAATGTGAGTGCTATTAGTCTAAGGTCAGGGAAGCAGATTGTCACACCCACACCAGAATCTGACCTCAACAAAGATGATCTAGTTTCAACCAACAAGAAGAGCCAAATGGTCGAGGAGAGTGAGAACACAAGTACCAGAAAATCCCCTCCAGCTCAGCCTTCGACAAGCACAACACCTGCTGCTGCCCAACAACCACCCCCCATTCCTCTTCCTTTCCCACCAAGGGGGGTGACTCAAAGCAAGAAAATGGAAGAGATTGACAAAGAGATACTTGACACATTCAGGAAGGTGGAAGTCAACATACCCCTTCTTGATGCAATCAAGCAGATTCCAAGGTATGCAAAGTTCTTGAAGGATCTATGCACACACAAACGGAAGCTCAAGGGCAATGAGAGGATCAACATGGGAAGAAATGTCTCTGCTCTTATAGGTAAACCCGTCCCTCATATTCCTGAAAAGTGTAAGGATCCTGGAACTTTCTCTGTGCCTTGTATCATAGGTAATACTAAATTTGAGAATGCTTTACTAGATTTAGGAGCATATATTAATGTTATGCCTATGTCTGTTTTCAAGTCTCTTTCACTTGGACCCCTTCAACCTACGGGTGTGGTTATTCACTTGGCAAATAGATCTACTGCCTACCCCGCAGGTTTGATAGAGGATGTCCTGGTTTGGGTTGAAGAGCTTATCTTTCCTGCTGATTTTTATATTCTTGATATGGAAGAGGACACCTCTCGTAGTGCTGTCCCTATCATATTAGGGAGACCATTTTTGAAAACAGCCCGAACCAAGATAGATGTGCATGCAGGTACACTTTCCATGGAATTTGATGACAGTGTGGTTCGATTCAATATTTTTGATGCTATGAAACATTTTTCTGATGACCACTCTGTCTTTCATGTTGACTTGATTGATGATCTGATTGATGAGCATGTTCTAGACTTTTTGCATGATTATGATTTGCCATCTTTCACTAGCTCATTTACTTGTTCTGCATGTTCTGATTCCGAAATGTGCACTGCATGCATTGAAATTGACCAGTTTTTAAATTCTGCTACTGCATCTGTTGATTCATATGATATAGATTCAGATCATGCTAACCCTAACCCCATTTCTGTTATGCATGAGTGTAATCCATTTGTTCAGGTGCAGGCGGCAGAATCCAATTCTGCTGCTCCTTTAGTTCCATCTGTGATGCAGGCACCTTTATTGGACCTGAAGCCCCTTCCTCCTCATCTCAAATATGCTTACTTGGAGGCTGAGCAGAAACTTCCAGTGATCATCTCTTCCTCCCTTTCTATTGATCAAGAGAAGCAACTGCTGGATGTGATTAGAGCAAACAAAAAGGCAATAGGATGGACTTTGGCAGACATACCTGGTATTAGCCCCTCCATGTGCATGCATCGGATTTTATTGGAGGTTGGGGCTAAACCAGTGAGACAACCCCAGAGACGGTTGAACCCCCAGATTCTTGATGTGGTAAAGAAAGAGGTCACTAAGCTGCTGCAAGCTGGTATTATCTACCCCATTTCAGACAGCACTTGGGTAAGCCCGGTTCAAGTAGTTCCCAAGAAGTCTGGGGTGACAGTTGTCAAAAATGAGAAGGATGAGCTGATTCCCACTAGAGTGCAGAACAGTTGGAGAGTCTGCATTGACTATAGGAAGCTCAACCAGGCGACCCGCAAGGATCACTTTCCTCTTCCCTTCATTGATCAGATGTTGGAGCGCCTGGCAGGTAAATCTCACTATTGCTTCTTAGATGGTTTCTCTGGTTATTTCCAAATCTGTATTGCACCAGAGGACCAACATAAGACCACATTTACTTGTCCTTTTGGTACATTTGCTTATAGGAAGATGCCTTTTGGCCTATGCAATGCTCCTGGCACTTTTCAAAGATGTATGATGAGTATTTTTAATGACTTACTTGAGCATTGCATAGAGGTCTTCATGGATGATTTTAGTGTATATGGTTCCTCTTTTGATGCATGTCTTGATAGTTTGTCTAAGGTGCTTAATAGGTGCATTGAGACTAACCTTGTCTTGAATTTTGAAAAATGTCATTTTATGGTAGAACAAGGCATAGTCTTAGGGCACATTATTTCGCATAAGGGCATAGAGGTTGACCCTGCTAAGCTGCATGTAATATCACATTTGCCTTACCCCTCTTGCGTGCGAGAGGTGCGTTCTTTTCTTGGCCATGCAGGTTTCTATCGCAGGTTTATTCAGAACTTTAGCAAGATAGCCCTTCCACTATCCAACTTGCTTCAAAAGGATACCACATTTGAGTTTGGAGACCAATGCAAGAAGGCATTTGATGAGCTAAAGAGAGCACTCACCACCACTCCCATCATCCAACCACCTGACTGGACTCTCCCATTTGAGCTCATGACCGATGCCTCGAATTATGCTTTGGGAGCAGTTCTCTCCCAAAGGGTTGGTAAGATGTCTCATGTGATTTATTATGCATCTAGGACTTTAGATTCAGCACAAGTTAATTACACCACAACTGAAAAAGAGCTGTTAGCCATTGTCTTTGCACTTGATAAGTTTAGATCATATCTGTTAGGTTCTAAGGTTGTGGTGTATACTGATCATGCTGCCCTGAAGTATCTTTTGAAAAAGACAGATTCCAAACCTAGGTTGATTAGATGGATGTTGCTCCTCCAGGAGTTTGATCTTGAGATTCAGGATCGGAGTGGTGCACATAACCTGGTCGCAGACCACTTGAGCAGAATAGAGAGAGAGGAGGATGCATTTCCTATCCGGGATGACTTCCCGGATGAGCAGCTTTTAGTTTTGCATGTTTCACATCCCCCTCCCCTTATTCCTTGGTTTGCTGATATTGTAAATTATATAGTTGCATCTATTTTTCCACCCTTGGCATCCAAAGCTCAAAGAGACAAATTGAAGAGCGATGCCAAGTATTATGTATGGGATGACCCCTATTTGTGGCGTTTTTGCAGTGATCAGGTCATTCGCAGGTGCATTCCAGACCAGGAGATCCAATCGGTTCTCCAATTTTGCCATGCTTCACCAGTTGCAGGCCACCTTGGCACTCAAAGGACAGCACGAAAGGTGCTGGATTCTGGATTTTATTGGCCTACCATCTTCAAGGATGCAAGCAAAATCTGCAGCTCATGTGAGCAATGTCAAAGGGCAGGAGGCACCCTATCTTGGAGGCAACAGATGTCGCAACAACCTATGTTGTTCTGTGAGGTGTTTGATGTCTGGGGTATAGATTTCATGGGCCCCTTTCCTGTTTCTTTTGGTTTTTATTATATCTTACTTGCTGTGGATTATGTATCCAAATGGGTGGAAGCTAAGGCCACCAGGACTAATGATGCTCAGGTTGTTGTAGATTTTGTCAGGACTAATATCCTTTGCAGGTTTGGCATACCTAGAGCCATAGTCAGTGATCAAGGCACACACTTCTGCAATAGATCCATGCAAGCTTTGCTCAAGAAGTATGGGGTTGTGCACAAAGTTTCTACACCATATCACCCCCAAACCAATGGGCAAGCTGAGATTTCAAACAGAGAGATCAAGCGAATTTTGGAGAAGATGGTGAAGCCTAATAGAAAGGATTGGAGCACACGATTGGAGGATGCTCTATGGGCCCATCGGACTGCTTACAAGGCACCCATAGGGATGTCACCTTATCGGGTTGTTTTTGGTAAGGCATGCCACCTGCCTGTGGAGATAGAGCACCGTGCATATTGGGCTGTGAAGCAATGTAACTTAGCTCTTGATCAAGCGGGTGAGGAGAGGAAGCTGCAGTTGAGTGAGTTAGATGAGATCCGTTTGGAGGCCTATGAGAATTCCAAGTTCTACAAAGAGAAGACCAAGAAGCTCCATGATAGCTCAATTTCCAGAAAGGAGTTCTTGGTTGGTCAAAAAGTGTTGCTCTACAACTCTAGGCTTGGACTCATGAGTGGAAAGCTCCGCTCTAAATGGATTGGACCGTTTGTAGTCACCCAGGTGTTTCCTTATGGCACTGTGGAGATCAAGAGTGAGTCCACAGACAAGAGCTTCAAAGTCAATGGTCACCGACTCAAGCCTTTCCTCACTACCCCTTCTTTGGATGATGCACCTGTGGAGGAAGCCTCATTGGTCGACCCCATTTTTGACCCACCATGATTTAGGGAGTCTTCTTTTCTCCTTCTTTACTACTTTTATTCCACTTGTCGATATCTGTCTGATTCTGCTATTTGTTTTACATTGAGGACAATGTGTGATTTAGGTGTGGGGGGGAGAGTAGTTTAGGTTGCATATTTTTGCTTTGATTTTTTTAGGTTTTGCTATGTTTTGGGCATTTTCTTGCATGTTTTTGCTCCATTTTAGTAGAGTCTTGGTATCTTGTGTCTGAATTCATGCATTTCTGTGTGTAAAGTTGCTTTTGATAATTAAGAGGTGGTAACACTGTGATAGAATTGTCCCTTTTGTGAGGATTTGAGCCTTAATTGTGGGTGGATTGCTATATATGCCACCTAATTTTCTTTCATGTGTGATTGCACTCTGGATTACTTGCACTCTAGAACTTGACTTGACTCTTGTTGATACTTGATATTCCCATGCACATTTTGAAATGATTTAGGCATTGTTTTTTTCTTGAATAAGCCACTAGCCATATGAGCCTACCTTGAATGAATTTATCCTTTGATAGCCCCTTTGAGCCTTTATATCCCTTTTCTTTGTTCTTTAGCTCATTACAAGCCTATGACTGAAAAACCATGATTGTCCTAACCTTAGGGAATGTTGGAGCTTTGGAATTGTTTTGGGAATGGGTATTAAGTAAGCGAGGGTGCTTTGTTCTTCATCTCTTGTGAGTTCTGGGTTTTGCCTCTATGGTCGGTGATGTAATTATGGCTTTATCTCATTATGCCATTTTTGTTGTTTCTTCTTTCCTTTCGTTCATGAAGTTCTGCAATGAAAAAAAAATTGAAAAAATGAATGATGAAAAAAAAAAGAAAGAAGAAGAAGAAAAAAAAATAAAAAATAAAAAAAATGGAATAAAAGGTTGATTGAGGCATAGAGGATTGGAATTAGAGGTTGTTGTTATGTTTATCATTTCATTCTGGGGTGGATTGTGCTTATTTTTTTTACTTGTTCCCCATTGCTCCTCTATTCCCTGGGTTTTAGCTACATTTCCCATATTTTTATCCTACCTTGTCTTTGGCCCCATTACAAGCCTGAAAAGACCTTTTGATCTTAATGTGCATGTGTATTGATTGTTGATGTTAGAGGCTTGTCAAGCTTATGGTTGTGTTTGTTTTTCATGATGTGCCTTGAGTGTAAACACTGATTAACCTTAAACACTTGAGTGTAAACACTATTGAGTGATCCTTGTGAGTTTCTATCATCTTTGTGACTACCCTCTTGATGTCATCGGTTTTCTTTGCATATTTGAAATAATTGGATGATGTTCATGGATGCCTTGATTCTTTGGTCCTTATTCTCTTCGTGTGCTCGATTTTGCCCATTTCTTTGCATTTCCTAGAATTCATTGTGAAGTATGTAATCTCTTAGGTTTGCATTCATTAGTTTTAGTAATCTTGTTACATGATTCACTTTGGTGCATATTGATTTTCTCAGTCCTAATTCTTAGTTTTGCCCAGGAGTGCAAAAGGATAAGTGTGGGGGTATTTGATGAGCATTTTATTTCTCATTTTTCCTTGCATTATTTTACTCCTATTATTGATACTTGTTGCCTATTTGACATTGTTTATCTTGATTTAGTGATTTAGAGTTTATTGGACTATTATTCTGAATATTGTTTAATTTGGGATTATTTAGCCTAATTAATTCTATTTCTATTTTCAGGTCATATTTGGCACAAGGGCTTTTTGGACATTTTGGGAATGAAGATTTAATTTTGGAAGAGAAGATATATGATGAAGTGAAGATTGTAATCTATCTTTAGGATTAGTTGAGATTTAGTTATATCTTTTAAGATTTAGATTTTATCTATAAGATATTTTTTAGATTTAATTTAGAGATAAGCTTTCCTTAGGATTTGGGCCCATGATTTAAGCCCGTTTTGAGATTTAAAAAAAAGCTAAATTCGTGTAAACCCTGGAGGAGCCAGCTTCCATTCATGTTTTTTACATTCTCTCTCATAGAGAAGGCTTAGTTTTGCTCTCCAAGCTTGTGGAGGCTGCTAGGGTTTCTCTCTCTTCCCTTTTCTACACGTTTTTGGTATTTTTCTTCATGGAAGGCTAAACTCTTAGGTTAAATCCCTTTGGTAATGTATCACATACTCTTGAGGTTTTATTCTTAATGCTATTTCGTTTTTATTCACTGTTTTCATGCTTATTGATATGTTATGGTTCGCTTAGTTCCATTGTATAGAGATAATCCATGTGTATGAATGCTTAATTTATGCAAACTCGTAAAAACTCCATGCTTTGGCTTTTAATGCTTAATTAGAGGTTTGGGTTTTGGGGTGAGAATTGAATTTTCGCTTAGTATTTAATTCTCACGAGTTGGACAGTGAAGAGGAAAGAAATTGATCTTTTGTGACCGATGATAGAGTTGTGAACGCGAGCCAAAGGGGTTTATCCGCTTTTCCTTATCTGTTTCTTCGTTTTGATTTAATTCTGTTTTGATTTCAATTATTCAATATTCAATACAAAAAAAACCCCCCTGTTTTCTATGCATACTATGTGTTCGACCTTTTGCTTGATAAGATATTCCTTGGGAGACGACCTAGGAGTCACTTCCTAGTACTATACTTAAACTGTTTTTATTTGTATCGGGTACAGCCTCGATCACTACCGACGCCGGTATCGTCGTCATCGTTACCGGGGCCAGCCTCTCTATCGTGTTTGAACCGGGTTAACCGAATCGGCATCCAAAACCGTCTTCGAGGGTAAATATCTAATATCTCTTTTTAATTGCTTTATGTTGTATTTTAAAAATAATAATGATAATAATATTAATAATATTGGTAATAATTATATAATGTTAAATTGTTTTAGTACGTGATTATTATTTTGAAAATTGAATTGTACTATGAATTAGTGTTTATCTTAGTTAAAGTATTATTTTTAATGATTTTAATTAGTTACTTTGATTTGGGATAATATCGGATTAAATGTTATGTCAAATAAATTGTTTTAAAGAGTACTTTAGTTAAACGTGTAGGGTCCCTAAGTAAGTGAGCTGCTGTTTAGCTTAGTGGAATTGTCCCTAGGCTAAACAATATCTCAGTTAATTAGGAACGTCATATATTTGGCGTAACGTTAATCCGAGATAGGGCGTTGAACATTAATTTCAAACTGAAGGGAAGTGTAATTGTTTTAAGATTATAATGGCGACTTGGACTTATTTTTGAATTGAGCATACTTCCTTTTAGTTCGGAATTAATAGTGTCAAGTTACGCAATTGATTTTGTAACTTAAAACAAAAACTACTTTATTTTAATGTATTTCTGAAGAATATGCTACTTTTTAAAGTTAGCGTACTTTTAACAAAAAGATCTAATATTTTATTGAGAAATCAATAGTCTTAAGTTTAAATTTCTATTTGACATTGACTTACGAATTTTAGTTAAATGCTTTTCAATAAGAAACTACACTATTTTATTGATAAAACAACGATTTTAATTTAAAATCCTATGTTATTTTGGTTTGTAAATTATAATTAAATGATTTCGTGATTTGGTAAACTTACGAAATACTCTACTTTGAAATATGTTAATTATACATTGAAATTTCAAACTGAGTCGCTTCTGGCGCAATGAATTGATTTCTATTTGATTTAATACTATAGTCAGACGACGAAGGATTTTAGGAACCGCTGTGATGCGAACAACAAACCGCGTAGCGTCATGAGCCGGAACAGGATAGCCCAGTCGTGCCTCGAAACAGGTTCTGGTAGAACCCCAAGGTAAGGAGTTTATTGTCGCACGGTGGTTGTGTAACTAGTATGTGTATGCGTGTTGAGATTGTTTGGTTTGTGTAGTTGATATTAGGGATTGATATTTATGAATTATAATATGAATTGATAATTTATTGTGCTAAATGATTAATTGATATATATGTCCTGATAATTGTGCTATGAACTGTTAAATGCTAAATGAGGCCATGAATTAGGTGTAATTGTTGAAAATATAAGAATGATATGTATGTGCTAAATTATGTGAATTAATTGGATAATGACTTGTATTATAATGTAATTATTAAATATATTGAATGGTATATGTATGTTGTATTTAGAGATTGATTGAAAGCGGAAAGGAGTGAACGGAGGAGTGAGCCTTGAATTTAATAGTAACACCTAGAAGAAAAGGTAAGGGATACAAATCGGGGAAAATAGGATGTGCCTTTAAAAGTGATAGGGAGTAAATTCTAGGGAAATAGATTAATTGGAGTAGAAGAGAAAAAGAGGAAAATGAGAGTAGAAGAAAAAGGAGTTAGGCGAGGGCGGATTAAAATTGAGAATAAGGAAAAGAATAAAAAAAAGAGAAAAGGATAAAAAGGAAAAAGAAAAGAAAAAGAGAATATTGGTATACGGTTTGGATCCTATAAGACACACGGTGGGGTGCAATAAGTCGGGTGTGCAACACCTGCAATAAGCCGCTGGCTGGTACGTGTGCAAGGGTTGAGTTAGACGTGCGGCCTTTGGGGATCCGTACGCATCGGTAAGTCGTATCCTCTGAAAGACTGGGGAACACAGTGGCAAACTCGCATAGCCAAGGATTTTGTGGCATTCTGGCCGTGTAAGACACGCTCTCGGGTGCAGGAAACGTAAGCCGCCTTGGCAGAGTGCGCAGTGGTTGAGTTAGACGTGCGGCCTTTGGGGATCCGTACGCATCCGTAAGACGTATCCTCTGAAAGACTGGGGAACACAATTGTGAAACCACAAAGATCCCGAAAAAGTAAAAAGAAAGGAAAAGAATGAAATGAAAAGAAATAAAAAGAAGAAAGTTGAGAAGGTGGTGAATGAAATGGAGAAATGAGAGATAGAAATTAGAATTTTTCAACTGGAGAAAAATAGGAAGAATGTGAGTAAAAAGGAGAAATGGAAGACGAATTGAGAGTTTAAGTTTAGGTGAGGGTAGAAAGCTAAGAGAACGGAAATAGAATAGGAATTGACATTAATTAGGAAATGCGAATAATTGGAGATGTTTGTGTTTGCAGTGGATAGGTGATTGGGTGTGATATATTTGCATTGTTTGGTTAGTTGCTAAATGTGTATGACTTGGCTCGTATTATGCTTTACTAGTTGTGCAATTCTTACCCTTATAACCACCACAGGTATAGGTCAGGAGCATAGCTGTTATTTGGGCTGAGCAGGAAACCCTCACCATGAGGGGTGTCTTTTATGATACCAAGAGTGAATTTTAATTAAGTTTAAGAATGTATTTTTATAATTAAATGTGTGTATTAGTGTATGCCTAGAGTTGTGTATTTGTGGGCATTAGGTTTTTATTTATTGTAATATTTATGATTTAAGCTTTTGAACTATTCTGGTCTGGACAGGTACAAAAGGAAATTTTGGGGAAAGTCCGAAAAACAGAGGAAACTCTGCCGGATTTTCGTCAAAATTTTCAAGTCCATATTTTTTTAAATCTTAATAAAACTAAATATTTGTGAGGGTGTTACATTTATGGTATCAGAGCAATTTCTCCTCGGCCTCGGGGTTATGAGTTACTCCACTGGTACGCTCACCAAGCTAGTGACCAAAGTTGTTGTCGAATCCAGCCATATGATATCGAACTTAATTAATTCTAGGAATATCCGAGTATTCGTGCCTTAACTTGTTTCTATTACTAAACTCTAGCATTATGGGAGACACATATAGTAATAGAGCTAAGGTTGTGTCAATCCTAAGGGACTTAGTTCAGATGGACTCAAGTCAAATAGAGGCGATTGTCGTTTCATGTGCTACACCACTATGCCCATGATGTGGGAGACCTCATCAGGGTATATGCTGGTTCCTGGCTCAACTCAAAGAGGATGAATGTATCTTATGGTTGAAAAGGACGAAGGGAATCCAGATGAGAAGTGTAGAGGCATATTATGTCTCTACGATAGGAAATTACATCCGAACCTCAAGTCTCCATCTTTGCTAATCCTTTAAGGAGAAACTAATAGAAGGAATGTATCATATGAAGTGCTGATTAGCTAACATAGAATGAGTAAACAGGTTAGGACAACTACACAATAGAAATTCTTTATGAACCTTAAATCACTTTCTTTAGTATTATATTCAAGCTTCGTCAGGCTCGACCATCCTAGGACTCGGATCCCGTTGACCTTTTCAATGTGGCATTATGACACTCATGGAGTGCGCAATTTCTATTTCCTTGTATAGGTGACCGTAAAAGCCATAGGAAATCATTGACAAGTTGTAGAGCCTCACTTGACACCTAACCAGTGGTAGTATCGTCCTTTAATAAAAAGTGAGGTCAGGACTGGCCATCCTTTCCTTTACATTTATTAATAGATAATACTATCATAAAGAATGCGATGTGGTGCTGTTGATGGATGGGAGATTGGGACTAGCTACCCGAGTCTTTGCGTTTACTGACAAGTGACATCATTGCTATATCCCAACTAAATAAGAGCAATCGACTTAGAAAATCCCAATCCCATAAAACTAGATTAAACTTCCTCCCATTAGAAATCTATTAGAACTCACAAACACCCATTAGCTGGGCAAATCCACTCTTGACAATATCGTCAAATGTTTTCATCTAACTTAGCTCGGTAGAAATGCCGAACCACTTTTCCACTTAGTGGAAGAGCTCGGAGAGATGTAGATACGTGAAATCTCCATACCTTAGACGATTCGCCTTCTATCTAATAGTACCAACAATGTAGTCAGCTTGGTCCTAATTTTGATCCTGTTAACTAATCAAAAAGGTAGACCACCAACCCTTAGTATCTACTAGTCTTTCCCCTTGATATCGGCCTACCTGTTTATGTCGATGCTAAGTGGGGGAGAATCCAACGACCCACCCTGAGTTCCACCCGAACGACGATAATGAAAGAGAAAGAGAGTCAAACGGAAACAGAACTTGAAATACCTTAACCTGTCTTAAAAACGCTAAGTCTGTTAATGGACGAGAACCCACACAAGTCGTTAGCTAATATCTCTTCCAATCCCTTGGGAAAGGAGTAACTAGCGCGTATGGACCGCCATTATTCCTCTAATTGGATGATGATATTGTACTGAGCATCAACCAAATATCTAGAAATCCTACCCTCACCAATTGTTACACTATTATCTCAAAACATTCTACGTTAGCTAGTGAAGGAATCCGCGAAGAGTTAATCAGGGATCAATCTGGACTGATGTAAGAAGTTCTTAATGTAACGTCGAGTTTAGAGGTAGAGTTAAATCTTTACCCTGACCTTAAGATAGAATTAACCTCTAAGTGTTCCCATGACTGATTGAAGCTATAGAATAACCGAAGCTGAAACAATCCTGGAATAGAATGCGGCAACACGATTGAAAGTCGTCACTTTCAATTTGTCACTCAACTCATAGAACTTGTGATAAGAATCAGGATGGTGAATATACATTGGCATATAGAAGTGGTAAATTACAAACCCTGTCGACATAATTCCTTAATAGAATCCTTTCACATTATGGAACGGAGTACTCTAGATTGGTAAAGTATTACGATTAAGAGAATCACAACCGACCGGGTAGGCGAACTCAAGAATTCCAAGGAGTTGAGTGTAAACGTAGAACCGAGATAAAACCTCAAAAGACGAAGTTGATGAATAGTCGGGGGAGCGACATGACCATAGTAGAATGACAGAACGGATGATGGTTGATGATTAACAAGGCGAATTGTCCAGGGATGAAGCAGTGGAGTGAAACCCCACCTCAAGGTACTACCCTATACAACGGTGAGCGACGACCTCAACAATTGGAAGATCTGTGCAGCTCGGCGAATATAAGTCAACTAAAGTAGACTCCACAAGGAGCAAGTAAATGTGCAGCTGGATCATTGATCCAAGAACCTTCCAGAGGAAGGAGTGGAATCGTAGGGAGTAAGCAATATGATCGGACATTATGTCCAGGGATGATCCTTCACTTCAGAGAACAACTGGAATTTCGAGGACGAAATTTCAATAAGTGGGGGACAAATGTAACATCCCTAATTTTAATTCCTAATATATTTATAAATTGTATTGACTTAAATAAATGTTCTTAAAAATCAATTACTTAGTTGTGCATTTTTATAAAAATACATTATGTTAATTACGAAAATATATTTCATTTCTTTTATGTTCTAAAGTAAATTCATTTAAAATAGTTATCCTATATCAAAAATATACTTTATGTGTTTTACTTTATTTTGATATATTTCATGTGAAAATATTTTATTGGAAATATTTATAAGTTTCTTATGTTATAATTTTTATTCTAGTATTTAAATTGATTATTGGTATTTTGAGTTTTAAAATAAAAGAATAAATAAAATAAAATAAATAAATAAATAAATAAAAGTGTGTATTAGTATATATGTTTAGTAATTTTAAAATAATACTAACATACAATAATAATAATAATAATAATAATAATAAAAAAAGTAGTAAAAATAAAATAAAAGAAAAAGAAAAAAAAAGGAAGGGGTTCGAAACCCCCTCCTATTTCCCTTCCTCCCGCCGGCCCTAGTCTTCTTCTCCCCATCCCCAATTTCTTCTCCTTCTTCTCTCCCTCAAGCACCGCCGGCCACCACCCACCAGCCACCATGCCGCCGCCCCATAAGCTTCTTCTTCTTCCATTCCTTTCTCTCTCTGCACACGAACTCTCCCTCTCCTTCCAGTCCAAAGCACAATCTCTCTCTCACGGACCGCAACGCCGCCGGCGCCACCACCATCGCAACGCCCTTCTCTCTCCTCCCTCGAGTTATTCCTCTCTCACCGCGTCTCTCCCTTCCCTTCCCGGTCGCGATTCGCGACTTTGCTGCCCCTGGGGTTGCAATCAGCCGCCTCTGTTGGTGGCTGCTGCCACCGCTGTTCTTGGCGACTTCAGCCATGGAGTCACACCACCACCTCTTTCCTCCCTCTGATCTGGTGTACGTTGCTGCTGCAAAGGACCAAGGTTGCTACCGACGCCGGTATCGTCGTCATCGTTACCGGGGCCAGCCTCTCTATCGTGTTTGAACCGGGTTAACCGAACCGGCATCCAAAACCGTCTTCGAGGGTAAATCTCTAATATCTCTTTTTAATTGCTTTATGTTGTATTTTAAAAATAATAATTATAATAATATTAATAATATTGGCAATAATTATATAATGTTAAATTGTTTTAGTACGTGATTATTATTTTGAAAATTGAATTGTACTATGAATTAGTGTTTATCTTAGTTAAAGTATTATTTTTAATGATTTTAATTAGTTACTTTGGTTTGGGATAATATCGGATTAAATGTTATGTCAAATAAATTGTTTTAAAGAGTACTTTAGTTAAACGTGTAGGGTCCCTAAGTAAGTGAGCTATCGTTTAGCTTAGTGGAATTGTCCCTAGGCTAAACAATATCTCAGTTAATTAGGAACTTCATATATTTGGCGTAACGTTAATCCGAGATAGGGCGTTGAACATTAATTTCAAACTGAAGGGAAGTGTAATTGTTTTAAGATTATATTGGCGACTTGGACTTATTTTTGAATTGAGCATACTTCCTTTTAGTTCGGAATTAATAGTGTCAAGTTACACAATTGATTTTGTAACTTAAAACAAAAACTACTTTACTTTAATGTATTTCTGACGAATATGCTACTTTTGAAAGTTAGCGTACTTTTAACAAAAAGATCTAATATTTGATTGAGAAAGCAATAGTCTTAAGTTTAAATTTCTATTTGACCTTGACTTACGAATTTTAGTTAAATGCTTTTCAATAAGAAACTACACTATTTTATTGAGAAAACAACGATTTTAATTTAAAATCCTATGTTATTTTGGTTTGTAAATTATAATTAAATGATTTCGTGATTTGGTAAACTTACGAAATACTCTACTTTGAAATATGTTAACTATACATTGAAATTTCAAACTGAGTCACTTCTGGCGCAATGAATTGATTTCTATTTGATTTAATACTATAGTCAGACGACGAAGGATTTTAGGAACCGCTGTGATGCGAACAACAAACCGCGTAGCGCCGTGAGCCGGAACAGGATAGCCCAGTCGTGCCTCGAAACAGGTTCTGGTAGAACCCCAAGGTAAGGGGTTTATTGTCGCACGGTGGTTGTGTAACTAGTATGTGTATGCGTGTTGAGATTGTTTGGTTTGTGTAGTTGATATTAGGGATTGATATTTATGAATTATAATATGAATTAATAATTTATTGTGCTAAGTGATTAATTGATATATATGTCCTGATAATTGTGCTATGAACTGTTAAATGCTAAATGAGGCCATGAATTAGGTGTAATTGTTGAAAATATAAGAATGATATGTATGTGCTAAATTATGTGAATTAATGACTTGTATTATAATGTAATTATTAAATATATTGAATGGTATATGTATGTTGTATTTAGAGATTGATTGAAAGCGGAAAGGAGTGAACGGAGGAGTGAGCCTTGAATTTAATAGTAACACCTAGAAGAAAAGGTAAGGGAAACAAATCGGGGAAAATAGGATGTGCCTTTAAAAGTGATAGGGAGTAAATTCTAGGGAAATAGATTAATTGGAGTAGAAGAGAAAAAGAGGAAAATGAGAGTAGAAGAAAAAGGAGTTAGGCGAGGGCGGATTAAAATTGAGAATAAGGAAAAGAATAAAAAAAAAGAGAAAAGGATAAAAAGGAAAAAGAAAAGAAAAAGAGAATATTGGTATGCGGTTTGGATCCTATAAGACACACGGTGGGGTGCAATAAGTCGGGTGCGCAACACCTACAATAAGCCACTGGCTGGTACGTGTGCAAGGGTTAAGTTAGACGTGCGGCCTTTGGGGATCCGTACGCATCGGTAAGTCGTATCCTCTGAAAGACTGGGGAACGCAGTGGCAAACTCGCATAGCCAAGGATTTTGTGGCATTCTGGCCGTGTAAGACACGCTCTCGGGTGCAGGAAACGTAAGCCGCCTTGGCAGAGTGCGCAGTGGTTGAGTTAGACGTGCGGCCTTTGGGGACCCGTACGCATCCGTAAGACGTATCCTCTGAAAGACTGGGGAACGCAATTGTGAAACCACAAAGATCCCGAAAAAGTAAAAAGAAAGGAAAAGAATGAAATGAAAAGAAATAAAAAGAAGAAAGTTGAGAAGGTGGTGAATGAAATGGAGAAATGAGAGATAGAAATTAGAATTTGTCAACTGGAGAAAAATAGGAAGAATGTGAGTAAAAAGGAGAAATGGAAGACGAATTGAGAGTTTAAGTTTAGGTGAGGGTAGAAAGCTAAGAGAACGGAAATAGAATAGGAATTGACATTAATTAGGAAATGTGAATAATTGGAGATGTTTGTGTTTGCGGTGGATAGGTGATTGGATGTGATGTATTTGCATTGTTTGGTTAATTGCTAAATGTGTATGACTTGGCTCGTATTATGCTTTACTAGTTGTGAAATTCTCACCCTTACAACCAACACAGGTACAGGTCAGGAGCATAGCTGTTATTTGGGCTGAGCAGGAAACCCTCACCATGAGAGGTGTCTTTTATGATACCAAGAGTGAATTTTAATTAAGTTTAAGAATGTATTTTTATAATTAAATGTGTGTATTAGTGTATGCCCAGAGTTGTGTATTTGTGGGCATTAGGTTTTTATTTATTGTAATATTTATGATTTAAGCTTTTGAACTATTCTGGTCTGGACAGGTACAAAAGGAAATTTTGGGGAAAGTCCGAAAAACAGAGGAAACTCTGCCGGATTTTCGTCAAAATTTTCAAGTCCATATTTTTTTAAATCTTAATAAAACTAAATATTTGTGAGGGTGTTACACCTTCCCCTCTCTTTCCCTATTGATTTGAGTTCCCTTTCTCTCTTCCTCCTCCCTTGATGTTTCTCTCTCCTCTAAGGCTTTCTCTCTCCCTCTATGGATCTCACCGGCGTCGTTATCGACTGTGATCGCATCGGGCTCGTGTTGGGTACTCCGAGGCTCGAAGCTATTGCTTGGATCCGCCGCGATCGTTCTCACTAACGAGGAGCAACACCGACGCCGACATCGACATCGAGCCACAATCCAAGTTCTTTGTTTAAAAGAAAACCTGAGGTAAGAGGGTTCGCGTTACCTTTACTTAAGAAGTAAATTCTAGGATGCTATAGTGGTAGCTGAGAATAGGATAATTAAAAAGTATGTTAATGAACCTTAGGGTAACCCTCGTGGATATAAAGGAAGTAAATAAAATTGTTAATAGAAACCACACTTTAGGGAATAAAAGGAATGAGCGTAGAATAAGGCCCGGAATGAATGAGCGTAATTAGAATATTAAAATAGTTAGAATAAAACATAAACTTGAGCAATCATAAAAATAAAACCATAGAGGAAGTAAAAGGACAAAAATGGTAAACGAAATAGGCGAAAGGGAGAGTAGAATTAATGAACTAAAAGATAATAAGTATAATAGTACCCAAAGAGTAAAGTGAGATAAAGGAGGGATTAGTAATGGAAATAATAAATATGTACAGGACCGATTAGGGCAATAGGTGCAAAATAATGAATTAGATTTAAAAGAAAATAGGAAAACGATAAGCGAATTAATAAGAAGATAATAAAACGAAGAGAGAGTACATTATGAGGGAAGTTAGGTAGAAGAATGTAATAAAAAAATTGAGAAGCTAGATTAAGTAATAGAGCGGTTAAATAAAATATAGTTAATGAAATAGGGATAATAAGTTAAGTAATAATGTGGGTTAATAGAGTAGTTAAGTAAACTGGAGTCAAAGAAATGGAAATAATAAGTTAAGTAAGAGTGAGGGATAAATGAAATAAAGAAATAACTAAGAATTAGAAACGAGCACAAGAATATAATGTACTTGACCAAGTTAAACAGAGTTGGGTAAAAGCGAGGATAATTACTATCAAGGAAAAGAATAAATTAGAAAACGTAGGAAAATGTATTAAGTCATAAACGAAAATAAAGATTAAAAGATTTTGATGAGCATAAAAGAATTATTTAAATTATAAGAAAAAGAAAAGGAAGAGAAGAAGAAAAAAGGAAAAGAAAGAAGGATACCGAAAAATAGTGGAAAGTAAATAACGTGATAATAAGTCTATAAGTAAAGAAATGAGAAAAAGAGAAAAGATATGTGATTAAGAACAAGGAAAAAGAGAAAGAGAAAGAAAAAGAAAGAGAAAGAAAGGTAAGAGAATGAAAGTCCGATGCGAGCCTGGTAAGGCGTATCGGCGTCGATGCGAGCCTGAGAAGGCGTGTCGATTAAAAAGGAAATTGGAAGTCCGATGCAAGCCTGGTAAGGCGTATCGGCATCGATGCGAGCCTGGTAAGGCGTGTCGATTAAAATGGAAAAATGGAAGTCCGATGCGAGCCTGTGAAGGCGTATCGCCGTCGATGCGAGCCTGAGAAGGCGTATTGGCGTCGATGCGAGCCTGAGAAGGCGTGTCGATTTAAAAGGAAAAGGAAAGTTCGATGCGAGCCTGGTAAGGCGTATCGGCATCGATGCGAGCCTGGTAAGGCGTGTCGATTAAAAAGAAATAAGAAAAGAAAATGAGTAATGAATAAGGGAACTCCTAGCGCTCAGTACCGTACGGCTGGCTGGGGCTGGACTACCTAATGAAAAATGGAAAAAGAATAAAGAATGGGAAAGAAAGAATGAAAAGAGAATCAATAATTAAAAGAGTGTGAGAATAAGTGAAGAACTAAAAAGAGATTAGTTATATGAATAATTATGAATAAAGTATATTAATAATCAAGTAGGCTTAGTTATTTGCTATGTCTTCTTATAGGATTTATCTTTTTAAGTTCTGTGTAATGCTACCCTTCTTGATATACTTTTACAGGTACGGAAGCGGAGCTTGCACTGTTGCGGGCCGAACTGGAAACTCTCCATCACGTGGAGTGAAATTGTGATACCCTGAGTGGATTTTATTATATTAAAAACTGTTATTTTTGTAATTTATAATATGTGTAGTTATATGCCCTGAAACTGGTACTAATCGGGCGTTAGGATCTGAACTGGGTTTTAATCTGTTGTGTTTATGTTTTTAAGTAATTCTGGACTGACAGGTTTTAAGAAGAAAATTTTTGGGAAGTCCGAAAAACAGAGGAAACTCTGCCGGATTTTCGTAAAATCTTTCATAAGAAATCAAATTCTAAAATGAATTTTCAAACTCTGATTTTATTAAAATTTAAAATTAACTAGATAAAGTGAGGATGTTACATCCGTGATGATATTATGAGGGCCTGGAGTGCTGATCAGGGTTATGCTTTTGATCTGCCCCCTTATTCGGACTATGAGAGGAGTCTGTTGGACTATCCGGTGGATGTGCCTGAGCCTGATGATAGAGGGATGGATGAGGACTAGTTTGGGGTTGTTTTATTTGATATATCTGATGTATTTTCCCCACCCCGCTCTGTACTTGTGATATTAGAACTTGTTTTGCATTTTCTAGGATTTAATTTATTTTTAATGCATGGATATTTATTTCGATTATTATCTTGTTGCATCTGTATTGCTAAGTTTTGTGCAGGTGTGAGTGTTGTCTCCTACCATTAGTGGTGCTTTATTGCACTAGTGCTAACCATTGCAGGTATTAAGTTTGGGGGAGCAACATCTCACTTTTGATTAGTGCTATTTTTGTGGTGTGATAGGTAGTAATCTTAATTTGTATCCTTGTCATTTTTGGTTAGTTTTTTTTTAGTATAGGTTTTTAATTTTTATTTTGTAGTTTTTTAGGTAGAGTAGTTTGCTTGAGGACAAGCCAACCTCTAAGTTTGGGGGAGTATACAAAATAAAAAATTTTCAGATGTGAATTTTTTCTCCCATATTTTGGTATTGGTTTGTGTCTCTAGTAAATGTAGGTGATTATTCTAGATTTAGGACTTTTTCTCTGATGATGCATGTATGTACTTAGTTTAGGACTTAGACTCATTGACTTTTGACTCTATTTGATTGAACTGTAAATACTGTTGTGAACTGGTTATTTCGACAAATGCTTTCAGAACTTGTGATTAGTGAACTGACTTTAGCCCTGTGAGACTTTGAGCCTTATATTGAGGGGTATGAATTTTATTGAAATATTCTGATATTGAGACCCCTATTCTTTCATGAGTGTGTTCTCTTTGGTATTGTTGTTCTAGAACTTGACCTGTGACCATTTCGAAATTGATAATTGATTGCATGCATTAAGATGATTAAGGCACTTAGGATGTGTTTTTGTGGCCTTCAGATGTTTTGCATTGATAATTTTCCCTTAGTTGCCCATTTTGAGCCTTATGAGATATTATGATTTTTCTTTGGTACCTTGCATTTATTGCATATTCTTTGTTAGTACCTTGGGAATTTGGAATGAGCAATTGAGAGGAATATAGAAAGAAAAAGTGAAAGTAATTGGTGAAAAGTGTATGAGTTCTATTTCTCTTCCAAAGAAAAGAGAAAAAAAAGAGAATTAAAAAAATAACAAATGTGAAGGAAGAGAATAGAAGAAAAAAATTGAAAAAGAAAGGAAGAATAAAATGTTCCTGATGTGAGTGTGAGTCTTTATTGTATTCATTGCTCATTCATGGTTTTTGAGGGAAACTTGTTTTTGAAAATATTTTTGCGAGTTAGCTTTAGTTTTATCCCTTCTTTCTTTTATCCCACCTGACACTTTTAGCCTGGCCCCATTACAACAAAAAAATAAGACCTTTTGATTTTTGCATGTATTCAATAATTTCAGTGGAGGTGTTGGTCTATGGTCAAGCCTATGGTAACACATTATCATTGTTGAACTTGAGTGAATTGAAAATATGACCCTTATACACTTTTGAGAGAAACATTTGAGAGGTTGAGAGTGTTCACTAGTTCTGAGTTCTGATTAGGATTGTTACGTTAACTAGTTGGTAATTGTGTAAATGGTTTGTGATAATATGTGTTGGAGTCATGAGTCGAAGTCTTAGATGAGGTGTGTATATGTTGATTTAGGGAGTTTGTCTCTTGTTTAGAATTTTTATTTTACTTTTTCCTGGGACATGCAAAATGCTAAGTTTGGGGGAGTGATTTGGGTCTGATATATATAGTTTTTGGACTTCATTTTATCCTCTTTTACTTTGATTTGGCTTGTTTTCATAGCAAACTTAGGATCTTTTTATTAGTTTTTAGGAATTTTAGTAATTGTAGTTTCCCATGAACATTTTGATCGTTTGTTCAGTGTTTCAAGTGATTTTGGAGCTCAAATGCAAAAATTAATTATGGAATTGGAAAGAGCACGCAAAGACCTTGAAGTAGGAAAAAGAACGGAGAAAAACGGAGCCGAAACAGGATCGCCGCGCCTGGGGCGCGTGGATGGGTGCGCCTGGGGCGCGCCATCTGAAGAACAACAACAGCAGCAGAGGCGCGTGCCTGGGGCGCGCTACCGTTTGCGCCTGGGGCGCGCGTGCACCAGAAAAAGCCCAATTGGGCCAAAACTTCAGAAATTGATTGGGATTCTACTTAGAGATATTTTGTAAATATAAATTAGTGATTTAGAATTAGGTTACGCAGCCAACTAGAGGAGAAAAACAGAATTTAGATTTGAAGCGGGAGATTGCATTGATTTGGAGCATTTGAAGATTGAAGAATTTGGGGTAATTTGTCTATGAATTTCCCTATTATGTCTTCTCTTCTTCTTATTTCTATGTGTAGCTAAAACCCTCGTGTTAGGAACAAGGTGAATTTGTATGGCGTAGCTTATTTCAATTTATGATTTAGATTTTTGCTGTTTTTAATTCATGCATTAATTGTGTTTTTATCGTATACATAAACCTGCGCAATTTATGTTTTGGATTTCTTAATTCACAACGAGAGTTGGGATTTTGAATAGGCCTTGCAATTAATGGTATAATCAGTTCAAGTTATAGAGATATGATTGAATGATTATTGACTTAATAATTCCCTTGTGCTGAATTTGATATTTTCTTAAATTGTAATTTGTTGAGAGATCAAGGATTAAGTATTTAAAAAATAAGGGTAATGTTAGAGAGATCTAACTATTGCTATTTGAGAGGAATTGTCCATGAATTGAAGGATAATTAAAGGAAAATCTAAATTATAATTGAATAAGTGAAACCTACAATGAAACCAACGTTCCTAACCACCTTTCTCCCATAGTTTCTCAAGTTCTATTTAATTTCAGCAACTTGTTAGTGTAGTTAATTATTGATTTCAAATCTGAATTTTAATTTAAACCAACTTTTTAGTTATAGGATTTATTTTTAATTACATTAAGGTGAAAATATACTAAAAACATAACTCCCTGTGGGACTAAAATATTACATTTATTTTTAAGTTTTTGATGTGCCAGCAAGTGGACTGGGTCAACGAGTAATATAGTCTATGGATGACCGAATATCGTCCCACAGGGAGTTGTGTTTTTAGTATATTTTCACCTTAATGTAATTAAAAATAAATCCTATAACTAAAAAGTTGGTTTAAATTAAAATTCAGATTTGAAATCAATAATTAACTACACTAACAAGTTGCTGAAATTAAATAGAACTTGAGAAACTATGGGAGAAAGGTGGTTAGGAACGTTGGTTTCATTGTAGGTTTCACTTATTCAATTATAATTTAGATTTTCCTTTAATTATCCTTCAATTCATGGACAATTCCTCTCAAATAGCAATAGTTAGATCTCTCTAACATTACCCTTATTTTCTAAATACTTAATCCTTGATCTCTCAACAAATTACAATATAATAAAATATCAAATTCAGCACAAGGGAATTATTAAGTCAATAATCATTCAATCATATCTCTATAACTTGAACTGATTATACCATTAATTGCATGGCCTATTCAAAATCCCAACTCTCTTGTGAATTAAGAAATCCAAAACAATGATCAACATATTGAATCGACAAACTACGTTAATTGAACAGCAAGGACAGGCCATTGCCGAGCTCCAACAACAAGCAATGGTGAGAATCGCTCAAAACCAACCCACTACCCAACAAGTTCATAACCAAGTGGCTCAACCCTTAGATCCTCAACCTGCACCCGTGATGCAACTTCCCCCACCGCCTCACTTTTATACCAATCCAGTAATAGACAATGACCAGCCCTGGTCATCCTTTTACACCATATATTATGGAATTTGAAACTCCTCAAGGGTACTTAGGCCCATCAAACGTACCACATTACGATGGCTTGACCGACCTAGTTGATCACATAGTTTCTTACGAGGGGCAATGAACTATTACAGATGCGGTGATCGGATGAAATGCCGAGCTTTTTCCATGATCCTCGAGCCTTCAGTGCTGCATTGGTACTCATCTCTCCCTCGGAATTCCGTTAATTCGTGGGATGAAATGAAAAGAGTGTTTCTAAATAGATACACAACCAGTTGCATGCAACCAAAGTCCGATCACACACTAGCTGCAGTTACCCAAAAGCAAGATGAACCTTTGAAAGATTATTTGTCACATTTCCATACGGAGGCCAGTTCGGTCCCACGGCTTGAACCAGGCGTTGCTGTGTTATTGTTTACACAAGGTTTGCAGCTGGGGGATTTCCGGAAATCTTTAATCGGGAAACCTCCGAAAGACATTGCCGAGCTCAGACAACGATTAAATAAATTCATCAATTTAGAGGAATTCCACAAAGGTCAGAAATTCAATGACGATCGACAGCGATCCGACCCTCAAGGTCAGAATAAGCAGAAACGTGACGAACGTTTTGGCGGTAGACAGGACATAAATGATCGTGACCGGAGGCCACCTCCAAGAAAAAAAATCAGGAATACACTCCTCTGACTGTTCCTAGGAGTCAAATCCTTCAGGAAACGATGCAGACCGACTTACGCTCGGCCCAAAGACCTCCGTCTTTGAGAAAGGGCGCACAGCTTGATAGGTCTAAATATTGCGATTTTCACAAAGGAAATGGACACACGACTGATGAATGCATTTGGCTGAGGGATTTAATAGAAGAGATGATCAGAGATGGGAAGCTGCAACAGTACATTAGAGATGCGGTAGGACGAAGAGGCAGAAATAGATCGCACTCCCCAGAAAGGTCTAAGCGTCGAAGAAGCAGATCACCAGACGACAAGAATCCAGGAAGACATAAAACTAACCCTGCCCCAGTTACTGACACATATCCAACCACCAATGAGTTTTTAGTAAATACTGAAGAATCAATGTGTATGAAGCTATGCTTTGATGAGGAAAACATTGTGATGAAATCAAGTGAAAGCAAGACTAAACATTGTGATGAAGTCAAGTGAAAGCAAGTCTCCCAAAGAACAAAAGCAACAATGTTCAAGAGCTAAATGTTACAAAGAAAAGATAAAGAGAAGAAGAAAGCAAATTTTACAAGAAGAGAGAATCAACTAATCTCTAGACAAGCAAGCAAGGAATCAAAGTTTCATAGAGTTATTTTATATTTTGCTTTGAGTCCTTAGGTTGTTGGGTAGAGTTAGTTTTGGGTAGTGAATCTCAATTAATTAATTTTGATCAAATTAATTTTGAGTTTCATAAAACAAATTAATTAAAATATGTTGATGCATATTTTTCAAAAATGTTTTATAAATATTTTTAGGATGCATCAATAAGTGGCTTAATATTTTAATTAAGGTTGAAAAGAATTGGTTTTAATAGTTAAAGTTTTGAAAATATTTTTTGCTCAATTAGAAAACAAAAGTTACAGTGACTAACCGGTTAGTCATACCCAGTAACCGGTTAGTGACTGTTAAGTTTGTTAAAAATTCAGTTTTATGTTTTCATTCTTTATGGGTATCTATATAAACCATTCTTACACCTTAATGAAAATATAGAATCATTCAAATACGTTTTATATCCAGAGAAACAAGCCACGCACTCTCTCTTAGATTGAAAAGATCAAAAGCTTTCTTTTACATCTTGTTATCATCTTTTCTACAAACACAAGAATCTCATAATCAACTTGTTCATTGTTATTTGATTGAGATTCATTAGGTTCTGATTTTCTGTAATTCTATGGTGTTGTAATCATTGCATTCAAGGCAAAATAGTCTACAACAAATTGAAGATCAAGGAAGTCTTGATTGAGGAACAATCAAGAAAAGGAAGTCTTGATTAAGGTGTAATCAAGCAAAGTGAAGGTTTCTTGGTTGAGAAATAATCAAGGAATTGAAGAAGTCTAAGTGGATAGAGATTCACATAGCAAGAGGGTAGAATTAGAAGATCAAGGAGGGTTGCACAACAAGAGTGAGGTATCTCTTGGTAGCTATCAAGTGAGGAATCTTGAGAGGCTTAGCTTGTAATCAAGGATCTTTAATTCTAGTGAAGAAATCTCTCTTTGTTGAAGAGGGGACTGGATGTAGCTCTCAAGTGGGTGAGAGTGAACCAGGATAAATCTCTTGTGCATTATCTCTTCCCTAATCTCTTTAATTTATTCATTATTCATTGTTCTTGCATAAAAACCTAGAAAAGGGATTTTCAAAATTAATTGAATCAATTAGTTAGTAGTTGTACAAATTAATTTGGGGAAAATCATTTTAAAACATCTGTTTAATTGTTTTAATTCTTGGGTTGAAGTATTTCTGCGTTTTACTCTGAGTTCTTGATTGAATTGCAATTATATTCAAAATTGGTTCAGATACTAACCGGTTAGTAAGCTTAGTAACCGGTTAGACACTGACATTTTGGTTAAAGAAATTATGTTTTAACCACGTTTTGTTTGAGCTTTGCGAAAATTGGTCAAGGTTGTTTTAACACCTATTCAACCCCCCCTTCTAGGTGTTCTTACGTGTTCATACTATACCACTTGTATTCCAACAAGTGGTATCAGAGCTTTGGTCGGTTAAGATCAAAGCTTAAACGCTTTACCGGAAAAGATCCTTTTTTGGTTTATAATGGATAGCATGAACATGTTTAATAATCTGAATATTTTAAATGTTGATGATAAGACTATGAAATTACTAATGAGTAAATTCTTGGAGTTTTTGAAAAGTGAAGGAATTTTTCTTGTTCAAGAAAGAAGAGAAGAATCAAGTTTCTCACATCAACACAAGTCAAAAAGAAGAAATTTCAACAAGAAAGATGCTACAAGTTTCAACCAAGACATTAAGACTAAGAAGATTTCAAAGGAAAAGCTCAAGTGTCATGAATGTAGAAAAGAGGGACACATCAAATTTGAATGTCCTCAATACTTGAAGAAACTTGAAGATGAAAAGAAGAATAACCAAGAATTCAATTCAAAAGTGAATGAAGTACTGCAAGGTATTTCGGAAGAAGATGGATTCTCAAATTCATGTTTCATTGCAATGCTTGATGAAGAGGCTTCTCAAAGTGACAAAACCATCTTACTTGATAGTGATAGTGAAAATGAGGTATCCTCTTGTTCTTCTTCTAATTCAAATTCACCATCCTATGATACTTTGTACAATACATATGAAGAAATGCATATTGAATTAGAAAGACTTGTCAAAGTTCATGAAAAACAGAAAAAGGTTATTTTGAAGCATCAACAAAAGATTGTTGAAATGGAAAATTATATAAATGAGTTGAAGCTTCAAAATGAATCTTTGAATCTTAAAAATTCCCCCATTATTCATGATTGTGAAAATTGTAGTAATCCTGTCCCAACTTGTGAGAAATGCAAAATGCTTGAAAATGAAAATGACATTTTGAAAAATAGACTTGCATCATTCACAAGAGGAGATAAGCATTTAAACAATTTACTTTCTAGTCAAAGGAATTTTTCGAATACATCCGGATTAGGCTATGTCCATGGAAAGAAAAGAAAAATAAATGTTGTTGGCTCATTTTCTAAAATTGATTTTTCAATTAAGCCAACTTGTTTTTATTGTGGAAAACATGGACATACAAATAATATTTGTGAAATAAAAAGGTTTGGAGTACCAAATGGATTGTATGAATGGGTTAAGAAAGGTCAAAGTCCTTTATCTAACGAAAATGGACCCAAAACCATTTGGGTACCAAAAACCAAGGCTTGAGTTATTTTGTAGGTATGCTTGAAGGGAATGCACTATGATTTGGATATATTTCAGTACCTTCAAAGCAGATAAATTGGTATGAATTCATAATTTCAAATATCTCAAGTAAGTCCTTCAACCATGATAATATTATAGAATTTATCCTTTTCATGGTGAGTGCTTCTTTATCAACTTTTGTGCACTTGTTCAATTTACTAATGTTGTTGAAATTGAATAGATGGATTAAAATATATTTGATTTGATGTGCTAGTTGATGAATATTGAATTTGTTTGGTTTAATGGGAAAATATGTGTTATTATGAGTTTTGCTCTCTTTATTGTATATGTATGCAAACTTATATGACATTGTGTGAATTTATATGGATATTGAGTTTATGAGTTTTGGAAAACTTTTATTAATTTTTGATAAAGCTTTTTCAATTTTTAAATATATGATTTTTTCTGTGAAAATTGAATTTTGTTTAATTTCTGCAATTTTTACTGATTGGTTACAGTGACTAACCGGTTAGTGAACTTACTAACCGGTTAGCACGTAACAGTTCAGAAAAAAAAAGCTTTTTCAAATCAGTTTTCACTCATTCTTCTCACTCTCTCAAACTCGTTTTTTTCCCCTTTCTAAAACCCTAGCACACGATTTCCTCTATCTTTCATCAAATCAATCTAGTTTCTTCATTGTTTCATCATATCTCATCATCATCATACACGTTTTCATCACCCATCATCTTATTTGTGCCCAAAATCCGTTTTTCCCCCTTTCTCAAACCCTAGACCGAATCTCTCCCATCTTCAACCATGTCTTCCTCAAAGAGAACAAGGGTAAAGAGCACAGCAAACAGACCTTCAAGGAGAAACAAAGATGATTTCTTTGAAGAAACCAACTGTGAACAGAGGTTTGATGGTTTCTCTTCTAGAAAGTTTGGGTTAATTAGGTGGATGGATTTTGATTGGTGTAGTGCTAATCTTTTTGATTTCCATAGGCTCCTAAGTTTTCAGGGTCTTAGGAGGTTTTTAGAACTGAAAGGCAAAATTTACCCTAGGTTAGTAAGAGAGTTCTATTCTAACCTTACTCTTAGAGATGATGTCTTTCACACCAAAGTCAATGGAGTAGTTTTTACTGTGACTGAAGAGGATTTCCTTAGTGTTGCTGGTGTTAGGGCTATAGGTACCTTCTGGGGGGATGATCATGATGATAGAATAGCACAGTGTAACCCGGAAGATGTGTACCGTAATAGTCTTAGGAACGCTGACTTGTACTCTGCAGGGGATAGGAAGGCTGTAGGAAATTTGACTGTGGACGATCGGTTGATTGTGTATGTTATTACATACATTCTTACCCCTAGAACCTCTACCAACCATTCTCAGGTTTTTGAAACCGATTTGAGGTATCTGTATGCTATTCAGAGTAGGATTCAAGTAAACTGGGTAAGGATTATGTCTTCTTTTATGAAAGACGCAGCCAAGTTGACTAGTGGTAGTCTTCCCTATGCTATTTTTGTTAGCAAGCTCATAGAAAGGAAGAATATCACCATTTCAGCCGCTGAGGAGATTCTTGAGCATTCTCCTTCTCTTCATTGCATTGGGCCTAGAGTCCTTCATTCTGCTGGTATTCAACAACACAAGAGGTTGGATAATCGTTGGAAGTGGAACGATGACATTGCATTGTTGGATGCTCAATTGGATTAAGAAGAAAGGCAACAAAAAGAGAATGAGGATGCTGCACAAGATGTTCATATGGTGAGCAGCGATGACAGTGATGAGGATGAGGATGAGGATGGAGGTGATGATAATGCTGCTGAGATGGATGAAGGTGATAATGAAGAAAATGCTGGTTCAGTTCCGGTTGCTAGTTCTCAACCTAGAACTACTCATGATGTTGGTGGTTCAGGTTATGCATCAGGCTCGTTTGATTTTGCAGCCATGGAGGAGCGTCTCAATGCACGGATTGATTCCGGTTTTGATCGGATCAACAGTCGGATGGATGGATTCCAAGCAACTTATGAGAGAGACTTGGAACGTCTCATGTTTTTGATGAGGACTTTTGGATCATCTTCCGCACCTCAAGCACCTCCTCTAAGTGAAGACTAGTGACCTTTAGGATTGCATTAGTATCATGTTTTAAGTCTGGTTTTACAAATGTATTTTGGTGGTTTTAGGATGTAATTTGGTCTTTTATGTCTTTTCAGTTTTTTTTTTTGGATTTATGGTTATGTACGTTGGCTAGCTATTTTTATGGTTTTTTTAATGAACCTTTTATGAATGAATCTATGTTATTGTTAATTTCAATTATGTTTCATTTATGGTTCATTTTATTTTGGTCAAGTATATGCCTATAAATTCTGCTGAAAAGTGCAAATGCATACTGCCATAATGCTTTGTTTGATATTTCAGATTTGAATATAGTTCTTTGGTACACCTTTGTGAATCATACATAATGAGTTGGATCCTTAAATTCATGTTGTTCTACTTTATTATGGTCCATATGTATGTATGTATCCTGCATGATTGGTATTGGCCTTGATTTGATAAGTTTTGGATGTTGCAAAGTGGTCATATCAATTCTGCCATGATTTTCTGGTATCTGACAGGTACTAACCGGTTAGTAGCCTGTGTAACCGGTTAGTGTGACAGCCTGACAGCAAAATAGTGTGTTTTTCAGTGTATTTTTTACCATTATGTTGTTTAATCAATCTGCACATGGTGAATTATTATTTGATTAATATTTTGGATATGTGTGGTATGCTTTGTCATGAGTTTTTAGCTATGTTACATTCATGTACATGCAAATAATCACTGCAATTTTCAGCTTACACAACTGATTTTTAACAAGCCTTAATAATTCATATATTGTGCAATTGACTGCAAATTTTGTATGACTTTGAAGTATTCCATGTATACATTATATTTACTCTCTGAAAACTTATTTTTAAATGCATTGGATACTAGTTTTGAAGTCTCAAAGTCAGGATTTTAATTCTGATTTTTGCAATGTTCTGAACTGCAGAGGCTAACCGGTTAGTAGCCTTTGTAACCGGTTAGTAACTGACAGTTAGCAGATTTTTTTTAATTTTCTTTCACCTTTGGCAATATTTTATACTTCTTATATGCTTTTTTATCATGCCAAAAGGGGGAGAAAGGTGTTGTTTTGTTCTTTTATGCAGGGGGAGAAGAGTTGTTGATATCTTCAACATATTTTCAAGGCTTATGTTGAGGGGGAGCATTGATTCATTCTATGAAGTTTGAAGCAAAAGGAAAGCAAATGTTCATTAATCAACAACAAATTCAAAACAATGTTTGTCATCATCAAAAAGGGGGAGATTGAAGAATCAATGTGTATGAAGCTATGTTTTGATGAGGAAAACATTGTGATGAAATCAAGTGAAAGCAAGACTAAACATTGTGATGAAGTCAAGTGAAAGCAAGTCTCCCAAAGAACAAAAGCAACAATGTTCAAGAGCTAAATGTTACAAAGAAAAGATAAAGAGAAGAATAAAGCAAATTTTACAAGAAGAGAGAATCAACTAATCTCTAGACAAGCAAGCAAGGAATCAAAGTTTCATAGAGTTATTTTATATTTTGCTTTGAGTCCTTAGGTTGTTGGGTAGAGTTAGTTTTGGGTAGTGAATCTCAATTAATTAATTTTGATCAAATTAATTTTGAGTTTCATAAAACAAATTAATTAAAATATGTTGATGCATATTTTTCAAAAATGTTTTATAAATATTTTTAGGATGCATCAATAAGTGGCTTAATATTTTAATTAAGGTTGAAAAGAATTGGTTTTAATAGTTAAAGTTTTGAAAATATTTTTTGCTCAATTAGAAAACAAAAGTTACAGTGACTAACCGGTTAGTCATACCCAGTAACCGGTTAGTGACTGTTAAGTTTGTTAAAAATTCAGTTTTATGTTTTCATTCTTTATGGGTATCTATATAAACCATTCTTACACCTTAATGAAAATATAGAATCATTCAAATACGTTTTATATCCAGAGAAACAAGCCACACACTCTCTCTTAGATTGAAAAGATCAAAAGCTTTCTTTTACATCTTGTTATCATCTTTTCTACAAACACAAGAATCTCATAATCAACTTGTTCATTGTTATTTGATTGAGATTCATTAGGTTCTGATTTTCTGTAATTCTATGGTGCTGTAATCATTGCATTCAAGGCAAAATAGTCTACAACAAATTGAAGATCAAGGAAGTCTTGATTGAGGAACAATCAAGCAAAGGAAGTCTTGATTAAGGTGTAATCAAGCAAAGTGAAGGTTTCTTGGTTGAGAAATAATCAAGGAATTGAAGAAGTCTAAGTGGATAGAGATTCACATAGCAAGAGGGTAGAATTAGAAGATCAAGGAGGGTTGCACAACAAGAGTGAGGTATCTCTTGGTAGCTATCAAGTGAGGAATCTTGAGAGGCTTAGCTTGTAATCAAGGATCTTTAATTCTAGTGAAGAAATCTCTCTTTGTTGAAGAGGGGACTGGATGTAGCTCTCAAGTGGGTGAGAGTGAATTAGGATAAATCTCTTGTGCAGTATATCTTCCCTAATCTCTTTAATTTCTGCATTATTCATTGTTCTTGCATAAAAACCTAGAAAAGGGATTTTCAAAATTAATTGAATCAATTAGTTAGTAATTGTACAAATTAATTTGGGGAAAATCATTTTAAAACATCTGTTTAATTGTTTTAATTCTTGGGTTGAAGTATTTCTGTGTTTTACTCTGAGTTCTTGATTGAATTGCAATTATATTCAAAACTGGTTCAGATACTAACCGGTTAGTAAGCTTAGTAACCGGTTAGTCACTGACATTTTGGTTAAAGAAATTTTGTTTTAACCACGTTTTGTTTGAGCTTTGCGAAAATTGTTCAAGGTTGTTTTAACACCTATTCAACCCCCCCTTCTAGGTGTTCTTACGTGTTCATACTATACCACTTGTATTCCAACAAATACTATTGTCGGAGGGTTCGCCGGCGGCGGAGAGAAAAGAGCTAACAGAAAGAGGTACATCAACCAAATCTTAGCCGTAAGCCAAAAACCGATCTCCAAACGGTCGACGAAAAACATTCCGATCATTTTCAATGATGAGGATTTGGACGGGATCCTCCCAGGTCACAACGATCCCATGGTCATTACAGCTCTCATTGGTAATATTGAAGTCAAGAGTGTTTTTGTTGATCAAGGGAGCTCCGCTGATATCATGTTCCTTCATCTGTTTAAAGCCTTGAAACTGAGGGAGTGCAATCTCACTCCCTTTGAAGGGGAATTAATCGGCTTCACATGAGACACCATCGAGCCTTGTGGCTACATTCAACTTCCTGTTACTCTCGGTCCACAACCCTCGGCTCGAACCGAAATAATTAAATTTCTGGTGGTTGACTGCCCAGCGGCTTACAACTCCATTCTCGGAAGAACTTTCTTATAGGCATTCGGCGCAGTAGTATCAACAGTACATTTGGCGATGAAGTTCGTTGGAACGGATGACAAGGTGGTCACAATCAAGGCCGAGCAGGAAGCAGCTCGGAAGTGCTACAACGCAAGTTTGGGCAAGGTCAAGAACAGAGATCAGGACCGCTTGGAAAGGGTTCCCCTCGGAAAGGGTAACATAAATTTGGCAGATCTTGATGTGCGCACTGAATCTGACAAAAACGGGTCGACTCCGAAGGGACGATGGGAGTTTTTGACGCTGAATGATGATCCTCTCAGACAAATAAAAATTGGTTCAGATCTCCCTGTAGATGTCAAGGCTGAACTTTCCGCTCTGCTGACTGCCAATAAGGATCTGTTTGCATGGACCTCGGCAGATATGCCAGGAATTGATCCAAATTTTATCTGCCACAAGCTGAGTATCCTTCTTGGGGAAAAATCAGTAGCGCAACGCAAAAGAAAGGTCAGTGCTGAAAAGGCCGCTGCTATCGAGGAAAAAGTCACCGAGTTACTCTGAGCTGGCTTCATTCGAGAAATTGACTATACAGACTGGTTAGCAAACACCATCTTAGTCAGAAAACCCAATGGGAAGTGGAGAATGTGCGTTGATTACACAGACTTGAACAAAGTCTGTCCAAAAGATCAATATCCACTTCCCGTCATTGACAAGCTCGTCGACAATTCGGCCGGGTATAAGCTACTGTCGTTCATGGACGCCTATTCAGGATACACCCATGTACCCTCCCGACCAAGATAAAATTGCATTCATCACCGATAAGGCAACCTACTGTTACAATGTCATGCCTTTCGGACTCAAGAACGCGGGAGCCACCAATCAGCGAATGGTGAACAAGGTATTTCAAGGGATGATTGGCTTAAACATGGAGGTTTACATTGATGACATAATTGCAAAAAGTAAACAGCAAGAGTCCCATGCTCAAGACCTCAAAACAATATTGGATCGAGTGAGAAAATAGAACATGAGATTGAATCCTGAAAAATGTGTGTTTGGAGTTCCGGCTGGCTCTTTTCTTGGTTTCATGCTCACTGAGAGGGGAATTGAAGCTAATCCAGACAAGTGTAAAGCAATTCTAGAAATGAGAAGTCCAACCAGTCTCAGAGAGGTCTAGCAGCTCACAGGACGGGTGGCGGCACTTTCTAGATTCCTATCTCAAGCCGCTCGGAAAGCTTTGCCATGGTATCAACTCCTTAGGACAAACAAAAACTTCCTTTGGGATGATCATTGTGAACAAGCTTTCGTTCAGTTGAAAAACTATCTCTCCAGCCCATCGGTCCTTAATAGCCCTCTTTCCGGAGAAGACCTTTTTCTTTACTTATCAGTGGCCGAGGCAGCAGTCAGTTCAGCGTTGGTACGAGAGGATTCTAGAGTTGAGGCCCCCATTTACTTCGCCAACGGAGCACTTCAGGGACCCGAGCTGCGGTACCAAAAACTTGAAAAGCTTGCATATTGTTTGGTAATATCCGCTCGGAGGTTAAGATAGTACTTCCAAGCTCATAGAGTCATTGTCAGAACAGCTCAACCCCTAAGGCAGGTTCTTCATAAGCCTGACCTCGCTGGCAGAATGGTTTCATGGTCAGTAGAGCTATCTGAGTTTGATATCATCTATGAGCCGAGGAAGGCAATGAAATCACAAGTTCTTGCAGACTTCGTTACTGAGTTTATCGAGTCTCCCTCGGATACACCTCAAGACTCGTGGTCAGTTTATGTGGATGGTTCGAGCAACAGGAAAGGAGCTGGCGCTGGCATTATTATTGAAAATCCCGAAGGACTTAGCATGGAATACTCGTTGAAGTTTGAATTCCAAACTTCAAATAATCAGGCAGAATACGAAGCAGTCCTTGCAGGCCTCAAAATGGTTCAAGAGCTTGGTGCGACTCGAGTGTCGGTATTCAGCGATTCACAGTTAGTGGTCTCTCAGATTAAGGGGCAGTATTGGGCTAAAGACCCCATTTTACATAAGTACCTTGAAGAAGTAAAGCGAATAATCTCCAGTTTCTCGGAGTTTGATATCACCAATGTTCCGAGAGATTCGAACTCCCGAGCAGATATCCTATCTAAGCTTGCAAGCACGAAGGGATCGGAAAATAACAAGACTTTGATTCAAGAAACTATCCCAAAGCCAAGTGTCATCCTTGCGGTATCTCTGTCCCAATCGTGGATGGATCCAATACTAACTTACTTGCAACATGGTTTCATCCCCCAAGATCAAGCAGAGGCTCGTAAGTTAATTCGACAGTCAGCTCAGTACACCGTTCTTAATGGAATCCTTTATAAGAGAGGGATCGGTTCACCCATGCTCAGATGTGTCAATCCCTCTCAAGCTGAAGAAATCCTTGAAGAGATCCATGGTGGAGTCTGTAGCCATCATATGGGTGGGAAGTCTTTGGCTCGGAAAGTAATTCGAGTAGGATACTTCTGGCCCACATTGCAAAGGGATGCCATGGAACATGTTAAAAAATGCGTTCAATGTCAGTTCCACAGCGACACTTACCAACGACCCGCTGAAGAGTTACATTCCCTCGGAGCTCCCTGGCCTTTCTTTCAGTGGGGAATGGACATCATCATAAAGTTTCCCACTGCTCCTGGACAACTGAAGTATGCGGTTGTAGCCATCGACTACTTTACTAAGTGGATTGAAGCAGCACCATTAGCAACAATTACAAAAGCCTGAATTCAATCTTTCTTTGTAAAGGAAATAGTCTCTCGGTTCGGAGTGCCCCATTCTATAGTCACTGATAATGGATCACAATTCGCAGCTTCTCACTTTCAGGAACTGGCAGCTGACCTCGGGATTATTCACTACTTCAGTTTTGTAGAACACCCGCAAACCAATGGACTGGCCGAGGCAGCAAACAAAACCATTTTGGACGGTATAAAGAAGAAACTTGGCAGCGCAGCTAGTACATGGGCGGAAAAACTTCCGAGCGTTCTATGGTCTCATAGAACAACCGTACATTCCTCAACTGGGGAGACTCCTTTTTGATTGACATACGTCTGTGACGCAGTCATTCCGATCGAAAAGAGAATCCCCACCTTTAGGATGCTCGAACGTCCCCCTGAAACCAACAACACTTTGTTTATGGATGAACTCGTACTGGTTGACGAAATACGAGAAACCGCTGCAGCCCATGAAAGAAAGGTGAAAGAGCGTCAAGCTCAGGAATACAACAAGAAGGTCCAACCATGCAGCTTTGAAGTCGGAGACTTGGTACTTCACCGAGCAGACATTGGTAAAGGAAATGCTGGTGTCGGAAAGCTGAGCCCAAAATGGGAAGGTCCATATAGAGTGAAGACTAAGACTGGAACCGGTGCCTACAGGTTGGAAACTCTCTCGGGCAAGGATATCAACAACAGTTGGAACGCTGCCAAGCTCAGAGCTTACTACAGCTAAGCTCCCATTTTATTTTGTTTTCTTTAATATTAGAATAGTTTAGGATATTTACTGATTGCTCAAGGGTAGTTAGAAATGAATAATGAGGGATAACACCCTTCATAGATTACAGTTTAAATCTTTAGGAATTTTTTAGTCCTGAGCAGTTCAAGCTTTGTACTTTCTTATTAATAAAAGTTCCAGATTTCTTTGAAATTTCGTCTATATACATTGTGAAACCACGTATGACTCATTTTGTTCGGCTTGCCACCGAGCTATATCGAGATACAACTCCTTTCGAGAGTTTAACAACGTACTTAAAGAACACCCGAACTCGGGAATAACCTTACTAACTTCGCGGTCCGAGGGTCCCGCTTCGGCTAAAGTCGGCGATCTGAGTTCTTCCTCACAATTTCTATTAACGAATTATGCATACAAATTTAAGAGTTTACGCTCGGAAAAATTGAACAAAAAGATTCCGACAATGTACACTAATAAATTCTTTCCAAGAATTTACACTCGGAAAACTCGAGTTAAAATGTGACACTTACATACTGTTGACACCCAATTTTGTCCGGGGTCAAAAATATTATTTTGTAAAAATTTTGGTTAATTAAATTTTTATTTTCAAATTTTTTTAATTGATTAAATAGTGAGGAAAAATAAAAATCTTGTTTAAATGTATTATTATTGTGTATTGAGTTATTTTTGGGGTTATTTAAAAAATAAGATTTAAAAAAAAGTTTTAAATTAAAAAAAAAAGTTTGTTTGAACATTTTTTAGTTCTTGTGCATTAAGTTATTTTTGGGATTTATGAAAAAAAAGAATTTAAAACAAAAATGGCAGAGTGGCAACAAAAAAAAAGGAAGGAGGTGGTGTTGGGCCGTTTGGCCCAAACATTTGTTTAACCTAATGCCCCCTTCCAATTTCAGCGTAAAGCACCAAGCAGCAGCCGCTGCTGCTGTTCCTTTGTTCTTCCCCCTTTCTTCAAATAAAAAAAACCTAGGTTCCCAATCTCTAAATCCCTTCCAATCTTCAGTCAATTATTGATTCCATCTCTTAAAGCTTTCCTTTTCCATCCCAAAATCACGAATCAATTCGTGATTCATAGACCAGATCGCGTTTCTCCTCTTCTCCTCCGTTCCCTGCATGAAATCCGGTCTCTCCCCCCGTAATCTTCAAGCACGTTTTTTGCATGGGTAAAAATTAATTGTACAGGATTTTTGTAACACCCCAAAATTTTAATCCCCGATTAATGAAATATTAATTATAAAGTTTATTATAATTAATTATTTCTATTCTTAATCTTTGATCAAAACCTGAGTTTATATTGTTAGAATTCCATTTTGGTAATTATTTTATGCATAAATAAATATTTTGCATATTAGTCCCTAGGTTGGGACCTAGAGGTAATTATAGGAAAGATTTTGGAGGGAAAGTAAATAAAATAGTTATTTTTCAAAAATTGGGCAAAATACTCGAGTTTTTTTCGGAAAACTCGAGTATTCTAGACAGAGTTGCACGAGTTAGTGCGTTTGGTGAGTCATCACCAACGATTCCCTCTCCACGACACGAATACACCATCCCCAACACCTCAATGCATTCGTGTCGCTGTGCATGATCCTCCAAACCCAGTATTTAAGCTTGAAACCGATTGAAGAGCAACCATTTTGCCAATTTGTTGATGAGTTTGTGAGTTAGGGTTCTAAAATCGTTTCCTTCGATTCTCCCTGTGTGCTTAGAATCAAGTAACAAATCATACACTAATAAAAAGCTCATATCACGAGCTTTTTATAGATACCAAATTTGTGAGCTAAGAGTGAGTGTGGTGGGAGAATCAAGGCCTGGAAGTGGAAGCTGTTTTCTGTCAAGTGATGTTGGGAGCTCATTTTAAGTCCAATTTCTGGTAAGCTCACGAGTCTTTTGAGTCCCAAATTCGATTTCTCTAGTTAGTATGTGTTGCATAGAGTCTAGAAAAAACTAAATTCCCCAATTCTTATCTCTGTTTCATGTGTGAACCAATTCAATCTTGGTGATGCACTCAAAACTGTCTTGCATGTGGTGCTCAAAGTCATTTCTGGTGTTGGAGAGCTTTTTCTTTGGAATCCTCTGTTGGTACACGTCTAAGAGGTAAGGGGAAGTTGTTGTATGCACTAGATAGAGTTTAAATTCCATGATTTTCATTAAAGAGCCACCAAGAGGCTCTAAGGGCTTAGATTGAATAGGAACTTTGGTTTGGAGACCAATTCATGCTCTATGGTTGTTGTGAGAAAGTTTCATATGATGCATGCAAGCTGTAATGAACACTATTTCATGAGTTTGTGGATTATTTTGCAATTTGAGGTGTTAAGTTGTTAAATTGTATGTTTTATGCAATAACAATTGATTCTCTGTCAAATCTGTAATTTGATATGTGATAAGTGTTGTAACATGTTCAATATATGGTATATGAACTATTTTGATCATTGGTTTGGGTTAGAAATGTTTAGAAATGAAAATGGTATGTAAAAACTAAGTTTTCAGTCTGTTCTGTCTGATAAAACTCGAGTAGATGGCTCAATACTCGAGTATTTCGTGATGCACCAGTGTGGATTTTGGCGCACAACTCGAGTATATGGCTTGGGACTCGAGTATTAACAGATGCAACAAGAGTCAAGTCTGATGAACGACTCGAGTAATGCACGAAATACTCGAGTATTCTGGGTTGGTGAATGACTCGAGTATCTCATGAACCACTCGAGTATTTTCTTAAAAATCTGAAACCTAATTATCTGAAAAGATATGAACAACTCGAGTATAATAATGAACTACTCGAGTAAAACTGGAAACTGATGAAATTACTCGAGTGTTATGAAGAATACTCGAGTATCTTAGCCAGAAACTTAAAAATACCATTTTCAATTCTAAGTCATTTTGTTAACACTTAAAGGACAACAAACCAAGTGATCCTGGACTTAAAAAGAAATTGATTGTCGTTATGATGTTTTCATTCGAGTAATGATACGTTGCTCGGGAGGCACGTAAGGTATTAATAAAAGAATAAAACATCAATCAATTCCTTTTTAACTAAGTTAATGCATCCATTTTGGAGTTTGGATGGTAGGTCGTTTATCATGTTTTGGTAACATGTGGAGGGCCTCTGGGAGTGCCAATACGCTTGCTTGATGACACGTTGAAGACGTGGTCGGCTTAGTGGATGCCGATATGGTTACACCGTTTGGATGACGGTCCGTTTGGATGACGGGATGTGCTCGGGTGGCACGGGTTCCAAGCTTGTCGTGTACATTCTTGGTGAATGTACGAAATGTTGTATACCTAGGAATACAACGCACTGATGAGTGCTGGGTTGTCAGGGATGGACGTCAGAGAGTGACATAGATTGGTGGAGATAGGCTTGAGAGCTAGATTCATACATCATGTCACTCATTTAAATTAAGTGTGATAAATGAAACAAGTATAAGCATCCTACTTGCATTCAATAACTGCTAAATGCTAATTGTGATGGTTGTTTATTGTTGCATAACTTTACGTTCATATTGTCTACATATTTATACTCTGTTGATTATGTGTATAAAATTGCTTACCCCTATGCCCTTGTAGGTGATGTCTCGTTACATCGCTTGCATCGAGATCCGGCCACTTCCTAGTGGCACATGGATCTATGAGGACCATTGCGCGGTGTTCAAGGGAGAGGTAGAGATTACCTTCTACCACCCGAACCCGTTGATTCGATTTCGTCCTCGTAGATTTAGGATTCCCATCATATATACTATGCACGTACCCTCGTTTTACACATACCATGGACCACCTCCCACACGACCAGCTCCCTCTTATCACAGTTTTCGTTTCAGACCTACCTGCTCACACCCATTTTCTTCTAGAGTCGTCCGCGAGGAGACTCCCCCTTCTGATCCGAGGAGCCCAGTCAGGGTCACACCATCACCTGACCCCGTGCCCAGTGGTAGGGTACACTCTCCCTCGGATGAGATCGAGGAGGACCCCGTGGAGGACGAGAGCGGAGGCGAGCCTATCGTTCATTCTACTGGGAGCGATTGGAGGGACGATGATCCCTAGATATGTGCATAAGGTACATGATGAGGATCATGGGATCCGATGTGGGGATGTCGAGGAGGAGATGTTGCTGCTGCTGTTGATGTGGATATTTCTTTTGCTACTTGGAGACTGCTACTACCATTACCACTACTACTACTGATGCTGCCAGATCTACGTGACCACCTCTAGAGTTCATATTTTTTATGTATATATTTTGTAGATATGCTCTTGAGAGCTCTAGGGCTATGGTTATATTATGATGTAGATCTGTTATGGACTTGTTGGACCTTGGAGACTTGACCGCTGGGACTATGTATTACTTGACCTATATCTATATATATATATATATATATAGCTTATGTTCATATTTTTAACTGTGCATAGTCCTACTCTTTCCGCTCACTCTGATAAAGATTAATTAACGGATTCGGTTATGTTATTTAAATGGTATCAGTTCCGCAAATGAAAGAATGGATATGCATCGTTTAATTTTACTATGTCAATACGTTTTCGAAAGCACCGATGCTATCCGGATTATGGATAGGTTTTCTTATTTTAGCAAACACCGAATCCAACACAATGTTTCAAATAATACGAGTTGTTCTCTCCAAGAGCTCCATAGTTTGATTGTGCACCCGCTTTGAAAGAAAATTTTATTTTTACATTTTCTAAATACTTACAAGTCCATATACTATCCGATGGAATAGTTTAATTAAACTTGAGTTACTAAGAAGGGTGTCACACTTAGTGGTATCAGAGCAAAAGTCAGATCTTGTAGTAGTGGAAGTAGTTACAGAAAGGTAGCCATCAACATCAAGCAGGTATCCACAGGGCATATTTATTTATTTGAATTCTAGTATCTTGCTTTTTTGTGCATTAGATACAATTGAATGTGTTGTTTGAGGTTTTAGTTAAGACCTTAGTATAGGTGGTGTAATGAAAGTTTCTTTAGTTCAACATATGTGACCATAAGCCCATAGCGCAGGTCTATTATGGCAACTAGAAACCAAAATCACACCAATGTAATGTTAGAAAGGATTACCGCGGTGCTGGAGGCTATGCAACAACAATCTCAGCAACCACCTCAACCGGTTAACCCGCCTCACCAGTGTAATGCGGGTAACACCGAGGCAAAGAGTCTGGCTGATTTTAGGAGCTATAATCCACTCAAGTTTTAAGGAGGATTTAAACCTGAGGAGGCCAGTAAGTGGATTCACACCGTGGACAAGATTTTGAGAACTTTAGATTGCACGGAAGCTCAAAAAGTAGCGTATACAGTTTACATGCTAGAGGACGAAGCTGAGAATTGGTGGAATCATACGGTTCAGCTCCTACGTTATGAAGGAAGGGATGTGAATTGGGATGTATTTATGGAGAAGTTTCTCAATAAATACTTCCCTGAGGATTTGAGGAGCAAGAAGGAAGTGGAGTTCTTGCAGCTGAAGCAAGGAGATATGAGTGTGGGTGAGTACGCAACCAAGTTCGAGGAATTGATGAAGTACTCTCCATATTACCAGAACAACCCCGATGAAAGGAGCAAGTGTATCAAGTTCGAAGGAGGTTTAAGGCCCAAATTGAAGTCTATTTTCAGCTATCAACGGATCCAAAGCTTTCCTGCACTTGTGGACATGTGTAGGATGTATGAGGATGACAAGAAAGCTGAAGGATTGCAAGCAACAGAAAGAAAAGATAGCCAGAATTATGGACCTCAGAAGCGTAAGGGTTTCAACAATCAAGGCAAAGGTCCATATGATCGCCGAGGGAAAGGCAAAGGAAAAGTTGGAAGTAGTGATGGAAGTAATTTCCGAAGTGAGGCTCCCTTCTGTGAGAAGTGTAAGCATCATCATCGTGGAAGAATTTGTTGGGCAACAAGTACTTGCTTCAATTGTGGGAAGCAGGGTCATATTGCACGTTACTGTAGAGAATATGTGAAGAGTAACCCCAACGTACCTTCTAGCAAACCTATGACTCAAGGCAGAGTGTTTACCCTTAGCAGAGTAGAAGCTAATCGATCCTCCGATCCCGTGCAAGGTAACTACTTGCCGATGGTTAGTCTTGCAATGCGTTGTCTGATTTCAGTATTATGCATCCGTATGAATGTGTGAATTGTTTGACTTTGTCTGTATTTGAGTTGTTCTATATTGGTATGATAGAAACTCTTACGAACATTCCTATAGTTGTTTCTAAGGTAAGTCTTAACGGTTGTATAGAAGTGTCAGGAGGAGTCTTTAGAATAGATTTGATTTGTCTACCTTTATCGCATTGGGATGCGATCTTGGGAATCGACTGATTGAGTACTATCATAGGACCATAGATGGACTTCCTTAAGTCAAACTCCTATAACCAAGGTAATCCAAAGAATTAGCCTCTTATATGAAATAAGAATACAACGAGGATTTTCAGTAAGTGAAGTGAAGGCTAACATCCTCTCATGCGTTGCTCTTACTCGATTCATACGAAGGTATTAAAGAATAATTTCATGTATCGAGGCAAGGACCTAGAAGAGGGCAGTGTTAAGGAAGGAAGGTTGTATGTATCAAAGTGATCGAACACACTCAGGGTAAGCTCTTGTTGCAGGATTCGGAGCTTGCAACAAGTATGCCCACTCTAAAAGATTTGGAGGTTTAGTCCCTAAGACTCTATGTCTAGAGCACTTCTTAATAACAGAATAATCTACTTATCTAGAGCCATTACACATAACCTTAGCTCTAGTTTGGAAGTATATGAAAGCATACTTCCCAGGAAACATTGCAGATATCGATGACCAGCGTATAGGACCACACACCCAAGGACCAGAAGTCAGGACCATTGCTCTGATACCATAAAAGTGTAACACTCCATAAATTATCATCTTACTTTAAAAAAATAATAAGTTTATGATTACATGGACTTGTCATTGTTGGAAAAAGATCTGAAAATAAAAATTTCCCTTTCCTTTGGAAATTCCTTTTAAGACAATTTGTCTAATAAAATCAGAGTTGCGGAAACATAGTAAAATAATCATATTATACTCCCAAATTATATCAAGTGTAACAAGTCCATGAGTACCAAATAAGTATTATTGTGAAACTTAATTCATCTTATGATACCTCTTTCAAAATGTGTATCATATAAATACTTATTAAAAATAAAGATGTTATAGAGCTGGTCACTGGTCCTCTATCCAAACATCCATCTGGTCGGATCCTCGATATCTGCACAAGGGTTCCCAACCCACACTATCTATACTTTGCATGCATCAAAAGGTCATCTCCCTTCACTGACTTTTGTGCAGCTAGATATACGATCAACACCTAATAAGGGCATGGGGGTTAGCTATACATATTCACATAATCAAATGAGAATAAAACTAACATACACAAGTAATCATGTAGCAAATCAGAATGCATAACCATATGAGCACACCCGGTTAATCATAATAAGTCTTTCAATGCAGGTGGCATGATGCATGATTTCCATCCACAACTGAGGCCTCCATCATCTTTGATATCTGTCAATATATATCTCAGTGTTCCCAGAACACTAACATACGTTCCTAGAACGTATAGCAAACCATACTTGGAATATAAACAAGCACCACTCCCAGAGTGTGCATTACGTTCCCAGAACGTATAGCAAACCATACTTGGAATATAAACAAGCACCAATCTCAGAGTGTGCATCACGTTCCCAGAACGTATCAAAGAAACCATGTCCCAGACACTGGCCACATTCCCAGAATGTGTCATCAAGTAGGTTGCACACAAATGTGTTCCCAGAACACATCAAAGAAACCATGTCCCAGACACTGGCCACATTCCCATAATGTGTCATCAAGTAAGTTGCATCAGTTTACTACTCCCAGAGTACAAGGTTATGTTCCCAGAACAACACCCAATCTCCAACCTAATCTCCATTCTCTATGAATGAATGCACACACAATTATTATGGTTGGTTTTTCCATTAATTCCATTATTATACCAATGTGTTCCCAGAACACTAACATACGTTCCCAGAACGTACACCAAACCATACTTGGAATATAAACAAGCACCACTGCCAGAGTGTGCATCACGTTCCCAGAACGTATAAAAAAACCAAGTCCCAAACACTGGCCACATTCCTAGAATGTGTCATCATGTAGGTTGCATCAATTTGGTACTCTCAGAGTACCCTCCTCATGTTCCCAGAACATGACAAACAATCCTTACCAACCTATTTCATCTATGCATGATTACACATATAATTTTTAAGGTTGGTCTTTCCACTAATACCATTATTATGACTTAGAAAAACACAACTTCTGAATGATATATTGAGGTATGGCTTTACTCATAAAATTCATCTTTGAATTTAAGTTTAACATATGCTCATAGACCTGGATTGAGAGAATATAATCATTGGCATTAACAATCTTTATTCAAAAACTTAACTTTTATTTTTAAGTTTCAGGTACTAACCGGTTACATCATCACCTAACCGGTTAGAATTACAGACCTGAATATAAAACCACTGATTTTCCAAGAATCTTTTCTTAAATTCTCTAGTCAATCCAATAACAAGGTCTTAGCATAACAGAATACCTCAAGTTCAACACATAATATCATTCAAAAGATCTAAGTCATAATCCAATTTCATTTATGCATAATTTCCTCTTGAAATTATCATGTGATATTAAGGTATTAACTCATCACCTCCAATCTAAACCAAACAGTGCTCAACCACATAGTTTTAGATTGGTCTTTGTATGAAATTCTAGCTTAAACTTGAGTACAAATGGTATGGACACTTAGCCAATTTCAGAAACTCATTTTCTTTGAAAATTGACAGTATATAACCGGTTACGAATTTCGAATAACCGGTTAGATCATGTAGTCTGTACATTGAAAAATGAGGTTTTGCATACCATTCTTTTCAATACTCAAATCTAACCAATTTCAACAATCAATAGAGTTCACATACCTTAATACTAATATGTTCAGCCACAGAAACATATCTATCTTGCATGCATTCAATTTAGATACTCAAGTTGCACATAATTGCACATATTTCACAACTTAATGCATCAATTCACATAATATCCAAATAAGTCATGAAATTGTCATCACAATAGCTTGCATGCATCATATTATGATTGCTCACAATCAGAAATAAGCTAAAATTGGCCTCCAAGCCATTAAACTAATTCAAACTATGCCCTTAGAGTCTCTTGGTGACTCATCCTATTTACCAACATGTTTATCCTCATTCTAGCAAATAGTAAGCTTCCCCCTTACCTCTAAGTTGTGCTTGATCCATAACATTGCAGAGAGAAAGGCTCCAACACATATTTCCACCAAATCCACTACATGCAGATAGAGTTGGGCAGGGTACCAAAACCAGGGAAAATTGACATGCAAAACCAAATTAAGAATTGGGGAAAATGGTCAAATTGAATTCTCTGCAACATGAACTAAAGGTAGGAACAGATTTGAAACCAAAAGGGTTTGTGTGCTTACCAAAATCGAGCTTCAAAGTCAGCTCCAGAAACCAGAAGCTGAAGTTTGACAGCACCAACACCTCAACTTGGCAAGCTTCGTTCTCAAACTCCAGGAACCCTCAGCTCACAAACTTTATATCAATACAAAGCCCTTGATGTGAGCTTTGTAACAGTGTATCACTCGTTTTCTAACTCTCAACACAGTCTGAGAATCGAACAAGACGAATCAAGAACCCTAGAACAAGTATTTCCCAACCAACACTCACAAAACCTTGATTCAGATCTCAATCCAAGCCTTTTATAGTGAAATTGGCTTCACATGCAGGGCGACACGTCTATCTCCACTCAAGGAAGGAAGAAATCGTGGCAATTTCTGGATTATTTGGGTGATTACTCATCAAAATCCACTAACCCAGTTTCTGAGTTCATCGTGTAACCGGTTACAGAGCCCTTCTAACTGGTTACATACTGATAAAATTCAAAAATTAATAATTTAATTACTCTTTCTTCAAAAACCTTTTTAATATTGCAATTAAATCTCAACCCAAGGACTAAATTACAATATTCACATTTTTGTACAAAATAACCATATAAAAATATATCTCATATTTTTGTATATAAAAAACACATAATGTACAAAAACTAAAACCTTCAAAATTAATATAAATCAATTATAAAATAATTGTTATAATTAATTTCTTGGTTATTTGTGAGACGAAAATTAGGGGTGTTACAATTTTAACAGAGTGACGGCTTATTTTTCAAATATTTAATTAGGTAAAAAATATCTTTTAATATTCAACTTGGCAAAATAATAGCTGATAATATTATTTTATTTAAACTGACAGAATAATACCTATATTCTTAAGTATTTAAACTGGCAGAATTTCAACATATAATAGTTTACTTTTTCAAAAGTTCAAACTGATAGAATTCCATCTTATAATTATTATGTTTTCAAATATTTCAACTGAAAGAGCCCTACCTTATACAGTTCCATTTTTAAATATTCAAAGAGACATACTTTTACTATATCATTAATTATTAATTATCAAATAAACAAAATTCTAAGAATATAACAATATTATTCTAACTAAATCTATTCTACGTCTATTCTAAGAGAAAGAGAAAGTTACATACCTTAAAAGTAGATTTCTTCCTTTCTCCTTAGGTATTAAACTTTGATTTCTTCAAAATTAAGTTTTAAAATCGGTTTCTGAAGGGTTTAAGGGTTATTAAGACCGGTTAAGGGTAAGAAGCCGTATCAAAGAATTTAGGAGTTTCAAGATCAGTTTATCACCGTGTCTGGTGTGGAAGGGTAAGGGGTATTTATAGGGGTTTTCAATGGCGGTTACTGTAACATGAGAGACTTCTTTGAAGTCGGTTTCTACAATAACCGACACAGTAATTGTTCTAGAAAGAGAATATTCTCTGGAATATCTCAGAGATATTTTTAATACCATTTTCTAGAAAAAGACTGGTACCTTAAGTTGGTTACTGTTTACACGCACAATACAGTACTCGTATTTCACTATTTATCTATATAGTACCGTATTTCACTATTCACTGCTACAGTACTGTATAGCACTATTCATTAAAATATTATTATATTATATTATTATTATTTTATTTATTTTATTTATTTTTTATATTATTTTATTATTATTTATTATTATTTATTTTTTTTTATATTTTTTGCTAAAAATTTCAAAATTTCATAACTTATTCGTTAACCGTCGGATTTCTATCAAATTTTAAAACAAGCTTCCTATTATATATATCTACATATCTAACAGTCAAAATTGTGTTTAAAGTTGTGAATCTTTTATTATAAATTTTCTATTTTTATACTCTTTATGTTATTTTATGTTAATTAATGAAATTGTGGATGTTACACTATCGAGGCGTGTCGGCACCGATGCAAGCCTGTCGAGGCGTGTCGGCATTAAAAGAATAAAAATCGGCGCGAGCCTGTCGAGGTGTGACGATAATAAAAGATGGAAGACCAATGCGAGCCTGTCGAGGCGTGTCTGTATTAATAGAACATAGTGGCGCAAGCCTGTCGAGGCGTGTCGGCATTAAAAGAACAAATTGGCGCGAGCCTGTCAACAATAAAAGGAAAAAGAATGGAAATGAAAGAATGAAAAGAGAAATGTGATTAAATGAATAGATGACTAAAAGTGGAATGAAATGTGGGAAAAATGAAAAGAGAATTAAGAATTAAAAGAATGTGAGAATAAGTGAAGAACTAGAAGAAATTAATTAGATTGATATTTGTGAATAACGTGTGTTAATAATAGTGTAGGCTTAGTTTATTACTATGTCTCTTATAGAATTTAACTTTTTAAGTTCTATGTAATGCTACCCTTCTTGCTATATTTTGCAGGTACAGAAGCGGAGCTTACATGGGTCTTGGTCAAGCAGGATTATGTTCCACTACGTGGAATGTATATTTATTTGAGTGGACAGTTATTTTGTAAAGTAGAATATGAAATAGTTATATACCCTGAGACTTGTATTAATTGGGCGTTAGGGTCTGATCTGACTATTAAACTGTTGTGATTTATGTTTTTAAATATTCATGGATTGACAGGTTTAGAGAAGAAAATTTTTGGGAAGTCCGAAAAACAGAGGAAGCTCTGCCGGATTTTCGTAAGAACTTTTTATAAGTAATAAGGTTTAAAAAGGGATTTTTTTTTTGGTAAAGAAAAATCTTATTACCACGAACAAAAATAAAACTCTTACAAGAGTAAGCTAGTCAAAATCCCCACCTACTATGTAGGGTTTGATTTTAACTAGTTACTAAATGAAAATAACTAGTTAAAAAGGGATTTTTCTAACACTAATTTTATTAAAACCTAAAATTAACTAATTAATGTGAGGGTGTTACAACATACAATACTAATATGGACCTCATATCCGAAAATGCATGGTCAAGATGTACTTCTCTTCCTGTTACACCTGCATCAAATCCGTCCCCTACAGTTTGAACAGGCTAAGTCACATGTAAGTTATCTTCTATTTCATAGAGTTTCCTTGTTTGTGCGTTTTCAAAATAAAATTTACGCTAATTGTATCTTGGGCCATGAAAAAAGTCAAATTTATGTTTGAAAGTTATATTACTCTCATGAAACAGGACACTATATATATAACCTCTATTATAAAAGAACTAAATATATGCCTATACCGAAAAGAAAAATATGAAACTAATAAGATATGAGATTTTCACCAAAAAGCTTCAAGAATTTATTAAAACTCCCGCGGTGCTTTCTAAAGTATATGATATAAACACAGTTGCATCAAATTATTGTTTGGCTTAATTAGATTTTTTTTTTTTTATCTTATTTTCATGATCCAGTTTGGTCTTTAATTTTTTTTGACTTATTTTGGTTTTTTATTTTTGTTTTAAAAAAATTTATGTTGGACATTCACTCGTAGTAGTGTTAGTTTTATCATATTATTCAGACTCACCCATTACCAAAAACTGGAAAATGTTGCTATAATCTTGAAAGATTCCAAACCACCAACAAAAGCTAAGAACAGTAGTGCTGCTATGCCAATCGTGGAACAAGTTGGCTCACGATAGTGGTTGATCGATATGGACACAGATGCCAATGTGATATGCATATGAACGGAGAATAGACGAAGCTTTATCGATGAAGCCATAGGAATATATGTCAAACTCTATCGATAAAATGATAATGAGTGTAAATATTCCGGTTAAAACTAACATTTTTATGAGGTGTGGTGGACCAACCCTCGGTCCTACCCTTACAGTAGCTAGCCGAACAGAATAATCTATTCTACAGGCTGCGCCTACTCAGGCCCAGCATTTATTCAAGGACTCACCCTAGCGGGCTTGGACCGACCACAGGGACTTTACCTCTTAAGAGTCCGAGCTAGGGGCGCGTGAACCTAACTTGCCAAAGGGATAAAGCCCACTAATACAGGATAAGGATGAATGACTCATCCCCTATCCTAAAAGGGTCACGTCAGCTGCCTTGCTGGACCTCCGTACAGGCCCATAAGGTGCAATGCCACCTCTATAAATAGTTGTCTCCAGCTAGGGGCTTAGGTACGTTCTCTCACTCCTTAATTGCACAATCACACACACCAGTGATTAGGGAAACCCTAGTTATCCCAACTGGATATCTATAATACCAAAGGAAATCACACAGTAATATCAGATCACGCTCTAGCTCTCAGGTCTCTTAATATCTTTGAGCTAGTGACAGATCTTAGACACTACATTGGCGCCGTTTGTGGGGACGATAAACTGTCATTCCCACCCAAAATGGTACACACACGTGGAAACACCGGAAACAACTCTCGTGGTGTAAGCCATCAAACTGGAAGAAATCATCATAGACTGGTGGAAGGTAGTGCTGACAACGGAAGGGACCTAGAAGGTAATACCAACGAAAGAAACCCACCCCGCCCACCCCCCCACAGCATACCTTCAGTTTGACTGGAGATCCCAGCTCGCAGCTACCACACCGCACCAACCTGAACACACAGCGGACCCTACACTGTCCAATCCAGACAAGCAAACCCCAATACACCAAATCGTGCACAAAACCACGGATCTGGACGATCCATTGATGCCCGTGTTTCCGGAGGAGAAAGGGAACACTCCCAGGGCCGAAGAGAAACTCAACTTGAAGAGTAATTAAGCAGCAAGCTCAAATGTTGGAACAACAGGGGAAGGCTATAGCCGACCTTCAGCAGATCCACGTGAACGCGATTGCTGCACGGGCAGTGGAAACAGCCCCTGCAACCAGACCAGTTCATGATCTGCAAGGTCCAATTACCCTACCCCTCCACCACCCGTAAACCCTGCCCTGGCAGCCACCTATGAAACAAAAAGCAAAACTCACCCAGGCCACCCCTTCACCCCTCGTATCATGGCCTATGAAACACCTTCTGCTTTCCTTGGCCCCACTAGCATTGCGAAGTACAATGGGTTAACCGACCCCCTGGAGCATATCTTATCTTTCGAAGGTGCCATGAATTTTTATGACGAGGGAGATTTGATGAAGTGTCGAGCTTTTTCGATGACTCTCCAACCACCGGTAATGAGGTGGTACTCGGCCCTTCCCAGGAATTCCATTAATTCTTGGGCAGAAATGAAAAATGTTTTCCTTAACATGTATACTGCCAGTTGCATACAACCAAAATCAGACCATGCACTGGCAGGAGTAATGCAACTACTAGAAGAGCCATTGAGAGAGTATCTGGCTCGATTCCACTCGGAGGCAGGCTCTGTACCAAACCTCGAGCCAAGTTTCGCAGTTTTTCTTTTCACCTGGGGACTTCGTAATGGACATTTTAAGAACTCGCTGGTGGGGAAGTCACCGAGGGACATGGCGGAACTGAGACACCGTTCCACCAAATTTATCAATTTTGAAGAATTTAGCAAGTGGCAGAGACTAAGAGAAAAAGGTGACAGGGGGGAGCCCTCCTCTCAAGGAAGGTCGAGGAGAGATGACAGAAGAGACGAGCGGGGGAGAGGACCTAGGGGAGACAGGAGATTCGTCATCACTAGGGCCAAGTTTGATGAATACACCCCCTTCACGGTTCCGAGAAGTCAAATTTTGCAGGAAACCATGCAAACCGACCTACGAATGGTCGAAAGGCCTCCTCCTCTGAAAAGAAGCCAGCGCCAGGACCGATCAAAATTTTGCTCGTATCATGGGGGATACGGCCACACCACGGACAGGTGCACATGGCTAAGAGACGTTATTGAGCAGCTCATAAGAGATGGGAAATTGCAACAGCACGTTCAAGAGGCACTCAATAGGCGTACCAGGAGGAGAACCCCTTCCCCGGACAGAAATGTTTGCAAAAAAACCCTATCCCCAACAAGACAAACCAATCATCATCCCAATCAGCAACAAGCATCGAACCAGCAGAGAGTAGCTATGGTAGAGATAGCTAACACAGATCAATCCCCCCAAAACCTCAGAATCAACACCATTGCTGGAGGATTTTCAGGGGGAGGTGAAAGTAGATCAGACAGAAAAAAGTATATCAATCAAGTGCTAGCTATCCAGGACCATCCGATTCGCAAGAGAGCTTCAAAAAGTGTCCCAGGAAGATTTAGAAGGGATCATTTCGGGCCACAATGACCCGATGGTGATAACCGCCTTGGTAGGCAATTATGAGGTCGCAAGAATATTTGTCGACCAAGGCAGTTCTGCTGACATCATGTTTTTAAACCTCTTCGAAGCTCTGAAATTGAAGACAACTGATATGACCTCTTTTGAGGGGAAATTGATTAGCTTCACAGGAGACACAATCGTTCCCAAAGGACACATCCAACTCCCGGTAACACTTGGGAATCAACCCTCTACAAGAACTGAAATTATTGAGTTTTTGGTAGTTGATTGCCCGTCGGCATACAATGCTATACTCAGAAGGACCTGTTTGCAAGCCTTTGGCGTGGTCGTTTCAACCATTCACTTGTCCATGAAGTTTGAGGGCTCTGATGGAAGGGTCGTCTCCATCAGAGCTGAGCAAGACAAGGCCAGATTATGCTATAACGCTAGTCTGGCGAAAATCAAGAGCCAAGAGGAGATTCAACAGCCTAAGCTGAGCCTGAACAAAGGAAACGTACCACTAATAGACCTGGATGTTAGGTCCGATCAGGACGACACTAGGCCGACCCCCCAAGGAGATTGGGAATTTATAGAATTGGACGAGGAAACCCCAAGCAGAAGGATAAGACTGGGAACCAACCTCTCCGAGAACACAAGAGCAGAAATGCTTGAGCTTTTGAAAAGAAACAAGGATCTTTTTGCCTGGACCTCGGCGGACATGCCGGGGATTGATCCAAATTTTATATGCCATCATCTCAGTGTCAATCCGACCGCTAAACCAGTCACTCAAAAGAAAAGAAGAGTGGGAACAGAGAAGGCCGCAGTAATTGAAGAAAAGGTGGTCGAGCTCCTTTTAGCGGGATTTATCAGAGAAGTTAACTACTCTGAGTGGATTTCAAACATTGTGCTGGTCAGGAAGTCGAACGGCAAGTGGCGCATGTGCGTCGACTACACCGAATTAAACAAGGCTTGTCCGAAAGATCAGTACCCTCTTCCTGTTATTGACAAGTTGGTGGACAGTTCATCAGGGTATCAGCTCCTCTCCTTTATGGACGCATATTCAGGGTACAACTAGATCCCAATGTACCCACCTGACCAGGAGAAAATGACCTTCATCACCGAAAGGGCCACATACTGCTACACGGTGATGCCCTTCGGATTAAAAAACGCTGGTGCAACATACCAGCGAATGATGAACAAGGTCTTCTCCTGGCTGATTGGTCCCACCCTCGAAGTGTATATTGATGACATGATAACTAAAAGCAAAAAGAAAGAAGACCACCCTCTTGATCTGGCTGCAGTCTTGGCCAGAATTAGAAAACACAATATGCGGCTTAACCCCAAAAAATGCACTTTTGGAGTACCAGCAGGAGCTTTCCTGGGTTTCATGCTCACAGAAAGGGGCATCGAGGCAAACCAATAAAAATGCCAGGAAATTCTGAGAATGCATAATCCTTCCAATGTGAAAGAGGTCCAAAGACTTACAGGTCGAATGGCGGCTCTTTCTAGGTTCCTCCCTCAGGCGGCTAGGAAGGCCTTCCCGTGGTATCAACTGCTTAGGAAGAACAAAGATTTTCATTGGGACGAATCTTGTGAACAGGCATTCATCGGACTAAAGGAATATCTATCATCCCCTCCCGTCCTCACTAGCCCTCGGGAAGGGGAGACTCTGTTTTTGTATCTGTCAATAGGTGAATCATCCATAAGCTCGACCCTGGTTAGAGATGACTTAGGAACCGAGCAACCTGTGTACTTCGTGAGTAAGGCCCTGCAGGGAACTGAAACGAGGTACTCGAAGATTGAAAAGCTTGCTTTTACTCTGGTAGTTACTACGAGAAGACTCAGGCAGTATTTTCAGAGCCATCCCATCACAGTCAGGACAACCCAACCAATAAGACAGGTGCTCCACCGACCTGATTTGGCTGGGAGAATGGTTTCCTAGTCAGTCGAGCTGTCGGAGTTCGACATAACCTTTGAACCAAGAAAAACTCTCAAGTCTCAAATTCTAGCAGATTTTATCTCAGAACTCTCAGACCCTCAACACACCGACAAGCCACAACACTAGAAGGTTTACGTGGACGGCTCCAGCCACAGCAAAGGGGCTGGAGCCGGTATAATTCTTGAGAACGCTGAAGGACTCAGCGTTGAGTACTCTCTGAAGTTCGAGTTTCCCACCTCCAACAACCAGGCAGAGTATGAAGTGGTATTGGCTGGTTTGCGTATGGCCCATCAGATGAGGGCCTCTGAAATTCAGATATTCAGCGACTCACAATTGATGGTTTCCCTGGTTAATGGAGAATTATAGGCAAAGGAGTCAATTCTTCAGAAATACCTGGAGCAGGTCAAAACACACTCTGATCTTTTTTCAAATTTTTCTATTATCCATATTCCAAGAGCTTCCAACGTACGGGTAGACATCTTCTCCAAACTAGCCAGCACCAAGGGCCCCGAGAATAACAAGAGTTTAGTACAGGAAACCGTGCATGAGTCGAGCGTTGTTCTCGCGGTTTCCCTTACTACTGACTGAATGACCCCGATAAGACAATATCTCAGGCATCAAATCTTGCCAGCGGATTCATTACAGTCTAAAAAGCTAATCAGATAAGCAGCTCATTATTCCATCCTCGGCGACACTCTGTAAAGAAGGGGGATAGATTCCCCCATGTTGAAATGTCTGAACCCAGTGGAAGCAGAACTCGTCTTGGCCGAGGTTCATGAAGGAATTTCAAGCCATCATGTAGGAGGGAAAGCTTTAACCCGCAAAATCCTTCGAGCAGGCTATTACAGGCCCACACTTCAGAGTGACACCTCAGACCACGTTAAGAAATGCAAATCCTGTCAACTTCATGGAATGGTCTACCAGCGACCACCGACAGAGCTTCACTCGATGATTTCCCCATGGCCCTTTTACCAATGGGGCATGGATATCATTGGGAAGTTCAAAACACACTAGTACAAAATATATTTTTTAGATCGGTAGTTTGAGACCGATTCCGTGCGGAACCGGTCTTGTAAAAGTTACTTTTGAAAAAGAGACTGGTTATTCTTTATAACCAGTCTTAATATATATAACTTAAGACCGGTTCCGTGTTGAACCAGTCTCGTAAGCTTCAAACACAATAACGAGCCTGGTTGTTCAATTGAACCAGTCTCTTTTTAATACAATTGAACCGGTCTAGTTCAAAATTTCAAACAAAAACAAAACAAAATAATAAATAAAAAAAGAAAGTAGAGTATAGATGAGAAGAATAAGATCGAAGAAGTGAGAAGAATAGAAAAGAGACGAAGAAGATAGAAGAACCCTACCCCATATAACTTGCGGCGACGGCGATGGTGGCTTCTTCTTCTTCGCCCTTCACCTCCACCATTCCCTTCGTCGTTGCCCTCTAACCCTCTGACCATTTCTCTTCGCGGCGGCTGATTTTACAACACGGGGTATGGACGCACGGGGTATGGCCCACCGCGAGCAGAGCCACCCCCATTTGGCTCTTCTCACTTCTCACTCTCTCCCTTCGAGCTCTGCCTTCGAGGAGCACTCTTCCTTCTCTGCCTTCGAGTATCAGAGAGGAGCCAAATCACTCTCCCTCCTTTCGAGTTCAACCCAATATCACAAGGATCGGTGAGTTCCTTTCTCAATCGCTCATTCTCACTCTCACTCGATAACGATGCTTCTGCTTGTTCAGCTTTTAATTTTAGGGTTCATAATTTGATTTCTCTGTTTACATACTTTTGTTTTTGGCATTTTTGAGTTCTAGGGTTTCAAAATTGATTCAGTTCTATAGTTTGTGCTTTAGGGACTAATATATGTTGTTATTTTCTCTAATTTTGACTTAATTTGAAAAAATGCCCAAACCATTTGAAGCATTTAAAACATTTAGATACGTCTCTGTTTTTTTTAGCTATGCAATTTGTCTCTGTTTTTGATCCATGAGTTTTGCCTGGTGTTTAGATATGCATTTGTTATCATGAAGAGTTCTGGTTTTGTATGCATCTTCAATTTTGCATGCTAGTATAACACCTGTCAATTTCAAATCACATTTGGAAGCATGCTATAGTTGGATATTGAAATCGACTGAGCTTGTTTTAACTTTAGCTTTGTTGTTTGAATTTGAACTCTGCATAGATCGATATATTTTTATCTGTTTTTATTACAAGAATATCCTTGTGTGCATCTGGAACCAGAATCAAGCGAAGCTTAGTTTGCTTCTATCTTATATTTTTTTGGTTTTTTTTTAAAAATTTGTGTTGAGTTGGTAAAATGGATCAATGCAGTAGAGGTTGAAGAAAGAACAAGAAGAGAAAGAGCACAAAAAGAAAGAAAAGGCAGAGGCCTACCTTTACACCTCAGTCGCCTCCGATGAGTCGCGAGACCAATACTTGGTAGTGCAAAATAGCAAACCATTTTTCTTATCATGGTTGTATTCACTATCCTACTTAACCTAACCTTGTCATTTTTTGTTTATTAGCATGCTCATCTGATTCTTTTCCTCATTTTTCTTTCTTCATTTTTTGTTCTTATTTACTTTTTACTGAACCGGAAAGCTGAGTCATATGGCAACCTCATTTTCTTTTGTGGAGCTGGTTATAATTGTCTTAAAAATTAGCGTAGGGAGAGACTTGCCGGAGGAAGTAACGTAGGGAGAGACTCAATGAAAGGCTTTCTATATATGTTAGATCTTTACCTGTTTCGTGATGTACATAATATTTTACTGTATGGTGACACTTTAAGATGGTAAACTAGTGAAAAGATGAGGCTATATTTATGTGGTTTCTGCCTTCATTCTAATCAACTTATTTGGTTTCAGCCTTGGAACGAATAAAAATAAAAAGAATCACATAGTTAATATGATTCACCTCAGGGATTGTAAAAGTAGCGACATATCTAAAGTGTTTTGACTCTGTAGAATAAGTTAGATGAGGTTTGTTTCTTATATTTTTTTGGAGAACTATATGTTGAATTTGAATGGTACCCTTGTGGAGCAATGAAATATAGGAAGCTTGTTGTTTAATCATGTGTTTGAGTCAATAATATTCTGTCAGCACTATAGGATAGGTTTGCATATGCCCTTGGCATAACTTATCTAAGTTGTGAATTGTTGTTGTAGTGAGTAATAAATCAAAGAAACTTATTTTCATTTTGTTTATCTAAGTCTTGATTATTTTGGTACGCCTCACAAAACACAATATTTTTTGCTATATCTTGATTTGGTCCTGCTGTATCCTATCCAATTACTTCTCAGTATCTCTTTTTTCACCTGTCAGTGTAAAGGGCGCATATTTCCCCATTGTGGACCGAGAGATGTTTCCACATATGTTTGGTTGGTCACATTGACTGCTTTATGTCTTGCAGGTAGCATTAGCTTGCATTTTTTATTTTACAGTGATGTTTGTTAAATGGCAAACTTGTGAAACTGTTTTTTGGGTTAAGGAAATCAATTTTACCATATTTTGGAAGGGACTGTAATTCTGATTTTGCTTGCACATAAATTAAGTCTGACTCTGCATCTTGTAATATTCTTCTTCATATCTTAGAAATTTAGCTTTTTATGCTGCCCTGGATATGGCTGGATGAAGTGAAACATGTATAGGCAGGTGCAAATCGAGCACAACCAATTAGAATGTTAAGATATATCTTTAAAAATAATTCTAATAAAGGCTTTGTTTTCTTTTTAAATTATTGTTGTAATGACTACTCAGTATTTGATTGATTGTGTCGAATAGGTTTATTCTGGTTGTGTTCTTTGGTCATATGGCTTGCATGTATGATTAAGTATAGGTTTGCCACAAGTAACATGTGTGAATTAAAAAGCTGTTCAAAAGCTAGGGAATTGGTGACTGTAAAATTTTAAGTAAAATGATTTCTTTTATCTCTGCATACATCTATTTGGATTTATGATGATTAAGTTGTGTTGTAGTCCTTTTTTTCAGGCTTTATGTTTCATCACGTGTGATTGTTGTAGCTGTTATGAAAGTACTATCACAACTATCACTTTGATGCTACTATAATAGTACTATCACTACTATAAATAGTACTACCACTACTATAAATGTTGTCACTACTATCACTTTGATGCTTCTGTTTGGATTTAATTTTCTATTCAGTATTTTGACTTCCATTTGAATTTGGGATTGCAGGTGAGAAGAAATTATTTTGGTGATAATATCAAACTTTGGTTTTTATTTCTCTGTCAAGTAAGTCATTCTCTATTCTTTCTTTATTTTGTTTGTTGCTGATATCAAGTCCAAATATTGCATGGGTTATGTGTGCACTTCTCTGTTTTTGTTTGATGAAATTGCTGTGTGAGACAAACTTCTCTGTTTCTGTTTGATGAAATTGCTGTGTGAGACTAACTGATCAGTAGAGGCAAGTGCAAGTATTTGTCATTCATCATTTTTTTCATCATTCTTTCTGTATTTGTCCCCTTTTTTTCTTATCATAGAACTGAAAACAAGTGCACTCATGCTATCATATTAGCTTGCTTCCTTGGTAGATGTTTCATGTGGGTGGTATTGTTATTTTCTTTCAGTAGTAAAAGAGGATATCTATTGAAGACATGATAAGAAATTTGCATGAGTGAGTGTATTATTTCAGAAACACAAGAAAATGTGAAGGCTCTTGAATCATCCTGTGTTAGTATAGAAACCCTCCTGATAATTCAAGGCAATATTTTTGCACTATTTTCTCCCTAGGAGTTGGAAGTTCTAAAATGTAAACAAACCTATAAAATTTTTGAATAATTGAGTAATTAACTGCACACTTGATAACAGGACAAGAGTTTAAATTGCACCTGAGGTCTTGAGGAAGAAATATGGTCCAAAAATTGATTTTGTCCTGTGAGGATTTGGTAGAGTTTAGTTTTGATTTTGTCTCTTTTTCTTTATAATTATGCATATCTTTTTCTTATATTATCTCTTATACCTACTTTGCTGATTTAATAAATATGTCAACAAATATTTGTCTTAGTGAATCCTGAGTTCAAGAAAGCTACAGTAAGGATCAATATTTACAAACACCACAGACAGACAGTTCAGGTAAGTTTGTTGGTGATGCTTCTGCATTAATGCAACTTTAAAAATGTTACTATGAGGTTACTCGTAATTCTTAAATCTAATTCTGGACTTGTTTATCTTAATTTCTCACAGTATATACTTCCACATGAGCATGAAAAGCTTTCACAAGTTGAACTGTTGGTTGTTGATGAAGCTGCTGCTATTCCACTACCAGTAGTGAAGTCTTTGCTTGGTCCATATCTGGTCTTCCTATCTTCTACTGTTAATGGGTATTACTAGAATTTGCTTTTTTTGAAACCTCCATATATCATACCAAAATCAACTCTTTATGACAAATTATCAATTGTTTCGAATTATTAGCCATTTTGTTTTCTCTCTTCAGTCATGTTTGATGTGTCGCCCTATTTAAAAGTGTTTTTCTGATGTAACTTGGTAGCTGAAAAAACTTTGTTTTCTTTTAATCATGGAAAGTTATGAAGGTATTGGACGCTCTCTATCACTAAAACTTTTGCAGCAATTGGAAGAGCGAAGCCATGTGTGTGCTAAGAGCACAGAGGACTCTGTTTCTGGTAATTATTTACTTTTTGTTTTAAGAATAAACAATATACATGTCATGCACAGTTAAGAGTGGAAGTACTTTTAAAATGGTTTGAGGAATTAAGATCTGCGGTTTTGAATGATCCATTAAATGATTGCAATACATAAAAAATTTAAAGGTGCATGAGTTATTGCTAAATTTTGTATCTTTTAGGTCGGTTTGAGAAAATAGAACTAAATGAATCCATCAGATATGCTTCTGGGGATCCGGTTGAAATCTGGCTCAACACACTGCTTTGCTTAGATGTTTCAAATGCCATCCCTAATCTTAGCAGGTTATTTCTAGCTTTTTTCATATTTACTTGGAAGAAGAGAGCATATTTTTCAATCTCCATTTACGGTTCTTTTGTCCTGAAATCAGGTTGCCTCCACCTAGTGAGTGTGATCTATACTACGTTAATCGTGATACTCTCTTTTTTTATCACAGAGATAGTGAAATATTTTTGCAGGTAAAACCCGATTTATCTGATGATGTTGGGTGGGTTGTGAATTGTGATTAATATTTTCACCTGTTTAATGAGCTACTAAAATACTTGTCTAAGCGCAGAGAATGATGGCCTTATATGTTGCATCACATTACAAGAATTCTCCAAATGATATGCAACTGATGGCAGATGCTCCGGCACACCACTTATTTGTACTACTTGGTATACTTACTCGATTTTTCGTTCTAGTTATTCTTATTTTTTTTTTCCTCTTTTTATATTGACATGACTTGAATTAGACACATTAGTATTTTTTTGACAGGACCTGTTGATGAATCAAAGAATCAACTTCCTGATATTATGTGTATTATCCAGGTTTGCATTTTTGGTTGTGTGATTTCCCTTTTGTGTTTGCTGCTTGCTTTAAGTTTGTGATTTCTTGTTATCTATGGTAATACTCAAGATGATTATACCTGTGCTCCTGTTTTATTTTTATTATTAAGGTTGCTTTTTCTTGTGAAATCCCACATTCCATAACTTAAATTTACAGGTTTGCCTTGAAGGGAAGATATCTAGTGATTCAATATCGAAAAGTTTGAGGGCTCTTAAACCTTCTGGAGATCAAATACCATGGAAATTCTTTGAGCAATTCCAAGACACAGCTTTTCCTTCACTATCAGGTGGTCGCATCGTACGCATTGCTACGCACCCTAGTGCCATGAAGGTAACTTCTATTTTCTAGTGTATGGTTTTGTTTAACCATATTCTTTTGAAGTAGTAACAGTCCTCTTATCTTTGATTTTCATTCCTTATTTTCAGCTTGGATATGGTTCACAAGCTGTTGAGCTTTTAATACGGCAAGTGAATGGCTTCTTTCTTACTTTGATTTTAGCTTCTGTTTTATACTAGAGGTTCCATGTGCATTGAGTGTTCTTTAAAAGTTTTAAATTTAATATAGATCAGTTTAGGGGTTAGCCTTGATTCAAGGTGTGGTAGAAAATACCTCTGGTATTTGTGTGGTCAATTAGTGCTCTTATGATGCAGCTGACTCATCCTTGTAATTAGGAATGTCATTACTGTAAGTAATACTGTATTAGTATAAATATATTCATGTGGTCTTATTACAAGACAAGTCCTGCATACTCTCCATTTTCTATTGCAAGGCATACCTATGGACCTGGTGGTCATAGGTTCTTGTCATGATAACAGCCTCTATATCTATGGAGTAGGGCTATGCACATCCAACCCTCTTAGACCGCAAAATGGTGGTTTAACCTTGCACAGGGCTGCTTAAAAATATAGTTTGGCTTGTCTATGAATCTTCCAGTTAATTAATACTTTGCTATAATTCATTTTTGTGCCGTTGGTGGGTCTATAATTTCTGACGGTTTCAGTGGCCTCTTCATGTTTTCATGTTAAAAAAAACTGATTTTGTTGATACACAGAAAATTCTTTTTTAGCAAGATAGTGGCAGAGCATTCCTTGGTAAGCTTTTTGCATTCAAATATGGAGGAGCAGTCAGTTAAAAATCACTTAATCACAATATTGAGAGGACCTACTCTACTTGAGATTGTTGTGTGAGACTAACTGATCAGTAGAGGCAAGTGTAAGTATTTGTCATTCATCATTTTTTTCATCATTCTTTCTGTATTTGTCCCCTTTTTTTTCTTATCATAGAACTGAAAACAAGTGCACTCATGCTATCATATTAGCTTGCTTCCTTGGTAGATGTTTCATGTGGGTGGTATTGTTATTTTCTTTCAGTAGTAAAAGAGGATATCTATTGAAGACATGATAAGAAATTTGCATGAGTGAGTGTATTATTTCAGAAACACAAGAAAATGTGAAGGCTCTTGAATCATCCTGTGTTAGTATAGAAACCCTCCAGATTGTTGTGATTGTGGATTTTCTCCATTGTCTTGCAGGCAATTTTTATCTGTTTTTGCTTTTAATTAAAGATAAGTGTATCTGATTTCCAAACATGCAGATAAGTGTATCTGGTTTCCAGCAGGAATGTTGCAAATGCATTGAAAAATTGAAGGAGTGGCTTTGCAATCTTGGAGTTTTTATGCAGGGATATTGACGACTCTAGTTATGTAGTTTTTTTTATTCTTTTTGCTGGTGTAGGAGGTTAGGAGTTTTTGTTCTGTTTGTTAGTTTCCAACAGTAAGAGGTGTGTTTTCGCTAGTATTTGATCTTTCTAAGCAACTCGTTAATTCTATGGTGTAATGTATTTGGTTTTGATCTTTATCTGGAAGCAATGCTTTTGCTTCTAGTTTTTAATAAAATTTTATTTGATAAATCTTTCTTTATATATATATATATATATAATTATGTATTACTTCTTGCAAAAATTTTAAATTCCCTATGAGCAGAGGCTTAGATGGGATGACTATAAATATGGCAAGCATTACTAAATTGGTATATGTTCAAAAATTGAGATTGGCTGGTTCAAAAATTAATTTAGATCGTCTCAAAAGAATAATTCAGAGCGGTTCAAAAAAAATAATTCAGAGCGGATCAAAAATTAATTCAGAGCGGTTCAAAAAAAATAATTCAGAGCGGATCAAAAATTAATTCAGAGCAGTTCATTTTTCAGAGCGGTTCATTTTTTAATTCAGAGCGGTTCATTTTTCAGAGTGGTTCATTTTTCAGACCGGTTCAAAGAATTATTCAGACCGGTTCAAAATTATTATTCAGATCGGTTCAAAAAATTATTTAGATCGGTTCACAATTATTATTCAGACCGGTTCAAAGAATTTTTCAGACCGGTTCAAAATTATTATTCAGACCGGTTCAAAATAATTATTCAGACTGGTTCAAAAATTTAAATCAGAGCGGTTAATAACCAGTCTCGTTAATATAAAAAAGACCGGTTTATAACTGGTCTCATTTAACATGTATTTTTAGCAACAGGGGCTTTAAGACCGGTTCGGAACCGGTCTGAAAAATGGTTCGGAACCAGTCTGAAAAATGTATTTTGTACTAGTGACGGCCCCTGGACAGCTAAAGTTCGTAGTGGTTGTAGTGGATTATTTCACTAAATGGGTCGAAGCCGAGGCTCTGGCAACAATCTCTTCAACCAAGATTCAAAAGTTTTTTCTAAGACAGGTCATTGCTCGTTTTGGTATCCCACACACTCTGGTAACCGACAACGGCACTCAGTTCACTGCCAAGGTCTTTCAAGACTTAGTGGATCACTTCCACATTGCCCACCACTTCTCGTCTGTCGAGCATCCACAGACAAACGGGCAAGCAGAAGCAGTGAACAAGATTGTCATTGACGGTATAAAGAAAAGGCTACTAGAAGCGGAAGGGTCGTGGGCTGATATTCTTCCTGAGGTCCTATGGTCAATTCGTACGACAGTACATACCTCCACAGGAGAAAACCCGTACCGACTCACGTACAGTTGTGAAGCAGTATTATCCATCGAAACTCGGAATCCCACATTCCGAGTGACGGAGCGCCCGGTTGAAGTGAATGATGGATTGATTAAAGAAGAACTAACTTTCAGTGATGAAATCCGAGCTCTTGCGGCAGCCAGAGAGAAGGGGGTAAAAGAAAGACAAGACCGAGAGTACAATAAATGGGTGGTCCACAGGAGTTTCACAGTCGGGGACCTGGTCCTCAGATGAGCTGACATTGGTTTGAAAAACGCTAGAGAATGAAAGCTGGCAAGAAACTAGGAAGGACCTTACAGAATCACCTCAAAAACAGGATCAGGAGCATATAGACTAGAGACACTGACAAAGCAATAGCTAAACAACACTTGGAATGCCACAAAACTCAAACCCTATTACAGTTGAAAACACTTGGAATCCCACAATCATCCTTGCAGAACTTTGACCTTGGTTTTAAAATTCGTTGTTTCACTTTTATCTACTTTGTTGTCATTTATTTTCGCATCTCTATGTTTAAGTCATTTCAATGCTTTCTGTACTTACATTCACTACTTGTAGACAATTGAAGGAACTCAATGAAGAGCTTTTTTTTTTACAGCATTTCAGTCTCAAACTTTCTTTCTGTTAACGTACTAACCCTTTCCTCTCGGCTCGCCATCGAGTCGAACTGGGTTGTTTATACATGTCCTTCCAACAGGGACTTATAAACTAAAATAACCAGTACTTTAAGAGATGCCCGGCTAAAAAGCTTAGCAGTTTTTACAGTCGAGGACCGAGGATCCCACCTTGGCCAAAGGTTGGAGATCCGAAATCTCGATAATAGTTTATAACGAAGAAAAAGATAAACCTCGTCCATATTGGAGTTATGAAGATAAGAGTCAAAAAGCATAATGAATTGCAAACTTAAAAAGTAATCAAGTCTTGAACGAAAGCGATATTCCGATCGTTAACATACTGATCAAATTACAAAAGGATCAACATCATCACTAAAATTACAAACAAAGAAACAAAAAGAAAAGGATCTACTCTTCATCTTCGGAAAGCACGATTGATGACCCATCAAAATCAGCTTCATCCTCATTGGCCAAGTTCAGAGGATTCGGATGATTTGGGGCTGACAAATCTACCTCCACGTCCCCTCGGCCATAGTCAACAACACGACCATCCACAATCCCAAAGGTCGGATTTGATCCTATAACACGAATCCCGGGGTTCATAAAGCTTAGCTGCTGGACGGCATTAACAAAGGAATCGGTCGTCGCATGATCCCAATCGAAGTGATTCCTCTTCGCCAAAACTTTGTGCTTTCATGCCTTCCGACCCATCCTAGCAAGATCACCTTGCAATCGAGTCACAACATTTTCAGATTCAGTCAATCGGCCCTGGACCCCTTCCAATTCAGTGTTCCGGCGACGAGCCTCAGCCAGCTCTTCTCGGGCACCCTGCAGCAACCTCTCCGCCTCAGCTCTCATTCCGACGGCATCTTCCTTATCCTTCTTAATTTCCTCATTAGCCTTTTCAGCAGTTTCCCGAGCTTTTTCGAATTCAGCAAGGGTCCTCTAAAGCTCGGTATTAGCCTCTGACAATGCTCGGGAACCAGCTTCATACTCCTTAATTTGGTTAAGCAAAACTTCTTGCCGCAGGTCGGAAGCCCTCCTTTTCTCCTTCTCAGCCGTCGACAAAGCCGCGCTAATGTTTTCAGCATTTTCAGCGATGTGGAAGGCATAGCTCGCCGCCCTTAGCATGTCCTTGCCTAAGATACGACAATAATGTTTCAAAGTATGAGCAGATTGGCCCAGAAGCCTCTTCTTATCATTAGTAGTATAAACCATATTAACAAATTTTTCTTGCAACTTTCAAGCCCAGACAGTCTCCTCTATCGGATCAGAAATGTCAAACCACGGGTACTTCTTCTCTGAGGATGACTTTAATGGCTTCAACAAATCAACCGCCTTACCCTTCCCCTTATCCAGCCTAGCCCTCTTGGCCAAAGGTTGTCGGTCTTCCTCCTCCTCTTCCTCATCCACGTTGACGAAGGGAATGGTAGTGACGGTATCGTCGGCATATTTAGTAGGTGCCGGCATTTCCTACACAACCTCACCACCAGAAGGTGGGGCCACTGCAATAGTCACAGACTGGGTAGCCTCGCTGGAAGCGGCCGCACTCGGGGATCCAGCTGCCTCATCCAACTTAAGCTTGGCAAGTTCCATCATACGAGCAGCGACCTTGTTCATCTTAGACATTCTGACTGCAAAAAAAGCCTAAAAGAAGGGTTAAAAAAACCGATCGTTACCAAGTTCAGGTTTCGCAAGTTCTTTTGGCAGTATAACAATATTTCTAATGTCAATCTGGTCGTTCGACTTGAGATACTTATAAAAAGTATCACAGGTATGCCTCTCAGCATCCGACATCTCTTTGATATAATGATATTGATAAAGTTTTGGGTGCCTATTGAAAAAATCGGAAGACCAGGATAGGGGAAACCGATGCTGATCATCCTCCATAAACCAGAAAACCCCCTCACCGACAAACCGATACTTAAAGAATAGCGGCTTAGAAGTATTCCATGATTCAGTGAACTTGGCAAAAAGAGCATGGTCATTGCGAGCCTTCAATGACACCCACGCCCTTGATGAAGGTCTAATTTATGATGTTTTAAGACTTAATTTCACTTCCTTTTGCTTGGGTTTTAGCTTGTTTCTCTTGTAAATATAGGTATTTTGTATTAGTTTTAGGAATTTGTAGTTTGTTAGAATCCTTTGAACGTTTTGATCCGTTTTGGGTATGTTTCAGGTATTTCGGAGCCTTGATTGGAGAAGATATTGTTGGAAAACTACACTCTTGTAGCTTGTTCAAAACCTTTTGGCATTTATCAAAACATTCTTCATGGATCTTACAATCTCCCCCTTTTTGAAAATGACAAACATGTTTTGAAATCGTTTGAAGTTCATTGAAGTTGTTGATGCTTGAACCATTTGATCACTTGGTGAGACTCTTGCTCCCCCTCAATTAATGCTTTTGACATTTGAAATCCAATTGAGTAAGCTTGATTATCCCCCTATCTTCAACAACCCAATTGTTGGAAAACTACACTCGGTGGGTGAAATAACTAGGAACACTAGGAGAACACCTAGAAGGGGGGGTTGAATAGGTGTTATAGAAACTTTGAAAGATTTTCGCAAGAAATAAATCTAAACGATTAAAACCAATGAAAATCAATCAATTAACAAATATTATATGAGAGATTAAGCGGAAACAATCAACACCAATATTCTTATTGATTCACCTAGGTTATGAAAATGATTTTCCCTTTATAAATTTTGCACAATAAAGATTCAATTCAATCAAATATAGAAAAATCACTTTTTCTAGGTTTTCAATCAAGAACACAATTAATAACAAGAATTGTAAAGAGTAGAGAGTTTAGAGATACGACACAGTGATTTATCCTGGTTCACTTTCATCCACTTGAAAGCTACTCCAGTCCCCTCTTCAACCAAGAGAGATTCTTCACTATGAGGAATTAGAGTTTCTCAAATTACAAGTAAATGCCTCACAAGACTTCCTTCTTGCTAGCCTACAAGAGATACCACACCCTTGCCTTGTAACCCTATTGATATCTAATCTAACCTCTACTTGCTTGTTGATAACCCCACAACAAGTCTTCTTTGCTTGCTTCACTCACAAGACTTCCAAGTACTTTGAGATTCTTCAAAGTGCCTTCCAAATGCTTGATGAAATGCTTCTTCAAGACTTTCAACTAAACTTGCTTGATTCACAAAATCAAGGCTTCCTTTGTTGTAGAATGTTTGCCTCTTGCAATGATTACAACTCAATAGAAAACAAAAACAATCCTATGAATCTCTTTCAAAAGCTATGAAATATCAACATGAGAGATTCAAGGTTCTTGATCAAAGAATGTAAAAATGAGAGCTTTGATCTTGAGAGAGTGAGAGAGAATAGTGTGGCTTTGATTCTTGTAAAAATGTGTATGAAAATGATTCTAGTTGATTCTCATTGATAGAAATGATTAGGAAAAGGTTTATATAGAATACCCAAAAGTTAGAGCACTTAGAATGGCTTTTGAGAAGTGAAAAACGTATTTAAAAAACCATATCTGATCAAGTTACTCGAGTGAAATGAGTGTTACTCGAGTAATATGAAAGCTGCAAAAATTTCACTCGAGTGAAAAAGGTTTTACTCGAGTAAAAGTTCAGATAATCGATTATCAAAAGTTTGTTAATCGATTATCAGTTCAAAATACACTGTTAATCAATTATCAAAATCTGTTAATCGATTATTAACATTAAAAATCACTTAAAACTTGTTTTCTCAAAAACTAAACCTTTTCTTTCAAACCTTTAAGCCACCTATTGATTTTAGGCAAAGTGAATACTCAAAATATGATATAATCATGCAATCAAAAGAGATTCACTACCCTCTAATAAATTCTACCCAAACTCATAAACTAAAAGACTTGTAAGGCAAAAGATAAAACAATAAAACATAAACTACCAAACTAAGTCTTCATGAGTTGGCTCTCTCTTCATAACTTGATGTTTGTTGTTGCTTGTTGAGCTTGAACTTGATCAACACATTCTTCATGGATCTTACAATCTCCCCCTTTTTGAAAATGACAAACATGTTTTGAAATCGTTTGAAGTTCATTGAAGTTGTTGATGCTTGAACCATTTGATCACTTGGTGAGACTCTTGCTCCCCCTCAATTAATGCTTTTGACATTTGAAATCCAATTGAGTAAGCTTGATTATCCCCCTATCTTCAACAACTTTGCTCAACCTACATAAAAACAACAAAACAACCTTTCTCCAAACATACCATTTTAATTTCTCCCCTTTGTTTCAAAACATCATATTTCTCCCCCTTTGGCATTATCAAAAAGAAATATATACCAATTGAAATAAGATCTAAGCCAAAATAGAAGAAATATAACCAAAGCATGAATAGAATAACACCAATTTGTAGAATTTTCTCCTTGATACCAATTGAAGTAGCAAATGAATGAATATCACATGAAAGTCCTTTTGCTCTTCAATCATACCTACAAAAACAATCATGCTTTGCTTTTTGGTATCCAAATAGTTTTGGATCCATTTTTGTTAGTGTAGGGACTTTCACCCTTTTTCACCCAAACAAAGTCTCCTTTAGGTATACCGTGCACTTTAACATAACATACATTTGAAGTATGTCCATGAGTACCACAATAGAAACATGTTGGTGCATTTGAAAAATCAACTTTTGAAAAATCAACAACATTTCTATGAGATTTACTCTTAGCATTAGTATAACCCAAACCAAACTTGTTTGAATTTTCTCTTTGAAAATTTAACAATGTTCGCAATCTAATATCACCATTTGTGAAACTTGCAAGCTTATTTTTCAAAATAGCATTTTCATCTTTAAGAAAATTGCAATTCTCACAATCAACCACATTATTCAATCTACTAGCACAATCACAAGTAGAATTATCAATGATAAGATGCAAAGTCTCATTGTCTAACTTAAGGTCATCAACTTGCTTTTGAAGATCTAAAATCTTTTGTTGATGTTCCTCAATGAGCTTCTTCCTATCAATATTTTTCTTAGCTAATTTCTTGAGATGTTCATGCATTTCTTCATAAGCATTATATAACATTTCATAATTTGAAGAAATTTCGGATTTAGTAAGACTTACATCGCTTTCGTCACTTTGCTCACTTGATTCATCATTTGAGCTTTCCTCTTCATGTACTTGAGCTATCAAGTTGAGACAAGCGGCATGTTCATCATCCGAAGAACTACTAGTTGTGCTTTTCTTATCTTGTTCATCATCACTATTCCAAACTATGTATGCCCTTTTGTGTTTTGCATTTTTCTTCTCTTTCTCCTTCTTCTTGAGATACTTAGAGCATGAGTACTTGAGATGACCGGGCTTTCCACATTCATGGCAAACTACACCTTCTTTTGAAGTCTTGGTCTTGTAGTGTGGGGGATCCTTCTCTTTACTTTTGTCCTTGTTCAACCTTCCTTTTCTCCTTAGAATTTTATTGAACTTTCTTAGTAGAAGCTTCATCTCCTCTTCATCAATGTCCGAATCGGAATCTTCATTATCAACATCATCATCATCAACGGAACTCTCTTCCTTTTTATATGACCTTTGAGCTTTAAGAGCAATTCCTTTTCTCTCTTTGTACTTATCCGACTCTTCATGCATTTGCAAACGTTCAAGCTCCATTTCATGTTCTTGTAACTTTCCGAAAAGTGTTGCTAAGTCCATTGTGTCCAAGTCCTTTGATTCAACAATTGCGGTAACCTTAGGTTGCCATTCCCTACTTAGACATCTTAAAACTTTGTTAACAAGTTCACAATTCACGAAAGTTTTACCAAGAGCAATGAGATGATTAACAATATGAGTAAAACGTTTTTGCATAAAACATATAGATTCATTAGGCAACATATGAAACAATTCATATTCATGCATCAAAGAATTCAATCTAGCACGCCTAACTTCACTAGTGCCTTCATGTGTGACTTGCAAGGTGTCCCACATATCTTTGGCATCTTTACATTGGGAGACTCTAAAGAACTCATCATAAGATAGAGCGGAGGTGATGATATTTTTTGCTTTTAAATCATATTGAATTTTTCTTTTATCATCATCGGTCCACTTATCTTTGGGAGTTAGGGTAAGCACACCTTCTACATCTTTTGAGGGAATATAAGGACCATTTTCAATGGCTTCCCAAATGTTCACATCTATAGCTTCTATAAAGATTCTCATCCTAATTTTCCAATAACCATAACCCTCTCCACCAAACATAGGAGGGCGATTTATTGAAGCACCTTCACCACCAAAAGGATTCGTAGAACCCATTGTAGTTTCTCAAGGATCTTAACGAAAAAGCTCTATGCTCGTGTCTTTCGACCGAGCTCTGATACCAATTGTTGGAAAACTACACTCTTGTAGCTTGTTCAAAACCTTTTGGCATTTATCAAAACATTCTTCATGGATCTTACAGATATTATTGGAGTTGGAAAGAGCATAAGAAGACCTTGAAAATGGCACAAGAACGGAGAGAAACGGAGTCGGAAATTACCTAGCGCGCCCAGGCGCGCGTGCGGCGTTAATTTTATGGCATCAGATACAGCGCGCCTCGGCGTGCTGGTCTGCACGCCCAGGCGTGCGAGGTCCGAAAAAGCCCAATTGGGCCAATTTCTGATCAGTTTTGAAGGATTTTAATGAGATTAGGATATTATCTTTTTATTTATGTTTTTAGGATTACTTTAGGATCAGATTAGAGGAATAATCAGAAAGTATTGAGGGAGATTACATTCTCTAGAGAGCATTCGGAGGAGGAATCCATTGGAGGCTGAAGATTCAAAGCAAGGATTAGTGGTAATTTAGGAATGAATTACTTTAATTCTTATTTGTTCTTCTTCTCCATTATGTGTAACTTGTAACAGCCCGATTTTCGTAAACCAAAATAATTAACTTTCATTTGTTAAAGTTACAAAAAATGAGGCCAATTTTTTTTTTTTATATAAAACATTGTTGAAGAAAACATTAGTGAAGAGTTCTCGGGATTCTCAACACTTTTTTTTTGAAAGCCGAGTTGTTACTTAAACGAATCTTTACTTACCCAAGTTTCCAAATCATTTGTTAGGGAAAAACGGTTTGGTTCATTGTAAAATAGATCTATGCATTCAATCCAAAGAAGTCATTAAACGTTTTTCAAAAGATGTGAAAAGTCGGACAGACATCAGAATAAGTTTAGTTACATCAACCGATCATCACTTAGGTAATCCTTAACACAAAACACCCACTACCATTTAAACCAACCATACTAATCTTGAGCTACCCTATTGAAGGCGATCGGATGGAGGTTCTCCTTCTTCTTAGGTCCTCTCCTCGCCCTCGAAGATGAAGTTGTTCCTATTTCTGTCTCTGCATTGTTGTTGAGTTCCAACTCCGCTCCATCTCTGGTCGTGTAATTCCACTGTTTCTCATATTTAACCTTATCCTTGTAGTTCTTATATCCTCGCACGGTAACTTGTCTCAAGCGCGGCCCCAGATCAGCTCCGCTCAGTTGATGTTCCGGGTCGGGGATCACAATCTGAGTATGGCCAATCCATACCCAGCCTCTTGCTGTTCGCTTCCATCCTCTTCCATATTTACTCCATGTGGTGACATCCATACAACACTCCATCTGCCCATTGAGATACCAGCAGCGCCAATACGACAACGAACAGGAGAGAGTAAGCGATCCGAACAACGAATCGTCGACGGTGTGGAATTACGATAGGCAAGATAAAAGGACCATACAACATACAATACAACACACAAGAAAACAACAATCAAGTATATTATCATCTTTGTTATCATTATTGTCTTTATCTATTATCATCATTGTTATCATCCTTCCTTCTTTCTCTTTTCCTTTTCACAACCATGTTTCTCTATTCATCCAGTCTTATCAGTTCACCACTTTTAGTGATTGGGGAAAATTAAGATATCATCAAGATATTCGTTTCTTTCTCGGCTATCACTCACGTCTACATCTCCTCGGTCATCCACCCAACCTAGTCGGAAGCAAACAGGAGTACAAGACCTTTACTGTGCGGGCACGACAGCTGTCAACACAATGGTCCCAGACCAGGAGGACTCAGCCTCAATAATATCAATTTATCATAATCATGGCACACTGCCTCGCAGTGGCAAACAAGATGCCCCACTCCAGTCCCTCTCACTGTTCTCGATTTGCAATCTAGGGGGCGACAGTATGTTTCTAGTGGGCCCGCAGAACTTACCACGACATTAGACCCAGTCCCCACCACGTTAGTGCGCCACATGTGGAGTTCGTTCTGCCTAGAAAACATACTCTAGACTTCTTGACGTTTCACCATCATCGTCCTCCCCTAATGCAATCTCGTCCTAAGTATCCGCAGATACTTATCGTTCCTTCCTCTCCACTACTTCGCACTCTCATGCCTCACCGCGTGTGTCTTTTAAAGTCTTTTAGCTTATTATAATTAACCTACGTTCGGCTCATCCTTCGTGCAACCCTTCAATGAGTCCCGACCACTACTTGGCACAATCTTTCTCTCATCAATTCTCATATAGCACAGAGCTGGGATCACATCAAACTCGCATCTCATTTCTCAAACTTTCTCAACATTCCCCACTTCTCATAATCATCTCACTTCAAAATCTTTCTTAAAGCAATCTTTTCACAACTTTCTCAAATACCATTTCATAAGCTTTCACAAAACCTCATTTCATGACATTATCGTAAAATTCCCTTTTTGTAAAATTTCTCAAAAATCTAGTACACAACTGCTCAAAATCTCTTTTCACCACCGTTCACAAAATTTTCTTTCAAAAACTTTCCTGAAATTTCTTTTTATAATGTTTCTCAAAAACATTTCCAAAGAATTTCTTTTCTCCCTTCTCCACGAAATCTCCTTTTCACAAATCCCTTCCAAAACTCTCCTTTTACAAAACTCTTCGAAAATCTATTTTCAAAAACCTTTTCGAAAACTGCTTTTCAAAAACCTTTTCAAAATTATAACTTTGCCGGGCGCTAATGGAGGAGCAAGCTCAACTTAACACTAGTTCCCAGTCTAAAACTAAAACAAAGGAGCCCAGCTCCGCTCAAACCACACTCATCTCTTCAATCACATCACATCCCCAGCTCTGGCTCGTTCTCATCATCATCATTACTTCTTTCCCCAATCTCAACTCTTATCTCTTCTGTTTCATCTTATATCTTTTATCATCATTCGTCTCCATCAACTTAGTTATCTCTCTTTTTATTCTCAGGACGTAACAGACGTCCATCAGCACATTACTCATAATAATCCACAGCATCCAATTTCAACATACATAATTAAATATATGAATATAAACATGCTATTCACACACACAATCATCACACAATAACAATGTGGTCTTTGTTGGAAACCAACAAGCGGGCTAAGCAAATACTAGAGGGGGGGTGAATAGTATTTTGAAGCACTAATACCAAATATTTCGATTGATAATTGAAGAATGGAGCTAAGACTGAATTTTCTAGAATCAGACACAAAAGACTCGAGTCTTTTGTGAAATACTCGAGTTTTTCAGTGATGAACAACTCGAGTCTTTTCTGAAATACTCGAGTTTTTCCTATCAGATAGCAGAAAAACCAGAAACGAAAATTCAGCAATTTAACTCAAATCAATTCAATAATAAACAGGAACTTATCCAACAGAATAGCAAGCAATCTAAATAACTTTTAAACACAAAGATTCCTTGAACTTGCTACCTAATTGTATAAATCCTAATTGATTGAAATGACTTAAGTCTATTGAGCTAGAAAGTAGATTAAAAGCAATAAACCAACACTCAAGCAATTTTATCCTGGTTCACTCCAACAATGAGCTACATCCAGTCCTCCTAATCACTTAGGAGTTTCTACTAATAATCAAATTGTTAGAAATTACAAAGGATTGCTTGAGAATGGCCTCACTCAACCTAACCCTTTCAAGAGTGTACCAAACTCTTGATTTCTACCCCAATTTGATTCCGGTGATTGAAGAACTCTTCACAAAGCTTCCTTGAACTCCCTTCAAGAAACTCCACCGGGCTAGGAACCTCCTAGTCTTGTGCTTGAGAACCTCTCAAGACTTCCAACACCCTAAGCCACTTAGGGTTTGCTTGGGAACAATCCAAGACTTTGAATAATCAAGCTTTTTGTATGTGTATTACTAATCTCACAATGGATTAGCACAAATAAGCACAGCTCAATGTAAGAATTGAGGCCTAAAACTCAACTTGGAATGAAATGTAAATATGAGTGAGAAGTTGAGCTTTTTGGGAATTAACACTTGAGAAGAGTAAATTAAGAAAGCTTGAATCAATATGATCTTGTTGTCTTGTTTGTTCTTGCACAAATTCAAAGAGAAATTTTACAATAAGGTTCTGAATTCTCTCTTGGGGTTGGATGAGACTCAAATGCCTTCAATTGAGTTTTTGAGTCTCTCCAACGTTCATTTTTGCTGACTGGACAAAAATACTCGAGTCTTTTGGTAAATACTCGAGTCTTTTTGGTCGGTCACGAGTGAATTGGTGCACGAACAAGACTAACGGTCATAATTGCTGACCTGGCACAAATACTCGAGTTTTTCTAAAAATACTCGAGTATATACTCGAGTCTTTATCAAAATACTCGAGTATTTTGATCAGATATGGGAAAAATTATTTTTCAATTTTATTTTTCCTCTCAAGTATTAATTTTTGGTCAATCTCAACTTAATAAACATATAAAAATTTATTCCTAGAAGAGACTAACTATTTCTACCCACTCTCAACCACTCTCAACATAAATTAGAAATTTACAATTAATATTTGATTGAGAATGATTGGACACTTGTCTTCTTTTCTTGACTTCTTGTTGATGTTGATGTTGCAATATCTTCAAGGCATGATTTGTTAATTATTTTGTCATCATCAAAACATAATCCACATAATTAGGAGCATTGAATTCACAATCTCCCCCTTTTTGGTGATGACAAAATAATTAACACTTGATCCATTTGTTAAGCTTGATCCACTTGGAGATGCAACTCCCCCTCACTATATGATACTTTTCACCTATCTAAAAATTCAGCTTGAGCAAGATGTTATGACAATTTAATTTTAGCACCAAGCCTATGGTATTAGAGAATTTAACAATTATCAGAGTATATACCATAATTAGAGATTTTAGGTGCAACAATATCAAGACAAGACAAGTGTAATATCTCTCCCCCTTTTTGTCATACGCCAAAAAGATGTAACAATTTAGAAAAAGATCAAGGGAGGAGAGGTGCATAATCGGAAAACCCCATAACCAACTATGCAAAAAAAATAGACTTAATAATAAATATAAAGAGCTCCCCCTGAAGCTTTGCACAAACATCATAATGAAAACAAAATTCATTAACATAAAAACATCATAAAAGGTCCAAATCAAAGGTGCAATAATAAACCCAAAGTCTCAAAACACCAAGTTCTCAAAATACAGAAAATGTAACAAAGACCAATATGATAAAAACGGAATGAAAACTAAGGTAGACTGCAAAGGTCAACATCATCAAAACATCGAAGGAGCTGGATCATCTGGAGGAGGATAAAATCGAGAGAAGAGTTTAGAGGATGAAAAACTAGTAAGATTTGACAAAACTTTGAGGAAAATCTGAGTTTTGAGGAGAGAGATATGAGAAAACCGAGAGAGAAGGGGTCGCAAAAAAAACTTGAGTCTGAGAGTATATATAAACAGTTCAAAATACTCGAATATATTCATAAATACTAGAGTTGTTCTTTAGGATATACTCGAGTTTTTGAAAATATATTCGAGTCGGTCGTGACTCAGCCCAGATTTCCCCAGAAAAGTCGAGTAAAAATTGAAAAACTCGACTTTGGTCCGAAAGTTCAATTTTCAGGAAAACGCAAAATACTCGAGTTTTTGAAAAATACTCGAGTTTGGTCTGAAAGTTCAAAAATTTGGGGGTTTCGAAAGACTCGAGTGTTTTTCAAAACACTCGAGTATTTTAATAAAGACTCGAGTGTTTTTAGAAACACTCGAGTATTTTTATCAGACCCTGATTAAAAACTTTTTCAATTTAAAACTGATTTAATTTTGAATTAAAATACTCGAGTGTTTTTGGAAAAACTCGAGTATTTTGACAGAACAGAAAGTAAAAACTCAGTTTTAAAAGACCAAACACAAATCAAACACAAATGCTTCACTACCAACTTGGAGTACAGGACAGAATCACACACAATTAACATATACAATTTCAAATATCATCAAGGACAATTTAACTAAGAATCAATAACACATTAGAGTAAGACTAATATGGTGATTTTCCAAAAATGACACACACAATGCAATTAGCCTATATTAGCTTCATCTAAAATACCAAGTTCTCTCCTAATATGATAAAAGGTGTCCCTTGGTAGAGGTTTTGTAAAAATGTCGGCTAATTGATTTGTGGTACTAACAAATTCAATTGTGCAATCACCCTTTTGTACATGATCTCTTAAAAAATGATGTCTTATTTCAATGTGTTTAGTTCTTGAGTGATACACCGGATTCTTAGTCAAATTGATTGCACTCGTGTTATCGCATCTAATCGGAATATTTTCAAGTTTCAAACCAAAATCCGATAATTGTTGTTTCATCCATAACAGTTGAGCACAACAACTACCGGCTGCGATATATTCCGCTTCGGCGGTAGAAAGAGCGACACAAGCTTGCTTTTTAGAAAACCATGACACCAATGAACTTCCCAAGAAATGGCAAGTACCACTGGTGCTTTTGCGATCAAGCTTGCATCCCGCGAAGTCGGAATCCGAGTAACCAACTAAACTAAGATTGGCATCAGCAGGATACCACAAACCAGTGTTAATTGTTCCTTTTAGATACTTAAATATATGTTTAACTGCGGATAGGTGAGATTCTTTAGGATTAGCTTGAAATCTAGCACACATGCATACACTAAACATAATATCCGGTCTAGATGCAGTGAGATATAGGAGACTACCTATCATACCCCTATACTTACTAACATCAACCGGTGTACCTTGTTCATCCTTGTCTAGGTAGCATGATGTGCTCATTGGAGTGTAGGCTTCCTTGCACTTGTCCAATCCGAATTTTTCAAGGAGTTCTTTGCAATATTTCCCCTGATGCACAAATATCCCCTCCTTGACTTGCTTTATTTGTAAGCCTAGGAAGAACTTGAGTTCTCCTATCATTGACATTTCAAATTCCTTTTTCATCAAATTTGAAAACTTTCTACAAAGAGACACGTTAGTAGCACCGAAAATGATATCATCAACATAGATTTGTACTAACAAAATGTCATCCTTGGTTTTATAAATAAATAATGTATTATCAACCTTCCCTCTTTGAAACTTGTTTTCTAATAGAAAGGAACTCAATCGATCATACCAAGCTCTAGGAGCTTGTTTCAATCCATAGAGTGCCTTTTTTAATTTATAAACATGGTTTGGAAATTCACTATTTTCAAAACCGGGGGGTTGTTTGACATACACTTCTTCATTTATAAACCCATTCAAGAAAGCACTTTTAACATCCATTTGATATAAAGTGAATTTCATGATTGAAGCATAAGCAAGTAAAATTCGGATTGCTTCAAGACGTGCAACCGGAGCAAAGGTCTCATCATAATCGATACCTTCCTCTTGGTTGTACCCTTGAGCTACTAGTCTAGCTTTGTTTCTTATAATCAACCCGGATTCATCAAGTTTGTTTCTATAAATCCATTTAGTACCAATTATGGTATGATCATCGGGTTTAGGGACTAGATCCCAAACTTCATTTCTTTCAAATTGGTTTAATTCTTCTTGCATAGCAAGAACCCAATGATCATCCTCAATGGCCTTTTTAATTGAATCGGGTTCAATTTGAGAAACAAATGAGACATAGTGGCAAATGTTTTGAATAGACCTACGAGTAAGTACTCCCTTTGACATATCTCCTATGACTGTGTCTATAGGATGAGCCTTGACCGATTTCCAAGTTGGAGGAAGTTCTTCCCTTACTTCTCCTTCATCAACTTTTGAATTCTCTCTCTCTTTTTGTTCTTTTGAAAAGACAATGCCATCTTCACTAGCATCACATAAAACACTATCTTCTTTTGAAGACTCATTAAAAACCACATGAATTGATTCCTCAATAGTTAAAGTTCTTTTATTGAAAATTCTATAAGCTTTACTATGAGAAGAATAGCCTAAAAATATGCCTTCATCGGATTTGGAATCAAACTTGCCAATGTGTTCTTTTCCATTATTTAAAACAAAAACTTGGCATCCGAAGACATGAAAATGAGATATATTTGGCTTTCTTCCCTTGTAAAGTTCATAGGGGGTTTTATCCAAAGAGGGCCTTATCAAAATACGATTTAAAACATAACAAGCCGTATTGACGGCATCGGCCCAAAAATATTGAGGTACTTGAGAATCATTTAACATGGTTCTAGCAAGTTCCTCTAGCACCCTATTTTTCCGCTCTACCACTCCGTTTTGTTCCGGAGTTCTTGGTGCGGAGAATTGGTGCTCAATACCATTTTTAGCACAAAATCTATCAAATTTGTGGTTTTCAAATTCTCCACCATGATCGGTACGAATAATAATTACTTTTTGATTTACTTGGTTTTGCAAAAGTTTGACATGATGTTTAAAAGATTTGTAGGTCTCACTCTTAGTAGTTAAGAATAAAGTCCATGTAAACCTAGAGAAGTCATCAACAATTACCAATGCATAATAGTTGCCACCAAAGCTTTTTACTTGTGATGGTCCAAACAAGTCCATATGAAGCATTTCTAATGGCCTTGATGTGGACATCACCATTTTTGATCCAAAGGTGTTTTTAGTTTGTTTACATTTCTTGCAAGGGGAACAAACACCTTCAATAGAAAAATTTAGCTTTGGTAAACCAACTACTAGATCTTTAGATTGAATTTTCTTCAATTGGTTTACATTTATATGAGCGGTCCTACGATGCCATAACCAAGTGTCATTTTCTTTGCTCACTAAACAAGTAGAGACCAAAGAAGTGACTTTGTTCAAATCAACTAAGTAAGTATTATTTGACCTTCTACCAACAAATTTGATTGATTCATCTTTGTCACTTTTAATGAGGCAATGGGTAGAGGTAAAAACTACATGATTACCAACATCACATAATTGGCTTATGCTCAAGAGATTATGTTCTAATCCTTGAACATAGAGCACATTATCAATAATCAAGTTTGAAGAGTTTCCGATTTTACCAATACCAAGGATTTTGCCTTTGTTGTTGTCCCCATAAGTGACATAACCCTTTTCCTTTGGAGTAAGCTCAATGAAGTGCCGCTTATCTCCCGTCATGTGCTTCGAACATCCACTATCAAGATACCACAATTGTTTTCCCGTTCGAAGGCACACCTACAATATGAAATCACTTGTTCACTTTGGGTACCCAAACAATGTTGGGTCCCTTAGGGTTAGTGTTGGGACTTTCTCCCTTCTTAATCCACATATAAGTGCCCTTATTCATTTCAAACTTCTTAATATGGCACTCAATGTTGATATGTCCAACTTTTCCACAATAAGTACAAGTTGGTCTCTTTGATGAGTTTTTCTTAGAAAATGTTCCAACCACCTTGTACTTTTTGTCCTTTTTATGAACATATCCTAAACCGGTTTTGTTGTGATTATGTCTTTGAGAGTTCAACAACCGGTTGAGGTTTCTATCACTATGTGCGATTGTGAGTTTGTTTTTCAACTCTTTCACTTCTTTTTCAAGATCATCACATCTCTCACATGAAGTGATAATTTCCTCATGATTTGCACAATCACTTTGATGACTAGAATTAATAAGTTCCAAGGATTCATTTTGAAGTTTCAACTCATTTATAGATTTTTGCAATTCATCAATTTCATGTTGAAACTCCAAAATTTTCTTTCCTTTTTCCTTATTAATTTTAGCAAGCCTTTTAAATTGAATTAACATTTCATTGTAGGCTTCTTGCAAATCATCATATGAAATGGAGTTTGAAGAGGAACAAGAAGAACTAGAGGTTACCTCATCATCACTTTCACTCATGCCATGATTAGCTCTTGATGAGGACTCATGATTGTTCTTGGCCATGAGACAAAGGTTTGCATTTTCATCACCGGAACTACTTGAAGATGATTCATTGCTCTTCTCCGGTGCATCCCAAACAATGTATGCACGCTTCCCTTTGGTCTCTTGGGTCTTCTTGTCATTCTTCTTCAAGAATGTGGCACATTCCATTCTTATGTGACCAACCCCTCCACATTCATGACACTTAACTCCATCATTGGTACTCTTTTCTCTTTGTTTGGAGTCTTTGGTTCTCTTGAAATTGGATGAAGATCCACCTTTCTTCCCTTTGAAGAATTTGTTGAATCTTTTCACAAACATCCCAAATTCTTCTTGATTTGATTCACCATCGGAATCTCCACTTGTAGAGCATTCTTCAACTTCTTTTGTAGCTTTGGTTGAAGCTTTGAGTGCTATGCTCTTTTTCTTTTTGTCCGATTCCTCATGCATCCCAAGTCTTGTAAGTTCCATCTCATGCTCTTGGAGTTTGCCAAACAAAGTGGCTAAGTCCATGCTATTTATGTCTCTTGATTCCTTGATGGCGGTTACCTTGGGTTGCCAACTCCTATCAAGACATCTTAGAATTTTGTTAGTAGTTTCACCATTGCGAAATACTTTTCCCAAGGAAATCAAATGATTAACAATGTGAGAGAATCGCTTTTGCAAGTCACTAATGGATTCATTTGGCAACATGTGGAACAATTCATATTCGTGAGTTAGAGAATTCAATCTTGCATCTCTAACCTCACTTGTTCCCTCATGTGTGACTTGCAAAGTATCCCACATTTCTTTTGCCGATTTACATTGGGAAACTCTATAAAATTCATCATGGGATAGAGCCGAAAAGATGATGTTTTTAGCTTTTAAATCAAATGAGACTTTTCTCTTTTCATCATCATTCCAACTACTCCTTGGAATTTCAACAATTTCATCATTTATTTTCTTTTTGGGAATGAAAGGACCATTTTCAATTGCATCCCAAATATCCATATCAATTGCTTCAATAAAAACTTTCATGCGAGTTTTCCAATAAACATATCCTTCACCATTAAATAGTGGAGGACGGTTTATTGAAGCTCCTTCTCCACCAAAGTTATTGCTAGAGCCCATTAAGTTTCCAAAAGGATCTTTTTCGAAAAAGTTGTTACACTCGATCTTTCGACCGAGCTCTGATACCACTTGTTGGAAACCAACAAGCGGGCTAAGCAAATACTAGAGGGGGGGTGAATAGTATTTTGAAGCACTAATACCAAATATTTCGATTGATAATTGAAGAATGGAGCTAAGACTGAATTTTCTGGAATCAGACACAAAAGACTCGAGTCTTTTGTGAAATACTCGAGTTTTTCAGTGATGAACAACTCGAGTCTTTTCTGAAATACTCGAGTTTTTCCTATCAGATAGCAGAAAAACCAGAAACGAAAATTCAGCAATTTAACTCAAATCAATTCAATAATAAACAGGAACTTATCCAACAGAATAACAAGCAATCTAAATAAATTTTAAACACAAAGATTCCTTGAACTTGCTACCTAATTGTATAAATCCTAATTGATTGAAATGACTTAAGTCTATTGAGCTAGAAAGTAGATTAAAAGCAATAAACCAACACTCAAGCAATTTTATCCTGGTTCACTCCAACAATGAGCTACATCCAGTCCTCCTAATCACTTAGGAGTTTCTACTAATAATCAAATTGTTAGAAATTACAAAGGATTGCTTGAGAATGGCCTCACTCAACCTAACCCTTTCAAGAGTGTACCAAACTCTTGATTTCTACCCCAATTTGATTCCGGTGATTGAAGAACTCTTCACAAAGCTTCCTTGAACTCCCTTCAAGAAACTCCACCGGGCTAGGAACCTCCTAGTCTTGTGCTTGAGAACCTCTCAAGACTTCCAACACCCTAAGCCACTTAGGGTTTGCTTGGGAACAATCCAAGACTTTGAATAATCAAGCTTTTTGTATGTGTATTACTAATCTCACAATGGATTAGCACAAATAAGCACAGCTCAATGTAAGAATTGAGGCCTAAAACTCAACTTGGAATGAAATGTATATATGAGTGAGAAGTTGAGCTTTTTGGGAATTAACACTTGAGAAGAGTAAATTAAGAAAGCTTGAATCAATATGATCTTGTTGTCTTGTTTGTTCTTGCACAAATTCAAAGAGAAATTTTACAATAAGGTTCTGAATTCTCTCTTGGGGTTGGATGAGACTCAAATGCCTTCAATTGAGTTTTTGAGTCTCTCCAACGTTCATTTTTGCTGACTGGACAAAAATACTCGAGTCTTTTGGTAAATACTCGAGTCTTTTTGGTCGGTCACGAGTGAATTGGTGCACGAACAAGACTAACAGTCATAATTGCTGACCTGGCACAAATACTCGAGTTTTTCTAAAAATACTCGAGTATATACTCGAGTCTTTATCAAAATACTCGAGTATTTTGATCAGATATGGGAAAAATTATTTTTCAATTTTATTTTTCCTCTCAAGTATTAATTTTTGGTCAATCTCAACTTAATAAACATATAAAAATTTATTCCTAGAAGAGACTAACTATTTCTACCCACTCTCAACCACTCTCAACATAAATTAGAAATTTACAATTAATATTTGATTGAGAATGATTGGACACTTGTCTTCTTTTCTTGACTTCTTGTTGATGTTGATGTTGCAATATCTTCAAGGCATGATTTGTTAATTATTTTGTCATCATCAAAACATAATCCACATAATTAGGAGCATTGAATTCACAGTCTTCATCACCTTCGTATAAGTGGCCACACAACACAAACAATTGCCACTATACTATTGGCTCCGAACCACTGAGTTCCGATCTTTGAGCTGATACGGAATGCCCTACTATATCACCTAACTACCACAGTGTCTTAGGAAAGCTTCTCTCTCACCTGAGGTCCAGCTATTAAATGCGTACCGTCTCCTTGGATCCTTTGTGCTGCCGGCTGCCCCAATCCCTCGTCTTTCCAATTCCTCGTACTAAATAAAATACGCTTATGTTATTAACTTATATTGTGAAAATCTTTCCCATAACTTAGACACTTCTCATTCTTCGTATTTAAATAAAACACTTACGGTTTTTATCAAAACAACTCTCATGCTTTTTAGTATTGTAAATCTTTTAAAACCATTTGAAAACACTTCATAAAATGATTTAAATCAATTTATGTGGTTGCTGGTCCATTTTGGGCAGTACCCTAATTATGTTTGAAAACACCGAAAAATGCTCCGTTTTCCATCCAGGTTTCTCTTAAATCAAATATCACTTGAAAACTTTATTTTAAATCGCATAAACACATTTTATAAGTGAAGAAGCAAGTCCAAGTAATTCTGGACAACAAGAATAGTTTTACAAAAATCATTTTGACAAAACCCCGAAAATATCGTAAAAACACTTTTGTTTCAAACAAATCCTTTAGCCTAAATTAACACTTTATAGTTCAAACTTTATCAACAAAACAACCTTGGACAGCCATAAACATAATTCAATAATTCTAACCAAATCATTTTACAGTCAACTAATTTCCAAAATCAATTACATACTCCATTACTTCCAATGTTATCTTAACGTACACAACAAGTAACACTTCATTAATTAATTAAAGGCATGTAATCACTTAGTCAATATCAAAGTAGTCATACCACTCACAAACAATCCATTGTCACACACAAAAACACTTAAGCATGCATGGATGCATTTAGGAACCGAATTGAATCAAGGTTCAAACCAAGCATATTTATACTTATTTTTCTTACTTTAAACGACTTAAAACCCTTTTCAATAATTATTATACAAATTTGTTTTCATGCAACTAAATTTCTTAAGCTCACTTATTTTACATAACCGAATATAATCAAGGAAAACAAATCAAACATCACAAATTTGAATCACATAAATCAACTTGATTTATTTTAAACTTTTAAATTCTATTTTCTTCTTCATGCAACAAAATTATTTACTCTTCCTTTTATTCTTACCCGAATGCACATACACCTATCCAATTAAACACCAAACTCTTCCTAAAATCATTTAGTTCATTTATTCCTCTTATCTTTAATTAAGACCAAATAGAAGTTAAATATTTACAACACCATCTCAAACAATTTAATTCAACAACCTTTCATAAGCATACTTATTGTTTTTATGTCACTTAGTTGAAAAGAGTCCTAGTCTATTTTGCTATGCCTAGGCCGAACCTCCAGTTGACAAAACAAGGCTTTTGGTTCACTTTTTCAACATGCAAACATCAAAAGTCATGAATCAAACCATGCACCCTTTTCACACACAATTCAAAAGTATCTTTCCCTCAAATTAAGTTTTTATTTTAATTATGCTGTCTTAAAAGTCTTTGAATCAAAAGAAATCAACATGCAAAATTATCAAACATGAATCAAGTTAAGAGAAATTATTTTTCCAAAAACATGTTTCCTTAATTTCCTTGTAAAACCGTGATGATTATTAAGAGAGTAAAAATCTTTTTAGTCAAAATCACATGCATGTACCTAAATCTCATAGATCAAGCCATGAAATGAATTATGATAGCACAAATTAAAGATAAAAATCATTTTAAGTAAGAAGAAGTTAAAACCGTGAGGAATATTGAAGAAAATAAAGTCTTTTTGTTTAAAAACAACATGCATGGTTTCAAAGCCACGATTTACTCATAGATCAAAACAAGATTAAAGCTCTTAAAGATCAAAACTCACAAATCAAAGTTTTATCAAAACCGAATCAAAATCAAACAACTCAAACTAACTTTTCTAAACACAAGGTTAACATGCATCCACTTAGATCAAATAGAAAAGCATCAAGGCCTAATCCTTAGGTCATGGCCGAACCACCTAATTTAAGATCTAGTGTTTAATTGGTTCATTTAGTCTTAGAAATTCAAGATCAAAGCACAACCAACACATGCATGTATTCAAATTAATTAAAATCATCATCAAGCTATCATGCAACACCAAAGATCTCAACATTCTCACCAATCGACTTTAGATCTTTCATTTATTTATCAAATAACCCTTAATCACATCATGGTTCACGGTTTCAAGAAGGAAAATTTAACATGCAAGAAAATTTACTTAAGGCTTTACAAAAATCTCATCAAACCTTTAGATCTTTTAGGATTTTGTGTGAAAAACATTAAGATCTTTTATGAAGACCTTAAACAAGTTATGAAATCCGGTAGTTAGACGTTTACAAGTTTCTTTTGAGTTTTATAGGTCCATGATCATACATAAATATAGCATGTAAAGGAAGAAAAGAAAGGAAGATTACAATAATTAAAGAAAATCTACACTATTACAACTTCTTCCACAATTTTGAACTACCCACTAAATTAAGGGTTGATCTCCTTGCTTCTATGGTCTTAGATCTTCAAGGAAATCTCTAAGGTTTTGGCTTGGTTTTCTCCTCCACCTTCCTTTCTAGCTCATGGCTTCTTCTTTTTTCTATGTGTTGAGAGCTTTGATATTTGCTCTCAACAAAGGTGTTTTGGAAAGTGAATGGAAATGAATGAGAAATGGGTGAAAGAAACTAAGAGATGTAGCTTATATAATCAACTCATGCTATTCCTCTTTTGACCTTGAAAGTTTCGGCCATGTGTGTGGATGGGAGGGGTAATTTTGACTCTTCAAGGTTTTGCATGGGTGGAGATTAGCAAAGTTAGGGGACAATATAGGGGACATTAGGCACTTAGGGGTTACTTAGGCTTTTGACTTGTTGGTTTATCTTTAGGGTTTCCATCCACCTAGATAGGACTTGGTTAGGATTTAGTTATGATTTGGTTGCCACTTAGTTGCTTGCTTAGGAAATTTCTAGGCTTCCACCTTCCCACATGCATACACGGCACAAACACATATACATATACATGCATACTTACACACTTACACGTATTGCACACACATGCCTACACATATCATTTTCACACATACATTCATACAAAACCGTACATACACATACATGCATACACTCATAGAAAATAGATTTTCTTATTTATAAAATCGTATATAAACCAAAATTCCCTTAAGATGCCAAAAATATCAAACACATAATTATTTTTCAATCTCAACTTTGAAACTCATCACATTATTTCATGGAAATCATTTCTTTAAATTCATTTTCCACTTTGAAAATGTGAATTAAGGAATTTATTTAAGAAAATATTCTTTCAAAAACATTTTTATCAAAATAAATATTTTAGTATTTTAATTCAATACGAGGAATTTGCGGGGTGTTACATAACTAAACCCTCTTGTGTTAGGAACATGTGGATTTAATTATGTTGTTTATTTATTTGAATTAATGTTTTTCAGTTTTTAAATCAAGTTTTTAATTGTGTTTTTATTGTTATGCATGAACTTGATCAACTCATGTTATGGATTATTTTAGATCTGAATTGGAAAATTAGGATTTAAAATAGGTCATGCAATTAAACAATATAAGGATTCAACTTGTAGGAATACTTTTGGATTTTTATATAACTTTTGATAATTCACTGTTCTTAATCATGGTTATTCAATAGATTAGATTTCTAAGGAATTAGGATTTAACGAATTGAATAATAAACAGTAATTTCTTAGAGGAATCTAGGAATTACTAATTTTCTGAATTAGTTCTTGATTTAAATGGAAAACATTGATTCATAATAAATAAATGAAATAATTAATGAAAAAAGTTCCTAACCACCTTTCCATCCATTGATTCATAGTTTTTATTTATTTTCCAGCAATAAAACCATCTCTCAATTTAATTATTTAAATCTGAATTTAATAGATTTTATTTAGAATTACTCTTAGGTAGAAGTAGATTAAATAATTCTTGGTCTCTGTGGGAACGATACCTGGTCTTAACCGACTATATTACTATCTGATCTAGTATACTTGCTAGAGAGTGATCAAGTTTTTGGCACCGTTTCCGGGGACTAGAATTTATTTAATTTATTTTTGGTACTTTGTAGTAATTTTAAGTAGAATTTATTTATTTTTTTATTTTCTGTTTTTATTTTTTTCCTTTTCTTATTTTTTCTTTTCTTGACGGGTGCTGCTTAACCTTTTTTTATGCTTCTACGTTCTTCAGGAAACCGTGAGGAGTTGCATTTTGGCCCTGACATGGAGTTGAGTGCAAAGAGGAGGAAAAAGCAAGCAAAGAAAGAAAGGAAAGAACAAGAAAGGAGGATGGCTGAACGAACTTCACAAGGCACCACACCCCCTCCCAGGAAGACACTAGCTGACTATGCCGTTGTGGACCCGGATGTGTGCATGTCCAGCATTGTCCGGCCAGAGATCACTGCAGCATCATTCGAAATTGATCCCCAGTACATTCATCTCATCAAGCAGGATCAATTCTCGGGTGCACCAAATCAAGACCCAACGGAGCATGTAGCCAACTTCCTGAACATGCTCGATTTCTTCAAGATCGAGGGTGTGTCAGAGGAGGCAATAAGGATGAGAATGTTTCCTCTCTCTTTGAGGGAACATGCTTATCAATGGATGAAGAATCAGGTGCCCGGAAGCCTTTCCAGTTGGGATGTGCTTGTCAAAAAATTCATAGACAAGTTCTTTCCAGCTGGGAAGCAAGCTAAGCTACGCCAAGACGTCAATTCCTTCATGCAAGAGGAAGGTGAACATTTGCATGAGGCTTGGGATCGGTACAATCAATTGTTGAAGAGGTGCCCCACACATGCAATTCCAGACTGGATGCAAATCCGGTTATTCTACTTCGGGCTGAGAATGTCACACAAGATCATGATAGACGCAGTAGCTGGTGGTTCCCTTCTCAAGAAGACTGTTGAAGAGGCAAAGGAAATAATTGAAACAATGGCCTACAACAGCAGTCAAGCAGTTTCGGACAAGGTGATTCTGAAGAACAATGATCTGGGCTCAAGTCAAGTCCAGACAATCATTCAGCAAAACAAAGAGCTTCAGCAACAAATTTCTGAGTTGGTGAAGAAGATGGCTCAGACACACATGGCTACTGTCAACACTCTAGTGTGTGATTTCTGTGGAGGAAATCACCAAAATGGAGATTGCTCACCAGATGTGGGGAAGGCACCGGCTACCATTGAGGAACAAGCAAAGTTTGTGGGCGGTGGAGGCCAAAGAAACAAATGTATTCCAACACCTACAACCCAGCCTATAGAAATCATCCGAACTTCTCATGGAATAGCCCAGCTCTCAACCCACCAATGAAGACTCAGCAGCCTCAGAAACCAAATTGGGAAGCAGCAATGGAGAAGTTAGCAACCAACACGACCACATTCATGGAGGAGACAAGAGCTAACTTTGCCAATCAAGCGGCGAGTGTTCGGAACCTGGAGGTGCAAGTGGGCCAACTTGCAAAGCAGCTATCAGAGAGGTCACTAGGGACATTTCCTAGTGACACTGTTACCAATCCAAAGGAGAGTCTAATGGTAGTGACTCTTAGGAATGGCAAGTCGTATGAGGAGCCACTTCCTAAGAGTAATGCAACTGCATCAGAAAAGAAGAAGGAAGAGGAACACAAGAAACAAGAAGTGGAGAAAGAGCAAGGCAAGAGAGGAGCATCCAAAACGTAGGGTCCACCTGCGGATCACAACCAGGAATCAGCCAAGCTTGCTCCACTACCTTTGAGGGTGCATTATCCTCAAAGGTTGAAGAAAGAAGAGGACCAGAGGCAATTCTCCAAGTTTCTGGATATGATCAAAAAGATTAACATAAACATCCTATTCGCAGAGGCACTTGCACAAATGCCTTTGTATGCAAAGTTTATGAAAGACCTGCTGACAAGAAAGAAGGGAATGCTCTCGGAAGAGACGTTTCCAATTGCGGAGAAATGCAGCAACATTATCAAGTGCAAGCTGCCACCGAAAATGAAAGACCCTGGAAGCTTCAACCTTCTAGTCAGCATTGGCAAGGAGTACTCTGGTAAGGCCCTCTGTGACTTAGGTGCTAGTGTGAATATAATGCCTTTATCTGTTTGTAATGCACTAGACTTAGGTGAAATCAAACCTACCCCTGCAATTTTACAATTAGCTGATAAGTCCATCCTCCGTCCTTATGGAGTGGTGGAAGACATTTTGGTAAAGGTTAATGATTTCATACTGCCCATGGACTTCATTGTCCTTGATATTGATGAGGATGAAAATATTCCTCTGATTTTTGGAAGGCCATTATTGGCCACAGTTGGGGCAGTAATAGATGTTCCTAGGGGAGAGGTTATTCTCCGTGTCAATGGTGAGCAAAGTGTCATAAATATTTTTGAAAAACCACCATGTATGGCGAGGTGCTTCACCCCACTAAATCTGGTTCAGCACTCAAGTGCTGAAAATTCCTTCAATGATCAGATGCATCTCCCTTAGTCTCCGAAAGGAGGTGACCCGTCAGGCTCGTGACGTTAAACAAGCACTAGTTGGGAGGTAACCCAATGTTTAGGTAGTAATCGTTTAGTTTAGTAGTTTTTAGGACACTAGTGTAGGTTATTTTATTTTATTTTGAAAAAAAAATGCAACAGGTACAGACCTGGCGCGCTGCTCTGCACGCCTGGGCGCGCACTGGGCATTCTTGCCCAGAAAATGGGGAATTTTAATATTTTGCTATATTTTGTGTCTTTTTCCCCTTAGCCAGTCCCTGTACCTGTGCAAAAAAATATGTAATTGTTTTCTAGGATTTTTTTTTTTAGTTTTCTTGTTTGGTTATTTATTTGGTTTGTTTGTTATTCGCATAAGCCATATATTTTGTAACAAATATAAGTTAATATTTTCCCCACTAGAGGTGCTATTTTTGGGCATTTGTATCTCATGACTTATATTATGTTTGGGGGAATGTTTTCTTATGTTTGTTAATGCTGAATTTTCAAATGCAAGTAACAAGTGTTCTAATTTATTCCATGCAATATTTTTTATTTTGTAGTTAGGTAATTTTATTTTAGTTTGCTTGAGGACAAGCCAACCTCTAAGTTCGGGGGAGTGGATACAAAATAAAATTTTTTTTTCAGATCTGAATTGTTTTCTCCATTTTTGGTATTGGTTTGTGTCTTAGGTAGAGGTTTTGTAATTATTCTAGACTTAGGATTATTTTTCTAATGATAGGTGTATATACTTAGTTTAGGATTAGACTCATTGATTCATGTTATTTATTTGTTGAGCTGTAAATATTTTTGAAATTTGGTTATTTTGACAAAGTTTTTCAGAACGAGATTAGTGAACTGACTTTAGCTTAGTGAGATTTTGAGCCTATATTGATGGGGTATGATTTTGTGAATTATTTTGATTTGAGACCCCTATTTCTTTCATGAGTGTGTTCACTTTAGTTTTGTGTTCTAGAACTTGACCAGTGACCATTTTGAGATTGATAATTGATTACATGCATGAAAATGATTAAGGCATTTAGGATGGTGTTTTTTTAGCCTTCAGATGTTTTTGTTGAAATTGTTTTACCTTAGTTGCCCATTTTGAGCCTGATATAAAAATGATTTTTCTTTGGTACCTTGCATTGATTGTATATTTTTTATGAGTACCTTAGGAATTTTGAATGAGCAATTGAGAGAGGCACATTTCAAAAGATTGTGAAATTGTGAAAGTGTTTATTGAGTTACTCTTCTTCCAGAAGAAAAGAAAATTAAGAAAAAGTGAAAATTGTTAAGAAAGAAAATTTGTGTTTAGAAGAAGTAGTAGAGAAAAATTGAAAAAGAAGAAGTTTGAAATAATTGTGAGATGAGTGTGAGTCCTCATAGTATTCATTGATCATTCATAATTTTTAGAGGGAAATTTGTTTTGCATTTTATCCCTTTGTTTTATCCCTTCTTTCTTTTATCCCACCTTAACACTTTTAGCCATGGCCATGTTACAACCAAATTAAAGACCTTTTGATTTATGCATGTTTTTAATAATTTCAGTGGAGATTTGGGTCTAAGGTCAAGCATATGGTAACACTTTACTATTGAATGAACATGAGTGAATTGATTTATACCCTTGATACACATGAGAGATATACACTGAGAGGTAGAGAGTGTTCACTAGTTATGAGTTCTGATTTATTTTGTTTCTTTAACCAAGTTTTGATGTGTGAATAGCTTGTATAAATATGTGGCTGTGTTGATGAGTCGAAGTCTTAGATTAAGTATTGTACATTTTGATTTGGATGGTAGTCTTTAGTTTTAGAATTTTTCTTTTACTTTTGCCTGGGACATGCAAAATGCTAAGTTTTGGGGTGTGATGAAGGTCTAATTTATGATGTTTTAAGACTTAATTTCACTTCCTTTTGCTTGGGTTTTAGCTTGTTTCTCTTGTAAATATAGGTATTTTGTATTAGTTTTAGGAATTTGTAGTTTGTGAGAATCCTTTGAACGTTTTGATCCGTTTTGGGTATGTTTCAGGTATTTCAGAGCCTTGATTGGAGAAGATATTATTGGAGTTGGAAAGAGCAAAAGAAGACCTTGAAAATGGCACAAGAACGGAGAGAAACGGAGTCGGAAATTACCTAGCGCGCCCAGGCGCGGGATCTGTGCTCCCAGGCGCGCATGCGGCGTTAATTTTATGGCATCAGATACAGCGTGCCAAGGCGTGCTAGTCTGCACGCCCAAGCGCGCGAGGTCCGAGAAAGCCCAATTGGGCCAATTTCTGATCAGTCTTGAAGGATTTTAATGAGATTAGGATTTTATCTTTTTATTTATGTTTTTAGGATTAGTTTAGGATCAGATTAGAGGAATAATCAGAAAGTATTGAGGGAGATTGCATTCTCTGGAGAGCATTCGGAGGAGGAATCCATTGAAGACTGAAGATTCAAAGCAAGGATTAGTGGTAATTTAGGAATGAATTACTTTAATTCTTATTTGTTCTTCTTCTCCATTATGTGTAACTAAACCCCCTTGTGTTAGGAACATGTGGATTTAATTATGTAGTTTATTTATTTGAGTTAATGTTTTTCAGTTTTTTAATCAAGTGTTTAATTGTGTTTTTATTGTTATGCATGAACTTGATCAACTCATGTTATGGATTTTTAGATCTGAATTGGAAAATTAGGATTTAAAATAGGCCATGCAATTAAACAATATAAGGATTCAACTTGTGTTTAATTGTGCATTGTTGTTTTTCATGGATAAGCTTTCATCATTTGATTGGTTGTCATTAAATGCTTTGACATATTTATAAATGTCATTCATTACAATTATTGCGCATGATATACCTGAAATTATGCGTCTTTTCATGGGCAATCCTGGCTATTTGCACGATATTTAACTATTGTCTTTTCATGGGCAATCCTGTCCGGTTGCACGGTATTTAATAATTGTCATTATTATGTTTATTACGTGTGATATTATTAAATCATACTACCTCTATACTGATATATTACATCGTATCCTTGCCAATAATCGTTATTATCGTTATTTAATTGTTTTAAATTGTTAAATAACGACGATTACCAATTATTAGTTTTGTTTACACATGCGAGGTACGATTATGATGACCCATTTCTCTAAAAGGCCCATTTCGAGATTCCGACCGCCAAAGATATCCTCACATTAATCGGTGCTAGACTACTCAGTCACGATGGACATCTAATATTACAACGCCTTCAACAGGGTACATTCATAACGATCGGATCTGCCGAGCATGATGACCTATGTCAATTCGAGTCCGAGCAGTGCCAACACCCAATGATGACCTATGTTATTATTGCGCACCATCGCGACCTTACCTATATGGTAGAACGGTCCGCAGTGCCAACACCCAGTGATCTAATTCGGATCCCAGCATCTCCGAGGAACCACACAATGCTGATTCCACTCCCACAACTCGCAAATATTCAACCTTCGCTCAGCGTTCGCCTACACAGATCTGAATCCGACAGTCTCTCAAAGAGGCTTGGATGAACACGATCTAATTGGCGGAAAACAACTATCACACCTTGAAGGACTTCTTAACTCGGCACAAGCCTCTTCAGGCTTTATCAAGTAAGGGGGTTGGTTATGCAATGGAGTAAAAGTTTGCTCCAGCTTTGTTAATATGATGATCTATCAGCTTGCCTTCTCTACCTGTTCTTGCTTCCTCGGCTTCATTCTTTCCCTTCTCGGAATCCTCGGCCGCTTCATCAGCTCGATAAACTTTCGATGACTTCCACTCGAGTGACCTTATTCGACCATGAAGCTTACTGCTCGGCGGGTAGAATGGACTCCGACTCTACAAAATAATCCGAGAAGAACTGTAAAGCCCTGAGCAGCAGATGCTCCGGCAATATTTGGGTGCCTTCGCACCACATCTTTAGAACCACTCACCGAGCTTTCAGACCTATACCGAGTCCGAGGCCCACTTCAATCCCGAGCGTTTCACAGACCTTATGAACTCGACACAAGCCTTTTCAGGCTTTACCGAGTAGGGGACTAGTATGTGATGAGGCATATACATAGCTGACATTGGTCGACCTTGATACTGGTATTATATGATGCATAAGTTACTCGAGATCAAATGTCGTGCCTAAGAGGACCACCACGTCCCATGAGGCAACAAATTGATCATTTACTGTCCTCATTAAGGTGATATGTTAAACTCACTTCGGATCATGTTCTTACGCACTTGCCCACGATCTCGGTTAGCCGGCCAGATCGGCGAGGCTACAAGTGAAAACGAGGATTGCGACCCGATAGCTTGGCTTAGCCTCTCGGCTCAAAGCCTCTCGGCTCATATCTGGCCCAATACATCGCGGATCGAGGAATACACCTCGGCTAAGGTTGTCATTCCGACAGGAATCCCTCGTAAACGATACGGTCCAATTGGTGATAATCTTGGCACACCTCGAACTCAAATAACAGTTTGAGTCGTGCCAGCATACATGGGCACAAGCCTTTCGGCTTTCACCATGGCAAGCGCATAAAAGGATCTCTCCTTAAAAGCATCGTGACTTTAAAAACAATAGTCCAATTCGACTTTGAACTCAGTACATGACGATACATGGCTAAGGGCCTTGACTGCGAATAGTCTTATACGTCCTAATCGACCATCCACGACACTCCTCCGAATAAAAAGTTCTCAGCCGCAAACAATGTTTTATGTCACCACAAACTCTCAAAAGCTCAACACAGGCTCTTCGAGCCTATACGAGCTTGGGGGGCTTGTAGGGTTAACCAATAATAAATCCTACCGCTACAGGATAAGCATGAGCTCTCTAGTACAGGATAAGGATGAATAACTCATCCTTCTTATCCTCTAAGAGCCACGTCAGCCCTACTGGGCCGAACAGGCCCATAAGGCACCACAACACAACTTCCCCTATAAGTATCGCCATGCTATAGGGGCTAAGGTATGTTCTCTCATCCCTACTCTCAAGAACTACGTGTGGCTTGATCCCCTTATCACTAGGGGTACGTAGGACCGGGGTCACCCTCGTCAGCTGCAACAACCCCAAAACACATCGTGGTGTTCCATCAATACCGGGACACTACAAATAGATTAGATTTCTAAGGAATTAGGATTTAACGAATTGAATAATAAATAGTAATTTCTTAGAGGAATCTAGGAATTACTAATTTTCTGAATTAGTTCTTGATTTAAATGGAAAACATTGATTCGTAATAAATAAATGAAATAATTAATGAAACAAGTTCCTAACCACCTTTCCATCCATTGATTCATAGTTTTTATTTATTTTCTAGCAATAAAACCATCTCTCAATTTAATTATTTAAATCTGAATTTAATAGATTTTATTTAGAATTACTCTTAGGTAGAAGTAGATTAAATAATTCTTGGTCTCTGTGGGAACGATATCTGGTGTTAACCGACTATATTACTATCCGATCTAGTATACTTGCTAGAGAGTGATCAGCCCTCTTAGTCGACCCTTTCTCGAAAACATTGACTTGAGGGACATATAACCACAGGAATGCTCAGATGGAGCAATCCAACCTCCGTGCCTCACAGAACCTTTGGAACGCTCGAGCAAAAGCCTAACCACTAGGGTGTAGTTGAGTAGGAGCCAGACACAGCCGCCGTAGCAGAGCAGTTTCGAATTCTGAAAAAGACATCTTAATGCATAATCTTATAATGACTTCCTCATACATAAAGAATTCTTTACGATCATTCTCAATCAAGGTGCACACCCGGTCATTAATTGACAGAGCACTAATAGTATAGGAAGTCCCAGCTTCATCTTCTGGGCATGGGAGCACATGAGTTCGGATGTGGCTTAGATTGTTGGCAACCAAAGCCGATCTCGTACCGAGCACCTCTCGGTCAACCTAGTCATAAGCTTCAGTGTTCGGTGGTAAAGGATATTCATGAGGATGCGAGATGCACCGACGAACCATACCTGGGGAAAGGGAACATGACTCGGCGTCAGAATTTATAAAATTAACATCCTTAGACACCCTAACCCTAGTTCGATTCACCCTATAGCCGAGCCGACTACATCTTCCCCTAACTTTTATGGCTTTCCCCTAGAAAGGTTTTTCCCAGGAACAATTTGAGGATCGTGACGCTATTTGCGCTCGCTCCTCCGCCAACTGATATGCTAACCTTCTACTATTTTCCTCTACAGAATTTTGGGGAAATTCCACAGTTAACGGTGTCTCCACCGTAGGATCCGCCATACGGTGGCGGAAAGGTAACAGTAGGAAATCTAAAATTTCCGTTCTAGAAGAGGAAGATGACGATGAAGAAGAAGAATCGTCAATATCACTCAAATTCAAAACCTTAGACCACTTCTCATACCATGACCCCTTACTACCCATAACCGTAAATCTAAAAACCCATAAAAAACACAAAAAGCCTAAGAAAAACTAGAAAAGCAGGCAACTTAGGAACCAATAAATGAACAGTCCAGCTGTAACACCCCGCATTTTTCCCATACGTGCGTAAACGATTTTGTCGAAATAAACCTTGAAGTTTTGTGATAAAAGAGATTTTCAGAAAAGTATTTTATGTGAGAAAGAAATGAAATGATGATTTTCAAGGATTTTTATAAACCAAAATGTTTTTATAAAAGAGAAGTGAATGGTTTTGTTGAATTGTGATTTTTCTAAAAAGTGATTTTTATTTGAAATAGAGTTCTTGAACTGTTAACTTGGAAAATTTGTATCTTTTTAACCGTAACTCGAATTTTCATGAACTTTATATCAAAACGATCGTCTTGAAACGTAGATTTTAAAAATGTAAATTTCAGAATTTTCTGGGTTGTTTTTTCAAAAAGTTATTTTCAGAGATATGAAATACGAATTTTGGAAATTGTGTTTTGAAGAAAATGAATTTATTGATTTGGCTTGAAAATTTTATGTGATGAATGCTTGGTTTGATGTGTGTACTGTGTGATGCTAATTGTGAGAATGTGATTTTTGAATTGATTGCATTATTGTATGAATTAATGATTAGGATGTTTAAGTAAATAAGATTAAGAAAATAAAATGTAAAATGCATGTATATGTGTGTATGTGTGCATGAGTATGATACGGTTTATATGTATGTATGTGTGTTGTACGTGTGTATGTATGTATGTATAGACTAGGACTAATTTTCTAGAAACTTAGAGAATAAGAAACTTGGACCAAGCTAAGTTAGAACCAAACCAAACTAATGTCTAAACCCTAACTATTTCCTAACTAAGTCTTAAGCCTAAGATGACCCCTAAGCTCTAGCCCATCCCACCTTGTCCCCTTGCTTTGATAAAATGCACCCATGCAAATAATTGGAAGGCCGAAACTACCCCTCCCATTTGCTTATGGCCGAACCCACCACAAGGGCATAAGAGGTAGATTGGACTTGTCTATAAATATTTAGAGCCTTAGTCCATTTCCTCATTTCACTTCTCTTCACCAATTCATTTCCTTCTAAACACTAAACACACTATAAGAGACCATTAGACTCTTAGAGAGAAAAAGAGAAAAGAAATAGAGAGAAAGAAAGAGAGAGGCCGTGAGGATGAAGGAGAAGGAGGAAGGAGATCCAAGCCAAACCTAGAAGAATCCCTTGTAGATCAAGAGTGCTAGAGCTAGAAAACCAACCTTTCTCATGGTAGGATTTGAAGATCATGAAGGAGATTTTGTAATAGATTAGTTTTTCTTTTTGATTTGTAGATCTATTTTATTTCTTCTTGCATGTTGGTGTTATGTGTTGATCTTGCTTGATCAAAGACTTTTAAGGACTTTAAACAATTTGTAATATGTGATCTTGATGCTTTATGTTTCGGTTCAAAATCTTTTTGGTAGATCTAACATTTTTCTAACAAAACTTTTAAAGATCTAAAGAAAACTAAGCTTTTTGTAAAGCCTAAAATAAATATCTTTGCATGTTTGATTTTCTTTCTTTAAACCATGATTTATATATGTTTATGTGATTATTTGTCAAGAAAATTCATGATTTAAACTTGTTTTTTTATGAAGTGAAATTTTTGGTTTTGCATGTTAGATCTCTTTGTAAAACCGTGACCTATGATGTGTTCCATAATTATTTGTTGAATAAATTTATGATATAGATTTGAATTATGAAAAGTTTAAGTTCCTAGTCTTGCATGTTGATGTTCTTATTTGATTTAAGGGTGTGCATGCAATTATCTTTATTTGATGTATGAAAAATGTTTAGATCTTTAATTGCATGTTAATCTTTAAGAGAAAAATTGTGATTTTCTTTTATGCATAATTCGGATTTTTAAAAAAAAATAAAGGAAGTAAGTTTCAAAATGATTTTCAAGCATGATTTGATTAAGTGATTATTTTCGTGCATGATTTAATTTAGTGTTTGATTTTGTGTGTGTTATATTTTGTGAGGTTATTCGACCATGCTTGATTAAGATAGATCTATGCTTTTTATTTTATAACAAGTGATGCATGTTTGTTTTAGGACTAGATATAATGGTTTAAAGTACATGCATGTTATTTTTGGAAATTTAAAGTGTAACCTTGAATTTATTTTATGTATGCCAAAAATGTTTGAAAAAGAATTTGTTTTAATTATGTTGATGCATGATGATGTGGTGTGTTGAGTTTGAGCCATCCTAGGCTTAGGTAGAGATCTATGTTTGTTTCCCATATAGGTTACATGCATGATAAGGATAATTGACTTTAAGGTTTAAAAAGTGCATGCATTAGTTGATTAAATTTAAAAGAAAATTTGTGTGATGGTTTGTGATTTAAGTTGTTGTGTTGATTTTGTTATGAAAATGAAATTAAAAATTGGTTATTTTTCTATTGCATGCTCACGGTTTTAGCTTAGAAGAAAGAAAATAATTTCATATTTTTAAGTTTTTAATTGTGCACTATGTGACACCCTTCCGAATTACCCAAATATAATATAGTATTTAAACTATTATATTGGATAATGTATGGACTTGTGAGTGTTAAGAAAATAACTGAAATAAAATTTTCTTTTAAAGCGGGTGCACAAATCGTCATTTGGAATTCTTGGAGAATAAGCTCTAAACCATTTCAAAACATTTGTGTCGAGTTCGGCGATCTCTAAAACCTTTTCACAAATAGGGTAACATTCGCTCTTTGGAAACATCTTTGTATCATACAAGTAAGTAAAGTTACCCATGCTTTGTTCGATAAGACTGATACCATCAAATAATATTTATAGCCGAGCTCTTAAATAGATTAAATCAGAGTAAGCGAAAATTATTGGACTATGCAACTGATAGTAATATAAACATAGGTTTTATATATATAATAAGAGTCATAATACATAGTCCCATCATGATAGTCTCCAAGACCCAGAAGTACAAGTCCATAAAAACAGATCTACATCACAATGTAACTACAACCCTAGAGTATTCCAAAAGTATATCTAAAATATATATACATAACCAAAATACAACTCCAGGGGTAATCACGTAGATCTGGCAGCATCAGATGTGGTAGTAGTAGTAGCAGTCTCCAAAAACACAAGTAGTAGCATCATCATCATCACAGCAGCAGCAAAGTATCCTCCACAGCCTCCACAACATCGGATCCTCTGATCCTCATCATATATCCTATACACATACCTAGGGATCATCGTCCCTCCAATCACTCCCAGTAGAATGCACGACAGGCTCGTTCCCACTCTCGTCCTCCACCGGATCCTCCTCGATCTCATCCGAGGGAGAGTGTTCCCTACCACTGGGAACCGGGTCAGGTGATGGTGAAACCCTGACTGGGCTCCTCGGATCAGAAGGGGGAGTCTCCTCGCGGACGACTCTCGAGGTAAAAGGGTGAGAGCGGGTAGGTCGAAAACGAAAACTATGATAAGAGCAAGCTGGTCGCGTGGGAGGTGGTCCATGGTAAGTGTAAAACGGGGGTACATGCATAGTGTATATGATGGGAATCCTAAATCTACGAGGACGGAATCGGATCAACGGGTTCGGGTGGTAAAAGGTAACCTTTACCTCTCCCTCAAACACCGCACGATGGTCCTCATAGATCCATGTGCCACTAGGAAGTGGCCGGATCTCGATGCAAGCAATGTAACGAGACATCACCTACAAGGGCATAGGGGTAAGCAATTCTATACACATAATCAACTGAGAATAAATTGTGCAATATGAGTATGTAAATATGCATCAATTAACAACAATCACATATAACACTTAGCAGTTAATTAATGCACATAGGATGCTCACACTTATTTCATTTATCACAATTAATTTAAATGAGTGGCATGATGCATGACTTTAGCTCTCAAGCCTATCTCCATCATACTATGTCACTCTCTGACGTCCATCCCTGACAACCCAGCACTCAACAGTGCGTTGTATTCCTAGGTATACAACAATTCGTACATTCACCTAGAATGTACACGAGAAGCTTGGAATCCATGCCACCCGAGCATATCCCGTCATCCAAACGGTATAACCATATCGGCATCCACTCAGCCGACCACGCCAACGACGTGTCATCAAGCAAGCGTATTGGCACTCCCAGAGGCCCTCCACATGTTTACCAAAACATGATATACGTCCTACCATCCAAACTCCAGAATGAATACATTTTATCTTTTGGACTTAGGGGAAGTTGATTAATACTTTACAGGCCACCTAGGCTTATTTCTTTATCAAAAAGGACCGTCACCAAACGATCTATTTGTATTGATCAATTTCTCTAAGTCTTGATCCCTTGAACTATTATTAATAATTCCTTAATTAATTAAGTCAGAATTGAAAATGGTGTTTTCAGGTTCTGGGTAATTTACTCGAGTAAAATTCAGTACACTCGAGTGTTCTCCAACTTTTCCAGATTACTCGAGTGTTCTTAAGATTACTCGAGTGTTCATGACTTTATGAGGATTTGGGTTTCAAATTCAATAAATTACTCGAGTAGTCCATAGGTTACTCGAGTGTTCATCCTGATTTCCAGAATACTCGAGTGACCCTGAATGACTCGAGTGGTTGGCCTTAACTTGTCCTCAGGTCATGCTCGATACTCGAGTAGTAGACACGATACTCGAGTGTTCTAGCTTCATTTACATTGTTTTTCAAACGTTTTACTCGAGTACCCTGTATATTACTCGAGTGTTTCACAGCAGTTTACACTGAAACTTAGTTTTATCATACTGATCGAGGCCGTACCCGATACAAATAAAAACAGTTTAAGTATAGTACTAGGAAGTGACTCCTAGGTCGTCTCCCAAGGAATATCTTATCAAGCAAAAGGTCGAACACATAGTATGCATAGAAAACAGGGGGGGTTTTTTTGTATTGAATATTGAATAATTGAAATCAAAACAGAATTAAATCAAAACGAAGAAACAGATAAGGAAAAGCGGATAAACCCCTTTGGCTCGTGTTCACAACTCTATCATCGGTCACAAAAGATCAATTTCTTTCCTCTTCACTATCCAACTCGTGAGAATTAAATACTAAGCAAAAATTCAATTCTCACCCCAAAACCCAAACCTCTAATTAAGCATTAAAAGCCAAAGCATGGAGTTTTTACGAGTTTGCATAAATTAAGCATTCATACACATGGATTATCTCTATAGAATGGAACTAAGCGAACCATAACATATCAATAAGCATGAAAACAGTGAATAAAAACGAAATACCATTAAGAACAAAACCTCAAGAGTATGTGATACATTACCAAAGGGATTTAACCTAAGAGTTTAGCCTTCCATGAAGAAAAATACCAAAAACGTGTAGAAAAGAGAAGAGAGAGAAACCCTAGCAGCCTCCACAAGCTTGGAGAGCAAAACTAAGCCTTCTCTATGAGAGAGAATGTAAAAAAAAACGTGGAATGATAGATGGCTCTCTCAGGGGTTTACACGAATTTGGCTTTTTAAATCACAAAACGGGCCTAAATCATGGGCCCAAATCCTAAGGAAAGCTTATCTCTAAATTAAATCTAAAAAAATATCTTATAGATAAAATCTAAATCTTAAAAGATATAACTAAATCTCAACTAATCCTAAAGATAGATTACAATCTTCACTTCATCATATATCTTCTCTTCCAAAATTAAATCTTCATTCCCAAAATGTCCAAAAAGCCCTTGTGCCAAATATGACCTGAAAATAGAAATAGAATTATTAGGCTAAATAATCCCAAATTAAACAATATTCAGAATATTAGTCCAATAAACTCTAAATCACTAAATCAAGCTAAACAATGTCAAATAGGCAACAAGTATCAATAATAGGAGTAAAATAATGCAAGGAAAAATGGGAAATAAAATGCTCATCAAATACCCCCACACTTATCCTTTTGCACTTCTGGGCAAAACTAAGAATTAGGATTGAGAAAATCAATATGCACCAAAGTGAATCATGCAACAAGATTACTACAACTAATGAATGCAAACCTAAGAGATTACATACTTCACAATGAATTCTAGGAAATGCAAAGAAATGGGCAAAATCGAGCACACGAAGAAAATAAGGACCAAAGAATCAAAGCATCCATGAACATCATCCAATTATTTCAAATATGCAAAGAAAACCAATGACATCAAGAGGGTAGTCACAAAGATGATAGAAACTCACAAAGAAAAGGGATATAAAGGCTCAAAGGGGCTATCAAAGGATAAATTCATTCAAGGTAGGCTCATATGGCTAGTGGCTTATTCAAGAAAAAACAATGCCTAAATCATTTCAAAATGTGCATGGGAATATCAAGTATCAACAAGAGTCAAGTCAAGTTCTAGAGTGCAAGTAATCCAGAGTTCAATCACACATGAAAGAAAAATTAGGTGGCATATATAGCAATCCACCCACAATTAAGGCTCAAATCCTCACAAAAGGGACAATTCTATCACAGTGTTACCACCTCTTAATTATCAAAAGCAACTTTACACACAGAAATGCATGAATTCAGACACAAGATACCAAGACTCTATTAAAATGAAGCAAAAACATGCAAGAAAATGCCCAAAACTTAGCAAAACCTAAAAAATCAAAGCAAAAATATGCAACCTAAACTACTCTCCCCCCCACACTTAAATCACACATTGTCCTCAATGTAAAACAAATAGCAGAATCAAACAGATATAGACAAGTGGAATAAAAGTAGTAAAGAAGGAGAAAAGAAGACTCCCTAAATCATGGTGGGTCAAAAATGGGGTCGACCAATGAGGCTTCCTCCACAGGTGCATCATCCAAAGAAGGGGTAGTGAGGAAAGGCTTGAGTCGGTGACCATTGACTTTGAAGCTCTTGTCTGTGGACTCACTCTTGATCTCCACAGTGCCATAAGGAAACACCTGGGTGACTACAAATGGTCCAATCCATTTAGAGCGGAGCTTTCCACTCATGAGTCCAAGCCTAGAGTTGTAGAGCAACACTTTTTGACCAACCAAGAACTCCTTTCTGGAAATTGAGCTATCATGGAGCTTCTTGGTCTTCTCTTTGTAGAATTTGGAATTCTCATAGGCCTCCAAACGGATCTCATCTAGCTCACTCAACTGCAACTTCCTCTCCTCACCCGCTTGATCAAGAGCTAAGTTACATTGCTTCACAACCCAATATGCACGGTGCTCTATCTCCACAGGCAGGTGGCACGCCTTACCAAAAACAACCCGATAAGGTGACATCCCTATGGGTGCCTTGTAAGCAGTCCGATGGGCCCATAGAGCATCCTCCAATCGTGTGCTCCAATCCTTTCTATTAGGCTTCACCATCTTCTCCAAAATCCGCTTGATCTCTCTGTTTGAAATCTCAGCTTGCCCATTGGTTTGGGGGTGATATGGTGTAGAAACTTTGTGCACAACCCCATACTTCTTGAGAAAAGCTTGCATGGATCTATTGCAGAAGTGTGTGCCTTGATCACTGACTATGGCTCTAGGTATGCCAAACCTGCAGAGGATATTAGACCTGACAAAATCTACAACAACCTGAGCATCATTAGTCCTGGTGGCCTTAGCTTCCACCCATTTGGATACATAATCCACAGCAAGTAAGATATAATAAAAACCAAAAGAAACAGGAAAGGGGCCCATGAAATCTATACCCCAGACATCAAACACCTCACAGAACAACATAGGTTGTTGCGACATCTGTTGCCTCCAAGATAGGGCGCCTCCTGCTCTTTGACATTGCTCACATGAGCTGCAGATTTTGCTTGCATCCTTGAAGATGGTAGGCCAATAAAATCCAGAATCCAGCACCTTTCGTGCTGTCCTTTGAGTGCCAAGGTGGCCTCCAACTGGTGAAGCATGGCAAAATTGGAGAACCGATTGGATCTCCTGGTCTGGAATGCACCTGCGAATGACCTGATCACTGCAAAAACGCCACAAATAGGGGTCATCCCATACATAATACTTGGCATCGCTCTTCAATTTGTCTCTTTGAGCTTTGGATGCCAAGGGTGGAAAAACAGATGCAACTATATAATTTACAATATCAGCAAACCAAGGAGTAAGGGGAGGTGGATGTGAAACATGCAAAACTAAAAGCTGCTCATCCGGGAAGTCATCCTGGATAGGAAATGCATCCTCCTCTCTCTCTATTCTGCTCAAGTGGTCTGCGACAAGGTTATGTGCACCACTCCGATCCTGAATCTCAAGATCAAACTCCTGGAGGAGCAACATCCACCTAATCAACCTAGGTTTGGAATCTGTCTTTTTCAAAAGATACTTCAGAGCAGCATGATCAGTATACACCACAACCTTAGAACCTAACAGATATGATCTAAACTTATCAAGTGCAAAGACAATGGCTAACAACTCTTTTTCAGTTGTGGTGTAATTAACTTGTGCTGAATCTAAAGTCCTAGATGCATAATAAATCACATGAGACATCTTACAAACCCTTTGGGAGAGAACTGCTCCCAAAGCATAATTCGAGGCATCGGTCATGAGCTCAAATGGGAGAGTCCAGTCAGGTGGTTGGATGATGGGAGTGGTGGTGAGTGCTCTCTTTAACTCATCAAATGCTTTCTTGCATTGGTCTCCAAACTCAAATGCGGTATCCTTTTGAAGCAAGTTGGATAATGGAAGGGCTATCTTGCTAAAGTTCTGAATAAACCTGCGATAGAAACCTGCATGGCCAAGAAAAGAACGCACCTCTCGCACGCAAGAGGGGTAAGGCAAATGTGATATTACATGCAGCTTAGCAGGGTCAACCTCTATGCCCTTATGCGAAATAATGTGCCCTAAGACTATGCCTTGTTCTACCATAAAATGACATTTTTCAAAATTCAAGACAAGGTTAGTCTCAATGCACCTATTAAGCACCTTAGACAAACTATCAAGACATGCATCAAAAGAGGAACCATATACACTAAAATCATCCATGAAGACCTCTATGCAATGCTCAAGTAAGTCATTAAAAATACTCATCATACATCTTTGAAAAGTTCCAGGAGCATTGCATAGGCCAAAAGACATCTTCCTATAAGCAAATGTACCAAAAGGACAGGTAAATGTGGTCTTATGTTGGTCCTCTGGTGCAATACAGATTTGGAAATAACCAGAGAAACCATCTAAGAAGCAATAGTGAGATTTACCTGCCAGGCGCTCCAACATCTGATCAATGAAGGGAAGAGGAAAGTGATCCTTGCGGGTCGCCTGGTTGAGCTTCCTATAATCAATGCAGACTCTCCAACTGTTCTGCACTCTAGTGGGAATCAGCTCATCCTTCTCATTTTTGACAACTGTCACCCCAGACTTCTTGGGAACTACTTGAACCGGGCTTACCCAAGTGCTGTCTGAAATGGGGTAGATAATGCCAGCTTGCAGCAGCTTGGTGACCTCTTTCTTCACCACATCAAGAATCTGGGGGTTCAACCGTCTCTGGGGTTGTCTCACTGGTTTAGCCCCATCCTCCAATAAAATTCGATGCATGCACATGGAGGGGCTAATACCAGGTATGTCTGCCAAAGTCCATCCTATTGCCCTTTTGTTTGCTCTAATCACATCCAGCATCTGCTTCTCTTGATCAACAGAAAGGGAGGTAGAGATGATCACTGGAAGTTTCTGCTCATCCTCCAAGTAAGCATATTTGAGATGAGGAGGAAGGCGCTTCAGGTCCAATAAAGGTGCCTGCATCACAGATGGAACTAAAGGAGCAGCAGAATTGGATTCTCCCGCCTGCACCTGAACAAGTGAATTAGACTCATGCAAAACAGAAATCGGGTTAGCATGATCTGAATCTATATCATATGAATCAACAGATGCAGTAGCAGAATTTAAAAACTGGTCAATTTCAATGCATGCAGTGCACATTTCGGAATCAGAACATGCAGAACAAGTAAATGAGCTAGTGAAAGATGGCAAATCATAATCATGCAAAAAGTCTAGAACATGCTCATCAATCAGATCATCAATCAAGTCAACATGAAAAACAGAGTGGTCATCAGAAAAATGTTTCATAGCATCAAAAATATTGAATCGAACCACACTGTCATCAAATTCCATGGAAAGTGTACCTGCATGCACATCTATCTTGGTTCGGGCTGTTTTCAAAAATGGTCTCCCTAATATGATAGGGACAGCACTACGAGAGGTGTCCTCTTCCATATCAAGAATATAAAAATCAGCAGGAAAGATAAGCTCTTCAACCCGAACCAGGACATCCTCTATCAAACCTGCGGGGTAGGCAGTAGATCTATTTGCCAAGTGAATAACCACACCCGTAGGTTGAAGGGGTCCAAGTGAAAGAGACTTGAAAACAGACATAGGCATAACATTAATAGATGCTCCTAAATCTAGCAAATCATTCTCAAATTTAGTATTACCTATGATACAAGGCACAGAGAAAGTTCCAGGATCCTTACACTTTTCAGGAATATGAGGGACGGGTTTACCTATAAGAGCAGAGACATTTCTTCCCATGTTGATCCTCTCATTGCCCTTGAGCTTCCGTTTGTGTGTGCATAGATCCTTCAAGAACTTTGCATACCTTGGAATCTGCTTGATTGCATCAAGAAGGGGTATGTTGACTTCCACCTTCCTGAATGTGTCAAGTACCTCTTTGTCAATCTCTTCCATTTTCTTGCTTTGAGTCACCCCCCTTGGTGGGAAAGGAAGAGGAATGGGGGGTGGTTGTTGGGCAGCAGCAGGTGTTGTGCTTGTGGAAGGCTGAGCTGGAGGGGATTTTCTGGTACTTGTGTGCTCACTCTCCTCGACCATTTGGGTCTTCTTGTTGGGTGAAACTAGATCATCTTTGTTGAGGTCAGATTCAATCTGCTTCCCTGACCTTAGACTAATGGCATTCACATTCTGGTTTGGATTGATCACTGTTTGGGATGGCAACTTGTTAGAATTCTGAGATTGCATAGTGTTAATTGCTGTTGCCATCTGTCCCATCTGATTGGTCAAAGATTGAATGGAGGCCTCTTGTCTTTGAATGGATGCTCTAGTTTCCTGTTGGAATTGGAGATTTTGCATGGTCATCTGTTTCATCAGCTCTTCCAATGAAGGCTGCTGCTCAGTACTAGGAGCTGGTGGTGCAGAATTAGCCTGTTGTTGTCTCTGTTGCTGGACTGGAGGAGGTACATATGGTGGTCTAGAATTGTTCTGAAATTGAACCTGTGAAGGTTGCTGCTGATCAGACCATCTCAGGTTGGGATGGTTCCTCCAACCAGGGTTGTATCTATTGGTAGAGAGATCAAAGTTCTGTGGCTGTGGCTGCTGGTTTCTACTGTTGAAGATGTTGGCGGCATATGCCTCAGGTTGGTCAGCACCAGTCGTGGGCTGCTGCTGCTGCACAGAAGGACATGCATCTGTGGGGTGCTCAGCGGATGTGCATATGCCACATAATCTAGCAGGCAGAGACAACTTCTTCTGGTTGATGGCCAATTGAGTGACCAAAGTTGTAAGTGAATCTATCTTCTGTTCAAGCTTCTCAACCTTACCAGAACTTGTGCCAACATCATTCACTCCTCTCACTATGATTGCATCGCTGTTGCCCCTTGCATGGAATTGTTGACAATTGGAAGCCATCTTCTCAATCTTGGCTCTGGCTTCTAAAGGTGTCATGTCTCCTAGGGCACCACCACTGGCAGCATCAAGCATGTTTCTCTCCATGAGGTTGAGACCTTCATAGAAATATTGAATAAGCAGCTGCTCTGAGATCTGATGGTGGGGGCAGCTCGCACACAGTCTCTTGAATCTCTCCCAATACTCATAGAGACTTTCTCCACTTTGTTGCCTGATGCTTGATATATCCTTTCGGATTGCTGTTGTTCTGCATGCAGGGAAGAATTTCTCCAAAAATGCCCTCTTCAGGTCATCCCAGACTGTGATAGAACCAGGGGCCAGATCGTACAACCAATCCTTGGCTAGCCCTTCTAGGGAGTGTGGGAATGCCTTAAGACAAACATGATCCTCTTGCACATCATGTGGTTTCATAGTAGCATAGACAATATGGAACTGCTTGAGATGTTTATGAGGATCCTCACCTGCAAGACCATTAAACTTGGGCAACAAATGAATTAGTCCAGACCTTAGCTCATACGGGTCATCGGGATACTGGATGCACAAATCTTCAATAGTGAAATCAGGTGCAGCCAGCTCCCTCAATGTCCTCTCACGTGGTGGAGGTTGAGCCATATTTTCAGAATAATCAGAATAAGAATAAGAATCAGAATTTATAGGAATAGAAGAAAAAGAAGCAGACTCATTATGTAAAGACTCAATAGACTCACTACCTATGGACTGGTTCCTATTTTGTCTAACTAGTCTGTGATAAGTTCTATCAATTTCAGGGTTATATGGATGAAAGTAGCTTGGGTTGCCCCTAGTCATGTACTGAACAGAACACCATTAAGCATAGCAAACTGTCACTAATATACATGACCAAAATAGGCAACAAAATTTTTTATTTTTTAAAATTTTTTTCTTTATTTTTTCAGCACCCTAAAATCATGAAAACATACCACAAAAAGTTTGAGGAAAAAATTCAAAAGGGAACCATGGCAAACAATTAAATCAGAGACCAAAAACTAAGAAAATAAAACTTGTAAAATAAAAAAGAAATAGTAAAACGGCTTTTTCAGGATCCAGACGAAGGAGTTTTCTGACAAATTCAGAAAAACCAGATTATTCAGAAAATTCCCTTCGATTTGATATAAAATTCTTCAAATTCCGAGTTACGGGTCAAAAGTTGCGACGATTTGAAGAAAGTGCTGCTAAAACTTGGAAAATTTTTCTGGAACTCACAACCAGTGATGATCTGAGTGATCGTGGTGCCTCAAAACCTTTTTATATGATAAAAGTAGTGTGGATATAAATTTTCGTGCAAAAATTCCACCCACAACTATGTGAACTAGCAACCACAGAATCAATCAAATACACTAATTGCAACAAAATAGCAAAACAGCAAACAGTGCAACTTCAACCGGTTATCAGAATTGACTACTAGACCCTAAATCAGACACGACACACTATAATAACTATACTAACTACGACACTAACTAACTACTAATGACCTTGGCAAGAACCGATATTCCCCGGCAACGGCGCCAAATTTTGATCGAGGCCGTACCCGATACAAATAAAAACAGTTTAAGTATAGTACTAGGAAGTGACTCCTAGGTCGTCTCCCAAGGAATATCTTATCAAGCAAAAGGTCGAACACATAGTATGCATAGAAAACAGGGGGGGTTTTTTTGTATTGAATATTGAATACTTGAAATCAAAACAGAATTAAATCAAAACGAAGAAACAGATAAGGAAAAGCGGATAAACCCCTTTGGCTCGCGTTCACAACTCTATCATCGGTCACAAAAGATCAATTTCTTTCCTCTTCACTTTCCAACTCGTGAGAATTAAATACTAAGCGAAAATTCAATTCTCACCCCAAAACCCAAACCTCTAATTAAGCATTAAAAGCCAAAGCATGGAGTTTTTACGAGTTTGCATAAATTAAGCATTCATACACATGGATTATCTCTATAGAATGGAACTAAGCGAACCATAACATATCAATAAGCATAAAAACAGTGAATAAAAACGAAATAGCATTAAGAACAAAACCTCAAGAGTATGTGATACATTACCAAAGGGATTTAACCTAAGAGTTTAGCCTTCCATGAAGAAAAATACCAAAAACGTGTAGAAAAGAGAAGAGAGAGAAACCCTAGCAGCCTCCACAAGCTTGGAGAGCAAAACTAAGCCTTCTCTATGAGAGAGAATGTAAAAAAAAACGTGGAATGATAGATGGCTCTCTCAGGGGTTTACACGAATTTGGCTTTTTAAATCACAAAACGGGCCTAAATCATGGGCCCAAATCCTAAGGAAAGCTTATCTCTAAATTAAATCTAAAAAAATATCTTATAGATAAAATCTAAATCTTAAAAGATATAACTAAATCTCAACTAATCCTAAAGATAGATTACAATCTTCACTTCATCATATATCTTCTCTTCCAAAATTAAATCTTCATTCCCAAAATGTCCAAAAAGCCCTTGTGCCAAATATGACCTGAAAATAGAAATAGAATTAATTAGGCTAAATAATCCCAAATTAAACAATATTCAGAATATTAGTCCAATAAACTCTAAATCACTAAATCAAGCTAAACAATGTCAAATAGGCAACAAGTATCAATAATAGGAGTAAAATAATGCAAGGAAAAATGGGAAATAAAATGCTCATCACATACCAATTTCATTTCTACTCATTTCCAGTCCATTCCTAGGATCAACAGAGCACACATAACATAATTTGAACATGTTACAACATTCATTTCATATCAAAACACAGATTTGACAGAGAATCCAACAATTATGCATAAAATGCACATTTTAACAACTCAATACCTCAATTTGCATAATAAGCACAATACACATGAAACAAAGTTCATTTAAGCTTGCATGCATGATATATAACTTGCTCAACACAGTTTTAGACCATGGATTGGTCTCCAAACCAAAGTTCCTATTCAATCTAAGCCCTTAGAGCCTCTTGGTGGCTCTCTAACTCAATTCATGAAATTTAATCTCTATCTAGTGAATATAATTACTTCCCCTTACCTCTCAGACGTGAATCAACCAAGAATTGACAAGAACAAAGCTCCAAACTTCTCATACCAACTTCAAGCATCACATGCAGAGCATTTAGAGTGCAACACCAAAGTGGAATTGGTTTACACATGAAACAGAGAATAGAATTAGGGAAATTAGATTTTCTAGACTCTATACAACATGAACTCACTAAAGAAACTGAATTTGAGACTCAAGGATTTGTGAGCTTACCAGAATCAATGATCAAAGTAAGCTCCCAGACCAAGGCTTGACAGAAACAACTTCACTTCAACTCCTTGAATCTTCCACCACACTCACTCAATCCTCACGATTTTGGTGTTTATACAAAGCTCGAGATGTGAGCTTTGTATTCGTGTATAGTTTATGACTTGAATCGAAACAGAGAGGGAGAATCGATCGTTTGAACTCAGGAACCCTAACTAAAGCAACACACTCCAATTTGACAAAGAACCTCAACAATCTGGTGTTGCTGAGCTTAAATAGAGTGGGGAAAAACTCATGCAGGTTGACACGACTACTATGGTGGTGGCAAGGTGATGATTTCGTGTCAACAACACGGAATCGTTGATGGTGACTCACCAAACGCACTAACTCGTGCAGATTAACCCAGAATACTCGAGTATTCAGAATAATACTCGAGTGTTTTGCCCAGATTTTGAAAAATAATTATTTTATTTACTTTCCCTCCAAAACCTTTCCTATAATTGCTTCTAGGTCCCTACCCAGGGACTAATATGCAAAACTCCTATTTTATACATTACTATATTTATTAAATAATTTCACACACCTAAGCTAGTCACATGAACACATATTTTAATCAAGGATTAACATAGAAACCATTAATTATAATTAAATTATAATTAACATTTCATTAATTGGGGATTAAAATTTTGGGGTGTTACACTACTCCCCGTCTTATAAGGAATTTCGTCCCCGAAATTCACTCATACAAACAAGTCAGGATAATCCTGACGCATCTTATCCTCTAATTCCCAAGATGATTCTATCACATCTCCACAAACCCAGACGACTTTGACCAGATGAATATCTTTCCTTCTAAGCTGTTTGATCCTTCGACCTTCAATGCGGACTGGCACAGCTTTGAAGGTTAGATTCTCATGAACTTCTAAGTCATCAGGTTGGATTCTAAGGACAATGGTGGGGTCATGGACATATCTCTTTAATTGAGACACATGAAATACATTATGGAGGTTAGCTAATGACGGAGGCAGGGATAACTGATAAGCTACTGGGCCGACTCTTTTGAGGATTTGATAGGGACCAATAAACTTAGGTGATAGTTTCTGGGTTTTTAAGGCTCTACTAACACCTTTGGTTGGTACTATTCTAATAAATACATGGTCTCCTTCGGTGAATTCTAAAGGTTTCCTTCTTCTATCAGCATAGCTTTTCTGCCTACTTTGAGCTGCCCTCATCTTTTCTTGTATCATCTTGATCTGTTCCGTGGTCTCTTGCACAAAATCTGGTCCAACCAGAGCACTCTCCCCCACTTGAAACCAGCATAACGGCGTCTGACACTTTCTCCCATACAGGGCTTCAAATGGTGTCATTCCAATACTCGTGTGGTAACTGTTGTTATAAGTAAACTCCACGAGCGGCAACACCTGCTCCCAATTCCCTTGACCTTCCAAGACACAGGCTCGTAGAATGTCCTCCAATGACTGAATAGTCCTCTCCGTTTGGCCATCAGTCTGAGGATGGTATGCAGAACTCAGTTTCAATCTTGAACCCAAGGCTCTATGCAGATCTTCCCAAAACTTCGATGTAAACCTCGGATCACGATCTGACATAATGCTTGATGGTACACCGTGCAGACGAACAACTTCTTTGATGTACAACTGAGTGAGCTTTTCCAACGAGTAGCGCATATTCACGGAAATGAAATGCGCTGACTTAGTTAAACGATCCACGATCACCCAGATGGCATCATGACCAGTAGATGTCTTTGGCAATCCTGACACAAAGTCCATCGAGATACTATCCCATTTCCACACAGGAACTTCCAAGGAAAGTAACTCTCCTCCTGGCCTTTGATGTTCCACTTTCGCCTTTTGACACACCAAACAACAGGCCACATACTCAGCTACATCTTTCTTCAAACCAGGCCACCAAAATAGCTTCTTTAAGTCCTGGTACATTTTGGTAGCTCCCGGATGCATACTCATCTTACTTTTATGCGCTTCATCCAGAATCATTCTTCTTACTTCCAAGTCAGCAGGGACACATATCCTTGTCTTAAAACGCAAAATTCCATCCTTCCCTTCTTGGAATTCCAATTCCTTGCCTTCTTCCATCCATTTCTTCTTTTCCATAAGCTTCTCATCCTTGTGTTGCAATTCCCGAATCCTTTGCAGAAACTCACTAGCAATCTGCAGCATCCCCATCTTGATACTTGTCGGCTCCACTTGCATCGTCAGACTCAAATCTCGGAACTCCTCTATCAGTGCAGCTTCTCTGACCATCATTGCACTGATGTGCATTGCCTTTCTACTCAATTCATCTGCCACAACATTGGCCTTCCCCGGATGGTAATGGAGCTCGAACTCATAATCTTTCAAAAACTCCATCCATCGACGCTGCCTCATATTCAACTCCTTTTGATCAAAGAGGTACTTTAAACTCTTATGGTCACTGAACACTCGGAACGTAGTGCCATAGAGATAGTGCCTCCAGATCTTTAATGCAAACACCACAACTGCCAGCTCCAAATCATGAGTTGGATAGTTCATTTCATGAACTTTTAGCTGTCTCGAGGCATAGGTGATGACTTGCCCTTCTTGCATCAAAACGCACCCAAGGCCTTGTTTCGACGCGTCACAGTACACATCAAAGCTCTTCTGTGTATCAGGCAGAATCAATACCTGAGACGATGTCAACCTTTCCTTCAGTTCCCGAAAACTCCTTTCACACTTCTCATCCCAAAGGAATGGTTGATCTTTCCGAATCAACTTCGTCAAAGGCAGTGCGATCTTCGAGTAACCTTCTATAAACCTTCTATAGTACCCAGCCAAACCAAGAAAGCTTGTCACCTCCGTGACCGACTTTGGTTGCTCCCATTGCAAAACCGAACTCACTTTCGTAGGATCCACGGCTATTCCTTGGTCTGAAATCACATGCCCCAAGAACTTAACCTCCTTCAGCCAGAACTCACATTTTGTAAGTTTGGCGTACAATTGCTTCTCCTTTAGGATGCTCAACACCATCCACAAGTGTTCAGCATGCTCCTCCGGGCTCTTGGAATAAATAAGGATATCATCTATGAACACAACCACGAATGAATCTAAATAAGGTCTAAAGATTCGATTCATGTAGTCCATAAAGATAGCTGGTGCATTAGTCAATCCGAACGGCATCACAACATACTCATAATGCCCGTATCGGGATCGAAATGCAGTCTTAGAGATATCCTCTTCTCTAATCCTGATTTGATGGTATCCTGACCTCAAATCAATCTTGGAAAATACTGAAGCTCCACGAACTTGATCCATAAGATCATCTATCCTCGGCAACGGATACTTGTTCTTGATGGTGACCTTATTCAGCTGCCGGTAGTCAATGCACATCCTCATACTACCATCTTTCTTCTTGACAAACAAAACCGGAGCACCCCAAGGTGACACACTTGGTTGAATCATCTGCTTCTGTAGTAGTTCCTCGATCTGCTTCTTCATTTCTGCCATTTCGGGTGGTGCAATTCTATAGGGAGCGATAGAAATGGGACCAGCTCCCGGAACTAGGTCGATACCGAATTCAATTTCTCTTCTTAGTGGCAGACCAGGGATTTCGTCAGCAAAAACTTCCGGAAAGTCTCTGACAATAGGGATCTCTTCCATTCTTGGACCATTTTCCTCCACCTCAGAGTTGAACAGGCACACGTAGCCGGAGGGTTTTGAATTTCTATAGGTCACTACTTTTCTATCACAATCAATGATTACTTGGTTTTGACTTAACCAGTCCATTCCCAAGATCACATCTAGTTGTGCCAAGGGTAAGCAGATCAAATCTACATTAGAGGTTTGTCCTAACACTTCTATACAACAGTTAAGACATGATCTAGAAACAATTACAGGAGCATTGGTAGGGGTTTCTACTTTAAGAGTATAAGGCATTTCAGACATAATCAAGCCTAACTGGTTTACACATTCATACGAAACGAATGAATGCGTTGCACCAGAGTCAAACAAAACATGACAAAACTGACCATTAAGCAAGTATTTACCTTGCACCAGATCAGAAGACCGACTTGCTTCCACACCGCTAAGGGTGAAAACTCTTCCTTGAGCCATAGGTCTATCAGCAGTTCCCCTTGAGTTGGCTTTGGCCGGTTCCTTGCAATCCCTTGCAAAATGCCCCGACTTCCCACAGTTAAAGCAACCACTTGTCCCCCAAATCATTATCTTCATCCATTTCACTTCCATTCACTTAATTTTCAAAACCCCCAAATCAAAAACCCTAAGAGCATCAAATGGCGCCTCCTTCATCTTCCACCGGCAAAAGGAAGAAGCAACGTGTCAACATGGACTTGGATTCACAGTACTATTCAAAGGAGATAAGAAAAGAACGTGAAGCTAGGTTTTTGCGAAGGGAGTTTGGACATATTCGCTTCATGAACATGAAATGACTTCTTCACCAAAGGTTTGAGTGTTCTGCCTTATTTGTAGAACAAGGACTCCAGAAATTTCTTAGTTTTCATTGTGATATTTACCCTAGGCTAGTCCGGAAATTTTATGCTAATTTCAAGTATGAGGATGGAAAATATAAATCTGTGGTTAAAGGAAAGTTGCTGATTGTTATGCCACAAGATTTGCATGACTTGTTTGGATTAAGCATGACTGGCACTTTTTTAAATGATCCTGATAGTGATATACTCATTGACTGTGATGTTGCCAATGTCTTTCAACAAACTGTTAGGCCCGGATATAGTTGGAGTAAAGGGACTAAGAATGTTGGCATCATGAAAGAGGATTGTCGATTATTGTTGTATGTAATTTCCTACTGTTTGATGCCAAAGACAAATCAGAATTATGCACAAGCTAATGGTGATGAACTGCGTATCTTTTATGGTATTCGTGAGCACATTCCTATCAATTGGTCACGTGTTGTGTTAGATAGGATGGTCATTGCTTCTGGTTCTACTGGGTCGGCTACTCTACCTTATGCTATGTTGGTGTCTAAGCTATTGTCTTTCTATGGTGTGGAACTTGATGATGAGGAAGAGGAATCCATCACTGATCAAAATTGTATTAATGCTACTCTGTTGCATGGTTTGGGTATGGATGAATATCCTGAGTCTAAGTCGTGGATGTGGAAAATAGATATTCAAAAGATTGAGCAACAAAAGAAAGCGGAAGAGGATTTGGCTCGTCACATGGCTGATATGCATGGGGCTGGTCCATCTGCTGCACCACAGGATGCTGGTATAAATGTTGAGGATTTCCTGAATGTTCCTAATGCTGAACAAGAGCAACCTCCACCGAGAGCTGCTGATGGTTTTGACTATCGTGCTCTTCATGATAGTCTCTCTGGACAGATAGATGAGCGTTTTGTGAAAATGGAGGCTAGGCAATATGCTATTGAGGAGCGTCAGAAGGCTATATTGGAGCGTGGATTTCAGGATATGGCTATCCGACATCAGGCTATGGAGGACCGCTTCTTCGGTGCTCTTGGGAGGATGTTTCCACAACCACCACCACCACCTCAGTGATCATGGATTTTATCATGCATTGCATTATGTTTTGATGACTTATCTATCTCGTTTTATTATGTTTTGGTGATTATGTCTCAGACTATGGTTTATGGGTTTATGTTTTCTGGTTTATTATGGTGTGTATGGTTCATTGTTAAGTCCGATTTGTGGACTAGGTTCTATGTTTCAGACTAAGGTTTGGTTTTATGTGTGTTTGGGTTATGTACTTTGATGTACTTGGATGCTATGGCACTTATGTTTTATCATATTTCTATTATGTTTAGTGCTTGTGTGTTTTATACCCTTACATATCTTTTCTATCGTTTGAATTGTGGTTATTATGTGTTACTAATTCTCACCTTTGGCAAGCTTTATTATTCTATTTTTTTGATTAATGCCAAAAGGGGGAGAAAGGTGTGGATTGTTGTTTTTGTAGGTTGATTACACTTTTCCTAAGTGTGCATACATTTAGGGGGAGTTTGGATTTGGAATAGTTTGTCATTCATCAAAAAGGGGGAGATTGAAGATGCAAGGATTAAATTATGTTTTGATGAAGACAACTTTATGTGACAAACCTACAACAACAAATCTCAAGGACTAGTTTTACTACTTTCTCATATATTTGTATTGTATTATTGTATTATTATTTTATATGAGTGTGGGTGGTAGAATTAGGATAGAAATCTCAATTTGAATTAAAGAATTTATTATGTTTTAAATTGGGATTGCATTGATAGAGAAAAGGGCTCAAGATTTTATTAAAATAAATCAGTGAAAAATGCAAAATAAAAGAAAAAGTTTTTAGCAGTGTTTAGCAGTGTTTAATCGATTAAATCTCAGTTTAATCGAGTATTAATCGATTAAGGCATCGTTTAATCGATTAAAGGCTGTTAAAACTGAATCATTAAAAGCCTTTCATTTTCAACATGAAAAAGGTTACGAACCATTATCTTTTCACAGCATTTTTCATATCTTTTACACACACTCTTGAGCTAAGATTCTTTCTCAAAACATCATCTCTATCAATGTTCTTTTGAATCTCAATTTGAATGCATACTTCATTCTTTTTGATTCCAAATTGAAGATTCAATGTTCTTGAACATTATTAGTTGAATCATTTTGTAACAAAAGGGTTACGTTCTTCAAGATTCAACAAAGGCAAAATTTCAATTGAGGCAATTGAAGAAAGAAGGTTGGAGCACTACCTTGAGCAATTGGAGGATTCATTGCTAGAAGCTCATTGGGATTGAACGCGAAGTTTCAATCAAAGGAGGAACGAAGAGGATCGAATTACAAGATTGGGGTAGTGCCATATGAATTGGTACTTCATATGATAAAGGGTTAGGATCGAGAGTTGAGAGGATTCTAACATTCTTGTTGTTGGAAACCAACAAGCGGGTAAAATGCCTTCTAGAGGGGGGGTGAATAGAAGAATCAAGCTACGATACCCGGTTTTTCTTTAAAGTAATCAAAACAGATCAAAAGTAGTCAGATTTAACTAATCTACTCGAGTAAATTGCAGGCTACTCGAGTAGACCTGAAAATTTGAAAAACCTTAATCGAGTACTACTCGACTAAACACTGAAAAACACAGAAAATTCAGAAATCAATTCTAATCAAATCTAAACCAAAAAATTAATGAATCAAAATAAGAATATACAGAAAATCAATTACCCATCAATTAATGAATTAATAAAGAATACGTAATTGAAATTCACAAATCCTATTCACAATTGATTTTAAGTTTTTGTTGATTTTAAGAACGAAAGAATACGTAAAAGCTCAAAATAAAGAACACATGATTTTAGCCTGGTTCACTCATCTAAATATGAGCTACATCCAGTCCACCCTCTCTGATTTGGGTGATTTGCTACACTATGAACAAAAGAATTAGATTACAAGAATGTGTTAAGATCCTCTCCTCTCTCTTGATCCTAACCCTTGTTAATTGATGTACCAAACCAATTAACTCTACCCAATTCTTGTCCAATAATTCAATTTGTTCCTTCTTCTTTGATTGAATCACAATCAATCCTTTTGAGCTTCGAGCAACTTTGATCAAATTGCTAAGAGTCTTGCTCCAACCCTTTTCTTCAAAGTCTTCAAAGAAAACTTCACTTTGTTGAATCTTGAGAGAAGTAACCTTGTTATTACTAGATGATTCAACCACAATAGAATGCTAAAAAAAAAAACTATGAATCTTCAATATGAGAATGAAAAGAATGAATAATGTTCTCAAATTAAGATTCACATGAACATTGATAGAGAGATGTTTTTGGAAAGATTATTTGCTCAAGAATGTTGTGAAAATATGAGAAAAAAAATGCTTTTCAAAATTTAGAGTTCGTAACCTTTGAAAAGATGTAAATGAAATCTTTTTAAAGTTCAGTTTTAACAGACTTTACTCGAGTAGACGAGTCCCTTAATCGAGTACTACTCGATTACTCGAGTACTTAATCGAGTAAACACTGCTAAAAAACTGATAAAAACTTTTTCAATTAAATTCCATTTTTCACCTAATTAATTTGGAAAAGTCTTGAGCTATTTTTCTCTATCAAAGCAATCTCAATTTGTAAACATAATCAATCTTTAAATTCCAATTGAGATTACTAAACTAATCTACCACCCACTTTCATATAAAACAAAATTAAAACAATTACAATATATATATAAGAATGAAATGATAGAATAGTCCTTGAATCTTTGTTGTTGTAGGTAATCTATATCTTGTTGTCTTCATCAAAACATATAATTGAAAGCTTGCATTGCCTTGCCTCTTCAATCTCCCCCTTTTTGATGAATGACAAACATTAACCAAATCATCTTCATACTCCCCCTAAATGTATGCACACTTAGGAAAAGTGTCTTTACCTACAAAAAACAATAATCCAACCTTTCTCCCCCTTTTGGCATTAATCAAAAGTTAAAAATTAACCGGCCAAAGGTGAGAATACATAATAACCAAATACACCAGAAACCAAAAAAAAACATAACCCAAATCCAGAAACAGAAACATAAATGAAACATAACACTAAGATAACAACAATCCAGAATGCAGCAAAACATAAGAAGCAATGCATTATCACTGAGGTGGTGGTGGTGAGTGTGGAAACATGCGCCCAAGAGCACCAAAAAAAACGATCCTCCATCGCCTGCTGGCGCGTGGCAAGATGTGCAAAACCATCACGGATCATAGCACTCTGTCGCTCTTCGATAGCATACTGACGCTGCTCCACCTGAGCAAAATGTCCTCCTATCTCAGCAGAAAGAAAATCTCTGAGCTCCTGAAAATCAAATCCATGATAGGGAGGCGGTTGAGATTGCTCATTACCACCATCATTCATAAAATCTTCAACATTGAATGGTGTCTCAGGGGGCGGATTAGATGAACCAGCACCTACTTGCCTTGCCATCTCCTCCTCTAAATCTTTTTCTTTCTTTAATCTCGCAATATCATTTTTCCACATCCAATGTCGAGAAGTTGGATATTCATCCATACCAATTCCATGCAATAACGTAGAGTCAATGCATTCACGATCAGTGAGAGAAACCTCTTCTTCTTCGTCCTCAATTTCAACACCAAAATGTAACAAAAGCTTGGAAACAATCATCGGATACGGTAAAAATGCATTACCAACAGAACCAGCAGCAATGATCATTCGATCAAGAATAACTTTTGACCAATTAACAGGAATATGCTCCTTCAAAGCATAAAGCAACCGAACCTCATCATTGGTAGCTTGTGCATAATTGTGACTTGACTTAGGCATCAAAATATAAGAAATAACATAGAGTATAAGCCTATTATCCGGAGTCATATAACCTGCATGCTTAGTACCACTATCCCATTTATATCCTTCTCTAACAGTGTTTCCAAAAACTATTGCAACATCACATTCATTTAGAATTTCACTTTGTGGATCATTGAAAAATGTACCTTCAGTAGATAAACCAAATAATTCATTCATCACAGTGGGTGTAAATTTCAGCAGCTTGCCCTTAACCACAGATTTATAAAACCCATCATCAAACTTAAGGTTAGCATAAAACTTCCGAACAAGTCTAGGATAATAATCACAATGAAAACCTAGAAATTTCGTTAAACCTTGTTCTACAAACAGAGAAGAACAGTCAAACCTTTGATTTAAGAGCCATTTCATATTCATAAAACGCACATGACCAAAACCTCGCTTGAGAAACCCGGCTTCCCGCTGTTTCCGTTGTTCTTTGGAGTAAAAATAGGAGTCCAAATCAAGATTGACCCTTTGCTTCTTGCGTTTACCGGTAGAAGAGGATGGAGGGGCCATTATGGATGCTCTTAGGTTTTTGAGAAATTGGGGGTTTTGTAAAATGGGGCAAAAATGAGTGAAATTGATGATGCAAATGAAGTAATATGAGTGAATGAGTCAGAAAGAAGAAGAAATTTGAATGAAATCAAGTGAAAAATGATGAAAAGATGAAGAAACCGTGTGAAATAGGTAGAGAAAAGCGTATTTTTAGTGAGAAGAAAGAACAAAATGAGCAAAAAAAAATGTTTAATATCTGTCAGTTTTAGCACGATCTACTCGAGTACGTAATCGTTTAATCGAGTAAAACAGTGTAAAATTGACACTTAATCGAGTAACCTGCAATTTAATCGAGTATTCCAGAAAGTTTTATTTTGCATACTCGATTAAAGCACAGCTTAATCGATTAAAGTCTGATAAAATGCAATTTTTAAGCAGTTTTGAAGCACAAATCATGAAAAAACAAAAGCACAAACCATATGCACATTCTAATTATGACACAAACACATTTTGCACATAGTCAATTAAACAAAGAAGCAACCAAGCACAACACCTACTAATTATCAACATAAACACCAAAGAAATTACACATAACTAAAGTTAATCGAATCATGAGTTCTAATTTACAAGACCAAAAACAACTCTAAAAACAAAGCATTTAGAAATAGGCAAGGATTGTGAAATTGGTTAAAAAAAATATCAAATGCAACTAGCCAATAGTTTGTTCATCCAAAATGCCTAGTTCCCTTCTAATACGATAAAAAGAATCTCTAGGTAGAGGTTTTGTAAATATATCGGCTAATTGATCCGAAGTTGAAACAAATTCAATAACACAATCACCTTTTTGAATATGATCGCGAATAAAATGATGCCTTATTTCTATATGTTTTGTTCTAGAATGAAGTACCGGATTTTTAGTTAGGTTGATAGCGGAAGTGTTATCACAACGAATAGGTACTTTAGATAAATTAACACCAAAATCAAGCAATTGTTGTTTCATCCATAAAACTTGGGCACAACAACTACCCGCCGCTATATATTCGGCCTCCGCTGTCGACAAAGCTACACAATTTTGTTTCTTAGAAAACCAAGAGACAAGCGAGTTACCGATCAAGTGGCAAGTACCGCTTGTACTCTTTCTATCTACTTTGCAACCGGCGAAATCGGAATCCGAATATCCTACTAAATTTATAAAAGCATCACGTGGATAAAATAGTCCGGTATTGATAGTTCCCTTTAAATATTTCATGATCCGTTTAACCGAAGTTAGATGCGATTCCTTAGGATTAGCTTGATAACGCGCACACATACATACGCTAAACATAATGTCAGGACGCGATGCAGTCAAGTATAAAAGACTACCTATCATGCCTCTATACTTGGTTACCTCTATAGGTTTGCCGCTTTCATCTTTGTCCATATGACATGTGTTGCTCATCGGTGTTGAGGCGTGCTTACATGAATCCATCCCAAAACGTTTCAAAAGCTCCTTGCAATACTTCGTTTGATGGATATAGATTCCAGCATCCATTTGCTTAATTTGAAGACCAAGGAAGAACGTCAACTCGCCCATCATTGACATCTCAAATTCGCTCTGCATAAGAGTAGCAAACTTCTTGCAAAGAAAGTCATTAGTAGCACCGAATATTATGTCATCTACATAAATTTGAACAAGTAGAATGTCATTTTCAGATTTTTCAATGAAAAGAGTATTATCAACCGCGCCTCTTTTAAATCCTTGATTTATTAAAAATGTACTCAATCGATCATACCAAGCTCTAGGAGCTTGCTTAAGACCATAAAGAGCCTTTTTAAGTTTGAAAACATAATTAGGAAATTCATGATTTTCAAAACCCGGCGGTTGAGATACATACACCTCCTCTTGAATAAAACCATTTAAAAAAGCACTTTTGACATCCATTTGATAAAGTTTAAAATTCATGATAGATGCATATGCCAATAATAATCTAATAGCTTCTAAACGGGCTACGGGCGCATAAGTCTCATCATAATCTATTCCTTCCTCTTGACTATATCCTTGAGCAACTAACCTAGCTTTATTTCTCACAATAAAACCCATCTCATCTAACTTATTGCGATAAACCCATCTAGTTCCTATAATGGGCCTATCGTCGGGTCTAGGGACAAGTTCCCAAACCCTATTCCTTTCAAATTGATTGAGCTCCTCTTGCATGGCCATGACCCAATTTTCGTCTTGGATGGCCTCATTTATATTTTTGGGTTCTATTTGAGATACAAAAGCCACAAAATGACAAAAATTACGTGAAGAACTTCGGGTTACCACTCCCTTAGCTACATCACCTATCACATTTGTCAAAGGATGATTTCGGTTAGTTTTCCATGCCAAAGGTAGACCTTCATGTACTTGTTCATGTTCATCTCCATGATTTTGAATGTTCACCTCCTTTTCTTTCTCATTTTCATCACGTGGCACTTCTTCATAAATGTCAATACCTGAAATATCAAAAGTACCCTTCTCTCCTTCCGGAGATTCATCAAATACCACATTTATAGATTCCTCAATAGTTAAAGTTCGCTTATTAAATACCCTAAATGCTTTACTATGAGTCGAATAACCTAGAAATATCCCATCATCCGCTTTTGGATCAAATTTACCCAAAACATGTTTTCCATTATATAAAATAAAACATTTACATCCAAAAACATGAAAATAGGATATATTAGGTTTTCGGCCTTTAAAAAGCTCATAGGGGGTTTTCTTAAGAGAGGGCCTAATCATAATCCTATTTAGCACATGACAAGCGGTGCTCACCGCATCGGCCCAAAAATATTTTGGAACTTTACTATCGCTCAACATAGTCCTAGCTAATTCTACTAAGACTCTATTCTTCCGCTCAACAACTCCATTTTGTTGAGGAGTTCTAGGAGCAGAAAATTGATGTTCAACACCAAATTTTTCACAAAATCTATCAAATGCATGATTCTCAAATTCTCCACCATGATCGGTACGAATAGCAACTATACTATGATTGACTTTGTTTTGAATTTGTTTGGCAAAAGTTTTGAAACGAGAAAAAGTTTGATCTTTTGATGGCAAAAAGAAAGTCCATGTAAAACGTGAGTAGTCATCCACAATTACAAGTCCATAGAAATTACCTCCAAAGCTCATTGTTTGTGAAGGACCAAATAAATCCATATGTAAGAGTTCTAACACCCTTGTAGAGGAACTCTCCCTTTTAGAAGGAAAAGTTGTTTTAGTTTGTTTACATTTCTTACAAGGGGTGCAAACTCCATCTATTTTAAAATTGAGCTTCGGAAGGCCAATTACTAAGTCCTTGGATAAAACTTTGTTTAATTGACCCAAGTGGACATGAGCTACTCTTCTATGCCATAGCCAAACATCATTATCTTTATTTAGAAAACATTTTGAAAACAAAGATGTAATATCATTCAAGTCAATCAAGTAAGTGTTATTCATCCGATTCCCAACAAACTTAATGGTTTGATCACACTCACTTCTAATAATGCAATGGTTAGAGGTAAAACTTACACTATTACCAATATCACACAATTGACTAATGCTAAGAAGATTATGCTCTAAACCTTCAACATACAACACATTGTCAATTATAACATTGGAAGAGTTTCCGATTTTACCTATACCAAGTATTCTTCCACGATTGTTATCACCATATGTAACATGACCTTTATCTCTTGGTGTAAGCTCGATGAAGTGTCTCTTGTCTCCCGTCATGTGCCTTGAACAACCGCTGTCCAAATACCAACGATCATCTCTCGTTCTAAGGCACACCTACAAAAACAAGTTAATTGGAAGACTTAGGTACCCAAACAATTTTGGGTCCTTGTGGGTTAGTTTCTGGTTTTTGTCCCTTAACAATCCAAATAAATTCCTTATTGGGAACACCATAATTTTTAATATTACAAAATTTTGAAACATGACCAAAGATGCCACAATAGAAACATGTTGGTTTTCTAGAAAAATTCACCTTTGAAAAATTTCCAACTTTTCTATATGACTTCTTCTTTGGTTTGATGTATCCCAAACCTGTTCTATTTGCATTGTCTCGTTGACTAGAGAGCAAATCATTTAAATCTCTTTTTCCTTTTGCAAAGGTAGCAAGTTTTTCTTTCAAATCATGTAATTCAATTTCATAAGTCTTGCACCTCTTACAATCAGAATTCACAACATTTGAAACACAATGATCACATGATGCATTAGAGTATATAAGTTCCAAAGTCTCATTTTGAAGTACAAGCTCATCTATATGTTTTTGCATTTCCAAAATCTTTTCATTGTACTTCAAAATTGCTTTCTTAGCCTCAATATTGATTTTAGCTAATTTTTTAAGTTCGGCATGCATATCAATATAGGCGTTATAAAGAGCATCATATGAAGGGGAAGAGCAAGATTCATTATCCGAATCTACATCAGAGTTAGTTTTAGGATGTACCTCCTTTGAGCTTGAAAGCTCAAGAGACGTGTCGCTTGTGGAAGCTTCAATGTCATCCTTAGCCATTAGACACAAATTTGCCGATTCTTCTTCCTCCGAAGTGCTAGAAGTAGTATCATCTTCGGGTTCGTCCCAAACAATGTAGGCTTTCTTAGCCTTGTGATTGTTGGACCTCTTCTTATCACCATCGGACTTTTTAGGCTTTTGAGGACAATGATACTTGATGTGACCCGCTTTCCCACATGTATGACAAATTATCTTGTCTCTCGGGGTTTTTGACCTTTGTGGATTTTCCTTACTATCCCTTGAATTGAACCTTCTTGTGTTTCCTTTCTTTTTGAAGAATTTTCTGAATTTCTTCACAATGAATGCAAGTGACTCATCATCTAAATCGGAATCCGTGTCATCATCCAAGGAAGAATCATTAGTAGTATCAATACTTTTTGATGATGAAGCCTTTAATGCGATACTCTTCTTCTTCTTGTCAAATTCCTCATTTGAAGTTAAGCGTCCTAGCTCCATCTCATGCTCTTGTAACTTACCAAACAAAGTAGCAAGATCCATGGTATCCAAGTTCTTTGATTCAATAATTGCCGTGACCTTGGGTTGCCAATTTCTGTCCAAACACCTCAAAACTTTGTTAGTAAGTTCTCCCGGTAAGAAGGCCTTACCAAGAGCAAGCAAGTGATTAATAATATGAGTAAATCTCTTTTGCAAATCATTAATACTTTCATTAGACAACATTTGAAATAACTCATATTCACGCATCAAGACATTCAACCTAGCTCTCCTAACTTCACTAGTTCCCTCGTGAGTCACTTGTAAAGTGTCCCACATTTCCTTTGCACTAGAGCATTGGGATACCCTAAAGAACTCATCATAGGACAAAGCGGACGTAATGATATTCTTAGCCTTGTGATCTAATTGGATCTTTTTCTTATCATCTTCGGTCCACTTGTCCTCGGGGGTTAACATTTGAACATCCTCAACTAGAGTATAGGGAATGTGAGGACCTTTCTCAACAGTTTTCCAAATCTCGTTATCGATAGCTTGAATGAAAATTTTCATCCTTACTTTCCAGTAAGCATATCCCTCACCTCCAAATAGTGGAGGACGATTTATAGCAGCACCTTCTCCTCCAAAAGGATTTTGAGAACCCATGGTTTCCAATGGATCTTTTCGAAAAAGTTTTTAAACTCGGTTTATTCGACCGAGCTCTGATACCACTTGTTGGAAACCAACAAGCGGGTAAAATGCCTTCTAGAGGGGGGGTGAATAGAAGAATCAAGCTACGATACCCGGTTTTTCTTTAAAGTAATCAAAACAGATCAAAAGTAGTCAGATTTAACTAATCTACTCGAGTAAATTGCAGGCTACTCGAGTAGACCTGAAAATTTGAAAAACCTTAATCGAGTACTACTCGATTAAACACTGAAAAACACAGAAAATTCAGAAATCAATTCTAATCAAATCTAAACCAAAAAATTAATGAATCAAAATAAGAATATACAGAAAATCAATTACCCATCAATTAATGAATTAATAAAGAATACGTAATTGAAATTCACAAATCCTATTCACAATTGATTTTAAGTTTTTGTTGATTTTAAGAACGAAAGAATACGTAAAAGCTCAAAATAAAGAACACATGATTTTAGCCTGGTTCACTCATCTAAATATGAGCTACATCCAGTCCACCCTCTCTGATTTGGGTGATTTGCTACACTATGAACAAAAGAATTAGATTACAAGAATGTGTTAAGATCCTCTCCTCTCTCTTGATCCTAACCCTTGTTAATTGATGTACCAAACCAATTAACTCTACCCAATTCTTGTCCAATAATTCAATTTGTTCCTTCTTCTTTGATTGAATCACAATCAATCCTTTTGAGCTTCGAGCAACTTTGATCAAATTGCTAAGAGTCTTGCTCCAACCCTTTTCTTCAAAGTCTTCAAAGAAAACTTCACTTTGTTGAATCTTGAGAGAAGTAACCTTGTTATTACTAGATGATTCAACCACAATAGAATGCTAAAAAAAAAAACTATGAATCTTCAATATGAGAATGAAAAGAATGAATAATGTTCTCAAATTAAGATTCACATGAACATTGATAGAGAGATGTTTTTGGAAAGATTATTTGCTCAAGAATGTTGTGAAAATATGAGAAAAAAAATGCTTTTCAAAATTTAGAGTTCGTAACCTTTGAAAAGATGTAAATGAAATCTTTTTAAAGTTCAGTTTTAACAGACTTTACTCGAGTAGACGAGTCCCTTAATCGAGTACTACTCGATTACTCGAGTACTTAATCGAGTAAACACTGCTAAAAAACTGATAAAAACTTTTTCAATTAAATTCCATTTTTCACCTAATTAATTTGGAAAAGTCTTGAGCTATTTTTCTCTATCAAAGCAATCTCAATTTGTAAACATAATCAATCTTTAAATTCCAATTGAGATTACTAAACTAATCTACCACCCACTTTCATATAAAACAAAATTAAAACAATTACAATATATATATAAGAATGAAATGATAGAATAGTCCTTGAATCTTTGTTGTTGTAGGTAATCTATATCTTGTTGTCTTCATCAAAACATATAATTGAAAGCTTGCATTGCCTTGCCTCTTCACTTGTAAACTGATCTATTTGTTCATAGTGTAGAAAATCACCCAATCCAGAGAGGGTGGACTGGATGTAGCTCACCGATTGTGAGTGAACCAGGCTAAAATCACTGTGTTCTTCGTTCTTTACTTTTTACGTTTATTTCAATTAAAATCGATCAAGAGCTTAAAAATCAAATAGGATTAGTATTGGGTTTTTCAATTACGTATTCATTATATTCTTGTTAATTGATTCGTGATTGATTTCTCTGATTTGATTCTTGATTCGTAGAAGTTTCGTAGAATAATCGTTTTGAATTGAATTCTGAATTTCTGCAATTTTAACAGTGTTTAATCGGGTAGTACTCGATTAAGGAAAAATTGTCTTTCAGGTTTAATCGATTAAATTGCAGGTTAATCGATTAAATCAGTGTAATCTGCTTAAAATTGAACTATTTCTGAACCGTTTTTGATTACTTTCGAAATTCTGGTATCGTAGCTTAACCATTCTATTCTCCCCCCCCCTCTAGAAGGTTATTTTTAGCCGCTTGTTGGTTTCCAACATGGCGGATTGCAACTCCTAAAATCAGCCAAAGTCTTCGCCTCAGCGTTACCCACATTACACTGATGAGGCGGGTTAACAGGTTGAGATGGTTGCTGAGACTGCCGTTGCATCGCTTCCAACACCGTGGTGATTCGTTCTAGCATCGCGTTGGTGTGATTTTGGTTTCTAGTTGCCATATTAGACCTGCGCTATGGGCTTATGGTCACATATGTTGAACTAAAGAAACTTCCATTACACTACCTATACTACGACTCTATCTTAAACTTCTAAATTTACAATCAATTGCTTCTTGCACTCAAAAGAGACAAGATACAAACAAATCAAGGGTACTTAAACCTCAACAAGCAAAAATAATAACATTCAAAGTAATATAAATGCTTTGGAGATACCTGCTTGATGTTGATGACTACCTTTCTGAACTACTTCCACTACTACAGGATCTGAATTTTGCTCTGATACCACTAAGTGTGACACCCTTCCGAATTACCCAAATATAATATAGTATTTAAGCTATTATATTGGATAATGTATGGACTTGTGAGTGTTAAGAAAATAACTGAAATAAAATTTTCTTTTAAAGCGGGTGCACAAATCGTCATTTGGAATTCTTGGAGAATAAGCTCTAAACCATTTCAAAACATTTGTGTCGAGTTCGGCGATCTCTAAAACCTTTTCACAAATAGGGTAACATTCGCTCTTTGGAAACATCTTTGTATCATACAAGTAAGTAAAGTTACCCATGCTTTGTTCGATAAGACTGATACCATCAAATAATATTTATAGCCGAGCTCTTAAATAGATTAAATCAGAGTAAGCGGAAATTATTGGACTATGCAACTGATAGTAATATAAACATAGGTTTTATATATATAATAAGAGTCATAATACATAGTCCCATCATGATAGTCTCCAAGACCCAGAAGTACAAGTCCATAAAAACAGATCTACATCACAGTGTAACTACAACCCTAGAGTATTCCAAAAGTATATCTAAAATATATATACATAACCAAAATACAACTCCAGGGGTAATCACGTAGATCTGGCAGCATCAGATGTGGTAGTAGTAGTAGCAGTCTCCAAAAACACAAGTAGTAGCATCATCATCATCACAGCAGCAGCAAAGTATCCTCCACAGCCTCCACAACATCGGATCCTCTGATCCTCATCATATATCCTATACACATACCTAGGGATCATCGTCCCTCCAATCACTCCCAGTAGAATGCACGACAGGCTCGCTCCCACTCTCGTCCTCCACCGGATCCTCCTCGATCTCATCCGAGGAAGAGTGTTCCCTACCACTGGGAACCGGGTCAGGTGATGGTGAAACCCTGACTGGGCTCCTCGGATTAGAAGGGGGAGTCTCCTCGCGGACGACTCTCGAGGTAAAAGGGTGAGAGCGGGTAGGTCGAAAACGAACACTATGATAAGAGCGAGCTGGTCGCGTGGGAGGTGGTCCATGGTAAGTGTAAAACGGGGGTACATGCATAGTGTATATGATGGGAATCCTAAATCTACGAGGACGGAATCGGATCAACGGGTTCGGGTGGTAGAAGGTAACCTCTACCTCTCCCTCGAACACCGCACGATGGTCCTCATAGATCCATGTGCCACTAGGAAGTGGCCGGATCTCGATGCAAGCAATGTAACGAGACATCACCTACAAGGGCATAGGGGTAAGCAATTCTATACACATAATCAACAGAGAATAAATTGTGCAATATGAGTATGTAAATATGCATCAATTAACAACAATCACATATAACACTTAGCAGTTAATTAATGCACATAGGAAGCTCACACTTATTTCATTTATCACAATTAATTTAAATGAGTGGCATGATGCATGACTTTAGCTCTCAAGCCTATCTCCATCATACTATGTCACTCTCTGACGTCCATCCCTGACAACCCAACACTCAACAGTGCGTTGTATTCCTAGGTATACAACAATTCGTACATTCACCTAGAATGTACATGACAAGCTTGGAATCCATGCCACCCGAGCATATCCCGTCATCCAAACGGACCGTCATCCAAACGGTATAACCATATCGGCATCCACTCAACCGACCACGCCAACGACGTGTCATCAAGCAAGCGTATTGGCACTCCTGGAGGCCCTCCACATGTTTACCAAAACATGATATACGTCCTACCATCCAAACTCCAGAATGAATGCATTTTATCTTTTGGACTTAGGGGAAGTTGATTAATACTTTACAGGCCACCTAGGCTTATTTCTTTATCAAAAAGGACCGTCACCAAACGATCTATTTGTATTAATCAATTTCTCTAAGTCTTGATCCCTTGAACTATTATTAATAATTCCTTAATTAATTAATTCAGAATTGAAAATGGTGTTTTCAGGTTCTGGGTAATTTACTCGAGTAAAATTCAGTACACTCGAGTGTTCTCCAACTTTTCCAGATTACTCGAGTGTTCTTAAGATTACTCGAGTGTTCATGACTTTCTGAGGATTTGGGTTTCAAATTCAATAAATTACTCGAGTAGTCCATAGGTTACTCGAGTGTTCATCCTGATTTCCAGAATACTCGAGTGACCCTGAATGACTCGAGTGGTTGGCCTTAACTTGTCCTCAGGTCATGCTCGATACTCGAGTAGTAGACACGATACTCGAGTGTTCTAGCTTCATTTACATTGTTTTTCAAACATTTTACTCGAGTACCCTGTATATTACTCGAGTGTTTCGCAGCAGTTTACACTGAAACTTAGTTTTATCATACCAATTTCATTTCTACTCATTTCCAGTCCATTCCAAGGATCAACAGAGCACACATAACATAATTTGAACATGTTACAACATTCATTTCATATCAAAACACAGATTTGACAGAGAATCCAACAATTATGCATAAAATGCACATTTTAACAACTCAATACCTCAATTTGCATAATAAGCACAATACACATGAAACAAAGTTCATTTAAGCTTGCATGCATGATATATAACTTGCTCAACACAGTTTTAGAGCATGGATTGGTCTCCAAACCAAAGTTCCTATTCAATCTAAGCCCTTAGAGCCTTTTGGTGGCTCTCTAACTCAATTCATGAAATTTAATCTCTATCTAGTGAATATAATTACTTCCCCTTACCTCTCAGACGTGAATCAACCAAGAATTGACAAGAACAAAGCTCCAAACTTCTCAGACCAACTTCAAGCATCACATGCAGAGCATTTAGAGTGCAACACCAAAGTGGAATTGGTTTACACATGAAACAGAGAATAGAATTAGGGAAATTAGATTTTCTAGACTCTATACAACATGAACTCACTAAAGAAACTGAATTTGAGACTCAAGGATTCGTGAGCTTACCAGAATCAATGATCAAAGTAAGCTCCCAGACCAAGGCTTGACAGAAACAGCTTCACTTCAACTCCTTGAATCTTCCACCACACTCACTCAATCCTCACGATTTTGGTGTTTATACAAAGCTCGAGATGTGAGCTTTGTATTCGTGTATAGTTTATGACTCGAATCGAAACAGAGAGGGAGAATCGATCGTTTGAACTCAGGAACCCTAACTAAAGCAACACACTCCAATTTGACCAAGAACCTCAACAATTTGGTGTTGCTGAGCTTAAATAGAGTGGGGAAACACTCATGCAGGTCGACACGACTACTATGGTGGTGGCAAGGTGATGATTTCGTGTCAACAACACGGAATCGTTGATGGTGACTCACCAAACGCACTAACTTGTGCAGATTGACCCAGAATACTCGAGTATTCAGAATAATACTCGAGTGTTTTGCCCAGATTTTGAAAAATAATTATTTTATTTACTTTCCCTCCAAAACCTTTCCTATAATTGCTTCTAGGTCCCTACCCAGGGACTAATATGCAAAACTCCTATTTTATACATTACTATATTTATTAAATAATTTCACACACCTAAGCTAGTCACATGAACACATATTTTAATCAAGGATTAACATAGAAACCATTAATTATAATTAAATTATAATTAACATTTCATTAATCGGGGATTAAAATTTTGGGATGTTACACACTAAATCCTTGCAAATTTTATGAGTATAATTCGGTTAATACATGTTTAAAGTGGTTGGACAATTGTTTTTATGAAATGATGTGTGCTTATGGCTATATCTAGATGCTATGTGTTTGAATGAAAGTGATAAGTGCTTACTTTTATCTTTGATTTTAGAAAATAAATAAATTGATTTGATTATGTGAAAAGATTTTTAGTTTTAAATTTAATTTGTAAATAATGACCATGTGTGATTCGGTTTTGTGAGTTAATTAAATGATTAAGTCTAAATTATTTTCTAAAGAATAATTTAATTAATTTAATTATAATTATAATTTAATTAATGATTCTAAATGATTAAAAGTGTGGCTTGTATGATGTGAAATATGATTTGTATTATGGATGCTTTGTAATGTGTATGTGATTGTTCTTTGTGTTAATTGAATGTGTTTGTTTTGAATACTGTTTGTGAGAGGTATCTGTGAAAATCTATGTTTGGGATTTTAAAGTAATTGAAAAACATTTTATTTGAAAAAGTATACTTTAAACAACTTAAATTAATTTGAAATTCTTAACTGGTATTCTTTGATCAGTGTTGATGATATTATGAAGTTTAGAAATTTAATAAATTAATCTGATTGATTTTGAAGTCTTACTTTCTTGAATTCTGTGTTTACTTTAAAGAAAGGTTTCATTCAGTGTTCAAGGAAAATGATTTTTGTAATCAAGTGTTTTAAACTATGAGAAATAAATTCTGTTTTGAAAAGAAATTGTTTTAAGGAGTTTTCTTGGAAACATTTTTATAAAAGAAATGATTTGGATTTGAAACCCTTTTTGATAGTGGTAATATGTCTTTAAGAAAGGAATGGTTTCAAAGTGTTTTAAAATGAAATTAAGAATTTACGTAAATCGTTTCTAACGCACGGGGAAAAATGTCTAGTTCGGGTGTCGGACGCGATGGAAACGTGGCAAGGTTAGCAACTGGAAATCTTGGAAAGTTTTTGGATGTGTCGTCATCCAGGTGAGTGAGAGTGTTGTGGTCCCGTAACGTGGTTGCTCACATTCCGAATAGAAGGATTGTGAGGGTACTGCGAATTAGGCGATACAAATATGTGTGTTAGATGTTCTGTTTGCATACTAAATGTTTACTTGCTATGCATCACTAGATGATTATTTGTTGTGCATACTTTATTTGGTTTAGATATTGTTTAATTTTGTCTAGCTAGCGAAATGATGATAATGGAATTGTAAAAGTAATAAGGTGAGATCGAAAAGAGAAAAGGGAAATAAATAAGAAACATGAGAAATAATTGAGAAAGAAATAAGTGATGAGTTGAGAATGAAGAGAAAGTATGAGAAAAGATTGAGAAAGAGATGAAACGCGATGCGAATGAAATTATGAAAGATGTGCGGAGTTGAGATTTGAAAAAGAACGTGATTGTGAAAGTGAGATGCTGTTGAATGGAGATGTGGTTCCTCGTTCATGTTTTTGGAAAGAAGCTTAGTGTTGAGTTGAGCTTGCTCCTCCATTAACACTCATCCAAAAATATGATTTTTTTTTAAAAAGGTTTTGAAAAGAGATTTTTGAAAAAGGCTTTTGTGAAAAGATATTTTGAGAAAGACGAGGAAAAGATGCTGATGATGTTAATGAGAAATATGTTGAGAATGAGTTTGTGAGGATCATGACCATGAGATTAAAGTGATATGAGGCAAGATGCCATTTGAGATTTAGGGGGACGGATTGTGATTAGTGGTCGGGCTTCGTTGAAGGGATGCACCAAGGACGGGCCGACTGTTAGGATTAAGCCGCTAATTAAAACGTCAAAACCTTAAAAGACTTTAAAAGACATTACAAACACGGTGAGTTATGAGTGTCGTATCGAAGTAGTGGAGAGGGAGGTACCCCGGATATCAGGAATATTCGGGTTGTGAATGCAATAGGGTAGGCTCGGGCGGTAAAAACGTCACGTTGCCTTGAGTATTATTCTGAGCGGAATGAATCCCACATGTGGCGTACTAACGTGGTAGGGACTGGGTCTAATGTCGTGGTAAGTTCTGCACCCGGGACCGGAATAGTGTTGTCACCCCTATGGCATTTCAGGAACAGTGAGAGGGACTGGAACGGGGCATTTGTGATTGCCGCTGAGAGCGTGCCTTGATTATATGATATGAATTGAATTGATTTGAGGCTGGGCCTCCTGGTCTGGGACCATTTGTTTGTGTGACAGCTGTCGTGCCCGCGTGGTAAAGGTCTTGACTCCTGTTTGCTTCCGACCAGGTTGGGTGGTTGACCGAGGAGATGTAGACGCGTGTGAGCTCAATGATGTTTCCCCCTCATCATTGATGCTAACCGAAATAATAAAACTTAAAAGACAAAGATGTTTCAAAGAATGGTATATCAAAGCATTAAGCATTGAATAAGATTTATAAGATGAGAGAATTCTTGGAATAAGTAATAAGTGTGGAAATTATGAGGAAAGAAGGAATGAGAACAGTTGTGAAAGCTCATGAGAAAGACTTTGGGAATGTGATGATAAGAACTTGAGTAAAGCATTTGTGCTTATGATGATGGTGATGACTTTATTACTGTTGTGATTCATGCTATGTGTGTAACATGTTAGATGCATTGATGTTGATGATGATTGCATTCTTGAGTATGTTGTTTTAGTTATATTGCTACGTTATATCATCTGTACCTTTCTACTTCGAATCTACTTTGAGACCGCAAGGTCAACCCGTTAGTGTTCGGAACACTGACTCTCTCCTACCTTGTTGTCGTATCGGCAACCGCTGATATTGCAACGGGTAGATGGCGCAGCGGAAGCGTGGTGGGCTTCATCAACCAAAGTCCGGAGTTAGACGACAAGTGTTAGGAAGCATGACTAAAGCTAGGAATTTCCCTGGCGGAATGTACTCCATTGTAAGTTCTCAGTTACCTTAGCTCTATCATATTGTACCCCGGCAAATGTTTTATTTAATATTGATGCTTTGAAACAAGTACATGGGCCTTAATTTTAAAATGATGTTTTTGAAAACGGGTTTCAAAGTGCGGTGTCTTGTGACATCTCGGTTTGGAACTTGAAAGGTTTTACGCAACATGAGAACATGAGTTTTAAAAATGTAACTATGTTTTGGAAACCGAATGTTCTCATCTTGTGTAACACTTGTGTTTAAAAAAAAATGGCCCTAATTTTCACTACTCTGAGTTTAAGTTTCAAGTTGCCGAATCGAGGTGTTACAGAATGGTATCAGAGCAATGGTAATCTAAGTAACCTCTGCATGGACTTACATACTCTGCTGTGTGTCTCTGTGTGTGCATTAGTATTAAGATAGCGATAGATGAGAATAGAACGCTAAGAGTATGCGAATGCTTTCTGGGAGTACGTCAGTTTTCAGAGGCAAGGAGCAGAGATCAGTGTCGTCATGGGTTATCGATGCGTGATTCAGATCTTCTTTTGTTGCAGTCTTCTTTGATATGAATCCCTTTTGTCTGTGATAACCTCTAAGCATTTGAGATCTTGTCTTGTGACTAGAACCCTCTTTTATTGTTGAAGCCTTTCTTATGTGAACCCTATGCGTAGCTAAAATGCTTTGGCATGACGTTTGAGAAAGCCTTTACACGGCCTTGATTGTTGATTAACCCAAAGTTTCTTCTTTTGATCTTTGACCCGACATTTTGATGAGATTCTTGAATCCTGACCCCCTGTCCTGAGTCGAGTAGATATTCCTAAACCGGGGAGTAAGTGGTGAAGTGTTGAGGATTAGTTAGTGTGGACGAAGGAAGTACAAGTCTTGGAGGAAATAGAGGTATCCTTGGAGTCTTAGAGGAGTGGTGAGTTATGTAAGTAAGTAAGGCTAAGAATTTTGATGTTGGATGGTCCAAAATAATGGTTTAGGTGGTGATAAGATGAGGTAGAAATTAAGGTGATGTTTAGAATTAGAGTCGTAAGTGTTTTGATTCGAGATGGAAAAAAATGGTTGGATAGAGGAGAATAAGTAATGATATGGTAGAATCGAAGTGATAAGATGATGGAACTTGTGGTTAGAATCTTTAAGTGATTGACTCAAGGTGAAGTAAAAAGCTAGGATTTGATATGGTAATGGGTAATAGGTCTTTGAATTGAGGGATTTTAATGGTTTAGAATGTAAGGAAAATTGTGGAAAGTGGAAAAAGGTTTAGAATTGTCTAAGTTGTATGATTAAGTGTGCGACATAAGGAGTGAGATAGTGTATATTTCTTGAGGATTAGTGGTTGATAGAGTAAGAGGAAGATTTAATAGTAGCCATAGAAGTCTGATAAGGGCAATTGTTTAGTGAGATATAATGCAATAAGAGGATAGATTGGAACTAAGTGGTGGGAAATTCTGTGGGATTGATAAAAAGTGGTGAAGGATAGGAGTATTTAGAAGTTGAGTTTGTGATAGTAAATGGCGTGTAGAGAGATATGAGTCATCTAAGTTGGGGAGTAGATGGAAATGTGAAGTTTTTGAGGAGTAGTTTGTTTAGGCTTGAATTGATGAGAAGAGTGTAATCATGAAGTGTAGTAGTGTCTTGACTCCAAACGGCCGTAACCATGTTGTTTCTGAATCCTATTTTGGTGCCTTTGAACCCATCAGACCTTGTTGTCAATGAAACCGTGTTGTTTTACCCCGCCATGTTTGTTATCGAAAGTCCTTTGAGAGATTACTTTTGCAAGTAATCCGTTCGATTCGCTCTTAAGAACGATGAGGAAACGATGTAAATTCGAAGATGCGACGATTGCGACAGTTAGAGAGTAAAAGAATTTTGTCAAGTGGTTACGCGTCCGCCGATCAGACAGATTCTACGCCGCATTTCTCGAGGACGAGAAATCTTCAAGTTGGGGAGAATGTAAGACCCCGCATTTTTCCCATACGTGCGTAAACGATTTCGTCGAAATAAACCTTGAAGTTTTGTGATAAAAGAGATTTTCAGAAAAGTATTTTATGTGAGAAAGAAATGAAATGATGATTTTCAAGGATTTTTATAAACCAAAATGTTTTTATAAAAGAGAAGTGAATGGTTTTGTTGAATTGTGATTTTTCTAAAAAGTGATTTTTATTTGAAATAGAGTTCTTGAACTGTTAACTTGGAAAATTTGTATCTTTTTAACCGTAACTCGGATTTTCATGAACTTTATATCAAAATGATCGTCTTGAAACGTAGACTTTAAAAATGTAAATTTCAGAATTTTCTGGGTTGTTTTTTCAAAAAGTTATTTTCAGAGATATGAAATACGAATTTTGGAAATTGTGTTTTGAAGAAAATGAATTTATTGATTTGGCTTGAAAATTTTATGTGATGAGTGCTTGGTTTGATGTGTGTACTGTGTGATGCTAATTGTGAGAATGTGATTTTTGAATTGATTGCATTATTGTATGAATTAATGATTAGGATGTTTAAGTAAATAAGATTAAGAAAATAAAATGTAAAATGCATGTATATGTGTGTATGTGTGCATGAGTATGATACGGTTTATATGTATGTATGTGTGTTGTATGTGTGTGTGTATGTATGTATAGACTAGGACTAATTTTCTAGAAACTTAGAGAATAAGAAACTTGGACCAAGCTAAGTTAGAACCAAACCAAACTAATGTCTAAACCCTAACTATTTCCTAACTAAGTCTTAAGCCTAAGATGACCCCTAAGCTCTAGCCCATCCCACCTTGTCCCCTTGCTTTGATAAAATGCACCCATGCAAATAATTGGAAGGCCGAAACTACCCCTCCCATTTGCTTATGGCCGAACCCACCACAAGGGCATAAGAAGGAGATTGGACTTGTCTATAAATATTTAGAGCCTTAGTCCATTTCCTCATTACACTTCTCTTCACCAATTCATTTCCTTCTAAACACTAAACACACTCTAAGAGACCATTAGACTCTTAGAGAGAAAAAGAGAAAAGAAATAGAGAGAAAGAAAGAGAGAGGCTGTGAGGATGAAGGAGAAGGAGGAAGGAGATCAAAGCCAAACCTAGAAGAATCCCTTGTAGATCAAGAGTGCTAGAGCTAGAAAACCAACCTTTCTCATGGTAGGATTTGAAGATCATGAAGGAGATTTTGTAATAGATTAGTTTTTCTTTTTGATTTGTAGATCTATTTTATTTCTTCTTGCATGTTGGTGTTATGTGTTGATCTTGCTTGATCAAAGACTTTTAAGGACTTTAAACAATTTGTAATATGTGATCTTGATGCTTTATGTTTCGGTTCAAAATCTTTTTGGTAGATCTAACATTTTTCTAACAAAACTTTTAAAGATCTAAAGAAAACTAAGCTTTTTGTAAAGCCTAAAATAAATCTCTTTGCATGTTCTATTTTCTTTCTTTAAACCGTGATTTATATATGTTTATGTGATTATTTGTCAAGAAAATTCATGATTTAAACTTGTTTTTTTATGAAGTGAAATTTTTGGTTTTGCATGTTAGATCTCTTTGTAAAACCGTGACCTATGATGTGTTCCATAATTATTTGTTGAATAAATTTATGATATAGATTTGAATTATAAAATGTTTAAGTTCCTAGTCTTGCATGTTGATGTTCTTATTTGATTTAAGGGTGTGCATGCAATTATCTTTATTTGATGTATGAAAAATGTTTAGATCTTTAATTGCATGTTAATCTTTAAGAGAAAAATTGTTTTTTTCTTTTATGCATAATTTGGTTTTTAAAAAAAAAATTAAAGGAAGTAAGTTTCAAAATGATTTTCAAGCATGATTTGATTAAGTGATTATTGTAACACCCCTAATTTTCGTCTCCCAAATAATAGGAAATTAATAATAAAAAGTTTTATTATTAATTTATAGAAATTTTCCAAGTTTATATTTTTTATTTAATTAGCCTAAAATATAAAGATAGGTTGAAATATTTTTATATGGCAAATAAATGCAAAATATGAGGATATTGCATTTTTGTCCCTGAATGAGGACTTAAAGGTAATATTAAATAGGTTCTTGGAGGGAAAGATTTAAAAATATTAATTTTTAAATTTTGTACTAATCTAACCGGTTAGTAATGCCCTGTAACTGGTTAGACGATGAACCCAGAAACTGGGTTAGTGGATTTTGATGAGTAATCACTTGATTAATCCCGAATTCGCCACGATTACAGCTTGAATCAAGTGGAAAACCACGCGTCAGTGTGCATGTAATCGTTATTAGTCTATATATAGAGGAAATGCTGAAGAATGGGGTTGTTGATGCTCTGATTTTGGGGAAGGCTGTGTTTTAGGGTTTCATAATCGCCCTGATCAATTCGTTTTGGTTCTTGAGTGTTAGAGAGCAAAACACACACTTCTGGAAAGCTTGAATCAAGGGCTTTCCATTGATATAAGATTTGAGAGCTGAGTGTTCGTGTGGAAGGAGAAATCAAGCTTGGAATCTAGGAATTGGAAATTGAGTTCTCTGTCATTCCCTGTTCTGGAAGCTGAATTCCAGTTTGAGTTTGGTAAGTACAGTCCACCATTTAGCCTCAAATCTCTTTGATTCTCTAGTGCATGTTACCTATTTTGAGTCCTAACTGTTTTCCCCAATTTCTTTGGCCATTTTCTATGTCAAAACTTCTGGTCTTTGGACCTTGTTGGTGAAATTCGTGGCTGAGAGCAGAGCTGTGAGTTTGTGAGAAATCTGTGGAGTTTCTTCAATTTCTGTGTCAATCTTCATCAAACTCAGTCTTAAGGTATGGGAGAAGTCTACCTTATACTAGATTTAGACTAAAATTCAAGTGATTTAGGATTTGAGTTAACAAAACTCAAAAAGGGCATTATGTGCAATATGGCACAAAGGCTTGGAGGCCAAAGTTCTGCTCATTGGTGTTTTGAGCAGCTTTATGTTGATGCACGCAAAGTATATTGACACTGAATTCTGGATTTAAATGCTTAGTATGAGTTTTGTTGTATTAAATTGTGATTATGTGAATTTTTATGCAATTTTATGCAAAAAGCTTGATGCATGTACTTTGAATTTGGTTTCTGTGATGAAACATGTTTGTTTAAGGTATATGAACCCTGTTGAATGATGAAAAGTGGTTAGATTTGAGAATTAAAGAAAATGATGTGTTAAAACCCTTATTTTGAAGGACTGACTGCATAATCTAACCGGTTACTCGATATTCGTAACCGGTTAGACATTGCAGAATTTCAAAAGAAAATCAGTTTATAAAACAGTCCTGAAGTTTCACTAATTTTACTCAAATCTATACCTTAAATTCACTGGAAAGAATCTGAAATTGAGCTGACAATACTCTCTTGGTTCAGATTTAAGGGTAAGGGGTTTATACCTTAATTCAATGAAATAATTTCAAGAGGAAATTATGCTTTATGGAAAACAAAATGTGATTTGGACTTTTGAATGATGGAAACTGTGATTTTTGAGGCATAAAACAATGTTTAACTTTTTTATGGATTGGGTAGTAAATTCAAGAAAAGGGTTTTTCTGAATTGCAATGGTAAACAGTTCAGGTCTGTAATTCTAACCAGTTAGCCTGAAATTGTAACCGGTTAGTACCTGAATCTGAAAAATAAAAAGTTAAGTTTTTGAATACCATTGACTTTGTTTTACCCAATCTAAGTTTAAAAGGCATGTTTTTGAGAAAAATTCAAAGGAGAATTTTATGCCAAAGATTATGCCTCAAATCAATCATTCAAAAAAGAGAAATTGGAATATTTCTAAATCACATTAATTAATGTAAAGATAAAACCGACCCTGATATTTGTGCATCCATATAGACTGGAAGTCTGGTTGGTAGGAACGTTTATCATATTCTGGGAATATGAGGAGGGTACTCCAGGAGTACCAAATTATAACCTACATGATGACACATTATAGATATGTGGCCAGTGTCCGGGACCTGGTTTTGATGCGTTCTGGGAACGTATGCGTTCTGGGAACGTATGCGTTCTGGGAACGTGGTGCACACTCCGGGAGTGATGCTTATTATCCAAGTATGGTTCGGCATTACGTTCTGGGAACGAATGTCGGTGTTCCGGGAACACAAGGGTGTATTGGATGGACGTCCAAGACGGACTTTTAGAGGCCTCAGTTGTGGATAGAAAAGCATACATCATGCCACTTGCATTACAAGAGTTATAATGTTGAAAACTGGTATGCTCATATGTATTTGCATTATGATCTGTCCATGATATACTTGTGATTGTACTTTTAGTCTTTATCAATTATGTATATGTGTATACTTACTCCCTGTGCCCTGTTTAGGTGATGGTCAGATACCTAGCTTGCATCGAGATACGCCCTATCCCTAGTGGCATATGGACGTATGAGGAGCACCGTGCCACTTTTGAGGGGGAGGTTGAGATCACTCTCTACCACCCTAACCCTCTGGTGCGAGTGCGACCTCGTCGATTTAGGATCCCATTAGTCTATACTATGCTTGTTCCACCTTTTTATACATATAGAGGACCACCCCCGGCTCGACCTATGCGTCGTTTTCATAGGTTTCGTTTTAGAGCTGCCACTCGTTCCCATCATTCCTCCCATAGAGTTGTCACTGAGGAGACTCCTTCTCCTGGTCCGACTGACTATGATAGGACTGTTTCTGCAGATCCTAGACCCAGTGGTGGGGTCTCTACACAGTCAGGCGAGGTCGAGGAGGACCCCGTGGAGGATGAGAGCGAGGAGGAGGTGCACGTTGAGCCGACTGTTTCTGCTAGAGGTGGACCCGCTGGTTCATAGGAGCCTGTATAGCGTAGATGTTTTTGGATCCTAGATCCTAGGGATAGAGCTGTGGAGGATCTGAGGAGCTGCTGAGGACACAGACGACTTGCTCTGAGACTTCTACTTTTGGATTTTGTTATATATTGTATATATTCGAGAGGTCTTAGAGTGAGGTTTTATTTTATGCAGCTGGTCTGTATATGTTTCATCAAAACTTGCTATCTCGACTTTTTATCACTTGCTACTGACTGTACTGATGGGGTTATGTTATGACTTTTATATATATATATATGTGATGTTTTCTTTACCTCAGCAATGCCCCATAAGTATTATTTTACTTCCGCGAACTCTGATTTATATTTAAAAGGGATTCGGCGATAAGTTTATGTGTTTTTTATATTAAAATCCAACTCGGGAAGCAAATGATATGTTTAATAGTAGCTACTAATAATGTTTTCTGTAATTAAGGAAATGTTATCTCGAGAGCCTTTTCGAAACTAAGATATTGCTAAGCCAAATTTCAAAAATGGTTTATGTTAAAAAGGGTTTATGAACGAGCAAGTATTAGTCCTAAAAAGGAAAAATTTTCTAGTCCAAATTTTGATAGCAAGTATTCAATTATTTGGAAATATTAATTATTTTCAAGTTAAAAAGAGAGCGTCACACCCTTTGGTGGTATCAGAGCATTGGTCTTGTCCCTCATGGCTCGAAGATGCAGCTAAGTATGATATTCAATGTTGATTGAATATATTTTGAGTAAGTTAGTAGCATTTATGTTTTAAAGACCTTTTTAATGACCCAAAGCCCATAGTGCAGGCCTTTCTATGGCAACCAGGAATAGAAATATTACTAATGAAATGTTAGAACGAATCACGACCGTGCTGGAAGGCATGCAGCAGCAGCAGAGACAACAACCATCTCAAGGGCGAGCTGGTAACCCATCTGCTGGTAACATGGTGAATCAGGACGCTAAGACTCTGTCGGAGTTCAGAAAGTGCAACCCACCAAGGTTTGAGGGAGGATATAAACCTGATGAGGCGAACAAGTGGTTGTATGATATTAATAAGATTTTCCGAACTTTGGAGTGCTCGGATGAGCAGAAGGTGACCTATGCAGTTTACATGCTTCATGGGGAAGCTGAAAACTGGTGGGATCACACTGTCCAATTGCTGAATTTTGAAAGAAGGGCAATCAATTGGGGAGTATTTATGGAGAAATTTCTTAATAAATATTTTCCAGAAGATTTGAGGAGAAAGAAAGAAGTGGAATTCATGCAATTGAAGCAGGGGGATATGAGTGTAGGAGAGTATGCTGCCAGATTCGAGGAACTGATGAAGTACTCTCCCTACTACTTAAATAACCCTGATGAAAGGAGTAAGTGTGTTAAGTTTGAAGATGGACTAAGGCCGGAGCTGAAGTCTATCTTCAGTTATCAAAGGATTCAGAGTTTCCCTGCACTTGTGGATATGTGCAGAATGTATGAAGATGACAAGAAGGCTGAGTTGATGGGAAGTCAAGTGAAAGGGGTTGGACAGAACTATGGACCACAGAGGAAGAAGAAGTTTGATCATCGGAATAATGGTCCATATTCTAAGAACAAGGGTAAGGGCAAGGCGGTGATGGATAACAAGAACAAGTCTCGCGATAATGCTCCTTACTGCGAGAAGTGCAAGCGTTATCATCATGGTCAGTTTTGCTGGTCCACAGGGGGATGTTTCAAGTGTGGAAAGCAAGGTCACTTTGCTCGTGAATGCAAAGAATCTGTAAAGGGTGATGCAAAGGGATATGCTGGCAAGCCTGTGGTGCAAGGAAGAGTGTTTACCCTGAGTGGTAATGAAGCAACCCAAACCCCGAATCTCGTGCAAGGTAACTTTCTGCTTAATAACAACCCTTGCAAAATCATGTTTGATTCTGGAGCCACACATTCTTTTGTTTCTCCTGAATGTGTAAACAGGTTGAATCTTGTTGTTTCCGATTCACCTTGTTTTCTTAGTATAGATACCCCTACGGGAATACCGATCTTCAGCGCTAAAGTCTGTTTAGGGTGTAGTGTAGAAATTCTGGGTCGTTTATCCAAGGTAGATTTGGTTTGTCTTCCTAAGTTACAATTGGATGTGATCTTGGGTATGGATTGGTTGATGAAGAACCAAGTGATCATCAATTGTGAGGAAAAGACAATTCAATATAGGACCCTTGAACCAGAGGGTTATATGTGTTTATTCTCGGCTTCTGGGGAGGAAGAGTCAATGCCGATAGAGGAGATTCCGATGGTGAAGGAATTTCCGGAAGTATTTCCTGAAGAGATACCAGGATTACCTCCGAAGCGAGAGATAGAGTTTGGGATTGATTTAGTCCCTGGAGCTAGTCCCATCTCTATTGCTCCTTATAGGATGGCACCACCAGAAATGGTAGAAATGAAGAAGCAGATAGAGGTGTTGTTGCAGAAACAGATGATCAGGCCAAGCGTTTCGCCTTGGGGAGCTCCATTACTGTTTGTAAAGAAGAAAGATGGGAGTATGAGGATGTGTGTGGACTACAGGCAGTTAAATAAGGTCACTATTAAGAACAAGTATCCTTTGCCAAGGATTGATGACCTTATGGACCAGGTTAGGGGAGCTGTAGTATTCTCCAAGATTGATCTGAGATCAGGTTATCATCAGATCAGGATAAAGGAGGAGGATATACCCAAGACTGCATTTCGATCTCGATACGGTCATTATGAGTATGTTGTGATGCCGTTCGGGTTGACTAATGCACCTGCTATTTTCATGGATTATATGAACCGGATCTTTAGACCATATTTGGATTTATTTGTGGTGGTATTCATTGATGATATTCTGGTCTATTTTAAAAATCCGGAAGAGCATGAAGAGCATCTCAGGATTGTGTTAAAGGTCCTGAAGGAGAAGCAATTATATGCCAAGCTTATGAAATGTGAGTTTTGGTTGAATGAAGTGAAGTTTTTGGGGCATGTAATCTCTAAAGAAGGAATTGCGGTGGATCCAGCAAAAGTAAGTTCAGTGCTAAGTTGGGAACAGCCTAAGACTGTGACGAAGGTGAGAAGTTTCTTAGGGCTGGCTGGATACTATCGTCGGTTCATAGAAGGATTTTCTAAAATTGCACTGCCTTTGACTAAGTTGACTCGGAAAGATCAACCGTTCGTGTGGGACGATCGGTGTGAAGTTAGTTTTCGTGAGTTAAAGGAAAGGTTAACATCGTCTCCTGTGTTAATCTTACCTGATCCTCACAAGAGTTTTGAAGTGTACTGTGATGCATCTAAGCAAGGACTGGGTTGTGTATTGATGCAAGAAGGAAGAGTAGTGGCTTATGCATCACAACAATTGAAGAATCATGAGGTGAATTACCCGACACACGATTTGGAATTGGCTGCAATCGTGTTTGCCTTAAAGATATGGAGACATCATCTCTATGGCACTATATTCCAAGTATTTAGTGACCATAAGAGTTTGAAATATCTGTTTGACCAGATAGAGTTGAACATGAGGCAAAGAAGATGGATGGAGTTTTTGAAAGATTATGACTTTAAACTCCACTATCATCCGGGTAAAGCAAATGTGGTTGCAGATGCTTTGAGTCGGAAAGCAATCCACATAAGTGCGATGATGGTTAAGGAAGCAGCGTTGATTGAGGAATTCAGAGACTTGAGCTTGTTGACACAAGTGGAGCCATCAAGTATCAAGTTGGGGATGTTGTAGATTACAAACGAATTCTTGGAAAGAATTCGGGAGCTGCAACAAGTGGACGAAGAATTGATGGAAAAGATGATACTGAGATCAGAAGGAAGGGAACCTGATTTCAAGATTGGACTGAATGGAATCCTTCGTTTCAGGACGAGGATTTGCATACCAAGAGATCAGGAAGTTAGAAGACTGATTCTCGATGAAACCCATAAGAGTCGGATGAGTATGCATCCTGGATCAACCAAAATGTATCAGGACTTGAAAAAGATGTTTTGGTGGTCTGTATTGAAAAAGGATGTTGCTGAATACGTGGCGGCGTGCTTGATTTGCCAAAAAGCTAAAGTAGAACATCAGAAACCGGGAGGACAGTTGCAACCTTTGAGGATTCCCCAGTGGAAGTGGGATAGCATCTCAATGGATTTTGTGTCTGGTTTGCCTAGGACAGCAGCAAATCATGATGCAATCTGGGTGGTTGTGGATAGGTTAACCAAGTCGGCGCATTTTATCCCGATAAATATGCGTTATCCTTTGAACAAGCTTACCCAGATCTATATCAAGGAGGTAGTTCGTCTTCACGGAGTGCCTTCGAGTATTGTGTCAGACCGAGACCCTAGATTTTTGTCACAATTCTGGAAAAGTTTGCATGATGCTAGGGAACGAGGTTGAAATTGAGTTCTGCGTATCATCCACAAACGGATGGCCAAATGGAGAGAACGATTCAATCTTTGGAAGATGTGTTGCGAGCTTGTGCACTTGAAGAACAAGGAAGTTGGGATCAAGTGTTACCTCTTGCAGAATTCACATACAACAACAGCTATCATGCGAGCATTGGAATGGCACCGTTCGAGGCGTTGTATGGAAGGAAGTGTCAAACCCCGCTATGTTGGTTCCAAGTGGGGGAGAACTTGATGGTTGGACCAGAAATGATACAGCAGACATCTAAGAAGATTAAGATGGTCCAGGCAAAGATGAAAGCGGCTCAGAGTCGGCAGAAGAGTTAGGCGGATAAGAGGAGAAAACCATTAGAGTTTTCAGAGGGCGATCATGTGTTCCTTCGGGTAGTTCCGATGAAAGGAATCAGTAGAGCTTTGAGAACCCGAAAGCTTTCGCCTAAGTGTATAGGTCCATACCAAATCCTTAAGAGAGTGGGTCCTGTTGCTTATCAATTGGCTTTACCACCCTCTTTATCCAATTTGCACAACGTCTTTCATGTTTCGCAATTAAAGAAGTACGTGCATGATCCATCAGTTATTCTAAAACTCCAACCTGATGACCTAACTCTGAAGGAAAACCTGACCTTTGAGACCAGACCAGTTCAGATAGAAGATCGTGAAGTCAAGAAGCTCAGGGGAAAGGAAATACCTTTGGTTAAGATGTGAAGTCAAGTATTAGTCCTAAAAAGGAAAAATTTTCTAGTCCAAATTTTGATAGCAAGTATTCAATTATTTGGAGATATTAATTATTTTCAAGTTAAAAAAGAGAGCGTCACAATTATTTTCGTGCATGATTTAATTTAGTGTTTGATTTTGTGTGTGTTATATTTTGTGAGGCCATTCGGCCATGCTTGATTAAGATAGATCTATGCTTTTTATTTTATAACAAGTGATGCATGTTTATTTTAGGACTAGATCTAATGGTTTAAAGTACATGCATGTTATTTTTGGAAATTTAAAGTGTAACCTTGAATTTATTTTATGTATGCCAAAAATGTTTGAAAAAGAATTTGTTTTAATTATGTTGATGCATGATGATGTGGTGTGTTGACTTTGAGCCATCCTAGGCTTAGGTAGAGATCTATGTTTGTTCCCCATATAGGTTACATGCATGATAAGGGTAATTGACTTTAAGGTTTAAAAAGTGCATGCATTAGTTGATAATTGACTTTAAGGTTTAAAAAGTGCATGCATTAGTTGATTAAATTTAAAAGAAAATTTGTGTGATGGTTTGTGATTTAAGTTGTTGTGTTGATTTTGTTATGAAAATGAAATTAAAAATTGGTTATTTTTCTATTGCATGCTCACGGTTTTAGCTTAGAAGAAAGAAAATAATTTCATATTTTTAAGTTTTTAATTGTGCACTAAATCCTTGCAAATTTTATGAGTATAATTCGGTTAATACATGTTTAAAGTGGTTGGACAATTGTTTTTATGAAATGATGTGTGCTTATGGCTATATCTAGATGCTATGTGTTTGAATGAAAGTGATAAGTGCTTACTTTTATCTTTGATTTTAGAAAATAAATAAATTGATTTGATTATGTGAAAAGATTTTTAGTTTTAAATTTAATTTGTAAATAATGACCATGTGTGATTCGGTTTTGTGAGTTAATTAAATGATTAAGTCTAAATTATTTTCTAAAGAATAATTTAATTAATTTAATTAAAATTATAATTTAATTAATGATTCTAAATGATTCAAAGTGTGGCTTGTATGATGTGAAATATGATTTGTATTATGGATGCTTTGAAATGTGTATGTGATTGTTCTTTGTGTTAATTGAATGTGTTTATTTTGAATACTGTTTGTGAGAGGTATCTGTGAAAATCTATGTTTGGGATTTTAAAGTAATTGAAAAACATTTTATTTGAAAAAGTATACTTTAAACAACTTAAATTAATTTGAAATTCTTAACTGGTATTCTTTGATCAGTGTTTGATGATATTATGAAGTTTAGAAATTTAATAAATTAATCTGATTGATTTTGAAGTCTTAGTTTCTTGAATTCTGTGTTTACTTTAAAGAAAGGTTTCATTCAGTGTTCAAGGAAAATGATTTTTGTAATCAAGTGTTTTAAACTATGAGAAATAAATTCTGTTTTGAAAAGAAATTGTTTTAAGGAGTTTTCTTGGAAACATTTTTATAAAAGAAATGATTTGGATTTGAAACCCTTTTTGATAGTGGTAATATGTCTTTAAGAAAGGAATGGTTTCAAAGTGTTTTAAAATGAAATTAAGAATTTACGTAAATCGTTTCTAACGCATGGGGAAAAATGTCTAGTTCGGGTGTCGGACGCGAAGGAAACGTGGCAAGGTTAGCAACTGGAAATCTTGGAGAGTTTTTGGATGTGTCGTCATCCAGGTGAGTGAGAGTGTTGTGGTCCCGTAACGTGGTTTCTCACAATCCGAATAGAAGGATTGTGAAGGTACTGCGAATTAGGCGATACAAATATGTGTGTTAGATGTTCTGTTTGCATACTAAATGTTTACTTGCTATGCATCACTAGATGATTATTTGTTGTGCATACTTTATTTGGTTTAGATATTGTTTAATTTTGTCTGGCTAGCGAAATGATGATAATGGAATTGTAAAGGTAATAAGGTGAGACCGAAAAGAGAAAAGGGAAATAAATAAGAAACATGAGAAATAATTGAGAAAGAAATAAGTGATGAGTTGAGAATGAAGAGAAAGTATGAGAAAAGATTGAGAAAGAGATGAAACGCGATGCGAATGAAATTGTGAAAGATGTGCGGAGTTGAGATTTGAAAAAGAACGTGATTGTGACAGTGAGATGCGGTTGAATGGAGATGTGGTTCCTCGTTCATGTTTTTGGAAAGAAGCTTAGTGTTGAGTTGAGCTTGCTCCTCCATTAACACTCATCCAAAAATATGATTTTTTTTAAAAAGGTTTTGAAAAGAGATTTTTGAAAAAGGCTTTTGTGAAAAGATATTTTGAGAAAGACGAGGAAAAGATGTTGATGATGTTAATGAGAAATATGTTGAGAATGAGTTTGTGAGGATCATGACCATGAGATGAAAGTGATATGAGGCATGATGCCATTTGAGATTTAGGGGGACGGATTGCGATTAGTGGTCGGGCTTCGTTGAAGGGATGCACCAAGGACGGGCCGACTGTTAGGATTAAGCCGCTAATTAAAACGTCAAAACCTTAAAAGACTTTAAAAGACATTACAAACGCGGTGAGTTATGAGTGTCGTATCGAAGTAGTGGAGAGGGAGGTACCCCGGATATCAGGAATATTAGGGTTGTGAATGCAATAGGGTAGGCTCGGGCGGTAAAAACGTCACGTTGCCTTGAGTACTATTCTGGGCGAAATGAATCCCACATGTGGCGTACTAACGTGGTAGGGACTGGATCTAATGCCGTGGTAAGTTCTGCACCCGGGACCGGAATAGCGCTGTCACCCCTATGGCATTTCAGGAACAGTGAGATGGACTGGAATGGGGCATTTGTGATTGCCGCTGAGAGCGTTCCTTGATTATATGATATGAATTGAATTTATTTGAGGCTGGGCCTCTTGGTCTGGGACTATTTGTTTGTGTGACAGCTGTCGTGCCCGCGTGGTAAAGGTCATGTACTCCTGTTTGCTTCCGACTAGGTTGGGTGGTTGACCGAGGAGATGTAGACGTGTGTGAGCTCAATGATGTTTCCCCCTCATCATTGATGCTAACCGAAATAATAAAACTTAAAAGACAAAGATGTTTCAAAGAAAGGTATATCAAAGCATTAAGCATTGAATAAGGTTTATAAGATGAGAGAATTCTTGGAATAAGTAATAAGTGTGGAAATTATGTGGAAAGAAGGAATGAGAACAGTTGTGAAAGCTCATGAGAAAGACTTTGGGAATGTGATGATAAGAACTTGAGTAAAGCATTTGTGCTTATGATGATGGTGATGACTTTATTACTGTTGTGATTCATGCTATGTGTGTAACATGTTAGATGCATTGATGTTGATGATGATTGCATTCTTGAGTATGTTGTTTTAGTTATATTGCTACGTTATATCATCTGTACCTTTCTACTTCGAATCTACTTTGAGACCGCAAGGTCAACCCGTTAGTGTTCGGAACACTGACTCTCTCCTACCTTGTTGTCGTATCGGCAACCGCTGATATTGCAACGGGTAGATGGCGCAGCGGAAGCGTGGTGGGCTTCATCAACCAAAGTCTGGAGTTAGACGACAAGTGTTAGGAAGCATGACTAGAAGCTAGGAATTTCCCTGGCGGAATGTACTCCATTGTAAGTTCTCAGTTACCTTAGCTCTATCATACTGTACCCCGACAAATGTTTTATTTAATATTGATGCTTTGAAACAAGTACATGGGCCTTACTTTTAAAATGATGTTTTTGAAAACGGGTTTCAAAGTGCGGTGTCTTGTGATATCTCGGTTTGGAACTTGAAAGGTTTTACGCAACATGAGAACATGAGTTTTTAAAATGTAACTATGTTTTGGAAACCGAATGTTCTAATCTTGTGTAACACTTGTGTTTAAAAAAAATGGCCCTAATTTTCACTACTCTGAGTTTAAGTTTCAAGTTGCCGAATCGGGGTGTTACACCAGCGGAAAAAGAAAAGAGAAAGACAAAAACAGAAATTTCAGATCACATACCTGTGATGAAAGGAAAACTGGCACGAATTGGTTAGCACAGCAAGATGGAGCAACAACGTCAAGAGATGAAGGTGACAGAAGGGAAATGACGTGAGTATGACTGGGAAAGAATCAGGAGTCCTAGAAAGGAAATCGCAAGGAACAGAAAAGCAGTCAGGATGCAGAGAGTTTGGAAGAAATGGAAAAGAGGAAACGAAAGGGCAGTTAAGTTCAAAAAAGGAACTCCCCCCCCCCCCGTTCTCTTTGAGTAAATGGGCCTGACAATAAAATCCCAACACTGTATTGAGCCACGATAAAGAAATGTGGCACTTAGCCATAGGTTAGGATTTTTGAAAATCCCAAATATCAACACGCGCAATAATGGCATAACTGACACATAGAGCACGTGTCAGCTGGAAGGTACTCAAGCGTCCCTTCGCCCAGATGAAGGGATAGCGGAGCAAACAGAAGATAATAAGGAACACAAGAAGATCATTACCTCACCCTTATCCAGGCACTTTGCCCACTTTGACCTCAACCGAAGGATAAAAACTCTCAGCTCGGCTCAAGACTCAAACAGTCTTACCGAGCTAGGGGGCTTATGTGGTGGACCAACCCTTGGTCCTACCCTTACAGTAGCTAGCCGACCAGAATAATCTATTCTACAGACTGCGCCTACTCAAGCCGAGCATTTATTCAAGGACTCACCCTAGCGGGCTTGGATCGACCACAGGGACTTTACCCCTTAAGTGTCCGAGCTAGGGGCGCGTGAATCTAACTTGCCACAAGGATAAAGCCCACTAATACAGGATAAGGATGAATGACTCATCCCCTATCCTAAAAGGGCCACGTCAGCTGCCTTGCTGGACCTCCGTACAGGCCCATAAGGTACAATGCCACCCCTATAAATAGCTATCTCCAACAAGGGGATCAGGTACGTTCTCTAACTCCCTAATTGCACAATCGCACACACCAGTGATTAGGGAAACCCTAGTTATCCCAACTGGATATCTAGAATTTCAAAGGAAATCACACAGTCATATCAGATCACGCTCTAGCTGTCAGGTCTCTTAATATCTTTGAGTTAGTGATAGATCTTAGACACTACATGATGAGGAAATGACCACATTATTTTTTTTTAAAAAAGGACCAAAATAAGCAAAAAAAAAAAAGATCAAGTACCAAAATGAATCTTGAAAATAAGATATTAAATAACCAAAAATATAATTACACCTTTTTTACATATATATATATATATATATATATATCCATATTTGAATATAAAAATATATATTTATATTTATTTTTTTTCCATAACAACATAATATATTTAAGAATAAAAAATAGAAATATACATTTATGAATATTATTTACTCTTTTAAAATAAGAATATTATTAATATTTATTATTATTGTTATTACTATTGCTTATTTAGTTATAATAATTATTATTAATTGCTTCATCCATTTCAATTTATCTGTACTTTTAGCATTTTCCTCTTGTTCCAAATTATTTGTCGCTTTAGGAATTTGACAGTGCATTAATTAATTTTTTCCAACTTTAACCTTGCTTTTAAATATTTTTAAATATCTTAAATGTGTGATAATTAATGTAGTGTGAGGATAATATTTTAAAGTTGCCTTATTCTTTTCTTGAAAATTGAAATATTAAATGATTTTCTTAATCCATATGTAATTATTATAGTGACGGATAGATTAGAATGGAGGGATGATGTATTAGGATGATGTAGAGTAAAAGGGAAAACAAATGGGTCTCACCTAATCTCTTATTTTACATATTCAACTTAAGAATATTCACCAGATTTTGAAAATTAATGGAGTCTTATAAAAATTTAGATGTTAAGACTTTTCACTAAACTCTCTCAAAACTTTGCTATAGATGACCTATAATAATGACCAGATTTACATAGAAAATTAAAGCATTTGTGAAAATAATAATATACTCCCTCCGGTCTTATTTTTAGGCAAAAAAAACTAATTTCACAGGTACTAAGAAAGTTAGTTGAGTGCATTTAATTTTCTTAAATTCATAGAAAAATTGACTACTTTAGGAAACTTGTATTGGGAATGAAATAAAATTAGATGTTACAACCAATTTGTAGGGATATTTTAAGAATGGTTGTATTGAGAATAGAAAGTTTGTTAATTTTTGCTTATATTTAAGACAATTAATGTGATGTCTTTTTTTCTTGTAAATGAGACTAGAGGGAGTACATCAATTACATCAATTTTTAAAATGTTTATATATATATAGTAATTGGTTAGATTAGTCCCTGACTTTGTAAGCGTCGGTCGAGTTTGGTCCCTGATTTTATCGAAATAGCAATTTATTAGTCCCAGAGATAGGAAAACGCCAATCAAGTTAGTCCCTGTCATCACTATCGTAAGGATGTATTTGATTTAAAATGGGATAAAGACAGGGACGTATGTGAATTAAAATGCTATCTCAGGGACTAAAATGCTATTTCGATAAAGTCAGGGACTACTTGACCGATGCCTAGAAAGTTAGGGACCAATCTGATCAATTACTCTCTCTCTCTCTCTCTCTCTCTATATATATATATATATATATATATATGTATACGTATATATATATCCATATTTCAATATAAATATATGTATATATTGATTTTTTTCCATAGTAATATAATGTATTTAAGAATAAAATATGAAAAATATATATTTAATAGTATTATTTATATTTTTTAAAAAAATATTATTAATATTAATATTAATTTTGTTATTATTACTTATTTAGTTATATTAATTATAATTCTTATTTATTTATTTATTATCAAGATGATGTAAAGTAAAAAGAGAGAAAAGATAAAAAAAATGGACAACGTAGTTTTTAAGTTTTTTTTTGTCTCCTAGGTATCCACAGAGTTTTAAGTTGAGTCTTTTATTTTATATATACAATTTAAGACTCTCCACCGAATTTTGAGGAATAACATAATCTTATAAAAAATCCGATGTTAAAACTCTCTAATAAATTTTATCAAAACTCTGTTGTAGATATTTATCATTATTTATGTAAATTTATGCAATATAAATTTCTTAACCCATGTCCTAAAAATTCAAAAACAAGTAGCAGCAGTATGTTACTACAACGAACTAATCCCGTGTTCATTTTCCAAAATGAATTTCGAGATTAGTTCACATGTTGCTACCTACCGCTTACCTTATTTGAAACTCTTATCAGATTCACTCATTCTGCCATTCACTTTCTCTTTTTTTTATATATCTATTTGTTTTGTTCCTCTGCTTCAATTAAATTTGAACCCAAGAAACACCCCACATACATCATACACCTACTTATGTCGTCTACTTAACCCACCAACCGCAAGCGACGCCGCAGCTCCTCCATCCCTCACTACCCGCCACCACTATCATCCCTCCCCGCGATCTCGCCGTAGAAGTCCTCTCTCGTCTTCCTGTGAAATCACTTCTTTGATTCATCTGCATATCCAAGCCCTTCAATTCCCTCATTTCAATCCCCGATTTCGTAAAACACCGCACTCGTCGTTCATCCACTAATCAATCCCTTCTCAATCTCCGCTTATCTACAACAAACGGGGAGGACGATTTTCCATTTCGTTTAACTGTCCCTCTCCCATCCCAACTCGTCCTTTCATCATCATTACCACCATCACCACCACCACCACCACTTTCCCTTTATATTACATCTTTCAAGTTGCGTCCTCATGCCAAAGTCATCGGTTCTTGCAACGGTATTATTTGCTGGATTGATTCTAATGAATCTGATACCTATCTCCACTTTTTGAACCCCTTCACTAGATCGAGTTGTAGATCCCGATGTTTTCGCCACCCTCCCTCTCAATCGCGTTTCAATATGTACAGCTTCGTACATGATCATGTTAGTGATACTTATAAGGCTGTTGTTATAAACTGTGACCCTATGTTGGAAGAGGCGGTGTTGGTTAAGGTTTACAATGTAGGATCTCCGAGACCTTGGAGGAAGGTGCCGAGTTTTTCGTTTGTTCTTGGGAGGTCAGAGTATTTCCTCCAAACTTTTGGCGTGTTCGTGAGCAACACCCTTAATTGGTTGTGGGTTCGACGTGGATGTGATGTTGATTCTTGGGTGGTTTTATCTGTTGACATTGGGAAGGAGATGTGCCGGGAGGTTTTTTTGCCTGATGCTGTCTTTATAAATTCGTATAGTTTTCCTCAATTGGCGGTCCTTGGGGGTTGCCTTTGCATCGCTTATGACATGAATTTCGCTTAGTTTTTCGTGTGGCAAATGAAAGAGTACGGAGATTCAAAGTCTTGGGCTAAGTTGCTCAACATGTCTTATGGAGAAGTTGGGGTTGTTTTACATTTTAATGGTTATCCTAGACCATTCCTGATGCTGCAGAATGGTGAAGTGTTGTTGCAACATGGCAGAAATAATGGTAGATTTGTGTTGTACAACCCAAGAGACAACTCATTCAAATGTTTTAGAGTTCCAATCGGTACTACATCGATTGAATGTATGACTCACATCGAGAGCCTAACATCACCCTGCCTAGCTCATCGTCATTTAAGATTTGGAGGTTTGTCTTGCCTTTATAGAACTTGTTAACATTGGTTTATTTATTTTTATGCTTGCCACTGTATTAGGCCTTTGGTTTTAAGTCTTATAATTGCCATTTTCTCTTAAAAAAGCAAAACAATAAAAACAATTTACAATTGGGTGTTATAATAATAATTCATTGTTTTGGTTGCACTTTCACTAGAAAATGGCAATTGTACGACTTAAAACCAAAGGCATGATACAGTGGCAAGCATAAAAATAAATACACCAATGTTAACAAGTTCTATAAAGGCAAGACAAACCTCCAAATCTTAAATGACGACGAGCTGGGCAGGGTGATGCCAGGCTCTCGATGTGAATCATACTTTTAATCGATGTAGTACCGATTGGAACTCTGAAACATTTGAATGAGTTGGCTCTTGGGTTATACAACACAAATCTACCAATATTTCTGCCAAGTTGCAATGACACTTCACCATTCTGCAACATGAGGAATGGTCTAGGATAACCATTAAAATGTAAAACAACCCCAACTTCTCCATAAGACATGTTCAGCAACTTAGCCCAAGACTTTGAATCTCAATACTCTTTCATTTGCCACACGAAAAACTAAGCGTAATTTATGTCATAAGTGACACAAAGGCAACCCCCAAGGACCGCCAATTGAGGAAAACTATACAAATGTATAAAGACAGCATCAGGCAGGAAAACCTCCCTGCACATCTCCTTCCCAATGTCAACCGATAAAACCACCCAAGAATTAGCATCACATCCACGTCGAACCCACAGCCAATTAAGGGTGTTGCTCACGAACACGACAAAAGTTTGGCGGAAATACTCTAACTTCCCAGGAACAAACGAAAAACTCGACACCTTCCTCCAAAGTCTCGGAGATCCTACATTGTAAACCTTAACCAACACCGCGTCTTCCGACAGAGGGTCATAGTTTATAGCAGCAGCCTTATAAGTATCACTAACATGATCATGTCTGAAGTCGTACTTATTGAAACGCGATTGAGAGGGAGGGTGGCGAAAACATCGGGATCTACAACTCGATCTAGTGAAGGGGTTCAAAAAGTGGAGATAGGTATCAGATTCATTAGAATCAATCCAGCAAATAATACCGTTGCAATAATCGATGACTTTGGCATGAGGACGCAACTTGAAAGATGTAATATGAAGGGGAAGTGGTGGTGGTGGTGGTGATGATAGTGGTAATTATGATGAAAGGTCGAGTTGGGAGAGGGACAGTTAAACGAAATGGAAAATAGTCCTCCCCGTTTGTCACTAATTAGCGGAGATTGGAAGGGATGAATCAGTGGATGAACGGCGAGTGTGGTGTTTTACGAAATCGGTTCTTGAATGATGGAATTGAAGGGCTTGGATTCGCAGAAAAATCGAGAGAGGACTTCTATGGTGAGATTGTCTGGGAGAGATGATAGTTGTTAGACTACCGTCAAGTATATCGGGTCACAAGTAATAAAGAGTAAGTAAATTTTTCTTTCTATTCTCTTCCTTTTCATTTATTTTTTTACTTTAATTTTTTTTACTTGGAAGAGAAATAGAACTCATAACACTTTTCACCAATTTTTCTTTTCTTGAGTCATTCCTCTCAATTGCTCATTCAAAATTCCCAAGGTACTCACCAGAATAATACAATCAATGCAGGGTACTAAAGGAAAAATCATAATATCTCAATAAGGCTCAAAAGTATTTCTTTTATTTGTCGCATAAAACTATTGTGTTGTGTCAGAACACCTTGATATATTCTGGGTTGTATTCTTTTACACTTTTACTAATTCTTCACGCTTTGAGCTATGAAATATTAATTAACCAAGGCTTTTCCTAGTCACTCTAAGCAATTTTTTTTTGAATAGGAGTCTCATGTTTGATACCTGGTCTCTGTTATATGATTTTCATTATTTTGAGAAAAAAGAAAAAAGTGAAAATTTTAAATTGAAAGTTGTAAATTAGTTAGTTGTAATTCAACAGTTGGTTTCAGACAGAGCTCTTGACTGAAACTTTCTATCTGTTTGTCTTATTAGCCTTTTGTGGAAAGCTTGTCCAGTTGTCCCAAACATGGTGTACACAATCCTTTTAAGGCACCAAAGAGGTATGTGCAGATTGTCTTCCTTATTTCTTCTCCACTTTCTTTGTAGAAACATATGAAGATTTCTTTTTCTTTAGATGGATGATTACCATATAGGTCAAATAAATAAATAAATTTGGATGGAATCCTCATCCATATAAATCTCTTTGTCGTATGTTGTAATGTGTGAGGGTAGGACTGTTTACCACGCGAGTTCTTTTGTTGAGCATGTCCTCATTGGTAAGCTATTCCTGGAGCCTTTGGCCCTTTTTTTGTGGGATAGAAAATGACACAAAAATTTAGTTTCTTTCCTTTACATGAGGCAATCTTTAGATGGTCAGTTTTCTAATTGTGAATGGGAGTGATAGTCCTTTTCAAGTGTTTTTCCATATCTTCTTACTAATTAAAGGTTGGATTACATAATGGACCAAGAAGCCAACTAGTTTTTGACACATATGGGACCCCTCACTTCTAAGAGGAGTAACTAAAATACATAGGACCCTAATATTCTGAATTTGCCTTAGAATTTGAAAAATTATTTTTCTACTGAAATAAACCTGCATTTTTAATTAAATAATGGAAACAACTTTGTCATTGATGTATTTTGATTCCTTGGGGTACATATGAATTCTTACATTCTTATTTTTGCCATAACTATGAGGTCTAAAGTAGTGTTTTGTTGAAAATCTCTTGCAGATATCTTATGTATGGAGATATATCAACTAAGGCAGCTCACATGCTATCACTTCCTAAGGTACTCGAAACTAAAGAAAGATTTCCTTCTTCATTTCCTATCTTTTCTCATCGTTACTTATTGTGAAGCATAAATTGTCATTTGCTGTAATCCTACTTTTTTGTTCTTTAATAGGAAACTTAATATATTCCATGTCCCTCAGGTTTCAGATTTCTTTACTAGGATAATACAACGAGTTTCTCCAAAGAGTTACCAGCAGGCTTTTGGGGAATTTTACATGACTCTGAAATTTCTGGAAAAATTTTGCGGAGATCAAGTACATCAAAATCAGACATGTTGACGCTAAATGTGAGAAACCCCTAGTAGGATTATGTCATTCTTTAGTGCTAGTATGATTTCCTTAGTAATTGGTAGTTACCCTTCAGTGGTAGATATTGGTGAATTTCCTTTTGAATTCAATCATTATCTTACATGTTTTAATTAGTATGTCCAAAAATGGGGATTTCCTTATCTCTACTTGTACCTTGAGTCTTGAAAAATAATGTTTGGGTTTCCTTTGAACCTAGTATCATATGATTAAACTACATGAGATCATACATTTAATGTTTTATCTTTACGCTATTTTTCTATGTTAAGGTGTCATGGTGATAAACGTCCTCTTAATCCTGAGTCTACTCTCAAACCAAAGAAAAGAAGGTTATACAAGCTGAATGTGTTCCTAAAACTCCATGCCCTCATTGCCCAGAACTTATGTGGAGATCATGCCTTGGACGAGACATTTGAGCAGAGAGAATGGTTTGCAAAAAGTTACCAAATTGTACACATCTATGCACTATGTGTCATTTGCATGTCTAAATTTGTTGCATATTTTATTTGTATTTAGATCCTAATATTATTTCTTTTAATGATGTAATTGTTTTATAGAAGTAATTTTATATTGTTTGTCTTTGTTAGTGCACATGGTTATGGTTATTGAGGACTTGAGGGAATTGGATACCGAAAAATGACAATTAATGTGAATATATAGAATATTCCAACGTTAATTTAGCCAGGGTTGTAGTTGTGGCTAATATATTTTTTTTAAAATTCATTTCTTATTTAGAGACGGTTTAAACCTGTGGCTAAATCACTAAAATTCGTAGCTGAATAACAGCTAGACAGCGTCAAATTCTCCTCTTTCAGTAGACGTTCAATAGCGATTTGTCAAGGAAGTGCTGTCAAATGCTCCTCGTTCAGGGGTGTTCAACAACACTTCAGAAGTGCTGTCTTTCTTTGGTCATGTTTTAACTGCACGCAAATTAACAGCACTGCTGAAATGCTGTTGAAAGCCTAAAAGAAATGCTGTTGATTTTCTTAGATCAAGTGTTTCCATGTATCACAAAGAACGATTGTTGGAACCTACAATCGGTGGGTGAAACAACTAGGAGACACTAGGAGAACACCTAGAAGGGGGGGTTGAATAGGTGTTAGAGAAACCTTGAAAGATTTTCGCAAGAAACAAATCAAAACGATTAAAAGACATGATTTTCTTGAAATTCTTTAGCCTTAATCGATTAATGACATGAACTAATCGATTAATGCCTCTGTTAATGGATTAATCACTTTTCAATCAAATACGAAAATCAATCAATTAACACATATGATCAGAGATAAAGCGGAATTGAATAACACCAATATTCTTATTGATTAACCTAGGTTATGAAAATGATTTTCCCCAAATCAATTTTGCACAATTAAGATTCAATTCAATCAATTATGAAAAATCACTTTTTCTAGGTTTTCAACCAAGAACACAATTAATAACAAGAATTGTAAAGAGTAGAGAGTTTAGAGATACGACACAGTGATTTATCCTGGTTCACTTTCATCCACTTGAAAGCTACTCCAGTCCCCTCTTCAACCAAGAGAGATTCTTCACTATGAGGAATTAGAGTTTCTCAAATTACAAGTAAATGCCTCACAAGACTCCCTTCTTGCTAGCCTACAAGAGATACCACACCCTTGCCTTGTAACCCTATTGATATCTAATCTAACCTCTTCTCTTGCTTGCCGATACCCCACAACAAGACTTCCAATGCTTTGAGATTCTTCAAAGGCTTCCAATTGCTTGTTAACACAACAAGGCTTCCAAGTGCTTGATGATATGTCACACCAAGGCTTCCAATATAACTTTGCTTGATTCACAACCAAGACTTCCAATTGTTGTATATAGCTTGCCTCTTGCAAAGATTACAACTCAAATGAAAACAAAAATAACAATCCTATGAATCTCTTTCAAAAGCTATGAAAATATCAACATGAGAGTTTCAAGGTTCTTGATCAAAGAATGTAAAAGTTAAAGCTTTGATCTTAAGAGAGTGAGAGAGAATAGAGTGGCTTTGATTCTTTTTAAAATTGATTATCAAAATGATGGATTATGATCACAAAGGTTAGGAATAGGTTTATATAGAATACCCAAAAGTTAGGAATGGTTAGAAATACTTTTGAGAAGTGAAAAACTCATTTAAAAACAGTAACAGCTCGTGTTACTCGAGTAGCCAAGTCCTTACTCGAGTAACCAGTGTAATCAGTGTTCACTACTCGAGTAATCTAAGTTACTACTCGAGTATTTACGGAAGGCTTCAAAATTCTACTCGAGTAATCAGAGCCTTAATCGAGTATTTGCGCAAGACTGCAAAATTCTACTCGAGTAAACAAGTGGCTAATCGAGTAGACAGATCAAAAAACACTTAAAAACTTGTTTTCTCAACATCTAAACCTTTTCTTTCAAACCTTTAAGCCACCTATTGATTTTAGGCAAAGTGAATACTCAAAATATGATATAATCATGCAATCAAAAGAGATTCACTACCCTCTAAGAGACTCTACCCAAACTCATAAACTAAGAGACTTGAGAGGCAATATAAAACATAAACTACCAAACTAAGTCTTCATGAGTTTGCTCCCTCTTCATCACTTGATGTTTGTTGTTGCTTGTTGAGCTTGATCTTGATCAACACATTTGTAGCTTGTTCAAAACCTTTTGGCATTTATCAAAACATTCTTCATGGATCTTACAATCGCCCCCTTTTTGAAAATGACAAACATGTTTTGAAAGTATGAAGTTGTTGATGCTTGAACCATTTGATCACTTGGTAAGACTCTTGCTCTCCTCAATAAATGCTTTTAACATTTGAAATCCAATTGAGATAAAAGCTTGATTCTCCCCCTATCTTCAACAACTTTGCTCAACCTACATAAAAACAACAAAACAAACCTTTCTCCAAAACAAATATACCATTTCTCCACAAAATAGTCAAAACATACTATTTCTCCCCCTTTGGCATTATCAAAAAGAAATATATACCAATTGAAATATAAAGTACTAAGCCAAAATAGAGAGATTAATGAGATATAACAACCAAAGCATGATAATCATCTAATGATTACTCAATGATATCAATTATATCAAATTGTATACCAATAGCATGATACCAATTGTAAAACAATTGTAAGAATTTGATACCAATAGTATTTTCTCAATAGTATAAACAATATCACATTATAAGAAATAATACCAATTGTAACTAAACAAATACCAATTGTATAATATCAATTGAGAATAGTACCAATTGAGAGAATTATGAGTAATATCTAACAAGAAGATCATTACATCACCCTTATCCAGGCACTTTGTCCACTTTGACCTCAACCGAAGGATAAAAACTCTCAGCTCGGCTCAAGACTCAAACAGTCTTACCGAGCTAGGGGGCTTATGTGGTGGACCAACCCTCGGTCCTACCCTTACAGTAGCTAGCCGACCAGAATAATCTATTCTACAGACTGCGCCTACTCAAGCCGAGCATTTATTCAAGGACTCACCCTAGCGGGCTTGGATCGACCACAGGGACTTTACCCCTTAAGAGTCCGAGCTAGGGGCGCGTGAATCTAACTTGCCACAGGGATAAAGCCCACTAATACAGGATAAGGATGAATGACTCATCCCCTATCCTAAAAGGGCCACGTCAGTTGCCTTGCTGGACCTCCGTACAGGCCCATAAGGTACAATGTCACCCCTATAAATAGTTGTCACCAACAAGGGGATCAGGTACGTTGTCTAACTCCCTAATTGCACAATCGCACATACCAGTGATTAGGGAAACCCTAGTTATCCCAACTGGATATCTAGAATATCAAAGGAAATCACACAGTAATATCAGATCACGCTCTAGCTGTCAGGTCTCTTAATATCTTTGAGTTAGTGATAGATCTTAGACACTACATGAGGAAATGACCACATTAATTTTTTTTTTTAAAAAGGACCAAAATAAGCAAAAAAAAAAGATCAAGTACCAAAATGAATCTTGAAAATTAGATATTTAAATAACCAAAAATATAATTACACCTTTTTTACATATATATATATATATATATATATATCCATATTTGAATATAAAAATATATATTTATATTTATTTTTTTTCCATAACAACATAATATATTTAAGAATAAAAAATAGAAATATACATTTATGAATATTATTTACTCTTTTAAAATAAGAATATTATTAATATTTATTATTATTGTTATTACTATTGCTTATTTAGTTATAATAATTATTATTAATTGCTTCATCCATTTCAATTTATCTGTACTTTTAGCATTTTCCTCTTGTTCCAAATTATTTGTCGCTTTAGGAATTTGACAGTGCATTAATTAATTTTTTCCAACTTTAACCTTGCTTTTAAATATTTTTAAATATCTTAAATGTGTGATAATTAATGTAGTGTGAGGATAATATTTTAAAGTTGCCTTATTCTTTTCTTGAAAATTGAAATATTAAATGATTTTCTTAATCCATATGTAATTATTATAGTGACGGATAGATTAGAATGGAGGGATGATGTATTAGGATGATGTAGAGTAAAAGGGAAAACAAATGGGTCTCACCTAATCTCTTATTTTACATATTCAACTTAAGAATATTCACCAGATTTTGAAAATTAATGGAGTCTTATAAAAATTTAGATGTTAAGACTTTTCACTAAACTCTCTCAAAACTTTGCTATAGATGACCTATAATAATGACCAGATTTACATAGAAAATTAAAGCATTTGTGAAAATAATAATATACTCCCTCCGGTCTTATTTTTAGGAATAAAAAACTAATTTCACAGGTATTAAGAAAGTTAGTTGAGTGCATTTAATTTTCTCAAATTCATAGAAAAATTGACTACTTTAGGAAACTTGTATTGGGAATGAAATAAAATTAGATGTTACAACCAATTTGTAGGGATATTTTAAGAATGGTTGTATTGAGAATAGAAAGTTTGTTAATTTTTGCTTATATTTAAGACAATTAATGTGATGTATTTTTTCTTGTAAATGAGACTAGAGGGAGTACATCAATTACATCAATTTTTAAAATGTTTATATATATATATATAGTAATTGGTTAGATTAGTCCCTGACTTTGTAAGCGTCGGTCGAGTTTGGTCCCTGATTTTATCGAAATAGCAATTTATTAGTCCCAGAGATAGGAAAACGCCAATTAAGTTAGTCCCTGTCATAACTATCGTAAGGATGTATTTGATTTAAAATGGGATAAAGACAGGGACGTATGTGAATTAAAATGCTATCTCAGGGACTAAAATGCTATTTCGATAAAGTCAGGGACTACTTGACCGATGCCTAGAAAGTCAGGGACCAATCTGATCAATTACTCTCTCTCTTTCTCTCTCTATATATATATGTATACGTATATATATCCATATTTCAATATAAATATATGTATATATTGATTTTTTTCCATAGTAATATAATGTATTTAAGAATAAAATATGAAAAATATATATTTAATAGTATTATTTATATTTTTTAAAAAAATATTATTAATATTAATATTAATTTTGTTATTATTACTTATTTAGTTATATTAATTATAATTCTTATTTATTTATTTATTATCAAGATGATGTAAAGTAAAAAGAGAGAAAAGATAAAAAAAAATGGACAACGTAGTTTTTAAGTTTTTTTTTGTCTCCTAGGTATCCACAGAGTTTTAAGTTGAGTCTTTTATTTTATATATAAAATTTAAGACTCTCCACCGAATTTTGAGGAATAGCATAATCTTATAAAAAATCCGATGTTAAAACTCTCTAATAAATTTTATCAAAACTCTGTTGTAGATATTTATCATTATTTATGTAAATTTATGCAATATAAATTTCTTAACCCATGTCCTAAAAATTCAAAAACAAGTAGCAGCAGTATGTTACTACAACGATCTAATCCCGTGTTCATTTTCCAAAATGAATTTCGAGATTAGTTCACATGTTGCTACCTACCGCTTACCTTATTTGCAACTCTTATCAGATTCACTCATTCTGCCGTTCACTTTCTCTTGTTTTTATATATCTATTTGTTTTGTTCCTCTGCTTCAATTAAATTTGAACCTAAGAAACACCCCACATACATCATACACCTACTAATGTCGTCTACTTAACCCACCAACCGCAAGCGACGCCGCGGCTCCTCCATCCCTCACTACCCGCCACCACTATCATCCCTCCCCGCGATCTCGCCGTAGAAGTCCTCTCTCGTCTTCCTGTGAAATCACTTCTTTGATTCATCTGCATATCCAAGCCCTTCAATTCCCTCATTTCAATCCCCGATTTCGTAAAACACTGCACTCGTCGTTCATCCACTAATCAATCCCTTCTAAATCTCCGCTTATCTACAACAAACGGGGAGGACGATTTTCCATTTTGTTTAACTGTCCCTCTCCCATCCCAACTCGTCCTTTCATCATCATTACCACCATCACCACCACCACCACTTTCCCTTTATATTACATCTTTCAAGTTGCGTCCTCATGCCAAAGTCATCGGTTCTTGCAACGGTATTATTTGCTGGATTGATTCTAATGAATCTGATACCTATCTCCACTTTTTGAACCCCTTCACTAGATCGAGTTGTAGATCCCGATGTTTTCGCCACCCTCCCTCTCAATCGCGTTTCAATATGTACAGCTTCGGACATGATCATGTTAGTGATACTTATAAGGCTGTTGTTATAAACTGTGACCCTCTGTTGGAAGAGGCGGTGTTGGTTAAGGTTTACAATGTAGGATCTCCGAGACCTTGGAGGAAGGTGCCGAGTTTTTCGTTTGTTCTTGGGAGGTCAGAGTATTTCCTCCAAACTTTTGGCGTGTTCGTGAGCAACACCCTTAATTGTTTGTGGGTTCGACGTGGATGTGATGTTGATTCTTGGGTGGTTTTATCTGTTGACATTGGGAAGGAGATGTGCCGGGAGGTTTTTTTGCCTGATGCTGTCTTTATAAATTCGTATAGTTTTCCTCAATTGGCGGTCCTTGGGGGTTGCCTTTGCATCGCTTATGACATGAATTTCGCTTAGTTTTTCGTGTGGCAAATGAAAGAGTACGGAGATTCAAAGTCTTGGGCTAAGTTGCTCAACATGTCTTATGGAGAAGTTGGGGTTGTTTTACATTTTAATGGTTATCCTAGACCATTCCTGATGCTGCAGAATGGTGAAGTGTTGTTGCAACATGGCAGAAATAGTGGTAGATTTGTGTTGTACAACCCAAGAGACAACTCATTCAAATGTTTTAGAGTTCCAATCGGTACTACATCGATTGAATGTATGACTCACATCGAGAGCCTAACATCACCCTGCCTAGCTCATCGTCATTTAAGATTTGGAGGTTTGTCTTGCCTTTATAGAACTTGTTAACATTGGTTTATTTATTTTTATGCTTGCCACTGTATTAGGCCTTTGGTTTTAAGTCTTATAATTGCCATTTTCTCTTAAAAAAGCAAAACAATAAAAACAATTTACAATTGGGTGTTATAATAATAATTCATTGTTTTGGTTGCACTTTCACTAGAAAATGGCAATTGTAAGACTTAAAACCAAAGGCATGATACAGTGGCAAGCATAAAAATAAATACACCAATGTTAACAAGTTCTATAAAGGCAAGACAAACCTCCAAATCTTAAATGACGACGAGCTGGGCAGGGTGATGCCAGGCTCTCGATGTGAAACATACTTTCAATCGATGTAGTACCGATTGGAACTCTGAAACATTTGAATGAGTTGGCTCTTGGGTTATACAACACAAATCTACCAATATTTCTGCCAAGTTGCAATGACATTTCACCATTCTGCAACATGAGGAATGGTCTAGGATAACCATTAAAATGTAAAACAACCCCAACTTCTCCATAAGACATGTTCAGCAACTTAGCCCAAGACTTTGAATCTCAATACTCTTTCATTTGCCACACGAAAAACTAAGCGTAATTTATGTCATAAGCGACACAAAGGCAACCCCCAAGGACCGCCAATTGAGGAAAACTATACAAATGTATAAAGACAGCATCAGGCAGGAAAACCTCCCTGCACATCTCCTTCCCAATGTCAACCGATAAAACCACCCAAGAATTAGCATCACATCCACGTCGAACCCACAGCCAATTAAGGGTGTTGCTCACGAACACGACAAAAGTTTGGCGGAAATACTCTAACCGCCCAGGAACAAACGAAAAACTCGACACCTTCCTCCAAAGTCTCGGAGATCCTACATTGTAAACCTTAACCAACACCGCGTCTTCCGACAGAGGGTCATAGTTTATAGCAGCAGCCTTATAAGTATCACTAACATGATCATGTCCGAAGTCGTACTTATTGAAACGCGATTGAGAGGGAGGGTGGCGAAAACATCGGGATCTACAACTCGATCTAGTGAAGGGGTTCAAAAAGTGGAGATAGGTATCAGATTCATTAGAATCAATCCAGCAAATAATACCGTTGCAATAATCGATGACTTTGGCATGAGGACGCAACTTGAAAGATGTAATATGAAGGGGAAGTGGTGGTGGTGGTGGTGATGATAGTGGTAATTATGATGAAAGGTCGAGTTGGGATGGGAGAAGGACAGTTAAACGAAATGGAAAATAGTCCTCCCCGTTTGTCACTAATTAGCGGAGATTGGAAGGGATGAATCAGTGGATGAACGGCGAGTGTGGTGTTTTACGAAATCGGTTCTTGAATGATGGAATTGAAGGGCTTGGATTCGCAGAAAAATCGAGAGAGGACTTCTATGGTGAGATTGTCTGGGAGAGATGATAGTTGTTAGACTACCGTCAAGTATATCGGGTCACAAGTAATAAAGAGTAAGTAAATTTTTCTTTCTATTCTCTTCCTTTTCATTTATTTTTTTACTTTAATTTTTTTTACTTGGAAGAGAAATAGAACTCATAACACTTTTCACCAATTTTTCTTTTCTTGAGTCATTCCTCTCAATTGCTCATTCAAAATTCCCAAGGTACTCACCAGAATAATACAACCAATGCAGGGTACTAAAGGAAAAATCATAATATCTCAATAAGGCTCAAAAGTATTTCTTTTATTTGTCACATAAAACTATTGTGTTGTGTCAGAACACCTTGATATATTCTGGGTTGTATTCTTTTACACTTTTACTAATTCTTCACGCTTTGAGCTATGAAATATTAATTGACCAAGGCTTTTCCTAGTCACTCTAAGCAATTTTTTTTGAATAGGAGTCTCATGTTTGATACCTGGCCTCTGTTATATGATTTTCATTATTTTGAGAAAAAAGAAAAAAGTGAAAATTTTAAATTGAAAGTTGTAAATTAGTTAGTTGTAATTCAACAGTTGGTTTCAGACAGAGCTCTTGACTGAAAATTTCTATCTGTTTGTCTTATTAGCCTTTTGTGGAAAGCTTGTCCAGTTGTCCCAAACATGGTGTACACAATCCTTTTAAGGCACCAAAGAGGTATGTGCAGATTGTCTTCCTTATTTCTTCTCCACTTTCTTTGTAGAAACATAAGAAGATTTCTTTTTCTTTGGATGGATGATTACCATATAGGTCAAATAAATAAATAAATTTGGATGGAATCCTCATCCATATAAATCTCTTTGTCGTATGTTGTAATGTGTGAGGGTAGGACTGTTTACCACGCGAGTTCTTTTGTTGAGCATGTCCTCATTGGTAAGCTATTCCTGGAGCCTTTGGCCCTTTTTTTGTGGGATAGAAAATGACACAAAAATTTAGTTTCTTTCCTTTACATGAGGCAATCTTTAGATGGTCAGTTTTCTAATTGTGAATGGGAGTGATAGTCCTTTTCAAGTGTTTTTCCATATCTTCTTACTAATTAAAGGTTGGATTACATAATGGACCAAGAAGCCAACTAGTTTTTGACACATATGGGACCCCTCACTTCTAAGAGGAGTAACTAAAATACATAGGACCCTAGTATTCTGAATTTGCCTTAGAATTTGAAAAATGATTTTTCTACTGAAATAAACCTGCATTTTTAATTAAATAATGGAAACAACTTTGTCATTGATGTATTTTGATTCCTTGGGGTACATATGAATTCTTACATTCTTATTTTTGCCATAACTATGAGGTCTATAGTAGTGTTTTGTTGAAAATCTCTTGCAGATATCTTATGTATGGAGATATATCAACTAAGGCAGCTCACATGCTATCGCTTCCTAAGGTACTTGAAACTAAAGAAAGATTTCCTTCTTCATTTCCTATCTTTTCTCATCGTTACTTATTGTGAAGCATAAATTGTCATTTGCTGTAATCCTACTTTTTTGTTCTTTAATAGGAAACTTAATATATTCCATGTCCCTCAGGTTTCAGATTTCTTTACTAGGATAATAAAACGAGTTTCTCCAAAGAGATACCAGCAAGCTTTTGGGGAATTTTACATGACTCTGAAATTTCTGGAAAAATTTTGCGGAGATCAAGTACATCAAAATCAGACATGTTGACGCTAAATGTGAGAAACCCCTAGTAGGATTATGTCATTCTTTAGTGCTAGTATGATTTCCTTAGTAATTGGTAGTTACCCTTCAGTGGTAGATATTGGTGAATTTCCTTTTGAATTCAATCATTATCTTACATGTTTTAATTAGTATGTCCAAAAATGGGGATTTCCTTATCTCTACTTGTACCTTGAGTCTTGAAAAATAATGTTTGGGTTTCCTTTGAACCTAGTATCATATGATTAAACTACATGAGATCATACATTTAATGTGCATTTAATGTTTTATCTTTACGCTGTTTTTCTATGTTAAGGTGTCATGGTGATAAACGTCCTCTTAATCCTGAGTCTACTCTCAAACCAAAGAAAAGAAGGTTATACAAGCTGAATGTGTTCCTGAAACTCCATGCCCTCATTGCCCAGAACTTATGTGGAGATCATGCCTTGGACGAGACATTTGAGCAGAGAGAATGGTTTGCAAAAAGTTACCAAATTGTACACATCTATGCACTATGTGTCATTTGCATGTCTAAATTTGTTGCATATTTTATTTGTATTTAGATCCTAATATTATTTCTTTTAATGATGTAATTGTTTTATAGAAGTAATTTTATATTGTTTGTCTTTGTTAGTGCACATGGTTATGGTTATTGAGGACTTGAGGGAATTGGATACCGAAAAATGACAATTAATGAGAATATATAGAATATTCCAACGTTAATTTAGCCAGGGTTGCTAATATATTTTTTTTAAAATTCATTTCTTATTTAGAGACGGTTTAAACCTGTGGCTAAATCACTAAAATTCGTAGCTGAATAACAGCTAGACAGCGTCAAATTCTCCTCTTTCAGTAGACGTTCAATAGCGATTTGTCAAGGAAGTGCTGTCAAATGCTCCTCGTTCAGGGGCGTTCAACAACACTTCAGAAGTGTTGTCTTTATTTGGTCATGTTTTAACTGCACGCAAATTAACAGCACTGCTCAAATGTTGTTGAAAGCATAAAAGAAATGTTGTTGATTTTCTTAGATCAAGTGTTTCCATGTATCACAAAGAACAATTGTTGGAACCTACAATCGGTGGGTGAAACAACTAGGAGACACTAGGAGAACACTTAGAAGGGGGGTTGAATAGGTGTTAGAGAAACCTTGAAAGATTTTTGCAAGAAACAAATCAAAACGATTAAAAGAAATGATTTTCTTGAAATTCTTTAGCCTTAATCGATTAATGACATGAACTAATCGATTAATGCCTCTGTTAATGGATTAATCACTTTTCAATCAAATACGAAAATCAATCAATTAACACATATGATCAGAGATAAAGCGGAATTGAATAACACCAATATTCTTATTGATTAACCTTGGTTATGAAAATGATTTTCCCCAAATCAATTTTGCACAATTAAGATTCAATTCAATCAATTATTAAAAATCACTTTTTCTAGGTTTTCAACCAAGAACACAATTAATAACAAGAATTGTAAAGAGTAGAGAGTTTAGAGATACGACACAGTGATTTATCCTGGTTCACTTTCATCCACTTGAAAGCTACTCCAGTCCCCTCTTCAACCAAGAGAGATTCTTCACTATGAGGAATTAGAGTTTCTCAAATTACAAGTAAATGCCTCACAAGACTCCCTTCTTGCTAGCCTACAAGAGATACCACACCCTTGCCTTGTAACCCTATTGATATCTAATCTAACCTCTTCTCTTGCTTTCCGATACCCCACAACAAGACTTCCAATGCTTTGAGATTCTTCAAAGGCTTCCTATTGCTTGTTAACACAACAAGGCTTCCAAGTGCTTGATGAAATGTCACACCAAGGCTTCCAATATAACTTTGCTTGATTCACAACCAAGACTTCCAATTGTTGTATATAGCTTGCCTCTTGCAAAGATTACAACTCAAATGAAAACAAAAATAACAATCCTATGAATCTCTTTCAAAAGCTATGAAAATATCAACATGAGAGATTCAAGGTTCTTGATCAAAGAATGTAAAAGTTAAAGCTTTGATCTTAAGAGAGTGAGAGAGAATAGAGTGGCTTTGATTCTTTGTAAAATTGATTATCAAAATGATGGATTATGATCACAAAGGTTAGGAATAGGTTTATATAGAATACCCAAAAGTTAGGAATGGTTAGAAATACTTTTGAGAAGTGAAAAACTCATTTAAAAACAGTAACAGCTCATGTTACTCGAGTAGCCAAGTCCTTACTCGAGTAACCAGTGTAATCAGTGTTCACTACTCGAGTAATCTAAGTTACTACTCGAGTATTTACGCAAGGCTTCAAAATTCTACTCGAGTAATCAGAGCCTTAATCGAGTATTTGCGCAAGACTTCAAAATTCTACTCGAGTAAACAAGTGGCTAATCGAGTAGACAGATCAAAAAACACTTAAAAACTTGTTTTCTCAACATCTAAACCTTTTCTTTCAAACCTTTAAGCCACCTATTGATTTTAGGCAAAGTGAATACTCAAAATATGATATAATCATGCAATCAAAAGAGATTCACTACCCTCTAAGAGACTCTACCCAAACTCATAAACTAAGAGACTTGAGAGGCAATATAAAACATAAACTACCAAACTAAGTCTTCATGAGTTTGCTCTCTCTTCATCACTTGATGTTTGTTGTTGCTTGTTGAGCTTGATCTTGATCAACACATTTGTAGCTTGTTCAAAACCTTTTGTCATTTATCAAAACATTCTTCATGGATCTTACAATCTCCCCCTTTTTGAAAATGACAAACATGTTTTGAAAGTATGAAGTTGTTGATGCTTGAACCATTTGATCACTTGGTAAGACTCTTGCTCCCCCTCAATAAATGCTTTTAACATTTGAAATCCAATTGAGATAAAAGCTTGATTCTCCCCTATCTTCAACAACTTTGCTCAACCTACATAAAAACAACAAAACAAACCTTTCTCCAAAACAAATATACCATTTCTCCACAAAATAGTCAAAACATACTATTTCTCCCCCTTTGGCATTATCAAAAAGAAATATATACCAATTGAAATATAAAATACTAAGCCAAAATAGAGAGATTAATGAGATATAACAACCAAAGCATGATAATCATCTAATGATTACTCAATGATATCAATTATACCAAATTGTATACCAATAGCATGATACCAATTGTAAAACAATTGTAAGAATTTGATACCAATAGTATTTTCTCAATAGTATAAACAATATCACATTATAAGAAATAATACCAATTGTAACTAAACAAATACCAATTGTATAATATCAATTGAGAATAGTACCAATTGAGAGAATTATGAGTAATATCTAACAAGAAGATCATTACCTCACCCTTATCCAGGCACTTTGCCCACTTTGACCTCAACCGAAGGATAAAAACTCTCAGCTCGGCTCAAGACTCAAACAGTCTTACCGAGCTAGGGGGCTTATGTGGTGGACCAACCCTCGGTCCTACCCTTACAGTAGCTAGCCGACCAGAATAATCTATTCTACAGACTGCGCCTACTCAAGCCGAGCATTTATTCAAGGACTCACCCTAGCGGGCTTGGATCGACCACATGGACTTTACCCCTTAAGAGTCCGAGCTAGGGGCGCGTGAATCTAACTTGCCACAGGGATAAAGCCCACTAATACAGGATAAGGATGAATGACTCATCCCCTATCCTAAAAGGGCCACGTCAGCTGCCTTGCTGGACCTCCGTACATGCCCATAAGGTACAATGCCACCCCTATAAATAGCTGTCTCCAACAAGGGGATCGGGTACGTTCTCTAACTCCCTAATTGCACAATCGCACACACCAGTGATTAGGGAAACCCTAGTTATCCCAACTGGATATCTAGAATATCAAAGGAAATCACACAGTAATATCAGATCACGCTCTAGCTGTCAGGTCTCTTAATATCTTTGAGTTAGTGATAGATCTTAGACACTACATGAGGAAATGACCACATTAATTTTTTTTTAAAAAGGACCAAAATAAGCAAAAAAAAAAAAAGATCAAGTACCAAAATGAATCTTGAAAATAAGATATTAAATAACCAAAAATATAATTACACCTTTTTTACATATATATATATATCCATATTTGAATATAAAAATATATATTTATATTTATTTTTTTTCCATAACAACATAATATATTTAAGAATAAAAAATAGAAATATACATTTATGAATATTATTTACTCTTTTAAAATAAGAATATTATTAATATTTATTATTATTGTTATTACTATTGCTTATTTAGTTATAATAATTATTATTAATTGCTTCATCCATTTCAATTTATCTGTAATTTTAGCATTTTCCTCTTGTTCCAAATTATTTGTCGCTTTAGGAATTTGACAGTGCATTAATTAATTTTTTCCAACTTTAACCTTGCTTTTAAATATTTTTAAATATCTTAAATGTGTGATAATTAATGTAGTGTGAGGATAATATTTTAAAGTTGCCTTATTCTTTTCTTGAAAATTGAAATATTAAATGATTTTCTTAATCCATATGTAATTATTATAGTGACGGATAGATTAGAATGGAGGGATGATGTATTAGGATGATGTAGAGTAAAAGGGAAAACAAATGGGTCTCACCTAATCTCTTATTTTACATATTCAACTTAAGAATATTCACCAGATTTTGAAAATTATTGGAGTCTTATAAAAATTTAGATGTTAAGACTTTTCACTAAACTCTCTCAAAACTTTGCTATAGATGACCTATAATAATGACCAGATTTACATAGAAAATTAAAGCATTTGTGAAAATAATAATATACTCCCTCCGGTCTTATTTTTAGGCAAAAGAAACTAATTTCACAGGTATTAAGAAAGTTAGTTGAGTGCATTTAATTTTCTCTAATTCATAGAAAAATTGACTACTTTAGGAAACTTGTATTGGGAATGAAATAAAATTAGATGTTACAACCAATTTGTAGGGATATTTTAAGAATGGTTGTATTGAGAATAGAAAGTTTGTTAATTTTTGCTTATATTTAAGACAATTAATGTGATGTATTTTTTTCTTGTAAATGAGACTAGAGGGAGTACATCAATTACATCAATTTTTAAAATGTTAGTAATTAGTTAGATTAGTCCCTGACTTTGTAAGCGTCGGTCGAGTTTGGTCCCTGATTTTATCGAAATAGCAATTTATTAGTCCCAGAGATAGGAAAACGCCAATCAAGTTAGTCCCTGTCATCACTATCGTAAGGATGTATTTGATTTAAAATGGGATAAAGACAGGGACGTATGTGAATTAAAATGCTATCTCAGGGACTAAAATGCTATTTCGATAAAGTCAGGGACTACTTGACCGATGCCTAGAAAGTCAGGGACCAATCTGATCAATTACTCTTTCTCTTTCTCTCTCTATATATATATATATATATGTATACGTATATATATCCATATTTCAATATAAATATATGTATATATTGATTTTTTTCCATAGTAATATAATGTATTTAAGAATAAAATATGAAAAATATATATTTAATAGTATTATTTATATTTTTTAAAAAAATATTATTAATATTAATATTAATTTTGTTGTTATTACTTATTTAGTTATATTAATTATAATTCTTATTTATTTATTTATTATCAAGATGATGTAAAGTAAAAAGAGAGAAAAGATAAAAAAAAAATGGACAACGTAGTTTTTAAGTTTTTTTTTGTCTCCTAGGTATCCACAGAGTTTTAAGTTGAGTCTTTTATTTTATATATACAATTTAAGACTCTCCACCGAATTTTGAGGAATAGCATAATCTTATAAAAAATCCGATGTTAAAACTCTCTAATAAATTTTATCAAAATTCTGTTGTAGATATTTATCATTATTTATGTAAATTTATGCAATATAAATTTCTTAACCCATGTCCTAAAAATTCAAAAACAAGTAGCAGCAGTATGTTACTACAACGAACTAATCCCGTGTTCATTTTCCAAAATGAATTTCGAGATTAGTTCACATGTTGCTACCTACCGCTTACCTTATTTGAAACTCTTATCAGATTCACTCATTCTGCCGTTCACTTTCTCTTGTTTTTATATATCTATTTGTTTTGTTCCTCTGCTTCAATTAAATTTGAACCCAAGAAACACCCCACATACATCATACACCTACTGATGTCGTCTACTTAACCCACCAACCGCAAGCGACGCCGCAGCTCCTCCATCCCTGACTACCCGCCACCACTATCATCCCTCCCCGCGATCTCGCCGTAGAAGTCCTCTCTCATCTTCCTGTGAAATCACTTCTTTGATTCATCTGCATATCCAAGCCCTTCAATTCCCTCATTTCAATCCCCGATTTCGTAAAACACTGCACTCGTCGTTCATCCACTAATCAATCCCTTCTCAATCTCCGCTTATCTACAACAAACGGGGAGGACGATTTTCCATTTCGTTTAACTGTCCCTCTCCCATCCCAACTCGTCCTTTCATCATCATTACCACCATCACCACCACCACCACCACTTTCCCTTTATATTACATCTTTCAAGTTGCGTCTTCATGCCAAAGTCATCGGTTCTTGCAACGGTATTATTTGCTGGATTGATTCTAATGAATCTGATACCTATCTCCACTTTTTGAACCCCTTCACTAGATCGAGTTGTAGATCCCGATGTTTTCTCCACCCTCCCTCTCAATCGCGTTTCAATATGTACAGCTTCGGACATGATCATGTTAGTGATACTTATAAGGCTGTTGTTATAAACTGTGACCCTCTGTTGGAAGAGGCGGTGTTGGTTAAGGTTTACAATGTAGGATCTCCGAGACCTTGGAGGAAGGTGCCGAGTTTTTTGTTTGTTCTTGGGAGGTCAGAGTATTTCCTCCAAACTTGTGGCGTGTTCGTGAGCAACACCCTTAATTGGTTGTGGGTTCGACGTGGATGTGATGTTGATTCTTGGGTGGTTTTATCTGTTGACATTGGGAAGGAGATGTGCCGGGAGGTTTTTTTGCCTGATGCTATCTTTATAAATTCGTACAGTTTTTCTCAATTGGCGGTCCTTGGGGGTTGCCTTTGCATCGCTTATGACATGAATTTCGCTTAGTTTTTCGTGTGGCAAATGAAAGAGTACGGAGATTCAAAGTCTTGGGCTAAGTTGCTCAACATGTCTTATGGAGAAGTTGGGGTTGTTTTACATTTTAATGGTTATCCTAGACCATTCCTGATGCTGCAGAATGGTGAAGTGTTGTCGCAACATGGCAGAAATAGTGGTAGATTTGTGTTGTACAACCCAAGAGACAACTCATTCAAATGTTTTAGAGTTCCAATCGGTACTACATCGATTGAATGTATGACTCACATCGAGAGCCTAACATCACCCTGCCTAGCTCATCGTCATTTAAGATTTGGAGGTTTGTCTTGCCTTTATAGAACTTGTTAACATTGGTTTATTTATTTTTATGCTTGCCACTGTATTAGGCCTTTGGTTTTAAGTCTTATAATTGCCATTTTCTCTTAAAAAAGCAAAACAATAAAAACAATTTACAATTGGGTGTTATAATAATAATTCATTGTTTTGGTTGCACTTTCACTAGAAAATGGCAATTGTAAGACTTAAAACCAAAGGCATGATACAGTGGCAAGCATAAAAATAAATACACCAATGTTAACAAGTTCTATAAAGGCAAGACAAACCTCCAAATCTTAAATGACGACGAGCTGGGCAGGGTGATGCCAGGCTCTCGATGTGAATCATACTTTCAATCGATGTAGTACCGATTGGAACTCTGAAACATTTGAATGAGTTGGCTCTTGGGTTACACAACACAAATCTACCAATATTTCTGCCAAGTTGCAATGACACTTCACCATTCTGCAACATGAGGAATGGTCTAGGATAACCATTAAAATGTAAAACAACCCCAACTTCTCCATAAGACATGTTCAGCAACTTAGCCGAAGACTTTGAATCTCAATACTCTTTCATTTGCCACACGAAAAACTAAGCGTAATTTATGTCATAAGCGACACAAAGGCAACCCCCAAGGACCGCCAATTGAGGAAAACTATACAAATGTATAAAGACAACATCAGGCAGGAAAACCTCCCTGCACATCTCCTTCCCAATGTCAACCGATAAAACCACCCAAGAATTAGCATCACATCCACGTCGAACCCACAGCCAATTAAGGGTGTTGCTCACGAACACGACAAAAGTTTGGCGGAAATACTCTAACCTCCCAGGAACAAACGAAAAACTCGACACCTTCCTCCAAAGTCTCGGAGATCCTACATTGTAAACCTTAACCAACACCGCGTCTTCCGACAGAGGGTCATAGTTTATAGCAGCAGCCTTATAAGTATCACTAACATGATCATGTCCGAAGTCGTACTTATTGAAACGCGATTGAGAGGGAGGGTGGCGAAAACATCGGGATCTACAACTCGATCTAGTGAAGGGGTTCAAAAAGTGGAGATAGGTATCAGATTCATTAGAATCAATCCAGCAAATAATACCGTTGCAATAATCGATGACTTTGGCATGAGGACGCAACTTGAAAGATGTAATATGAAGGGGAAGTGGTGGTGGTGGTGGTGATGATAGTGGTAATTATGATGAAAGGTCGAGTTGGGATGGGAGAGGGACAGTTAAACAAAATGGAAAATAGTCCTCCCCGTTTGTCACTAATTAGCGGAGATTGGAAGGGATGAATCAGTGGATGAACGGCGAGTGTGGTGTTTTACGAAATCGGTTCTTGAATGATGGAATTGAAGGGCTTGGATTCGCAGAAAAATCGAGAGAGGACTTCTATGGTGAGATTGTCTGGGAGAGATGATAGTTGTTAGACTACCGTCAAGTATATCGGGTCACAAGTAATAAAGAGTAAGTAAATTTTTCTTTCTATTCTCTTCCTTTTCATTTATTTTTTTACTTTAATTTTTTTTACTTGGAAGAGAAATAGAACTCATAACACTTTTCACCAATTTTTCTTTTCTTGAGTCATTCCTCTCAATTGCTCATTCAAAATTCCCAAGGTACTCACCAGAATAATACAATCAATGCAGGGTACTAAAGGAAAAATCATAATATCTCAATGAGGCTCAAAAGTATTTCTTTTATTTGTCGCATAAAACTATTGTGTTGTGTCAGAACACCTTGATATATTCTGGGTTGTATTCTTTTACACTTTTACTAATTCTTCACGCTTTGAGCTATGATATATTAATTGACCAAGGCTTTTCCTAGTCACTCTAAGCAATTTTTTTTTGAATAGGAGTCTCATGTTTGATACCTGGCCTCTGTTATATGATTTTCATTATTTTGAGAAAAAAGAAAAAAGTGAAAATTTTAAATTGAAAGTTGTAAATTAGTTAGTTGTAATTCAACAGTTGGTTTAAGACAGAGCTCTTGACTGAAAATTTCTATCTGTTTGTCTTATTAGCCTTTTGTGGAAAGCTTGTCCAGTTGTCCCAAACATGGTGTACACAATCCTTTTAAGGCACCAAAGAGGTATGTGCAGATTGTCTTCCTTATTTCTTCTCCACTTTCTTTGTAGAAACATATGAAGATTTCTTTTTCTTTGGATGGATGATTACCATATAGATCAAATAAATAAATAAATTTGGATGGAATCCTCATCCATATAAATCTCTTTGTCGTATGTTGTAATGTGTGAGGGTAGGACTGTTTACCACGCGAGTTCTTTTGTTGAGCATGTCCTCATTGGTAAGCTATTCCTGGAGCCTTTGGCCCTTTTTTTGTGGGATAGAAATTGACACAAAAATTTAGTTTCTTTCCTTTACATGAGGCAATCTTTAGATGGTCAGTTTTCTAATTGTGAATGGGAGTGATAGTCCTTTTAAAGTGTTTTTCCATATCTTCTTACTAATTAAAGGTTGGATTACATAATGGACCAAGAAGCCAACTAGTTTTTGACACATATGGGACCCCTCACTTCTAAGAGGAGTAACTAAAATACATAGGACCCTAGTATTCTGAATTTGCCTTAGAATTTGAAAAATGATTTTTCTACTGAAATAAACCTGCATTTTTAATTAAATAATGGAAACAACTTTGTCATTGATGTATTTTGATTCCTTGGGGTACATATGAATTCTTACATTCTTATTTTTGCCATAACTATGAGGTCTAAAGTAGTGTTTTGTTGAAAATCTCTTGCAGATATCTTATGTATGGAGATATATCAACTAAGGCAGCTCACATGCTATCGCTTCCTAAGGTACTCGAAACTAAAGAAAGATTTCCTTCTTCATTTCCTATCTTTTCTCATCGTTACTTATTGTGAAGCATAAATTGTCATTTGCTGTAATCCTACTTTTTTGTTCTTTAATAGGAAACTTAATATATTCCATGTCCCTCAGGTTTCAGATTTCTTTACTAGGATAATACAACGAGTTTCTCCAAAGAGTTACCAGCAGGCTTTTGGGGAATTTTACATGACTCTGAAATTTCTGGAAAAATTTTGCGGAGATCAAGTACATCAAAATCAGACATGTTGACGCTAAATGTGAGAAACCCCTAGTAGGATTATGTCATTCTTTAGTGCTAGTATGATTTCCTTAGTAATTGGTAGTTACCCTTCAGTGGTAGATATTGGTGAATTTCCTTTTGAATTCAATCATTATCTTACATGTTTTAATTAGTATGTCCAAAAATGGGGATTTCCTTATCTCTACTTGTACCTTGAGTCTTGAAAAATAATGTTTGGGTTTCCTTTGAACCTAGTATCATATGATTAAACTACATGAGATCATACATTTAATGTGCATTTAATGTGCATTTAATGTTTTATCTTTACGCTGTTTTTCTATGTTAAGGTGTCATGGTGATAAACGTCCTCTTAATCCTGAGTCTACTCTCAAACCAAAGAAAAGAAGGTTATACAAGCTGAATGTGTTCCTGAAACTCCATGCCCTCATTGCCCAGAACTTATGTGGAGATCATGCCTTGGACGAGACATCTGAGCAGAGAGAATGGTTTGCAAAAAGTTACCAAATTGTACACATCAATGCACTATGTGTCATTTGCATGTCTAAATTTGTTGCATATTTTATTTGTATTTAGATCCTAATATTATTTCTTTTAATGATGTAATTGTTTTATAGAAGTAATTTTATATTGTTTGTCTTTGTCAGTGCACATGGTTATGGTTATTGAGGACTTGAGGGAATTGGATACCGAAAAATGACAATTAATGAGAATATATAGAATATTCCAACGTTAATTTAGCCAGGGTTGTAGTTGTGGCTAATATATTTTTTTTAAAATTCATTTCTTATTTAGAGATGGTTTAAACCTGTGGCTAAATCACTAAAATTCGTAGCTGAATAACAGCTAGACAGCGTCAAATGCTCCTCTTTCAGTAGACGTTCAATAGCGATTTGTCAAGGAAGTGCTGTCAAATGCTCCTCGTTCAGGGGTGTTCAACAACACTTCAGAAGTGCTGTCTTTCTTTGGTCATGTTTTAACTGCACGCAAATTAACAGCACTGCTGAAATGCTGTTGAAAGCCTAAAAGAAATGCTGTTGATTTTCTTAGATCAAGTGTTTCCATGTATCACAAAGAACGATTGTTGGAACCTACAATCGGTGGGTGAAAGAACTAGGAGACACTAGGAGAACACCTAGAAGGGGGGTTGAATAGGTGTTAGAGAAACCTTGAAAGATTTTCGCAAGAAACAAATCAAAACGATTAAAAGAAATGATTTTCTTGAAATTCTTTAGCCTTAATCGATTAATGACATGAACTAATCGATTAATGCCTCTGTTAATGGATTAATCACTTTTCAATCAAATACGAAAATCAATCAATTAACACATATGATCAGAGATAAAGCGGAATTGAGTAACACCAATATTCTTATTGATTAACCTAGGTTATGAAAATGATTTTCCCCAAATCAATTTTGCACAATTAAGATTCAATTCAATCAATTATGAAAAATCACTTTTTCTAGGTTTTCAACCAAGAACACAATTAATAACAAGAATTGTAAAGAGTAGAGAGTTTAGAGATACGACACAGTGATTTATCCTGGTTCACTTTCATCCACTTGAAAGCTACTCCAGTCCCCTCTTCAACCAAGAGAGATTCTTCACTATGAGGAATTAGAGTTTCTCAAATTACAAGTAAATGCCTCACAAGACTTTCTTTCTTGCTAGCCTACAAGAGATACCACACCCTTGCTTTGTAACCCTATTGATATCTAATCTAACCTCTTCTCTTGCTTGCCGATACCCCACAACAAGACTTCCAATGCTTGCTTCACTACAAGACTTCCAATTGCTTGTTAACACAACAAGGCTTCCAAGTGCTTGATGAAATGCCACATCAAGGCTTCAAATATAACTTTCCTTGATTCACAACCAAGACTTCCAATTGTTGTAAATAGCTCATTTAAAAACTTTTGAGAAGTGAAAAACTCATTTAAAAACAGTAACAGCTCGTGTTACTCGAGTAGCCAAGTCCTTACTCGAGTAACCAGTGTAATCAGTGTTCACTACTCGAGTAATCTAAGTTACTACTCGAGTATTTACGCAAGGCTTCAAAATTCTACTCGAGTAATTAGAGCCTTAATCAAGTATTTGCGCAAGACTGCAAAATTCTACTCGAGTAAACAAGTGGCTAATCGAGTAGACAGATCAAAAAACACTTAAAAACTTGTTTTCTCAACATCTAAACCTTTTCTTTCAAACCTTTAAGCCACCTATTGATTTTAGGCAAAGTGAATACTCAAAATATGATATAATCATGCAATCAAAAGAGATTCACTATCCTCTAAGAGACTCTACCCAAACTCATAAACTAAGCGACTTGAGAGGCGATATAAAACATAAACTACCAAACTAAGTCTTCATGAGTTTGCTCTCTCTTCATCACTTGATGTTTGTTGTTTCTTGTTGAGCTTGATCTTGATCAACACATTTGTAGCTTGTTCAAAACCTTTTGGCATTTATCAAAACATTCTTCATGGATCTTACAATCACAAAGTCTTAGGTCAAGAATAATCATTTACCGTTACACCAAGACACAAACCAACACAAAAATATGGGGAAACATTTCAAGTCTAAAAAAAAACTATTTTTATTTTGTCTCCTCCCCCCAACTTAGAGGTTGGCTTGTCCTCAAGTAAACAAATCTAGCCTAAACTACAAAAAAAAAATTAAAAACTAGAAAGGGTCCAGAATCACTTCCCTATCACATCTGTTTCACAATTACCACCAAGGGAGGTTGATGTTCCCTCAAACTTATGTACCTGCAGGTCAAAGGACTAGGTGCATGCCTGTCACATTAGCACCTCTCAGGGGGATATCATCAATTCCACTCGCTACAATGTATAATACATATATAACATATGCAATAATTAAGCAAAATTAGAAAAATCATAATGTTTACATCTACGAATAAAGAAAAGAAAAACCTTAGAAATGAACTGTTCTTACATCATAATGTTTACATCAAAGAGAAAAATAAAATAACAAAGTCTGATAGAAAAGAGGTCTGAAATACATGGTCCCAAATACAATATCTAGAAAATCAGAAATACTCATCAATCACTTTAACCCAATCTACGCAATGGTTCTGCTGCAAACACTCTCTAACCTCCTCAATCTCTCTCACAACTATTACCTGTCTACCCAAATTCCCTTCGGACATATAAAGCATGGAGGTCTCGGGCACAATACCTCTCTTGGTCATCTTTTTATCATAAAAATTAGAGGCTTTTGAATGTTCAAAGGTTTTACCCTTTCCTAGAAGTGCTACCTACAACTACCCTATTCCCATTAGGCATTGTGGTTCTCTCAGACAATTGATCGAACACTTGGTGGGCACTAAAAATTCAACAAAACCTAACACCCAAGGACTAATTCTCACTCCTCCAAACAAACCTAAACTAGTCCAGAGTACAATAGAGAAGAGAGATTGAGCGTTCTTACCCCTTAAACCAAGCAAAATTCGTGCTCTTTCACACCCTAGAGAGAAAAACCGAATGGAGTGGGAGAGAGGGAAAACCAACTTGCATGCACAATGTAGCACCACTAGAGAGAGAGAAACAATTAGAACTTGAAGAAATTGAGAGAAATTGAGAGATTGGGGGAAGAATTTGAGAAGAAATTGATGAATTCATGATTTGGGGTTTTAGGGATTTGGTTGGGGAAGAAGGGAAGTAGGAAAGAATGAAAATAATGGGAGAAGACCCCCCAGGCATGGCTATTAACGAGCCACGCGAGCCTAGGCGTGCCCCCACCTGCGCCTAGGCGCGCCCCCACCTGTGAGAGCCCCCAATTTTTTCCATTTTTTAGCAATTCAACCCCCCTTCTGGACCATTCGACCCCCTCCACGCCTGGGCGTAGGGTTGCCACGCCTGGGCGTGGACATCAGAGTTGCATTTTAAATTTCTCTCTCTTTTTTTTATATAATAGAAAAGGGAAACTAAAAACTCACCAAAAATCATTCACACAAAATAAAAATAATAACTACCTAAAAACTAAAGAAACTACTTCAAATATTGGGCTGCCTCCTTGTAGCGCTTGTTTAACGTCCCGAGCCTAACGTCTGTCCTTTATTCAAGGATCATGGGGCTGCCAACTACCCCCACAAGGTAGAAACCTTTCTCTCAACATCATCATCATCACCCTTTTCAACCTGAACACTCATTAATGGGGAAAAGGACTCTACAGTGAGTGGGGGGTTTTTCAAAAATTTTAATTATACTCTGCTCCCCTTCACACACAAAATTACCTCTCCCCTAGGCACAAATATTACAACTCCAGTTGTGACCAAACATGGTCTCCCAAAAATTAGAGGAATATGATCATCCTCCTCAATATCAAGCACCATAAATCAACTGGCAGAAAAAAATCATGCACCTTGACCAACACATCCTCCACCAAACCATAGGGACGGAGAATAGACTTATCATCTAACTGAAGCATAGCCTCTATAGGCTTAGCCTCCCCAATACCCAGATCATGGAATAAAGACAAAGGCATAATATTAACACTAGCTCCTATGTCACAGAGAGCCTTACCTTGATAATCCTTGCCTATGTTGAATGAAAGATTATAGCTTCTTGGGTCCTTCATTTTATTTGGCAGCTTCTTCTGAAGAATGGTGCTGCACTCCTGAGTTAGCATCACAGTCTCCTCCACTGGCATCTTCCTCTTCTTTGTAAGCAAGTCCTTCATGAACCGAGCATAACCTGACATTTGTTCAAGAACTTCAGCAAACGGAATGTTTATCTGAAGCTTCTTAAATACCTCCATGAACCTTGATAACTACTTCTTGTCTTCTTCCTTCTTATGCCTTTGAGGAAAAGGCACCTTGGTTGGTGCTAGTTGTGCTTGGGCCTTAGCCTGGTTCATAGGTGAATCGTGCTTCTTGTTCTCCTCATATGTGTCCTTGTCAATTGGCTTCTTCAACTCCCGCTTCTTTCCATCTTCAACTCCAGTACTCTTCATCTTCGGCTCCTCACATGATTTGCCTCCACGAAGAGTTATGGATTTTCGTATCTCCTTTGGATTGGTGATAGTGTCACCAGGAAAAGTTCCTGGCAGTCTGTCTGATATTTTCTTTGAAATCTGTCTCACTTGCACCTCCAAATTTCTGATGCTAGCCCTTTGGTTGGCGAAACTCGCCCTTGTCTCATCTATGAAGTGTTTGTTGCAACAGCCAATTTATCCAATGCTATCTCCCAATTTTGTTTCTGTGGCTGAGATAGATTCAGAGCCGGACTATTCCATGAAAAATTTGGGTGCTTTCTATAACCCGAATTAAAGGTGTTGGAAAATAGATTGTTCATTGGTTGACCTCTGATTTGGGTCTAACATATGATGTTTTAGAGCTTAATTTGACTCCATTTTTCTTAGTTTTGGTTTGTTTCTTAAGTATTTTAGGTAGATTTTGTTTAGTTTTTAATTAAGTTAGGTAATTTAGAATTCTTTAAACGTTTTGATCCGTTTTGGGTATGTTTAAGGTACTTTTGGAGCTTAAATGAAGAAAATAAATATGGCACATGAAAGAGGATGAAAAGACCTTGAAAATGGCGCAAGAACGGAGCGAAACGAAGCATGATCAGGTCCCTCATGCCCAGGCGCACAGATCCTCCCGCCCAGGCGCGCTCACCACGGTAAAATGACAGTGTTCGGTATTTTGGCCATAACTTGAGCTACGCTTATCCAAATGAGGCGATCTTGGTATCATTTTAAATCTAAGGAAACAATCTATAACTTTGAAAGAAATAGGCTTGCTCAAATTCGTCCATCTTTGGGGTCAAAATCAGGGCCGAAGTTGCATGTCAGACATGAGAAGGCCCAATTAGGCCAATTTCTGATCAGTTTTGAAGGATTTTGATAAGATTAGGATTTTATCTACTTATTTATGTTTTTAGGATTAGTTTAGGAGGAGATTAGAGAGCGATAATCAGTTATCATTAGAAATCAGAAATCATTGAGGGAGACTACATTCTCTGGAGAGCTTTCGGAGGAGGAATCCATTGAAGGCTGAAGATTCAGATCAAGGATTAGTGGTGATTTAGGAATGAAATACTTCTATTCTTATTTGTTCTTCTTCTCTATGATGTGTAACTAAACCCTCTTGTGTTAGGAACATGTGGATTTGATTATGTAGTTTATTTATATGAATTAATGTTTTTCCGTTCCTAAATCATGTGTTTGATTGTGTTTTATTTCCAATTCATAAATCTAGCTAATTTATGTCTTGTTTTGGATCTCTAATTCTTCAATTGAGAGATTAGGAATTAGAATAGGTCATGCCTTCAAACAATATAGTTATTCAACAAGTAGGGATACAATTGGGTAATTATATAACATGATTAATTCCCTGTTTTTAATTAATATTATTCAATAGTTTAATCTCTTAAGGAATTAAAGATTATCTAATTGAATAAGAAACGGTAATTATACAAGAGGGATCTAATAGTTACCAATTTAGGAATTCGTTCATGATTTAGGGAAAAACATTGATTTATGATAAAGAAACGAAATAATTAATGAAACTAGTTCCTAACCACCATTCATCCATAAATTTGTTGTTTTTATATATTTTCTAGCAGCAAAATACTCTTCTAATTAATTTATTTAAATCTGAATTTTAATAGATTTTACTCTTAATTATTCTTAGGTAGAAACAAGTTAAATAATTCTTGGTCCCTGTGGGAACGATATCTGGTCTTAACCGACTATATTACTATCCGATCTAGTATACTTGCTAGAGAGTGATCAAGTTTTTGGCGCCGTTGCCGGGGACTAGAATTCATTTAATTTTTTTGGCACTAAGAAATAATTTTGAGTGAAATCTATTTTTGGGACTTCATTGAAATGTATAATAATGCCTTGTAAAGAGTTAAAATTTTTTGATTTTGTTTTGGCTTCATCCCCTCTTACTTATGATGCAAATACCCCTATTAATGAGATTGAAAAATTATATAGGAAATCTTTCATAGAAAAGTTGGTACAAGAGTGGCCGTTTAAGGAAGACTTAAGTACTAACCTCTCTGAAAATTTTGAAGAAGAAAAAGAAATTGAGGTGCATCATGAGAAAGAAGAGGTGAAACAAAACAAAATAGATGGGGATAGAATAATTGTAGAAAAATTTGCCTCATCCTTGCATGCTGAAATTCTGAACTTAAAAATTGTGTTAAATCCCTTGCATGTGTGGATGATTCAAAATTTTTCAATTATGTTCGACCCTTGAGTTTGCATGATGTTTTTCCAAAACACCAATACAAGTCATTATTGTACAAAGGGATGAATAAAGATCCTAATAATCTTGTTTTCCTTGTTCATGAAATTAACACCTTCATGAATGGGGAAAAGGGCAAATTTTCTAAGATGATGCATGATGTAAGGAATGTACCTTTTGACCCTGGTGGGATTAAATTTACTTTTAAAATTTCCTTACTTCATCATCATCCCCGCTCATTCCCATGGGACGTGGGAGTAACTTGTTATTCCTATATCACATGGGAGTTTAGCCATAGAATTTGGGATCCTGGTGGATTCGTTGTAAATATGTAGTAGTGTAGGTTTTGTTTATTTTTTTTAGTTAGTGAATAAGGAGTTGAAATTTCCTATAAGTAACTACTAATGAGGTGCTTTCTAGCACTACTTCTAGTTGTTCATGTGACACAGGTAAAGGTAAGTTTGGGGGAGTTCCTCCATATGCATCAATAGAAAAAGTTGTGCTACAAAGGTAAGTTTCCTAACTCCATTTATTAGTGAGTGAATAGTAGTTTTTAGGAAATTAGTGTAGGTTATTTTTTTTTTCTGAATTAAAAAAAAAGCTTCAGGGACAGACCTGGCGCGCCTGGGCGCGCAACTCTGCATGCCTTGGCGCGCGCTGGGCGAAAATGCCCAAAAGTTTGGGGATTGTTATTCTTTGATATATTTTGTGTCTTTTTCCCCATCACAGTCAGTCCCTGTACCTGTGCAACAAAAATATGTAATTGTTTTCTAGGATTTTTTTAGTTTTATTGCTTGGATATTTATTTGGATTATTTGTTATTTGCATTAAGCTATATTTTGAGTAACAAATATGAGTTAATATTTCCCCATTAGAGTGCTATTTTTGGGCACTTGTTTTTAATGACTTAAATTAAGTTTGGGGGATGTTTTCTCACTTTTGTTAGTGCTGATTATTTTATTCAGATGCAAGTAGTAATTGTTCCAAATTTATTCCATGCAATTTTTTATTTTGTAGTGTAGTTTAGTTTAGTTTGCTTGAGGACAAGCCAACCTTTAAGTTTGGGGAAGTGGACAAAATAAAAAAAAAATTAGATCTGAATTTTCTCCCATTTTTGGTATTGGTTTGTGTCTTAGGTAGAGGTGTTGTAATTATTATAGACTTAGGATTATTTTTCTAATGATAGGTGTATATACTTAGTTTAGGATTAGACTCATTGATTCATGTTATTTATTTGTTGAGCTCTAAATATTTTTGAAATTTGGTTATTTTGACAACTTGAAATTAGTGAACTGAATTTAGCTTAGTGAGATTTTGAGCCTATTTGATGGGGTATGATTTTATTGAATTATTCTGATTTGAGACCCCTATTTCTTTCATGTGTGTGTTCACTTTAGTTTTGTGTTCTAGAACTTGACCGGTGACCATTTTGAAATTGATAATTGATTGCATGCATTAAGATGATTAAGGCACTGAGGATGTGTTTTTGTGGCCTTCAACTGTTTTGTATTGATAATGTTCCCTTAGTTGCCCATTTTGAGTCATATGAGATATTATGATTTTTCTTTGGTACCTTGTATTTATTGAAATATTCTTTGTGAGTACCTTGGAAATTTTGAATGAGCAATTGAGAGAATGAATAAGGAAAGGTGAAAGTAATTGGGAAAAGTGTATGAGTTCTATTTCTCTTCCAAGTGAAAAAAATAAAAAACAAATAAATGTAAAGGAAGAGAATAGAAGGGAAAAAAAATTGAAAAACGAAGGAAGAATAAAATGTTCCTGATGTGAGTGTGAGTCTTTATTGTATTCATTGCTCATTCATGGTTTTTGAGGGAAACTTGCTTTTGTAAATATTTTTGCGAGTTAGCCTTTGTTTTATCCCTTCTTTCTTTTATCCTATCTTACACTTTTATCAATGGCCTCATTACAACCAAAATAAAGACCTTTTGATTTTTGTGTGCATTCAATAATTTCAATGGAGATTTGGGTCTATGGTCAAGCATATGATAACACTTTACTAATGTATGAACTTGAGTGAATTGTTAATAACCTTGATACACATGAGAGATATACACTGAGAAGTTGAGAGTGTTCACTAGTTCTGAGTTCTGATTGGTTTTGTTTCTTTAACCAAGTTTTGATATGTGAATAGTTTGTATAAATATGTGGCTGTGTTGATGAGCCGAAGTCTTAAATTAGGTGTTGTACATTTTGATTTGGATGGTATCTTTTGTTTTAGAATTTTATTTTAATTTTGTCTGGGACATGCAAAATGCTAAGTTTGGGGGTGTGATTTGGGTCTAACATATGATGTTTTAGAGCTTAATTTGACTCCCTTTTGCTTAGTTTTGGTATGTTTCTTAAGTATTTTAGGTAGATTTTGTTTAGTTTTTAATTAAGTTAGGTAATTTAGAATCCTTTGAACGTTTTGATCCATTTTGGGTATGTTAAAGGTACTTTTGGAGATTAAATGAAGAAAATAAATATGGAGCATGAAAGAGGATGAAAAGACCTTGAAAATGGCGCAAGAACGGAGCGAAACGGAGCCGGATCAGGTCCCGCACGCCCAGACGCACAGATGCGCGCGCCCAGGCGCGCTCACTGCGGTAAAATGACAGTGTTCGATATTTTGGCCATAACTTGAGCTACGCTTATCCAAATGAGGCGATCTTTGTATCATTTTAAAGCTAAGGAAACGATCTATAACTTTTCCAAAAAATAGGCTTGCTCAAATTCGTCAACCTTTGGTGTCAAAATCAGGGCCGAAGTTGCGTGTCAGACATGAGAAGGCCCAATTGGCCAATTTCTGATCAGTTTTGAAGGATTTTGATAAGATTAGGATTTTATCTACTTATTTATGTTTTTAGGATTAGTTTAGGAGGAGATTAGAGAGCGATAATCAGTTATCATTAGAAATCAGAAATCATTGAGGGAGACTACATTCTCTGGAGAGCTTTCGGAGGAGGAATCCATTGAAGGCTGAAGATTCAGATCAAGGATTAGTGGTAATTTAGGAATGAAATACTTCTATTCTTATTTGTTCTTCTTCTCTATGATGTGTAACTAAACCCTCTTGTGTTAGGAACATGTGGATTTGATTATGTAGTTTATTTATATGAATTAATGTTTTTCCGTTCCTAAATCATGTGTTTGATTGTGTTTTATTTCCAATTCATAAATCTAGCTAATTTATGTCTTGTTTTGGATCTCTAATTCTTCAATTGAGAGATTAGGAATTAGAATAGGTCATGCCTTCAAACAATATAGTTATTCAACAAGTAGGGATACAATTGGGTAATTATATAACATGATTAATTCCCTGTTTTTAATTAAGATTATTCAATAGTTTAATCTCTTAAGGAATTAAGGATTATCTAATTGAATAAGAAGCGGTAATTATACAAGAGGGATCTAATAGTTACCAATTTAGGAATTCGTTCATGATTTAGGGTAAAACATTGATTTATGATAAACAAACGAAATAATTAATGAAACTAGTTCCTAACTACCATTCATCCATAAATTAGTTGTTTTTATATATTTTCCAGCAGCAAAATACTCTTCCAATTAATTTATTTAAATCTGAATTTTAATAGATTTTACTCTTAATTACTCTTAGGTAGAAATAAGTTAAATAATTCTTGGTCTTTGTGGGAACGATATCTGGTCTTAACCGACTATATTACTATCTGATCTAGTATACTTGCTAGAGAGTGATCAACCTCCACCACAAACAAAATTTGCTTGCTCCTCAATAGTCTCTGGACTCTTTCCAACATCAGGTGAGCATTCACCACTGCGGTGATTGCCACCACAGAAATCACAGACTAGTTTGACTGCAGCTGTCACTTGAGTGTGTCCCATGTGTTTTGCCAATGCAGATATCTGTTGCTGCATCTCCTTTCACCACAAACAAATCTGCTGAAGAACGGTCTGGAATTGAGTGGAGCTAAGATCAGAATTCCTCATGATGCTCCTCTCACTAAGGGCTTGGCTTCTATTATAAGCCATTGTCTCCAGAATATCTTTGGCCTCTTCCACTGTCTTCTTAATTAGTGACCCACCAGCTGCTGCATCAACCATTCCCTTATTGGACATCTTCAATCCGTCATAGAACAAGCGGATCTGCAACCAGGCTGGCATGGCATGATTGTGACACTTCTTAAGCACCTGATTATAACGCTCCCAGGCCTCGTGTAATGGCTCATTATCCTCTTGAACAAAGGAGTTTACATCTTGCCAAAGCTTAGCTTGCTTTCCAGCTGGAAGGAACTTGTCAATGAATTTTCTAACAAGTACTTCCTAGTAGAAAAGACTTCCAGGTGGTTGATTGAGAACCCAATTGTACGCCTTTTCCTTCAGAGATAAAGGAAACATCCTCATCCTGATGGTCTCCTCTGTAGTACCTTGGATTTTGAAGAAAGCCAACATACCCAAGAAGTTGGCTATATGATCGGTTGGATCTTGATGTAGCGCTCCACTGAACTAATCTTTCTTGATTAGATGAATGTACCGTGGGTCAATCTTAAAGGAATCAACAGTGATTGGTGGCCTGACTATGCTAGAATTGCAAATGTCTGGATCAACAATTGCATAGTCAGCCAGTGTCATTCTTCTGGGTGGAGGCATTACTTGCTTAGCCTCTCTTTCAGCTCTCTCATCACCTCTTTCAACTCTCTCAACCATCTTATTCTTTTGTTCTTTCCTTTGTAAACCGGCGTACCTCTTCCTACTTCTTGCACTCTTCTCAATCTTAGGATCAAACGAAATAATTCCTCTACCACCTGCATAACGCAATGCATAAAGGATTAAGCAACACCTGTTAATAAAGATAAAGAGCAATTAAGATAAAATAATTGAGATCAAATAAATTTCCTATCTAATTATTCCTAAGTACCAAAAATTAATTTGAATCAAATTCCAATCCCCGGCAAGACCAGGTCACAAGTAATAAAGAGTAAGTAAATTATCGTTCCACTCGGGGATTGTGAGTTATTTCCAAATAATTCTCACCAAAGGCGTAATTAAAAGAGAAATCTATAAGCTTCTTATTATTTAATTAAACAAACCAATAAAATGAATAAACTAATTAAAATAGGGATTGTGAGAAAGATAGAGAAAGGCGTTAGGAACTAGTTTCATTGCAAGACTTATTTACTAATTATGGATCTCTATTTTTCATTAAAACCCACGACATCCCAGAGGTAATAAAAACCAGATGTCTCTACGAATTTATGTTTCTTATTCAATATGAGAACCCTTAATGTCTTAAGTTATTTTGACATATGAATAACCACAATTATGAACACTGGAACATACAAGTCATATAAGCCCTAGATGTATGTATACAAACTAGGAGGTTATAATGTTTGGAAGAACGACCTATTCTAACCCTCAGATGTCTCTTGTTGGATTAGAGATTCTAAACAAAACATAAAGTGGCCAATTTCATGAAATTGAATTAAAACACAACCAAACAATAGGTTTTGAATGAAAAACATCAATTCATAAATTAAACAAACTAATCCATACAAATCCACCATGTTCCTAACTACAAAAAGGGTTTTAGTTACACATTATAAAAGAATAAAGTAGAAGAAACAGAATAGGATACCCTATCATGGACAATAAGGAATTACCTAAACTCTTCTCCTTTAATGAAGTGAAAAATATGTAATCTCCCTATTTCTCTAAAAGCTGTCTAACCTAATTCTATGTCATAGTATTTATAGAAAAAGCTAATCCTAAAATAAATCAATCTAAAATCTATCAGAATCCTCAAAAGTAAAATAGATAGCCCAACTTGCAGGCATCCGCGCCCAGGCGCAGCCCTCCCATGCATAGGCGTGGAATTAAAACTTCCTCAACTCCTCTTGCTACATGCAGGTCGCGCCTAGGATAACCATACCATGCACCTGGGCGTGACTTTGCCTGAATTGGCTATGTAACATCCCCGATTTTCCCAAATTATTAGGTGCTTTAGTTAATAGAATTTTGATAAGGGTAGTATTGTTTCCAAGTCTTTGATTCTGTTTGGAGGTGCTAAGGGATGTTTAGAATATGTTTAGAACGTAGGATTTAGTTAAGGGTAGGTTTTTATGAAGTAGAATTAGCTTAGAAATGAATTTTTGAAGAGTTATTTAAGATCTAAAGAACATAGGATCTTAGGAAATTAGGAATAAAATACCCATAGCTCTAAACCCAAATTCCACCGTTGGATGTGTAGATGAGTGTCTTAGGATACTTGTCTCAAAATTTGAGCAAGATCCGACGGTTAACGAAGAATTTATGATAATTAGAAGTGCAAGGGAAAGATGAGCTAAACTAGTTAATCGATTAAGCTTTGAGTTAATCGATTAAGTTTTTGGCAATGTTCAACCATTAATCGAGTGAGATGATGTAACATCCTCAAATTTAAATGTTTAATATAATGTGAATTATTCAAGTTATTGTATTAAGTTGAGTTGAATTTGTGAGATTTACAAGATTAAGAAATAGGAGTTAGTGTAGAAAACCTAGCATAGGGGGGTATGGGAACTAAGGAGAATGTTCAAAGAGTTAGAAACTATGAGAAGATGGAAAAGCAGCAAAGTAATCGATTTCTTTTAATGAGTTAATCGATTACTAGCTCTCAGCCAAATGCACTAAAATTGTTGCATTGAAGAGTAATCGATTACTCTTGGGCAAGTAATCGATTACTGAGCCTCTGCTGAAAACACTAAAATTGTTGCATCAAATTGTAATCGATTACTTTCTGGTCAAGTAATCGATTACAAGGCCTCAGGTTGGAAGTTATGAAAATGTTGCATTGAAGAAATAATCGATTACCAGGCTAGGGTAATCGATTACTTGTGGGTCTGTACAAAAAAAAAATGAAAAGGGGTGATTCGTGTGGCCCTTTTTCAACCACACAAAAGGCATCTTCTTTGTTGGGGCTTTAATTCCAGCCACATAAATCCTTCCCCAAACAAAAATAAAACACTCACTTCTCTTCTTTCTCACTCATTCCCATCATCAACTCTCTCTCTTCTCCTCCTCTCTCCCACGATTTCCACCTCCTCCACCAAGACCCAAGTTGAGCTCTCCTTCCTTTGCAAGCACATCAAGCCATTAACAAGCTTAATAGGTACAACTTACTTCTCTTTTCTCTCTCCACACGAGTTTCTTCTCCCTCTTGGAGGTCCATACGAATTTCCTATTCCATTTTCACATCTTGATAATTCATTAAATCCCACTTCATGGAGTCTCACAATCTCTTGTTTATTTTTCTTGTTTTTGTGGCCTAAGGGAGTTCAAGATCACTTCTCTTCCTCTCACTCCATTGAAGCTCTTGATTTGGGGACTAGAAGTTAGGGCTTGGGATTCACTCTCTCTCCTTGATTAAGGTAAGGGGGTGGGTGTTGGTTTGATCTAGGATTGGGTATCCCTATGGTTATAGTGATTTTCTAGGAGTTATGTGTTTATAAAATTTAAGGGTAGGATCTTAGATAGTAATTTAGGGTATGATGAATATAATAGAAATGAACCTAGGAATCATAATTAGAAAAGGGCAAGTAATGTGAACTTTGAATGTGAAATTATGTTGAACAATTGATGAAATAATTATTGTGCAATACATGTATACTTGGTCATGGTTAAATTATGATTATTGGTTGGAAATGAAAAGTGAAAACATGGATAATGTGCATTATGTGTGTTTACTGAAATTGGAATGGATTATGATTATGATTGTTGATGGTATAATGCTTAATTGTGATTATTTGAAAAGGGTAATCTTTATGTACTTAAGTGAATTGGAATGGGTTACAATTATGCCTACTTGTACTTATTGAGGGTATGGTGATTATGTTTTAAGTAATGGACTGGACTGTTAATAATTAAACATGGTAAAGGCTAATTAAAGTGGAAATTGATCAGTGGGGCCCGGAACACTAGGTACCCGGCTAGGTGTTTCAATTACCTGTTAGGGCCAATTACCTGCCAGGCCAATTAACCATCAGGCCAAACCGCCCTGTAGGCGCCGGGTGACCCACAGGATCAATGTTCCACACCAATAATTGGAATAAGTAATGGAATGGTAAAGATGTACATAGTCCTACAGGTTATGGTCTGGATGGGTGTAAAGTCCTGGGCAGGTGTCCCAAGTCCCTAGACAGGTGTGCCAATTACCTAGCGGGTAACCAAAATCCTAGTGGTGTACAATTAAAAAGGAAAAAGGAAAGTGTTTGCAGATCACTGTTTGTGGTTGCAAACGCTCTGTGTGTAGATCTCTGTTTGGGGTTACACACACTAATGGAAAATGGATAAAGGAAATGGAAATGAACATTAATATTGGCTAAGGTCATGTTAAATAGAAAGTAAATATGTAATTGTGATAAAGAATGAAAGTGTTGGAAAAATGTTGATCGTGAATAGGCTTGTAAATGCTATATGTTATTACTTTACTATTTGTGTTTGGCCTAGTGGATTTATTATGATCATATGGAAACTGCAATTCTATTTCATGTGCAATACTCACTCCCTTAACATTTTTCAGGTTCGGAGCTTGAGATAGCACAGCCCCCGGCCGAGCAGGTGTGCTCTCCCTCACAGGGAGAGTAGTGATATTAGGAGTATAGGGCTTATTTAGACCTAAGCCTCCATTATTCTTTTGATGTACATGGGATTTAAATATTTTTGGGAGAGGCTTAGGATATTATCTCTGTCATATATATATATATATATATGGTGCATCATGCTAGATGTATTTTGTGATTTCCGCTGAAATTCTGATGACTGGTGACTGATGGCATTGTGATGTCTTGTTTATTCCAAGCCCTGCTGGCTTTTGGAAATGATATAAATTTATGATGATTATCAGGTGCAGGAATAAATTATTTTCGGAAAGTCCCTAAAACAAAGGAAACTCCGTCCGTTTGACGGTGAATTTTAAATAACTAAAAAGGAATTTTTAAGTACACTAATTTAATATATGGGTAATTATGGGTAAATTAGCTAAGGGGTTACAGATGAGGATTAATCGATTAAATTTTTAGCCACCTTTAGCCACTAATCGATTAAGGTCAGGATTAATCGATTAGCCATGTGCAAACAGCAAGTGTTAATCGATTAACCAAAGTGGTTAATCGATTAACCACTGCTTTATCAGCCAAAAATCACGTTGATTGGGGCATTTTTCTCAGAGTCTTCCTCTCTCTTCTCCACGAATTTTCTTCCCCTTCTCAATCCTAGGATTTACAAATCCTCAAACCAACCCAAAGTCTCACCAAATTAGCACCACAAATCATCTCCCTAATGATTCGCTACCAATTTCCCTCTCTCAAATCTCAATTTAATCTCTCTTCTCAAAATCCCCAAATCCCCACATAAACCCTAACTTCTCCAATCCACCTTATGGAGTTGTGCAATCAACCAAAGAGGCTTAGGAAGTGTAGTGGACCAAGAGAATACCACATCAAACCGACCAGTTAGACATTGGATTAATATATACGGATTATCATATTTGCTCGGTGGCAAAGCCGAGCCTACGAATATTCAGGAAACGTTACCAGCTTTCGAGATTAGGTCCGAGCACAGGGTATTCAACCATATCCTTATCCCTAACATTCTCGATTAGCTTAACGAATTCTCCTCTTGTCATACGTAACTGGGATAGATGAACTTGATAAAGATAAGGACTTATCATATACAGGATTTATGAAGGCAACCTTATCAGGACCTTTACGAATCCTACTTGAGTTCTTCCTCTTCACAAGCCTCATCAGGAAGGCCCATCGCACACAGGTAATCCCCTATAAGAACCACCATGTTATAGGGGCTAAGGTACATCTTCTCATCCCTAAGTTGACACTAGCACACACTTTGTTGACTAGGGAGAACCTGTTTATCCCAACTGGATATACAGAAATCCTAAAAAGTCCTACATTAACATCTTGGTTGAGATCATTCCTGAAGTTCTCCCATAGCTTCAAGGGTGATTTCGATTAAGGACACTACATTGGCGTCGTATGTGGGGACTGAATAACAAATCATTCCCACTTCCATCATGGTTCATACCAGAAGTCAAGCAGCAAATCTCCGCGATCACATTGAGCATACTCGCGGTAGACCCAGAAATAAACCTTAGTAATAATGATCAACAGCCACAGCCTACTGGCGACCTCCGTGATCTACTAAATCAGAATCGTGGGACTAATTCCCAGCCACCACGAACGTCACATTTGGGAATAAGAATTAATTCTCAGCCACCCAATCCATAGCCACATCGAGCATCTCATTCAGGAATAAGGATTAATTCTCAACCACCCCATAATTCCCAAAGTCACAATCACACCACCAATTCTCAACCACCATATTCATCTCAATCGAGAGATGGAACAAATCCCCAGCCACCCCCTAGCCTACAGAATTTACTTCCTCTACCACCACCTAATTTACCTCCGCCACCACCACCACCGACATCACCACCCCCTTCCACCCGAGGAGATTCAAGTAGTACGGCTCCTCCAACCCCGTAACACTGGCCGATCCACTGGAACCCGAGCACACCACAGGAGAAATACCCACCGAACCCCTACACTGCAAGTTCAACCCAATCCTGATCCCCTAAGAGTGACTCCCAGTGCAAGGTTAAATCCAAGTCGAGTAGCCCGTAGTGATTCCCGACGAGCCCATTCCACCAGCAGATCCTACGCAACGTCCGCATCCGCTCGCGCTCGCGAGCAAGAGATGATCAACATATTGAATCGACAAACTACGTTAATTGAACAGCAAGGACAAGCCATTGCCGAGCTCCAACAACAAGCAATGGTGAGAATTGCTCAAAACCAACCCACTACCCAACAAGTTCATAACCAAGTGGCTCAACCCTTAGATCCTCAACCTGCACCCGTGATGCAACTTCCCCCACCACCTCACTTTTATACCAATCCAGTAATAGACCATGACCAGGGTGATTTCCTTTTACACCATATATTATGGAATTTGAAACTCCTCAAGGGTACTTAGGCCCATCAAACATACCACATTACGATGGCCTGACCGACCTAGTTGATCACATAATTTCTTACGAGGGGCAATGAACTATTGCAGATGCGGTGATCGGATGAAATGCCGAGCTTTTTCCATGACCCTCGAGCCTTCAGTGCTGCATTGGTACTCATCTCTCCCTCGGAATTCCGTTAATTCGTGGGATGAAATGAAAAGAGTGTTTCTAAATAGATACACATCCAGTTGCATGCAACCAAAGTCTGATCACACACTAGCTGCAGTTACCCAAAAGCAAGATGAACCTTTGAAATATTATTTGTCACGTTTCCATACGGAGGCCAGTTCGGTCCCACGGCTTGAACCAGGCGTTGCTGTGTTATTGTTTACACAAGGTTTGCAGCTGGGGGATTTCCGGAAATCTTTAATCGGGAAACCTCCAAATGACATTGCTGAGCTCAGACAACGATCAAATAAATTCATCAATTTAGAGGAATTCCACAAAGGTCAGAAATTCAATGACGATTGGCAGCGATCCGACCCTCAAGGTCAGAATAAGCAGAAACGTGACAAACGTTTTGGCGGTAGACAGGACAGAAATGATCGTGACCGGAGGCCACCTCCAAGAAAAAAATATCAGGAATACACTCCTCTGACTGTTCCTAGGAGTCAAATCCTTCAGGAAACGATGCAGACCGACTTACGCTCGGCCCAAAGACCTCCGTCTTTGAGAAAGGGCGCACAGCGTGATAGGTCTAAATATTGCGATTTTCACAAAGGAAATGGACACACGACTGATGAATGCATTTGGCTGAGGGATTTAATAGAAGAGATGATCAGAGATGGGAAGCTGCAACAGTACATTAGAGATGCGGCAAGACGAAGAGGCAGAAATAGATCGCACTCCCCAGAAAGGTCTAAGCGTCGAAGAAGCAGATCACCAGACGACAAGAATCCAGGAAGACATAAAACTAACCCTACCCCAGTTACCAACACAAATCCAACCACCAATGAGTTTTTAGTAAATACTATTGCCGGAGGGTTCGCCGGTGGCAGAGAGAAAAGAGCTGACAGAAAGAGGTACATCAACCAAATCTTAGCCATAAGCCAAAAACCGATCTCCAAACGGTCGGCGAAAAACATTCTGATCATTTTCAATGATGAGGATTTGGACGGGATCCTCCCAGGTCACAACGATCCCATGGTCATTACAGCTCTCATTGGTAATATTGAAGTCAAGCGTGTTTTTGTTGATCAAGGGAGCTCCGCTGATATCATGTTCCTTCATCTGTTTAAAGCCTTGAAACTGAGGGAGTGCAATCTCACTCCCTTTGAAGGGGAATTAATCGGCTTCACATGAGACACCATCGAGCCTTGTGGCTACATTCAACTTCCTGTTACTCTCGGTTAACAACCCTCGGCTCGAACCGAAATAATTAAATTTCTGGTGGTTGACTGCCCAGCGGCTTACAACTCCATTCTCGGAAGAACTTTCTTACAGGCATTCGGCGCAGTAGTATCAACAGTACATTTGGCAATGAAGTTCGTTGGAACGGATGACAAGGTGGTCACAGTCAAGGCCGAGCAGGAAGCAGCTCGGAAGTGCTACAACGCAAGTTTGGGCAAGGTCAAGAACAGAGATCAAGACCGCTTGGAAAGGGTTCCCCTCGGAAAGGGTAACATAAATTTGGCAGATCTTGATGTGCGCACTGAATCCGACAAAAACAGGTCGACTCCGAAGGGACGATGGGAATTTTTGACGCTGAATGATGATCCTCTCAGACAAATAAAAATTGGTTCAGATCTCCCTGTAGATGTCAAGGCTGAACTTTCCGCTCTGCTGATTGCCAATAAGGATCTGTTTGCATGGGGGCAGATATGCCAGGAATTGATCCAAATTTTATCTGCCACAAGCTGAGTATCCTTCTTGGGGAAAAACCAGTAGCGCAACGCAAAAGAAAGGTCAGTGTTGAAAAGGCCGCTGCTATCGAGGAAAAAGTCACCGAGTTACTCTGAACTGGCTTCATTCGGGAAATTGACTATACAGACTGGTTAGCAAACACCGTCTTAGTCAGAAAACCCAATGGGAAGTGGAGAATGTGCGTTGATTACACGGACTTGAACAAAGTCTGTCCAAAAGATCAATATCCACTTCCCGTCATTGACAAGCTCGTCGACAATTCGGCCGAGTATAAGCTACTATCGTTCATGGACGCCTATTCAGGATATAACCAAATACCCATGTACCCTCCCGACCAAGATAAAACTGCATTCATCACCAATAAGGCAACCTACTATTACAATGTCATGACTTTCGGACTCAAGAACGCGGGAGCCATCAATCAGCAAATGGTGAACAAGGTATTTCAAGGGATGATTGGCTTAAACATGGAGGTTTACATTGATGACATAATTGCAAAAAGTAAACAGCAAGAGTCCCATGCTCAAGACCTCAAAACAATATTGGATCGAGTGAGGAAATAGAACATGAGATTGAATCCTGAAAAATGTGTGTTTGGAGTTCTGGCCGGCTCTTTTCTTGGTTTCATGCTCATTGAGAGGGGCATTGAAGCTAATCCATACAAGTGTAAGGCAATTCTAGAAATGAGAAGTCCAACCAGTCTCAGAGAGGTCCAGCAGCTCACAGGACGGGTGGCGGCACTTTCTAGATTCCTATCTCAAGCCGCTCGGAAAGCTTTGCCATGGTATCAACTCCTTAGGAAAAACAAAAACTTCCTTTGGGATGATCATTGTGAACAAGCTTTTGTTCAGTTGAAAAACTATCTCTCCAGCCCACCGGTCCTTAATAGCCCTCTTTCCGGAGAAGACCTTTTTCTTTACTTATCAATGGCCGAGGCAGCAGTCAGTTCAGCATTGGTACGAGAGGATTCTGGAGTTGAGGCCCCCATTTACTTCGTCAACCGAGCACTTCAGGGACCCGAGCTACGGTACCAAAAACTTGAAAATCTTGCATATTGTTTGGTAATATCCGCTCGGAGGTTAAGATAGTACTTCCAAGCTCATAGAGTCATTGTCAGAACAGCTCAACCCCTAAGGCAGGTTCTTTATAAGCCTGACCTCGCTGGCAGAATGGTTTCATGGTCAGTAGAGCTATCTGAGTTTGATATCGTCTATGAGCCGAGGAAGGCAATGAAATCACAAGTTCTTGCAGACTTCGCTACTGAGTTTATCGAGTCTCCCTCGGATACACCTCAAGACTCGTGGTCAGTTTATGTGGATGGTTCGAGCAACAGGAAAGGAGCTAGCGCTGGCGTTATTATTGAAAATCCCGAAGGACTTAGCATGGAATACTCGTTGAAGTTTGAATTCCAAACTTCAAATAATCAGGTAGAATACGAAACAGTCCTTGCAGGCCTCAAAATGGTTCAAGAGCTTGGTGCGACTCGAGTGTCGGTATTCAGCGATTCACAGTTAGTGGTCTCTCAGATTAAGGGGCAGTATTCGGCTAAAGAGCCCATTTTACATAAGTACCTTGAAGAAGTAAAGCGAATAATCTTCAGTTTCTTGGAGTTTGATATCACCAATGTTCCGAGAGATTCGAACTCCCGAGCAGATATCCTATCTAAGCTTGCAAGCACGAAGGGATCGGAAAATAACAAGACTTTGATTCAAGAAACTATCCCAAAGCCAAGTGTCATCCTTGCGGTATCTCTGTCCCAATCGTGGATGGATCCAATACTAACTTACTTGCAACATTGTTTCAGATCAAGCAGAGGCTCGTAAGTTAATTCGACAGTTAGCTCAGTACACCGTTCTTAATGGAATCCTTTATAAGAGAGGGATCGGTTCACCCATGCTCAGATGTGTCAATCCATCTCAAGGTGAAGAAATCCTTGAAGAGATCCATGGTGGAGTCTGTAGCCATCATATGGGTGGGAAGTATTTGGCTCGGAAAGTAATTCAAGCAGGATACTTTTGGCCCACATTGCAAAGGGACGCCATGGAACATGTTAAAAAATGCGTTCAATGTCAGTTCCACAGCGACACTTACCAACGACCCGCTGAAGAGTTACATTCCCTCGGAGCTCCCTGGCCTTTCTTTCAGTGGGGAATGGACATCATCGGAAAGTTTCCCACTGCTCCTGGACAACTGAAGTATGCGGTTGTAGCCATGGACTACTTTACTAAGTGGATTGAAGCAGCACCATTAGCAACAATTACAACAGCCCGAATTCAATCTTTCTTTGTAAAGGAAATAGTCTCTCGGTTCGGAGTGCCCCATTCTATAGTCACTAATAATGGATCACAATTCGCAGCTTCTCACTTTCAGGAACTGGCAGTTGGCCTCGGGATTATTCACTACTTCAGTTCTGTAGAACACCCGCAAACCAATGGACTGGCCGAGGCAGAAAACAAAACCATTTTGGACGGTATAAAGAAGAAACTTGGCAGCGCAGCTAGTACATGGGCGGACAAACTTCCGAGCGTTCTATGGTCTCATAGAACAACCGTACATTCCTCAACTGGGGAGACTCCTTTTTGATTGACATACGGCTGTGACGCAGTCATTCCGATCGAAAAGAGAATCCCCACCTTTAGGATGCTCGAACGTCCCCCTGAAACCAACAACACTTTGCTTATGGATGAACTCGTACTGGTTGATGAAATACGAGAAGCCACTGCAGCCCATGAAAGAAAGGTGAAAGAGCGTCAAGCTCGGGAATACAACAAGAAGGTCCGACCATGCAGCTTTGAAGTCGGAGACTTGGTACTTCGCCGAGCAGACATTGGTAAAGGAAATGCTGGTGTCGGAAAGCTGAGCCCAAAATGGGAAGGTCCATATAGAGTGAAGACAAAGACTGGAACCGGTGCCTACAGGTTGGAAACTCTCTCGGGCAAGGATATCAACAACAGTTGGAACGCTGCCAAGCTCAGAGCTTACTACAGCTAAGCTCCCATTTTATTTTGTTTTCTTTAATTCAAGAATAGTTTAGGATATTTACTGATTGCTCAAGGGTAGTTAGAAATGAATAATAAGGGATAACACCCTTCATAGATTACAGTTTAAATCTTTAGGAATTTTTTAGTCCTGAGCAGTTCAAGCTTTGTACTTTCTTATTAATAAAAGTTCCAGATTTCTTTGAAATTTCGTCTATATACATTGTGAAACCACGTATGACTCATTTTGTTCGGCCTGCCACCGAGCGATATCGAGATACAACTCCTTTCGAGAGTTTAACAACGTACTTAAAGAACACCCGAACTCAGGAATAACCTTACTAACTTCGTGGTCCGAGGGTCCCGCTTCGGCTAAAGTCGGCGATCTGAGTTCTTCCTCACAATTTCTATTAACGAATTATGCATACAAATTTAAGAGTTTACGCTCGGAAAAATTGAACAAAAAAATCCAGACAATGTACACTAATAAATTCTTTCCAAGAATTTACACTCGGAAAACTCGAGTTAAAACGTGACACTTACATACTATTGACACCCAATTTTGTCCGGGGTCAAAAATATTATTTTGTAAAAATTTTGGTTAATTAAATTTTTATTTTCAAATTTTTTTAATTGAATAAATAGTGAGGAAAAATAAAAATCTTGTTTAAATGTATTATTATTGTGTATTGAGTTATTTTTGGGGTTATTTAAAAAAATAAGATTTAAAAAAAATTTTAAATTAAAAAAAAAGTTTGTTTCAACATTTTTTAGTTCTTGTGCATTAAGTTATTTTTGGGATTTATGAAAAAAGAAGAATTTAAAACAAAAATGGCAGAGTGGCAACAAAAAAAAAGGAAGGAGGTGGTGTTGGGCCGTTTGGCCCAAACATTTGTTTAACCTAATGCCCCCTTCCAATTTCAGCGTAAAGCAGCAAGCAGCAGCCGCTACTGCTGTTCCTTTGTTCTTCCCCATTTCTTCAAATCAAAAAAACCTAGGTTCCCAATCTCTAAATCCCTTCCAATCTTCAGTCAATTATTGATTCCATCTCTTAAAGCTTTCCTTTTCCATCCCAAAATCACGAATCAATTCGTGATTCATAGACCATATCGCGTTTCTCCTCTTCTCCTCGGTTCCCTGCATGAAATCCGGTCTCTCCCCCCGTAATCTTCAAGCACGTTTTTCGCATGGGTAAAAATTAATTGTACAGGATTTTTGTAACACCCCAAAATTTTAATCCCCGATTAATGAAATATTAATTATAAAGTTTATTATAATTAATTATTTCTATTTTTAATCTTTGATCAAAACCTGAGTTTATATTGTTAGAATTCATTTTTGGTAATTATTTTATGCATAAATAAATATTTTGCATATTAGTCCCTGGGTTGGGACCTAGAGGTAATTATAGGAAAGATTTTGGAGGGAAAGTAAATAAAATAGTTATTTTTCAAAAATTGGGCAAAATACTCGATTTTTGTTCGGAAAACTCGAGTATTCTAGACAGAGTTGCACGAGTTAGTGCGTTTGGTGAGTCATCATCAATGATTCCCTCTCCACGACACGAATACACCATCCCCAACACCTCAATGCATTCGTGTCGCTGTGCATGATCCTCCAAACCCAGTATTTAAGCTCGAAACCGATTGAAGAGCAACCATTTTGCCAATTTGTTGATGAGTTTGTGAGTTAGGGTTCTAAAATCGTTTCCTTCGATTCTCCCTGTGTGCTTAGAATCAAGTAACAAATCATACACTAATACAAAGCTCATATCACGAGCTTTGTATAGATACCAAATTTGTGAGCTAAGAGTGAGTGTGGTGGAAGAATCAAGGCCTGGAAGTGGAAGCTGTTTTCTGTCAAGTGATTCTGGGAGCTCATTTTAATTCCAATTTCTGGTAAGCTCACGAGTCTTTTGAGTCCCAAATTCGATTTCTCTAGTTAGTATGTGTTGCATAGAGTCTAGAAAAAATAAATTCCCCAATTCTTATCTCTGTTTCATGTGTGAACCAATTCAATCTTGGTGATGCACTCAAAACTGTCTTGCATGTGGTGCTCAAAGTCATTTCTGGTGTTAGAGAGCTTTTTCTTTGGAATCCTCTGTTGGTACACGTCTGAGAGGTATGGGGAAGTTGTTGTATGCACTAGATAGAGTTTAAATTCCATGATTTTCATTAGAGAGCCACCAAGAGGCTCTAAGGGCTTAGATTGAATAGGAACTTTGGTTTGGAGACCAATTCATGCTCTATGGTTGATGTGAGCAAGTTTCATATGATGCATGCAAGCTGTAATGAACACTATTTCATGAGTTTGTGGATTATTTTGCAATTTGAGGTGTTAAGTTGTTAAATCGTGTGTTTTATGCAATAACAATTGATTCTCTATCAAATCTGTAATTTGATATGTGATAAGTGTTGTAACATGTTCAATATATGGTATATGAACTGTTTTGATCATTGGTTTGGGTTAGAAATGTTTAGAAATGAAAATGGTATGTAAAAACTAAGTTTTCAGTCTGTTCTGTCTGATAAAACTCGAGTAGATGGCTCAATACTCGAGTATTTCGTGATGCACCAGTGTGGATTTTGGCGCACAACTCGAGTATCTGGCTTGGGACTCGAGTATTAACATATGCAACAAGAGTCAAGTCTGATGAAAAACTCGAGTATTCTGGGTTGGTGAATGACTCGAGTATCTCATGAACCACTCGAGTATTTTCTTAAAAATCTGAAACCTAATTATCTGAAAAGATATGAACAACTCGAGTATAATAATGAACTACTCGAGTAAAACTGGAAACTGATGAAATTACTCGAGTGTTATGAAGAATACTCGAGTATCTTAGCCAGAAACTTAAAAATACCATTTTCAATTCTAAAGTCATTTTGTTAACACTTAAAGGACAACAAACCAAGTGATCCTGGACTTAAAAAGAAATTGATTGGCGTTATGATGTTTTCATTCGAGTAATGATATGTTGCTCGGGAGGCACGTAAGGTATTAATAAAAGAATAAAACATCAATCAATTCCTTTTTAACTAAGTTAATGCATCCATTTTGGAGTTTGGGTGGTAGGTCGTTTATCATGTTTTGGTAACATGTGGAGGGCCTCTGGGAGTGCCAATACGCTTGCTTGATGACACGTTGAAGACGTGGTCGGCTTAGTGGATGCCGATATGGTTACACCGTTTGGATGACGGTCCGTTTGGATGACGGGATGTGCTCCGGTGGCACGGGTTCCAAGCTTGTCGTGTACATTCTTGGTGAATGTACGAAATGTTGTATACCTAGGAATACAACGCACTGATGAGTGCTGGGTTGTCAGGGATGGACGTCAGAGAGTGACATAGAATGATGGAGATAGGCTTGAGAGCTAGATTCATACATCATGCCACTCATTTAAATTAAGTGTGATAAATGAAACAAGTATGAGCATCCTACTTGCATTCAATAACTGCTAAATGCTAATTGTGATGGTTTTTTATTGTTGCATAACTTTACGTTCATATTGTCTACATATTTATACTCTGTTGATTATGTGTATAGAATTGCTTACCCCTATGCCCTTGTAGGTGATGTCTCGTTACATCGCTTGCATCGAGATCCGGCCACTTCCTAGTGGCACATGGATCTATGAGGACCATCGCGCGGTGTTCAAGGGAGAGGTAGAGATTACCTTCTACCACCCAAATCCGTTGATTCGATTTCGTCCTCGTAGATTTAGGATTCCCATCATATACACTATGCACGTACCCCCGTTTTACACATACCATGGACCACCTCCCACACGACCAGCTCGCTCTTATCACAGTTTTCGTTTCAGACCTGCTCGCTCACACCCATTTTCTTCTAGAGTCGTCCGCGAGGAGACTCCCCCTTCTAATCCGAGGAGCCCAGTCAGGGTCACACCATCACCTAACCCCGTGCCCAGTGGTAGGGTACACTCTCCCTCGGATGAGATCGAGGAGGACCCCGTGGAGGACGAGAGCGGAGGCGAGCCTGTCGTTCATTCTACTGGGAGCGATTGGAGGGACGATGATCCCTAGATATGTGCATATGGTACATGATGAGGATCAGGGGATCCAATGTGGGGATGTCAAGGAGGAGATGCTGCTGCTGCTGTTGATGTGGATATTTCTTTTGCTACTTGGAGACTGCTACTACCATTACCACTACTACTACTGATGCTGCTAGATCTACGTGACCACCTCTAGAGTTCATATTTTGTTATGTATATATTTTGTAGATATGCTCTTGAGAGCTCTAGGGCTATGGTTATATTATGATGTAGATCTGTTATGGACTTGTTGGACCTTGGAGACTTGACCGCTTGGACTATGTATTACTTGACCTATATCTATATATATTTATATATAGCTTATGTTCATATTTTTAACTGTGCATAGTCCTACTCTTTCCGCTCACTCTGATAAAGATTAATTAACAGATTCAGTTATGTTATTTAAATGGTATCAGTTTCGCAAATGAAAGAATGGATATGCATCGTTTAATTTTACTATGTCAATACGTTTTCGAAAGCACCGATGCTATTCGGATTATGGAAAGGTTTTCTTATTTTAGCAAACACCGAATCCAACACAATGTTTCAAATAATACGAGTTGTTCTCTCCAAGAGCTCCATAGTTTGATTGTGCACCCGCTTTGAAAGAACATTATATTTATACATTTTCTAAATACTTACAAGTCCATATACTATCCGATGGAATAGTTTAATTACACTTGAGTTACTAAGAAGGGTGTCACACTTAGTGGTATCAGAGCAAAAGTCAGATCTTGTAGTAGTGGAAGTAGTTCCAGAAAGGTAGCCATCAACATCAAGCAGGTATCCACAGGGCATATTTATTGATTTGAATTCTAGTATCTTGCTTTTTTGGGCATTAGATACAATTGAATGTGTTGTTTGAGGTTTTAGTTAAGACCTTAGTATAGGTGGTGTAATGAAAGTTTCTTTAGTTCAACATATGTGACCATAAGCCCATAGCGCAGGTCTATTATGGCAACTAGAAACCAAAATCACACCAATGTAATGTTAGAAAGGATTACCGCGGTGCTGGAGGCTATGCAACAACAAGCTCAGCAACCACCTCAACCGGTTAACCCGCCTCACCAGTGTAATGCGGGTAACACCGAGGCAAAGAGTCTGGCTGATTTTAGGAGCTGTAATCCACTCAAGTTTGAAGGAGGATTTAAACCTGAGGAGGCCAGTAAGTGGATTCACACCATGGACAAGATTTTGGGAACTTTGGTTTGCAAGGAAGTTCAGAAAGTAGCGTATGCAGTTTACATGCTAGAGGACGAAGCTGAGAATTGGTGGAATCATACGGTTCAGCTCCTACGTTATGAAGGAAGGGATGTGAATTGGGATGTATTTATGGAGAAGTTTCTCAATAAATACTTCCTTGAGGATTTGAGGAGAAAGAAGGAAATGGAGTTCTTGCAGCTGAAGCAAGGAGATATGAGTGTGGATGAGTACGCAGCCAAGTTCGAGGAATTGATGAAGTACTCTCCATATTACCAGAACAACCCCGATGAAAGGAGCAAGTGTATCAAGTTCGAAGGAGGTTTAAGGCCCAAATTGAAGTCTATTTTCAGCTATCAATGGATCCAAAGCTTTCCTGCACTTGTGGACATGTGTAGGATGTATGAGGATGACAAGAAAGCTGAAGGATTGCAAGACCCAGAAAGAAAAAATAGCCATAATTATGGACCTCAGAAGCGTAAGGGTTTCAACAATCAAGGCAAAGGTCCATATGATCGCCGAGGGAAAGGCAAAGGAAAAGTTGGAAGTAGTGATGGAAGTAATTTCCGAAGCGAGGCTCCCTTCTGTGAGAAGTGTAAGCATCATCATCGTGGAAGAATTTGTTGGGCAACAAGTACTTGCATCAATTGTGGGAAGCAGGGTCATATTGCACGTTACTGTAGAGAATATGTGAAGAGTAACCCCAACGTACCTGCTAGCAAACCTATGACTCAAGGCAGAGTGTTTACCCTTAGCAGAGTAGAAGCTAATCGATCCTCCGATCCCGTGCAAGGTAACTACTTGCCGATGGTTAGTCTTGCAATGCGTTGTCTGATTTCAGTATTATGCATCCGTATGAATGTGTGAATCGTTTGACTTTGTCTGTATTTGAGTTGTTCTATATTGGTATGATAGAAACTCTTACGAACATTCCTATAGTTGTTTCTAAGGTAAGTCTTAACGGTTGTATAGAAGTTTCAGGAGGAGTCTTTAGAATAGATTTGATTTGTCTACCTTTATCGCATTGGGATGCAATCTTGGGAATCGACTGATTGAGTGCTATCATAGGACCATAGATGGACTTCCTTAAGTCAAACTCCTATAACCAAGGTAATCCGAAGAATTAGCCTCTTATATGAAATAAGAATACAACGAGGATTTTCAGTAAGTGAAGTGAAGGCTAACATCCTCTCCTGCGTTGCTCTTACTCGATTCATACGAAGGTATTAAAGAATAATTTAATGTATCGAGGCAAGGGCCTAGAAGAGGGCAGTGTTAAGGAAGGAAGGTGTGTATGTATCAAAGTGATCGAACACACTCAGGGTAAGCTCTTGTTGCAGGATTCGGAGCTTGCAACAAGTATGCCCACTCTAAAAGATTTGGAGGTTTAGTCCCTAAGACTCTATGTCTCGGGGATTTAGAGACCAAAGGAATATGAAGAAATTGATTCTATCAGAAGGAGAAATTGAATTAGAGTTATCATCAATGGATGGAGTTGAAAGTTTTGACTTCGAGCTCCATTACCTACCTAGTAAAGTGAAAGGTGATGACCAATATTGAATCGAAGAACAATTCATGAAAACTCTAAGATGACCAAGAGGCTATCCTAAGTAGGGGAGTTGAAAGGAAGTAAGAGATTGACTTATGGAAGATAAGAGAACCAATTTCCATCAGTGGACGGAAGAAATTCTTCTTTATACAAGAATTTATATCTTGAACAATTTGTGAATTGGGAGTAAAAATTTTGGAGTCACACACACAAGAGATGAGTGGATAAAAGGTCATGCCACTTCTATGTTAAGTGATGTAGCGAGGAACTTGTGGGAACCATATAGGATAGATGTTGAAACAAAAGACTGATACATCGTTTGATTAGCATTCGTAAAGACGACTTTGGGAACTGAAGAGAGTTCTCAAGAGGCATGAGAAGGATTCAAGGGGCTGAATCGCTAAACATAGAACAGGAAAGTAATAGGCTCGGAGAAGGCATCGCCAAGTTCAAACGACTGAGGAAGTATGTTTCATAACGACCCAGACGGAAGGTTCAAATATGTGAAGTTTAGAATGGATTATGTCCGAACTTCTAGCCAGCTATCAAGTATTAATGCATAAGGAATTTTCTCAATATTGGAAAATGTACGTGGAAGTTATAAATACAATGGATGGGCATAAGAACTTGGTAGAATGAATGTCCAAAACCAGTATAAGAGGGACTTGGGCAAAAGGAAGTATTCAATTAGAAGAAAAGGAAAGGTAGTTAAGAAAATTAATTATGAAGGAATGACAAAATTAAAGGAACCCCGATCGTGAGAATTATAAAGTATGTTAATAAGAAGAAAGAGCTTGCCCAACTCCATGTGTAGGAAATGAGGTGCGTCACTTTGGACTAAGTAGTGGTACACCTATAAGGACCTTCATTTGCAGCTGTAAGAGACTGAGATTTTAATTCGTCAGATTCGGCAAGGGTTAAGAGTAAGGAGGGAATAGACGTTAAGCGAATTGAGTTCGGATGAGTGTCCAACCTGTTAGGATGCGAGTTAGATCTATGTATAGGTAATCTGATTTATCCTTTCTCTGATCGGAATTAACGTAATCAATGTTTCGATTGCGTTAATTAAATCGTTTGTAATCTGAAAACCTGAGCAAATCTGTAACTGGGATTTCTATGATCAAGACCCTTATCACAATTGGATGCGATAAATATCTTTGGACACTATAGAAAGAGAAAGATTAGTTAAGACTAGCGGGATTAACAACCACCGGGATAGGACAAGTATTTGTCTCCCCAACGGAAATTTCCCTAGAATTGACAATCTGTTTAAGTCTGATAGTGACAATAACACTCCTTATCTGTAAGTTCATCCAACTTAAAGATATATCGTATAATCTTTCTTGAGAAAGATTATATCTGTAAGGGATGATTTTATTACTGACAGTTAAAATATTAGGACTGATCACCCTAATGTTTATGACTATTAAGGAATAAAGTCATACAAATGATTCCTTACTCGTGCTTGAGTGATCAGAGTGCGCAACGGAACATGTTTTTCCTCAAAAATATCTTTGGAAAACGTTTTAATTGAGGAATATATATATATATATATATATTTGAAAGTATTATTCGAAAAAGTTTTTCTTGAAAAAGTTTATTTGGAAAAGCTTCAGTTTAAGCTTTGCATTGAAACATCTTGTCCGAAATGATCAAAAGATTTTATTTGAATTAATTACGAAATAATTTTTGAAGGAAAATTTAAGAAAACTCTTTTGTGAGAAAAGGGATTAATATAAGTTTTTGAACACAAAGGTGTTATTTGAGAAAGTTTTATTTGAAATATTTTGAGTCAGGGAATTTAAAGAAGTGTAAGAAAAATCCTTTTAAGTGGGGAAGGATTTTTCCTATGGATATTTTGAAAACATCAAAATAGTCTTTTATTTGATTTTGAGAACGTGTAATTTTGAAGAGCGAATTTCGGGGACAAAATTCCTTTTAAGTGCGGAAGTAGTGTAACACCCCAAAATTTTAATCCCTGATTAATGAAATATTAATTATAAAGTTTATTATAATTAATTATTTCTATTTTTAATCTTTGATCAAAACCTGAGTTTATATTGTTAGAATTCATTTTTGGTAATTATTTTATGTATAAATAAATATTTTGCATATTAGTCCCTGGGTTGGGACCTAGAGGTAATTATAGGAAAGATTTTGGAGGGAAAGTAAATAAAATAGTTATTTTTCAAAAATTGGGCAAAATACTAGAGTTTTGTTCGGAAAACTCGAGTATTCTAGACAGAGTTGCACGAGTTAGTGCGTTTGGTGAGTCATCACCAACGATTCCCTCTCCACGACACAAATACACCATCCCCAACACCTCAATGCATTCGTGTCGCTGTGCATGATCCTCCAAACCCAGTATTTTAAGCTCGAAACCGATTGAAGAGCAACCATTTTGCCAATTTGTTGATGAGTTTGTGAGTTAGGGTTCTAAAATCGTTTCCTTCGATTCTCCCTGTGTGCTTAGAATCAAGTAACAAATCATACACTAATACAAAGCTCATATCACGAGCTTTGTATAGATACCAAATTTGTGAGCTAAGAGTGAGTGTGGTGGAAGAATCAAGGCCTGGAAGTGGAAGCTGTTTTCTGTCAAGTGATTCTGGGAGCTCATTTTAATTCCAATTTATGGTAAGCTCACGAGTCTTTTGAGTCCCAAATTCGATTTCTCTAGTTAGTATGTGTTGCATAGAGTCTAGAAAAACAAAATTCCCCAATTCTTATCTCTGTTTCATGTGTGAACCAATTCAATCTTGGTGATGCACTCAAAACTGTCTTGCATGTGGTGCTCAAAGTCATTTCTGGTGTTTGAGAGCTTTTTCTTTGGAATCCTCTGTTGGTACACGTCTCAGAGGTAAGGGGAAGTTGTTGTATGCACTAGATAGAGTTTAAATTCCATGATTTTCATTAGAGAGCCACCAAGAGGCTCTAAGGGCTTAGATTGAATAGGAACTTTGGTTTGGAGACCAATTCATGCTCTATGGTTGTTGTGAGCAAGTTTCATATGATGCATGCAAGCTGTAATGAACACTATTTCATGAGTTTGTGGATTATTTTGCAATTTGAGGTGTTAAGTTGTTAAATCGTGTGTTTTATGCAATAACAATTGATTCTCTGTCAAATCTGTAATTTGATATGTGATAAGTGTTGTAACATGTTCAGTATATGGTATATGAACTGTTTTGATCATTGGTTTGGGTTAGAAATGTTTAGAAATGAAAATGGTATGTAAAAACTAAGTTTTCAGTCTGTTCTGTCTGATAAAACTCGAGTAGATGGCTCAATACTCGAGTATTTCGTGATGCACCAGTGTGGATTTTGGCGCACAACTCGAGTATCTGGCTTGGGACTCGAGTATTAACAGATGCAACAAGAGTCAAGTCTGATGAAAAACTCGAGTATTCTGGGTTGGTGAATGACTCGAGTATCTCATGAACCACTCGAGTATTTTCTTAAAAATCTGAAACCTAATTATCTGAAAAGATATGAACAACTCGAGTATAATAATGAACTACTCGAGTAAAACTGGAAACTGATGAAATTACTCGAGTGTTATAAAGAATACTCGAGTATCTTAGCCAGAAACTTAAAAATACCATTTTCAATTCTAAGTCATTTTGTTAACACTTAAAGGACAACAAACCAAGTGATCCTGGACTTAAAAAGAAATTGATTGGCGTTATGATGTTTTCATTCGAGTAATGATACGTTGCTCGGGAGGCACGTAAGGTATTAATAAAAGAATAAAACATCAATCAATTCCTTTTTAACTAAGTCAATGCATCCATTTTGGAGTTTGGATGGTAGGTCGTTTATCATGTTTTGGTAACATGTGGAGGGCCTCTGGGAGTGCCAATACGCTTGCTTGATGACACGTTGAAGACGTGGTCGGCTTAGTGGATGCCGATATGGTTACACCGTTTGGATGACGGGATGTGCTCGGGTGGCACGGGTTCCAAGCTTGTCGTGTACATTCTTGGTGAATGTACGAAATGTTGTATACCTAGGAATACAACGCACTGATGAGTGCTGGGTTGTCAGGGATGGACGTTAGAGAGTGACATAGATTGATGGAGATAGGCTTGAGAGCTAGATTCATACATCATGCCACTCATTTAAATTAAGTGTGATAAATGAAACAAGTATGAGCATCCTACTTCCATTCAATAACTGCTAAATGCTGATTGTGATGGTTGTTTATTGTTGCATAACTTTACGTTCATATTGTCTACATATTTATACTCTGTTGGTTATGTGTATAGAATTGCTTACCCCTATGCCCTTGTAGGTGATGTCTCGTTACATCGCTTGCATCGAGATCCGGCCACTTCCTAGTGGCACATGGATCTATGAGGACCATCGCGCGGTGTTCAAGGGAGAGGTAGAGATTACCTTCTACCACCTGAACCTGTTGATTCGATTTCGTCTTCGTAGATTTAGGATTCCCATCATATACACTATGCACGTACCCCCGTTTTACACATACCATGGACCACCTCCCACACGACCCGCTCGCTCTTATCACAGTTTTCGTTTCAGACCTGCCCGTCACACCCATTTTCTTCTAGAGTCGTCCGCGAGGAGACTCCCCCTTCTGATCCGAGGAGCCTAGTCAGGGTTGTGAATTCAATGCTCCTAATTAGGTGGATTATGTTTTGATGATGACAAAATAATTAACAAATCATGCCTTGAAGATATTGCAACATCAACATCAACAAGAAGTCAAGAAAAGAAGACAAGTGCCCAACCATTCTCAATCAAATATTAATTGTAAATTTCTAATTTATGTTGAGAGTGGTTGAGAGTGGGTAGAAATAGTTAGTCTCTTCTAGGAATAAATTTTTATATGTTTATTAAGTTGAGATTGACCAAAAATTAATACTTGAGAGGAAAAATAAAATTGAAAAATAATTTTTCCCATATCTGATCAAAATACTCGAGTATTTTGATAAAGACTCGAGTATATACTCGAGTATTTATAGAAAAACTCGAGTGTTTGTGCCAGGTCAGCAAATATGACCGTTAGTCTTGTTCGTGCACCAATTCACTCGTGACCGACCAAAAAGACTCGAGTATTTACCAAAAGACTCGAGTATTTTTGTCCAGTCAGCAAAAATGAACGTTGGAGAGACTCAAAAACCCAATTGAGGGCATTTGAGTATCATCCAACCCAAGAGAGCAATTCAGAACCTGATTGTAAAATTTCTCTTTGAATTTGTGCAAGAACAAACAAGACAACAAGATCATATTGATTCAAGCTTTCTTAATTTCCTCTTCTCAAGTGTTAATTCCCAAAAAGCTCAACTTCTCACTCATATTGTCATTTTATTCCAAGTTGAGTTTTAGGCCTCAATTCTTACATTGAGCTGTGCTTATTTGTGCTAATCCATTGTGAGATTAGTAATACACATACAAAAAGCTTGATTATTCAAAGTCTTGGATTGTTCCCAAGCAAACCCTAAGTGGCTTAGGGTGTTGGAAGTCTTGAGAGGTTCTCAAGCACAAGACTAGGAGGTTCCTAGCCCGGTGGAGTTTCTTGAAGGGAGTTCAAGGAAGCTTTGTGAAGAGTTCTTCAATCACCGGAATCAAATTGGGGTAGAAATCAAGAGTTTGGTACACTCTTGAAAGGGTTAGGTTGAGTGAGGCCATTCTCAAGCAATCCTTTGTAATTTCTAACAATTTGATTATTAGTAGAAACTCCTAAGTGATTAGGAGGACTGGATGTAGCTCATTGTTGGAGTGAACCAGGATAAAATTGCTTGAGTGTTGGTTTATTGCTTTTAATCTACTTTCTAGCTCAATAGACTTAAGTCATTTCAATCAATTAGGATTTATACAATTAGGTAGCAAGTTCAAGGAATCTTTGTGTTTAAAAGTTATTTAGATTGCTTGCTATTCTGTTGGATAAGTTCCTGTTTATTATTGAATTGATTTGAGTTAAATTGTTGAATTTTCGTTTCTGGTTTTTCTGCTATCTGATAGGAAAAACTCGAGTATTTCAGAAAAGACTCGAGTTGTTCATCACTTAAAAACTCGAGTATTTCACAAAAGACTCGAGTCTTTTGTGTCTGATTCCAGAAAATTCAGTCTTAGCTCCATTCTTCAATTATCAATCCAAATATTTGGTATTAGTGCTTCAAAATACTATTCACCCCCCCTCTAGTATTTGCTTAGCCCGCTTGTTGGTTTCCAACAAGTGGTATCAGAGCTCGGTCGAAAGATCGAGTGTAACAACTTTTTCGAAAAAGATCCTTTTGGAAACTTAATGGGCTCTAGCAATAACTTTGGTGGAGAAGGAGCTTCAATAAACCGTCCTCCACTATTTAATGGTGAAGGATATGTTTATTGGAAAACTCGCATGAAAGTTTTTATTGAAGCAATTGATATGGATATTTGGGATGCAATTGAAAATGGTCCTTTCATTCCCAAAAAGAAAATAAATGATGAAATTGTTGAAATTCCAAGGAGTAGTTGGAATGATGATGAAAAGAGAAAAGTCTCATTTGATTTAAAAGCTAAAAACATCATCTTTTCGGCTCTATCCCATGATGAATTTTATAGAGTTTCCCAATGTAAATCGGCAAAAGAAATGTGGGATACTTTGCAAGTCACACATGAGGGAACAAGTGAGGTTAGAGATGCAAGATTGAATTCTCTAACACACGAATATGAATTGTTCCACATGTTGCCAAATGAAACTATTAGTGACTTGCAAAAGCGATTCTCTCACATAGTTAATCATTTGATTTCCTTGGGAAAAGTATTTCGCAATGGTGAAACTACTAACAAAATTCTAAGATGTCTTGATAGGAGTTGGCAACCCAAGGTAACCGCCATCAAGGAATCAAGAGACATAAATAGCATGGACTTAGCCACTTTGTTTGGCAAACTCCAAGAGCATGAGATGGAGCTTACAAGACTTGGGATGCATGAGGAATCGGACAAAAATAAAAAGAGCATAGCACTCAAAGCTTCAACCAAAGCTACAAAAGAAGTTGAAGAATGCTCTACAAGTGGAGATTCCGATGGTGAACCAAATCAAGAAGAATTTGGGATGTTTGTGAAAAGATTCAACAAATTCTTCAAAGGGAAGAAAGGTGGATCTTCATCCAATTTCAAGAGAACCAAAGACTCCAAACAAAGAGAAAAGAGTACCAACGATGGAGTTAAGTGTCATGAATGTGGTGGGGTTGGTCACATAAGAATGGAATGTGCCACATTCTTGAAGAAGAATGACAAGAAGACCCAAGAGACCAAAGGGAAGCGTGCATACATTGTTTGGGATGCACCGGAGAAGAGCAATGAATCGTCTTCAAGTAGCTCCGGTGATGAAAATGCAAACCCTTGTCTCATGGCCAAGAACAATCATGAGTCCTCATCAAGAGCTAATCATGGCATGAGTGAAAGTGATGATGAGGTAACCTCTAGCTCTTCTTGTTCCTCTTCAAACTCCATTTCCTATGATGATTTGCAAGAAGCCTACAATGAAATGTTAATTCAATTTAGAAGGCTTGCTAAAATCAATAAGGAAAAAGGAAAGAAAATTTTGGAGTTTCAACAAGAAATTGATGAATTGCAAAAATCTATAAATGAGTTGAAACTTCAAAATGAATCCTTGGAACTTATTAATTCTAGTCATCAAAGTGATTGTGCAAATCATGAGGAAATTATCACCTCATGTGAGAGATGTGATGAACTTGAAAAAGAAGTGAAAGAGTTGAAAAACAAACTCACAATCTCACATAGTGATAGAAACCTCAACCGGTTGTTGAACTCCCAAAGACATAATCACAACAAAACCGGTTTAGGATATGTTCATAAAACGAACAAAAAGTACAAGGTGGTTGGAACATTTTCTAAGAAAAATTCATCAAAGAGACCAACTTGTACTTATTGTGGAAAGGTTGGACATATCAACATTGAGTGCCACATTAAGAAGTTTGAAATGAAAAAGGGCACTTATATGTGGATTAAGAAGGGAGAAAGTCCCAACACTAACCCTAAGGGACCCAACATTGTTTGGGTACCCAAAGTGAACAAGTGATTTCATTTTGTAGGTGTGTCTTCGAACGGGAAAACAATTGTGGTATCTTGATAGTGGATGTTCGAAGCACATGACGGGAGATAAGCGGCACTTCATGGAGCTTACTCCAAAGGAAAAGGGTTATGTCACTTATGGGGACAACAACAAAGGCAAAATCCTTGGTATTGGTAAAATCGGAAACTCTTCAAACTTGATTATTGATAATGTGCTCTATGTTCAAGGATTAGAACATAATCTATTGAGCATAAGCCAATTATGTGATATTGGCAATCATGTAGTTTTTACCTCTACCCATTGCCTCATTAAAAGTGACAAAGATGAATCAATCAAATTTGTTGGTAGAAGGTCAAATAATACTTACTTAGTTGATTTGAACAAAGTCACTTCTTTGGTCTCTACTTGTTTAGTGAGCAAAGAAAATGACACTTGGTTATGGCATCGTAGGACCGCTCATATAAATGTAAACCAATTGAAGAAAATTCAATCTAAAGATCTAGTAGTTGGTTTACCAAAGCTAAATTTTTCTATTGAAGGTGTTTGTTCCCCTTGCAAGAAATGTAAACAAACTAAAAACACCTTTGGATCAAAAATGGTTATGTCCACATCAAGGCCATTAGAAATGCTTCATATGGACTTGTTTGGACCATCACAAATAAAAAGCTTTGGTGGCAACTATTATGCATTGGTGATTGTTGATGACTTCTCTAGGTTTACTTGGACTTTATTTTTAACTACTAAGAGTGAGACCTACAAATCTTTTAAACATCATGTCAAACTTTTGCAAAACCAAGTAAATCAAAAAGTAATTATTATTCGTACCGATCATGGTGGTGAATTCGAAAACCACAAATTTGATAGATTTTGTGCTAAAAATGGTATTGAGCATCAATTCTCCGCACCAAGGACTCCGGAACAAAACGGAGTGGTAGAGCGGAAAAATAGGGTGCTAGAGGAACTTTCTAGAACCATGTTAAATGATTCTCAAGTACCTCAATATTTTTGGGCCGATGCCGTCAATACGGCTTGTTATGTTTTAAATCGTATTTTGATAAGGCCCTCTTTGGATAAAACCCCCTATGAACTTTACAAGGGAAGAAAGCCAAATATATCTCATTTTCATGTCTTCGGATGCCAAGTTTTTGTTTTAAATAATGGAAAAGAACACATTGGCAAGTTTGATTCCAAATCCGATGAAGGCATATTTTTAGGCTATTCTTCTCATAGTAAAGCTTATAGAATTTTCAATAAAAGAACTTTAACTATTGAGGAATCAATTCATGTGGTTTTTAATGAGTCTTCAAAAGAAGATAGTGTTTTATGTGATGCTAGTGAAGATGACATTGTCTTTTCAAAAGAAGAAAAAGAGAGAGAGAATTCAAAAGTTGATGAAGGAGAAGTAAGGGAAGAACTTCCTCCAACTTGGAAAACGGTCAAGGCTCATCCTATAGACAAAGTCATAGGAGATATGTCAAAGGGAGTACTTACTCGTAGGTCTATTCAAAACATTTGCCACTATGTCTCATTTGTTTCTCAAATTGAACCCGATTCAATTAAAAAGGCCATTGAGGATGATCATTGGGTTCTTGCTATGCAAGAAGAATTAAACCAATTTGAAAGAAATGATGTTTGGGATCTAGTCCCTAAACCCGATGATCATACCATAATTGGTACTAAATGGATTTATAGAAACAAACTTGATGAATCCGGGTTGATTATAAGAAACAAAGCTAGACTAGTAGCTCAAGGGTACAACCAAGAGGAAGGTATCGATTATGATGAGACCTTTGCTCCGGTTGCACGTCTTGAAGCAATCCGAATTTTACTTGCTTATGCTTCAATCATGAAATTCACTTTATATCAAATGGATGTTAAAAGTGCTTTCTTGAATGGGTTTATAAATGAAGAAGTGTATGTCAAACAACCCCCCGGTTTTGAAAATAGTGAATTTCCAAACCATGTTTATAAATTGAAAAAGGCACTCTATGGATTGAAACAAGATCCTAGAGCTTGGTATGATCGATTGAGTTCCTTTCTATTAGAAAACAAGTTTCAAAGAGGGAAGGTTGATAATACATTATTTATTTATAAAACCAAGGATGACATTTTGTTAGTACAAATCTATGTTGATGATATCATTTTCGGTGCTACTAACGTGTCTCTTTGTAGAAAGTTTTCAAATTTGATGAAAAAGGAATTTGAAATGTCAATGATGGGAGAACTCAAGTTCTTCCTAGGCTTACAAATAAAGCAAGTCAAGGAGGGGATATTTGTGCATCAAGGGAAATATTGCAAAGAGCTCCTTGAAAAATTCGGATTGGACAAGTGCAAGGAAGCCTACACTCCAATGAGCACATCATGCTACCTAGACAAGGATGAACAAGGTACACCGGTTGATGTTAGTAAGTATAGGGGTATGATAGGTAGTCTCCTATATCTCACTGCATCTAGACCGGATATTATGTTTAGTGTATGCATGTGTGCTAGATTTCAAGCTAATCCTAAAGAATCTCACCTATCCGCAGTTAAACATATATTTAAGTATCTAAAAGGAACAATTAACACTAGTTTATGGTATCCTGCTGATGCCAATCTTAGTCTAGTTGGTTACTCGGATTCCGACTTCGCCGGATGCAAGCTTGATCGCAAAAGCACCAGTGGTACTTGCCATTTCTTGGGAAGTTCATTGGTGTCATGGTTTTCTAAAAAGCAAGCTTGTGTCGCTCTTTCTACCGCCGAAGCGGAATATGTCGCAGCCGGTAGTTGTTGTGCTCAACTGTTATGGATGAAACAAAAATTATCGGATTTTGGTTTGAAACTTGAAAATATTCCGATTAGATGCGATAACACAAGTGCAATCAATTTGACTAAGAATCCGGTGTATCACTCAAGAACTAAACACATTGAAATAAGACATCATTTTTTAAGAGATCATGTACAAAAGGGTGATTGCACAATTGAATTTGTTAGTACCACAAATCAATTAGCCGACATTTTTACAAAACCTCTACCAAGGGACACCTTTTATCATATTAGGAGAGAACTTGGTATTTTAGATGAAGCTAATATAGGCTAATTGCATTGTGTGTCATTTTTGGAAAATCACCATATTAGTCTTACTCTAATGTGTTATTGATTCTTAGTTAAATTGTCCTTGATGATATTTGAAATTGTATATGTTAATTGTGTGTGATTCTGTACTGTATTCCAAGTTGGTAGTGAAGCATTTGTGTTTGATTTGTGTTTGGTCTTTTAAAACTGAGTTTTTACTTTCTGTTCTGTCAAAATACTCGAGTTTTTCCAAAAACACTCGAGTATTTTAATTCAAAATTAAATCAGTTTTAAATTGAAAAAGTTTTTAATCAGGGTCTGAGAAAAATACTCGAGTGTTTCTCAAAACACTCGAGTCTTTATTAAAATACTCGAGTGTTTTTCAAAACACTCGAGTCTTTCGAAACCCCCAATTTTTGAACTTTCAGACCAAACTCGAGTATTTTCCAAAAACTCGAGTATTTTGCGTTTTCCTGAAATTTGAACTTTCGGACCAAACTCGAGTTTTTCAGTTTTTACTCGAGTTTTCTGGGGAAATCTGGGCTGAGTCACGATCGACTCGAATATATTTTCAAAAACTCGAGTATATCCTAAAGAACAACTCGAGTATTTATGAATATACTCGAGTATTTCGAACTGTTTATATATACTCTCAGACTCGAGTTTTTGCGACCCTCTTCTTTCTCGGTTTTCTCATATCTCTCTCCTCAAAACTCAGATTTTCCTCAAAGTTTTGTCAAATCTTACTAGTTTTTCATCCTCTAAACTCTTCTCTCGGTTTTATTCTCCTCCAGATGCTCCAGCTCCTTCGATGTTTTGATGATGTTGACCTTTGGATTTTATCTTAGTTTTTATTCTGTTTTTATCATGTTGGTCTTTGTTACATTTTCTGTATTTTGAGAACTTGGTGGTTTGAGACTTTGGGTTTATTATTGCACCTTTGATTTGGACCTTTTATGATGTTTTTATGTTAATGAATTTGGTCTTCATTATGATGTTTGTGCAAAGCTTCAGGGGGAGCTCTTTATCGTTATTATATCTCCGTTTTATTTGCATAGTTGGTTATGGGGTTTTCCGATTATGCACCTCTCCTCCCTTGATCTTTTTCCTAAATTGTTACATCTTTTTTGGCGTATGACAAAAAGGGGGAGAGATATTATACACTTGTCTTGATATTGTTGCACCTAAAATTCTCTAATTATGGTATATACTCTGATAATTGTTAAATACTCTAATACCATAGGCTTGGTGCTAAAATTAAATTGTCATAACATCTTGCACAAGCTGAATTTTTAGATAGGTGAAAAGTATCATATAGTGAGGGGGAGTTGCATTTTCAAGTGGATCAAGCTCAACAAATGGATCAAGTGTTAATTATTTTTGTCATCACCAAAAAGGGGGAGATTGTGAATTCAATGCTCCTAATTAGGTGGATTATGTTTTGATGATGACAAAATAATTAACAAATCATGCCTTGAAGATATTGCAACATCAACATCAACAAGAAGTCAAGAAAAGAAGACAAGTGCCCAACCATTCTCAATCAAATATTAATTGTAAATTTCTAATTTATGTTGAGAGTGGTTGAGAGTGGGTAGAAATAGTTAGTCTCTTCTAGGAATAAATTTTTATATGTTTATTAAGTTGAGATTGACCAAAAATTAATACTTGAGAGGAAAAATAAAATTGAAAAATAATTTTTCCCATATCTGATCAAAATACTCGAGTATTTTGATAAAGACTCGAGTATATACTCGAGTATTTATAGAAAAACTCGAGTGTTTGTGCCAGGTCAGCAAATATGACCGTTAGTCTTGTTCGTGCACCAATTCACTCGTGACCGACCAAAAAGACTCGAGTATTTACCAAAAGACTCGAGTATTTTTGTCCAGTCAGCAAAAATGAACGTTGGAGAGACTCAAAAACCCAATTGAGGGCATTTGAGTCTCATCCAACCCAAGAGAGCAATTCAGAACCTGATTGTAAAATTTCTCTTTGAATTTGTGCAAGAACAAACAAGACAACAAGATCATATTGATTCAAGCTTTCTTAATTTCCTCTTCTCAAGTGTTAATTCCCAAAAAGCTCAACTTCTCACTCATATTGTCATTTTATTCTAAGTTGAGTTTTAGGCCTCAATTCTTACATTGAGCTGTGCTTATTTGTGCTAATCCATTGTGAGATTAGTAATACACATACAAAAAGCTTGATTATTCAAAGTCTTGGATTGTTCCCAAGCAAACCCTAAGTGGCTTAGGGTGTTGGAAGTCTTGAGAGGTTCTCAAGCACAAGACTAGGAGGTTCCTAGCCCGGTGGAGTTTCTTGAAGGGAGTTCAAGGAAGCTTTGTGAAGAGTTCTTCAATCACCGGAATCAAATTGGGGTAGAAATCAAGAGTTTGGTACACTCTTGAAAGGGTTAGGTTGAGTGAGGCCATTCTCAAGCAATCCTTTGTAATTTCTAACAATTTGATTATTAGTAGAAACTCCTAAGTGATTAGGAGGACTGGATGTAGCTCATTGTTGGAGTGAACCAGGATAAAATTGCTTGAGTGTTGGTTTATTGCTTTTAATCTACTTTCTAGCTCAATAGACTTAAGTCATTTCAATCAATTAGGATTTATACAATTAGGTAGAAAGTTCAAGGAATCTTTGTGTTTAAAAGTTATTTAGATTGCTTGCTATTCTGTTGGATAAGTTCCTGTTTATTATTGAATTGATTTGAGTTAAATTGCTGAATTTTCGTTTCTGGTTTTTCTGCTATCTGATAGGAAAAACTCGAGTATTTCAGAAAAGACTCGAGTTGTTCATCACTGAAAAACTCGAGTATTTCACAAAAGACTCGAGTCTTTTGTGTCTGATTCCAGAAAATTCAGTCTTAGCTCCATTCTTCAATTATCAATCCAAATATTTGGTATTAGTGCTTCAAAATACTATTCACCCCCCCTCTAGTATTTGCTTAGCCCGCTTGTTGGTTTCCAACAAGGGTCACACCATCACCTAACCCCGTGCCCAGTGGTAGGGTACACTCTCCCTCGGATGAGATCGAGGAGGACCCCGTGGAGGACGAGAGCAGAGACGAGCCTGTCGTTCATTCTACTGGGAGCGATTGGAGGGACGATGATCCCTAGATATATGCGTATGGTACATGATGAGGATCAGAGGATCCGGTGTGGGGATGTCGAGGAGGAGATGCTCCTGCTGCTGCTGTTGATGTGGATATTTCTTTTGCTATTTGGAGACTGCTACTACCATTACCACTACTACTACTGATGCTACCAGATCTACGTGACCACCTCTAGAGTTCATATTTTGTTATGTATATATTTTATAGATATGCTCTTGAGAGCTCTAGGCTATGGTTATATTATGATGTAGATCTGTTATGGACTTGTTGGACCTTGGAGACTTGACCGTTGGGACTATGTATTACTTGACCTATATCTATATCTATATATATATATATATATATATATATATATATATATATATATCTTATGTTCATATTTTTAACTGTGCATAGTCCTACTCTTTCCGCTCACTCTGATAAAGATTAATTAACGGATTCGGTTATGTTATTTAAATGGTATCAGTTCCGCAAATGAAAGAATGGATATGCATCGTTTAATTTTACTATGTCAATACTTTTTCGAAAGCACCGATGCTATCCAGATTATGGAAAGGTTTTCTTATTTTAACAAACACCGAATCCAACACAATGTTTCAAATAATACGAGTTGTTCTCTCCAAGAGCTCCATAGTTTGATTGTGCACCCGCTTTGAAAGAAAATTTTATTTTTACATTTTCTAAATACTTACAAGTCCATATACTATTCGATGGAATAGTTTAATTAAACTTGAATTACTAAGAACGGTGTCACAATTTTCGAGTGATTCTTTCTTCTCTTTGATTCAACACTCAAAGCCTATAAAAGCAACAAGCACAAGGAGGGCAAAAAGGAGGAACGAACGGAAAAAAAAATAACGAAATAGAAAAAAAAGGCAAAAAAAATAGAGAATATAGAAAGGAGAAGAAGAGGGAGGCAGTGAAGAACAGGGGAGAGCACAGAAGCCACAGCATATTAACTTGATCAGTATTCATTCCAAATAGGTTTTTATTTTGTATTTTCATCAATTCAATATATTATTCTGTATTATCTATTTTCAATTTGTTTTTTTTGTAATTGATTTTTGGTTTAAGGACTTGTAAAAGGATGATAGCTTTTATTTACTAAAGTATTTATTTTAAGGTTGTAGGATTATGATTTTAACTGTAAATCATTAGTTGTATTGCTAGTTGCATACCAAGTTGATTGTTGTTGTGTTTCCTCATCAATGGTGGCTCTCATCCCTGTCGTACAGTAGGCTTCTTTTTTATTTTTATTTTTTTTATTTTTTTTCTTTATCTTTATATATTAAATGGAAACTTAGTTTGATTCAGTAAAAAATAATTGATTTAATTCATTGCGTGTTTGGTCTAATTTGCTAGTTGTGTTTTGGTAAGTCAATTTTTCTCACTTAAAATTTTTTAGTGGTGAGATCTTCAGGATTTCCTCTTCACACCCGAAAATAAATATTATATAATTCATCTTTATATAATATAATTTTTTAAGATAAAAACATGTTTAAAATAATAATTAATTAAATTTCATTAATTCTGTATTGACAATGCGCGTTTTGGAAACTCATTTTTCCCGATCTAAATGTCGAGGTCTTATGTATTTTCCTCTTCGCATAAATTCCATTTTTTTTAAGTAGTAAAATAAAACGTTAACTTAATTTAAATTACTATTACAAATAAATAGTGAAATTGAAAATATTTTCCTTTATAAACACTAAATGAATTTTATTAAATAAATATTAACCAAATGCGTTTTGGAAATCCACTTTTCCTTGCCTAAACGACAAGGTCTTGTGCACATTCCTCTTCGTATCAAACCCTTTTTTCTAATAAAATAAAATTAAAACATTAAGAACTACATAACCTTGATTCCTCATTTTATGAGGGTACGTAGGACCAAAGACAACCTTGTCAGGCTCAATAATAAAAAACAAATAATTTTGGCAAACTAATTTATTTAGGTCTTTTAATTAAAATCAATCAAAGATACCATTTTCGAATGGGCGAACGGGGTGCTAATACCTTCCTCGGCTCGTAACCAACTCCCGAACTCGGAATCTATCTAGTTCGAGACCAATCTTTATCCATTTTAATTAATAATTACTTTTCCGCATTTTTGCAACAAAATGCGGTGGCGACTCCATATTGGGTCAATCGACCCCCACTCGTAGGCGAGGCCCCGAGGGCGACCCCGAGACCCCGACCGCGACAGCTGACGACTCCACTGGGGAGTAAACCAAATAAGAGAGTCAGGCCAAAATGATAGGTTTGTTTTAATAGACCTATTTTCTTTTATAATTGGTTTGCCTAAAGTAATTGTATATTGTGCATAGTTGTTAATTATTTTTATATCTAATTATTTTTTTATTTTTATTCATTTATTTTTAGTTCTTTTTGTTCATTTTCAACTTTGGGGTTTTCCTTTTATTTATTTATGAAATGTTTGTATTTCCCCGAAATAGTTTTTTATACAATCTTGGCACACACGAAAATCCTATACCCGGGTATTGACGTTTAAACCCTATGTTTTGGGATGCTTTTGCCCTACCTTTGACTTACCAAGTGTATGGTCTCTTGTAGTGTGTGAAATTACCACTCGGATTGGGAACCATTTCTCGTGAGCACGACCTTTGGAAGGTGCGTCCTACCTATTTTGGGAGGCGTAGTCAAGCTCTTGTCGATGGTTTGCGAGGTGGGTCCTCACCTTAAAGAGTGAGGCCAATTCGGGGAACCTTTAGAAGTCTAGAGCCACCATAGAGTACACTTCATGTAACATTCTAATTTGGAACTTAAATCTATCATGATTCCCCTTCATTCACTATCAAAGATTAAGAGGTGTCAAAACAGTAAATCTGTCACCTACTTAACCTTCGAAAAAGCTGTGGGGATTGTTCCAATCAAAAATTAAAAGGTATATACAATTTTTCAAGTTATCAAATTAGAGTGTTACACTTTAGTTGTACAATATAACAATGTCATAGGATTGTGGTCTATAGATATTTTAATCGCCCCAAATAGGATCTTGTGGATTCTAAGGGCACTGCATCATGCATTTTGCATCATGTGCATCATTCATAAAAAAAAATTTCTTTGAAAAGTCTAGGTTTCTATCACTATTTCTCCAAAGCACCTTCTTGGACTCGATTATAAGCAAGGTCCATTGGCACGTTGAAGTCATCCAATAAACTCAAAAACATGGTGGATTGAATGAAGGGACAAGTGAACCATTTTGAATGAGGCTTCAAACCCTCAGATACACAAGCTCAACGATGAAGAGATCACAACTGACCATTCATTTCGTTATGTAAAAAAAAACCAAAAAAAGTTGTCATTGCATATCATTTTAACAAGCATTTACTAGTGTTTGATCATGTGAAGAAACTATCTCACCACATTTCCATAAAAAAATAATCTATAAAATTGATTATTGCATTAACTTGAGATGTTTGATTCAAATTCAAAATTGGAAGGAGTAATTGAAACTCATCAATGGTGTGGACCCTCAAGTAGATTCTTTCAATGATACAAGGCACTCTTTGCAAATCCCAAACACTAAGGAGATACCCCTAGTTACCCCATTGAGCTTTGACATTTTGAAAGGGAGATTATTTCATTTAACCCATAACATATGTATAACCTGGGGCGGGTAGTTTTTCAAACAATTTTTTTCCAATTAATCAAATATCAAGAGGATTACTTTTTTCATAAACCCAAACACACTTGATCCATTGTTCACCCCATTTGGGCTCAAAAAAAATTTTATTCTCAAAATCTCAAAACAATTTTTTACCTAAGAAATAATGAGAATCAAATGTAAAGAAAGAGGTTTCCGTGTTTGAAGTGCAAGCAAGAGAAATAAAGAGCACACGGATATCCCAAGAAAACTAAAGTCAAAAGAATGAAAGCAAAAATACAAAAAAAAAGTTCAAGAAGCATGATGGGAGAATCCGCGATGCTTGTACAAACCACGCTAAGAGTCACACCAAAGAAAGATTCTCATTTAAGCTCCACATCAATTTTGGGCTTTTATATCCATTCTTCCACAAGCCACATCATCACCCCTTAAACACATTACAACCTTTAGAAAATCCTCTTGATGATTTGAAAATTGTGCAAAATTTGTTTGGAAAGACTAGGTAGAAGGAGAAAATGGAGAAACAAGAAGGGTAAGGGAAGCACAAATGTTTTGAGCCTAATGTCCATTTGTTTGAAAATTAAAGCCTTGAAGCCCTTGGCCACGTTACAAGCTTAAAAGACCTCGTTGAGGATTGATCTGCTTGAGAAACACACCAAGGTGAGAATAAAACTGACTCCTTCGACTTTTGGAAATTTTGATGAAAATATCTCATTTCTAATGTATGCATTAATTTACACCAAGACCATCACTTCATATTAACTCAAACACTTTTATATCACATGATCTTTGCATTAGTATTTCTTGTTGAATAAATATGCATTCCAAAAAAAGAAGAAAAAAAAAGAAAAAAAGAAAGAAAATCGCTCGCTAGGTTGAAAACTCGAAAGGGCGGCCTAGGCAAAAGTTAGAGCAAACCTGCTAGGTTGAAAACCTGAAAGGGCGACCTAGGCAAAAGTTAGGGTCAAATAAAAAGGAATGAGTGAAGTCTTCACATAAGGGCAATTCATGGCGGGGTGTGATCCCTCTTCAAAGCCAACACTGGGGCAATATTGCTGAGCTGATTCCCTAATCCTCTCAGGCACATACATTGGGCACTGATATTATTCGAACATAAAGTAAGCCAATAATGGGGCAGATTTTTTATTATTTTCTTTTATAAAGAAAAATAATAAAAAATCATGCGATCAATCGCCACTACAGATTAAGCTTTCTCCTAAGCTCTCTCAAGCACTTATGGGGACCATATGCTATTAAAGACGAAACATGTCAACACTGAGGCAGATTTTTTTATTATTTTTCTTAAAAAAATAATAAAAAAATATGTGATAGCCAAGCACAAATCAAGCTAATACTGAGCAGTTTTTGGGATAAAATTGTCTTTTGAAGTATGAAGATGAAGAAACTAGGGCAAATATATGGTGAACCATGCTTCGGTCGAGTCCATTATGGTTGAAAAAAAAACAAAAAAACAAAACAAAACAAAAAACAAAAAAAAACAAAAACAAAAAAAGGGGACATGTTACATTGAATTAGACTTCATTCCATACGCATGCATCACACATCATGCATCACACATCATGCATCATACTCCTAAAAAATAATTTGCATCCTGCATCATATTTCATAAATGCATCAAACTCATGCATACCCCCTAAAAAATAATATGCATCCTGCATCATATTTCATAAATGCATCAAACTCATGCACACATTTGAGGTCATAGCATTTCATTACAAAATTCAGTTGAAAGTCAAATAAAAATAAATACATCAAGCATCATTACATTTCATAACATTCACACATTCAAACATTCAAAAACACACTTTTTTCCATTTTTTCATAAATCTATGCAATTATATCAACCATTCGAGTAACCGATCCAAGGTTATCTCATCTTTTCGAGCAACTGATCCAAGGTTGCCTCATATTCCGAGTGACTGATCCAAGGTCATCTCAATTATTCGAGTAACCGATCCAAGGTTATCTCATTTTTCGAGCAACTGATCCAAGGTTGTCTCATATTCCGAGTGACTGATCCAAGGTCATCTCAATTATTCGAGTAACCGATCCAAGGTTATCTCATTTTTCGAGCAACTGATCCAAGGTTGTCTCATATTCCGAGTGACTGATCCAAGGTCATCTCAATTATTCGAGTAACCGATCCAAGGTTATCTCATTTTTTCGAGCAACTGATCCAAGGTTGTCTCATATTCCGAGTGACTGATCCAAGGTCATCTCAATTATTCGAGTAACCAATCCAAGGTTATCTCATTTTTTTCGAGCAACTGATCCAAGGTTGTCTCATATTTCGAGTGACTGATCCAAGGTCATCTCCTTTATTCGAGTAACCGATCCAAGGTTATCTCATTTTTTCGAGCAACTGATCCAAGGTTGTCTCATATTCCGAGTGACTGATCCAAGGTCATCTCAATTATTCGAGTAACCGATCCAAGGTTATCTCATTTTTTCAAGCAACTGATCCAAGGTTGTCTCATATTCTGAGTGACTGATCCAAGGTCCTCTCTTTCACCAAACACTTTTGTTGTTATTAGGCTTTCATGATATCCTGGCGGAAATGCTAAAGAATCATCACCGACCAGTTTTGTATCAAATTTCCAAGATTGTAAAGTGTGATTTATTTGTAAACAAAATTGGTGTCCACTTCTTTACTCGTTCCTTATCCTAATAGCATCAAAACCACAGTTTGCTTGCTATCTGATAAGAAACAAGTAAAGAGGGGCAGCTGTTGACACCCAATTTTGTCCTGGGTCAAAAATATTATTTTGTAAAAATTTTGGTTAATTAAATTTTTATTTTCAAATTTTTTTAATTGAATAAATAGTGAGGAAAAATAAAAATCTTGTTTAAATGTATTATTATTGTGTATTGAGTTATTTTTGGGGTTATTTAAAAAAGGCTTAATTATGTCACAAGTCCCTGAAGTTTGGGGTACTTTTGCCAGATACCCTTATTCTTTTTTTTTCCAATGTCTGATTCCCCGAAGTTACTTCTGAGTTTGTCATATACCTTTACTACCAATTCTGACCAATTTTGCCGGCATGTAACATCGGAATCCTGATCAGACGCAGGAGGTTGGTCATGCGATGTCGAGTGATGTTACACGTGCGAAGACAACCTCTCTGTTCAATTCTTTTTTCTCTTTTTTTATTTAACTAAAAATATAAAAATATTAAGTTTTTTAGTTTTTTTAATTTTTTTTAAAATAGGATCTTCGACCACGGGGCACCAGGTGCTTAACCTCCTGCATCTGATCAGGATTCCAATGTTACATGTCAACAAAATTGGCCAGAATTGGGAGTAGGGGTATATGACAAACTCAGAAGTAACTTCGGGGAGTCAGATATTGGAAAAAAAAAGAATAAGGGTATCTGGCAAAAGTACCCCAAACTTCAGGGACCTGTGACATAATTAAGCCTTTAAAAAAATAAGATTTAAAAAAAAATTTTAAATTAAAAAAAAAGTTTGTTTGAACATTTTTTAGTTCTTGAGCATTAAGTTATTTTTGGGATTTATGAAAAAAAAAAAAGAATTTAAAACAAAAATGGCCAACTGGCAACAAAAAAAAAAAAGTAAGGAGGTGGTGTTGGGCCATTTGGCCCAAACATTTGTTAAACCTAATGCCCCCTTCCAATTTCAGCGTAAAGCAGGAAGCAGCAGCCGTTGCTGCTGTTCCTTTGTTCTTCCCCCTTTCTTCAAATCAAAAAAACCTAGGTTCCCAATCTCTAAATCCCTTCCAATTTTCAGTCAATTATTGATTCCATCTATTAAAGCTTTCCTTTTCCATCCCAAAATCACGAATCAATTCGTGATTCATAGACCAGATCGCGTTTCTCCTCTTCTCCTCGGTTCCCTGCATGAAATCCGGTCTCTCCCCCTTAATCTTCAAGCACGTTTTTTGCATGGGTAAAAATTAATTGTACAGGATTTTCGAGTGATTCTTTCTTCTCTTTGATTCAACACTCAAAGCCTATAAAAGCAACAAGCACAAGGAGGGCAAAAAGGAGGAACGAACAGAAAAAAAAAAGAACGAAATAGAAAAAAAAGGCAAAAAAAAAAAAATAGAGAATATAGAAAGGAGAAGAAGAGGGAGGCAGTGAAGAACAGGGGAGAGCACAGAAGCCACAGCATATTAACTTGATCACTATTCATTCCAAATAGGTTTTTATTTTGTATTTTCATCAATTCAATATATTATTCTGTATTATCTATTTTCAATTTGTTTTTTTTGTAATTGATTTTTGGTTTAAGGACTTCGAAAAGGATGATAGCTTTTATTTACTAAAGTATTTATTTTAAGGTTGTAGGATTATGATTTTAACAGTAAATCATTAGTTGTATTGCTAGTTGCATACCAGGTTGATTGTTGTTGTGTTTCCTCATCAATGGTGGCTGTCATCCCTGTCGTACAGTAGGCTTCTTTTTTATTTTTATTTTTTTTATTTATCTTTTATATATTAAATGGAAACTTAGTTTGATTCAGTAAAAAATAATTGATTTAATTCATTGTGTGTTTGGTCTAATTTGCTGGTTGTGTTTTGGTAAGTCAATTTTTCTCACTCAAATTTGTTTAGTGGTGAGATTTTCAGGACTTCCTCTTCACACCCGAAAATAAATATTATATAATTTATCTTTAAATAATATAATTTTTTAAGATAAAAACATGTTTAAAATAATAATTAATTAAATTTCATTAATTCAGTATTGACAATGCGAGCTTTGGAAACTCATTTTTCCTTGTCTAAATGTGGAGGTCTTATGTATTTTCCTCTTCGCATAAATTCCATTTTTTTTAAGTAGTAAAATAAAACGTTAACTTAATTTAAATTACTATTACAAAGAAATAGTGAAATTGAAAATATTTTCCTTTATAAACACTAAATGAATTTTATTAAATAAATATTAACCAAATGCGTTTTGGAAATCCACTTTTCATTGCCTAAACGACAAGGTCTTGTGCACATTCCTCTTCGTATCAAACCCTTTTTTCTAATAAAATAAAATTAAAACATTAAGAACTACGTAGCCTTGATTCCTCATTTTATGAGGGTACGTAGGACCATGGACAACCTTGTCAAACACAATAATAAAAAACAAATAATTTTGGCAAACTAATTTATTTAGGTCTTTTAATTAAAATCAATCAAAGGTACCATTTTGGAATGGGCGAACGGGGTGCTAATACCTTTCCCGGCTCGTAACCGACTACCGAACTCGGAATCTATCTAGTTCGAGACCAATCTTTATCCATTTTAATTAATAATTACTTTTCCGCGTTTTTGCAACAAAATGCTGTGGCGACTCCATATTGGGTCAATCGACCCCGACTCATAGGCGAGGCCCCGAGGGCGACCCCGGGACCCCGGCAGCGACACATACAAAACAACTAGCAGTTTGAAAACACGTTGAGCAACGATAACATTTGCTGAACAGCGAAATAAGAACAAAAGCCAAGTCCAAAGTAATAAAAGCTTGGATCAAAAAACAAACCATAACGCTCGGATACATCGAGCTAAATTTAGAAATGTCACATCCTACAATATGATATCATCAAGAAAAAAGTAAAGACAAGATCAACAACAAAAAACTGGCCACCCAGCATACCAAGTTCATGCCTCATCATCTGATACGGTGATCCCTCTATCATCAAAATCAGGAGCTTCAGTTAACTCCACTAAAGGATTGGGAAGATCCTCTGCCTGCAAATTTATCTCGGCTTGGGTCTCAAGGTCAATTAATTTCCCATCTTGAACACTATGGAAAGGGTGTGCCCTAACCACTCTGAATTCAGTTTCAGGATTTAAAAACTGAATCTGCTTAATCGCTGAAACAAAAGAGTCATCAACACCCTTTCCCCAGTTGTAATAGTTAGCCGCTGCCTTTTTCTTAAAGGCAAGGGCTTTTTCTTTAAACTTCTCAGCGGTTGCAGCAGATTTTTTCACCTCGGAATTCAACTCCTCAATCTTCTGTCGGCTCTCCTGCACTTCTTTACCAAGAGTTTCTTCAATCTCTTTCTTCTTATCCTCAGCAGCCTTCTGTGAAGCCTTAAGAGAATCTCGCTCCTTTATCAGCTCAGTTTGATCCGCTTTCAAGTTTTCCAGCTCAGATCTTACACGGAGCAGCTCGTCCGACAAGCTGGCCTCTTGAGCGGCTTGCAGCGATCGGGTCTCTTTCTATTCAACATTTAATCCATGGAGCAGTAAGTATTTCTCAACCTATAGTTGGATACTTCACCTCCTACTTAGGGAGGTCCCTCATATCCGCTTGCACAACACTTCACCTCCACTTAGGAAGGTCCCTCATGCGATTTGGGTTGATTTGTCCAAATCGGGCTTTAGCAGAAATCACCCTCGACTGGCCCAAAGAAACCAAAGTAAATGGAATTATTATGGTTTGCCTAGGACCAATCCGCAACATGGGAATCAAACCCATGTCCTGTGCAAGATCAAAGTCCTCCATAATAATCCTCCTAATTTACTTTTGTCCTCATCAATCAAAAGAGACGTGTGTTTTTCCCCTACACCTAACGTCCACCTTTACACCATGAATGACACTAAATGCAAGTGCTATTCAATTGAGATTGAAATCCCTTTTTGTTCTCCTTTTTGAAATCACATTAATTTGGTTCAAACTCAATTGAATAGTACTAGACCCTAAGGTATGCATAACTATTATTACTTTTAATCATATAATAGCAAACACATCATAATCACAGAGAAATCAACAATTATATAACCAACATAACATTTAGCACCTTTGAACATAGAATCAATTGTGCAAAATCACAATCACCTAGGGTTTTTCACACTAAACTATTTTCTCCTAATCCTAATCTCAACTAAACATTCAAATATACCTAATCATGTCCCAATTACTAATTTCAAACCTTTCCCCTAAGCTAGACCCAATATACCCCCCTTACCTTGAGGAGAGAGAAAGAGGAATTGGGGTTTTTGTTGGAGCTCCACACCAAGCTCCAAGACTCCTATTCCTTGCCCTTTAGCATCTTCTAAGACCAATTGCATGATTGGGAGGCTCAATTTGATGGATTGGGAAAGTTAGGGTTTTGGGGGTTTGATTTGGGGGTTTTGAGAAAGAGCAATTAAATTGAGATAAAGAGGGAAAATGATTGGGGATTGATAGGGAGATGATGTGGGGTGTTAATGCTTGAGTTTTGATGTTAATTTGATGAATTGAAAAACCTAGGATGAAAGGAGAAGAGGAACTTCGAGAAAGAGGAAGAGGAAAAATGAGTTCAACACTTAAAAATCGTGTTTTATGGTTGACACAATAGTGGTTAATCGATTAACTGAGTGGTTAATCGATTAACCCATGTAATTTGGCCAAAATCAGCTTTCTGGACTTAATTGATTAGGCTCCTGGTTAATCGATTAACCTCCTGGTTAATCAATTAACTAGTTCAATCCACTATTTCCTATGCACTTCAAAGTGTCATAACTTATTCGTTAACCGTCGGATCTTGCTCAAATTTTGAGACAAGCATCCCAAGACACTCGTCTTCACACCAACGGTGGAATTCGGGTTTAGAGCTATGGATATTTTATTCCTAATTTTCTAAGGTCCTATGTGTTGGAAACCAACAAGCGGCTCAAAATAGTCTAGAGGGGGGTGAATAGAGTATTGAAGCCTTAGTACAAATATTTCGATCACCGTAGAGAATGGTTTTAAGAAAATAAATTTTTCTTCAAAAATTACACTGACTAATCGATTAATACTAAGCTTAATCGAGTAATTGCGCAAGTCACTTTTGAACTACTCGATTAACACAAATGTTACTCGAGTAATGCCACAAGCTACTTTGAAATTAATCGATTAATGAACAGATTAATCGAGTAATCTGGGTAGAAAACTGATGCAGATTTAGTTTTGATGAGAATTCTCTTAGAATCTTAATGCCTTGATGATTCAACAAATTATGAATGAATACTAGAACAATTTACAAGTAAATTTACCAACCAATTTAGGTCAATTAATCAAAGATATGAAAAGCCCCAATTCTAACCTAAATTCAATTATTCTTGAATTAATGCAAACTAGAAAAGAAAACTATGAAGACGATGATTTATCTTGGTTCACTCTCTACCACTGAGAGCTACTCCAGTCCCCTTTATCTAAAATATAAAGAGTTTCTACTAGACAATTCAATTGTTAGAATTACAATGTTAAGATGCAACTTCTCACAAAGCTATTCTATCTTAACCCCTCTCAAAGAGTGTACCAAACTCTTTGATGTTCTAACCCAATTGAATTCCTTGTCCGTCTTCTTTTGATTTGTTGAAGATGCTTCCAACCAAATCCTTTTCAATTTGCTTTGACAACCTTCAAAGACTTTACTTGTGAAATTCTTCACCTTTGTTGAATCCTTGATTGTGCAACCTCTTGTTGCAAATAGCTTCAACACACACTTGAAAACTAGAAAGATCTTGATCTAAATCAAACTTAGAATATTGAATTGATCTTGAGTGAAGAATAGAGAGAATTGTTGAATCTTGATTTCTCAAAGAAAGTTTTGTAATAGCTCTTGAAAATGAAAGTATATTGCTCAATAGAAAAATTATGAAAGAGTTTGTAACCTTGTCCAAGTACAAATGAGGTCTTTTTATATTTTTCTGAAACAGTACGTGTTACTCGAGTAATGATTAACACACTACTCGATTAACCAATGTTAAAACATACTAATCGATTAATGATTATCTCATTACTCGATTAACCTATGTTAACACGTGCTACTCGAGTAGGCCTATCATGCTAATCGAGTAACCAGTACAGATATTGATTAAAAACAATGCTTTTCAAATGTACTTTGACAATTACTTTAATTTGAGCTATTTTAATCAAGATTAAGTTTTCTTCACTCTTAATCAAACAATATTATAAGCTTAATTAAGATCACCTAAAGCTACCCACTCTCATGATATGCATTGCATAAAATAAAATATTACATTGATTAAGAATTAAAATAAATCCTAATTCTAATCTTCATGAGTGTAGCTTCCTTGTTGAAATGTTGTTCCTTGAAATACGTTTGATATCATCAAAACATAGAAACCTACAAACTCCCCCTTTTTGATGATGACAAACCTCCTTTTCAATTAAGCACTAAGTTTTAAAATACTCCCCCTAAATGTAATACACTTAGGAAAAATATAATAAAACTTATCCTACAAGAACAACATCAACAAAATATTCTCCCCCTTTTGGCATCATTAAAAAGATTTGAATTAGAAAAGTCCTTTGCCAAAAGTGGAAGGTGAGTGTAACAAACTATGATATGGAGATAAAATATAGCAAAGACTAAAATAATATGTAAAAATCAGAGTAGAGTCTAAACCATATAATAGTCCATAATAGTGCCATAAACCATACAGAATAATCCAAAACAGAGCACCATAAAGATAGTTCAACGACACCATAAACCATAATCAGAGTGCAATGACATAAAGTCATGCAGCAAAAACATAGTACCAAAACATAGGCCATATTCCAGATAAGTACATCAACCATAATAAAAACAAATGTTCATCAAACATAGTTCAGAAACTAATCTAGACCATACACAAGGTCCTAAAACATATCCAAAAGCATAAGTCATAAAACATCATAAAACAGCAACCAGAACACATAACCAGCAATGAAATAGTGCAAGAGTCAGAGAATGAGTGAAAGAAGAGTAATGAAATCTCAACATGAAAATCATCAAACAAGAACCACAAGGCTAAGGGTTTGGTGGAGGGGGAAAGTGCTGGGAAAAGAGATTCGAGATATGATCCATCAACCTCTGCTCCATAGCCACATTCTTAACATCTTGACGAATCTCTAAAGCCTCTAGCTGCTCATCAAAGTGCTGAACTAGTGAAGCATGGGAAGCCTTTGCATGAAAAGGAGTATCCAAATTTTCAAAATCAATGTAATCCTCAAGACGCGGTCCATGATCCATTTCCATGAGATCCAGTGGTTGAGCAGAAGCAGAAGGACCAGCTTGGTCACCAGCAGGAGCTTGAGCAGCTTCCTCTAAAGCTTTGATCTGAGATTTCCACAACCAAGCCCTTGATGGCTTATGATAAGCAATTTTCATGTAATTGATGTGATTGTCATTCAAGCACCAATTTTTCTTTGTATCACGCTCATATGACTCATCAATAGCAAAAGGAACCCGATAGTGCCTAAGCAACTTAGTAACGTGCATAGGATAAGGAAGATATTGAGTAGGAGGAGATTGAGCAGCATCATACATCCTAGCAAGTACTATCTTATTCCAATTAATTTTATATTTCTTCTTAATACCATGAAACAATTTCAAATCATCTTCTTGAACCTGAGCATAGTTCTGGTTACCTTTTGGAAGCAAACAGTAACTAATAATGTACATCAATATCCTATCTTCAGCATGCAAAGGAGAAACATTCTTAGTAGCTTTATTTTCCCAAGTTTCACCATCCCTAAGTGCTTCAGTATAAACAAGTCCAGGGTCCACAACCAAATCAAGACAGTCATCATCACCAATATGAGTACCCTCATCCTCTAATCCAAACAATAACCTCAAATCATCAGGTTTAATCACAAAATGTACTCCCTTAACCTGACTTTGATACTCACCATCTATTTTTGTAAAATTCTGATAAAACTGTGAACTAACTTAGGGTAATAGTGAGTATTGAACTCCAAAAACTTTTGCACATTCTGAAATACCAGATTATCATAGAAATTGAACTTTTCTTTTCTTAGCCAAGCGTAATTCACATATCGTAGAATACCAAAAGTGCGACGGTCAAACTTGTGAGCACGTGAGTCACGCTCCGTTGCAGAAAACCATGGGTGATTCTGGATAGAAACCTTTTTGCCCTTCTTACGTGGAGGTTCTGCTGAAGAAGAAGCCATAACCTCTGAATTGAAGGCTGAAAAATCGTGGTATTTTGTCTTTGGTTCGGTTAGGGTTTGGAAATTTGGGGAAAATTGAAATTTTGTGAGAAATTGGTTAAATTGATGGAGGATATAAGGTGTTTTGGTGTTATAATGAAGAAATATGGGAAGAAATTTAGTGATGTTGGATCATTTGGTAGCCCTTGGTTCGATTTGATGATGAATGCATGAGAGAAGACGGAGAGAAGAGCGAGAGGAGAGAGAAAAAGAAATGAAAAAATGAGTAAAAATCTGAAGTGCAGGTTTTATAAGCTATCGGGTTACTCGAGTAGATTGGCCGTTACTCGAGTAGTTCGAGCCTTAATCGAGTGAAAAAGCTGTAACTCGATTAAGTGCGCAAGTGATTTAAAAATAACTCGAGTAGCAACCCAATTAATCGAGTAATGCCGAAAGTAATTTTAAAATTAATCGAGTGACAGTGTCTTTACTCGAGTAATGCCGAAAGTGATTGTAAAATTAATCGAGTAAGGACCCTGTTAATCGAGTAGTCTGCACTAAAACTTAAAAAATTTCAAATTTTTCTTAAACAAAAATTTCTCATACACACAAACACATAGAAACACTTAGCATTTAGCACACATACAATAAAGCAAGTAAACATATTATAGGGAAAAACATATACACACAACTACATATCAAGAGAATTAAATGAACACTTTAAACATACAACTTACTCAAGATCAAAAACATAATGAAATAAGCACTTGAGGTGATTAATAAAAGTTTCAAATACAATTAGCTAATGGTAGATTCATCAAAAATACCAAGTTCCCTTCTAATTTTATAGAAAGTATCTCTTGGTAGTGGTTTTGTAAAAATATCAGCTAATTGATCCAAAGTTTGAACAAACTCAATAACACAATCACCTTTTTGAACATGATCTCTTAAAAAGTGATGCCTAATTTCAATATGTTTTGTCCTTGAATGCAATACCGGGTTTTTAGTCAAATTGATTGCGGAAGTATTATCACATTTTATAGGGATTTTTGTCAAATTTAAACCAAAATCCGATAATTGTTGCTTAATCCAAAGGATTTGAGCACAACAACTACCGACCGCTATGTATTCGGCTTCCGCGGTTGATAAAGCTACACAATTTTGCTTTTTAGAAAACTACGATACAAGTGAACTACCAATTAAATGGCATGTTTCGCTTATACTTTTTCGCTCAACTTTACAACCAGCAAAATCGGAGTCCGAATAACCTATTAGTTTTAAAAGAGCATCCCTAGGATACCACAAACCGGTATTGGTTGTACCTTTTAAGTATTTCATTATTCTTTTAACAGCAGTTAAATGTGACTCTTTCGGATTAGCTTGAAAACGTGCACACATACAAACACTAAACATGATATCGGGTCTAGAAGCAGTTAAGTATAACAAACTACCTATAATTTCGCGATACTTTGTTACCTCTACAGCTTTTCCAACCTCATCTTGATCTAGGTAGCATGCAACGCTCATTGGAGTGGAAGCGGACTTACACGAATCCATGCCAAACCTCTTGAGAAGTTCCCGACAGTATTTACCTTGATGTATATAAATGCCATCATTTAGTTGCTTTATTTGAAGGCCAAGAAAGAAAGTAAGCTCTCCCATCATCGACATCTCGAATTCGCTTTGCATTAAATCTGAAAACTTCTTACACAAGTTATCATTAGTAGCACCAAAAATAATATCATCAACGTATATTTGAACCAAAAGTATATCCTTATCGGAACGTTCAATAAAAAGAGTAGTGTCCACAGTACCTCGTTTAAAACCTTTTTCTAATAAAAAATTGCTTAGTCGATCGTACCAAGCTCTAGGAGCTTGTTTAAGACCATACAAAGCCTTTTTCAACTTAAAAACGTAGTCCGGATGTTCAAAACTTTCAAATCCGGGAGGTTGTGAGACACAAACTTCCTCTTGAATGTATCCGTTAAGAAAAGCACTTTTGACATCCATTTGGTACAATTTAAAATTCATTATAGATGCAAAAGCGAGAAGAATACAAATAGCTTCTAATCTAGCTACGGGAGCATAAGTCTCATCATAATCAATTCCTTCTTCTTGACTATAACCTTGTGCTACCAACCTAGATTTATTCCTAACAATAATACCCGATTCATCTAACTTATTCCTATAGACCCAACGAGTGCCAATTTCAGGACGATCATTAGGTTTTGGCACAAGCTCCCAAACTTGGTTTCTTTCAAATTGATTTAATTCTTCTTGCATGGCCATAACCCAATGATCATCTTGAAGAGCCTCTTTGACATTCTTAGGTTCTATTTGAGATACAAAGGCAACATAATAACAAAAATTATTTAATGTGATTCGGGTTACCACCCCCTTAGCAATGTCACCTAAGATGTTAGAAACCGGATGATTTTTGTTTGACTTCCAAGCAATTGGTAGTTGAGGTTCTGTGTCTTGTGCTAAGTCTTTATCATGTGCTTGCACCTCTCCATGCTCAACTTGAGTCTCCACTAATTGTTGTGGTGTTGACTTCTCATGATCCATATGAGTACCTACATTATCATCATCACAAGAAACAACACAATCTCCTCTCGGAGATTCATCAAATACAACATGCACGGATTCCTCAACGGTTAAAGTTCTTTTGTTATAGACACGATATGCTTTACTATGGGTTGAATAACCTATGAATATACCTTCGTCGGCTGTGGAATCAAACTTGCCGACATGATTCTTACCGTTATTTAAAATAAACACCTTACATCCAAATGCATGAAAATATGAGATATTTGGCTTTCGCCCTTTTAAAAGTTCATAAGGTGTTTTATTTAAATGAGGACGAATAAGAACCCTATTTATCACATAACAAGCGGTGTTTACCGCATCAGCCCAAAAATAGGAAGGAACTCTAGATTCTTTAAGCATTGTACGAGCAAGTTCCTCTAAGACTCGATTTTTCCTTTCTACAACTCCGTTTTGCTCCGGAGTCCTAGGGGCTGAAAATTGATGGTCAATACCAAATTTTTCACAAAACGCATCAAACTTAGCATTTTCAAACTCACCTCCATGGTCACTTCTAATAGTCACTATTTTCAAACTTAGTTGATTTTGGATGAGTTTGGCAAACTTTTTAAAACTTTTGTAAGTTTCACTTTTTGCGGATAAAAACAAAGTCCATGTGAATCGAGTGAAATCATCTACTAAAACAAATCCATAGTAATTGCCACCTAAACTCCGAACTTGTGATGGGCCAAACAAATCCATGTGGATTAGCTCCAATGGCTTTGGTGTGCTTATCACATTTTTAGGTTTAAAAGAGCTTTTAACTTGCTTGCACTTTTGACATGAGTCGCAAATGCTATCAAGCTTGAAATTGAGTTTAGGCAAACCAATTACTAGGTCTTTTCGTAAAAGTTTATTTAATTGATTCACATTGACATGTGCAATTCGTCGATGCCAAAGACGAATTTCATCATCAAAAGATTTAAAACATTTTGAAAATAACGAAGTTATCTCATCCAAATCAATTAAGTAAGTGTTATTAGAGCGACGACCAACAAACTTAACACTATCATCTATACTACTCTTAATAAAGCATAGTTCCGGAGTAAAAGTCACATTGTTGCCCATATCGCATAGTTGGCTTATACTAAGCAAGTTGTGTTCTAAGCCTTCTATGTATAGGACATTTTCAATGACAAGGTTAGATACGTTACCAATCTTACCCACTCCTAGAATCTTGCCTTTGTTGTTGTCGCCATATGTCACATGACCACCACCTTTTGAAGTAAGTTCGATGAAGTGCGTTTTGTCTTCCGTCATATGCCTCGAACATCCACTATCCAAGTACCATCTACGCTCCTTTGTTCGAAGGCACATCTACAAAACAATGTCATTTACTTGACTTAGGTACCCAAGTTATCTTGGGTCCTTTGATGTTAGTTTGGGGTGAAGTCCCCTTAACAATCCAAACATACTTTCCACTTGGTATACCAAACCTTTTAATGTTGCATTTATTCGTGGTATGCCCAAAAATCCCACAATAATGACAAGTTGGAGTTTTTGAAAAATTGATTTTAGAGAAAGTTCCAACTTTGTGAAAATGTTGATTTTTGGGTTTGGTAAAACCAAGTCCAGCTCTATTACTATTATTTCTTTGATTAGAAAGCAAATGATCTAAGCATGTGTCTCCTCTTGTGAGCCTTGCAATTCTACCATTCAAATTAAAAAATTCTTTTTCTAGAGATTTGCAATTATCACAAGATAAGATATCATTTGTTTTCAAATCACAATTGCATGTAGAATTTGCATAAATGAGTTCAAGTGTTTCATTTTGAAGCTTAAGCTCCTCTAGGGAGTTTTGTAATTCCAAAGTTTTTTCTTGTTGCTTCAAGATGAAATTCTTTCTTTCAACATTTATTTTTGCAAGTTTCTTCAACTCTTTATGCATTTCTACATACACATTATACAATTCATTAAAGGAGGGGGAATTAGAACTAGAGCTAGCATCGGAAATATAATCTACCTCATTGACGTTTTCACTTGATTTCATGCTCGAAGATGCTTCTTCATCAAGCTTTGTCCTCAAACAAAGGTTTGCAAGTTCTTCATCTTCCGATGAGCTAGATGATGATTGATTCTCCGGTTCATCCCACACTATGTAAGCCCTTTTTCCTTTAGATGAGTTGGGCTTCCAATTGTCACCTTCGGACTTTTTAGAGTTAGTTGGACAATTTGATCTATAGTGACCAAGCTTCCCACACCCATGACATTTGATATTTTCTTTGTTATTCTTATTCCTTGGTTGAGTGTCCTTAGAATCTCTTGATCTATTCCTATTGAAGTTACTCTTTTTCTTAAGGAACCGTCCAAGCTTTTTGACTAACAAGCCAAGAGTCTCATCATCTATATCGGAGTCCGAGTCATCCATTTGAGAGTGATCCTCATGTGCCTTTAGGGATTTTGAAGTTGATTTAAGAGCTATTCCCTTTTTCTTTCTATCGGCATCTTCATTCATGGATAATCTCCCAAGCTCCATTTCATGCTCTTGAAGCTTTCCGAATAGAGTTGCTAAATCAATTTCGTCTAGATCCTTAGCCTCCATGATGGCCGTCACCTTAGGTTGCCATTCCCTGCTAAGACATGTTAAAACTTTATTAACAACTTCACCATTAGTTAGTATTTTTCCAAGAGCATAAAGATGATTTATGATATGCGTAAAGCGCTTTTGCATGTCACCTATATTTTCATTAGGCAACATACGAAAGAGCTCGTATTCATGCATGAGAGTGTTAAGCCTAGCCCTTCTAACCTCAGTCGTGCCCTCATGTGTGACTTGTAGTGTGTCCCACATTTGTTTTGCATCAGTGCATTGGGATACCCTAAAGAACTCATCATATGAAAGAGCGGACGTGATGATGTTTTTTGCTTTTAAATCATATTGCACTTTCTTTTTATCATCATCCGACCAACTCGATTTTGGTTTTGCAGAAACAACATCATTTACTTTAGTTTGAGGAACAAAAGGTCCATTCTCTATAGCGTTCCAAATTTCTATATCAATGGCTTCTATAGAAAGAGGAATTGGGGTTTTTGTTGGAGCTCCACACCAAGCTCCAATCCATGCTCCAAGACATCTATTCCTTGCCCTTTAGCATCTTCTAAGACCAATTGCATGATTGGAAGGCTCAATTTGATGGATTGGGAAAGTTAGGGTTTTGGGGGTTTGATTTGGGGGGTTTTGAGAAAGAGGAATTAAATTGAGATAAAGAGGGAAAATGATTGGGGATTGATAGGGAGATGATGTGGGGTGTTAATGCTTGAGTTTTGATGTTAATTTGATGAATTGAAAAACCTAGGATGAAAGAAGAAGAGGAACTTCGAGAAAGAGGAAGAGGAAAAATGAGTTCAACACTTAAAAATCGTGTTTTATGGCTGACACAATAGTGGTTAATCGATTAACTGAGTGGTTAATCGATTAACCCATGTAATTTGGCCAAAATCAGCTTTCTGGCCTTAATTGATTAGGCTCCTGTTTAATCGATTAACCTCCCGGTTAATCAATTAACTAGTTCAGTCCACTATTTCCTATGCACTTCAAAGTGTCATAACTTATTCGTTAACCGTCGGATCTTGCTCAAATTTTGAGACAAGCATCCCAAGACACTCGTCTTCACACCAACGGTGGAATTCGGGTTTAGAGCTATGGATATTTTATTCCTAATTTTCTAAGGTCCTATGTGTTGGAAACCAACAAGCGGCTCAAAATAGTCTAGAGGGGGGTGAATAGAGTATTGAAGCCTTAGTACAAATATTTCGATCACCGTAGAGAATGGTTTTAAGAAAATAATTTTTTCTTCAAAAATTACACTGACTAATCGATTAATACTAAGCTTAATCGAGTAATTGCGCAAGTCACTTTTGAACTACTCGATTAACACAAATGTTACTCGAGTAATGCCGCAAGCTACTTTGAAATTAATCGATTAATGAACAAATTAATCGAGTAATCTGGGTAGAAAACTGATGCAGATTTAGTTTTGATGAGAATTCTCTTAGAATCGCAATGCCTTGATGATTCAACAAATTATGAATGAATACCAGAACAATTTACAAGTAAATTTACCAACCAATTTAGGTCAATTAATCAAAGATATGAAAAGCCCCAATTCTAACCTAAATTCAATTATTCTTGAATTAATGCAAACTAGAAAAGAAAACTATGAAGACGATGATTTATCCTGGTTCACTCTCTATCACTGAGAGCTACTCCAGTCCCCTTTATCTAAAATATAAAGAGTTTCTACTAGACAATTCAATTGTTAGAATTACAATGTTAAGATGCAACTTCTCACAAAGCTATTCTATCTTAACCCCTCTCAAAGAGTGTACCAAACTCTTTGATGTTCTAACCCAATTGAATTCCTTGTCCGTCTTCTTTTGATTTGTTGAAAATGCTTCCAACCAAATCCTTTTCAATTTGCTTTGACAACCTTCAAATACTTTACTTGTGAAATTCTTCACCTTTGTTGAATCCTTGATTGTGCAACCTCTTGTTGCAAATAGCTTCAACACACACTTGAAAACTAGAAAGATCTTGATCTAAATCAAACTTAGAATATTGAATTGATCTTGAGTGAAGAATAGAGAGAATTGTTGAATCTTGATTTCTCAAATAAAGTTTTGTAATAGCTCTTGAAAATGAAAGTATATTGCTCAATAGAAAAATTATGAAAGAGTTTGTAACCTTGTCCAAGTACAAATGAGGTCTTTTTATATTTTTCTGAAACAGTACGTGTTACTCGAGTAATGATTAACACACTACTCGATTAACCAATGTTAAAACATACTAATCGATTAATGATTATCTCATTACTCGATTAACCTACGTTAACACGTGCTACTCGAGTAGGCCTATCATGCTAATCGAGTAACCAGTACAGATATTGATTAAAAACAATGCTTTTCAAATGTACTTTGACAATTACTTTAATTTGAGCTATTTTAATCAAGATTAAGTTTTCTTCACTCTTAATCAAACAATATTATAAGCTTAATTAAGATCACCTAAAGCTACCCACTCTCATGATATGCATTGCATAAAATAAAATATTACATTGATTAAGAATTAAAATAAATCCTAATTCTAATCTTCATGAGTGTAGCTTCCTTGTTGAAATGTTGTTGCTTGAAATACGTTTGATATCATCAAAACATAGAAACCTACACTATGTTCTTAACCCTTGAATAACCTTTCTAAATCGAAGTCTTAGCCTAACATCTTTCCTTTCTCTACACCCCAAACCTATTTGAACATATCCTTAACCTATACCTTTTCCCACTTAGCTAACTACTAACCCTAAGCACACCCTAATACCAATACTAATTAACACTTCTAATCGACTTCGACACTTAAGGACGTTCTAGCACTTATGAAAATTCTACTAACTAATATTCCTAATGCCTTTATAAAATTGGGGATGTTACAATTCTCCCCCACTTAAAGGAATTTCGTCCCCGAAATTTGACTGAGTTCAAGAACTAAAGGAGATGTAGAGCTATATGTTCTAGCCACACAATGAATCTTATCTTGGTCAATAAGAGGGTCATGACCTATGGGGAATTCACTCCCCCACTTAAAACACAGCTACGGTTGAGGTTTCACTCTTAGGAAAACTAACCTGTCAAACAAATCAGAGAAGCAACAAGTCCTCAACTCCCCTATAACATATAGTTATTCAATAGCATAGGGGCTACAACATCAGGAAAACACCTTTAAACAGTTTATTATAAATAACATGCTCGAAAGGAATAAGACCTAAAACATTTATCAATAAAAGGAATTTAACATAACAAAATCTAATTCAGACACAATTAGAAGAGATAACAATGCACATCGATATTTTTAAAATATTATTTGTTTATTTAAAATTAAATACAAAGAGCATCATGGTTTGGAATTTTATCAAAGAGTATACTTTTGAAAGAAAAGTAAAACATCAACACAACACAAGTAAATGAAAATAATTACTACACACTAAGATAGTCTTGCATTGGATTAAATTGAATTTGATAGAAGTTTAAAAGATTTTGGTATGGCAAGACTTGCTTGGGGTAAAAGGGATTTGTGAATTATGGAATAACAAAAATCAAGGTTTAGAGAGAAAACCATTAAATGAATAGGGTTTACTAACAATAAAGTACATGAGTCAACATTCAAAATTGGGAGATACATGTCAAAACCTTAATACACCCTAATTCGAAGATTAGTTCGCAATCTTAGTTATGAAAATAAATGTTTGATATTCATACTATGGAATATAGAAGAAATAAGGTTTGGAATGTCCTCATGGAAAGAGTACATTGGAAAGTTACAAATTTTAAATTTTGCAGCGAATATTTTCTTAAAGAGATAAACAAGATTGGGAAATACTTTGTGTATGAATATGATTGGAAAATAATGGTTAGAATGAAAGATAGGTATAAGAGTTGTTCTTAGAAAATTAGACTGGTATTTATAAAGAGGATTGTAAATAGTGCATAATAGATATACTTTAATAATGATATACGTAGAGAAAATGAATTATCAATTATCCAAAACTTAGTTTATGAAAATTATAAGTTTTAACATGTGCAACACTTTCTTTAAGAAAGAGGTTGCACTGAAAATATGCATATATACCAATAAAAGAATTGAAATTAGAAATTGCCATGCAATGAACACAACAAGGTGTATAAAAGAGCTAAACTTGGGACTAGACTTAAAGAATGTTCATGAAAGAATTTGATTTGATAAGTAACTAATAGGAATTAGTATAACACTCTTTTAAAATTATTCTCAAAATGGGTAAAAATATTCTTTATCAAAAACTAACTTTGATTTGTAACCGAAGCATATGAAAATACTTAAAGGTTGGGAACTATCATAAAAAGATCCCAAATAATTTGATTATTAAAATAGTTTAACTTAGCATATAATCTTAGGAAATTCGAATTTGTAAATACACACACAGGCACATACAAGTCAACCATTCAGAAACACATAAAGCCTACTTCCTACATGAACATCTATACATCTATACGACTTAGACTTAAACTCTAAGACTCCACCAAATCGGACTCAACTTCTACCACTCGATCTACGACTTAGAAACTAGGGAGGTGCTACACTCAACCTAACAAATACTCCACAAGGCAAGACCTCAACTAGTCCTATGTTTATTATTTTCTATAAGGCTCAAGGCTTCCTATTCGGTTCCCAGGGTTAGGACTTTACACGATTATTTCTCGTCTCTAATCCTACTCGAGACTTAATTATTACAATCTAGACTTCAACACTAAGACTTTCCCACCGGATGTTAAAATTGGGACTTTAACATTCAACAAGCTACATTCCTTGAAATAGTTCATAAGGGTTTTTGGAAAATTGTTTGTAGTTCTCGGAATGTTGTTGGTTTTGGCCTCAAAATCTCTCGAGGGGGGGTGAATCGAGTTTTATTAGTGTATTGTAAAAACCGTTATAAATTAGAAATAGTTTTGAGATGGAGAGATTAAGCGTTTGAAACGGATCGCGAAAACGATAGATTAAAATAATTCGAGAAGCGCAGAAACGTAAAAAATGAAATAAGCGGAAATTAAAAGAGATAGGGATAGAAAAGCTTGCACCGGTGAATTTTATACTGGTTCAGCCTTCCCATCGAAAGGCCTAGTCCAGTCCCCAAGCGACCCGCTTGAGAGTTCTTATACCAAGCAATAGAGCCGCACCCTATTACAACCAAGAGCACCCCACACACTACTAGGAACCTCCGTTCGCTAGGGGCCTCAATCACACAGCAAGGTTCCTCACCCTACGAACGCCTCAATGTTCAACTATGGGATTCTCTCCCTACCACTAAGGTTTAGAACAATTGAATGCGAGTGATTACAACAAGTATAATGTGTTCTCAAAACACAGATTCTACAATAAGCTCTATGATAATGAAGCAGTTGTTTCTCTAGGAGTTACTCAGCCAACAATGATTTTTGTTCTTCAAATGTATGAACGTGAAAACCAGAGAATAGTAGAAGAAGAAGAGAGAAAACGTGTATCAGAGAAGAATGAATGAATGAATGAAAAAATCAATTATAAATGTTGGAGTGTAATCCCTTTTTAAAATAGAAAAATCATTTTAGAATAAAAAGGATTTTGAATAAGTAAATCAAAATCAAAAATAAAATAAAATAAGATTTGAATTAAGTTTTAAAATCAAAAGTAAATCAAAATGATTTACGAAATAAAATAAAGATTTGATTCTTAAAACCAAAAAGGAAATAATTCAAATTTAAAATCATTTTCGAATTTTGTAAAATAAATCAGAATCTTTTATATAAAAGCTAATCAAGAAATAATCAAAATGATTCTGACACGTTTTTCAATAAAACATGAAGTAATCGATTACTTTCTGAAGGTAATCGATTATTCCTTCAAAAATAGAAATTCTTAAATTCATTTGAAAACCATGTAATCGATTATACCAAGAATAGTTAATCGATTACACCACTCCTGTTCAATGTATGATGCAACTCATTATAATCGATTACACTTAGCCAATTAATCGATTACTGAGCCTCTGTTATGCACATGATGCAACATCATGTAATCGATTACTACAAAGCCTGTAATCGATTACTAAGCCTCTGAGAAATATATGATGCAACAATTATAATCAATTCCTTGAGCCAGGTAATCGATTACTACCATAATAAAGTAATTGATTAACAAGTTTCATTTAATCGATTACAACCTCTCTGATTTTTCTATGATGCAACAAAGTTAATCGATTACTTGAGAAGATAATCGATTACTCTCTCTTGCAAACATACAAATATACAGAGTTTTGTAACATCAATTATTTTCACTAAGTTTAATGCAGAAAACATTTTATCATGCAAAAACACGTTTTTCTTCTTCTCTCTTAAAATGAAAAACTTGTTGGCTTTTGTAACTCTTAAAGAAATAAAAACTTCATTACCTTACAATTGATCTAAGGAGAAGGTTTCTAATCTATGCCTTGCTTGAATCTTCAATCTTGAATAAGGATGACACTTGTGAACTTGAACTTGAGTTGGCTTGTTATCATCAAAACACTATCTTGATTTAAACTTGAAGTTCATAGAGAGTTTGAAGCATGTCTTCCAACTAGCTTGACTTCCAACACTCCCCCTTTTTGATGATGACAAACAACGATTCTAATATGCTCTTTATTATCTGCATCACAAGTGTTATACAAGCAAAAACATATATATATATATATATATAATAACAATAACCTTCCTTAGAACAATAAACACAAGAGTATAATAATTCCTATTATCTCCCCCTGAATAGATGCATAAGATATATCACTTCGAAAAAGATTTTACATTTGCATCTTCAGAGTATCTCTCCCCCTGTATGAATCAATAATAATCAATCACAATATCAGAATATCTCTCCCCCTTTTGTAATCATCAAAAAGTTGTGCTATCTCCCCCTGAAACACTAAGAAGATGCATCAATAATAACAAGAGAGATAAACATAATCACATACTCAAAAGAGGTGAGAGGCAGAAGTTAAACCAATTTCTCTACGAATGAAAAAGAAATTTTCTTTTGGAAGCGGTTTCGTAAAGATATCAGCTAACTGCCGCGAAGTATCAACATACTCAATAATACAATCACCCTTTTGAATATGATCACGAATAAAATGGTGTCGAATCTCTATATGCTTCGTGCGAGAATGTTGCACTGGGTTTTCGGTAATACTAATAACACTGGTATTATCACATTTTATGGGAATGTGATCTAGACTTACACCGAAGTCTAGGAGTTGCTGTTTCAACCATAAGATTTGCGCACAACAACTACCCGCGGCGACATATTCAGCCTCAGCTGTAGATAGGGTCACACTAGACTGTTTCTTTCTAGCCCATGATACCAACGAATTGCCAAGAAGATGACAAGTGCCGCTAGTGCTTTTTCCATCTACTTTGCAGCCAGCAAAGTCAGAATCAGAATACCCAACAAGATTACACGATGAACCTTTGGGGTACCATAAACCCATGTCAGTTGTGCCAGACAGATATTTCATTATACGTTTGGTAGCAACCATGTGTGTTTCTTTTGGATTCGATTGAAAACGGGCACATAAACAGACACTAAACATTATATCCGGCCTACTTGCCGTTAAATAGAGAAGGGATCCGATTATACCTCGATATTTAGTGATTTCTATGGATTTACCTCCTTCATCTTTGTCCCAATAGCAAGATGTGCTTATAGGTGTTGCTACTGCCTTGGCCTTATCCATGCCAAATCTTTTCAAAAGTTCCTTGCAGTACTTTGTTTGGCTAATGAAAATCCCATCCTTTGCTTGTCTTATTTGCAATCCCAGGAAAAAGTTCAGCTCGCCCATCATAGACATCTCGAACTCTTCCTACATCATACTCGAAAACTCCTTGCAAAGGATTTCATTAGTAGCCCCAAAAATAATATCATCTACATAAATTTGAACTAAAAGAATGTCATTTCCTTTCTTTTTAATAAAAAGTGTGTTATCAACCTTCCCTCTTTCAAAATTATTTTCTAATAAAAATTTTCTAAGACGGTCATACCACGCTCTAGGAGCTTGTTTGAGACCGTACAAAGCCTTTTTCAATTTAAAAACATAATCCGGGTGTTCATAACTTTCAAAGCCGGGAGGTTGACACACATAAACTTCTTCATTTATAAAACCATTAAGAAAGGCACTCTTTACGTCCATCTAATATAATTTAAAATCTAAAATGCATGCAAAAGCTAAAAGCAGTCTAATGGTTTCCAACCTAGCAACAGGGGCAAATGTTTCCTCATAATCTATCCCCTCTTCTTGGTTGTAACCTTGTGCAACTAACCTAGCTTTGTTTCGAACAATTAAACCAGCCTCATCGAGTTTGTTTTTATAAATCCACTTAGTTCCAATAATCGGATGAGACTCAGGCCTAGGAACAAGTTCCCACACCTGATTTCTTTCGAACTGGTTTAATTCCTCTTGCATTGCCAAAAGCCAATGCTCATCAAGCGTAGCCTCAGAAATATTCTTTGGCTCCACTTGAGAAACAAACACAAATAAGTTACACAGATTGCTAACAGAATTGCGAGTACTTACACCTTTTGTGATGTCACCTATGATTTTATCAATGGGATGGTGCCTTGAAGTTCTCCATTCCTTAGGCAAATCAGCGTTGAGCTCCATGGATTGTTCTTGATTTTTATCCTCAACTGATTCAGCTGATTTTCCATTGCTTTCAGAATGCTCCTTTGTTTTAGCATTTGGCTCTTCATCTTCATCAATGAATAAGTCTCCAAGAATACTTGAAATTTCATTAACAGATACCTTTCCCAACTTTCTGGGATCGGATTCATCAAATGATACATGAATAGATTCTTCAATAGTATTACGAGATTTATTGTAAATCCTATATGCTTTGCTCGAAACAGAATATCCAAGGAATATGCCCTCATAAGCTCTAGCCTCAAAACTTCCTAGATTTTCTCTACCATTATTATTCACATAACATTTACATCCAAAAACACGAAAATGGGAAATATTTGGTTTTCTCCCCTTGTACAGCTCATAGGGGGTTTTCTTTAAAATAGGCCTTATTAAAACACGGTTCATAACATAACAAGTTGTACTCACTGCATCGGCCCAAAAATATGCAGGCAAATTCATGTCATTAAGCATTGTTCTTGAAAGCTATTTTAATGAACGATTTTTCCTCTCCACAACTCCGTTTTGCTCAGGAGTTCTTGGAGCTGAAAAATAATGCTTAATTCCATGTCTTTCGCAAAATTTTCAAAAAGATGATTTTCAAATTCTCCACCATGATCAGTTTTAATGGATGCAATGCTCAAATGCAATTGGTTTTGAATAATCTTGGCTAGCTTTTTAAATTCATGAAATGCGTCATTTTTATGAGTAATAAAAAGCGTCCATGTATACCTAGAATAGTCATCCACCACAACTAAACAATAATAGTTTCCACCAAAGCTTTTTGTTTGACACGGTCCAAAAAGATCCATATGTAAAAGTTCCAAGGGCCTTTGAGAAGAAACAAGGTTTTTAGAAGGAAAAGATGCCCTTGTGAGTTTTGATTTAGAACAAGGATCACATTTTTCAGAAATAGAAAAATTTTGCTTTATTAGACCAACTACTAAGTTTTTAGAAGAAATTTTATTTAAACGAGCCATGTGGATGTGACCTATTCTACGATGCCATAGCCACGATTCATCCTCTTTACTTAATAAACATTTCGCATCATTTGAGGGAATTGAATTAAAATCAATAACATAAACATTGTTTATCCTGTGAGCAATTAGCTTAATAAGATTATCAATTTTACCCTCGATAATACATGTATCAGAATCAAAGATAACCATATTTCCCTTATCACACAACTGACTAATACTTAGCAGATTGTGTTTTAGGCCCTCAACATGTAAGACATTTTCAATACAAGGGTTAGGAGGTGTACCAATTTTACCGACTCCGAGAATCTTTCCTTGATTGTTATCTTCGAAAGTCACATGTCCTTGGTCCTTTGGCACGAGATGCGAGAATTTAGATTTATCTCCAGTCATATGTTTTGAGCATCCGTTGTCCAAGTACCACCACGACTTCCTTTCTTCCATAGTAACCTCATCTCCGTGAGCCATTAAGCATATGTCGGCGGTCTCCTCTTGTTCTTCTGACTCTTCATCAGAACTTCCTTCATTGTCTAGCCATGCCAAGTATGCTTGCTTCCCTTTCTTTGAACTCGAGGTGCCTCTTTCTGAATTCTCTTTCTTTTTTAGCTGGTAGCAGTCTGCTCTGATGTGACCAGGCTTGCCACACTCATGACATGTAATGGTTGAGCCTCCACTCTTGTTGTTGTCTCCTCTGTTGAAATGTTTATTTCTCAGAAATTTCCCGAACTTTTTGACCAATAGACCCATGTGTTCATCATTTAACAATTCTTTGTCCGAGTCACTTTCTGTTGCTGGTGCTTCAGCCTTGAATGCCAGACTTTTGACCTTGTTGTCCTCTTCTTCGTGTTGAGCCAATACTTTTAGCTCGCTTTCGTGTTCTTGTAACTTCCCAAAGAGAGTTGCCAGTGTCATAGTTGAGAGATTTATTGATTCAGCAATCGCCGTCACTTTAGGTTGCCATTCTCTTCCCAAACATCTTAGGACTTTGTTAATGAGATCCTCATTAGTGAATTTCTTCCCCAATGTCGTCAGTTGATTTACAATCATTGTGAAGCGTTTTTGGATCTCTTGAATCGATTCTCCATCTTTCATTCTGAATAACTCATATTCACCAGTCAGCGTGTTGATTCTCGATCTCTTTACTTCAGTTGTACCTTCATGCGTGACTTCCAGCGTATCCCACATTTGTTGTGTTGTCTCGCATGTTGATATCCTGAAAAACTCATCATAGCTCAAAGAAGATGTTATAATATTTTTCGCTTTCAAGTCGTACTGGACTCTCCGTTCCTCCTCCTCCGTCCATTCAGCCATAGGCTTTTCGACGGTGTTACCATTAACCACATAGGTAGGAACATAGGGACCATTTACGACGGCATCCCAAACTTTTAATCCGACTCCTTGAATAAAAATTTTCATACGGGCTTTCCAATACGTGTACCCTACCCCATCAAACATGGGAGGACGGTTAATAGAACTCCCTTCACCACCAAACAGAGAGTTTGAAGCCATACTCTTGAGACGGTTAAGTCTTAACACAAGAGACTAGCTCTGATGCCAATTGTTGGTTTTGGCCTCAAAATCTCGAGAGGGGGGGTGAATCGAGTTTTATTAATGTATTGTAAAAACCGTTATAAATTAAAAATAGTTTTGAGATGGAGAGATTAAGCGTTTGAAACGGATCGCGAAAACGATAGTTAAAATAATTCGAGTAGCGCGGAAACGTAAAAAATGAAATAAGCGGAAATTAAAAGAGATTGGGATAGAAAAGCTTGCAGCGGTGAATTTTATACTGGTTCAGCCTTCCCCTCGAAAGGCCTAGTCCAGTCCCCAAGCGACCCGCCTGAGAGTTCTTATACCAAGCAATAAAGCTGCACCCTATTACAACCAAGAGCACCCCGCACACTACTAGGAACCTCCGTTCGCTAGGGGCCTCAATCACACAGCAGGGTTCCTCACCCTACGAACGCATCAACGTTCAACTATGGGATTCTCTCCCTACCACTAAGGTTTAGAACAATTGAATGAGAGTGATTAAAACAAGTATAATGTGTTCTCAAAACACATATTCTACAATAAGCTCTATGATAATGAAGCAGTTGTTTGTCTAGGAGTTACTCAGCCAACAATGATTTTTGTTCTTCAAATGTATGAACGTGAAAACCAGAGAATAGTAGAAGAAGAAGAGAGAAAACGTGTATCAGAGAAGAATGAATGAATGAATGAAAAAATCAATTATAAATGTTGGAGTGTAATCCCTTTTTAAAATAGAAAAATCATTTTAGAATAAAAAGGATTTTGAATAAGTAAAACAAAATCAAAAATAAAATAAAATAAGATTTGAATTAAGTTTTAAAATCAAAACTAAACCAAAATGATTTACGAAATAAAATAAAGATTTTATTCTTAAAACCAAAAAGGAAATAATTCAAATTTAAAATCATTTTCGAATTTTGTAAAATAAATCAGAATCTTTTATATAAAAACAAATCAGGAAATAATCTAAATGATTCTGACACGTTTTTCAATAAAACATGAAGTAATCAATTACTTTCTGAAGGTAATCGATTATTCCTTCAAAAATAGAAATTCTTAAAGTCATTTGAAAACCATGTAATCGATTATACCAAGAATAGTTAGTCGATTACACCACTCCTGTTCAATGTATGATGCAACTCATTAAAATCGATTACACTTAGCCAATTAATCGATTACTGAGCCTCTGTTATGCATATGATGCAACATCATGTAATCGATTACTACAAAGCCTGTAATCGATTACTAAGCCTCAAAGAAATATATGATGCAACAATTATAATCGATTACTTGAGCCAGGTAATCGATTACTCCCATAAGAAAGTAATTGATTAACAAGTTTCATTTAATCGATTACAACCTCTCTGATTTTTCTATGATGCAACAAAGTTAATCGATTACTTGAGAAGATAATCGATTACTCTCTTTTGCAAACATACAAATATACAGAGTTTTGTAACATCAATTATTTTCACTAAGTTTAATGCAGAAAACATTTTATCATGCAAAAACACGTTTTTCTTCTTCTCTCTTAAAATGAAAAACTTATTGGCTTTTGTAACTCTTAAAGAACAAACTTCATTACTTTAAAATTTATCTAAGGAGAAGGTTTCTAATCTATGCCTTTCTTGAATCTTCAATCTTGAATAAGGATGACACTTGTGAACTTGAACTTGAGTTGGCTTGTTATCATCAAAACACTATCTTGATTTAAACTTGAAATTCATAGAGAGTTTGAATCATGTCTTCCAACTAGCTTGACTTCCAACAAATTATGCATAACTATTATTAATTTTAATCATATAATAGCAAACACATCATAATCACAGAGAAATCAACAATTATATAACCAACATAACATTTAGCACCTTTGAACATAGAATCACTTGTGCAAAATCACAATCACCTAGGGTTTTTCACACTAAACTATTTTCTCCTAATCCTAATCTCAACTAAACATTCAAATATACCTAATCATGACTCAATTACTAATTTCAAACCTTTCCCCTAAGCTAGACCCAATTTACCCTCCTTACCTTGAGGAGAGAGAAACAGGAATTGGGGTTTTTGTTGGAGCTCCACACCAAGCTCCAATCCATGCTCCAAGACTCCTATTCCTTGCCCTTTAGCATCTTCTAAGACCAATTGCATGATTGGGAGGCTCAATTTGATGGATTGGGAAAGTTAGGGTTTTGGGGGTTTGATTTGGGGGTTTTGAGAAAGAGGAATTAAATTGAGATAAAGAGGGAAAATGATTGGGGATTGATAGGGAGATGATGTGCGTTGTTAATGTCTTGAGTTTTGATGTTAATTTGATGAATTGAAAAACCTAGGATGAAAGGAGAAGAGGAAAAATGAGTTCAACACTTAAAAATCGTGTTTTATGGCTGACACAGCAGTGGTTAATCGATTAACTGAGTGGTTAATCGATTAACCCATGTAATTTGGCCAAAATCAGCTTTCTGGCCTTAATCGATTAGGCTCCTGGTTAATCGACTAACCTCCTGTTTAATCGATTAATCTCTTGGTTAATCGATTAACTAGTTCAGTCCACTATTTCCTATGCACTTCAAAGTGTCATAACTTATTCGTTAACCGTCGGATCTTGCTCAAATTTTGAGACAAGCATCCCAATACACTCGTCTTCACATCCAACGGTGGAATTCGGGTTTAGAGCTATGGATATTTTATTCCTAATTTTCTAAGGTCCTATGTTCTTTACCCTTGAATAACCTTTCTAAATCAAAGTCTTAGCCTAACATCTTTCCTTTCTCTACATCCAAACCTATTTTAACCTATCCTTAACCTATACCTTTTCCCACTTAGCTAACTACTAACCCTAAGCACACCCTAGTACCAATACTAATTAACACTTCCAATCAACTTCGACACTTAAGGACGTTCTAGCACTTATGAAAATTCTACTAACTAATATTCCTAATGCCTTTATAAAATTGGGGATGTTACATCGAGATTAGGTCCGAGCACAGGGTATTCAACCATATCCTTATCCCTAACAGTCTCGATTAGCTTAACGACTTCTCCTCTTGTCATACGTAACTGGGATAGATGAACCTGATAAAGATAAGGACTTATCATATACATGATTTATGAAGGAAACCTTATCAGGACCTTTACGAATCCTACTTGAGTTCTTCCTCTTCACAAGCCTCATCAGGAAGGCCCGTCGCACACAGGTAATCCCCTATAAGAACCACCATGCTATAAGGGCTAAGGTACATCTTCTCATCCCTAAGTTGACACTAGCACACACTTTGTTGACTAGGGAGAACCTATTTATCCCAACTGGACATACAGAAATCCTAAAAAGTCCTACATTAACATCTTGGTTGAGATCATTCCTGAAGTTCTCCCATAGCTTCAAGGGTGATTTCGATTAAGGACACTATAGGAAGTGATTAAGGGCATGGAATGGGAGGCTTAGAAGCTAGCTTGGAGCTTGGCGGTGGAGCTCCAACTTAATCCCAATTCCTCCTCTTCTATTCAAGAGGTAAGCGGGAGTACTTTGGTTTTAATTAGGGAAAGGATTTAATGATAGTAAAGGGTTATAATTAGATGTATTTTATATGTATATGTTTGATTGGTATGTTGAAAATGTTATGATTTAATATAAAAGCATGTTATGAACTTAGGGTTTTTGTTAGTAATTGATTTTTATAATTGTTATTGAATTAAATGATTGAATGAATGATATGGCCATGATTATTATTGTTGTTATGTGTGATGGTTATTATTTATAAAGTATGGCCAAATCCTAAGTTAGAGAACCCCACTAAATGGATATAAAGTATTAAAGGTTTGATTAACTAAAAGCTACATAAAATGAACTATAAACACGTGCATTCAAGGAATAAGGTGGACGTTTAGGAGTACGGGGAAAAGCATACGTCGTTTAACGATTGATGAGGGCAAGAGTGAATTATTGGGATAACCATGGAGAACTTTGATCCTGCAAAGGATACAAGTTTGCTTCCCGTGTTGGGGATTGGTTCTACGCAAACCAGGGTAATCCCATCACTTTGGCTCGTTTTGGCCAGTCGATGGTGATTTCTGCTAAAGCCAATTTGGGTGAATCAATCCAAATTGCATGACGAACCCTATAGGGGTGAAGTGTTGTGCAAGCGGGTGAGCGAGGGACCTTCCTAAGTGGAGGTGAAGCACCCAATTATAGGTTGAGAAATACTTACTCCTGGTCGGTTTTTCCCCAGAGTGGAGGGTGTAGTGTTGTGAGGAAAAGTGTTATTGTTATTGGAAATGGAGAAGTGCATTCATTGTTATATAATGAGTTTAATTCACTGAATCCAATGAAAGTGTTAAAATGTTATAGTGTTTAAAGGGAAATGATAAAGTGTTACATTGGATTCAGGAATTAAACCATAATAGTATAAAGTGCATTTCATACTCATATGTTTGAGCATCAAAGCATTGTTATGTACTGGTATTGTATACTGAAAATATATAAATATTTATAGTTTAATGGAATAGTTAAATGATAAGGTATAGAAATAGGATAAATGAATGTGAGTATATGTGTGTGGGTATGTCTAGTTATGTCTTATTATTGTTATTTTAAGTGCTTTCCTTAATTATTATTCCAATTACTCACCCCTTAAGTTGACCATTTTAGGTACTTTCGGAGAAAGATGCTCATTATTCCCGCGTCGTGAAGGTATACTCTCAATTATAGAGAGTATACTATTATCGTGACCTCTTTGGTCTCATTATTACTGTTACAACCATTCTTGGATAATGTAATGTAAAATGTTTTATTAATTAAAGTAGTTTCAAGTATTAAACTTTATTTATAAGTTAGGTATACTTCCATCTTTTTGTATAAAGGACTTTATAAGAACAATTGTTTTGATTCAGTGTATTAATGGTTGTGAAGGATATAAAAATATCCTTTTCTAAATGATTTCAAAGTAAGTCACAACCACTATAATGTAACTATAGTTTTGTTACAACTAAACTGATCTGGACTGACAGGTACAAAGTTAACTTGGGGGAAAGTCCATATTTTAGAGTAAACTCTGCCAAATTTTTTATAAAACCCCAAGTATTTTCTAATGAAATCACTAATAAAAGTAATATAATTTAAGTATAAAATTCAGGATGTTACATTATGGTATCAGAGCAATGGTTGCAATTCTCGGCCGTGGAGTATGGATTTCCTACTCCCAAAGAGTTACTCCACATGAGAGTAACTAAAAAATAGCTAGCTTAATAGCCTATGATAATAGTACATGCATGCATATCTAGTTAAAGTTAGCATAGTTTAGTAGTGTTAAGGGGATAATGCTAGTGCTAGTTTAGTAATCTTCAATTCAAAGTGGACTGAGTAAAACTTTCAATTGTAACTTTGTTGTACTTTGAAGCGGACCGAAAGTAGAGACTAAAGGAAGTAAAAAAAACTCCCAACGGGATAGAGCATGAAAGTGCGCGCTACCCCAACGGGATGGACTAAACCTTAGTTTTGAATTAAGTAAGTCAACTTCGGATATGACGAAGAATTGAAACTTTTACGTTAAATGAAATTTCAAAGTCTTCTTTTGAATGGAAGATTAGTCATTTCTTTATTATTTGATTGGAATTCAGGTTGTACAAAAATGGTTTTGTCTCTAATGCAATGTAGAATCGAGATGGGCCCCTCGAGGCTTACATTTTATTAAAAGATGATATCATTGAGTCCTTGAATCCAATGAAATAATTGTAAAATTTCTTTTTTTATATACATAGGAATAGGAGAAGCATTAGGAATCATTGCATCATAGACACTCCGAGTATAACAGCCCGATTTTTGTAACACAAAATAACCAACTTTTATTTATTAAGTTGCAAAAATGAGGCCAAATTTTTTTTTTAAACATTATTGAGATGTCATTGGTATACTTTGACATCCCTCATGGAAAACCGAGTTGTTACTAAGACATTTCTTTACATAAAACATTCATCTCCAAAAAGTGACTTGGTTCAAAGAGCATCATAATCCATTGTATTTTATCAAAAGTATTCATGACCGTTTCCAAAAGATTACATTGTCCAATCTTCCAAAGTAGAAGTACTCAACAAGACAGAATTAAAAACTTAGCTTAATTACATAAATGGTTCATTGCTCGGGTAACCCTCGACTCAAAGCACTAACAACAGACTTAGACTATGAAAGGACTAAGGCCATCTTAACTAAACACACTACACCCGATTCTTCCGAATGAAGACAACCGGCTGCCGTTTCCTTTTCTTTCCTGACCTTTTTTTCATACCGGAGGATGATGCTATCTCCGTTGCAGACTCCTCTTCAGAACTTGGCTTCAGCTCTACTCTAAACAGCTTTACGGATTCCTCATTAGCTTCATCCCGTGATGGTGGTTCATTACCATCGTGCCCTAGAATAGAGACACTTCCCAAGCATGATCCCGCCGTTAACCCGCTCAGTTTATGTTCTGGATCCGAAATCACAATCTGGGTACATCCCGTCCACACCCATCCATAGCGTGTGGGTTTCCAACCACTTCCCTGACGACGCCATGTGGTGATCTCCATGCGATGCTCCATCTGTCCGTTGCGATACCAGCAACACCGATATGCCAACGAGACAGGAGAGAGTAAGCAATCCGAACGACGCATCGTCGACGGTGTGGGTTTATAATAGACAAGATATTAAGACAATACAAACATAACAATGCAACATAAATACAACACAGCATTCAAGTTTATCATCATCGTCGTCGTCGTCATTCATTATCTTGCCAAACTTATTTTCACTTCTCAACATAAACATTCTTTCTTTCTCAATTCCTTTCTCGATCTCAACTTGTGAATCTTTGAGTTGCATTCATTTCCATTTTCATATGGTTTCATTCACTTTTCCACACTTTCATTCTCGATTCGTTTCTTATTATCAATATTCCATAAGATTTTGCTTCTTATAATTATAAGTCTTTTCATGACTCTTAAACTTTTCTTATCAAGTCTTATTAGATCACGTCCATCGATGATTGGGGAATTAAAATATCATCGAGGTACTTGTTTCGTTCGCAGTTAGCACACAGTCTACATCTCCTCGGTCATCCACCCAAACTAATCGGAAGCAAACAGGAGTATAGGACCTTGACCACGCGGGCTTGACAACTGTCTCAACAAATTACTCAATGCCAGGAGAACTATAGAAAATCCGGTACAGTCTCAAATCAAATCATATAATCAAGGCACACTGTAGAAAATGTACAGTGGCAAAATCACAGAGCCCCGTTCCAGTCCCTCTCACTGTTCAAGACTTGCAATCTAGGGGGTGACAGTACTATTCTAGTTCCGGGTGTAGAACTTACCACGGCATCGGATCGGCCCATCCTTACCCCTTATGGAATTCGGTCCACCTAGAAAGTACTCAAGGCTTCTTGACGTTTCATCATCATTGCCTTCCCCCAATGCAATCTCCTCCTGAGTATCCGCAGATACCCATGGTATCTTCCTCTCCACTACTTCGCACTCATTGCTCACCGCATTCGTCAATGTCTTTTTAAGAGTTTTAGAGTTTAGTTATTACCCTAAGGTCAGCTCATCCTTGGTGCATCCCTTCAACGAGTCCCGACCACTAATTTAAAACATTACTTTTCTTTTCTTTTCTTAACATAGCACAGAGCTGGGATTGCATCAACAATCTTGCATTTCATCTCGTAAACTTTCTCTGAATAGCAACATAACTCTTTTCAGAACATCAGCGGAGGAGCATAGCTCAACTCAAGGCAAGTCTCATTCCAAGTGATCATCAGCGGAGGAGCAAAGCACAACTCAAGACAAGTCTCATTCCAAGTGATCATCTGCGGAGGAGCAAAGCTCAACTCAAGACAAGTCTCATTGATCGATGTCGTACTCGATCAAAATAAAAGAGGTTTATTCTGTAGTACTAGGAAGGTGATCCTAGGTCGTTTCCCAACAAATATCGGTTTATGCAAAGTATCAAACACATAGTGTGCAGTAAAATGGGGGGGGGGGGGTTTGTGTAACAATTGTGAAGAACAAACACAAAACAGAATATTAAAACTAAGCAAATCAGAAATAAAAGCGGGTAAACCCCATTGGCTACGTACACTACTCAATCCTAGCTCACTAAAGATCGATTCCTCTCCTCTCCTCTGTCCAACTCGTGAGACCTAAATACTAAGCAAAAATTCAGTTCTCACCCCAAAACCCTAGCTTCTAATTAAGCATCAGAAACCAAAGCATGGGATTTTTATGAGTTAGCATAAATTAAGCATTCACACTCATGGATTATCGCTAATAAATAGAACTAAGCGAACCATAAATAGAGATAAACCACGAAAACAGTAGAGAGAAATTGAAATAGCATTAAGAACAAGAGCTCATGAGTAAGTGATACAATACCAAAGGGATTAACCCTTGAAGTTAGCCTTCCATGGTCATAAATCAAGAAAAAAGTGTAGAAAGGGGGAAGAACAAAACCCTAGCAGCCACCAATTGCTATGGAGAGCCAAGAGAGAAGTTCTAACCTAGAGAGAGTGAGAAATATGAAATGGGAGTGTGTCTCTACCCTTACACGAATTTCCCCTCTTTTAGTCATGAAAATGGGCCTAAAACATGGGCCCAAGTCCTAAGAAACACTATTCTGAAAATTACAACTAAAAAGGGACCTAAATGCAAATTACAATCTTCACTTCAATACTTCAATCTTCATTTCCAAAATGCCCAAAGTGTCCTTGTGCCAATTATGACCTGAAAATAGAAATAGAATTAATTAGACTAAATAACCCCAAATTAAACAATATTTGGAATATTAGCTGATTAGAGCCAGAAATATGATGTTTTTGAGTGATAATTTACCCTCTATCTTAGTGATTTTGGCTTGTTTCTCAAGTAATTGTTAAGAAAAGATTGATTTTATCTACTAATGACAAGGAACGAGATCATTGTGGATTTTGTGCCCTTTTTGGTTCTTAATTTCAGGTTGTGGAGCTTAATTTGTTGAAATTGGAAAAAGGAAAAAAGAAGCAAGTAATAAACCTTGAAGTTGGAGATGAGAAGGCGAGTTTGACGGTTAAGATGCTATGCCATGGGTGCACAAGACCAGGAAATGGGGCCAAAAGAGCAAAAACAAGCAGATGCTGAAGCTAGCGTGGTGCGCCCAGGCGCAGCCTTGTGCGCCCAGGCGCGGGTCGATCTCGCCCAAGCGCAGCCTTGTGCGCCCAAGCGCACGTCGTCAGTCACAGTGGATTTAATTATATCTTTTACAGATTTGATAGGAGATTAGTTTTTATCCTTTTAAATAGACATATTCTAGGTTAGATTGAGGACGTTTTTTACACATATTAGAGGATTAAGAACAAGGTTTAGAGCTTTTTGCGAAGAACACGGAGATTAGAGGCAAGGATTAGTGGTAATTATGTCTCTCTTTATCACTTTTATTGCTTTTCTTCTTCCCATTATGAACTAAACCCTTCTTTGGGATGTAGGAGTAGATGAACATGGAACCTTGTTAATGTTTTTGCAATGAATTGATTTTGTTTTTCCATTATAAATTCTGTGTTTGATTATATTTTTATTGTTGTTCGTGAATGTGCGCAGTTCATGACTTTTGGAAATCCTTTATGAATAGACATATGAATTTAGGATTTAGCCTAATAATCAAACAGTTCAATTGCATAGGCATAGACATGTTTTCTATGAATTGGATAATTTTTACAAGTTTTGATTTACCTTAATTTAAGGTTAGGTGTTTAAGGCTCTCTTGAGACATCATTGAGAGATTAATATCTAAAACACGGAAACGTGCTAAGACATTAGGCGTTTTCTACCTTTGCAAAACAAATTCAGAATTTAGGAAAACAAATCAATTCGTTGTTAAACGTTTTAGGAACCTTCATCGAAACTACGTCCCGCTTTTTCCCATTGTTCAAGAATCGTTTTATTTATTTGTTTTAATTCATTTAAATCAACAATCACTCAAGCAATTGAATTTTAATCTAATTTTTCATTTAGTAACTACGAATAGGTAAGAATTATTAGAATCAATTTCAGTCCTCGTTGGGAACGATACTCTATTTATCACTTTATTACTTGTACGATCTGGTATACTTGCCAGAATCCCAACAAGTTTTTGGCGCCGTTGCCGGGGACTAAAATTAGATTTTAGTAATTTTTCGGTACTCTTAGTAGTTACTTAGTGGAAGTTTGTTCTAGCTTTTATTTTTAATTGTTATTATTCACTCAACAGGTGCTATTAACCCTCTTTGCCGAGTCTGGTATATGCACTTGCGTTCTGCAGGTGATTACAGCAGCCTTCAATTCGATCCCGAGATCGAGTTGACAACGAAGAAGTTAAGGAAACGAGCACAGCGAGAGAAAAAGGAACGAGCAAGAATAATGGCTGACGAGCGTGAGCGCCAGGTTGAGAATGAGACAGAACCTCACATGCGTACTTTGGCTGATTACGCCTTAGTCGAACCGACCTTAATTGGTACTAGCATAGTACCACCTGCGGTCACTGCTACACACTTTGACATCAAGGGGGCATATATAAACATGCTGCAACAAAACCAATTCAGTGGTGCCCCAGACGAGGACCCAAGTGATCATATTGCTATGTTCTTGAGTTACTTGGACTTCTTCAAGATTCAAGGTGCGAGTGATGATGCGATCAGGTTGAGGCTTTTTCCTCTCTCATTAAAGGGAAAGGCACTTAAATGGGTCCGGTCTCAACCACAGGGGAGCTTCCTTACTTGGGACAAATTGGCTACGATGTTTGTGGACCAGTACTTCCCACCCTCCAGGCAAGCTCAGCTTAGGCAAGAAATCAACGCCTTTGCTCAGCAAGATGGAGACTCATTACATGAGGCGTGGGAAAGGTACAAGCAGATGTTGAAGAGGTGCCCCAATCACTCTATGCCTGAATGGTTGCAAATGAGGACATTCTATGATGGGTTGAGTCTAACCAATCAGCACTTGGTCGATTGTGCATCACAAGGTTCATTTGAGAGCAAAACAGCCATAGAGTCCAGGCAGTTGATTGAGAAGATGGCTCATAACAGCAGTCGGGCCACTGTTAGGAAGCGTATCATGAAGAAGAGTGATTTGGAGCCTGAGAATGTGCAAGCTCTATTTGCACAAAATAAAGAGATGCAGCAGCAGATAGCTGCATTGACTCAGAAATTGGGTCAGGTCCAAATGAATGCTTCAACAGGTATACCTCCTATCCCTTCTGATACTTCTGCTTTATTACTAACATGTGATTTTTGTAAAGGCAACCACCGTAATGGTGAGTGTGCATTTGAAGTTAGTACTAGCACAGGTAATGATGAACAGACTAATTTTGTGGGAGGAGGACGGAGGAACAATCCTTACTCAAACACCTACAACCCAGGGTATAGAAATCACCCTAACTTCTCGTGGCGTAGCCCAGCACTCCAGGCACCACAAGAGAAGCAGCTGGCACCTTGGGAGGCAGCAATTGAGAAGCTCGCTCTAACAACTAATAATTTTGTTGAGGAGACGCGAGCCAACTTCAAAAACCAAGGTGCCAGCATTCGCAATCTGGAGGTTCAGATGGGTCAACTTTCCAAGCAGATGTCAGAGAGGTCACCGGGAACCTTTCCCAGTGACACCATTCCAAACCCCAGAGAGCATTGCAAGGCCATTACTCTTCGAAGTGGCAAGTCTCTTGAGGAGCCACAAAAGAAGAGTGATGAGGTGGTGCTTGAGAAGGAAGAGGCCAAGGAACAACCAGCTGAGGACTCAACTCCTGAAGTGCAACAAAATAAGAAATCAACTGCAACTCAGGAAGGAGAGAAGAAACCTCAGATATCTCACAGGGTTCCTTTTCCTCAGCGGTTGAAGAAGGAGGAAAACAAGAAGCAATTTGCCAAGTTCATGGAGGTGTTCAAGAGGCTCCAGATCAACATTCCCTTCGCAGAGGCACTCGAGCAGATGCCTACATATGCGAAGTTCATGAAAGAGCTCTTAACCAACAAAAGGAAGATGCAAGATGATGAGACTGTGCTTCTCACAGAGGAATGCAGTGCAATTCTACAAAGGAAGCTCCCTCAGAAGCTAAAAGATCCTGGGAGTTTCACAATCCCTTGTAACATTGGGGGATTTGATATTGGCAAAGCTCTGTGCGATTTAGGGGCAAGCATCAATCTGATGCCCCTCTCCATCTTTAAGAAGCTTGGTATTGGAGAAGCAAAGCCGACAATGATGTGTCTTCAGTTGGCTGATCGGTCTGTGAAGAGGCCCTATGGGAAAGTGGAGCATGTGCTTGTCAAGGTGGACAAGTTCATCTTCCCTGCTGACTTTGTTATCTTGGACATGGAGGAGGACTCAGACATTCCTCTACTCCTGGGTAGGCCGTTTCTAGCCACTGGGCGAGCCCTCATAGATGTTCAACAGGGCGAGCTCAAGCTCCGGGTTCATGAAGAAGAGGTCTCATTCAATGTCTACCGGTCCATGAAGAATCCAATGGACAGCTCCCAATGCTTTTTGGTGGACGTGGTTGACACTCTAGTCACGTCTACTTTTGAGAAAATTGGGCATGGAGATGTGTTGGCAGCAGCTCTGACACATGAGAAGAGTGAAGAAAACAGGGTTGCGGAGGTGGTGGCCAGATTGGATGCACCTCCAGCTTACACAAAGACAGATCAGATGAAGGAGCTGAAGAGGCATGAAAAGGAGGAGCGGGTAGTTCCAGAGCTCAAAACTCTTCCACCAAACCTCAGGTATGAATTCTTAGATGACACTAAACTTTATCCAGTGATAATTAGTAATGCCTTGACTGAAACTGAAACTGAGAAATTAATGAAAATTTTGAGGCAATACAAAGCTGCTTTAGGATGGTGTGTGTCTGATTTGAAGGGGATTAACCCTAGTTTTTGCATGCATAAGATTCTCCTTGAGGAGAATTTCAAGCCAGTAATTCAGCCTCAGAGGAGGCTGAATCCGACTTTGCAGGAAGTCGTGAGAAAGGAGGTAGTCAAACTTCTAGATGCAGGCATTATCTACCCCATCTCCGATAGCACTTGGGTTAGCCCAGTGCAAGTAGTGCCTAAAAAGGGGGGGGGGGGGTTAACTGTGGTAAAATCTGATAAAGATGAACTAATACCAACCCGCACTGTTTCTGGGTGGTGTGTGTGCATTGATTATAGGAGATTAAACAATGCCACCCGGAAAGATCATTTCCCATTACCCTTTATGGACCAAATGTTGGAAAGATTAGCAGGACATGCATTCTATTGTTTTTTGGATGGATACTCAGGTTACAATCAAATCTGTGTCGATCCTGTAGACCAGGAAAAAACTGCTTTTACTTGTCCCTTTGGGATTTTTGCCTATCGAAGAATGCCCTTTGGGCTTTGCAATGCACCTGCGACTTTTCAAAGGTGTATGTTGGCTATATTTTCCGACATGGTCGAAAATTTCATTGAGGTTTTTATGGATGACTTCTCGGTCTACGGGTCGTCCTTTGATGCATGTCTTGCCAATCTGGGCAAAGTGTTAGAAAGATGTCAAGAAACTAATCTAATCCTTAACTGGGAAAAGTGTCAGTTCATGGTTAGGGAGGGGATAGTTTTAGGACATAAAATTTCAGAAAAGGGTATTGAAGTTGATCAGGCAAAAATTGATGTCATCAAAAATCTACCTCCTCCAATAAATGTTAAGGGGATAAGAAGTTTTTTGGGTCATGCCGGTTTCTACCGGAGATTCATTAAAGATTTTTCGAAAATTGCAAAACCCCTATGCAATTTACTGGAGAAGGATGCTGAGTTCATTTTTGATAATAATTGCATGAAATCTTTTGAACTTTTGAAAGAGAGATTGATTACAGCTCCTATAGTGGTTGCTCCCAATTGGGGTGAACCTTTTGAACTAATGTGTGATGCAAGTGACCACGCAATAGGAGCTGTACTCTGTCAAAGAATTAATAAAGTGTTTCATGCAATTTATTATGCTAGTCGTGTGTTGAACAATGCACAAACTAATTACACGACTACTGAAAAAGAACTCTTGGCAGTGATTTTTGCAATGGACAAGTTTCGTGCCTATTTGATAGGCTCGAAAGTGATAGTGTTCATAGATCATGCTGCTTTAAGACACCTATTGGCTAAGCACGATGCTAAGCCAAGACTGATTAGGTGGATCTTGCTCTTGCAAGAGTTCGATTTGGAAATAAGAGACAAAAAGGGGGTAGAGAATGTTATTGCTGATCACTTATCTAGGCTCCCCCTTGAGGATAGTAATAGGGATAATCAAGTTCCAATTGAAGAAAAATTCCCTGATGAACACCTGTTTGCTGCATCTGAACTCCCATGGTATGCTGATTTATCTAATTATTTAGCAGCGAATGTGATTCCTAAGGATATGACTTGGCAACAAAAGAAAAAGTTTTTACATGATGCCAAGTTTTATTTTTGGGATGAACCATTCCTGTTCAGGAGGAGTGCAGATGGAGTAATCAGGCGTTGTGCCTCTCAAGAGGAAATTCCTGACATCCTTTGGCATTGTCACAATTCACCATATGCTGGTCATTATAGCAGTGAGAAGACAGCGTCTAGAGTTTTCCAATGTGGGTATTACTGGCCCACCATTTTTAAAGATGCTAAGACCCATGTGATGAACTGTGATAGATGCCAAAGGGTTGGGAATATTTCTAGAAGAGATGAGATGCCTCTTCAAGGCATTTTAGAGGTTGAAGTATTTGATGTGTGGGGCATAGACTTTGTAGGCCCCTTTCCCCCTTCCTATAACAACAGGTACATTCTTGTGGGGGTTGATTATGTATCAAAGTGGGTGGAGGCGATCTCCACTCCCACCAATGACTCTGCTGTAGTTGTGAACTTTTTGAGAAAATATATTTTTAGCAGGTTTGGAGTACCTAGAGTACTTATTAGTGATGGTGGGAGTCATTTTTGCAATAAGGTTATGGAGAAAGCCTTGTCTAAATATGGGGTGCACCACAAAGTGGCTACCCCATACCATCCACAAACTTGTGGTCAGGTAGAGGTGTCAAATAGATCTCTGAAGAGAATTTTAGAGAAAACTGTTAATAGCAGTAGGAAAGATTGGTCAAAAAAATTGGATGACGCCTTGTGGGCGTATAGAACTGCTTATAAGACACCCATTGGCATGTCACCCTTTCAGGTTGTGTATGGTAAAAATTGTCATTTGCCAGTGGAGTTACTTCACAAGGCATATTGGGCAACTAAATTTTTGAACTTGGATATGCAACCTGCAGGTGAGAAGAGGTTATTGCAGCTCACTGAACTTGATGAGTTTAGAGAGCAAGCATATAACACTTCTCGTGATTTTAAAGAAAAAACTAAAAAGTGGCATGACAAGAAGTTGACTGATAAGAAATTTGAGCCTAGACAATTGGTTTTGTTATTTAACTCTAGACTTAAGCTTTTCCCTGGAAAGCTTAAATCTAGATGGTCTGGTCCTTTTGTGATTGTGCAGGTCTCACCTTTTGGCGCTATTGAAATTAAGGACCCCAAGACTGGGGACACTTTTAAAGTAAATGGACAGCGACGTAAGGCATATCATGGGGGAGTCATTGATCAGAGTTCATCCTCAGTTGAGCTCAAAGACCCTTAGTTCCGGAGAAAGGGTCAACCGTCAGGCTCGGGACATTAAACAAGCGCTTGCTGGGAGGCAACCCAGTGGTAAGTAGTTCCTTCCTAGTAATTTTTCTTTTATTTTTCTTTTAGTATAGGACTTTATTGTTTAAAAAAAAAAGAGGTGTACAGGTCTGTGCATGCGCTCAGGCGCGCTCGTATGCGCCCAAGCGCAGTGGGGGTGACAGGGTAAAAAGGGGGGTTTCAAAAGTAATTCGGACAGGGGAATTGAACTTAACGTGGTGCGCCCAGGCACAGCCTTGTGCGCCCAGGCGCAGGACATCACGCCCAGGCGCACGATTCCACTGCAGCACTTCCAAATTAACGAAGTGCGCCCAGGCGCACCCCACCGCGCCCAGGCGCACGGATCCTACATCAGTTAAGTATCTCTTGCTCCACATCCTCATTTATTCCCTCTTTCATACGTATATTCTCCCTCATCTTAAACCCTAACTCCCCTCTTCTCTACACCCATCTCCAGCAAAAGAAACTCATCAATCCTTGCTCCATCCTTCCCCTCTTGCTCCATTCATGCATGTTGGTCTCTCTCTCTCTCCATTGATTTTTCCTCTCTTTGTGGGTAAGCTTCAATTTCGAATCCCTCTCTTTGGTTCTGTCTTAGGCACTAGAGTGAGTTGTTTTGTTAATTTTAAGTATCTCTTGCCTAGACTAGTGATTATTAGGGGGTAGAGTTCTAGTATTTGCACCTTAGAGCATTGTCATATTTTGTGCATACTAGGTGTTTGTTGTATTGCCTGAGAGAAATTTAGCACTATGTCAACCAATAGAGATCAGGGAAAGAGACCTAGGATACATGCACCATCATCTTCCACCATATACGGACGAGGAGTTGCAGACGTTGGATAACTCTTCTGATGGTGATGATTTGGGTGATAGTGCTGCCGGGTTTTGAGTTCTATGGTAGTAGCTGATGAGTTGTGTAGCTGGTAGTAAGGGTGTGGTAGTATTTGGTTTTATTGTGAGACTAGTTCTGACTTTGAGCTTTTGTGATACCAACAGACCTGCACACCAAAAACACTTGTTTCGTTTGATGCATGGTTTAATTTCCTTTATATTTGTGGTCGTGTTTTTTTTTATACTTAATTACCTGTGATGTTTATGTGGTGCCTCTTGCACCTTGAGATTAATTGTGATACAGGTGAATAAGTTTGGGGGAGTTACCTCCCATGTGCTTTACAGGGACCACTGAATGTAAGGGAAGTCTCTAACTCCTTGCTTTTGTTTTTTTTATTTTTATTTTGTAGTTTAGGATAGATTTGTTGCTTGAGGACAAGCCACATTCTAAGTTTGGGGGTGAGGGTAACAAAATAAAAAATTTTCTGAACTTGATTTCTCCCCTGGCTTTGTATTGTTTTGTGTCCTGGCATGAGTAGGCACTAATTCTAGGTGTTAGATTTGTCCCTTTGATAGGTGTAAATGCTTGATTGTGATTTTCGACTTGTTTTACCTAGATACTAATTGGATTTAGCTTTGAAAATTGTTGGAAAGTAGTTGTTTGGCAAACTTGTTGTGAATGATTGATTAGTGAATTGACCTTAACCAGTGAGATTTTGAGCCTATACACTTGAAGGAGTAATGCTTAATGAAATTGTGATGAAACTCCTAATTCTTTCACGAGTGTGTTCACTTTGATTGAATGTTCTAGAACTTGACTTGTGACCTTTTCAAAATTGACAATTGATTGCATGCATGAACATGATTAAGGCACTTAGGTTTGTGTTTTTGAGGCCTTCAACAATTTTTGAGAAATAATGTTCCCTTAGTTGCCCACTTTGAGCTTGATGAGATATTATGATTTTCTTTGGTACCCAACATTAATTGAAATATTTTTATGAAAGTACCTTTGAATTTTTAAATGAGCAATTGAGTGGAATGTTACCTAAAAATGGTAGAAGTGTTAAATGTTGAAAAATGTATTTCTATATCTCTTCGAAAAAAAAAGAAAAAAAAAAGCATAATCAAAATGTGCTGAAAAAAAAAAGAAGAGAATAGAAAGGAAGAAGAAAAGAAAAAGGGAAACAAATGAGTTGAGTTGTGTTTTTGTAATCACTTTCATTGCTCATTTCATAATTCAAAAGGTAAGATTGGTGATTTTATTAAAATAAGCCCTTTGCGTTATCCTTTGCTTCTTTTATCCCACCTGACACTTTTAGCCATGGCCCCATTGCAACCAAATTAAAGACCTTTTGATTCGTGTGTGCTGTCAATAATTCAGTGGAGATATAGGTCTATAGTCAAGCTTATGGTAACATGCTTTCATTGTTTGAACTTGAGTGAATTGATAAATATTACCCATACACATGAGAGATGTTGTGAGATAATGTGGTCACTAATCTTTTATTCACTTTGAATTTGTCTTATCAACTGGTTTTCATTAAGGTGATTTGCTAGTGAAGAGAGGAATCTTGGGTAGGTGAGTCAGAGTTTATGAATGAGTTGCTATGTCTTGATTGGGGAGGATTTGAGGCTCTGAATTTTTGTTTTACTTTTGCCTGGGACATGCAAAATGTTAAGTTTGGGGGAGTGATTAGAGCCAGAAATATGATGTTTTTGAGTGATAATTTACCCTCTATCTTAGTGATTTTGGCTTGTTTCTCAAGTAATTGTTAAGAAAAGATTGATTTTATCTACTAATGACAAGGAACGAGATCGTTGTGGATTTTGTGCCCTTTTTGGTTCTTAATTTCAGGTTGTGGAGCTTAATTTGTTGAAATTGAAAAAAGGAAAAAAGAAGCAAGTAATAAACCTTGAAGTTGGAGATGAGAAGGCGAGTTTGACGGTTAAGATGCTATGCCATGGGTGCACAAGACCAGGAAATGGGGCCAAAAGAGCAAAAACAAGCAGATGCTGAAGCTAGCGTGGTGCGCCCAGGTGCAGCCTTGTGCGCCCAGGCGCGGGTCGATCTCGCCCAAGCGCAGCCTTGTGCGCCCAAGCGCACGTCGTCAGTCACAGTGGATTTAATTATATCTTTTACAGATTTGATAGGAGATTAGTTTTTATCCTTTTATATAGACATATTCTAGGTTAGATTGAGGACGTTTTTTACACATATTAGAGGATTAAGAACAAGGTTTAGAGCTTTTTGCGAAGAACACAGAGATTAGAGGCAAGGATTAGTGGTAATTATGTCTCTCTTTATCACTTTTATTGCTTTTCTTCTTCCCATTATGAACTAAACCCTTCTTTGGGATGTAGGAGTAGATGAACATGGAACCTTGTTAATGTTTTTGCAATGAATTGATTTTGTTTTTCCATTATAAATTCTGTGTTTGATTATATTTTTATTGTTGTTCGTGAATGTGCGCAGTTCATGACTTTTGGAAATCCTTTATGAATAGACATATGAATTTAGGATTTAGCCTAATAATCAAACAGTTCAATTGCATAGGCACAGACATGTTTTCTATGAATTGGATAATTTTTACAAGTTTTGATTGAACTTAATTTAAGGTTAGGTGTTTAAGGCTCTCTTGAGACATCATTGAGAGATTAATATCTAAAACACGGAAACGTGCTAAGACATTAGGCGTTTTCTACCTTTGCAAAACAAATTCAGAATTTAGGAAAACAAATCAATTCGTTGTTAAACGTTTTAGGAACCTTCATCGAAACTACGTCCTGCTTTTTCCCATTGTTAAAGAATCCTTTTATTTATTTGTTTTAATTCATTTAAATCAACAATCACTCAAGCAATTGAATTTTAATCTAATTTTTCATTTAGTAACTACGAATAGGTGAGAATTATTAGAATCAATTTCAGTCCTCGTTGGGAACGATACTCTATTTATCACTTTATTACTTGTACGATCTGGTATACTTGCCAGAATCCCAACATTAGCCCAATAAACTCTAAATCACTAAATCAAGCTAAACAATGCCAAATGGGCAACAAGTATCAATAATAGGAGTAAAATAATGCAAGGAATAATGGGAAATAAAATGCTCATCACTCATTCCAAGTGATCATCAGCGGAGGAGCAAAGCTCAACTCATATCACATCTCAATCCAGTGAACATCAGCAGCAATGCTTTCATCAGCTCTGGCTCATCATCTCTTGCTCAACAGCATTATCGATTCTTGCTCTTCAGCATTACGATACTTTATCTCTTATTCCATTCTTACGATTTTCTTTACACCTTAAATCATTTCTCATCTCAATGTCTTATCAAGTTGCCTTACTCTATAAGGACTTAAACCCAACTGGGTAACACTTCTTTCTCTTTGTATCTTTTACTTTCACAATCTTATCCACATTATCTCATTTTCAAGACGTAACAGACGTCCATCAGCATGTTACTCTTATTAATCAACAATTCAAATATCATCATGCATAATTAAACATTTAAACAGATAAACATAAGCATGCTATTTCAAATCATCATCATATAATTCCATCACATAACAACATGTGGTCTTTGTCTCCTTCGTATAAGTGGCCACACAAACACAGACAATTGCCACTATACTACTGACTCGGAACCACCAAGTTCCGATCTTTGAGATGATCATGAACGTCCTAATAAATCACCTAAATACCACAGTGTCTTAGGAAAACTTCTCTCTCACCTCAAGTTCCAGCAAATAAAGCACACGATCTCCGAAGATCCTTGTCGCTGTCAGCTGCTCCAATCCCTCGTCTTTAAAATTCCTCGTATTAGACAGAGCGCGTTTTTATTATTAACTTATATAAGAAAATCTTCCCTTAACTTAAACACATTTCATTCCTCGTCGATTAATTTAAAACACGCTTGTTTTCTCAAAACAACTCTAACTTTTCCCAAATCAAATATCGCTTGAAAACCATACTTTAAATCACATGAGCACATTTTTAAAGTTAAGAAACAAATCCAAACAATTCTGGACAGCAAAGAATTGTTTTGCAAATTCTCTTTAATAAAATTCGAAAACACCATAGAAGTACTTTTTACTTTAAATAATTCTTTAGCTCAAAACAATCACTTTCACACTTTAAAATTCAAGCTTTTTGTCATGAAACAAATCTTGGGCAGCCATCAAACACAATCCATCAACTCAAATTATTCAAAGACAACAACCTTACAATCAACTAGTCTTCAAAGTTATTTTCTTACACATTCTCAAGTAATTACTTAACACTCAAATAGCAACAATACTTTGATAAATCAATTCATATGAATCATATACTTCTTAAATATCAATTAGCATTTAACAAAATAAAGTCCTACCCTATTTAATTAGTCTTGGCCGAATCATGCATCAAGGCTAAACAATATTTATAGATTTTTCTAACATTCCATAAAGCATTAAAACAACACTTTTCCAATTAAACTCAAACATATAATCAGTTAACTAACACTAAATCATTTATACAACACATAATCACTTCCAAAACGATTTCATTTTCAATTAATTAAACCAACTTAAATACTCTATTATCCTAAACCGAAGGGATTTAAGAAAACAACCCAACATTTCAAATCAAACATAACATCATTCACATAAAACATGTTCATCATTAAAGGTCATTTCATAGGAAAATTTTCAAACTTTCTTGAACATGCATTGGCCGAAAATATTGAGAAGTCAAAGCAAGGATTTATTCAAAGTTTAAGGCATAAAATCATGAAATTATTTCTTCCTTTTTAATTCAAAAACCGTGAGCTTTATCTTGAAAGAATTAGCAAACTTTTAATTCATTTCCTTAACTTGAATTAAATCAAAGATCACACCAATGTCTTATCTTTCATGCCTTAATAATTTCATGCATGTATTTTAAAATCCTTATATTAAACTAATATCAACATGCATGCACCCTAAAGGATGATCAAAACATGATCTTTACCCTTCCTAAGCTTGACCGAATTTCATCATCCCCAAAACAAATTTTCTTTCAAATATTTTTGCATGCATAATGTCTTAACACATAGATCAAGTCATGCTTAAGCCAAAAATAATTTTTAAAGCACGAAAACTTAATCTTTCTTCAAAACCAAAACATGCATCAAGGTTTGAGAAAAATCTTTTGTTAAAACTCACATGCAAAGCTCAAGATCTCAACTTTATTGTTAACCAAGTTTAGATTATACACTTTCCAACCCAAGAATCACATGCATGTGCTTAAATCAACCAAATAGCCATAGAATCAACATGCAATCACCATCAAGCATATATTTCACTAGATCTTTAACATGCAAAGAGTAAAATATATAGATCAAGCCCTTTTTAAGTCAAAAATCATTTTTAAAACTTGCATCCTTAATTACTTCTTTAAAACCGTAAAGATCATCAAGAAAAATCCAATCTTTTCACTCAAATAGAACATGCAAGACTCAAGTCTTAAGCTTTATCACATATCATGCAAGAATCAAAAACAATCATAGATCAAGATAAATATTTCAACTTATTTTTCAAAGAGACATAAAATAACATTTTAAGAGTAAACATCAACATACATGCACTTAGATCGTCACGAATCAAGTCACAAAATTAACATAAAAACACAAACCAAAGATCAAAATCATTTTAAGTAAAAAGGAATCAAAACCATGAGCATCATCAAGTTGATGCATGTTCATTTCTTTGATTACACTCTTAGATCCAAGTAGAGATAGGTGTAGAAAATCATGAGAAGAAAGAAAATACACATGCAAAAGAAAAGAGAATCACAAAGCCTAAAAGAAAATCCTAACCAACACAACTCGTCAAGATGTCAAATCGCACACCTAAGATTAAGGTCTTCTAGCTTCTAATCACTTGGATCTTCAAAGAAAATCTTGAATCAAGCTTGAAATCCTCTTCTTCTTCTCCTTCTCTTCTCACGGCCTCCCTCTCTCTCTAAGCTCTAAGAGTTTGATGAAGCTCTTATACCAAGTGTTTGGTGCAAGAATGAAACAAAGAAATGAAATGGCGCAAAATAAACTAAGCCAAGCCCTATATATAGGCAACTCGAGATTTCTCTCTTTTGCCCCAATTAAATTTCGGTCCATGTGTTAAGGTGGAGGGCAATTGTGGTAATTGAGAAGTTTGCATGGGTGAATATTATCAAGGAGACATCAAGGAGTAATTTAACGCATTAGGTCTTATCACTCATCATTTTGTTCTCTACATCACATCTCCTAATTTATTTTCCATAGATTAAATTTTACTTTTAATTTCTTAGCCTAGAAGAAAATAAACTTCCTACTCTCCCTTCATGCATGTTTGCCACCTATACACACTTATACACAATTTTCATTTTCATTTTTCTAATCACACACATCATACAAATATTAAAATGCTATGCCACCTTAATGAAAAATAATAGGATGCAAAGAATTCACACATCACACAATTATTCACATACACATCATATCAAGTACTCATTTTATTTTAAATTCACTTTATAAGATTACACCAAATAATTTTCCATTTGTAACATGACATTCATCAATAATAGTGAATAAAATCCTAAAAATACACACTTTAACTAAAACAATTAACTGCACTATTTGGCTACATTTACAGACCCCATTTCATTTTCTAAAATCATGTTTTCATATATAAAAGAGATCCTCAAAAGAAAAAGTTCATTTGAGGTCTTTAACTATTTTTACTGATTTAAATACTCAAAATTCGTTTAAAATGCACTCAGAAAATAAAAATTTGGTAGAAGAAAAAATTCTATTACCACAAGCAAAAGTACATCAAAACCAGCTCATAATCCTAAACTGCCACCTTCTAGGAAGGGTTCAACTGAGAATTATGAGAAATAACCCAAAGATTGAGAGCCACCTTCTAGGAAGGGTTCCCCCAATCACAAAACTAATCCAATCTCATTACAAATTTTTCCTACCAAAGACCTATTAGACCAATTCCTAAAATTCTTAAAACAATAAAACACCCTATAAGCAATTTCTTTCTTAATTAAAGAAAATCTATACTGAGGAGAACTTAAGTCAGATGAGAAAGTCCTGTTGTTCCTTTCATGCCGTTGTGGTAGATGGCAGCCACACAAACTGCCCACACCAATTGTCTCTACGTCTTCCCCTTCACAACAAACACCACCCACCGTTTCCATCTCCTGAAGCTTGACGGAAATCTATGGATACCCAACCAGTTCGTACAAATGGAGATCAAATCACTGCTCCAAGCACACTCGAAGAACAGATGCGGAATCGATTCCCCTGAAGCAACACACAGGATGCAATAATTCGGTAAGTGATTCTAGTTCATTTTATCTCTAGTTGGTAGCTTTGCATGCATAAGAACCCAGCTAATGAATCGATGTTTAGGCACACTGACTAATTTGGGTCTAACATATGATGTTTTAGAGCTTAATTTGACTCCCTTTTGCTTAAGTTTTGGTTTGTTTCTTAAGTATTTTAGGTAGATTTTGTTTAGTTTTTAATTAGTTAGGTAATTTAGAATCCTTTGAACGTTTTGAGCCGTTTTGGATATGTTTCAGGTACTTTCAGAGCTTAAATGAAGAAAATAAATATGGAGCATGAAGGGGATGAAAAGACCTTGAAAATGGCGCAAGAACGAAGCAAAACGGAGCCGAAATGGGTCCAGCATGCCCAGGTGTGGAACCCCCCACGCCCAGGCACGCAGAGCGCGAAAAAATGCACCAGTACAGACCTGGCGCGCCTGGGCGCGGCACGCCTGGGCGCGCAGCCCAGGGCGCCCAGGCGCGCATACCACGTGAAAGTGACGTTGTTCGGTATTTTAACCATAACTTGAGCTACGCTTATCTGTATAAGGCGATCTTGGTGTCATTTTAAAGCTAAGGAAAAGATCTAAAACTTTGCCAGAAATAGCCTTTCTCAAATTCGTCCATCTTCAGGGTCAAAATCAGGGCCGAAGTTGCGTGTCAGACATGAGAAAGCCCAATTGGCCCACTTTCGGATCAGTTTTGCTCCAATTCAATTAGGATTAGTTTTATCTGATAAATATACGTTTTAGAATTAGGTTAGTCAGCCGTTAGCAAAGATTAGAGAGAGAGGTAGGGAGATTACATAATTTTAGAGAGTTTTAGAAGAGGAGAAGATCAAGGATTGGAAGATCCAAGGCTTTTCCATGGTAATCATGTATTCTTCTATTTCTCTTGTTCTTAATTACATGATGTGTAACTAAAACCCTTGTGTTAGGAATTGGTGAATTTGTATGGATTAGTTTATTGATTTCATGAATTGATGTTTTTCCTTTTCTAAATCATGTGTTTGATTGCGCTTTATTTCCAATTCATAAATCTGGCCAATTTATGTTTTGTTTTGGGATCTCTAATTCTTCAATTGAGAGATTAGGAATTAGAATAGGCCATGCCTTCAAACAATATAGTTATTCAACAAGTAGGAATACAATTGGGTAATTATATAACATGATTAATTCCCTATTCTTAATTAAGATTATTCAATGGTTTAATCTCTTAAGGAATTAAGGATTATCGAATTGAATAAGAAACGGTAATTATACAAGAGAGATCTAATAGTTACCAATTTAGGAATTTGTTCATGATTTAGGGAAAAACAAAGATTAATGATAAATAAACAACGCCTACAATGAAACCATGTTCCTAACATCTTTATCAAATTGCTCACACTTTAATTTATTTTCTATTTTTATTTCAAATCAATCTCAATTAGTTAAATAGAAACCTATAGATTTTACTTTAATTTTAACTACTCTTTGATGGAAATTAATTGAACAATTTGTAATCCCCGAGTTGAACGATATCTGGTCTTCCTAGACTATATTACTTTGCGATCTAGTATACTTGCTAGAGTGATCAAGGTTTTGGCACCGTTGCCGGGGATTGAAATTCGTTTCAATTAATTTTCGATACTTAGTAGTAGTTTTAGGTGAAATTTATTATTTTTAGTTAGTTTCTTGTCTCAACAGGTGCTGCGTAATTTTTCTCTTGTTTTTGTTTTGTGCAGGAATTTTTATAAATTTAAGTGCAAAGAAGAGAAAAACTAGAAGAGGGGAAAGACCAACAGTGAAGATGGCTGGAGGAGGAGGATCTCACGGATCCTCTCTGCCTCCTCCTCCCAGGAAGACTTTGGCGGAGTATGGAACAATGGATCCCGACTTCTTTGCTTTCAGCATAGTCTGGCTAGCCATCACTACAATAGCATTCGCAATTGATCCACAATATATCCACCTCATCATGAAGGATCAGTTCAGTGGTGCACCGAATCAAGACCCCGGGGACCATATCACCAACTTCCTGGGCATGCTCGACTTCTTCAAGATCGAGGGTGCTACGGACGAGGCCATCAGAATGAGGATGTTCCCTCTCTCACTGAGGGGCGAGGCGCTAACTTGGGTGAACAACCAAGCACTAGGGAGTTTGTCCAGCTGGAAAGTACTTGTCTCCAAATTCATGGATAAGTTTCTTCCAGCTGGGATGCAAGCGAAGCTGAGGCAAGACGTTCACTCATTCATGCAAGAGGACAACGAGCCGTCGCATGAAGCTTGACAGCGTTACAACCAGCTACTGAGGAAGTGCCCAACATTTATGCAAGACTGGCAGCAGATTCAATTGTTCTATAATGGGCTCAACTGATTGAATCAAAGTATGGTTGATGCAGCAGCTGGTGGATCGCTGATGAAGAAGACTGTTGAAGAGGCTAAGGAAGTTATAGCAAACATGGCATTCAGCAGTAGTCAATGATTGAAGACTCAGGTGGAGCAGAGCGTTCTGAAGAATCATGATCTGGACTCTAGTCAAACCCAGATCTTAATCGAGCAGAACAAGCAAATGCAGCAACAAATGGTTGCATTAATGAAGCAGATGAGCCAGATTAGTGTAGCAGTTGCATCCAACAATATGAAGTGCGACTTTTGTGGAGGAGGTCACCGGAATGGTGATTGTGTTTTCGAAGTCAGAAAGGGTCAGGCCACCATAGAGGAGCAGGCCAAGTTTGTGGGTGATGGAGTACCTAAAAATAACATGTACTCCAATATCCACAATCCAGGGCCAACAAATCAGTCTCACACCTCAGGGTACAGCCCAGCACCCAATCCATCACTGCCACAGAAGCAAGGCTAGGAGAAGGCACTTGAAGCAATGGCTACCACAACTAATACATTCATGGAAGAAGCAAGGGCGAATTTCGCCAATCAGGAAGTTAGCATTCGCAATTTGGAGGTGCAATTGGCTCAAATAAACAATCGGATATCAGAGATTGCAACCAACTACAAGGAGCGATGCATGGCGGTCACTCTTCGAAGTGGCAAGTCGTATGAGGAGCCACAGAAGAAGGGTGATGCAACTGAACTTGAGAAGAAGGATGAAGGGCCAAAGCAACCAAGTGGAAGAGGCTCAACTTCAAGGCAACAGACGCAGGATCCACCTGCGGATCAGGAGAAAGAGAAAGGCACACACACACCAGCACCACTACCTCCGAGGATTCCTTATCCTCAAAGGTTGAAGAAAGAGGATGACCAGAAGCAATTCTCCAAGTTCTTGGAGATGCTAAGGAAGGTGGAGATGAACATCCCGTTTGCAGAGGCACTCTCACAAGTGCCTATGTACGCGAGATTCATGAAGGAGTTGCTGACAAAGAAGAAGAGGATGCTCACTGACGAGACGTTCCTGATCCTGATAGCAGAGAAGTGCAGCAACATCATCAAATCCAACCTTCCACCAAAGCTGAAGGATCCAGGTAGCTTCACTCTTCCAATTAGCATAGGCAAGGAGTACTCAGGTAAGGCTCTATGTGACTTAGGAGCTAGTGTTAACATTATGCCTTTGTCTATTTGTGAATCATTGAACTTAGGAGAGATTAAGCCTACCCCGACAGTACTTCAGTTAGCTGATAGAACCACCCTCCGCCCATATGGAGTGGTGGAAGATATTCTGGTTAAGGTGAAAGATTTTATCCTACCCTTAAATTTCATGGTTTTAGATATAGAAGAGGATGAAAATATTCCTCTAATTTTTGGAAGGCCATTCTTCGCCACAGCAGGGGCAGTGATTGATGTGCCTAGGGGAGAAGTAATTCTTCGAGTGAATGGTGACCAAACTATAATTAAAATTTTTGAAAAACCACCAATCACCGCGGAGAACTTTGCTCCTCTCGTGTGCATTCAACACTCCAATGGAGTGATTGTTGAGAAGAGGCTGAATAGCAAGGTGCCACCCTTGAAGGGATCTTGGCAACCACCCTAACCTTTGAAAGGAGGTGACCCGTCAGGCTCGTGACGTTAAACAAGCACTAGTTGGGAGGTAACCCAGTGTTTAGGTAGCATTCACTTAGTTTAGTAGTTCTTAGGAAATTAGTGTAGGTTATTTTTTTTTATTTTATTCTAAAAAAAAGGCAACAAGTACAAACCTGGCGCGCCTGGGTGCGCACTCAGCAAAAATGTCCAGAAAATGGGGAATTTTAATTTTTGCTATATTTTGTGTCTTTTTCCCATTAGTCAGTCCCTGTACCTGTGCAACAAAAATATTTAATTGTTTTCTAGGATTTTTTTTTAGTTTTATTGTTTGGTTATTTATTTGGATTATTTGTTATTTGCATCAAGTTATATATTTTGTAACAAATATAAGTTAATATTTTCCCCACTAGAGGTGCTATTTTGGGCACTTGTTTTTCATGACTCATATTAAGTTTGCGAGAATGTTTTCTTATTTTTGTTAATGCTGATTTTTCAGATGCAAGTAATAAGTGTTCCAAATTTATTCCATGCAATTTTTTATTTTGTAGATAGGTATGTTTAGTTTAGTTTGCTTGAGGACAAGCCAACCTTTAAGTTTGGGGGAGTGGATACAAAATAAAAAAAATTTCAGATCTGAATTTTCTCCCATTTTTGGTGTTGGTTTGTGTCTTAGGTAGAGGTTTTGTAATTATTCTAGACTTAGGATTATTTTTATGATGATAGGTGTATATACTTAGTTAGGATTAGACTCATTAATACATGTTATTTATTTGTTAAGCTGTAAACATTTTTGAAATTTAGTTATTTTGACAAAGTTTTTCAGAACTTGAAATTAGTGAACTGACTTTAGCTTAGTGAGATTTTGAGCCTTTTGTTGGGGTATATGATTTGTTGAAATATTTTGATTTGAGACCCCTATTATTTCATGAGTGTGTTCACTTTAGTTTTGTGTTCTAGAACTTGACCTATGACCATTTTGAAATTGATAATTGATTACATGCATGAAAATGATTAAGGCATTTAGGATGGTGTTTTTGTAGCCTCAGAGTTTGTTGGATTTGTTTTCCCTTAGTTGCCCATTTTGAGCCTAATATAAAAATGATTTTTTCTTTGGTACCCTGCATTGATTGTATATTTTTGTGAGTACCTTAGGAATTTTGAATGAGCAATTGAGAGAGAGAGACATTTCAAAAGTATGAAATTGTGAAAGTGTTTATTGAGTTACTCTTCTTCCAAGAGAAAAGAAAAATTTGAAAGAAAAAAGTGAAAATTGATGAATGAAAAGAGAGAAGAATTTTGTTTGGAAGAAGTAGTAGAGTAGAATTGAAAAAGAAGAAGTTTGAAAAAGTTGTGATTTGAGTGTGAGTTCTCATAGTATTCATTGCTCATTCATAATTTTTAGAGGGAAATTGGTTTTGCATTTTAGCCCTTAGTTTCATCCTTTCTTTCTTTTATCCCACCTAACACTTCTAACCATGGCCACATTACAACCAAATTAAAGACCTTTTGATTTGTGCATGTTTTCAATAATTTCAGTGGAGATTTGGGTCTATGGTCAAGCTTATGGTAACATTTAACTATTGTATGAACTTGAGTGAATTGATATATACCCTTGATACACATGAGAGATATACACTGAGAGGTTGAGAGTGTTCACTAGTTCTGAGTTCTGATTGGTTTTGTTTCTTTAGCCAAGTTTCGATATGTGCATAGCTTGTATAAATATGTGGCTGTGTTGATGAGTCGAAGTCTTAAATTAGGTGTTGTACATTTTGATTTGGATGATAGTCTTTTGTTTTAGAATTTTTATTTTACTTTTGCTTGGGACATGCAAAATGCTAAGTTTGGGGGTGTGATTTGGGTCTAACATATGATGTTTATGTTTTAGAGCTTAATTTGACTCCTTTTGCTTAAGTTTTGGTTTGTTTCTTAAGTATTTTAGGTAGATTTTGTTTAGTATTTAATTAGTTAGGTAAATTAGAATCCTATGAACGTTTTGAGCCGTTTTGGGTATGTTTCAGAAACTTTCGGAGCTTAAATGAAGAAAATAAATATGGAGCATGAAAGGGGATGAAAAGACCTTGAAAATGGCGCAAGAACGAAGCAAAACAGAGCCGGAATGGGTCCAGCATGCCCAGGCGTGGAATCCCCCACGCCCAGGCGCGCAGAGAGCGAAAAAATGCACCCAGTACAGACCTGGCACGCCTGGGCGCGCAGCCCAGGGCGCCCAGGCGCGCATACCGCGTGAAAGTGATGATGTTCGGTATTTTGACCATAACTTGAGTTACACTTATCTGGATAAGGCGATCTTGGTATCATTTTAAAGCTAAGGAAAAGATCTAAAACTTTGCCAGATATAGCCTTGCTCAAATTCGTCCATCTTCAGGGTCAAAATCAGGGCGAAGTTGCGTGTCAGACATGAGAAAGCCCAATTGGGCCACTTTCGGATCAGTTTTGCTCCAATTCAATTAGGATTAGTTTTATCTTTTAAATATACGTTTTAGAATTAGGTTAGGCAGCCGTTAGCAGAGATTAGAGAGAGAGATAGGGAGATTACATAATTTTAGAGAGTTTTAGAAGAGGAGAAGATCAAGGATTGGAAGATCCAAGGCTTTTCCATGGTAATCATGTATTCTTCTATTTCTCTTTTTCTTAATTACATGATGTGTAACTAAAACCCTTGTGTTAGGAATTGGTGAATTTGTATGGATTAGTTTATTGATTTCATGAATTGATGTTTTTCCGTTTCTAAATCATGTGTTTAATTGCGTTTTATTTCCAATTCATAAATCTGGCCAATTTATGTTTTGTTTTGGGATCTCTAATTCTTCAATTGAGAGATTAGGAATTAGAATAGGCCATGCCTTCAAACAATATAGTTATTCAACAAGTAGGAATACAATTGGGTAATTATATAATATGATTAATTCCCTATTCTTAATTAAGATTATTCAATGGTTTAATCTCTTAAGGAATTAAGGATTATCGAATTGAATAAGAAACGGTAATTATACAAGGGAGATCTAATAGTTACCAATTTAGGAATTTGTTCATGATTTAGGGAAAAACAAAGATTCATGATAAATAAACAACGCCTACAATGAAACCATGTTCCTAACATCTTTCTCAAATTGCTCACACTTTAATTTATTTTCTATTTTTATTTCAAATCAATCTCAATTAGTTAATTAGAAACCTATAGATTTTACTTTTAACTACTCTTTAGTGGAAATTAATTGAACAATTTGCAATCCCCGAGTTGAACGATATCTGGTCTTCCTAGACTATATTACTTTGCGATCTAGTATACTTGCTAGAGAGTGATCACTGACTTTATTCCACACGAAATTAGACATAGTAAACAAGGGTGGATTTGTTTTAAGAAATCGATACCCAGATTCAATGGTGTAAGCACCATCTGAACACCCACTCCAACGATCAACTCGAAAACCCGATCTCAGCTTATCTCTAATCATCAGTAGTTGCTTCCAGTGCCAACTCTGGCCTTGAATCCATTCGCAATCCCAGAACGATTGATTTTTAATGTAATACGAGTGAACCCAACGAACATTTAATGTAAATCAATCCAGAAAATTATAAAAGTTACATTTTTAAATTCTATATTTAAAGACAATCGTTTTCATATATAAATTATAATTTTTGGAGTTACGGTTAAAAAGATATGAATTTTCAAAGTCATTCAATCTATTAAAGTTGACAAAGAATTTCACTTCTCTAAGAAATCCCAAATAATAAAACCATCTAATTGGAGTTCATGAAAATATTTATTTTCACATAAATACATCTATCGTTGATAAAACATATTTCAAAAATTCATTTAAAACAGACGAGGAATTTGCGAGTCGTCACACCGAGCATTCTTTTTCAGAGTGCGCAACGGAAGTGAATAGGTGTCAACCCTGTGTACTTGCCTTTAACTTTGATGACTAAGTGTCGTCTCTAACAAGACCTAAGTACTTTCTACAATTCCACATTGTGTTTGGTGATAAATACACTACTATTGAAAAGGTGTACATGTGTTTTTGCATCAAACTATTTTAAGACTTTATTTTGAAAAGTATTAGTAGTACGAATTCTAACGAATGTCAAGCATACCAGCATTCTAATACTTTCCAATGTGTGGAAGTGATTCAAGCTTTGATAATTGATCGAATGTCACATCACCAATTTTTAAACATGTATTGTTAACAAGGTAAATTCCTAAGTAATGGAATGATGGTGTAGTTTATTCTTGGATTACACCAATTGCCGATCAAATAAGAATTCACCGAATGTGACATACGTCAATTTGAAACAAGATTTGAACTTCAAAGTTGAAATAAAAGGAAAGGCATTTATTAAGATTTGAAAATGCGGATGAAATCAAATTTCAACCGATACGTGCAATTCCTTTTATTTGAGTTTGATGATCATAGAGGATCCTTGTTTTCTTTGACAAAGGAGTCCTCAAACCTTTGAATTAATTCGAAAACCAATGTGAATTGATTTTGGAAATCTTTATGAATACTCTAAAATTTTGAATGTTTGACATGTTTCTTATCATCAACTAATTTTGCCAACGTTTAAAACGAAATTGATTTATAAATTACAAAGAGTTTTCCTTATTTTTGGAAAGTTCTTTATCACCAAAGACCAAATCTTTTCTTTACAAGTTAGAACTTCATTGTTTTCTATTACGATGTGGAATTGAGAAATGCAAATGACGATAACAAAGTGGGTTAAAGGCAATGTATCCCACATAAGAGTGAGATTCAAGTCTAGAATCTCAATTAAGGTAATGGATGTTATATCTTTTCCTTTAAGTTCACATAGAACTCAAGGGAAATGCGGAGTTATTTAATGAATAAACTATATTCCATAATCGCAAACAATTTTCAAACTAATGTTAACTATTTCATGGAATGTAGTTTGTTGGGTATTAAAGTCCCAGTCCTAACATCCATTATAAGAGTCTTAGCACCAGAGTCTAGATAGCAATAAGAGAGTTACCCCTTGGGCCTAGAAAGAAGTTATGTAGAATCCTAACCTAAGGAACCAAATAGGAAACCTTGAACCCTATGTGAAGGATAGTCTGGCGTAGATCTAGTGGGAGTCTTAAGCTTGGAGAGCTTCCTTTAGATTGAGTGTAGAACTTCAATAGGGCGAGGATTAGATTAAGTAGTAGGAGTTAAGTTCGTCTTGTTTGAGTGTTCGAGTTTAAGCTTTAGGTATAGATATATATAGATTTATATAGGAAGTAAGTTTTGTTTATTCTAAGAGTCGTAGGTTGCGTGTGTTTGAATTGTATATAAGTAAGTTTGTAATTTAAAATTTTCTATGATTATATATTAAATCAAAACTATTGTTGGAGCTATTTGTTTTGTATTTTTCCACACTAGTTCCAACCCTAATCATTTTTATACACCTTGTGTACTATTTAGTGATGATTTTAAATAAAGAAATTTTTCCACCCACCAGCGAAGGTGATCTTGTAAAAAGTACTAAGTCATTCTTTATCTATTAAGTATCAAATTAAATTTTCAAAGCAAATTGCCTTGTGTTTTGCTTGACCATTCTTAATTTCAATCTTTCTTATGATATCTATATTCTTAAATGTAATCTTTGCTTTAGAGAAAATTTTGCAAATGATCAAACTTATAATTTAATGAACTGAGTCCTTGTATAAAGGACAACTCATTTTCATATATGTATAAAGAATTGAAACATATCTTTTCATATGACATTTTTAGTCTAGAGTATAAACGTATATCAAACGGGATTTTCAAAAGACCATTATCGTATTTACCCTTTGTTGCTAATCCCTATTTTCAACTGCACTCATGCATAATGTATTCTTTGATCTTGACTCTTTTGCAAAGGAAATTTTTGAAGAGCATGAAATGGTAAATTTCTAAAATGCTTTCAAGCAACCTATCGCTTTCACCCGGCGAAGGCATATCTCAAAATCGTATTTCTTTTATATTGAGTAACTTTAAGTTGGGATTTAAACTCCTTCTCTTCATGAGTAACCAACTCTATTTTTGGGTGACCTTCCATAGGTGTAAATGTTGTTTATCCTTTAAATTGCAAGATGCATAATTTTTTATCAAATAAATATCAAAATCTTTTCCAGATTTTACATAACTCAATTCAATGCAAAGACTATTTTAGTGTGTAGTAACTATTTTCACTTACTTGTGTTGAGTTGATGTCTTATGTAACATCCCGAAAATTAATATTAAATAATATAACTTTAGTATATAAATATCTATTTAAGGATAGGATTAAGCCTTATAAATTGTACAAGGTTAGAAGGGTGGTATGAACATAGGCCGACCTAGGATGTGAGATTAAGGCCTCGGCCCGATCCCGGCCGAGCTAGATAGGATTGTGTGCATATGAACCGAGCTGGATGAGAATCAAACGCGGAACCTGTTGTCCAGTCCGGACTAGCCGACCTTAGCATACCTCACACTAGTATCCGAGATGGAAGCTCGGACTACTACGATTCCTCCATACCGAGCCGACGTACCCGAGCCGACACTTCCTAGTTTCTCCGTGCCAGCTCATTTTGAGCTGTTGATCCTTTGGTTTTCGTACCGTCCGTACGGTACTATCTTTCACTTTATGTCACTATCATTACTTTATGTCCCTTTCAATATACTATTCATGGCTTCCTCAAGAAGCCAATGAATCCTGCCCACACATTCTAGCTTCTCCAAGAAGCCAATGAATCTTAGCCACACAAATATTTCCCCTAAATGAATAAAAGAGAGTCAACATACACAACATAACATTTCTCATTTTTCATTCTTCTTCTCCCTACGTCTCACTCTCTTTCTCCCTCACATATCTCCCTCCTCCTCTCCGTCCCCGTTTTTAATCTGGAGTCCCTGGGCCGCCGTGAAGTTCGTGTGTAGCGTGGCGTGGTGGTGGCAGCAAGGAGGAAAAGGATTTAAAGGTGTGAAGCTCCAAGATCAAGCAACAAGGAACCATTCTCAAACTCTCAACTCTTATCTCACACGGTTTGAGGTAAGGAGTGAGTGTTACCTCTACTTGAGTTTGGGTTTCTAGGGTGTTCATAAAGGGTACTAAGAGTGGGTATTAGATTAGGGAATGGACATAGGTTAATGTTAGAAGAGAAATGGTAAAAAGGGTAAAAGGGGAATTAATGAATGAACTAGAAACATGGATTTTAGGTGAAGATGGAATATCACTTTTGATTACATGCTATATTTCATATGCTGCATTTTATATGATGGATTGACTAAATGTTTTGTTCATGTGGTTGTTGAGGTATAAGTGTTTATGATGCTTTGATATTTGGTATTTGTATCTGTGGCCGAGCTGAGAGAGGATGAGAATGGAGAATGAGAAGAATGGTAACCAGGGTGGATCGAAAAGACAAACTAATAAGTTATTTAATGAGATAGGTAGATGAGATAGATAATAGGGATAAGGGAAATCGGAAATGGGTAAAGGGTAAAGGGTTGAGCCGAGATAGGCCGAGCTAAGTAAATAATGAGATTAATGCAAAGAGGAATAAATGAAAGAGGTGAACTGAGGTGGGCCGAACTAAAAGTAATGGTTAATAAGATAAGGAGAATTAAAGAGAAATGGTTGTGTGGTCGGGTCATAGCAGACGCGTACTGGGTGCGTGCATTGATCGCGTAAGCCGAGCATTGTGGTGCTCGCAGTTATGACTCACAAGGTTCCGAGAACGGAATCGGTGGGATGTGTTCCTGGTCATAGCAGACGCGTACTGGGTGCGTGCATTGATCGCGTAAGCCGAGCATTGTGGTGCTCGCAGCTGTAAGTCGAGTATTGTAGTACTCGCAGTTATGGACACTCCTTACTCCATAGAATGATCGGCGGTAGTGTTCCTGTTCATAGCAGACGCGTACTGGGTGCGTGCATTGATCGCGTAAGCCGAGCATTGTGGTGCTCGCAGCTGTAAGCCGAGTATTGTGGTACTCGCAGTTATGGACACTCCAATATCCGACTTAAATGGTGTAAGACATGCACTGGGTGTATGCATCCGAGAAGAGTAAAAGATTGTAAATTATGTGAAAGTGAAATATTGAGTAGTGAACCCAAGATAGAGATGGTAATCCGAGACACGAGAGGATAAACCGAGGTATAGCGAGCAATGAGTTAACTGGTTTATGATGTGAGCCGAGCTAGACGAGGATGTGGGTATGCGAACCGAGCTAAATGTTGATATATGCATGAGATATATGGGTTTGATTACTTGTGATTTATTTGCTATTTGACTACTTGTGTTTGGCTTGGTAGTTCGGTATGTCATTCTAGAAACTGCTTATTTAAGTTCTGTGTAATGCTCACCTCCTTACCATTTTTCAGGTACTGAGCCCGAGCAGACGCAGTCCCCGGCCGAGCAGGATCACTCTCCCTCACAGGGAGAGTAAGTTATTTAGAGTCAGATAGGTGGATGGGTCTCGGCCAGTTGGGCCGAGCTAAAACACTGATTGTATTTTGAATGACCGAACTGAATGTACTTAAACTTATACTTTGTGAATTTGATGTCTTTAAGTCTTCCGCTTTATTAACTCTGATGTTTTTGTTATTAATGAAAGGAAATATTATTTTGGCAAATATCATATCCATCTTAAAAGAAATTTTAAATCCTAATTTTGGGGTAATTAAGGGTAATTATTTCATTGGGTGTTACATTTTTGGTATCAGAGCAGTTTCTCCTTGGCCTATTGGAGTTGCAAAGGACTCCAGTGGTTACTCACCAAGAGAGTGACAAATAAGTAAAGTCTAGAAGTCTAAGTTAGACAATAGAACTCATAGGTATATATGTTTATATAAATATATATTTACTTGATTATTTGGAAGTTAATTGGCTTTCTCTCCATGACCGAGCAGCATGGCTGGGAGACGAGATGATAACGACCGAATTGCTGCTGTGTTGGAAACTTTGGTTCAACTACAGCAGAACCAAGCGCAGGCTCAGCAGAATCAGGCTGAGAACCTCGCTCAAAACATCGCCGCAGCCGCAGCAGCTGCAACTGCAGCCCTTCAGCCCCAACCTCCGGCTCCGGTCGAGATAGACTGGATGAGCCGATTTCGGAAGAACGAACCACCTAGGTTCAAAGGAGGATATAATCCAGATGGAGCTCAGAGATGGCTCCAGGATATTGAGAAGATTTTCCGATCTCTGCAACCTCCCTATGAGTACAGGGTGAGGTTGGCTGAGTTTGTGCTGGCTAGTGAAGCCGAGCACTGGTGGGATCAACAGAGCCGAGGACTGGAAGCGGCTAATGAGGTCATCACTTGGGATTTGTTCCGAGCTCGCTTCCTCGGAAAGTACTTTCCCGAGGATGTCAGGAGAGAGAAGGAGCTCGCTTTTCTCAAGCTGGAACAGAGAAACTTGAGCGTTGGGGAATATGCCGCTCAGTTCGAGGATTTGATCCGTTATTCAGGAAGCTACCGAGATGCTGATGAGCGTACCAAGTGCATCAAGTTCGAGTTTGGTCTCCGTGACGACATTCGGCTCGCATTCGAATATCAGAACGTGGCCAATCTCTCGCAACTGGTGAACATGGCTAGCACCTATGAGAAAGGGCTTAAGAGAAAAGCAGACGGAAAGAGGAGCTGTCCAGAGATCTGCCCCATATGTGAATCCGAACTCCAGAATGTCAACAGCTCCGAGGAGTAGTGGTCAAATGGTGGCTGTTCCTGGCCCGTATCCGATATGCCAACATTGTGGAAGGCAGCACCGGGGGGAATGCTGGAATCTGGATCTGAGCAAAACCAGAGGATCCTGTTTCCGATGTGGCAAGCCTGGCCATTTTGCAGCTCGGTGTACCGAGAATATTGTGAAGGAAGAGGTCAATGTGACCAAGGCTCATCAGACTGGTATTAACCGACCTATGCAGAGAGGCAAAGTTTACACTATGGATGGAGAAGAAGTGACTGATGCTGACGAACTGATCCGAGGTACTTGTCAAGTAAACAGTATTCCTCACATAAACCCTAACTTCTCCAATCCACCTTATGGAGTTATGCAATCAACCAAAGAGGCTTAGGAAGTGATTAAGGGCATGGAATGAGAGGCTTAGAAGCTAGCTTGGAGCTTGGCGGTGGAGCTCCAACTTAATCCCAATTCCTCCTCTTCTCTTCAAGAGGTAAGGGGGAGTACTTTGGTTTTAATTAGGGAAAGGATTTAATGATAGTAATAGGGTTATAATTAGATGTATTTTATATGTGTATGTTTGATTGGTATGTTGAAAATGTTATGATTTAATATAAAAGCATGTCATGAACTTAGGATTTTTGTTAGTAATTGATTTTTATAATTGTAATTGAATTAAATGATTGAATGAATGATATGGTCATGATTATTATTGTTGTTATTTGTGATGGTTATTATTTATAAAGTATGGCCAAATCCTAAGTTAGAGAACCCCACTAAATGGATATGAAGTATTAAAGGTTTGATTAACTAAAAGCTACATAAAATGAACTATAAACACGTGCATTCAAGGAGTAAGGTGGACGTTTAGGAGTATGGGGAAAAGCACACGTCGTTTAACGATTGATGAGGGCAAGAGTGAATTATTGGGATTACCATGGAGAACTTTGATCCTGCAAAGGATACGGGTTTGCTTCCCGTGTTGGGGATTGGTTCTACGCAAAACAGGGTAATCCCATTACTTTGGCTCGTTTTGGCCAGTCGAGGGTGATTTCTGCTAAAGCCAATTTGGGCGAATCAATCCAAATTGCATGACGAACCCTATAGGGGTGAAGTGTTGTGCAAGCGGGTGAGCGAGGGACCTTCCTAAGTGGAGGTGAAGCACCCAATTATAGGTTGAGAAATACTTACTCCTGGTCGGTTTTTCCCCAGAGTAGAGGGTGTAGTGTTGTGAGGAAAAGTGTTATTGTTATTGGAAATGGAGAAGTGCATTGATTGTCATATAATGAGTTTAATTCACTGAATCCAATGAAAGTGTTAAAGTGCTATAGTGTTTAGAGGGAAATGATAAAGTGTTACATTGGATTCAGGAATTAAACCATAATAGTATAAAGTGCATTTCATACTCATATGTTTGAGCATCAAAGCATTGCTATGTACTGGTATTGTATACTGAAATGTAACTATATAAATATATATAGTTTAATGGAATAGTTAAATGATAAGGTATAGAAATAGGATAAATGAATGTGAGTATATGTGTGTGGTATGTCTAGTTATGTCTTATTACTGTTATTTTAAGTGTTTTCCTTAATTATTATTCAAATCACTCACCCCTTAAGTTGACCATTTTAGGTACTTTCGGAGAAAGATGCTCATTATTCCCGTGCCGTGAAGGTATACTCTCAATTATAAAGAGTATGCTTTTATTGTGACCTCCTTGGTCTCATTATTATTGTTGCAACCATTCTTGGATAATGTAATGTAAAATGTTTTATTAATTAAAGTTGTTTCAAGTATTAACTTTTATTTATAAGTTAGGTATACTTCCATCTTTTTGTATAAAGGACTTTATAAGAAGAATTGTTTTGATTCAGTGTATTAATGGTTGTGAAGGATATAAAAATATCCTTTTCTAAATGATTTCAAAGTAAGTCACAACCACTACAATGTAACTATAGTTTTGTTACAACTAAACTGATCTGGACTGACAGGTACAAAGTTTACTTGGGGGAAAGTCCATATTTTAGAGTAAACTCCGCCAAAAATTTTATAAAACCCCAAGTATTTTCTAATGAAATCACTAATAAAAGTAATATAATTTAAGTATAAAATTCAGGATGTTACAGGCTATGTTTTTCTTCAAATAATTCTGGCTTTTTGCACCCCAGCTATTGACATTTAAACCCCTTCTTGGGTCACATTTAAGCACACCATTTCTCTTCATTCTAGCTTCAATCTCCAAGTCTTCAAAATCTCTTTTCCATTCCAAAGCATCAAATCATCAAATTAAGCTTCAATTACCTAAAATCAAACCCAAAGCGGATCAAAACGTTCAAGGATTCTAAATTACCTAACTTTCCTAAAAACATAACAAAAACTTAATATTTAAACAAGAAACAAACCAAAACCAAAGCAAAAGGGAGTTAATTATCACTTGAAAACACTATATATCAGACCTAAATCAATAGTGGTGGCAGGTGGTGAGGGGTTGAGGAGCTGCTGGATTGCTTGCTATTGGTGGGTTGAGTAGACGACATCGGGATGTGTATGATGTATGTGGGGTGTGTCTTGGGTTTAATTCATTTGCATCAGAGGAACATAACAAATAGATAAAAACAAGAGAAAGTGAATGTCAGAATGAGTGAATCAGATTAGAGTTGCAAATAAGGGTAAGCGGTAGGTAGCAGCATGTGAACTAATCTAGAAATTCATTTTTGAAAATGAACGCGAGATTAGTTCGCTTTGCTACTAGTTTTTGAATTTTTAGGACATGGGTTAAGAAATTCATATTGCATAAATTTACATAAAAAATGATTAATATCTACAACAGAGTTTCGATAAAATTCATATTGCATTTGATGAACTCTCACGCTCTCTAGATTCGATACTTCTAAATCTAAGAAACTCGCAAATTTTTTAGATCAATAAAGAATTGCTCAATTTTGCCAACTTACATTTTATGGCACCCGATTTGGTTGTCCTTATTATTATCATTACTTCACTAAAATTTATTCTTCATCTTGTCAAGTGCATCATGTATGGTACCTCCTTGTTATTCATTGTCAATTCTACAAAGACATTACTACTTTCTAATGAGTTTAACTTTCATTTTGCTCTTCCTTTATTAAATAGGGAACCTATTTTCACAGTGACCTTTTCCAAACCCTTTGATTTACATGTGGTTTACTAGTTACCTATCAAGTCTTCAAGTGCTTTTTTTAACATTAGAAGATTCATGTATTTTTCCTCGCTTTTTGTTTCCTAACATGCTATATAGGTCTATTTGCTTAATTGATGAGTAGTGTTATACGTTTGTGCTAACAATCATATTTGATTTAGGGATTGACTCATCACCATCGACTTCAAAGTGATATCCCAAAGTTTTCACTATCCTCATGGAGTTTTTGGCAAGTGTGTACTTTATGGAAAGAATCACTTGGTTGCTATTAAGCTACTTAGCATGCTTGTGTCACAATTTATGATTGTGACGACCCAACTTACTAACTCTTTCAAATAATTTATTCCAAAATTAGCGACCCGCCGGAACCACCACGATCCACCACCCACAACCACCATCATAAACCCCTTTCTCTCTTTCCCCTTTGGCCTTGATCTCTCTCTCTCTTTACTCTCTTTGATCTCTCTCTCTTCTCTCTCTCTTTCCGGCCGAACCGCCACTGCCTTAGACCACCGTCACCGCCACTATAACCCAACACCATAGCCACAGCTTCTCCCTCATTTTCTTCCTCTCTCATCCACGATCTCTCTCTCTCTCTCTCTCCACGGATCTCACCAGCACCGTTACCGACCCGTGATCGTGCCTGGCTTGTGTCGGGTGCCCTGAAGCTCGAAGCTCTTGCCTTGGTCCAGCCCGTGATCGTTCTCACCACCGGCGTCGATCGTCGTCGACCCGTTCATCACCCCGGATCACTAAAGCTTCACGAATCGCTGCTCCATCCCCGGAGTTGAGGTTATCTCTTTACTTTTGTCAACCGAGGTAAGAATGGTTGTGTTACCTTTACTTGGGAAGTAAATTCTAGGATGCTATAGTGGTGACTAAGAATAGGGTAATTTAGAAATATGTTAATGAACCTTAGGGTAGTCCCCGCTGATGTAGGAAGAATTTAAAATGGTTAATGGAAATCACACCCTAGGGAATAAAATGTATGTTCGTAGAATAAGGTCCGGAATGAATGAGTGTATTTAGGATATTAAAATAGTTAATATAGAATGAAAATGTAGAAAAACATAAAATAAAAGCAAGGGAAATTAGTTAAAGAAAACCAACGAAACGTGAGAGTAACAGAATTTAGAGAAAACATAATAAGATAATGAGAGAGGATGTAATAGTGGCAGTTAAATAGAATGGTGTAATAAAATAGGGAAAATAAATTAAGTTAGTATGGTAGATAAATAGAATGGAGTAATAATGTAGGGAAAACAAATAATAGTGTGAGATAGAGGAATCATAGAAATAACTAAGAATTAGAAACGGGAATTAAAATATAACGACTATACTAAAGCTAAGCAGAGTTAGATATAAATTAGGGTAAGTAATAAATAAAAGAAGAAAAAGAAAAAGGAAGAGAAGAATAAAAAAAGAAAAGAAAGAGAACAAAGAAATAACCAAGAACTAGTAACGAGAATTAAAATATAATGTATTAGAGTTAGTTAAAATTGAGAATAATTAGTAAAGTGAAATACTAAAAGATAAGCAAATAAAGAATATGATAATAAGTCACTAAGGAAAGAAATGAGAGAAAAGAGAATAAGTGCTGGAAACCAAAAGAAGAGAAAAGATATATGATTAAGAATAGAATAAAAAGAATAAAAATCGGTGCGAGCCTATCGAGGCGTGTCGGCATTAAAAGAATAAAAATCGGTGTGATTCGGGTCTAATATATAGTGTTTTGAGCATTGATTTGACTCCCTTTTACTATGTGTTTAGCTTGTTTCTCAAGTATTTTGTAGGCTTTTTGTTAGTTTTTAGAAATAGTTAGTAGTAATCCTTTGAACGTTTTGATCCGTTTGCTAGTGTTTCATGTACTTTTTGGAGCTCAAATGGAGAAAATATTTATGGACCTGAAAAGAGGACGAAAAGATCTTGCAAATGGAAAAAGAACGGAGCAAAACGGAGTCGGTAGAGGTCTCGCGTGCCCCAGGCGCGAGGACAGATGCGCCCCAAGCGCGCGATCAGCAGACAGGCTCGTTTGGGCCGAATTTTGCACAGTTTTCAAATCCGTTTCGAAGGGTTCCACCTAGGGTTTTGTACTACAATTTATTCATAGGTTTTCAGAAGTTTTTGTAAGCTTTTAGAGAGGGAGATTACATAGTTTAGAGAGAGGTTTAGAAGAGGAGAAGATCCAAGGTTGAGAGATCAAGGCTTCTCCATGGTAATCATGTATTATCCTTCTATTTCTTCTCTTGTTCTTCATTGTTTATCATGTAACTAAAACCCTTTGTTAGGAATTGGTTGATTTGTATGGATTAATTTATGTAGTTATTGAATTAGTGTTTTTTCGTTTCTAAATCATGTGTTTGATTGTGATTTAATTGTTATGCATGAATCTGGCCAATTTATGTTTTGGATTTCTAATCCCCAAATTGAGAGGTTTAGGGTTTAGATAGGCCTTTCCAATCAAACAATATAATTAATCCAGGGGTAGAGATACAATTGGGTAATTATATAACTTTTATGAAATCCATTGTTCTTAACTATTATTCAATGAATTAATCACTTAAGAGATTGGGGGTTATGAATTGAATAAGAAACGGTAACTAAACATGAGACATCTGATAGTTACTAATTTATTATTGTCTTCCCCTAAATCATGAACAAATCCCTAAATTAGTAACTATCAGATGTCTCATGTTTAGTTACCATTTCTTTTTCAATTCATAACCCCCAATCTCTTAAGTGATTAATTCATTGAATAATAGTTAAGAACAATGGATTTCATGAAAGTTATATAATTACCCAATTGTATCTCTACCCCTGGATTAATTATATTGTTTGATTGGAAAGACCTATCTAAACCCTAAACCTCTCAATTTGGGGATTAGAAATCCAAAACATAAATTGGCCAGATTCATGCATAACAATTAAATCACAATCAAACACATGATTTAGAAACGGAAAAACACTAATTCAATAACTACATAAATTAATCCATACAAATCCACCAATTCCTAACAAAGGGTTTTAGTTATGTAACACCCATTAAATAACTACCCTTGAATACCCCATAATGCAAATTAGTAACTAGAAAATTCTTTTTTAAAAATTATTTTATTTCTAAAATCTCTGTCAAATCGGATAGAGTTTCCTTTGTTTATTGAGTAAACCAAAACTTTAATTCCCTGAAACCTGTGCAATTCATGTATATATATATTCATTTCATTCAGAGCCAACAGGGCTAGACATCAACAGTGTTGTAACAATTTACATCACCACATAATTACAATCAGAGAATAGCAGCAAAATAACAAGTTGTGGAACTATGTAAGTTTTCCCAAAATAATTCACTTCCTTTCCTAAGGAAGCAGTCCTGGATGACCCAAAATGATTACTTGGCATTCATATACAAAATATAGGAAACATATACATTTCCCTACTATCACCCAAGACTAGACCAAAACCCCTAATCTCCCATAAACTACTCTCCCTGTAAGGGAGAGTGCACCTGCTCGGCCGGGGGTTGTGTAAGCTCAATCTCACTACCTGTAAAAATAGTAGGAGGGTGAGCATTACACATGAAATAGGAAGCAGTTTCTAATTAGACATAATAACCCACCAAGTCACACACACATAGACATTTAGCAAATATAGGTTCATTCAATCATCCCATGGCATACTCATGCAAATTCAATATTTCTATTACTCTTTCTTATACATCAAACAATTTATTCATCCCTTAGCCTTTGCATCATTCATTTTTTTCATTACCATATCTTTGTACCACTAGGAATTGATTGCTCCTGCTAGGGCATTTGTACACCCATTAGGGACTTTTACACCCATCAGGACTTTCACCCACTAGGCCTCACCCGTTAGGACTCATACATAATCTTATATTCGTTCTCATCACATTTTCCATTCTTTTAGTTTTCGTTGAATTGATCATTTGGGAACATTGACTCTTAACGGGGCATTTTAACCTAATGGGGCATTTTAGCCTGATGGGGCATTTGGCCCTAATGGGGCATTTGTACACCTAGCAGGAACACCTAGTGTCCCAATGTCCCAATGATCAATTCAACCATCCATTCCTTTTTAATTTATTTAGAATTATACTTTTCTAAATTAACCTTATATTCTGTATCAATCAAATATAGCAACCAAGCATAGCTAACAAAATACATACCATTCATTTAGTCATCTACCTTAATTAGCACCTATCCATATCCCTTCATGTATCACAAATAATCATTCACCAACTCATGTCCATCAGTATTTATTCACACTCTTACAAATATATCAAACATTTACACTTAGGGTGCATACATGGCATAATCATAATACTTTAAATATTCATTATTTCCTAAGGTTCCTATCATAACTATAAACACATAACCTTAGCACATCACTATGCACTAGCTAGAAACTAGTCCCTAAAACAAGGTAACACACACCCCCTTACCTTAAATCAAGGAGAGAGTGGGAAGAACCTTAACCAAAAGTTAGCCTTAGCCCTAGATCCTTTGTACCCCACAAAGAGCTCCCAAGAGAAGTGAGTGGAGGAAAGTGAGGACTTGATCTCCTTTAAACCATGAAACAAAGGAAGAACATGAGAGTATGAAAACCCAAGGGAGTGGGGTTCGATTTTTATGAGAGGAAAAAGGGAGAGAGAATTCGTATGAAGCACATAGAGAGAGAAAGGAGGAGTAAGTTTTACCTATGAAGCTTGCTAATGGCTTGATGAGCTTGCAAAGGAAGAAGAACTCAACTTAGATCTTGGTGGAAGAAGGTGGAACTCGTGGGGGAGGGAGTGAAAGAAGAGAGAGAGTTGTTGATGGAAGAAATTGAATGAGAAAGGGGAAAGTGTGTTGTTTTATTTGTTTGTAAGGGAAGAAAACATGTGGTGGAGATTTTAAAGCCCTAAAATAAGACTCTCTTTGTGTGGTTGGAGAGTGCCACACGTACAACCCATTTTTATCTCTTTTTTTTTTGTACAGACCCATATAATAATCGATTACCTGGCCAGGTAATCGATTAACGCTTCAATGCAACATTTTTATGACTTCCAACCTGAGGCCTTGTAATCGATTACTTGGCCATAAAGTAATCGATTACTACTTGATGCAACATTTTTAGTGTTCTCAACAGAGGCTCAATAATCGATTAACTTACCCCCAGTAATCGATTACTTTACTGTTTTTCCATACTTTCACAGTTTCTAACTCTAGAACATTTTCCTTAGTTCCCATACCCCTTAAGCTATGTTTTCTAGGCTAAATCCTTTCTCTTAATCTTATGAGTCTCATACATCCATCTCAACTTAATACAATAAATTGCATGATGCAAATTATATTAAGCATTTTAAATTGAGGATGTTACAATCCTCTCCCACTTACTCGAATTTCGTCCTCGAAATTCAGTTTTCTTCGAACAGATGCGGATGGGATTGTCTTACTTTGCTTTCTAACTCCCAAGTAGCTTCCTCTACATTGTTTCTGCTCCATATAACCTTTACCAAAACAATCTCCTTGCCTCTCAATTGTTTCACTTGCCTATCTTCAATCCACACAGGCAACACTTCGAAAGTCAAATTCTCCTTCAAAGACAAATCATCCATAGTAACCACATGAGCAGGATCATGAATGTACTTTCTCAACTGTGAGACATGGAATACATCATGAAGTCTTGCTAAGTGAGGGGGTAAAGCAATCTTGTAAGCTACAAAACCAACCTTCTCCAGAATTTCATAAGGCCCAACAAATCGCGGAGTCAATTTCTTAGACTTGATAGCCCTCCCAATTCCTGTGACAGGAGACACCCTTAGAAAAACATGATCCCCAACATCAAATTCCAAGGGCCTCCTTCTCCTATCAGCATAACTCTTTTGACGATCCTGGGATGTCTTCATTTTGTTCTTGATCATTGTGATCTTCTCAGTTGTTTCTTTCACAATATCAGGACCTGTCAACAGATTCTCTCCCATTTGGAACTAACATAGAGGCATCCTACATTTTCTGCCGTAGATAGCCTCGAATGGTGCCATACCGATACTGGAGTGGAAACTATTATTATAAGTAAACTCCATTAACGGCAATAACTGCTCCCAATTTCCAGCCTGCTCCAAAACACATGCTCTCAACAAATCCTCTAGTGTCTGGATAGTACGCTCAGATTGTCCATCTGTTTGTGGATGATAAGCAGTACTAAATTTTAGTTTAGTACCCAATGCCTGTTGGAGACTTTGCCAAAACCGAGACAGAAACCTCGGATCACGGTCGGATATTATACTGGTGGGGACACCATGCAGCTTAACTATGTTCCTGATATACAGCTGAGTCAACTTCTCCAAAGTATACTTCTTGTGAATAGGGATAAAATGGGCACACTTTGTTAGACGGTCTACAACAACCCATATGGCATCACATCCTGCTGCAGTTCTAGGCAAACTCGTCACAAAGTCCATGGTTATACCATCCCACTTCCACTCTGGGATATCTAGTGATCGCAAAGGACCACCGGGCTTTTGATGCTCTATCTTAACCTTCTGACAGGTCAAGCAATGTGATACATGGTCGGCTACATCAGTTTTTAACTTTGGCCACCAATAAATCTTCTTCAAATCTTGGTACATCTTTGTTGCACCAGGATGAAAATTCATCTTGGTTCGATGAGCTTCCCATAGGATATCTCTTCTAACTTCAAAGTCCATGGGAACACATATCTGACCCCTAAATCGAATAATACCATCAGAACCTTTTCCAAAATCGGGCTCCTCATTGCCCGATGCCCCTTCCAACAACTTCTGTAGCTCTTCATCATCAGCTTGCCTCTCTTTAATAAGATCAATCAACTCGTTGGTAACCTGCAACATTTCCAGAACAACGCTCTTCTCTTTCACTAGCATGTTCAAGTTGAGGTCACTAAACTCTTGGATTAACTGCATCTCCTTCACCATCAAATTGCTGACATGAAAAGTCTTGCGACTTAGTGCATCAGCCACTACATTGGCCTTGCCTGGATGATACTGGACACTAAAATCATAGTCCTTCAGAAATTCCATCCACCTCCTCTGTCTCATATTCAATTCTTTCTGATCGAAGAGGTAGCGGAGACTTTTATGGTCACTAAAGACCTCAAATCTTGAACCATAAAGATAATGCCTCCAAATTTTCAAGGCAAAGACTACTGCTGCCAACTCAAGATCATGAGTGGGATAGTTCTGTTCATGCTGCCTCAACTTCCTGGAAGCATAGGCTATGACTTGTCCTTGCTGCATCAACACACAACCCAACCCTTGCTTTGAAGCATCACGGTATACTACAAAGGATTGAGTCGGATCCGGCAAAATCAATACCGGGGAACTAGTCAATCGCCTCTTCAACTCTTGAAAGCTATCCTCACATTCTGGGGACCAAACATATGAAACACCTTTCCGAGTAAGAGTGGTCAAAGGAAGAGCTAACTTAGAAAACCCTTCAATAAACCTCCGGTAATACCCAGCCAAACCAAGGAAACTTCTGATCTCGGTAATAGACTTGGGTCTCTCCCACTTAAGCACCGCTTCCACCTTAGAAGGGTCAACAGCAACACCCTTCACAGAAATGACGTGCCCCAGAAAGTGCAACTCTTTCAACCAAAAACTACATTTTGATAATTTTGCATAAAGATGTTTGTCTTTGAGAACTTGGAGTACCGTTCTCAAATGCTCTTCATGCTCCTTCGGGCTCTTGGAGTAAATGAGAATGTCGTCAATAAAGACTATGACAAATGAATCCAAGTACGGCCTGAAGATCCTGTTCATATTATCCATGAAGATGGCAGGAGCATTCGTGAGGCCAAAAGGCATCACCACATATTCGAAATGCCCATACCGAGTTCTAAAATCAGTCTTGGGGATGTCCTCCTCTCGGATACGAATCTGATGATATCCAGATCGGAGGTCAATCTTTGAGAAAACCGCTGCTCCCTTAAGTTGATCCAACAAGTCATCGATGCGGGGGAGTGGATATTTATTCTTCACTGTCACCGCATCCAGCTGGCGATAATCAGTGCACATTCAGACACTTCCATCCTTCTTCTTGACAAATAGGATCAGAGCTCCCCAAGGATAAACACTTGGCCTAATGAACCCCTTAGCCAAAAGCTCCTCCAACTGCTTCTTTAATTCTTCCAACTCTGGAGGTGCCATCCTGTAGGGCGCCTTAGAAATCGGGCCAGAACCAGGCATAAGATCAATGTCAAACTCCACTTCTCTTTTCGGAGGCAATCTGGGAATCTCTGAAGGAAAGACTTTCGGAAATTCACAAACTATTGGAATCTGGCTTACATCTAACACCTCATCCACTTCCATAACGGCTAAAGAAGAATCACTAAAAATAACAGCTTTTTGATGACAATCAATCATGACACGGTGGTGGGACATCCAGTCCATGCCAAGTATAATGTCTAACCGAGTCAACGGCAAACAGATCAGGTTCACCTTGAACTCCCGATCTAACACTCGAAGAGAATAATTCAGACACATATGAGATGTGATCACAGAAGAATTTGTAGGAGTTGAAACAGAAAGCTTATAAGGCATTTCTACACAAGAAAGTCCTAGCTTCTTCATGCAATTAAATAAATAAAGGAATGTGTCGCTCCACAATCAAACAGAACTCCACAGGAAACATCATTGACATAACATGTACCTCGGATGAGCTCATCATCATCAGTCACTTCTTCACCATCCATGGTGTATACCTTGCCCTTCTGGAGTGGCTGGCTTGCTCCCGACTTATGCACCTTGGCCACATTGACCTCTTTCTTTAGGGGGCTCTTGGGACAATAGCAAGCAAAGTGTCCCGGCTGACCGCAATGAAAACAGAGTCCTTCCCTCCTGCGAGGATCTAGACTCCAACACAATCCCTTGTGTTGCCTCCCACAATGCTGACAAGCAGGAATAAGATCATAAGCAGCTGCTGGTTGACTTGCTCCACCAGTAACTACAGCTTTTGTCTTAGCATATGGTCTTGCCCTCTGCACCGGACCCTTGCCTCTATGGGGTCCCATTGATCTCTGGGATGCTCTGCTCCGATCTGCCTCCGCCTTCCTTTTGAGTCCCTTCTCATACGTACTGGTCATATTGATGAGATGTGAGAGATCAGCAATGTTTTGATACTCAAAAGCAAGTCGAATATCCTCACGGAGACCAGACTCAAACTTGATACACTTCGCTCTCTCCTCTGCATCTTTATAGCCACTGGAGTATCAGATTAGATCTTCAAATTGCGCCGCATACTAGCCGACGCTCATACTTCCTTGCTCAAGCTTCAAAAACAACAGATCCTTTTCCCTTCTCACATCTTCCGGGAAGTACTTTCCCATGAAGCGGATCTTGAATAAATCCCATGTCACTGCTTGGCCAGCTGCTTCCAAACCTCTCCTATGATGCTCCCACCAAAGCTCAGCTTCTCCAGTTAACATAAACTCAGCCAACCGAACTCTCTGATCGGCAGGTGGTTGCAAGGAACGAAGAATCTTTTCTACTTCTTGGAGCCAAAGTTGAGCTCCATCAGGGTTACATCCGCCTTCAAACCTTGGTGGATCGTTTTTCCGAAATCGGGCCATCTAGTCAATCTCGACCGGAGGTGGGGGAGGAGGTTGCAATGCTGCTGCTGCTGCAGCTACTGCTATATTTTGGGCTTGATTCTGCTGCAAATTTTCCAGATTCTCAGCTTGGTTCTGTTGAGCTTGGGCTTGGTTATGCTGCAATTGAACCAAAGTTTCGAGAATTGCAGCAATCCTATCATTATCAGCCCGTCTCCTTGCCATGTTGTTGGGTAATGGAGGGGCAACCAATTAATGATAAAACAATTAAATAAAACTACAAACATCCTATTACTTAACTTATACGCTAAACTATGTGCATCGGTTACTCGCTCGGTGAGTAACCAGAGGAGTAGTGAGTTTATACTCTAAAGGTCGAGGGAAACTGCTCTGATACCATAATGTAACACCCATTAAATAACTACCCTTGAATACCCCATAATGCAAATTAGTAACTAGAAAATTCTTTTTTAAAAACCATTTTATTTCTAAAATCTCTGTCAAATCGGACAGAGTTTCCTTTGTTTATTGAGTAAACCAAAACTTTAATTCCCTGAAACCTGTGCAATTCATGTATATATATATATATTCATTTCATTCAAAGCCAACAGGGCTAGACATCAACAGTGTTGTAACAATTTACATCACCACATAATTACAATCAGAGAATAGCAGCAAAATAACAAGTTGTGGAACTATGTAAGTTTTCCCAAAATAATTCACTTCCTTTCCTAAGGAAGAAGTCCTAGATGACCCAAAATGATTACTTGGCATTTCATATACAAAATATAGGAAACATATACATTTCCCTACTATCACCCAAGACTAGACCAAAACCCCTAATCTCCCATAAACTACTCTCCCTGTAAGGGAGAGTGCACTTGCTCGGCCGGGGGTTGTGCAAGCTCAATCTCGGTACCTGTAAAAATAGTAGGAGGGTGCGCATTGTGACGACCCAACTTTCTATTCTAAATTTAATACTTATATTCAAAAATACAACCATTTTTTTTTCCTTTATTCAAGGTTAGGTCATCATCCATTTCAACCTTTGCAGAAATCATTAAACATCATGAAGGAAAAACACTCATGTTATATTTCATCACAAGGGAAAATTACGTCTCCATTACATCCAAAAACTGTCAACATTGAGCTTAACATAAGTACTCTAGGTCATTACATTATATTACATATCTTACAACAAAATTTATAATAACCTAGAGCAACTGGTTCGAAACTCAAATATAACATAAATAAGAGAAACCTGATGAGTCGCATTATCCACATTCCTACATCCCAACTCAACTCAATCATCAGTTCCCCACTGACTTCCGGTTGAGTTGTCCATGAAATCATCATCAGCCACCGGATCGGCATCCTCCACCGGATCCTCATCCTCTATCGGATCCTTCTCCTCCTCCTCATGTGCCGGTTCAGATGGCACATACACCGGAGTCCGAGATCGGGCTCTAGTGGAAGGACGAGAGGGAGCAGGTACCTCCAAAATTATTCTTTCCTCAGAGGGTGATGGAATTGGTGGAAGGGTGCGTCTCGGAAAACGTCTTGGCGGTGGTGGTGGTGTTCCATGCCGAAACACAAAATTTGGCGGAATGTGCATAATGTACATCATTGGGATTCTCGTCCGACGCGGGCGCATTCGGGACCATGGGTTTGGGTGACGGAAAGTAACTTCCACGTCCCCTTCATAGATAGCCCGATGATCCTCGAAGTTCCACTCCCCATTAGGGAGCGGCCTCATCTCCACGCAAATCATGTTCTTGGCCATGACCTACAACAAGGGATTAGGAGTGAGTCATAGCTAAATACAATAACAAATGAGCATAACAGTGGCTAGAAATAACAAGCACAAGTTTTCAAATAGCAATAATAAATGCATATGTATATGCTCAAACTGTCTTTTATAATATTTCAATTAGTGTCGTGATGCATGCCTACTCCTCATTCATGCTACGCGGTTTGGCATCCGAGTATCTCAGGCTCGGGATATTCTCAATCCTATATTTCATCAAACCGGAGCGTATCCACAACCCATGCGTCACGATTGATTGGGAACTAGCCTTCATAACATTTTCATGTTACGGAATCCAAATCATCATAGCATCTTCAGTGCTATGGCATCACAGCTTATTCAATGCTGCGGAATACGTCTAACTATGCCAAATTCCACAATCGAAATCGGAGCAACTCCATGCATGTCAATGCCACACATACTTTTCATTTTATTTCTTTCTTTTACATCCCATCCTTGAACATCATGTCTCCAATATAGAGACCCAAAGTTCATAATCCTTCTTAATTACAATTCACCTTTTCTTTTGCATTAACTGGTGCTTGTGCTTTCCAAAAATTCCATCAGCGGCCCAGCCACTTTGTGATGGTTTTATACAATAGGAATTAATCATATTATTTAATTAGTGCAACGACCCCATTTAGGACTCCCAAAATATCAACCAAGTGGGTAAAGACTTCCACTGGGACGTGGGAACAAAATCAACCAAATGGGTGTACGCACCTCCATTGGGACATCCTGTCCGAATATGTCAACCACTGAATGAAATTCCAGTAGGACTCATCCAGGATAAAAATCAACCAATGGGATTAAGAGAAATAATTAGGATTTAATAACATAGGAGATTAGACGAGTTAATCTTTAATAAAATTATAGAAAAGTAAAGGTTTTCTTGAAAAATTCATTGAATTACTCGAGTAGTTCTTTGTCTACTCGAGTGTTCTTGTGAAACTACTCGAGTCCTTAAGAAATACTCGAGTGTTCTTCCACTTTTCCAGAATACTCGAGTCTTTCTTAAATTACTCGAGTGTTTTTACTGCAACAGCACCAGTTTCTGCACTTTACAATGTCAATTCGATTTCTGAGCCTTGTCCTTCCATTCTTATGCAAAACAGTAACATAGACTCATGAAACAAACATGTTAGAACATGAAATCAACACTGAAAAAAAACATCAAATACAATAATTCACAGAATCAACATAAACTTAGAAAATAACCATTTCAAGATATGAAATTCATTTCCACTTGATTTTAACTTCGAAAATTGATCCAGTGAGCATTATTAGATCCATTTAAACCTGTTTGACTTAGAAAACCTTGGGTTTATGACCTCCATGTCATATTCCCAATTCCAATTTCTTCCCTTGATGAACCTTGTGAGGTTCCTACATTTCTAGCTTGAAATTACTCATTCTAGTATTTAGGTAACTCCTCCCTTACCTTAGAGAAGCTAAACAAAGTATAGATTGATCAAAAGAGTAACTGGATTCGAATTTGGTTTCTGGACTTGGTGCAAAACAGTTGCACTGGCTAACTTTGGCAATCAATTGCACCACGAATAAGGCATGAAACAGAACGAAACAAGTTAGCTTCAAAAACTAGGAAGTACTAACTTTAAATGAAAACAAGTTTGAAATCGAAAGGGTTCCTGGATTTACCAAACGGATTCAAGGAAAAAGGGTGTTTGGTGCTGAACTTTGCTCTGTTTTTGCAGCTTCAAGACCTCAACTTTGGACACCTAGAACTTGATCTACAGAAAGCCTTTTGAAGTGATTTCGAGTTCTAATTCAAGAATGGAATCAGAACTTCAGTTTGTGTTTAGGTTTCAAGGGAAATGGGTAAGGATTGAGAGAGAACGAAGGGATCAAAGTAAGCTCTGTAAAACAGAGGAACTTCTTGTCAAATTCGGGTTTCAAGAGACTTTTGAGCGTTTGAGCTTCAATGGCCAGTTATTTATAAGCTAGGATTACCTTCCTTCGAAGTAAGGTGCAGCTTTGTGCTTGTCATGTCAAGAAACCGCGTTTTGGTGCGAAAGTTAAATGAAACCGACTTATACACTTAACCAGACTGCTCGATTTACTCGAGTCTTTTGCATTATACTAGAGTACTTTTTAGAAACTCAAGAACACTCGAGTCCTTTCTGAAATACTCGAGTCTTTTGGCTAAAAATTCAAATTTTCAAACAGATAATGGTTTTACTCGAGTCCCCTCTAAAATACTCGAGTAAAATGACCTAATTTTAGAAAATTCATTATTTTATTCAACACATTTATTTAAATAATTTATTTGTTTATAAAAATACAGGGTCTTACATCCTCCCCCACTTAAATAGAATTTCGTCCTCGAAATTCTGATTTATATAAATAGATGCGGATATTCATTCCTCATCTCAGACTCTAATTCCCATGTGGAGTCAGACGCTCCACCCTGCCCCCAAAGAACTCGTACTAACGGGATCTCTTTCCCTCGCAACTTCTTGATCCTTCTATCTTCTATTCTCACGGGTCCAACATCAAACGTGAGATTTTCTTTCAGCGGTATCAAATCTTGTTGCAATTGCACAACCGAAGATGGATCTTGGATAAATTTGCGAAGCTGAGAGACGTGGAATACGTTGTGCAGATTGGACAGAAATGGGGGTAAAGCGATCTGATATGCGACAGGACCCACTCGTTTTAAAATCTGATAAGGGCCGATGAACTTAGGAGATAGCTTCTTTGGCTTCATCACCCTTCCAATTCCAGTCGTTGGCACGACTCGCAGGAATACATGATCTCCCTCTTGAAATTCGAGCTTGGATCTTCGCTGATCGACATAACTCTTCTAACGACTTTGTGCGATCTTCATCTTCTCTTGGATAGTCCTTACCTTTTCAGTCGTTTCTTGAACTAATTCAGGTCCGATGAGAGCATTCTCCCCCACTTGAAACCAACAAAGCGGGGTTTTACATTTTCTTCCATATAGAGCTTCGTATGGGGCCATATCGATGCTTGCGTGATAACTATTATTGTAGGTGAACTCCACAAGCGGCAATAACCGATCCCAACCTTCCTGATATTCCAGAACACATGCTCGAAGCAGGTCTTCCAAAGATTGAATCGTCCTTTCTGATTGACCATCGGTTTGAGGGTGATAAGCAGAACTCATCCTCAACTGCATTCCCAACGCTTGATGTAAACTCTGCCAGAAACGGGACACGAAACGGGGATCACAATCCGATACGATACTCGAGGGAATTCCGTGCAATCTAACAATCTCCTTAATGTACAATCTTGCAAGCTTCTCCAACGGATACTGCATGTTGATGGGAATGAAATGTGCAGACTTCGTTAAGCGATCAACCACAACCCAAATTGCATCAAAGCCTTCTCTTGTTCTTGGAAAACCACTCACAAAATCCATAGCTATTCCATCCCACTTCCATTCTGGTATGCTCAAGGGTTGCAGTTCTCCTCCAGGCTTCTTATGCTCGATCTTCGCCTTTTGGCAGACAAGGCAAGACGCTACATAAGACTCAACATCTTTCTTTAGTCCGGACCACCAAAACATCCTCTTCAGGTCTTGATACATCTTTGTTGATCCAGGATGCATACTCAGCTTGCTCTTGTGGGCTTCCTCTAATACAGTTCTCCTTAATTCTTGATTCGCCGGGATGCAGATTCGATCCCTGAATCTCAGAATGCCATCGGATCCTAATTGGAAATCCGGTTCCACTCCTTCCATTCCTAATCTTTTCTTCTCTAGAAGCTCCTTGTCCACTTGTTGTAGGTCTCGAACTTGACCCACAAACTCATTTGTGATTTGCAATATTCCTAGCTTGACGCAATTCGGCTTGAACTGAATTGCCAAATTCAAGTTTCGGAATTCTTCAATTAGCTGAGCTTCTTTTACCATCATTGTACTCACGTGCAGCATCTTCCTACTGAGAGCGTCGGCTACAACATTAGCTTTGTCGGGGTGGTAATGCAATTCGAATTCATAATCTTTCAGGAATTCCATCCACCTACGTTGCCTCATATTCAGCTCCTTTTGGTCGAAGAGATACTTCAAACATTTATGGTCGCTGAATACTTGGAACGTATTACCATACAGGTAATGTCTCCAAATCTTCAAAGCAAAGACAATGGCAGCCAATTCCAAGTCGTGAGTAGGATAGTTCCCTTCATTCACCTTCAGCTGACGAGATGCATAAGCAACAACTTTCCCTTCTTGCATCAAGACACAACCCAAACCTTGTCGGAATGCATCACAATAAACATCGAAGCTTTTCCTAGGATCGGGCAAAGTTAACACTGGAGATGATGTTAACCTGTCCTTTAATGTCTGGAAGCTAAATTCACACTTCTCGTCCCAGACAAAAGGTTGCTCCTTCCGAGTTAAACGAGTCAATGGAAGAGCCAACTTGGAAAAACCTTCAATGAACTTCCGATAATATCCAGCTAACCCAAGAAAACTTCTTATTTCAGTAACCGTCTTTGGTCTTTCTCATTGCAAAACTGATTCTACTTTGACCGGGTCCACAGCCACACCATCCTTTGAAATTATATGACCCAAGAAATTGACTTTTTCAAGCCAAAATTCACACTTGGCCAGCTTAGCATATAATTTCTTCTCCCTCTAGGTCTCTAAAATGATCTTCAAATGATTAGCGTGCTCCTCCGGATTCTTCGAATAGATGAGAATATCATCGATAAACACCACGACGAAGGAATCCAGGTAGGGTCGGAACACTCTATTCATGTAATCCATGAATATTGCTGGAGCATTGGTCAATCCAAATGGCATCACCACATATTCGTAGTGTCCATATCGTGACCGAAAAGCAGTCTTCGGTATATCTTCCTCCTTAACTCTGATCTGATGATATCCTGACCTCAGATCAATCTTTGAAAATACCGATGCTCCTCTCACTTGATCTATCAAATCATCAATTCTTGGCAACGGGTACTTGTTCTTGATGGTAATCTTGTTTTTTTTTAGGTAAACGAAAAAATTCATTAACCAACCAAACAAAATTGTACATCAATCAAAAGCAGAAAAATAAACGTTTAATCTAAGGTACCCACCTACTATGTAGGGTTGCACCAAAGAAAAAACAAGAGCTAAAAACCTGCTAACTAAAGAAGTATTTAAACTTAAGTACCCACCTACTATGTAAGGTTGCACCCAAGTTTAAATACCAATTACAGTTCTGCTAAAATTCTAGTAGCTATTACATTGTTGCAACATGAATTTAAACTAGGGAAAAACATACTAATTCTAATAACAAGATCCCTCTTCACCAAGTTGAAAACATGAAACGGGGCTCTAGACTTGCCAGTAAAGATCCTGCGATTCCTCTCCATCCATATATGATATAGAGTGGCGGCCATGATAGCAATAATGAATTGTCTCCTCTTCTTGTGCTTGAAACCAAAGGTGAGCCAATGCAACCAACTATTAAAATTATAACGCCACCCCTCAAGCCCAATCCAATTACAAACAAGCTCCATAAGGTCTCTACTCCATGCACAGTCAAAAAACAAATGGTCTCTGTCTTCATAATTATCATTGCATAGTACACAAGTTGGATCTGAATCATCAAATGCTGCCATGTTAGCTTTTGTTCTAAGCTTATTGATAGTAGCCAACCAGAAAATGAAACAGTGCTTTGGAATAGAAGCTGCATTCCAAACTGTTTTGAACCAGATTATAGTGTCCTGGCTGCCCATCAAGCACTGATATCCTTTCTTTATTGTATACTCCATACCTGGCCATACGCCATTTGCATAAGAGGATCTGAACCTGTCTCTGACCTTAATGATCTGCTTCCAATGCCAACTGTCTTGACTACCAGCCTGATAATCCCAGAAATCAATATCTCTAAGATACACTGTGCTGATACATTTGACCCAGAGGTTATCCTTCTTCATAGCAATCTGCCACACCTGCTTACCTAAAGCTGTCTGGTTCCAAATAATAGTATTTTTGAATCCCAAACCACCAGCTTTTTTAGGCCTGCAACAAAGGTCTCAAGCAACAATAGATCTAGACCTGCCAATCTGGTTAGTTCCCCAAAGAAACATTCTACACTTTTGCTCAATTTGGTGCACAGCAGATTTTGGGATAATGAAAACACTAGCCCAATAGACATGAAGCGAGAGGAGCACTGAATTAATCAAAAGAGTTTTACCTTGATAGGAAAGGTGTCTTGATTTCCAGGAATTAATTCTCTTTGTTACATTCTCCACCAATACTTGACAAGTTTGAGGAGACCATTTCCTAGTAGATATAAGCAAGCCTAAATACCTAAAAGGAAAACTCCCTTTAGAAAATCCTGTAATATGCTGCAAATTATTCTGAATATCATCAGGGATACCCGCCATGTAAATCTGCGATTTGGCATTGTTGGCAACCAAACCAGAACTAGCAGAGAATTCATGTAAAGCATTCATAAGAATTCTCACACTAGATTCACTGCCATTACAAAACATCATAATATCATCAGCAAAAGCTAAATTAACAAGACGTAAATTCCTGCATAAAGGATGAAATCTGAAGCCCCTGGAATTTGATGCAACCTGAAGTTTTCTAGTCAACATTTCCATAACCAAAACAAACAAAAGAGGAGACATAGGATCACCCTGTCTCAAACCCCTGTTACTTTTGATGCAACCAAAAGATCTACCATTCAGAACCAAGTTGAAAGAGACACTGGAGATGCAAGCCATAATCCAATCAACAAATTTCATAGGGAATTTCAAAACAATAAGCGTATTTTTCACAAAAGACCAATCAAGCATATCATACGCTTTTCTCAAGTCAATCTTCAACAAGCACCTAGGAGAAACATGCCTTCTACTATACAATCTAAGCAACTCTTGAGTAATGAGAATATTCTGGATGATATTCCTACCACTCACAAAAGCTGTTTGATTGTCTTGAACCAAACCAGGCAATACAGTTTGCATTCTATTTGATAAGATTTTAGCAATGCACTTATAAATAGAATTACAACAAGCTATGGGTCTAAAGTCAGATGCATAGTTAGGGCAATCAACCTTAGGAATTAACACTAGGGAAGTGTTATTTACCTCTTTCAAAAGCTGCCCATTACGAAAGAAATCTTTGATAGCCTCACAGATCTCAGGGCCAATGACATCCCAAGCAGATTTATAAAATTCAGCACCATACCCATCTGGACCAGGAGACTTATTGCTACCCATACTCATGAAACCATCCCTTATCTCATCATCAGAAACAGGCTTAATCAGAGTAATTTGCTGATCAGGAGAGAGGACACGACCCTGGTTAATTTCAGCCTCAGACATATTCCAATTAGCTCTAGATCTCTGAAACAACTTAGTGAAATAATCCTCAAAGACCTTACCAACCTCATGCTGAGTAGAGACCAACACATCATTCTCATCTTTAATGGAAAGGACCCTATTTCTGTACTGCCTGAGCTTAATAACATCATGAAAGTACCTGGTATTCTGGTCAGCATCACGCAACCAATTCTCCTTTGCTTTTTGTTGCAAAAAAGAGTTAGCAGCATCAGCTATCTTCATGTAATCTCTGCTGGCATCTCTTTCCATTTTTTGCAAGTGGACATTGCTTGGATCATCAGATAAATCATTCTGAGCTCTCTCAAGAGCATGTCTGCACACAATTTCCTTCTTATCAATCTCTGCATATTTGGATCTATTCAGCTCTCTAAGAGGGGTCTGGAGGAGCTTCTGCTTTTTCATCACCCTGTACATGGCATATCCCTGAATATCCATATCCCAACCCTTTTTTACAATATCAATAAAGTTCTCATCCTTGATAAGCATATTAAAAAACTTAAAAGATGAAGGATACAAAGGTTGTTGATCTTTCCAATCAATGATGATTGGTGAGTGATCAGAGATACCTTCATTCAAGAATTCAGTTTCAGCTTGAGGCCATAAAGAAATCCACTGCATATTTACCAAAGTCCTATCCAGCTTTGAATAGATCCTAGTATCAGGTTGCTGCTTGTTAGACCATGTATAGAAACACCCAGTGTACCTCATATCAACCAGTTGGCTATTCTGAACACAATTTCTGAAGTCAGAGATCTGATCAACATACACAGGAAGGCCCCCTAACTTCTCTTGAGGTTCAAGAAAAGTATTAAAATCACCTGTTAGACACCACGGCTTGTCAACTTGCAAACTGAACTGATTAATGAAGTTCCATAGCTCACCCCTTTCTAACGCATCATTACTGGCATATACAAAAGTAACCCAGAAATCATTCTGTCCCTGTTTCTGCTTAACCATACAATGAACATACTGGCTGGTGCTACTAACCACATCCACCACATACATATCAGGCCTCCATGCTACCCAAATTCTACCAAGTGGACTAGAATCAAGATTAATGAAAGAACCCCATCCAGGAACTAGTCTTTGTTTCATGCTATCATACGAAGAGGATCTCAATTTATTTTCTAAAATAGCTAACAATCCTACCTTATACCTACTAATCAACCTTCTAAGCTCTTTTTGCTTATGAGGGTGGTTGATCCCTCTTATATTCCATGTGGCAATACTATCCATTCCCAGAATTAGAAGTAGACTTACCTCCATCTCCAAGAACCTGATTTGCCTCATCCATTTTCTTTTGCAATCTTTTAGATGCTCTGGTAGTCACAGGTTGCCAATCATCCTCTTTGTTACCTTTATCCTGGTTAGCCTGATCATCCTCTTTGGTAGCATTATCCTGGCTATCCTTTTCCTTAGCCCTAACATCAGCCAGAATATGGTGATATTCAGAATCAGCCACCCTTTCAGCAGGGATAGAACCCTCCTTAACCTGTTCATGAAGTTTAATTGAATCCACAACCTGTAGGACCTCTTCCTGTGTTGGCTTATCCTTTTTAACCCATTCCTTTTTCACAGGCTTTTGAACCTTTGGCTGTCTGCACATCTTTTTATCGTGGCCATATTTTTCACAGTGATCACAAAAGCTAGGCTTCCATTCGTACATGACCTTCTGATTCAACACATGACCCTTTTCATCCTCAAAGAAAACCTCATCAGGTAAAGTATCAGGATTTACCTCAATCAGAATCCTAGCATAATTGATGCGGTCTCTTGATTGTGTCATGCTGTCAACCATAATAGGCACACCAACCAAACTGGCTATCTTGCTTAATGCATTAGCACCCCAAAACTTCACATCAAGCTTAGGCAACTGAATCCATATAGGAACATGATCCGGATTGAAACCTCCTGCACACTTTTCACACCAAGGACTAATAAATAAGGGCTTCTTGTCAAAGTGAAATACACCTATCTCAAGAATAGCATTCCTGGCTTCCAACGTGTTAAACCGAACAATAATCTCCCCCTCAGGATCCATAAGGATTTTATCTATACCATGCTGTCCCCAAACACGTTTGAGGTAACCACTAATCACATGAAACGGAGGCTTGGCTCCCAGGACAAAACAAACCACAGCATTTTCCCAATAGTGCAATTCATCCTTAACATCATCAACCTCAATCTTGCCCACAGAGATTCCCTCCTTAATTGTTGGTGCCTGATATGAGAGCTTCTCACCAGAATTTCTTAGCTTTGTGATATCAAACGTGTCCCAAACTGAGGCACGTTTGGCTATCTTCTCCTTAGTCGTAGGATTTGCAATTTCCTTGACCACAGACTCATGTTTGCCATGCACGTTCTTTGCTTGTCTTTTGCCATTGATCTTCTCACGAATACGATCAAGCTTTTCAAGAACTGAACTCGCTTGTTTCTCATCCAAAGCATCAATACTCTCAACAAGATCATCAAATTCGGTTTCTTGTTCATCAAGTAAATCAAAATTAATAGGGTTTATCAAAACCCCACGGTCATGCAGGTTTTTGTGGCCAATCGGTGCACCATCGCACGGCTGGTGCTGCTGCGTGATGCGGTTGGTGCCTGCACGCGCATCATTCTGATCCTGCTGTGTGACGCGGCTGGTGCCCTGTTCTGCGCGCACCACATGCGGCTGGTGCTGTAGATTTTCACGCGTCTGGTTCTGCACCGTCGCACATGTCCCTTCCATACCCGCACCAGACTGGTGCGATTGCTGGACAAGGGTGGTGCGATCTCCACCAGCAGCGCTGATCTCATTCGCGTTTGCCCTAGCACCATCCATGGCTGAATGTTTTTGCGATTTGTCACATGTGCCAGTAACCGATTTTGAACCAGAATTTTCAAGCGTTTTTGGATCATGAGAGGGTGATGGGGTAGAGGGCGATGGTGAAGGTTGGGCCTGCTTCCCCCGTTTCCTTGCCATGGCGGCACGGTGGTAGCCACCGTGGGAAACAAGGAAAACGGCTAGAGAGAGAAGAGAACACGGCTAGGGTTTTTGTATTCTAAATTAAGATGCATGGTAATCTTGTTTAGTTGCCTATAATCAATGCACATCCTCATTGATCCATCCTTCTTCTTCACGAATAAAACTGGTGCTCCCCAAGGCGACACACTTGGTCTGATGAACTGCTTTTCTAACAAATCCTCCACTTGCTTCTTTAATTCAGCTAATTCTGCTGGAGCCATACGATAAGGGGCGATAGAGATAGGGCCAGTACCGGGGACTAGGTCAATACTGAATTCTATCTCTCGATGCGGCGGCAAACCGGGCACTTCATCGGGAAACACCTCGGGAAACTCTCGAATAATCGGAATGTCTTCGATTTTTGCTTCCTCCTTCTTTTCTTCAGCGATGGCCGAAAATAGGCACACGTAACCTCCAAGTTGCTTGGCCGGCGACTTCTCACTCGGGAACACGATGGTTCGAGCCTTGCAGTCGATTACCACATGATTGGACGCCATCCAATCCATGCCTAAAATGACGTCGATATTGGACAATGGCAAACAAATCAAATTTATCCGAGAAATCTGATCTCCTATGCTAACAACACAACCGACACATGCTCTTGATGCAACAACAGGAGCATTCGTGGGGGTAGACACACTCAGATTAAACGGGGTTTCCGAGACAGACAAATTTAAACGCTTGACACATGCCTCCGAGATGAAGGAATGTGTTGCTCCAGAATCAAATAAAAAGCGACAAGGCATGCCATTGAGGAAATGGTTACCTTGCACAAGATTGTCGGCCTGCTCTGCTTCTGCTCCAGACATTGTGAACACCTTTCCATTGACCCAGGGTTTACTTCCTTGTCCTTGACTGATTTGGCGCGGGGGTTGGCGGCACGCACGGGAAATGTGTCCGGTCCTTCCACAATTGAAGCAGACTGGTGGCTTGTCCCTCCAGCATTCTTGGCCAGGATGAGAGCGTTGACACTTGCTACAAATCTCTACCGGAGCCGGAAAACTGGCTACTCCAGAAGGTTGTGCTCTTCCCTTTCCTTTGTGCCAATAAGGGCCTCCACGATTTCCACGATTATTCTTGTGCTGATGTCGGTGGGGTCCATGGCCTCCTTGGCTGACTTCCTTCTTGAAATTGTTCTTCTCGAAAATGCGACATGCACTAATCAAGGTTGGATAGTGACGAATCCTTTGCACGCTTACAGCTAACTTGATATCCGACCTCAGCCCATTCTCGAACCGGGTGCACTTCGAGTATTCGTCAGGATGATATTGGAAGTACGGGGAGTACTTCATCAGCTCCTCAAACTTTTCAGCATACTGGTCGACAGTCATGCTGCCTTGCTTCAAGTCTAAGAATTCCATCTCCTTTTGGATCCGAACGTCATCCGGAAAGTATCTCTCCAAGAATTTCTCCGTGAAGACTTCCCAAGAGAGCTCGCGATGATCATACTCCAAAAACTGGCGGGTCTGCTCCCACCAAGTTGCAGCTTCTCCATTCAGCATGTAAGCCGCGAACGTGACCTTTTGAACTTCCGTGAGAGTCAGCGTTCGGAAAATCTTATTCATCTCAGCTAACCAGAACTGGGCTTGCTCAGGGCATCGACCACCCGAGAAGCCAGGGGGTTTACATCTACGGAAAGAATCTAGTCCTTGAAATTCAACCGGGGTTACATTGCTGGGAGGACGGGTTTGCTGCAAGTTTTCTAGGACCGCAGCCATACGGGTCAGAGCCTCAGCAATGTTAGCGTTATTACGTCCAGCCATCTATCCTACAGAATCCAAAGGGGAAAACTTAATTAGATTCTGCTATTCTATATCTCAAAATGCGAACATGATTCTAGAGTATGCAATGGTTAGTGTGTAAGGCCACACTCCAAGGCCGAGAGTTGAACCATTGCTCTGATACCACTAAATGTGATGACCCAACTTTCTATTCTAAATTTAATACATATATTCAAAAATACAACCATTTTTTTCCTTTATTCAAGGTTAGGTCATCATCCATTTCAACCTTTGCGGAAATCATTAAACATCATGAAGGAAAAACACTCATGTTATATTTCATCACAAGGGAAAATTACGTCTCCATTACATCCAAAAACTGTCAACATTGAGCTTAACATAAGTACTCTAGGTCATTACATTATATTACATATCTTACAACAAAATTTATAATAACCTAGAGCAACTGGTTCGAAACTCAAATATAACATAAATAAGAGAAACCTGATGAGTCGCATTATCCACATTCCTACATCCCAACTCAACTCAATCATCAGTTCCCCACTGACTGCCGGTTGAGTTGTCCATGAAATCATCATCAGCCACCGGATCGGCATCCTCCACCGGATCCTCATCCTCTATCGGATCCTCCTCCTCCTCCTCCTCCTCATGTGCCGGTTCAGATGGCACATACACCGGAGTCCGAGATCGGGCTCTAGTGGAAGGACGAGAGGGAGCAGGTACCTCCAAAATTATTCTTTCCTCAGAGGGTGATGGACTTGGTGGAAGGGTGCGTCTCGAAAAACGTCTTGGCGGTGGTGGTGGTGTTCCATGCCGAAACACAAAATTTGGCGGAATGTGCATAATGTACATCATTGGGATTCTCGTCCGACGCGGGCGCATTCGGGACCATGGGTTTGGGTGACGGAAAGTAACTTCCACGTCCCCTTCATAGATAGCCCGATGATCCTCGAAGTTCCACTCCCCATTAGGGAGCGGCCTCATCTCCACGCAAATCATGTTCCTGGCCATGACCTACAACAAGGGATTAGGAGTGAGTCATAGCTAAATACAATAACAAATGAGCATAACAGTGGCTAGAAATAACAAGCACAAGTTTTCAAATAGCAATAATAAATGCATATGTATATGCTCAAACTGTCTTTTATAATATTTCAATTAGTGTCGTGATGCATGCCTACTCCTCATTCATGCTACGCGGTTTGGCATCCGAGTATCTCAGGCTCGGGATATTCTCAATCCTATATTTCATCAAACCGGAGCGTATCCACAACCCATGCGTCACGATTGATTGGGAACTAGCCTTCATAACATTTTCATGTTACGGAATCCAAATCATCATAGCATCTTCAGTGCTATGGCATCACAGCTTATTCAATGCTGCGGAATACGTCTAACTATGCCAAATTCCACAATCGAAATCGGAGCAACTCCATGCATGTCAATGCCACACATACTTTTCATTTTATTTCTTTCTTTTACATCCCATCCTTGAACATCATGTCTCCAATATAGAGACCCAAAGTTCATAATCCTTCTTAATTACAATTCACCTTTTCTTTTGCATTAACTGGTGCTTGTGCTTTCCAAAAATTCCATCAGCGGCCCAGCCACTTTGTGATGGTTTTATACAATAGGAATTAATCATATTATTTAATTAGTGCAACGACCCCATTTAGGACTCCCAAAATATCAACCAAGTGGGTAAAGACTTCCACTGGGACGTGGGAACAAAATCTACCAAATGGGTGTACGCACCTCCATTGGGACATCCTGTCCGAATATGTCAACCACTGAATGAAATTCCAGTAGGACTCATCCAGGATAAAAATCAGCCAATGGGATTAAGAGAAATAATTAGGATTTAATAACATAGGAGATTAGACGAGTTAATCTTTAATAAAATTATAGAAAAGTAAAGGTTTTCTTGAAAAATTCATTGAATTACTCGAGTAGTTCTTTGTCTACTCGAGTGTTCTTGTGAAACTACTCGAGTCCTTAAGAAATACTCGAGTGTTCTTCCACTTTTCCAGAATACTCGAGTCTTTCTTAAATTACTCGAGTGTTTTTACTGCAACAGCACCAGTTTCTGCACTTTACAATGTCAATTCGATTTCTGAGCCTTGTCCTTCCATTCTTATGCAAAACAGTAACATAGACTCATGAAACAAACATGTTAGAACATGAAATCAACACTGAAAAAAAACATCAAATACAATAATTCACAGAATCAACATAAACTTAGAAAATAACCATTTCAAGATATGAAATTCATTTCCACTTGATTTTAACTTCGAAAATTGATCCAGTGAGCATTATTAGGTCCATTTAAACCTGTTTGACTTAGAAAACCTTGGGTTTATGACCTCCATGTCATATTCCCAATTCCAATTTCTTCCCTTGATGAACCTTGTGAGGTTCCTACATTTCTAGCTTGAAATTACTCATTCTAGTATTTAGGTAACTCCTCCCTTACCTTAGAGAAGCTAAACAAAGTATAGATTGATCAAAAGAGTAACTGGATTCGAATTTGGTTTCTGGAATTGGTGCAAAACAGTTGCACTGCTGACTTTGGCAATCAATTACACCACGAATAAGGCATGAAACAGAACGAAACAATTTAGCTTCAAAAACTAGGAAGTACTAACTTTAAATGAAAACAAGTTTGAAATCGAAAGGGTTCCTGGATTTACCAAACGGATTCAAGGAAAAAGGGTGTTTGGTGCTGAACTTTGCTCTGTTTTTGCAGCTTCAAGACCTCAACTTTGGACACCTAGAACTTGATCTACAGAAAGCCTTTTGAAGTGATTTCGAGTTCTAATTCAAGAATGGAATCAGAACTTCAGTTTGTGTTTAGGTTTCAAGGGAAATGGGTAAGGATTGAGAGAGAACGAAGGGATCAAAGTAAGCTCTGTAAAACAGAGGAACTTCTTGTCAAATTCGGGTTTCAAGAGACTTTTGAGCGTTTGAGCTTCAATGGCCAGTTACTTATAAGCTAGGATTACCTTCCTTCGAAGTAAGGTGCAGCTTTGTGCTTATCATGTCAAGAAACCGCGTTTTGGTGCGAAAATTAAATGAAACCGACTTATACACTTAACCAGACTGCTCGATTTACTCGAGTCTTTTGCATTATACTCGAGTACTTTTCAGAAACTCAAGAACACTCGAGTCCTTTCTGAAATACTCGAGTCTTTTGGCTAAAAATTCAAATTTTCAAACAGATAATGGTATTACTCGAGTCCCCTCTAAAATACTCGAGTAAAATGACCTAATTTTAGTAAATTCATTATTTTATTCAACACATTTATTTAAATAATTTATTTGTTTATAAAAATACAGGGTCTTACAAGCATTACACATGAAATAGGAAGCAGTTTCTAATTAGACATAATAACCCACCAAGTCACACACACATAGACATTTAGCAAATATAGGTTCATTCAATCATCCCATGGCATACTCATGCAAATTCAATATTTCTATTACTCTTTCTTATACATCAAACAATTTATTCATCCCTTAGCCTTTGCATCATTCATTTTTTTCATTACCATATCTTTGTACCATTAGGAATTGATTGCTCCTGCTAGGGCATTTGTACACCCATTAGGGACTTTTACACCCATCAGGACTTTCACCCACTAGGCCTCACCCGTTAGGACTCATACATAATCTTATATTCGTTCTCATCACATTTTCCATTCTTTTAGTTTTCGTTGAATTGATCATTTGGGAACATTGACTCCTAACGGGGCATTTTAACCTAATGGGGCATTTTAGCCTGATGGGGCATTTGGCCCTAATGGGGCATTTGTACACCTAGCAGGAACACCTAGTGTCCCAATGTCTCAATGATCAATTCAACCATCCATTCCTTTTTAATTTATTTAGAATTATACTTTTCTAAATTAACCTTATATTCCGTCTCAATCAAATATAGCAACCAAGCATAGCTAACAAAATACATACCATTCATTTAGTCATCTACCTTAATTAGCACCTATCCATATCCCTTCATGTGTCACAAATAATCATTCACCAACTCATGTCCATCAGTATTTATTCACACTCTTACAAATATATCAAAAATTTACACTTAGGGTGCATACATGGCATAATCATAATACTTTAAATATTCATTATTTCCTAAGGTTCCTATCATAACTCTAAACACATAACCTTAGCACATCACTATGCACTAGCTAGAAACTAGTCCCTAAAACAAGGTAACACACACCCCCTTACCTTAAATCAAGGAAAGAGTGGGAAGAACCTTAACCAAAAGTTAGCCTTAGCCCTAGATCCTTTGTACCCCACAAAGAGCTCCCAAGATAAACAATGAAGAACAAGAGAAGAAATAGAAGGATAATACATGATTACCATGGAGAAGCCTTGATCTCTCAACCTTGGATCTTCTCCTCTTCTAAACCTCTCTCTAAACTATGTAATCTCCCTCTCTAAAAGCTTACAAAAACTTCTGAAAACCTATGAATAAATAGTAGTACAAAACCCTAGGTGGAACCCTTCGAAACGGATTTGAAAACTGTGCAAAATTCGGCCCAAACGAGCCTGTCTGCTGATCGCGCGCCTGGGGCGCATCCGTCCTCGTGCCTGGGGCACGCGAGACCTCTACCGACTTCGTTTTGCTCCGTTCTTTTTCCATTTGCAAGATCTTTTCGTCCTCTTTTCAGGTCCATAAATATTTTCTCCATTTGAGCTCCAAAAAGTACCTGAAACACTAGCAAACGGATCAAAACGTTCAAAGGATTCACAACTACTAACTATTTCTAAAAACTAACAAAAAGCCTACAAAATACTTGAGAAACAAGCTAAACACATAGTAAAAGGGAGTCAAATCAATGCTCAAAACACTATATATTAGACCCGAATCACGGTGCGAGCCTGTCGAGCCGTGACGATAATATAAGATGGAAGACCGATGCGAGCCCGTCGAGGCGTGTCGGCACCGATGCGAGCCTGTCGAGGCTTGTCTGTATTAAAAGAACATAGTGGCGCGAGCTTGTCGAGGCGTGTCGATAATAAATGATGGAAGACCGATGCGAACCGGTCGAGGCGTGTCGGCATTAAAAGAACAAATCGGCGCGAGCCTGTCGAGGAGTGTCGACAATAAAAGGAAAAAGAATGGAAATGAAAGAATGAAAAGAGAAATGTGATATAATTGAATAGAGGACTAAAAGTAGAATGAAATGTGGGGAAAATGAAAAGAGAATTCAGAATTAAAAGAATGTGAGAATAAGTGAAGAACTAGAAGAAATTAATTAGATGGATATTTGTGAATAACGTGTGTTAATAATAGTGTAGGCTTAATTTATTACTATGTCTCTTATAGAATTTAACTTTTTAAGTTCTGTCTAATGCTACCCTTCTTGCTATATTTTGCAGGTACAGAAGCGGAGCTTACATGGGTCATGGCCAAGCAGGATTATGTTCCATTACGTGGAATGCATATTTATTTGAATGGACTGTTATTTTTGTAAAGTAGAATATGAAATAGTTATATGCCCTGAGACTTGTATTAATCGGGCTTTAGGATCTGATCTGACTATTAAACTGTTGTGATTTATGTTTTTAAATATTCCTGGATTGTTAGGTTTAGAGAAGAAAATTTTTGGGAAGTCCGAAAAACAGAGGAAACTCTGTTGGATTTTCGTAAGAACTTTTTATAAGTAATCAAGTTTAAAAAGGGATTTTTCCAACACTAATTTTATTAAAACCTAAAATTAACTGATTAATGTGAGGGTGTTACATTTATGGTATCAGAGCAGTTTCCCTCGGCCTTTGGAGTGTGGACTCACAACTCTAGTGGTTACTCACCAAGCGAGTAACCAATGTGTATAGTCAAGTGTTTAGGTTAGACAAATAGGATTCTTATGCAATTAATTGTTAGGCAAGTATTAACTTGTATCTTCTCCAGGACTTAGCTATCATGGCTAGGAGACGTGCTGAAGACGATAGAATGGCTGTCATCTTGGAAAATCTGATTCAGATACAGCAGAATCAGGCCGAGCATCTTGCGTAGATGCAACAAAATCAGGTGCAAAATATAACAGCAGTAGTAGCAGCACTAAATCCCCGACCCCCAGCTCCAGCAACGATTGATTGGTTGGCACGATTCCGAAAGAACAAACCACCCAAGTTTGAAGGGGGCTCGGCGATGGCTCAAGGAGATTGAAAAGATCCTCCGCACCATGGTGCCACCTGCTGAACTAACCGTGTTGTTAGCGCAGTACATGCTGACTGATGAAGAAGAGTATTGGTGGGAACGAATGCAAAGAGGTTTGGAGGCGACCAATCAAGCGATTACTTGGGACATATTCAAGGCCCATTTTCTAGAAAATTACTTTCCAGAAGATGTGCGAAGAGAGGAGATAACTTTTCTCAAGCTGGAACAAGGAAGTATGAATGTCGGTGAGTATGCGGCACAATTTGAAGATCCGATTCGCTATTCTGGCAGTTACCGGGATGCAGACGAACGCACCAAGTGTATCAAATTTGAAGCAGGTCTCAATGCCAGGATTAGGACTATCTTTGTATACCAGGGTATAGCTAACCTCTCTCAACTGGTGAATATGGCTAGCGCTTATGAGAAGAGTTTGAATCAGGAGGAGGCAGAGGAAAGGAGCAGGAATATACCGAATGAAGTAGGTCTTAACAAGGGTAAGGAATTGGCTCACGAATCAGACCCACACTTTGACATCAACACTATGGTCGTAGTGTCGAGGGATGTGTCCCTTAATGTTAATGCCCCAAGAACTAGGCCACCATGCTCACTATGTGGGAGATTTCATCGAAAACTATGCCCAATATTGAAATAGCACAGAAAACAAGGTCTCTGCTATATATGCGGACAATCGGGACACATTGGGGCGAACTATCCTAGACGTACCGGCGAAGGGAGCGAATAAACTAGCCCAAAGTACTTTCATATTAATAATGCGACAACTGTTTACTTCAATGTTTTTGCCTAGATTAAGTGTGGGTAGTATAACCTAGAGGGAATCAATAGGTGTTAATACCTTAGTTAGAAGTTCCACCAAGCCTAGTTGTGGTATGTAGTGTCTCTAGTAGAGGGTAAGGTTAGAACCGATCACTCTAACTCTTACATCTGTTAGAGGATGATACCATCAACAAACCTGACAATGATATTGCCACTGATAGACAAAAGATTGGGATTGATCACCCCGATCTTTGCACCTATTAAGTGATTGATGTCATTGGCATATTCCACCAAAACCAAAGTAATCAAATTAGATAGTCGTCAGTTTAAAACTCGCCTAAAATCTAAATAAGAACTCTTGAACGGTTACCGTGTAATCGATCAAGCCGACCATCGCTCTATAGGATATGCGTCTTCCGATGATTTCCCAATGAAAATGCATTCTCTAGGATAATCTCCGTTGTCTTCTTGCTTGACATGTGTCCAGCCATGATACTATCCCTCAATGTCGGTGCTTACATGATTCTTTTGTGTTGGGCAGTCCACCGATCCTCACCAGTCACTGGGCATTATGAAGGAAGCCACAACACTATCAAGCACCACACTCTCTACACTCTTATCACCTGACGCATCCTTGATCACCTTGCAAAGATCATTAAAATTCCCCTTGAGTGCTTCATGTTTCTTATTTTCATCTTGACTCTCTCCGAGTTTCAGACGTCTAGTGATAGAACACAGACGTATACATAGGAATTCGCCAAATCGTAGGAATCCAGCATGATTCAATACCACCCACAGGTAGCCAACCCCGCACTACTTCCAATCCCGGATGACGTCGGGAAACCCATGTGCTCGATTCTTAACAGCGACCGAACCGACCCCTAGCATGGATATAATCAAGTATGTCGATGCCAAGTGAGGGAGGATTTCAATCCAAGGAATGGGAGATGGAACTTTAATAATAATGAAATTGTGAACCCTATCACAATAGAGGGGATACGTAGCATCCGAGGACAAGCGTGACAATACTAGTAAGAATGGACCTAAACACATAGGAAGCGGGGAAATAGAACCGACAGGAATCCCATTAGCGGGATGGTTCTCCACTTTACGAAGAAACCCGAATTTCGGGGACGAAATTCAAGTAAGTGGGGGAGAAATGTAACATCCCGAGTTTTAATTCCAATAATAATTAGAATAATAATAAGATTTGGAAGTAAGGATTATCCTAAAAGGGATTTAAAATGATGGATTAGGAACTCTCTAAGTGCCATAAAGGAATCAAGGAGCATTGGCATCGGAAAAGAAATTTAAAGAAGACCAAACGAGTGTTAAAAGTCGATGTTTTCGGTGTTATAAACATCCTATATTAGGAAATTTAAAATAAAATATTTACATCTCTAAACATGAATTCCACCGTTAGATATCAAGGTTAGCATGCAAGGAAGCTTGCTTTAAAATTTGAGCAAGATCCGACGGGTAACGAAGAAGTTATGTCATTCTGAAAATGCAAGGTAGTGGAAAATTAAGCAGGTTAATCGATTATTCTGGGGGATAATCGATTAAGACCTGATTCATCAAGAGCTGAAATGCACGTGATAATCGATTAAATTGGGGGTTTAATCGATTAAGGTTTGGTAGCCATTTCTTTCAATTTTACACGGGATAATCGATTATCCAATGGGGATAATCGATTATCGAGCTGCAGCAGTGAAAAAAAAAGAATAAAAGGGGGGTTGAACTCCCTCTCTCCACCATTCCCTCCCCTCCTCCCTCATTCTCAACTTACTCTCTCTCCCCTCCACCACTCTCTCCTCGGACCTCCACCGACACCGCCAAAAGCCGCCGCCACCTCCTTGGCCCTTCCTCCTCTCCATAGATCCGCCTCTCCCTCTCTTCTCTCTAGTGGTTCCCTTCTCTTTCTCCCTATCTCCTCCACAACCCTCACCTTCGACCACCGCCAGAACCACCACGATCCACCACCCACCACCACCATCATAAACCCCTTTCTCTGTTTCCCCTTTGGCCTTGACCTCTCTCTCTCTTCCCTCTCTTTGATCTCTCTCTCTCTCTGTCCGGCCAAACCGCCGCCGCCTTAGACCACCGCCACCGCCACTACAACCCAACACCATAGCCACAGCTTCTCCCTCATTTCCTTCCTCTCTCTTTCCACGGATCTCACCGGCGCCGTTACCGACCCATGATCGTGTCGGGCTTGTGTCGGGTGCCTCGAAGCTCGAAGCTCTTGCCTTGGTCCAGCCCATGATCGTTCTCGCCACCAGCGTCGATCGCTGTCGACCCGTTCATCACCTCGAGTCACTAAAGCTTCACAGATCGCTGCTCCCTCCCCGGAGTTGAGGTTATCTCTTTACTTTCGTCAACCGAGGTAAAAAGGGTTGTGTTGCTTTTACTTGGGAAGTAAATTCTAGGATGCTGTTGTGGTGACTAAGAATAGGGTAATTAAGAAATATGTTAATGAACCTTAGGGTAGTCCCCGCTGATGTAGGAAGAATTTAAAATGGTTAATGAAAATCACACCCTAGGGAATAAAATGTATGTGCGTAGAATAAGGTCCGGAATGAATGAGTGTATTTAGGATATTAAAATAGTTAATATAGAATGAAAATGTAGAAAAACATAAAATAAAACCAAGGGAAATTAGTTAAGGAAAACCAACGAAACGTGAGAGTAACAGAATTTAGAGAAAAGATAATAAGATAATGAGAAAGGATGTAATAGTGGCAGTTAAATAGAATGGCGTAATAAAAAAGGGAAAATAAATTAAGTTAGTATGGTAGATAAATAGAATGGAGTAATAATGTAGGGAAAACAAATAATAGTGTGAGATAGAGGAATCATAAAAATAACTAAGAATTAGAAACGAGAATTAAAATATAACGACTATACTAAAGCTAAGCAGAGTTAGATATAAATTAGGGTAAGTAATAAATAAAATAAGAAAAACAAAAAGGAAGAGAAGAAGAAAAAAAAAGAAAAGAAAGAGAACAAAGAAATAACCAAGAACTAGTAACGAGAATAAAAATATAATGTATTAGAGTTAGTTAAAATTGAGAATAATTAGTAAAGTGAAATACTAAAAGATAAGAAAATAAAGAATATGATAATAAGTCACTAAGGAAAGAAATGAGAGAAAAGAGAATAAGTGCTAGAAACCAAAAGAAGAGAAAAGATATATGATTAAGAAAAAGAAAAAGGAAGAGAAAAAGAAAAAGGAAAAGAAAAAGAAAGAAAGGTAAAAGAAGACCGATGCGAGCCTGTCGAGGCGTGTCGGCATTAAAAGAATAGAAATCGGCGCGAACCTGTCGAGGCGTGACGATAATAAAAGATGGAAGACCGATGCGAGCCTGTCGAGGCGTGTCGGCACCAATGCGAGCCTATCGAGGCGTGTATGTATTAAAAGAACATAGTGGTGCGAGCCTGTCGAGCCGTGTCGATAATAAATGATGGAAGACCGATGCGAGCCTGTCGAGGCGTGTCGGCATTAAAATAACAAATCGGCGCGAGCCTGTTGAGACGTGTCGACGATAAAAGGAAAAAGAATGGAAATGAAAGAATGAAAAGAGAAATGTGATATAAATGAATAGAGGACTAAATGTAACACCCCTAATTTTCGTCTCCCAAATAACCAAGAAATTAATTATAACAATTAATTTTTAATTGATTTATATTAGTTTTGAAGGTCTTAGTTTTTGTACATTATGTGTTTTTATATATAAAAAAAATATGAGATATATTTTTATATGGTTATTTTGTACAAAAATAAGAATATTGTAATTTAGTCCTTGGGTTGGGACCTAATTGCAATATTAGAAAGGTTTTTGAAGAAAGAGTAATTAAATTATTAATTTTTTGAAGTTTTATCAGTATGTAACCGGTTAGAATGGCTCTGTAACCGGTTACACGATGAACTCAGAAAACTGGGTTAGTGCGTTTGATGAGTAATCATGCGTTTTAACCCAGAATTCGCCACGAAATCATCTTAATCGTAGTAGGGGCTACGTGCCTTGATGCATGTTAGCTTAATTGCTCTATAAATAGCCCAATTGATCGAGATTTTTGGCTCATTTGTTGATCTGAAGTGCTGAAGCTCTGTTTAGGGTTCCATAGTTTTTCTGTTTGATTCTCAGTCTGTGTTGAGAGTTAGAAAACGAGTGATACACCGTTACAAAGCTCACATCAAGGGCTTTGTATTGATATAAAGTTTGTGATTTGGGAGTCTCTGTGGAGGGAGTTTCGAACCTGCAAAGTTGAGGTTGCAAACCTGTCAAACTCTGCTGCAGATTTGTGAAGCCCTCTTTTAGCTTCGATTTTGGTAAGCTCCTGCTATCCTTTGGTCCCAAATCTTTCCTAATCTCTTTAGCATTTTGCAAAGATTAAGTCCTAACTATTTTCCCCAATTTTGATACATGTTTTCTATGTTGAATTCTCTGATTTTGGGAACCCACCGAAGTTGTGTTGCATGTCCAACAGAGAAGGGGAATTAGTGGATTTTGGTGTTTAAACTCATTTCTCTGTGAAGTCTTTGTTCTCAATCGACCTAGAGGTAAGGGGGAAGCTTACTATTTGCTAGAGTGAGGATAAACATGTTTGGTAAATAGGATGAGTCACCAAGAGACTCTAAGGGCATAGCTTGAATTGGTTTAATGGCTTGGAGGCCAACTTTAGCTCATTTCTGATTTTGAGCAATTATAATATGATGCATGCATGCTATTGTGATGACCATTTCATGACTTATTTGGATATTATGTGAAGTGATGCATTAAGTTGTGAAATATGTAATTTATGCACTTTTGGTGTATGATGATTTTGCATGCATGAATTTGTGATATGTTTAAGTGTTTAAACATGTGTACTTTAAGGTATTAAACTTTGGGTAATTATGAAACTAGGTTAGATTTGAGTACAATTGAAAATGGTGCTAAAAAATCAGTTTTAGTATGTTGTGCTGCATAATCTAACCGGTTAGAGCCTGTCTGTAACCGGTTAGAACCTGACAAAAATGAAAATATACAATTCTGGTTTTGTTAAGTAATTCTCACCATTTTTAATTGATACTTAAGGTCTATTACCACTATTATTACCCTTTGATTGTTGGATATGGATTCCAAACTTGATAATTGGTTTATAACTTAAAGTGAATGACAAATTCAATTGAAAGTGGTGAAGTTATATGCAATTGGATGCTCATAGTGTTAATGGATGCAAGATTAATGTGTTGCAGTGGGTAAACATGTTAATATTAAGGTATTGTAACTCTGTGTATGGTTGAAATTGGTTAGATTTGAGTATTGGAAAGAATGGTATGCAAAACCTCACTTTTCAGTGTATTTTATCCATAGTCTAACCGGTTAGTCTGAAGCTGTAACCGGTTAGATACTGTCAGTTTTCAAAAGAAAAAGGTTTCTAAAATTGGCTAAGTATCCATACCATTTGTACTCAAGTTTAAGCTAGAATTTCATATAAAAACCAATCTAAAAATATGTGATTGAGCACTGTTTGGTTTAGATTGGAGGTGATGAGTTAATACCTTAATATTAAATGATAATTTCAAGAGGAAATTATGTATAAATAAAATTGGATTATGACTTAGATCTTTTGAATGATATTATGGGTTGAACTTGAGGTATTTTGTTATGCTAAGACTTTGTTATTGGATTGAATAGAGAATTCAAGAAAAGATTCTTTGAAAATCATGGTTTTAAGTTCAGGTCTGTAATTCTAACCGGTTAGGTTATGTATGTAACCCGTTAGTACCTGAGACTTAAAAATAAAAGTTAAGTTTTTGAGTAAGGATTGTTAATACCAATGATTATATTCTCTCAATCCAGGTCTATGAGCATATGTTTAACTTAAATTCAATGGTGAATTTTATGAGTAAAGTTATACCTCAAGATATCATTCAGAAGTTGTGTTTTTCTAAGTCATAATAATGGAATTAATGGAAAGACCAACCTTAATAATTACGTGTGCAATCATGCATAGTGAAAGGTGATGAAATAGGTTGGCAAGGATTGTTTGTCATGTTTTGGGAACGTATGTTAGTGTTCTGGGAACACATTGATATGCAACCTACTTGATGACACATTCTGGGAATGTGGCCAGTGTCTGGGACATGGTTTCTTTGATACGTTCTGGGAACGTGATGCACACTCTGGGAGCGGTGCTTATTTATATTCCAAGTATGGTTTGCTACACGTTCTGGGAACGTGATGCACACTCTGGGAGTGGTGCTTGTTTATATTCCAAGTATGGTTTGCTATATGTTTTGGGAACGTATGTTAGTGTTCTGGGAACACACTGGTGTAATGGATGGACGTCCGAGATTGATTAGTATTGGAGGCCTCAGGACTATGAGATAGAAAAGCATGCATCATGCCACCTGCATTGAAAGACTTATTATGATTAACCGGGTGTGCTCATATGGTTATGCATTCTGATTTGCTACATGATTACTTGTGTATGTTAGTTTTATTCTCATTTGATTATGCGAATATGTATAGCTAACCCCCATGCCCTTATTAGGTGTTGATCATATATCTAGCTTGCACAAAAGTCAGTGAAGGGAGATGTCCCTTAGGTGCATGCAGGGTGTAGAAAGTGTGGGCAGGAAACCCTTTTTACACCGTGTGACCAGATGGATGTTTGGACAGAGGACCAGTGACCAGCTCTATAACATCTCTATTTTTAATAGTATTTATATGATACATATTTTGAGAGAGGAATCATAGAATGAATTTAGTTTTATAATAATACTTATTTGGTATCCATGGACTTGTTACACTTGATATATTTTGAGCGTATAATATAATCAACTTATTATGTTTCCGCAAAACTCTGATTTTACTATTCAAATACATTATTGATCAAATTTTTGGAAAAAGGAATTTTCTAATGAAAGGAAAATTTTTATTGTCAAATCTTTTTCCAACAATGACAAGTCCAAGAAATCATAAACTTATTACTTTTCTTATAAAGTAAGATGATATACAAGGAGTGTTACACTTTTATGGTATCAGAGCAATGGTCCTGACTTCTGGTCCTTGGGTGTGTGGTCCTATACGCTGGTCATCGATATCTGCGAGGTTTCCTGGGAAGTATGCTTTCATATACTTCCAAATTAGATCTAAAGTTATGTGTAATGGCTTTAGATAAGTAGCTTAGTCTGCTATTGAGAAGTGTTCTATGTAGTCTAAGTAGAAGTATGATAGTTGTATGCTTCTCTTTAGACATGTGGTAAACCTAAAACCATAGTGTTGGTTTATTAGTTTCATAGAACCAGCGATAAGGAAATCTTAAGAAGTTGTAGTAAAGTCCTTGACTCTGGAGAAGAGTGCTTACCCTCACTAGTGTTAAAGTTAATCAACTTCTCAGACCGAGTGCAGGGCAGACATCTTCTTGAAGATCAACCTTGTTGAGTTTGTTAAACTCTAAAGCCATCCTTTCTTTTGTTCCTTATGGATAAGGGTATTGATCAAAGTTGCTCTATGCCTTATCCAACCTGCTATCTCAAAGTATAGACTCCTACAAATCTTCTTGTAGTTGTTTCCAAGGTATGTTTGAATTGTTCTATTAAGGTATTAGACTTTGTCTATCCACCTGTGTCATGATTACATTTGATCTTAGACACGGTTTGGAAGTCAAGAGATCAAGTGATCATGATTAATGATGATAGCACAACCCTGTATTGGGATTCCCAAGCTTCGAATCTGGAATCCAATGGATCCATGTGTTGCTTCTGGGCAGCAGTGAAGGAAAAATGGGGTTAAAGAAATCTTGGTTACAAGAAATGATGTTAGGTTTACCCTTGAGCGAAGAGATAGAGTTTGGAATTAAGTTAATTCTTGAAGCTGATTCTATCTCTACTACCCTTATAATATGGTACCATCAGGAATGGTCAAATGGAAGAAACCCGTAGAGAAGTTGCTAAAAAGGGTATGGTTGAATCAGGTTAAAGGAGTCTAAGTGTTTTCTACGATTGATAGGAGGTTAAATTAACCCCAAATCAGGATTCGGGACAGGGATACACCTAAGACTGCATTTTGATCTCGATACGGACATTATGAATAGGAAATAATGTCGTTCGGATTTACTAATGCACCTGTTCTTTTATGGATTATAAGAACTGGACCTTTAGACCATATTTGGATTCGTTTGTGGTTTATCCTAAGAATCCGGAGGAGCATGAGGAACATCTCAGGATTGTGTTGAGAATCCTACAAGAGGAGTAGTTGTGTGCTAAGCTCACCAAAGATGAGTTTTGGTTGAGCGAAGTTACGTTCGCAAGGCATGTGATCTTTAAAGAAGAAATTGTGGTGGATCCAGCGAAGGTGAATTCAGTGGTGTAATGTGAACAACTTCAGACTGTGGTTGAAGTAAGAAGTTTCTTAGGGTTGGCTGGATACTATCGCCGGATTATTAAAGGATTTTATAAGATCGCATGGCCTTTGACCAAGTTGACTTGGAAAGATCAACTGATTGTATGGAATGATAGGATGTTGTTTAATTATGGTGGGGAGTGACGGATTATACCCCAATATAATATGATTAGTCCAAGAGGAATTACGGAAAAATGTGAGTATTTGATGATTTAAATCGTTTCAGTGATGAATTCAGTTGGAATCAAGGTATTAGATTATGATTAAATCCTATTTTGAGTTGGATTGGATGATGTAAAGGAAATGGTCTTGAAATCCTTTGGTTTTTATTTCTAAAACTGTACTTACTAACCGGTTAGAGTTCCTTGTAACCGGTTAGAAGCTGAAAGTTTAAAATAAAAATTTAAGTCATTTGTTAAGGAACTTATAGTATCAATAAACATCTTCCTCCAATCCAAACTCAATGTCAATCACCTAAGTAAAATTTAAGGAAGGATTTAATGTGGTAAAATAACTTAATGCCTTGATTCATCATTGAAATTGATTTAAGAGGATTGAATCATAATACTTATGGACTAATCAAGAGTTAAAATTAAGGAGTTGTTCCAATTGGAGAAGGTATAGAATTGAGCTGGATGATGCAAAAGATTATGACTTTGAGCTTTATCATTATCCTGGCAAAGCAAACGTAGTTGCAGACGCTGTGAGCAGAAAGGCTATTCATGTGAGCTCAATGATGGTTAAGGAGGCTATTCTGATCGAGGAGTTCAGAGACCTAAGTCTGGCAATGCAAGTGGAACTATCTAGCCTTAGATTGGGAATGTTGCCAATCACCAACAAATTCTTGAATTGGATTCGTAAATTACAACCAGAAGATGAGGAGTTGGAAGAGACAAATGAGATTTAATCTTTGGAATTAAAGTCAGGGATTATGGATATTAGAAAATATATTATGGAGGCAAGGGATTTATGAAGTGTTGTCTAGAACAACCTAGATGAGAAATCCAAAGGCATGAATTTCAAGAATAGATTATGTTCGAACCCATGTCAGCTATCAACTATCAAGGAATATGGAATTTCTCGATGTTGGTAAGGATGTATGAGGACTATGGGAAAGCACATGACTTTCATGCGAGAAATATCTGAGTTCAGAATAAGAGAAAGATTGATGAAATAAAGGCCCAACTGGAGAAAGAGGAAAAGTAGATAGGAGAATATCAATCACGGGAATATCAAGGTTAAGGAATCCTCGACTGAAGAAAAGTGATTAAGGAGGAAATAGGGAAGGGAACATTTGTCCATCTCAAGGTGAAAAATGTGAGGCACATCACTTTGGGTTTAGTTGTGATGTACCTAAGGGGATAGTCAATTCCGATTGCAGGAAGCTGGAGTATTGTTCACTGAATTGTATTGAAGGAAAAGGTGAGAAAGGAATGGATAACAAATGAATCAAGAACGAGAAGAGTTAACCAGCTGAGATGTGAGTTGAGTCTAATCCTGACGTAGATAACCCAAGGCTATCTCTCCCTTTGATCTGAGTTAACGTAGTCAAATGTTTTTCGATTACGTTAATCTAATCATTTGAAAATATCAATATCCTGTTGGAAGTTCAACTCCAATCTTTCTGTGATCAAAACCCTTATCACAGTTGGATGTGATAAATATCTGTGGACACTACAGGAATAGAAAGATCAGTTATGGCTAGAGAGATTAACAACCACCGGGATAGGACAAATCTTTGTCTCCCCAACGGAGATGTCTCTAGAACTTGACTATCTAACTAAGTCTGATAGTGATAATTACCCTATCTTTAAGTTCATCTAACTTAAAGACATGTCGTATGGTCTTTCTTGCGAAAGATTATATCTGAAAGGGATGATTTTGTTATTAATAGTTTGAATATTAGGATTGATCACCCTAATGTCTCAAACTATTAAGGAATGAAGTCATACAAATGTTTCTTTAATCGTGCTCGAGTGATCAGGTGCGCAGCGCAAAAAGTTTTTCCCCAAAAAAAAAAGTTTATTGAAAAGTGTTTTATCTGAAGAATGTTTATGTGAAGTGTATTACTCAAAAGAGTATTTCTTTTAAAATAAATTCTTTCACATAAGAGTTTTTATGCAAAGAATCTTTATTGTTTAAATTAAAAGATTCTATTAGAAATGTTTTGAAATAAAAGAATTATATCGAAACTCTTTTAAGTGGGGAGGACCCTAAAGAACATTTTGGAAAACTGGAAAATTTCAGAAGATGAATTTCGGGGACGAAATTCCTTTTAAGTGGGGGAGTAGTGTAACACCCCTAATTTTCGTCTCCCAAATAACCAAGAAATTAATTATAACAATTAATTTTTAATTGATTTATATTAGTTTTGAAGGTCTTAGTTTTTGTACATTATGCGTTTTTATATATAAAAAAATATGAGATATATTTTTATATGGTTATTTTGTACAAAAATAAAAATATTGTAATTTAGTCCTTGGGTTGGGACCTAATTGCAATAATAGAAAGGTTTTTGAAGAAAGAGTAATTAAATTATTAATTTTTTGAAGTTTTATCAGTATGTAACCAGTTAGAATGACTCTGTAACCGGTTACACGATGAACTCAGAAAACTGGGTTAGTGCGTTTGATGAGTAATCACGCGTTTCAACCCAGAATTCGCCACGAAATCATCTTAATCGTAGTGGGGGCTACGTGTCTTCATGCATGTTAGCTTGATTGCTCCATAAATAGCCCAATTGATCGAGATTTTTGGCTCATTTGTTGATCTGAAATGTTGAAGCTTTGTTTAGGGTTCCATAGTTTTTCTGTTTGATTCTCAGTCTGTGTTGAGAGTTAGAAAACGAGTGATACACCGTTACAAAGCTCACATCAAGGGCTTTGTATTGATATAAAGTTTGTGAGTTGGGAGTCTATGTGGAGGGAGTTTCGAACCTGCAAAGTTGAGGTTGCAAACCTGTCACATTATGCTGCAGATTCGTGAAACCTATTACTTTACCTATTGTAGTCTTAAAAAAAATAGAAAAAATGATAGTTTTTCTCAAAATTATTGGTGTAAAATTAGTTTTAAATATATTATGTGTATAATTAAAATATATAGCTTATTTGGTTATAAATCAAATCTATACTTATTATTTTATTACGATAATGAGAGATAAAATAGTTAAATTTCTCTTATATTTATAATATTTATATTACGTTTTAATTCCGTGCATCGCACGGGTCTAAAACTATTTCTCGTTAATTTCATAACTGTTTTTTTTTTTTAATTATAATTATAATTATAATGAGTCCACTTGTCTTATTTAACACCACGCCGATATTCCGAGCTCAGAAGATAAGGCAACGGAGGGAACACAAAAATGGAACCATATTTCCTTGTCTGCATTTTCCGTCAGACATTAACAGAATAACAGCAGTAGGTGTTATAGGAGCTTCAAATAAACGACCCATCTCGTTCTTGGTTTCAACTTGGAATTGTGCTACAACCCATTCATTTCCCTTCGTTTGCTTCTGTTAATGGGTATGACAACTGTGGTCTCAGAACATGCTTGTGTGAGAACAGCTCGTGATATCATCCCATCTTCTTTCAACTCAAAATGGCAGTATTCACTGGTGAGGAACAAGCCGCAGGCTAAGCTGATTCTCCATTCATCCAGAATTAGAGCTTGTAATTCCATGGCTAACAACAACAAAAAGGATGTCTACAATCAAGTAGGTCGGTTTCGTTCTGCTCCAAAATGCTCTCTCTTTTTATTATTTTTATTTCTGCTGCTTTCGTTTACTTTGCCTGTGGTTTTAAACTGCGGTTGCGGTTAGGTTGTGTTTATCATAATTACCAGAAAATGTGGGCTATGTGACTGCAATTGCGGTCGTCATGGGGTCATGGAGACAAACCGCAGTTTTATGGCTGTAATTACAGTTGCAGAAGGCGATTTAAAAACATGACTACCTTGAAGGCTAGAGCTTGAAATGTTTCGATGTTAATGTTGTCTGTGTTGGTAACAAAGTGACATTGGTGGTTGCCAATGAAGGTCATCTAGTTGGTAAGGATTCAGAATTTGTCCTGTGTTACATAATAGGAATATCGAGTGGAGAGCCCACACATAGAAGGCCTAAGTATAGTATTAATAGTGACCATTAATATGTTTAGTATAGTTGGCGAATTATTGTTATTTTGGTAGGGATTCTCCGACTTAGCCCAACACATCCTATGAGCAACAATTCCTCCTTGCAACAGATTTTCATAATATTAGAACCTGGATTGGTACCATTAGTTATACTTTGGACTTGGAATTCTCCTCAATTTTCTATGCACATGTGTTGTATGAAGAAGTGCCAAGGAGAGTCCAAAGTTGCTGCATAATTGTAATCCTTTCAGATGGTGTTTCCTCCAAAAGCATGTTGTATGTCTTTTGTTTTGCAACAACCATTCGACTTCCTTGACCATCGGATTCCCATCTTGAAGTTGTACAACAAGTTTTTGATTTGCTACACTCTATCCTTTTTATTGTGGCCTTCGATGAATCCAGGTTGATATATTTGTGGCATACAATTAGATATAAAATGATGATCACGAAGGGAGGTGAATTCGAGTTTGTTTGCTTGGGCTATAAATCAGAACTCTCCTATCTAGTTGATACACATATGTTACTAGAGAAAATGTTTATGACTGCTCTTGGCTATGCATCAGCTAATGTTTGTTGCCGCTGGTTGGTTTGTGCTTCTCATTCATTTATGAACAATTTTAATCTTCCATATGCTTTCATGACTGATCACTTGGTGCAATTGCAATTCTATGAGCTGGGTGCACATAAGGAAAACAAGAGAATTTTCAAGATTCGTGTACACAACTGGTCAGGTGCAGATATTTTTGATGCTACAACAATGTTTCTAGTAAAGAAGTCACTCAGTGTTTCCCTCATGAGCATTCTTAAATATGCTGCTGAGCCCTTTATGATTGGGAAACAGGCAATTCTTTTCTTTTGCATTATTTTCTATATAATTTTGATTGTTTTATGGAGCAAATGCAAGGAAATTTTGTATGCATTAGTCCTGCACACCTACTTGCATCACCTTTTCCTTAAATCTATATCTTTGTTACTTGGTTAAAGAAGTGGATGGGGCACAGATACATAATGGCTTGGCTGCATTTTTGATGAGTGGCTTGGAAAATGTGCATGGAACACATGTGTATCACTTTGAACAAAAGGCAATACATGAACTTGGTGGTGAAGAGCCCTTGTACAAGGCAACTTTTCAAGGGGAACAAGATGGAGTCAAGGCTTTATTTTCAAGTAGTGACACACTTAGGAGTATTTTCTGTGCAGGTATTTGAGGGGCATGACTTCACTAAGTTGCTATATTGCATTGGTTGCATTACATCAGTCTAAGAATGCATTGGTTTTTATGGATAACAATTTCCACCTTGAGGACAAGGTCATTTTCCGAGGGCATGGTAATGTTACATAATAGCAATATCGAGTGGAGAGCCCAAATTTAGAAGGCCGAAGTATAGTGTTAATAGTGAGAATTAATATGTTTAGTATAGTTGGCGAATTATTGTTAATTTGGTATTTTGTTAGGGACCTATTAGCAATGTATGTTCTCTCTATATATCTCTTTGTGATGAATGAAAAAGGGAGCAAAAAAAGTCAAGTTTATTCTCTTCTCTATCAATTCTTATGAGGTACTTTGTCCTCGAAACAGAGATTATCCCTTTCCCGTTCACAACATCTTGGGAGTTTGAATCTCATTACTGACGTGATGTAAGGGCCTCGTTGTTAGTTTAGGGTAAGGATTTAACTCATTACCCTAATCTATAAGTTCTTAGTCTTTGAGCTGCGAGGTGTGATATGATCATGGCAAATCCTAGGACCCAACTCACCTAAACCTTTTTTCACTATAAAAATTGTGATATATGTGGTTCAATGTCATGTTGGTGTGGCTTTTATTCTTACATACGTTCGTGCCTTTTTGCTTTATGGGAGTGAGAATGGGAAGGTGAAAAATGGGGAAATGATAATTGAAGAGGTATTTTTGGATACAGTTATTGCCACATATTTGAAGTGTGTTTTTAGTCAAAACGGTTTTCTTGGTTTGAATATGCCAATATAAATGCTGTTGATGATAAATTGGTTGAGAAATGATATATATTTTTTAAAGAATGGCCCACTCACCTGATTCTGATTTTTTTTTAAAATAACTCTTATTATGTACTCATTTCTGAGAAATGATATTAAACTTTTTTTCAATCTTTATTCAAAGAGACAGTGTTAACTGTTAAATATTATGAACCTTCTCTCCCAAGATTTTAAGTTGCTAGGCGAGCGTACCCGAATGGTTTTCTATTATGCTCGAGCCATAACAGTCAAGAATAAGTAAAGACATTGAAAACAAGGTTAATAGTAAAAACATAAATAAGAGTAAACGCTTGTGGTATCACTAACAGAAGGTGGATATAAATGTTCTGGTTGCTGAGTGGAAGAGGAGCTTCAGTTAGTAGAGGAAGAGAGGTCAAACTGTCATAGGGTATTTAGTATGTTAAGGGGATGTAGCAATTATCTGGCAGTTATTGGAGGGAGTAAATAGTGATGGGGGTATGAAGGAAGTGGAAATGATTAGGAGCAAAATATATAAGGGAGGATAGGTACGTGAAAAGGCAACCAGTCATTGAGTGAAGAATTGGGGCCTTTTGGGAAGGGAGGAAGTAGACCATTGAAGTTCTGCTTTGTCTACCTATCTTTTTCTTCAATTTTTTTCCGTTTTTTCATTCAGTCTTTGGGAGAGCCTCCTCTGAAGAATCCCAAGCTCTTGTACCAGTTGATAGGAACTTGGATTTCTTATAGAATTACTTTTTAATGTAAATTTGTTAGTAGAAGAATGTTCTCTTTATAAATACCATATATTCTTGCTATTTGCGTCTTTGATCCTGGGGATCATGCATCTTTTTCCCCCTTTCTAAATTTGATGCCACAATGGTGGTAATAATCACACAAATATTCACTTTCTTGTTTTCTTTTTCTTCCACTTCCTAAATTGGATATCCTGAACAAACCCTAAGAGCAAAATATAAGTTGATTGAATCCTCTTCTGCAAATATAATGAGCTAGAATGAAGTCAGTGTCAAATAATGACTCTAGGTACTAGGTGGTCTAACATCTGTTATAACTTAAAAGCTGCAGATCTATGCTGCTTTCTTTTATTCATTTTTTCTGTTAATCATAACAGTCATTTTAATATGCTCAGGTTTATTTTCTCTAAGAAGGAAAATTGAAGATGCAGTTCATCGTGCTGACCTGTTTGCATCAGCAGCCTTGGAAATGGAAGAAGCGAGAAGGACTAAACATGAAGAAATGGCACGTGATTTTGATCTGTGGGATGATCCAGCTAAGTCCAACGATATTCTTGTGAAGTTAGCTAATAGTGCCAAACTGGTTGATTCTCTTAAGGACTTGAGATACAAGGTGATGTTCTGTTCCCATGAGTTTAGCCAAAACTTTGGAAAAATTGTTCATCTTCTCTTCTGTATGAAATTTGAATCACTTTATATTACTTCTAGCAAGTGCAAACCTGGATGTGGAGTTGAGACGTCGGGCTGCATTTGGTTCATCACACTACGCTTCCTAAAATCTATGATTGATGAATAATATAAGCTTTGGTTGGATAATCACTTATTCTATAGTAGGTTAACCAGAGTTTTGCTACCAGATGAAAATTATTATGTATATGCGGCCAAGGCTCAAGAAGTACCTTTGTTGTAACCAATAGCAACATAATAATGAATTCTATTCAGTTTGTTTTCAGTTACGTTTACGTTTCACCTTATTGAAAGCGATGGCTTGATATATGTCCTGCAGGTAGAGGAAGCAAAGCTGATCCAGCATTTGGCTGAGATGAATGCTATTGATTATGGGCTTTATAAACAAGCATATAATGCATCTTTGGATGCGAGCAAGATTCAGGATCAGTATGAGATGTGTAAGCTTCTTAAGGGACCATTTGATGTCGCGGGAGCTTGTTTGGTTATAAAAGCTGGATGTGGAGGCATCTATCCCAAGGTTTGGTAATGTAATATTTGAACTTCATGCCTTTGAGCTTATAACTTATGAATCTGGTTGATATATTATGATAAACTGTGTTATTATTTTTTAGTGAACAATTAACCTTGGTTATGTTGCATTCTAAGTTTTTTTATTAGCTTAATTGAGAGGAATGAAATGTCAAATTGGTCCTCTAATGATAGAAGTGCCACCAACGGAAAGTGCTACCAGTTCCAAATAAGTCAATGAAAGTTTAAAAATGGCACCACATTAATCTTTTTAGAGACTTATTTAGTGGCACGTTAAATATTTAAAGGGCTTAATTTTACACAATGTGCAACATTTTAAACTCTCAAGGCACTTTTCTAACCATGTTGATGGCACTTATATCTTTGAAGGGCTTGCTTGACCTTTAACACTTTAATTGAGTATTGTGTTGAAGATCTATAGGATTAGGATTAAGAAAGAAAGAGAAGAGAGGGGAAGATTGTAACACCCCAAATATTTATCCCAGATGAAAATTATATTATTATTATTATTGTTATTATTATTATTATCATCATCATCATCATCATCATCATCATCATCATTGTCATTATTATTAAGTTATGAAAGTATGAATTTATTTAAACTTTTCAAAAATGTAATCAAGAGACACGTTCAAAACATAACATCCAATAATATCAAGTTCAGTTCGTACATACTACATATCAAAAGATGACCCTAGGCTAACAGCTATTTTTTATACATCTAATACAACAATACATCTATGATGTATTGTTATGCCCAGAGTTAATGGTTTCATATCTCTAAAATAGACTTGGTTTATTATAGACTAAGTGCATAAACTTACACCCCTTGTCCTGAAGGAGTGTGGACCTTCTCGGCTGCTGGAAGTTTGGAGACACTTCCGGACTTTCGGTACCTATCAAACATAAAGGGAAACTGCGAGTAATTCTTTGTCTTATGACATAAGCAGATAGTATAGGAAAAGCACAAAGTAAAACAATCACATCCAACACATAGATATGGATATGATGCATGATAGCATACAATCCTAATCAAGCATTACTATCTTGTCATGTAACTATATGTATCCATGCTCGTCCCACAATCCCATTCCAGTCACTGTATCCCGAATCCAATCTTTGAATTCTGTACCGTATATCCAATCACTGGATTTGTATTAATCATGCTATTCTCCATTTCACACTTTTCCTCACAACACTTCCTCACACTCATGGGAAAGGCATCTGAGAGTAAGCGTCTTGCAACCAATGCTTGCCATAATACTTGGCCAATCTCTGGCCCAAGTACAACCATCACAGGTGCAACTCTAGCCAAGACCACCCTAAACCGGTCCCGAAATGATCAAGTGGAAGATTTATGAAGAAACAAGGAGGGGTCATATTTGCTTTGCACAAGCTTAAAATGAAGCAAAGTAGAGCGGAACTTCTCTAATCATGCTCGAGTAGCCTCTTTTAAACCATACAATGAACGATTCAACTTACAAACTTCCAAAGTAGAGGAGGAGAACATTCCAAGAGGTGGTTTCATCTATATTTTCTCTTTGAGATTACCATGTAGAAAAGCATTTTTGATATCTAGATGGTGTAGTGGCCAACCTTGGGAAGCAGCAATGGCAATGATTGTACGTACTGTAGTCATTTTAGCCACATGAGCATGTGTCTCCTCATAGTTAACCTCATACTCGTGTCGACTACCCATGGCAACCTAGCCTTGTAGAGATCTAGAGCCCGATCAGACTAAAGTTTGACTGAGTAAACCCACTTACACCCAATGTGTAAAATATGAGGTGGACATTGAACGTTCAATGTCCCAAGGCTGATTTTCCTGAAGAGCACGAAGTTTCTCTTGCATTGCTGTTCCCTCCTGAAGCAAGAATAAACAAAGTTTCTGTAATTCAAACTTGTGGTTTATTTAGCACATACTCCACCATATTGATCATTATTATTCAGAGATTCTCATCAAGTACTAAAACTTATGGAATGTGCCAATATTAACAGTATTTACTAATAACAAACCTAATGTTTTATCAACACTTTGTAAAAATGAGTTGTTGATTGCCTGCTCTATGATTCAGTATTCATTGTTCTCCAACTATTTAAACGGTGTCCTGCTTATCCTTGACCTATTTTTTCTTAAATCCAGATCTGGGCAGAACAACTCTTAAGCATGTATCTTAAATGGGCCAAAAAACAAGGTTATGAAGGAAGGATTGTTGACAGGTGTCTGTTCAAGAATGGAGGAATTATTTCAGCAACTATTGAGTTTGAATTTGAGTGTGCTTATGGCTATCTTTCAGGGGAAAAAGGAGTTCACTACCTGATAAGGGATTCTGTGACCGAGTCTTCTCTGCATGAGGTGTAAAGATTTCTACCTATAGTAAATTGATTTTCTTTGCTGGTGCACTGTATTTTTTAAAAAAATTGAATACTATTATAGAAAAAATTTGTTTCAAAGAAAATTCCTTTTCTTGACTATTCGAATTCCGTCACATAATGTCAATGAGTATCAAAATTTTAGGTTTTTGAACAATGTATTGAAATTTGATAAAACATATTTGCTAAATGCTTATTGATAAAAATAGTTGCTAAATTCAAATTTTGCAGGCTAGCTTGGCAGTTGTGGATGTTATTCCGATGCTCCTTGAGAATCCTCATGATCAAGAAATTGATTCTAAGGATTTGTTTATATCATCACCCTTGATTAATGGAGAACAGAACAGACAAACTAGGCTTACAGTTTGTATTCAGCATGTACCTACTGGCATAAGTGTCCAGTCATCTGGTATGCATATGTTTGTCCAAAGTTGTTTACTTTTTCATTTTTCTAGTTTCTTTAATTCTTTCCATCCTAAAATTGCAATTCCGTGTATGATGTACTGCTCTACTTTTCTGTCTGTGTGTGTTTTTTTTGTTTTTTTTGCCATTGCTATGTGCTAGAGTTATGTAGTTGCATAGATTTTCAATCTACCTAGTATTTTATTGCTCAATGCACTAATTTCTGTTTTAAAAGGAGAATGATAGGGATCATTTTGGGGGTCATTGTAGCATTTAATTAACAACAAACAATAACTGTCTAGTTGGTTAGTTTGGGTTAGTGGTTGACTAAAGGTAAGACTGTTATAACTGCCAACTTCCCTTATGATTTTCCCCTATTGTAATCTCTCATATCTCTATCTCAATAAGACAATTCGAGATCCTTTCTTTCATAAGAACCCATATTTCTTGTTTCCCTATTCCTTCGAATTCATAGAAATTCCTAGAATTCTCGCTATCCAATTAAACCATATCAATTGGTATCAAAGCTCTTGTTCCTCGGAAGCAATCAGAATAATCATGGCTGCTGCGGATACAAGAAATCAAGCAGACATGAGAGTGATTGAAGATCAGTTAGAAGCACGGATTTTTGATAAGCTTGAAAAGAAGATGGCTAAGTTGGCTGTTTCATTGCAAAGAACCTTAGAAGAATCGGTTAAGCAATCAATAGAAGAGTGGTTCAAGAACGCTGATGAAGAATTATCTTCTAGGAGCAAAGAATGATTCAAGAACACTGATGAAACAGAATCTTCTATCAGGAATCGCACACTTAACCAAGTTGTCCGATCTTTTGCTTCAGTTGATAACAATAAGGAAGAACCAAAATGCCCACCAAGTGTTCGATGTTTTGCTTTAAGGAGAAACACAACAATTTCCCTAAGGTGTTGTGCTTCAATGATAACAAACCAAAACGCACACAAGGTATTCGTTGTTTTGCCTCAAGTAATAACAATTCCAATCTTTACTATGGATGATTGCTACCTAGAATCAACTTTCCTAGGCTTCATGTTGAAAATGCTAAAAAAATGGATTTATGAGTGAGTCTTATTTTGGAAATGACCATACTCCAGAAAAATTTAAGGTCAAATTAGCTGTAGATTATTTGGATGGAAAAGCACTACAATAGCATCAGACTTATCTAAATTGTACTTGGAATAATTCACCTAATTGGGAAGAGTATGTTAAAATCCTAATAGAGAGGTTTGGGAAGGTTTGTGAAGATCATGTGGTTGAACTTAGGAATCTGAAACAGAAAGGAACAGTTAGTGAATATTATGAAGAGTTTGATGCAATCATCACAGGATCGGAATTTTCAGAAGAGTATACTCTTAGTTGCTTTTTGGAGGGATTATGACAAGATATCCAGATGATGGTTCAAGTATTCCAGCCACAATCAGTTAGAAAGACTTTCAATTTGGCTAAGCTATATGAATCAGTTAATAAACAGAGTTCCTTGCGGAATTTCTCTATCAAAACCAGTGAGAAGAATGCCAATCCTAAACCCATATTTAGTTCCAACGCAAGCACTATAGCTAAAGTCCCAGTTGAACCATTTAAGTCCAAAACCAAAATTTCCATTTTTGACTTAGCTGAAGTAGTCACTGCAACCCTGAAATTCGAGGCCATTTTTACTCAAATAACTAAGAAATTGGAGTGTTGGACTGATTATTTGGATCCTATGCTGGTAAGAGTAGTTGAAGGCAACAAACCTGCTGTGGTAGGGAATAGACATGTATTGAGGGGTGCATCATATGAAACTAAGCTTGAATTGCAGTTATTTTCAGGTTACAACAAAGGAGTCAAAGTTCTTAAAAATCAGCAGCTTGAAGGAACTTTGGTAACTAGTGTTCACTTGTATGTGATACAACTATTAACTGGAACTTCTCAAGTCTAAGCTTATGGCAGTATGGCATATCAAGAACCTTCTGAAACATTTACTTATCTACTTTAACCAAAAGGAATGTGGTGCAGGGAGTATTGAGGGAAGCTCACGATCAGAGATTTGAATCTGTTAGTTACAAGCTTCAATCACTAGTTTAGCTCAGGTGCATATTGTTTTCCGGGTACCTCAGTGCAGCAACATGTGAAGGTACCATTGCTCCTTCGAGCCCCTACTACCATCCTAGTTAACAGATGAGGGTACCTTTGCCCCTCCAAGCCTCTACTACCACCATAGTTAACATGTTAGGGTATCATTGTCCCTCCGAGGCTCTACTACCACCATAGTTAACATGTTAGGGTACCATTGCCCCTCTGAGCCCCTACTACCATCCTAGTTAACATGTTAAGGTACTGTTGTGATGGATCATTCACTCGTTTTATGGAGATGAGAAACAAGAAAAAAATAGTAAAACTAACAAAAGAAAATAGAAAAAGAAAAGAAAGGTAAAGAGAAATTCATGCTGTTACATTGCTATGAAAATATCGAAAACAGTGGTGGAGAGAGAAATAAACCAATTATAATTTGTAAAACCTTTTTGTATAAAAGGCACCTAGAGTCTCTCATTTGCAATCATCTCTCAGAATACAAACTTAATAAGTTTGAGAAAGTGAGAGAGAGAAGAAAACCTCTTGAGAGATAAAACCAAGAGAGAGTTAAACCACCTTAGTTTTGGTGAGACCATTATTGTATTTTTTTTGTCAATTCTCATACTGAAATACATAGAAATATTTTTGCCCATTTTACTTACACAGGGTTGGGAAAAGTTAGATCCCGGTATTATCATATTTATTTATTGGTTATTTATTTAAGTCATCTTTCCCAATAAGTGGTACCAAAGCTAATTTGTGTAATTTAAAATGGAGGATCGTCGTCGTCATCATCATCATTAGCAACAATACTCAAATTGACTGCATCCAATTACTCCATTTGGAAGCCAAGAATGGAGGGTATCCTTTATTGCAAGGATTTATATGAGCCCCTTCAGTTGGAAGGACAAAAACCAGAAGGGAAGTCACATGATGCATGGAGCATTCTTAACAGAAAAGCTGTCGGACAAATCCAACAATGGGTGGATCAAAGTGTGTTCCACCACGTTGCGCAAGAAACAGATGCATACAAACTATGGACAAAATTGTCGTCCATATCGAGTGGACGGCCGCTCAAAATAAAGCATCGGTTATACGACAGTTAGTAAACCTAAAGTACAAAGATGGTCGAAGTATTTCCGAGCATCTTAGCGACTTTCAAGCTTTGATCAACTTGTTGGCGAATATGAATATGACATTGGATGATGAGTTACAAACACTATTGTTACTCAGCTCTTTGCTTGATAGCTGGGATACACTAGTAGTATTTTTAAGCAATTCAGCTCCTCAAGGCGTTCTTACATTGGACATAGTTAAAGATAGCATGTTCGACGTAGAAGCAAGAAGGAAAGAACAAGGTGTAACAGCTGAGTCAGAAGCCTTCATCTCAGAGTATCATGAAAGATGTAGCAAAAGAAAATTCCATAGGCGAGACAAGTCAGGGGGCAAGTCAAGAGATGGCTCCAGAGGAAGTTTCAAAGCAAGAAAAGACATGGAGTGTTACCATTGTGGCAAGATAGGCCACATGAAGAGAGAGTGCAGGTTGTTTAAACGGGAGTAAGATAAAGGTAACGAAAGGAATGATGCTAGGCGCACGACCGCAACTACCTCTGGTGTTGATGAGGTGACTATTTTATGTTGTGATGGCTTCGTTAATCTTTCCTCTCAAGATACATGCTGGATAGTAGATTCCGGTGCATCATTTCACGTCACCTCACGAAGGGACTTCTTTGCATCTTACAACAATGGAGATTTTGGCAATGTAAGGATGGGAAATGATAAATTGTCTAAGATCGTGGGCGGAGGAGATATTTCCCTTGAAACCAATACAGGCTATAACTTGGTTCTCAGGGATGTGAGACATGTTCCAGACATGTGTTTCAATTTAATTTCCAGTGGCTTACTTGATGATGAAGGATACACCAATGTCTTTGTAGAAGGGAAATGGAACCAGCAAGAACTCGCTTATCATAGCACGAGGGAAGAAGGAGAACACCCTATACATGACACATACAAAAGTCAGTAATGGGTACGTGAATGATCTTGCAGAAGACACAATGGAGCTATGGCATAAACGGCTCGGTCACATGAGTGAGAAAGTAGTGAGAAAGGCCTGCAAACTCTAGTAAAAAGAGAAGCATTGACAGGGATGAAGCAAGGCGTGTCTCTAAAACCATGCACGCACTGCTTGGATGGAAAGTAGCATAGAGCTTCGTTTCAAAATGGTCAGGCACAAAGAAAACCTAATGTACTAAATATGGTATATTCTGATGTTTGTGGTCCTATGACAGTTAATACTCTTGGTGGTGCAAGATATTTTGTTACCTTCATTGATGATCATTCCAGGAAGGTATGGGCATACGCACTTAGAACAAAAGATCAAGTGTGTGAAGTTTTCAAGCAATTCCATGCCAGCGTTGAACAAAAGACGGGTAAAAGCTTGAAGTGTATTCGCACCGATAACGGGGGATAATATATGGGGATGTTCAGAAACTATTGTAGTAGTGGAGTAAAGCATGAACAATCTGTTCCGAAGACGCTTCAGCATAAAGGCATAGCAAGACAATTGTTGAGAGAATAAGAACACTGTTGTCTCATGCTAAGTTACCCAAAAGTTTATGGGGTGAAGCCTTGATTACTGTGGTTCATCTAATCAATCTTTCTACTTCCACACCCTTGAATGGTGATGTTCCGAACAAATTTTGGTGTGGAAAAAATGTTTCCTACAATCACTTGAAAGTTTTTGGTTGTAGAGCTTTTTTTCATATTCCTAAAGATGAAAGATCCAAGCTCGATGTGAAGTCGAAATAATGTATCTTCGTGGGGTATGGTAATGAAGAATTATGTTACAGGTTATGGGGATCCTGTAGCTAGGAAGATTATCAGAAGTAGAGATGTTGTCTTCTTTGAAGTTCAAAACAATGAAGACATTCAAAGAGGTGATAAGCCTAGCCATCAAAAAGAATATCCAGCGAACTTAAATCCAATTCCTTCTCCATTGGAGGATAATGAACCCAATGGAACTAATGATCTTGTTATAAATGAACCAGTTGATGCTGACACAGGTGATGATGTAATTGATGAAAGACTAGAGGCACAAGCCAATCGAATTCAAACCAAGAAGGTCGACCAGGGAGCAAAGGCCTTCCACCAGGTATCCTGCAGGTGATTACATTCTCCTAACAGATAGGGGAGAACCAGAATGTTATGAAGAAGCTTTAACTCATGATCAAAAAGATGAGTGGTTAAAAGCTATGCATGAAGAGATGCAATCTCTACATGAGAACCACACATATGATTTGGTAGAGTTATCAAAAGGTAGAAAAGCACTCAAGAACAAATGGGTGTACCGATTGAAGATGGAAGAAAACAACTCAGCCTAGATTTAAGGCAAGGCTAGTTGTGAAAGATTTTAATCAGAAGAAAGGAATTGACTTTGAAGAGATTTTCTTACCTGTAGTGAAGATGTCATCCATACGGGTAGTACTCGGTTTGGCTGCTAGCTTGGATCTCGAAATCGAACAATTAGATGTGAAGACGACTTTCCTTCACGGAGATCTTGAATAAGAAATTTACATGGAGCAGCCAGAAGGTTTCAAAGTCAAAGGAAAAGAAGAGTTGGTATGTTGTTTGAAGAAGAGCTTGTACGGACTTAAGCAGGCACCTCGACAATGGAATAAGAAGTTTGATTCCTTCATGATTGATCATGGATATCAGAGGACTACTTCAGACCATTGTGTATTTGTGAAAAGATTTGATGATGGTGAATTCAACATACTTCTTCTCTATGTCGATGACATGTTGATCGTATGACAAAACAGTGAAAAGATTGGCAAGTTGAAGAAAGAGTTGAGCAAGTCTTTTGCAATGAGAGACTTAGGACCCACAAAGAGAATCCTCGGTATGGATATATCCCGTGATAGGAAAAATCGGAAGTTGAGATTATCACAAGAAAGTTATATCGAGAAGGTGCTAAAGTTTAACTTAGATAAAGCAAAACCAGTTTCCACTCCATTTCCTAATCATTTCAAGCTTAGTTCAAAGCAGAGTCCTACAAGAAAGAAAAAGATAACATGGCTATGGTGACATATTCTTCAGTTGTCGGTAGTTTGATGTATGTAATGATTTGCACAAGGCCAGACATAACACGCAGTTGGAGTTGTAAGCAGATTCCTGTCCAAACCAGGCCAAGAGCATTGAAACGCGGTGAAATGGATTCTCAGATATCTCCGGGGAACCTCCAAAATGAGCTTATGCTTTGGAGGTGGAAAACCTGAATTGACTGGCTACACAGATGCTGACATGGCAGGAGATCTTGATTCTAGAAAATCTACTTCAGGATACCTAATTATTTTTTCAGGAGGAGCGGTTTCATGGCAATCAAAGTTATAGGAATGTGTTGCTCTATCAACTACAGAGGCAGAATTTATAGCAGTTAATGAGGCATGCAAAGAAATGCTCTGGATGAAGCTATTCTTACAAGAATTAGGCCAAAAGCAACACATACATTTTCCATTGTGATAGTCAAAGCGCAATCCATTTGAGCAAGAATCCGAGTTTCCACACGAGGTCAAAGCATATTGACGTACGATATCACTGGATATATGATGTGTTGGAGTCTAAGCAATTACAGCTTGATAAAATCCATACTGAAGACAATAGCTCAGATATGATGACTAAGTCTTTACCTAAGGACAAGTACGAGTTTTGCAAAGAAATAGCTGGACTGGTGGAGCTCTCCACCTAATTCGGGAGGGGGAGATTGATGGATCATTCCCTCATTTTGTGGAGATGAGAAACAAGAAAAAAATAGTAAAACTAACAAAAAAAAATAGAAAAAGAAAAGAAAGGTAAAGAGAAATTCATGTTGTTACATTGCTATGAAAATATCGAAAACAGTGGTGGAGAGAGAAATAAACCAATTCTAATTAGTAAAGCCTTTTTGTATAAAAGACACCTAGAGTCTCTCATTTGCAATCATCTCTCAGAATACAAACTTACTAAGTTTGAGAAAGTGAGAGAGAGAACAAAACCTCTTGAGAGATAAAACCAAGAGAGAGTTAAACCACTTTAGTTTTGGTGAGACTATTATTGTATTTTTTGTCAATTCTTATAGTGAAATACGTAGAAATATTTGTGCCCATTTTACATACACAAGGCTAGGAAAAGTTAGATCATGGTAGTATTATATTTATTTATTGGTTATTTATATAAGTCATCTTTCCCAATATGTTGCCCCTCTTAGCTCCTACCATCACCCAAGTTAGCATGATTGGGTACCGTCGCCCCTCTTAGCTCCTACCACCACCCAAGTTAATATGTTAAGGTATCGTTGCCCCTCCGAGCCTCTGCTACCATCCTATTTAACATGTTAAGGTATGTTTGCCCCTCTGATCCCCTGCCACCATCCTAATTAACATGTTAGGGTATGTTACCTCTCTAAGCCTCTACTTTAAAAAAGTATGACAATATTTTAAATAATTATTAGTTTAATGAATAATTTAAATTATAGAATTATTTAAATGAATTTAAATTAAATTATTATTTTAATAATTATTTAAATGAAAATAAAATAAATTATTATTTTTATAATTATTTAAATATAATCCCTTGGGGAGGACCCTAATATGTTAACCCTTGGCAAACTTGGTGATTTATTTCTGTAATCCTAAAGGACCTGTTGATGTTTATGTGAGAAATGTGAAAGGATGAGAGAAGGAGAGAAATCTAAGGAGAAAATAACAAGGATTTTCTATCATTAATGTTAGTTAATGTTAATTATAGAAAACCAAATTCCTGGTTGTTAAGAAAACATTGTGAACCATTGTTTTATTAGCTGTTGAGGGATTATAAATAAATAAAAACTCAATGTTGTAAATCAATCAATTAACATCAGAATATATATTGTTTCCTTCATTCATATGTAGTGGTTGTTTGTTTAATCCAAAATATATTGTTCTATTATTTGTGAGGTGCTGGTTTCATATAAATTGTAGAAGCCAAATTTTCGCTGCATGCAAGAGCTCTAACAATTGGTATCAAGAAGTAAAATTTGCTATTTTGAAAAAATATTTATATTGGCTTCTACAAGTGGAACGGGGAACGGTGAAACTTGGAAAATATCAAATTGAAAAGTTCAATGGGAAAAATGATTTTTCTTATTGGAGGATGCAAATGAAAAATTTGCTAATTTCACAAAAGTTGCACAAAGCGCTAGTGGGAAAAGAACAAAAACTCGAAGATATGAAGGAGGTCGATTGGGAAGAGTTAGATCTTGAAGCACGAGCAGCCATAATCTTGTGCCTTGAGAGGGGTGTTGCATTCTTGGTCAATGAAGAAGCAACGACTGCTGGCGTGTGGTCAAAGTTAGAGACTAACTTCATGACAAAAACTCTAACAAACAGGATCTATCTAAACTCCAAATTATATACATGCAAGATGGAAGAAGGCACCACAATCTGAGAGTATACCAATAAGTTTGATAGGATAATATCGGACTTGAAGGATATCAATGTGAAAATAGATGAGGAAGACCAAACACTCTTGTTATTACTTTCATTACCGAAGTCCTATGAAAATATGGTTCAAACATTGATGCTCGTGGGTGATACTCTAACCATGGATGAGACTAGAAGGTCACTTTTAGCGGATGACCTTCGAAAGGTTGCTACAAGTGGGATGTTGTCTAGCAATGGAAGAGAATATAATGAACAAGCTCAAGCATTATTTGCAAACAGAGGAAGGACCCATGAAAGAGGAAGAGGCAAGAGAGGAAAGTCTAGATCAAAATCTAGTCCTCTTGCGGAAAGACTATTTTTTAAATGTGGCGAGCTTGGACATATGCGCCTTGGACAAGGTTTCTTAAATAACATGAAGAAGCCACAAATGGAGTTTTGTGAGCATTGTGTGTACGGAAAAGCACACAGGGTGAAGTTCTCTACAAGCAAACACAAAAGCAAAGGATTGTTAAACTATGTGCATACTGATGTTTGGGGTCTAGCTAAAGTTTCTTCCAAGGGTGGTTCCAGATACTTTGTTACATTTGTCGATGATTATTTTAGATATGCTTGGATTTATTTCCTCAAGCATAAGAATGAGGTATTCGACATATTCAAGCGGTGGAGAGCAATGGTTGAGAACATAACAGGTAGAAAGTTGAAAACTGTGCGGTCCGATAATGACACAAAGTACACAGAAGGAGCTTTCAAGGAGTTTTGTGATCAAGAAGGCATTGTACGACACTGGACTTTCAAAGACACACCACAACAGAATGGAGTAGCGAAACGATTGAACCGTACACTACTTGAAAAAGCAAGGTGTATGCGCTCTAATTCTGGGTTAGGCAAATAATGGTGGGCAGAATCGATTGCTACAACTTGTTATATACTTAATTGATCCCCACATTCGTATTTAGATGGTGGCACACCATATAGGGTGTAGTCAGGGGAACATGCACATTACAAGAGACTTAGAGTCTTTGGGTGCATAGCTTATTATCATGTCAAGGATAACAAGCTTGATGAAAGAGCCAAGAAAGCAATATTCTTGGGGTATCCCAAACATTGTAGTCGGAATCGCATGAATCGTGCGATACGATTCGCGATTCGATTCAAAAACAAGACCCAGCGATGCGGATCGGAGTTTGGATCGCAATTTGCAACGAATCGGTGGCGTATCGCGGAATCGCCCCAGAATCGCGAGTCACGGCCGTTTCGTGCGATTCCAGTTCGTCGCTTCATTTTCCGGGTCGCGCGCCCGAACCGGGTCGATTTCCATGTCGCGCGAGGTTGAAGACGAAGAAAACGCTCCGGTGAGGTGTCGAATTGTGGGACTGTGGGAGCGCTGCGCGTTGCTAGCGCTGGAGAAGATGACAGTGTTTCCGGGTTTTGACCCGGTTCAGGGCCCAACACGAATTTAACCCTAATTTCACCTCTTTTTTTCTTTTAAGACCAGGTTTAAGGCCCAACACGAATTTAACCTAGTTTTTTTTGTTTTTTAACTTTTACCTTGTCTTAGTAACTGCCCAAACAGTAAAACACAAATAAAATAAGGATTCTTCATCACTCAGCAGCAAACCTTACGTTCTTCCCATACTAACGTTTCTTCTTCCACATTCTTCTCCTTCAAGGCATTCGACTTTTCTTCTTCCTCCTCCCATAATTTTTTTTCTCTAATTCTTCATACACCTTTCTTCTTCATAGTTCATAATCAAGTGCTCATATACTCTTTTTTCTATGAATTTTTGGACTTAAAATGCTTATATACTTTATATATTTATATAAAATATATTTTATGCTATCTTTTATTATTAGTTCTGTATCTTACGATTCCCGATTCGATTCGATTCACGGTTCGGAAAATTGATCTTCCGATACGCGATGCGAATCTCGATTCAACTACCATGATCCCAAAGGTGTTAATGGATATCGTCTTTGGAGTATAGAGGATTCTAAATTTGTAATTAGTCGGGATATGACCTTTGATGAAAGATCCATGGTTGCTTTGTCTAAAGCTATGGTGCAAAATGGTGATGTTGGGAGTTGGGACGATTACAAATACTCAAGTAGTGGAGATAGAATCTAGAGACCAATCAGATTCTAGTCATGTTCAAGTGGAGCATCCAACCGTCACCGAATATGAAGAGGATGATGAGCTTGATCATGAGGAGGTTCAGCAGGAAAATGCACAGCAACAGGAATCTTTGGCAACCACTAGGCCAAAGAGGAGTTATAAACCAATTCAGAAGTCAGACAAACCTCTGAGGCATTACGGACTGGTAAACTTAGTTGAATATGAACTCTCGGTGAAGGATGATGAGCCAATTACCTTTAAACAAGCACTCAAATACAAGAATAAAGAGAGTTGGTTGGTTGCTATGGAGGAAGAGATGCAATCTCTCCATAAGAACAAGACATGGGAGGTAGTCCCATTGCCCATAGGAAAGACTGCTATTGGTTGTAAGTGGGTGTATAAAAGAAAAAAAGATCCTAGCAAGTCTGATAAAATAAGGTATAAAGCTAGGCTAGTGGCCAAGGGTTTTGCACAGAAAGAAGGTGTTGACTACAATGAGATTTTTTCTTCGGTGGTAAAACATACTTCTATACGAGTGCTATTGAGTCTTGTTGCTCATGGAGATCTTGAGCTGGAACAACTCGACGTAAAGACAGCCTTCTTACATGGTGACTTGGATGAGGAAATCTATATGAATCAACCTGAGGGATTCAAGGTTGAGGGTAAAGAGAGTCAGGTATGTCGCTTGAGGAAATCACTTTATGGATTGAAGCAATCTCCTCAACAGTGGTACAAGCAATTTGATTCCTTTATGTTAAATAAAGGTTTCTCCAGAAGTAATTATGATTATTTTGAATACATTCATAAACTTCGTGGAGGAGATTATATTTATCTTCTATTATATGTGGACGACATGCTTATTGCTTCTAAGAGCAAGGTGAAGATAAATAGGTTAAAAACTCAACTACGGAAAGAATTTGAGACAAAAGATTTGGGCGCTGCAAAGAAAATTCTGGGTATGGAGATTAGAAGAGAGAGATCAAACCGAAAATTGTTCTTGAGCCAGAAATGCTACATTGAGCGGGTTATTGAAAGGTTTGGGATGAAAGGTGCTAAATCAGTGGTGACTCCATTGGCTACGTATTTTAGACTCTTTGGTAAACAATCTCCCACTATAGCAGAAGATAAGGCATACATGGATAATGTACCTTATGCTAGTGCAGTTGGACGTTTAATCTACACCATGGTGTGTACACGTCCAGATATTTCACAAGCGGTTAGTGTTGTTAGTAGGTTCATGGCGAACCCAGGTAAGACACATTGGAAAGCAGTGAAATGGATTCTCAGGTACTTGAAAGGTACCATAAACACTGGTTTATGCTTTGGTGGAGAATCATGTCATTTCAACGGTTTCGTTGATTCAGATTATGCTGGTGATCTAGATAAATGACGATCTACTACTGGTTATGTGTTTAAGATACATGGTGCTCCAGTCAGTTGGCGATCGATGTTATAAACTACAGTGGCATTATCTACTACAGAGGCCGAGTGCATGGCCGTAGTTGAAGGGGTAAAGGAAGCACTGTGGTTGCAGGTTTTTTTACATGATTTGGGGTTGAAGCAAGATGTTGTGGATATAAGTTGTGATAGTTAAAGTCCGATTCATTTGGCTAAAAATCAGGTTCATCATGCTCGTACCAAGCATATAGATGTGAGATATCATTTTGTGCGTGATATTATCGAGGAAGGTAATGTTTCTTTGTCAAAAGTGCACACAAATGAAAACCCCGCAGACATGTTGACCAAAGTTGTGTTAGGAATCAAGTTCAAACATTGTTTGGAATTGTTAAACATTGTCCCATGCTTGGCATTACATGGAAAAATAATTAGAACTACGATTGGTTTGATCCCGGTCGAAGGGTACGTAGGCAATCATTAAAAAAATGATGCAGCCGGATATCGATTACGCAATTTGTTCGTCTAAAATTTGATATTTTTTTCAAATTATGAATGAGGTGGAGAATTGTGAGAAATGTGAAAGGATGAGAAAAGGAGAGAAGTCTAAGGAGACAATAACAAGGATTTTCTATCATTAATGTTAGTTAGTGTTAATTATAAAAAACCAAATTCCTGGTTGTTAGGAAAACAATGTGAACCGTTGTCTTATTAGCTGTTGAGGGATTATAAATATGTAGAAACTCAATGTTGTAAATCAATCAATTCACATCAGAATATATATTGTTTCCTTCATTCATATGTAGTAGTTGTTTGTTTAATCCAAAATATATTATTCTATTATTTGTGAGGTGTTGGTTTCATATAAACTAGTAGAAACCAAATTTCCGCTGCATGCAAGAGCTCTAACAGGTTATTTTTCAAACAAACTATAATATCATCACTCCCTTCTATAAATAAAGGGTCTTGCTAACTAATGTTCTAAGGGCATTGTTTAAGAAATATACTAAAGGAAAACTTGTATTGGAAATCTAAGTCCATCATTTCTCGATGTTTTAAATTCAATATTTTTCAAGATAAAATTACTTCTTTTAGTTCCTTAACCAATTCTCTAAGGCACTCTATAGCATTTTCCATATATATATATATATATATATATATATATGTGTGTGTGTGTGCGCGCGTGTGTGGACATAGCTTTTTTCTCATCAATTATGATTTGATTCTGAAATTTTTGTGTGGTGGCAATCATTAACTTATTTTGCTTGACTAGATAGATATTAAGGCTTTTAAATTCAGTGGTGCCTTTAACATTAGCTTCATTTTTATTTATGAAACTTTGTGATATTAAGGCATGAAATAACCAGACATAAGTTGAACACTACTACCACACTGCAATTAGAAATACCAGACACAATTTTGCACAAAATAGAAACCGAAAAGTAAGGGAGATGTAGAAAAGAAAATAGACACAATTGTCTAATTTCTTCCATGGACGAAGAAGCAGAGAGAAACATGCATTTGTAAGCATAGAAAAGGAAGAAGAGAAACAAGATCTATTCGAACTCTATCAGCAAGTTGTGAAAAGGTGTTAATAATTATAAACCCGTGCTTTGCACGGTAAGAAAGAGATTTATTTTTAATTAAAAAAATAAGGAATTAGTATGTGTACTCATCTAAAATTAATTAGTACTGAATAAGGAAGAAAAAACATCTCTGTTCTCATTTTGTTTGTTTTTTCAAAACTTTTTATAAAGGAAGTAGTGAAAAGTGAAAACAGTATTTTCTCTTTGAGTGCTGCTATTGACACTCATGATTTGAGTTTCATACCCATCAGATGACCTATCCAATGGTGCAAAATAAATATAGTGTGGGATAGCCTATCCGAAAATTTTGTATGGGTATGCAACCGAAAACAAGGGTGTTAATAGAATTTGCTTTCTGTTTTCATCATTTTCCCCATAGAAATTTGAAAATAGGAAACAGTGACATTCTTTTTTAATCATCAGGGAAAACATATCATCTGAAAATAAAAACATAAAACAAACCAAACACCCCCTAGATAACTATCCTGGGTGTGTCGTAAGCATTTTTATGTTTAGCACAAAAATAGGATTTTTTCTTTCTGAATTTCATTTCATTTTTATGCTATCTTTGTGCAGGTGAGAGAAGCCACTTTGCGAACAAGACGAAAGCGCTAAATAGATTAAAAGCTACACTTCAAGTTATAGCAAGGGAACAAGGAGTTGCATGTATAAGTAATATAAGTAAAGATAACATCATAAATTTGTTGAAAGTAGAAACTCGGAGGTATGTTTCTCATCCATACAAGTTAGTACATGATCTAAAGACAGGCATTGAGGTGCCCGACTTAAATTCTGTTTTGGAAGGGAATATTGAACCCCTTATTGCTGCTCATATTAATACCAGAGTCATGTCATAAGGTCTGAATCTATGTTCCTATGCTGTCTTTTTTTTTGTTGTAATTAATTAGCATGTATGCCATATATCTTCTTTTCAATCCTGCAATTTTCAGGATTTATTTCAATCCATTGGTGCTGTGGAAATGAAAAACAAGTTGACTAACATTTCGTCCAATTTTGACCTGTATTGAATGATTTGCTGATGAGTTGAATGTCAGCAGCTTTATATTTTATTAGTTTTGCATTTATTTTTCTTAGCTTTCTTATGGCCATAGAAAGGTGTTCAGATGGTGAACCTTCTGCTGTAATAACGCAACAATGTAAGTTTCTTCTGAAGTTGTAGGTGAATGTAATAAGAACCAGTGCTTTAGGAGGTAGTTTATGTGCCGATTGAGTTTGTTCCGAAGCTTTATGCAGTCTTACAAGCTAAATGCTTTCTGATACTGGAAACTGTAATAGATATAAACTTTAATTTCAAAACAATTTTCTCAAATTAAGTAATGAAAAAGTTTGAAATTATGTTTTCAAGATACTTTATGTAGAACCTCTGATATGCTCAAAGAAGTTATAAGAACATGTATATGCAGTAACTTCAGAAAATGAAAAGGTGAACGGGTGCGATGTACTGTACAAATGATATAACGTTAACTCTCTCTGACCAACGAGGGTTGGCTCAAGCGGTGCGATTCTGCCAATTTGAGAATTTGGGAATGGGCCTTGAGACTAAGAAGTCTCAGGTTCGATTCCCGGTTAACACACCCCGCTGGGAGAGGCATAAGTACGCGATTTTGTGCAAAATTAGTCATTGGTATTAAAGGTTCTCTTGGGACACTTATGGTAGTGGCCAAAGAATACCAGGAAAAAAAAAAAAAAAAAAACCTCAGTCTGAGTCGATGTTAAAAATTAACCTGTTAGTTGACCGGTTAAGGCATTAACTAACTTTCCTGCAAAGCTGTGTTACACCCTCCGGGGTTATAATTCGGTATTATAAGAAAAAAAAAATTAATTTTATGCTTAAGGAGGTTAATTGATTGTATTTATTTTTTCAGATTTATAAAAAAAATAGAGATATTTTAGGAAATTATATCGGGAATAAAAAAAAATTAAATAAGATAACAATTTTTTAAAGATTTTTTAGGAAAGTAGTTTTGAGAATCAAACAAAATTTAAGAAATGTAGTTAATTTTGCTTATACTGTATTTTAAAGCAAGATAAATATTTTTTTTCCTTATATTTCAAACAGAAGGAGAGTAATTTATTGTGTTAGTTAGAGAGTCATGATCATTTGTGAAACTCTCAATAATATCTCGGGATTCTATCTCAAAGAATTCTTTGGTTTGCTCTTGAATAACATTGGCAATTAGAGCGGGCGGGCTTGGCCCGCGCCCGCATTTAGCCCGCAAAAATTGCGGGCAGCTTTAGGGCCAAAAAATCAAGCTCTGTCCGCCCTAAGTGCGGGCAGGGCGGGCCCGCGGGCCGCCCGTTTTGTTATTATTTATTTTTTTTTCTCTTTTTCCTTTGGTTTTTTACTATATAATGTAAAAAAAATGCGGGCGGGCTAATTAGACTATTTTCTTGTATTTTGCAAAAAAAAAAATTTAATTTAATAGAGGCCCGCGAGTCGCCCGCAAAAAATTAGGGCGGGCGCGGGCGGGCATAATTTTTTGATTTTGTCCAAATCCTTCGCCCTGTCCGCAAAAAATTGGGGGCGGGTGGGCGGGGCCCGCGAGCATTGACCCTAATTGCCAACACTACTCTTGAAGTTCTTAAAATTCATAAAAGTTCTTAGAATTTCCAACTCATTCTATAAGGAATTGTATCAAGAAATATTCTAGGATTTTACTTCGGAACCCTATGAAAGTAGAGAGTTTCTTACCCTTTTGACGTGACCCAATGTAAATTAGTCACGTTTTTTTTTTTTTTTCACGTAAGCTGGCCATATTTTTAATTTATAAATTTTATAATTAGATCCCTAAAATATTTATTTAAAAATATTTTTTATCCTTAATGTAATTTACCCAAAAATACCATCACTTTAATATTATTTTTCATCTACCAATAATACCATCACTTTGGGTTAATTGATTGTATTAAAATGAGGGTATTTTAGATAGATGAAAATAATATTAAAATGATGGTATTTTGGGGAAATTACATTAAAAATAAAAATTATATTTTTAAATAAATATTTTAGGGACCTAATTATAAAATTTATAAATTAAAAAAAAAATACCCAGATAACATGGCAAAAAAATATATGGTTAATTTCTATTGAGTGACGTAAAAAAGCAAAGCCCAATGTTCTATCCCGGTTCACACAAGGCAATGCAAATTAGCATTCTTTTCCCAACCTTTGTAGCGTTATCACGAGCATTTTTGCATCTGCAGTAGCTATCAACCTGCACATAACCTTTTTGAATGAGTTTGCACACACTATTAAGGGATTTTACAACTAAATCATAATATTAGGATTTTTCTTCAGAAAGTTTATCAAGAGATGAAATGAGCTTTTCGCAGGGTGATTCTACTCACATCCATTTTTTTTGCCACACACACCTAACTTTCAGAAAAAAAATTTACCCAAACTTCCAAAAATACCCCACATCAACGTTAAACTTTTCTTCCTTATCTCCACTTCATCTCACTCATACACACCATTCACCTCCCTCTTCTTCACTCATTACTCATCTCATCTTTCTCTTCATATTATTAATTCTTCTTCTTTGGGTTTGTGCTTAAATATTTATTATGTGATTAGTAGTATTACCGAATTTACCTTCACCCTAGGATCCTTCCTTTGTTGTCACCATAAGTAACATATCCTTTCTATTTTGTTGTGAGCTCAATGAAATAGTCCTTATCATCTGTCATATGTCTTGAGCAACCGCTATCCAAATACCATCTACGCTCCTTTGCTCTAAGACACACCTACATGCACAAAAATTACTTGACGGTTTTAGGTACCCAAGTGATCTTTGGTCTCTTTGTGTTAGCTGAGGGATTTTGTCCCTTTTGGATCCATTCAAATAAGCCATTTGGTACCCTATACTTTTGGTTTATGCAAATATTTGATGTATGGCCAAAAACACCACAATAAAAGCAAGTTGGTCCTTTTGAAAAATTCATTTTTGAGAAATCACCAACCTTTTTGTAAAATTTCTTTTTCTTTGTAGTGTAACCCAAACCGGTTTTATTTGAATTGTTCCTTTGATTAGAAAGCAAATTGTGCAAGCGCTTATCACCTCTTGTGAAGGATGCAAGTCTATTTTTCAAATTTAAAACTTCATTTTCAAGAAATTTGCATTTATCACAAGTTGGGACAACAATGACATGAGAATTACAATAGCATGTAGAATTAGCATAAATGAGATTCAAAGTCTCATTTTTGGAGTTTTAATTCATCTATAAAGTTTTGCATTTCAACAAGGCAATTAGGATTATTTTTCTGGCCCTCAACACTTTTGATAAACACTTTGCCTTAGTTGCTCATTTTGATCCTAATGAAATATTATTTTCCTTGGTACCCTTTCATAATGTTACATATTTTTGGTACCCTTTGGATTGTGAATGATGCAATTGAGAGAGTAGTTCTTTGGATGAGATGTTAGAGTGTTGTTATTGAGCTTAAAGCATGTAATGCATTCTCTTTATCTCTCTTTTAAAAAAATAAATAATTGAGTGTCAGGTACCCCTTTGAGAGCAGGTAATTGGTTACTGGGGAAATACTTGATATGTGAAAAGAATAATAGAGGAAGAGAATAAAGAGAATGAGAAGATAAAAAGAATGAAGGATGAATGATTTTTGGAGTTGATATGTAATGACAATGATTGTATGCTCCATTCATATTTTCAAAGGGATATTGTGTTTATAATTACATTGTTTAAGTACTTTGCGTGATCATTTGTTTCTTATATCTCACCTTTTGTCTTTAGCCATGACCTCATTACAACCTAATTAAGACCTTTTAATTCTTGCATGCATTCAGTAATTTCAGTGGAGATTTTGGTCTATGGTCAAGCTTGTGGTAATTCGCTTTCATTGATGAACTTGAGTGAAATGTATTTACCCTCTTATACACATTGAGAGATAGTGAGTGGAGTGACCCCTTTAGTGATGAGCAAGGTTATAATAAGTTTAAGATTCTAATTGGGTGAACTTTTGATTATTTCATGATGGATTGTGGATGTTAGTTTGAGAGAATTACATGTTATGTCACTTGATAAAATTTGTTTTGAGGAAGTTGTGTTTTGTGTATGTCATTATTGGATTGTGAGTTTTGTTGCATGGTTGATGAGTTAGTTTGCATTCATATAGGATTCATTCATTGCATTACATGTTTTTCTTGAGGACAAACAAAGATTCAAGCTTGGGGAAATTTGATGTGTGCGTAACATACATATTATTTCCCTATTAGTTTGTATTTATTTTAATACATAATCATGCATTTTATTATAATTTAGCATGCATTTAGGTCATATTTCACTTGGAAAGGATTTCTTGTGTTTTTGATGTGCAGATAATTATTTTGAGGCTTGGAGATTGGAAAATAAAGGAATTTATCAAAGAAGATATGCTAGGAAATTTTGGGAGCAAAATAAAAGAAAAACATAGAGAAAGAGTCATGTGAGATGAAACATGTAACATCCCGAATTTTAATTCCAAGAGTAATTAGAATAATAATAAGATTTGGAAATAATAATTATGCTAAAGAGGATTTAAGGTGATGGATTAGGATTTCTTTGAGTGTCATAAAGGAGTTAAGAAGCATTGGCATCGGAAAGGAAATTTAAAGAAGACCAAACGAGGGTTAAAAATGAAGTTTTAGGTGCTAGAAACACCCTATGTTAGGAAATTAGAAATAAAAGATTTACCACTCCAAACGTAAATTCCACTGTTGGATATGAAGATTTGTGTGTGGAGAAGCTTGCTCTCAAATTTGAGCAAGATCCGACAGTTAACGAAGAAGTTACGACGATTGGAAAGCAAGAAGAAAATAAAAGGAAAATAGAAAAAAAAAGCAAAACAGCAGTGACTAATCGATTAGCTTCGCCCGTGAAAAACCAGAAAAAAATAAAAGGGAATCAATCCCCACTTCATCATAAAACACGTTTCTCTCTCCTTGGGGCTCGAACTTCTTCCCTTTCTCTCTCTAAATTCCACCCAAAAACATCAAATAGATTCATCATCAACCACTAAAAATTACATTCTATCGCCCATGAACACTTAATCTCTCATCCATCTCTCCTATTTCCCCTCACACACTCAAAACCCCAATTTCCCTCTCCTCCCTTGAAGCTTCAAGAACATGCACCATGGAAGATCACAATCTCTAGGTAAGTTGATGCAAGTTTCCTTTCTTTCTCCTTTGATTTGCACGAAAATCATCATCATCTTTAACCATTGTCACATTTATTGTGTTATGGTGGATTAGGGTTCACTCTCTCTCTCTCTCTCTCCTCCATAGCCATTGAAGCTTTCTCTCTCTACACCAAGAATTGGAGAATCAAGCTCTCTTCCTCCCTCTCACCACACATTGGTGGCTATTTGGTTGAGATTCTAAAAGGGGGATCTAAAGGGTTAGGGTTTGGCACTCCTTCCTCTCTCCCCAAGGTTAAGGTAAGAAGGTAACCTTACCTTTATTTATGACCTAATTTCTATGTTGTTTATAGTGGTGGCTAAGAGTAGAAAAGATTAGTTAGGATAATAAACAATAAGGTAGTTTATGTAGACATAAATACAGCTTAAGAATGAGGGAAATGAACCCACTAGGTGAATTTATGTGTAGGTAGAAAATGTTAATGAAAAGTCAAGTAAGAAAATAAAGAAAATGAGACCACTAGAGTGTTTATGATTATATGTGTACATGGATTGTGTGATTGTGCTTCAAATGTTGTGCATGTATGTGAATGAATGTTGAAATCACTTAGAGCTAGGGGGATAACCTTGAGTAGTAAAGTAAATTATAATAAGTAATGAATAATAGAAAGTGTTTGGGTGAATGTGATGAATGCATGAGAAATTGATAATGGTAGTTAAACAAGAACCAGAGCGAAGTAATTAATTAAGAAGATAAAAGAAAACGTGAAAATTTATATTGGGTAAATGATTTTGAATGTGTGTGTGTGTGTTATGAATGTTGGATTTGGATTTGTTTGTTAATTATTAAGTGATAACAAGAAAATGATAATAGGTTACTAATGAAAGTAAATAGAGAAGAGAATAATTAAGGGAAACTAAAGAAAAGGAAAGATAAGAAAGAAAGAAAGAAAGAGAACTAAGAATTAAAAATGAGAAAAAGAGCTAAGAAAGCAAAGAAAGAAAAGGTAATAAAAGACTAAAGTATTTGATATGCGAATGTCATGCCATGTAAGTACGCCCTGGTGGAGTGTATTGGGTGCGTAAGCCACACGATTTAGTGGTGTGCGTCGTGGTAAGACGCCCCGATGTGAGAGCGCAGTAGTGGGTTCGCAGTACCAAACACTTTTTGTAAACGCCAGGCCAAGTAAGTACGCTCTGATGGGGTGCATTGGTTGCGTAAACCGCACGATTTAATGGCATGTGCAGCGGTAAGATGCCCCGGTGTGGGAGCGCAGTGGTGGGTTCACAAAACCGTTAAAGAAAGAAAATATTTAATAAGAAAGGAAAGAAAGAGACATAATGAGTAAAGAAAGAAAAGACTTAAAGATAAAGGGAAGAATAATATCGGCAGACGGTTCGAGTGACTCTGTCGCAGCGCAACCTGGATGGTCCTAGTGACTCTGAGGATAACCAAGCACAACCCTGACGGTCCTAATGACTCAGGGAATAACTAAAACAACCCGGACAGTCCGAGCGACTCTGGAAATGACTAAATTCAACTCTGACGATCCTAGTGACTCAGGGAAGAATTAAAATATAACCCTGACGGTCCTAGTGACTCAGGGGATAATTAAGGAAAAATACAACCCTGATGGTCCGAGTGACTCAGGGGATAACGGAGAAAACCACAACCCAGACGGTCCTAGTGACTCTGGGGAGAATAAATGAAAAGTGAAAGAATGATGAAGAATAAATGAAAAATGAAAGAATGACAAGAATGATTGATAAGGTGAAAGAATAAAAAGAAATGTAAGAATAAGAGAAAAGGAATGAGAATCAAATACAGGAATTTAAATAAGAAAAACTAAGCATAAACATAGCAAAGTAAGAGTTAAAAGAGAAGTAAACATGATTGAATGTATGAAATGTCTATGTTTATTGTGTGTTAATTCAAATGTTAGGCTTGGTTATACCTATGACTTCTTAGAAGTTATTTCCTAAGTTCTGGTAATGCTACCATTCTTGCTATTTTTATTTCAGGTACAGAAGGAGCTTACACGAGTTATGGCTGAGCAGGGGTACACTCCACGATGTGGACTGTAATTAGTTAGCTGGGTGACCATGTATTGGTCCGTGGTTTTATTTTGAGAATTATGTTGTATATAATTATTTTATCTTTTGGAAGCTAAATAACTCCAAGAACTGGTTCATATTTTTGGAAATATGATGTACTGAATGAACTATAATATATATTTTGGCCCTGTTGGCCTACTGTTGGTTATATGAAAGTTTTTATACAGGCTCACAGGGAAAACTAGTATTTTGGGAATGTCCCTAAAACAGAGGGAACTCCGTCCGATTTTACGAAGATTTTCATAAGTAATATAATTGATTAAGAGTTTTAAAAAGAAATTTTCAAGTCACTAAATCAAATCGGGGTAATTAGAGTATTAATTAAGGTAAAGTGTTATAATTTGGTATCAGAGCAGGTTTTGATTTTTGTTCCTGGTTTAATAACGTTGAAAGTTGTCTTCATCAAAACTCCTCAAGATATAGCATACACCTTATGCTTTACAATCTTTTCCATCTCCAGTCATCTTCTCTGATGGGTTTTCCGGGCAACACCTTTTTTTCCAGCCTTGAAGATCTACTTTTTTTTTATTCGCTAACAAATGTTAAGATGAGACCGCCAATTCTCCACTAAAGGATATAAACGATCCGGTCGAAGACCGCGAGACCAGTTGAATTGAACCAAATCAGATCGAAAAATGCAATTCGGTCTGGTCTCATGGTCCGGTCCGATTTCAAAATTTTTAAATCGTTGTTATATGGTTCGGTCTACGGTTTCACTATTTTTGAGACCGTTGAGACCAGACCGAACCGGTTAGTTAAAACACTTACTCAGTGACTAGTCACTTACTTAGTCACTAGTTAAAACACTTACCGTAGTATGTTGATTGTTGGCCAAGTAATTTTTTTATGTTGGGTAATATATATGCTGAGTAGTTTGTATATTATAGTATATTGGGTACTATACACCGGTAGCGTAGTGTGTTGAGATAGAGAGATTAATGCCAAATTTTTTTAATTTTTTTTATTGCAAAGTAATTATGGTCTAAATAGATCGGACCGGACCATTTATGAAAGGTCTGGTTCTATCCGATCTTTGTACATAAAAAATGTTTAGACCGAACAAGACCGAACCATGTAAATTTAATTGGTCCGATCTGTAATATCCCTCAAAGACCGAATCGGACCGGACCGTTACACCCCTACTCTCCACCATTCTTTACCGCGTCCATAAGGTGGTGTGATGAGATTTGTAGGGATAGAAATAAAAGATATTGGCCGGAAAAAATGGAGTTTCGTTGGATAAGATGATCAGAGATGAAAAATTTGACAAAAGGACCAACTGTGCTAACGGAAGTAAACTTAAGGGACCATTTTCAAACAAAATAACTCAAGGGATCACTTTGAAACAAATAAATAACTTAAGGAACCAAAAAAACAGTTTTGCCAAAATAAAACGACCTTCATACAAGGAAGAGCCATTCAAAAGCAATTTTAATAAAATATGTCCAGCATTTAAGAAAAGTAGCGTGTATAACAATATAATGATCTCCAATTTTTTAGAAAGAACTTCGTGAGTATCGATTGATTTAGTTCATAAAATTTTTGAAATTTTAAATTCGTTTATGAGATAAAAAAAAGTGAGTCACGTTAGTCCCTTAGATTAATGACTACCAATGGTTTTTAACGTGGATTAACATCATTTTGACAAAATAAATTAATAAATAAACAAATACGGTTGACTAGCACTCAAATTAGTCTCGAGATTGTGAACTATTACTCAAGTTAATTTGTTTCTGAATTTGTGGACCGCAAACGGCATAGACTAACGTGCTCACATCATTTTGCTATCTATGAGTATAATTGGAATTTCGATAATCTCATAGATTAATTTGATGATATTCACAAAATTAGGAACCAATATGAGATATTATTATTGGGCTTATTTAAGGTTTTGGTCCCTGAAAGTTGACCGAGTTTTGGTTTTAGTCCCTATCTTTTTATTTGATCGGTCTTAATCCTTAAAAGTTTAAATTTTTGGTTTCGGTCCCTGCCGTTAGGGATCCAACGTTAATTGATGACGTGACTAACGGAGGGCCACATCAGCATGCATGTGTCTTTTCGAACCAAAATCATTATTATGCAGATACATGATATGCTGTTGTGCCAATCCGTTAGTCATGTCAATCATTAACGGTATTTTCAAACGATGGCAAGGACCAAAACAAATTTATTTTAAACTTTTAAAGACCTTGACCGGTAAAAAAAAATATAAGGACTAAAACCAAAATTCAATCAACTTTCAAGAACCTTTTACTTTAAATAAAAAGACACATGACATGTTGACATGACACCACGTCATCAATTAACGGTGGATCCCTGACGGCAGGGACCAAAATAAAAAAAAATTAAACTTTTAAGGATTAAAACCGGTCAAATAAAAAGATAGGGACTAAAACCAAAACTCGGTCAACTTTTGGGGATAAAAACTTAAATAAGCCTTCTTCTTCTTATTATTACTAGCGTGCCGACAGACACTCCCGTGTCTGTCGTCCCGCATTCCTATTGTCGTGTTTTTGTAGTAAAGAGTTGTTTATAGTATAATGATATATCGAAAAATCGGTTTTTATTAATGTTATTTATATGTTAAAGATGCTTACTATTGTGTAAATTGAATTTAATTACTGTATGCATTCTTGTTTTATAGGACTTTTGCACACTGCATTTTTTTTCCCTAATCACACTCAATATAATTTTAGTTTTTTTTTTTTAAATATACTTTACACCGGTTAAGACTTGAAAATAAAGGTTTGAAAAGAAAGCATGTACCGGATCGTGAATGAAACACTTGATGTTGTTGCATGGTTAACCTACTTTCAGAATTATACCTATATTTATAATTGAGTTGAGTTGTTTTTCCTCTGTATTGATAAATTTATTTTTATCGTTTATTGTATAGATCAAACAAATATATCATTATTTTTTTTAATGTCTTGTATTGAAATACCTAAGAGATGAGGTTAAAAAAACCAATTATAAGCACAAAAATTATGATTATCTTATCAAAACTTATACTTTCTAGATTCTTATCTCAACCCAAAGAGATAAGGTTAAAAAAAAAAACTAATTATAACCACTAAAGTTATCGTTATTTTCTTTTTTTTTTAACAATATTTACCAATTAAACTTCTCATGTTTATATAAGGGATGATGTTAAAAAAACCAAATATAATTACCAAAGTTATGGTTATTTTGTTCCTAAAAACTATATTATCTTTATTTTTTTTACATATTCTTTTGAAAACAAATTTATCCTGATTTTTTTTATGAAATTTATGATTATCTTATGTTTTTATAACAACCATGTAATTATTTTTTGATATAGTTTGTTATTAGAACAACAATATCATTATTTTTTTTATATATATTTTTTTAGAACAACTTTATCAATATTTTTTATACGTTTTTTTTTGTAAGTATGCAATTTTGCACAACATAAAGACCCCTACAAATTAAATTAAAATAAAAAGAATGTTCGATCCCCCGCAACAACGTTGGGAGAGGAATAAAACCTTAACCCCGGGATCCTCTCGAACTGGATTAGTCGGCCCAGTGGGCCGGATACCAGGGTGCAAACCAAAAATAAAAAGAATGTTTTATACATTAGATAATGAGCAAAATAAGATAAGGGATTGCAATGAAAAAGAAGAAGAACAGCAAAGAAGAAGAACAACATATATCAACCTTAAATATTAAGGTAATAAATAAAAATTCCAATAACTTCTTCTTCTCTCTCTGACTTCAGTTTCCTCACTGCAAAACAAAACAAAACACTGTAGCCTCCTTTCAAGGGCGGAAAATTTTCTTTCATTATTTTTTTTATTTATAAAATATAACAACTTCTGAAAGGCACACCCTTTTATTGTTGCTCTAATATTGTTCTTTGAGTTTCTTTTTTGCATTTATAGCCTTAAAAAAATATACCTTAACCTGCAAAAAAAATAATAATACAAAAAAGTTTATCAAAAACAAAAAAAAAATAGGTGGAAAAAAAATTATTTCCCCGAAAAAAATTTATCTTATGTTTACATTTACTCTTGGTAAGATCAGTTTCAAAAATTAAACAGAAAAAAAGCAGAGAATGATGAAAAGAAGAAGTAGAGCAGAATGCAAAGAATGCATGATGGATCAAATGAGAGAAGGAGAAAAATGAAACACAATGTCTAAAACGTTAATGTTTACATTTACGTTTGGTAAGATCAATTTCAAAATTTAAACAGAAAAAAGAGGATGATGAAAAGAAGAAGTAGAGCAGAGAATGATGGATCAAATGAGAGAAGGTGAAAAATGAAACACACCCATGATGTCTAAAACGTTAAAGCACACGTAATATCAAAGGACATAGAAGCATGCTACATATTTTAATTGTTGTTAGTATGTACGGAACACAAAAAAAAACAAAGTAGTAAAAAATGAAAAGAAAGAGAGGATAAGCATGTCATGGGATTGTGTTGGAGAGAGCGAGGGAGATATAGACAAACTATATGTACTCAGCGATGATCTTATCGGTGGATGAGATATCAAGATTGATGAGATCCGAGAGCACAGACATGATTCAGAACTCAGAAGGAACACTTTTTCTCTCTTCTCTCTTCTCTGCTCTTTTTTGTGTTTAATTTTTGAAACTGCTCTTGGTAGTTTTATAATCATGCAGGACAGTTACTAGTATGATAAGGGTATTTAGGGCATATAACAAAATTACTTACATTTTAACTGTTTTTTAGTTGATTTAGTTAAAAAGTGTGTTTTCTTTATATAATAGTATAGATTATTTTTTTTAAGGGAAAATTCTTATTATTATTATTATTATTATTATTATTATTATTTCCAATAATGAAATGAAGAAATGAAACCATTTTATTTGTCTCGGCTCTTTCTCTTCCGTCAGCCCCATGCCATTCTCAGCCTATTTAGGTGCTTGTTCCGTTGGGTGCTTGCTCGGCAATAAATGAAACAACTCATCCATTTCGTGTCTACAACCTCTATCAACCTCACCAGGTTTCACACTTCTTGATTTTCTTTTTCATTTACCATATTCCAAATTTAAATAAATTTATTATTGTCTCCGATATTCAACTCAGTATTTAGTAAATACTAGAACCTGGACAACTGAGCAACAGTGGTTGGTGTGGGGTTGTGTCACTTAAAGTAGTGATTGGGGTTTGAAGTTTGAACCCACTTTTGCAAATGTAAAAAATTTCAGTTAGGAAGATCATCCCGAATGAGTCACACCATACCGAAAGGATTAATCTCGATAAATGCATCACCTAGGAAGCAAAAAAAACCTGGAAGAAATAAAATGTATGCCTATCATAACAATAAAAATAAATTTGTTATACATATGTTATATACATATATTTTAATGGGTTTGCTATACATTGTCCGCTAAAGGAATTTAAAAATTTTTAGTCAACATTGAAAAACTGCACATTTGATTCATAATATTTGAAATGCATCATTTCATAGGCTAAATTTACATTTAATTTATGAATAATGTTTGCCTATGTAAAAAGGTGAAAGAAATTGAGATATGAAAGAAGAGTTAAACTGATAGGGTTTGTTGCCAGAATACAAATGCTGCATTACGCTTATTGGAATACGTAAGTGGAATTTCAATTTATGTGTAGCTGAACTGACTGAGAATGTTGTAGTTTTGTAGTGGTCCAGAAGCATTTGAATACCAAAACATTGGTTTGTCCCATTGTGAAAGCCATGGGATCTAAAAGGCCCTTTTCAAATTCATCAGAGTCCATGTCAGTTATAGAGGACAAGAAAGATATGAAGTTTAAAGGGTTGGAAGCAAGCCCTGGTTCCAAGAACCTTCTTGTGAAGGTCTAATTGATGTTTCAGTTTTATTGTTGTTCTGATTAAGGACTGTAATCTTCTTTTCCCATTTTTAATTTTTATTATTGTCTTGGTTATTCACTATAGGCTGATTTTGCAGGAAAATAATGTTAATAGCTATTGTATTGATATTGAGAGATTAAGAAATGACCCGAAGCTAATAGACAAAATGACAGTTGAGGAACTACGGAGAACACTCAGGTAAGAAGATATGTTTTTTCTTGCCATGTTGCTGCTGTTTTAGTTCTTCAATGGTGTAACAATATTGCTTGAATTATATAGTAATGGTTTTGAATTTTCAGGAGTATTAGGGTCCCTGCCAAAGGTCGTAAAGATGCCCTTTTGTCTGCCTTGAGGAGTTTCTTGGACAATAACATTTGTGGTAATGCCATATAGTTAGCATTATTTGAATTTTTAGTGTTTCTGGAGAAAGGGAGGAAGTGAAGAACTTATTTTTCGAAGTCAATAATTGTTCCCAAACAATTTCTTCTTTTACCCCTTCACCTTTGTGTCTCTCTTTAAAAACTAGCTGCATAATTCCAGTAGTTATATCTTAGAAGGTCTCTTCACGTGCAGAGCAAGATGCTCAAGAAATAGATGACCAAGGGATATTCATTTCTTCTGAAAATACTTGTATAGAAGTGAAGGCTAAAAAGGTATCAGATGAAGACCCTGTTGATGATGATAATGCTTCTCCAGATATATATGCATGTGAACAGGGAAAGCGTAAGTTAAAACAATCAGGATCTGAGGGCAAAACTGTCAAAGTGACAGCGAAGAAGCAGCTGTCTGTGAAATCAGACAAGGTTCCAGGTGTGCTGTATAATATGTAAAACTGTAAACTTTCCTTGTCTTGATGTTTAGTTTGTAACTCAATTTTCTACACTGGATTTTTTTTTTATTTGTCAATATTATGTTCAAAATTGACTCATTCGGATAGGGATCAATCTTAAATGGGAGTTTGTTGCCAGATTTAAAGCCTTCCAGGGGGAAGAGAAAAGTATTAACAGGTACTGTGACTGTTGTTTCACAATCAGATGAGATCAGCACAACTACTATTCAAACTGAACCTTGGACTGTTCTTGCCCACAAAAAGCCTCAAAAAGGCTGGATTGCTTATAATCCTAGAACTATGAGACCCCCACCTCTTGCTCGGGATACAAAATTTGTCAAGCTTTTATCTTGGAATGTAAATGGATTGAGAGCATTGCTAAAATTTGAAGGATTCTCAGCACTTCAACTTGCCCAGAGGGAAGACTTCGATGTATTGTGCTTGCAAGAGACTAAACTGCAGGTAGAATATTGGTGCTGCTTTTTTTTTTTTTTAAACTTCGTATCCTCCCACTCTATTACCAGGGTAGAAGACTACATCCCTTAGACATAATCAGGCTTGCCTTCCCTATTAGTGTTCTCACCAAGAATTGAACCTTGGTTCTCCCCTATTGCCGTAGACCCTTGTTGGTATATTGGTGCTGCTTTTATGCCTTTAAGATTTATATTTTGAAGCAGTCCTCAGTTTCAGTTATGTTAGGCTTGTGCACAAAAAAATGTTTCGGTTTTCTTTCCTTTTCCTATATTTGCTGGTTGATAAGTGCATCTTGCATTATTTGTAGTTAAATTATGTTAATTCCGATAGTTGCTGAAGATTGACACTATGAATTAACTGATTTCAGTAGTTTTTGTTTATTAGTCTTGTTAATTTTGCTTTTTATAAAGATACTTTCTTCAAGTGAATAAGCATGGTAGATAACTTCGATAAAAGAAAAAAGAAGGGTGGAGAAAAACCTAAACCGAATCTTTTATAAGTTATGGAACTATATGCTTCTGTATTTTTTTTCTTTCTTAAATGATATTGCTTTTGTATTCCTGAATACTTTAGTATTCGAGTTATTTTGCTTTTGCAAAAAGTCAATGTAAGATTCGTAGTTTGGAAGTTTTCTGATTGTAATAAAGGAAAAACATTGTGCTATTTTGTAAAACAGTACAACAACAACAACAACAGCTAAGCCTTTGTCCCACTGGGTGGGGTCGGCTACATGGATCAAACGACGCCATAAAGGCCTATCATAAATCATATCTTTTGATAAGGCATTGATTGTCATATCCTTCTTAATTGTTTCACCTATAGTTTTTCTAGGTCTTCCTCTTCCTCTAGCCCTTATAGTATCCTCCGTTTGGTCTACCCTCCTAACCGGGGCTTCCACTGGTCTCCTCCACACATGCCCAAACCACCGAAGACGAGATTCAACCATCTTTTCGACAATAGGGGCCACCCCAACTTTTTCTCGAATATACTCATTTCTAATCTGATCTTGTCTGGTGTGCCCACTCATCCACCTCAGCATCCTCATCTCAGCTACATGAAGTTTATTCTCTTGTGTGCCCTTTGCCGCCCAACACTCCGTCCCATATAGCATCGCCGGTCTTACAGCAGTGCGATAGAATTTTCCTTTGAGTTTAAGTGGTACCTTCTTATCACATAACACTCCTGAGGGCTGAGGCACTCCTCCATTTCATCCACCCTGCTATTTTGTAAAACAGTAACACAAAAATTTCAGATTTAACAAATCATTATAGATTGTTCATGTTCTTTTTATTCTCAATCTTGTTCGCCAATGTCTTCACTAGTATATGGAAGCAGATTTAGATATAGATTTGATGGGGTGACGACGAATGATAAGCTAGACATTGATTGCAACAAGAAGGGTAGCTGCTCTCAAATAAGTATAATCCCCCAAATTAATCGGCAAATTATGAAATGGAATATGCATTTTCAACAGTTCATCCCTGTTTCCTTTCAATGAACTGAAGTTCTTCACGGAACCACTAGAGAAGTGGCTGAAAAGGGCTGATGTTTTGAGGTGGTTCTTAGTCCATGAGCATTCTTTACCTATTTGTCTATAGCAGAAGAAACTTGAGGGTATTTTATACCATGTAAAAATTCTGCCATAAAATTTATTAGAATTTTGAAATAGTCTAAAGTTTCTGATGATAATGATAGCAGCAAAGAATGTTTATTTGCAGAAGGGCTGATTTTTATATGCCTTTTAAAATCAATCAACCTGTATGAAGATATTCATATGACAATTTATGGTGCTCATTTTCTCTTCTATTAATGACTACTCTTATTTTGCTAACAGGAGAAGGATATTGAGGAAATCAAATCTCGTCTAATGAATGGCTATGATAACAGTTTTTGGACATGTAGTGTTTCTAAGCTTGGTTATTCTGGAACAGCAATAATCTCAAGGGTACGTTGACCATGTTCTTCCTGCCTCTTCATACATGACAGAAACTTCTTTGCACATGAGGTTTAAATGTTTAAAATACTAGTTGCTTTCATTAATCTTAATTGTTTGGTACCCTGTTTCTTAATCACTTAACTTCTGGAAGGTATCACAATCAGATACTAACAATTTGCATTCTCATTTACAAACTGCAAGAATGGTATTCACATTAAGTTCTCTTTCTAACTTTGATTTTACATGGAATTCTGGTAGATAAAGCCACTTTCAGTTAGATATGGCCTAGGCTTATCTGATCATGATAGTGAGGGGAGACTATTGACCGCAGAATTTCATACATTTTATTTGATATGTGGATACATCCCTAATTCCGGAGATGGCTTGAAAAGACTGGTACATGTTTTAAATTACTTTCTTTTTATAATTCCAAATTAATTAAATTTTCTCCATTTCAATCTAAGAATAGTATCCTCATCCAGCTAATCTTTCTGTATGTGAATCTAGTCTTACAGGGTGACTCAATGGGATCCATCTCTCAGCAATTATTTGAAAGTAATTATTTGGTCATTGTTGTTCTTTATCTATTTCTCCAGTCATTCCATTTTATTTCCTTGTCTTGTCGGAATACACCATCTCTCTTCCTTTCATGGATATTTATATCAAATTTGGCTTATCACATTCCCCAGATAGACATAATTTTTCTTCATGTTTGCATGTGCTAGCCAAATCCTGTAATGTTAATAATGTTAAATTAAACTCCTTGCAAAATGATTTATGTTGGGTGTCTGGAGCATGATTACCTGTTTTTCAACTAAAATATGGTCGGTATAGTTTCTCTTGTTGACTTGTTAGTTCTCAGTGATCTTAGAGTAACAAATTCTTATACCTGTAATTCTACATTTGAAAAACTAAGTAACCATGTTCTATATGTTCAACATGCACCGTGTTAAGATGACGTTTGGAATGCATCACTTATTTTTACAAAACAAGGGCATTATGATTCTATGTGCTGTACTTGCTTTTTCTCTCTTTTTTTCACTATCCTTTTTGGGTAAATGTTATTTTATTATAAAAAATATTAACATGTTCTTAAAAGTTTTACTTATTATGTGTCTATATTAGGATTCATAATTCCTTTTTTGTTGGTTACAGGAGCTCGAAAAGTCAAAACCTGTAATTTTGACTGGAGATCTGAACTGTGCTCATGAAGAGATAGACATATATAACCCTGCTGTAAGTGGTTCAGAGCCTTAACCTATTCAAGATGTTTGAAACTTCCCCTGATGACTGTGGATTTCATCTCCATTAAATTTGGTAGCCTCATGTGATAACTGGTATCCAAAGTCTGGTATCATTTTGACAAGTGAGAGTGAGACATACAAGATACAATAGTCCAAACCTATCTATTAGTAGTGAGTGGAAATGCTGTTGGTTTAACTCAAATTGCTTGGCTACAAGTAACCCACGTTGAGACCTACCCATGTATCTTTCGTAACATTCTTGATCTGGTGAGATAAAAACTTCAAGTAACAATATCGAGAACTATGGCAGAACCATGCTTGGTCATACTCGTGATGGGGCATTCTATGGAAATGACATCTCCTAAAAGTATCCTGGAGATGCTGAAGGACTGATGAGGACATCAACCATTGGACAATGTACTAATTGAAGTGCCACAAGTGCTACGAGAATTACAACAGGGCAGTAGGCTGTTAGCCGACTTTGAGTTTCATGGGCATTACCACCTCTGGCCAATTTGAGCTTTTATTAACTTGTTTACCCCTTATACTTGATAAAATGTGTTGAAAAGAAAAGATGGAATTTATATCAATAATCTGTCTGTTAATATTATGATAATTAATCAAATAGTATTGGTTGCCAGAACACAAATTCAGTTGATTTTAACCTATTCTGATAGTTTATATATGATATATCCACAGGGTAACAAAAGAAGTGCTGGGTTTACAGATGAAGAGAGGAAATCGTTTGCGACAAACTTCTTATCAAGAGGATTTGTAGATACCTTTAGAAGTCAACATCCTGGTGTTGTTGGATATACTTATTGGGGTTATCGACATGGTGGGCGCAAGACTAATAAAGGTATCTCTAGCATACTCCTAAAGTTCACTTAATCTTACTATCTCTTACCTGATCGTGTATTTATGTTTATAAGTTGAAGATGGCAAGAACATGTACTCATGTTCTTGTGTCACTTCTCCATTGACTTCTCTCCTCACCCTCATGCTTACATTCTGCAATTTGTATGCTCCTTCAGCATGAGAGCCTTTTACACACTTTTAGGGTCTACTTTAGAAAATTGCAATCCTAAATAAATGCGAACCTTAGGTCCATGTTTATGATTCTTTTTTTCGAATGAAAACATGATGTGTGCTATTACATGTTATGTTTTTATTGGAAACCAGCTCCTCAAGTACACAAAGAAGTATACCTGTGTTTTGACAGCATAGGATTTCAGTTTTCAAATTCTGTTCTAGGCAATAGGTTCATTCCTTATGATATTGGCATTCTTCCATCCTTTTCCATTTCCCTGTCTTTTTTGTTTCTCTTAAAATCCAAGAGCCTACCCTCACCTCATGTTTATACCGAATTTACCTGAGCCAAAAAATGTTAAGATTTTCTTTTTGTAATTTACAAGATGTATAGCGAAACTTGTGAGGACGTACATAAATGATACATGCACTCATGTATTTCATTCAATAAGTAGTGAATCAGTAAATATCGTAATTGTTGTCATTGGTACTTTGGATTGATTGCCTTTCAGATAAACTTTATTCATTCGTCTCTTAATCTTTTTTTTTTTTCAAAATTTTAAACAGGGTGGCGTCTCGACTATTTCCTTGTCTCAGAATCCATAGCTGAAAAAGTTCATGATTCATACATTCTACCTGATGTTACCGGTAGTGATCATTGTCCTATTGGCCTCGTTGTCAAGCTTTAGTTCTGCAATTTAAACAGTAAGTCTAAGCTTGTGATAGGCAATGTTTTCTTGAATTTGTAAATTATGGGCAAACCTAGCTACTTCAGACAAGGATTTTTGCCATGTCTTTTATTGTCTGGTTTGCTCCATCTTGGAAAAATCTGCAATCGTTTGGAATGCTATTGCAACTACTCTCAAATTTTACGACTTGTGCGTAATATTGGCCAAAGCGTAACCAGTTCAATATTTGTTTCATTACCATACCAAATTTCCTATTAAAAATTAGTGTTTCCAAGTACTTGTTTTATCTCTACATAAATTATTTTGACATGCCAAATCTAACCTTTGCTTGAAATGACTGAAAATGAATGAAGTGAAAGAGAGCAACAGAAAAGGAAATGAGAGAGAGCAACAGACAAGAAGAGAGAAACCGTTAAAATGTAATGTATATTAGCTGAGATGAAATGAATACAATGGAGTCTATTTATAGTAAGAACCCCTTAACTGACATACAAAAATATCTAGATAGGAAATTACAATAAAGGGTATGGAAAGACTTAGGAAATACAATAAAGCCTAACTATCTATGACTAAGACAAACTAAAGAGGCAATGAAAGAATACTCTATTACTCTCCCTTAATCCTAACTCGTGTTCAGTGATCAGTAAGAAGAAACACTTTATTACTCTCCCTTAAACGGAGCTAGAGCAAGAAAGAACTTGGGAGAGTAAGAACTAAGAAGTGACTGCAAATCTTTGACAGTGAGCCTGTATTTCAAGTCTTCAAATCGTGTGACAGGAAGGGCTTTTGTGAGAACATCTGCTATTTGATCAATAGCAGGAATATGCTGAACAGAGAGCTGCTGATTTATGACCTTTTCTTTGGCAAAAAAAGATGTCCAGCTCCTGTTTACGGGAAAAAATGACAAGTTTTCGACAAAACTAAGTCTTTCTAAAGATGTGTTTGAGGTAGTGAGTTCGGACAAGTTACGTGGTAATCTTGTTCTTTTTCAAGCGGTGGAAATTGGTAAAGGGACAATGCGAAGAAAAGTAAAGGACTTTGAAATTTAATTGCAAGAAAGTAAATGTGATAAGAAATTAAAGGCTGAAATTTAAAGGAAAAAAGAAATTGCATTGAATTAAAAGTAGAAGGTCACAAGGTGTTCTCCGTCAATTTGATTTGGTGAAATGTGTAGGAGCAACCAAGTGCCAACCCATAATACCTCAAAAATCCTAATATTTATAGACAAATAAAAATAACCACTAAATAACTACCCTATTAATACATGTTTTATTTAAAAATAAAAACTAATATTAATTAATAACTACATGTAACTTCCTAGACTACTAGTAGTAACTTCCATGCAGCCTCGTGCAAGTAAGTGCTTGTAACTTCCAAGTGCTCGTAACTTCCAAGTGCTCCATGTAAAGTAACTGCCAGCTTTGTGTGCGGCAGATTTATGCTTCGACACTTGCTTCATGTGATGCTTTAGCACTTTGACTTTATTTGACACTTAATTCTTATCTTAAGTTGATTCGACATGCCGCTTCCAATCCCTATTAAAAGGTAGTCGAAGTGCTCATCTTGGCACATGATGAACATGCTACGTATACTTGTTTTGTCGAAGTACTCTAGGCATGTCGAAGTACTCTTGTGCATGCATGCCTAATATTTATGTCTAACTGCTGCAAGCAATCAAATGGCCTTTCTCATGCATATTATCTTAACTTCCTTAGTGCCCCACTTAATTTGTCTAAGCATAACATTAGTTGCCTTTATCATGTGTCAAAAGCTTCTGATATAGCCAAACTCTATTCTTTTTGTCGAAATACCATGCATGCTTTTTGTCGAAGAAGTGCTCTGATCTCCATTTGAAGCCCAACTCAGTTAAAGAACTTTGCATCATAGAGCCCATACGCATATGCTTAAGGTTGTCGACACACTTAACATGGCCAAATTTTTGGTTCTTTTGTCCAAGAGTAACAATACTAAGGCCATCTTGCAATTATATAATTTTGGCATAAATCAAAATTATTCCAGTACTAACAGCTCCATATGCTTAGTTCCATTATGTAGCACAGGATTATGAGAAAGCATAACAGTGCTTTGGTTATCACACTAGATGATTGGTATTTGAGGCAATGAAACTTGTAATTCAGAAAGTAGAGACTGCAGCCATAGAATTTCTGTGGCAATAAGAGCAAGAGCTCTATATTCAGCTGTTGGACTATCGGTAAGTATACAGGGTCAACAAGTAATAAAAAATAAGTATGATTATCGTTCCACTCGAGGATTGTAAATTGTTTTCAATAATTTCCACCCTATTGTAATTACTAATGAAATTTGAGGTATAAATTGAATTAATTATCGATTGATTAATTGAAAAACTAAATTAAATAACAAAACAGAAAATTAAATGGTGTTTGTGAAACGACTGGGAAAAGCGTTAGGAACGTGGTTTCATTGCAGGGCCTAAGTTACTAGTTATGAATCTCTGTTTTCAATTAAATCTACGTTATCCCAGAGGTAGTAAAAACTAGATTCCTCATGGTTATTACGTTTCTTACTTAATCACGACCCTTAATCCCTTAAGCGATCAATGATTAAATAACCAACAATTAAAAGCACTGGAATTTATAAAATCATATAATCTCCAATTGTATCCCTACAACTTGGGTGATTATAATGTTTGATTGCAAGGGCATACTCAATCCCTAATTTTCCAATTGAAGAATTAAATTCCCAAAACATAAACGGATCCAAAGTTACGCATAACAAATAAACTACAATAAAAAAAATATATTTAATTGAAAAACATTAATTCATAACTTCATAAACTAATTAGAATCCATGCAAATCCACCATATTCCTAACTGAGGGTTTTAGTTACACATATTGAAAGAAGAAAAACAAAGATAAAAGAAGAAATTCATGATCATAGACAACCTGAATTTGTAAAATCCTGAAAATTAATATTAAATATAATAAATTTATATATATATAAAGTATATAATGATTTATTTAGGGATAGGATTAAGCCGTAGGAATTGTATAAGGGTAGTCTGGTAATAGGAAGCATAGGCCGACCTAGAATGTAGGTATTGGACCTCGGACCGATCCTGGCCGAGCTAAATGGGGTCACACGCGGAACCTGTTGTCAAGCTCGGATTAGCCGACCTCAGCGCACCTCACGTCAGTATCCGAGAAGGAAGCTCGGACTACCGATGTTCCTCTATACCGAGCCGACGTATCCTAGCTCCTCCGTGACAGCTCATGTTGAGCTGTTGGCCCATTGGGTTTCGCACCATCCGTACTATGTACTATTATTCACTTTATGTCACTATTATTGCTTTATGTCCTTTTCAAGTCACTATTCATGGCTTCCTCTAGAAGCCAATGAATCCTGTCCACACATTCTAGCTTCTCCAAGAAGCTTCCAATGAGGACCACACAAATAATTCCCCTAAATGAATAAAAGAATATCCAAACACCACATAACACACTTTGCATTCTCTCTCTTCCTCCTTCGTCTCTCTCCCTCATTTTCTCTGAAGTTCCAGCAACCCACCAACAAACCCCAACATACTTTCTTTCTCTCTTCTCACTCACGACCGCCTCCCTCTCTTCCACCAAGTGGTACCAACCGGAGACCCTCCTTCCTCCGTTCTTCTTTCCGTTTCGGACGCCCCTGGACAGCCGGTGTTGAGTGTGCAGCTTGGAGGAAAGGATCCAAGAAGAGTGAAGCTCACAAGGTCAAGTATCAAGAAAGCCATTCTCAACTCTCAACTCTTATCTCACACGGTTTGAGGTAAGGAGTGAGTGTTACCTTTACTTGAGTTTGGGTTTCTAGGGTGTTCATAAAGGGTACTAAGAGTGGGTGTTAGATTAGGGAATGGATATAGGTTAATGTTAGAAAGGAAAGGTAAAAAGGGTAAGAGGAACTAATGAATGAACTAGAAACATGAATTTTAGGTGAAGAGGGAGCATTATTTCTGGTTTTATGCTTATATCTACATGATGTGTTGATTAAATGCTTTATTCATTTTGTTGTTGTGGCATAAGTGTTTATGAGCTTTGATATTCATTGTGTAAATGTTTATGAGTTGGGAATATTTGCTGTTATGTCTGTGGCCGAGCTTCGAGAGAGTGAATGTGGGTCCGAGGTGATTAGATATGGAGAGTATAAGAGAATAAATAAAAGGAATAGATGAGAGAGTGATTAATGGAAAAAGGGAATGGTTAGAGGGCGGAGCCGAGAGTGGCCGAGCTAAGAAAATAATGAGATTAATGTAAAGAGGAATAATTTAAAGGGTTGAGCCGAGATAGGCCGAGCTAAATGGTTAAAAAGATAAGAGGAATTAAAGAGAAATGGTTGTGTGATCGGGTCATAGCAGACGCGTACTGGGTGTGTGCATTGATTGCGTAAGACACATACTGGGTATGTGCAGTTGTAAGACGGGTACTGGGTACTCGGAGTTATGATTCACACGAGGTTCCGAGCACGGAATCAGTGGGATGTGTTCCTGGTCATAGCAGAGGCGTACTGGGTGCGTGCATTGATCGCGTAAGACGCCGAGATGCGCCGCTGTAAGACGAGTACTGGGTGCTCGCAGTTATGGACACTCCTTACTCCATAGAATGATCGACGGTAGTGCTCCTAGTCATAGCAGACGCGTACTGGATACGTGCATTGATCACGTAAGACGCATACTGGGTATGTGCAGCTGTAAGACGGGTACTGGGTACTCGCAGTTATGGACACTCCGACATCCGACCTTAAATGGTGTAAGACATGCACTGGGTGTATGCATCCGAGAAGAGTAAAGGATTGTAAGATATGTAAAAGTGGAATAATGAGTAATGAATCCGAGATAGAGATGGTTTGCCGAGGTAAGAGAATAGTGGCCGAGAATCTAAGTGTAAGAATTAAGGAAAGGGCATAAAGGGGATTTAATCGAATGAACCGAGGTATAACTGATGTGAGCCGAGCTAGATGAGATTGTATGAGGTGAACCGAGCTAAGTGATGATATATGCATGTGATATATGGTTTGATTACTTGTTATTTATATGCTAATTGGCTACTTGTGTTTGGCTTGGTAGTTCGGTATGGCATGTTAGAAACTGCTTATTTAAGTTCTGTGTAATGCTCACCTCCTTACCATTTTTCAGGTACTGAGCCCGAGCAGACGCAGTCCCCGGTCGAGCAGGTTCACTCTCCCTCACAGGGAGAGTAAGTCATTAGAGTCTGATAGTCTAGATGGGCCTCGGCCAGTTGGCCGAGCTAAAGTATTATGTATTTTGTATGGATCTCGGCCCTATGGCCGAGCTAAACGTTATTTTGTATTTTGATTAAGAACTCGGTGTAACTATGCTATTTCACTTTTTCTCTTTTAATGATTTAAGTCTTCCGCTTTATAACTTTGATGATTTGGTATTAATGAAAAGAAATTTTAAATCCTTTATTTTCGTATTTAAGGGTAATTATTATATAGGGTGTTACATTTTTGGTATCAGAGCAGTTTCTCCTCGGCCTATTGGAGTTGCAAAGGACTCCAGTGGTTACTCACCAAGAGAGTAAAAAATAAGTAAAGTCTAGACGTCTAGGTTAGACAATAGAGCTTATAGATGTATATGTATATGTATATATTTACTTGATTATTCGGTGGTTAATTGGCTTTCTCTCCATGTCCGAGCAGCATGGCTGGGAGAAGAGCCGATAACGACCGAATTGCTGCTGTGTTGGAGACTCTGGTGCAATTGCAGCAGAACCAAGCGCAGGCTCAGCAGAATCAGGCTGAGAACCTCGCTCAGAACATCGCCGCAGCTGCAGCAGCTGCAGCTGCAGCCCTTCAGCCTCAACCTCCGGCCCCGGTCGAGATTGACTGGATGAGCTGATTTCGGAAGAACGAACCACCTCGGTTCGAAGGAGGTTATAATCCAGATGGAGCTCAGAGATGGCTCCGGGACATTGAGAAGATTTTCCGATCTCTGCAACCGCCCTATGAGTACAGGGTGAGGTTGGCTAAGTTTGTGCTGGCGAGTAAAGCCGAGCACTGGTGGGAGCAGCAGAGCCGTGGACTGGAAGCGGCTAATGAAGCCATTACTTGGGATCTGTTCCGAGCTCGATTCCTCGGAAAGTACTTTCCCGAAGATGTCAGGAGAGAGAAGGAGCTCGCTTTTCTCAAGCTGGAACAGAGGAACTTGAGTGTCGGGGAATATGCCGCTCAGTTCGAGGATTTGATCCGTTATTCTGGAAGCTACCGAGATGCCGATGAGCGTACCAAGTGCATCAAGTTTGAGTCTGGTCTCCGTGATGATATTCGGCTCGCTTTCGAATATCAAAACGTGGCCAACCTCTCGCAATTGGTAAACATGGCTAGCACCTATGAGAAGGGGCTCAAGAGGAAAGCCGACGGAAAGCGGAGCAGGTCGACACAGAAAGCAGTGGGGCCTATCCGAGGAAAAGGAGCTGTTCAGAGATCTACTCCCTATGTGAATCCGAGCTCAAGAGTGTCAACGACTCCAAGGAGCGGTGGTCAGATGGTGGTCGTTCCTGGCCCCTATCCGATATGTCAACATTGCGGAAGGCAACACAGGGGAGAATGCTGGAGTCTGGACCCGAGCAGAGCAAGAGGATCCTGTTTCCGATGTGGCAAGCCTGGTCATTTTGCAGCTCTGTGTACCGAGAACATTGTGAAAGAAGTGGTCAATGTGGCAAAGGCACAACAGGCTGGTGTTAACCGACCGATGCAGAGAGGCAAAGTTTATACCATGGATGGTGAAGAGGTGACCGATGCCGACGAGCTGATCCGAGGTACTTGTCAAGTAAACAGCATTACATGTGCTGTGTTATTTGATTGTGGAGCCACACATTCTTTCATTTCCCTTGACTGTATGAACAGACTAAAACTATCCCCATTAGAAATGCCTTACAAACTATCCATTTCTACCCCAACCAATTCTTCTGTAATCACTTCTAAAATGTGTCTAGAGTGTCCTATCCAAGTATTAGGAAGAGATTTTAAAGTCAATTTGATTTGCCTACCCTTAACCAAGCTAGATATTATCCTCGGCATGGACTGGATGTCTCAACACCATGTCCTGCTCGATTGCCGAGAAAAGACCGTAATCTTTAGTGGCCCTTCTGTTGCGAAGTTAGAAACAACAGAGGAACCGACCTTAGACCGAATTCCTGTAGTCGGAGAATTCCCAGAGGTTTTCTCGGACGAAATGCCTGGCTTACCGCCGAGAAGAGAAGTAGAGTTCAGTATAGACCTTATTCCGGGAACTGGCCCGATCTCAATTGCTCCGTACCGAATGGCACCTCCCGAGCTAGAAGAGCTCAAGAAACAGTTAGGAGAACTTTTGGCCAAGAAGTTAATCCGACCAAGCGTATCACCTTGGGGAGCTCCGATCCTGTTCGTTAAAAAGAAAGATGGTAGCCTCAGAATGTGTACTGATTATCGGAAGCTCAACGCGGTAACGGTGAAGAACAAATATCCCCTCCCTCGGATTGATGACTTGTTGGACCAACTTAAGGGAGTGTCAGTATTCTCTAAGATTGACCTCCGATCTGGATACCACCAGATCCATATCCGAGATGAAGATATTCCGAAGACAGCTTTCAAAACGAGATATGGGCATTTTGAGTATGTGGTTATGCCCTTCGGACTTACCAACGCCCCTGCCATCTTTATGGACTACATGAATAGAATCTTCCGACCTTACTTGGACTCGTTTGTGATAGTCTTTATCGACGACATCCTCATCTACTCTCGGAGTCCGAGTGAACATGAGCAGCACTTGAGAACGGTGTTGCAGGTTTTGAAGGACAAGGAACTCTACGCCAAGCTTTCTAAATGCAGTTTTTGGCTCAAAGAAGTTCATTTCCTCGGTCATGTAATATCTGAGCACGGTGTAGCAATTGATCCCTCCAAGGTGGAAGCGGTGCTCAAGTGGGAGAGACCCAACTCGGTAACCGAGATCAGGAGTTTCCTCGGTCTTGCAGGGTACTACAGGAGATTCATTGAAGGATTTTCCAAACTGGCTCTTCCGTTGACCTCGTTAACCCGAAAGGATGCACCTTACCAGTGGTCCGAATTGTGCGAATAGAGCTTCCAAGAGCTAAAGAAAAGGTTGACGAGTTCGCCCGTGTTGATTTTGCCCGATTCGACCAAAGCCTTTGACGTGTTCTGTGATGCCTCAAAGCAGGGTCTCGGCTGTGTGTTGATGCAACAGGGAAAAGTGGTGGCTTATGCCTCTCGGCAACTTCGGCAACACGAGCAGAATTACCCCACTCACGATCTCGAATTGGCAGCTGTAGTGTTCGCCCTTAAGATTTGGAGACACTACTTGTATGGCACGAAATTCGAGGTGTTCAGTGACCACAAGAGCCTCGGCTATCTTTTCGACCAGAAGGAACTGAACATGAGGCAGCGCAGATGGGTTGAATTTTTGAAAGATTATGATTTCAACTTGCACTATCATCCCAGAAAATCCAACGTGGTGGCCGACGCATTGAGAAGGAAGAGTCTTCATTTGAGCAACATGATGGTTCGAGAGATGCAGTTGATGCAGAAGTTCAGTGATCTTAACCTCAGCATACAGAAGAAGGAAAATAGTGTGGTGCTGGAAATGCTGCAAGTAACAAATGACTTTGTGGGTTTCATCAAGGAAAGACAGGCTGCCGACTTGGAACTCCAGAAACTACTAGAAAGAGCAGGAGACAAGGATGAACCCGACTTCACTAAAGGACCCGATGGTCTCGTACGATTTCGGGGCCGAGTTTGCATTCCTATGGACTTTGAAGTCCAAAGAGAGTTAATGGAAGAGGCCCATAAGACGAAGATGAGTCTTCATCCGGGAGCCACAAAGATGTACCAGGATCTGAAGAGGTTGTTTTGGTGGCCGAAGTTGAAGACCGATGTGGCAGATTATGTGTCTCGGTGTTTGACATGCCAGAAAGCCAAGATTGAGCACCAGAAACCAGGAGGATTACTCAAATCTCTGGAGATTCCGCAATGGAAGTGGGACAACATTTCGATGGATTTTGTGTCGGGTCTACCAAGGACGAGATCAGGGCAGGAAGCCATTTGGGTTGTGGTGGACCGACTTACAAAGTGTGCTCATTTTCTGCCGATCAGCATGAAGTACAACCTAGAGAAGCTGACGCAACTGTACATAAAGGACATTGTTCGGCTTCATGGTGTTCCGAGCAGCATAGTATCGGACCGTGATCCTCGTTTCTTATCCCGATTTTGGCAGAGTTTGCAACAAGCCATGGGTACAAAGTTGAGGTTTAGCACAACTTACCATCCTCAAACCGATGGACAATCCGAGCGCACCATTCAGACTCTTGAGGACTTGCTGAGGACATGTGTGCTCGAACAGTCGGAAAGTTGGGAAGCACTTCTGCCCTTGGTCGAATTTACCTACAACAACAGTTTCCATTCAAGTATCGGAATGGCTCCTTTCGAAGCATTGTATGGTCGGAAATGTCGGACGCCGTTATGCTGGTTCCAGATAGGAGAAAACTTGTTGATTGGTCCTGACATTGTTCATGAGACAACCGAGAAGATCCAAATGATACAAGGAAAGATGAAAGCGGCTCAGGATCGACAGAAGAGTTATGTCGACAAGAGAAGAAAACTCTTGAACTTCATTGAGGGAGATCATGTATTCCTGCGGGTATCCCCTGTAACGGGTATCGGCCGAGCTATCAAATCAAAGAAGTTGACCCCTCGGTTTGTTGGACCATACCAGATATCGGAGAAGGTCGGACCAGTAGCTTACAGAATTGCTCTACCTCCGCACTTGTCTAAGCTCCATGATGTGTTCCATGTCTCGCAACTTAGGAGATACATTCACGATCCCTCACATGTGATAGCAGTGGACGAGCTGCCGCTAAAAGACAACCTGACCTTCGAAGTCCTTCCAGTCCGAGTTGAGGACAAACAAGTCAGACGGCTCAGAGGGAAGGAAATCTCTTTGGTCAAGGTCGTCTGGAATCGGAATGATATGGAGGAAGCTACTTGGGAACTCGAGGAGAAGATGAAGCAGTCATATCCGCAACTGTTCAATGCCGACTAAATTTCGAGGACGAAATTCCTGTAAGTGGGAGAGGAATGTAACATCCTGAAAATTAATATTAAATATAATAACTTTATATATATATATATATAAAGTATATAATGATTTATTTAGGGATAGGATTAAGCCGTAGGAATTGTATAAGGGTAGTGTGGTAATAGGAAGCATAGGCCGACCTAGAATGTATGTATTGGACCTCAGACCGATCCTGGCCGAGCTAAATGGGGTCACACGCGGAACCTGTTGTCAAGCTCGGATTAGCCGACCTCAACGCACCTCACGTCAGTATCCGAGAAGGAAGCTCGGACTACCGATGTTCCTCTATACCGAGCCGACGTATCCTAGCTCCTCCGTGACAGCTCATGTTGAGCTGTTGGCCCATTGGGTTTCGCACCATCCGTACTATGTACTATCATTCACTTTATGTCACTATCATTGCTTTATGTCCTTTTCAAGTCACTATTCATGGCTTCCTCTAGAAGCCAATGAATCCTGTCCACACATTCTAGCTTCTCCAAGAAGCCTCCAATGAGGACCACACAAATAATTCCCGTAAATGAATAAAAGAATATCCAAACACCACATAACACACTTTGCATTCTCTCTCTTCCTCCTTCGTCTCTCTCCCTCATTTTCTCTGAAGTTCCAGCAACCCACCAACAAACCCCAACATACTTTCTTTCTCTCTTCTCACTCACGACCGCCTCCCTCTCTTCCACCAAGTGGTACCAACCGGAGACCCTCCTTCCTCCGTTCTTCTTTCCGTTTTGGACGCCCCTGGACATCCGGTGTTGAGTGTGCATCTTGGAGGAAAGGATCCAAGAAGAGTGAAGCTCACAAGGTCAAGTATCAAGAAAGCCATTCTCAACTCTCAACTCTTATCTCACACGGTTTGAGGTAAGGAGTGAGTGTTACCTCTACTTGAGTTTGGGTTTCTAGGGTGTTCATAAAGGGTACTAAGAGTGGGTGTTAGATTAGGGAATGGATTTAGGTTAATGTTAGAAAGGAAAGGTAAAAAGGGTAAGAGGAACTAATGAATGAACTAGAAACATGAATTTTAGGTGAAGAGGGAGCATTATTTCTGGTTATATGCTTATATTTACATGACGTGTTGATTAAATGCTTTATTCATTTTGTTGTTGTGGCATAAGTGTTTATGAGCTTTGATATTCATTGTGTAAATGTTTATGAGTTGGGAATATTTGCTGTTATGTCTGTGGCCGAGCTTCGAGAGAGTGAATGTGGGTCCGAGGTGATTAGATATGGAGAGTATAAGAGAATAAATAAAAGGAATAGATGAGAGGGTGATTCTTCCAACATTAACTAAATTAAGGGTAAGTGGCATCATGCCTGTCATTCTTCCTTTTCTAAGATTCTCCGTCTAAGGTCCTCACGGACGCCAATCCAATTCAACAATACATTTCCAAATTACGAATACGTTACCAAACGTATGGCGTACTAGCTCGGAAGTGATAAAAACGTCACACTACCTGGTGAACGTCACGTCGCCCAAGGACGTAAACCTATCACTTCTCAACATACAATGGGTGTGATAAAAAACGTCACCACATCTGATGAACGTCACGTCGCCTAAGGACGTAAACCTTATCACTTGTGATACACGACAGAGGTGATAAAAAACGTCACCATGTCTGATGAACGTCACGCCGCCTAAGGACGTAAACCTTATCACTTGTGTGCACCACACCCTTCTCAACAAACAACGGGTGTGATAAAAAATGTCACCACATCTGATGAACGTCACGTCGCCCAAGGACGTAAACCTTATCACTTGTGAAACACAACAGAGGTGATAAAAAACGTCACCATGTCTGATGAACGTCACGTCGCCTAAGGACGTAAACCTTATCACTTGTGTGCGACACACCGTTGAACCATCAAATCAACAGTATACCACATACTGTCCACATTACCAAAATGTGTCATCGAGCTAGCCACACGACTCTGCCTGGAACGTGGTCCATAATACCAATATCGATGTGCACATTTCGTCACCAAGACGAACATCCAACGTTCGCAGCAACCAATGCTGGTCACATTACCAAAATGTGACTACAGGCAAGTCATAACCAAATTGGTATTCCCAAAGGTCCTTCACATGTTATCATAACATGGTAAACGATCTAGCATTCAAACTCTTCACTTAAAGAATTGATTGGGATATCTCAATTGTATAACGTGCCACCCGAGCAACGTTATGACGTGCCACCCGAGCAACGTCCCGTCATCCAAACGGAATAGTCACATCATCAATCAATTTCTTTCAAGTTTTAGATCGCTTGGATTATTGTCATTTAAGTATTGATCAATGGTTCAGAATTGAAAATGGTATTTCTAATAGTTTGAGTAAAACTACTCGAGTGTTCTTCAATTTCCAGAAATTCATGTTTCAGTTTTCACCAAAATACTCGAGTGTTCTACATAGTACTCGAGTGTTCTTCAGATTTTACCAAATTACTCGAGTGTTCTGCATGATACTCGAGTGTTCTTCATTTTTTCCAAATTACTCGAGTATTCTTAATGATACTCGAGTGTTCTTCATTTTCCAGAAATTCATGTTTTAATTTTGGGTCGAATACTCGAGTATCAACCCCAATACTCGAGTGTTTGCAGACAGAGAACACTGTAATTTGCATTTTAACATACCATTTTCAATTCTAGCCAATTCTAATCCAATCCAATGATCAAAAAAGCTTACATTATACATGTTAAACATGTTCCAACACAGAAACCACCAATTATTACATTGAATCAAATCTGAGCAACAATTATGCATAAAACACATTTTTAACAACTCAACATATCAAATTCAGTTCCAACCACTTTTGGCATGAAAACAACTTGCATATAGCTCACATGCAACATATAGAACTTGCTCAGAACCATTTTAGAGTGCAGGTTGGTCTCCAAACCAATTTCCCTATTCCAACTAAGCCCTTAGAGCCTCTTGGTGGCTCTCTAATCAAATGCATGCAATTTAAACTCTATCTAGTGAATAGAGAGCTTCCCCCTTACCTCTTAGATGTGAATCAACAGAGACTTTACCCCAAACTTAGCTTCCAAGCTGAATTCCCCAAAATCCACACTGAAACAGAGCAGTTTCAGCAGAGCACCAAGATTGAATTGGTTGATGCATGAAACAGCCATAAAAATTGGGGAAATTAGTCTCTATATACTCTCTACAATTCATACTAGCTAAAGAAAGAAGATTTATATGGAAAGGTTGCCTGAGCTTACCAAAATCGAGCTCCAAAGTAAGCTCCATGAAACCTTACACAGCAAACGGACTCCAACTTCCAAACTTCGATTCTTCCAAACTACGAACTCTCAGCTCACAATCTTGGTATATTTGTGAAGCCCTGAATGTGAGCTTCACAATGGTGTATGATTTGCGGTTCGAATCAACCCAGAGAGGGAGAATCGATTGAATCAATTCAGAAACCCTAACTCAATCAACACACCCAAACTTTGCCAAATCCTTCACGAATTCGGTGTTGATTGGTTTTTATAGACTTCAATGGAGTACATGCACGACGACACGACCTCCATGGACGTGGAAGAGTACTGATTTCGTGTCAACGAGACGAACTCGTTGGTGGTGACTCACCAAACGCACTAACTCGTCAACTCTGACCAGAATACTCGAGTGTTTCCAAAACTACTCGAGTATTTTGACCAGTTTTTGAAAAATATAATTTTTATTTTCCTTCCCTCCAAAATCTTTCTAAAATCACTTCAAGGTCCCCAAACAGGGACTAATGTGAAAATATTCATTTTCTCATATTAAAATTCTTTAATATCATCTTTCATAATAAATTACATGAAATCAAGACTAAAAATAATTAATTATAAATAAACTTTATAATTAATATTTTATTAATCAGGGGTTAAAAATCAGGGATGTTACACTCTTCCCCACTTAAAAGGAATTTCGTCCCCGAAATTCTTCTTAAAAAAAAATTCTATAATTTCCAAAGTTGCACAAAAAGTTGTTCTGGTGTTATATGTTTTCAAAGTATAATTTGGGAACATCCTTCCCCACTTAAAAGGAATTTTCTTATACTCTTTCAAACTTTCTGACTGAAAACGTTTCACAAAATATTTCAATTGAGCTTTTTCTCAAATAAAGCTTTTGCATTCCAAAACATGTACAAATCCTTGTTTCTCATAAAAGGGTTTGCTTGAACTTCCTCAAAAATTATCTCGTAATTCCTTCAAATGAAATCTTTTGACTAAAAACTTCTTCGAATAATACTCTTAAAATATATATTCCTTAATTAAAACGTTTTCCAACGATCTTTTTGAGGAAAAACCCCATCCCGTTGCGTATTCTGATCACTCGGCACGAGTAGGGAAATATTCGTATGACTTCATTTCTTAATAGTGGTAAACATCAGGGTGATCAGTCCTAATATTTACACTATCCGCAATGAAATCATCCCTTTCAGATATAATCTTTCCCAAGAAAGACTATACGATTTACCTTTAAGTTAGATGAACTTAAAGATTAGGAATATTATTGTCACTATCAGACTTATTCAGATAGCCAAGTTCTAGAGAAACTTCCGTTGGGGAGACAAATACTTGTCCTATCCCGGTGGTTCTTAATCTCTCTAGTCTTAACTGATCTTCCTCTTTCTGTAGTGCCCAAAGACATTTATCACATCCAAATGTGATAAGGGTTTTGATCACAGAAATTCAAGTTAAAGACTTGTTCAGATATACCAATTACGAAACGATTTAATTAACGCAATCGAAAACATTTGACTACGTTAATTCAAATCAACCAAGGGATAACTCAGACTACCTATATCCGAACCTAACCACGCATCCTAACAGGATGGAAAACTCTCCCATTCTTGATTTGCTGGCTGACCATACCCTTTTCGTATTTCTCCTTCAAGCAATCCGGCGAATAAAACTTCATTTTCTTGTGACCGAAGTCAAATATTCCTTTCCATTCATCACTATTCAATCCTTGGTGATGCACCTTACCTTCTCAAATAATTTCTTTCCATCGGCTTTTCAGTTACTTTCATGCGATGGAGGTTTCCTTAACTCCTTATGAAATTCCGTTCCCCGTAATTGGTTCACTCATAAGCTTCCCGTGCTTAAAAGCTTCTTGTGCTTTCCTCATTATCCATACCAATTCTACACATGCTTGCTAATGTCAGGAATCCCTTGTTCCTCAATGATTGACAACTGGTTTGAAGTTCAAACATCATTCTTTTCAAACTTCGCATGTTTGAACCTTCTATTAACATTGCAATGAATTATGCTTCTCCGATCTTTCGAACTTGACAATATTTTCCCCGAGATTCATATTACCGTACCTCATTTACAACAATTTAATGTCCTTTCTCTAATTTTCAAAAACTTCCTCCTTTTTGTTGCAATTCACGAATTTGAGTTAAGAATTCCATTGTGATTTGCAACCTTCCCTTCTTACTTATCGTTAGTCTATTTGTATCATCAAGCTCAAACCAATTAGACTCCTTAAAACACTTCCTTAAACTCCGTAGAGCTCTCATGAATTGCCTTTCAGTCCATTGTGATTGCTTCCTCATTTGATTTGTCATAACGACGACAGAGTCTCCGATCATGAGCCTTTAAGATTCTTACTGTCGACATTGTCCCTTGTTCAACTCCTCCTCTCGGTTGAACAATTACTTCCATTCTCCAGGGTCCTTAACACTTTAAAGCATAGTGACACGGGAAAAAGGCCTCAAGCCCTCAAAGCAACCTTGATCGTTGCAAAGCTCACGTCATGTGCCCAGTGTATCACCTTGTGTATTCAATCCCTTTGATGCATACTCATATACCTTCCTTTCTTAAAGTTACTTCCTTCCAAGTCCCGTTCTCGACACATGAAAGTATGCTCCAATACTTTGGCATGAATAAAGTAGGAGTAACACAGGAGGAAATATTATCCTTCCCCAGAATCACGCCCAAATGTGATAAAGGATGATAGATTGAATTTAACTTAGTGCCGCGATCAAATATCTCGACACTATAATCTAACAACTTTAGAAACATGTTTGGGTAGTTTCATAGGGTCTCAAATTTTAAAACAATTAGGGAAATCCGACCTCAATCTACTCACACATATATGTTGAACAAAAGAATAAGTAACTCCCAAATCGAACACAATCATGCAAAGTTGGTTTTGAAATAAATGGTTACCTTGCACGAGATCGGGAGATTGGTTCTTTTCTACTCTATTCAGGGTAAACGCTTTGCCTTGAGTCTTTGGTTTGCTAGCAAATCTGGTGTGGCTACTTTTCACAGACTCTCTGCAGTAACGTGCAATATGACCCTGCTTTCCACAATTGAAGCAATAACTTGTTGCCCAGCAGATCCTTCCATAATGATGATGCTTACACTTCTCACAGTAAGGAGCATTACTGCGAGACTTAACCCCATCCTTAACTTCAACTCCTCCTTTGCCTCGATTCGGATCCAAATATGGACCCTTATTCCGAAGATCAAATCTTTTCTTTCTTTGTGGTCCATAACTCGGCTGGTTACCCTTTGCTTGATCAGCTAATACTTCCGCCTTCTTATCATCCTCATACATTCGACACATATCTACCAACGTAGGAAAACTTTGAATCTTCTGATAACTGAAAACAGATTTCAGTTCAGGTTTCAAACCACTTTCAAACTTGATCCATTTGCTCCTTTCATCGGGGTTGTTTTGATAATATGGAGAGTACTTCATCAGTTCCTCGAACTTAGCCGCATACTCACCCACACTCATGTCTCCTTGCTTTAATTGCAGAAACTCAATTTCCTTTTTCCTCCTTAAGTCTTCCGGGAAATATTTATTGAGAAACTTTTCCGTAAACACACCCCAATTAATATCCCTTCCTTCATAGTGCAGGAGCTGAACTGTGTGATTCCACCAGTTCTCAGCCTCGTCCTCTAACATATAAACTGCATACGCCACCTTCTGAGCCTCAGTGCAGTCTAATGTTCTAAAGATCTTATCCATAGTATGAATCCACTTATTAGCCTCCTCAGGCCTAAATCCTCCTTCGAACTTAGGTGGATTACAACTTCTAAAATCCGCCAAACTCTTAGTTTCCGAATTACCAACGTTATATTGATGAGGCGGTTGTTGGGATTGCTGTTGCTGCCATTGATGCATAGATTCCATCACAGCGGTGATTCTTTCTAATATCGCATCGGTGCGATTTTGATTTTTAGTCGTCATAATAGACCTGCGCTATTGCTCATGGTCACATACGATGGACTAAGAAACATTCTCCACACAACCTATCCTAAGGTCATAACAATAGTTTTCAACAATGCATACAGTTTCCACAATGTATCAATTGCTCCATTTGAGCAAGATAATAGTATTCTAAACAATAAATATGCCCTGTGGATACCTGCTTGATATTGATGACTACCTTTCTGGAGCTACTTCCACTACTACAGGATCTGACTTTTGCTCTGATACCACTAAGTGTAACACCCTCAAAATATTCCAAGTAATTAATAAAATAAAATGATATTACTTGAGAATATATGGACTTGTTTAATTGTTAGAAAATATTGGATTCAAAATTTTTCTTTTTATTTCTAAAAAGTCGGGTGCACAAACCAAAGCATAGGATATTTGGAGAATAGTTTACGTATTACTTTTAAAATCGAATTCGGCGTTTACTTTGCTCAAAAGATAATTTCGCAAATCTTGGATAGCATTCTCTTTGAAGATAAATGTACTCTATTTCATATAAAGAAACTCAAGTATTGCCATCCAGTTTTCGTCTAGCCAAGTGATACCATTTCCAACATGTCATAGCCGAATTCTTTTAAATCAGTATCAGAGTAAGCGGAAATATCAGGACTATGTAATAGACTTTAGAAAGCATGGATTTTATTTATATCAAAAGGTACGTAATACATAGTCCGGCGGTAAGGATCTCCAAAATCCCAGAACAAGTCCATAAAGCTATGTATTTATATGTACATCAAAATAGACCATGGCTCCAGAGTTTTCAAAAGAGATTCCCACAATATATAAAACTCCCAAAGCTGGTCTCATAGCACTGGTCGCGACAGTAGTAGTAGAAGTCTCCAAGAAGTAGCAGCAACCATCATCCAACATCAGCATCAGCAGCTAATCTTCTCCACAGCATCCATCACACCGGATCCTTGATCCTCATCATTTACCTTATGCACATACCTAGGGATCATCGCCTCTTCATTAACTCCCGATAGATTAAATGACAAGCTCGCTTCCGCTCTCGTATTCGACAGGATCCTCCTTGATCTTATTTGAAGGAGTAATTACCCTACCACTGGGTACAAGGTCTGATGAAAACGTGACCTTAATAGGACTCCTTGAAATAGATGGGGAAGTCTCCTCTCGAATGACTCTAAGAGAAAAAGGGTATGAGCGGGTAGGTTCGAATTGAAACTGTTATACAAGCGAGCTGGTCGAGTGGGAGATGATCCATGGTAAGTATTAAAAAAGTAGATACATGCATAGCGTATATGATGGGAATCCTAAATCTACGACGATGTGACCGAACCAGTGGATTAGGGTGATCGAAGGTAACCACTATCTCACCCTCATACACCACTCGGCAATCCTCGCAGATCTATATGCCACTAAGAAGTGGGCGGACCTCGATGCAAGCGATGTAACGCGACATCACCTACAAGGGCATAGGGGTAAGCAAATCTATACACATAATCAATAGAGCTTAAATGTTGAAGTAACATGATTATGCACAGATAACCCCAAATCAGTTAATAGCCACAATTAACCCTTAGCTCACGCTTAATGCAAATATGATGTTCATTCACTCATTCAGATATCCAACATTAACTAAATTAAGGGTAAGTGGCATCATGCCTGTCATTCTTCCTTTTCTAAGATTCTTCGTCTAAGGTCCTCACGGACGCCAATCCAATTCAACAATACATTTCCAAATTACGAATACGTTACCAAAACGTATGGCGTACTAGCTCGGAAGTGATAAAAACGTCACACTACCTGGTGAACGTCACGTCGCCCAAGGACGTAAACCTATCACTTCTCAACATATAATGGGTGTGATAAAAAATGTCACCACATCTGATGAACGTTACGTCGCCTAAGGACGTAAACCTTATCACTTGTGATACACGACAGAGGTGATAAAAAACGTCACCATGTCTGATGAACGTCACGTCGTCTAAGGATGTAAACCTTATCACTTGTGTGCACCACACCCTTCTCAACAAACAACGGGTGTGATAAAAAACGTCACCAGATCTGATGAACGTCACGTCGCCCAAGGACGTAAACCTTATCACTTGTGAAACACAACATAGGTGATAAAAAACGTCACCATGTCTGATGAACGTCACGTCGCCTAAGGACGTAAACCTTATCACTTGTGTGCGACACACCGTTGAACCATCAAATCAACAGTATACCACATACTGTCCACATTACCAAAATGTGTCATCGAGCTAGCCACACGACTCTGCCTGGAACGTGGTCCATAATACCAATATCGATGTGCACATTTCGTCACCAAGACGAACATCCAACGTTCGCAGCAACCAATGCTGGTCACATTACCAAAATGTGACTACAGGCAAGTCATAACCCAATTGGTATTCCCAAAGGTCCTTCACATGTTATCATAACATGGTAAACGATCTAGCATTCAAACTCTTCACTTAAAGAATTGATTGGGATATCTCAATTGTATAACGTGCCACCCGAGCAACGTTATGACGTGCCACCCGAGCAACATCCCGTCATCCAAACGGAATAGTCACATCATCAATCAATTTCTTTCATGTTTTAGATCGCTTGGATTATTGTCATTTAAGTATTGATCAATGGTTCAGAATTGAAAATGGTATTTCTAATAGTTTGAGTAAAACTACTCGAGTGTTCTTCAATTTCCAGAAATTCATGTTTCAGTTTTCACCAAAATACTCGAGTGTTCTACATAGTACTCGAGTGTTCTTCAGATTTTACCAAATTACTCGAGTGTTCTGCATGATACTCGAGTGTTCTTCATTTTTTCCAAATTACTCGAGTATTCTTAATGATACTCGAGTGTTCTTCATTTTCCAGAAATTCATGTTTTAATTTTGGGTCGAATACTCGAGTATCAACCCCAATACTCGAGTGTTTGCAGACAGAGAACACTGTAATTTGCATTTTAACATACCATTTTCAATTCTAGCCAATTCTAATCCAATCCAATGATCAACAAAGCTTACATTATACATGTTAAACATGTTCCAACACAGAAACCACCAATTATTACATTGAATCAAATCTGAGCAACAATTATGCATAAAACACATTTTTAACAACTCAACATATCAAATTCAGTTCCAACCACTTTTGGCATGAAAACAACTTGCATATAGCTCACATGCAACATATAGAACTTGCTCAGAACCATTTTAGAGTGCAGGTTGGTCTCCAAACCAATTTCCCTATTCCAACTAAGCCCTTAGAGCTTCTTGGTGGCTCTCTAATCAAATGCATGCAATTTAAACTCTATCTAGTGAATAGAGAGCTTCCCCCTTACCTCTTAGATGTGAATCAACAGAGACTTTACCCCAAACTTAGCTTCCAAGCTGAATTCCCCAAAATCCACACTGAAACAGAGCAGTTTCAGCAGAGCACCAAGATTGAATTGGTTGATGCATGAAACAGCCATAAAAATTGGGGAAATTAGTCTCTATATACTCTCTACAATTCATACTAGCTAAAGAAAGAAGATTTATATGGAAAGGTTGCCTGAGCTTACCAAAATCGAGCTCCAAAGTAAGCTCCATGAAACCTTACACAGCAAACGGACTCCAACTTCCAAACTTCGATTCTTCCAAACTACGAACTCTCAGCTCACAATCTTGGTATATTTGTGAAGCCCTGAATGTGAGCTTCACAATGGTGTATGATTTGCGGTTCGAATCAACCCAGAGAGGGAGAATCGATTGAATCAATTCAGAAACCCTAACTCAATCAACACACCCAAACTTTGCCAAATCCTTCACGAATTCGGTGTTGATTGGTTTTTATAGACTTCAATGGAGTACATGCACGACGACACGACCTCCATGGACGTGGAAGAGTACTGATTTCGTGTCAACGAGACGAACTCGTTGGTGGTGACTCACCAAACGCACTAACTCGTCAACTCTGACCAGAATACTCGAGTGTTTCCAAAACTACTCGAGTATTTTGACCAGTTTTTGAAAAATATAATTTTTATTTTCCTTCCCTCCAAAATCTTTCTAAAATCACTTCAAGGTCCCCAAACAGGGACTAATGTGAAAATATTCATTTTCTCATATTAAAATTCTTTAATATCATCTTTCATAATAAATTACATAAAATCAAGACTAAAAATAATTAATTATAAATAAACTTTATAATTAATATTTTATTAATCAGGGGTTAAAAATCAGGGATGTTACACTCGGCCTATCTCGGCTCAACCCTTTACCCATTTCCGATTTCCCTTACCCCTATTATCTATCTCATCTACCTATCTCATTATATAACTTATTAGTTTGTCTTTTCGATCCACCCTGGTTACCATTCTTCTCATTCTCCATTCTCACCCTCTCTCGGCTCGGCCACAGATACAAATACCGAATATCAAAACATCGTAAATACTTATACCTCAACAACCACATGAACAAAACATTTAGTCAACCCATCATATAAAATGCAGCATATGAAATATAGCATGTAATCAAAAGTGATATTCCATCTTCACCTAAAATCCATGTTTCTAGTTCATTCATTAATTCCCCTTTTTCCCTTTTTACCATTTCTCTTCTAACATTAACCTATGTCCATTCCCTAATCTAATTCCCACTCTTAGTACCCTTTATGAACACCCTAGAAACCCAAACTCAAGTAGAGGTAACACTCACTCCTTACCTCAAACCGTGTGAGATAAGAGTTGAGAGTTTGAGAATGGTTCCTTGTTGCTTGTCCTTGATCTTAGCACCCTTGAATCCTTCTTACTCCAAGCTGCACACGAGCTCCACCAATCTACACACGAACTCCACGGCGGTCCAGGGGCGTCCGGGACGGAAGAGAAGGCGGAGGGGAGGAGGTCTCTGGTTGGTGGAAGAGAGGGAAAATGTTCGTGAGAAGAGGAGAAGAAGAAGATATGTTGGGTTGTTGTTGCTGGACTTTGAGAGAAAAGGGAAAGAGAGACGTAGGGAAGAGAGAGAAGAATAAAAGTGAGAAGTGTTATGGGTTATGTGTTGGGATTTTCTTTTATTCAAATGTGGAAGATATTTGTGTGGCTCTCATTGGAAGCTTCTTGAGGAAGCTTGAATATGTGGACAGGATTCATTGGCTTCTTGAGGAAGCCAAGAACAGTACATTGAAAAGGACATAAAGCAGTGATAATGACATAAAGTGGATGCTGGTACAACGTACGGATGGTACGAAACTCAAGGGCTACCAACTCAACATGAGCTGGCACGGAGGAGCTAGGACGTGTCGGCTAGGATACGTCGACTAGAATACGTCGGCTCGGTATGGAGGAATCGTAGTAGTCCGAGCTTCCATCTCGGATAATAGGGTGAGGTATGCTAAGGTCGGCTAGTCTGGACTGGACAACATGTTCCGTGTTTGGTTCTCATCTAGCTCGGTTCATATGCACACAATCTCATCTAGCTCGGCCGAGATCGGACCGAGGTCCTATACTTACATCCTAGGTCGGCCTATGCTCATACTACCCTTCTAACCTTGTACAATTTCTAAGGCCTAATCCTATCCTTAAATAAATATTTATATACTAAAATTGTATTATTTAATATTAATTTTCAGGATGTTACACATCCGAGAAGAGTAAAGGATTGTATGATATGTAAAAGTGGAATAATGAGTAATGAATCCGAGATAGAGATGGTTTGCCGAGGTAAGAGAATAGTGGCCGAGAATCTGAGTGTAAGAATTAAGGAAAGGGCTTAAAAGGGATTTAATCGAATGAACCGAGGTATAACTGATGTGAGCCGAGCTAGATGAGATTGGATGAGGTGAACCGAGTTAAGTGATGATATATGTATGTGATATATGGTTTGATTACTTGTTATTTATATGCTAATTGGCTACTTGTGTTTGGCTTGGTAGTTCGGTATGGCATGTTAGAAACTGCTTATTTAAGTTCTATGTAATGCTCACCTCCTTACCATTTTTCAGGTACTGAGCCCGAGCAGACGCAGTCCCCGGCCGAGCAGGTTCACTCTCCCTCACAGGGAGAGTAAGTCATTAGAGTTTGATAGCCTAGATGGGCCTCGGCCAGTTGGCCGAGCTAAAGTATTATGTATTTTGTATGGATCTCGGCCCTATGGCCGAGCTAAACGTTATTTTGTATTTTGATTAAGAACTCAGTGTAACTATGCTATTTCACTTTTTCTCTTTTAATGATTTAAGTCTTCCGCTTTATAACTCTGATGATTTGGTATTAATGAAAAGAAATTTTAAATCCCTTATTTTCGGGTTTAAGGGTAATTATTATATAGGGTGTTACAGAATTACCCACTAGATCTTCAGTCTTCAAAACGGATCCCTCCGCTTTTGATCTCCAATCTTCTTCTCCTTCTAGTTCTCTCTCAAAAACTATGTAATCTCCCTTTCTAATCTCCCCTATTGTATGCCTAAAACCTAATTTAAATAACTTAAGGGAGTCAGAAGAACAAGGGAAACAAGGCTAGGAGTTTGAAGGTTCTCTCTCTCCATCTTCATTTGATGTAAGGAGGGAGTATTACCTTTGCTTAGGGGATGAATTCTAGGATGCTTATAGTGGTGGCTAAGATTAGAAAAGATTAGTTATGAGAATAAATAATAGGGTAGTCGATATAGATAATAAGTTAAGCATGAAATAAAGGAAGTGTATATTTTCATGAACCCATGTGTAAATGATTTGTGTTATTTATGTTTGAAGATGCTATGTGTGTTGATGTGCATGAGGGATTATTATTTGAAAAGAGTAAAAGATATTATAGGTTTGGTTGGGTCATTATAATTTAAATGATGATTTTGGAAATGATTATGGATGTGATGACTGTATGAATAATTGATAATGAGAATAATACCAAAGAACTTGGAATGATAATATGAGATGTAAACAAGAGTGGGAGCCAAGTCACTAAGTAAGAAGATAGAAGAGGATTTAAGGATTTGTATTATGAAGACAATTGTATGTGTGTGTTTATTATGAATGTATGATTTGTTGTTAACCCTTATGTGATAATATGAAAATGATAATAATTTATTAATGAAAAAGAAAGCGAGAAGAGAATAATTAATAGAAACTAGGCAAAACCACTAGATTGGTCCTGTAAGTTATTTTTTGGTTGCGATTTCGTCCCTTAACTTTTTTTCGTTTCAAATAAGTCCTGAAGTTGTTGCCGTGTAACAAATAAGTCCTTTCCGTTAGTTTTTTCTATTAAGTGACACGTGTCACTCAACTAATGGTGCCACGTATTAAAAAAATGATTTAATGATATTTTTTTTAATTTTCTTATGGTGACACGTGTCTCTTAATGAAAAAAATTAACGGAAAGGACTTATTTGTTACACTTCAATAACTTCAGGACTTATTTGAAACGAAAAAAAGTTAAGGGACGAAATCGCAACTAAAAAATAACTTAAGGGACCAATCTAGTAGTTTTGCCTAGAAACTAAAGAAGAGTAAGATAAGAACTAAAGAAAGAAAGAAAGAGAACTAAGAATTAAAAGTGAGAAAAAGAATAAGTAAAAAAATAGAGATAAGACTTAAAAAGAGAAAGAGAAGACTAATTTTGACAGATGGCCCGTGTGACTCTGTCGAAGCACAACCCGGACGACCCATGTGCTCCGGGGATAATTAATAAAAAGAAACACAACCCAGATGGTTCGTGTGACTCTGGGTATGATGTAATAAGAGAAAAATAATAAAGAAACAAAAATAAGACTTAAAGATAAAAAAAGACTGAAAGATAAAAGGAGGAATAATTTCGGCAGACGGTCCGTGTCACTCTGTCGAAGCGCAACCCGGACGGTCCGTGTGACTCTGGGGATTACTAACGCAACTCGGACGTCCCATGTGCTCCGGGGATAGTTAAAGCACAACCCTAATGGTTAGTGTGACTCCGGGGATAAGAAAACACAACTCGGATAGTCCGTGTGACTCCAGGGATAAGGAAACACAACCCAGACGGTTCGTGTGACTCTAGGATTAAATAAGAACAATTAAACATAACCCAAACGGTCCGTGTGACTCTAGGGAGAATTGATGAAAAAGAGAAAGAATGAAAAGTAATGCAAGTATGAGATAAATCGGAAAGAGAATTAAATGATGGAAAATAAATAAGAAAAAGAGCAAAGAAAGAGAAAAGTAATAAATTGAGAAAGGAATAAAGGACCTAATATGGAAACCAAAGAAAATATGAAAAGATGTAAAAGGATAGACAAAGAAGAGTAAATGATATTATAAGCATGAAAATGATTATGATTGTTTTGTTGTTAATAATAATGTAAGGCTTAGTTTATTACTATGACTTTTTAGAAGTTATTTCCTAAGTTCTGCGTAATGCTACCCTTCTTGCCTTTTTTTATTACAGGTTGATTTGAGCTCAATATATGATGTTTTTGGATGATATTTAACCCTCTTTCTTAGTGATTTTGGCTTGTTTCTCAAGTATTTTAGGAAAAAGATGAGTTTTTAGTTGCTAATGATGAGGAACGAGATCCTTGAGGATTTTGTATCAATTTGTTCTGAATTTCAGGGTTTGGAGGCTTAATTTGATGATTTATGGAAAGGAAGGGAAAAAGCAAGCCTTGGAATCAGGAGTTTGGAGCAAAGTAGTGTTGAGCAGAGAAATTTGCACAGACTCGCCCTGGCGAGCCTAATTCTCGCCCAGGCGAGCGGGGTCAACAACTTAAAAACCTTGGGGTCTTTTAGAGATTTTTGATAGGATTTGTTTTAGGATTCGTTTTTGGCCTTTTTATAGGATAGAATTAGGTTTTCTGAAGAGGGAGTTACCAGAGAATAGGAAAAGAATTATTGTGCTTTTGAAGATCCTTCATTGTGTGGAGATTAGAGGTATTATTCATGGCTTCAATTATGTATTCTCTGTTTCTTCTTGATTCTTCTCTTATGATGTGTAACTAAATTCCTTGTTAGAGATGTGGTGGATTTGCATGGAATCTATATAGTTTTTGTTCAATGAATTGATGTTTTTCCATTAAAGTTTTGTGTTTGATTATGTTTTCATTGTTAATCATAATTTTGACGTCGATTATGATCTAGTGGTTCTAATTAACAATAGACATATTGGATTAGAATAAGGCCAATAATCAAACAATTTAATTGCATAGTAGGTAGACATATCTCTATGAGTTGAATAACCTCTTCATAATTTTGATTGCATGAATAAGAAGGATTAGGATTCTAAGTCTTCACTTAAGACATTAAGGGAGATTAGGTTCTAAGAAACTGAAGTTGACCTAAGACATTAGGCTTCTTCTATTTTTGCAAAATTGGTTAAAAACTTAGGAATAACATTGATTCATAAATAATTACTATCGGAACCTGCAATGAAACCGCGTTCCTAGCCGTTTCCCCAATCGTTTTACAATCATCTTTTATTTCCGTTTTTGTTTTTTATTTTAATCAACAATTCTCAAATCAATTAAATCCAAATTTAGGTTTCATTTAGTAACTACAATTAGGTGAGAATTCTTAGAGTCAACTTCAATCCTCGTGGGAACGATACTCTATTTATCATTATATTACTTGTACGATCTGGTATACTTGCTAGAACGCCAACAAGTTTTTGGCGCCGTTGCCGGGATTAAAATTAGATTTTAATAACTTTTCGGTACTTATGAGTAGTTATAGAGTGAAATTTGAAATGTACAATAATGACTTTTGAGGATTTAGATTTTTATAATTTTGTTTTGACTTCACCTCCTCTTACTTATGATGCAAATACCTTGATTTATGAGATTGAGGAATTGTATTTCAATGAGTATAAGAAATTTGTCACGGAGGAATGGGTACAAAAGTTTTCGGTTAAGGAAGACCAAAATACTAATTTCTCTACAAATTTAGAAGAAGAAGAAATTAAGGTGCATCATGAGGTAGGAGAGGTGAAACAAAACAAAGCAAACGAGGGTATGATAATAGTAGAGAAATTTGACTCATCCTTGCGTGCTGAATTTTCTGAACTTAAAAATTGTGTTAAATCTCTTGCATGTTTGGATGATTCAAAATTTTTCAATTATGTTCAACCCCTGAGTTTTCATGATATCCTTCTAAATCATCAACATAATTCATTGTTGTACCATGGGATGAATAAAGATCCCGAGAATGTGGTTTTCCTAATTCATGGAATTAACAACTTCATGAATGAGGAAAACTACAAATTGTTTGAGATGATGTATAGAGTAAGGAATGTACCTTTTGACCCTGGAGGCATTGAACTTATTTCTAACACTTCCTTACTCCACCATCATCCATGCTTTGTCCTATGGGATATGGGAGTAACTTGTTATTCCTGCATCACATGGGAGATGTACCATAGGATTTGGGATCCTGGTGGAGTCTCTATAGTTATGTAGTAGTGTAGGTTTGAATTTCTAATTAGTTTTACCTGAATAAAGAGTTTAGAGCTTTCTATACTTGATTGCTAATGAGGTGCTTTTAGCACTATTTTTAGTTATTCATGTGACACAGGTGAATAAGTTTGGGGAGTCTCCTGCATGGTGCATCAAGAGAGAATGCTGTGCTACAAAGGGAAGTCTCTAACTCCTTGCTTTTATTTTTAGTTTTTAATTTTTATTTTGTAGTTTAGGTTAGATTGTTTGCTTGAGGACAAGCCAACTTCTAAGTTTGGGGGAGGATATCAAAATAAATTTTTTTTTCTGGACTTGAGTTTCTCCCTTGGCTTTGTGTTGGTTCTTGTCCTGGCAGGAGTAGGCATTAATTTTAGGTGTTAGATTTGTTCCTTTGATAGGTGTAAATGCTTGATTGTGGAGTCCGACTTGTCTTACCCAGGTATTAATTCGAGCGAGCTTTGAAAATTTTTGAAAATTAGTTGTTTGGCAAACTTTTTGTGAATGATTGATTAGTGAATTGACCTTAACCGGTGAGATTTTGAGCCTACACACTAGAAGGGGTAATGCTTAATGAGTATTGTGATGAAACTCTAATTTATTTCATGAGTGTTGTTTGCTTTGATTGTGTGTTCTAGAACTTGACTTGTGGCCTTTTCAAAATTGACAATTGAGTGCATGCATGAATATGATTAAGGCACTTAGGTTTGTGTTTTTGTGGCCTTCAATAATTTTTGAGACACAATGTTCCCTTAGTTGCCTACTTTGAGCCCGATGAGATGTAATAATTTTCTTGGGTACCCTGCATGAATTGATGATTTTGTGAAGTACCTTTGAATTTGTGAATGAGCAATTGAGAGGAATGTTAGCAAAAGAAAAATGGTGAAAGTGTAAAGTGCTGATAGATGTATTTCTATTTCTCTTCAGAAAAAAAAGAAAAAAAGAAAAGCAAAAAAAAATGTGCTGAAAAAAAAAAGAAAAAAAAGAAGAGAATAGAAAAAGAAAAAGAAAAAAAAAAGATCAACTGAGTTGAGTTGTGATTGTTGAATTACCTTCATTGCTCATATCATAATTTTAAAGGGAAGTGTTTTGATTTCATTGATGAAGCCCTTTGTGTATCCTTTTATTCTTTTATCCTACCTGACACTTTTAACCATGACTCCATTACAACCAAATAAAGACCTTATGATTTGTGCATGCTTTCAATAAATTCAATGGAGATGTAGAAATATAGTCAAGCATATGGTAATATGCTCTCATTGTTCGAACTTGAGTGAATCAACAAATATTACCCATACACATGAGAGATGTTGAGAGTTGGTGTGATCACTAATCTTTTTGTTCACTTTGAGTTTGTTTCTCAACTAGTTTTCATTAGGTGATTTGCTAGTAAAGAGAAGTAATTTGAGTAGGTTGGAGTCCATGGTTAGGTTGCTATATCCTGGGATGGAGGAGTCTAAAGCTTTGAATTTTTTGTTTTACTTCTCCCTGGGACATGCAAAATGCTAAGTTTGGGGGAGTGATTTGAGCTCAATATATGATGCATTTGGATGATATTTAACCCTCTTTCTTAGTGATTTTGACTTGTTTCTCAAGTATTTTAGGAAAAAGATTGAGTTTTTAGTTGCTAATGATGAGGAACGAGATCCTTGAGGATTTTGTATCAATTTGTTCTGAATTTCAGGGTTTGGAGGCTTAATTTGATGATTTTTGGAAAGGAAGGGAAAAAGCAAGCCTTGAAATCAGGAGTTTGGAGCAAAGTAGTGTTGAGCAGTGAAATTTGCACAGACTCGCCCTGGCGAGCCTAATTCTCGCCCGCGCGAGCGGTGTCAACAACTTAAAAACCTTGGGTTCTTCACAGTCTAAAACTCGCCCAAACGAGCCCAATTCTCGCTCAAGCGAGTGTCGCAAAAATCAGCAGCTCAAATTCATATCTTTTAGAGATTTTAGATAGGATTTGTTTTAGGATACGTTTTTGGCCTTTTTATAGGATAGAATTAGGTTTTTTTTGGAGAGGGAGTTATCAGAGAATAGGAAAAGAATTATTGTGATTTTGAAGATCCTTCATTGTGTGGAGATTAGAGGTATTATTCATGGCTTCAATTATGTATTCTCTATTTCTTCTTGATTCTTTTTTTATGATGTGTAACTAAACTCCTTGTTAGGGATGTGGTGGATTTGCATGGAACCTATATATTTTTTATTCAATGAATTGATGTTTTTCCATTAAAGTTTTGTGTTTGATTATGTTTTCATTGTTAATCATAATTTTGACGTCGATTATGATCTAGTGGTTCTAATTAACAATAGACATATTGGATTAGAATAAGGCCAATAATCAAACAATTTATTGCATAGTAGGTAGACATATCTCTATGAGTTGAATAACCTCTTTATAATTTTGATTGCATGAATAAGAAGGATTAGGATTCTAAGTCTTCACTTAAGACATTAAGGGAGATTAGGTTCTAAGAAACTGAAGTTGACCTAAGACATTAGGCTTCTATTTTTGCAAAATTGGTTAAAAACTTAGGAATAACATTGATTCATAAATAATTACTATTGGAACCTGCAATGAAATCGCGTTCCTAGCCGTTTCCCCAATCGTTTTACAATCATCTTTTATTTCCGTTTTTGTTATTTATTTTAATCAACAGTTCTCAAATCAATTAAATCCAAATTTAGATTTCATTTAGTAACTACAATAAGGTGAGAATTCTTATAGTCAATTTTAATCCTCGTGGGAACGATAATCTATTTATCATTATATTACTTGTACGATCTGGTATACTTGCCAGAACCCCAACACAGGTACTAAGGCGGAGCATGCACGAGTGTTGGCCGAGCAGGAGCGCACTTCACTCCGTGGAGTGTGGATATTTAGGAGTGGGATCATAGATGGTAGAGCTGTCAAAAAGGGCTGCCCGGCCGGGTTCGGGCCAAACTGGGCTGGGGCCCAAAAACTCGGTTGTAAATTAAGCACATTAATGCAGAGCCCAAACCTGCCCTAAGCGGGCCACGGGCTTGTGAGGGCCAGCCCGCATCACTTTTTTTTAAACTAGAAAAAAAAACACCAGGATAGAAAAAAAATAACCTAAAAAAAAACCTTCTAGTTAAGGAAAAACGTAGAAAACAACGAAGCAAAAAAAACGTACGGAGAACGGAGAAAAATAAAAATACAGATGAAGCAAAAAAATGAAGCAAAAAAAAAATACAGGGAACGGAGAAAAAATAAACAAACCAGAAAAAAAAACGAAGCAAAAAAAATACAGAGAATGGAGAAAGGATGGACTCATGGAGTCACGGTGGTGGACGGCTCATGCGGTGGTGCGATCTTGAATGAAAGGAGAAAGGGAGAGAGATTTAAAGGAAACTAGAAACTAGAGAGAGAACGGAGAAACTAGAAACTAGAAAGGCAAGAAACTAGTACTAGAGAGAACGGAGAACGTCTGCACATGGTGGGTGGGAGTGGGAAGTGCAAGTGAAGTGGGAAGTGAGTGGGGTATGGCACGTATGGGAATGGAATGGGAAATGATTTGGGAATTAGGGTCTAGCAGTGGCAATTGACAAGTGGCACGTATTGGAAATGAAATGAAATTTAGGAGAGAGATTTGAGTTTTTTTTAAGGCTCGAATCCGGCCAGGCCTGAGCCCAGTTGTTTTAAAACCCGGCTAGACTGGGCTGAATAGACTGGATTGAATAAATGTCTCAAATTATGAAGCCCAAACCCTAAATTTTTTCAGGTTTTTCGACCCAGCCCATTTTGACAGCTCTAATAGATGGGTCCCGAGTTTTATTTTGAAAACTTGATGTATATGTATATATAATCTTTCTGGAAGTTAAAACTATTTCAAGAACTTGTTCATATTTTGGAAACGATGTAAATGAATATATTCTGTTATATTTTACCCTACGGGCTTACTGTTGATGATATAATTATGTTAATACAGGTTTTGCTGGAAAACTAAGTTTTGGAAATGTCTATAAAACAAAGTAAACTCCGTCCAATTTTACAGAGATTTTCATAAGTAATAAAAGTAACCAAGGACTTTTAATGAATATCTAAAAGCTTTAAATTTTTTTTTCATGTAACTAAATCTAACCGGGGTAATTAGTGTATTAATTAAGGTAGGGTGTTACAGAATACTAGTTCCTTTCAGAACCATAGCACTGTACCTAATGAGGCCTAATTCCTACTTTCATGGTAATTAGGATATATTAAATCCATTAAGTTCTATGATAATTCATTGAATCCTCTCAAGGATTAGAATTACTTTTGTGATCTAAAACCTCAAGTTTAATTATGTATTTTCTAATACTACGGTTCACCTTTCAGTTCTTCCCTTACTATATGAGATCATGCAATAGTGGGATCTGACACAATCACAAGCATTAAGAACACCATAATTAAATCTAAAATAAACAAATATTAATAAGAGATAAAAGTAATATTCAGTATTTTAATAATAAATCCTGTAAATAAAATATTTATAAAAAGAATATTAATATAATTGAATAAAATAATGAATTTTTTGAAATTTGGGCAAAAGAATCGAGTATGGGTGGGAAGACTCGAGTACTGTAACTAGTACTTAGAAAATTTAGATTTTTTGTTGGGATACTCGAGTAGTTCGAGCAGCCCTGCAAAAAAATAAAAGTCGGTTTCAACTGAAATTAAAGCCAACAGCTCGTTTCATCTAGTTCCAAGCCCAAAGCTGGACTTTACTTCATAGGGAGGTAAAGTAAAGTCTATAAATAAGCACTTAGGTGGAGAATTAAGCACAATTACATTCCCAAACCCCAAGTTTTCTGAATTTCTGTTTTTTGGTGCTATCTTTGAGCCTTCGATTCTCCCTCCTCACTCAACGAAATCTAGTAAAACCAAAACACAATTCGAGTTCTAATTCTAGTCTTGAATTAGAACCAAGAACCACTTAAATTGACCTTCTGTAGCAAGAGTTACAAGCTTCCAAAGTTGCATACTTCAAGCTGAAAAACAGAGCATAAAACACCACCAACTACCTCTCTTTCTTGAATTGGTTTGGTAAGTACACTGAGCCATTTCGTTCCAAACTCGTTCCTAATTAAAATTAGTATTCCCTATTTGCTAAAGCTAATTTGTTTCACCCTTTTCCATTACATATTCACTATCAAATTCGTGGCCAAAGTTAGCTGTTCAAGTGCAGAACTTGAGTGTTGAAACTCAAAGTTTGTTCCAGATCATTTCTTTCTCAATCAGTTGTTTCTTTAGCTTCTCTAACGTATGGGAGAAGTTATCTAATCGCTAGAATGATAATTAACAAGCTAAATTCATAGGAACCATTTGAGGTTCATGGGCAATGAAAGTTGAATTGGGAAACTGACTTAGAGGTTAGAAACCCATGGTTTAAAGGTTTAAACAAGTTTAAATGGACCTAGAAAAGCTCACTGGATTGTTGCACGATTTAAAAATTGAGTAAAAATGAATTCGATATGTTAAAATAGACATTTTCTATGTTTTTGTGCAAACTGTGATTTAATTCTGTTATCTGTTGAATTGATGTTATTTGATATGTGTAACATGTTTGTTTTATGTGTAGTAACTTCTGTTTTGTACAGAATTGGAGTAAGCAAGCAAGAATTTCGAATTGGTGCATAAAATGCAGAAAAACTGGTGTTGTTGCAGCAAAAAGACTCGAGCATTTAGAGAAATACTCGAGTATTCTAGGAATTGAAGAACGAATCGAGTATTTCTCCAAGTACTCAAGTATTTTTGCATGAACTACTCGAGTGGTTCATGAACTACTCGAGTATTTTGTGTAAAAACTACAATCGGTGGGTGAAATAACTAAGAGACACTAGGAGAACACCTAGAAGGGGGGTTGAATAGGTGTTTAAGAAACCTTGAAAGATTTTCGAAAGAAACGAATCAAAACAATTAAAACGAATAATTTTTACAAAAAGTTTCAGCCCTTAATCGTTTAAGCAAGTTGATTAATCGATTAACCCTTGAAAAACACAAATTAATCGATTAAGCTGACCAATTAATCGATTAGTGCCTGAAAGCTTGCTTTTGGTTAATCGATTAACACCTTCAGTTAATCGATTAATCACAGTTAAAACTGAAAAATCACTTTTCAATCGAATACGAAAATCAATCAATTAACACATATGATCAGAGATAAAGCAGAATTGATTAACACCAATATTCTTATTGATTACCTAGGTTATGAAAATGATTTTCCCCAAATCAATTTGCACAATTAAAAGCTAATTCATTCAATTATAGAAAATCAATCTTTTCTAGGTTTTCAATGCAGAACATATGAAATGACAAGAATGTAAAGAGTTAAGGAATAGTGATACTACACATTGATTTATCCTGGTTCACTCACAACCACCGTGAGCTACATCCAATCCCCTCTTCAACCAAGAGAGATTCTTCACTAAGGAATTAGAGTTCTCAAATTACAAGTAAATGCCTCTCAAGACTCCCTTCTTGATAGCCTCCAAGAGATACCCCACTCTTGTCTTGCAACCCTATTGAACCTCTAATCTAACCTCTTCCCTTGCTTGTTGATATCCCCACAACAAGTCTTCCAATTTGCTTGATGATACCTCACACCAAGGCTTCCAATTGCTTGTCAACACAACAAGACTTCCAAAACGATTTTGCTTGATGAACAACCACCAAGTCTTCCTTTGTTGTAGATAGCTTGCCTTCTTTGCAATGATTACAACTCAAATGAAAAACAATAACAATCCTATGAATCTTTTTCAAGAACTATGAAAATATCAACATAAGAGATTCAAAGATTCTTGATCAAAGAATGTAAAAGTGAAAGCTTTGATCTATGAAAGTGAGAGAGAATAGTGTGGCTTTGATCTTTGTAAAATTGATATGAAAATGATGTTAGTTAATCACAATGATTAGGAAAAGGTTTATATAAAATACCCAAAAGTTAGGAACCTTAAAAACTGATTTTGAGAAGTGAAAAACGTATTTTAAAAACCAGCACTGCAGGTGTTAATCGATTAACTCATCATGTTAATCGATTAAGCACTGTTAAAAACATGTTAATCGATTAACCACTTCTCTTAATCGATTAGCCACTGCTAAAGTCAATTAAAAACTTGTTTTCTCAAAACTAAACCTTTCCTTTCAAACCTTTAAGCCACCTATTGATTTTAGGTTAAGTGAATACTCAAAATATAATATAATCATGCACTTGATAGAGATTCACTACCCTCTAATGACTCTACCCAAACTCATCAAAATAAAAGACTCAAAACTAAAGATATTACAATTATACACAAATTGAATCTTCATGAGCTTGCTCTCTCTTCATCATTTGTTGTTTGTTGTTGTTTGATGAACTTCTCCATGAACTTCTCCATACTTGAGCTTGATCAAAACATTTGTAGCTTGTTCAAAACCTTTGTCATTATCAAAAGCTTCTCACTGGATCTAACAATCTCCCCCTTTTTGAAAATGACAAACATGTTTTGAAGTTGTTGATGCTTGAACCGTTTGATCACTTGGTAAGACTCTTGCTCCCCCTCAATAAATGCTTTTGACATTTGAAATCTTCTTGAGTAAAGCTTGATTGATTCTCCCCCTATCTTCAACAACTTTGCTCAACCTATGTAAAAACAACAAAACAACCTCTTCTCCCCTTTTGGCATTATCACTAAGTAATATGACAATAAAATCTTAAGCCAAAATAAGAGATATTCAATGATCATTTCTTCACAACATTGATACCAATTAATCAATAATACCAAATGTATAAGTAAAGAACTATACTTTGAAATGTGATACCAATTGGAAAGAAATATGACAATGAAATATGATACCAATTGAAACTAAAAAGTCATCATATCACTTAACGAAGTAAGATATCAATTGTAAAGAAATATCACAATAACAACAATAGCATGATAAACATCTAATAATCACACAATGATACCAATTGAACTTTATAGAAGTAATACCAATTGTAAATATCCAACAATATCAATTGTACCAATTTGTAGAACTTTCTCTTTCACACTTGAAGATGCTAATAAAGAATAATACTTGTAAGCCTTTTGCTCTTCAATCATACCTACAAAAACAATCATGCTTTGCTTTTTGGCATCCAAATAGTTTTGGATCCATTTTCGTTAGTTAATGGATTTTCAGCCTTCTTAACCCAAACAAAATTTCCTTTAGGTATACCATGCACTTTAATATAACACACATTTGAAGTATGTCCATGAGTACCACAATAGAAACATGTTGGTGCATTTTGTAAGAACTACAATCGGTGGGTGAAATAACTAGGAGACACTAGGAGAACACCTAGAAGGGGGGGTTGAATAGGTGTTAGAGAAACCTTGAAAGATTTTCGAAAGAAACGAATCGAAACGATTAAAACAAATGATTTTTACAAAAACCTCAGCATTTAATCGATTAACAAATCTTATTAATCGATTAATCCTTTAAAAACACTTAGTTAATCGATTAATCAAACAGGTTAATCGATTATTTATGAAAGCTTGCTTTTGGTTAATCGATTAACACTTTTAGTTAATCGATTAATCACTGTTAAAACTGAAAAATCACTTTTCACTCAAATACGAAAATCAATCAATTAACACATATGATCAGAGATAAAGCGGAATTGATTAACACCAATATTCTTATTGATTACCTAGGTTATGAAAATGATTTTCCCCAAATCAATTTGCACAATTAAGATTCAATTCAATTCAATTATGAAAATTAATCTTTTCTAGGTTTTCAACCAAGAACACTATGAATGACTTGAATGTAAAGAGTTAAGAGTTTATAGATACGACACAGAGATTTATCCTGGTTCACTTTCATCCACTTGAAAGCTACATCCAGTCCCCTCTTCAACCAAGAGGGATTCTTCACTATGAGGAATTAGAGTTCTCAAATTACAAGCAAATGCCTCTCAAGACTCCCTTCTTGATAGCCCCCAAGAGATACCACACTCTTGTCTTGCAACCCTATTGAATCTAATCTAACCTCTTCCCTTGCTTGCCGATATCCCCACAACAAGTCTTCCAATTGCTTTGAGATGCTTCAAAGACTTCCACTTGCTTGATGATGCCTCACACCAAGACTTCCAATTGCTTGTTAACACAACAAGACTTCCAAGATAACTTTGCTTGATGAACAACCACCAAGGCTTCCTTATGTTGTAGATAGCTTGCCTTCTTTGCAATGATTACAACTCAAATGAAAACAATAACAATCCTATGAATCTCTTTCAATAGCTATAAAAATATCAACATGAGAGATTCAAAGATTCTTAATCAAAGAATGTAAAAGTTGAAAGCTTTGATCTATGAAAGTGAGAGAGAATAGTATGGCTTGATCTTTGTAAAATTGATATGAAAGTTGTTCTAATGTGTTCTAATTATTCACAAAGGTTAGAAAAAGATTTATATAGAATACCCAAAAGTTAAGATCATTAAAAACTGATTTTGAGAAGTGAAAAACGTATTTTAAAAACCAGTACTGCAGGTGTTAATCGATTAACTCATCATGTTAATCGATTAAACACTGTTAAAAACATGTTAATCGATTAACCATTCCTCTTAATCGATTAACCACTGCTAAAGTCAATTAAAAACTTGTTTTCTCAAAACTAAACCTTTTCTTTCAAACCTTTAAGCCACCTATTGATTTTAGGTTAAGTGAAAACTCAAATTATGATATAATCATGACCTTGATAGAGATTCACTACCCTCTAAAGACTCTACCCAAACTCATTAAAATAAAAGACTCAAATTAAAGATATTACAATTAAACACAAATTGAATCTTCATGAGCTTGCTCTCTCTTCATCATTTGTTGTTTGTTGTTGATTGATGAACTTCTTCATACTTGAGCTTGATCACAAACACTTGTAGTTTGTTCAAAACCTTTGTCATTATCAAATGCAGAAAAACTGGTGTTGTTGCAGCAAAAAGACTCGAGTATTTAGAGAAATACTTGAGTATTCTGGGAATTGAAGAACGAATCGAGTATTTTGTGTAAAAACTACAATAGGTGGGTGAAATAACTAAGAGACACTAGGAGAACACCTAGAAGGGGAGGTTGAATAGGTGTTTAAGAAACCTTGAAAGATTTTCGAAAGAAACAAATCGAAACAATTAAAACGAATAATTTTTACAAAAAGTTTCAGCCCTTAATCGTTTAAGCAAGTTGATTAATCGATTAACCCTTGAAAAACAAAAATTAATCGATTAAGCTGACCAATTAATCGATTAGTGCCTGAAAGCTTGCTTTTGGTTAATCGATTAACACCTTCAGTTAATCGATTAATCACAGTTAAAACTGAAAAATCATTTTTCAATCGAATACGAAAATCAATCAATTAACACATATGATCAGAGATAAAGCGGAATTGATTAACACCAATATTCTTATTGATTACCTAGGTTATGAAAATGATTTTCCCCAAATCAATTTGCACAATTAAGATTCAATTCAATTCAATTATGAAAATTAATCTTTTCTAGGTTTTCAACCAAGAACACTATGAATGACTTGAATGTAAAGAGTTAAGAGTTTATAGATACGACACAGAGATTTATCCTGGTTCACTTTCATCCACTTGAAAGCTACATCCAGTCCCCTCTTCAACCAAGAGAGATTCTTCACTATGAGGAATTAGAGTTCTCAAATTACAAGCAAATGCCTCTCAAGACTCCCTTCTTGATAGCCCCCAAGAGATACCACACTCTTGTCTTGCAACCCTATTGAATCTAATCTAACCTCTTCCCTTGCTTGCCGATATCCCCACAACAAGTCTTCCAATTGCTTTGAGATGCTTCAAAGACTTCCACTTGCTTGATGATGCCTCACACCAAGACTTCCAATTGCTTGTTAACACAACAAGACTTCCAAGATAACTTTGCTTGATGAACAACCACCAAGGCTTCCTTATGTTGTAGATAGCTTGCCTTCTTTGCAATGATTACAACTCAAATGAAAACAATAACAATCCTATGAATCTCTTTCAATAGCTATAAAAATATCAACATGAGAGATTCAAAGATTCTTAATCAAAGAATGTAAAAGTTGAAAGCTTTGATCTATGAAAGTGAGAGAGAATAGTATGGCTTGATCTTTGTAAAATTGATATGAAAGTTGTTCTAATGTGTTCTAATTATTCACAAAGGTTAGAAAAAGATTTATATAGAATACCCAAAAGTTAAGATCATTAAAAACTGATTTTGAGAAGTGAAAAACGTATTTTAAAAACCAGTACTGCAGGTGTTAATCGATTAACTCATCATGTTAATCGATTAAACACTGTTAAAAACATGTTAATCGATTAACCATTCCTCTTAATCGATTAACCACTGCTAAAGTCAATTAAAAACTTGTTTTCTCAAAACTAAACCTTTTCTTTCAAACCTTTAAGCCACCTATTGATTTTAGGTTAAGTGAAAACTCAAATTATGATATAATCATGACCTTGATAGAGATTCACTACCCTCTAAAGACTCTACCCAAACTCATTAAAATAAAAGACTCAAATTAAAGATATTACAATTAAACACAAATTGAATCTTCATGAGCTTGCTCTCTCTTCATCATTTGTTGTTTGTTGTTGATTGATGAACTTCTTCATACTTGAGCTTGATCACAAACACTTGTAGTTTGTTCAAAACCTTTGTCATTATCAAATGCAGAAAAACTGGTGTTGTTGCAGCAAAAAGACTCGAGTATTTAGAGAAATACTTGAGTATTCTGGGAATTGAAGAACGAATCGAGTATTTTGTGTAAAAACTACAATAGGTGGGTGAAATAACTAAGAGACACTAGGAGAACACCTAGAAGGGGAGGTTGAATAGGTGTTTAAGAAACCTTGAAAGATTTTCGAAAGAAACAAATCGAAACAATTAAAACGAATAATTTTTACAAAAAGTTTCAGCCCTTAATCGTTTAAGCAAGTTGATTAATCGATTAACCCTTGAAAAACAAAAATTAATCGATTAAGCTGACCAATTAATCGATTAGTGCCTGAAAGCTTGCTTTTGGTTAATCGATTAACACCTTCAGTTAATCGATTAATCACAGTTAAAACTGAAAAATCATTTTTCAATCGAATACGAAAATCAATCAATTAACACATATGATCAGAGATAAAGTGGAATTGATTAACACCAATATTCTTATTGATTACCTAGGTTATGAAAATGATTTTCCCCAAATCAATTTGCACAATTAAAAGCTAATTCATTCAATTATAGAAAATCAATCTTTTCTAGGTTTTCAATCAAGAACATATGAAATGACAAGAATGTAAAGAGTTAAAGAATATAGATACTACACATTGATTTATCCTAGTTCACTTACAACCACCGTGAACTACATCCAGTCCCCTCTTCAACCAAGAGAGATTCTTCACTAAGGAATTAGAGTTCTCAAATTACAAGTAAATGCCTCTCAAGACTCCCTTCTTGATAGCCTCCAAGAGATACCCCACTCTTGTCTTTCAACCCTATTGAACCTCTAATCTAACCTCTTCCCTTGCTTGTTGATATCCCCACAACAAGTCTTCCAATTTGCTTGATGATACGTCACACCAAGGCTTCCAATTGCTTGTCAACACAACAAGACTTCCAAAATGATTTTGCTTGATGAACAACCACCAAGTCTTCCTTTGTTGTAGATAGCTTGCCTTCTTTGCAATGATTACAACTCAAATGAAAAACAATAACAATCCTATGAATCTCTTTCAAGAACTATGAAAATATCAACATAAGAGATTCAAAGATTCTTGATCAAAGAATGTAAAAGTGAAAGCTTTGATCTATGAAAGTGAGAGAGAATAGTGTGGCTTAGATCTTTGTAAAATTGATATGAAAATGATGTTAGTTAATCACAATTATTAGGAAAAGGTTTATATAAAATACCCAAAAGTTAGGAACCTTAAAAACTGATTTTGAGAAGTGAAAAACGTATTTTAAAAACCTGTTAATCGATTAAGCACTGTTAAAAACATGTTAATCGATTAACCACTTCTCTTAATCGATTAGCCACTGCTAAAGTCAATTAAAAACATGTTTTCTCAAAACTAAAACTTTCCTTTCAAACCTTTAAGCCACCTATTGATTTTAGGTTAAGTGAATACTCAAAATATAATATAATCATGCACTTGATAGAGATTCACTACCCTCTAATGACTCTACCCAAACTCATCAAAATAAAAGACTCAAAACTAAAGATATTACAATTATACACAAATTGAATCTTCATGAGCTTGCTCTCTCTTCATCATTTGTTGTTTGTTGTTGTTTGATGAACCTCTCCATACTTGAGCTTGATCAAAACATTTGTAGCTTGTTCAAAACCTTTGTCATTATCAAAACCTTCTCACTGGATCTAACATTTTGAACAAAATTTCATAAGACTCTGATTTTCTTTGATTTTCAGAATTTAACTCGTTTAATATCATAATGGCTAAATTCTAAAGACCACTATGAAGAATTCACCCAGTGGCATAACTAAACCCGTTTGGTTGATAATAATCCTGGAGGAGTCCTACTGGAAATTTTATTCAGTGGTTGATATTTTCCCTACAGGAGTCCCAACGAAACTTTTTATCCATTTGGTTAATGTTTTACCCTGTGGGAGTCCTAATGGACATTGCATCCATTTAGTCGATAAGTAACCCATCAGTGGTGTCCCAATGGAATAATAAATCGAAACTGATTAATAACGTCTTAATTACTACTCCTAAAACCATCACAAAGTGGCTATGCCGCTAATGGCCTTTTTTTGAAAGGATTAAGAAAAGTTGAAGATGAGATTAATGGATTGAAAGATGGTATTGATGGACTATGTCCTTGAAGGAAATGAAAAATGATGATAATGAATCGATATTAAGGATTGGTAATGAACCATGTTGGCATTTCATACATTGATTGCTCCAGTTTGTCGAGGCTTTAATACTAGTTACGCTTGGCGGAGGAAGCCGGTAAGTCGCGAGTGGTCGAGCGGAGGAAGCTCATGATGACCCATTTCCCTCCAAACTGTGATGCCCCGGGAAAGGATTCTAGGTAGACATACATCATGCCATTAACAATAAGATTAAATGCTTGAATAAAAAGGGTTTGACATATGTACATGCATTTGTGAATTGTTATTACTTGTGATTGTTGTTTTTAGCCACTGTTATTTATCATTCATTTTAACGTGATTAGCTATGACTTACTCCCTTCCTGCCCTTGTGTGTAGGTAATGAAGATCCTATTTTCACAGAGGGAGAGTAGGGACGACAAGGGATATGAGATTCCCTTCCCGATCGTTGGAGTTTTGAGAACCATGCTCTGGGTTATAGTCGGTGTCTTAAATAACTCAGAGTCTATTCCCATTAGAATAAGTAATTTGAACTATTAAGTTATGTCGTTTAAAACACTTAAGTTGTAACTTCTACGTTTTGCTTCCGCACTTTATGTAGTAATGACAGTTTGCTTCCGCACTTGAAATGATAAAGTTTAAGAACTCGTTTGCGAAAAAATTATTCCCTATTTTTATTAAAAGAAATTGAGGATAGAAAGTTGGGTCGTTACATTAGAAAGTTGGGATGTTACATTAGTGGTATCAGAGCAATGGTTCAAAACTCTCGGCCATTGGAATATGGCCTCACATGCTTTAAGCTGTGATAACTCTAGATTGAGTTATGGGTAGACTAGGATTGAGTCAATAAGGTCTAATATTAATATTGCTTGTTTTAACATAATTGTTGTATTTGACAAATAGTACGAGTAGCAATGGCATCAAGAAACACTCGCCACATTGAGGAATCCCTAGATCGTATCTCCGTTGTTCTAGAACATTTGACGAATCAACGTGCTGCTAGTCCATCTGAGTTCAAAGGACTAGCTGATTTTAGGAAGTGCGACCCTCCAAAGTTTCATGGTGGAGCTAACCCTAAAGAGGCGCAGATCTGGATCCAAGAACTTGAAAAGATTTTTCAAACCATTCCGTGTTCTAAGGAGCAGAAAGTCATCTATGCTGCTTATGTCCTGGTGGGTTCAGCTGCAAATTGGTGGAAGTACACCAAACAGACTCTAGAGCATGAGCACAGATAGATTACTTGGGATGTCTTTGTGGAGAAATTCTATGAGAAGTTTTTCCCCGAAGATGTGAGAAAAAAGAAGGATATCGAGTTTCTAGAGCTCAAACAAGGAACCATGACCATCAGTGAGTACGCTGCCAAGTTCGAAGATTTGATGAAGTACTCTCCATATTTCATGCTTCGCCCGGATGAGCTAGCATTCCAAGTGTGTCTATTTTGAAAATGGTTTAAGGCCTGACATTAAGCCATTCGTGAGTGGACAATGCATCCGTCACTTCTCAACCTTAGTGCATCGATGCTGAGTGACTGAAGATGATATGAAGGCGAAGATGATCAATGAACAGCAACAACACAACCAGCAGAATTACAGTCCTCACCGTAATCATGGACGCCATAACCATCAAGGCAACCGTGGCAAGGGTCCATATCACAACAAAGGACAAGCAAACAGAAAAGAAGGAGGATCAACCAATGTGCCCAAATGCGATAAGTGTCAAATGTTCCATGGAGGCAAAACATGCTGGAGTGTGACCCCTCCGACTTGTTTCAATTGTGGCAAGCAAGGTCACATCAACAGGTTCTGCCCCAAGGGAAATGCTAACCAAGGAGGAGCTGCACCAAAGCAATGGCACGAGCAAAGGTGTTTACCATGTCCGGAGCTGAGGCTGAGCAATCTGAGGGCTTAATCCAAGGTAATTGCCTCTTAAATAGCAAGCCATGTAGAGTCCTTGTCGATTCTGGAGCCACCCACTCTTTTATTTCTTATGATTGTGTCAACCGGTTAAAATTAAAAGTCACCGATACACCTTATAATCTCACAGTGTCAACTCCAACCAACTTACCTGTAACCACATCTAAGGCCTGTATAGATTGTAAGGTAACCATATTAGATAAAAACACTATAGTTGACCTCATATGTTTACATTTATCCTAGTTAGATATAATCTTAGGAATAAACTGGCTATCAAAATACCAAGTAACCATAGATTGTCACCGCAAATCCATCACATTTCCTGAAATCAAACCTCCAGCAACATCGCTCGAAGGATACATATGTTTGTTTTCTGTCTCAGTAGAAGAAACACCCAAAGTAGAACCCGAAATCGAAAGTATTCCTGTAATCCGCGAGTATCCAGATGTCTTTCCCGAGGAAGTGCCCGGTTTACCTCCTCCTCGTGAAATAGATTTTAGTATTGATCTCATACCTGGAACCGGTCCTATATCGATTGGCCCTTTCCGGATGGCCCCCTCAGAATTGGCAGAGTTAAAGAAGCAGGTGGAAGACTTGTTGGAAAATAAATTTATCAGACCTAGTGTATCACCGTGGGGTGCATCGGTGTTATTTGTGAAGAAGAAAGACAGGAGTATGCGGATGTGCATCGACTACCGGTAGTTGAATAAAGTAACCATAAAAAATAAGTACCCCCTGCCCCGAATAGATGATTTTATGGATCAAGTTCGTGGAGCCACTGATTTGGGTCTAATATATAGTGTTTTGAGCATTGATTTGACTCCCTTTTACTAAGTGTTGGGTTTGTTTCTCAAGTATTTTGTAGGCTTTTTGTTAGTTTTTAGAAATAGTTAGTAGTTGTGAATCCTTTGAACGTTTTGATCCGTTTGCTAGTGTTTCAGGTACTTTTAGGAGCTCAAATGGAGAAAATATTTATGGACCTGAAAAGAGGACGAAAAGATCTTGCAAATGGAAAAAGAACGGAGCAAAACGGAGTCGGGAACTACCTCACGCGCCTGGGGCGCGAGGACGGGTGCGCCTGGGGCGCGCTGATTAAAGCAAAGAAATTTTCATCAAATATCGCGCGCCTGGAGCGCGAGGTCGCGTGCGCCTGGGGCGCGCGTGCATCAGAGAAGGCCCAATTCAGTATTTCCTTGGAGGATTCAGTCCACAATAGATTTGTAACATTAAAATTAGGTTTTATAGCAGTTTTTGTAAGCTTTTAGAGAGGGAGATTACATAGTTTAGATAGAGGTTTAGAAGAGGAGGAGATCCAAGGATTGAGAGATCAAGGCTTCTCCATGGTAATCATGTATTATCCTTCTATTTCTTCTCTTGTTCTTCAATGTTTATCATGTAACTAAAACCCTTTGTTAGGAATTGGTGGATTTGTATGGATTAATTTATGTAGTTATTGAATTAATGTTTTTCCGTTTCTAAATCATGTGTTTGATTGTGATTTAATTGTTATGCATGAATCTGGCCAATTTATGTTTTGGATTTCTAATCCCCAAATTGAGAGATTTAGGGGTTAGATAGGCCTTTCCAATCAAACAATATAATTAATCCAGGGGTAGAGATGCAATTGGGTAATTATATAACTTTTATGAAATCCATTGTTCTTAACTATTATTCAATGAATTAATCACTTGAGAGATTGGGGGTTATGAATTGAATAAGAAACGGTAACTAAACATGAGAGATCTGATAGTTACTAATTTAGGGATTTGTTCATGATTTATGGGAAGACAATAATTTATAATTAGATAAACGAAACATACAATGAAACCACGTTCCTAACAATCCTTCTCTACCTGCTCACAACTTCTCTTTAATTTCAGCTTTTCATTTAGTTTTTAATTAAAATCACTTTTTCATAATTTTAGTTCAAATCTAAATTTTAGTTATAGGATTTGCTTCTAGTTGCACTAAGGTAAAAGTAGATTGAACATTCTCACAAACTCCCTGTGGGACGATATCTGGTCTTCCTAGACTATATTACACGTTGACCCAGTACACTTGCTGGCATCTCAACAAGTTTTTGGCGGCGTTGCCGGGGAGTTTAGAATTGTTCAACTTATTTTTGGTACTTCAGTGTAATTTTTAGTGAGTTCTATTTTTTTTAGTTTTATTGTTTTATTTTTTATTTATTTATTTAGTTTAGTTAGTTTCTTGTCTCAACAGGTGCTGCGTAATCTTTTTGTTGTTTTTGTGCTCGCAGGTATTCTATCTATTTGAGTGCAATATAAAAGAGAAGTAGCACAAGAGAAGAGAACACTTAGAAGATGGCTGAAGGGGGAGGATCCGACGGGTCCATTCCGCCTCCTCCTTCCCGTATGACGTTAGGCGATTATGCAACCGTGAGCATGGACATGTTTGCCTCAAGCATGGTCCATCCACCAATCTCAGCAACCGCCTTCAAAATTGATCCCAATTACATACAACTCATCAAACAGGATCAATTTGAGGGTGCGGCACATCAAGACCCACGGGAGCATATCGCCAACTTCTTGAGCCTCCTCGACTTATTCAAAATCGAGGGTGCTTCGGATGAGGCCATTCGGATGAGACTATTTCCCTTCTCACTAAGGGGCGAGGCAAGGACATGGTTGCACAATCAGGTACCTGAGAGTCTTTCTAGTTGGAAAGTGCTTGTCTCCAAATTCATGGACAAGTTCCTTCCAGCTGGAGAGCAAGCAAAGTTGAGGCAGGATGTATACTCTTTCATGCAAGAAGAAGAGCCGTTGCATGAGGCCTGGGAACGCTACAATCAGCTGTTGAGGAAAAACTCATACCGTATGCCAGAACACCAGGAGATTACTCTATTTTATAATGGTCTCAATGGGCATGACCAGAGCATGATTGGTGCAGCAGCTGGTGGAGCATTGAGGAAGAAAACTGTTGAAGAGGCCAGAGAAATCATCACCAATTTGGTATTCAGCAGTAGTCAGTCTGTCAGAGAGAAAAACATTCAGAATAATAAAGGTTCAGACTCTCCTTTAATCCAGACCCTCATCCAGCAAAACAAGGAGATGCAACAACAGCTAAAAGCATTGGTGAAGCAAGTTGCATCCCAGGCTCTGAAATGTGATTTTTGTGGAGGAAGTCACTAGAATAGTGACTGTGCTTATCAAGTCAGAAAGGGACCAACCACCATTGAGGAGCAAGTAAATCAACTTAATGCAACATGGTATCAGCCGGCACCCAACCCACCTCAACCACAAAAGAAGGATTGGGAGAAGGCGATTGAAGCATTAACTCTCAATACCCATTCCTTCATAGCTGAGTCTCGGGCGAATTTCAATAATCAACAAGCTAGCATCAAGAACTTGGAGATGCGGGAAGATCAAATAGCAAATCAAATATCAGAGATAGTAACCCACACCAAGGAAAGATGCATGGTAGTCAACCTTCGAAGTGGCAAGTCATATGAGGAGCCATTGAAAAAGGGTGATGCAACTGAGAGGGAGTATGAAAAGAGGGAAGAGTTTAAGCCATCAGCTGAGCAAGAGGAGCTTGAAGCATCGAAAGCGCAGGGTCCACCTGCGGATCTCAATCAAGGCACACCCAAACCAGCACCACTACCTTTGAGGGTACCTTTTCCTCAGAGGTTGAAGAAGGATGAAGATCAGAAGCAATTTTCCAAGTTCCTGGAGATGCTACGGAAGCTGCACATCAACATCTCGTTTGCTGAGGCACTTGCACAAATGCCTCAGTACCCGAGATTCATGAAGGAGTTGCTAACAAAGAAGAAGCGGATGCTCTTGACTGAGGTGACACTCCCAATAGCAGAGAAGTGCAGCAACATTATCAAGCGAAACCTTCCACCAAAGCTAAAGGACCCAGGTAGCTTTAACATTTCAGTTAGCATAGGCAAGGAGTATTCAGGTAAGGCTCTCTGTGACTTAGGAGCTAGTGTTAATGTTATGCCCTTGTCGGTGTTTGAAAAATTGAAAATAGAAAAGATTGAGCCTACCTGGGCGACACTTGAATTAGTTGATAAATCCATCCTCCGCCCTTATGGAGTGGTGGAAGACCTTCTGGTAAAGGTGAATGATTTTATCCTGCCCCTTGATTTTATGGTACTTGATATAGAAGAGGATAAAAATATTCCTCTAATTTTTGGAAGGCCATTCTTGGCCACAGCAGGGGCAGTGATTGATGTGCCTAGGGGAGAAGTGATTCTCCGAGTGAATGGTGAGCAATCCACTATTAAAATTTTTCCAAAACCACCAGTCACCGCGGAGACCTTTGCCCCTCTCAAATTTATTCAGCACTCTAATGGAGAGAGTGTTGGAAAGAGGTGGAGTGATCACTCCAAAGTATTCCCATTAAAAGGGTCATGGCAACCACCCTAACCTCGAAAAAGAGGTAACCCGTCAGGCTCGTGACGTTAAACAAGCGCTTGGTGGGAGGCAACCCAATTGTAGGTAATTCTCCCTTAGGTTAGGTAGTTTAGTTTAGTTTAGGATAGGTCTTAGGTAGAATTGTTTTGCCTTATCTAAAAAAAAGGAAAAAATAGAGGTACAGACCTCGTGCGCCCCAGGCGCATGCGGTCGCGCGCCCGGGCTGTGAAAGACCCTGTTTGGGGGAATTTCACTCCTACTTGATTCTCCTTAGTTTCCAACTTCCCATTCTAGCCCTTGTACCTCACCAAAAATATTGTCCTGCTTTCTTAGGTAGTTTTAATTTTTATTTTGTAGTTTAGGCTAGATTAGTTTGCTTGAGAACAAGCCAACATCTAAGTTTGGGGAGGACATACAAAATAAAAATTTTTCAGATCTGAATTTTTTCTCTCATATTTTTGGTATTGGTTTGTGTCCTTAGCAAGAGTAGGTAATTTTTCTAACCTTAGGACTTTTTCTCTGATGATGCATGTATATACTTAGTTTAGGATTAGACTCATTGGCTTTTGACTCTGTTTGATTGAGCTGTAAATACTGTTGTGAACTGGTTATTTTGACAAATGCTTTCAGAACTTGTGATTAGTGAACTGACTTTAGCCCTATGAGGTTTTGAGCCTTATATTGAGGGGTATGAATTTTATTGAAATATTCTGATATTGAGACCCCTATTCTTTCATGAGTGTGTTCTCTTTGATGATTGTGCTCTAGAACTTGACCTGTAACCATTTCAAAATTGATGATTTATAGCATGCATGAAAATGATTAAGGCACCTAGGTTGTGTTTTTGAGGCCTTCAGAATGTTGCATTGAAAATTGTTCCCTTAGTTGCCCACTTTGAGCCTTATAATGATATATGATTTTTCTTTGGTACCCTGCAATTGTTGCATTAATTCTATTGTGAGTACCTTAGGAATTTTGGATGAGCAATTAAGTGGAATGTAATGCAATTAAGTGGAATGTAATGCAAAAGAAAGAAAAGTGAAAAGTTTTATGTGCCTACTCCTCTTCCAATGAAAAAAAAGTGATGTAAAAATCAAATAAAAGTGAAAAGGAAGAGAGTAGAGGAATTGAAAAGTGAAAAGTGAAGAATAATAAAGTTGTGAATTGAGTTGTGATTCATTGTAATACTACTAGTTGCTCATTCATAATTTCTGAGGGAAATTTGCTTTGCATTTAGCCCTTAGTTTTATCCCTTCTTTCTTTTATCCCACCTAACACTTTAGCCAGGCCCCATTACAACCAATATTAAGACCTTTTGATTTTTGTGTGCAATCGATAATTTCAGTGGAGATGTTGGTCTATGGTCAAGCATATGGTAGCACTTTGTCATTGTTGAACTTGTGTGCATTAATGAAATATTACCCTTATACACTTTTGAGAGAAACATTTGAGAGGTTGAGAGTGTTCACTAGTCCTGAGTTCTTATTGGGTTTGTTACTCTAACTAGTTTGTAATTGTGTAAATAGTTTGTGATAATATGTGTTGGAGTCATGAGTCGAAGTCTTAGATGAGGTGTATATATGTTGATTTAGGGAGTTTGTCTTTTGTTTAGAATTTTATTTTACTTTTGCCTGGGACATGCAAAATGCTAAGTTTGGGGGAGTGATTTGGGTCTAATATATAGTGTTTTGAGCATTGATTTGACTCCCTTTTACTAAGTGTTGGGCTTGTTTCTCAAGTATTTTGTAGGCTTTTTGTTAGTTTTTAGAAATAGTTAGTAGTTGTGAATCCTTTGAACGTTTTGATCCGTTTGCTAGTGTTTCAAGTACTTTTTGGAGCTCAAATGGAGAAAATATTTATGGACCTGAAAAGAGGACGAAAAGATCTTGCAAATGGAAAAAGAACGGAGCAAAACGGAGTCGGGAACTACCTCGCGCGCCTGGGGCGCGAGGACGGGTGCGCCTGGGGCGCGCTGATTCAAGCAAAGAAATTTTCATCAAATATCGCGCGCCTGGAGCGCGAGGTCGCGTGCGCCTGGGGGGCGCGTGCATCAGAGAAGGCCCAATTCAGTATTTCCTTGGAGGATTCAGTCCACAATAGATTTGTAACATTAAAATTAGGTTTTATAGCAGTTTTTGTAAGCTTTTAGAGAGGGATATAACATAGTTTAGAGAGAGGTTTAGAAGAGGAGGAGATCAAAGGATTGAGAGATCAAGGCTTCTCCATGGTAATCATGTATTATCCTTCTATTTCTTCTCTTGTTCTTCAATGTTTATCATGTAACTAAAACCCTTTGTTAGGAATTGGTGGATTTGTATGGATTAATTTATGTAGTTATTGAATTAATGTTTGATTGTAATTTAATTGTTATGCATGAATCTGGCCAATTTATGTTTTGGATTTCTAATCCCCAAATTGAGAGATTTAGGGGTTAGATAGGCCTTTCCAATCAAACAATATAATTAATCCAGGGGTAGAGATGCAATTGGGTAATTATATAACTTTTATGAAATCCATTGTTCTTAACTATTATTCAATGAATTAATCACTTGAGAGATTGGGGGTTATGAATTGAATAAGAAACGGTAACTAAACATGAGAGATCTGATAGTTACTAATTTAGGGATTTGTTCATGATTTATGGGAAGACAATAATTTATAATTAGATAAACGAAACATACAATGAAACCACGTTCCTAACAATCCTTCTCTACCTGCTCACAACTTCTCTTTAATTTCAGCTTTTCATTTAGTTTTTAATTAAAATCACTTTTTCATAATTTTAGTTCAAATCTAAATTTTAGTTATAGGATTTGCTTCTAGTTGCACTAAGGTAAAAGTAGATTGAACATTCTCACAAACTCCTTGTGGGACGATATCTGGTCTTCTAGACTATATTACACGTTGACCCAATACACTTGCTAGCATCTCAACAGCCACCGTATTCTCTAAGATTGATCTAAGATCCGGTTACCATCAAATTCGAGTTAGAGAAGAGGATATTCCAAAGACTGCCTTCCTATCCCGTTATGGCCACTACGAGTATGTGGTGATGTCGTTTGGTTTAACCAATGCACCTGTCGTATTCATGGACTACATGAATCGGATCTTTCGGCCATATCTGGATTCATTTGTGGTTGTATTCATAGATGATATCCTAATATACTCAAAAACCCAAGAGGAGCATGCAAAACATCTCCAAGTTGTATTGGAAACCTTAAGGAAGAAGAAACTTTACGCAAAGCTAGCCAAATGTGAGTTTTGGTTAAGGGAAGTAAATTTCCTTGGCCATGTGATTACAAAAGATGGAGTTGCTGTAAATCCATCCAAGGTAGAAGCTATACTCAAATGGGAAGCCCCAAGAACTGTCACGGAAGTGAGAAGCTTTCTTGGATTAGCAGGATACTATCGGAAATTTATTGAAATTTTTTCAAAGATTGCTTTGCCATTGACACGTTTAACTTGAAAAGAACAACCTTTTGTTTGGAATGAAAAATGCAAAGCAAGCTTTCAAGAGTTAAATGACAGATTGACATCTTCTCCGGTGTTAACTCTTCCCGATCCTCAGAAAAGTTTCGATGTATACTGTGATGCTTCCAAGCAAGGACTGGGATGTGTTTTGATGCAAGAAGGGAGGGTTGTAGCTTATGCACCAAGAGAGCTAAAGGTTCATGAAGAAAATTATACAACCCATGACTTGGAGTTAGCAGCCATAGTGTTTGCATTGAAGATATGGAGACACTACCTGTATGGAACAACGTTTCAAGTATTCAGTGATCACAAAAGCCTCCGATATCTGTTTAACCAAAGGGAGTTGAATATGCGACAGCGAAGATGGATGGAATTTTTGAAGGACTACGACTTTGAGCTTCACTACCATCCTGGAAAAGCCAATGTGGTAGTGGATGCTTTAAGTCGAAAGACGTTGCATATGAATGCTTTGATGATCAAAGAAGTAGAAATGATCAAAAAGTTCCGAGACTTAAATCTGGCAATAGAAGTGAGACCATCCAGTATCAAGTTGGGAATGTAAAATCCTCACTTTAATTAGTTAATTTTTAAATTTTAATAAAATCAGAGTTTGAAAATTCATTTTATTATTTGATTTCTTATAAAAGGTTTTACGAAAATCCGGCAGAGTTTCCTCTGTTTTTCGGACTTCCCAAAAATTTCTTCTTATAAACCTGTCAGTCTAGAATTATTTAAAAAAACATAAAACACAACAGTTTTAAATTCAGTTCAGATCCTAACGCCCGATCAGTACCAGTTTCAGGGCATATAACTACACATATTATAAATTACAAAATAACAGTTTTTAATATAATAAAGTCCCCTCAAGGTATCACAAATTCACTCCACGTAGTGGAGAGTTTCCAGTTCGGCCCGCAACAGTGTAAGCTCTGCTTCCGTACCTGTAAAATTATATCAAGAAGGGTAGCATTACACAGGACTTAAAAAGATAAATCATAAAAGAAGACATAGCAAATAACTAAGCCTATATAATTATTAATATACTTTATTCATAATTATTCGTATAATTGATCTCTTTTAATTCTTCACTTATTCTCACATTCCTTTAGTTATTGATTCTCTTTTCTTTCTTCCTTTCCCATTCTTTTATTCTTTTTCCATTTTCATTAGGTAGTCCAGCCCCAGCCAGCCGTACGGTACTGAGCGCTAGGAGTTCCCTTATTCATTATCCATTTTCCTTTCTTTTTCCTTTTTAATCGACACGCCTTACCAGGCTCGCATCGATGCCGATACGCCTTACCAGGCTCGCACCGGACTTCCATTTTTACTTTTTCCTTTTACCTTTTTAATCGACACGCCTTACCAGGCTCGCATCGACGCCGATACGCCGTACCAGGCTCGCATCGGAATTCCATTCTCTTTCCTTTCCTTTATTTTCTTTTTAATCAACACGCCTTACCAGGCTCGCATCGATGCCGATACGCCTTCACAGGCTCGCATCAGACTTCCATTTTATTTACTTTCTTTTACTTTCCTTTTTAATCGACACGCCTTACCAGGCTCGCATCGATGCCGATATGCCTTACCAGGCTCGCACCGGACTTTTACTTTCTTTCTTTCTCTTTCTTTTCTTTCTCTTTCACTTTATCCTTTTTCTTAGTCATATATCTTTTCTCTTTTTCTGGTTTATTGTATTTTCTCTTTTATTTCATTTCCTTACTTAGGGACTTGTTATCACATTGTTTATCTTTCACTAATTTCAATATCCCTCTTTCTTTTCCTTTTTCTTCTTTTCTTCCTTTTCTTTTTCTTATAATTTAAGTAATTCTTTTCATCTTTATTTCCTTTTATGACTTATCACATTTTCTACATTTTTTACTTTACTCTTTTTCTTTTTCTTTTTATTAGTTTCCCTCAATTTTATCCAACTCTAATTAGTACAGTCAAGTATAGCATATTCTAGTTCTCGTTACTAATTCTTAGTTATTTCTCAGTTTCTTATCTCAGTCAATTACCTAACTCAATGTTCCTATTTCATTGACTATATTATTTTTAATTGCTCTATTCACTTAATCTAGCTTTTAATTTCTTATTACATTATTTTACCTAACTTCCCTCATAATGAACTCTCTCTTCGTTTTATTAACTTTTTATTAACCCTCTTACCGATTTCCTATTTTCTTTTAAAGCTATTTCATTATTTTGTTTCTATTCCCTAATTTACTCCGCGTGTATTCATTATTTCCTATTCTAATCTCTCTTTTACTCTTTTTGTTCCTTTACTTCCCCTATAGCTTTTACTTTATGATTTCCCACATTTCGTTTTATATTAACTATTTTAAGATCCTAAATACGCTCATTCATTTCGAGCCTTATTCTACGCGCATACATTCTATTCCCTAAGGTGTGGTTTTCAATTAACAATTCTAATTACTTAATTTACATCAGCGGGGACTTCCCTAAGGTTCATTAACATACTTTTTAATTATCCTATTCTCAGCTACCACTATAGCATCCTAGAATTTACTTCTTAAGTAAAGGTAACGCGAACCCTCTTACCTCGGGCTTTTTAAATAGAACCTGGATTTTAGCTCGGCGACGATGACGACATCGGTGTTGCTCCTCGTTAGCGGGAACGATCGCGACCAAACCGAGGCAAGAGCTTCGAGCTTCGAGGTTCCCGACACGAGTCCGACACGATCACGGGTCGATAACGGCGCCGGTACGATCCGAGGAGAGAGAGAAAGCTCGTGGGTGAGAGAGAGAGTTCGAAGTCAAGGGAAGAGAAACAAAGAGAGAGAGAGAGGTCTTGATGGTGGTGATGGGGGATAGTGATGGTGGCTCGTGGTGGAGGTGGCGGTGGCGGCCTGGGTGGCGGCGGCCGTGATTGGTGGAGGATGAGAGGGAAAGAGGGAGAGAGAGCTTGTGAGGGAAGGAGAGAGAAAGAGAGTGGATGGAGGGGAGGAAGAGAGAGAGAACCGTGGGAGAGGGTGGAAATCACGGTGGGGCGGCCTTGGGCGGCGGTGGAGGTGCTGGACGGAGGAAGGAGGAGGAGGAGAGTGGAGGGAGGTTGGGGTTTTGGGGGAAAATGACCCCCAAAACGCGTTTTTATTTTTGCTGATCGGGGTCTTTTTGCTTAAGCGAAATTATTTCGCTTAAGCGAAACTGGTTCAGTGTTTGAACCAAGACCACTCGCTTAAGCGAGTTGCGTACGCTTAAGCGAACTGCTTAAGTGTGGAAACTGGAGCCCTTTCGCTTAAGCGAGTTTATTTCGCTTAAGCGAAATCCCCAGCCACTGCTGTTTCATTTTTCTATTTTTCTTCTATTTTCTTCTGAACTTCAAACCTCCAAAATTTCTTTGTTCACCGTCAGATCTTGCTCAAATTTGGCGAGCAACTCCCTAAAACTCATATCTTCTTATCCAACGGTGAAAATTCCATTTTGAGTCCCAAATATTTTTTTTAATTTTTCCCCTTGTTATTATGTTTATTATCGAATTATCTATTTTTCTAGCCCGATCCTAACTTCGATTTAATGATATTTTCTTCTCTAATTCGCTTAGTATTATTATTATTTTCTTCTAATGTTAGAATTTACATTTGTAATACCTATTTGTGGTTTGTTATTTTCATTTTAATTATTCTAATTATTACTTATTTATTTATCTTCGGGTTTAAAATTTGGGATGTTACATTTCTCCCCCACTTATTTGAATTTCGTCCCCGAAATTCCAGTTGACCCTTAACTTGGAGGAGTATCCCTTGACATAGTTTCCACCCATGTCATTTCAATTCCTTCGGTTCCAATCTTCCCTTTGAGGAAGTTCTAAGTTAAGGGTTCTGCGGTATAACTATTCGCCTCAGGTATGGTTTATCTCAGTCACTCAGAAATCCGCGTAATACACAGAGTCTTAAGAGACTGAGACAATTATTTGCGGTGCTCCGACATAATCCCCTTGAGTGAGACTCCACTTCGCGACTCCACTTTTTCCTGTTCGTTTCTTACTCCTTCAAGTGAGTCTAGTGAGGTCGCCCTTCAATTCCACCTTAGCTATATCTGCATTCTACTTCGGTGGTACTTCCCCTTCCGTTCGTTTAACGATTTCAATTTGGTATGTAGGGATTCCTACGGGTCGATTTCACTTATGGGTCGAGGTCAGGGTCTAAATTCATTTCACAATTGTCTGATGGTCCGAGAAGGTATTGATTGATTCTTAGTTTAATTCTCGTTCCCTTCTCCGCGAACCTCTTCGACAGTTAATGCGGAGCGTTTGGGGTGAGTTATTCATTAGCCCTACGGGTTATGGTATGATCATCGGACATTGAGTCCGGCTCGATGCAATCTTCCTTACGCTTCGTTACCGTTCTGCATTCTACCTCGTTGCTCAGATAGGATCCACAATTTTCTTGTTGTTAAAGTTCCATCTTCCATTCCTTGGATTGAAATCCTCCCCCACTTAGCATCAACATACTTGATTATATCCATGCTTGGGGGTATGTTCATTCGTTATTCAGAATTTCGCACGTAAGCTTCTCGACCGGTGGCCAAGGTTAGAAGGGATATGTGGATGGTCATCCATCGGTAGGCATAGAACTATGTTGGGTTTCTACGTATTGGTGAATCCTCACCTCTGCATCTGAGATGCTTGAAGCTTGAAGAGAGTGAAGATGAAAAGAAGAAACACGAAGCACTCAAGGATGGGTTTCATAGTCTTCATACGACGACCCAGGATGTACTGGATACATGTCAAGCAAGAAGACAATGAAGATTATCCTTAAGTGTGCGTTTTCTATGGAACTACCGTTGATTTGATTTGGTTTTGATGAAGGCACATGGTGCAATGGCTAAACTTGCTTCCTTTGAGGGAATAGTTTGGAAATTGGACTAAGTTCTTAAGTGAATTCTAATTCCTAATGGTGAGCACAATTTACTAGTTTACTTGGGTCGGTCTCGGTGTGGATACCCTACTAATCCTTCCAGTTTTGCCTTTCTCGCGAATAACCACTTCGGATTCTTAATAAAATGCTTGATGAGTTTTGGGTTTTTAGTTTGGCTTTCCATGAAGTCTAAAGACGGTTACTACGGGTTCGCTCAGCTCGGTTCTCTCGCGAGTTCTATTCGCGGTTACCCTACTAGTAAGTGGGTGCACTAGCTTAAAGCTCCTATCTGTCTGTCCTGATTTTTGGTTGGAAAGTGTCAATGATATCGACCACTAATAGTTGCGAAGATCGAGGTGATCAGTCCCAATCTCACATCTATCAATAGCAACATCATCGTCAAGTTTGTTGATGTTATCGTCCCCTAGCAGATGTAAGAATCAGAGTGATCAGTTCTAACCTTACATTCTACCAGTGGCAATACCATCACTGTGTTCGGTGAAACTTTAACTAATGTATTATCATTTATTGATTTCCTTTTTTTTTTTAAAGTTAAATCGAATACATATTCTTTATGCAAAACATTTTTAAATAAATATTCTAAATAAACATCTGGTATATAGTTAACACTAAAAGTACCTCGGGTGAGTTCATTCGCTCCCTTCACCTATACGTCCAGGACAGTTTGTCCCCATGTGTCCTGGTTGTCCGCATATATAGCAGAGGCCCTGTTTTCTGTGCTGTTTCAATATTAGGCACAGTTTCCGATGGAATTTCCCACATAGTGGACAGGGTGGCCTGGTTCTCGGGGCATTCTCGTTTGGAGCCGTGTCCATTGGCACTATTGCCATAGCGTTCACATCAGCATATGGGTCTGGTTCCTGTGTTGGTCCTTCTCTCCTGGTAGAACTTCCAGCACCCTGCATACTCCTGCTTCGTTGCTCTAGCCTTTCCTGTCTCAATCCTTTTTCGTAAGTGCTAGCCATGTTTACCAGGTCGGACAAGTTCGCAACATTCTGATATTCAAAGGAGATTTTAATTTCAGTGCGAAGCCCGTCCTCAAACTTAATGCACTTAGTCCTTTCATCCGCATCCCTGTAGCTTCCGGCATATCGGATGAGATCCTCAAAATGTGCAGCATATTCTCCCACACGCATGTTCCCTTGTTTCAGGGTCAAGAACGCCAGCTCTTTTTCTCGGGGGACATCTTCCGGGAAATACTTTCCTAAGAACCTGATTCTGAACACATCCCAGGTGATTTCCTGGTTAGCGATCTCCATTTCCCTTCGCACACGTTCCCACCAATACTCAGCTTCTCCAGTGAGCATGTACGCCGCCAAAGGGACTATCTGCTCCGCGGGCGGTGACATTGTGCGGAAAATCTTCTCCAATTCATGGAGCCATCTCTGTGCTGAGTCAGGATTGTAGCCACCTTCAAACTTGGGCGGATCATTCTGCCTGAACCTAGCTAGCCAATCAATGTCAATTGGGTTTGGTGGTTGCTGGAGTGCGGCTGCTGCTGCTGCTACCGTTTCGGCCTGGTTCTGGTTCATTTGGACCAGATTCTCAAGTATCGCGGCCATCCTATCATCACGAGTACGTCTCCGAGGCATGGTGACTGAGTTCTGGAAAAAGAACACGTTATTCCACAATTAACTAAAAACTCTTAAATTAAATGTACCTCTTTATCTATTCTTAGACTTGACATTATCACTTGGTTACTCGCTTGGTGAGTAACCCATAGGAGTTGTGAGTCCAAACTCCAAGGCCGAGGGAAACTGCTCTGATACCATAAATGTAACATCTTCACTTTATTAATTAGTTAATTTTTAAATTTTAATAAAATCAGAGTTTGAAAATTCATTTTATTGTTTGATTTCTTATAAAAGGTTTTACGAAAATCCGGCAGAGTTTCCTCTGTTTTTCGGACTTCCCAAAAATTTCTTCTTATAAACCTGTCAGTCCAGAATTATTTAAAAAAAAACATAAAACACAACAGTTTTAAATTCAGTTCAGATCCTAACGCCCGATCAGTACCAGTTTCAGGGCATATAACTACACATATTATAAATTACAAAATAACAGTTTTTAATATAATAAAGTCCCCTCAAGGTATCACAAATTCACTCCACGTGGTGGAGAGTTTCCAGTTCGGCCCGCAACAGTGTAAGCTCCGCTTCCGTGCCTGTAAAAATATATCAAGAAGGGTAGCATTACACAGGACTTAAAAAGATAAATCCTAAAAGAAGACATAGAAAATAACTAAGCCTATATAATTATTAATATACTTTATTCATAATTATTCGTATAATTGATCTCTTTTAATTCTTCACTTATTCTCACATTCCTTTAATTATTGATTCTCTTTTCTTTCTTCCTTTCCCATTCTTTTATTCTTTTTCCATTTTCATTAGGTAGTCCAGCCCCAGCCAGCCGTACGGTACTGAGCGCTAGGAGTTCCCTTATTCATTATCCATTTTCCTTTCTTTTTCCTTTTTAATCAATACGCCTTACCAGGCTCGCATCGATGCCGATACGCCTTACCAGGCTCGCATCAGACTTCCATTTTTCCTTTTTCCTTTTACCTTTTTAATCGACACGCCTTACCAGGCTCGCATCGACGCGATACGCCTTACCAGGCTCGCATCGATGCCGATACGCCTTCACAGGCTCGCATCGGACTTCCATTTTCTTTACTTTCTTTTACTTTCCTTTTTAATCGACATGCCTTACCAGGCTCGCATCGATGCCGATACGCCTTACCAGGCTCGCACCGGACTTTTACTTTCTTTCTTTCTCTTTCTTTTCTTTCTCTTTCACTTTATCCTTTTTCTTAGTCATATATCTTTTCTCTTTTTCTGGTTTATTGTATTTTCTCTTTTATTTCATTTCCTTACTTAGGGACTTGTTATCACATTGTTTATCTTTCACTAATTTCAATATCCCTCTTTCTTTTCCTTTTTCTTCTTTTCTTCCTTTTCTTTTTCTTATAATTTAAGTAATTCTTTTAATCTTTATTTCCTTTTATGACTTATCACATTTTCTACATTTTCTACTTTACTCTTTTTCTTTTTCTTTTTATTAGTTTCCCTCAATTTTATCCAACTCTAATTAGTACAGTCAAGTATAGCATATTCTAGTTCTCGTTACTAATTCTTAGTTATTTCTCAGTTTCTTATCTCAGTCAATTACCTAACTCATTGTTCCTATTTCATTGACTATATTATTTTTAATTGCTCTATTCACTTAATCTAGCTTTTCAATTCTTATTACATTATTTTACCTAACTTCCCTCATAATGTACTCTCTCTTCGTTTTATTAACTTTTTATTAATCCTCTTACCGGTTTCCTATTTTCTATTAAAGCTAATTCATTATTTTGTTTCTATTCCCTAATTTACTCCGCGTGTATTCATTATTTCCTATTCTAATCTCTCTTTTACTCTTTTTGTTCCTTTACTTCCCCTATAGCTTTTACTTTATGATTTCCCACATTTCGTTTTATATTAACTATTTTAAGATCCTAAATACATTCATTCATTCCGAGCCTTATTCTACGCGGATACATTCTATTTCCTAAGGTGTGGTTTTCAATTAACAATTCTAATTACTTAATTTACATCAGCGGGGACTTCCCTAAGGTTCATTAACATACTTTTTAATTATCCTATTCTCAGCTACCACTATAGCATCCTAGAATTTACTTCTTAAGTAAAGGTAACGCGAACCCTCTTACCTCGTGCTTTTTAAATAGAACCTGGATTTTAGCTCGGCGACGATGACGGCGTCGGTGTTGCTCCTCGTTAGCGGGAACGATCGCGACCAAACCGAGGCAAGAGCTTCGAGCTTCGAGGTTCCCGACACGAGTCCGGCACGATCACGGGTCGATAAAGGCGCCGGTACGATCCGAGGAGAGAGAGAAAGCTCGTGGGTGAGAGAGAGGGTTCGAAGTAAAGGGAAGAGAAACAAAGAGAGAGAGAGAGAGGTCTTGATGGTGGTGATGGGGTATAGTGATGGTGGCTCGTGGTGGAGGTGGCGGTGGCGGCCTGGGTGGCGGCGGCCGTGATTGGTGGAGGATGAGAGGGAAAAAGGGAGAGAGAGCTTGTGAGGGAAGGAGAGAGAAAGAGAGTGGATGGAGGGGTGGAAGAGAGAGAGAACCGTGGGAGAGGGTGGAAATCACGGTGGGGCGGCTTTGGGCGACGGTGGAGGTGCTGGACGGAGGAAGGAGGAGGAGGAGAGTGGAGGGAGGTTGGGGTTTTGGGGGAAAATGACCCCCAAAACGCGTTTTTATTTTTCCTGATCGTGGTATTTTTGCTTAACCGAAACTGGTTCAGTGTTTGAACCAAGACCACTCGCTTAAGCGAGTTGCGTTCGCTTAAGCGAACTGCTTAAGTGTGGAAACTGGAGCCCTTTCGCTTAAGCGAAATCCCCAGCCACTGCTGTTTCATTTTTCTATTTTTCTTCTATTTTCTTCTGAACTTCAAACCTCCAAAATTTCTTCGTTCACCGTCGGATCTTGCTCAAATTTGGCGAGAAACTCCCTAAAAATCATATCTTCATATCCAACGGTGGAAATTCCATTTTGAGTCCCAAATATTTTATTTTAATTTTTCCCCTTGTTATTATGTTTATTATCGAATTATCTATTTTTCTAGCCCGATCCTAACTTCGATTTAATGCTCCTTTCTTCTCTAATTCGCTTAGTATTATTATTATTTTCTTCTAATGTTAGAATTTACATTTGGAATACCTATTTGTGGTTTGTTATTTTCATTTTAATTATTCTAATTATTACTTATTTATTTATCTTCGGGTTTAAAATTTGGGATGTTACAGGGAATGCTAAAAATAACCAATGAATTCTTAGATCAAATAAAAGAGATGCAACGATACGATGTGGAATTGCAAGAGAAAATGAGGCTAAGTATGAAAGGAAAAGAACCAGATTTCCAAATTGGTCCTGATGGAGTCTTGAGGTTCAAAGATCGAGTCTGCATTCCTGCAAATCAAGAGTTGCGAAGAATCATTTTGGACGTGTAGACACCCCATTTTGTCGGGGGTCAAAATTACATTTTCACAAAAAAATTGTTTGGGTAAGATTTTCTTCTCAAGTTTTTTTTATGTAATCAATGATTTTTATAAATAATAAAAAAGGTTATTTGGACCCATTATTTTTGGGGTTTATCTTTTAAAAAAATAATAGTGAAATTAAAAATGTTAAAAAAAAATTGAAAATAAATAAAATAAAATAAAAGATCTTGAAAAGTATTTTTTTAAAAAAATAATAAAAAAACGAAAATAAAATTTTTTCAGAAAAATAAGATAAGTGCTTGGTTAGTTGTTGTGAGGATAAAGACAAATTTTTGAAGGGATTATTATTAAATTTATTGAGAGATTTCTTAAAAAAAAGATATTTAATTGAGGAATAAACCAGGGAATATTCTGCTGGCCTTTCAAAGGCTGTTGAAAAAAAACCTAGTTTTCCTAACCTAGTTTTCCCTATAAATAGAGCTCTTTTCTTCACTTTGAGAACACACAAAAAAAAAGGGAGAGAGGTGATTCAGCATAGAAATCCGTGAACAGAAAAAAATTAAAAAAGTTGTTGCTTACCACGTCTCGACGCGACGCCCACTCTCCTCCAAGGCGCGTGAGGTGCACGCGCCTCACAGTTTCGGGTCAACTCTCCTACGCGTGCAGCGCACGCGCGCCTTCCTGCTCCCTGCTTGCACGCGCGCCGCTCTGCTGTAACAGCAGATTCCTGCCGCGCCAACCAGTTCGCGCCACGTGTCCACCCACTGCTCCCTTGTTCATTCCTCCATACAGGTTCTTTTTTTTTGTTAGTTTTTTTATTATTCTGTATTCTGTTTTTTTATTAATTAATAATTAAATAAAAATAATTTAAAATGTAATATTTTTTTATATAGTAAAATATTAAAATTAAAAATGTAGTCTTTTAACTTTTAATTATTGAGATTTTAATTATTAATTTTTTATGAATCCTTTTTATTGCTGAGTAATAAATATTTTTGCATACAAGTACAAATTTGATATTTAAATTCTAATTTTATCCTTAAATCAATGTATTTGTGTTTTAGGATATGTTATGAATTTAATTGTTTAATTTAAATTAAATAAATTGGGATCATAAATTTTAGTAATTAAATCTCACCCTTTTTTTTAAAAAAAAAATATTGGATATGTTTTGGCAAACCGATTTTTCTCACCCATTTAGTGGAGGGATCTCTCGGACTTCCCTCTTTGTATTCAACAACATCGTAAACACTTTTTTTTATTTGTGTTTTAAAATAAAATAGATAATTTTTTTATAAAGTCTAATAAATTTTATTAATGAAGAATTCTAATGCGTTTTGGAAATCCATCTTTCCTTGACTAAATGTTAAGGTCTTTTGCATATTTCCTCTCCGCATAAAATATATTTAAAAAAATATAATAACGTTAAAAATTAATTAAGAACTACGTAGCTTTGATTCCTCATTTTATGAGGGTACGTAGGACCAGGGGCAACCTTGTCGGGCACAACAATAAAAAACAAATAATTTTTGGCAAATCAATTAATTAGGTCTTTTAATTAAAATCAATTAAAGGTACCATTTTTGAATGGGCGAACGGGGTGCTAATACCTTCCTCGGCTCGTAACCGACTCCCGAACTCGGAATCTATCTAGTTCGAGACCAATCTTTATCCGTTTTAATTAATAATTATTTTTTCCGCATTTTTTGCAACAAAATGCGGTGGCGACTCCAAATTGGGTCAATCGACCCTGACTCGTAGGCGAGGCCCCGAGGGCGACCCGGGACCGCGACCGCGACCGCTGGCGACTCCATAGGGGACATAACATTAAAAAGAGATTCAGGCCTACATGATTGGTTATTTTTAATAGACCTATTTTTTAATTGGTCTGCCTTTAATTAGTTGTTTATTGTATATATATATATATATATATATATATTATTTTATTAATTTTACATATTTGTTTAGTTGTATATTAATTCTTTATTGTAATCTTTTTTGTTATTTAAAAAAAGGGGTTTGTATGCCCCCGAAATAGGTTTTTTTTTACACGGATCTTTGCACACATGGAAACCCTATACCCGGGTACTATTATTTAAACCCTAAATTTAGGGGTGCTTTTGTCCTACTTTTGACTTACCAAGTGTATGGTCTCTTGTAGTGTGCGAAAGTACCACTCGGATTGGGAACCATTTCTCGTGAGCAAGACCTTTGGAGGTGCGTCCTACCTATTTTTTGGAGGCATAACCAACCTCTTGTCGACCGTTTGCGAAATGGGTCCTCACCTTAAAGAGTGAGGGCGATTCGAGGGCCTTTAGAAGTCTAGAGCCACCATGGAGTACACTTTGTGTAGCATTCTATTTTGAAACTTGAATAAGTCAGTCATGGTCCCCCTTCATTCACTCTTAAAGATTAAGAGGTGTCAAAACAGTTAATCTGTTACCTACCTAACCTTCGAAGAAGCTGTGGGGATTGTGTCAATCAAAAATAAAAAAATATATACTCTTTTTCAAGTTATCAAATTAGAGTGTTACACTTTAGTTATACCATAGAACAATGTCTTAGGACTGTGGCCAATAGACATCCCAAAAACCTTGTAGGATCTACCATGGGGGCATATTCTCTCTCTTATCGCATTTTTGTTTAATATAAATTGGGATCACCATCCCACATAAGTTGGGTGACCCACTGTCATCCAAGCCAGAATGATGTAAGGGGCACCATTGCACTTTGGTAACCTTATACCATGAGGAAGGCCATTAAACCCGCTATAGGACCCACCTCCCTAAGGGTAAATTTAAGTTTCATATCCATCATTTCACTTGGGATAATCCCTCGTTGTTCCAAGTGGGCTTGAACTATATGGTTATTGTCAATTCATTATGACATCCTGAATTTTGTAATGAAGGCTTAATAGCCCCCAATTAGGGTCACTTACCCTAGGGGCATGCATTTTCATTTGTATCATAATATTTCATTTCAATAAGACAAATAAAAATTTTGGAGCGATCCACCATCGTTCCGAAGTTGGCCAGAACTATATGAATGTTATCAATCTATCCCGATACCTCATATTGGTAATGAAGGCTTAATCGCCCCCAAATAGGATCTTTTGGATTCTAAGGGCACTGCATCATGCATTTTCGCATCATCACATTCATTATCAGGCAAAACTCTAAAGATATATCCTTTGAACAAGATCAGGTTTTGTCACTATTGCTCATAAACATCGATACCAAACCAGACTAAGAACGAAGATCATAGCTGCTGAAAGTGAGAGCATAGAAGAACTTCGAGCAGAAATGCTCTGAATGAAGGAGCAAATGAATACGATGGGTCAGTTGTAACACCCCAAAATTTTAATCCCTGATTAATGAAATGTTAATTATAAAGTTTATTATAATTAATTATTTCCATTCTTAATCTTCGATTAAGATCTGTATTTATGCATTTAGGGAATGTGTGTGAATTTATTTATTAAGTATAATTATGCATAAAATAAGCATTTTGCATATTAGTCCCTGAGTTGGGACCTAGAAGCAATTATAGGAAAGGTTTTGGAGGGAAAATAAATAAAATTATTATTTTTCAAAAACTGGACAAAACATTCGAGTATTTTCTCAACTACTCGAGTATTATGGACAGAGTTGCACGAGTTAGTGCGTTTGGTGAGTCACCATCAACGATTCCGTCTCTTTGACACGAAAACACCTCACGAACCACGTCCTGCAACTCGTGTCGAGCTGCATGGTCATCCAATCAGCCTATTTAGGCTGTAGTTGACGAATCAAGCAACCCATTTTGCCAAAATTGTGAAGTTTGCATGTGCTAGGGTTCCAAAATTGGTTCAGTCGATTCTCCATCTCTGTTCTGATTCAAACCACAAATTATACACTAATACAAAGCTCACATCTCGAGCTTTGTATAGACACCAAATTTGTGAGCTGAGAGTGAGTGTGAAGGAAGAATTGAAGCTTGGAAGTGGGAGCTGTTTCTATCAAGCCTTTGTCTGGAGCTTACTTTGATTTTGATTTTTGGTAAGCTCACGAATTCTTTGAGTCTCCAATTGATTTCTATAGTTAGTAGAGGTTGCATAGAGTATAGAAATACTAATTTCCCCAATTGTTATCTCTGTCTTCCATGTCAACCAATTCAATTTTGGTGCTCCACTCAAAACTGTCCTGCATGTGGTGCTTGAAGTGATTCTTGGTGTTGTGGAGCTATTCCTTTCAATTTCCCTGTTGATTCACGTCTGAGAGGTAAGGGGAAGTTGTTTTATGCACTAGATAGAGTTTAAATTCCATGATTTTCATTAGAGAGCCACCAAGAGGCTCTAAGGGAGTAGATTGAATAGGAACTTTGGTTTGGAGACCAACTCATGCTCTATGGTTGTTTTGAGAAAGTTTCATATGATGCATGCAAGCTGTATTGAGCTTTATTTCATGAGTTTGTTGAGTATTTTGCAATTTGAGGTGTTAAGTTGTGAAATTGTATGTTTTATGCATAAACTCTTGATTCTCTTTTAAATTTGTTAATTGATGAGTTGTGAGTATTAGAGCATGTTTAATATGTGTTGTATAAACTCTGTTGATCATTGGATTGGACTAGAAATGATTAGAATTGAAAATGACATGTTAAAACCAAGTTTCCAGTCTGTTCTGCAAGAAAAGACTCGAGTACTTGGCTTGATACTCGAGTAAATTTTTGATAAAAACAGTGTATTTTGTGTCAGAACACTCGAGTACGAGGTCCAGAACTCGAGTATCGACTGATGCATGGGGATATGTTAAGGTAAACCACTCGAGTAATGCAGGGGTCACTCGAGTATTCTGGAATTAATGAAGAACACTCGAGTACTCATGAATCACTCGAGTAATTTTATGAATCTGAAACCCAAATCCTCAGAAAGGCATGAACAACTCGAGTAACTGAGGAACACTCGAGTAATCTGGAAATAACTGAAGAACACTCGAGTATTCTGAGGAACACTCGAGTATTTTACCCAGATATTTAAAAATACCATTTTTAATTCTGAATCATTGATTAATACTTAAATGACAATAATCCAAGTGATCTAAGACTTAAAGGAACCTGATTGAGGATATGATAAGTTTTCGTTTGAATGACAAGACGCTGCTCGGGTAGCACGTCGGGTATTATTAACAAGAAAAACATCAATCAATTCCTTTAAGCGAAAAATGATGCATTCATTTTGGAGTCTGGATGGTAGGCCATTTATCATGTTTTGGTAACATGTGGAGGGCCTTTGGGAGTGCCAAATGACGCTTGCTTGATGACACGTTATGGTTGACGACGTGGTCGGCTTAGTGGATGCCGATATGGTTATACCATTTGGATGACGGTCCGTTTGGATGACGGGATGTGCTCGGGTGGCACGGATTCCAAGCTTGTTGTGTACATTCTTGGTGAATGTACGAATATTGTACACCTAGGAGTACAATGCACGGTTGAGTGCTGGACGAAGTAAAGGATGGACGTCAGAGAGTAACATAGAATGATGGAGATAGGCTTGAGAGCTAAGTTCATACATCATGCCACTCATTTAAACTAAGATTGATAAATGAAATAAGTATGAGCATCTTTCTTGCATCTTATATCTGCTAAATGCTAAGTGTGATTGTTGTTTATTGTTGCATGTTTATACCTTTACATTGTACATACATTTATGCTCTATTGATTATGTGTATAGAAATGCTTACCCCTCTGCCCTTGTAGGTGATGTCACGTTACATCGCTTGCATCGAGATCCGACCACTTCCTAGTGGCACATGGATCTATGAGGACCATCGCGCGGTGTTCGAGGGAGAGGTGGAGGTTAACGTCTACCACCCGAACCCATTGATTCGATTTTGTCCTCGTAGATTTAGGATTCCCATCATATACACTATGCACGTACCCCCTTTTTACACATATCATGGACCACCTCCCACACGACCCGCTCGCTCTTATCACAGCTTTCGTTTTCGACCTACCCGCTCACACCCTTTTTCTTCGAGAGTCGTCCGCGAGGATACTCCCCCTTCTGATCCGAGGAGCCCAGTTAGGGTCACACCATCTCCTGACCCCGTACCCAGTGGCAGGGTACACTCTCCATCGGATGAGATCGAGGAGGATCCCATGGAGGATGAGAGCGGAGGCGAGCCTGTCGTTCATTCCATCGGGAGTCAGTGGAGGGATGATGATCCCTAGGTATGTGTATATGGTATATGATGAGGATCAGGGGATCCGATGTGGGGATGTTGTGGAGGAGATTATGCTGCTGCTGTTGATGATGATGTTTCTTTTTGCTACCTGGAGGCTGCTACTACTATCACTACTACTGCTATTGCTGCCAGATCTATGTGACCACCTCTAGAGTTCATATTTTGATTTGTATATATTGTAGATATGCTCTCGAGACCTCTAGGGCTATGGTTATATTTTGATATAGATCTGTTATGGACTTGTATGGGAATCTTGGAGACATGACTACCGGGACTATGTATTACATGACTCATATATATATATAACTTATGTTCATATTCTAACTGTGCATAGTCCTACTCTTTCCGCTCACTCTGATAAAGATTAATTAACGAATTCGGTTTTGTTATTTAAATGGTATCAATTCCGCGAAAGAAAGAATGGATATGCATCGTTTAATTTTACCATGTCATTACGTTTTCAAAAGCACCGATGCTATCTGGGTTATGAAAAGATTTTCTTATTTTAGCAAACGCCAAATTCAATACAAGGTTTCAAATGATACGAATTATTCTCTCCAAGAGCTCCATATTTTGATTTGTGCACCCGCTTTGAAAGAAAATTTTATTTCTACCTTTTTCTAAATACTAACAAGTCCATATATTATCCGATATAATAGTATATTTAGTATATTAATTACTGGATATTGAGAAGGGTGTCACATCAGTCAGTGGATCAAATGACTAAGGTCGGTCAAATGCTAGAAAGATTGATGAGGGTGAATTTCGAGATGCCTGGTGAAGATGAACAACCTGTCACAAATCTTGGAGATTCCTCTTAGCCTCCAAAAGATCCACAGCCCAAGGTTATTCCCCATTTTGATCCTTCTAAAGAATCACCATCTGACAAGCTTGATTCTATTGCAACCAGCAAAGTGGAAAAGACTTACTCAGACCCCGAGACCAGAGAATTGCTAGAGTCTCTAATAGCTCGTTTGGAAGTCGTGGAAGGGAATAAGCCATCTTGGATTAAAAGTACCATGGATATGTGTTTAGTGCCTGGGCTAGTGGTGCCTCCTGACTTTAAGGTGCCTAATTTTGAAAAGTATAGAGGGACCACTTGTCCTAAAGAGCATTTGACCATGTATGCAAGGAGAATGACCAATCATGCTGAAGACGACAAGATGATGATTCATTTTTTCCAAGACAGCCTTGTTGGAGCTGCATCAAGTTGGTACATGAGGTTAGAAAAAGGCAAAATTCGTACTTATGAAGATTTATCTGAAGCTTTCATCAATCAATACAAATTCAACATGGATATAGCACCAGATCGCACCCAACTGTAGAACATGGCCAGAAAGAACTCTGAAAGTTTCAGAGAATATGCTTTGAGGTGGAGGGTTGTGGCTGCTCAAGTAGACCCTTCGTTAACCAAGAGGGTCTACTTGAGCAGCCACAACCCTCCACCTCAAAGATGGTTGGTCTCATAACTGCAGTCTTTGTTGATATGATGGTAGTGGGAGAAAAGATCGACGACGGATTTAGATTTGGAAAGATGACAAGTGGAGATCAAGGGAATCCTTTTGACACCAAGAAGTTAGGAGGAACCAATGCCGTGATGATTGAAAGAGAAGGCAAGAACCACCACCAAAACCAAACCAAGCCCACAAATCAAAGAAACTCATATACCCCACAAGATCATTCTTCACCAGTCATTAATTTCAAACCATCTTATACTGGCCAAGAAAAGCCAAGAAGACAGTTCGACCCTATACCTATGACCTACACTGAACTTTATCAGTATTTGCTGAAACAAGGAGTAATTGAACCACAGCCTGGAAAAATCCCTTCACATGAACCACCACCTCCATGGTATAAAGCTAATCAACGTTGTGATTACCACATGGGTATTTCGGGACACTCTTTGGAAGGCTGTTTGAGTTTGAAGCATCAAGTTTAGAATCTGATAGATCGTGGCTCATTAAACATTCAAATCAGCGCTTCTGATGTGAATAATGAACCTCTACCTGATCACACAAGCTAAGCAATTTTAAAGTGGGCACTGGATGTAGAAGACAAACCATATTGCTTAGCTAAATAGTGTGAAACCATGCTTTTCATTTTCTCTTCAATAAATGTGGGCATCTCAATGTTGTTTCTTAATGAAATTTTCATTTTTTGTTGCACATCTCTTTAACAATTATCTACTTATGTTTTGATCATGTGAATAAACCATCTCACCGCATTTCCAAAAAAACAAAATTGATTCCTGCATTAATTTGATATATTTGATTCAAATTTGAAATTAAAGGAAGGATGATGCAAATGTAAGATCCCAAGAATAGTGTGGACCCTCAAAATGGTAATTCCAACGATACAAGGCTTCGTTGAATTCTCAAACACTAAGGAGATATCCCTAGTCACCCCGTTGAGCCTAGACATTTTGAAGTGGAGATCATTTCTCTCAAACCAACAACATGTGATAAACCGGGATGGGTAGTTCTCAACAGTTTTTGCCAACATGTGATTCTCAAGAAGGATTACTTTTTCTTTCATAAACCAAAACACATATCATCCATTGTTCACCCCATTGGGCCTCACTAGAAAAATTTGTAAGTTCCATTGAGAATGTTTTGATAATGACAAAAGGTTTTGAACAAGCTACAAAGATATTGATCAAAGTTCAAGCTCAACAAGCAACAACAATCATCAAAGGAAGAAGAGAGAACAAGCTCATGAAGACTTAGTTTGAGTATTATTGTAATATCATTTGCCTCTCTAGACTTAGTCTTTTATTTGATGAGTTTGGGTAGAGTTTCTTAGAGGGTAGTGAATCTCTTTTGATTGCATGATTATATCATAATTTGAGTTTTCACTTTACCTAAAATCAATAGGTGGCTTAAAGGTTTGAAAGGAAAGGTTTAGTTTTGAGAAAACAAGTTTTCAAGTGATTTCAACAGGGATTAATCGATTAAAGTTCAGACTAATCGATTACTAATCGATTAAACACTGTAGAACTGGTTTTGAAAATACGTTTTTCACTTCTCAAAATTAGTTTTGAAGTGCTTCCAAGTTTTGGGTATTTTATATAAACCTTTTCCTAATCATTGTGATTAATTAGAACACTTTCATAATCAATTTTACAAAGAATCAAGCCACTCTATTCTCTCTCAATTTCAAAGATCAAAGCTTTTCTATTTTCATATTCTTTGATCAAGAACTCTAGAATCTCTCATGTTGATTTTGTCATAGCTATTGGAAGAGATTCATAGGAGTTCATTGTGTTTTCTATTGTGTTGTAATCTTTGCAAGAGGCAAGCCATCTACAACAAACAAGAAGACTTGGTGTGTCGATTATCATCAATCAAATTTCTCATTGAAGAAGAAGAAGTCTTGGTTGTGAATCAAGCAAAGTGAAGCCTTGGTGTGTGGATTATCATTAAGCAAGTGAAGACTTGTTGTGTGGATTATCAACAAGGGGTAGAGGTTAGATTAGAGAGAAGATCAATAGGATTACAAGGCAAGGGTGTGGTATCCTTTGTAGGCTATCAAGAAGGGAGTCTTGAGAGGCACTTACTTGTAATTTGATAACTCTAATTCCTCATAGTGAAGAATCTCTCTTGGTTGAAGAGGGGACTGGATGTAGCTTTCAAGTGGATGAAAGTGAACCAGGATAAATCACTGTGCCGTATCTCTAAACCCTTACTCTTTACATTCTTGTTTTTCATTGTGTTCTTGGTTGAAAACCTAGAGAAAGATTAATTTTCATAATTGATTGAATTGAATCTTAATTGTTCAAATTAAGTTGGGGAAAATCATTTTCATAACCTAGGTAATCAATAAGAATATAGGTGTTAATTGTTTCCGCTGAATCTTTGATCTTACGTGTTGATTGATTGATTTTCGTATGCGATTGAAAAGTGATTTTTCAGGTTTCTGATAGATTTAATCGATTAAGGGAAGTCATAATTGATTAATAGAATTTGATCTTTCTGTCTTAATCGATTAGAATTCAGTTTAATCGATTAAGTGCTGAACATTTTGCAAAAATCATTTGTTTTGATTGTTTTGATTTGTTTCTTTCGAAAATCTTTCAAGGTTTCTTAAACACCTATTCAACCCCCCCTTCTAGGTGTGTTCCTTAGTTATTTCAACCACCAATTGCGGTTTCATCAAAATTTTCTTCTTTTAAACCCAAAAAAAATATTTTACCCGAGTATTAATGAGAATCAAATCAAGAAAGACAATTTCCATGGTCAAAAGTGCAATCACAAAAAAAAATTCAAAAAAATGGATGTAGGCAAGCACAAAAGATTAAAAAAAAATTAGCAAAAGGTGAATGTGCTTGTCTAAATAAAACAAAGCCCATGACTTCATTATGTGATGAAAAAGAACAATTTCAATCCTTCTGAATGAAAGATTCTCATCAAAAACTCAACATAAATTTTGTGCCTTTATATCCATTCTTTCATTAGCCACATTATTACCCCCAGACCATGTTACAAAATTTTTTGGAAAATCATCTTGATGATTTGAGTGTTATGCAAAATCTGTTGAGAATATAGGGAATTGAAGAGAAAGGAGAAAGGAAGGGAAGGGAAATAAAATTTGAGCCTTATACCTTTTGTTGTAAACCCTTAGTCAAGCCACATTACAAGCTTTAAAAGATCTCGTTGAGGATTGGTTTTCTTGAGTTACACACTAGGGCAAAGAAATGCTGACTTCATTAAACCTAATTGAAACTTTGATGAAATATATCTCATTTTTAATGCATGAATTAATTACTCCCATCATCCAAATATTTTCCATGTTCATATGAACATTACGTTAGTATTTCTTGTTAAGAAGATATGTGAGGAAAAGAAGTTGAAAGGAACTTGATCGGTTGAATACAGTTAAAGATCTTTTGTCATTAAGAACATGTTCTTTGAGAGAGTCCTAACCTTGAGTGGAATGAATGAAAAAGATTTGCAATTTCCAGTCAATTCAAAAGCAATTGAGAAATTATTGTGTTTGACAAAAAAAGATGAATAAAAAATAAAAGGCTCCCTAGGTTGAAAATACGAAAAAAGGACGACCTAGGAAAAAGTTAGAGTGATCCGCTAAGTTGTAAAACTTGAAAGGGGCGGCTTAGGCAAAAGTTAGGATCATGATATAAAAGCCCGCTAGGAACCTACATTGGGTTTTCTAGGCAAAATTTAGGGCAGAAGAAAATGTCCTCAAATACAAACCAGTTTGTTTTTAACAAAGAGATATTGGAAATTGCAAATAGAACCAGAAAAGAAGTCCCGAAGGTTGCATTGGTGAAATTTCGAAGATTCCCTACCCTCGTTGAAACATTTCCCAAACTGGGGCAATTTTGAAAAGTTTTGTTGCCAGCAAACTGGGGCAGTTTGAAAATTTTTAACAAGCACTAGAAATAAATACTGGGGCAGTTTTGAAGAGAGGTCAAGCATATTGTTCATCCCCTTGCAAATATTGCTATCATATTCAACTGGGGCAATTTTGAAAAGTCTTGTTGATAAACCCTAAAATGAGATACTGGGGCAGTTTTTGATGAGAAATTAGAAGTATTGATCATTCTATTGCATTTGTCAGTAAACTGGGGCAGGTTCATTGTTGAGCTCTAGATGAAAGATATTAGGGCATTACTTTGATTCTCCAATAATTGTTTTCAACATAATACAATGGGGCAGATTTTGAACAAATTCAGGTTGTTTGATGGTGATTGATTATCAACAAATGTTAGATTGCTGAGCTTTCAAAAGATTTTATTAAGGAAAAAGGTTGTAAAAGATTTGCACGTTCCTGTCTTCAATAAGATTTTGGGTATGACCCGATATTGGTGTTTAAGAGCAAAAGAGTTGGAACCAGTTTATCTTGTTGAAAAAACACAAACAAAAACCTTTTTGCGTTTTAGACCCATTAATTCTTGATGGGTTTACATTAGAAAAAAAGTTAGAGTTGCATTGTTGATTCCAAATCATATTCATTTCATTGTCATTCACATCATTTGTATTGAGTTCATCTTGCATTATGCATTTTTGACATTATTTGCACCAGTTGCAACATACCAATTTTTCATAACAATTATATTCGCAAGCATTTTATTCATTACTATTTGCATTGTTTGCATCACCAGAACTTGAATATTCAAAAATCATAATTACAAAAAAATCGTTTTGATGTTGGTTGGGCTTTTTGATGCCCCGATAGAAATGTCGAAAATCATTTTGGGTCTTTTGACGCCCGACATAAACGCTAAAGTCATTTTGATATTGGTTGGGCTTTTTGATGCCCCGATAGAGATGTCAAAAATCATATGGGTCTTTTGACACCCGACACAAACGCTAAAGTCATTTTGATGTTGGTTGGGATTTTTGATACCCCGACAGAGATGTCGAAAATCATTTTGGGTCATTTGACACCCGACACTAACGCTAAAGTCATTTTGATATTCGTTGGGCTTTTTGATGCCCCGACAGAGATGTCGAAAATCATTTTGGGTCTTTTGACACCTGGCAATAACGGTAAAGTCATTTTGATATTCGTTGGGCTTTTTGATGCCCCGACAGAGATGTCGAAAATCATTTTGGGTCTTTTGACACCCGGCACAAACGCTGAAGTCATTTTGGGTCTTTTGACACTCGGCACAAACGCTGAAGTCATTTTGGATCTTTTGACACCCGGCAAAACGCTAAAGTCATTTTGGGTCTTTTGACACCCGGCACAAATGCTGAAGTCATTTTGGGTCTTTTGACACCCGGCACCAACGCTGAAGTCATTTTGGTTCTTTTGACACCCGACACCAACGCTGAAATCATTTTGGATCTTTTGACATCCGGCACAAACGCTGAAGTCATTTTGGGTCTTTTGACGCCCGGCACCAACGCTGAAGTCATTTTGGGTCTTTTGACACCCGACACCAACGCTGAAGTCATTCACCCGGCACCAACGCTGAAGTCATTTTGGGTCTTTTGACACCCGACACAAACACTAAAGTCATTTTGGATCTTTTGACACCCGGCACAAACGCTGAAGTCATTTTGGGTCTTTTGACACCCGACACAAACACTAAAGTCATTTTGGGTCTTTTGACACCCGACACAAATGCTGAAGTCATTTTGGGTCTTTTGATGCCCGGCACAAACGTTGAAGTCATTTTGGGTCTTTTGACGCCCAACACAAACGTTGATGTCATTTTGGGTCTTTTGACACCCGGCATAAACGCTAAAGTCATTTTGATGTTGGTTGGGATTTTTGATGCCCCACAGAGATGTCGAAAATCATTTTGGGTCTTTTGACACCCGGCACAAACGCTAAAGTCATTTTGATGTTGGTTGGACTTTTTGATGCCCCGACAGAAATATCGAAAATCATTTTGGCTCTTTTGACGCCCGACACAAATGCTGAAAGTAATTTTGAAATTATTTACCATTATATACTTTTGCAATAGGAACCTCCAAACCTAACAAATACGTTTCTCATTTCTTTTCCTAACAAAATTGGTGTCTATTTCTTTACTCGTTCCTTACCATGATAGCATGCAAACCCCGCTTTGTTTGCTCTTTGATAAGAAACAAGCAAAGAGGGGCAGCTGTAGACACCCCATTTTGTCCGGGGTCAAAATTACATTTTCACAAAAAAAATTGTTTGGGTAAGATTTTATTCTCAAGTTTTTTTATGTAATTGATGATTTTTTTAAATAATAAAAAAGGTTATTTAGACCCATTATTTTTGGGGTTTATCTTTTAAAAAAATAATAGTGAAATTAAAAATGTTAAAAAAAATTGAAAATAAATAAAATAAAATAAAAGATCTTGAAAAGTATTTTTTTAAAAAAATAATAAAAAAACGAAAATAAAATTTTTTCAGAAAAAAAAAAAGATAAGTGTTTGGTTAGTTGTTGTGAGGATAAAGACAAATTTTTGAAGGGATTTGTGACACCCTAATTTTATTTACTATCTATTTCATTAATGTTTATCTTTTTACCAAGTTAGCTTCAAATTTAATTCGTATATCAGAGTTATAGCGCTAACAAATTTAACTTTTATATATATAATAAATTAATTATCTTTTTATTTACTTTTCCGGAAAATAAAGTGCACATGAATTTTTTTTTAAAATTATTTACTTAATTATGTTCAAGACTGATTTTAATTCATTTAGAGATTTGGAAAATCCGACAGAGTTTCCTCTGTTTTCGGGACTTTCCTCACTTTCCTAATACTTGCAAATAACAAATAAATAATCCAAGCAGCCAGAATAATAATAATAATGAATTTTCCTAGGTCTAAATAGACATATAATCAAAACGTGTCACCTTAGTCTGTTAGTCTAGTTATGGTTACCGTTTTAATTCCAAAACATACATCTATCATCAAATACCCATAGTTACGTAACAAGCTAGGAAAATAAACATAGTCATAAGTCTTTAAACCGACTCTAGATAATTCCAAGTTTTTTAACCAAAATGATCATAACAACTACTCTCCCCGTGGGGGAGAGCTTTCCTGCTCGGCCGGCACCACATCTAACTCGGTACCTGTAAAAAATGCTAAAGGGTGAGTATACCAAACACTCAGGACCTACATTTTTAATAGGCATACATACGATCAAGTCATGCACAATCATAATCATATTCAAGTATTTCACACCACAGACATGCATCATTCACAATCATAGTATGTGGCATTTCCTTCAAAATTAATTTCTTAACTTTTTTTTCAGCTTTCTTAGTTTTTCTCATCTTTCCTCTTTCCTTTCTTCTTTTTTTTTCTTTCTTGTCTTTTCTTATAAAGTACCATTAGGTATTTTTGTATGCACCTGTTAGGATGGTGTCATCACCCAATTGGATTTCTTACCTTCACCTAGGATTTTCTTACCGCATAGACCATTAGCTCATTAAGGCCTTTTCTTTGTTCTTTTCTTTCGTGCTTTCTTACATGTTTCATTATTTATTTTTATCGATTTACCAGGCAGAAAATTGATCTCGCGCGGGTCCCAAACACCTAACGAGACTTTGGATCTATGGGATATACTTACCTGAGTAAGGACTTCACCTACTGGGAATTCGAGTCTATACCTTAAAATAGACTCTGTCCTAACAGGGCACCTAATTGGTATGGATACCCGACACTCGATCAATAGCTGCTGTCTTTTGTTTAATTCGTTTATTCCAACGACAATCCAGTCTAGTTTAATTCAAACATATTTGATTCACACTAACATGCAGCAGTCAAATTTTTACTCCATAGTTGGATACCAACCAGACATCATCCAATAATCAATAAAAAATAATCAATACAATTAATCAATTCATAACCAATTTTTAAGTTCACCAAAATTTAACCAAATAATCAACTAACCAATAATTAATAAAAATAATCAATTCATAACTAATTTTTTTTCACCGAATTCAACCAACAACCAATTATATTCATCAAATATTTAAGCAACTTGTTGTCTTTATTTATATATATATATATATATATATATATATATATATGTTATATTCCATTTTAAAAGAAATTAACACACACGTGTTACACCTTCATCTTTTACGCATATAGCAGAGACAAGAAACATAAAAACTGATCAACATTTCTTTATTTTCGACACATAACGTGGTGCTATTATATTGATTTGGGTTGTACAGGTAACATGATATATCTTTTTTTTTTAATGCTGACCAACACACCCACTTATACAGGTAACGTGTTTTATATATGAATATTCATCAAATAATCAACAAACTACCCAATTCATATTCATCAAAGACATTAACAAATAACATACCCAATTCATATTCATCAAAGAAATTAACAAATAACATACCCAATTCATATTCATCAAAGAAATTAAAAAAATAATCAATTTATCTCAATAACAATTACCCTACGAGTTATTAATGTAACACTACCATAACCTTAACCATACCTATACACTATTAAAAACCTAATTCCCAAATATAAGGGATATCCCCCTTTACCTTGATTACGTAGAGGAGAAGAGAATTCCCAATTCCTAAGTCCAAGAGCTTGCTTGTGATGATGATTCCCAATTCCCAATTCCTTTCTATACCATGATAATCCTTCTTCTCTGTTCTTCTTTTTTTTTCTTTTTTTTTTCCTTGTCTCTCTTTCTCGAGTACTCCCTCTCTCTGTACTTCCTCTCTTCTCAATTCCTTGTCTCTTTCTTTTCCTAATACATTTACTTCTTCCCTGCTTCATTTCTTTTCTCCTTTTGTTTTGTTTTTTTTACACGGGTTGGGCTGGGCTTTGGGTAGTTAATTAGGAAAAAAATATTATTTCTGTTTTGTTCGCTTTGTGGGTTAATGTATGTATGTGTTTTAGACTCTAAATAAAAATTTGATGACTCTAAAAATAACCTACATTTACATTGAATAACACCGTATTTTTCTTTTATCCAAAACGAGTTAAAAATAACAAAGTTACCTGTCCCTACAGACATTTATCGATAAATAAAAAGTACCCAATTTCAACTTTAAAAATATCTTCTAAATCCTGAAATTAAACTTGATAAAATAAAATAAATAAAATATTATTATTATTATTTTAATTATTATAATTTTACTAAAGGCCATAATTCGGATGTTACAATTCTCTCCCACTTACCAGAATTTTGTCCTCGAAATTCAGTCGGTATTGAACAACTGTGGATGCAACTCCCTCATCTTGTCTTCCAGTTCCCATGCCTCCTCTTCCACATTGTTTCTATGCCATATTACCTTCACCAATGGAATTCCTTTTCCCCTAAGCTGTTTAATCTGACGATCTTCAATTCGGACAGGTTGCACCTCAAACGTCAGATTCTCCTTCACTGGCACATCATCCAATTCAATCACATGTGAGAGGTCATGAACGTATTTCCGAAGCTGAGAAACGTGGAATACGTCATGAAGATTCGCCAAATGCGGAGGTAGTGCAATGCGGTAGGCTAGTGGTCCAACTTTCTCCAATATCTGGTAAGGACCAATAAATCTGGGAGTCAATTTTCTTGACTTGAGTGCCCGACCAATGCCCTTGGTAGGTGTTACCCTTAGGAAAACATGAGCACCCTCATCAAACTGCAAGGGTATCCTACGTTTATCTACATAGCTTTTTCTGGCGATCTTGTGAGGCTCTCATTTTGTTCTTGATCATAGTGATCTTCTTTGTGGTATCTCGGACAATATCAGGACCAAGTAACATATTCTCACCCATTTGAAACCAACAAAGTGGAGTTCGGCATTTTCTAACATTGAGTGCCTCAAACGGTGCCATCTCGATGCTAGAATGGAAGCTGTTGTTACAGGTAAATTCAATTAGTGGTAAGAGTTGCTCCCAACTACCTACCTGCTCAAGTACTAGGGGTGTAAGTGGTCCGGTCTGGGACCGCGAGACCGATCGGACCGGACGGAAAAATGGGGTCCAAAATGGTCTCACGGTCCGATCCGGTCCCAAAATATATGGACCGTTCTATAATGGTCCGGTCCATGGTCCAGCTATTTTTCAGACCGAAAAGACCGAACCGGACCGATTAGCTTAAATATAAAAAAACGGAAAACTCTACTCAGTTAGTCACTTCTCCCTTCCTTCCAGTTCCTTTCCGTTAGTTTCGTGTGCCTTCCTTCCAGTTCCTTTCCGTCAGTTTCCTCTGTGTGCCTGTGTGCTTCTGTTCCTGTGTGCATCTGTTCCTTTGTGTGCCTCTGTGTGCTTCTCCTTCTCTCCGCGTCCTCCCTCCATCCCGCTTCCCTCCCTTCGTCTCGATCCGTCGCTCTCTCCGATCTGATGCGTCTCTCTCTCCGTCCTGTGTCCCTCCCTCCGATCTGATCTGTCTCTCTCTCTCTGTCTCGCGTCCCTCCCTCTGATCCGCGTCTCTCTGTCCCTCCTCCCTCCGGTCGCCGCTTGAATCTCGTCTCTCTCCCCATTTCTATTAGATCCGTTCAAGCTTCGATCCCAGCCGCCGCCGCCGCCGCTTTAGTCTCTCCCTCCTCCCTATGATCCCCCGCCGCCGCCTTAGAACCAAGCAGTTGGTGCCTGGCTGCCTGCTGCTGCTGGTGGAAGGAGAGGGAACCCTAGGGTTCCAAGTGAAAAACGGGCCTGAAAGCCCAATGAAAAAAAAATACCTTGAACTATTATGGTCTAAATAGACCAGACCGGACCAGACCATAACGGTCTGGACCGTAACGTCCGGTCCAATCTTTGCATATGAAAAACGTAGAGACCGGACCGGACCAGACCATCTTAATTTAATCGGTCCGGTCCATAATGTCCATTAAAGACCGGACCGGACCGGACCGTTACACCCCTATCAAGTACACACGTCCTCAACAGATCTTCTAAAGATTGGATAGTACGCTCTGTCTGCCCATCTGTCTGTGGGTGATAGGCTGTACTAAATCTCAACTTAGTACCTAGGGCCTGCTGGAGACTTTGCCAAAATCGGGATAGGAAGCTTGGATCACGGTCAGATACAATGCTAGTAGGAATTCCATGTAATCAGACTATGTCACGGATGTATAGCTGTGTCAGCTTCTCCATGCTGTATTTCATATTCACAAGAATAAAATGAGCACACTTCGTGAGTCAATCTACTACAACCCATATAGCTTCACAACCTGTAGCGGTTCTTGGTAAACCGAAAATGAAATCCATAGATATGTTGTCCCATTTCCATTTCGGTATCTCCAAAGATCTCAACAAACCTCCTGGCTTCTGGTGCTCGATCTTAGCCTTTTGACAAACTAAGCACCGAGACACGTAGTCAGCTACGTCTTTTTTCTATCCAGGCCACCAGAACAGTCTTTTCAAATCTTGGTACATCTTAGTTGTACCTGTATAGATTGGTTGACTTATTGGTTAAATTTCGATAATTGAGTATAGGAATTTTTTTTTTGGATTAATTGATGTATAATTGATATGGTTTACCTGGATGGAGACTTAGCTTAGTTTTGTGGGCTTCCTCTAGGACCATTCTCCTTACTTCGAAGTCCATAGGAATGCACACCCGATTTCTGAAGCGAATAATGCCATCAGCGCCTTTCTTGAATTCAGGCTCTACTTCATCAGTCATTCTTTCCAAGTTCTTTTGAAACTTTTCGTCATCTGCTTATCTTTCCCTAATCAATCCGACGAACTCATTTGTCACCTGCAAAATTTCCAGGACAACGCTATTTTCTTTCATTTGAACACCCAAGTTGAGATTGCTAAACTCTTGCATCAGTTGCATCTCCTTGACCATTAGATTGCTCACATGCAGAGTCTTACGACTTAGATCATCGGCCACTACATTAGCCTTGCCTGGATGATATTGAAGATGGAAGTCATAGTCCTTCAAAAACTCCATCCACCTTCATTGCCTCATGTTCAGCTCTTTCTGATCAAAGAGATATTTAAGGCTCTTATGATCACTGAAAACCTCGAATTGAGTGTCGTATAGATAATGCCTCCAGATCTTCAGTGCAAATACTACAGCTGCTAGTTCGAGATCATGTGTAGGATAGTTTTGTTCGTGTTGCCAAATTTTTCTAGATGCATAGGCCACAACTTTCCCTTGTTGCATTAAGACACAACCTAGTCCTTGTTTCGAAGCATCACAATACATGTCGAAAGACTGAGTCGAATCCGGCAAAATCAGAACAGGTGAGCTAGTCAATCTCTTCTTCAATTCCTCGAAACTTTGCTCACACTGGGGTGTCCACTGATAAGGTGCATCCTTTCTAGTAAGCTTAGTTAGCGGAAGTGCTAACTTGGAGAATCCTTCTATGCATCGCCGATAGTAACCCGCCATGCCTAAGAAACTGCAGATTTCGGTCACCGTTATGGGTCTCTCCCACTTAAGCACTGCTTCCACCTTAGAAGGATCAACGACCACTCCTTGTTCAGAAATCACATGGCCCAAGAAATAAACTTCACTCAACCAGAAATTGCACTTCGAAAGTTTGGCATATAGATGCTTTTCTTTGAGAATCTGCAACACCGTTCTCAAATGCTCGACGTGCTCACTAGGGCTCTTGGAATAGATTAGAATGTCGTCAATGAAAACCACGACGAATGAATCCAAATAAGGCCGGAAGATGCGATTCATGTAATCCATGAATATTGCAGGTGCATTCGTTAGGCCGAAGGGCATAACAACATACTCAAAATGCCCATAGCGGGTGCGGAATGCTGTCTTGGGAACGTCGGCCTCTCGGAGGCGGATCTGGTGATAGCCGGATCAGAGGTCGATCTTAGAGAATATTGAGGCTCCCCTCAATTGATCCAATAAATCGTCAATTCTAGGAAGCGGATATTTGATCTTGATCGTCACTCCATTCAACTTCCTATAGTCAATGCACATACGAAATCTCCCGTCCTTCTTTTTCACAAATAGTGTAATATCCTAGTTTTATTAACCTAAGAATTTTCTTTAAGAATATTTTATTTATACGAAAATGAAGTGTGGAAAAGGATTTGCAAACAATTTTCTTAGTATATACATATAAGTATATAATTATGTTGAGTTAAAATATATATATATATGTATAAGTGTTTGTAAACATTTTCCTTGTGTATGTGTGTATACATATATATATATATATATTCCTATGTAAGTGTTAGTATTTGTAATCATATTCTTGTGTATGTGTGTATGTGTATGTATATATAATCGTAATATAAGGTTTGGTTAAGGATAGGTTGGGAGATATAATTGGAGTCGGTGATTAGACTTAAGATATGTGTGGAATAGACTTTAAGTGTTTTGGACTTGGGGTTATGTCTGGAGTGTGTGTCTAGTCTTAGATTTTTAAGGCTAGAACGTTACCTTAAGGCGTTAGGGCTAGATCGAGTGTTAGAAAGGGGGGTTAAGCCTAGAATTTGGTTTTAGTTCGTTTGATTTTCGGTGTCTGAGGTTTATGTGTTTATTATTATGAATTGATGACTTTAATGTTTGATATGTGATTTAATTTTGTAGGTGTTTAATTTAGTGTTAGGAAGGGTTAGGACCCTTGGAATTGGGTCAAAAAGGGCAAAAATCAGTGTTTCGGGGCTGTCGGTGCGCTCGAGCACGAGCCGGTGCGTTCCAGGCGCACCAGGTTACATAAATCACGCACCAGTTCGGTGCGCCGCTCGCTCCAGCGCCGGTCAGCTCGCTCCAGCGAGCATGGCCCCGTGGCGCGCATCTGATGTGCGTGCTGGTCGCGCTCAAGCGCGCGATTCCGCGTCCAAGCGCCAGCGCGCAGGACAGCCGCACCAACCAGCATAAAAACACGCACTAGTTCCCTCTCTTCCCTCATTTTCCGCCCCATTCTCTTCTCACTTCACCTCAAACCTCCACCAAACCTCCATAGCTCACCTCCAACCTCCCCCCATGGCAAATCTCTTCCTCCTCCGTATTTCCTTCTCCTTTTCCCTCTCCATGGTGTTTCCCTTCTCTCTCACCTCTATGACTTATTTTCTCTCTCTCACCTAATCTGCATCAACAACCAACAAATACCCACAAAACCACCTTCAAATCCTACACCCATGAGAATTTATCTCCTTTCCAATGTGTTATTCTTCATCTCCTTCCTTTAATTTTAACCCTCTCCCTCTTATGAGCTCTTTCTCTCTCATCTAGGGTTTTTCGCTCTCTCCTCCAATCATGGAATCAATTGGGAATCGGTCTAGATAGTTGGAAATCCAGTAGATCGGAGGTAGATTCTTGGTCTTTGGAGCATCAATTGAGTCTCTTTTCTCTCCAAGGTAAGGGGAGTCTCTTTTCCACACTTTGAGTTAGGGATAGTTATAGTTTATAATAGAATTTGGGTTTAATAGTTAGATTGGGTTGTGGGTAACAAATTAATACTTGATTAGAGTTGATTCGGGCTGATTGTTATATTTTTGGTTGATTTTGCTAAATTATTGATAATGTTTATGTTAATTCTTTTTGTATATTATTAAAGTAGGAAGTGAAGAACCCTAGGGAGTTGATTTATTTTAAGCAACCTGAGACATACCTGAGTATATCGACTAATTTGTTGATATTTGATGGTTATTATTTGTATGTTCAAATAAGTTTTTAGTGTGGGTGACTTTTGATTATTGATGGTTTAATAGAATAATATAAAAGGAAAAAGAGAATGATGATTGATAATTGATAATTGATTGTGTGGTTGGATATTTTGCCAAGTTATGTTGAATTGTAGAATTTTAAAATGATAATGATTATGATATTTGATTTGGAGTGAATGACTCTTTGGAATTGCCCTGTATATTTTGGAATTTAAAAGTATAACGAGATAATGAAAATGATGAATTTATGAAAGAGATTAAAAAAATGAAATAAGTGAAATAAGATATGAAAAGATTTAAAGGCAAAAGAGTGTGTGATCTAGATCTTGTAAGACGTTGTCCGAAGGAGACTGTACGCCTAGATCGCATAAAACGCACTAGATGTGCAGCTGTAAGACGTTGTCCGAAGGAGACTGTACGCAATGATGGACACACACACACACACCATATATTAATAAAGGTATAATTGGATTGTGCCTCTCCAGATCTTGTAAGACGTTGTCCGTAGGAGACTGTACGCCTAGATCGCGTAAGACGCACTTGATGTGCAGCTGTAAGACGTTTTAAGAAGGAGACTGTACGCAATGATGGATGCACATTCCGATTGTGGAATCCAGGTCTTGTAAGACGTTGTCCGTAGGAGACTGTACGCATAGACCGCGTAACACACACTTTGTGTGCAGCTGTGAGATGTTGTCCGAAGGAGACTATACGCAATGATGGATCCACGTAATAATTTCTAAAAGTCTATGAAAAACTCAAAGAGTATGAAAAGATATGAAAAAGATTCAAGTTTGAAAATAATGGAATGTTTGATGCAAGTATTGATGTTTGATAAAAGAAGTTGTTGTTAATAATGTGAAATTTAGTGATTTTGGAAGTGAATATGTGTAAGAAATTTGGCATATGAATGTGGTGAATTTGTTGGTCCATGGTCTGATTTGATTATTATACTTGAATTCCTGTTATGAATTATATACTATCTTTTGATTCACTGTGATGCGAAAAGGTCTCACCCTTAGTGGTTATCATTTTAGGTGAATGCTAAGGAGCTCAAGATCAGAGTGTCGCGGCGGAAGAATGGAAAGAAGGGAACTCTATATTGTATTTTCTTATATTATAATTGGAATGCCCAAACCATTTGTAAACTTGTTTTCATGAATAGTAAATTTTAATGTTCCTTATTTGGATTATAAACTTTTAAATTACTATTTTTTTTTTAAAAAAATGGGTGTTAAAAATAGCACTGGTGCTCGCCATGGTGACACACTTGGCCAAATGAACTTTTTCTCAAGTAACTCTTCTAGCTGCTTCTTCAGTTCGGCTAATTCTGTTGTCGCCATTCAATAAGGAGCAATTGATATTGGTCCTGTACCGGGAACCAAATCAATGTCGAATTCTACTTCCCGATGTGGCGGTAATCCAGGAATATCATCAGGGAACACTTTAAGGAATTCCTGAACCACCGGAATGTTTTTCACGTCCTGCTCTGTCTCAATCTCCATGGCTTCTAGGTTCGGGGTGTGAAATATAACTGCCTTTTTATGACAGTCAATTATAACCCTATTGCTCGCCATCCAATCCATGCCGATGATAACATCCAATCCTTTTAGTGGCAAGCATATTAGGTTAATGACAAACTCTAGCCCGAGTATTTTCAAGGAGCAATCCGTGCACACTAGAGATGTGGTCACTGAAGTGCTTTTAGGCATCGATACCGCAAGTTTGTAAGGCATCTCCACCGGTGCCAACCCTATCCTTTTCATACAAGCTAAGGAGATAAACGAGTGGGTTGCCCCACAATCAAATAAGATCTAACAATGAACATTATTTAAAGTGCATGTACCTCGAATGAGCTCATCTGCTTCCTCAACCTCTTCGCCATCCATAGTGTAAACTTTGCCCTTCTGAACTGGCTGCTTTCCCTTGGCCGGTTGTGCTCTAGCAGTATTCACTTCTTTCTTCACATTCCTCTGAGGGCACTAGTAGAAGAAATGTCCAGTCTGTCCGCAAGAGAAGCAAGTATTTGGTTTCCTTTCCTGATCCTTGAACCAACACTCCCCGGAATGCCTCCTGCCACAATGCTGGCACTGAGAGATGGGACCTGATATGTTGCTTGTCGAACTGACCTTGGAAGGAGTAATCATCCTTTTGTTACCACCTGAGTAAGGACTGAATCTAGTTTGTGTCTCCTTTCCCTTGCTAGGACCCCCTGATCTCTGCACTGCCTTGCTCTTATCATCAGCTAGATTATGCTTCAGACTCTTCTCAAAGGTACCTGACATATTCACCAATTGTGCCAAGTTTGCTATATTCTGATACTCAAACATCATCTTAATCTCTGGACGGAGACCAGACTCAAACTTGATGCATTTGGTTCTCTCATCAACGTCTCGGTAACTGCCCGAGTATCGGATCAAGTCCTTGAACTGCGTCGCATACTCTCGGACGCTGAGGTTTCCTTGTGCCAATTGAAGGAATGCAATCTCCTTCTCTCTTCGCACATCATCGAGAAAATACTTCTCCGGGAAGCGAGTTCTGAACATTCCTGTGGTGAACTCGGCTCTTATGTGGTGGATTTGGGAAAAGGACCTAAACCAAGACCTCGAAACAAGGCTCAGATAGCCTTGACCGAGCTGGGGGGCTTATGTGGTGAACTCGGCCTAGCCGAGGTCCTCAGAACCCTTGCCTAAGGCCTCACGGCCCTATAAGAAGCCCTCTGTGTGCTGGGCCGAGCTCAAGGCTCAACGGCCAAACAGATACCAGATACGGGCCGACCTCATACTCCTACCCAGGTCCGACTTCCCTGTCCGACACCTCCCAGAGTCCGACACCAAGGACAGGATGATGTATCTCACCTTATCCACAAGGACAGCTCATCCACTCATAGCTCAGTACAGGCTGGCCCTACTTGGGCCTATAGCAAGCCCATTAGGGCAACCAGCTCCCTCCTATAAGTAGCTCCGTACTACATGGGGCTCAGGTACGTCCTCTAACCCTAATTGTCACCTTCACACACCAATGATTAGGGTTGCTTCTTGGCTTTCTCCCTTAGCCATTTGAGGACTCCCACCAAACATCACACAGAAACTCTAGACAGAGGCTCCTCTGAAGGTCTTCTTCCCTTTCCCTTGGGGAACCTCAACGTCTAGGACATCACATTGGCGCCGTCTGTGGGAAAAGATAAACTTCATTCCCAGAAATTATACCATGTCTGAGACACAACCAGTTCAGAGGAGGAGGAGGGGGTGCCCAAGGAGGGTGCCGTCCGCTGAGGACCTGCGCTTGCACCTTGAAGCCAACAGGGCAGCAAGGTCCCCACCACCACCGCCTCCACCTCCCCCTCCACCTCCTCCCCCACCCCCTCCCCCGCCGACCAGAACCCTTTCCTAAGGCCTCACGGCCCTATAAGAAGCCCTCTGTGTGCTGGGCCGAGCTCAAGGCTCAACGACCGAACAAATACTAGATACGGGCCGACCTCATACTCCTACCCAGGTCCGACTTCCCTGTCCGACACCTCCCAGAGTCCGACACCTCCCAGAGTACGACACCAAGGACAAGATGACGTGTCTCACCTTATCCACAAGGACAGCTCATCCACTCATAGCTCACTACAGGCTGGCCCTACTTGGGCCTAAAGCAAGCCCATTAGGGCAACCAGCTCCCCCCTATAAGTAGCTCCGTACTACATGGGGCTCAGGTACGTCCTCTAACCCTAATTGCCACCTTCACACACCAGTGATTAGGGTTGCTTCTTGGCTTTCTCCCTTAGCCATTTGAGGACTCCCACCAAACATCACACAGAAACTCTAGACAGAGGCTCCTCTGAAGGTCTTCTTCCCTTACCCTTGGGGAACCTCACCATCTAGGACATCACATATGTGGTGAACTCGGCTCTTATGTGGTGGATTTGGGAAAAGGACCTAAACCAAGACCACGGAACAAGGCTCAGATAGCCTTGACCGAGCTGGGGGGCTTATGTGGTGGACTCGGCCTAGCCGAGGTCCTCAGAACCCTTGCCTAAGGCCTCACGGCTCTATAAGAAGCCCTCTGTGTGCTGGGCCGAGCTCAAGGCTCAACGGCCGAACAGATACCAGATACGGGCTGACCTCATACTCCTACCCAGGTCCGACTTCCCTGTCCGACACCTCCCAGAGTCCGACACCAAGGACAGGATGACGTGTCTCACCTTATCCACAAGGACAGCTCATCCACTCATAGCTCAGTACAGGCTGGCCCTACTTGGGCCTAAAGCAAGCCCATTAGGGCAACCAGCTCCCCTCTATAAGTAGCTCCGTACTACATTGGGCTCAGGTACGTCCTCTAACCCTAATTGCCACTTTCACACACTAGTGATTAGGGTTGCTTCTTGGCTTTCTCCCTTAGCCATTTGAGGACTCCCACCAAACATCACACAGAAACTCTAGACAGAGGCTCCTCTGAAGGTCTTCTTCCCTTACCCTTGGCGAACCTCACCGTCTAGGACATCACATTGGCGTCGTCTGTGGGGAAAGATAAACTTCATTCCCAGAAATTCTACCATGTTTGAGACACAACCAGTTCAGAGGAGGAGGAGGGGGCGCCCAAGGTGGGTGCCGTCCGCTGAGGACCTGCGCTTGCACCTTGAAGCCAACAGGGCAGCAAGGTCCCCACCACCACTACCTCCACCTCCCCCTCCACCTCCTTCCCCACCCCCTCTCCCGCCGCCACCTCCACCTCCCACACCACCACCAGAATTCACCCATACCCACAGTGGACCTTACACCATCCACACCGGAGACACTACAAATCCAACCCAGCATCACGGCGGAGGTCGGCGCGTGCAGTTACGCTCTGAGCTCGGAGAAACCAACGCTGAACAGCACCGCCACCGTGGCGAACGTGCCCACTCTGTCAGCACAACACATCGTTCCTACTCACGACAGTCTACGCTCTCTTGAGATGCAGAACTCTTATCCTTGATGAGACAGCAGATGAGAATTGTAGAACAGCAAGGTAAAGCTATCGCAGATCTCCAACAAGTTGCTATGCAGCGTTTAGCTGAACGAGCTGCTGTTCAAGCTCCGGCCCCAAATGAGTTCCCCCCACCACCACCTCTTCCACCACAACCTCCGTTAACTCCACAAACCTTTGCAACACCACACACAACCATCACACAACTTACACCACCCCCTGACCAGCAACAACCTGATTCGGATGATTCCCACCCTGGGCATCCTTTTACACCAGCCGTCATGGCTTATGAACCACCACCTGGGTACCTCGGACCCAGCAACATTCCCAGATACAATGGCCTCACAGACCCTCAGGAGCATGTCCTTTCTTATGAGGGAGCTGTGAACTTTCATGGTGGAGGAGATCGGCTCAAGTGCCGAGCTTTCTCTATGACCCTCTAGGCCCCAGTCCTCCGATGATACTCAACACTACCCAAGAATTCTGTCAACAACTGGGCAGAAATGAAGCGAGTCTTTCTTAACAGGTACACTTCTAGCTGTGTGCAACCCAGGTCGGACCACACGCTAGCAACAGTGACGCAAAAACCAGAAGAATCCTTACGTGCATACCTGCACAGGTTTCATAGCGAATCCAGCTCAGTCCCCAATCTATCTCCCGAGGTGGCCGTCCTCCTCCTCACTCAAGGCCTGGCCGAGGGAGGCTTTAAAGACTCTTTGATCGGGAAGCCGTCGAGAGATATGGCCGAGATGAGGCAAAGATCTAATAAATACATCAACCTCGAAGAATTCAACAAAGGACAGTCAAGTAGGATGGAAAACGCTCAAGCCGCTTCGCAAAGTACCCTCCCCCGAGGTCGTCCTCGCGGTAACAGTGATGATAGAGGAGAAAAAGCAGACCAGGGTGACCGAGGTCGCTCTCACGTCGGCCAACAAGAGGACCGTCGACGTCCGTACATCACTAAGTATGATTCTTACACCCCCCTGACGGTCCCGAGGTCTCAAGTCTGGAGAGAGACCATGCAGACCGAACTCAGGAGTGTGCCTCGGCCCCCTTTTCTCAGAAATCAAAACAATATCAGGGACAAATCTAAATATTGCAACTTCCACGATGGGTACGGCCACCATACCGATCAGTGCACCTGGCTTCGGGATGTTATTGAGGATATGGTGAGAAGGGGCAAATTGCAGCAGTATGTGCGCGAAGCGGTGGAAAGACGAGGCCGAAGAAGGTCTCGCAGCCCAGACAACGATAAAGGAAAAGCCAAAGCCGACCCGTCCCTAGAAAAGAAGGAAGAAGAACCAAAACGAGTAAACATGGTCGTGGTACAAGATCTGGACAAGTCACCGGAAAACTTCCGAGTTGAAACTATCTCGGGAGGTTTTGCCGGTGGCGAAGAAAAGAGGGCAGAGAGGAAAAGGTACGTCAACCAAGTTCTCGCTGTCCACCACAAACCCGTTGGCAAAAAACCATCTAGGAACATCCCTATCATTTTTTCTGACCAAGACATGGAAGACGTCATCCCGAATCACAATGATCCAATGGTGATAACGGCGTTGATCGGCAATTTCGAAGTCGCCCGAGTTTTCATCGACCAAGGAAGCTCGGCCGACATTCTTTTTCTTCATACATTTCAAGCGCTGAAGCTGAGGTCAGCCGACCTCGTATAGTTCGAAGGCAATCTCATCAGCTTCACGGGTGAGGCAATCCGCTCCCTAGGAGCCATTCACCTCCCGGTGACCTTAGGCAACCAGCCTTCGGCCCGAACGGAGATTATCAAATTTTTAGTGGTTGACTCTGAATCCCCATACAATGTGATACTGGGACGAACCTGCCTACAAGCTTTTAGGGCAGTGGTTTCAACAGTACACTTAGCAATGAAATTTGTCGAATCCGACGACAAGGTCGTCACGGTCAAAGCTGACCAGGTGAAAGCCCGACTCTGCTACAATGCGAGCCTACGGGAGGAAAAAAAGAAGCAGAAAGAGTTCACTGATCCGACATTGAACAAGGGGAGAGTTCTATTGGCCGAGGTTCAGTTCGAACGAGATGTCCTTAGGACCTTTCCTCAAGAAGAATGGTTGGCAATCCCCCCTTCCCCTCTGACCCAAGAAAAGATGTTAACATGGATGCCAACCTTCCCCAAGAAATCCAAGATGCATTTAAAGGAAATCTCCTTTCTTTTCCAGTCCTCTCCAACCCCCCACAAGGGGAGAATTTTCTCATTTCTCTAACTGTTAATAACCCTGCCCTCCGTTCGGTATCGCTCCGAATTGAGAGCCGAAGTAAACTCCCTGCCCATTTCTTAAGCCGAGCTTTTCAAATTCCCGAGCTCTGGTGTCTCAAGATGAAAAAGCTCCCACTTTGCAACATTGCCAACAATCTCCCCGGCCTCTCCTATCGGTTCACCTCGGGTGACCATCACAAGGCCGAAGAAAATCCAATACCGGCAGAAGAAATCCGAGAAGCTGCTCCTGTTCAGAGGAAGATAGCAAAGGAAGAGCTAGCCGACCAAGACAACAAAACAGCCCAACCCGGGTTGTCTGAGCCTGATCACCTCGCGCCCCGAGGAGCAGACATCGGTATTAACTACCGGAAAAGCGGGAAATGAGCTCGAAATCGGGAAGTCCCAACAGAGGCATTCCGGAAACATACTCTGGGAAATTCCCAAAAGAATCGAGCTCATGGATTCCCAAGACTTTACAACACTGAGAACCTATTTCAAATAGGTTTACCTCAGATATCATCGGCAGTCACCAGCATCCTCATCTAAAAATTCAAATTCAAGCTCATTTTAAATTTTGCTTCCTTTAAATTCCGTTCCATTGTGATATATTCACCTTTTTAATTCCATGAAAGACAATGTACTCACACTTATGATTAATGAAAAAGTACAAACTTGCCCCTTACTCAAGTGCCACAGTTTTATATACGTACGTACTAGCTTCTCATTTAGCACTAGCCACCTAAATGTTGCATGGCGCTATGCACAGCCAACGTCTTTTAAAGGAGATCGGCTCATATGCACAGTGTACATGGGACACCCGATAAAGAACAACTTGCTGTGAAATGTTTCCACATAGCTTCACTCAGCAACCTCTTTCACATCGGGGACGAGGACACCCACCTCGGCTAAGGTGGGTGGATCCGAGATCCCAACCGTATGCACTTATATACAGTACCTTTATTTAGAGGAAAACTTATAAGATTACTGCACTCACTGAGTCGTCCGAGTTTATCCGAGTTATTTATACTAGATTTTAAACACCAATGTCTTGGGCACAAGTTTTTTAGGTCCGATCAGGTCTGAATACAACAAGTTGGTAAAGGACTTGTATTCTCAAAAGTAGTTTTACTTGGTTATCTAAAAAACAACAAGTATCCAACACTTGTATTTTTAAGCCAAGTTATCTAACTGATCGCAGTTCAGACCCCAGGTCTAAAAATGAATGAAGCATGCAACGAGTCAATAAAAACTCGCATTTATGCAAAGCCTGCTTAGAGATGACCTCGGACACAGTGTATATGCAATAAGTTAAAACAAAAACTTGCATAAAAGTTACAATATGCGACAAGTCTCAAACACTTGCATCCGTTTATAAGTTTTCTGGGTGGCCACCTAAGTGATCGCAATTCGGATCCGAGGTCCAACGAATAAACGCGCAACTAGTTGGTAAAATAAAACTCGCGTTTGTGCAACAAGTTAAAGTGAAGGCTAGCACAAAGTCAACCTCGAACACCATGGGTATGCAACAAGCAAAAACTTGCATCAAAATAACATGCAACAAGTTAAAACTAAAGAGAACTTGCATAAATATAAAATGTTATACAAAGGTAGCAAAGTACAAGGACATGATTATACAAAGTGCAAGCTGTCCAGCATAAGGGACTTACGCTGCCCAGCATAAGGGACTTACGCTGCTTCATCCTCAACGTCGGAAAGGATAACTGAGCTCGGGTCGAACTCTTCATCTAGCTTCTCCACCAAGGGGTTGGGAAGGTTCTCCTCGGACTGGTCAAGGTCAACCTCGACCCCATCCTTGTCATAATCGACCATCTTCCCATCCTCCACCCCGAACCCGGCAGAGGCGCCGACATACCGAATTTGGAGCCCTTGGTTCAGGTGAAGAATTTGCTCTACTGCATTGGTAAAAATTTTGCTCGCCGCCCTCTCAAGATTGAAGTCCGACTCAGATGCGGCTACCTTATATTTAAGAGCTTGAGCAGCCTTTCTCTTCAGCAAAGTCCTAACCTTCTCCACCTCAGCAAGGCCTTCCTGCCGACCAACCTCCCTAGCATCCGCTCTCGCTTGGGCTAAAGCTTCCTCATGATTTCTTAGAAGCTCCTTCGTCTGTTGGCGGTGCTTCCCTTCCAACTCGGTCAGTTTTTGCTCAGCAGCGTTTTTGCCACTCTTCAGCTCCTCCACCTCGGCAGCCATAGAAGACCGAGCTTTTTTCTTGGCCGGTGACACTCCATCAGCCACATCGTCAGCGACTTCGGCCAGCACAGTAAACATGGTTGTGGCCCTTTTCAGTTGACAGGCCATATCCTCAGCCTTCTTTTTCCACTCAGCTCCCGCAAGAATGACCAAGTGTTGGGGTGAAGCTGCGAAGGCGCTAATCCGAGCTCGTTTAACACCCTCATTTCCAGATCGGTAAATGGCAGGGTTACACCAAGATTGTGTATCAAATCACCATAAAAGAAGAAGGAGTTGGCATCTGTCCGAGAACAAATTCGGTCGTTTTCCAAACAGGGGAGAATTTGGTACGAGGTCCCAGCAGCATCCCCCGAGCAAGGTAGCACGGCTCCCCTCACTCTAGCTAGTTTATCCTCAGAGTTTAAGCTGGATTGGACTCCCTTGGGCTCCACATCGACCCATTGGTACTGATCGGCATCAGTAGGTGCAGGGTAAAGCTCGGGACGGCTGATGCACTTTCTGGGCGGCATGATACCTGTGGAAGAACAGGGGAGCTCGGTGTTAGTCTTACGAGTCGTAAAGAATAACCCCCCAAAAAATCCCCTCGAAGTTGTTCCGAGAGGCGAGCATCTCCCCTCTACCACAGGTACCCCCCGATCGTACATCCTCTCTCTCTCCATCCTCTGAAAGTCAGCACGTTCTCTACCATCAGCAAACTCGGCCCAAGCATACTGTCGTATCCACTCCCTCTTCTCCTCCCAATCCCGAGGATAGATTACCTCAACGGGATCAACCTCCAGAACCCGTCTCTCATATTTCTGCCTATATTCCCTTTGGTGACGAAGCGCCTCGTCTACCTCCGTGGAGGAACAGGACGAGGAGGAAGAGCCGTCCTCCTCCTCACTACTGCTAGATGACAGGGAGACTACCCCAGCCCATTTTCTAAACAAATCCTTACTCATACTGAACCCAACCTACTCCTTTGGTTTTCTGAAAAATAAACAAAAAACATGAATCAAAAGCCCTCCAAAATCCTAAAAATGCCCAAACCCAGAAACACTCCAAACCACAACATTACTCCTCTAAATTAAAGCCTCAAACCACAAAGTTGTAAAGGAAAACCGCACCATACCCATGAAAACGGAGAACAAGAAACGCGAAAAATATTAAACCCCTCCCATATAAACCACAAAACAGTAAGAGAAGGAGAGAAGCAAAGAAGAAGAAGTGTGAAAACAACCAGTACCTTAGGAGTTTGAAGTCAAGGGAACGTGAAGTTAAAAGACCCGCTGATGAAGGGGAAGACAGTGAAGAGCAGAGGAGAGTTTGACTATGGAAATGGCAGGGAAGGAGTTTGAATCTGCAATTTCATGGGAAAAGGAAAAGTTTCTGATAGAGAGAGAAAGGAGAACAATGCCAAAGGAAGATGGAGTGGTAGAGAGAGAAAAGAGAAGCAGTTTTGTGAAAGAGGGGGAAGAGAAACCGCCGTTTTCCCCACTTTCGAAATATGGGCCTGGTCCAAAAGGCCCAACCCAGCAGAAGGCCACATGCAATAAGACATGTGGCGCAGAGGTGCAGAGCAGCTGGAATCACGGATCTCGAAGCAACGTCGCAGTAATGGCGACGCTTCGTTAGGTACGATTTCTGACACGTGTCAGATCAGGAAAAAGCAAGTGTCACGGCGGGGCAGGAGAAAGGACAGTTTTCAAACCTGCTCCGTCATAATGAAAGGACATCAAGGACAGCTGGATCCAGCTCTTGACAACTCAACGATCGAACTCCCTAAAACCTCGGAACAAGGCTCAAATGGCCTTGACCGAGCTGAGTGGCTTATGTGGTGAACTCGGCTCTTATGTGGTGGATTTGGGAAAAGGACCTAAACCAAGACCTCGGAACAAGGCTCAGATAGCCTTGACCGAGCTGGGGGGCTTATGTGGTGGACTCGGCCTAGCCGAGGTCCTCAGAACCCTTGCCTAAGGCCTCACGGCCCTATAAGAAGCCCTCTGTGTGCTGGGCCGAGCTCAAGGCTCAACGGCCGAACAGATACCAGATACGGGCCGACCTCATACTCCTACCCAGGTCTGACTTCCCTGTCTGACACCTCCCAGAGTCCGACACCAAGGACAGGATGACGTGTCTCACCTTATCCACAAGGACAGCTCATCCACTCATAGCTCAGTACAGGCTGGCCCTACTTGGGCCTAAAGCAAGCCCATTAGGGCAACCACCTCCCCCCTATAAGTAGCTCTGTACTACATCCTTGTCATAATCGACCATCTTCCCATCCTCCACCCCGAACCCGGTAGAGGCGCCGACATACCGAATTCGGAGCCCTTGGTTCAGGTGAAGAATTTGCTCTACTTCATTGGTAAAAATTTGGCTCGCCGCCCTCTCAAGATTGAAGTTCGACTCAGATGCGGATACCTTATATTTAAGAGCTTGAGCAGCTCTTCTCTTAAGCAAAGTCCTAACCTTCTCCACCTCAGCAAGGCCTTCCAGCCGACCAGCCTCCCTAGCATCCGCTCTCGCTTGGGCTAAAGCTTCCTCATGATTTCTTAGAAGCTCCTTCGTCTGTTGGTGGTGCTTCTCTTCCAACTTGATCAGTTTTTGCTCAGCAGCGTTTTTGCCTCTCTTCAGCTCTTCTACCTCGGCAGCCATAGCAGACCGAGCTTTTTTCTTGGCCGGTGACACTCCATCAGCCACATCGTCAACGACTTCGGCCAGCACAGTAAACATGGCTGTGGCCCTTTTCAGTTGACAGGCCATATCCTCAGCCTTCTTTTTCCACTCAGCTCCCGACATCTTGATGAGAGCATCTTTGAACGAAGTTTTGGCGAGGGTGGTCGGCGGCCTCGGAAGAACATCAGCTTCTAATGGCGGAGTACCTGCAGCAAGGATTACCTCAGTGCTTGGACTCGGAGATTGAGGAGGAGGTGGGGCTATGATCACTGCAGGCAGAGTTGGGTGAAGATGAGCGGATTCGGTTGAGGTCGTCTCAGTGGAGACTTCGGCAGCCACCGCTTCATTGGAAGGGTTTTCGGGCCTCTTCCTCTTGCGTGCATCTAGCGCAGCCTTCAGCGCCTTGGACGACATGTCCGACCAATGTTCTTCTGCAAACACAAAAGGATAAAGAGAAATTAATAAGAAAGCTGAAAGAAAATGTACATGTATAAGAGCAAAAGTAACTACCAATTTTTGTCAAGACTTTGTTGTCAGGACACTGCATGAAAACTCCAATGTCAAGCTGGAATTTCCAAGCACGATACTCGGTCTGGAAATGGTGGGCTGTTACGGCCTCGTCGGCATCCAGGGAGAACAATGCCAAAGGAAGATGGAGTGGTAGAGAGAGAAAAGAGAAGCAAATTTGTGAAAGAAGGGGAAGAGAAACCGTCGTTTTCCCCACTTTCGAAATATGGGCCTGGTCCAAAAGGCCCAACCCAGCAGGAGGCCACATGCAATAAGACACGTGGCGCAGAGGCGCAGAGCAGCTGGAATCACGGATCTCGAAGCAACGTCGCAGTAATGGCGACGCTTCGTTAGGTACGATTTCTGACACGTGTCAGATAAGGAAAAAGCAAGCGTCACGGCGGGGCAGGAGAAAGGACAGTTTTCAAACCTGCTCCGTCATAATGAAAGGACATCAAGGACAGCTGGATCCAGCTCTTGACAGCTCAACGGTCGAACTCCCTAGAACCTCGGAACAAGGCTCAAATGGCCTTGACCGAGCTGGGGGGCTTCTGTGGTGAACTCGGCTCTTATGTGGTGGATTTGGGAAAAGGACCTAAACCAAGACCTCGGAACAAGGCTCAGATAGCCTTGACCGAGCTGGGGGGCTTATGTGGTGGACTCGGCCTAGCCGAGGTCCTCAGAACCCTTGCCTAAGGCCTCACGGCTCTATAAGAAGCCCTCTGGGTGCTGGGCCGAGCTCAAGGCTCAACGGCCGAACAGATACCAGATACGGGCCGACCTCATACTCCTACCCAGGTCCGACTTCCCTGTCCGACACCTCCCAGAGTCCGACACCAAGGACAAGATGACGTGTCTCACCTTATCCACAAGGACAGCTCATCCACTCATAGCTCAGTACAGGCTGGCCCTACTTGGGCCTAAAGCAAGCCCATTAGGGCAACCAGCTCCCCCCTATAAGTAGCTCCGTACTACATGGGGCTCAGGTACGTCCTCTAACCCTAATTGCCACCTTCACACACCAGTGATTAGGGTTGCTTCTTGGCTTTCTCCCTTAGCCATTTGAGGACTCCCACCAAACATCACACAGAAACTCTAGACAAAGGCTCCTCTGAAGGTCTTCTTCCCTTACCCTTGGGGAACCTCACCGTCTAGGACATCACAATTCCCCAGTCCACATCCTCCTTCCGTGCTTCAAATCCCCGACGTTGCTGTTCTCACCAATATTTAGCTTCGCCTGCTAACATGAACTCTGCTAAACGGACCCGATCCCCCTGTGGCGGTTGTAAAGAGCGGAAGATTTTCTCCACTTCCTACAGCCATTTCTGTGCTCCATCAGGGTTATGACCCCCCTCGAACTTCGGTGGGTCATTCTTTCTGAATCTAGCTAATCAATCCACTTCAGCTGGAACTGGCGCCTGGGGGTGCATAGCTGCCACGGCAGCTGCAACAGCAGCAACAATCTGCGTTCCTTGATTCTGGTTTGCTTGAACCAGATTCTCGAGGATCGTAGCAAGACGATCGTTGTCGTTTTGTCGACGAGCCATCCTGAATAAACATTTAGTCATTATATAAGATAATTAAACAATCCTACAGTTATCCTAGAAATAATAACTATAAACTGACACTTATGGGTTTCTCGCTTGGTGAGGAACCAAAGGAGTCATTCGAAACTCCTTGGTCGAGGACAACTGCTCTGATACCATAAATGTGACACCCTATTTTTATTTACTATCTATTTCATTAAATTATATCTTTTTACTAAGTTAGTTTCAAATTTAATTTGTATATCAGAGTTATAGCGCTAACAAATTTAACTTTTATATATATAATAAATTAATTATCTTTTTATTTACTTTTCCGGAAAATAGAGTGCACATGACATCTTTTTTTTTTAATTATGTACTTAATTATGTTCAAGACTGATTTTAATTCATTTAGAGTTTTGGAAAATCCAACAGAGTTTTCTCTGTTTTCGGGACTTTCCTCACTTTCCTAACACCTGCAAATAACAAATAAATAATCTAGGCAGCCAGAATAATAATAATAATGACTTTTCCTAGGTCTAAATAGACATATAATCAAAACGTGTCACCTTAGTCTGTTTGTCTAGTTATGGTTACCGTTTTAATTCCATAACATACGTCTATCATCAAATACCCATAGTTACGTAACAAGCTATGAAAATAAACATACTCATAAGTCTTTAAACCGACTCTAGATAATTCCATGTTTTTTAACCGAAATGATCATAACAACTACTCTCCCCGTGGGGGAGAGCTTTCCTGCTCGGCCGGCACCACATCTAACTCGGTACCTGTAAAAAATGCTAAAGGGTGAGTATACCAAATACTCAGGAACTACATTTTTAATAGGCATACATATGATCAAATCATGCACAATCATAATCATATTCAAGTATTTCACACCACAGACATGCATCATGTAACATCTGCTCTTTTGACCCACTTCTTCTACAAGTCCCTAATCAAGAAATTGTTTTAACCTAATTGATTTAAGAATTGGTTAAAGGAGTTTTGATTTCATGATGGATTTCTACACTTTGGAATTTAATCCACTTGCGTTATGATTTCATGTGTTTGTTTTTCTAAGGTTTTCAATGAATTATATTACTTAAAGTTTTGACTAAGATTTTATCTTCTTAGATTCATGCATACGGTTTTATGGTAATTTAGGTGGGAAATTATTTCCACCCTAAGTGTCAAAAATCAAAGTCCGATCATCTTATCATACCCTTAATCTAGAATCATCTCTAGAAACCCTAATTAGCATCCCTAATCTTTGATTAAACCTTAATCAAGTTCCTAATCCTTGATTGAGTACTTAATCACTCTCTTAAATTCTAAACCTATACTAGTATGGATTAAGTCTTTGATTAGTGCCTTAATCCTTGATTAAGCCCTAAACTCTAAGGATTTGTGAGCTAAACCTAATTTAGTTTTCCTAATCCTACCTTAATCATGATTAGATCCTAATTAGCACCTTAAACCTAGATTAACTAACCTAATCTACCCTTAAACCCCCCAAACCCGAATGCACCTTCCCATGTGCATTACTTGGTCTCCAAGCTTGTTTACTTGGTCACCAAGTTTGTTTGCTTAATGGCCAAGTCTATGACATCACCATGGTGACCTAAGCATGACTTGGAGGAGGAAAAAGAAAAGAAATAGAAAGGAAAAAGAAAAGGAAACCGTGGGGAGGAGAACACCAAGCCCAAGCCCACAAAACCATGTGTATACAAACACCAACACACACCCTTCATTTGGTTTCCACTTTTTCATTTTACTCATCCTAAACACTTCACACTAAGAGCAAAATCAAACTCTTAGTGAGAGAGAGAGAGAGAAAGAGGCCGAAGCCTTGAGGAGAAGAAGAAGGAGGATTTTAGCTTCTCTCATTAAATTTCAAGCTTAACCTAGGTAGATCCTTAAGTTCTCAACCTCTTTTCTTTGATTCATTTTCGTTTTTCATGTTTTCCTTCTAAAGTCTTGATTTTTGTTTGAAAATGTTAATGCATGTTTGTTTTCAAGTTAGATCTAATGTTTTCACTCACATGCATGTTGATTTCTAAACTTGATTTTGATGCTTTTTCTAAGAAAGTATTTTCTTTCATGATCTTGAATTATCTCATGAACTCATCCATTTTCTTTTTGATTTATTAAAGTGTTTTAAGAAAAAGTTTGGTTTTGAGTTTTGCATGAAGGATTTTTCAAGAGATCTAGTGTTTTTGTTTGCATGCATGTCAAGATCAATGCTTGAACTATGATATGTTTGATGCTTGTGTTTTGATGTAAAGATCTTTGAAAAAGATTGAATTTTTCTTAGTGATTTCCTTATGAATGGTCACGGTTTTTGATTGGTCTTTAGGTTAGAAGTTTTGATGTTGGATTTGTGTTATGTTCATGTGAATATCTTTAGATTTTGAGTATGTTTTAGAAGTTTGAATCTTTAAGAAAATTCTTTTTAAGAAAACCATGAACAAGTCACGGTTTTAATGTTGTTGTGGTTGAAAGCTTGATTTTTCTTTTATTTGATCTCATGCATGTTATGATCTTGGAGTGTAGTGATGTTTTGGATGAATAAAAATTTGTGTGATGTTGTGATTTTTAAGTGGTAGTCACGGTTTGTATGTGTGAATAAGAAGATTGGGATTTTCTTAAGTACAAACAATGAATATGTGATTTCCATGAATTTTTAAGTTGATTTTATGTGTTAAATGTGAAATAAAAATTGTATAAAGACTTGATTGTGCTCACGGTTTTATGAATGAAAATATGCTAGGATTATATTTTTACTTGCTTAATGAATCATGTGAAATTGTTGTTGAATTTGGAGTTGTTTTTAGAAGTCTTAAACTCTTGAAAAGTTTTTGAGAAAACTTAGTCAAGGTCACGGTTTGGACCTTAGATTTTGTGTTAAACTTTCTTGAGTATATGTGTGTTGATATCATGAAACTATGTGTTGATTTGTGAAGTTATTCTTTGAGGAAATAATTTTTGAAAAATAAATGGTGCATACGGTTTTGATATGATTAAGTGTAAGTTAGATGAAAATTTGTCTAAGTGTTTATGTGAAGCATGAGTCGGTTCGTCTGTGCCTAAAGGTTGAACTACTTTATTTGATTAAGATATATGCATGAATAAGTGTGTGAGCATGTTGAGAAGAAGTTTGTTTATGTTCGACTTGATGACTTATGATTATGTAATGTTTGAAATGAATGAAAGTTTGTTTGTGGATTGAATGAATGTTTGTTTGAGATTTTTAAGTAAAGTAGGAATGATTTTTGGAATGCATGAAAGTGTTTAAGTTGTTTGTTTTATTTGAGCATCATGCTTCCCACATTTGATTTTAAGTGTTTGAACTTGAGAAAGTGTTGCTCAAATTGTTTATTGAATTGTTTTCAAGATACTTACTTTGTTTATGGATTTAAATTGGTTTTGGACAATAGAAAATGAATTTGAGACTTAGAAAATGATGCTTTCCAGAATTTTTCTAAGTTGTATTTCTTATTTAAAAATGTTTTCAAAGTGATTTGAAGTTGAGTTTTGATGAGTATTTAATATAAGATAAAGTTGGTTTGAAAAGTGCAATTTTTCGGGAATTTAATTCATTGCTGTCCAAGAGAGACCAGCAAAGAAACTTTTGATTTAAATTGATTTATTTGATTATTTTCTCATGAATTTAAAGTATAAAAGTTAGTGTTTGATTTTGGACAAGTTTGAGCAAAAGAATTGATGTTTTGGTTTTACATGAAGACAAAGTTTGGATTTTTCTTAAGTTACTTTGAGAATGATTTTAAGAGTAATATTTAAATAAAGTTTTAATACTCATGTGTCTATCTTACGGGACTTAGAAGAAGTTGGAGTCGAGCAGACTAGGAAGGAAGCGGATCGTTCGGAACTTTTGGAATCGGTAACTGCAAACCCAGGTGAGAGAAAAGTTATCCTAAGACGCTTTGGTGTCTAGTGAGTATATTAGGACACTCCGTACTCTCTCAAAGTCGGAGTAAAGGTCTACTGTAGCTAGTAGTATACCCGATAAATTGTATGCCTTGTTTGTATCGTGGTATACGAAGACTCAGACATATACTATCACATGCTATTGATTGATTGATATATTTGTTTATGTTGAGACATATTGTTGCTTATATTGTTATTGCAAGAGCATAATGCATCATCCCGCGATATAAGTTAATAGTAGTAAAGACGTTAGAAACTATAAGAAATTTCCCAAAGAATAGGACGGAACTCTAACGGATTAGACACGCTATGGAACCGGATGATGCTGATGTGCCCGCATACGTGGATCGAGTTGACGATATGGCTAGCAGATTAGTGGTCCGGACGGCGATGATGCCCTTGGACGCGGACGCAATGATTGCAGGATTTCACAAAGACAGTTCCCATATGGTCGTAGCCATATGTTGGAGTTATTTAAGATAGGTCGGAGCCTATCTATCAAAGATTGATTAATATCTCGCATATGGTCGGAGCTATATGCCGAAGGTGATTCTGAATGGGTCGGTGCCCGTCAGAATGATTATTGATATCCCGCATATGGTCGGAGCTGTATGCCGGAAGTGATTCAGGATGGGTTGGTGCCCGTCAAACATAGTGGTCAAGTCCCAGAAAAGCATTCCGCATATGGTCGGAGCTGTATGACGGAGATGACTTAGGATGGGTCGACGATAGGACAACTGAGTATAACCTCACGACTTAGAACCCAAAACCGAAGTAGTGGAGAGGAAGATACACCTGAATTACCCTTGTGGTGTTCAGCTGGATGATTAAGATAGGGGATGACAATGACGGTGATTCATCAAGAAGCCTTGAGAAGTCTGTCTAGGTGGGAAAAACCATAGGGGCCCTGACTTGACCGGTCGGAGCTGGCAACTCAGTGGTGTGGACGAAGTACCACATGATCACTAGACGGATGACTGACACCCCCTTGACTAAATCTTCATTAGTGAGAGGGATGCTCGAACACGGCCCGATGTGCTTATTTCCCTGGACATTTTATAAATTCATTTATTGTGCCATCCAGTAAAAGCCGGTCTGGTTAGAGATCCTGTACTCCTGATTGCTTCCGACTAGGTGGATGGATTCCGAGGAGATGTAGACCCAAAACCATAAAGCCTAAATTCCCGATGTTATGGACTCGAGATATATGGACAAAGAGACTTTGATTTCACGAGATGAACTGATCAAGAGATTCCCTTAAGAGAAAGATAGAGCGTTAGATAATGCGCCTATTGCATTGCATCCTCATGCATCATGCATATTTATTTGTTTGTATTGTTTGTTATATTCTGGTATACGTCGCTAGTGTAAATCCAAGAAGTCGATGGGAGTAATTCCATTCGGGTAACTTACTCTCTCAACTTCTTGTGCACATGTGATGGTGAACCTCTGGTTCTAAAAGATGGCGGAGCTGGTGATGCTTCTCCTGGAAGAAGGACTTGCTGATCGTGGTACGGTGATGAGAGGGCTACTGCTGGACGACGGAGATTGCTTTTGAGGACTTACGCCCCGAATCAAGAAGGAGAAGCTGCTTAGTAGTTTATAATTAGGTTTTGATGGACCCTTGCTGATATATATATCAAGTGTACCCTTTTTCTTTTGAGCTGTTTTTGATAAGGTAAATGTTTATGTAAGAATAGCACCGATGAACTATGGTGACTACTTTTGAAGGGACCCTTATGATCTGTTACTAAACTGTTTTCTAAAAGACTGTCGTAGTCAGACAGACAAATCATTTTAAGCAAATCAGTTATGTTTTCTGTACGTAAAATGTTTATTTATCTGTTGAAAACAAAGTCACTAATATCAAATCACTTTTAGAAATTCAATGAACCGTTTTAAATGGCGATCTTTCTAAACATGATATGAAACCCAACTCTTTTCACTATCATTAGTAATGTTTGGACAGTAGATGTTTTTAAGAAAATGGATTTATAAGTAATACCTTGTTTTGGAAAGCTTGACTGATGAGCTTTATACTTGTGAAAAAAAAGAAAAAAAAATTCACCCTATTTTTCATAAACAAATTATTTAGTAATTGACGTTGTTTGTTTCGAGTTTTCCAAATCGGGGTGTTACACATCATTCACAATCATAATATGTTGCATTTCCTTCAAAATTAATTTCTTAACTTTCTTTTTCAGCTTTCTTAGTTTTTCTCATCTTTCCTCTTTCCTTTCTTCTTTTCTTTTCTTTCTTGTCTTTTCTTATAAAGTACCATTAGGTATTTTTGTATGCACCTGTTAGGATGGTGTCTTCACCCAATAGGATTTCTTACCTTCACCCAGGATTTTCTTACCGCATAGACCATTAACTCATTAGGGCATTTTCTTTGTTCTTTTCTTTCGTGCTTTCTTACATGTTTCATTATTTATTTTTATCGATTTACCAGACAACTATTGATCTCGCGCATCCCAAACACCTAATGAGACTTTGGATCTATGGGATTTACTTACCTGAGTGAGGACGTCACCTATTGGGAATTCGAGTCTATTTCTTAAAATAGACTCTATCCTAACAGGGTACCTAATGGGTACAGATACCGAACACGCGATTAATAACTGCTGCCTTTTGTTTAATTTGTTTATTCCAACGACAATCTAGTCTAGTTTAATTCAAACATACTTGATTCACACTAACGTGCAGCAGTCAAATTTTTACTCCATAGTTGGATACCAACCAGATATCATCCAATAATCAATAAAAAATTATCAATACAATTAATCAATTCATAATCAATTTTTAATTTCACCAAAAATTAACCAAATAATCAACTAACCAATAATCAATAAAAATAATCAATTCATAACTAATTTTTTTCACCGAATTCAACCAGCAACCAATTATATTCATCAAATATTTAAGCAACTAGTTGCCTTTATATATATGTTATATTCCATTTTAAAAGGAATTAACAAACACGTGTTACACCTTCATCTTTTACGCATAAAAATTGCGCAACATTTCTTTATTTTCCACACGTAACGTGGTGCTATTATATTGATTTGGGTTGTACAGGTAACATGATATATCTTTTTTTTATGCTGACCAACACACCCACTTATACAGGTAACGTGTTTTATATATGAATATTCATCAAATAATCAACAAACTACCCAATTCATATTCATCAAATAAATTAACAAATAGCATACCCAATTCATATTCGTCAAAGAAATTAAACAAATAATCAATTTATCTCAATAACAATTACCCTACGGATTATTAATCTAACACTACCCTAACCTTAATCATACCTATACACTATTAAAAACCTAATTCCCAAATATAAGGGATACCCCCCTTTACCTTGATTACGTAGAGGAGAAGAGAATTCCCAATTCCTAAGTCCAAGAGCTTGCTTGTGATGATGATTCCCAATTCCCAATTCCTTTGTATTCCATGATAATCCTTCTTCTCTGTTCTTCTTTTTTTTTTCTTTTTTTTCCTTTTCTCTCTTTCTCTCTGTACTCCCTCTCTCTGTACTCCCTCTCTTCTCAATTCCTTGTCTCTTTCTTTTCCTTATACGTTTCCTTCTTCCATGCTTCGTTTCTTTTCTCCTTTTGTTTTGTTCTGTTTTTTTTTTACACGGGTTAGTGTAACACCCCAAAATTTTAATCCCCGATTAATGGAATGTTAATTATAATTTAATTATAATTAATAGTTTCTATATTAATCCTTGATTAAAATATGTATTCATGTGACTAGCTTATGTGTGTAAATTATTTAATAAATAATTTAAATGCATTAAATGAGTATTTTGCATATTAGTCCCTGGGTTGGGACCTATAAGCAATTATAGGAAAGGTTGTGGAGGGAAAATAAATAAAATAATTATTTTCAAAATCTGACCAAAACACTCGAGTATTATTCAGAATACTCGAGTATTCTGGGTCAAACTGCACGGGTTAGTGCGTTTGATGAGTCACCATGAACGATTCCGTGTCGTTGACACGAAATCGTCTCCTTGCCAACGCCCTGGGCGGCGTGTCGTCACGCATGAACATCCTCCATGTCTATTTAAGCTCAGAAACACCAAATGAGTGAAGAATTTTGGTTAAGTTCGAATTGTTGAGTGAGTTAGGGTTCATAACTTCGTCTGATCAATTCTCCTTCTCTGTGTCGAGTTGAATCGCAAACCAAACACGAATACAAAGCTTACATCTTGAGCTTTGTATAGAGAGTGAAATCGTGAGCTGAGAGTGTGTGTGGTGGAAGAACGAAAGCTTGGAAGTTGGAGCTTGTGCTGTCAAACCCGTTTCTGGAGCTTACTTTGTATTCGAATTCTGGTAAGCTCTTACATCCAATTCGCTTCAAACTTGTTTTAAATCCTAGCCTGTGTTGCAGAGAATGAATTCTAATCAAAACCCCTAATTCTCTTGCATGTTAACCCACTCAAATGTTCTGATTTTGGACCTCTTCTCAAACTGTCTTGCATGTGGTGCTCAAAGTTGTTTTTGGTGATTGGAGAACTTTTTCTTGGGAACTTTCTGTTGATACACGTCTGAGAGGTAAGGGGAAGTAATTATATTCACTAGATAGAGTTTAAATTCCATGAATTGTGCTAGAGAGCCACCAAGAGGTTCTAAGGGCTTAGATTGAATAGGAACTTTGGTTTGGAGACCAATCCATGCTCTAAAACTTTGCTGAGCAAGTTATATATCATGCATGCAAGCTTAAATGAACTTTAATTCATGAGTATTGAGCTTATTCTGCAAATTGAGGTATTGAGTTGTGAAAATGTGTTTTAATGCATGATTACTGAATTCTCTGTCAATTATGTGTTTTGATATGAAATGAATGTTGTAACACGTTCAAATTATGTTGTATGAACTCTGTGGATCCCTGGAATGGACTAGAATTAAGTAGAAATGAAAATGTTATGTTAAAACCAAGTTTCAGTGTTATCTGCTACGAAACACTCGAGTAAAAGGCAGGGTACTCGAGTAAAATGCTTTCAAAACAATGTAAAATGAACAAGAACACTCGAGTATTTTGTCTGGTACTCGAGTATCGAGCATGACCTGAGGACAAGTTTAGGTCAAACACTCGAGTCATTCAAGGTCACTCGAGTATTCTTGAAATGTTCAAGAACACTCGAGTGACCCATGAACTACTCGAGTAAATTGTTGAATTGAAAACCCAAATCCTCAGAAAGTCATGAACACTCGAGTAGTCTTAAGAACACTCGAGTAATCCGGAAAAGTTGAGGAACACTCGAGTGTCCTGAAGTTTACTCGAGTAAATGGTTCAGAACCTGAAAACACCATTTTCAATTCTGACTTAATAAACTAAGGAATTATTAATAATAGTCCGAGGGATCAAGACCTATAGAAATTGATTAATAAATAGATCGTTTGGTGACGGTCCTTTTTGATAAAGAAAATAAGCCTAGGTGACCTGTAAAGTATTAATCAACTTTCCTTAAGTCTAAAAGATAAAATGCATTCATTCTGGAGTTTGGATGGTAGGACGTATTTCATGTTTTGTTAAACATGTGGAGGGCCTCTGGGAGTGCCAATACACTTTCTTGATGACACGTTGTTGACGTGGTCGGCTTAGTGGATGCCGATATGGATATATCGTTTGGATGACGATCCGTTTGGATGACGGGATATGCTCGGGTGGCATGGATACCAAGCTTGTCGTGTACATTCTAGGTGAATGTACGAATGGTTGTATACCTAGGAATACAACGCACTGTTGAGTGCTGGGTTGTCAGGGATGGACGTCAGAGAGTGACATAGTATTATGATGGAGATAGGCTTGAGAGCTAAAGTCATGCATCATGCCATTCATTTAATTCAACTGTGATAAATGAACCAAGTGTGGGCATCTTACTTGCATTCAATATCTGCTAAGTGTTAAATGTGATTGATATTAATTGATGCATATTTACATGCTTATATTGCATAATTTAGTCTCTGTCGATTATGTGTATAGAATTGCTTACCCCTATGCCCTTGTAGGTGATGTCTCACTACATTGCTTGCATCGAGATCCAGCCACTTCCTAGTGGCATATGGATCCATGAGGACTATCGCGCGGTGTTCGAGGGGGAGGTAGAGATTACCTTCTACCACCCGAACCCGCTGATACGATTCCGTCCTCGTAGGTTTAGGATTCCTATCATATACACTATGCATGTACCCCCGTTTTACACTTACCATGGACCACCTCCCACGCGACCAGCTCGCTCTTACCATAGTTTTCGTTTTCGACCTACCCGCTCTCACCCTTTTACTTCGAGAGTCGTCCGCGAGGAGACTCCCCTATCTGATCCGAGGAGCCCAGTCAGGGTTTCACCATCACCTGACCCGGTACCCAGTGGTAGGGTACACTCTCCCTCGGATGAGATCGAGGAGGATCCAGTGGAGGACGAGAGTGGGAGCGAGCCTATCGTACATTCTACTGGGAGTGACTGGAGGGACGATGATCCCTAAGTACATGTATATGGTGTATGATGTGGATCCGAGGATCCGGTGTGTGGAGGAGATTTGCTGCTGCTATGATGATGATGATGCTACTACCTTACTACTTATGCTTTTGGGAGACTGCTACTGCTACTACTACTCCATCTGATGCTGCCAGATCTATGTGACCACCCTGGAGCTTATATTTTGTTTATGTATATATTGTAGTTATACTTTTGGGACACTCTAGGGTTGTAGTTACCCAGTTATGTAGATCTGTTTTTATGTGGACTTGTATATTTTGGATCTTGGAGACTACCATGATGGACTATGTACTTATGACTTTCATATATATAAAACCTATGTTTATATTATTATCAGTTGCATAGTCCAATACTTTCCGCTTACTCTGATTTAACTCATTTAAGGGTTCGGATGTACAAACTATTCAATGGTATCAGTTTTATTCAGTAAAGTCAGGGTAACTATAATTACTTTCAATAATATAAGTATGATTTCAAAAGATGAAGGTTACCCAATTTGTGAAAAGGTTTTAGAAATCGCCGAACTCAATTCAACTGATTTGAAAAGGTTTAAAGTTTATTCTCCAAGGTTGCCAAGTAAGGATTGTGCACCCGCTTTAAAAGAAAAATTTATTTATCTAATTTCTTTTACTCACAAGTCCATATATTATCCAATTTATAAAGCATAATTACTATATTAAATTTGGATTATTCGGGAGGGTGTCACACTGAGTGGTATCAAAGCAAAAGTCAGATCCTGTAGTAGTGGAAGTAGTTCAGAAAGGTAGCCATCAACATCAAGCAGGTATCTGCAAGGCAATTACATTACTTTGAATGTTTTCATTTTGTTTGTTGAGGTTTAAATACCCTTGATTTGTTTGTATCTTGTCACTTTGAGTACAAGACGCAATTGATTGTAGATTTAATAAGTGTAAGATAGAGCCTTCGTATAGGTAGTGTAATGGAAGTTTCTTTAGTTCAACATATGTGACCATAAGTCCATAGCGCAGGTCTAATATGGCAACTAGAAACCAAAATCACACTAATACGATGTTGGAACGAATCACCACGGTGTTGGAAGCTATGCAACGACAGTCTCAGAAACCATCCCAACCGGTTAACCCGCCTCATCAGTGTAATGTGGGTAATCCTGAGGCGAAGACTCTGGCTGACTTTAGAAGTTGCAACCCACCAAAGTTCGAAGGAGGATTTAAGCCGGAAGAGGCCAACAAGTGGATTCACGCTATGGACAAGATTTTGAGGACGTTGGAGTGTTCGGATGCTCAAAAGGTTGCGTATGCAACCTATATGTTAGAGGATGAAGCTGAGAACTGGTGGAATCACACGATGCAGCTTCTGCAATATGAAGGAAGAGATATAAGCTGGGGAGTATTCATGGAGAAATTTCTTCAGAAATATTTTCCTGAGGATCTAAGGAGGAAAAAGGAAGTGGAATTCTTGCAGCTGAAGCAAGGTAACATGAGTGTGGGTGAGTACGCGGCAAAGTTTGAAGAGCTGATGAAGTACTCTCCATACTATCAGAACAATCCAGAGGAGAGGAGTAAATGCATTAAGTTTGAAGGAGGCTTGAGGCCAAAGTTGAAGTCAATTTTCAGCTATCAGAGGATTCAAAGTTTTCCTGCATTGGTGGATATGTGTAGGATGTATGAAGACGACACCAAGGCTGAGGAGATTCAAGTCTCAGAGAAGAAGGACAATCAAGACTATGGACCTCAAAGGCGTAAAGGTTTCAACAACCGAGGCAAAGGTTCGTATGATCGCCGAGGGAAAGGCAAAGGAAAAGCTGGTGGTTCTGAGAGAAGATATTATCGGAGCGAGGCTCCATTCTGTGACAAGTGCAAGCGCAATCATTATGGCCGGGTATGTTGGGGGACAAGTGGATGTTTTAACTGTGGAAAGTCGGGACATTTCGCAAGGGATTGCAAAGAACCGGCCAAAGTCAACTCCAGAGGAACTGCAGATAGACCGGTGACTCAAGGAAGGGTCTTCACCCTTAGTGGTGTGGAAGCGAATCGATCCTCTGATCTGGTGCAAGGTAAATACTTGCTTAATGGTTAGTTTTGCCATGTTTTGTTTGACTCCGGTGCAACGCATTCATTCGTTTCGTATGAATGTGTAAACCGATTAGGCTTGATGATGTCTGAAATGCCTTATGTTTTGCAAGTAGAAACCCCTACTAATGCTCCCGTAGTTGTTTCTAGAGCCTGTCTTAACTGTTGTATAGAAGTGTTAGGACAAACCTCTAAAGTAGATTTGATCTGCTTACCCTTAGCACAATTAGATGTGATCTTGGGAATGGACTGGTTAAGTCAAAACCAAGTGATTATTGATTGTGATAGAAAACTCGTGACCTATAGAAACCCAAAACCCTCTGGTTACATGTGCCTATTCAACACTGAGGTGGAGGAGAATGGTCCAAGGATGGAAGAGATCCCTGTTGTTAGAGATTTCCCGGAAGTTTTTGCTGATGAGATCCCTGGTCTGCCACCAAGAAGAGAAATTGAATTTGGTATTGACCTAGTTCCGGGAGCTGGTCCCATTTCTATCGCTCCTTATAGAATGGCACCACCGGAAATGGCGAAGATGAAGAAGCAGATTGAAGAGTTGCTGCAGAAATAGATGATTCAACCAAGCGTGTTACCTTGGGGTGCTCCTGTCTTGTTCGTCAAGAAGAAAGATGGTAGCATGAGGATGTGCATCGACTACCGGCAGCTGAATAAGGTCACCATCAAGAACAAGTATCCGTTGCCACGGATAGATGACCTTATGGATCAAGTACGTGGGGCTTCAATATTTTCCAAGATTGATTTGAGGTCGGGGTATCATCAAATCAGAATTAGAGAAGAAGATATCTCTAAGACTGCATTTCGATCTCGATACGGACATTATGAATATGTCGTAATGTCATTCGGATTGACTAATGCACCAGCCATTTTCATTGGACTACATGAATCGAATCTTTAGACCTTATTTAGATTCATTCATGGTTGTGTTCATCGATGATATTCTCATTTACTCCAAGAGCCCGGAGGAGCATGCTGAACACTTGAGGATAGTGTTGAGCATCCTGAAGGAGAAGCAACTGTACGCCAAACTTACAAAGTGTGAGTTCTGGCTAAGGGAGGTCAAGTTTTTGGGGCATGTGATTTCGGACAAAGGAATAGCCGTTGATCCGACGAAAGTGAGTTCGGTTTTGCAATGGGAGCAACCAAAGTCGGTCACGGAGGTGAGAAGTTTTCTTGGTTTGGCTGGGTATTATAGAAGGTTCATCGAAGGTTTCTCGAAGATTGCATTGCCTCTGACGAAGTTGACTCGGAAGGATCAACCATTTCTGTGGGATGAGAAATGTGAAAGGAGTTTTCAAGAGTTGAAGGAAAGGTTGACATCGTCTCCTGTATTGGTGTTGCCCGATACACAGAAGAGTTTCGATGTGTATTGTGACGCGTCGAAACAAGGTCTTGGGTGTGTTTTAATGCAAGAGGGGCAAGTTGTCGCCTACGCCTCGAGACAGCTAAAAGTTCATGAGATGAACTATCCAACTCACGATCTGGAGTTGGCAGCTGTGGTGTTTGCCTTAAAGATTTGGAGGCACTATCTCTATGGCACTACGTTCCGGGTGTTTAGTGACCATAAGAGTTTAAAGTATCTCTTTGATCAAAAAGAGTTGAATATGAGGCAACGCCGATGGATGGAGTTTTTGAAGGATTATGAGTTTGAGCTCCATTATCATCCTGGGAAGGCAAACGTTGTGGCGGACACATTGAGTAGAAAGGCAATGCACATCAGTGCAATGATGGTCAGAGAAGCTGCACTGATAGAGGAGTTTCGAGATTTGAGTTTAACGATGCAAGTGGAGCCGACAAGTATCAATTTGGGGATGTTGCAGATTGCTAACGAATTTCTGCCAAGGATTCGGGAATTGCAACACAAGGATGGGAAACTCATGGAAAAGAGGAAGTTGATGGAAGAAGGTAAGGAGTTGGAATTTCAAGAAGGGAATGATGGGATCCTTCGCTTTAAAACGAGGATTTGTGTGCCTGATGATTTGGAAGTAAGAAGGATGATTCTGGATGAAGCGCATAAGAGTAAGATGAGTATGCATCCGGGAGCTACTAAAATGTACCAGGACTTAAAGAAGCTATTTTGGTGGCCTGGTTTGAAGAGAGATGTAGCTGAATATGTGGCATGTTGTTTGGTATGTCAAAAGGCCAAGGTGGAACATCAAAGGCCAGGAGGAGAGTTACTTCCTTTAGAGATCCCATTGTGGAAATGGGATAGCATCTCGATGGATTTTGTGTCGGGATTGCCAAAGACATCTACTGGTCATGATGCAATTTGGGTGATCGTGGATCGTTTGACTAAGTCAGCGCATTTCATTCCCGTGAATATGCGCTACTCATTGGAAAAGCTCACTCAGCTGTACATCAAGGAAGTTGTTCGTCTGCACGGAGTACCATCAAGCATTGTGTCTGATCGCGATCCGAGGTTTACATCAAAGTTTTGGGAAGATCTGCTTAGAGCCTTGGGTTCAAGATTGAAGCTGAGTTCTGCGTATCATCCTCAGACTGATGGCCTAACGGAAAGGACTATTCAGTCATTGGAGGACATTCTACGAGCCTGTGCTTTGGAAGGACAAGGGAATTGGGAGCAAATGTTGCCACTCGTGGAGTTCACTTACAACAACAGCTATCACACGAGCATTGGAATGGCACCATTTGAAGCTTTGTATGGGAGAAAGTGTCAGACGCCGTTATGTTGGTTCCAAGTGGGGGAGAGTTCTCTGATTGGACCAGATATTGTGCAAGAGACCACAGAGCAGATCAAGATGATACAAGAGAAGATGAGGGCAGCTCAGAGTAGGCAGAAAAGCTATGCTGATAGAAGGAGAAAACCCTTAGAGTTTGCTGAAGGAGACCATGTGTTCATTAGAATCGTACCAACCAAAGGTGTTAGTAGAGCCTTGAAAACCCAGAAACTATCACCTAAGTTTATTGGTCCCTACCAAATCCTCAAAAGGATCGGCCCAGTAGCCTATCAATTAGCTTTGCCTCCGTCATTAGCTAACCTCCATAATGTATTCCATGTGTCTCAATTGAAGAAATATGTCCATGACCCCACCATTGTTCTTAGCATCCAACCTGATGACTTAGAAATTCATAAGAAACTAACCTTCAAAGCTGTGCCAGTTCGTATTGAAGATCGAAGAATCAAGCAGCTTAGAGGGAAGGACATTAGTTTGGTCAAAGTCGTCTGGGTTTGTGGAGATGTGATAGAAGCATCTTGGGAATTAGAGGATAAGATGCGTCAGGATTATCCTGATTTGTTTGTATGAGTTGAATTTCGGGGACGAAATTCCTTGTAAGTGGGGGAGTAGTGTAACACCCCAAAATTTTAATCCCCGATTAATGGAATGTTAATTATAATTTAATTATAATTAATAGTTTCTATATTAATCCTTGATTAAAATATGTATTCATGTGACTAGCTTATGTGTGTAAATTATTTAATAAATAATTTAAATGCATTGAGTATTTTGCATATTAGTCCCTGGGTTGGGACCTAGAAGCAATTATAGGAAAGGTTGTGGAGGGAAAATAAATAAAATAATTATTTTCAAAATCTGACCAAAACACTCGAGTATTATTCAGAATACTCGAGTATTCTGGGTCAAACTGCACGAGTTAGTGCGTTTGATGAGTCACCATGAACGATTCCGTGTCGTTGACACGAAATCGTCTCCTTGCCAACGCCCTGGGTGGCGTGTCGTCACGCATGAACATCCTCCATGTCTATTTAAGCTCAGAAACACCAAATGTAACACCTTCCATTTTAATCCATTATACCATATTATTATAAAAGTTTTTAAGAAAATTTTGACAGGGTTTATTCTAAAATTTGGACTTTCCCTTTATGATTAAAACCTGTCACCTGTCAGCCAGATTATTCATAAATTAATTTATTCGTTCAGTTACGTCAAAATACTTACAACAGAATATATGAAAACCATGTTCCAAAATGAAATTAAGGTTTATCAATTAAAAGTGGAATATCACCATTCTACCCGTAAATACATATAATTCTTCCCAAATATTAAACCAAATGGTGATAACCCAACAGTTTATATAAAAAGTTCTGAATACAAAAATAATCCTACATTATATACTAAAAGAGCATAGGTTGACTGTGAAAAGGGATAAACCCAATGTACATAGGGTTACACCTTAGTGTACCCAACCTCGGTCTTCTGGCAAACTGTAGAGACTCTTTCCTCAATACCTAAAATGGTCAACACAGAGAGTGAGATATAACTCAAAATCAAAGGAAACACCTAAAGACAGTAATAAAACATAATAAAATACATGACACCCAAACATATAACTAAATATATATATATATATATATATATATAGTTATGCCCTATTCCCTTCTAATACCATATGATGCCATGTATGCAATGATATGCAATGATATGCAATGCAATGCACTTTCCATAACCATTTCCATATCCATTTCCATGTACCATTTCCATTTGTCCATGTTTCCATATTTCCATATATTTTTCATAATGTAACCATATACCATGGTTTGCCATATATCCTCACATCGCCCTCCACACAATTTGGAAAAGATCAACTAGGAGTAAGTGTTCCCCAACCAATGCTTGCACAATACGATGTCGGGTGGATTACCCCTTAGCACGGTGGGAAGCTATCCCATCCTGTGTACATCGTACCATTTGGGCCGGATACCCAAATTGGCTATAGCAGGAACCACTTTACACTAGTCCCGAAGTGCCTAAGTGGCGGATAGAATTATCATAGTGCGCGTAGGACCAATCCACGGCTTAGCCCAGTACTTCATCCCTTTGTAGAATACCTCATACTGTATTAGACCCATCTTGTGGATCAAAGTCCTCTATGATAAATTCCCACAATTGTGTTGGTACACAATTGAGCCACTATATCACTCTCGTCCGTCGATTCTATGGAACCTTCGCATGACTGTCCTTCAGTCCACATAGAATGTTCTCGTATCTTTTCCAATTCCTAACGTCCTTCCTCACTTACTGATGCACGTGTTTCTACTAATTTTAATTCACTAGAATAGCCAAGCCGTTTTATATAATCATGTTTCCTTTTTCCTCTAATTAGTGTAGATTAATTAATCCAACCATATGTATATAGTCCTTTTATAAGTTATTAATTATAACTTAAAATAATTCCAATATAACCACTTTGCACCATAATCATGCTCCATGTAAAGTAATATGCATAATATCAACAATATCACACAAACATCACATAAACATTCAATTAATGCATAGATGAAACATAATCAATCACTAATTTTTATCATCCAATATGTAGAGAAAACCTAGGGTTTGGGATATCAATAAGTTAACCAACAAATTAAAACCTAAAACATGTATAATATTATATACTTACTACTATACTTAGATCCTTCCTCTAATTAGGAGAATATCTCCTCTCTTACCTTGATTTAGAGAAAGTGGAGGTGAGAGATGGAGAGAGAGAACCGTGAATTGATGGAGGAAAAGAAGAGATTGATGGTGAAGAAGAGTTGAAACCTTGCTTTGATGAAGGGAAAAGATGATTTGATGAAGGAATCAAGAGGTTGGAGGTTGGGGGTGATGAACCCTAACTTTTCCCCAGAGGTTCGAGTGAGGATTTTTGATTTTTTCCCAAATGAATTCAGCCAAATGCCTTAAAAACTGATTCTGCAGGTCGTGGACATCGATGTCCACCTATGGATATCGATGTGCAACATCGATGTGCACAACCATGACATCTATGTCCACAGATAAAATCTGACAGCAACTTTCGCATTCAAACAGCCATAACTTTCTCGTTAACCGTTGGATCTTGCTCAAATTTGGAGATAAGCTCCCTAATGATCCCAACTTCACATCCAACGGTGGGTTTTAGGTTTTGAGCTCTAAATATTTAAATCCTAATTTTTCTCCGTATTTAGAAACTTTAACTAATTTCTACCTATTTTTGGTTTCTAAAATCTAACACTTGATTTTTCTCTTACTCTTACCTCCGAAGTCTAATATTTCCCCAATTAAATTAGGAAAATAAAATAGGGGATGTTACAATTCTCCCCCACTTACTGGAATTTCGTCCCCGAAATTCCGTTCAATTCCGTCAAACGGAGAACCATCCCAGCCAAGGGGTTTCTCAACTACGATACTCACCTCATTTTGGTTCTACTCCCCCACTTGGAATCGGCATATACCCTTTTTCATTGGTACACCACAGACTCTTGCATTCAATAAGGAATACCAGTTATGGTTCGTTGTGGAGTTATAAAACTCTAAGGTTTCCAAGGTTTACTCTTTAGGCAACTAAACATTTCAAGAGTCTGGCCAAAAAGACTCTCAATTGGCCTTAAGTTCTAAGATCAGATGCGATTAAACATTTATTGACTGCCGTATCTTGGACAACTCAATCTACTCCTATATTTCTACTTACACGGCAGTATTTACAGGGATCTAATCATAATTACTTAAGGATACTCTTAAGTCCTAGCAAAACACATACATTGTCAAACAACGATTATAATATATATAACAATCAAAGTTCAAGCATGCACATCAACATTTCACATCAACACCTAATTGCAAACTCTAACATAGGCAGTCTCCATTTCCTTCTAACCTGATCCTGATCTACTTAATTCAACCTAAAATTCAGGCCTATATCTACACACACATTTGACACTAAACAAGTATTCCAGAGATTCGCTCAAAAAGAGTTTTTGAAAGATAATATGGTTTCCATGATTTGTTTACAAACCAAATCAGAAATCACGTAACTGCATTGAAACACATTTTCGAAAACAAGGATTGATTCAATTCCAAAATGTCATACAAGTTTTTCAAGTAACGTCCCTTTGCATAAAAGAATTATAAAAGTAAATTTTCAGATGAGTTGGAGTTTGTTAGATTCAACTGTGGTTCTACAACCACTTTGTTAAAATATGAAAACAGCAAAAGTTGAACCTTCAACACATTTTCTTAAAAAAATAGGAAACAAACTCCAAGGAACCTCGAAATTCCAAAGGAACTAAATTTGTAATTAGCTTCAATGGTTGGAAAAAGGCACTTTTACATCCTATGCTATAATGCCTTCATGGGTCTGTCTACAATCAAAATTTAAACTTATTTTCTATTTCTAAGGCCCTAGTCAAACACATAGAATTTAATAAAACAAATATAGAACATATAAACAGACTTCGACATTCAAACATTCACAACCACAATACACATCAGCATACACTTCAAACATAAGTCTTACTCAATTCCTACTTCCTTCTAAGCTAGTTCTAGTTTACCTTACCTAACTTAGGGTTAATCCTTAATCTACACACATATTCATAGCATTCAGCACATATTCAGAAATTAGTTCCAAAAGGGATTCGGAAAACAGGATTTGCATGATTTTCATTCAAATACTTTTTCATCATCTACATCCCTAATGTTGTGAAAGTTTACAAGTAGTGTCCCTGCATATAAAAGGACATTGTTATAAATTTTCAGGTCAATCAGAGTTCATTAGGTCCAGTTTTAACCCTACGACCACTTAGTCAAAGAATTGTAATTTGTCGGGGCTGAACCTAAGTCAAATTTGTTTTAAAAAAAATAGTAGGGAATTCCAAACGACCTCAAATTTAAAAAGGGGCAACTCATAAACTTACTCAAAGGTTGAGTAAAATTGTCCAACCGATCGGAGCACGTTAAATTCGATTTGTTTCAAAACACTAATTTGCTCCAATTAGCTTGGAATTTTACATAACACATTGATCCAACCTTATGGTACTTATGCCAAACATGTCAAATCAAACTAGTATCCCAAGCCCAAAAACTCTGCTTTTTCGTTGTATTTAAAAACCTTGATTTCCCAATCAACAAGAATCCATAAGCACCACAACATATCTATGGGCTAGCATAATTTCCAAAAGGGATTCGGAAAACAGGATTTGCATGATTTTCATTCAAATACTTTTTCATCATCTACATCCCTAATGTTGTGAAAGTTTACAAGTAGTGTCCCTGCATATAAAAGGATATTGTTATAAATTTTCAGGTCAATCAGAGTTCATTAGGTCCAGTTTTAACCCTACGACCACTTAGTCAAAGAATTGTAATTTGTCGGGGCTGAACCTAAGTCAAATTTGTTTTAAAAAAAATAGTAGGGAATTCCAAACGACCTCAAATTTAAAAAGGGGCAACTCATAAACTTACTCAAAGGTTGAGTAAAATTGTCCAACCGATCGGAGCACGTTAAATTCGATTTGTTTCAAAACACTAATTTGCTCCAATTAGCTTGGAATTTTACATAACACATTGATCCAACCTTATGGTACTTATGCCAAACATGTCAAATCAAACTAGTATCCCAAGCCCAAAAACTCTGCTTTTTCGTTGTATTTAAAAACCTTGATTTCCCAATCAACAAGAATCCATAAGCACCACAACATATCTATGGGCTAGCATAATTTCCTAAGAAAACAAACTTATTCATTTATCATTCAATTCCAAACATACACATATAGCATCAAACAATTCCTAAGGTTCAATCTCTTAATTGGCCTACTCTAATGATGACTATTCATCACTAGTTTAGACTCTAGGGAAACACTAAAGTAAACACCTAGTTCCTAGGAAACATGAATCTATTCATTAGGAATGACTACATTCCCCCTTACATTCATCACAACTACACATTCAAGTAAAACAAAGTTTTTAACATTCAAACCATACCTATGCTATGTTGAAAACTTTGGTAAAAACAATCATTGTATATGAGGGTTAAAGTAAAACAAATGCAACCCTCATATTGTAAAAGTATTTACACGTTTAAAAATCAATGCGGAATACCCAAAAATCAGTGATGCACACACACACACACACACATATATATATATATATATGAAAACAAAATAACCGATTAGAAAATAGGTATGCATTACTTATGTTATAAAAATCGGAGTTGCATACACGAACACATTTGCAATGGTATGCTGATGGAATCAAAACCTTTGAAAATTGGATTCTTTCTTTTATGAAAAACTTTTGTGTTTGGATGAAATCTTAATGAAAAACTCAATCATCTGAACATGTTAATACTATACAATCTTAGTATTTTTCCTTTGTGAAAATGACTTGGATGAAACTTTGAAAACACTTTGCAATTCAATTCCTATGTCTTTGAAAAGTATCACCTCCATCCAACCTCGGGAAAGTTTAAGTGAAGGAGTATAATTTACTTAGGATCAACAAAATCACAGAAAAGGAAATATGCTCTTGGTTTAGAAAACTAGTTTTGGTTCATCTTCAAAAGTTGGAATAATCACATCCCTTTGACTTTGAGCTTGAAGGCTAAGTTTCATTCCAAATTGATTAGTGTCGTATGTAAAGGTTTCTATTTAATCGGCGCATAGTTTGAACCAAACAATAAATTAGTTCACCGCCTGATTACTTAGAAATCCTTAGTTTTCTTATTAACCTCTCAAAATTTCATCATACGACCTAACACTCACTTTGGAAAGATTTCCGATTCCTTTCAACCTAATGAAATTCATTTGAAATACTATCAAGTCTAAATGTCAATTAATTTCCAACATCATACCATTATCCTTGGAACTCAATTGATCTCTTGATAGCATGCCATTTCGTGAGAAAGTTTTCAAAATAGTTTTTACACTTAAAACAAATTCGACATTCACAACCAATAGTAAACATCATCAAAAAGCACAATTTATCAGTTAGATAACATAAGACAACACATAGCAATTAATCAATTAGGTAACCACAAAACAAACAAATAGCATCACACATAAATGTATATATATCACACATATAACCTAACACACTACAACCACTTAGAGTTTTATGCCTCTACTTGCTTAAACCTACAGCTAACATTCTGCACCAACTTGGGTTTCTGACCTTCTGATCTAGGACCTAAGACTCTAGCCACTATCATAGCTAACTAGAATTCTTGAACTCACTATCCACCTATCTCAAAACAAAGCAACTCTTACTACCCCTCCGCTGCGCAACTCTGACATAACTCAAATACCTTCTAACACCTTTCCTATTCTTAGGCCTAGGAAGTAAATTCAACAATTATTTGATTGACTTCAAGGACTCAATGATACCATCTTCCAATTAAATGTAAATCTCGAGGGTACCATCTCGATTCTACATCATACTGGAAAATAGAATCACTTATCGTACAACCTGAGTTCCAATCAAATAATAGGTGACCCACTTTCCATTCAAAAGAGAGTTTCACTGTTTTATTTTAAAGAAAAGTTTCAATTCTCTGTCATATTTGAAATAGACATACTTAATTCAAAACTAAGAGTTAGTCCTTCCCGTTGGGGTAGCAATTTCATGCTCTGTCCCGTTGGGAGTTTTCCTTTCCCTTAGCTTCTACTTTATGTCCATTTCTAATAATAACAAAGTTACACTTGAAAAATTATGTTTCACCCTCTTTAAATTGAAAATACAACCTTATAATCACCAACTATGACTCACTTTGTGCCAACACTAATGAGCTGTACCAACCTCAACAAAATGCATGCATAACTACTAATGTATACCACTAACCTATGATACATAACCAACTATTTATTGGTTGCTCTCAAGTGGAGCAACACATGGGAGATATGGAAATCCATACTCCAAAGCCGAGGATTGCAACCATTGCTCTGATACCATAAAATGTAACACCTTCCATTTTAATCCATTATACCATATTATTATAAAAGTTTTTAAGAAAATTTTGACAGGGTTTATTCTAAAATTTGGACTTTCCCTTTATGATTAAAACCTGTCACCTGTCAGCCAGATTATTCATAAATTAATTTATTCGTTCAGTTACGTCAAAATACTTACAACAGAATATATGAAAACCATGTTCCAAAATGAAATTAAGGTTTATCAATTAAAAGTGGAATATCACCATTCTACCCGTAAATACATATAATTCTTCCCAAATATTAAACCAAATGGTGATAACCCAACAGTTTATATAAAAAGTTCTGAATACAAAAATAATCCTACATTATATACTAAAAGAGCATAGGTTGACTGTGAAAAGGGATAAACCCAATGTACATAGGGTTACACCTTAGTGTACCCAACCTCGGTCTTCTGGCAAACTGTAGAGACTCTTTCCTCAATACCTAAAATGGTCAACACAGAGAGTGAGATATAACTCAAAATCAAAGGAAACACCTAAAGACAGTAATAAAACATAATAAAATACATGACACCCAAACATATAACTAAATATATATATATATAGTTATGCCCTATTCCCTTCTAATGCCATATGATGCCATGTATGCAATGATATGCAATGCAATGCACTTTCCATAACCATTTCCATGTACCATTTCCATTTGTCCATGTTTCCATATTTCCATATATTTTCCATAATGTAACCATATACCATGGTTTGCCATATATCCTCACATCGCCCTCCACACAATTTGGAAAAGATCAACTAGGAGTAAGTGTTCCCCAACCGATGCTTGCACAATACGATGTCCGGTGGATTACCCCTTAGCACGGTGGGAAGCTATCCCATCCTGTGTACATCGTACCATTTGGGCCGGATACCCAAATTGGCTATAGCAGGAACCACTTTACACTAGTCCCGAAGTGCCTAAGTGGCGGATATAATTATCATAGTGCGCGTAGGACCAATCCACGGCTTAGCCCAGTACTTCATCCCTTTGTAGAATACCTCATACTGTATTAGACCCATCTTGTGGATCAAAGTCCTCTATGATAAATTCCCACAATTGTGTTGGTACACAATTGAGCCACTATATCACTCTCGTCCGTCGATTCTATGGAACCTTCGCATGACTGTCCTTCAGTCCACATAGAATGTTCTCGTATCTTTTCCAATTCCTAACGTCCTTCCTCACTTACTGATGCACGTGTTTCTACTAATTTTAATTAACTAGAATAGCCAAGCCGTTTTATATAATCATGTTTCCTTTTTCCTCTAATTAGTGTAGATTAATTAATCCAACCATATGTATATAGTCCTTTTATAAGTTATTAATTATAACTTAAAATAATTCCAACATAACCACTTTGCACCATAATCATGCTCCATGTAAAGTAATATGCATAATATCAACAATATCACACAAACGTCACATAAACATTCAATTAATGCATAGATGAAACATAATCAATCACTAATTTTTATCATCCAATATGTAGAGAAAACCTAGGGTTTTGGATATCAATAAGTTAACCAACAAATTAAAACCTAAAACATGTATAATATTATATACTTACTACTATACTTAGACCCTTCCTCTAATTAGGAGAATATCTCCTCTCTTACCTTGATTTAGAGAAAGTGGAGGTGAGAGATGGAGAGAGAGAACCGTGAATTAATGGAGGAAAAGAAGATATTGATGGTGAAGAAGAGTTGAAACCTTGCTTTGATGAAGGGAAAAGATGATTTGATGAAGGAATCAAGAGGTTGGAGGTTGGGGGTGATGAACCCTAACTTTTCCCCAGAGGTTCGAGTGAGGATTTTTGATTTTTTCCCAAATGAATTCAGCCAAATGCCTTAAAAACTGATTCTGCAGGTCGTGGACATCGATGTCCACCTATGGATATCGATGTGCAACATCGATGTGCACAACCATGACATCTATGTCCACAGATAAAATCTGACAGCAACTTTCGCATTCAAACAGCCATAACTTTCTCGTTAACCGTTGGATCTTGCTCAAATTTGGAGATAAGCTCCCTAATGATCCCAACTTCACATCCAACGGTGGGTTTTAGGTTTTGAGCTCTAAATATTTAAATCCTAATTTTTCTCCATGTTTAGAAACTTTAACTAATTTCTACCTATTTTTGGTTTCTAAAATCTAACACTTGATTTTTCTCTTACTCTTACCTCCTAAGTCTAATATTTCCCCAATTAAATTAGGAAAATAAAATAGGGGATGTTACACCAAATGAGTGAAGATTTTTGGTTAAGTTCGAATTGTTGAGTGAGTTAGGGTTCATAACTTCTTCTGATCAATTCTCCTTCTTTGTGTCGAGTTGAATCGCAAACCAAACACGAATACAAAGCTTACATCTTGAGCTTTGTATAGAGAGTGAAATCGTGAGCTGAGAGTGTGTGTGGTGGAAGAACGAAAGCTTGGAAGTTGGAGCTTGTGCTGTCAAACCCGTTTCTTGAGCTTACTTTGTATTCGAATTCTGGTAAGCCCTTACATCCAATTCGCTTCAAACTTGTTTTAAATCCTAGCCTGTGTTGCAGAGAATGAATTCTAATCAAAACCCCTAATTCTCTTGCATGTTAACCCACTCAAATGTTCTGATTTTGGACCTCTGCTCAAACTGTCTTGCATGTGGTGCTCAAAGTTGTTTTTGGTGATTGGAGAACTTTGTCTTGGGAACTTTCTGTTGATACACGTCTGAGAGGTAAGGGGAAGTAATTATATTCACTAGATAGAGTTTAAATTCCATGAATTGTGTTAGAGAGCCACCAAGAGGCTCTAAGGGCTTAGATTGAATAGGAACTTTGGTTTGGAGACCAATCCATGCTCTAAAACTTTGCTGAGCAAGTTATATATCATGCATGCAAGCTTAAATGAACTTTAATTCATGAGTATTGAGCTTATTCTGCAAATTGAGGTATTGAGTTGTGAAAATGTGTTTTAATGCATGATTACTGAATTCTCTGTCAATTATGTGTTTTGATATGAAATGAATGTTGTAACACGTTCAAATTTTGTTGTATGAACTCTGTGGATCCCTGGAATGGACTAGAATTAAGTAGAAATGAAAATGTTATGTTAAAACCAAGTTTCGGTGTTATCTGCTACGAAACACTCGAGTAAAAGGCAGGGTACTCGAGTAAAATGCTTTCAAAACAATGTAAAATGAACAAGAACACTCGAGTATTTTGTCTGGTACTCGAGTATCGAGCATGACCTGAGGACAAGTTTAGGTCAAACACTCGAGTCATTCAAGGTCACTCGAGTATTCTTGAAATGTTCAAGAACACTCGAGTAACCCATGAACTACTCGAGTAAATTGTTGAATTGAAAACCCAAATCCTCAGAAAGTCATGAACACTCGAGTAGTCTTAAGAACACTCGAGTAATCTGGAAAAGTTGAGGAACACTCGAGTGTCCTGAAGTTTACTCGAGTAAATGGTTCAGAACCTGAAAACACCATTTTCAATTCTGACTTAATAAACTAAGGAATTATTAATAATAGTCCGAGGGATCAAGACCTAGAGAAATTGATTAATACAAATAGATCGTTTGGTGACGGTCCTTTTTGATAAAGAAAATAAGCCTAGGTGGCCTGTAAAGTATTAATCAACTTTCCTTAAGTCTAAAAGATAAAATGCATTCATTCTGGAGTTTGGATGGTAGGACGTATTTCATGTTTTGTTAAACATGTGGAGGGCCTATGGGAGTGCCAATACGCTTGCTTGATGACACGTTGTTGACGTGGTCGGCTTAGTGGATGCCGATATGGATATATCGTTTGGATGACGATCCGTTTGGATGACGGGATATGCTCGGGTGGCATGGATACCAAGCTTGTCGTGTACATTCTAGGTGAATGTACGAATGGTTGTATACCTAGGAATACAACGCACTATTGAGTGCTGGGTTGTCAGGGATGGACGTCAGAGAGTGACATAGTATTATGATGGAGATAGGCTTGAGAGCTAAAGTCATGCATCATGCCATTCATTTAATTCAACTGTGATAAATGAACCAAGTGTGGGCATCTTACTTGCATTCAATATCTGCTAAGTGTTAAATGTGATTGATATTAATTGATGCATATTTACATGCTTATATTGCATAATTTAGTCTCTGTCGATTATGTGTATAGAATTGCTTACCCATATGCCCTTGTAGGTGATGTCTCACTACATTGCTTGCATCGAGATCTGGCCACTTCCTAGTGGCATATGGATCCATGAGGACCATCGCGCGGTGTTCGAGGGGGAAGTAGAGATTACCTTCTACCACCCGAACCCGCTGATACGATTCCGTCCTTGTAGGTTTAGGATTCCTATCATATACACTATGCATGTACCCCAGTTTTACACTTACCATGGACCACCTCCCACGCGACCAGCTCGCTCTTACCATAGTTTTCGTTTTCGACCTACCCGCTCTCACCCTTTTACTTCGAGAGTCGTCCGCGAGGAGACTCCCCTATCTGATCCGAGGAGCCCAGTCAGGGTTTCACCATCACCTGACCCGGTACCCAGTGGTAGGGTACACTCTCCCTCGGATGAGATCGAGGAGGATCCAGTGGAGGACGAGAGTGAGAGCGAGCCTGTCGTACATTCTACTGGGAGTGACTGGAGGGACGATGATCCCTAAGTACATGTATATGGTGTATGATGTGGATCCGAGGATCCGGTGTGTGGAGGAGATTTGTTGTTGCTGTGATGATGATGATGCTACTACCTTACTACTTATGCTTTTGGGAGACTGCTACTGCTACTACTACTCCATCTGATGCTGCCAGATCTATGTGACCACCCTGGAGCTTATATTTTGTTTATGTATATATTGTAGTTATACTTTTGGGACACTCTAGGGTTGTAGTTACCCAGTTATGTAGATATGTTTTTATGTGGACTTGTATATTTTGGATCTTGGAGACTACCATGATGGACTATGTACTTATGACTTTCATATATATAAAACCTATGTTTATATTATTATCAGTTGCATAGTCCAATACTTTCCGCTTACTCTGATTTAACTCATTTAAGGGTTCGGATGTACAAACTATTCAATGGTATCAGTTTTATTCAGTAAAGTCAGGGTAACTATAATTACTTTCAATAATATAAGTATGATTTCAAAAGATGAAGGTTACCCAATTTGTGAAAAGGTTTTAGAAATCGCCGAACTCAATTCAACTGATTTGAAAAGGTTTAAAGTTTATTCTCCAAGGATGCCAAGTAAGGATTGTGCACCCGCTTTAAAAGAAAAATTTATTTATCTAATTTCTTTTACTCACAAGTCCATATATTATCCAATTTATAAAGCATAATTACTATATTAAATTTGGATTATTCGGGAGGGTGTCACAGTTGGGCTGGGCTTAGGGTAGTTAATTAAGAAAAAAATATTATTTTATGTTTTGTTCTCTTTTGTGAGTTAATGTGTGTATGTGTTTTAGACTCTAAATAAAAATTTGATGACTCTAAAAATAACCTACATTTACATGGAATAACACCGTATTTTTATTTTATACAAAACGAGTTAAAAATAACAAAGTTACCGGAGCTCTACTCTTTGCCCCTTGTGCGAGCAGCATCAAGAATCAAGTGAACATTTGTTCTTTAAGTGCAATTGGAGTAAGGTTCTTACTCTTCTTGCAAATTGGATGTGTATACCTTTTGAGAGTTATGACAGTTGCAAATGGATTAAATGGGCTACCTATGGAGTCAAGGAGAAAGCTTACCGGAAGATTGTGCGAGCTCTCCTTGCGGCGGTGGTGTATGAAATCTGGACGGAGAGATGTCGGCGTTTGTTCCAAGCCAAGTAGCAAAACCCAGAGGCAAGAAGCAGAATTGTTCTTCGTGTGTTAGCAATGAGAATAATGAAGAAGATAAGAGACTTCAATAAATGTAATAATTTAGTTTTTGTCCAAAGAGTTATGTTTTTTCTTTAGATTTTTACTTTCATAGGTCTTGACTTTTGTTATTCCCCAATGAACCCTTCCTAGAAGGTGGCATTGGTTTCTTTTATTAAGTGCAGAATTTTGTGAGTTGGTATTAATAAATTTTTTTATTTACAAAAAAACAAAGTTACCGGTCCCTACAGACATCTATCGATAAATAAAAAGTACCCAAATTCAACTTTAAAAATATCTTATAAATCCTGAAATTAAGTTTGATAAAATATAATAAATAAATTATTATAATTTTACTAAAGGCCAAAATTCGGGATGTTACAGCATTATTATTAAATTTATTGAGAATTTTCTTAAAAAAAAAAGAGATTTAATTGAGGAATAAATCAGGGAATATTCTGCTGGGCATTCAAAGCCTGTTGAAAAAAAAAATCTAGTTTTTCTAACCTAGTTTTCCCTATAAATAGAGCTCTTTTCCTCACTTTGAGAACACACAAAAAAAAGGAAGAGAGGTGATTCAGCATAGAAATTCGTGCACAACAAAAAATTAAAAAAGTTGTTGCTTACCCAGTCCCGGCACGACGCTCACTCTCCTCCAAGGCGTGTGAGGTGCACGCGCCTCACAGTTTCGGATCAACTCTCCTACGCGTGCAGCGCACGCGCACCTTCCTGCTCCCTACCTGCACGCGCGCCGCTCTTCTGCAGCAGCAGATTCCTGCCGCGCCAACCGGTTCACGCCACGTGTCCACCCATTGCTCCCTGCTGCTCCCCTGTTCACTCCTCCGTCCAGGTTCTTTTTTTTTTGTTAGTTTTTTTTATTATTCTGTATTCTGTTTTTTTATTAATTAATAATTAAATAAAAATAATTTAAAATGTAATTTTTTTTATATAGTAAAACATTAAAAATAAAAATGTAGTCTTTTAACTTTCAATTATTGATATTTTAATTATTAATTTTTTATGAATCCTTTTTATTGCTGAGTAATAAATATTTTTGCATTAAAGTACAAATTTGATATTTAAATTCTAATTTTATCCTTAAATCAATGTATTTGTGTTTTAGGATATGTTATGAATTTAATTGTTTAATTTAAATTAAATAAATTGGGATCATAAATTTTAGTAATTAAATCTCACCCTTTTTTTTAAAAAAAAATATTGGATATGCTTTGGCATACCGATTTTTCTCACCCATTTAGTGGAGGGATCTCTCGGATGTAACATCCCAAATTTTGATTTCAGCATAATAGAAATTATGCCAAGTATTTAGGAAGAATTTCCAAGATTTGAGAAAGGTTTTGAGTATCAACCCAAACCTAAATGAGTATGGGAGCCTAAGGAAATGAATTGCAGTTAGAAAATCATCAAAATATGACTTTTCACTGAAGTAATCGATTACTCTGCATGACAATAATTGATTACAAGGCCTCAGGTGAAAACACTTAAAATGTTGCAGCATTTTTAATCGATTACCTCATTTGAAGTAATTGATTATCTTGAGTATTTGAGCTGTAATCGATTACTTTTGAGGGTAGTAATCGATTACTTATGCACTGCTGATTGTACTGAGAAATGTTGCATCACATAGGTAATCGATTACTTGGAGTAAGTAATCGATTACTCACTGGAAAAATCAGAAAAAAAAAATAAGGCGTGGGGACCACCTTATCCGTGGCTTTGTGAAGAAGGGAGCAACCTCAGCCACACAAAATGCTTTTGGCTGGTTGATAAGAGGTAAGAAAAGAAAAGAAAAAAAACAAACAACATCAACATACTTCCCTTCTTCCTCTCCATTTTGTGTCTCCCTTCTTCTCCATTAAGGTTCCACTTTTCTTTTTCTTCCAAATCAACCAAGATCAAGAGGCTTCTCCCATATCTATCATCAAATCCTTTCTTTCCTCACTCCATGTAAGTATATAAGCCTTGGATTTCCTTATCTCTCTCCTTCCCTCTCTCATTTGCGAACTCTCTCTCTCTCTCTTCTCCAAGGTTCCATATCTCCATCATATTTGGTGCAAGAACAAGGGGCTTTGGGCACTACTATCATCAACTCTCTTCCTCCTTAACTCCAAGTAAGTGTGTAAGTCATGGATTCTCTCTTTCTCTCTCTAAATTTGTTTTCCCTCTCTCTCTCTCTTTTCTTTCATGGTGATTTTCAATCCTATGCCATGGAAGCTTCACACCTCTTTGAAATCTTGGCAAGAAACAATGGCATAAGTGATAATCTTCTCTCTTTATGGCTCATGTTTTAGGTTCCGTCATTCTCCATGTGATTATAGCTCTTTGGTGGTAAAAGCTCAAGCTTAGAGCAAGCTAAATCTCCTATCTCTAAGAGTTGAGGTAAGGAGGTTTGTGTTACCATATTCTAGGGGGTAGATTGTATTACGTATATATTGGGTTACTAAGAGCTATGTGTTAGTTAGGATTAAGAACCCTAGGATAGCTAATGTTCTATAAGAGTATTTAAATGTATATCTTTGTGCCTAAATATGATGATTGATATTTGATTTGTGTAGTTTGATGTTTCCCTAATTATGTTGAACCCTAGAATTATATAAGGATAATGATTATGTTAATTGAAAATGGAACTGGTTGGCTTGTTGGATTTGCTTGTATAATTGGAATTCAAAAGTATACTAAGATGGTGAAATTGATAAGCTAATGAAAATGATTGCAAAAAATGAAATAAGGAAAATTATATTGATAAAAGAAAGTGATGATCTAATAAAAAGGTATACAAATTGACCATAGTTCAAATATAATCTAAAAGATTAAAGGCAAATATTAGTGTGTAACCCAGATCTTGTAAGACGTTGTCCGTAGGAGACTGTACGCATAGATCGTGTAAGTCACACATTGTGTGCAGCTGTAAGCCGTTGTCCGAAGGAGACTGTACGCAATGATGGGTGAGACACCCTCTTCTCCATTTCAAGTAATTAATATAATAAATATACTATTACTCGGAAAGATATGGACTTGTTAGTGTTTAGAAAATGTGGAAATCAAAAACTTTCTTTTCATTTTCTATCTGGTGGGTGCACAAATCAAAACATGGTATTCTTGGAGTATATAATTTATATCGTTTTAAACATTGTATTGAATTCAGCGTATGTTAAGACAATAAAGTCTTTTCATAATTCAGATAGCGTCGACACTTTTAAAAACGTATTTACATAGTAAGATTAAGTGATGCTATCCATTTGCTTCTTACGCGGAACTGATATCATTTTCAAATAACATAGTCGAATTCTTTCAAATAACCTTAATCAGAGTAAGCGGAAATTATAAGACTATGTAGTCAACAGAAATATGAACATAGATTTTTTTTTTATATATATATATATATAAAGAGTCATGTGATACATAGTCCATGGTAAAAGCCTCCAAGACCCTAGTACAAGTCCATAATATAATATATACATCAAAAGTAGACCATCGCTCTAAATTTCTCAAAAGATATATCTACAATATACACATGTCAAAATATAAAACTCCAGAGCAGGTCACATAGATCTGATAACAGCAGTGGTAGTAGTAGTAGTAGTCTCCAGGTAGCAGAAATAGTAATCATCAGACATCATCAACGGCAGCAGCAGCAGTATCTCCTCCACAACATCCCCACACCGAATCCCCTGATCCTCATCATTTACCATACGCACGTACCTAGGGATCATCGTCCCTCCACTGGCTCCCGGTAGAATAAACGACTGGCTCGCCTCCGCTCTCGTCCTCCACCGGGTCCTCCTCGATCTCATCTGATGGAGTGGGTACCCTACCACTGGGTACCGGGTCAGGAGATGGTGAGACCCTAACAGGACTCCTCGGATCAGATGGGGGAGTCTCCTCGCGGACGACTCTCGAAGAAAAATGGTCTGAGCGGGTAGGTCGAAAACGGAAACTGTGATACGAGCGAGCTGGTCGTGTGGGAGGTGGTAGGTACTTTAAACTCTTATGGTCACTAAACACTCGGAACGTAGTGCCATAGAGATAGTGCCTCCAAATCTTGATAGCGAAGACAACAACTTCCAGCTCTAGATCATGAGTTGGATAGTTCATTTCATGAACTTTTAGCTGTCTCGAGGCGTAAGCGACTACTTTCCCATCTTGCATCAAAACACTCCCAAGACCTTGTTTCGATGCATCACAATACACCTCAAAATTCTTCTATGGATCAGGCAAAACCAACACAGGAGATGATGTCAATCTTTCCTTCAGCTCTCGGAAACTCCTTTCACACTTCTCGTCCCAGATAAAGGGTTGGTATTTCCGAGTTAACTTTGTCAAGGGTAGAGCTATCTTCGAGAAACCTTCTATAAATCTTCTATAATAGCCAACCAAACCAAGAAAACTTCTCACTTCCGTGACCAACTTCGGTTGTTCCCATTGTAAAAGCGAACTTACTTTCGTCGGGTCAACTGCTATCCCCTTGTTTGAGATCACATGTCCCAAAAATTTAACTTCCTCCAGCCAGAACTCACACTTTGCAAGTTTGGCATACAGCTGCTTCTCCTTTAGTACATTCAACACTATTCTTAAATGTTCAGCATGCTCCTCCGGGCTCTTGGAGTAAATAAGGATATCGTCAATGAACACAACCACGAATGAATCTAAATAAGGTCTAAAGATTCGATTCATGTAGCCATGAAAATAGCTGGTGCATTAGTCAATCCGAACGGCATCACAACATACTCATAATGCCCGTATCGGGATCGAAATGTAGTCTTGGAGATATCCTCTTCTCTAATCCTGATCTGATGATACCCTGATCAGATCAATCTTGGAAAATACTGAAGCCCCACGAACTTGATCCATAAGGTCATCTATCCTTGGTAAAGGATACTTGTTCTTGATTGTGACCTTATTCAACTGTCGATAGTCGATACACATTCTCAAGCTGCCATCTTTCTTCTTGACGAACAAAACCGGAGCACCCCAAGGTGATACACTTGGTCGGATCATCTGCTTCTGCAATAACTCCTCGATCTGTTTCTTCATTTCAGCCATCTCCGGTGGTGCCATTCTATAAGGAGCGATAGAGATGGGACCAGCTCCCGGAACTAAGTCGATGCCAAATTCAATCTCTCTTTTCGGTGACAATCCTGGTATCTCATCAGCGAATACCTCCGGAAAGTCTCTGACAACGGAGATCTCTTCAATCCTTGGGCCATTCTCCTCCACTTCAGTGTTGAACAAGCACATATAGCCAGAGGGTTTTGGGTTTCTATAGGTCACTACTTTTCTATCACAATCGATGATCACTTGGTTTCGACTTAACCAGTCCATCCCCAAGATCACATCCAATTGCGATAAGGGTAAACAGATCAAATCTACCCTAGAGGTTTGTCCTAACACTTCTATACAACAATTAAGATATGCTCTAGAAACAACTACAGGAGCATTAGTAGGGGTTTCTACTTTCAAAGTGTATGATAATTCAGACATAGGTAGACTCAAATGATCTACACATTCATATGAAACAAATGAATGCGTTGCACCAGAATCAAACAACACATTACAAAGCTGACCGTTTAGCAAGTAATTACCTTGCACAAGATCAGAAGATCGGCTTGCCTCCACACCACTAAGTGTGAAAACCCTTCCTTGAACCACGTGCCTATCAGCTGCCCTTCTTGAATTGGCTTTGGCCGGTTCCTTGCAATCCTTCGCAAAGTGTCCCGGTTTCCCACAGTTGAAACAACTACTTGTTCCCCAACAAAAACGGCCATGATGATGGCTCTTACACTTGTCACAGAATGGAGCCTCGCTCCGAAAGTTCCTTCCATCATTACCTCCAACCTTTCCTTTGCCTTTCCCTCGGCGATCATACGGACCTTTGCCTCGATTATTGAAACCCTTGCGCTTCTGAGGTCCATAATTCTGGCTATCTTTTCTTTCTGAGGCTTGCATCCCTTCAGCTTTCTTGTCATCCTCATACATCCTACACATGTCCACAAGTGCAAGAAAACTTTGGATCCGTTGATAACTGAAAATAGACTTCAGTTTAGGCCTTAAGCCTCCCTCAAACTTGATACACTTGCTCCTTTCATTGGGATTGTTCTGATAGTATGGAGAGTACTTCATCAATTCCTCGAACTTGGCCGCGTACTCACCCACACTCATGTCTCCTTGCTTCAGCTGCAAGAACTCCACCTCTTTCTTTCTCCTCAAGTCCTCAGGGAAGTATTTATTGAGAAACTTCTCCATAAATACACCCCAATTCACATCCCTTCCTTCATAATGTAGGAGCTGAACCGTATGATTCCACCAGTTCTCAACTTCATCCTCTAACATGTAGACTGCATATGCCACCTTCTAAGCTTCCATGCAATCCAAAGTCCTCAAAATCTTGTCCATGGTGTGAATCCACTTATTGGCCTCCTCAGGTTTAAATCCTCCTTCAAACTTGGGTGGGTTACAACTCCTAAAATCTGCCAGACTCTTCGTCTCATTCTTACCCACATTGCACTGGTGAGGCGGATTAACCGGTTGAGGTGGTTGCTGAGATTGTTGCTGTTGCATGGACTCCAGCACCGCGGTAATTCTCTCTAACATCGCGTTAGTGTGATTTTGGTTTCTAGTTGCCATAATAGACCTGCCCTATGGGCTTATGGTCACATATGTTGAACTAAAGAAACATTCATCACGCCACCTATACTAAGGCTATAACCATAACCTCAAACAAAACATTCAATTGTATCTTGTGCTCAAAATAAGCAAGATACAAGCATTCAAAACAATAAATATGCCCCGTGGATACCTGCTTGCTGTTGATGACTACCTTGCTGGGACTACTTCAACTACTACAAGATCTGACTTTTGCTCTGATACCACTCAGTGAGACACCCTCTTCTCCATTTCAAGTAATTAATATAATAAATATACTATTACTCGGAAAGATATGGACTTTTTAGTGTTTAGAAAATGTGGAAATCAAAAACTTTCTTTTCATTTTCTATCTGGTGGGTGCACAAATCAAAACATGGTATTCTTGGAGTATATAATTTATATCGTTTTAAACATTGTATTGAATTCGGCGTATGTTAAGACAATAAAGCCTTTTCATAATTCAGCAAGCATCGACACTTTTAAAAACGTATTTACATAGTAAGATTTAGTGATGCTATCCATTTGCTTCTTACGCGGAACTGATATCATTTTCAAATAACATAGTTGAGTTCTTTCAAATAACCTTAATCAGAGTAAGCGGAAATTATAAGACTATGTAGTCAATAGAAATATGAACATAGATTTTATATATATATATATATATATATATATATATATATATATATAAAGAGTCATGTGATACATAGTCCATGGTAAAAGCCTCCAAGACCCTAGTACAAGTCCATAATATAATATATACATCAAAAGTAGACCATCGCTCTAAAGTTCTCAAAAGATATATCTACAATATACACATGTCAAAATATAAAACTCTAGAGCAGGTCACATAGATCTGATAACAGCAGTGGTAGTAGTAGTAGTAGTCTCCAGGTAGAAGAAATAGTAATCATCATACATCATCAACAGCAGCAGCAGCAGTATCTCCTCCACAGCATCCCCACACCGGATCCCCTGATCCTCATCATTTACCATACGCACGTACCTAGGGATCATCGTCCCTCTACTGGCTCCCAGTAGAATGAACGACTGGCTCGCCTCCGCTCTCGTCCTCCACCTGGTCCTCCTCAATCTCATCCGATGGAGTGGGTACCCTACCACTGGGTACCAGGTCAGGAGATGGTGAGACCCTAACAGGACTCCTCGGATCAGATGGGGGAGTCTCCTCGCGGACGACTCGCGAAGAAAAAGGGTGTGAGCGGGTAGGTCGAAAACGGAAACTGTGATACGAGCGAGCTGGTCGTGTGGGAGGTTGTCCATGGTATGTGTAAAAAGGTGGTACATGCATAGTGTATATGATGGGAATCCTAAACCTACGAGGACGAAATCAGATCAGCGGGTTCGGGTGGTAGAAGGTGACCTCTACCTCTCCCTCGAACACCGCGCGATGGTCCTCGTAGATCCATATGCCACTAGGAAGTGGCCGAATCTCGATGTAACGTGACATCACCTACAAGGGCATAGGGGTAAGCAATTCTATACACATAATCAATAGAGCATAAATATATGTACAATGTGAATGTATAAACATGCAACAAAAATCAACAATCACATTTAGCATTTAGCAGATATTGAATGCAAGTAAAATGCTCAAACTTGTTTCATTTATCAACTTTAGATTAAATGAGTGGCATGATGTATGAACTTAGCTCTCAAGCCTATCTCCATCATTCTATGTCACTCTCTGACGTCCATCCTTTACTTCGTCCAGCACTCAACAGTGCGTTGTACTCCTAGGTGTACAACATTCGTACATTCACCAAGAATGTACGTCGCGGCCGGGGTCCCGGGTCGCCCTCGGGGCCTCGCCTACGAGTGGGGGTCAACTGACCCAATATGGAGTCGCCACTGCATTTTGTTACAAAAACGCGGAAAAAAAATTATTAATTAAAACGATAAAACTTGATCTCGAACTAGATAGATCTGAGCTCGGGAGTCGGTTACGAGCCGGGGAAGGTATTAGCACCCCATTCGCCCATTTGAAAATGGTACCTTTGATTGATTTTAATTAAAAGACCTAAATAATTGGTTTGCCAAAAAATATTTGTTTTTTTTATTGTTGTGCCTGACAAGGTTGCCCTTGGTCCTACGTACGCTCATAAAATGAGGAATCAAGGCTACGTAGTTCTGAATTAACTTTTATTGTTTTTTTTTATTTTATTACAAAAATGTTTGATGCAGAGAGAAAAAATATACAAGATCTTGTCATTTAAGACAGAAAAGGTGGATTTCCAAAATACATTTTGTTAAGACTTAATTAATAAAATATATTTAATTTTTATCTAAAGAACATTTTTTATTCTAATTTATATAATTTATTTATATAAAAAAATTATTTTTTATGTGTACAAAAAAAGTTTGATGCGGAGAGGAACATGCACAAGACCTTGACATTTAGAAAAGAAAATGTGGATTTCCAAAGCACATGTTGTTAATAATTAATTAATAATATTTAATTTTTATTTAAAAAAAAAGTTTTTTTTCTTCTAATTTTTATTATTTATTTATATAAATTTTTTTATGTGCACATATTTTTGTGCCGAGAGGAAGTTTGAGAGATCTCTCCATTGAATTTGGGAGAGAAAAATCGACTTACCAAAACGCAACAAATTTTAGAACAACAATTAAAAAAAATCTAAATTTTTAATTTATTGTTATTTTAAATAAAATTATTTTTATATATTTATTTTTGTGCGGAGAAGAAGTCCAAAAGATCTCACCACAAATATTAAAGTTGGGCGAGAAAAATTGAGTCACTAAAACACAACCAATTTTAGATAACAATAGAAAAAAACTACATTTTGAATTATTATTATTTAATTATTTTAAAAAAAATTAAAAAAAGTGATAAAAGAAAAAGAAGAAGAAGTACCTGGACACTGGGTATAGAAGAGTAGTAGTAGTAGTAGAGAAAGGATCACATTCTCTGGCAGGAAACAGAGGGAATGGGAATGACGGAAGAGATGATGTGTGCACTACATGTGCCTGAGGTTGAGAGGGGTTTTTCTTTACACGAAATTCTGTGCAGTCCTCCCTTCAAAAAAAATTTCCTCCTTTCAAAGTGAAGAAGGTACCTCTATTTATAGTAAAAAAATCAGGTTTAGAAAAATTTGTCCAAAATCAATTGTAATCTTTTTCAAATATTTATGATTAAAGCAAATCTTCAATTAAATCAAATTGATTCTGGATTTCTCAAATTGATCTTCAAAAATTTTTAATTGATTTTGAAATGATTCTCAAAATTTTCTAAATTGATTTTTATTAATTCTCAAAATCTTTCTCTTTTTTAAAATAATTGATTTTCAATCTTTTGAATTGATTCTCGAAAAAAATAATAAAAAATTCAATCTTTTGAATTGATTATTAAAATTTGAATTGATTTTCAATCATTTCAAAAAGAGGATAATCCTTTCCAAATAATTTTTTGATTTGAAATAAAAAGTTTTCACGTAAAAAAAATATCTCAACTCAATCAAATTGATTCTCAATCCTCTTTAATTGATTTTCAATATTTAAATTGATCTTGAATTGATTCTAAAAAAGATTTTCAATCTTTTGAATTGATTTTGTCAAAATTTTGGACACAATCTTAGCAATTAATTTCCTTCTCAAAAATTTTCAATGCAATTTTATTTTGTTTATTTTTTAAAATAAATCCCAAAAATTAATTAGAAAATAATGGGTGCAAACAAACTCTTTTTTTATTTTATTTATAAAATTCAATTATAAAAACTTGAGGATAAAAATCTTACCCAAACAAAATATTTATGAAAAAATAATTTTTGACCCCGGACAAAATTGGGTGTCTACAATGTACACGACAAGCTTGGAATTCGTGCACCCGAGCACGTCCCGTCATCCAAACGGTATAACCATACTATCAGCATCTCACTATGCCGACCACGTCGCCAACCATAACGTGTCATCAAGCGAGCCGTCAATTTGCACTCCCAGAGACCCTCCTCATGTTACCAAAACATGATAAACGATCTATCATCCAAACTCCAGAATGAATGCATTATATTTCACTTAAAGGAATTGATTGGTGTTTTTCTTTTTAATAATGCCTGACGTGCCACCCGAGCAACGTCTTGTCTTCCAAAAGAAATTACTATTTTATCAATCAATTTCTTTTAAGTCTTAGATCACTTGGATTATTATCATTAAATGTTACATAATGGTTTAGAATTAAAATGGCATTTTTAAGTTTTCTGCTCAAAAAGACTCGAGTATTTTCCACAGGACCCGAGTAGTTCTTCAGATTTCTCTATACACTCGAGTAGTTTATGAAAAGACTCGAGTAGATTATATTTTTTCCAGAAATTCTTGATTTAGGTTTTCTCAGAAATACTCGAGTCGTTCATGATCTACTCGAGTCGTTCACTGACCCAGAAGACTCGAGTAATTCATGCAAGACTCGAGTGGTTCGTCAGAAAGGTTCGTTGGTGCATCGGTCAGACGCACTGGTGCGTCTGGAACACTCGAGTATTAAGTCAAAGACTCGAGTATATGCAGATAGAGTTCAGCAAAATTAATTTTTAACATGTCATTTTCATTTCTAACCAATTCCCAACCAATTCCATGACTATCAGAGTTAATATGACATATATTAAACATGTTCATGCATTTAGAACACATCAATTCACAAATTTGACAGAGAAACATGAGATTATGCATAAAACATGAAAATCCACAACTCAACATACTAATTTGCAATATACTCAATAAACTTGTGAGTTTGAGCTTAAAACAGCTTGCATGCATCATATGGAACTTGCTCAAAACAACAATAGAGTAGTTTATACACTCGAGTCTTCAGATTGCTCTATACACTCGAGTAGTTTATGAAAAGACTCGAGTAGATTATATTTTTTTCCAGAAATTCTTGATTTAGGTTTTCTCAGAAATACTCGAGTCGTTCATGATCTACTCGAGTCGTTCACTGACCCAGAAGACTCGAGTAATTCATGCAAGACTCGAGTGGTTCGTCAGAAAGGTTCGTTGGTGCATCGGTCAGACGCACTGGTGCGTCTGGAACACTCGAGTATTAAGTCAAAGACTCGAGTATATGCAGACAGAGTTCAGCAAAATTAAGTTTTAACATGTCATTTTCATTTCTAACCAATTCCCAACCAATTCCATGACTATCAGAGTTAATGTGACATATATTAAACATGTTCATGCATTTAGAACACATCAATTCACAAATTTGACAGAGAAACATGAGATTATGCATAAAACATGAAAATCCACAACTCAACATACTAATTTGCAATATACTCAATAAACTTGTGAGTTTGAGCTTAAAACAGGTTGCATGCATCATATGGAACTTGCTCAAAACAACAATAGAGCATCAATTGGTCTCCAAACCAAATTCCCTATTCAATCTAAGCCCTTAGAGCCTCTTGGTGGCTCTCTAATTAAATTCATGCAATTTAAACTCTATCTAATGAATAGAAAGCTTTCCCCTTACCTCTCAGACGTGTACTAACAGGAAATTTTGAAGAAGAAGCTCCACAACACAGAGAACCACTTCAAGCACCAACAAGCAGAGTAGTTTGAGTGGAGCTCCAAATTCGAATTGGTTGGCACATGAAACAACAATAAGAATTGGGGAAATTAGTTTCCCTAGATTCTATGCAACCCAAACTAACTAAAGAAACAATTTTGAGACTCAGAAAGTTCGCGAGCTTACCAAAATTGGAGATCAAAGTGAGCTCCAAAACCAACTTGACAGCACCCAAGCTCCAGCTTTCGAGATCCAATACTTCCACCACACACACTCTCAACTCACGATTTTGATCTCTATACAAAGCTCGTGATGTGAGCTTTGTATTGGTGTATGATCTGTAGCTCAATTCGACTCAAAGAAGGAGAATCGATTAAGAGAAGTTTGGAACCCTAACACTAGCATTCTACACGAAATTGAGCAAAATGGGTTGTTGATTCATCAACCATAGGCTTAAGTACACGACTAAGGCATTCATGCAACTCGACACGAATACTGGGACGTGCTCATGAGTTGTTTTCGTGTCAATCCTGAGTAATTCGAGTGGGTGACTCATCAAAACGCACTAACGAGTGCTGAGTTGACTAGAACACTCGAGTCTTGGCAGAAAGACTCGAGTCTTTTAGCTAATTTTTGAAAAATAATTATTTTATTTTCTTTCCCTCCAAAACCGTTCCTATAATTACTTCTAGGTCCCAAATCAGGGACTAATATGCAAAATATTCATTTTATGCATAAATATGCTTACCAAATAAATTCTCACACATTCATTAATCAACATAGCATAGATTTTAATCGAAGATTAAAAATAGAAATAATTAATTATAATATAATTTATAATTAACTTTTCATTAATCTGGGATTAAAATTTTGGGGTGTTACAATGGGTGCACATTATGGTTGTGGGTGATCCAGGTCTTGTAAGACGTTGTCCGTAGGAGACTGTACGCATAGATCGCGTAAGTCACACATAGTGTGCTGCTGTAAGTCGTTGTTCGAAGGAGACTGTACGTAGTTATGGATACACACACCCTAAACTAATAATGGTATAATTGGATTGTGCACTTCCAGATCTTGTAAGGCGTTGTCCGTAGGAGACTGTACGCATAGATCGCGTAAGTCGCACATAGTGCGCTGCTGTAAGTCATTGTCCGAAGGAGACTGTACGCAATGATGGACGCACATTCCTATTGTGGAACTCCAGATCTTTAAGACATTGTCTGAAGGAGACTATACGCATAGATCGCGTAAGTCGCACATAGTGCGCTGCTGTAAGTCATTGTCCGAAGGAGACTGTACGCGGTTATGGATCCACATTATATCTTCAAAAACTATATATATATATATATACACATTTAAAAGAGAACTTAAAGAATGTAAAAAGAGGAAAGAAAAACATGAAAATACAAAGAAGTGAGATTATAAAGTAATTAATTTATATAACCTAAAATTGTATGAAGATTGAGTTGAAGATTGCTAATAGGAGATAGTTGGCTTTGATGTAGAAATAATTAAATTGAATGGGAGTGTTTGATTGATTTTGTGCATCATGTGACTAGATGTGTTTGGCTTGGTAGTTCATTATAGCATGATAGAAACTACTTCCCTATTTTATTGTGTAATGTTCACCTCCTTACCATTTTTCAGGTACTGAGCTGGAGCATACACCAGGATTGGCCGAGCAGGATTACTCTCCCTCACAGGGAGAGTAGGGTTATGTGGGATTAGTGCATATTTTGGGACCTAAGCCTCCTATATTTTGATGTATATGTGTTGTGTGTACCTTTTTGAGTGAGGTTATAGATGATTTTCTTTTTGTTAAGCTTTATGCTTGGAGTTATGTTATACAAGCTTTTTCTTATTCCTGTTGTTTACTCTGAATACTTGATGCACTTATATATGTGGAGCTCGTTGGGCTTTGACATGATTCATATATCTGGAATGAAGCCCTGCTGGCTACTAGTTGTTCAATTGATAATGTTTTTCACAGGTCAAATTTTGGATTAGTCCAAAAAACAAACAAAACTCCGTCCGTTTGACGGGTGATTTTATTAAATTAAAAAGGAATTTTTAAGTTCGCATTTTAATTATGGGGTATTTAAGGGTAATAAATCCTAGGTGTTACATCGGACTTCCCTCTTTATATTCAACAACATTGTAAACACTTCTTTTTATTTGTGTTTTAAAATAAAATAGATAATTTTTTTTGATAAAGTCTAATAAATTTTATTAATTAAGAATTCTAATGCGTTTTGGAAATCCATCTTTCCTTGACTAAATGTTAAGGTCTTGTGCATATTTCCTCTCCGCATAAAATATATTTTAAAAAATATAATAACGTTAAAAATTAATTAAGAACTACGTAGCCTTGATTCCTCACTTTATGAGGGTACGTAGGACCAGGGGCAACCTTGTCAGGCACAACAATAAAAAACAAATAATTTTTGGCAAACCAATTAATTAGGTCTTTTAATTAAAATCAATCAAAGGTACCATTTTCGAATGGGCGAATAGGGTGCTAATACCTTCCCCAGCTCGTAACCGACTCCTGAACTCGGAATCTATCTAGTTCGAGATCAATCTTTATCTGTTTTAATTAATAATTATTTTTTCCGCATTTTTTGCAACAAAATGCGGTGGAGAGTCCAAATTGGGTCAATCGACCCTGACTCGTAGGCAAGGCCCCGAGGGCGACCCGGGTCCCCGGCCGCGACAGGACGAAGCCCACAAAAGTAAAATGAGTATTCATCCTGGAGCTACAAAGATGTACCAAGACATGAAGAAAATGTTTTGGTGGTCTGGACTGAAGAAGGATGTGGCAACTTATGTGACATCTTGTTTTGTTTGTCAAAAAACAAATATAGAACATAAAAGGCCCGAAGGTGAACTTCAATCTCTGGATATTCCAAAATGGAAATGGGTCAGTATTGCAATGGACTTTGTTTCCGGCTTTCCAAGGACCCAAGGAGGATATGAAGCCATGTGGGTAATAGTGGATCGATTGACAAAATCGGCTCACTTTATTCCAATCAATATAAAGTATTCGTTGGAAAAGCTCACACAACTTTACATCAAGGAAGTAGTCCAATTGCATGGAATTCCATCAAGCATCATCTCCGATCGTGACCCAAGGTTTTGTTATCGGTTTTGGTAAAGTTTGCACCAAGCAATGGGAACCAAGTTGAGGATGAGTTCAGCCTATCATCCTCAAACCGACGGTCAATCGGAAAGGACAATCCAATCTCTTGAGGATTTGTTAAGGGCATGTGCTTTGGAGTACAGTGAAAATTGGAGTCAATTGTTACCATTGGTAGAATTCACGTACAACAATAGCTTCCATGCAAGTATCGGGATGACACCCTTCGAAGCACTGTATGGATGAAAATGTAGAACCACACTATGTTGGTTTCAAGTGGGGGATAATACACTCGTCGGCCCTAATGTCATAGAAGAGACAACGGAAAAGATTAAGGTGATCCAAGAAAATATGAAAGCAGCACAAAGCCGGCAAAAGAGTTATGCGGATCAGAGGAAAACCAAATAGGAATTTCAAGAAGGAGAGCATGTTTTCCTCCGAGTAATCCCGACAACTGGAGTTGGACGCATAATGAAGCCGAAAAAGTTGTCGCCCAAGTTCATTGGCCCATATCAGATTCTGAAGCGTATTGGTCCTGTTGCCTACCAGTTATCCCTGCCACCATTTCTATCCAACCTGCACAACGTGTTCCATGTCTCGTAGCTGAGAAAGTTCGTGCCTGACCCCACTTCGATTATCCGCATTGCACCCGATGAGATACCCTTGCGAGAGAATCTGACATTCGAAACCGGCCCCATAAGAATCGAAGATAGAAAAACTAAGCAGCTGCGAGGGAAGGAAATTCCTTTAGTGAAGGTCATGTGGGAGCGTGGTGGTGTTAGCGACATCACTTGGGAATTAGAGAGTCAGATGAAGGAAGAATATCCGTATTTGTTCAGGTAAGTGTATTCTAAGTTGAATTTTGGGGACGAAATTCCTTTTTAAGTGGGGGAGAATGTAATATCCAGTATTTTAATAATAAATCCAGTAAATAAAATATTTATAAAAAGAATTTTAATATAATTGAATAAAATAATGAATTTTCTGAAATTTGGGCAAAAGACTCGAGTATTGGTGGGAAGACTCGAGTACTGTAACTAGTACTTAGAAAGTTTAAATTTTTAGTTGGGATACTCGAGTATTTTTGGGAATACTCGAGTAGTTCGAGCAGCCCTGCAAAAAAATAAAAGTCGGTTTCAACTCAAATTGAAGCCAACAGCTCGTTTCATCTAGTTCCAAGCCCAGAGCTGGACTTTACTTTATAGGGAGGTAAAGTAAAGTCTATAAATAAGCACTTAGGTAGAGAATTAAGCACAATTACATTACCAAAACCCAAGTTCTCTGAATTTCTCTCTGTTTTCTGGCGCTCTCTTTGAGCCTTCGATTCTCCCTCCTCACTCAACGAAATCCAGTAAAACCAAAACACAATTTAAGTTCTAATTCCAATCTTGAATTATAACCAAGAACCACTTAAATTGACCTTCTGTAAGAGTTACAAGCTTCCAAAGTTGCATACTTCAAGCTGAAAAACAGAGCATAAAACAACACCAACTACCTCTCTTTCTTGAATTGGTTTGGTAAGTACACTGAGCCATTTCGTTCCAAACTCGTTCCTAATTAAAATTAGTATTCCCTAGTTGCTAAAGCTAATTTGTTTCACCCTTTTCCATTACATATTCACTGTCAAATTCGTGGCCAAAGTTAGCTGTTCAAGTACAGAACTTGAGTGTTGAAACTCAAAGTTTGTTCCAGATTAACAAGCTAAATTCATAGGAACCATTTGAGGTTCATGGGCAATGAAAGTTGAATTGGGAAACTGACTTAGAGGTCAGAAACCCATGGTTTAAAGGTTTAAACAAGTTTAAATGGACCTAGTAAAGCTCTCTGGATTGTTGCACGATTTAAAAATTGATTAAAAATGAATTTCATATGTTAAAATAGACGTTTTCTATGTTTTTGTGCAAACTGTGATTTAATTCTGTTATTTGTTGAATTGATGTTATTTGATATGTGTAACATGTTTGTTTTATGTGTAGTAACTTCTGTTTTGTACAGAATTGGAGTAAGCAAGCAAGAATTTTGAATTGGTGCATAAAATGCAGAAAAACTGGTGCTGTTGCAGCAAAAAGACTCGAGTATTCTGGGAATTGAAGAACGACTCGAGTATTTCTCCAAGTACTCAAGTATTTTTGCATGAACTACTCGAGCAGTTCATGAACTACTCGAGTATTTTGAACAAAATTTCATAAGACTCTGATTTTCTTTGATTTTCAGAATTTAAGTCGTTTAATATCATAATGGCTAAATTCTAAAGACCACTTTGAGGAATTCACCCAGTGGCATAACTAAATCCGTTTGGTTGATAATAATCCTGGAGGAGTCCTACTGGAAATTTTATTCAGTGGTTGATATTTTCCCTACAGGAGTCCCAACGGAACTTTTTATCCATTTGGTTGATGTTTTACCCTGTGGGAGTCCCAATGGACATTGCATCCATTTGGTCGATAAGTAACTCATCAGTGGTGTCCCAATGGAATAATAAATCGAAACTGATTAATAACGTCTTAATTACTACTCCTAAAACCATCACAAAGTGGCTATGTCGTTGATGGCCTTTTTTTTAAAGGATTAAGAAAAGTTGAAGATGAGATCAATGGATTGAAAGATTGTATTGATGTACTATGTCCTTGGAGGAAATGAAAATGATGATAATGAATCGATATTAAGGATTGGTAATGAACCATGTTCGCATTTCATACATTGATTGCTCCAGTTTGTCGAGGCTTTAATACTAGTTATGCTTGGCAGAGGAAGCCTGTAAGTCGCGAGTGGTCGAGCGGAGGATGCTCATGATGACCCATTTCCCTCCAAACTGTGATGCCCCGGGAAAGGATTCTAGATAGACATACATCATGCCATTAACAATAAGATTAATTGCTTGAATAAAAAGGGTTTGACATATGTACATGCATTTGTGTATTGTTATTACTTGTGATTGTTGTTTTTAGCCACTGTTATTTATCATTTGTTTTAACGTGATTAGCTATGACTTACTCCCTTCCTGCCCTTGTGTGTAGGTAATGAAGATCCTATTTTCACAGAGGGAGAGTAGGGATGGCAAGGGATATGAGATTCCCTTCCCGATTGTTGGAGTTTTGAGAACCATGCTCTGGGTTATAGTCGGTGTCTTAAATAACTCAGAGTCTATTCCCATTAGAATAAGTAATTTGAACTATTAAGTTATGTTGTTTAAAACACTTAAGTTGTAACTTCTATGTTTTGCTTCCGCACTTTATGTAGTAATGATAGTTTGCTTCCGCACTTGAAATGATAAAGTTTTAGAACTCGTTTGCGAAAAAATTATTCCCTATTTTTATTAAAAGAAATTGAGGATAGAAAGTTGGGTCGTTACATTAGAAACTTGGGATGTTACAATAAACATATCAAAAAATCATGTCAATACCTCCATGAGGTAATCCTAATCCTTAGAAACGGAAAACTACTTAACCATAATCATAATACAAACAAAAAAAAATAAGAAAAAGACATAAAAGATAGAAATAACCAAAAGATGAAAGAGAAGAATTTCTTCCGTCTTCAAACGTCTTCTAGTTCTTCTTAGAGAGAATTTTGCAACCTTGAATCCTTATTTCTAATTTGTTTCTGGCTATGATAGAGAAAATAATCCTAATTCTAATTCTAATCTCACTACAACTAATATCTACTATGTTAATGTCTATTCTGTGACTAATGTTATGTTACAGGGTTTCTATCTTCCTCCTTTTATAGATTTTCCTTCCTCCAAGTGTTGGGCCCAAATAGAAAAATAGGCTCAATAGCAATCTCCATTCTCTCACATGACTCTTTTCCTATCTTTTTCTAGAATTCTGCGTACAAAATCTCTTAGCATATCTTCTTTGATTTATTCTATTTTCCAAAGCTCCAATCCTCAAAATAATTATCTACACATCAAAAATGCAAGAAAAATTTTCCAAGTGAAATATGACCTAAATGTATGCTAAATTATAATAAAATGCATGATTATGTATTAAAATAAGTACAAACTAATAAGGAAATAATATGCATACTACGCACACATCAATATGTCGAGAGTAAAATCACAAATTGGATCTTTTTTACGGGATGTTCTTTCAAAATGACAACCTTTAGCCGAGGTGCATTCCTCGAATCGCGATGTATTTGGTCGACGACCAACTTATAAGGTAGCAAGCCCTGTTTGTAGTTGTAGCCTCGTCGAGCTCATTGGCTAACTGAGATCGTGGGCAAGTATGTAATGCACATGGTCTGAAGTAAATAAATGAATCAAAATATATCATTAATGGGAAAGGTGAATATTGAGTCTCATGTTGCATGAGAAGTTGTAGGCCTATTTGCAAGGATGGTAAGAAACATTGTGGCATTCCTTGCACTTATAGATGGCAATTGATCTTGAATAAATCTTGGAATCATATAGTATCAGTATTTAGGTCAACCCAGGTTGGCTTTGCACCTACTCCATCACATTACAAGCCCCCGACTCGTTAAAGTCTGAAGGGGCTTGTGCCGAGTTCAAAAAACCTATGAGTAGGGGTGTGAAAAAAACCGGTTCTGCTGAACCAAACTGAATTTGAACCAAACCAAACTTTAAAAAATCCACTATTTTGGATACAAGTTTTAATCCATTCCATTTATTTTAAGCCCAAACAGATTGGATTTAATCCATACTAGAAAACGATTTTAACCAGCCCACATGCATCACAATGATTGGTGACAAGAGAGATAGTCACTCTAGAGTTCATCTCCACCTCCAAAGCCGTAATATTTAGATCCCTAGGCATCCTAAGGCACCATAACAAACCCCACAACTCTGCTTTAGTTGATGAGCAAGAACCAACATTGCAATAGAAGCCACGCACATACCTGCCCGACGCGTCTCGAATGATGCCACCACAAGTTGAAGTACGGATATCCCTTTTGAAAGAGCTGTCTACATTAAGCTTGAATGAAGCACTTCTAGGAGGGGACCACGCGATTAACAATTCTGTTTTGGCACCCAAGGAATCAGAAGTACTAGTTGCTATGGACTTTTCAATGAAACGCGCTTGAGACAACGCTTGAAATAATATATCCGACAGCTTGAACCGCACCTAATTAAAAATTAAGTCATTACGAACTTTTCAAAGCAGATATACCAACACACAAAGAAAATACTCTAGCTACATAAAGAGAAAATAAAACAAAGGCAAAGATATGATTTGGTCTTTTTAAGTTATTTTTTTTTTTAATTTCATCCTAAACGATTTTTTTCTTTTCAAGTTAATCCTAAAAGTTATTAATGTTTTTGACATTAGTTTTTCTGTCATTTTATCATGTGGTTGTTGATTTTATCTTTCTTGTTCATTTCGCATAAAATTAGTAATAGCCACGTATGATAAAGTCAATGATCACATAGGATAAATTAACAAGGCTTATTTAAGTTTTTGGTCCCCGAAAGTTGACCGTGTTTTGGTTTTAGTCCCTATCTTTTTATTTGATCGGTTCTAGTCCTTAAAAGTTCAAAAAAATTTGGTTTTGGTCCCTGCCGTTAAATTTTACCGTAAATGCTGACGTGGCAAACAGAATTTTAAAAAAAATAATAAAAAATAATTAAATTCATAAAAAAAAAATTTAAAAAAATTATTTAAGTTTTTGGTCCCCGAAAGTTGACCGTGTTTTGGTTTTAGTCCCTATCTTTTTATTTGATCGGTCCAAGTCCTTAAAAGTTCAAAAAAATTTGGTTTTGGTCTCTGCCGTTAAATTTTGCCGTTCATGCTAACGTGGCAAACAGAATTTAAAAAAAATAATTAAATTTATAAAAAAAAATAAATTAAAAAAAAACCCCAAAACCCGTACCCAACCCCACCCCACCCACCCTCCCCTCTTCCTCTCTCTCTGTCCCTCAATCACTTGGCTCTCTCCCTCTCTCACGCCCTCCATCACGCCACCGTTCTTCCCTCTCTCAAGAACACAAATCGCGTCTCTCTCCCTCCCTCACGCCACTGCTCTTCCCTCTCTCAAGGCAAAATCGCGTCTCTCTCACCCTCACCAAGGTCTCACGGCCTCATCTCTCTCACTCACGTTTTCCCTCTCCTTGCCTCTTCCCTCTCTTCTTCCCTCATCAAGGCCTCTTCCTTCGATCATCTCCAATCGACACATGCAAGCTCACAAAGTGATGTCTCTTCCCTCACAAATCACGCCCTTAGAAAGCTCCGATCTGCACATGCAAGCTTCTGCATCTCCGATTTGGGATTATATGATGTATTTCTGGAATTGACGGTGGAGAACGGTGGATCTCCATGGTGCATCTCCGATTTGGAATTGATTCTTTTTTTTTTGGGATTTTATCATTTCTTTTTCATTATTGATTTGTATTCTTAATCTAAATTTATGGAATTGACGGTGGAGAACGGTGTATTCTGATAGCAAATAATAATATAGGCGGTGGTGGCAGATTGGCGGTGGAGAAAGAGAGAGGAAGAGAGGAGGGGATGGGTGGTGGTGGGGGGTTTCATGGGGGAGAGAGGGAGAGGAAAATGGGAGAGTGGGTGGGGTGTGGTTGGGTTGGGTACGAGTTTCATAGGGGAGAGAGAGAGAGAGGAAGAGGGGAGGGTGGGTTGGGTTGGGTACGAGTTGTTTTAGGGGGGCTGGGGGGTTAATTTTTTAATTTTTTTTTATAAGTTTAATTATTTATTTTATTATTTTTTTTAAAATTCCGTTTGCCACGTCAGTATTAACAGCAAAATTTAACAACAGGGACCAAAACCAAATTTTTTTTTTAACTTTTAAGGATTAGGATCGGTCAAATAAAAAGATAGGGACTAAAACCAAAACACGGTCAACTTTCGGGGACCAAAAACTTAAATAATTTTTTTTTAATTTTTTAATTTTTTTTATAAATTTAATTAATTTTTTATTTTTTTTAAATTCCGTTTGCCACGTCAGCATTAATGGCAAAATTTAACGGCAGAGACCAAAATCAAATTTTTTTGAACTTTTAAGGACTAGGACCGGTCAAATAAAAAGATAGGGACTAAAACCAAAACACGGTCAACTTTCGGGGACCAAAAACTTAAATAAGCCAATTAACAAAAAGGATTACTGTGAAAAAAATAAAGCTAATCGAAAATATAAAAATGAATAATATGTCAGATTGGTTCCTGCCATTGTGACCACTGATCAAGTTAGTCGATAGGATTTTCGAAATTTTAAATTGGTCCTTGAGATAGAAAAATGTGAGTTAAATACGTTAATGACTGTCAATGGTCCTTAACGTGACTAATGAAATGACAAAAAGATATCTTTTGACAAAAAAAAAAAGACAATTCACTATCAATCAAATTAATTAGTATTTGAGATTGCCAACATTAGTTAAATTAGTCTTCGAATTTGTGGACCACTAATAACATGGACTAATGTGACTCACATTTTGCTATCTTAAGGACTAATTTGGAATTTCAATAATATCAAGGGTTAATTTGACCAATACTCACAAAGTCATGTATCAATCTAGCATATTACTCATATAAATATATTTAGGACAAAATTAAATAACTTACTATACCAAAATATATATTTCGTCTAAAACAAATTCAAACCAGTAAAAAAATACTATACCATGATAGAAAATCTTTCTCCATATTTTACATTTAACTGGTGGATGGTGCACCATTTTTTAACAAGAAGATGTTAGAAGGACCCAAAGCATAACCCAGCAAAAATGGCACGTTGGCTACTCCTGATGAATTGGCAACATATCACTGGTGTTATGACACAAGTGTGACGAGTAGGAAAATAATAGAGAAAAAGCAAGAACAACAATACTCATTTAAGTTCACCGCAACCTTGGACCTTGGAGAAAGTCACGCAACACAACACAACACAACAACAATGGCATCACGAAAACGAAAACAAAACACAGCACCAACCTCAATCGTCGAACCTTCTTCTTCACCTCCAAAGGAAAACAAAAACACACAGACACAGACACAGACACAGCAGCACCACCACAAACCCAACAACACGGTGGATCAACCAATCGCACCTCCCAAATGGGGTCTCATTTTGAAGCTCTCACTCTTCTCTATCCCTCCTTACTTATACCTCCTCTTTTTCCATTACCCAATCGAGCAAGAGCTTCGAAGATCCATCCTCATCAATGCTGCTATGAGCCTTGCGGGCTTCTTTGTCACAGTTAGAATGATCCCTGTGGCTTCCAGATACGTTCTCAAGCGGAATCTCTTTGGTTATGATATCAATAAGAAGGGTACTCCTCTCGGAAATGTCAAAGTGTGAGTCTTTCTCTCAATTCTGCACTTTGTTTTCATGTTTGTGATGTGGGTATGTGCTGGATTTTTATTTTTCGATCTGGTTATTTATTTATTTATTTTATTTTATTATAAGATAATTACAATTATGGGTTATGTAGTTTTTGATTTTCCTTGTTCTTTGGTGAAATTTTTAGATTGAGCATTTTGGTTGGATTTGGTTTTAATTTTGAAATTTGAATCACTCTTCCAAATATAGGTTTTCGTTGATGGTGTAATGAAAAATAATCGGGTAAGATTCATGGAACATGTCGTGCACAGAGATTGAAATGCTTGGGTGTGGAAGAGTGAGAAACTATAGATGTTAAATTGAAGAAATCAAGAGAAAGAGAAAGATTGTTTAAAAAATGCATTTGAAATACATTGAGGTAGTTAATATATAACGGAGAAAGTTATGAAAAATGCATTTAAGAAAGTGTAGTAGAGAACAATTGAACAAACCCGCCCAGCTATGTTTGGATGGATGGTATAGAGGAGGATGGAATGGAAATAATTAAAATGAGGTTTCCATTGTTTGAGAGTTGCAAAGTAATGGAATAGAATGGAAATTTTTTAAGTAAAAACACCAAAAATCATTACCTCCAAAATTGGGGTGGAGCCAATGGAAAGGAAAGGAATGGAAACCTTTCCCTTTCCATTCCATCCCCTCCAAAACTCCCAAACTTATAGGATTTATTTGTTTCTATATGCATTATGAATGTATGTCAAGCGTGGCTAGGAATTAGAAACCGTTACTAAGTTTTGTAGTTAATTTTGTATGATAACTTCGATTAGTAAATATATGAGCTAGTTACTTCCAGAGCTTTTCTTGATGACGCGGTAAAAATACAAATCGAAAAATTCAAACTGAGAGAACTGTCTAATGTATCACTAGTGACCTGTTTTTGGTTCTATGTTGATTGTGCTACATTCTACTGTGCAGGCCTGAGTCGTTGGGTATAGTTGTTGGTATTGTCTTCTTGGTTGTTGCAATCTTATTTCAGTATTTTAACTTCACAGAAGACTCAAATGTAAGTTTATATTGTAGGTTACATGTATCGCAGTCTGATTATTCGGTTCAAACCTAATATATTGAATGATAGCAATAGAAGAATCAAGCATTTGATTTGTGAACTATTTTGATGTTGCAGTGGCTAGTCGAGTACAATGCGGCATTAGCATGCATCTGTTTCATGATGTTACTTGGGTTTGTTGACGATGTCCTTGATGTCCCATGGAGAGTGTGAGTAAACAAGCTTTCATTATTTGTTTCCAGATTTTTGGTTTCTCAACTGATGTTAGAATAGTTTCTATTGATTTTATGTTGATGCAAAGAGCAGAAAATTATTACTCCCATCAATTGCTGCGCTTCCTCTGTTAATGGCATATGCTGGACATACAACTATAGTTATACCAAAGCCACTAGTACCACACATCGGGATAGAGATTTTGGATCTTGGTAAGTGTTTCATACTTTATGCAAATATCACTTGAGAAGTTACTAATTATTATTTGGAATCACTGTTTTGATTATTTATTGATGAGGCAGGATGGGTGTATAAATTATATATGGGGCTATTGGCTGTTTTCTGCACAAACTCAATCAACATACATGCTGGAATAAATGGCCTTGAAGTTGGACAAACAGTGGTTATCGCATCAGCCGTAAGTATCAAAGCTTGTAAAAGTAGATAAAATTGATTTTGGTCTTAGAAATTTGCAATACTGTGTGTTTGCAGATCGTGATACACAACATTATGCAAATTGGAGCATCAACTGATCCTGAATATAAGCAAGCACATGCCTTCTCTGTTTATTTAGCTCAGCCTTTGCTATCTACATCTTTGGCTTTACTTTCTTACAACTGGTAGTTAATACTTTCTCTATATCTTTTTGTTTGAATCCTTTTTTTTTTAGTTTGTTAGCATGATCAAGAGTACTTACAGCCTGTTCCTTCTCATTATAGGTATCCATCTTCAGTTTTTGTTGGTGACACATATACATACTTTGCTGGAATGACTATGGCTGTGATTGGTATTTTAGGCCATTTTAGGTATATCCTTACTCAATACAACAAAAATTATTAAGCTGACTATCATCTCCTTTTGGGTTTCTGTGCTTTCTAGATCTAACCATATGAATTTTAATCCTTTAGTTTTACTTTTGTTCTAAAGGATCAGTTTTGGAGATAAATTATATGGTCAATCTTCATTTTTATTAAGTTGAAACTTGCTAGTAATTGTTGCTCTTTGCTGGTCTGGCTTGAATCTTTTTGTTTATCTAAAAGTAACTTTGGTGAATGATTTTGCATCATTTTATAAGTAAACCTTCCAACTAGAACCATTGTTTTACTCTCCAGTTCTTATATACTTTTTTTTATTGTTTTATAATTGAAAAAATATAGCATTTTAGAAAAAAAATTGGTTTCTTAATTTTATCTGTATCGTTTTTTGCAGTTGTTAATTATATGTTTTAACCACCATCTTCTAATCATTTGCAGTATCCTTAGAAATTATGCAAGTATTCTAATGACAATGTTTGCATTGGATGAGTGGGCAAACTAGACTTGATAGATAGGATTAGAAATGAATGCATTATAAAAAAAGTTGGGATAGCAACTATTGAATATAAGATGGTAGAATCTTGCCTTGGGTGTTTTGGCCTTTTGGGCTTGTGTGTAGGGGAAAAACATACCATATCCCATAATTGTGTGCCACTCATGTGCCACCACATCTGATTGGTCAAGAAAATAAAATTTTAAAATTACTTGATTTAAAAAGCCAATAACTTGATATTTTTTCACCAATCAAATGTAACGGGACATGAAGTGACACACATTGTGGGATACCAGATGTTATGTGGAGGAGACTGGTAGAACTGTAGAAAACCTAGTAAGGGAGTTACATGAGATAGAGGGTCTGCAATAAATATAAAAATCTGCGTGTCAAGAACCAGATTCTTTGGGATAGAGAAGTGGAAACAGAAACAGAATCATGTGTAGTAAAGTATAAAGGATTTAGGAAGGGAGTACTGATAGGTATCCTTAGTGAGTTTGATATATGTTAGTAACTAAAGTGGGTACTGGGTAGGTAGTTGGGGGATGGGTTAATTAGAGAAATAAGGCATGTTGGCTATAAATCTCTTTCTTTATTTGTCCCAAGTTCTAACATCATGTAACAAGATCGGGTCAAATCCGGTGGCTGTAATAATTATAACGAGGGACAGGAAAGGAGGAAGTTGAAATTTGCTTCATAACACAAATGACATCTGTGACAATTTAAAATTAAAAAAAAATCACATGGAGGGAAAGTAGTCAAGTACTAAATGGACTACTAAACATGTGTAAGTCTTAGTTTTTCCTTCAACATCATGTACGCCATTCAAAACTCAAAATTCCTGCTTACAAGGATTCTCCTATAGCCGCTACTAAATATTTGTTGTGGGAAAACTGGCAAATATGATGCCGTGTCCATGGAATTTTCATGTCAATCGTAATGAGCCAAGAAAAATGTTGAACGTGCAATACTAACCTTTCAATTATACTTCAATTTCATATGATAGAAAATAAGGATGTTTGAGCTGGTGATTTTGCATTGATAAGTTTCTTTCACTGTAAAAGGAAAATTCCTTTTATGTTCTTGTCAAATAACCTATTGCATTGTTTCCTGTGTACTCTCCTTCCTGTTATTTCTCCCTTCAATGTTTACTTTCATCCATAAAAAGATATAAGTATGGTACTTGAAAAATATATAAGAAAAGAAAATACACGGCATTTGTATGGTAGACTTTGAATAATCTGACTTGTTAGCTTTTTTCCGTCTAACATTAAAAGATAAGCCTTTAGCAGATGTCCTGATTTTCTATTGACTAGGACAAGAGAAAAATAAAATTATATTGCTTATTTTTGCGCCTTTGTATCTGTCCATTCCACTGAGAGCTTGCCTTGTTAAACTGCATTGTAATAATTTTGTTCTCTTTTAATTTTTGCTCCAGTGAAACACTATTGCTTTTCTTTCTACCTCAAGTTTTGAACTTTCTCTGGTCACTCCCCCAGGTATGGCACCTATTGATTCTCCACATTCATGTTGATTTTTTAAAAATATGAAACTCTTCTGAATATGTCTAACATAGATTACATTTTCTCCAGCTTTCTGGCTACATTCCATGTCCGCGTCATCGACTTCCAAGGTAAGCTTTGACAGATTATATCCCTGTGATTGTTTCAAACATATAGCGTGAACTTACTTGGTTCAAACCTCATGTATCATTTACTCCTTCAGGTTTGACCCTCAAACTGGACTACTGACCGGGACAAATGATGGTACACTCGTTAACTTGTTCTTGAGACTTCTAGGAAGGAAGTCTGAAAAGGCACTTTGTATTTATCTTCTTGGTTTCCAGGTGACTTCCTCTTCCTTTTTTTCCACTTCTTGCCTGCATTTTTATTTGTTCTTCTTCCTTTTCCTTTTTGGTTTTCTCTTCCCAAGTTGAACTTGAAGTCCAACAAACATGTTAGTGTGATTCAAAGCAAACTAGTGGTTCATGGGTCCAAGTACAGTTGCAAAGAAAATGGTGAACTTTTCCTTATTTGATTTTAGAGTAAAATGGGTAAACCTGTTTAAGTGTACATTATTACTCGTCCGTAATCTTTATTTTGTATATAACTGATATAACATGCTTCATGAGGGCTTGCATTCCAATTTCAATTAACTGTCAACAATAAAAGTTTAAATCAACAAGTCCTACCGTAAACACCCATAGCAATGTATATTGCATTTTAACCTATGATTATTTATGATGTGGATACATTATGCATTCATATTGTCTTTCTTTGGACAGGCCATTGCTTGCTGTTTCTGTTTCATGCTGAGGCATTTCCTTGCTGGATGGTACAAATGAAAGCACAATACTGATTAAAAGTAAGATATGAATGAAAAGGATCACCTAAAAAAATATACTGATGAAAACAACCCGGGAGGCTGGATCTGTTGTATTAACATTTTTGTAGAAGAACTGTTTCTAGAGTCAGTAGAGGGAATACAGGTTCTGGTGGTAGAACGAATTCCTGTTTATTATTTGAAGATTTCATGTATATTTTTGTCTACTTAAAGAAATACCTCAAAAGTCAATTTTTCTCTGGAGGCCTTGAATGTCTACAATTCTTGTATGTCATCCTTTTAACACGTTTTTCATTGTGTAATTGAACTCAAGTTAACCGAAGGTAACTACTATTGAAATTATGCCACGGCTGCATCTTTATTTAGCAATCTCATACATTTTTATTAGAGTAACATGCCAATCTGACTTTCCAAAAATATACTGATAATCAAGTTAGTTTTTTTTTTTTAAAAATATATATATATATATATATATATTATCAAATAATTTTTTAAAGTTAAAATGATTGATCATCACCACAGTGAATTTTCCGAGGATTAATAACTATCACAATGTCATTCGGTGTAGATGAGCATGTTGAGAACTGCCTTGCTGATAATGATGAGAGCCATTCGTTTTTTTCAGTATTCATCATGTTTTGCGGTGGTGCTGTATTTTGGTCCAGGTAGACTCTGATAACTTTACATGGATATTATGTAACTCCGTACCGACAATAACGTTTTCGAACTTGACATTTGAAATGGTATTTTGATAATTTATGATTATGATAAGTTGGGTTTCAAAGCGTGGTGTTGGTGACACCTCGATTTGGAACTTGACGTGTGAGGTGGGACATGAATGATTTATTTGATAATGGAAATGTTTTCGAACAAGAAATGTTCTACAAGATGACTTCATGCCCACGTTATCAATGTAAAAAAAAATCCCAGATTTTTACTAAATAAAAAAAAATTCAAGTTACTAAATCGGGGTGTTATTGTGTTTTTATAACAGCTCGATTTTGTGAATGGCGATGATAACTCTTTTGCGACAAATCGAACAACGTTATTTGTTGTAAATAATTAATATTAATGGATACTTTGGAAAATAAATAAAATGAACCAAGCAAAGTGCGAGTACATAAATGTTAAAAAAAAAATTAGCCCTCATTTTTACTAATATTTTAATAAATAAATGAAATGTTTTTGGAAAACAAAATCGGGGTGTTACAAAGACAACCACTTGGTTGCTGAAATTATGGCTTGAAATGATGTTTTAAATATTGCATGATGCTGTTTGATGCTAAAATTGAGGATTGGAGTGAGTAAGGTATGTGGAACTGAGGCTATTTGCTCTCAGATCTGTCGTGGTAATCGATTAACAGGGTTTGTTAATCGATTTCTTTGACGCCTGCAAGATCAAATCAGTTGTGTAATTGTATATTAATGAACATATGCTTATGGTTAGACCTTAGGGGCATGACAGAAGGCTTGAAGGAATAGTTTGGGTCTAATAACTCTCAATGGTTAATGATTTTATATGATAGTGTATTAGGCATAGTTCACATTAATGTAAGACTGTAATAATGAAATGAATATAGGTTTAAACGCTGCTCTAAATATGCTGTGTATGTTGCATACTAGTGATAGTAAGGATAGATCAAGAATTGGAATAAATTGAATTGAGTAATTGTAACACTTTCCTTAATTCATATTAATATTACTTTATAGGAAAGTAATTAATTAGAAATATGTGGACTTCTCAAGGTTGGGAAAAATTGGAATATAAAAATTTCTTCTATGAAAGCCTTTGATAATCTTACAATTGCAATTGAGTTCGGTAGTGAAAATAATTTATTAAAAGTTGTCTGAAGTCACTCGAGATAACCTTGAGAAATTGAAACGACTTTTGAGACTTATTGATTTCTTGATAAATAGCTTCATTAGCAAAATAGAGTTATCTTGGAACTTAACTTCATCGATGCTTGTTTAATACCAAACTCGAATAATAAAATCATAATCAGCAGAAAATATAAACCAAATAATTACATTATATACATAAAGTATATAAAACATAAGATATGACACTTGTCCATAAAAATCAAGTACAACCAAGTCTACGAGTACCACATAAGTATTAAAGTGTGAAACCTAGGTTCACTCTCTGATGCATCCCTAAAAATATGTACTATATATATATATATATATATATATATTAAAATCATAAAATAGAGACGTCTCAAAGCTGATCAGTGGTCCTCTGCATCCCTCCATTTGGTCAAGTTTGGGAAAGAACTACACAAAGGGGTCCTTAATCCATACTATTTATACTCTGCTTGCACCTAAGGGTCATCCACCCCCATCGATCTTTATGCCAGCGAGATATTCAATCATCACCTAATAAGGGCAAGGAGGTTGTTGGAAACCAACAAGCGGGCTTAGCAATTACTAGAGGGGGGTGAATAGTAATATGAAGACAACAGTAACTAATTTTCGGATGTAATTAAGGAATAATTGATTTAGTACTGATTTTTCTGAAACAGGGCAAAAACACTCGAGTCTTCTGAAGAATACTCGAGTGAAATGGCAAGAACACTCGAGTCTTCTGAAGAACACTAGAGTGAATCGTGCAGAGGTGCAGAAAACAGTTTCAAAAAAATTGGCACTTTAAATCAATGAAAATAAAACCAGTCCAGAGCAGATAAATAACAGAGTAGTAAGCAATTAAGTAAAGTTATAACAACTTAAAAACAACTTAATTACTGCAGAATTACTACTCAAATTAAAAAGCCCCTTTTGAGAAAACTTAGGTTGGTTTTTGCTTGAAAGAAAAGAAAGCTATAAAAAGAGGACACCACCAATTTTATCCTGGTTCACTCTCTATATAGAGAGCTAGTCCAGTCCCCCTAAGCACCTTAGGAGTTTCTACTAATATCAAATTGTTAGAAATATTACAAAGGATTAATGAGATGCCTCACTCAACCTAACCCTTCCAAGAGTGTACCAAACTCTTGAATTTCTACCCCAATTTGATTTTGGTGATGAAGACTCCTTCTTCCTTAAGCTCCTTGAAACCTTCAAGAGCTCCACCAAGCTAAGAACCTCTTAGACTTTTGCTTGAGAACCTCTCAAGTCTTTATATGAACCTAAGACCCACTTAGGTACACTTGGTTTCCAACCAAGATTTTGAAACAAGGACTATGAATGTGTATGGAGAAATACAAACAATGATTTCTTCACAAATTAAGCACAATCTCTAACTCTTAAGACAAAGTAATAACAATGAATGAGAGGTTGAGTTAGAGAGAATTGTTCACTTGAGAGAGAATGAGTAAAGAGAATGTTTTTCACTTGTCTTGTCCTTGTGTACAAAGGCAATAGTATTCAGAGTATATGTAAGAGGGAATGAGAAAGAATAAACAAGTTAAAACCTCATTTTTGTCCTCTTCTAACGTTTAAAAAATATGCTGTCAGGACCAAAATACTCGAGTCTTTTTGGATCCACTCGAGTGTTTTGGTCAAACTCTGATAGTGATGCCTTTGTACTTGAACCAACGGCTATATCTCTGATTTTAAGCAAAACACTCGAGTCTTTTTCAGACCACTCGAGTATTTTGATCAGAGTTGGTAAAAATTAAGTTTTTCCAAATTTATTTTCAATTCTCTTCTCAAGTATTGATCTTATGTAATCCCAACCTTTTCAAGCATTTTTATTATTTATCCTAGGATGAGATTAACTCATAAACTACCCATTCTCAATCATAAAAATAAAAATAAAGATTACAATTAATACAAGATGAGAATGACCAGCTAATGGTGCACTTGATCTTCTTGACTTGATGAGGTTGAATTCTTCCTTTAAATCCATGATTTAATTATATTGTCATCATCAATACTATAACCACCTCATTGGAGACTTGATTCTACAATCTCCCCCTTTTTGATGATGACAAAATAATTAAACATTTCCAGCACTTTTGAGAGCTCCCCCTCTATTTAGGAACCTATAAACCTGTCAATCCAGAGAATTCCAAGCACAACATAATATCATAATAACCATAAACAAGTGCACAATATATTTTTGGTATCAGAGCGAGAGCATATATTATCAGAGTAAAAAAAATGTGCTTGCTCTTTCTCTTTCCTCTTTTCTCCCCCTTTTTGTCATAATCAAAAAGTATCATTTGGAAACGGTGGAGGAGAGAAGAAGCATACCAATAAAGAAACTCCCCCTAAATAGTAGCATAGGATAGTGAACATGACTATTGGAGCATAAAGTATGTGTAAACCAAAAACATGGAACTAAAAGAAACGGTGCATTAAATATCATGAAAAACATAACCATAGTTTGAAACCAACAACAAAGGTGAAAAGACTAACTCCCAAAACATAATGAAAAACAAGAAATCCATGAAAAACGAGACATAAAACATAAAAAGCTGAAAAACAGAGCAAAGTCATCCCAGTCCTCAGAACATGTCCGGTGCAGGAGGATCATCAGAAGGCGGTGGATAAAAGCGGCTGAAGGCAGACATCATCTCATCAAATCTAGCATTCATCTGAGACGAATGCTGATCCAAGCGCGAGTAGATCATAGATGACTACACTCCCATCTGTGTCTCAAGTCGGGCAAGACTATCCTGCTGCTCGTACACTTGATGCTCAAGTCTATCCAAACGATTGTCAAAATGATCAAGCCGAGCATCAAAGTGCATGCGATACTCCTGAAAAGCAGGATTGTTGAAGTCAATGTAATCGGCAGGATCATCATCATGAGCACCACCACCAGCAGCCTGATCAAACGCAGCCTGCTCCTGAGCCAGTTGCTCAGTGTCCAATCCCTGTTGTGCTGCTGCGTGTTCGGCTGCCCCCTGAGCTTCCAAAGCTCTCACCTCATCCTTCCAATAATACCGACCACCATGTAGCTGCATACCCATTTGTCTAAGCAAACCATCAGTGATAACATGGAGCTCCTCTGAGGATCAAAGAACTCCTGATCTAGTGGGATAGGCACATTGAAGTGCTGGAGGAGTTTACAGATATGCATGGGATAGGGAAATTTTTGGGAAGGTTTGGAACTTCCCGCCTTCACCATCCTAGCCAGAATGATAGTGGTCCAGTTAAGCAATTTGTCATTAAGAATAGCATCCATGATTCTGAGTTCGAATTGGATAGGCTTAGAATAATTCGGAGAGGTTTGGGGTACTAACTGGTGGGACACTATGTGGTGAAGGACGTGGTTTGGGGCGGTCATGATGACGGCTTTCTTTTCGTTCCCAGTGTACCTACGATCAGGACGAAGCAAACTTCTAAAAATTGCATCAGAGTCAGCAGTATACGAGTTCGTCCCTGATCGTGATAAACCGAAAACGACCTCTAAGTCTCTAGGGCGAATCTGAAAATGAACACCTTCAACACAGGATTCATACCTAGAATCAGCATATCTAATGTTTGCATAGAATTGTCTCACTAGCCTAATGTATACAGGGCCATGAAATTCTATGAATTGCATCAGTTTTTGGTCTTTAAGCTTTTGGAGAAAAAGAAAACCATTACCCTGCAGAAAGTTCTCCGAAGTCCAGCTTTGAATTCCAACCGTGTGAGACACAAACAATGCTTCCCTCCTAGCACACTCTTTCGGTGAGAAAAAGTCATCCTCCTCTGATGATGAAGAAGAAGAAGGTGAAGGAGTAGCAACCTTCTTTTGCTTCCTGGCACGCTTAGGAACTCGTGAGGATGAAGACATTTGCGATTTGAGAAGAAAAATTGAAGATTTTGGTGTTTTGGGGAGTTAGGGTTTGAAAAGGGGATTTCGGATTAGAGGGTGAAAATGTGTGATTTGAAGTGAAATAATGGTTAAAACGTGATGAGAAGATGAAATAGGGATGAAATGTAGCAATAATTTGTGCAGGAAGATGAATTTTGTAGAGAGAGAAGAGAGAAAAATCGAGTGAGAAGAAGAAGGTTCGTGAAAAATAAGGGAGAAGAACGCTGCTGCTGCATAAATGCTGCTCGAAATACTCGAGTGTTTTGAAAAACACTCGAGTGTTCTACGAAAAATAACTCGAGTCTTGTGGAAAGGACTCGAGTATTTTGCATAAGCCGAGAGCTTCAATTTTCAGGAACTGAAATTCACTCGAGTGGTCTGTGAACCACTCGAGTGTTTTGAGTTGTCTGAAACCATGCAAATTTGAAAACTCGAATCACTCGAGTAAATTTGAAAGGACTCGAGTGAATTTGAAAAGACTCGAGTGAATTCATCAGATATTCTCAAAAAAATTTTCTAATTAAAACTGATTTAAAAATGAATTAAAATACTCGAGTGATTTAGAAAATACTCGAGTGTTTTTATCAGAAAGTCAGTTTTGAACACATTTTGAACACTTTTGCACAAAACTAGCACAATTAAAACCAACACAAACTTGGAATCAAAATCACTCACAATTAAGATCATATATTTCACAATATCTCAAGGTTCAATCATCCATCAAGCATCAATACATATTTAATTAGACACACTTGGTGATTTTTCAATAAAAACAAATCAATTAGCTAATGCTTGACTCATCTAAAATTCCAAGTTCCCTTCTTATGTGATAGAAGGTATCTCTTGGCAATGGTTTTGTAAAAATATCGGCTAATTGACTTGATGTGCTAACAAATTCAATAGTGCAATCACCCTTTTGCACATGATCTCTAAGGAAATGATGTCTAATTTCAATATGCTTGGTCCTTGAATGAAAAACCGGATTCTTAGTTAAGTTTATGACACTCGTATTATCGCATTTAATAGGAACACTTTCTAATTTCAAACCAAAATCCGATAGTTGTTGTTTCATCCATAATAGTTGAGCACAACAACTTTCGGCGGCGATATATTCCGCTTCGGCGGTTGAAAGAGCAACACAAGCTTGCTTTTTAGAAAACCAAGACACTAGTGAACTTCCCAATAAATGGCAAGTTCCACTAGTGATTTTATGATCAAGCTTGCATCCCGCAAAATCGGAATCCGAGTAACCAACTAAACTAAGATTTGCATCACAAGGATACCATAAGCCGATATTTATTGTTCCTCTAAGATATTTAAATATATGCTTAACCGCGGATAGGTGTGATTCTTTAAGATTAGCTTGAAATCGAGCACACATGCATACACTAAACATAATATCCGGTCTAGATGCAGTGAGATATAGGAGACTACCTATCATGCCCCTATATTTACTAAAATCAACCGGGTTACCTGAGTCATCCTTGTCTAGGTAGCATGAGGTGCTCATTGGAGTGTAGGCTTCCTTGCATTTGTCCAATCCAAACTTTTCAAGGAGCTCTTTGCAATATTTTCCTTGATGCACAAAAATCCCCTCCTTGACTTGCTTGATTTGAAGTCCTAGGAAGAACTTGAGCTCTCCCATCATAGACATCTCAAATTCCTTTTTCATCAAATTAGAAAACTTTCTACAAAGAAACTCGTTAGTGACACCAAAGATAATATCATCAACATAAATTTGCACTAACAAGGTGTCTTATTTAGTTCTATAAATGAATAGGGTATTATCAACTTTTCCCCTTTGAAAGTCATTTACTAATAAAAAGGAACTTAATCGATCATACCAAGCTCTAGGAGCTTGTTTCAATACATAATGTGCCTTTTTCAATTTATAAGCATGATTTGGAAATTCATGACTTTCAAAACCGGGAGGTCGCTTAACATACACCTCTTCATTTATAAAACCATTCAAGAAAGAACTCTTAACATCCATTTGATAAAGGGTAAATTTCATAATTGATGCAAAAGCAAGCAAGATTCGGATTGCCTCAAGTCTTGCAACCGGAGCAAAGGTTTCATCATAATCGATACCTTCCTCTTGGTTGTACCCTTGAGCTACTAATCTCGCTTTGTTTCTTATAATTAATCCAGATTCATCAAGTTTATTTCTATACATCCATTTTGTGCCGATTATGGTATGATCATCGGGTTGAGGGACTAAGTCCCACACATGATTTCTAGTAAATTGATTTTGTTCTTCTTGCATGGCCATAACCCAATGTTCATCCTTAATCGTCGTTTTAATGGAATCCGGTTCAATTTGAGAAACAAAAGAGACAAAATGACAAATATTAAGAATAGTCCTACGAGTTAATACTCCCTTTGAGATGTCTCCTATGACATTGTCAATAGGATGAGCTTTTACCATTTTCCAAGCCGGAGCAAGTTCTTCTTTGACTTCTCCTTCATCTTTTAATTTCTCCTTCTCTTTTTCTTCTTTTGAAAACTCAAATCCTTCATCACCAACATCACTCAAAACACTATCTTCTTTCGAAGACTCATTAAAAACAACATGAATAGATTCTTCAATAGTCATAGTTCTTTTGTTAAAAACTCTATATGCTTTGCTATGTGAAGAATAGCCCAAAAATATTCCCTCATCGGATTTGGAGTCAAATTTTCCAAGATGATCTTTTCCATTGTTTAAAATATATACTTTGCATCCAAAAACATGAAAGTGGGATATATTTGGTTTTCTTCCTTTGTAAAGCTCATAGGGGGTTTTCTTGAGCATGGGCCTAATTAAAATTCTATTCATGACATAGCAAGCCGTATTAACGGCATCGACCCAAAAATAATGAGGTACTTGAGAATCATTTAGCATGGTTCTTGCAAGTTCCTCTAGCACCCTATTTTTCCGCTCTACCACTCCATTTTGTTCCGGAGTTCTTGGTGCGGAGTATTGATGCTCAATACCAAGTTTATCACAAAATCTATCAAATTTGTAGTTTTCAAATTCACCACCATGGTCGGTTCTAATAATAATCACTTTTCGGTTTACTTGGTTTTGCACAAGTTTAACATGACGTTTGAAAGATTTGTAGGTCTCACTCTTTGCACTTAAAAATAATGTCCATGTAAATCTAGAAAAGTCATCAACAATTACCAAGCCATAATAGTGCCACCAGAGCTTTTTACTTGAGAAGGTCCAAACAAGTCCATATGAAGCATTTCTAATGGTCTTGTTGTGGACACATCATTTTTAGATCCAACGTGATTTTTGGTTTGTTTGCACTTCTTACAAGGGGTGCAATCACCTTCAATTTTAAAATTTAGCTTTGGTAATCCAACTACTAAGTCTTTGGATTGTAGTTTCTTTAATTGATTTACATTAATGTGAGCGGTCCTACGATGCCATAACCAAGTGCCACTCTCTTTGCTAACTAAACAAGTAGAAACCAAAGAGGTAATATTGTTCAATTCAACCAAGTAAGTATTATTAGACCTTTTACCAACAAATTTGATAAATTCATCTTTGTCACTTTTTATGAGACATTGAGTAGAGGTAAATAATACATGGTTACCAATATCACATAATTGACTAATGCTCAAAAGATTGTGTTCTAATCCTTGAACATAAAGTACATTATCAATAACCAAGTTGGAAGAATTACCGACTTTACCAATACCAAGAATTTTGCCTTTGTTGTTGTCTCCATAAGTGACATAACCACCTTCTTGAGGAGTGAGCTCTATGAAATTCCGCTTATCTCCCGTCATGTGCCTTGAACATCCACTACCAAGATACCAAAGTTTCTTTTCGGTTCTAAGGCACACCTACAAGACAAAATTATTTGCTCATTTTGGGTACCCAAATTATGTTGGGTCCCTTTGGGTTAGCATTGGGTGTTGCTCCCTTCTCAATCCAAACATAAGTGCCCTTTTGAATTTAAAAGTTCTTTATGTGACACCTATTGTTTGTATGTCCAAACTTTCCACAATAAAAGCAAGTTGGTTTCTTTGTAAAATCAACTTTAGAAAATGAACCAACCACTTTATTGTTCTTTTTCTTGTGGACATAACCTAAACCGGTTTTGTTTGAATTGTTTCTTTGTGAACTAAGTAACCAATCTAGGTTCCTATCACTATTGGAGAGTGTGTTGAGTTTGTTTTTCAAATCATTAACTTCCTTTTCAAGTTCACAACACTTCTCACAATGTGTGATAGTTTCCTTAGGATTTGCTCATTCACATACATGACTAGAGTTAACAAGTTCTAAGGATGCATTTTGGAGTTTCAAGTCATTTATATATTTTTCCAATTCATTGATCTCTTTTTGATACTCCAAGATTTTCTTTCCTTTTTCCTTGTTGACTTTAGCAAGTTTTTCAAATTGAGTTAACATTTCGTTATATTCATTAAGCAAATCATCATAAGGAATAGTGAAAAAGGAAGAGTTAGAATTTTGAGATGATACCTCATCCTCACTTTCACCATTGTCATTTGAGGCTTCATTGTTGCTCCTAGCCATGAGACAAAGATTAGCAACTTCGTCATCCGAGCTACTTGATGAGGATTTTGCATCCTTCTCCGGTGCATCCCAAACAATGTAAGCTCTCTTGCCTTTGCCCTCTTGGGTCTTCTTTTCACTCTTCCTCAAGTATGTGGGACATTCCATTTTGATATGTCCAATGCCTCCACATTCATGGCATTTTACTCCTTCACTTGAGCTCTTGTTCCTTGATTTGTAATCCTTGGGTCTTTTATCTCTTGATGATGAACCACCCTTTTTGCCCTTGAGGAATTTGTTGAATCTTTTTGCAAATAATCCAATTTCCTCATCATTGAGTGCAAGATCGGAGTTCTCACTTGTAGAGTCATATTCAACCTCTTTTGAGATTTTGGTAGAGGCCTTGAGAGAGATGCTCTTCTTCTTCTTATCCAACTCCTCATGTGTGCTAAGTCTTGATAGCTCTATCTCATGTTCTTTGAGCTTCCCAAACAAGGTGGCCAAGTCCATAGTGTTCAAATCCTTAGACTCCTTGATGGCGGTCACCTTTGGTTGCCATTTTCTATCAAGACATCTCAAAACTTTGTGAGTAGTTTCACCATCACGAAATTGTTTTCCTAGAGAAATCAAGTGACTAATGATATGTGAAAATCTCTTTTGTAAGTCATCAATGGATTCATTAGGGAACATGTGAAATAATTCATATTCATGAGTCAAAGAATTTAATCTTGCATTTCTTACTTCACTTGTTCCTTCATGAGTGACTTCCAAAGTTTCCCACATTTCTTTAGCCGACTTGCATTGAGAAACTCGATAAAATTCATCATGGGACAAGGCGGAGAAGATGATGTTTTTAGCTTTCAAATCAAAAGATACTTTCTTTTTATCATCATCACACCAACTTGTCCTAGGAATTTCAACGACTTCTCCATTTATCATGTGTCTAGGAATATATGGACCATCTTCTATTGCATCCCAAATTTCGGTATCTATTGCTTCAATAAAAACTCTCATCCGGACCTTCCAATAAGCATACCCTTCACCATTGAAGAATGGAGGGCGGTTTATTGAAGAGGATCCTTCTTGGTGATTGCTAGAGCCCATAGTTTCCAAAGGATCTTTTCGAAAAATCTTTTACGCTCGATCTTTCGACCGAGCTCTGATACCACTTGTTGGAAACCAACAAGCGGGCTTAGCAATTACTAGAGGGAGGGTGAATAGTAATATGAAGACAACAGTGACTAATTTTCGGATGTAATTAAGGAATAATTGATTTAGTACTGATTTTTCTGAAACAGGGCAAAAACACTCGAGTCTTCTGAAGAATACTCGAGTGAAATGGCAAGAACACTCGAGTCTTCTGAAGAACACTCGAGTGAATCGTGCAGAGGTGCAGAAAACAATTTCAGAAAAATTGGCACTTTAAATCAATGAAAATAAAACCAGTCCAGAGCAGATAAATAACAGAGTAGTAAGCAATTAAGTAAAGCTATAACAACTGAAAAACAACTTAATTACTGCGGAATTACTACTCAAATTAAAAAGCCCCTTTTGAGAAAACTTAGGTTGGTTTTTGCTTGAAAGAAAAGAAAGCTATAAAAAGAGGACACCACCAATTTTATCCTGGTTCACTCTCTATATATAGAGCTAGTCCAGTCCCCCTAAGCACCTTAGGAGTTTCTACTAATATCAAATTGTTAGAAATATTACAAAGGATTAATGAGATGCCTCACTAAACCTAACCCTTCCAAGAGTGTACCAAATCTTGAATTTCTACCCCAATTTGATTTTGGTGATGAAGACTCCTTCTTCCTTAAGCTCCTTGAAACCTTCAAGAACTCCACCAAGCTAAGAACCTCTTAGACTTTTGCTTGAGAACCTCTCAAGTCTTTATATGAACCTAAGACCCACTTAGGTACACTTGGTTTCCAACCAAGATTTTGAAACAAGGACTATGAATGTGTATGGAGAAATACAAACAATGATTTCTTCACAAATTAAGCACAATCTCTAACTCTTAAGACAAAGTAATAACAGTGAATGAGAGGTTGAGTTAGAGAGAATTGTTCACTTGAGAGAGAATGAGCAAAGAGAATGTTTTTCACTTGTCTTGTCCTTGTGTATAAAGGCAATAGTGTTCAGAGTATATGTAAGAGGGAATGAGAAAGAATAAACAAGTTAAAACTTCATTTTTGTCCTCTTCTAATGTTTAAAAAATATGCTGTCAGGACCAAAATACTCGAGTCTTTTTGGATCCACTCGAGTGTTTTGGTCAAACTCTGATAGTGATGCCTTTGTACTTGAACCAACGGCTATATCTCTGATTTTAAGCAAAACACTCGAGTCTTTTTCAGACCACTCGAGTATTTTGATCAGAGTTGGTAAAAATTAAGTTTTTCCAAATTTATTTTTAATTCTCTTCTCAAGTATTGATCTTATGTAATCCCAACCTTTTCAAGCATTTTTATTATTTATCCTAGGATGAGATTAACTCCTAAACTACCCAATCTCAATCATAAAAATAAAAATAAAGATTACAATTAATACAAGATGAGAATGACTAGCTAATGGTGCACTTGATCTTCTTCTTGACTTGATGAGCTTAAATTCTTCCTTTAAATCCATGATTTAATTATATTGTCATCATCAAAACTATAACCACCTAATTGGAGACTTGATTCTACAGAGGTAAGCTATACACATTCGCATAATCAAATGAGAATAAATAACTTAACATCCACAACTAAACAGTTCTGCAAATAGAAGTGCATATACATATGAGCACGCCTTTAATTATAATCATTCTTTTCTGATGCAAGTGGCATGATGCATGCTTTGTATCTTACAACCTGAGGCCTCTAATACTAATCAATCTCGGATGTCCATCCAATACACCATGTACTCCCAAAGCACAATAATACGTTCCCAGAACGTATGACGAATGTAACATCCCAAATTTTAATCCCAAGTATAATTAGAATAATAGCGAGATTGGAATAATAGTAATAATAATAACAAGGTTAAATGAATGTTGAAAAGGGATATTTTAGCATTAGAAACGTATAATAATAGAAAATTAAGAATAAAGTAATTAAATAATTTAATATGATATTTTCAAGATTTGAGTGTCGTAATAAAATTTTGATTTCATCATTATAATTGAAATATGTTTTCTAGTCAAAATAAGTGTAAATTTGTTATCATTCTTTTTCAAAAATAAAAGAGTACTTTTATTTAGTTTAATTAATATTTTTACAGGGAGCTCAACTGACAAGCCTTAGAGGTATTTTCATAAATTGTTTCTTTGAGAAGATATTTTGTAACACCCTATAATTATTACCCTTAAACTTCCCATTATTAAAATGTGAACTTAAAAATTTCTTTTTAATTTAATAAAATCACCCGTCAAATGGACGAAGTTTCGTTTGTTTTTCGGACTATTCCAAAATTTAACCTGTGAAAAACATTATCAAATAAACATCCAGCAGCCAGCAGGGCTTAACTTCATATATTTGTAAATCATAGCAAGGCCCAATGGGCTCCAAGAATATAATAGTGCATCAAGTATCCAGAGTATCAGCGGAAAGACAGAGTTTAAGTATCATAAATCAAAACATATAAACTTTATCAAAACAAAACACCCTAAGCCTCAATCCAAAATATATACAATAAATCCACATCAAAAGAATATATGAGGCTTAGGTCCATAGTATGCTAAACCCCCCATAACAACCCTACTCTCCTTGTGAGGGAGAGTAATCCTGCTCGGCCGGACCTGGTGCATGCTCCAGCTCAGTACCTGAAAAATGGTAAGGAGGTGAGCATTACACAATAAAATAGGGAATCAGTTTCTATTACGATATAATGAACTACCAATCCAAACATAGGTAATCATTTATTTCACACATTCAACTATATCATGCCCAATTAAATCAATTACATTCGCATTAATAACAAATCATTCTTTTCATCATGCAACACTCTTTTACTTCATGTATTTTTCCACTTCATCCACAAATTTATCTTTTCTATTCTCATGACTTCATAGTTCCTTTCTCATTTCATATCCATTATTGTTTTCCTTCAATATAGAGAATTATTCACGTGGATCCATCATTGCATGCAGTCCCACAATCCGGACAACGTCTTACAGCTGCGCACCATATGCATCTTACGCGATCTATGCGTGCAGTCCCACAACCCGGACAACGTCTTACAAGATCTGGATCGCACTAGTCTATGCGTACAGTCCCACAACCCGGACAACGTCTTACAAGACATCAAATAAAATGAGTCGATGCGTGTAGTCCCACAACCCGGACAACGCCTTACATGACAACCAATCAAACCAGTCGATGTGTGCAGTCCCACAACCTGGACAACGTCTTACACGACTTCAAATCAAACCAGTCGATGCGTGCAGTCCCACAACCCGGACAACGTCTTACACGACTTAAATCACACCAGTCTATGTGTGCAGTCCCACAACCCAGACAACGTCTTACAAGACATGGCTCCTTTACTTAATTTGCCCTTAGTCTTTTGAAACTGTATCATAATATTTTCATTTTTGCAATTAATGTCATGAAACCAATATTTGCTTTATCCCAATTATAAGACTAAATTTCAGCATAATTAGAGCAATACCAAATCACACAATCAAATATCAATCACCATATTCTAACACAAAATACATCTTTATGCCATTCCAACATATTATATATCCTAGGGTTTTTGACTTATGCCTAACATATAACTCTTAGTACCCACTATAAGCATAATAGTATCTACCCCTCTATAATATGGTAACACACACCCCCTTACCTCAATCCAATAGAAATGGGAGAAAACTTCCAAGCCCTAGCTCCTAGTTCCCTTAGTCAAAAGCTCCAAGGATTAAGTGGGAGGAGAGAGATTCTTAGCTTCCATGAGTTAATAAAACACAAATGAGCCATGAATTTGTGAAACCCATAACATGAAATTTGAAATCTCCATGAGAGTGAGGAGAGAGAAATTCGTGTGAGCTTAGAGGAAGAGAGAGAGTTGAAACTTACCAATAGAAAGGGATGATGGTTGATAATGGTTGTTGAGCTTGAGGAAGAGGAAAAATGTAACACCCTATAATTAATTACCCTTAATTCCCCTTATATTAAAAATACGGACTTAAAAATTCCTTTTTATTTAATGAAAATCAACCGTCAAACGGACGGAGTTTCGTTTGAAATTCGGACTTTTCCAAAATGTCGACCTGATTAACACATTTATATAATGTCAACAGTAGCCAACAGGGCTCAAATCATATATATATATATATATATATATATATATCATATAGTTGCCCCATGGGCTCAGAGGTAAAACATCATTATCAGTGTGTCAGAGTGCCAGCAAAAATGCTAAGTATGTAAATCAAGAAGCCATAACAACAACTATGCCCAAAAATGAATCATAAACCATGCCCCAAATGAAACTATCCTAATCCTCACTCAAAAATCATATACAAAACATATACATCAAAATAATATGGAGGCTTAGGTCCATATAATGCATTTAAATCCCATAACCCTACTCTCCCTGTGAGGGAGAGTAATCCTCCTCGGCCAGTCTCGGTGTATACTCCGACTCAGTACCTGAAAATGGTAAGGAGGTGAGTATTACACAATAAAATAGGGAAGCAGTTTCTATCATGCTATACTGAACCACCAAGCCAAACACATATAATCATATAGTTCATATAAACCAATTAAGCATTCCCAAACAAAATCAATTATTTTAATTTCCATAATAGAATTAGTTCTTTCATAGTTTTAAATTTCATTATATCATACATTTGCCAACATATACAAATTGACACCTTTCTCAATCTCATATGTTTCACATTTCAATTCTTTCTTTGCACCATTCGCTAATCATTTATCACATGTATTTTTCACTTAATTCACACATATGCCTTTTTCATCAATTCTCTTGATTTCCATAAGTTCTTTCCTCTTTACATATATCTTGAGTTTCTCATAACATTTGGAAGTTTATTCACGTGGATCCATCATTGCGTACAGTCCCACAACCCGAACAACGTCTTACAGCTGCGCACTATGGCGTCTTACGCGATCTATGCGTACAGTCCCACAACCCGGACAACGTCTTACAAGACATCAAGTCAAATCAGTCGATGCGTACAGTCCCACAACCCGGACAACGCCTTACACGACTTGATTCACAACAGTCTAAGCGTACAGTCCCACAACCCGGACAACATCTTACAAGACTGGCTTCTTTAAATCAATTTACCTTTAGCCCTTTTATTTTAAAGTGCACCACCATATTTTAGAGTCTTGCATTCAATGTCATAGAACCATTATTTACTTTATCCAATTATATCACTAACCTTCCATACAATTAGAATAATACATTATCACACACATCAATTAACAACGTCACATTTTAGCACAAAATATCAAAATATCATATTTCAACACTTTATACAATATTATCTATCTTAGGGTTTTTATTCTAAATCTAGCACATATCTCTTAGCAACCCACTATAAACATAATACAACCTACCCTCTAGAATACGGTAACACAAACCTCCTTACCTCAAGTTCTTAGAGATAGAGAGATTTATACTTGTCCAACACTTGAGTTTTGGCCACAACTCAAAAGAAGAGGAAGGAACCTAACACCAATAGAATAATAACACAATTTGTTAAGCTTTGCTCATAAGCTTGAAGAAATCCATGAAACCAAATTAGAGTTCCCTAGGTGGAAGATTGAAACTCCATGGAAGTAAGAGGGAGAGAGGGATTCGAATTTTTAAGGGAGAGAAAGAGGAAAAACTCAACCAAAAATCACTTACTTGGAGCAACAAAGAAGAACTTGATGATGGATTTGATGAGTTTCACTTGAAGCTTGATTGATTAGAGTGAATAAATTTTGTACCCTAGGAGAGAGGAAGGACACGAATTTAGAGAGAGGGAGGGAGAGTTTGTTGGCTATTTCCTTGCTTGTTCTTGAATGGATATGGAGGGTGAGTTGATGTGGTGGCTTGATTTTGGATGCTTGGTGGTTGGTGGTGATTTGGTGTCCATGGGTGTAAGAGGGAGGATGGGAAGAGGATGATGGAAGAAGAAGATAATGAGTGAGTGATGTGTTTTCTTTTTGTTTAAGAGGTCCCTTGCCATAGAGAAGAAGATCTAAGGGTGGAGATTGGCCAACTTGGTGCCCAAGTTGAAATCTGGTGGCTGAAAATGCACCAGATCTATCGCGCGCGCCCGGGCGCAGCATTGGCGCGCCGGAGCGCGAGTCACGCACCAAACTGGTGCTGCTGGACGAGCTGGTGCGCGCGCTGGTGCTGCTGATGCGGTCTGATGCGCCATTTCCAAGTCTGGTGCGCACAGGGCGCGCCTGGGCGCATGGGAGGGCGCGCCTGGGCAGAAATCTCCCTGAGTTGGTGCATCAGTTGCACCCTGGTGCGCCTGGGCGTGCACCGGTGCGCCTGGGCGTGCACCAGAAATTTCAAACTTCGATTCGCCGTAACTTTTTCGTTAACGATCGGATCGGGCCCAAATTTTTAGACAAGCTTCTTAATCCCTTAAACTTCATATCCAACGGTGGAATTTAATTTCTTAGAATCCTATAATAAATTCCTAATTTTCTCGTTCCGACTGATTTCTAACATTTAAAACGCCGATTTAACCTCCGATTCCGCTTAGATAATTTTGCCCCTCGCTACCTATGCCTCCTACATAACCCCTAGTACTTATAACTACTACTCACCTATCACCCAAAATTCTTTAAGCAATTAATCCAGTTATTTCTTGGGTTTTTAAGCAATAATTTCACTTAAAATAAAACTTAGGATGTTACAATCCTCTCCCACTTTCCCGAATTTCGTCCTCGAAATTCAGTTGTCGTCAAACAAGTGTGGATGAGATTGTCTGATCTTGCTTTCCAACTCCTAAGTAGCTTCCTCCACATTGTTCCTGCTCCATATAACCTTTACCAAGCTAATCTCCTTGCCTCTTAACTGTCTCACTTGCCTAACTTCCATCCTTACAGGCAGCATCTCATATGTCAAATTCTCCTTCAAAGGCAAATCATCCAATGTGACCACATGAGTAGGATCACGAATGTATTTCCTTAGATGTGAAACATGGAATACATCGTGAAGCCTAGCTAAGTGAGGGGGCATGGCAATCCTGTAAGCTACCGGGCCAACCCTCTCCAAAATCTCATAAGGTCCAACAAACTGAGGAATTAGTTTCTTGGACTTAATTGCCCTACCAATCCCTGTCACCGGAGACACTCTTAGAAACACATGATCCCCAACATCAAATTCCAAAGGTCTCCTTCGCCTATCAACATAATTCTTCTGGCAATCCTGGGAAGTTTTCATTTTGTTCTTGATCATCGTGATCTTCTCAGTTGTTTCTTTCACAATATCAGGACCTGTCAACAGATTCTCACCTATCTGGAACCAACACAGAGGCGTCCTACACTTTCTGCCATAGAGAGCCTCAAATGGTGCCATACCAATACTGGAGTGGAAGCTGTTATTGTAAGTAAACTCCATCAACGGTGGTAACTGCTCCCAACTACCAGCCTGCTCCAGAACACATGCTCTCAACAAATCCTCCAGTGTCTGGATAGTACGCTCAGATTGTCCATACGTTTTTGGATGATAAGCCGTACTAAATTTTAGCTTAGTACCCAATGCCTGCTGAAGACTCTGCCAAAATCTAGACAGAAATCTCGGATCACGATCGGATACAATACTAGTAGGAACACCATGCAGCTTTACTATGTCTCTGATATACAACTGAGTCAACTTCTCCAGAGTGTACTTCTTGTGAATCGGAATAAAATGAGCACACTTTGTGAGACGATCCACAACCACCCAAACTGCATCACATCCTGCAGCAGTCCTAGGTAGACCCGTCACAAAGTCCATAGCTATACTATCCCACTTCCACTCCGGGATATCAAGTGATCGCAACGGACCACCAGGCTTTTGATGCTCAATCTTAACTTTCTGACAAGTTAGACAATGAGATACATGATCTTCTACATCGGTTTTCAACTTTGGCCACCAATAAATCTTCTTCAAATCTTGGTACATCTTCGTTGCACCGGGATGGAAATTCATTTTGGTTCGATGTGCTTCCCATAGGATATCCCTTCTAACTTCGAAGTCCATATGAACACATATCCGGCCCCTAAACCGGATAATGCCATCAGAACCCTTAACAAAGTTGGGCTCTTCATTGTCCGATGCCCCTTCCAACAACTTTTGTAGTTCTGCATCATCCGCTTGCCTTTCTCTAATAAGGCCAATCAAGTCATTGGTAACCTGCAACATTTCTAGAACAATGCTCTTCTCTTTCACTTGCATGTTCTAGTTGAGGTCACTGAACTCTGGGATTAATTGCATCTCCTTCACCATCAAATTGCTGACATGCAAAGTCTTGCGACTTAGTGCATCAGCCACTACATTGGCCTTGCCCGGATGATACTGAAGATTGAAATCATAGTCCTTCAGAAACTCCATCCACCTCCTCTGCCTCATATTCAACTCTTTCTGATTGAAGAGATAGCGAAGGCTTTTATGATCGCTAAAGACTTCAAACTTTGAACCATATAGATAGTGCCTCCAGATTTTCAAAGCAAAGACTACTACCGCCAACTCAAGATCATGAGTGGGATAGTTTTGCTCATGCTACCTCAATTGCCTGGATGCATAGGCTATGACTTGTCCTTGCTGCATCATCACACAACCCAACCCTTGTTTTGAAGCATCACAATACACTACAAAAGATTGAGTCAGATCCGGCAAAATCAACACCGGGGAACTAGTCAATCGCCTCTTCAACTCCTGGAAACTATCTTCACATTCCGGGGACCATTCAAACGGAACACCTTTCCGCGTAAGAGTAGTCAAAGGAAGGGCTAGTTTAGAAATCCCTTCAATGAACCTCCTATAATACCCAGCCATACCAAGGAAACTTCTGATCTCAGTAATGGATTTGGGTCTCTCCCACTTAAGCACTGCCTCCACCTTAGAAGGGTCAACAACAACCCCCTTCTTAGAAATTACATGCCCTAGAAAATGCACCTCATTCAACCAGAAACTACATTTAGCAAACTTTGCATAAAGATGCTTATCTTTGAGAACTTGGAGCACCGTTCTCAAATGATCTTCATGCTCTTTCGGGCTCTTGGAATAAATGAGAATGTCATCAATGAATACAATGACGAAGGAGTCTAAGTACGGCCTGAAGATCCTGTTCATATAACCCATGAAAATGGCAGGAGCATTCGTGAGACCGAATGGCATCACCACATATTCGAAATGCCCATACCGAGATCTAAAAGCAGTTTTGGGAATGTCCTCCTCTCGGATACGGATTTGATGGTATCCAGATCGGAGGTCAATTTTTGAGAAAACTGCAGCTCCTCTAAGCTGATCCAACAAATCATCAATGCGTGGGAGCAGATACTTATTCTTTACTGTCACTGCATTCAACTGCCGGTAATCAGTGCACATACGAACACTTCCATCCTTCTTTTTAACAAAGAGGATAGGAGCTCCCCACGGGGAAACACTTGGCCTTATGAACACCTTAGCCAAAAGCTCCTCCAACTGCTTCTTCAACTCTTCCAACTCTGGAGGGGCCATTCTGTAAGGCGCTTTAGATATCGGGCCGGCACCAGGCATAAGATCAATGCCAAATTCTACTTCTCTGGCTGGAGGCAATCCGGGAATTTCAGCAGGAAAAACACCTTGAAACTCACAAACCACTAGGATTCTACTGATATTTGATTCTTCCTCATCATCCATAGTTGACACCGAGACTTGACAGAAGATTACTGACTTCTGACTACAATCAAGAAGGACACGGTTCTGGGACATCCAGTCCATGCCTAGAATGATATCCAGCTTGGTTAAGGGCAAACATATTAAATTCACTTTGAATTCCCGCTCCAATACTCGGAGTGGGCAATCCAAACACATCAAGGACGTAACCACAACTAAATTAGTAGGGGTAGACACAGACAACTTGAAAGGCATCTCAACCATAGATAGTTTTAATCTTTTCATGCAATTGACAGAAATAAAAGAGTGCGTAGCTCCACAATCAAAGAGAATACCACATGCAATATCATTTATATGGCTAATACCTCGAATCAGCTCGTCAGCCTCAGTCACCTCTTCTCCATCAAGAGTGTACACCTTCCCCTTCTGAAGTGGACGACCATCACCAACCCTCTGCGCCCTTGTTACATTGGCTTCTTTCTTGACCGCATTCTTCTTGCAATTAGAAACAATATGGCCTGGCTACCCACACTTAAAGCATGTGACATTGGGCTGGTTCTGACTCACACTCCAGCACACACCCCGATGATGCTTGCCACACTGAGGACAAGGTGGAATAGGACCAGAAGAACCCCCTATAGGGCCTGTTCTAGGCTGTGGATAGGGGCCTGGTCGCTGCACCGCACCCTTGCCCCTTATGGGACCACCACTTCTCTGCATAGATCTGCTTTTGTCTTCTGCCATCTTTCTTTTAAGCCCCTTCTCATAATAAGTGCTTGCCATGTTGACCAAGCGGGCCAAGTTGTCAATATTGTGATACTCGCATGAAAGGCGAATATCAGTCCTGAGTCCAGACTCAAACTTGACGCATTTGCCGCTCTCACTGGCATCCCGATAGTCAGAGAATCGGATAAGATCTTCAAATCTAGTTGCATAGTCCCCAACTGACATGGAGCCTTGAGTCAGTTGGAGAAAGGCAATCTCCTTCTCCCTCCTCACGTCTCCAGGGAAATACTTCCCTAAAAAGAGATCCTTGAATACCTCCCAAGAAACAACCGGATTAGCTGCCACCAATCCCCTCCTTTGTTGATCCCACCAATGCTCAGCCTCATTGGTTAGCATGAATTCCGCCAGTCGAACATGCTGCTCCATGGGTGGTTGAATAGAGCGGAGGATCTTCTCGATTTCCTGTATCCATCTCTGTGCTCCATCAGGGTCATTTCCACCTTCAAAACGAGGTGGATCATTCTTTCGGAACCTAGCCATCCAGTCAACCTCAACTGGAGCTGGTTGCAGAGCTGCTGCTGCGGCAACTGCCATCTGTTCTCCCTGCTACTGCTGCATCTGTGACAGATGCTCCAGAATGGCTGCAAGCCCATCATTAGCAGCCCTTCTTCCAGCCATACTGCTTAGCCAAAGAGAACAGACCAGTGAGACTTAACTACTAAATGTATACCTAGTAATATAATTATACTACTAAATTCCTAAACTACTACTGTGAGCATCAATTACTTGCTAGGTGAGTAATCATGTGGAGTTTGCATAACTCCAAGGCCGAGGAGAAACTGCTCTGATACCATAAATGTAACACCTATAATTAATTACCCTTAATTCCCCTTATATTAAAAATACGGACTTAAAAATTCCTTTTTATTTAATGAAAATCAACTGTCAAACGGATGGAGTTTCGTTTGAAATTCGGACTTTTCCAAAATGTCAACCTGATTAACACATTTATATAATGTCAACAGTAGCCAGCAGGGCTCAAATCATATATATATATATATATATATATGCATCATATAGTTGCCCCATGGGCTCAGAGGTAAAACATCATTATCAGTGTGTCAGAGTGCCAGCAAAAATGCTAAGTATGTAAATCAAGAAGCCATAACAACAACTATGCCCAAAAATGAATCATAAACCATGCCCCAAATGAAACTATCCTAAGCCTCACTCAAAAAGCATATACAACACATATACATCAAAATAATATGGAGGCTTAGGTCCATATAATGCATTTAAATCCCATAACCCTACTCTCCCTGTGAGGGAGAGTAATCCTGCTCGGCCAGTCCCGGTGTATACTCCGACTCAGTACCTGAAAAATGGTAAGGAGGTGAGTATTACACAATAAAATAGGGAAGCAGTTTCTATCATGCTATACTGAACCACCAAGCCAAACACATATAATCATATAGTGCATATAAACCAATTAAGCATTCCCAAACAAAATCAATTATTTTAATTTCCATAATAGAATTAGTTCTTTCATAGTTTTAAATTTCATTATTTCATACATTTGCCAACATGTACAAATTAACACCTTTCTCAATCTCATATGTTTCACATTTCAATTCTTTCTTTGCACCATTCGCTAATCATTTATCACATGTATTTTTCACTTAATTCACACATATGCCTTTTTCATCAATTCTCTTGATTTCCATCAGTTCTTTCCTCTTTACATATATCTTGAGTTTCTCATAACATTTGGAAGTTTATTCACGTGGATCCATCATTGCGTACAGTCCTACAACCCGGACAACGTCTTACAGCTGCGCACTATGGCGTCTTACGCGATCTATGCGTACAGTCCCACAACCCGGACAACGTCTTACAAGATCTGGATCGCACAAGTCTATGCGTACAGTCCCACAACGCAGACAACGTCTTACAAGATATCAAGTCAAATCAGTCGATGCATACAGTCCCACAACCCGGACAACGTCTTACACGACCTCAAACCGAACCAGTCGATGCGTATGTAAGAACTACAATCGGTGGGTGAAATAACTAGGAGACACTAGGAGAACACCTAGAAGGGGGGGTTGAATAGGTGTTAGAGAAACCTTGAAAGATTTTCGAAAGAAACAAATCGAAATGATTAAAACAAAAAAGATTTTTACAAAAATGTATTGATTAATCGATTAACTTCAGTATTAATCGATTAATGCCGAAGCTTACTTTCAAACTAATCGATTAACTAAGGTACTAATCGATTAATGCCGAAAACAACTTAAAAATTAATCGATTAACAATCAACTTAATCGATTAATCTGAACAGTATCTGAAAAATCACTTTTCAATCAAATACGAAAATCAATCAATTAACACATAAGATCAGAGATAAAGCGGAATTGATTAACACCAATATTATTATTGATCACCTAGGTTATGAAAATGATTTTCCCCAAATCAATTTGCACAATTAAGATTCAATTCAATCAATTATAAAAAATCAATCTTTTCTAGGTTTTCAACCAAGAACAATATTGAAATGACTTGAATGTAAAGAGTTAAGAGTTTAGAGATACTGCACAATGATTTATCCTGGTTCACTTTCATCCACTTGAAAGCTACATCCAGTCCCCTCTTCAACCAAGAGAGATTCTTCACTATGAGGAATTAGAGCTCTCAAATTACAAGTAAATGCCTCTCAAGACTCCCTTCTTGATAGCCTACAAGAGATACCACACCCTTGCCTTGAAATCCTATTGACCCTCTAATCTAACCTCTTCCCTTGCTTGTTGATATCCCCACAACAAGTCTTCCACTTCCTTGATGATGCCTCACACCAAGACTTCCACTTTGCTTGTTAACACAACAAGACTTCCAAGATAACTTTGCTTGATGAACAACCACCAAGTCTTCCTTTGTTGTAGATAGCTTGCCTTCTTTGCAATGATTACAACTCAAATGAAAAACAAAATAACAATCCTATGAACCTCTTTCAATAGCTATGAAAATATCAACATAAGAGATTCAAAGATTCTTGATCAAAGAATGTAAAAGTTGAAAGCTTTGATCTATGAAAGTGAGAGAGAATAGTGTTGCTTGATCTTAGTAAAAATGTGTATGAAAATGATTCTTGATTATCACAATGATTAGGAAAAGGTTTATATAGACTACCCAAAAGTTAGAAAACAATAGAAAATTTATTTTGCCTTGAAAAGCTTATTTTAAAAACTGATTCTGCACGTGTTAATCGATTAACACATGACTTAATCGATTAACCACTGTAACATGTATGTTAATCGATTAACCCTAACACATTAATCGATTAGTCACTGCTAAATTCAATTAAAAACTTGTTTTCTCAAAAACTAAACCTTTCCTTTCAAACCTTTAAGCCACCTATTGATTTTAGGTTAAACTTAAATTATAATAAAATCATGACCTTGATAGAGATTCACTACCCTCTAATGACTCTACCCAAACTCATTAAAATAAAAGACTTGAGAGGCTAAAGATATTACAATAAAACACAAACTAAGTCTTCATGAGCTTGCCCTCTCTTCATCAATGTTGAGTGTTGATTGTTTGTTGAACTTCTTCAAACTTTAAGCTTGATCAAACCATTTGTAGCTTGTTCAAAACCTTTGTCAACCTTTGTCATTATCAAAACCTTCTCACTGGATCTAACAATCTCCCCCTTTTTGAAAATGACAAACCATGTTTGACAAACCATGTTTTGAATTTGTTTGAAGTTGTTGATGCAAGTTGTTGATGCTTGAACAATTTTAGCACTTGGTGAGATTCTTGCTCCCCCTAAATAAATGCTTTTGACATTTGAAATCAAATTGAGATAATCTTGATTCTCAAGTCTCCCCCTATCTTCAACAACTTTGCTCAACCTATATAGAAACAAACAAAACAATCTCTTCTCCCCCTTTTGGCATTATCAAAAAGTAATATATACCAATTGAAATATAAAATTCTAAGCCAAAATAAGAGATAGTCAATGATCATTTCTTCACAACATTGATACCAAATGTATTTAATTAATCAAGTAATCAATGATACAAAATGTAGAACTAAAGATCTATACTTTGAAATGTGATACCAATTGGAGAGAAATATAACAATGAAACATAATACCAATTGTAACTAGAAAGTCATCATATCACTTAACAAAGTAAGATATCAGTTGTAAAGAAATATCACAATAATCACAATAGCATGATAAACATCTAATGATCACATAATGATACCAATTGAGATTATAAAGAAGTAATACCAATTGTAAAAACAGTACCAATTATGAAAATCCAACAATATCAATTGTACCAAAATGTAGGAGTTTCACTTGAGATTTGAAGAAGCAAATAATGAATAACACTTGTATGCCTTTTGCTCTTCAATCACACCTACAAAACAATCATGCTTTGCCTTTTGGTATCAAAATAGTCTTGGATCCATTTTTGTTAGTTAAGGGACTCTCACCCTTCTTAACCCAAACAAAATTTCCTTTAGGTATACCATGCACTTTAATATAACACACATTTGAAGTATGTCCATGAGTGCCACAATAGAAACATGTTGGTGCATTTGAAAAATCAACTTTAAAAAAATCAACAACATTTTTATGAGACTTACTCTTAGCATTAGTATAACCCAAACCAAACTTGTTTGAATTTTCTCTTTGAAAATTTAACAATGTGCTCAATCTAATATCACAAGTGGTGAAACTTGCAAGCTTATTTTTCAAAATAGCATTTTCATCTTTAAGTAACTTGCAATTCTCACAATCAACCACAATATTCAATCTACTAGCACAATCACAAGAAGAACTAGCATATATAAGATCAAGAGTTTCATTTTGAAGATTAAGCTCATCAACTTTTTTTTGAAGTTCTAAAATCTCTTGTTGAGTTTTCAAAATGAGCTTCTTCCTTTCAATATTTTTCAAAGCTAGTTTCTTAAGATGTTCATGCATTTCTTCATAAGCATTATATAAAATTTCATACTTGGAAGAAATTTCGGATTTAGTTTCACTTACATCGCTTTCGTCGCTTTGTTCACTTGATTCATTATTTGAACTTTCCTCTTCATATACTAGAGCTATCAAGTTGAGACAAGCGGCTTCTTCATCATCCGAAGAACTATTTGATGTGCTTTTCTTGTCTTCTTCATCATCACTATTCCAAACTATGTATGCCCTTTTGTATTTTGCATTTTTCTTCTCTTTCTCCTTCTTCTTGAGATACTTAGAACATGCATACTTGAGATGACCGGGCTTTCCACATTCATGGCAAACTACTCCTTCTTTTGTTGTCTTGGTCTTGTAGTGTGGGGAATTCTTCTCTTTACTTTTGTCTTTGTTCAACCTTCCTTTTCTCCTTAGAAGCTTATTAAATTTTCTTAGTAGAAGTTTCATCTCTTTTTCATCAATGTCCGAATCGGAATCTTCATTATCATCATCATCGGAACTCTCTTCCTTTTTATATGACCTTTGATCTTTAAGAGCGATTCCTTTTCTTTCTTTGTTCTTGTCCGATTCTTCATGCATATGCAAACGTTCAAGCTCCATTTCATGTTCTTGAAGCTTTCCGAAAAGTGTTGCTAAGTCCATGGTGTCCAAGTCCTTTGATTCAACAATTGCGGTAACCTTAGGTTGTCATTCCCTACTTAGACATCTTAAAACTTTGTTAACAAGTTCACAATTCAAGAAAGTCTTTCCAAGAGCAATGAGATGATTAACAATATGTGTAAAACGTTTTTGCATAAAACATATAGATTCATTAGGCAACATACGAAACAATTCATATTCATGCATCAAAGAGTTTAATCTAGCACGCCTAACTTCACTAGTGCCTTCATGTGTGACTTGCAAGGTGTCCCACATTTCTTTGGCATTAAGACATTGGGAGACTCTAAAGAACTCATCATAAGATAGAGCGGAGGTGATGATATTCTTAGCTTTTAAATCATATTGAATTTTCTTTTTATCATCGGTCCACTTATCTTTGGGGGTTAGTTTAGATACACCTTCTACTAGAGATGAGGGAATATGAGGACCATTCTCAATGGCTTCCCAAATGTTCATGTCTATGGCTTCTATAAAAATTCTCATCCTAACTTTCCAATAAGCATAACCCTCTCCACCAAACATAGGAGGGTGGCTAATTGAAGCACCTTCACCACCAAAGGGACTCGTAGAACCCATTGTAGTTTCCTCAAGGATCTTTACGAAAAAGCTCTATGCTCGTGTCATTCGACCGAGCTCTGATACCAATTGTAAGAACTACAATCGGTGGGTGAAATAACTAGGAGACACTAGGAGAACACCTAGAAGGGGGGTTGAATAGGTGTTAGAGAAACCTTGAAAGATTTTCGAAAGAAACAAATCGAAATGATTAAAACAAAAAAGATTTTTACAAAAATGTATTGATTAATCGATTAACTTCAGTATTAATCGATTAATGCCGAAGCTTACTTTCAAACTAATCGATTAACTAAGGTACTAATCGATTAATGCCGAAAGCAACTTAAAAATTAATTGATTAACAATCAACTTAATCGATTAATTTGAATAGTATCTGAAAAATCACTTTTCAATCAAATACGAAAATCAATCAATTAACACATAAGATCAGAGATAAAGCGGAATTCATTAACACCAATATTCTTATTGATTACCTAGGTTATGAAAATGATTTTCCCCAAATCAATTTGCACAATTAAGATTCAATTCAATCAATTATAAAAAATCAATCTTTTCTAGGTTTTCAACCAAGAACAATATTGAAATGACTTGAATGTAAAGAGTTAAGAGTTTAGAGATACTGCACAGTGATTTATCCTGGTTCACTTTCATCCACTTGAAAGCTACATCCAGTCCCCTCTTCAACCAAGAGAGATTCTTCACTATGAGGAATTAGAGTTCTCAAATTACAAGTAAATGCCTCTCAAGACTCCCTTCTTGATAGCCTACAAGAGATACCACACCCTTGCCTTGCAATCCTATTGACCCTCTAATCTAACCTCTTCCCTTGCTTGTTGATATCCCCACAACAAGTCTTCCACTTGCTTGATGATGCCTCACACCAAGACTTCCACTTTTCTTGTTAACACAACAAGACTTCCAAGATAACTTTGCTTGATGAACAACCACCAAGTCTTCCTTTGTTGTAGATAGCTTGCCTTCTTTGCAATGATTACAACTCAAATGAAAAACAAAATAACAATCCTATGAACCTCTTTCAATAGCTATGAAAATATCAACATAAGAGATTCAAAGATTCTTGATCAAAGAATGTAAAAGTTGAAAGCTTTGATCTATGAAAGTGAGAGAGAATAGTGTGGCTTGATCTTAGTAAAAATGTGTATGAAAATGATTCTTGATTATCACAATGATTAGGAAAAGGTTTATATAGACTACCCAAAAGTTAGAAAACAATAGAAAATTTATTTTGCCTTGAAAAGCTTATTTTAAAAACTGATTCTGCACGTGTTAATCGATTAACACATGACTTAATCGATTAATTAACCACTGTAACATGTATGTTAATCAATTAACCCTAACACATTAATCGATTTGTCACTGCTAAATTCAATTAAAAACTTGTTTTCTCAAAAACTAAACCTTGCCTTTCAAACCTTTAAGCCACCTATTGATTTTAGGTTAAACTCAAATTATAATAAAATCATGACCTTGATAGAGATTCACTACCCTCTAATGACTCTACCCAAACTCATTAAAATAAAAGACTTGAGAGGCTAAAGATATTACAATAAAACACAAACTAAGTCTTCATGAGCTTGCTCTCTCTTCATCAATGTTGAGTGTTGATTGTTTGTTGAACTTCTTCAAACTTTAAGCTTGATCAAACCATTTGTAGCTTGTTCAAAACCTTTGTCAACCTTTGTCATTATCAAAACCTTCTCACTGGATCTAACAACGTACAGTCCCACAACCCGGACAACGCCTTACACGACTTGATTCACACCAGTCTAAGCGTACAGTCCCACAACCCGGACAACGTCTTACAAGACTGGCTTCTTTAAATCAATTTACCTTTAGCCCTTTTATTTTAAAGTGCACCACCATATTTTAGAGTCTTGCATTCAATGTCATAGAACCATTATTTACTTTATCCAATTATATCACTAACCTTCCATACAATTAGAATAATACATTATCATACATATCAATTAACAACATCACATTTTAGCACAAAATGTCAAAATATCATATTTCAACACTTTATACAATATTATCTATCTTAGGGTTTTTATTCTAAATCTAGCACATATCTCTTAGCAACCGACTATAAACATAATACAACCTACCCCCTAGAATACGGTAACACAAACCTCCTTACCTCAAGTTCTTAGAGATAGAGAGATTTATACTTGTCCAACACTTGAGTTTTGGCCACAACTCAAAAGAAGAGGAAGGAACCTAACACCAATAGAATAATAAAACAATTTGTTAAGCTTTGCTCATAAGCTTGAAGAAATCCATGAAACCAAATTAGAGTTCCCTAGGTGGAAGATTGAAACTCCATGGAAGTAAGAGGGAGAGAGGGATTCAAATTTTTAAGGGAGAGAAAGAGGAAAAACTCAACCAAAAATCACTTACTTGGAGCAACAAAGAAGAACTTGATGATGGATTTGATGAGTTTCACTTGAAGCTTGATTGATTAGAGTGAATAAATTTTGTGCCCTAGGAGAGAGGAAGGACACGAATTTAGAGAGAGGGAGGGAGAGTTTGTTGGCTATTTCCTTTCTTGTTCTTGAATGGAGATGGAGGGTGAGTTGATGTGGTGGCTTGATTTTGGATGCTTGGTGGTTGGTGGTGATTTGGTGTTCATGGGTGTAAGAGGGAGGATGGGAAGAGGATGATGGAAGAAGAAGATAATGAGTGAGTGGTGTGTTTTCTTTTTGTTTAAGAGGTCCCTTGCCATAGAGAAGAAGATCTAAGGGTGGAGATTGGCCAACTTGGTGCCCAAGTTGAAATCTGGTGGCTGAAAACGCACCAGATCTGTCGCGCGCGCCCGGGCGCAGCATTGGCGCGCCTAAGCGCGAGTCACGCACCAAACTGGTGCTGCTGGACGAGCTAGTGCGCGCGCTGGTGCTGCTGATGCGGTCTGATGCGCCATTTCCAAGTCTGGTGCGCACAGGGCGCGCCTGGGCGCATGGGAGGGCGCGCCTGGGCAGAAATCTCCCTGAGTTGGTGCATCAGTTGCACCCTGGTGCGCCTGGGCGTGCACCGGTGCGCCTGGGCGTGCACCAGAAATTTCAAACTTCGATTCGCCGTAACGTTTTCGTTAACCGTCGGATCGGACCCAAATTTTTAGACAAGCTTCTTAATCCCTTAAACTTCATATCCAATGGTGGAATATAATTTCTTAGCATCCTATAATAAATTCCTAATTTTCTCGTTCCAGCTGATTTCTAACATTTAAAACGCCGATTTAACCTCCGATTCCGCTTAGATAATTTTGCCGCTCGCTACCTATGCCTCCTACATAACCCCTAGTACTTATAACTACTACTTACCTATCACCCAAAATTCTTTAAGCAATTAATCCAGTTATTTCTTGGGTTTTTAAGCAATAATTTCACTTAAAATAAAACTTAGGATGTTACAATCCTCTCCCACTTACCCGAATTTCGTCCTCGAAATTCAGTTTTCGTCAAACAAGTGTGGATGAGATTGTCTGATATTGCTTTCCAACTCCCAAGTAGCTTCCTCCACATAGTTCCTGCTCCATATAACCTTTACCAAGCTAATCTTCTTGCCTCTTAACTGTCTCACTTGCCTATCTTCAATCCTTACTGGCAGCACCTCATATGTCAAATTCTCCTTCAAAGGCAAATCATCCAATGTGACCACATGAGTAGGATCACAAATGTATTTCCTTAGCTGTTAAACATGGAATACATCGTGAAGCCTAGCTAAGTGAGGGGGCATGGCAATCCTGTAAGCTACCGGGCCAACCCTCTCCAAAATCTCATAAGGTCCAACAAACCGAGGAGTTAGTTTCTTGGACTTAATTCCCCTACCAATCCCGGTCACCGGAGACACTCTTAGAAACACATGATCCCCAACATCAAATTTGTAACACCCCAAAATTTTAATCACTGATTACTGAAATGTTAATTATAAAAATTAATTATAAATAATGATTTTTATTTTAATCCTTGATTAAAATCAGTGTTTATGTAGTTAAGAAATTTGTGTGAATTTATTAAATAAATATTTTGCATATTAGTCCCTGGGTTGGGACCTAGAAGTAAATATAGGAATGATTTTGGAGGGAAAGTAAATAAAATTATTATTTTTCAAAACCTGAGCAAAATACTCGAGTATTATCTTGAATACTCGAGTATTCTGGTCAGAGTTGCACGAGTTAGTGCGTTTGGTGAGTCACCACCACCGATTCCCCTCCGTTGACACGAATACTCCATCATCAACACTTCATTGGCGTCGTGTCGCCATGCATGAACTCGTCCTATGTCTATAAAAGCCAATCAAAACTGAATTGTTGAAGTATTTGGTCAAATTTGAGTTGGTTGTTGAAGTTAGGGTTCCTGAGTTCTTCACTTCGATTCTCCCTCTGTGCTTAGAGTTAAGTTACAAATCATACACCAATACAAAGCTCACATCACGAGCTTTGTATAGACATAAAATTTGTGAGTAGAGAGTGAGTGTGGTGGAAGAATTGGAGCTTGGAAGTGGAGCTGTTTTTTGTCAAACCTTTTTCTGGAGCTCACTTTGAATTCGATTTTTGGTAAGCTCACGAATCCTTTGAGTCTCAATTCGGTTTTTATAGCTAGTCAGTGTTGCCTAGAGTTTAGAAACTGTAATTCCCCAATTCTTATCTCTGTTTCATATGTCAACCAATTCAATCTTGGTGCTTCACTCAAAACTGTCTTGCATGTGGTGCTCAAAGTTGTTTTTGGTGTTGGAGAGCTTTTTCTTGGGAATCTTCTGTTGGTAAACGTCTGAGAGGTAAGGGGAAGTTTTTTTATGCACTAGATAGAGTTTAAATTTCATGATTTTCATTAGAGAGCCACCAAGAGGCTCTAAGGGCTTAGATTGAATAGGAACTTTGGTTTCGAGACCAACACATGCTCCATGGTTGTTTCGAGCAAGTTATATATGATGCATGCAAGTTGGAATGAGCATTATTTTACAAGTTTGTTGAGTATTTTGCAAATTGAGATGTTAAGTTGTGAAATTGTATGTTTTATGCATAATCTTGTGACTCTCTGTCAAATTTGTAATTTGATATGTGCTAAGTGTTGTAACATGTTTAATATATGGTATATGAACTATGTTGATCATTGGATTGGACTAAAAATGATTAGAATTGAAAATGGTATGTTAAAACCAAGTTTCCAGTCTGTTCTGTGAGAAAAGACTCGAGTACTTGGCTTGATACTCAAGTAAAATTACGATAAACCAGTGTATTTTGTGTTAAAACACTCGAGTATCGGGCCCAGGACTCGAGTAATAGCTGATTCATGGGGATCTCTTAAGGTAAACCACTCGAGTAATGCAGGGGTCACTCGAGTGTTCTGGAATTGATGAAGAACACTTGAGTACTCATGAACTACTCGAGTATTTTTATGAAGCTGAAACCCAAATCCCCATAAAGACAAGAACACTCGAGTATCCTGAAGAATACTCGAGTAATCTGGAAACAAGTGAAGAACACTCGAGAACTCTGAAGAACACTTGAGTAGTTCACCCAGAATATTAAAAATATCATTTTTAATTCTGAATCAATTGGTTATTGATTAAATAACAATAATCCAAGGGATCTGAACTTAAAAAGAAATTGATTGATGATATGATGATTTCATTTGCATAATGATACATTGCTCGGGAGGCACGTAATGTGTTAATAAAAGAAAAATACATCAATCAATTCCTTTTAACCCAAGATAATGCATTCATTATGGAGTTCGGATGTTAGATCGTATTCATGTTCTTGTAACATGAGGAGGGTCTCTGGGAGTGCCAACTGACGGCTCGCTTGATGACACGTTATGGTAGACGACGTGGTCGGCTTAGTGAGATGTCGATATGGTTATACCGTTTGGATGACGGGACGTTTGGATGACGGGACGTGCTCGGGTGGCATAGATTCCAAGCTTGTCGTGTACATTCTTGGCGAATGTACGAATGTTGTACACCTAGGAGTACAACGCACTGTTGAGTGCTGGGAAGTAAAGGATGGACGTCAGAGAGTGTCATAGATTGATGAAGTTAGGCCTGAGAGTTAGGTTCATACATCATGCCACTCATTTAACTTAAAAATGGTGCTGATAAATGAAATAAGTATGAGCATCTTACTTGCATCTTATATCTGCTAAATGCTAAGTGTGATTGTTGTTTATTGTTACATGTTTATATCTTTACATGGTACATACATTTATGATCTATTGATTATGTGTGTAGAATTACTTACCCCTATGCCCTTGTAGGTGATGTCACGTTTCATCGCTTGCATCGAGATCCGGCCACTTCCTAGTGGCACATGGATCTATGAGGACCATCGCGCGGTGTTCGAGGGAGAGGTGGAGGTTACCTTCTACCACCCAAACCCGTTGGTTCGATTTCGTCCTCGTAGATTTAGGATTCCCATCATATACACTATGCACGTACCCCCTTTTTACACATATCATGGACCACCTCCCACACGACCAGCTCGCCCTTATCACAGCTTTCGTTTTAGACCTACCCGCTCACACCCTTTTTCTTCGAGAGTCGTCCGCGAGGAGACTCTCACTTCTGATCCAAGGAGCCCAGTTAGGGTCACGCCATCTCCTGACCCTGTTCTCAGTGGTAGGGTACCCTCTCCATTGGATGAGATCGAGGAGGATCCCGTGGAGGATGAGAGCGGAGGCGAGTCTGTCATTCATTCTACCGGGAGTCAGTGGGGGGACGATGATCCCTAGGTGCGTGCATATGGTACATGATGAGGATCATGGGATCCGATGTGGGGATGTTGTGGAGGAGACTCTGCTGCTGCTGCTGTTGATGTTGTTGATGATGATGTTTACTTTTGCTACCTGGAGACTGCTACTACTATCACTACTACTACTGCTGTTGCCGGATCTATGAGACCACCTCTAGAGTCTATATTTTTGAGATGTATATATTGTGGATATACTTTTGAGTACTCTAGGGTTATGGTTTTATTTTGGACATTGATCTTTATGGACTTGTATCTGGATCTTGGAGACTTATACTGGGACTATGTATCACCTGACTCTTTTTATCTATATATAAAATCTATGCTTATATTTCTATTAGCTACAGAGTCCTATAATTTCCGCTTACTCTGATGAAGGTTATATGAAAGAATTCGACTATGTTATTTGAAAATGGTATCAGTTCCGCGAAAGGAAAAAAATGGATAGTATCGCCTAATTTTTACTATGAAAATGTCTTTTGCAAAAGTACCGATGTTATCTGAAGTTATGAAAAGACTTTATTATCCTAGTAAACACCGAATTCAAAACAATGTTGAAAACGATACAAGTTATTCTCTCCAAGAGCTCCATGTTTTGGTTTGTGCACCCGCCTTGAAAGGAAATTTTTATTCCTCCATTTTCAATGAATATTTACAAGTCCATACTCTACCGAAAAGAGATAATTATTATATTAACTATTTGTATAATGGAAAAGGGGTGTCGCACTGAGTGGTATCAGAGCAATAGTTAGATCCTGTAGTATGGAAGTAGTTCCAGAAAGGTAACCATCAACACCAAGCAGGTATCCACAAGGTATACTTATTGTTTTGAATGTTAGTATCTTGCTTGTTTTGAGCATTAGATACAATTGAATGTTTTGCTTGAAGTTATGATTATCGCCTTAGTATAGGTGGTGTGATGAATGTTTCTTTAGTTCAACATATGTGACCATAAGCCCATGGCGCAGGTCTATTATGGCAACTAGAAACCAAAATCACACCAATGCGATGTTAAAGAGGATAACTGCGGTACTGGAGTCTATGCAACAACAACAATCTCAGCAACCACCTCAACCGGTTAACCCACCTCATCAGTGCAATGTGGGTAACACCGAGGCGAAGAGTCTGACTGATTTTAGGAGTTGTAACCCACCTAAGTTTGAAGGAGGATTTAAACCTGAGGAGGCCAATAAGTGGGTTCACACCATGGACAAGATTCTGAGAACCTTGGATTGCACGGAAGCTCAGAAAGTGGCATATGCAGTCTACGTGCTAGAAGATGAAGCTGAGAACTGGTGGAATCATACGGTTCAGCTCTTACGTTATGAAGGAAGGGATGTGAACTGGGGTGTATTTATGGAGAAGTTTCTCAATAAATATTTCCCTGAGGATTTGAGAAGAAAGAAGGAGGTGGAATTCTTACAATTGAAGCAAGGAGACATGAGTGTGGGTGAGTACGCGGCCAAATTAGAGGAATTAATGAAGTACTCTCCATACTACCAGAACAATCCTGACGAAAGGAGTAAGTGCATCAAATTCGAGGGAGGTCTAAGGCCCAAGCTAAAGTCAATTTTCAGCTACCAACGAATCCAAAGTTTTCCTGCACTCGTGGACATGTGTAGGATGTATGAGGACGACAAGAAAGCTGAAGGGTTGCAAGCAACAGAGAGGAAAGATAGCCAGAATTATGGACCTCAGAGGCGCAAGGGTTTCAACAACCGAGGCAAAGGTCCGTATGATCGTCAAGAGAAAGGCAAAGGAAAGGCTGGTAGTTATGATAGAAGAAACTTTCGGAGCGAGGCTCCATTCTGTGACAAGTGCAAGCGTCGTCATCATGGGAGTTTTTGTTGGGGATCAAGTAATTGCTTCAACTGAGGGAAGCCGGGACATTTTGCGAAGGACTGCAAGGAGCCGGCTAAAGTTAATTCAAGAGGAACTACTGATAGGCCTATGGTTCAAGGAAGGGTTTTCACACTTAGTGGTGTGGAGGCAAGCCGATCTTCTGATCTGGTGCAAGGTAATTACTTTCTAAATGGTCAGTTTTGCAATATGTTGTTTGATTCTGGTGCAACGCATTCATTTGTTTCATATGAATGTGTAGATCGTTTGAGTCTACCTATGTCTGAATTATTTTATACTCTAAAAGTAGAAACCCCTACTAATGCTCTTGTAGTTTTTCTAGAGCATGTCTTAACTGTTGTATAGAAGTGTTAGGACAAACCTTTAAAGTAGATTTGATCTGTTTACCCTTAGCACAATTGGATGTGATCTTGGGGATGGACTGGTTAAGTCAAAACCAAGTGATCATCGATTGTGATAGAAAAGTAGTGACCTATAGAAACTCAAAACCCTCCGGTTATATGTGCTTGTTCAACGCTGAAGTGGAGGGTGATGGCCCGAGGATTGAAGAGATACCCGTAGTAAGAGATTTTCCAGAGATATTCGCTGATGAGATACCTGGTTTGCCACCGAAAAGAGAGATTGAATTTGGCATCGACTTAGTTCCGGGAGCTGGTCCCATTTCCATTGCTCCTTATAGAATGGCACCACCGGAAATGGCTGAAATGAAGAAGCAGATTGAGGAGCTGTTGTAGAAGCAGATGATCCGACCAAGTGTGTCACCTTGGGGTGCTCCAGTTTTGTTTGTCAAGAAGAAAGATGGTAGTATGAGGATGTGCATCGACTATCGGCAATTGAATAAGGTCACAATCAAGAACAAGTATCCTTTACCAAGGATAGATGACCTTATGGATATAGTTCGGGGAGCTTCAGTATTTTCTAAGATTGATCTGAGATCAGGGTACCATCAGATCAGGATTAGAGAAGAGGATATCTCTAAGACCGCATTTCGATCCCGATATGGGCATTATGAGTATGTTGTGATGCCGTTCGGATTGACTAATGCACCAGCTATCTTCATGGACTACATGAATCGAATCTTTAGACCCTATTTAGATTCATTCGTGGTTGTGTTCATAGACGATATCCTTATTTATTCCAAGAGCCCGGAGGAGCATGCTGAACACTTGAAGATAGTGTTGAGTATCCTAAAGGAGAAGCAGCTGTACGCCAAACTTACAAAGTGTGAGTTCTGGCTGGAGGAACTTAAGTTCTTGGGGCATGTAATTTCAAACAAAGGAATAGTAGTTGATCCGGAGAAAGTAAGCTCGGTTTTGCAATGGGAGCAACCAAAGTCAGTCACAGAGGTGAGGAGCTTTCTTGGTTTGGCTGGTTACTATAGAAGGTTTATAGAAGGTTTCTCGAAGATTGCGCTACCCTTGACAAAGTTAACTCGGAAAGATCAACCATTTATATGGGACGAGAAGTGTGAAAGGAGTTTTCTAGAGTTGAAGGAAAGATTGACATCATCTCTTGTGTTGGTTTTGCCTGACGCATAGAAGAATTTTGAGGTGTATTGTGACGCATCGAAACAAGGTCTTGGGAGTGTTTTGATGCAAGATGGGAAAGTCGTCGCTTACGCCTCGAGACAGCTAAAAGTTCACGAAATGAACTATCCAACTCATGACCTAGAGCTGGCAGCTGTTGTCTTTGCATTAAATATTTGGAGGCACTATCTCTATGGCACTACGTTCCGGGTGTTTAGTGACCATAAGAGTTTAAAGTATCTCTTTGACCAGAAGGAGCTGAATATGAGGCAACGCCGATGGATGGAGTTCTTGAAAGATTATGAGTTCGAACTTCATTACCATCCTGGGAAGGCAAACGTCGTGGCAGATGCATTAAGTCGAAAGGCAATGCATATCAGTACGATGATGGTTAGAGAAGCTGCACTGATAGAAGAATTTAGAGATTTGAGTCTGACGATGCAAGTGGAGCCAACAAGTATCAAGATGGGGATGCTGCAGATTGCTAATGAGTTTCTGCAAAGAATTCGTGAGTTGCAACACGAAGATGAGAGACTTAAGGAAAAGAAGAAACTTATGGAAGAAGGCAAGGAGTTGGAGTTCCAAGAGGGGAAGGATGGAATCCTTCGTTTTAGAGCAAGGATTTGTGTGCCTAATGATCTGGAAGTAAGAAGGACGATTCTGGATGAAGCGCATAAGAGCAAAATGAGTATGCATCCGGGAGCTACCAAAATGTATCAGGACCTGAAGAAGATATTTTGGTGGCCTGGCTTAAAGAAGGACGTGGCTAGGTACGTGGCGTGTTGTTTGGTGTGTCAGAAGGCGAAAGTGGAACATCAAAGGCCAGGAGGAGAATTACTTCCCTTGGAAATTCCATTACGGAAATGGGATAATATCTCGACGGATTTCGTGTCTAGATTGCCAAGGACAACTACTGGTCATGATGCAATCTGGGTGATCGTGGATCATTTGACCAAGTCGGCGCATTTTATTCCCGTTAATATGCGCTACTCTTTGGAAAAGCTCACTCAGTTATATATCAAGGAAGTTGTTCGTCTGCATGGGGTACCATCAAGCATCGTGTCCGATCGCGATCCGAGGTTTACATCGAAGTTTTGGCAAGATCTATATAGAGCCTTAAGTTCAAGACTGAAGCTGAGTTCTGCATACCATCCACAGACTGATGGCCAAACGGAGAGAACTATTCAGTCACTGGAAGACATTTTAAGAGCTTGTGCTTTGGAAGGCCAAGGGAATTGGGAGCAAATGTTGCAGCTCATGGAATTTACTTACAACAATAGTTATCATACGAGCATTGGAATGGCACCATTTGAAGCTCTGTATGGGAGAAAGTGTCAGACACCGTTATGCTGGTTTCAAGTGGGGGAAAATTCTCTGGTTGGACCAGATTTTGTGCAAGAGACAACTGAGAAGATCAAGATGATACAAGAGAAGATGAAGACTGCTCAAAGTAGACAGAAGAGCTATGCTGATAGGAGGAGGAAACCCTTAGAATTTGCTGAAGGTGACCATGTGTTCATTAGAATAGTACCAACCAAAGGTGTTAGTAGAGCCTTGAAAACCCAGAAACTATCACCTAAGTTTATTGGTCCCTACCAAATTCTTAAAAGAGTCGGTCCAATAGCCTATCAATTAGCCCTGCCCCCGTCCTTAGCTAATCTTCATAATGTATTCCATGTGTCTCAGTTGAAAAGGTATATTCATGATCCCACCATTGTTCTTAGAATCCCACCTGATGACCTAGAAATCCATGAGAACCGAACCTTTAAAGCCATGCCTATTCGCATTGAAGACCGGAGAGTCAAGCAGCTTAGAGGGAAGGATATTTGTTTAGTCAAAGTCATCTGGATTTGTGGCGATGTGATAGAAGCATCTTGGGAATTAGAGGATAAGATGCATCAGGACTATCCTGAATTGTTTGTATGAGTTGAATTTCGGGGACGAAATTCCTTGTAAGTGGGGGAGTAGTGTAACACCCCAAAATTTTAATCTCTGATTACTGAAATGTTAATTATAAAAATTAATTATAATTAATGATTTATATTTTAATCCTTGATTAAAATCAGTGTTTATGTAGTTAGGAAATGTGTGTGAATTTATTAAATAAATATTTTGCAGATTAGTCTCTGGGTTGGGACCTAGAAGTAAATATAGGAAATATTTTGGAGGGAAAGTAAATAAAATTATTATTTTTCAAAAACTGGGCAAAATACTCGAGTATTATCTTGAATACTCGAGTATTCTGGTCAGAGTTGCACGAGTTAGTGCGTTTGGTGAGTCACCACCATCGATTCCCCTCCGTTGACACGAATACTCCATCATCAACACTTCATTGGCGTCGTGTCGCCATGCATGAACTCGTCCTATGTCTATAAAATCCAATCAACACTGAATTGTTGAAGTATTTGGTCAAATTCGAGTTGGTTGTTGAAGTTAGGGTTCCTGAGTTCTTCACTTCGATTCTCCCTCTGTGCTTAGAGTTAAGTTACAAATCATACACCAATACAAAGCTCACATCACGAGCTTTGTATAGACATAAAATTTGTGAGTAGAGAGTGAGTGTGGTGGAAGAATTGGAGCTTGGAAGTGGAGCTGTTTTCTGTCAAACCTTTTTCTGGAGCTCACTTTGAATTCGATTTTTGGTAAGCTCACGAATCCTTTAAGTCTCAATTCGGTTTTTATAGCTAGTAAGTGTTGCCTAGAGTTTAGAAATTATAATTTCCCCAATTCTTATCTCTGTTTCATATGTCAACCAATTCAATCTTGGTGCTTCACTCAATATTGTCTTGCATGTGGTGCTCAAAGTTGTTTTTGGTGTTGGAGAGTTTTTTCTTGGGAATCTTCTGTTGGTACACGTCTGAGAGGCAAGGGGAAGTTGTTTTATGCACTAGATAGAGTTTAAATTTCATGATTTTCATTAGAGAGCCACCAAGAGGCTCTAAGGGCTTAGATTGAATAGGAACTTTGGTTTGGAGACCAACACATGCTCTATGGTTGTTTCGAGCAAGTTATATATGATGCATGCAAGCTGGAATGAGCATTATTTTACAAGTTTGTTGAGTATTTTGCAAATTGAGATGTTAAGTTGTGAAATTGTATGTTTTATGCATAATCTTGTGATTCTCTGTCAAATTTGTAATTTGATATGTGCTAAGTGTTGTAACATGTTTAATATATGGTATATGAACTATGTTGATCATTGGATTGACTAAAAATGATTAGAATTGAAAATGGTATGTTAAAACCAAGTTTCCAATTTGTTCTGTGAGAAAAGACTCGAGTACTTGGCTTGATACTCGAGTAAAATTACGATAAACCAGTGTATTTTGTGTTAAAACACTCGAGTATCGGGCCCAGGACTCGAGTAATAGCTGATTCATGGGGATCTCTTAAGGTAAACCACCCGAGTAATGCAGGGGTCACTCGAGTGTTCTGGAATTGATGAAGAACACTCGAGTACTCATGAACTACTCGAGTATTTTTATGAAGCTGAAACCCAAATCCCCAGAAAGACATGAACACTCGAGTATCCTGAAGAATACTCGAGTAATCTGGAAATAAGTGAAGAACACTCGAGTAGTTCACCCAGAATATTAAAAATATCATTTTTAATTCTGAATCAATTGGTTAATGATTAAATAACAATAATCCAAGGGATCTGAACTTTAAAAGAAATTGATTGATGATATGATGATTTCATTTTCATAATGATACGTTGCTCGGGAGGCACGTAATGTGTTAATAAAAGAAAAATACATCAATCAATTCCTTTTAACCCAAGATAATGCATTCATTCTGGAGTTCGGATGTTAGATCGTATTCATGTTCTTGTAACATGAGGAAGGCCTCTGGGAGTGCCAACTGACGGCTCGCTTGATGACACGTTATGGTAGACGACGTGGTCGGCTTAGTGAGATGCCGATATGGTTATACCATTTGGATGACGGGCCGTTTGGATGATGGGACGTGCTCGGGTGGCATGGATTCCAAGCTTGTCGTGTACATTCTTGGCGAATGTACGAATGTTGTACACCTAGGAGTACAACGCACTGTTGAGTGTTGGGAAGTAAAGGATGGACGTCAGAGAGTGTCATAGATTGATGAAGTTAGGCCTGAGAGTTAGGTTCATACATCATGCCACTCATTTAACTTAAAAATGGTGCTGATAAATGAAATAAGTATGAGCATCTTACTTGCATCTTATATCTGCTAAATGCTAAGTGTGATTGTTGTTTATTGTTACATGTTTATATCTTTACATGGTACATACATTTATGCTCTATTGATTATGTGTGTAGAATTACTTACCCTTATGCCCTTGTAGGTGATGTCACGTTACATCGCTTGCATCGAGATCCGGCCACTTCCTAGTGGCACAAGGATCTATGAGGACCATCGCGCGGTGTTCGAGGGAGAGGTGGAGGTTACCTTCTACCACCCGAACCCGTTGATTCGATTTCGTCCTTGTAGATTTAGGATTCCCATCATATACACTATGCACGTACCCCCTTTTTACACATATCATGGACCACCTCCCACACGACCAGCTCGCTCTTATCACAGCTTTCGTTTTAGACCTACCCGCTCACACCCTTTTTCTTCGAGAGTCATCCGCGAGGAGACTCCCACTTCTGATCCGAGGAGCCCAGTTAGGGTCACACCATCTCCTAACCCTGTACCCAGTGGTAGGGTACCCTCTCCATCGGATGAGATCGATGAGGATCCCGTGGAGGATGAGAGCGGAGGCGAGCCTGTCGTTCATTCTACCGGGAGTCAATGGAGGGACGATGATCCCTAGGTGTGTGCATATGGTACATGATGAGGATCATGGGATCCGATGTGGGGATGTTGTGGAGGAGACTCTGCTGCTGCTGCTGTTGATGTTGTTGATGATGATGTTTTCTTTTGCTACCTGGAGACTGCTACTACTATCACTACTACTACTGCTGTTGCCAGATCTATGAGACCACCTCTAGAGTCTATATTTTTGAGATGTATATATTGTGGATATACTTTTGAGTACTCTGGGGTTATGGTTTTATTTTGGACATAGATCTTTATGGACTTGTATCTGGATCTTGGAGACTTATACTGGGACTATGTATCACCTGAATCTTTTTATCTATATATAAAATCTATGCTTATATTTCTATTAGCTACATAGTCCTATAATTTCCGCTTCCTCAGATGAAGGTTATATGAAAGAATTCGGCTATGTTATTTGAAAATGGTATCAGTTCAGCGAAAGAAAAAAAATGGATAGTATCGCCTAATTTTTACTATGAAAATGTCTTTTGCAAAAGTACCGATGCTATCTGAAGTTATGAAAAGACTTTATTATCCTAGTAAACACCGAATTCAAAACAATGTTGAAAACGATACAAGTTATTCTCTCCAAGAGCTCCATGTTTTGGTTTGTGCACCCGCCTAGAAAGGAAATTTTTATTCCTCCATTTTCAATGAATATTTACAAGTCCATACTCTACCGAAAAGAGATAATTATTATATTAACTATTTGTATAATGGAAAAGGGGTGTCACAAAATTCCAAAGGTCTCCTTCGCCTATCAGCATAATTCTTCTGGCGATCCTGGGAAGTTTTCATTTTGTTCTTGATCATCGTGATCTTCTCAGTTGTTTCTTTCACAATATCAGGACCTGTCAAAAGATTCTCACCTATCTGGAACCAACACAGAGGCGTCCTACACTTTCTGCCGTAGAGAGCCTCAAATGGTGCCATACCAATACTGGAGTAGAAGCTGTTATTGTAAGTAAACTCCATCAACGGCAGTAACTTCTCCCAACTACCAGCCTGCTCCAGAACACATGCTCTCAACAAATCCTCCAGTGTCTGGATAATACGCTCAGATTGTCCATCTGTTTGCGGATGATAAGCTGTACTAAATTTTAGCTTAGTACCCAATGCCTGCTGAAGACTCTGCCAAAATCTAGACAGAAATCTCGGATCACGATCGGATACAATACTGGTAGGAACACCATGCAGCTTTACTATGTCTCTGATATACAACTGAGTCAACTTCTCCAGAGTGTACTTCTTGTGAATCGGAATAAAATGAGCACACTTTGTGAGACGATCCACAAGCACCCAAACTGCATCACATCCTGCAGCAGTCCTAGCTAGACCCGTCACAAAGTCCATAGCTATACTATCCCACTTACACTCCGGGATATCAAGTGATCGCAACGGACCACCAGGCTTTTGATGCTCAATCTTAACTTTCTGACAAGTTAGACAATGAGATACATGATCTGCTACATCGGTTTTCAACTTTGGCCACCAATAAATCTTCTTCAAATCTTGGTACATCTTCGTTGCACCGGGATGGAAATTCATTTTGGTTCGATGTGCTTCCCATAGGATATCCCTTCTAACTTCGAAGTCCATATGAACACATATCCGGCCCCTAAACCGGATAATGCCATCAGAACCCTTAACAAAGTCGGGCTCTTCATTGCCCGATGCCCCTTCCAACAACTTTTGTAGTTCTGCATCATCCGCTTGCCTTTCTCTAATAAGGCCAATCAAGTCATTGGTAACCTGCAACATTTCTAGAACAATGCTCTTCTCTTTCACTTGCATGTTCTAGTTGAGGTCACTGAACTCTTGGATTAATTGCATCTCCTTCACCATCAAATTGCTGACATGCAAAGTCTTGCGACTTAGTGCATCAGCCACTACATTGGCCTTTCCCGGATGATACTGAAGATTGAAATCATAGTCCTTCAGAAACTCCATCCACCTCCTCTACCTCATATTCAACTCCTTCTGATCGAAGAGATAGCGAAGGCTTTTATGATCGCTAAAGACTTCAAACTTTGAACCATATAGATAGTGCCTCCAGATTTTCAAAGCAAAGACTACTGCCGCCAGCTCAAGATCATGAGTGGGATAGTTTTTCTCATGCTGCCTCAACTGCCTGGATGCATAGGCTATGACTTGTCCTTGCTGCATCAGCACACAACCCAACCCTTGTTTTGAAGCATCACAATACACTACAAAAGATTGAGTCGGATCCGGCAAAATCAACACCGGGGAACTAGTCAATCGCCTCTTCAACTCCTGGAAACTATCTTCACATTCCGGGGACCATTCAAACGGAACACCTTTCCACGTAAGAGTAGTCAAAGGAAGGGCTAGTTTAGAAAACCCTTCAATGAACCTCCTATAATACCCAGCCATACCAAGGAAACTTCTGATCTCAGTAATGGATTTGGGTCTCTCCCACTTAAGCACTGCCTCCACCTTAGAAGGGTCAACAGCAACACCATTCTCAGAAATTACATGCCCCAGAAAATGCACCTCATTCAACCAAAAACTACATTTAGCAAACTTTGCATAAAGATGCTTATCTTTGAGAACTTGGAGCACCGTTCTCAAATGCTCTTGATGCTCTTTCGGGCTCTTGGAATAAATGAGAATGTCATCAATGAATACAATGACGAAGGAGTCTAAGTACGGCCTGAAGATCCTGTTCATATAACCCATGAAAATGGCAGGACCATTCATGAGACCGAATGGCATCACCACATATTCGAAATGCCCATACCGAGATCTAAAAGCAGTTTTGGGAATGTCCTCCTCTCAGATACGGATTTGATGGTATCCAGATCGGAGGTCAATTTTTGAGAAAACTGCAGCTCCTCTAAGCTGATTCAACAAATCATCAATGCGTGGGAGCGGATACTTATTCTTTACCATCACCGCATTCAACTGCCGGTAATCAGTGCACATACGAACACTTCCATCCTTCTTTTTAACAAAGAGGATAGGAGCTCCCCACGGGGAAACACTTGGTCTTATGAACCCCTTAGCCAAAAGCTCCTCCAACTGCTTCTTCAACTCTTCCAACTCTAGAGGGGCCATTCTGTAAGGCGCTTTAGATATCGGGTCGGCACCAGACATAAGATCAATGCCAAATTCTACTTCTCTGGTTGGAGGCAATCCGGGAATTTCAGCAGGAAAAACATCCGGAAACTCACAAACCACTGGGATTCTACTGATATTTGATGCTTGCTCATCATCCATAGTCGACACCGAGACTTGACAGAAGATTACTGACTTCTGACTACAATCAAGAAGGACACGGTTCTGGGACATCCAGTCCATGCCTAGAATGATATCCAGCTTGGTTAAGGGCAAACATATTAAATTCACTTTGAATTCCCGCTCCAATACTCGGAGTGGGAAATCCAAACACATCAAGGACGTAACCACAGCTGAATTAGTAGGGGTAGACACAGACAACTTGAAAGGCATCTCAACCATAGATAGTTTTAATCTTTTCATGCAATTGACAAAAATAAAAGAGTGCGTAGCTCCACAATCAAAGAGAATACCACATGCAATATCATTTATATGGCCAATACCTCGAATCAGCTCGTCAGCCTCAGTCACCTCTTCTCCATCAAGAGTGTACACCTTCCCTTTCTGAAGTGGACGACCATCACCAACCCTCTGCGCCCTTGTTACATTGGCTTCTTTCTTGACCGCATTCTTCGGGCAATTAGAAACAATATGGCCTGGCTTCCCACACTTAAAGCATGTGACATTGGGCTGGTTCTGACTCACACTCCAGCACACACCCCGATGATGCTTGCCACACTGAGGACAAGGCGGAATAGGACCAGAAGAACCCCCTATAGGGCCTGTTCTAGGCTGTGGATAGGGGCCTGGTCGCTGCACCGCACCCTTGCCCCTTATGGTACCACCACTTCTCTGCATAGATCTGCTTTTTTCTTCTGCCATCTTTCTTTTAAGCCCCTTCTCATAAGTGCTTGCCATGTTGACCAAGCGGGCCAAGTTGTCAATATTGTGATACTCGCATGAAAGGCGAATATCAGTCCTGAGTCCATACTCAAACATGACGCATTTGCCGCGCTCATTGGCATCCCGATAGTCAGAGAATCGGATAAGATCTTCAAATCTAGCTGCATAGTCCCCAACTAACATGGAGCCTTGAGTCAGTTGGAGAAAGGCAATCTCCTTCTCCCTCCTCACGTCTTCAGGGAAATACTACCCTAAAAAGAGATCCTTGAATACCTCCCAAGAAAAAACCGGATTGGATGCCACCAATCCCCTCCTTTGTTGATCCCACCAATGCTCAGCCTCATTGGTTAGCATGAATTCCGCCAGTTGAACATGCTGCTCCACGGGTGGTTGAATAGAGCGGAGGATCTTCTCGATCTCCTGTATCCATCTCTGTGCTCCATCAGGGTCATTTCCACCTTCAAAACGAGGTGGATCATTCTTTCGGAACCTAGCCATCCAGTCAACCTCAACTGGAGCAGGTTGCAGAGCTGCTGCTGCTGCGACAGCTGCCATCTGTTCTCCCTGCTGCTGCTGCATCTGTGACAGATGCTCCAGAATGGCTGCAAGCCCATCATTAGCAGACCTTCTTCCAGCCATACTGCTTAGCCAAAGAGAACAGACCAGTGAGACTTAACTACTAAATGTATACCTAGTAATATAATTATACTACTAAATTCCTAAACTACTACTGTGAGCATCAATTACTCGCTAGGTGAGTAATCATGTGGAGTTTGCATAACTCCAAGGCCGAGGAGAAACTTCTCTGATACCATAAATGTAACACCTATAATTAATTACCCTTAATTCCCCTTATATTAAAAATACGGACTTAAAAATTCCTTTTTATTTAATGAAAATCAACCGTCAAACGGACGGAGTTTCGTTTGAAATTCGGACTTTTCCAAAATGTCAACCTGATTAACACATTTATATAATGTCAACAGTAGCCAGCAGGGCTCAAATCATATATATATATATATATATATATGCATCATATAGTTGCCCCATGGGCTCAGAGGTAAAACATCATTATCAGTGTGTCAGAGTGCCAGCAAAAATGCTAAGTATGTAAATCAAGAAGCCATAACAACAACTATGTCCAAAAATGAATCATAAACCATGCCCCAAATGAAACTATCCAAAGCCTCACTCAAAAAGCATATACAACACATATAAATCAAAATAATATGGAGGCTTAGGTCCATATAATGCATTTAAATCCCATAACCCTACTCTCCCTGTGAGGGAGAGTAATCCTGCTCGGCCAGTCCCGGTGTATACTCCGACTCAGTACCTGAAAAATGGTAAGGAGGTGAGTATTACACAATAAAATAGGGAAGCAGTTTCTATCATGAAATACTGAACCACCAAGCCAAACACATATAATCATATAGTGCATATAAACCAATTAAGCATTCCCAAACAAAATCAATTATTTTAATTTCCATAATAGAATTAGTTCTTTCATAGTTTTAAATTTCATTATTTCATACATTTGCCAACATATACAAATTGACACCTTTCTCAATCTCATATGTTTCACATTTCAATTCTTTCTTTGCACCATTCGCTAATCATTTATCACATGTATTTTTCACTTAATTCACACATATGCCTTTTTCATCAATTCTCTTGATTTCCATCAGTTCTTTCCTCTTTACATATATCTTGAGTTTCTCATAACATTAGGAAGTTTATTCACGTGGATCCATCATTGCGTACAGTCCCACAATCCGGACAACGTCTTACAGCTGCGCACTATGGCGTCTTACGCGATCTATGCATACAGTCCCACAACCCGGACAACGTCTTACAAGACATCGAGTCAAATGAGTCGATGCGTACAGTCCCACAACCCGGACAACGTCTTACACGACCTCAAACCGAACCAGTCGATGCGTACAGTCCCACAACCCGGACAACGCCTTACACGACTTGATTCACACCAGTCTAAGCGTACAGTCCCACAACCCGAACAACGTCTTACAAGACTGGCTTCTTTAAATCAATTTACCTTTAGCCCTTTTATTTTAAAGTGCACCACCATATTTTATAGTCTTGCATTCAATGTCATAGAACCATTATTTACTTTATCCAATTATATCACTAACCTTCCATACAATTAGAATAATACATTATCACACACATCAATTAACAACATCACATTTTAGCACAAAATATCAAAATATCATATTTCAACACTTTATACAATATTATCTATCTTAGGGTTTTTATTCTAAATCTAGCACATATCTCTTAGCAACCCACTATAAACATAATACAACCTACCCCCTAGAATACGGTAACACAAACCTCCTTACCTCAAGTTCATAGAGATAGAGAGATTTATACTTGTCCAACACTTGAGTTTTGGCCACAACTCAAAAGAAGAGGAAGGAACCTAACACCAATAGAATAATAACACAATTTGTTAAGCTTTGCTCATAAGCTTGAAGAAATCCATGAAACCAAATTAGAGTTCCCTAGGTGGAAGATTGAAACTCCATGGAAGTAAGAGGGAGAGAGGGATTCGAATTTTTAAGGGAGAGAAAGAGGAAAACTCAACCAAAAATCACTTACTTGGAACAACAAAGAAGAACTTGATGATGGATTTGATGAGTTTCACTTGAAGCTTGATTGATTAGAGTGAATAAATTTTGTTCCCTAGGAGAGAGGAAGGACACGAATTTAGAGAGAGGGAGAGAGAGTTTGTTGGCTATTTCCTTGCTTGTTCTTGAATGGAGATGGAGGGTGAGTTGATGTGGTGGCTTGATTTTGGATGCTTGGTGGTTGGTGGTGATTTGGTGTCCATGGGTGTAAGAGGGAGGATGGGAAGAGGATGATGGAAGAAGAAGATAATGGGTGAGTGGTGTGTTTTCTTTTTGTTTAAGAGGTCCCTTGCCATAGAGAAGAAGATCTAAGGGTGGAGATTGGCCAACTTGGTGCCCGAGTTGAAATCTGGTGGCTGAAAACGCACTAGATCTATCGTGCACGCCCGGGCGCAGCATTGGCGCGCCTGAGCGCAAGTCACGCACCAAACTGGTGCTGCTGGACGAGCTGGTGCGCGCGCTGGTGCTGCTGATGCGGTCTGATGCGCCATTTCCAAGTCTGGTGCGCACAGGGCGCGCCTAGGCGCATGGGAGGGCACGCCTGGGCAGAAATCTCCTTGAGTTGGTGCATCAGTTGCACCCTGGTGCGCCTGGGCGTGCACCAGAAATTTCAAACTTCGATTCGCCGTAACTTTTTTGTTAACCGTCGGATCGGGCCCAAATTTTTAGACAAGCTTTTTAATTCCTTAAACTTCATATCCAACGGTGGAATTTAATTTCTTAGAATCCTATAATAAATTCCTAATTTTCTCGTTCCGGCTGATTTCTAACATTTAAAACGCCGATTTAACCTCCGATTCCGCTTAGATAATTTTTCCCCTTGCTACCTATGCCTCCTACATAACCCCTAGTACTTATAACTACTACTCACCTATCACCCAAAATTCTTTAAGCAATTAATCCAGTTATTTCTTGGGTTTTTAAGCAATAATTTCACTTAAAATAAAACTTAGGATGTTACAAAAAACAAAGCTTGATCTTGGAGGAGAGGAGGGAGAGATTCGAATGGGAGATGAGAGAAGGAGGAGATGTTTTTGTTGTTGATGAATGAAAAATGAAGAAGAATGAGAGTGGTGATGGGTTTTAGTTGTAAGGGGTGTTTTATGTGGCTGAGAATGAAAGAAACAATGGAAAGATTCCCATTTTGTGGTCCAAAACGCGTTTTCCGTCCAACAGCTCTGAGCATTTTCGCTCGGGCGAACATTTACTCGCTTGAGCGAGTTTCACTCAGTGGATTTGGGTTTGGCTCGAGCTGTTTTTGCTCGAGCCAGAGATTTTTCGCTGGAGCGAACCGTAGTTTCGCTGGAGCGAGCCACTTCTCGTTGGAGCGAAAAGTTCTCAGGGAATCAGGGTCCTGAATTGCACTATCTCGCTCGAGCGACCCCATTTTCGCTGGAGCGAGGACCCAAAAGACTGAACTTGCCAACTTCAAACTTCTATAACTTCTTTTCTACTCGTTGGATCTTGCTCAAATTTTGTGACATTTTAACACATACATCCTACTTCATATCCAACGGTGGAATTCCTGATTTGAGCTACGAAGCATGCATTGAAAATTGCCTAGAGTCTGAAGAGTCTAATTCCTAACCACTTCTAACTATCTATTTCTAACTTAACTCTTTATTTTCTTCCACAAAAATTCATTTAAAATGCTAGTTACGCTTAGAAATAAAAATTAGGATGTTACATATGTTTAATTTAATGTTTTAAACATTCATGTAATTTTTCATGGCGTTTTGAGACTGTTTTATTTTTAGCTCCCAGACTGATTTTAATATATTACTTGTATAAGTTATATATAATGATCAGCTATTTCAAAATTATAAATATTATATTTTATCAAATTTAATATCAGGATTGATAAAATATATTTATTTTTGAGTTTCGATACTTTTTCTTACGCAATAGTTATCTGTAAGGACCGTTAACTTTATTATTTTTTAATCAGTTTTGAATAATTAAAAATACAATATTGTTATACTTAAATATATTTTATTTTTAGGATCGTCAAACTTTTTGTTATAATCCAAAATACATACACACATTGACCCACAAATGAGAACAAAGCATAAAAAATATATATAATTCCTAATGTACTACCCAGCCCCGTAGCCCACCCCAAACAAAAATAATAATATAAAAGGAAAAAACCCACTCCATCCCAGAGAGAGAACAGTGGAAACAAAAGAAAGAAATAGAGAGAGAATAATGGAAACAAAAGAAAGAAATAGAGAGAGAATAGGCAAGATCGAGAGAGAGGGATCGCCAGAGAAGAACTTTAGTTTTCTTAACTTCCCGATCCAATAATTCAAGATTCAACCATCCAATCTCAAATCCTTTTTAGGTAAATAACCTTCTTAATTCCCTCCATCCATCCATGTAATTTATTCGACGATCCATCAATATTTTTACTGTCCATATATTTTCAAATAAAGAGATGTTTTGGGAAAAAGTGATATATATCTTTTTTTTTGGTAAAAATGAATTTAGTTGATATATATATATATATATATACTTTTAATGTTATAATTAGTTTTAACGTGTGTCCTTATTTAGATCCAACACGTTATTGCTGACCTTGACCGTCGAGTAAGTCGCGGATGTGAATGTAATATAACTTTGTCGCTATTGCAAGGATTTGCAGGTAAGGAGGTGGTATTACCTTGATTTAGAGAATAAGTTCTAGGATGTTTATAGTGAAAGCTAAGGGTAGATGAGTATATATGATAATAAACCTTAGGGTAGCTAATCTTGATAAAAATAGAATATTTTCAATAAAAGAAGAAAACCCATTTTAATACTTATGAATATATGTGATATATGATGATGTTTGTGATGATGTATGATTTTTATGTAAATGATAATTGATGGATGTTGTGGTAGTGATATAAGTAATGACTTAGGGTTTGGAGGTGAATATGATATACATGCAAGTTTAGTTAATTTTATGAAGTGAACAGAGCAACGGATGAATCAAATGAAGTTAGAGCTAGGAACTTAAGTTTAGGGAGATCAATTGGGGTTTAGTAAAAAATGACTTAAGTTTATTGGAGTGAATTGGGATAGAATTAACTGAGAACATAACTTAGGCATAAATGAATCAACTAATGTAGAATTGATGGAGTTAAAATTGGTGGAGGTTAGTAGAAATAAACTAAGCATGAATCGGGTTCTAACCCATAAATAGGAAGATGTAAGGGAATTGAGGAAACTATAATATATGGAAATGATTGTGTATGTATGATTGTCGTGGATACATGTTTTGTTTGTTACCCTTTGAATGAATAAATGTGAAAATCTTAATACACAGGGAGTAATAAGTTTTAAAATTAAAAGAAAGAAAGAAGAAAAGCTAATGGTGAGAAAATAAAGAGAACAGGGCCATGAGGGTCTAATAATTTTGGCGCCAAATAATGATCCGATTGGGTGACACGCCCCATTAGGTACAAATGTCCTGTTAGCTGCAAATGTCCCATCAGGTGCAAATGTCTCATTAGGTGAAAAGGTCCCGTTATGTATAAAGTGTGTCACCACGAATCATTATGCGCAATTAAAAGAAAACAAGTAAAAAACATGTAAAAGACAAGAATGGCGAAGAGTGTAAAATGAATATAAAAAGGTCTTGACGGGTGTTAAATGTCCTAATGGGTGTTCAAATGTCCTGATGGGTGTCAAACGTCCAAGTGAAAATGTCCTATTGGGTGCAAACGTCCTAACAGGTATAAATGTCCTAATGAGGAAATCAAAGGAAATAGGAAAGTAAGAAAAGGTAAAATGAGAATTGATAAATGTGAAGTTGAATGTAAATGTTGGGATGTAAACATTTGTTTATACATGTAATAGGCTTAGTATAGGTTTAATTATGTCACAAGTCCCTGAAGTTTGGGGTACTTTTGCCAGATACCCTTGTACTTTTCTTTTCAATGTCTGACTCTCCGAAATTACTTCTGGGTTTGTTATATACCTGTACTATCAATTTTGGCCAATTTTGCTGACATGTAACATCAGAATCCTGATCAGACGCAGGAGGTTAATCACCTGGTGCCCCATGGGTGAAGATCTTTTTTTTAAAAAAATTTAAAAACTAAAAAACTTAATATTTTTTATATTTTTAGTTAAATAAAAAAATAAAAAAAATAACTGAAGAGAGGTCGTCTTTTCCCGTGCGACATCACGCGGCATCACATGAACAACCTCCCGCGTCTGACTAGGATTTTGATGTTACATGTCATCAAAATTGGCCAGAATTGGTTGCAGGGGTATATGACAAACCCAAAAGTAACTTCGAGGAGTCAGACATTAAAAAAAAGTATAAGGGTATCCGGCAAAAGTACCATAAACTTTAAGAACTTGTGACATAATTAAGCCCTTAGTACATTACTATGACTTTTTAGCAATTATTTCCTAAGTTCTGTGTAATGCTACCCTTCTTGCTGTTTTTATACAGGTATAGAGGCGGAGCTTGCACTGTTGCAGGCCGAACAGGAATACACTCCACTCCGTGGAGTGTAAACTAGTCATGAGAGGAATAGAACTAATTCGGTGTAATTCGGTGTAAACTAGCATTACATTTAAAGTATTTCTTCCTTTTGTAAACTTTGCAAGTGTTTCTTTTAAATATTCATTTTCTTTTACTAGGTCCTTGCTAAACTTACAAGAAGATGAACTAGCTTTAAATTTAATTTCATTACTAGAGGTGTTTGAGGATTTACTTAAGGTTGTATTCAGCTCTTTGTTTTTATTTTTCAAAATTTCATTTTCCTTTTCAAGATCAGAATTCTTTTGTAAAATAAGAGCTGACTTTTTCTTTTCTAAACTAACCAATAAGGATAACCTCATTGATTCCTCATGTAACTCCTCAAATGCCTCTTGTAATCCAAGATAAGAAGGTTCAAGTTCAAGTTCGGAATTTACCTCATCTCCATGTGCCATTAAGCATACGTTGGTTATTTCGTCTGAATCCTCATCCGAACCTTCATCGTTGTCTAACCACACCAAGTATACTTGCTTTCCTTTCCTTGAGTTGGAGGTGTTTCTTTCTGAATTCTCCTTCTTTTTCAAGTACTGGGAACACTCCGCTCTAATGTGACCAGGCTTGCCACATTCATGACATGTGATAGCCGATCCTCCACCTTTATTAGTGTCTCTTCTATTTTGAGTAGCGAAGTTGCTCTTATTTCTCAGAAACTTCCCGAACTTTTTGACAAGTAGTCCCATATGTTCATCACTGATTAGTTCCTTATCAGAGTCACCTTCGGTGGATGGTGCTTCAGCTTTGAATGCGAGACTCTTCACCTTTTTGGTCTCCTCTTCATGTGGTGTTAATCTTTTCAATTCACTCTCGTGTTCTTGTAGTTTTTCGAATAATGTAGCGAGAGTCATGGTATAGAGATTTCTTGATTATCATGGCTGTCACCTTTGGTTGCCATTCTCTCCTTAGGCACCTCAGCACTTTGTTGATCAGTTCTTCGTTGGTGAATTTCTTCCCCAAGGTTACGAGCTGATTGACTATCATTGTGAAGCGCTTTTGGATCCCCTGTACTGATTCTCTATCCTTCATTCGGAAAAGTTCATATTCTCCCGTCAGGGTGTTGATTCTTGATCTTTTGACTTCATTGGTACCTTCATGTGTGACCTCTAAAGTATCCCACATTTGTTGTGCTGCTTCACATGTAGATATCCTGTAAAACTCATCATAACTCAAAGCAGATATTATTGCATTTTTCGCTTTCAAGTCGTATTGGACTCTACGTTCCTCCTCTTCCGTCCACTCAGCCATAGGCTTGTCGACGGTGTTACCATTAACCACTTAAGTCGGAACATACGGTCCATTAACGACTGCATCCCAAACCTTTAATCCTACTCCTTGAATAAAGATTTTCATCCAGGCTTTCCAATAAGCGTACCCTACCCCGTCAAACATGGGAGGACGATTAACAGAACTCCCTTCACCACCAAACGAAGAGTTTGAAGCCATACTCTTGAGACGGTTAAGTCTTAACACAAGAGACTAGCTCTGATGCCAATTGTTAGAAACGGCCTCAAAATCTCGAGAGGGGGGTGAATCGAGTTTTATTAATTTATTGAGAAAGCACGTATAATTTAAAATAATTTTCGCGTTGGACATATTTAGAGTTTGAGATGGAGAGCAATTGCGACATGGAAGAAGAACACGCAAACAAATTTTATACTGGTTCGGTCAATCCAGTGAGAGACCTACTCCAGTCCCCAAGCGACCCGCTTGAGAGTTTCTACAAAACTTTGAATTGAGCCGCACCCAATTACAACCAGAGCACCCCGCACACTATTAGGAACCTCCGTTCGCTAGGGGCCCAATATCACACAAGGGTTCCACACCCTAAAGAGGAATTCAATCCTTCACACCTAGGGAAACGCTCCCTATGTTCTACGGTTTGAGTACAAGATGATGTGAGTGATTACAATTGTATGATGTGTTCTTAATAACACGGATACAACAAGTATAGCACTATAGCAATGAAGTCTTGTTTTAGTAGTTAAGAAGCCAACAAGGTTTTGAAATAAGAAGCAAAAGAATATTTTTGAGAAGGAGAAGGAGAACGTGATTCTTTTTTTTTTGGAATGTAGGAGTGAGTTCTCTTTAAAAGTAAAAACTAATTTTGAAATAAGAAGCAAAAGAATATTTTTGAAAATCACAAACAAATCAAAAGATTTAAAATTCAAATCAAAAAGGAATATTTTCAAAAATAATATCAAATTCGAATTTCAAAAATTAAATCAGAATCAATCAGGTAAAAACAAATCTGGAAATAAATCAAAATGATTCTGACACGTTTTTCAATAAAACTTAGGTAATCGATTATCCTCTTTAAAATGGAAACTTTGAAATCCTTTTGAAAAACAAGTAATCGATTACATCATACCAATTAATCGATTACTTCACTCATGTTTAATATACGATGCAACTCATATAATTGATTACCACTAATCTAATAATCGATTACAGAGTCTCTGGAATTTTTGAGATGCAACATCAGGTAATCGATTACTCAGGGAAGTAATCGATTACTTTGCCCCTGGAAAATGTATGATGCAACAATTATAATAGATTACTTGATCTAGGTAATTGATTACTCTCATTCAAAAAGTAATGGATTAGCCAGGTTCACATAATCGATTACACACTCTCTGGATTTTCTATGATGCAACAAAAGTAATCGATTACTTTGAGAAGGTAATCGATTATCTCCTCTTGCACTTGTAAAAATAGATTTTCATGACTTAGATAAAAGCATCCAGAGTTGTTTCATCATGCATTTCCACAGAAACTAAGTTAAAAACAGATTTTCACTAAAACTCCTTTTCTTCTCCTTTATTTGAAAAACTCATTGGCCTTTTAACTCATTGAGAAATTAGACTTCATTGCCTTACAACATGTCATAAGGGAAAGGGATTAAAAGCTTCTATTTGCTTGAGCCTTCGACATGAGCTTGAAAGGACTTTGTGATTGCACTTGAGAATCTTGAGTTTGTTATCATCAAAACCTTAAACTTTAACTCTTGAAGTCCATGGGAAAGCTTGACTTCCAACAACCACTAGGGATGGGTCTGATCTCTACGCAAGCTAGGTATCTGGTCATCACCTATAAGGGCATAGGGATAAGCAACAACATACACATAATCGAAAGAGAATAAAGGTTTAACATTTTATATGCGTATCAGATATGAAACAATCATATAATCAATTACAGGTTATTACGAAAACACAAGTCAGTGACAAATAAGAATGCACATAATATGCTCACACTTAGGTTATTAATCAAATAACATTTAATTATTTATGTGTGGCATGATGTATGAATGTCCTATCATCAGTCCTATCTTCCATAGAAACTATTTCCCCTTTTCGGGGCGGCCGCCTTATAACTTCATGTACAATTTATGTATTCGGTACCTTTGCGGGGTACAATTCAATACAATTCCTTGGAAGTGTATTACGCTCAAACTTGGTAGTGATCCAAAACGCCGCAACCTCGCAGACGTCACGCTCCAACGTAATAATCACATCATCAGTATCCTCACACTGACCATGTTTCCTTTTATTACAAATAAACGTGTCATCAAGCAGGACGTGTTTGGCGCTCCCAGAGGCCCTCCTCAGGTTGTAAAAATAACCGAGATAATTTGATCTATCAACCAACTTCATGCATGTATACATCACAATAAATTCCATTGATTGGTATTTAAATTACTTGATAATATCCAACATTATGTCCAAGTAATTAAATCATTTTCAAGAAAATAATTAAAATACCCAATCAGTTATTTTTTTAGTCTCAAACTCATTCCATAATGTTTATTTGAATGTTAAATTAATGGTTCAAAAATAAAATTGGTATTTTTAAGTATTTTCAGCACTGGTAATCGATTATCATAAGCTGGTAATCGATTATCACATGTATTTCTGCTTTCATGTTCAGAAACAGGGCAGATAATCGATTACTATATCGTGGTAATCGATTATCCCTGATAGTAAAACACTGAAAATTGGGTTTTAACATACCATTTTCATTTTTAACCAAATCTAACCCAAATCAACCATTCACAGAGTTCATATAACATATTATGAACATGATCATGCACTGAAACTTCATCAATTCTCAGAGATTGCACAAATTCACCCAATTATGCATAAAACATTAAATTCAACAACTCTAACATACCAAAAACTTCAAATACTCAATTAAGTCATGGTTTCAGATTCTTAATAGCTTGCGTGCATCAAATATAACTTGCTCAAATCGGTTTTAGAGCATGAATTGGTCTCTAAACCAAATTCCCTATTCAAACTAAGGCCTTAGAGCCTCTTGATGGCTCTCCTATTAAAATCATGCACTTTAATCTCAAACTAGTGTAGGTTTAGCTTTCCCCTTACCTCTAGGTCATGTACAAATAGAATCTTGACAAAGAAAAGCACTAAGACTCCAAATCCACCAACACCACATTGAAACAGAGTAGTTTCAGCAGAGCACCAAAACCGTATTGGTTGGCATATGAAATGGACACAAAAATTGGGGAAATTAATTTCTCTAGACTCTCTGCAACATGTACTAACTGAAGGAATTGATTTGAAATGAAATGAGCACTGTAGCTTACCAAAATCGAGCTCCAAAGTGTGATCCAGAAACCAGAAACTGATTATGTGCAAGTTTTTGAGACTCACGATTTTGGTGTCTTTTCAAAGCTCTGGATGTGAGCTTTGCTTCAAAGTTAAGAACCCTAATTCAAAATTTCTGCAGAGTTTCAACACAAGGAAACGAAAATGGATCCAATTGATCCACTCTCACGGCTTAAATAGCCCCAATTGAAGAACATGCAAAGTGAAACGAGTCCCCTTGACGTGTTTCTGGGTGATTTCGTGGCGATTAACGAGTAATAATCGCGTTGATTACTCATCATATGCAGTCAACCATAGTTGTTCTGCATGATAGTAATCGATTACTGGAACTGTGGTAGTCGATTACCTCAGTGCAATTTTGAACAATTCATTATTTTTTCAATTTCCCTCCAAAAATCTTTCCTAATATTACCTTTAGGTCCTTAAACAGGGACTAATATGAAAAACTCCTATTTTCTCATGAAAAATAACCTTCAAATTATTTTTCATGCATTTTCACTTAATAAATGCATACACAAAATACATATTTAATCGAAGATTAAAATAAAAGTAATTAATTATAAATAAACTTTATAATTAAACTTTCATTAATCAGGGATTAAAAATTTGGGGTGTTACATATTTTTTCAATGTTTTATTAATATCTGATTAACCCTAAGGTTCTGTCGAGTCACCCTTGTTCATGCCTTCGGTGATCCTCGACCTCTAATTATCCATCTTTTACATTAATCTTTCCTAACAATACTTTGCTTAACACATCAGGGCTCGGACACACGGTACTGCACACATGGCCAACATAAGCTTAACCTAATAAGCACAAAATCTACCTTGGTGCACATTAGGGAAATTCCTTATCACATGTCCATCATATCCACAACAACTCATTCTTTCCAAATACAATTCCTGTACAAGTCCACATTACTTTCATTACTTCTCATTTTAATTTTTTTCATCATAGCCGAATCTTGCCTTTATTAAACTCTTTCAATACTCGTCATGACATTTCAACATTCTCATATCATTTTTATCAGCATCATTCCATCATCATAAATAGATAGCATCATGTCATAATCTTGCAACAGAAAAAGGGATGTCTATAGACGGCCAAACACACACAACCAATTGCCGCTATACGACTGACTTAAAGACCCTTACGTTTCGGCTTTTGAGATGGCCAGGAACCTCTCAATACATTACCTACACACCACGATGTGTTAGGAAAGCTGCTCTCTCACCTTAATTGTTGACAGACATCCAAAGAGTCCACACGGTACTGCTCTCCGACACGCGTCCATCGCTGACACCTTTTTAATTCCTCGTGACAGACATCACACATTAATATCACAATTCAAATTAAACATTAATTCTATTATAAAACCAAGCTTTGAAAACTTAGACCAAATCTCTTCGGGTAAAAATCAAAACACACAGCTTTTCTCAAATTCATTCCAAAACTCTTAAAACTTTTAATTCCTCAAGATCATTATAAAACAAATAACGGAATAAATTTAAACAAATAAGTTAGTTGCTGGTCCGCCTTGGACAGCAACTCGTTCGGACCCGAAAACACCGAAAAACAACCATTTTTCAATTTAACTTTTACCCAAATCAAGTTCCACTAAAAACGTGAGCTTTGAACCATGGGAAAACATTTTACAAGTTGAAAACTCTATAATTATTATTCTGGACAGCATGCAACAAGTTTCATAAATCACATTTTAGAAAATCCGAAAACACCGTAAAAGTACGTTTTACTTCATATTACTCTTTAACACAAGACAAACACTTAAATACTTCATTTTTCAAACATTAGCACCAAACATAGAGCTTGGGCAGCCACTACACATGCCCCATAATTTCAATTAAATCAAACTATATAAATCCAAAAGTCACTTTAAATTTTTAAACTAATTAAGTAACCACACACTTTTCAACCATCAATCAAACACATAAACGACAAACAACACTTTGACTAATCAAACCATATACTCAAACAACTCCTATTCCTTCATGCATTTTATTAATTTAATCAAGTAGACACATAACCAATTAAGCATCAAGCAACACTTAGAATAAGTCAACTTGGTCCTAAACTAAACACTTAACCGAAAACTAAACAACAAAACTCCCTAATTTTATTTTCACATAGGTTAAACAAACTTCAAATAACACTTAGCATTTAAAAAAAACAAACTTCTCCCTTCATGAACACACTCTAAGGCCGAATCATGCATCGAGAGGAATCAAGATCAATTTATTCCCTATCACTTCCTAAAAGCACTTAATCACACTTTTTCCAATCGAGCTTTATCATAAAATCAATTAACTAACTCAAAATCAAACATATAACACATAACTAATTCAAAAACAATTTATTTTTCATGTCCCTATACTTAAACAATTAACACATAGTCAAATAAACAAGTCATGCATACACATATGACCCAAATAATTCAATTATCATGCGACATTTAGAACAAACCAAATCCAAGTTCTCATTTAGTTAAAACCGAACCATGTGGATAAATGGAATCAAGACAAATATTAATTTTCTAACTCCTCCTTCATGAAACCGAAATAAGTAGCATGATTAACAAATAGTCCAAATTCTATCCTACATATCTCATACAATTTTAAAAGAAATCATGTTTAAAAAGTACGCAACAAAAACAAACCATTTTCTTAACCACATGTTCATATAAGCAAGAACCAAAACAAGAAAAATACATCAATTAGATCATTTAAGTTCTTGACCTTAAACCAATCTAAATCACATAACATACAAGCTCACTTTACAAAAATAAGAATCAAACTCCTACACACCTTTAATCATATCCTAACATCACCATCAAAGTTTGAAGTCCATAAAAGTCATAGAGAATGCACCAAGTATCAAACACATACGAAAAGTGTCAAAGAAAGTACTAGCTCACATACGGGGAAATCAAGAAAAGAAAATTCCAAATCCATATCAAATCAATGAGTTTCGGTCTCAAATTTTGCAATACACTTAAACATATATTAAAGTCCATCTCATAAATTTTTCAAGGCATTCCAACACTTAGAACATGAATTTTTACTCAGTTTCACCATAAAAACCAAATCAGGACTGTTGTAAATCTGAGGCAAAAATGCAATTACTAAAATAGAAAACTAACTCCATTTCACACGAAATTTGGTACAGAGCTTCTTCACATACTTAAGATCATCTCATAAAAATTTCAGATTTTTTGGAGTTTCCTAAGTCATATATTCCATTAAAAACTCTCTCATTCTGAAAAATCTTAACAGAGTTTCTTACTTTTTTGAAATTAGTAACATGACCAAATCAACTCCAAATCACTTAAACTTTCACAAAGAATATCCTCCCATGTGTGTGGCCTCACCCTAAAAATTTCAAGTCCATCGGAGTAGCACAGGTTAAAAAATTCAGTTCACATTCAACCCGAAAACCCCGTTTCTGAAATCGTTTTCTTAAAAACAACTCTTGCAAAACTTGTAGACCAATTCTAAATATCTCCCAAAAATTCAAAAAAGCCTAGATCAACCTGATCAAAATAGTGGCCAAGTTGCAAAAGCATTGGTCATGTGCAAGTGTCAATCCATCAAGCCCTCTTGTCACTAAAATCACTAACTCCCGAAATCAATTCCAAACAAACCAAATTCAGTGAAAATACCAAAACAATTTCAAACCAACTCAAAATTTCCAGAACACCTTCAATTAGTACTAGGATTAACATGTTATATTTTCAAGGCAATCCAATTAGTAAAAATACTTCGTACTAGAACCTCCTGCAAGCTAAATGATATATTTTCGAAATTTCAGCATAGAATCAAATCAACATTTTCTATTTCATTTCTTAACAAACAACCCCTATATGATTCTAGTTACACTCCAAACACACAGAAAAACATACAAAATCACAAGATACATGAAATAAAATTAATTTCTTTAAAACACTATTCATATGCACTTTTCGGTTCTTCTTTTAAAATAAACAAAAACATTTCCTTACTTAAAAACTCAACTTAATTACCAACACAATTCAAAGATTAAAAACCAAGGTCCAATTATTTATTTTTCTTAGACCCATTCGGTTCAAGTAGTTAAACTGGGGAAATTACCATCAACTTCAAAAACTCTTTATTTATCAAAGAGTTGCATACAAACTTAAGATTTAGACATGCATGTATCAAATAGATAGAAAATCAATAACAAAGGCCTATTCTAATCATGTATCCACCAACAAAATAAAACAAACAATCTATTATATTTAATTTCATATAAACCGAAGTATACATATATAGAAGGAAAAGAATAGATTTTTTGCAAAACACTTTATCAAATCACCATGCAACAAGGATCAAGCATCAAAAATCAATTTTGTTGATTCAAACTTCATGCACCACCGAAACACATCTAGAAAAATAAAATCCCTTGTGCAAAATAAATATAAAACCGAAACAATAACAAAAGAACATAAGTTAATTTCCTCAAATTTCAACATGCATTGAACAAATATTGCAAACCAAAATTATTTCTCTAATTTCTTGGTCTTGGCCGAATCCTATGTGAAGGAAATGTATAAATTTTTGCAAAATAACTCAACAAATTAGCATGCATTTTATGATTAACAAAATCAATGTTTTATTCTTTCATTTCAAGCATGACCCAAGTCATCAAAGGAAACAAAATTATTTGGGTAAAATAGATTGAGAGACCGTATGGTCCTGTCTTCTTCATGCATGTTCATTTCTCATTTTTAAACTTTAATATATGCATATTAGGACTTTGAAATTAAATAGAAACACAAAACTCCAACATGCATAAGCTCCTTTAAATCAAAACATCAAGTTCTCCATAAAGCTCAACAAAACCGAAAATGAAGAAGCAAAGAGAAAAGGAACAAGCTTGAAAATGATTACCTAATGAAGATTGAAAGTGGGTAGGAAAAATCAAAGAGTTCCCTCTTCTCCTCCTATACTTCCTTACGGGTCCTTTTGGTCTTTGGGGGTGGGGTTTTGATTCATGATTTCTAATGGGTAAGAGCACATTAGTATAAGCATAGAAGTAGATTAAAGCAAAGAAAATAGGTGAACAATTACCTTGGTTTGGAAAGTGCCATCCCTTCTTGCTCCCTCTACCTCATGGCTCCAACTTCTTCTCACTTTATATCTCTTTCAATTTTTTCAAAGTCTTAAAATGAGAGAATGAGGTGTATTTATAATGCTATGGGGTGGTGGGGTTTATTAATTAAAAAGTGGGGTGTAAGAAATGGGTTAGGGTGGGAGAGTGTGAAGGGAATAAGAAGCTAAGTCACCCATTGGTTGAAAATCTACTCTAGGATAGGGTCATTAAATGTGGGTCTTAAATAGGGGAGTTTAAAGATAAGTTGCATTTAATTAGGTTACCCTAGGGTCTTGTGCACTAATGAATGGATGTCTCGCAATTCAAAATTCAAAATACAAAAATACATACAGAAACTGTGCAAACAATCATGCAATAGAGAATATCATTTTTCCAATACAATAAATAAAACTTGAAAATCATAATTCAATTTTTCTAAATACTAAAACATTATAATTTTCCCAAAATAATAAAAATTTCGTGACAGCTGAATCAAATGCCAAGCTTTAGAAAAATAAATTCTACATTTTGACACGATCGTTTTGACTATAAATTCATCTGATTCCGATTTACCAGTCAAAAGTTATGAATTTTTCAAGTTAAATAATCATTTTAAATCAATAAATAATAATTCCTCCAAGACACAAAATAAAATAATTTATCATCATAAAAATAAATTCCAAATAATTATTTTCACTCATAAATATAAATAAAATAATATGTTTACATAAATTTTAAAATAGCTATCCAATCATAAATCTTCAAAATCAATTTATTAAAATGAGGAAAATTGCGGGTATTACACTAACAGGTATAAATGTCCTAATGGGCAAATCAAAAAGAAAGAGGAAAGTAAGAAAAGGTAAAATGAGAATTGATAAATGTGAAGTTGAATGTAAATGTTGGGATGTAAACATTTGTTTATACATGTAATAGCAGTCTTAGTTTATTACTATGACATTTTAGAAATTATTTCCTAAGTTCTGTGTAATGTTACCTTCTTACTGTTTTTATACAGGTACAGAAGCGGAGCTTGCATTGTTGTAGGCCGAGCAGAAATACACTCCATGGAACTAGTCATGAGAGGAATAGAACTAATTCGGTGTAATTAGTATAGTTAAATTTTTTTGGAGCCCAAAACTTGTAATTTAATTTGTGAAGCAGGGTGTTAGTACTAATTTGGATGTAATGCATATTTTGATATTTTAAAAAGTATTCTGGTTCGGGTAGGTATCAAAGAAGAAATTTTTGGAAAGTTCGAAAAATAAAGTAAACTCCGTCGAATTTTACGGAAAATTTTTATAAGCAATTAAGTTTTAAATGAAATTTTTCAAGTAATCAATTAATTAATCAGGATTAAGAGGTTTTATTCCTAAGGGTGTCACAACGAACATGCTTGGCACGTGATTCACAATGTCACTCCCAGAGTGTGCGTCACGTTCCCAAAACATAATAATCACATCAATAGCATCCCTTAATAGTGGCCATATTTCCAGAATGTGTCAGCAAGCATGTCGTAACGAACAAGTTTGGCACGTGATCAAAACGTCCCAATCAGATTATATGTTCACGTTCCCAGAACACATACTTATCATCCTCAACAACATTCCCTGAATGTTGCCCACATTCCCAGAATGTATCATCAAGCTAGCCATACAATCTTTGGTACTCCCACAGTACATTCTCACATTCCCTGAACGTATATCAACAACAAACAAACTTGATATATGATCAAAACGTTCCATTCCGAGTGTACGCCCAAGTTCCCAGAACGCGTACTCATCACTCACAACAACATTCCCTGAATATCGCCCACATTCCCCCAAATTCCCAGAATGTGTCATCAAACTTGTCGTACACATCTGGTACTCCTAGAGTACCCTCTTCATGTTCCCAGAACATGAAAACATTAATCTTGCCAATCTATCTTATCTCAATCACCATGCATGTATGCAAACATTGCATAAATTATTTGGTTGGCCTTTAATTAATTTCCATAAATTTTCAAATACTATCATGGCATAATAGTACATTTCCTCAAATTGAAAGAATGTGCCACAATACACTTATGAGTTCTACGTATAACATTATGGCATTTATAATAAATTCCATCAATCCATCAAATTAAAATGCCCATAATATACATATAATTTTCATAGGGTAGATTAATACGAGTCATTTGAGTTTGATTTAAAAGAAATGTAATTATAATGGTATATTATTATGATTATTTTTCAAATTTCTGGTTTTGGGTACAGCTAGTAACCAGTTACCGACCAGAACCACTAACCGGTTACTGTCTACAGAATTACACTGTAAATTCAGTTTTTCAATACCATTTTCAATCACACATCATATTAACCCAAACCAACCATCAACAGAACTTTATTACCATAAACTAAACATGCTAGAACACCGAAACGAGCAAGAGCCATATTGATTTCAAGTTCACATACAATTAAGCATAAAACCATATTTTACACAATTCAAGGTATCAAAATCACATATACTCAGAATTAGCGTGGTTTTAGCATCAAATAAGTTTACATGCATCAATTCTAATAGATTGGCTTCTATGCCAATACCCTTTTCAAAACTAAACCCTTAAGTCTCACGGTGGCTCATCCTATTTTCTAAGTGTAACACCCCAATTTGGACTTAGAATTTTCACTAAAAATTTGCGCCATTTTTTTTTTATAAACATTTCCAAAATCAGTTTAGTTTAATTCTTTTACAAAAAGATTTTCATAAAACAATTTGATTCATTTGTTTTCAAAATGATTTGATACTTAACTCGCGTCATAAAAATTCTATTTCCAAAAAAGAGATGTTACCATCCCACACATTTCTAAAAACTCATTTTCTCCATTTCATATTTAATTGATGGTTAACTTGTGGAAAATAATTTAGGTACTTATGAACATGATACAATAACCAAAAAGAATGTCTTTTATTTCATTTCAGATAAATATTTATTACAGTAGGGGTTACATTCAGAACAGAGTAATCATGTCCCACCCATCCAGAGATGGAGTACAAAACAAAGACTATCCTAGACTATTGATCTTCATCATTTCCTTCACCACAAAAGTCTGGAAGGTTCCTCTGATTGTTGCTTCTGCTTCCTCCTCGTATGAGCGTCATCTCACAATCCTCTTCCGACTTGAGCAACCACTACTCGAGATATTACATGATCTGTCATCTGTGAACATTGTTCCCCCAATGTCCACAGGAAAGGGAAATAGAGAGAGTAAGCACTTCCGAACGATATCATCGTCGACGACGCGGGCTTACCATAGGGGAATATTAAGACCATACAAGCATATCATAAAACAATATATACATCATTATTATCAATCCATTATAAACAACTTCAGCTAAATACCATAGAGTCCTTCCCACCAAAAGGATAATCTTCATGAAACCATATCCATTATATTTAATTATCTTTAGGCTTTAAGTTTCATTGTCATAACCACCGGAAATTCAAGAGGGGGTACCACACCGAGGCTCAAGGGTTTGGTAGCACACACGTTACATCTCCTCCATCATTCCAACCACATCCTAGTTCGAAAAGCAGAGGAACCCTAACCATGCTGGCATCGATGTCGAAGGGTACGCAAGTATCCAACAATCGAAGTAAAATCATTTCATCAATACAGTTTCAAAAGTACAGCGACATCTAGCCCCATTCGGGTTCCCTCTCACCATCTAAGATTTGCTCAAGGGGGCGACAACACTTTCTCTAGTTGATCGTGCAGTTCCTTGCTACGACATTGCCTTCAACCGAAAGACAAGTCCTTGTAGTCTTGTCCCGCCTAGAGAAGCACTCGAGGCTTCTTGACGTTCACCGTCCTTGCCCTCCCCTATCACAATCACCACTTGAAGAGACACCAACCTCCAAGCATGCGGTATCTTTCCTCTCCACTACTTCACTCTCAACGCAAGGTTAAGAAAAGGGGTTCCTAAGTCTTTTAAGTCTTTTAAGTCTGTCATTAATCCTAGTTTTGGTCGACCCATTCTAAGCCTCGCTTCTAACGGGCCTCGACCTCTAAGGGAAACATCAAACACCTTTTTACAGTACAGTGGATTCCACAAGACTTAGACCACGGCATAGTCATCCACGTGGCCAGTCACTTAAAGGGGATATTTACAAAGTTATCGTGCTGTTTGCACTATCACTGTACACTAGTATCGTTTTCGAATTTCCACAAGGTTCATTGATCATTCTCATAAATTCAAAAATATGCCAAATCCTTTTCATGGAACGACCGTTCGAAAAATACTAAAAAATCTTTTCATAGGAACAACCGTTCAAAAACATTAATTATCTTACTATAGGATAAACCATTGTTTCCAAAATATATTCCCAATCTTCTTGTTATCTCATCATATAACTCATTTCCATATAATATACAATAAAGAATAATAACATGGTATAATCAATTATCAACCGACATACAATTAATATCGAGGAATCGTGTTTTTCGTATAAACGGCGGAACACACACTCAATTGCCGTTTTACTACTCGACCGATAGATTCCTAGTTTCGACCTTTGAGATGATACGGAACGTCCTAATATTATCCTACATGCCACTATGTCTTAAGAAGGCTTCTCTCTCACCTGAGATCCATGCTTACTCTGTTTCCAGCCTTTGTGTCTACAGCTCCAGCAGCTCGTTCACCTTTGATTCCTTTTATTCTTAAACGACGAACGACATACAAATCAATATCTAGCAAGTACCTTATACTATCTATTTACTTAGGTAAAGACTAAACCCAAGGTACCCTTAAAACAGAAATCCTTTTTAAAACAAAGGCCCTTTTTAAGGGCATTAAATAACTTAAAACAATTCCTTTTAAAATTCAAGAAATCTTTTTTTTGCAAAACATAATTTAAAACTCACTCCAATACTTTGTAAACTATTTAGAATATATTTTTATTTCTACAATGTCATACTATATCACTTATATAACAACTACCACATGCACACACTTATACCAGTAAAACAAAAATTTATTTAAACAAATAACATCAAATCATACTTTTACAAATTCACTTTTATAATTTCTTTTTACTCTATACACTTATATTAAAGGTTCTATCATAAAAATCATCATACTAATTCATTCCAAAACATACAGTTTTTATAGTTGATGCAACCAATTTAGAATTTCGGACAGCATACCCTACAAGTCTTGCAAAATCACTTTTTCTTTTTAGCTTTTAAATTATGAAAATCATCTCCAATCATAATATAACTTTTAAAACACAATCATAACATCTTAAAAATAAACCTCAATTTTTTCTTTACTACATATCTCACTCTTAAGTACCTTATAACAACTACCATTTACAGGCTATTCATACAGCATGAATTTGGAGTATTTTTCTTTGATGCACATTTCAATCAATCAAGCAGTAAACAATTATAAACACATATAACATATTGAGAAAATAAACTCAAGTATTCCAAGTTGAAAATACTTTTTCTCTATTGATAATGAAATTAAATTACAAACTATAAACAATACACAGATCACTTTTAAGCATCAGTACATTCACAAAATCACTTTTACACTTCCTTGCTAATTTTTAACTACTTATAATAAAGATCTTAGCATAAAGTACACATTACCAATTCATTTCAAAATAATTTCTATCCTTGATGCAACTATTTTAGAATCTTGAACAACATATACACTATTTCTTAAAACTCAGTTTTCTCCTAAACGGTTTATCAGAAACACATGCCGCTTTTTCCTAAATTCTTTTTACGAATTATTATATTAAAATAATTAAACCTAAGTCACATAAAATAATTTCACCTGCTGTACAGCCACTACAATTTGTTGCATTATTTTAAGAAAATAAGGCAAACAAACTTAAATAATTATATACAAATTAAGCACTACTAACACACATAAAAATAATCATTTGGAGTCTTATATCTTAATAAAATGATAATTTTCCAGAATTAAAATAATTTTCCAGAATTAATTATTTTTCAGAATTAAAATAACTAAACACTTATATATACTAATAATTATCTATTCACATCAAATCATTATTAAATCAATTAGGAAAATTATCAAACTCTATATTTTTTTTCTCCTAAATAATTCGGCCACTTCTCAACAATTAGGAAAAATACTTTTAATTTTTAAAACACCTATACATCATAGTTACATAAAATTATACCTTCAAAAGAATTGTTTTAATCATCAATAAAATATCAAATAGACATCATTCATAAAAATCATTTTTTTTACAGCAACTAAACTCAATCCTATAGTCATGTCATCACACAAAAATACCATTCTTATTTACCTATTTTTCCTTATTAAAATTACCCAATTACTCCTATAATTATCAAACAAAATACTATAATTTATTTGTAACTTTTACTTAAAAAATTAATTATATATTTCGGTCAACCATAAAAATTCAGGATTAAATTTTATTTTCATAAGACTATTATCATTTCATTTTTATATCAAAACATCAAAGATCAATATCACCCATTAGTTTATACTTTTTAAGAAATAAGTCACATAACAATTATACACATATTAACAACAACTATCACCTAATATATATATATATATATATATATATATATATATATATATATATATATATCACGGTCCAGAAAAGAAAAAAATCAAAAATACATTAAACTTATTCAATTTTAATTTAGTTTCCATTCCTTATACATATATTCATTTTGAATCCAAGCAAAAAGAAACAAAATAATCCAAACACATACAAAATATAAATTCCTACATTTTAAGAACACCAAAAATTTCCAGAATTTTATTTTCCTATTTATCATAAAATTTGGCCATCATTTTGTCCCTTTTTCTTAAACCTCAATTCATATGACCCAAAAATAATATCAAAACACTATCAATATCAAAATTGGAGTTAGAAATCTTATTTCTTATTCTTTATCATAGAAGAAATTAGAGATTTTCATTTACTAAATAACAATAGAATAAGAGATGAAAAATAGATCAAAACATAAGTTTAGTGTTACCTCTTTTCCTTAAGCTAAATGAACTTCAAAATGATGATGAAAAATTTTCCTCCTCTTCCTCTATCAAGTCGCCACCCACTTTCTTCTTCTAAGCTTTTTCTCAATTTTTCTCTCAAAAATGGTAGAGTTTCTTGTGTGTAAAAAGAGAGGGGTTTGGACCACTATTTATAGGCAAGAGGGAAAATTCAGATTCAACTAATCTACTAAGGGGTGAGTCACCATAGTCCAAAGGGGGTTTTTCCTAGTCTTTTTCACTTAATGAACCCTTTTAGAAAATGAAAATGCATTTATTTCTTTCACAAGTTCCATGTACATTTTGAATTTCAAACTAGATTCTTCCTCCCACATATAATTATGGATGGTGCAGTCCAGAAATAAAATAAAAATATTTTCCAAATTAATTTTGCCTATTTTTCCATAATTCAAAAATATCCTCTAATCAAATAATTGCAAAAATAATAAACTGTATTAAATAAACATAGGTACAGCCATGGAAATATTTTGTAACACCATATTTTTATTTATAAAGTGCAGTGTAAAAAGGAAAAATTTATTGGAGGTCCAAAAATAATTTTCCCAATATTAAAACTCTAAATTCGTTTTTTAATTGGTACAGATATAGAATTTTCGAAGCACCCAAAATAAAATTACAAATTTTACATTTTTGAAATCTAAATTTCAACACGATCGTTTTCATATAAAATTCATAATTTTTTGGACTTACGGTTTGAAAGTTATGAATTTTTGAAGCTCTAAGATCATTTCCTTCAAAAATGCACTTCATAAGCTTTCAAATAATTTTATAATAAGAAAATACGAAAATATATTTTATTTGGATGGTAGTCCAATAGAAAACCTCAGAAATGTATTTTTGTTTTCAAAATAACATACACTTGAGCCAAAAGGTCATTTAATGCATTAAAATCACACCTTTACACTTAAAACTCAAAAAATTCGTTCAGTACTGTAGCAGTGATAAAATTTCGAAAACTTTGAAATAAAAATCAAAACTTTACATTTTCATAATCTACACTTCGATACGATCGTTTTGATATATCATTTGTAATTTTTCGACTTACGGTTTAAAAGATATGAATTTTCGAATTTATATTAACTATATATACTTCTTCAAAAATCCTTTCATGTCATTCAACAACCTTATAAAAATATTTTCATACCAAGAATATATTTCAAATGCATCACATACAATTATACCTATATATATATATATATATTTTACACTTATATATATATACATACATAACTCAAACAACCAAATATACAATTCAAGAATATAATTAATGGTTCACTATAAATTTTTACTTTAATAAATATCTATAAAATATTATCATATAAATTATCATAAAATTAACTATGATTTAAATTAAATTGGGGGCAAAATTGTGGGTCTCACACTAAGCATGTTCATTCTCATTGTAGCAAATGGTAAGTTGCCCCCTTACCTTTAGGTTCGTGCTTGAACTAGATTTGAGTATAGATTTGAGGTAGGACACTAAACATCAATAGGTCCTCTTCAGACCAGAGCCGATTTGACAGGGTAGATTAACGAGAGAATTTGGAGCATGAAATGGACATGGAAATTGGGAAAATGGTTAACGGCAAATCTATGCAACATAAAATCTAAAAACAAGCAAGTTTCAGACCAAGAGGAAGCTTGAACTTACCACAATCAAAGCTCAAAGTATGCTTCACGAATCAGAATTGAAGTTTGACAGCTTCAATAGCCCAACTTCACAAGCTTATATCTCTTGGTACAGGGACTCCTATATTATGAACTTGGTATCAAATTGAAGCTTATGGAACGAGCTTTCGAGAGGTATAAAGCTTGTTAGCTATGGTGGTTTGTAGAGCAAGAACGTGAAGGACGAAATAAGTGACCAGAAACAGAGCATGAGTCAAACTTAATGGAAAATGAAACCAAATTCGTCCACAAGAAGGGTTTTATATAGAGAATTGAATTTGTCATCCACCTTGGACACACGTTTCCCATTATCAATGGGGTGATTTCGTGGCGAATTATTGGTTAATTCGAGTGATTACTCATTAAACGCACTAACCCTAAGTTTTGCTGCAGCTTCTAACCGGTTATCGACTAATAAATTAAAAAATTTATTTACCAAAATAAAATTTACTGAAAAAATAAAATTAAAAAATTCAAATATAATAAACTATTGTGCAGAAAAAATTATTTTTAAGGGTTTCACTTCTCAAAATAAATTTTCCACTGTTAGATGTGAAGATAAAAGGGTTAGGAACCTTGTGTAAACATTTGAGCAAGATCCAACGTTTAAAGAAATAGATAATGCCGATCTTTGCATGATATTTTACCAAAATATCATTTTCTAAAATAATAATTCATTTTCAAATGAACTATTTTCTTAAAATATTATTCTTTATGAAATTTCTTATTGAAATAAATATTTTACTTATTTATCCTTTTTATAAAAATAAGGGATGTTACAGTAATGGCCGTTTTGTCCTCATGTCTGTTAGTAATCGATTAACAGGTTACATTAATCGATTACCCGACCTAAATTCAGAATAAATTAGAATGGTAATCATAGGGTGTTTAACCTAATGGAATTGTTTCTAAAATGATTGAGTCTAAGATCTCTAATTGATGTGTTGCATGAATGTTTATATGCCATTTGATGATGATTTAATAATGATTTAAGTCATTTGAAGATTAAGTGATTATGATCTGGTTAAATTTAATTGAATATGATTAATGAATTATGAATTAAGTGTGATTATTAGATGTGACTAATTGAGATAAAGTGAATGTTAATTGTTTGCGGACAGTTAACAACAGGAAGGAGTTGGGTTTGCTGGAGAGCAATCTTGATATATGGAAATTACATATATTCTCACATATATATATATATATATATATATTAAAAATTTTAAGATGTTACACTTACTCCTAGTTTGGTTTTTCCTAAAAGTAGAGGGTAATGTAAGGATATGGATGAGAAATAAATGAGAATCTGGATTGGAGAATGAAATGAATAGAGAAATCCAATGATTGGATACCAGTGAATAGAATCCAGATATGGGATTCAGAAAGGAATAGAATCCGCAGAATGGATTCAGATGAGAATGAGATCCAATGATTTGATGATCTTAAGAGATGGTCTTGCATTCATATAGATGCATGCATTATGTACATATGCTTTAGAAGTGTGATTGTTATTGATTGATTGTAAAGTACTATCATATAAATTCTTGTTATCATTTATTTATATACTAATACTTAGTCTATAAGTAAATGTCCCACTCCCTTGTTTTCCCTTTTTCTAGGTACTTGAAGTGTGTTTTCACTTTCCGAGGCTGAGGAGAATCATACTCCTTCCGCTAAAGGAGTACGAGCTTAGTCCAATGACGACTAAAGAGATAGGCAGAATAAAACAGATATATATCTTATATGGCTAAACTAAAACAGGTGGTTTATATCAATTTGTAATGAGATTTTGAGATTGAATTGATTAAAGAGAAAATTGTTGATTTAATAAGTGTTTTTTTAGTGTGAAAATGAAATTGAAAATGTATTAAAGTGATAAGAAAATTGCAAGAAAGAGAATAAGAATAGAGGGGGAGAATCTTGTCATAATTTTATTAATTTGTGAAAAGTGAGAAGTTAGTTACAATATGCATTTTTATAGCAGTCAGTTAGGAATTTAATTAACTTGGTCAAGCTAGTTACAATAGCCACATTTACTATTGTTGAATGATTTACATAATTCCTATTTTACATTCTAATACCTTCTTTTCAATCTAAAGGAGAAACATTTAAGAACAGCTAAGCCAAGTAAAACTACTTTCAATTACATCATATATATACACTATGACCTTCCCTTTAATCTAAGCTAGGGAGGAAACCAACTAATCATTCTCAAAATTGTCAAAATCGGATTCAGAAAAACTATGGAGCATTGAGGAGATCTCTTAGGATCAGGAATAGGTTTAACAGTCAGAAAGTCCTTTAAAATTCAGAACCTGCTCAAGGACAATGCCCTGGTGAGAACAACAACAATTTGACCTTGAGCTTGAATGTGAGAGACTTGAAATTGATTTTGAAGAACGTAACTCTTTCTCTAACACAGAAGATGTCCAGCTCCATATATATGCTTGGTTCTTTTGTGAAGAACAAGATTATGAGAGAGGAGAACTGTACTTTGGTTGTCACAATGAATGGTAGGAAGTAGGAACATGATGAAGAGTAATAACGAGTCTAAGTTAATAAACTTTGAAGCCATATAATTTCTCTTGTTGCTTGAGCAAGAGCACGATACTGAGCCTTAGTGCTGCTTCTAGCAACAACCTCTTGCTTTCTTGACCACCAAAAAATGAGATTAGACCCTATATGTAGATGCAGGCACCTGATGTGGACTTCCTATCATCCACATCACTGACCAAATAAACATCACAATTGCAATAGAGAGCCAACTGATTAGCTGGTCTAAGAAGTAAACCCTCATTCATAAATCCTTGAAATATCTGAAAATCCTTTTCACACTTTTCCAATGACTGGCAACTAAGAAATTGACTAGCTTTGTTAACACATTAGGATTTCTATGGTCTAGTAATAGTAGCATATTGTAAAGTACATACCACAAACATATATAGAGAAGGGTTCTCAAAGTAGTCGAAGCCATGTTTGGTGAGTTTGAGACCTGACTGCATATAGGACTCATAGGAGTGCTAATGCCTTTTGCATCATGCATATTTACTCTACTTAAAAAATTTGTCATGTATTTGTGTTAAGATATATACACAGAGTCATCTGATAAGTGAGTTACTTCCAAACCAAGAAAAATAAGTAAGTTGGCCGAGATCTTCAAGGGCAAAACCCTTGATAATAATATCAGGTTAAGAAGTACCAGGTTTAAAGTGTCGATAAAGCTTTGAATATATAGCAGGTTAAGAATTAGCAGTGATAATAATATCATCTACATAGATTAAGCAATAAAAAGTGAGCACAAAGTTATGGTGAATGAAAAGAGAAGGATCACATCTTGCTCTACTGAAATTGGTAACTATGCTATTTATAGTAGTTAATAAAAAAGGTGACTTAGTCAAGCTAGTTTCAACTGGCCACATTTACTATAAATAAATGATTTACATAACTCATATTTTACACTAATAATTTGGATAGGTTATTTGACAAGGAAAAAAACTTGGGATTTAGAGTCTCGGATTTTAACAGAAACATATATACATTTTATAAATGATGTCTACAATTGATCATAGACTAAAGACAATATAAAACTAATTTTGTAATAAAGAGGATCCGATGTGCCTCATCATTCTTTACTTATTTAAAGATCACAAACTTTATATAAAAATGAAGGTAATAAATTGAAGCTGAAAAATTTAAGGACCATCAGTTTCAAGAGAAAGAATATAATTGACTCATATTTGGTACATGATTTCAGGATAAGCTGCGTTTTCTTTATTATTTAATTTTTGAGGCAACAAACAAGTGCACCAAGTCCCTCAACTTACTTGGGTTCTTAACTAAGATAATTATAAGGCCTTTATACTAAAGTGAGATACACTTTAATTTTTAATAGTGAGTGGTAGATTAATTTTAATAGTTAACTCATAAACCATTTTTCATGTACCAATAAAAAAATTAAAAAATCTCATTAATAACCATTATTCAATTTATATGCATGATTAACCATGAATACGAAAATGATTATGAAAAACTAGGGTAAAATGTTAAGTTGCTCTATATATTATTATAAACTTATTCTATACGTAAATATTCTATACGTGGAAGATACACTATACTCATCTAGCACGATAGGAAGTTCCAAATTTAATATGAAGTCCCCAAATTTAATTAAGCATGCAAAGAGATTAGCCATGAATTGAATAAAAGCACTATCTTCTCATTTCAGCTTTTATTCAATTGTTGTTATAATTTTTTTAAGACAAACTTTTTTTCCAATAGAGGATTAGAAAAAAACACAAGATATGCTCTCTAGACCAAAATACAACAAAATTCAGATTTACAGGATCAACACAAAAACAGGAATTAATAAACCCCATTATGCCGAAAAACCTTGTTAGACATAGAAAACAAAAATCACCCAGCCCATACATACTAAACTGCTGCCACCATTATTGTTACAATATTATTATGAAATTGTCTTTGCTTAATGTAAAGCCTTACCATCTAGTCACTCGAGCAGCCACACAGTCTCCCTATATACCCTTGTCCCTCTTACCAAACAGAATATTTTGTCGCCAAGATGTTATAGGATGAGGTTATTTGACCTAGAGAGTATATTCTGATTTACTCACTAGTGCTCCTTGTTAAAAATTGACATCCCATGTTTTGAGTTTTCAATTTCAATAATCAACTAAGGTCCCGTTCGGGGTGGTTGTCAGTTTCTGGTTTTTGGTTTCGAAAGTGTATTTTCAAAACAAAACTTGTTCGGCAAAATTTGAGCTGAAATGGTTTTTTACTCATTTTCAAAACAATTTCCCTTCTATTTTCAAAACAACAAATAATGGTTTCATAATTTCAATTTTGAGTTGCAAACTTATATCACCTCATCATCTTTTATATCATTCAATCACCACCACCACCATCATCACTCATCCATTCAACCACCACCACCACCACCACCGTCATCATCACTCATCCCACTACCATAACCATAATGGTCACTGCTCCCACCATGACTGTCATCTAACTAACACCATTGTAACCGTCTAAACCCCAACCACCACCCTGACCTTTATAGCCACCCCAACCATAACTACATTCTCACATGCTACCATTGTCCCTCCTTGTACCACCATCATCACTATTTGGACAACCACCACCCAACAACCATCATCACCACTCGGACCACCACCATAGTGACCACCTCCATCACCATTACCCTCACATGACCACCACCACCATCGCAACATTACTACCACCTCAACCACCACCACCACCTCCATGTCCATCGCAACTATCACCTCTTAACACCATCACCACATCCTCATCCCTCCTCCCCCACCATCTCTTATTTAACCAACACCACAAAAGTTACTACTCTAAACTGCAATCACTATAACAACGACCACCGTCTTCAACTAGTAATAACAACAACAACCACGTGGAAGTTGTTATTAAATTATTGTGGTAGTATACAAAATGATGGTGTATAACATTGTAGGAGTGCTGTAAAACTTATAAATTTGAAATTAATTTTAAAAACTGAAAACCAAAAAATTTGAAACCGACATTATAAAACTGGAAACTAGTTTTAGTTTTTTTAAATTTTAAAAGTCAAAACTTAAAACCACCCCGAACGAGGCCTAAAGTTTGTAGTTCTTTCTCGAAACTAGACTATGGATTCAGCGAGGTATAATCAAATTCTATTGTAAGTTTAAACATAATCCAAAATTTAAAGTTGGAATTAACAAGGTGATACTGATCATCAAATATTAAGTAGCCTCATCTGAAAACATGATAAAACATTTTAGGATTTTTTTAACCTTAATCTCAAAACTTGAGGATAAACATCCAAAATTATTTAGTTTTCCTTAAGAAAATGCATAGAAGTAATAAAAAAATTTCAACATTTTGAATTTCTTATCCATTTTATTCAACATCCAAAATATCATCCATTTTCAATTTCTTATTCCCAACATTTTATTATAATTATGAAATTCTTAAGCTACAAATTAAACATAATTCTTTCATATGGTAGCAATATATATAACTATCCTCCATCCAGCATCACAAGTCATGGTGAAGCCATCCATATAAAATAAATTGCATGGTTTTTGTCTATTGCATCGGTGGCTCTGCTGTTTCAGCATCTCCCCAACCAATGCAGGCAAACTGATCACCAATGAGGAAAGATATGTCGAGAATCACAACCCCCTCATCAACGGGGACCTTTTCTTCCTTTTCAAAGTCTAGAAGTTGAGGGTCATCAGTTTTATTCCAGTCTATATCATCAAGGTACAAATCAGGATCAGGCAACGGTATATCGCAACGAGTGCCATTGTATTCTGCCCAGAACCTCTTTTTTGCACTGTCAAATGCCTCCTTCCCAGCAGAATCATCCCATTTCATCACATTTTCATGTAGATGCAAATATTTCTTCGTTTCAACTAGCTTTTCCCAAGGAACTGAACCTACCTTACTGCAAAATTCCTTTTCCCATCGAGGCACGGTAGGCTTCCATATTCCTATGTATATAAAAAAAATAAAATTAATTGATCAATTTAAAGAAGAAACCTTTTATTATAACGGACCACAATACAGATATAAATTTTTATGTGTCAAACAGACTGGACAAATGAAAAAAAAATAAGCATAAAATTATAGCAATAAATAATAGCGTAAAAGTTCACTAAAAGAAAATACATTACAAGAATATAATATCTATGAATAGCTTATAAAAAAAAAAAAAGAAAATATCTATGAATACAAAATGATATTTGTAAGAAAATCTACAAAAGCTGAGAAACAAAAATTGAACATACAAGAAAACATAAAGCTATAAGAGCTCTTCACCAACGAAATTGCTTTAGTAATTCAAGAATCAAACTTCAGTAATTCAGCACTTCAAGGAAGTTACATTCGAAAACACAACATACATACATTAATATTAGTCCAATTGAAAACATGTCATAAAAGAATCAATCCAAATTTGTTGCATTCAACTAACCAGAAGGTGCCTTCTTTTGAGGAAAAGATGATGATCGTGATCTTCTAAAATTATAATTAGTGGCCATGATCAGAATTCGAAACTAGGAAATAGAAAAGTAATGCAGAGGACTTTTGTGATGATTTTGAGAAGAGCAGTAGAGGCACAAATGATATAGAAGAAGAAATGTCAGAGATGTTTGACAAACAAAGAAGCACACAAGAGGGTTTGAGGCAAAGAAAAACGAAGGAAAACAATAATGAACTAGGAAAAGCAGGGAGTTTGTTGTAACGCATACACAATCACGATCAATATGATGTTCATATTTGTAGCCTCAATAGCTTAAGCAACATAAAGAATTATTCATTATGTAAGAAACAAATTTAAACTCTTTAATATTACATAATACCATTTCCTTTATGAAAAGTTGTGTTGGCTCATAATTGGAAATCATCAAAGCCAAAAAAGCTGTATTATGATCACTCCCTTCCATGTTTTACACTCGAATAAAATTACAAATCACAAAAACTACTAAAATTAAAACTATGCTTGATATGCTTTCTTTATTTATTTTTAATTTGTAATCCTAATTACAGTATTCCTTTATGAATAAAAGTATTTCTAAAACTTTTTTTTTTCCATAATTTAAGTTTTATTACAAAATTAATACAATATTAAAATTTTTTATTTCTTTTTTAAAATTTCATCCATATTTATTATGATCCATAAACATAGAACTTGTCCACTCATCATGGGTGTCGATAACTTAAGCAAGATTAAGAATTATTCATTATCTAAGAAACAAATTTAAACTCTTTAATCTATATATCTATATACTATAATAAAGAAAACCCTGTTTTTATAACTACCAAATAACTATAAAAAATTTGTCTAATTTTGTCTATTCCCAAAATACCCCATTAGTTAAACAAAATTACAATAATAACAAAAGAACACCATGCATCCAAAAAAAAAACCATCATGCCTCTTTAAATCAATTTTGTTTCCACAATAACTGCCTATCAAACATGTATTCTTCCCTTCTGCAATAATGTAACTGCTATTATCAACAAAAATCAAACGTTATCTGTGATGCACGGGCATAGGTACTAGTATTACATAATCCAAACCTTTTCCTTTATGAAGAGTTGTGTTGATTCGTATTTCGAAACCGTTATTAAAGCCAAGAAAGCTGTATTACGATCACTCCCTTTCATGTTTTTCATTTGAATAAAATTACAAAACACAAACCACTAAAACGCTTAAGGAAACATTTCGACCAAAAAAGGGCCCACAAAACATCCCCCTTAGAAATCAATATTTGAGAATTTTTCTTTATTAATTTTTAATTTGTAATCTTAATTATGTCATCCCTTATCTGAATATATATAAGTATTTCTAGATTTTTTTTCCATAATTTAAATTTTATTACAAAATTTATTCAATATTAATTATGTTTTTTTACAATTTTATCGATATATATTATGGTTCGTGAACATAGAACTTGTCCTCTCATCATGGGTTACAATAGCTTTAGCTAGATTAAGAAGTATTCATTGTCTAAGAAACAACATTAAACTCATTATTATTAGAAAATCTAAACCTTTTCCATTATGAAAAGTTGCGTTGGTTAGCATTTGGAAACCATCATCAAAACAATGAAAGTTGGACTTCGATCTCTCCCTCTCACTTTTTCACAAGAATCAAATTACACAAATAAAAAATCACTAAAGCGCTTAAGGAAACATTTCCACCAAAAAAAGAACCCATAAAAAGTTCCAAGCTAAAAAACAATGCTTGATATGCTTTATTTATTTATTTTTAATTTGTAATCCTAATTAAATCATCCCTTTGTGAATAAAAGTATTTCTAAAACTTTTTTTTCCATAATTTAAGTTTTATTGCAAAATTAATACAATATTAAATTTTATTTTTTATTTTACAATTTCATCCATATTTCTTATGATCCATGAACATAGAACTTCTCCACTCATCATGGGTGTCGATAGCTTAAGCAAGATTAAGAATTATTCATTATCTAAGAAACAAATTTAAACTCTTTAATATTACATAATCCAGACCTTTTCCTTTCTGAAAAGTTGTGTTGGTTCTTATTTGGAAACCATCATGAAAGCCAAGAAAGCTGTATTACAATCATTCCCTTTCATGTTTTTCACTCGAATAAAATTACAAAACACAAAAGCTACTAAAATGCTTAAAACTATGCTTGATATGCTTTCTTTATTTACTTTTAATTTGTAATCCTAATTACATTATTCCTTTGTGAATAAAAGTATTTCTAAAACTTTTTTTTCCATAATTTAAGTTTTATTACAAAATTAATACAATATTAGAATTTTTATTTCTTTTTTAAAATTTCATCCTTATTTATTATGATCCATGAACGTAGAACTTGTCCACTCATCATGGGTGTCGATAGCTTAAACAAGATTAAGAATTATTCATTATCTAAGAAACAAATTTAAACTCTTTAATATTACATAATCCAGGCCTTTTCCTTCATGAAAAGTTGTGTTGGTTCGTATTTGGAAACTGTTATTAAAGCCAAGAAAGTTGTATTACGATCAATCCCTTTCATGTTTTTTACTTGAATAAAATTACAAAACACAAATCACTAAAACGCTTAAGGAAACATTTCGACCAAAAAAGGGCCCACAAAACGCCCCCCTTAGAAATCAATATTTGTGAAGCTTTCTTTATTAATTTTTAATTTGTAATCTTAATTATGTCATCCCTCATATTTTAAATTTTATTACAAACTTTATTCAATATTAATTATGTTTTTTCTAACACCCTATATATTATTACCCTTAATTACCCCATAAGTAAAATAGTGACTTTAAAAATTTCTTTTTAAAAACCATTTGACTTATAAAAATTTTGTCCATTCGGACAGAGTTTCCTTTATTTATAGGATATTCCAAAAATTAGATTTTTCTTGAAACCTGTGCAAATCAAAAGTATTCTATTCATCCAGAAGCCACAGGGCTAAAATATCAAGGAGCATAAAATGCATCCACGTCATAAACTAAATACATCAGAGTTAGCAGAAAAGCATAAAAGAGTTGTGATATTGTGCAAGTTTTCCCAAAAATAAATTTCCTAAAACCCTTAGGAAATTGTCCTGGACCCATCACAAAAAAAATGACATATCCAACATATACAAATATCCAGAATAATGAACCATCAGCATAAACAAAAGGGGTCCAGGGCTAGACACATGCCTAACATCTATGACCTACTCTCTCTGTGAGGGAGAGCACTCCTGCTCGGCCGGGGGCTGTGCTAGCTCAAGCTCAGAACCTGAAAAAAAAGTTAAGGGAGTGAGCATTGCACATGAAATAGAAATGCAGTTTCCAAATAGACATATCGACCCACTAGGCCAAACACAATCACCATATAATTCACACATTGCACACTATCACATTTCATGCATTTAATCATTCCAAGTTATTCCTTTTTATCATTCTCAATTCCATTGACATTTTCCCTTTTCAATTCCCATTTTTCCTTTTCTCATGGTTACTCTCTTTTCTCTTTATCCTTTTTCCCTTTTCATTTTCCTTTTTACTGAGTATGCCTCCTCAGGTCAGAGGCCCACATACCCATCTTATTTAACATGTATGCATCCTCAGGTCAGAGACCTACATACATGCCATTTTTTTACTCTGTATGCATCCTCAGGTCAGAGGCCTACATACTTATCCATTTTATCATTTTTATAATGTATGCATCCTCGGGTCAGAGGCCTACATACCCATCTTATTTAACATGTATGCATCCTCAGGTGAGAGACCTACATACATGCCATTTATTAATGTATGCATCCTCAGGTCAGAGGCCTACATACATTCATATCCTTAAATACATTTTCATTTCAACTTTTACCATTAATTAGCTCTTATCACGATTAACGATCAGTTTTTCTAATAAAATTTCCATGTACATTCATTTATCATGCAAGCCTATTATTAAACCCTTAGGGTACAATTAGTTACACATTCACATGTAGCATTTAACATACATATCCCACTTCCAACATTTATTTAGAGCCTCATTTTATCTTGTTTATTTATAACCGCATCAACATCATTTATTTCTACCCTAGGGTTCTCTAACTATTCTCCTATCCAATTAACTCCTAACAAATCAATATAACTAAGGGGATACTCATTCCTATGACAAGTCAATACCCACCCCCTTACCTTATCCGAGAAAAGTAAGGGTGAACCTCCAAGCCCTAACACTTAGCACCACAACCAAAGAGCTCCGGAAGGAAATGAGAGGGAGGATAGTGGTCTTGAGTTCCTTTAAGCCATGTGAATGAAAAAGAACATGAGAAAGTGGCACTACATAATATGGAGCTCAAATTTCATGGGGAACAAGAGGGGAAATTCGTGTGACCAAGGGGGAGGAGAGAAAAATGGAATTTACCTTGAATTTAAGGGAGAGAAAGTGAGATTGATGATGGTTCTTGATAATAGTTGAGATTGGAGCCCTAAATCCTTGAGGAGAAGGAAGAACAAAATCCGTGAGAGAGTGAGAAAGGAGAGGGAGAAACTTGCCCTTGTGAAGATGGGATGATGATTTTAGCTCCTAGTCCATGGTTTATTGTTGTTGTTGATGAAGAATGAGAAGAATAATGAATTTATTGAGCCCTAACTAAGAGAAATGAAGGAGAGAGGGTGTTCAACTCTCTTTTATTTTTTCCAGTTCTAGTCGTGTTAATCGATTAACCCAGTGGTTAATCGATTAACCCTTGCAAAATGGCAAAAATAAGCTTTCAGCCCTTAATCGATTAACCCCCAGGTTAATCGATTAAGTCGTGTATTTCAGCTTTTTCATGCATCAGGTCTTAATCGATTAACCACCAGGTTAATCGATTAACCTGCTTAGTTTTTCATTACATAGAACTTTAAAACGTCATAACTTCTTCGTTACCCGTTGGATCTTGCTCAAACTTTAAAGCAAGCTTCCCCATATACCCTACTTCATATCCAACAGTGGAATTCATGTTTTGAGCTACGAATCTTGTACTTTAAATTTCCTAAATTCCTATGCTTAAAACTTCAATTTATACTCCTACTTAACCGATTTCTAACTTAATATCACCATTTCTTCTACTCTAAGTTTTGTCACAATATAGATTACACTAGGAATTAAATTAGGGATGTTACAATCCTCTCCCACTTACCAGAATTTCGTCCTCGAAATTCAGCTGTCCTGAAACAACTGCGGATAAGACTCCTTCATCTTGTCCTCCAGCTCCCAAGTGGCCTCTTCTACGTTGTTTCTGTTCCAAATCACCTTCACCAGTGGGATTTCCTTACCCCTGAGCTGTTTTATCTGTCTGTCCTCAATTCGGATCGGAAGAACCTCAGAAGTCAGGTTATCTTTCAATGGCAAGTCATCAGCTGCTACCACATGAGAGGGATCATGAATGTACTTCCTTAGCTGAGAAACATGAAATACATCGTGAAGCCTAGCCAAATGTGGAGGCAAAGCAATCTTGTATGCCAATGGTCCAACTCTTTCCAAAATTTCATATGGTCCAACAAACCGTGGAGTCAGCTTCTCTGAATTGATTGCCCGACCAATTCCTGTTGTAGGGAACACTCTCTGAAAGACATGATCACCCGCATCAAATTCTAGAGGTCTCCTACGCTTATCCGCATAGCTTTTCTGCCGATCCTGAGAAGTTTTCATTTTATTCTTTATCATAGCGATCTTCTTAGTGGTTTCTTGCACCAATTCTGATCCAGTCAACAAATTCTCTCCAATCTGGAACCAACAAAGAGGCGTTCTACATTTTCTTCCATAAAGTGCCTCAAAGGGTGCCATTCCGATGCTAGAATGAAAGCAGTTATTGTAAGTAAACTCCACCAACGGTAACAAATGCTCCCAACTGCCAGCCTGTTCTAGCACACAAGCTCTCAACAGATCCTCTAAAGTTTGAATAGTACGTCCAGATTGCCCATCAGTTTGAGGATGATAAGTTGTACTAAACTTTAACTTAGTACCCAAGGCCTGCTGGAGACTCTGCCAGAATCTGGATAGAAACCTAGGATCACGATCAGACACTATGCAGGAGGGCACACCATGAAGCTTCATTATGTCCCGAATGTACAATTGCGTCAATTTCTCCAAAGTGTACTTCTTATGAATCGGGATAAAGTGAGCACACTTCATCAAACGATCCACAATGTGACACCCTTTCTCTTTAGTATAATATTATTAATTAATCTCATTAGAAAATTATTATTTATGGACACTAATAGCTTGGATAAGTTATCTCAAATTTAATTTTTGTATTTGATATTAGATCATACGAGAAATTATCGAATTCAGCTTTGAACATTTAACAATAAAATATTGAAACAATTAATTATTTGCAAGACAACGTATATTTGTTAATAAAAAATTTAGACTTAATAATTATAAACATAGTGTTGCCTTGTTGTTCGCTGTAACACCCCGTAACATCGGCATGAGAACCGTTAAGTTTTCAAAACTCTTTTGCATTTAAAGTGGGTGTTCTCACGTCTCATGTTAACCTCCAAGTTCCAAACCGAGATGTCACAAGACACCGCACTTTGAAACTTGTTTCCTTTAATTTCACTTGCAATAGCCCTTATACTTTCACAACTTAATCATTGATATAAAATAAAAACTTGCTTCATGAACATAAGTTTGGGGTTACATGTTGGTACTGCAATGATAACTAAGTGAATACAGGGAAATACAATGCCTCTAATAAAATAAAAGAACTACCACCAGGCCCACTAAGCTGATGCAGAAGGATCCACAGGAGGTGCCTCGCTAGGGTCGAACTCGAACACCTCAGCCTCCGGATAGTCTAAGTCCTCATCAGGATCCTCTTCTGGATCTTCCTCTGGTTCGTCCTCTTGCATAGCTTCAAAAGCCTCTTCCGACAAATCATCCAAAGCCTCATCCAACTCCTCTAACTCCTCAGCCTCGGGATCAATCCGTGCAGGTAAAGGCATCGGATGCCCACCATGATAGTCAGCTGGTCCACTAGTCTGCAAGTCCGCAAGCACGAAACGACAGGTGCGAACATCAGGCGCTGTCCCTTGCAGAGTATGGTTGGGGTCAAAGATGCGAACCTCCGTGTCTCCACGCCACTCCCAACCTCTGTAGTTAACCTCCCATCTTCCCTCGTCCCGGATGTCAAAAGTAAACTTGACAGGATCCATAGACTAAGGGGTTGACATTATAACAACAAGCATACAAACAGAAATCTCGAGAGAGTAAGTATTCCCAAGCAATCGATGCCAACAGTGTGGAATTACAATATGCAAGATATTAAGAGATAACAACATCATATACACAACAACATATAAAAGCATTTTCATATTTATTCTCATTATCAATCATCCAATTCACTTATTCTTATTGATATCATCACTTTCTCTTTCTCAAATTTCTTAACACACCATATCACATTCAGTGTTCCTCTTATCTATATACGTCTCCATCTCCACATGATCTCATATTCTTTTCCATTCTTTCACTTTTGGAATCATTTCTTAATAATATACAATTCATCTTTTCTTATTTAAGTTTTATGAACTCGTATCCATCAATGATGCAGGGGAAAATTAATCATCATTGAGGAGGTCGTTCAACACAGTTAGCACACACGTCTACATCTCCTCGGTAATCCACCCAACCTAGTCGGAAACTAACAGGAGTACAGGACCTTTACCACGCGGGCTCGACAGCTGTCTCAACAAATCAAATGGCTCCAAGCCAGGAGAACTGTAGAAAATCGGGTACAGTCTCAAATCAATTCAAATCACATAATATCAAGGCACACTGTAGAAAAATCGGGTACAGTGGCAAAATCACATAGCCCCGTTCCAGTCCCTCTCACTGTTCAAGATTTGCAATCTAGGGGGCGACAGTACTATTCTAGTCTGCAGTGCAGAACTTACCACGGCTTTGGACCCAGTCCCTACCACGTTCGTATACCACATGTGGAGTTCGTTCTGCCTAGAAAGTACTCAAGACTTCTTGACGTTTCACCGTCATCGTCCTCCCCTAATGCAATCTCCTCCTGAGTATCCCTGATACCCATGGTATCTTCCTCTCCACTACTTCGATATCGCACTCATAACTCACCACGTTAATCCAAGTCTTTTAAAGTTTTAATATTTTAATTAACGTCTTAATCCTAAGGTCGGCTCATCCTTGGTGCATCCCTTCAACGAGTCCCGACCACTAATCGATAATTCGCTTTTCCTCAACTTAGCACAAGGCTTGAATCACATCCATAACATGCATCACATCTCGTGAGCTTTCACAATACAACATTATTCTCATCAGCTATTGCTCAACAAAGTCATTCATATCTTCTCAGTATTCCTCTAGAACTTTCACACTGCATAGCCTCAGCTCGCCTCACGTTTTCCTTGCTCATGATCTTCATCAAACAATTCTTGAAATCAAATCATTTCTCATCAGCGTTACTCTCTACAATTCTTGCTCAACAACAATCCTTATCATCAGCTCTTATCGCATTCTTATGAATTTCACAATATCTCCAGATCTTTCTCAAACTTTAACTCACATCTCTTTTCGATCACTTTCGTATTAATAATTTCTCTTTCTTTTCCTCTCAATATCGTGTCTCTATTCATCACTTGATCTCTTGCCAAAACAACATCACAATTCTTTTCAAATTTCTTACTCTTAAATCTCATCAACATTACTATTCTCATCATTATTATCATCAACATCATTATTATCATCAACATCATTATCATAATCAACAGCAACTCGGATCTCATCATTCATAATAAATTCTTCAATAAATAAGCAACATATAAATTCTTTAATAGATAAACAACAACATACTAGTATTCAGGCATCATCACAGAAACTCATCACTCAATCTCACGTGGTCTTTGTCTCCTTCACACGAGTGGCCACACCACAATACAATTGCCACTGTGCTACTGACTCAGAACCACTAAGTTTCGACTTTTGAGATGGTCGAAACGGCTTAATATGTTACCTAAATACCACGGTGTTTAAGGGAAACTTCTCTCTCACCTCTATCGGCAACAATTCTCAATATGCTCCTTGAATTCCAACGCAATGCTCGTATCCGCTTCCCGATCGTTACTGGCAACTCAAATAGTTCTTTCTCATTAAAATCATTCTCATACAATTATTTCGAAAACAAAACAACATTATAAAAACTGCTTATTAGAAAATAGAGTATTCCCTCTTTCTCTCGATAGTTTGAAATCAACTTTGGGTTTTAAACTCACAATCATGATCAAGTAAAAACATTTGTTTAGCAACATACTTAGGAATTTTAAACTCACAATATTCTTTTCGAACACTTACTTATTAAAACAAAACATGAATAATTTCTTGGCTCACATAAAGGCCACATTTATCTTAAGGTTTTCATATATAAACCACCATTAAATTAAAACCATGCACTTCAATAATCATAGGAAAATCATTTCAAAGCAATACTTTTTCAATTAATCAAATCACTTTACTCACTTTATTTTCTTTTTAAACCGAATTGAATTAAAGAAAATAACACAAGGGTTAAGTTAATAACCATTTAAAAATATTAACCATATAAAACATTAAATTACTCTTATTCTTTTTTCTTAAGTCCTTATAATCACTTTCAAACATACATGTTTAGCATTTCAAGCCACCCACAATCCATACATCACTTTTACACTCATCATGCATGCACATGAAATAAGAATCAAGCATAAGCCCCTATTTTCTAAGTATTGCCGAATCTCATCATACATAAGACAAAGTTTTCATTCACAATTTTCAAACACTAATGATTCATAACACTTGAACAAGATCATGCACATATGAAAAATAATTTTTTAAACACATTATCCTACTTTGAACATCACAACCGAAATGATGGTTAAAGAAAAAGAATATCCTTACTTAAAATCATGCTAACATGTTTCAAATCAATTAGTTTTATCTTTAAATCAACATGCAAAATAAAATCAATTTATTTCTTTTATTTCTTGGCCAAAACCGAATTGAGCATAGAAAATGATTCAAACTCTTAATAATATAATCACATACCAATTCAACCTTATTTGCTCAAAGCCAAACTCAAACAATAGCACACAAGAAAATAAAAATGACTTGAATAAAACTTGTTCTAAAACTAAATGGAGCATGAAAATTACTTTCAAGTTTTTAAACAAGGATTCAAGCTCTCATAGGTTTAAAATCCATAGATCCATCAAGAAAACATACATGCAAAACGAAATGAACCAACTTTGATATTTGGGGGGTTAAAACCGTGAGCTTCACACCAAAATTTAACAAACTTTAATTTCATTTCTTTGATTTATATCAACACAATAAAATCAAGTGTCATATCGAGATCTTTAACTTTCAAACCTTTAATGATTTCATGCATGTACTCTTAAATCCTTAATTAAATAAATTTCATCATGCATGTAGCTTGAATGATGATTAAACATAATTTCCTATTTTTCCTAGGCTTGGCCGAATGACATCATGCAAAAAGGCAAGATCTTTTGGTTCCATTTTCACATGCAAGGTTTAAAACTCCAAGATCACATCATGTTCTTGTCCATGCAAAGCTTTAAAGTACCATTTTCTTTTCAAACATCAACTAAATCATCATCATTTAAGTAAAATCTTGCTTCAAATCCTTTTCACACTAAAAATCATTTTTAAAGCTTGTTACTCTTATTTCCTCTTCAAAACCGTGACATGCATCAAGGAAAAACCAATTCTTTTCACTCAAAATCAACATGCAAGACTCAAGCTCCACACTTTATCAAAGATCAACCATAAATAATCACATGCATGAGAAGATCAAGGCAAATAAACAAACTTAAGCACGATCTTTAAACAAAACCGTGACAAAGGATTACAAGTTAAAGATCAAAACTTTTAAACACAAATATTCATGATCAAAGCTTAAGAATAGCATGCATGTCATTTAATCTTCAAGATCACTTAAAAATAAACACATGCATCACAAAACTTTAAGTTCAAACAAAGTTCATCTTAAAGTCCTTTACAACACAAGATCATTACACTTAAAACTCTCAAAAACTTAAACAACTACCTTAAACAAAATCTCAACTTCAAGCTTCAAGATCTCTCTCTCCTCTTCTCCTAGGTTTTGCTTCGGCCTCTCCTCTCCTTTAGGTTAATGGGTGATTTTCTTCTTAGTCTTTGAAGAAGGAAGTGTGTGAAGAAATAAATTAAGGGTGTTAGGTTAAGAAGTTTGGATTTCCACTCTTCCTCTCCTCTTCTCCTCTCTCGACCTCACTCTCTTTCTCTATAGGTCTCAAGAGCTTGATGTTGCTCTTGGACCAAAGTGTGTAGAAGAAATGAAGAATGAAATAAAGGAAATGAAATGAAGAATGAGTCAAGTTAGCCAACTTCACACACACACACACGACTTATATAGGAAAGAGCAAAGGCATGGATTTTTCCTCTTCTAGCCTCGGTCTAAGGGGCAAGTTCAAGGGCAAATTGGTCCATCCTAATTGTTGCATGGGAAGGGTCTTATCATGGTGAAACAATGTAGAGTGATTTAAGGAAAATTCTTACTATCCATCATTACACTCACCACCTCACATTACTACTAATTTCCATTTAAATCTTACTTCCTTAATTCCTAAGAAAATAAACTCCAATTTGGTCCTCTTGGGTTCCTACATGGCCGAACTATGCTTATAGGAGGGAAATAAAATTTTCCTTTCATATTGTTAAGAAAAAACAATTGAAATCATGAGACATTCTAAAAATTCAAGATATAGCATGCAACACATAAACAAATATATCTACAACACTTTAGGGCATGATATTTCTTAACAACTCAAAATCATACATCATACACACACATATCCACATAAGTCATGCAGTCATTCATCTCAAATTTGCTATTTAGATTTGCATATAATTTATTTTATTCTTATGACAAGAAAACATTAATGTGTACAAACTTGAAAACTCCAAAGATATACTTCTTAAGAAAATTAATAAACTGCATTAATTAGCTATAAGTATAAGCTTCACTTTATTTTATAAAACCATATTTCCACATAAATAAAAGATCTCCAAAAGGAATAATTTATTTGAGGGCTCTAAATATTTTCAAACACTCAATACATTCAAAATTCACACTTTACAAATCTGGAAAATATCATTTTGTAAATCAATTCAGAAAATTATAAAAATTACATATTTAAATTCTACTCTTCGATATGATCGTTTTCATATAAAGATCATAATTTTCCGAGTTACGGTTGAAAAGATTTGCATTTTCAAAGATACTAAATTCATTTTGGTCATAAAGGAAAATTCATTTCTTCAAGAAATCTCAAATGACAAAATTATAACTTGTACCTCATTAATTCAAACTCAAATAAAATCATTTGCTTCAAATTCATAAAACATTTATCTAAAAATCCTTCTTAAATCCTCGAAATTCACTTTAAATAAAATTTCATTGATTTATTTGAGTCCGGGAAAATGCGGGATGTCACATTCGCATATAATATTTTCCAAATAATAATAGTTGCCGAATTCTCCTTTTAACAAAATCAGAGTGCGTGAAAAGATAGTAGTACTCAAGGATCCATGTTGTGATAAACATCATACATATATATATATCATCATGAAAAGGGATCCACAAGTACATCAAGTCATCAGAGTAGAGGCATCCATGTCCATAAAACTGAAAATACATAAAAAGTCTGAAAGATAAGACCTAGACTCTCAAAACACTATCAAAATACATACAATATATCACAACCCAAAATAACGTGTTTGAGAGCGGGTCATCTGGTCGTCCATGCATCCATCTGGTCCACAACAGCTACAACGTCAGTCCGGGATCCTTACTAACTATACTATGCATACTCCTAGGAACCACTGGGTCCTCCTCGAGGTCTGGGAATCGGCTCGACTGGTACCTCCTCCTCCTCGCTCTCCCCCTCCTCGGGGTCCTCCTCTATCCCATCCGACGGAGTGGCAGACCTATCAGTAGGTCCAAAAGTAGTAGCTGGTGTAGTCCTACCAACTCCAGTCGGATCGGATGAAGGAACATCCTCGTCAGTGAAAACTCTGTAGGCAGAGGGATGAGAACGAGTAGCAGGACGGAGACGAAAACTATGGAATCTACGTACAGGTCGAGCTGGCGGGGGTGGTCCTCTATAAGCATAAAAAGCAGGGATGTGCATAGTATATATAATAGGTACCCTACACCTACGAGGGCGCACACGAATGAGAGGGTTAGGGTGGAAGAGTGTAAACTCCACCTCACCCTCAAACGTCGCTTGGTGCTCCTCATACGTCCATATCCTGCTAGGGATGGGCCTGATCTCTACGTATGCTAAGTAACGTGCCATCACCTATCAAGGGCACAGGGGTAAGCATATACATACACATAATCAAATAAGGATAATCCATAAATGTGAAAAGATAGCAATTAACATTTTATAATCACATAAAATTTAATCACATAATTAAATCAATGATGATATGATGCATGTTATCTCACTCTTCTAAAAATTCTCCAACTAGTCACTCAAATGGACGTCCTTCCATAACTTCATTGTATTTCCAGAATACAAAAATAATACGTTATCAAACGTATGGCATACTTGCTAGAAGTGATCAACAACGTCACTTTATCTAGTAATCGTCATGTCGCCAAAACGTAAAACTATCACTGTATTACTTAGTCATCTAGACATAAGACCCACAACGTCAACCTTGAAGTGGGGTCGAGCAAGCAGTAACCTTTGGCACTTCCAGAGGCCCTCCTCATGTTCCTTAAATAATACGTTATCAAACGTATGACGTACTTGCTCGAAAGTGATAAACAACGTCACTTTATCTAGTGATCGTCGCGTCGCCAAAACGTAAACTATCACTTGTATTACATAGTCCTCTAGACATAAGACCCACAACGTCAACCTTGAAGTGGGGTCGAGCAAGCAGTAACCTTTGAACATGACAAAGTGACGATGTATCCCCAACACCATGCATGAATGCAATGACATATTCCATTTAAGATTAAATCCTCTTTAATCTTAATATATATCCAACATGGAATAATTTATTCTCAAATATTCAAAGTAATTGATGTAATCTTACAATCCTATTAATTTCTTGGAACATGATTAATCAACTTAAAAAAAATATTAATTTGGGTTGAAATAACTTGGTTAGATTTTAAAACGAATTTTAAGTATTCTTACTAAAAAGACTCGAGTACCTTACCAAAAGACTCGAGTAGCTCATACGTTTACTGAAAAGTAAAATTTAAGATTTTCCAGGAATACTCGAGTAGTTCATGAATTACTCGAGTAGTTTATCATAATTTCCAATTGGTGCATCATACAATACTCTAGTCTCAGCTCAAACACTCGAGTACTGGTGCTACCAGATACACTGGTTACTGGTGCTACCAGATACACTGGTGCGCCACGAACTACTCGAGTATCGAGCTAAAGACTCGAGTAGTGACTAACAGTAAAAATACTGAAACTGAGTTTCCACATGCCAATTTCAATTCTAACCAATTTTAACCAAAACCAATGTTCAACAGAGTTAAGTTTAAGTATATTAAACATGTTCCAACACAGAAATTACATCAAATTACACTGAATCAACACTGAGCATTCATTATGCATAAAAATCATGTTTTCAACAACTTGGCATACCAATTTCAATTCTGAGCATTTTTAACATGAAAGTAGCATGCATTTAGCTCACGTGCAACATAACAAACATGCTCCAACAAGTTGCAACACACAGAATGGCCTCCAAGCCAGTATCCTATTTCAAACTAAGCCCTTTATGTAACAGCCCGATTTTCGTAAACCAAAATATTTACTTAAGGTTGCAAAAATTGAGGCCAGATTTTTTTTTTTTAAACGCATTGTTGAAAAATCATCATTGCATTTAAAAGTCCTTTTTGCTGAAAACCGAGTGTTACTAAAACATTTATTTTCGTAAAAGAACTATTTCCAAATCATCATGATATTTTCCAAAAGATTACATGGTTCGATTTTCCAAAAAGAGTAGGCCTCAATACAGATGTAAGAACTTAGCTTTGAATACAAGAGTGGCACATTGCTTGGTAATCCTTGACACAAATCATATCCTAGGCTAAATTTACGGCTACTGCTTCCGCTGCGTTACTCTGATGAAGACCACCAGATGGAGATTCCCTTCTCTTTGCACCGTTCCTTCATCCCCGAAAGTGAAGTCACCTCCGTTGTTGCTTCCTTACTGTCGTTTAGGCTTCCGCTCCCATCCCGCTAGTGTGATGAACTCTTTACGATGCTCCATCTGCCCGTTGCGATATCAGCAGCACCGATAGAACAACGAACAAGAGAGAGTAAGCGATCCGAACGACGAATCGTCGACGACGTGGATTTACGATAGGTAAGATAGAAGGACCACACAACATACAATACAACACACAAGCACACAACGATCAAGTATATTATTTTCATTATCATCATTACTGACTTTGCTTAGTATCATCTTTGTTGTCACCTTTCATTCTCTCTCTTTTCCTCTTTCACAATCATATTTCTCTTATTCATTCTGTACTATCAATTTACACTCTTTCATGATAGGGGAATCTTTCAGACCTCATCAAGTACTCGTTTCGTTTTCGACTATCGCTCACGTCTACATCTCCTCGGTCATCCTCCCAACCTAGTCGGAAGCCAACAGGAGTACAGGACCTTTACCATGCGGGCATGACAGCTGTCTCAACAGTGGCTCCAAGCTAGGAGGTCTCAGCCTCAAATCATATCATATAATCAAAAACACATTGCCCCATTCCAGTCCCTCTCCACTGTTGTAGACTTGCATCGAGGGGGCGACAATATGTTTCTAGTGGGCCCGCAGAACTTGCCACGGCATTGGACCCAGTCCCCACCACGTTAGTGCGCCACCTGTGGAGTTCGTTCTGCCTAGAAACATACTCTAGACTTCTTGACATTTCACCGTCATCGTCCTCCCCTCCTGCAATCCCCACCTGAGTATCCGTAGATACCCATAGTATCTTCCTCTCCACTACTTCACACACTCATGCCTCACCGCGTATGTCTTTTAAATCTTTTAATCTTTTCAATTAACCTAAGGTCGGCCCATCCTTCGTGCATCCCTTCAATGAGTCCCGACCACTAACTTTGCACAGTCTTTTTTTTTCTTACATAGCACAGAGCTGGGATCACATCACAAACACACGTTCCTCAACTTACTCAATATTTTCCATTCTTCACAATCATCTTGATTCAATATCTTTCCTCAAAACCACATTCTCAAAGCCATCTCAAAACACATTTACCGCTTTCATAAAATATCTTTTCATAAACACTTTCACAAAGTTCCCTTTTTAAAAGTCACCTTCTTGGGTGAGTGTTAATGGAGGAGCAAGCTCAACTCCACTAAGCTTCTTCCCAAAAAGTGAACGAGGGGTCATATCTCATTCCACAATCATTCTCACTATCCCCAGCTCTGGCTCGTTCTCATCATTATCATTTGTTCATTCCTCAATCTCAACTCTCTATCTCTTTCCATTCCAATCCATTTCATATTCTTTAACATTCATACTTACTCTTCTTTTCTTTACTTTCTTTAATTTTCGTATTTCTTTGCTAATGTCAGGGCGTAACAGACGTCCATCAATAATTTACTTGCCATAACACTAAGCGTTATCAAACATAATCAAATAAAAGCATGCAAACGACACACAACATCACACAATAACCTTGTGGTTTTCGTCATCTTCATATAAGTGGCCACACAATCACACAATTGCCACTTATACTACTGACTCCAACCACGTAGTCCCGACCTTTGAGATGATACGGGACGTCCTACTAAATCACCTAAACACCACAGTGTCTAAGGATAGCTTCTCTCTCACCTGAGACCCAGCTATTTAATGCGTACCGTCTCCTCGTATCCTTTTGTGCTGCCTGCTGCCCCATTCCCGCGTCTTTAAGATTATTCCTCGTACCGAATGGAATACACTTATGTTATTAACTTGTACTAAGAAAATCTTTTTCCGTAACTTAGACACTTCTCATTCCTTGTCGGAAGACTTAAAACATAACCGTTTTTAATCTGGCTTTTGCTTAAACCAATCATTATTTGAAAACTTTACTTTAAATCACTGGTACCCATTTAATCATTTAGAAGCATGTTCAAACTATTCTGGGCAGCCAAGAGTCGTTTTGAAAAATCACTTTTAACCAACCCCGAAAATATTTTAAAATCACTTTTTCATTTTAAATAACTCTTTAATCCAAAACTCAAGTTTTTAGCCTGAAACAAATCTTGGACAGCCACGAATACAATCCAACAAGCTTAACTTGATTAACCCAAACTCATCCGAAATCAATTTGTTTCAAACCAATTATGTATGCAATTATTTTCCAAACATTAACTATCACTCAAACAACAACAACAACGCTTAAATGAATTAAGTCACATAAGCAATTACACAACTTACAATTAATTCACATCACCAAAACACTTAAGCATGCATAAATTCGTAATCACATTGAACTAAAGATTGAAATCAAGCACGTTTATTTTTCTCAACTTAAACCCTTTTCAAAATTATTATACAAAGTTGCTTTCATGCAACTAAATTTCCTAGACCCATTTACCATGCATGACCGAACCTAATCAAGGAAAATAAGTCAAAATTACAAATATAAAACACACAGATCATCTGGGTTTATTTAGAACACTTAAATTCTACTTTCTTTTTCAAGTAACGAAATTATTTATTCTTTCTTTTATTCTTCCCTAAATACACAAGGCTTTTTCTAAAACCATTTAATTCATTTGCCCCCCCTTTTTCCTTAGTTGAGACCGAATATAAATTATAGGTTCACACATAATTTCAAACAGATTAATTTAACCATAGTTCACAAAACATAATCATTATTTTCATGCCTCTTTATTGAGAAAGTATCCTAGGCCATTCTAGGTGTGGAGGCCGAACCCTAATCTTGACAAAACAAGGTCCTTGGCTTACTTTTCAACATGCAAAAACACAAAATTCTTAAATCAAAGTAAATTAATATGCATGTGCCCTTTTTTCTTTGAGACAAAACTTGATTTCCCTAACTCTAGACCTAGACCGAATGCACCACCATCATGAATTAAGGTTTTATATATTTTTTTTATCATGCACGCACCTAGAACATAGATTTAGATGAAGATTATTTTCCAAAAACTTGTTTCCTTTATTTTCTTTTGTAAGACCGTGAGGTCTATGAGAAAAAGAAAATCTTTTCATTCAAAAACCACATACATGTACTTAAACCATGTAAATCAAGTCATGGAATTAAACATACGAACACAAATAGGAAACAAAAATCGTCCTAAATAGAAAAGAACCAAAACCGAGACTTGCTGTAAGAAAATAAGAAGGCTTTTTGTCCAAAATCATTTACAAGCTCAAGACCAAAATAAACCAACATCATCATACAAGGTTCAAGATCATCATCATAAACCAACATGCATGACCAAGATCAGCATAAATTTATATCAAACATGGATTTAACAAATAAATACACAAGCATCTCATCACGATTTTAGGCATTAAACTTCAATCATTCAAAGGGATCTATACAAACTCTAGATCTAGAAGAAAAATCATCAAGATCTATCATGAAGAGTACTAACCAAATCATCAACACAAGCTACACATATTACAAATTAATTCAAGTCCTTACAAGTCCATAGTTAAGAAAGGTCAACACAAAGAGTCATCTTTCAAAACACAAAATGAACATATAAAAGAAGAAAAGAAAATTTACAAGATCACAAAATAAAACTAGTCCTAATTCCTCTAAGGTATTCGGCTATACCAAGAAGAAAGGTCTTCTAAGTACTTGATCTTCAAGAAACTCCTAGGTTTTTGGTCTTGATCTCCTTCTCCTTCTCCTCTCAAGGCTCACGGTTCTCTCTCTTTTTCTTTCTAAGGTTGAGAGCTTGATGTTGCTCTCAACCAAATGTGTATTTGGTCTTAGGAAAAGAAATGAAAGAAAGGTGGTGTTTGATGAGTGAATGAAGAGGAGTTCATTCACTCCCTCACGGTTTGGTGTTGTTGTTGTTGAGAGAAAGAAAGAAATGGTGAAGGTGGAATGAAGGGTGAAAAATGAGCACTTTCTCACGGTTTGGTCCCTTTTTCTTTTAGTTCTACTTTTCCTATTTACCAAGAAGGGTTTGCATGGAGGGTTTAGTTGCAATTTCTTGGTCTTGTGTTCTTCCCCACGGCTCCCTTCCTCTTTCCTTCTCATTCCCTCATTTCCTCTTCCTTTTGGTCATGCTTAGGTCATGTTAGTGATGTCATAGGCTTGACTTTTGGAGCATGCCACTTGGGGACTAAGCAAATGAGCTTAGTGGCCATACCAAGTTCATGAATTCGGCCACATAGAGATTAGGGTAGGTTAGGTTAGTTAATTAGGTTTAAGGCACTAATTAGGGTTCTAATCGTGATTAGGGTAGGATTAGGTTAATTAATCTAGGTTTAGTCCACTAATCGTTAATGATTAAGGCTTAATCAAGGATTAAGGCACTAATCAAAACTTAATCCATAGTTAGCATGGGTGGAGTGAGGACTAATTCTAGATTAGCGTGCTAACCAAAAGGGTTCAGGTTTCAAGAGGGTAATTAAGTTCTCAATCAGGGATTAAGAGCTCGATTAAGGTTTAATCAACGATTAGGGCATCAATTAGGGTTTAATTAGGATTTTGGTTACTTGGTCATTACTTAGGGAATTCTAGGTTTTCTCCTACCTACATACATATACGGTACACACACATATACATATCATTTTCACGCACACACATGCATACCAATCCATACACACACATACATGCATATCCACATAGAAAACCAATTATTCATTCACCAAAATTATAATGACACCCAAAATATTGAGCATACATTTATAGAAAACAAGACACATTTTCATAAGACAAATTCTTATTGAAAATGGTTCATTACTTTACTAAAAGAATCTTAAACATATAATCATTTCCCAAAATCACAAAAAAATCCATAGCTTAATCCCACTAAAGATCATTCTTTTAAAATCATTTACCATTTTGAAGACGTGACTTAAGAAATTTATTTAAGAGAATTATTCTTTCAAAACATTTTCTTCGAAGTAAATTTCTTTAGTATTTTAATCCAGTACGGGGAATTTGCGGGGTGTTACACTTTAAGCCTCATGGTGTCTTTCGATTACAAAATCAAGTAATTAAACCTTATTCTAGTGAATGTATTGCTTCCCACATACCTCAAATTCGTGTAGGAACAGAAACTTGACAGGAATAAGTCTTACAACACTGAGTTCCCCAAAATCAACACTGAAACAAAGCAGTTCCAGCAGAGTACCAAGATTGATTTGGTTGACACATGAAACAACAGTAAAAATTGGGGAAATTAGTCTCTAACTACTCTCTACAATTCGTACTAACTAAAGGAACAAGATTTACATGGATAGGTTGACTGAGCTTACCAAAATCGAACTCCAAAGTATGCTCCAGGAAACCTGAGACAGCTCCAACACTTCCTCTTCTAGGATTCAATTCTTGAGCTACACTCATCCTCAACACACGAATTCAGTATCTTTGCAAAGCTCAAGATTCAAGCTTTGCAATGGTGTATCACTCTTGTTCTAACACTCAGGATCGAAATAGAATTGATCGAACGAAATTGAAAACCCTAAAACTCACGATTTGATCAACAAAAGCTCGAATTCGTGGTTGATTGCCTTAAATAGAGGATTTCCAATCGCATGCAGCTCGCCACGATACCCTTAAGGTGTTGCCCAAGTGATTTCGTGTCGATTTCTGGGGATAGTGGAACGGTGACTCATCAAACGCACTAACTCAACCAGTTCTACCCAGAATACTCGAGTCTTCACAAATAAAGTCTCCAGATTTTCAATGCAAAGACAACAACTGCTAGCTCCAGATCATGAGTTGGATAATTCTGTTCATGCTGTCGCAACTGTCTAGATGCATATGCTATGACTTTACCCTGCTGCATCAGCACACAACCCAAACCTTGCTTTGAAGCATCACAATAAACATTAAAGGGTTGGGTTGGGTCAGGTAAAATTAAAACCGGTGAACTAGTCAGCCTCTTCTTTAGTTCTTGGAAACTGTTCTCACACTGCTGTGACCATTGATAAATAAAATCTTTCCTGGTCAGCATAGTCAATGGAAGAGCCAATTTGGAGAATCCCTCAATGAACCTCCGATAATAACTTGCCATTCCCAGAAAACTTCTGATCTCTGTAACTGTTGTGGGTCTCTCCCACTTTAACACCGCTTCCACCTTGGAGGGATCAACAGCAACACCCTTCACAGAAATAACATGGCCTAAGAAATGCACCTCTGATAACCAGAAACTGCATTTAGATAGTTTAGCATAGAGTTGCTTCTCCTTGAGAACCTGCAACACAATTCTCAGGTGTTCCTCATGCTCGATGGGATTCTTAGAATAGATTAGTATATCATCTATAAACACAATGACAAAGGAATCTAAGAAAGAGCGGAATATCTTGTTCATGTAGTCCATGAATATGGCAGGAGCATTAGTGAGACCGAAGGGCATCACAACATGTTCAAAGTGCCCATAACGAGTCCTAAAAGGCAGTCATGGGAATGTCTTCCTCCTTGATGCAAATCTGGTGATATCCAGATCGAAGATCAATTTTTGAGAAAACTGCAGCACCTCTGAGTTGATCCAATAAATCATCAATGCGGGGAAGTGGGTATTTGTTCTTCACCGTCTTCGCATTGAGCTGCCTGTAATCTATGCACATCCGAGAGCTTTCATCCTTCTTTTTGACAAAGAGAACAGGAGCTCCCCATGGAGATACACTGGGTCGAATGAACCCTTTTTCCAATAACTCCTGTATCTGCTTCTTTAACTCCGTCAACTCAGCAGGCGCCATTCTATAGGGGGCTATGGAAACCGATCTTGCTCCAGGAACCATATCAATACCAAATTCAACTTCTTTGTGAGGTGGCAGTCCTGGAATCTCCTTAGGGAAAACTTCTGGAAATTCCTTGACTACTAGAATTTGGCTCACATCGGCCTCTTCGTCAACTTCCATGGCAGCAAGAGAAGAATCACTAAAGATAACTTCTTTCTTACGAAAATCAATCAGGACATGATGCCGAGTCATCCAGTCCATACCCAAAATAATATCTAATCTAGTCAAAGGCAGACAAATAAGATTTACTTTGAATTCCCGCTCCAAGACTCGGAGTGGGCAATCCAAGCACATTTGTGAGGTGATGACTGAAGAATTTGTAGGGGTAGAAACTAACAATTTATAAGGCATATCTATAGTGGACAACCCTAATCTCTTCATGCAGTCTAAAGAAATGAATGAGTGAGATGCACCACAATCAAACAGAACACCACAAGAAACGCCATTGACATGGCAAGTACCTCTGATCAGCTCATCATCATCTGTCACCTCTTCCCCATCCGGTATATAAACCTTCCCTTTCAACAATGGTTGACTCCCACCAGCATTTTGATTTCTGGCTCCATTGCCTTCCTTCTTTATCATACTCTTCGGACAGTTTGCAGCAAAGTGTCCTGGCTGCCCGCAATGAAAGCAAAGTCCTTCTCTTCGAGACTGATACCAACACTCTCCCCTGTGTTGCCTTCCACAATGCTGGAAAGTCGGGGCAGGACCAACAGGGAATGCTGCTTGACCTGCTCCCCTGTGATTCACATATGGACCTCCTCGTTGCATCGGGCCTTTGCCCCTGATCGGGCCTGCCCGCTGTACTGCTTTTCTCTTCTCCTCTGCCTTCTCTTGCTTAAGTGCATTTTAAAATGCACTAGTCATATTCACTAACTGAGCCAAATTTTCAATGCCCTGATAAGTGAATATGGTTCTGATCTTGGCATTCAACCCCGCTTCAAACTTAATACACTTTGTCCGTTTATCAGCATCTCTGTAACCTCCGGAATATCGGATCAAATCCTCAAACTGGGCCACGTATTCTCCGACACTCATTGTCCCCTGCTCCAACTTCAAGAAGGCCAGTTCCTTCTCCCTCCTAACTTCCTCCGGAAAGTACTTGTTAAGAAATCGGATCTTAAAAAGATCCCAAGTGATCACTTCATTACCAGCTTCCAGACTATGCCTCTGATGCTCCCACCAATGTTCTGCCTCACCTGACAGAACATACTCCACCAATCTAACATGTTGATCTGCTGGTGGTTGTAGTGAACGAAGGATTTTCTCCATGTCCTGGAGCCATTTTTGAGCCCCATCTGGATTAAATCCCCCTTCAAATCAAGGTGGATCATTCTTCCTGAACCTTGACATCCAGTCTATATCAGCAGGAACTAGTGGAGGGTTGAGTGCTGCTGCTGCTGCAATGTTATCAGCTTGGTTCTGTTGCATCTGTGCCATAGTTGCTTTATGATCTTGCTGTATCTAGGCTTGGGTTTGCTGTACTTGAACCAAACTCTCAAGTATAGTTGCCATTCTATCATTGTCTCCCCTTCGTCCAGCCATACTGCTAAGTCATGGAAGAGACAAATAGTTAAGCATTTAGTACTAAGTAAACATATAAATTTCCTAGTCCTGAACTTAGACACTAAACTAAACAATTCAGTTACCCGCTTGGTGAGTAACCATTGGAAATGTGTGTCCACACTCCAAAGGCCGAGGGAAACTACTCTGATACCATAAATGTAACACCCTATATATTATTACCCTTAATTACCCCATAAGTAAAATAGTGACTTTAAAAATTTCTTTTTAAAAACCATTTGACTTATAAAAAAATTTGTCCATTCGGACAGAGTTTCCTTTGTTTATAGGATATTCCAAAAATTAGATTTTTCTTGAAACCTGTGCAAATCAAAAGTATTCTATTCATCCAGAAGCCACAGGGCTAAAATGTCAAGGAGCATCAAATGCATCCACGTCATAAACTAAATACATCAGAGTTAGCAGAAAAGCATAAAAGAGTTGTGATATTGGGCAAGTTTTACCAAATATAAATTTCCTAAAACCCTTAGGAAATTGTCCTGGACCCATCACAAAAAAAATGACATATACAACATATACAAATATCCAGAATAATGAACCATCAACATAAACAAAAGGGGTCCAGGGCTAGACACACGCCTAACATCTATGACCTATTCTCCCTGTGAGGGAGAGCACTCCTGCTCGGCAGGGGGCTATGCTAGCTCAAGCTCAGAACCTGAAAAAAGTTAAGGGAGTGAGCATTGCACATGAAATAGAAATGCAGTTTCCAAATTGACATATCGACCCACTAGGCCAAACACAATCACCATATAATTCACACATTGCACACTATCACATTTCATGCATTTAATCAATCCAAGTTATTCCTTTTTATCATTCTCAATTCCATTGACATTTTCCCTTTCCAATTCCCATTATCCATTTTTCCTTTTCTCATGGTTACTCTCATTTCTATTTATCCTTTTTCCCTTTTCATTTTCCTTTTTGCTGAGTATGCTTCCTCAGGTCAGAGGCCCACATACCCATCTTATTTAACATGTATGCATCCTCAGGTCAGAGACCTACATACATGCCATTTTTTACTCTGTATGCATCCTCAGGTCAGAGGCCTACATACTTATCCATTTTATCATTTTTATAATGTATGCATCCTCAGGTCAGAGGCCTACATACCCATCTTATTTAACATGTATGCATCCTCAGGTCAGAGACCTACATACATGCTATTTATTAATGTATGCATCCTCAGGTCAGAGGCCTACATACATTCATATCCTTAAATACATTTTCATTTCAACTTTTACCATTAATTAGCTCTTATCACGATTAACGATCAGCTTTTCTAACAAAATTTCCATGTACATTCATTTATCATGCAAGCCTATTATTAAACCCTTAGGGTAAAATTAGTTACACATTCACTTGTAGCATTTAACATACATATCCCACTTCCAACATTTATTTAGAGCCTCATTTTATCTTGTTTATTTATAACCGCATCAACATCATTTATTTCTACCCTAGGGTTCTCTAACTATTCTCCTATCCAATTAACTCCTAACAAATCAATATAACTAAGGGGATACTCATTCCTATGACAAGCCAATACCCACCCCCTTACCTTAACCGAGAAAAGTAAGGGTCAACCTCTAAGCCCTAACACTTAGCACCACAACCAAAGAGCTCGGGAAGGAAATGAGAGGGAGGAGTGTGGTCTTGAGTTCCTTTAAGCCATGTGAATGAAAAAGAACATGAGAAAGTGGCACTACATAATATGGAGCTCAAATTTCATGGGGAACAAGAGGGGAAATTCGTGTGACCAAGGGGGAGGAGAGAAAAATGGAATTTACCTTGAATTTAAGGGAGAGAAAGTGAGATTGATGATGGTTCTTGATAATAGTTGAGATTGGAGCCCTAAATCCTTGAGGAGAAGGAAGAACAACACTTGTTCTTGGAGAGGGAGAGAGAAATCCGTGAGAGAGTGAGAAAGGAGAGGGAGAAACTTGCCCTTGTGAAGATGGGATGATGGTTTTAGCTCCTAGTCCATGGTTTATTGTTGTTGTTGATGAAGAATGAGAAGAAGAAGAATGAATTTATTGAGCCCTAACTAAGAGAAAGGGAGGAGAAAGGGTGTTCAACTCTCTTTTATTTTTTCCAGTTCTAGTCGTGTTAATCGATTAACCCAGTGGTTAATCGATTAACCCTTGTAAAATGGCAAAAATCAGCTTTCAGCCCTTAATCGATTAACCCCTAGGTTAATCGATTAAGTCGTGTATTTCAGCTTTTTCATGCATCAGGTCTTAATCGATTAACCACCAGGTTAATCGATTAACCACCAGGTTAATCGATTAACCTGCTTAGTTTTTCATTACATAGCACTTTAAAACGCCATAACTTCTTCGTTACCCGTTGGATGTTGCTCAAACTTTAAAGCAAGCTTCCCCATACACCCTATGCCATATCCAACGGTAGAATTCATGTTTTGAGCTACGAATCTTGTACTTTAAATTTCCTAAAGTTCTATGCTTAAAACTTCAATTTACACTCCTACTTAACTAATTTCTAACTTAATATCACCATTTCTTCTACTCTAAGTTTTATCACAATATAGATTACACTAGGAATTAAATTTGTGATGTTACAATTTTTACAATTTTATCGATATTTATTACGGTTCATGAACGTAAAGTTTGTCCACTCATCATGGTTTACAATAGCTTTAGCTAGATTAAGAAGTATTCACTGTCTAAGAAACAACATTAAACTCATTATATTTACCAAAAAAAAAACATTAAACTCATTATTATTAGAAAATCTAAACCTTTTCCTTTATGAAAAGTTGCGTTGGTTCGTATTTGGAAACCATCATCAAAGCCATGAAAGCTGGACTTCGATCTCTCCCTCTCACGTTTTTCACAAGAATCAAATTACACAAATACAAAACCACTAAAGCGCTTAAGGAAACATTTCCACCAAAAAAAGAGCCCATAAAAAGTTTCCAGCTAAAAGACAATGCTTGATATGCTTTCTTTATTTATTTTTAATTTGTAATCCTAATTACATCATCCCTTTGTGAATAAAAGTATTTCTAAATCTGTTATTTCCATAATTTATGTTTTATTAAAAATTAATACAATATTAAATTTTCATTTTTTTTTACAATTTCATTGATATTTATTATGATCCATGAACATAGAACTTTTCACTCATCATGGGTGTCGATAGCTTAAGCAGGATTGAGAATTATTCATTATCAAAGAAACAAATATAAACTCTTTAATATTATATAATCAAGACCTTTTCCTTTAAGATAAGTTTTGTTGGTTCGCATTTGGAAACCGTCATCAAAGCCAAGAAAGTTGTATTACAATCACTCCCTTTCATGTTTTTCACTTGAATAAAATTACAAAACACAAACCACTAAAACGCTTAAGGAAACATTTCAACCAAAAAAGGGCCCACAAAACATCCTCCTATGAAATCAATATTTGAGAAGTTTTCTTTATTAATTTTTAATTTGTAATTTTAATTATGTCATCCCTTATGTGAATATAAGTATTTCTAGATTTTTTTCCATAATTTAAATTTTATTACAAAATTTATTCAGTATTAATTATGTTTTTTCTACAATTTTATTGATATTTATTATGGTTCATGAACATAGAACTTGTCCAGTCATCATGGGTTACAATAGCTTTAGCTAGATTAAGAAGTATTCATTGTCTAAGAAACAACATTAAACTCATTATTAGTAGAAAATCAAAACCTTTTCCATTATGAAAAGTTGCATTGGTTAGTATTTGGAAACCATCATCAAAGCCATGAAAGCTGGACTTCGATCTATGTAACATCCTCAATTTTCGATTTCGTTTAGAAGTGCTAATTTGTATTAGTATTATTAAGTGTTTAGATTTAGTATTTAGCTAAGTTTAGGATGGTATGAGTTAAGAGTGGGTTAGATTGTGTTTAGAGTGTAGGCCTTAGTGTTTAGCTAACTTAAATTGGGTGGTGATAGCTTAGAAGTCTTAGAAGTATGAAAGAAAGCCAATTTTCAATAAGTTAATCGATTAAGAGGAGTGTTAATCGATTAGATTTTAAGCCACTTTCAGCCACTACTCGATTAAGATGTGGCTTAATCGATTAAGTTTTGAGGCACCTTCAGGCCCTAATCGATTAAGTGCATTGTTAATCGATTAAGGGTTGGGTTAATCGATTAACTGCTGTGTTTAAGTCATAGAACACGTGTTCAAAAAGCCATTTTTCCATTTGTTTCATTCTCTCTCTACTCGAACTCTCTTCTCATTTTCTCCTAGGGCTTTCAATTCTTCCATGTAATCTCCAAAGTTTCATGAAATTAAAACCCCAACTCACTTCCCCATCATCCCTTCACTAATTCCCTACCCATTGATTTCACAATTGTTATCTCTTGTCACTTTTCCCAAATCACCCATAAACCCCAAATTTGTGCAATCCTTTATTTGAAGTCTTCTAGTCATATAAGAAGCTTGGAAAAAGGCTAAGGGGCAAGGATTAAGGGGCTAGGAGCATTGGTTGGAGATTACTCTAGGATTTCTAAGGTTCTCCTCTACTCTCCAAGAGGTAAGGGGTTTAACTTGGGATTAGCTTAGGGGAAATATTGGAAACTAATAATTGGAACTTAGTTAGGTATGTTTAGAGGATTGGTTGAAATTAGGATTAAGGGAAATAGTTTAATCTAGAAAAAGTTAAGTGATGGTGTACTATGTATGAAATTGTCTATGTTTAATGCCTTAACTTATATGTTAGTTTGATAATTGTTGCTTTTATATATGTTGTGAGATGCTTGTTAATTATGGACTTAAAGTATTATTATTTATGCATAACCTAGGGACAAGTAATTTCCATTTGAGTTGAGCCACTCTAAAGTGATTTTTGATAGAACAAAAAAGGGCTTCAATATCAATTGGAAAATACTTGATTGTTGAATCATGCATGGTGCAAAGGGGGGCGTTAGGAGTCGGGGAAAAACACACGTCTTTTGATTGATGAGGGAAAAAGTAAATTATTAGAATTATTATGGAGAACTTTGATCTTGCATAGGACATGGGTTTGATTCCCGTGTTGCGGATTGGTTCTATGTAAACTATAATAATTCTATTACTTTGGCTCCTTTTGGCCAGTCGAGGGTGATTTCTGCTAAAGCCAATTTGGACAAATCAACCCAAATTGCACGAGGGACCTTCCTATGTGGAGGTGAAGTGTTGTGCAAGCGGATATGAGGGACCTTCCTAAGTGGAGGTGAGGTATCCAACTATAGGTTGAGAAATACTTACTCCTGGTCGGTTTTTCCCCAGAGTGGAGGGTGTATGAGGATATGAAATTGTTATTGAAAAGGGAAAAGTAAAGTGTTAAAGTGAAAGTGAAAGTGTGGAAGAAAATTGTATAAATGAGTTAATTCATCGAATTCGATCAAATTGTTCAAGTAAAGAAAATGAAATAAATTGTGTAATATCGGATTTGTGAATTAAACCATTTAAAGTGTGACGTGCATAGCATAATCATATGATTACATTCTAATTTGTTATACTATAAGTTTGTAACGTTCTTTTATGGATTATTGCCATGGTTAAACCTATTTCTACATTGCTTGATAATATGGGTATGCCTAGCTATGTCTTATTATTATTTTCAAATGTTTTCCCTAGTCTAAATTCGAGTTACCCACCCTTACCTGTTGACATTTTAGGTACGCATTACGAGGATCCACCTACTGTTCCCTCTGCCAAGGATCATTACACTCCTCCTAACGGAGTGTAGTTGCATTATCATACTTTGGACTAGTTGCACTCTATAGTTTTATATTTTGATGCTCATGCTATGGTTACCCTTTTGATGTAAATATTTATATGAAATGTAATGGTTGTGAGGATGGTTAATCATCCATTCTTTTGATGTAAATGGTAGCGTTGCAAATCACAACCTATTTTGGAGTGTATGCAAACTCTTATAAGTTTTTACGGACTTTATAAACAGATGATTTCATGATGATGATATTATCTTATGCTTGTGAGCATAAGTAATGATAAGAAGGTGTAATTATAAATGTCTGGTTTTTGAAAGGTTTTATATTTAAGCATTGTGGAAAGTCCAATTTATAGATGAACCCTTGCAAAAAATTTTCTTAATTATTCCTAATTGCATTAAAATTAACTAGATTAAGATAGGGGTGTTACAATCTATCCCTCTCACTTTTTCACAAGAATCAAATTACACAAATAAAAACCACTAAAGCGCTTAAGGAAACATTTCCACCAAAAAAGAGCCCATAAAAATTTCCCAGCTTAAAAACAATGCTTGATATGCTTTATTTATTTATTTTTAATATGTAATCCTAATTAAATCATCCCTTTGTGAATAAAAGTATTTCTAAATTTTTTTCCATAATTTAAGTTTTTTTACAAAATTAATACAATATTAAATTTTATTTTTTTTTACAATTTCATCCATATTTATTATGATCCATGAACGTAGAACTTCTCCACTCATCATGGGTGTCGATAGCTTAAGCAAGATTAAGAATTATTCATTATCTAAGAAACAAATTTAAACTCTTTAATATTACATAATCCAGACCTTTTCCTTTCTGAAAAGTTGTGTTGGTTCTTATTTGGAAACCGTCATGAAAGATACTAAAACGCAAAATTACAAAATTACATGTTTTTCACTCGAATAAAATTCAAAACACAAACACTACTAAAACGCATAAAACTATGCTTGATATGCTTTCTTTATTTTTTTTTTAATTTGTAATCCTAATTACATTATTCCTTTGTGAATAAAAGTATTTCTAAAACTTTTCCATAATTTAAGTTTTATTACAAAATTAATACAATATTAGAATTTTTATTTCTTTTTTAAAATTTCATCCATATTTATTATGATCCGTGAACATAGAACTTGTCCACTCATCATGGGTGTCGAGAGCTTAAGCAAGATTAAGAATTATTCAATATCTAAGAAACAATTTTAAACTCTTTAATATTACATAATCCAGACCTTTTCCTTTATGAAAAGTTGTGTTGGTTCGTATTTAGAAACTGTTATTAAAGCCAAGAAAGTTGTATTGCGATCAATCCCTTTCATGTTTTTTACTCGAATAAAATTACAAAACACAAACCACTAAAACGCTTAAGGAAACATTTCGACCAAAAAAGAGCCCACAAAACGCCCCCCTTAGAAATCAATAATTGTGAAGCTTTCTTTATTGATTTTTAATTTGTAATCTTAATTATGTCATCCCTTTGTGAATATATGTATTTCTAGAATTATTTTTCAAAAATTTAAATTTTATTAAAAAATTTATTCAATATTAATTATGTTTTTTTACAATTTTATCGATATTTATTATGGTTCATGAACGTAGAGCTTAACTTGTCCACTCATCATGGGTTCAATAGCTTTAGCTAGATTAAGAAGTATTCACTGTCTAAGAAACAACATTAAACTCATTTTATTTACAAAAAAAACATTAAACTCATTATTATTAGAAAATCTAAACCTTTTCCTTTATGAAAAGTTGCGTTGGTTCGTATTTGGAAACCATCATCAAAGCCATGAAAGCTGGACTTCGATCTCTCCCTCTCACGTTTTTCACAAGAATCAAATTACACAAATACAAAACCACTAAAGCGCTTAAGGAAACATTTCCACCAAAAAAAGAGCCCATAAAAAGTTCCCAGCTAAAAGACAATGCTTGATATGCTCTCTTTATTTATTTTTAATTTGTAATCCAATTACATCATCCCTTTGTGAATAAAAGTATTTCTAAAACTGTTTTTTCCATAATATATGTTTTATTAAAAATGAATACAATATTAACTTTTCATTTTTTTTCAATTTCATCAATATTTATTATGATCCATGAACGTAGAACTTTCCACTGATCATGGGTGTCGATAGCTTAAGCAGGATTGAGAATTATTCATTATCTAAGAAACAAATTTAAACTCTTTAATATTACATAATCAAGACCTTTTCCTTTAAGAAAAGTTGTGTTGGTTCGTATTTGGAAACCGTCATCAAAGCTAAGAAAGTTGTATTACGATCACTCCCTTTCATGTTTTTCACTCGAATAAAATTACAAAACACAAACTGTGACACCCTCCTGCATTTCCAAGTAATTAATATACTAATTATACTAATACTCGGATAAAATATGGACTTCTTAGTGTTTAAAAAATATAGAAAGCAAAAATTTACTTTTTATTTTCTATCAGGAGGGTGCACAAACCAAAACATGGTATTCTTGGAGTATATAATTTATATCGTTTTAAACATTGTATTGAATTCGACATTTGCTAATAAAATCTTTTCATAATTCAGATAGCATCGATACTTTTGAAAACGTATTTTGTAACACCTAGGATTTATTACCCTTAATTACCCCATATTTAAAATACGAACTTAAAAATTTCATTTTGATTTAATAAAATCACCCGTCAAACGGACGGAGTTTTGTTTGTTTTTCGGACTAATCCAAAAATTGGACCTGTGAAAACATTATCAGATGAACATCCAGTAGCCAGCAGGGCTTTACTTCATATATTTGTAAATCATAGCAAGGCCCTATGGGCTCCAAGATATAATAGTGCATCAAGTATTCGGAGTAGCAGAAATAAAAAGCCTGAATAACATACATCCAGGTTTAAGGCTTAACAAAATAAAATCATCCTAAGCCTCATTCAAAAAGGGTAGACACAACACATATACATCAAAACATAGGAGGCTTAGGTCCCAAAAATATGTATTAACCCCATATAACCCTACTCTCCCTGTGAGGGAAAGTAAATCCTGCTCGGCCAAATCCTGGTGTAATGCTCCAACTCAGTACCTGAAAAATGGTAAGGAGGTGAGTATTACACAATAAAATAGGGAAACAGTTTCTATTGTGATATACTGAACTACCAAGCCAAACACAACAAACCATATAGTGCATGTAATCCAATCAGACACTCCCATTCCATTCAATTATTTTCATATCAAACCAACTAACTTTTATTATTAAACCTCAACTCATTTCTTCATACAGTTTTAGAGTGTATACATTGATTAGTTAATTAATAATCTCACTTCTTTGCATTTTTCATGCTTATCTTTCCTCTCTTTACATTCTTGAATTCTCTTTTAATTGTGTACAGATAGATATAGTTTTTAAAGATTTAATGTGGATCCATAACCGCGTACAGCCTCCTTCGGACAACGACTTACAGCAGCGCACTATGTGCGACTTACGCGATCTACGCGTACAGTCTCCTTCGGACAACGCCTTACAAGATCTGGAATTCCACAATAGGAATGTACGTCCATCATTGCGTACAGTCTCCTTCGGACAACGACTTACAGCAGCACACTATGTGTGACTTACGCGATCTATGCATACAGTCTCCTTCGGACAACGTCTTACAAGATCTGGAAGCGCACAATCCAAATATATCATTATTAGTTTAGGGTGTGTGTGTCCATAACTGCGTACAGTCTCCTTCGGACAACGACTTACAGCAGCACACTAGGTGTGACTTACGCGATCTATGCGTACAGTCTCCTACGGACAACGTCTTACAAGACCTGGAACACCCACAACCATAATGTGCACCCATCATTGCGTACAGTCTCCTTCGGACAACGACTTACAGCAGCGCACTATGTGCGACTTAAGCGATCTATGCGTACAGTCTCCTACGGACAACGCCTTACAAGATCTGGGTTACACACTAAATATGCCATTAATCTTTTAGATTACATTTGAATTATTGTAAATTTGTATACCTTGTTATTAATTCATCTTTTTAATAAATTTGGTGTCCCTCAGGTCAGAGGTCAACACATTTTTATTTTGTAATCATTTACATTAGCATATCAATTTCAACATCTTATTATACTTTTTAATTTCAATTATTCCACTTGTAACCCTTCTTATGGATTTATCAATTTAAACATGTAGTTATATTCTTAAAATTCCGGAGAGTCATTCATACCAATTCCAAACATCACATTTATTATCATTCATAAAGTCTAGGGCTCAACATAATATAGCAAAATAACCACCACATAACCAAGAATCATATTTACATTTAGGCACCATATTCACCACTTAATCAAATATCATAGTCTCATTTAGGTCCAACATAACATATCCCTACACTCTTAAGCATAATCACAATTTAACATATTATTAACTACCCTAGGGTTCCTTTCCCTAGCTAACACATATCTCTTAGTACCCAATATATACACAATACAATCTACCCCCTAGAGTATGGTAACAGAAACCTCCTTACCTCAACTCTTAAAGAAAGGGAGATTTGTAGTTGTCCAACACTTGAGTTTTGGCCCCAACTCAAAAGAAGAGGAAGGAACCTAATACCAATAGAATAATAACACAATTTGTTAAGCTTTGCTCATAAGCTTGAAGAAATCCATGAAACCAAATTAGAGTTCCCTAGATGGAAGATTGAAACTCCATGGAGGTAATAGAGAGAGAGGGATTCGAATTTTTAAAGTAAGGAAAGAGGAAAAACTCAACCAAAACCCACTTACTTGGAGATGATAATAACAATCCTTGATGATGGAATGAGTGATACCCACTTGATTCTTGATCAATTTGTAGTGAGAAGAGCTTGAGCCCTAGAAAAGAGAGAGAGATTCGAACATAGAGAGAGAGAAAAGGATTGTGAAGGTGTCGGTGACTTGCTCCCCTAGTTCTTTTATGTTTCCTGACCACAAGGGCACCCATCGTGTGGCTGGGGTGCAAAAATTTGCCCCCAAGATCTGATCGTGTGGCTGGAAAACGCACCAGCTGTCTGTCGCGCGCCTGGGCGCGGTCGAGGTGCGCCTGGGCGCGGTCGAGGTGCGCCTGGGCGCGGATCTGGCACCAGCTCCAGATCTGGTGCGTGGTGCTAAGTCTGGTGCGGGGCTGGTGGACAATTGGCGCGCCAAACTGAGGCAGATGCGCAACTGGTGCGTCATAGGCGCGCCTGGGCGCATGGGAGGGCGCGCCTGGGCGAAAAACTTACTGAGTTGGGGCACCAGTTGCACCCTGGTGCGCCTGGGCGTGCACCGGTGCGCCTGGGCGTGCACCGGTGCGCCTGGGCGTGCACCAGAAATTTCCAACTTCGATTCGCCGTAACTTTTTCGTCAACCGTCGGATCGGGTCCAAATTTTTAGACAAGCTTCTCAATCCCCTAAACTTCACATCCAACGGTGGAATTTAATTTCTTGAAATCCCATAATAAATTCTTAATTTTCTCTTTTCGGCTGATTTCTAACATTTAAAACGCCGACTTAACCCCCGATTTCGCTTAGATAATTTTACCCAAGGTCACAAATGCCTCCTATACAACCCCTAGTACTCATAATTACTACTCTCCTATCACCCAAAATTCTTTAAGCACTTTATTCCGTTATTTCTTGGGTATTAAACAATAATTTCATTTAAATAAAACTTAGGATGTTACAATTCTCCCCCACTTACTGGAATTTCGTCCCCGAAATTCCGTTCAGTCCCGTAAAAGGGGGGCAATCCCTAAGATAAGGTTGATGCTCACTTCGTTTGGTTCTGTCTTCCTATTCTAATTGCTCGAGCTAACACTGGTGATCACCTTAACAACATTCCAAGTCGTCCACCAAGTTCTCCCCCACTTGGCATCGACATGCCGCTTTGGATTTTGCCAATACGTAGGGAACTGAAATATTGGTCTCTAATTCGACTTCCACATCAATTTTCAATGTAACCTACAACATTTTAGTGGTTAACAAGGGGTCCGAATACTTTGGGATCCATAAGAAATTCATATCTTTCATGAAAGAAGACAGCTTAATCTTACATGGTCGAGAAAACCTACTGCAAGATACCGTAACTTATGGAGGAAATTTTCTCATTCATGAGGAACCAGTGGGAAGAAACAAGACTGGGATTTCAAGAACAATCTAAGTTTAAAATTCATAGACACGAAGAACACCGAACTCACAGTTATTTGCCAGCACGATTAGAACTGACCCCTGACTAAGATCCAAGGATTGCTCTTTCAAGATTGACTCGGACCTAGAAGGACGAAAAAGGAGAAATATTTTCTTATACTGATTAGAACATCACCTAAGGCCTTCTATTAATTAGAACCTCACCTAAGGTTCCCAAGAACACTATTGGGGTTTGAGTGGTGTTTAGCACTGTAGACTCGGGATAAGCCGAAGCTATTCCATGTAAACATTTCCCTACCCCCTTTAATTGGAGTAGGTGGAGCTGGAGTGGTACATTAGGTGCACATCAGCAACTCCAACAGGATTTATCCGTAGCGGGATATTGAAGAGAGCATGATTGATTTGAGCGTCCGTTAGGGGTACTAGGGGAATCGAACTTGTCTACTATCTTAAGACTTACTTCTCTCTCGGGATAAAATTTACTGCCCCATACTAGTCATGAATAAAATTTGTCTTTCCTAAGGCTGGAGAATTTCCCGTATATACAACTTCTAGTTCTATTATTTGGCTTTATGTCTACCATCTCACTAATTCATCCTTTTCTAACTACTCTATCATTTAGAGGTCATAACTTTAATTACCTTAATTTTTCGGAAAAAAAATTTCAATGATATCGTCCATTGATAGATGTAAAGATTGAAGTGATCAATTCCAACCTCACGTCTATCAATAACACATCACCGCGAGTTTCAATAATAGTGTTATCATTTAACGGATGTAAAAATTAGAGTGATCAATTCTAATCTTACCTTCCATAAAACAATAGCATCACCAATATCTTAAGAAAACTTTATATGGAATTTCTAGACTTGTCAATTCTTCTGGAAGCTTCTCTTAACTTCCTTGAATAATGGTTTAACTATGGTTATCCCCTAGTCACATATTCTTTAGTCAAGGAGGACCAAAAATTCCTAAGTCTATTCTTACCTCAACCAACTTCTAAGGTGAAGCCTATGTCATATTCATAATCTAGAGGATATAACTATTGATTACCATTTACTGACACAGTTGCTTCCAGAAAACTTAATGATGTTTCTTATTTATCCTAATTTTACTAGATTAATTTATGACTCGGGCTTTGAAACAATCGGCCTCCCAAATGAGAAGAGTAACCAAAAATGCATCACATACATTTGCTAAAGCATAGGTAAGATAAATACCTATCACGCATCTCATAAGGAGATATTACCACTGACTTCCTGCACTTTTGATGCATTCTCCTCTTCCTTCTTTGCCTTCTGGGGACAGTTGGCCACGACATGACCAGGCCGACTACACCGATAACAGAGTGCAGCCCTCCTATTCAAATTTAGATGCCAACATACTCCCTTATGCATCTTGCCACAGTGCAAGCAAGTAGGAACAGAATGACAGGCTCTCTCTGCCTGACCCAATTTCCTAGGAACTACTGATCTATCTCGAGGATAAGAACATGAATCCTGCAGAGGCCTTTTGCCCTTGTTAGGCCCTTCTACTCTTTGCTCGACTTCAGGATTAAGGCAACCAATGGCCAAATGCCCTGGTTGACCACATCGGAGACATGAACCTTCCTTCTTTTTCTGCATTACTTTTCTACATATACCCCTGTGAAGTTTTTCGCAATGGACACAAACAGATTTGAGATACGGAGGGGTCTTTATCAGTTTTGCTCCCTTTGAAATAATCCTCTCAGCCTGGGGTTTAGGGTATACTGTTGGGTCTGCCACATAGTCTTCCGGCTTTGCAAGGCCCTTTTCCCAACAACTAGCCCATTCTACTAGCTGGGCAAAGTTATCAACAGGTACATTTCCCAGAATGGTTTTGATATCATCTCGGAGTCCTGCCAGAAACTTGAGACATTTGGTTCTCTCATCCACACCTTGGTAGTTGATGGCATATCTGATGAGGTCCTCAAACTTCCACACATATTCCTCAACACTCAAATTGTCCTGTTTCAAACACAGGAAAGCCAGTTCCTTCTCCTTCCGAACATCCCCCATCAGAAACTTTCCCTGAAACTTTTCTTTGAAAAGCTGCCACGTCACTCCTTGATTTGTGGCCTCCGCCTGCCTTCGAACCTGTTCCCACCACTGTTCTGCTTCCCCACCAAGGGTACATTGTGCCAGCAGAACTTTATGCTCCTCCGGTGGTGCCACCTCACTGAGAATCTCTTCTATCTTCTGAAGCCACTTAAGGGTCCTATCCATATCATAGCCACCCTCAAAGTTAGGGGGACCATGCCACTTGAACTCTGCCAACCAATTGATTTCAGCTGGAGAGAGGCTCTGAGTTGCCTGAGATGACTGATTGAGTGCTGCTACAGCTGTAGTCACCAACTCAGCTTGTCGTCGGTTAATTTGAGCTAAGCTCTCTAAGATTGCAGCGATCCTATTATAGTCACTGCGCCTATCTGCCATAATTCTAATCCTGGAGGAAAGGTAAAGTATCAAACATACTAATAATCAATAACAACTATCTTATGATTTTGACTTAAACATTTAACCATACATTTTCAATTACTCGCTTGGTGAGTAATCATTGGAGTTTGCATAACTCCGAGGCCGAGGAGAAACTGCTCTGATACCATACATGTAACACCTAGGATTTATTACCCTTAAATACCCCATATTTAAAATACGAACTTAAAAATTTCATTTTGATTTAATAAAATTACCCGTCAAACAGACGGAGTTTTGTTTGTTTTTCGGACTAATCCAAAAATTGGACCTGTGAAAACATTATCAGATGAACATCCAGTAGCCAGCAGGGCTTTACTTCATATATTTGTAAATCATAGCAAGGCCCTATGGGCTCCAAGATATAACAGTGCATCAAGTATTCAGAGTAACAGCAGAAATAAAAAGCGTGAATAACATACATCCAGGTTTAAGGCTTAACAAAATAAAATCATCCTAAGCCTCATTCAAAAAGGGTAGACACAACACATATACATCAAAACATAGGAGGCTTAGGTCCCAAAAATATGTATTAACCCCATATAACCCTACTCTCCCTGTGAGGGAAAGTAAATCCTGCTCGGCCAAATCCTGGTGTAATGCTCCAACTCAGTACCTGAAAAATGGTAAGGAGGTGAGTATTACACAATAAAATAGGGAAACAGTTTCTATTGTGCTATACTGAAATACCAAGCCAAACACAACAAACCATATAGTGCATGTAATCCAATCAGACACTCCCATTCCATTCAATTATTTTCATATCAAACCAACTAACTTTTATTATTAAACCTCAGCTCATTTCTTCATACAGTTTTAGAGTGTATACATTGATTAGTTAATTAATAATCTCACTTCTTTACATTTTTCATGCTTTTCTTTCCTCTCTTTACATTCTTGAATTCTCTTTTAATTGTGTACAGATAGATATAGTTTTTAAAGATTTAATGTGGATCCATAACCGCGTACAGTCTCCTTCGGACAACGACTTACAGCAGCGCACTATGTGCGACTTACGCGATCTACGCGTACAGTCTCCTTCGGACAACGCCTTACAAGATCTGGAATTCCACAATAGGAATGTACGTCCATCATTGCGTACAGTCTCCTTCGGACAACGACTTACAGCAGCACACTATGTGTGACTTACGCGATCTATGCGTACAGTCTCCTTCGGACAACGTCTTACAAGATCTGGAAGCGCACAATCCAAATATATCATTATTAGTTTAGGGTGTGTGTGTCCATAATTGCGTACAGTCTCCTTCGGACAACGACTTACAGCAACACACTAGGTGTGACTTACGCGATCTATGCGTACAGTCTCCTACGGACAACGTCTTACAAGACCTGGAACACCCACAACCATAATGTGCACTCATCATTGCGTACAGTCTCCTTCGGACAACGACTTACAGCAGCGCACTATGTGCGACTTAAGCGATCTATGCGTACAGTCTCCTACGGACAACGCCTTACAAGATCTGTGTTACACACTAAATATGCCATTAATCTTTTAGATTACATTTGAATTATTGTAAATTTGTATACCTTGTTATTAATTCATCTTTTTAATAAATTTGGTGTCCCTCAGGTCAGAGGTCAACACATTTTTATTTTGTAATCATTTACATTAACTTATCAATTTCAACATCTTATTATACTTTTTAATTTCAATTATTCCACTTGTAACCCTTCTTATGGATTTATCAATTTAAACATGTAATTATATTCTTAAAATTCCGGAGAGTCATTCATACCAATTCCAAACATCACATTTATTATCATTCATAAAGTCTAGGGCTCAACATAATATAGCAAAATAACCACCACATAACCAAGAATCATATTTACATTTAGGCACCATATTCACCACTTAATCAAATATCATAGTCTCATTTAGGTCCAACATAACATATCCCTACACTCTTAAGCATAATCACAATTTAACATATTATTAACTACCCTAGGGTTCCTTTCCCTAGCTAACACATATCACTTAGTACCCAATATATACACAATACAATCTACCCCCTAGAGTATGGTAACAGAAACCTCCTTACCTCAACTCTTAAAGAAAGGGAGATTTGTAGTTGTCCAACACTTGAGTTTTGGCCCCAACTCAAAAGAAGAGGAAGGAACCTAATACCAATAGAATAATAACACAATTTGTTAAGCTTTGCTCATAAGCTTGAAGAAATCCATGAAACCAAATTAGAGTTCCCTAGATGGAAGATTGAAACTCCATGGAGGTAATAGAGAGAGAGGGATTCGAATTTTTAAAGTAAGGAAAGAGGAAAAACTCAACCAAAACCCACTTACTTGGAGATGATAATAACAATCCTTGAAGATGGAATGAGTGATACCCACTTGATTCTTGATCAATTTGTAGTGAGAAGAGCTTGAGCCCTAGAAAAGAGAGAGAGATTCGAACATAGAGAGAGAGAAAAGGATTGTGAAGGTGTGGGTGACTTGCTCCCCTAGTTCTTTTTTTGTTTCCTGACCACAAGGGCACCCATCGTGTGGCTGGGGTGCAAAAATTTGCCCCCAAGATCTGATCGTGTGGCTGGAAAACGCACCAGCTGTCTGTCGCGCGCCTGGGCGCGGTTGAGGTGCGCCTGAGCGCGGATCTGGCACCAGCTCCAGATCTGGTGCGTGGTGCTAAGTCTGGTGCGGGGCTGGTGGACAATTGGCGCGCCAAACTGAGGCAGATGCGCAACTGGTGCATCATAGGCGCGCCTGGGCGCATGGGAGGGCGCGCCTGGGCGAAAAACTTACTGAGTTGGGGCACCAGTTGCACCCTGGTGCGCCTGGGCGTGCACCGGTGCGCCTGGGCGTGCACCAGAAATTTCCAACTTCGATTCGCCGTAACTTTTTCGTCAACCGTCGGATCGGGTCCAAATTTTTAGAAAAGCTTCTCAATCCCCTAAACTTCACATCCAACGGTGGAATTTAATTTCTTGACATCCCATAATAAATTCTTAATTTTCTCTTTTCGGCTGATTTCTAACATTTAAAACGCCGACTTAACCCCCGATTTCGCTTAGATAATTTTACCCAAGGTCACAAATGCCTCCTATACAACCCCTAGTACTCATAATTACTACTCTCCTATCACCCAAAATTCTTTAAGCACTTTATTCCGTTATTTCTTGGGTATTAAACAATAATTTCATTTAAATAAAACTTAGGATGTTACATATTTACATAGTAAGATTAAGCGATGCTATCCATTTATTTCTTTTGCGGTACTGATACCATTTCAAATAACGTAACCGAATTCCTTAAATAACCTTTATCAGAGTAAGCGGAAATTATTGGACTATGTAACCAATAGAACTATGAACATAGATTTTATATATATATATATATATATATATATATTAAGAGTCATGCGATACATAGTCCATATGTAGTAGTCTCCAAGACCCCAGTACAAGTCCATAATATAATATGTACATCAAAAGTAGACCATCGCTCTAAAGTTCTCAAAATATATATCTAAAATATATACATATCAAAATATAAACTGTAGAGGTGGTCACATAGATCTGATAACAGCAGTGGTAGTAGTAGTAGTAGTCTCCAGATAGCAGAAGTAGTAAACATCATCAGACATCATCAACAGCAGCAGCAGCAGTATCTCCTCCACATCATTCCCACACCGGATCCCCTGATCCTCATCATTTACCATACGCACGTACCTAGGGATCATCGTCCCTCCATTGGCTCCCGGTAGAATGAATGACTGGCTCGCCTCCGCTCTCGTCCTTCACAGGGTCCTCCTCGATCTCATCCGATGGAGTGGGTACCCTACCACTGGGTACAGGGTCAGGAGATGGTGAGACCCTAACAGGGCTCCTCGGATCAGATGGAGGAGTCTCCTCGCGGACGACTCTCGAAGAAAAAGGGTGTGAGCGGGTAGGTCGAAAACGGAAACTGTGATACGAGCGAGCTGGTCGTGTGGTAGGTGGTCCATGATATGTGTAAAAAGGTGGTACGTGCATAGTGTATATGTAGGGAATCCTAAACCTACGAGGACGAAACCGGATCAGCGGGTTCGGATGGTAGAAGGTGACCTCTACCTCTCCCTCGAACACTGCGCGATGGTCCTCGTAGATCCATATTGTAATGCTCTTTTTCATGAAAAGATTTCGCTCGATTAATTTAGACTTGTATGGTTTTCCAAAAATTAGGGTGGGAAAATTTTTTTTTCTTTATACACTTGGTTAGTAAGTAAAAAAATCAAAGAGTTGAAATCCGGAAAGTTATAAGTCATTGAAAAGCAGTCGAGGGTTTTTGAAATAAATATGATTTTCGTTAATGAAACCTTTAGTCCCTCAATTGCAAGTTCTTTAAAAACTGATCGATACCGGATTTCCAAAACTCATTCGAAAACCAGCGGAATATTGAAATGCGTGAAGTGAACCTTAGTTATAGATATTAAGTGATAAAAGTCTGTTACATAGTGGGTACAAGTCCATTGAAAATAAAACACTCTGACAATACCTCACCAAAAGCAATATTGACAATGTATAAAACTCAAAAGAAAAGGGTATCATCAGAGCTGGTTACTGGTCCACTGCAGCTACTCCATAGTCAGAGATCACCGGTTTCGTCCAACCAAAAACTGAATAACTATTTCGAATTCCGAATTATTTCCACCATGCACACCCTTAAAGGTCGTCCATCCGAGGGCACAAAAAGTTTAAAACGTGGGTATGTGCATAATGTAAATAATCGGGATACGAAACCTACGAGGACGAAAGCGAACTGCGGGATTGGGATGGTAGAGAGTGATCTCTACTTCACCCTCAAAGACAGCCCGATGATCCTGATACTCCCAAACACCATCAAGGAGCGGGCGAATCTCGATGCAAACCAGGTAACTGTCCATCACCTAAAAGGGCAGGAGAGTAAGCCTAACACAGTCACATTATCGAATAAGCCTAAGCCCTAACATTCACAACTAGATAGCAGCAGCAATCACCAGTGCAATAATGCATATACATATGAGCAAACACCAGATTAGTTATTATATTCAAGATAAGTGGCATGATGCATGTACATGTTTCTTCAACTCCGAGGCCTCTATGTCCACCGGGTCCAGATCTGAGGAACGGTGCGTTCAAGAACGCGACACGGCTTACGGCACGTCTGCCAGCGTAAAAGGCACGGCTTACAATGTTTCCACCAGCGTAGAAGGCACGACTTACAGTGTTTCCACCTGCGTAGAAGGCACGACTTACAGTGTTTCCACCTGCGTAAAAGGCACGACTTACAGTGTTTCCACCAGCGTAAAAGGCACGACTTACAGTGTTTCCACCAGCGTAAAAGGCAAGACTTACAGTGCGTCCACCAGCGTAGAAAGGCACGGCTTACGGTGAACCCTGTGCATGCTTTCATAAAATATCAAGTTCAGTTATATAAACAGTTCACAGGTTCACCTGCGTAGAAAAGGCACGCCTTATGGTGTTTCCACCTGCGTAGATGTTCCTCAGATTGGGACTGGTCTGATAACCTAGTTCATGTCACGTATGTTATCAATGCAACTCTTGAAATCCTAGGTTATCATGCACATGTTCAAGTTCCAAGTTTATCATTAGTCCAACTATGTCATGATCATTCGACATCAGTTCAGCATGGATACATACATACATATTCATATTAGCTCATCATTTCACTGACCTAAGTACACCTTAAGTAACTAGAACTTAGGTTAAGTAAGTCTTAATTACTTAAGACTTTGGTTAAGTAAGTCCTAATTACTTGAGACTAGGTTTAACTGAACTTTAGCTGACTAATCATGGACTAAGTCCACTAATCATGGATTAGGTCTCCCTAATCATGGATTGGGTCTAGCTTAATTGACTAATATCGGATTAAATCCGACCAATCATGGGTTAAGTCCAACTAATCATGGATTAGTTGACTAATCAGGGGATTAGGTTCACTAATCTAGGATTAAGCCCCACTAATATTGGATTAGTTGACTAATCATGGGGTTAAGTTCACTAATCTAGGATTAAGTCCAACTAATCTTGGATTAGTTGACTAATCAAGGATTAAGTTCACTAATCTAGGATTAAGTCCATCTAATCTTGGATTAGTTTAGTTGACTAATCAGGGATTAAGGTCACTAATCTAGGATTAAGTCCAACTAATCTTGGATTAGTTGACTAATCAGGGATTAAGGTCACTAATCTAGGATTAAGTCCAACTAATCTTGGATTAGTTGACTAATCAGGGATTAAGGTCACTAATCTGGGATTAAGTCCAACTAATCTTGGATTAGTTGACTAGTCAGGGATTAAGTTAAACTTAATTAGGTTCAAGTACTATTTAGTTATCTAAGACTAGGCTTAATTGGTACTTAGTTGACTAAATCGTTTTAGTGACTAAGTTAACTCCCTTAACCGAGATTTAGCAATCCAAAACCATTTTGATTAACACTTTAATTACCTTATCTAATTCTCAGTTAAGGTCTAGTTAACTAAGATCCATTTAGTCAACACTTAAGCCTAGTTCCTCCAAGGGTCTAAACATTCAATTAACCAACATAACATGTGTAATTACTCATCAACACAAACATAATCATAAAATTCAGCATAGAACATTTAATCACCACATACCAAGATTCATCACAATTCGGCCTCCAAGCCAAAACCAACAATCTAGCTAGTGCCCTTGAGTCTCATGGTGACTCAACCTAATTTCTAAGCTTCAAGACTTATTCTAGCAAAAGTGTAAGCTTCTCTCACATACCTCTTGAAGAAAACTATGGAGACTTAGAACTTTTGGGCCTTTCCTCTCCAAACCGTGAGCACTCTCCCTCCTTGATACTTGAAACTTGATCTCAAGCTTCTAAAACTCTAAGGCTCCACTTGATCTACCAAGCTAAAGATCTAAAGGCTTTGATTAAGGGTTTGGCCATGAGGGTTGTTTAGGTTTAGAGTTTAATGGTTGAAATTTATTCAACACAAAACTTTAAGTAAGTGGCATATCCATGATCTAGAGTATGAATATGTTAAGGTTTCTTGTGTTTGGTAAAAGTTTAGGCTTGATTAAGGGTTGGAATGGTTGTGGCCGTGAGCTTCTCAAGAAGGGGAGGGGTTGGATTTGAACTTTCTAAACCTTAATCACACATGCATGTTGTACATCCATGATCTAGACTTAGGATATGCAAGGATTTCTTGGTTTTAATGGAAGAATGAGTTAGGATGAGGGTGGTGGTGGTGTTGGCCGTGAGGTCTTCAAGGGAAAAGGAAGAAGATGATGATGATGGTGTCATGAAGAAAAGGGAGTAAAAGTGATGACCATTCACATGGTCTCTTATGTAATGGCTTATGGTCAAATGGTGGAGTGTTTAGGTGGCTAAGTGGTGTGCTTTGGTGTGGACACCTCACACTTCATGCAAGGAAAGGAATTATGGTGTTGCCACCTTACTCTTGTGCACCATGCATAAAATGTGGGCATGACACCTCACAAACTCACTCAAGGCTACACACACACACATGGCCCATTACTCATTCATGGCCCAACAGCACTCACAAGGCCCATTTGGTTATCTTAGGCTTAATCTTATCCACTTAACCCTTAAGCCATTCATTAACCAAGCTAATCTAACTTTTAACTAAGCTATTAGACATCTAAACCTAATCAACTTAAAACTACACAAGGCTAAACCTAATAAATTAGGTTTAAGCTAACCCTAATCACTATTAGCTAGCTAAACAAGATTAAGTTCTAACACATCAAGCAAGGCAAAACATTCATATAACAAAGCATAACATTATTCGGGAACTATAATTCAGGGATGTTACACTCTCCCCCACTTACAGGAATTTCATCCCCGAAATTCTATTCTACTCGAACAACTCAGGATATTCTTTATGCATCGTAGCTTCGGGTTCCCAAGTTGACTCTTGAACACCATTGTGTTCCCAAACAACTCTAACCAAGGGTATTTCTTTTCCCCTAAGTTGCTTGATTCGACGGTCTGCTATAAAAATCGGGCCAGCTTCTAGAGTTAGGTTTTCTCGCACAGACAGGTCATCGGGTTGGATCTCCAGAATGGAGTTAGGGTCGTGCACAAACTTTCGAAGTTGTGAAACATGAAAGACATTGTGCAGACTAGACAAAGATGGTGGTAAGGCTATCTGGTACACAACTGGACTAATTTTCCTAAGGATTTGGTACGGACCGATGAACCTAGGTGAAAGTTTCTTGGTTCTCAACGCTCTGCCTACACCTTTCATCGGGGATACCTTGATAAATATTTGCTCTCCTTCTGCAAACTCAAGAGGTCTTCTCCTCTTATCCACATAACTCTTCTGCCTTCCCTGAGCGACCCTCATCTTCTATTGTACCATCTTAATCTTTTCAGTTGTTTCTTGTACCAGTTCTGGACCGATTAAAGCATTCTCCCCCACTTGAAACCAACATAGTGGTGTCTGACACTTCCTACCATACAACGCTTCGAACGGTGCCATCCCAATACTTGCATGATAACTGTTATTATAGGTAAACTCCACCAATGGTAACACCTTATCCCAACTTCTTTGCTCCTCCAAGGCACACGCTCTTAACATATCTTCCAACGTCTGAATGGTTCGCTCTGTTTGTCCGTCAGTTTGAGGATGATAAGCAGATCCCATTTTTAACTTTGTTCCCAGGGCTTGATGCAGACTGTTCCAAAACCGAGATGTAAACCTTGGATCACGGTCAGAAACTATACTGGAAGGTATACCATGCAGTCGTACTGTAACACCTTCCATTTTAATCCATTATACCATATTATTATAAAAGTTTTTAAGGAAATTTTGACAGGGTTTATTCTAAAATTTGAACTTTCCCTTTATGATTAAAACCTGTCACCTATCAGCCAGATTATTCGAAAATTAATCTATTTGTTCGGTTACGTCCAATTACTTACAACAGAATAGATGAAAACCATGTTCCAAAATGAAATTAAGGTTTACCAATTAAAAGTGGAATATCACCATTCTACCATAAAATACATATAATTTTTCCCAAATGTTAAACCAAATGGTGATAACCCTACAATTTATATAAAAAGTCCTGAATACAAAATAATCCTACATTAGATGCTAAGAGAGCATAGGTTGACTGTAAAAAGGGATAAACCCAATGTACATAGGGTTACACCTTAGTGTACCCAACCTCGGTCTTCTGGCAAACTGTAGTGACTTTTCCTCAATACCTAAAATGGTCAACACAGAGAGTGAGATATAACTCAAAATCAAAGGAAACACCTAAAGACAGTAATAAAACATAATAAAATACATGACACCCAAACATATAACTATATATATATATAGTTATTCCCTATTCCCTTCTAATGCCATATGATGCCATGTATGCAATGATATGCAATGCAATGCACTTTCCATAACCATTTCCATGTACCATTTCCATTTGTCCATGTTTCCATATTTCCATATATTTTCCATAATGTATCCATATACCATGGTTTGCCATATATCCTCACATCGCCCTCCACACAATTTGGAAAAGATCAACTAGGAGTAAGTGTTCCCCAACTGATGCTTGCACAATACTATGTCGGGTGGATTTCCCCTTAGCAGGTGGGAAGCTATCCCATCCTATGTACATCGTACCATTTGGGCCGGATACCCAAATTGGCTATAGCAGGAATCACTTTACACTAGTCCCGAAGTGCTTAAGTGGCGGATATAACTATCATAGTGCGCGTAGGACCAATCCACGGCTTAGCCCAGTACTTCATCCCTTTGTAGAATACCTCATACTGTATTAGACCCATCTTGTGGATCAAAGTCCTCTACGATAAATTCCCACAATTGTGTTGGTACACAATTGAGCCACTATATCACTCTCGTCCGTCGATTCTATGGAACCTTCGCATGACTGTCCTTCAGTCCACATAGAATGTTCTCGTATCTTTTCCAATTCCTAACGTCCTTCCTCACTTACTGATGCACGTGTTTCTACTAATTTTAATTAACTAGAATAGCCAAGCCGTTTTATATAATCATGTTTCCTTTTTCCTCTAATTAGTGTAGATTAATTAATCCAACCATATGTATATAGTCCTTTTATAAGTTATTAATTATAACTTAAAATAATTCCAACATAACCACTTTGCACCATAATCATGCTCCATGTAAAGTAATATGCATAATATCAACAATATCACACAAACGTCACATAAACATTCAATTAATGCATAGATGAAACATAATCAATCACTAATTTTTATCATCCAATATGTAGAGAAAACCTAGGGTTTTGGATATCAATAAGTTAACCAACAAATTAAAACCTAAAACATGTATAATATTATATACTTACTACTATACTTAGATCCTTCCTCTAATTAGGAGAATATCTCCTCTCTTACCTTGATTTAGAGAAAGTGGAGGTGAGAGATGGAGAGAGAGAACCGTGAATTGATGGAGGAAAAGAAGAGATTGATGGTGAAGAAGAGTTGAAACCTTGCTTTGATGAAGGGAAAAGATGATTTGATGAAGGAATCAAGAGGTTGGAGGTTGGGGGTGATGAACCCTAACTTTTCCCCAGAGGTTCGAGTGAGGATTTTTGATTTTTTCCCAAATGAATTCAGCCAAATGCCTTAAAAACTGATTCTGCAGGTCGTGGACATCGATGTCCACCTATGGATATCGATGTGCAACATCGATGTGCACAACCATGACATCTATGTCCACAGATAAAATCTGACAGCAACTTTCGCATTCAAACAGCCATAACTTTCTCGTTAACCGTTGGATCTTGCTCAAATTTGGAGATAAGCTCCCTAATGATCCCAACTTCACATCCAACGATGGGTTTTAGGTTTTGAGCTCTAAATATTTAAATCCTAATTTTTCTCTCTATTTAGAAACTTTAACTAATTTCTACCTATTTTTGGTTTCTAAAATCTAACACTTGATTTTTCTCTTACTCTTACCTCCTAAGTCTAATATTTCTCCAATTAAATTAGGAAAATAAAATAGGGGATGTTACAATTCTCCCCCACTTACTGGAATTTCGTCCCCGAAATTCCGTTCAATTCCGTCAAACGGAGAACCATCCCAAACAAAAGGTTGCTAAATTACGATACTGGCTTAACTTTGGTTCTACTCCCCCACTTGGAATCGGCATCCTACTTGCATTAGTACACCACTAGGTTTTGGTACTCAATGAAGAGTGCTAATTATGGGTTGATTTGATTGGTCTCGATGTGGCCTTCTAAGGTTTACACTTAATGAAGAGTGTGTGTGTTGACTGGAAAAATCCAAGAGCCTTGCTGACAAGACTCCTAATGGGTCTTAGACTCTCCAAAATCAGGTTTAGCTTCCTAAGGAATTTGGAAATGGTCTATCGATTTAACTGGTTCTCTCGAGGATCCTATACTTTTACATCCTATGCTATAATGCCTTCATGGGTCTGTCTATATTCCTACTCAAAATTTACAACTTATTTTCTATTTCTAGGGCTCTAGTCAAACACATACAATTTAATAAAATAAACATAGAACATATAAACAGACTTCGACATTCAAACATTCACAACCACAATACACATCAGCATACACTCCAAACATAAGTCTTACTCAATTCCTACTTCCTTCTAAGCTAGTTCTAGTTTACCTTACCTAACTTAGGGTTAATCCTTAATCTACACACATATTTATAGCATTCAGCACATATTCAGAAATTAGTTCAAAAAGGGATTCGGAAAACAGGATTTGCATGATTTTCATTCAAATACATTTTCATCATCTACATCCCTAATGTTGTGAAAGTTTACAAGTAGTATCCCTGCATATAAAAGAACATTGTTATAAATTTTCAGGTCAATCGGAGTTCATTAGGTTCAGTTTTAACCCTACGACCACTTAGTCAAAGAATTGTAATTCGTTGGGGCTGAACCTAAGTCAAATTTGTTTTAAAAATAATAGGGAATTCCAAACGACCTCAAATTTTAAAAAGGGGAAACTCATAAACTTACTTAAAGGTTGAGTAAAATTGTCCAACCGATCAGAGCACGTTAGATTCGATTTGTTTCAAACACTAATTTGCTCCAATTAGCTTGGAATTTTACATACACATTGATCCAACCTTATGGTACTTATGCCAAACATGTCAAATCAAACAAGTATTCCAAGCCCAAAAACTCTACTTTTTCGTTGTATTTAAAAACCTTGATTTCCCAATCAACAAGAATCCATAAGCACCACAACATATCTATGGGCTAGCATAATTTCCTAAAAAAAACAAACTTATTCATTTATCATTCAATTCCAAACATAAACATATAGCATCAAACAATTCCTAAGGTTCAATATCTTAATTGGCCTACTCTAATGATGACTATTCATCACTAGTTTAGACTCTAGGCAAACACTAAAGTAAACACCCAATTCCTAGGAAACATGAATCTATTCATGAGGAATGACTACATCCCTCCTTACATTCATTACAACTACACATTCAAGTAAAACAAAGTTTTTAACATTCAAACCATACCTATGCTATGTTGAAAACTTTGGTAAAAACAATCATTGTATATAAGGGTTAAAGTAAAACAAATGCAACCCTCATATTGTAAAAGTATTTACACCTTTAAAAATCAATGCGGAGTACCCAAAAATCAGTGATGCACATATATATATATATATCTATATACCAACAAAATAACCAATTAGAAAATAGGTGTGTATTACTTATGTTATAAAAATCGGAGTTGCATACACGAACACATTTGCAATGGTATGCTAATGGAATCAAAACCTTTGAAAATTGGATTCTTTCTTTTATGAAAAACTTTTGTGTTTGGATGAAATCTTAATGAAAAACTCAATCATCCGAACAGGTTAATGCTTTACGATCTTAGTATTTTTCCCTTGTGAAAATGACTTGGATAAAACTTTGAAAACACTTTGCAATTCAATTCCTATGTCTTTGAAAAGTATCACCTCCATCCAACCTCGGGAAAATTTAGGTGAAGGAGTATAATTTACTTAGGATCAACAAACTCACAGAAAAGGAAATATGCTCTTGGTTTAGAAAACTTGTTTTGGTTCATCTTCAAAAGTTGGAATAATCATATCCCTTTGACTTTGAGCTTGAAGGCTAAGTTTCATTCCAAATTGATTAGTGTCGTATGTAAAGGTTTCTATTTAATCGACGCATAGTTTGAACCAAACAATAAGTTAGTTCACCGTCTGATTACTTAGAAATCCTTAGTTTTCTTATTAACTTCTCAAAAGTTCATCATATGACCTAACCTTCAATTTGGGAAGATTTTCGATTCCTTTCAACCTAATGAAATTCATTTGAAATACTATCAAGTCTAAATGTCAATTAATTTCCAACATCATACCATTATCCTTGGAACTCGATTGATCTCTTGATAGCATGCCATTTCGTGAGAAAGTTTTCAAAATATTTTTTACACTTAAAACAAATTCGACATTCACAACCAATAGTAAACATAATCAAAAAGCACAATTTATGAGTTAGATAACATAAGACAACACATAGCAATTAATCACTTAGGTAATCACAAAACAAACAAGTAGCATCACACATAAACATATATATATATCATACATATAACCTAACACACTGCAACCACTTAGAGTTTTATGCCTCTACTTGCTTAAACCTACAGCTAACACTCTGCACCAACTTGGGTTTCTGACCTTCTGATCTAGAACCTAAGACTCTAGCCACTATCGTAGCTAACTAGAATTCTTGAACTCACTATCCTCCTATCTCAAAACAAAGCAACTCTTACTACCCCTCCGCTGCGCAACTTTGACATAACTCAAATACCTTCTTACACCCTTCCTATTCTTAGGCCTAGGAAGTAAATTCAACAATTATTTGATTGTCTTCAAGGACTCAATGATACCATCTTCCAATTAAATGTAAATATCGAGGGTACCATCTCGATTCTACATCATACTGGAAAATAGAATAACTTATCGTGCAACCTAAGTTCCAATCAAATAATAGGTGACCCACTTTCCATTCAAAAGAGAGTTTCACCGTTTTATTTTAAAGAAAAGTTTCAATTCTCTGTCATATTTGAAATAGACATACTTAATTCAAAACTAAGGGTTAGTCCTTCCCGTTGGGGTAGCAATTTCATGCTCTGTCCCGTTGGGAGTTTTCCTTTCCCTTAGCCTCTACTTTCTGTCCATTTCTAATTACAACAAAGTTACACTTGAAAAATTATGTTTCACCCTCTTTAAATTAAAAATACAACCTTATAATCACCAACTATGACTCACTTTGTGCCAAGACTAATGAGCTGTACCAACCTCAACAAAATGCATGCATAACTACTAATGTATACCACTAACCTATGATACATAACCAACTATTTATTGGTTGCTCTCAAGTGGGGCAACACATGGGAGATATGGAAATCCTTACTCCAAAGCCGATGATTGCAACCATTGCTCTGATACCATAAAATGTAACACCTTCCATTTTAATCCATTATACCATATTATTATAAAAGTTTTTAAGGAAATTTTGACAGGGTTTATTCTAAAATTTGAACTTTCCCTTTATGATTAAAACGTGTCACCTGTCAGCCAGATTATTCGAAAATTAATCTATTTGTTCGGTTACGTCCAATTACTTACAACAGAATAGATGAAAACCATGTTCCAAAATGAAATTAAGGTTTACCAATTAAAAGTGGAATATCACCATTCTACCATAAAATACATATAATTTTTCCCAAATGTTAAACCAAATGGTGATAACCCTACAATTTATATAAAAAGTCCTGAATACAAAATAATCCTACATTAGATGCTAAGAGAGCATAGGTTGACTGTAAAAAGGGATAAACCCAATGTACATAGGGTTACACCTTAGTGTACCCAACCTCGGTCTTCTGGCAAACTGTAGTGACTTTTCCTCAATACCTAAAATGGTCAACACAGAGAGTGAGATATAACTCAAAATCAAAGGAAACACCTAAAGACAGTAATAAAACATAATAAAATACATGACACCCAAACATATAACTAAATATATATATATATAGTTATGCCCTATTCCCTTCTAATGCCATATGATGCCATGTATGCAATGATATGCAATGCAATGCACTTTCCATAACCATTTCCATGTACCATTTCCATTTGTCCATGTTTCCATATTTCCATATATTTTCCATAATGTATCCATATACCTTGGTTTGCCATATATCCTCGCATCGCCCTCCACACAATTTGGAAAAGATCAACTAGGAGTAAGTGTTCCCCAACCAATGCTTGCACAATACGATGTCGGGTGGATTTCCCCTTAGCACGGTGGGAAGCTATCCCATCCTGTGTACATCGTACCATTTGGGCCTGATACCCAAATTTGCTATAGCAGGAACCACTTTACACTAGTCCCGAAGTGCTTAAGTGGCGGATAGAACTATCATAGTGCGCGTAGGACCAATCCACGGCTTAGCCCAGTACTTCATCCCTTTGTAGAATACCTCATACTTTATTAGACCCATCTTGTGGATCAAAGTCCTCTACGATAAATTCCCACAATTGTGTTGGTACACAATTGAGCCACTATATCACTCTCGTCCGTCGATTCTATGGAACCTTCGCATGACTGTCCTTCAGTCCACATAGAATGTTCTCGTATTTTTTCCAATTGCTAACGTCCTTCCTCACTTACTGATGCACGTGTTTCTACTCATTTTAATTAACTAGAATAGCCAAGCCGTTTTATATAGTCATGTTTCCTTTTTCCTCTAATTAGTGTAGATTAATTAATCCAACCATATATATATAGTCTGTAACACCCTCACAATTATTTAGTTAATTTAGGATTTTATAGAAATGGTAATCGAAAATTTCTTTTTAAATTAAAATACTTAAGAATATTTTTCCGGAAAAACGGACAGAGTTTCCTTTGTTTTTCGAACATTCCCAAAATTTCCTGTTTGTACCTGTTCAGGCCATAACATTTTAAAATATAAACAGGCACATTATATATTCGATTATATCCTAATGCCCTTACCAATACAAGTTTAGGGCGCACAAATACTACATAATTTAAATTACAAAAATAACAGTTTATCACATCAGTTCACTCATAAAATAATGAATGAGCACACTCCACGTGGTGGAGTGTTATTCCTGCTCGGCCTGAAATTGTGTTTGCTCAAGCTTTGAACCTGTAAAAATGGTTGCAAGGGTAACCTTTACACATGAAGTAGAGAAGTAGTTTCTAACTAGGCATAATGACCTACCAAGTCAAACACAATTAGCACGTAGCACATATAATTTCATTTAGGCAAACCCAACATGCATCATACACAACCAACAGTCTTATTAGTATCCAGTCGTTTATTCCAATCATATTACCTTTCCAATATCTTCGTTAAGTCTCATTCTTTTCCATTTCCATTCTAGTCTTTCCATTTACTTTTCTTTCTTGTTTTCTTTCTTTATTTTCTAATGCATTTCTCTTTTCATTTTCTCTTTTCATTTTCTCTTTTCTTTCTTCCATTTCCATTTCCATTCTTTTCCTTTTAATGCCGATACGCCTTCACAGGCTCGCATCGGACTTCCATTTTCTTTTTAATCGACACGCCTTCACAGGCTCGCATCGATGCCGATACGCCTTCTTCTTAGTCATATATCATTTCTCTTTTTCCGGTTTACTGAATTATTCTCTTTTCTCTCATTTCTTTACTTAGGGACCTATTATCACATTATTTATTTTCCACTATTTTCTATATTTCTCTCTCTTTTCCTTTTTTTTCTTCTCTTCCTTATATATATATATATATATTAATTTTCACATATTTCCACATTATATAATTATCATTCTCTTTTTGTGTCAACTTTTATTAATTCCACAATCTCCTTTAATCTTGTCATATTTTTCCAAATACACCATCAAATTAAAAACCAATAAATAAATACGTACAGCTTCCAATCATCACGATAAATTCACAAAATAATCCAATTTAACGCTCTACATCTATGCTCTTATTCTAATTCATTTAATTCTTTCACTTATCAATTAAGTACTTCAACACATAACTCACCAATATCAACCAAGGTTTCATATTCTTCAATTAAGTATTCATGACGACATTGAACAATTAACATACACATTTAATCACAAACTTATTAGTGGTCTTATTTCCTTTATTCTCAATCTAGTTTACATCTCATACAAAATACTCCTCTTTTATTTATTATCCAATTCATCATGCGATACACATTTAGCGCACTAATATCACAATTGAACCATTCAATTTACAAGTTCCTACTTTATATTTAATCTAAATTAATTACCCGAATAATCAGTCACAAGCATACCCACATATTCTTAGCAAGTATTATAAACTAATCAGAAAATACTCTCTAAAGCAAGGTAAAACACCCCTTACCTCAGGGTTCTATTAGAACCTAGATTACGACTCGGTGAGGCGATCCCGCTGCGGCTTACGTCGAACTAGTCCAAATCCACCAGCGGCAATTACAGCTTACACAACTGGCGTCGGTTTGGTTCGTGATTTGAATTGTGATCGGGGGAGAGTACCAAAAGAGGTGGCTGTGGTTATGGCTAGCAGCGGAGGTCACAAGCTTTGCCCATGGACTTGGCGGTGTACGGTGGCGGTGATGGCGACGGCTCCATGGCAATGGCGGTCGTGACTCCTGCGACTGGCGACAACTACAGCATACGAACCAGGGGCTTGGACCAAGGGAAGACGGCAGGGTGTGGTGATAACGTGACTTCACAGCAGCAGCCGAAGAGGACTGCGGCGGCGATTCAGGGAGAGGAGACGGCGACGGGCTGGTTCACGATCCGTGAGCCTCCTTCAACAACAACGGCAACGGCGGTGCGAGAAAGGCAAGGAACAGCGACCAATCAAAGAAGGGAGGAAGAAGACGATGGCGCCTGGCCCAGAGGGTGGTGCGGCGCGAACAGGAACCGGGGAGGAAGGAGGGACCGGCGAAGTGAGAGAGAGAGAGCTTAGGGCCGAAAGAGAGGGAAAAAGATTGAGGGTGGTGATGGTGTTTGGTGTGGCGGCGCCGGCGGTCCTGGGTGGAGAGAGAGCGTGGGAGCGCCGGAGAGAGGGAAGGAACATGAGGGGGGTGGCGGCACTGCATAGAAGAGAAGGGAATTAGGGTTCCCTCTTTACAACACACACATCCGTTTCTTTTTTTTTTTAAACACTAATACCATTTTTTTTCTTTATTTTAAATCTCAAGATATACTAATAATAAAATGTAAGCATCAAATAATTACCTCTATAAAATCATAAAGTTAAAAGTCTTGAAGTTCTTAAAACAATTTTAATAATTAAATATGTCGAAAGCAAATTAAAATATAGAAAGTATATTTTTCAATTAGGGTAACTATTTTAATGATTCTACTTTAATATATATAAATAAGATATAGTTTCGTAATTAACATAATACATTTTTATAAAACTACCCAACATCTAAGTACTAAATTCCAGGAAACAATTATTTAATTCAATAAAACTTGTAATCTATAACGTTAAAGAAATCATAGTGTTTCAATCCCGATGTCTCCTAACATTTTAGTAAGACTAAAAGGGACCTTAACTAGTTATTCCTAAACTTGATTAGTGTTATTATTAATTTCAATCTATTATTATAATAATTATAATTATAATTATATTTGGGATTAAAAATCGGGATGTTACAATTCTCCCCGACTTAGGAGAATTTCGTCCCCGAAATTCCGACCAATTCCATAAATGGAGAACCATCCCAAGGCGTGGTTTTTGACCACACTGCTTATCTCCCCATCAGTTCCGTTCTTCTACTTAAGATACTTCGCAATCCATACTTCTTGGCATCTTCATGTTCACCTTTGAACACTATATGCCTCATTCGCGCTCGACTTTCCTTCTTGTTTTCTTTTATCATCCCCTCATTTCATGGTTACTTGGACTAGATTTCTGCTGGGTTACTACGTTCTCCCCCACTTGGCATCGACATACCTGTTGAGGTGCATTGGATTATACTGAACATCTACGATTTGGTGAATTCTCGTGTCTACTTCTAAGTTCTCCCACTTGATGTCTGAGGCTCGAAAATGAGGAAATCGCAATTGGTGGTTGGAGAGACTTAGGAACCCTAGGAATACACCTAGAAGGGGGGGTTGAATAGGTGTTGAAGCTACCTTGAAAGATTTTCTAACGAAACAAATCTAAACAATCAAAACAAATGATTTTTACAAATTCTACAGTACTTAATCGATTAAGCAAGTCGTGTACTCGAGTAGTACTCGATTAAGCTTGAACTTAATCGATTAAATATGACAGAAAACAGAAAAATCAATTTTTCATTCGAATACGAAAATCAATCAATTCACATGCAAGATCAGAGATTCAGCGGAAATGATTAACACCTATATTCTTATTGATTAACCTAGTTATGAAAATGATTTTCCCTTTATCAATTTGAACAATTAAAGATTCAATTCAATCAATTATGAAAATCAATCTTTCTAGGTTTTCAATCAAGAACGCAATCAAATGACTTGAATATAAAGAGTAAGGGTTTAGAGATACGACACAGTGATTTATCCTGGTTCACTTTCATCCACTTGAAAGCTACATCCAGTCCCCTCTTCAACCAAGAGAGATTCTTCACTATGAGGAATTAGAGTTCTCAAATTACAAGTGATTGCCTCACAAGACTCCCTTCTTGCTAGCCTACAAGAGATAACCGACACCCTTGCCTTGTAATCCTATTGATCTTCTCTCTAATCTAACCTCTACCCCTTGTTGATAATCGACACAACAAGTCTTCAATTGCTTGATGATAAACCACACACCAAGGCTTCACTTGCTTGATTCACAACCAAGACTTCTTCTTCTTCTTCAATAAGAATGCACTTGCTTGATGATAAAATCGACACACCAAGACTTCTTGTTTGTTGTAGTGGCTTGCCTTCTTGCAAAGATTACAACACAATAGAAAACACAAAACAATCCTATGAATCTCAATCAAGAGTTATGACAATTCACCATAAGAGATTCAAAGGTTCTTGATCAAAGAATATGAAAATATGAGAACTTTGATCTTTAGAAAATGAGAGAGAATAGAGTGGCTTGATTCTTTGTAAAACTTGTATGAAAATGATTCTTACTCTTCACAAATAATAGGAAAAGGTTTATATAGAATACCCAAAAGTTGTAGCACTTAAAAACTGATTTTGAGAAGTGAAAAACGTATTTTAAAAATCAGTTCAGCAGTACTTAATCGATTAAGCAAGTCGTGTACTCGAGTAGTACTCGATTAAGTTATCACTTAATCGATTAAGTTGGTACTGTACATGTTCAAAACTTGTTTTCTCAAAATCCAACCTTTCCTTTAAAACCTTTAAGCCACCTATTGATTCTAGATTAAGTGAAAACTCAAATTATGATTTAATCATGACTTATGAATGAGATTCACTACCCTCTATAATAATCTACCCAAATAAAAAAACCTATGAAGCTTGAGAGGCAAAAGATAAAATAAATACAAATACACTCAAACTTAGGTCTTCATGAGCTTGCTTTCTCTCTTCTTCATTTGATGTTTGTTGTTGCTTGTTGAGCTTGAAACTTGATCAACACTTGTAGCTTGTTCAAAAACACTTTGTCATTATCAAAACATTCATCATGTTCATCATGGAACTAACAATCTCCCCCTTTTTGAAAATGACAATCCATGTTTTGAAATCATTTGAAGTTGTTGATGCTTGAAACATTTGATCACTTGAGAAGACTCTTTCTCCCTCTCAATCAATGCTATAACACTTGAATCCAATTGAGATAGAAGCTTGATTCTCCCCCTATCTTAAACAACTTAGCTCAACCTACATAAAAACAACAAAACAACCTTTCTCCAAAATATAATATCATATTTCTCTCATGTTTTGAAAACATACCATTTCTCCCCCTTTGAGAAACATTTCATTTAATTCAAAACATCATATTTCTCCCCCTTTGGCATTATCAAAAAGTAATATATACCAATTGAAATATAACATCTAAGCCAAGGTAAGAAATCAATGATCATTTCTTCACAACATTGATACCAATTGAACAAATACAATAGAGCTTTACTTTGAAATGTGATATCAATTGGTAAGAGAATATAACAATGAGAATATAACCAATTGAAAACTAAAAAGATCATAATATCACTTAACAAAGAAGATATCAATGTAAAGAAATATCAATAATCACAAAAACATGATAATCAACTAATAATCTCTCAATGATACAAATTGAATTAACTAAACATTTAGAAAAGTAATATCAATTGAGAAGATACCAATTAAGATAATATATCAATATCAAATATTACCACTTTGTAGGACATTCACTTAAGATGCAAGTATGATACCAATTGAAGATGTGAATATAGACATTCATAGTTGAGACCAATTGAGAACATGTGTCATTCATTTGCATCTTCAATCAAACCTACAAAACAATCATGCTTTGCTTTTTGGTATCCAAATGGTTTTGGATCCATTTTTGTTAGTGTAGGGACTTTCACCCTTTTTCATCCAAACAAAATTTCCTTTAGGTATACCATGCACTTTAACATAACACACATTTGAAGTATGTCCATGAGTACCACAATAGAAACATGTTGGAGGATTTGAAAAATCAACTTTAGAAAAATCAACAACATTTCTATGAGATTTACTCTTAGCATTAGTATAACCCAAACCAAACTTGTTTGAATTTTCTCTTTGAAAATTTAACAATGTGCGCAATCTAATATCACCACTTGAGAAACTTGCAAGCTTATTTTTCAAAATAGCATTTTCATTTTTAAGCAACTTGCAATTCTCACAATCAATCACAATATTCAATCTACTAGCACAATCACAAGAAGAACTAGCATAGATAAGATCAAGAGTTTCATTTTCAAGATTAAGCTCATCAACTTGTTTTTGAAGTTCTAAAATCTCTTTTTGATGTTTCAAAATGAGCTTCTTTCTTTCAATGTTTTTCAAAGCTAGTTTTTCAAGTTGTTCATACATTTCTTCATAAGCATTATGTAACAATTCATATTTAGAAGAAATTTCGGATTTAGATTCACTTACATTGCTATCCTCGCTTTGATAACTTGATTCATCATTTGAACTTTGTTCTTCATCATCTACTAGAGTTATCAAGTTGAGACAAGCGGCTTCTTCATCATCCGATGAACTACTCGATGTGCTTTTCTTGTTATCTTCATCACTATCCCAAACTATGTATGCTCTTTTAGATTTAGAATTTTTCTTGTCTTTCTCCTTCTTCTTGAGATACCTAGAGCATGAATACTTGAGATGACCGGGTTTTCCACATTCATGGCAAACTACACCTTCTTTTGAAGTTTTGGTCTTATAGTGTGGGGAATCCTTCTCTTTACTTTTGTCCTTGTTCAACCTTCCTTTTCTCCTTAGAAACTTGTCAAATTCTTTTAACAAAAGTTTCATGTCTTTTTCATCAACATCGGAATCGGAATCTTCACTATCATCATTATCGGAACTATCTTTCTTTTTATATGCACTTTTGACTCTAAGAGCAAGTCCTTTCCTTGATTTGTTCTTATCCAACTCTTCATTGATACTTAATCGTCCAAGCTCCATTTCATGTTCTTGAAGCTTTCCGAAAAGTGTTGCTAGATCCATAGCATCCAAATTCTTAGATTCAACAATAGCCGTTACTTTTGGTTGCCAATTCCTGTCTAAACATCTCAACACTTTGTTAGAAAGTTCACCTTGTAGAAAAGTTTTACCAAGAGCAAGTAAATGATTTATAATGTGAGTAAAACGCTTTTGCATATCATTTATAGATTCATTTGGAAGCATATGAAACAATTCATAATCACGCATTAAAGCATTCAATCTAGCTCTCCTAACCTCACTAGTTCCTTCATGAGTCACTTGTAAAGTGTCCCACATTTCCTTAGCACTAGAACATTGAGAAACTCTAAAGAACTCGTCATAGGATAAAGCGGAGGTAATGATATTCTTTGCTTTATAATCATATTGTACTTTCTTTCTATCATCATCCTTCCACTTATCCTCGGGGATCAATTGTTCTACACCTTCAACTAAACTAGAGGGGATATGAGGACCTTTTTCAACTACTTTCCAAATTTCACTATCTATGGCTTGGATAAAGATTTTCATTCTAACTTTCCAATATGCATAGCCTTCTCCGGTAAATAATGGAGGACGACTTATTGAAGCACCTTCACCACCAAAGGGATTCGTAGAACCCATTGCGATTTTCTTAAAGAATCTTTACGAAAAAGCTCTTATGCTCGTGTCTTTCGACCGAGCTCTGATACCAATTGAGGAAATCGCAATTGGTGGTTGGAGAGACTTAGGAACCCTAGGAATACACCTAGAAGGGGGGGTTGAATAGGTGTTGAAGCTACCTTGAAAGATTTTCTAACGAAACAAATCTAAACAATCAAAACAAATGATTTTTACAAATTCTACAGTACTTAATCGATTAAGCAAGTCGTGTACTCGAGTAGTACTCGATTAAGCTTGAACTTAATCGATTAAATATGACAGAAAACAGAAAAATCAATTTTTCATTCGAATACGAAAATCAATCAATTCACATGCAAGATCAGAGATTCAGCGGAAATGATTAACACCTATATTCTTATTGATTAACCTAGTTATGAAAATGATTTTCCCTTTATCAATTTGAACAATTAAAGATTCAATTCAATCAATTATGAAAATCAATCTTTCTAGGTTTTCAATCAAGAACGCAATCAAATGACTTGAATATAAAGAGTAAGGGTTTAGAGATACGACACAGTGATTTATCCTGGTTCACTTTCATCCACTTGAAAGCTACATCCAGTCCCCTCTTCAACCAAGAGAGATTCTTCACTATGAGGAATTAGAGTTCTCAAATTACAAGTGATTGCCTCACAAGACTCCCTTCTTGCTAGCCTACAAGAGATAACCGACACCCTTGCCTTGTAATCCTATTGATCTTCTCTCTAATCTAACCTCTACCCCTTGTTGATAATCGACACAACAAGTCTTCAATTGCTTGATGATAAACCACACACCAAGGCTTCACTTGCTTGATTCACAACCAAGACTTCTTCTTCTTCTTCTTCAATAAGAATGCACTTGCTTGATGATAAAATCGACACACCAAGACTTCTTGTTTGTTGTAGTGGCTTGCCTTCTTGCAAAGATTACAACACAATAGAAAACACAAAACAATCCTATGAATCTCAATCAAGAGTTATGACAATTCACCATAAGAGATTCAAAGGTTCTTGATCAAAGAATATGAAAATATGAGAACTTTGATCTTTAGAAAATGAGAGAGAATAGAGTGGCTTGATTCTTTGTAAAACTTGTATGAAAATGATTCTTACTCTTCACAAATAATAGGAAAAGGTTTATATAGAATACCCAAAAGTTGTAGCACTTAAAAACTGATTTTGAGAAGTGAAAAACGTATTTTAAAAATCAGTTCAGCAGTACTTAATCGATTAAGCAAGTCGTGTACTCGAGTAGTACTCGATTAAGTTATCACTTAATCGATTAAGTTGGTACTGTACATGTTCAAAACTTGTTTTCTCAAAATCCAACCTTTCCTTTAAAACCTTTAAGCCACCTATTGATTCTAGATTAAGTGAAAACTCAAATTATGATTTAATCATGACTTATGAATGAGATTCACTACCCTCTATAATAATCTACCCAAATAAAAAAACCTATGAAGCTTGAGAGGCAAAAGATAAAAGAAATACAAATACACTCAAACTTAGGTCTTCATGAGCTTGCTTTCTCTCTTCTTCATTTGATGTTTGTTGTTGCTTGTTGAGCTTGAAACTTGATCAACACTTGTAGCTTGTTCAAAAACACTTTGTCATTATCAAAACATTCATCATGTTCATCATGGAACTAACAGAAAAGAGTGAAGATGAGAAGAAGAAACACGAAGAAATCAAGGAGGAGTTTAATGATCTTTGCAAGGTGATCAAGGATGTGCTAGGCGACAAGGTTGAGAAGGTCCATGCTATCTGTTGACTGACGAGTATGGGTAGACCGCCAACATGGAAGGATCATGAAACCACAGGCATTGAGAGACAGCAGCACGGCTGATGGCTTGCCGAAATCTAATGTAGCTCGATTCTCTTGAGGATTCTAACACCTATTACTCTACCCTAACGAGCATGAGGGCTTAGGATTCTTAAATTAGACAGCAGCATAACAACATGGGATAACAGTTGGTGGTATCCAGACTTCCTTTGATGTCAACTTTATTTTGGATAGGATAGGAGATTCAACTGCCTATTCATTAGAGAGACATGACATAATAAACTCACGAAAGTGCCAATCAAATCCAAGGATAAGATAAATCAGGATATTATCTAAAGCCATTTTCAGTTTCGAACAAGGAATAAGGATGGAGTCTCAGGAATTACCTATTTGAAAATATTAGGAGACATGATCAAAATAAATATGATCATCCAATCATGGGTCACATGAAAATGATTCCATGTTGCTTGGAATGTTTCAACCTAGCAAGCATGGGTTTAGACTTTGCAAGAGACAATTCGAGTCTACGACGATCACAAGGCAAATAGAATTGAAAAGAATGACCAGATAATCAAACTTGTTGGCGTGTAAGAGATTGTAAGGATTATCAACCAAAGACAGATTCAGGTATTGACTTATCAAGTCATAACTGTATGTTGCCTTCAGGAACAGATACGTGATTAAAGGAAGAACTGATAACTCTCTAATTATATTTGAAACACACGAAGTCAAGCTTGTTCAAAATACAATTCCATTGTCAGGGACAATAGAGAAATTCCATTTGATATCAGAAGACCATGGGTGTATGTAGGATCGAACCCATGCGAAATACGAAAAGGCAAACTTTTGGTTTGTATTCAAGCGATCAATTGAACTGGAAATGGAGGGTATAATGTACTTAAGAAGTTGTACATTAACGAGTGTATCATGAATTAATAAAATTCATTCACAACCACTCGATATTCGCAAAAGAATGAAATCTGTATTAAACAATTAATATCTAAGATGTCAAGATTTAAGCGAAGAAATAAAGGTTCAAGACGCTAAACCAATATTAAGGTTCTGCACAACAGAATCAACGCTCCAAGTTAGGGACCCCATATGTAGATTTGATACGTGAAGAGGAACGAAAGACCTATAGGATTTTGCAGAATGATCATCCAAGTATTTCCACTACACATTCTGATTTTAGAAAATTTCAAATCTACAGGGGATTTCAAATTATCAATTCGTACTCCTAAACCCAGAAACTTCGATGGTGTAGCATTGGAGTGAGCAAGTCCAACCTTACATTCCATTGGTGGTGAAGTCATTTCCGTATGATCGAATTCTACCATACGATAGGCAACTTGCTATTCCCATAGAGAAGAGTGGCACAACTTAAATCATGGTTTTAAATGTATGGAAATGGCATTGGAATTATTTTGTCTAAATTGTCACCATTGGAATTCGTGCTCTTGATTCAATACCAAGGGTTAATCCTTCCCGTTGGGGTGGCAGCTAGCATGCCCTAGCCCGTTGGGGTCTTTCACTGCCCTTAGTCTTGACAATTACACGTTTTCCAAGTATGACAATACAACAAATGGCCAAATTGGATCTGAACACTTGGTGAAGTTTGAAACAAACACAAAAAAAAATCAACTATGAATTAGCGATATTATTCTAAGTCCTAATTCCTAATCAAACTAACTTAGACATATAATTGTCTATTGGCTACTCGCTTGGTGAGTAAACCATAGGAGTTGTGAGTCCAAACTCCAAGGCCGAGGAAAAACTGCTCTGATACCATAATGTAACACCCTCACAATTATTTAGTTAATTTAGGATTTTATAGAAATGGTAATCGAAAATTTATTTTTAAATTAAAATACTTAAGAATATTTTTCCGGAAAAACGGACAGAGTTTCCTCTGTTTTTCGAACTTTCCCAAAATTTCCTGTTTGTACCTGTTCAGGCCAGAACATTTTAAAATATAAACAGGCACATTATATATTCGATTATATCCTAATGCCCTTACCAATACAAGTTTCGGGCGCACAACTACTACATATTTTAAATTACAAAAATAACAGTTTATCACATCAGTTCACTCATAAAATAATGAATGAGCACACTCCACGTGGTGGAGTGTTATTCCTGCTCGGCCTGAAATTGTGTCTGCTCAAGCTTTGAACCTGTAAAAATGGTTGCAAGGGTGAGCTTTACACATGAAGTAGAGAAGTAGTTTCTAACTAGGCATAATGACCTACCAAGTCAAACACAATTAGCACGTAGCACATATAATTTCATTTAGGCAAACCCAACATGCATCATACACAACCAACAGTCTTATTAGTATCCAGTCGTTTATTCCAATCATATTACCTTTCCAATATCTTCGTTAAGTCTCATTCTTTTCCATTTCCATTCTAGTCTTTCCATTTACTTTTCTTTCTTGTTTTCTTTCTTTATTTTCTAAAGCATTTCTCTTTTCATTTTCTCTTTTCATTTTCTCTTTTCTTTCTTCCATTTCCATTCTTTTCCTTTTAATGCCGATACGCCTTCACAGGCTCGCATCGGACTTCCATTTTCTTTTTAATCGACATGCCTTCACAGGCTCGCATCGATGCCGATACGCCTTCACAGGCCCGCATCGGACTTTCCTTTTTCTTTTAATCGATACGCCTTCACAGGCTCGCATCGATGCTGATACGCCTTTACAGGCCCGCATCGGGCTTCCTTTTCCCTTAAATTGACACGCCTTCACAGGCCCGCATCGGACTTCCATTTCCCTTTAATCGATACGCCTTCACAGGACCGCATCGATGCCAATACGCCTTCTCAGGCCCGCATCGGGCTTTTATCTTCTACCTTTCTCTATCTTTCTTTTTCTTTCTCTTTTTCTTTTTCCTTCTTCTTAGTCATATATCATTTCTCTTTTTCCGGTTTACTGAATTATTCTCTTTTCTCTCATTTCTTTACTTAGGGACCTATTATCACATTATTTATTTTCCACTATTTTCTATATTTCTCTCTCTTTTCCTTTTTCTTCTTCTCTTCCTTATATATATATATATATATTAATTTTCACACATTTCCACATTATATAATTATCATTCTCTTTTTGTGTCAACTTTTATTAATTCCACAATCTCCTTTAATCTTGTCATATTTTTCCAAATACACCATCAAATTAAAAACCAATAAATAAATACGTACAGCTTCCAATCATCACGATAAATTCACAAAATAATCCAATTTAACGCTCTACATCTATGCTCTTATTCTAATTCATTTAATTCTTTCACTTATCAATTAAGTACTTCAACACATAACTCACCATTATCAACCAAGGTTTCATATTCTTCAATTAAGTATTCATGACGACATTGAACAATTAACATACACATTTAATCACAAACTTATTAGTGGTCTTATTTCCTTTATTCTCAATCTAGTTTACATCTCATACAAAATACTCCTCTTTTATTTATTATCCAATTCATCATGCGATACACATTTAGCGCACTAATATCACAATTGAACCATTCAATTTACAAGTTCCTACTTTATATTTAATCTAAATTAATTACCCGAATAATCAGTCACAAGCATACCCACATATTCTTAGCAAGTATTATAAACTAATCAGAAAATACTCTCTAAAGCAAGGTAAAACACCCCTTACCTCAGGGTTCTATTAGAACCTGGTTTACGACTCGGTGAGGCGATCCCGCTGCGGCTTACGTCGAACTAGTCCAAATCCACCAGCGGCAATTACAGCTTACACAACCGGCGTCGGTTTGGTTCGTGATTTGAATTGTGATCGGGGGAGAGTACCAAAAGAGGTGGCTGTGGTTATGGCTAGCAGCGGAGGTCACAAGCTTTGCCCATGGACTTGGCGGTGTACGGTGGCGGTGATGGCGACGGCTCCATGGCAATGGCGGTCGTGACTCCTGCGACTGGCGGCAACTACAGCATACGAACCAGGGGCTTGGACCAAGGGAAGACGGCAGGGTGTGGTGATAACGTGACTTCACAGCAGCAGACGAAGAGGACTGCGGCGGCGATTCAGGGAGAGGAGACGGCGACGGGCTGGTTCACGATCCGTGAGCCTCCTTCAACAACAACGGCAACGGCGGTGCGAGAAAGGCAAGGAACAGCGACCAATCAAAGAAGGGAGGAAGAAGACGATGGCGCCTGGCCCAGAGGGTGGTGCGACGCGAACAGGAACCGGGGAGGAAGGAGGGACCGGCGAAGTGAGAGAGAGAGAGCTTAGGGCCGAAAGAGAGGGAAAAAGATTGAGGGTGGTGATGGTGTTTGGTGTGGCGGCGCCGGCGGTCCTGGGTGGAGAGAGAGCGTGGGAGCGCCGGAGAGAGGGAAGGAACATGAGGGGGGTGGCGGCACTGCATAGAAGAGAAGGGAATTAGGGTTCCCTCTTTACAACACACACATCCGTTTCTTTTTTTTTTTTAAACACTAATACCATTTTTTTTCTTTATTTTAAATCTCAAGATATACTAATAATAAAATGTAAGCATCAAATAATTACCTCTATAAAATCATAAAGTTAAAAGTCTTGAAGTTCTTAAAACAATTTTAATAATTAAATATGTCGAAAGCAAATTAAAATATAGAAAGTATATTTTTCAATTAGGGTAACTATTTTAATGATTCTACTTTAATATATATAAATAAGATATAGTTTCGTAATTAACATAATACATTTTTATAAAACTACCCAACATCTAAGTACTAAATTCCAGGAAACAATTATTTAATTCAATAAAACTTGTAATCTATAACGTTAAAGAAATCATAGTGTTTCAATCCCGATGTCTCCTAACATTTTAGTAAGACTAAAAGGGACCTTAACTAGTTATTCCTAAACTTGATTAGTGTTATTATTAATTTCAATCTATTATTATAATAATTATAATTATAATTATATTTGGGATTAAAATTCGGGATGTTACATAGTCCTTTTATAAGTTATTAATTATAACTTAAAATAATTCCAACATAACCACTTTGCACCATAATCATGCTCCATGTAAAGTAATATGCATAATATCAACAATATCACACAAACATCACATAAACATTCAATTAATGCATAGATGAAACATAATCAATCACTAATTTTTATCATCCAACATGTAGAGAAAACCTAGGGTTTTGGATATCAATAAGTTAACCAACAATTAAAACCTAAAACATGTATAATATTATATACTTACTACTATACTTAGATCCTTCCTCTAATTAGGAGAATATCTCCTCTCTTACCTTGATTTAGAGAAAGTGGAGGTGAGAGATGGAGAGAGAGAACCGTGAATTGATGGAGGAAAAGAAGAGATTGATGGTGAAGAAGAGTCTAAACCTTGCTTTAATGAAGGGAAAAGATGATTTGATGAAGGAATCAAGAGGTTGGAGGTTGGGGGGTGATGAACCCTAACTTTTCCCAACAGGTTCGAGTGAGGTTTTATGATTTTTTCCCAAATGAACTCAACCAAATGCCTTAAAAACTGATTCTTCAGGTCGTGGACATCGATGTCCACCTATGGATATCGATGGTGGACATCGATGTGCAACATCGATGTGCACAACCATGACATTTATGTCCACAGATAAAATCTGACAGCAACTTTCACCTTCAAACAGCCATAACTTTTTCGTTAACCGTTGGATCTTGCTCAAATTTGGAGATAAGCTCCCTAATGATCCCAACTTCACATCCAACGGTGGGTTTTAGGTTTTGAGCTCTAAATATTTAAATCCTAATTTTTCTCTCTATTTAGAAACTTTAACTAATTTCTACCTATTTTTGGTTTCTAAAATCTAACACTTGATTTTTCTCTTACTCTTACCTCCTAAGTCTAATATTTCTCCAATTAAATTAGGAAAATAAAATAGGGGATGTTACAATTCTCCCCCACTTACTGGAATTTCGTCCCCGAAATTCCGTTAAATTCCGTCAAACGGAGAACCATCCCAAACAAAAGGTTGCTAAATTACAATACTGGCTTAACTTTGGTTCTACTCCCCCACTTGGAATCGGCATCCTACTTGCATTAGTACACCACTAGGTTTTGGTACTCAATGAAGAGTGCTAATTATGGGTTGATTTGATTGGTCTCGATGTGGTCTTCTAAGGTTTACACTTAATGAAGAGTGTGTGTGTTGACTGGAAAAATCCAAGAGCCTTGCTGACAAGACTCCTAATGGGTCTTAGACTCTCCAAAATCAGGTTTAGCTTCCTAAGGAATTTGGAAATGGTCTATCGATTTAACTGGTTCTCTCGAGGATCCTATACTTTTACATCCTATGCTATAATGCCTTCATGGGTCTGTCTATATTCCTACTCAAAATTTACAACTTATTTTCTATTTCTAGGGCTCTAGTCAAACACATACAATTTAATAAAACAAACATAGAACATATAAACAGACTTCGACATTCAAACATTCACAACCACAATACACATCAGCATACACTCCAAACATAAGTCTTACTCAATTCCTACTTCCTTCTAAGCTAGTTCTAGTTTACCTTACCTAACTTAGGGTTAATCCTTAATCTACACACATATTTATAGCATTCAGCACATATTCATAAATTAGTTCAAAAAGGGATTCGGAAAACAGGATTTGCATGATTTTCATTCAAATACATTTTCATCATCTACATCCCTAATGTTGTGAAAGTTTACAAGTAGTATCCCTGCATATAAAAGAACATTGTTATAAATTTTCAGGTCAATCGGAGTTCATTAGGTTCAGTTTTAACCCTACGACCACTTAGTCAAAGAATTGTAATTCGTTGGGGCTGAACCTAAGTCAAATTTGTTTTAAAAATAATAGGGAATTCCAAACGACCTCAAATTTTAAAAAGGGGCAACTCATAAACTTACTTAAAGGTTGAGTAAAATTGTCCAACCGATCAGAGCACGTTAGATTCGATTTGTTTCAAACACTAATTTGCTCCAATTAGCTTGGAATTTTACATACACATTGATCCAACCTTATGGTACTTATGCCAAACATGTCAAATCAAACAAGTATTCCAAGCCCAAAAACTCTGCTTTTTCGTTGTATTTAAAAACCTTGATTTCCCAATCAACAAGAATCCATAAGCACCACAACATATCTATGGGCTAGCATATTTTCCTAAAAAAAACAAACTTATTCATTTATCATTCAATTCCAAACATAAACATATAGCATCAAACAATTCCTAAGGTTCAATATCGTAATTGGCCTACTCTAATGATGACTATTCATCACTAGTTTAGACTCTAGGCAAACACTAAAGGAAACACCTAGTTCCTAGGAAACATGAATCTATTCATGAGGAATGACTACATCCCTCCTTACATTCATTACAACTACACATTCAAGTAAAACTAAGTTTTTAACATTCAAACCATACCTATGCTATGTTGAAAACTTTGGTAAAAACAATCATTGTATATAAGGGTTAAAGTAAAACAAATGCAACCCTCATATTGTAAAAGTATTTACACCTTTAAAAATCAATGCGGAGTACCCAAAAATCAGTGATGCACATATATATATATATCTATATACCAACAAAATAACCAATTAGAAAATAGGTGTGTATTACTTATGTTATAAAAATCGGAGTTGCATACACGAACACATTTGCAATGGTATGCTAATGGAATCAAAACCTTTGAAAATTGGATTCTTTCTTTTATGAAAAACTTTTGTGTTTGGATGAAATCTTAATGAAAAACTCAATCATCCGAACAGGTTAATGCTTTACGATCTTAGTATTTTTCCCTTGTGAAAATGACTTGGATAAAACTTTGAAAACACTTTGCAATTCAATTCCTATGTCTTTGAAAAGTATCACCTCCATCCAACCTCGGGAAAATTTAGGTGAAGGAGTATAATTTACTTAGGATCAACAAACTCACAGAAAAGGAAATATGCTCTTGGTTTAGAAAACTTGTTTTGGTTCATCTTCAAAAGTTGGAATAATCATATCCCTTTGACTTTGAGCTTGAAGGCTAAGTTTCATTCCAAATTGATTAGTGTCGTATGTAAAGGTTTCTATTTAATCGACGCATAGTTTGAACCAAACAATAAGTTAGTTCACCGTCTGATTACTTAGAAATCCTTAGTTTTCTTATTAACTTCTCAAAAGTTCATCATATGACCTAACCTTCAATTTGGGAAGATTTTCGATTCCTTTCAACCTAATGAAATTCATTTGAAATACTATCAAGTCTAAATGTCAATTAATTTCCAACATCATACCATTATCCTTGGAACTCGATTGATCTCTTGATAGCATGCCATTTCGTGAGAAAGTTTTCAAAATAGTTTTTACACTTAAAACAAATTCGACATTCACAACCAATAGTAAACATCATCAAAAAGCACAATTTATCAGTTAGATAACATAAGACAACACATAGCAATTAATCACTTAGGTAATCACAAAACAAACAAGTAGCATCACACATAAACATATATATATCATACATATAACCTAACACACTGCAACCACTTAGAGTTTTATGCCTCTACTTGCTTAAACCTACAGCTAACACTCTGCACCAACTTGGGTTTCTGACCTTCTGATCTAGAACCTAAGACTCTAGCCACTATCGTAGCTAACTAGAATTCTTGAACTCACTATCCTCCTATCTCAAAACAAAGCAACTCTTACTACCCCTCCGCTGCGCAACTCTGACATAACTCAAATACCTTCTTACACCCTTCCTATTCTTAGGCCTAGGAAGTAAATTCAACAATTATTTGATTGTCTTCAAGGACTCAATGATACCATCTTCCAATTAAATGTAAATCTCGAGGGTACCATCTCGATTCTACATCATACTGGAAAATAGAATCACTTATCGTGCAACCTAAGTTCCAATCAAATAATAGGTGAACCACTTTCCATTCAAAAGAGAGTTTCACCGTTTTATTTTAAAGAAAAGTTTCAATTCTCTGTCATATTTAAAATAGACATACTTAATTCAAAACTAAGGGTTAGTCCTTCCCGTTGGGGTAGCAATTTCATGCTCTGTCCCGTTGGGAGTTTTCCTTTCCCTTAGCCTCTACTTTCTGTCCATTTCTAATTACAACAAAGTTACACTTGAAAAATTATGTTTCACCCTCTTTAAATTAAAAATACAACCTTATAATCACCAACTATGACTCACTTTGTGCCAAGACTAATGAGCTGTACCAACCTCAACAAAATGCATGCATAACTACTAATGTATACCACTAACCTATGATACCTAACCAACTATTTATTGGTTGCTCTCAAGTAGGGCAACACATGGGAGATATGGAAATCCTTACTCCAAAGCCGAGGATTGCAACCATTGCTCTGATACCATAAAATGTAACACCTTCCATTTTAATCCATTATACCATATTATTATAAAAGTTTTTAAGGAAATTTTGACAGGGTTTATTCTAAAATTTGAACTTTCCCTTTATGATTAAAACGTGTCACCTGTCAGCCAGATTATTCGAAAATTAATCTATTTGTTCGGTTACGTCCAATTACTTACAACAGAATAGATGAAAACCATGTTCCAAAATGAAATTAAGGTTTACCAATTAAAAGTGGAATATCACCATTCTACCATAAAATACATATAATTTTTCCCAAATGTTAAACCAAATGGTGATAACCCTACAATTTATATAAAAAGTCCTGAATACAAAATAATCCTACATTAGATGCTAAGAGAGCATAGGTTGACTGTAAAAAGGGATAAACCCAATGTACATAGGGTTACACCTTAGTGTACCCAACCTCGGTCTTCTGGCAAACTGTAGTGACTTTTCCTCAATACCTAAAATGGTCAACACAGAGAGTGAGATATAACTCAAAATCAAAGGAAACACCTAAAGACAGTAATAAAACGTAATAAAATACATGACACCCAAACATATAACTAAATATATATATATAGTTATGCCCTATTCCCTTCTAATGCCATATGATGCCATGTATGCAATGATATGCAATGCAATGCACTTTCCATAACCATTTTCATGTACCATTTCCATTTTTCCATGTTTCCATATTTCCATATATTTTCCATAATGTATCCATATACCATGGTTTGCCATATATCCTCACATCGCTCTCCACACAATTTGGAAAAGATCAACTAGGAGTAAGTGTTCCCCAACCGATGCTTGCACAATACGATGTCGGGTGGATTTCCCCTTAGCACGGTGGGAAGCTATCCCATCCTGTGTACATCGTACCATTTGGGCCGGATACCCAAATGTGCTATAGCAGGAACCACTTTACACTAGTCCCGAAGTGCTTAAGTGGCAGATAGAACTATCATAGTGCGCGTAGGACCAACCCACGGCTTAGCCCAGTACTTCATCCCTTTGTAGAATACCTCATACTTTATTAGACCCATCTTGTGGATCAAAGTCCTCTACGATAAATTCCCACAATTGTGTTGGTACACAATTGAGCCACTATATCACTCTCGTCCGTCGATTCTATGGAACCTTCGCATGACTGTCCTTCAGTCCACATAGAATGTTCTCGTATCTTTTCCAATTCCTAACGTCCTTCCTCACTTACTGATGCACGTGTTTCTACTCATTTTAATTAACTAGAATAGCCAAGCCGTTTTATATAGTCATGTTTCCTTTTTCCTCTAATTAGTGTAGATTAATTAATCCAACCATATATATATAGTCCTTTTATAAGTTATTAATTATAACTTAAAATAATTCCAACATAACCACTTTGCACCATAATCATGCTCCATGTAAAGTAATATGCATAATATCAACAATATCACACAAACATCACATAAAAATTCAATTAATGCATAGATGAAACATAATCAATCACTAATTTTTATCATCCAATATGTAGAGAAAACCTAGGGTTTTGGATATCAATAAGTTAACCAACAATTAAAACCTAAAACATGTATAATATTATATACTTACTACTATACTTAGATCCTTCCTCTAATTAGGAGAATATCTCCTCTCTTACCTTGATTTAGAGAAAGTGGAGGTGAGAGATGGAGAGAGAGAACCGTGAATTGATGGAGGAAAAGAAGAGATTAATGGTGAAGAAGAGTCGAAACCTTGCTTTGATGAAGGGAAAAGATGATTTGATGAAGGAATCAAGAGGTTGGAGGTTGGGGGGTGATGAACCCTAACTTTTCCCAACAGGTTCGAGTGAGGTTTTATGATTTTTTTCCCAAATGAACTCAGCCAAATGCCTTAAAAACTGATTCTGCAGGTCGTGGACATCGATGTCCACCTATGGAAATCGATGTGCAACATCGATGTGCACAACCATGACATCTATGTCCACAGATAAAATCTGACAGCAACTTTCACATTCAAACAGCCATAACTTTTTCGTTAACCGTTGGATCTTGCTCAAATTTGGAGATAAGCTCCCTAATGATCCCAACATCACATCCAACGGTGGGTTTTAGGTTTTGTGCTCTAAATATTTAAATCCTAATTTTTCTCTCTATTTAGAAACTTTAACTAATTTCTACCTATTTTTGGTTTCTAAAATCTAACACTTGATTTTTCTCTTAATCTTACCTCCTAAGTCTAATATTTCCCCAATTAAATTAGGAAAATAAAATAGGGGATGTTACACGTACCACCTCATCAACGTAGAGTTGAGCAAGCCTTTCCAACGAATAATGCATATTTATGGGGATAAAATGCGCAGATTTAGTTAACCGATCTACTACAACCCATATGGCATCGAAATTCCGGTCCGTCCTTGGTAAACCTGACACAAAGTCCATCGATATGCTGTCCCATTTCAACAAAGTCAAATCCTGATACATCTTAGTTGTTCCCGGATGCATACTCATCCGACTCTTGTGCGCTTCCTCCAATATTATTCTTCTATGTTCTGCGTCTTTTGGAATGCATATCCTTGTTTTGAAACGAAGAAGTCCATCCTTTCCCTCCTGAAAGTTCAGTTCTTTCCCTTCGGATGCCAACCTTTTCTTTTCACTAAGCTCACCATCTTCTTGTTGCCGCTCGCGGATCAGAGTCATAAACTCATTCGTGATCTGCAGCATTCCTAACTTTAAGCTTGTTGGCTCGACTTCCATTACCAAACTCATATCCCGAAACTTATCGAGTAACACGACCTCCTTAATCATCATGGCACTCACATGCAATGCCTTTCTGCTTAGGGCATCCGCAACCACATTCGCCTTTCCAGGATGATAGTGGAGTTCAAAGTCATAATCTTTGAGAAATTCCGTCCATCGACGTTGTCTCATGTTCAGCTCTTTCTGGTCAAAGAGATACTTTAAACTCTTATGGTCACTGAACACTCGGAACACAGTGCCATAGAGATAGTGCCTCCAAATCTTAAGAGCGAAAACTATTGCGGCCAACTCCAAGTCGTGCGTCGGATAATTCACCTCATGCACTTTCAACTGCCTTGATGCGTATGCCACAACCTTACCTTCTTGCATCAACACACATCCGAGGCCTTGCCTTGACGCATCGCAGTATACATCAAAACTCTTCTGTGGGTCGGGTAAGACTAACACCGGTGAAGTGGTCAGCTTTTCGTTCAGCTTTTGGAAACTTTCTTCTCACTTCGAATCCCAGACAAAAGGTTGATCCTTCTTGGTCAACTTAGTCAAGGGTAGGGAGATCTTCGAAAATCCTTCTATAAACCTTCGGTAGTACCCGGCAAGTCCTAAGAAACTCCGGACCTCCGTTACCGTCTTAGGTTGTTCCCATTGAAGAACTGATTCGACCTTTGTTGGATCGACAGCTATTCCTCCTTTTGAGATCACGTGTCCCAAAAACTTAACTTCCTCCAGCCAAAACTCGCACTTCGAGGGTTTGGCGTACAACTGTTTCTCCTTTAAAACTTTCAACACAATCCTTAAGTGTTCTGCATGTTCCTCTGGACTCTTTGAGTAGACCAGAATATCATCTATAAAGACCACTACAAACGAGTCCAAGAACGGTCTGAAGAACCTGTTCATGTAGTCCATAAAGACAGTAGGAGCATTCGTCAAACCGAATGGCATTACCACATACTCATAGTGCCCGTAACGAGATCGAAACGCCATCTTGGGAATGTCCCGTTCCCGAATCCTTATCTGATGGTACCCAGATCTTAGATCTATCTTCGAGAAAACAGAAGCTCCGCGAACTTGATCCATAAGATCGTCTATCCTTGGCAGAGGGTATTTGTTCTTAATGGTCACCTTGTTCAACTGCCGATAGTCCACACACATACGCAGACTTCCGTCCTTCTTTCTCACAAACAACACGGGCGCACCCCAGGGAGACACACTTGGCCTGATCAATTGTTTCTGCAGCAACTCTTCTACTTGCTTCTTCAACTCAGCCATTTCCGGCGGCGCCATCCTATATGGTGCTATAAAGATTGGGCCAGTTCATGGGATTAGATCGATACCAAACTCGATTTCTCGATTCGGTGGTAACCCCGGTACATCATCCATGAACACCTCCGGAAACTCCTTTACCACTGGTATTCCTTCTATCTCTTTCTCCTCTTCTTCCCTTGTTACGGAGAACAAACACATGAAGCCTTTGGGTTCAGGGTTCTAGGGTTGAAGGTCTTTGTACAAGGCCATCCTCCTATCACAGTCGATGATCACTCGGTTCCTCGTCATCCAATCCATACCCAGAATGACATCTAACTGTGACAAAGGTAAACAGACTAGGTCTACACTCGAGATGCGGCCTAGTGCCTCAACCAAACAGTTTAAACAGACTTTGGAAGTAAGGACAGGGGGGTTAGTTGGGGTTTCTATTCTAAAGCGGTATGGTGAATCGGATAGGGGCAAGTTCAAACGATTCACACATTCATATGAAACAAAAGAATGACTAGCTCCAAAATCAAACAAAACTTTACAAGGTTGACTATTGAGAAGAAGGGTACCTTGCACGAGATCAGGGGCTTGATTGGCTTCAGCACCACTGAGAGTAAACACCTTCCCTCTAGCCATCGGTCTATTCACCGATCCCTTCGAGTCACTCTTCTCGGGTTCTCTGCAGTCCCTTGACCAATGACCCGGTTTACCACACTTAAAGCAACCAGAAAATGGCTTCCGACAAACCTCTCCAAAGTGATGACGTTTGCACTTATCACACAACGGAGCACTTCCCTGATAACTTGCTACTTGTCCCGACACCTTGCTTTTACCCTTGATCTTGAAGTGCGGCCTTTGGCCTCTAAAGTTTGACTCCTTGCGCTTCTGTGACCCGAAACTTTGCTGATTCCTCTTACTTCGCATGTATAGCTCCTCAGCCTTTTTATCATCTTCATAAACCCGGCACATGTCGACCAGAGTTGAGAAGTTCTGAATCTTCTGGTAACTGAAAGCTGCCTTTTGATCCGGCCTTAGCCCATTCTCAAACTTGATGCACTTGCTTCGTTCGTCAGGGTGTTGCTGAAAGTAAGGAGAATACTTAAGCAGCTCCTCAAACTTAGCTGTGTATTCACCCACACTCATGTCACCTTGCTGCAGTTGCAGAAACTCTACCTCCTTCTTCCGCCTCAGATCCTCGGGAAAGTACTTATCCAGAAACTTTTCAGTGAACACTTGCCATGTGACTTCCCGACCTTCATGAGCCAAGAGTTGAACAGCGTGCTTCCACCAGTTTTCGACCTCCCCAAACAACATGTACGTGGCATAGGTCACCCGCTGAGCGTCCGTACATCCTAGGGTTTGGAAGATTTTGTCCAGTTCGTTTATCCACTTGTTAGCCTCATCGAGTTTGAAACCTCCCTCAAACCTATCTTAATCCTACAACTATCTTAGTCTTTATGGGACTAACTATGGACCAGGTGCAGGACCTTCAGCTCTAATACCACAAAAGGTGTAACGCTCTTTTTCATGAAAAGATTTCGCTCGATTAATTTAGACTTGTATGGTTTTCCAAAAATTAGGGTGGGAATTTTTTTTTCTTTATACACTTGGTTTGTAAGTAAAAAACTCAAAGAGTTGAAATCCGGAAAGTTATAAGTCATTGAAAAGCAGTCGAGGGTTTTATAAATAAATATTATTTTCGTTAATGAAACCTTTAGTCCCTCAATTGCAAGTTCTTTAAAAACTGATCGATACCGGATTTCCAAAATGTTGGTTTAGGCCTCAAAATCTCGAGAGGGGGGGTGAATCGAGTTTTATTATGTATTGAAAAATTCGTACCAAATTAAAAAATTGATTTGAGATGGAGAGATTAAATGTTCGAAACGGATCGTGAAAACGATAGAAATATGATAAACGAGTAGCGCGGAAACGTAAAAAATTAAATATGTGGAAAGTAAAAGAGATAGGGATAGAAAAGCTTGCACCGGAGAATTTTATACTGGTTCAGCCTTCCCGTCGTAAGGCCTAGTCCAGTCCCCAAGCGACCCGCCTGAGAGTTCTTATAACCAAGCAATAGAGCCGCACCCTATTACAACCAAGAGCACCCCGCACACTACTAGGGACCTCCATTCGCTAGGGGCCTCAATCACACAGCAGGGTTCCTCGCCCTACGAACGCCTCAACGTTCAACTATGGGATTCTCTCCCTACCACTAAGGTTGAATACAATAGATGTGAGTGATTACAATAAGTATCACGTGTTCTCAAAAACACAGATTCTACAATAAGCTCTTATGATAAAGAAGAAGAAGTTTGTCTTAGAGTTTACGCAGCCAACAAGGTTTGTTCTTCAAAATATTAGAACAATGAAAAGCAGAACACTTTGACAAGAAGAAGAAGAGAGAACGTGAAAAATAAAATGTCTGAACGTGAAAACTAACTTTTTGAAATGTTGGAGTGATCTTTATTTAAAAAGAAAAACATTTTAGAATCAAAAACGATTTTGAATTAATAAAACAAAATCAAAAAGGAATAAACAAAGATTTGAAATAAGTTTTAAAATCAAAATAGAATCAAAACGATTTTCGAAATAAAATAAAGATTTGATTCTTAAAACCAAAAAGGAAATAATTCAAAATTAAAATCATTTTCGAATTTTATAAAATATATCAGAATCTTTTATATAAAAACAAATCAGGAAATAATAAAAATGATTCTGACACGTTTTTCAGTAAAACATGAAGTAATCGATTACTTTAAGGAATAATCGATTATTTCTACAAAAATAGAAATTCTTAAATACATTTGAAAAACATGTAATCGATTAGGCTAAGAATAGTTAATCGATTACATCACTCCTGTTCATTGTATGATGCAACTTATGATAATCGATTACACTGAGGAGTTAATCGATTATTAAGCCTCTGGTTTGCATATGATGCAACATCATGTAATCGATTACTACAAGACTTGTATTCGATTACTAAGCCTCTGAAAAATATATGATGCAACAAATATAATCGATTACTTGACTGTTGTAATCGATTACTTTCATAAGAAAGTAACTGATTAACAAAATTCAGTTAATCGATTACAGCTTCTCTGATTTTTTCTATGATGCAACAGAGTTAATCGATTACTGCAAGAGATAATCGATTACTCTCTTTTGCAATCATATAAATATGCAGAGTTTTGTAACATCAACTATTTTTACTCCGATGAAATGCAGAAAAACATTTTATATGCAGAAAATACGTTTTTCTTCTTCTCTTCAAAAATAGAAACTTTGTTGGCTTTGAAACTTCTAAGTAAACAAAAACTTCATTACCTTACATTTGATCTAAGGAGAAGGTTTCTATTCTTAGGCTTGCTTGAGTCTTCAATCTTGACGCTTGCACTTGTGAGCTTGAACTTGAGTTGACTTGTTATCATCAAAACATATATTTGCATTAAACTTGAAGTCCATAGAGAGTTTGAAGCATGCCTTCCAACCAGCTTGACTTCCAACACTCCCCCTTTTTGATGATGACAAACAACCATTCTGATATGCTCTTTATTATCTGCATCACAAGTGTTACACAACCAAAAAATAGATATATAATAATAAAACTTTCCTTAGAATCACTAAATACAGGAAATATAATGGATTAATTCTTCTCCCCCTGTATGAATGCTTAAATAACATATATCATTTTAGACAAAAAGCATCCTTCAGAGTATCTCCCCCTGAATGTATTAGCCATGAAATATCAGAATCTCTCTCCCCCTTTTGTAATCATCAAAAAGATGTGCAATCTCCCCCTTAAACACTAAGAAGATGCATCAATAATAACATGAGAGATACAAGATTCACATATTCAAAATAGGTGAGAAGCAGAAGTTAAACCAATTTCTCTACGAATAAAAAAGAAATTTTCTTTTGGAAGCGGTTTCGTAAAGATATCAGCCAACTGCCGCGAAGTATCAACATACTCAATAATGCAATCACCCTTCTGAATATGATCACGAATAAAATGGTGTCGAATCTCTATATGCTTCGTGCGAGAATGTTGCACTGGGTTTTTGGTAATACTAATAGCACTGGTATTATCACATTTAATAGGAATGTGATATAGACTTACACCAAAGTCTAGGAGTTGCTGTTTTAACCATAAAATCTGGGCGCAACAACTACCCGCGGTTACATATTCAGCCTCAGCTGTAGATAGGGCCACACTAGACTGTTTCTTACTAGCCCATGAAACCAATGAATTGCCAAGAAGATGACAAGTGCCGCTAGTGCTTTTTCTATCTACTTTGCAACCAGCAAAGTCAGAATCGGAATACCCAACAAGATTACAAGACGAACCTTTGGGGTACCACAAACCCATATCAGTTGTGCCAGACAGATATTTCATTATACGCTTGGCAGCAACCATGTGCGTTTCTTTTGGATTCGACTGGAACCGAGCACACAAACATACACTAAACATGATATCCGGCCTACTTGCCGTTAAATAAAGAAGTGATCCGATAATACCTCGATACTTTGTACTTTCTACGGATTTACCTCCTTAATCTTTGTCCAAGTAACATGATGTGCTTATCGGTGTTGCTACTGCCTTGGCCTTATCCATGCCAAATCTTTTCATTAATTCTTTGCAGTATTTGGTTTGACTAATGAAGATTCCGTCCTTCGCTTGCTTTATTTGTAATCCTAGGAAAAAGTTCAGCTCGCCCATCATAGACATTTCGAACTCTTCCTGCATCATACTAGAAAATTCCTTGCAAAGGATTTCATTAGTAGCACCGAAAATAATATCATCAAAATAAATCTGAACTAAAAGAATGTCCTTTCCTTTATTTTTGATAAACAGTGTGTTATCAACCTTCCCTCTTTCAAAGTTATTTTCCAACAAAAATTTGCTAAGACGGTCGTACCACGCTCTAGGAGCTTGTTTTAAACCGTACAAAGCCTTTTTCAATTTATAAACATAATCAGGGTGTTCATAACTTTCAAAGCCAGGAGGTTGACACACATAAACTTCTTCATTTATAAAACCATTAAGAAAGGCACTCTTTAAGTCCATTTGATATAATTTAAAATCTAGAATACATGCAAATGCTAATAGCAGTCTTATGGCTTCCAACCGAGCAACAGGGGCAAATGTTTCCTCATAATCTATCCCCTCTCCCTGGCTATAACCTTGCGCAACTAACCTAGATTTGTTTCGAACAATTAAATCAGCCTCATCAGGTTTATTTTTATAAATCCACTTAGTTCCAATAATCGGATGAGACTCAGGCCTAGGAACAAGTTCCCACACCTGATTTCTTTCGAACTGGTTTAATTCCTCTTGCATTGCCAAAAGCCAATGCTCATCAAGCATAGCCTCAGAACAATTCTTTGGCTCTACTTGTGAAACAAATGCAAAGAAGTTACATAGATTGCTAATAGAGTTGCGAGTACTTACACCTTTTGAGATATCCCCGATAATCTGATCTATAGGATGGTGCCTCGATGTTCTCCATTCCTTAGGCAAATCAGTGTTGAGTTCCATAGATTGTTCTTGATTTTTCTCCTCAACAGTTTCAACTGAATTTTCATTGCTTTCGGAATGCTCCTTCCTTTTAGCATTTGGCTCCTCATCCTCGTCAATGAATAAATCTCCAAGAATACCTAAAATGTCATTAGCAGATACCTTTCCCAACCTTCTAGGATCGGATTCGTCAAATGATACATGAATAGATTCTTCAATAGTATTACGAGATTTATTGTAAATCCTATATGCTTTGCTCGAAGCAGAATATCCAAGGAATATACCCTCATCAGCTCTAGCCTCAAAACTTCCTAGATTTTCTCTACCATTATTATGCACAAAACATTTACATCCAAAAACTCGAAGATGGGAAATATTCGGTTTTCTCCCCTTGTATAGCTCATAGGGGGTTTTCTTTAAAATAGGCCTAATCAAAACATGGTTCATAACATAACATGCTGTACTTACTGCATCAGCCCAAAAATATGCAGGCAAATTCATGTCATTAAGCATTGTTCTAGAAAGCTTTTTTAATGAACGATTTTTCCTCTCCACAACTCCATTTTGCTCTGGAGTCCTTGGAGCGGAAAAATAATGCTTAACTCCATGTTTTTCGCAAAAATTTTCAAAAAGATGATGTAACATCCCTGATTTTTAACCCCTGATTAATAAAATATTAATTATAAAGTTTATTTATAATTAATTATTTTTAGTCTTGATTTCATGTAATTTATTATGAAAGATGATATTAAAGAATTTTAATATGAGAAAATAAGTATTTTTCACATTAATCCCTGTTTGGGACCTTGAAGTAATTTTAGAAAGATTTTGGAGGGAAAGAAAATAAAATTAATATTTTTCAAAAACTGGGCAAAATACTCGAGTATTTTTGGGAGTACTCGAGTATTTTGTTCAGAGTTGACGAGTAAGTGCGTTTGGTGAGTCACCACCAACGAGTCACCGCCGTTTGACACGAAATCAAGCCTTCAACACGTCCATGGCTTTCGTGTCGAGCTGCATGAGCTCCATGAATGGCTATTTAAGCCATGGTTGATGAATCAATCAACCCCTTTGCTCAATTCGTGAGTTTTGTTTGAGTTAGGGTTTCTGAATTGATTCAATCGATTCTCCCTCTCAGGGTTGATTCGAACCGCAAATCATACACCATTGTGAAGCTCACATTCAGGGCTTCACAAATATACCAAGATTGTGAGCTGAGAGTTCGTAGATTGGAAGAATCGAAGCTTGGAAGTGGAGTCCGTTTGCTGTCTCAGGTTTCCTGGAGCTTACTTTGGAGCTCGATTTTGGTAAGCTCAGGCAACCTCTCCATGTTAATCTTATCTCTTTAGTTAGTGTGAATTGTAGAGAGTATATAGAGACTAATTTCCCCAATTTTTATGGCTATTTCATGCATCAACCAATTCAATCTTGGTGCTCTGCTGAAACTGCTCTGTTTCAGTGTGGATTTTGGGGAATTCAGCTTGGAAGCTAAGTTTGGGGTAAAGTCTCTGTTGATTCACATCTAAGAGGTAAGGGGGAAGCTCTCTATTCACTAGATAGAGTTTAAATTGCATGCATTTGATTAGAGAGCCACCAAGAGGCTCTAAGGGCTTAGTTGAAATAGGGAAATTGGTTTGGAGACCAACCTGCACTCTAAAATGGTTCTGAGCAAGTTCTATATGTTGCATGTGAGCTATATGCAAGTTGTTTTCATGCCAAAAGTAGTTGGAACTGAATTTGATATGTTGAGTTGTTAAAAATGTGTTTTATGCATAATTGTTGCTCAGATTTGATTCAATGTAATAATTGGTGGTTTCTGTGTTGGAACATGTTTAACATGTATAATGTAAGCTCTGTTGATCATTGGATTGGATTAGAATTGGCTAGAATTGAAAATGGTATGTTAAAATGCAAATTACAGTGTTCTCTGTCTGAAAACACTCGAGTATTGGGGTTGATACTCGAGTATTCGACCTAAAATTGAAACATGAATTTCTGGAAAATGAAGAACACTCGAGTATCATTAAGAATACTTGAGTAATTTGGAAAAAATGAAGAACACTCGAGTATCATGAAGAACACTCGAGTAATTTGGTAAAATCTGAAGAACACTCGAGTATTTTGGTGAAAACTGAAATATGAATTTCTGGAAATTGAAGAACACTCGAGTAGTTTTACTCAAACTATTAGAAATACCATTTTCAATTCTGAACCATTGATCAATACTTAAATGACAATAATCCAAGCGATCTAAACTTGAAAGAAATTGATTGATGATGTGACTATTCCGTTTGGATGACGGGACGTTGCTCGGGTGGCACGTCATAACGTTGCTCGGGTGGCACGTTATACAATTGAGATATCCCAATCAATTCTTTAAGTGAAGAGTTTGAATGCTAGATCGTTTACCATGTTATGATAACATGTGAAGGACCTTTGGGAATACCAATTTGGTTATGACTTGCCTGTAGTCACATTTTGGTAATGTGACCAGCATTGGTTGCTGCGAACGTTGGATGTTCGTCTTGGTGACGAAATGTGCACATCGATATTGGTATTATGGACCACGTTCCAGGCAGAGTCGTGTGGCTAGCTCGATGACACATTTTGGTAATGTGGACAGTATGTGGTATACTGTTGATTTGATGGTTCAACGGTGTGTTGCACACAAGTGATAAGGTTTACGTCCTTAGGCGACGTGACGTTCATCAGACATGGTGACGTTTTTTATCACCTCTGTTGTGTTTCACAAGTGATAAGGTTTACGTCCTTGGGCGACGTGACGTTCATCAGATGTGGTGACGTTTTTTTATCACACCCGTTGTTTGTTGAGAAGGGTGTGGTGCACACAAGTGATAAGGTTTACGTCCTTAGGCGACGTGACGTTCATCAGACATGGTGACGTTTTTTATCACCTCTGTCGTGTATCACAAGTGATAAGGTTTACGTCCTTAGGCGACGTGACGTTCATCAGATGTGGTGACGTTTTTTATCACACCCATTGTATGTTGAGAAGTGATAGGTTTACGTCCTTGGGCGACGTGACGTTCACCAGGTAGTGTGACGTTTTTATCACTTCCGAGCTAGCACGCCATACGTTTTGGTAACGTATGCGCGATTTGGAAATGTATTGTTGAATTGGATTGGCGTCCGTGAGGAACTTAGATGGAGAATCTTAGAAAAGGAAGAATGACAGGCATGATGCCACTTACCCTTAATTTAGTTAATGCTAGATATCTGAATGAGTGAATGAACATCATATCTGCATTAAGTGCTGCTAAGTGTTAACCATGGCTGTTAACTGATTTGGGGTTATATGTGCATAATCATGATCACTTCTACATTTAAGCTCTATTGATTATGTGTATAGATTTTCTTACCCCTATGCCCTTGTAGGTGATGTCGCGTTACATCGCTTGCATCGAGGTCCGCCCACTTCTTAGTGGCATATGGATCTGCGAGGATTGTCGAGTGGTGCATGAGGGTGAGATAGTGGTTACCTTCGATCACCCTAATCCACTGGTTCGGTCACATCCTCGTAGGTTTAGGATTCCCATCATATACGCTATGCATGTATCTACTTTTTTAATACTTACCATGGATCATCTCCCACTCGACCAGCTCGCTTGTATAACAGTTTCAATTCGAACCTACCCGCTCATACCCTTTTTCTCTTAGAGTCATTCGAGAGGAGACTTCCCCGTCTATTTCAAGGAGTCCTATTAAGGTCACGTTTTCATCAGACCTTGTACCCAGTGGTAGGGTAATTACTCCTTCAAATAAGATCAAGGAGGATCCTGTCGAATACGAGAGCGGAAGCGAGCTTGTCGTTTAATCTATCGGGAGTCAATGGAGAGGCGATGATCCCTAGGTATGTGCATAAGGTAAATGATGAGGATCAAGGATCCAGTGTGATGGATGCTGTGGAGAAGATTAGCTGCTGATGCTGATGTTGGATGATGGTTGCTGCTACTTCTTGGAGACTTCTACTACTACTGCCGTGACCAGTGCTATGAGACCAGCTTTGGGAGTTTTATATATTGTGGGAATCTCTTTTGAAAACTCTGGAGCCATGGTCTATTTTGATGTACATATAAATACATAGCTTTATGGACTTGTTCTGGGATTTTGGAGATCCTTACCGCCGGACTATGTATTACGTACCTTTTGATATAAATAAAATCCATGCTTTCTAAAGTCTATTACATAGTCCTGATATTTCCGCTTACTCTGATACTGATTTAAAAGAATTCGGCTATGGCATGTTGGAAATGGCATCACTTGGCTAGACGAAAACTGGATGGCAATACTTGAGTTTCTTTATATGAAATAGAGTACATTGATCTTCAAAGAGAATGCTATCCAAGATTTGCGAAATTATCTTTTGAGCAAAGTAAACGCCGAATTCGATTTTAAAAGTAATACGTAAACTATTCTCCAAATATCCTATGCTTTGGTTTGTGCACCCGACTTTTTAGAAATAAAAAGAAAAATTTTGAATCCAATATTTTCTAACAATTAAACAAGTCCATATATTCTCAAGTAATATCATTTTATTTTATTAATTACTTGGAATATTTTGAGGGTGTTACAGATGATTTTCAAATTCTCCACCATGATCAGTTTTAATGGATGCAATGCTCAAATGCAATTGGTTTTGAATAATCTTGGCTAGCTTTTTAAATTCATGAAATGCGTCATTTTTATGAGTGATCGAGGCCGTACCCGATCAAAATAAAAGGTGTTTATTCTGTAGTACTAGGAAGGTGATCCTAGGTCGTTTCCCAGCGAATATCGGTCTAGGCAAAGTATCAAACACGTAGTGTGCAGTAAAATGGGGGGGGTTTTTGTGTGTGACAAATGTGAAGAACAAAACACAAACAGAATATAAAAACTAAGAAAATCAGAAACAAAAGCGGGCAAACCCCTTTGGTTACGTACACTACTCAATCCTAGCTCACTAAAGATCGATTCCTCTCCTCTCCTCTGTCCAACTCGTGATAACCAAATACTAAGCGAAAATTCAGTTATCACTCCAAACCCTAACTTCTAATTAAGCATCAGAAACCAGAATTGGAGTTTTTACGAGTTAATACAAATTAAGCATTTATATTCATGTATTATCTCTACGAAATGGAATTAAGCAAACCACTACACATCGATAAACATGAAAACAGAGAAGAGAAAACGAAATTGCATTAATAACAAGAGCTCAAGAGTAGATAATACAATACCAAAGGGATTAACCCTTGAAGTCTAGCCTTCCATGGCCATAAATGAAGAAAAACGAGTAGAAATGGGGAAGAACAAAACCCTAGCAGCCACCATCACTTGGGAGAGCCAAGAGAGAAGTTCTAACCTAGAGAGAGAGTGAGAAATCTGAAATGAAAGTATGTCTTGGGGGTTACACGAATTTCCCCTCTTTAGACATGAAAATGGGCCTAAAACATGGGCCCAAGTCCTAAGAAACACTATTCTGAAAATTACAATTAAAAAGGGACCTAAATGCAAATTACAATCTTCACTTCAATACTTCAATCTTCATTTCCAAACTTCCCAAAGTGTCCTTGTGCCACATATGACCTGAAAATAGAAATAGAATTAATTAGGCCAAATAATCCCAAATTAAACAATATTCGGAATATTAGTCCAATAAACTCTAAATCACTAAATCAAGCTAATCAATGTCAAATGGGCAACAAGTATCAATAATAAGAGTAAAATAATGCAAGGAATAATGGGAAATAAAATGCTCATCAAATACCCCCACACTTATCCTTTTGCACTCCTGGGCAAAACCAAAAGATAGGACTATGAAGATCAATATGCACCAAAGTGAATCATGCAACAAGATGACTACAACTAAGAAATGCAAACCTAAGAGATTACATACTTCACAATGAATTCTAGGAAATGCAAAGAAATGGGCAAACTCAAGCACACAAAATGGTTAAGGATCAAAAAGTCAAAGCATCCGCGAACATCATCCAATTACTTCAAGTATGCAAAGAAACCAATGACATCAAGAGGATAGTCACAAAGATGATAGAAACTCACAAGGATCACTCAAAAGTGTTTACACTCAAGTGTTTGGGGTTAATCATTATTTACACTCAAGGCACATCATGAAAAACAAACACAACCATAAGCTTGACAAGCCTCTAACATCAACCATCAACACACATGCACAAAATGATCAAAAGGTCTTTTAAGGGTTGTAATGGGGCCAAGGACAAGTTAGGATAAAAATATGGGAATGTAGCTAAAACCAAAGGAATAGAGGAGCAATGGGGAATAAGTAAAAAGTAAGCAAAATCCACCCCAAAATCAACTACCACTAATTCCAATCCTCTTTGCCTCAACAACCTTTTATTCACTTTTTTTTTCTGTTCTTTTTTTTCTTTTTATTTTTGCATTTTTTTTTTGTATTTTTGTCTTCTATTTTTTTTTGTTTTTGAGAGATATACAAAAAGAAAAGAAGAAACAACACAAATGGCATGAAGATGAAGCCATAACTATAACAACCAATGAGGCAAAACCAAGAACTCAACCAATTAAAGCATAAAGCACACTTCTTACCTAATACCCATTCCCAAAACAATTCCAAAGCTCCAAAATTCCCTAAGGTTAGGACAATCATGGTTTTTCAGTCATAGGCTTGTAATGAGCTAAAGAACAAGGAAAGGGATAAAAAGGCTCAAAGGGGCTAGCAAAGGATACATTCATTCAAGGTAGGCTCATATGGCTAGTAGCTTATTCAAGAAAGAAAGTGCCTAAATCATTTCAAAATGTGCATGAGCAATCAAGTATCAACAAGAGTCAAGTCAAGTTCTAGAGTGCAAGTAATCCAGAGTGCAATCACACATGAAAGAAAATTAGGTGGCATATATAGCAATCCACCCACAATTAAGGCTCAAATCCTCACAAAAGGGACAATTCTATCACAGTGTTACCACCTCTTAATTATCAAAAGCAACTTTACACACAGAAATGCATGAATTCAGACACAAGATACCAAAACTCTACTAAAGTGAAGCAAAAACATGCAAGAAAATGCCCAAAACTAAGCAAAACCTAAAAAAAAATCAAAGCAAAATATGCAACCTAAACTACTCTCCCCCCCACACTTAAATCACACATTGTCCTCAATGGAACACAAATAGCAGAATCAGACAGATATAGACAAGTGTAATAAAAAGAGTAAGGAAGGAGAAAAGGAGACTCCCTAAGTCATGGTTGTTGAAAAGTGGGGTCGACCAATGAGGCCTCCTCCACAGGTGTATCATCCAAAGAAGGGGTGGTTAGGAAAGGCTTGAGTCGGTGGCCATTGACTTTGAAGCTCTTGTTCGTGGACTCACTCTTGATCTCCACAGTGCCATAAGGAAACACTTGGGTGACTACAAACGGTCCAATCCATTTAGAGCGGAGCTTTCCACTCATGAGTCCAAGCCTAGAGTTGTAGAGCAAAACTTTTTGACCAACCAAGAACTCCTTTCTGGAAATGGAGTTATCATGAAGCTTCTTGGTCTTCTCTTTGTAGAATTTGGAGTTCTTATAGGCCTCCAAGCGGATCTCATCTAGCTCACTCAACTGCAGCTTCCTCTCCTCACCCGCTTGATCAAGAGCTAAGTTACATTGCTTCACAGCCCAATATGCACGGTGCTCTATCTCCACAGGCAGGTGGCACGCCTTACCAAAGACAACCCGATAGGGTGACATCCCTATGGGTGCCTTGTAAGCGGTCCGATGGGCCCACAGAGCATCCTCCAATCGTGTGCTCCAATCCTTTCTATTAGGCTTCACCATCTTCTCCAAAATCCGCTTGATCTCTCTATTTGAAATCTCCGCTTGCCCGTTGGTTTGGGGGTGATATGGTGTAGAGACTTTGTGCACAACCCCATACTTCTTGAGCAAAGCTTGCATGGATCTATTGCAGAAGTGTGTGCCTTGGTCACTGACTATGGCTCTAGGTATGCCAAACCTGCAAAGGATATTAGACCTGACAAAATCTACAACAACCTGAGCATCATTAGTCCTGGTGGCCTTAGCTTCCACCCATTTGGATACGTAATCCACAGCAAGTAAGATATAATAAAAACCAAAAGAAACAGGAAAGGGGCCCATGAAATCTATACCCCAGACGTCAAACACCTCACAAAACAACATAGGTTGTTGCGGCATCTGTTGCCTCCAAGATAGGGCGCCTCCTGCTCTTTGACACTGCTCACACGAGCTGCAGATGTTGCTCGCATCCTTGAAAATGGTAGGCCAATAAAATCCAGAATCCAGCACCTTTCGTGCTGTCCTTTGAGTACCAAGGTGGCCTCCCACTGGTGAAGCATGGCAAAATTGGAGAACCGATTGGATCTCCTGGTCTGGAATGCACCTGCGAATGACCTGATCACTGCAAAAACGCCATAAATAGGGGTCATCCCATACATAATGCTTGGCATCGCTCTTTAATTTGTCTCTTTGAGCTTTGGATGCCAAGGCAGGAAAAACAGAAGCAACCAGATAATTAACAATGTCTGCAAACCAAGGAGTTTGGGGAAGGGGATGGGAAACATGTAAAGATAAAAGCTGCTCATCCGGGAAGTCATCCCGGATAGGAAATGCATCCTCCTCTCTCTCTATCCTGCTCAAGTGGTCTGCGACAAGGTTATGCGCACCACTCCGATCCTGAATCTCAAGATCAAACTCCTGGAGGAGCAACATCCACCTAATCAACCTAGGTTTGGAATCTGTCTTTTTCAAAAGATACTTCAGAGCAGCGTGATCAGTGTACACTACAACCTTAGAACCAAGCAAATATGATCTAAATTTGTCAAGTGCAAAAACAATAGCCAAAAGTTCTTTTTCAGTTGTTGTGTAATTAACCTGTGCTGCATCTAAAGTCCTAGAAGCATAATAAATCACATGCGACAGCTTACCAACCCTTTGGGAGAGAACTGCTCCCAAAGCATAATTTGAAGCATCAGTCATGAGCTCAAATGGGAGGGTCCAATCAGGTGGTTGGATGATGGGAGTGGTGGTTAGTGCTTTCTTCAATTCATCAAATGCCCTCTTGCATTGGTCTCCAAATTCCCATGGGGCATCCTTTTGAAGCAACTTGGAAAGAGGAAGGGCAATGTTGCTAAAGTTCTGAATAAACCTGCGATAGAAACCTGCATGACCAAGAAAAGAACGCACCTCTCGCACGCAAGAGGGGTAAGGCAAATGTGATATTACATGCAGCTTAGCAGGGTCAACTTCTATGCCCTTGTGCGAAACAATGTGCCCTAAGACTATGCCTTGTTCTACCATGAAGTGGCATTTTTCAAAATTCAAGACAAGGTTAGTCTCAATGCACCTGTTAAGCACCTTAGTCAAATTATCAAGACATGCATCAAATGAGGAGCCATAAACACTAAAATCATCCATGAAGACCTCTATGCAATGCTCGAGCAAGTCAGCGAAAATACTCATCATACATCTTTGAAATGTGGCAGGAGCATTGCATAGGCCAAAAGGCATCTTTCTATATGCAAATGTGCCAAAAGGACAGGTAAATGTGGTCTTATGTTGGTCCTCTGGTGCAATACAAATTTGAAAATAACCAGAGAATCCATCTAAGAAGCAATAATGAGATTTACCTGCCAGGCGCTCCAACATCTGATCAATGAAGGGGAGAGGGAAATGATCCTTGCGAGTCGCCTGGTTGAGCTTTCTGTAATCAATGCAGACTCTCCAACTGTTCTGCACTCTAGTGGGAATCAGCTCATCCTTCTCATTTTTGACAACTATGACACCAGACTTCTTGGGGACAACTTGCACCGGGCTCACCCAAGTGCTATCTGAAATTGGGTAAATGATACCCGCTTGGAGCAGCTTGGTGACTTCTTTCTTAACCACATCAAGAATCCGGGGGTTCAATCGTCTTTGGGGTTGTCTCACTGGTTTAGTCCCATCCTCCAACAAAATGCGGTGCATGCACATGGAGGGGCTAATTCCAGGAATATCCGCTAAAGTCCATCCAATTGCCCTCTTGTTCTTTCTTATCACATCCAGCAGTTTCTCCTCTTGATCAACAGAAAGTGAGGTAGAGATGATCACTGGGAGTTTCTGCTCATCCTCCAAGTAAGCATATTTGAGATGAGGAGGGAGGGGCTTCAGGTCCAATGAGGGTGCCTGCATAATAGATGGAACTAAAGGGACAGCAGAAATGGATTCTGCTGCCTGCACCTGAACAAGTAAATCAGACTCATGCATAACAGATATGGGGTTAGGGTTAGCATAATCTGAATCTATAACATATGAATCATCAGATGCAGTAGCAGAGTCTAAAAACTGGGCTATTTCAGTGCATGCGGTGCACCATCCAGAGTTAGTGCATGATGGACAAGTAAATGAATCAGTGAAAGATGGCAATTCAAAATCATGATGCAAAAAGTCAAGCATATGCTCATCTATCAAATCATCAAGCAAGTCCACATGGAAAACAGAGTGATCCTCAGGAAAATGTTTCATAGCATGGAAAATGTCAAATCGGATCACACTGCCATCAAACTCCATGGAAAGTGAACCTGAATGCACATCTATCTTGGTTCGGGCTGTTTTCAAAAATGGCCTCCCCAAAATAATAGGAACAGCATTACGGGGAGAGTCATCTTCCATATCAAGTATGTAAAAATCAGCAGGGAAGATCAACTCTTCAACCCGAACCAAGACATCCTCTATCAAACCTGCGGGGTGGGCAGTACTTCTATTTGCCAATTGAATCACCACACCCGTAGGTTGAAGAGGTCCAAGAGAAAGAGACTTAAAAACAGACATAGGCATGACATTTATTGATGCTCCTAAATCTAGCATAGCATTTTCAAACTTAACATTGCCTATGATGCAAGGTATAGAGAAAGTTCCAGGATCCTTACATTTTTCAGGAATGTGAGGGATAGGTTTACCTATGAGAGCGGAGACATTCCTTCCCATGCTTATCCTCTCATTGCCCTTGAGTCTTCTCTTATGAGTGCACAACTCCTTAAGGAACTTCGCATACCTTGGAATCTGTTTTATTGCATCAAGAAGGGGTATGTTGACTTCCACCTTCCTGAATGTGTCAAGAATGTCCTTGTCCACCTCTTCCACCCTTTTGTTTTGAGGCACTCTTGGTGGGAATGGAAGAGGAACAGGAGGAGGTTGTAGGACAACAGTAGGGCTTGTGGTTGAAGTCGAGGAGGGTTGAGTTGGATGATTCTCTTTGGTGCTAGCATGCTCACCTTCATCTACCACTTGGCTCTTCCCTTTAGAGGAAGCTAGAGCATCATTGTTGAGGTGAGGTTGTGGTGTGGGTGTGAGAATCTGCTTTCCCGACCTCAGGTTGATGGCACTCACATTCTGATTCTGAGGGTTGATCACAGTTTGGGATGGCAACTTGTCAGAATTTTGAGATTGCAAGTTGTTGAGAGAAGTTGCCATTTGACCCATCTGATTTGTCAAAGTCTGAATGGATGCCTCTTGTCTCTGAATGGATGCTCTAGTCTCTTGTTGAAATTGGAGGTTTTGCATGGTCATTTGCCTCACCAACTCCTCCAAGGTAGGTTGGTTGGATGGAGGGGCTGATGGTGCAGGATGAACCACTTGCTGCTGTTGTTGGTGCCTTTGCTGCTGGATTGGAGGAGGTACATATGGTGGTCTACTCGGTCCAGCGGTGTTCTGAAATGGAACATTAGGAGGAGGTTGTTGTTGTTGTTGATCAGACCACTTCAGATTGGGATGGTTCCTCCATCCAGGGTTGTATCTATTGGAAGAGAGGTCATGATTATGTTGTTGTGGGCCTCTATTGTTGTATATGTTTGCTGCATAGGCCTCGGGTTGGTCACCACTTGTCATCGGCTGTTGCTGCTGAAGGGAAGGGCATGCATCTGTGTGGTGCTCAATGGATGTGCATATGCCACACACTCTAGCAGGAAGTATCATCTTTTTCTGATTGACAGCCAATTGTGTGACCAATGTTGTGAGAGAATCAATTTTCTGCTCAAGCTTCTCAACCTTGCCCGAGTCTGCACCAACATCATTTACATCCCTCACAACTATTGCATCATTGTTGCTTCTTGCATGGAATTGTTGACAATTGGAAGCCATCTTCTCAATTTTGCTCCTGGCTTGTAAGGGTGTCATATCTCCCAATGTACCACCACTTGCAGCATCTACCATGTTTCTTTCCATGAAGTTGAGACCTTCATAAAAGTACTGGATGAGAAGCTGCTCTGAGATCTGATGGTGAGGGCAGGAAGCACACAACCTCTTGAATCTCTCCCAATAATCATAGAGACTCTCTCCATGTTGTTGCCTGATACCAGAAATTTCCTTTCTGATTGCAGTGGTCCTATTTGCAGGGAAGAATTTTTCTAGAAATGCCCTCTTCAAGTCATCCCAGCTTGTGATGGAACCAGGGGCCAAGTCAGATAACCAATCTTGTGCTAGACCCTCTAAGGAATGTGGAAATGCTCTGAGACAGACATGATCCTCTTGCACATCATGTGGTTTCATTGTGGTGCACACTATATGGAATTTCTTGAGATGCTTATGAGGATCCTCACCTGCAAGACCATGAAACTTGGGCAACAAATGGATTAGTCCTGTTCTAAGCTCAAAAGGAACATCCTCATCAGGATACCGGATACACGAGTCTTCAATAGTGAAGTCAGGTGCAGCCAGCTCCCTAAGTGTCCTTTCCCTTGGTGGGGGTTGAGCCATGTTATCACAATGTATAGAATCAGATTGAATAAAAGTAGAAGGAATAGAAGAAATAGAAACAGAATCAGAATTAGATGGACTATAAGATGACTCTGACTCACTACCTAATGACTGATTCCTATTTTGTCTAACTAATCTGTGATAAGTTCTATCAATTTCAGGGTTATAAGGATGCAAATAACTTGGGTTGCCCCTAGTCATGTACTGAACAGAACAGCATCAACCATAGCATACTGTAACAGATATGCATGACCAAAATCGGCAACAAAATTTATTATTTTTTAAAATTTTTTTCTTTATTTTTTTTCAGCACCCTAAAATCATGAAAACATATCACAGAAAGTTTGAGGACAAAATTCAAAAGGGAACCAAGTCAAAGAATTAAAACAGTGACCAAAAACTAAGAAAATAGAACTTGTAAAATAAAAAAGAAACAGTAAACAGGCTTTTTCAGGATCCAAACGAAGGGGTTTTCTGACGAAGTCAGAAAAATCAGATTATTCAGAAAATTCCCTTCGATTTGATATAAAATTCGTCAAATTCCGACAACCTGATCAAAAGTTATGCCTATTTATAGTAAGTGCTGCTAAAACATGGAAAAATTTTCTGGAACTCACAACCAGTGCATATCTAAGTGTCTGTGATGCATCAACACACTAATATATGATGAAACAAGTGTGGATACCAATTTTCGTGCAAAAATTCCACCCGCAGCTATGTTGAATGGCACTCACAGAATCACTAGAATAACATCAGTTGTGCAGAACAGCAAATCAGCAAACAGGGCAACTTTCAATCAGTTATCAGAATGCTTATTCACACACTAACTACACTAACTAATCTAATTAACTACTGTATGATCTTTGGCAAGAACCGATAGTCCCCGGCAACGGCGCCAAATTTTGATCGAGGCCGTACCCGATCAAAATAAAAGGTGTTTATTCTGTAGTACTAGGAAGGTGATCCTAGGTCGTTTCCCAGCGAATATCGGTCTAGGCAAAGTATCAAACACGTAGTGTGCAGTAAAATGGGGGGGGTTTTTGTGTGTGACAAATGTGAAGAACAAAACACAAACAGAATATAAAAACTAAGAAAATCAGAAACAAAAGCGGGCAAACCCCTTTGGTTACGTACACTACTCAATCCTAGCTCACTAAAGATCGATTCCTCTCCTCTCCTCTGTCCAACTCGTGATAACCAAATACTAAGCGAAAATTCAGTTATCACTCCAAACCCTAACTTCTAATTAAGCATCAGAAACCAGAATTGGAGTTTTTACGAGTTAATACAAATTAAGCATTTATATTCATGTATTATCTCTACGAAATGGAATTAAGCAAACCACTACACATCGATAAACATGAAAACAGAGAAGAGAAAACGAAATTGCATTAATAACAAGAGCTCAAGAGTAGATAATACAATACCAAAGGGATTAACCCTTGAAGTCTAGCCTTCCATGGCCATAAATGAAGAAAAACGAGTAGAAATGGGGAAGAACAAAACCCTAGCAGCCACCATCACTTGGGAGAGCCAAGAGAGAAGTTCTAACCTAGAGAGAGAGTGAGAAATCTGAAATGAAAGTATGTCTTGGGGGTTACACGAATTTCCCCTCTTTAGACATGAAAATGGGCCTAAAACATGGGCCCAAGTCCTAAGAAACACTATTCTGAAAATTACAATTAAAAAGGGACCTAAATGCAAATTACAATCGTCACTTCAATACTTCAATCTTCATTTCCAAACTTCCCAAAGTGTCCTTGTGCCACATATGACCTGAAAATAGAAATAGAATTAATTAGGCCAAATAATCCCAAATTAAACAATATTCGGAATATTAGTCCAATAAACTCTAAATCACTAAATCAAGCTAATCAATGTCAAATGGGCAACAAGTATCAATAATAAGAGTAAAATAATGCAAGGAATAATGGGAAATAAAATGCTCATCAATGAGTAATAAAAAGCATCCATGTATACCTAGAATAGTCATCCACAATAACTAAACAATAATAGTTGCCACCAAAGCTTTTAGTTTGACACGGTCCAAAAAGATCCATATGTAAAAGTTCCAAGGGCCTTTGAGTTGAAACAAGGTTTTTAGAAGGAAAATTTGCCCTTGTGAGTTTTGATTTAGAACAAGGATCACATTTTTCAGAAAAAGAAAAATTTTGCTTTGGCAAACCAACTACTAAGTTTTTAGAAGAAATTTTATTTAAATGAGCCATGTGGATGTGACCTATTCTACGATGCCACAGCCACGATTCATCCTCTTTAGATAATAAACATTTCGCATCATTTGAGGGAATTGAATCAAAATCAATAACATAAACATTGTTTATCCTGCGAGCAATTAGCTTAATAAGATTATCAACTTTTCCCTCGATAATACAACTATCAGAATCAAATATAACCCTATTGCCCTTATCACACAATTGACTAATACTTAGCAAATTGTGCTTTAGGCCCTCAACATGTAAAACATTTTTAATGCAAGGGTTAGGAGGTGTACCAATTTTACCGATTTCGATAATCTTTCCTTGATTGTTATCTCCGAAAGTCACATGTCCTTGGTCCTTAGGCACGAGATGCGAGAATTTAGATTTATCTCCAGTCATATGTTTTGAGCATCCGCTGTCCAAGTACCACCATGCCTTCCTTCCTTCCGGAGTAACCTACAAGCAAAGAATTCAAGGTTTCTTTTTAGGTACCCATATCTTTTTGGGTCCTTGAGCGTTAGTATAGCCATAGTTTAAATCATGCCACCTTCTAGCTTCATTGTTCGGTTTAACGAACTTCACTTTTCGGTGTATGCATTCATGTGCACCATGGCCCTTTTTACCACAAATATGACATATAATAAGAGGTTTCTTATGATTACTGGCAGGGACAAAAATGGTACTTAGATTCTTTTGATGTCTACCGGGTTGATATCCTAAACCCGCTCTATTAAAGAAACATTTTTGTCTACCTAACATTAAATTTAAAGTATTTCTACCTTTTGTAAATTTAGCAAGGGTTTCTTTTAAATATTCAACTTCTTTAACCAAGTCCTTGCAGAATTTACAAGAAGAAGAACTAGCTTTAAGCTTAATGTCGTTACACGAAGTGTTTGAAGAATTTTTTAAAGTCAAATTCAGCTCCTTATTTTGATTTTTCAAAAAATCATTTTCCTTAGTAAGTTCTTTATTCTTTTCTAAAATGGAAGCTGAATTTTTCTTTTCTAGAGAAACCAATAAGGATAACCTCATCGATTCCTCATGTAACTCTTCAAATGCTTCTTGTAATTCATCATAAGAAAAGTTAAGTTCAGTAGTTACCTCATTGTCGTGAGCCATCAAGCATAGTTTGGCAGTCTCCTCTTGTTCGTCTGAATCATCATCCGAACTTCCATCATTGTCCAGCCACGCCAAGTATGCTTGCTTCCCCTTCTTTGAACTTGAGGTGCCTTTTTCTGAATTCTCTTTCTTTTTCAATTGATAGCAGTCTGCTCTAATGTGACCAGGCTTGCCACACTCATGACATGTGATGGTTGAGCCTCCACTTTTATTGTTGTCTCTCTTGTTGAAATTTTTCTTCCTCAGGAATTTCCCGAACTTTTTCACCAATAGACCCATGTGTTCATCATTCAATAATTCTTTGTCCGAGTCACTATCTAGTGCAGGTGCTTCAGCCTTGAATGCCAAACTTTTAACTTTCTTGTTCTCTTCTTCATGCTGAGCCAACCTTTTTAGTTCACTTTCGTGTTCTTGTAATTTTCCAAACAGAGTTGCCAGCGTCATTGTTGAGAGATTTCTTGATTTAGCAATTGCCGTCACCTTGGGTTGCCAATCTCTTCCCAAACACCTTAGAACTTTGTTGATGAGATCCTCATTGGTGAACTTCTTCCCCAATGTCGTCAGTTGGTTTACAATCATTGTGAAGCGCTTTTGGATCTCTTGAATCGATTCTTCATCTTTCATTCTAAATAGCTCATATTCGCCAGTCAGCGTGTTGATTCTCGATCTCTTCACTTCAGTTGTACCTTCATGCGTGACTTCAAGTGTATCCCACATCTGTTGTGCTGTCTCGCATGTTGATATCCTGAAAAACTCATCATAGCTCAAAGCAGATGTTATAATATTTTTCGCTTTCAAGTCGTATTGGACTCTACGTTCCTCCTCCTCCGTCCATTCAACCATAGGCTTTTCGACAGTGTTATCATTAACCACATAGGTAGGAACATAGGGACCATTAACAACAGCATCCCAAACTTTTAATTCAACTCCTTGAATAAAAATTTTCATACGGGCTTTCCAATTCGCGTACCCTACCCCATCAAACATGGGAGGACGGTTAATAGAACTCCCTTCACCTCCAAACAGAGAGTTTGAAGCCATACTCTTGAGACGGTTAGGTCTTAACACAAGAGACTAGCTCTGATGCCAATTGTTGGTTTAGGCCTCAAAATCTCGAGAGGGGGGGTGATCGAGGCCGTACCCGATACAAATAAAAAACAGTTTAAGTATAGTACTAGGAAGTGACTCCTAGGTCGTCTCCCAAGGAATATCTTATCAAGCAAAAGGTCGAACACATAGTATGCATAGAAAATAGGGGGTTTTTTTTTGTATTGAATATTGAATAATTGAAATCAAAACAGAATTAAATCAAAACGAAGAAACAGATAAGGAAAAGCGGATAAACCCCTTTGGCTCGCGTTCACAACTCTATCATCGGTCACAAAAGATCAATTTCTTTCCTCTTCACTGTCCAACTCGTGAGAATTAAATACTAATCGAAAATTCAATTCTCACCCCAAAACCCAAACCTCTAATTAAGCATTAAAAGCCAAAGCATGGAGTTTTTACGAGTTTGCATAAATTAAGCATTCATACACATGGATTATCTCTATATAATGGAACTAAGCGAACCATAACATATCAATAAGCATGAAAACAGTGAATAAAAACGAAATAGCATTAAGAACAAAACCTCAAGAGTATGTGATACATTACCAAAGGGATTTAACCTAAGAGTTTAGCCTTCCATGAAGAAAAATAACAAAAACGTGTAGAAAAGGGAAGAGAGAGAAACCCTAGCAGCCTCCACAAGCTTGGAGAGCAAAACTAAGCCTTCTCTATGAGAGAGAATGTAAAAAACGTGAATGGAAGCTCTCTCAAGGGTTTACACGAATTTGGCTTTTAAATCACAAAACGGGCCTAAATCATGGGCCCAAATCCTAAGGAAAGCTTAATCTCTAAATTAAATCTAAAAAATATCTTATAGATAAAATCTAAATCTTAAAAGATATAACTAAATCTCAACTAATCCTAAAGATAGATTACAATCTTCACTTCATCATATATCTTCTCTTCCAACATTAAATCTTCATTCCCAAAATTAAATCTTCACTCCCAAAATCTCCAAAATGCCCTTGTGCCAAATATGACCTGAAAATAAAAATAGAATTAATTAGGCTAAATAATCCAAATTAAACACTATTCAGAATATTAGTCCAATAAACTCTAAATCACTAAATCAAGCTAAACAATGTCAAATAGGCAACAAGTATCAATAATAGGAGTAAAATAATGCAAGGAATAATGGGAAATAAAATGCTCATCAAATACCCCCACACTTATCCTTTTGCACTCCTGGGCAAAACTACGAATTAGGACTGAGAAAATCAATATGCACCAAAGTGAATCATGTAACAAGATTACTAAAACTAATGAATGCAAACCTAAGAGATTACATACTTCACAATGAATTCTAGGAAATGCAAAGAAATGGGCAAAATCGAGCACACGAAGAAAATAAGGACCAAAGAATCAAGGCATTCATGAACATCATCCAATTATTTCAAATATGCAAAGAAACCCAATGACATCAAGAGGGTAGTCACAAAGATGATAGAAACTCACAAGGATCACTCAATAGTGTTTACACTCAAGTGTTTAAGGTTAATCAGTGTTTACACTCAAGGCACATCATGAAAAACAAACACAACCATAAGCTTGACAAGCCTCTAACATCAACAATCAATACACATGCACATTAAGATCAAAAGGTCTTTTCAGGGTTGTAATGGGGCCAAGGACAAGGTAGGATAAAAATATGGGAAATGTAGCTAAAACCCAGGGAATAGAGGAGCAATGGGGAACAAGTAAAAAAAATAAGCACAATCCACCCCAAAATGAAATGATAAACATAACAACAACCTCTAATTCCAATCCTCTATGCCTCAATCAACCTTTTATTCCATTTTTTTTTCTTTTTTTTTTCTTCTTCTTCTTCTTCTTTTTTTTTTTTTTGAATTGCATTACATTACAGAACTTCATGAACGAAAGAAAAGAAGAAACAACAAAAATGGCATAATGAGATAAAGCCATAATTACATCACCGACCATAGAGGCAAAACCCAGAACTCACAAAAGATGAAGAACAAAGCACCCTCGCTTACTTAATACCCATTCCCAAAACAATTCCAAAGCTCCAACATTCCCTAAGGTTAGGACAATCATGGTTTTTCAATCATAGGCTTGTAATGAGCTAAAGAACAAAGAAAAGGGATATAAAGGCTCAAAGGGGCTATCAAAGGATAAATTCATTCAAGGTAGGCTCATATGGCTAGTGGCTTATTCAAGAAAAAAAACAATGCCTAAATCATTTCAAAATGTGCATGGGAATATCAAGTATCAACAAGAGTCAAGTCAAGTTCTAGAGTGCAAGTAATCCAGAGTGCAATCACACATGAAAGAAAAATTAGGTGGCATATATAGCAATCCACCCATAATTAAGGCTCAAATCCTCACAAAAGGGACAATTCTATCACAGTGTTACCACCTCTTAATTATCAAAAGCAACTTTACACACAGAAATGCATGAATTCAGACACAAGATACCAAGACTCTACTAAAATGAAGCAAAAACATGCAAGAAAATGCCCAAAACTTAGCAAAACCTAAAAAATCAAAGCAAAAATATGCAACCTAAACTACTCTCCCCCCCACACTTAAATCACACATTGTCCTCAATGGAAAACAAATAGCAGAATCAGACAGATATAGACAAGTGGAATAAAAGTAGTAAAGAAGGAGAAAAGAAGACTTCCTAAATCATGGTGGGTCAAAAATGGGGTCGACCAATGAGGCTTCCTCCACAGGTGCATCATCCAAAGAAGGGGTAGTGAGGAAAGGCTTGAGTCGGTGGCCATTGACTTTGAAGCTCTTGTCTGTGGACTCACTCTTGATCTCCACAGTGCCATAAGGAAACACCTGGGTGACTACAAACGGTCCAATCCATTTAGAGCGAAGCTTCCCACTCATGAGTCCAAGCCTAGAGTTGTAGAGCAACACTTTTTGACCAACCAAGAACTCCTTTCTGGAAATTGAGCTATCATGGAGCTTCTTGGTCTTCTCTTTGTAGAACTTGGAATTCTCATAGGCCTCCAAACGGATCTCATCTAGCTCACTCAACTGCAGCTTCCTCTCCTCACCCGCTTGATCAAGAGCTAAGTTGCATTGCTTCACAGCCCAATATGCATGGTGCTCTATCTCCACAGGCAGGTGGCATGCCTTACCAAAAACAACCCGATAAGGTGACATCCCTATGGGTGCCTTGTAAGCAGTCCGATGGGCCCATAGAGCATCCTCCAATCGTGTGCTCCAATCCTTTCTATTAGGCTTCACCATCTTCTCCAAAATCCGCTTGATCTCTCTGTTTGAAATCTCAGCTTGCCCATTGGTTTGGGGGTGATATGGTGTAGAAACTTTGTGCACAACCCCATACTTCTTGAGCAAAGCTTGCATGGATCTATTGCAGAAGTGTGTGCCTTGATCACTGACTATGGCTCTAGGTATGCCAAACCTGCAGAGGATATTAGACCTGACAAAATCTACAACAACCTGAGCATCATTAGTCCTGGTGGCCTTAGCTTCCACCCATTTGGATACATAATCCACAGCAAGTAAGATATAATAAAAACCAAAAGAAACAGGAAAGGGACCCATGAAATCTATACCCCAGACATCAAACACCTCACAGAACAACATAGGTTGTTGCGGCATCTGTTGCCTCCAAGATAGGGTGCCTCCTGCCCTTTGACATTGCTCACATGAGCTGCAGATTTTGCTTGCATCCTTGAAGTTTTAGGCCAATAAAATCCAGAATCCAGCACCTTTCGTGCTGTCCTTTGAGTGCCAAGGTGGCCTCCAACTGGTGAAGCATGGCGAAATTGGAGAACCGATTGGATCTCCTGGTCTGGAATGCACTTGCGAATGACCTGATCACTGCAAAAACGCCACAAATAGGGGTCATCCCATACATAATACTTGGCATCGCTCTTCAATTTGTCTCTTTGAGCTTTGGATGCCAAGGGTGGAAAAACAGATGCAACTATATAATTTACAATATCAGCAAACCAAGGAGTAAGGGGAGGGGGATGTGAAACATGCAAAACTAAAAGCTGCTCATCCGGGAAGTCATCCCGGATAGGAAATGCATCCTCCTCTCTCTCTATTCTACTCAAGTGGTCTGCGACAAGGTTATTTGCACCACTCCGATCCTGAATCTCAAGATCAAACTCCTGGAGGAGCAACATCCATCTAATCAACCTAGGTTTGGAATCTGTCTTTTTCAAAAGATACTTCAGAGCAGCATGATCAGTATACACCACAACCTTAGAACCTAATAGATATGATCTAAACTTATCAAGTGCAAAGACAATGGCTAACAACTCTTTTTCAGTTGTGGTGTAATTAACTTGTGCTGAATCTAAAGTCCTAGATGCATAATAAATCACATGAGACATCTTACCAACCCTTTGGGAGAGAACTGCTCCCAAAGCATAATTCGAGGCATCGGTCATGAGCTCAAATGGGAGAGTCCAGTCAGGTGGTTGGATGATGGGAGTGGTGGTGAGTGCTCTCTTTAGCTCATCAAATGCCTTCTTGCATTGGTCTCCAAAATCAAATGTGGTATCCTTTTGAAGCAAGTTGGATAGTGGAAGGGCTATCTTGCTAAAGTTCTGAATAAACCTGCGATAGAAACCTGCATGGCCAAGAAAAGAACGCACCTCTCGCACGCAAGAGGGGTAAGGCAAATGTGATATTACATGCAGCTTAGCAGGGTCAACCTCTATGCCCTTATGCGAAATAATGTGCCCTAAGACTATGCCTTGTTCTACCATAAAATGACATTTTTCAAAATTCAAGACAAGGTTAGTCTCAATGCACCTATTAAGCACCTTAGACAAACTATCAAGACATGCATCAAAAGACGAACCATATACACTAAAATCATCCATGAAGACCTCTATGCAATGCTCAAGTAAGTCATTAAAAATACTCATCATACATCTTTGAAAAGTTCTAGGAGCATTGCATAGGCCAAAAGGCATCTTCCTATAAGCAAATGTACCAAAAGGACAGGTAAATGTAGTCTTATGTTGGTCCTCTGGTGCAATACAGATTTGGAAATAACCAGAGAAACCATCTAAGAAGCAATAGTGAGATTTACCTGCCAGGCGCTCCAACATCTGATCAATGAAGGGAAGAGGAAAGTGATCCTTGCGGGTCGCCTGGTTGAGCTTCCTATAATCAATGCAGACTCTCCAACTGTTCTGCACTCTAGTGGGAATCAGCTCATCCTTCTCATTTTTGACAACTGTCACCCCAGACTTCTTGGGAACTACTTGAACCGGGCTTACCCAAGTGCTGTCTGAAATGGGGTAGATAATGCCAGCTTGCAGCAGCTTGGTGACCTCTTTCTTCACCACATCAAGAATCTGGGGGTTCAATCGTCTCTGGGGTTGTCTCATTGGTTTAGCCCCATCCTCCAATAAAATCCGATGCATGCACATGGAGGGGCTAATACCAGGTATGTCTGCCAAAGTCCATCCTATTGCCCTTTTGTTTGCTCTAATCACATCCAGCAGCTTCTCTTGATCAATAGAAAGGGAGGTAGAGATGATCACTGGAAGTTTCTGCTCAGCCTCCAAGTAAGCATATTTGAGATGAGGAGGAAGGGGCTTCAGGTCCAATAAAGGTGCCTGCATCACAGATGGAACTAAAGGAGCAGCAGAATTGGATTCTGCCGCCTGCACCTGAACAAGTGAATTAGACTCATGCAAAACAGAAATGGGGTTAGCATGATCTGAATCTATATCATATGAATCAACAGATGCAATAGCAGAATTTAAAAACTGGTCAATTTCAATGCATGCAGTGCACATTTCGGAATCAGAACATGCAGAACAAGTAAATGAGCTAGTGAAAGATGGCAAATCATAATCATGAAAAAAGTCTAGAACATGCTCATCAATCAGATCATCAATCAAGTCAACATGAAAGACAGAGTGGTCATCAGAAAAATGTTTCATAGCATCAAAAATATTGAATCGAACCACACTGTCATCAAATTCCATGGAAAGTGTACCTGCATGCACATCTATCTTTGTTCGGGCTGTTTTCAAAAATGGTCTCCCTAATATGATAGGGACAGCACTACGAGAGGTGTCCTCTTCCATATCAAGAATATAAAAATCAGCAGGAAAGATAAGCTCTTCAACCCGAACCAGGACATCCTCTATCAAACCTGCGGGGTAGGCAGTAGATCTATTTGCCAAGTGAATAACCACACCCGTAGGTTGAAGGGGTCCAAGTGAAAGAGACTTGAAAACAGACATAGGCATAACATTAATAGATGCTCCTAAATCTAGCAAAGCATTCTCAAATTTAGTATTACCTATGATACAAGGCACAGAGAAAGTTCCAGGATCCTTACACTTTTCAGGAATATGAGGGACGGGTTTACCTATAAGAGCAGAGACATTTCTTCCCATGCTGATCCTCTCATTGCCCTTGAGCTTCCGTTTGTGTGTGCATAGATCCTTCAAGAACTTTGCATACCTTGGAATCTGCTTGATTGCATCAAGAAAGGGTATGTTGACTTCCACCTTCCTGAATGTGTCAAGTATCTCTTTGTCAATCTCTTCCATTTTCTTGCTTTGAGTCACCCCCCTTGGTGGGAAAGGAAGAGGAATGGGGGGTGGTTGTTGGGCAGTAGCAGGTGTTGTGCTTGTGGAAGGCTGAGCTGGATGGGATTTTCTGGTACTTGTGTGCTCACTCTCCTCGACCATTTGGCTCTTCTTGTTGGTTGAAACTAGATCATCTTTGTTGAGGTCAGATTCTGGTGTGGGTGTGACAATCTGCTTCCCTGAACTTAGACTAATGGCATTCACATTCTGGTTTGGATTGATCACTGTTTGGGATGGCAACTTGTTAGAATTCTGAGATTGCATAGTGTTGATTGCTGTTGCCATCTGTCCCATCTGATTGGTCAAAGATTGAATGGAGGCCTCTTGTCTTTGAATGGATGCTCTAGTTTCCTGTTGGAATTGGAGATTTTGCATGGTCATATGTTTCATCAGCTCTTCCAATGAAGGCTGCTGCTCAGTACTAGGAGCTGGTGGTGCAGAATTAGCCTGTTGTTGTCTCTGTTGCTGGACTGGAGGAGGTACATATGGTGGTCTAGAATTGTTCTGAAATTGAACCTGTGAAGGTTGCTGCTGATCAGACCATCTCAGGTTGGGATGGTTCCTCCAACCAGGGTTGTATCTATTGGTAGAGAGATCAAAGTTCTGTGGCTGCTGGTTTCTACTGTTGAAGATGTTGGCGGCATATGCCTCAGGTTGGTCAGCACCAGTCGTTGGTTGCTGCTGCACAGAAGGGCATGCATCTGTGGGGTGCTCAGCGGATGTGCATATGCCACATAATCTAGCAGGCAGGGACAACTTCTTCTGGTTGATGGCCAATTGAGTGACCAAAGTTGTAAGTGAATCTATCTTCTGTTCAAGCTTCTCAACCTTACCAGAACTTGTGCCAACATCATTCACTCCTCTCACTATGATTGCATCGCTGTTGCCCCTTGCATGGAATTGTTGACAATTGGAAGCCATCTTCTCAATCTTGACTCTGGCTTCTAAAGGTGTCATGTCTCCTAGGGCACCACCACTTGCAGCATCAAGCATGTTTCTCTCCATGAGGTTGAGACCTTCATAGAAATATTGAATAAGCAACTGCTCTGAGATCTGATGGTGGGGGCAGCTCGCACACAATCTCTTGAATCTCTCCCAATACTCATAGAGACTTTCTCCACTTTGTTGCCTGATGCCTGATATATCCTTTCAGATTGCTGTTGTTCTGCATGCAGGGAAGAATTTCTCCAAAAATGCCCTCTTCAGGTCATCCCAGACTGTGATAGAACCAGGGGCCAGATCGTACAACCAATCCTTGGCTAGCCCCTCTAGGGAGTGTGGGAATGCCTTAAGACAAACATGATCCTCTTGCACATCATGTGGTTTCATAGTAGCACAGACAATATGGAACTGCTTGAGATGTTTATGAGGATCCTCACCTGCAAGACCATTAAACTTGGGCAACAAATGAATTAGTCCAGACCTTAGCTCATACGGGTCATCGGGATACTGGATGCACAAATCTTCAATAGTGAAATCAGGTGCAGCCAGCTCCCTCAATGTCCTCTCACGTGGTGGAGGTTGAGCCATATTTTCAGAATAATCAGAATAAGAATCAGAATTTATAGGAATAGAAGAAAAAGAAGCAGACTCACTATGTAAAGACTCAATAGACTCACTACCTATGGACTGGTTCCTATTTTGTCTAACTAGTCTGTGATAAGTTCTATCAATTTCAGGGTTATATGGATGAAAGTAGCTTGGGTTGCCCCTAGTCATGTACTGAACAGAACACCATTAAGCATAGCAAACTGTCACTAATATACATGACCAAAATAGGCAACAAAATTTTTTATTTTTTTTAAATTTTTTCTTTATTTTTTTCAGCACCCTAAAATCATGAAAACATACCACAAAAAGTTTGAGGACAAAATTCAAAAGGGAACCAAGTCAAACAATTAAATCAGAGACCAAAAACTAAGAAAATAAAACTTGTAAAATAAAAAAGAAATAGTAAAACGGCTTTTTCAGGATCCAGACAAAGGAGTTTTCTAACAAAGTGAGAAAAATCAAATTATTCAGAAAATTCCCTTCGATTTGATATAAAATTCGTCAAATTCCGAGTTACGGGTCAAAAGTTGCGACGATTTGAAGAAAGTGCTGCTAAAACTTGGAAAATTTTTCTGGAACTCACAACCAGTGATGATCTGAGTGATCGTGGTGCCTCAAAACCTTTTTATATGATAAAAGTAGTGTGGATATAAATTTTCGTGGAAAAATTCCACCCACAACTATGTGAACTAGCAACCACAGAATCAATCAAATACACTAATTGCAACAAAATAGCAAAACAACAAACAGTGCAACTTCAACCGGTTATCAGAATTGACTACTAGACCCTAAATCAGACATGACACACTATAATAACTATACTAACTACGACACTAACTAACTACTAATGACCTTTGGCAAGAACCGATATTCCCCGGCAACGGCGCCAAATTTGATCGAGGCCGTACCCGATACAAATAAAAAACAGTTTAAGTATAGTACTAGGAAGTGACTCCTAGGTCGTCTCCCAAGGAATATCTTATCAAGCAAAAGGTCGAACACATAGTATGCATAGAAAATAGGGGTTTTTTTTTGTATTGAATATTGAATAATTGAAATCAAAACAGAATTAAATCAAAACGAAGAAACAGATAAGGAAAAGCGGATAAACCCCTTTGGCTCGCGTTCACAACTCTATCATCGGTCACAAAAGATCAATTTCTTTCCTCTTCACTGTCCAACTCGTGAGAATTAAATACTAAGCGAAAATTCAATTCTCACCCCAAAACCCAAACCTCTAATTAAGCATTAAAAGCCAAAGCATGGAGTTTTTACGAGTTTGCATAAATTAAGCATTCATACACATGGATTATCTCTATATAATGGAACTAAGCGAACCATAACATATCAATAAGCATGAAAACAGTGAATAAAAACGAAATAGCATTAAGAACAAAACCTCAAGAGTATGTGATACATTACCAAAGGGATTTAACCTAAGAGTTTAGCCTTCCATGAAGAAAAATAACAAAAACGTGTAGAAAAGGGAAGAGAGAGAAACCCTAGCAGCCTCCACAAGCTTGGAGAGCAAAACTAAGCCTTCTCTATGAGAGAGAATGTAAAAAACGTGAATGGAAGCTCTCTCAAGGGTTTACACGAATTTGGCTTTTAAATCACAAAACGGGCCTAAATCATGGGCCCAAATCCTAAGGAAAGCTTAATCTCTAAATTAAATCTAAAAAATATCTTATAGATAAAATCTAAATCTTAAAAGATATAACTAAATCTCAACTAATCCTAAAGATAGATTACAATCTTCACTTCATCATATATCTTCTCTTCCAACATTAAATCTTCATTCCCAAAATTAAATCTTCACTCCCAAAATCTCCAAAATGCCCTTGTGCCAAATATGACCTGAAAATAAAAATAGAATTAATTAGGCTAAATAATCCAAATTAAACACTATTCAGAATATTAGTCCAATAAACTCTAAATCACTAAATCAAGCTAAACAATGTCAAATAGGCAACAAGTATCAATAATAGGAGTAAAATAATGCAAGGAATAATGAGAAATAAAATGCTCATCAGGGGGTGAATCGAGTTTTATTATGTATTGAAAAATTCGTACCAAATTAAAAAATTGATTTGAGATGGAGAGATTAAATGTTCGAAACGGATCGCGAAAACGATAGAAATATGATAAACGAGTAGCGCGGAAACGTAAAAAATTAAATATGCGGAAAGTAAAAGAGATAGGGATAGAAAAGCTTGCACTGGAGAATTTTATACTGGTTCAGCCTTCCCGTCGAAAGGCCTAGTCCAGTCCCCAAGCGACCCGCCCGAGAGTTCTTATAACCAAGCAATAGAGCCGCACCCTTTTACAACCAAGAGCACCCCGCACACTACTAGGAACCTCCGTTCGCTAGGGGCCTCAATCACACAGCAGGGTTCCTCGCCCTACGAACGCCTCAACGTTCAACTATGGGATTCTCTCCCTACCACTAAGGTTGAATACAATAGATGTGAGTGATTACAATAAGTATCACGTGTTCTCAAAAACACAGATTCTACAATAAGCTCTTATGATAAAGAAGAAGAAGTTTGTCTTAGAGTTTACGCAGCCAACAAGGTTTGTTCTTCAAAATATTAGAACAATGAAAAGTGTAACAGCCCGATTTTCATAAACCAAAATAATTGACTTTTATTTATTAAGTTGCAAAAAAATGAGGCCAAATTTTTTTTTTTTTATAACATTGTTGACATGTTTGAAAACGTTGTTTAAAAGTTCTTGGTATTTCAACCCCCCCCCCCCTTTTTTTTAAACATTGTTGAAGGGTTGAAAACGTTTCTTGAAAAGTTATTAATCTCCTTCAACTTTCTCTTTCGAAAACCGAGTTGTTACTTGGAACCAAACTCAACCACTTTACTTTCCAATATCAATTTGATTCCACTTAAGCAACTCCATTCATTTACTCAAACAAACTTAAACATATTTTTCATAAAAGAGAGTCCAACCATTTCTTCAAAGTCGGGCATGCTTCAAAATAATTGAAGTACAGGAATAGCTCATGACTTAGGTAATCCTGAATATCATGTACAAACAATCAACTTATTCTAATTCTATCACTGGCTCTTTTCTCCTATCAAAGACGACCGGACTCAGCTACTTCTTCTTCTTTGCAGGGGTCTTCGTACCGGAAGATGAGGCGACTGCATCCTTTGGTTCTCCTTCAGGACTTGGTTTAAGCTCTACTCCGAATAGCTTCACTGGATTCTCTTTCCCTTGACTTCGAGGCGATGGTTGTGGACTATATTCCACTTAGGACATATTTCCCAGGCACGGGCTCGTTGTAGTTCCGCTCAACTCATGCTCCGGGTCTTCAATCGCTAATTGAGTACGTCCCGTCCAAATCCTTCCACGACGTGTAGCTTTCCATCATTATCCCTCAGGAGACCAGACACTGACATCCAAACGACGACGATCCATCTGCCCGTTGGGATACCGGCAATACCGATGTACCAACGAACAGGAGAGAGTAAGCGATCCGGACGCGTAACATCGACGGTGTGGAATTATGGTAGGCAAGATAATAGGACACACACACAACACTTCACATATACGCAATCAAGCAAACATACTATTATCATCATTCATGATCCATATTTATTTCATCTTATTATCGTCCCCTTCATACTTATCCACTCTTGGTTCCAATCTCTTTCACATAACTCAATATCCTTCCCACATATCCATTCTCAATCTCTTTCTCATTCCTTATACTTCTTGCACTTTCATTCTCATAATCTTTTCTTATAATGTTTTATCGAATTATAACCTTCGATGATTGGGGGATTAAAGAATCATCGAGGTACGCGTTTCTTTCGTAGTTAACACTCACGTCTCAAGTCTACATCTCCTCGGCCAACCATCCACCTAGTCGGAAGCAAACAGGAGTACAGGACCTTTACCGTGCGGGCACGACAGCTTTCACAATACAAATGGTCCCAGACCAGGAGGCTCAGCCTCAAGAATATCAATTCACAATAATCATGGCACACTGTCTCGCAGTGGCAAACAAGATGCCCCACTTCAGTCCCTCTCACTGTTCTCGATTTGCAACCTAGGGGGCGACAGTATGTTTCTAGTGGGCCCACAGAACTTACCACGACATTAGACCCAGTCCCCACCACGTTAGTGCGCCACCTGTGGAGTTCGTTCTGCCTAGAAACACACTCTAGACTTCTTGACGTTTCACCGTCGTCATCCTCCCCTAATGCAATCTCGTCCTAAGTATCCGTAGATACTTATCGTTCCTTCCTCTCCACTACTTCGGGTTAACTGTCATATCTCACCGCGTTCGCTGTTAATGTCTTTTAAAAATCTTTTATCTTTATTAATTAACCTATTGGTCGGCTCACCCTCCGTGCATCCCTTCAGCGAGTCCCGACCTCTATCTTTGCACTTTCTTTCTCTCATCAAAATCACGCATAGCTCAGAGCTGGGAGTTCCTCAATTGAATCACATTTCATTTCTCAAACTTTCTCCTCAATCACACCCTCATTGTTTCCTCCAAATCTTCCTTTCTACCACCCTTCTCAAAATGCCATCTCACAATTTTCCAAAAACCTTATTTCCCAACCTTCTACAAACACTCCTTTCAAAACCTTTACAAAACTAGATTTTCACCAACATTCACTAAAAGGTTACTTTCACAAACTTTTCTCAAAGAAATCATTTCATAAAACTTTCCTCAAATATTTGTTCCAGAAATATCCCTTTCATACCAATTTTTAAAAGATCATTTCATAAAGTAAAAAGAATCCTTTGAAAATATTGTTTCACAAGCCTCTTCAAAATCCCTTTTCAAAAACCTTTTCGAAAACATTTCTTTTCCCAACTCTTTATAAAATTTTCCTTTCACAAATCTTTTCGAAGATTCCTTTTTCCAAAACCCCTTTTCAAAATACATTTTCTTTGCTGAGCGCTAATGGAGGAGCAAGCTCAACTCAACACTAGTTCCCAGACTAAAACCGAAAACAAAGGAGTCCAACTCCGCTCAAACCACATCTCCTTTCCATAATCAACACCATGTCTCCCCAGCTCTGGCTCGATCTCAACGTTATCACCAACCTCTTTTCCAATCAATTCTTATTTCTCTCTTTCAACCGGTCTCATATCTCTTATCATTGTTCTTTTCTCTATTGCACCATCACTTTCCACCTCAACACTTTCTCAACTCCTTTATTATATTTTCATTCTTTTCATTTGAGACGTTCAGACGTCCAACAACAATTTATTCATTATTAACAGTAATAAGCACTATTAAACAGAATTAAATAAAAGCATACTACAGCACACAACATCACACAATAGCATTGTGGTCTTTGTCACATTCATATAAGCAGCCACACAAAACATACAATTGCTGCTTATACTATTGACTCCAACCACATAGTTCCGATCTTTGAGATGATACAGAACGTCCTAATAAATCGCCTAGCTACCACGGTGTCTTAGGAAGGCTTCTCTCTCACCTGGATCGATGATAATTCGCACGATACGCTCCTTGATTTCCACTGCGACGCTCGTAACTGCTCCCCGATTGTTACTGGAACTCAAATAGTTTCTCTTATTAAAAATTATCAATATGGAATTATTGAGAAAACAAGACACCTTTTAGCAAAACTCTTTATTTGAAAATCACTTTGATTTTTAATTCACAACTAAGTGATAACATTCATTTCAAAAACTTGCTTAACAAAACATGAATAATTTCTCGGATTTTATAAAAGGCCACATTTATCTTAAGGTTTTCTTATAAGAACCGTTTATTAAATTAAAACCATATACTTCAAGAATAATTTGAAAATCTTTTCTAAAACAGTATTCTTCAACTAATCAAATCATTTTGCTTAGTTTATTTTCTTTAAAACCTAATTAAATCAAAGAAACAACACTAAAACTTTAATTAAAACCATTTTAAATTATTAAACATTTACACACACAACAAATATCATAAACCATTCACCACTAGCAAAATCAAACATAGGTACCTAATTCCTATGCATGGCCGAACCTCACATAGGATGAGACAAAATTTATTTTTCAAATACTAAGGATTAGTAACACATGCACATATGACAATACATTATCCCACTCTTTAAACATCACATAACAATTAAAGAAAGGAACACATTTTCTTAGAATAATGCTAATCACCATATAAACCAACACACAAGGAAAATCAATTTATTTTTCCTTTACCTCATACCAAGACCGAATAGGTCATGAAGGAAAATCACTCAATGCAATCATCAAATCTATTTTATTTAGTCAAGACTAACTCAAATAACAACATACAAGAAAATAGCTTAAAAAAAATTGTTCCAAAACCGAAAGAGACCATGAAAATTACTTCTAAGTCTTTAATCAAAGATCTAAGTTTCTTAGGTTTAGAAATTCTTAATCCTAACCATAAAATACACATACAAAATAAAATGGATTATCTTAATCATTTATGCATGTACTTATGATCTCTAAATGAAATAATTTTAACATGTATGTAAATGAAAAGAATGATCTTAGCATGGGTTTTCTCTTCTCCCTAGGCTTGGCCGAATGACTACATGCATAGAGGCAAGATCTCACAAATCCATTTTCACAAGCAAGGGTCCAATTCAAGATCAAATCATGCAAGACCTTTTTTTTAAAACAACATTTTACTTCTCAAAACTTCAACCGAATATCATCATCATCATCACACACCACAAATTCTTACCAAAATCATTTTTAGAGCTTATTATATTTATTTTCTTATAGGAACCGTGACATGCACACAAGGAAAAATCAAGATTTGCACTCAAACAAGTATTCAAATTTCAAACTTCACATTTTCTCAAGGATCAACCATAAGTCAAGGCATGCAAGGCAAGATCTAGGCAAAACATAAACTTATACTCTAATTCTATACAAAACCGTGAAGAGCAAGTTGGAAATTAAAGCATCCATGCTCAAATGTCCAAGATCAAGTCACAAAATTAACATGCAAGGCAACAGAACTTCAAGATCATGAGAAATTAAGGACATGCATCACAAAATTTACACTCAAATAATATCCATAATAAAGTCCTTTTACAAACCGAAATTAAAAATCACTACACTAAGCTCTCTTAGATAACTACCTTAAACCAAGACTTCTACCCGAATCTCCAAGCTTCAAGTCCCCTCTCTTTCCCTCCTAAGGTTTTGCTTCGGTTTCCTCCTCTTAGGGTTGGTAGGTGATTTTCTTCTTTGATCCTTGAAGAAGAATGAGGTTGAGAAAGAAATTGAAGAAGGTTTGGTTGAGGATTTTGGGTTCCCACTCTTCTTTTCTCTCTTCTCCCTCTCGGCCTTACTCCTTTTTTCTCTCTAAGTCTCAAGAGTTGATGATACTCTTGGACAAGTGTTTGTGTTGGTGAAGGGAAAAATGAAATGAGTTAACCAACATACCCATACACACACGGCGTTAAGAGCAAGAGCAAGGGCTGGGAATTTCCCATTTTGGTCCTCGGTCCAAGGCTTGGTTCAAGGGCAATCTAGTCCAACTCAAAGTTTGCATGAAAAGGGTCTTGTCAAGAAGGGAGACAAGGTGGAAGAAAGTCTTCCTTAGGCTTTGTGAGTCACCAACCTAGCTCCCTCCTAGATTCTATTTGGTTTTCTAATTTCTTAATAGCCAAGGAAATGAGCTTCTACTTGGCTCCTTGTTCTTACCCTCAGCCAAACACACACACACACACACATTCACATATATTTTCATTTCATGTTATCATGAAAGCACATAGCATGGAATCATGAGATGATGCATATACTTAGCACACACTTGATCATGCATAGTACATGTCTCATACACAGCTCATACATACATATATATCATGCACATATTTACATTCACATAATTCTTACATTCATTCACTTAACATTCATTATGCAATCTATCCAAGGGAGCCTATTAATTTAGATTCGTCACACACACATTCATAACTTTTAAAATAAATTCTTCAAGAAGATCAATTAAACCGTACCAATTCAACTAGGAAAATAAGCTTTACTTGGTTTTAAAAAAAAATCATATATACACCAAAAATCATCAAAAGAATGGTTTGTTTTAAAACCTCAAATCATTCTGATAAAAAGAAAAGAAACTTTGTTTCCCAAATAACAAAATCATAGTTTTCATGAAATCAAACTCAATTAAAGGATCATTTCCCAAAACATTCAGCTGAAAATCTTTCTTAATTTCTGGAAATTTATTTTTAAATAAAATCTTATTGAATTATTTGAGTCCAGAAGATGCGGGATGTTACAAAAAGCAGAACACTTTGACAAGAAGAAGAAGAGAGAACGTGAAAAATAAAATGTCTGAACGTGAAAACTAACTTTTTGAAATGTTGGAGTGATCTTTATTTAAAAAGAAAAACATTTTAGAATCAAAAACGATTTTGAATTAATAAAACAAAATCAAAAAGGAATAAACAAAGATTTGAAATAAGTTTTAAAATCAAAATAGAATCAAAACGATTTTCGAAATAAAATAAAGATTTGATTCTTAAAACCAAAAAGGAAATAATTCAAAATTAAAATCATTTTCGAATTTTATAAAATATATCAGAATCTTTTATATAAAAACAAATCAGGAAATAATAAAAATGATTCTGACACGTTTTTCAGTAAAACATGAAGTAATCGATTACTTTAAGGAATAATCGATTATTTCTACAAAAATAGAAATTCTTAAATACATTTGAAAAACATGTAATCGATTAGGCTAAGAATAGTTAATCGATTACATCACTCCTGTTCATTGTATGATGCAACTTATGATAATCGATTACACTGAGGAGTTAATCGATTATTAAGCCTCTGGTTTGCATATGATGCAACATCATGTAATCGATTACTACAAGACTTGTAATTGATTACTAAGCCTCTGAAAAATATATGATGCAACAAATATAATCGATTACTTGACTGTTGTAATCGATTACTTTCATAAGAAAGTAACTAATTAACAAAATTCAGTTAATCGATTACAGCTTCTCTGATTTTTCTATGATGCAACAGAGTTAATCGATTACTGCAAGAGATAATCGATTACTCTCTTTTGCAATCATATAAATATGCAGAGTTTTGTAACATCAACTATTTTTACTCCGATGAAATGCAGAAAATACGTTTTTCTTCTTCTCTTCAAAAATAGAAACTTTGTTGGCTTTGAAACTTCTAAGTAAACAAAAACTTCATTACCTTACATTTGATCTAAGGAGAAGGTTTCTATTCTTAGGCTTGCTTGAGTCTTCAATCTTGACGCTTGCACTTGTGAGCTTGAACTTGAGTTGACTTGTTATCATCAAAACATATATTTGCATTAAACTTGAAGTCCATAGAGAGTTTGAAGCATGCCTTCCAACCAGCTTGACTTCGAACACAAAACTCATTCGAAAACCAGCGGAATATTGAAATGCGTGAAGTGAACCTTAGTTATAGATATTAAGTGATAAAAGTCTGTTACATAGTGGGTACAAGTCCATTGAAAATAAAACACTCTGACAATACCTCACCAAAAGCAATATTGACAATGTATAAAACTCAAAAGAAAAGGGTATCATCAGAGCTGGTTACTGGTCCACTGCAGCTACTCCATAGTCAGAGATCACCAGTTTCGTCCAACCAAAAACTGAATAACTATTTCGAATTCCGAATTATTTCCACCATGCACACCCTTAAAGGTCGTCCATCCGAGGGCACAAAAAGTTTAAAACGTGGGTATGTGCATAATGTAAATAATCGGGATACGAAACCTACAAGGACGAAAGCGAACTACGGGATTGGGATGGTAGAGAGTGATCTCTACTTCACCCTCAAAGACAGCCCGATGATCCTGATACTCCCAAACACCATCAAGGAGCGGGCGGATCTCGATGCAAAGCAAGTAACTGTCCATCACCTAAAAGGGTAGGAGAGTAAGCCTAACACAGTCACATTATCGAATAAGCCTAAGCCCTAACATTCACAACTAGATAGCAGCAGCAATCACCAGTGCAATAATGCATATACATATGAGCAAACACCAGATTAGTTATTATCTTCAAGATAAGTGGCATGATGCATGTACATGTTTCTTCAACTCCGAGGCCTCTATGTCCACCGGGTCCAGATCTGAGGAATGGTGCGTTCAAGAATGCGGCACGGCTTACGGCACGTCTGCCAGCGTAAAAGGCACGGCTTACAGTGTTTCCACCAGCGTAGAAGGCACGACTTACAGTGTTTCCACCTGCGTAGAAGGCACGACTTACAGTGTTTCCACCTACGTAGAAGGCACGACTTACAGTGTTTCCACCTGCGTAAAAGGCACGACTTACAGTGTTTCCACCAGCGTAAAAGGCACGACTTACAGTGTTTCCACCAGCGTAAAAGGCACGACTTACAGTGCGTCCACCAGCGTAGAAAGGCACGACTTACGGTGAACCCTGTGCATGCTTTCATAAAATATCAAGTTCAGTTATATAAACAGTTCACAGGTTCACCTGCGTAGAAAAGGCACGCCTTACGGTGTTTCCACCTGCGTAGATGTTCCTCAGATTGGGACTGGTCTGATAACCTAGTTCATGTCACGTATTTATCAATGCAACTCTTGCAATCCTAGGTTATCATGCACATGTTCAAGTTCCAAGTTTATCATTAGTCCAACTATGTCATGATCATTCGACATCAGTTCAGCATGGATACATACATACATATTCATATTAGCTCATCATTTCACTGACCTTAGTACACCTTAAGTAACTAGAACTTAGGTTAAGTAAGTCTTAATTACTTAAGACCTTGGTTAAGTAAGTCCGAATTACTTGAGACTAGGTTTAATTGAACTTTAGCTAACTAATCATGGATTAGGTCTCCCTAATCATGAACTGGGTCTAGCTTAATTGACTAATCTCGGATTAAATCCGACTAATCATGGGTTAAGTCCAACTAATCATGGATTAGTTGACTAATCAGGGGATTAGGTTCACTAATCTAGGATTAAGCCCCACTAATCTTGGATTAGTTGACTAATCATGGGGTTAAGTTCACTAATCTAGGATTAAGTCCAACTAATCTTGGATTAGTTGACTAATCAAGGATTAAGTTCACTAATCTAGGATTAAGTCCAACTAATCTTGGATTAGTTGACTAATCATGGGATTAAGTTCACTAATCTAGGATTAAGTCCAACTAATCTTGGATTAGTTGACTAATCAGGGATTAAGGTCACTAATCTAGGATTAAGTCCAACTAATCTTGGATTAGTTGACTAATCAGGGATTAAGGTCACTAATCTCGAATTATGTCCAACTAATCTTGGATTAGTTGACTAGTCAGGGATTAAGTTAAACTTAATTAGGTTCAAGTACTATTTAGTTATCTAAGACTAGGCTTAATTGGTACTTAGTTGACTAAATCGTTTTAGTGCCTAAGTTAACTCCCTTAACCGAGATTTAGCACGCCAAAACCATTTTGATTAACACTTTAATTACCTTATCTAATTCTCAGTTAAGGTCTAGTTAACTAAGATCCATTTAGTCAACACTTAAGCCTAGTTCCTCCAAGGGTCTAAACATTCAATTAACCAACATAACATGTGTAATTATTCATCAACACAAACATAATCATAAAATTCAGCATAGAACATTTAATCACCACATACCAAGATTCATCACAATTCGGCCTCCAAGCCAAAACCAACAATCTAGCTAGTGCCCTTGAGTCTCATGGTGACTCAACCTAATTTATAAGCTTCAAGACTTATTCTAGCAAAAGTGTAAGCTTCTCTCACATACCTCTTGAAGAAAACTATGGAGACTTAGAACTTTTGGGCCTTTCCTCTCCAAACCGTGAGCACTCTCCCTCCTTGACACTTGAAACTTGATCTCAAGCTTCTAAAACTCTAAGGCTCCACTTGATCTACCAAGCTAAAGATCTTAAGGCTTTTATTAAGGGTTTGGCCGTGAGGGTTGTTAAGGTTTAGAGTTTAATGGTTGAAATTTCTTCAACACAAAACTTTAAGTAAGTGGCATATCCATGATCTAGAGTATGAATATGTTAAGGTTTCTTGTGTTTGGTAAAAGTTTAGGCTTGATTAAGGGTTGGAATGGTTGTGGCCGTGAGCTTCTCAAGAAGGGGAGGGGTTGGATTTGAACTTTCTAAGCCTTAATCACACATGCATGTTGTACATCCGTGATCTAGACTTAGGATATGCAAGGATTTCTTGGTTTTAATGGAAGAATGAGTTAGGATGAGGGTGGTGGTGGTGTTGGCCGTGAGGTCTTCAAGGGAAGAGGAAGAAGATGATGATGATGGTGTCATGAAGAAAAGGGAGTAAAAGTGATGACCATTCACATGGTCTCTTATGTAATGGCTTATGGTCAAATGGTGGAGTGTTTAGGTGGCTAAGTGGTGTGCTTTGGTGTGGACACCTCACACTTCATGCAAGCAAAGGAATTATGGTGTTGCCACCTTACTCTTGTGCACCATGCATAAAATGTGGGCATGACACCTCACAAACTCACTCAAGGCTACACACACACACACACTCCTCACGGCTTTCACACACACACACACATGGCCCATTACTCATTCATGGCCCAACATCACTCACAAGGCCCATTTGGTTATCTTAGGCTTAATCTAATCCACTTAACCCTTAAGCCATTCATTAACCAAGCTAATCTAACTTTTAACTAAGCTATTAGACATCTAAACCTAATCAACTTAAAACTACACAAGGCTAAACCTAATAAATTAGGTTTAAGCTAACCCTAATTACTAATAGCTAGCTAAACAAGATTAAGTTCTAACACATCAAGCAAGGCAAAACATTCATATAACAAAGCATAACATTATTCGGGAACTATAATTCAGGGATGTTACACATATGCCACTAGGAAGTGGCCGGATCTCGATGCAAGCGATGTAACGTGACATCACCTACAAGGGCAGAGGGGTAAGCAATACTATACACATAATAAATAGAGCATAAATATATGTACAATGTAAAGGTATATACATATGCAACAATAAACAACAATCACATTTAGCATTTAGCAGATATTGAATGCAAGTAAGATGCTCATACTTGTTTCATTTATCAACTTTAGATTAAATGAGTGGCATGATGTATGAACTTAGCTCTCAAGCCTATCCCCATCATTCTATGTCACTCTCTGACATCCATCCTTTACTTCGTCCAGCACTCAACAGTGCGTTGTACTCCTAGGTGTACAACATTCGTACATTCACTAAGAATGTACACGACAAGCTTGGAATTCGTGCCACCCGAGCAACGTCCCGTCATCCAAACGGTATAACCATATCATCAGCATCTCACAGTACTGACCACGTCGTCAACCATAACGTGTCATCAAGTGAGCCGTCAATTGGCACTCCCAAAGGCCCTCCTCATGTTACCAAAACATGATAAACGATCTATCGTCCAAACTCCAGAATGAATGCATTATCTTTCACTTAAAGGAATTGATTTGTGTTTTTCTTTTTAATAATACCTGACGTGCCACCCGAGCAACGTCTCGTCTTCCAAAAGAAATTACCATATCATCAATCAATTTCTTTTAAGTCTTAGATCACTTGGATTATATTCATTTAAGTATTACACAAATGATTCAGAACTAAAAATGGTATTTTTAATATTCTGGGCAAAACTACTCGAGTGTTCTTCAAAATACTCAAGTGGTTCTTCATTTTTTTTCCAGATTACTCGAGTGGTTCATGGCTACGCGAGTTGTTCATGCTTTTCAGAAAGTCCAGATTTCAGATTCTTAAAAATTACTCGAGTAGTTCATGAGTACTCGAGTGTTCTTCATCAAATCCAGAATACTCGAGTGACTCATGCATTACTCGAGTGGTTTATCAGAACATGGTTCTGTGCATCAGTTGATACTCGAGTTCTGGGCCTGGTACTCGAGTGTTCTAACACAAAGATACACTGTTTTATCAAAATTTACTCGAGTATCAAGCCAAGTACTCGAGTCTTTTCTTATAGAACAGACTGAAAACTTGGTTTTAACATACCATTTTCAATTCTAACCATTTCTAGTCCAATCCAATGATCAACAGAGTTCATATATCACATATTGAACATGCTCAAACACTTAGAACACATCAATTTACATATTTAACAGAGAATCAAGTAATTATGCATAAAACATGCAAATTCACAACTTAACATATCAAATTGCAATATACTCAATAAACTTGTGAATTTGAGCTTAAAACAGCTTGCATGCATCATATGGAACTTGCTCAAAACAACAATAGAGCACAAATTGGTCTCCAAACCAAATTCCCTATTCAATCTAAGCCCTTAGATCCTCTTGGTGGCTCTCTAATTAAATTCATGAAATTTAAACTCTATCTAGAGAATAGAAAGCTTTCCCCTTACCTCAAAGTCGTGAAACAACAGGAGATTTGCAAAAGAAAACACCAAAACACCAAAACCTCTTCAAGCATCACATGCAGGACAGTTTTGAGTGGAGTACCAAGATTGAATTGGTTGACATAGGAAATGTAACACCCCAAAATTTTAATCCCTGATTAATGAAATATTAATTATAAAGTTTATTATAATTAATTAGTTCTATTGTTAATCTTTGATTAAAATCTGTGGTTATGTTATTAGTGAATGCATGAATTTATTTTTGGTAAGTATATTTAGGCACAAAATAAACATTTTGCATATTAGTCCCTGAGTTGGGACCTAGAGGTAATTATAGGAAAGGTTTTGGAGGGAAAGTAAATAAAATTATTATTTTTCAAAAACTGAGCAAAATACTCGAGTATTATCCTGAATACTCGAGTATTTTGGTCAGAGTTGCACGAGTTAGTGCGTTTGGTGAGTCACCACCACCGATTCCCTCTCCTTGCCACGAATACTCCATCCTCAACACTTCAACACAGTCGTGTCGACATGCATGAGCTCGATTGAGGTCTATAAAAGCCAATCAACAGCGAATTGTTGAAGCATTTGGTAAAAATCGGATTAGTTGTTCAAGCTAGGGTTCTTGATTTGTTTCCTTCGATTCTCCCTCTGTGCTTGAAGTTAAGATACAAACTATACACCAATACAAAGTTCACATCACGAGCTTTGTATAGACATAAAATTTGTGAGCTGAGTGTGAGTGTGTGGGAAGGATTGGAGCCTGGAAGTGGAGTTTGTTGTTGTCCAACCTCTTCCTGGAGCTCACTTCAAATTCGATTTTTGGTAAGCTCACGAGTCCTTTGAGTCTCAATTCGGTTTCTATAGCTAGTAGGTGTTGCATAGAGTGTAGAAATTCTAATTTCCCCAATTTCTATCTCTGTTTCATATGTCAACCAATTCCATTTTGGACCTCCACTCAAAACTGTTATGCATGTGATGCTTGAAGTTGTTCTGGGTGTTGTGGAGCTTTTTCTTGCAAATCCCTTGTTGAGTCACGTCTGAGAGGTAAGGGGAAGTCTTTTTATGCACTAGATAGAGTTTAAATTGCATGATTTTCGTTAGAGAGCCACCAAGAGGCTCTAAGGGCTTAGATTGAATAAGAACTTTGGTTTGGAGACCAACTCATGCTCTATGGTTGTTTTGAGCAAGTTTCATATGATGCATGCAAGCTGTATTGAGCTTTATTTCACAAGTTTATTGAGTATTTTTCAATTTGATGTGTTAAGTTGTGAAATTGTATGTTTTATGCATAAACTCTTGATTCTCTGTCAATCTGTTATTTGATGTATTTTAAGTGTTTGGACATGTTCATTATGTGTTATATGAACTCTGTTGATCATTGGATTGGACTAGAAATGGCTAGAATTGAAAATGGTATGTTAAAACCAAGTTTCCAGTTTGTTCTGCAAGAAAAGACTCTAGTACTTGGCTTGATACTCGAGTGGATATTTGGTAAAATAGTGTATTTTGTGTTAGAACACTCGAGTACCAGGCTTAGAACTCGAGTATCAACTGATGCATGGGGACATTTTAAGGTAAACCACTCGAGTAAGGCAGGAGTCATTCGAGTGTTCTAGAATTGATGAAGAACACTCGAGTACTCATGAATTACTCGAGTATTTTGATGAATCTGAAACCCAAATCCTCAGAAAGGCATGAACCACTCGAGTAACTAAAAACTACTCGAGTAATCTGGAAGTAATTGAAGAACACTCGAGTATTCTGAAGAACACTCGAGTAGTTTACCCAGAATATTAAAAATACCATTTTTAAGTCTGAACCATTGACTAATACTTAAATGAAAATAATCCAAGTGATCCCAAACTTAAAGGAAATTGATTGATATGGTAAATTTTTGTTTGGATGACGAGACGTTGCTCGGGTGGCACATCGGGTATTATTAAAAGAAAAACACCAATCAATTCCTTTAAGTGAAAGGTAATGCATTCATTCTGGAGTTTGGATGATAGATCGTTTATCATGTTTTGGTAACATGAGGAGGGCCTCTGGGAGTGCCAATTGACGGCTCGCTTGATGACACGTTATGGTTGACGACGTGGTCGGCTTAGTGAGATGCCGATATGGTTATACCGTTTGGATGACGGGCCGTTTGGATGACGGGCCGTGCTCGGGTGGCATGGATTCCAAGCTTGTCGTGTACATTCTTGGTGAATGTACGAATGTTGTACACCTAGGAGTACAATGCACTGTTGAGTGCTGGATGAAGTAAAGGATGGACGTCAGAGAGTGACATAGAATGATGGAGATAGGCTTGAGAGCTAAGTTCATACATCATGCCACTCATTTAATCTAAAATTGATAAATGAAATAAGTATGTGCATCGTACTTGCATCCTATATCTGCTAAATGTTAAGTGTGATTGTTGTTTATTGTTGCACATATATACCTTCACATTGTACATATATTTATGCTCTATTGATTATGTGTAAAGAATTGCTTACCCCTATGCCCTTGTAGGTGATGTCACGTTACATCGCTTGCATCGAGATCCGGCCACTTCCTAGTGGCACATGGGTCTACAAGGACCATCGCGCGGTGTTTGTAACAGCCCGATTTTCACTTCCAAAACCTTAATTGAATTATCATTACTTTGTTACAAAAATACGGCCATTTCTTTTTTTTTTTTGAAAACATAATTTCATTAACGACTAACACCACCCTTTGAAAATCGAGTTGTCACTTTCGAAACTTATCACCCAAAACAACATCATTGAAACAACATCATTTTCATTACACATAAAACATGAGCCACAAGTACTGGAGTCACACTCCAAAGGTTTCCAAAGTTAGGCCATAATTACAAAACATTACAAACCATAATTAAAAAGTAGCTGATTACATCCATAGTACATCACAAGGTAATCCTCGATTGGAACTTAGATCCTAGACACACTACATCCTCTAGACACAGAACAAAGGACATCACTCTTCAGCGGAACTAGCATCCGTCTCCATATCCTCACTTGAATCCGCCTCCGCTTCGTGATTGGAATCACTAGCGTCTTCTTCCTCCATCGGTTGAGGAATTACAGCCGCCAATGGTGCAGGATCACCATCGTATTCGTGATGCTCCCTTGGTCCGCCATCTTGGTAGTCACGAAAAGTAACCTGTCCCACGTGCACGTCCAAACTCGTTCCTCGCAGAATGTGCCTCGGATCATCGATCTCCAACCGAGTTTAACCTCTCCAAATCCAGCCGTCAGGAACCACCTCCCATGCTCCTCCCTGAAGAGGCCACATGTGGATTGCTACATGATACGCCATCTACCCGTTGCAATACCGGCAAATGCCAATATGACAACCAGGTAGGAGAGAGTTAGTGTTGTAATCAAATTTTTTAAGTGATTAGATTTATGTGTTAAGTAATCAAATTTATTTAAGTGATTATAAAAGTTAACAATTATATAATTATGAGAATGAAAACTTTAATATTTTAGTGTGTATTTTAAATTAGGAAGGATTTGGAATAGGATTAAAAAAAAAGAGAGAGCATCTGATGCTTCGCGCCCAAGCGCGGGATATTGGCGCCCAGGCGCCCGCCAGCAGCAACACCAATTGTTGCTCGAGTTTCTCAAGGCTTCTAGAGAAATCTATAACTTTCACTCATTCTTATCCCATTTTAAGAAGACTTAGGCACTTAGTTGAAGGAAAAACATAGGGAAAGCAACTTCTAACCGTGAGAACTCCCTTAAATCCTCTTCCTCTCCATCAACGCATCATCTCATATATCTTCTTCTCCTTCACAAATTCTTCTTTCACTCTCCATACACCTAAACTCCATCACCTAATACTCTTAAACTACCCATAAATAAATGAGAACAAAGGGTTTAATTTCAAAGAAAGGTTAGGAAAGGGTTGCATCGAAGAAGAAACTAAGGAAGAGAAGCTGGAATCTTCATTAGGAACTCTCTCTTGTGGAGCTATTCTGCCTCCTCACCAAAGGTAAGGGAGGTTTAGTTTACATAAATTTGGAATAAAGGATTGAGTAATAATAATATGATACCTTAGGTTTAAGAAGAATAAATACGATTAATCTAGTGTCAAAGGACAAACTTTCGTAAATTTTCAGGCTTAGCTTTTAGGCAAAGGCTCTTGATTGGTTCGTTTTTTTTATCCCAACATGTAGCTCTGTAAAATTCTACTTGGAATGCCTATTGTGTAAAGCACAAATTTCAGTTTACAGTAACGCATGTAAGAGATCTTAGATGTGATTATAATTTATGCTTCAGCTGATTCTGCTCTAACATTACATCCATACTTAATTAAGGGAATTATTAATCCAAAGGAAAATTAAAACTGAACAGCGTTGAGATAACTGGTTTCTAACTGATTATGGCCAAGTTTAAAAATAAGAACTTTGAATACAGTTGCACGATAGTCCATTGGCTAACATTTTAGAATGCATTGTTATTTTATCATTTTCATGAACCAGCTAACCAACATATTAGTCTTGGTCTACAAAAATTGTACTAAATCTAATACTTTGTTATTTCTTTCCATTTTATGGAATTTCTTATTTTATCCCCTGCTTAAAGCTAAATTTGCCATAACCTTAGTTAGGAATAACTTGATTCTCATGATGAAAATCTTAATAATTGGCTGAATAAGACATTATTAGAAAAGATTACCTTGTGTGAAATGGTGTATGCTTGACTTATTGATTGGGAAATTAGGAATAGCTATTGTAATGATTGATATTGGCATGTTTGGAAATAGAAAATTGGAACTTTAGTTTAAAAATGAAAACTTAATACTTTGTTGTGACAATGAATATGTGAAATTCAATTGTATTGTAGTTGATTATGTAAATTTGAACAATTGAGTGTGAGACATAAACTAATTACTGTAAATGTTTCATTGAATTTTTTTGCATAAGTTAGAATATCAAGTAAGCTTCTGAATTGAACTCATATTCAAATACAAATTATTTTCTAACTTTTTATGGAATATGAATTCAATTGAGAAGTAATTAGTATCATGCATCATACATGGAGTAATAAGGGGACGGTGAGGAAGTTGGGAAAGACATACGCGGAGTCATGTGAATGATAAGTGATTAGGAGTTATCGTGGGTGGAACTTTGATCTCCTAGGAGGGCATGGACTGGCCAACCATGTCGGGAGATTGGTTCCGCGTTAACTACAGTAATTCTATTGGTCACAGAGTCATTTCGGGACCGGTTGAGGGTGGTTCCCTGCTATAGCCAACTTGGGCCTTCAACCCAAGTTGTACTGGACCGTGAGTGATGGCCAGTACCGTGCAAGCATTGGTGGAGGGACACTTACTCCCGGTTGGTCTTTCCCTGGAGCGGAGGGTGAAGTGTAGAAATTGAGTGTAATGCTGAATCATTGAATGAATGGTGACTTTGAGACTATATGAGTGAAAAGAGAAAATTATTGAGGTGAATATCATATTACAAATCACTCCATGATTGGATCCAATGTACTCCATAATGTAATAGTATGTGGATAGAAGTATAAATTGGTGATGTGATCAATAGTCATTGGATTCAATTAATGGATTCCGAGAGACGAGCATGCATCATTCTTACAAAACAACACATATATCATTCATGCATCATGGCATCCTTTTGTATGTAAGTGTGCCTTTGTTATAATGCAAATGAATAGAACTTATGTACTTGATCGTGACTTGATTATTTAAAGGAGAAGAGTAATATGATTGCTAAACTTAAATGAAACTAAGTAATTAATGAAATTAATTATTATTGGTTTTATATTATTGTTATTTAATTCTTTATTTTGAATTATGTCAAACTACTCACTCCCTTATGTTGACATTTTTAGGTACTTCCCCAAGCCCTGTTTGGCCCCCGCTTGCTGCCGAGGAGAGTCAAACTCCTTCTAAAGGAGTTTAGACTCCTCTTTGTGGTTATGACCACTCCCTTTGCAACCGTGCTCGATGCTGTATCTTACACTTTTTGGCCTTTTAGTATAAAAATATAGTATACAATCTTTTTAAAATTCTACTTTTTGGAGCATGAAAAAGGAAAGAACAAACTTTGTTTTGAGTTTGTAAGTATTTTTACCACTAGGATATGATATATTAGGGTGGATATAAGTCTCTTTTGATGTGTAATACTTATAAGACTGTATGTATTCTCTGGTTCTGACAGGTACTTAAATAAATAATATATGAAAAGTCAGAAAAACAAAGTAAACTCTGCCAAATTTTTTTTGAATTTTCATTGACTAAAGTTTTAACCACACTAAGATACTATCATTAATATTATAATTAAAGAAATAAAAACTAGTGTAACAAGTGTGCCATACACTAACAAGTTGACCGTAAGGTCTCAAGGTAGACTCGATAGAAAGAAGAACAGACAACAATGACACTTGACAAGTATACGAAATAAGACAAGATACCAAGAGCGTAGAGAATACACAGGATATGCTAATTAGACAGAACAGGATAGCAAAATAGGTATCATAATAATCGAAATGAGAAAGGTATGTAAATGATAAATACAGCACATAAAGGTAAAGCATAATCCACCCATCCAAAAACATGGTTCTCATAACAGAACAACATCAAACTTTATCAATCTTTCCCATCAATCAATTATATCTTTACTCTTTGGTTATTAAGTTTTATCATAACTCAGTTCACTCAATGAGGTAGGGGGAAAACCATCACTGAGGAAAAACGCACTCGTCTACATCTCCTCGGTCTCCATCCAAACCTAGTCGGAAGCCAACAGGAGTACATGACTTTTACCACGCGGGCACGACAGCTGTCTCAACACATAGATGGTACCAGACCAGGAGGATCTCGTCCTCAAATCAATTCAATTTCATAATATCAAGGCTCACTGTCCACGCAGTGGAAAAACACAATGCCCCGTTCCAGTCCCTCTCACTGTTGTAGACTTGCAATCAAGGGGGTGACAGTATCCTTTCTAGTTAGCTATGCGGAACTTGCCACGGCATTAGACCCAGTCCCTACCACGTTAGTACGCCACTTGTGAACTTCGTTCCGCCTCGAAATATACTCGAGGCTTCTTGACGTTTCACCGCCCTTGCCCTCCCCTCATGCAATCTCCACCTGAGTATCCGCAGATACCCATAGTATCTTCCTCTCCACTACTTCGCACTCATATACCTCACTGGGAATATTAAGTCTTTTAATGTCTTTTAAGTCTTTTAAAGTCTTTTAGTATCTTTAGCTAACCTAAGATCAGCTTGCCCTTAGTCCATCCCTTCGACAAGATTCGACCACTCAGGGTTACATCTTTTCCCCACTTTCACATGATCAATCTCAAGCCACTTGGGCACAACTCCATCACATCAGTTCCACAGAAAATCACATAGCTCTTTTGCACGATCATTTTCCATCTTGGAGTTTACTAGCATGATCTCGGCTCACGAGCACAATCTCTCTATCCGGCGCTTTGTTGCTCCTCTGTATTTCCCTTGAATCACATCATGCATCGCTCTTTCACTTATATTCATACTTTACTTTCTCTTTTAATTTCTCATAATCATTCATAATGACATCCAGGCTTATCGCACGGAATATAACGTTTTCACAATAGAATGGTAAAGGAACCAACATGAAATAGAAATAGACATGCATCGATTCAATAAAACATAAAACAGAATATATCGCGGAAAACTTATGTCATCACTGTCCGAGCAACCATGTTACGGGCTCACCACACTCTCACTCACCTCTTAGTCCAGCAAGAGAAATACTTTGACCTTGGAGATCTCTAACTTCTCTTTGAGAATTGTCCCCACCGTCCACTGAATAACCTCGACGTAAATAAATACACTTTTATTAAAAATCATTTCAATTAAACATCACAACTTGGTCTCTTGAATAGGAAATCCCTTACTTTCTTTATCCTTTTCTTAAAATATAAGTGTTTATCAAAACAACTCTCAACTTTTCTTATACTTGAAATCCATTAAAAATCATTTGAAAACTCACAATAAAATAAGTAAAGAATTAATTTATGTGGCTGTATGGAAAAAGTCCAGCCACCTCTTTCAAGTTGAAAAACATGGAAAATCCACAATTTTCCTTCTAACTTTTAATACATCAAATAACACTTGAAATCTACACTTTTCACAACTCAAAAATACTTTTAAAATTGAAATACTTTGAAATAAAATTTTGGACAGCAAAGGACAAAAGAAATCAGACCATGAAAATACTTTTGAAAATAATTAAATACATTTTCCCATTTTCTTTATCAAAACCGAATTGAACACACCAAAACAACACAATAATTTTTCTTAAAACAAAGTCATAAAACACAATCATTTCAAGGAAACAATTACATGCAAAAAGAATCTAGCCTATTTAACCTAGTATAGGCCGAATCATCACTAGAGGAAAACAAAGTCTTTGATGCACTTTTCTTTCATGCAAAAACCTTTAAAACATTAAATCAAAAGAACATACTTTTAAACACATGGTTTTAGAAAAATACCACTCCTTTTTCTTCTCAAAACCGTGACCTACTTTTGTCATTTCAAACATAATTTCATTTTCATTTTCCTTTCCATGTGCCTTAAAAATCATATAAATCTAAAAGAAAACACATGCAAGAAACTTTTCATGAAAAACAATCATGGTCTTTTGTTTTCAAAGCTTGACCGAAAAATACATCAACAAAATCAAGTGGAAAACTTAAATCCTTAGCTTTGAAACACACATAAATTTAGATCAAAGCAAAATCATTTGGAAAGAAAATTGTTTTCCTTTGTTTCTCATCAAAACCGTGACATGCAAGTCAAGAAACAAAACTTTTTGAGCAAAGGAATCACATGCAAGACTTAAAATCAAAGTTGTTGAAAATCAAGGCAAGAATCAAGTCTCTTCTTTTTTTTTTTTAAAGATCAAAACAAAAGATCAAAGACTTTTTGAAAAGAAACCAAAGATCAAAAATTAGAAAATTCAAAGTTGAAATCAAAGCATGCAAACCATTTAGATCAACCTTAACAAGCATCAAACTAACATGCATGAACTCTAAACAAAATAAAAATCATCACAACCTAAACTTCTAGACATGACCGAATGATAATGTCCATGCATGGTTTAAGGTTCTACAAGTTTGTTTGGTTCTTGAAACTCAAGATCAAAGCTAAATAAGCAATTACAAACATAGATCTACAAAGAAATTAAACATGCAACAGCATTTAAACCTTACAAGACTTAGAAAATCAAGAACTACTCTTAACACTCTAGGATCTTCGAATAGACAAAGAAATAGAGAAGATCTTCAACCACCTTCAATTGATCTTCAAGAATCCTAAGGCTTTTGGGTTTGATCTTCTTCTTCTCCTCTCTTGAAGCTCACGGTTTCACTCTCTCTCTATCTATCTCTCTCTAAGAGTTTGAGGAGAACTCTTAGGAATTGTGTGTGTTGGTTTGGGAAATGAAATGTGAAGGAAATGAATGAGAATGAGTCACGGCCTTGGGCTTAAAAAGACACACAAATATTTCCCTTCTTGCCCTTGAAATAATTCGGCCAAAGGTGTTACTAAAAGGGTAGAATTGGATAAACAAAAGCTTGCATGGCTCAAGCCAAGCCATGAGACAAATGGAGTAAAATTAGGCTTAATACTCCTTCCTATTGGTTGGTCAAATCCTTAACTAGGCTTTACACTAAACTAAACCTATATGTCACAAGTCTACTACCTTAGGGTGCAAGAAAGTCAAGCTCCATCATGCATGCATACACATACACATACGGCCGAACATACATGCACACACATACACATACGGCCGAACATACATGCACACACATACACAAAATCATTTTATTTTCTTTCTTGTAAAATCATTATTTTCCTCAAAATACAAAATATCAAATACTTTATCAATCCAATTTAAAAACTCAATTTAAAACTCATAAGATTTCCTCAAAAAAAATCATTTTCTTGAAAATCCTTTATCACTTGAAATCATATTCAATTCAAGAAATATCCTTTTAAAATACTCTTTTTAAAATAATCTTTTTAGGGTTTAAAACAAATATGAGGTATTCAGACGGGGTGTTACATTCTCCCCTACTTAGAGATTTCTCGTCCCCGAGAAATGCAGTACCTGGATCAAACAGGTGCAGAAAAGAACTTCTCATCTTGCTCTCAAGCTCCCATGTCGCATCTTCCCCATTATTCCGACTCCATATTACCTTAACTAAGGGAATATCCTTCCCTCTTTTACTCTTATCTGATGATACCCCAATCTAAGGTCGATCTTGGAAAATACAGTCGCTCCCTTCAATTGATCCAGCAAATCATCAATTCTGGGCAGAGGGTACTTGTTCTTGATTGTCACCTTGTTCAATTGCCGGTAATCAGTACACAAACGCATACTACCATCCTTCTTCTTGACGAATAAAACTGGTGCTCCCCAGGGTGAAACACTAGGCCTTATCATCTTCTTCTCCAACATCTCTTCCAATTGCTTCTTCAATTCGGCTAACTCCGCCGGAGCCATTCTATAAGGTGCTTTAGAAATCAGTCCAGTTCCAGGAATCACGTCAATTGAGAATTCCACTTCTCGAATTGGCGGTAAACCAAGTATCTCTTCCGGAAAAACTTCGGGAAATTCCCGAACTACGGGTAATTCATGCAGTTCCTTGTCCTTTTTGACGTCCAACGAAGCCAGAAACATGTAAGCTACCGCGCCTTCCTTCAATGAAGTTCGAATTCGCTTGGCAGATAAATGCTCAAGGTCATTGGGTTTAGGCAAAGAAGATTGGGTTTCACTAAAGACTAACGACTTTTCGGAACAGTTCAGTAGAACATGATTCCTAGTAAGCCAGTCCATTCCTAATATAATGTCTATTTGAGAAAGGGGTAGTTGAATCAAATCAACAAAATAAGTGTTTCCTTCTATCTCTAAGGGACAATTAGGACAATAAGTAGACACTATCACATGCTTATCAGTAGGGGTAGAAACAATCAAGTTATAGGGTAAAGCATCTACTTCCAAATTTAATCTATTCACCACATCATGAGAAATAAAGGAATGAGTAGCACCCGAATCATACAATACTGACAAGGAATTCTTATAAATGAAACATTCACCTTGGATAAGATTAGCAGCATTCGCAGCTTCAATTCCGCTCATCGTGAACACTCTCCCGGGCATAGTAGGACGATTAGCATTCCCCGAATTAGCCGTTCGCTTAGGCTCCCTGCAGTCTCTTGCAATGTGACCAGGCTTGTCACAGTTGAAGCAGTTCGAATTCCTTGGTGGACACATCGGGCCAAAATGATTACGACCACACTTGTTGCAACGAGGAGGAAGGTTCCCTGATCTCACTCGACCGAAACTATTGCGATTACCACCGCTATGATCCATACGATTCCCTCCATAGCTGCTGCCCCCATGGTTTCCACCGCGATTACCGTTGCCTCCGAAGTTTCCACCTTGTCCGCTTCCTCCAAAGCGTAGATCTCTCCTTCCGCTCGAACCAGAATACGGGTGCGGAGTCCTATACCTCCCTCCATAATCTCTATGAAAAGGAAAATTACTAGCCGGTCCATGAGATGAAGAAGGGTTCACTACCCTCTCAGCCGCTCCTCTTTCTTTCAGGCCTCCTTCGTACATACGACAGCGATTCACCAAACTAGCAAAATTATCTATTTCTAAATGAGAAAAAGCTAACTTAATCTCAGGCTTAAGACCATCCCTAAACTTAGCACACTTCGATCGCTCATTCTCCCCTCCAGCATATTGGGGTACATACTTAACTAACTCTTCGAATTTCGAAGCATACTCATCAATCGACAAATTCCCTTGACTCAACCTTAGAAATTCCATTTCCTTCTCAGTCCTCAGATACAACGGAAAATACTTCTCAAGAAACCTCTGCTTAAAAGCTTCCCAAGTCAGCGCTTCTCCCAGATTCACCATCACTTGCTTAGTAACTCGCCACCATGCTGCAACCTCTCTTGTCAGCATAAACCCAGCGTAAGCCAACTTCTGCTCATCGTTACACTGCACCATACCCCCGAATATACGCTCTAAATCCTCCATCCACTCCACAGCCGCATCCGGAGCAAAGCCTCCCGCAAACTCCTTCGGGTTGCGACGACAGAATTCATCCAATCCCTTGTAGCCTTGGGCTTCCAGATTTTGAGCTTGCTGCTGATTATTGAAATTCTGCTGCGCCTGACGATGCAACGCTTGAAGATTATCGTTGACTCCCGTCATCACAGCTGCCATCCGAGTCATGAAATCTACCGCATCCGGGTGATCAGCATCCTCACCAGGGTTTCGCAAACTTGAACCGGAAGGTCTTCCACGCGTACGACTCATCTTAAAATAAAGCAGAAAGAGGTTCAACGCACGATAACACAGAATCCTAAACTCTAGACACACAGAGTTACACAGAGTAAGCATATAAGATTAGGCTTAAGGCCACTGAGGATTACCATTGCTCTGAAACCAACTCTGTAACAGCCCGATTTTCACTTCCAAAACCTTAATTGATTTATCATTACTTTGTTACAAAAATACGACCATTTCTTTTTTTTTTTTTTGAAAACATAATTTCATTAACGACTAACACCACCCTTTGAAAATCGAGTTGTCACTTTCGAAACTTCTCACCCAAAACAACATCATTGAAACAACATCATTTTCATTACACATAAAACATGAGCCACAAGTACTGGAGTCACACTCCAAAGGTTTCCAAAGTTAGGCCATGATTACAAAACATTACAAACCATAATTAAAAAGTAGTTGATTACATCCATAGTACATCACAAGGTAATCCTCGATTGGAACTTAGATCCTAGACACACTACATCCTCTAGACACAGAACAAAGGACATCACTCTTCAGCGGAACTAGCATCCGTCTCCATATCCTCACTTGAATCCGCCTCCGCTTCGGGATTGGAATCACTAGCGTCTTCTTCCTCCATCGGTTGAGGAATTACAGCCGCCAATGGTGCAAGATCACCATCGTATTCGTGATGCTCCCTTGGTCCACCATCTTGGTAGTCACGGAGAGTAGCCTGTCCCACGTGCACGTCCAAACTCGTTCCTCGCAGAATGTGCCTCGGATCATCGATCTCCAACCGAGTTTCACCTCTCCAAATCCAGCTGTCAGGAACCACCTCCCATGCTCCTCCCTGAAGAGGCCACATGTGGATTGCTACATGATACGCCATCTACCCGTTGCAATACCGGCAAATGCCAATATGACAACCAAGTAGGAGAGAGTTAGTGTGCAATACACTAACAAGTTGACCGTAAGGTCTCAGGGTAGACTCGATAAAAAGAAGAACAAACAACAATGACACTTGACAAGTATACGAAATAAGACAAGATACCAAGAGCGTAGAGAATACACAGGATATGCTAATTAGACAGAACAGGATAGCAAAGCAAGTATCATAATAATCGAAATGAGCAAGGTATGTAAATGATAAATACAGCACATAAATGTAAAGCATAATCCACCCATCCAAAAACATGGTTCTCATAACAGAACAGCATCAAACTTTATCAATCTTTCCCATCAATCAATTATATCTTTACTCTTTGGTTATTAAGTTTTATCATAACTCAATTAACTCAATGAGGTAGGGGGAAAACCATCACTGAGGAAAAACGCACTCGTCTACATCTCCTCGGTCTCCATCCAAACCTAGTCGGAAGCCAACAGGAGTACAGGACCATTACCACGCGGGCACGACAACTGTCTCAACACATAGATGGTCCCAGACCAGGAGGATCTCGTCCTCAAATCAATTCAATTTCATAATATCAAGGCTCACTATCCACGCAGTGGCAAAACACAATGCCCCGTTCCAGTCCCTCTCACTGTTGTAGACTTGCAATCAAGGGGGTGACAGTATCCTTTCTAGTTAGCTATGCGGAACTTGCCACGGCATTAGACCCAGTCCCTACCACGTTAGTATGCCACTTGTGGAATTCGTTCCGCCTAGAAATATACTCGAGGCTTCTTGACGTTTCATCGCCCTTGCCCTCCCCTCATGCAATCTCCACCTAAGTATCCGCAGATACCCATAGTATCTTCCTCTCCACTACTTCGCACTAATATACCTCACCGCGTATATTCAGTCTTTTAAGTCTTTTAAAGTCTTTTGTATCTTTAGCTAACCTAAGATCGGCTTGCCCTTAGTCCATCCCTTCGACAAGATTCGACCACTAAGGGTTACATCTTTTCCCCACTATCACATGATCAAACTATCACTTTCTCAAGCCACTCGGGCACAACTCCATCACATCATTCCCACAGAAAATCACATAGCTCTTTTGCACGATCATTTTCCATCTTGGAGTTTACTAGCATGATCTCGGCTCCACGAGCACAATCTCTCTATCCGGCGCTTTGTTGCTCCTCAGTATTTCCCTTGAATCACATCATGCATCGCTCTTTCACTTATCTTCATACTTTACTTTCTCTTTTAATTTCACATAATCATTCATAATGACATCCGGGCTTATCGCACGGAATATAACGTTTTCACAATAGAATGGTAAAGGAACCAACATGAAATAGAAATAGACATGCATCGATTCAATAAAACATAAAACAGAATATATCGCGGAAAACTTATGTCATCACCGTCCGGGCAACCATGTTACGGGCTCACCACACTCTCACTCACCTCTTAGTCCAGCAAGAGAAATACTTTGACCTTGGAGATCTCTAACTTCTCTTGGAGAATTGTCCCCACCGTCCACTGAATAACCTCGAGGTAAATAAATACACTTTTATTAAAAATCATTTCAATTAAACATCACAACTTGGTCTCTTGAATAGGAAATCCCTTACTTTCTTTATCCTTTTCTTAAAATATAAGTGTTTATCAAAACAACTCTCAACTTTTCTTATACTTGAAATCCATTAAAAATCATTTGAAAACTCACAATAAAATAAGTAAAGAATTAATATATGTGGCTGTATGGAAAAAGTCCAGCCACCTCTTTCAAGTTGAAAAACATGGAAAATCCACAATTTTCCTTCTAACTTTTAATACATCAAATAACACTTGAAATCTACACTTTTCACAACTCAAAAACACTTTTAAAATTGAAATACTTTGAAATAAAATTTTGGACAGCAAAGGACAAAAGAAATCAGACCATGAAAATACTTTTGAAAATAATAAAATACATTTTCCCATTTTCATTATCAAAACCGAATTGAACACACCAAAACAACACAATAATTTTTATTAAAACAAAGTCATAAAACACAATCATTTCAAGGAGACAATTACATGCAAAAAGAATCTAGCCTATTTAACCTAGTATAGGCTGAATCATCACTAGAGGAAAACAAAGTCTTTGATGCACTTTTCTTTCATGCAAAAACCTTTAAAACATTAAATCAAAAGCACACACATTTAAACACATGGTTTTAGAAAAATACCACTCCTTTTTCTTCTCAAAACCGTGACCTACTTTTGTCATTTCAAACACAATTTCATTTTCATTTTCCTTTGCATGTGCCTTAAAAATCATATAAATCAAAAAGAAAACACATGCAAGAAACTTTTCATGAAAAACAATCATGGTCTTTTGTTTTCAAAGCTTGACCGAAAAATACATCAACAAAATCAAGTGGAAAACTTAAATCCTTAGCTTTGAAACACACATAAATTTAGATCAAAGCAAAATCATTTGGAAAGAAAATTGTTTTCCTTTGTTTCTCATCAAAACCGTGACATGCAAGGCAAGAAACAAAACTTTTTGAGCAAAGGAATCACATGCAAGACTTAAAATCAAAGTTGTTGAAAATCAAGGCAAGAATCAAGTCTCTTCTTTTTTTTTTTAAGATCGAAACAAAAGATCAAAGACTTTTTGAAAAGAAACCAAAGATCAAAACTTAGAAAATTCAAAGTTGAAATCAAAGCATGCAAACCATTTAGATCAACCTTAACAAGCATCAAACTAACATGCATGAACTCTAAACAAAATAAAAATCATCACAACCTAAACTTCTAGACATGGCCGAATGATAATGTCCATGGTTTAAGGTTCTACAAGTTTGTTTGGTTCTTGAAACTCAAGATCAAAGCTAAATAAGCACTTACAAACATAGATCTACAAAGAAATTAAACATGCAACAACATTTAAACCTTACAAGACTTAGAAAATCAAGAACTACTCTTAACACTCTAGGATCTTCGAATAGACAAATAAATAGAGAAGATCTTCAAACACCTTCAATTGATCTTCAAGAATCCTAAGGCTTTTGGGTTTGATCTTCTTCTTCTCCTCTCTTGAAGCTCACAGTTTCACTCTCTCTCTATCTATCTCTCTCTAAGAGTTTGAGGAGAACTCTTGGGAATTGTGTGTGTTGGTTTGGGAAATGAAATGTGAAGGAAATGAATGAGAATGAGTCACGGCCTTGGGCTTAAAAAGACACACAAATATTTCCCTTCTTGCCCTTGAAATAATTCGGCCAAAGGTGTTACTAAAAGGGTAGAATTGGCTAAACAAAAGCTTGCATGGCTCAAGCCAAGCCATGAGACAAATGGAGTAAAATTAGGCTTAATCATCGTTCCTATTGGTTGGTCAAATCCTTAACTAGGCTTTACACTAAACTAAACCTATATGTCACAAGTCTACTACCTTAGGGTGCAAGAAAGTCAAGCTCCATCATGCATGCATACACATACACATACGGCCGAACATACATGCACACACATACACATAGAAAATCATTTTATTTTCTTTCTTGTAAAATCATTATTTTCCTCAAAATACAAAATATCAAATACTTTATCTATCCAATTTAAAAACTCAATTTAAAACTCATAAGATTTCCTCAAAAAAAATCATTTTCTTGAAAATCCTTTATCACTTGAAATCATATTCAATTCAAGAAATATCCTTTTAAAATACTCTTTTTAAATAATCTTTTTAGGGTTTAAAACAAATATGAGGTATTCAGACGGGGTGTTAAAGTGTTCGAGGGAGAGGTAGAGGTTACCGTCTACCACCCGAACTCGCTGATTCGATTTCGTCCTCGTAGGTTTAGGATTCCCATCATATACACTATGCACGTACCCCCTTTTTACACATATCATGGACCACCTCCCACACGACCAACTCGTTCATATCACAGCTTTCGTTTTAGACCTACCCGCTCACACCCTTTTTCTTCGAGAGTTGTCCGCGAGGAGACTCCCCCTTCTGATCCGAGGAGCCCAGTTAGGGTCACACCATCTCCTGACCCAGTACCCAGTGGTAGGGTACCCTCTCCATCGGATGAGATCGAGGAGGACCCCGTGGAGGACGAGAGCGGAGGCGAGCCAGTCGTTCATTCTACCGGGAGTCAGTGGAGGGACGATGATCCCTAGGTATGTGCATATGGTACATGATGAGGATCAGGGGATCCGATGTGGGGATGTTGTGGAGGAGGTTCTGCTGCTGCTGCTATTGATGTTGATGATGATGTTTTCTTTTGCTACCTGGACACTGCTACTACTATCACTACTACTGCTGCTGCTGCTGCCAGACCTATGTGACCTGCTCTAGAGTTTCATATTTTGATATGTATATGTTGTAGATATACCTTTTGAGAACTTTAGAGCGATGGTCTACTTTTGATGTACATATTATATTATGGACTTGTACTGGGATCTTCGAGACACGGTTACTTGGGACTATGTATTTCATGACTTATATCTATATATATATATATAATTTATGTTCATATTACAACTGTGCATAGTCCTACCATTTCCGCTCACTCTGATAAAGATTAATGAACGGATTCGGTTATATTATTTAAATGGTATCAGTTCTGCGAAAGAAAAGAATGGATAAGCATCGCTTAGTTTTACTATGTCAATACGTTTTTCAAAGCACCGATGCTATCTGGATTATAAAAAGGTTTTCCTACCTTAGAAAATGCCGAATCCAATACAATGTTTAGAATGACATAAATTATATTCTCCAAGAATTCCATGTTTTGGTTTGTGCACCCGCCTTGAAAGAGAAATTTTTATTTTCACAATTTCTATATAATAACAAGTCCATATATTTTACCAAGTAATACTTAACTATTGTAATAATTATGTTTCTTGGGAAGAGGGTGTCACAGGAAACAGAGATAAAAATTGGGGAAATTAGTATTTCTAAACTCTATGCAACATCTACTAACTATAGAAACCAATTTGAGACTCAGAGAACTCGTGGGCTTACCAAAATTCGAATCCAAAGTGAGCTCCAGGAAAAGGTTTGACAGCAACAAGCTCCACTTGCAAGCTTCAGTTCTTCCTCCACACTCACTCTCAGCTCACGAATTTGGTGTCTATACAAAGCTCAGGTTTGAGCTTTGTATTAGTGTATAATTTGTGACTCGAATAGAAACACAGAGGGAGAATCGAAGAGAACGATTCAAGAACCCTAACTTTAGCAACAAATCTGAATTTGACCAAATGCCTCAACAATTCGGCTTAGATGGCTTAAATAGGTAAGAAACAAGTCCATGCATGGCGACACGACGCCATTGAAGTGTTGAGAAGGGAGTATTCGTGTCATTGGAAGGAAATCGTTGGTGGTGACTCACCAAACGCACTAACTCGTGCAACTCTGACCAGAACACTCGAGTCTTTTCAGAAACACTCGAGTGTTTTGACCAGTTTTTGAAAAATAATAATTTTATTTACTTTCCCTCTAAAACCTTTCCTATAATTACTTCTAGGTCCCAACTCAGGGACTAATATGCAAAATGTTTATTTTATGCATAAATATACTTACAAAATAAATTTACACATCCACTAGCAACATAATTTCAGATTTTAATCAAAGATTAAAGATAGAAATAATTAATTATAATAAAATTTATAATTAATTTTCCATTAATCGGAGATTAAAATTTTGGGGTGTTACACTACTCCCCCACTTACAAGGAATTTCGTCCCCGAAATTCAACTTATACAAACAATTCAGGATAGTCCTAACGCATCTTATACTCTAATTCCCAAGATGCTTCCATCACATCACCACAAATCCAGATAACTTTGACTAAACAAATATCCTTCCCCCTAAGCTGCTTGATTCTTCGATCTTCAATGCGAATAGGCATGGCTTCAAAGGTTAGGTTCTCATGGATTTCTAGGTCATCTGATTGGATTCTGAGAATAATGGTGGGATCATGGGCATACCTTTTTAACTGAGACACATGGAATACGTTATGAAGATTTGCTAATGACGGGGGTAGGGCTAATTGGTAGGCTACTGGGCCAACTCTTTTATAAATCTGGTAGGGACCAATAAACTTAGGTGATAGTTTCTAGGTTTTCAAGGCTCTACTAACACCTTTGGTTGGTACTATTCTAATGAACACATGGTCACCTTCAGCAAATTCTAAGGGTTTCCTCCTCTTATCAGCATAGCTTTTCTGCCTACTCTGAGCCGTCTTCATCTTCTCTTGTATCATTTTGATCTTCTCAGTTGTTTCTTGTACAAAATCTGGTCCAACCAGAGAACTCTCCCCCACTTGAAACCAGCATAAGGGTGTCTGACACTTTCTCCCATACAAAGCTTCAAATGATGCCATACCAATGCTCGCAAGATAACTATTGTTGTAAGTAAATTCTACGAACGACAACATTTGTTCCCAATTCCCTTGACCTTCCAAAGCACAAGCTCTTAGGATTTCCTCCAATGATTGAATAGTCCTTTCCGTTTGGCCATCAGTCTGAGGATGGTATGCAGAACTCAACTTCAATCTTGAACCCAAAGCTCTATGCAGATCTTGCCAAAACTTCGATGTAAACCTCGGATCGCGATTTGACACGATACTTGATGGTACACCATGCAGGCGAACAACTTCTTTGGTATACAACTGAGTAAGCTTTTCCAAAGAATAGCGCATATTAACTGGAATAAAATGCGCTGACTTCATTAAGCGATCTACAATCACCCAGATTGCATCATGACCAGTAGCTGTCCTTGGCAATCCCGACACGAAATCCATTGAAATACTATCCCATTTCCATAATGGAATGTCTAAGGGAAGTAGTTCTCCTCCTGGCCTTTGGTGTTCCACCTTCGCCTTCTGACACACCAGACAAAACGCCACATACCTAGCCACATCTTTCTTTAAGTCACGCCACCAAAATATCTTCTTCAGGTCCTGATACATTTTGGTAGCTCCCGGATGCATACTCATCTCGCTTTTATGAGCTTCATCCAGAATCATTCTCCTTACTTCCAGATCACCAGGCACACAAATCCTTGCTCTAAAGCGAAGGATTCCATCTTTCCCTTCTTGGAACTCTAACTCCTTGCCTTCTTCCATAAGCTTTCTCTTTTCCTTAAGCCCCTCATCTTCTTGTTGCAACTCACGAATACTTTGCAAAAACTCATTAGCAATTTGCAACATCCCCATCTTGATACTTGTCGACTCCACTTGCATTGTCAGGCTCATATCACTAAATTCCTCTACTAATGCAGCTTCTCTGACCATCATTGCACTGATATGCATTGCTTTTCGACTCAATGCATCTGCCACCACGTTTGCTTTCCCAGGATGGTAATGAAGCTCGAACTCATAGTCCTTCAAGAACTCCATCCATCGGCGTTGCCTCATATTCAACTGCTTCTGGTCAAAGAGGTATTTTAAGCTCTTATGGTCACTAAATACCCGGAACGTAGTGCCATAGAGATAATGCCTCCAAATCTTTAGAGCAAAAACAACACCTGCCAGCTCTAAATCATGAGTTGGATAGTTCATTTAATGAACTTTTAGCTGTCTCGAGGCGTAAGCGACTACTTTCCCGACTTGCATCAAAACACTCCCAAGGCCTTGTTTCGATGCATCACAATACACCTCAAAATTCTTCTGTGGATCAGGCAAAACCAACACAGGAGATGATGTCATTCTTTCCTTTAGCTCTCGGAAACTCCTTTCACACTTCTCGTCCCAGATAAAGGGTTGGTCTTTCCGAGTTAACTTTGTCAAGGGTAGCGCTATCTTCGAGAAACCTTCTATAAATCTTCTATAATAGCCAGCCAAACCAAAAAAACTTCTCACCTCTGTGACCGGCTTCGGTTGTTCCCATTGTAAAACCGAACTTACTTTCGCCGGGTCAACTGCTATCCCCTTGTTTGAGATCACATGTCCCAAAAATTTAACTTCCTCCAGCCAGAACTCACACTTTGCAAGTTTGGCATACAACTGCTTCTCCTTTAGTACATTCAACACTATTCTTAAGTGTTCAGCATGCTCCTCCGGCCTCTTGGAGTAAATAAGGATATCGTCAATGAACACAACCACGAATGAATCTAAATAAGGTCTAAAGATTTGATTCATGTAGTCCATGAAAATGGCTGGTGCATTAGTCAATCCGAACGGCATCACTACATACTCATAATGCCCGTATCGGGATCGAAATGCAGTCTTAGAGATATCCTCTTCTCTGATCCTGATCTGATGATACCCAGATCTCAAATCAATTTTGGAAAATACTGAAGCCCCACGGACTTGATCCATAAGGTCATCGATCCTTGGTAAAGGATACTTATTCTTGATTGTGAATTTGTTCAACTGCCGGTAGTCGATACACATTCTCATGCTGCCATCTTTCTTCTTGACGAACAAAACCGGAGCACCCCAAGGTGATACACTTGGTCGGATCATCTGCTTCTGCAATAACTCCTCGATCTGTTTCTTCATTTCAGCCATCTTCGGTGGTGCCATTCTATATGGAGCGATAGAGATGGGACCAACTCCCGAAACTAAGTCGATGCCAAATTCAATCTCTCTTTTCGGTGGTAAGCCAGGTATCTCGTCAGCGAATACCTCCAGAAAATCTCTAACGACGGGTATCTCTTCAATCCTCGGACCATCACCCTCCACTTCAGTGTTGAATAAGCACATATAGCCAGAGGGTTTTGGGTTTCTATAGGTCACTACTTTTCTATCACAATCAATGATCACTTGGTTTCGACTTAACCAATCCATCCCCAAGATCACATCCAATTGCGATAAGGGTAAACAGATCAAATCTACCCTGGAGGTTTGTCCTAACACTTCTATACAACAATTAAGACATGCTCTAGAAACAACTACAAGAGCACTAGTAGGGGTTTCTACTTTCAGAGTGTATGATAATTCAGACATAGGTAAACTCAAACGATATACACATCCATATGAAACAAATGAATGCGTTTCACCAGAATCAAACAACACATTATAAAGCTGACCATTTAGCAAGTAATTACCTTGCACAAGATCAGAATATCGGCTTGCCTCCACACCACTAAGTGTGAAAACACTTCCTTGAACCACGGGCCTATCAGCTGCCCCTCTTGCATTGGCTTTGGCCGGTTCCTTGCAGTCCTTTGCAAACTGTCCCAGTTTCCCACAGTTGAAACAACCACTTGTTCCCCAACAAAAATGGCCATGATGATGGCGCTTACACTTGTCACAAAATGGAGCCTCGCTTCGAAAGTTTCTTCCATCATTACCCCCAACCTTTCCTTTGCCTTTCCCTCGGCGATCATACGGACCTTTGCCTCGATTGTTGAAACCCTTGTGCCTCTAAGGTCCATAATTTTGGTTGTCTTTTCTTTCTGAGGCTTGCATCCCTTCAGCTTTCTTGTCATCCTCATACATCCTACACATGTCCATAAGTGGAGGAAAACTTTGGATCCGTTGATAGCTGAAAATAGACTTCAATTTAGGCCTTAAGCCTCCCTCAAACTTGATACACTTGCTCCTTTCGTCGGGGTTGTTCTGATAGTATGGAGAGTACTTCATTAGTTCCTCGAATTTGGCCGCGTACTCACCCACGCTCATGTCTCCTTGCTTCAGCTGCAAGAACTCCACCTCTTTCTTTCTCCTCAAGTCCTCAGGGAAGTATTTATTGAGAAACTTCTCCATAAATACACCCCAATTCACATCCCTTCCTTCATAGTGTAAGAGCTGAACCGTATGATTCCACCAGTTTTCAGCTTCATCTTCTAGCATGTAGACTGCATATGCCACTTTCTGAGCTTCCGTGCAATCCAAAGTTCTCAAAATCTTGTCCATGATGTGAATCCACTTATTGGCCTCCTCAGGTTTAAATCCTCCTTCAAATTTGGGTGGATTATGTAACACCCCGCAAATTCCTCGTATTAATTTAAAATACTAAAGATAATTATTTTTGGGAAAGGTGTTTTGAAAGGGGTATTTTCTTAACTGATCCTCCTAATTCACGTTTTAAAGTAAAGAGTGATTTTAAAGAAAGGATTTTTATGAGCAAAATGTTAAGAGTTGAGAAATTGAGTTCTTAGAAAAGATTTATGTACTTGACATTTTTATGTTTTAAAGGAAATTGTGACTTTTATGTATGAGTCATTTTATGAGAAAAAGATCTATTTTCTATGTGTGTATATATGTGCTACATGTATGTGTGTATGTTATGTGTACATGGGTGCATATGAATATGCTTAGGATTAAATAGAAATTTAATTAGTGGACAAAATAAAAATGCATGTATGAATGTATATGTGTATGTGTATGCAGCGTGTGTGAGTATGTGCATGTGCATATGTGTGTGTGTGTGTGGCGCATGGATGTGTGTGTGTGTAAGCCTAGAATTTTCTAAGTGTTGGGCAAGGAACCAAATGAACCAATTTCTAACCATGACCACACTAAGTTAGTAGAAAACCCTAACTAGAAACTAATGGGTAATTAAGCCTAAAGGAACCTAGTCCCTTGATTCACTCCTTATTGTCCCCTTAGGATTGATAATCTCCACCCATGCAAATTCTTGAATAGCCAAAATTACCCCTCCCATTTACACCATGGCCGAAACCCACGAGGTCAAAAGAGGAAGAACATGAGTTGATTATATAAGCCACAACCCTTAGTTCCTTTCACCCACTTCTCATTCATTTCTCTCATTCCCATTCACTTTCCAAACACATTTGTTGAGAGCAAATATCAAAGCTCTCAACACATAGAGAAATAGAGAGGGAGGCCGTGAATGAAGAGGGAAGAAGGAGGAGGAAATCAAGCCAAAAACCTAAGCCCTTCCTTGAAGATCCAAGATCCAAAAGCTAGGAGATCAATCTTTTCTTAGGTGGGTGGACCGAATGAGCAAGAAGAAGTTGTAATAGTATTTATTTCTTTTGATTTTGTAACCTTTCTTTCTTTTCTTCCTTTGCATGTCTTATTTATGTTGGATCATGAACTTTCTCAAAGAAACTTGTAAATCTCTAACTAATAGACTCATATCTCGTTTAAGGTTTTCATGAAAGATCTTAAAGTTTTTCAAACTAAATCCTAAAGATCTAAAGGTTTGTTAAGATTTTTGTAAAGCTTTAAAGTAGATCTCTTTGCATGTTAATTTTCTTTCTTGAAATCGTGATTTAAAGATGTGTTTGAGAGTTCATTTGATAAAATAAATGTGAGATCTAAATTTGGTTGGTAATAAAGTTAAGATCTTTTATGCTGCATGTTGATTTGATGATGATCTTGGTGAATTGAGTACATGCATGTCTTGTTTATGCCTTGACCTTGAATTTTTAAGAGTGAATGAACTTATAACACACTAGATCCTAAACTAGGTAATTCGGCCATGAGTAGAAAATTAGATCTTGATGCTTTTTAATTTGATCTAAGTCATTGCATGTTAGCTTTATGTCTTTACAAGTTGATTTGAGTTTTTGAAATGCTTTGGTTTGATTTTATGTTAATGAAGTTTTGACTTTTACCTTGATCTTTGAAATATGTCTTAATCCTTGCTTTAATCTTTAAAAAGTTTTGTTTTAAAGCCTTGCATGTAACATTTGAGTAAAAAGCCTTAACTTTTCTTCGATGCATGTCACGGTTTTCATTCTTTTTCAACCCAAAATGATTTTTATCTTGATTTGTGCCATTATGATTGATTTCATGACTTGATTTATAAGACTTAGGTGCACGCATGTGGTTTTGGATAAAAAGATTTTATTTTCTTGATAATCAATACGGTTTTACAAGGAAATCAAGGAAACATGTTTTTGGAAAAATTATTTTTTTTAACTTGATTCATGTTTTGTGATCTTGCATGTTGATTTCTTTTTTCAAAGACTCTTAAGAAAGGCATAATTAAAATTGAAAACTTGATTTAAGGAAATGACATTTTTAGAGTTGTGTGTGTGAAAAAGGTGTATGGTTTGATTTATGATTTTTGATGTTGCATGTTGAAAAAGTGAACTAAAAACCTTGTTTTTGACAAAATTAGATTCGGCCTATACATGATTAGTAGACTAGGATTCTTTTTCGCATGAATTGACTTAAAAAGTGATGAGTGTGTTTTGAGAAATTAGGCTAAAATAAATTATTTGAAATTGTGTTGTGAATATTTAAATTATATTCGGTTTTTGGATAAAGAATAAAGGGAATAAACGAATGAATTGATTTGAGAGGAAAGTTTTGTGTTTAATTGGATGTGTGTGTGTGTGTAATCCTTTCAGAGTAAAAGAAAGTGGGATTTAAGTGCTTAAATCAAACCAAGCTGATTTATGTGATTCGAATTGTGAAGTTTGACTTGCTTTCTTTGATGTCATTCGGTTATATAGTTTAGATAGGTTTAGAAAGTTTAATTTCATGAAATAAAATGTACATGGTGATTTTTGAAAAGGATTTAAGTTGTTAAAGTAAGAAAAATGAATATGAATATGTTTGGTCTCAATCTTGGCTCAATTTGGTGTATGAATGCATGCATGCCTTAGTGTTTTTGTGTGTGACAATGAATTGTTTGTGAGTTGTATGATTACTTTGATATTGACTAAGTTGATTATATGCCTATAGTTAACTAATGAAGTGTTGCTTGTTGTTGTGTGTTAAGTCGATGCTTGGAAGATGATTGAATATGTGATTGATTTTGAAATTTATTGATTTTAAAATAATTTGGTTTGATTTATTTGAAATTTTAAATTGTGTTTATGGCTGCCCAAAGTTGTTTTGATAGAAACTTGAGTTTTAAATTGTTAATTTTGAATAAAATAGTCATTTAAAAACAAAGAGTGTTTTTACGATGTTTTCGGAGTTTTATCAAAGTGATTTTTGTAAAATGATTCTTTGCTGTCCAGAATTAATTATAATTGTTTCTTAACTTTGAAAATGTGTTCAAATGATTTAAAGTGAAATTTTCAAGTGATATTGGATTTAAGAAAAACCCGGATCAAAAACGGTACATTTTTTTCGGCGTTTTCGAAGTTGATTTAGGTGCTGTCCAAAACGGATCAGCAACTAAAATAGATGATTTAAATTACTTTACTAAATGTTTTTAAAATGGTTTTTGAAAGTACTTAAGGTATTATAAATATCAGAGTTGTTTGAAAGGAAACGGTTATGTTATAAGTTTTCCGACGAGGAACGGGAGGTGTTTAAGTTACGAAAAAGATTTTCTTAATACAAATTAATGACGTAAGCATATTTTATTTAGTATGAGGAATCTTAAGGACGAGGGATTGGGGCAGCCGGCAGCAAGAAGGATCCGAGGAGACGGTACGCATTAAATCGGTGGACCTCAGGTGAGAGAGAAGCTTTCCTAAGACACTGTGGTAGTTAGGTGATATATTAGGACGTTCCGTATCATCTCAAAGATCGGAACTAAGTGGTTCGGAGTCAGTAGTATAAGTGGCAATTGTTTGTGTTGTGTGGCCACTTATACGAAGGTGACAATCACCACGTTGTTGTTGTGTGAAGTTTGTGTGATTGAGAGCATGTTTATGTTTATTGTTTTAATTATGCCTAATGATATTTATTGCTGTTAATTAATATAACTAACATACTGATGGACGTCTGTGACGTCCTGAATAAGAAATGAAAATTAAAAAGAAATAAGTAAATTGATGGAAATAAAGATATAAGAATAAGGAATAATGATGAAAGATATGAGATAGAATAGAAAGAGATAAAGAATTAAGATTGGGGAAAGAACGAATGATGATATTGAGAACGAGCCAGAGCTGGGGAGAGTGATGTTAATTATGGGAACGAGATGTAAATTGAGTGGAGCTGGGCTCCTTTGTTTTTGATATTGTTTTCGGGAAAGAGACTAGTGTTGAGTTGAGCTTGCTCCTCCATTAGCACTCAGCCCAAAAATGCGATTTTTGAAAAAGGTTTTGAAAAGAGATTTTTGAAAAAGATTTGTGAAAAAGTGATTTTTGAAAAGATTTGTGAAAGGAGATTTTTGAAAAAGATTTGTGAAAAGAGATTTTTGTGAAAGATTATAAAAAGTATTTCAGCAAAGCTTTTGAAATGAGATTTTGTGAAAGTTTTTAAAAGAAGATTTTTAGAAACTTTGCGAAAGAGATGTTAACAAGGTTTTTGGAAAGAGATTTTGAGAAGTTTATAAAATTTGATTTTTAGAAAATTTATGAGAAGAGATTTTATGAAAAAGTTTACAAAATGATATTTTGTGAAAGTTTGTAAAACGAGATTTTGAAACTGATTTATGAAATGTGATATTTAGAAAAACTTATGATATGAGGTTTTGAGAAAAGAATTTGAAAGGAGATTGTTAAAAGAGATTGTGGAATAAGATGCAAGTGATTGATGTGATCCCAGCTCTGTGCTATGTGAGAAATGATGAGAGAAAGGTTGTGCCAAGTTAGCGGTCGGGACTCATTGAAGGGATGCACGAAGGATGGGTCGACCTTAGGATAATTAACAAGATAAAAGACTTTAAAAGACATACGCGGTGAGGTATGAGAGTGCGAAGTAGTGGAGAGGAAGGAACCATGGGTATCTGCGGATACTCAAGAGGAGATTGCATTAGGGGAGGACAATGACGGTGAAACGTCAAGAAGTCTAGAGTATGTTTCTAGGCAGAATGAACTCCACATGTGGCATACGAACGTGGTAGGGACTGGGTCCAATGTCGTGGTAAGTTCTGGGGGCCCACTAGAAATGTACTGTCGCCCCCTAGATTGCAAATCTTGAACAGTGAGAGGGACTGGAGTGGGGCATCTTGTTTGCCACTGTGAGTTTGAAACAATGTGCGTTGATTATATATATATGAATTGAATCGAATTGATTTGAGGCGGTAGTCCTCCTGGCCTGGGGCCAATTGTTTGTGAGACAGTTGTCGTGCCCGCACGGTAAAGGTCCTGTACTCCTATTTGCTTTCGACTAGGTTGGGTGGATGACCGAGGAGATGTAGACGTGAGTGATAGCCGAGAATGAAATGAATACTTTGATGATATCTTAAAGTTCCCCAATCATTAAATATCGTGAATTGATAAGACTGGATGAAAAGAGAAGTATAATGGTAAAAAGGAAATGAGAGAAAAAGGAAAGATATTCATAAGAAGTAAAAGAAAGTTGATAAGAGAATGAAAAATGATAACAAGATAATAATGATAATGATATATTTGATTGTTGTATACTTGTATGTTGTATAGTGTGTTTGTTTGGTCCTGGTATTTTGCCTATCGTAATCCCACACCGTCGACGATGCGTCGTTCGGATCGCTTACTCTCTCCTGTTCGTTGTCATATCGGTGCTGCTGGTATTTCAACGGGCAGATGAAGTATTGTATGGAGATTACCCTGTGGAACAAGTATGGAAGGGGTTGGAAGCACACCTCAGGCGGCAGGGCATGGACCGGCTACACGGAGATCGTGATTCCTGATTCGGAGCACCAACCGAGCGGAGCAAACCTGGAGCCGCACTTGGGACAAGTCACCATACGAGGATTTCAGAGCTACGAGGAGAAGGCACGACATGAGAGGCAGAGGAACTTGACTACACCAAATGGGGTGGTGCTGGAGTCCAATAGCAATGAAGAGACAACCACACGGGTGGCATCATCTTCGAGAGCGAGGAGAGGGCGTAAGAAGGAAAAGGAGCTACGTCCACTTGCTTTCAATAGGAAAGTTTAAGGATAGTGTGAGTAGTTAGGTTTTGTGAGTGCTTTGAGTTAAGGATTACCTAAGTGCTGAACTAAGTATGTAAGTCAGCCCATTTTTGGAACATGCCCTATTGTTTAAGAAATGTAAGAACACTATTTTCTAAGGAATGCTTAAATACTTTTGATATCATGGAGAGAACTACTTTGAGTCGGAACCAAACCGTTTTCCTACTAAATGTTTTTTTTTTTGGAAACCCAGGTGAATAAGTTCTGGTTTTAGTAACAACTCGGTTTTCGAAAGAGAGTGTTGAAGAACATAAATAACTTTTCAATAACGTTTTCAAGTGCCTCAACAATGTTTTACAAAAAAAAAATTGGCCTCATTTTTTTGCAACCTTAATAAGTAAAAATGAATTATTTTGGTTTAGGAAAATCGGGCTGTTACAGAATGGTATCAGAGCTTATGGTAATCCTTAGTGGCCTTAAGCATGGGCTTACATGCTTTGTTTGTGTGACTCTGTGTGTTTGCTAGTATAAGACTAGGATAATAAGTTTAGGCTCTCATCTTTCTAGGATATGAGACTCTGTTTGTGGTTTAGTGTCTGCTGTATTAATCCAAGGAACCCGCTCATCCTGTAGTTTGAGGAAAGTAGACTAAGTACGAAGTGGATAGATTATAAGATTGAGACCCCATACCCCTTGATGTTTCATTAGTGATTGTTAGACTTAGGTTTGTTAACCTTAGCGTACCTTTTGTACAGGGATAGTTAGTACCTTTGAGAATATAGTGTATTTTACCTGGATTCCCTGTTTGTTGAATTGCTTCAACAAAATAGTTAGTATTGTTAAAACTCGACCCTTTTCTTCATAAGCCTTATTATCCACCCGTAGCCTTACCGATTCTATTTAAAGACTCATTAGTCTCAATTGCGGAATTAGAAGTGCCATAGTTACTCAGATAATTTAGGCTTAAACAATGAAGGAAGGAAAAATGGTTTGAGTTAAGTGAGGATATAAGGTCATAGTAGATTTAATTATAATTTTGATCAAAGTTGGGGAGTCACAAGGGAGGAGGGAGGTGCATGTTACCAAGTTATTAGAGGAAATCCTGAGGAGAGACTGAGGATTAGAATTGCCATACTCCATAATCAGAGGTCTAGATGGTGAAATTGATAGGCTTGATTGATGTTTGGGATGGATCTAAGGAGAGAAGTAAGGATGTTTGAGGGGTAAGTAAACCCAAGTTGTAGTAGAATTCCCTTAAGTTAGAAAAATGATAGACGAAAACATTAGAGTTAGAAAGAGAACGGAAGAAAGGAGTGATTATTGTGAGTTAGTAAGAACCTAAGTTGTAGAAAATAGTGTATATCTGTGGATTTTTAGGTGAAACCCCATACTTTTGGAGATGTGTGAAATATTGTTTGCTTGATTTTCCCTAAGTTCGTATCTATGGTTGGACTATCTGTGACGACGATCGGCTAAGCGAACGACATCTTCTTCAGTTAGTCTGATAGACTTAATCCGATTCGACACGCAATGGATGGTATGAGTGGAACTTCTTCATCTGAAAGCAACAAACGAGAAGCACGGCAAAGTGAATTAGGCCAGCACAAGAGAATACGACTACAAAGCGAAAGGAGAGTGCTCTTATGTGAATCAAAGCGACGTGAGGATTCTGTGCCCTGCTGCCCAACCCACGACGTATTTCTCGGGGACGAGAAATCTTTAAGTTGGGGAGAATGTAACACCCCGCAAATTCCTCGTATTAATTTAAAATACTAAAGATAATTATTTTTGGGAAAGGTGTTTTGAAAGGGGTATTTTCTTAACTGATCCTCCTAATTCACATTTTAAAGTAAAGAGTGATTTTAAAGAAAGGATTTTTATGAGCAAAATGTTAAGAGTTGAGAAATTGAGTTCTTAGAAAAGATTTATGTACTTGACATTTTTATGTTTTAAAGGAAATTGTGACTTTTATGTATGAGTCATTTTATGAGAAAAAGATCTATTTTCTATGTGTGTATATATGTGCTACATGTATGTGTGTATGTTATGTGTACATGGGTGCATATGAATATGCTTAGGATTAAATAGAAATTTAATTAGTGGACAAAATAAAAATGCATGTATGAATGTATATGTGTATGTGTATGCAGCGTGTGTGAGTATGTGCATGTGCATATGTGTGTGTGTGTGTGGCGCATGGATGTGTGTGTGTGTAAGCCTAGAATTTTCTAAGTGTTGGGCAAGGAACCAAATGGACCAATTTCTAACCATGACCACACTAAGTTAGTAGAAAACCCTAACTAGAAACTAATGGGTAATTAAGCCTAAAGGAACCTAGTCCCTTGATTCACTCCTTATTGTCCCCTTAGGATTGATAATCTCCACCCATGCATAGCCAAAATTACCCCTCCCATTTACACCATGGCCGAAACCCACAAGGTCAAAAGAGGAAGAACATGAGTTGATTATATAAGCCACAACCCTTAGTTCCTTTCACCCACTTCCCATTCATTTCTCTCATTCCCATTCACTTTCCAAACACATTTGTTGAGAGAAAATATCAAAGCTCTCAACACATAGAGAAATAGAGAGGGAGGCCGTGAATGAAGAGGGAAGAAGGAGGAGGAAATCAAGCCAAAAACCTAAGCCCTTCCTTGAAGATCCAAGATCCAAAAGCTAGGAGATCAATCTTTTCTTAGGTGGGTGGACCGAATGTGTAACACCCCGATCTGGCAACTTGAAAACTGTAATCATTTTAGACGAAAATTAGGGCCATTTTTTTTTTAAAAGCGAGTAGTGCACAAGATGAGAACACTTCTATTTTTCAAAACCTAGTTGTATATCAAACTCATGTTCTCATGTTGAACCAACTCTTTCAAGTCCCAAACCGGAATGTCACATGACACTACGCTTCGAAACTCGATTTCCAAAACATCAGATACATAAAAGAGCCCATCTGATTTCATGTCAAAGTACCAATACAAAGATTAATTTGTTGGGGTTACATCAGGATACCAATAGGTTGCTAGGAACTCATAGTGGGGATACATACTCAAAAGGGTAATTACCTAGACACCTGATCATGCTTTCTCCTAATCTAGCTTTCCAAGCTTGCGGTACCACTCGTCATCATCCGCAAGTAGATCCTCTGGGGTAATGATCCAACTCCCATCACTATAATATTCCTCTGGGTCATCCTATCAGACCATAGGTCGGGATCTTCCTCCTTGTCCTCATCAGCAACCTCCTCCTCAGAATCATCATGTCCATCCTCTTCTTCTTCTTCCTCAGCTACCTCCTCCCCCTCCTCTAACTCAACTCGGCGACGCGGAATCTCCACGAAGATTAATTTGTAGGCTGACGTAATGCTGTTATTACCTCTCCGGGGAGTGGCTCCTATCTCCCGCAACTGCTGGTACCGTACCATATTGGCAATCTAGGATCCACACAATTTTATACAATACATAATAGATAGGGTAGAGAGAGTGAGCAACCCAAAACGGCAATGTCGACTATGTGGGATTACATCAGGTAAATATTAAGACAAAATAAATATAACAACTTGAAAAATCAAACAACCAATCGAATATAATCAACCACACATATTTATCATCAAAATGTAAATGAAAACACACTTTTAACCATAATTCCAAGACTCTTTAACATCACATTCTCCACCATCAGACTTCCCTTTCCTTTCTCATCCTCAGACTCATCAATGCTTCAAAAGATACTAATATCCAATTCCTCTCATAAATCTCATCAACCACTTGATATTAATATTATCTCTAACGTTATTATTATTATACACATCTTTGGACCATCTTGGTTAATTAAATTTTATCATTTCGATTAGCGTCAATGATGAGGGGGAGACATCATTGAGCTCACACTCGTCTACATCTCCTCGATTCACCACCAAACCTAGTCAAAAGCAAAGAGGAGTACAGGACCTTTACCACGCGGGCACGACAGCTGTCTCAACAAATGGCTCCAAGCCAGGAGGTCTCAGCCTCATTCACATATAATATCAATCAGGCTCACTGTCTCACAGTGGTAAAAAACATTGCCCCATTCCAGTCCCTCTTACTGTTCTCGATTTGCAATCTAGGGGGCGACAGTACTTATTCTAGTTTCGAAAGCAGAACGTGCCACGGCATTGGACCCAGTCCCCACCACGTTAGTGCGCCACTTGTGGAATTGTTCCGCCTAGAAAAGTACTCTAGACTTCTTGATGTATCACCGTCATCGTCCTCCCCTAATGCAATCTCGTCCTAAGTATCCGCAGATACTTATCGTTCCTTCCTCTCCACTACTTCGATTCGACACTCATACCTCACCGTAATTGTTAATGTCTTTTAAAATCTTTTAAAGAGTTTTAATTACGGCTTAGCCCTAATGATCGGCTCATCCTTGGTACATCCCTTCAATGAGACCCGATCGCTAATCGTTCGCATCTAATCCCCCTAAAGCTCATATACTATCACTTACATCATCACAACTTCATTGCATCATCTTTCTCTTTCGCAAAGCACAACAACATTGCTTTTATCAACATAAGCATCACTATTTCAGATCAACTTGTAGCTCAGCACGTCATCATTGTCCTCTTTGCCAATTGTGACTCAACAGCATCACTGGTATCCTTTCTCGCCAATTCGGATTCAGCTGCATCAGCAGTTCCTCTCCTTCTTCAAAATTTACAATCATCATCTACTTTTCTCACAATTCAACCTCATCGTAACTTGTCTCTCTCTCTCTCTTATTTATTCTCATTATTCGAATCCATTATTCTTTTCTTATCACTCTTAGCTTGTGACTTTCATAACTTTATTACTAACGCACAATCAAATAATTTCCAGCAACATCATATAAATATAAAAAATAAACGAATCATAAAAAGAATTAAATAATCCAGTACGAACAATTAAAATCACAACATCATGTTGATAATCCAATCTCAGTCGTCCGGGTGGATAGCTAAACCAATCAAACAATCGCTATCACATACACCACTACGCTAAATGAGATTGGGGTCCAATCTTTGAGATGATTGGATGCCTTAATATGTTACCTAATTACCACGGCGTCTTAAGAGAATTCCCCTCTCTCACCTCGATGACGAACGTCTTAATGCGATCCACGATCTCTCGATCATCTCTCCTCGCCTCATGTCCTCGCATCCTTCGCTCAAACTAAGAAATTTTCTCGTGCATTAGAAACGATTTCGATGCGTTCTTTTAATTTGTTTTGAAAACAATTTCTCTTTTGAAAACTTGTTATCATGGTCTAAGGCTTTCAAAATTCAATTTAAATCTCATGATTAAAACAGTTCTTGGAAAAAAAACGTTTGGAAATAACTTAAAAATAAATTTCCTTTCGTTATTAAAACAAAATTTGAAACATTTATGTTATGAAAATACAATCCTTAAAATACTTTTCAGAATGTAAGGAGTAAAAGATAAAACTCTAGGATCACACGAATTAGTTCATCAAATTTAAAACATTCATCATTCACTCACGACAAAACACTCTTAGGCTAAAGGAGATTAACTACTTGAATTAACACAAACACATATAAGTTCGATCATGCACAGGAAGGTAATTTCAAACTTGATTTCTTAATTATAACAAGAACCGAATTGCATATAATTAATATCTCTTAATTATTAACAAATTCTAAACCTTGAAATCATAATATCAACATCATGAGAACTAATTCAATTAACTTCACTTACTCTTAATCCCTAAACCGAAAAGAATAAAAGAAATTGACACATCATTGCATGGAACATATAATAGCATAATCATAAAATATAATCACTTTCATAAGTCATTTCAAAAAGAAAAATCATTCTAAGCACCCAAACATGTACCAACCGTATTAATCAAGCAAATTTTTTTTTTTTACAAAACACATCAAACCATCAAAGACATAAAACAATGAAATCATCCTATTTCTTTAAGATAAAAACCGTGAGCATCATAGGAAAATGTAATAAGTTCTAATTCATTTTCTCATCTCACTCCAAGAAAACAATTAAGGTCATAAATAATTTCATGCATATAGCTCTATGTTCCTGGATAAGCCCAATCTTAGTCTACATGTAATCTGAATGATGATTAGGCACACTCTCCTATACACTTATCTCAAGACCGAATATTTACATGCATAGGGCAAGAATCTTAGTTCCTTTTTCAATGCACTAAAGACAATTAAAACAACTCATGTTGATCATACATCATCATTTAGTCACACTAATATGCATGAACCATCATGGATTTTCTTAAATTTTTGTTAAAACTCAAACTTATGATAAAAATATGGTTTATAGCTTGATTGTCTAAGAAAATGACATGTATGGGCTTAAAACTACTAAATCTACTTCTAATACATACATGCACCTAAAAATCATGCACTAAAACAAATTTAGCACTCATGGCCGAATGGCCTTCACACCTACATAACATGGTTAGAACAAATCTTTAAACTAAATCACTTTAAGGACTATTATCTTATTTATTTTCTCTAGGCCGTATCATGCATAGAAGAGAAACATAAATTCTTTTACTTGAAGGTTAACATGTAAGGTTCAAAGTGTTAACTTGCTAGACAATAAACATGGGCTAAAACATGCACACATAAAGGTTAATCAAAATCATTACAAGATTACCATGAAAAGCTAAAAATCCTTATTTTTCTTCTCAAATAAACTTAGATCATGAAATAGTTTATCAAGCATTCACATATTCACACATAGATAACGGATTGGGTACAAGAACTCAACATGCAAGACACAAATCCTTTACTTTCTAGCATATCACACTTAGATCATGCATTATATATTCGATCCATCCATAAAAACGTTGTTGATCACGGCTAAGAGGGAAAATCCAACATGCATGGGATTTTAAATTTTAGTTTTCACAAAATCTCAAATAGTTATTTAGATCCATTAGAAATTGTTTGGAATCATCATGATCTTCCTAAAGAGAGCATAACCGAAACACATAGAGTCCATGAGTTTACATACCAATTTAAAAGTCCATAGAAAAATCTAAACTACATTCACACTCATCTCTCAAGCTATGGAAATAAACAGGAAGTGAAAAGAGAAGAAAGAAAAATTACAAAACCAAAAGAAAATTCTAACTCTCATGATTCTATCCTTTGATCTTCGAAGTAACCTACCAAAAGAGTTGATCTCCTACTTCAAGATCGTTGATCTTCAAAGGAAGTTCTAGTCTTGGCCTAAGTCTCCTCCTTCTTCCTTGGTGTTCCTCACGGCCACACTCTCCCTTTTCTTCTCTCTCTATTTCTTCTAAGGGTTGAATAGTCCCTTAGGAAGTATTTTGGTTTGTTGGTGAATGAAATGAAAGAAAGTGAAGAAATGAATTAGGGCTTGGTTGATTTAAGGGCACGAAGTTGCCTTCTTTGCCCTTGGAATGGGTTTCGGCCAAGGGGAACGAAATGCATAGTCTAGGGCTTAGGTCTCATCATGCATAGTCATGTCAAGGCCACTGTTTTCTTCTCATCCAATACACTTGGTAGCTTCTAAGCCTTCCAAGTATCCCTTCCCAATTTGAAAATCACACATACATATGCACACTCTTCACCGTAGCAACACACATACATGCACACACCTCATGAATTTCATTTTTATTTTCCATTCTTTTACTTATAAAATGCATTAAAATCATGAATTCAAGGATCATATGCACACACACACATAGGACCGTAGCATTATTCACACACATACATACACATATATTTATTTTCAAGCAACATTCGCATATTGAATCAAACATATATCATGTTGAGCATAAATTAATTTCATGTCATGGTAATTTATTTAAGTTTCCTATAAGAACATATTTTTATTATAAAGAAAACTTAGGCTATTTCAAAGTAAAACAACTATCTACACATAACACACTTATAATTAAAATATATATATAAATAACCTGTAAAAATCAAGTTTTTCATACAATAAGGAGTTAACAAAAGGCAATTGAAATCTCTTATTTTCAAAAATCATATTTCCTTAAAATTCGTCCTCCCAAGATTTTCAAAAACAAATTTGTAAATAAATTCAGAAAACGCAAGGATCACATTTTCAAAGTTCATGAATCCAAAAATGCAAATTTCTTTCATAAAGAAATCATCTCTTTAGAAAATCCTTTTTAGAAAACAAAATTTCGACGTTTATTTTTAGCGAATTCGTTTATGCACGCACGGGAAAATGCGGGGTGTTACATTCTCCCCAACTTAAGGATTTCTCGTCCCCGAGAAATACTGAGTGAACTTGGACTATGGGCACATAATTCCTCTGAATAATCCCTTTACTCTTGAACTACAACCTTCGTTGCAACACCCACGATCAGGTACTACCCATCTATCGTCCTTTCGGCCATGCCGACGGTTTACTTTTGCAAATAATTTTACAGGGTATTCTGGTTAGTCAACAGACTGGGGTATGAACAACATGGTTCTATGGAAGCAAAAGGTCAAGGAGGGTTAAGATATTCGAGCAATGTCCAAACATAACAGGGTTACACCCTCTAGGATCAAGACTTCACTACTCCTTGAGATAAAATCCTTTCTCGTTCATTCAAGCCTAACCGAAACTATTCCCTAAAATTCTATTTCCCCACTTACTCCCTAACTTAAATAAGTCATATTCCTTCACATCACCTCTTGACTACAACCGAACCCCTGAAACTTTCGTTTTTCACCATACCTCAGCCTGTTTGACACAATTTCCTGCCACTCAACCTAATCTTTTACCGTCTCACACTTCCGCCACTAATCTCCCTTATCCAACTCCTACGGTCATTATCTCATCTCCCTTCTTTCTTTGACTGCCATTACACACTATTTCACTTCCCATTCTTAAACATGTTATCATGCCACTTAGACATCCTAAATCTTCATTCAACTTTTTTTTTCCTATTCACCACTGGTTCTAATCCATCAAAGTTTTTTTTTCCAGCCTAACCTTGGGGTTACTCCTAAGGGTTCTACTCATAAGTTCCACCGCCTCATCGATTCAACCTTACCATATCATCACCTATTCTCCTCTATTTAACCGCTCTCCTTCCATATTTCCAGACACTTAAGACCTCTAGTTCTGAATAATCTCTCAAATTCCTTCTTATCTTACCACCATCTAGGCCAATATTCGGACTTATCCGCCCTCTACTCCTGCTTTCTACTTATTTTAAACAACTCACCGCTTTTTATGACTCTGAAGAGTACTCCTATCTTCTCTAAGATTCAAACTCACTTTATTCACATCAATTGTTCCTTAATTTCCCAGACACTTACAATTCCTATCTTACCATACTCCACCATCCTTTGCCCACTCTTAGAACACCTGTATGTCGGATGCCGGATATCAGAATTCAACATTTTCAATCAAGACTTTTGGAAGAAACAGACATGGGGTCATGATCAAATAGAAAAGTTTAGGCTTATCAACTGATCAAGTTTTCTTGACAAAACAAGGGCTGAGTATTTTTGGAGATTAGGCTAGCTCAAACATCTTGCCAAAGCAACTTGACAAAATTCGGAGTATTCACAAAAGTTCTAGGAAGGAAGAGTTCTAATCACAAGACAAGGTCTCGGGTTGGCGGCTCAAAGGTTACTTCAAAAGGGATTCCCATCAGGAGAAGTTCAATCAAGGAAGTTCAAATCACAACTGTCGTCACAGGATGACATTGAACACTGCTTTCGGTTGCTGTTGTGAACAGAAACTAACACTTTCCAGAACTGCTTTGATGCATACCCAACGTTCCTATGTTTGTCTACTACGTTCCTATTACTAGCGCATACCCAGAGTCTCACGGTAGAGTATGTAGATCCACACGCAATAGTTCTTAAAGCAACCTCGCTTTGATACCACTTCTGTAACACCCCGATCTGGCAACTTGAAAACTGTAATCATTTTAGACGAAAATTAGGGCCATTTTTTTTTAAAAGCGAGTAGTGCACAAGATGAGAACACTTCTATTTTTCAAAACCTAGTTGTATATCAAACTCATGTTCTCATGTTGAACCAACTCTTTCAAGTCCCAAACCGGAATGTCACATGACACTACGCTTCGAAACTCGATTTCCAAAACATCAGATACATAAAAGAGCCCATCTGATTTCATGTCAAAGTACCAATACAAAGATTAATTTGTTGGGGTTACATCAGGATACCATCAGGTTTCTAGGAACTCATAGTGGGGATACATACTCAAAAGGGTAATTACCTAGACACCTGATCATGCTTTCTCCTAATCTAGCTTTCCAAGCTTGCGGTACCACTCGTCATCATCCGCCAGTAGATCCTCTGGGGTAATGATCCAACTCCCATCACTGTAATATTCCTCTGGGTCATCCCTATCAGACCATAGGTCGGGATCTTCCTCCTCGTCCTCATCAGCAACCTCCTCCTCAGAATCATCATGTCCATCCTCTTCTTCTTCTTCCTCAGCTACCTCCTCCTCCTCCTCTAACTCAACTCGGCGACGCGGAATCTCCACGAAGATTAATTTGTAGGCTGACGTAATGCTATTATTACCTCTCCGGGGAGTGGCTCCTATCTCCCGCAACTGCTGGTACCGTACCATATTGGCCATCTAGGATCCACGCAATTTTATACAATACATAATAGATAGGGTAGAGAGAGTGAGCAACCCAAAACGGCAATGTCGACTATGTGGGATTACATCAGGTAAATATTAAGACAAAATAAATATAACAACTTAGAATCAAACAACCAATCGAATATAATCAACCACACATATTTATCATCAAAATGTAAATGAAAACACACTTTTAACCATAATTCCAAGACTCTTTAACATCACATTCTCCACCATCAGACTTCCCTTTCCTTTCTCATCCTCAGACTCATCAATGCTTCAAAAGATACTAATATCCAATTCCTCTCATAAATCTCATCAACCACTTGATATTAATATTATTTCTAACGTTATTATTATTATACACATCTTTGGAGCATCTTGGTTAATTAAATTTTATCATTTCGATTAGCGTCAATGATGAGGGGGAGACATCATTGAGCTCACACTCGTCTACATCTCCTCGGTTCACCACCCAACCTAGTCGAAAGCAAACAGGAGTACAGGACCTTTACCACGCGGGCACGACAGCTGTCTCAACAAATGGCTCCAAGCCAGGAGGTCTCAGCCTCATTCACATATAATATCAATCAGGCTCACTGTCTCACAGTGGCAAAACACATTGCCCCGTTCCAGTCCCTCTCACTGTTCTCGATTTGCAATCTAGGGGGCGACAGTACTTATTCTAGTTTCGAAAGCAGAATGTGCCACGGCATTGGACCCAGTCCCCACCACGTTAGTGCGCCACTTATGGAATTGTTCCGCCTAGAAAAGTACTCTAGACTTCTTGACGTATCACCGTCATCGTCCTCCCCTAATGCAATCTCGTCCTAAGTATCCGTAGATACTTATCGTTCCTTCCTCTCCACTACTTCGATTCGACACTCATACCTCACCGCAATTGTTAATGTCTTTTAAAATCTTTTAAAGAGTTTTAATTACGGCTTAGCCCTAATGATCGGCTCATCCTTGGTACATCCCTTCAATGAGACCCGATCGCTAATCGTTCGCATCTAATCCCCCTAAAGCTCATATACTATCACGTGCATCATCACAACTTCATTGCATCATCTTTCTCTTTCTCAAAGCACAGCAACATTGCTTTTATCAACATAAGCATCACTATTTCAGATCAACTTGTAGCTCAGCACGTCATCATTGTCCTCTTTGCCAATTGTGACTCAACAGCATCACTGGTATCCTTTCTCGCCAATTCGGATTCAGCTGCATCAGCAGTTCCTCTCCTTCTTCCAAATTTACAATCATCATCTACTTTTCTCACAATTCATCCTCATCGTAACTTGTCTCTCTCTCTCTCTTATTTATTCTCATTATTCGAATCCATTATTCTTTTCTTATCACTCTTAGCTTGTGACTTTCATAACTTTATTACTAACGCACAATCAAATAATTTCCAGCAACATCATATAAATATAACAAAGAAACGAATCATAAAAAGAATTAAATAATCCAGTACGAACAATTAAAATCACAACATCATGTTGATAATCCAATCTCAGTCGTCCGGGTGGATAGCTAAACCAATCAAACAATCGATATCACATACACCACTACGCTAAATGAGATTGGGGTCCAATCTTTGAGATGATTGGACGCCTTAATATGTTACCTAATTACCACGACGTCTTAAGGGAATACCCCTCTCTCACGTCGATGACGAACGTCTTAATGCGATCCACGATCTCTCGATCATCTCTCCTCGCCTCATGTCCTCGCATCCTTCGCTCAAACTAAGACATTTTCTCATGCATTAGAAACGATTTCGATGCGTTCTTTTAATTTATTTTGAAAACAATTTCTCTTTCGAAAACTTGTTATCATGGTCTAAGGCTTTCAAAATTCAATTTAAATCTCATGATTAAAACAGTTCTTGGAAAAAAAAAACGTTTGGAAATAACTTAAAAATAAATTTCCTTTCGTTATTAAAACAAAATTTGAAACATTTATGTTATGAAAATACAATCCTTAAAATTTAAAACATTCATCATTCACTCACGACAAAACACTCTTAGGCTAAAGGAGATTAACTACTTGAATTAACACAAACACATATAAGTTCGATCATGCACAGGAAGGTAATTTCAAACTTGATTTCTTAATTATAACAAGAACCGAATTGCATATAATTAATATCTCTTAATTATTAACAAATTCTAAACCTTGAAATCATAATATCAACATCATGAGAACTAATTCAATTAACTTCACTTACTCTTAATCCCTAAACCGAAAAGAATAAAAGAAATTGACACATCGTTGCATGGAACATATAATAGCATAATCATAAAATATAATCACTTTCATAAGTCATTTTAAAAAGAAAAATCATTCTAAGCACCCAAACATGTACCAACCGTATTATTCAAGCAAAATTTTTTTTTTACAAAACACATCAAACCATCAAAGACATAAAACAATGAAATAATCCTATTTCTTTAAGACTAAAACCGTGAGCATCATAGGAAAATGTAATAAGTTCTAATTCATTTTCTCATCTCACTCCAAGAAAACAATTAAGGTCATAAATAATTTCATGCATATAGCTCTATGTTCCTGGATAAGGCCAATCTTAGTCTACATTAATCTGAATGATGATTAGGCACACTCTCCTATACACTTATCTCAAGACCGAATATTTACATGCATAGGGCAAGAATCTTAGTTCCTTTTTCAATGCACTAAAGACAATTAAAACAACTCATGTTGATCAGACATCATCATTTAGTCACCCTAATATGCATGAACCATCATGGATTTTCTTAAATTTTTGTTAAAACTCAAACTTATGATAAAAATATGGTTTATAGCTTGATTGTCTAAGAAAATGACATGTATGGGCTTAAAACTACTAAATCTACTTCTAATACATACATGCACCTAAAAATCATGCACTAAAACAAATTTAGCACTCATGGCCGAATGGCCTTCACACCAACATAACATGGTTAGAACAAATCTTTAAACTAAATCACTTTAAGGACTATTATCTTATTTATTTTCTCTAGGCCGTATCATGCATAGAAGAGAAACATAAATTCTTTTACTTGAAGATTAACATGTAAGGTTCAAAGTGTTAACTTGCAAGACAATAAACATGGGCTAAAACATGCACACATAAAGGTTAATCCAAATCATTACAAGATTACCATGAAAAGCTAAAAATCCTTATTTTTCTTCTCAAATAAACTTAGATCATGAAATAGTTTATCAAGCATTCACATATTCACACATAGACAACGGATTGGGTACAAGAACTCAACATGCAAGACACAAATCCTTTACTTTCTAGCATATCACACTTAGATCATGCATTATATATTCGATCCATCCATAAAAACGTTGTTGATCACGGCTAAGAGGGAAAATCCAACATGCATGGGATTTTAAATTTTAGTTTTCACAAAATCTCAAACAGTTATTTAGATCCATTAGAAATTGTTTGGAATCATCATGATCTTCCTAAAGAGAGCATAACCGAAACACATAGAGTCCATGAGTTTACATACCAATTTAAAAGTCCATAGAAAAATCTAAACTACATTCACACTCATCTCTCAAGCTATGGAAATAAACAGGAAGTGAAAAGAGAAGAAAGAAAAATTACAAAACCAAAAGAAAATTCTAACTCTCATGATTCTATCCTTTGATCTTCGAAGTAACCTACCAAAAGAGTTGATCTCCTACTTCAAGATCCTTGATCTTCAAAGGAAGTTCTAGTCTTGGCCTAAGTCTCCTCCTTCTTCCTTGGTGTTCCTCACGGCCACACTCTCCCTTTTCTTCTCTCTCTATTTCTTCTAAGGGTTGGATATGAGGAAACCGCAATTGGTGGTTGAAACAACTAAGGAACCCTAGGAGAACACCTAGAAGGGGGGGTTGAATAGGTGTTTAAGAAACCTTGAAAGATTTTCGATAGAAACAAATCGAAACAATTAAAATGAATAATTTTTGCAAATTTGTCAGCACTTAATCGATTAATCTGAATTCTAATCGATTAAGATCAGAAAACTCAAATTCACTTAATCGATTATGAATATGCTTAATCGATTAAATCTATCAGAAACTGAAAAATCACTTTTCAATCGCATACGAAAATCAATCAATCAACACGTAAGATCAGAGATTCAGCGAAAAAGATTAACACCTATATTCTTACTGATTACCTAGGTTATGAAAATGATTTTCCCCAAGTTAATTTGAACAATAAAGATTCAACTCAATCAATTATGAAAATCACTTTTTTCTAGGTTTTCAAGAAAGAACACAATGAATTGACTTGAATGTAAAGAGTAAGGGTTTAGAGATACGACACAGTGATTTATCCTGGTTCACTTTCATCCACTTGAAAGCTACATCCAGTCCCCTCTTCAACCAAGAGAGATTCTTCACTATGAGGAATTAGAGTTCTCAAATTACAAGTAAATGCCTCTCAAGACTCCCTTCTTGATAGCCTACAAGAGATACTCCACACCCTTGCCTTGTAATCCTATTGATCTTCTCTCTAATCTAACCTCTACCCCTTGTTGATAATTCACACAACAAGTCTTCACTTGCTTGATGATAATCCACACACCAAGGCTTCACTTTGCTTGATTCACAACCAAGACTTCTTCTTCTTCAATGAGAAATTTGCTTGATGATAATCGACACACCAAGTCTTCTTGTTTGTTGTAAATGGCTTGCCTCTTGCAAAGATTACAACACAATAGAAAACACAATGACACTCCTATGAATCTCTTCCAATAGCTATGACAAATCAACATAAGAGATTCAAAGGTTCTTGATCAAAGAATATGAAAATAGAAAAGCTTTGATCTTGAAATTGAGAGAGAATAGAGTGGCTTGACTTCTTGTAAAACTTGTATGAAAATGATTCTAGATAATCACAATAATTGAGAAAAGGTTTATGTAGAATCTCCAAAAGTTATGAGACTTGAAAACTGATTTTGAGAAGTGAAAAACGTATTTTAAAAAAACCAGTTCTACAGTGTTTAATCGATTAGATCTCCACTTAATCGATTAGTAATCGATTAGTCTGAACTTTAATCGATTAATCCCTGTACAAACTTGTTAGAAACTTGTTTTCTCAAAACTAAACCTTTCCTTTCAAACCTTTAAGCCACCTATTGATTTTAGGTAAAGTGAAAACTCAAATTATGATTTAATCATGACTATGATAGAGATTCACTACCCTCTATAGAACTCTACCCAAACTCATCAAATAAAAGACTAAGTCTAGAGAGGCAAAAGATATTACATTAATAAAACACAAACTAGATCTTCATAAGTCTTCATGAGTTGGCTCTCTCTTCTTCACTTGATGTTTTTTGTTGCTTGTTGAGCTTGAAACTTAATCAACACCTTAGTAGCTTGTTCAAAACCTTTTGTCATTATCAAAACATTCTCAATAGAACTTACAATCTCCCCCTTTTTGAAAATGACAAACATGTTTTGAAGTTGTTTGAAGTTGTTGATGCTTTAAAAATTTGATCACTTGGTGAGACTCTTGCTCCCCCTTAATCAATGCAATTTACATTTGAAATCCACTTGATAGAAGCTTGATTCTCCCCCTATCTTCAACAGCTTTGCTCAACCTACATAAAAAAACAACAAAAACAACCTTTCTCCAAAACATACCATTTCTCCCCCTTTGGCATTATCAAAAAGTAATATATACCAATTGAAATATAAAATGCTTAGCCAAAATAAGAGAAATTAACATTCATTCCTTTTCAACATTGATATCAATTGAAAGATAAGAACCAAAATAATCAATGATACCAATTGAAAAGCTAATTGTCACTAATTGACAAAAAATATCACAAAAGCATGATAATCATCTAATGATCACTCAATGATACCAATTGAACTTTAGAAAAGTAATATCAATTGAGAACAATTCAATTATACCAATTGAGAAGACTATAATTGATACCAAATAAAAATATTCAACAATATCACTTGTACCAAATTTTACCACTTTGTAGGTCATTCACTTGAGATGCAAATGTAATACCAATTGAAGATGCAAATGTATGAATAACACTTGTAAGTCCTTTGCTCTTCAATCATACCTACAAAAACAATCATGCTTTGCTTTTTGGTATCCAAATGGTTTTGGATCCATTTTTGTTAGTGTAGGGACTTTCACCCTTTTCATCCAAACAAACTTTCCTTTAGGTATACCATGCACTTTAATATAACACACATTTGAAGTATGTCCATGAGTACCACAATAGAAACATGTTGGTGCATTTGAGAAATCAACTTTAGAAAAATCAACAACATTTCTATGAGAATTACTCTTAGCATTAGTATAATCCAAACCAAACTTGTTTGAATTTTCTCTTTGAAAATTTAACAATGTGCGCAATCTAATATCACCATTTGTGAAACTTGCAAGCTTATTTTTCAAAATAGCATTTTCATCTTTAAGCAACTTGCAATTCTCACAATCAACCTCAATATTCAATCTACTAGCACAATCACAAGAATAACTAGCATATATAAGATCAAGAGTTTCATTTTCAAGATTAAGCTCATCAACTTGTTTTTGAAGTTCTAAAATCTCTTTTTGATGTTTCAAAATGAGCTTCTTTCTTTCAATGTTTTTCAAAGCTAGTTTTTCATGTTGTTCATGCATTTCTTCATAAGCATTATATAAGAATTCATATTTAGAAGAAATTTCGGATTTAGTATGACTTACATTGCTATCCTCGCTTTGTTCACTTGATTCATCATTTGAACTTTCCTCTTCATTGACTTGAACTAGCAAGTTGAGATTAGCAACTTCTTCATCATCTGAAGAACTATTTGATGTGCTTTTATTCTCTTCTACATCACTATCCCAAACTATATATGCCCTTTTGTGTTTTGAATTTTTCTTGTCTTTCTCCTTCTTCTTGAGATACCTAGAGCATGAGTACTTGAGATGACCGGGTTTTCCACATTCATGGCAAACTACACCTTCTTTTGATGTCTTGGTCTTATATTGTGGGGAATCCTTCTCTTTACCTTTGTCTTTGTTCAACCTTCCTTTTCTCCTTAGAAATTTGTCAAACTTCCTTAGTAAAAGTTTCATTTCTTTTTCATCAACATCTGAATCGGAATCTTCACTATCATCATCATCAGAACTCTCTTTCTTTTTATATGATCTATTGACTTTAAGAGCAAGTCCCTTTCTTCCATTGTTCTTATCCGACTCTTCATTCATGTTTAAACGTCCAAGCTCTATTTCATGTTCTTGAAGCTTTCCGAAAAGTGTTGCTAGATCCATAGCATCCAAATTCTTAGATTCAACAATAGCCGTTACTTTTGGTTGCCAATTCCTGTCTAAACATCTCAACACTTTGTTAGAAAGTTCACCTTGTAAGAAAGTCTTACCAAGAGCAAGTAAATGATTAATAATATGAGTAAAACGCTTTTGCATATCATTAATAGATTCATTTGGAAGCATTTGAAACAATTCATAATCACGCATTAAAGCATTCAATCTAGCTCTCCTAACCTCACTAGTTCCTTCATGAGTCACTTGTAAAGTGTCCCACATTTCCTTAGCACTAGCACATTGAGAAACTCTAAAGAACTCATCATAAGATAAAGCGGAGGTAATGATATTGTTTGCTTTATAATCATATTGAACTTTCTTTCTATCATCATCCTTCCACTTATCCTCGGGAATTAAATGTACTACGCCTTCAACTAAACTAGAGGGGATATGAGGACCTTTTTCAACTACTTTCCAAATTTCACTATCTATGGCTTGGATAAAGATTTTCATTCTAACTTTCCAATAAGCGTATCCCTCACCATTAAAGAGTGGAGGACGAATTATCGAGGAGCCTTCACCACCAAAGGGATTCATGGAACCCATTGCGATTTTCTTAAAGGATCTTTACGAAAAAGCTCTTATGCTCGTGTCTTTCGACCGAGCTCTGATACCAATTGAGGAAACCGCAATTGGTGGTTGAAACAACTAAGGAACCCTAGGAGAACACCTAGAAGGGGGGTTGAATAGGTGTTTAAGAAACCTTGAAAGATTTTTGATAGAAACAAATCGAAACAATTAAAATGAATAATTTTTGCAAATTTGTCAGCACTTAATCGATTAATCTGAATTGTAATCGATTAAGATCAGAAAACTAAAATTCACTTAATCGATTATGAATATGCTTAATCGATTAAATCTATCAGAAACTGAAAAATCACTTTTCAATCGTATACGAAAATCAATCAATCAACACGTAAGATCAGAGATTCAGCGAAAAAGATTAACACCTATATTCTTACTGATTACCTAGGTTATGAAAATGATTTTCCCCAAGTTAATTTTAACAATAAAGATTCAATTCAATCAATTATGAAAATCACTTTTTTCTAGGTTTTCAAGCAAGAACACAATGAATTGACTTGAATGTAAAGAGTAAGGGTTTAGAGATACGACATAGTGATTTATCCTGGTTCACTTTCATCCACTTGAAAGCTACATCCAGTCCCCTCTTCAACCAAGAGAGATTCTTCACTATGAGGAATTAGAGTTCTCAAATTACAAGTAAATGCCTCTCAAGACTCCCTTCTTGATAGCCTACAAGAGATACTCCACACCCTTGCCTTGTAATCCTATTGATCTTCTCTCTAATCTAACCTCTACCCCTTGTTGATAATCCACACAACAAGTCTTCACTTGCTTGATGATAATCCACACACCAAGGCTTCACTTTGCTTGATTCACAACCAAGACTTCTTCTTCTTCAATGAGAAATTTGCTTGATGATAATCGACACACCAAGTCTTCTTGTTTGTTGTAAATGGCTTGCCTCTTGCAAAGATTACAACACAATAGAAAACACAATGACACTCCTATGAATCTCTTCCAATAGCTATGACAAATCAACATAAGAGATTCAAAGGTTCTTGATCAAAGAATATGAAAATAGAAAAGCTTTGATCTTGAAATTGAGAGAGAATAGAGTGGCTTGACTTCTTGTAAAACTTGTATGAAAATGATTCTAGATAATCACAATAATTGAGAAAAGGTATATGTAGAATCTCCAAAAGTTATGAGACTTGAAAACTGATTTTGAGAAGTGAAAAACGTATTTTAAAAAAACCAGTTCTACAGTGTTTAATCGATTAGATCTCCACTTAATCAATTAGTAATCGATTAGTCTGAACTTTAATCGATTAATCCCTGTACAAACTTGTTAGAAACTTGTTTTCTCAAAACTAAACATTTCCTTTCAAACCTTTAAGCCACCTATTGATTTTAGGTAAAGTGAAAACTCAAATTATGATTTAATCATGACTATGATAGAGATTCACTACCCTCTATAGAACTCTACCCAAACTCATCAAATAAAAGACTAAGTCTAGAGAGGTAAAAGATATTACATTAATAAAACACAAACTAGATCTTCATAAGTCTTCATGAGTTGGCTCTCTCTTCTTCACTTGATGTTTGTTGTTGCTTGTTGAGCTTGAAACTTAATAACACCTTAGTAGCTTGTTCAAAACCTTTTGTCATTATCAAAACATTCTCAATAGAACATACAGGATAGTCCCTTAGGAAGTGTTTTGGTTTGTTGGTGAATGAAATGAAAGAAAGTGAAGAAATGAATTAGGGCTTGGTTGATTTAAGGGCACGAAGTTGCCTTCTTTGCCCTTGGAATGGGTTTCGTCCAAGGGGAACGAAATGCATAGTCTAGGGCTTAGGTCTCATCATGCATAGTCATGTCAAGGCCACTATTTTCTTCTCATCCAATACACTTGGTAGCTTCTAAGCCTTCCAAGTATCCTTTCCCAATTTGAAAATCACACATACATACACACACTCTTCACCGTAGCAACACACATACATGCACACACCTCATGAATTTCATTTTTATTTTCCATTCTTTTACTTATAAAATGCATTAAAATCATGAATTCAAGGATCATATGCACACACACACATGACCGTAGCATTATTCACACACATACATACACATATATTTATTTTCAAGCAACATTCGCATATTGAATCAAACATATATCATGTTGAGCATAAATTAATTTCATGTCATGGTAATTTATTTAAGTTTCCTATAAGAACATATTTTTATTATAAAGAAAACTTAGGCTATTTCAAAGTAAAACAATTATCTACACATAACACACTTATAATTAAAATATATATATAAATAACATTTAAAAATCAAGTTTTTCATACAATAAGGAGTTCCCAAAAGGCAATTGAAATCTCTTATTTTCAAAAATCATATTTCCTTAAAATTCGTCCTCCCAAGATTTTCAAAAACAAATTTGTAAATAAATTCAGAAAACGCAAGGATCACATTTTCAAAGTTCATGAATCCAAAAATGCAAATTTATTTCATAAAGAAATCATCTCTTTAGAAAATCCTTTTTAGAAAACAAAATTTCGACGTTTATTTTTAGCGAATTCGTTTATGCACGCACGGGAAAATGCGGGGTGTTACAGAATGAGCAAGAAGAAGTTGTAATAGTATAAATCTCTTTTGATTTTGTAACCATTCTTTCTTTTCTTCCTGTGCATGTCTTATTTATGTTGGATCATGAACTTTCTCAAAGAAACTTGTAAATCTCTAACTAATAGACTCATAACTCGTTTAAGGTTTTCATGAAAGATCTTAATGTTTTTCAAACTAAATCCTAAAGATCTAAAGGTTTGTTAAGATTTTTGTAAAGCTTTAAAGTAGATCTCTTTGCATGTTAATTTTCTTTCTTGAAATCGTGATTTAAAGATGTGTTTGAGAGTTCATTTGATAAAATAAATGTGAGATCTAAATTTGGTTGGTAATAAAGTTAAGATCTTTTATGCTGCATGTTGATTTGATGATGATCTTGGTGAATTGAGTACATGCATGTCTTATTTATGCCTTGACCTTGAATTTTTAAGAGTGAATGAACTTATAACACACTAGATCCTAAACTAGGCAATTCGGCCATGAGTAGAAAATTAGATCTTGATGCTTTTTAATTTGATCTAAGTCATTGCATGTTAGCTTTATGTCTTTATAAGTTGATTTGAGTTGTTGAAATGCTTTGGTTTGATTTTATGTTAATGAAGTTTTGATTTTTACCTTGATCTTTGAAATATGTCTTAATCCTTGCTTTAATCTTTAAAAAGTTTTGTTTTAAAGCCTTGCATGTAACCTTTGAGTAAAAAGCCTTAACTTTTCTTCAATGCATGTCACGGTTTTGATTCTTTTTCAACCCAAAATGATTTTTATCTTGATTTGTGCCATTATGATTGATTTCATGACTTGATTTATAAGACTTAGGTGCACACATGTGGTTTTGGATAAAAAGATTTTATTTTCTTGATAATCAATACGGTTTTACAAGGAAATAAAGGAAACATGTTTTTGGAAAAATAATTTTTTTTAACTTGATTCATGTTTTGTGATCTTGCATGTTGATTTCTTTTTTCAAAGACTCTTAAGAAAGGCATAATTAAAATTGAAAACTTGATTTAAGGAAATGACATTTTTAGAGTTGTGTGTGTGAAAAAGGTGTATGGTTTGATTTATGATTTTTGATGTTGCATGTTGAAAAAGTGAACTAAAAACCTTGTTTTTGACAAAATTAGATTCGACCTATACATGATTAGTAGACTAGGATTCTTTTTCGCATGAATTGACTTAATAAGTGATGAGTGTGTTTTGAGAAATTAGGCTAAAATAAATTGTTTGAAATTGTGTTGTGAATATTTAAATTATATTCGGTTTTTGGATTAAGAATAAAGGGAATAAATGAACGAATTGATTTGAGAGGAAATTTTTGTGTTTAATTGGATGTGTGTGTGTAATCGGTTCAGAGTAAAAGAAAGTGGGATTTAAGTGCTTAAATCAAACCAAGTTGATTTATGTGATTCGAATTGTGAAGTTTGACTTGCTTTCTTTGATGTCATTCGGTTATATAGTTTAGATAGGTTTAGAAAGTTTAATTGCATGAAATAAAATGTACATGGTGATTTTTGAAAAGGATTTAAGTTGTTAAAGTAAGAAAAATGAATATGAATATGTTTGGTCTCAATCTTGGCTCAATTTGGTGTATGAATGCATGCATGCCTAAGTGTTTTTGTGTGTGACAATGAATTGTTTGTGAGTTGTATGATTACTTTGATATTGACTAAGTTGATTATATGCCTATAATTAACTAATGAAGTGTTGCTTGTTGTTGTGTGTTAAGTCGATGCTTGGAAGATGATTGAATATGTGATTGATTTTGAAATTTATTGATTTTAAAATAATTTGGTTTGATTTATTTGAAATTTTAAATTGTGTTTATGGCTCCCCAAAGTTGTTTTGATAGAAACTTGAGTTTTAAAGTGTTAATTTTGAATAAAAGAGTCATTTAAAAACAAAGAGTGTTTTTACGATGTTTTCGGAGTTTTATCAAAGTGATTTTTGTAAAATGATTCTTTGCTGTCCAGAATTAATTATAATTGTTTCTTAACTTTGAAAATGTTTTCAAATGATTTAAAGTGAAATTTTCAAGGGATATTGGATTTAAGAAAAACCCGGATAAAAAACGGTACATTGTTTTCGTTGTTTTCGAAGTTGATTTAGGTGCTGTCCAAAACAGATCAGCAACTAAAATAGATGATTTAAATTACTTTACTAAATGTTTTCAAAATGGTTTTTGAAAGTACTTAAGGTATTATAAATATCAGAGTTGTTTGAAAGGAAACGGTTATGTTATAAGTTTTCCGACGAGGAACGGGAGGTGTTTAAGTTACGAAAAAGATTTTCTTAATACAAATTAATGACGTAAGCGTATTTTATTTAGTACGAGGAATCTTAAGGACGAGGCTAAAGTGTCAGGTGGGATAAAAGAAAGAAGGGATAAAACAAAGGTTAACTCGCAAAAATATTTAAAAAAACAAGTTTCCCTCAAAAACCATGAATGAGCAATGAATACAATAAAGACTCACACTCACATCAGGAACATTTTATTCTTCCTTTCTTTTTCAATTTTTTCTTCTATTCTATTCTTCTATTCTCTTCCTTTCACATTCATTTATTTTTATTTTTTTTAATTCTTTTCACACGGAAGAGAAATAGAACTCATACACTTTTCACCAATTACTTTCACTTTTCATATTCATTCTATATCAATTGCTCATCCAAAATTTCCAAGGTACTATCAAAGAATATTTCAATAAATGCAGGGTACCAAAGAAAAATCATATATCATTATAAGGCTCAAAATGGACAACTAAGGGAATATTTTCAATGCAAATCATCTGAAGGCCACAAAAACACAACCTAGGTGCCTTAATCATCTTAATGCATGCAATCAATTATCAATTTTGAAATGGTCACAGGTCAAGTTCTAGAAGACAATATCAAAGTGAGCACACTCATTAAAAAAAATAGGGGTCTCAATATCAGAATATTTCAATAAAATTCATACCCCTCAATATAAGGCTCAAAAACTCACAGGGCTAAAGTCAGTTCACTAATCACAAGTTCCGAAAGCATTTGTCGAAATAACCCAGTCACCGTAATCATATACAGCTCAATCAAATAGAGTCGAATACCAATGAGTCTAAGTCCTAAACTAAGTATGTACATGCATTCCTAAGGTTAGAAAAATTAATTACTTTTGCTAAGGACACAAACCAATACCAATATGGGAGAAAAATTCAGATCTGAAAAATTTTAATTTTTATTTTGTATATACTCACCCAAACTTAGATGTTGGCTTGTCCTCAAGCAAACTAATCTACCCTAAAACTACAAAATAAAAATTAAAAACTAAAACTACCTAAGAAAGCTGGACAATATTTTTGGGGAGGTACAGGTCATGGGGTGCAATATTGAAAAAATTGGGGCTAATGGGGTCCAAATCCTACAAAAACAAATCTAATCCTAAAATAAATCAATCCCTAAAAAATAGAAAATAAAAAAAACGAAAATAAAAAAAAATCTATTCTTAAAATAATCCTAAGATAAATCTAATCCTAAAAAGATAAAACAAATTCCTAAAAGATATAAAACTAATCTAATCCTAAAAGATAAAACAAACTCCTAAAAAGATAAAAAAACTAATTTGTTCCTAAAAGATAAGATAAACAAAATATCTATTATTAAAAATAAAAAAATTACTAGAGATAAAAAAAAATCTAATCCTAAGAGATAAGATGCCAGAATTTGACCCCAAAATTGAACTTTTGCACCCCAAGTAGGAGTGAAATTCCCCAAACAGGGCTTTCATAGCCCAGGCGCGCCACTGCGTGCGCCTGGAGCGCACGAGGTCTGTTCCTCATTTTTTTTCTTCACAAAAACTACCTAAGAATTGAAACCTACACTACTGCTTATGTACAAAACAAATCCACCAGGATCCCAAATTCTATGGGTCAAATCCCATGTGATGCAACAATAGTGAGTTATGCCCACATCCCATGGGGATTCAGCAAAATTTTCTTTTCTTCCATCATCCATCATGAAGTTGTTAACTTCATTAGTCAAGAAGATTACTTTCTCATGCTTCCTATTGCTTAATAATTATTCAGATTGTTCTAGATATTTTTCATAAAAGTACTTAGGCTGAATATAATAGAAAATTTTTGAATCACCCAAGCATGAACTAGATTTAATAAAATTCTTTATAGCAACAAATTCCTCATGCAAGGGTGGTTCAATTTTTTCTACAATTTTTAAACCTTCGATTTTTATTTTTTGATCCTCTTCCTCAAACCTATCATGCACAATTTCTTTTTCAGATTTTTGCTCCTCCAAAAGGATTTGATCATTGGTCACATCCATCACCACAACTTCCTCCTCTTTTTTAGGAGAGTCAAAAATTGTTGATAATGCTTGTAACTCCTCAGATAAATGTTTTGGAATTTGCTCAAGTGCTATTTCTATGTTCTCAAAACTTTTTCTGTTTTCTTTTTCTATAAAATTAATTTTTTGAACATTACTACTAATTTTTTGAGCTAATTTATCATGGTTAATTTCCCATGACTCTTTCTCCACAGGGGGAGGAATTGGCTCAACACGAGGGGATCTAAAATTATTTTTGCAATATTTAACAAAATCCTCAGTGGCTTGAGCCAATTTCTCTAGAGCTATTTCCCATTTGGCCTTCCTAGGAGTTATATTTTGTGCAACATAGTATGGAGGATAAGGATAAGGAATAAATCTATCACAATCTGAATCACTATTACAACTATAATTATACATGAGAAAGTACAAATTACACAAATAATTACAAAAAGTACCGAAAATAAATTAGAATCGAATTTCAATCCCCGGCAACGACGCCAAAAACTTGTTGATTTACCAGCAAGTGGACTGGGTCAACGAGTAATATAGTCTGGAAGACCGAATATTGTCCCATAGGGATTACAAATTGTTTCTAATAACTTTTTACCAATTCGTAATTATTAAGGCAACTTGTTGTTGAATTTTAGAAGGAGAAGAAGAATAATAATAAAATAAAATAAGAAGATTGAGGAGATAAGATGTATAGAAAACAATAGAAAAAGGTTAGGAACTTGGTTTCATTGTATGATTCACTTATTTTAACTATGATTTATATTTTCCTTTAATTATCCTTCAATTCATGGACTATTCCTCTCAAATAGCAATAGTTAGACGTCTCTAACATTACCCTTATTTTCTATATATTTAATCCTTGATCCCTCAACAAATTACAATATAAGAAAATATCTATTCAGCACAAGGGAATTAAAAAGCCATATAATCATCCAATTATATCCCTATATTTTGGACTGATTATACCATTAATTGCATGGCCTATTCAAAATCCCAACTCCCGTTGCAAATTAAGAAATCCAAAACATAAATTGCGCGGGTTTATGTAATAAAAACTCAATTAATGCATGAATTAAAAACAACAAAATACTAAATCATAAATTAAAATAAGTTACATCATACAATTTACACCATGTTCCTAACAAGAGGTTTTAGTTACACATATAGAAATAAAGAAAACAGAAGCAAAGAGAAAACCTCATATCATAGATAATACAGGTTAACTCTCCAAGAGACCTTCAATCCTTGTGCCTTGCCTCCTTGCTCTCAATAGATGTTACTAACCTCTCTCTCTAATCCTAATTGAATTCTATGATCTTAAAACCTACTGAAAACTATTTACAAATCCTCTATTTAAAGAGTAAAACAAATCCTAAAATAAATTTTAATTAAATCTAATAGATAAGGTCCATGTTTATCTGATCAAGTCTAAGATATGAAGCCAAATTAGACTTCTCTTCTTCTACTTTGTTTAGAATCTGGTCAAATTGGGCCTCCAACATGCACGCGCGCTCCAGGCGCACGCGACCTCGCGCCCCAGGCGCGCAAACTCTGATAATTGTTCTTTTCTTCACAGACGCGCCTCAGGTGCACCCGTCCCCGCGCCTCACGCGCGCGGGACCTACTCCGACTCCGTTTTGCTCCGTTCTTTTTCCATTTGCAAGATCTTTTCGTCCTCTTTTCAGGTCCATAAATATTTTATCCATTTAAGCTCTAAAAAGTACCTGAAACACTAACAAACGGATCAAAATGCTCAAAGGACCCTAAACTACTAAAAATAATTAAAATCTAATAAAAAGTCCTAAATTTGCTAGAGAAACTAGCCAAATACATAGTATAAGGGAGTCAAATCAATGCTCAAATCTATATATATTGGACACAAATCAATGGCGACACGGCGCCATTGAAGTGTTGAGAAGGGAGTATTCGTGTCATCGGAAGGAAATCGTTGGTGGTGACTCACCAAACGCACTAACTCGTGCAACTCTGACCAGAACACTCGAGTCTTTTCAGAAACACTCGAGTATTTTGACCAGTTTTTGAAAAATAATAATTTTATTTACTTTCCCTCCTAAACCTTTCCTATAATTACTTCTAGGTCCCAACTCAGGGACTAATATGCAAAATGTTTATTTTATGCATAAATATACTTACAAAATAAATTTACACATCCACCAGCAACATAATTTCAGATTTTAATCAAAGATTAAAGATAGAAATAATTAATTATAATAAAATTTATAATTAATTTTCCATTAATCGAAGATTAAAATTTTGGGGTTTACACAAACCACTAAAACTCTTAAGGAAACATTTCGACAAAAAAAGGGCCCACAAAACGTCCCCCTTACAAATCAATATTTGAGAAGCTTTCTTTATTAATTTTTAATTTGTAATCTTTATTATGTCATCCCTTATGTGAATATAAGTATTTCTAGATTTTTTCCATAATTTAAATTTTATTACAAAATTTATTGAAAATTAATTATGTTTTTTTAAAATTTTATCGATATTTATTACGGTTCATGAACATAGAACTTGTCCACTCATCATGGATTACAATAGCTTTAGCTAGATTAAGAAGTATTCACTGTCTAAGAAACAACATTAAACTCATCATTATTATTAGAAAATCCAAACCTTTTCCTTTATGAAAAGTTGCGTTGGTTAGTATTTGGAAACCATCATCAAAGCCATGAAAGCTGGACTTCGATCTCTCCCTCTCACGTTTTTCACAGGAATCAAAATACACAAATAAAAAACCACTAAAGCCCTTAAGGAAACATTTCCACCAAAAAAAGAGTCCATAAAAATTTCCCAACTAAAAAACAATGTTCGATAGCTTTCTTTATTTATTTTTAATTTGTAATCCTAATTAAATCATCCCTTTGTGAATAAAAGTATTTCTAAAACTTTTTTTTCCATAATTTAAGTTTTATTACAAAATTAATACAATATTAAATTTTATTTTTTATTTTACAATTTCATCCATATTTATTATGATCCATGAACGTAGAACTTGTCCACTCATCATGGGTGTCGATAGCTTAAGCAAGATTAAGAATTATTCATTATCTAAGAAACAAATTTAAACTCTTTAATATTACATAATCCAGACCTTTTCCTTTCTGAAAAGTTGTGTTGGTTCTTATTTGGAAACCGTCATCAAAGCCAAGAAAGTTGTATTATGATCACTCCCTTTAGTATAATAAACTATAAATCACTAAATCAAGCTAAAAAATGTCAAATGGGCAACAAGTATCAATAATAGGAGTAAAATAATGCAAGGAATAATAGGAAATAAAATGCTCATCAATCCCTAAGGTTGATATTCCTTGTCATGTTAAGGATTTTAGGCTTATTGCATGTTGTAATTCTATTTATAAATGCATTACTAAGATTATTTTTAATAGGCTTAATGGTGTGTTTCCTAGCATTGTGCAAGATAATTAGACAACATTTGTTAAGGATAGGAGCATTGTGCACAATATCCTAATTACTCAGGACCTGCTTAGGTTGTATGGGAGGCGTACAGTATCTCCTAGATGCTTGATAAAGATTGATATCAGGAAGGCTTATGATACTTTGAGTTGGAGTTTTATTGAGCAGATGCTTGCTGCTTACAGGTTCCCTGAAAAATTCATTGTGCGGATCATGGCTTGCATATCAACTATCTCTTACTCTGTTGTGGTGAATGGCCAGCAATCCGGTTTATTTACGGTTCTAGAGGTATCAGACAGGGTGATCCTGTTTCCACCCTTATCTTCGTTTTGTCAATGAAAATTTTGACTAGAATGTTGCAGCATGCCACCTGTCATAGGAATTTCAGGTTTCATCCTTTATGTAAAGAGTTGAGGCTTGTAAATTTAGCATTTGCTGATGATTTGATGATCTTTTGTAAGGGGCACCCTGCTAGTGTCAATATTTTGATGCAGGCTTTTCAGAATTTTTCAAATATGTCTGGGTTGTGTACTAGTAATGAGAAGTCCTCTATTTTTATGGCCGGTATTCCTCAGCATGGGCAAGAGGAACTCATTGAGATCACTGGTTTTCAGAAGGGTACTTTCCATTTTAGATACCTTGGTTTACCTCTATCTGCTAAAAAATGGTCTGTTTTAACTTGCCATCTTTTAGTAGATAAGGTTACCAAGAGGATTAATTCATGGAAAACCAGGAATCTTTCGTATTAGGGCAGGTGTTGTATCATTAACTCAGTTCTCTTGAGTTTGCATTCCTATTGGGCCACTGTTTTCATTATTCCAAAAACTGTTTTTCGTGACATTGAGAAGATTTGCAGAGGGTTTCTTTGGGGCAAGCAGGATACAGGTCATTTCTCAGCAAATGTTGCTTGGGATTCTGTTTGTAAATCTAGGAAATATGGTGCTTTGAACATTAAGGATAGTTGCACTTGGAATCTTGCAGCAATTGGAAAGCAGGTTTGGGATTTAGCTATGAAGAAGGATACCCTTTGGGAGAGATGGATGCATTCGGTCTATATAAAGGAGCAAGATTTCTGGAATTATAATCCGGATGGCACTGGAAACAGATCTTAAAAGTTAGAGACAAATTAAAACCTGGTTTCTGTAATGACATTTGGACTAGGACTCGGGATGGCATATACACGGTCAAGAGTGGTTACTTGATGCTGAAAGACCAGCAAGGGGTTTTTTCCTTACACAAAATGGTTTGAAATAGTGTGAATGTTCAAAAACATTGCTTTATTGCTTGGCTTGCCACTCTTGGGAAGCTTCAAAGTACAGGTTATGTTATATGAATATTCCTAATCATTGTTGTTTATGTCTATCTAATGCTGAGTCTAGGAATCACTTATTTTTTGAATGTAACTGGAGCGGTAGTCTCCTTCATTATTGCTGTCTTTTGATTGGTATTGACAGGTGGCATTACAAATATAATAATTGGAAAAGGTGGATCTGCCATACTTTTAGGGACAAGGTCCGCCGTAAGAGTATTTATGCCATGTTTGCAGCTCTGATTTATCACATATGGGAAGAAAGAAACAATCGAACGTTCAATAATCAGAAGAGGAGAGTGCAGCTTGTTTTCAATACTATTAGGAGGGAGGTCGCACATAGGATTAATTTTTGTTTTCCTAATTTTGTAAATTGGAAGAATAGGGTTTTAGTTGATAGGATTAGACAGGAACTTTAGTTTTAATTTTACACCTTTCGCTATTTTAAACCCTTCCTAGAAGGTGGCTGAATAGCTTAGGCTTGTTTAGGCATCTGCTCTAGCTTTTAACCCTTCCTAGAAGGTGGCAAGGCTTTAGTGTACGTCCTTTTGAATTTGTTTCGGAATTTAGTTTTGTGGTAATGAATATTTTCTTTTACCGAAAAAAAAATTAGATAACAATAGAAAAAAATGACTACACTCTAAATTTTTATTAGTTAATTATTTTTTTAATAAAATATAAATTTAAAAGGAAAAAAAGAAAGAGTAATAAATAAATATAAATAATAATAATAATAAAACAAACAAACCTGATGCTGCAACGAAGGGAGTTTTGCGGCAGACTTTGAATTTGAGTGCTTAGCACAGAAACCGAAAGAAGGAAAAAACAAAACAAAACAAACCGGACGCGGGCGGAAACGAAGTCACTAATGCTGCAACGAAGGGAGTTTTGCGGCAGACTTTTAATTTGAGTGCTTAGCACAGAAACCGAAAGAAGAAAAAAAAACAAAACAAAACAAACCAGACGCGGGTGGAAATGAAGTCACTTTTAACTTTGTGCACCACTTGCCCAATTTTTTTTCTGTGCACCTCTCTTCAAAAAAAATTTTCTCCTCCCCAAAGTGAGGAAGGACCTCTATTTATAGTAAAAAAATTAGGTTTAGAAAAATTTGTCAAAAATCAATTGTAATCTTTTTCAAATATTTATGATTAAAAAAAGAACCTTTAATAAAATAAAATTGATTCTCAATTTCTCAAATTGATTTTGAAATGATTTTGAAATGATTCTCAAAATTTTCTAAATTGATATTTAATTAATTATCAAAATCTTTCTCTTTTTTAAAAATAATTGATTTTCAATCTTTTGAATTGATTGTCAAAATTTGAATTGATTTTAATCATTTCAAAAAGAGGATAATCCTTTCCAAATAATTTTTTGATTTGAATCAGAAAATTGCAATCGAAAAAATATTCTCAACTCAATCAAATTGATTCTCGATCCTCTTTAATTGATTCAAAAAAATTTACTTGATTTTCAATTGATTCTCAATTTATTTTTGAATTAATTTTCAATATTTAAAAAAAGTTGATAACTCCTTCCAAATAAAACATATCATCAACTAAATTCAAATTAATTTTCAATCGAACTTTTTAATTTGTCAAAATTTTCAACATAAACTTTTCAATCAATTCTTCTTTCGAAAATTTCAATGCAAATTTTTTATTTTATTTTTATATTTTAAATAAATCCCAAAAATAACTTCATACACATTAATTAGAAAATAATGGGTCCAAACAAACTCTTTTTTTATTTTATATATAAAATTCAATTATAAAAACTTGTCGATAATAATCTTACAAAAACAAAATATTTATGAAAATATAATTTTTGACCCCGGACAAAATTGGGTGTCTACAGCTGGAAGGGTTTGATTCATTCCAAAAATATTGTACATACATAAAATTTCCAAAATCAAAACCAATACCCAGCACAAGGTCACCCAGCACATAAAATATTGTACTCCTGCTCAGCCATGACTCGTGTAAGCTCCTTTTGTACCTGTAATAAAAATAGCAAGAAGGGTAGCATTACACAGAACTTGGGAAATAACTTCTAAGAAGTCATAGTAATAAACTAAGCCTAACATTATTATTAACACACAACAACATAGTCAATTTCATACATTCAATCCCATTCACTTCTCTTTTAACTCTTTTACTTTTCTTATTTAGATTCCAACATTTAATTCTCTTTACTCTTTCTCTTTATTCTTGCATTCACTTTCAGTCTTAATTCTCTTTTCGTTTTATCTCATTCTTTACATTTCTTTTCTTCTTTCACTTTTTATTAGCTATTCCCAGAGTCCAACAGACCGTCTGGGTTGTACTCATTTTCTTACTTGTCCCCCAGAGTCCAACAGACCGTCTAGGTTGTATTTGGTTATCCCTGGAGTCCAACAGACTGTCCGGGTTGCGCTAGTGATCCCAAAGTCCAACAGACCGTCTGGGTTGCGCTTCGACAGAGTCCAACAGACCGTTCGCCGAATTCATTCTTCCTTTTATCAATTATCCCTAGAGTCCAACAGACCGTCTGCCAATCTTATTCTTTCTTTTCTCTTTAAGTCTGTTCTTCATTTTCTCATTAAATCTTTTCTCATTTTTTCATTAAGTCTTTTTATCCATTTTCTTTTCTTACTTATTCTTTTCCTTTCTTAGTTCTCTTTCCTTCTTTCTTTATTACTTATCTTTTCTCTTCTTTAGTTTCTATTACTTACTCTCTTCTCTCTTTCCTTTCATTAGTAACTTGTTATCGTTTTATTATCATTACTTAGGGGTTAACACACAAACCCAACATTCACAACACACGCACACATTCACTTCAAGTGCAAACATCCCAATTTATCCCCTTAATTCATGATACTGATTAGCTTACTATACATCCTAGGTTCATTTCAAAACCCAATCCCTCATACACTTCACACATATCATCATTCAAACATAATAACACAATTCATTTACACATAATATTACTGACAAATTAGTGGGTTCATTTCTTTTATTCTTCTACTCTATTTATTATATTTGTTTTCCTATAATTTATTCATTCATTATCCATCATTTAACATTTCCATGATAATTCCACACATTACAAACATTGTCATTAAACACATACATTCACAACATTCATTCAAGTGGTTTCATTTTCCCTATTTTTCATTCTTAACTTATTGTCAACATCAACTACCCTATTGTTTATGATCCTATCTAATCTTCTCTACTCTTAGCCACCACTATAAACAACCTAGAAATCATGCCCTAAATCAAGGTAATACCACCTTCTTACCTTAATGAAGGTAGAGAGATGGAGAACCTCAAAACCCTGAGCTTTTATCTTATTCTTGTGACCCTTTAAATGCTTGAGCCTCCTAACCTTTGCTTGCCACCTCTTGAGCTTCCTTTACTTGATTTTGAGTGTATAAAGGCATGAGAGAGTAGTGGGTTCCATTGTTATGGAGCTCAGTGTAACATCCATCAAAATCCTCGTATATTTTAAATAACGAAATTTCTTTTTTTGAGATAAATTTTATAAATAAATATTTTTATTGACAAAGTTGTACTCCAAGAATACAACATTATTTTAACCATGGGATTTAAATTGTGATTTGAGTTTGGTTTTTATGATTTTATGAGTTACATTTTATTAAAAATAATAATTCTTTTTAAGTAGTGTTTTATATGTGAAAGAGTGTATTTAAAGTTGGATTGAATATTATGTTTTTAGTTTTACCAAAATTTTATGATTTAATTTTTGTAGTGTCCTAATCACTATATATCCTTAACCCTCTAAGTGCTCAAGATTATGGCAACCAGGAGCCCAGGAGAGGATCGAGTATTGATGTATGACTTATGCTATTTCTGCAATTCCAGTTGGGAAAAGCAGGATTTCCCTAGTCAACGTGTGTGTGTGGAGTGTCAACTTAAGGATGAGATTACTTACCTGAAACCCTAGCTGTGATGAGCTATTTATAGGGTTTGGAGGAGGCTGATATGGGCCCTTTAGGCCCTGTATCAGAGTTGTGCTGAACCAGGATTCTGTGAGATAATATCGGACGATTATGCTTCTCGAATCTGAATAGGATCAGCTGAAGATCTCATGTCTAGGCTGTTGCGAGAATCTAGGAGAGATTTGCGGAACGGATAAGAAGCCTCGGCGAGCCTAAGCTTATCCACGAGCCGACGGTATGTCTCGGTCCTAGATTCCCGAGCCTGATGGATTGGGGACCGATCGTAAGGCTCGGTTCCATCAAGTCCGAGCCTGGCCCTCTTATATGCTCGGATCCCACGAGTCCGAGCGAAGGACTTTCCTGACAGGTAAACCGAGCAAAGTGCCTTTAGAGGAAGCCTTTGGTGAGACTCGGGTCCGTATATGGTCGGCAGACCCTACAAGCCCCCCAGCTCGTAAGACTTGGAAAGTATGTGGCGAGGTAACAAGTGGCTGGGGTTGACCTTTAGCATGTCTTGGTTCAGAAGTGTGTGACAACTGTTTCCAGCCTTAACCATGTAGCCTGTTCGAGGTGACGTTTTAGGTTCTTGAGGTACGACACGTGCCCTGGGAAGTTGTTCCAAATCATTTCAAATTTTGAACTTTGAAAAAGTAACTCCAATAACTGCCACGTCTTTCCCTGTGGGTGGCTGAGCAGGTTAATGGGCTTCAGGCCCAACCGGTGCATCGTGGAAGGAGGGAAGTTGAGGGGTATTTGAACCCTTTATTCATACCCTTCCACTACTTTAAACTCATTTGCAATTTCATAAACCAGAAACCTTCTTCATTCTCTAACTCCAAACACATTTTTGTGCATCTTCTTAACGCATTCACGATCAATCATTGCAATCAAACTCTTCCACAAAGATCAAGCAACAACCAAAAACAGGTAACCTTTTCTTCCCTTCTGACTCAAACAACTACTTCTGGTTCTGTCATTTCTTCTTTTTGAGAGGGTTTTGCTTTTTCTGGGTTTTGCAGAGATTTGGGGTTTTAGTTCTAGGTTGGAGGTTAAAGGATTTGGTATTAGGATTTCTCAATTATGAGGAGTTGGAGATACTGGAGGAAGGTTTACTATGAACTCTGTGAGAGTTTAGGAGAAGAACCTTCCAGTGATTCTAGTTCCTCTGGGGGTTCTGGGGATTATGAGGCTGAATCCGTTCCTTTAGAAATTGGTTATGACACTGCTAATACTAGTAATAAAACTGTAAATCCTCCTACTCCCCTTGTGGTGAAAGGATAAACGAGTCATTCGAGGTAGAACCTTTGACCACGGAGTATCCCACCAATCCCGCAGAGGAAAGTAGGAGGCTATTAGCTTATAGGTTTGCCGAGCGTCGGGCTTAGGTTAGGACTAGCCCAGAGTGCTTTACAAGAGGGAAAGAGTTTTGGGGAAAACCTATGAGGGTGAGGGGAAAAGGTCCAAGGCTCGGCCTTAGGTTTAGAATTAAAATACCTGTTATGAAAAATGCTAACGCCGAGCCTTTTACTTTTTCCCCATATATGGTGGAGCGCAGGTGTGTGACCCACCCCGAAGAATTCCCTTTACCACCCAACCATGCGGAGTATGACGAAACTTTCGATCGAGAAGTACGACGGATAGTTTGAACCATCTTCGACCTATTCTGACCCCTCCGAACGTAAACGGGAATGTCTCGGAATTTGCTTTGACGCATGTGAGCATAGACGACCGCATATGCTTCAAAGTGCCAATAAACAAACAGTTTTTCTACTTCTACGAGGAGATAGCCACGAAGGTCGGAATTCGTGTGCCATTTTCCACCTTCGAGATAGAGGTCCTCAACCATCTAGGCATAGCCCCGAGTCAGCTGCATCCGAGCGGGTGGGCCTTTGCCATAGCATTCCAGCAATTTTGCGATGCTGAGGGTCTGGTCGCGACCTTACGAGCCTTTTTTTTGGATATATGCCCCTCAAGTAAACAAATTTGGTAACTCCAAAGGGCTCTGGGTGTCGCTGAAGGCTCGGAAAGACCATGCGCTTTTTGCTAAGGTTACCGACTCTTGGAAATCCTTCAAACCTCGCTTCTTCAAGTATGAATATATGGGAGCCGAGGTATGCTGGTTCATGAGGCAAGTTGAAGATGGAGAAGAAGTTAAGGTCGTGCCTCAGTTCCCGCTAAGCTGGTCGGGCGATATTTATAAGAGAGGAGCCTCCTTATACCAATTCGACTACAAAGTGGATTTGAGTAGGGCCGAGAGACGTGTATGTGATCAGGTTTGGGAATATCTCCAAGAAAAAGGTCAGATTGATACGAAACAAATACTTTTGAAGAGAACAAAGGCTGAAGTGAAGACCGAGCTGGGTATCCATTTTTTTTTGCTCGGTATAATACTGACATACTCTTTTTGTTGCAGAGAAAATGGTGAAAAAAGTATCTAAGGCCAAGAAGAGTGCTGCTGCCTCATCTAGGATGGCTCAACTAGCTGCGATAAAGGCAGGTTCTGGTTCATTTAGTAGGAGCCAGTCCTCCGGGCCAACACCAACTGACAGTCCAACCGTTACTCCCAGTGCTGCTCCTGCCGAGGGGGTCTTGGCAGCCGAGGGCATTGAGCAAGTAGTTATGGGGCACCGTGTTGTCGAAGTTGCTGAAGTTAACTCGGAGGCTCAGCCGAGTGCCAAAGGTACTCCCGAGCGTCCCACCAAGAGGCCTCGGATGGACAAGGGAAAAGGGGTACCTGGGGAGTGGCTTAACCTTAGTAAATCCCACAAAGGGATCCAAGGCTCTGAGGGCCGGGAGGACATTGTTGCAAAAATAGTGTGGGCGAAGAAGACTCCTGATGGCTTCAATGCAACAGTCTTCCCACCTGAGGATGCACAAGTGATGGATGCCTGGCCTGCATCGGTTTGGGAAAACAATTGTTCCGCCTTGGTAAAGAGTCTTCTAAGGGGTGTGAGCATTCTTCGCTACCTTGGTAAGCGTGGTGAGGATGTTTATGCTGGCGTGGCCACCGAAGGGAAGAAAAAACGACAAGAAGCTGACGCTCGGGAGGATTATTTAAACCTCCAGGTAGAAGCCTCTGAAAGAAGACTTCAAACTTTGGCTTCAAAGAAGGAAGGGCTGCAAAAGGATAAGCAAGAGGCTGAAGATGCCAAGGCTAGAGCCGAGGCTGACAAGGAGAAGGCTGAGAAAACTCTTCAGGAGGCCAATGAGAGGATGAGGAGGGCCGAGGAGATCCTGAAGAAGGCTGAAGAGGATGCCACAGCTCTGCGGGAGGCTACAGAGAAGGTTCGGAAAGCCGAGGAGGATGCTGCAGTGGCTCGAGAGCAACTCGAGGATGCCAAGGATGAGGCCGCCGGACTCCGAGCATCTCTAGACAAAATGAGAGCGAAAGCTCTTAAGCACAAAAGGGCAGCCAAAGAGAATCTTTATAACTGGGATCATGCAGTTAAAGACTCTTTCCTCAATACCGTCGAGCAGCTTCGTATCCTGAATCCTGGCCTCATAACCAAAGGTGTTGACCCCAACTTTAGTGTTAAAGATGGCCGGATCGTGGGTGAGAATGGAGTCGAAATAGACATGGGTGGAAACGATCTGCCTAACCACTTTGCTGAAGAATCCGAAGAAGACGGGGCCGAGGCTGAAGACGACGAAGAAGAAGAGGATGATAAATTTGATCCTGAAAGTATAGTGTTGTCCGATAAAGAGTAGATTTACCCTTTTTCTTTTCAACTTATGTATTTTCCCCATTAGATGGGCTTGGACCTTTTGCTATAACCACTTTGAATATTTATAATATCCGTTATGACTTTTTGCTTCTATATACTATTCTTTTAGTTATGAATTCAAGTGTTAAGACCTCAGAACTTCGACACTCTAGCCAAGGTGGGTTCCTCTATCCGCGATGTATAAAATGATTTTATGCCAATCACGTTTGAATCGGGAATCTTTTAAAGTACTTGACGAGTTATAAGCTCTTGTTCGAGCTGTTTGTAATCGTTCGCGTCATAAACGGTGGCTAATCGGTTATGAGGAAAAGTACGTAAATACAATGAATTCAGAAACAGAACTTTCATTTAACTGAAGCAGTAAATACAATGGGCTCGGAGTTCCACCGAGCGTACACCATTATCAAAAATAAATAGACCTATCACTTAGCAAAAGTAATAATGAAACTAAAAACAGAATTGAAATAGGGATGAAAAACTTTAGCTGAAATACGCTTTAAGCTTTGCCACATTCCAAGTGTTATTGATGAGAGCACCAGAGAGAGTTTCGAGTTTGTAGGCCCCTGTTCCTGTCTTGGAAGCTATTCGGTAGGGCCCTTCCCAGTTTTGAGCCAGTTTCCCGTCTTTAGCGTTTTTCAGGCCAATGTCAGCTCTTCTTAGGACGAGGTCACCTACTTCGAATTCTCTGGGTACTACCAAGCGATTATACTCTTTTGCTTGCATTAGCTTGGCATGTCGTTCTCGCTCGGCGGCTAGATCTCTGACTTCATCAGATAGAATGAGGTCTTCACACAGTAAAGTGTTGTTGAGGGGGTTTGGTTGTTGTATGGTTCGAAATGAGGGGATGATCCTTTCCATCGGGATGACCGCGTCGCAGCCGTAGGTAAGCCGATAAGGGGTTTCCCCCGTCGAGGTTTGTATTGTGGTGCGGTATGACCAAAGTACTTCATGCAGATTATCCAACCAATTTCCCTTTGCACCAATAAGCCTCTTCTTAATTCCCTGGATGATGGTTCGATTCACTGATTCCACTTGTCCATTGGTCTAAGGATGCTCAACCGAGGAAAAATAGTGCTCGATGTTTAAAGCATTGACCAAGTCTTGGAACGCTTTTGCTGTGAACTGAGTTCCGTTGTCAGTCACCAGAACTTGTGGAACTCCAAACCGAGCTATGACCTGCCTTTCAAAAAACTTCTGAACCTTGGCAGACGAGATAGTTGCTAGAGGGTCGGCTTCTACCTGTAACACCCCGATTTCGGCAACTTGAAAACACTTATCTCTTTAACAAAATATAGTAAAAATTTGGGAAATTTTTTTTTTAAAAATGGTGACATGGGCATGAGAACCTTTAAGTTCAAAAACATTTTAGTAACATAATTGAAATAAAAATTATGTTCTCATGTCACATATCACAAGTCAAGATACAAATCGAGATGTTACTTAACATCACACTTTGTAACTTGGCTTCATAAATCTCTTTGAGAAAACATTTTCAAATCTTGTTTCATAAAAACTTTATTCTTTCAAAAGCCATACTCACTAAAATACCAAGTGGGGTACAGAATGATACGACAATGTAAACCAAGTAGTTGCAAGGAATACAGTGCTTGAAGGGGATTACCTACTACTAGTCTTGACCACTAATCTGAGGTCCACTGCAGCAGCCTCATCGCGATGACGTACCGATTTGCTGCAGGGTCGACCATCTATCCGTTGCAATACCGGAATAACCCGATACGACAACATGGTAGGAGAGATGGTCAGTACTCCAGAAGTACAACATGACAAGCAGAATACTAACGACTTCGTATAAAAAGAATACTCAGAATAAAAATATAAGACTCATGCATTAACAACTACTCATGCTATGCATATGACAAATATACTCACGTAAGCACATAGGAAACACTTATAAATGAAACATACAAAATCATAAACCATCACAACGCACATCACTTCACTTGGCATCACAAGCCTTCAAACATTCAAGTCTTATCTCACTTCTTCTCAATCTTTCCAACAAGCACTTACACTTTTCCTCTTTGAATCTTTCTCAGTTCTTCATAAATTCTTTATACTTTCTTTCTTGTAATCTTTTATCATTATTAAGTTTTATTAAACGGTTAGCATCAATGATGAGGGGGAAAACATCATTGAGCTCGCACACGTCTACATCTCCTCGGTCATCCACCCAACCTAGTCGGAAGCAAACAGGAGTACAGGACCTTTACCACGCGGGCACAACAGCTGTCACACAAACAAATGGTCCCAGACCAGGAGGCCCTGCCTCAAATCATAATCATAATTCACATAATAACAATGCACGCTCTCAGCGGAAATCACAAATACCCCGTTCCAGTCCCTCTCACTGTTCTCGATTTGCAATCACGGGGGCGACAGTATAATTTCTAGTTCGCGATGCGGAACTTACCACGGTATTAGACCCAGTCCCCACCACGTTAGTGCACCACATGTGGGATTCGTTCCGCCTAGAAATATACTCTAGACTTCTTGACGTTTCACCGTCAGCGTCCTCCCCTCATGCAATCTCCTCCTAAGTATCCGCAGATACCTATGCTTCCTTCCTCTCCACTACTTCGATACGACACTCATACCTCATCGCGTTTGTAAATGTCTTTTAGAGTCTTTTAAAGTTTTAGAGTTTTATTAAACGGCTTAATCCTAACAGTTGGCTCGTCCTTGGTGCATCCCTTCAACGAAGCTCGACCACTAATCGCAATCTGTTCCCCCTAAATCTCAATGGCCTCATGCCTCATATCACTTTCATCTCATCATCACAATTCACATAACTCATGCTCAACATATTCTCATCAACATCATCAACATCTTTTCCTCGTCTTTCTCAAAAATCTCTTTTCGCAAAACTTTTTCGAAAGCTTGATTTCACAAAACTTTTGCTTCACAAAACATTTTCAGAAACCTCATTTCAAAAATTCTTTCACAAAACTTTTTCAAAATAATGTTTCCAAAAACTTTCATAAAATATTATTTTCACAAAAGCTCTTTCAAAATCTCTTTTCAAAAACCTTTTTCAAAAAAATCACATTTTTGGGTGAGTGTTAATGAAGGAGCAAGCTCAACTCAACACTAAGCTTCTTCCCAAAAACATGAACGAGGAATCACATCTCCATTCAAACCACATCTCACTTTCATACCACATCGCTCTTCTCCAATCTCAACTCTTCGTATTTCATTACTTATACAACCTTTATTATCATTCCTCTTTCTTTCAATCACATTTCCTTACTTTCACAATTCATTCATCTCATCAACTCATTTCTTTCACAATCTTATTCATGTTACGTTTTATCTCTTTCTCAATCGTATTCTCTTAAATTTCAAATCTCATTCTTTCTCGTAATTCTTATTTCCTCATACAGCCTTTTTCCAAATAGAACAAGATACACTCTACAGGATAATTCACAAAGAATTCCAATACATAACAAAATAAACCATGCATCATATTTAACAAAACAGGAAAGCATCTAACACATATGCATCACGTATGATAATGCAGCATGTAACATATTAGACTCGATGTACTCAGTTTAGAACTGAGTCTACGCGTCACGATGACCTAGGCCTACTACATCTCTCACCTCACACTCCATCTTCTGAAATCGTCGCGGGTCCTTCCCAACAAGTCAGCCTTTTCGCTTCTCGACTCATACGCACCTTGTACTAAGGGAGATGACACTAATGTTATAATTCTATCTTAAAAAATCGTCCTACTTAATATCAAACGCGTTTTCGAAAACTCTTTTTTCTTCTCGTCGGAAAATCGCAAAGCGTTAAAACTTTTTCAAATCAACTTCGACTTTTGAAAATACTTTAAACAATCTCAAAATCTTTTTAAAACAATTGACAAAACACTTTAAAATCATTAGCTTTGTTCGCTGGTCCGTTCCGGACAGCCGTTAACCAAAACTCAAAAACACCGAAAATTACATTTTAGTTCGTATAACACTTTACTATAAAATAAACACTTAAACGATTTATTTTTAAAAAAATTAACATTGTGAAATGAATTAAGGGCAGCAACCACTAAGTCCAAGGTTATTCAATTAGATCAAGACTAAATTATTTCAAAAACCCATTAATTTTCAAAACTGATTACAAAGTCAAACACAACACTTTGGCTAAATAATTTATTCATGAATAACCTAAACACATCATCAAACAACCACTCACTCAATCATTTCAAGGTATCATAATTATCATACAAGTCAAGCCAAGTCATAACATAAAGTATAAAAATTCATAATCATCAAAAATATTCAAATAGAAACTTAGTGTGTTTAAAGGTGAAACACAAAAGATAAAATTCAAAACTATATCAAATTAATTTGTTAAATCTTCAAACTTTTCAGAACACACATATATGCCAAAGTTCATCATATAAAATTTTCAAGTCATTTAAACAATCCTAAGCTAGGTTTCAAATCAAATTTTGCATGAAAAACAACATGGTACGTTGTTCAATTCCAAATTGCACAAAATTTGGTATAAGTCTCCTTATACAGTCAAGACTATCTCATAAAATTTTTAGAATATTTGGAGCTGTGCAAGTTATATTTTTCTAATTAAATTTGTCACTAAGTCTAGAAAATCTGAACCAAGTGGTTCACTGTTTTGCCTTTCAAATCAACTCCAAATCTCTTCAAATTTTACAGAGAACATAGAGGTTCAGGAAGCTACCATAAAAATTTCAAACCATTTCAAGTAGCACAAGTTCGAAAATTTTGTTTATCTTTAAACTGAAAAACTCATTTTCTCAAAATCATTTTCACAAAGTTGGTTCTCATAAAAATAGGAAATCAATTCCAAAAATCATTTAAAAATTTAGAGAAGTTCATTTTAATATATTTAAGACAGTGACAAAATTCCAGAATTATTGAACACACACACATATTATTTATCCAAGGTTAAATTCACACATATTCACAATTTCAGCACACACTTTATTCCACAAACTTGTTCATTCATTTATTTTTATGAAAATCAAAAATACATTCATACACACAAATCAATTACAAAATCAACCCATTAATTATTTTTCATTCAAAAAACCGAATTAAAATATTATGAAAACAATTTTCTTTAATTCAATACAACATACATCAACATCCATAAATAAAATCAAGCCTTTTAACTAAAAATCAAGAATCAACTTAAGCTACCTTAGATCCTAACATGCACATATCTAAAATTAATGGATCTCAAGAAAAATCACACATGCATTAACATTTAACAACCAAAATCAAGACTTTAAAAGAAAAATCAACCAAACATTATAACACACCCCTTTGAACTAGATCTTTACATGCATGTATCAAATCCTTCAAATAAAAATTCATTTCTTAAAGATTTAAGCTACAACCGAAACATGCATCAAGAAAATAAATTCTTTTTATCAAAAATTTCATGCTTCAAGTTAAACTCTTTCACTATAATAATTTTCTTTACATGCACATAAACCGAATCAAACAAGAAAAATAAAATCATTAACACAAAATTTCTTTTAAAAACCGATTCAAGTAAGAAAACAAGATCATAAGCATAAAAATCTTTTTAAAACCGAATGAACATCAAGCTCTCAAACATTTTAGATCTATTATTTTTAAGTCAAGATCTTTCACATATATGTAAGAAAAATTAAGATCAACTTGAGAAAGTCACATGCATGCAAGGAAAACACTAGATCTAGCTTTAAAATCAACAGGCAAGAACAAATCATCACATAGAACCGAAAATAGAATGATGAAGGAGAAGAAACATCAATCATAAGGCTTTAACAAATTACAAATTAAGTGAGTCTTTAAAGTCCAAGATTAAAGAATAACAACACATAAAATCATCTTTAGACTTATAAAAATTAACATGCATGGAAGAAAATGAAATAGATCTATAGAGAAAACTAGACTATTACAAAAATCTTCTTCTTGTTCTTTAAATTCCTACCATGAAAAGGGGTTGGTCTCTAGCTATAACACTCTTGATCTACAAAAGACTCTCCTTAGCTTAGCTTGGATCTTCTTCTTCCTTACGTTTCTCTCTCTTTCTTCCCATGGTTCTCTTTTTTTTTTTTGTATATGTCTCAAGAGCTAATGTTGCTCTTTGAGACTTAGGTGTTAGGGTTGGAAGTGTGAAAAGGAAAGGAAATGAAAGAAGGGAATGGAACGAAGGAAAGGAAAGAAATGAGAGGAAATGGACTAAGGGTTGAAGCATCATTTCCCCTTCCTTGGCCTTAAGGAGTTCGACCATGATGCACCTAGGGGGGTAGTCTAAGACTTCTAGCTACTTGGTCCCCAAGTTTTGTTTTGTTTTCTTTTTATTTTAATTCCCTTTTTACTTGGTCAACATGCAAATGCACCATGCACTTACACATACACACACATGTGTCAACCACACACACAACACACATATCTCCTTCATGCATTCACACACCAGCCGTGGCACCCATGCACAACACCCACATGTCTTACTTTTTATTTCTTAATCAAATTCATTTATAATTATTAATTCATATAATCAAGCAATTAACTCTAAAATCCCTATTCACACACACATATAAGCATACTTTCATATTTCATCAATTAATCACACATACACATATTGGCACCCATTCATAAATCAAACACACATTCAAATTCAAGCACACCCACCAATTAACTTAATTAATCATGCATATTAACACTTTTCCTTTAAATAATAAACTGTACTTATTGGTTGCAATTATGGCCCTTACTTCATTTTCTAAAATCATATTTTAATATATTAAAGATAATCCCAAAAGGAAAATTTCATTAAAAATCAAAAACTATTTTTCATGGTTAATTCCCTTAAAATTCGTCCTTTACAGCTCTGAAAAGAATTTTTGCAAATCAACCCAGAAAATTATAAAAGATACATTTTTGAAATCTAAATTTCGATACGATCGTTTTGATATAAAGATCATAAAAATCGGAGTTACGGTTAAAAAGTTATGGATTTTCTAAGTTAGTCAATCTTTCAAAGTCTATAAAGAAAATTCATTTTGACAAATCACCATCAATAAAATCATTTCTCATAAAAACCATTTTCACTAATTCCATAAAAATATTTATTTATCAAAACTCCATAAAATTAATAATTTACTTCGTAATCGAATAAAATGTTCATTGAAAACCTTTTGTAAAACAATTTCTCAAAACTTTTTCTTTAATAAATTTTACTCGTCCTAGTCGAAAAAACGCGGGATGTTACACTACCCATTTGGTAAAGTAATCTATGGCAACTACCACCCATTTCAGCTGTCCTACTGCGGTGGGGAACTGGCCAATCAAATCCATTCCCCATTGATAGAAAGGATAGGGAGATGAAAGTGAGTGGAGTTCCTCGGCCGTGTTGGAAACCAACAAGAGGCCTAACAATCGAGTAGAGGGGGGGTGAATAGGAGATTGAAGCTAATATGACAATTTTTCGATTTATTGAAACTTAACTGAATGTTGTTCACTGTTTGTAAATGAAATCCGAGCAATATCCGAGCGAACAGGGTTAAACGATTAACCAAATAGATGAACTGACTGGTTAATCGGTTAACCGAGCTGGTTCGAAACCGAGCTCAGAGAACAACACTCAAGGCCGAGCTATGTGACTGACGATTAAAAACTTGGATGCTCGAAATACAGCAGAAAATGTAACACCCTCAAAATATTCCAAGTAATTAATAAAATAAAATGATATTACTTGAGAATATATGGACTTGTTTAATTGTTAGAAAATATTGGATTCAAAATTTTTCTTTTTATTTCTAAAAAGTCGGGTGCAGAAACCAAAGCATAGGATATTTGGAGAATAGTTTACGTATTACTTTTAAAATCGAATTCGGCGTTTACTTTGCTCAAAAGATAATTTCGCAAATCTTGGATAGCATTCTCTTTGAAGATCAATGTACTCTATTTCATATAAAAAACTCAAGTATTGCCATCCAGTTTTCGTCTAGCCAAGTGATGCCATTTCCAACATGTCATAGCCGAATTCTTTTAAATCAGTATCAGAGTAAGCGGAAATATCAGGACTATGTAATAGACTTTATAAAGCATGGATTTTATTTATATCAAAAGGTACGTAATACATAGTCCGGCGGTAAGGATCTCCAAAATCCCAGAACAAGTCCATAAAGCTATGTATTTATATGTACATCAAAATAGACCATGGCTCCAGAGTTTTCAAAAGAGATTCCCACAATATATAAAACTCCCAAAGCTGGTCTCATAGCACTGGTCGCGGCAGTAGTAGTAGAAGTCTCCAAGAAGTAGCAGCAACCATCATCCAACATCAGCATCAGCAGCTAATTTTCTCCACAGCATCCATCACACCGGATCCTTGATCCTCATCATTTACCTTATGCACATACCTAGGGATCATCGCCTCTCCATTGACTCCCGATAGATTAAACGACAAGCTCGCTTCCGCTCTCGTATTCGACAGGATCCTCCTTGATCTTATTTGAAGGAGTAATTACCCTACCACTGGGTACAAGGTCTGATGAAAACGTGACCTTAATAGGACTCCTTGAAATAGACGGGGAAGTCTCCTCTCGAATGACTCTAAGAGAAAAAGGGTATGAGCGGGTAGGTTTGAATTGAAACTGTTATACAAGCGAGCTGGTCGAGTGGGAGATGATCCATGGTAAGTATTAAAAAAGTAGATACATGCATAGCGTATATGATGGGAATCCTAAACCTACGAGGATGTGACCGAACCAGTGGATTAGGGTGATCGAAGGTAACCACTATCTCACCCTCATGCACCACTCGGCAATCCTCGCAGATCCATATGCCACTAAGAAGTGGGCGGACCTCGATGCAAGCGATGTAACGCGACATCACCTACAAGGGCATAGGGGTAAGCAAATCTATACACATAATCAATAGAGCTTAAATGTAGAAGTGATCATGATTATGCACATATAACCCCAAATCAGTTAACAACCATGGTTAACACTTAGCAGCACTTAATGCAGATATGATGTTCATTCACTCATTCAGATATCCAGCATTAACTAAATTAAGGGTAAGTGGCATCATGCCTGTCATTCTTCCTTTTCTAAGATTCTCCATCTAAGGTCCTCACGGACGCCAATCCAATTCAAAAATACATTTCCAAATCGCGAATACGTTACCAAAACGTATGGCGTGCTAGCTCGGAAGTGATAAAAACGTCACACTACCTGGTGAACGTCACGTCGCCCAAGGACGTAAACCTATCACTTCTCAACATACAATGGGTGTGATAAAAAACGTCACCACATCTGATGAACGTCACGTCGCCTAAGGACGTAAACCTTATCACTTGTGATACACGACAGAGGTGATAAAAAACGTCACCATGTCTGATGAACTTCACGTCGCCTAAGGACGTAAACCTTATCACTTGTGTGCACCACACCCTTCTCAACAAACAACGGGTGTGATAAAAAAAACGTCACCACATCTGATGAACGTCACGTCGCCCAAGGACGTAAACCTTATCACTTGTGGAACACAACAGAGGTGATAAAAAACGTCACCATGTCTGATGAACGTCACGTCGCCTAAGGACGTAAACCTTATCACTTGTGTGCAACACACCGTTGAACCATCAAATCAACAGTATACCACATACTGTCCACATTACCAAAATGTGTCATCGAGCTAGCCACACGACTCTGCCTGGAACGTGGTCCATAATACCAATATCGATGTGCACATTTCGTCACCAAGACGAACATCCAACGTTCGCAGCAACCAATGCTGGTCACATTACCAAAATGTGACTACAGGCAAGTCATAACCAAATTGGTATTCCCAAAGGTCCTTCACATGTTATCATAACATGGTAAACGATCTAGCATTCAAACTCTTCACTTAAAGAATTGATTGGGATATCTCAATTGTATAATGTGCCACCCGAGCAACGTTATGACGTGCCACCCGAGCAACGTCCCGTCATCCAAACGGAATAGTCACATCATCAATCAATTTCTTTCAAGTTTAGATCGCTTGGATTATTGTCATTTAAGTATTGATCAATGGTTCAGAATTGAAAATGGTATTTCTAATAGTTTGAGTAAAACTACTCGAGTGTTCTTCAATTTCCAGAAATTCATATTTCAGTTTTCACCAAAATACTCGAGTGTTCTACATAGTACTCGAGTGTTCTTCAGATTTTACCAAATTACTCGAGTGTTCTTCATGATACTCGAGTGTTCTTCATTTTTTCCAAATTACTCGAGTATTCTTAATGATACTCGAGTGTTCTTCATTTTCCAGAAATTCATGTTTCAATTTTAGGTCGAATACTCGAGTATCAACCCCAATACTCGAGTGTTTTCAGACAGAGAACACTGTAATTTGCATTTTAACATACCATTTTCAATTCTAGCCAATTCTAATCCAATCCAATGATCAACAGAGCTTACATTATACATGTTAAACATGTTCCAACACAGAAACCACCAATTATTACATTGAATCAAATCTGAGCAACAATTATGCCTAAAACACATTTTTAACAACTCAACATATCAAATTCAGTTCGAACCACTTTTGGCATGAAAACAACTTGCATATAGCTCACATGCAACATATAGAACTTGCTCAGAACCATTTTAGAGTGCAGGTTGGTCTCCAAACCAATTTCCCTATTCCAACTAAGCCCTTAGAGCCTCTTGGTGGCTCTCTAATCAAATGCATGCAATTTAAACTCTATCTAGTGAATAGAGAGCTTCCCCCTTACCTCTTAGATGTGAATCAACAGAGACTTTACCCCAAACTTAGCTTCCAAGCTGAATTCCCCAAAATCCACACTGAAACAGAGCAGTTTCAGTAGAGCACCAAGATTGAATTGGTTGATGCATGAAACAGCCATAAAAATTGGGGAAATTAGTCTCTATATACTCTCTACAATTCACACTAACTAAAGAGATAAGATTAACATGGGAGGTTGCCTGAGCTTACCAAAATCGAGCTCCAAAGTAAGCTCCAGGAAACCTGAGACAACAAACAGACTCCACTTCCAAGCTTCGATTCTTCCAATCTACGAACTCTCAGCTCACATTCTTGGTATATTTGTGAAGCCCTGAATGTGAGCTTCACAATGGTGTATGATTTGCGGTTCGAATCAACCCAGAGAGGGAGAATCGATTGAATCAATTCAGAAACCCTAACTCAAACAAAACTCACGAATTGAGCAAAGGGGTTGATTGATTCATCAACCATGGCTTAAATAGCCATTCATGGAGCTCATGCAGCTCGACACGAAAGCCATGGACGTGTTGAAGGCTTGATTTCGTGTCAAACGGCGGTGACTCGTTGGTGGTGACTCACCAAACGCACCTACTCGTCAACTCTGAACAAAATACTCGAGTACTCCCAAAAATACTCGAGTATTTTGCCCAGTTTTTGAAAAATATTAATTTTATTTTCTTTCCCTTCAAAATCTTTCTAAAATTACTTCAAGGTCCCAAACAGGGATTAATGTGCAAAATACTTATTTTCTCATATTAAAATTCTAAAAACCTTTTAGAGAGATTTTAACTAAAAATCGATTTTCTGGGTTACAAAAGGATTTACAAGAGAATACCCCTCTAAACCTATCCAGCCAACCGAGTGTACCAAACTCGTGACAAACTACCCAAACAACAAATCGATGACCAAATAACCTCTTTGGGACCTTTTTAACAGAGAAGTTTTCTCGATCAGAGACCAGCTCCTTACAGCAGCAAATGTAATGAAGAATATAATGAATGAGACTGGCTCCAATTCGAAACACTCTTCGAATGCTTTTGAAAGATTGAAGTTCAAGAGTGAGGTGATTTTGTGAAGGGTAATCTCAGAGAAGAGACAAGTTGAACTTAGAGTTAGGATTTGAAAATTTAAATCTCTAAGTTCTTGAGAAGATTCAAATGATCTTCTTCTCTTAGTTTTAGATTCTGCTCTGTTTTTCGAAAGTGAATGAAATTTAGGTTCAAAGAAATTTGTTCAAAAGGATCTCTATGTAACCGTTGAAAGTACCCCTTTTTATAAGCTCCTCTGTTTTCCAGAAAAGAGAGAGAGAGAGAACGAGCTGTACGGAAAAGCTATGGGGTTTCCAACGGCTATATTTTGACAGCAGAGCAGTGATGGTGACCCTTCACCAACCTTTGATTTTAACTCATTTTTAATTTCAACTTTGTTACTTTGTTGGAGTTAAAATTGTAACATCTGCCTTTTGACTCACTTCTACAAGTCCCTAATAAAGAGATTATTTTAACCTAATTGAATTAAGAATTGATTTAAAAAGAGTTTGATTTCATAATGGATTTATATGCTTGATTTACTTGTGTTGTGATTTTGCGTCTTAATTAAGATTTTGTTTTCCTAAATTCATGAATATGACTTTAAGATGGAAAATTATTTTATTTCAAGTTTCAAAGAATCAAAGTCCAATCGTCTCTAGAAACCCTAATTAGTATCCTAACCTTCGATTAAACCCTAATCGAGTTCTTAATCCTTGATTAAGAACTTAATTACTCTCTTAAACCCTAAATCCTCAAGGTTAATGAGCTAACCTAGAATTGATTTTCCTTAAACCCATGATTAAGTTTTTGATTAGTACCTTAATTCTTGATTAAGCCCTAATCTCTAAGGATTAGTGGACTAAACCTAAATTAATTTTTCCTAATCCTACCCTAATCACGATTAGAACCTAATTAGTGCCTTAAACCTAGATTAAACTAACCTAATCTACCCTAAACCACCCTATGGCCGCATGTCCATGTGTCTTGCTTGGCCACCAAGTAGCTTTGCTTAGTCACCAAGTTGCATGCCTTATAGTCAAACTAGTGACATCATCAAGATGACCAAAGCATGACATAAGAGAGGAAAAAGAAGGGAAAGGAAGGAAGGAGCCGTGAGGGACTTGAGAGCAAGACTTGGCCTCCAAGTTTTGTAACTTAGTCCCCAAGTAGTTGCAAAGAAGCCACCCATGCAAGCCCTTGATGGAAAATAAGAAAAATGAAGAAGAATAAAGAAGGGACCAAAACCGTGTGAAGGAGAGAGTGAGTTGTTTCATTCTTCATTCTTCATTCTTCACCATTTCATCTCATCAACACAAACTACAGCAACACACACCAACCAACACTCTCAAAACCGTGAGAGTGAAGAGAGAGTGATCCAAACACCTACACTTCCCTTGTTTTCATTTCTTTTCCAAAGCCAAACACACAACACCAAAGAGCTACATCAAGCTCTTGGTGAGAGAGAGAAAGAGAGAGAGTGACCGAATTGTAAGAGAGAAAGAACCAACCCAAATACTTCACAATCCAAGTGAAATCAAGCCAAGATAGTGAAGAAGAAAAGGAGAAAACCATGGACCTTAGAAAGAGTAAATGAACCGTGAGGAGAGGAGAGAAACCAAAGATATTGGACTTGATTCTTGAAAAGTTTGGATTAAGTAAGAATCTTATTTCATGATCTAAAAGTTTTAAACCTTTTTCTTTTATTCTTTTTCGTTTTCACACTTTTCTTCTAAGACTTTGATTTTACTTGAAAAAAATGTGATGCATGTTTGTTTTTATGTTAGATCTAAAGATTTTACTAACATGCATGATGATTTTTGAGCTTGATCTCAAAGTTATGTTAAGATAGTGTTTTTCTTTTCAAGACCTTTTAAACTCATCCACTTTTCCTTTGATTTTCTTAAAATGTTTTTGAAAAGAACTTGGTTTTGAATTTTCATGGAGGATCTCCGAAAGATCTAGTGTTTTTGGTTGCATGCATGTCTAGATCCATGCCTAAACTATGATATGTTTAATGATTGAGTTTTCTTGATGATTTTCTTTGTGTTGGTCACGGTTTTGATGATGATGTGGTTGAAAGTTTGATTTCCTTTTGATTAGTCTTTTGCATGTCATGATCTTGGAATTCGATGATGTTTTAAATGAATAAAATTTATGTGATGTTGTGATCTTTATGTGATTAGTCACGGTTTGTATGCTTGCTGGAAAAGGTTAGGATTTTCTTAGGTCTAAGTGATGAATATGTGATTTCCACAAACTTTATGTTGATCCTAAGTGTTAAATGTGAAATAAAAATTATTTAGAAACTTATGTATGCTCACGGTTTCATATAGGGAGTTCATGCTAGGATTATTTTTTTACTTGCTTGATGGATTATATGAAATTATGTGTTGATTTGCGAAGTTATTCCTTGAGAAAATGATTTTTGAAAAGCTAATGGTGCATACGGTTTTGACATGTTAAAGTGTATTGAGATGAAGTTTTGCTAAGATGGAATTGATTTAGTGAAAGTTAAAAAGAAAAATGTGTCTAAGTGTATGTGTGAAACATGATTCGGTTTGTATATGCTTGAGAGTCTAATTCCATTATTTGATTAAGTTACTTGTATGAATGAGTGTGTGAGCATGTTTATGTTTGACTTAACTTGATGACTTATGATTATGTGATGTTTGAAAGGAAGGTACGTCTGATTGGGATTCTTGAGTAAAGTAAGAATGATTTTTTTTAGGATGCATGAAGGTGTTTAAATGATTTAATTCGTGTGAGTATCAGGCTGTCCACATTTGGTTTTAAGTGTTTGAACTTGAGAAAGTGTTGGTTTAAGTGTTTATTTGATTGTTCTTAAGATGCTTGATTTGGTTATGGATTTGAGTTGATTTTGAATGATGGAAAATGAATTTAAAACTCAGGATATAATGCTGTCCAGAATTTTCTAAGTTATATTTCTTGTTTTAAAAGTGTTTTCAAAGCGTTTTAAAGTTTAGTTCTCATGGGTATTTGAGCTAAGACAAAGTTGGTTTGAAAAGTGCGATTTTTCGGTGTTTTTGGAATTGAACTCCATGCTGTCCAAGAGGGACCAGCAAAGAAACTTTTAAATTAAATTGATTTATTTGATTGTTTTCTCATGATTTTAAAGCATAAAAGTTAGTGTTCGATTTTGGACAAGTTTAAGTGAAAGAGTTGATGTTTTGATTTTTTTTAAAACAAAGAAAAAAGTTTGGATTTTCTTAAGTTTCTTTGAGAATAATTTTTAAGAGTAATATTTGAATAAAGTTTAATAATCATATGTCTATCTTGTGGGACTTGAAAGAAGTTGGAGTCGAGCAGACGAGGAAGGAAGCAGATCGTTCGGAACTTGTAGATTCGGTAACTGCAAACCCAGGTGAGAGAGAAGTTATCCTAAGATGCTTTGGTGTCTAGTGAGTGTGCTAGGACACTCCGTACTCTCTCAAAGTCGGAGTAAAGGTCTATTGTAGCTAGTAGTATACCCGATAAATTGTGTGCTTGTTTGTATCGTGGTATACGAAGACTCAGACCTATACCATTTCATGGTATTGATTGATTGACATATTTGTTTATGATGAGAAATATTGTTGCTTATATTGTCATTGCATGAGCATAATGCATCATCCCGCGATATAAGATAAGAATAGAAAAGACATAGAAAACTATAAGGAATTCCCCGACGATTAGAGCGAGACTCTAAGGGATGGAATACGCGCTACAGAATCGGATGATGCTGATGCGCCGAGTACGTGGATCGAGCTGACGATATGACAACGACAATGATGTTTTGAATACGGACGCAATGGTCGCTGAATTCTGCAAGAGTGTTTCCACATGGTCGTAGCCATGTGTTGAGAGTGTTTCCACATGGTCGTAGCCATGTGTTGAGATGGTTTCCACATGGTCGTAGCCATGTGTTGAGATGATTTCCATATGGTTGTAGCCATATGTTGAGATAGCCTCCATATGGTCTTAGCCATATGTTGAGAGCGAGTTGAGATAGGTCGGAGCCTATCTATCAATGATTGATGGATATCCCGCATATGGTTGGAGCCATATGCCGATGGTGATTCTGAGTGGGTCGTAGCCCGTCAGAATGATGATTGATATTCCGACTATAGTTGTAGCTATATGTCGATGGTAATCCTGAATGGGTCGTAGCCCGTCAGAGAGATTGTGGATATCCTGCATATGGTCGGAGCCATATGCCGTGAATGATTCTGAGTGGGTCGGAGCCCTTCAGAATAGTTGTTGATATTCTGCATATGGTCGGAGCCATATGCCGAGAATGATTCAGGATGGGTCGGAGCCCGTCAAACATAGTGGTCGAGTCCCACAGAAGTAATCCGCATATGGTTGGAGCTATATGACGGAGATGACTTAGGATGGGTCGACGTTAGGACGAACGAGTATAACCCCACGACTTAAAACCCTTACCCGAAGTAGTGGAGAGGAAGATACGGTGTTTACCTGCGTGGTAATCACTTGATGATTAGGATAGGGGAGGGCAATGACGGTGACTCGTCAAGAAGCCTAAGAGGAGTCTGTCTAGGCGGGAAAAAGCTACAGTGACCTGGGTTGACCATCCGAGGTTGGGTAGGTAGTCTGGTGTCGTAGCTGAAGTACTGCATGATCACTAGACGGATGACTGACACCCCCTTGACTAAATCAGGATCAGAAGAGGGATACTTGAACACGGCGGAGGTGGACACCCTTGTCATGACGATTTTTCCCGGGCATTTGATATTATATTTTGGTGTCGTCTCCCGGAGCCGGTGTGGTTAGAGATCCTGTACTTCTGATTGCTTCCGACTAGGTGGATGGATCCCGAGGAGATGTAGACCTAAACCCGAAACCGTAATGCTTGAATCCCGATACTATGGACTCGTAATATGTGGACAAAGAGACTTCGATTTTGCGAGATGAGCTGTCAAAGAGATTCGACTTTGTAAGATGAATTGATTAAATGATTCCCTTAAGGAAAAGACTTAGTGATCGATAATGCGCCGATTGCATCGCATTCTCATGCATCTTGCATATTTATCTGTGGTACTGTTTGTTGTATTGTTTGTATGTTCTGGTATGCGTCGCTAGTGTAAATCCAAGAAGTCGATGGGAGTAATTCCATTCGGATAACTTACTCTCTCAACTTCTTGTGCACATGTGACTATGAATCTCCGATTCTAAAAGACGATGGAGCTGGTGTGACTTCTCCTGGAAGAAGGACTTACTGATCGTGATGCGCTAACGAGAGAGCTACTGTTGGACGACGGAGGCTGCTTTTGGGAACTTACGTTCTGGATCAAGAAGGGGACGCTGCTTAGTAGATTATAGTTAGGTTCTAATGGACCCTTGCATGATATGTATATCAAGTGTACCCCTTTTCTTTTGTAATATTTTGGCAAGGTAAATGTTATGTAAGAATGGCACCGCTGATCTATGGTGACTACTTTTAAAAGAATCTTTAAGACCTGTTTCTAAACTGTTTTCCGAAAGACTGTCGTAATCAGACAGATAACCGTTTTAAGTAAATCAATCATGTTTTCTATAAGTGAAATGTTTTACCTATCGGTTGAAAGTAAGTTTTCAATATTAAACCATTTTTAGACACTTGGGCAAACGTTTTTGAGATAGAGGTTTTAAAAGTAATACCTTGTTTTGGGAAACTTGACCGATGAGTTTTATATTGTTTTAAAAAAAAATCCCTGCTTTTCATGAAAGAATTAATTAGTAATTTAAAAGTGGTTGTTTTCGAGTTTTCCAAATCGGGGTGTTACAAAAATCCTAGAACTTCTACCCAGACTCAACGGTAATAAAAGGTACGGAACTGCTGAGCAGAGTCTGAAGGTTGAAGATGAAGTTGTTAAAGATGAACAGAGATAGCCGAGCTTGAGTTTTGTTTCGAGCTTGGTTTTGGATTGGTGTTGCCGAGCTTGATCTTTGTTAAAACTTGGTCTTGGATTAGTGTTGTCGAGCTTGAGCTTTGAAGAACAGATTCAATCTTCGGCCTTTGCTTAAGGCTCGTGCTCAATCCGAGCTTGTTTGATCTTTCTGATGCTGTGGCTTCTTTCAACATTCTGGGTATGTGCCGAGTCAAACAATGTAACATCCTAAATTTAATTCTTAATGTAGATTGTGTGTTGATAACCTTAGGATAGAGGCAATTATGAAATAAGTTAGAAAATTGGCCATTTAGACATGTAAATTCAAGTTTAAAACATGGGAAATTGGGGAATGAGAATAACAAGATTGGTAGCTTAGAATACAAATTCCACCGTTAGATGTGAAGTAGGATATGTTAGGAAGCTTGTGTCAAAATTTGAGGAAGATCCAACGGTTAACGAAAAAGTTACAGCCGTTCAAAGTCGGGGTGCTGAAAACCCTGCAACTTAATCGATTAAGTTGCAGCTTAATCGATTAAGCCTGAAGGGGGGGGGGGAGGTTTTAATCGAGTAATACTCGATTAAGGGCTGCTAAAACTGAAAAAAAATAAAAGCGTTTCACGCGTGCTTTTGGCCATAATGCACGAAATTTCTCTCTCTAGGGCACACAATCTCTCATCTCAAATCCATCAAGCTGAAAGGGAGTCACTCCAAGGTCCCCCATCAAGTCTCCCTTGGTCTCTCCAAGTAAGTATCCATGATTATTGAAGTTCCTCTCTCTCTCTAATGTGGATGTTCTCTCTCTCTCTCTCTCTCTTTCCCCTCTTTGGGAAATCCGAATTCTCTATGGAAAAGGGGCACTAATCTCTTTATCATTCCATTCCTTTGGCTTAGGGAAGATTATTATCACTATCTCCATCTTCGTGCGTGCGGAGCCCTTGGTTTTGGGAGCGCTTGGAGCTACGGCTTTGGTTCTTCCACTTTCTCTCTCTTTGGTTAAGGTAAGGGGGTGTATATAGTGAGCATTGGCTTGTTCTAGGATAGGGTTTGTATTTAGATATAATGGTTGGCTAGGAGTTTATGTGTTAAGGTAGGGAATTAGAAACCCCAATTTAGGATCTAAGGTAAATGTTGAAAATAGGCTTAATTATTAATTATGGAACTCCAAAAAGTAGAGAATAAGGTTAGGTTTTAATTGAGGAAAATAAATGGCATGAACCCCTAATTTAGGATTTTAAATCAATAATTTGGACAATGAAAAATAATAAATGTGGTTTTTGCATGATTATATGAAAAGGTGAAGTTGGTTATTATTGGCACTCTAATTGTCTATGTGGAAAGTGATGTGCATGAATAGTTGTGGATTTGATTATGTGCTCTATTTGGTATTTCTTAAATATTGGAATGGTGTTAATTAGGAAAGTGAATTGTGGCTATTTGGTGATAATTGTGATGATGCTTGTGCTTGGAATGATTTGGTAAATATTAAACGGAATTGGTGGACAAAATAATGACAATTAATATTGGATAAATATGGTGATGTATCGTAGGCCTTCGATTTGGGGGAGACGATACATCGTAAAGTTTGGGTTGTATTGTAGGCCTTCGATTTGGGGGAGACAATACAACGTGAATGGGGCGATGTATGTAGGCCTTCGATTTGGTGGAGACATACGTCGTCGGTGGTGTATGTATGTAGGCCTTCGATTTGGTGGAGACATACATACACCCTAAATGGAAAGGAAAAAGGAAAAGGGCAATGGATAAAAGAAGGTAAACGGTAAAGGAAACGCGATGTATGTAGGCCTTCGATTTGGTGGAGACATACATCGTGATTGGTGTATGTATGTAGGCCTTCGATTTGGTGGAGACATACATACACCGTAACTAAAAGGAAATGAATAAGGGAAACAGGGAATAAAATTGAACAAGGTGAAGGTAATGGAAACGCGATGTATGTAGGCCTTCGATTTGGTGGAGATATACATCGTGATTGGTGTATGTATGTAGGCCTTCGATTTGGTGGAGACATACATACACCGTAAAATCAAAGGAAAAGGTAAGGGGATAAAATTGGACAAGGTAAAGGTAATGGGAACGCGATGTATGTAGGCCTTCGATTTGGTGGAGACATACATCATGATTGGTGTATGTATGTAGGCCTTCGATTTGGTGGAGACAACGTACACCGTAAAAATAAGAAAAAGGTGAGGGAGTATAAAGGGATTTCTTTGGGAACGGAGAAGATGAATAAAAGGGAATTAAATGGTGGAAATGAATTAACTAAAAAGGGAACCGGCATTTATAAAATAATGGAATTAAGAAAAGAATGGTATGCTTGTTCGGATATTGTGATTATGTGTATAAATTGCTAAGTGTGATTGGTCTGGTTAGTTATTATGTCTATCTAGAAACTACTTTTCTATTCATGTGCAATGCTCACTCCCTTACTATACATTACAGGTACAGAGATTGAGGTTGCACAGCCCCCGGCCGAGCAGGTGTGCTCTCCCTCCCAGGGACAGTAGGGTTTTGGGGATTAGATACTTTTATTTGGACTTCAGCCTCCGTAAATTTGGTTGTGTATGAGCTGTATATGCATTTTGAGTGGGGCTTAGGATAGTTTCCTTCGTGCAGGGTTTATGATTCATTTTGAGCATACTTGATATTTTGCTGGTACTCTGACACTCTGATGTTTTATACTTGAGCCCAAGGGGCAACCATGCGATGCTTATATATTTACATTTGAGGCCTGCTGGCTCCTGCTGATTTTACATAAATGTGTTTATCAGGTTGAAGATTTTGGAAAGTCCGAAAAACAGACAAAACTCCGTCCGTTTGACGGGTGATTTTACTAAACTAAAAAGGAATTTTAAGTACTCATTTTTAATACTTGGGAATTAAGGGTAGAATTCATTAGGGTGTTACATTTATGGTATCAGAGCAGTTTCCCTCGGCCTTTGGAGTATGAACTCACTACTCCTATGGTTACTCACCGAGCGAGTAACCCAAGTACTTAGTTTAGTGTCTAAGTGAAGTTATAGGATATTAGTAGTTTTAATTAATTATTCTAACATTAACTGATTGTCCCTCCATGACTCAACAGTATGGCAGGGAGGCGGGCTGACAATGACAGAATTGCTGCAATTCTTGAAACACTTGTTCAATTGCAGCAGAACCAAGCCCAAGTTCAGCAGCAACAAGCTGATAATCTTGCAAATCTGCAACAGAATCAAGCCCAGAACATTGCTGTAGCTGCAGCAGCTGCTGCAGCAGCACTTCAGCCTCCTCCACCACCACCAGTGGAGATTGACTGGATGGGCCGCTTTAGAAAAAGCGATCCGCCGAAGTTTGAAGGGGGTTACAACCCCGATGGAGCTCAAAGATGGCTCCAGGAGATGGAGAATGTGTTTCGCTCACTGCAGCCACCGGGTGATCAGTATATGCGACTGGTGGAGTATGTTCTGATGGGTGAGGCGGAACATTGGTGGGACCAACAGAGGAGAGGTTTGGAAGCAGCTCATGAGCCTATTTCATGGGATCTTTTCAAGGTTTGTTTTCTGGGAAAGTACTTCAAGGAAAATGTAAGGAGGGAGAAGGAGGTGGCTTTTCTTGAGCTGAAACAAGGGAACCTCAGTGTTGGAGAATATGCGGCTCAGTTTGAGGATCTCATTCGTTATTCTGGCAGCTATAGGGATGCAGATGAGCGCACTTAGTGTATCAAGTTTGAGGCTGGTCTCCATCCCAAGATCAAAACTGTTTTTGTCTATCAGGGGATCTCTAATCTCTCTCAACTAGTGAACATGACTAGTGCTTATGAAGTGTCACTCAAGCAGGAACAAGCAGAGGAGCGAAGCAGGGCATCTCAGAAATTGTCTGGTCCTATTAGGGGCAAGGGTCCGATGCAGAGATCTGGTCCTTATTCTAATCCCAGACCTTCAGTCCCTAGAGGAGCAGGGCAATCTGCAGTGACACTTGGTCCTGTTCCTACTTGTACACATTGTGGGAGGCAACACAAGGGGGTGTGCTGGAATATGGGCCGAAGAGATGGACTTTGTTACTTGTGTGGACAGCCTGGGCACTTTGTTTCCAACTGCCCTAAGAATCCTGTGAAGAGAGAGGTCAATGTGGCTAGTGCACAGAAATCTGGTAGAAGTCAGCCGATGCAGAAGGGCAAGGTGTACACTCTAGATGGCGAAGAGGTGACAGATGAGGATAAGCTGATCAGAGGTATTTGTTATGTTAATGGCAAATCTTGTGGTGTTTTATTTGATTGTGGTGCATCCCATTCATTCATTTCTATGGAATGCATGAAGAGACTAGGGTTATCTACTATAGAAATGCCTTATAAGTTGTCGGTTTCTACCCCTACAAATTCTTCAGTAATCACTTCTCAGATGTGTTTGGATTGTCCACTCCAAGTTTTGGAGCGGGAATTCAAAATCAATCTCATTTGTCTGCCTTTGACTAGATTAGATGTTATTCTGGGTATGGACTGGATGGCTCAGCATCACGTTCTAATTGACTGTCGTAAGAAAGCAGTCATCTTTAGTGATTCTACTCTATCTACCATAGAAGTTGATGAAGTATCTGATGTAAGTCAAATTCCTGTGGTCCGTGAGTTTCCGGAAGTCTTTTCTACGGAGATTCCCGGATTGCCTCCAAGGAGAGAAGTTGAGTTTAGTATTGATCTGAAACCTGGTGCAGGTCCAATTTCTATTGCACCTTACAGAATGGCGCCTCCGGAATTGGAAAAACTGAAGAAGCAATTGGAGGAGCTATTAGCAAAGGGACTTATCAGGCCAAGTGTGTCACCCTGGGGTGCTCCTATCCTTTTTGTCAAGAAGAAGGACGGTAGCCTTCGGATGTGCACTGATTACAGGCAATTGAATGCAGTGACAGTGAAGAACAAATATCCGCTCCCTCGCATTGATGATTTGTTGGATCAGTTGAGGGGTGCATCGGTGTTCTCTAAGATTGATCTCCGATCGGGATACCATTAGATCCGTATCCGTGAAGAGGACATTCCAAAAACTGCTTTCAGGACGCGTTATGGGCACTTTGAGTATGTGGTGATGCCTTTCGGATTGACCAACGCTCCTGCAATATTCATGGATTACATGAATAGGATCTTCATGCCATACTTGGATTCTTTTGTCATCGTGTTCATTGATGACATCCTGATTTATTCTAAGAGTCCGGGTGAACATGAGGAGCATTTGAGGATCGTGCTGCAGGTTCTCAAGGACAAGCAGTTGTATGCCAAGTTGTCTAAATGTAGCTTTTGGTTGGATGAAGTCCATTTTCTGGGACATGTGATTTCCGCACAGGGAGTTGTTGTGGATCCCTCCAAGGTGGAAGCGGTGTTAAAGTGGGAGAGGCCCACAACAGTCACAGAAATCAGAAGCTTTTTGGGATTGGCAGGTTATTATCGGAGATTCATTGAAGGTTTCTCCAAACTGGCTCTTCCATTGACGATGTTAACCAGAAAAGATGTCCCTTATCAATGGTCTCAGCAGTGTGAGGGAGCAGCAAGTAAAGAGGAACCTGATTTCCTCAAGGGTGCAGATGGAATCATCAGATTCAGAGGTAGAATATGTGTTCCAATGGACTTCCAGATTCGAAGAGACATATTGTGGGAAGCTCACCAAACAAAAATGAGTTTCCATCCCGGTACAACAAAAATGTATCAGGATTTGAAGAGGATCTATTGGTGGCCAGGGTTGAAGACTGATGTGGCCGACCATGTGTCTCACTGTTTGACTTGTCAGAAGGTGAAGATTGAGCACCAAAAGCCAGGTGGTCCGTTGCGATCACTGGACATCCCTGAATGGAAGTGGGATAGCATAGCTATGGATTTTGTGATAGGTCTACCTAGAACTGCTGCAGGTTGTGATGGCGTATGGGTTGTGGTAGACCGTTTAACGAAGTGTGCTCACTTTATTCCGATCCATAAGAAGTACACATTGGAAAAGCTGACACAGTTGTATATTCGGGACATAGTGAAGCTTCATGGTCTGCCTTCGAGTATTGTGTCTGATCGTGATCCACGGTTTCTATCCAGATTTTGGCAGAGTCTTCAGCAGGCCTTGGGTACCAAGTTGAGGTTTAGTACAGCCTATCATCCTCAAACTGATGGGAAGTCCGAGCGTACTATTCAGACTTTGGAGGATCTATTGAGGGCTTGTGTTCTAGAGCAGGCTGGTAGTTGGGAACAATTGTTACCATTGATGGAATTTACTTACAACAACAGCTTTCACTCTAGTATTGGCATGGCACCTTTTGAGGCACTATATGGTAGGAAGTGCAGAACGCCTCTTTGTTGGTTCCAGATTGGGGAGAACTTGTTGACTGGACCAGAGTTGGTGCAAGAAACCACGGAGAAGATCGCGATGATTAAGGATAAGATGAAGACTTCTCAAGACAGACAAAAGAGCTATGCAGATAAGCGTAGGAGACCCCTAGAGTTTGATGTGGGCGATCATGTGTTCCTTAGGGTGTCCCCTACCACTGGCATTGGTCGGGCAATCAAGTCAAAGAAGCTGACTACGAGGTTTGTTGGACCTTATGAGATTTTGGAAAGAGTTGGGCCTTTGGCGTACAGGATCGCTTTGCCTCCACACTTGTCTAGGCTTCATGGTGTATTTCATGTTTCCCAGCTGAGGAAGTACATTCATGATCCCTCCCATGTGGTAGCAGCGAATGATTTGCCCTTGAAGGAGAATCTTACTTTTGAGATCCTCCCGATCAGAATTGAAGACAGACAGATTAAGCAACTCCGGGGCAAGGAAATTCCATTGGTGAAGGTGATTTGGAACAGAAACAACGTAGAAGAGGCTACTTGGGAGCTGGAGAGCAAGATGAAGGAGTCTTATCCTCAGTTGTTTCAGGACAGCTGAATTTCGAGGACGAAATTCTGGTAAGTGGGAGAGGATTGTAACATCCTAAATTTAATTCTTAATGTAGATTTTGTGTTGATAACCTTAGGATAGAGGCAATTATGAAATAAGTTAGAAAATTGGCCATTTAGACATGTAAATTCAAGTTTAAAACATGGGAAATTGGGGAATGATAATAACAAGATTGGTAGCTTAGAATACAAATTCCACCGTTAGATGTGAAGTAGGATATGTGAGGAAGCTTGTGTCAAAATTTGAGGAAGATCCAACGGTTAACGAAGAAGTTACGGCCGTTCAAAGTCGGGGTGCTGAAAACCCTACAACTTAATCGATTAAGTTGCAGCTTAATCGATTAAGCCTGAAGGGGGGGAGGTTTTAATCGAGTAATACTCGATTAAGGGCTGCTAAAACTGAAAAAAAAATAAAAGCGTTTCATGCGTGCTTTTGGCCATAATGCACGAAATTTCTCTCTCTAGGGCACACAATCTCACATCCCAAATCCATCAAGCTGCAAGGGAGTCACTCCAAGGTCCCCCATCAAGTCTCCCTTGGTCTCTCCAAGTAAGTATCCATGATTATTGAAGTTCCTCTCTCTCTCTAATGTGGATTTTCTCTCTCTCTCTCTCTCTCTTTCCCCTCTTTGGGAAATCCGAATTCTCTATGGAAAAGGGGCAATAATCTCTTTATCATTCCATTCCTTTGGCTTAGGGAAGATTATTATCACTATCTCCATCTTCGTGCGAGCGGAGCCCTTGGTTTTGGGAGCGCTTGGAGCTACTGCTTGGGTTCTTCCACTTTCTCTCTCTTTGGTTAAGGTAAGGGGGTGTATATAGTGAGCATTGGCTTGTTCTAGGAGAGGGTTTGTATTTAGATATAATGGTTGGCTAGGAGTTTATGTGTTAAGGTAGGGAATTAGAAACTCCAATTTAGGATCTAAGGTAAATGTTGAAAATAGGCTTAATTATTAATTATGGAACTCCAAAATGTAGAGAATAAGGTTAGGTTTTAATTGAGGAAAATAAATGGCATGAACCCCTAATTTAGGATTTTAAATCAATAATTTGGACAATGAAAAATAATAAATGTGGTTGTTGCATGATTATATGAAAAGGTGAAGTTGGTTATTATTGGCACTCTAATTGTCTCTGTGGAAAGTGATGTGCATGAATAGTTGTGGATTTGATTATGTGCTCTATTTGGTATTTCTTAAATATTGGAATGGTGTTAATTAGGAAAGTGAATTGTGGCTATTTGGTGATAATTGTGATGATGCTTGTGCTTGGAATGATTTGGTAAATATTAAACGGAATTGGTGGACAAAATAATGACAATTAATATTGGATAAATATGGTGATGTATCGTAGGCCTTCGATTTGGGGGAGACGATACATCGTAAAGTTTGGGTTGTATTGTAGGCCTTCGATTTGGGGGAGACAATACAACGTGAATGGGGTGATGTATGTAGGCCTTCGATTTGGTGGAGACATACATCGCCGGTGGTGTATGTATGTAGGCCTTCGATTTGGTGGAGACATACATACACCCTAAATGGAAAGGAAAAAGGAAAAGGGCAATGGATAAAAGAAGGTAAACGGTAAAGGAAACGCGATGTATGTAGGCCTTCGATTTGGTGGAGACATACATCGTGATTGGTGTATGTATGTAGGCCTTCGATTTGGTGGAGACATACATATACCGTAACTAAAAGGAAATGAATAAGGGAAACATGGAATAAAATTGAACAAGGTGAAGGTAATGGAAACGCGATGTATGTAGGCCTTCGATTTAGTGGAGACATACATCGTGATTGATGTATGTATGTAGGCCTTCGATTTGGTGGAGACATACATACACCGTAAAATCAAAGGAAAAGGTAAGGGGATAAAATTGGACAAGGTAAAGGTAATGGGAACGCGATGTATGTAGGCCTTCGATTTGGTGGAGACATACATCGTGATTGGTGTATGTATGTAGGCCTTCGATTTGGTGGAGACATACATACACCGTAAAAATAAGAAAAAGGTAAGGGAGTATAAAGGGATTTCTTTGGGAACGAAGAAGATGAATAAAAGGGAATTAAATGGTGGAAATGAATTAACTAAAAAGGGAACCGGCATTTATAAAATAATGGAATTAAGAAAAGAATGGTATGCTTGTTCGGATATTGTGATTATGTGTATAAATTTCTAAGTGTGATTGGTCTGGTTGGTTATTATGTCTATCTAGAAACTGCTTTTCTATTCATGTGCAATGCTCACTCCCTTACTATACATTACAGGTACAGAGATTGAGGTTGCACAGCCCCCGGCCGAGCAGGTGTGCTCTCCCTCCCAGGGAGAGTAGGGTTTTGGGGATTAGATACTTTTATTTTGACTTCAGCCTCCGTAAATTTGGTTGTGTATGAGCTGTATATGCATTTTGAGCGGGGCTTAGGATAGTTTCCTTCGTGCAGGGTTTATGATTCATTTTGAGCATACTTGATATTTTGCTGGTACTCTGACACTCTGATGTTTTATACTTGAGCCCAAGGGGCAACCATGCGATGCTTATATATTTACATTTGAGCCCTGCTGGCTCCTGCTGATTTTACATAAATGTGTTTATCAGGTTGAAGATTTTGGAAAGTCCGAAAAACAGACAAAACTCCGTCCGTTTGACGGGTGATTTTACTAAACTAAAAAGGAATTTTTAAGTACTCATTTTTAATACTTGGGGATTAAGGGTAGAATTCATTAGGGTGTTACAAACAACATCCGAGCTTACTGCTTTGAAGTAAAGAGCTGAGCTAGCACACTTGAATGAACTTAGGCCGTGATCAAGAGCCGAGTCCAAACCGAGCTGGAGTCTCAAATGCTGGCTTGCTGTAAGTAGCGAAGAACCCAATTTTCCGAGCTTCTGCTTTTGGCGGAACGCATGCGCAAAACTGAGTCTGACGCGTTTGACCTTGACCCCAAGCCGAGCTTATCAAAATCTCTTTTAGTCTGCCGAGCGTATGTATTTGACATAATCAAAAGCTCTTTGATTCTACAGGCCGGCTTCTGGTACACATCGCTATGGAATTGACACTTTCCGCATCTTTTCACATGATTAATTGCATCTTGCTGAAGGGTCGGCCAATAATATCCTGCCCTTAGAATCTTTTTGGCCAATGATTTACCCCCAACATGATGCTTCCGATTCCTCCGTGAACCTCTTCAAATGTTTGTTTTGCTTCGGTGGGATCTAAACATCTGAGCATAGGGCCACTGACCCCTCGGCGAAACAAAGTTCCTTCAACCAGAGCAAATTGCGACGCTTTCCTGATGAGCTTCTTAGCCTCAGTTGGATCAGCAGTCAAAGTTCCTTGTTCTAAGTAACTCATGATCGGAGCAGTCCAATTTGGATCCACCGAAACGGAGAGGACAACGCTAGGTTCGTGCACCGTTTCCTGGATCAATGTCTTGTTATTTCCGGGGCCTTTTGTTGAAGCAAGTTTTGAAAGAATGTCTGCTCGGCCATTGCTTTCCCTTGGAATATGATAGAATTCAACTTTGGCAAACTCTGAAGACAAGAACTTCACCTTCTCAAGATACTTTTGGAGGATGGGTTCTTTGGCTTGATAATCTCCTTTGACTTGAGAGACCACCAGTTAAGAATCACTGAAAATCTTGACTTCTCGGGCCCCTACCTCCTTTGCCATCCTGAGACCAGCCATTACAGCTTCGTATTCTGCCTGATTGTTTGAAGTAGGAAATTCAAACTTCAAAGAATATTCAAGGGTAACACCATCGGAGTTTTCCAGGATTATACCAGCACCTGCCCCAAGCTTGTTGCTCGATCCATCAACGTAAATGCTCCAGTCCAAGTTTGAGCTCGTCAGTGGCTCAGTAAACTCGGTGAGGAAATCAGCTAGAACCTGAGACTTCATTGCCTTCCTTGGTTCGAAAGTGATGTCGAACTCGGAAATTTCAATGGCCCAAGTTACCATTCTTCCTGCTAAGTCGGGTTTCTGAAGAATCTGGCGGATAGGTTGAGCTATTCTGACCTTAATGTGATGACTCTGGAAGTACTGACGCAGTCTTCTGGCCGTGATGACCAAACAGAAAGCCAATTTTTCCACCATTTGGTATCTCAGTTCTGGTCCTTGAAGCGCTCGGCTAACAAAATAAACGGGGGATTCCTTGCCTGATTCTTCTCAAACTAAAACTGAACTGACAACTGAATCACCCACTGACAAGTATAGGAACAGAGTCTCTCCAATTACACGGCTAGATAGGATCGGGGGGGATGCCAGATATTGCTTAAGGTCAGTGAAGGCCTTTTCACATGCATCGTTCCACTCAAACGCCTTCTCTTTTTCCTTTCTCAACAATTGGTACCATGGTAGGGCCTTCCGAGCTGATTAGGATAAGAATCTGGAAAGAGATGCTACCCGACCTGCCAATTGTTGTACACCCTTAATGTCAGATGGACTCTTCATCTCGAGGATAGCTCGGCATTTTTAAGGGTTCGCTTCGATTCCTCGTTCAGTGAGCATAAATCCGAGGAATGATCCAGCGGGAACCCCAAAGGTGCATTTTTCAGGATTCAGCCTCATATCGTACTGCCGAATCCTGTCAAGAATGATCTTCAAGTCCTTGGCATGGTCTTCTTCCTTCAAACTCTTGGCAATCATGTCATCGATGTACACTTCCATTCTGGGCCCGATAAGTGGGCCGAACACTTTATTCATCATTCGCTGGCAAGTTGCCCCAGCGTTCTTGACTCCGAAGGGCATGACATTATAACAGTACGTAGCGATTTCAGTCATGAAGGAAGTTTTCACCTGATCCGGAGGATACATCGCAATCTGATTGTAGCCAGAATAAGCGTCCATGAAGGATAGTCTCTGGTATCCTGCCGAGCTGTCTACTAATTTGTCTATACAAGGAAGTGGATATTGGTCTTTGGGGCAGACCTTGTTTAGGTCTGTATAATCCACGCACATTCTCCACTTTTCATTAGATTTTTTGACTAGTACGGGATTAGCCAGCCTATCGGTGTATACCAATTCCCTGATGAACCCTGCTTCAAGCAGCTCGGCAACCTTTTCCTCTATGGCTTGAGCTTTTTCGGTTCCGACCCGCCTCTTCTTCTGGCAAACTGGTTTAGCGCCAGGATAGACACTTAATTTGTGGCAGATGAAATTCGGGTCAATGCCTGGCATGTCTGCTGAGGTCCAGGCGAATAGATCTTTGTTCTCAATGAGCAGTTCTGTCAACTCTTTCTCAACTTCCTCGGCAAGACCAACACCAATCTTGACACAGCGGGATGGATCGGAGCCCAAGATTATCTTCTTGAAATCCCCCTGAGGGGTTGGTCTGGTTTCGTCATCCTTCCTTACATCAAGATCTGCCAGGTTAACACTTCCCTTATTTAGTGGCTCTTGCATAATTTTTTCATCTTCGATCTTCAGTTTACCCAGGCTAATATTGTAGCACTTCCGAGCCAGCTCTTGTTCAGAATGCACCGTGACCACCTTGTCGTTAGACCCTGGAAATTTCATAGCTAGGTGGACAGTTGAAACAACAGCGCCAAAAGACTGGAGTGCAGTACGACCGAGGATGGCGTTGTATGCCGACGGAGCCTGGACGACCAGAAACTTTACTATCTCTGTTCGAGCGGATGGTTGTTCCCCCAGGGTGACTGGGAGGTGGATATGGCCTAAGGGAACAATCGAATGGCCCGTAAAGCCAATCAAATTTCCTTCGAACAGAGTTAGATTAGACCTTTTCAGCTTCAGGGCTTCAGACAAATCCAAGTACATAATATCTGCTGAGCTTCCCTGATCAACAAGAATCCTCTTCACTTCATAATTACCGAGTAGAGCTGTAACTACCATGGGATCGTTGGGGTCTCGGATTATGTCAGCGAAGTCCTCGTCACTGAAGTTGATGACGATATTCTTCTTTTTAGGCTTTTGAATTGGTCGGCTGGCAACAGAAAGAACTTGACCCACGTACTTCTTTCGGTCACCTCTTTTCTCCCCTCCACCAGCGAATCCTCCAGCAATGGTGTTGATCAAAAAACCCTCTCGACCCTTATCCTGTTCGGACAGTAGGGTAGAAGCTCCCCCCGCAGGTGGTGAGGGGCTCCTATTTCTTTGTTTCCGCTCGGGTTTGGGTGGGGACTGGCTTTTTCTCCTAGCACGCTTCCGCATTGCTTCGCCAATGTACTGTTGGAGTTTTCCATCCCTCACCATTTTTTCAATCAAGTCTTTTAACATGGTGCACTGGTCCGTGGTGTGTCCCCATCCACCATGATGGTCACAATACTTGGTCTTATCTTTCTGAGCAACTTTTCTCAAACATGGAGGCCTAGCAATATTGCGCATCTCGGTGTGCATAGTCTCGCGAAGGATTTGACTCCTTGGTACTGTAAGCTGAGTATACTCGTCATATTTGCCTTTTGGAGGCAGTTTTTCTCCTTTTTCTCTCTCTCTCTTATATCCTTCCTCCCTCTACCATCTCGAAACCGATCGTTTTGCCGAGGACGTTGCTCTTGACGCTCTTCCTTACCACGCACCACAGTATTGATTCTGTGAAACTCTTCCAAATTTACAAACTTCCTGGACCTTTCCCTGAGCTCGGCCATATCCTTAGGTGGTTCTCCTATCAAAGAATCCTTAAAATCTCCGTCTCGTAACCCTTGAGTAAGCAAGAGAACAGATACTCCAGATTGTAAACCCGATATGCCACTAGCCTCTTGTTGATACCGAGCTAAGTAGTCTCGTAGAGACTCGTCTGGTCTCTGTGCAACTCCAGCTAATGAATGATCGGATTTTGGCTGTGACATACTGGCAGTATACCTATTCAAGAACGTTCTTCTGAGTTCAGCCCAAGAGTGAATTGAATTGGCAGGTAGGGAGTTGAACCACCATAAGGGCGCCGAGACCAAGGTCATTGAGAAAGCACGGCATTTCATGAAGTCCCCTCCTCCATAAAACATCATGGAGGATTCGTAAGCCGCAATATGGTCCATCGGATCGGTGGTCCCGGTATAGCGAGGAATATTTTGATGTCCTACATAAGTCTACGGGTTTTGTATGCCATGATCTCTGCTGTGAAAGGATGGCCAGGATGAGGTTCCCCGGTAATACGCTCGAGAACAACGCTCGGGTTGAAAGGTGGAGGAGGAGGAAGGTTGCTTGGGTTGCCGAAAGCCACGCGAGGGCTTTGCTCGGCTGTTCTTGCCATGCTCTGCTGCTGAAGAGCAGCAATAGCCTGATTCTGTCTCTCGATCAAGGAAGTCTGAGTTCTTAAAATTTCCATGATTGACTCTTCTCGCCTTCGAGCCGAAGAGGTAGTCCTGTAAGACCTGCCCTCAGTTTCAGTGGAACGTGGACCACCTTGAAGCGTTCCAAAGTGGCCCCTCGTTAAGTGAGGTACTTCTCTTTGGGATCTATCGGCTCGGGAATGATCATGACGAGCGGAACGTTCTATGTAACACCTAGGATTATTACCCTTAAAACCCCATCATTTAAAAATATGAACTTAAAAATTCCTTTTTATTTTAATAAAATCAACCGTCAAACGGACGGAGTTTCATTTGAAATTCGGACTTATCCAAAATTTCACCTGTGAAAACATTTATCAAATAAACATTCAGTAGCCAGCAGGGCATACATCAAGAATATATTTTCATCATAACGAGGCCCAAAGGCTCAAAATTATATAAGAATTAAAAGTAGCAGCGAAACGCCAAGTTAGAAATATACGTTCAAAGACCCTAAGCTTTTTAACAAAAGAGATATATCCTAAGCCTCACTCACAAAGTATATTCAACACATTTACATCAAAATAATATAGGAGGCTTAGGTCCAGTGTCCTATCCTATCCCCTAACACCCCTACTATCCCTGTGAGGGATAGTAATCCTGCTCGGCCGAATCTGGTGTATGCTCCAGCTCAGTACCTGAAAAATGGTAAGGAGGTGAGCACTACATAGTAAAGTAGGAATAGCAGTTTCTCATATGACATAATAACCGACCAAGCCAAACACATATAGTTCAGGTATTTCACATAGTCATTCACACATGGAAGCAATAGTACAAACAAATGCCAACGATTCTTTTATCTCTATACCTTTATCTTTTCTTTCTAATCAGCTCATTCTTATTCTCTAATTTATCATGCTATAGGTCTACTTTATTTCCCCCTATTTTAACCTTTTATCGCGTCGGGTCGGTGTCGACCTCGCATTATTAAATATAAATGATCGCGCTGGGTCGATAAGACCTTTGTGTAATTATGTTTTATTATCGCGCTGGGTGATATGACCTTCGCATATCGCACTGGGTACATATACCTTCGCATTATTATGTTTTGTTATCGCGCTGGGTGATATGACCTTCGCATATCGCGCTGGGTACATATACCTTCGCATTATTATGCATTCTTATCGCGCTGGGTGATATGACCTTCGCATATCGCGCTGGGTACATATACCTTCGCATTATTATGTTTTGTTATCGCGCTGGGTGATATGACCTTCGCATATCGCGTTGGGTACATATACCTTCGCATTATTAAGTTTATTTCATCGCGTTGGGTCACCGTGACCTTCGCAACATGAATTCTAAATGGTCGCGCTGGGTCTTTATGACCTTCGCAACAATAAGTCTAAATGGTCGCGCTGGGTCTTTATGACCTTCGCTATTATTAAATTTTCATTCCTTTATTCATTCATAATTCCCTCTCCACTCCTTCACATCACTTTTTCTAACCATCACTCCCCTTTTCTCTAATCTCTTAATCAATTCACTTTCCAAGTATTGTCAACACTAATCCCATTCATTTATTTCCATAATCCATTATTCATTTAGTCACATGACCAGCAACACATCATTAAACTACTTAGCATCATCACCAACAATTCCATAATATACACTTAAATTCAAACATACACATATTCAGAAATAATCACTTATACACAACATCATGATTAATTAAATTCCATTACTTAAATTCTATAATCATTACTAATGTTCACTACCCTATGGTTTATGCCCTAACTAACACTTAACTCTTAGCAAGTATTATATACATACTAGAAACTCATTCCTAAATTAAGGTAACACTCACTCCTTACCTCAAAATACCAAGAGATAGAGTGGTTTTGTTTGTTCTAACTTGATCCTTTCCCACCAAAAAGTTTATAACCAACAAGAGAGTAGAAGAGCCTAAAACAAGAGTCACAAGGAGAAAAGATTAACATCTATACCATGGTCCATGCCAAGATTCAAGGAAAAATAAAGCTTCATGGGTTAGAGTTTGAAAACCACCATGGATGGTAGAGAGAGAAAGGGAAAACGAATTTAGAGAGAAAAAGAGAAGATCAATGACTTACCCACTTGTTTGGAGTTAAGGAGGAAGAGAGTTGATGATATTAGTGCCCAAAGCCCCTTGCTGTTGCACCAAATATGATGGAGATATGGATCCTTGGAGGAGAGAGAGGAAAATCGTGTATGAGAGAGGGAAGGAGAGAGATGAGCAAATCCAAGGCTTATATGTTTACTTGGGGTGAGAATAGGAAGGATTTGTTGGTAGATGTGGGAGGAGTCTCTTGATTTTGGTTGATTTGGGAGAAAGAAAATGGAACCCTATGGAGAGAGGAAGAAGACGAAGTGGAGAGGGAGAGAGGGAGGCGTGATGTTGCTATGGGTTGTGTGGTTTTTATTTTATTTTCATTTCCCTATCAACTTCCCTAAAAGCAAAACGCGTGGATGTGGTTGCATCCTTATCCTCTAAGCCACGAATGAGTGGCTGCCACGCGTTATTTTTTTTCTGAGTTTTCCAATGAGTAATCGATTACTCACTCCAAATAATCGATTACCCATGTGATGCAACATTTCTCAGTACATTCACCAGAGCCTAAGTAATCGATTATCCCCCTGAATGTAATCGATTACTACTCAAAGTAATCGATTACTTTACCCTTGTAATCGATTAATTTGCTGCAACATCTTAAGTGTTTCCACCAGAGGCCTTGTAATCGATTACTGCCTTGCAGAGTAATCGATTACTTCAGTGAAAAGTCAGATTTTGATGATTTTCTAACTCCAAATCATTTCCTTAGGCCCCCATTCTCATTCAGGCTTTGATTACTACTTAAAATCCTCTCTTAAAGCTTGATAATTCTCCTAAATGCTTGGCATAAATCATATTATACCGAAATTAAACTTAGGGATGTTACATTCTACTCGACGGGCCTCATCAGTTCGTGATCCAGAAGGGGCCCACCGAGATACATGTGGTCCAGAATCTGCAGTATCATGCCACTCTGAAACATGACCATCAAGAACAGTGTGAGAGTTAGATCGTCCTCCGCCGTCTTCAATAAGGGGAGCGACATTAGCCTGTGCTTGAAGGGGATTTTCAGGAGGACTTAGAGGGGGAGGGTTAACAGGAGGAGCCTGATTGCCTTCAGGGGGCCCTCCCAGAGCGATCATGTCCCTGATATTTCCTCTTCCGTTTTTGGGTGGCCTCCCACGGAGGTGACGGCGGAGATCTCCTTCATTAACGTTGTTGTTTGCCATGAAAACAGTGGATGTGGGAATATTAGTTATTCGTTCCCCACAGACGGCGGAAAATGTAGTGTCCTAATCACTATATGTCCTTAACCCTCTAAGTGCTCAAGATTATGGCAACCAGGAGCCCAGGATTGATCGAGTATTGACGTATGACTTATGGTATTTCTGCAATTCCAGTTGGGAAAAGCAGGATTTCCCTAGTCAACGGGTGTGTGTGGAGTGTCAACTTATGGATGAGATTACTTAACTGAAATCCTAGCTGTGATGAGCTATTTATAGGGTTTGGAGGAGGCTGATATGGGCCCTTTGGGCCCTGTATCAGAGTTGTGCTGAACCAGGATTCTGTGAGATAATATCGGACGATTATGCTTCTAGAATCTGGATAGGATCAGCTGAAGATCTCATGTCTAGGCTGTTGCGAGAATCTAGGAGAGATTTGCGGAACGGATAAGACGTCTCGGCGAGCCTAAGGTTATCCACGAGCCGACGGTATGTCTCAGTCCTAGAGTCCCGAGCCTGATGGATTGGGGACCGATCGTAAGGCTCGGTTCCATCAAGTCCGAGCCTGGCCCTCTCGTATGCTCGGATCCCACGAGTCCGAGCAAAGTGCCTTTAGAGGAACCCTTTGGTGAGACTCGGGTCCGTATATTGTCGGCAGACCCTACAATTTATTATTTATTTTGTAAATAAGAAATTGATTTTTTTTCCAAGAAGTAAAAAGGAAATTTTTATTTTCCTTCTTGTTGGGTCTCACGGCCCAATGGCCTAAAAAGGAGGACAAGTTGTGGAAATTATTTCCTAAATGAAATTCAAAAAAAAAGTGAAAGAGAAGTGTATGTTTGGATAAGTAATATTTTATGTTTTAATAAAATCATATATTGTATTTTTTATGGATAAAATTGATCCTTCTTTCATAAGTAAAAGAAAATTATATTTTCCTATATATGTGTGTGTGTGCTACGGTGTGTATACATAAATATATACCTAGGATTAAAATTTTTATGAGCTATTTCCTTCTTGATTAAGTCAACAAAAATAAAAATGAATAAAATATACAATGAATAAATTAACATATCTTTAAGGAATGGTTTGATGCTTGAAATGACTCTTTCTCATGTAAACTTTGGTGTGGACAATTTTACCCTTGCATGTGATCAACAAACCCCATTTTTAGTGAGTAAACCCATAGCCCTAGCTTGCTTATAAATAGAACCCATTTAGTTCATTCTTCACTTTCACCATTCATTTCCACTAAACACTTAGTTCAAGAGCAACATCAAGCTCTTGAAATTGAGAGAAAAATAGAGAATTAGAGAGAGATAGAGAGAGAGAGGGCCGAAACACACAAAAAAAAAGAAGAGAGAAAAGTTCCCAAAGCATATTTGCTTCTTGAAGATCCTTGAGATTAGGTGGTTAACTCTTTCTTCTTCTTCTTCTTCTCTTTCAAGTTGAGTGTTGTCTTGGTGGTAGTTGAAGACTTTTGGAGATTTTCTTCTTGAAGTATTTTAGAGACCTTTGAAGCTTTGTAATTTTTTAAGAGTTTTTGTGATGCATGTTGATTATATATCTTGATCATGATTCTTAGAGTTCGAAAAAACTTGTGCATGTTATTTTTCTTGACTAGATTATTCGGCCATAGCTAGGGTTTTAGGAGTTCATGCTTTTTAATTTTATATGAGTTGATGCATGTAAGTTTCTTGGCTACTTTAGTGAGTTCCAAGTGCATGCATGTGATTATATGATTATTTGATGCATGATCTTGAGTTCTTTGTGGAAATAAGAAACTTGAACCATGCATGTTAGTTTTAGGACTAGATCTATTGTAACATCCCGAATTTTAATTCTAGTAATAATTAGAATAATAGTAAGATTTGGAAGTAAGGATTATCCTATAAGGGATTTAAAATGATGGATTAGGAGTTCTTTGAGTGCCATAAAGGAGTCAAGGAGCATTGGCATCGAAAAGCAAATTTAAAGCAGACTAAACGAGTGTTAAAAATCGATTTTTCGGTGTTATAAACACCCTACATTAGGAAATTAAAAATAAAAGATTTAAGACTCAAAACAGAATTCCCACCGTTGGATATGAAGGTATGATTTTTAGGAAGTTACTCGTCAAATTTGAGCAAGATCCGACGGTGAACGAAGAAGTTATGGCTATTTGAAGTTGGGAGAAAATAGCTGAAAAAATAGAAAAATGAAGTAGCAGTATCTGCTCATTTCACTTAAGCGAAAATATTTCGCTTAAGTGAAACTGTTCCAGTAGCAACACAGATGGAGTTCGCTTAAGCGAAATTACTTCGATCTGCAACATTAAAAACGCTTTTTGGGGCTGAAAACCCCCATTCCAACCCCTTCCTCTCCTCCCTCCTCCACGGCCTCCGCCGGAGCCACCAAGGCCGCCGCCATCACCGCCTCCTTGGCCCTTCCTCTCTCTCTCTTCTCTCTCTTGGCTTTGCTCTCTCTCTCCTTCCCTCACAATCTCCCTCCTCACACTCTCTCTCCACCACCATCAACCACGGCCGCCGCCGCCCAGAGCCGCCACCGCCACCACCTCCACGGTCACCACCCTCACAAACCCCATCCCTTTCTCTCTCTCCCTTTGACCCTTACTCTCTCTTCCTCTCCTCTCTCTTCGATCTCTCTCTTCTCTCTCTTTCCGATCGGAGCCGCCACCGTGGCCGCCGATCGAACCACCACGGGCCACTACCACCATAGCCTCTCCCTCATCCATTCCCCTCTCACGCCCACGAGCTCTCTCTCTCTCTCTCTCTCCACGGATCTCACCGGTGCCGTTATCGATCAGTGATCGCGTCGGGCTCGTGTCGGGAACCTCGAACCTCGAAGCTCTTGCCTCGGTCCAGTCGCGATCGTTCCCGCTAACGAGGAGCAACACCGACGCCGTCATCGTCGCCGAGCTAAAATACAGGTTCTATTTAACAAGCCCGAGGTAAGAGGGTTCGCGTTACCTTTACTTAAGAAGTAAATTCTAGGATGCTATAGTGGTAGCTGAGAATAGGATAATTAAAAAGTATGTTAATGAACCTTAGGGTAGTCCCCGCTGGCATAAATGAGTAATTAGAATTGTTAATTGAAACCACACTTTAGGGATTAAAAGGAATGAGCGTAGAATAAGGCCCGGAACGAATGAGCGTAATTAGAATATTAAAGTAATGAGAATAAAACAAAAATGTGAGCAATCATAAAAATAAAACCATAGGGGAAGTAAAAGGACAAAAGAGTAAACGAAATAGGCGAAAGAGAGTGTAGAATTAATGAATTAAAAGATAATAAGTATAATAGTAACCAAAAAGTAAAGTGAGGTAAAGGAGGGATTAGTATTGGAAATAATATATACGTGCAAGACCGATTAGGGCAATAGGCGCAAAATAATGAATTAGATTTAAAAGAAAATAGGAAAACGATAAGCGGATTAATAAAAAGATAATAAAACGAAGAGAGAGTACATTATGAGGGAAATTAGGTAGAATAATGTAATAAAAATTGAGAAGCTAGATTAAGTTAACAGAGCAATTAAATATAAATATAGTTAATGAAATAGGAACAATGAGTTAGGTAATTGACCGAGATAAGGAAATTAAGAAATAACTAAGAATAAGTAACGAGAACTAGAATACACTATACTTGACCGTATTAATTAGAGTTGGATGAAATCGAAGGGAACTAACAAAAAGAAAAAGAGTAAAGTAGAAAATGTAGAAAAATGTGATAAGTCATAAACGAAAATAAAGATTAAAAGATTTTGATGAGCATAAAAGAATTACTTAAATTATAAGGCAAAAAGAAAAGGAAAAGAAGAAGAAAAAAGGGAAAGAAAGAAAGATGTTGAAAATAGTAGAAAGTAAATAATGTGATGATAAGTCTATAAGTAAAGAAATGAGAGAAAAGAGAAAAAATACAGTAAATCAGAAAAAGAGAAAAGATCTATGATTAAGAAAAAGGAAAAAGAGAAAGAGAAAGAAAAAGAAAGAGAAAGAAAAAGAAAGAGAAAGAAAGGTAAGAAAATAAAAGTCCGATGCGAGCCTGGTAAGGCGTATCGGCATCGATGCGAGCCTGGTAAGGCGTGTCGATTAAAAAGAAAAATGGAAGTCCGATGCGAGCCTGGTAAGGCGTATCGGCATCGATGCGAGCCTGGTAAGGCGTGTCGATTAAAAAGGAAAATGGAAGTCCGATGCGAGCTTGGTAAGGCGTATCGGCATCGATGCGAGCCTGGTAAGGCGTGTCGATTAAAAAGGAAAATGGAAGTCCGGTGCGAGCCTGGTAAGGCGTATCGGCATCGATGCGAGCCTAGTAAGGCGTGTCCATTAAAAAGAAAAAGAAAAGAAAATGAATAATGAAAAAGGGGAAATCCTAGCGCTCAGTACCGTACGGCTGGCTGGGGCTGGATTACCTAATGAATAATGAATAAGGGAATCAATGATTAAAAGAATGTGAGAATAAGGGAAGAACTAAAAGAGATTAATTATATGAATAACTATGAATAAAATGTATTAATAATTATGTAGGCTTAGTTATTTACTATGTCTTCTTGTAGGATTTATCTTTTTAAGTTCTGTGTAATGCTACCCTTCTTGATATATTTTTACAGGTATGGAAGCGGAGCTTACACTGTTGCGGGCCGAACTGGAAACTCTCCACCACGTGGAGTGTACTTTTGGTACCCTGAGTGGATTTTGTAACACTCCTTGTATATCATCTTACTTTATAAGAAAAGTAATAAATTTATGAATACTTGGACTTGTTATTGTTGGAAAAAGATCTGAAAATAAGAATTTTCCCTTCCCTTGAAAATTCCTTTTCACAAACACTTGATTAAGAATGAGGTTGACTAACAAAATCAGAGTTTGCGGAAACATAGTAAAGTAATCATATTATGTCCCCAAAATATAGCAAGTGTACCAAGTCCATGGATACCAAATAAATATTATTATGAAACTGAATTCATCTTATGATACCTCTTTCAAAATGTGTATCATATAAATATTATTAAAAATAGAGATGTTATAGAGCTGGTCACTGGTCCTCTGTCCAAACCTTCATCTGGCCGGATCCTCGATATCTGCACAACGGGTTCCCAACCCACACTTTCTACACTCTGCATGCACCTAAGGGACATCTCCCTTTACCGATTCTTGTGCAAGCTAGAAGCACGATCAACACCTAATAAGGGCACGGGGGTTAGCTATACATATTCGCATAATCAAATGAGAATAACACTAACATCCACAAGTCAACATGTAGCAAATCTTGATGCATATTCATATGAGCACACCCGGTTAATCATAATAATTCTTTCAATGCAGGTGGCATGATGCATGATTTTCATCCACAACTGAGGCCTCTAACAAAGTCCATCTTGGACGTCCATCCAATACACCGTTGTGTTCCCGGAACACTGACATTCGTTCCCAGAACGTAATGCCAAACCATACTTGGATAAATAAGCATCACTCCTAGAGTGTGCATCACGTTCCCAGAACGTGTAGCAAACCATACTTGGAATAATAAGCATCACTCCCAGAGTGTGAATCACGTTCCCAGAACGCATAAAAACCAGGTCTCGGACAGTGGCCACAGTCCCAGAATGTGTCATCAAGTAGGTTGCACATCAATGTGTTCCCAGAACACTAACATACGTTCCCAGAACGTATATAACCAGGTCCCAGACACTGGCCACATTCCCAGAATGTGTCATCAAGTAGGTTACAAATTTGGTACTCCCGGAGTACCCTCCTCATATTCCCAGAATATGATAAACGTTCCTACCAACAAAACTTCCATTCTATATGAATGCACAATCATCAAGGTTGGTTTTATCTTTAACTCTATTATTATGCCAACGTGTTCCCAGAACACTAACATACGTTCCCAGAACGTATCGCAAACCATACTTGGAATATAATCAAGCACCACTTCGAGAGTGTGCATCACGTTCCCAGAACGTATCAAAGAAACCATGTCCCAGACAATGGCCACATTCCTAGAATGTGTCATCAAGTAGGTTGCATCAGTTTGGTACTCCCAGAGTACAGGGTCATGTTCCCAGAACATGACAAACAATCCTTGCCAACCTATTTCATTGCCTTTCTCTATGCATGCATTGCATACATAATTACTAAGGTTGGTCTTTCCATTAATTCCATTATTATGACTTAGAAAAACACAACTTCTGAATGATATCTTGAGGTATGGCTTTACTCATAAAATTCACCTTTGAATTTAAATTTAACATATGCTCATAGACCTGGATTGAGAGAGTATAATCATTGGTATTAACAATCCTTACTCAAAAACTTAACTTTTATTTTTAAGTTTCAGGTACTAACCGGTTACATCATCACCTAACCGGTTAGAATTACAGACCTGAATACAAAACCACTGATTTTCAAAGAATCTTTTCTTGAATTCTCTACTCAATCCAATAACAAGGTCTTAGCATAACAGAATACCTCAAGTTCAACACATAATATCATTCAAAAGATCTAAGTCATAATCTAATTTCATTTATGCATAATTTCCTCTTGAAATTATCATTTGATATTAAGGTATTAACTCATCACCTCCAATCTAAACCAAACAGTGCTCAATCACCTAGTTTTAGATTGGTCTTTGTATGAAATTATAGCTTAAACTTGAGTACAAATGGTATGGATACTTAGCCAATTTCAGAAATTCATTTCCTTTGAAAATTGACAGTATCTAACCGGTTACAAATTTCGAATAACCGGTTAGATTATGCAGTCTGTACATTGAAAAATGAGGTTTTGCATACCATTCTTTTCAATACTCAAATCTAACCAATTTCAACATTCAATAGAGTTCACATACCTTAATACTAGTATGTTCGGCCACATAAACATATCTATCTTGCATGCATTCAATTTAGATATTCAAATTGCACATAAATGCATATATTTCACAACTTAATGCATCAATTCACATAATATCCAAATAAGTCATGAATCCAACATCAATATAGCTTGCATGCATCTAGATAACCTTGCTCATAACAACGATTGAGCTCAGATTGGCCTCCAAGCCACTTAACCATTTTAACTTATGCCCTTTGAGTCTCTTGGTGACTCATCCTATGTTCTACCATAATTTATTCTCATTCTAGCAAATATTAAGCTTCCCCCTTACCTCTAAATTGTGCTTGATGAATTTAATCACTGGAATTTGCAAGATCTCCCCAGAATCCACAATCTCCATTTTCAGCCAACAACAGGTTTGACAGGGTCCAAAAACTACAAGATTTGACACATGAATTGGACAAACAAATTGGGGAAAACCATCAATACTCACTCTATGCAACATGCACTAAAGATTTGAACAGATTTGAGACTCAAAAAGTGCATGTGCTTACCCAAATCGAAGTCCAAAGCAAGCTCCAGAAACTCAGAATCAGTGTTGACAGCTCCAACACCCTTACTTTGCAAGATTCGTTCTCTTGATTCAGGGACTCTCAACTCACAAACTTTATATCAATACAAAGCCCTTGATGTGAGCTTTGTAACAGTGTATCACTCATGTTCTAACTCTCAGAAACGAAGGAGAATTTCAGAGACCAATTCACGAACCCTAAACAGAGCATCAACACTTCAGATCAACAAATGAGCCAAAAATCTCGATCAATTGGGCTATTTATAGAGCAATCAGGCTAACATGCATCAAGACACGTAGCTCCCACTACGATTAGGATGAATTCGTGGCAAATTTCTGGGTTTTGGCTTGATTACTCATCAAAATCCACTAACCCAGTTTCTGAGTTCATCGTGTAACCGGTTACATAGCCCTTCTAACCGGTTACATACTGATAAAATTCAAAAATTAATAATTTAATTGCTCTTTCTTCAAGAACTTTTCTAATATTGCAATTAGGTCCCAACCCAAGGACTCAACTACAATATTCATATTTTTGTACAAAATAACCATATAAAATATATCCCATATTTTTATACATAAAAACACATACTGTACAAAACTAAAACCTTTAAAATTAATATAAATCAATCATAAAATAATTGTTATACTTAATTTCTTGGTTGTTTGGGAGACGAAAATTAGGGGTGTTACAGATTTTATGTTTAATTATATTAAAAACTGTTATTTTTTGTAATTTATAATATGTGTAGTTATATGCCCTGAAACTGGTACTAATCGGGCGTTAGGATCTGAACTGGGTTTTAATCTGTTGTGTTTATGTTTTTAAATAATTATGGACTGACAGGTTTATAAGAAGAAATTTTGGGAAGTCCGAAAAACAGAGGAAACTCTGCCGGATTTTCGTAAAACCTTTCATAAGAAATCAAATTCAAAAATGAATTTTCAAACTCTGATTTTATTAAAATTTAAAATTAACTAAATAAAGTGAGGATGTTACATCTATGAGTTTTAAGCATTTACATGTTAATATGTGACTTTGATCTTAAAGAATTAATGTTTGGTTGAAAAAAAAAAGTGTTGATATATATTTTATTTATTTTAGTCTTGCATGATTTAAGTAGAAAAGTTGAAAGCTTGATTTTTGCATGTTAAAGATTTGACAAAAAGTTAGTCATTTCTTCTTAAACAATTCGGCCAAGGTTGATTTAAGTAGGTGAGAATGTTTGATTTTTGAAACTAAATTGTTAATGATGATTTTTGATGCATGGTTTGAGTTTATAAGTGTTTGGCTTGCATGCATGTGATAAAAGCATAAAATGTGATTTTTGGTGTTAAAAATATATGTAAGTGTCGGGCATCTTGCATTTTTGAGTTGATCTTGAGATGATGAGTGCATGCATGAGGATTTGAGCCTTAAAAATTTATGTTTTGATTTTGGTGTGTTAAGTGGGTTAAATTTATTTGTTATTTATTTAATTTTTCGGTTTTATGACTAAAGTATGAGAATGAAAAATTTGTGTTATTGCATGTTAGATTTTAGCAAAATATTTCCTTCCCTCTTGATGCATGTTTCGGCCATGATGATATGAGTAGGAAATCATGCTTTAAAAATTATTTTGAGTATGTAAATGACTTGGTTTATGTGCTTTGATCCTTTGCATGTGAAAATTTTGAATAAAAACCTTGTCTTTTTATGATGATAATTCGGCCATGCTTAGAAAAGAGTAGAAATTCATGTTTGATCATCATTTCACTTACATGCATGTTCATTTTAACTTGTTCTAGGATTTTTAAGTACATGCATGAAGTTGAAATGCTAAAAACTAATTTTTAGTGTTGATTAGTAACTTAAAGTGTCATGCATGTTGTGCTTAGGAGCGATCCTAAGAGTCCAAGAACATGCATAAAGGTTTTGACCATTAAAGTTGTTATCTTGAATTAAGTTTAAGGAAATGAACTTGAATGATGATTAGTTTGTCATGCATGTTAGTGATAAAATGATATTAAGCTAAAAACTATGGATTTTGTTGCATGCATATTAAGATCTTTAGTGTTTGGTTTTATTTAAGTGATGATAAAAATTTAATTAGTTGTTTGTGTCATTTTTAATGATATTCGGTTTATAGGATTTAATTAGGAAGCTTGGTTTGTTTTATTTATTTTTCTTAAGTAAAAAGAAAACGAAATAAATTAATGATAATAAGAATTATATATTTAATCTAATGTATTTAAGTAATTTTATAAAAAAAGGATTAGTTTCTGTCCAACTATTTATTTTGTGGTTCTAAGATTTTAAAAATAATGGGAAAAGTATTTTACTTTGAAGATTTAAATATAAGACTTATAGATAATTTCTTTTAGAGAAATAAAATGTAAAAAGTGATTTTTGGTTTTAATACAATGCTGTCCAGAATTTTTAGTTAAAGTATTTTCATTTAAAAAGTGTTTTCAATTGCTTTAAAGCTTAAGTTTTAAGTACTCTTGTATAAAGTGAAAGCTAGACTGAAAAATTGTGATTTTTCGGTGTTTTCGGACTTTAAACAGTGGCTGCCCAAGATTGGACCAGCAAGCAAATCAATGAGTTTAAATATCCTTATTAGTTGTTTTCAAATGGTTTTTGAGAACTTAAAGTATTGGGAATAGTTGGAATGGTTTTGAGAAAATGATTATATTTTAACTTGTTTAATGAGAACTAAATAGAAGTTTTTAAAGGATGAACTTTGTTCAAATGCAATTTTAACGCAAATGTATTTTATTTAATACGAGGTATTTTTAGACGGTGGGTTGGAACAACAAGGAGCAACAAGGAATCGTCAAGAGCACGTATTGTCAGCAGCAGGATTAAGAGGTGAGAAAACAATGGGCCATAGTCAACGTGACCCTTAGATTCATCATTAAGATGATTGTCTCAAGTTTGAAATCCTACTAGTTGCAATTTGATATGTATGTACATGAGAATATGTCCATGATTAAGCATGCCATGCATTATAATTTAATGATCTGCTTTGGTTTATATATGTTAAGTATGTTTGGAATATATCTGTTATATTCTGGAATTCTGGTTATGATTAAAGTGAGGCAATAGAAATTATGAAATTTGAATGAGAACAAATATATTCTGAAATTTATGAGATAGCGATAAAGAGATGATACTTGTCATGAAAGAAAGAAATCATGAGCTGAGATGAAAGTAATGCTGATGAGAATAATGCATAAAGAAATATGAGATGAATTGTGGCTCTGCTTTGTGAAAGCTCAAGTTATGATAAAAGTAATGCTGACGAGAATAATGTGTAAAAAAATATGAGATGAATTGTGGCTCTGCTTTGTGAAAGCTCAAGTTATGCATAGAGATGTGAATTCAGTTGATATGCTTCTGGAAACATGATGGCAAAGAGATGCTAATGGTTTAATGATTTGTGATTCAAGGCTCATTGATCTAAGCTGGCTCGCAAATGTTTCTTTGAGAAATTTGGAATCTTATGCTATTTGGGGAAAGAAAATAATTGTTAGTGGTTGGGACTTATCGAAGGGATGTTACGAGGATAAGTTGACCATAAGTTATTAAAAGATTAAAGAGGAAAGAAAACTTTTAAAAGACATTGACTAATGCGGTGAGTATGAGTGCAAAGTAGTGAAGAGGAAGATACCCTGGGTATCTGCGGATACTCGGGTGATGATTGCAATAGGGGAGGGTAAGGACGGTGATACGTCAAGAAGCCTTGAGTATTTTTCTAGGCGGAACGAATTCCATATGTGGTAAGGGCAGATCGGTCCGATGCTGTGGTAATTTCTGCACCCGGAACTAGAAAAGTATCGTCGCCCCCTTTGGCAACTCAAGAACAGTGGAGAGGGACTGGAACGAGGCAATGTGATATTTTTGACTTGTGTAATGAGCCAGTATTCTATTTAGTTTTGCTACGAGGTAGCAGACAGCTGTTGATACCTACATGGTAAAGGTCATGTTCTCCTGTTCGCTTCCGACCTAGGTATGGATGGATATGAGGAGTAGTAGACGTGTGTCTTAACCAATTCCCTCAATGATGCTTAATTTCCCCACATCATTGAAGGACGCGAATAAATAAGACTTAATGAAAAGATTTGCTTAAGAGAAGCATATGTGAATTTTTCCCCTCCAAGTCTTGAGAATTTATAAGATGAGAAATGTCTCCACGAGAAAGATATGAACTCAGAATTTATGCGTAATGTGATACGATGATTGAGATGAGGTGTTTCATTTCCTTGAAAATACTTGTTATATGCATGTCATTATTAATTGTTGTATATGTTTCCAGGTATTATATATTTTTCTATTATATGGTGGTTATTTGTTATTATTTTGTTACTGTACTTATTTGTTATATAATTATCATCTGTTTATGTGGGAATCCTGTTTTTATATGTCACTCTGTTCGATTCTGATTTAAGTCATATCAAGTGTTTATGGTCAATGGTTGAATTATCGAAACGCTGACTCTCTCCTATCATGTTGTCGTATCGGGTCACACCGATATTGCAACGGATAGATGGCGCATCTTGTAGCGATCCACGTTTCGCCCTTGCTGGAGGGAGCGTGGGAGGTCACCCCTGATGGTTGGATATGGAGGGGTAACTCCTTTCTTGAGATAGAGGATCCAGATCACACATTGAGAGGTACAGTGAGGGATGTGCACTTAGGACACATTATACTCCGCGATTATCAGGACGCCTCGGGATCAGTATGAGTATGGTGGACAGCCTGCACCGCTAGCAGTCGTGATGCTAGATCCTATAGAGGAGGAGTTTATGCAGCATATTTTTTAGCGTATAGAGGAGGAGGACCCGATGGACTTGGATAAGGAGGATGTGATGATGGAGTGGGAGGACTTGTCCGACTCGGAGTCTAGCATGGATGGTAGTATGGTGATTGATTAAGAGGAGTACTATGTCGGAGCATATTAGTGGTGGAGTTGTTCTCTTGTGTATAGGATCTATATTTTCAGTTGAAGATTACCTAAGCAATGAACTATTTGTGTAATTCAGCTTATTTTTAATTATGTCTTGTTTAGTACTTTTATTTTGGAGAACTGTGATGATGAAACCTTTTGGGAACTGTATGAGTCCTTTTGATGTAATATAATGAACTATGATAGACTCGAAGTTAAATTATTTTACAATGATGAATGTTTTAAAAATTCAAGTAAGTGAGTAAGTAATTTAGTGACAACTCAGTTTTCAGTAAAAGGCAAAGTTGTTGCATCACAACATATTCATGTTTTAAAAAAAAAAATTGGTCTCATTTTTAGCAATTTAATAAGAAATAAATGGTTATTTTATGTTATGAAAATCGGGTTGTTACACTTAGAGGGAGAAGCTCCAAGATGTGTGGTGGTGGGGGTGAATTCGTGTGGTGTAGGGGGTGGTGGTGGTGTGTCTTTGATCTTGATCTAGATTTGAGGTTGATGATGGAAGTGAAGATGGTGGTGATCTTGGGTCTTGGAGCTTGATGACAGTGTGGAGCTCTTGAGAGAGAAATCTTGATTGTAATGTGGGAAGAGAGGGAGAGAGCTTGGGATATGGTGGTGATGATGATGGGGGTGGTGGTGAGAAGCTTTGATGATGGTGGAAAAGCTTGGTGAAGATGGCTATGGAGGTTGGGCTTGCTTTGAAAGCTTTGTTTCCAACTTAGAGGGGAAGAATGGGCATTTCGTGTGCCCCACGCCCTTTATTTTTTTCCATTCTAATGTGTGGTTAATCGATTAACCAAACTGGTTAATCGATTAACCAGTGTATTTTATTTTTTACCAACTATTAGTGTAACACCTTACATTAACTATCCATAATTACCCATTAATTAAAATAGTGAAATTAAAATTTCCTTTTTCATTTATAAAAATCTCCCATCGAACGGACGAAGTTTCCTTTGTTTATAGGACTATCCAAAAATTTAATTTAACCTGCAACCTGATTAAGCAATATATTATATTTCATTCAAAAGCCAGCAGGGCTAAAAGCATAATTTGTGCATCAAAGTGCATCCAATAGTAGTCAAGTTGTCATCAGAGTATTCAGCAGTTATATACAAGTTATCACATACTTAAGTTTGCCAAAACACCCCTTTCCCAAGAGGTTGTCTTGGGCCCAGCCAAAAGTAAATATTTACATTTATACAAGCCAAAATATAAGTCACAACATCATGATGCTAATCGGGCCCAGGACATTTCCATGCCCTACTTATACTATAATCTACTCTCCCTATGAGGGAGAGTGCACCTGCTCGGCCGGAGGCTGTGCTAGCTCGATCTCAGTACCTGAAAAATGTTAAGGGAGTGAGCATTGCACATGAAATAGAAAGGCAGTTTCCAATTAGACATAATAACCCACTAAGCCAAGCACAAGTACCAACTAATTCACATATCTCATATCTTCAAACATTCATAGCATTCAACCAATTTCCAAGTTGCACATCATTATCATCTCTTATTTCCATTATTATTTCTATTTACATCACAATTCCATTTCCTGTTTCCATTTTCTTTTTCTCATTCACATTATTCACTTATTTTCCTTTTTCCTTTCTTTCCTGTTTACTCATTTCTCTTTCTCTTTTTGCACCACTAGGATTTTATGCACCTGCTAGGCAATTCACCACCTACTAGGGACTTTACACCTGTCAGGACTTTACACCCATTAGGCATCACCCGTTAGGACTATGCTTAATTATTTCCTCAATTCATTTCTCTTAATTCCAGTCCACATTTCATTCTTTTTCAGGTGGTTATGCAGTGAATTGATCCATTGGCACACCGACGCCTAACGAGAAATTTGGACCTAATGGGCAATTGGTCTGACAGGCAATTGGCCCTAGCAGGCAATTCACCACCTAGCAGGGCACCAAGTGTACCGATGCTTCCAAGGATCAATCACATTGCATTCCTTTTTTTTAATTAACCAATGTGTCATCTCATCGAAATAAACCATACATATTCATTTATCACAACACTCATATCAAACAACAATTATCAACATACAATTATAAATCCACATTCTCCAGCGAAAACATATAAATATCATCTATCAAATATTCAAATAAATGAAAGTAATAACAAATATTCACCTTATCAAATAAACATATGCACAACCACATTCAACATCAAATAAGCACATATAATGACATATAGCAGCAAGATCGCACGTTTAGCTGGTTCACTTCGTTGGTTTGCCAAATCAAAATATTCTTCTTATTCCTTATCTTAATGTTACCCATTTTCTACACTAAGTTCATTTCTAGTATTACCTTTACTTCCTAGTTTGGGGTTCCTAATCTTCATATTAACACATAAACCTTAGCAAACTATTATAACTGACTAGAAACCCTTTTCTAGAGCAAGCCAATACCCACCCCCTTACCTCAAATGTGATGAGATAAGGATATTTTCTTTTGCCCTAGAATTAGAACCTTGGAACCTTGAATCTCCTTAGCCTAGCTTGCCACCTCAAGAGAGTCAATATCCAATGGTGATGAATAACCCTATTGTGATTGTTGTACTTGGGAAGTGAGTTATCCTTGTCTTGATCTTGATTATATGGCATAAGGATGATGATTCTCCATAGTTATGAGTTGAGAAAAATAAAAGAAATTAGAGAGAGAGACTTCGTATGATGAAGGGAGCAAAGGGTAGAAACTCTAACTCATTTCCTTGGCTCAATGGTGTTGATGATAATGATTTATGGTCTTCTTTGAGGATCAAAAGGGAGGAAGGTAGTGTAAGAGTCTTCAACCCTAGGTGAGAAAGAAAGAAATGAAAATGATAGAGGGAGGGAGAAGAAGAAGCTATTGTGTTTGTTTCTTTGATGTTACTCATGTTTTGTTGCATGGTTTTGTGGATATGTGGCTGGGGATTGCTGGCTTCCAAAGGAAGCCACAAAATAAGTGGTCCACACACATTTTTATTTTTGCTACTCTGATCATTTTCGCTTGGACGAGTGATTTTTCGCTTGAGCGAAATTTGTTCAGTCAATTTGGATTTTGCACGAACCGTTTTCGCTTGAGCCACAAGAAATTCGCTTGAGCGAACCGAATTCTCGTTGGAGCAAGCCGGTTCTCACTGGAGCGAAAACTACTCAGTAAATCAGGGTCTGAATTACGCTGTTTTGCTTGAGCGAGCTAATTTTCGCTCAAGCGAGGACTTAAAAGTCTGCACTTATATACTTCAAACTACTACAACTTCTTTGCTACCCGTTGGATCTTGCTCAAACTTTAAGGCAATTTTCCACATATATCCTACTTCATATCCAACAGTGGGATTCATGTTTTTAACTACGAAACTTGCATTTTAAATTTCCTAAAGTTCTATGAGTCTAATTCCAAACTACTCTTCTAATCACTAATTTTAACTTAATCTCTTCATTCCCTTCACCCAAGGCACATTTAAAACAACAATTATACTTAGAATTAAATTAGGGATGTTACAATCAGATCTTAATCGATTAAGCAGCTTAGTTCTTCATTCCCCTTCACTTCAAAGTGCCATATCTCCTTCGTTACCCGTCGGATCTTGCTCAAATTTGAAAGCAAGCTTCCCTACATACTCATCTTCACATACAAAGGTGGAATTTAGGTTTAGAATTGTAAATCTTTTATTTATAATTTCCTAGCATAGGGTGTTTATAACACTAAAATCTCTGTTTCCTACACTTGTGTTTTCATCTTTCAACCTCTTATTCTTTGTCAATGCTTCGTGACTCCTTCATGGTACGCAAAGGGATCCTAATCCATCACCTTAACTCTTCTTTAGCAAAAATTCTAATCCTATTATTATTCTAATTATTCTTGGAATTAAAATGCGGGATGTTACAAGTATAGAGGAACATACAAGAATAATTAACTTTTTTATCAAGTTTAAGTGAGAAATTTGGTATTGCAGAATCACATTCAAGAGGATTATTGTGAACAAATCCACAATATGACACTGCTCAATTGTCTCCTTTTTGCTCAACTGTTGCCCTACGACTTAATTTTCTTCCCTGCCTAATTTCACAATCGTTATTTTTTGTGTTTTTCCTATTATTATTATTATTGAAATCTGAAATTGTATGTTGTATGTTATGTTTAAATGTAGTGAGATCCGAATAGTATAAGAATATATGTTGATTCGAAAGTTATCATTCCAACGTTTGAATCATGAAATCTTGCAAGATTTCAAGACGAACCTGAGGTTCAAAGCCATGTGGTGCTTGCTCTTCAAGAAGTTTCTGAGGCTTATTTGATGGACTGTTTAAGGGCACCAATTTATGTGCCATCCATGCCAAGAGGGTCACCATCATGCCCAAAGATGTCCAACTTAAAGCATTACACTATGGAGATATTAAGTTTTTCATGTAAATCAATTTTTAACCATGAAGATATTATAATTACTAAAATTTAGGTATGTATATGACAAATAAAATTATTGATCAAAATGTTCACATTACGGAAAATTCTAAAAGCAAGTTATTGATAAATCTAAATCAAGCTAATCATGTTTTTTTGTTATACAAATTTGTTTTAGTATGAATGCTTGAAGTATTGAAAATAAACAATAATCTATGTTCTAAAATAATATTGATTATAGAAAATTAATATTGGATAAATGATTTGTATCTTTTTTCACTTAATTTAATTAGATTTATGTACAGAACCCTTAACGCCGTTCCATGCTCCACCGTCCCTGGTCCAGATCGCCGCGTGTTGGATGTGTGGCGTATGTTGTTGTTGTTTCCTGCTGCAGATTAGCGACCGCCGTCACTGTGAGAGGAAGCCAAAGCCGCCGCCGCCACTGCCATGGCTGGGGATCCACCTCCTGTGGCTGTGCGGTGCTTGTTGTTGGTTCCTCGGAGTTCGAAGATCGTTCTATCCCCTTCCCCGGTTCAGATCCGTTGTCGTTCTCGTCACCGACGCCGGTATCGCCATCATCGTTACCAGGGCCAGCCGCTCTATTGTGCTCTGAACCGGTTTGATCGAACCGGCTTTCAAAACCGTATTTGAGGGTAAATCCCTAACACTTTTCTAATTGCTCTATGTTGTGCTTTAATTTTTATATTAATACTAATTTTAATGTTACTGATAATAATTATTTAATATTAAACTGTTTTGGGAATTAAACTTGTATTATAGTTTATATTGATTTTAATTATGTTATTATTGGTAATGACTTTAATTGCTTACTTGATTTATAATAACGTCAAACTAAACGTATGCCGAATAATGAGTTTTAAAAGTATTTGTGTAAAATGTGTCGGGTTCCTAAGTAAGTGAGCTGTCGTTAGCTTGGTTGAGTTGTCCCTGGGCTAAACGATATGCCAGTTAATTAGGAATCTGATATACTCGGCATAATGATAATTTGAGTTAAAACATGGAACATTAATTTCAAACTGAAGGGAAGTGTAATTGTTTTAATATTATAATGGCAATTTGGACTTATTTTTGAATCGAGCACACTTCCTTTTAGTTCGGAATTAATAGTGTCAAGTAACAACACTTGAATTTTGTAGTTTGGAACTAAAACTAATTAACTTTAATGAATTTCTGATGATTATGTTAGTTTCGAAAGTTAAGCGTATTTTCAATAAAAGCAATACTATTTTATTGAGAAGACAATGATCTTAATTTGAAATCCTATGTTATTTTGGTTTGTAAATTATAGTTAAATAATTTCTTGATTTGGAAAACTTACGAAAATACTCTACTTTGATATATGATAAGTATATACCGAGATTTTAAATTGAGTCGCTTTTGGTGAATTAAATTGATTACTATATGATTTAATAATATAGTTAGACTACGAAGGAGCTTTAGGACAAACACAAGCGATAACAATGGGCCACGACATGTGCGAGTATCGGCATATGGAAAGGAGTGCGTTTGTGAAAGGCTAAGAGTTAAAGCAATTACAGGTAAGGGGTTCTTTACCTTGCTTTAGGGAGTACTTTCTAATTAGCTCATAGTACTTGTTAAGAGTATATGTATATGTTTGGTTTGGAATTTAGATAGTTATTATAGGCTTAACAATCAAGAATGAAATTAAATGAAATAGTTGTTAAATTGATATGTGTGATGAATTTTGTATGCTAAGTGCTAAGTGTTACTATTTATGCCTGACTGAAGTATATGGAGACTTGGTTGGTAACTAGAAAGGATTATATATGATAGTTGTTATGTATGTCAGAAAACGTATTGAGTTATATTATTTTGTGAATGATTATGGTAATTTATATTTGAATGTGTGGTGTGGTAATTTTTGTAATTTTGTATTGGAAGTTAGAAACAAAAAAAAGGATAACGAAATTGATGATTTTATGGAAGAGTTTGAAAAGGAAATAATTGAAAATGAAATTAAAAGATTTAAAGGAAATGAATAAGGAAATTACATGAATACTATTTGGGGAAGATTCGATAATTAACAGATGAAATGAGTATGGATGAGTTATGCATGGGTAACTGTAATTATGTGTATGGTTATGCTTTAATCTTATTCTTTATATGTATAACCTATGTGGTGGTATGAGGTACCTTCTGGTGTGGAGGTGAAGTACCCACAGGCCAAATTGTATGAGGTACCTTCCGGTGTGGAGGTGAAGTACAATGGTATGAGGTACCTTCCGGTGTGGAGGTGAAGTACCCACAGTCCAATTTGTATGAGGTACCTTCCGGTGTGGAGGTGAAGTACAACGGTATGAGGTACCTTCCGATGTGGACCGGTGTGGAGGTGAAGTACAACGGTATGAGGTACCTTCCGGTGTGGAGGTGAAGTACCCACAGGCCAAATTGTATGAGGTACCTTCCGGTGTGGAGGTGAAGTACAATGGTATGAGGTACCTTCCGGTGTGAAGGTGAAGTACAATGGTATGAAATACATCTTAAAAAGGAAATGAAAGAGAAAGTAAAAAGAATGAAAAGTAAAAGATAATGGAATAATAAAGAAAAATGAAAATGAAAACGATTATAGGTGGTGTTAAAGTAAAATGTGAGAAGGGAAATATGTGCATTGAAATGAAATGTAATGTAAATGTTTAGCCATGAATGAGAATGCTATTTTGTATGATTGTGATAACTTAGAAAGAAAATGTGAAAATTAGTAAAGAGTTGAGAAAGTATCAGTTTGTAAAAGTTGTAATTGTATGAAATAATGAGTGAAATAATTATAAAAGAAATCATTTGTTATTGATGTGAATATAATTGCTGTGAATGGGTATGAATGATTGAGTTTTGTGCAATATATGGCTAATTGTGTTTGACTTAGTAGGTCATTATGTCTAGTTAGACACTACTTTCTACTTCATGTGTAAAGCTCACCCTTACAACCATTTTTCAGGTTCAGAGTTTTAAGCTGCACTATATTTGGCCGAGCAGGAGTACACTCCACCCAGTGGAGTGTAAACTAGTTAATTAGAAGAGAGAGTTATTTTACTTTGTATTTATTTTGTTACAATTAAGTCTTGTTTAGTTTTATTATTTTCATCCGTGAGAGCCTTGAGGATGTTTTATTTGATTAGCAGGGCATAAGAGAATCAAATTAGTATGTTTATAAATATTTTCTGAACTGTACTGGTTGACAGGTTTATAAAAGTTATTTTTGGGAAAATCCGATAAACAGAGGAGACTCTGTCCGTTTTTCCGGAAAAATATTCTTAAGTATTTTAATTTAAAAAGAAATTTTCAAGTACCATTTTTATTAAAACATCAATTTAATTGAGTATTTGTGAGGGTGTTACATTGTGGTATCAGATCAGTTTTCCTTGGCCTATTGGAGTAATATATTACTCCTGTAGTTACTCATCGAGCGAGTAACTTGTATCTAGAAATAGAACTGCTTTGTGGTCTAGTCAGGTATCATTGTTAGCATGACAATAGGAATAGTTGCGGAGTCTAGTGTGACGAGTATTCTAGATTCTTTTAAGTTTGTTTGAATTATTTGAGGAGCACGGTTAGTATTTGAAAATTTCTTTTGAGTTTGTTCAAATTATCTGAAACTGATTTTACAAACCTGAAATTTTGTGGAAAACAATGAGTCATATTTAGAAAGGGATGAATGACGAGACTAAGGAAAGTGATACCCCAATGGGCAAGAGCACTAAGCTCCTACCCTACCGGGAAGAAATGACCTTTAGTTTCGTGCCAAGTAAACCAATTCTAAATGTGACACACAAAACACGATTTCAACGTTTTAAAATTAATAGGCTATGTTTTTCAAACTTAAGTGAGACGAGAATGGTCTTATCACCAATATGATGTATGTTTGAGCCTGATCACCTCAAATGTACATATATTGGGGGATATCATCATCCTGTCCTTAAGTTTCGGCGAGCATTTTGGGAATTTAGTGAGATCCTAAAATTTAGGAAGATTAGAGGTCTTTGTCCCCGTATGCGTGGACATTTTAGATTCAGAGTTGCGCAATGAAAGTATAGTAAGTGTCATTTTGTATTAAAATAGGAGTTTTAGCTAGTTTAGATATTCTAGTTAGCTTTGATAGATGCTAGAATTTATATTGATATAATAGGAAGTTAGAAACCCCAAGATAGTACATAGTGTTAGTCTTAGGTCTAAGCAATTAGGTGCTTAAAACCCTAGGTGATTGCATAGAGCTAAGATATATGTTGATGATAAGTGTATGTCATGCTATGTGCTGTCAAATGTTTACCTAAATGTTAGATTGTGAATTTGGATAATGCTTGCTTTTGTCTGAAAAAGTTAATGCTGAACTTGTTTTAAGAATAAAAACCATTTTGAAAACTTCTATATAAAAGGATGGGAAAGAATGAACTTGTTTTGGCACATAGCTATTTTGAAAAACTTCGTTCTGAAACAGTGCCAACATTAAGAATCATTCTATTTCAATTATAAAAGTAATTAAGGAGAATTTCAATGTTTTGAGCTGAACCAGAGTCATTCCCAATTGATGGTTAAGTCGCCTGACAAAATTTTTAGAAAGTAACAAGGAAAACAAAGATTCCTAAGTAATCGGACGGTGAACTAATTCATTTCTTTAATCAAGCCACCCGCCGATTAAATAGGAACCCCTTACACGTGACTTTACTCAATTCGGAATGAAACTTAGCTTTCAAACTCGAAGTCAAAGGGAATGTGATTGTTCCAACTTTTGAAGATGGACTAAAATAAATTCTTCTAACACAAAAGCATATTCCTTTTTTTTTCCTTGAGTTGTTAACCTTGAAAAGTTTTACACTCCTTCATCTAGGTTCTCGCTGAGTTGGATGGGGGTAATTCATTTAAAAAAAGCATAAAACAAAACACGATTTGATTTGCAAAGCTTGTTTTCATAATTTCATACAAGCTATTTAACAGGAAAATGTAAACGTTTCAAAGTAACAAATAATTTGTATAATTGAACATTTTATTAAGGTTTTACTAGAACACCAGAGTTTTTCATCAAGAGAGGAATTCAATTTTGATCTTGATTTTATCAGCATACCATTGCAAATGTTTTCTCGTATGTTATCTTGATTTCATAAATATATAAATGCATAATCAATTTTTCTTGCAAGCTACACTGATTTCCAAAAGGTATAAATACTTTTGTATAAATACTTTTGTACTGTGGGGATCATGTTTTCTGAACTTTAAATCTCCCATACATAATACTTGTTTTCAACAAAGATTTTTGGCGTGCAATCTTGGTTAGTTTAAAATGCATAGACTTGTTTACTTGAGGTGTAGTTGCAATGAATGTCTAATGTAGGCCATTCTAATAGGTAGAGCTTAAGTTAGGATTGATGTTTGGAAGCATGTGTTAATATGAAATGTTGTTGTGCATGCTTGAATTTTAAATGATGTGTATGTAATAAATGCTTAATTGAATCATGTATGTGCTTGATTAGGGCCTAGGAGTCGTGAATAAGTTGTATGTTTTGGGTTAGACTACAATCAAACCCTTGAGGGCATTGCCGTTTATAGTGTAGCAGTACCCCTTTTAAACCTTTGATATAAAATTTCCTGAGGGAACCCGATTGATCCTAGAACCATTTCCAACTTCCTTGGAGAGTTAAACCTGATTTTGGGAAATAAACTTGAGAAAAACACCAAAGAGTATTGATCTAGGAGCATCATAAGTGGGGGAGTGAACCTGGAAGGAGTTAGATATCATAGTTAGAGGCCCTGTTTAAGTGATAGTCATTCATTCACTCGAACCAATCAGAATTTCGAGGACGAAATTCTCCTAAGTGGGGGAGAATTGTAACATCCCTAATTGTAACCCCTAATATATTTATAAGTTTTATTGAATTAAATATTAGTTTCTTGGGATAAATTATTTAGTTGTTGGGTATTTTCCTAAAATACATTATGTTAATTACGAAAGTATATTTCATTTCTTTTATATTCTAAACTATTTCATTTAAAATAGTTACCCTATATCAAAATTACACTTTATATGTTTTACTTTACTTTTAATATATTTCATATGGAAATATTTTATTGGAAATATTTATAAGTTTCTTACTTTAATTTTTATTCTAGTATTAATGTCTAATGTTTAAAATTGATTATTGGTATTTTGAGTTTTAAAATAAAAGAATAAGCAAAATATGTGTGTGTATGTGTTTAAAAAAAACGAAAAAAAAAGAAGAAAACGTGTGATTTGTGTGTGTTGTGTTTCATGAGCCAAAACCCTTATCTTCTTCTCCATCCTTCTCTTCCACCGCCGGCCCTAAAACCCCAGCCGCTCTCCTTCCCTTCGTCTCTCTCTCTTGGCCGCTCCAACCAGCCACCAAACCGCCGTCATGTTCTCTCTCTTCCTCCGGTGCTATATCTCTCTCCTCCATTGTCGGTTTCTCCCTACGTCGACCGCCTCGAACCGCCGCTGCTGCTCCTCCCTGGACCAAGAGGTCCCCTGCTCACGACGCGTCTCTCCCTCTCTCGGTCCCAAGCTCTCTCCCTTGTTCTCTCTCTCTCTGTGGCGTGCCCACGCACGCGTTCTCCCTCTCCTCCGTCGCGAGTCCGCGACTGGCTGCCACATGGAGATCGCGTTGTTCCAAGCTCCACCGTCCCTGGTCCAGATCTGCCGCCGCGTGTTGGATGTGTGGCGTCTATTGTTGTTGTTTCCTGCTGCAGATTAGCGACCGCCGCCACTGTGAGAGGAAGCCAGAGCCGCCGCCGCCACTGCCATGGCTGGGGATCCACCTCATGTGGCTGTGCGGTGCTTGTTGTTGGTTCCTCGGAGTTCGAAGATCGTTCTTTCCCCTTCCTCGGTTCAGATCCGTTGTCGTTCTCGTCACCGACGCCGGTATCGCCATCATCGTTACCGGGGTCAGCCGCTCTATTTTGTTCTGAACCAGTTTGACCGAACCGGCTTTCAAAACCGTATTTGAGGGTAAATCCCTAACACTTTTCTAATTGCTCTATGTTGTGCTTTAATTTTTATACTAATACTAATTTTAATGTTACTGATAATAATTATTTAATATTAAACTGTTTTGGAAATTAAACTTGTATTATAGTTTATATTGATTTTAATTATGTTATTATTGGTAATGACTTTAATTGCTTACTTGATATATAATAACGTCAAACTAAACGTATGCCGAATAATGAGTTTTAAAAGTATTTGTGTAAAATGTGTCGGGTTCCTATGTAAGTGAGTTGTCGTTAGCTTGGTTGAGTTGTCCCTGGGCTAAACGATATGCCAGTTAATTAGGAATCTGATATACTCGGTGTAACATCCCAAATTTTAAACCCAAAGACGAATAAGTAAATAATAGTTAGAATAAAGGAAATAATGATAATAAACTATAAATAGTATTTAAAAGAAGTATTTTAACATTAGTAAAGGATAACAATAATAATAATAAGGTTAGAAAAGAAAGGAGCATTAAATTGAAGTTAGGAACAGGCCAGAAAAATAGATAATTCGGTACTAAAACATAACATAGGGTAGGAAATTCAAAATAAAAGATCTACTTATCAAAACACGAATTCCACCGTTGGATGTGAAGATTAGTATGTAGGGAAGCTTGTCTCCAAATTTGAGCAAGATCCGACGGTTAACGAAGAAGTTATAGCACAGTCAACCCAAAAGTCAACCGCTTGCGCTCAGGCGCGGGAGCCTCGCGCTCAGGCGCGCGATGAGCATTAGACCTGGACAAAAATGACCCTTGCGCTCAAGTGCCAAGGGTCGCGCTCAAGCGCGACTGCGTTTTTAAAATGCGAACAGGGAGGTTTGAAACCCCCATTTCCGGCCTCCTCCTCCTCCCTCCCTCCTCCAACCTCCACCACGAGCCCCCACCACCCAAGGCCACCCCACCGTGATCTCCACCCTCTTCCAACTATCCGCCTCTCTCTCTCCCTCCCTATAGATCCACTCTCTCTCTCTCTCCTCTCTTGGCCTTCTCTCTCTGTTTTCTCTCTCCCTCTCCTCCTTGTTCCTCCACCGGAAGCCGCCGCCACCACGAGCCGCCACCACCACCGCCCCGATCCATCACCACAACCATAAACCCCTCCCTCTTCCATTCCCTCTCTCTCTCACCGTGAGCTCTCTCTCTCTCTTTCTCTCTCTTGGAAGACGATCCACCATCGGAAACCACCGACGCCGGTAACCCCGTGAGCTGCGACCAAGACCACGCCTCTACCTCCTTGGGTCACCGGTGTTCGCTACGGATTCGGATCTAACCGCCACCGTTCTCGCTAACGAGGAGCAACACCGACGCTGTCATCGTCGTCGAGCCGCAAACCAGGTTTTATTTAAAAGCCCGAGGTAAGAGGGTTCGCGTTACCTTTACTTGAGAAGTAAATTCTAGGATGCTATAGTGGTAGCTGAGAATAGGGTAATTAAAAAGTATGTTAATGAACCTTAGGGTAGTCCCTACTGATATAAACGAAGTAAATAAAATCGTTAATAGAAACAATACTTTAGGGAATAAAATGTATATACTTAGAATAAGGTCCGGGATTGATGAGTGTATTTAGAATATTAATTCGGTCAACGCTGGATGAAAACATAGGAAAATATAGAATAGAATCAAAGAGGAAAGCTAGGGACAACTAATTAGGCGGGAGTGAAAAAGTATAGAGAGTAATTGAATAGGTAAGAAGAGTAGAACTAATAAACTAAAAGATAATAAGAAAAATAGTACGTCAAGATTTAAATGGGATAAAAGAGGAATTAGAATATGGAATAATACATAAGTGCGGGGCCGATTAGGGAAATAGACACAAAATAATGAATTAGTTTTAAAAAGAAAATAGGAAACCAATAAGTAGATTAGTAGAAAGATAATAAGACGAAGAGAGAGCATGATATCAGGGAAGTTAGAATAGAACGGTGTAATAAAATAGGGAAAACTAAGTGGGGTTAATAGGGTAGTCATATAAAATGGAATTAATGAAATAGGGATAATAAGTTGAGTAATAACGTGAGTTAATAGAGTAGTTAAATAAACTGAAGTCAATGAAATAGAAATAATAAGTTAAGTAATAGTATAAAATAAAAGAACCAAAGAAATGACTAAGAAATAACAACGAGAACTAAAATAAAATATACAGAACCAAGTTAAGCAGAGTTGGATAAAAGCGAGGGTAATTAGCAAAAAGGAAAAGAATAAAGTGGAAAATGCAGGGAAATGTGATAAGTCATAAACGAAAATAAAAATCAAAGATTGGGATAAGCATAAAAGAAATACTTAAATTAAGAAGAGAAAAGATAAACAATTAAGAAATGAGAAAAGAGAATGACTGATGGTCTGTTGGACTCAGTCATAATAAAAAAAAGGGAATTCTAGCGCTCAGTACCGTACGGCTGGCTGGGGCTGGAATTACCTAACGAATAATAAAAAAGGGAATTTTAGCGCTCAGTACCGTACGGCTGGCTGGGGCTGGAATTACCTAACGAATAATAAAAAAGGGAATTCTAGCGCTCAGTACCGTACGACTGGCTGGGGCTGGAATTACCTAACGAATAATAAAAAAGGGAATTCTAGCGCTCAGTACCGTACGGCTGGCTGGGGCTGGAATTACCTAACGAATAATAAAAAAGGGAAATCTAGCGCTCAGTACCGTACGGCTGGCTGGGGCTGGACTACCTAACGAAAAATGAAAAAGGGAAATATAGCGCTCAGTACCGTACGGCTGGCTGGGGCTGGATTACCTAGTGAATAATGAAAAAGGGAAATCCGAGCGCTCAGTACCGTACGGCTGGCTAGGGCTGGACTACCTAATAAAAATGGATAAAGAATGGAATTGAAAGAAAGAAAAGAGAACCAAAAATTAAAAGACTGTGAGAATATGTAAAGAACTATAAGAAATTGATTATATGAATATTTATGAATAACGCATATTAATAATGGTGTAGGCTTAGTTTATTACTATGTCTTCTATAGGATCTATCTTTTTAAGTTTTGTGTAATGCTACCCTTCTTGCTATATTTTTACAGGTACATAAGCGGAGCTTACACTGTTGCGGGCCGAACTGGAAACTCTCCGCCACGTGGAGTGAATTTGTGATATCCTGAGCGGATTTTATTTTTAATTATATTAAAAACTGTTATTTTGTAATTTACTATGCGTAGTAATTATATGACCTGAATTTGTACTAATTGGGCTTTAGGTGTGATCTGGCTTTTATGCTAGTGTGTTTTATGTTTTTAAAATAATTCTGGACTGACAGGTTTTTAGAAGAAAATTTTTTGGAAGTCCGAAAAACAGAGGAAACTCTGCCGGATTTTCCTAAGAATTTTCATAAGTGATTAAGTTTAAAAGAAATTTTCTAACACCAATTTCAATAAAATTAAAATTAATTAAATTAAAGTGAGGATGTTACATTTATGGTATCAGAGCAGTTTCCCTCGGCCTTGGAGTGTGAACTCACAACTCCCATGGTTTACTCACCAAGCGAGTAACCAATATGTATAGTCAAGTGTCTAAGTTAGGCGAATGGGATACATATATAACTACCTATTTAAATATGTGTTCGTTTGCTAACTTCTCCAGGATTAGGTTGTGACAACAATAGACTATAGGACGTTAGTTTAAACTCAACTGGACCCCTCGATGGTGTTGTCGTTTAATAGTGTAAGGGTAGGATTGGTCATCCTTACTCTTGCAGCTATTAAGTGATGATGTCGTCAACAAACCTGACGATGATGTTGCTATTGAGAAATGTGAGATTGAGACTGACCATCTCAATCTTCGCACTTGTCGATTGTCAATGTCATGGAAAGCTTCAAAGTAGCACAAAAACCAATCCGTCATAAGATTTCATGAGAAGTACCACCATTAGAAGAAAGTAAGTCGACTTGAACGGTAACTTCTTCGGATCCTTCACGCGATGTTCTTGAGGGAACAAGTTCACCCTAGAAACCATCTCCAGCTTCCCTGAAAAGCTAAAACAGACTTTGGCAGTCCGAAACCTACTGGGAGTCTTACCAACAAGATTCCTGAACGGTCGCCCACGAGAAAAGCAAATCTTGACAACCTTACCAAGTATCCACGCCGAGATCAACCAAGATTGAACAATCGAACAATGGTCTTCGGTGAAAATAAGAACCCGCCAATGGTGCGCTGTTGGTAGACGTGAGGTTGAGACTGATCACCTCAACCTTTGCAACTACTAACGGATGATATCATTGCAATCCTCTTAATGAAATTGAAACAATAGAAATGGAAACTCTCCAAGGGAGTAGATCCTTTGGAAGCGAAGAAACCAACCCGAATGGTGTTCTTTCCAAGTTCCTTAAACGGAAGCGGATAGTAGGCCCAAAACAAAACCAAAGCATAAGAACCTTAAGCCATCTTACCTATTTAAGAATAGAGTAATAGAATACCCTATCTTAGGAAGGATGGAATAAACTCTATAAGAACCACCCCTAACCATCAAAAAGCCAAACTAAAACTTAGGCAACCCAAGTCTTATCGGGAATCTTACCCAGGTTCTTGAATGGTCATCCATTAGAAAAGCTTAACTGCTAACCTCTTGAAGTCTCTACACAGAGACCAAACAAATTGAATGCATGACCACCAACGGGTCGTCCACCCAACACGAATCTCGATTTCGAGAGTAGTGCAAGTCTTAAGGTGATAGAAAGGTCAGATCCCATTAGCTTTCTTGTTCTGTATCAAATTCATTCAAGCTTTCCTTAAGATCCAACTCAAAATAGGTTGTAAGGGATTGCCGACATACACCCAAGGTATGTCTTGAGTGGCATTGATCTAAATTAGTGCTTAATAGAGCGTTCATAAGTCAAGAATGTCTGCCAACCCCAATTCGTGACCATCAAAAATCGTTTAAGACTTTAATAGTAATTCTGAAAAGTTTAGTTAGTGCCTCAATTCATGCAAGTAGATCTCTTCCTCCTCATTCTTCTTGGTTTGACTTTACCTTGAAGTAGCGAATTTTGATCACGAATCAAAGATTTCTCGCTCTAATCTACTGAACATTGTGAACTTACGATCTTCTCCTTGTTTCTTACCCTGGAATACCCATCGTTCCTGGAGTTCCAGTCTTATTTATTCGATCCGATTCCTCGTGAACAAGGAAATTTCTAGTCATAAGCTGCTACATTCTGCGAAAAGTCCTTAGATCGCATAATCTTAGGCTATTTTTCTTAAAGCAAAAGCGCAAATTCCTTGTGAATTCCAAAGATTACGTTTCCTGTTGTTGTTAGATTATTACACTCTTCATTGAAAGTCGTATGAAAGGCAATCAGAAGCTGACACGTTCGATTCCCTGCTTCCGGACACCGGCATAATCAGGTAAGTTGATACTAAGTGGGGGAGACTTAACGACTCAATTCGGATCCTATCCGAGCGACAATAACTAGTGATCATACCATAAGCCATAGGACTACTAAATAGATAATTCCAAATGCTTCACGGAGGATCGAATGAGAGTTAAACTAGAGGTAAAACCATACCTCCCCAAAATAACACCGAATTGAGAAGTAACATCTAGGCCTTGACCGAGACCAATCAATTAGCCGCAGATCCATAGAAAACGCATCCTTCGACAGCTTTCTGCTGAAAATGCACACTTTGGGGATAATCTCCATTGTCTTCTTGCTTGACATGTATCCAGTACATCCTGGGTCATCTTGCAAAGACCATGAGACTCACTCTTGAGTGCTTCATGTTTCTTCTTTTCATCTTCACTCTCTTTGAATTTGAGATATATATATATATATATATATATATATAAATTCACCAAGCCGTAAGAACCCAGCATGATTCAGTGCCACCCACGGGTAGCCAACCCCGCACCACTTCCAATCCCGGATGACGTTCGGGAAATTCATGGACTCGATTCTTAACAGCGACCGAACCTACCCTAGCATGGATATAATCAAGTATGTCGATGCCAAGTGGGGGAGGATTTCAGTCCAAGGAATGGGAGATAGAACTTTAATAATAAGGAAACTGACGATCTTATGCAGATAGAGATAGTGCGTAGTATTAGAAGGCAAGCATTGAAATAGGCATGAACCTAACCACACCTGGAGAGGGAAGTAAAAACCGAAGAGAAGTGAAAATCGTAGTCAAAAGCTTACCAATGGAATGTTTCTCCATTCACGGGACCGAACGGAATTTCGGGGACGAAATTCTAGTAAGTGGGGGAGAAATGTAACATCCCAAATTTTAAACCCAAAGACGAATAGGTAAATAATAGTTAGAATAAAGGAAATAATGATAATAAACTACAAATAGTATTTAAAAGAAGTATTTTAACATTAGGAAAGGATAATAATAATAATAATAATAATAATAATAAGGTTAGAAAAGAAAGGAGCATTAAATTGAAGTTAGGAACAGGCCAGAAAAATAGATAATTCGGTACTAAAACATAACATAGGGTAGGAAATTCAAAATAAAATATCCACATCTCAAAACACGAATTCCACCGTTGGATGTGAAGATTAGTATGTAGGGAAGCTTGTCTCCAAATTTGAGCAAGATCCGACGGTTAACGAAGAAGTTATAGCACAGTCAACCCAAAAGTCAACCGCTCGCGCTCAGGCGCAGGAGCCTCGCGCTCAGGCGCGCGATGAGCATCAGACCTGGACCAAAATGACCCTCGCGCTCAAGCGTCGAGGGCCGCGCTCAAGCGCGACTACGTTTTTAAAACGCGAACAGGGAGGTTTGAAACCCCCATTTCCGGCCTCCTCCTCCTCCCTCCCTCCTCCAACCTCCACCACGAGCCCCCACCACCCAAGGCCGCCCCACCGTGATCTCCACCCTCTTCCAACTATCCGCCTCTCTCTCTCCCTCCCTATAGATCCACTCTCTTGTTGGAAACCAACAAGCGGGCTTAGCAATTACTAGAGGGGGGTGAATAGTAATATGAAAGCAACAGTGACTAATTTTCGGTGCAATTAAAAGATAATTAATCAAAAGCTTGATTTTCTGAAACTGGGCAATTTACTCGAGTGATTTTAAGAACACTCGAGTGAAAACCTGATAAATACTCGAGTGATTTGGAAAACACTCGAGTGTTTTATGCAGAACAGAAAAATTCAGTTTCAGAGAAATTTAGCCAAATGATTCAATATCTTAAAGACTAGGCAAGAGCTAATATTAATCAAAGTAGAGGGCAATTAAATGAAGGTATAACAAGTTGAAAACAATTTAATTGCCACCAATTTCTACTTAAATTGTAAAAGCCCCTTTCTAGAGAACTTAGGGTTTGGTTTTTCTTGAAATCTAAGAAAGCTATAAAGAGAGAGACAACACCAATTTATCCTGGTTCACACTCAATCTAGAGTGCTAATCCAGTCCCCCTAATCAACTTAGGAGTTTCTACTAGTAATCAAATTGTTAGAAATTACAAGGCTAAATTGAGATTCCTCACTCAATCCTAACCCTTTTCAAGAGTGTACCAAACTCTTGAAATTTCTACCCCAACTTGATTTGGTGATGAAGAGTCCCTTCTTCTTTTGCTCCTTGGAACCTCCAAGAGCTTCACCAAAGCTAAGAACCTCTTAGCCCTTGCTTGAGAACCTCTCAAGTCTTGAATGAACCTAAGACCCACTTAGGTACACATGGTTACCAACCAAGATTTTTAGAACAAGAAGTGTATGAGTGTTTGAGAATTGTACAACAAATAATTCTCTTACAATTAAAGCACACTCTCTTAACTCACTAAGACAATTATAAAGATGAATGCTTGGTTGAGTTTTGAGAGAGAAAAGATTTTAACACTTGAGAGAGATTGAAATCAATGAAAGAGTATTGGCTTCTTGTAGTCAATGAGGTCAACACATCAGAATACAAGTGAGGGGACAAAAGGGAAGGAAAAATCAAGTTATTCTCCCTTTTTGTCCTCTTCTAACGTTTAGAAAAATTGCTGTCAGACCCAAAACACTCGAGTCTTTTTGAAAACACTCGAGTGTTTTGGTCAACTCTGATAGGGTTGCCTTTTTACTTTATCCAACGGCTATATTACTGAAAATTCATAAATCACTCGAGTGTTTTGAGAATCACTCGAGTGAATTGCTTAATGTTGGAAAAATTAAGTTTTTCTAACATTGTTTTCAATTCTCTCTTCAAGCCTAATTGGTTTTAATCTCAACCTTGCATGCATAATTATCATGTGACCTTATGTGAGAATAAAAACCTAAACTACCCACTCTCATAAATAAAATAAAATACATTAAAATTAAATGAGAATGAATAAATAACTAAGCACTTGATCTTCTTTAATATTGGGCTTGCATTCTTCACTTTAAGTCCATGATTTAATTACATTGTCATCATCAAAATTAATCCGCCTTAATCGGAGACTTGATTTTACAATCTCCCCCTTTTTGATGATGACAAAATAATTAAACCTCTAGCACTTGAGAGCTCCCCCTCAATCTAGGAACCTTTTTAACCTGTACAATCCAGAAAATGCCAAGCACAACGTAATACAATAATAAACATAATCAAGTGCTCATTGGTATCAGAGCAAGAGCATAAGTCATCAGAGTATAAGCAAGAAAGCGGAAAAGAATATGCTCTTTCTCTTTAATCTCCTTTCTCCCCCTTTTTGTCATGATAAAAAAAATATAATTTGGAAACAAGGTGGAGAATGAGGAATACCAATAAGAAAACTTACCCCGGAAGAGTAAATAATAAGAAAAATATGACTATGAAGCTATAAAGAAACTTTGAAGAACATGAAAATTATGAAGAAAACATGAGTAATGCATAGATGTCATAAATTCATCATTCCAACAAACCATAAATAGACCATAAAACTAGAGTTTGAATCAAAGTACACCCAACTCCAAAAACAACAAAATACTCAAAAAGTTCAACATAGCTAAAATAAAGACATTGTCAGAAAAAAAAACAAGAAGTGCAAAGGAACATCCGGACTCGGACAGAGGGTGGCTGCTGATCATCATCGCGAGGATATGGCTGAAATCGCCCAAGAGCTGACAGAATCTGACTGAGGTCGGAGCGAACATGGCCAAAGCTAGCATCCATACGATCGGAATGTGCGTCAAGTCTACCATGAAGAGCAGAATGCTGGAGATCCATCTGAGCTCTCATGTCGAATAAGGTTGCCCTTTGCTCTTGAGCTTGGATTTCCAAAGCATCCAAGCGTCCATCAATCCTATCAGCCCGACCAGTCATAATGTTCCTAAACTCCTCAGCCTGATGTCCCATGGAGGCAAACTTCCCATCAAAAATATCCAGCCTCTCATCCATATAGACCCTGTGCTGTGCAAATTGGGAGTTCCAGGACTCCGGCATATCAAAATTAATTCCATCAGTAGGGTCATCATGGGGCACACTCCCACTCCCTCCGGCCTGCTGGTCAAAAGCAGCCTGCTCCTCCTCTAGCTGCTGAGAATCAACACCCAGCTGATCCGCAGCCTGCTGAACATTCCCCTGAGCCTTCAGAATAGCCGCCTCATCAAAATATAAACATCGATTACCGTAGTATTCGATGTCCATCTTCCCCAAATAAATGTCAAAAAAGGCATGAGTCTTCGCAGGAAGACGAACAACAGACTCGATTTCAGGAATTTGAACATCAAAATGTTGAAGGAGTCTGCACACATGCATAGGGTAGGGGAGGGGTTGCTTGGGTTTAGAGTCGGAGGCTTGGTTCATCTTGGCAAGGATAATGGAAGCCCAATTCAAAACATTTCCATTTAAAATGGCATCCATAGCTCTAAGTTCAATTTGTATAGGGCGGGAGTAATTTGGAGAAGTTTGGGGCAACAAAATATGGCTAACAATATAGTGAAGGACTCTATTGTCGGCGGTCATTTGGTTCGCTCTCTTCTCGCCCTTGAGATATGCACGATCGGGGCGGAGTAGTTTTCGGAAAATAGGGTCAACCTCCCCTTTTGATGTACCTTCGCCCGATCGTGAAATCCCAAAGACTTGGAATAAAGCCTTGGGGGTAACCTCAAAACGATTTCCTAACACGGAGGTCTCATAAGAATTCCCAACCGGCCTAAAGTTAGCATAAAATTGTCTAACTAGCCTAATGTAAATAGGTCCATTAAACGATATGAAACCCATAAGCTTTTGAGTTTTGAGGGCATCTACAAAAGGGAATCCTCTACTATTGAGATAAGCTTCACTTACCCACGTTTGAGTAGCATAATCGTTGGAAGCAAACTTTCTCTCCCTCTCAATGCAATTTGCTCTATCGTAGAAATCATCCTCCTCTTCAATTGGGTCCTCCATTCTAGGCTTCTTCCCTTTTCTTCTATCCGATGATGAAGCCATTTGCACTTATAATTAAAAACTAGAAGAAATTTTGAGAAAATTGGGGTTTTTGAAAGTTAGGGTTTTGAAAGGGAATGATGAATTTGGGGGTTAAAAATGTGGATTGGATGTGAAATAACGGATGGGAATGAGTTTAGAAGATGAAATCTTGTTGAAAAATGAAAGAAATATTGATTTTGGGTGAAATATGTGATGAAAGAAGTGAGAGAGCTGAGAAAACTCGAGTGAGGAGAGATATTCGTGCAAAACTGGGCAAAATCGCAGCAGCATCAGACTAAATCTGATGAAATCACTCGAGTGATTTTTAAAACACTCGCGTGTTTTTCAGAAACCCTGAAAAACACTCGCGTGAATTGAAATTCACTCGCGTGCTGCCCGAAAGTTTGATTTTCAGAAAACTGAGATTCACTCGAGTGAAATGGGATTCACTCGAGTGTTTTACGAAACACTCGCGTGAATTGAAATTCACTCGCGTGCTGCCTGAAAGTTTGATTTTCAGAAAACTGAGATTCACTCGAGTGAAATGGGATTCACTCGAGTGTTTTACGAAACACTCGAGTGATTTATAAAACACTCGAGTATTTTCCATCAGACCTACTCAAAAAATTTTTAAATTAAATCTGATTTAATTTTGAATTAAAATTACTCGAGTGATTTTAGGAACACTCGAGTCTTTTTATCAGTTAAGCTTAAAACACAGTTTTTAAAACACAAAACACAAAATCCACCACAAATAATGAAGACAATAGATAGGAAACATAATCACACACAGTTAAAACATAGATTTATAACATCTCAAGGTCCAATTGTTCATCAAACACCAATGCACATGAAATGAGACATGCTTGGTGATTTTTCACGAACACAAATCAATTAGCTAATGCTTGACTCATCTAAAATTCCAAGTTCCCCTCTTATATGATAAAAGGTACCTCTTGGCAATGGTTTTGTAAAAATGTCCGCTAATTGATTTGTGGTACTTACAAATTCAATTGTGCAATCACCCTTTTGAACATGATCCCTTAGAAAATGATGTCGAATTTCAATGTGTTTAGTCCTTGAGTGATACACCGGATTCTTAGTTAAGTTGATTGCACTCGTGTTATCGCACTTAATAGGAATATTTTCAAGTTTCAAACCAAAATCCAATAGTTGTTGTTTCATCCACAAGAGTTGAGCACAACAACTACCGGCGGCGATATATTCCGCTTCGGCGGTGGAAAGAGCAACACAAGCTTGCTTTTTAGAAAACCATGACACTAATGAACTTCCCAATAAATGGCAAGTACCACTAGTGCTTTTGCGATCAAGCTTTCATCCCGCAAAGTCGGAATCCGAATAACCAACCAAACTAAGACTAGTATCACTAGGATACCATAATCCGGTGTTAATTGTTCCTTTAAGATATTTAAAAATATGTTTGACCGCGGATAGGTGTGATTCCTTAGGATTAGCTTGAAAACAGGCACACATGCATACACTAAACATAATATCCGGTCTAGATGCGGTAAGATATAGAAGACTACCTATCATGCCTCTATATTTACTAACATCAACCGGTGTACCTTGTTCATCCTTGTCTAGGTAGCATGATGTGCTCATGGGAGTGTAGGCTTCTTTGCATTTGTCCATTCCGAATTTTCCAAGGAGCTCCTTGCAATATTTTCCTTGATGCACAAAAATCCCCTCCTTGACTTGCTTGATTTGAAGTCCTAGGAAGAACTTGAGCTCCCCCATCATGGACATCTCAAATTCCTTTTTCATCAAATTAGAGAACTTGCTACACAAGGACACGTTAGTGGCACCAAAGATAATATCATCTACATATATTTGCACTAACAAAATGTCCTTTTTGGTTTTATAGATGAATAGGGTATTATCAACTTTTCCTCTTTGAAAGTCATTTTCTAATAAAAAGGTACTTAATCGATCATACCAAGCTCTAGGAGCTTGTTTTAATCCATAAAGAGCCTTTTTCAATTTATAAACATGGTTTGGAAATTCATGACTTTCAAAACCGGGTGGTTGCTTAACGTACACTTCTTCATTTATGAAACCATTCAAGAAAGCACTCTTGACATCCATTTGATAAAGAGTAAATTTCATAATTGATGCAAAGGCAAGCAAGATTCGGATTGCCTCAAGGCGTGCAACCGGAGCAAAGGTCTCATCATAATCAACACCTTCCTCTTGGTTGTACCCTTGGGCAACAAGTCTAGCTTTGTTTCTTATAATCAAACCCGATTCATCAAGTTTATTTCTATAAATCCATTTTAAACCAATTATGGTATGATCATCGGGTATAGGCACTAATTCCCAAACATCATTTCTAACAAATTGATTTAGTTCTTCTTGCATGGCCATAACCCAATGTTCATCCAAAATTGCTTCCTTAATTGAATTTGGTTCGATTTGAGAAACAAAGGAAACAAAATGACAAATATTTTGAATTGTCCTACGAGTTAATACTCCCTTTGAAAGGTCTCCTATGACATTGTCAATAGGGTGAGCTTTCACCGTTTTCCAAGCCGGATCAAGGTCATTTTTGACTTCTCCTTCATCCTTTAAAATCTCCTTCCCTTTTTCCTCTTTTGAAAACTCAAAACCTTCATCACAACCATCACTTAAAACACCATCTTCTTTCGAAGACTCATTAAAAACCACATGAATAGATTCTTCAATAGTCATAGTTCTTTTATTAAAAATTCTATATGCTTTACTATGTGAAGAATAACCCAAAAATATTCCCTCATTGGATTTGGAGTCAAATTTTCCAAGATGATCTTTTCCATTATTTAGCACCATAAACTTTGCATCCAAAAATATGAAAGTAAGATATATTTGGTTTTCTTCCTTTGTAAAGCTCATAGGGGGTTTTCTTGAGCATGGGCCTAATTAGAATTCTATTCATGACATAGCAAGCCGTATTAACGGCATCGGCCCAAAAATAATGAGGTACTTGAGAATCATTTAGCATGGTTCTTGCAAGTTCCTCTAACACCCTATTTTTCCGCTCTACCACTCCATTTTGTTCCGGAGTTCTTGGTGCGGAATATTGGTGTTCAATACCATTTTTATCACAAAATCTATCAAACTTGTAGTTTTCAAATTCACCACCATGGTCGGTTCTAATAGTAATTACTTTTTGGTTTACTTGGTTTTGCACAAGTTTAACATGGCGTTTAAAAGATTTGTAGGTCTCACTCTTTGCACTTAAAAATAATGTCCATGTAAATCTAGAAAAGTCATCAACAATCACCAAACCATAGTAGTTGCCACCAAAGCTTTTTACTTGAGAAGGTCCAAACAAGTCCATATGAAGCATTTCTAATGGTCTTGTTGTGGACACATCATTTTTAGAACCAAAATGATTTTTGGTGTGCTTGCACTTCTTACAAGGAGTACAATCACCTTCAATTTTAAAATCTAGCTTTGGTAATCCAACTACTAAGTCCTTTGATTGTAGTTTCTTTAATTGATTTACATTAATGTGAGCGGTCCTACGGTGCCATAACCAAGTGTCACTCTCTTTGCTAACTAGACAAGTAGAAACCAAAGAGGTGATATTGTTTAATTCAACCAAGTAAGTATTATTAGACCTTTTGCCAACAAATTTGATAGATTCATCTTTGTCACTTTTTATGAGACATTGGGTAGAGGTAAATAATACATGGTTACCAATATCACAAAGTTGACTAATGCTCAAAAGATTGTGTTCTAATCCTTGAACATAAAGTACATTATCAATAACCAAGTTGGAAGAATTACCGACTTTACCAATCCCAAGAATTTTGCCTTTGTTGTTGTCTCCATAAGTGACATATCCACCTTCTTGAGGAGTAAGCTCTATGAAGTTTCGCTTATCTCCCGTCATGTGCCTTGAACATCCACTATCAAGATACCACGGTTTCTTTTCGGTTCTAAGGCACACCTACAAGACACAATCATTTTCTCATTTTGGGTACCCAAATTATGTTGGGTCCTTTTGGGTTAGCTTTTGGTGCTTCTTCCTTTTTAATCCAAACATAAGTGCCCTTTTGAATTTCAAAATGTTTTATGTGGCACCTATTGTTTGTATATCCAAACTTTCCACAATAAAAGAAAGTTGGTTTCTTTGTATAATCAATTTTAGAAAATGAACCAACCTTTTTATTGTCCTTTTTCTTATGGACATATCCCAAACCGGTTTTGTTTGAATAATTTCTTTGAGAATTAATTATCCGGTCTAGGTTTCTATCACTATTTGATATTGTGAGTTTGTGTTTCAAATCTTTTATTTCATTTTCAAGAAAGTCACATTTCTCACAATGAGTGATAGTTTCCTTAGGATTTGCACAATCACAAACATGACTAGAGCTAGCAAGTTCTAAGGATGCATTTTGGAGTTTCAAGTCATTTATGTATTTTTCCAATTCATTGATTTCTTTTTGATACTCCAAGATTTTCTTTCCTTTTTCCTTGTTAACCTTAGCTAGTTTTTCAAATTGTGTCAACATTTCATTATACTCATTGAGCAAATCATCATAAGGAATAGAGGAAGAGGAAAAGCTAGAACTTTGAGATGATACCTCATCCTCATTTTCACTCTTGGCACTTGAGGCTTCATTGTTGCTTCTAGCCATGAGACATAGATTTGCAACTTCATCATCCGAGCTACTTGATGATGAGTTTGCTTCTTTCTCCGGTGCATCCCACACAATGTAAGCTCTCTTGCCTTTCCCCTCTTGGGTCTTCTTTTCACTCTTTCTCAAGTATGTAGGACATTCCATCCTTATATGTCCAATGCCTCCACATTCATGACACTTCACTGCATCACTTGAAGTCTTGTTCTTTGATTTTTGTTCCTTGGGTCTTCTATCTCTTGATGATGAGCCACTCTTCTTACCCTTGAGGAATTTATTGAATCTTTTCGCAAATAATCCAATTTCCTCCTCATTGAGTGCATGATCGGAGTTCTCACTTGTAGAGTCATCTTCAACCTCTTTTACAACTTTGGTTGAGGCCTTGAGAGAGATGCTCTTCTTCTTTTTGTCCAACTCCTCATGTGAGCTAAGTCTTGATAGATCGATCTCATGTTCCTTGAGCTTCCCAAACAAGGTTGCCAAATCCATTGTGTTCAAATCCTTGGACTCCTTGATGGCGGTGACCTTTGGTTGCCATTTTCTATCAAGGCATCTCAAAATTTTGTGAGTAGTTTCACCATCACGAAATTGCTTTCCTAGAGAAATCAAGTGACTAATGATATGTGAAAACCTCTTTTGTAAGTCATCAATAGATTCATTCGGGAACATGTGAAATAATTCATATTCATGTGTTAAAGAATTTAATCTAGCATTTCTTACTTCACTTGTTCCTTCATGTGTGACTTCCAAAGTGTCCCACATTTCCTTAGCCGACTTGCATTGAGAAACTCGATAAAATTCATCATGGGATAAAGCGGAGAAGATGATGTTCTTAGCTTTTAAATCATAGGATACTTTCTTTTTATCATCATCACTCCAACTTTTCCTAGGAATTTCAACGACTTCCCCATTTATCATATGTCTAGGAATATATGGACCATCCTCTATTGCATCCCAAATATCGATGTCTATTGCTTCAATAAAAACTCTCATCCGAACCTTCCAATAAGCATACCCTTCACCATTAAAGAATGGAGGGCGGTTTATTGAAGAGGATCCTTCTTGATAATTGCTAGAGCCCATAGTTTCCAAAGGATCTTTTCGAAAAAACTTTTACGCTCGATCTTTCGACCGAGCTCTGATACCACTTGTCGGAAACCAACAAGCGGGCTTAGCAATTACTAGAGGGGGGGTGAATAGTAATATGAAAGCAACAGTGACTAATTTTCGGTGCAATTAAAAGATAATTGATCAAAAGCTTGATTTTCTGAAACTGGGCAATTTACTCGAGTGATTTTAAGAACACTCGAGTGAAAACCTGATAAATACTCGAGTGATTTGGAAAACACTCGAGTGTTTTATGCAGAACAGAAAAATTCAGTTTCAGAGAAATTTAGCCAAATGATTCAATATCTTAAAGACTAGGCAAGAGCTGATATTAATCAAAGTAGAGGGCAATTAAATGAAGGTATAACAAGTTGAAAACAATTTAATTGCCACCAATTTCTACTTAAATTGTAAAAGCCCCTTTCTAGAGAACTTAGGGTTTGGTTTTTCTTGAAATCTAAGAAAGCTATAAAGAGAGAGACAACACCAATTTATCCTGGTTCACACTCAATCTAGAGTGCTAATCCAGTCCCCCTAATCAACTTAGGAGTTTCTACTAGTAATCAAATTGTTAGAAATTACAAGGCTAAATTGAGATTCCTCACTCAATCCTAACCCTTTTCAAGAGTGTACCAAACTCTTGAAATTTCTACCCCAACTTGATTTGGTGATGAAGAGTCCCTTCTTCTTTTGCTCCTTGGAACCTCCAAGAGCTTCACCAAAGCTAAGAACCTCTTAGCCCTTGCTTGAGAACCTCTCAAGTCTTGAATGAACCTAAGACCCACTTAGGTACACATGGTTACCAACCAAGATTTTTAGAACAAGAAGTGTATGAGTGTTTGAGAATTGTACAACAAATAATTCTCTTACAATTAAAGCACACTCTCTTAACTCACTAAGACAATTATAAAGATGAATGCTTGGTTGAGTTTTGAGAGAGAAAAGATTTTAACACTTGAGAGAGATTGAAATCAATGAAAGAGTATTGGCTTCTTGTAGTCAATGAGGTCAACACATCAGAATACAAGTGAGGGGACAAAAGGGAAGGAAAAATCAAGTTATTCTCCCTTTTTGTCCTCTTCTAACGTTTAGAAAAATTGCTGTCAGACCCAAAACACTCGAGTCTTTTTGAAAACACTCGAGTGTTTTGGTCAACTCTGATAGGGTTGCCTTTTTACTTTATCCAACGGCTATATTACTGAAAATTCATAAATCACTCGAGTGTTTTGAGAATCACTCGAGTGAATTGCTTAATGTTGGAAAAATTAAGTTTTTCTAACATTGTTTTCAATTCTCTCTTCAAGCCTAATTGGTTTTAATCTCAACCTTGCATGCATAATTATCATGTGACCTTATGTGAGAATAAAAACCTAAACTACCCACTCTCATAAATAAAATAAAATACATTAAAATTAAATGAGAATGAATAAATAACTAAGCACTTGATCTTCTTTAATATTGGGCTTGCATTCTTCACTTTAAGTCCATGATTTAATTACATTGTCATCATCAAAATTAATCCGCCTTAATCGGAGACTTGATTTTACATCTCTCTCTCCTCTCTTGGCCTTCTCTCTCTGTTTTCCCTCTCCCTCTCCTCCTTGTTCCTCCACCAGAAGCCGCCGCCACCACGAGCCGCCACCACCACCGCCCCGATCCATCACCACAACCATAAACCCCTCCCTCTTCCATTCCCTCTCTCTCTCACCGTGAGCTCTCTCTCTCTTTATCTCTCTTGGAAGACGATCCACCATCGGAAACCACCGACGCCGGTCACCCCGTGAGCTGCGACCAAGACCACGCCTCTACCTCCTTGGGTCACCGGTGTTCGCTACGGATTCGGATCTAACCGCCACCATTCTCGCTAACGAGGAGCAACACCGACGCCGTCATCGTTGCCGAGCCGCAAACCAGGGTTTATTTAAAAGCCCGAGGTAAGAGGGTTCGCGTTACCTTTACTTGAGAAGTAAATTCTAGGATGCTATAGTGGTAGCTGAGAATAGGGTAATTAAAAAGTATGTTAATGAACCTTAGGGTAGTCTCTGCTGATATAAACGAAGTAAATAAAATCGTTAATAGAAACAATACTTTAGGGAATAAAATGTATATACTTAGAATAAGGTCCGGAATTGATGAGTGTATTTAGAATATTAATTCGTTCAACACTGGATGAAAACATAGGAAAATATAGAATAGAATCAAAGAGGAAAGTTAGGGACAACTAATTAGGCGGGAGTGAAAAAGTATAGAGAGTAATTGAATAGGTAAGAAGAGTAGAACTAATAAACTAAAAGATAATAAGAAAAATAGTACGTCAAGATTTAAATGGGATAAAAGAGGAATTAGAATATGGAATAATACATAAGTGCGGGGCCGATTAGGGAAATAAACACAAAATAATGAATTAGTTTTAAAAAGAAAATAGGAAACCAATAAGTGGATTAGTAGAAAGATAATAAGACGAAGAGAGAGCATGATATCAGGGAAGTTAGAATAGAACGGTGTAATAAAATAGGGAAAACTAAGTGGGGTTAATAGGGTAGTCAAATAAAATGGAATTAATGAAATAGGGATAATAAGTTGAGTAATAACGTGAGTTAATATAGTAGTTAAATAAACTGAAGTCAATGAAATAGAAATAATAAGTTAAGTAATAGTATAAAATAAAGGAACCAAAGAAATGACTAAGAAATAACAACGAGAACTAAAATAAAATATACAGAACCAAGTTAAGTAGAGTTGGATAAAAGCGAGGGTAATTAGCAAAAAGGAAAAGAATAAAGTGGAAAATGCAGGGAAATGTGATAAGTCATAAACGAAAATAAAAATCAAAGATTGGGATAAGCATAAAAGAAATACTTAAATTAAGAAGAGAAAAGATAAACAATTAAGAAATGAGAAAAGAGAATGACTGATAGTCTGTTGGACTCAGTCAAAATAAAAAAAAGGGAATTCTAGCGCTCAGTACCGTACGGCTGGCTGGGGCTGGAATTACCTAACGAATAATAAAAAAGGGAATTCTAGCGCTCAGTACCGTACGGCTGGCTGGGGCTGGAATTACCTAACGAATAATAAAAAAGGGAATTCTAGCCCTCAGTACCGTACGGCTGGCTGGGGCTGGAATTACCTAACGAATAATAAAAAAGGGAATTCTAGCGTTCAGTACCGTACGGCTGGCTGGGGCTGGAATTACCTAACGAATAATAAAAAAGGGAATTCTAGCGCTCAGTACCATACGGCTGGCTGGGGCTGGAATTACCTAACGAATAATAAAAAAGGGAATTCTAGCATTCAGTACCGTACGGCTGGCTGGGGCTGGAATTACCTAACGAATAATAAAAAAGGGAATTCTAGCGCTCAGTACCGTACGGCTGGCTGGGGCTGGACTACCTAACGAAAAATGAAAAAGGGAAATCTAGCGCTCAGTACCGTACGGCTGGCTGGGGCTGGACTACCTAGTGAATAATGAAAAAGGGAAATCGGAGCGCTCAGTACCGTACGGCTGGCTGGGGCTGGACTACCTAATGAAAAATGGATAAAGAATGGAATTGAAAGAAAGAAAAGAGAACCAAAAATTAAAAGACTATGAGAATAAGTGAAGAACTATAAGAAATTGATTATATGAATATTTATGAATAACGCATATTTATAATGGTGTAGGCTTAGTTTATTACTATGTCTTCTATAGGATCTATCTTTTTAAGTTCTGTGTAATGTTACCCTTCTTGCTATATTTTTACAGGTACGGAAGCGGAGCTTACACTGTTGCGGGCCGAACTGGAAACTCTCCACCACGTGGAGTGAATTTCTGATACCCTGAGCGGATTTTATTTTTAATTATATTAAAAACTGTTATTTTGTAATTTAATATGCGTAGTAATTATATGCCCTGAATTTGTACTAATTGGGCTTTAGGTGTGATCTGGCTTTTATGCTAGTGTGTTTTATGTTTTTAAAATAATTTTGGACTGACAGGTTTTTAGAAGAAAATTTTTGGGAAGTCCAAAAAACAGAGGAAACTCTGCCGGGTTTTCCTAAGAATTTTCATAAGTGATTAAGTTTAAAAGAAATTTTCTAACACCAATTTCAATAAAACTTAAAATTAATTAAATAAAAGTGAGGATGTTACACTCGGCATAATGATAATTTGAGTTAAAACGTGGAACATTAATTTCAAACTGAAGGGAAGTGTAATTGTTTTAATATTATAATGGCAATTTGGACTTATTTTTGAATCGAGCACACTTCCTTATAGTTCGGAATTAATAGTGTCAAGTAACAACACTTGAATTTTGTAGTTTGGAACTAAAACTAATTAACTTTAATGAATTTCTGATGATTATGTTAGTTTCGAAAGTTAAGCGTATTTTCAATAAAAGCATTACTATTTTATTGAGAAGACAATGATCTTAATTTGAAATCCTATGTTATTTTGGTTTGTAAATTATAGTTAAATAATTTCTTGATTTGGAAAACTTACGAAAATACTCTACTTTGATATATGATAAGTATATACCGAGATTTTAAATTTAGTCGCTTTTGGTGCATTAAATTGATTACTATATGATTTAATAATATAGTTAGACTACGAAAGAGCTTTAGGACAAACACAAGCGATAACAATGGGCCACGACATGTGCGAGTATCGACATATGGAAAGGAGAGCGTTTGTGAAAGGCTAAGAGTTAAAGCAATTACATGTAAGGGGTTCTTTACCTTGCTTTAGGGAGTACTTTCTAATTAGCTCATAGTACTTGTTAAGAGTATATATATATGTTTGGTTTGGAATTTAGATAGTTATTATAGGCTTAAAAATCAAGAATGAAATTAAATGAAATAATTGTTAAACTGATATATGTGATGAATTTTGTATGCTAAGTGCTAATTGTTACTATTTATGCCTGACTGAAGTATATGGGGACTTGGTTGGTAACTAGAAAGGATTATATATGATAGTTGTTATGTATGTCAGAAAACGTATTGAGTTATATTATTTTGTGAATGATTATGGTAATTTATATTTGAATGTGTGGTGTGGTAATTTTTGTAATTTTGTATTGGAAGTTAGAAAAAAAAAAGGATAATGAAATTGATGATTTTATGGAAGAGTTTGAAAAGGAAATAATTGAAAATGAAATTAAAAGATTTAAAGGAAATGAATAAGGAAATTACATGAATACTATTTGGGGAAGATTCGATAATTAACAGATGAAATGAGTATGGATGAGTTATGCATGGTTAACTGTAATTATGTGTATGGTTATGCTTTAATCTTATTCTTTATATGTATAACCTATGTGGTGGTATGAGGTACCTTCCGGTGTGGAGGTGAAGTACCCACAGGCCAAATTGTATGAGGTACCTTCCGGTGTGGAGGTGAAGTACCCACAGGCCAATTTGTATGAGGTACCTTCCGATGTGGATGTAACATCCTAGAAATTAATAATAAAATAATAAATGTATAAAATAATATATATAAATATTTATTTAAGGATAGGTTTAAGCCGTGGAAATTGTACAAGGGTCATAGGGTGATAGGAAGCATAGGGCGACCTAGTATGTAAGCATTGGACCTCGGTCCGATCCCGGCCGAGCTAGATGAGATTGTGTGCCTATGAACCGAGTTGGAAGGGAACCAAACGCGGAACTTGTGTCAAGCTCGGATTAGCCGACCTCAGCACACCTCACAGTATCATCCGAGAAGGAAGCTCGGACTACTGATCCGACATACCGAGCCGACGTGTCCTAGCCGACACGTCCTAGCTCCTCCGTGCCAGCTCATGTTGAGTTGTTGGTCCCTTGGTTTTCGTACCATCCGTATAGTACTATCTGTAACACCCCAAAATTTTAATCCTGGATTAAGGAAATATTAATTATAAAGTTTATTATAATTAATTATTTCTATTTTTAATCTTTAATTAAGACCTTTGTTTATATTGCTAGAATTTATTATGGTGAGTAAATTTGTGCATAAATAAGTATTTTGCATATTAGTCCCTGGGTTGGGACCTAGAAGTAAATATAGGAAAGGCTTTGGAGGGAAAGTTAATAAAATAATTATTTTTCAAAAACTGGGCAAAATACTCGAGTATTATTCCGAGTATTCTGGTTAGAGTTGCACGAGTTAGTGCGTTTGGTGAGTCACCTCCAACGATTCCGCGTCGTTGACACGAAATCACCACCATTCCACGTTCATGGCCTTCGTGTCAGCTTGCATGAACGTTCCCATTGTCTATTTAAGTTGTTCATCAACAGGATTGAAGGCTTTGTTGATGGAATTGTGAAATGTACTCAAGTTAGGGTTCCGAACTCATTTCCTTCGATTCTCCTTCTCTGTTCTGATTCAAATCACAAACTGTACACTAATACAAAGCTCACATCACGAGCTTTGTATAGACACTAAAATCGTGAGGTTTGAGTGAGTGTGGTGGAAGAATTGAAGCTTGGAAGTTGGGGCTGTTTTTTGTCAAGTGGTTCTGGAAGCTTACTTTGATTCCAATTTCTGGTAAGCTCACGAGTCTCTGAGTTCCAAATTCGATTTCTCTAGTTAGTTCATGTTGCATAGAGTCTAGGAAAACTAAAATCCCCAATTTGTATCTCTGTTTCATGTGTGAACCAAATCAATCTTGGTGGTGCACTCAAACTGTCATGCATGTGAAGCTCAAAGTGATTTCTGGGGTTGGAGAGCTTTCTCTTGGAAATTCTTTGTTGGAACACGTCTGAGAGGTAAGGGGAAGTAATTTTGTACACTAGATAGAGTTTAAATTCTATTAATTGTATTAGAAAGCCACCAAGAGGCTTTAAGGGCTTAGTTTGAATAGGAACTTTGGTTTGGAGACCAATTCATGCTCTATGGTTGTTGTGAACAAGTTTCTCATGATGCATGCAAGCTATAATGAACATTAATTCATGAATTTGTTGCTTATTTTGCAATTTGAGGTGTTAAGTTGTGAAATTGTGTATTTTATGCATTAATGATTGATTCTCTGTCAAATCTGTAATTTTATATGAAATGAGTGTTGTAATATGTTCATTATATGGTATGTGAACACTGTTGATCCTTGGATTGGGCTGAAAATGGTTAGAATTGAAAATGGTATATAAAAACCAAGATTTCAGTATGTTCTGCAATAAAAGACTCGAGTATTAGGCCGGTTACTCGAGTAAAATTTTGGTAAAACAATGTATTTTGAGGAAGAACACTCGAGTACCATGCCTAGAACTCGAGTAATCGAGTGTTGAATGGAATATGTTAAGGTAAACCACTCGAGTAATTCAGGGGTCACTCGAGTATTCTGGAAATGATGAAGAACACTCGAGTAACTCGTGAACTACTCGAGTATTTTGATGAATATGAAATCCAAATCCCCAAAAAGTCATGAACACTCGAGTATCCTGTAGAACACTCGAGTAATCTGGAAAAGTTGAAGAATACTCGAGTATGCTGAATTATACTCGAGTAATTTACCCAGAACCTGAGAAACACCATTTTCAATTCTAACTCAATTGGTTAAGGATTTCATAACCATAATCCAAGGGATCTGAACTTAAAAGAAATTGACTAATATGGATATACCGTTTGGATGACGGTCCGTTTGGATGACGGAATGTGCCTAGGTGGCATGTGATATATTAATCAATTTCTTTTTGGCTTAAAAGTAATGCACTCATTTTGGAGTTTGGATGGTAGGTCGTATATCATGTTTTTGGTAAACATGAGGAGGGCCTCTGGGAGTGCCAATACGCTTGCTTGATGACACGTTGAATGTAACATCTGCCCATTTGACTCACTTCTGAAAGTCCCTAATTAAGAAGTTAATTTGACCTAATTAATTAAGAATTAAACTAAAAGAGTTTCGATTTCTTGATGTGTTCTTATTCGGATTGCTTATGTGTGTGCCTTTGTATGCTTGATTGATTATGGTTGATTGAGATTTTGTTTTCTTAATCGGTTCTATGACTTTATGGTTTAAGATGGAAGATTATTTTTCTAAGTTTCAAGGAATCAAGTCCAATTATCTCTAGAAACCCTACTCGATGCCCAAATCGTGAACCAAACCCTAATCGAGCTCTTAATCCTTGATTAAGTGCTTAACCACTTTCTTGAAACCCTAAACTCTTTTGATTAGTGAACTAATCCAAAATTAGTTTTCCTTAAACCTAAGATTAAGTTTTTGATTAGCACCTTAATCCTTGATTAAGCCCTAATTACTAAGGATTAGTGGACTAAACCTAGATTAATTAACCTAATCCTACCCTAATCATGATTAGCACCCTAATTAGTGCCTTAAACCTAATTAAGCTAATCCACCCCACCTTAATCACTCTATGGCCGAATGGCCATGTGTCTAAGCAAGCCACTAAGCCTACTTGCATGGTTGCCATGTAGCACACCTTAGTCAAACCATGACATCACCACCATGACATAAGCATGACCAAAGAGAAAAAAAATGAAGAAAAGGAAAGGAAGAGGAAGGTGGTCGTGGGAGGGCCTTGAGGCAAACTTGGTCTCCAAGTTTATGCCTTAATCCTTAAGTGTTGCTAAGATACCCTCCATGCAAACCCTTCTTGGCAAATAGAAGAAAGTGGGACTAAAAGAAAAAGGGACCAAACCGTGAGAAGGGGGAGTTCATTTCACCCTTTTCATTTTCATTCCATCTTCACCACTTCTTTCTTTCTCTCAACCAACAACAACACCAACAACAACACAAAAACCGTGAGGGAGTGAGTGAGTTCTTCATCATTCCCTCAACAATCACACACATTCTTCCATTCTTTTCCTAAACCAAACACAAAGAACCAAGAGAATCATCAAACTCTTGGTGAGAAAGAGAGAGAGAGGAGGTGGCCGAATTGTGAGAGGAAGGAAACCAAGCCTTGAATCCTTCATGATCTAAGCTAGATCAAGCAAAGAAAGTGGGAAGAGAAGGAGAAAGACCATGGACTAGGAGAGAAGTGAGAAACCGTGAGGAGAGAGGAGAGAAATCAAAAGATCTTGGACTTGAATTCTTAAAAATTTTAATTAAGTAAGAAATTTCTCCATGATCTTAAAAGCTTCAAACCTTTTTCTTTGATTCTTATTCCTTTTCATTCATTCTTTCTTTACTTTGATTTTTGTTTGAAAAAGTGTGATGTATGTTGTTTTCTAAACTCGATTCTAAAAAGTTTTGTTAAGAAAAATGCTTTTCTTTGTGATCTTGAGTTCTTCCTTTGATTCTTGAAAATGCTTTGGAAGAAGACTTGATTTTAAGTTTCATAAGAGATTTTTCAAAGATCTAATACTTTTGGTTGTGTGCATGTCAAAATTTATGTTTGAACTTTGCTATACTTGATGTTTGAATCCTAATGTGAAGAATCTTTGAAAATGATTGATTTCCTTGGTGATTTTTCTTGTGAATGGCCACGGTTTGCATTTGATTTTCTAGGTTAGAGATTTTGATAATGAAACTTTCTATGTGCATGTGATTACCTTGAGATTCTAAGCATGTTTTGAAAGTTTAAAACCCTAAGAAAAATTCTTTTAAGAAAATCATGGATTGGTCACGGTTTTGTTGTGATTGTGAGTGTGAACTTGTTTTCTTTTGATTGATTTCTTGCATGTGATAATCTTGAGATGTAGTGATGTTTTGGAATGAAAAGAAACCATGTGATTTGCCATGAGTAGCCACGATCTAAACTTGATCTTTAGGTTAGAAGTTTTAATGTTGTATTTTAATTATGTGCATGTGTTTCCCATGAACTTTGAGTTGATTTCTATGTGTTTTAAGTGAAATCTAAATTGTTTAAGAAGCCTATGTGTGCCACGGTTTCATGAATGGAAATATGCTAAGATTGTGCTTTTGTTTGCTTGATGAATTATGTGAAATTGTTGCGGGATTTAGAGTTGTTTTAAGTCTTGAAACTTTGAAAATATTTTTGAGAAAAGCTAGGTCTAGGTCACGGTTTAGACCTTGGATTTTGAGTTAAATTCCTTTGAGTATGTGAATGATTATGTCATGAATTCATGTGTTGATTTGTGAAGTTAATCCTTGAAGAAATGATTTTCTAAACAACCTATAATGCATTCGGTTTTGACATGGTTTGGCATGATAAGATGAAGTTTTGCTAAGATGAAATTAATTAAGTAAAAGATAACTAAAAATGTGACTAAGTGTATGTGTGATGCATGATTTGGTTTATGTGTGCCTAAGTGTTAGATTTCCTTATTTGATTGGACTACATGCATGGATAAGTTTGTGAACATGTTTATGTGTAACTATGGCTTGTGATTGAGAAATGTTTTGAATAAATGAATGATTGTTTGATTTATTTTACTTGAGTACCTTGCTGCCTTCATGTGATTCTAAGTGTTTGAGCTTGATGAACTATTGACCAAAGTGTTCATTTGATTGCTTTTAAAGTGCTTGATTTGTGTGTGCTTTTGAATCGGTTTTCGAACACGGAAAATGAATTTAAAACCTAGGACACAATGCTGTCCAGAATTTTATGAACTATGTTTCTTATTTAAAAGTAATTTAAAAGTGCTTTCAAGAAGTTTTAAGGTTGAGTCCTTAAGGACATTCGATCTAGGTCAAAGTTGATTCGAAAAGTGTGACTTTTCGGTGTTTTTGGAATTGATTCCAATGCTGTCCAAGAGGGACCAGCAAAGAGAACTTTTAATTGAATTAATTTAATTGAATATTTTCCCATGATTTAAAAGTATGAGAGTTAGTGCTTGACTTGGACAAGTTTGAGTTAAAGAGAATTGATGTTTCAGTTCCTGAATGAACCCAATGCTTGGATTCTTCTTAAGCTGTCTTGATAATGATTTTAAGAATAATAATTAAATAAAAAAATTAACACTCACATATTTGTTTTATGGGACTTGAAAGAAGTTGGAGTCGGGCAGACGAGGAAGGAAGCGAATCACTCGGAACTCGTAGGATCAGTAACTGCGAATCCAGGTGAGAGAGAAGTTATCCTAAGACGCTTTGGTGTCTAGTGAGTATGCTGGGACACTCCGTACTCTCTCAAAGTCGGAGTAAAGGTCTATTGTAGTTAGTAGTATACCCGATAAATTACGTGATTGTTTGTATCGAGGTATACGAAGACTCAGACCTATACCATTATATGGTATTGATTGATTGAAATATTTGTTTATACTGAGTTATATTGCTGGCTATATTGTCATTGCATATGCATGTTGCATCATCCCGCGTTATAGGACAAGAATAGAAAGACATAGAAAAACTTTAAGAATTCCCCTGACGATTAGGGTAAGACTCTAAGGGAAGGAACACGCGGTGGAACTGGATGATGCTGACACGCCGAGTACGTGGATCGAGCTGACGACGTGATTATGACGACGATGCTGTGAACATGGACGTAGTGACTGAGTGTCTGCAAAGACGGCTCCATATGGTCGTAGCCATGTGTTGATATGGTCTCCACGTGGTCGTAGCCATGTGTCGAGAATGTTTCCACGTGGTCATAGCCATGTGATGATGATGCTTTCATATGGTTGTAGCCATATGTTGAATGTGCTCCATATGGTCGTAGCCATATGTTGAGAATGCTTCTGAGTGGGTCGGAGCCCGTCAGAACAGCTACTGATATCCTGCACATGGTCGGAGCTATGTGCCGAATGTGATTTTGGATGGGTCGGAGCTCATCAAACATAGTAGTCGAGTCCCATCAGAGGCAACCCGCATATGGTTGGTGCTATATGACGGAGGAGACTTAGGATGGGTTGACAGTAGGACAGATCGAATGGAACCTTTTCGTTCTAAAACCCTTACCCGAAGTAGTGGAGAGGAAGACACGGTGTTTACCTGCGTGGTACTTCTGATTGCTTCCGACTAGGTGGATGGATTCGAGGAGATGTAAACCTGAACCGTAACTCTAAAGCTTGAATTCTGATACGATTAACCTGAGATATGTGAACTACGAGATTTCGGCTTTGAGAAAACGATATGGTGAGAGATTCGACTTTGCGAGATAAGCTGTTTAAGAGACTAGAATGAATGAGACGACTCAACTAAGAGAATTCCCCAATGAAAGAATAAAATGTTAGTTAGTGCGACGATTGCATTGCATTCCCATATATTGTGCATGATTATCTGTCGTGCTGTTGTCTATATTGTTTGTTATGTTCTGGTATGCGTCACTAGTGTAATTCCAAGAAGTCGATGGGAGTAATTCCATTCGGATAACTTACTCTCTCTACTTCTTGTGCACATGTGACTATCAATCTTCGATTCTCAAAGATGGTGGAGCTGGTGATGCTACTCTCGGAGGAAGGACCAACTGATCATGATACGCCGACGAGAGGGCTACTGATGGATGATGGAAAGGGCTTTTGAGGACTCACGCTGTGAGTCAAGGAAGAATTTCTGCTAGTAGTTATAATTAGGTTCCCTTTGGACCCTTGCTGTTATGCTGATCAAGTGTACCCCTTTTCTTTTTGAAATGCCTTGATAAGACATATATTCTGTAAGAATGGCACCGGAATTCTGTGGTGGCCACTTTTTGTAAGAACCTTTACGGTATGTTTCCAGAACTGTTCTTTTGAAGGACTGTCGTGATCCGACAGATGAACTGTTTTAAGCAACTCAATATGTTTTCCAAGTGACCAAATGTTTTACTCTTTTATTTAAAGTGAGTATTCAAAATGTCAAACTATTTTCAGAACATTTCTGCATATGTTTTTGAGAAGAATGATTTTAAAAAAAAAATCATACCTCGTTTTGGGAAGCTCGATAGTCAAGTGTTGTTCCCGCTTCAAAAAAAAAAATTTACCCTATTTTTCCTAAAAGAATTAATTAAGTATTCAATGAGTGTTTATTTCGAGTTTTCCAAATCGGGGTGTTACATTGAAGACGTGGTCGGCTTAGTGGATGCCGATATAGTTATACCGTTTGGATGACGGTCCGTTTGGATGACGGGATGTGCTCGGGTGGCACGGATTCCAAGCTTGTCGTGTACATTCTAGGTGAATGTACGAATTGTTGTATACCTAGGAATACAACGCACTGGTGAGTGCTGGGTTGTCAGGGATGGACGTTAGAGAGTGACATAGAATGATGGAGATAGGCTTGAGAGTTAGATTCATGCATCATGCCATTCATTTAAATTAAGTGTGATGAACGAAACAAGTATGAGCATCCTATTTGCATTCAATAACTGCTAAGTGCTATATGTGATTGTTGTTCATTGTTACATATTTACATATCCATATTGTACAAATTTATACTCTGTTGATTATGTGTATAGAAATGCTTACCCCTATGCCCTTGTAGGTGATGTCACGTTACATCGCTTGCATTGAGATCCAGCCACTTCCTAGTGGCACATGGATCTATGAGGACCATCGCGCGGTGTTCGAGGGGGAGGTAGAGATTACCTTCTACCACCCGAACCCGTTGATTCGATTTCGTCCTCGTAGATTTAGGATTCTCATCATATACACTATGCACGTACCCCCGTTTTACACATACCATGGACCACCTCCCACACGACCAGCTCGCTCTTATCACAGTTTCCATTTTCGACCTACCCGCTCACACCCTTTTTCTTCGAGAGTCATCCGCGAGGAGACTCCCCCTTCTGATCTGAGGAGCCCAGTTAGGGTCACACCATCTCCCGACCCTGTACCCAGTGGTAGGGTACACTCTCCATCGGATGAGATCGAGGAGGATCCAGTGGAGGACGAGAGCGGAGGCGAGCCTGTCGTGCATTCTACTCGGAGTGATTGGAGGGATGACGATCCCTAGGTATGTGCATATGGTACATGATGAGGATCAGGGGATCCGGTGTGGGGATGCTGTGGAGGAGATGCTGCTGCTGCTATTGATGTGGATGTTTCTTTTGCTACCTAGAGACTGCTACTACCATCACTACTACTACTGATGCTGCCAGATCTATGTGACCACCTCTAGAGTCTATATTTTGGGATGTATATATATTGTAGATATACTTTTGAGTATTCTAGGGTGATGGTTTTATTATGTACATAGATCTTTATGGACTTGTATATGGACCTTGGAAACTGTAGTGGATCTGAGAAATAATCCACCACGATGTGTTTTGGTGGTTGTTGCAGCTGACGAGGGTGACCCCGGTCCTACGTACCCCCAGTGATAAGGGGATCAAGCCACACGTAGTTCTTGAGAGTAGGGATGAGAGAACATACCTTAGCCCCTATAGCATTTCGATACTTATAGGGGAAGTTGTGTTGTGGTGCCTTATGGGCCTGTTCGGCCCAGTAGGGCTGACGTGGCTCTTAGAGGATAAGAAGGATGAGTTATTCACCCTTATCCTGTACTAGAGAGCTCATGCTTATCCTGTAGCGGTAGGATTTATTATTGGTTAACCCTACAATCCCCCAAGCTCGTATAGGCTCGAAGAGCTTGTGCTGAGCTTTTGAGAGTTGGTGGTGACATAAAACATTGTTTGCTAGTTGATGCCTTTTATTCGGAAGAGTATCACTGATGGTTGATAGCGTTCTTCGTGCTCGGATAATGACAAGGAAACCCGATATGAGATTCTTCATAATTAGCAAACGATTCCGAGTAGGGGAAATCAACAAAATATTCTTCATACCCGGAACGAGAGACTCTAGTGGGGAACACAGTGCGAGGTTTCCACAATCGTCTTACGAATCCGAGAAGAGAAGGGTAGTGCGTGATTCCCGACATTCTGAATGTATGAGATACCAAAAGGGGGACGCTGTCGAGGGTCCGCGCGCAGTTGGCACATGTATTCGAAACAACGAACCGTACACAGACTTCTCTACGCTCGGAACACAAGCGCAAAGAGGGAAACTCGGCACAGGGGTCCTTGCCATCATCAATACGTTTCGAATAGAGTAACATGTTATTGTGTTCACTATGCTCGGAAAACGATTTGCCCATTGATGAGAATCCCAGCTGCTCGGGCCATCATACGTGTACCTTGCATGTGTGTACGAAAATAACGATTAATAACCATTAAATAATAATTATTGGCAATTAATAAATGGCAATTAATAATGACATGTAATCAAATTAATCAGCAAAAGTACACATTAATTTTGCTGTTAACTAATAGTCATGTGAGTCAATAAAAATAAAACGTAAGACTAGCATTATATGCAAGCACTACATGTATTAGTGAATGTAATTATTATATAATAAAATGTAATGCAATTATGATATAATGCATGTGATAGATATAAAAATAAAAATTACTTCCCTGCAGTAATGTGGTGCACCGTTGATACCCCATCTCCTCTAGTTCTTTTATACTAAATGATGGGCCACTACCTTGCTTCAGACCTCCTTTTTTTTTTTTTTTTGATTTGGGCCTCAGCCCATTAGGGTTTTTTGCTGCAACTTGGAGCTGTTGGTGAGGGTAGGTTATCCCCTCAACAGCGGCGCAGCCTCAACACAAATGGCGGCGGTTCTGCAAGCAACTGGAAACAAGCTTCCGCATGCGGCGGCGGTGGTTGCAAGCGCAAACGCGAGGCACACTGCTTCTTCTTCCTCGCGAGACCATCGCAGTGGTCGCAGTGGTGGGAGCCGCGGCGGTCGATGAGTACCGATATGCTTTCTCGTTTCTCCGGCCGATTTAGACCCGGCGACGATACTAACATTTGTGAGCGAGGCTGAGGCTACAAAGAATATCACATTTTGAGAACACGGAAGGAGAGAGGACGTGGTGGCCGGTACTACAAACCGTCGCGTGCTCTGTCCTCAAGGCGTGGCATCAGTGCAGAGTTGGAGCTTCCAACCCTTGTCTTCATGAACACCAGTACCTTGTAGGCCGTTTAGGCATAAGAGAGAGAACAAGGGTGAACGGTGGCGGCGAGAGTGGACACGGCGCACTCAAACCAGAAGCAGAACGAAGAAGGGGACTAGATGAAGCAGAAGCAGGGTCGCGGGGAGAACTGTGGCAGCAACACTTTGTTGCATTTTTTTTTTGAAATGTGGATGGGAATCGAAATTTACCGATCCCCACAGACGGCGCCAATGTAGGATTCAATGGATGTTCTACTGTTAATGGTTTTAACTCGGAAGAACCCGAGTCGATGGGGGGAATAGTAGGGATAGGCATAGAACTTTCCTAGCATGGATTCCTTTCGTTCCCAGAATCTTCAAAAACCCCAGAAAAGGATGAAGAACTTGATTCACTGTCACTAGATGGATTTTCTCCTAATCTCCTACAGAGCTCACGGTAAACTTCCCTAAAACCTCTCCATCCCCTCATGATTCAAACAAATTGAGGTATAAACTCCTCTCACTTAAAAACAAAAGAAACCCAGAAACTCTACCCAGAAATCCCTGCAAAATCCCGAAACTAGAAAACCCGTTTACAAAGAAAAACTCACTCCAAAAGAAAAAAAAAACAACCCCAAATGAATTAGGAAAACTGCAGGAATGGAAATAAGAGGAGTAGAAGGGGTTACCTGCGTGAAGTTGCTAAAACTGGTGAAGGATTGGAGGATCTCAATTTGGGAACGAGGACAGCAAAATGGAAATTGAAGAGAGAATGAGGGGATTCTGAGAAATTTCGGGAGTAGAGTGAGTCATTGGAGGCAGAGAAAGGGTAAGTTTCAATTAGAGAGAAAACTTTTCAGTTTCCCTCCGTCTTAGCCATTTGGGCCAAAAGCCCATGGACGCATGCAACCAATCGTAGGAAGAGACGTGGCAATTCCAAAAGGTACTTTTTCAAATTTCAAAAACGCAATGATTTGGCACAACTTACAAGGAAACGCGCCGTATCTCGAGAACCCAAAACGTCACCTCGAAGCAGTCGGCACGATTACAGTTGTCACGAGGCATGCGGAAAGGTCTATCCTAAGCGCTCATTACCTCGTCGCAGACTTTTCAAAGTCTTACGAGCTAGGGGGCTTGTAGGGTCTGCCGACCGTATAAAAACTACAGTCCTATATAAAGGATTTTCTAAGGACCTTTCCCTCGGTTTACTTAACACAAACATCCCACGCTCGGACACGTTCATTCCGAGCATACGAAAAGACCAGGCTCGGGCTTGATGGGACCGAGCCTCAACAACGGTCTTCACTCCATCGGCTCGGGATTCTAGAACCGAGACATAACGTCGGCTGGTAGGTTGACTCAGTCTCACCAAGGCTTCCTATCTCTTCCGCATGTTTCTCCTAGAATCTCGCAACAGCCTCTACATGGGATCGTGAGCTGATCCTATCCGGATTCTAAGGGAATAAATCTCCTATATTTCCTCACAGAATCCCGGTTCAGCTCACCTTGATACGAGGCCCATACGGCCCACATCAACTTCCTCCAAACCCTATAAATAGCTCACAACAGCTAGGGTTTCAGGTACGTACTCTCATCCCTAAGTTGACACTCTGCACACACTTGTTGACGGGGGAAACCCTGCTTTTCCCAACTGGAACTGCAGAAAAACCATAAGGTCATACATAGATACTTGATCTTCTCTTGAACTCCTGATTACCATAATCTTGAGGGTTAAGGACATATAGTGTTCAAGGACACTACAGAAACTTATGTTGGGACTATGTATCACTTGACTTTTATGTATATGTATATAAAATCTATGTTCTGTTTCTGCTAAGCTACATAGTCCTATAATTTCCGCTCACTCTGATTTAATCTTTTAAAGAGTTCGGCCACAAAGGGGGTTAGATGGTATCAGTTTTACAAAACCAAAGCAAGGATAGCTTTACTTACTCTCTATCATATAAAATACGATACGAATGCTATTCAACTTATGAAACGGTTTTAGAAAATGCCGAATTCGATACAACTGTTTGAAATGATTTAAAATTTCTTCTCCAAGGGTTCCAAGTTTTGGTTTGTGCACCCGTTTTAAAAGAGAAATTTTACTTTCACATTTTCTATTCAATAACAAGTCCATATATTTATCAAGTAATACATATTTATTGTAATATTTACTTGTAATGGGAAAAGGGTGTCACACTATCCTTCACTTTATGTCATTGTCATTACTTTATGTCCCTTTCAAGTCACTATTCATGGCTTCCTTTGGAAGCCAATGAATCCTGTCCACACATTCTAGCTTCCCCAAGAAGCCTCCAATGAGGACCACACAAATATTCCCTCTAAATGAATAAAAGAATATCCCAACACATAACACAACACTTTTTACTTCTCACTTTCATTCTTCTTCTCCCTACGTCTCTCTCTCTCTTTCTCTCAAAGTTCCAGCAGCCCCAACACTTTCTTTCTCCCTCTCTTCTCACGAACATTTCCCTCTCTTCCACCAAATCCCACCCAACCGGAGACCTCCTCCCCGCCGTCTTCTCTTCCGTCCCGGATGCCCCTGGACCGCTGTGGAGTTCGTGTGTAGCTTGGTGGAGTTGTGGCAGCTTGGAGGAAAGGATTCAAGGGGGTAAGCTCAAGGTCAAGCAATAAGGAAAGCCTCACTCAAACTCTCAACTCTTATCTCACACGGTTTGAGGTAAGGAGTGAATGTTACCTCCACTTGAGTTTGGGTTTCTAGGGTGTTCATAACGGGTGCTAAGAGTGGGTGTTAGATTAGGGAATGAGAATAGGATAATATGAGAAAGGAAAGGTAAAAAGGGTAAAGGGAACTAATAAATGAACTAGAAACATGAGTTTGAAGTAGGGAGGAATATTGTTTTATGCTATATGTTGATATTTACATGATGGATTGGTTGAATGCTTTTATTCTTATTGTTGTTGTTGTATAAGTGTTTATGAACTTTGTGTATAGTTGTTTATGAGCTTTGATATTTATTGCTTATATCTGTGGCCGAGCTGAGTGAGGTTGAGAACGGGTATGAGAAAATGGTAAAGATGGAAAGTAGGAGAGATATAGTAATAGGTCAGAGAATGAGAAAGGTTAATGGAAAGAGGGAATGGTTACCGGGTTTAGCCGAGGGAGGCCGAGCTAAGAAATGGTTAAGAAGATAAAAGGAATAATTAAGGGAGTTGAGCCGAGATAGGCCGAACTAAAATGGTTAAAAGGATAAGAGGAATTAAAGAGAAATGGTTGTGTGATCGGGTCATAGCAGACGCGTACCGGGTGCGTGCATTGATCGCGCCAGACGCATACTGGGTATGTGCAGCTGTAAGACGGGTACTGGGTACTCGCAGTTATGATTCACACAAGGTTACGAGCACGAAATCGGTGGGATGTGTTCCTAGTCATAGCAGACGCGTACTGGGTGCGTGCATTGATCACGTAAGTAGCCGAGATGCGCCGCTGTAAGACGAGTACTGGGTGCTCGCAGTTATGGACACTCCTTACTCCATAGAATGATCGGCGGAAGTGCTCCTGGTCATAGAAGACGCGTACTGGGTGCGTGCATTGATCGCGTCAGACGCATACCGGGTATGTGCAGCTGTAAGACGGGTACTGGGTACTCGCAGTTATGGACACTCCGATATCCGACTTTAAATGGTGTAAGACATGCACTGGGTGTATGCATCCAAGAAGAGTAAAAGATTGTAAACTATGTGAAAATGGAATAATGAGTAATGAATCCGAGATAGAGAGATGGTTTACCGAGGTAAGAGGATAGTGGCCGAGATGCCGAGTGTAAGATTTAAGGAAAGAGTATAAGGGGGAAATCGGTAGGATGTGCCGAGGTATAGCTAATAGGTAATGGATAGACTGGGTTATGATGTGAGCCGAGCTAAATTAGATGGTTGGATGTGAGTCGAGCTAAATAATATTACATGATGTGAACCGAGCTAAATGATTATGTATGCATGAGATATATGGTTTGGTTACTTGTTATTTATATGCTAATTGACTACTTGTGTTTGGCTTTGTATTTCGGTATGTCATGATTAGAAACTGCTTATTTAAGTTCTGTGTAATGCTCACCTCCTTACCATTTTTCAGGTACTGAGCCCGAGCAGACGCAGTCACCGACCGAGCAGGTTCACTCTCCCTCACAGGGAGAGTAAGTCATTTAGAGTCGGATAGATGATGGGGTCTCGGCCAGTTGGGCCGAGATAAAACAATGTTTTGTATTTTTGATTTGCCGAACTAAATGTACTTACACTTATACTTTATGTATTTGATGTATTTAAGTCTTCCGCTTTATTAACTCTGATGTATTTTGGCATTAATGGAAGGAACAATTATCTTGGTAATTTATTATATTCGTTTCCTTTAAAAGAAATTTTAAATCCTAATTTTTGAGGGTATTTAAGGGTAATTATTATATAGGGTGTAACAATTTTTGGTATCAGAGCAGTTTCTCCTCGGCCTATTGGAGTTGCAAAGGACTCCAGTGGTTACTCACCAAGAGAGTGACAAATAAGTAAAGTCTAGAGGTCTAAGTTAGACAATAGAGCTTATAGAAGTATATGTTGATATATATATATTATATTTACTTGATTATTCAGAAGTTAATTGGCTTTCTCTCCATGACCGAGCAGCATGGCTGGGAGACGAGCTGATAATGACCGAATTGCTGCTGTGTTGGAAACTCTGGTTCAACTACAGCAGAACCAAGCGCAGGCTCAGCAGAATTAGGCTGAGAACCTCGCTCAGAACATCGCCGCAGCCGCAGCAGCTACAGCTGCAGCCCTTCAGCCTCAACCCCCGGCTCCGGTCGAGATTGACTGGATGAGCCGATTTAGGAAGAACGAACCACCTCGGTTTGAAGGGGGTTACAATCCTGATGGAGCTCAGAGATGGCTCCAGGACATTGAGAAGATTTTCCGATCTCTGCAACCGCCCTATTAGTACAGGGTGAGGTTGGTCGAGTTTGTGCTAGCTAGTGAAGCCGAGCACTGGTGGGAGCAGCAGAGCCGTGGACTGGAAGCGGCTAATGAAGCCATTACTTGGGATTTGTTCCGAGCCCGATTCCTCGGAAAGTACTTCCTCGAAGATGTTAGAAGGGAGAAGGAACTTGCTTTCCTCAAACTGGAACAGAGGAACTTGAGTGTCGGAGAATATGCCGCTCAGTTCGAGGATTTGATTCGCTATTCAGGAAGCTACCGAGATGCTGATGAGCATACCAAGTGCATTAAGTTTGAGGCTGGTCTCCGTGATGATATTCGGCTTGCATTCGAGTATCAGAACGTGGCCAATCTCTCACAGTTGGTGAACATGGCTAGCACCTATGAGAAGGGGCTCAAGAGAAAAGCTGACGGAAAGCGGAGCAGGGCGGCACAGAAGACAGTGGGGCCAATCAGGGGGAAAGGAGTTGCTCCGAGATCTTCTCCCTATGTGAATCCGAGCTCAAGGGTGTCAACGACTCCGAGGAGCGGTGGTCAAATGGTGGTTGTCCCTGGTCCCTATCCGATATGCCAACACTGCGGGAGGCAGCACAGGGGAGAATGCTGGAGTCTGGATCCGACCAGAGCAAGAGGGTCCTGTTTCCGATGTGGAAAGCCTGGTCATTTTGCAACTCGGAGTACCGAGAACATTGTGAAAGAGGAGGTCAATGTGACCAAGGCTCATCAGACTGGTGTTAACCGACCGATGCAAAGAGGCAAAGTCTACACTATGGATGGTGAAGAAGTGACCGATGCCGACGAGCTGATCCGAGGTACTTGTCAAGGAAACAGTATTCCATGTGCCATGCTATTTAATTGTGGAGCCACACATTCTTTCATTTCCCTTGACTGTATGAACAAACTAAAACTATCCCCAGTAGAAATGCCTTACAAATTATCCATTTCTACCCCAACCAATTCTTCTGTAATTACCTCCCAGATGTGTCTAGGATGTCCTATTCAAGTGTTAGGCCGAGATTTTAAGGTCAACCTAATTTGTTTACCCCTAACCAAGCTAGACATTATCCTCGGCATGGACTGGATGTCTCAGCACCATGTCCTGCTTGATTGCCGAGAAAAGACCGTAATCTTTGGTGGCCCTTCTGTTGCAAAGTTAGAGGCAACAGAGGAACCGACCTTAGACCGAACTCCTGTAGTCGGAGAATTTCCAGAGGTTTTCTCGGACGAAATGCATGGCTTACCGCCGAGAAGAGAAGTAGAGTTCAGTATAGACCTCATCCCGGGAACTGGCCCGATTTCAATTGCTCCGTACAGAATGGCACCACCCGAGCTAGAAGAGCTTAAGAAGCAGCTGGAAGAACTTTTGGCCAAGAAGCTAATCCGACCAAGCGTCTCACCTTGGGGAGCTCCAATTTTATTTGTTAAAAAGAAAGATGGTAGCCTCAGAATGTGCACTGACTATCGGAAGCTCAACGCGGTAACGGTGAAAAACAAATATCCCATTCCTCGGATTGACGACTTATTGGACCAACTCAAGGGAGCTTCGGTTTTCTCAAAGATAGACCTCCGATCTGGATACCACCAGATCCGAGTCCGAGAAGAAGACATTCCGAAGACAGCCTTCAGGACGAGGTATGGGCATTTTGAGTATGTGGTTATGCCCTTTGGACTTACCAACGCACCTGCCATCTTTATGGACTACATGAATAGAATCTTCCGACCTTATTTGGACTCGTTTGTGATAGTCTTCATCGACGACATCCTCATCTATTCCAGAAGTCCGAGTGAACATGAGCAGCACTTGAGAACGGTGTTGCAGGTTTTGAAGGACAAGGAACTCTACGCCAAGCTTTCAAAGTGCAGTTTTTGGCTCAAAGAGGTTCATTTCCTCGGACATGTGATATCCGAGCACGGTGTAGCAGTTGATCCCTCCAAGGTGGAAGCTGTGCTCAAGTTTGAGAGACCCAACTCGGTAACCGAGATCAGGAGTTTCCTCGGTCTTGCAGGGTACTACAGGAGATTCATTGAAGGATTCTCTAAACTGGCTCTACCATTGACTTCGTTAACCCGGAAGGATGCACCTTACCAATGGTCTGAGATGTGCGAACAGAGCTTTCAAGAGCTAAAGAAAAGGTTGACGAGCTCGCCCGTGTTGATTTTACCCGATCCGACCAAAGCCTTTGACGTGTTTTGTGACGCATCGAAGCAGGGTCTCGGCTGTGTGTTGATGCAACAGGGAAAAGTGGTGGCTTATGCCTCTCGGCAACTTCGGCAACACGAGCAGAATTACCCCACCCATGATCTTGAATTGGCAGCCGTGGTGTTTGCCCTTAAGATCTGGAGGCACTACTTGTATGGCACGAAATTCGAGGTGTTCAGTGACCACAAGAGTCTCGGCTACCTTTTCGACCAGAAGGACCTGAACATGAGGCAGCGCAGATGGGTAGAATTCTTGAAAGATTACGACTTCAACCTGCACTATCATCCTGGAAAAGCCAACGTTGTGGCCGACGCGCTGAGCAGGAAGAGTCTTCATTTGAGCAACATGATGGTTCGAGAGATGCAGTTGATGCAGGAGTTTAGAGACCTTAACCTCGGCATACAAAAGAAGGAAAACAGTGTTGTACTGGAAATGCTGCAAGTAACCAACGATTTTGTGGGTTTCATCAAGGAAAGACAGGCTGCCGACCTAGAACTCCAGAAGCTACTAGAAAGAGCCGGAGACAAGGATGAGCCCGACTTCACTAAAGGACCTGATGGTCTCGTACGGTTTCGGGGCCGAGTTTGCATTCCTATGGATTTTGAAGTCTGAAGAGAGTTAATGGAAGAGGCTCATAAAACGAAGATGAGTCTTCACCCAGGAGCCACAAAGATGTACCAGGATCTGAAGAGGTTGTTTTGGTGGCCGAAGTTAAAGACCGACGTGGCGGATTATGTGTCTCGGTGCTTGACATGCCAGAAAGCTAAGATAGAGCATCAGAAACCAGGAGGATTACTCAGATCTTTGGAGATTCCACAATGGAAGTGGGACAGCATTTCGATGGACTTTGTGTCGGGTCTACCAAGGACGAGATCAGGGCAGGAAGCCATTTGGGTTGTGGTGGACCGACTTACAAAGTGTTCCCATTTCATGCCGATCAGCATGAAGTATAGCCTAGAGAAGCTGACACAACTGTACATAAAGGATATTGTCAGACTTCATGGTGTTCCGAGCAGTATCGTGTCGGACCGTGATCCCCGCTTTTTATCTCGGTTCTGGAAGAGCTTGCAGCAAGCCATGGGTACAAAGTTGAGGTTTAGCACCGCTTATCATCCCCAAACCGACGGACAATCCGAACGCACCATTCAGACTCTTGAGGACTTGTTGAGAACATGTGTGCTAGAACAGTCGGAAAGTTGGGAAGCAATTCTGCCCTTGGTCGAATTCACTTACAACAACAGCTTCCATTCAAGTATCGGAATGGCTCCTTTCGAAACATTGTATGGTCGAAAATGTCGGACGTCGTTATGCTGATTCCAGATAGGAGAAAACTTGTTGATTGGTCCCGACATTGTGCATGAGACAACCGAGAATATCCGAATGATACAAGGAAAGATGAAAGCAACACAAGACCGACAGAAGAGCTATGTCGATAAGAGAAGAAAACCCTTGAACTTCATCGAAGGAGATCATGTATTCCTTCGGGTATCCCCTGTAACGGGTATCGGCCAAGCTATCAAATCAAAGAAGTTGACCCCTAGGTTTGTCGAACCATACCAGATATCGGAGACGGTCGGACCAGTAGCTTACAGAATTGCTCTACCTCCGCACTTGTCTAAGCTCCACAGTGTGTTCCATGTATCGCAACTTAGGAGGTACATTCATGACCCCTCGCATGTGATAGCAGTGGACGAGCTGCCGCTAAGGGACAACCTGACCTTCGAAGTCCTCCCAGTCCGAGTTGAGGACAAACAAGTCAGACGGCTCAGAGGGAAGGAAATCTCCTTGGTCAATGGTCGTCTGGAATCGGAATGATGTGGAGGAAGCTACTTGGGAACTCGAGGAGAAGATGAAGCAGTCATATCCGCAACTGTTCAGTGCTGACTAAATTTCGAGGACGAAATTTTGGTAAGTGGGAGAGGAATGTAACATCCTAGAAATTAATAATAAAATAATAAATGTATAAAATAATATATATAAATATTTATTTAAGGATAGGTTTAAGCCGTGGAAATTGTACAAGGTTCATAGGGTGATTGGAAGCATAGGGTGACCTAGTATGTAAGCATTGGACCTCGGTCCGATCCCGGCCGAGCTAGATGAGATTGTGTGCCTATGAACCGAGCTGGAAGGGAACCAAACGCGGAACCTGTGTCAAGCTCGGATTAGCCGACCTCAGCACACCTCACAGTATCATCCGAGAAGGAAGCTCAGACTACTGATCCGACATACCGAGCCGACGTGTCCTAGCCGACACGTCCTAGCTCCTCCATGCCAGCTCATGTTGAGCTATTGGTCCCTTGGTTTTCGTACCATCCGTACGGTACTATCCTTCACTTTATGTCATTGTCATTACTTTATGTCCCTTTCAAGTCACTATTCATGGCTTCCTTTGGAAGCCAATGAATCCTGTCCACACATTCTAGCTTCCCCAAGAAGCCTCCAGTGAGGACCACACAAATATTCCCCCTAAATGAATAAAAGAAAATCCCAACACATAACACAACACTTTTTACTTCTCACTTTCATTCTTCTTCTCCCTACGTCTCTATCTCTCTCTTTCTCTCAAAGTTCCAGCAGCCCCAACACTTTCTTTCTCCCTCTCTTCTCACGAACATTTCCCTCTCTTCCACCAAATCCCACCCAACCGGAGACCTCCTCCCCGCCGTCTTCTCTTCCGTCCCAGACGCCCCTGGACCGCTGTGGAGTTCGTGTGTAGCTTGGTGGAGTTGTGGCAGCTTGGAGGAAAGGATTCAAGGGGGTAAGCTCAAGGTCAAGCAACAAGGAAAGCCTCACTCAAACTCTCAACTCTTATCTCACATGGTTTGAGGGAAGGAGTGAGTGTTACCTCTACTTGAGTTTGGGTTTCTAGGGTGTTCATAACGGGTGCTAAGAGTGAGTGTTAGATTAGGGAATGAGAATAGGATAATATGAGAAAGGAAAGGTAAAAAGGGTAAAGGGAACTAATAAATGAACTAGAAACATGAGTTTGAAGTAGGGAGGAATATTGTTTTATGCTATATGTTGATATTTACATGATGGATTGGTTGAATGCTTTTATTCTTATTGTTTTTGTTGTATAAGTGTTTATGAACTTTGTGTATAGTTGTTTATGAGCTTTGATATTTATTGCTTATATCTGTGGCCGAGCTGAGTGAGGTTGAGAACGGGTATGAGAAAATGGTAAAGATGGAAAGTAGGAGAGATAGAGTAATAGGTCAGAGAATGAGAAAGGTTAATGGAAAGAGGGAATGGTTATCGGGTTTAGCCGAGGGAGGCCGAGCTAAGAAATGGTTAAGAAGATAAAAGGAATAATTAAGGGAGTTGAGCCGAGATAGGCCGAACTAAAATGGTTAAAAGGATAAGAGGAATTAAAGAGAAATGGTTGTGTGATCGGGTCATAGCAGACGCGTACCGGGTGCGTGCATTGATCGCGTCAGACGCATACTGGGTATGTGCAGCTGTAAGACGGGTACTGGGTACTCGCAGTTATGATTCACACAAGGTTCCGAGCACGGAATCGGTGGGACGTGTTTGTTGGAAACCAACAAGAGGCCTAACAATCGAGTAGAGGGGGGTGAATAGGAGATTGAGAGTGATATGGCAATTTTTCGATTTCTTGAAAATAGTTTAAGTTGTTGTTCTCGGTTTTAAATAAAATTCAAACTCTATCCGAGCAGACACGGTTAATTGATTAACCAAACAGATAAACAGAAAGGTTAATTGATTAACCGAGCTGCCGAGCAAACAATGTTAATTTATTAACCAGATGAATAAACTAGTTAATCGGTTAACATAGATGCTTCAAGGCTAAGCTTACCGAGCAACACTCAAAAACCGAGCTATCACATAGTAAATTATAAACTTGATGCTTAAGCTAGCGGATAAACAGTCAATCAAGTCGAGCAATAAGAAAGCAGTAAAGAAATAAAACTTAACACCACAGATTTATCCCGGTTCAATCTCACCCTGAGAGCTAGTCCAGTCCCCTCTAAAAACCTTTTAGAGAGCTTTCACTAAAAATCGATTTTCTGGGTTACAAAGGATTTACAAGAGACTATCCCTCCAAACCTATCCAGTCAAGCGAGTGTACCAAACTCGTGACAAACTACCCACGACAAATCGATGACCAAAGAACCTCTTTGGAACCTTTTCAACACTGAAAAGCTTTCTCGATCAGAGACCAGCTTTTCACTCCATCAAATACAATGAACAAGATTTATGAATGATGATGGCTCTAATTCGAAACACTCTTCGAATAAGTATGAAGATGTGAAGTTCAAGAGTGAGTCGATTTTGTGAAGGGTTATCACAGAAAAGAATTTTGTTGAACTTAGAGTTTGGATTTGAAAGATTAAGATCTCTAAGTTCTTGTGAAAATTCAAAAGCACTTTTTCTTTTTCTGTGAGTTTCATTCTGCTCTATTTTTCCAAAGAAAATGAAAATGAGTTGCAACAAAATATTGTTCAGAGAAGTGTCCATTGTAATCGTTGAAAACACCCCTATTTATAATCTCTTTTGATTTCGAAAAAAAGAGGAAGAGAAAGAACCGTACGGAAAAAGGCATTTCTCTGTTTTTCCAGAAATGAGAAAGAGACAGTTGTACGGAAAAGCCATAGGGTTTTCAACGGCTACTATTTGACAGCAGATCAGTGATGTTGACCCTTCACCAACCTTTGATTTTAACTCATTTTGAATTTCAAACTTATTTCCGTGTTCCAGCTAAAATCCTAGAACTTCTACCCAGACTCAACGATAATAAAAGGTACAGCACAGCTGAGCAGAGTCTGAAGGTTGAAGAAGATGTGTTGTTGAAGAGTGAACCGAGACAATCGAGCTTGAGCTACGTTCGAGCCTGGTCTGAGATTGGTATTGCCGAGTCTTGAACTTTTGTTAGAGCTTGGTCTGAGATTTGTGTTGCCGAGCCTTGAGCTTTTCTTGGCAACCAGACTTGAAACTTGAGTAACAGATCCAAGCTTTGTTCTTTGCTCAGGGTGCGTGTTCAATCCGAGCTAATTTGATCTTTCTTAAGTTGTGGCTTAGTTCAATATTCAGAGCCTTCAGAGCGTGTTCCGAGCTGATCAATATCCGAGCCGAGCTTAGTCTTGAAGTGAAGAGCCGAGCTTTCAAACTTGGATGAGCTTTCGCCGTGATCAAGAGCCAAGCTCAATCCGAGCTGAAACTTCAAAAGCAGATATCCGAGCTTCTGCATTTGGCGGAATGCATGCGTAGAACTGAGTCTGATGCTTTTGAAATTGACCCTACGCCGAGCTCTAATTTACTTGACATTATCAACGACATTGATTCTGTCAAGCGTATATATTTGACATCATCAAAATCTCTTTGATTCTACAGTGTTCCTGGTCATAGCAGACGCGTACTGGGTGCGTGCATTGATCGCGTAAGTCGCCGAGATGCGCCGCTGTAAGACGAGTACTGGGTGCTCGCAGTTATATGATCGCGTCAGACGCATACCGGGTATGTGCAGCTGTAAGACGGGTACTGGATACTCGCAGTTATGGACACTCCGATATCCGACTTTAAATGGTGTAAGACATGCACTGGGTGTATGCATCCGAGAAGAGTAAAAGATTGTAAACTATGTGAAAATGGAATAATGAGTAATGAATCCGAGATAGACAGATGGTTTACCGAGGTAAGAGGATAGTGGCCGAGATGCCGAGTGTAAGATTTAAGGAAAGAGTATAAGGGGGAAATCGGTAGGATGTGCCGAGGTATAGCTAATAGGTAATGGATAGACTAGGTTATGATGTGAGCCGAGCTAAATTAGATGGTAGGATGTGAGCCGAGCTAAATAATATTACATGATGTGAACCGAGCTAAATGATGATGTATGCATGAGATATACGACATTGATTCTGTCAAGCGTATATATTTGACATCATCAAAATCTCTTTGATTCTACAATCTCCCCCTTTTTGATGATGACAAATATTCTCTTGAAAGTTTGTTGCTTTTTGTGTTCTTCCTTCGACTGTATACTTATAATCTGATTGGACTCAGCACAGTTCGGAATTTGCTCGAAAATGTACCACTTGATGTTGCTATGAAAATGCTCAGATAAGAATGTGTACTACATGTCGAAATGATCCACTTGTAGTACTTGTTGCTCAATAATGCTACCACTTGTTGAAATCATTTGTTAAATAAAAGTTTGAGAATTTGTGGAATTTGTGGAGCCGCTCGTTAAGTACTCCCCCTGAGTTTATGCTCGTACACCTTTCGCCCAATTTATGCTCGCTCGCACATATCTGAATATCTGCAACAATCAAAAACAACAGCACACCTTTCTCCCCCTTTTGGCATGATCAAAAAGGAGCCAAAGAGTAAGCACAATTGCCAAAAGAGAAATAAGTTGCTTGATACCATTTGATGGTAACAAGGCTTGAATGATTAAAAAAAACTTTTCTCCCCCTGAAGAATTTAAAAAAATCATGGAAGAAAATTTGCATCGTTCTCCCCCTTTAACAGTGAAAGCATGCTTCTCAACAGAGAAGATAAATGAAAAAGAAGAGAATGACGAGAATTAAAATATGAAGGTGCAAGTAAAAGTGAAACCAACACCTTTCTCCCCCTTTTTAAGGAAAAATGAAGGCATATGTCTTTAAATAAGAGGAAGAGGAGTTGGAGGATGTGAAATTTCAGGAAATTAAACAAATACACAATTGAATGAAACAATCGAGATTATGAAGGTGATCAAATTTTTATGATATACTGAAAGACCAAGCTCATGCCAAGCACATACTGAACTCATCCATGATGCCGAGCTTATGTCGAGCACACACTGGATTCATCCAGTATGCCGAGCTCACGCCGAATTTTATAAAGAGTTTCCCTCGACAAAGGTTTTGTAAACACGTCGGCTAATTGATTTTCAGTACTAACAAATTCAATGACACAGTCACCTTTTTGGACATGATCTCGTAGAAAGTGATGCCTAATTTCAATGTGTTTTGTTCGAGAGTGATACACTGGATTCTTAGTCAGGTTGATTGCACTTGTATTGTCACATTTGATAGGAATGTGATCTAAAATTAAGCCAAAATCTGATAACTGTTGTTTCATCCAAAGAATTTGAGCAAAACAATTACCAGCGGCAATGTATTCGGCTTCGGCTGTTGACAAGGCAACACAAGCTTGATTTTTAGAAAACCAAGACACAAGGGCACTGCCAAGCAAGTGGCAAGTTCCACTTGTGCTTTTTTGGTCAAGCTTGCACCCAGCAAAATCGGAGTCCGAATACCCAACCAAACTAAGACTGACATCCCTAGGATACCATAGACCAGTGTTCACAGTTCCTTTTAAATATTTAAAAATTCTTTTAACCGCAGAAAGATGAGATTCTTTGGGATTAGCTTGAAAACGAGCACATAAACAAACACTGAACATAATGTCAGGCCGAGATGCAGTCAAATATAGAAGACTTCCTATCATGCCTCTATATTTGCTTACATCCACAGCTTTACCTGACTCATCTTTGCCAAGATAGCTCGAAGTGCTCATGGGAGTGGCAGCTTCTTTGCAATTTTCTAAGCCGAATTTCTTGAGGAGTTCCTTGCAATATTTTCCTTGATGCACAAAGGTTCCTCCCTCAATTTTCTTTACTTGCAGTCCGAGGAAGAAAGTGAGTTCTCCCATCATCGACATCTCGAATTCACCTTGCATTAATTCAGAGAATTTCTTGCAAAGAGACATGTTAGTAGCACCGAAAATTATATCGTCAACATAAACTTGTTCTAACAATAGGTCCTTTTTGGATTTATAAATGAATAGAGTTGTGTCAACCTTTCCTCTTTCAAACCCTTGATTTAGTATAAATGAGCTCAAACGATCATACCAAGCTCTTGGAGCTTGTTTCAAACCGTAAAGAGCCTTTTTCAGTTTATAAACATGGTTTGGATATTCAAAATTTTCAAAACCAGGAGGTTGTTTTACATAAACTTCTTCATTTATAAAGCCATTTAAGAATGCACTCTTTACATCCATTTGGTAAAGGGTGAAATTCATAATAGATGCGAAAGCAAGCAGAATTCGGATTGCTTCAAGCCTAGCAACTAGAGCGAAGGTTTCATCATAATCGATACCTTCCTATTGGTTGTAGCCTTGAGCGACTAATCTAGCTTTGTTTCTGATAATTAAGCCTAATTCATCTATTTTATTTCTGAAAATCCATTTCAAGCCGATTATCGTATGATCATTAGGCCGAGGAACCAATTCCCAGACATCATTTCTGATGAATTGATTCAGTTCCTCTTGCATGGCAATTGCCCAATGTTCATCTTCAATGGCTTGATCAACAGAATTAGGTTAATTTGAGAAACAAAGGAAGCGAAATTGCAAAAATTCTGAATAGAATGACGAGTTAAAACTCCCTTTGACATGTCGCCCAACACATTTTCTATCGGATGGTCCTTGACTCTCTTCCAGGTTGGATTCTGCTCGAGATGCTCTGTTCCGCTAGGAATGAGTTCGGACTGATCATTGAGAGTTTGCCTTGGTGTGAGTTCAGTTTGTTCCTTGTTTGTTCTGCTCGGAACAAGCTCGTCCCTCTGATTTCTATCTTCAGCAGTTTCATCCTTTTGAGTTCTTTCGGTTGTTGTGCTTGGATCGAGTTCTTCCATAGTTTGATCCTCTCTATCTGCACAACTAACAGTGTCTCTCTGAGGAGACTCATCAAATACCACATGTACGGACTCTTCCACAGTGGAGGTCCTTTTGTTAAAAACTCTAAATGCTTTACTATAAGTAGAATAACCCAAAAACATTCCTTCATCGGCTTTAGAATCAAATTTTCCGAGATGCTCTTTTCCATTATTTAAAATGAAGACTTTGCAACCAAATGCATGGAAATGAGAAATTTTAGGTTTTCTACCCTTGTAAAGTTCATATGGAGTTTTCTTTAAAATTGGTCTGATGAGGATGCGGTTCATTACATAGCAAGCTGTGTTTACCGCATCGGCCCAGAAATAATGTGGCAAATTGTATTCATTAAGCATGGTTCGGGCTAGCTCTTCAAGAACTCAGTTTTTTTGTTCCACAACTCCGTTTTGTTCGGGAGTCCGAGGAGCAGAAAACTGATGTTCTATGCCGAGCTTGGAACAAAACTTGTCAAATTTGTGGTTCTCGAACTCATCACCATGGTCTGTTCGGATTACAACTACTTTTTGGTTAGCTCGGTTCTGGAGTTGCTTGACAAGCTCTTTAAAATTTTCAAAAGTATCACTTTTTGATTTTAAAAATAAAGTCCATGTAAATCTGGAAAAGTCATCTACAATTACTATAGCATAGAGATTGCCACCAAAGCTTTTTACTTGTGATGGTCCAAACAAATCCATGTGTAACATTTCCAAGGGTCGAGTTGTTGAGACCATCAACTTAGATGAAAAGTCATTTTTCTTTTTGGTTGGTTTGCACTTCTTACAAGACGAGCAAATCCCCTCAATATTAAAATTCAGCTTTGGTAAACCAATCACTAAATCTTTTGATTGTAGTTTCTTTAACTGATTTACATGTATATAAGTTGTCCTTCTATGCCATAACCATATATCACTTTCTTTGCTAACCATGCAAGTGGTCATCAAAGAGGTGATTTCATTCAAATCAACCAAGTAAGTGTTGTTATATCGTTTTCCAACAAATTTGACAGAGTTGTCCTCGTCACTTTTAATAATGCAATGGGTAGAGGTAAAAACAACATGGTTACCAATATCACAGAGTTGACTTATGCTTAAAAGATTATGTTCTAGTCCTTTTACAAGCAAAACATTATTGATAACCAAGTTGGCAGAATTACTGACTTTACCTTCACCCAATATTTTACCTCGGTTGTTATCACCATAAGTGACGTAGCCCTTATCTGAATGTGAAAGTTCAGTGATTAAATTTTTGTCCCCCGTCATGTCCTTCGAGCAGCCACTATCAAGGTACCACCTGCTCTCTTTTGCTCGGAAGCACACCTGCATCACAAAAATATTACTTCTTTGATTCGGGTACCCAAGTTATATTGGGTCCCTCGGGGTTAGCAGTTGGATCTTTCCTTTTAACTACCCAAACAAAATTGCCCTTGGCTACACCATAACGCCGGATTTTGCATTCATTGGGTGTATGACCATGAAGACTACAGTAGGAGCAGCTCGGCTTTTTCAAATTATTAAAGTTTGAGACCTTGCCGAGGTTCCTTACTGTTTTCTTGGTCTTAATGTACCCAAGCCCAGTTTTGTTTGAATAGTTTCTTTGTTCGGCTAAAAGCCGATCAAACAAGCCATCACTCTTGTTGACAGTTGCACTTTTAAATTTTAGCTCAGAAATTTCTTTTTCATATCTAGTGCAGCAATCAAGATTTTCATTTTTCAATTGAGTGATAGTGTTTTCTAATGACTTGTTTCTGCATTTCAAAGTTTCAATTGATTTTTCCAATTCAAGAACTTGCTCTTTATAGTTTGAAAGATTTTGTTTCATCTTAATAAAATTTTTAGGAAGTTTCTTGAATTCGGTTTGCATTTCAAGATACGCAGAATACAATTCATCAGTGTCATTAAATTCTGATTCAGAGTCAGAATCAGAAGTGGAGGTTACCTCAGTGCTTGTATGTTTGGATACTTTTCGGCTTGTTGAGGTTTCCTCACTGTGTTTGCCCATTAAACATTTGATGTTAGATCTTTGTTCTGATGCATCTAGTGCCGAGCTCGATGAGACTTCTTGATCGGCAAATCTGAGAACCGAGCATGGTTCTTCATTTTCACACTCTGAGCACGAGTCATATACAGGAAGATCTTGCTCAGAACAAGTTTGGCTTGGGCTTCTAAACACAGTTTCCCTTCCTATTAGGCACAAAATTGCTTTCTCTTCTTCATCGGAAGAGCTGGAGCTTGAGCTGTTGTCGTTGTTGGGTGCATCCCATACTATGTAAGCTCTCTTCTTCTTGTGGTCTTTGTTTTTCTTTATTTCTTCACCTTGCTTTTGCACTTTTGGACAGTATGCTCTGATGTGACCAGCTTCACCACATTCATGACATCTAACTTGGTCTTTTGAACTTGAACCTTTGTGGTGAGTGTTCTTGGCATCTCTCGCTCGGTTTCTGAAGTTCTTTTTGCCTTTGAAAAATTTGCTGAACTTCCTGACCATGAGACCAAAGTCTTCCTCATCCATGTCCGAGCTGGACTCATCCTCAGAGGATTCTTTGGTTGCCTTAATAGAAGCTTTGAGGGAAATTCCCTTCTTCTTCTTATCAGACTCTTCATGCATGGTCAGTCGGCCGAGCTCCATCTCATGCTCTTGAAGCTTGCCGAACAAAGTGGCTATGCTCATTGTGTCCAAGTCCTTAGCTTCCATGATGGCAGTGACTTTTGGCTGCCATTCTCTGCTAAGACATCTAAGCACTTTGTTAGTTATCTCGGCATTTTGAAAGGTTTTACCGAGAGCATTAAGATGGTTTATGATATGAGTAAACCATTTCTGCAAATCATTTATATTTTCATTTGGCAGCATTCGGAATAACTCATATTCATGCATCAGAGTATTTAATCTAGCTCGCCTGACTTCACTTGTCCCTTCATGAGTAAGTTGAAGAATATCCCACATTTCTTTTGCAGATTTGCAACTTGACACTCTAAAAAATTCATCATAGGGCAAAGCTGAGGTGATGATATTTTTGGCTTTTAAATCGAAGGATACCTTTCGTTTATCATCATCATCCCAACTTTCCCAAGGGATTTCTACAACTTCTTCATTAATTTTTCTTTTAGGGACAAATGGCCCGTTTTCAATACATTTCCAAATTTCCATATCTATAGCTTCAATGAATATTTTCATTCGAGCTTTCCAATAAGCATAACCCTCACCATTGAATAGTGGTGGTCTGTTTATGGAAGAGCCTTCACATCCGAAGGGATTGTTAGTAGCCATTTGGTTTCCTCAAGGATCTTTTCGGAAAAAAATTTACACTCGATCTTTCGACCGAGCTCTGATACCACTTGTTGGAAACCAACAAGAGGCCTAACAATCGAGTAGAGGGGGGGTGAATAGGAGATTGAGAGTGATATGGCAATTTTTCGATTTCTTGAAAATAGTTTAAGTTGTTGTTCTCGGTTTTAAATAAAATTCAAACTCTATCCGAGCAGACACGGTTAATTGATTAACCAAACAGATAAACAGAAAGGTTAATTGATTAACCGAGCTGCCGAGCAAATAATGTTAATTTATTAACCAGATGAATAAACTAGTTAATCGGTTAACATAGATGCTTCAAGGCTAAGCTTTCCGAGCAACACTCAAAAACCGAGCTATCACAGAGTAAATTATAAACTTGATGCTTAAGCCAGCGGATAAACAGTCAATCAAGTCGAGCAATAAGAAAGCAGTAAAGAAATAAAACTTAACACCACAGATTTATCCTGGTTCACTCTCACCCTGAGAGCTAGTTCAGTCCCCTCTAAAAACCTTTTAGAGAGCTTTCACTAAAAATCGATTTTCTGGGTTACAAAGGATTTACAAGACACTATCCCTCCAAACCTATCCAGTCAAGCGAGTGTACCAAACTCGTGACAAACTACCCACGACAAATCGATGACCAAAGAACCTCTTTGGAACCTTTTCAACACTGAAAAGCTTTCTCGATCAGAGACCAGCTTTTCACTCCATCAAATACAATGAACAAGATTTATGAATGATGATGGCTCTAATTCGAAACACTCTTCGAATAAGTATGAAGATGTGAAGTTCAAGAGTGAGTCGATTTTGTGAAGGGTTATCACAAAAAAGAATTTTGTTGAACTTAGAGTTTGGATTTGAAAGATTAAGATCTCTAAGTTCTTGTGAAAATTCAAAAGCACTTTTTCTTTTTCTGTGAGTTTGATTCTGCTCTGTTTTTCCAAAGAAAATGAAAATGAGTTGCAACAAAATATTGTTCAGAGAAGTGTCCATTGTAACCGTTGAAAACACCCCTATTTAATTATAATCTCTTTTGATTTCCAAAAAAAGAGGAAGAGAAAGAACCGTACGGAAAAAGGCATTTCTCTGTTTTTCCAGAAATGAGAAAGAGACAGTTGTACGGAAAAGCCATGGGGTTTTCAATGGCTACTATTTGATAGCAGAGCAGTGATGTTGACCCTTCACCAACCTTTGATTTTAACTCATTTTGAATTTCAAACTTATTTCCGTGTTCCAGCTAAAATCCTAGAACTTCTACCCAGACTCAACGATAATAAAAGGTACGGCACAGCTGAGCAGAGTCTGAAGGTTGAAGAAGATGTGTTGTTGAAGAGTGAACCGAGACAATCGAGCTTGAGCTACGTTCGAGCCTGGTCTGAGATTGGTATTGCCGAGTCTTGAACTTTTGTTAGAGCTTGGTCTGAGATTTGTGTTGCCGAGCCTTGAGCTTTTCTTGGCAACCAGACTTGAAACTTGAGTAACAGATCCAAGCTTTGTTCTTTGCTCAGGGTGCGTGTTCAATCCGAGCTAATTTGATCTTTCTTAAGCTGTGGCTTAGTTCAATATTCAGAGCCTTCAGAGCGTGTTCCGAGCTGATCAATATCCGAGCTGAGCTTAGTCTTGAAGTGAAGAGCTGAGCTTTCAAACTTGGATGAGCTTTCGCCGTGATCAAGAGCCAAGCTCAATCCGAACTGAAACTTCAAAAGCAGATATCCGAGCTTCTGCATTTGGCGGAATGCATGCGTAGAACTGAGTCTGATGCTTTTGAAATTGACCCTACGCCGAGCTCTAATTTACTTGACATTATCAACGACATTGATTCTGTCAAGCGTATATATTTGACATCATCAAAATCTCTTTGATTCTACAGTGTTCCTGGTCATAGCAGACGCGTACTAGGTGCGTGCATTGATCGCGTAAGTCGCCGAGATGCGCCGCTGTAAGACGAGTACTGGGTGCTCGCAGTTATGGACACTCCTTACTCCATAGAATGATCGGCGGAAGTGCTCCTGGTCATAGAAGACGCGTACTGGGTGCGTGCATTGATCGCGTCAGACGCATACCGGGTATGTGCAGCTGTAAGACGGGTACTGGATACTCGCAGTTATGGACACTCCGATATCCGACTTTAAATGGTGTAAGACATGCACTGGGTGTATGCATCCGAGAAGAGTAAAAGATTGTAAACTATGTGAAAATGGAATAATGAGTAATGAATCCGAGATAGACAGATGGTTTACCGAGGTAAGAGGATAGTGGCCGAGATGCCGAGTGTAAGATTTAAGGAAAGAGTATAAGGGGGAAATCGGTAGGATGTGCCGAGGTATAGCTAATAGGTAATGGATAGACTAGGTTATGATGTGAGCCGAGCTAAATTAGATGGTAGGATGTGAGCCGAGCTAAATAATATTACATGATGTGAACCGAGCTAAATGATGATGTATGCATGAGATATATGGTTTGGTTACTTGTTATTTATATGCTAATTGACTACTTGTGTTTGGCTTGGTAGTTCGGTATGTCATGATTAGAAACTGCTTATTTAAGTTCTGTGTAATGCTCACCTCCTTACCATTTTTCAGGTACTGAGTCCGAGCAGACGCAGTCCCCGACCGAGCAGGTTCACTCTCCCTCACAGGGAGTGTAAGTCATTTAGAGTCGGATAGATGATGGGGTCTCGGCCAGTTGGGCCGAGCTAAAACAATGTTTTGTATTTTTGATTTGCCGAACTAAATGTACTTACACTTATACTTTATGTATTTGATGTATTTAAGTCTTCCGCTTTATTAACTCTGATGTATTTTGGCATTAATGGAAGGAACAATTATCTTGGTAATTTATTATATTCGTTTCCTTTAAAAGAAATTTTAAATCCTAATTTTTGAGGGTATTTAAGGGTAATTATTATATAGGGTGTTACAGTGGAGGTGAAGTACAACGGTATGAGGTACCTTCCGGTGTGGAGGTGAAGTACCCACAGGCCAAATTGTATGAGGTACTTTCCGTGTGGAGGTGAAGTACAATGGTATGAGGTACCTTCCGGTGTGGAGGTGAAGTACAATGGTATGAAATACATCTTAAAAAGGAAATGAAAGAGAAAGTAAAAAGAATGAAAAGTAAAAGGGAATGGAATAATAAAGAAAAATGGAAATGAAAACGAATATAGGTGGTGTTAAAGTAAAATGTGAGAAGGGAAATATGTGCATTGAAATGAAATGTAATGTAAATGTTTAGCCATGAATGAGAATGCTATTTTGTATGACCGTGATAACTGAGAAAGAAAATGTGAAAATTAGTAAAGAGTTGAGAAAGTATCAGTTTGTAAAAGTTGTAATTGTATGAAATAATGAGTGAAAGAATTATAAAAGAAATCATTTGTTATTGATGTGAATATAATTGCTGTGAATGGGTATGAATGATTGAGTTTTGTGCAATATATGGCTAATTGTGTTTGATTTAGTAGGTCATTATGTCTAGTTAGACACTACTTTCTACTTCATGTGTAAAGCTCACCCTTACAACCATTTTTCAGGTTCAGAGTTTTAAGCTGCACTATATTTGGCCGAGCAGGAGTACACTACACCCAATGGAGTGTAAACTAGTTAATTAGAAGATAGAGTTATTTTACTTTGTATTTATTTTGTTACAATTAAGTCTTGTTTAGTTTTATTATTTTCATCCGTGAGAGCCTTGAGGATGTTTTATTTGATTAGCAGGGCATAAGAGAATCAAATTAGTATGTTTAAAAATATTTTCTGAACTGTACTGGTTGACAGGTTTATAAAAGTTATTTTTGGGAAAGTCCGATAAACAGAGGAGACTCTGTCCGTTTTTCCGGAAAAATATTCTTAAGTATTTTAATTTAAAAAGAAATTTTCAAGTACCATTTTTATTAAAACATCAATTTAATTGAGTATTTGTGAGGGTGTTACAGAGTGAGGGTTCTTGAGGGAAGAAGGAGAAAAAAACGGATTTATGATGAAATGGGGTTGATCCCCGAATTTAATTTTTTTCAGGTCTGCTCGAAATACTTGAGTCTTTTGCCCAGTTCCCCCTTTTATTTATTTTTAATTTTCCTTTTATTTTCTTCCTTCTTTCAAATTGACATAACTTATTTGTTAGTCGTCGGATCTTGCTCAAATTTGAAAGCAAGCTTCCTAAAATCCTTATCTTCATATCCAACGGTAGAATTTACGTTTAGATTTGTAGATCTTTTATTTTGAATTTTCTTATCTTCATATATTTTATAACACCGAAAACACCGTTTTTAACCTTCATTTGGTCTTCTTTAAATTTCTTATCCGATGCCAATGCTTCTTAACTTCTTTATGACACTCGAAGAAATCCTAATCCATCACCTTAAGTCCTCCTTTAACATAATTATCACCTTCTAATCTTATTATTATTCTAATTACTATTGAAATTAAAATTCGGGAAGTTACAGTTTTTATTTTTACCATTGTGATAATTTTATTTCTACAAACAATCTTTACCATTAAACAATTCTTCATAGCAAAATATATTTTACCATTAAATAGTTCTTTCCACAAATGACCCTATTAATTAAAAAATTATTGAATTTCAAATAATATTAATATTGCTACTTTTTAAAAAAGACATCAAATATTTATACTTGCAATATCATTAACTAAATTAATTTACTTTTAAATAATAATGAGTCTTATATATATATATATATATATATATATATATATATATAAATAAAAGCTGAAAGAGTAATTAACAATATATAATATAAAAACATTCATAATTTATTATAACCACACAAAAAATCATTTGTAACCTCACATTAACAAAGGTGCCAAATATAAAAAAAAATGCACACTCTGCATTGCACGAGTTAAAAATTCGTACTCCCTTCGTCTCTAAATATAAGGATATTTTGACACTTTTATTTTGTCCCTATTTATAAGATTCTTTATCAATTTTCAATGAGCATTAATTACTTTTTTACAAAAACAACACTCTTATTTATTTAACACTTTTTAGATTCCTAATAATATTAATAGGGGTAATTTTGAAAATACATATCAAAAATTCATATTTTAAATATAATTAATTAAATTATTTCACTTTCTTAATGGACGTGAAATATCCCAAAAAGATCTTATAAATTGAGACGGAGAGACTATTATATAGATTGTGGTTGGCTGTCCATCTAATTCCCAGCTCACTGATGACAAGAGTGCAAGACACAACATAATCACAAGGGTGTACATGTCATTTCACTCTTATCCGAATTCCAATGTCTCTTTGAACCTTGGCAGCTGCATAGCATCTAATTCAGAAGGGAATTCACTCATACTCTTTCAAGTATTATTTGTCGAGTCTGTTTCTTTTTCCCCACGATGGAAACATGTGGGAGCCAGTGGAAGACGTTTCTACCCTTGTTACTTATGTCTCTGTTATCCACCGTAGGATCATCAACCCATAGTCATCACCGGTCATCGTCAGCCATACGGTTCAGGTTGGCACGAGGAGCTGCTGCTGCTGATGCGGAGAGGCAGGTTCTGATGCGGGATGGTGCACCCTTTAAAATTGCTTTGTTTGCGGACCTGCATTTTGGAGAGAACGCATGGACGGAGTGGGGCCCACTTCAAGATGTAAACTCCATCAAGGTTATGAATACAGTCCTCCACCATGAAGATCCAGGTGAGGTGATGGAGTAATTGTTTATGTGCTCAGACCATTTTTTATTCAATCATCATCCATCACGGCGATCTCCATTCTGCACGAGGAAGGACTAACAAAAATGTTATTGGGACATCTGTATTTGACATCAGATGTAGACAACTGCTTTTTTTTTTTGTAAAAAGTGGTGGTCCTGTGAGAAAGAGAAACTGCAAGATACACCAGTTTTAACCTAAAAAGACAGGTGTCCTGTATAGATGTCAAATATAGATGTTTGAATAAAAAAGTTGATTTTTTTACTCAAACATTTTTTTTTAAACTACTTGTTTCCTTGCATTAATTTTTTTTTTTTTAATATCAAATTGGTCCCTCCCTTTTTCGGTATATTGATTTCTCATTTTTTTTTATATATATATTTTTTTTGAAAGTGATATAAATTGGTTCTTAAGTTATTGTTAATTTTATATAAACTATTTTCTTCGATAGTTATTATAGGTTACATTTTAAAAGATTTTGTCGGTCTTAATTATAGGTTATTTTATATTTTTTATGCATCATTTATTGTTTTTTTCCCTTATTAAATGTTTTGACTATGTATTTTTTGTTATTAATTAATGAGTGTGAATTTTTCACGAAAAGTTAAGAGGGCAAAGTTGTTACATTATAATTTTCATATAATTCATAAAACTAATTACAGAAATATTCTTGTTGAATGTGATTCCCTCACCATTGTTAATCAACTCAACAACGAGGAGAGCTCTAGTTAGGATAGAAGGAATGGTATTCTTCTGCATATCATTCGCCTTAGGAAAATGAATTGGAGAATCTTGTTCAATCACATCAAGCGTGAAGGCAACTACTTTGCTGATTTCTTAGCTAATTACAGCCTCGACATGAACTTTGGATGTTGCTTCCTTGAAGAACCTATTCATGGTTTAAATCCCTTTCTCTTCCAGGATTACTCTGGGACTGCGTTCCCGCGAAACTCTATTTTAGTGTAGTTCCTTTTGGTTTTTGGGCTCTTGCCCCCTTGTTTACCAAAAAAAAAAAAAAAAACTAATTACTAGATTAAGTATGCCATATAATAAAGATCAAAGGAGTAATATGATACACACGTGTCATTTTTGTCCCCAACAATTGTTATATGGATATGATATCAATAAAATGTTAAGGACCAACTTGATAATCAGTAGTTTAGCTTTATATATATATATATATATATATATATATAGATTTTGCCATATTTATGAAAGTTTCTACATAAATAAAGTATAGGTATGTGTGTCCAATGCGTATTTCTACAAGGGAAATTTCCTTGCAATAATCGAAGTTGTTAGGTAGAATATTATTATTAGAATTTTTTTAAATTCAACTCTTAAATTAATAAAAAAAAATCTTAAAAAGTAACTTTATATTAAAAAAATATAAGAATTTAATATTATGTGGACTGTGAACTTAATTTGTTCATACATCTTTATTTTATTTAAAGCTATTATCCTTGTTTTTTACAATAATTTTGTTTTGTAGTGTTGTGATTTTCAAATTAGATGAATACCAAATGCTAATGAAGTTAAGTGTATGGCAGATTTTGTAATATATCTTGGAGATGTCATCACGGCAAACAATATAATGGTTGCAAATGCAAGCTTATATTGGGATCAGGCAATCTCTCCGGCTAGAAACAGGGGCTTACCTTGGGCCAGTATTTTTGGAAACCATGATGATGCTTCATTTGAGTGGCCACTAGAGTGGTTCTCTGCACCTGGAATTCCTCAAATTCGATGCCCTCCGACCATAAATTCACATTCAGGTACTAAATAATACTCAGTTAATAGATAAGGCTATACATATGAAACATGGAAAATTCTTTAATACTCCTCAGTTTTGTTTCATTACATTTTTTAAACTTTTTTCATAAAAATTATTTTTTAATTTTACTTTTAACCTTAAATTTCATTCATTTTTACTCTATTGCAAATAGTCCAATATCATCTACCTTACTTTATCATCATTTTCGCCATATCCAGTTTCACTTATGACAGTTGTTCTACGAGCATGATAATATCCTTGACATAAATAACAATCTTCCAAAAGAGGATTGTTTTGTCATAGAGCTTTTGGACTTGAACTAACCGGTCAAGTGGCCAACACTCTACTTATTGTTGTTAGACGTAAGGAAGACATCTTGAATACCAAGATATCCTCTCTCTTGTCGATTATTTGGGTGTTTGTGTGAGCAAGTTAGGTGCATACCTGCTTGTCCTCGCTACACTCATAAAGACCCTCTACTCTTGCCGTTGCGTATTCCCTCCATTGATGGTCTTAGCTGGATTCCCGCTAACTGTAGTTATTTTATGGCGGGTGTCATAATTGGTAGGATCCTAGGTAGAACGATTTCGCATGTTCTGACCGTTAATCAATGTGGCGCGTGGCACCATTAAACCGGTATCATGGTATAGATCGGGCCATTATGGCCTCATGTTGACATGTTGGTTAAGAGTAAGACTGGGCCTATACATGCCCATATCGGTATACCGGTTGGTGTATTTGGGCCTCTAAGTGCCCCAAACCAGTTTAGAGGTGTATCTGGGCCATTAAGTGCCTCATCCCTTAAACCGGTAAACCGAAGGTATAATTCTCTAGTCCACAACAAGGATGATAGATGTCATCATCTCCAACTTACTTTAAGGTCAATATTACAATATCATTATTTCAACTTTTACTCTCAATTATTAAAATTTTTAATTATTATATCAATGATACTATGAAAAGGGTGCATTAACAAAACTAAAAGGGGTTTATCAAAGAATCACCTATGAAACATATTTGCTTGGTTTGGACTTTGGTGTTGATCATTTAGCCATAGAATATAATATCTGATCTTTTATACCTTCTTGCTGTAGGTTGTCGCAATCCCGAGCGTTTCTTTGGATATTTATGAATAAGTAACTAGTTTGAATTTACTGAAAAAGTTTTTAAGTTCTTTCTGTGTGCGTATATATACACACCCTATATACACCCCTGGTTTTTGTATAACAGACTACCGGCTCAGTAGCTAGTGATAGAGAAATATGTGTGGGGTAGCTCAACTAAAGAGATTAAAATGGCCTTATTTTGTGTATGAATTACTAGTCAAATATAAACGCGCACACACAAGCTAGTTGGGACTTGGGAGAATCAAATGGCAAAACATTAAGGCATTAGTCCTTGAGAAGTAAAAGATCAAATTGGTCCTTAAAGATTCCAAGTTGGTCATCTCAGGTTTGGCCAAATTAGTCCCTAAAATTTGTCCAAACTAATTTGACCTCAACTTGAAATTTTTGGGGACTAATTTAAGGGCTAAATTGTTATGCGCTAAGATCTTGAGGCTGAGGGATAAAATTTGTTTTTACTCATTGATTCATATAAGGGTGGCTTTATTTTCAACTTAATAAATTCTTGCTATAACTATCTTTGAATTTATTGGCATTTTAATTTTTCACATTTATTGTTGCAAATTGTACTCCATATAGTCCTGTTCAGTATGGCACCTGTATTGCATTTGCCTACTAGGTTTCTTGGCCTCACTATCCATTACTTGAAGTCTTAGAATAATTAGTGTGCTTCACAGTTTCACACCCTCTGCTTATAAGATTAAGTGATTGAAATATCTTCAGCAAAAAGCATTTTTGACAATTTTCAGAAGAATGTAGCTTCAAAGGAACAGGACGATTGGAACTGATGAAAAATGAGATCAAGAACAATGCATCTCTTTCTAGAAATGGCCCAACAAATCTTTGGCCAAGTGTATCCAACTATGTCCTTCAAGTTTCATCACCAGATGATCCACAATCACCAGTGGCTTTTCTTTACTTCCTTGACTCTGGTGGTGGTTCCTATCCTGAAGTCATATCTAGTCGCCAGGCAGAATGGTTTATGCAGAAAGCTGAAGAAATTAACTCTGACTCAAGGTAGAGTATCGAATAAGAAACATTAAATTAAAATCTCTTTTGCTTTATAGCTAAATTCATTTTGACTTTCCCCTAGCAAGGAAGAAGAATTTCATTTACGTTGGATAAACAACACTTTGTTGATTCCTTGTGTGTGTTCTTCAATTAAGGATGTCGAGTAAGATATGTTGGAAAAGAACTCAATATTTTCTTAATTTTCTCCCTTCCTTCCAAATCATTGATGATGCATTACTGAGTTAATGATTTTATGCGAAATCAATGATTTGGTTGTGTTGTACAATAATTTATGCCTGTATGACAGGGTATCGGAGATTATTTTTTGGCATATACCAAGTACGGCATATAAGGTGGTGGCTCCCAAGTCTGGTATTCAAAAACCTTGTGTGGGTTCAATCAACAAAGAAACTGTTGCTGCTCAAGAATCTGAAACAGGCATCATGGATCTTCTTGTGAATAGAACTTCTGTCAAGGTAAGGTTAAAGCCATTATGTTTGACCGTTGATACAATGATTTATGATTATGTAAAAGGGTCTGTATACAATACTCATTGAAAGATAATGAGTATCTATACTAATCCATCAATGAATGACTGGTAAAGAAAGGAGATGCTAGACGGTTGGGATTAAGGATCCTGCTACCTGAGTGACTTGGAATACCGATACAACTGGTGCACTAAAAGAGTGTGCACAGTACAAAAATGGGCCAAAGAAGATCTGCACCTATAAAACGGGCCGAACATAAAACGGATATTATTTACTGTTGAGTAATAGATTACAAACCTCTATTAGTATCCCAAACCCCTTTTTTAAAAGTATAATTATCATAATGTCTTAATTAAAAAAAAACGTAGAATACAAACCCCTATCCCCAAACCTCAAAACCCTTTTTCTATCTCACTCAACTCAACTCCAATATCATTGATGGAAATAACTCACTCAATTAAAAACCTCCAATGCAGTGATGGAAATAACTCACTCAACTGGCATTGGATTATTTCTAGTAGTTTATGTTAAACATCCTCTTTGAGGCTTCTTCTATTTTTCTATTAACAAGGTTTATAATCCTCTTCAAGACAACTGTTGAACCGTTAGGCCATTGATAAATTCCACACTCTTGAGTTTTATGAATATCTGTGCGTTTATGTTGTTGTTGGTGCACATTTTAAATCTTCATAGGATATATGAAAAAGGGGTTTGGGGTTTATGGATAGAAAAAGAGTTTTGGGGTTTGGGGATAAAAAAAAGGGTTTGTATTCTACGTTTTTTTAATTAAAGCATTGTGGTAATTACACTTTTAAAAAAGGGGTTTGGGAATACTAATGGGGTTTGTAATCTATTACTCTTTACTGTTTGGGTTATTACAGTAATCTTTTTAATGAAACATAATAAAAATAAAACTAATATTAATTAAAAAATAAATATATTAAAAAAATAAAATTAAATAAAAATATATATAATAATATAAATAATAAAATTAATATAAAAGTAATATTATTTATAAATATAAATGGTAAAATTTAGAATTAGTTTATTCCCTCTATTTCTTATGTAATGTGCATAAATAATTTAAATAATTTTTTAAATTACTTTTAAATTGCTTAAAAATTGTTAAAAAAAATTGGTTAAACCTTATTACATATTAAATTACTATTGGAAGTGTAGAATATATTAAGTAAATATATATAGTAAATAAATTAAATGTTGTATACAAAATTATGTAGTTAATATCGAAAAAAAATTAAAAAGGAAACTTAAATTAAAGACACAAAATTATCCCTATATATGACTTTTTTATGGCTTTTATTTTGTTCTTATTTATAAGATTCTATACTAATTTTCAATGACGATTAATTATTCCTTCATCTCATAAGTTAAGTTCTTTTAGGTTTCTTCACATAAATTAAGAAATGAGTAAATGAGAGTATAAGAATTTGATATATTTTGACTAAATTATCCTCAATTAATAACAGGAGAGAGAGTAATAATAAATGTATTATGATTATATTAAAGAGAGATGAAGAAATAGGTGGTGAAAATGATAATGTAATAAATAAGGGTATACTTGGAAAAAAGAAGTATAAATGAGTATTGAGTTTATAAAAGAACATAACTTATGAGACAAAATTAAAAACCTAAATTAACATAACTTATGGGACGAAGGAGTACTTCTTTCCACAAACACCTTTATTTACTTAACACTTTTTTCCAGAATTACCCTTGACATTTAATCATAATACTCTAAATTTTAGTGAGAAGTCATAAATAAAATTGTATTGAAAAGTGCAAAAATTTTGTAAACCGTGTAATTTTAATGTTGTAGGTGGTGCAGGTAAAGTAAGATTCAAAAGTCAAAATTTATTATGTTCTAATAGTTGATAAAAAGATATTTTTGGAATAATATATCAATTTTAGTATAAAATTTATCAATCTTAATGGAGGTAAAAATACACAAATGGGCCTTATAAAAAGGCACGGAGGGAGCAAACCTTTCCCTATTTTCACGCAGGTGCAGTGTGAGACTGTGAGTGTTGTAGGTGTAGGTACACGTGTCACAATTTGTGTGGTGGATGCAGTTGAAAAAAAAATTAAGAAAAAAAAAAGAAACAACCGGGTATTATAAGTGACTACAATTAGTATATTTACTCATCAACTTTCGATGAGTACCCATGTAAAAATATAAAGAAAAGTAGAAGCAAACCTAGAAAACGGTCTTTGATTTTAAATCACCAAATGTGTTTGCTTAATGTGGAAGTTGTGGATTTCCATTGTCAAGCAAACAAGTCTTTGTTGAATATAAATATGTTTTATTTGGAAATCGTTTGACGTATGAGAAAGGTTTTTGAAAGAAATTATACAAAGTTCTCCATTTTATCATTGGGTTGGACTTGAACCCTTGGAATGATGATACTAGAGATATAGGATTAGTGATAAGATAATGGGTTTGTACACATACTTATCCTGCAATCTTGGTTTGCCGTTTCAATGGCAGATCTCTTCTCATCCATGGGTGTAGGCAATTGTCAAACAACATGAAATTTGGTGTGCCTTTTGTTTGATCGCTGATTTTAGTTTTTGACTTGTTTTTCTATAAGTGTGTGTTTGGTAAAGCCGGTAAAAATGACATTATAATCTTACTAAAATTATAATCCGTTTATATTTGAGTATTTAGCTGAAAAATGAAAATAAACTAATCTATTTGTTTTGTTTGAATAATGTAAAGAAGATTATTTTTTTCTTGAGTAAATTACCAAAAAGGGCATGAAGTTATTTATTTATGTTTTGAATTTTGTTTGGGTTATTCTTTACACACATTTTTAAATTTATTTTTATAATGTTTATTTTTATTATATTTTAGTTATGAATATTGTCGTTAGGCATGGCAACGGGGCGGTGCGGGGGCGGATTATGCATTTCCCACACCCGCCCCCGTCTCAAAAAATTGTCCCGTCCCCGTCGGGTATCATAAAAGTCCACCCGTCCCCGTCCCCGTCGGGTATCATAAAAGTCCACCCGCCCCCGTCCCCGTCGGGGGTCGGGTAAAACCGCACCGCACCCGCCCCCGCTTTTCTTTTAAAAACAACTTTTCTAAAAGAGCTTTTCTTTTATAATATACCAACTTTTTCTTTTAAAAACAACTTTTTTAAAAGAGTATTTTCCACAAGTGATTTTTATTAAGAGTTAAAACATTATTTTTAATATTTTTTTATTACTATTATTATAAATTATATATAATATATAATATAATATACATATATAGTGTGAGCGGGTCGGTTTCGGGGCCGGGTGCGGGGCGGATAGTATAATTACCACACCCGCCCCCGCCCCGTGATTGAAAAAGCGGGTTTTCCCCGCCCCCGCCCCGATACCCGATTAGAACGGTTTTTCCCCGCTAATGGCGGATCAGGTTCGGGCGGGTGCCCGCGATTCTGGTTTTTTTTTGCCATGCCTAATTGTCGTGGACCAACCCTCGGTCCAACCTCCTAAAGGACTTGCCGACCTTATATTGCTACCCAAATATCTCGACACCTACAAGTCGAGCACTCAACCAAGTCCAAGTTCCAGTTGGACTCGGGCCGACCACGTCTTCTAACCCACAGAGGTCCCCAGCTCCCAATCCGAACCACTCGAAGGACACAAGGGATAAGGCTCTTTGGCAAAGGATAAGGATGAATGACTCATCCCTCTTATCCATCAAGGACCACGTCAGCCCTACTGGGCCTAAGGACATGCCCATAATATACAGAACCTCTTCCCCTATAAATAGCTCATTCCAACTAGGGGTTCAAGTACGCTCTTTCCATCTTTAATTGTTCAGACTCTCACACACGGTGATTAAGGAAATCCTAGATATCCCAACTGGATCCCTAGAGAACCATAAGATCACACAACAACCCTAGACTGTCTCATTGCTCTAAGGCCACCTATGGTCTTAGGGCTTACCCATACTCTAGAACACTACATTGACGTCATCTGTGGGCATCGAATAAACAAGCATCCCCACCCCACCACCATGACCAACACCCGTGGCAAAACTAGAAATTTTGCAAGAGACCTCCGGAACCAACTAGGCCGTAACCGTCGGAAGGCAGCGCTGACAACGAAAGAGGCCTCCAGGGACAGCTCCAGGATGGTAGAGCACCAGCACCTTCTCCCCCACCCCACAGCGTCCCCTCCATCAGACTTAAAATCCCAAGGAAGAGCAATCGTCCTGCCCCTTCTCAGCGAGAAAACAGAACTCATAGCGACCTTTATACAGTGCATGTTGGAAACCAACAAGCGGGCTTATCAATTACTAGAAGGGGGGGTGAATAGTAATATGAAGGCAACAATGACTAATTTTCGGATGTAATTAAGATATAATTGATTTAGTACTGATTTTTCTGAAACAAGGAAAAAAGACTCGAGTCTTCTGAAGAACACTCGAGTGATTCGTGCAGAAATGCAGAAAACAGTTTCAGAAAATTAGCACTTTGAATCAATATAAATAAAACCAGTCCAGAGCAGATATATAACAAAGTAGTAAGCAATTATGTAAAGCTATAACAACTTAAAAACAACTTAATTACTGCGGAATTACTACTCAAATTAAAAAGCCCCTTTTGAGAAAACTTAGGTTTTGGTTTTTGCTTGAAAGTTAAGAAAGCTATAAAAAGAGGACACCACCAATTTTTATCCTGGTTCACTCCCTATATAGAGAGCTACTCCAGTCCCCCTAAGCACCTTAGGAGAGTTTAATAATATCAAATTGTTAGAAATATTACAAAGGATTAATGAGATGCCTCACTCAACCTAACCCTTCCAAGAGTGTACCAAACTCTTGAATTTCTACCCCAATTTGATTTTGGTGATGAAGACTCCTTCTTCCTAAGCTCCTTGAAACCTTCAAGAGCTCCACCAAGCTAATAACATCTTAGACTTTTGCTTGAGAACCTCCCAAGACTTGATTTGAACCTAAGACCCACTTAGGTACACTTGGTTATCAACCAAGATTTTGGAACAAGCAATATGAGTGTGTGTGAAGAAATACAATAAATGATTTCTTCAACAATTAAGCACAATCTCTAACTCTTAAGACAAAATAATAACAGTGAATGAGAGGTTGAGTTAGAGGGAATTATCACTTGAGAGAGAATGAGCAAAAAGAATGTTTAAGTTTGTTGTCTTGTCCCCTTGTACAAAGGCAATAAAGTTCTGAATATATGGAAGAGGGAATGAGAGAGAAAAACAAAGTTGAACCCCATTCTTGTCTTCTTCTAACGTTTAAAAAATTTGTTGTCAGGACCAAAACACTTGAGTCTTTTTGGATCTACTCGAGTCTTTTGGTCAGACTCTGATAGTGATGCCTTTGTACTTGAACCAACGGTTATATCTCTGATTTTAAACAAAACACTCGATTCTTTTTCAGATCACTCGAGTCTTCTGATCAGAGTTGGTAAGAAATTAAGTTTTTGTAAAATTATTTTCAATTCTCTTCTCAAGTATTAATCTTATGTATTAACCTTTTCATGCATTATAATTATTTTTCCTAGGATGAGATTAACTCCTAAACTACCCACTCTCAACATAAAATTAAAAATTACAATTAAAACAAAATGAGAATGACTAGCTAATGATGCACTTGATCTTCTTGATTTGTTGAGCTTGAATTCTTCCCTTTAAATCCATGATTTAATTACATTGTCATCATCAAAACTTTAACCACCTAATTGGAGACTTGATTCTACAATCTCCCCCTTTTTGATGATGACAAAATAATTAAAACGTTCCAGCACTTTTGAGAGCTCCCCCTCAATTTAGGAACCTATAAACCTATCCAATCTAGAGAATTCCAAGCACAACATAATATCATAATAACCATAAACAAGTGCACATTATATTTTTGGTATCAGAGCGAGAGCATATATCATCAGAGTAAAAAAAAAACATGAAAATGTGCTGCTCTTTCTCTTTTCCTTTCCCCCCCCCCCCCCCTTTTTGTCATAATCAAAAAAGTATCATTTGGAAACTTTGGAGGAGAGAAGAAGGATACTAATAATGAAGCTCCCCTGAAGATTAGCATAAGATAATGAACATGACTATTGGATCATAAAACATTTTTAAATCAAAGGCATTAAACCAAAATGCAACGGTGCATAAAACATCATAAAAGTATAGCCAGAGTTTGAAAACAAGATCCAACTCACAAGTACATAAAACACCCACATCAAAGTTTAAAACTAACTCCCAATACAAAACATAACAAAAAACCAACACATGAAACTGAAATCCATGATAAGCTAGAAATAAAACATGAAAAACTGAAAAGCATCGCAAAGTCATCATAGTCCTCAGAACGTGTCAGGTGCAGGAGGATCACGAGATGACGGGGGATAAAAACGACTGAAGGCAGACATCATCTCATCAAACCTAGCATTCATCTGAGTCGAATGCTGATCCAAGCAAGAGTAGAGCATAGATGACTGAACTCCCATATGAGTCTCAAGCCTTCCAAGGCTGTCCTGCTGTTCTTACGCTTGATGCTCAAGCCTATCCAAACGACTGTCAACATGGTCAAGGCGAGCATCAAAGTGAATATGGTACTCCTGAAAAGCAGGATTCTTAAAGTCAATGTGAGCCGCAGGGTCATCATCATTAGCACCACCACCAACAGCCTGATCAAACGCAGCCTGCTCCTGAGCCAGTTGCTCAGCATGCAGTCCCTGCTGTGCTGCCGCTTGTTCGGCTGCGACCTAAGCTTCCTATAAAAACTACAATCGGTGGATGAAATAACTAGGAGACACTAGGAAAACACCTAGAAGGGGGGTTGAATAGGTGTTTAAGAAACCTTGAAAGATTTTCGAAAGAAACGAATCGAAACAATTAAAACGAATGATTTTTACACAAAGTTTCAGTCCTTAATCGATTAAGCAAGTTGATTAATCGATTAACCCTTGAAAAACACAAGTTAATCGATTAAGCTGACCAATTAATCGATTAGTGCCTAAAAGCTTGCTTTTGGTTAATCGATTAACACCTTCAGTTAATCTATTAATCACTGTTAAAACTGAAAAATCACTTTTCAATCGAATACGAAAATCAATCAATTAACACATGAAATCAGAGATTAAGCGGAATTGATTAACACCAATATTCTTATTGATTACCTAGGTTATGAAAATGATTTTCCCAAATCAATTTGCACAATTAAGATTCAATTCAATCACTTATGAAAAAAATCAATCTTTTCTAAGTTTTCAACCAAGAATAATATTGAAATGACAAGAATGTAAAGAGTTAAGGGAATAGAGATACTACACAGAGATTTATCCTAGTTCACTCACAGTCATCGTGAGCTACATCCAGTCCCCTCTTCAACCAAGAGAGATTCTTCACTATGAGGAATTAGAGTTCTCAAATTACAAGCAAATGCCTCTCAAGACTCCCTTCTTGATAGCCTCCAAGAGATACCACATTCTTGTCTTGCAACCCTATTGAATCTAATCTAACCTCTTCCCTTGCTTGTTTATAACCCCACAACAAGTCTTCCAATTGCTTGATGATACCTCACACCAAGGCTTCCAAATGCTTGTTATCTCAACAAGACTTCCAAGACTTCTTTTGCTTGATGAACAACCACCAAGGCTTCCTTGTGTTGTAGAATGTTTGCCTCCTTGCAATGATTACAACCAAATTGAAAACAATAACAATCCTATGAATCTCTTTCAATAGCTATGAAAATATCAACATAAGAGATTCAAAGATTCTTGATCAAAGAATGTAAAAGTTGAAAGCTTTGATCTATGAAAGTGAGAGAATAGTGTGGCTTTGATCTATGTAAAATTGATATGAAAAAGATATTAGTTTGTTCTAATGATTTACAAAGGTTAGAAAAAGGTTTATATAGAATACCCAAAAGTTTGATCTATGAAAAACTAATTTTGAGAAGTGAAAAACGTATTTTAAAAACCAGTTTTGCAGGTGTTAATCGATTAACACATGGCTTAATCGATTAACCATTGTAACATGTGTGTTAATCGATTAACCTAACCATTAATCGATTAGCCACTGCTAAATTCAATTAAAAACTTGTTTTCTCAAATCTAAATCTTTCCTTTCAAACCTTTAAGCCACCTATTGATTTTAGGTTAAGTGAATACTCAAAATATAATATAATCATGCACTTGATAGAGATTCACTACCCTCTAAAGACTCTACCCAAACTCATCAAAATAAAAGACTCAAACTAAAGATATTACAATATAACACAAATTAAGTCTTCATGAGCTTGTTCTCTCTTCATCATTTGTTGTTGTTTGATTAACTTCTCCATACTTGAGCTTGATCAAAACATTTGTAGTTTGTTTAAAACCTTTGTCATTATCAAAATATTCTCACTAGATCTAACACTTCCAAAGCTCTTACCTCATCCGTCCAGTAGTACTGACCTTCATAAAGCTGAATACTCATTTGCCTTAGCAGACCATCAGTTATCATATGTAGCTCCTCTTGAGGATCAAAGAACTCCTCATCTTGTGGAATAGGCACATTGAAGTGTAGGAGGAGTCGACATACATGCATGGGATAAGGCAGCTTTTGGGAAGATTTATAACTTCCCGCCTTCTCCATCCGAGCAAGAATAATATTGGCCCAGTTAAGCAAATTGTCATAGAGGATTGCATCCATGATTCTAAATTCAAATTGGGTTGGCTTAGAGTAATTTGGTGAGGTTTGGGGTACTAGCTGGTGGGATACTATATGGTGTAAGACACGGTTTGGAGCTTTCATAATAACGGCTTTCTTTTCGTTTCCAGTATATCGACGATCAGGACGAAGCAAGTTTCTAAAAATTTCATCAGAATTAGCAGTATAAGAGTTCGTGCCTGATCGTGATAAACCAAATACAAGCTGTAAGTCCCTAGGGTGAATCTGAAAACGCACACCTTCAACACATGTTTCATACTTAGAGTCAACATACCTAATGTTGGCATAAAACTGTCTCACTAGCCTAATGTAAATAGGGCCATGGAATTCTATGAACTGCATAAGCTTTTGATCCTTAAGTTTTCGTAGAAAAAGAAAACCGTTACCCCTTAGAAAGCTCTCTGTAGTCCAGCTTTGAACTCCATAGGTGTGAGACACAAACAAAGCCTCCCTCCTTGCACACTCCTCTAGTGAGAAGAAAACATCCTCCTCCTCTGATGATGATGAAGAAGGTGGAGGTGTAGCAACTTTCTTTTGCTTCCTTGGTCGTTTAGGAACCCTTGAGGATGATGACATTTGCAATTATGAAGAGAAATCGAAGAATTTAGGGGTTTTGGGGAGTTAGGGTTTTGAAAAGAGATTTTCGGATTTGAGGGTGAAAACAAGTGATACGATGTGAAATAGTGGTTAAAAAGTGATTAGAAGGTGATATAGTGAGGAAATGTAGCAAAGATTTGTGAAAGAAAACGAATTTTGTAGAGAGAGAAGAGAGAAAACGCGAGTGAGAGAAAAGAAGTTCGTGAAAAATGAAGAACAACAACGCTGTTGTTGCATTAAAACTGCTCGAAAGACTCGAGTGTTTTGTAAAACACTCGAGTGTTCTAAGATGAACAACTCGAGTCTTGATGAAAAGACTCGAGTCTTTTGCAGAGGCTGAGAGCGTCAATTTTCAGAACCTGAAATTCACTCGAGTGGTCTGTGAAACACTAGAGTATTTTGAGTTGGCTGAGAGCATGCAAATTTTGAAAACTCGAATCACTCGAGTGATTTTGGAAAGACTCTAGTGAATCCATCAGATATGCTCAAAAACTTTTTTTAATTAAAACTGATTTAAGATTGAATTAAAGTACTCGAGTGGTTTAGGAAATACTCGAGTGATTTGACCTGAAAATCAGTTTTGAACACATTTTTGAATACTTTTGCACAAAACTAGCACATTTAAAACCACATAAACTTGGAATCAAAATCACTCACAATTAAGATCATATATTTCACAACATCTCAAGGTCCAATCATTCATCAAGCATCAATACATATTTAGTTAGACACACTTGGTGATTTTTCAGCAAAACACAAATCAATTAGCTAATGCTTAACTCATCTAAAATTCCAAGTTCCCTTCTTATGTGATAAAAGGTATCTCTTGGCAAAGGTTTTGTAAAAATATCGGCTAATTGACTTTATGTGTTAACAAATTCAATAGTGCAATCACCTTTTTGCACATGATCTCTAAGAAAATGGTGTCTAATTTCAATATGCTTGGTCCTTGAATGATAAACCAGATTCTTAGTTAAGTTTATGACACTCGTATTATCGCATTTAATAGGAACACTTTTTAATTTCAAACCAAAATCCGATAGTTGTTGTTTCATCCATAATAGTTGAGCACAACAACTTCCGCCGGCGATATATTCTGCTTCGGCGGTTGAAAGAGCAACACAAGCTTGCTTTTTAGAAAACCATGACACTAATGAACTTCCCAATAAATGGCAAGTACCGCTAGTGCTTTTAAGATCAAGCTTGCATCCCGCAAAATCGGAATCCGAGTAACCAACTAAACTAAGATTTGCATCACAAGGATACCATAAACCGGTATTTATTGTTCCTCTAAGATATTTAAATATATGCTTAACGGCGGATAGGTGTGATTCTTTAGGATTAGCTTGAAAGCGAGCACACATGCATACACTAAACATAATATCCGGTCTAGATGCAGTGAGATATAGCAGACTACCTATCATGCGCCTATATTTACTAACATCAACCGGGTTACCTGAGTCATCCTTGTCTAGGTAGCATTAGGTGCTCATTGGAGTGTAGGCTTCCTTGCATTTATCAATCCAAACTTCTCAAGGAGCTCTTTGCAATATTTTCCTTGATGCACAAAAATCCCCTCCTTGACTTGCTTGATTTGAAGTCCTAGGAAGAACTTGAGCTCTCCCATCATAGATATCTCAAATTCCTTTTTCATCAAATTAGAAAACTTTCTACAAAGAGACTCGTTAGTGGCACCAAAGATAATATCATCAACATAAATTTGCACTAACAAGGTGTATTCTTTAGTTCTATAAATGAATAGGGTATGATCAACTTTTCCCCTTTGAAAGTCATTTTCTAATAAAAAGGAACTTAATCGATCGTGCCAAGCTCTAGGAGCTTGTTTCAATCCATAAAGTGTCTTTTTCAATTTATAAACATGATTTGGAAATTCATGACTTTCAAAACCGGGAGGTTGCTTAACATACACCTCTTTATTTATAAAACCATTCAAGAAAGCACTCTTAACATCCATTTGATAAAGAGTAAATTTCATAATTGATGCAAAAGCAAGTAAAATTCGGATTGCCTCAAGTCTTGCAATCGGAGCAAAGGTTTCATCATAATCGATACCTTTCTCTTGGTTGTACCCTTGAGCTACTAATCTCGCTTTGTTTCTTATAATTAATCCGGATTCATCAAGTTTATTTCTATAAATCCATTTTGTGCCGATTATGGTATGATCATCGGGTTGAGGGACTAAGTTCCACACATCATTTCTAGTAAATTGATTTAATTCTTTTTGCATGGCCATAACCCAATGTTCATCCTTAATCGTCGTTTTAATGGAATCCGGTTCAATTTGAGAAACAAAGGAGCCAAAGTGACAAATATTAAGAATAGTCCTACAAGTTAATACTCCCTTTGAAATATCTCCTATGACATTGTCAATAGGATGAGCTTTTACCATTTTCCAAGCCGAAGCAAGTTCTTCTTTGACTTCTCCTTTATCTTTTAATTTTTCCTTCTCTTTCTCTTCTTTTGAAAACTCAAATCCATCATCACACAAAACACTATATTCTTTCGAAGACTCGTTAAAAACAACATTAATAGATTCTTCAATAGTCATAGTTCTTTTGTTAAAAACTCTATATGCTTTACTATGTGATAAATAGCCCAAAAATATTCCCTCATCGGATTTGGAGTCAAATTTTCCAAGATGATCTTTTCCATTGTTTAAAACATAAACTTTGCATCCAAAAACATGAAAGTGGAATATATTTGGTTTTCTTCCTTTGTAAAGTTCATAGGGGGTTTTCTTGAGCATGGGCCTAATTAAAATTCTATTCATGACATAACAAGCCGTATTAACGGCATCGGCCCAAAAGTAATGAGGTACTTGAGAATCATTTAGCATGGTTCTTGCAAGTTCCTCTAGCACCCTATTTTTCCGCTCTACCACTCCATTTTGTTCTGAAGTTCTTGGTGCGGAGTATTGGTGCTCAATACCATGTTTATCACAAAATCTATCAAATTTGTAGTTTTTAAATTCACCACCATGACCGGTTCTAATAATAATTACTTTTTGGTTGACTTGGTTTTGCACAAGTTTGACATGACGTTTGAAAGATTTGTAGGTCTCACTCTTTGCACTTAAAAATAGTGTCCATATAAATCTAGAAAAGTTATCAACAATTACCAAGCCATAATAGTTGTCACCAAAGCTTTTTACTTGAGAAGGTCCAAACAAGTCCATACGAAGCATTTCTAATGGTCTTGTTGTGGACACATCATTTTTAGATCCAAAATGATTTTTGGTTTGTTTGCACTTCTTACAAGGAGTGCAATCACCTTCAATTTGGAAATTTAGCTTTGGTAATCCAACTACTAAGTCTTTGGATTGTAATTTCTTTAATTGATTTACATTAATGTGAGTGGTCCTACAATGCCATAACCAAGTGTCACTCTCTTTGCTAACTAAACAAGTAGATACCAAAGAGGTGATATTGTTCAATTCAACCAAGTAAGTATTATTAAACCTTTTACCAACAAATTTGATAGATTCATCTTTGTCAATTTTTATGAGACATCGAGTAGAGGTAAATAAAACATGGTTACTAATATCACATAATTGACTAATGCTCAAAAGATTGTGTTCTAATCCTTGAACATAAAGTACATTTATCAATAACCAAGTTGGAAGAATTACCGATTTTACCAATACCAAGAATTGTGTCTTTGTTGTTGTCTCCATAAGTGACATATCCATCTTCTTGAGGAGTAAGCTCTATGAAATTCCGCTTATCTCCTGTCATGTGCCTTGAACATCCACTATCAAAATACCAAAGTTTCTTTTCCGTTCTAAGGCACACCTACAACACAAAATATTTTGCTCATTTTGGGTACCCAAATTATGTTGGGTCCCTTTGGGTTAGCTTTAGGTGTTGCTCCCTTCTGAATCCAAACATAAGTGCCTTTTTGAATTCCAAAGTTCTTTATGTGGCACCTATTGTTTGTATGTCCCAACTTTCCACAATAAAAACAAGTTGGTTTCTTTGTAAAATCAACTTTAGAAAATGAACCAACCACTTTATTGTTCTTTTTCTTGTGGACATAACCTAAACCGGTTTTGTTTGAATTGTTTCTTTGTGAACTAAGTAACTGATCTAAGTTCCTATCACTATTAGAGAGAGTGTTGAGTTTGTTTTTCAAATAATTAACTTCCTTTTCAAGTTCACAACACCTCTCACAATATGTGATAGTTTCCTTAGGATTTGCACATTCACATACATGACTAGAGTTAACAAGTTCTAAGGATGCATTTTGGAGTTTCAAGTCATTTATAGATTTTTCCAATTCATTGATCTCTTTTTGATACTCCAAAAGTTTCTTTCCTTTTTCCTTGTTGATTTTAGCAAGTTTTTCAAATTGAGTTAACATTTCATTATATTCATTAAGCAAATCATCATAAGGAATAGTGAAAGAGGAAGAGTTAGAATTTTGAGATGATACCTCATCCTCACTTTCACCATTGTCAATTGAGGCTTCATTCTTGCTCCTAGCCATGAGACAAAGATTAGCAACTTCGTCATCCGAGCTACTTGATGAGTATTTTGCATCCTTCTCCGGTGCATCCCAAACAATGTAAGCTCTCTTGCCTTTGCCCTCTTGGGTCTTCTTTTCATTATTCTTCAAGTATGTGGGACATTCCATTTTGATATGTCCAATGCCTCCACATTCATGACATTTTACTCCTTCACTTGAGCTCTTGTTCCTTGATTTGTGATCCTTGGGTCTTTTATTTCTTGATGATGAACCACCCTTTTTGCCCTTGAGGAATTTATTGAATCTTTTTGCAAATAAGCCAATTTCCTCTTCATTGAGTGCATGATCAGAGTTCTCACTTGTAGAGTCATCTTCAACCTCTTTTGAGGCTTTTGTTGAGGCCTTGAGAGAGATACTCTTCTTCTTCTTATCCAACTCCTCATGTGTGCTAAGTCTTGATAGCTCTATTTCATGTTCTTTAAGCTTGCCAAACAAGGTGGCCAAGTCCATAGTGTTCAAATCCTTAGACTCCTTGATAGCGGTCACCTTTGGTTGCCATTTCCTATCAAGACATCTCAAAACTTTGTGAGTAGTTTCACCATCACGGAATTGTTTTCCTAGAGAAATTAAGTGACTAATGATATGTGAAAACCTCTTTTGCAAGTCATCAATGGATTCATCAGGGAACATGTGAAATAATTCATATTCATGAGTCAAAGAATTTAGTGTTGCATTTCTCACTTCACTTGTTCCTTCATGAGTAACTTGCAAAGTTTCCCACATTTCTTTAGCCGAATTGCATTGAGAAACTGGATAAAATTCATCATGGGACAAGGTGGAGAAGATGATGTTTTTAGCTTTCAAATCATAAGATACTTTCTTTTTATCATCATCACTCCAACTTCTCCTAGGAATTTCAACGACTTATCCATTTATCATGTGTCTAGGAATATAGGGACAATCTTCTATTGCATCCCAAATTTCGGTATCTATTGCTTCAATAAAAACTCTCATCCGGACCTTCCAATAAGCGTACCCTTCACCATTGAGAAATGGAGGGCGGTTTATTGAAGAGGATCTATGATGGGAGAGCTCAAGTTCTTCCTAGGACTTCAAATCAAGCAAGTCAAGGAGGGGATTTTTGTGCATCAAGGAAAATATTGCAAAGAGCTCCTTGAGAAGTTTGGATTGGACAAATGCAAGGAAGCCTACACTCCAATGAGCACCTCATGCTACCTAGACAAGGATGACTCAGGTAGCCCGGTTGATGTTAGTAAATATAGGGGCATGATAGGTAGTCTCCTATATCTCACTGCATCTAGACCGGATATCATGTTTAGTGTATGCATGTGTGCTCGCTTTCAAGCTAATCCTAAAGAATCACACCTATCCGCGGTTAAGCATATATTTAAATATCTTAGAGGAACAATAAATACCGGTTTATGGTATCCTTGTGATGCAAATCTTAGTTTAGTTGGTTACTCGGATTCCGATTTTGCGGGATGCAAGGTTGATCGTAAAAGCACTAGTGGTACTTGCCATTTATTGGGAAGTTCATTAGTGTCGTGGTTTTCTAAAAAACAAGCTTGTGTTGCTCTTTCAACCGCCGAAGTGGAATATATCGCCGCCGGAAGTTGTTGTGCTCAACTATTATGGATGAAACAACAACTATTGGATTTGGGGTTTTCTAAACCCGAATTCTTCGAGTCAGTGAGAAGAAAGAGGCAGCGATCACATATTTACATACCTCTAAAAATCGAAGAAGAAAGAGTGGTCTTCAAGGGTGGTCTTCGAGTGAAAGAGGTAGAGAGGGAAAGAGTGAGAAACTCGAAGCGTTTTTTTTCGAGGCAGCGGGAAAGAGTGAGGCTAAAAACTTGGAGTCTTTTTTTTCATACCCAACAACCCATAGCGTTTGGATTTTTTTTTAAAGTTTAGAGATGGAAAATTTTCATCTCTGACAAAAATATGTATTTTTACAATTTATATTTTAAGTTTAGAGAAGGAAACTTATTTTTCCAATTTATATTTTTATGTTTGAGACGGAATATTTCCGTCTCTGACAAAAATATGTATTTTTACAATTTAACGGAATATTTCTGTCTCTAACAAAAATATGTATTTTTACAATTTATATTTTTATGTTTGAGACGGAATTTTATTCCGTCTCTATCTTTGATTAACCCATTTTAATTAGAAGATTAGAGACTGTTTTAGAGACGGTTTCAGAGACGAAATTATCAGAGACGGAGACGGAATATTCCGTCTCTAATATTGAAATTTTTCGTCTTTAAGTATTTTATTTGGATGATTAAAAATTTTGCGGTAATTCTGTCTCAAAGAGACGGATATTTTTCGTCTCTAAATCAGAAATTTCTAGTAGTGGACCTCCACCCAGATCAAAATTCGAGGAGTACACCTCTTTGACAGTCCCCAGAAGCCAGATCCTGTGGGAAACTATGCAAACCGAACTAAGGATGGCTCAAAGACCTCCCGCCCTGAAAAGGAGTTCTTAGAGAGACCGATTAAAATATTGCGATTATCACGAGGGATACGTGCACACCATTGATGAATGCACATGGCTCAGGGACATAATTGGGCAAATGATTCGAGAGGGAAAGCTCCAGTAGTATGTCAGAGAGGCCCTCAGTTGGCGGTCAAGGCGGAGGTCCAATACTCTAAAGCCAAGTTCGAGTAGAGGAAATGTGCTACTCACAGATTTAGACGTCCGAGTAGAGCAAGATGACACTAGGCCTACTCCCCAAGGGGAATGAGAGTACATACAACTCGATGACCAGGACCTAGGTCACAGGGTGAAGATAGGATCGGGGCTCCCGGAGGCACTTTGAGCAGAATTGGTAAACCTTCTCCGTAAAAAACAAGGACCTGTTCGCATGGACCTCTGTGGACATGCCCGGTATCGATCCAAATTTCATTTTCCATAAGCTCAGTGTCAACCCGACCGCGAAACCGGTCGCCCAAAGGAAAAGGAGAGTCGGATCAGAGAAGGCAGCAGCAATCGAAGAAAAGTTAGCCGAGCTCTTAGTAGCAGGATTTATTTGAGAAGTAAGTTACTCGGAAAGGCTATCTAACACGGTCCTAGTAAAAAAGTCAAATGGGAAATGGCGCATGTGCATCGATTACATGGACCTAAACAAGGCGTGTCCCAAGGACCAGTACCCTTTTTCGATCATTGATAAACTGGTAGACAACTCATCAGGTTACCAGCTCCTTTCCTTTGCGGACGCCTATTCTGGCTATAATTAGATCCCAATGTACCCCTCAGACCAAGAGATAACGGCCTTCGTCACTGAAAAGGCCACATAGTGATGCCATTCAGCCTCAAAAACGCTCTCATGCCTATAAAATGGACTCACTTCCTCTTTGAATGAAACTCATAAGTTGGCCTCTGTGTTCAGTAGTTTTAACGGGAGGGAAGAAGCGAGTAAGGAAGCGTTCAGCTAACTTGTCCCATGTATTGAAATAGTTGTGAGGGAAGGATCTCAGCCATCTAGCATCTTCATCTCTTAAAGAGAAGTCAAACAGTCTTAGTCGGACAACATCGGCGGAGACTCTGTTCATTTTCACAGTATCGCAATACTTGAGAAAGTTATCTATGTGGAGCTTCGAATCTACTAGAGGTGATCCACCAAATTGGGTTTGTTGGATCGTGTTCACTAAGCTCATTTTCAGCTAAAAATTGTTGGCTTCCACATTTGGTCTTGCTATGCTTGAATGGAGTCCTTCCAAAGTAGGAGCACCATAATCTATTTATTATAGTTTCCTCAAATTGAGATTGGAAAACTTGTTGTATGTTCCTCCTTCTTCTTAGAATTGTCCTTTCAATTTTAGGATCTACTTGAACTAGAGGTTCAAGTCGACCACGGGGCATACAAGGTGAAAACCTACAAAACAAAAAGAAAGAAAAGGGTAGTTTGATCCAATCGTCTATAATAACAGTTAATATCAATTAGCAAAATCTCCGGCAACGAAGCCAAAAACTTGATGTTCGCTGCATTGCATGAGAATGGTCAAGTAATAGTATAAAGAGTTATTGTATCCACAGGGATTTAGTAATTAAGTACTAACAAATTATAGAACTAATTATTCAAAGCGATTAAAAGTTCCCAGAAATAGTTGAATTAAACACAAATGAAGGCATATAATAATTGAATTGTGATTAATGGATGGAAGTTCTAAGGATTTGGTTTTGGCCACAATAAACGTAAATAAATAATGATTTGTTCCTCTTGTTATGTTTTATTCGTTTAGATGGTGAACAATCCAAAGGTAGATATTAGCTTTTCTCAAAGTCAAATAATGTATTTAATATGCATAATTTCTATTCTTATGATAATTACAACATATTAAACCCATTAATATCCATGATTGTTCATTGATTCCACTTAAAGATTAGATCTACTGTCGTGATCTAATACCTTAAATTCTATCATATAGTTCGGATATTAAAGTTCTCTTTTCGGTTCTTCCTTTAACGTCTTTTATCTTATAACATTGTTCTCAATAATTATAAGCATTAAGCATAATATAATTGAATTGTAATTGAATAAAGCTAGAATACTGATGAATAAGGAGGCTTAGCCATCCATTTAAATAATAAAAGTCAGGAGACTCGACCTTCCATCAAAGAGTGGATTTTAACTTTAATTGTCCAAGGAGGCTCAGCCTATCTTTCCATTATTAATCAGGTATTCATTCAGTATTTAGCCATAACAAGAATATAAGAATCAAAATAACATTATTTACATTTTATTGGGTTAATCACCACATCCTTATAATAAGAGGTTTACTCGACCATAGTTTCAAAACAAATCATAAACATAATTCAAAAAAAGATTAAGACAAGAGAGTTTAAAGAGAAATTACAATAATGAAGACCTTTAAGCTTAGGATCTTGATTTCACCCTTATCCTAAAGCCACCAATCTAGAAAGCTCTCACTTTCAAGAATTGAACTCAAGAACAATTCACAAAACTCTAAAGAATTTTTTCAATTTAAGAAAGATGCTTAGAAATTGAGAAGAAAATATGAGAGAGAAGTGTTTTCCAAGAGCAAGAGTTCCTCAAGTAGATGGTGTGGTCTTAGATGCTTGTTTGAGGGGGTATTTATAGGGAAAGATGTCATGGAATGCAAACAAACTCGGATTGAGTTTGTGAGTTGTAGATAGGTTGTATATTGCAACTTGGTCGCCCATTTTGACCCATTATACGGACGAATTCGAAGAAGACTATTTCTGATGAAATTGTAGATTTTTCAATCAGCTTTGTAGGACCACCACGTTTGAACTATTTGGAGTTATGAAGAGAAAGTTATGGCCAAAATGCAGTTGTTATATTAAGGATCTTGGACAGCTAACATGTTACAAATTTACAGCCGATTTTGACCTTCTAGATGGCCAAAATGAAAAACAACTATTTTAGGGCAACTTGTAGCTTGTATTCTTATCTTTGCAAAGACACCAAGTTTTCTTCATTTGAATAATCGGTGCATAAGTTATGGTCAAAATGTAACAGCCTAAACTTTGTTTTTAAATAAAATGATTAATAAAAACCTTAGAAAAATTGGAATAATGACTTAATGAATTTTGGTAGATAGGTGAGTGGTGATTATAGGTCCTAGGGGTTGTATAGAAGGCAATTGTGGCTTTGGGCAAAGTCAAATAAGCGAAATCGGGAGTTAAATCGGCGTTTTAGATGTTAGAAATCGACCGAAAAGAGAAAATTAGTAATTTATTATAGGAAGCTAAGAAAATAAATTCCACCGTTGGATAGGAAGTTTGTGGGGTGAAGTAGCATGTTTAAAAATTTAGACTCGATCTGACGGTCGACGAAAAAGGTACGGCGAATCGAAGGTTGGGAACCCTGAAGCTCGCCCAGGCGCACCAGCCATGCGCCCAGGCGGGTGCACTATTCATGGTGCACCAAGGCAGTGGAAAATGCGCCCAGGCCAGCCAACCGTGCGCCCAGGCGAGTCGCAGCACGCACCAGCTGCACCAGAAATCCGTGTTGGCGCGCCAAAACCTCTGCTGACCGTGTAAGCCATGCACCAGCTTGGTGCTGGCGCTGATCGCGCTCCCAGGCGCGTGGCGCAGACCAGATTGAATCTGGTGCGTCGGATCTGAACTTGGTGGCTAAGTCATGATTTCTGGCCACACGATTTTCCCATCACCCTAGGCTGATCAAAAGGCACCAAACACACCTCATTTCACCACCTTTCATCACCAAACAACTCCATCAACTTCATCCATTTTCTCTCCATCTCCAACAAATTTCCATCATCAACCCACCATAAACACTTGATTCTTGGGCACTTCAACCCAAAATCAACCAAGCTCCACCAAGTCTTGCACCATGGAAGTGGGATAAAGCTCATTCCTTCCTCCCTTGACTCTCACGAATTGCTCCCTCCTTCATTCTCCTTGGCTTTTCAATTTTTCCACTATTGATTGGGTAAGTAGCTTCATGCCATGAGTTATTTTCCTTTCCATTTCAACTTTCCTTGACTCATAGAAATTGAGCTCTAAAACCCTAGGATTCTTGCACTTTTTGCTATATAAGGATTGAGTTTCATGCCTTCCAACTCAAACCAAGGCAAGGACAAAGATCATTCCTCTTGTGCTCTATCAAATAGGGTTGTCTATCATCATTTCATCATTTCCTTATTGAGGTGGCAAGCTAGACTTAGGAAGTTCAAGTTCCCAAGATTTTGAGCTAGGGCTCACTAAGGTTCTATTTACTCTTTGCTAATTTAAGGTAAAGAGTGGGTTATAGTGAGTATTACCTTACTCTGGGGTTTAGTTTACAATATGCATATAATGGGAACTAAGATTTTTGTGGTAGTTTAAGATTGATATGATATGGAATAATTGTTAAACTAGAATCTATGACTTATGGAAATTATTTTGATGATGATATTTCTCATTTGTTATTTAGTGATGATTGATGACTTAGATGCCTATGTTGTTAAATGAATTGAGATGTGATATTATGTTGAATTGGGCTAATTAAGTTATAAAATATAATTGTGATCATTGGATAGTGGAAATGGGTAAAGTGGTGATTAATTTTGAGTAATGGAAAGTGCTAAATAATTGACAATGATTAAAGAACAAAATGAATTACACCCAGGCTCAGCCAGGGGAGATTGTATTATACCCGGACGCAGTAAGTCGTTATCGCACGGGGGTGCGAACACAGTAGGTCGTGACCAGGGGAGATTGTATTATACCCGGACGCAGTAAGTCGTTATCGCGCGGTGGTGCGAACGCAGTAGGTCATGACCAGGGGATTGAGAAACACACCCGGACGCAGTAAGCCGTGAGTGCACAGGAGTGCAGACGCAGTAGGTCGTGACCAGGGACAGATAGAAAAGAATATTAATATGATTAAAATACATGGAATGGAAGACTTAAGAAAATGTTAAATAAAATCGATTTGAGAAACTAATGAATACCTGAAAATGATTTGTGACACATTGACTCTTGAATTGTGTGATTGAACTGTTATATGTGTATGGCTTAGTGTTGCAATATGTCTTATCTGGAAACTGCTTCCCCATTTTATGTGTAATATTCACTCCTTACTATCACCACAGGTACTGAGGAAGAGTTTGCACCCGATCAGGCCGAGCAGGAGTACTCTCCCTCACAGGGAGAGTAGGTCTCTTAGAATCATGTAGGACATGGGAATGTCCTGGGCCCGATGATGTGAATCATTTTTGTTGTATATAAATGTAAATAGCTTTTGGGGGCCAGGACGACTCCTTTTGGGAAATGGGTCTATTTTGGGGAAAAAACTGTTTTCCTAACTTGTTTATATTCCGCTAACTTTGATGCTGATACTCTGATGTTTTAAACTTGCTTTCTGATGCGTGCACGAAGTTGCACTAGCTGATATATGTATATATGTGAATAGCCCTGCTGGCTTTGAAATTTGAAAATATGTTATTTATCAGGTTGCAGGAAAACAGAAATTTTGGAAAAGTCTTAAAAACAAACGAAATTTCGTCCGTTTGACGGGAGATTTTCTTGTGAATTAAAAATAACTAAGAGTTTTTACTAATCAATTTATAAGTTTAAAAGGAAATTTTCAAGTTGCTATTGTTAATTAAGGGTATAGAAGGGCAAATAAACTTAGGTGTTACATTTTATGGTATCAGAGCAGTTTTCCTCGGCCTTTGGAGTTATGAGCTACTCCAGTGATTACTCACCGAGCGAGTAATCGATAATTATAGTTTAGAGTTTATTGATAGGATGTTTATACTATTAATTGTGCTATTAAGCATTAACTGTCGGCCTTGTGCATGACTAAACAGAATGGCTGGTAGACGGATCGATAATGATGGGATCCGAGCTATTCTGGAGCAGATGGCTAAGATGCAACAGGATCAGGGGAATAACATCGCAGCAGCAGCAACAACAACAGCAGCTGCAATGATTCCTCAACCCCCAGCTCCAGTGGCTATTGATTGGTTGGCGCGGTTCAGAAAGAACGATCCGCAGAAGTTCGAAGGTGGTTTCAATCCCGATGGGGCGCAGCTATGGTTGAAAGAGATCGAGAAGATCCTTAATACTATGACACCACCGGAAGAACAGAAGGTTCTGCTAGCACAGTATATGCTGACTAGTGAAGCGGAACATTGGTGGCAGCAAATGCGGAGGGGTTTGGAGGCTAACAATCAGGCGATTACATGGGACTTGTTCAAGAGTAGTTTTCTGGGCAAGTACTTTCCTGAAGATGTTCGAAGGGAGAAGGAGATAACTTTTCTGCAGCTCGTGCAAGGGAACATGAGCGTCGGGGAATATGCTGCTAGGTTCGAGGACTTGATCCGGTATGCAGGAAGTTACAGGGATGCAGATGAAAGGACCAAGTGCATCAAGTTCGAGACCGGACTTCGTTCTGAGATCAAGATGGCCTTTGAATATCAGAACATCTCCAACCTGTCTCAGTTGATTAACATGACCAGCACTTATGAAAAGAGCCGCAAGCAGCGTGCAGCTGAGAAACGCAGCAAGAACGTGCAGAAGTCTGGAGGTCTTGTCAGAGGCAAGAGTTCGGTGCAGCGACCAGGTCCTTACTCCCAGCCTAGAACAGGCCAAGCAGTAAGCACTTTTGGTCCTATTCCGACTTGCCCACATTGTGGTAGACACCATAGGGGAGATTGCTGGATATTGGATCCGAGTAAGGGTCCAACCTGTTACAAGTGCGGGCAGCCGGGTCACGTTGTGATGAATTGTTCTAAAAATGCAGTTAAGAAGGAGGTGAATGTGGCCAAGGTTCAGAAAGCTGGTGACAATCGGGTGACTCGAAAGGGCAAGGTGTATACTCTGGACGGCGAGGAGATTACTGATGCTCATGAACTGATTAGAGGTATCGGTTATGTTAATAGTATTCCTTGTGGTATTCTCTTTGATTGCGGGGCTACTCATTCATTTATTTCTTCCGATTGCATGAAGAAGTTAGGGTTGTCTACAATAGAAATACCTTATTAATTATCTGTTTCTACACCCATAAATTCTTCTGTAGTCACATCAACTATGTGTTTGGACTGCCCACTCCGAGTATTGGAGCGGGAATTCAACGTCAATCTAATCTGTTTGCCTCTAACTAAGCTTGACATCATTCTGGGCATGGACTGGATGTCTCGTCACCATGTTCTGATTGACTGTCATCAGAAATCAATTACTATCAGTGATCTTTCTTTATCTGCTCTGGAAATGAATGTGGAGGCAGAGATCAGTCAGATTCCGATAGTCTGCGAGTTTCCAGAAGTCTTTCCTGCGGAGATTCCTGGATTACCGCCGAATAGAGAAGTGGAGTTTAGAATTGATCTGATGCCTGGTGCAGGTCCTATTTCTATAGCCCCGTAGGGGGTGGCACCTCCGGAGTTAGAAGAGTTGAAAAAGCAGATAGAGGAGCTTTTGGCTAAGGGTTTGATTAGGTCGAGCGTGTCACCTTGGGGAGCTCCGATTCTTTTTGTTAAAAAGAAGGACGAAAGTCTCCGAATGTGCATCGATTATAGACAATTGAATGCGGTGACTGTGAAAAATAAATATCCTCTCCCTTGCATCGACGATTTGTTGGACCAATTGCGAGGAGCAGCTGTATTTTCTAAGATTGACCTTCGATCGGGATACCATCAAATCCGTATCCGAGAGGAGGATATTCCCAAGATGGCATTCAGGTCGAGATATGGACATTTTGAATATGTGGTTATGTCCTTTGGTCTCACTAATGCTCCGGCTATCTTCATGGATTATATGAACAGAATATTCAGGCCGTACTTGGATTCTTTCGTCATAGTCTTCATTGACGACATTCTAATCTATTCTAAGAGTCCAAGTGAGCATGCAGAGCATCTGAGAATAGTGCTGCAAATTCTCAAATCCAAACAGCTTTATGCAAAGCTTTCTAAGTGTAGTTTCTGGTTGAATGAAGTGCAGTTCCTGGGGCATGTCATTTCTGAGAAAGGTGTTGCTGTTGATCCTTCTAAGGTGGAAGCGGTACTTAAGTGGGAGAGACCTAAGTCCATTACTGAGATCAGAAGTTTTCTTGGTATGGCTGGGTATTATCGGAGGTTTATTGAGGGGTTTTCTAAATTGGCCCTTCCATTGACGACTCTTACACGGAAAGGTGTTCCGTTTGAGTGGTCCCCGGAATGTGAAGGTAGTTTCCAAGAGTTGAAGAGGCGGTTGACTAGTTCCCCAGTGTTGATTTTGCCGGACCCGACTCAATCCTTCGTGGTGTATTGTGATGCTTCTAAGCAAGGGTTGGGTTGTGTGTTGATGCAGCAAGGGCAAGTCATAGCTTATGCATCCAGACAATTGAGGCATCATGAACAGAACTATCCCACTCATGATCTTGAGTTGGCGGCAGTAATTTTTGCTTTGAAAATCTGGAGGCATTATCTATATGGTTCAAAGTTCGAAGTCTTTAGCGATCATAAAAGTCTTCGCTATCTCTTCGATCAAAAAGAGTTAAATATGAGACAGAGGCGGTGGATGGAATTTCTGAAAGACTATGACTTCGATTTTCAGTATCATCCGGGCAAGGCCAATGTAGTGGTTGATGCACTAAGTCGTAAGACTTTGCATGTCAGCAATCTAATGGTGAAAGAGATGGAATTGATTCAAGAATTTAGTGACCTCAACCTGAACATGCAAGTGAAAGAAAAGAGCATCGTTCTTGAAATGTTGCGGGTTACTAATGACTTGATGGGTCTTATCAAAGAAAGGCAAGCCGATGATGTAGAGCTGCAAAAGTTGTTAGAAGGGGCATCAGGCAATGAAGAGCCCGACTTTGTGAAAGGTTCTGATGGCATCATCCGATTTAGGGGTCGGATATGTGTTCCTATGGATTTCGAAGTTAGAAGAGATATCCTATGGGAAGCACATCGAACCAAGATGAATTTTCATCCCGGTGCAACAAAGATGTACCAAGATCTAAAAAGGATTTATTGGTGGCCGAAGTTGAAAACTGATGTGGCCGATCATGTGTCTCATTGCTTAACTTGTCAGTAGGTTAAGATTGAGCATCAAAAGCCTGGTAGTCCTCTGCGATCACTTGATATCCCGGAGTGGAAATGGGACAGTATAGCTATGGACTTTGTGACGGGTTTACCAAGGATTGCTGGAGGATGTGATTCAGTTTGGGTGGTTGTGGACCGTCTTACAAAGTGTGCTCATTTCATTCCTACCCATGAGAAGTATACTCTTGAGAAGTTAACTCAATTGTACATCAGGGACATAGTGAAGTTGCATGGTGTTCCTACTAGTATTGTATCCGATCGCGATCCGAGATTTCTGTCTAGATTTTGGCAGAGTCTTCAACAGGCATTGGGTACTAAGCTAAAGTTCAGTACAACTTATCATCCGCAGACAGACGGACAATCTGAGCGTACTATCCAGACACTTGAAGATTTGTTGAGGGCATGTGTACTGGAACAAGCCGGTAGTTGGGAGCAGCTACTACCTTTGATGGAGTTTACTTACAACAACAGTTTTCACTCCAGTAAATTTATTAGTAAAAACTCTTAGTAAAAACTCCTTTTAAACTTGCAATAGCAACTTGAAAATTTCCTTTTAAACTTATAAATTTATTAGTAAAAACTCTTAGTTATTTTTAATTCACAAGAAAATCTCCCGTCAAACGGACGAAGTTTCGTTTCTTTTTAAGACTTTTCCAAAATTTCTGTTTTCCTGCAACCTGATAAATAACATATTTTCAAATTTCAAAGCCAGCAGGGCTATTCACATATATACATATATCAGCTAGTGCAACTTCGTGCACGCATCAGAAAGCAAGTTTAAAACATCAGAGTATCAGCATCAGAGTTAGCGGAATATAAACAAGTTAGGAAAACAGTTTTTTCCCCAAAATAGACCCCTTTCCCAAAAGGAGTCGTCCTGGGCCCCCAAAAGCTATTTACATTTATATACAACAAAAATGATTCACATCATCGGGCCCAGGACATTCCCATGTCCTACATGATTCTAAGAGACTTACTCTCCCTGTGAGGGAGAGTACTCCTGCTCGGCCTGATCGGGTGCAAACTCTTCCTCAATACCTGTGGTGATAGTAAGGAGTGAGTATTACACATAAAATGGGGAAGCAGTTTCCAGATAAGACATAATGCAACACTAAGCCATACACATATAACAGTTCAATCACACAATTCAAGAGTCAATGTGTCACAAATCATTTTCAAGTATTCATTAGTTTCTCAAATCGATTTTATTTAACATTTTCTTAAGTCTTCCATTCCATGTATTTTAATCATATTAATATTCTTTTCTATCTGTCCCTGGTCACGACCTACTGCGTCTGCACTCCTGTGCACTCACGACTTACTGCGTCCGGGTGTGTTTCTCAATCCCCTGGTCACGACCTACTGCGTTCGCATCACCGCGCGATAACGACTTACTGCGTCCGGGTATAATACAATCTCCCCTGGTCACGACCTACTGCGCTCGCACCCCCGTGCGATAACGACTTACTGCGTCCGGGTATAATACAATCTCCCCTGGCTGAGCCTGGGTGTAATTCATTTTGTTCTTTAATCATTATTATCAATTCTTTAGCACTTTCCATTACTCAAAATTAATCACCACTTTACCCATTTCCACTATCCAATTATCACAATTATATTTTATAACTTAATTAGCCCAATTCAACATAATATCACATCTCAATTCATTTAACAACATAGGCATCTAAGTCATCAATCATCACTAAATAACAAATGAGACATATCATCATCAAAATAATTTCCATAAGTCATAGATTCTAGTTTAACAATTATTCCATATCATATCAATCCTAAACTACCACAAAAATCTTAGTTCCCATTATATGCATATTGTAAACTAAACCCCAGAGTAAGGTAATACTCACTATAACCCACTCCTTACCTTAAATTAGCAAAGAGTAAATAGAACCTTAGTGAGCCCTAGCTCAAAATCTTGGGAACTTGAACTTCCTAAGTTTAGCTTGCCACCTCAATAAGGAAATGATGAAATGATGATAGACAACCCTATTTGATAGAGCACAAGAGGAATGATCTTTGTCCTTGCCTTGGTTTGAGTTGGAAGGCATGAAACACAATCCCTATATAGCAAAAAGTGCAAGAATCCTAGGGTTTTAGAGCTCAATTTCTATGAGTCAAGGAAAGTTGAAATGGAAAGGAAAATAACTCATGGCATGAAGCTACTTACCCAATCAATAGTGGAAAAATTGAAAAGCCAAGGAGAATGAAGGAGGGAGCAATTCGTGAGAGTTAAGGGAGGAAGGAATGAGCTTTATCCCACTTCCATGGTGCAAGACTTGGTGGAGCTTGGTTGATTTTGGGTTGAAGTGCCCAAGAATCAAGTGTTTATGGTGGGTTGATGATGGAAATGTGTTGGAGATGGAGAGAAAATGGATGAAGTTGATGAAGTTGTTTGGTGATGAAAGGTGGTGAAATGAGGTGTGTTTGGTGCCTTTTGATCAGCCTAGGGTGATGGGAAAATCGTGTGGCCCGAAATCATGACTTAGCCACCAAGTTCAGATCCCACGCACCAGATTCAATCTGGTCTGCGCCACGCGCCTGGGCGCATGCCGGCCCGCCTGGGCGCGCGATCAGCGCCAGCACTAAGCTGGTGCATGGCTTACACGGTCAGCAGAGGTTTTGGCGCGCCAACACGGATTTCTGGTGCAGCTGGTGCGTGCTGCGACTCGCCTGGGCGCACGGTTGGCTGGCCTGGGCGCATTTTCCATTGCCTTGGTGCACCATGAATAGTGCACCCGCCTGGGCGCATGGCTGGTGCGCCTGGGCGAGCTTCAGGGTTCCCAACCTTCAATTCGCCGTAACTTTTTCGTCGACCGTCGGATCGAGTCCAAATTTTTAAACATGCTTCTTCACCCCACAAACTTCCTATCCAACGGTGGAATTTATTTTCTTAGCTTCCTATAATAAATTTCTAATTTTATCTTTTCGGTCGATTTCTAACATCTAAAACGCCGATTTAACTCCCGATTTCGCTTATTTGACTTTGCCCAAAGCCACAACTGCCTTCTATACAACCCCTAGGACCTATAATCACCACTCACCTATCTACCAAAATTCATTAAGTCATTATTCCAATTTTTCTAAGGTTTTTATTAATCATTTTATTTAAAAACAAAGTTTAGGCTGTTACAATTCTCTCCCACTTACCTGAATTTCGTCCTCGAAATTCAACGAACAATTGTGGATGAGACTGCCTGATCTTGTCCTCCAGTTCCCATGTAGCCTCTTCCACATCGTTCCTGATCCAAATAACTTTAACCAAAGAGATTTCCTTGCCCCTGAGCTACTTCACCTGCCTATCTTCGATTCTCACTGGCAGAACTTCGAAAGTCAAATTCTCATTCAGAGGCAAATCATCTAAGGTAACCACATGTGAAGGATCATGGACGTATTTCCTTAGTTGTGAAACATGAAACACGTCATGAAGCCTTGACAAATGAGGGGGTAATGCAATCCTGTACGCCACTGGGCCAACCTTCTCCAGAATCTCATAAGGCCCAACAAACCGAGGAGTTAACTTCCTGGATTTGATTGCCCTACCAATTCCTGTGATCGGAGACACTCTTAGGAACACATGATTTCCAACATCGAACTCCAAAGGTCTCCTTCGCCTATCTGCATAACTCTTTTGGCGATCCTGTGAAGTTTTCATTTTGTTCTTGATCATTGTGACCTTCTCCGTTGTTTCTTTCACAATGTCAGGACCTGTCAACAGATTTTCACCTATCTGGAACCAACACAAAGGCGTTCTACATTTTCTTCCGTAGAGAGCCTCGAATGGTGCCATACCGATACTGGAGTGAAAACTGTTGTTGTAAGTAAACTCCATCAAAGGTAGTAGCTGCTCCCAACTACCGGCTTGTTCCAGTACACATGCCCTCAACAAATCTTCAAGTGTCTGGATAGTACGCTCAGATTGTCCGTCTGTCTGCGGATGATAAGCTGTACTGAACTTTAGCTTAGTACCCAATGCCTGTTGAAGACTCTGCCAAAATCTAGACAGAAATCTCGGATCGCGATCGGATACAATACTAGTAGGAACACCATACAACTTCACTATGTCCCTGATGTACAACTGAGTTAACTTCTCAAGAGTATACTTCTTATGGGTAGGAATGAAATGAGCACACTTTGTAAGACGGTCCACAACCACCCAAACTGAATCACATCCTCCAGCAGTCCTTGGTAAACCCGTCACAAAGTCCATAGCTATACTGTCCCATTTCCACTCCGGGATATCAAGTGATCGCAGAGGACCACCAGGCTTTTGATGCTCAATCTTAACCTTCTGATTTGGGGCTCACTGTTAGTGTGAGACCAAGAGCAAAACCGTGAGGGTGAAGGATGCCCAAAGCGGACAATATCCACGTGGCGGTGCGCTGGGTCCCGGTGCCCAGTACCGTACGGCTGGCTGGGGCTGGTCTGTTACATTACGCCTTAGTCCCACATCGGCTGGTAAGGTGAACGAAGCATGCCTTATATAGAATGTGGATACCTTACCTCATGTGGACGCGTTTTGGGGCTCACTGTTAGTGTGAGACCAAGAGCAAAACCGTGAGGGTGAAGGATGCCCAAAGCGGACAATATCCACGTGGCGGTGCGCTGGGTCCCGGTGCCCAGTACCGTACGGCTGGCTGGGGCTGGGCTGTTACATTTGCTATCAGAGCCAGGGCCGGGTCGGTGTGCCAACGAGGGCGTTGGGCCTCCAAGGGGGTGGATGTAAGGTACGCCTTAGTCCCACATCGGCTGGTAAGGTGAACGAAGCATGCCTTATATAGAATGTGGATACCTTACCTCATATGGACGCGTTTTGGGGCTCACCGTTAGTGTGAGAGCAAGAGCAAAACCGTGAGGGTGAAGGATGCCCAAAGCGGACAATATCCACGTGGCGGTGCGCTGGGTCCCGGTGCCCAGTACCGTACGGCTGGCTGGGGCTGGGCTGTTACAGTCAAAACACCACATGTCATGGATTATAAACATATTAGCTTAGTAAATCATTTCCTCCTTGCACACATTGACTCAAAAATCATTTACTCGTTGAGAATCAATTCTTAAGCTTCAAATGCTAATGGCTTCTTAGCGCCAATTTCGTGCTTCAAGGGTGCCTTGGTGCTCTGAACGCGCAACGCCCTTTAAAATGACCAAAATGCCCTTTTTTCACTTTTCATCAGTTTTTAATTGATTTTTTTCTTCTTTCCATTGGTCCATTCTTTCATTTCTTCATTGTTCCTACATTATAAACAAGAAATTAACTATTAAAATTGTAAATTTATTTTATTTATTTTATTTTTATCATTTAAATTTTTATTTAAACATTTTCTTAAAGGAATGAAAAATTGGGTAGAAACCTATTAGAATCAAGCAATAACTCAAGTAATTAGGGGCCTAAACCAATCAAATAAAGTGCTATATGAGAACTTATCACCCTGAATTAGCTATTTTCCATTTTGGCCATCTCGATGGTCAAAATTGGCTGTAAAATTGTAACATGCTAGCTGTCTAAGATCCTTGATATATCAACAGTATTTTGGCCATAACTTTCTCTTCATAACTCCAAATGATTCAAACGTGGTGGCCCTACAAAGCTGATTGAAAAAATCTACAATTTCATTAGAAATAGTCTTCTTCAAATTCGTCCGTATAATGGGTCAAAATGGTCGGCCAAGTTGCAATATACAACCTGTATCCAACTCAGAAACTCAATCTGAGTTTGTTTGCATTCCATGACAACTTTCCCTATAAATACCCTCTTAAACAAGCATCTAAGAACACACCATCTACATGAAGAACTCTTGCTCTTGGAATACACTTCTCTCCCATATTTCTTCTCAATTTCTAACCTTCTTTCTTAGTTTGAGAAAATTCTTTAGAGTTTTGTGAGTTGTTCTTGAGTGCAATTCTTGAAAGTGAGAGCTTTCTAGATTGGTGGCTTTAGGCTAAGGTTGAAATCAAGATCCTAAGCTTGAAGGTCTTCACAATTGTAATTTCTCTTTATACTCTCTTGTCTTAATCTTTTTTTGAATTATGTTTATGGTTTGTACTGAAACTATGGCCGAGTAAACCTCTTATTATAAGGATGTGGTGATTAACCCAATAAAATGTAAATAATGTTATTTGGATTCTTATACTCTTGTTATGGCTAAATATTGAATGAATACCTGATTAATAATGAAATGGTAGGTTGAGCCTCCTTGGACAATTAAAGTTAAAATCTACTCTTTGATGGAATGCCGAACTGGCTAAGCCTCCTTATTCATCAGTATTCTAGATTCATTCATTTACGATTCAATTATATTATGCTTAATTGTTATAATTATTGACAACAATGTTATAAGATAAAAGACGTTAAAGGAAGTACCAAAAAGAGAACTTTAATATCCGAACTATATGATTGAATTTAAGGTATTAGATCACGAAAGTAGATCTAATCTTTAAGTGGAATCAATGAACAATCATGGATATTAATGGGTTTAATTTGTTGTAATTATCATAAGAATAGAAATTATGCATGTTAAATACGTTATTTGACTTTGAGAAAAACTAATATCTACCATTGGATTGTTAACCATCTAAATGAATAAAACATAACAAGATGAACGAATAATTATTATTTATTTACGTTTATTGTGGCCAAAACCAAATCCTTAGAAATTTTCGTCCATTAATCATAATTCAGTTATTATATGCCTTCATTTGCTTTTAATTCAACTATTTCTTGGAACTTTTAATCGGTTTGGATAATTAGTTCTATAATTTGTTAGTACTCCATTACTAAATCCTTGTGGATACGATAATTTTTTATACTATAACTTGATCATTCTCATGCACTTGCGAGCGAACATCAAGTTTTTGGCGTCATTGCCGGGGAATTTTGCTAATTGATATTAACTGTTATTATTGATGATTTGATCAAATCACCCTTTTTCTTTTCTTTCCTTTTGTTTTGTAGGTTTTCACCTTGTATGCCCCGTGGTCGACTTGAACCTCTAGTTCAAGTAGATCCCGAAATTGAAAGGACAATTCTAAGAAGAAGGAGGAGAGAAGGAGGAGGAACAGACAACAAGTTTTCCAATCTCAACTTGAGGAAACTATAATCACTAAAATGGCTGACAAAAATAAGCCATTGAAAGATTATGGTGCTCCTACCTTGGAATACTCCATTCAAGCATAGCAAAACCAAATGTGGAAGCCAACAATTTTGAGCTGAAAATGAACTTAGTGAACACGATCCAACAAAACCAATTTAGTGGATCAGTTCTAGAAGATCCGAAGCTCCACATAGATAACTTTATCAAGTATTGCGATACTGTGAAAATGAATGGAGTCCCCGTTGATGATGTCCGACTAAGAATGTTTGACTTATCTTTAAGAGATGAAACTGCTAGATGGCTGAGATCCTTCCCTCACAACTATTTCAATTCATGGGACAAGTTAGTTGAACGCTTCCTTACTCGCTTCTTCCCTCCCGTTAAAACTGCTGAATACAGAGGCCAACTTATGAGCTTCATTCAAAGAGGAGCTGAGTCCATTTTTGAGGCATGGGAGCGTTTCAAATAGTCAATGATCAAATGCCCTTATCATGGAATTCCAAAGCCTTTGCTAATTCAAACCTTCTATAATGGTTTGACTCCTGATGCACAAATGAGTCTTGATTCGATTGCAAATGGCTCATTCATGGAGAAAAAAGCTGAAGAAGCTATCACTTTGCTTGATAGAATCTTTCTCAACTGTAGAAGGTACTCCTCTTCAAAAGGTTCTACCAACAAACCACCATCATCATCCGCCGGCATGATTGAAGTGCTCTAAACCATCTAGCTTCCAAAGTAGATGCACTTGGAGTACTAGCAAGCAAGGTCGATCTTCTGACAAAGAAGATTGAACTCATGAACTCTAATACTGCCAACGTCGTTAGTTCCTCAAATTGCGAAATTTGTGGTACCAATGGCCATGCTGCCAAGAATTGTTCATTAGTCCAACCAATTCAAGGCCAACCCATGGAAACTGTGGACTACATAAAAAACTTCAATCACCTACACAAAAGGGTCAATTCAAGACCAACCCTTGAGAATGAATTCTTTAGCTTCAAATGCTAATGGCTTCTTAGTGCCAATTTTCGTGCTTGAAACGTGCCTTGGTTCTCCGAACGTGCAAGGCCCTTTAAAATGACCAAAATGCCCTTTTTTCTCTTTTCATAATTTTTAATTGATTTTTTTTATTCTTTCCATTGGTCCATTCTTTCATTTCTTCATTGTTCCTACATTATAAACAAGAAATTAACTATTAAAATTATAAATTTATTTATTTTATTTTTATTTTTGTTATTTAAATTTCTATTTAAACATTTGCTTAAAGGAATCAAAAGTTGGTTAGAAACCTATTAGAATCAAGCAATAACTCAAGTAATTAGGGGCCTAAATCTATGAAATAAAGTGCTATATGAGCATTTATTAGCGAACAAATTAGGTACATACCTTCTTATCCTTCCTATGCTTATATAGGGTTCTCCGTTTACCGTTGCGAACCGCTCTAATGATGGTTTGGCTAGATTCCCGCTAATGGTAGGTGCTTTATCGCTGTTATCATAACTAATGGAATCCTAAGCTCAACGATAACTCTCTAAAACGGTTGTTGGATTCCTTCGCAGGTATTATCGGTATAATGATTTTGTCACGTTTTGGGCCAGTAAGGCCCTATACTGGTATACCAGTTTTAATGACGGAGTGGGCCACTAGGGCCTTATACCGGTATATCGATTTGGTGACGGATTGGGCGACTAAGGCTTCATACCGATATATCAATTTGGTGAAGGATTGGCTCACTAAAGCCTCGTATCAGTTTACCGGTTAAGCTAGATGCAAACTTCTTCTCCATAACACATAATAAGAAAATTAGTTAATATTATTAGTAACATTTGAATGGATAATGTATGGTATACCGTTTTAAAATTACTTCAATTATTGTTATTGAATCTTTAAAATGTGGTAAGTATATAAGGATGTTTATGAAAAAAAAGTAATTAATGTCATTGAAAATTGAAATAAAGTCTTATAAAAAAGACCAAAACAAAGTTTAAAACTACCATATTTAAGGGCAGATGAAGTATTTTTCTTTGTAATGTATTAGGTTATTTGCATGTTTTATTTTGGAGGTGGATGCACATCTAGCCCTCCTCAACAATAAGGTTGGAATTGAAAACTCTATTTACGTACTATTTATAAGTTATACATAATCATATCCCATAGATCAAGGAAGATAATTATATTTCTTGAAACTAAAAAATAAAATACTTTAACATTACGATTTTATCTTCTTAATCTGCATTGGAAATTTTACAATGTATTATTTCACAGAACAAAGGACAAATAAAAATATTAGAAAAAACAATAATATGTCCTAAAAAATATAAAGTAATTTATAAATAAGACGTAAATTATTTTCTAGAAAATAACTTATAAATAAGACGGGAAAGAGCATAAACTTGTAATACATTTGTTGTACCATTTGGTCATTCCTTAAATATGTGAAACTACACTTGATTATGCATATTGATTTTTGTTGATTTGGATTCGGTGTCCAATTCTCCATTTTTTTAGTGTGTGTAATGTTAAGAACCAAAATAAGTGAGTAACATGCTTTTGTAGTTGGAAATAATTTTGGATGATATATAAATGAAGAGGATAGTCTTGGGAAATTTAAGGAGAAAGCCTCAATTTTCATTGCATCCATTGTTGCAAAAGTTAGAAATAATGTTGAGATTTTCATTTTAATCAGTCTAAGTTTATTATAGTTAGAAAAATCTTGCAAAAGTTAATCTTGTGAAAAGGGAGTTTTGCTATTGAGTGTTGAGTTGTTTTCCTTTTCATAACCGCAGGCAGTATTTGTTGGACACAACCATGGATTGGACTGGTGCTGCCCTTACAAGAAACTATGGTTATGCTATGCAAGGCACACTGGCTATGGTGGATATGGAGATTGGCCTAGAGGAGCTAGAATTTTAGAAATCACTCAGAAACCCTTTTCTCTTCGATCTTGGATAAGGATGGAGGATGGCACTGTGCACAGTGAAATTGTCTTGAGCTGAAAATCCTTCTTACAAGTTTTGGCATGGGAGCGGATCAGGGGCTGCCCCGCCAAATGATAAAAAGTTAGACCAAAATCAAATTTCATCGGATTTGGAGAAACTCAGTGAAAACCTGTCCAATTTATTTTTATTTATTTATTTTTTAAATTATATTGAATACATTCTAATTCAAAATAATATATAAAAATAGACATTAAAAATCTTCCAAATATTTAAAACTCAACAATTAAATCATAACTTTAGGAAAATATTTTTGTTTAACCTTGACTACTATTTAATGTTAAATTATTTAATTTTATATTTGACGGTTCTTTATGCAGGAATATTTTATTAAATATTTATTTGAAATCAAAATTTATTATTGCTAATTATTATATTAAATAATATTAACAAGGTACATTAACGAGATACCCGTTGCTTGTTTCCGTTGAGCAACAGCAACGTATATATTTCACGGTACTAGTACTGTATTGACTCATATATCAACTATCTGTAATATAACGTAGAATATATTGATGCCCAACGGATATCTATTACATACACTGTCAGACAATTTATGATATATAATATATTAACATGTACTGGTATGTACTAGTATGAGGGCTTTTTTAATTATGTGAGATAGTTTTACAAACTATTTAGGCTTAATTATATCACAAGTTCATGAAGTTTGAGGTACTTTTTTCAGATACCCTTATTCTTTTTTTTTTTCCAATGTCTGACTCCCCGAAATTACTTATGAGTTTGTCATATACCCCTACCACCAATTTTGGCCAATTTTGCTGACATGTAACATCAGAATTCTGATCAGACGCAGGAGGTTGGTCATGTGGTGTCGAGTGATGTCACACGGGCGAAGACGACCTCTCTCTTCAATTCCTTTTTCTCTATTTTTATTTAACTAAAAATATAAAAATATTAAGTTTTTTAGGAGTAGTTTTTTAAATTTTTTAAAAAAAGATCTTCGACCACGGGGCAGCAGGTGCTTAACATGCTGCATCTGATCAGGATTGACCAGGATTCCGAAGTTACATGTAAGCAAAATTGACCAGAATTGGTAGTAGGGGTATATGACAAACTCAGAAGTAACTTCGGGGAGTCAGACATTGGAAAAAAAAAGAATAAGGGTATTTGACAAAAGTACCCCAAACTTCAGGGACTTATGACATAATTAAGCCAACTATTTATGTAAATAGTGTAGTTTTGAAACTATTTACATAACATGAGACAGTTAATAACTATGTACAAAAATGGGGCAATCAAAGTCAAAATTTCAAAAGTCAAACAGTCATCTCATATGACTTATTCCAGATGCCACGTGTCACACTCTGATTCGCTGTCCAGATTTTATTTGGATAAAAAAAGTAAAAATAAAAAAGAATGGACAACACTGCCACGTGACGCAATTAGAGGGTTGCGTAACTATGGTCGACGCAACACGTGGCAGTTCCAAACAAAGGTAATGGCCTAGATCTGGAGAATTATTCTTAGCCTCAATCTCTACATGAGGTCAATGTTAATGTTCCAATTCCGGAGGGAATCAAATCAAGGTTTGCCACATGTGAGATAAAGAAGAACCATCTTAAAGTTGGACTCAAAGGCCACCCTCTAATTATCGAGGTGAGTTTGCCCTTCATAAGGCTCACTATTTAAGATATTTGCCCTATAACAGTTGTTATTTTTTGGGTTGATTGTGATGTGCCTCTATTGATGTTTTTTATTTAATGCTAATTTGCAATAATGGTTGCTTATATATAATCTAAAATTTTTGCAGGGGGGACTTGTATAAGCCGGTCAAGCCCGACAACTACTATTGGAGAATAGGTATAGAAGTAGTTGCCTCTACATTTTAAGTGCCAAAAGTCCATTAGCATATTTATGAATTTGATTTTCGATGGCAGTATATGAAAATTATCCATGGCAGTTTTTGTTCCAAATCAAATACAAGAGAAGAAACTCGCAGCATCTCAGGTATTGGTTTCAAATTATCACATCAGATTTCACACAGAAGCTTCATACCATGTTAAGGTTTTAGCTTATTTGTGTGTTGTTGTTGATTTCTCAGTTTGTCTGTTAACTCCAAATATGCATTTGCAATGTTAAATGTTAAAAACTGTTAGAGTCTATGGGTCTGGACTGAGCCAAAGTAATGCACTGGTAGCCCTGATCAATTGCTGGACCTGAGTAATGTAGGAGACAGTTTTACAAGTAATGAAAACACCTGGTTCCACTAATTAGATCAAGACATTGAAACTTCAACACAGTTCATGTTAGGAAATAATGTCTTGTTAGCAATAAAACAAAGACTTCAGCAGATTTCTAAAAGAAACGTAGTGGCAGAAAGGTGTTAAAGAATTTTAGTTCAAAACAGGGTTGGTTCTTGTGTGATCATGTTTTTCCTAGGAGGAACTGAGGGGCCTCAGGTAGGCATGAGTAACGTAGGAGGTAGTTTCCTAATTTTAGTGGCTGTTATTGTTAATGGTGCGAGAATTGTTTTGTGTTCCTAATTGTTGTGTCTTTCTATATATGAACAAGTAGCATATTAGCACTTACATTCTACATATTCTTTGCTTCTACTCTCCCAGTTATTGCTTTTGGAGAGCAACTTAATAGAGATACAGGTAAACTCTTTTAGCAAATATCACTATTGTGTATCAGCAGCCTCGAATCATTTAAGGTAGCAATATTAATATCTATCAGCAAATGTCTCTATATTGTGTTGTTACGAATGGAAGAAAGACTGAGGTGAATCAGCTTATAAATTTTCTTTAGCAGGTGAAGCAAACTTCCTTAAAACCTTTTTTGAGTGATAAAAGAAGAAACTTCATTGGAAGTAGAAAAGAAAAGGTTCATAGACAATGAGAATAATATATCCTTTTCTATATTGAATTACTCTACGAATGATGCTTAATCTAATGTTGGTTTTGTTTATATTCCTGCATTAAACTGTCATTGATTAATTAATTGAGTTTTTCTTTTGTAGATAAGTCCTTCTTTAGGTTGTGTAAGCTCCAAGAGTATTGATTTTTATGCTGTCATTGTAAATTTTATGCTGCAGTAATGCCCTCACCTATGTTGGTCTGGAGATTCAAGGTCTTATTTACTTTTTGGGAAGCATTAGGAACTTTCTTGAATCTTTGCAACATTTTTGTTGATCTCTGCTGTGGGATACTGAGGTGCTTATAATTACTGAAATGGAGGAAGTACTCCCTTAAGATAATGCCTCAATCTTATTCGTTGAATATGACAATTGCAGATTGGATGGAATTCCATCATGAGAATATAATGAGTCCAGACAAGAGGGATTTATTTCTCTATGAAGCATTTTTGTATTAATCCTCTTCTTCTCGCGGTTTGTTCTTTCTCTGTTTTTCTTTCACAGGGTCTCTATGCGCACGTGAATATACTTATTTGAAAAAAAGATCTTTGCATTATTTGTGAAATCAATGCATTTCATGTCATTTTTATAATATTCAGATTTTGATGGTTTGGCTTTGGGGAGTCAACATATGGTTTTTTGCTCATGGTAGTGTCAAATACGCAATGATATATGATCTTGATCAAAATCATCTGACTCAGAGAAATATGGAAGGTAACATTTATTTGCCATTTTGCTCCAGTGTTCGGTTTGCTTAAAAGTGTATTTCAGCTTTTATTCTGGCCATTTTTTTTCTGTATAGTTGTGGAGGTGGAGTAGCATTGGGGTCAAGGTGAATAAGAAGGATGGGAGAGATAGTAGAGACTATGACCAGGAGAGAAAATCATAAATACAGTTTGGTTAAATACTCACTTTCTCCTTATCAAAAGTATGCCCCACTCAATTTGCCATTACCGATGTGTGTTGTTTCATAAATAATTTCACGTGAATTATATTAACTCTTAACCTCCAAAATGCTAATCTTTTCTAATTATTTGCACAAGTATGTTGTTATGGTTCCTAATTATTGGTTCAATTTCATGATGCAACAGAGTTTCTATTCATATTTTAGTTAAGGACTTTACTCTTGAAATTTAATATTGGTAACTCTTCTCTCTGTAATCTTTCATTCATTTTGTCCTCTGTGTCTGATATTCTAAATTATTTTAATCTCTATTGTTTCCCCTTCCTAAAAAAGATGATTCCCAAGCAAGTTTGAAAGAGAAGTATGAATTTCATGTTTCACGAATGAATGCAATTTAAAGAGTTTGAAATTTTCATGTAGTTTAAACATTTGAAAGAGTTTGCTTATGTTGTTTTTATAAATAAGGGATTGCCTTCTATGGTTTTGGTTTGGAAGTAGGAGAATCTTGCCTTATTCAGTTATTAATATAAGGAGATTTCTAATATGCAATCCAAAATTGGAGTGTTGTCATGCAACCTTCTCTTAAACCAATAGAAAGTTGTCATTTAATTTATCTGTGTCATGCCATCATTTGAAGTAGTCAAATTTAATTTTTTACAATTTGGTCCAACTTAAATAGAAAATTAAAATTTTAGTCCTTTGGGAAGTGAAGATGAGTTCTGGGTTTAAGATTTTTTTTTATATAAAAAAAATAAAATTTATAATTTGTCTAAAAGTACAAAAGGACTAAATTACAATAATCTAGTTTTTATGTTGGACTAAATTGCAAAACTTAATTTTGACTAATTTAAGTAATGATGTGGCATACATGTCTTAGGAAGCAAGGTTTTATTGGTTTAACAATGGGTTGCATAGCAACCATGTAATTTTTGATTGCATGGTAATAACACCCTTAATATAAATAATGAGTGGTGTATTGTTATTGTTTAGTTTCTTAGGTAGAAAAAGAGAGAGAAAGGTGGATACGAGATGAAAGTAGTCATAATTCTAAAGCAGAGTAAGAATGCACGAAATATAGTGATTTACTCGGCAAAAAAATTTTAATCGTATGTTAAGACATGTAATCAATTTATTAGTCGTTTGTTTGTTGTCTTATCTTACAGGTGTCTTTATTAGGATTTGGATAAGATTCATGATGAACTTATCCAAATTTGCTCTTCTATTAAGTTTAATGAATTTCGATGCCATATTCATCCTCTCCTATTAAAAGTTGCTCAAGAATTCCTATGGCAGTATCTTTGAAGTCCAAAACTAACTGAAAACCATTTAATTCTCCACGTAAAAATAGATGTAAGGTTGATGGCATAGTACCATTGTTTTTGGTAGTAATTTTGAAAATCATCTCTAAGTAACTATCTCATTTTTCTAAAGCAAAATCTTTACCTCAAATCTTTACCAATGCAGATTCAAGCAAAAAGGTTGCCCTTAACTGTATTAGAATGTTCTAAGCAGAAGCAACAATATTAGTCATCAATTTCTTGAGGAATTGATGATTTCTACCTTCATACAGTTCTAAACAATGAATTGGCTCATGTTCATGTACCAATAACTATGCTGTTATTATGCTTTGGCTTATGTTGAGACTTGAAGTGGTGGACCTATATTTATTATGGGATGTGCTAATGTTAACAGGAAAATTTTGCAAATCATTCTGCTAGCGGGATGCAGGAGAAGTTGTGGAAGAGTAGAAGATCAAAGCACCAAATCTGGTTTTCTTGATTTGTTTTTGCTCTTTTTTTTTGTTTCTATACTATTATAAGGGTGTTGGGGCTATTGATTTTGTTGTAACTGCTCAATAATTCTCGGAGTAGGATGGTCTGGTATAGGGATGGCAATGGGATACCCGGACCCGTCCCATTCATACATATCCGAACCCAGACCCGCTTGGGTACCCGCTGTTAAGCGGACCAGCGGGTCTTCGGGTACTCAAACGGGCTTGCGGGTACCCATTATATTTTAAGAAAAAAATACTAAAATTTTAATCTTATTTTTTTTAACAAACATAAAAATTCCTTATTTTTACTTGGCAAACACTTGATATATCATTAAACAATTCACAAACAAATTTACTAAAGGCAAAACAGATTCACTTAGAAACAAATCCTCTTTACACAAACATACTTAAATTCCAAATCAATTGATTAACACTAAGTATTTTTTTGTGGGTCCGGGTACCCGCGGGTCAGATACCCCATTACACAAACCCAAACTCATTCCTGGTATTACTCCCGGGTACCCATTTTTATATACCCATGGGTCCAGTTTTTGGATCCAGACCCGGATCCGTTATGGCTATTACGCACGGGTACCCGCGGGTACAGGTCCAATTGCCAAGCCTAATTTGGTACTGTTTTTTCTCTATTCCTTTTTTCATTTTTGTATATGGTTTAGCCAGAAATAACCTCTTATGTACTTTACTTTTTTTCAATAAAATTTTTTCCTTAAAAAAAAATGGGAATCTTATTTGCTCAACATTTAGTGATTTTTTGTGTTATATAAGAAATTTTTTTTTGAATGGAAACGTGTTCATGTATTATTAGTTGTGAGCTTTTTTATTTGCTTCAATATTATGTACCAAAGGTGTTGAGTAGTTGAGTAAATTTTAATTTATTAATTCATTTTTTATCAACTAATCATTGGGGTATATGATCAACTAATTGATTTTTTATCAACTAAATTATGATCTTAAATGTAGTATTAAGTGTGGTATGCAAGTGCATAAAATTATAAGATAAATAACATCGCCAACCAAAAAACTCCGCTCTATGCATGTAAAAATGAGAGGGCTCCCTTATATTCCTATAATCGTAATTTTTTGTCTTTTCAATTTTAACATTTTATACAATCATTTTATTTACTCATTGTAATGTTCTTGACTGCAAGGTGCCTCTGAGACCAAGGGTGGCCTGAAAGTAGTAAGGCAGTCAAGGGTTGCTGTATGATCTTGTGGTTCTCTAGATATCCAGTTGGGATAATTATGGTTTCCCTAATCAGTGTGTGAGATTGTGAAATTAGGGATGGAAAGAACGTACCTTAGCCTCCAGCAACATTGAGCTACTTATAGGGGGAGTGGCGCTGTACCCTATGGGCCTGTTTGGCCCAGTAGGGCTGACGTGACTCTTTAGAGGATAGGAAGGATGAGTCATTCATCCTTATCATGTACTAGAGAACTTACGTCTATCCCTTGTCTCCTTAGCGTAGTCTGGTTCCGATGCTCGGGTCATCAGCATAAGAGGCCCTTCTCGACCTGAGACTGGTAGGTGAAGAGTCCATTGTATGCTCGACACGTGGTAGCTGAGGTCTCTTGGTGTCACTGTGCGGTCAACAAGGCTTCCTAAAGGTCGGTTCGAGGTTCGGTCCACTACACAAGCCCCCAGCTCGGTAAGACTGTTCGAGTCTTAAGCCGAGGTACGTGTTCTTTTATGATGGGGTGAGCCGACCGTCAGGGTGCCGACCTTACAGCTAGTCAAATGTGGTTGGTGGGGGAGCTGACCTTTCGTCTGCTCTGATTGACGTTTGTGCTTCTCGATGTGAACACATGTCCCATTTCTCTGTCTTGCCATTATCACATTTGTTGTTGTATCGTTTTTCGAAATGTGCCAGTCTGTGCCTTACTATCACGTTTCCTTTAATGGTTCAAGGTGCTTGGGCCTGGCGATTTTAGCAGGCCCATTAACTTCAAACGTGGGAGGAAACTGTTCCCAGGGAGTCCTTTTTAAGCTCCCCCACACTTTTTCTTCTTTTTCTTTCTGCTTTCCTGCGATTCTCTTCTCTTACGTCTTCGAAAAGCTCTCCCTGCTCCCTCTTTTTCAGTTTCTCAATTGTCTGCTTTGTGTAGTGGACCGAACTACGGACCAACCTTTAGGAAGTCTTGCTGACCGCACAATGACACCAAGAGACCTCGGCTACCACGTGTCAAGCATACAATGGACTCCTCACCTATCAGTCTCGGGCCGAGAAGGGCCTCCTATGCTTAGGACCTGAGCATCCGACCCAGACTATGTTGAGGAGACAAGGGATAGACTTGAGATCTCCAGTACAAGATAAGAATGAATGACTCATCCTTCCTATCCTCTAAAGAGTCACGTCAGCCCTATTAGGCCAAATGCAACACCCTCAAAATAATTTTCGAGTAATTAAATAAATAGAATTGATGATTACTCAAAAATAGTATGGACTTGTTAAATGAATAGAATTAAAGGAAATAATTTTTTTCCTTTCAAATTCTAAAGAGTCGGGTGCGCATACACAAACATTGGACCTTGGAGATAAAGTATATATTTGTTTAACATTGAACTCGGTATTGAAACATTAATTTGATAAACTTATACTCATAGAAACAAAGATTGAGATAGCATCCTCTTGACATTAAAATTAGTTTGATTTCTTAATTAAAATTAGTAATACTGCTATCTCTGGTCATTTCAGAACTTTAGGTAATATCTTTTCGTAAATAGTGTAACCAAATTCTTTTTAAAGTATTATCAGAGTAAGCGGAAAATCATTGGACTATGTAACACCTTGCCTTTTAAAGTAATATGGTTAATTTAGGAAAATAGTGAGTTTATAAAAATTTTGACAGGATTTACTTTAAAAATTGAATCTTTCCCTTATAATTCAAATCACCTGTCAGATTCCAGATGCATTACAGTTAATGAACCAAATTTAAAAATTGACTTCCTAATGAAGTTCCAATATAATTATAAAGTCCTTGTACATGTTTACACAAATATAACTTAAAGAAAATATTATTTGAGTATCCTTTATAAAATATAATTAATTTACCATTTATGATTACAAAACTAAAGGTTGCATAAACTTGACCCTTGGGGTCATATATAACCATTACACTCCATCCTTTGGAGTGTAATGCTCCTCGGTGGTTGGATATCCAATTTATCACCATTGTGTACCTAAAAATGTCAACCAAGATGGTGAGACATTTAAACAGAAATTACAGAAAACACATAATAACAATAATAGAATATAAGTATATACACATCACACCAATATATGATTCCATATAAATAAAGTTTCCATATATTTTCCATATTATAATCCAAAATGCACAAATGCATATGATGCAATGCAACTCCATAATCCATAATAATCCATATACCATTTTCCATTGGTTTCCATTTATCCATATGCCCATAATTCCATATTTCCATATATCCTCACATCACCCTCCACACAAATTGGAAAAGATCAACTAGGAGTAAGTGTTCCCCAACCAATGCTTGCATAGTACAGTCCTTCGTACAATTTGGGTCGTTTTCCCAAATTGGCTCTAGCGGGAACCACCCTCAATTAGTCCAGATGTGTTTAAGTGACAGATAGAATTATCATAGCGTGACCAATCCACGACCACCGATGGCTCAGTACAGTCCTTCGTACTGGCACGGTCCTTTTAGTGGATCAAAGTCCTCTACGATAATTTCCCACGATTATGTATCGAGTCACTATATCACTCTCGTCCGTCGATTCTATGGAACCTATCATTCGGTCCATCGAATGTTCTCGTATGTTTTCCAATTCCTAACGTCCTTCCTCACTTCTTAATGCACGTGTTTCTACATATTTTACTTAAATTAAATATCCAAGGCTTTATAACATTATTTCCATTTAAGTATGTTTTTCCAACTTAGGATTATTATCGATAATAATCCCATAATTACCAATAAATTATATGATAAACCACAATCATGATAATAGCTTTCATTCATTCATATCATGTAAGTTCAATTATAAATTAAGCCATAATTCAGCATAATCAACAACCAATCAATTTCACATAAAACCCTATTTTCAGCTACCACACATAATACATACAAAGACAAACCAAACATATGTTACAGTTATATTTCTATGATTATTACTATATCCTTTCTCTAATTTAAGCCAAATGTCTCCCCCCTTACCTTCTAGAGAGAGAGAGGGAAAATTGGGGTTCTCTTGGAACCCACTTACAAAACTCCAAACCTTAGATCCTTAGCCTCCTATTCCATGCTCTCCAACATATTCTAAGACTCCTTGAACAATTAGAAGCTCCATGGTAGTGATTGCACAAACCTAGGTTTTGGTGGGTGAATTGGGATTTGAATGAAAGGGGGAGATATATGTGATTTATGTGAGGAAAAATAGCTAGAAGTTGATGGGGAACCGATTTGTGATGTTGATTTCATGTAAATTAGGGTGGTTTGGTCAATTGGAAACATTAGGGTTGAGGGAGGGAGAGAGCTCGTGGAAGGAGGGGAAGAAAACCATGAAAAATGAGTGGAGTCGATATCCACCTATGGATATCGATATCCAGCATCGATGTCCTATGTTGGATATAGATATCCAATGCTAAAAATGACAGCACCTTTTGCATTCAAATGGCCATAACTTCTTCGTTAACCGTTGGATCTTGCTCATATTTGAAGATAACCTTCCTAACATACTTATCTTCAAATCCAACGGTTGGTTTTGGGTTTTGAGCTCTAAATATTAAAATCCTAATTTTTCTCCCTATTTAGAAACTTTAACTATTTTCTGACTATTCTTGGTTCTAATATCTATCACTGGGTTTTTCCTACCACTCTTCACCTCTTAAGTCCACTAATCTCCTAATTAAACTTATGAATTAAATTAGGGATGTTACAGACTATGAGTAGTAGATAAAAACATAATATATACATTAGTAGTAAAAGGTACATAGTCCAGAGAGTGAAAGGTAACCAGGTCCATAGTAAAAGTCCATAAACATAAAAACTGAAAAGAAAGACCAACACTCTAGAGCTCTCTCAAAATATGTACAATATATAACAAATCAAAAATAAAGGGCTTCAGAGCTGATCCAGTAGTGGTAGTAACAGTAGTAGTCCAAGTCCCAGAGTAGTCATCATCCAAGCAGATAGTCCACAATAGCTGCAAAACGGGTCCCAGACCCTCACCATATATCCTCTGCACATACCTAAGGTTCATCATCCCTCCACTGACTCCCAGTAGAGTGCTCAACTGGCTCGTCTCCGTTCCCTGCCTCGACAGGGTCCTCCTCAATCTCATCCGACGGGGATGGTACCCTAGCACTAGGTACAGGGTCAGGTGATGGTGCAACCCAGACTGGACTCGTCGAATCCGATATAGGAGTATCCTCTCGGACAACTCGAGAGGAAAAAGGGTGAGAGCGGTGAACTGATCTAAAACGAAAGCTATAATAAGAACGAGCAGGTCGAGCTGGAGGTGGTCCATGATAGGTATAGAAAGGGGGTACGTGCATAGTATAGATAATGAGGATCCTGAATCTACGAGGACGTATACGGACCAGTGGATTAGGGTGGTAGAAGGTACCTCACCCTCATACACTGCTTTGTGGTCCTCATAAATCCATAATCCACTATGGAGAGGGCGGATCTCGATGCAGGCGAGATAAAGAGACATCACCTACAAAGGGCATGGAGATAAGCAGAACATACACACAATCGAAAGAGAATAAAGGGATATAAAATATATGTGTAAAACAGATATTAACCAGATATATCTTCAGGCACAAAATAAACCACATATAGATCAATGACAGATAATAATGCAAGTCATATGCCCAAACTCAATTCGTCAATCGATTCTCTTTTAATTAAGTATAAGTGGCATGATGCATGATATATATCTCTCAAATCCTGAAGCTTCACAGCTATATCATCTCTCGGACGTCCATCCTCAAACTCCGGTGTAAAATTCTTGTACTATGTACTCTTCGCCGTACAACAAAATACATTCCCCGAATGTATTACGAACAAACTTGGTAGTGATACACAACGATACTTCCACAATATATATCACTTTTCCAAAATGTAATAATTACATCATCAGTAATCTACCATTACTGGCCACATTTCCAACTTATAAATGTGTCATCAAGCGAGTTATTTATTTGGCACTCCTAGAGGCCCTCCTCACGTTACATAAACATGAAATTGATTCTACCATCCATTCACCATGTATGAATGCACGCAATTCAATTAAATTGATTGGTCTTTGATTATTCCACAATATTCAACTTTTTTCAATAAATAATCAAAGTAAATTCCAAAATTAATTCCCATAAAATCATAAAATATTACATCAGACATTTTTCTGACATATATTCAATCCATGAAATCAATTCGAGTTATAAATTAATGGTTCAGAATTTAAAATAGTTTTTTAAAAGTATTTTTAACACTGGTAATCGATTATCAGAAACTGGTAATCAATTACTACATGTATTTTGCAAACACTGTATCAAATACAAGCTGGTAATCGATTACTATATTGTGGTAATCGATTACTCATGACAGCAGAACACTGAAAATTGGGTTTTAACATACCATTTTCATTTCTAACCAATTTTAACTTAAATCAATCATTCACAGAGCGAAATCAACATATATTGAGCATGTTTAAACACTGAAAACACATTAATTCGCAGTTATTGAATCAATCCATTTGATTATGCATAAAACCGTAAAACTAACAACTCATGACATCAAAACTCAATATACTCATTTAAATCATGAAATCAGAGATCAAACACTTTACATGCATGAAATACAACTTGCTCAAATCACAGAGAGAGCATAAAATGGTCTCCAAACCAAAAATCTATTTCAACTAAGCCCTTAGAGCCTCTTGGTGGCTCTCTACATAAAATCACATGCTTTAAACTGTAAGTAGTGTATGAATAGCTTTCCCCTTACCTCACAGACGTGTTTGAACAGAAACTTGAGAAAGAAAAACATCAAAACTCCCAAACCTCTTTAGAGCAGCACATGTAGAACCATTTTCAACAGGGTCACAAAACTAGAGATTTTGATCATGAAAGCATGCATAATAATTGGGGAAAATGGTTAGGTTTAATTCTCTGCAACAAGTAATAGATAATGGAACAAGTCTGAAATCAGATGGCTACATAAGCTTACCACAATCAATGATCAAAGTGAGCTCCAAGACTTTGAATTTCAGTTTTGACAGGTTTTGAGCTTGGACTTTACAGGTTCGATTCTCTTAGCACACTCACTCTTAACTCACGATTTTGGTATCTTTGTAAAGCTCTAGATGTGAGCTTCACAACCGTGTATGATTTGTGTGTTATTGTTCAGAATCAAAAGAGAACGAGAAGGAGCAAACTATGAACACTAAAACAGAGCAATTTCATCAATTTGAGCAAAATGAAGCTCAAATTCGTTTCAACAAGGCTTAAATAGCCAAATCAAGGTTGCATGCATGTTGATACGCGTTTAGGGACCTGTTCTGGGTTGATTTCGTGGCATGGTTTGGTGATTTGTGGCTGATTACTCATCAAATGCACTGAAACTAGTTCTGCTGCACTATGGTAATTGATTACCACAACTGAATTTTTTTTAAAATTCATATTTAATTTAATTTCCCTTCAAAAAACTTTCTAATATTACTTTTAGGTCCTAAAACAAGGACTAATATGCAAAACTTGTATTTTCACCCAAAAACAAGCATAAATATATTTTTCACATATTTTCTTTTATCAAAACACACACATAACACACATAATTAATCAAAGATTAAAATAAAAGTAATTAATTATAAAACAACTTTATAATTAACTTTTATTAATCAGGGATTAAAAATTTGGAATGTTACACCACTCCCCCACTTAAAAGGAATTTCGCCCCCGAAATTCAACTTTATAAAAACAACTCAGGATAATCCTAACGCATCCTATCCTCACTCTTCCAAGTTGCCTCGATCACATCACCACTTTCCCAAACAACCTTTACCAAAGAAATTCCCTTTCCTCTGAGCTGCTTAATTCTTCGATCATTAATTCGAACAGGAACAACCTTAAAGGTTAGGTTCTCATGTACATCTAGATTATCAGGGTGAATTTCGAGAATAATGGTTGGGTCATGGACATACTTTCTCTACTGAGACACATGAAAAACATTGTGTAAATTTGCTAAAGATGGAGGTAAAGCTATCTGGTATGCTACAGAACCCACTCGTTTGAGGATTTGGTAAGGGCCAATAAATTTAGGAGATAATTTATGGGTTTTTAGAGCTCTACTGAGACCTTTGGTTGGAACTATCCTAATAAACATGTGCTCCCCTTCAGAAAACTCCAATGGTCTTCGCCTCTGATCAACATAAGTCTTTTGTCGTCTCTGAGCTGTCCTCATCTTCTCTTGGATCATCTTGATCTTCTCAGTTGTTTCTTTCACAACTTCCGGACCAATAAGAGAATTTTCCCCTACTTGAAACCAACATAGTGGGGCTTGACATTTCCTTCCATACAGAGCCTCAAATGGTGTCATTCCAATACTCGTACGATAACTATTGTTATAAGTAAACTCTACAAGTGACAACATTTGTTCACAACTTCCTTGCTCTTCCAGAACATAAGATCTTAAGATGTCTTCTAATGATTGAATAGTCCTCTCCGTTTGACCATTAGTCTGAGGATGATATGCAGAACTCAACTTCAACTTTGTCCCCAAAGCTTGATGTAGACTTTGCCAAAATCTTGACATAAACCTGGGGTCACGACCGGAAACTATACTTGATGGTACACCATGAGCCGAACCACTTCCTTAAGATACAACCGAGTGAGCTTCTGCAAAGGATAACACATATTCACCGAAATGAAATGCACCGACTTCGTCAAATGATCCACAATCACCCAGATTGCATCGTGGTTAGTAACTGTCCTTGGCAAACCGGATACAAAATCCATCGATATACTATCCCACTTCCACTGTGGAATGCCCAAGGGATGTAATCCTCGTCTAGGCTTCTGGTGTTCTACCTTAGCTCTCAGACAAACCAAACATGAAGCCACATACTTAGCCACATCCTTCATAAGACCAGACCACCAAAACAACTTCTTCAGGTCCTGTTACATCTTTGTCGATCCAGAGTGCATACTCATCTTGCTTTTGTGTGCTTCATCCAAAATCATCCTTCTAACTTCTGAATCATTCGGTATGCAAATCCTTGTTTTGAAACGAAGAATTTCATTCCTTCCCTCTTGAAATCCTGGTTCCTTTCCTTCCATCATTAACCTTCTTTTCTCCTTCAACTCGTCGTCTTCTTGCTGTAACTCCCGAATTCTTTTCAAGAACTCATTGGTGATTTAAAAATAATTTTATCGCAAACTTGATGCTTGTCGGCACTATAACATCCCAATTTAAAAATAATTTTATTACAAATAAAAGTTTGATGTACAAATTTTAAATCTCTATTTGGATGTACAACATGTAATCAAATTACCCTTTGTTAGAGTTCTTTTCCTTCTTCCTTCACCATCATGAAAATATGGTTCTTGCTCCCCCAAGTTCGACCTAAAATGTTAAACCACAAGGGAGTGAACATCTTTTCATAATAGAATAGAAATTAAGGAATGAAACTGAGTAAATAGAACACAATGATACATTTTCTCATTAAATTATAAATCTCTTTTATATACTCATACTTGGTATATTCATTAACACAATATATGGTATTGATATGGTTACTCCTTTAATTAAAACTATTTAACAATCACTCTTGAATATTTTCCTTATCAATTATGCATGACTAAAATTGTAGAGTATTATTCTAATTATTCTAGTCTTTTACATGAAATTTATCTCTTAAATATGTTTCTTCCATTAACTATAATTTTAAGGGATTCATTTAGTAATTATATATATATATAGATATATAGTTTCATCCATAAATTATCATATAAATCTCAATACTATCGCTTTTCATTTCAATTATTACTCTTTTATAGGTCTTTTAGTAAAGGTTTTTATTTCTAATATTCATTCAGGCATTTTATCGAACATCATGAATACACTACTTTCTAATTATCAAAATTATAGGTTTTTAATAATGTCCAGTCACATAAATATTTAATTCACCTACACAGGTAGGTGATAGAGCAGAATATGCTATCCTAAGGTTTATATATATAAACATTGGTAATTTAATCATTTCAAAAACCTAATTTCTATTCTAAAAGAAAAGAGGTCCTCCGTTACCTCAAGGAGATGAAAACCCAATTCCAAAGTACTTGATTATGCAAGTTAGCTTCTAAAACTCTTCTCTTTTGGGTTGGAATGATGGAAAGCTTGAAGAACATAGAGAAATTTTAGTGAAATAAGGGAGGAGGATTAAGATTGAGATGGTGTTTGAGGGAAGAACATGAAAACAAGGATTAGAATTGGTGGGGAGGTGTTTGTTGATGCTAATTTATGATGTTGGGGTTGGATTTGGGTGTGTCTTAGATTATTGGTGCATGGAATGAATTTTTGGTGCATGAAAAATGGGTTTTGGTGCGACCTAGGGGGGGTCTGGTGCGAGTTGGTGCTAAGCTGGTGTGTGGGGCAGGGAAACTGGTGCAAATTTCTGGTGCCCCGGTGCATTTATATGCGCCGCGCGCCTGGTGCACCTGGGCGCGCACCAGTTCGAGAAGCTTCTGGCGCGTTCTAGCCACTTCTGGCGTTGCGGAGGTTTGCATGCCTGAGCGCATGACGCACCACGCCTGGGCGCGGGTGCATCTGTGACAGCCGGAAATTGTGCACCGATGCGTCTGGGGGCACCGGTTCGTGCCTGGGCACACCGGCTCGCCCCGAAACGCCGATTTTTAGCATTTTTAGCCCGATTTAATAAATTTTAACCCTTCCTAACACTAAATCTAACCCATATAGAAACAAATTATATTCCCAGTCATAAAATTATATTTTTCCTAATGTTGTCCACACGAAAGATATATGATTTGTACATTGAAACTTCCGGTTTAACTTGATTACGATTTCCTCTCGGTTTTGGTAAATTTGTTTACTCCTTACACTACCTTATCATCTTTCTGGACTTTATTAAATAATCTCATTCAAATCCCTCAAGTTTTAACAGGTTTTACCCCCCTTAAACAAATTTCAATAACTTCTCCGGATCGAATGCTTGTTAATTCATTAATTTTTATTCTATGTTTAATCTCATTACTCTTTCTTACTTCCCAATCTTAGCTTTACTTGTTTTCTTCTCATCTTATTATTATCCTTCTTCGAGACTTGCTTAAGTAATAGGTTTTTATTCAAAGTTCCTGAAATCTAATTAATTTCACCAATTTATCGCAAACTATAAAGAATGTCTCCGGATTGGATGTTTGTTATTTTTGTTCAACTCTTATTCTTCATTTAGCTTCCTTTACCAACATTCATCCTACTCATAATACTTCAAATGTCCTCTTATGCTTATTACTTCTTCCTTCCCAACATACTTTATAACTCTTGGTCGTCTTAAGATAACAACACACATAATTTGTTTTCTATTTAAGATTACTTTACTTCACTATTTTTTGGAGATTAAACAAATACATAATTATCATTATTCATTGAATTTTGGAAAAGTTTAGGTCGTTACAATACTCCCCCACTTATAGGAATTTCGTCCTCGAAATTCGTCCGAAATTCGGTTTAGGAAACAAAGTGGGGTACGAACAGTTGTTTTGATCTAAAATCCTTTCGAAATTAATGAATCTCACTCATGGTTTAAGATAAACCCTTTGAATTTAATCCATTATTTGAAATTTGACAATTGTCACGTTGGATTTTTGAATTATGATTCGATTTTAATTTCCGTTTCATGGATTCTCTCCCCACTTAGGACTGTGTTACTCTTCCAATTTTCTTTCAATTTCCCTACTGTTAGATTTCATTTCTTATGGTTCTACCTAGAGAGTTCTTCCTTGTCAAAATATTACAACGAATACATAAAATTCAGCCAAGCATTTAAACACATTCCAACATGTGGTTCAAATCAAAACAACTTAGCGACTACTTAAGTTTATTATCAGCATATTAAAACATTTCATTTACTTCGTATTTTTATTTTCATAATTCATTGTTTAATATTTTTAGGATCTTTTACAAAATTTTATGCGAAAAAAATTCTCCAGAGTACTTCCTAAAATATAAACTTCTTCAAGTTTCTAAACATTTATTGGAACCTGTAAAAACACACACACACACATATATATACGTCATTCCTTGTTCCATTGTATTTTATTATGAACAAACTTTCACAGTTTACGTATTATTATGTATGCTTCTGGTTCATTCAAAACACGCATTAGTTTATTTAATCCTTTTTGATATGTTAAAATCATTCGTTGTATGGGAACATCATTGCAGTCTTATAACCATCAATATTTACATCTTCAATATAACATATAGTAAATTACCATTTGTTTTCCAAGAATTAAATCCTTCTCTTCACAAACCATCTCAAGTCTTCATTCTTTATACGTTGCTCAATCATAATTAATTATCTTTACATTGTTTGAAATCATGCTCGTATTCACAAATTTAGATATAATTTTCGAGGTTTAAAGTAACATATCATCTTACCATTTCATTGAATTTCTTCATTTCCAATTTATCATCAATATCATTTTATTCCCTATTTATATTAATTCAGATTTTAAAAACTTCTATTTATTATTGGTTAGAACTTATTCACAAATTTGTTTCAATTGTATTCTGTAATTTTACTTCTACTGATATGCTTCCCCCGTCAACAAGTGTGTGCAGAGTGTCAACTTAGGGATGAGAGTACGTACCTGAAACCCTAGCTGTAGTGAGCTATTTATAGGGTTTGGAGGAGGCTGATATGGGCCGTCTGGGCCCTGTATCAGGGTTGAGCTGAACCAGGATTCTGTGAGATAATATCGGAGGTTTATGCTCTTAGAATCTGGATAGGATCAGCTGAAGATCTCATGTCTAGGCTGTTGCGAGAATCTAGGAGAGATTTGCGGAAGGGATAAGAAGCCTCGGTGGGTTTGAGCTTATCCACTAGCCGACGGTATGTCTCGGCCTATAGTCTCAAGCCTGATGGATTGAGGACCGATGATGAGGCTCGGTTCCATCAAGTCCGAGCCTGGTCCTTTGGAGATGCTCGGAGTCCATGAGTCCAAACGAGGGACGTTTATGCTAAGCGAACCGAGGGAAGTACCCTTAGAGGATCTTATTAACAAGGCTTAAATCCGTATCAGGTCGGCAGAACCTACAAGCCCCCCAGCTCGTAAGACTTTGAGAAGTCTGTGACGAGGTAACAAGTGTTTAGGGTTGACCTTTTCGGATGCCTCGTTCCAGGAGTGTGTAACAGCTGTAACCAGGTAACCTGTTCGAGGTGACGTTTTGGGTTCTCTAGGTACAGCGCGTGTCCTTGAGAGTTGTGCCACATCATTGCAATTTTTGAAATTTGAAAAAGCGCCTTCGTAATTGCCATGTTTCATCAATCGTGTGGTTGAGCGGTGTACTGGGCTTTTGATCCAACCAGGCCCATACGTGCATCGTGGGGGAAACCGAAAGGTTTTTGAGGGTTTCTTTGAATCCTTACTCCCCACTTCACTTTTCATTCATCACCTCAGACTCGCACCAGAAACTTCCCGATTCTCAAATCTACTCCCTCACTTCTTCTTCAAAACTCCCAGGAAACCGGAAACTCACTCCCCTCTCAAGCTTATTTCCGCTACTATCTTCACATCACTTCCAGTTTTCCAGAGATCCAGAATCAAAAACAGGTAATCTTTCTTCTTGTAACTCAAATACTTTATTTCTGATTCTGCTTTTTTCTATTTGTTGAATGGGTTTCGCATTTCTGGGTTTTGCAGGGATTTTTTTGGGGTTTTTTTGTCTTGGGTAGTGTAGTGTTTAAGATTTTGGATTTCTGAATCATGAGAGGTTGGAGGGAGTTGAGGAGAATTTATCACGAAGTTTGTAGGAGATTAGGGGAAGAGCCTTCTAGCGATAGTGATTCGGATTTTTCCGGGGATTTTGGGGATTCTGGGAGTAGTGATGATGGGGATTCTGGGAGTAGTGATGATGCAGTAGATCCTTCCCCTCCCCCCATCAACCAGGGATCCACCATGACAAAACCATTAGCTGTAGAACACCCCTCGGATCCCGCTGAAGTAAGCAAGTGGCTGTTGGCTTATAGGTTTGCTGAACGGAGGGCTCAGGTCAGGGTTAGTCCCGAGCACTGTATAGTGGAAGAAGAGCCTTTCGGAGATCCGAAGAAAGAGAGGGGGAGGGGGGAAAGTCCGAGGCTCGGCCTTAATTTTAGAATTAAAACATCTGCTATAAAAAATCCTAACGCCGAGCCTTTTACTTTTTCCCCAGATATGGTGGAGCGCAGGTGTGACACTAATCCTGAAGAATATCCCTTGCCGCCAAATCACGCGCAATATGATGAGGTTTTTGATCGGGAGGTTCTTGGAACAAGGCCCTCATTGCTGACGAATAACAGTTTGAACCACCTTCGACCTCTCCTAACTCCTCCCAGAGCAGATGGGTATGCGTCGGAATTTGAGTTAAGGCACGTAAACATCGACGACCGGATCTGCTTTGAGGTGCCGCAAAATCGACAATTATTCTATTTCTATGAAGAAATAATAACTAAAGTCGGAATCCGCATGCCGTTCTCGACTTTCAAAAACGAAGTACTCAACCATTTAGGCATAGCTCCGAGTCAACTACACCCGAGCGGATGGGCCTTTGTGCGAGCCTTTCAGCAGTTTTGCGATGTCGAAGGTTCAGTTGCCACCCTTCGAGCTTTCTTTTGGATATATGCCCCTCAGGTGAACAAGTTTGGTAACTCAAAAGGGCTTTGGGTGTCTCTGAAAGCTCGGAAGGACCACGCGCTCTTCGCAAAAGTCACCGACTCTTGGAAGTCTTTCAAGCCTCTCTTCTTTCGGTATGAGTACAATGGGGCTGGTGTATGCTGGTTCACGGAGCAGGTCGAAGAAGGAGGGGAAATTAAAGTTGTACCTCGCTTCCCTTTGGGTTGGTCGGCTGGTATCTACAACCGAGGGGCCTCCTTATACCAATTTGACTATAAGGTCGATTTGACCAGAGCCGAGAGACGGTTGTGTGACCGAGTCTGGGAATACCTCAAAGCGAATGGTCAAATCGATACCAAAAAAATATTGCTGAAGAGGACACGGGCCGACGTGAAGGCCGAGCTGGGTATATACGATTTTTTTTAATCTAAACTATATTGCCTTATTGCAGAAAAGATGGGAAAGAAAGCATCCAAAGCTAAGAAGAGTGCCGCTGCTTCTGCAAGGATGGCTCAACTGGCTGCCGTGACAGGAGGGTCGGGATCCTCGGCTAAAAGCCAAACTCCCGAGCCAACTTCAACAACTAGCCCTCTTGATGCTCCTCGCACCATTCCTTCCGAGGTACCTCGAGTCATCCAAAATGTTGAGCCAACCATTCCTGAATAAGTGCAACAAAGTACTCAGGGTACTCCTGAGCGTCCTTCCAAGAAACCTCGGATGGATAAAGGGAAAGGATTGGCTGGCGATTGGTTTCATCTGAGCAAGCCCAGCAAAGGAGTTCAAATTACTGAGGGTACGGAAGAGGCCGTAGCCAAAACTGTATGGAGTAGGCACAATAAGTTGGATTCGTTCGCCGCCACTCTCTTCCCCCCTGAAGATGCCGAAGTGATGAATGCCTGGGGTCCGGGCACTTGGGAAAATAACTGCATGGCCTTGGTGAGGAGCTTCCTACGAGGTGCAAGCATTCTCAATTACCTCGGTCAACGTGGTGATGATGTCTATGCTGGAGTGGCCCCCGAGGAGAAGAAGAAACGAGCTGAGGCTGACGATCGGGAAGATTACTTGCAGCTTCAAGTGGAAAGCTTTGAGAAGAAGCTCCAGGTTCTGGTAGCCGAGAATGAAAGACTGCAGAAGGGGATGCAGGAATCTGAAGGCGCCAAAACTCAAGCTGAAGCTGCCAAGGAGATAGCCGAAAAGACTCTTCAAGAGGCCGAGGGAAGGATGAAGCGGTTGGAGGAAATCTTGAAAAAGGCTGAAGAGAGGGCTCAAAAAGCCGAGCAGGTTGCTGCTGTGGCTCAGGAGCAACTTGAATACGCTAAGGACGAGGCTACTGGGCTCCGAGCCTCAATGGACAAAATGAGAGCGAAAGCTCTTAAGCATAAGAAAGCGGCCCAGGAGAATCTGTACAATTGGAGTCACGCAGTTGAAGATTCCTTCCTTAACACAACCGAGTAGCTTCGCATTCTGAATCCCAACCTCGTGACAAGGGGCGCCGACCCCCTCTTTGCTACCAAGAACGGTCAAATTGTTGGTTCTAATGGGGTTCCTATTGACATGAGCAGTAATGATCTTCCTGACCATTTTGCTGAAGAATCCGAGGAAGATGAGGCCGACGGCGCCGAGGGTGAAGTGGAAGAAGAGAAATTCGATCCTGACAGCATTGTACTATCTGACATTGAGTAGTTCTTTTTTCTTTTGCTTTCCTTTTTGTAATTGCCCCAGTAAATGGGCTTAAACTTGTATTGTTGTGTTTTGTTTGGAATATTTTATAATATTCGTAATCGTGTTATGCTTCTTTTTACACTCTTTGTTAAGAATTCAAGTGTTAAGACCTCGGAACTCCAGCACTTTAGCCGAGGTGGGTTCCTCTATCCGCGATGTAAAATGATTTTATGAAATCATGATTGAATCGGGAATCTTATTAAAAGTACTTAACGAGTTATAAGCTCTTGCTATAGCTGTTCATAATCGTTCGCGTCATAATCGGTTACGAGGAAAAGTACGTGATACAATGAATTCAATAACGAGAACTTTTTATTTATTTGAAGCAAATTACAATGGGCTCGGAGTTTCACTGAGCGTACACCATTATTAAAAGAAACAATTCAAAAAGCAAATGTAATTTAACAATTAAAACTATCGAAAACGAAATTGAAACAATGAAAAACTAACTGTAATAAGCTCGAAGTTTCGCCACGTTCCATGTGTTGTTGATGAGGGCACCCGAGAGAGTTTCGAGCTTGTAGGCTCCTGTTCCAGTCTTGGAGGCAACTCGGTATGGTCCTTCCCAGCTTTGGGCCAGTTTTCCGTCCTTTGCATTTTTGAGACCAATATCAGCTCTCCTCAAGACAAGGTCGCCTACCTCGAACTCTCTGGATACGACCGAGCGATTATACCCTTTTGCTTGCATAATCTTAGCATGCTTTTCTCGTTCGGCCGCTAAATCCCTGACTTCTTCCGATAAAACAAGATCCTCACACAATAAAGTGTTGTTGAGGGGATTCGGTTGTTGCATAGCTCGGAATGAAGGGATGATCCTCTCAATGGGGATGACTGCGTTGCAACCATAAGTGAGCCGATATGGTGTCTCTCCTGTTGAAGTTTGTATGGTGGTTCGATACGACCAAAGCACTTCGTGCAAGTTTTCCAACCAATTCCCTTTCGCTCCTTCAAGTCTTTTCTTGATCCCCTGGATGATAGATCGGTTTACAGATTCTACTTGGCCATTAGTCTGAGGGTGTTCGACCGAGGAAAAGTAATGTTTTATGTTCAAAGCATTGACTAAGTCTTGGAACGCCTTTGCCGCGAATTGGGTTCCGTTGTCAGTCACCAGCACTTGTGGCACTCCAAACCGAGCCACAACTTGCCTTTCGAAGAACTTCTGCACCTTGGCCGAGGATATGGTCGCAAGAGGCTCGGCTTCCACCCACTTGGTAAAATAATCAATGGCCACTATCACCCACTTTAGCTGTCCTGGAGCGGTGGGGAACTGTCCAATCAGATCCATTCCCCATTGATAGAAGGGATAGGGAGAAGAAAGTGAATGGAGTTCCTCAGCCGATTTCTGATACACATCACTGTGAAATTGACACTTGTCACACCTCTTCACATGGTTGATCGCATCCTGTTGAAGAGTCGGCCAGTAGTATCATGCCCTTAGCATCTAGGTCATCTTATAATTTCAACCATGTGTATACTAAAGATTTCAACAATAACTCATTCAACTTGTTATTACCATAACATTATTTTATTCCTTTGGTTTTACTCAGACCTTCTTAAAAATTTAAATTACCCATAATATATCTCAGTTTCCTTATACAATAAACATTTATCGAACCTGGTATCCTTTTAATATATACTTAAATTCAATATAAACATCCATCTCAAAATCAAACAAATTTGATCATTTCGAAATTTCATCATTATGTAATATACATTTCATAGCAAATGACTTATATATTTATCCATTTCATTATAATTCACCTCGGCCTCATTGAATAAAGGTTAAAGTCCACTTTATGTTAATTTAATACACCATTCATTATACCTCAACTTAACACTCTCTCCTAGTTTCCCTCAATTTCTACTTCATAATCATACAATTTATTTCATTAATTATTCAATCTCTCTATTTTCATTATATATTTCCGGTAAATATTTATTCGGATTATTTGTATTAGTTAAGCCTTTTCGTTGGATTCATACTCATATGACTTGATCTTTTGGACACAATTCTCATATACATTTTCGTCACCCTTAATCTTTACTTTATCTTGCTTTTTCATCATTTCTCTAATTTCCTTCATACCTTAATGTGTATCAATTATAAAACGGTATGGGGGGTCAAAAAGGATTAGCACCACTTATTATCAACAAATCATTTTCCTTCTTCATCAAAATTTAGACTTCCAAATTTTCGACAACTTTTACCACCCAATGAATGCAAACATCAGGGTGATCAGTGCCAATTCCACATTCCATTGGTGGTAACACTTCTCGTTATTCAATTCACTTCTTCACATAAACATTTCCTTTTTCACATTCTGTTGGTTCAATACTAAGGGTTCTCTGTCTCTTTCTGAATTTCACCAATTTTTTTCCACTCACTCCCTCATTCATTCTTTTCCAATCACACTCTTGATTTTCAATATTTTCTCTTTTCTTATTTACCTCTCTTTTGTCTCTCTTCTCTATTCTCTTTTCTTTCTTTCTTTCTTTTCTCTCTCTTTTACCTCTCTTTCACTCGTTCTCATTCATTCACTCTCATTCTTTGTATTGTTGTATGGGACATTCATCATTCATTGCATTCCATTCAATTTCCTCACTTCACCCTCCACTCCAGGGAAAGACCAACCGGGAGTAAGTGTCCCTCCACCAATGCTTGCATAGTACTAGTCGCTCTTTTCCGGTCCAATAAACCTTGGGTTGAAGGCCCAAGTTGGCTATAGCAAGAAACCACCCTCAACCGGTCCTGAAATGACTCTGTGACAGATAGAGTTATCGTGGTTAACGCGAAACCAATCCCCCGACATGGGTGGCCAGTCCATGCCCTCCTAGGAGATCAAAGTTCCACCCATCGAAAATTTCCGCGGTTGTTTCATTAGAACAACCTAGTCACATATCATTCACATGCCTCCGCGTATATCTTTCCCAACTTCCTCACCGTCCACCTTATAACTTCAAGATATTCGCTTCTATGTAAGGCAGTTTACATTCTCAATTTGGTTCAAAATTCAACTTGTAACTTTTCCAAATTGAATGACTCAATTGATTTAGAATCCCGCTTTTCATTGTTTTCATAATTCAAATATTAATTACCGGGCCTCTAAATCAATAGAGAACACACCAGTCGGCAACATCCGAGGTGTCCCCCCGATCATGCCAAAACAATCTCATCTCATTTCTCTCTTTCATAGCTCTAATATATCTCATTAGTCTCTTTCTTTCTTGGTGGCAAAAAAACTTTTCTTCCCCTCTTTTAATGGTATCTTCAATTCTTTCTTTTTGAACCCTTAGCATTAACCAACATATTTTTCATTTCCTTATGGTGCTATATCCATTTTGACTCTCTTATACTCAACAATTTATCATTTCACTTTGCAACATATAATTATATATCTCACTCCCTGTGTGTATGAAGAGCTCAGAACTGGAGTTTCATAACGGATTTGGGACCACTTCCCCAGGCCGAAAGGAAAGAACTGCTCTGATACCATATTGTAAAATCCATATTTAAAAATAATTTTATTACAAATAAAAGTTTGATGTACAAATTTTAAATCTCAATTTGGATGTACAACATGGAATCAAATTATCCTTTGTTAGAGTTCTTTTCCTTCGTCCTTCACCATCATGCAAATCCGGTTCTTGCTCCCCCAAGCTCGACCTAAAATGTTAAACAACAAGGGAGTTAACATCTTTTCATAATAGAATATAAATTAAGGAATGAAACCGAGTAAATAGAACACAATGATACATTTTCTCATTAAATTATAAATCTCTTTTATATACTCATACTTGGTATATTCATTAACACAATGTATGGTATTGATATGGTTACTCCTTTAATTAAAACTATTTAACAATCACTCTTGAATATTTTCCTTATCAATTATGCATGACTAAAATTGTAGAGTATTATTCTAATTATTCTAGTCTTTTACATGAAATTTATCTCTTAAATATGTTTCTTCCATTAACTATAATTTTAAGGGATTCATTTAGTAATTATATATATATATATATATACATATATAGTTTCATCCATAAATTATCATATAAATCTCAATACTATCGCTTTTCATTTCAATTATTACTCTTTTATAGGTCTTTAAATAAAGGTTTTTATTTCTAATATTCATTCAGGCATTTTATCGAGAAGCTTCTGGCGCGTTCTAGCCACTTCTGGCGTTGCGGAGGTTAGCGCGCCTGAGCGTATGGCGCACCACGCCTGGGCGCGGGTGCATCTGTGACAGCCGGAAATTGTGCACCGGTTCATGCCTGGGCGCACTGGCTCGCCCCGAAATGCCAATTTTTAGCATTTTTAGCCCGATTTAATAAATTTTAACCCTTCCTAACACTAAATCTAGCCCATATAGAAACAAATTATATTCCCAATCATAAAATTATATTTTTCCTAATTTTTTTTGGTAGAAGTAGTATCTTCATTCCAACTTGCAAAAAATAAACCTCATACAAACCTCGGTTCAAATTCCCCACCTACTATGTAGGGTTGAAATTTAGAACACAAAGGTGAAAAAGAAAAGAAATTAAATTTCAGCTAAAATACGGTCAACTAAAACAACATTTGATCACCTTCTAAAATTAGGAAAAATTAAAGACAATCTAGAGGCTAATTCCTTCTTAATTAGAGCAAAGACTTGGTCAGGTCTTAATTTTCTTTGCGTGAAAAGCAGACGATTCCTTTCCATCCATATGTGATACACACAAGATGCCATGGCTGCATACACAAATTTCCTACGAGTTTTATCCCTGAAGCCAAAACGAAGCCATCTACACCAGTTGTCAAAATGAGTGCACCAGCTATCCAAGCCAATCCAACAGCATACGTACTCAAGAAGCACACGACTCCAACTACAATCAAACAAAAGGTGATCGCGAGAATCCATACCTGTATTACAAAGATCACACACCAGCTGCACATGCATAAATCTGGACATGGATTGCTTAGTTTTAAGCTTGTCCAGAATGACTAACCAAAGTATAAAGCAATGCTTAGGCATAGAGAAGGAATTCCACACCAGATTATGTAAAGGAAATTTTTGCTGAGGGCCAAGCAACAATTGATAACCCTCACTGACCTTGTATGTACTTGCTTGGTCACCACGCCACCAACCATTTAAGTAGCCATGCTTAATTTATCTCTAGCCTTTAAGACCTGCTTCCAATGCCAACTAGTTGAAGATGCAACATGACAATCCCAGAATTCTTCTTGCTTCATGTATATAGAACTAATCCATCTAACCCAAAGATGATCAGCCTTCATTGCTAAAGCCCAGACCTGTTTTCCAATAGCCGCTATATTCCAAAGATGAACATTTTGAAAGCCCAAACCTCCATGTTTCTTCTTCGTACAAAGCTTCTCCCAAGCTACAGCTGCTCGAGGCCTTCCCAATTGATTAACACCCCATAGGAAGTCTCTGCACTTCTTCTCAACCTCCTTTACAACACCTTTAGGAATGATAAAGACTGAAGCCCAGTGAGTATGTAAAGTCAGAAGCACCGAGTTAATCAAACAGATCCTCCCTTGATAAGATAAGTTCCTAGAGGACCAAGAGGCCAGCCGCTTAGTGATTCTATCAACCAGGCCATGACATGTTGCTAAACTCCATTTCCTAGCTGACAAAGGCAATCCAAGGTATTGGAAAGGAAAGCTACCTTTCTCAAAGCCAGTAATATTCTGGATCCGAATATGCTGCTCATCAGACACACCTGCCATATACAATTTAGATTTATGATAGCTCGCATGAAGGCCTGATCTTAAAGAAAATTCGTGAAAAGCATCAGTCAGGATCTTCACACTAGCTTCATTTCCCTTACAAAAGATCATCAAGTCGTCAGCGAATGCTAAACTAACAAGACCAGCCTCCTTACAATAAGGATGAAACCGAAATTGTCTGTTTAGAGCTGCAGCCTTGAGTTTTCTTGATAACATCTCCATAGCCAGGACAAAGATCAAAGGTGACATGGGGTCACCTTGCCTAATACCCCTTGAGCTTGAGAACCTGTCAATCTTTCTACCATTAAGGAGGATATTAAAAGACACAGTTGAAATGCACTCCATTATCCATCCAATAAACTTAACTGGAAATTTTAACTCATACAACATATTCCTGATGAAAGACCAATTCAGCATGTCATAGGCCTTTGAGATATCTATCTTCATCAGAACCCTGGGTGAAACATTCCTTCTTCCATACAAATGCAGCAATTCCTGACTAATTAAAATATTATGCACAATGCTCCTTCCAGAGACAAAAAGCAGCCTGATTTTCATCTATAAGTTCAGCCATAACCAACTGCAGTCTGTTGCATAATATTTTAGCAATGCATTTATACACAGTGTTGCAAATAGCAATTGGCCTATAATCACCACCACCATTAGGACAATCATTTTTAGGAATAAGGACGATATTAGTGCAATTAACTTCCTTCAACATTCTACCAGAATTGAAAAATTCAAGAATGGCAGCCACACAATCCGCACCAACAATTTGCCAAGCTTTGTTGAAAAAGCCAGCACCATAGCCATCAGGTCCAGGTGACTTATCACAGTGCATGGACATAAAGCTACGCTTGATTTCATCCTCAGACACAGGAGCAATTAAAACTAGCTGCTGAGCAACCGAAAGAATTTTACCTTGTCTAATTTCAGCATCAGTCAAGCACCAAGGGGAGTCAGGACCATTCAATAGGCTTTTATAGAATTTAAGGAAAATCTGTCCAATGGCAGCATGGTCACAGTGGAGAATCCCATGATCATCCCTGATGGATAAAATTCTATTCCTGTACTTCCTGAATTTGATTGCATCATGAAAAGCTCTAGTGTTTTGATCCCCATCCTTTAACCAAAACTCTTTAGCCTTCTGCCTTAGGAAACTAATAGCAGCATCAGAAATTTTCACATAATCCTGGTTAGCCTCCTTTTCCAACTTTTGTAAATGAGTATTGAGAGGATCCTCAGCCAAATTTGCTTGAGCTCTAAGTAAATTGACTCTGCAAACCTCTTCCTTTTTATCAATATCTCAAAAATTAGAGGCATTAAGGTCCTTCAAAGGACCCTGAAGGAATTTCAATTTTCTCATAAGCACAAACATGGCACTGCCCTAAATGGAAACATCCCAATTATCTGCTACAATCTTTAAAAAATTCTCATCATCTGCAAGCATGTTAAGGAACTTGAAACCCGATCGCATGATACGCTGACTTGTTCTCCAAGTCACAACAGCAGGAGAGTGGTCTGAAATCCCTTCATTCATGAAAATCGTTTCAGCCTCTGGCCAAACATCCAGCCATTTATCATTAATTAAAGCTCTGTCCAATTTAGAGATAATTCTTTCTAAACCAAGTTGCTTATTGGTCCAAGTGAAGAAGCATCCCTTGTAATTCATATCAATCAAACAGCAATTGGAAACACAGTCCCTGAAACTTTGCAATCTGTCGCAGTCAATAGCCTTCCCACCAAGCTTCTCACTAGGATTCAATACAATATTAAAGTCACCAATTACAAGCCAAGGTAACTGGTTGTTATTGATTGCATTCAGAGCCAGCCATAACTCATTCCTCTCAAAATCATCATTCGAGCCATAAATAAAAGTAACCATAAAGTCCATAGAACTAGGCTTGTGTGTTACCAAACAATGTACATGCTGAGATGAACTAGATAAAATCAAAACTTGATACATATCAGGCTTCCACAAAATCCAGATTCGACCAAGATCAGAATGATCTAAGTTGATGTGAGAATCCCAACCAGGTAGAACATTTCTTCTAACTAAATCATAAGAATTAGTCCTCAGTTTATTTTCTAAAACACCAATCAGACCTAAACTATAGTCACATACCAACCTTTTTAATTCTTTTTGCTTTCGGGGGTGGTTGATCCCTCGAATATTCCATGCTGCTAAATTATCCATTCTTGAGTGGAGGTTGTGAAACCTCACCCTTCTGAATTTCCTTTTGCTGAGCTTTCCTCCTAGTTCTAACCGGAGTCCAATCCTCCTCTTGAGTTGATTCAAGAATAGTCTCTGGAACTGAACTGCTTGAGCAAGTCTGATTAGCAGCATTTGCCTCAATTGTTCCAGATTTTGCAGGGACTATCATTTCAATACCACCAGACTTAACAATTTCAGCATTAGCTCCAGCAGCAACACTGGCTTCACCAACATTGGTTTGCTGCTCCTGCACCAATTCTTTAATGGCCTCATAGGCACAAGCCATATTCTCCATTGGGATAATGCCATTCTCCACATTTTCCTTCAGTTTCAACCTATTATCCAGATCCTCAATTTCTTCCCTGGTTGGTTTCCTCTTTTCAACCCAGCTTTTCTTAGTCTTCTTCCTGCAAGCCTTACTATCATGCCCATACATGGAACATGTTGCACAAAGGACTGGTTTCCACTCATAATCAACTTTCTGATTTACCACATTCCCCTTGTCATCCTCAAAGAACACCTCTTCAGGCAGCATAGCAGGGTTGACTTCAACCAAAACTCTTGCAAAATTGATTCTGTTCCTTTCTTTTATTACTTGATCCACCATGATAGGTGTGCCCACCAAACTTGAAATTTTACTAAGGGCAGTTGTTCCCCAAAATTTCACACTAAGATTAGGGAACTGAATCCACACAGGCACATTATCCTGCTGCCCTCTAGAAACAGCCCTACCAGTCCAAGGTGCTAAGATAATAGGCTTCTTATCAAAGTGATAAATGCCCACGTCTAAAACCTTGTTTCTTCCCTCCACTGTATTAAATCGCACCACTATAGTACCATCATTGTTCATGAGTATTTTATCTATTCCGTGCTGGCCCCATGCTTTCTTCAGAAACCCTTGGATCACAGGATAAGGGGGACGCGCACCAAGAACATAACATACCAAAGCTTGCTGCTAGTATTTTACTTCTTCTTCTACATCACTCTCATCAATCTTACATATTGAGAATCCCTCTTTCAAATCAGGTTGGACAAAGCTTAATTTTTCTCCTGCATTCCTAAGCTTTGTGATGTCGAAAGAATCCCACACCGAAGGCCTTTTATCATACTGGTTTTGCTGCACTAGATTTGGTTGCTGCACACCATTAGGGTTTATCATACTAGGTCCAGCCTCCTTCAAACCATTTGTTTCCATCGATTGATGTTGGACAGTGTTCGCATGTTCAACAGGCTGCTTTCCTTTTACCCTTTCACGTACCAATTCAAGACCATGCAACAATGATTCCAGTTGCTTGGGCGATAAGGAATCAATCATCTCCAAGTCTTCGGCATCAAGCTTTGTCAGATCAAAACCTACAGACAAATGATTCTTCTTAGCATTATTTGCAACAGATTTTGGATCAGAGGCAGGGGTTTTTGGCTGCCGCCCCCTCTTCTTGGCCATAACGGCCATGCACGGTGGCTAGGAAACCCTAGAAACACCAAGGAGAGAGAAGAGAGGAAAGTCAACCACGGTCAAACCCTCCACGATATGTATGAAATGTCCACACGAAAGATAGATGATTTGTACATTGAAACTTCCGGTTTAACTTGATTACGATTTCCTCTCGGTTTTGGTAAATTTGTTTTCTCCTTACACTACCTTATCATCTTTCTGGACTTGATTAAATAATCTCATTCAAATCCCTCAAGTTTTAACAGGTTTTAGCCCCCTTAAACAAATTTCAATAACTTCTCCGCATCGAATGCTTGTTAATTCATTAATTTTTATTCTATGTTTAATCTCATTACTCTTTCTTACTTCCCAATCTTAGCTTTACTTGTTTTCTTCTCATCTTATTATTATCCCTCTTCGAGACTTGCTTAAGTAATAGGTTTTTATTCAAAGTTCCTGAAATCTAATTAATTTCACCAATTTATCGCAAACTATAAAGAATGTCTCCGGATTGGATGTTTGTTATTTTTTTTCAACTCTTATTCTTCATTTAGCTTCCTTTACCAACATTCATCCTACTCATAATACTTCAGATGTCCTCTTATGCTTATTACTTCTTCCTTCCCAACATACTTTATAACTCTTGATCGCATTAAGATAACAACACACATAATTTGTTTTCTATTTAAGATTACTTTACTTCACTATTTTTCAGAGATTAAACAAATACAAAATTGTCATTATTCATTGAATTTTGGAAAAGTTTAGGTCGTTGCAATACTCCCCCACTTATAGGAATTTCGTCCTCGAAATTCGGCCGAAATTCGGTTTAGGAAACAAAGTGGGGTACGAACAGTTGTTTTGATCTAAAATCCTTTCGAAATTAAGGAATCTCACTCATGGTTTAAGATAAACCCTTTGAATTTAATCCATTATTTGAAATTTGACAATTGTCACGTTGGATTTTTGAATTATGATTCGATTTTAATTTCCGTTTCATGGATTCTCTCCCCCACTTAGGACTGTGTTACTCTTCCAATTTTCTTTCAATTTCCCTACTGTTAGATTTCATTTCTTATGGTTCTACCTAGAGAGTTCTTCCTTGTCAAAATATTACAAATAATACATAAAATTCAGCCAAGCATTTAAACACATTCCAACATATGGTGGCTAGGAACCCTTCATAGAAGGTGGCTTAGCATCATTAACTCTTAGGCATATTCAAGGACTTGAACCCTTCCTAGAAGGTGGCAAGGAAATTGAATATGGCCTCTAGGTTGTATTATATTTCGTTTTGTGGTAATGGAATTTTTTCTTACCAAAAAAACATATGGTTCAAATCAAAACAACTTAGCGACTACTTAAGTTTATTATCAACATATTAAAACATTTCATTTACTTCGTATTTTTATATTCATAATTCATTGTTTAATATTTTTAGGATCTTTTACAAAATTTTATGCGAAAAAAATTCTCCAGAGTTCTTTCTAAAATATAAACTTCTTCAAGTTTCTAAACATTTATTGGAACCTGTAAACACACACACACACACACACACACACACACACACACATATATATATATATATATATTTATATACGTCATTCCTTGTTCCATTGTATTTTATTATGAACATACTTTCACAGTTTACGTATTATTCTGTATGCTTTTGGTTCATTCAAAACACGCATTAGTTTATTTAATCCTTTTTGATATGTTAAAATCATTCGTTGTATGGGAACATCATTGTAGTCTTATAACCATCAATATTTACATCTTCAATTTAACATATAGTAAATTACCATTTGTTTTCCAAGAATTAAATCCTTCTCTTCACAAACCATCTCAAGTCTTCATTCTTTATATGTTGCTCAATCATAATTAATTATCTTTACATTGTTTGAAATCATGATCGTATTCACAACTTTAGATATAATTTTCGAGGTTTAAAGTAACATATCATCTTACCATTTCATTGAATTTCTTCATTTCCAATTTATCATCAATATCATTTTATTCCCTCTTTATATTAATTCAGATTTTAAAAACTTCTATTTATTATTGGTTAGAACTTATTCACAAAATTTGTTTCAATTGTATTATGTAATTTTACTTCTACTGATATGCTTCCCCCGTGATATAAACTTATCGATTCATCGTCATATTTTTCAACTAGATATCCATATTAAATTCATAATAGTATTTGTTTAACTCAAAGATAGTCACATATTAATTCCTTGAATCTCTATATTTAGCATCTAGGTCATCTTATAATTTCATCCATGTGTATACTAAAGATTTCAACAATAACTCATTCAACTTGTTATTACCATAACATTATTTTATTCCTTTGGTTTTAATCAGACCTTTTTAAAAATTTAAATTACCCATAATATATCTCAGTTTCCTTATACAGTAAACATTTATCGAACCTGGTATCCTTTTAATATATACTTAAATTCAATATAAACATCCATCTCAAAATCAAACAAATTTGATCATTTCGAAATTTCATCATTTTGTAATATACATTTCATAGCAAATGACTTATATATTTATGCATTTCATTATAATTCACCTCAGCCTCATTGAATAAAGGTTAAAGTCCAATTTATGTTAATTTAATACACCATTCATTATACCTCGACTTAACACTCTCTCCTAGTTTCCCTCAATTTCTACTTCATAATCATACAATTTATTTCATTAATTATTCAATCTCTCTATTTTCATTATATATTTCTGGTAAATATTTATTCAGATTATTTGTATTAGTTAAGCCTTTTCGTTGGATTCATACTCATTTGACTTGATCTTTTGGACACAATTCTCATATACATTTTCGTCACCCTTAATCTTTCCTTTATCTTGCTTTTTCATCATTTCTCTAATTTCCTTCATACCTTAATGTGTATCAATTATAAAAGGGTATGGGGTCAAAAAGGATTAGCACCACTTATTATCAACAAATCATTTTCCTTCTTCATCAAAATTTAGACTTTCAAATTTTCGACAACTTTTACCACCCAATGAATGCAAACATTGGGGTGATCAGTCCCAATTCCACATTCCATTGGTGGCAATAGTTCTCGTTATTCAATTCACTTCTTCACATAAACATTTCCATTTTCACATTCTGTTGGTTCAATACTATGGGTTCTCTGTCTCTTTCTGAATTTCACCAATTTTTTTTCCATTCACTCCCTCATTCATTCTTTTCCAATCACACTCTTGATTTTCAATATTTTCTCTTTTCTTATTTACCTCTCTTTTGTCTCTCTTCTCTCTTCTCTTTTCTTTCTTTCTTTCTTTTCTCTCTCTTTTACCTCTCTTTCACTCGTTCTCATTCATTCACTCTCATTCTTTGTATTGTTGTATGGGACATTCATCATTCATTGCATTCTATTCAATTTCCTCACTTCACCCTCCACTCCAGGGAAAGGCCAAGCGGGAGTAAGTGTCCCTCCACCACTGCTTGCACAGTACTGGCGCTCTTTTCCGGTCCAGTACAACATGGGTTGAAGGCCCAAGTTGGCTATAGCAGGAAACCACCCTCAACCGATCCTGAAATGACTCTGTGACTGATAGAGTTATCGTGGTTAACGCGAAACCAATCCCCCGACATGGGTGGCCAGTCCATGCCCTCCTAGGAGATTAAAGTTCCACCCATCGACAATTCCCGCGGTTTTTTCATTAGCACAACCTAGTCACATATCATTCACATGCCTCCGCGTATATCTTTCCCAACTTCCTCACCGTCCACCTTATAACTTCAAGATATTCGCTTCTATGTAAGGCAATTTACATTCTCAATTTGGTTCAAAATTCAACTTGTAACTTTTCCAAATTGAATGTCTCAATTGATTTAGAATCCCGCTTTTCATTGTTTTCATAATTCAAATATTAATTACCGGGCCTCTAAATCAATAGAGAACACACCAGTCGGCAACATCCGAGGTGTCCCCCCGACCATGCCAAAACAATCTCATCTCATTTCTCTCTTTCATAGCTCTAATATATCTCATTAGTCTCTTTCTTTCTTGGAGGCAAAAAAACTTTTCTTCCCCTCTTTTAATGGTATCTTCAATTCTTTCTTTTTGAACCCTTAGCATTAACCAACATATTTTTCATTTCCTTATGGTGCTATATCCATTTTGACTCTCTTATACTCAACAATTTATCATTTCACTTTGCAACATATAATTATATATCTCACTCCCTGTGTGTATGAAGAGCTCAGAACTGGAGTTTCATAACGGATTTGGGACCATTTCCCCAGGCCGAAAGGAAAGAACTGCTCTGATACCATATTGTAACATCCATATTTAAAAATAATTTTATTACAAATAAAAGTTTGATGTACAAATTTTAAATCTCAATTTGGATGTACAACATGGAATCAAATTATCCTTTGTTAGAGTTCTTTTCCTTCGTCCTTCACCATCATGCAAATCTGGTTCTTGCTCCCCCAAGCTCGACCTAAAATGTTAAACCACAAAGGAGTTAACATCTTTTCATAATAGAATAGAAATTAAGGAATGAAACCGAGTAAATAGAACACAATGATACATTTTCTCATTAAATTATAAATCTCTTTTATATACTCATACTTGGTATATTCATTAACACAATGTATGGTATTGATATGGTTACTCCTTTAATTAAAACTATTTAAAAATCACTCTTGAATATTTTCCTTATCAATTATGCATGACTAAAATTGTAGAGTATTATTCTAATTATTCTAGTCTTTTACATGAAATTTATCTCTTAAAAATGTTTCTTCCATTAACTATAATTTTAAGGGATTCATTTAGTAATTATATATATATATATATATATATAGATATATAGTTTCATCCATAAATTATCATATAAATCTCAATACTATCGCTTTTCATTTCAATTATTACTCTTTTATAGGTCTTTAAATAAAGGTTTTTATTTCTAATATTCATTCAGGCATTTTATCGAGAAGCTTCTGGCGCGTTCTAGCCACTTCTGGCGTTGCGGAGGTTAGCGCGCTTGAGCGTATGGCGCACCACGCCTGGGCGCGGGTGCATCTGTGACAGCTGGAATTTGTGCACCGGTGCGTCTGGGCGCACCGGTTCGTGCCTAGGAGCACCGGCTCGCCCCGAAACGCCGATTTTTAGCATTTTTAGCCCGATTTAATAAATTTTAACCCTTCCTAACACTAAATCTAACCCATATAGAAACAAATTATATTCCCAATCATAAAATTATATTTTTCCTAATGTTGTCCACACGAAAGATAGATGATTTGTACATTGAAACTTCCGGCTTAACTTGATTATGATTTCCTCTCGGTTTTGGTAAATTTGTTTTCTCCTTACACTACCTTATCATCTTTCTGGACTTGATTAAATAATCTCATTCAAATCCCTCAAGTTTTAACCGGTTTTAGCCCCCTTACACAAATTTCAATAACTTCTCTGGATCGAATGCTTGTTAATTCATTAATTTTTATTCTATGTTTAATCTCATTACTCTTTCTTACTTCCCAATCTTAGCTTTACTTGTTTTCTTCTCATCTTATTATTATCCCTCTTCGAGACTTGCTTAAGTAATAGGTTTTTTTTCAAAGTTCCTGAAATCTAATTAATTTCACCAATTTATCGCAAACTATAAAGAATGTCTCCGGATTGGATGTTTGTTATTTTTGTTCAACTCTTATTCTTCATTTAGCTTCCTTTACCAACACTCATCCCACTCATAATACTTCAGATGTCCTCTTATGCTTATTACTTCTTCCTTCCCAACATACTTTATAACTCTTGATCGTATTAAGATAACAACACACATAATTTGTTTTCTATTTAAGATTACTTTACTTCACTATTTTTCGGAGATTAAACAAATACATAATTATCATTTTTCATTGAATTTTGGAAAAGTTTAGGTTGTTACAGGCTCCACTTGCATCGTTAGACTCAAATCTCTAAACTTCTCAATCAGAGCAACTTCCTTGACCATCATCGATTTAACATGCATTGCTTCAAATTTAAAAAACAAAATTTACTAGTTAAACCCGTGCAATGTACGGGTAAAATTACTAGTTAAATTGGAACGGAGAGAATAGCACACTAGTCACTTTCTCTATTTTGGTAGGCAACCCGTGGCAAAGAAAAAATATTTATTAGAATTCCGTGCATCTTTTTTGGCGGGCACCAACCAGCTCAAAAGTCACCATAATAATACCCCATGCATGTTGATGGACCAGCATAGGCCAGGTTTGAGCTTAAATTCTCAGTTTTGAAGAAGTCAAAAACGTGCTCACATCAAGTACCATATATATAAAATATAGTATATAAAAATAAAGGAGATCGGCTTACGAAAAAAATAAATAAATAAAGGAGATCATACTTTTGCATTAAATATTACTCTCTCCTTATGATGTATACTTAATCAAATTGCATGTATATTTATGAAAAGTATGCTTAATCAAATTGAATATATATTTATGAAAATAGTTAGTTTTTTGAATTTTATGAAAGTATAGTATAATATTACAATTTTACCCTTTTAACTTTTTTTTGAAAAGTTCATATTTATTAATGAACAACAAAAAAATATAGATAGTCGAAGCATTTAATATGAAAAAAAGAGAAAAAACAATAAGATGTATAAAAAAATATATAAAGTAACCTATAATTAGGACCAAAAACATTTTCTAGAATGTGATTTATAATAAAGACAAGAAAGAGTATAAATTAAATACTTCTCTTACATTTTAAAATTCACTTTAGCAATTTAATTATTTTTTAGTTATATCAATAAATATACATGTACACACACATAAGTAAAAGAGTCTACAAGGGAGATAAATAAGAGGAAAATATTAATCAAACAAAATATAGAAACATTTTTTTAATAAAATCGTATACTTTCAAAATGTTTTAACAAGAAATATATATATATATATATATATATATATATATATATATATATATATATATGGTGATGCTATTTACACTCCCAAATGGTTATTATCACTCTTCACCAACCAATCATATTTTTAGTTTTTTATATTACAAATTTATGATTCATTAATGAGGAGTAGTGTTAATAGTCATTTGCAAGTGTTAATGATCATTAGATGTGACTAACAAACACGAATGAATTAATATTAATTATAAAAATCAAGATAAAAAGTAAGTCTTGTAAAAATATATATTAATTAGTTTGTCATGTTAAAGTAATTTCTCATATTGACACTATAATTTAAATTGATAGATAATTATTCGATAAATAAATTTGATATAAATTTGTTATTATTTAACGTAGTTTTCACATATTTAAATTTAATAAATTTGACATTAAAAAATTTAATGAACTTATTACATCATATAATTAAATGATAAATTAAATCAGTGTCATTTTTTTTGTCTGTACTATTTGGTCAGTACCACATGTGTTCCAAAGAGTACCTTTAATACCAAGGACCCTTAAATCAGTGTAAATGTACGGGGCTTTATACTTAGAATAGTGGTAATTATTGGGACCAATTCTGTATTTAAAATTGTCAAATGATAACAATTGTCATTTGTACATTGGTTAAGGAATTAAATGAAGTAAATAACTATTAAATATTATATTTTTTAGGTTTTTAAAACATGGAGTAACACATATTTATGATTAATTTTTTAAATTTAGAAACTTGAAGGAACTTATTAGTAAAATTATTTAAATTTAGTGTATATGTGAAGAAGGTTGATCAAATCAACATATAATAATATGCTATCCAGGGCATTTTCTTTGCAATTCTTTTTTTTTTTTTGTTTACATGGGAGGTCTGGGACTAGAACCCATGACCTGGGGAGGGGAAATCTTAAGTTTCCTTGCAGCCACCAACTGGACTGTCTTACGTGGACTCTTTGCAATTCTTCCACCCCCTCGGCGACCTAACTAAAATTATACTAACGTCAAAAAAAAAATATTCTATCGATATCACTCCATTTGTTTCATAAATATATGGTTTTGGTAGAATTTATGTCCATTAAAATAGTTAGTTAATTTAATTAATTGCATTGAAAATATGAACATTTGATATTTTTTTATCAAAATTACCCCAATAAATATTATTTAATTTCTAAAATGTGCTGAGTAAATATAAGTGTTTGTGGAAAAAAAATAATTAATTATCATTAAAAATTGATAAAAGATCTTATAAATAATAAGGACAAAATAAAAGTTTAATTTCAAAATAGATCTTATATTTAGAGACAAAAAGAATATAATAATTTATCGGTAATGCATTTGTGAAAAAGACAAGTGAGTGTAATCCACATTATCATGTATCAAGTCTTAAGGCTTGAAAGTTGGATGTCCCGGGTTCGATCCTCGGTATCAATCACCATTTAGTGAATTTAATTTTCCTTCCCCTATCTCATAAAAAAAATAAAGTTGTATTAAAAAATATAGTTTTTTATATATAACCGAAAAAAACAAAAATTGAAATTATGATATTTTTTTTTAATTTGCATGAAACTTAACAAATATCCTATGTATACACTTATTAACAAAATTCTAGTTTATACGTCATCAAACGGATACTATTATGGTAGTTCGCATATTTATTTGATGTGCTGATTCTGTTAACATTGATATAGGTGAATTAGACATTTTCTATGATAGGTCACTCTCATAATCTATTATTTCTCAAATTTCACTTGAAGAATTTAACCGGCCCCCTCCATAATTCAATGAGAATGGATAGATGGACCATGCATATTTGCAGAGAAACAATTGCTATGCTCCCCCTCAACCAAAAACATGCTAGAAGCATGTTTGGTGTTGAAGAAAAGCATGACATGATATGATAACATAGATATAATAAATTTGTTTATTTATCTACTTATCACGTCCCTTAGGGCAGTTTCTGTTTTCTAAGGAGTTGAGTTAGAAACATCATTTCTTTTGGCCGAGATCATAAAACTATATTGTGATTACAATTTGCTTCTTTCTTTGTTGCCATGAATTTGGCATCAGCAATAAATTCCCTATTTCAGCCACTATCTTGCCTAAGTATGGCAACAAGAATGCTTGTGAAGCCTTTATAGCTGCGGTTATTTCCACGCAAGGTTGTCCAATTTCGTTTGTATCATAGACTCCGGTGACTAATGTTTATAAATCTCAAGAATGATTGTGAAAATTTTGATAATTCCTTTGGTGAGAAAACGGTCCGAATTTTCGTTAAGTGAATATGCAGTACACGTTGGAATATATGGAGTATATGTGCTAAATTAAATTTACATATAAATACAAAAACAAAGAATCAAAGAATAAATAAAGAAATAACTTCGGCATAACAAGTAACAGTAATAAAAGAGGAAAATGAGGAGATAAAATATTTTAACAATTCTACAATTTTACATACCCATAAGATGGTGATGGGTGAAACAACATCAATTTTGGACATCTATCCCTTATACAAATGAGAAGACCCTCAATAATTGCTGAGAGACTGTTCATTTCCAGTGTGTCCTTGCTCCTATTTTGCACCATGTTTTTCTTTTTTATTTTTTACCTGTTTTACTTTGTAAAGATGTACTTTCTCAATGCCGTCTAATTTTGTCTTTCTTTTGCTTGCAGAGATATGCTTTCCCAGTACAATGCTATCTCCCCCGTAGACTAGCTTCCTATCTTCAAACTTTTCTTTCTTCCGTATCATTATTTTTACAACTATTCCTGTTGTTCCACTTTTCCCATATTAGTTGTATTTCTTAGCTACATCTCCTTACACCAAATTTTTTAAAGGGGTTTCTCATAGTAGTGGGTTCTTTGAAGACAAATTTCAGAAAAGGGAAGCAAAGTTTACTTCAAGACAACCTGCGTCAGTCATCATCTCCAAGTTGGAAGAAATTGCTAAGCAGCTGAATCTGAAAATAAATAAAAGAGCTAAGGTTTGTTGAAATTGGAAGACCTCAAGGAAGGTAAGAAGGGGATTTTATCGATTGATGCAGATATCTTTGAGGTTACTCCATCTTTCCATTCGGTGGAGGTGAAAAAATCCGATGGAGATACATTGGAATATCAGAAAATATTGAATGAGGAAATGAGTCCGGCTCCTCAGGATCAATTGTTTGGGTTTGGCAAGGTGACCAACAAGAGCAATCGCAACAGTCAGAGCAACAGCAACAGACACATGACTAGTAGAAAGAACAACCACAGTAATAATTGAATCTCACTTTCCGAGTTTTGGTCCAATGCTTAGTGTTTTCTGTGTGCATTTCATGGTATGCCCATTTTTCTATTCTGTCACCTCTTATATCTGTACAGTACTCCAGTTGGTTTTGTTGGAAGTGACGCGATTGTCCTCACTCTGTGCTTACGTCTTTTTAACTCCATTGTATTAAAGCTAGATAAGTTTTTTTATTTTGTACTCTCCGTGAAGTGCGTGTATGTTTTGGTTCATTCATGCCCAATTCAAACAAAATTGGATTTCAATCCATTTTTCCTCAATAAAGTTTTTCAAAATTTTGAGTTTTTGCTTAAAAATTGAATGCTTCACTGTATGCTTTTTATAGCTGGAGCATTGTGCTTCAAACAATTAAAAAAAAATTAAAAAGGGGTATTGTGATTATTAAGCATTAAATGAAATGATCTAACAAATTATATATTGCTTAAGCATTAATTTTCTCAATTGTATAAAATAACTATATTACTGTAAAATAAAATAAAACTTTTATTTATTGTAAAATAATATTTTCAACTTATGTCGTATAACTTATTATTTGAATAAAATAACTACATTATAAAGATGTAAGATCTAATGTATTAGGATTTTTGAGTTCAAACTATGAGGTTTGCACTATATTTTCTAATTTAAAAAAAAAGATTTGCTTAACCTCAACCCTTATGGCGGAGGATAGAAGCTAAAAATAGTAAAGTCTAGAAAAATAAAATTCATTATCACTTGAATTATCGAATGTTTAGGTTTTCTTGTAAAAATGTATTTTTTTAGCCTATTATCCTCAGCCTTGGATAAGAAAATCCTTAAAAAAAGTAAAAGTAATAAGATTGAATAAAGAAAAAATAAGTTAGAAAACTAACTACCAATTTAATATTTTGATGGGCTCTAACAATCCTGTCAATTTGCCATTTTTTTAATTTAGTAAATTTAATATTGTATATTAACACTTTCATAAATAAAATCATATCAATTCAAATCGGTTTTGATATCACATATCAATGCATAATTAATATCAGAGATTGCGTAACCTAAAAATGAATAAGTTTAATTGGAAAGTTGTTCTTTGAAAGAATAAAAAGATTTTGTATTTGGTTTTTCAACAAAAGATGTCCACTTTTGAATTCTTATTATGGGCCCTTGATGTTAAGAAAATCACACACATTATCATAAGTGTTATAGTATATTAAGTAATACTATTATTATTAAGTTCATTAGAATTTAGAATGTAAAATAACTTCATCAAATAATATTTAAATTTGATATGTTTCAAATAAATTTGGTTTAATTCCCGCACATTGTACGGGTACTGTACTAGTAAGAAAACAATGGCATTACTAGAAAAAAAAGTTTTAAAATCAGAGTTTTAAAATCAGTCGTTTAAAAGTTGATGTTAAAGAAAGCGCGATGGCATATTTGTAAATAAAATTCAACTTTTCATAGGAGTATTTTTTAACAATGGCAAGATGCATGTAGTGACTTGTTGAGAAGACCAATCAGTTAATGATTAGAAGGTATGTGTTGAACTAATAGTTCCTTGTTCACCACCAAATCCCACACAAAAGTGATAGTGAATAGCTAGTGTTTTGGAATCTTTTTAGAGAAACAATAATTAGAGTGATTAGGATGAGATTATGGGTTCGTAATAATACTTTATGAAATTATGGCTAAAATACAATAAAAATGAAAGAACATTGAGAATTTCCCGGAGGGTGCATTGGAGCGGTGAACAGACAAGAGCGGCCCTGGTTCCTTGGGAGGGGTGATGAACTGGATGAGGAAGGAACTTTGAAAGTGATGATGAGGACGCCCAGATCATGATGGGATGTGACTTACCTTTGGTGCATGTCTTGAGAGGTCTGGAAAGGTTGGCCAGGGGGCCTGGGCGTGCTACTCAAGAGCGTCCTCATCATCAACAAGCTAGTTCCTTCCAAATTCATTTATCCATGAAAACAGGGTCGCCTTCCCTTTCCAAGGCTTGATATGCCTTGGGGGAAGACTTCTCGTCTAAAAGCCTTCCAAGCCACGCCGCTCTGCGGAGTTCCCGAAGCGGGCTATCCTTGCCTAAGCATCACCCCTGCACGAAGGCGACCAGGATTAGTCCAAACATAATAACAGTAAAGATTATCTCTCTTTTGCTCTGATTGCTTAGCGCTGACAGGGGCGCCTTCGGTTGACTGATTGTGTAAGGCCCAGTATCTTAAATAAATAAATAAAATAAATATTTTTATTAAATAAAATATTAAATTTATGATTTTTAGTCAAAAGACTCAAGTCTTTTGGGGAAAGACTCGAGTATTGTAACTAGCTGTTAGGAAAATTTGAATTTTTGTTGAAATACTCAAGTATTTCTGGTAATACTCGAATAGTTCGTGCAGCTCTGTAAAAAAAATAAATAAATAAAAGTCGGTTTCAAACCAAATTGGAACCAACAGCTCGTTTCATCTAGTTCTAAGCCCAGAGCTGGACCTTACTTCATAGGAGAGTAATCTTAAGTTATAAATAAATGATTGGGGGAGGCTAGGAACTCATTCAATTCACTCCAACCCGAATTTCTGTCCAAAATTCTCTGTTTTCTGGTGCTCTCTTTTAGCCATCGATTCTCCCTCCTCACGCAACCAAATCCGGTGCAACCAAAACACAATTCGAGTTCTAATTCCAATCTTGAATTAGAACCAAGAACCACTCAAATTGATCTCCTGTAGAAAGAGTTACAAGCTCCCAAAGTTTCACACTCCAAGTTGAAAAATAGAGTGCAAAACAGCATCAACCACCTCTCTTCCTTGAATTGGTTTGGTAGACCCAGGAACCCTTTTGATTCCAAATCCGTTTCTTATCAAAGTTAGCATTTCCTAGTTTCTTAAGCTAACTCATTTCATTCTTTTTCATGCCTTATTTGTGGTATAATTGATCGCCAAAGTCAGCTAGTGCAAACTTTTGTGCACCAGTGCAGAATCACAAACTTTGATCTAGTCCCTTTCCTCTTCAACCAATCGTTTCTTTAGCTTTTCTAAGGTATGGGAGAAGTTACCTAATCGCTAGAATGGTAATCAATAAGCTAAATTCATAGGAACCAATTGTGGTTCATGGGCAATGTAACTTGAAATGAGAATCTGACTTGGAGGCCAGAAACTCGTGGTTTTTGTGTTCAAACAAGTTTAATTGGACCTAAGGAACGAAACTCACTAGATTGATTTACGAGCTTAAAATCAAGTAGAAATGAAATTCATATGTTAAAATGGACATTTTCTATGTTTTATGCAATTCTGTGATTTGATTATGTTTCCCATTAATTTGATGGTAATTGATATATTTAACATGTTTATTGTATGTGGAATAACTTCTGTTTTGTGCAGAATTGAAGTAAAGTTGTAAGAATCACGAAATGGTGCTTAAAATGCAGAAAATTGGTGCTGTTGTAGTAAAAAGACTCGAGTATTTAGAGAAAGACTCGAGTATTCTGGGAATTGAGGAACGACTCGAGTATTTCTTCAAGTACTCAAGTATTTTTGCATGAACTACTCGAGTAGTTCATGAACTACTCGAGTATTTTGAATAAAATTTCATAAGACTTTGATTTTCTTTAATTTCAGAATTTAACTCGTTTAATATCCTAATTTCTAAATTCTAAACACCACTAGGAGGATTTCACCCTGTGGCTTAATTTTAATCTCGTTCGGTTGATAACTATCCTGGAGGTGTCCTATTGGAATTTTATTCAGTGGTTTATAATTTTCCTACAGGAGTCCCAACGGAAGTGCGTACACCCATTTGGTCGATATTTTTCCTATAGATGTCCCAGTGATAGTTTTTATTCACTTGGTTGATATTTTCCTATGGGAGTCCCGAATGGGGTCGTTGCAATGACCATCAATAGGAGGCTATGCCCCGATGGACTATAAATGAAATAATTAAATACTATTTCTAAAATCATCACAAAGTGGCTAGGCCACTGATGGACTTTTCCTGAAACTGTTAAACGGAAATAATTAATCCCATCACAAAGTGGCTATGCCGCTGATGGCCTTTTTCTGAAAGCATCAGCACCAGCTAAAAAGAAAAGTTAAAGATGAGATTAACGGATTGAAAGATGGAATGATGGACTATGTCCTTGATGGAAATGATAATGAATCGATAATGACGATTGGTAATGAATTATGGTTGCATTCATGCATTGATTGCTCCAGCTTGTTGAGACTTTTTACGCTGTCTGTCGTACACACTGTCTATCGTGAAGGGTCGAGCGGAGGAAGCTCATGATGACCCACTTTCCTCCAAGCTGTGGTGCCCCGGGATATTATTGAGATCAGCATACATCATGCCGCTAATAATAAGATTAATTGTTTGAATAAAAAGGGTTTGACATATGTACATGCATTTGTAAATTGTTATTACTTGTGTCTGTGGTTTTTAGCCACTATTATTATCATTCGTTTTAACGTGATTAGCTATGACTTACTCCCTTATTGCCCTTGTAGGTAATGATGATCCTGTCTTCCAACGGGAAGGGTAGCACTGGCAAGGGATGTGGGATTCCCTTTCCAAATGATTGAGTTTTGAAAACCATGCTCTGGGTTACGAGTAGTGTCTTAAGTAGCTCAGAGTCTATTTAGTCTATTTCCCTAGAAATATATCAGTTTGAACTATTGTGTTATGTTCGGTTCCGTATCTTATGTTATATAAAAGTTTGCTTCCGCATTTGAAAAATTAAAGTTTTGAAAATCGTTTGCGAAAAATTATTCTCTATTTTATTTATAAGTAAATTAAAGGTTAGAAAGGTGGGATGTTATATTAGTGGTATCAGAGCAATGGTTCAAACTCTCGGCTTATGGAATATGGCCACACATGCTTTAAGCTGTGATAACTCTAGATTGAGTTATGGGTAGATTAGAGTCGAGTCACTAGGAAATACTATTAACATTTCTTAATATTAAATATAACTATTATTTTTGATAAATAGCACAAAGTAGCAATGGCATCAAGACACGCTTGCCATACCGACGAATCCCTAGACCGTAGCGCTGCTATTTTGGAGCACCTGACTGATAGACGCGACACCGGTCCATCTGAGTTCAAAGGGCTAGCCGACTATAGGAAGTGTGATCCTCTGAAATTCTATGGTAGAGCTAACCCTGAGGAGGCGCAAATCTGGATTCAAGAACTGGAGAAGATATTTCAGACCATTCCATGCAATAAGGAGCAGAAAGTCACTTATGCTGCTTATGTCCTTGTGGGTTGTAACACCTTAGATTATCTACCCATAATTACCCATTAATTAAATTAGTGAACTTAAAATTTCTTTTTTTATTTATAAAAATCTGCCATCAATCGGACGGAGTTTCCTTTGTTTGAAGAACTTTCCAAAAATTAGTTTAACCTGCAATCTGCTTAAGCAATATGTTATATTTCATTCAGAAGTCAGCAGGGCTCAAAACATAACTTGTGCATCAAGTGCAACCACAGTAGTCAAGTAGTCATCAGAGTGTTCAGCAGAAATATATACAATTTATCACATACTAAATTTTTCCCAAAATACCCCTTTACTAAGATGCTGTCCTGGGTCCCCCCAAAAGTAAATATTTACATTATTTACATATCAAAAATGGATCACATCATCATCAGGACAAACGGGCCCAGGACATTTCCATGCCCTAAAATACTATAATCTACTCTCCCTGTGAGGGAGAGTGCACCTGCTCGGCCGGGGGCTGTGTTAGCTCGATCTCAGAACCTGAAAATTGTTAAGGGAGTGAGCATTGGACATGAAATAGAAATGCAGTTTCCAAATAGACATAACAATCCACTAAGCCAAACACAATTACCAAATATTTCACATATCACATATTTTCAAGCATTCATCACACTCAATCATTCTCAAGTTATATATATCATTAATCACTTCTAATTCCCATTATTATTTCTTTTACATCACATTCCCATTTCCTTTCTCATTTATTCTTTTTCTCATTCACATAATTCCCTTTTCTCTTTCTTTCCTCATTTCTCATTTCTCTTTCTCTTTTAGCACCACTAGGATTTTATGCACTTGCTAGGCAATTCACCATCTACTAGGGACTTTACACCTGTCAGGACTTTACACCCATTATGCATCACCCGTTAGGACTATGCTTATTAATTTCCATTAATATTCATTTCTCTCAATTCCATTCCACATTTCATTATCTTTTTCAGGTGGTTATGCAGTGAATTGATCCATTGGCGCATCGACGCCTAACGGGAATTTGGACCTAATGGGCAATTAGCCTGACTTTAAAAGTTTTGGAAATAAATAAGGAACTTTAAAAGTTATTTTTACAAAATAAGTTTAATAAGTTATTTTATTAAATAAAATACATGAATCAGAGTTTTAAAATAAAACGGATAACTTTAAATTTTTACTTTTACAAAACAGGTTTTTACAAAATGTGGGGCACCCAATTACAATATAGGTCATTTATACCAAAATTAATTTCCTTTCTTTCGACTTGTTCCGCTGTGCACTCTGATCTTCAAGCTTCTTGAACATGTACCTAAAATGTTAACCACTAAGGGTGAGACCTTTTCACAACACAATGAATTAAAAGGACAATATAAAGTTCATAATAAAAACATGAGACTAATAACCAAATCGAAGGATGGAATAACAAAATATATCATATTCAATTTGCTACAAAATCCACTTTCACACTTGAGTTAAATTCCCATTCTATAACCAATAACCATTTCCATTCATTTCATTTATATTCATTTTCAATTCCATGACCCTTTAACAATTCAAACACCTCCCACTATCATAATTACTCTATTATAACACTTATCCTATTCATCATTGTAAACAATTAACACCTAGGTTGCATAACAAACTATCACAAACAACAAAAGTTCACCAATCAACAGAGAACAAATAAATCAGTCGACATACTCAGGTATGTCTCAGAGTGCAATAATATAAATCAACTCCCTAGGGTTCTTCACTTCCTACTTTATTAACATACAACAAAGGGAATTATCATAAACATTATTAATATTACTCTAAGCACTCCTATCGCAAATTTATCAATTATTATTTTGGCACCCATACTCTAATTTAACTATTAAACTCAAATCCTATTATAAACTCTAACTATCCCTAACTCAAAGTGTGGAAAGAGTCTCCCCTTACCTTCTGAAGAGAAGAGGAGAAGGTGAGGGTGTGAGTTTCACTCTACCAAGCCCTTGGGATTAAGCTCCTAAGTCTCTAATTCCTTGCTCCTTAACCAATTCCTAGCTTCCCTTGATGATTGCCCATCTCTATGTGAAGAATTTGGGGGAGTTAGGGTTTTGGGTGAGAATTGGGGATTTGAGAGAAAGAGATGAAATTGGTGTTTTTGTTGTTGGAGAATGATGGGGAATTGATGGGAGATGATTATAGGTTGAATGTTTGTTGTTATTTGGTGTTAATTTGATGATTGAGAAGGAATGGGTGAGAGAGAAGAAGAAGGGTTCGAATGGGAGAAGGAGAAAACAGTGAGAAACAACACATGAAAATCGTGTTTTAAGTCTGAGTTGACAGTGGTTAATCGATTAACCACTTTGGTTAATCGATTAACACCTGTTAGTTGCACAAGGTTAATCGATTAACACCTGAGTTAATCGAGTACTGCCTGAAGGTGCCACTTATTCTAATCGATTAAGCTAAGCCTTAATCAATTAGTGGCTGAATGTGGCTAAAAAATTAATCGATTAAGGGACCTCTTAATCGATTAATGGCCTAGGTTTTCCTTTCTTTCAAGCATTCTAAGAGTTCTAAGTCATTCCTAACACACCCTAACTTATCCTATCACAATTCCACTTTCTAAGCACCTTCTAAACACCTCTTAACACATACCAAACATCATAACCATAAATTAATAATAATAAACACACAAATCACAAACACGGAAAGACGAAACGAACTAACAACCTAATTCTAGACTGAACCTCCTCTAAAACACTTGATCTAACCCGACCGACTTAAGAAAAACCCTCTAACCACTTAACCCTAATACCAATCATGATCGAGGCATAACCAACAGGGTTGGATGAACTCAAATGCCTCGTCCACCTATTAGATTCCGGAACTCAGTCGAAACGTGAGTTCGAAGGAATCCTCCGAGCATAGACGCTAAGGTCTATCCTTATACTCAAGGCTCTATCCTAGGATCCTTAATCCACTCACTCTATCGAGGTCGAAACACTAAAAAGCACTTACAAGGACTCTGGAACACTTTGACCCCTTCGACTATAACCACCAACTCTAGAACATTTCCCTATCCAACCTAACGATGCAATCACATAACAAATACACAGATACACACAAGGAAACAATTACAATTACTTACACTTAGGAATGCACACAAGCACATATATACCTACTCCAACTCAACCTAAACATATATATATACATACATACACATATAAACACATGCAGATACCAACACACACATTCATATACACAAGAATATAAGTACAAATACTAATACCTACATGGAGATGTATTTATATAAATATACACATACACTAGGAAAATATTTACAGACACTTATACATATGTATATTTTAGCTCAACACAACTATATACATATACTTAGATACTCAGAAAATAGTTGTAAATCATTTTAAATACGTCACTTCGATATACGCAAAATATTCTTAAATATAATTATTAGGTTAATAAAAAAAACCAGGATGTTACATTCTACATATAAGGAAAATCTATGATTACAACTTAGCGGTGGTGACACACACTTTGAATACATTTAAAAGAGGATTTCTTAATACTCATCACCACCAAGAATACATTTTCTTGCAGTTACTTAAAACGTTCTTTTTACATTATAAAATAAACTTTAGTAAATAAAACAATTCTACATTACAGAATCCTAGAATGGTTGCAATTAAAATAGGATGAGACCAAAAAGGTCACAATCAATAATGTACTCTCTTTCAACGAGAGTACACTTTCTCGGCGTCGAAGCGATGAATGTCTTTCTCCAATGGGTACCTAAGATGTCCACAGTAAGGGTGAGTAATTTGAATATAAATCGACAGAAACACTTAAAATGACAATAATAAAACATAAGAAAGATGCATGCTTCAAACAATTCGAAACACTAATGCTATACATTTAATATAATACAATTTCTCTTTTCTTCTTCCTTTTAACCTTGGACACTTTACATAACCATACTCATCATCACATTTCTTCACTATTAACGATAATGCATAACAATAATCATAATGCAATAACACTTTAACACTTTTCACTTTCCCCTTTAACAATTGCTTACATTGTACTTCACATGCTCCCCGAAGGAGGATTCTTCTTACAATGTACACTTTATAACACTTTATTTACATTGTACTTCACATTCTCCCCGAAGGAGGGTTCTTCGTACAATGTAAACTTTATAAATTTTACCTCACATCCCCTCCACACTTTGAGAAAGACCGACTAGGAGTAAATGTCCTTCTACCTTTGCTTACATTGTACTTCACATTCTCCCCGTAGGAGGGTTCTTCATACAATGTAAGCCCCATTGTACTTCACGTATCGCGTACATCATACAGGGGAGGAACCACCCTCCATAGCTACGAAGTAGGGAAGTGACCGATACAATTACTATAATGTGCACAGGACCAATCACCAATTCAACCAGTACTTCTCATATCGCGTCCTTCGTACCTGTTTCTGCTGGGGTGATGAAAGTCCCCTATAGTAACTCTCGTGATTGTTTCATAAGCACAATCAAATCACTATCTACTCATGCCCACTAGTTCTATGAACCTTCACATTCTCCCCGTAGGAGGGTTCTTCAGTTCATAGAACCTGGATTCGATTATCTTTCCCAATTTCCTAAGGTCCACCTTACTCCATAAATGCACGTGTTTCTAGTTCGTTTTATAATGTTTACAATAATCAAGCCTTTATATATTTATACCAAATTGGTTGGGTTCTCTAAGTTAGAGTGTAAGGCCATAACAATATAACAATAAGTACTTATATATACAATAACATTAAATGAATTAATAACACTCAATCATTCCAATGGTTAACATTCAAGTAACAATATCATCGCTTCGATATTTAACATTCAATTATAACAATATTAAATTTCATTAACAATAACATTCATTCATCCTAATTAATATATTTTCAGGGCAATAATTGCAACAAGCATCAACATCATTATACATAATCCAAACATACAAATTAAACACACATATATCAAAGAATAACCTAGGGTTCATACACTAATTCCTAGCAAATATGACAAGTAACCAATAAGACATACATACACACACCCAACTATGTATTTATTACTATCATCAAATCCTTCCCCTAATTTATAACAAAGTACTCCCCTTACCTCTAGGAGAGAAGAGGAGAAATTGGGGTTTCCTTGGAACCCATGCACCAAGATCCAAACCTAGCTCCTTAGCCCCTTATTCCATGCCCTTAACCTCTTTCCAAGACTTCCTTGATGATTAAAAGACTCCATGAGATGGATTGGAGGAGTTAGGGTTTGGGGTTTGATTTGGGGTTTTTTGAGAAAGAGAGATGAAATAGAGATTTGGGAGAGGGAGATTGATAGAGAATTGATGGGTGAATGATTTGTGGTGTTAATTTGGTGTTCTTTGATGTTGATTCATGAAATTGAAAACCCTAGTGTGTATGGAGAAGAAGAGCTCGAGCAAGGAGAAGAAGAAACAATGAAAAACACAACTTAAAATTCGTGTTTTAAGTTTGAGAATCAGCGGTTAATCGATTAACAAAAGTGGTTAATCAATTAACACCCATTGTTTTAAAGGGATTAATCGATTGAAACGTGAATTAATCGATTAAGGCCTGAACGGTGTCCCTGATGCTGAGATTGTGCTCAAGATGCTGAGATTGTATTCGTGATACTGAGATTGTGTTCATGATGCCGATATTATGTTCGTGATGCTGAGATTGTGCTCGAGAATTCATAATTGATGATGATTGCTAAGTATCCGATGGATACAAGAGATTTATGAGATTTTCCTATGGGAACTGTTGATGTGCTGTGATGCCAAGTGGCTATTGGAAATGAAAGTAATTATGTGATTCTTTGGGGAACGGATTGAACGATTAGTGGTCGGGACTCGTTGAAGGGATGCACCAAGGATGAGCCGACCTTAGGATTAAAGCGTTAATTAAAACTCTAAAACACCTTAAAAGACATGGATAAATGCAGTGAGTCATGGGTGTGATATCAAAGTAGTGGAGAGGAAGATACCATGAGTATCAGGGATACTCAGGTGGAGACTGCATTAGGGAGGACAATGACGGTGAAACATCAAGAAGTCTAGAGTACTTTCTAGGCATAACAAACTCCACATGTGGTATACCAGACGTGGTAGGGACTGGGTCCAAAGCCGTGGTAAGTTCTGCAGCGCAACTAGAATTAGTACTGACGCCCCCTAGATTGCAAATCTTGAACAGTGAGAGGGACTGGAACGGGGCTCTTTGATTTTGCCACTATACCCGATTTTTCTACAATGTGCCTTGATTATATAAATTGATTTGAGACTGTACCCGATTTTCTACAGTTCTCCTGGCTTGGAGCCATTTGTTGAGACAGCTGTCAAGCCCGCGTGGTAAAGGTCCTGTACTCCTGTTTGCTTCCGACTAGGTTGGGTGGATGACCGAGGAGATGTAGACGTGAGTGCTAACTGAATTTCCTCAGTGATGGTTTCCCCACATCATTGAGTGAACCGAAATGATAAGACTTATAAGATTGAGATGTTCAAGAGAAAAGTACAGTAATGATATCAAGTATTGAGTAAGATTAATAAGACAAGTCTGAGAAATGAACCCTGGAATAATCGATAAGTCTCGAAAATTATGATGGAAGAAAGAATTGACAAGAAATGTGAAAGTTTTATGAGAAAGTTATTGAGAATGTTATTAAGAGAAGATTGAGCATAAATTTATGTTTATATGATGATGATGATGATGATGATCATGTTTTTGTGATGATTTATATGATGTTTATTTTTTTGTCTTAATATTTGCCTATCGTAATTCCACACAATCGATATTTATTGTTTTGGGTTGCTCACTCTCTCGTGTACTTCTGCTTTGTGTTGGAAAATTTGTATGTTCATTAGATGGAAACATCGCAAGATTTCAGCGCATTCGGGAGATAGGAGCATCTCCCTGGAAAGGAGATAATATATCCATGTCCGCTTATGTCATAGTCTACATAGAGATGGAACGGCAAAGGAAAGAGACTATGGCGAAACTTCTAGCTCGTGAGATGGAGGAGGAGGAATCACAAGACGATTCTGCGGATGAGACCCCTGAGGTGACAGATGACGACGATGCTGACCTATGGTCTGAGTCCGACATGGAGGAGTGTCCCAGTGACGAGGATTGGTACCTGGGCCCCGAGGATCTTCCGACAGACGAGGATGATTGAGAGGTTGATCTGTCGAGACTCAGAGTTAGATGACGAGTCTTATATATATGACTAGAGAATAGGTAATTCCCTCAGAGTGATGTATTCCATTGCAAGTTCTTAGTACCATAGTTCTATCATACTGTACCCCGGGTAAAGTTTTATTCAATACTGATGTTTTTAAAACAAGTAATTGGGCCTTGTATTTAGACGATGTTATTGTGGACAAGTTTCAAAGTGCGGTGTTTTGTGACATCTCGGTTTGGAACTTGAATCATGACATGAGATATGAGAATCAAAATTGTAACTACAAACTTAATTGATGAAAGGTTTTGGAACCTGGAGATTCTCATGTTCATGTTATGTTGTCTTGTGTTTTAAAAAAAAAAAAATTGGCCCAAATTTTCACTATATTTAATTTAAGTAATTGTGGTTTTCAAGTTGCCGAATCGAGGTGTTACACATGGGACTGATTTGTGTGGTGGTGGTTGGGGAAGCCACGATTTGAGTGGTTCACACGCTTTTATTTTTTTACTACTCTGACGATTTTCGCTCGGGCGAGCAGCTTTTCGCTAGAGCGAGTTTTACTCATTAATTCTAGGTTTTGAATGAACCGTTTTCGCTCGAGCCAGCAGCGATTCGCTGGAGCGAACCGGATTTTCGCTGGAGCGAACCTATTTTCTCTAGAGCGAAAACTACTCAGAGAATTAGGGTCTAATTTACACAGTTTCGCTTGAGCGAGCCCATTCTCGCTTGAGCGAGGACCTAAAAGTCTGCACTTATCATCTTCAAACTTCTACAACTTCTTTTCTATCCGTTGGATCTTGCTCAAACTTTGAGACAATTTTCCACATATATCCTACTTCATATGCAACGGTGGAATTCATGATTTGAGCTACGAAACTTGTATTTTAAATTTCCTAAAGCTCTATGAGTCTAATTCCAACTACCTTCTAATTATTGTTTTTAACTTAAACTCTTCACTTCCTTCACCCAAGGTTCATTCAAAACACTAATTACACTTGGAATTAAAAATTGGGATGTTACATGGGTCCCGCTGACAACTGGTGGAAGTATACCAAGCAAACCTTGGAGCATGAGAACAAACAAATCACTTGGGAGGTCTTTGTGGAGAAGTTCTTCCCTGAGGATGTGAGAAACAAGAAAGAAATTGAATTCCTGGAGCTAAAGAAAGGAGCCATGACCGTTGGGGAATACGCTGCTAAATTTGAAGAGTTAATGAAGTATTCTCCATATTTCATGCTTCGCCCTAATGAACATTCCAAGTGTGTTCGCTTCGAGAATGGTTTAAGGCCTAATATTAAACCATTCGTAAGTGGACAGTGCATCCGACACTTTGCAACTCTGGTGCAACGCTGCCGTGTCAACTAAAATGATCTCAAAGCAAAGGCAGTGTATGAACAGCAGCAAAGCAGCCAGCAGAATTACGGTCTTCACCGTAATCATGGACGCCACAACCAACAAGGCAACCGTGGCAAGGGTCCATATCACAACAAAGGGCAAGGAAACAACAAGGAGGGAGGGCCAACCAACTTGCCCAAATGTAACCAGTGTCAAAGGTATCATGGTGGTAGAACATGTTGGAGTGTAAACCCTCCGACTTGTTTTACTTGTGGCAAGAAAGGTCACATCAACCGAAACTACCCCGAGGGAAATGCTAACCAAGGAGGAGCTGCACCAAAGCCAATGGCACGAGCAAAGGTGTTCACCATGTCCGGAGCTGAGGCTGAGCAATCTGAGGGCTTAATCCAAGGTAATTGTCTCTTAAATAACAAGCCATGTAGAGTCCTTGTAGATTCTGGAGCCACCCACTCTTTTATTTCTTATGATTGTGTCAACCGGTTAAAATTAAAAGTCATCGATACAACTTATAATCTCACAGTGTCCACCCCAACCAACTTACCAGTGACCGCATCTAAGGCTTGTATGAATTGTAAGATAACAATCTTAGATAAAAACACTCTAGTCGACTTCATATGTCTACCTTTATCCCAATTAGATATAATTTTAGGGATGGATTGGCTAACCAGATACCAAGTAACCATAGATTGTCACCGTAAGTCCATCTTATTTCCTGAAATCAAGCCCCCCATGTCACCACCCGAAGGATACCTATGCCTGTTTTCTGTCTCAGTAGAGGAAACACCCAAAATAGAACCCAAGATCGAGAATATTCCCATAGTTTGTGAATATCCCGAGGTCTTTCTCGAGGAAGTGCCCAGTTTACCTCCTCCTCGCGAAATAGAGTTTAGTATTGACCTTATCCCTGGAACCGGTCCTATATCGATTGCTCCTTTTCAAATGGAACCATCGGAGTTGGCAGAATTGAAGAAACAGGTGGAAGATTTGTTGGAGAAAAAGTTTATCAAACCAAGTGTATCGCCATTGGGGTGTGCCGGTATTATATGTAAAGAAGAAGGATGGAAGTATACGCATGTGCATTGATTATCGGCAGTTGAACAAAGTAACTATCAAGAATAAGTACCCATTGCCCCGAATAGATGATCTGATGGATCAAGTCCATGGAGCTAAAGTGTTCTCTAAAATCGATCTAAGATCCGGTTATCATCAGATTCGAGTTAGAGAAGAGGATATTCCCAAAACGGCCTTCCGATCCCGTTATGGTCACTACGAATATGTGGTGATGCCATTTGGTCTAACAAATGCACCAACCGTGTTCATGGACTACATGAATCGGGTCTTTCGGCCATATTTGGATTCATTTGTGGTTGTATTAATAGATGACATCCTGATATACTCGAAAACCCTAGAGGAGCATGCCAAACATCTTCAAATGGTTCTTGAAACCTTGAGGGAGAAGAAGCTCTATGCAAAGTTGGCTAAGTGCGAGTTTTGGTTAAGAGAAGTGAAATTCCTTGGCCATGTCATTACAGAAGATGGAGTTGTTGTAGATCCTTCCAAGGTGGAAGCTGTACTCAAATGGGAAGCCCCAAGAACTGTCACTGAAGTGAGAAGTTTTCTTGGACTAGCAGGATACTATCGAAAATTTATTGAGAACTTTTCAAGGATTGCTTTGCCATTAACACGTTTAACAAGAAAAGAACAACCTTTTGCTTGGGATGAAAAGTGCAAAGCAAGCTTTCAAGAGTTAAAGGACAAATTGACATCTTCCCCGGTGTTAATTTTGCCCGATCCTCACAAAAGTTTCGATGTATACTGTGATGCTTCTAAGCAAGGACTCGGATGTGTGTTGATGCAAGAAGGAAAGGTGGTAGCTTATGCATCAAGAAAGTTGAAGATCCATGAAGAGAATTATCCAACTCATGATTTGGAATTGGCAGCCATAGTGTTTGCATTGAAGTTGTGGAAACACTATTTATATGGAACAACATACCAAGTATTCAGCGACCACAAAAGTCTCAGATATCTGTTCAATCAAAAGGAATTAAATATGCGACAGCGTAGATGGATGGAGTTTTTGAAGGACTATGACTTTGAACTTCACTACCATCCTGGAAAAGCCAATGTGGTAGCGGATGCTTTAAGTCGAAAGACGTTGCATATGAGTACTTTGATGATCAAAGAAGTGGAGCTGATTGAGAAGTTCCGAGACTTGAATCTGGCAATAGAAGTGAGACCATCCAGTATCAAGTTGGGAATGCTAAAGATAACCAATGAATTCTTAGAACAGATAAAGGAGATGCAGCGAGACAATGTGGAACTGCAAGAGAAAGTGAGGCTAAGTATGGAAGGAAAGGAACTAGATTTCCAAATTGGTTCAGATGGAGTCTTGAGATTTAAAGATCGAGTGTGCATCCCTGCAAATCAGGAGTTGCGAAGGATCATTTTGGACGAAGCCCACAAAAGCAAAATGAGTAATCATTCAGGAGCTACCAAGATGTACCAAGACATGAAGAAAATGTTTTGGTGGTCTGGACTGAAGAGGGATGTGGCGACTTATGTGACATCTTGCTTTGTTTGTCAAAAAGCAAAGATAGAACATATGAGGCCTGGAGGCGAACTTCAATCATTGAATATTCCATAATGGAAATGGGACAGTATTGCAATGGATTTCGTTTCCAGTTTTCCAAAGACCCAAGGTGAATATGAAGCTTTATGGGTAATAGTGGATTGATTGACAAAATCGGCTCACTTCATTCCAATCAATATGAGATATTCATTAGAAAAGCTCACACAACTTTATATCAAGGAGGTGGTACGATTGCATGGAATTCCATTAAGCATAATCTCTGATCATGACCCAAGGTTTTGTTCTCGGTTTTGGCAAAGTTTTCACCAAGCAATGGGAACTATGTTGAGGATGAGTTCAGCCTATCATCCCCAAACCGACGGTCAATATGAAAGGACAATCCAATCTCTGGAAGATTTGTTAAGGGATGTGCTTTGGAATATAGTGAGAATTGGAGTCAATTACTACCTTTGGTAGAATTCACATACAACAATAGCTTCCATGCAAGTATTGGGATGGCACCTTTCGAAGCACTATATGGATGGAAGTGTAGAACCCCACTATGTTGGTTCAAAGTGGGGGAGAATACGCTCATCGGCCCTGATGTCGTTCAAGAAACAACAGAAAAGATTAAGGTTATCCAAGAAAAAATGGAAGCTACCCAAAGTAGACAAAAGAATTATGCAGATCAGAGAAGAACTAAATTGGAATTTCAAGAAGGGGAGCATGTCTTTCTTCGAGTGGTACCGACAACTGGAGTTGGATGTGTGATGAGACCAAAGAAGCTATCACCCAAGTTCATCGGTCCATACCAAATCCTGAGGCGTATTGTCCTGTTGCGTACCAGATAGCCCTGCCGCCATTCCTATCCAACCTGCACAATGTGTTCCATGTGTCTCAGCTAAGGAAGTTCGTGCCTGACCCTGCTTCGATTATCCACATTGAACCCGACAAGATACCCTTGCGAGAAAATCTAACATTCGAAACCGGTCCCGTTCGAATAGAAGATAGAAAAATTAAGCAGTTGCGAGGAAAGGAAATTCCTTTAGTGAAAGTCGTGTGGGAGCGTGGTGGTGTTAGCGACATCACTTGGGAATTAGAAAGTCAGATGAAGGAAGAATATCCCTATATATTCAGGTAAGTAATTTCTAGATTGAATTTCGGGGACGAAATTCCTTTTTAAGTGGGGGAGGATGTAAGGCCCAGTATCTTAAATAAATAAAATAAATAAATAAAATAAAATATTTTATTAAATAAAATATTAATTTTTTTGATTTTTAGTCCAAAGACTCAAGTCTTTTGGGGAAAGACTCGAGTATCGTAACTAGCTATTAAGAAAATTTGAATTTTTGTTGAAATACTCGAGTATTTCTGGTAATACTCGAGTAGTTCGTGCAGCTCTACAAAAAAAAATTAAATAAAAGTCGGTTTCAAACCAAATTGGAACCAACAGCTCGTTTCATCTAGTTCTATGCCCAGAGCTGGACCTTACTTCATAGGAGGGTAATCTTAAGTTATAAATAAGTGATTGGGGGAGGCTAGGAGTTCATTCAATTCACTCCAACCCAAATTTCTGTCCAAAATACTCTGTTTTCTGGTGCTCTCTTTGAGCCTTCGATTCTCCCTCCTCACGCAACCAAATCCAGTGCAACCAAAACACAATTCGAGTTCTAATTCCAATCTTGGATTAGAACCAATAACCACTCAAATTGACCTCCTGTAGCAAGAGTGATCACTCTCTAGCAAGTATACTAGATCGGATAGTAATATAGTCGGTTAAGACCAGTTATCGTTCCCACAGGGACCAAGAATTATTTAACTTATTTCTACCTAAGAGTAATTAAGAGTAAAATCTATTAAATTTCATATTTAAATAAAATAATTAGAAGAGTATTTTGCTGCTGGAAAATAAATAAAAACTATGAATTAATGGATGAATGATGGTTAGGAACTAGTTTCATTAATTATTTCATTTATTTATCATGAATCAATGTTTTTCCCTAAATCATGAACGAATTCCTAAATTGGTAACTATTAGATCCCTCTTGTATAATTACCGTTTCTTATTCAATAAAATAATCCTTAATTCCTTAAGAGATTAAACTATTGAATAATCTTAATTAAGAACAGGGAATTAATCATGTTATATAATTACCCAATTGTATCCCTACTTGTTGAATAACTATATTGTTTGAATGCATGACCTATTCTAATTCCTAATCTCTCAATTGAAGAATTAGAGATCCAAAACAAGACATAAATTGGCCAGATTTATGAATTGAAAATAAAACACAATCAAACACATGATTTAGAAACGGAAAAACATTAATTCATATAAATAAACTACATAATCAAATCCACATGTTCCTAACACAAGAGGGTTTAGTTACACATCATATAGAAGAAGAACAAATAAGAATAGAAGTAATTCATTCCTAAATTACCACTAATCCTTTATCTGAATCTTCAGCCTTCAATGGATTCCTCCTCCGAATGCTCTCCAGAGAATGCAATCTCCCTCAATGATTTCTGATTTCTAATGATAACTGATTATGACTCTCTAATATCTTCTAAACTAATCTTAAAAATATAAATAAGTAGATAAAATCCTAATCTTATCAAAATCCTTCAAAACTGATCAGAAATTGGCCCAATTGGGCCTTCTCATGTCTGACACGCAACTTCGGCCCTGATTTTGATCCCAAAGATGGACGAATTTGAGCAAGGCTATTTCTGGCAAAGTTATAGATATTTTCCTTAGTTTAAAATGATACCAAGATCGCCTCATTTGGATAAGTGTAGCTTAAGTTAAGGCCAAAATACCGAACACTATCATTTTACCGCGGTGCGCGGGCCTGGGCGCGCGGGTCTGTGCGCCTGGGCGTGCGGGACCTGCTTCGACTCCGTTTTTCTTCGTTCTTGCGCCATTTTCAAGGTCTTTTCGTCCCCTTTCATGCTCCATAATTATTTTCATTTAAGCTCTGAAAGTACCTGAAACATACCCAAAACGACTCAAAACGTTCAAGGATTCTAAATTACCTAAACTAATTAAAAACTAAACAAAATCTACCTAAAATACTTAAGAAACAAACAAAACTAAGCAAAAGGGAGTCAAATTAAGCTCTAAAACATCATATGTTAGACCCAAATCACACCCCCAAACTTAGCATTTTGCATGTCCCAGGCAAAATTAAAATAAAAATTCTCAAACAAAAGACTACCATCCAAATCAAAATGTACAGCACCTAATTTAAGACTTCGACTCATCAACACAACCACATATTTATACAAGCTATTCACATATCAAAATTTGGTTAAAGAAACAAAACTAATCAGAACTCAGAACTAGTGAACACCCTCAACCTCTCAGTGTATATCTCTCATGTGTATCAAGGTTATTAACAATTCACTCAAGTTCATACAATAGTAAAGTGTTACTATATGCTTGACCATAGACCCAAATCTCCACAGAAATTATTGAATACATGCAAAAATCAAAAGGTCTTTATTTTGGTTGTAATGAGGCCATGGATAAAAGTGTCAGGTGGGATAAAAGAAAGAAGGGATAAAACAAAGGCTAACTCGCAAAAATATTTACAAAAGCAAGTTTCCCTCAAAAATCATGAATGAGCAATGAATACAATAAAGACTCACACTCACATCAGGAACATTTTATTTTTCCTTTCTTTTTCAATTTTTTTCCTTCTATTCTCTTCCTTTACATTTATTTTTTTCTTCTTTTTTTTTTCACTTGGAAGAGAAATAGAACTCATACACTTTTCACCAATTACTTTCACTTTTTTCTTTATGTATTCCTCTTAATTGCTCATTCAAAATTCCGAAGGTACTAACAAAGAATATTTCAATAAATGCATGGTACCAAAGAAAAATCATAAAGTCATTAGGCTCAAAATGGGCAATTAAGGGACAGTATTTATCAATTCAAATCATCTGAGGCCACAAAAACACATCCTAAGTGCCTTAATCATCTTAATGCATGCAATCAATTATCAATCTCAAAATGGTCACCGGTCAAGTTCTAGAACACAAAACTAAAGTGAACACACTCATGAAAGAATAGGGGTCTCAAATCAAAATATTTCAACAAATCATATACCCCATCAAATAGGCTCAAAATCTCACTAAGCTAAAGTCAGTTCACTAATCTCAAGTTCTGAAAAACTTTGTCAAAATAACCAAATTTCAAAAATATTTACAGCTCAACAAATAAGTAACATGAATCAATGAGTCTAATCCTAAACTAAGTATATACACCTATCATTAGAAAAATAATCCTAAGTATAGAATAATTACAAAACCTCTACCTAAGACACAAACCAATACCAAAAATGGGAGAAAAATTCAGATCTGGAAATTTTTTTATTTTGTCCACTCCCTCAAACTTAAAGGTTGGCTTGTCCTCAAGCAAACTAAACTAAAAATACCTATCTACAAAATAAAAAAAAAATACATGGAATAAATTTGGAATACTTGCTACTTGCATCTGAAAAATCAGCATAAAAATCCTAGAAAGCAATTAGATATTTTTGTTGCACAGGTACAGGGACTGGCTAATGGGGAAAAAGACACAAAATATATATATAAAAAAAATAACAATCCCCCATTTTCTGGGTAATTCCACCCATTGCGCCCCCAGGCGTGCTAAGCTGCGCGCCCAGGCGCGCCAGGTCTGTACCCGGAGCTTTTTTTTTTGCAGAAAATAAAAAAAAAATAACCTACACTAATTTCCTAAAAACTACTATTCACTAATAAATGTAGTTAGGAAACTTACCTTTGTAGCACAGCTTTTTCTATTGATGCATACGGAGGAACTCCCCCAAACTTATTTACCTGTGTCACATAAACAACTAAAAGTAGTGCTAGAAAGCACCTCGTTAGTAGTTACTTATAGGAAATTCCAACTCCTTATTCACTAACTAAAAAAAATAAACAAAACCTACACTACTACATATTTACAACGAATCCACCAGGATCCCAAATTCTATGGCTCAACTCCCATGTGATATAGGAATAACAAGTTACTCCCATGTCCCATGGGAATGAGCAAGGATGATGATGAAGTAAGGAAATTTTAAAAATAAATTCAAACCCACCAGAGTCAAAAGGTACATTCCTTACATCATGCATTATCTTAAAAAAATTTGTCTTTTTCCCCATTCATGAAGGTGTAAATTTTATGAACAAGGAAAGCAAAATTTTTAGGATCTTCATTCATCCCTTTGTACAATAATGACTTATATTGATGTTTTGGAAAAACATCATGCAAACTCAAGGGTCGAACATAATTGAAAAATTTCGAATCATCCACACATGCAAGGGATTTAACACAAATTTTAAGTTCAGAAATTTCAGCATGCAAGGATGAGTCAAATTTTTCTACTATTATTCTATCCCCATCTATTTTGTTTTGTTTCACCTCTTCTTTCTCATGATGCACCTCAATTTCTTTTTCTTCTTCAAAATTTTCAGAGAGGTTAGTACTTAAGTCTTCCTTAAAGGGCCACTCTTGTACCAACTTTTCTATGAAAGATTTCTTATATGTAATTTTTCAATCTCATTAATAGGGGTATTTGCATAATAAGTAAGAGGAGATGAAGCCAAAAAGAAAATAAAAAAAATTTAACTCTTTACAAGGCATTATTGTACATTTCAATGAAGTCCCAAAAATAGATTTCACTCAAAATTATTTCTTAGTGTGAAAACAAATTAAATGAATTCTAGTCCCTGGCAGCGGCGCCAAAAACATGATCACTCTCTAGCAAGTATACTAGATCAGATAGTAATATAGTCGGTTAAGACCAGATATCGTTCCCACAGGGACCAAGAATTATTTAACTTATTTCTACCTAAGAGTAATTAAGAGTAAAATCTATTAAATTTCAGATTTAAATAAAATAATTAGAAGAGTATTTTGCTGCTGGAAAATAAATAAAAACTATGAATTAATGGATGAATGATGGTTAGGAACTAGTTTCATTAATTATTTCATTTATTTATCATGAATCAATGTTTTTCCCTAAATCATGAACGAATTCCTAAATTGGTAACTATTAGATCCCTCTTGTATAATTACCGTTTCTTATTCAATAAAATAATCCTTAATTCCTTAAGAGATTAAACTATTGAATAATCTTAATTAAGAACAGGGAATTAATCATGTTATATAATTACCCAATTGTATCCCTACTTGTTGAATAACTATATTGTTTGAATGCATGACCTATTCTAATTCCTAATCTCTCAATTGAAGAATTAGAGATCCAAAACAAGACATAAATTGGCCAGATTTATGAATTGGAAATAAAACACAATCAAACACATGATTTAGAAAATGTAGTGTTCCATTGTTAGGATACACCACGATGTGTGTTTGGGGTTGTTGCAGCTGACGAGGGTGACCCCAGTCCTACGTACCCCCAGTGATAAAGGGATCAAGCCACACGTAGTTCTTGAGAGTACGGATGAGAGAACATACCTTAGCCCCTATAGCATGGTGGTTCTTATAGGGGATTACCTTTTAGGTGTGTTGTGTGTAACCCTAGATTAGTTGGGCTGGGCCTGTTGGTAGGCTCTTAAATCTAGTCCATCACAGTGCCCCTAGAGAATCCCTTTAGTAAGACATGGGTCCGTATGTGGTCGGCAGACCCTACAAGCCCCACAGCTCGTAAGACTTTGGAAAGTCTGTGGCGAGGTAACAAGTGGCTAGGGTTGACCTTTTCGCATGTCTTAGTTCGGGAGTGTGACAACTGTTTCCCGCCTTAACCATGTAGCCTGTCCGAGTTGCTGGTCTGATCTGATGTCCTTTTCTGAGGGTTAGTGATGATGTAGAAGATTGTTTGCAAGCCAGGACCTTTTATTCAGAAGAGTATCGCTGATGGTTGATAGCGTTCTTTGTGCTCGTATAATGACAGAGAAACCCGATAGGAGATTCTTCATAATTAGAAAACGATTCCGAGCAGGGGAAATCAACAAAATATTCTTCATACCCGGAACGAGAGACTCTAGTGGGGAACACAATGCGAGGTTTCCACAATCGTCTTATGAATCCGAGGAGAGAAGGGTAGTGCGTGATTCCCGACATTCTGAATGTATGAGATACCAAAAGGGGGGACGTTGTCGAAGGTCTGCACGCAGTTGGCACATGTATTCGAAGCAAGGAACCGTACACAGGCTTCTCTACACTCGGAACACAAGCGCAAAGAGGGAAACTCGGCACGGGGGTCCTCGCCTTCATCAATACGTTTCGAATAGAGTAACATGTTATTGTGTTCACTATGCTCGGAAAACGATTTGCCCATTAATGAGAATCTTGAAATGGGTCACTCAGCTGCTCGGGCCATCATACGTGTACCATGCATGTGTGTACGAAAACAATAATTAATTAGTTATTGTCGTCCAAGTTGATAATTTATAACCACAATAACGATAATTATTGGCAATTAATAAATGACATGTAATTAATTAGCGAAAGTGTAATTGATTTTTCTGTTAACTAATAGTCATGTGAGTCAATAAAATATTTGTCACATTATTAAAAATTTAAAAGTAGCTTCCTTGATTTAGAAGTTGGTTGCTGAGTTGTTGGGCCCATAGAGTTGTTCATATCCCTAAGAATGCCTTGTCAAGAATTTGTCCAGTTGGGCCAAATGAGTGCTGATAGTCCATTCCTCCTTTTTTACTTCTTTTTTTGTTTTTTTTAACTGGGCGGTTTGGGCTTTGGCCCGCTAGGGCTTTTGCAGCAGGAGCTGTGAGCATCCCTCCAACAGGGATGTAGCGGCGGCGGAAGAATTGAAGGCCACCACGGGTGGTACGGCTTACACCGGTGGCGATGGCAATGCTCAAAGAGGCATAAACTCTGATCGTCTCGGTCTTCAACGGCAGTTCGATCGCCACCCTGACTTCGAATGGACGCGGTCGTATCGGCCTCCTAGGCAGTTCGATCGCCGCTTCTTCGTGACAGATCCAGAGAGCGGGAATTGCTCGTCACGGAGAAGGCGAATGAGGACGAGAGAGAAGCGGCGGCGCTTCGCGTGGTGGTGGAGAGAGAGACGGCGACGAGGAGGGAGAGATGGTGACACCGTGGCAGTGCCTCTTCTGCTCGGTCGCGCCACCGCATCAGATGCAGCAGTGTTGATGTTGCTGTCGCAACACCAGAATGCCTAGAACAAGTTCCTGTGTGGTGCAGCAGATGCACCAGATGCCCTAGCCATGAAGAGCACCAGCCGCAGCGCCGGTGAAGGGGGCGCAGCATCATCAGCCGCAACTAAAGGGATATAGCGGCCACCAGCACCTTTTTCCCCATGAATAGCAGCCACTTTTTCCGAACAGCAGCCATGAAAACGTTTTTTTTTTTTATTGTGGATGGGGATTGAAGTTTATCGTCCCCACAGACGGCGCCAATGTAGTGTTCCATTGTTAGGATACACCACGATGTGTGTTTGGGGTTGTTGCAGCTGACGAGGGTGACCCCGGTCCTACGTACCCCCAGTGATAAGGGGATCAAGCCACACGTAGTTCTTGAGAGTAGGGATGAGAGAACATACCTTAGCCCCTATAGCATGGTGGTTCTTATAGGGGATTACCTGTTAGGTGTGTTGTATGTAACCCTAGCTTAGTTAGGCTGGGCCTGTTGGTAGGCTCTTAAATCTAGTCCATCACAGTGCCCCTAGAGAATCCCTTTAGTAAGACATGGGTCCGTATGTGGTCGGTAGACCCTACAGAAACGGAAAAACATTAATTCATATAAATAAACTACATAATAAAATCCACATGTTCCTAACACAAGAGGGTTTAGTTACACATCATATAGAAGAAGAACAAATAAGAATAGAAGTAATTCATTCCTAAATTACCACTAATCCTTGATCTGAATCTTCAGCCTTCAATGGATTCCTCCTCCGAATGCTCTCCGGAGAATGCAATCTCCCTCAATGATTTCTGATTTCTAATGATAACTGATTATGACTCTCTAATCTCTTCTAAACTAATCTTAAAAACATAAATAAGTAGATAAAATCCTAATCTTATCAAAATCCTTCAAAACTGATCAGAAATTGGCCCAATTGGGCCTTCTCATGTCTGACACGCAACTTCGGCCCTGATTTTGATCCCAAAGATGGACGAATTTGAGCAAGGCTATTTCTGGAAAAGTTATAGATCTTTTCCTTAGATTTAAAATGATACCAAGATCGCCTCATTTGGATAAGTGTAGCTCAAGTTATGGCCAAAATATCGAACACTATCATTTTACCGCGGTGCGTGGGCCTGGGCGCGCAGATCTGTGCGCCTGGGCATGCGGGACCTGCTTCGGCTCCGTTTTTCTCCGTTCTTGCGCCATTTTCAAGGTCTTTTCGTCCCCTTTCATGCTCCATATTTATTTTCTTCATTTAAGCTCCGAAAGTACCTGAAACATACCCAAAACGGCTCAAAACGTTCAAAGGATTCTAAATTACCTACACTAATTAAAAACTAAACAAAATCTACCTAAAATACTGAAGAAACAAACCAAAACTAAGCAAAAGGGAGTCAAATTAAGCTCTAAAACATCATATGTTAGACCATAATCAAAGAGTTACAAGCACCCAAAGTTTCACACTCCAAGCTGAAAAACAGAGTGCAAAACAGCATCAACCACCTCTCTTCCTTGAATTGGTTTGGTAGACCCAAGAACCCTTTTGATTCCAAATCCGTTTCTTATCAAAGTTATCATTTCCTAGTTGCTTAAGCGAACTCATTTCATTCTTTTTCATGCCTTATTCGTGGTGTAATTGATCGCCAAAGTCAGCTAGTGCCGTGAGACCCCCAATTTAGGCCCGATTTAATTGTGTTATTTAGAAAAATAAATTAATTTTGTTTATATATTTAATTTAATTTTGTGCTAAGTATGTGATTTAAGTAATATATATAGGCAAAACTACTCATTTGGTCCCCTAAGTTATTTTTTTGTTCCAATCTGGTCCCCTAAGTCTTTTTTGTTTGAAAGTGGTCCCCTAACTCATGTAACGTTAGCACCGTCAGTCCTTTCCATCCATGAACGAACTCCCTATCGCGCTCATAATCAACGACAATATTGCAGTTCGTTCTCTCTTAGAAAATGCCCTAGCAACCCTCTGTTTTTCCTCCAAAGTTTAGTGTTTTTCTCTCTTAACTCATAATGACTTCTCATGGAAGAAATGAGAAGATGAAGTGAGTGGCTTCAAGCACCAAAACAGCGTCGTTTGACTCCACCATTTTAAATTTTTAACGTGGTAAAAGGGAGGGTACACGTGGATCGCCTACTTTGGGCACTCTGGCTACCACGTCAACTTAAATAGACAATGTTAGGTAGTAATGGACGGAAAAGATTAATGATGCTAAGGTTACATGAGTTAGGGACCACTGTCAAAAGAAAATGACTTAGAGGACCAGATTGGAACAAATAAATAACTTAGGGACCATACGAACAGTTTTGCCAATATATATATATATATATATATATATATATATATATATGTTCATGGATTATAAGCTATATATATACATATTTATTTACAGGTTCTATTATATTATAAGATGTCCAAATATTTTATTTAATTATTTTAAGAAGTCAATTGAAATATATTTTGAGCAAAATTAATTTAACATGATTTTGATAAGTGCCAATTTATATTTCTCAATATATATATATATACACGTGAGATATATATATAGATATATATACATATATTTTCCTTAATGAATTTAAATTGTATTATTATCAAGAAAATATTTTTATAAGGTATAGTATTTTATTTTAATGATATTTGAATATGAAATGATTTTTGAAGGATTATGGTGTTCTATCTTCAAAAATTCATATCTTTTTAACCGTAAGTCGAAAAATTACAAACTTTATGTCAAAACGATCGTATTGAAATGTAGATTATGAAAATGTAAGGTTTCGGATTTTAATCTCGAGTTTTCGAATTTTTATTCCTACTATTGTAAAATTCGATTTAGTTATTAATAAAGCTTTGAAATGCATTTTTGAGTCATTTAATGACTCTTTGACCAAGAAATATTTTTATGTAAATGAAAAATATATTTTAAAAATCCCTCATTGGTTGCACCGTCCATATGAAAATTTATTTCTGTAATTTTAATTTTAAATTAGTTGAAAGCTTTTGAAATGTATTTTTGGAGGAAATAACTTTAGAACTTCAAAAAATTCATAACTTTCAAACCGTAAGTCCAAAAATTATAAATTTTATATGAAAACGATCGTATTGAAATGTTGATTTCAAAAATGTAAAAATTTTAATTTTAATCGGTGTGCTGCAAAAATTTTGTATCTGTACCAATTAAGAACGAATTTAGAGTTTTAATATTGGAAAAATTATTTATGGACCTCCAATAAATTTTTCCTTTTGGTACAGTGTTTAAAAAATAAAAGTATGATGTTACAAAGTATTTCCATGACTGTACCTAGCCCTATTTAGTACAGTTTATATTTCTAAGATATTAAATGATTTAAAAAGCATTTTTGATTGGTTAAAAATTATGGAATGTATGCAAAAATAATTTTTAAATATTTTTCTCTAATTTCAGAGAGTGCACCGTCCAAAAATAATAGAGTGGGTAGGAATTCTCTAGATTTTCTTTGGGAGCAAGTTTTATTTGAATTACATCCATGGTTCTTTGTGTAAGGCATTAATGAGTGTGCAAACAACTAGGTTCTCAACTATTACCAAGTAGGGAAAAATTTTCTGAATTTAGCCACCAAATGAGTCTCCATTCGTGTGACCCCTTAGGATTGGGATAGGATGACCAAAATTTTCTATAAATAGAGAGTCTCTTAGAAGCATTTCCACACTCCACATATCCCACACTTAGAAAATTTGTGAAACAACCTAGAGGGAGAGAGAGCCAAAACCGTGGATATAGATGAAGGAAGAGAGTGGATTTTGTGTCAAAAAGCTTGAAGTGTTCATCTTGATTCATAAAAAGGTATTTTTATAAACTCATAATCTTTTACTGTTACTTTAATCTTTAAGCTTTTCTTTTTTATTTTTAAAAAATAAACAGTAAAGCCTTTATCCTTATTTTCTCTACTCCTCAAACAACCCTAAAATGAAGATTTTCAATTTACTGTAAGTGTTTATAATTGTGGTCATATGAACAAAAGATTAAAAGGGACTCAAAGGAGGTTTAAAGAAACAAACACTAGTACAAAATATACATTTTAAACCACTTAATTAAGACTGGTTCCATGCGGAACCAGTCTCTTTATGGCCATTTATTGAAATCAGACCAGTTGCTTGCTATAACCAGTCTTAAATATATATTAAATAAGACCGGTTCCGTGCGGAACCGGTCTCCTTATGTCTAAAAAATTAAATAAGACTGGTTCCTTGCGGAACCAGTTTCTTTTTGCATTTAAATGAGACTGGTTTCATGCGGAACCAGTCTCTTTATGTACAGTTAAATGAGGCTGGTTCTGTCTTTATGGAAATTTATTAAAATGAGACTGGTTCTCCACACAACCAATCTTTATTTAAATTTAAACCAGACCGGTCCCGCATTGAACCAGCCTCTTTTTAATTCAACTTTATAACTTAAACAAAAAAAAATAAAAAAGAAATAAGAACATAGATCCATCGCGCATGGTTTCTTCTCTCTCGGATGGGACACGAATCGCGACCCACCACTAGGGATGGCAACGGAGCGGGGAACGCTCGGGGAGACCTTTCCCATTCCCCATCCTCGGGTCTCATTTGCCCCCCATCCCCATCCCCATTCACCATGTCGGGGGTTGATTAACCCCCATCCCCATTCCCCATCACCCCACGGGTCCCCACAGGGAACCTAACTTCAACTTGACCTGTTATAAAATTCACAACGTCGAATAGCATTTTTAAACTTGTACACTACAGAAAAATAATCGTTAAAATTCAAGAGATTCAATTTTAAAAAATCGTTAATAATAATAAGAGTGAATGAACACTTTGGTTCCTCAAGTTTTTCGATAGGGACACTTTAGTCCCTCAAGAAATTTAATTCATTTTTAGTCCCCAAAGTTTTCCAAAAGTACCAATTTAGTCCCTGTCCTATTTCCGCTAGCCACTTCGTTGAGGGACTAAATTGGTATTTTTGGAAAACATGAGAGACTAAATTGGTACTTTTGAAAAACATGGAGGACTAAAAATGAATTAAATTTCTTGAGGGACTAAAGTGTCCCTGTCGAAAAACTTGAGGGATCAAAGTGTCCCTTCACTCTAATAATAATTATAATTATAATTATAATAATATATGTGAAGTTACTAAAAAACCTATTTTTTAACTATATAAAGCCTAATATTTAAGGGCATATAACTAAAATTGTCGGGGACGGGGAACCCGCGGGGACGGGGGAACCAATCCCATTTCCCGCCCCAAAATCTGTTCGGGGGAAAAATCCTCCCCATCCCCGCCCCCGCTGGGGAAAAATCCCCAAACTCGGGTCCCCAAACGGGGCGTTCCCCGCGGGGATCCCCATCTACAGTCTCCCATTGCCATCCCTACCCACCACCTTTGCCGCTGCAAAACCGAATCGACAACGACGGAGCTTTGCTCGTGCACCGGCCATCGCCACCGTGTGCTTCTCCTCCTTTCATCCAGATCAAATCGTGAACCATGGTTTCTTCGCTGCTGGTTCAGACCTATCCGCCGCCGCCACCGGTCCTTGCGTTGTCGTCAACGCGACCTCCGCCTTCATCTTCGTCTTCCTCGCTGAGTTCCTCGCGTCGCCATCACCATTGTTGTTGGGACGAGATTCGCGAGTTGCGAACTGACGCCGTCACCGTCGTACCAGTGGCCGCCGAAGGAGCTAGGACCGAACCGCCATGGTCGCTGGTTCCCCCTTGGAGACGATGCTGTGAACCATTCAACCTTGCTGAAAACCGGGTCTTACTGAATCGGTCTTGACCTCTCTGTTGTCTTCAAAACCATATTTGAGGGTAAATCCCTAATACCTTTTTAACTACTCTGTGTTGTGTTCTTATGGAAGTTTATTATTGATTTTGGAAATTAAATCAAGTTAAGGTTTATTAGTATTGATTTCAATTATACTGTCATTGTTGATGATTTGAATTAGTTACGCTGATTTGTATAATACCGAGTTGACCGTTATGCCGAACGATAAGTTGTTTTAGAAGTATTTTGTTAAATGTGTTGGGTTTCTAACTAATTGAGCTGTAGTTTAGTGGGATTGAATTGTCCCTGAAGGCCTAAACTATGTTCGAGTTGAAGGGAAGTGTAACTATTTGAACGTTAGAATTTCGATTTAGATTTATTTTGAACCGCAAACACTTCCTTTTAATTCGATATTAATAATGTCATGTAATGTAGCATTTGATTTTGTGAGTTATTATCAAAGCTACTTGATTTTGATTTGTTTTGATGGATTATATTAGTTTTGAAAGTTAAGGAGTTTTCAATAAGAAACCGTTCTATTTCGTCGAGAAAGCAATGGTTCTATGTTTAATTTCCATTTGCCTTGAGTTTATGAATTACATTCAAACCATCTCTTGACTTGGGTCTACAATTTCTATGAACTGTATGCAGGTAAAATTTTGGGGATGCTAGGAAGAGTGCAACTTGAACTACAAAAACTTGTTGATAGCTATGTTAGTCTTTGTTTAATTGGAGGTTTCTTTTGTTTTCTATCACCATAGTTTATTTACAAGAAAGCTTATGATGGACTGGAGAGGGTTAAGAGAGAAATGAAAATGATGGAAGCTGCACTGCAAGGTGCTGCAAGACAGGCTCAGGTATTTCATTTGCTTCATATAGTCATGGCAGTAACAGAAGCTTTTAATGCACCTTCGTTTTTGTGTTGCACGTGTCCAGATGTCTTGACAATGTAAGGCATAGATTTTGTCATTTTTCGATTATGAAAGTGACCTATTAAGGAGTTTTCTTGGTTAGGGCCCCTACGGGTTTGAGGTGCTATAAGATTTCCCCTCTGGGCACGATATTTTTCCAGACAATGATCATGTAGACTTTCAAGTGATATAAAAATAGTTAGGTTTCCAATTCACTTTGTTATATGTTTTCATCCTCCACTGTGGACTGATTTATATGTGTACATAAAATTGTATCTTTCTAGAATCAGTATTGTGATTTTTATTTTAGTAATGCACATTAAAGTTTAAATTTGGTCCTGTTTTAAACCTTTACCCTTTCACAGTTCTTGGTTTCTTTGCCCTTAGCTGCTAAATCATAATGCATTTGAACTATACCCTTTTCTTCATATTTAACCAGCTAATATCTTTTGACTTCCACTTGTGATACATTTCTCTTTTCAACAAGATGGGGGTTCCATTAATTTCTAAAAGTCATCAATTTTACTTTTTTTTTTTTGTGTCTCAAACTCTCAATTTGTTCAAGAAGCTGCATCTTTTGTCTAACTATGCTCCTCCTTCTTTATCTTCTATGTGCACTCTTTGCAGCCATTATAGTGTTCCCTATCTTGTTGCTATTTTGTAATCTTGGTTCTCTTTGCAGGCTAAAGCCGATGAGATTGCAAAGTTGATGAATGAAAATGAACAATTAAAAGTTGTGGTCGAGGATTTGAAGGTATATTTATTTTTCCAATACCTTTATGACCTTCTCACATTGTCCATTATATCATTGGATGGATAATTTAAATCTTAGTTTATCATTGGATGGATAATTTATGCAGTATTAATTTCGTTTAATTTAATTGGTCTTGTGCAGGCTTAGGTGAAAACAACTGAAGGAGTAGACAAGTTGTGTCAATATACCTTGACTTTAGAGAATAGGAGAACCTTAGAGTATATTCAGGCATGAACTGAACTTTCTTATATAGATAATGTGTCTTGCTTGGCTTCAAAATCTGAATATTCATGAACTGAACTTTATTGTCATCTTTCCATTTAAATGTCAAATTATTAACATTTTTAATTATACAGGCATCTTCATCCAGTTGTGTGTTTTTTTTTTAATTTTTATAAGCATATGAAACTTATATGTTGTATAACAGTTTACACAAGCCATATATGAAGCATGTGATATTGATAAGTTCATTTCAATGTGAGTTAAAAGGGCCTCTATTGATTTTTGGCTGCTTTGGTTTTTCATGAATATGAGAAGAGGCCTGAGGTGCGTAATGTATTACATGCTATTATTACCTATAAGGTATATATAGTATTCAACACTATAGTTAAACTCATATTGATGTTCTATTTCTAATGTGGCTCAAAATTTTAACATAAATAAAAAGTAGGAGCAGCAATGTAAACTTGTTGAATTTTCTAATTTTTCTTCTAATTAACCAAACAATTAGTTGCAACTGTGATTCTTGAAAAGTCACTTTACATTTGTATTGTACAATATGTTTTTGTTATTTTCTGGATCTTCTATGGTTGATAACTTGATATGGTTATATCGTGTATATAACTCTGTGCAGTCTTGTATTTATTTATATATTTGTAGAATACTCGTTCTAAGTAGCACAATATTACATGGAGGATGATAATGCCCTCAAATGCATTAAAGATACGCTTACTAAACTACTAAAAAGTTTGAATGAGTTTCAGCACTGAAACTCATTTTGCTTTAAATGTTAAGTGATTTTATGCTATTTGTTTTTTGAATTTTTTGCAGTTTATATTCTTGATAGATTGATGGGCTTGATTCTTGATAGATTGATGGGCTTGTGAAGGCAGCATGTGATGGAGAAGATAGAATGATGCATTTTTTTTATTCAAGAGAGGGTGAATTTTTAGATTATTTCTTAGAATTATTTCCTATCATACACTAAGTAAATTATTGCTCTATATAAGATTTTTGTTTAGGCAAACTCTATAATCTTAATGTACAGTTGTAGTGGGCCTTTTTGTTTTACAGTGCAGAGTGTTGTTATATGTATATACTTGATCAAACTACTTATATTCATGTGTATTTTTAATTGAGACTAGTTAATATTATATTCATGTGTTAGTTAAAAACAGTAAATGAGACCGATTCAAAATTTAAATGAGATCGGTTCAAAACACTCAATGAGACTGGTTAAAAATTTAATTGAGACCGGTTCAAAATGATAAATTAGACTGTTATTTTTAAATTTTCAGACCGGTTCAAAATCTCAATCAGACTGGTTATTTTTAAAATTTTAGATCGGTTCTGTAACATCCCTGATTTTTAACCCCTGATTAATAAAATGTTAATTATAAATTTTATTTATATTTAATTATTTGTAGTCTTGATTTCATGTAATTTATTATGAAAGATGATATTAGAGAATTTTAATATGAGAAAATAAGTATTTTCACATTAGTCCCTGTTTGGGGACCTTGAAGTGATTTTAGAAAGATTTTGGAGGGAAGGAAAATAAAAATTATATTTTTCAAAAACTGGTCAAAATACTCGAGTAGTTTTGGAAATACTCGAGTATTCTGGTCAGAGTTGACGAGTTAGTGCATTTGGTGAGTCACCACCAACGAGTTCGTCTCGTTGACACGAAATCAGTACTCTTCCACGTCCATGGAGGTCGTGTCGTCGTGCATGTACTCCATTGAAGACTATAAAAACCAATCAACACCGAATTCGTGAAGGATTTGGCAAAGTTTGGGTGTGTTGATTGAGTTAGGGTTTCTGAATTGATTCAATCGATTCTCCCTCTCTGGGTTGATTCGAACCACAAACTATACACCATTGTGAAGCTCACATTCAGGGCTTCACAAATATACCAAGATTGTGAGCTGAGAGTTCGTAGATTGGAAGAATCGAAGCTTAGAAGTTGGAGTTGGTTGGCTGTCTCAGGTTCCTGGAGCTTACTTTGGAGCTTGATTCTGGTAAGCTCAGATAACCTTCCCATGTGAATCTTGTTTCTTTAGCTAGTATGAATTGTAGAGAGTATATAGAGACTAATTTCCCCAATTTTTATGGCTGTTTCATGCATCAACCAATTCAATCTTGGTGCTCTGCTGAAATTGCTCTGTTTCAGTGTGGATTTTGGGGAATTCAGCTTGGAAGCTAAGTTTGGGGTAAAGTCTCTGTTGATTCACATCTAAGAGGTAAGGGGAAGCTCTCTATTCACTAGATAGAGTTTAAATTGCATGCATTTGATTAGAGAGCCACCAAGAGGCTCTAAGGGCTTAGTTTGAATAGGGAAATTGGTTTGGAGACCAACCTGTGTTCTAATGATGTTCTGAGCAAGTTCTATATGTTGCATGTGAGCTATATGCAAGTTGTTTTCATGCCAAAAGTGTTTGGAACTGAATTTGGTATGTTAAGTTGTTGAAAATGTGTTTTTATGCATAATGGTTGCTCAGATACGATTCAGTGTAATAAGCTGTTGTTTTTGTGTTGGAACATGCTTAATATGTATAAAGTAAGTTCTGTTGATCATTGGATTGGTTAGAGTTGGCTAAAATTGGAAATGGTATGTTAAAATGCAAATTACAGTGTTATCTGTCTGAAAACACTCGAGTATTGGGGATTGATACTCGAGTATTTGACCAAAACTGAAACATGAATTTCTGGGAAAATGAAGAACACTCGAGTATCATGACAAACACTCGAGTAATTTGGAAAAAATGAAGAACACTCGAGTAATTTGGTAAAATCTGAAGAACACTCGGGTAGTTTTACCTAGAATACTAGAAAAACCATTTCCAATCCTGGACCATTTGGTTAATATTTAAATGACAGTAATCCAAGTGATCTAGGACTTAAAAGAGATTGATTGATTATATGGTTATTCATTTTGGACGGTGGGACGTTGCTCGGGTGGCACGTCATAACGTTGCTTGGGTGGCACGTTACATATTGAAATATACCAATCAATTTCTTCAAGCGAAGATATTACATCCATTTTTGAGTTTGGATAGTAGATTGTTTACTCATGTTCGGGTGACATGAGGAGGACCCCTGGAATTACAAAAAGTTGTTGCTAGCTCGATGACACATTAAGGTGGACAATGTGGACAGTATGTGGTATACTGTTGATTTGATGATTCAACGGTGTGTTGCACACAAGTGGTAAGGTTTACGTTTTGGCGACGTGACGTTCATCAGACATGGTGACGTTGTTTATCACCTCTGTTGTGTTACACAAGTGATAAGGTTTACGTCCTTTAGGCGACGTGACGTTCATCAGATGTGGTGACGTTTTTTATCACACCCGTTGTTTATTGAGAAGGGTGTGGTGCTCACAAGTGATAAGGTTTACGTCCTTAGGCGACGTGACGTTCATCAGACATGGTGACGTTGTTTATCACCTCTGTTGTGTATCACAAGTGATAAGGTTTACGTCCTTAGGCGACGTGACGATCATCAGATGTGGTGACGTTTTTTATCACACCCTTTGTATGTTGAGAAGTGATAGGTTTACGTCCTTGGGCGACGTGACGTTCACCAGGTAGTGTGACGTTTTTATCACTTCTGAGCTAGTACGCCATACGTTTTGGTAACGTATTCGTGATTTGGAAATGTATTGTTGAATTGGATTGGCGTCCGTGAGGAACTTAGATGGAGAATCTTAGAAAAGGAAGAATGACAGGCATGATGCCACTTACCCTTAATTTAGTTAAGGCTGGATATCTGAATGAGTGAATGAACATCATATTTGCATTAAGCGTGAGCTAAGTGTTAATTGTGGCTATTAACTGATTTGGGGTTATCTGTGCATAATCATGTTACTTCAACATTTAAGCTCTATTGATTATGTGTATAGATTTGCTTACCCCTATGCCCTTGTAGGTGATGTCACGTTACATCGCTTGCATCGAGGTCTGCCCACTTCTTAGTGGCATATGGATCTGCGAGGATTGCCGAGTGGTGTATGAGGGTGAGATAGTGGTTACCTTCGATCACCCTAATCCACTGGTTCGGTCACATCCTCGTAGGTTTAGGATTCCCATCATATACGCTATGCATGTATCTACTTTTTATACTTACCATGGATCATCTCCCACTCGACCAGCTCGCTTGTATAACAGTTTCAATTCGAACCTACCCGCTCATACCCTTTTTCTCTTAGAGTCATTCGAGAGGAGACTTCCCCGTCTATTTCAAGGAGTCCTATTAAGGTCACATTTTCATCAGACCTTTTACCCAGTGGTAGGGTAATTACTCCTTCAAATAAGATCAAGGAGGATCCTGTCGAATACGAGAGCGGAAGCGAGCTTGTCATTTAATCTATCGGGAGTCAATGGAGAGGCGATGATCCCTAGGTATGTGCATAAGGTAAATGATGAGGATCAGGGATCCGATGTGATGGATGCTGTGGAGGAGATTAGCTGCTGATGATGATGTCAGATGATAATTGCTGCTACTTCTTGGAGACTTCTACTACTACTGCCGCGACCAGTGCTATGAGAGCAACTTTGGGAGTTTTATATATTGTGGGAATTTCCTTTGAAAACTCTGGAGCCATGGTCTATTTTGATGTACATATAAATACATAGCCTTATGGACTTGTTCTGGGATTTTGGAGATCCTTACCGCCGGACTATGTATTACGTACCTTTTGATATATATAAAATCCATGCTTATACTAAAGTTTATTACATAGTCCTGATATTTCCGCTTACTCTGATATTTTGGAAATGGTGTCACTTGGCTAGACGAAAACTGGATGGCAATACTTGAGTTCCTTTGCGAAATTATCTTTTGAGCAAAGTAAATGCCGAATTCGATTTTAAAAGTAATACGTAAACTATTCTCCAAACATCCTATGTTTTGGTTTGTGCACCCGACTATTTGGAAAATATAAAAGAAAATTTTGAATCCAGTATTTTCTAACATTTTACAAGTCCATATATTCTCAAGTAATAGTATTCATTTTGTATTAATTACTTGGGAAATTTTGAGGGTGTTACAGGTTCAAAATATCAATCAGACTGGTTATTTTTAAAATTTCAGACCGGTTCAAAATACTCAATGAGACTGGTTCATCTTTTAATAGAGACCGGTTAAAAATGCTCAATGAGACTGATTCATCTTTTAATAGAGACCGGTTAAAAATGCTCAATGAGACTGGTTCATAATTATATAGAAACCGGTTATTTTTCATTTTCAGACCGGTTGAAAACCAGTCTGTTTAGTTGGTAACCAGACCGGTTCGGAACCAGTCTCATTTAAAGGCATAGCAATAAGACCGCCACTTTTAAGACTGGTTAAAAACCAGTCTCAAATGGGGTGCGAAACCGGTCTCTTTTGACCAATATGTAGTAGTGAAAGTTTTCCCTTTTATTTCCTAGTGATGACCAAATTTTATGATAAGAAATAAGGAAGAGAAAAGTTTGATTTTCATCATATGGATGTGTTTATGTGATTTGCCCTTTTTTTGAAATTTTAAAATGATAAAGGTTTATTGTTTTAATCATGAAATTTTAATGAATAATCAAAGAACAATGAACAAAATATCATTAGGAGAGTATTTTATTTCCTATTTTATACAGTAGGTCGTGAGGGCTAAAAGGGTGTTTTAACAAAATTTTGTTTGATGTTAAGGGTATAATTGATTTATGGTTAAGTTGATGTGTGATTGTATTTTATATTGTATTGGAAATAATAATCTATGTGAACATACGATTTTGTACGATTAGTGTTGAAAGAATAAGTTGTTTAGTTGCTGTCCAGAAAAGTGATTTTACTTTGGTAATGCTTATTTTAATTAATTTAACATCTGTAGATATTGCTTTCAATGTTTAGAAATTAAGGAAAAAGTGGTTTGTTTTCCTAAATGTCTATGTGTATATATGATATTTAGATTATGTTTAATTTATGTGATTCAATGAAATAACAATTAAACAAATGAATTTTTATGAAGTTTATGTACCACCCTTATTTTATATACAAAATAATAAGTAAAAGTCTATATTTAAAATAGTGTATTTAAAAATTTCCTTTCACAAATCAAGTTTAAAAATTAATATTGGGCATCCATTAACAATATAGATAACATAACTATCGTTTCCTTCTTTCCAGTCATCCGCTGCGCCACTCTGATCCATAAGCTCCATAGCAAACACCTAAAATGTTAATCACATAAGGGTGAGACATTTTCACAACACAGTGAATCAGAGGATAATATAAAGCTCATAATATAAACTCAAGAATAACAATCAAATCAAGTCAGAGATCAACCAACTCATTCCATTCCCATTAATACATAACATATCCATATCCATTTCCATTATCCCTTTTTCCTTTCCTATATCCTTTCCATTACCATGTTCACTATTTATTCCTTTTAATTCCTTTATCAATTCCATTTTCATTTCCTTTATTCATTTTCCATTATGTGTAACCTCAATCAAAGATCTACACTTTTCATTGGGTGTAACCTCAAACAGATATCTACACCTTACCATTGTGCGTAACCCCAAACAGAGATCTACACACAGTGTATGCAACCACAAACAGTGATCTGCAAACACTTCCCTTTTTACCTTTCCATTCTTCATTTTCCATTAATGTGTGAAACCTCAAGCAGAGATCTATACACACAGCGTAAGCAACCACAGACAGTGATCTGCAGACACTTCCATTTTTACCGTACACCACTAGGATTTGGATACCCGCTAGGTAATTGGCACACCTGTCTAGGGACTTGGAACACCTGCCCAGGACTTTACACCCATCCAGACCATAACCTATAGGACTATGTACTTTTACCATTCCATTTATTTAATCAAATTATTGGTGTGAAAAACTGATCATGTGGGTCACCTGGCGCCTACAGGGCGGTTTGGCCTGATGGGTAATTGGCCTGACAGGTAATTGGCCCTAACAGGTAATTGGAACACCTAGCCGGGTACCTAGTGTTCTGGGCCCCACTGATCAGTTTCCACTTTAGTAACTTTTACCATTGTTAATCAATCAACAGGCCAGTCCATTAATTATAACCATCAACACAACTTCAATAATAATCACAATATGCATAATTATAATCCATTCCAAATCATCACACATATATTCATAAATAAGTATTTATCATCCATCATCATATACATATATATCACCTATTCTCACATGACATCACAAATTAATGAGTAACATTTATATCATCAACTACTCACATTCAAACTCACATTCGGCACTTCACTTCATAACCATATTCTATCACCCTTAACATTTAGCCCTTAAACCATTTACCTTTATTAACACATAATCCAACTCATCGCCCTTAATCCTATTCAAGTTACATAATAATAACACTTCTTCCTTCCATTATTATTTCTAGTAAATTTAGCCATCTACATCATTCACTATCAAGTATTACTCTCAATAGCACACATATAACACTTAGTGAACATAATAAATTATCCACAGATAGCAACACACTTAAAATCAACATATATCAGTCGACATACTCAGGTATGTCTCAGAGTACTTAAAATAGATCATCTCCTTAGGGTTCTTCACTTCCTACTTTAATAATATACGAAAAGATTAAACATTAACAGTTTCCAAGATATCAACATTAATCAAATATACAACCATTACCGTTCATTAATTCTATTCACCTCTTAATCCATCACCCATAACCCAATTTAACCATTAAACTCAAATCCTATTATAAACCCTAACTGTCCCTAACTCAAAGTGTGGAAAAGAGACTCCCCTTACCTTGAAGAGAGAGAGCTCGATTGAAGCTCCAAGGACTTGGATTCTACCCCCGATCTACTCGGATTCCCTCTCCCTTGACCGATCTTCGCTCCGTTCTTGAGATTGGAGGAGAGAGAGAAAACCCTAGATGAGAGAGAAAGCTTCAAGAGGAGAGAGAGAGGGACACCAAGTGAAGGAGATGAAGAATACACATGGGGGAGGAGATAAACTTTCATGGGTGAAGGATTTTAAGGTGGGTTTGTGGGTATTTGTTGGTTTGTTGATGGAGATTAGATGAGAGAGAGAGAACAAGTCATGGAGGAGAGAGAGAAAGAGCTTCATGGAGGGAGGAGCCATGGGGAAGAGAAGGAAAGAGAGAAAGAACAAGAGGAAGGAGGTGATTTCCATGGGAAAGGGGGTTGGAGGTGATGATTTTTGGTGTTTGGTGGGTGTTGGGGGTGATTTGGGTGGAGGAGAGGGTGAGTGATGCGGAATTATGAAGGAAATGGGGGCTGTGCGCGTTTTATGCGGTCTGGTGCTGCAGATCCGCGCCCGCGTGCCTGGGCAAGGTTGGCGCGCGCCTGATGCCCGTCTTGGCACTCCTGGGCGAGATTGGTGAGTGCCTGGGCGAAAAAACTCCTGAACTGGTGCGTCTGATGCACCCTGGTGCGCCTGCTGCACCCTAGTGCGCCTGGGTGCACCGGCTCGTGCCTGGGCGCACCCTGGGGGGTCCTGACTTTAAATCGCCATAACTTCTCCGATAACCGTTGGATCTTGCTCAAATTTTGAGACAAGCTTCCTAAAATCCTAAACTTCACATCCATTGGTGGGAATTGGGTTTAGAGCTATGGATATTTTATTCCTAATTTTCTTTTACCGGACGAGTTCTAACACTTAAAACCCTGATTTAAATCCCGATTTCACTTCTATAATTCTACTTCTTGCTATCGATGCACCCTACGCAACCCCTAGTACTTAAAATTACTAATCACCTTGCTCCCAAAATTCTTTAAGCGGTTAATAAACCTGTTCTCTACACTATAAACCTATTAATTCATTAATTAGGCTTGGAATTTAATTAGGGATGTTACAATTCTCCCCCACTTATTGGAATTTCGTCCCCGAAATTCCGCTTCAAAATCCTTGACTGGAGAACCATCCCGGAATAGGGTTTCTAAGCTATGAGGCCTACTTCACTTAGGTGCTACTCCCCCACTTAGAATTGGCATACCGTTCCACATGAGTACACCTCTAAGCTCTTGTACTCATTGAGGGGTACCGACTATGGTTTAATTTAGTCCGCCTCAAAGCGAAGATCCTATCGAGTTTAGATCAACTGAGTTTCCCTTCGGAATTCTACATCGAAGGTTGGAAAGGGTACTAATACGCTCTAAACACTATTACTCTCAAGGGTGGATTATAATCTAGCTCCAAAATCTAACACTTATCCTATTCTTATGCCCTTAACAACCACATTCATCATTCAAATAAACGTAGATCATGTAAAAGTCACTCAAAGTTAAAGCATACACAACAAAAACTCCCAATAACATATAGTTCAAGTACAAACGTCATACCAAGCACTAGACATGGAGATTTAGAATTTAATAAAAAGATTCCATGCTAGTGATGCTTTGTAGAAAAACGGTTTTGCATTTATAAAACAAAATCCCTTGAAATCGGGTTCCTCCCTTAATGAGGGGAACACTGAGTTTTACTTGAAAATTCAATGAAACTTTGAATCGTATAAAGAGCTATCTCCATCTAGTTTCACAAGACTCTAGATGAGGAAGTATAATCTTGTTTCAATTCGTCAGACTCAAAGAAAAGGGACATGTTGTTACTTTAAACAAAGTCAGTCTAGTGAGTTTCCAAAATTTAGAATAATTACATTCCCTTCTTCTTTAAGTTTGAAAATTGAGTTTCGTTCCAAGTGGACTTGGGTTTGTATATGGAGAATTCCTATTTAATCGACGGGTGACTTGATTAAAGCACATGGGTTAAATCACCGATCGATTACTTAGAAATCCTCGCATCCTTTATTACTTTCTTAAAAATTTGTTGTGTAACCTCACAATCCATTTGGGATGATTGTGGTTTGGTGCACCCTCTTGAAATTTATTTTGAACATTCACATACGCAAACAAATAATCGTAATACTATTCACTCACAAATATCAAGCACCTAGGTCAATCGGACAACCACAAATATGCATAAATAATAGTCCTATCTATCCTAGGATTTCACAACTACTAACTAGTCCCATAATCCTGGCAACTCACTAAGGACTATCTAGGATTCCTACTCCTAGGACAAAACACAAAAGTTCATAATTTGAAAGCAAATCTTGAAAGTAGTACTTTTAGTCACTGTTGTAATTGAAATGGATTTGAGACTTTTAAATATGGGGATGGAAATTTTGAAAAGCTCTTAGTCCCAAATTATCGTTTGATAGAATTTTCGAAAGTTTGGATCCGTCTCAATCATAACATAAACTTTTTGGTATATTCAAATATGTAGATATATTCATTCAAATATACAGAAATAAGCTTGGGTCTGAAAATAGGAGTTCCCTTTTATATCGGGAAGCCTTTTGAAATCGAACGGAAATGGCAACACAATTAGTTTTAGAAATGGTTTGGAATTATGTTGCAAAAACGTTTAATAACTTGCGTTGTAAGAATATTCGACACAAAATGCACCAACCGAATATAATGGCAACTAAGAGATATTAATACTATAGTGTGACCATCTGAATATACAAATAAGAAAATAACTTAGTAGCATTAAGCACAAGCATGCAGAACACAAGACATATGAAATAACAGACATATGCAACACACCATTATCATTTAGCACAACACCTGGTATATATAATAATATCATCAAGTGTGTTATGTATACACATATACATGTGGAACAACACATACATATGTATATAGATACACACAAATACTATTATAGATCTAATCCAAAACTCGGGTAAAGTCCTCCCGATTGAATTTAAACCCTTGGTTCTGATTAAGTAAAATCTCTTGTCACGTATAAATCCAAGTGTTGACACTTGGGAGTTTAAGTTCAATCGATAGGAATTGCTAGGACTCCCTACTTATCTTTTGTTTAGTATTAAAGTTATCGGAACTAAACTAGTAGTGGAGTCAACTACTACTCTGATATAAAAGTTGTTATTGTTCTTCGTGGATTCTAATTTAAGCGATGCGAGCTAAATCGCTCGTTTAGATTAGAATCGGGCAAGAAGTTATTTTAATTCTCCTGATTCCACTTCTAATTTCCGTCCTCTTGCTTTAATGCTAAATTATTCCGCATATAATCATATTGTGAGAACCTTTCGATTGAATCCGAACCGCTTCCCCAAATTAGGCAGAAGTCCTTTTATATTCGCAAATCAAATTGGTGCGGTTCAAATTCAATTGGTCAGTACTCAATGCTTGTTTCACATTTGGGGTCACAGTTAATTGAATCGAGATTAGCTATGGAACCGACTATTGCTTTACTTTAAACATTATTTTTCGCTCTCCTAGATACTAGTCTAATCAATGTGAATTTAATCATTTGGTTAGATTAGCATCGAGATCGTAATCTATTTGATTTGTGTGACTCCATTCCTAACCCCTGTCCAATTAATTTGATACACAACTAGTTGTTAAACACATATATTAAAAACATAAACAATTAAACATAGCAGAGCAAAGAGAAGCATATCATTGGCATTTAAGGTTTCATACATAGGAAATCGTTTGCAAATTCACGATAGTACACAAACTCTTGAATTTCGATGACTTCACCTCCCAATAGATATAATGTCGGATTGGCCATTTCTAACACTACATTTAATCGGTGGTAGTAGTCCTCGCAATCTAGTTAAATTCCTATACTACATGCTCGAATGCATTGACATTAATTAGATTTCCTTTGTACAAAACTTTAACTTTCGATTAGTCCAAAAACTCAACATTTACACTCTCGACTAATCGTGTTCATACCAATTAGGTTTCCTGTTTGCAATTGGGTGCATAATCAGAATATCCAATTCTTTGAATCACTAAGGGATCCTGCTTAGTTTCCAAAGAATTCGATCCTCTTTTCAATTTCATAAAAATTTCTTAGTTTAACACTTGTTGTTATTTCCCATTGCAAACATAACTTACTCGAATATCACTTTAACGTCAAAATTTCCACTTGTATAAGTCTCACCTTTAGAGAAGAAGCTTGAGATGAGAGTGTTCGCAACGAGATTGGGACAACTTTCCCTCAGGCCGAAAGGAAGGAACTGCACTGATACCATAAATGTAACACCCTTATTTTATATACAAAATAATAAGTAAAAGTCTATATTTAAAATAGTGTATTTAAAAATTTCCTTTCACAAATCAAGTTTAAAAATTAATATTGGGCATCCATTTACAATATAGATAGCATAACTATCGTTTCCTTCTTTCCAGTCATCCGCTGCGCCACTCTGATCCATAAGCTCCATAGCAAACACCTAAAATGTTAACCACATAAGGGTAAGGCCTTTTCACAACACAGTGAATCAGAGGATAATATAAAGCTCATAATATAAACTCAAGAATAACAATCAAATCAAGTCAGGGATCAACCAACTCATTCCATTCCCATTAATACATAACATATCCATATCCATTTCCATTATCCCTTTTTCCTTTCCTATATCCTTTTCCATTACCATGTTCATTATTTATTCCCTTTAATTCCTTTATCAATTCCATTTTCATTTCCTTTATTCATTTTCCATTATGTGTAACCTCAATCAGAGATCTACACTTTCCATTGGGTGTAACCTCAAACAGATATCTACACCTTACCATTGTGCGTAACCCCAAACAGAGATCTACACACAGTGTATGCAACCACAAACAGTGATCTGCAAACACTTCCCTTTTTACCTTTCCATTCTTCATTTTCCATTAATGTGTGTAACCTCAAGCAGAGATCTACACACACAGTGTAAGCAACCACAGACAATGATCTGCAGACACTTCCATTTTTACCGTACACCACTAGGATTTGGATACCCGCTAGGTAATTGGCACACCTGTCTAGGGACTTGGAACACCTGCCCAGGACTTTACACCCATCCAAACCATAACCTGTAGGACTATATACTTTTACCATTCCATTTATTTAATCAAATTATTGGTGTGGAAAACTGATCCTGTGGGTCACCCGGCGCCTACAGGGCGGTTTGGCCTGATGGGTAATTGACCTGACAGGTAATTGGCCCTAACAGGTAATTGGAACACCTAGCCGGGTACCTAGTGTTCCAGGCCCCACTGATCAGTTTCAACTTTAGTTACCTTTACCATTATTAATCAATCAACAGGCCAATCCATTAATTATAACCATCAACACAACTTCAATAATAATCACACATATATTCATAAATAAGTATTTATCATCCATCATCATATACATATATATCACCTATTCTCACATGACATCACAAATTAATGAGTACGTAACATTTATATCATCAAATACTCACATTCAAACTCACATTCGGCACTTCACTTCATAACCATATTCTATCACCCTTAACATTTAGCCCTTAAACCATTTACCTTTATTAACACATAATCCAACTCATCGCCCTTAATCCTATTCAAGTTACATAATAATAACACTTCTTCCTTCCATTATTATTTCCAATAAATTTAGCCATCTACATCATTCACTATCCAGTATTACTCTCAATAGCACACATATAACACTTAGTGAACATAATAAATTATCCACAGATAGCAACACGCTTAAAATCAACATATATCAGTCGACATACTCAGGTATGTCTCATAGTACTTAAAATAAATCATCTCGTTAGGGTTCTTCACTTCCTACTTTAATAATATACGAAAAGATTAAACATTAACAGTTTCCAAGATATCAACATTAATCAAATATACAACCATTACCGTTCATTAATTCTATTCACCTCCTAATCCATCACCCATAACCCAATTTAACCATTACTCAAATCCTATTATATACCCTAACTATCCCTAACTCAAAGTGTGGAAAAGAGACTCCCCTTACCTTGGAGAGAGAGAGAGCTCGACTGAAGCTCCAAGGACTTGGATTCTACCCCCGATCTACTCGGATTCCCTCTCCCTTGACCGATCTCCGCTCCGTTCTTGAGATTGGAGGAGAGAGAGAAAACCCTAGATGAGAGAGAAAGCTTCAAGAGGAGAGAGAGAGGGACACCAAGTGAAGGAGATGAAGAATACACATGGGGGAGGAGATAAACTTTCATGGGTGAAGGATTTTAAGGTGGGTTTGTGGGTATTTGTTGGTTTGTTGATGGAGATTAGATGAGAGAGAGAGAACAAGTCATGGAGGAGAGAGATAAAGAGCTTCATGGAGGGAGGAGCCATGGGGAAGAGAAGGAAAGAGAGAAAGAACAAGAGGAAGGAGGTGATTTCCATGGGAAAGGGGGTTGGAGGTGATGATTTTTGGTGTTTGGTGGGTGTTGGGGGTGATTTGGGTGGAGGAGAGGGTGAGTGGTGTGGAATTATGAAGGAAATGGGGGGCTGGTGCGCGTTTTATGCGGTCTGGTGCTGCAGATCCGCGCCCGCGCGCCTGGGCGAGGTTGGCGCGCGCCTGATGCGCGTCTTGGCACTCCGCGCGCGCCTGGGCGAGATTGGTGAGCGCCTGGGCGAAAAAACTCCTAAACTGGTGCGTCTGATGCACCCTGGTGCGCCTGGGTGCACCGGCTCGTGCCTGGGCGCACCCTGGGGGGTTCTGACTTCAAATCGCCATAACTTCTCCGGTAACCGTTGGATCTTGCTCAAATTTTGAGACAAGCTTCCTAAAATCCTAAACTTCACATCCAACGGTGGGAATTGGGTTTAGAGCTATGGATGTTTTATTCCTAATTTTCTTTTACCGGACGAGTTCTAACACTTAAAACCCTGATTTAACTCCCGATTTCACTTCTATAATTCTACTTCTTGCTACCGATGCACCCTACGCAACCCTTAGTACTTAAAATTATTGATCACCTTGCTCCCAAAATTCTTTAAGCGGTTAATAAACCTGTTCTCTACACTATAAACCTATTAATTCACTAATTAGGCTTGAAATTTAATTAGGGATGTTACGGTTTAACTATTCTAGAAAAAAAGTTTATTTTGATGCTGTAAAAATAAGGGCTTGAGTCTTAAAAAGTTATTTGTTTAAGTGATATAGAAATCTTTTGTTACTATGTGTGTGCCAAATCGTTTTTACTGAGTATTCTTTTATAATTTCTTAATATAAAAATAATTGTCTATATGCTTATATTATTATGTGACTTCTATTTGATATTTAGGTGATATTATCATGATGCTTAAGTTGCTGTCCAAAAATTGTGTGTACTCTAAAAGTGTTTATTTTTAAGTGATTTAATATTTAGAGTAATTGATATAAAGTTATGAAATTATATAATTATGTCACAAGTGTTTATAAAATATTTTGTTACAGTTTCTATTTTATTTTTCTTGGCCGAAATTATTGTTTAGTGATTAGGTGTGTTCTTTTAATTTTTGTAAGTACCTAAGTGTTATATAATAATTGTATTCTAATTGTTTAATATGATTTCATGAAATAAGTGTTAAATGATTGATTTTTTTTAGTGAAAATAGATAATTCTGGAAAATATATTTTCAATTGGGTCGTGTGTCCCAAAGTAATATTTTTATATATGTTTGTGATGTGTTTATATGTATAAGTGTTTAGTTTAATGTATAGTGTGAAATTATATTTTTTTTTAAACTAATTTTCTGGAAAAATAATGTTGCTGTCCAGATTTGAATTAATTATGAAAACATAGAATTTTTCTAAGTTAAGTTCATTTTAAGCTTTTAGATTATAAGCCTTTTTTTATAAATGATAGAACTTGTAAAATAATGAATTTCTGGGTGAATGCAACTTTGATTTGTGGCTGTCCAGCAAGCCTTAATTGTTAATCTAAAATCAAACTTTATTATATTTTTATAATAGAGCTTGTAAATAAGCTATAGAAAAAAGCGACACTATTTTTGGATTAATAGTTTAAGACAAAAGTGAATTTAAAGTTTGTATGTAATTGCTGTCCAAATTTGATAACTTGATTTAAGTAATTCCAAAAATGATTTTAAATTACTAAGTGTATGTGTGTATATGTTTGGATATGAGTGTCATGTTGTTTAATTTTGTTAATAGGAAATGGTTTGTAGATTGATGTAAAAATATATTGTTAAATGTTTTTAGTTAGGTCATAGTATCTTATTATTAGATGAATAAATGTATGTTATGTCTAATTGATAAGGTGCTTCTCTATTCCTTAAATGGTCTATGTGTAACTATATGGATTAGATTAATTCATGTATGATTTCTATGATGTTAGAGTTATCTTTTAAAGTACTATAAGGTTTAGGAAACCTATGTTAGTCCTATGATTTCTAGGTTACTTGACGTTTCACCGTCATCACCCTCCCCTATCACAAACACACACCTGAGTATCCACAGATAAACAGGGTATCTTCCTCTCAACTACTTCACGCTCAACTCGTCGTACTTTAATTAATGTCTTTTAAATATTTTATCAAGGCTTCATTAGTATTTGATTAATCCCTAAAGTTTGGACGAGTCACCCTCATACATCCCTTCGGTGATCCTCGACCTCTACTCGAATCTTTCGCATTAATGCTTCCTCATCGTTACATGATCGTCAAAACATCTTATCACATCGAGTAGCTCCTTACTCAGCAACACATCACGTCAATCTTTCACATCGGGGGTCCTCAGTCCGGCACAGGTTACCATACCTCTTTCACGGCTCCCATGTATGCATCATTGATTTCAGCTCGCATTTCTCTTCATCATTTCTTTCATCATACGCACATCGTAACATCATTAAAATCTTTCCCTTTTTATCACTAATCCCACAATATTTTCATCAGTGTCTTAATATTTTTATCATTCCCCTTCATTAACCGAACAAAGCAGTATAATAATATAACATGATTACTTTTCAATTTCAGATAAAAGTTCAACAGATAAAAAAGAACATGTCATATCATTTCATCATCATGAATAAATAGCATCATGTCATAACATCATAAATATAAAGGGATGTCTTAGTCCCGCGTATAAGTGGTCCAAACACATACAATCAATTGCCACTTTACGACCGACTCTTAAACCCCACGTTCCGGCTTTTGAGATGGCTAGGAACAACTTAACATGTTACCTACACACCACTGTGTCTTAGGAAAGCTGCTCTCTCACCTTGACAGTCGATAAATTTCCAAAAGCTTTTACTGATGTGATCCTCTGACACGCGTCCAAAGTCGACACCTCTAACCCTAAAAACAGACATTATATATTAATAATATATTCTAATCCAAATATCTATCCCAAAATTAAAATCGCTCTTTGAAACTTAAATTGAAATCCTTTTGATCAAAATCAAAACATAAATCTTTTTCTCCGAAATCATCCCAAAACTCTTTAACACTTTAAATTCTTCAAATCATTACAGAACAATTAGCAAAATCATTTTCAATAAATTAGTGGCTGGTCCGTCTTGGACAGCAGCTCACCTGAACCCAAAAACATCGAAAAACTTCAATTATGCAATTTCGCTTTAGCTATAATTCAAAACACTTAAAACTCATGCTTTTAAATACTTGTAAACATTTTATCAATTGAAAATACTTCAATTAAAATTCTGGACAGCCACACTTAATTTTATAAAAATCACTTTTCAAAAATCCGAAATTATCATAAAACCACACGTTAACTCACAAGACTTCTGGATAAAAATAAATACTTCAAAACAATTTGTTTTCAAACCATAACACTTTAAGTAAAACTTGGACAGCCATGAAAAGTTCCAATATATATCCAGAAATGAATTAAAATCAAGCAATTTGTAGGGTTTGCCGACCATATACCGACCCAAGTCTCACCAAAGGGTTCCTCTAAGGGCATTTTGCTCGGTTTACCTGTCATGAAAGTCCTTCGCTCGGACTTGTGGGATCCGAGCATACAAGAGGGCCAGGCTCGGACTTGATGGAACCGAGCCTTACGATCGGTCCCCAATCCATCAGGCTCGGGACTCTAGGACCGAGACATACCGTCGGCTCGTGGATAAGCTCAGGCTCACCGAGGCTTCTTATCCCTTCCGCAAATCTCTCCTAGATTCTCGCAACAGCCTACACATGAGATCTTCGGCTGATCCTAACCAGATTCTAAGCATAATTATCCGACATTATCTCACAGAGTCCTGGTTCAGCACAACTCTGATACAAGGCCTAAAGGGCCCATATCAGCCTCCTCCAAACCCTATAAATAGCTCATCACAGCTAGGGTTTCAGGTATGTTCTCTCATCCCTACTCTCAAGAACTACGTGTGTCTTGATTCCCTTTTCACTGGGGATACGTAGGACCGGGGTCACCCTCGCCAGCTACAACAACCCATCAAACACATTGTGGTGTTCAGTGTTTAAGGACACTACATTGGCGCCGTCTGTGGGGACAATAAACTTCGATTCCCATCCACAACAAAAAAAAGCAAAAAATACAAAAAATAAGAAAAAGATTGAAGGTTCAGGTGTTCCCGGTTCCATTCATAGTGCCGTTCCCGGTGGCCGTTTCGGTGAGGCCGCCGCCATCAAGGCTGCTCTGGGTCATGTGTTCCTGGCATATCAGCTTGAAGAATGAAGGATCCATGGAGGACGGAGAAGAACAGGGTCGCCGCTCCTAACACTGGAACGCACGAATGGGGAAGAGCCACCATTCACGACTCTGTGGTGATCTCGCGGCTGATCTTCTCCGGTGCGAGCTCTCTTCCTCAAGCTCCACGTTTCGGAAATATAAACTTGACTCGGTCCACCCCGAATCCGCCGTCATCGCTCTCATGTCTGTTGCGCCTTTGTTCTCCATGGATGAAGGTAATCAGAGGTTCAAGGCTGCGTTTTCATGGCTGAGCCCCTAGGAGTTTCTTCGAACCCCAAAACCTCGAACGGTTTCCGCCTTCGAAACCTCGCGATCCACTTTCTCTCTCTCCGCGATCAATCGCAAGCTCTCTTCTCCCTTCATTCTCGAAGCCACCGCTGCCTTCGCTGTGATGAAAGACTCACGAACCCGGGGGAAAAGCACCGCACCGACGACCGCCTCTGATTCCAGTAGGGACCACCACCGCCACGCAGAACAGCGCTCTTCTTCTCTAGTCGCCGCCGCTGCAATTCGGCGAACAACGGGAAGTCGCAGCAACGTTTCCGCTGTCACCAGTATCTGCAGTATGCTCACACCGCCGCACCAACCCGTGGATTGCACCCCTCAACATCGACGCCGTCACCGGCGAAGGCCCTCGTCCTTTCGCCTGCCACCATAGCCACCGTTGAACGCCGTCACCACCGGGTCCACGCTTGCCGCCGCTGCCAGCAGCAGCACACCGCAACATCAACACCTGCTGCACTAGGGTTTCAACCCTAGTGGGCCAAAGGCCCAAACCAAAAAAAAAAGAAAAAAAAAAGAAAAAAAAAGAAGAAAACGAGGCCAATGGCCCAATATAAAAAAAACAGGCTTAGCTTATACAGGCCCAAATAAAATAGATACGGGCTTAACAACGACACAGGCCCAAACAATATCCCACCATCAAATAAAGAGCTACCTCATCAGCAAAACAAGATTGACACCTTCCTCAAATCCAGGGAAGTAGTCTTTTTATTTTCTTCATTTATGTTGCTATATCATTATTCATATTATGACTCTGCTATTTCACTACATGTATTTGCTCAACTTAATTACGTTCATTCACCTGATGCATAATATGATATTCTTCACAATAAATGTCATCAAATGTTATTTACGATTATTTAAATAATCATAATTATATCATGCTTCTTTTCGTAGACAATCGTGCAGGATTTACGAGCATTTACTCTCCAATAATTTTCATTATCCTATTTATTACGTGCGATATTTTTAAATCACACTAACTTCTATTATGATATTTTATATTCACCTGCCACTAATTTTCATTATTGCAATACCCTTATTATAAATTGTCAATTTGAACGACAACCGCTAAAATTATTTTTTATTTACACATATGCGAGGTACATGGTCCAAGCTACTGGACCACCCATTTCAAGATTTTCATCAATGGGCATATTATTTTCCGAGCTCCGTGAATACAAACATGTCACTCTATTCGGAACATGGTGATAACGGCGAGGACCCCCCCCCCCCCCCCCCCGCCAAATTTCCTTCTTTGATCTCGTCTCCGAGTATAGAAAACCTCGTGCTCGGTTCCCCGCGTCGGATACATGTGTCAATTGTGCGCGGACCCTCGGCAGCGTTCCCTTTTGGTATCTCATACATTCAAAACATTGGGAACCACGCATTACACTTCTCTCCTCGGATTTATAAGATGATTGCATAAACCATGTTCCCTACTAGAGTCTCTCATTCCGGGTCAACCACTCAACGAAACCCGCTTGGAAAGGATTGACAGGAGACTTCAATCTAATTGTCTTCAACCCGACATTCCTCGCCACACTGAATCAGGGAAGGAATTCTCATTCCTACATTACTTTCTTATTTACTTAGCATTTTAAGTGATTACTTCGAACACATGCTAATATTAATTTACTTGATGCAATGCTTTTGATATATGCTCCTAATGCTTTTATGTATTCTTTTAATTTCATTTACATATCATTTATACTATACTCATGATTTTTCATACATGCTGGTACGTGGCATATTGTTAGCCAAATTTCTTTGCTGTTGAATGTTTTTAAATGTCTGTCTTTCCTGTCGTGATAGGATAATAACATTTGATATACATTGCCTTTCGAATGGCATTAGGCAGTTTCCGACAATTGTGCATTGTCGTTTTTCATGGATAAGCTTTCATCATTTGATTTGTTGTCATTAAATGCTTTGACATATTTATAAATGTCATTCATTACAATTATTGTGCATGATATACCTGAAATTATGCTTCTTTTCATGGACAATCCTGTCTATTTGCACGATATTTAACTATTGTCTTTTCATGGGCAATCCTGTCTGGTTGTACGGTATTTAATTAATTATTGTCATTATTATATTTGTTACGTGTGATATTTTTAAATCATGCTGCTTTTGTTCTGATACTTTATATTCACTTGTCAATAATTTTCTTTGTTGCTATTCAATTATCATAGATTGTCAAATTAACGACGATCACTGATTATTGTTCTTCAACATGTAATGTAAGGTTCAAGAAAGGATGGTCGGACCTATCGAAAAGGAAGGCCGAGCAGCTAGGATTCTCTCTAGAGTTGACGGGACCATCACGACCCCATGATAGAGAACAGTCCAAAAGTCGAAAATAGTCCCATAAAGACTAACAGGGACGGATCTTTCTCATTATCTCATTTACGTCATTTACATTGCATGGTTTAAGCCTCACGTTCATTATTACTGAATCACTTGTTGCACAACATTATATTATCTTAGATAATACTCATAATTAACAGTGAGGCAGCTCATACTTCGTTATTAATGTCATTACATATCATTTACTTTCCTGATATTCTAATAGTTGTTTTTATACATCATGTAAAGGTACAAATTTGATGGTCGGAACTACCGGGGGCGATAGCCCGAGCACGATTGCCAAAAATGATTCAAGTGTTTCACGCATAACCCAACCGAAAACATGCACAAGCCGACCACAGGTCTAAATCCCCAAGCCCATTGTATTTACTACTTCAAATAAATAAAAGTTATGTTCTTGAATTCATTGTATTTACGTACTTTTCCTCATAACCGATTAGCCACCGTTTATGACGCGAACGATTATAAACAGCTCGAACAAGAGCTTATAACTCGTCAAGTACTCTGAAAGATTCCCGATTCAAACATGATTATCTCAAAATCATTTTTTACATCGCGGATAAAGGAACCCACCTCGGCTAAAGTGCTGGCGTTCCGAGGTCTTAACACTTGAATTCATAACTAAAAGAACAATATGAGAAGCACAAAATCATAACGGATATTATAAATATTCACTCATTTCGGATCACGTCCCGACGCACTTGCCTACGATCTCGGTTGGCCGACCAAATCGGCGTGGCTACAAGTGAAAACGGGGATTGCTACCTCGATAACTTGGCCATCGGCCAAATACGTCGCAGGATCGAGGAATGCACCTCGGCCAATGCAGTCATTCCGACAGCATCCCCCGTAGACGTTACGATCCAATTCATGATATTACTTATAACACACCCCGATGAGAGAGGTGTATGAATCTCCGAATCGCGATACTCTTCCGAGTAAAAGACCTCGGTTGCAAACATTCTTTTGTCACCACCAAGCCTCATAAAAGAACGTCTGATCGACCCAAAAGGGCTCTAAACTCGGCACAGAGTCTCTATGACTCTTCCCGAGCTGGGGGGGCTTATGTCGTGGACTGGACTCCGGTCCGACCTACCCCCATCTTAATCGACTGTACGCCGAACTCATTCCGAGATCTCCGCCAGGATTCAGGATGCGAAGCTACTCGACGCCGATGAGGAAAGAGTCTTCAACTGCATGATCCCAGTTATAAAAATTCTCTTTGGCTGCCCTTTTGTGCTTAAGAGCTTTCGCTCTCATTTTGTCTAGAGATGCTCGGAGTCCGGCAGCCTCATCTTTGGCATCCTCGAGTTGCTCTCGAGCCACTGCAGCATCCTCCTCGGCTTTCCGAGCCTTCTCTGTAGTCTCCCGCAGAGTTGTGGCATCCTCTTCGGGCTCCTTCAAAACCCCTCAACTTCCCTCCTTCCACAATGCACCGGTTGGGCCAAAGGCCCATTAACCCGCTCAGCCACCCACAGGGAAAGACGTGGCAGTTATTGGAATTACTTTTTCAAAAGTTCGAAATTATGAATGATTTGGCACAACTTCTCAGGGCACGTGTCGTACCTAAAGAACCTAAAACACCACCTAAAACAAGCTATATAGTTAAGGCTGAAAACAGTTGTCACGCACTTCTGAACCAGGACATGCTAAAGGTCACCCTAGCCACTTGTTACCTCGCCACAGACTTTCCAAGTCTTACGAGCTGGGGGGCTTGTAGGGTCTGCCGACCATATACGGACCCAAGTCTCACCAAAGGGTTCCTCTAAGGGCATTTTGCTCGGTTTACCTGTCATGAAAGTCCTTCGCTCGGACTCGTGGGATCCGAGCATACAAGAGGGCCAGGCTCGGACTTGATGGAACCGAGCCTTACGGTCGGTCCCCAATCCATCAGGCTCGGGAATCTAGGACCGAGACATACCGTCGGCTCGTGGATAAGCTCAGGCTCACCGAGGCTTCTTATCCCTTCCGCAAATCTCTCCTAGATTCTCGCAACAGCCTAGACATGAGATCTTCAGCTGATCCTAACCAGATTCTAAGCATAATTATCCGACATTATCTCACAGAGTCCTGGTTCAGCACAACTCTGATACAAGGCCCAAAGGGCCCATATCAGCCTCCTCCAAACCCTATAAATAGCTCATCACAGCTAGGGTTTCAGGTATGTTCTCTCATCCCTACTCTCAAGAACTACGTGTGTCTTGATTCCCTTTTCACTGGGGATACGTAGGACCGGGGTCACCCTCGCCAGCTACAACAACCCATCAAACACATCGTGGTGTTCAGTGTTTAAGGACACTACACAATTCAAAACCAATTTATTTTCAAAAGCAAATCACTAAGTTAAACACTTAGCACATAACCACTTAAAACAAAACAAACTCATCATTTATATTTCTTACATTTACATACACAACTCATTTTCCTTCACTTCCTTAGTTATGAAAATAATTTTAATCGAATAACATATAGTATAACAAGGTTGTCACAGCAATTTTATAAATCCATTTTACCCGAAACAAGTTTTCTTCTAACCCAAGCAATTCAATTATCACGCCTTAGGTTAATTTAAATCAAAACATACAGTAAGCACACTACCTAAACTAAATTTACTTTCACAGCCACATATTTATTTTCATAAAAACCGAAACATAAAGATAAAACAATTAGGGCATAAACATTCCAAACTTTAAACTTATTTGTACTTTTTAGCATGTAATTTACTTTATAAAAACATGGACCAATTTCCTTTATTATATTTAATCATATTCACATTCCATCATCAAAGTAAAAACATTTAACCAAGTCCAGCAGCAAGCACAGGGCATCCCATCCATCTAAAACATCGAAAATGTCCTAGACCGAATATGGGGAATTCAAGGAAATAAAATTTTAAAACCAAATCAAACCAACTCATTTCAATTCAAAATTTGCAATACACTTAAGAACATATTAAAATACCTCACATAAAATTTCCAAGTCATTTCAGTATCCAGAACCTAAGTTTCTATCCAATTTTGCTAAAATTTTCCAATCTGTATTGTTGCAAATAGAGGCAACATCGTATTTATTTAAAATAGAAAATCAAGTCCAATTGTCACAAAATTTGGTACAGGACATTATAATATAGTCAAGAACATCTCATAAAAATTAGAGATTATTTGGAGTTGTGTAAGTAATACTTTTTCAATTAAATCTCCCCTTGGTTCTGAAAATTCTGAACCATGTTAGCTTGCTGTTTTAGGTTAAATAAAATACCAAACTAACTCCAAACAATCCCAAATTTTACAGAGAGTATTATAATATATGTAAGACCTTACTGTAAAAATTTCAAGTCCATCGGAATAGTATAAGTCCAAAAATTCTTTTTGTATTTAACTCGAAAACTCTGTTTTTTCGAAATCATTTTCTCAAAAACTATTCTTAAAAAAAATTAGTAAATCAATCTAAAAAATTATACCAAAATTCAGAGGCATTCAAATCAATCCCTTCAAAACAGTGGCAAGGCCTTAAGCTCATGAAACTTGTACAAACACTTTCCATGCAAACCTTTTTCAAGCACAGTCCTTAGGACTACAAAATCAACATCAAACCAAGACATAACTCAATAGAGCTCTTAAACAATTTCCTAATTAATTTAAAGTCACTAAAGCATTTTCAAGTAACATTTAGCATGTATCAAATAGGTTTATTCCCTAAGAAACTTTCAAAACCGAATGGTGTACTAAGATGAGCTAAAAATCAATGTGTTTTCCAAAACTATTTTAAAGTGCCAAAATCAAGCATCTTCTCAATTTAAACTCTAACTCTTACACGTATACCTCACTTAGGGCTAAAACAAAAATCATTTGATTCGTTCTTATTGAAGAAAACCGCAATTGGTGGTTGAAACAACTAAGGAACCCTAGGAGAACACCTAGAAGGGGGGGTTGAATAGGTGTTTAAGAAACCTTGAAAGATTTTCGAACGAAACAAATCGAAACAATCAAAACAAATGATTTTTGCAAAAACCTACCGCTCTTAATCGATTAACCTGCAACTTAATCGATTAAGACCAGAAAATGAATTTTACTTAATCGATTATTAATCGATTAAACACTGATAAAATGCAGAAAATCACTTTTCAATCGAATACGAAAATCAATCAATTAACACGTAAGATCAGAGATTCAGCGGAAAGGATTAACACCTATATTCTTATTGATTACCTAGGTTATGAAAATGATTTTCCTTTAATCAATTTGCACAATTAAAGATTCAATTCAATCACTTATGAAAAATCACTTTTTCTAGGTTTTCAACCAAGAACACAATGAATTGACTTGAATGTAAAGAGTTAAGAGTTTAGAGATACGACACAGCGATTTATCCTGGTTCACTTTCATCCGCTTGAAAGCTACATCCAGTCCCCTCTTCAACCAAGAGAGATTCTTCACTATGAGGAATTAGAGTTCTCAAATTACAAGTAAATGCCTCTCAAGACTCCCTTCTTGATAGCCTACAAAGGATACTCCACACCCTTGCCTTGTAATCCTATTGAATCTAATCTAACCTCTTCTCTTGCTTGTTGATATCCCCACAACAAGTCTTCCACTTGCTTGATGATGCCTCACACCAAGACTTCCAAATGCTTGTTAACACAACAAGACTTCCAAGATAACTTTGCTTGATGAACAACCACCAAGGCTTCCTTTGTTGTAGATAGCTTGCCTTCTTTGCAATGATTACAACTCAAATAAAAACAATAACAATCCTATGAATCTCTTTCAATAGCTATGAAAATATCAACATGAGAGATTCAAATATTCTTGATCAAAGAATGTAAAAGTTAAAGCTTTGATCTATGAAAGTGAGAGAGAATAGTGTGGCTTTGATCTTTGTAAAATTGATATGAAAATGTTCTATGATTGTAATTATAATTCACAAATGTTAGGAATAGGTTTATATAGAATACCCAAAAGTTATATGCACTAAAAACTGATTTTGAGAAGTGGAAAACGTATTTTAAAAAACCAGATCTACAGTAGTTAATCGATTAGATTTATGCTTAATCGATTAGTAATCAATTACACTGAAACTTAATCGATTAATCCCTGTTGAAATTTGTTAAAAAACTTGTTTTCTCAAAACTAAACCTTTCCTTTAAAACCTTTAAGCCACCTATTGATTTTAGGTTAAGTGAAAACTCAAATTATGATATAATCATGACTATGATAGAGATTCACTACCCTCTATAGAACTCTACCCAAACTCATCAAATAAAAGACTTAATCTAGAGAGGCAAAAGATATTACAATTATACTCAAAACTAGATCTTCATAAGTCTTCATGAGCTTGTTCTCTCTTCTTCACTTGATGTTTGTTGTTGCTTGTTGAGCTTGAACTTGATCAACACTTTTGTAGCTTGTTCAAAACCTTTTGTCATTATCAAAACATTCTCAACGGAACTTACAATCTCCCCCTTTTGAAAATGACAAACATGTTTTGAAGTTGTTTGAAGTTCTTTGAAGTTGTTGATACTTGAACCATTTGATCACTTGGTGAGAAACTTGCTCCCCCTGCTAAATGCTTTTGACATTTGAAATCCAATTGATAGAAGCATGATTCTCCCCCTATCTTCAACAACTTTGCTCAACCTACATAAAAACAACAAAAACAACCATTCTCCCAAAACAAACCATTTCTCCCCCTTTGGCATTATCAAAAAGTAATATATACCAATTGAAATATAAGATTCTAATCCAAAATAGAGAGATAATCATTCATTTCTTCACAACATTGATACCTAATTGAAATACAAGAGAACTATACTTTGAAATGTGATACCAATTGGCAAGAAATATGACAATGAAATATGATACCAATTGAAAACTAAAAAGTCATAATACCAATTGAGACTAAACAAATCATCATATCACTTAACAAAGTAAGATATCAATGTAAAGAAATAAGATCTATTATGATATTTCTTTAATAACAACCAAAGCATGATAATCATATAATGATCACTCAATGATACCAATTCAACTTTTAGAAAAGTAATACCAATTGAGAGAACTACAATTGAAAAGATATCAATTGAGAAGATACCAATTGAACCAATATTGTAAAAAATCTCACAATATCACTTGTACCAAATTGTAGGACTTCTTTTGAGATGCAAAAGTGATACCAATTGAAGATGCAAATATGAATAACACTTGTAAGCCCTTTTTGCTCTTCAACCATACCTACAAAAACAATCATGCTTTGCTTTTTGGTATCCAAATGGTTTTGGATCCATTTTTGTTAGTTAAGGGACTCTCACCCTTTTTAACCCAAACAAACTTTCCTTTAGGTATACCATGCACTTTAATATAACACACATTTGAAGTATGTCCAAGAGTGCCACAATAGAAACATGTTGGTGCATTTGAAAAATCAACCTTAGAAAAATCAACAATATTTCTATGAGACTTACTCTTAGCATTAGTATAACCCAAACCAAACTTGTTTGAATTTTCTCTTTGAAAATTTAACAATGTGCGCAACTTAATATCACCACTTGTGAAACTTGCAAGCTTATTTTTCAAAATAACATTTTCATCTTTAAGCAACTTGCAATTCTCACAATCAACCACAATATTCAATCTACTAGCACAATCACAAGAAGAACTAGCATAAATGAGATCAAGGGTTTCATTTTCAAGATTAAGCTCATCAACTTGTTTTTGAAGTTCTAAAATCTCTTTTTGATGTTTCAAAATGAGCTTCTTTCTTTCAATGTTTTTCAAAGCTAGTTTCTTAAGATGTTCATGCATTTTTTCATAAGCATTATATAACAATTCATATTTAGAAGAAATTTCGGACTTTGTATGACTTACATTGCTATCCTCGCTTTGTTCACTTGTTCATCATTTGAACTTTCCTCTTCATTTACTTGAACAAGCAAGTTGAGATTAGCAACTTCTTCATCATCCGTAGAACTATTTGATGTGCTTTTCTTCTCTTCTACATCACTATCCCAAACTATGTATGCTCTTTTAGATTTTGAATTTTTCTTTTCTTTCTCCTTCTTCTTGAGATACCTAGAGCATGAGTACTTGAGATAACCGGGTTTTCCACATTCATGGCAAACTATTCCTTCTTTTGTAGTCTTGGTCTTGTAGTGTGGGGAATCCTTCTCTTTACTTTTGTCTTTGTTCAACCTTCCTTTTCTCCTTAGAAACTTGTCAAACTTCCTTAGCAAAAGTTTCATTTCTTTTTCATCAATATCCGAATCGGAATCTTCACTATCATCATCATCGGAACTCTCTTTCTTTTTATATGATCTATTGACTTTAAGAGCAAGTCCCTTTCTTCCTTTATTCTTATCCGACTCTTCATTCATATGCAAACGTCCAAGCTCCATTTCATGTTCTTGAAGCTTTCCGAAAAGTGTTGCAAGATCCATAGCATCCAAATCTTTAGATTCAACAATAGCCGTTACTTTTGGTTGCCAATTCCTGTCTAAACATCTCAACACTTTGTTAGAAAGTTCACCTTGTAAGAAAGTCTTACCAAGAGCAAGTAAATGGTTAATAATATGAGTAAAACGTTTTTGCATGTCATTAATAGATTCATTTGGAAGCATTTGAAACAATTCATATTCACGCATCAAAACATTCAATCTAGCTCTCCTAACCTCACTAGTTCCTTCATGAGTCACTTGTAAAGTGTCCCACATTTCCTTAGCACTAGCACATTGAGAAACTCTAAAGAACTCATCATAAGATAAAGCGGAGGTGATGATATTCTTTGCTTTAAAATCATATTGAACTTTCTTTCTATCATCATCTTTCCACTTATCCTCGGGGGTTAATTGTACTACGCCTTCAACTAAACTAGAGGGGATATGAGGACCTTTTTCAACTACTTTCCAAATTTCACTATCTATGACTTGGATAAAGATTTTCATTCTAACTTTCCAATATGCATATCCTTCACCATTAAAAAGTGGAGGACGACTTAATGAAGCACCTTCACCACCAAAGGGATTCGTAGAACCCATTGCAGCTACTTAACAAGAATCTTTACGAAAAAGCTCTTATGCTCGTGTCTTTCGACCGAGCTCTGATACCAATTGAAGAAAACCGCAATTGGTGGTTGAAACAACTAAGGAACCCTAGGAGAACACCTAGAAGGGGGGGTTGAATAGGTGTTTAAGAAACCTTGAAAGATTTTCGAACGAAACAAATCGAAACAATCAAAACAAATTATTTTTGCAAAAACCTACAGCTCTTAATCGATTAACCTGCAACTTAATCGATTAAGACCAGAAAATGAATTTTACTTAATCGATTATTAATCGATTAAACACTGATAAAATGCAGAAAATCACTTTTCAATCGAATACGAAAATCAATCAATTAACACGTAAGATCAGAGATTCAGCGGAAAGGATTAACACCTATATTCTTATTGATTACCTAGGTTATGAAAATGATTTTCCTTTAATCAATTTGCACAATTAAAGATTCAATTCAATCACTTATGAAAAATCACTTTTTCTAGGTTTTCAACCAAGAACACAATGAATTGACTTGAATGTAAAGAGTTAAGAGTTTAGAGATACGACACAGCGATTTATCCTGGTTCACTTTCATCCGCTTGAAAGCTACATCCAGTCCCCTCTTCAACCAAGAGAGATTCTTCACTATGAGGAATTAGAGTTCTCAAATTACAAGTAAATGCCTCTCAAGACTCCCTTCTTGATAGCCTACAAAGGATACTCCACACCCTTGCCTTGTAATCCTATTGAATCTAATCTAACCTCTTCTCTTGCTTGTTGATATCCCCACAACAAGTCTTCCACTTGCTTGATGATGCCTCACACCAAGACTTCCAAATGCTTGTTAACACAACAAGACTTCCAAGATAACTTTGCTTGATGAACAACCACCAAGGCTTCCTTTGTTGTAGATAGCTTGCCTTCTTTGCAATGATTACAACTCAAATAAAAACAATAACAATCCTATGAATCTCTTTCAATAGCTATGAAAATATCAACATGAGAGATTCAAATATTCTTGATCAAAGAATGTAAAAGTTAAAGCTTTGATCTATGAAAGTGAGAGAGAATAGTGTGGCTTTGATCTTTGTAAAATTGATATGAAAATGTTCTATGATTGTAATTATAATTCACAAAGGTTAGGAATAGGTTTATATAGAATACCCAAAAGTTATATGCACTAAAAACTGATTTTGAGAAGTGGAAAAAGTATTTTAAAAAACCAGATCTACAGTAGTTAATCGATTAGATTTATGCTTAATCGATTAGTAATCAATTACACTGAAACTTAATCGATTAATCCCAGTTGAAATTTGTTAAAAAACTTGTTTTCTCAAAACTAAACCTTTCCTTTAAAACCTTTAAGCCACCTATTGATTTTAGGTTAAGTGAAAACTCAAATTATGATATAATCATGACTATGATAGAGATTCACTACCCTCTATAGAACTCTACCCAAACTCATCAAATAAAAGACTTAATCTAGAGAGGCAAAAGATATTACAATTATATTCAAAACTAGATCTTCATAAGTCTTCATGAGCTTGTTCTCTCTTCTTCACTTGATGTTTGTTGTTGCTTGTTGAGCTTGAACTTGATCAACACTTTTGTAGCTTGTTCAAAACCTTTTGTCATTATCAAAACATTCTCAACGGAACTTACACTTATATGCATGGCCGAATCATGCATCATCACAAACCAAGGTCCATAAATTTTTTTTTCTAACATACCCTAAAGCACCAAAACATCACTTTTAAATCAAATTCAAGCATATATTCAATTATCCCAAACTAAATTACTCATACGACACATACTCATTTCCAAAACAATTTAATTTTCATATTTACCTACTTATTCACAAAAAACGGAATTGAATAAAGAAAAGTAAACCAAACATTACATGCCTCAAACACTTAAATCAACTCCATTTCTTCAAAGTATTAACATACATAGTCATTTGCTAAAATAAAAACAAAAATCATTTTCATTATTTTCCTCTCTAGGCCATGGCACCTCAAGGGAAAATTGGGGATTTTTCAACTAGAATCAAAACAATACCATGCGCAGTAAAGCCAATCTTTTTCTACTCATTCCAAACATAAACTAGGTTAAGGGAACAAAACAAAAAACCTTAAGGCCATGAACCCACCAAAACTGTATAGCATCAAAAGTTCCCAAACTTAGTCAAAATCGATTTATCAACTCATTTTCAAGCATGAAAACATAATGGGAGATCAAAAATTATTCAAACCAAAAAGGGGACCCAAAAACCGTATGGTCCTAAAAGCTCCAAACCAAGACAAAACTTTATTTAACAATCCACCCTCCTCATAAAAACCGAAAATGCACTAGAAGTCAAAAATTAACAAATCCTTAACATGCATCAAAAATAAAATTACTTTCCTCTACATTTAAACCCTTGGCCGAATGTTCATAGAGAAAAATTGGGGGTTTTACAAACAAAAATCAAAATAACCTCATGCACATAAAAATCAATAGCAACAACACTTATTCTTTTGTTTCTTACTCATTTAAATAAAACACAAATTATTTGTTCAAAGACAAGAGTAAAACCGTAGGGACCTCTTAGTTCATAAATTAAAATAAAAATTCATTTATCATGCATGTCCACTTAGAAGCCGAAAATACAACAAATAAATAACAAGAATCACTAATCAATTATATGCATAAGAAAACAATTTCATTTTCCCCAAATAACAAGAACATCATATTTCAACTCATATTTCAACATAAAAACACAAATCAAAAATCAAAAATTATTTTAAATAATTGGGGACAAAAACCATGAGTTCCCTCCCCACGGTGTTGTCGGTGCATGTCCATTTTTCGACTTCCATACTCAAATACTTGCTTAATAATACTTAGAAAACAAAGAGAAACCAAAAAAACAACATGCATCATGCTTTTTGACATAAAATAGCAAAAACCCTTCATGAACTAAAAATAAAAACCGAAAACAAAGAAGAAGAAGGGAAACAAATAGACAAACTTCGGATTTCCTCTTCTCTATCACTAGCTTCTTCTCTTTTTTTTGTTCAAGTGTTATGACATAAGGGGGGTCTTTGGGGTATTGGGTAGTATTTATAAGAAACTGTGTGGGTGGGTGGGTTTCTTAAAAATGGGGTTTAAAAATTAGATATAATGGGAGAGTGTGTAATGGATAATAAGTCTTGCTCCCCATTGGTCGAAAATCCTCTCATAGATATGGTTATTAATTGCTAATCTTAATTAAGGTGATTTAAGAGATAAGATGTATTAATTGGGTTGCCCTAGGGACTTGTGCACTAATAAATGGATGTCTCCTAATTTTAAATTCAAAATTCAAATGCATAAAAATATGCCAAAACCGTGCAACATACTTGGATAGTAGAAAATAATATTTTTCCAATACAGTACAGAATACTTAAAAATCATAATTAAATTTCTTACGAAATAAAACATTATAAATTTCTCACAAAATATAAAAATTTCGTGAACTGCTAAAAATAAATTCCAAACATTACAAAAATAAATTCTACCATTTTATTACGATCGTTTTGATTGTAAATTCATCATATTTCGATCCACCAGTCAAAATTTATGAATTTTCAAAGTTAAATAAGTCAAGGAAACCAATAAATAATCACTTTTCCAAAACACAAAATAATATTACAAAACAAATCCTGTAGCAGATATTTAATCAAATATCTAATATTTAATCACAAGAATCAAATATTTAATCAATTTAAAACAATCCCCTCATTTTCACGTGTCATTATAAACCAATAATATTTTCATCTCAATTTAGAAAAAAATCCACCAATCAGAAATTGCCAAAAATCAGTTTATTAAAATGAGAAAATTGCGGGTGTTACATTCATGGCTTGAAGGAATCAAGCTCACTCTCCTTCTTCTCACTACCTTTGGAGGCTCTTTGGTGGTGGTCCACAAGAACTAGGGCACAAGCTTAAGCTAGGATTTTGTGAAGGTTTATCCACTCTCTCTTTGGTTAAGGTAAGGGGGTGGGTATTAGCTTACTCTAGAAAAGGGTCTCTAATTAGTTATAATAATTTTCTAGGATTTATATGTTTAGTGTAGTGATTAGGAAATCCTAAGGTAGAGAATAATGATAATATTTTGATTTAGGTAAATTAATGAATTGAACCCTAGGATAATGAATAATGATAATAAGTTGACTAGACAACTAAATGAAATGAACCCTAAGTAATATTTGGGATTAAATATATATACTTTGTGCTAAATGTTGTTATATATGTTGAATTTGATATTTGATAATTTATAATAGATATGTTTGTTATGAGAATGGCCATGTAGGTTTTAAATGATGAAGTGGGACATAGGTTAAAACTAGAGGGAAATGCAGTGGAATTGATCATTGGGGACACTGGCACACTAGGTGCCCTGCTAGGTGTTCCAATTAGTCCCATTAGGGTCAATCGCCCGTCAGGCTAATCGCCCATTAGGTCCAAGGGCCCCGTTAGGCGTCGGTGTACCCAATGGATCAATTCACTGCTAAATAAACTGGAATAGAGTATGGACTAGAGTTAAGGGAAATGAAATGAATATAATAATAATGCATAGTCCTAACAGATGATCCCTAATGAGTGCAAAGTCCTGATGGGTGCAAAGTCCCTAATGGGTGTGCCAATTGCCTAGCAGGTACAATCAAATCCTAGTGGTGCAAGTAAAAGGGAAGAAAAGTAAAAGGGAAGAAATTGAAAAGGGGAAAAATGGAATCACATTTAAATAATGAGATAGAAAATGGAAATAAGACTTGGATACAAATTGAATGAAATTATGATTTATGATTGCGATGAACGTGCATTATGTGAATTACTTGATAACTGTGTTTGGCTTAGTGAGTTGTTATGTCTAATTAGAAACTGTTGTTCTATTTCATGTGCAATGCTCACCTCCTTATTACTATTTTTATAGGTACTGAGTTTGAGCTAGCACAACCCTCGGCCGAGTAGGTGCACTCTCCCCCTAACATGGAGAGTAGATTGTAGTTGATTAGAACATGGTTATGTCCTGGGTCTTTTGATGTTAGGATGTGATTCACTTTTGTTGTATATAAAATAAATATCTTTTGGGTGGGCCCATGACAACTCCTTTTGGGAAAGGAGTATTTTTTGGGAAAATACTATTTCCAATACTTGTATATAAATATGCTGCTAACTCTGATAGTTGTATAACTGTTATCTGGGTGCATTATAATGCACAAAGTATGTTTAGTCCTGCTGGCTGCTGAATGAATATGAAAATTATGTTTAAAACAGGTTGCAGGTCAAATTAAATTTTTGGAAAAGTCTTATAAACAAAGGAAACTCCGTCCGTTTGTTCGGAGAATTTTTATAAGTATTTGAAATAATAAAGAAATTTTTAAGTCACTAAATTACTTATGGGTAGCTATGGGTAATTATTAATAAGATGTTACATGTGACACACACAAAAGGTTGATGCGACGACGCATACAAATGGTGACGATAGGGGCACAAACAATTGAATATAATTAATTTATTTGAAATCTAAATCTTATGCACAAATATTGAAATTAGAAATTGAATTTGGAATTCTAATTCTACATTATAATTCTTTATATAATCCAAACATAAAGTCACAATTTTAATTCAATTCCAATTTCGATGGAATTGGAATTGGAATTACAATTCCAAATTTCAATTCCAATTCTGCGTGCCAAATGGAACCTAATTTTAAGTGAATTTGCAATACATAATGGAATATATAGAACACATGTAATAACTATAACATAACATGTGACAGAAGTTTTTTTAAATAAAAAATAAAAATTAACAAGTTAACCGAAGAGGAAAATTAGGAGAGAATAATTCAACTCCCCAATAATTTTAAGGTTGAAATCGAGGGTGCATGCAAAGTTCAGGAATAAAGTGATAGTTTAATAAAAAAAATAAAGGTAAAATTGTTTATTTAATCTCATATTTTATTTATTTGCTTCAAAACAATTCATTATTTTTTGTTTATTTTAGATTCTTAATTTGATTCTTTGTCCCATTTTGATCCGTAATGTTAAGAATATTTTAACGAAATATGCTTAAAAAGTAATGTTAGAGATCAAATTAAAACAAATAAATAAGTTAAGGATCACCAAAATGAAAAAGAAAAATATGATAGACCATGATAAAACAGGTAAATAATAAGCTAAGTGATTAAATGAGTAGCTCTAAAACATGTGTACTCCTAATTTGGTGATGTATCCGTACCGGGTATATATATCTTGGGTATCGGTACACGTACTGTACTTCTGGGTATTTGTAATTGGTTTTTTAAGGTATATTTTAGATATGGATTGTATCAAATGTAGTGTCCTTGAACACTATATGTTCTTAACCCTCTAAGTGCTCAAGATTATGGTAACCAGGAGCCCAGTAGAGGATCAAGTCTTAATATATGACTTATGGTATTTCTGCAGTTCCAGTTGGGAAAAGCAGGATCTCCCTAGTCAACGTGTGTGCAGAGTGTCAACTTAGGGATGAGAATACTTACCTGAAACCCTAGCTGTGATGAGCTATTTATAGGGTTTGGAGGAGGCTGATATGGGCCGTTCGGGCCCTGTATCAGAGTTGTGCTGAACCAGGACTCTGTGAGATAATGTCGGATAATTATGCTTTTAGAATCTGGTTAGGATCAACTGAAGATCTCATGTCTAGGCTGTTACGAGAATCTAGGAGAGATTTGCGGAAGGGATAAGAAGCCTCGGTGAGCCTGAGCTTATCCATGAACCGACGGTATGTCTCGGTCCTAGAGTCCCGAGCCTGATGGATTGGGGACCGATCGTAAGGCTCGGTTCCATCAAGTTCGAGCCTGGCCCTATCGTATGCTCGGAGCTCACAAGTCTGAGCGAAGGACTTTTATGACAGGTAAACCGAGTAAAATTCCCTTAGTGGTACCCTTTAGTAAGACTTGGGTCCGTATGTGGTCGGCAGACCCTACAAGCCCCCCAGCTCGTAAGACTTGGAAAGTCTGTGGCGAGGTAACAAGTGGCTAGGGTTGACCTGTAGCATGCCTTGGTTCGGGAGTGTGTGACAACTGTTTCCAGCTTTAACCAAGTAGCCTGCCCGAGGTGACGTTTTAGGTTCTTTAGGTACAGCGCGTATCCTGGGAAGTTGTGCCAAATCATTTTAAATTTCGAATTTTGAAAAAGTAACTCCAATAACTGCCACGTCTCTCTCTGTGATTGGCTGAGTGGGTTAGTGGGCTTTCGGCCCAACCTGTGCATGGTGGAGGGAAACTGAAGGGTTTTGAGGGGTATTCGAATCCTTTACTCGCCCTTCAATCACTTTTCATTCATTTCCAACTTTTACAAACCAGAAACTCTCTTCATTCCCCAACTCAAGCACATTTTGGCGCACCTCTGCCTTCCGGATCAACTATTGCAATCAACTTCCACACAAATCAAGCGACAACTAAAAAACAGGTAATCCTTCTATCCCCTCTGTCTTAATCATCCGCTTCCAGTTCTGCAATTTCTCCTTTTTTTTGAAAAGGGTTTTGGTTTTTCTGGGTTTTGCAGGGATTTGGGGTTTTAGTTCTGGGTAGGTAGTTTAAAGGGTTTGTATTTCTTAATCATGAGGGGTTGGAGAGATTGGAAGAAGGTTTACCATGAACTCTGTGAGAGATTAGGCGAAGAACCTTCTAGCGATTCTAGTTCTAGTTCTTCTAGGGATTCTGGGGATTATGAGGCTGAATCCCTTCCTTTGGAAATTAGTTCTGACACTGATGATACTGGTAATAAAACAGTAGATCCTCCTATCCCCCCTTGCGGCGAAGGAGTAAATGAGCCACTTGAGATAGAACCCTTGACCACGGAATACCCTTCCGATCCTGTAGAGGAAAATAGGTGGCTGTTGGCTTATAGGTTTGCCGAGCATCGGGCTCAGGTTAGGACTAGCCCAGAGTGCTTTACAGGAGGGAGAGAGTTGTGTGAAGATCTTATGAGGGAGGTGGAAAAAGGTCCAAGGCTCGGCCTTAGTTTTAGAATTAAAACATCTGCTATGAAAAATGCTAACGCAGAGCCTTTTACTTTTTTCCCAGATATGGTGGAGCGCAGGTGCGAGACCCATCCCGAAGAGTTCCCTTTACCACCCAACCACGCGGATTACGACGGAACTTTTGATCGAGAAGTACTCGGGACAAGGCTCTCTTTGCTTACGTCAGATAGCTTGAACCACCTTCGACCTATCCTGACTCCTCCGAATACAGACGGGAATGCCTCGGAATTCACTTTGAGGCATGTGAGCATAGACGATCGCATCTGCTTCAGAGTGCTAGAGAATCAACAATTTTTTTACTTTTACGAGGAGGTGGCCACAAAGGTCGGCATTCGCATGCCATTTTCCACCTTTGAGATAGAGGTCCTTAACGACTTAGGTGTAGCCCCGAGCCAGATGCATTCGAGCGGGTGGGCCTTTGTCAGAGCTTTCCAACAGTTTTGCGATGCTGAAGGTCTGGTAGCGACATTACGAGCCTTCTTCTGGATATATGCCCCCCAAGTAAATAAATTTGGTAATTCTAAGGGACTCTGGGTATCATTGAAGGCTCGGAAGGACCATGCCCTTTTTGCGAAGGTAACCGATTCTTGGAAGTCCTTCAAACCACTCTTCTTCAAGTACGAGTATACGGGAGCCGAAGTATGCTGGTTTATGAAAAGAGTTGAGGATGGAGAAGAGATTAAAATCGTCCCTCAGTTCCCGCTGAACTGGTCGGGCAACATTTTCAATAGAGGGGCCTCCTTATACCAGTTTGATTATAAGGTGGATTTGAGCAGGGCCGAGAGGCGTTTGTGTGATCGGGTCTGGGAGTATCTTAAAGAAAATGGCCAAATTGATACAAAACAAATTCTTTTGAAGAAAACACAAGCTGAAGTAAAGGCCGAGTTGGGTATACCCTTTTTTTTTGCTCGGTATATTACTGACTTATCCATTTTGTTTGTAGAGAAAATGGGGAAGAAAGCATCGAAGGCCAAGAAGAGCGCTGCTACCTCCTCCAGGATGGCTCAACTGGCTACAATGAAGGCAGGCTCTGGCTCGTCAAGTAAGAGTCAATCTTCTGGGCCCACACCGACCAACAGTCCAACCGTCACTCCAGATGCTGTTCCTGCGGAGGTGGCCATGGCAGCCGAGGTCATTGAGCCAACAGTCAACTTGGAAGCTCAGCCAAGTTCCAAAGATACTCCTGAGGGGCCCCCCCAAGAGGCCTCGGATGGAAACAGGAAAAGGGGTGGCTGGGGAGTGGCTGAACCTAAGTAAATCCCACAAAGGGATTCAAGGTGTCGAGGGCATGGAAGACATTGTTGCAAAGACAGTGTGGGCCAAGAAGACTTCTGATAGCTTCAATACAACAGTCTTCCCACCTGAGGATGCACAAGTGCTGGGTGCGTGGCCCCCATCGGTTTGGGAAAACAACTGCTTGGCCTTGGAGAGGAGTCTCTTAAGAAGTGCGAGCATTCTTCACTACCTCGGTCAGCGTGGTGAGGATGTTCATGCTAGGGTGGCTACCGAGGGGAAGAAAAAAAGAAAAGAAGCTGATGCTCGGGAAGACTACTTACAGCTTCAGGTTGAGGCCTTTGAAAAAAGGCTTCAAGCACTGGCTGCCGAGAATGAAGGGTTGCAAAAGGGGAAGCAAGAAGTTGAAGATGCCAAGGCTAAGGCCGAGGCTGACAAAGAGAAGGCGGAAAAGACCCTTCAGGAGGCCAACGAGGGGTTGAGGAGGGCCGAAGAAATCATGAAGAAGGCCGAGGAGGATGCTGCAACTCTGCAAGAGGCCACAGAGAAGGCTCGGAAAGCCGAGGAAGATGTCGCAGTGGCTCGAGAGCAACTCGAGTATGCCAAGGACGAGGCTACTGGGCTCCGAGCTTCTTTAGACAAAATGAGAGCGAAAGCTCTTAAGCATAAAAGGGTAGCCCGAGAGAATTTGTATAACTGGGATCATGCCGTCGAAGACTCTTTCTACAACACTGCCAAGCAGCTTCGTATCCTGAATCCCGGTATTATAACCAAAGGTATTGATCCCAACTTCAGCGTCAAAGATGGTCGGATCGTCGGTGAGAACGGTGCTGAAGTAGACATGGGTGGAGTCGATCTACCGGACCATTTTGCTGAAGAATCCGAAGGAGAAGAGGCCGAGGATGAAGGAGAAGAAGATAAGTTTAATCCCGACAGTGTTGTGTTGTCTTACATAGAGTAGATTTACTCGTTGTTTTTTAACTTTGATGTATTTACCCCAGTAGATGGGTTTGAACCTCTTTGCTGTAACTATTCTGAATATTTATAATATCCGCTATCATTTTGTGCTTCTCTTTATTCTTTTTGTTATGAATTCAAGTGTTAAGACCTCGGAACTCCGACACTTTAGCCGAGGTGGGTTCCTCTATCCGCGATGTATAAAATGATTTTAAGACAATCACGTTTGAATCGGGAATCTTTTAAAGTACTTGACGAGTTATAAGCTCTTGTTCGAGCTGTTTATAATCGTTCGCGTCATAAACGGTGGCTAATCGGTTATGAGGAAAAGTACGTAAATACAATGAATTCAAGAACAGAACTTTCATTTATTCGAAGCAGTAAATACAATGGGCTCGGAGTTCCACCGAGCGTACACCATTATCAAAAATAAACAATTCTAACATTAAGCAAAGGTAATAATGAAACTACAAACAAAATTGAAAATAGAATTGAAATAGGGATAAAAAATTTAGCTGAAATACGCTTTAAGCTTTGCCACATTCCAAGTGTTATTGATGAGGGCACCGGAGAGAGTTTCGAGCTTGTAGGCCCCTGTTCCCGTTTTGAAAGTTATTCGGTATGGCCCTTCCCAGTTTTAAGCCAGTTTCCCGTCTTTAGCGTTTTTGAGGCCAATGTCAGCTCTCCTTAGGACGAGGTCACATACTTCGAATTCTCTGGGTACTACTAGGCGATTATACCCTTTTGCTTGCATTATCTTGGCCTGTCGTTCTCTCTCGGCGGCTAGATCTCTGACTGCATCAGATAGAATGAGATCTTCACACAGTAAAGTGTCATTGAGAGGGTTTGGTTGTTGCATGGTTCGGAATGTGGGGATGGTCCTTTCTATCGGGATGACTGCGTCGCAACCGTAGGTAAGCCGATAAGAAGTTTCTCCCGTCGAGGTCTGTATTGTGGTGCGATATGACCAAAGTACTTCATGCAAATTATCCAGCCAATTTCCTTTTGCACCAATGAGCGTCTTCTTAATTCCCTGGATGATGGTTCGATTCACAGATTCCACTTGTCCATTGGTCTGAGGATGCTCAACCGAGGAAAAATAGTGCTCGATGTTTAAAGCATTGACCAAGTCTTGGAATGCCTTTGCTGCGAACTGAGTTCCGTTGTCAGTCACCAGAACTTGTGGAACTCCAAACCGAGCTATGACCTATCTTTCAAAAAAATTCTGAACCTTGGCCGACGATATAGTTGCTAGAGGCTCGGCTTCTACCCACTTGGTAAAGTAATCTATGGCAACTACTACCCATTTCAGCTGTCCTGGTGCGGTGGGGAACTGACCAATCAAATCCATTCCCCATTGATAGAAAGGATAGGGAGATGAAAGTGAGTGGAGTTCCTCGACCGGCTTCTGGTACACATCGCTATGGAATTGGCACTTTTCGCATCTCTTCACATGATTAATCGCATCATGCTGAAGGGTCGGTCAGTAATATCCTGCCCTTAGAATCTTTTTGGCCAGTGATTTCCCCCCAACATGATGGCTTCCGATTCCCCCGTGAATCTCTTCTAGTGTCTGTTTTGCTTCAGTGGGATCTAAACATCTGAGCATAGGGCCACTGACCCCTCAGCGAAACAGAATTCCTTCAACCAGAGCAAATTGTGACGCTTTCCTGACGAGCTTCTTGTCCTCGGTTGGATCAGTAGGCAAAGTTCCTTGTTCCAAGTAACTCGTGATCGGAGCAGTCCAACTTGGATCCACCGAAACGGAGAGGACAACGCTAGGTCCGTGCACCATTTCTTGGATCAAAGTTTTGTTATTTCCGGGGCCTTCCGTTGAAGCAAGCTTTGAAAGAATGTCTGCTCGGCCATTGCTTTCCCTTGGAATATGACAGAATTCAACCTTGGCAAACTCTGAAGATAGGAACTTCACCTTCTCAAGATACTTTTGGAGGATGGGTTCTTTGGCTTGATAATCTCCTTTAACTTGAGAGACAACCAGCTGAGAATCGCTAAAAATCTTGACTTCTCGGGCCCCTACCTCCTTTGCCATCCTGAGGCCAGCCATTACAGCTTCATATTCTGCCTAATTATTTGAAGTAGGAAATCCGAACTTCAAAGAATACTCAAGGGTAACACCATCGGAGTTTTCCAGGATTATTCCAGCACTTGCTCCAAGCTTGTTGCTCGACCCATCAACATAAATGCTCCAGTCCAAGTTTGAGCTCGTCAAAGGCTCAGTAAACTCAGTGAGGAAATCAGCTAGGACCTGAGACTTCATTGCCTTCCTTGGTTCGAAAGTGATGTCGAACTCGGAAAGTTCAATGGCCCAAGTCACCATTCTTCCTGCCAAGTCGGGTTTTTTAAGAATCTGACGGATAGGTTGAGCTGTTCTGACCTTGATGTGATGACTCTGGAAGTACTGACGCAGTCTTCTGGCCATGATGACCAAACAAAAAGCCAATTTTTCCACCTTTTGATACCTCATCTCTGGTCCTTGAAGCGCTCGGCTGACAAAATAGACAGGGGATTCTTTGCCTGATTCTTCTCGAACTAGAACCGAACTGACAACTGAATCACCCACTGATAAGTAAAGGAACAGAATTTCTCCAATTACAGGGCTAGATAGGATCGAGGGGGATGCCAGATATTGCTTAAGGTCAGTGAAGGCCTTTTCGCATGCATCGTTCCACTCAAACGCCTTTTCCTTCTCTTTCCTCAGCAGTTGGTACCATGGTAGGGCCTTCCGAGCTGATTGGGATAAGAATCTGGAAAGAGCCGCTACCCGACCTGCCAACTGCTGTACACCCTTAATGTCAGATGGACTCTTCATCTCGAGGATGGCTCGGCACTTCTCAGGGTTCGCCTCGATTCCTCGTTCGGTGAGCATAAATCCGAGGAATGACCCAGCGGGAACCCCAAAGGTGCGTTTTTCCGGATTTAACCTCATATCGAACTGCCGAATTCTACCAAGAATGATCTTCAAGTCCTTAGCATGGTCTTCTTCCTTCAAACTCTTAGCAATCATATCATCGATGTATACTTCCATTCTGGGCCCAATAAGTGGGTCGAACACTTTGTTCATCATTCGCTGGTAAGTTGTCCCAGTGTTCTTAAGTCCGAAGGGCATGACATTATAACAATATGTAACATTTTCAGTCACTAAGGAAGTTTTCACCTGATCCGGGGGACACATCGGAATCTGATTGTAGCCAGAATAAGCGTCCATGAAGGATAGTCTCTGATATCCTGCCGAGCTGTCTACTAATTTGTCTATGCAAGGAAGTGGGTATTGGTCCTTGGGGCAGACCTTGTTCAGGTCTGTATAATCCACGCACATTCTCCACTTTCCATTTGATTTTTTGACCAGTACAGGATTAGCCAGCCAATCGGTGTATACCACTTCCCTGATGAACCCTGCTTCAAGTAGCTCGGCAACCTTTTCCTCTGTTGCTTGAGCTTTCTCGGATCCGACCCGCCTTTTCTTCTGACAAACTGGTTTAGTGCCAGGATAGACACTTAATTTGTGGCAGATGAAATTCGGATCGATTCCTGGCATGTCTGCCGAGGTCCAGGCGAATAGATCTTTGTTTTCTACGAGCAGTTCTGTCAGTTCTTTCTCAACTTCCTCAGCAAGGCCAACACCAATCTTGACACAACGGGATGGATCGGAGCCCAAAATTACCTTCTTGAAGTCCCCCTGAGGGGTTGGCCTGGTTTCATCCTCCTCCCTTACATCAAGATCTGCCAAGTTAACACTTCCCTTGTTGAGTGGTTCTTGCATAATTTTCTCATCTTCAATCTTCAGTTTACCTAGGCTGATATTGTAGCACTTTCGAGCCAGCTCTTGTTCAGAACGCACTGTGACCACCTGGTCGTTAGACCCTGGAAACTTCATAGCTAGGTGGATAGTTGAAACAACGACGCCAAAAGACTGGAGTGCAGTACGGCCAAGGATGGCGTTGTATGCCGACGGAGCCTGGACAACCAGAAACTTCACTATCTCAGTTCGAGCGGATGGTTGTTCCCCCAGGGTGACTGGGAGGTGGATGTGGCCTAGGGGAACAAATGAATGGCCCGTAAAGCCAATCAAACTTCCTTCAAACGGAGTTAGGTTAGATCTTTTCAGTTTCAAAGCTTCAAATAAATCCAAGAACATAATATCTGCTGAGCTTCCCTAATCAACCAGAATCCTTTTTACTTCATAATTATCGAGCCGAGCTGTAACTACCATGAGATCGTTGTGGTCTTGGATTATGTCAGCAAAGTCCTCGCCACTGAAGCTGATAACGATATTCTTCTTTTTAGGATTTTGAATTGGTCGGCTGGCAACAGAAAGAACTTGACCCACATACTTCTTTCGGTCACCCCTTTTCTCCCCTCCACCTGCGAATCCTCCAGCAATGGTGTTGATCAAAAAGGTCTCTCGGCCCTTATCCTGTTCGGACAGTAGGGTAGAAGCTCCCCCCGCAGGTGGTGAAGGGCTCCTATTTCGTTGTTTCTGCTCGGGTTTGGGTGGAGAATGGCTTTTTCTCCTAGAACGCTTCCGCATTGCTTCGCCAATGTATTGTTGAAGCTTTCCGTCCCTCACCATTTCTTCAATCAAGTCTTTTAACATAGTGCACTGGTCGGTGGTATGTCCTCATCCACCATGATGGTCACAATACTTGGTCTTATCCTTTTGAGCAGCTTTTCTCAAAGCTGGAGGCCGAGTAATATTGCGCATCTCGGTGTGCATAGTCTCGCGAAGGATTTGACTCCTTGGGACTGTAAGCTGAGTATACTCTTCATATTTGCCTTTTGGAGGCAGTTTTTCTCCTCTTTCCCTCTCTCTTTTATCCTTCCTCCCTCTACCATCTCGAAACCGATCGTTTGAACGAGGGCGTTGCTCTTGACGTTCTTCTTTACCACGTGTCGCAGTACTGATTCTGTGAAATTCTTCCAGATTTACAAACTTCCTGGACCATTCCCTGAGCTCGGCCATATCCTTGGGTGGTTCTCCTATTAAACAATCCTTAAAATCTCCATCTCGTAACCCTTGAGTAAGCAAGAGAACAGATACTCCAGACTGTAAACCCGATATGCCACTAGCCTCTTGTTGGTACCGAGCTAGGTAGTCTCGTAGAGATTCGTCTGGTCTTTGTGCAACTCCAGCTAATGAGTGATCGGATTTTGACTGTGACATACTGGCAGTGTACCTATTCAAAAACGCTCTTCTAAGTTCAGCCCAAGAGTGAACTGAATTTGCAGGTAAGGAGTTGAACCACCGTAAGGGCGCCGAGCCCAAAGTCATTGAAAATGCGCGGCATTTCATGAAGTTCCCTCCTCCATAAAACATCATGGAGGATTCGTAAGCCGCAATATGGTCCATCGGATCGGTTGTCCCAGTATAACGAGGGATATTTTGATGTCCTACATAAGTCTGCGGGGTTTGGTATGCCATGATCTCCATTGTGAAAGGATGGCCAGGATGTGGTTCCCCAGTAATACGCTCGGGAACCACGTTCGGGTTGAAAGGTGGAGGAGGAGGTAGGTTGTTTGGGTTGCCAGAAACCACGCGAGGGCTTGGCTCGGCTGTCCTTGCCATGTTCTGCTGCTGAAGAGCAGCAATAGCCTGATTCTATTTCTCAATCAAGGAAGTCTGAGTTCTTAAAATTTCCATGATTGATTCTTCTCGTCTTCGAGCCGAAGAGGTAGTCATATAAGACCTGCCCTCAGTTTCAGCGAAACGTGGGACACCTTGTAGCGTTCCAAAGTGGCCCCTCATCAAGTGAGGTGCTTCTCTTTGGGATCTATCGGCTCGGGAATGATTACGACGAGCAGAACGTTCTACTCGACGATCCTCATCAGTTTGTGATCCAGCAGGGGCCCTCCGAGATTGGTGTTGTCCGGAGTCTGCAGTATCATGCCACTCTGAAACATGACCATCAGGAACAGTGCGAGGGTTAGATCGTCCTCCGCCGCCCTCAATAAGGGGAAAGACATGGGCTTGTCCCTGAACTGGAGGGACCGGAGGAACTGGCGGGACATTATCCTGATTGCCTTCAGTGGGTCCTCCCGGAGCGATTCTGTCCCTAACATTCCTCCCGTTGTAACACCCCAATTTGGACTTAGAATTTTCACTAAAAATTTGCGCCATTTTTTTTATAAACATTACCAAAGTCAGTTCATTTTAATTCTTTTACAAAAGTTTTTCATAAAACAATTTGATTCATTTGGTTTTCGAAATATTTGGTTCATAAACTCGCAACATAAAATTCCTTTCCAAAAAGAGATGTCACTAACACTTTTCCAAAAAGCTCCTTTTCATGATGCCAAAATTATTCGATGGTTAATTTGCGGAAAAACAGTTAATTATTTAATGAACTTGATACATAACCAAAAAGAACTTCTTTTATTTCATTTAAAATAATCCATATTACAACTGGGGCTACATTTGGGATAGAGTAATCATGTCCTACCCATCCAAAGATGGAATACAAAACAAGACTATCCTAGACTACTAGTCTTCATCATTCCTCCACCCCAATTGTCTGGAAGATTCCTTGATTGCTGCTTCTGCTTCCTCCTCGTGCGTCGTTTTGTGATCCTCTTCCGACTTGAGCAACCACTACTTGGTATATTACATGATCTGCCATCTGTGAACATTGTTCCCCAATGTCCACAGGAATGGGAAATAGAGAGAGTAAGCACTTCCGAACGATATGATCGTCGACGGCGCGGGCTTACCATAGGGGAATATTAAGACCACACAAGCATATCATAAAATAATATATACATCATTATTACCAATCCCTTCAGCTAATTACCATAAAGTCCTTTCCACCAAAAGGATAATCTTCATGAAACCATATTCATTATATTTAATTATCTTTCGGCTCTAAGTTTCACTGTCATAACCACCGAAAATTCAAGAGGGTGTACCACCACCGAGGCTCAAGGGTTTGGTAGCACACACGTTACATCTCCTCCATCATTCCAACCACATCCTAGTTCGGAAAGAAGATGGGACGCACAGGAACCCTAACCATGCTGGCATCAATGTCGAAGGGTACGCACCAAAAAGTATTCAACAACCGAAGTAAAATCATTTCATCAATACAGTTTCAGAAATACAGCGACATTTAGCCCCATTCGGGTTCCCTCTCACCATCTAAGATTTGCTCAAGGGGGCGACAGTGCTATCTCTAGTTGATCGTGCAGTTCTTCGCTACGGCATTGTCTACAACCGAGAGACAAGTCCTTGTAGTCTTGTCCCGCCTAGAGAAGTGCTCGAGGCTTCTTGACGTTTCACCGTCCTTGCCCTCCCCTATCACAATCGACACTTGAAGAAACACCGACCTCCAAGAATACCTGAGTATCCGTAGATAATCAGGGTGTCTTTCCTCTCCACTACTTCACTCTCAACGTGTAGGTTTAGGAAAGGGGTTCCTAAGTCTTTTAAGTCTTTTCTTAAACCTAACTTTTGGTCGACCCATTCTAAGCCTCGCTTCTAACGGGCCTCGACCTCTAAGGGACCACAGCCATATTTACTTATAGTACAGTGGATTCCACAAGACTTGAAACTACGGCACAATCATCCACGTGGCCAGTCACTTAAGGGGATTATGTAACAAAGTTATTTTTGTACCACTTGCACCATCACTGTACACTAATATCGCTTACAAAATCCATTGATCATTCTCATATTTTCATAATAGTATTTCCAAAATGTGCCAAATCCTTTTCATGGAACGACCGGTCGAAAAACACAAAGAACTCTTTTCATAGGAACCACCGAACATTAATTATCTTTCCATAAGATGAACCATTATTTCCAAAATATAATATACAATTCAAAAATATACAGCATGGCATAATCAATTATCAACCGACATACAATAAATATCGAGGAATCGTGTTTTTCGTATAAACGGCGGGATACACACTCAATTGCCGTTTTACTACTCGACTGATAGATTCCTAGTTCCGACCTTTGAGATGACACGGAACGTCCTAATATTACCCTACATGCCACTCTGTCTTAAGAAGGCTTCTCTCTCACTAAAGATCCACGCTTACTCTGTTTCAACCTTTGTGTCAACAGCTCCAGCAGCTCGTTCACCTTTGATTCCTTTTATTCTTAAACGACGAACGACATACAAATCAATATCTGACAAGTACCTTATACTATCCATTTACTTAGGTAAAGACTAAACCCAAGGTACCAAAGCACCTTAAAACAGAAATTCTTTTTAAAACAGAAATCATTTTCAAGGCGTCAAATAACTTAAAATAATTCCTTTTAAAATTCAAGAAATCCTTTTTGCAAAACATAATTTAAAACTCATTCTAATACTTTGAAAACTATTTAGAATACATTTTTATTTCTACAATACCATACTATATTACTTATATAACAACTACCACATGCACACACTTATATCAGTAAAAAAACAATTTATTTAAACAAACATCAAATCATACTTTCACAAATTCACTTTTATAATTTCTTTTTACTCTATACACTTATATTAAAGGTCCTATCATAAAAATCCTCATACTAATTCATTCCAAAACAATTTTTATAGTTGATGCAACCAATTTAGAATTTCGGACAGCATAACCTACAAGTCTTGCAAAATCACTTTTTCTTTTTAGCTTTTAAATTATGAAAATCATCTCCAATCACAATATAACTTTTAAAACACAATCATAACATCTTAAAATAAACCTCAATTTTTTCTTTACTACAGATCTCACTCTTAAGTACCTTATAACAACTACCATTTACAGACTATTCATAAAGCATGAATTTGAAGTATTTTTCTTTGATGCACATTTCAATCAATCAAGCAGTAAACAAATTTTTGCATAATCATGTTATAAACACATATAACATATTGAGAAAATAAACTCAAGTATTCTAAGTTAAAAATATTTTTTCTCTATCGATAATGAAATTAAGTTACAGACCATAAATAGTACACAGCAAAATCACTTTTAAGCATCAGTACATTGACAAAATCACGTTTTATACTTCTTTTTAACTACTTATAATAAAGATCTTAGCATAAAGTACACATTACCAATTCATTTAAAAATAATTTCTATCTTGATGCAACTATCTTAAAATCTTGAACAGCATATACACTATTTCTTAAAATCAGTTTTCTCCTAAACGGTTTATCGAAAACACATGCCACTTTTTCCTAAAAATTCTTTAAAAATCCTACTTTAATAAAATAATTAAACATGATTAAAATAAAGCATATTAGTTTGCTGGATAGACACCATAATTCCAGTTGCATCACTTCAAAAATTTAAACTAACAGACTCTAACATTCTTATACATACTGTAATTACATATAAACAGTTAAGCATAGTATACACCTATAAAAATTATTATTTAAGGTCTTATACCTTATGAAAATAATACTTTTCAGCATTAAGAAAATTTCCAGGTCTAAATATATTTTATCAGAATAGATAATACACACTGATAACCATTTATTCACGTAAAAAAAATCAATTAAAAATAATCAAATATTTTTGTTTTTCTCTTCAATAAATTCGGCCAACATTATATACATAAAAGAGTACTTTTTAAATTTTCAAACACACATATATACTTTAGTCACATAATTTCATATACTCAAAATAATCAATTTGACACAAAGATAATCACTTTTTAAGAAAAATTACTTTTGTCCAGTAACTAGTTTACAATTCATACTAACTACATAATCAGACATTTACACAATCACAAGATAAAAATTACTTACTTACTCCTAAATTTACCAAACCAAATAATATAAACCACGTGTAACTTTTAATCAAAATTCAATTATACTTCACTGTTAACACCATAAAATCCAGAATCTCATTTGTTTTCATAAAACTAATTTCATTTCACTATTACAACATCAGAGATCACATAATCATCCAATAAGTCACATAACATAATAATAACAACTACCACCCTATATATATATATCACGACCAAACAATAAAACAAGGCAAAAGACTAAATTTTTTTCTTTTCTTTTAATGCTACATTAGATCTTATAGTTTCAGTAACACAAAATTTTCAGAATCTTATTTAGTTTTCATTTTGAATCCAAACAAAAAGAATTAAAATACTTCAAACAGATACAAAATATAAATTCCTATATTGTAAGAACACAAAAATTTCAGAATATTCTTTTTCCTTTTTATGATATATAATTCGGTCATCTCAAGGTTAAAGAAAAGGGGAGATCATTCTCTTTAAACAACTTTTTTTGTCCCTTTTCTTATCCTTATTTCATTTGACCACAAATCAAAATATTACCAACAAAAACATAGTTCATTCTAATATAAAAATAAGAATTAGAAACTTTTAGTTCTTAATATCATAAAAGAATTAGAGATTCTAATAACAGTAGAAGAAGAGATGAAATAAATTAAAATATAGACTTAGAGTTACCTCTCCTCCTAAAGCTAAAAGACTTCCCCAAGGTGAGAAAATTTTCCTCCTCTTCCTACCTTCAACTCGCCACCTTCCTCTCTCTTTTCTCTTGGAATAATTTTTTTTTCTCAAAGTAACAACAAGTAGTGTGTGTGAAATGGTGAGAGGTGTGATGGCCTATTTATAGGTTAAGAGAAGGCAACTATTCCCCAAAAATCTGATCAGAAATTCATCCCCTCTCCTAGTCCATGGTGAGTCATCAACTTTACTTCTTCACTTGGAACTTCACAAGCATTAAATGGGACTTTTCTAAAAACTATAGCTTCTTAACTCAAGGTTTATTCCTCACAATTTTCAGAAATTATTCTCTTCTCTCCCTCCTAATATTTGGACGGTGCATATATAAAAATTTAAGGAGAAAAATTTCTATTGGTCCATTTTGAATTCATCACCTAATTGACCAATCACATTAAAGCTTTTATTTTAATAATTCAGAACAAAAATTAGAAAAAGGCTAATATTTGGACTGTGAAGTCAGCAGGCATTTAGATAAACATTTAAATAAAATTATTTTAAAGTCCAATAATTTATTTCATGCTCCAAAATAATTTTTCTAAGTTAAAAATACCAAAAATTCGTTTTTACCTACTGTACATTACTTTTTCGTAGGGATCAAAATAAAAATTCTCTTTTCATATATTCAGATACTACATTTTAATACGATCGTTTTCATATAAAGTTTATAATTTTTGGACTTACGGTTTGAAAGTTATGAATTTTTGAAGCTCTAAGATCATTTCCTTTAAAAATGCATTTCATAAGCTTTCAAATAAGAAAAATACGAAAATATATTTTATTTGGACGGTGGTCCAATAGAAAACCTCAGAAATGTATTTTTGTTTTCAAAAATATACACTTGAGTCAAAAGGTCATTTAATGCATTAAAATCACACCTTTACACTTAAAACTCAAAAATTCGTTCAGTACTGTAGCAGTGATAAAATTTCGAAAACTCCAAAATAAAAATAAAAAATTTACATTTTCATAATCTACACTTCGATACGATCGTTTTGATATATCATTTATAATTTTTCGACGTACGGTTTAAAAGATATGAATTTTCGAAGTCATATTACTTTATTTCCTCAAAAATCTTTTTTTGTATTTTAAATATAAGTATAATACCATTCAATAACCTTATAAAATATTTTTATACTACTAATATACTTCAAATGCATCATATACAATTATATATATATATATATATATATTTATACATTTTCCACGTTTATATATATACTTAACTTAACCAATTAGAAATATACAACCCAATAATCAATGGTTCACTATAAGAATTTCACTAGAAAAATATTATCACATAAATAATCATACAAAATCTAATTATAATTTAAATTAAATTGGGGCAAAATTGTGGGTCTCACACCCGTTCTTAGGTGGCCTCCCCCGGAGGCGACGACGGAGATCTCCTTCATTACCGTTGTCGTTTGCCATGAGAGCAGTGGATGTGGGAATACTAGTTATTCGTTTCCCCAATGTAGTGTCCTTGAACACTATATGTTCTTAACCCTCTAAGTGCTCAAGATTATGGTAACCAGGAGCCCAGTAGAGGATCAAGTGTTAATATATGACTTATGGTATTTCTGTAGTTCCAGTTGGGAAAAACAGGGTCTCCCTAGTCAACGTGTGTGCAGAATGTCAACTTAGGGATGAGAATACTTACCTGAAACCCTAGCTGTGATGAGCTATTTATAGGGTTTGGAGGAGGCTGATATGGGTCGTTCGGGCCCTGTATCAGAGTTGTGCTGAACCAGGACTCTGTGAGATAATGTCGGATAATTATGCTTTTAGAATCTGGTTAGGATCAACTGAAGATCTCATGTCTAGGCTGTTACGAGAATCTAGGAGAGATTTGCGGAAGGGATAAGAAGCCTCGATGAGCCTGAGCTTATCCATGAACCGACAGTATGTCTCGGTCCTAAAGTCCCGAGCCTGATGGATTGGGGACCGATCGTAAGGCTCGGTTCCATCAAGTCTGAGTCTGGCCCTATCGTATGCTCGGAGCTCACAAGTCCGAGCGAAGGACTTTTATGACAGGTAAACCGAGTAAAATGTCCTTAGTGGTACCCTTTAGTAAGACTTGGGTCCGTATGTGGTCGGCAGACCCTACATCAATAATGTAATTCTTGTCTTAAAATTTATATTTTAATGTTATAATCAGTGTTTCGGCCTTATATCTTGACTTATTTTAAGTATCAACCTCTAATTTGCCGATACTCACGTGGATTTGAGTACCAAAATCGTTTATTTGCACCTTATATATATATTTATTCATTTATAAAATTTGAATTTATAATGTCGTACCTGTATCCAAATTTTTTTAGAAAATGATATACCCCGTACCCAGTACTGTACTCGTATTTGGTATCATAACCGTATGATGCAACATAGATTAGCAGTTTTACCAAGAATAAAATTTCGTATCAAAATTAAATTCTACAAAAATATTTGCCCTTGTTTGACGAAATTTATCTAAAGTGAATCACTGAATTGGTATCTCTGTACTATACGGTAAATAAAATCCTTTTCATTATTCACCTGCTCCCGATTTTCAGCAGTGGCGTACCTGCTAGCCTCACTGCAATAAGAAGGGAAGGGAAGTTGTCATTTCACTAAGTATGAAGTAACCAGACATTTGAAATGGACCCTTAGTTGTTAAATTGACGGTTGAAGATGAGAATTGAGAAGAGGGACAAGAGGGACCCCATTGAGTTGAATGAACTTTGGCTTTTAAGTCATCTTTAGGGGGCTGACTTCGTTGTCCACATCATTACAATAATACTCGTCGTTATTACTTTTCCAATGCAATTCCTGCTTCCCCCCTCACATTATTATTATACACTAGGTGGTACTATAATACTCAATGTTAAAACACATTCATTCAAAAGCTAGTACAAATTTTGATGACACATCCAAAGGAGAAAGAATACCACTAAGGAAATCATCAACAACAACAAAGTTGAATGTATTAACTATTAAGTATCATAACTTAGAAAACGTCACCATCTTGTTTTTCTAGTACTGCACACAGGCCTTTGGGATTCACTTGCTTTATGAAAAAGGTTAGTTTCTTCAAGTGGTCTAATTTGTGGTATTTTTGCAATCATTAAGCTTGAGACATATTATCATTTTCTTGGTACACTTTGGTTTATGTTTTGTGTTTTTTTACTAGAATGAAGCTTAAAGTACAATAGAAGTTGAGCAATTAAAGTACAATAGAGATTACTAGAAAAGTGTAATTATCTATTAGGAAATATGAGATCATGTATATTACCATCTATGGATTTTAGTTCTTTCTTTCTTCATTGTCAAGTATAGGATGTGCTTCAGGAATAGAGAATGGTGTCTGAAGAATTTGGTTTGGATGATGTCATAAATCTTCATGGCAAAGCGGAAGAGCTGGTTTGGATGGGTGAAGAGACTATTCACTTCTGAGTCAAAGGACAAAGAGGTGTCCAAGAATTCATTAGAATTGTTCTAATCATCTAATAATATCACAATAAACATTTTGGTTAATATTTATTTTTTTGTATTCTCAGAAGCCAAAGAGATGGAGATGGGGATTTGGAAGGCTTGAACAGAAACAGTATCCCACTATTACAGCACCAAGCTTGACATTGATTGAAGCAAGTGCTGAGCAGAGAAAGCATGCTTTGACTGTGGCCATTGCAACAGCAGCTGCTGCAGAGGCCGCAGTCGCTGCAGCTCATGCTGCAGCAGAGGTTGTCAAGCTCACAGGCGCCTCTCGTTCTTATTCGTATCTGTCCAAGGGAGACCGGAGTTTGGCTGCTATCAAGATTCAAAGCGCATATCGTTCACATCTTGTGAGCTTCCCGTGAACCTGGCTCTTCTTCGCTATTATTAATAACTGAATTTCCAATATGAATTAAAATCTCCGATTTATAGTTTGCTAGAGTTTTACATAGGCAAAATGAACAAGCTAGTAATAGCTGTTAAGAGTATAATCATTCCAACCTTGAATGAAGTCCTGCTTTGCAATCCTTTGAGTTCCTCAGTTGACCATTATTATTTGGAAGTAATGGATGAACTGCATAAAAAGGACAAGTGTGTCTAGCAATTGAAAGTGCCAGCAAATTTGCAAGCTCTGTCTTCCAAATACGTATTACTAAATTTATAGCAATTAGTGAATTTTAGTAAAGATTGGAAGTCAGAACATAACAAATTTGCGACCACACATATCTTGTTAAGTGTACCAAGATAATGAATTCGTCGGCATTTCCGATTGCTCCTGATTTACAGTTTTACCTCTTCTGAGAAATAGTGTTGTGAATTTCAATTTTGACCAATCTGATTCATTATTCTCAAATCTATTCACTTCAGTCAAAATGAAGTTGATTGTCCGATTATTAGACTTATACAAATAGCAAAAACTTCTAAACTTACTTAAACTTTAAAAAAAAAAAAAAAAAAGAGCAAAAGAAAAACATGAACTTAAACTATTGGGAATGAAACAGGCTAGGAAAGCATTAAAAGCACTGAAGGGAGTTATTAGACTGCAAGCTATTATTCGCGGTCAAGCTGTGAGACATCAAGTGTCCAGCTCCTTGAAGAGTTTTCCCTCCAATGCAAGAAATCAGATGGCGGAGCAGGAAAGAAGCAGTCATACTGTGGAAGAAAGATACAAAAATGACCAGATCATGCAGTTTCCAAAGCAAAAGAAGTTAGATGAGAAGGAACTGAATGTAAGTTTGTGACATTCATATTAGTAAAAGTGACAAGTGTGGGAAAAACACAAACCACAATGATAGTCAGTCATCCACTCCAAAGATGAGGGAATGGATCAAGAAATTAGTGAAACATTGATTTCAATAGTTTTCATCTCTATTAGTGGTTCAATATAACCATGACTTGGTCAGTTGGTCCCAAATGTGTAGAATAGTTTTGATATATATTATAAGCCAATAAACAAAGTCTGCTTTGACTTTAAACAACTCCCTTATCTAATCCACTCAAGAATTTAGTTGCAGCCTCAAAGATATAGTCAAAGAACTTGGGATTGCAGTTTGCACTCAAAAGAAGACATTGAAGCCATATGGTTGAGAAAACAAGAGGCCATTGCGAAAAGAGAGCGCATGAAGCAGTACTCTTTTTCACAAAAGGTAATCTCATTTGATTTGATATTATATCTCAGCATTCTTACTCATAAGAAGTGAGGGCAAACAACAAATTAATAAAAGATGTAAAGTCTATGTATTTGAAACCTGAACCTACCATGCTAGCCGCTAAAACTCATCATTTTTCCGGCGAGGCTATGACAAAGAAAGGAATTGCTCTTTGATCTTCTTATTATTTTTAGAGTTTGCTTAATTTCAAGCCTTAGGCTCAGAATAAGAACTCAGAAATGGTTAAGTTTTATAAAGAATGATGCATTCAGGAGAAATAAAATCTTATATTTTTATCTGTCAGTATTACCATTTCATGTATTTGACAACAGCCATGTAATTTATCTTGTCTAGGAGAGAAAAAATGGCCAAATGGTGGAAGAATCTGTGCACGGCAAGGAATTCGGAAGAGAGAGCTGCCGAACTCTAGGACAGTGGCTACATAAAGAAACATGTGACTGGGATGTGCTTCATAAACCAGCAGCACTTCCTTCAAACATGATCACAATGAAAAGAGAATTGCAAGAAGAAAAAGAAGGAGTGAGTCCACAGATTTCAATCCCAAGGAAATCATTTTCTCATGTAAAAAGAAGCTCACTTGGGGATGAGACTTCCATGCCAAATTCTCCAGTTTTTCCTGCATACATGGCTCTAACAGAATCCAGCAAGGCGAAGGCGAGGTCTATGAGCACACCGCGGCAAAGAACAGGATTTATGGATTTATACTCCAATCCCAGTGAGCATCACAAGGAGGCCTTTTACTTTTGCTCTCCTTATTATGGAGCAACTAGCACTACCAATGAAATCAGTGAAGTTTCTCAGCAGAGGTACCAGAGTGCAAAAAGCCATTATTATCATTAGAAGACGTAGAATCTGGTTCAATGCATGAATTACTGAAGTCATCGGAAGGGTGTTGGGGAAATTTTATCAGGCAAAATGGATGTTTTGGTACTCCAAATTATTTTCATATCTATTTTCTCCTTTTAACTTTTTTTTTTTCAATTTCGTCCTATAAGTTTTTGTTTCTTTCATAACTATATCAATTTCATGATTTTGATATCATTAAGTTAAAAATGAAAAGATCTATGTTAACTCATTCATCACTTTTCAAAAATTTTATCATGAAAAATGAATTTTAGAATACATTTGAAGCAAAAAAAAACTAATTCCGGGACGAAATTGAAAAGAACAAAAAAAGTTAAACAACAAAATTGAAAATATTTTTTTTGCTGTTAAAAAAAAAATTGAAAAACAAAAAAAAAATTAAAAAACCATAACATGGGTTTTTGCCATTAAGTTCATTTTATGTTTAATCCTTCGCATCTTACAAAACATCAAATACGTATAACATATAAAGTGTTTGTTGTCTTATTATCATGTTTTAATTATGGTTTTGGTCCCTATAAGTTGATTTCGTTTTGAATTTAGTCCTTAAATCTTTTTTTGACCTTGAATGGTCCTTAAATCTTTTTAAATTTTGATTTTAGTCCTTAAATCTTTTTTTGACCTTGAATGGTCCTTAAATCTTTTTAAATTTTGTTTTTAGTCCTTCTGTTTGTCTTCTTATGTCATCTGCTGACATGACAAACGGTGTGCCATGTCAGCCCTTCTATTGACTGTCAACGATGCATCTGATGTGGACCTCCCACTCATGTGAACAGGAACCGAGCATGAACCGAGCATGAGCCGAGCATTAACCGTGCATGAGATATCGACCGAGTACGATGCAATTGGTAACGACATAGCTTGGTTCGTGCTCAGTTCATCGTGTTCGGTTCGTGCTCGGTCGATATCTCCCCTCGGTTTGGCAAGTCATGCTCAGTTCATGATTGGTTAATGCTTGGTTCCTGCTCACATGAGTAGGAGGTCCACATCAGATGCATCGTTGGCAGTCAATGTAAGGGCTGACATGGCACATCGTTTGTCATGTCAGCAGATGACAGAAGAAGACAAACAGAAGGACTAAAAACAAAATTTAAAGAGATTTAAGGACCATTCAAGGTCAAAAAAAGATTTAAGGACTAAAAACAAAATTTAAAAAGATTTAAGGACCGTTCAAGGTCAAAAAAAGATTTAAGGACTAAATTCAAAACGAAATCAACTTATAGGACCAAAACCATAATTAAGCCTTCTTATTATTACCATGTTTTCATGAAGAAAACTTTCTTCCTGGTTTTGGAGATGAGAAATGCTACTACCGAGTACATGACAACACATAGGATATCTAAAATGGTAGTAAACATCTTGTATTTTATTTTTTATTGTTTTCCTCGTTTATTGATCTGAGTTTGCTATCATAGAGAGATTTCCAGCTGATGAAAGAAATCAATTTGAATTCGCCCTCCTATTGATGAAACGAAAACTTTTCTTTTCCTTGGAAATCGTAATGAAATAAATGGAGAGTTGTTTTGACCCTGTAGTATAGGAAGCATCTTGATAACATTACGCTTACAACCATTTTCACATTGCTTGGCTTAGGATTTAACTATGAATTGAGTGTGGCTCCCACTAATGCATGTTATATTCTCACCTTAATATAGCATTTCCAATTTTCCATACTAGTAATTTTGCGCATGCGGCACACGGGAATAAATATATATATTTTTATTTCAAGTAAATATTTTGTTATTTTATTTTTTTTTAAGGGAAATATTAAGAAAGACTTGCATTATTCAATTAGATAAAAACAGTGACCAAACTAATTAACAAATCCATGCTACACACAAGTGAAATATGATACCCAACATTTAAAACAAAAAAAAACTGTATATGATTTTTTTGAATTTTCTTAATGTTACTTTATAATAATAGATAAATTTATTAAAAGAAGTATTTAATTATTGTAGCAAATTTATTGAAAGCTATTTATAATCCCATAATCTTTTTCAAATAATGGCTATTAGTGAAAAAAGAACAAATATAATGATCTATTATAAAGATAACAATGCTTCCAATGATCCATCCATAGAATTACAATAGCAATTGCTTTTTTTAAGCAATAAAATACACGCCATGGACTAAACCTTCCTTATCTCTATTTGTTTCCAAGTCTTGCATAACCTTCATAAAATAGAGAACCCTCTGCTAAAATATATTCCAAGAAAACATAGATTTACTTAGGACTAAAATTATGACATACATAAAACATATAAAGACTTCCACCAAACATGTGCAATATGTCTTTACAATTTGTGGGAAAATCAATTTCCTGCGGCATTGAAAATGGTTAACATGTTGAACATGAACAATGGCTACAGCTTCTGATCTAAACTCCCTTTCTCCCATTTTTTTCATCAATTCTCTTCACGGCAACAACAATAACATCATGGAGAATTCCTTTGAAAACTAAAGCAGAGGACTCTTTAACTATAAGTGCTTGAAAACCATTTAGTGCTTCATCAAACTCCTTATATTGAAACTTTGTTGGAACACCAGCAGCTTTCCTCAGAAAACATTATTTTATTCTAAGTTCTCTCCCTTCTGATCTCAACCTAGACTCCATCAATAGCAATAAAAAATGAAGTGAAGGAGTAATCTGCCTAAAAAAATAACATGCCTAAAGTAGCTTTTTATCATGCAAGATATGGATCCATGCTCCTCTAAAGAAAAAAGGCCTACTTGTTAGAATGATACAAGTATCTTACACAAAGCAAATTAAATGGATTACATCAACTGAAGCCTTACCTCATAAATTGCACATATCTCTCAGGCTTATCAAATTGTGTTTTTGTAACTTAAGCATGTAATCCAGGGGATGATAGGATTAAGACTTTTCCTAATGAGGATTTCAACATGCAATTATGCATTTTCTCAACTCTTTGATGATCTACAAAAAGTGAAATCCAAATATATTATAACATCAAACCGCTATTCCGATCCTAGAATGATATGAGACCAACTAATTCATTTAAATGGCATCAACCTATTATTTTTAGTGCATGTAGTCGCTGCTTCTTTTAAGCTATTATTTTTAGGAACAATTACCCATCATAATAAATGAAAAGAAAACACAAGTAAACAGCCACACCATAAAACTTTTAATTAAATAGGACAATCTCTTGCTAGATGAATTCCGCAATTGTCGCAATGTTTTATGTTTTTCAATCAAATGTCAAACACAAACACAATTAACAAATCTAATTTATCAAATCCAAATTGAGTGTCTTTCAACTTGTTTACAATAATTGGTCAGTTGTACACAATATGTTCATTGTCAATTAGATTCAAGATGATATTACAACAAATGAAATTTGGTTAAAAGACACCATAATCACTTACCACTAAAGCCACTAAATCAACTCTTTAGTCACATATGTACACCCCTACATATGAGCCTACTGAACAAAATACTTTTTATTAGGTGTATGTGGAATATTTTGTTCAATATTTACAGAAAAAATATACATAGATTCAGGTGCATTAATTGGAGAGGACTACCTAGCTATCTCATTCCCACTTTTCACACTACATGCAGTTGTACCTGTATTCATTATTAAGAGGCATGACCTAATTCAAATTAAATAAAACCATTCACACATTCATCATCATCTCTAAAAATTCAAGCCCTATTAACAAAACCCCTTAATACTCCGTGAAACTCCAAAGAAGAAGTTATGAAGCAAGAGATAAAAATGAGAGTTAACCACTACTTGTGCCTGTGCATGTGCTTCTTGCTGTTGGTGCTTGTTGGTGCAAATGGAGCAGGTTTGGCAGAGAGGTGCAACCAAGTGGTTTCAAAAACGATTCCATCTCTGAACTTCGCGATGGGGAAGGAGGCGGTTCCTTCGGCGGATTGCTGCGACGTGTCAAAGAAGATGAAGGAAAGTGATCTCGTGTGCAAGTGTTACATAATATAGTAGAAACATAAGGGTAGCCCTGAAGTGAAAAGCATGGTATTCAAGAAGCTAAGCTGCTTCAGCTCCCTGCTGCTTATAACTTGAAGAATGCTAGCCTTACCTACTGTCCTAGTTTCATAATCAATTAGATCTAAAGGAAAGCTTTATATCACCAATCACCATCCTTCGAAAAAGTGACAAATTAAAAACAGAGAAGACAAATGGTGCACAAAATGGAAAGAGAGAAACCTTAACTACAACAACTAAGTAACCTTTCTTTCTAGTAACTACAAAATTTAGCAGACTTAGATAAAGAAAGCAAATGAAATAACACAAAGAGATAAATGAAAAGAAATTTTCCAATCATAGCCTTGATTCACAACATGTGTGTTCCATAATTTCCTAAAACTATAAACTGTAACCTTTTCTCTCATGTTTCATTCATGACCAGGAAGTGTGTTTTCATTTTATTATGAAGGACCGAGGTACTAAATTATTTTTTAACTATTACATTATTTTATAGTTGATTGATATGATATCTTTTACTCTTATGTTTTTTTTGTTGGATGGACATTGTGATTTATAAATGGGCTTGTAAGGATCACAGAAGCATTAATATGTTGTCTCCATTACTTCTTCACCTTTTTTATTTGATATTTTGCATTGCCCAATTTAAAGTTCAAGTGCTTTTTATCTTACTATTAATACCTGAAGTTAAAAAAGAAACTTGGTTGAACTTAGAATAGTGTAAAAAAGTGCAATTTCATGTTCTCATTCAGGACAGTGGTTACAATCGTGTAGATGTTATATTTCAAAATGCGCTATGATTTCTAACCAATAGTTTTAACAAAATGACATATTTTGATCTCTGAATTTTATGCACTGCTAAGAAGTATGTTATTTTGTCAAATTCTATATTTCTTTTTAAGAAAAAAAAATATAGAATAGAATCATGTTTAATTTTGTCAGCAAGGTACTAAGAATTTACCGTTTTAAATAGGAATTTGTCACGTGAAGTTATGTCATCCTAAATCAACATAACCACTCGGACCCCTTCTTGTGACTTGTACTTCAAAAGCTCTCCAAGTGAAAGCTCTCCACCAAGGCAATGCTTTTGTTAAATCATATTTCCAAACATAACTTTTAAGGAAATGGTTTTTTTGATTCTATTATCCTGAACAAGAAAAAAAATGGGAAGGTGAAGAAAAAGAATATGATAAAATATTAATAACACTACAAAGCAATTGTCATTCTCCACTTGGATTGTCACAATAACACTATATATAGAATATAACTACACCAAATCAAATGAAACATACTTTCAACATTATAATTGGACGCATCAAGAACACAATGAGAAGAATTATTTTTCTTTTAAATGCATTATGAACACATTTTTTTACCAAGATTAGAATTGAAAAACTATAGCATTTGCGAGATGCTCTGTAGCAGCATTTGTAATTTTGCCCTTTTTCAATATGTTGCCTGCTTTCTTTTCTAATGCCTGCTCACGTTTTGCAACTTTCTCTTCCGTGTGATTGATTTGAGCTTCTTTGTTTTCCACTTCGAACAATCTATTTTGCAATCCTTCTTCAATGGCTTTTCTTTTCTCATCCAATTCCACCTCTAACTCCTGCTTCTTCACATCGAGAAGCTTCTGAATCTCAATCTGCAATGTGTCCATGCAGTATTCAGTAAGGAAAGCAAGAAAATGGGAAAGTTTAGTAATAGCATGCCAACATGGCATACCATTTAATGACTACTGATGGTTCCCATTAATTTTAGGATTATTTAGACAATCTAAGACAACTGTTCCAATGCCCATACCATGCAAAAATATATACACATAAAAATTTAAAATCAAACCATTATTCTAACTTTAGTTTGCATGACTAAAAACTGCCCCATAATAATAAAATAGGAAACCTGAAGATTTTTTTATGTGCAAGGTCCAAGTTAGGGTTGAATCCACTATGTGAGCCGACTTAAATACCCAAAAAATAAAAATTGTATTCCACAAGCCACTGACCTCTAATATTTCTTAAAACATACCTTTTCTCTGGTGTTGAGCTTTTCCTTCCATGAAGATAACTCCTTCTCCTTGAGGTCTATGTTCATTCTGATAGTATCACATTCCTGCATCAGATGATAATGACAAATTAAAACATGATATCAGAATTAAGAAAAGTAGAGTCAAACAATATCACGTGAAAAAAATATATACTTACCTTCTCTTTTAGAGTTATATTAGCCAGCCTAACGGTCACCTCATCTTCTTTACTTCTCAAGATTACATTAGTTGCATCAATGTTCCTTTGTGCCTCTTCAAGGTCATTCTCATTAGCCCTCTGCTCTTTTTCATTGAGAATTCTTTGACCTTTGGCTAGCCTCTCTTCTCCCTCTTGCAGTTTCTTTTCCCATTCTTAGGATCACAAAATTCGAATTTAGGAGGCTTTTTATCATATAATAGTAAATATATATCAAGTTCTCAGCAAGAACATAAAAATTCCAAATAGAGATTTACTTTGGTGTGCATTGGATGCCCTATTCTATCATGGGAATGAGGGATGGCATCATGAAGTATATCAGAAGTTTTCAATTTTTGCCATGTTCTCTGTTCAAAAGTGAAGAATCAGTTTTGCATTACTAAGGGCACCAAAGGAATCGGCCTTAAAGGTAAAAACATAAGTATTCCATGACAATTTCTGACTTTATTCATTCAAGGCTGATAAGAAATTTATTACCTCTGAGAAGCAAAGAACATGTCTAGAAGGTAAAATCCCATTATACGCGCTCTTCACTCTTTCAATAGTGGGGAAAATGATTCTTACAGAAGGATTCTTCAATTCTTCCCTAGCATTCCAGCAGCCCCACTGTCACATAATCATTAAATTACTGAATTACTAACGAACACAATTTCAATGAATCTTGTGTTTTGAAGAAAAGATATAGAGGAAAACTTTTCAAGCAAAGGCCTTCTAATTACTTCAGGATCAGACCCCTCTGAATTAAAATGTTGCAATGATTTCTTCCCAGCAGCAGCCCAAAATGAAGCAAGAAATTTTGAATTGATAGAACCAATAGAAGAGGCACCTGATGGACAGGAAAGGTATCAAACAATATATAGTCCAAAACGTATGAAAAAAAGCAGTAATGAAACAGGGTCAACATTGTACTCAAAAATAAATAATTTCAAAAAGCGAACTTACCATATATAATGTCAGATGGTAATGATTCAGGCCATCTATATTGATTTAGAACTTATTAACAAAAAAAACAAAAAAAAACTGATAAGTATATAAATAATTTAAAATTTTATTTTATCAAATAACAAAAAAAAATAAACATGTGATAGCGATCGGCTCGGAGGGAGCCGTGGTGGACCGGGAGAGTAGAGTGGAGGTTTGTGTGTGGTGGTAGACGGCGGGGATCTACGATGATGGTGGTGGTAGCCGCTCTAAGGTGATGATGGATGATGGTGGTGTGGTTGTGAGAGAGAGAGAGAGAGAAAGAAAGAGGGAGAATGAGAAATGAGAGAAAAAATGGTGGAGTCTTGTGTGTGTGTTTTTTTTTTTTTACAGAAAGGGAGATTGAGAATGGAGAGTGAAAAGCAACCAAGAGAAAGGGAGAGGAATTGAACAAAAACGAAGAAGGATAGAGAGAGATAGGAAGCTTCTCTGTGAAGCTTTGGAGAATAGACGGTTAAGATTCAATTTTAATCCAATCAGATGGACGGTTCAGATGTAAAATAAGAAAACACATCATTAATGATTGATTTAGGAGGGAAAAATATCATTGGGAGGGAAAACGGGTGATATTTTAGGAGGGAAATCATTTTGCCCTCATACTTCTCATATTCTATAATATGTTGATAAAGAAAGGAAACGGATGGAGTACTCATCGAAAGTGGATGAGTATCAATACAAACCCTTAATCCATGGCTGTGGTTTGTTTGGCAAAATGGGCGGTGATGATTACAATTGGCTACCTGGAGTTGGAATACTCCCCAGTAGCCCAGGTGCAGGAAATAAGCACCCTATGGCTTTATTATTTCCTTTTTTTTTTTTGGATTCTTAAGTGGGCTTTTTTATTGGGGTCCCCTTAGGCTTATTTTGTGATTCTTACGTGGGCTTGGGGCTTTTATTCATTTGGGGGTTCCTGGTCATTAGTAGGTTTCTATTTTTTATTTTTTTTTAAACTAGCATAGTTTATGTTAATTTTTTGTGAAAATAATATTATAAAAATAATTAAAAGTAAAATAAATATTAAAAATAAATTAAAATAATATTTATTTTTAATATGTAAGACCTTTTTAATAAAAAAATTTAATCCTACTTGTAAGACCTTATTTTGAATATATAAGACCCTTTTAATAAAAAATTTAATCTTATTCGTAAGACTTTTTTAAAATATAAGCAAAACTAACCAATTTTCTTAAATTTTATTTTATTGTCAATGCAACTTTGTTAAAACATTACTAATTAATAATAACTTAAAAATAATAAATTAGTTAATTACTCCCCAATGCAACTGAAAAATACGTAAAACAAAAATAAAATTATTATTAAAATAAAATAATAATATTAATATTAAAATAAGTATAAATTCCAAATATTTTTATTATTGTTGTTTTAATTTTAAAAATAAAAATATTGCTTTAACGGTGATCCTAATGAAAAACAGGGATGAAATTTTCTCTGCTTATGTATTTCAAAGTGCAGTGGGTACTACCTTCGTCCCTATATATAAGACATTTTTTAGACTTTTATTTTTCCATATTTATAAGACCTTATACTAATTTTCAATGACAATCAATTACTACCTCTGTCCCAGAAGTTAAGTTCTTTTAGGCTTTTGCACATAAATTAAGAAATGAGTAAATGAGAGTATAAGGATTTGATATATTTTTATTAAATTACCCTCAATTAATAATAGGAGAGAAAGTAATAATAAATGTATGAAGATTATACTCCCTCCGGTCCTATTTATAAGACCCTTTTGAGGTTTTTATTTTGGTCCTATTTATAAGACTCCTTTCCAATTTTCAATAACATTTAATTACTTCTTTCCACTAACACCCCTATAAAGTCAACACTTTTTAGAGTTCCAATAATAATTATAGGGGTAGTTTTGAAAAAATATATCAAATTTTCACATTTCCAATGCCACTAACAAATTTATCCACTCTCCTTGGTGGGAGTGAAAAACCCCAAAAGGGTCTTATAAATAGGACCGGAGGGAGTATTAAAGAGAGTTGAAGAAATAGGTGGTGAAAAAAATGCAATAAATAAGAGTATACTTAAATAAGTATTGGATTTCTAAAAGAACATAACTTATGAGAAAAAATTAAAAACTTAAATTAACATAACTTATGGAAGGAGAGAGTACTTCTTTCCACAAAAACCCCAATCTACTTGACACTTTTTAGATTCTTAATACTATTAAAAGTGGTAGTTTTGAAAATACATATCAAATATTCACATTTCTAATGAAAAACTTACTTTATCGGTTTCTACTTAACTGTCCTTTTTTGGAAAAGTTTTTATTTTTTTTATCTATGTTCTGATGATTTCAAGAATGTAATAAATGATATTTTTTATGTTTACCTTTATTCAATAGGGTATTGGTTTCGTAAGTAGGAAAAAAATGATTACGGAAAAAAAGGGTATAGTGGAAAAAAACATAATTAATGTATTGAAAATTTAAGTAATAATTATATTTTTAAAGATGTGTTTTGTTTGAAATAGGACAAATAAATAGAAACAAATGAGTAAATATTATTCACATTTTCCTATTTTCCGGCAGTGTTGCAGGTGTACCACGTGTCAGAGTTTGTGGGGGCAATGGGTGCACCGGTGCAGTGGGAAAAATCTGGGCATACTAAGTCACAAACAACTAGTATGTGTACAGTAAAACGACCCATAATGAAAAGGACAGCTTTGGGTTTGATTTTTCAACCAATTCAACCACATATGATTAAAGAGATTAATGGGTGAGATTAATGGATGTGCATTGACGGTGTAAAGTTTTTTACACCTTCAGTTCATCATCCATCATTCATTTGTATTACTTTTATCTAAAAGTCAACGACCATAAACACATGAGTGGTGGACGATGCACCCACTGTGTAAAAAATCTTTACATTGTTAGTACACCATCTATTTTCTCTTAATGGTTATGCACTAACGGTGTAATACCATCAATCTATCATTCACTATTCATTTGTATTACTTTAATCTAAAAATCAACGATCATATATAGATGAATGGTGGATGATACACTGATGGTATAAAAAACTTTACACTGTCGATGCATTATCGATGCATTATCCATTTTCTCATTATTAAAAATGTCAAAAAATGGAAGACAATTAGAAGAAACCTTCAACGAATGCAAGATACTGATGCATGGAAACAAAAAAGTTATTTATATGTCCAATTCTTACTATCTCATTTTGGGATAATTGCAATAATAAAGCGATCTACACTCTCTGGCTTATAATATAAGTATATTTAACTACTTTTATACTTAATAAGAATGTTAGTTGATTGTATTTAATTTTATCAAATTTATAAAGAGAAAATAAAATAATGTTATTTTAAGAAAGTAATATTGGGAATTAAACAAAAATTAGAAATAAAACAAAATGAAACAAAATTCAAAAAGATTAATTATTTTTTCTTATATTTTAAACCAAATGAAAATATGAAATGTGTTTTTTGTTACTTATATTTCAAGCAAAACAAAATATAAATTAACCTACAGTGAAAAAAAATCTGCATACATTACGTGTTAGATTGGTCGTCAATAAAAAAAAGCTTTGAGTTCCACAGAGAATGAAAAAAAAAATACTCTTTGAGGTCACCACCAGTATTTCGGAGTTTATCTTAGGATACATTTTTTTTAAAAAAAAATAAAAAATTTTCCTTAGGATACAGTTTGAAACTATGAAACATGGATACTCTTAGACTACTGACGTACTCGTGCCGAATACATATATATTAAGGTATATTTTAGATGTAAATCATATCAATAATGTCATTTTTGTATTAAAATTTATATTTTAATGTCATAATCAATCTTTCATCCTTAAATCTTGACTTATTTTGAACATCAATCTCTAACTTTACTATACTTAGATGCTATTTCAATGTCAAAGATTTATATATATTTATTTATAAAATTTGAATTTATATTACCGTACTCGTACCCCAGTTTTTTAGAAAATGCCATATCTCGTATCCGATACCGTACCCGTATTGGTGCAACATGGTTTCGAACATATGCCTAAATTTACTAAATTTAAATTTACCCTTAAGCAAAGCAAATCATGGCCAAGAATACTACCCTTCAAACTGAAAGCCACATTGATGCGCCCAAGAAATGAGGTCATGGATTCCATCTAATTCTCTAAGGCAAAGATCGAATGATCTTAGACTCAAACTCAAAAATGAATCACAAATTGAGAAACTCTCTCAATCTCCCAAGGATGACCACGAATTGAACATCAAAAACAAGACTCAAGAAATTGAACTCTTTTTGTATTTTTGTAAGTTGAACACAAATGTGTTCTTAGACTCAAAACAACAAAGACAACATCAACAAAGGATAGGAAAGTGGCGCCACCTTTAAGAAGAAAGGAAGTCACTTTGCTCCACAAAGCATCATTCTTTGGAAGACTTAGTTGTGGTTCAATCACTGAACCTCCAAGAGAATCACTCCCGTGAAAGAGAAAGGCATCACACCTAACCAAGGCACAAGGCCAAAGTCCTCACACGATTTTTCATAAGAGCCAAAGCTATATTTCATTCTTGAAGAAACTTTACATTATATAAAATTACAAAGAGATGTCATGGTTGCCCTATTTCCTATACACGTGAAAGACTAAGGAATCCTAGCCATGATGAGGAATAAAGCCTATCTAATGAGAATTAAATTTCATACGGCCCATCATTGCCATTTGATGATGATTATGGCCAATTGTAATTTCCCCCCTCTTGCTTTTAAGTTGGCCGCCCAAAGTTATTGGCCTCATGAAGGTGAATTTCAATTCATAACCTCCTTATCTTAAAGCTTGGCATGCACCATGATTGCCAATTGAATGTGAGATTCAATTTGAAACCTTTCTTGTCTCCTTGTCTTGAATGCTTCATGAATGATAAGATTCTTTCTTCTCTTTATTCTTCATGCCTTAGTCGAATTCCTTTCATGAGGAAGTGGGAAATCTTGCAATCATTTTAAACATGTTTGACTCCTCTTTAATGTCACTAATGGTTGTGGTTACAAAACATTAATAATTGAATTAAAGTTTTGTAACGTTCAATTTGTAGCATTGCCATTCAATTTTCACTTAAGTCTTTTTACTCCACTTGATTCCTTGCTCTCTTATGAACCAAATTCGTGTACCTCCTTGTTGTTCCATGATTGACCTTTATTTCATGTGACCAGTGTCTTTGTTAAGGGTATGTGTCCTCCATTAGGGCACCTTTAAGGGCAGACCCTTAAGTTCTTCCATCTTGAGCATAATTGTCTTAGGAATGTATTTGAGTCACCATGGTCCTGAGGAGGCTATCATTCGCTCCCTCTTGAAGAGGACTTGACCTCAAATCCTGATGGTCCTAAAACAAAGAACACTCAAATCAGTTCAAAACATTTAAACTTTGAAACACATTCACTTACCCTTCAAGCATCAAGCTCATTTGACACTTTTTATTCTTGACTTGACTAGTGTCCTAGACAAGGACTTATTGCTATCAACTTTTGTGCTCATTCCCATCCTCTAGGATCAAACACAACCAAAACAAAACGACCTTAACGACCTTACAATTGTTGGATGTGGTTGACAAAACAACAACTTCAGCTTTGACCCATGCTGATGCTTCACATGTAACACCCTAGTTATAATTACCCTTAATTACCCATATTAAAATAGTAAACTTAAAGTTTGCTTTTTAAAACCTTTTTAACATATAAAAATCTCCGTGAAAACGGACGGAGTTTCCTTTGTTTTTTATAACTTTCCAAAATATTAGTTTTCCTGTAATCTGTTATAAACAAAATACTCTTTTCATGCAGAAAGCCAACAAGGCCAAAAATATCATTATGCATCAAACGCATTCACATTAAAGCTAATTACATCAGAGATAGCTGCAAATATAATCAAGTTATGAAATTGTTTAAGTTTTCCCAATAATATACTTTCTACCCATAGGAAATGGTCCTGGACCAACCCCCAACATAAACACTTACAAATTATACAAGTATCAAAACAATATCATCATAAACCCAAAGGATCTAGGACACTACACATGACCCAACTAATATAACTTACTCTCCCTGTGAGAGAGAGCAATCTTGCTCGGCCGGGGGTTGTGCAAGCTTAAACTCAGTACCTGTGGAAAAATAGTAAGGAGGTGAGCATTACACATGAAATAGAAAAGCAGTTTCTAACTAGACATAATAACACACTAAGTCAAACACATTAAACACATAATACATATATTTTCAATTCAACATTCAAATCATGTTCATTCACACGCAAACATTTTCATTGGTTCCTTTTTCTTAGATTCCCTTTCTTTACTTTTCTCTTATCCATTCTTTACTTATTTCCATATTTGCACCACTAGGATTTGAATGCACCTGCTAGGGCATTTGGTACACCCATTAGGGACTTTGCACCCATCAGGGCTTTGGCACCCCTTTGGCTTCACCCATTAGGACTATGCTTATTACTTTACTCATTCTTATCTTGCTCTTTTCCATGTTCAAATTCCTCTTCTTTAGTTCTATTTCACATTTACAACTCTTTTTATTTATTAGCGAATTGAACCATTGGGTACACCGACGCCTAACGGGGCATTTAAACCTAATGGAGCATTTAGCCTGATGGGGCATTAAGCCCTAATGCGGAATTTGGAACACCTAGCAGGGCACCTAGTGTGCCAGTGCCCCATTGGTCAATTCGACTACCTTCTCTTTAATTTAGTTCATTGTTCGTTCTTTTGTTTGTTATCTCATTCGTCATTCAACACACATTTATCACACAATCATCACAATTTACCTATTCAATTTCCTAAGTTCTTGCTCTTACTCGTAATTCATTTTATTTATCATTTATTAATTATACATCACCACATATACCTCATTTAATCATTTAAACATTCATAACAATTATCACACCTAGATATTCACATGCATCAATCAAGGGTTCATATTCTTCATTTAAGCATTCATAGCAACAATTAACACATAGCATATACATTCCACCACAATTATCAATTAGTTTTCAATTTCTTTATTCAAGAAATTATAACGTTATCATCCTTTACTATCCTAGGGTTTCATAATTCACTACAATATGCACACATCCCTAGCAAATCATTATATACTAACTAGAAAATACCACCTAAATCAAGGTAACACCCACCCCTAACATCTACCAAAGAGAGAGTGGAGAAACCTTCACAAAACTCTTGCCTAAGCTTTGCCCTAGCCCTTTCAAGCCTTAACCAAGAAGCCCCCAAGTGTGATGTGAGTAGAAGAAGGAAAATGAGCTTGATTCCAACTAGCCATGAGAATAAGGAAAACATAAGAGTGTGGCACTCTAAAATGAGGAGTTCGAACTTTACAAGAAAGAGGGAGAGAAAGGCATGAGGTATGTGGGGAGGGGAGGATGGAATTTACCTTGTGTTTGTGAGGGAGGAAGTGAGGTTGATGATGACCTTGATGAAGAATAAAAATGGGGCTCTTAGACTCTTGAAGGAGAAGAGGAAGAATAAAACTTTGCCATGGTGAAGGATGGAATTCGTGTGAAGGTGTGGAGGTGATGATGATGCTCTTGTTCTTGGTCTATGTTGGATGTTGATGATGGAATGGAGGTTGATGATGATGATGAAGATGGTGGTTGTTTGCTTTTACTCTCTTAGGGTTGGGAGAGAAGAAGAACTCATGAAGGAAGAGGAGAAGAAGAAGAAATGCATCTTGGTCTTGGAATGGAGGTGGAAATTCGTGTGGCTTGTTGGTGTGATGGGGAAGTGATCTTGAGCTTATTCTTAGTTGGGGTTTGATGATGATGATGGTTGATTATGGTGATGGTGGTGGGTTCTCTTGATTAGGGTTTGTGAGAGGGTGATGATGATGCTTGTTCTTGGTTCCTTTTGAGATAGAATGAGGAATGATGAAGAAGAAGGAATGAAAAGTGTGTTTGTTGTTGTTGTGTCTTGTTTTCTTTTTGTTTGCAAAGGAAGTGAATGTGTGGTTGGGAAGGAAAGCTTCCCCAAGAAGCTTTCTAATGTGTGGTAGGGAAAGGAAACTTCTCCTAGAAGCTTGGCATGTGTGGTCCTCAAAAAAATCTATTTTTTTTCAACTCTGACGAACTGGTAATCGATTACCTTCAAAAGTAATTGATTACCCCATGAATTTCATTTTATTTTTTCCATCCAGAAAGGAGATAATCGGTTACCTTCAAAAGTAATCGATTACCTTGCCAGATTTTCATCCCTTGCACTTCAAAATGTCATATCTTCTTCGTTAACCGTCAGATCTTGCTCAAATTCGAAAGCAAGCCTTCTAAGACCCTTATCTTCACATCCAACGGTGTTTATAACACCGAAAACACCATTTCTAACGCTCTTTTGTTCATTTTTAAATCTCCTATCCGACGCCAATGCTTCTTAACTCCTTTATGGCACTCAAAGGAATCCTAATTACATCACCTTAAACCTCCTTTATCATAATTATCCTTTGAGGGTGATGAGTGAAGTGTTGTTGGTGTGTTTTGCTTTGTTTTTGTTTATTTACACATGTGTTTGAAACATGTGGCTCACATGGAAAGCTTCCTTGAGAAGCTTGGTGAACGAGTGGTTGAGAAGAGAAGCTTCCTCAAGAAGCTTTGACTATTGGCCTTTAGTTGACTTATTATTATTTTTTTTGTCAAAATACGAGTGGTAACCGATTACCCCATCCAGGTAATCGATTACATTCCTATTTTCACTTTTAATGAATGCTTCATAGAAACCTTGTAATCGATTACCTCCCAAAAATCACAATTTTAGAGTTTCCCACAGAAGGTCAGTAATCGATTACTTTCCTCAAGGTAATCGATTACTTCCCTTAATTCAATTTTAGTACTTTTCAGAGAAAGATTGTAATCGATTTATCACCCCAAGGTAATCGATTACATCAACAGATTTTCATGTATTAATGGTTTCTAACTCTAAGGCATTCTCCTTAACTCCTACAGGCATTTTGGCCGTGATTATCTCATTTAACCCTAGCTTACTCTTACGATTTCCATTATCTTGACTTAGACTTATTCTACTTAAGCTTGGAAATAAAATTCGAGATGTTACAATTCTCTCTCACTTACTAGAATTTCGTCCCCGAAATTCCGTAGTCCACAATTGGAAAACCATCCCATTGGCAAGGCTTTTGGGCTACGGTCTTACTTTCCTTCGATTTCGTTCTTTCACTTAGGGCACTTCCAGGTCCACACTCTCTGACGCTCTCGGGTTTAGGCTAGAATATTCCACTTCTTGTTTTCGCCCGACTTTCCTTCTCGTTTCCATTTTGTTACTCAGACAAGATATTAGTTGGGTTACCAAGTTCTCCCCCATTTGGCATCAACATACCTGGTTATACCAATGCCAGCTTTTAATTGTCTTTCATACGACCTTCAATGAGGAGTGTAAAAATCTAACAACAGAAGGAAAATAATCTTTGGAATCCACGAGGGTTTTGTGCTTCGACCTTAAGGAAAATAGCCTAGGATCATGCGATCCAAAGACTTTTCATAGAATGCAACGAATTATGGTTGTACTCTCCTCATCGAAGAGGAACCGAACTGAATAGACAATATCGAAACTTCAAAAAACGTTGGATATTCAAAGAGGAAAATCAAGGAGAAGAGCACGAGCTCAATATCCTTAGTCGGTTGGAGCGAGAAAACTTTTGATTGTGATCAAAAGTTGCTACTTCAAGGTTGAATCATACCAAATAGAATAAGAAGGAATGATTTACTTTCACTGATTGAAGCATTAGTTAAGGCCCACAGAGACACTAATAAAGCCTTAAATGGTTATGAATTGAGGTAGGCAGGAGCTCTTGGGATTTGAACGCTCTATTAGGCACTATTTTAGATCCATGACACTTAAGTCATACCTTGGATGTACGTCAGCAATCCCATTGCGATTCATCTCGAGCTGGATATTGAAGGAAGCTTGATTGAATCTGATATAAACTATGAGTGCTAATAAAATCCGACCCTTAGAGCACTCTTGAGATTTACAACACTTCCAAGATCGAGGGTCGTGTTGAGTTGACTACTTGTTGGTGCTCAATGTTTTGGGCCGAATTTCCTAAGGTTTGCAAAATCTCGCGATCGAACATACCTAGGTTCTTACATTCAACAAGGAGTACTTGTCAGTTGTCCAACTTAGTTGGTCTCAACATGGAAACTTCATGAAGTTGTTAAGATTGGCTTTTCTATCGGTCTGTCATCCAGGAACCTTAATAAGATTCCCGGTGAATTTTAGGTTATCTAAATCTGGTTGGGTTTTTCACGATAGTTAGGGATGATCCCCATAAAGTTTGCTTAACTCTTTCAAGGATTCAGTATTTGGTTACACTAATCTAAAGCAAGTGGAATAGACTAGGGTTCTCGTTCTTCATTTCTGTTCTAGGTCTATTCCCCGATTCTACAAGAAGCTTTGGAAAGAATACTTTCCGGTCAGTTTATTTTCATATAAAGGATTTATTTCTTGGGAGTCACTACTTCGGTTGTCTCAATTTCGCTTGAAAGGTTACAATGATATCATCCACTAATAGATGCAAAGATTGAGGCGATCAATCCCAACCTCACGTCTATCAACAGCGCATCATTGTCGGGTTTTGCTGATAATATCATCACTTAGCAGATGTAAGGATTAGAGTGATCAGTTCTAACCTTACATTCTATTAAACAACAATACCATCATGGAATTTTTTAATATTTCAACTGGGTCCCTACAACTTATTGTTTCCTTCTAAGTTGCTTCATGGTTTTCTAAGAGGCTGGATTAAATCTATGCCCTTTCTAAGCAGGATCTACCTCGTGAAGCCTTTACTAAAAGACTAGTAAGGGTAGAGACTTAGGGTTCATAAGGTATACCTATTTTTAAAATGTCCTAGTCTCTTCATATATTCAGTGTTGCTGTTGTTTTTGCGGCTGCCGTCTTAGTATGACTTCGATTCATCTGAGCTAAATTCTCTAAAATTGCAGCGATCCTATCATCGTCACTGCGTCTACTAGTCATAATACCTAGTCCTGAGGAAAATAACTAGTCAACAAATACACCAATAATAAACTACACATATACCTTATTACTTTAACTTAGACACTTAACTATTTATCGGTTACTCACTCGGTGAGTAAACCACAGGAGATGTGAGTCCACACTCCAAAGGCTGAGGGAAACTACTCTGATACCATAAATGTAACACCCTATTTATAATTACCCTTAATAACCCATATTAAAATAGTGAACTTAAAGTTTCCTTTTTAAAACATTTTTAACTTATAAAAATCTCCGTAAAAAAAACGGAGTTTCCTTTGTTTTTATAACTTTCCAAAATATTAGTTTTCCTGTAACTTGTTATAAACAAAATACTCTTTTCATGAAGAAAGCCAACAAGGCCAAAAATATCATTATGCATCAAACGCATTTACATTAAAGTTAATTACATCAGAGATAGTTGCAAATATAATCAAGTTACGAAATTCTTTAAGTTTTCCCGATAATATACTTTCTACCCATAGGAAATGATCCTTGACCAACCCCGAACATAAACACTTACAAATTATACAAGTATCAAAACAATATCATCATAAACCCAAAAGATCTAGGACACTACACATGACCCAACTAATATAACTTACTCTCCTGTGAGGGAGACCAATCCTGCTCGGTCGGGGGTTGTGCAAGCTCAAACTCAGTACATGTGGAAAACAGTAAGGAGGTGAACATTACACATGAAGTAGAAAAGCAGTTTCTAACTAGACATAATAACACACTAAGTCAAACACATTAAACACATAATACATATATTTTCAATTCAACATTCAAATCATGCTCATTCACACGCAAACATTTTTTTTGGTTCCTTTTTCTTAAATTCCATTTCTATACTTTTCTCTTATCCATTCTTTACTTCTTTCCATATTTGCAACACTAGAATTTGAATGCACCATCTAGGGCATTTGGTACACCCATTAGGGACTCTGCACCCATCAGGGCTTTGGCACCCATTAGGTTTCACCCGTTAGGACTATGCTTATTACTTTACTCATTCTTATCTTGCTCTATTCCATGTTCAAATTCCTCTTCTTTAGTTCTATTTCACATTTACATCTCTTTTATTTATTAGTGAATTGAACCATTGGGTACACCGACGCCTAACGGGGCATTTGAACCTAATGGGGCATTTAGCCTGATGGGGCATTTAGCCCTAATGGGGAATTTGGAACACCTAGCAGGGCACCTAGTGTGTCAGTGCCCCCAATGGTCAATTCGACTGCCTTCTCTTTAATTTAGTTCATTATTCGTTCTTTTGTTTGTTATCTCATTCGTCATTCAACACACATTTATCACACAATCATCACAATTTACCTATTCAATTTCCTAAGTTCTTGCTCTTACTCCTAATTCATTTTATTTATCATTTATTAATTATACATTACCACATATACCTCATTCAATCATTTAAACATACATAACAATTATCACACCTAGATATTCACATGCATCAATCAAGGGTCTGTATTCTTCATTTAAGCATTCATAGAAACAATTAACACATATCATATACATTCCACCACAATTATCAATTAGGGTTCAATTTCTTTATTCAAGCAATTATAACATTATCATCATTTACTATCCTAGGCTTTCATAATTCACTACACTAAGCACACATCCCTAGCAAATCATTATATACTAACTAGAAACTACCTTCTAAATCAAGGTAACACCCACCCCTTACCTCTACCAAAGAGAGAGTGGAGAAACCTTCACAAAACTCTTGCCTAAGCTTTGCCCTAGCCCTTTCAAGCCTCAACCAAGAAGCCCCCAAGAGTGATGTGTGTAGAATAAGGAAAATGAGCTTGATTCCAACTAGCCATGAGAATGAGGAAAACATAAGAGTGTGGTACTCTAAAATGAGGAGTTCGAACTTTACAAGAAAGATGGAGAGAGAGGCGTGAGGCATGTGGGGAAGGGAGGATGGAATTTACCTTGTTTTTGTGATGGAGGAAGTGAGGTTGATGATGACTTTGATGATGAATAGAAATGGGGCTCTTAGAATCTTGAAGGAGAATAGGAAGAATCAAACTTTGCCATGGTGAAGGATGGAATTTGTGTGAAGATGTGGAGGTGGTGATGATGCTCTTGTTCTTGGTCTATGTTGGATGTTGATAATGATGATGAAGATGGTGGTTGTTTTCTCTTACTCTCTTAGGGCATGGGAGAGAAGAAAAATTCATGAAGGAGGAGAAGAAGAAGAAGAAGAAATGCATCTTGGTCTAGGAATGGAGGTGGAAATTCATGTGGCTTGTTGGTGTTATGGGGAAGTGATCTTGTGTAACACCCTCACAATTAAGTAGCTTAATTACTAATAATTAGTTTGATATTAATTACGAATTGAAAATTTCTTAATAAAATCCGACAGAGTTTCCTCTGTTTATCGGACTTTCCAAAAATCGACATTTTATAAACCTGTCAGTCCAAAGTAAATTAAAAACTTAAGCTTAAATATTAAACACAACCAGAAAGATCTATTGCCCTGATACAAATATAATACAAGATGTGGGCTCCAAAAACGAAACTATATTAATTGCATACTTTGATTTTAGTTCTCTCAATGCCTAATTTACACTCCACGGGCTCCTGCTCGGCCATGCACAGTGTAAGCTCCATCTTCGTACCTGTATAAAAAATGCAAGAAGGGTAGCATTACACAGAACTTAGGAATTAGTGTCTAACAAGGCATAACAATAAACTAAGAGCATACACATTATTCAATCATAATTCATAGCACAATATACACAATTATTTCTAATCGACATATTCTCATTTTCTAACTTAATCCTAGTCTCAGTAATTAATTCTCTTTTCATTTACTTTTTCCTCTTATCTTTCTTTCTCTTTATTCTCATTTTATTAGTTATCTACAGGGTCACCTGACCAACTTGGGATGTGTGTCTTATTTACATTTTCTTTTCTTAACTCTCTTGTCCACAGGATCACCTGACCAACATGTGTCCAATATCACATTCACAGGATTTGGAGATCTAATGTCCAATATGACTAACCTGGGCAACCTGGGTCCTTAATCACAGGATCACCTGACCAACCTGCAACGTGTGCCTAGTCACAGGGTCAACTGACCAACCTGCAACGTGTGCCTATTGTCCTATCCCCAGGGTCACTTGACCAACCTGGGTCCTATCTAAAATCACAGGGTCACCTGACCAACCTGCGATGGGTATCTTTTCTGTCTCTTTACTCTTATACTTCTCTTTTGTTGGACTACCGGTAAGTGTACCGGGTCGACAAGTAATAGAGCAGTAAGCTCGAGTATCGTCCCACAGATATTGTAAATTGTTCAACTAGTTTTCATCTAAGAGTAGTTTTAAGCTAAATTTATTAACTAAAATTGTTTTTAAAACTAATTTTGAATTAAAATAAAAATAAAAATAAATACTGAAAATTAAAAAGGATTTAAATGGAGTGGAAAAAGGTGGTTAGGAACTCGGTTTGATTGCAGGCATCGTTTATTAATAATGAATTATTGCTTTTCCTTTAAATCAAGAACAAATTCCTAATTTAGTAATTATTAGATTCCTCTTGAACAATTACTATTTATTATTCAATTTGATAATCCTTAATCCCTTAAGTAATTAAACCATTGAATAACCTTAATTGAAACAGTGAAATTTATGAAAAGTTGTATAAGAATCCAAAAGTATTCCTACGAGTTGGATAGTTATAACGTTTGATTGAAAGGTCTATTCTAAATCCTAATTTTCCAATTGAAGATTTGGAGATCCAGAACATAAAGTGATCAGTTTCATGCATAACAATTAAAACACAATCAAACGCTTGATTTAAAAACGGTAAAACAGTAATTCATAAATTAAAATAAACTATCCATGCAAATTCACCATGTTCCTAACACAAGGGTCATTACAACAAAAAAGCGTTTTTGTAGCGTTTATTTTTCACATTCTGTAGCGCTTTGAAGCGCTACGTATGACAGTGTAATAAAAAGTACCGGTATTAATAGTAGCGCTTTCGGAAGCGCTATTGAAAACTATTCAATAGCGTTTATGCTATGAATGCTACAAAACAGTCATACAATTATGTTTAAAAATGGAAAATAAAACGCTACTAAAACTATGTGATTAGTAGCACTTTCTATAAAATGCTACTGAAAGTGAGCACTTTCTGTAGCACTTTTTATTTTAAACACTACTAAATGTTCAGCAAATTCATAAATGCTACTAAATGTTTAGTAGTTTCAGTAGCTCTTTTACCTCATAAATGCTACTAAAAGTTTTGAATTTTTTTTAATATAAATAATATTTGCTAGAAGAACATACTATTTATGAAAAAAAATAATATTAAATCTTTGAATAATAAACCATTACAATAATACCAAATCCGAAATGAAGAAAAGTAACTATGTGATCAAAATCTAAATGATAAGGTATATATCATTCTAATATTGTAGCAATTTCTACTAATCTCATATACATGCTTGCTTCAAATGAGCTTCAAAAACTTTTAAACTTGGACACCATTGCACATGCATTTCTTTTACAGGTTTGCATTTGAAACCAAAAATAGATATTTACCCAAACATGCATATAACTTCGGGTGTTAACCCATGAAGGAAATCAAACAACAATGAAATTAAAAACTAATAAAAACAAAGATAATTACCAAACCAAATAGTTATTTATCACGCGCATGATTGAAAGCTACATAACGAGACCATTCTTCCTTAATTTCAATTCTTCCTTAATTTCATCAAGTTGATCAGACACTACAAGAATTTACGCGGACAGCTACGGAACATTCGTAGCAATTCTGTAGCAGTTCGCTAGCAATTTCGACATTGCTACAGACTATCCATGAAACAACGACAACACGAGGCTAGCGTAAAACACGTCGCTATTTTGCTATCGAATATTTCTGTAGCTATGCCGCAGCTAAGAAGTGAATTTTGTAGCAAATCCGTTGCAACATGGAAGCTATTAGTTGCTCACTTTTGAAGAAAAAAGTTAGATTTCCTTAGCTAATTAGCTAGAAAAATTCCGTAGTTGTTCCGTAGCTAGTGTTTTCCCACTTGCTAGCAAACTTGCATCTATTTCCTAGCTAATGCTTTATAGGTAACAAAATATTCCCCAGCAATTATGTACCTCTTTTTCAGAATTATTCAGTAGCAAATCCGTAGTTGTCATTGCATTACAATTTTAGTAGCAATTCTCTAGTTATTCTAATAGATAACAAAATACTTCGTAGCAATTCGGTAGCTATTTTATACCTCTTTTTGGGTTTTCAATTCTTAAATATTCAAGATGGTTACCAAAAAAATCAAATAGTACTAGGAGTAAATGAGGAATTGAATATGAGGACTATTATTTCAAATTTTTTCAATATGGTAAGTTTTAACTAAAAATACATGTAATTTGCTCAAGTCAAAGAAGTTGGCTGAATGTTTTAAAAACCACATGCATTTTGGATTGAATAACGAGGCAAGTCAATAATATTGTGAAAAAAGGAAAGTGCTAATGAAAGTTTCAATGTAGATTTCATTGTATGCTACTATAAAGTTTGATGATCATACCAACATCAATGTAGATTTTATTCTCTGCAGCTTCAAGCTGAAAAGAAGTGGAAACCCATGTTAGGAAAAGAAAGTTAAATACAAGTTAATCCCAAGTAACCTAGCCAATTCAACACCACAAAAGACAGCTTAGCAGATATTAGAATATTAATTTCTTACTCTTACTTCCATAAGATAAATATCACTTTCAAAAAATTTAAATGCAGAAAAGTGATCAATCATTGATACCTTAAGTTCGAGCATTTCCTTAGACGCAGTGGAAGGGTTATTGTTTAGAGGCATGTCAACCACTGTCATTGCCCCATCTTCTGAAACAAAGAGTTAGAATAGATCTATGTAAAAGCATACTAACCAAACTTAAAAAGTTATGCATATAACAATAGACATAGTCACACAACAACTAAGCTGCAAGCAGAGCAACCATTAGGCAGATAAAGGGACAATTACTGACGTCATACACAAAGTAACTTCAGGTGAGATGTAACACCTAGGATATATTTCCCATAAATACCCCATAATTAAAATACGTACTTAAAAATTCCTTTTTAATTTAATAAAATCACCCGTCAAACGGACGGAGTTTTGTTTGTTTTTCGAACTAATCTAAAATTTGACCTGTGAAAACATTATCAATTATGTACAACCAGTAGCCAGCAGAGCTTCATTCCCGATATATGAATCATGACAAGGCCCAATGGGCTTCACATATTTAAGTACATTAAATATTTCAGAGTAGCAGCAGAATTAAAAAGCTTGAATAACATAAATCCAAGTTTTAAAGCTTAGCAAAATAAAGTCATCCTAAGCCTCATTCAAAAAGGTATACACAACACATACACATCAAAACATAAGAGGCTTAGGTCCCTAAAAGATGTACTAATCCCATATAAACCCTACTCTCCCCGTGAGGGAGAGTAAATCCTGCTCGGCCAATCCTGGTGTATACTCCAGCTCAGTACCTGAAAAATGGGAAGGAGGTGAGTATTACACAATAAAATAGGGAAGCAATTTCTATCATGCTATACTGAACCACTAAGTCATACACATATAGCCAAATATAGCACATTTTCACAATTAAACACTCCCAATCAAAGTCATGTACCTTCCATAATTATTTAGCCTTTTTCAGAATATCCAAAAACATAATTTCAAGTTCTATATCATTATTATAATTCATTTTCCATTTCATTTTGAAGATGTATCTTTTAGCATACTTCACCTCCATACTGGAAGGTACCTCATACAATTGGGCCTATGGGTACTTCACATCCACACCGGAAGGTACCTCATACAATTTAGCCAGTGGGTACTTCACCTCCACACCGGAAGGTACCTCATACCATTGGGCCTATGGGTACTTCACCTCCACACCGGAAGGTACCTCATGTTGGAAACCAACAAGCAGCTCAAAATAGTCTAGAGGGGGGGTGAATAGAGTATTGAAGCCTTATTACAAATATTTCGATCACCGTAGAGAATGGTTTTAAGAAAATAAATTTTTCTTCAAAAATTTCACTGATTAATCGATTAATAAGGAGCCTAATCGATTAATGCCGCAAGCCACTTTTGAACTACTCGAGTTACTGGATTATTACTCGAGTAATGCCGCAAGTAACTAAAATATTAATTGATTAATGAACGTATTACTCGATTAATCTGGGCAGAAAACTAATGAAAACTTGATTTTGATGAGAATTCTCTTAGAATCGCAATACCTTGATAATCCAACAAATTATGAATGAATGCTAGAACAATTACAAGTAAATTTACCAACCAATTTAAGGTCAATTAATAAGGAATCTAAAAACCCCAAATTAAACCTAAATTCAATTAATCTTGATTAATGCAAACTTGAAAAGAAAAACAATGAAGACGATGATTTTATCCTGGTTCACTCTCTACCACTTGAGAGCTACTCCAGTCCCCTTTATCTAAAAGATAAAGAGTTTCTACTAGACAATTCAATTGTTAGAATTACAATGTTAAGATGCAACTTCTCACAAAGGTATCCTATCTTAACCCCTCTCAAAGAGTGTACCAAACTCTTTGATGTTCTAACCCAATTGAATTCCTTGTCCGTCTTCTTTTGATTTGTTGAAGATGCTTCCAACCAAATCCTTTTCAATCTTGCTTTGACAATCTTCAAAGACTTTGCTTGTGAAATTCTTCACCTCTTGTTGAATCTTTGAATGTGCAACCTCTTGTTGCAAATAGCTTCAACACACAATTAAGAACTAGAAGATTTTGATCTAAATCAAACTTAGAATATTGAATTGATCTTGAGTGAAGAATAGAGAGAATTGTTGAATCTTGATTTCTCAAAGAAAGTTTAGTAATAGCTCTTGAAAATGAAAGTATATTGCTCAATAGAAAAATTATGAAAGAGTGTGTAACCTTGTCCAAGAACAAATGAAGTCTTTTTATATTTTTCTGAAACAGTACGTGTTACTCGAGTAATGGTTAACATATTACTCGATTAAGCAGTATAAAAATGTACTACTCGAGTAATCTAAACTTGCTACTCGAGTAACCAATACAAACTTTGATTAAAAACAAAGCTTTTCAAATGTACTTTGACAATTACTTTAATTTGAGCTATTTAATCAAGATTTAGCTTTCTTCACTCTTAATCAAACAATATTATAAATTTAATTAAGATCACCTAAAGCTACCCACACTCATGATATGCAAGCATAAAATTAAATATTACATTTTATTAAAAAAAAATAAAATCTAATTCTGATCTTCACGAGGTAGCTTCCTTGTTGAAATGTTGTTACTTGGAATACGTTTGTTAGCATCAAAACATAGAAACCTACAAACTCCCCCTTTTTGATGATGACAAACCTCCTTTTCAATTTAGCACTAAGTTTTAAAAAACTCCCCCTAAATGTAATACACTTAGGAAAAATATAATAAAACTTATCCTACAAAAACAACATCAACAAAATATTCTCCCCCTTTTGGCATCATTAAAAAGATTTGAATTAGAAAAGTCATTTGCCAAAAGTGGAAGGTAAGTGTAACAAACTATGATATGGAGATAAAAATATAGCAAAGACTAAAATAATATATAGAAATCAGAGTAGAGTCTAAACCATATAATAGTCCATAATAGTGCCATAAACCATACATAATAATCCAAAACATAGTTCAACTACACCATAAACTATAATCAGAGTGCAATGACATAAAGTCATGCAGCAAAAAAAACATAGTACTAAAACATAGGCCATAATCCAGATAAGTACATCAACCATAATAAAAACAAATGTCCATCAAACATAGTCATAAAACATCAACCATAACACATAACCAGCAGTAAAGTAATGCAAGAGGCAGTGAATGAGTGAGAGAAGAGTAATGAAATCTCAACATGAAAATCATCAAACAAGAACCACAAGGCTAAGGGTTTGGTGGAGAGGGAAAGTGCTGGGAAAAAAGATTCGAGACATAATCCATCAACCTTTGCTCCATAGGCATGTTCTTGACATCCTGACGAATCTCCATAGCCTCTAGCTGCTCACCAATGTGCTGAACTAGTGAAGCATGGGCAGCCTGTGCATCAAAAGGAGTATCCAAATTTTCAAAACAAATGTAATCGCAAGACGCGGTCCGTGATCCGTTTCCCTGAGATCAACTGAAAGAGCAGAAGGACCAACTTGGTCACCAGCAGGAGCTTGAGCAGCTTGCTCTAAAGCTTTGATCTGAGATTTCCACAAACAAGACCTTGATGGCTTATGATAAGCAATTTTCATGTAATTGATGTGATGTTCATTCAAGCACCAATTTTTCTTTGCATCACGCTCATATGACTCATCAATAGCAAATGGAACCCGATAGTGCCTAAGCAACTTAGTAACATGCATTGGATAGGGAAGAAATTGTGTATGAGCAGATTCAGCAGCAGAGTGCATTCTAGCTAAAATTGTTTTGTTCCAATTTATCTCATGTTTTTTCTTAATTCCATGAAAAAGTTTCAAATCGTCCTCTTGGACTTGAGCATAGTTTTGATTACCCTTAGGAAGCAGACAATAAGCAATAATATACATCAAAATCCTATCATCAGCATGCAAAGGGGAAACATTCTTGGTGGTTTTATTATCCCAAGTTTCACCATCCCTAATAGCGTCAGCATAAACAGTTCCAGGGTCAACATCCAAATCAAGACAGTCATCATCACCAATATAAGTACCCTTATCCTCTAATCCAAACAATAACCTCAAATCATCAGGTTTAATCACAAAATGTACTCCCTTAACTTGACTTTGATACTCACCATCTATTTTTGTAAAATTCTGATAAAACTGTTGGACTAACTTAGGGTAATAGTGAGTTTTAAACTCCAAAAACTTTTGCACATTCTGAAATACCAGATTATCATAGAAATTAAACCTTTCTTTTCTTAGCCAAGCGTAATTCACATACCGTAGAATACCAAAACTGCGACGGTCAAACTTGTGAGCACGTGAGTCACGCTCCGCTGGAGAAAACCATGGATCATTCCGGCTAGAAACCTTTTTGCCCTTCTTACGTGGAGGTTCTATTGAAGAAGAAGCCATGATCTCTGAATTGAAGGCTGAAATTCGTGGTATTTGGGTTTTGGTTCGGTTAGGGTTTTGGAAATTGGGGGAAATTGGATATTTGTGGGAAAGTGGTTAAATTGATGGAGGATATAAGGTGTATTGGTGTTATAATGAAGAAATAAGGGAAGAAATTGAGTGATTTTGGGTGATTTGGTTGCCCTTGGTTCAATTTGATGAAAAAGTCATGAGAGAAGACGGAAAGAATAGCGAGAGGAGAGAGAAAAAGAAATGAAAAAAAATGAGTAAAAAAAAAAATTTGAAGTGCAGGTTTTATAATCTATCGGGTTACTCGAGTAGTTTGGCCGTTACTCGAGTAGTTTGAGACTTAATCGAGTGAAAAAGCTATATAACTCGATTAAGTGCGCAAGTGATTTAAAAATAACTCGAGTAGCAACTCAATTAATCGAGTAATGCCGAAAGTAGTTTGAAAATTAATCGAGTGACAGTGTCTTTACTCGAGTATTGCCGAAAGAGGTTGAAAAATTAATCGAGTAAGGACCCTGTTAATCGAGTAGTCTGCACTGAAACTTAAAATTTTTTTCATACACACAAACACATAGAAACATTTAGCATTTAGCACACATACAATAAAGCAAGTAAACATATGATAGGTAAAACATATACACACAACTACATATCAAGAGAATTAAATGAACACTTTAAACATACAACTTACTCAAGATCAAAAACATAATGAAATAGGCACTGAGGTGATTAATAAAAGTTTCAAATACAATTAGCTAATGGTAGATTCATCAAAAATACCAAGTTCCCTTCTAATTTTATAGAAAGTATCTCTTGGTAGTGGTTTTGTAAAAATATCAGCTAATTGATCCGAAGTTTGAACAAACTCAATAACACAATCACCTTTTTGAACATGATCTCTTAAAAAGTGATGCCTAATTTCAATATGTTTTGTCCTTGAATGCAATACCGGGTTTTTAGTCAAATTGATTGCGGAAGTATTATCACATTTTCTAGGGATTTTTGTCAAATTTAAACCAAAATCCGATAATTGTTGCTTCATCCAAAGGATTTGAGCACAACAACTACCGGCCGCTATGTATTCGGCTTCCGCGGTTGATAAAGCTACACAATTTTGCTTTTTAGAAAACCATGATACAAGTGAACTACCAATTAAATGGCATGTTCCGCTTGTACTTTTTCGCTCAACTTTACAACCAGCAAAATCGGAGTCCGAATAACCTATTAGTTTTAAAAGAGCATCCCTAGGATACCACAAACCGGTATTGGTTGTACCTTTTAAGTATTTCATTATTCTTTTAACAGCAGTTAAATGTTGACCCTGGAACTGTTTATGCTGACGCTATTAGGGATGGTGAAACTTGGGATAATAAAACCACCAAGAATGTTTCCCCTTTGCATGCTGATGATAGGATTTTGATGTATATTATTGCTTATTATCTGCTTCCTAAGGGTAATCAAAACTATGCTCAAGTCCAAGAGGACGATTTGAAACTTTTTCATGGAATTAAGAAAAAGTATGAGATAAATTGGAACAAGACAATTTTAGCTAGAATGCACTCTGCTGCTGAATCTGCTCCTACACAATTTCTTCCCTATCCAATGCATGTTACTAAGTTGCTTAGGCACTATCGGGTTCCATTTGCTATTGATGAGTCATATGAGCGTGATGCAAAGAAAAATTGGTGCTTGAATGAACATCACATCAATTACATGAAAATTGCTTATCATAAGCCATCAAGGTCTTGGTTGTAGAAATCTCAGATCAAAGCTTTAGAGCAAGCTGCTCAAGCTCCTGCTGGTGACCAAGCTGGTCCTTCTGCTCTTTCAGTTGATCTCATGGAAACGGATCACGGACCGCGTCTTGCGATTACATTGGTTTTGAAAATTTGGATACTCCTTTTGATGCACAGGCTGCCCATGTGCTTCACTAGTTCAGCACATTGGTGAGCAGCTAGAGGCTATGGAGATTCGTCAGGATGTCAAGAACATGGCTATGGAGCAAAGGTTGATGGATTATGTCTCGAATCTTTTTTCCCAGCACTTTCCCTCTCCACCAAACCCTTAGCCTTGTGGTTCTTGTTTGATGATTTTCATGTTGAGATTTCATTACTCTTCTCTCACTCATTCACTGCCTCTTGCATTACTTCACTGCTGGTTATGTGTTATGGTTGATGTTTTATGACTATGTTTGATGGACATTTGTTTTTATTATGGTTGATGTACTTATCTGGATTATGGCCTATGTTTTAGTACTATGTTTTTTTTTTTGCTGCATGACTTTATGTCATTGCACTCTGATTATAGTTTATGGTGTAGTTGAACTATGTTTTGGATTATTATGTATGGTTTATGGCACTATTATGGACTATTATATGGTTTAGACTCTACTCTGATTTCTACATATTATTTTAGTCTTTGCTATATTTTTATCTCCATATCATAGTTTGTTACACTTACCTTCCACTTTTGGCAAAGGACTTTTCTAATTCAAATCTTTTTAATGATGCCAAAAGGGGGAGAATATTTTGTTAATGTTGTTTTTGTAGGATAAGTTTTATTATATTTTTCCTAAGTGTATTACATTTAGGGGGAGTTTTTTAAAACTTAGTGCTTAATTGAAAAGGAGGTTTGTCATCATCAAAAAGGGGGAGTTTGTAGGTTTCTATGTTTTGATGCTAACAAACGTATTCCAAGCAACAACATTTCAACAAGGAAGCTACCTCATAAAGATTAGAATTAGATTTTATTTTTTTTAATAAAATGTAATATTTAATTTTATGCTTGCATATCATGAGTGTGGGTAGCTTTAGGTGATCTTAATTAAATTTATAATATTGTTTGATTAAGAGTGCCTCAGGCGTGTTATGTGATAAGAAGGTACCACTTAAACTTGGAAGGTTCTACCGCACTGCTGTAAGACCGGCGATGTTATATGGGACAGAGAGTTGGGCGGCAAAGGACGCACAAGAGAATAAACTTCATGTTGCAGAGATGAGGATGTTGCGGTGGATGAGTGGGCATACCAGACAAGATCGGATTAGAAATGAGTATATTCGAGAAAAAGTTGGGGTTGCTCCTATTGTTGAAAAAATGGTTGAATCTCGTCTTAGGTGGTTTCGGCATGTGTGGAGGAGACCGGTGGAAGCCCCGGTTAGGAGGGTAGACCAAATGGAGGGTACTACAAGGGCTAGAGGAAGAGGAAGACCTAGAAAAACTATAGGCGAAACAATTGAGAAGGATATGGCAATCAATGCCTTATCAAAAGACATGATTTATGATAGGCCTTTATGGCGTCGTTTGATCCATGTAGCCGACCCCACCTAGTGGGACAAAGGCTTAGTTGTTGTTGTTGTTTGATTAAGAGTGAAGAAAGCTAAATCTTGATTAAATAGCTCAAATTAAAGTAATTGTCAAAGTACATTTGAAAAGCTTTGTTTTTAATCAAAGTTTGTATTGGTTACTCGAGTAGCAAGTTTAGATTACTCGAGTAGTACATTTTTATACTGCTTAATCGAGTAATGTGTTAACCATTACTCGAGTAACACGTACTGTTTCAGAAAAATATAAAAAGACTTCATTTGTTCTTGGACAAGGTTACACACTCTTTCATAATTTTTCTATTGAGCAATATACTTTCATTTTCAAGAGCTATTACTAAACTTTCTTTGAGAAATCAAGATTCAACAATTCTCTCTATTCTTCACTCAAGATCAATTCAATATTCTAAGTTTGATTTAGATCAAAATCTTCTAGTTCTTAATTGTGTGTTGAAGCTATTTGCAACAAGAGGTTGCACATTCAAAGATTCAACAAGAGGTGAAGAATTTCACAAGCAAAGTCTTTGAAGATTGTCAAAGCAAGATTGAAAAGGATTTGGTTGGAAGCATCTTCAACAAATCAAAAGAAGACGGACAAGGAATTCAATTGGGTTAGAACATCAAAGAGTTTGGTACACTCTTTGAGAGGGGTTAAGATAGGATAGCTTTGCGAGAAGTTGCATCTTAACATTGTAATTCTAACAATTGAATTGTCTAGTAGAAACTCTTTATCTTTTAGATAAAGGGGACTGGAGTAGCTCTCAAGTGGTAGAGAGTGAACCAGGATAAAATCATCGTCTTCATTGTTTTTCTTTTCAAGTTTGCATTAATCAAGATTAATTGAATTTAGGGAACTGAAACATTGGTCTCTAAATCGATTTCCACATAAATTTCTCAATGAAACCTACAACACTTTAGCGAGTAGCAAGGGATCCAAATACTATGGGATCCATCAGAAATTCATACTTTCATGAAAGAAGACAGCTTAAATTTTCATGGTCGAGAAAACCTGCTGCAAGATACCATAACTTATGGAGGAAACTTTCTCACTCATGAGGAACCAGAGGAAAGAAACAAGACTGGGGTTTCAAGAACAGTTTAAGTTTAAGATTGATGGACACGGAGAACACCGAACTCACGGTTATTTGCCAGCACGATTAGAACGGACCATTGATTAAGATCCAAGGATAACTCTTTCAAGAGTGATTCGGACCTAGAAGGATGAAAAAGATAAATATTTTCTTCTATTGGTTAGAACCTCACCTAAGGTTCCCAAGAACACTATTAGAGTTTGAATGGTGTTTAGCACTTTAGATTTGGGATAAGCCGAAGCTGCTCCGAGTATACATTACCCTACCCTTTAATTTGAGTAGGTGGAGCTGAAGTGGTACATTAGGTGCACAACAACAGCTCCAACAGAATTTATCCGAAGCTGGGTATTGAAAAGAGCATGATTGATTTGAGTATCGATTAGGGTTACTAGTGAAATCGAACTTGTCTACTATCTTAAGACTTACGTCACTCTCGGGATAACATTTACTACCCCAAGCTAGTCATTGAATGGAATTGTCTTTCCTAAAGCTAGAGAGTTCCCGCATATATATAAATTCTAGTTCTATTATTTGGCTCTATGTCTTCCTTCTCGCTAGTTCATCCTTTTCTAACTATTCTATCATTTAGAGGTTACGACTTTGATTACCTTGACTTTCGGAAAAAGTGCAATGATATCGTCCATTGATAGATGTAAAGATCGAAGTGATCAATTCCAACCTCACGTCTATCAATAACACATCACTGTGAGTTTTTTTTTTTAATTAGTGTCATCATTTAACCGATGTAAGAATTAGAGTGATCGATTCTAATCTTACCTTCCATTAAACAATAGCATCACCAGTATCTTAAAAAGACTTTACTTGGAATTTCTAGACCTATTAATTCTTCTAGAGGTTTCTCTTAGCATTTCTTAAATAATGGTTTAACCATGGTTACCCCCTGGTCTCATACTCTTTAGTAAAGGAGGACCAGAAATTCCTAAGCCTATTCTTACCTCCACCAACTTCTAAGATGAAGCCTATGTCATATACACAATCTAGAGGATATAACTATTGGTCACAATCTACTGACACAATCGTCTCCGAGAAACTTAATGATATTTCTTATTTACTCTAATTCGGCTAAATTCATACGTGACTCAGGCTTTGGAACGATCGACCTCTCAAAACGAAAAGAGTAACCCAAATGCATCACATATATTTGCTAGAGCTTAGGTAAGATAAATACCTATCACGCATCTCGTAAAGAGATTTCGCCGTTGACTTCCTGCGCTTTTGATGCATTCTCTGGGGACAGTTGGCCACAACATGACCAGGTCGACTACACCGATAACAGAGTGCAGCCCTCCGACTCGAATTTAGATGCCAACATACTCCCTTATGCATCTTGCCACAGTGCAAGCAAGCAGGAGCAGAATAACAGGCTCTCTCTGCCTGACCCAGCTTCTTAGGAACTACTGTTCTATCTCCAGGACGAGAACATGAATCCTGTAAAGGCCTTTTACCCTTGTTAGGACCTTTTACACTTTGCTCAAATCCAGGATTAAGGAAACCAATGGCCAAATGCCCTGGTTGACCGCATCGGATACATGAACCTTCCTTCTTTTTCTGCATTACTTTCCTACATATACCCTTGTGAAGTTTTCCGCAATGGGCACAAACAGATTTGAGATACGGAGGGGTCTTTGTCAGTTTCGCCCCCTTTGAAATGGTTCTCTCAACCTGGGGTTTAGGGTATGTTGTCGGGTCTGCCAAATATTCTTCCGGCTGTGCAAGGCCCTTTTCCCAACAACTAGCCCATTCTACTAGCTGGGCAAAGTTATCAACAGGTACATTTCCAAGAATGGTTTTGATATCATCTCGGAGTCCTGCAAGAAACTTGAGACTTTTGGTTCTCTCATCCACACCTTGGTAGTTGCTAGCATATCTGATGAGGTCTTCAAATTTCCACACATATTCCTCCACACTCAAATTGTCCTGTTTCAAACACAGGAAAGCCAGTTCCTTCTCCTTCCAAACATCCCCCATCAGAAACTGTCCCTGAAACTTTTCCTTGAAAAGCTGCCACGTCACTCCTTGATTACTGGCCTTCGTCTGCCTTCGAACCTGTTTCCACCACTGTTCTGCTTCCCCCTTAGGGTATATTGTGACGACAGAACTTTGTGCTCCTCCGGTGGTGCCACCTCACTGAGAATCCCTTCTATCTTCTGAAGCCCCAGGTCCCATCCAAATCATAGCCACCCTCGAAGTTAGGGGGACCATGCCACTTGAACTCTGTCAACCAATTGGTTTCAGCTGGAGAGATGTTCTGGGTTGCCTGAGATGACTGCTTGAGTGCTGCTACAGCGGTAGTCACCAACTCAGCTTGTCGTCGATTAATTTGAGCTAAGCTCCCTAAGATTGCAGCGATCCTATTATCGTCACTGTGCCTATCCGCCATAATTATAATCCTGGAGGGAAGGTAAAGTATTAGACATACTAATAATTAATAACAACTATATCTTATGACTCTGACTTAAACATTTAACCATACACTTCAATCACTCGCTTGGTGAGTAATCATTGGAGTTGGCATAACTCCAAGGCCGAGGAGAAACTGCTCTGATACCATAAATGTAACACCTAGGATATATTTCCCTTAAATACCCCATAATTAAAATACGTACTTAAAAATTCCTTTTTAATTTAATAAAATCACCCGTCAAACGGACGGAGTTTTGTTTGTTTTTCGGACTAATCCAAAATTTGACCTGTGAAAACATTATCAATTATGTACAACCAGTAGCCAGCAGGGCTTCATTCCCGATATATGAATCATGACAAGGCCCAATGGGCTTCACATATTTAAGTGCATTAAGTATTTCAGAGTAGCAGCAGAATTAAAAAGCTTGAATAACATAAATCCAAGTTTTAAAGCTTAGCAAAATAAAGTCATCCTAAGCCTCATTCAAAAAGGTATACACAACAGATACACATCAAAACATAAGAGACTTAGGTCCCTAAAAGATGTACTAATCCCATATAAACCCTACTCTCCCTGTGAGGGAGAGTAAATCCTGCTCGGCCAATCCTGGTGTATACTCCAGCTCAGTACCTGAAAAATGGTAAGGAGGTGAGTATTACACAATAAAATAGGGAAACAGTTTCTATCATGCTATACTGAACCACTAAGCCATACACATATAGCCAAATATAGCACATTTTCACAATTAAACACTCCCAATCAAAGTCATGTACCTTCCATAATTATTTAGCCTTTTTCAGAATATCCAAAAACATAATTTCAAGTTCTATATCATTATTATAATTCATTTTCCATTTCATTTTTAAGATGTATCTTTTAGCATTGTACTTCACCTCCACACTGGAAGGTACCTCATACAATTGGGCCTATGGGTACTTCACTTCCACACCGGAAGGTACCTCATACCATTGTACTTCACCTCCACACCGGAAGGTACCTCATACTATTGTACTTCACCTCCACACCGGAAGGTACCTCATACAATTTAGCCAGTGGGTACTTCACCTCCACACCGGAAGGTACCTCATATCATTGGGCCTATGGGTACTTCACCTCCACACCGGAAGGTACCTCATAGGGGTGTAACGATCCGGTCCGGTCCGGTCTTTGATAGACTTTAGGGACCGGACCGATTCAATTTATGTGGTCCGGTCCTGTCCGGTCTCAATGTTTTTCATATGCAAAGACCGGACCGGACCGTTACAGTCCGGACCGTTACGGTCCGGTCCGGTCCGGTCTATTTAGACCATAATTGTTAAAACTTTTTTTTTTAACTGGGCCTTCAGCCCGTTTTTCACAGGTTCCCTCTCACTTGGAACCCTAAGGTTCCTTCTCCATCTTCAAGCAGCAGCAGCTGCTTCCTGCTAAAGCGGCGGCGGAGGACGGAGATCGGTGACTCGGTGAGAGAGAACGGAGGGAGAGAGAAAGAGAGAGAACCGGAGCAGATCGAGGAAGGCGAGCGGCGCGGTGGAGGACGCGAGCGGCGCGGATCTAGGAACGCGAGTGGCGCAGATCTAGGAAGGCGAGCGGCGCCGGTAAGGACGCGAGCGGCACGGCGGGCAGCGGGAGCGCCGTGGAGTGGAGCGCAGGTGGGAGAGGTAATGAGAGAGAGAGAGAGAGTCGTGGGAGAGAGAGAAAGACCTCTGATGGTAATGACTAATGAGTGACTATGCTTAAGTTCATCTTTGCTATTGTTGTTGGAGTTCTTCTTTTTTCTCATGGTATGTAAACAAATAACAAAAATGTAAGGTTAATTTGCTCATTCAGTTTTCTTGGTAATTTTCGGTGCTTTTTATTTTATGATAATTTGAGTTTGAATACAATATATGCAGGAACGAGAGAGAAGACCTGTGATGGTAAATTGGTAATGAGAGGCTGCTGGGTGGGTTAGTATATATTAGGTTACTAGGTTAGTATATAGTTAGGTTCTGTAGTTTTTTTTTTTTTTAAATTATTAAATCCTATCGGTCCGGTCCTTGCGGTCTAATAAGATGTGAGACCGTGGACCGGACCATTCAAGTATGGTCTCAATTTTTTGGGATCGGACCGGACCGTGAGACCGGACCAGACCACATTTTTCGGTCCGATCCGGGCGGTCTCGCGGTCTCGGACCGGACCACTTACACCCCTAGTACCTCATACAAATTGGCCAGTGGGTACTTCACCTCCACACCGGAAGGTACCTCATATCATTGGGCCTATGGGTACTTCACCTCCACACCGGAAGGTACCTCATACCATTGTACTTCACCTCCACACCGGAAGGTACCTCATACAAATTGGCCAGTGGGTACTTCACCTCCACACCGGAAGGTACCTCATACCATTGTACTTCACCTCCACACAGGAAGGTACCTCATACAAATTGGCCAGTGGGTACTTCACCTCCACACCGGAAGGTACCTCATATCATTGTACTTCACCTCCACACAGGAAGGTACCTCATACAGTTTGGCCTATGGGTACTTCACCTCCACACCGGAAGGTACCTCATACCATTGTACTTCACCTCCACACAGGAAGGTACCTCATACAATTTGGCCTGATGATACTTCACCTCCACACAGGAAGGTACCTCATACCATCACATATGTTATTCATATAGATAATAATATTAAAGCATCACAATACACATGTTACACTTAGTTTACTTCCGAACCCCATATTTTTCTTTTCATCATTTATAAACTCTAGGGCTCATTATGATTTAGCAATACATCAACCACATAGTACCAGTATCAACCATTGGAATTAAACATAAAGCAAGATATCAAATTACTTTTATATAGGCTTACATTTTTAACACATTATTATCAATCCTAAGGTTCCTTATCTCTTTCATTAGTTTATCAATTTTGTAACTCATTATACTTTTTAATTTCCAATTTCACAGGGCACTACCAACAATACAATCATCTTCATTTCAATTATCTTTCTCATATTCACATTATGATTCCCAAGTCCAACATAATTCTTGCAAAACATCAAACCACATCAACCAAGTTTCAATAATAACATTTAATCACAACATAATATCATTAATCACATTTAATCACCACATTTTACATTTAAATAATTTTATACCATGTTAACTATCCTAGGGTTTCTAAACCTTTAACTAACACATAATCTCTTAGCAACCCAATATATACACAATACAACCTATCCCCTAGAATACGGTAACACAAACCTCCTTACCTCAAACTCTTAGAGAAAGGAAGATTTTGCTTGGCTCTAACTTGAGCTTTTCCACCAAAAAGTTTATATCCAACAAGAGAGTGGAAGAATCTAAAACAAGAGTCATAAGGAGAAAGGATTATCTTTTATACCATGGTTCATGCCAAGATTCAAGAAAAAATAGAGCTTCATGGCTTAGAATTTGAAAACCACCATGGATGGTAGAGAGAGAAAGGAGAAAACGAGTTTTTGAGAGAGAGGGAAACCCACAACTTAATACTTACTTGGAGAGGAGAATAGCAAGATTTGATGATGGAATGGGTGTGAAGTCACTTGCCTTTGCTTGATTTGTGGAAAAGCAAGTGGAACCCTATGTGGAAGAGGAGGGAGTCGTGAATGAGAGAGAGAAAGAAGAAGATGGGTTTGAGAGAGAGTGGATTATGAGGGAGAGAGTGAGTAATTTTATTTGTTTGGGGAGGAAAATGAGTGGTTAGGGTTTACGCCACAAAAAGAGATGCCTTTTGTGTGGAGGAGAGTGCATTACGTGCACTCTCTTTTCTTTTCTTTTCTTTTTTTTTTGTACAGACCCTAAAGTAATCGATTACCCTAGCCTGGTAATCGATTATTTCTTCAATGCAACATTTCTCAGTACATCCATCAGAGCCTAAGTAATCGATTAACCCCCTGAATGTAATCGATTACTACTCAAAGTAATCGATTACTTTACCCTTGTAATCGATTAATTTGCTGCAACATCTTAAGTGTTTCCACCAGAGGCCTTGTAATCGATTACTGCCATGCAGAGTAATCGATTACTTCAGTGAAAAGTCAGATTTTGATGATTTTCTAACTCCAATTCATTTCCTTAGGCTCATTACTCATTTAGGTTTGGATTGATACTCAAAACCTTCCTCAAATCTTGGAAATTCTTCCTGAATACTTGGCATAATTCCCTATTATGCTGAAATAAAAATTTGGGATGTTACATGAGAGATCATAACAGTATTATATCCAACATGCCCTTGTAAAAGTTATTGCTATTTTGTTGTTCTAAGCTTCGATCTCAATGTTCTTAAGAAGCATAAAAAAAAATATTCTGAGTTGTTCCTCAAAATCCAATGAAGTTTCAAGGTGTACTAGTAATAAAGTAAATTAACGTCGAAAATATTGGCGAAGTCACTGTATTCAAAGAAAAGTGTTTTTTTTTATCAAATGAAGTATTTACTTTAGTCTTTATTATCATAAACTCAAATCCAACCTGAACTATGAAGCAAGGACACGTCCTTTTGTTCTCCATGTCAAACACACCATGACACATATATTACATGCGTGTCTTACTTGTCCCATTTTTTTTCCCAGCTTGGACATGGAAGGACATGGATACCGCAGGACATAACCAGTTTTAAATTGAAAAAGAAAAAAAAACATGTCCTGCAATTTTTAGAATTTGGCGTGTCCATATCCATGTCCATGCTTTATAGAGTATGAGTATAATGTGAATGTATGATAGGATCTCTAAATTACCTGTCATCCTTCCAAAAAGAATGATGATGATCCAACTCAGGCAAAACTAGTGTAGCATTAAGGACTCGTGCAACAACAACAGCATCAGTTATCTGGAGGCAAGAACATGATTGTCATTTCCACATAAAGAACTTATTAATTTAATAAATAGAAAAGGAAGAGAAATTATTTGCATGACTACAAAGGAGAACCTAACCAAGCCTCATATTCTCTGAAAACAACTAAAATGGGACCAAGTAACTAAAAGAAGATTGCTCCAATCTTTTTAATGATATTAATCACTAGGAAAACAACTAGGACCACAAAAAACATAACTCCTTTTCGATGCATAAAGGGGGATAACTGATGGTAATCATCAAACCAGCCATCGGCATATTTTATATTCTTACAATGTAACAACGACAATATAGCATATTATAAAACTTATGTCCTACTTACCCAGTTCTTTTGTTGGTTTAATCCTCCATTGTTGCAATAAGCAAGTAGCCATTTGACTTGCGCTCGGGTACAGCAGCTGCATTATCCAGTTACCAAAAGAAGATAGAAAGTGACATGCGGAAAAAATCAGCACATAGTTCATCTATAGAAACCAATCTTAAGGAATGCATTTCTCTGGAAGTAAAACAAATATAAGATGGAATCCTTCATTTTTCACAACTCACATACTACACTATATATTAAACTTCTTAATTTGCACTGAAGGGCACATTGTTAAATTTTTTTTTTTTAACTCTTTAACGGTGCCACATATGCAAAAGCAGCATAACACCATAACTAAAATGCTTTTCTTCAACTGTCACATATCCAATTAGAAGATTTTTTTTCGTGCCAAAAGTAATGGAAGCAGACTGCAGTACCTTTATGCGATCAATAGTAGTCATGGGAAAGTCATTTATTCATGAAGGACACATAAAAGACTACAAATATAAAAAAGAAAAGGAGTCAGACCAAAACATCACAGATATTTTTATCATACAGGTTTACAATGGATTGCAAAATAGCAGTTCAATCAATATTTGGCATACATTTGTATTAGAGAGGTGAAGAGCCTTGCATTAGAGAGACAACTCATGTCACTTCACATTTTTTGAAGCAATTCATGTTAAATACCAAAATGATGAGATGATAAATGAACACAGTAAATCATGTACAAGCAGTTTTGATTATTATTGCTATGAATAAAACAAAAAATAACAATCTGTGGTTTTCATTAAACTAATCATTAATCAACATATTGAGACCATTTTTTGTACACTAGTAATGCAATACACAATTGAAATTTTGGACGGACCACTTGATTGTTTCCTCTTTCTATTCTATTAGTATTATTTTATCATAATCGAGCAAAAATATATTAATTATTACATGTATCTGCAAAAATATATCAGTTCCAATTTGAAGATAAATAATATAAAATATATTAATTCCAATTTAAAATTACAATAATTCATGGCTTAATATCAAAAAAGTTTTAAGTGTACATATAACACAACTAAAGAGATTCATTCACTGGATTACAACTCTCAAGCAAAAATTAATTTAAGAGAACATATACCTATGCTTGCTGGATTCCAAATGCCTCAGCAGCTTCTCTATTACATACTTTGTCAGAGCATAGAGCATAGTGTTAAGGGAGATGGAAGATACGCAACCCAAGAGCAGCATAAATAAGAAACCTAAAATGTCAAAAAAAAAAAAAATGATTACTTTGATGTTAAAAAACACAAAATAAGCAAGGAACGATTGACACAAAATAAGCAAGTATACCAAAAGCACCATTGACAAAAAAATAAGCAAGTTAATCAAAGCACCAAACAAAAGCTTACAACAGTGGGCAGCAACGAATCGCGCGGCAGCAGGGGCGGGGCTGAAGCAAGGGAATCACGCGGTTGTGGCTGAAGCAAGCTAAGGGAATCGCGCAACGTAGCGCAGGGGCAGTAGCGCAGCGCAGCGGCGGGGAGCGACGATCGTAGCGCGCGAGACCGCGAGTCCTTGGCAGCGGCGATCGTAGAGCAGCGACGAGAGGGAGCGACGATCGTAGTGGGCGAAGCAGAGCGGGCAGCTAAACACGGTTTCTAAGAGTATGGAACAAAAACAATAATTATGGAATTCATTTCTAAATTACCAAAAAAACTCTCAGAACTTCAATGGATTCCTCCTTGAATGCTTCCTAGATGCATAATATCCCTTCTACTAAACCTGCTAACCTACTCTCTAATCCTAATTTAAATAGAAAAATACAAAATCCTAAGAGAATCTTCCAAAACGTAACATCCCGCTATTTTTAATACTTTTAGTAAAATAATTAAATGATTTAATATGATGTTTTCAATATTTGAGTGTCGTAATAAAATTTTGATTTCACCATTATAATTGAAATATGTTTTCTAGTCAAAATAAGTATAAATTTGTTATCATACGTTTTTCAAAAATAAAAGAGTACTTTTATTCACTTTAATTAATATTTTGATATGTAGCTCATTTGGTAAGCCTTAGAGGCATTTTCATAAATAGTTTCTTTATAAAGATACGTTTAATTTGATATTTTGAACATTCCTGTAAGTTTTCATAGTGTTTTGAGAATGTTTTATTTGTAAGCTCTCGGGCTGGTTTAATATATTACTGGTATAAGTTATATTTAATAAGTTGTTATTTCGAAAATCTGAATATTATATTTCATCAAGTTTGATGCTAAGATTGAGAAAATATATTTACATTTGAATTTTGATACTTTTTCTTACGTAATAGCTATATGTACGGACATGTAACTTTATTATTTTTCAATTAGTTTTGAGTAATTAAAAGTATAATATTGTTCTACTTAAATATATTTTATTTTTAGGATCGTCAAACTTTTAATTATAATCCAAAATACCTACACACATTGATCCACAAATAAAGACAAAACATAAAATATGTATTAATTTTCCTAAAACTACCCTTAGCCACCCGCCCCAACCCGTGAGCTGCAGAAAGAAAAATAAGGGCCAAAGAAAGTGAACCTTTCAAAATAAAGGGTTTTGGTACCCTCTAATATTTATTCAATCAAATTATAACAATTCCAATATACTATTATGTGAAGAAAAAAAACGTATAAGTTTAATAAAATTTTGTAATCAAATATGTTTGATCTTATTTGCAAGATTTTTTAACTAAATCAATTCACAATCACTCTCCAATCATGAATCTTAATATCAAGTTTTAATTCATCTTCGGGCCAGCAGCATCAATATCATGCCATTATTATCAATCTTCTTGCTAGATAACTATGAGAATAAGAACACTTCATTGTATTTTTTTATCAGCTTAAAAAATTGTATTACTGCAATTGAGACATAATCTTCAGCACACAAGAATATATCTTCTCGTCTAAATTTAGCGCAGATTTTTGAGCACCAAAAACATATAAAAGGTGGAGAACATCTTAACATATAATCTTCGGTCTTTATTGAGTGTCAAAAATATCTCGGTTCAAATTTCATTGGCTTTATTGACATGGTAGTAAATTGTACTTGTCATAATTTGATTGGAAAAATATGACAGGATACCAAAATCCTTTATTTTGAAAGGGTACCAAAGTAACACCCAAAGTGAAAAAGCCAAAGAATGAGAGAGAACCAAAGAATTAGAAGAGAGAGAGTGAGAAGAAAAGGAACAAAACCGGAGAGGAGAAAGGCAACGAGAGCAGAGCAACTAGGGGAGAACTTTTGGGTTTTTCTCACTTTCCGGTCCAATAATTCAAGATTCAACGGTCCAATTTTAAATATTTCTTAGTTAATTAATCCTCTCAACTCCCATTATCCATCTACCTAATTTATTCGAGGATCCATCAATATTTTTATTATCCCTATATTTTCAAATAAAGAGATGTTTTGGTGAAAAGTGATATAATTTTATTGTATAATGATATATATTTATTATTTCGACAAAAATGAATTTATGATATATTTATAAATATATATATATATATTTTTAATATTATAACTAGTTTTAACGTATGTCCTTACTTAGATCTCGCACGTTATTGTTGACCTTGACCTTCGAGTAAGGCGAGAACGTGAATGTAATATTGTTTTTATTGCTAGGATCTAAGGTAAGGAGGAGTCATTTCCCTACTCTCTAAGCTTAGGGTTTTAAACTTTATAATGAAATTAGGAAATAATACAATTCAACGTGGTATAAGTATATAAAAGAAACTATTTTCCAAAAGTTTGGTTAAGTCTTTTGAAAATTAATACAGGTTTTTCCATTCTGCCAACATTCCAACATCTAGTAGTTCCTAGAGTCTAATAGTTAGCCACTTTGCTGTAAGTTTATAAGGATATCTTGGAGGACAAAATACTAAGTTCTTTAAAATCAACATTGTTAAAAGAATTAACAATTGAAATTGATACTTAAATTGAAATATGAGTTGCACGAATATGTATAGAAATAAAGTTCCTTAAGTTTATTTTTTTTTTTAAACTTAACATATTCATTAAAACTAATGACCAAAATAGTCAAGCAAAAAAGCAGGGGTATTAAACCTGACCCTGTTTACAGAGGCATGCACAATCCAATTAGCTAAAGAATGTGCAGCAACATTACCTGATCTATTAACATAAGAAAGCAGACAATAATTAAAGGACTTAGCTAAACTCAAAATAGTGCTCTTTAAAATTCCTAGCTCAGAAATGTCCTCTTTTGGAGAGTTTAGAGCTGAAATAAGAACTTGACACAGCTACTAAATTCATTTCCTTTACCAACTCCAAACCCTTCAACACAAATCGACCATCTCTAGAGCTGATAATGAAGCCCGACCCGCCTCTTCCATTCCCAACCGAAAAGGAGCCGTCGCAGTGCAGCAGGACCGTCGCCGGAGGAAGATCCGAAACCATCGTAGCAGTGACAGGTTTAGCACGAATCGGACTTCCAAAAGGCTCGATCTTCAACCTCCTCAAGGATTCCCAATAACTTCTAATCTCCCCAGTCACCTCCTCCTCCGATTTACTCCTTGCCTGAAACTCACGGTGGTTCCTTGCATTCCATAGACTCCAAAGCACAACCACCGCCAAGCTCGCCACGTCCTTTCCTTTGCTTTGATATATTTCATCGAACCAGTCCACCAAGCTTTTCCTGGCCCCCAAATCCATAATCGACTCCAGCTCAAGAAGCTTCCAGACATTCGATGCAAAAGTACACTCGAAGAAAACGTGATGGGCTGATTCTACTCCAACATCACAGCCACTGCAAAATGGAATCTTCTTAGGTTTCTTCACTTTCTACTTTATAATAAATTAAGGGACCTATAAGTCCCTTAATTTATTATAAAGTAGAAAGTGAAGAAACCTAAGAAGATAATTTAATATTGTTATGTTATTGAGACTGAGACACACCTGAGTGTGTTAATTTTTGTGACTATTGTATTAATGGTTATGGTTGAATTGTACTCGTCAATGATGAGTATTATGCTATATTTGATAATTTAACATAAGTGATGAAAGAGAAATAGGTATATATATATAATAGTGATTACGATATTGAAATTGTTATAAATGAAATTGTGACAACCCACTTATGTTGATAATGTTATAAAACGTATTAATAGTATTTTCTTATGTAATTCCAAGTTTTATGCTAAAGTGAGATTTGGACCTTAAGTTAGAATAGATTCAATGTAAAGTGAGTTATGTATATAGAATATAATTCTATGATTAATATTGAATTAATTGTTGAAATTCCTATTTCTGTTATGTTTCTTATAAGTTCTTTGCTTGAATTGTTTGGAAATGTCTCACTCTTAGTGATTTAACATTTTAGGTATCACCGGATATGCCTGGAACAAAGATGACCGTCACAGATACAAGGACAAAGGAAGGGAATGAAACTTTAATTCTTTGTTACCATTCATTGTAAACCCGATGGTTTTATAAAATTACATTTTTATTAAAGAAAAGTGTATTAAATTGTTTTTTTATGTAAATTTATTTATTGAAAAATCGGGATGTTACAAATGGTATCTTTTGGCCTGAGGGAAATGGTTCCCTATCTAGCTGTGAACATCTTTGTTTCTAACAATTCAATGAATGTTTAGTGTATTTAGTGATGCTCAAAATGTATGTAGCAAAATCACTAGTCTATTGAAATAAAAGAGTAGTGTTAATATTCAGGAGTTTGCTAGCCAATACTAAGAATTTTTTTTGAAAGAAATCGAATACCACCTTTTACAAAAGAAATTAAATGTCCCTTTTATAAATGAAAGAAACTGTGTTGTTTGTGAGAGACAAATATAAAAAAAAAAGAGAGAAAATAAAAAGAAGGAGAAAGAAAAGAAAAGCAAAAGAAAAGAAGCGTCTTGATTGAATTTGAACCAAATGAAAGATAGATTTCCATATTTTGATTTTCAAGTCAAGTTCTTATTTTATGATAAATGATTTTAATGGCAAAAGTGGTTCAAATTCAATTGAGAGGCAATTACGGGGAAAAGAAAGACGTTGATATTATATGGTTGAAGTATGTTTCGTGAAGGTCATAGATTGCCGAGAGTGATAGAGTGACTAGGTTGTGTTATTGAAACAACGAAGGGGATTGTTGTTGGAGAACCTTGATTGCTAAGTGATCGGGGATAGCATGACATAGCCGGCTACCCGAATCGGCGATCGGTTATGCGCTCACCACAATAATTCTATCGTTCACTCAGGCACTTCGTTGACCGGTTGATAGTGGTTCCTGCTGTAGCCTACGAGGAACCCCAAAAGGGGTGAAGTAGTACGATGAACCTTGAGAGGTGAAGTTCAGTATGAGGAACCCGGTGAAGTGCGGTGAACAAACTTTGTTAGTGAGTCCCGCATGAAGAACCATAAAGGGTGAAGTACTGTGCAGGCATTGGTTGGGGGACGCTTCCTCCCACTTTGGCTTTTTCCTAGAGTGGAGGGCGATGTGAAGATAAAGGAGGGAGGATATTGGATAGGAAAAAGAAAAGAAAAGAGAAAAAGAAAAGAAAACGCAGTAATAGCTGCGATGAAAAGAAAAGAGAAAAATAATTGTATACCTATCCGATATATATCACATGGATGGATATGAATATTTGTCTCACACAAATAAAACACCAAAAAATGGGGCAAGAAATGAAAAGTCTAAAAATGGGGCAAGAAATGAAAGTGAGTAAATAGGTATATGTTTGCAAATGGAAATATCAAAAGGTGACAAACTTAGAATTTGTATATGAAAATGAAAAGAGAATGGGACTCTTTGGAACCTAAGCGAATTACTTAGGAACTCAAAGAATTGAATATTACAAGTGTTATCCAATTGCAAATAGGATACCTAGGTGGTACGAAAATGATACAATGAAACTTAGAATCCTTAATATTGAGCTAGCAAAACAAACTAAAGAAAAGTAATGAATGTAAATTGGAATCCTTAACTCTTGCACTTTACGGCTAAATCCTTAACTCTTGCACTTTACAGCTAAAAGGTTCTCAAAGTTAGGAAGTATGGAAATGATCATTGCCACTGATGGAATGTAATATTAGGCCTGGCCAGCTCATGACTTGCATTTATCGGAAGGCGAAATCATTGACATTACTAAAATTGTGGATCTTTAAGAAGAAAAGTGCAAAGATTTAAGGAATCTATTATGAAAGACTTAGAATAGAATAATGACAAGGAAATGAATAGTGTTAAAACAAGTCATGTCCCAAGGTTCAAGTGTAGTGTGTAGTTTTGTTTGAATTAAGAATTTGAATTTTGTAATGTCATTGAATCATGAATTGTGATAGCAAACTAGTCGTTAGATAATAAGATATATAAGAATGTATTGAACATAGAGACTAGAATAGAAAGAATTCATATTTGTGTACTTGCTAAGAATGTGTTAAATAATTATGTACAACATCATTGAAGATGAATTAGTAATATTCAAACGTAATTTCTGTACTGATTCAACTTCAATGATCTTAAAGTACATAATTGAATTTGCAATATAAGTCTATGTGATTGATTGAAAATGTATAAGATTTTAAACTTCGGAAGAAAAATCTATTTTTGTTGAACCCTATAGAGTCCTAGTAATCGCGATCAGAGGGGGCGCAGCGGAAGCAATTAGGTGTCAAGCCTTGAATCTTAAGTTTTAGATTCTTCCTTCAATAGAACTCCATGTTCCTTTTTACCGTGTATATATTGTGTTTGATAATAAAGATACTTTAAACATGGTATGTGAATTTGTATAATATATCAAATTATTTTGGAACTTTAATTTAGAAAGGTAATAGTATTATGAATGACTTTGATTTTTTAAAATACATTGGTATTCAAAACGATTTTTAATGTGTTGAATTAAATCGAAATTATGTTGAATTAACCATTATGTCGCACGATAAATTTTAAGAATACATTGAGGAAAGTTTGGATTTCTATATTGTCTTTATTTCCAATTAATTTATACTTCGAAAATATTTTTGCATTAGTTCTTTTAAAAGGCCATTCGAAAAGGAAAAGTTATACTATTTCAAAACTCGTTCCCTTTTACATTGATATTCCTAAAAAGGTTTTACTCAATCTCCTATTTTGGTACAAGTGAAGAATGTTTGATGAATTTGAAATTCATATTTTCCATTTTTGATTGACAAATATTTTCCGAAAGTATATGTTTGAGCATACAATTACTACTAATAGATTCACATACTTCTTAATTCTTCCAACCATCAATTATTTTGAGAAAATTCTATATTTCTATGTTGTTATATTACAATGGTTGGAAAATTGTTAAGGAAACCACATTTTATCTTCTAAGTGATAAAATATTACAGAAATTTGTTTGAACAAAAGTTTGAATGAAGGTGCATTTTTCCTTCCTTTGAAAATCTTTTTCCAAACCTCATTCTAATGATTCAAGTAAAGAATTTCATTTTTGTGAACTTGGATGATTTTGTTCCATGAAAATAGAAATATTACTATTTAATTAATCATGACTTTCAGTTTCTTTAGACATTTATATCGACGTCCTTCGATAGAACCTATTGTATTATGAAGTGAAGTACATGGATAAATACTTTCTACTTACCCTACATGTGTTTGCATGGTTGAGGGGTATAAATCCCCCTGACTAGATGGTCATCTACATAAACGTATGGCTTACACCTATAGAGTGACAATGCGTAGGTTTCCTTGTAAGATGTTAATCTCTGACCTACTAGTTCTCTATGGTAACCACATTGTGATAAATGGTCAAGTAGCTAGCCTATCCAGACTCTTAGCTAAGAAGATTCTCCCTAAAAGAACTGAACCTAGAGCTAACTTATACCGACAGTAAGAAAAGTTAATAATCGACCAATCCCTTATGTGAGTGAGTTTTCCTTAATGACCTGATGAGAGAAGCAGTTAAAAGAGTTATTGAAAAATGATTCCAACTTATCGAATGTATCGCTTTAGGGAGCCTAATAATGATCTTTGTCAAGTTGGGAAGAATTCTTTTCCTTGATTACGTGCATAATAGATACGATCTTTACTAGTTGTCTTAGCGCTCCGAGTACATGTCAATATTAGAGTAAGTTTGTAATACCCATAAATGCAATTGTGATTTACAAGGTGTTTTTGGTAATGGTGAAATCCCAAAATGGTTGGCCATTAGTTGTATGGCAATTTGATCTCTTAGGCACATGTTAGACGTCATGTGAAGTTATATCATGTTAAGTCATTAAGTTTTTAAACTTTAAATAGTTAGTAAAGAACTAATCGAAACCTAACCGAGCAAGATGTTTCTTAGAGAAAGAGAGTAGATCAGAAATGCCAATGAGTAAATGACCCTTAAACCTAAGGCATATTATAAGTGGGGGAGTAAACCATTGGGAATCTTGGACAATTCCTTGTTTAAAGTATGTTGATCCCATCCTTATCCCTTTAAGACAAGCTGAATTTCGGGGACGAAATTCACATAAGTGGGGGAGATTGTAACACCCCCGCTATTTTTAATACTTTTAGTAAAATAATTAAATGATTTAATATGATGTTTTCAAGATTTGAGTGTCGTAATAAAATTTTGATTTCACCATTATAATTGAAATATGTTTTCTAATCAAAATAAGTATAAATTTGTTATCATACGTTTTTCAAAATTAAAAGAGTACTTTTATTCACTTTAATTAATATTTTGATAAGGAGCTCAATTGGTAAGGCTTAGAGCCATTTTCATAAATAGTTTCTTTAGAAAGATATGTTTAATTTAATATTTTGAACATTTTTGTAAGTTTTCGACTGTTTTATTTTTAAGCTCTCGGGCTGGTTTAATATATTACTAGTAAAAGTTATATTTAATAAGTTGTTATTTCGAAAATATGAATATTATATTTTATCAAGTTTGATGCTAAGATTGAGAAAATATATTTACATTTGAATTTTGATACTTTTTCTTACGCAATAGCTATATGTAGGGACCTGTGACTTTATTATTTTTCAATTAGTTTTGAGTAATTAAAAGTACAATATTATTCTACTTAAATGTATTTTATTTTTAAGATCGTCAAACTTTTAGTTATAATCCAAAATACCTATACACATTGACCCACGAACAAGGACAAATCATAAAATATGTATTAATTTTCCTATGACTACCCTTAGCCACCCGCCCCAACCCGTCAGCTGCAGAAAGTAAAAATGAAATTAAAAAAAAAGGGCCAAAGAAAGTGAAAAAGCCAAAGAATGAGAGAGAACTAAAGAATTAGAGGAGAGAGTGAGAAATAAAGGAACAAAACCGGAGAGGAGAAAGGAACGAAGGGAGAATTTTTGGGTTTTTCTCGTTTCCCGATCTAATCATTCAAGATTCAACCGTTCAATCTCAAATCTTTTTTAAGTAATGAATTTTCTCAACTCCCTCTATCCATCTACCTAATTTATTCGAGGATCCATCAATATTTTTATTATTCCAATATTTTCAAATAAAGAGATGTTTTGGTGAAAAGTGATATATTTTTATTGTATAATGATATATATTTATTATATTGACAAAAATGAATTTATTTGATATATTTATAAAGATATATATATTTTTAATGTTATAACTAGTTTTAACATATTTCCTTATTTAGAACTCGCACATTATTGTTGACCCTGACCCTCGAGTAAAGCGCGAACGTGAACGTGATATTGTTTCTATTGCTAGGATCCCAAGGAGTCATTTCCCTACTCTTTAAGCTTAGGATTTTAAGCTTTATAATGAAATTAGGAAGTAATACAATTCAACGTAGTACAAGTATATAAAAGAAACTATTTTCCAGAAGTTTGGTTAAGTCTTTTGAAAATTACTACAGGTTTTGCCATTCTGCCAACATTCCAACATCTAGTAGTTCCTAGAGTCTAATAGTTAGCCACTTTGCTGTTAAGTTTATAAGGATATCTTGGAGGACAAAATACTAAGTTCTTTAAAATCAACATTGTTAAAAGAATTAACAATTGAAATTGATACTTAAATTGAAATATGAGTAGCACGAATATGTATAAAAATAAAGTCCCTTAATTTATTATAAAGTAGTAGGTGAAGAACCCTAGGGTGATAATTTAATATTATTATGTTATTGAGACTGAGACACACCTGAGTAGGTTGATTTTTGTGACTATTGTATGAATGGTGATGGTTGAATTCTACTTATCAATGATGAGTATTATGCTATATTTGATAATTTAAAATAAGTGATGAAAGAGAAATAAGCATATATATATATATATATATATATATAATAGTGATTACGATATTGAAATTGTTATAAAAGAAATTGTGACAACCCATTTATGTTGATATTGTTATAAAACGTATTAGTAGTATTTTCTTATATAATTCCAAGTTTTATGCTAAAGTGAGATTTGGACCTTAAGTTAGAATAGATTCAATGTAAAGTGAGTTATGTACAAAGAATATAATTCTATGATTAATATTGAATTAATTGTTGAAATTCCTATTTCTATTATGTTTCTCATAAGTCCTTTGCTTGAATTGTTTGGAAATGTCTCACTCTTAGTAGTTTAACATTTTAGGTATTACCAGATATGCCTGAAACAAAGATACAAGAGCAAAGGAAGGGAATGAAACTTTAATTCCTTTGTTACCATTCATTGTAAACGCGATGGTTTTATAAAATTACATTTTTATTAAAGAAAAGTGTATTAAATTGTTATTTTCTTATGTAAATTTATTTATTGAAAAATCGGGATGTTACAAAACTACTCAGAAATTGGTCCAATTAGGCTTGATCGTGTCACGCGCGCCTGAGCGCGCCAGGTCTAACTATGTCTAACAATGTGGTGCACGTGTCTGGGCGCGCCAGTCTGTGCGCCTGGGCATGTAATGTAATACCCTCACATTTAATTAGTTAATTTAGAATTTATTAAAATAATGTACTTGAAAATTTCAACGAAAATTCGGCAAAATTTCCTCTGTTTTTCGGACTTTCCCAAAATTTCATGTTTGTACCTGCTCAAACCAAAATAATTTTAAAACATAAATCTTCTAACTACTTCACCCATTTTAGTCCTAAAGCCCGATTAACAGAATGCACAAGGTTCCGAGCGTACAACTAATACATAGTTTAAATTCCAAAATAACATTCTTATTTATTAAGCTTATTTATGTCAGGGGTCCCTGTAGTTTGGACATCTTTTGTGAGATACTCTTATGCTTTTTTTCAATGAATATACCCCTGAAGTTTACTCTGGTTAGGTATTTGCCCCCAGCTCCTTTTCCGACGAGTTTTTGGGTGAACTGGACCGTCAGAGCTCCACCTGGAGCCACGTGTTATACACGTGGCTTTCTCTTAATTTTTTTTAAATTAAAAAAAAATAAGGCTTAATTATGTCTGGGGTCCTTGTAGTTTGGACCTCTTTTGTGAGATACCCCTATGCTTTTTTTTCAATGAATATACCCTATAGTTTACTCCGGTTAGGTATTTGCCCCCAGCTCCTTTTCAGGCGAGCTTTTGGGTGAGCTGGACCGCCGGAGCTCCACCTGGAGTCACGTGTTATACTAGTGGCAGTCACTTAATTTTTTTTTTTAAATTAAAAAAAAATAATAATAAAACAATATAATAAACTAATAAACTAAAAAAAAACGCGACTTATCATAATCCCTCCCATTTCCTTCCATTCGATTCATCTATCTCCCTCGTTCTTTTTCTCTCACTCACTACCAGCATCTCCCTCCGGCGTTCTCACTCTATATCCCACGATGTAGTTGTCATCTTCTCCCTCCCTCAGTCGTTCGGTTCTTCTTCTTCTTCTTCTTCTTCTTCTTCTTCTCAGTCTTGTTCTTCTTCTTCTTCTCAGTCATGAAGTCCTCCAGTTTCAGATCTGCAGCTTCTTCGAGGTCACCGTTTAGGATCAAGGTGGCATGTGAAAATGAGCAGCACAAAAACAATTGACATTTTTATTATAAAAATGAAAAAAAAAAAAAGAAACAGCAAATAGAATAGAAACAGGTGAAGTATAAGATGAGGCTTTGAAAAAGGAACATACACACAGAAGCATATACCCATGTCAAAAGACATATAGTGTTTTAATTTCCAAAAAATTGATTAATCAAGCACAAACATTAATCCTTTGACACATTATTTCATCTAAATTATAGAATCCAATCTTTGCATGGTATATCAACAAATTGATTTCGATTGTTTTTTTTTAGTTTATTAGTTTATTTTATAGTTTTATTATTTTTTTCCAATTTAAAAAAAAAAATTGTGACTGGCATATACGTTGCTCCAGGTGGAGCTCCGGCGGTCTAGCTTACCCAAAAACTCGCCGGAAAAGGAGCTGGAGGCAAATACCTAACCGGAGTAAACTACAGGGGTATATTCATTGAAAACAAAAACACAGGGATATCTCACAAAAGAGGTCCAACCTACAGGGACCCCAGACATAATTAAGCCAATTAAAAATATACCCTCCCCTCCAAAATCCTATTCCCTCACGTACAAGGTCGCTGGAATTATTTTACATCACACTAAAGATCAAGAAATTGTCTCTATCGCAACAAAAGAAAAGGATAAAAAAAATTACAATTACACAGGTAAAATGCTATTTGTTTGTGACAATGACTGATTGTTTCAGAGTTTTGCGGTTTGTCACTTAATTATTTTAGACCGCCACAAGTTCACAGAACTTGCAACTCGTCAGCATTTTCAATGTCAATAACAGAACATTGTTTTACCCACCATCTCTTGATCTGGTGGTTGCTCACCAGGTCCCCAGCATATCAGTGTCAAAGGACCGTGTAGTCTCAGGCTCGATTCCTAGAAGTCACGAGTTAAGAGAACCCCTATAAAGGATCGAGGCCGGGAGATTAGTCTCTCGCCTTCGGATGAGTGGACACTCAGGAAAAAAAATACAGAACATTGTTTTTTCTTAGAAGAAACTTGCCATAAAATAACCATAATTCTTGCAAAGTATATTGATCAACACTTTCAATAACTAAATCAGTCCAATTTCTCTGAACATTTAATTGTAGGATTAGGTGCCGCATAACCTTGTCATGACCATAGCTTTGTAATTTAAAAATGATACTAATAAATAAGGAAACTGCATCCAGTATCTTCTGCTTGTAATTGAATATCAAAAGTTATTTATTCATCTTTTACCATTAAGGATCCTAGGCACTGTCAGAAATTGAACTGATGAAAGATAAGAAAAGTTATAAAAGAAATGGCTCTACCCCATCAAACGCAGCATTCTTCAGTTATTTTGGCTAGCCATTATCCATTTAAAGCCTTCATCGTGATCAGAGGAAGCTTCTATTCTTCATGCTCCAAGGCCACTAGTCAAAAGAGTGTTGATCTCTCCAATTATATTAACTGGCCTTCCGTCAAACATGGAAGAAAGTGTACCCTCACACAGTTTTTTCAGCTCCTTTGTTTTTGTGAGAGCCGCATCCTGCAATTCACTCAACATTTAGTCTCGAGTACAAGAACAGATGAGGGGGTAAAGTAGGGGGAAAAAAGCATCAATGAGCACATTCTAACTGAAATTCAATTGCCAACACATGCAGACTTTAGTCAGCTAGGTAGCAAAGAATTCATGGAATTAAAACAGGTGTAAGAGCTAAGAGGGATTATGGCTTGTGTTGCTTTTTAAAAAACTAAGTCCAAAGTGGAAGGACAGATCACAGAAGCAATATGTTGATCTCTATCAAAAGTGAAAAGAGAATCTTAAGTGGAAAAATAAAAAGAAAAGACATAATGTTGATCTTGAATAATAACACCATCGTTTTTTGGTTTATACCACAGGAGGCAATCTTGTTAGAGCCGGGAACACCCACATGGTAGGGTTAGCTCTCCCAAGTCCCAACAGTTTTTTTTTTTTTTTCATACACGACTCAAACCCAAAGACGTTGCTTAAGAGGAATCGAGCATTCGAGCATCTACAACCTGAAGCAACCAACCGTTGGTTGGTATATCACCATCTCATCCCATTTCATAATATTTCAATATATGAGACAATTTGTGGGCCCATAACGATGCCCATTTCGCCTACTTTCAGGCATATTTTTGTTCCCTGCCACGCAAGTTTTAAGTACTCATTCTTTTGAGAAGACATTAGGGTTGGTAATGCCTATCGAGTCTTCTCAAGACTTTTTCGTCTCTTCTCTTTGCATAATGACCATGTGTTTCAGTTCTTTACTCAAGAAAACTCCTCTTGGAATCTTCACTTTTTCAGGAATTTGCATGATAAAGAGGTTAATGAGCTTCAGCCTCTTGTGGTCTTTCATTAATTCAATTAATCTCTCTTCTTATTCTTGATTCTAGAATTTTGGTCCTTGATCCCTCGGGAATTTTTATTTGTATCTTCTTTTGATTTTCTTGACACTTTCTAGTACCTCAAATAGTTTTCTCTTCGAAAAGCCCATTTGGAAGTTCAAAGCTCCCTAAAAGGTTAAGGCTTTTTTTTCTGTTCTTAACATGATTAACACTAATGGCATGCTCCAGAAGCGCAAACCTCTGACCGCTGTGTCTCCTAAATATGCAGAGGGACTAGCACACTTTGTTGCATGGCCTTTTTGCCTAGTTCTTAGGGGTTTCTTTCTGTTTTTTGTGAGGATGTCTTATCTTTGACTTGTATTATTCTCTCTTCTCATCTAAAATAATTTATTTTTCTATTTAAAATAAATAAAATTAAGTACTCATTTGTCCAATATATCTTTCCCCATATTAATTTCACTTCCAAAAAAAAGGCTGGACAACTTAATGTAAGTGGTAAAAGAGACTCCTGCTGTGATAGAACAGTGCCTATTGTCCCATATCAGAATATTAGGGTACAGTATCTTAGTCTTAAGCTTGTGTGGCTAAGCAGCAGTGTTGCGGTTAGAAAGTAGTTAGTTTGTAGTAGGAGTTTTAGTCCCCAAACCCTTTTTTTTCCGATGGGGTTCTGTCGGAATCTTTTTCGACATCCCCGAGTCCGAATACTTTCTTATTAAAAAAATCATTTTTAAAGTCGGAAAATGCATTTTTCCGACTCGGGGGTATCAGAAAATATTCCGATACAATCCCATCGGAAAAAAAATGGGGTTTGCGACCTAAAGACTCGGGTTTGTAGACTACTACTCTTGTAGTTGTTGCCAGCTGTGTTGACAGCAATGTACAAATATCTCCTTTGTGTCGAAACAAGAGTTTTTTTTTTTTTTGGATAACAGAAAGATTCAATAAAGGAAGCACAAGGGGTACTTCAAACCCTTACAAAGAGGATCAAATTCAAACAAGCCAAAGAGAAAAAACACTGCTGCAAACCACTAAAGCAACCCCAACAAACCTGCACTACCACAAAAGAACCAAAACAAAACACGGGAACAAAAGAGCAAAATACCCCAACCAAAAGCAACACACTGAAGCCAAAATCATGAAAAGTAGCTTATAAAGCAATATTGAAACAACACACTTGAATGAATGTGAACTGTTGAGCTTGGATCACTTACTCTATATACCTCTCGCTATCTTTTACTTTCAAAATCCCAAGAGCAAAGCTCCTACGGAGAGCTACCGCCCTCTACAAATATTCCCATAACAAACTTAATGATAATTCGCAAAATGATACCTATCACTACTCTCTCTTGCAATTTCAACTGAAATTACTCCACTCACTAACAAACTTCTGCAACCATACTCTCTGCCTCCTCAACAAGCCATTCTTCTATGTCCCATGACTCATTTGATTAATGATATGATCCCTTGGTCCTACGTCATTCCATTTGACCCAATCACACTACGTACAACTAAATGCATTGTCCAACTAGAAGTGGAGCAGTAAAAATCATCCTGTTGACTAAGCAGGTGCCATATGATATGTTAGAGTGATGGCTATCCTAACAGCACCACTCTCCTCTCTATAAAAACATTTCTCAGAACAAATAACATTGCAATCACATTTCTCAGGTATTTCTCTCATCTTTCTCTATTCTCTCTCATTAGTCTTTTTTCTCTTTCTTTTACTTGGATGCTTAGATTCTAGCACACCCCTTTCCGTTGAATCAATCAGTGTCACTTTTTAATCTCTTGTCATGCTCTGTTCTATTTAGAAAACAACCAAACATAGAATAGAACCCATATGTTTTGTTCGATCTTGTTCTGACACATCTACCAAAAGCTACCAAGTGTCATCATATTGACAAAGTTCAAGAAGGTTTTTCAACAAAATAAAGATCTTGAATTAGACTAGTGTATGAAATTCGTTCAATACAATGAATTCTCTCCCTTTAGAAAAGTAAGAACCTCTGTTATTAATCGTGGCGGGATCGCGTGGGATCCCGGTATCGCATCCCAGATTCCGTCGTCGGCGGGATGGGAAACTTCATCGCGTCTCGGTTTGTCGCCGCGGCAGTCGCGCCTGCGATCGCGGGTCGGGTTCCATCCCGCGGCGGGTCATCGCACCGCGATCTCTCTGGGATGAAGAAGATGAAGGGCGAAATTTCAATTTTGCCCTTCATTTTAAACTTGTTTTAATTTTTTTTTTTTGGATTCTTTGGTCATTTGGCCAAACCCTAATTTTACACGTTAAAAACTGAACTGGGCCAACAAAGCAGGCCCAACCATGAGATAAAATACATTAAAACCCATTTCTTTTGTCAGCTCTGTTGGTGCCCCTTCTCATTCCTCATTCCTCCTTTTGGCGCCTATTTCACGTTGCCCTCTCTACTCTTCTTCTTATTCTTTTTCTTTTTCATTTTTCTCTCCTCAGTTCTTCTGCCTTCTCCTCTACTCTTCTTTCTTTTTTTTTTTTTTTCGTTTTTCTCTTCTCCATCAATATTCCTTTTCATTTTTCTTCTTCTCCTCCTTATCCCATCTTTATTTTTCTCTTCCCCAACCAGTCATGACTTCACCTCAGCCGCCCCCTTCTCATCCTCCTCCATCTCAGCCTCAACCTGTAGCCCCTACGAATAATTCTTCCTCTGCTCCTGCAATGGTGAAACCTACAGGGTCTAACCTTGACATGGCAGCATTCAAAAAACCAGAGTGATGCTGGTGCTGCACCCTCTACACGACTTATCAAAGGAAGGGTAAGGTAAAGGTGGTTGAAGGTGCACAAGAGGAAGAAGAAGAAATGTCTGAATGGGAAACAGATGTGGAGCAAGAGGGAGAGGAAGAAATATATAAATCAAGCAGTGAAGATAAGTCGGATGAGAAAGAGGAATTTGGAAATGGGATTGGGGATAGTGACTCCAATTAAGAAAATCACTAGTATTTTAGTTTTTTTTTTATACTATTGGTCTAAGATAGTAATTAGTATGTCTTATTTTTAAGCCTCAGATAGGCTTAACTAGTACTTATTTGACTTATATTGGCTTATATATTAGATTTGAGTTATGCCATTCATTTTGAGTAATTGAGTTCATGCTTTATGTTTTGAATTTTGTGTATTTTTCTCTGTTTTAGCACTTACATGTCTAAAATATTTTGCTTCCTAAACATACCTATCCTGGCCATCCCGGTATCCGCTATCCCGCTATCCCGTTTTTGGGGTTGACTGGGATGGACTGGGAAATGGGATTAACTACAGAGGTAAGAACATAAAAGTAGAACTCACATGCTTTGGCCACAATGAAGATAAAGAATTTTGCAGTTCCATACGTTTAGTACCCAAGTCCTTTAACCCCTCTTTCAACTTAACTTCATGATGCTTCTTTTCCTCCAATGAATTGACTAGTCTATCAAGAAATCTGAAATTTGGCCCAAGCAACAATCAATTGATAATAGATAAGCCACAATACAAATGCAACCAACTACTAAAGCATTAATAAACGTAGTCAATGCAGTTGATGTGGGTTAGGGTGAGTAGCTTCTAAAATATCAAATAGCATGTGCACAAGCATATATATACACATACCGAATATAAATTTCTTTGCTCTTCATGCAAAACATTCAGCACATTGAAGTAGAAAAGAGAGAAACATGCATTAACATGCCAACCTAACTTTATCCTTTTGAGATACAAATGAAATATAAATGGACAAAATAAAATTTGCAACAATATCTTTGTACATAATAAATCAATTACCGAAGCTTTGAAGTCTTGCTTCCATTATGAAAACCAAATGAACCAAACGGCCTAAATAAACTATATCTAAATCAGGTGTAGATCAACCGAAAATCATTTTGTCTGGTTTTTGTTTAAAACACAATGATCCATTCCTTTACAACAGAAATGCGAAAATTGCATTGGATGAGTGGAAACACTAGATAAGATAGGATTAGGAATGAATGCACTAGACAGAACATTGGGGAAGACCCTATCGTAGAAAAGGTGGTAGAATCTTGCCTTAGGTGGTTCGGGCATGTTGGGAGGAGGCTCGTAGAAGCCTCAATAAGGAAAGAGTAGATCATATTGGAGGATGGTTTCATTACTAGAGGCAGAGGGAGACCAAGAAAAACAATAGGAAAAGCTATTAAGAAAAATTTAGATATCACAGATTTGTCATTATAGATGATACATGACAGAGCATTATGGTGGTGTTTGATCTATGTAGCCAACCCACCTGGTGGAAATAAGGCTTGATTGTTGTTTAATACACAAACTTAGATAATTTGTCCTCGAAAGTTCAAATAACCATCTTGTGAAGATTAAGTAATTCAGTGTGTAACATTAACTTGCATATGATTTCCATTTTGAAGGTTGAATTTAAACTCCAATTAGTCATCATAAATTCATGCAAAAGGGATAAAATATGGTACAACAGAATTTGTCTACATGAACTTGATTCTCATATGCATGAAATTTTTTAGGAATAAAATATTAACCTTTTGGAGTTAAGAATCATTATAAGATCCCTTGTCTTCCTATTTGTCAGTAATGAAATTGCCAAAGATATATCATTTTGCATTGTCTCTATGGCATCAGGAGCATATTGCTGTAATACAAATGGGGCAACAGCCTGGACTTGATGTTGTAGGGACAAAGTTTCGTCATTCCTCAACTCAGCCAACCGTTGATTTAAAAAGGATTTCATCTGATGGCATATAAAATCAATACAGAATTCAAAATGTAATCTAGATAAAGGACAATATCAAATTAATTCGTTCATACAATGTAGATAACTGTTTAGCAGCAAAAAAAATAATTTGTTATGTTCATGATTCATTTTGACTGTTTAGGGGTGTAATATTTGAAAATGTATAAGCAAAACCAAGAACTTATCAGAAAAAAAAGACAGTAAACTAAAATATAAATTATATATACCTCGTACAGGTCATCAAGGATCTTATTTCTGAACTCTGTATCTAAAAGCTGGCTTCTTTCTTCCTTGTTTTCTGTCAATTGAGGCAAGGTATCCGGAACAGAAGTCTGATAGTCCAACGCTACATTTGTGGCACTAACTTCATCGATCACATCAACTTGAGGAGTCTCAACACTAATATCCCAAGATATATCATGTGAGCCTAGTTCTTGGTTTGATAGTGATGGATCGGATCCAATGCCCTCGGTTGGTGAAGGAGCCTGTATGACATCAGAAGCATTAATGATTTCATAAGGACCCAAGCCATTACCAGTATCATCTGTTTCTTCCATGGTTCCAATGTCCCAATCTATTTGTGAACTCTCCACTGAAATATCCCAGTCAATGTCCGGAGCATCAACTTCCACATTGCTTATTGCAAGATTTAATTCATTGTTGTTTGATTGAACACTAACATCATTAATAATGTCAGAGCCGACAGAAACATTTAAAGATGGGGGATTTTCACGCATGTTCCTCAAATTCTGTAGAACAGCTCCTGAAGATTTCTGCAGTCATGATTAATCCTAATTAGCATATGTACTAAACCATGTCAACCCTAGAAACATTATTAACATTCAAAAGAATTGCAGGAACAATGCATTAGTTATCGAATTAGAACAGTCAAATGAATAAGATTTCTGGTTCTGCCTTACATCCTTTTCAGTGTGAGCATCTCTGACAAAATTGGAATAATATTCAATTGCTTGTGACATGATGTCACTGTTTACAACATCCAAGATCCTGCTAAATGTGCTTGGAAGTGATTTTGCGGTCTCCAAAAGCTCCAGCCTAACATTTTTCCCCTGCAAAAAATATAATCATTATCTCCTTGTAACAGAAAGTAAATCAATTTTAACCAATGCTCAAACACCAGCAATTGTAACCTGCAATCCCATCTCCTGACAAGCTTCAGCATATTTGGCTGCTGAGAGAGTGGCACTTCTTTTTATATCCGCTTCCTTGCGATCTAGTTCTAACAACTGTTGTTGAATCTTCTGCACCTGTTTTCTCTGATAAGGGCTTCAAAATGCAAACAAGCGCTCAGTGATAAAAATCTAACTATTTAAAGAAAAAGAACAAACACAACACTCACTAAGTGGTATTATTTAATTTTATAAAAATGTGATGAAAACCATAAAATTACAATGCTTACATTTCATAGTTCACATTTTGAATCATAATTTGAGCAGCCTCACCAAGGAAAACATGGTCTTTCTCATAAGATCGCACAATTGCCTCCCAAGCACCCTACCGAACAAAAATTAATATATATATATATATATATATATATATATATATATATATTCATTTTCATAGCATGAATAATAATGATGACGAAGACGACAACCACGATAACAACAACAATAACTTTAGATTATGAAGGCTATCTTACAGCAGCACCCGATAGGCGGCCAAATATGTTCCGGCTTTCAGAAGTAGACTTTAAGAGAATATCATATATATGCTTGGCCTCCAAATAACCAATCCCTGAAACAATGCCATTTTTTTATGAAATAAAGTTTCGGTGAGTTGGGCTCCGGGGCTCACCAGGATAGGCCCCAGACTCAAAGAGCACTTATAGAGGTATTACCTACCAAAATCGTCCTTACATCGGTGGGATTTGAAGCCGATATCTCTCATGCCATTTATTAATCAATTTGCTTTGCTTTTTATATATAAATAATAAATAATATAAAAATAAAATAAAAAGTAAAGAAAAGAGAACCTTCGGGGTCTAGGGTTTGAAAAGTGGGATCAGAATCCTTGGGGAGAGAGGAAAATTCTTTGGATATTCGAGCCCTGATCGCCGCAACGCGCTTTCGCCAATCCGCGGGTACTCTCTTGCGATCGACCAACCATTCTTCAACGGTGACAAAATTTGAATTCAGAAATGAACACACAAAACGAATTCAAAGGAATTGAAATATGTGATAATAATAATAATAATAATAGTGGAAAATTGAATTCACCTCCGAGGCGTGAAAAGGTGATGTCGATTGGGAGGTTGCGAACGTCATCGGACATTGCCAACGATAATCCAGAATGCAGGGTTTATGGTCAAGTGAAGTGATTTTTTTTTTTTTTTTTTTTTCTGGTGATATGCTGCTAAGCAAAAGAAAAAGAGTGAATACCCAATTTGTTTCTAAGTTTTTCAACCGGACACTTTCGTTCTCGACCATTATAATTCACTTTTAATCCCTCAAGAATTTAAAAAATATTACTTTAGTATCTGTTTTCATTCCGTTAACAATTGTCACTGTTTCATTATAAATTTTACAGTTTATGCCAACAACGACAATTGTTAATGGAATGAAAACAAGGACTAAAGTGATATTTTTTAAATTCTTTAGGAACTAAAAATGAATTATAATTCTTGATGGACTAAAGTGTCCCAATCTAAAAATTTAAAAGACAAAATTGTGCCTTCACTCAAAGAAAAATTACCCGACCCAAACATTATTCTTGGTTGCACTTGGAGACATTGCAAGCCAAGCCAAAATTAATTAACTTTCCCTAATATCGAAAGAACTAAATTGCAAATTATTACGAATAGCACGAGGTTGGCTCAAGTGATATCATCCTTCCAACTTGAGAATTTGGAAATGGGATCTGAGACTAAGAAGTTTTAGGTTCGATTCCCGATTAACACACTTCGCTGGGAGAGGAATAAGAAAGCGACCTCGTGTAGGATTGGTCTCAAGGGTTCGTTGATATCAAATTAAAGGTGCTCTTTAGGACACCTATGATACTGACGAACAAAACAAAAAAAATAAACTGCAAATTATTAGTTGAACCAAAATTGCTAAACTCCTTTATTTGTTATTTGTCTTTTGCTATATTGCTCCAATCCAAATACGATATCGGATATGGGTACAATATTGTGTACAAATACGATATTTTTTGAAAATTTAGGATACGAGAATGATCGTGCAAATTCAAATTTTATAAATAAGTTTACATAAACAAGGTATAAAAAAATAATTTTGGCATTGAAATGACATATGAGGATCACAAAATTAGATATTGTTGTCCAAAATAAGTCAAGATATAAGGACGAAAGATTGATCATTACTTTTTCCTTTTAATATAAAAAGACGTCCCAATGAAGACTCTAGAATCTCCCAATTCAAAATGGAGCATTCACATTAAAAGTTACAAAATACTGAAATTTTATGCTGCCACATGTCATGAAAGTTACATTTTGTAACTGCATCAGCAGTTTTTTCCTCTTCTCTCTGCATTCACTTTCTTATTCTCTTCCCTCCCCTCTCTCTTTTACCGATTCTCTCTCTCTCTGTAACAATCTCCTAGGCCACCTCTCCTTCTTCATTTCATCATCATCAACAACACTTTCTTTTCTCAAATCCCAGGTTTGTTCTTCTTCCTTTATTTTCTTCTGGCTTAAACACTTGTTTTTGCTTAAAATCCATGGATTTTGAAGATGAGTTTGAGGGTAAGCCATCTGTGGTGGACTCGGCCTGGCCGAGGTCCTTAAACCGCCTCGCCGAAGTCCTGAGGACCCTTCAGGAAGCCTTCTGAGCGCTTGGCCGAGCTCAATGCTCAACGGCGGAACAGATGCCAGATACAGGCCGACCTCGTGTTTCCACTCAGTTCCGACATCCAGGTTCGACACCTCCCCAAGTCCGACATCTAGGACATGATGACGTCCCCACTACCTTATCCACAAGGACAGCTCACTACCTTATCCACAAGGACATCTTATCCACTCTTAGCTCATTACAGGCTGGCCTTACTTGGGCCTAAAGCAAGCCCATTAGGGCAACCAGCTCCCCCCCTATAAGTAGCTCAGTACTACATGGGGCTCAGGTACGTCCTCTAACCCTAATTGCCACCCTCACACACCAGTGATTAGGGTTGCTTCTTGGCTCTTTCCCTTAGCCATCTGAGGACTTCCCCCAAACATCACATATCAACCCTAGACAGAGGCTCCTTCGAAGGTCATCTCCTACACCCTCGGAGGTCCTTGCCGTCTAGGACATCACATTGGCGCCGACTGTGGGGAGAGATAAATTTCAACCCCACTCAGAAGATTCTACCATGTCTGAAGCTCAACCGGATCAGAAAAGGAGGAGGGAATGCTCTGGGAGAATCCCGCCAGCTGAAGACCTGCGGTCGCACCTGGGGGTTAGCTGGGCAGCAAGGTCCCCACCACCCCCCCTCCTTACCCGCCGTCACTATCATCGCATCAAAACACCATTCAAGCCTCAGCTCCTGATGGGTCCCAACAACATCCAAGAAATTTGGTTATACAGGATCTGTTCAAAACACCGGCAAACTTCTGGGTGGACACTATCTCTGGAGGGTTCGCCGGTGGCGGCGAAAGGAAGTTAGAAAGGAGAAGGTATGTTCAGCAGGTGTTGGCCGTTCGCCACAAGCCTATGGGTAAGAAACCATCCCGGAACATCCCACTTAGTTTCTCTGATGAGGATCTAGGAGATATCATCCCGAATCACAATGACCCGATGGTGATCGCGGCCATGATTAGCAACTTCGAAGTCGCCCAAGTTCTCGTTGACCAGGGGAGCTCGGCCGACATTCTTTTTCTCCACACATTTCAAGCTTTAAAACTAAGATCCGCCGACCTCGTACATTTTGAAGGGCATCTTATCAGCTTCACGGGCGAGACAATACGCCCCCTTGGAGCCATCCTCCTCCCGGTGACCTTGGGCAAACTACCTTCGGCCCGAACGGAGTTTATTAAGGTTTTGGTAATTGACTATAAATCCCCCTACAATGTGATACTGGGACGAACCTGCCTTCAAGCCTTTGGAGCAGTGGTCTCAACAGTTCACCTAGTAATGAAATTCGTTGGTTCTGACGACAACCTTGTCACCGTCAAAGCTGATCAGCCCAGAGCCCGGCTATGCTACAATGCGAGTCTACGGGAAAGTAAGAAAAAGCAAGAAGAACTCTCGGGTCCGACGCTAGCCAAAGGGAAGGTTCTTTTGGCCGAGTTGGACGTCCGGGCTGAACAAGATGACCTCAGACCGTCTCCTCAAGGAGAGTGGTTGGCAGTTCCCATCGATCCCGCCGACCCCAGCAGAACTGTCAAGGTGGGTGCCGACCTCCCTAAGGATGTACAGGAGGAAATCATCGCACTATTGCGAGCTAATTTGGACCTGTTCACCTGGACCTCGGCCGATATGCCGGGGATCGACCCGAACTTTATCTGTCACAGGCTCAGTGTAGACCCGAAAGCAAGGCCGGTGACGCAGAAAATGAGACGGGTCGGAACTGAGAAGGCAAAAGTTATCCAGGAAAAGGTGTCCGAGTTGCTCGAAGCCGGGTTTATAAAAGAAGTCCCATACGCCGAATGGGTTGCAAATACAGTCCTGGTTAAAAAGGCAAACGGTAGTTGGAGGATGTGTGTAGATTACACCGACCTCAACAAAGCCTGCCCCAAGGACCAATATCCACTGCCGATTATTGACCAGCTCGTCGATAATTCGGCGGGTTACCAATTGTTATCATTCACTGATGCATATTCGGGATATAACCAGATCCCTATGTATCCCCCTGATCAAGATAAGACCACATTCACGACCGGAAAGGCAACTTACTGTTACACCGTCATGCCTTTCGGCCTTAAGAATGCTGGCGCAACCTATCAAAGGATGATGAATAAAGTTTTTGACGGGATCATTGGCGCTAACATGGAAGTTTACATCGACGACATGATCACAAAGAGTAAGAAAAGGGAAGACCATGCCAAGGACCTAACCACGGTCCTAGAAAGGGTAAGAACCCATAGGATGAGGTTGAATCCGGAGAAGTGTACTTTCGGAGTCCCCGCTGGCGCTTTCCTTGGGTTCATGCTCTCCGAGAGAGGAATAGAAGCAAACCCTGACAAATGCCGAGCTATACTGGAGATGAAAAGCCCTGCCGACCTCAGAGGGGTGCAACAATTAACTGGCAGGATGACGGCTCTGTCTAGATTTCTTCCTCAAGCTGCTAAAAAGGCCTTACCCTGGTACCAACTTTTGAAAAAGGGCACAACTTTCAATTGGGATCAGGACTGTGAAGCCTCTTTCCTTGCTCTGAAAGAATACCTCTCTTCCCCTCCAATTCTCTCCAGCCCCCGTGGGGGGGAGAACCTCTTTATTTACCTCTCCATTGGGGAGTCAGCCCTTAGCTCCGTGTTGGTTCGAGATGAGGGTCGGAGTGAATTCCCCGTTTATTTCATAAGCCGAGCTCTCCAGGGCCCCGAGCTTCGGTATTCCAAGATTGAGAAATTTGCATTCTGTCTTATCCTGGCTGCACAGCGGTTACGACAATATTTTCAAAGCCACCCTATCGTCGTACGAACCGCCCAGCCCATTAAACAAGTTCTGCAAAAGCCCGACCTCGCGGGGAGAATGATGGCCTGGTCAATCGAACTGTCCGAGTTCGACATCTCCTATGAACCGAGGAAGGCAATCAAGTCACAAGTGTTAGCAGATTTTGTGTCCGAGTTTACAGAGCCCCACCAAAGCTCTAGCTCGGATATTTGGGTAATATATGTTGACGGTTCAAGCAATCAAAAGGGGGCAGGAGCTGGAGTTATTTTGGAAAACGCGGAAGGGCTCAGCATCGAGTATTCCCTGAAGTTCGAGTTTCTAACTTCGAATAATCAGGCCGAGTACGAGGCAGTCATTGCTGGCCTCCGCATGGCCAAAGAGCTCGGTGCGTCCGAAGTTCAAGTTATGAGCGACTCCCAGTTGGTGGTTTCCCAAGTTGTTGGGGACTACCAAGCCAAGGAACCCATCCTGCAGAAATATCTCGACAAAGTTAAATCCCTCGCTCTCGGTTTTGAAAAATTTTCCATCACCCATATCCCCCGCAGTTCAAATTCCCGAGCCGATGTGCTTTCCATGTTGGCAAGCACAAAAGGTGGAGGGAATAATAAAAGCCTCATTCAAGAGCAAATCGCAACCCCAAGCGTAGTAATGGCCATTTCGGTATCGCCGAACTGGATGCACCCGATCAGGGCGTACCTCGAACATGGAATACTCCCTACCGATCAAAAGGAAGCAAAGAAACTTAAGAGAAAAGCAGCTGAGTATGTTATTATTGATGAAGTCCTTTATAGGAGAGGAATGTCATCCCCACTCCTCCGATGTCTTACCTCCGAGGAAGCTCAGGAGACCTTGAACGAGGTCCATGGAGGAATGGGAAGCCATCACGTCGGAGGAAAATCCTTGGCGAGAAAGATACTAAGGGCAGGATATTTCCGGCCAACCTTAGTAATGGATTCCATTGACCATGTTCGACGATGTCCTCAATGCCAATTCTTCAGTGATGTTTACCGGAAACCGTCCGAGGAGCTCCACTCTCTAGCCTCCCCCTAGCCTTTCAGCATGTGGGGGATGGACATTGTGGGACAGTTCCCAACGGCTCCAGGCATCTAAAATTCATCGTGGTAGCAATAGACTACTTCACCAAATGGATCGAAGCTGAGCCCCTAGCAACCATCACTTCGGCAAGGATCCAGAAGTTTTTCATAAAACAAGTCATCTCCCGTTTCGGCCTTCCCCTCACATTGATCACCGACAACGGCAGTCAATTCGCCGCCAACAACTTCCAGATATTAGCTGAGAGTCTCGGGATCTCCCATTGTTTTTCCTCGGTTGAGCACCCCCAGACTAATGGCCAAGCAGAAGCCGCCAACCGAGCTATCGTTGACGGCCTCAAGAAGAGAATCACACAGGCCAAAGGAGCATGGGCTGATCTTCTACCCGAGGTCCTCTGGTCAATCAGGACCACGGTTCAGTCCTCAACCGGGGAAACCCCCTTTAGACTCACCTATGGTTGTGATGCGGTCATCCCTATCGAACGAAGAATTCATACCTTCCGAATGAGGGACAGACCCGAGGAGGAAAACAGAAATTTGATAAAAGAAAACTTGATTTTGGCCGAGGAGATCCGGGATGCCGCTTCTGCTCAGGAAAAGAAAGCGAAAGAAAGGCAAGCCAAGCAGTATAACAAAGCGGTGCAACCCAGATCTTTTGAGGTCGGCGATCTCGTCCTTAGGAGGGCCGACATCGGTCTTAAAAACCAAAGAGATGGGAAATTTGCTCAAAGCTGGGAAGGGCCCTACAGAGTCATCTCAAAAACACACTCTGGGGCATATAGACTAGAAACCCTTGAAGGGGCCGAGCTTAAAAATTCTTGGAACGTGGCAAAACTGAGAACCTACTTCAGCTAGGTTTACCTCAGGTGTTATCGGCTGCCCCAGTTAAAAGTTTAAATTTTGTCTTCATAATTTTATCTTCATTTCTATTAATATTTCGCACTTACTTTTCCTAATCATGCTCTCATCTTCCACGTGGGGACATACCCACCTTCTCAATCTATAAGCAATGTACTCATGATAATTAATGAAAAGTAAAACTTGCTCATACTCAAGTGCCACAGTTTTATATACGTACGTACTAGCTTCTCATTTAGCACTAGCCACCTAAATGTTGCATGGCGCTATGCACAGCCAACGTCTCCCAGATAAGATCGGCTCATATGCACAGTGTACAAGGGACACCCGATAAAGAACAGACTGCTGTGAAATGTTTATACATAGCTTCACTCAGCACTCTCTTTTACATCGGGGCCAAGGACACCCACTTCGGCTAAAGTGGGTAGATCCGAGTTCCCTACCGTATGCACTTATATACAGTATCTTTATTCAGAGGAAAACTTATAAGATTACTGCACTTACTGAGTCGTCCGAGTTTAACATTGGTAAGTTTTAAATCCGATCAAATCCAAATACAACAAGTTGGTAAAAAACTTGTATCCTCAAAGGTAGTTTTACTTAGTTATTTAAAAATGACCTCGGACTCTATACGAATGCAACAAGTTAGAATAAAAACTTGCATAGACTGATAGTATGCAACAAGTTGAAAATGGAAAGAACTTGCATAAGAACAAAATGTTGTAGACAATAAAGTTAAATACAATCTAACACTGTCAAACTTGTTACAAAAAACATTGACAAGTCACAAATCACAAGCTGCCCAGCATAAGGGACTTATGCTGCTTCATCTTCGACATCAGAGAGGACAACCGAGTTCGGGTTGAACTCCTCATCTGCCTTCTCCACCAAAGGGTCGGGCAGGTTCTCCTTGGGTTGGTTTAGGTCGACTTCAAGCCCGTCCTTGTCGTAATCGACCATTTTCCCATCCTCCACCCCGAAACCAGCAGAGGCGCCAAGGTACCGTATTTGGAGCCCTTGGTTCAGGTGCAGAATTTGCTCTATCGCGCTGGTAAAAACTTTACCCGCCGCCCTCTCAAGGTTGAAATCCGCTTCACGTGCGGCTACTTTGTGTTTAAGAGCTTGAGCGGCTCTTCTTTTCAACAGTGTTCTCACCTTCTCCATCTCGGCTAGTCCTTCTTGCCGACCTTCCCCTTTTGCAACCGCCGTCGCCCGGGCCAGGGCCTCCTCCTGACTCTTCCAGAGATCCTCTAACTTCCGCCGGTGTTCCTCCTTTAACTCGGCCAACTTTTGCTCAGCCGAGCTTTTATTCTCCCTCAGCTCCGCCACCTCCGCCGCCATATTAGACCGGGCCTTCTTCCTGGCCGGCGACACGCCCTCCGCAACGTCATCGACGACATCGGCCAACACATTGAAAAAGTTAGTCGACCTTCTTAAATGATAAGCCAACCCTTCGGCCGTCTTCTTCCATTCGGCCCCCGACATCTTCACAAGCGACTCTTTAACCGAGGGCTTAGTAGTAGGAGTTGTTGGCCTTGGGGCACCAGCAACTTGGACAGGCTCGTTACTGGGAGAGGGAGGCTGAGGAGGGGACGAGGTAGCGATCACCGCGGGCTGAGTAGAATGTGGTAGAGCGGAGTCGGCTGACGTCGTCTCAGCCGTCGCGGCATCAGTGGAAGTGCTCTCCGACTTCTTCCTTTTGCGACTCAGCGCAACCTTCAACGCCTTAGACGACATCGCTGACCAATATTCCTCTGCAAACAAAAAAGAAGAGACGAAGACAAAAAAAAAAGAAGTGTTTTTATACATATTTTTGCAAGTCACAAGAGCGAGGTTAACTACCAATTTTGGCTAATACGTCATTGTCGGAACACTTCATAAAAACCCCAATATCAAGTTGGACTTTCCGAGCTTGATATTCATTTTGAAAGTGACGGACTGTGGCAGCCTTGTCCGCATCAAGAGTCGCGCCCGACCACCTTTGTGGAGTACCAAGGTGGCGGTCAAAGAACTCCGAGGTCCACTCTAGGGGAAACCTCGGACCCGTCTCATCCCGGAACCAAGGTCGGCCAGCACCCACAAATTTATACTTGAAGAACCTGGGTTTAAAGTGCTTCCAGGATTCCGTAAACATCCCGAAGAGTCCACGGCGAGCTCGGGCTTTGGCCGATACCCAAAGTCGCCCAGTGACCCCGTCTTTGTTATTGATGAACGGGTTATACATCCACAGAAAAAGTCGGACTGTGCATACTAATCCCTTGGCCCGACAATATTTCTGAAACGTCCTCAAGAATGACCAAGTGTTGGGGTGGAGTTGCGAGGGAGCTAGGCCGAGCTCTTTCAGAACCCCCATCTCAAGGTCAGTAAACGACAAGGTAACGCCAAGGTTGTGAATTAAATCGGCATAAAAAAAGAAGGAGTTGACATCGGTCTTGGTGCAAATTCGGTCATTCGCCGAGCAGGGAAGAACTTCGTAAGAAGTACCAGCGGCGTCGCCCGAACAGGGTAATATAACTCTCTTCACGTCGGAGAGTTTATCCTCGGAATCTAGATTAGACCGCACTCCCTTCGGCTCCACATCGACCCATAGATATTGGTCAGCATCGGTGGGCGCAGGATACAGCTCAGGTCGGCTCACGCATCTCCGGGGCGGCATGGTACCTGTGGAAGAACAGGGAAGCTCGATGTCAGTCTTACGGGTTACAAAATAACCCCCCAGAAACCCCCCTCGAAGTCGTCCTGAGGGGCAAGCACCTTCCCTCTACCACAGATACACCCCCCATTCGTATCCACTCTTTCCTCCGCCAACAATCCCGAGGTTAGGCTACCTCAGCGAGATCAGCCTCTAAAACTTATCCCTCATATTCCTCTAAAACCTATCCCTAGGTTAGACTCATATTCCTCGTCGACCTCCAAGGAAGAGCAGGAGGAGGAAGAGGGGCCGTCCTCTTCCTCGTTACTAATACGGGATAAGCAAGTCATTACAGACCATTCCCTAACCCGTCCCCTACTCATAATAAACCCAGTGTATCCCTTCAATTCCTGGAAAAAGAAAAAGCAATGCAAAAACCCGCAAAGCAAGTCCTAAAACGCCCCAAACCCAGAAACATTATAAGCCACCAATTGGATCCCCCAAAGCTAGCACAAAACCCAACAGACAGAAAAAACCACCCCTATAGAAACAGAAGGGAAAAAGAAGTGAGAGAATACCTCAAGTATGCAACCGCGAAAAACGAAGGGAGTGGAGAGTGATTTGTTATCTGCGGAGAAAGAAGGAGAGAAGAGCACAATTCCAGAATGTAATCTCGAGAGAAGGTGGGAGAGTGGATCTCGTGTAAGTGAAAGAAGGTGCAGCCGTGTGGTGGAAAGAAGAAGCAGAACGGTTTGTGCCTAGATAAGGGAAGAGGAACCACCTTCTCTCCACTTTCGAAAGTTGGGCCAAGCCTAAAAGGCCCAACCCAACATGCAGCCATACCAATTGGGACGCGTGTCATGCAGCAGCTGAAACAGTGGACCTCGAGCAACGTCACAGTAATGATGACGCTTCGAAGGTCGTGATTTCTGACACGGGTCAGATCCAGTAAAATCAAACGTCACATCGGTACGGGTGACTTGACAACTGTCAAGCAAGCTCTGTCATAATGAAAGGACATCAGAGACAGCTGGATCCAACGCATCATCAACTCATCGTCCGAACTCCCTAGAACCTCGAAACAAGGCTCAGATAGCCTTGACCGAGCTGGGGGGCTTATGTGGTGAACTTGGCCCTTGTGGGGTGGACCTGGGAAAAGGACATAAACCAGAACCTCGGGACAAGGCTCAGATAGTCTTGACCGAGCTGGGGGGCTTATGTGGTGGACTCGGCCTGGCCGAGGTCCTTAAACCGCCTCGCCGAAGTCCTGAGGACCCTTCAGGAAGCCTTCTGAGCGCTTGGCCGAGCTCAATGCTCAACGGCCGAACAGATGCCAGATACAGGCCGACCTCGTGTTCCCACTCAGTTCCGACATCCAGGCCCGACACCTCCCCAAGTCCGACATCTAGGACATGATGACGTCCCCACTACCTTATCCACAAGGACATCTTATCCACTCTTAGCTCATTACAGGCTGGCCCTACTTGGGCCTAAAGCAAGCCCATTAGGGCAACCAGCTCCCCCCCTATAAGTAGCTCAGTACTACATGGGGCTCAGGTACGTCCTCTAACCCTAATTGCCACCCTCACACACCAGTGATTAGGGTTGCTTCTTGGCTCTTTCCCTTAGCCATCTGAGGACTTCCCCCAAACATCACATATCAACCCTAGACAGAGGCTCCTTCGAAGGTCATCTCCTACACCCTCGGAGGTCCTCGCCGTCTAGGACATCACACCATCGATAACAAATGACACTAATCATAAACTAAGATTGAAGATGAGTTTCAGGAAAGTAGACATTGGCTTTTCAATTGAAACCTAATTTAATGCTTTTTATATTCTTCTATTGTTTTGTTTCTCTTTTTTTATGAAGTGAAGATGCTTCTAATGCAACATTATAGTAAAAAGAACCTCTCTCCTTGTGGCGTGACCTAGCTTGGTCACACCCGCTGCCGTCTTCGCCGCCATGCCGAAGAAGAGAGGAAGACCTCCAAAATTACCCTCTTCAACGTCTAAAAACCTTGCTATTGCTGAGAGCAAGATTGACTCGGACTCCAAGGATGAGAATGCTCAATTAGATGATGATGATCTCACTGATATCGAAAACTTGAGCCCCAAGCAAGCTGAATTGTGGCTACAAAAGATCGATGCGATTAAAGAGAAAATTGTCGCCAAGGCTGATCAATTAGGGATTAAGGAGTGGGCTGTGGGGAATGAGCAAAATACTGGTGTACAAGAGATCAAAGATGATAGGTCGAATCCTATTATTACGGATACCTCCAACCCTGTGACTGATCATAATGTAGTGAAACCTCTTAATGTTTGGGAGAAATTTGATATTTCTAAGCTAAGGAATGCTGGAGAAAAACTTCAATTTTTTCAACCAACGTTGAAGGATGGTATTGCCATAGGGAAAATTGAGGCTGCTGATATAGAAAAGGAAGTGAATTACAGGCAAAGTGCTTTGGTTTGTTATGTGCTAGGAGCGAAACCTCTGTTTCCTGTGATCAATGGTTATATAAGGAAGGTGTGGGGACAGTATGGAGTGGATAAAGTTCTGATGAATGCGGATGGGACCTTTATTGTGAGGTTCAACACTGTGGAATCAAGGAACACTATCTTGGAAGTAGGGGTGTTTCACTTCGACAAAAAGCTAATGATACTAGCTCCCTGGACAGGTAAAACCTTTGCAAAGAACTTTTTGGATCGTGTAGCAGTCTGGATCCAATTGCCTAATCTGAACTTGAAGTATTGGGGTGCTGATTCTCTGGGGAAAATCGCTTGTCTGATAGGTACACCAATCATGGTGGACCAGGTTACTAAGGAGAGAAATAGAATTAACTATGCAAGGGTATTGGTAGAGGTCAATCCTTCTATTCTCCCTGATGACATTTTTTTTGAGGATGAGAAAGGGGTGGTGGTAAATCAGAAGGTTAACTATGAATGGAAGCCAGTTTTGTGCTCTAAGTGCTCACACTATGGCCATGACTCAAGGATGTGCAAGAAGGGAATCAAACAACATTGGGTTGTTAAAAATAAACCCTCTCAAGAAGATATTGATAAGGTGGTAGGAGCTCTTAAGACTAAAGAGGCAGTAGATCAAGGTACCATTCCTGAGGAGAATGTGGAGATTGCTATGGAATCAGCAGATGCAGTCTTAGCAGCAGTAATAGAATCAAAACAGAATGAGCCTAGCAAGGAACAAGACTGAGAAGAGGAGGGAGAGTGGATCCCTGTGGCAACAAGAAGTAGAGTCTCAAAAAATAGGGAAGTGCTAAGAGGTGAGTCCTCAAAGCATATCTCCAATGGATAGGATTGCTTGTTGGAACATAAGAGGGTTGAATAGCCCTCAGAAGCAACAGGATGTTGCTGAGATGATTGTTAAGTTTAAAATAGGTTTTTTTTGTATCTTAGAGAATAAGCTGAGGCTTAATGCTATTCAGCAGGTTAGGAATAAATTATTTCCTGGTTGGGGCTCTCTTGACAACCTAGATGTTTGCTCAATTGGTCGAATTTGGCTCATTTGGAAAAAAGACAGTTTTGATGTCATGCTTATTTCTAGATCAAATCAATATATGCATTGTTATGTCACCCTGAAACAGACTCTGAAGAGTTTCTATGGAACTCCATCTATCGACGTTGTCTCATATTCAACTCTTTCTGGTCGAAAAGATACTTTAAACTCTTATGGTCACTGAACACCCGAAACGTAGTGTCATAGAGATAATGTCTCCAGATCTTTAGAGCAAATACAACAACCGCAAACTCTAAATCATGAGTTGGATAGTTCATTTCATGAACCTTCAATTGTCTCGAGGCATAAGCTACTACCTTCCCATCTTGCATCAACACACTCCCAAGTCCTTGCTTTGATGCATCACAATACACCTCGAAACTCTTCTGTGGGTCAGGCAAGACTAACATAGGAGACAATGTTAATCTTTCCTTTAATTCTCGGAAATTTCTTTCACACTTCTCATCCCATATGAATGGTTGATCCTTCCGAGTTAACTTCGTCAATGGTAGCGCAATCTTCGAGAAACCTTCTATGAACCTTCTGTAGTACCCAGCCAGTCCTAAGAAACTCCGAATCTCAGTAACTGACTTTGGTTGTTCCCATTGTAGAACTGAACTCACCTTCGTCGGGTTAATAGCTATCCCCTTGTCGGATATCACATGTCCTAAAAACTTGACTTCCTTCAGCCAAAACTCACACTTTGCAAGCAAGTTTGGCATACAACTGTTTCTCCTTTAGGACATTCAACACTATTCTTAAGTGTTCAGCATGCTCTTATGGACTCTTAGAATATATTAGGATATCATCAATGAACACAACCACGAATGAATCTAAATAGGGTTTAAAGATTCGATTCATGTAGTCCATGAAAATAGCTGGTGCATTAGTCAATCCGAACGGCATTACTACATACTCATAATGTCCGTATCGAGATCGAAATGCAGTCTTAGAGATATCCTCTTCTCTAATCCTGATCTGGTGATACCCCGACCTTAGATCAATCTTAGAAAATATTGAAGCTCCCCGAACTTGATCCATAAGGTCATCTATCCTTGGTAAAGGATACTTGTTCTTGATTGTGACCTTATTTAACTGCCTATAGTCAATACACATCCTCATGCTACCATCATTCTTCTTGACAAACAAGACCGAAGCACCCCAAGGTGATACACTTGGTTTGATCATTTGCTTCTGCAATAACTCCTCTATCTGATTCTTCATCTCAGCCATCTCTGGTGGTGCCATTCTAGAAGGAGCGATAGAAATGGGACCTGCTCCCGGAACTAGATTGATTCCAAAATCAATCTCCCTCTTCGGTGGCAAACCCGGTATCTTGTCAGCAAATACTTCAGGAAAACCCCAGACAACAGGAATCTCCTCAAGCCTTGGACCATCTTCTTTTGCTTCGGTGTTGAATAAACACACATAGCCTGAGGGTTTTGGGTTTCTATAAGCAACTATCTTCTTATCACAATCAATGATAACTTGGTTCTGACTCAACCAGTCCATTTCCAAGATCACATCCAATTGCGATAAAGGCAGGCAGATCAAATCTACTCCAGAGACTTGTCCTAACACTTCTATACAACAATTAAGACATGCCTTAGAAACAATTACAGGAACATTCGTAGGGCTTTTTACTTTAAGAATATAGGGCAATTCAGATATAGGCAAACTCAAACGATTCACACATTCATAAGAAACAAATGAATGCGTAGCACCAGAATCAAATAACACATTGCAAGATTGACCATTCAACAAGTAATTACCTTGCACAAGATCAGAAGATTGACTCGCTTCCACCCCACTAAGCGTGAAAACTTTGCCTTGAACCACAGACTTATCAGCTGCCCCCTTCGGATTGGCCTTGGCTGGTTCTTTAACTTCCCCAATTTTCCCAAATCATTACGTGCCCTAATTAATAGAATTTTGATAAGAGTAGTGTTGTTTCCAAGTCTTTGATTCTGTTTAGAGATGCTAAGGATGTTTAGAATGTGTTTAAAATGTAGGAGTTAGTAAGGGTAGGTTTGATGAAGTAGAATTAGTTTAGAAGTGAGATTTAGAAGAGTCAATTATAATCTAAAGAACATAGGATCTTAGGAAATTAGGAATAAAATATCCATAGCTCTAAACCCAAATTCCACCGTTGGATGTGAAGATGAGTGTCTTAGGATGCTTGTCTCAAAAATTGAGCAAGATCCGACGGTTAACAAAGAAGTTATGACAATTCGAAGTGCAAGGGATTAGGAGGGCTGAACAGGTTAATCAATTAACCCTTGAGTTAATCGATTAAGTTTTTGGCAATGTTCAGCCACTAATCGAGCAGGATGTGGGTTAACCGATTAAATTTTTAGCCACCTTCAGCCACTAATCGATTAAGGTCAGAATTAATCGATTAGTTATGTGTAAACAGCAAGTGTTAATCGATTAACCAAAGTGGTTAATCGATTAACCCCTGTTATATCAGACAAAAAACACGTTGATTTGGGGCCTTTTCTCATTGTTCTCTCTTTCTTCTTCACACGATCTTCTCCTCTTCCTCAACCCTAGGATTTCCAAATTCTCAAATCAACTCAAAGTCCCATTAAATTAGCACCACAAATCACTCATCCATCAATCCCTTATGAGTTTCCCTCTCTCAAATCTCATCTTCATCTCTTTTCTCAAAGTCCCCAAATTCCCACATAAACCCTAACTTCTCCAATCCACCTTCTAAAGTTGTGCAATCAACCAAGGAAGCTTAGGAAGTGGTTAAGGGCAAGAAATGAGAGGCTAAGGATCTAGGATGGAAGCTTGATGTTGGTGCTTCGAGAAAACCCCGAATTCTCCTCTTCTCTCCAAGAGGTAAGGGGGAGTACTTTGGTTTTAATTAGGGAAAGGATTTAATGATAGTAATAGGGTTATAATTAGATGTATTCTATATGTGTATGTTTGAATTGTATGTGAAAATGTTATGATTGAATATAAAAGCATGTTATGAACTTAGGGTTTGTTTAGTAATTGGTTATTGGTTTATTGCTGAACTAAATGGTTGGATGATTGATATGATTATGATATTGTTGTTGTGATGCATGATTGTCGATATATATATATATGTATATCCAAAGTATGGCCATAAATCCTAAGTTAGAAAACCCAACCAATTATATATAAAGTATTAAAGGTTTGATTAACAAAAGCAAAATAAAATGAACTAGAAACACGTGCATTTAAGAAGTAAAGTGGACCTTAGGTACGGGGAAAAACACACGTCGTTTAACGCTTGATGAGGGCAAGAGTGAATTATTGGGATTACCATGGAGAACTTTGATCCTGCAAAGGATACGGGTTTGCTTCCCGTGTTGGGGATTGGTTCTACGCAACCACGATAATTTCATCACTTTGGCTCATTTTGGCCAGTCGAGGGTGATTTCTGCTAAAGTCAATTTGGGCGAATCAATCCAAATTGCATGACGAACCCTATAGGGGTGAAGTGCTGTGCAAGCGGGTGAGCGAGGGACCTTCCTAAGTGGAGGTTAAGCACCCAAGTATAGGTTGAGAAATGCTTACTCCTGGTCGGTTTTTCCCCAGAGTTGGAGGGTGAAGTGTTGTGAGGAATTGCATTGTTATTGTTATTGGAAACGGAGAAGTGCATTCATCGTTGTAATAGGTTTAATTCACTGAATCCGATGATAGTGTTAAAGTGGATAAAGTTAAATGGTACAGTGTACATCGGATTCAGGAATTAAACCATAGTGGTATATAGTGCATTTCATACTCATATGATTTAGCATCAAAGCATTGTTATGTGATGAATGTGTATACTAAATTGTATATATATATATATATAGTATAAAGGAATAGTAAAATGTGAAGGTATAGAAATAGTAGGTTTGAATAGGATAAATGAATATAGGTATATGTGTGCGGGTATGTCTAATTATGTCTTATTACTATTATTTTAAGTGTTCTCCTTGATTATCATTCAAATTACTCACCCCTTAAGTTGACCATTTTAGGTACCAGTGGAAAAGAAGTTCCTTGCTTTGGCGCCGAGAAAGTATACTCTCATACAATGAGAGCGTATCATTTGGTGAGACCTTGGTGGTCTCATTATGATTGCAATCATTGTTAGGATCATGTAACGCAAAATGTATGACTAAACTGTCACTTTAGTCCCTCACTTTGTAAGGAGCTCTCATTTTAGTCCCTGACTTTTCAATAATTCCTTTTTAGTCTCTCACTTTGAAAAAAGTTACTCACGTTAGTCCCTGGCAACGTTTTCCGTTTATAGACGTTAACGTCACCGTTAATTTATAATATCATATTTCATTTTAGTCCCTAACTTAAAATTTTTAATTCACTTTAGTCCCTCACTATTTCGTGTTTCATTTTAGTCCCTAACTTAAAAATTTTAATTCACTTTAGTCCCTCACTATAATAACAATGATGTTTCTTTCTCTTTTCTCTTGTAGTGTAACTACCTTAAAAATATTGACTGTTCTTCTTGTTATTCTGTAAACTAACTTTATAGTTTATATAAGCACTGACTCCAAACTTTGCACAGACGTAGGGAGGAAGTTAACCGGTGCTTCAGTTCTTGGAAATTTAGTTCACACTACTCGCTCCATTCAAATGGAATTTCCTTTTCAATTAACCGTGTCAAAGGCAAGGCAATTCTAGAGAATCCCTTGATATATCTCTTGTAGTATTCTGTGAGCCCTAGGAAACTCCTTATTTCAGCCCCATTCTTTGGTCGTTCCCATTGAAATACGACCTATACTTTAACAGGGTCAGCAAATATTTCTTCGTGAGTAATTACATCACCGAAGAAATTTACCTTCTCTAGCCCAAAACTCACATTCAGACAACTTTAGCATACCATTGTTTCTCCTTCATAATCTTTAATCACTCTTCTTAAATGTTCTCTGTAAGATCCTATATTTTGAAATAAATGAAAGGAAATAAATATTTAAAGAATAATATTATTATATTGAATAAAATAATGAATTTTCTGAAATTTGGTCTAAATACTCGAGTATTTGTGGGAGGACTCGATTACTGTAACTATTACTTAGAAAATTTGAATTTTTGGTTCGAATACTCGAGTCTTTTGGGAAAGACTCGAGTAGTTCTAGCAGTGGCTGTGTGTCTATAAGTCGGTTTCAATTCAAACTTCGAACCAAAACGCAATTCCCTTAGTTCCAAGCACAGAGCTGGACTTTACTTCGAAGGAAGGTAATCCTTGACTATAAATAAGTGATTGGGGAAGCTAGAAACTCATCAAAATCACTCAAACCCGAATTTCAGTCCAAATTCCTCTGTTTTCTGGTGCTGACTTTGATCCCTTCGTTCTCACTCAATTCTCACCCATTCCAGTAAAACCAAAACACAAATTGAAGTTCTGATTCCAATCTTGGATTAGAACCAAGAACCACACCAATTAACCTCCTGTACTTTTTGAATATAAGTATTTTATTAGGAATAGAAAGTTGGGCCGTCAGATTCTCGATGCTCATTTGGATTCTTTGAGTAGACTAAGATGCCATCAATAAATACTACTACGAAAGAATCCAAATAAGGTCTCAAAATTCTGTTCATATAATCCATGAACACAGTAGGAGCATTGGTTTACCCAAACGACTTCACTACATATTCATAATGACCATACCGCGTCCTGAAAGCTGTCTTAGGGATGTCTTCTTCCTTGACTCGAATCTGGTGGTATCCAGATCCGAGGTCAATCTTGGAAAAGATTGCTGCTCCTCGAAGTTGATCCATCAAATCATCAATTCGAGGAAGTGGGCATTTGTTTTTAATTGTCACCTTGTTCAGTTGTCGATAATCAACATGTAATCTCTGGCTTCCATCCTTCTTCTTCACAAAGAGCATTGGGGCTCCCCAAGGTGACACACTAGGTCGTATGAACTTCTGGTCCAACAATTCTTCTAATTGTTTCTTGAGTTCAGCCAATTCAGCTGGCGCCATTCTATATGTGGGGTTATAGAAATTGGTCAGGTTCTTGGCATTAGATCAATGGAAAGCTCCACATCTCTAACAAGAGGTAACCTCGGTACTTCTTCAGGAAATCCTTCAGGAAATTCATTCACCACTGTAATAGTGTGAATTTCTGACTCCTTTTCTATCTCTATTTCGATTAAGGCTAGCATACAATCAGGTACAAGATCTTTTTTTGGTTTTGGGTTAAAAAGGGTCTGAGTTTAGTGTAAGTGTTTTGGTATGCCAACCATTTACAACGTGATTGTTGGACCTCCCATCTATTCCAAGAATCACATTGAGTTGACTGAAGGGAAGACAATTGAGGTCGATACAGAAAATATGATTTAACACCGTTAAGATACAGTTGGGGCTTATTTTTATAATTACCACAGTAGAATTCATGGGGTGGATACTAAAAGTTTGTAAGATATAAAAACTATACACAACCCTATTTATTTAAGCATGGTCAAGGGAAATAAAAGAGAGGTTGCATCACAATTAAATAGGACTTTACAAGTATTGTTATTGACTAACATGCACCTTCAATTAATCCTTCTGTATTATCGGCTACGGTACTATTGAGAAGACGGGACACAATACGAATAATGGGTCTATTTTCGTCTTTCTTTCTTTTATTAGGGCATTCACTCCCATAATGCCCTGATTCCCTGCAACGGTGACATGGTGCCCTTAGCTTTCGACATTTCTTGAAGTGATATTTTAGGCAAATTTCACATTGGGGAGGATTGATTGCTATATCCGCCTTCTCTTTCTTCAAAATTCTATTTGGATAGTGAACATCCCTATGGCCTGGTTGTTGACAAAGAAAACAACATTGTTCTCTTTATGGATTCCGTAGTTTCCAACAAATACCTCGATGTCGTTTATCACATATTTGGTAGACAGGAATAAACTCAGAAACAGATAGAGTAGACTTCTTTAAAGGTGTTTCCCTTGATTTCCCTCTTCTTGGTTGAAGTTTTGGATAAGGATCTCCTAGACAAGAGGGTTCCTTACCTTTGTCCCTACTAGGTCCAAAGTCCCCTTGAACTAACCTCGGGTTCCTTTCTTTAATTTCCTTTGTTTTCAAGTCACTTCCACAGGTTGGGCATATGTTCCACAGTTGGGGAGAGTTAGAACTGCTCTGGCTTTGGGTAATCATCACTTCAACATTAGTGGTTCTTTCAAGGGGCTGATCATTCCTAGCAACCATCTACTAATTCCAAGAGTAAACTCAGTCATTAAGAACAATAACAAGCAATAATTCCTATGTCTAACTAACTCATAGTCACTCTCATGTGGAGTAACACATTGGGAGTATGGGGGTCCATACTCCACAGCTGAGGATGGCAACCATTTCTCTGATACCATAAATGTAACACCTTAATTTGATTCTATTACTATTTTATTAATTAGGATTTTAAGAAAATTTTGACAGAGTTTTCTTTGTTTCTTGGATAATTCCCAAATTTATAGTTATACAACCTGTCCAAAATTAGATTACAGTATCCTATCGGAATATTATAAATAAAAATTAAAACTTCATATCACTCCAAAAATATGGTATGTGACATACCCTAGTGATACTTTTATTACAAACTTACATATCAAAAGTTCACTTGTTTTGTTTAAAGTAACATATTACACATTCACATAAGTTTGTTTAACCTTTTTACAACTATTAAGATGGATTTAACCAAAATAACTATATCGTCTTGCATAGAGCAGGGTTGCAAGAAAGTGGTCATAACCACAACATCGAGTCTAAACTCCTTTAGAAGGAGCATGACTCTCATCCGCAGTAAGCGGGGCCAAAACAGAGCCAGATGAGTTACCTAAAATAGCAACATAAGGGAGTGAGTAGTTTGGCATAATTCAAAATAAAGAATTAAATAGCAATAACATAAAACCAATGAATTAACATCAATCAATTACATAAGTTCCATTCATTATTACCATAATAAAGTCACACTCATATAATGAAGGATGCCATGATGTATGCATGCCCTATTCTTAGCTCCTTAAGAAGTGATGCATGTACGACTCTCGGGATCCATCAATTGAATGCAATGACTTTTGGTCACATCACCATTTCATACTTCTATTCTTTCACTTTTCACATTTTCTTGCAAATTAAAGTACATTGGATCCAATCATGGAGCACTTCACATTATGATCTCCAATTCAGGCATTTCCTCTTTTCTATTCACATCATTTATCATTTCATATCTCATTCTCAATTCATCTCATCATTCATCATTTCACTCAATTTCCTCACTTCACCCTCAACTCTGGGGAAAGACCAAACCAGGAGTAAGTGTCCCTCCACCAGTGCTTGCACAGTACTGGCCACTCTATCGGTCCAGTACAACTTGGGTTGCAGGCCCAAGTTGGCTATAGCAAGGAACCACCCTCAACCGGTCAACGAATTGACTTTGTGGCCGATAGAATTATCTTGGTTATTGCGGAATCAATCCCCCGCAGTTCGTGCCCTCCTAGGAGATCAAAGTTCCACCCAATGACAATTCTCGCGGTTGTTTCATTAGCACAACCTAGTCACATACCACTCACGTAAATCCACGTCTTATCTTTTCCAACATCCTCACCGTCCACCTTATAACTCCATGTATGATGCATGATTCTAATTACTTCTCAATTAAATTCATATTCCAGAAAAGGTTAGAAAAAAATTTATATTTGAGTATGAGTTCAATTAAGAAGCTTACTTGGTACCCTAATTCATGGAATCTAAAAGAAGCTTTCACAATGACTAAATAATATCTCACAATCAATTATTCAAGCATCCATAATCAAATACAATATAATCAACTTAAACATATTCATCATCATATCAAAGTATTGGGTTTTCACTTTCTAAACCAAAATTCCATTATTCTATTTCTAAGTATATTCATACCAATCACTCATAATTAAGCACAAGAATGTTTTCATATAATAATCCCATATTCATCAAACTATCATGAACTTCTTGTTTAATCAATTTATACATAAGTATCATCATGTTATAGCCTTAGGTTTTCATCTCAATAATAAAATTCTAATACTTTATTTCCTAGCTTATTCTTCTATATCCTTCACAATCCTAAGGTTCCATATTATTACTAAGTAATTCTTTACTTCAAATTATGTAAACAACTCCTCCCTTACCTTGATGGAGGAGAAGAAGTGACTTAAAGATAGGGAGAGCTCCACTTGATGCCCACTATGACTACTCCTTGGTTTTCTCCTCTACTCTGGTTCTCTTCTTATAATTATTTGTTTATAAGTTCGATCTTTCTTACTTTTGATGTAGAACTCTCACTTTTGATGAAGAACTCTAGGTTATTAAAAGAGGAAATAATGGATTTGAGAGGGATTAAGGAAGAACTTAGAGGAGGAGGGGATTATGAAGTGTTTATGGGTAATGGAGAGTGCAAATTAATGGGTTTTTGGTGGATTATGATGATGAAATATGAAGGATACTAGAGAGAGGAAGAGGAGCTCGAAGTTTCTAGAGAGTAAGAGAAGAGGAATGGTGAAAATGACTCCCAAAATCATTTTTTTTAAGTCTGATGGAGGTAATCGATTACCTTAGTATGATAATCGATTACCTTAGTATGGTAATCAATTACTTTTCCTAAAATTCCCAGAATTTCCTAGAAATTTCGAGAAACTCGTAGATTTTTCAGGAGGTAATCGATTACTTGTTTCAAAGCTAATCGATTACCTTCTATGGTAATCGATTATCACTTAAATTTTTCATTTCTAATGTATTCTAATGATTCCTAATGCTTCCTTATGTTTAACTTAAAGTTCTATCCTACTAATTTACCATTTCTAACACTTTTCAATGATTAATAAAGTCAGGATGTTACAGGTATTGTGGTGGTGGCAGAAGTGCATGGGTGTGAAGGTGTGAGGGGAAAAAAGTACTCTATCGTATCTTGCTCATTCTAACCAGTTAGTTCCTTTCAGAAGAAATGCACTAGGTGATTAGGATATGAGAAGCCAACAAAATAAATTTATTATATCTTATTGACTCACCAAATTCTGAATTACAACAGAATATGATAAGATATCCTATCTCTCTCTTTTGCGTCCAAAAAAAAAATCCTAAATGTATATCAAAAGTAACATATCAACCTTTGAATAAAAAAATATTTACTTAACAACTATAAATAGGCTCCTTGATGGGCTGGCCAAATATGCAAGAGAGATTTTTTTTACTGTTCTACATATACAGGTAAAAAAAAAGGAATTAAGTTGAGGAGGGGAAGACCTACTCCCAAGGTTTCCCTTCCCTAGCTTCGTCTGTGGTAGGCAAGCTAGACCTCAAGGCAATTCATTGCGAATAAGCACTTCATGTCATTGGAGAAGTAATTGTTGAGAGGGGTCACCATAAGCTCCAAAAAATTATCCTTTGCGAATATGCACTTCAAGTCATTGGAGAAGTAATATAATTGTTGAGAGGGGTCACCATAAGTTCCGAGAAAATTATCCTTCTGCTTTGCTAATAAGGTGGAGGGATACTTTGTTTAAACAAACAAAATTATTTAGGTTTAAATATTTTTTTGGTTGTTTATTTAATTGTTAGATTTTAATTTGATCCTTTCTTTAAAAACAGTCGATTTAGTTCTCTATATTTCTAACGCATGTTAATTTCATCCTTCTATCATGATAGTTTTAGAATTTTGTGACACCCTCAAAATAACCCAAGTAATTAATACAAATAAATGATATAACTTGAGTGTATATGGACTTGTTGAATTGTTAGAAAATACTGGATTTAAAATTTTTCCTTTTTAGTTTCTAAAAAGTCGGGTGCACAAACCAAAGCATAGGATATTTGGAGAATAATTTACATATTACTTTTTGAAACGAATTCGACATTTGCTTTGCTCAGAAAATAGTTTTTGCAAATCTTAGATGGCATCCTTTTTGAAGATAGAATTTCATATAACAGAACTTAAGTAATGCCATCCAGTTTTTCATCTAACCAACTGATACCATCTCAAAATGTCATAGCCAAATTCTTTTGTCCAATCAAAATCAGAGTAAGCGGAATTAACAGGACTATGTAATAAACTATAATATAAATATAGATCTTATATATATATATATACCAAAAGATACGTAATACATAGTCCAGCGATAAAGAACTCCAAAATCCCAAAACAAGTCCATAAGGCTATGTAAATATATGAACATCGAAATAGACCATAACGCCAGAGTTTTCAAAAGGAATATCCCCATAACCAGAGTATCAAAACCCCGAAGCTGGTCTCATAGCACTGGTAGCAGCAGCAGTAGTAGAAGTCTCCAAGAAGTAGCAGCAATCATCATCTAACATCATCATCAGCAGCAAATCTCCTTCACAACATCCATCACACCGGATCCCTGATTCTCATCATTTACCTTATGCATGTACTTAGGAATTATCGTTCCTTTCCATTGACTCCCGATAGAATGAACGACAGGCTCGCCTCCGCTCTGTCTTCGATAGGATCCTCCTTGATCTTATTTGAAGGATTAGGTACCCTACCACTGGGTACAAGGTCTGATGAAGACGTGACCTTAATATAAATCCTTGAAATAGATGGGAGAGTCTCCTCTCGAATGACTCTAAAAGAAAAAGGGTATGAGCGAGTAAGTCCGAATTAAAAACTGTGATACAAGCGAGCTGGTCGAATGGGAGTTGATCCATGGTAAGTATAAAAAGTTGGTACATGCATAATGTATATGATGAGAATCCTAAACCTACGAGGATGTAACCGAACCAGTGGGTTAGGGTGATAAGAGGTAACCACTACTTCACCCTCAAACACCACTCGGCAATCCTCGCAGATCCATGTGCCACTAAGAAGTGGACGGATCTCGATGCAAGCGATGTAACTTGACATCACCTACAAGGGCATAGGGGTAAGCAAATCTATACACATAATCAATAGAGCATAAATGTTGAAGTAACATGATTATGCATAGATAACCCCAAAACAGTTAACAGCCATAGTTAACACTTAGCAAACACTTAATGCAAATAAGATGTTCATACTCATTCTTAATATCAAACCTTAACCTTATTAAGGGTAAGTGGCATGATGCCTGACATTCTTCTTTTCCTGAGATTTCCCTCTCTAATGTCCTCACAGACGTCAATTCAGCACAACAGCGCATTCCCAAATCACGAATACATTACCAAAACGTACGGCGTACTAGCTCGGAAGTGATAAAAACGTCACACTACCTGGTGAACGTCACGTCGCCCAAGGACGCAAACCTATCACTTCTCAACATACAACGGGTGTGATAAAAAACGTCACCACCTCTGATGAACGTCACGTCGCCTACGGACGTAAACCTTATCACTTGTGATACACAACAGAGGTGATAAACAACGTCACCATGTCTGATGCCTTACCACTTGTGTGCAACACACCGTTGAAACATCCAATCAACAGTATACCACATACTGCCCACATTATCCACCTTAATGTGTCATCGAGCTAGTAGCAACTTTTAGCAATTCCAGAGGTCCTACTCATGTCATCCGAACATGAGTAAACGATCCAGCACTCAAGCTCTTAACTTAAAGAAATTGATTGGTCTACCTCAATTGATAATACATAACGTGCCACCTGAGCAACGTTATGACGTGCCACCCGAGCATCGTCCCGTCATCCAAACGGAATAATCATCTCATAAATCAATTTCCTTTAAGTCTTAGATCGATTGGATTATTGTCATTTAAGTATTAACCAAATGGTCTAGGATTGGAAATGATATTTATACTATTCTAGGTAAAACTACTCGAGTGTTCTTCATTTTCCAGAAATTCATGTTTCAGTTTTCACCAAAATACTCGAGTGTTTTACATAGTCACTCGAGTGTTCCTCAGATTTTACCAAATTACTCGAGTGTTCTTATGGTTACTCGAGTGTTCTTCATTTGTTACCAAATTACTCGAGTGTTCTTCAGGATACTCGAGTATTCTTTATTTTCCAGAAATTCATGTTTCAGTTTTGGTCGAATACTCGAGTATCAATCCCCAATACTCGAGTGTTTTCAGACAGATAACACTATAATTTGCATTTTAACATACCATTTCCAATTCTAGCCAATTCTATTCCAATCCAATGATCAACAGAGCTTACATTATACATATTAAACATGTTCCAACACAAAAACAACAACTTATTACACTAAATCAAATCTGAGCAACAATTTTGAATAAAAACACATTTTCAACAACTTAACATACCAAATTCAGTTCCACACACTTTTGACATGAAAACCACTTGCATATAGCTCACATGCAACATATAAAACTTGCTCAGAACAATTTTAGAGTGCAGGTTGGTCTCCAAACCAATTTCCCTATTCAAACTAAGCACTTAGAGCCTCTTGGTGGCTCTCTAATCTCATACATGCAATTTAAACTCTATCTAGTGAATAGAAAGCTTCCCCCTTACCTCTTAGATGTGAATCAACAGAGACTTTACCCAAAATTTAGCTTCCAAGTTGAATCCCCCAAACTCCACACTGAAACAGAGCAGTTTCAGCAGAGCACCAAGATTGAATTGGTTGATGCATGAAACAGCCATGAAAATTGGGGAAATTAGTCTCTATAAACTCTCTACAATACGTACTAGCTAAAGAAAGAAGATTTACATGGAAAGGTTGCCTGAGCTTACCAAAATCGAGCTCCAAAGTAAGCTCCAGGAAACCTTACACAACAAACGGACTCCAACTTCCAAGCTTCGATTCTTCCAAACTACGAACTCTCAGCTCACAGTCTTGGTATATTTGTGAAGCCCTGAATGTGAACTTCACAATAGTGTATGATTTGTGGTTCGAATCAACCCAGAGAGGGAGAATCGATTGAATCAATTTAGAAACCCTAACTCAAGCAAAACTCACGTATTGAGCAAAGGGGTTGATTGATTCATCAACCATGGTTTAAATAGTCATTCATGGAGCTCATGCAGCTCGACACGAAAGCCATGGACGTGTTGAAGGCTTGATTTCGTGTCAAACGGCGGTGACTCGTTGGTGGTGACTCACCAAACGCACTCACTCGTCAACTCTGACCAAAATACTCGAGTACTCCCAAAAACACTAGAGTATTTTGCCCAGTTTTTGAAAAATATTAATTTTATTTTCTTTCCCTCCAAAATCTTTCTAAAATTACTTCAAGGTCCCAAACAGGGATTAATGTGAAAAATACTTATTTTCTCATATTAAAACTCTCTAATATAATCATTCATAATAAATTACTTTGAAACCAAGAATAAAAATGATTAATTATAAATGAGCTTTATAATTATCCTTTTATTAATCAGGGGTTAAAAATCTGGGATGTTACACTCTTCCCCACTTAAAAGGAATTTCGACCCCGAAATTCTTTCTCTAGAAATCCTATAATTTCCAAGGTTACCCAAAAGTTGTTCTAAGGTTATATATTCAAAATATAATTAGGAAGAACCCTTCCCCATTTAAAAAGAATTTTCTTATATTTTTTTCAAACTCTCTGACCCAAAACGTTTCACAAAATATTTCAATTGAACTTTTTCTCAATTAAAACTTTTGCATTCCAAAGCACATACAAATCCTTGTTTCTCATAAAAGGGTTTTTCTTAAATTTCCTCAAAATTATCTTGTAATTCCTTCAAATGAAATCTTTTGACTAAAATTTTTTTCGAATAATACCTTTAAAAAATATATATATATATATATACTCCTCAATTAAAACATTTTCCAAAGATCTTTTTGAGGAAAAACCCCGTCCCGTTGCGCACTCTGATCACTCGGCACGAGTAGGGAAATATTCGTATGACTTCATTTCTTAATAGTTGTAAACATCAGGGTGATCAGTCCTAATATTTAAACTATCAGTAATGAAATCATCCCTTTTAGATATAATCTTTCTCAAGAAAGACTATACGATTTACCTTTAAGTTAGATGAACTTAAAAATTAAGAGTATTATTGTCACTATCAGACTTATTCAGATAGCCAAGTTCTAGAGAAACTTCCGTTGGGGAAACAAATATTTGTCCTATCCCGGTGGTTCTTAATCTCTCTAGTCTTAACTGATCTTCCTCTTTCTGTAGTGCCCAAAGACATTTATCACATCCAACTGTGATAAGGGTTTTGATCACAAAAATTCAAGTTAAAGACTTGTTCAGATATACCAATTACAAAACGATTTAATTAACGCAGTCGAAAGCATTTGACCACGTTAATTCGAATCGACAAAGGGATAACTCAGACTACCTATCTCCGAATCTAATCACGCATCCTAACAGGATGGAAAACTCTCCCACTCTTGATTTGCTGGTTGACCATTCCCTTCTCGTATTTCTCCTTCAAGCAATCCGGCGAATAAGACTTCATTTTCTTGTGACCGAAATCAAATATTCCTTTCCGTTCATCACTATTCAATCCATGGTGATGCACCTTACCTTCTCAAATAATTTTTTTCCATCAGCTTTTCAGTTACTTTCATGCGATGGAGGTTTCCTTAACTCCTTATGAAATTCCGATCCCCATAATTGATTCACTCATAAGCTTCCCGTGCTTATAAGCTTCCTGTGCTTTCCTCATTATCCATACCAATTCTACACATGCTTGCTAATCTCAGGAATCCCCTATTCCTCAATGATTGATAACTGGTTTGAAGTTCAACAATAATTCTTTTCGGACTCCGCATGTTTGAATCTTCTATCAAAATTGCAACGAAACATACTTCTCTGATCCTTTGAACTTGGCAACGTTTTCCCCGAGATTCATATTGCCCTACCTTATTTCCAACAATTTAATCTCCTTTCTCTAATCTTTCAAAAATTTCATCCTTGAGTAATTCCCAAGTGTCATGCCAATCCCTTGCTGTCAATATCAAATTTACATAGTCCCACTATGTTTTAGCTTCACCACTTAGTATAACCTTCACTCATCCATTTTGATTAACTCCTTAATTAGCCTTCAATTTCCATCGCGTCTGGAATCCAAATTCTTACCCTTGAAATATCCCCTATGGAACCTAGGTTTCTCTCCTTACGGAATCAATCTCTTATTGGTTCGTAATTCTTCGGTTCTTTGTTGCAATTCACGAATTCGAGTTAGGAATTCTATTGTGATTTGCAACCTCCCCTCCTTACTTCTCGTCGGTCTACTCGTATCCTCAAGCTCGAATTTATTAGACTTCTTAAAACCACTTCCTTAAACTCCATAGAGCTCACATGAATCGCCTCTCCGCCCCTTGTGATTGCTTCCTCATTTGCTTTGTCGTAATGACGACAGAGTCTCCAATCATGAGCTTTTAAAATTCTGTCCATCGACGTTGTCCCTTGTTCAACTCCTCCTCTCGGCTGAACAATCACTTCGATTCTCCAGGGTCATTAACACTTAAAGCGTAGTGATACGGGGAAAAGGCCTCAAGCCCTCAAAGCAACCTTGATCGTTTCAAAGCTCAAGTCATGCGCCATGTGTATTACCTAGTGTATTCAATCCCTTTGATGCATACACATCTACCTTCCTTTCTTGAAGTTATCTCCTTTCAAGTCATAGCCTCGACGCATGAAAATATGCTCCAATACTTTGGCATGAATCGGGTAGGGTAACACAGGAGGAAATGCTATTCTTCCCTTCAATGACTGAGAGTTCTTGTTGTTCTTCTTATTTCATGTAGAAGACTACTTCTCCCGGGTTATCTTGGTTGAAGATTTTTGACTTTAGAAAGTCCACTTAACAATAGGATTCGATCAATCTTTTCCCAAAATCACATTCAAATGGGACAAAGGATAATAGATTGAATTTAACTTAGTGCCTCGATCAAATATCTCGACACTATAATCTAAACAAACTTTTAGAAACAACTTGGGTAGTTTCATGGGGTCTCAAATTTTAAAACAGTTAGGGAAATTCGACTTCAACCTACTTACACATATATATATTGAACAAAAGAATGGGTAACTCCCGTATCGAACACAATCATGCAAAGTTGGTTTTTAAATAAATGGTTACCTTGCACGAGATCAGGAGATTGATTAGCTTCTACTCCATTCAGAGTAAACACTTTGCCTTGAGCCTTAGATTTGCTAGCAAGTTGGATGTGGTTACTTTTCACAGGTTTTCTGCAATAACGTGCAACATGACCCTGCTTTCCACAATTGAAGCAATTACTCGTTGCCCAACAGATCCTTCCATAATGATGATGCTTACACTTCTCACAGTAAGGGGCATTACTGCGAGACTTAACTCCATCCTTAACTTTAGCTCTTCCTTTGCCTCGGTCCTGTTCACAATATGGACCCTTATTCCGAGGATCAAATCCTTTCTTTCTTTGTGGTCCATAATTCTGCTGGTTACTCTTTGCCTGATCAGCCAATACTTCATCCTTCTTATCATCCTCATACATTCGACACTTATCTACTAATGTAGAAAAACTTTGAATCTTCTGATAACTAAAAACAGATTTCAGTTCGGGTCTCAGACCACCTTCAAACTTGATGCATTTTCTCCTCTCAGCAGGATTGTTTTGATAGTATGGAGAGTACTTCATCAGTTCCTCAAACTTAGCCGCGTACTCACCCACACTCATGTCTCCTTGCTTTAATTGCAGAAACTCAATTTCCTTCTTCCTTCTTAAATATTCCGGGAAATATTTATTGAGAAACCTCCCCATAAACACATCCCAATTAATATCCCTTCCTTCATAGTGCAGAAGCTGAATTGTGTGATTCCACCAGTTCTCAGCCTCGTCCTCTAACATATAAACTGCATACGCCACCTTCTGAGCCTCAGTGCAGTCTAATGTTCTAAAGATCTTATCCATAGTACGAATCCACTTATTAGCCTCCTCAGGCTTAAACCCTCCTTCGAACTTAGGTGGATTACAACTTCTAAAATCCGCCAAACTCTTGGCTTCAGAATTACCAACACTATATTGGTAGGATGGTTGTTGATATTGTTGTTGTTGCCATTGATGCATAGATTCCAACACCACGGTGATTCTTTCTAATATCGCATCAGTGCGATTTTGGTTTCTAGTCGTCATAATAGACCTGCGCTATAACTTATGGTCACATATGATGAACTACAAAAACATTCTCCCCACAATCTATACTAAGGTTCTAACAATGGCTTTCAACATTGTATTCAATTTCTATATTATATCAATTTCTCAATTCAAGCAAGATACTAGTATTCCAAACAATAAATATGCCCTGTGGATACCTGCTTGATGTTGATGACTACCTTTCTGGAGCTACTTCCACTACTACAGAATCTGACTTTTGCTCTGATACCACTAAGTGTGACACCCTCGAAATAACCCAAGTAATTAATACAAATAAATGATATAACTTGAGTATATATGGACTTGTTGAATTGTTAGAAAATACTGGATTTAAAATTTTTCCTTTTTAGTTTCTAAAAAGTCGGGTGCACAAACCAAAGCATAGGATATTTGGAGAATAATTTACATATTACTTTTTGAAACAAATTCGACATTTGCTTTGCTCAGAAAATAGTTTTGCAAATCTTAGATGGCATCCTTTTTGAAGATAGAATTTCATATAACAGAACTTAAGTAATGCCATCCAGTTTTTCATCTAACCAACTGATACCATCTCAAAATGTCATAGCCGAATTCTTTTGTCCAATCAAAATCAAAGTAAGCGGAATTAACAGGACTATGTAATAAACTATAATCTAAATATAGATCTTATATATATATATATATATATATACCAAAATATACGTAATACATAGTCCAGCGATAAAGAACTCCAAAATCCCAGAACAAGTCCATAAGGCTATGTAAATATATGAACATCGAAATAGACCATAACTCAAGAGTTTTCAAAAGGAATATCCCCATAACCACAGTATCAAAACCCCAAAGCTGGTCTCATAGCACTGGTAGCAGCAGTAGTAGTAGAAGTCTCCAAGAAGTAGCAGCAATCATCATCTAACATCATCATCAGCAGCAAATCTCCTTCACAGCATCCATCACACCGGATCCCTGATTCTCATCATTTACCTTATGCATGTACTTAGGAATTATTATTCCTTTCCATTGACTCCCGATAGAATGAACGATAGGCTCGCCTCCGCTCTCGTCTTCGATAGGATCCTCCTTGATCTTATTTGAAGGATTAGGTACCCTACCACTGGGTACAAGGTCTGATGAAGACGTGACCTTAATATAAATCCTTGAAATAGATGGGAGAGTCTCCTATCGAATGACTCTAAAAGAAAAAGGGTATGAGCGGGTAAGTGCGAATTAAAAACTGTGATACAAGCGAGCTGGTCGAATGGGAGTTGATCCATGGTAAGTATAAAAAGTTGGTACATGCATTATGTATATGATTAGAATCCTAAACCTACGAGGATGTAACCGAACCAGTGGGTTAGGGTGATAAGAGGTAACCACTACTTCACCCTCAAACACCACTCGGCAATCCTCGCAGATCCATGTGCCACTAAGAAGTGGACGGATCTCGATGCAAGCGATGTAACTTGACATCACCTACAAGGGCATAGGGGTAAGCAAATCTATACACATAATCAATAGAGCATAAATGTTGAAGTAACATGATTATGCATAGATAACCCCAAAACAGTTAACAGCCATAGTTAACACTTAGCAAACACTTAATGCAAATAAGATGTTCATACTCATTCTTAATATCAAACCTTAACCTTATTAAGGGTAAGTGGCATGATGCCTGACATTCTTCTTTTCCTGAGATTTCCCTCTCTAATGTCCTCACAGACGTCAATTCAGCACAACAGTGCATTCCCAAATCACGAATATGTTACCAAAACGTACGACGTACTAGCTCGGAAGTGATAAAAACGTCACACTACCTGGTGAACGTCACGTCGCCCAAGGACGCAAACCTATCACTTCTCAACATACAACGGGTGTGATAAAAAACGTCACCACCTCTGATGAACGTCACATCGCCTACGGACGTAAACCTTATCACTTGTGATACACAACAGAGGTGATAAACAACGTCACCATGTCTGATGCCTTACCACTTGTGTGCAACACACCGTTGAAACATCCAATCAACAGTATACCACATACTGCCCACATTATCCACCTTAATGTGTCATCGAGCTAGTAGCAACTTTTAGCAATTCCAGAGGTCCTACTCATGTCATCCGAACATGAGTAAACGATCCAGCACTCAAGCTCTTAACTTAAAGAAATTGATTGGTCTACCTCAATTGATAATACATAACGTGCCACCTGAGCAACGTTATGACGTGCCACCCGAGCATCGTCCCGTCATCCAAACGGAATAATCATCTCATAAATCAATTTCCTTTAAGTCTTAGATCGATTGGATTATTGTCATTTAAGTATTAACCAAATGGTCTAGGATTGGAAATGATATTTCTACTATTCTAGGTAAAACTACTCGAGTGTTCTTCATTTTCCAGAAATTCATGTTTCAGTTTTCACCAAAATACTCGAGTGTTTTACATAGTCACTCGAGTGTTCCTCAGATTTTACCAAATTACTCGAGTGTTCTTATGGTTACTCGAGTGTTCTTCATTTGTTATCAAATTACTCGAGTGTTCTTCAGGATACTCGAGTAATCTTTATTTTCCAGAAATTCATGTTTCAGTTTTGGTCGAATACTCGAGTATCAATCCCCAATACTCGAGTGTTTTCAGACAGATAACACTGTAATTTGCATTTTAACATACCATTTCCAATTCTAATCCAATCCAATGATCAACAGAGCTTACATTATACATATTAAACATGTTCCAACACAAAAACAACAACTTATTACACTGAATCGAATCTGAGCAACAATTTTGCATAAAAACACATTTTCAACAACTTAACATACCAAATTCAGTTCCACACACTTTTGACATGAAAACCACTTGCATATAGCTCACATGCAACATATAGAACTTGCTCAGAACAATTTTAGAGTGCAGGTTGGTCTCCAAACCAATTTCCCTATTCAAACTAAGCCCTTAGAGCCTCTTGGTGGCTCTCTAATCTCATACATGCAATTTAAACTCTATCTAGTGAATAGAAAGCTTCCCCCTTACCTCTTAGACATGAATCAACAGAGACTTTACCCAAAATTTAGCTTCCAAGTTGAATCCCCCAAACTCCACACTGAAACAGAGCAGTTTCAGCAGAGCACCAAGATTGAATTGGTTGATGCATGAAACAGCCATGAAAATTGGTGAAATTAGTCTCTATAAACTCTCTACAATACGTACTAGCTAAAGAAAGAAGATTTACATGGAAAGGTTGCCTGAGCTTACCAAAATCGAGCTCCAAAGTAAGCTCCAGGAAACCTTACACAGCAAACGGACTCCAACTTCCAAGCTTCGATTCTTCCAAACTACGAACTCTCAGCTCACAATCTTGGTATATTTGTGAAGCCCTGAATGTGAACTTCACAATGGCGTATGATTTGTGGTTCGAATCAACCCAGAGAGGGAGAATCAATTGAATCAATTCAGAAACCCTAACTCAAGCAAAACTCACGAATTGAGCAAAGGGGTTGATTGATTCATCAACCATGGTTTAAATAGTCATTCATGGAGCTCATGCAGCTCGACACGAAAGCCATGGACGTGTTGAAGGCTTGATTTCGTGTCAAACGACGGTGACTCGTTGGTGGTGACTCACCAAACGCACTCACTCGTCAACTCTGACCAAAATACTCGAGTACTCCCAAAAGCACTCGAGTATTTTGCCCAGTTTTTGAAAAATATTAATTTTATTTTCTTTCCCTCCAAAATCTTTCTAAAATTACTTCAAGGTCCCAAACAGGGATTAATGTGCAAAATACTTATTTTCTCATATTAAAACTCTCTAATATTATCATTCATAATAAATTACTTTGAAACCAAGAATAAAAATGATTAATTATAAATGAGCTTTATAATTATCCTTTTATTAATCAGGGGTTAAAAATCTGGGATGTTACAAATTTCACCTAAATATATTGATTTTATTGGAATTTCCTTTTCTTATCAACAAAATCTGCATTTTGTCGACGGAATTTGCAATTTTAAAACAAGAAAGGAAAAAATATGGATAAATTTTAGCCCAAAAAATGTAGAACAACATTAACATTATATTTTACCAATCAAAAGTATCAAACACATTGGAAAATGCATATCTCGACAAAAAATACAAATTCTGACAACCAGAAGAGGTAATCTTCGACAAAATCTATATATTTCGATGAAAATGTAACAGTTATTGTGAACGGATGAAATTGACAAATATTAGGAATATAGAGGATTAAATTGACTCTTTTTAATAAGGGTGAGCAAGACCCGACCCACTCCGCGGGTCTGACCCTACCTGACGGGTTCGGGTCGGGTTAGACCCGCCAACACAACAAATAAAATAGGATAGACCCATCTAGAAAATAGGACAGGTTTGGGTTTGCTACTGGGTTACCCGACCCGTCTTGTTACAAGTCCAAAACATAGGATTTCTAAATCCATCCCAAATTTGATACAACAAGTAGACCCCACACGTTTTTCACCTTTCAAAATTTAGAGAGAGACTTATAGGGTTCCTTCTCCCTACTTCCTCACGGAATCCACTATGCTCACACATCCACCATAACACAGACACTACTACCATTATACTGCTGCCGCCGCTCAGAAGTTGTCCGTTGGCCATTGCCATGCTACTGCCCCCAATCTTCAAGACTTCAACTTGTAACTCGGTAACTCCCTTCTTCTTTCAACTCTAAATTGTTTTCTTTATGGTTGATCTTGGTCAAAAGCTTTTGTTCCTAGATAGAGTTTTACATTCGGACCACGGACTCTCTATAGTGCCAAGTAGATAGTGCTACTCTAATATATTTTATGATCATTTCTTGGATGACTAATGCTCATAACAGCGAATGAATGTAATTTTCTGAATTGCTTCAATTAGTTTTTTCAACTATTTCCATTATAGCTTAAGGTCTTCATAAATCTGAATGTGCTATTGTTACAAACATTATAAAAAATGAACAATTATACTAATTTGTCATTAAAATCCTATTGAATTAATTAAGTATACTTCTTTAATTTTTGTGTTGCATCTTTGTAATCGGGTATATCACAAAAGAATTCTTATTTAAGGTTAGATAAAAAAATATTAAGAATTTTGATCTTAGGCGAACATATCTTGAATTTTACTCATACTCATTTTTCTTTTTACAAACTTTAGATATAACAATAAAAAAACAATAGGAATGTTTTTTAAATTTATTTTTTTTATGCTATTCATCCTTGTCTCGGGTCAACCCGGACCCATCCTAATTTGGATCCGTCCTTAACTTGTCCCTCTCTAATTAGGGACGTGTTCGTGTTCAAAAATTGACATTTAGGGACGGGTAAGGGACAAATCCAACCCGTCCCAACCCATCCCATGCTCACCCCTACTTTTTAAAGACAAAAAAACCAAATTGAAACCTAAAAATAAGAAAAAGGACTAAAAAAGTATTTAAGCAAATTATTTATTAGCTTGAGATTTTGATATACTTTAACAAACCAATGTTAATACCTCGTCTATAACGCCCGTTGCCCGAAGCCAAATAGTGAAGGGCATTTTGGTCTTTTACATTAAAGCTTTTATAAGAAGCTTTACTTCCTCATCTACGCATATTCAACACATTTTCTCTTCGTCCTCTTCCACTCTTCAATCCCTAATCCTCTCCTCCCCTCTTCCACTCTTCAATCCCTAACCATCCTCTCCTCCATCGAGCAAAAAGAGCAAAGCCAAGGCAATGAGGATAACGTCACTGCCATTGGAGATTGTTGTTCCAAGATCGAGAGTGAGTTCTCCAAACTACTTAATTCTCATCTCATACTTTGCTCCCTCTAACGAATCGATGATTTTCCACCTAAATTTAAAAGGTGATTACGACTGCTACATAAAACGATCAAGATCAACACCCGATGTAAGAACACTCCTGAAACCACTCTTAACTCTTACTAAGCTGCTTAGATATTCAGATTTGTTCGATCTATTACTTTTTCGGTTAAAGTTTTAACCTTTTTTTTTGCAGAACATACCTTTTTTTTAACAGCAAACAAAACAAAATTAAATTAAAAATAAAAAAGGAGCAGAAGTTTGCAGAACATACCTAAGGCCTCTAATGTAACTTCTTTTGTGTTGAAATCTGATATGTGAGATCTAATATATTTTCTTTTTATAAACCTAGTGCATTTTTTATTTTCATAACATCTATGTTGGGCTACATTTATTTATCTTTGTGTGTTACCTTAATAATTGTGTAAAAAAATGAGCTTGATGAAATTCTATTTTTTTTTATCATTTCATGTATGTTCTTCTCAATAAAGTTAGATCTTGTTTGTGTGAATTTTTGTTTTGGGGTTGAATAGTTTCAACAATATAATGCATTTTGATTTTCCATTTTCTTATTTTGCTTCTCGAAATTTTTTATAATGGTTTTATAGGTTATTGTGAAGGTTTTGTATAGAAATATTGATTTAATTTTTTTTATAAAATTATAAACATCTTTTTTTTAAATCTTAATTATAAACATCTTTTATGCTTAGTTTAAGTATTTAATGTTTGTTACCTTAAAAAAAAGTATTTAATGTTTGTTTATATAGATAATATCTTTTTAATTTATACTGTCAATTACTCTTATTAACTATATTAATATGACATTAGAGCATAATATCCTTATAATATTTCTTGCATATCATTTACAATATCAACAATGATATTTGGCTTTATCGTTATCTTATTTTTCTATCTAAGTTTGGCTTCAAATTTCTAACTTCATCAAACTTTTGTTCTTTTTACAGGGAAACTTCAAAAGTAAGAAATACATATCGAGGTAAGAAGCTCTGCTAAGATATAATTTACTATGTTGTGGGATTATTTTTAGTATTTAATTTGAAAATGTGTGGGCTGATAAATCATATTTTGTCTTAATATCTTATCATATTATTGCTTCCTACATGGCTCCTCAACAATCTCTGTCAATCCATTGATTGATTGTATCTTTTACGATAAGCCATACTTCACCTTATAGCTTTTTTCCTCAAAAAACTTCTTTTAATGTAAATATTCTAGTGTTTGGTAGCCATTGACGATTCATCTTTACAAGCTCTCCTTTACTACTTGTTGATCTGTTCAAACCCCACCATCTTTTAGTATAATATCCTGCTTAGCTTGTTCAATTAGATCTTTTGTTTGGGTTGATCCTCATTGTTTGCATCATGAACCTTCAACATTGCTTTGTCTTTTTTTTGTGGAATTTCATTTTGCACAATAGTTTTGGATTTTGAAGTAGCCAACTTCACGTACCCTTGCCATGTACGTCCTCTAGAAAAGCATAGTTTTCTTCAACATAAGAAACACTCATGTCTCTATCAATGCATGTGTGAGCTGAAATCTGTTAAAGGATTATGCTTCATCTATGACAGATGCAGAGGCTATATTAGCAAATTCACTATCTAGGCCCTTATATTTTCTTATAGCTTCAAGATTTGAAACCTTGATAACCTCTTTTTCTTATTACTAGAGACTCTTCCTTAAGTCTACAACCTCTCTTTGTTGGGCCCACCATAACATTAATTTTCATATCTTCCTCACTTCAGTCATCTTCTTTTGAATCAAACTCATTTAAAAGGTGATCTGCTGCACCACGTGAATAATATAAAGTATCTAAACGTTCGTATTTAAAGAATACCTTTATGGTCTCCTTTGAATTTCGACGAACTATCTTTTTTTTTGGTGTACACCAAGGGTATCCCCCAGCCGGCAGCCGAAGACTAATCCCCCTCGAGGCGTAGAGATCACCGAAGTGGGTTTTGCCTCTACCAACAAAGCCTTTTCCATGACCACGGCAGGGATCGAACACCTGACATCATGCTTAAGGAACCCAGCTATCTACCAACTGTGCTGGGCTTTGTTGGTTTTCGACGAACTATCTAGCATGCCACAACGTAAAGGGTGTCTCGATTCCATCAAAACATGAATCCATATGGATTTTACCAGTCTATGATCCTATATCAAATCCCATTCATAGTCTTCTTCGAGCCTCCATCCCTGAGTTAACTAGGATTTAATAAACCTTAAACCATAACAAGGAACATGTGTAATAGCACATGTGTATTGTGAATTTAGCTAAACATGGGTTCTGTCCCGTGAAAATGGGGTCCTTGTGAAGGGTTGGAATAGTCTAGCGAGAGGATTCTCTCGATCCTACGTACCCATTCGAACGATGGTTCTGGAGAATCAAGATTGCGTAGTGTTTGTATTAAACAGACATGGTTGCATGCGTTTGGGCTTTCTGTACGATAGTATGGCCTTTGATGCTGGTGAGGGATAAACTCCTCTTGCCTTTGGCATTCATTAGAACAACGTTTGTAAGCGGTGGACCTTAACTATAGGTTTGTGAGAGCTATGGCTCTAAGTATTCACAGTTGGAACTCTGGGTTCTCGTTTTGTGATGAGTCTACTGAAGAGTATGAAAGGTGTGTTCAATACTGGTTACACTATTTTAATGGGTGTATGAACATATATCTCTCTTTTCTCCTCTCCTTCGCATGGTATTTATAGGCTTTTCTTGGATTGCTTGGACCTACTGATAATCCTTGATAAACTTGTCATTTTTGGTGATAATCTTTTGGTAATCCTCTCATCTTTTGTTGAGGTTGATTCTTTATTTTAATAGATAATTTGGTACTTATTATCATAAGTTAAACCATCATACAGGCTTAAACGAGCTTAATATGCCTTGTATCCGATATTCATTGGTCGGAGGACATCGTCTCAAATCCTTACCCTATTGACGAGCTCTAGTCTATTTATAATGTCTAGTGTAATCGTTCTTTGTTCCCAGCACAACAAAATTTAGGTCCAGCTCAGTGTAGGGTAAAAGCTCACTGTGCCATGCACCGTAGAATTTGCGCTTAGCGCAACAAGACAAATTGTAAAGAAGTTAGTTATTAAGAGACTCCAACCTAGAAGCTGTTTATTTTCATAGTATAAGTTACACAAGTCTTTTGTATGTGCTACTTTGTATAACAAAACTAACCAAGTTCTTAATAAATTTGAGCGTTGGGAAAATGCATTGGATAAGATCCTAAACCTATATCTTCATTTAATTTAAATTTACTTCTAATACCATAGTTTTTAATAATATCACAAAGGTTTTGAGGTTCTATCTGTCATTGTGATCATCTTTAGCCATGTGTTTATTGCCTTCGTAGTTCGTAGTATTGTAAAGATTGTTCCCTGCCATTATTTGTTCAAGTAATTGCATTACATGCATGCAACCATAAGGAAGAAGCATATTAACAACCTAATGTTGAAGCTAGTTAGATAAAAGAAGTATTACATAATTTTGGTCTTGACTTTAAGTTGTAGATATATATTTTATTTGTTCCTATGTGTGGTTAATTTCGTCATACCAACAAAGTACATACTATTTTTTTACCTCAAATTTGAATTATAAATATTGCTTTTTTCGTAAAGATTCTTATGTGGCATAGCAACAATTTTTTATATCATAAATAACAACAAATTTAAAACAAATTAATTTCTTTATAACCACATGTATATTCCTTTTTGTTGTTTTTTTTATAGGCAAGAATTTGACGAAAAAGGAGAGTGGGAAATTGTACAATGCCAAAGTTTGATCCCAGATATTTACATTATATGTCCTGCAGTTCTATCAACTAAGCTACATTTTTATTTCTCTTTCCATTCAACAAATAAAAGAGGTATGTTCCTTGACCTTATGTGCATCAAAGCAGCTACTCTAAAATTAAATTGTATCACTCAGGTTCATTTTCACATATCTTTATTATTTACACAAAATTCATATCAAGTTTAAATAAATATTAACTAAATACATCTAATTTTTGTCACAAGCCATGAAAAATTCCGTTAAGCTTGACAAACCAACCTACTAGTACCTAAATAAAAATATCACTAAGTTATTGTCATTATGATTAAATATATTATTCATGTTAGATTTTTATTATAACATTTTAAGTAAAAATGTTTGTTGGTCTATTTAAAAATTTAAACTCTTTGTTATACGTGTGTTAGAGAATTATTAAAAAACATGTTTTTTAAATATGCTTTACTATTGAAAGACCAAACTTAAACCTTAAAAGAAATAAAAACCTATAATAGACTACTGAAACCTTGTATTTGGAAACGTACCATGCACGCGTATATGGAATAACATCAACTCTCCCATTATATGTGTATGTCATACTCTTATTGGTAAAAAAATATATATAATTTTTTATTTTAAATATTAATTTTTAAGTGAGACTACAAATAAGAATAGATGTTTCATGATTGTAACATCAAATAAGAAACAACAGATGTTGTCCTTATGATTAAGATCGAAATATTTTTTTTTTTGTAAAAGATCGAAATAATCTTTAACTTATCACAATTTCTCTTATATTTTCCAATAATACATAGTGTTTTTTTAACGGTCTAACATAAATTATTTAACAGATGTTGTTCTGAACAAATATTCTTCGCACACCTAGGACTGGCGGCTCCATTCTATAATAATTATTCATAATAGAAAATTATATATACTATTTTTTTTGAAAAGATAATAGTATATTTATATTGAATTAATGCTTGTGAAATAAATATAAGAGTTAAGATCAATAAGCGCGTAGATGAATGGTGAAAGGTTCTTTTAAGCTAACGTTAGATATCTCGGAGTACATTCCTCAAAATGCAATTAGGTTAAATACTTATCAAGAAAAAAATTATCCTTTATAATAATCTTATCCAATCCGAATTAAATTGCCTTGATAGTTAAATGATATAAGTGCTTAAGAAAAAAAATAAAATGTAAGAGTCAGGATAGATTTTCTTTAAGGAACCAAATTGAACACCATTCAAAAACCAAATTAAGTCTTCACTGATATAATAACATATATACTCTTTCCAGTTTTCAATATAACATCTTTAGGAAAAAAATCATACCCATAATAAATTTGGCTAATTTTATTTGTGACATTAAAAATGTGAAAATTTGATATATATATATATATATATATATCTAAATCTAACATTATAATTATTATTATGACTCTAAAAAATATTGAGTAAATAAATATATTTTTTATAAAGAAGTGATTAATTGTCATTAAAATTGCAATATGATATAATAAATAGCATCAAAATAAAAAAATTTAAAATTTTTTTATATAAAGGACAACAGAAAGTACCTAATACTTATTCCCTTCATTTTATATGTGTTGATCATAAAGTTTTTTCCTCTTATTTTATATGTATTGTTTCATTAATACATAATTAATATTGGAGTGAAGTATCAATATAGTTCTTGATGTTTTTTCATTGTACCAACTGAGTCCTTGAAAATTTAAAAATACACATTAGTCCCTCAAAATTTTCAATTGTATCAATTTGGTCCCGCAAGGTTTCTGTTGTACCAATTTGGTCCTTCAAACATGAGATACCATGTTGGTATGTAAGAAATCTTGAGGGACCAAATTGATACATCCGAAAATTTTGAGGGATCAAATGTGTATTTATAAATTTTCAGAGACTAAATTGGTACAGTAAAAAAACACCAGAGACTAAATTGGTACATCTCTCTTAATATTGTTTTTTTTTTCAACTATACCTTATTTATCACAATATCTTTTCACATTTAATAATTTTTTTCTCTTCAATAATGATTACAATATTACATAGGGAGTACTATAGTCAACAAATCTCAAATTTTTCAACCATTTAACTAACCATTTCTTAAAATTCATGAATAACCTTAAAATCCAATACTTTTGAAAAGGAGCCAGAAATTTAAACTTATGTATATCTATATAGATTTTGTTATTCATTGTCTTAATGACAATGTATAAGCAAGTTAAAAGTAATATGTTAATCTAAAAATGATGTATTTAATATTTAAGAGATAATTTCTTTAATTTTTCAAAATTAACTTAACAATTTCAAGTTCCTTGTATATTATCCTTAAAATAATGAATAATAAAACTCTATCCATATTAATCATTTTGATTTAATTCCTATCATCCCAAACATGCCCCAATCTTGTCACATGTTTAACCACCCCACCAAGAACGAACCCCAAACATAAACAACATACTGTATTTCGTAAAATCCCAAGAGGGGGTGAAATCCACGAGGGTAACTCACATGTATTGGACTAGTTCATGTTTTCATTCACACATGGAAATTACACACATCTAAAAAATTATTATCTGGCAACCATGATGTTCCACACTATATGTGCCACTCATAACGTTCATGAGTGGGGTTGGCCTCTCACGCAATCCTTGATCCTCCGATCCTCCCAAATTTTTCATGCTCAACTCCTGAATTTGGCAAGAAAATGAGCACACAGATTTGATTAGCCTATAATAACTTTTTAACTTAAAACAAAATACCACCAGTTTAATTCAAAACGTTAATTTGCAGGCTCTCATTCACATGATAAATGGTTAGAAAGATGGATCACATGAAAATTTCACTATTTAGAAGTTACTTCCGAATTATAATAAGGAACTTGTACTAAAAGAATCTTGCTTTATTATAATGATAGTGCACAAAACACACCCTCCACACATACTTTCTTTTTTTCCCTTTTTTGTGTAACCCTTTTAATGATTTCGAATTCATTTTTTATTATACTGTTTTATATATAAAAAACAGTCCTAATTTATAAGCATACAAAACGGAAATTAAAAAAATAAATAAATGTTAGTACTTTTAATTTCTTGTAAAAACTCAATAATTTTTAATTTTAATTTTATAAACCATATATGTTCAAATAAATGTACAATATGGATGAAATATTACTTGAATATCGGTTATTCAAATATAACTAATTTATTAATTAAATGAAGAGTTAATAGTCACTTTGGTCCTCGAAAGAAACGTTGGTCATCAATTTAATCCTCGAAAGATTTTTGGCATCAATTTAGTCCCCAAAAATCAAGATGGCATCACGAAGTGTAAATTTTGATCCCGAAAGATTCAGATAGGCATCAAATAACTCCCTAAAAGGACCAATGTGGTGCCATATTAATCTTTGGGGGACTAAATTAATGTAAAAAATCTTTTAGGGACTATATTGACGACCAATGTAACTTTCAAGTTCAAAAGTGACTTTTAAATCCTAAATGAATATACATATGATGACCAATAATTATCAAGAGGTCCTGCAGATCAAGTAAAGTAAGAGATTCAAGTGTAAAATGACAGATTCTATAACTGATGAAACAATGAGATAATGTTGACAAGTCCAAAAACAAGTGGCAGTTTTTCCTCTTCCAACCAATCCATAATCAACGCACAAAAACCGCCATTTTGAACAAAATGGAAGGATAATATATTAGGGTATTTCTATCATGCAATCCAAAATTGGATGGTTGCTATGCAACTTTTTCTTAAATCAATAAGAAGTTGCCACCTATGTCATGTCATTATTTGAAGTAGTTAAAATTAGTTTTTTGCAATTTAGTCCAACATAAAAAGTAAATTAAAAATTTAGTCCTTTGTACCTATAAACAAATTATAACTTTTAATTTTAAATTTAGTCACTTGCATTAAGCCTTTTTACACAAGTGACTAATTTTAACTACTTTTAATTTTTTTTAAATTAAAAGTTATAATTTGCCTATAGGTACAAAAGATTAAATTTTTAATTTACTTTTTATGTTGAACTAAATTGTAAAAACCTAATTTTAACTAGGTTTAAGAAAAGGTTGCATAGCAACCATCCAATTTTGGATTGCATGATAGTAACTCCCAATATATTATGGCAATGAGAAATGATTATTATTATTATTGCCAACACTACTCTAACACATGAAATTTGCTATATAAAAAGTGTGAATCATGAAGGCCTAAAAATAGCAGAAATGCAGGATAAATAAAGACAAAATAGTAATTGATGATAAGGGTGAGGGGGTCTAATGAAGGGTGATGAATAATGTTGATGGTGGTTTCAGACCCAATCCAAATCATCATTGCATATGTTGGGGGATGGCCTAGCCCACCATCATTTTACAAACCCTATGACATTATTATGTTAGATAAAATTTTTACAATGTACTAATTTAATTTTTAGAATTTAAAAAAAAATTGATTTTTAAATATTTTGGATATGTTAATTTTTTAAAATTTTTACATTGTACGTACTAATTTAATTTATAATGTAATCCAATTTAAAAACTAATGTGACCCGCTTAAACAAATTTTAAAAAACTAAATTGATATAATAAAAAATATAACAAATTAAAGTGAGTTTTACATCTAATTTTAATTATTAGTAATTCTCTCTCTATGCCCTTTTTACAAGGAAGAAACAGAAATAGAAACAGAAACAGATACAAACCAACCCTCCTTGAAAAAACAATCATTCACATGACGTCATAAGCATCATTATGGAAACTGAAAACATGAAATCTTTTAGTCTCTCATAACCAGCCGCCTTCTATACTTACACATGCATGATTGTTTTGTCAGATTGATCAGGGACATACACACAATCCTCATGCCTCTCACGCTTTTCATCTTCTCTAGTTAACCCCACTCTACATATTTCCCCTATAAATTAACAACCACATTGCTCTCTTCCTCACACACTTCTCTTCAGTCTTCACAAATATTCATCTCTTGTAGAGTCCAATTTTCATCTTCTAAAGTCCAATTTTCTTTGTCCACTAAGGTACTATTAGCTAGCCTGTTTCCAAAGGTTACCTTTATTTGAAAAGTTCAATATAGAAAGTCTAAGGCACTCATCCCTTCCTCCCTCCCTCTCTCTTGTTATTGTTTGGTTTTGTTTTCTTCCTTACTTTCACAAACAAAGATACACACAATGTACTATAGTTTGAGATCCATTTGAGGGTATTGCAACAAGTAGATTTTGGTCCAAATCTTTGTACTGTTTCTTGTTGGATTCTTTTACCTTTTAAGTGTCTTGGTTTTACACTCAGCCAGGAATGTTCTGTTTGGTTTTCATCAACTTTTTTCTATGTGGATTCTATAACATTTGTTTTCCCTTTTAATTATTATTTTTTGCAAAAAGACTGGCTGAATGATTACTTTGTCTTTCTCTAGCTCTGGATAACCTCCTATTTTTTATTGGATAAAGGGTTCTTAAGATTATTTTATATATCTCAACCATTTTTAAAACACTTCTAACTACTTTTGGCTATATATGTTGGTATTATTAAAAATTTGAATACCTCTAATGTGCTTATGTGTGTGTGAGAGCAACAACTTTAATTTGTTTATTACAAGTACTTACAAACACATTACACACAGAAGATCTTCATATGAAGCTTATCTCTTTTATGTGTGACCTTTATAATTTTCTTCCCTATAGGGACAACCTAAAGAAACCATTTTTTTACTGCTTTCAAGTGAGTTTAGATTTGGATAACTATTATTCCACCTCTTTGTCTCCTTCTTTGGTTTTTGAGACAAACCATATGCTCTAATTTCTTTGGTATAGTGGTCCAAATCACTCAACCCTCTATGCTTTTCCTTGTTGTCATTTGCTTCTTCATTTAGTTGTCATAATTATATCTATCAAAGCAATTCATAAAGCAACACATTCACAAGGAAGCTTGTATATAATTGTTTTTTCCTCTTTATTAGGATTTCAATTGAGGGTGCTTAATGATGGCATGGCCTCCTTTATTTAATATTCAGACGCTCTCTTCTTTTACATTTTCAAATCACATTCATGTCTTGTTATATTATATCATCTGAATATTCTATATATTTCTATTTGTTCTGATCCTAATCCTTTTTTTCCTTTGATAGTCACCATGGAAAGAATCAACTCAGACCTCATCGTAAAGAACTGCCGCATTATGGCAGAGAACGAGAGGCTCAGGAAGCAGGCAAAGCTTCTTGATGAGGAGAACAAGGCGCTGCTGAGCCAGCTCAGACAGAAGGAAGCTCAGAAGGAGGCTCAGCAGCAGCAAGGGGGTGACTCAAAGACCAAGGCTGCAACAAGCGGGGGGTCTGCTTCAACTCAGAAGAATCCTCCCCGTTCCAAGAACTGAACCTGTTAGAGAGATGAGTATGCAGCATGGCCCCACCATTTGAAGAGTTAATTGGTGTTGGGGGTGAATCAAAGTTAGCTTATATTAGTTGTGGACAGTGGTGGTGTAGTGTCAGTTCCATAGGGGCAATGTTAGCATTCTCTAGCAGGCTGGTGTTGTTTGGTCTTTTTGTTGTTTTATCATTTTCTATATTTAGATATGTTTTTAAGAATTATATGATGTATCATGTATCAGCAGAGTACAAGTTTTTAATGAATACAAAGTCATATTATGTTTGTCATTGCCTCTCTCTCTAAACTACTCATATTATTATTTGCTTAATATGTTCTGAGTTTGTGGAAAGATATCTTATATTATACTCCTAAGATGAAAAGATGAAAGTTCTTACTACTACTTTGAGAAATCAATTGGTTTGCCATTGAGTAATATAAATGCAAAGTCAATTTCAAATGCAGAAATGTAATGAGCAAAATTAAAATAAACAATGGTAAGTGAAATTCGTAACGATGTACCTAAAAATGAAAATTGAGTTCCATAACTTGTATGAATCACCGTTAAGTGGACCCATAAGGAAAATATAAAATGTGGTTATGTTCCTATATTTACTACTACTACTACTGGATTTATTTACCCTTCATGTCAATGAGTATCTGCAGCCTACAGATTCTGCCATCATAACCATATCAAAATCTTATTTCAGCAGGGCTTACTAGGGGGTGTTTGACTTTTGAAAATGAATATAAAGATTAAGTATGAGAGAAATTTACAGATGTACAATGATAAACAAAGAAGATAAAATGCACCCATTTTCAATCGATCTGCTATTGGGTATTGTCGAATAATGTTTTTTCTCTAACTTTATCATTCACTAAAAGCAATTATGTTTGAACCTGGAATATGATTCTTTTTGATTAAAAAATTCTCTGTATAAGGGACTCAAAACTGAAACTCTAATTAAGAAAAAATAATTATGTAGTACTTAAATCAATTTTTGTAAACTAAAATAACATAAAATACGAAGTATATTAATGGTTAATTAAACATATGTTTATCTCGTCTTTACATGAAAATAAAAAATGGCTCAAAGATGATGACCATCATCATCATAATAATATTAACACTATATTATAATATTAATAATAATTATTCCATAATGATTTTGTTCTACAACTTATGTATTTTACTTTTATTGATTATGACAATCACATAATCAAAGTAATAAGAAATATAGCACCTTAGCAGTAACTAAGAATCAACGTCTATTATTTTAATAGATTAATAATATAAATAAATATAAATCATACTTTGATTAAAAAATAATATATATATATATATAAATAAATTATGCTGATAATATTTATTTTTATGCAACTGGTAAAATATAAACTTCTCATTGCAAATATATAAAATCATCATGAGAATAGTTTAAAATAAAAATAGATTTTTTGTTTTGTTTTTTATAAAATGATAATGGTATCTTAAATACTAGTGATAATACTTTAATATAAAACTTCTCATGTAAAATAAAACAAATATATAAAATCATTACAAAAATAGGTTAAAATCAGTATAGATTGCAAAACTATAAACACATATAATGCAATACAAATAATGCACTGTATATTGCAATAATGGAAATATGGAATTCAATAGATGATGAAAAAATTTTAAGTTCAATAAGAATTTACCATAATGTATGAGGTTGTTAGAAATTTGGAATTGAGAATTTATTTTGATGATACTTGGTTTGTTTTGTTTCTTCGCAGATAAAGCACATAAGGTAGCATCTCTTCAAGAAGCATTATTTCTTACCCCCCTTTTTTTGGGGGGTCCATATACATCATAATTATTGACATGGAAAAAGTACATCAAATCTCAGAATTGCATAAAAAATAAAAACATAAATAAGCAAATCTTATAAGATGCAAGATATATAAAAAGAATACGATAACATCACCTTTGTGTTGAACCTTTGGATGTTCTTCTTCATATATATGTAATTGCTTTCAACATCTTTCTACATAGTTTCAAAAAGTATAATTGGTAAATGAAAAACTAAGTAAGCATATATGTTGTGCATCATAGCCTATAACATAATGCTCTTATCGCCTAGAGCCTGTTTTATTATTTATCCTCGCTCGGCCTTAAGCAAACTCAAAAAATAAAACTTTACACTTAAAAATTGTTAATATGATAAAGAAAAAAACGTTGTAACTGATAAGAAGGAAAGATGAAGAGTTTGCATGATTTTACCATGGATCTAAACTTGGTAAGCCATTTTTGTTTGTGTATGAAAGAATGAGATCAAGATCGCAAACCTTTGAGTGAGATCATGAAAGCGGTAAAAAGATCATCTAAATCCTGCCTTGTAGCTCAATTGGTTTGCTGGACTGACTACAACCTACCAAGATGAAGCTGGTTCGAGAGAGCACCATCACCATCTCCATCTCCACCCCCTAGAAGGATCGTCTAACATCGTTAATGAAGAGAGATGATTAGTAGGATTGTATGTTGGTCTGTTTGAAGAGAAACGTGAAACATAAATAGCTAATCACAATATTTGTACGTTTGAAGAGAAATGTTAAACAAAAATGGTTAGTCATGTTGTTTGTGCATTTGAAGAGAAACGTAAAACATAAGCAATTGGTCACATTGTGTAACAGCCCGATTTTCGTAAGCCAAAAATATTTACTTTTACTTATCAAAGTTACAAAAAATTGAGGCCGGATTTTTTTTTTGAAAACATTGTTGACATGTTTGAAAACGTTGTTTAAAAGTTCTTGGTGTTCTCAACACCCTCTTTGAAAACCGAGTTGTTACTAAAAACTTTCCTTCTTATAAAACATATATTTCAATAAAAGACTTGGATCGAAATCATCTTGACAATCTTTCAAAAACTTCACATGGGTTACTTAACATGAAATGTATTCCATCAATCTTTTTTAAAAACTTTGCTTAATTACATAAATGGTTCATGACTTGGTAATCCTTACTTCAAACTTTCACAACAGACTCAAATTTATAATCCTATCCTTAGACTATCCTATTGAGCACGATTGGATGCAGTCCCCCCCTTCTTGTGTTCTCTCCTCACTTCCGAGGATGATGCCCTCCTTGTTGCTGTTACCACATTGCTGATGGATTTCGGCTCCGCTTCATGAAGAAGGGTAGTATTCCTCCGGGTCTCATACCGAAATTTCTCCGCGTAGTTCCTATACCCTCGTACGGTGACTTGCCCTATGTGCGGCTCCAGGTTAGCTCCACTGAGTAGATGTTCTGGATCTGCAATTACGATCTGGGTATAGCCCGTCCATACCCAACCACTTGGGGTGTGCTTCCAACCTCTTTCTTACTTACTCCACGTGGTGACATCCATGCAGTACTCCATCTGCCCGTTGAAATACCAGCAGCACCGATATGCCAACGAATAGGAGAGAGTAAGCATTCCGAACGACGGGTCGTCGACGGTGTGGGATTACGCTAGGCAAAATAATAGGACCATACAAGCATACAATATAACACACAAGCACACAACAACCAAACATATCCTTGTCATTATTATTTTCATTATCATACTCTTTTATGCATTTCTCGCGAGTATTCTTTCTTTCTTTCTTTCATTCCTTTACTCCCCTTAATTTCTCATTTTCTTTTCATCCAGTCTTATCAATTTACCCTCTTTAATGCTTTGGGGGGGAAATACCATACATCATCAGGATATTCCCTTCGTTCTCGTCTATCACTCACGTCTACATCTCCTCGGTCATCCACCCAACCTAGTCGGAAGCAAACAGGAGTACAGGACCTTTACCACGCGGGCACGATAGCTGTCTCACACATAAATGGTCCCTGACCAGGAGGCCCAGCCTCAATAATATCAATTCACAATAATCATGGCACACTGCCTCGCAGTGGCAAAACACAATGCCCCGTTCCAGTCCCTCTCACTGTTCTCGATTTGCAATCTAGGAGGCGACAATATGTTTCTAGTGGGCCCGCAGAACTTGCCACGACATTAGACCCAGTCCCCACCACGTTAGTGCGCCACTTGTGGAGTTCGTTCTGCCTAGAAACATACTCTAGACTTCTTGACGTTTCACCGTCATCGTCCTCTCCTAATGCAATCTCGTCCTAAGTATCCGCAGATACTTATCGTTTCTTCCTCTCCACTACTTCGCACTCTCATACCTCACCGGGCATGTCTTTTAAGTCTTTTATCTTTTAGTTAACCTAAGGTCGGCCCATCCTTCGTGCAACCCTTCAATGAGTCCCGACCAGTAACTTGGCACAATCTTTCTCTCATCAATTCTCACATAACACAGAGCTGGGATCACATCACAATCTCAAATCTCAAACCTCATTTCTCAAACTTTTACAACATTCTCCATCTCTCACAACCATCTCATTTCTCAACTTTCTCAGCATCCTCACTCTTTTCCCAAAAGAACAAACTTACTTTCCTCAAACACATTTTCAATAACTAATTAGAAAATCTCAGGTTATAAGCTTTCATAAAATATTCTTTCGAAAACTTTCACGAAAAATCTTTTTCACCTTCGTTCACAAAACATTGGTTTCAGAAACTATTCCCCAAAAATATCATTTCGTAAACTTTTCATAAAAATCTTTTTCTTATTAATCTTTCTTTTCAAAAGTTTTCTCAAAAGTCCCCTTTCTCCATGTTTAAAAATCTCCTTCCAAAGCCTTTCCCAAAAATTTCCTTTCAAAACTTTTCTGAAATCACTTTTATGATATTTCTCAAAACCTCTTTTCAAAAACATTTTCAAAAGAATTTCTTTTCACAAATCCTTTTCTAAAATTTTCCTTTCACCATTCTCCACCAGGTCTCTTTCGAAATCTTTTCAAAGATCTCTTTTCGAAAACCTTTTCAAAAACTGCTTGTCAAAAACCTTTTCAAAAATTTCACTTTGCTGAGCGCTAGTGGAGGAGCAAGCTCAACTCAACACTAGTCCCAGACTAAAACCAAAAACCAAGGAGCCCAGCTCCGCTCAATTCACATCTCTTTCTCATAATCAACATCACCTTCCCAGCTCTGGCCCGTTCTCAACCTTATCATCAATTCATCCCCCAATCTCAACTCTTTCTTTCTGTTCCAACTCATATCTTATTCACACTTATTATTCTTTTCTCATTATGTCTTTACTGTATTACTTTCACAGCTCCTTTCATTTTACTTTCAGGACGTAACAGGCGTCCATCAACGTATTACTCATTTAATTCAACAGTAATAAGTATCATCAAGTATAATAAAATAAAGACGGAAAAGCATACTACCGATCACACACTCATCACACAACAACAATGTGACCTTCGTCACCTTCGTATAAGTGGCCACACAATCAAACAATTGCCACTTATACTACTGACTCTAACCACTTAGTTCCGATCTTTGAGATGATACGGAACGTCCTAACATATCACCTAACTACCACGGTGTCTTAGGAAAGCTTCTCTCTCACCTGGGGTCCAGCAGTTTTGTGCGTACCGTTGCCTCGGATCCTTTGTGCTGCCGGCTGCCCCAACCTCCTCTCTATGTCATTCCTCATATTAAATAAAACATCTTACGTTATTAACTTATTTGGGAAAATCTTTTTCTTAGTTTGATACTTGTCTCTCTTTGGTTGGAAAAACTTTGAGAATAGACTCAAAATCAATTATCACTTAGAAACTTGGCTTTAAATTACACGAAAACATTTTTGAACACAAAAAGGCACATCCAAGTAATTCTGGACGGCAAAATAGTTTTACAAAATTTACTTTAGTAAACTCCGAAAATATTATAAAAGTACTTCTTGGTTTTAAACAAGGCTTTCATTAAAATTAACACTTTAAACAGTCATGAACACCTCATAACATCTAAACAAATCACATCACACACGGCCACAAACAACACTTAGGCATGCAAGCATACATAAACAAAATGTAATCAAATCTCAAATCAACACATCAATATTTATTTTCTTATTCCTAAACAACTTATCTTTTTCTCAAGAATCATCATGTACTGGTAATTCATGCAAGTTAACTTTCTAATCCTATTTAAAGAACCGGATAGGAATCACATGTCCACACACACACACACACAATTTTAAGCAATTCATTCTAGCATGATTTCCTTAAAATATACTTATTCCTTTTAAGTCATTTTATTAAAAATGCATCCTAGTTTAGCTAGCATGAGTAGGCCGAATGTCATCATGGCAGAGCAAGGTCAAACACTCATCATACATGCACATATAACATGGATCAATGCAAAGATGGATTTCCCAAGATTTGTTTCCTTGTTTTCTTTATAAAAACCGTGAGTTGTGCAAGAATTTTAACAAGCGAAAATAATTTTTTTTAACACAATAGAATCTAGAATCATATCAAAGTCTTTATCCTTTTTAGAAGAAACACATGCATGTAAACAAAATGATGATCTAGTATGATATCCTATGCTACCTAGACTTGGCCGAATGGGGACATGCAAGAAGGCAAAGCCTCACAATTTTATTTTCTACATGCAAATGCCTAAATTCATGAATCATCTCATGCAAGACATAAAAGCATCATTTCACTTTTCCAAACATCAACCGAGTCATCATTTTACACACAAAATCTTGATTCAACTTAAAATCATTTTCAAAGTTTGTTAAGCTTAATTTCCTTTGGAAACTGTGACATGCATACAATAAATCAAGACTTTACACTCAATTTAGACATACAAGATTTAAGCTTCATGTTTTCTCAAAATCAACCATGGATCAAGACATGCAAAGAAAATCAAGACTAAAGCATAAACTTAAGCTCAAACCTTCAAACAAACCGTGAAAGATAGGCTAGAAATTAATGCAATTAACATAAAATTACTTAGATCAAATCAAAAACATCTAGACCTAAGTTTTCCAATTATGGCCGAGTCATTTATTTCTTGATTTGGTGATTTATAAGTCCATTCATTCATAGAAATCCAAGATCAAAACAAAAGAAGAACATGCAAAGAAGAATAAGGATTATAAAACCACAAAATCAACATGCATGAGGAAATCAAGGCAATCTATGAATTTAAACACAACTTTAAACAAAACCGTGATGAGAACAATTTTACAAGTTAGAGATCAAAAACTTTTTCACATCAACATTCAAGATCAAAACATAAAAGTAACATGCAAGACATTTAAACCTCAAGAACATTCAAAAATAATTACATGCATCACAAAAAGTAAATAGAGTCCATGATAAATTCCTTTACAACACCAAATGACTAATTCAAAACTCTTTCTACCTTAGTTCCTAACTAAATCCTCAAATCTCTTCTCCTTCTCTTCTTGGATTGCTACGGCCTCCTCTCCTCTTCTAGGGTTAATGGGGTTTCTTCTTGATCTTTGATGAAGAAGGTGGTTGAGGAAGAAATCAAAGAGGTTTGGGTCAAGGCTTTGGGGTTTCCACTCTCCTTCTCTCTTCTCCTCTCACGGGTTCTCTCTTTCTCTCTTATGGGTTTCAAGAGCTTGAGAGTGCTCTTGAAACTAAGTGTGTTGGTGTGTGTTATGAAAGAATGGAAATGAAGAAGGAAGTGAATCCACACGGTTTTACATAGACCAAAGGGTGTGGAGATTTCCCATTTTGTCCTCGGTTTATGGTGTGGAGCTAAGGGCAAATTGGTCTAACTTAATTGTTGCATGGGAGGGGTCATTCGTGGGGGACAAAGTGGAGCAAAAGTCTTCACTAGCTAACATGAGTCACCACTCCTAATCTCTCCCTATTTTCTATTTTAAATTTTTATTTTCTTAATGCTTAAGAAAATGGCTCCTACTTGGTCCTTCTTTTCTTATCATGGCCGAATCACACACATACATGCACATATAATTTTATTTTCATCAACACATAGCACACATTCCTGGATTAATGCACACACTTGACACATATATATCATACACACACGCAAGGCACATATATACATGCATTCATGCGTCATACACATACACCACATACATTCATGCATTATACACACAATCACATTTCTTTCTTCATATCATCCTAAGCATATACACAAGGACACCAAAGCCGTACATACACACACATGCACGTATTATACATATAACATACACATGTCCATGAAATAATTCTTATTCATTACAAGGTGACTTATATAAATATTTTAGGAAAAATATTAAACATATAGATTTCAAACTCAATTTTCTAAACTTTGAGCATTACCTTAGCAAATCATTCATTATCTTGGAAACGTGAATTTAAGGAAAATCATTTAGGAAAACACTCTTTCAAAACACTTTTCTCAAAATAAATTCCTTTAGTGTTTTAAGTTAATATGAGGAATTTGCGGGGTGTTACACATTGTGTTTGCGTTTGAAGAGAAACATGAAAAGAAACATGAAACGAAATTGGTTAGTTGTGGTATTTTTGGGTTTAAGTTTGAAGAAAAACGTGAAAAGAGTTTAGAGGATAAGATCAGTAGTAAATTGATTTGTGTTTAAATCAGTTGTAGGGGAAAAAGCAAAAATATTCTGGATGAAAATGAAAATGACACAATTTTGGACGGGGAAAATGACAAAGAATGGATTGGATTTTTTATTATTATGTTGATTACATTTTTGTTTAACGAATTTATATATATATATATATATAACATAGGAATACATTATTCTCAAGGGTCCTTTTGCGGTACTAATTAATGTCAAATGAGTATGATATTCATTTGTGAAATGGATGGCTATTGATTGTCTTTGCTAATGAATGATGGACATGATATAAAGTTGAGGGAAAATGTTAGTGTAAAAATGCATACATACATGTCATTCTGATGTTCCTCGTTAACCTCTTTCAGGTGGAGAAATTCCACTCGTACCGTCACTTGCGTGTCGAGTCGGGTTAAGTCCATTGGACCAATCGAAGAAGGTGCCGCTCCCTTAGCCGGTCGTTGTCACAAAAAGTCCAACCATTGATACGGACTTGAGGGGAATTCAGACAAACAAGCATTCACACATCTCCAAAAGTATAGGTTTTTACCTAAAAATCCTTAGACATTCACTATTCACTACGACTTGAGTTCCTACTACTTCACAACAACCACTCCTCTCGTTGATTCTCCTTCTAATCCTAGGGTTTTAGTCCATCATTTTCTAACTTAAGGGAAATCCTGTCACCACTTAAACTTCACCCTTGGTCATCTCATTTCCTAATTAGGGTGTAGAGCAATCCTAATCCTCAGGTTTTCCTCAAAATTCCTCTAAGGACCGGTAACATACGCCTCTTTCCATCCTTGTGACTCCCCAACTTTGATTCAACTTATAACTACCTAACGGTGATCGTACGACTTCACTTAACTTAAACTACTCACACCTGAATTATTTGGGTAAATAGGGTACTTTAGCTTCGCAATTCGGACTAGAGAGTCTTAATTAGAATTGATAAGGCTACAATGTGATAGGGGTTCATGAAGAAAAGTTCAAATCTTAACAACGAGAATTAGTTTGTTGAAGCAATTCAACAAACACGGAAATTAAGAGGTAGCAATCTACATCCTCAAAGGTGATAACTATCCCTGTATAAAGGTATGCTAAGGTTAACCAGATCTAAGTCTATCAATCACTGATGAGACATCAGGGGTATAGGGTCCTAATTGCGGGATCCATTCACGGTCTATTCTTATAGAGCCAAAAGGTTTCTTAAACTAATACGGTCAGTGCTAAGCTACAAACTAGTCCATGTCCTAAGAGACAAAAGCTTATTATCCTCCTATTCCTACTCAAACACTAACAAACAGAGTCACACAAACAAAGCATGTAGGCCATGCTTAGGGTCACTAAGGATTACCATAAGCTCTGATACCATTCTGTAACAGCCCGATTTTCATAAGCCAAAAATATTTACTTTTACTTATCAAAGTTACAAAAAATTGAGGCCAGATTTTTTTTTGAAAACATTGTTGACATGTTTGAAAACGTTGTTTAAAAGTTCTTGGTGTTCTCAACACCCTCTTTGAAAACCGAGTTGTTACTAAAAACTTTCCTTCTTATAAAACTTTTATTTCAATAGAAGACTTGGTTCGAAATCATCTTGACAATCTCTCAAAAACTTCACATGGGTTACTTAACATGAAATGTATTCCATCAATCTTTTTTAAAAACTTAGCTTAATTACATAAATGGTTCATGACTTGGTAATCCTTACTTCAAACTTTCACAACAGACTCAAATTTATAATCCTATCCTTAGACTATCCTATTGAACACGATTGGATGCAGTCCCCCCCTTCTTGTGTTCTCTCCTCACTTCCGAGGATGATGCCCTCCTTGTTGCTGTTACCACATTGCTGATGGATTCCGGCTCCGCCTCATGAAGAAGGGTAGTATTCCTCCGGGTCTCATACCGAAATTTCTCCGCGTAGTTCCTATACCCTCGTACGGTGACTTGCCCTATGTGCGGCTCCAGGTTAGCTCCACTGAGTAGATGTTCTGAATCTGCAATTACGATCTGGGTATAGCCGGTCCATACCCAACCACTTGGGGTGTGCTTCCAACCTCTTCCATACTTACTCCACGTGGTGACATCCATGCAGTACTCCATCTGTCCGTTGAAATACCAGCAGCACTGATATGCCAACGAACAGGAGAGAGTAAGCATTCCGAACGACGGGTCGTCGACGGTGTGGGATTACGCTAGGCAAAATAATAGGACCATACAAGCATACAATATAACACACAGGCACACAACAACCAAACATATCCTTGTCATTATCATTATCATTATCATACTCTTTTATGCATTTCTCGCGAGTATTCTTTCTTTCTTTCTTTCTTTCATTCCTTTACTCCCCTTAATTTCTCATTTTCTTTTCATCCAGTCTTATCAATTTACCCTCTTTAACGCTTTGGGGGGAAATACCATACATCATCAGGATATTCCCTTCGTTCTCGTCTATCACTCACGTCTACATCTCCTCGGTCATCCACCCAACCTAGTTGGAAGAAAACAGGAGTACAGGACCTTTACCAAGCGGGCACGACAGCTGTCTCACACATAAATGGTCCCTGACCAGGAGGCCCAGCCTCAATAATATCAATTCACAATAATCATGGCACACTGCCTCGCAGTGGCAAAACACAATGCCCCGTTCCAGTCCCTCTCACTGTTCTCGATTTGCAATCTAGGAGGCGACAGTATGTTTCTAGTGGGCCCGCAGAACTTGCCACGGCATTAGACCCAGTCCCCACCACGTTAGTGCACCACTTGTGGAGTTCGTTCTGCCTAGAAACATACTCTAGACTTCTTGACGTTTCACCGTCATCATCCTCCCCTATTGCAATCTCGTCCTAAGTATCCGCAGATACTTATCGTTTCTTCCTCTCCACTACTTCGCACTCTCATACCTCACCGCGCATGTCTTTTAAGTCTTTTATCTTTTAGTTAACCTAAGGTCGGCCCATCCTTCGTGCAACCCTTCAATGAGTCCCGACCACTAACTTGGCACAATCTTTCTCTCATCAATTCTCACATAACACAGAGCAGGGATCACATCACAATCTCAAATCTCAAACCTCATTTCTCAAACTTTTACAACATTCTCCATCTCTCACAACCATCTCATTTCTCAACTTTCTCAGCATCCTCACTCTTTTCCCAAAAGAACAAACTTACTTTCCTCAAACACATTTTCAATAACTAATTAGAAATTCTCAGGTTATAAGCTTTCATAAAATATTCTTTCGAAAACTTTCACGAAAAATATTTTTCACCTTCGTTCACAAAACATTGGTTTCAGAAATTATTCCCCAAAAATATCATTTCGTAAACTTTTCATAAAAATCTTTTTCTTCTTAATCTTTCTTTTCAAAAGTTTTCTCAAAAGTCCCCTTTCTCCATGTTTAAAAATCTCCTTCCAAAGCCTTTCCCAAAAATTTCCTTTCAAAACTTTTCTGAAAACACTTTTATGATATTTCTCAAAACCTCTTTTCAAAAACATTTTCAAAAGAATTTCTTTTCACAAATCCTTTTCTAAAATTTTCCTTTCTCCATTCTCCACCAGGTCTCTTTCGAAATCTTTTCAAAGATCTCTTTTCGAAAACCTTTTCAAAAACTGCTTGTCAAAAACCTTTTCAAAAATTTCACTTTGCTGAGCGCTAGTGGAGGAGCAAGCTCAACTCAACACTAGTCCCAGACTAAAACCAAAAACCAAGGAGCCCAGCTCCGCTCAATTCACATCTCTTTCTCATAATCAACATCACCTTCCCAGCTCTGGCCCGTTCTCAACCTTATCATCAATTCATCCCCCAATCTCAACTCTTTCTTTCTGTTCCAACTCATATCTTATTCACACTTATTATTCTTTTCTCATTATGTCTTTACTGTATTACTTTCACAGCTCCTATCATTTTACTTTCAGGACGTAACAGGCGTCCATCAACGTATTACTCATTTAATTCAACAGTAATAAGTATCATCAAGTATAATAAAATAAAGACGGAAAAGCATACTACCGATCACACACTCATCACACAACAACAATGTGGCCTTCGTCACCTTCGTATAAGTGGCCACACAATCAAACAATTGCCACTTATACTACTGACTCTAACCACTTAGTTCCGATCTTTGAGATGATACGGAACGTCCTAACATATCACCTAACTACCACAGTGTCTTAGGAAAGCTTCTCTCTCACCTGGGGTCCATCAATTTTGTGCGTACCGTTGCCTCGGATCCTTTGTGCTGCCGGCTGCCCCAACATCCTCTCTATGTCATTCCTCATATTAAATAAAACATCTTACGTTATTAACTTATTTGGGAAAATATTTTTCTTAGTTTGATACTTGTCTCTCTTTTGTTGGAAAAACTTTGAGAATAGACTCAAAATCAATTATCACTTAGAAACTTGGCTTTAAATTACACGAAAACATTTTTGAACACTGTTGATACCTGAATATTTAGGGGCCCAAATTGCAAAGCCCAGTTTGTATAAAGGCCCAAAAATCATGAGACAAAACAAAACAATAAAAGAACACTGAGAAGGGCGTGGAAACATCAAGAGCTGCCCAGAGCATCACGTGCCCAAAGCGACAGTCATCAAGGCGACACATTCTGATGTTGTGCCCAGAGAGAAGAGCAAGACGTACTGATAACAATGAGTATGACATATCCTCCCAAAGCGTCCCAGGTGTCATAGAAACTTGGGGAGAAAGTCATGATAAATGAGAGCGAACAGGGAATGAAGCTTGCGGAAGGTGCACACACGTACAAACAGAGGCAACCCAGCCTCCTAAGACTTCAACGGCTTGTGTAGGAAGCCAAGAGAGAATCTTTGCTTACCTCACTTGGCCACTCCCAAGGCAAAGCCAAGAATGGCATGACTTGCACAGCTCCTCCCTGCAGCCATTGAATGCCAATGCCCAAAATGATAAAGAAGACAAAGCTACTGAGAAGATGCCCGGAGCACATGATGCAAAGTGCTATTACCCAGCGAACAAAAGGTGAGCAACCAGTGACCACTGGTCTAAAGCACCATTATAAATAGGAGGTTCTTCTCCTTCCAAGGGGACAACAGACAGAGAGGGAGAGAAGCAATACACCAGAGCGACAATAACAAAACACAAGGTTCTCTCTTCTGCAACTTAGAGGGGGAACCAGAACAAGGGTGATCAGAACACCCCAAAAACACAACAACCAACAACAATCACAACACAGAGAGAACAAAAGATGGAAAAGAGATAGAAGCTTCCTTTGAAACTTAGGCTTAGTATCATAGAGGAGAGTGTAAAAAGCCAAAGCGCACACTCTTCCCCCTGTAAAAATACCACAATTGTGGAAGCCATTTCCTTGTATCCACCTCTTTGTATCCCATTTCAGTATAATAAAAGCCTAAAGCTTCACTAAGTTTACGAACCCATTATCTTTTTACTAATTATTGTTTATCGCACAAAGCGGTCCGAAACAATTGGCGACTCCGCTGGGGAAGCTAGTGCTTCCAACCTTGAAGGAAATGAGACCCACGTTGTGCACCAGGTGCCTGTGGGAGATGCCTCTCCGAAGGCGCTACCCGCAGTTGCCATTCAAAACCCAGCATCCGGTCTTGCAAGCTGCAGAACGGGAGCAGATTCTAGGAGGCTGAGCTTCAGATCCAACAGATCAAGAAAGTTATGGTCCAGACAGTGAAGGAAATGCTCCTAGAAGCGCCGCTCCAAGGACGGCTATTGAAGGCACTCACTGTGATCAACATTATCCGATTGAAGAAGCGTTTCAGCAAGGAGGTTGTCCTTCAGCCCAAAGGCGACCTTCTTGAAAGGTGGTCTTCTCCCCAAAAGGTGAGCTCCCTGGAAGGCGCTCCTCAGAGAGCGATCTTCCCAGAAGGCATGCTCACAGAAGGCGACCAGAAGGCGGTCACACAACCGAAAGGGCGAAAGTATGCTCTCGCTGACGAAGGCGTACACAAAGTACGCTCTCACTGACGAAGGCATACACAAAGTACGCTCTCACTGACGAAGGCGTACACAAAGTACGTTCTTACTGACGAAGGCGCCACAATACAGAAAGTAGAAACTTAGGAGCAAAGGCGCAACCAGAGTCTACATGGAAAAATGCTTCATAAGCTAAGTACATATAACTCTTAACTCAGTGCACATGCTAGTATGTCTTTTTCATGAATTTAATTATAATAGATGTGAATCATGACCAAATGAAAAATGTATTGTATCCCATCACGTATCAGTTGCTGTATGTATAGTTAAGAAAATATAATTATTATATGCTCATTTTGTGCATCTATGTCCTAATAGGCTTTTCACGTGATATCATGCTCTACGTAGAGATTATCCTGATAACAATGATTTAATTTTACTTTGTCTAGAATAACATTGTTATGATATGGAGATGGTCTGACTCTGAGTTTGCCATGGCTGAGAATTGCATATGTATGATCGCAATCATGAATGTTGTCGCTCTGATATGTGTCAAGTATTTGACTAGAAAAGCAGTAATTAGATAACTCTGTACATTTGGATGTTTGCTGTAGAACTAAAATTAGTATATCATACTAGTCGTTTTTGCCATAATCTTGTTAACCTTTCTTGGCTCAACCATGGCATGATGAAAAGAAACTGTTTCCATCATGCAAAAACAACGTCTAAAGTTATAAATTGTAATGTTGAGAAGGCATGCTCTAGAAAAGCATTACATGAAAAACATGATCTTGGCAATGATACATGATAATGCATTATTAATCTTGTACATGACTTACTAGAAACAATTGAAAAAAAATGGGCTTGAATAACATGAAAATGACCGAAAAATGAAAATTGTTTATGTAGGAACAATAATTGATATCTTCCACACATTCAGGAAGTCCTAAGTATGCCCTTAGGCCATGATTTTCCATGTTTTGCTAAGATACTCAATGTCATGGGAGGACCGCTTCCTCCACTGAGAACAAGAAGCACCTGAGCTATCCAGATAGAAAAGATCAGTGAAAATCAAACAAACAAAATCAAGCAAAGATAAAGAATGAAATCACACCAGAAGGCGAACCCTGAAGTTGGTAGTAAGACGCATGAAATCCAGAACCAGAAGGCGAACACAGAGTCATGGCGGCAGGGCGCATGTCAGCCTTGCAAACAGAAGTAATCATGCATTTAGTATAAACTAATTGACAAGATGAAAGGCGGAACAAGCAAAGGCGAGGAAAGCAAAGTTGAATCAAAAACCTCATGTGAAGCAAAAAAGATGAAATCTAAGGCGCATCAGAAAAGAAACGGTACTAGAAATCCTGGAGAAAATGCAAACAGAAAGTTGCTAATAACAAACCAAAAACTAGAGAGCGAAGGTGAATCAGAAGCTGCGATCAAAAGCTGACAAAGAATTCAAACCGGAAAGACCAAGGCAACTTCAAAGCAAAAGCGTGCAAAAGATCACAAGCCAGAAAGTTAAAAGAAAATCAATGCAGATATCTGAGCGCAACAGCAAGACAAGATGAAAAGTAAAAAGGTCATAACAAAACTCAAAAGGCGTACGACTTCAAGGCGTACAATTGCAAAGGCGTACACCTGCAAGGCGTACAATTGCAAAGGCGTACAATTGCAAGGCGTACAATTGCAAAGGCGTACAATTGCAAGGCGTACAATTGCAAGGCGTACATGAAAAGGCGTACATGCAACATGAGGGCGAATGCAAGCTTCGTAATGACCAATGCGAGTACAAGATCCTGAAAAGTATGTTACTCAAAGGCATACTTAAACACTGAAGCATTGAATCAGATGCAAGGGCAAGGTGCAAGATAAAATCAAGCTAGAAAGCGTACAAGTGACTGACCCAAAACCGTTCCAAACATAACATAACCAAGGCAAGCTCGGTTTACCTGATGATTGAAGAACTACCAACGCAAAATCAGGAATTCATTCCAGTCTGCTTTCACAAACAAGCCAAAGCATCCCGACACAAGTGAAACGAAGAAGTCTATAGTAATAACAAAGCCCTTAAAGCAAGGCACATCTGAGCTCGTCTGTACGTCAAAACAGACCATGCGGAAATGAGCACGAGCACAAAGTCAAGAAGCCAGAACAATATAGAAATCCAAGTGCTTACAAATTGATGATATCAAGAAAAGCATAAAGAAAAGTAGCACCAGCAACAAGAGGTGTTACGAAGCACAAGCAATCAGAGCTAAGCAATCAATCAGAAGCAAGGTACAATGCTAAAGCTTGAAGCGACACTGATGACATGAGGTGTCCCCGGAAAGAGCTCAAATGATACTGATGACATGAGGTATCGCTGTATCAAAAACCCCTCAAACAGGGTCAATAATGTCAGAACGCGAGGTTCAACACTTCAAAAAAAAAAAAAAGAAGAAAAAGAAAAAGAAAAGAAAGAACAGTGTTGGACCGTACCGCGGGCACAAGCGCCTTATCGCGGTACCCGGATAGACCTCCTCAAAAAGAGAAATTTCCGGGACAGACGCGGGCGAAGTACGCCATATCGCGAGACTAGAAAAGGTCCCGGGAAACAAGGGCGCTAGTCTTAAACGCGGGCGGAAAATCTGTAGAAAAAGAGGTTGGCTAACGCAAGATCCAAAGCGATCCGTTAGTTTATGAAGCCCAAAGCGGCAAACTGATAAAGTCCAAAGTGACAACTGAAAAGAAAAGCCCAAAGCGGCAACTGGAAAGAAAAAGCCCAAAGCGGCAAACTGAAAAAGTCCAAAGTGACAACTGAAAAGAAAAGCCCAAAGCGGCATCTGGAAAGAAAAAGCCCAAAAGCGGTAGCTGAGAAGCCCAAAGCGGCAAAATCTGTAGAGCGTGCCCAACGTGCACCCTGAGATAAAATCTTTGGCACCGATGACATGAGGGGCCATTACTGAAAATAACCTGAAAAATCTTTGGCATCGATGACATGAGGGGCCATTACTGAAAATAACCTGAAAAATCTTTGGCACCGATGACATGAGGGGCCATTACTGAAAATAACCTGAAAAATCTTTGGCACCGATGACATGAGGGTCCATTACTGAAAATAACCTGAAAAATCTTTGGCACCGATGACATGAGGGGCCACTGAAGTCTGCAACAAGTTTGAAGCGCCCAAAGCGCGCTCCAAAAAAAAGGGGGGAGAGGGGAGGAAGAAAAGAAAACCTTCCTTGGGCACCCAATGACATAAGGGCCCTTGTTGTAAAAAAAAAGAGAGAGAAAAAAAAAGGGAAAGAAAAGAAGAGAAGAAGAAAAAGAAGAGATGTGCGCTATCAAGAAAAGGCACCAAAACTGAGAGAAGCGTACAAGAACAGAAACAAGCACAAGTGCAGTAACAAAGCTACGTTTACAAGACAAAGTTCAAGCCACAATCGCCAAAGCGACAAAACCAGCAAAAGCGCACAAGAGCCAAAAGTGTAAAATCCAAATGCAAGCCTAGGCGCAAGGCGAGCAAAGAAATAAAAAGACAAAGACAAGACATACATAAACATTGTCAAGATGGGCAAGAAGAAACGAGTCAAGCATAGACTGCTCCTCTGCATCAAGAGAGCCACGAGACTTGGCGAAAAATGCCGCTGCAAAGTAGAGACAGAGCAAAGAAGGAACAGAACTAGTGTCATCCCTGGGGGCGAACTGCCCTTCAACTAGGATCTCAACAACGGCCTCAACTTGGCTTTCCTTGGAAGCAGAAGTACTTGCCCCAGTGTCCATCCCATCAAACACGGCGTCTGTCTCACCGAATATATCATCAATTCTTTGAGCATCGGAGACGCTCTCACCAACAACACCAGCATCAGTAATACCTGAGGGAGCATCGATAGGCACGCCCTTGGAAATAATAGAAACGCCCTTAAAAGTGCCAACAGGGGGCATCAAAGGATCAGTATCCTCACCAACAACAGATTTAGAAGGAACAAAGGGGGCAACGCCCCCACTAACAAAAGGATGACGACGGAAGTCCAAGGAGCCCTCACCACCAGGGGTGGATGGAATTGTTGGAGAACTGACTGGAGTATGGACACCTTCAGAAATCTGAGGCGAAGGCGACGCCGAGGAACGACCACCAGAGCCACCCATACCCAGAAGGAATATGAGAGAGGCAATGAGTGAGAAAACACTTAGAGAAAGCCAAAGAAGGAGAAGTTGTTGCTAAATCAAGCACCAAAGCGCACTCCATCAACTCCACAAGAGCGACAAACCAACATAGAAGAACACAAGTTCTTCATAGTATCAAGAGAAGAACGAAAAAACGAACCAGAGAAGCATTCTTCACCTTGTTTCCTCACAGGAGCGACACAAGAGAGAGCGCATCCCTCTGCCCAGCAGCGACAACCGCTCTACTCCTCCTTGGCATCTCAAAACTAATGAACAGAAGCAACAGGAACAGCAACAGTGAAGTGAACAGAGTCTGTGGCAACTCTCTAGAAGAAAAGGAGAATAAATTGCGAAAGTCCCAGAGCAACCTCCGAAAAGCGTACGTCGCTCCCCAGAATAATAACTCCACCGCGATAAGAGCAACAACAGTAAAGAGTAATTAATCAATAATACATCAGAGAAGAAACCAAAGAGAATGGGAGTCACTATCCATCAGTGGACGAAGGCGCACAACGAAAGCGCACACCGAAGGCGCACAACGAAAGCGCACACCGAAGGCGCACAACGAAGGCGCACAACGAAAGCGCACACCGAAGGCGCACAACGAAAGCGCGCACTGAAGGCGCACAACGAAAGCGCGCACTAAAGGCACCCTCAGTCCAGTACAAAGGGCGACACCTTGCCCAGTAGTAGCAGTATGAAGTATCTCTGTTCAGTCCCAAAGGCGGCGCTCTACCCCATGTCATGCAGTCAGAAGGCGTCCCCTCAGTTCAACCTCAAACGGGAAAAAGAGAAAAGAAAGTGTGCAGGTCCAAGAGCGACATCTGAAAGCGCACGCCCCTGTCTAACTTTGATGCTCCCTTAAGGATGCATCTTTCTGAAATACGTCCTCAATCCATTCTTGCCACCCACCTGTGGTAGTGACCCTTACATGAAAGCACACCTCAGATCAAGGGAACTCAGAACAAAGAAGACAAGAGCGAAGAATGAGTGGAACGGAAAGAAGGAAAAGGAGAAATAGGTGAGAGGGGAAACAAAGTAGGATTTGCACTGAAAAGGAAATCCTTCCCTTCTCACTGCAAAGGGGGCAATTGTTGATACCTGAATATTTAGGGGCCCAAATTGCAAAGCCCAGTTTGTATAAAGGCCCAAAAATCATCAGACAAAACAAAACAATAAAAGAACACTGAGAAGGGCGTGGAAACATCAAGAGCTGCCCAGAGCGTCACGTGCCCAAAGCGACAGTCATCAAGGCGACACATTCTGATGTTGTGCCCAGAGAGAAGAGCAAGACGTACTGATAACAATGAGTATGACATATCCTCCCAAAGCGTCCCAGGTGTCATAGAAACTTGGGGAGAAAGTCATGATAAATGAGAGCGAACAGGGAATGAAGCTTGCGGAAGGCGCACACACGTACAAACAGAGGCAACCCAGCCTCCTAAGACTTCAACGACTTGTGTAGGAAGCCAAGAGAGAATCTTTGCTTACCTCACTTGGCCACTCCCAAGGCAAAGCCAAGAATGGCATGACTTGCACAGCTCCTCCCTGCAGCCATTGAATGCCAATGCCCAAAATGATAAAGAAGACAAAGCTACTGAGAAGATGCCCGGAGCACATGATGCAAAGTGCTATTACCCAGCGAACAAAAGGTGAGCAACCAGTGACCACTGGTCTAAAGCACCATTATAAATAGGAGGTTCTTCTCCTTCCAAGGGGACAACAGACAGAGAGGGAGAGAAGCAATACACCAGAGCGATAATAACAAAACACAAGGTTCTCTCTTCTGCAACTTAGAGGGGGAACCAGAACAAGGGTGATCAGAACACCCCAAAAACACAACAACCAACAACAATCACAACACAGAGAGAACAAAAGATGGAAAAGAGATAGAAGCTTCCTTTGAAACTTAGGCTTAGTATCATAGAGGAGAGTGTAAAAAGCCAAAGCGCACACTCTTCCCCCTGTAAAAATACCACAATTGTGGAAGCCATTTCCTTGTATCCACCTCTTTGTATCCCATTTCAGTATAATAAAAGCCTAAAGCTTCACTAGGTTTACGAACCCATTATCTTTTTACTAATTATTGTTTATCGCACAAAGCGGTCCGAAACAAACACAAAAAGGCACGCCCAAGTAATTCTGGACGGCAAAATAGTTTTACAAAATTTACTTTAGTAAACTCCGAAAATATTATAAAAATACTTCTTGGTTTTAAACAAGGCTTTCATTAAAATTAACACTTTAAACAGTCATGAACACCTCATAACATCTAAACAAATCACATCACACAATGCCACAAACAACACTTAGGCATGGAAGCATACATAAACAAAATGTAATCAAATCTCAAATCAACACATCAATATTTATTTTCTTATTCCTAAACAACTTATCTTTTTCTCAAGAATCATCATGTACTGGTAATTCATGCAAGTTAACTTTCTAATCCTATTTAAACTACTTACCCGAATTCAAGCAAAGAAAATAAATCAAACATCACAATTTAAATCATATGCATCAATTTATTTTGTTTTAGGCCTTCAAATTCCATTTTCTTTTAATCCTAGCCGAATGCACACAACACCCCTAACCACATATTCATTCAAACACATACTTTTCCAAGATTAATTAAATTTATTTATTTATCTCCTTTGTTTCTAAGTAAAGAACCGGATAGGAATCACATGTCCACACACACACACAATTTTAAGCAATTCATTCTAGCATGATTTCCTTAAAATATACTTATTCATTTTAAGTCATTTTATTAAAAATGCATCCTAGTTTAGCTAGCATGAGTAGGCCGAATGTCATCATGGCAGAACAAGGTCAAACACTCATCATACATGCACATATAACATGGATCAATGCAAAGATGGATTTCCCAAGATATGTTTCCTTGTTTTCTTTATAAAAACCGTGAGTTGTGCAAGAATTTTAACAAGCGAAAATAATTTTTTTTAACACAATAGAATTTAGAATCATATCAAAGTCTTTATCCTTTTTAGAAGAAACACATGCATGTAAACAAAATGATGATCTAGTATGATATCCTATGCTACCTAGACTTGGCCGAATGGGGACATGCAAGAAGGCAAAGCCTCACAATTTTATTTTCTACATGCAAATGCCTAAATTCATGAATCATCTCATGCAAGACATAAAAGCATCATTTCACTTTTCCAAACATCAACCGAGTCATCATTTTACACACAAAATCTTGATTCAACTTAAAATCATTTTCAAAGTTTGTTAAGCTTAATTTCCTTTGGAAACCGTGACATGCATACAATAAATCAAGACTTTACACTCAATTTAGACATACAAGATTTAAGCTTCATGTTTTCTCAAAATCAACCATGGATCAAGACATGCAAAGAAAATCAAGACTAAAGCATAAACTTAAGCTCAAACCTTCAAACAAACCGTGAAAGATAGGCTAGAAATTAATGCAATTAACATAAAATTACTTAGATCAAATCAAAAACATCTAGACCTAAGTTTTCCAATTATGGCCGAATCATTTAGTTCTTGATTTGGTGATTTATAAGTCCATTCATTCATAGAAATCCAAGATCAAAACAAAAGAAGAACATGCAAAGAAGAATAAGGATTATAAAACCACAAAATCAACATGCATGAGGAAATCAAGGCAATCTATAAATTTAAACACAACTTTAAAAAAAACCGTGATGAGAACAATTTTACAAGTTAGAGATCAAAAACTTTTTCACATCAACATTCAAGATCAAAACATAAAAGTAACATGCAAGACATTTAAACCTCAAGAACATTCAAAAATAATTACATGCATCACAAAAAGTAAATAGAGTCCATGATAAATTCCTTTACAACACCAAATGACTAATTCAAAACTCTTTCTACCTTAGTTCCTAACTAAATCCTCAAATCTCTTCTCCTTCTCTTCTTGGATTGCTACGGCCTCCTCTCCTCTTCTAGGGTTAATGGGGTTTCTTCTTGATCTTTGATGAAGAAGGTGGTTGAGGAAGAAATCAAAGAGGTTTGGGTCAAGGCTTTGGGGTTTCCACTCTCCTTCTCTCTTCTCCTCTCACGGGTTCTCTCTTTCTCTCTTATGGGTTTCAAGAGCTTGAGAGTGCTCTTGAAACTAAGTGTGTTGGTGTGTGTTATGAAAGAATGGAAATGAAGAAGGAAGTGAATCAACTAGCCACCACTCACTCACACGGTTTTACATAGACCAAAGGGTGTGGAGATTTCCCATTTTGTCCTCGGTTTATGGTGTGGAGCTAAGGGCAAATTGGTCTAACTTAATTGTTGCATGGGAGGGGTCATTCGTGGGGGACAAAGTGGAGCAAAAGTCTTCACTAGCTAACATGAGTCACCACTCCTAATCTCTCCCTATTTTCTATTTTAAATTTTTATTTTCTTAATGCTTAAGAAAATGGCTCCTACTTGGTCCTTCTTTTCTTATCATGGCCGAATCACACACATACATGCACATATAATTTTATTTTCATCAACACATAGCACACATTCCTGGATTAATGCACACACTTGACACATATATATCATACACACATGCAAGGCACATATATACATGCATTCATGCGTCATACACATACACCACATACATTCATGCATTATACACACAATCACATTTCTTTCTTCATATCATCCTAAGCATATACACAAGGACACCAAAGCCGTACATACACACACATGCACGTATTATACATATAACATACACATGTCCATGAAATAATTCTTATTCATTACAAGGTGACTTATATAAATATTTTAGGAAAAATATTAAACATATAGATTTCAAACTCAATTTTCTAAACTTTGAGCATTACCTTAGAAAATCATTCATTATCTTGGAAACGTGAATTTAAGGAAAATCATTTAGGAAAACACTCTTTCAAAACACTTTTCTCAAAATAAATTCCTTTAGTGTTTTAAGTTAATATGAGGAATTTGCGGGGTGTTACACATTGTGTTTGCGTTTGAAGAGAAACATGAAAAGAAACATGAAACGAAATTGGTTAGTTGTGGTATTTTTGGGTTTAAGTTTGAAGAAAAACGTGAAAAGAGTTTAGAGGATAAGATCAGTAGTAAATTGATTTGTGTTTAAATCAGTTGTAGGGGAAAAAGCAAAAATATTCTGGATGAAAATGAAAATGACACAATTTTGGACGGGGAAAACGACAAAGAATGGATTGGATTTTTTATTATTATGTTGATTACATTTTTGTTTAACGAATTTATATATATATATATATATATATATATATATATAACATAGGAATACATTATTCTCAAGGGTCCTTTTGCGGTACTAATTAATGTCAAATGAGTATGATATTCATTTGTGAAATGGATGGCTATTGATTGTCTTGGCTAATGAATGATGGACATGATATAAAGTTGAGGGAAAATGTTAGTGTAAAAATGCATACATACACTAAATTTTTTGACAGGTTTGGTTTATTTTTTTTTGTTTTGGGCTTGTTTGTAACTGTCCGTATTTCTTTTCCTGACAACCCATATTTTTCCTTCTGGATATTATTATAGTATATGTATATATATAGGGGTTTACTAAAATGTTCCCACTTGATTTTATGAAGGATCATGTTAGCAATATGTACCTAATTATTTTTACAAAAAAAATCCTTTTTTATGCATTAAAAGTAACTCCATTTGAAGGATATTGTTGAAATTTTCTTTTATTATTAAGAGAAAAAGCATATATCTCTCCGACAACTATTTCTCCATTCTCTCCATCAATTTCTCTTTCACAATTTCTACTCCATTATTCTTAATTTCCACAATTGAAAGAGGGTTAAATTCCATTATTTTTAATAGGAAAAAGAATTTATTTCAAAAACCCAAGAAACACAAGCAGTACTTCAACAAAGGAACACAAACAGTAAGAGTTTTTACATCAATTATAGTATTTCATCCCCCCGACATAAGTAAAATGCAGTACCACCCCTACATAACTGTATTTCCCTTATGATATTGAAACAAAAACATGGGATAAAAACTAAAAAAAGAACTCCTGCACCTAATTGAAGATTTCATGAGTAGAACATATCTTCAAGACAGCCTGATGAAGTATATACGTCACCAACCTTTAATCTTCAAGCACTCATACATGTAGCCTCCCTTCTATTGATTTTAAATCACCGTATCCTCCAACCAAAAAATCGAGAGACAATAACTCATGTCCCAGTGAGTCTCATCCATGCTCATTTGTTGTGCCATCTCCACATCTACCACCACATTGCATGAATATTGCATTGCTTTCTTCAATAACAATACATATATTAAATTAAAGGAAAAAAAGGGGGTTATCCAAATATTTTTAATTTTTACGGAAAATTTTTATGATAACTAAAACATGAAGAAGAGAGAGCTAGAAGATCAACTCTTTTTTTACGTCCTCTTCGAGTATGTGCTGTGAGAGAAAATGAAGGAGGGAAAGATTGGATGAGGAAAGAGGAAAATATTCTTTTAATTTCAACTAAAATAATTTTACTTAATTATTCCTGTAAAATAAATTAACGGAAAATATTCTTTTAATTTCAACTAAAATAATTTTACATAAGTATTCCTGTAAAAAAAAAATTAACGGAATGAAAAAGATTTTTTCTGTCAAAAATAATTAGGTACACATTGGCAACATGATTCTTCATGAAATCAAGTGGGATTATGTTAGCAAACTCCATATATATATGGGTCAAAATTTTTTTTCCTTGGTTACATGGACATGGATTACTAGTACAAAAATGTTTCAGTTTAACCATTCAAATTAAAAGTAAAGTCAACATGTCACACGTCACCTGTCGAGTTCCAAACCGAAATGTTACCAACACCGCGCTTTGGAACTCTCACTCTATTTTCACAAAACATTGTACAATTAATTAAATATCAATTCGTAAGTTTCTAAAAATGGTTACACATAAAAACGCGGGATATAGTGGTACTAACAATATCAATCTAGTGCACATAAGTGGGTTACAAAAATAAAGTTTACCATATATGACTAGAACTATCTTCGGCCGCTGGTTCCGACTATTCGGTGGGCGACTTCTCAGGTACAATCTTTGACTCCACCTCCGTAGCACCATTCCCAATCCTTTGACTGTATTCACCATTTTATACAAGCAGAAGAACATAGCAAGATAGAGAGAGTAAGCATTCTGTAACACCCTATTTGAATTTTACCCTTAAACCAAAAATTAGGACTTAAAATTTTCTTATTGAAACCGCTATGATAGTAGTTAAAATAATAATTCTTTTCATTAATACCGAATTGTTAGAGTTTTAGCGGAAGACTTAATTCAAACAAAAGGTATGAAAGCAAAACAACTTAGTTACATCGAACCAATTATCCAAAATACAAAATACATAGCATTGTTTTAGCTCGGCCAACTGGCCGAGGCCCATCCTAATTATCGGACTCAATGACTTAGTCTCCATGTGACGGAGAGTGATCCTGCTCGGCCGGGGACTGCGTCTGCTCGGGCTCAGTACCTGAAAAATGGTAAGGAGGTGAGCATTACACAAAACTTAAGTAAGCATTTTCTAATATGACATACCAAACTACCAAGTCAAACACAAGTAATCAACTAGCATGTTAACAGATAATCAAACAGATACATATCACATGCATACAACCTCATTTTGCTCGGTCCATGTTATTGTCCAGCATATTCTTTACCTACCAATTTTACCTCTACTTATCCGATTGAATTACCCTTGTACTCTTTCCTCAATTCCTACACTTAGTTACTCGGCCATTACTTTCCTTTCTCGGTAATCCATTTTCTCTCTCGGTCTCATAACTCATTATTCATCTTTTACATATTTTACAATCTTTTACTCTACTCGGCTGCATACACCCAGTGCATGTCTTACACCATTTAGGGTCGGATTCCAGAGTGTCCATAACTGCGAGTACCCAGTACCCGTCTTACAGCTGCACATACCCAGTATGCGTCTGACGCGATCAATGCACACACCCAGTACGCGTCTTCTATGACCAGGAGCACTACTGCCGATTCTTCTATGGAGTTAAGGAGTGTCCATAACTGCGAGCACCCAGTACCCGTCTTACAGCTGCGCCTCTCGGCGTCTTACGTGATCAATGCACGCACCCAGTACACGTCTTCTATGACCAGGAGCACATCCCACCGATTCCGTGCTGGGAACCTTGTGTGAGTCATAACTGCGAGTACCCAGTACCCGTCTTACAGCTGCACATACCCAGTATGCGTCTGACGCGATCAATGCACGCACCCAGTACGCGTCTTCTATGACCCGATCACACAACCATTTCTCTTTAATTACTCTTTTATCCTTTTAACCATTTCTTTACTCGGCCTCTCTCGGCTCAGTCCTTTAGTTATCCCTTTTCCACTAGTTCCTCTCATTATTTAATTCCTTAAATTATATTTTCCTCCCTCAACATCTACCCACATATCTCATACCAACTCTCGACCTCTTGCGCTCGGTCACAGACAGAATCATGTATACAACATAAACAATGAATATTACAACTCATAAACATTGATACAACATTACAATATGACTAAAAGCACTTAGCAAGTAAACAAATATGTCAACTCATCTCATGACTTCATAACCTTAGTTCATTTATTAGTTTTCCTTACCCTTTTATCTTTTCTCCCTAATATTATCCTATGTCTCTTCCCTAATCTAAACCCACTCTTAGCACCCGTTATGCACACACTAGCAACCCAAACCTAAGCAAAGGTAACACTCACTCCTTACCTCAATCCGTGAGAGATAAGAGTTGAGAGCTTGAGTGTGGTTTCCTTGTTGTTTGACCTTGTGAACTTAGAACCCCTGAACCCTTTTTCCTCCAAGCTGCACACCCTGAACACAGCAACAGAATCGGGGAAATGTCCGTCAAGGCGAAGGAGATAAAGGGGAGTGATCTTCAGTTAGTGAGTATCCAAAGAAGAAGAGAAAGATTTTCGTGCTTGAAGGGAGTATATGTTGAATCGTAGGTTTGGAACTTCAGAGAAAATATAGGAGACGAAAGAGAAAGAAAATGGAAAGTGTTGTTGTGTTGTTTGTGGGTTTTCTTTTATTCTTTTATGGGAATTATTTGTGTGGCTCTCATTGGAGGCTTCTTTGAGAAGCTTGGAGTATGTGGACAGGGTTTATTGGCTTCTAAGGGAAGCCACCAACAGTGACTTGACAAAGACATAAAGTGATGGATTGGACATCTATACGGAAGGCGTGAAAACCAAGGAATTAACAACTCAGCGTGAGCTGTCACGGAGAAACAAGGAGACTTCGGCTTGACACGGAGAAGCAGTAGCAGTCCGAGTCTCTTCTCGGTCAACACAGTGCTGCTCGTGGTGGTCGGCCTAACCGGTTCGGCATACTCACTAGACTTCGCGTTCGTTACTTATTTTGCTCGGCCGTGATTGGTCCGAGGTCCAGCCTTTGCTCATCTGGTCGGTCTACGCTTCCTATTTCGCTCACGGTCGTACACATACTTCTAGGACTTAATCCTATTCTTAAATAAATTTATATTTAAATCTATTATATTAAATATTAAATTTTGGGATGTTACATTCCTCTCCCACTTACAGGAATTTCGCCCTCGAAATTCAGTCGACATTGAACAACTGCGGGTATGACAGCTTCATCTTCTCTTCGAGTCCCCAAGTCACCTCTTCTACATTATTCCGATTCCAAATAACCTTGACCAAGGAGATTTCTTTCCCTCTGAGTTGTCTGACCTGTTTCTCCTCAATTCTGACTGGAAGAACCTCGAAGTTTAGATTGTCTTTCAGTGGTAACTCATCTACTGCTATCACATGCGAGGGGTCATGAATGTACTTCCTAAGTTGTGAAACGTGGAATACATCATGGAGTTTAGTCAGGTGTGGGGGTATGGCAATTCTGTAGGCTACTGGTCCGACCTTCTTCTGTATCTGTTACGGTCCGACGAACCGAGGGGTCAACTTTCTCGATTTGATAGCTCGGCCAATACCCGTTACAGGGGACACCCACAGGAATACATGATCTCCCACATTGAAGTCCAAGGGTTTTCTTCTTTTGTCGGTGTAGCTCTTCTGTTGGTCCTGAGCTGCTTTCATTTTTCCTTGTATCATTCGGATCTTCTCGGTTGTCTCGTGTACAATGTCTGGACCAATCAATAAGTTTTCTCTTATCTAGAACCAGCACAATGGCGTTCGGCATTTCCGACCATACAACGTTTCGAAAGGAGCCATTCCGATGCTCGAGTGAAAGCTGTTGTTGTAAGTGAATTCGACCAAGGGCAAAAGTGCTTCCCAACTTTCCGACTGTTCGAGCACACATGTTCTCAACAAGTCCTCCAGGGTCTGAATGGTGCGCTCGGATTGTCCGTCGGTCTGAGGATGATAAGTTGTGCTAAACTTCAACTTTGTACTCATGGCTTGCTGCAAACTCTTCCAGAATCGGGATAAGAAACGAGGATCACAGTCCGACACAATGCTGCTCGGAACACCGTGAAGTCTAACGATATCCTTTATTTATAGTTGCGTCAACTTCTCTAGGTTGTACTTCATGCTGGTCGGCAGGAAATGGGCACACTTTGTTAGTCGGTCGACCACAACCCAAATGGCTTCATGCCCTGATCTTGTTCTCGGTAGGCCCGACACAAAATCCATCGAGATGCTGTCCCACTTCCATTGTGGAATCTCCAAAGATTTGAGCAATCCTCCCGGTTTCTGGTGTTCGATCTTGGCTTTTTTGACAAGTCAAACACCGAGACACATAATCCGCTACGTCGATCTTCAACTTTGGCCACCAAAACAACCTTTTCAAATCCTGGTACATTTTTGTGGCTCCCGGGTGGAGACTCATCTTTGTTTTATGGGCCTCTTCCATTATATCTCGTCGAACTTCAAAGTCCATGGGGATGCAGACTCGATCCCGAAATCGTATGAGACCGTCGGGTCCTTTAGTGAAGTCGGGGTCATCCTTGTCTCCTGCTCTTTCAAGTAATTTCTGGAGTTCTAAGTCGGTAGCCTGTCTCTCCTTGATAAAACCCACAAAGTCGTTCGTCACTTGCAACATTTCGAGTACGACATTGTTTTCCCTTTTCTGCACTCCGAGGTTGAGATCACTAAACTCCTGCATCAACTGCATCTCTCGGACCATCATGTTAATCAGATGAAGACTCTTTCTGCTCAGCGCGTCGGCCACTACGTTGGCCTTTCCAGGATGATAGTGCAAGTTGAAGTCGTAGTCTTTCAAGAATTCCACCCATCTGCGCTGCCTCATGTTTAATTTCTTCTGGTCGAACAAATAGCCGAGACTCTTGTGGTCACTGAACACTTCGAATTTCGTGCCGTACAGGTAATGCCTCCTAATTTTAAGAGCAAACACCACCGCTGCCAATTCGAGATCATGGGTGGGGTAATTCTGTTCGTGTTGCCGAAGCTGTCTAGAGGCATAAGCCACCACTTTTCCTTGTAGCATCAACACACAGCCGAGACCCTGCTTCGAGGCATCACAGAACATGTCAAACGCTTTGGTCGGCTCTGGCAAAATCAACACTGGCGAACTCGTCAATCTTTTCTTCAGCTCTTGGAAGCTCTGTTCGCACTCCTCGGTCCACTGATAAGGCGTATCCTTTCTGGTCAGCGATGTCAACGGAAGGGCCAGCTTAGAGAACCCTTCAATGAATCTTCTATAGTATCCTGCAAGACCGAGAAAACTCCTGATCTCGGTTACCGAGTTGGGTCTCTCCCACTTGAGCACAGCTTCCACCTTAGAGGGATCAACCGCAACACCGTGCTCGGATATTACATCACCGAGGAAGTGAACCTCTTTGAGCCAAAAACTGCATTTAGAAAGCTTGGCGTAGAGTTCTTTGTCCTTCAAAACCCGTAATACTGTTCTCAAATGCTTCTCGTGTTCACTCGGACTTCTGGAGTAGATGAGGATATCGTCGATGAAAACTATCACAAACGAATCTAAGTAGGGTCGGAAGATCCTATTCATGTAATCCATAAAGATGGCAGGGGCGTTGGTAAGTCAGAAGGGCATAACCACATACTCAAAGTGCCCGTATCTTGTCCTGAAATCTGTCTTCGGGATATCTTCCTCTCGGATACGGATCTGGTGATATCCTGATCGGAGGTCTATCTTTGAAAAAACCGACGCTCCCTTAAGCTGGTCTAACAAGTCGTCAATCCGAGGAAGGGGATATTTATTCTTCATGGTTACTGCGTTGAGCTTCCTATAATCAGTGCACATTCGGAGACTACCATCTTTCTTTTTAACGAACAAGATTGAAGCTCCCCAAGGTGACACGCTCGGTCTGATTAGGTTTTTTGCCAGAAGTTCCTCCAGTTGCTTCTTGAGCTCTTCTAACTCGGGAGGTGCCATTTGGTATGGAGCGATTGAAATTGGGCCAGTTCCTGGAATAAGGTCTATACTGAACTCTACTTCTCTTCTCGGCGGTAAGCCAGGCATTTCGTCCGAGAAGACCTCTGGGAACTCTCCGATTACAAAAATTTGGTCTATAGTTGGTTCCTCTGTCGCCTCTAACATTGCAACAGAAGAGTCACTAAAGATCACGGTCTTCTTACGGCAATCGAGCAGAACATGGTGTTGAGACATCCAGTCCATGCCGAGGATGATATCTAGTCTGGTTAGGGGCAAACAAATTAGGTTGACCTTAAACTCTCGGCCTAATACTTGGATAGGACACTCTAAACACATTTGGGAGGTAATCACAGAAGAATTGGTAGGGGTAAAAATGGATAATTTGTATGGCATTTCTATTGGGGGAAAGTTTTAGCATGTTCATACAATCGAGGGAAATGAAAGAATGTGTGGCTCCACAATCAAATAACACGGCACAGGGAATGCTATTTACTTGACAAGTACCTCGTATCAGTTCATCGGCGTCAGTCACTTCCTCACCATCCATAGTGTAAACTTTGCCTCTCTGCATTGGACGGTTACCTTCAGCCTGCTGAGCCCTGGTCACATTAACTTCTTCCTTCACCATATACTCGGTACACCGAGCTGCAAAATGACCAGGCTTGCCAAAGCGAAAACAGGATCCTCTTGCTCTGCTCGGATTCAAACTCCAGCATTCTCCATTGTGTTGTTTTCCACAGTGTTGACATATTGGGTAGGGGCCAGGGACAACCACCACCTGACCACCGCTCCTTGATGCTGCTGGTACCTTGGAGCTCGGATTTACATAGGGGGAAGATCTCTGGACGACTCCTTTCCCCCTAATAGGACCCACTGCTTTCTGTGTCGACCTGTTTCGCTTTCCGTCGACTTTCCTCTTGAGCCCCTTCTCATAAGTGCTAGCCATGTTCACCAACTGCGAGAGGTTGGCCACATTCTGATACTCGAATGCAAGCTGAATATCATCACGGAGACCAGATTCAAACTTAATCCATTTGATGCGTTCATCAGCATCTCGGTAGCTCCTGGAGTAGCGGATCAAGTCCTCGAACTGAGCGGCATATTCCCCGACACTTAAATTCCTCTGTTCCAGTTTGAGAAAAGCGAGCTCCTTTTCCCTCCTAACATCCTCAGGAAAATACTTGCCAAGAAATCGAGTTCGGAACAAATCCCAAGTAATGGCTTGATTAGCCGCTTCCAGTCCTCCACTCTGTTGCTCCCACCAGTGCTCGGCTTCACCAGCCAGCACGAATTCAGCTAACCTCACCCTGTACTCATAGGGAGGTTGTAGGGATCGGAATATCTTCTCAATGTCTTGGAGCCATCTCTGAGCTCCGTCTGGATTGTAACGCCCTTCGAACCGAGGCGGTTCGTTCTTCCTAAATCGGCTCATCCAGTCGACCTCGACCGGAGCCGGAGGTGGAGGCTGAAGGGCTGCAGCTGTAGCTGCGGCCGCGGCCGCGGTGATGTTCTGAGCAAGATTCTCAGCCTGGTTCTGCTGAGCTTGCGCTTGGTTCTGCTGCAGTTGAACCAGAGTTTCCAACACAACAACAATTCGGTCATTATCAGCTCTTCTCCCAGCCATACTGCTTGGTCATGGAGAGAAAGCCGATTAACGATCGGATGATTAGATAATAGTATATATATACATCTATAAGCTCTATTGACTAGCCTGAACACTTGACTTTACTTATCTGTTACTCTCTTGGTGAGTAACCACTGGAGTCACTTGCAACTCCAATAGGCCGAGGAGAAACTTCTCTGATACCAAAAATGTAACACCCCATTTGAATTTTACCCTTAAACCAAAAATTAGGACTTAAAATTTTCTTATTGAAACCGCTATGATAGTAGTTAAAATAATATTTCTTTTCATTAATACCGAATTGTCAGAGTTTTAGCGGAAGACTTAATTCAAACGAAAGGTATGAAAGCAAAACAACTTAGTTACATTGAACCAATTATCCAAAATACAAAATACATAGCAGTGTTTTAGCTCGGCCAACTGGCCGAGGCCCATCCTAATTATCCGACTCAATGACTTACTCTCCCTGTGAGGGAGAGTGATCCTGCTCGGCCGGGGACTGCGTCTGCTCGGGCTCAGTACCTGAAAAATGATAAGGAGGTGAGCATTACACAGAACTTAAGTAAGCAGTTTCTAATATGACTTACCGAACTACCAAGTCAAACACAAGTAATCAACTAGCCTGTTAACAGATAATCAAACAGATACATATCACATGCATACAACCTCATTTTGCTCAGTCCATGTTATTGTCCAGCATATTCTTTACCTACCAGTTTTACCTCTACTTATCCGATTGAATTACCCTTGTACTCTTTCCTCAATTCCTAGACTTAGTTACTCGGCCATTACTTTCCTTTCTCGGTAATCCATTTTCTCTCTCGGTCTCATAACTCATTATTCATCTTTTACATATTTTACAATCTTTTACTCTTCTCGGCTGCATACACCCAGTGCATATCTTACACCATTTAGGGTCTGATTCCGGAGTGTCCATAAATGCTAGTACCCAGTACCCGTCTTACAGCTGCACATACCCAGTATGCGTCTGACGCGATCAATGCACGCACCCAGTACGCGTCTTCTATGACCAGGAGCACATCCCACCGATTCCGTGCTCGGAACCTTGTGTGAGTCATAACTGCGAGTACCTAGTACCCGTCTTACAGTTGCACATACCTAGTATGCGTCTGACGCGATCAATGCACGCACCCAGTACGCGTCTTCTATGACCCGATCACACAACCATTTCTCTTTAATTACTCTTTTATCCTTTTAACCATTTCTTTACTCGGCCTCTCTTGGCTCAGTCCCTTAGTTATACCATTTCCACTAGTTCCTCTCATTATTTAATTCCTTAAATTATATTTTCCTCCCTCAACATCTACCCACATATCTCATACCAACTCTCAGCCTCTTGCGCTCGGTCACAGACAGAATCATGTATACAACATAAACAATGAATATTACAACTCATAAACATTGATACAACATTTCAATATGACTAAAAGCACTTAGCAAGTAAACAAATATGTCAACTCATCTCATGACTACATAACCTTAGTTCATTTATTAGTTTTCCTTACCCTTTTATCTTTTCTCCCTAATATTATCCTATGTCTCTTCCCTAATCTAACACCCACTCTTAGCACCCGTTATGCACACACTAGAAACTCAAACCTAAGCAAAGGTAACGCTCACTACTCCTTACCTCAATCCGTGAGAGATAAGAGTTGAGAGCTTCAGTGTGGTTTCCTTGTTGTTTGACCTTGGGAGCTTAGAACCCCATTGAACCCTTTTTCCTCCAAGCTGCACACCCTGAACACAGCAACAGAACCGGGGAAATTTCCTTCAAGGAGAAGGAGATAAAGGGGAGTGATCTTCAGTTAGTGAGTATCCGAAGAAGAAGAGAACGATTTTCGTGGTTGAAGGGAGTATATGCTGAATCGTAGGTTTGGAACTTCAGAGAAAATGGAGGAGACGAAAGAGAAAGAAAATGGAAAGTGTTGTTGTGTTGTTTGTGGGTTTTCTTTTATTCTTTTATGGGAATTATTTGTGTGGCTCTCATTGGAGGCTTCTTTGAGAAGCTTGGAGTATGTGGATAGGGTTTATTGGCTTCTAAGGGAAGCCACCAACAGTGACTTGACAAAGACATAAAGTGATGGATTGGACATCTGTACAGAAGGTGTGAAAACCAAGGAATTAACAACTCGGCGTGAGCTGTCACAGAGACACAAGGAGACTTCGACTTGACACGGAGAAGCAGTAGCAGTCCGAGTCTCTTCTCGGTCAACACAGTGCTGCTCGTGGTGGTCGGCCTAACCGGTTCGGCATACTCACTAGACTTCGCGTTCGTTACTTATTTTGCTCTGCCGTGATCGGTCCGAGGTCCAGCCTTTGCTCATCTGGTCGGTCTACGCTTCCTATTTCGCTCACGGCCGTACACATACTTCTAGGACTTAATCCTATTCTTAAATAAATTCATATTTAAATATATTATATTAAATATTAAATTTCGGGATGTTACACATTCGAGACATTGAGATGTCGACTGTGTGGATTTATATCAAGCAATCAAAACAAATAGCATATAACACACAACTTATAATTCATTTTACTTAGAGATTCATCACCACATTTTCTCAGATATATTTTCCAATCTTTCTCATTACAATTTTCACTTCTACTTTAATATCAGTAGCAACATCATCAACCTCCTTCTTTGCACCGACACCTCTTTTCCAGTCACAACACATTATCCCGCCTCTTTTCTTTCCGTGTTAAACTCTCCCTAATAGCTTACTCGTATCTTAATCATTTTACTCTTTCTCTTCTTAAACTATAATTTCCAACTCTGATATTTTGTTTTACTTTTTATTTAAATCTTATTGTAGCACGTCCATCAATGACGGGGAATTTGGGATTTGTCATCGTGGATTTGGTTAGCACACTTACATCTCCTCCAATCCATCCAAACCTATTCGGAAGCAAACGGGACGTACAGGAACCTTAACCCACGCAGGTCGAACAGCCGAGAAATCACAAGATATAAGTCAAGGCCACAACCGTACGGGCCGGCCATCATGACACTTAACATTTTAAATCCAAAATCATTCGACTGCCCGCCTCGTTCAGGTTCCCTCTCATCGTTTCGAATTTGATTAAGGGGGCGGTAGTACTATCCTAGTCTACAGTGTGGAGCCCGCTACGATCCCTTGGGTCTTAAGTCTCGATCATTTATAGACTAGCTCCACCTAGCATAGTACTCTAGGTTTCTTGACGTATCACCGTCATTACCCTCCCCTATCACAATCACACTCCTGAATATCCGCAGATAAGCAGGGTATCTTCCTCTCCACTTCTTCACACTTAACTTGCCGCATTATTCAATATCTTTTAAATTTCTTATTAATATCTTAATCATAATATTATTATCCCTAATATTTTGGTCGAGTCACCCTTGTCCATCCCTTCGGTGATCCTCAACCTCTAAACAATTATTTTCCCATAAAATTTCTCCAATAGTGTTTTATTCTAACGCATCAAGGCTCGGACACACGAGCATACTGCCACGTGGCCAGCACAGATTCATGCTAAAAAGCAAAACATCCTTCATCCCACTGTTTCTCAACACTTTTCCCCTTTTCCCATAATAGTATCCATACAATCCATTCCCATTTAAATAATTACTTAAGTTCTCGTCGTCAAATACATACATATACTCATATCATCATCTTCGTCAAACAGAGCAGCGTAATATATAACAAAAATATTTTAAATTCCAGATAAAGGCTCCACAGGCAGACATGCATAGCAAATATTATCATCATGACATCATAATATCTCATTTACAATTTAAATTCAATCATGACATATGAAGGGTCCAGCCTTTCGTATAAGTGGCCACTCACACTCATACAATTGCCACTATACGACCGACTCTTTCGGATCCCTACGTTCCGACCTTTGAGCTAGTACGGAACATTAAAACGGATTACCTAATTACCACAGCGTCTTAAGGAAAGTTTCTCTCTCACCTGTAAGAACTGACAATTCCTTGAGATCCATTGAGTCAACGCCGTCGCCATCAATATTGTCATTTTCCATGCTTCCTTAAATTAGGAAATCACACAAAGATTACTACCACATAATTAAATTATGCTACACCCATATGTCATGCACTTAAACACTTTAGGATAATCAGATCAAATAATTCACTGTGAACTCATGTACTCTTTAAAACATTTTGAATACTCTAAAACGTTTCAGGGTCCATGAAAACCATCTAAAAATTCATTTTCAAAATATCAAGAGCTGAATGCTTTATGCGCGTAAACCTAAAGTCAATTAAAATCAAATCAAAATAACTTGAGTTTTCACGGTTTCACTTTAAAACTTGTGGGTAAATCGTACGCTCAATTTAAAACAATATGCTGAATGAAAGCATCTATACGTCAAATTTCTTTTGTTACAGGCACCAAATAACAATAAGCACATTGGCAATATCTAAATAAAATAAACAATAGATTTTATTTACAATACTTATGCTTAACGTAACGCTAAAATCATTTTAAATAATTTGAAAACAGCTTTAACTGTAGGGAAATTCGTTCAAACCTTTTCTATACGCATCACTTTAAAATTCTTAAGTTTCCAAACACCAAAAATCATTTTCAACTCTTTGTACCTTAATAAATAAATTTGGACAGCAAAGAAACAAGTCCCGTAAATCATTCTTTCGCAATCCGGAACACCGTAAGGTCACTCTTTAGTTTACATAACACTTTGGCATAAAATACACATTTAAACACTTTGTTTTTCAAATTTTAACACAAATAAATTTAGGACAGCAACTACACAAAGCTAATACTTTTGAATTAAATCAAAACTAAACCAACCCAAAATCACGTAGTTTTCAAGAGCTAATTACGTAACCAAACACTTTTCACATTCGAAAACTCTAAATTAAACTTTACTTTGCTATTCCTTTTACCAAAAATAAATCAAATACTTGAATACAAATTAATTTCAAATGCTAAATCACTTTAAATAAATCTCGAGACAACATTTAGGCATAATACAGAATCATCATTTGAAAACAATCAAAGTCATTTCAAAATACAACAAAACACTTTCTCAAGTTCCATTCAAAATCACGTAACTAAAAATAACCTTTTAGAAAATACACTTCTTGAACAACATATCTATTGCTAACCAAAAACAATCTTTAAACAAAAATCAAATCATAACAGAAAACATGTTACGTTACTTAGAAACTCATGAGTCTTAGGCATAGGGTCATTGCTTTAAACTAATATTTGCAAAAATGCAACTTCGGGACAGAATTAAATTAAAACACGCATTCTTTTATAAAATCAACTCAAACACTTATCATATCAATTAAGCTTTCAAAAATCTTTTCACCTATCATCAACTACATTTTTCGAATATCCAAAAATACTTTGTATCATTCTTGGACAGCATCATGATTATGGAGAGAAATCATACGTTAAGCATCAAAATTAAATTAAAATCTCACATAAGTCTTATTACTCAAAATTCTCAAGTCTCATGTACAAAAACATATTTTTAAACTTTCATTTCTTAAAAGTAAAAATCTGGGACAGCATGTATCTTTTTCACATATTCCTTTTGCAAATCATTTCATGCTTGTCCAAAAATCATTCATTTTATAAAGGATAGTTCAATGATCAAATATAATTGACATTAAAAATATAAACCATTGCTAAACACTTTATAAATGCTAAACCGAGACACTTAAACAAAATTCCATTTACTTCTTTTAAAATTAGCCTATTCGGCCATTTCTTCTTTTCCATGAAAAATTGGGTTTTTCAAATGCTTTAAATTTTACAAATCTTAATCGAATCAACAAAAGAGCGTTAAATCTTAACAACATTTAAATCTCCAAAGAAAACCAAAATCATATATATAATTTCAATTCAACAATCACTTCCTTAACACTTTCATTCGATTACATTCCTAGACAATAAACAAGCATGGCACTTTGAAATTCTTGCACCAATGAAAACAACATTTCGAGATCACGATTAAAACTTGGTTCTAAATTGGAAAAAGGGGCTCACGGCCTCTTAAGGTTTTTTATCCAAAAATTGGTTTTCTTTAACTCTATTTCACATACAAGGTTTTTAAAACAATATACGACATAAAACGACTTGATAAATCATATCCTTTTAAAATGTAAAGTATAACCCGAAACTAAAACCTTTAAATTAACTAGTCCTTCTCAAACATAAGGACCAAAAATAACAAAGAAACATTAGGGAACAAACTAATCAAAGTTAATCAAACAAATAATATAAACATACCAAAACCAAACAATCGAATTTACATCAAAACATAATCACTCTTTATTTTATTTATTTATTTATTTATTTTTTTAAGACTTTGCCACAAACCCAAAATCAAGCTTATCAATAACCATGCTTTCAAACACAATCAAAACAACCATTTCTTTTATTTTAATAAATTCGGCCAAAACAACAAAAATAGAGTAGCCTTGTGAAATCTTTCATTTCCACCAAAAACGACAAAATTCTAGCTTATCAACATCATCAGAACCAAATCAAATTAAAACATCAACGTATATTTAGACAATTCAATTCCTTCACAATTTTAAAATCGCACTAAGTTAAAACAGTACATGTATGTTCTAAAACAATCCCGCAAGTACGAATTTCTAAAATAGATACTCAAATCAACACAACACTTATGGATTATCACTTTTTATCGTTACAGAAATTTGCCTAACTTTTTTTTCTCTCTTCTCTCTCGTGGAAGCCCTAATCCTAGTGCAGCCACCGTTGGCCGTGCATGGCCAAGAAGAGGGGAAGACCCCCTAAAACCCCTTCCTCGTCTAAAAGCAAGGCGTGTTCACCTGATTTTGAATCACCAGATCCTCAGAAACTCGATTTTACACAACTTGATGAGGAGGATTTGGCTGAAATAGATAGCTTAAGCCCTAAGCAAGCGGAAAGGCTTTTGAAAAACCTTGATGTGTTACGTGAGAAGATTAAGGGGAAAACTATAATGGAGGAGCAGCAGGGGAAAGCTATTATGGAGGAGCAGCCTGTGTGTGCTCAGGAAACTAGAAGGGATCAAGAAGATGGCTCTGTGAAGGGAGATAAGCAGTGTAATGTGGAGGAGACAACGAGAATTGAGAAGCCAAAATCAGTATGGGATTCTTTTGACATTAGCAAACTCAGGAATGCTGGAGAGAAGTTGACCATTCATGAACCAGTCCTTAAGGATGGAGTCTCAATTGGTAAGATTGAGAGTAATGATGTGCATGATGAAGTGAAGTACTGGTAAAGCGCCCTGGTATGTTATGTTCTTGGTGCAAACCCCCCTTATTCAGTGATAAGTGGTTATCTTAAGAAAATATGGGGAAGTTATGGAATAGATAAAATATTGATGAATAATGATGGCACTATAATTGTGAGATTCAACTCAGTAGAGGCCAGGAATAACATTCTTGAGATTGGTGTGTACCATTTTGATAGGAAGCCTATGATACTTGCACCCTGGACAGGAAGAACATCTAAGACTCACCTTGATAAGGTTCCTGATTGGATTTAGTTTCCAAACTTGAGTCTCAAATTTTGGGGAGCCACTGCTTTGGGGAAAATAGCCAGTCTTGTTGGACAACCTATAATGGTTGATCAAGTCACAAAAGAAAGGAATCGTATTAATTTTGCTAGAGTACTTGTTGAGGTAGATCCTGCTGTTTTACCAGAGGAGGTGTTCTTTGAGGATGACAAATGTAACATAGTTACACAGAAGGTTGATTATGAATGGAAACCGGTCATTTGTGAAAAGTGCTCTATGTATGGACATGATAGCAAGGCGTGCAGGAAAAATGTTAAAAAACAGTGGGTGGAGAAGAGGAGGCCATCAAAGGATAGGATATTGAGGAGATTGATGATAAACTAAAGGAGAATAGGAACATGGAAGAAGGGTTAATTGAGGACCACAGGGCAGATGGAGGAGGTGCTGTAATGCTTACAACTCAAACAGAATCCTTCATTGAGGCATCATCAACACATCAAGGAGAGTCAAGTGCTGGCAGGTTGGGTGTTGTGAAGGACAAAAACACAAGCAGTGCTGCAATAAGAGGAGGAGTGGAGATTGATAAAGACATTGGTCAGAATAGCCAATGGACAGCAGTTTTGACAAGAAGTAAGGCTCAGGAAAGGTATTAATCTATGAAGGCTGAGGCTGCAAAGCCACCTTCTAATGGATAATATTGCAGCCTGAAATGTTAGAGGGCTGAATTGTCCCTCTAAACAAAAAGAAGTCATGGACTTCTGTAGAATAAATAATGTAGGGTTGATAGGAGTATTGGAGAATAAGTTGAGGAATGATTCCATCAACAAGGTGTTGAATAATATGGTTGCAGGGTGGGGTTTTTATATTAATATTGATGCTAGTCCTATTGGTAGGATTCTTGTTATGTGGAGGGAGGATATGTATGATGTGTTTATCATTGCTAGGTCAAAACAATATGTACTATGTCATGTGTCTTCAAAGACAAATGATATGGTGTTTTTTGTTTCTTTCATATATGCTGCAAATGAGGCTGATGACAGGAAGGAGTTGTGGGAAGTTCTCAAAGGAGTGGGTAATATGATTAATGAGCCATGGCTTGTTATAGGGGACTTTAATACTTTCTTGGAAGTTCATGAGAAGATTGGTGGGATTGTAGTAGATCCTATGCAGCTGCAAGATTTCAGAGATTGTGTGCAAGAGAGTAATTTAGTTGACATGAGGTACAGGGGCAGCTTCTACACCTGGTGTAATAAGCAAGAGGGGGTTCATAGAGTAAGCTGTAAACTTGATAGATGTTTAATGAACCAAATGTGGTGTGATAGGTGGCCAAATGCTGAAGCTCATTTTCTGGTTCCAGGGGTATCTGATCACTCACCAATTCTGATGAAGTGGAATCAGGAAGTAAGGAGTAAAGGGAGCTATTTTAAGTTTTTTAACATGTGGTCACAGAACCAGGAGTTCCTTGAAGTGGTTCAATCTGTTTGGGACACAAATGTGGAAGGTTTCATGATGTATCAGGTGTGTAGAAAACTTCAATTACTCAAATCTCCTCTCAAGGGTTTGAATAAGAGAAGTTTCTCTGACATAGATAAGAAGGAAGTTGCGTTGAGGGAAAAACTTGAGGCTGTACAGACTCAGTTAGCTATAAACCCCTTAGATGTGTTGTTGCTAAAAGAAGAAAAAGAGGTGTTTCTGAAGCTGAGGGATACTCAAAGGGCTGCTTATTCTTTTCTGAAACAGAAGGCCAAGGTGGATTGGATGAAAGGGGGTGATGAGAATTCTAAAATGTTTCACAATGCTATAAAGCAGAGGTTGTATAGGAACAGAATTCTAAGGATTCAAGATGCTGCTGGGAATTTTGTTACAGGGCAGGATCAAATCTCTGATTTGTTTGTCAATTTCTATAAGGAGTTGTTCAGCAAGAAAGTTCAGAAAAAGTGGAATGAGTATGCAATGGAGGAAGGTCCTGTTCTTAATCCCGATCAGCAGTTAGGCTTGCTTAAGCCTTTCAATGCCGAGGAAATAAAGGCTGCTTTCTTCTCAATTAATAGTGATAAAGCACCAGGGCCAGATGGTTTTGGCTCTGGATTTTTTAAGGCTGCATGGCAAATTGTGGGTAATGATTGTGTAATGGCTGTGCAAGAGTTTTTCAACTCTGGTAAGCTGCTGAATTCTATGAATCACACTACTCTTGCTATGATATCAAAGGTTGACTGCCCTAATTATGTTAATGATTATAGGCCTATAGCTTGCTGTAATACTATTTACAAATGCATCATTAAGCTCTTATGCAGTAGGCTTAATCAGGTTCTGCCTAGTGTAATTCAAGGTAATCAAACAGCTTTTGTGCAAGACAAGAGTATTATTCATAATATTCTAATTACACAAGAGCTACTGAGGTTGTATGGTAGGAGGAGGATTTCTCCAAGATGCACTATGAAGATAGATATAAGGAAAGCTTATGATAGATACTATTGATTGGTGTTTTATTGAGGAGATGTTAGAAGCTTTTAAAGTGCCAGAGAAGTTCAGGAGGTGGATTATGGTTTGCATATCTACAGCATCCTACTCAATCTCTGTTAATGGGCAACTCTCTGGTCTGTTTAAAGGGTCAAGGGGTTTGAGGCAGGGGGATCCTATGTCTCCTCTAATCTTTGTCATGGCAATGGAGATTCTCACAAGATGTTTACAAAAGGCAGCCAGAAACAGGAATTTCAGGTATCATCCCTTATGTAAAGAAGCTAAACTAGTCAGCTTGGCCTTTGCATATGATCTTATGATTTTTTGCAAAGGTCATCCAGCTAGTGTAAGGTTAATGTCTGAGGCTTTGAGACATTTCTCAGATTGTTCAGGTCTGCAAGCTAGCCTAGAAAAATCTCAACTCTATATGGAAGGTTTAAATCAATACAAACAAGAGGAGCTGATACAAATTACTGGATATAGGAAAGGTACTTTTCCTTTTCGATATCTAGGCCTACCAATTTCAGCAAAGAAGTGGACAGTGTCAACCTGTCATGTTCTAGTTGATAGAATCACTAAGAGAATTAGAACCTGGAAGACCAGAAACATATCTTACCAAGGAAGATGTTGCTTAATTAATTCAGTGCTGATGAACCTTCATTGCTATTGGGCTTCTATCTTTGTAATTCCTAAAGCAGTCATTAAGGAGGTGGAGAGGAAGTGTAGGGAGTTTTTGTGGGGTGTTAATGAGGGTGGTCACAGTACAACTGCTGTGGCTTGGAATGTGTGTGTAAGAGCAAGAAGGATGGGGGTTTAGGTTTCATAAACATAAGTGTTTGGAATAAGGCTGCAATCGGGAAGCAGGTTTGGCAGATAGCTGACAAAAAGGACTCTCTATGGGTTAAGTGGATTAACACGATCTACTTAAAAGATAGAGATTTTTTAAGCTATCAAACTAATAATCAACACAGCTGGCATTGGAAACAAATAATGGAAACAAATAATAAAGGTAAAGGAGAAGTTGAAACCTGGTTTTGTTAATGGAAGATGGGTGTTTGACCCGAATGGGGAGTATACAATAAGCAGTGGTTACAAGATGCTCAATGGACCTCCAATTGATTTTCCTTTGCACAAACTGATCTTGAACTCAATGTCGATTCCCAAGCACAGATTCATTACCTGGCTAGCTGTTCATAACAAATTGAAAACAAATGATCGATTAGCGAGCTTTATGCAAGTTAATCAAACATGCAGATTGTGTAATAGTGAAAATGAAACGAGAGATCACCTGTTCTTCGAATGTTGTTGGAGTAGAGAGTTGTTGGAACATTTGTGTCTCTGGATTGGGTTGGATTTCTGGCCAACGAAATTCTGCAGATGGACGAGGTGGGTGCTTCGAGCTTTCAAGGATAGAGGAAGACGGAAGGTGATGTGTGGACTGTTCGCTGGAGTGTTGTACAGCGTGTGGATAGAGAGAAATTCAAGGGTGTTTGCAAACAAGTCTAATAATCTGATGCATATTGTTGGTCAGCTGAAGAGGCAATTAGCTTGGAGAATAGAATTTTGTTTTCCAAATTTTAGGACATGGAATAATGTGGCTTTAGTCAATAGGATTTGCATTGATGTTTAACTTTAGTTATTTTTTTAGGCATTTTTTAGACTGGAACCCTTCATAGAAGGTGGCTGGTCTTGAAATGGCCTTTGGTTTTTGTTTTTGAATTTGTTCGTGGTAATAATATTTTATCATTACCAAAAAAAGAAATTTGCCTAACTTACCTTTTGGTTTAGTACCTTAAAATTACATACGTTATTATGTCAAAACACTTTTTAAATCAATTTTCATTAGTCAAAATTGTTTGGACAGCAACAAGGCAAGTTCATAAAAATTACTTTTTGAACATTTTCAAAAATCAAAACTTCGTTACTTTCACTTTACTAAAACATAGTAATTTTACAAAATTATTCCCTTTGCTAATAACTCTTTTAGCTTTACCATAGGTAAGGGTTTAGAACACCTATTTGTTACATCAACCAAAAACATCCTTTTTCCTTCATTTCTCAAATTTGGCCAATCATAAGAATTTCAAAACAAAACAATCATTTTTTTTTCAAACCAATAGAAATTAATATTACCACCCATAAATAAAGACTCTAAAACATACAAACTAGAACTTTGTTATTTAACTAAGGTTTTTCATAAACACTTTGAAAAGCATTATTTTCAACACTACTCTTTTACTTAACATCTAGACAAAGCCAATTAACAAAAATCCTTCAAAACAAAAAAAAAATAAAGCACAAAGCAATTGCAAAGTCAATTTCCTCTTCCATATACAATTTGGGCAAAACTTCCCAAAATAGGAAAAATCACTTTTTATTTTAAAAACTCGTTATTAACTAATACCAATCTCATAAAAATAATGGTTTATACTTGTCCAAACTGAAATACCCACATGCATGAACACCATAAACTTATTTTCACTAAAATATCAACTTTAGGCTTGGGTACTGTGTTCAAATCATACATGCAGCAAAAATCTCACTCCTACTATTTATAATATGAACATGCAACACTCAAAGACTTGTCCTTTGCAAAAATTATGACTTTCTAACAAAAACCCAAATTAAATCATTTTGTACAGCAACAACACTTACATATATAACACATGCAAATAAAAAAATCACTGTAACAGTAACATTTCTTTCCAAATCAGTAAAAAGACAAAGGGAATGAATTGGGTAAGTGAAAATACCTCCTTGGATCAAAAACGATATTAACAATTTGGGGTTCCTCCTCCTTCTCCTCGTGGCTGCCATGGTCCCTTTCTTCTTTTCCAATGGTGGTTTTTGATTTCTTTGCTTTTCAATCAAATGGGTAATGAGAAGGGAGTGAGTTTTTGTTGTGTGAAATAAAAATAGAGAAAGAGAGGGTGCCTTCACTATTTCTATGTTCTACTCATGGAGGAGAAGAAAAATGGGGTTACTGTTATAAGGAAGGAGATGGGGGCGTGTGAGAGAGGGAGTATTTTCTTATCTGTTATGGTGTTTGACTACTCATGGAGAAGAGAGAAAAATGAAAGCCATTGTATGCCAAGGAGAGAGTGTATTGTGAGTCAGAGGGAGGGAGTATGCTGTTGTTGTGTTTCTCTGCCTTGGAGAAGAAAATGAAATCTTAAGGGAGAAGGGGGGTTAAAACATAGGGTGTTACTACCATGCAATCAAAAATTGAATGGTTGCTATGCAACCCATTGTTAAACCAATAAAACCTTACCACCTAAGACATGTATGTCACATCATTACTTAAATTAGTCAAAATTAAGTTTTGCAATTTAGTCCAACATAAAAACTAGATTATTGTAATTTAGTCCTTTTATACTTTTAGACAAATTATAAATTTTAATTTTTTTATATAAAAAAAATTCTTAAACTCAGAACTCATCTTCACTTCTCAAAACCCACCGCCACCACCACCGCCTGCTACCCCGGCGCCATCGACGCCACTCGCCATGGCAAAAAATTAAATTTGACTACTTCAAATGATGACATGGCACAGGTAAAATAAATGACAACTTTCTATTGGTTTAAGAGAAGGTTGCACTCCAACACTCCAATTTTGGATTGCATATTAGAAATCTCCTAAAAGATATCAGAGAAGGGAGGTGTTGAATCTCATGATTTCCCTTTATGATGTTTTGATGATGACACAACACAATTTTATATATATATATTATGTTTGAACAGGTTCAGGTACCTTGATGATGCGAAGATTGTATGCCTGGTTGAAGATCTAGTCTTTTAGGGCTTAGAATTTTATGTAAGGCAAATAGTAATCTAAAAAGCACTCAAGTATAATTTTATGATGATGATATGTTTTGTTCTTGAAAAATCTAGAAGAAGTATTTTTATTTAAAAAACCTCTGCTCCAGGAAAAACTTTTATGAAAATGTTTTGTGAAAACCTTTGATTACAAATTTTTATGAAAATATGATTTTACTGTGGAGTAATCGTTACCCCTTCTGGAATAATCGATTACTTGCTGCAACTTGTAACCAGAGAGTAAGTAATGGATTAATTAGATTCATGTAATAGATTACTTCCTTGAACTGGTCATTTAAGTGATAGTAATCGATTACTTGAAGCTACTAATCGATTAGCTTTCAATGCTGCAACTTTTATGAAAAACCTAAGAGCAAGTAATCGATTAATGTGACCAAAGTAATCGATTACCTTTTCAATTTTTTTGAAAAATGTGCTAAAATCAATCTGATTCCAAGAATGATTTATTTTCATTTCTGGACGATCACGTTTCTGATTTTTGGCTGCTTCTTCTACCTTTTTGAAATCACCAACACCAACACACACCTTCTTCTCTCCTTTCTCTTTTCTTTGAAAAATCCTTTTGAGAAGAAACATATTTGTAACACCCTATTTGAATTTTACCCTTAAACCAAAAATTAGAACTTAAAATTTTGTTATTGAAACAGTTATGATAATGGTCACAATAATAATTCTTTTCATTAATACCGAATCGTCAGAGTTTTAGCGGAAGACTTAATTCAAATAAAAGGTATGAAAGCCGAAATAACTTAGTTACATCGAATTAATTATCCAAAATATAAAATACATAAGCAGTGTTTTAGCTCGGCCAACTGGCCGAGGCCTAACTTAATTCTCCGAATCAATGACTTACTCTCCCTGTGAGGGAGAGTGATCCTGCTCGGCCGGGGACTGCGTCTGCTCGGGCTCAGTACCTGAAAAATGGTAAGGAGGTGAGCATTACACAGAACTTAAGTTAGCAGTTTCTAATATGACATACCGAATTACCAAGCCAAGTGTAACACTCTCATTTGATTTCCGAATTAGTTGGACTTGTAAGGTTTTCCGAAAATTGGGGTGGAAAAATTTTTCTTTTTAAAACACTTGATTGGAAAGTAAAATCAGAGAGTTGAAATCCGGAAAGTTAAAAGAAGTTGAAAAGCAGTCGAGGGGTTTTCGCAATAAATAATGTTTCTATAAATGAAACCTTTTGTCCCTCAATTGCGAGTTCTTTATAAACGGATGAATGCCGGATTTCAAACTTATTGAAAGCAAGCGGAATATTTAGATGCGTGAAGTGAACCTTAGTTGTAGATATAGATTATAAAAGGTCTGATACAAATTAGTTACAAGTCCATTAGAAAAACACTCTGACAATACCGAAAACAACTTTTACAAAAAGTAAGACTCAAAAAAGAAAGGGTATCATCAGAGCTGGTCGTCGGTCCACTGCAGCTATTCCATAGTCCGGGATTACCGGCTTCATCCAACCCCAACCGCCATTAAGGAGCGGACGAATCTCGATGCAAGGCGGGCATTCGGTCATCACCTACAAGGGCAGGGAGAGTAAGCCTAACACAGTCGCATAATCGAATAAGCCTAAGCCCTAGCATACACAGCCAGATACACAGCAGCAGTCACCAATGCATATACATATGAGCAAACGCCAGTTTAGTTATTATCTTCAAGTTAAGTGGCATGATGCATGTACATGTTCTTCGCTATGAGGCCTCTGTCCACCGGGTCCAGATCTGAGGAACGGTGTGTCCCAGACACGTCATGACTTACGGTGCGTCCACCTGCATAGTGCGTCCCAGACGCTTCACGACTTACGGCACGTCTGCCAGCGCAAAGGCATGACTTACGGTGTTTCCACCAGCATAGTGCGTCCTAGACGCGGCACGACTTATAGTGTTTCCACCAGCGTAGGTGTGTTCCCAGAACACGGCATGACTTACGGTGTTTCCACCAGCATAGTGCGTCCCAGACGCGGCATGACTTACAGTGTTTCCACCAGCGTAGGTGTGTTCCCAGAACACGGCATGACTTACGGTGCGTCCACCAGCACAGTGCGTCCCAGACGCGGCACGACTTACAGTACGTCTACCAGCGCAAAGGCATGACTTACGGTGTTTCCACCAGCATAGTGCATCCCAGACGCGACACGACTTACGGTGAACCCTGTGCAGGCTTTCGTAAAATGTCCGGTTCAGTTACAAAACAGTTCACAGGTTCATCCGGCGTAGTAAACAGCACGCCTTACGGTGTTTCCACCTGCGTAGGTGTTCCTCAGATTGGGACTGGTCTGATAACCTAGTTCATGTCATGTATATTATCGATGCAAATCTTGCAGTCCTAGGTTATCATGCACATGTTCAAGTTCTAGTTTCGTTATTAATCCAACTATGTCATTATCCATTGACACCAGTCCAGCATGGGTACATACACAGCTATAGACATTCACCGTATATCCATAAGTAATTAAGCACACAGATGACATAGCAGAGTCGTACTAGTCCTAGGTTGTGTCTATGTCTGAGTGTTTGGTCCAAGTCCCATCACTTACTTGACCTAAGTCACCTTAAGTGACTAAAGCTTGGGATAATCAAGTCTTAACTACTTAAGACTTCGGTTAAGTGAATCCTAATCACTTTAAGACTAGGTTTAACTGACTTCGGTTGACTAATCATGGACTAAGTCCACTAATCTTGGACTAAATCTCACTAATCAGGAGTTTAGTCTCACTAATCGTGGGTTATGTCAAGCTTTATTGACTAATCTTGGATTAAATCCGACCAATCATTGTTTAGGTCTAACTAATCGTGGATTAGATCCAACTAATCGTGGATTAGTTGACTAATCAGGGGATTAGGGTTACTAATCGAGGATTAAGTCCAACTAATCGGGAATTAGTTGACTAATCAGGGATTAAGCTTATTAATCTTGTATTAAGTCCAACTAATCAGGGATTAGTTGACTAATCAGGGTTTAAGGTAGCTAATCAAGGATTAGTCTAATTAATCTTGGATTAGTTGACTAATCAAGGTCACTCAGGGATTAAGTCTAACTAATCTTGGATTAGTTGACTAATCACGGTTGAGGGAACTTAATTAGGTCTAAGTGTTACTTAGTTGTCTAAGATTGGGTCAATTATCACTTAGTTAGCTAAACCATTCTTAGTTATTGGGTTAACTTCCTAATCAAGGTTTAGAACCTAAAACCGAATTGATCCTCCTTCTAATTACCTCATCTAAGTGTCATTTAAGGCCTCATTGGTTCGGTTCCTTTAGTTAAGGCTTAACTTGGTTCGGGTCCTTGCATGCAGCCATAGTTTGAGCAGAGTACCAAAACCAGAGAATTCCACATGAAAAATTGGTTTAAAAATTGGGGAAAATGATTAGGATTTATTCTCTGCAACTTAAACTAGAGGTATAAACGAATTTAAGGGTCATAGGGTTTAGGAGCTTACCACAATCCAAGTTGAAAGTGAGCTCCAGACTTCAGCTTCCAACTTTGGCAGCAAAAACACCCTTACTTTCCAACTTCGATTCTCCTTCCACACAGACACTCAGCTCACAATCTTTGTATCTTTGTAAAGCTCGTGATGTGAGCTTTACAATGGTGTATCACTCTCAAATCCACTCTCAAACACGATCGAGTAATCAACGTTCGAAATCAGGAACCCTAACTCTATGTTTTTAGAGCAAAGCCAACCAAATCCTCCACCCTCATCAACCAAGTGCTTAAATAGACGTTGCTTATGATCATGCAGCTCGCCACGACATCCATCATCGTGTACTAAGGGTGTTTTCGTGTCAAACCAGGAGAATCATCGTGTGTTGACTCATCAACCGCACTCACGAGTTCTCCACTGACTCGAATACTCGAGTATTTCCAGAAATACTCGAGTGTTTTTGTTCAAATTTCAAAAATATTTATTTTAATGCCCTTCCCTCCAAAGTCTTCCTAATATTGCTTTTAGGTCCTCATTCAGGGACTAATATGTAAAAATCTCATTTTCACATATTATTCTCTTGCTAAAATATTTTTTTCTATTTTCGCAAATACCAATACTAACTCATAATCATCCTAATTGATTTATGAAATATAATTATGATTAAGAAAATAATTATAAAATAATCTTCCATAAATCATAATTGTATTACATCGGGAAACAAAATTTGGGGTGTTACAGATTTGATTCTTAAAACTAAAAAGGAAATAATTCAAATTTAAAATCATTTTCGAATTTTATAAAATAAATCAGAATCTTTTATATAAAAACAAATCAGGAAATAATCAAAATGATTCTGACACGTTTTTCAATAAAACTTGAAGTAATCGATTACTTTCTGAAGGTAATCGATTATTCCTTCAAAAATAGAAATTCTTAAATTCATTTTAAAAACAAGTAATCGATTAGACCAACAATGATTAATCGATTACATCGCTCCTGTTCAATATGTGATGCAACTCATTTAATCAATTACACTAAACAATTAATCGATTACTGAGCCTCTGTTATGCATATGATGCAGCATCCTGTAATCGATTACTACAGAGCCTGTAATCGATTACTAAGCCTCTGAAAAATATATGATGCAACAATTATAATCGATTACTTGAGCCAGGTAATCGATTACTCCCATAAGAAAGTAATTGATTAACAAGATTCATTTAATCGATTACAACCTCTCTGATTTTTCTATGATGCAACAAAGTTAATCGATTATCTTGAGCAGGTAATCGATTACTCCTTCTTGCACAGTAGAAATATACAAAGTTTTGTAACATCAAGTATTTTCACAAAGATTTAAGATTTAAAACACCTTTTCATGAAAAACACATTTTCTTCTTCTCTCTTTTAAGATGAAAAACTTATTGGCTTTTGTAAACTCATAAAGAATAGAAAACTTCATTACCTTACAAATGATCTAAGGAAAAGGTTTCTAATCTATGCCTTGCTTGATTCTTCAATCTTGAACATGGATGAAACTTGTGAGCTTGAACTTGAGTTGGTTTGTTATCATCAAAACATCATCTTGAAATATACTTGAAGTCCATAAGAGAGTTTGAAGCATGTCTTCCAACACTAGCTTGACTTCCAACACTCCCCCTTTTTGATGATGACAAACAACGATACTGATATGCTTTTTACTATCTGCATCACAAGTGTTATACAAGCAAAAACACACACACACACACACATATATATATATAACAATAACCTTCCTTAGAACAATGATAATTCAAAATATAACAATTCATAGCATCTCGTAGCATCTCCCCCTGTATTGATGCATAGAATATATATAAATTCAAATTTTCATCTTCAGAGAATCTCTCCCCTTGTATCAAAATATCAGAATATCTCTCCCCCTTTTGTAATCATCAAAAAGAATATGCTATATCCCCCTGAAACACTGAGAAGATGCATCAATATTAACACGAGAGATAAAAAATCACATACTCAAAATAGGTGAGAGGCAAAAGTTAAACCAATTTCTCTACGAATGAAAAAAAAAATTCTTTTGGAAGCGGTTTCGTAAAGATATCAGCCAACTGCCGCGAAGTATCAACATACTCAATAATACAATCACCCTTTTGAATATGATCACGTATAAAATGATGACGAGTCTCAATATGCTTAGTACGAGAATGTTGCACAGGGTTTTTGGTAATACTAATAGCACTGGTATTATCACACTTTATAGGAATGTGATCTAGACTTACACCGAAGTCTAGGAGTTGCTGTTTCAACCATAAGATTTGAGCACAACAGCTACCCGCGGCGACATATTCAGCCTCAGCTGTGGATAGGGCTACACTCGACTGCTTCTTGCTAGCCCATGATACTAAAGAATTGCCAAGAAGATGACAAGTGCCGCTAGTGCTTTTCCTATCTACTTTGCACCCAGCAAAGTCAGAATCAGAATACCCAACAAGGTTACACGAAGAACCTTTGGGGTACCATAAACCCATATCAGTTGTGCCAGACAGATATTTCATTATAGTTTGGCAGCAACCATGTGCGTTTCTTTTGGATTCGCTTGAAAGCGAGCACATAAACAAACACTAAACATTATATCCGGCCTACTTGTCGTTAAATAGAGAAGGGATCCGATTATACCTTGATATTTAGTGATTTCTACGGATTTACCTCCTTCATCTTTGTCCAGATAGCAAGATGTGCTTATTGGTGTTGCTACTGCCTTGGCCTTATCCATGCCAAATCTTTTCAATAGTTCCTTGCAGTACTTCGTTTGGCTAATGAAAATCCCATCCTTTGCTTGTTTTATTTGCAATCCCAGGAAAAAGTTCAGCTCGTCCATCATAGTCATCTCGAACTCTTCCTGCATCATACTCGAAAAATCCTTGCAAAGGGTTTCATTAGTAGCACCAAAAATAATATCATCTACATAAATTTGAACTAAAAGAATGTCCTTTCCTTTCTTTTTAATAAAAAGCGTGTTATCAACCTTCCCTCTTTCAAAATTATTTTCTAATAAAAATTTGCTAAGACGATCATATCACGCTCTAGGAGCTTGTTTGAGTCCGTACAAAGCCTTTTTCAATTTATAAACATAATCCGAGTGTTCATAATTTTCAAAGCCGGGAGGTTGACACACATAAACTTCTTCATTTATAAAACCATTCAGAAAGGCACTCTTTACGTCCATTTGATATAATTTAAAATCTAAAATGCATGCAAAAGCTAAAAGCAGTCAAATGGCTTCCAACCTAGCAACAGGGGCAAATGTTTCCTCATAATCTATCCCCTCTTCTTGGTTGTAACCTTGTGCAACTAACCTAGCTTTGTTTCGAACAATTCAACCAGCCTCATCGAGTTTATTTTTATAAATCCACTTAGTTCCAATAATTGGATGAGACTCAGGCATAGGAACAAGTTCCCAAACCTGATTTCTTTCGAACTGGTTTAATTCCTCTTGCATTGCCAAAAGCCAATGCACATCAAGCGTAGCCTCAGAAATATTCTTTGGCTCCAATTGAGAAACAAATGCAAAGTAGTTACATAGATTGCTAATAGAATTGCGCGTACTTACACCTTTTGTGATGTCACCTATGATTTGATCAATGGGATGGTGCCTCGATGTTCTCCATTCCTTAGGCAAATCAGCGTTGATCTCCATGGATTGTTCTTGATTTTTCTCCTCAACTGATTCAACTGATTTTTCATTGCTTTCGGAATGATCCTTTCCTTTAGCATTTGGCTCCTCATCCTCATCAATGAATAGATCTCCAAGGATACCTGAAATATCACTAACAGATACCTTTCCCAACTTTCTGGGATCGGATTCATCAAATGATACATGAATAGATTCTTCAATAGTATTACGAGATTTATTGTAAATCCTATATGCTTTGCTCGAAACAGAATATCCAAGGAATATGCCCTCATCAGCTCTAGCCTCAAAACTTCCTAGATTTTCTCTACCATTATTATGCACAAAACATTTACATCCAAAAACACGAAAAATGCTTTACCAAAAAAAAAACACGAAAAATGGGAAATATTTGGTTTTCTCCCCTTGTACAACTCATAGGGGGTTTTCTTTAAAATAGGCCGTATTAAAACACGGTTCATAACATAGCAAGCTGTACTCACTGCATCGGCCCAAAAATATGCAGGCAAATTCATGTCATTAAGCATTGTTCTTGAAAGCTCTTTTAATGAACGATTTTTCCTCTCCACAACCCCGTTTTTCTCAGGAGTTCTTGGAGCTAAAAAATAATGCTTAATTCCATGTTTTTCGCAAAATTTTTCAAAAAGATGATTTTCAAATTCTCCACCATGATCAGTTTTAATGGATGCAATGCTCAAATGCAATTAGTTTTGAACAATCTTGGCTAGCTTTTTGAATTCATGAAATGCGTCATTTTTATGAGTAATAAAAAACGTCCATGTATACCTAGAATAGTCATCCACAATAACTAAACAGTAATAGTTGCCACCAAAGCTTTTTGTTTGACAAGGAAAAAAATATCCATATGTAAAAGTTCTAAGGGCTTTTGAGTTGAAATCAGATTTTTAGAAGGAAAAGATGCCCTTGTGAGTTTTGATTTTGAACAAGGATCACATTTTTCAGAGACAGAAAAATTTTGCTTTGGTAAACCAACTACTAAGTTTTTAGAAGAAATTTTATTTAAATGAACCATGTGGATGTGACCTATTCTACGATGCCATAGCCACGATTCATCCTCTTTACTTAATAAACATTTCACATCATTTGAGGGTATTGAGTTAAAATCAATAACATAAACATTGTTTAACCTGCGAGCAATTAGCTTAATAAGACTATCAACTTTACCCTCGATAATACATCTATCAGAATAAAAAATAACCCTATTTCCCTTATCACACAACTGACTAATACTTAGCAGATTGTGTTTTAGGCCCTCAACATGTAAAACATTATTAATGCAAGGGTTAGGAGGTGTACCAATTTTATCGACTCTGAGAATCTTTCCTTGATTGTTATCTCCGAAAGTCACATGACCTTGGTCCTTTGGAACGAGATGCGAAAATTTAGATTCGTCTCCCGTCATATGTTTTGAGCATCCACTGTCTAAGTACCACCACGATTTTCTTTCTTCCGGAGTAACCTACAAGCAAAGAATTCAAGGTTTCTTTTTAGGTACCCATATCTTTTTGGGTCCTTGAGCGTTAGTATAGCCATAGTTTAAATCATGCCACCTTTTAGTTTCATTGTTCGGTTTAACGAACTTCACTTTTCGGTGTATGCATTCATGTGCACCATGGCCCTTTTTACCACAAATATGACAAATAATTAAAGGTTTCTTATGATTGCTAGCAGGGACAAAAATGGTACTTAATTTCTTTTGATGTCTACTGGGTTGATATCCTAAACCCGCTCTATTAAAGAAACATTTGTTTCTCCCTAGCATTAAATTTAAAGTATTTCTACCTTTCGTAAATTTTGCAAGGGTTTCTTTTAAATCTTCTACTTCTTTAACAAGGTCCTTGCAGAAATTACAGGAAGAAGAACTAGCTTTAAATTTAACTTCGTTACTCGAGGTGTTTGAAGAATTTTTCAAAGTCAAATTCAGCTCCTTATTTTGATTTTTCAAAAATTCATTTTCTTTAATAAGATTTTTATTCTTTTCTAAAAGAGAAGCTGAATTTTTCTTTTCTAAAGAGATCAATAAGGATAACCTCATTGACTCCTCATGTAATTCTTCAAAAGCCTCTTGTAATTCATCATAAGAAAAATTAAGTTCAGAAATTACCTCACCTCCGTGAGCCATCAAGCATATGTTGGCAGTCTCCTCTTGTTCGTCTGAATCCTCATCCGAACTTCCTTCGTTGTCTAGCCATGCCAAATACGCTTGCTTCCCTTTCTTTGAATTTGAGGTGCCCTTTTCTGAATTTTCTTTCTTTTTCAGCTGGTAGCAGTCTGCTCTGATGTGACCAGGCTTGCCACACTCATGACATGTAATGGATGACCCTCCACTCTTGTTGTTGTCCCTTCTATTGAAGATTTTCTTCCTCAGAAATTTCCCGAACTTTTTGACTAACAAACCCATGTGTTCATCATTTAACAGTTCTTTGTCCGAGTCACTTTCTATTGCTGGTGCTTCAGCCTTGAATGCCAGACTTTTAACCTTCTTGTTCTCTTCTTTGTGTTGAGCCAATCTTTTCAGTTCACTTTCATGCTCTTGTAACTTCCCGAAGAGAGTTGCCAGCGTCATAGTTGAAAGGTTTCTTGATTCAGCAATCACCGTCACTTTGGGTTGCCATTCTCTTCCCAAACACCTTAGAACTTTGTTGATGAGATCCTCATTGGTGAATTTCTTCCCCAATGTTGTTAGCTGATTTACAATCATCGTGAAGCGTTTTTGGATCTCTTGAATCGATTCTCCATCTTTCATTCTGAATAATTCATATTCACCAGTCAGAGTATTGATTCTCGACCTTTTCACTTAAGTTATACCTTCGTGCGTGACTTTTAGCGTATCCCACATTTGTTGTGCTGTCTCGCATGTTGATATCCTGAAAAACTCATCATAGCTCAAAGCAGATGTTATAATATTTTTCGCTTTCAGGCCGTACTGGACTCTACGTTCCTCCTCCTCCGTCCACTCAGCCATAGGCTTTTCGACGGTTTTATCATTAACCACATAGGTAGGAACATAGGGACCATTTACGACGGCATCCCAAACTTTTAATCCGACTCCTTGAATAAAAATTTTCATACGGGCTTTCCAATACGCGTACCCTACCCCATCAAACATGGGAGGACGGTTAATAGAACTCCCTTCACCACCAAACAGAGAGTTTGAAGCCATACTCTTGAGACGGTTAAGTCCTAACACAAGAGACTAGCTCTAATGCCAATTGTTGGTTTGGGCCTCAAAATCTCGAGAGGGGGGTGAATCGAGTTTTATTAATGTATTGTGAAATCCCTTACAAATTAAAAAATTGTTTTGAGATGGAGAGATTAAGCGTTTGAAACGGATTGCGAAAATGATAGATAAAATAAATTGAGTAGCGCGGAAACGTAAACAATTGAAATAAGCGGAAAAATAAAGAGATAGGGATAGAAAAGCTTGCACCGGTGAATTTTATACTGGTTCAGCCTTCCCGTCGAAAGGCCTAGTCCAGTCCCCAAGCGACCCGCTTGAGAGTTCTATAACCAGCAATAGAGCCGCACCCTATTACAACCAAGAGCACCCCACACACTACTAGGAACCTCCGTTCGCTAGGGGCCTCAAATCACATAGTAGGGTTCCTCGCCCTACGACGAATCAAACGTCCACTAAGGGATTCTCTCCTTAACCACTAAGGTTTCAATAACAGAGAATATGAGAGTGATTACAATAGCAATGTGTGTTCTCAACAACACGGATACAACAATATGCTCTTATGATAATGAAGGGCTTTTTCTCTAAGAGTTACACAGCCAATAAGGTTTTTGTTCTTTTAAAAGTATGAACGTGAAAACTAGAAGATTAGAGAAGAGGAAGAAGAGAGAACGGGTTATCAGAAAAGATGAATAGCGTGAATGAAAAAAATTGTTATCTGAATGTTGTAGTGAATATTGTAACACTCGTCAAAAACCTCGTATTGTTTTAAGCACTAAAGAGATTTATTTTTGAGGAAGTGTTTTTGAAAGAATATTTCATTGAATGGATTTCTTATTTCATGGTAATGAGTTATTTTAAAAGGAATGGTTTTCATGAAATGATGTTATGAGTTTTAGAAATTGAGTTTTAGAATGGTTATGTATTTGATATTTTTATGCCTTGAAGAAATTGTGATTTTTATATATGAATTATTTGATAAGAAAAAAATTTATTTTCTATATGTGTGCATGTATATGTGTGTACAGTTTTGCATGTATATGCATGCTAGGACTTTTATTTTTTTTAGGCAAGAGCTTATAGGTTAAATTAGAACCGTGTAGGAGTTTGATTAGTAGAAAAGTGTGATTAAGGAAATAGCCAACCAATAAGAGTGAAGATAGGTGCCTTAAATTACTCTTCTTTGTCTAGGTGACATGACCAAAGCCATGCAACATTTTGAAGAGCCGAAATTGCCCCTCACACACACACATGACCGAATTCTTCCAAGGGTAAAAGAGGGAGCACACGTTTGTCTATAAAAGCCTTGGCCCTTAGTTCATTTTATTTCATTTCCATTTCATTTCTTCATTTCTTTCATTTCCTAAACACAACTCTAAGAGCAACCAAAACTCTTAATGAGAGGGAGAAAGAGAGAGGGAGGCCGTGAGCTAGAGGAAGAAAGAAGGAAGGAGTTCAAGTCCAAAACCTAGGATTTTCCTTGAAGATCAAAGTGAGAAGGTTGAAGATCATCTCTTTCTTGGTGTGTTTCGAAAATCTTAGGAGTATTAGAGTTAGTTTTTATTTCTAAGCTTTGTAATCTTCATCTCTTCTTGCATGTCTATTTTTATGGTTGATTAATGGTTGCATGTATTGTTAAAGCTTTGATCTTGAACTTTTAAGTTTTTACTAGATCATGGACTATGTGGTTCGGCCATGACTAGGAGACTAGGTCATGATGCTTTTTAATTTAATCTAAGTCATTGCATGTTAATTTTATGCTTAAAAAAGTTGATTTGTGTTGTTAAAATGTCTTGATCTTGACTTGATTATGAGAAAGCTTTGATTTTGTCTTGATCTTTGAAAAAGTCTTGATCTTGAAGCCATGCATGTTGTTTTTGAACAAAATCTTTGACCTTGGAGTCATGCATGTTATTTTTGAGCAAAAAGCTTTAACTTTTTTGAGTGCTTGTCACGGTTTTGGTAAAGAAACCAAAGAAATGAGCTTTTGAAAAATGATTCTTAAGTTGATCTATGTTTAATGTTCATGCATGTTAAAGATTTGAAATTTAATCTTGATTTTTTGATGATGAGTATTCGGCCCAAGCTTAGAACTAGAAGATCATGTTTTGTTTTCATGAAAAAGAGCACATGCATGTTAATTTCTTCTTGATTCAAGGATTTTTTTAAAGTTCATGCAAGAAAAATTAAAATGAAAATTTGGTTTGAAGTAGTAATGATGTCACGGTTTTGTGCTTGAAAAAGGAAGTGGTATTTTTAAAACCTTGTGTAAGAAAGTGCATGATTTGGTTTGAGAATTTTGATGTTTGCATGTTGAAAAAGTGAACCAAAACCTTGTTCTTGACATGATGGGATTCGGCCTATGCATGTTTATTAGGCTAGGTTCTTTTTTTTATGAAGTGACTTGAAGTCATGAGTATGTCTTGTGAATTAATGCTAAATTAACTTGTTTGAAATTGTGTTATAATTATTTCTTTTCCATTCGGTTTTGGTGTTGAAATTGGACAAGTGAGTTTGGTTACTTCAATGAGTATTTTTAATGGTTTTGATTTTATTTCTTTGCTGTCCAAGATTTATTCTTAAGGTATTTCCCTTTTAAAAGTGTTTTTGATTAATGAAAAGTGTGAATTTCAAGTACCATTTGAAGTAACAAAAAGCTAGATCGAAAATTATCAATTTTTCGGTGTTTGATGAAATAAAAGGTGGCTGGACCGATTTCATACAGCCATATAAATTGATTATTTAATTTATATTAATATGAGTTTTTCAAATGATTTTGAGAGATTTCAAGTGCAAGGAAGAATTAGAATTATTTTGACAAACGATTGTGTTTTAAAGAAAGTGATGAAGAGAAAACAAGAGATTTTTTCTATTTCAAGTGAAGAAGAACAAAGTGATGAATTTTAATCGAAATAGATTTTTAACGTAAACGTATTTTATTTAAATACGAGGTATTCTTTAGACGGTGGAACAGAATCGCAAGGAGAAGTTAGGGATTTCTGAGGACAAAGCATTTCACCTGCTGGGTTAAGAGGTGAGTGAGAGTGTTGTGATCCCGCAACGTGGTGGCTTGGAATCCGAGTATATGGACTGTGAATGTATTGAGATTTACGTGATATATTAAGTGCTAAAATGTTTATCTGTTTTGTTAAATGTGATGCATGATTGATTCTGTTATGTATTGGATCTCACTGTGTTTATACTGTTGAGTATATTTGATTCTGTCTGGAAAATCTGAATGTTGTTATATGAGATAATGAGAATCATGAGAAAGTGTAAGACTTGAGATTAAGTGGAAAGCTAAAGAAAGATGATAAGTGATGAGATCCGAGAATGTTTCCGGAAGCAATAATGCGAAGATTGTGCTCATGATATGGAGATCATGTTCGTGAAGCTGAGATTATGCTTGAGGATTCAAGATTGAGGACGATTACCAAGTGGCTAGTGAAAGAGAAAGAGATATGTGATGTTTCGGGGAACGGATATAACCCTTAGTGGTCGGGACTTGTCGAAGGGATGAATCAAGGGCGAGCCGACCTTAGGTTAATTAAAAGAATATAAAAGACTTTAAAAGACTTTAACATACGCGGTGAGTATTGAGTGCGAAGTAGTGGAGAGGAAGATACCATGAGTATCAGGGATACTCAGGTGGAGATTGCATGAGGGGAGGGCAAGGACGGTGAACGTCAAGAAGCCTGGAGTATATTTCTAGGCAGAACGAATCCCACATGTGGCACACGAACGTGGTAAGGACTGGGTCCTAAGCCGTGGTAAGTTATGCATCGCGAGCTAGAAATAGTACTGTCACCCCCTTGATTGCAAATCTAGAATAGTGAGAGGGACTGGAACGGGGCATCTGTGATTTGCCACTGTACCCGAGTTTTCTACAGTGAGCCTTGATTATTTGATATAATATGATTTGATTTGAGACTGTACCCGATTTTCTACAGTTCTCCTGGCTTGGAGCCAAGTGATTGTTGAGACAACTGTCGTGCCCGCGTGGTAAAGGTCATGTACTCCTATTAGCTTCCGACTAGGTTGGGTGGATGACCGAGGAGATGTAGACGTGTGTGCTGTTTTCCTCAGTGATGGTTTTTCCCCACCTCATTGAGTGAACCGATTATGATAAGACTTAAGAATGATAAAAAAAATTCCAAGAATAAAAGCATAGGTGAATTTCGTAAAGATTGAGAAAGATTTGTGATACTAAGTGCAATGAGTTATTTGGCAATGAGTGATGATATTGACATGTTTGGAATATTATGATATGCTTTGTTATATGTGATTCATACATGCCATGTGTATAACATGTTATATGTGATGATAATGATGTGATTACATTGTGATAAATGTTTATGTTATGTTGTTCTGGTTATATTATTATGTTCTATTATTCGTTTGTTTTATTTTGAGTCTACCCTGAGACCGCATGGTGTAACACCCCGTAAATTCCTCGTATTAACTTAAAACACTAAAGAAATTATTTTTGAGAAAGGTGTTTTGAAAAAGAGTATTCTCTTAAATAATTTTATTAATTCATGTTTTCAAAGTAATAAGTAACTTTAGAAGAAATGATTTTCATGAAATAATATTATAAGTTTTTAAGTTGAGTTATTGAGAAATGATTATTTCAAAGCAATGCGAATTTTTAATAAGGAATTATTTGATAAAAAGATAACTTATTTTCTATAAATGTGTGTTTGATATTTTTGGATATTAAAATTTTTATGCTGGAATGTATGCTTAAGATTATGTGGAAATTTAATTAGTAAATGGAGATGATGAAGCATGCATGAATGTAGGTGTTTATGTGACATGTGCATGCATATACGTGTAAGTGTATGGGTGTGTGTGCATGAATATATATGTGTGTGTGTGTCGTGTGTGTAATATAATATGCATGGTTAAATATATATATATATATATATATATATATATATATATATATGCATCATTCCATGATCCTATGCTATGTGCTTGCTATGATTAAATGAAAGTATGTGTATGATGTATGGGTGTCGTATGCTTGGAAGGGAGACATGATGTTCTAAAATGCTATATGCATGATTGGGTATGAGTGTGTGATTCCATGATATGTGTCCATGTTGATAGTATGAAATGAAATTATATGAGTATATGTGCATGTGTGTATGTGTGGCCGTGTAAGAGAAGAGGAACCAAACTAGATAGATTTTCTTAAGCATTAAGAAATAGAAAATTCAAATGGGAAACAAGTGGAAACCTAGGGTGATGACTCATGAAGCCTAAGAGAGACTTTCTCTTCACTTTGTCCCCCTTGACAAATCCCTCCCATGCAACTAATTAAGTGGACCGAATTATCCTTGAACCATAGCCTAAACCGAGGACAAAAGAGGAAACTTCCACCTCTTGACTTTGCCTACATAAAACCGTGTGTGTGTATGAGTATTGGCTTTAGTCCATTTCTCATTTCCTTCATTCATTTCACACACCAACACAAACACTTTGGTCCAAGAGCAACACAAAACTCTTGAGACCCTTAGAGAAAGAGAAAGTGACCGAGAAGGGAGGAGAGGAAAAGAAGAGTGGAAACCCAAACCTCCCAACCCAAACACCTTGATTTCTTCCTTCAATCACTTTCTTCTTCAAAGAGTGAGGAGGAAACCAACCATTGACCCTAAGAGAGAGGAGGCCGAAGCAACTCTAGGAGAAGGAAAGGAGATCAACCCTAAACCTAGGAATTCTTTGAAGATCCAAGTGCTTAGAAGACCTTTTATTCTTGTATAAACCGAAGACCTAGAAGTATTAGGATTAGTTTTGTTTGTACTCTTGTAATTTTCCTTTTCTTCTTTTACATGTCTATTTTATGGTGTGATCTAAGATGCATGTGATGTTTTACCTTGATCTTGATTTTTGAGAACTAAATAAATTTGTAATAACTAATTGATGGACTCTCTATAATTCGGTTAGTGCTTTTCTTGATAGATCTTGATGTGGCATGGTGGATCCTTATGCTTCTTTTTTTTCAAATTAGATCTCTTAGATCCAGAGTTTTGTTCATGACCTTTGTGAGTTTAAAGTAGATCTCTTTGCATGTTTGATCTTTATGTTTGAAACCGTGAAGTATGAAAGGTTCAAGTGTTTATTTGGTGAATAAATGTTCGATATAAACTTGTTTTTGAGGTTTTGGTCTTGCATGTTAGTTGATGATGATTTTTATGATCTTGAACCTTTGCATGTCTTAATTTGTGTCTTGATCTTTGGTTTTTAACGTGATCTTTGGTTTTGGGCTTTGATCTTGATTTTGTCCTTGATTCATGTTTTGATCTCTCATTTTTGTTTTGATTATGAGCTTTGCATGTAAATTTTAAAACAAAAGCTTTGATGTTTTCTTTAAGTATGTCTCGGTTTTGGTTCTTTTTCTCACTCAAGACGATTTTGTATTTTACTTGTGTTCTTATGTTCAATTCCAAGATTTGATCTATATGATGTAAATACATGCATGTTGGTATTGAGATTTAAAAATTTATTTTATGTTTCTTTGAAAAATGAATTGAAAGTGTTTGTGTAATCTATGATTCTTGCATGTTAAAAATTTAAATGAAAAGAGTATATGTCCTTTGTTGCATGCCTCGGTTTTTTAGAAGAAATTAGGGAAAATAAGCTTCAAAAATAATTTTCCTTGTATGATCATGATTCAATTCAAGTGTTGAGTTTGTGCATGTTGTGTTCGGGCTTGATCCATGTTTTTATTTTGTGAAAACTTGATGAATGCTTCATGTTCTTGCACGTCCTTGATTTGATAAGAAAATAAATTAAAATTTGATTATTTTCCCAAGTTGTAGCTCACGGGTTTTTGTTAAAAAGGAAGAAAATAATAGCATGAATTTGTGTGTGTTTGATGATGCATGAATTTTGCTTGGATTGATGTATGGTTTCGGTTTGTGTAGGATGATTAGGTTTAAGAAAGAGTAAATGATTTTGAAAATAGAATTTAAGTGTCTGAATCTAACTAAGTTGATTTATGAACTTTGAATTGTTTCCTTGATGTTATTCGGTCAAATCGAATAAATAAATTTAGGGAGTTTAATGGCATGAAATAAAATGCACATGATGATTTTTTTTTAAAGGAATGAAGTTGTTTAAAATAAATAAAATAATTGAGCTCGATTTAAATCTTTGGTTCGATGTGGTTTGTGAATTTGTGTATACCCAAGTGTTTGTACTATGAACTATTTGTGAAGTTGTATACCTGCCTTGATGTTGATTTAATGGGTTGTCTGCTTGGTAAAGTGTTGTTTGTCTATGTGTTGGTTGAGGTTTGAGAAATAAGTGAGTGTATAATTGATTATGAAATCAAGTGACTTTAGGGAATAATCCCTTGCTGTCCAAAATTATTTAAAATTGTTTTCTAACTATGAAAATGTGTTCGAATGATTTACAATAGAATTTTCAAGTGACATTTGATTTAAGAAAAACCCGGATTGGAAACGGGGCATTTTTCGGTGATTTGAACATGTTTTTGGTGTTGTCCAAGACGGACCAGCGATCAAAACAAATGATGTAAACCCTTTTATGTAATGTTTTCAAATGGTTTTAAAACAATTAAAGTGCTAGTAAATATGAGAATTGTTTTGATAAAACAATAGTATTTTAAGACTTTTGATTAAAGACGGAAAGAGTCACGAATTAAGAAAAGATTTTCTTAATACACGTTAATAACGTAAGGGTGTTTTACTTAGTACGAGGAATGATAAGTGTTTAGATTATGGAAAAGATTTTCCCTAACACAAGTCAATAACATAAGCATATTTTATTTAGTACGAGGAATAATCTTAAAGACGAGGAATTGGGGCAGCCGGCAGCACAAAGGATCCAAGGTGACGGTATGCATTTAATAGCTGGACCTCAGGTGAGAGAGAAGCTTTCCTAAGACACCGTGGTAGTTAGGTGATATATTAGGACGTTCCGCATCATCTCAAAGATCGGAACTTAGTGGTTTTGAGTCAGTAGTATAGTGGCAATTGTTTGCTTTGTGTGGCCACTTATACGAAGGTGACAAAGACCACAATGTTATTGTGTGATGTTGTGTGTTGATAACCTGCTTGATTTATTTATTTACTTATCTATTGAATTATGTCTGATGATGCTATCGCTGATGATTATGATGAGTAAATGGCTGATGGACGTCTGTTACGTCCTGAATAAGAAAATGAAAATGAAACGAAAGAGTTGAGAGAGTAATGAAATAGAAAGTAATAGCATAAGAAGAAACAGTAATGAGAAAGGATAAGAGATTGAGTGGAACAGAATGAGAAAAGAGTAGAGATTGGGGAATGAAATTGAGGGTGATATTGAGATCGAGCCAGAGCTGGGAAAAGTATTGTTGTGGAATGAGTGGAGCTGGGCTCCTTTGTTTTGGTTTTAGTTTGGGACTAGTGTTGAGTTGAGCTTGCTCCTCCATTAGCGCTCAGCAAAGTGGTGACTTTTGAAAAGGTATTTGAAAAGCGGTTTTTTAAAAGATTTTTGAAAAGAGATCTTCGAAAAGATTTTGGAAAGAGATTTTTGAAAAGGTTTTCGAATAGCAGTTTTTGAGAAGATTTTTTTGAAAGGGAACTTTTTGAAAAGATTTGTGAAAATCAATTTTTGGGAAAGAACTATGAAAAGAAAGTTTTGAGAAAAGTTTGTGAAAGGAAACTTTTGGAAAGAGGTTTGAAAAGAGGGATTTTTGGAAGAGGCTTGTCAAAAGAGGTTTGCGAAAGTTTATGAAAAAGGGTTTTGAGAAAGTTGTGAAAGGATTGTTTTGAAAAGAGATGTTGGAATGAGATGATGGTGAGAAATGGAGTATGATGAGAAAATTTGAGAATTGAGATTGGAAATGGTGATGTGATCCCACCTCTGTGCTATGTGAGAAATGATGAGAGCAAGTTTGTGCAAAGTTAGTGGTCGGGACTCGTTGAAGGGTTGCACGAAGGATGGGCCGACCTTAGGATAATTAAAAAGATTAAAAGACTTTAAAAGACATGCGCGGTGAGGTATGAGAGTGCGAAGTAGTGGAGAGGAAGAAATGATAAGTATTTGTAGGTACTTAGGACGAGATTGCATTAGGGGAGGACGATGACGGTGAAACGTCAAGAAGTCTAGAGTATGTTTCTAGGCAGAACGAACTCCACATGTGGCGCACTAACGTGGTGGGGACTGGGTCTAATGTCGTGGAAAGTTCTGCGGGCCCACTAGAAACATACTGTCGCCCCCTAGATTGCAAATCGAGAACAGTGAGAGGGACTGGAATGGGGCATTGTGTTTGCCACTGCGTGGACAGTGAGCCTTGATATTATTGATATGATTTGAGGACGAGGTCCTCCTGGTCTGGGACCATTATGTGTTGTGACAGCTGTCGTGCCCGCGTGGTAAAGGTCCTGTACTCCTGTTTGCTTCCGACTAGGTTGGGTGGATGACCGAGGAGATGTAGACGTGAGTGATAGACGAGAACGAAGTGAATATCCTGATGTTGTATGGTATTTCCCCCAAAGCGTTAAAGAGGGTAAATTGATAAGACTGGATGAAAAGAAAATGATAAATTAAGGGGAGTAAAGGAATGAAATAAAGAAAGAAGGAATACTCATGAGAAATGCATAAAAGAGGATAATAATGATAATGATATGTTTGATTGCTGTGTGCCTGTGTGTTATATAGTATGCCTGTATGGTCCTATTATTTTGCCTAGTGTAATCCCATACCGTCGACGATCCGTCATTCGGGATGCTTACTCTCTCCTGTTCGTTGGCATATCGGTGCTGCTGGTATCTCAACGGGCAGACGGAGTATCGGATGGAAGTCACCGTACGAGGTTATAGGAACTACAAAGAAAAGATTCGGCATGAGGATGGAGGGAACTCCACCACTCTCAATGGAGCAGAGTCGGAATTTACTAGCAAGGAGGGAATCACAACAAGGAAGGCATCATCTCTGGAAGCAAAGAGAGGACGCAAGAAGAAGAAGGAACCTTACCCAAGTTGTTTTCAATAAGATAGTTTAAGGTAGTGTGGTTAGGTTAGGAGGTGATGATTGTTGAATCAAGGATTACCGAAGCCATGAGCCATTATGTATGTGAGCTAAGTTTTTAATCTGACATGTGGAGCACATCTTTATGCAAAGATAAATTCATGTAAGTTTTTTGAAATCTGTTAAGATAATTTTGGATCAAATTCTTTTGTGAAAACGAACGTTTTAGGAAAAGGACGATCTTCGTAACAACTCGGTTTTCGAAAAAGAGTGTTGAAGAACCTTAAGAACTTTTCAGATATGTTTCCAAACACTCCGACAATGTTTTATAAAAAAAAAATTGGCCTCATTTTTGAAACTTTAAATAAGTCAAAGTTAATTATTTTTGGTTACGAAAATCGGGCTGTTATAGAATGGTATCAGAGCTTATGGTAATCCTTAGTGGCCTTAAGCATGGGCTTACATGCTTTGTTTGTGTGACTCTGTGTGTTTGCTAGTTTAAGACTAGTAGCATAAGTTTAGATTCTCATCTTTCTAGGATGAAAGATTTTGTTTGTGACTTGGTATTGACCAAGTTAGTCTATGAGACTAGTTTTACCCAGAAGCTTGAAGGAGTAGATAGTGAATGGATCCTAAGATTAAAATCACATACTCAATGATACTCCCTTAGTGCCTGTAAGACTTAAGTTTGTTAATCTTATCGTGCCTCTGATACGAGGATAGTCAATGCCTTTAAAAGACATAGGGTGTTACCTTTGAATTCCCGTGTTTGTTGAATTGTTTCAACGAAACAGTTAATGTTGTTAAACTTTGAGCCTTTCCTTCATGAACCTTACTATCCACCTGTAGCTTTATCCATCCTATTTTAGACTCATTAGTCCGAATTGTGGAATTAGAAGTGTCATAGTTACCTAGATAATTTAGGCTTGAACTATTAAGGAGGGATAAATGGTTTAAATTAAGTAAAGATGTGGGATTGTAGTGGATTTAGTTATAAGTTTGATCTAAGTTGGGGAGTCACAAGGAGAAGAAGAATCGTTTGTTACCGATTATTAGAGGAAAGTTTGAGGATTAGAATTACCCTATACCCTAACTAGACGTTTAGATGATTAAAGGTGGTGAGTTGATTTATGTCTAGATGGGTCTAAGGAGGAAGATGAGGTTTGACTGAAGAAGTGAGTAAGCCTAAGCGGTAATAGAATCCCCTTAAGCTAGAAAAGTGATAGACGAAAACCCTAGAGTTAGAAGGAGAATTAAAGAAAGGAGTGATTGTTGTGAATTAGTAAGAACCTAAGTGGTAGAAAATAGTGAAGATCCTGAGGGTTTCTAAGTTAAAACCCCTACTTTTGGAGACGTGTGAAATTTTGTTTGCTTGATTTCCCTAAGTCCATACCTATGGTTGGACTTTCTGTAACGACGATCTACCAAGGGAGCAACATCTTCTCCGGTCAGTCCGTTGGGCTCGACCCGATTCGACATGAAAGTGATGATACGAGTGGAACTTCTTCGCCTAAAAGCAACAAACGAGGAATGCGGCAAGACGAATTAGACCAGTGAAAAGAGAATACGACCACGAAGCGAAAAGAGGGTGTTCTTATGGAAATCAACGTGAGAATTTTGTGCCCTGCTGCCCAATCCACAATGTATTTCTCGGGGACGAGAAATCTTTAAGTTGGGGAAAATGTAACACCCCGTAAATTCCTCGTATTAACTTAAAACACTAAAGAAATTATTTTTTGAGAAAGGTGTTTTGAAAAAGAGTATTCTCTTAAATAATTTTCTTAATTCATGTTTTCAAAGTAATAAGTAACTTTAGAAGAAATGATTTTCATGAAATAATATTATAAGTTTTTAAGTTGAGTTATTGAGAAATGATTATTTCAAAGCAATGGCGAATTTTTAATAAGGAATTATTTGATAAAAAGATAACTTATTTTCTATAAATGTGTGTTTGATATTTTTGGGTATTAAAATTTTTATGCTAGAATGTATGCTTAAGATTATGTGGAAATTTAATTAGTAAGTGGAGATGATGAAGCATGCATGAATGTAGGTGTTTATGTGACATGTGCATGCATATACGTGTAAGTGTATGGGTGTGTGTGCATGAATATATGTGTGTGTGTGTCGTGTGTGTAATATGATATGCATGGTTAAATATATATATATATATATATATGCATCATTCCATGATCCTATGCTATGTGCTTGCTATGATGAAATGAAAGTATGTGTATGATGTATGGGTGCCGTATGCTTGGAAGGGAGACATGATGTTCTAAAATGCTATATGCATGATTGGGTATGAGTGTGTGATTCCATGATATGTGTCCATGATGATAGTATGAAATGAAATTATATGAGTATATGTGCATGTGTGTATGTGTGGCCGTGTAAGAGAAGAGGAACCAAACTAGATAGATTTTCTTAAGCATTAAGAAATAGAAAATTCAAATGGGAAACAAGTGGAAACCTAGGGTGATGACTCATGAAGCCTAAGAGAGACTTTCTCTTCACTTTGTCCCCCTTGACAAATCCCTCCCATGCAACTAATTAAGTGGACCGAATTATCCTTGAACCATAGCCTAAATCGAGGACAAAAGAGGAAACTTCCACCTCTTGACTTTGCCTACATAAAACCGTGTGTGTGTATGAGTATTGCCTTTAGTCCATTTCTCATTTCCTTCATTCATTTCACACACCAACACAAACACTTTGGTCTAAGAGCAACACAAAACTCTTGAGACCCTTAGAGAAAGAGAAAGTGACCTAGAAGGGAGGAGAGGAAAAGAAGAGTGGAAACCCAAACCTCCCAACCCAAACACCTTGATTTCTTCCTTCAATCACTTTCTTCTTCAAAGAGTGAGGAGGAAACCAACCATTGACCCTAAGAGAGAGGAGGCCGAAGTACCTCTAGGAGAAGGAAAGGAGATCAACCCTAAACCTAGGAATTCTTTGAAGATCCAAGTGCTTAGAAGACCTTTTCTTCTTGGTATAAACCGAAGACCTAGAAGTATTAGGATTAGTTTTTTTGTACTCTTGTAATTTTCCTTTTCTTCTTTTACATGTCTATTTTATGGTGTGATCTAAGATGCATGTGATGTTTTATGTAACGTCCTCAATTTAATTTCTCGTTAATGCATTTAATTAATTGTTATGGAAATATATTAAAATTAATTAAGAAAAACTAAGAAAAATAATCCAACGAGTATGTGAGGTGCTAGAAAGGAGTTATGAAGGGTAGAATCGAAATTGGAAGTGAATCGGGTTAGAAAGTGCAAGTTTATCTAAGTTAAAACACCTTTCCAACAACCCTAACTTGTAAAATTGTAATTAAATAATTACAACCCCAATCAAGATTTCCACCATTGGATATGAAGTTAAGGATTTTAGGAAGCTTGCTTTCAAATTTGAGCAAGATCCGTCGGGTAACAAAAAAGTTATCTCGATTTGAAGCAGGAAGAAAATAGGAGGAAATTGAAAAATGAATAAATGGGTACTGGGCAATAATACTCGAGTCTTTTAGAAAAGACTCGAGTGTTCTCAGCCTCTACTCGAGTCTTTGTGAAAAGACTCGAGTGTTTTACAGATCCTGAATCAGGGAAAGGCAAAGCCCTCAGATTCACTCGAGTCTTTTCTAAAAGACTCGAGTATTTTTTGGATTCACTCGAGTGATTAGTAAAAGACTCGAGTGTTTTTAACAGATCTGCAAAAAAATAAAAACGCGAGTTGGGGCCATTTTAACCCCAAATATCACTTTCTCACTCTTCTTTTCTCCGACTTCTCTCTAGGGTTTTCAACCCCAATTCATAAATCAAACAAATCTCCCCAAATTAATCATCATAAATCATCATGGATCATCATTAAGCATCCCTCTTGCACTATTCATCATCATCAAGCTCTTGGATCTCTCTCTCTCCACGTTTTCTCTCTCATCCAGCCAAGAGGATCATAGCTAAACTTGGTATTTTCTCTTTTAATCTTCAAAATCAAGGTAAGGGGGTTGATTCATGGGCTTGGGAGTTGAATTTTGGGTGTGTATAATTATGATTAAGTTTAGGGTTAGATAATATGATTTTCTCTCTTTAATATATATGTTATTGTTCATGAAATTGCTTGACCCTATTTGCTACATGAAATAAGCATGATTATTAGTTGTATTTGTGGTTTGTTTTGTATTAGTTGTTACCTTGCAATTAGTTGAGGAATTTATGGACATTGTAAGTAATAAGTTGAAAAAGGAATTTATGAGAATAAGGAGTAAGAAATTGTTTATGTTAGTAAATATGTAATTATGTAACTTCAAGTGAAAAAAATGAGATGTTTTGAAAAGTTTTATGAATTGGAAATGAGAAGTGTTACTTTGCAAATTATGAGTATGAGAAATGAAAGAAACAAAGTGGTAATGCAAAGTAAGGAAAAATAAGAAGGTCTGCAGCTATTAATCGCGTTTTGGGATCCACACCCATTAGGTGCACACGGTTAGGACAGGGTCCTACTAGCAAAGTAGGCCCGAATTAGCCCCAATAGGTACAAAGCTCGCTCAGGAAAAATCCCCATAAGATCAAAGGCTCGTTAGGTTACGTGGATCCTACGCGATGATTAATAGCTGCATTACCAAATATAATCATGAAATATGAATAAATGAGAATATATGAAAGAGAGTGAAGAAAAGAAAATAAAGAAAAGGCCCTAACGAGGGAAAGGTCTTATGGGTCAAGAAGTCCTGAGTGAGAAGAAGTCCTATTGGGTGAAGATACCATCCTAACCAATTGTGCAATCAAGAATACCTAATGGAATTTATATTGCTAGCAAAGCAAAAGACAAAGTTAAAAGGTAAAAGTTAAAAGCATATGAAAGTAAAAGACAAGGTTAGAAGTTAAGAAAAACCAAGAGTATTTACTATTGTTATATGATTTTAAATTTGAACCAATAAGGTATGCAATGAAATATGATTTATGTATGTGAATGAATTGATTGTTGCATGCCTTAGTTGTTCTTATGCCTCTTTAAAATGACATTTCTGGGTTCGTGGATTTCTCACCCCTTACGCCCATTTTTCAGGTTCAGAGTTAGATTCCGAGGTCCCAGCCGAGCAGGATCACTCTCCCAACTAGGGAGAGTAGTGTTTCATGCCATTTTACTAGTTTGGAACTTAGGTTATTTTGAGATTGTATATATATATAAAACCACATTTATACTTTCTCTATAACTTATTATTTTTGTGGTGCAATGTGTAGGCACCTTTGGGCCGGATTTCCTCCGTTATGACGGGGATGTTCCGTGCATATTTTGTTGTAAGTAATACCTAATCTTTTTGGTGAATCTAAACCATGCAGGTACATAGAATGAACTAGGGAAACACCCTAGTGATGCATAGAGGTTATATGAACTGGACTGGAAAAATATAAAATGAACTTGCAAGCAGGTAACAGGTTTTCAAGAAATATGGGAAATATCCAATAAACAGAGGAGACTCTGTCGGATTTTTCCTAGAATTCCCTATAACTAAATATTACTAAATGTACTTTCTAAATAAGTATAATTAGGTAATTCCGCGTGTGAGCCCTATGTTTTGAAAAGTTAGGAAAAGGAAAATTTTAGACCACTATTTTTAGTAATGAATTAGGCTTCCCCACTCTGATAATGGAGTTAAAAACTAAATAATTAAGCAAAACTCACAAAAATATTTGTTTAATTTTATTATAAAACTTAGGGTGTCACATTTATGGTATCAGAGCAGTTTTGTCCTCGGCTATGGAGTTTCATTACTCCTTGATTTCTCATCAAGCGAGAAATTGTTCAAATGTCAATGTTTAGGTTTATTCTTAGTGCATTTTATGTAGTTTTCTTTAAGTTCTTCGTTAGATTCTTTCTAAAATATTAATTTAAATGGTGATCTTCAATCAAGGTAGATACCCTCTATGGCTCGTCGACCAAACGATAATGATCGTCTTACAGCTATTCTGGAGAATCTGGTTCAAGCCAACCAGAATCAGGCTCAGAATATTGCAAATGCTGTTACCGCTGCCATTGCTGCTATGCAACCACCTCAACCTGCTCCTCCTGTTATTGATTGGCTTTCAAGGTTCAAGAAACAGGATCCTCTGAGGTTTGATGGAGGACACAATCCAGATGGAGCCCAAGATTGGCTCCAGGACATTGAGAAAATCTTTGCTTCTCTTCAGCCTCCACAGGACCAATGGGTTCGTCTTGCAGAATTTATGCTGATCAGTGAGGCCCAATATTGGTGGCAACAGGAACGTCGCGATCTTGAAGAGGCTAATCGGGAAATTACTTGGGAACTTTTCTGCACTCACTTTTTGGGCAAGTATTTTCCGGAGAATGAACGCAGAGAGAAAGAGCTGCAATTTCTGAATCTTGTTCAAGGTGACATGAATATTGGTGAATATGCTGCAAAGTTCCGGGAGTTGATGCGCTACTCGCTTGGTTACAGAGATGTTGAGGAGAGGGCAAAATGCATTAAATTTGAAAGTGGCCTACGCCCTGAGATCAAGGTGTTGTTTGAATATCAGAATATTGCCAGCTTAGCTCAACTGATTAATATGACCAGTGCTTATGAAAGGAGCTTGAAGAATATGCAAGGGACTGATCGGAGTAAAAATGTGCAAAAATCTGGAGGCCCGATCAAGGGTAAAGCGCCTATGAATAAATCTGGTCCCTATTCTGCTAGTGCCAACAGAGGTCCTCCACGGTCCAATTCTGGTCCCATAGGAGTTGCTTTTCCTAGCTATCCTACATGCACTCATTGTGGAAAGCGTCATCTTGGAGAGTGCTGGTTCAAAAATCAAGACTCAAAACCCAGGGTTTGTTTTACTTGTGGTCAACCTGGTCACTTCTATTATCAATGCCCAAAGAAGAATATGAAACAGGAAGTTAATGTGACTCGGGCGCAACCCGCCAAGGGAAAGAAACCCGTCCAGAAGGGTAAGGTGTACACTATGGATGGCGAGGAGGTAGAGGAAGGTGATGAACTTATCCGAGGTATTGGTACTTTAAATACTCTCCCTTGTAAAATATTGTTTGATAGTGGTGCATCGCATTCCTTTATTTCATTATCATGTGTCAAGAGAATCGGAATGTCTACGGTAGAGATGCCGTATGTGCTCTCGGTGTCGACACCTACCAGCCCCGCAGTGACTACGTCCCTCGCATGTCTAAACTGTTCTTTGCGAGTACTTGAGAGAGAATTCAACTTGAATCTTATTTGTTTACCTCTCAAGGGGCTTGATATCATCCTCGGCATGGATTGGATGGCGAAGAATAAAGTTCTTATTGATTGCCATAGCAAGGCCATCCTATTCCCTGATGCAACCTTGTCAAATCTAGAAATCAGAACCGATCCGGATGTTAACAAGATTCCAGTGGTGCAGGAGTTTCCGGAGGTATTCCCGGATGATATTCCTGGTTTACCGCCACACAGAGAAGTAGAATTTAGCATTGATTTGGTTCCCGGTGCAGGACCAATATCAATTGCCCCGTATCGGATGGCCCCTCCAGAATTGGCCGAGCTAAAGAAGCACATCGAAGAGTTATTTGCTAAACAATTCATTCGGCCTAGTGTGTCTCCGTGGGGAGCCCCAGTACTATTCGTTAAAAAGAAGGATGGCAGTTTGAGAATGTGTACTGACTACCGCCAGCTGAATAGGGTAACAATTAAGAACAAGTATCCACTTCCCCGAATTGACGATTTGTTAGATCAACTGAAGGGAGCATCCATATTCTCTAAGATCGATCTTCGATCAGGCTATCATCAAATCCGAGTTAAAGAGGCCAACATCCCCAAAACAGCTTTTCGCACCCGTTATGGGCATTTTGAGTATGTTGTCATGCCCTTCGGCCTTACTAATGCACCAGCAATCTTCATGGACTACATGAATCGGATTTTCAGACCTTTTCTGGACTCTTTCGTCGTTGTCTTCATCGACGATATTCTTATCTATTCCAAAACTCCAAGTGAGCATAATGAGCATTTGAGGACGGTGTTGCAGGTCCTCAAGGAGAAACAGTTGTACGCTAAGTTCGCCAAATGCAGTTTCTGGTTAAATGAAGTGTACTTTCTGGGTCATGTCATTTCAGAAAAAGGAGTGGCAGTTGACCCATCGAAGGTAGAAGGCGTGCTCAAGTGGGAGAGACCCACTACAATCACAGAGATCAGAAGCTTTTTAGGCATGGCCGGTTATTATAGAAGATTCATTGAGGGTTTTTCTAAGTTAGCACTTCCGCTAACCAAATTGACTCGCAAAGAGGTACCCTATCAGTGGACAGTGGAGTGTGAGCATAGTTTTGAAGAATTAAAGAAGCGACTCACTAGCTCACCCGTTCTAATTTTGCCGGACCCATCTCAACCCTTCGATGTTTATTGTGATGCATCTAAACAAGGGTTAGCATGCGTACTGATGCAACAAGGCAAAGTCGTTGCATATGCTCCTCGGCAACTTCGCCCACATGAACAGAACTATCCTACACATGATCTCGAATTAGCAGTCGTGGTATTTGCATTGAAAATTTGGAGGCACTACTTGTACGGCACTCGATTCGAGGTGTTCAGCGATCATAAGAGCCTTAAGTATTTATTTGACCAGAAGGAGCTGAACATGAGACAAAGGAGGTGGATAGAATTTCTTAAAGATTACGACTTCAGTCTCCAATATCATCCAGGCAAAGCAAATGTAGTGGCGGATGCTCTAAGCCGCAAGACACTTCATGTTAGCAATATGATGATAAAGGAGATGCAATTGATGCAGGAGTTTAGTAATCTCATGTTGGGTGTGCAGGTGCAGGAAAAGAGTATTATTCTGGAAATGTTGCAGGTGCATAATGAATTCATCGACTTGATCAAAGAAAGGCAGGTTGATGATCCAGAATTGCAAAAACTCTTAGAAAGAGCCTATGACGGAGAAGAGCCCGATTTCATCAGGGGTTCAGACGGAATCATTCGATTTCGAGGAAGGGTATGTGTTCCTAAAGATTTTGAAGTTCAAAGGGATATTCTTCACGAGGCACATAAAATTAAATTAAGCCTCCACCCAGGTAAAACCTATCAAATCCATAAAACTTGACCAAATATTTCCTCGATTCCAATAATATCCCATAGCATATTCTATCTAACCACCATCTGCAGGTACCACCAAGATGTACCAAGATCTTAAAAGATTATTTTGGTGGCCTGGAATGAAGAAAGCTATCGCAGATTTTGTATCACGATGCCTAGTATGCCAAAAAGCCAAGATTGAACATCAAAAGCCCAGAGGCTTGCTAAGGCCTTTGGAGATTCCCGAGTGGAAATGGGATAGCATCTCTATGGATTTCGTATCTAGTCTTCCAAGGACCCCTTCTGGCTATGAAGCTATCTGGGTAGTAGTCGATCGGCTTACTAAATGTGCTCACTTTATCCCGATGAATATGAAGTATAGTATGGAGAAGTTGACACAACTATACATTCAAAATATTGTGAGACTACACGGAATTCCTTCAAGTATCATCTCTGACCGTGATCCCAGATTCCTCTCTCGTTTTTGGCAAAGTCTTCAACAGGCTTTGGGCACAAAACTCAAGTTCAGCACTTCATATCATCCCCAAACTGATGGGCAAACAGAGCGCACCATTCAATCGTTGGAGGATTTACTAAGGACTTGTGTTATTGAGCAATCGGGTAGTTGGGAACGTCTCTTGCCACTAATTGAGTTCACTTATAATAACAGCTTCCATTCCAGTATTAGGATGGCTCCTTTTGAGGCTCTCTATGGCAGAAAGTGCCGGACTCCATTGTGCTGGTTTCAAATCGGTGAAAATTTACTTCTTGGTCCAGATATTGTACAAGAAACCACCGAAAAGATCAAAATGATTCAGCAAAAAATGAAGGCATCACAGGATCGCCAAAAGAGCTATGCGGATAGACGTAGACGACCCTTGGAATTCGATGGTGGTGATCACGTGTTCTTAAGGGTAAGTCCTACCACCGGTGTCGGTCGTGCAATCAAGTACCGGAAGCTCTCTCCCAGGTTTATTGGTCCCTATCAGATAATTGAGAAGGTTGGACCTTTAGCGTATCGAATTGCATTGCCTCCTCATCTAGCTAAGTTACATGACGTATTCCATGTATCACAACTTCGGAAGTACGTGCATGACCCTTCGCATATAATTGATGTGGATAATATACCTTTGAAAGAAAATCTGACTTTTGAAATCCATCCCATTCGGATTGAAGATCGTCGGATTAAGCAACTCCGAGGCAAGCAAATTCCCTTGATAAAAGTTATTTGGCACCGCAATAATGTTGAAGAAGCTACTTGGGAGCTAGAAGAAAAGATGAGGGAATCTTATCCACAGCTTTTCAGCACTTAGTGAATTTCGGGGACGAAATTCTGGTAAGTGGGAGAGGATTGTAACGTCCTCAATTTAATTTCCCGTTAATGCATTTAATTAATTGTTATGGAAATATATTAAAATTAATTAAGAAAAACTAAGAAAAATAATCCAACGAGTATGTGAGGTGCTAGAAAGGAGTTATGAAGGGTAGAATCGAAATTGGAAGTGAATCGGGTTAGAAAGTGCAAGTTTATCTAAGTTAAAACACCTTTCCAACAACCCTAACTTGGAAAATTGTAATTAAATAATTACAACCCCAATCAAGATTTCCACCATTGGATATGAAGTTAAGGATTTTAGGAAGCTTGCTTTCAAATTTGAGCAAGATCCGTTGGGTAACGAAGAAGTTATCTCGATTTGAAGCAGGAAGAAAATAGGAGGAAATTGAAAAATGAATAAATGGGTACTGGGCAATAATACTCGAGTCTTTTAGAAAAGACTCGAGTTTTCTCAGCCTCTACTCGAGTCTTTGTGAAAAGACTCGAGTGTTTTACAGATCCTGAATCAGGGAAAGGCAAAGCCCTCAGATTCACTCGAGTCTTTTAGAAAAGACTCGAGTATTTTTTGGATTCACTCGAGTGATTAGTAAAAGACTCGAGTGTTTTTAACAGATCTGCAAAAAAATAAAAACGCGAGTTGGGGTCATTTTAACCCCAAATATCACTTTCTCACTCTTCTTTTCTCCGACTTCTCTCTAGGGTTTTCAACCCCAATTCATAAATCAAACAAATCTCCCCAAATTAATCATCATAAATCATCATGGATCATCATTAAGCATCCCTCTTGCACTATTCATCATCATCAAGCTCTTGGATCTCTCTCTCTCCACGTTTTCTCTCTCATCCAGCCAAGAGGATCATAGCTAAACTTGGTATTTTCTCTTTTAATCTTCAAAATCAAGGTAAGGGGGTTGATTCATGGGCTTGGGAGTTGAATTTTGGGTGTGTATAATTATGATTAAGTTTAGGGTTAGATAATATGATTTTCTCTCTTTAATATATATGTTATTGTTCATGAAATTGCTTGACCCTATTTGCTACATGAAATAAGCATGATTATTAGTTGTATTTGTGGTTTGTTTTGTATTAGTTGTTACCTTGCAATTAGTTGAGGAATTTATGGACATTGTAAGTAATAAGTTGAAAAAGGAATTTATGAGAATAAGGAGTAAGAAATTGTTTATGTTAGTAAATATGTAATTATGTAACTTCAAGTGAAAAAAATGAGATGTTTTGAAAAGTTTTATGAATTGGAAATGAGAAGTGTTACTTTGCAAATTATGAGTATGAGAAATGAAAGAAACAAAGTGGTAATGCAAAGTAAGGAAAAATAAGAAGGTCTGCAGCTATTAATCGCGTTTTGGGATCCACACCCATTAGGTGCACACGGTTAGGACAGGGTCCTACTAGCAAAGTAGGCCCGAATTAGCCCCAATAGGTACAAAGCTCGCTCAGGAAAAATCCCCATAAGATCAAAGGCTCGTTAGGTTACGTGGATCCTACGCGATGATTAATAGCTGCATTACCAAATATAATCATGAAATATGAATAAATGAGAATATATGAAAGAGAGTGAAGAAAAGAAAATAAAGAAAAGGCCCTAACGAGGGAAAGGTCTTATGGGTCAAGAAGTCCTGAGTGAGAAGAAGTCCTATTGGGTGAAGATACCATCCTAACCAATTGTGCAATCAAGAATACCTAATGGAATTTATATTGCTAGCAAAGCAAAAGACAAAGTTAAAAGGTAAAAGTTAAAAGCATATGAAAGTAAAAGACAAGGTTAGAAGTTAAGAAAAACCAAGAGTATTTACTATTGTTATATGATTTTAAATTTGAACCAATAAGGTATGCAATGAAATATGATTTATGTATGTGAATGAATTGATTGTTGCATGCCTTAGTTGTTCTTATGCCTCTTTAAAATGACATTTCTGGGTTCGTGGATTTCTCACCCCTTACGCCCATTTTTCAGGTTCAGAGTTAGATTCCGAGGTCCCAGCCGAGCAGGATCACTCTCCCAACTAGGGAGAGTAGTGTTTCATGCCATTTTACTAGTTTGGAACTTAGGTTATTTTGAGATTGTATATATATATAAAACCACATTTATACTTTCTCTATAACTTATTATTTTTGTGGTGCAATGTGTAGGCACCTTTGGGCCGGATTTCCTCCGTTATGACGGGGATGTTCCGTGCATATTTTGTTGTAAGTAATACCTAATCTTTTTGGTGAATCTAAACCATGCAGGTACATAGAATGAACTAGGGAAACACCCTAGTGATGCATAGAGGTTATATGAACTGGACTGGAAAAATATAAAATGAACTTGCAAGCAGGTAACAGGTTTTCAAGAAATATGGGAAATATCCAATAAACAGAGGAGACTCTGTCGGATTTTTCCTAGAATTCCCTATAACTAAATATTACTAAATGTACTTTCTAAATAAGTATAATTAGGTAATTCCGCGTGTGAGCCCTATGTTTTGAAAAGTTAGGAAAAGGAAAATTTTAGACCACTATTTTTAGTAATGAATTAGGCTTCCCCACTCTGATAATGGAGTTAAAAACTAAATAATTAAGCAAAACTCACAAAAATATTTGTTTAATTTTATTATAAAACTTAGGGTGTCACATTTTACCTTGATCTTGATTTTTGAGAACTAAATAAATTTGTAATAACTAATTGATGGACTCTCTATAATTCGGTTAGTGCTTTTCTTGATAGATCTTGATGTGGCATGGTGGATCCTTATGCTTCTTTTTTTTCAAATTAGATCTCTTAGATCCAGAGTTTTGTTCATGACCTTTGTGAGTTTAAAGTAGATCTCTTTGCATGTTTGATCTTTATGTTTGAAACCGTGAAGTATGAAAGGTTCAAGTGTTTATTTGGTGAATAAATGTTCGATATAAACTTGTTTTTGAGGTTTTGGTCTTGCATGTTAGTTGATGATGATTTTTATGATCTTGAACCTTTGCATGTCTTAATTTGTGTCTTGATCTTTGGTTTTTAACGTGATCTTTGGTTTTGGGCTTTGATCTTGATTTTGTCCTTGATTCATGTTTTGATCTCTCATTTTTGTTTTGATTATGAGCTTTGCATGTAAATTTTCAAACAAAAGCTCTGATGTTTTCTTTAAGTATGTCTCGGTTTTGGTTCTTTTTCTCACTCAAGACGATTTTGTATTTTACTTGTGTTCTTATGTTCAATTCCAAGATTTGATCTATATGATGTAAATACATGCATGTTGGTATTGAGCTTTAAAAAGTTATTTTATGTTTCTTTGAAAATGAATTGAAAGTGTTTGTGTAATCTATGATTCTTGCATGTTAAAAATTTAAATGAAAAGAGTATATGTCGTTTGTTGCATGCCTCGGTTTTTTAGAAGAAATTAGGGAAAATAAGCTTCAAAAATAATTTTCCTTGTATGATCATGATTCAATTCAAGTGTTGAGTTTGTGCATGTTGTGTTCGGGCTTGATCCATGTTTTTATTTTGTGAAAACTTGATGAATGCTTCATGTTCTTGCACGTCCTTGATTTGATAAGAAAATAAATTAAAATTTGATTATTTTCCCAAGTTGTAGCTCACGGGTTTTTGTTAAAAAGGAAGAAAATAATTGCATGAATTTGTGTGTGTTTGATGATGCATGAATTTTGCTTGGATTGATGTATGGTTTCGGTTTGTGTAGGATGATTAGGTTTTAAGAAAGAGTAAATGATTTTGAAAATAGAATTTAAGTGTCTGAATCTAACTAAGTTGATTTATGAACTTTGAATTGTTTCCTTGATGTTATTCGGTCAAATCGAATAAATAAATTTAGGGAGTTTAATGGCATGAAATAAAATGCACATGATGATTTTTTTTAAAGGAATGAAGTTGTTTAAAATAAATAAAATAATTGAGCTCGATTTAAATCTTTGGTTCGATGTGGTTTGTGAATTTGTGTATACCCAAGTGTTTGTACTATGAACTATTTGTGAAGTTGTATAACTGCCTTGATGTTGATTTAATGGGTTGTATGCTTGGTAAAGTGTTGTTTGCTATGTGTTGGTTGAGGTTTGAGAAATAAGTGAGTGTATAATTGATTATGAAATCAAGTGACTTTAGGGAATAATCCCTTGCTGTCCAAAATTATTTAAAATTGTTTTCTAACTATGAAAATGTGTTCGAATGATTTACAATAGAATTCTCAAGTGACATTTGATTTAAGAAAAACCCGGATTGAAAACGGGGCATTTGTCGGTGATTTGAACATGTTTTTGGTGCTGTCCAAGACGGACCAGAAATCAAAACAAATGATGTAAACCCTTTTATGTAATGTTTTCAAATGGTTTTAAAACAATTAAAGTGCTAGTAATAATGAGAATTGTTTTGATAAAACAATAGTATTTTAAGACTTTTGATTAAAGACGGAAAGAGTCACGAATTAAGAAAAGATTTTCTTAATACACGTTAATAACGTAAGGGTGTATTACTTAGTACGAGGAATGATAAGTGTTTAGATTATGGAAAAGATTTTCCCTAACACAAGTCAATAACATAAGCATATTTTGTTTAGTACGAGGAATAATCTTAAAGACGAGGAATTGGGGCAGCCGGCAGCACAAAGGATCCAAGGCGACGGTATGCATTTAATAGCTGGACCTCAGGTGAGAGAGAAGCTTTCCTAAGACACCGTGGTAGTTAGGTGATATATTAGGACGTTCCGCATCATCTCAAAGATCGGAACTTAGTGGTTCTGAGTTAGTAGTATAGTGGCAATTGTTTGCTTTGTGTGGACACTTATACGAAGGTGACAAAGACCACAATGTTATTGTGTGATGTTGTGTGTTGATAACCTGCTTGATTTATTTATTTACTTATCTATTGAATTATGTCTGATGATGCTATCGCTGATGATTATGATGAGTAAATGGCTGATGGATGTATGTTACGTCCTGAATAAGAAAATGAAAATGAAACGAAAGAGTTGAGAGAGTAATGAAATAGAAAGTAATAGCATAAGAAGAAACAGTAATGAGAAAGGATAAGAGATTGAGTGGAACAGAATGAGAAAAGAGTAGAGATTGGGGAATGAAATTGAGGGTGATATTGAGATCGAGCCAGAGCTGGGAAAAGTATTGTTGTGGAATGAGTGGAGCTGGGCTCCTTTGTTTTGGTTTTAGTCTGGGACTAGTGTTGAGTTGAGCTTGCTCCTCCATTAGCGCTCAGCAAAGTGGTGACTTTTGAAAAGGTATTTGAAAAGTGGTTTTTTAAAAGATTTTTGAAAAGAGATCTTCGAAAAGATTTTGGAAAGAGATTTTTGAAAAGGTTTTCGAATAGCAGTTTTTGAGAAGATTTTTTTTGAAAGGGAACTTTTTGAAAAGATTTGTGAAAATCAATTTTTGGGAAAGAACTATGAAAATAAAGTTTTGAAAAAAGTTTGTGAAAGGAAATTTTTGGAAAGAGGTTTGAAAAGAGGGATTTTTGGAAGAGGCTTGTCAAAAGAGGTTTGCGAAAGTTTATGAAAAAGGGTTTTGAGAAAGTTGTGAAAGGATTGTTTTGAAAAGAGATGTTGGAATGAGATGATGGTGAGAAATGGAGTATGATGAGAAAATTTGAGAATTGAGATTGGAAATGGTGATGTGATCCCAGCTCTGTGCTATGTGAGAAATGATGAGAGCAAGTTTGTGCAAAGTTAGTGGTCGGGACTCGTTGAAGGGTTGCACGAAGGATGGGCCGACCTTAGGATAATTAAAAAGATTAAAAGACTTTAAAAGACATGCGCGGTGAGGTATGAGAGTGCGAAGTAGTGGAGAGGAAGAAACGATAAGTATCTGCGGGTACTTAGGACGAGATTGCATTAGGGGAGGACGATGACGGTGAAACGTCAAGAAGTCTAGAGTATGTTTCTAGGCAGAACGAACTCCATATGTGGCGCACTAACGTGGTGGGGACTGGGTCTAATGTCGTGGCAAGTTCTGCGGGCCCACTAGAAACATACTGTCGCCCCCTAGATTGCAAATCGAGAACAGTGAGAGGGACTGGAACGGGCCATTGTGTTTGCCACTGCGTGGACAGTGAGCCTTGATATTATTGATATGATTTGAGGACGAGGTCCTCCTGGTCTGGGACCATTACGTGTTGTGACAGCTGTCGTGCCCGCGTGGTAAAGGTCATGTACTCCTGTTTGCTTCCGACTAGGTTGGGTGGATGACCGAGGAGATGTAGACGTGAGTGATAGATGAGAACGAAGTGAATATCCTGATGTTGTATGGTATTTCCCCCAAAGCGTTAAAGAGGGTAAATTGATAAGACTGGATGAAAAGAAAATGATAAATTAAGGGGAGTAAAGGAATGAAATAAAGAAAGAAGGAATATTCATGAGAAATGCATAAAAGAGGATAATAATGATAATGATATGTTTGATTGCTGTGTGCCTGTGTGTTATATAGTATGCCTGTATGGTCCTATTATTTTGCCTAGTGTAATCCCACACCGTCGACGATCCATCGTTAGGGATGCTTACTCTCTCCTGTTCGTTGGCATATCGGTGCTGCTGGTATCTCAACGGGCAAACGGAGTATCGGATGGAAGTCACCGTACGAGGTTATAGGAACTACAAAGAAAAGATTCGGCATGAGGATGGAGGGAACTCCACCACTCTCAATGGAGCAGAGTCGGAATTTACTAGCAAGGAGGGAATCACAACAAGGAAGGCATCATCTCTGGAAGCAAAGAGAGGACGCAAGAAGAAGAAGGAACCTCACCCAAGATGTTTTCAATAAGATAGTTTAAGGTAGTGTGGTTAGGTTAGGAGGTGATGATTGTTGAATCAAGGATTACCAAAGCCATGAGCCATTATGTAAGTGAGCTAAGTTTTTAATCTGACATGTGGAGCACATCTTTATGCAAAGATAAATTCACGTAAGTTTTTTGAAATCTGTTAAGATAATTTTGGATCAAATTCTTTTATGAAAACGAACGTTTTAGGAAAAGGACGATCTTCGTAACAACTCGGTTTTCGAAAAATAGTGTTGAAGAACCTTAAGAACTTTTCAGATATGTTTCCAAACACTCCGACAATGTTTTATAAAAAAAAAATTGGCCTCATTTTTGAAACTTTAAATAAGTCGAAGTTAATTATTTTTGGTTACGAAAATCGGGCTGTTACACATGGTCAACCCGTTAGTGTTCGGAACACTGACTCTCTCCTACCATGTTGTCGTATTGGCATTTGCCGGTATTGCAACGGGTAGATGGCGTATCGTGTAGCAATCCACATATGGCCTCTTCAAGGAGGAGCATGGGAGGTTGTCCCTGAAGGTTGGATATGGAGAGGTGAAACTCGGTTGGAGATCGATGATCCCAGGCATATTTTGCGGGGGACGAGTCTGGACGTGCTTGTAGGGCAGGTCACTCTTCGTGACTATCAGGATGGCGGACCGAGAGAACATCATGAGTATGATGGTCAACCCGCACCGTTGGCAACAGTGATTCCACAGCCGATGGAGGAGGAAGACGCAAGTGACTCTGGTCACGAAGCGGAGGCGGATTCTAGTGAGGAGATGGAAGCGGATGTTAGTTCGGATGAAGAGTGAAGCCCGATGTTCTGTGTCTAGATGTCTTAGTGTCTAGGATCTAAGTTCCCAATCGAGGATTACCTTGTGAAGTACTATGGATGTAATCAAGCTACTTTTATTTATGTTTTAAGCAAGTTTCAAAATCTGTTTATGTAATCTTTTGAAATTATGAACTGCTTTTGGAAAACTGCTGGAGATGAGACTCCAATTCTTTTGGCTTATGGTAATGATAATTACAGTGATGATGATATTATGAAATGTTAATGGTGTTTCGGTTATGAGAAGTTTTAAAGTGACAACTCGATTTTCAGTCAAACGGCATTAGCAATTGATGAACTCATGTTTTACAAAAAAAAATGGCCTCATTTTTACAACAAATTGACAATAAAACAGTTAAGGTTTTGGAAGCGAAAATCGGTCTGTTACAAATATCTTTTTAAAATAGAAAAACATTTTAGAATCAAAAAGATTTAGAATAAGTAAAAAAAAAATCAAAACAAAATAAAATAAGATTTGAAATAAGTTTTAAAATCAAAACGATTTACGAAATAAAATAAAGATTTGATTCTTAAAACTAAAAAGGAAATAATTCAAATTTAAAATCATTTTTGAATTTTATAAAATAAATTAGAATCTTTTATATAAAAACAAATCAGGAAATAATCAAAATGATTCTGACACGTTTTTCAATAAAACTTGAAGTAATCGATTACTTTCTGAAGGTAGTCGATTATTCCTTCGAAAATAGAAATTCTTAAATTCATTTGAAAAACAAGTAATCGATTAGACCAACAATGATTAATCGATTACATCACTCCTGTTCAATATGTGATGCAACTCATTTAATCAATTACACTAAACAATTAATCGATTAGTGAGCCTCTGAAAAATATATGATGCAACAATTATAATCGATTACTTGAGCCAGGTAATCGATTACTCCCATAAGAAAGTAATTGATTAACAAGATTCATTTAATCGATTACAACCTCTCTGATTTTTCTATGATGCAACAAAGTTAATCGATTATCTTGAGCAGGTAATCGATTACTCCTTCTTGCACAGTAGAAATATACAAAGTTTTGTAACATCAAGTATTTTCACAAAGATTTAAGATTTAAAACACCTTTTCATGAAAAACACATTTTCTTCTTCTCTCTTTTAAGATGTAAAACTTATTGGCTTTTGTAAACTCATAAAGAATAGAAAACTTCATTACCTTACAAATGATCTAATGAAAAGGTTTCTAATCTATGCCTTGCTTGATTCTTCAATCTTGAACATGGATGAAACTTGTGAGCTTGAACTTGAGTTGGTTTGTTATCATCAAAACATCATCTTGAAATATACTTGAAGTCCATAAGAGAGTTTGAAGCATGTCTTCCAACACTAGCTTGACTTCCAACACCTCTTCCATTATATCCCGTCGAACTTCAAAGTCCATGGGAATGCAGACTCGGTCCCGAAACCGTATGAGATCGTCGGGTCCTTTAGTGAAGTCGGGTTCATCCTTGTCTCCTGCTCTTTCCAGCAACTTCTGGAGTTCTATGTCGGCAACCTGTCTTTCCTTGATAAAACCCACGAAGTCATTTGTCACTTGCAACATTTCGAGTACAACACTGTTTTCCCTTTTCTGTACTCCGAGGTTGAGATCACTAAACTCCTGCATCAACTGCATCTCTCGGACCATCATATTACTCATATGAAGGCTTTTTCTGCTCAACCGTCGGCCACCACGTTGGCCTTTCCAGGATGATAGTGCAAGTTGAAGTCATAGTCTTTCAAGAATTCCACCCATCTGCGCTACCTCATATTTAATTCCTTCTGGTCGAATAAATATCCGAGACTCTTGTGGTCGCTGAACACTTCAAATCTCGTGCCATACAGGTAATGCCTCTAAATTTTAAGAGCAAACACCACAGCTGCCAATTCGAGATCATGCGTGGGGTAATTCTGTTCGTGTTGCCTAAGCTGTCTAGAGGCATAAGCCACCACTTTTCCTTGTTGCATCAATACACAGCCGAGACCCTGCTTCGAGGCGTCATAGAACACGTCAAACGCTTTGGTCGGCTCTGGCACAATCAACACTGGTGAACTCGTCAATCTTTTCTTCAGCTCTTGGAAGCTCTGTTCGCACTCCTCGGTCCACTAATAAGGCGTATCCTTTCTGGTCAGCGATGTCAACGGAAGGGCCAGCTTAGAGAACCCTTCAATGAATCTTCTATAGTATCCTGCAAGGCCGAGAAAGCTCCTGATCTCGGTTACCGAGTTGGGTCTCTCCCACTTAAGCACCGCTTCCACCTTAGAGGGATCAATCGCAACACCGTGCTTGGATATTACATGACCGAGGAAGTGAACCTCTTTGAGCCAAAAACTGCATTTAGAAAGCTTGGCGTAGAGTTCTTTGTCCTTCAAAACTTGCAATACCGTTCTCAAATGCTTCTCGTGTTCGCTCGGACTTCTGGAGTATATGAGGATATCGTCGATGAAGACTATCACAAACGAATCTAAGTAGGGTCGGAAGATCATATTCATGTAGTCCATAAAGATGGAAGGGGCGTTGGTAAGTCCGAAGGGCATAACCACATACTCAAAGTGCCCGTATCTTGTCCTGAAAGCTGTCTTCGGAATATCTTCCTCTCGGATACGAATCTGGTGGTATCCAGATCAGAGGTCTATCTTTGAAAACACCGACGCTCCCTTAAGCTGGTCTAATAAGTCGACAATCCGAGGGAGAGGATATTTATTCTTCACCATCACCACGTTGAGCTTCCTATAATCAGTGCACATTCTGAGGCTACCATCTTTCTTTTTAACAAACAAGATTGGAGCTCCCCAAGGTGACACGCTCGGTCTGATTAGCTTTTTGGCCAAAAGTTCCTCCAGTTGCTTCTTGAGCTCTTCTAACTCGGGAGGTGCCATTCGGTACGGAGCAATTGAAATTGGGCCAGTTCCCGGAATAAGATCTATACCGAACTCTACTTCCCTTCTCGGTGGTAAGCCAGGCATTTCGTCCGAGAAGACCTCTGGGAACTCTCCGACTACAGGAATTTGGTCTATAGTCGATTCCTCTGTCGCCTCTAACACTGCAACAGAAGAGTCACTAAAGATCACGGTCTTCTTACGGCAATCAAGCAGAACATGGTGTTGAGACATCCAGTCCATGCCGAGGATGATATCTAGTCTGGTTAGGGGTAAACAAATTAGGTTGACCTTAACTCTCGGCCTAATACTTGGATAGGACACTCTAAACACATTTGGGAGGTGATCACAGAAGAATTGGTAAGGGTAGAAATGGATAATTTGTAAGGCATTTCTACTGGGGATAATTTTAGCTTGTTCATACAATCGAGGGAAATGAAAGAATGTGTGGCTCCACAATCAAATAACACGGCACAGGGAAAGCTGTTTACTTGACAAGTACCTCAGATCAACTCGTCGGCGTCAGCTACTTCTTCGCAATCCATAGTATAAACTTTGCCCCTCTGCATCGGTCGGTTAGCACCAGCCTGCTGAGCTCTTGTCACATTAACTTCTTCCTTCACCATATTTTCGATACACCGAGCTGCAAAATGACCAGGCTTGCCACAGCAAAAATAGGATCCTCTTGCTCTGCTCGGATCCAAACTCCAGCATTCTCCCTTGTGTTGCTTTCCACAGTGTTGACATATTGGGTAGGGGCCAGGGACAACCACCATCTGACTACCGCTCCTTGATGTTGCTGGTCCCTTGGAGCTCGGATTCACATAGGGGGAAGATCTCTGAACGACTCCTTTCCCCCTAATAGGACCCGCTGCTTTCTGTGCCGACCTGTTTTGCTTTCCGTCGGCCTTCCTTTTGAGTCCCTTCTCGTAAGTGCTAGCCATATTCACCAACTGCAAGAGGTTGGCCACATTCTGATACTCGAACGCAAGCCGAATATCATCACGGAGACCAGACTCAAACTTAATGCATTTGGTGCGTTCATCAGCATCTCGGTAGCTCCCTGAGTAGCGGATCAAATCCTCGAACTGAGCGGCATATTCCCCGACACTTAAATTCCTCTACTCCAGTTTGAGAAAAGCGAGCTCCTTTTCCCTCCTGACATCCTCAGGAAAATACTTGCCGAGAAATCGAGTTCGAAACAAATCCCAAGTAATGGCTTGATTAGTAGCTTCCAGTCCTCGACTCTGCTGCTCCCACCAATGCTCGGCTTCACCAGCCAACACAAATTCAGCTAACCTCACCCTGTACTCATAGGGCGGTTGTAGGGATCGAAAAATCTTCTCAATGTCTTGGAGCCATCTCTGAGCTCCGTCTGGGTTGTAACCCCCTTCGAACCGAGGTGGTTCTTCTTCCTAAATAGGCTCATCCAGTCGATCTCGACCGGAGCCGGAGGTGGAGGCTGAAGGGCTGCAGCTGCAGCGGCTGCGGCCGCGGCCGCGGCGATGTTCTGAGCAAGGTTCTCAGCCTGGTTCTGCTGAGCTTGCTCTTGGTTCTGTTGCAGTTGAACCAGAGTTTCCAACACAGCAGCAATTCGGTCATTATCAGCTCTTCTCCCAGCCATACTGCTTGGTCATGGAGAGAAAGCCGATTAACGATCGGATGATTAGATAATAATAATATATATATACATCTATAAGCTCTATTGACTAGCCTAGACACTTGACTTTACTTATTTGTTACTCTCTTGGTGAGTAACCACTAGAGTCACTTGCAACTCCAATAGACCGAGGAGAAACTGCTCTGATACCAAAAATGTAACACCCGATTTGAATTTTACCCTTAAACCAAAAATTAGGACTTAAAATTTTCTTATTGAAACATTTATGATAATGGTCACAATAATAATTCTTTTCATTAATACCGAATCGTCAGAGTTTTAGCGGAAGACTTAATTCAAACAAAAGGTATGAAAGCCGAAATAACTTAGTTACATCGAATCAATTATCCAAAATATAAAATACATAAGCAATGTTTTAGCTCGGCAAACTGGACGAGGCCTAACTTAATTCTCCGACTCAATGACTTACTCTCCCTGTGAGGGAGAGTGATCCTGCTCGGCCGGGGACTGCGTCTGCTCGGGCTCAGTACCTGAAAAATGGTAAGGAGGTGAGCATTACACAGAACTTAAGTAAGCAGTTTCTAATATGACATACCGAACTACCAAGCTAAGCACAAGTAATCAAATAGCATATTAAGAGATAATCAAGCAGATACATAACACATGCATACAACCTCATTTTGCTCGGTCCATGTTATTGTCCAATATATGCCTTACCGACCAGTTTTATTCCTACTTATCCGATTGATTACCCTTGTACTCTTTCCTCAATTCATTACACTTGATTCACTCGGTCATTACTTTCCCTTCTCGGTATTCCATTTTCCTCGCTCGGTCTCATTACTCATTTTTCATCTCTTACATATTTTACAATCTTTTACTCTTCTCGGCTGCATACACCCAGTGCATGTCTTACACAATTTAGGGTCGGATTCTAGAGTGTCCATAACTGCGAGTACCCAGTACCCGTCTTACAGCTGCACATATCCAGTATGCGTCTGACGCGATCAATGCACGCACCCAATACGCGTCTTCTATGACCCGACCACACAACCATTTCTCTTTAATTACTCTTTTATCCTTTAAACCCTTTCCCTTTAATTTTTCTTTTATCCTTTTAACCATCTCTTTACTCGGCCTCTCTCAGCTCAGCCCCTTAATTATTCCTTTTTCCACTAGTTTCTCTCATTATTTAATACTTTAACTTATATTTTCTTCCCTCAACATCTACCCACATATCTCATACCCACTCTCGGCCTCTTGCGCTCGGTCACAGACAGAATCATGTATACAACATAAACAATGAATATCACAACTCATAAACATTGATATAGCATTACAATATGATTAAAAGCACTTAGCAAGTAAGCCAATATTTCAACTCATCTCATGACTACTTAACCTTAGTTCATTCATTAGTTTTCGTTACCCTTTTATCTTTTCTCCCTAATATTACCCTATGTCTCTTCCCTAATCTAACACCCACTCTTAGTACCCGTTATGCACACACTAGCAACCCAAACCTAAGCAAAGGTAACACTCACTCCTTACCTCAATCCGTGAGAGATAAGAGTTTGAGAGCTTGAGTGTGATTTTCTTTGCTGCTCGACTTCTTGAGCTTTGAACCCCTTGAATCTTTTCCTCCTAGCTGCACACCTAACACGACGACGATCCAGGGACATTTGACGGGGTGAAAGAGACGAAGGAGAGTATCCTCTAATTCGTGAGTATTTGATGGAGAAGAAGAGAGAGAGATTTTTGTGGATGAAGAGAGTGTATGTTGAATCGTTGGTTTGGAACTTCAAAGAAAATGGGGGAAACGAATGAGAAAGAGAATGGAAAGTGTTGTTTTGTGGGTTCTTTTATTCTTTTATGGGAATTATTTGTGTGGCTCTCATTGTAGGCTTCTTTGAGAAGCTTGGAATATGTGGACAGGGTTTATAGGCTTCTAAGGGAAGCCACCAACAGTGACTTGACAAAGACATAAAGTGATGGATAGGACATCTATACGGAAGGCATGAAAACCAAGGAATTAGCAACTCAGTGTGAGCTGTCACGGAGAAGCAAGGAGACTTCGGCTTGACACGGAGAAGTAGTAGCAGTCAGAGTCTCCTCTCGATCAATACTGTGAGGCTTGTTGCGATCGGCTGATCCGGTTCGGCAATATCCCTTGACTTCGCGTTTGTTACTTATTTGCTCGGCTGAGATCGGTCCGAGGTTCAGCTTTTACTTATCTAGTCGGCTCACGCTTCCTGTTTCCCCAACGACACTATACCACTTCTATGACTTAATCATATTCTTAAATAAATTTAATATTTAAATCTATTATATTAAATATTAAATTTCGGGATGTTACAATATTCATCATCATCATCTTCATCTACTTTGTTTTGAAATTCATCAAGATAAAATCCTTGAGTGTGCTTTAGTCTATCTATTTGCTATAGGACTCTATTGTAGTATCTGCTCTATCTAGAGAGCTTCATTGTTAGTTGCACACATTTCTTCGTGCAAATCCATTTCATTGTAAGGGGTGTGATAACCTTAGATATTAAGGAGTGTTTTCCCTTAGGACTGAACGAGTGTCGCGTTCATAGGGTGAGAAAAACCCTGTTGTGTATTGGGTAGCGCTATACGAACGGTGGGATTCCAAGTAGTTAGGCTATTTTTGTTCGAGGTCCCTGGTGAACGGTGGGATTCCTAGTAGCTTGCGAGGCGCTCTGGATGTACTTGGCGACGCGTGGCGTCTTGGTTTAGTGAAAAGCTCAAGTGGGTCGCTTGAGGACTGGATGTAGGCGTTGTTTGCCGAACCAGGATAAAAATCCCCGGTGCAATTTTCTCTATCCCTTATCTCTTTACTTTCCGCATGTTTATTTTATGTTGATTATATTTTTAGCGGATAAAAGCTATTTTCACGTTTTAATCTATTTAGTGTGTGTATTACGTTTTAGTGGTTTATTTCTTCAATCACGCATATAATAAGTTTTATCTATTAATAATAAATATTGTGTTTCTATTCGCATAAAATCAGTTTTCATTCGGTCTTTAAGTCTTCCGCTCGTTTAATCTTTCTAAGAACGTTTGATTCGATTGAATCTTTCTAAGAACGTTTGATTCGATTGAATTTCAAAGATTTCATAAACACCCAATTCACCCCCCCTCTTGGGTGTCATCAGTTAATACCACCAATTATTCCAACAATTGGTATCAGAGCTTCGTGCTCTAGTAACAAGCTTAATCGCTTGAGTTAAAGATCCTTTGTGGTTTGGCTTATTGGGATATTTGTTTTCATTTTTGTTAAAAATGGAGGGTTGTTCATTCAATGATGCACCAATTTTCAATGGAGAAAATTATGCGTATTGGAGTGCTAGAATAAAGTTTATCTTCAGTCAATTAATTATCGTTTGTGGTATATTGTGCTGAATGGTTTTGATTTAAACCCAAAAAATGTTTTAAACAAATTTGACAAAACATGTTTTGCCTTGAATATTCAAGCTATGCAGATTTTAAGAAATGTCATGAACGATGATGCATATGCTAGGATCAAGGATTGTGTTAATGCTAAATGTATTTGGGATACTCTTCACACACTTTATGCTACTGATGATCTTTTAGAAAGTGTAAGTGTTCACAGATACAACATGGAAACTCAGCTAGAGACAAGCTCAAAGGATGAATTGACTATCTCCCATGATGAAGTTTTGAATGATGACACCAATAGCATGAGGAGCAATTCGTCAAATGAAGATGATGAGTTAGAAAGTTTATTTGAAGCATTCTTGGAGTCTCACTTGGAATCAAGTTCTTCAAATGAGGAGTTTGTAGACAACAAAATTGAACCATTCTCATATACTCCTCACGAGGTAACTATAATTGACTCTCGCTCCCATAATCCTCATATTACTCATGATGATTTGAGAGATGATTTGAAAAATATTTCTTTGGAAAATAGCACCTCTACAAATATTGAAAATTGCAATTTTATTGAAAAATCAGTTGAGGTTGCTTCTTGTGATTCTCAGTGTATTTCAAAATCCGTTTGCTCCAACTCCTTATTTGACAATTCGGATAAGAATGTGGAATTCAAAAGTCAAGTAAAGTAGTTGTCAAATGTGATTCTGAATACAAGGATCATAAGTCTATGCTTTACAAAAATGATTTTAGAAAATTCAAAGCACCTCCCAAACCCATTATTTGTAATTATTGTGGACGTTCGGGTCATATTTCTCATTTATGCCTTTATAAGAAAAATAATCATATGAGAAATAAAATGAAATGGATTCCAATAGTTTCCAAGGAATCCAAGCCTAATCCCCCTGTACCCAAAATGAGATGGGTACCAAGAGTTTCTCCTTGTAACAGGAATGTAGAAAATAACATGCCCAAGGAAAAACCAAGAGGAAATCAACAAGAGAAATGCTTCAAAATGACTCGGTGGATATCTAAAGATAAATGGAGTGACCAAAGGAAGATAGCGTCAACAAGAACCAAAGCATTCACTGAAAGAAATGAAAAATTCACCTTGATGAAAAATCAGAAAAGAAAGCAATGGTCTAAGACAAAATCTTCATGGCACACAAGGTCTGAGAAAAGAAAGCAATGGTCTAAGGCAAAATCTCCATGGCACACAAAGTTTGAGGTAAACAAGTCATATTCTTATTATAACCATGATTATAGAAGAGCATACTTTGACTATTCCAAGTTATATTAAATTTGAAAACAAATCTTATTGTTTATCGTAACAAATTTTCTAACTTGAGCATTGGAGATATCCAGAACTATGTGTTTTCTAGGAAATAGTTTCCCTAAAGGTAAGTTGACCACAAGCTAACATCACTCATATTCCCTAGCATCAGAGAATCCTATTCGTAGAATGCAAGGAAGTTTGGTTATGTAGAGAAAGAGGATTTCTGGAAATTTATGCAGAAGTAATCGATTACTCTGCAACAGTAATCGATTATCCAATGGGTTCTGCATCAGTTCTGATCAGTTAACGGCAAAGTAACCGATTAAGAGACTCAGTTTAACCGATTAGATCTGCAGCATCATGCAATCCATCAAAGACGAAGTAATCGATTAAAGTGATTGAAGTAATCGATTAAATGCCAGCAAATAATCGAGTACAGCCAGCTCAGTAATCGAGTAGAAATGTTGCATCATGCTCTCACCAGAGGAGGCATAATCGATTAAAGGCAAGTAATTAATCGATTAAATGAGGAATATAATCGATTAAACCACTGCAAGTAATGGATTAACTGCTACAGAATCTGAAAAAAAAATATAAAGAATTCGTGTGGACCATGTGGGCCTTGACCCGTTTTGACCTGAAAAAGACCTAGTGGACTTTAAACCCTAGCCACACCTTTTCCCCCCACTCACTTACGTTCTCCCTTTCTCTCTCTCTTACACGACTTTCTCTTCTTCTTCCTCTTCAACGTATTCTCCTTCTTCCTCCTTCAACCAACCAACCTCCATAGCCACCTCTCTACCAAACCTTCACCATTCCTTCTCATATCACCTTCTCTTCTCATAAATCTTCATCTCCTTCCTTCTTCTTCTCCAAAACTGCTTCTCTCTCTTCTCTCTCTCTCTCTCATTCGACTACCACCACCAACCACCATTAAAACCATCATAACCACCATAACCACCTCCTTAGCAAGTCCTTGGTTCATTGGTTCTTTGGTCTTCAAGAGTGCAACTCGGTTCATGCAAAGGTTCTTCGGTTTATTGTCTCTCTTCTCTCTGGTTCATCAGGTTCAGTGAAGAGATCGGTTCAGTGCTCCCTGGTTGTCATTCTGGTTCAGTGGTCTTCTGGTTCAGTGGTTCAATTCATCAGGTTCAGTGAGTATCTGGTTGATTCAGTTTTGGTTCAGCTCCGGTTCAGTGCATTCTCCGGTTCAGGTTCTCGGTTTATTGCTTTATCTTCTTCAGTATCTCAGTGTTCATTGATATGGTATATTACTACTGTGATGGTTTTCATAAGTTGATATTGTTTCATTCAGTAGTTGTCATTCACATTATAGTTTGGGTTTTGTGCTGAAGAGTCGGTATCTGCTGGGAATAGTTTGGTTGTTCAAGTGCAAGGTTGATTATCTGTTTAGCTGGTTATATTTGTGTGATCAGAATCTGCTTGATAACATTCATCTGTGTCTGCTGCCTGCTTATATTTGTCTTATCTGAATTTATGTCGACTCGTCATACAAAGAGAAGGGCTCTAATAGATGATTCCGATGAGGACGAGCCATCTCCTTCAGTCGTTCAGAATCAAGAACAACCTTCTTCCCGTCGTGCTCCTAGGCCTTCTCGACCTAGAAGAAACGAAGCCGGTCCTTCTACTCCACCTCCTCCAGTTCATCAACCAGTTGCGGTTGAGAATCTAAATCGATGGTTCTCGAATTCTTCTCAAATTATGGACTATGAAAAATACTTTGCAGCATGTTCAGTGATCTCTCCCAGATTCTTAGATGCTGAAACCTTTGACGGCGAAGATTGCAATCTTCCTGCAGTAGTGCTACTAAAAGAAAAGGGCTTATTTGAGTTTAGCACTATTGGAGGCGATTTTTATGAAGACATGATCAGGGTTTTCTACACCAATCTCGTTTGGAAATCTGAAGAACAGGTTCTCTACTCTGAAGTTAAAGGGAGAAGCATAAAGATCAGTCTGAACACATGGATCAACATTACACATTTGCCCATGGATGGAATAAACTATACTGGTTCTAGTTTAGAAAATCTTTGGGGCGATGAATATGATAAAAAGACTGCAAAAGAAGAATTTATTGATGATAGAATTCCTACTGGAAAAGTCTTGACATCGAGTAATCTGAAATTTGAGTTTCGAGTGTTGCATTTCATCTTGAATCGTTGCCTGATCCCAAGACAAGGTAACTACTTCAGGCTGTTGGATTCAGATTACATCATTTTGTGGGCTTAGTTTCACGACAAACCCATCAATTGGGGTTGTTTCGTCTTGAACTATATGATTGAGACTGCTGGTAAAGTTCGTCGGTCGATTGATAAGGATATGAAGATGAAGACCTCACGACTTCCAAATGCAACCTTAATCACCAACATCCTCAGACGTTTCCGGATTCCACTGAATGGAGAGTCGAGGACTGCTCCCAATGCTGATATGCGCATGGATACAAATTTTTTGGGACACATGGGATGGGTGAACATGGAAGATCGAGGTTGGATGCCAAAAACTCATCGACGAGAGCGCAAGTCTACTCACAACTATAACCCTGATGATGAGTAAGAACAACAACAACAACAGCAACATCAAGATCATGCACCAGCTCAGGATCCCGATTTCATTCCGCTACAAGCTATCTATCCTCCGTATCATATACCTCCGTACATGCAGCTCTTCATGGATGATGTTAGAGGGTATATGAGACGTTCTGATGACCACATGCACTCATTAGACTCCACTCTTGCTCAACTCACCTCCGGTATGGAACAGATGCATGTCAACATGGAGGCAATGCAGCAAGACATTTATCATTTGAGGCATCAGAATCGGCCACCTTTCACCAGTGACCATTAGCTTGTGGCTCTGCTCTTTGATCTCCTTATTATACTTGCTATCTAGATTATTCTTAGTATTTGTTGTCTTAACCCCTAGTTATTTATTTTGTTTCATTGCATCTGTTTCTGGATTTGGATTTGGATTTTCTCTGACATGTTTTGGATATTCTGGTTTGTCTTATCATGACAATTGCACTTTTATCGGTTTGCTATTATTTTTGTCATGAGATGTCAGTATGTTTATCTTGGGTATCTCACCTTTTTGATGATGTCAAAAGGGGGAGAATTATATGGCTCTTTGTCATGAGAAAGCATGAGCAAAACAGGAAACAGGAAACAGGTAGCATTCATGAAATGAGTCATGAATTCAGGGGGAGTTATGTTTCAGTAAATTTGTGCTCCTAGTGTTGTGCTCTTTTAGTATTTTAAGAGCTGATTGCATCATATTGTTATTTGCGGTTATATTATCTATACTAACCTTGTTTTGCAGGTAGTGTTTGTCATCATCAAAAAGGGGGAGTGTTGAATCTCGTGATTTCCCTTTATGATGTTTTGATGATGACACAACACAATTTTATATATATTATGTTTGAACAGGTTCAGGTACCTTGATGATGCGAAGATTGTATGCCTGGTTGAAGATCTAGTCTTTTAGGGCTTAGAATTTTATGTAAGGCAAATAGTAATCTAAAAAGTACTCAAGTATAATTTTATGATGATGATATGTTTTGTTCTTGAAAAATCTAGAAGAAGTATTTTTTTAAAAAACCTCTACTCCAGGAAAAGCTTTTATGAAAATGTTTTGTGAAAACCTTTGGTTACAAATTTTTATGAAAATCTGATTTTACTGTAGAGTAATCGATTACCCCTTCTGGAATAATCCATTACTTGCTGCAACTTGTAACCAGAGAGTAAGTAATGGATTAATTAGATTCATGTAATAGATTACTTCCTTGAACTGGTCATTTAAGTGACAGTAATCGATTACTTGAAGCTACTAATCGATTAGCTTTCAATGCTGCAACTTTTATGAAAAACCTGAGAGCAAGTAATCGATTAATGTGACCAAAGTAATCGATTACCTTTTCAATTTTTTTGAAAAACGTGCTGAAATCAATCTGATTCCCAGAATGATTTATTTCCTTTTCTGGACGATCACGTTTCTGATTTTTGGCTGCTTCTTCTACCTTTTTGAAATCACCAACACCAACACACACCTTATTCTCTCCTTTCTCTTTTCTTTGAAAAATCCTTTTGATAAGAAACATATTCATCATCATCATCTTCATCTACTTTGTTTTGAAATACATCAAGATAAAATCCTTGAGTGTGCTTTAGTCTATCTATTTGCTATAGGACTCTAATGTAGTATTTGCTCTATCTAGAGAGCTTCATTGTTAGTTGCACACATTTCTTCGTGCAAATCCATTTATTTTAAGGGGTGTGACAACCTTAGATATTAAGGAGTGTTTTCCCTTAGGACTGAACGTGTGTCGCGTTCATAGGGTGAGAAAAACCTTGCTGTGTATTGGGTAGTGCTATACGAACGGTGGGATTCCTAGTAGTTAGGATATTTTTGTTCGAGGTCCCTGGCGAACGGTTGGATTCCTAGTAGCTTGCGGGGCGCTCTGGATGTACTTGAGACGCGTGGCATCTTGGTTTAGTGAAAAGCTCAAGTGGGTCGCTTGAGGACTGGATGTAGGCGTTGTTTGCCGAACCAGGATAAAAATCCCCGGTGCAATTTTCTCTATCCCTTATCTCTTTACTTTCCGCATGTTTATTTTATGTTGATTATATTTTTAGCGGATAAAAGCTATTTTCACGTTTTAATCTATTTAGTGCGTGTATTGCGTTTTAGAGGTTTATTTCTTCAATCACGCATATAATAAGTTTTATCTATTAATAAAAAATATTGTGTTTCTATTCGCATAAAATTGGTTTTCATTCGTTCTTTAAGTCTTCCGCTCGTTTAATCTCTGTCAATCTTTCTAAGAACGTTTGATTCGATTGAATTTCAAAGATTTCATAAACACCCAATTCACCCCCCCCCCCCTCTTGGGTGACGTTAGCTAATACCACCAATTATTCCAACAGGAGGGAGTTGTTTTTTATTTTTTTTTTAAAGCAAACCAAAAGCCACAGATACACACACATAAAATAAATAATAAAAAGAAAGGAATAAGGGGGTACGGTTATTACCCAAAATAATAGTGTCTCGTTTGTTTTTAATTAAAATGTCAATAGGGTAGTTAGGGTGGAAATAAAATGAGCATTGTAATTATTTGGGGTTTGTTTTTCAAAAGACTTTTCCTTTTCCTTATTTATTTTCAAACCGTGAGAACAAGTATGTATGGGGAAAAATGAAAATTCCTTTAAACTCTGATGGGGTGCATTAAAATCATGCTCTAATAAATTATAAACCACTATAACAATGCTTTATAAAATTAAATCACAAAATAATAATCTTTCTAAAGTTATAATAACTTAAACTTTTATAAAAACAAAACTCAATACCTTCATATAAATCATTTTGACTGTAACTTCATTTTATTCTAAGCTCGTATGGAAATATAATGCCTTTGGAAATCATAATAACGTAATCAAATAAATCAATAAATAATACACAAATAAATAAACCGCAATACATTGCTGACGTAAATAAAAATCAACCTGTCAATTTAAATCCCAAAAACTAAAATCTGACAACTTAATGTTTCAAGAACTCCTTTTATAAAATAAAATAATAATATAACAATCAAAGCTTTTCATAACTCACAAAACTCGAATAAACTCATTTATCTCTATCGAAAAGGAATAGAATAGTATTTTAAAGGCTTAATTATGTCACAGGTGCCTGAAGTTTGGGTACTTTTGCCAGATACCCTTATTCTCTTTTTTTCCAATGTCTGACTCCCCGAAGTTACTTCTGAGTTTGTCATATGCCCCTACTCCCAATTCTGGCCAATTTACTGACATGTAACATCGGAATCTTGATCAGATGCAGGAGGTTAAGCACCTGGTGCCCCGTGGTCGAAGATCCTTTTTTAAAAAAATTTAAAAAACTAAAAAACTTAATATTTTTATATTTTTAGTTAAATAAAAAAAGAGAAAAAAGAATTGAAGAGAGAGGTCGTCTTTGCACGTGTGACATCACTCGACATCATATGACCAACCTCCTGCGTTTGATCAGGATTCTGATGTTACATGCCGGCAAAGTTAGCCAGAATTGGTAGTAGGGGTATATGACAAACTCATAAGTAACTTCGAGGAGTCAGACATTGGAAAAAAAAAAAAGAATAAGGGTATCTGGCAAAAGTACCTCAAACTTCAGGACTTATGACATAATTAAGCCTATTTTAAATTACGAATATATAATTTACTCAAATATGAAAAATAGCGGGTGTTACAATAGTTGTATATATTTATTTATTTAATCATTGACACTTGTATCCTTAAACGAGCAACTTTTCTACTAAGAGGACAATTGATACTTGTATCATTAAACGAACAAATTTCTCATAAGGGGGCATCAATGACACTTGTATCCTTGAACGAAACAACTTTTGTTCTACCCGGAGCATCTTTGATACTAAGAGCATCTCCGGTAATACACGAAATTTTAATTCTTAAATGGACCCCACATACTATTTTATTATTTTTTTACATTTTATATGGGTTATGAACCTTAATCATTTTTTCACTCCACCTGTAACACCCCAAATTTTTAATCTCTGATTAATAAAAGTTAATTATAAAGATTATTTATAATTAATTACTTTTATTATAATCTTTGATTAATTATGTGTTTTGTTTATGCATTTGATGAAAGAAAAATATGTGAAAAATAATTTGATAATTATTTTTGTGTGAAAATAGGAGTTTTGCATATTAGTCCTTGTTTTAGGACCTAGAAGTAATATTAGGAAGGTCTTGGAGGGAAAGGAAATAAAAATATTAATTTTTAAAAATTTGGTCAAAATACTCGAGTATCGAATTCAGAGTTGCTCAACATTAGTGCGTTTTGATGAGTCAACCACCGAGTTACCCCTATGTTGACACGAAATCAACTCAACGACACATCCTTAGCTGCGTGTCGAGCTGCATGAATGCCTTAGTTGCCTATTTATTCTCATGGTTGATGAATCAACCACCCATTTTGCCCAATTTCGTGAAGAATTCGTGTGTTAGAGTTCATAACTTCTCTTCTTTGATTATCTCTCGTCTCTGAGAGTTAATACAGAAACCATACACCATTGTGAAGCTCACATTTAGGGCTTCACAAAGACACCAAAATCATGAGCTAAGAGTTCGTGTGATAGGAGAATCTAAGCTTGCAAGTTGGAGTCTCATTGTTGTCAAACTGAAAATCTGAGTTCTGGAGCTTATTTTGGTCTTCGATTTTGGTAAGCTCGTGAACCCTCTTGATCTCAAACTTGTTTCATTCTCTCATACATGTTGCAGAGAATAAAGCCTAACTGTAACTTCCCGAATTTTAATTCTAATAATAATTAGAATAATAATACGATTTGGAAGTAAGGATTATCCAAAAAGGAATTTAAAATGATGGATTAGGAATTCTCTGAGTGCCATAAAGGAATCAAGGAGCATTGGCATCGGAAAAGAAATTTAACGAAGACCAAGCGAGTGTTAAAAGTCGAGGTTATCGGTGTTGTAAACACCCTAAATTAGGAAATTCAAAATAATAGATCTACATCTCTAAACACGAATTCCACCGTTGGATATGGAGATAAGTATCTTAGGAAGCTTGTCTCCAAATATGGGCAAGATCCGACGGTTAACGAAGAAGTTATAACACGGTCAACCCAAGTCAACCGTCTCGCGCTCAAGCGCGCCATCCTCTCGCCCAGGCGCGCGACGTGCATCAGACCTGAGACAAAGTGACCCTCGCGCTCAAGCGCGGACCTGTTTTAAAGCCGTGTTGGAGGAGGGTCGAAACCCCATTCCCTCCCCCTCTTTCTTCAACACCGACCTTCCTCTCCCTCCTTCCTCCTCCGGCGCCACCACGAGCTACCACCACCCAAGACCGCCGCCACCCTGGCCTTCCACCCTCTCCTACGATCCTTCTCTCCCTCTCCTTCCTCTTGATTCCTTTCTCTCACTCCTTCCCTCACAATCGGCTCCCTCTCTCTCTCTCCACCTCCTCGCCGCTGCCGCAAGCCGCCACCACCACCACTCCTTGCCTCGCCGCCGTGTGCTCCCTCTCTCTTGGCCTTCCCCACCGTGTGTTCACTCTCCCTTGTAACATACCAAAATTTAATTCCAAGTTAATTAGGAAAAACCTAAGCTAGAAGTTATGAGGAAAACCATAGGAAACCATGGATAGGAGTTAAGGGTAGTGTCTTAGAGTTAGAATTGGCCAAAATAGGAGTTTTCACCAGAATAATCGATTACTTTGTAGGGGTTAATCGATTACAGGGCCTCTGGTGAAAACACTTAAATGTTGCAGCATTTTTAATCGATTACTCTTAAGGAAGTAATCGATTATCTCAGGTGTTAATCGATTATTTGGCGGCAATTAATTGATTATCAGTGCTCTGGTTTTTGTATGATGCTGCAAAAATAATCGATTAATTGGAGGAAGTAATCGATTATTGGGGTAAAATAATCGATTACTCTTTGCAAGTAATCGATTATTCTAGGTCTGATGCAGAAAATAAAAATAATTTAAGGGGCAGAAACGTAATTTCCACCCCTTATCTCCCTATTTCAGCCACCCACCTCCCTCCTCCCTTATCCATTCGATCTCCTTTCTCTCTCTCATGTTTCAAGCCTCTCCCTCCTTCTCTCCTTCCCCTTCTTGCGATTTGAAGCTTCCATGGAGGCTTGGAGCTTCAAATCATCAACCCCCATCATCTCTATTAATTTCCTTCTCCTTTTTCTTCTTATCTTCCTTTCCATGGAGTTTTCTCTCTCTCCATCTCTCTCATGGAGGCTCTTCCTCTCTCCTTCACTCCCATCTCCATCAACAACCCACACCACCAACACAAAACCACCATAAACCATCCAAACCCTCCCTTCATAGCCTATAATCATGAGACCCACCTTCTCCTTTAAGCTCTTCCTCTCACTCGTGGATCTCTCTCTCTCTTCTGGGGTTTATCTCTCTCACCCAATCTCAGAACCAGGAGAAGATAGGGCAAGGGAGCTGGAGTCCATGTAGATCAGGAGTGGATCTGTGACCTTTGGAGCTTCTAGTGAGCTCTCTCCTTCTCTAAGGTAAGGGGAGTCTCTTTTCCACACTTTGAGTTAGGGATAGTTGGGGTATATAATAGGATTTGGGCTAAGTAGTTGAATTGGGTTGTGGGTAGCAAAATAACACCAGTTATAAGTTGGTTTAAGAAGAATGAAAGTAATTTGAATTAATTTAATAATTTAATTTAATTGTCATAGAATTGCTAAAAATCCCTATATGTATGTTGTAAATGTAGGAAGTGAAGAACCCTAGGGAGTTGACTTATATTTAAGCACTCTGAGACATACCTGAGTATGTCGATTGATCTGTGATATATGTTGTTTGTTGATAATTGCCAGGTTCGTTATATGGGTGCGAGATGAGTGTATCATGACTAGGTGTTAAACCAAGTGATAATCTAATAATGTTGGCTAGGAGGTGTTAAAATGAATAATGGATATGAGAGAATATATATAATGCAAGCTATTAGGTGGTAAGAGGATTAGTAGTCCTAAGGGTGTTTTATGGCTTAATGATAACTGTTTAATTAATAATAAACATAATGTTTTAGGATGCTTGAAAATATAGGTTTTAGTCTTAGCTTGGAGTGTGATGATGTTGATTATTTGTGGCTAGGTAATATATGAAAATTTGATTGTTGTGAGTACTTCAATGTGGATGATTGCTACTTGTTATAAATGGCTAATTGAATAGTGTGATTTGTGGTGAATGTGTTTGGATTGATATGGACGGTTGAATTGATCATTGGGACATTGGGACACTAGGTGTTCCTGCTAGGTGTACAAACGCCCCATTAGGGCCTAGGTACCCATCAGGCTAAAACGCCCCACTAGGTGTAAATGCCCCGTTAGGAGTCGATGTCCCAAAATGATCAATTCAACGAAAACTAAAAGACTGGAAAATGTGAAAAGGAGTAAAGTATGTAAATTGAATATGCTAAGGAATTTAATGAGTATGAGCAAAGATTATATGTATCAGTCCTAACGGGTGAGGCCTAGTGGGTGAAAGTCCTGATGGGTGAATAAAGTCCCTAATGGGTGTACAAACGCCCTAGCAGGAGCAACCAAATTACCTAGTGGTACAAACTAAAAGAATAGAGATCAATGATGATATGAGTCTATTGTAAGTATAAGTAAGTGTCCCGGTGCTCACTTAAGCTACGGCAATGTGAGGTCACGGGCAAATTATAAGGTTGCACCTTGGTGCTCACTTAAGCTACGGCAATGTGAGGCTAAGGGCTTGGTGCTCACTTAAGCTACGGCAATGTGAGACCAAGATAAAGTAAAGGAAATGAAAATGATTTTGGAAAAAAAAAACATGAAAAGTGAAGCATTTTGTTATTCATAGCTTGATTTGATTATGATGCTTAAGTTTCTCTTATGTGCTCTTTAACTATCTTCTAATTCACTGTGTTGTGAAAAGGTCTCACCCTTATGTGGTTAACGTTTTAGGTGAATGAAGAGGAGCTTGAGGATCAGAGAGTGTCGCAGTAGAAGTTACGGAAAGAAGGAAAATTTTATGTTGCGCTACTCTTATTGTAATTGGAATACCCATTTTTTAATGTCAATTTAATTTATGAAAAGGAATTTTTAAGTTCTCCATTGTACTTATTAAATAAATTGAATGAATATTTTTAAATAAAAGTTGGGTGTTACATTTATGGTATCAGAGCAGTTCCTTCCTTCCGACCTGAGGGAAAGTGGTCCCGATCTCGCTGCGAACACTCTCGTCTCAAGCTTCTTCCCTAGAGGTGAGACCCTTTTAAGTGAAAATTTTAATATTGGGTGATTTGTGCAAATGTTTGATAATAAAGGAGAATAGAATGTGATTCTTTGGGAACCTAAGTAGGATCCCTTAGGGATTCAAAGAATTACATCCTATAAGTGTGGCACGTTTGTAAGTAGAAAAACTTCAAAAGTGCAATTGATTATTGTTTAAGGGATGCAAAGTCTAAGTTGAGTTAATTAAAAGTTAAAGTTTCTTACAAAGGAAATCTTACTAATTAATAACGGAGTGCATAAACTTTAGCTGGATAACGAAGGCTATTACTACTGATGGAATGTAGTGTCGGAACTGGCCAATCCGATGTTGCATTTGTCGGGAGGTGACGTCGTCGAAATCTAGGAGTTTGTGCATCATCGTGAATTAGTATTTGATTCCCTATGTATAAAACTTATGTGTTGATTCTTTTATGTATGTTTGTTTTGCTAAGTGCTTTGTGTGTGATCTTAATGTTTGTTTGTTGGGTAATTTGGTGTCAAAGTTATTGAACCGGGATTAGAAATGGAACCGCATGGAATAAATAAATTGTTAATCCCGAATACTAATCCAACTAAGTGACTAAGGTCATGTTGATTCGATTAGTATCCGAGAGAGCGAAAAATAATGTTTATACTAAATTATTAAGCGGATCTGTAACTAAACTTGATTCAAGTGATTGTGGCATCAAATGAAAGTAGGCATCGAGAACTAACCGACTGGATCTAAACCACTGAACCATATTAATCTGAGTTTCAAATAAAAACAAACTTTTTGCCCAATGTGAGAAGTGGCTTGAATTCAATCCAAAGGGTTCTCGAAATATGCTTACATGTGGAATGGTGTAGTGTTAAAGTAAGCGGACCAAAAATTAGAAGTGGAACCATGAGAATCAAAATGATTTACTACCTCGATTCTAATCTATTCGAGTGACATAGTGGCACCGGTTAGATTAGACTCCATAAAAACAATAAAAACATTTATGTTGAACTTGAAGTTGATTCCACCACTAATTTAATTCCGGTGACTTTAATATTAATCGAAAGTTAAGTGAAGCTTATAAGGATTGAACTTGAACCCCGAGCTACTATAATAACATTTTGTAACGAAAAGAGGTTTATTTAATCAAGGAAGGGGTTAAAATTCAACCAAGGGGTTCTCACGTCACTTTCGATCACATCATTGGTAGTGTATTTGCTTTACATGAACAAGTCTATGTTTATGTGGAAATGAGTTTAAACTCTCGAAAATGTTTTCAAACGATTTTGGGATTTATACCTTTTTCAATTACCATCTTTATGCTTAAAGTCCCAAATTACTTTCCACTAAGCATTGACTAAAAGTGTTGTTTTTGGAAATTGTGTTTTTGATGAAATTGAATTTTGTTTGTGTATGCTCGATTGATATGTGTGCTTGATATGTCTTTGTACAAAGTTAAATTTGTATTTGATGCTTGTGAGTGTTTAAAATGAATTTCAAAGGTTTTCACCGAACCACAATCATTCTAAATGGATCGTGAGGTCGCACAACAAATTTTTAAGATACTAGTAAGAAAAACCAGGATTTCTAAGTGATCAAGTAGTGAATTAACTTAACTATTTGTAACCAAGTCACACAACGATCAAATAGGAACCCTTGTTATGCGACTCAAATCAATTCAGAATGAAAACACAAATTTTAAACTTGAAGTAAAAAGGGAATATAATTGTCTCAACTTTTGAAGATGAATTAAAATTAAATTTTTCCAAGATTCAAGGCACATTCCCTCTTGCTTGAGTTTATCCATCTTGAGTGATTTGTCACTCCTTCATCTAGGATCTTATGAAATTAGATGAAGGTAGCTCATCATGGTAAGGTGCATGATTAAAAGCTTTATTGAATTTTCAAATGAAATCATTTGTTTCTCATTAAGAGAGGAACCTAATTTGGAAAAGAATTTTGTTTCTATAAATGTGTTATTGTTTTCTAAATGTTTCACTTGTATGGGACCCTTTTCTTAAATTTCGAATCCCCATACTTAGTGATTTTTCAAACAAAGGCTTTAAAGACTTATGTGTTGTAGTAAAGTGTTTTTGGGTAATCGGGGTTTTTATATAAAGGGAAAACTAAGTTTTTGGGTTTAGGATTTTGTTTGACTTGGAAGAATTAATATAAGCACCCTAAGGTTGAATTATTGTTTTATGTAACATTTCGGGCCAATTGGAGCAGGACATTGTTTTTAAGCAAAATGAATTTAATATGCTCTAATCGGTTTGAACATTTTACACAACCTTGGGCTAAGAATAGGTGATGTCCCATCAAATTTTGAAGCCAATTGGAGTTGTTTGCTATTTTAAATGGATTTGACATAGGTTCACCCCGACCATTACAAATCTTTTACAAAGTGGTCATAGGGTCAAAAGTGAATCTAATGAACTCTGATTGAATTGAAGATTTGCTATAATGTTCTTTTAGGTACAGGGACACTGTCTTCCAATTCTTCACAAACCTTGGGAAACTGAATTTATAAAACGCATTTTTAGTTGTGAACTATGTGAGTCCTATTCCCCGAACCCCTTTATAAACGCTTTTTAAAATATGTGATGTTATTTGTGAATGTGTTTGTAGAGGTTAGTATTAGCCCTAAGTTAAGCTAGGAATAGCTAGGAAGGAAGCCAAGTCAAGTCGTGCTTAGGTTTATGGTGTAAGATATTGTGGATTGCTGTGTGAATGTTTGACCCTTGATTGATGCTTATATGATTTATGTTATGTGAATGATGGATGTGTTTGATTAGAGTTTAGGTTATAAGTAATATATTGTAGAGTTAGAGTATAAGTAACCCCATTAAGGTAATAGTATTTAGAGAGTGTTAGTGCCCTGTCCAACCTTCGAAGTAGGATTCCGGTGGGAAGCCAGCTGACCATAGGAATCTGTTAGAACCGTAGCCTAGAGGTTGACCCAAATTAAACCATAATTGGTGCTCTTCAATGAGTGCAAGAATCTTGTGGCACATTCATGTTGAATGGTATGCCAATCCCAAGTGGGGGAGTAGAACTAAGGTAAGTGAGTTGCTTAGCTTAGAAAACCTTTTTCCGGGATGGTTCTCCAATTAAGGATTTTGAGCGGAATTTCGGGGACGAAATTCCAATAAGTGGGGGAGAATTGTAACATCCCAAAATTTAATTCCAAGTTAATTAGGAAAAACCTAAGCTAGAAGTTATGAGGAAAACCATAGGAAACCATGGATAGGAGTTAAGGGTAGTGTCTTAGAGTTAGAATTGGCCAAAATAGGAGTTTCCACCAGAATAATCGATTACTTTGTAGGGGTTAATCGATTACAGGGCCTCTGGTGAAAACACTTAAATGTTGCAGCATTTTTAATCGATTACTCTTAAGGAAGTAATCGATTATCTCAGGTGTTAATCAATTATTTGGGGGCAATTAATCGATTATCAGTGCTCTGGTTTTTGTATGATGCTGCAAAAATAATCGATTAATTGGAGGAAGTAATCGATTATTGGGGTAAAATAATCGATTACTCTTTGCGAGTAATCGATTATTCTAGGTCTGATGCAGAAAATAAAAATAATTTAAGGTCTTATCTCCCTATTTCAGCCACCCACCTCCCTCCTCCCTTATCCATTCGATCTCCTTTCTCTCTCTCATGTTTCACGCCTCTCCCTCCTTCTCTCCTTCCCCTTCTTGCGATTTGAAGCTTCCATGGAGGCTTGGAGCTTCAAATCATCAACCCCCATCATCTCTATTAATTTCCTTCTCCTTTTTCTTCTTATCTTCCTTTCCATGGAGTTTTCTCTCTCTCCATCTCTCTCATGGAGGCTCTTCCTCTCTCCTTCACTCCCATCTCCATCAACAACCCACACCACCAACACAAAACCACCATAAACCATCCAAACCCTCCCTTCATAGCCTATAATCATGAGACCCACCTTCTCCTTTAAGCTCTTCCTCTCACTCGTGGATCTCTCTCTCTTCTGGGGTTTCTCTCTCTCACCCAATCTCAGAACCAGGAGAAGATAGGGCAAGGGAGCTGGAGTCCATGTAGATCAGGAGTGGATCTGTGACCTTTGGAGCTTCTAGTGAGCTCTCTCCTTCTCTAAGGTAAGGGGAGTCTCTTTTCCACACTTTGAGTTAAGGATAGTTGGGGTATATAATAGGATTTGGGCTAAGTAGTTGAATTGGGTTGTGGGTAGCAAAATAGCACCAGTTATAAGTTGGTTTAAGAAGAATGAAAGTAATTTGAATTAATTTAATAATTTAATTTAATTGTCATAGAATTGCTAAAAATCCCTATATGTATGTTGTAAATGTAGGAAGTGAAGAACCCTAGGGAGTTGACTTATATTTAAGCACTCTGAGACATACCTGAGTATGTCGATTGATCTGTGATATATGTTGTTTGTTGATAATTGCCAGGTTCCTTATATGGGTGCGAGATGAGTGTATCGTGACTAGGTGTTAAACCAAGTGATAATCTAATAATGTTGGCTAGGAGGTGTTAAAATGAATAATGGATATGAGAGAATATATATAATGCAAGCTATTAGGTGGTAAGAGGATTAGTAGTCCTAAGGGTGTTTTATGGCTTAATGATAACTGTTTAATTAATAATAAACATATTGTTTTAGGATGCTTGAAAATATAGGTTTTAGTCTTAGCTTGGAGTGTGATGATGTTGATTATTTGTGGCTAGGTAATATATGAAAATTTGATTGTTGTGAGTACTTCAATGTGGATGATTGCTACTTGTTATAAATGGCTAATTGAATTGTGTGATTTGTGGTGAATGTGTTTGGATTGATATGGACAGTTGAATTGATCATTGGGACATTGGGACACTAGGTGTTCCTGCTAGGTGTACAAACGCCCCATTAGGGCCTAGGTACCCATCAGGCTAAAACACCCCACTAGGTGTAAATGCCCCGTTAGGAGTCGATGTCCCAAAATGATCAATTCAACGAAAACTAAAAGACTGGAAAATGTGAAAAGGACTAAAGTATGTAAATTGAATATGCTAAGGAATTTAATGAGTATGAGCAAAGATTATATGTATCAGTCCTAACGGGTGAGGCCTAGTGGGTGAAAGTCCTGATGGGTGAATAAAGTCCCTAATGGGTGTACAAACGCCCTAGCAGGAGCAACCAAATTACCTAGTGGTACAAACTAAAAGAATAGAGCTCAATGATGATATGAGTCTATTGTAAGTATAAGTAAGTGTCCCGGTGCTCACTTAAGCTATGGCAATGTGAGGCTAAGGGCTTGGTGCTCACTTAAGCTACGGCAATGTGAGACCAAGATAAAGTAAAGGAAATGAAAATGATTTTGGAAAAAAAAACATGAAAAGTGAAGCATTTTGTTATTCATAGCTTGATTTGATTATGATGCTTAAGTTTCTCTTATGTGCTCTTTAACTATCTTCCAATTCACTGTGTTGTGAAAAGGTCTCACCCTTATGTGGTTAACATTTTAGGTGAATGAAGAGGAGCTTGAGGATCAGAGAGTGTCGCAGTAGAAGTTACGGAAAGAAGGAAAATTTTATGTTGCGCTACTCTTATTGTAATTGGAATACCCATTTTTGAATGTCAATTTAATTTATGAAAAGGAATTATTAAGTTCTCCATTGTACTTATTAAATAAATTGAATGAATATTTTTAAATAAAAGTTGGGTGCTACATCCCTCCCAAACCATCTCTCAATCTCTCTCTCCTCGGGACTCACCGGCGCCGTTACCGCCACCGTGACCGTGTCGGGCTTGTGTCGAGAGCTCCGAAGCTCGAAGCTCTTGCCTTGGTTCCGCCCGTGATCGTTCCCGCCACCAACATCAACCGCCGGTGCATCGCCACTCACCGCCATCGACCGCCATCGACCCGTTCATCACTCCGGGTCACTAAAGCTTCACGGACCGCCGCTCCTTCCCCGAAGATCGAGGTTATCTCTTTACTCTCGTCAATCGAGGTAAGACGGGTTGCGTTACCTTTACTTAGAGAGTAAATTCTAGGATGCTATAGTGGTGACTAAGAATAGGGTAATTAAGAAATGTGCTAATGAACCTTAGGGTAGTCCCCGCTGATGTAAAAGAAGTATTTAAAATTATTAATGGAAACCACACCTTAGGGAATAGAATGTATGTGTGTATAATAAGGTCTGGAATGAATGAGTGTATCTAGGATATTAAAATAGTGAATATAAAATGAAAATGTAAGAAATCATAAAATAAAACCAAGGGGTATAGTTAGAGGAAAACTAATAAAAGGGAAAGTAAGAGAATTAAGGAGTAATTTAATAGGCAAGGAGAGGAGAGCTATAAAACTAAAAGTGAGGAAAAAGAGGAATTAAAATGCGAATACGATAAGTATGGGTGGAGTGGACATAGTTAAGAGTTGTTGGAAAATTAGAGAAATAGAAACGAAATAATAAACTAAAATTCAAATATAAATAGGAAACAGGTAAAAGAAATTAGGGAAAAGAAAATAAAACGAAAAGAGAGGACGTTATTATGAAAGTTAAAATAGAACGGTGTAATAAAATAAGGAAACTAAGTTGAGTTAATAGGGTAGTTAAATAAAAAGGAGTTAATGAAATAGGGATAATAAGTTAAGTAATAATGTGAGTTAATAGAGTAGTTAAATAAAATGGAGTTAATGAAATAGGGATAATAAGTTAAGTAATAATGTGAGTTAATAGAGTAGTTAAATAAACTGGAGTTAATGAAATAGAAATAATAAGTTAAGTAATAGTGAGATATAAAGGAAACAAAGAAATATCTAAGAATTAGTAACGAGAACAAAAATATAATATACATGACCAAGTTAAGTAGAGTTGGATAAAAGCGGGGGTAATTAGTAATAAGAAAGCGAATAAAGTAGAAAACGTAGGGAAATGTGATAAGTCATAAACGAAAATAAAGATTAAAAGATTGAGATAGGCATAAAAGAATTACTTAAATTATAAGAAGAGAAAAGATAAGTAATTAAGAAAGAAAGAAAATGAACGGCTGATGGTCTGTTGGACTCAGTCATAATAAAAGGTAAATGGTTGATGGTCTGTTGGACTCAGTCATAAGAAAAATGAACGACTGATGGTCTGTTGGACTCAGTCATAATAAAAGGGTAAACGGCTGATGGTCTGTTGGACTCAGTCATAATAAAAGGTAAATGGCTGATGGTCTGTTGGACTCAGTCTTAAGAAAAGAGAACGGCTGATGGTCTATTGGACTCAGTCATAATAAAAGGTAAACGGCTGATGGTCTGTTGGACTCAGTCATAAGAAAGGATAAACAGCTGATGGTCTGTTGGACTCAGTCATAATAAAAGGTAAACGGCTGATGGTCTGTTGGACTCAGTCATAAAAAAAGAGAACGACTGATGGTTTGTTGGATTCGGTCATAGTAAAAGGTAAACGACTGATGGTCTGTTGGACTCAGTCATAGGGAAAAAGGAAAAGAAAAAAAAGAAAAGGAAGAGAAGAAGAAAAAGAAAAGTAAGGGAATTAAAGAAATGAAAGGAAACAAATGAATGAAAAGAAAGAAAGAAATCTGAATTAAGGAAAGAATGAGACAAAATAAATTGAGAACTAAGAAAGAAAAGAAATGTGAGGCTAAGAGGATAAGTAAAAGAGATTAAATGTATGAATAATGTAGGTTAATAATAATGTAGGCTTAGTTTATTACTATGTCTTCTTTTAGGATTTATCTTTCCAAGTTTTGTGTAATGCTACCCTTCTCGCTATATTTTGCAGGTACAAAAGTGGAGCTTACGTAAGTCATGGCCGAGCAGGATTACATTCCACTTCGTGGAATGTACATTGGTTATGAGAGGACCATTTTTTTTAAATTTATAATAAGTTGTAGTAGTTTGGCCCTAGACTTGTACTAATTGGGCGTTAGGCTTGAACTGGCTGTAGAACTATTATGTTCTATGTTTTAAATATTTCTGGACTGACAGGTTTAAAGAAGAAAAATTTTGGGAAGTCCGAAAAATAGAGGAAACTCTACCGGATTTTTGTAAGAAGTTTTTACAAGTAATCAAGTTTAAAAAGGAATTTTCTAACACCAATTTTAATAAAACTTAAAATTAACTAATAAAAGTGAGGATGTTACTGATTTGGGTCTGATATATATATTTTCTGGATTTCATTTTACCCTCTTTTACTTTGATTTGGCTTGTTTTCATAGCAAACTTAGGATCTTTTTATTAGTTTTTAGGAATTTTAGTAGTTGTAGTTTCCCTTGAACTTTTTGATCCGTTTGTTCATTGTTTCAGGTACTTTTGGAGCTCAAATGCAAAAAAAATAATTATGGAACTGGAAAGGGCACGTAAAGACCTTGAAGCAGGACAAAAAACGGAGCAAAAAGGAGTCAGGACCTACCCCGCGCGCCTGAGGCGCGGGGACGGGTGCGCCTGGGGCGCGCTGATTTAAGCAAAACAAGTTGTCATTAGAGCGCGTGCGCCTGGGGCGCGAGGTCGCGTTCGCCTGGAGCGCGCGTGAACCAGACCAGGCCCGTTTGGGCCAAAACTTCAGAACTTGATGGGGATTCTACCTAGGGTTATTTTGTAAATATAAATTAGTGATTTAGACCTAGGTTAGGCAGCCAGCCAGAGTCAGAAAACACAGATTAGAATAGTTTGAAGAGGGAGATTACATCGCTTCAGAGAGCACAAGTGGAGGATTGAAGAATTTGGGGTAATTTGTCTATGAGTTTCCCTAATATGTCTTTTATTCTTCCTATTTCTATGTGTAACTAAAACCCTCGTGTTAGGAACACGGTGAATTTGTATGGCGTAGCTTATTTCAATTTATAGTTTAGTGTTTTCCGTTTTTTAATTCTTGCGTTGATTGCGTTGATTGTGTTTTTTAATTCTTGCGTTGATTGTGTTTTCCGTTTTTTAATTCTTGCGTTGATTGTGTTTTCCGTTTGTCTATGAGTTTCCCTAATATGTCTTTTATTCTTCCTATTTCTATGTGTAACTAAAACCCTCGTGTTAGGAACACGGTGAATTTGTATGGCGTAGCTTATTTCAATTTATAGTTTAGTGTTTTCCGTTTTTTAATTCTTGCGTTGATCACTTTATGTTTTGGATCTTCTTAATTCTTAATGAAAGTTAGGGATTTTGAATAGGCCTTGCAATCAACGGTATAATCACTTAAACATAGAGATATAATTGGATGATTATATGAATTGGTAATTCCCTTGTGCTTAATAACTTATTTTCTAATGCTGTAATTTATTGAGAGATCAAGGATTACAAACTTAGAGAATAAAGAGTAATTATAGAGAGATCTAATAGTTACTAATAAAGAGGAATTGTCCTTTATTTAAAGGAAAACCTAAACCATAATTGAATAAGTGAAACCTACAATGCAACCAACGTTCCTAACCACTTTCTCCCATAGTTCTCAAGTTTTTATTTAATTTCAGCAATTAATTAGTTTAGTTAATTATTAGTTTCAAATCTGAATTTTAATTTAAAACAACTTTTTAGATATAGGATTTATTTCTAATTACACTTAGGTAAAAGTAGACTAAAAACACAACTCCCTGTGGGACGATATTCGGTCTTCCATTGACTATATTACTCGTTGACCCAGTACACTTGCTGGCACATCAACAGTTACACTAACCAATTTCCCCAATTTTTAGGCATGTTTGGATTGTCAAAATCTCTGGTTTTGAACCCTGCTCAAAACTGTGCTGTATGTGTTGCTGTCAAAGGAATTTTGGGGAATTCATGTGTGGAAGCTTTTTTTCTATGAAGTCTCTGTTGAATCAAGTCCTAGAGGTAAGGGGAAAGCTTTTCATACACTAGATTGAGTTTAAAGTACATGATTTCATATAGAGAGCCATCAAGAGGATCTAAGGGCTTAGTTTGAATTAGGAATTTGGTTTGGAGACCAATTAATGCTCTAAGTTTGATTTGAGCAAGTCTTATATGATGCATGCAAACTGTTTGGAACCTAAAATCATAAATTTATTGAGTATCTTGTGTTTTGGTATATCGAGTTGTTAATTTTCATGATTTTATGCATAATCCATTGAATGATGCAATCTCTGTAAATTGATGTGTTCTAAGTGTTTGAAAATGTTTAATATGTGTTATGTCAACTCTGTTGATCATTGGTTTGAGTTAAAATTGGCTAAAATTGAAAATGGCATGTTACAACCCAATTTAGAGTGTTTCTGCTGTCATGAAATACTAGAGTATTCGAGCCAATACTCGAGTATTGTCTGATACAGAATCACCAGACTTCAGCATAATACCCGCGTAGCTAATGAACTACTCGAGTATTCTGATCTGTCTGATGCAAGATTTTCAATGAACTACTCGAGTATTAAGACAGAAACTGTTCAAAACACCATTTTTAATTTAACCACTTTTATCTAAACCTAATGTCACTTAAAGCGCCAAACACGTCTTGCTTGATGACACGTATATGAGATAGAAACGTGGCCAGTATGGTTGAATACTGATGATCTGTTTATTACGTTTGGGGACGTGACGTCTGCGAGGATTGCGGCGTTTTGTATCACCACCAAGCATGAGCGTAATACATCCAGGAGGAATGTATTGAATTGTACCCCACAAGGGTATCGAGTACGAAATTGTACACCGGATGCTATAAGGATGGACGTTCGAGAGTGGAAATAGTTTCTATGAAAGGTAAGATTGAGTGATAAGACATCATACATCATACCACTCTCATTTAATTAATGATAAATGATTGATAACTTGAGTTTGAGCATATGTTATGCATTATTATCTGTCATTGATTGATACGTATTAATCTGCGATTGATGATATGTCTAGTCGATATATATCTGATACATTATAATTGTTAAGTCTTTACTCTCTTTCTATTATGAGTATGTTTTGCTTATCCCCATACCCTTGTAGGTGATGTCTCGCTTTCTCGCTTGCTGTAACATCCTCAATTTAAATACTTAACATAATGTGAATTATGCAAGTTATTATGAGAATTGTCAAGTTTAGGGAGAGGTTTTGTGTAGTAGATCAAGTTTGGATTGAATAATGAGCCTAAGGTGTAACACCCCAAAATTTTAATCCCTGATTAATGAAATGTTAATTATAAAGTTTATTATAATTAATTATTTCCATTCTTAATCTTCGATTAAAATCTGTATTTATGCATTTAGGAAATGTGTGTGAATTTATTAAGTATAATTATGCATAAAATAAGCATTTTGCACATTAGTCCCTGAGTTGGGACCTAGAAGCAATTATAGGAAAGGTTTTGGAGGGAAAATAAATAAAATTATTATTTTTCAAAAACTGGACGAAACACTCTAGTATTTTATCAAGTACTCGAGTATTCTGAGTTGCACGAGTTAGTGCGTTTGGTGAGTCACCATCAACGATTTCGTTGTGTTGACACGAAATCACTCTTCAACCACGTCCATGATCATCGTGTCGATTTGCATGAGCTCGTCCAATGGCTATAAAAGCCAATCAACACCGAATTGAGAGGCATTTGGCCAATTTGTTGAAGGTTTGCATGTCCTAGGGTTTCTGAGTTCAATCCTTTGATTCTCCTTCTGTGTTCTGATTCAAATCACAAACCATACACCAATACAAAGCTCACATCTCGAGCTTTGTATAGACACCAAATTCGTGAGTTGAGAGTGAGTGTGGAGGAAGAATTGGAGCTTGGAAGTGGAGCTGTTGCTGTCAAACCTCTTCGTGGAGCTCACTTTGAGTTCGATTTTTGGTAAGCTCATGAGTCCTTTGAGTCTCCAATTGATTTCTATAGTTAGTAGAGGTTGCATAGAGTATAGAAATACTAATTTCCCCAATTGTTATCTCTGTCTTTCATGTCAACCAATTCAATTTTGGTGCTCCACTCAAAACTGTCCTGCATGTGGTGCTTGAAGTGATTCTTGGTGTTGTGGAGCTATTCCTTTCGATTTCCCTGTTGATTCACGTTTGAGAGGTAAGGGGAAGTTGTTTTATGCACTAGATAGAGTTTAAATTCCATGATTTTCAATAGAGAGCCACCAAGAGGCTCTAAGGGCTTAGATTGAATAAGAACTTTGGTTTGGAGACCAACTCATGCTCTATGGTTGTTTTGAGCAAGTTTCATATGATGCATGCAAGCTATATTGAGCTTTATTTCATGAGTTTGTTGAGTATTTTGCAATTTGAGGTGTTAAGTTGTGAAATCGTATGTTTTATGCATAAACTCTTGATTCTCTGTCAAATTTGTTAATTAATGAGTTATAAGTGTTTGAGCATGTTCAATATGTGTGACATAAACTCTGTTGATCATTGGATTGGACTAGAAATGATTAGAATTGAAAATGGCATGTTAAAACCAAGTTTCCAGTCTGTTCTGCAAGAAAAGACTCGAGTACTTGGCTTGATACTCGAGTAAATGTTTGATAAAACAGTGTATTTTGTGTTAGAACACTCGAGTACCAGGCCCAGAACTCGAGTATCGACTGATGCATGGGGATATTTTAAGGTAAACCACTCGAGTAATGCAGGGGTCACTCGAGTGTTCTGGAATTGATGAAGAACACTCGAGTAACTCATGAATCACTCGAGTAATTTTATGAATCTGAAACTCAAATCCCCAGGAAGACATGGACAACTGGAGTAATTGATAACTACTCGAGTAATCTGGAAATAACTGAAGAACACTCGAGTATTCTGAGGAACACTCGAGTATTTTACCCAGATATTTAAAAATACCATTTTTAATTCTGAATCATTGATTAATACTTAAATGACAATAATCCAAGTGATCTAAGACTTAAAGGAACCTGATTGATGATATGATAAGTTTTCGTTTGAATGACGAGACGCTGCTCGGGTGGCACGTCGGGTATTATTAACAAGAAAAACATCAATCAATCCCTTTAAGCGAAAAATGATGCATTCATCTTGGAGTCTGGATGGTAGGTCGTTTATCATGTTTTGGTAACATGTGGAGGGCCTATGGGAGTGCAAAATGACGCTTGCTTGATGACACGTTATGGTTGACGACGTGGTCGGCTTAGTGGATGCCAATATGGTTATACCGTTTGGATGACGGGATGTGCTCGGGTGGCACGGATTCCAAGCTTGACGTGTACATTCTTGGTGAATGTACGAATGTTGTACACCTAGGAGTACAACGCATGGTTGAGTGCTGGACGAAGTAAAGGATGGACGTCAGAGAGTGACATAGAATGATGGAGATAACGGTTCTCCTCCTACTTTGACTAAATAAACTATTCCTTTTTCTCATTCTCTACCAAACATTCCCTTTTTTGAAAACGCTTCTTCCTTCCCCCCACGAAACCCTGCATCTCCCCTCAAGCCTTTTCTTCTTCGAAAACACTTTCTTTCTCTCACGGTTTCAGTGCTTTCGATTTTCTTCGCTCTCTCTTCCAGCCAGGGATCTCTTGCCGTCGCCGATCCCTCTCAGATTCATATTCATCAGGTATTGCTTCTTTTTCTGCCTCTCTTCTCGTTTTCTTTTCCTTCGTTCTTGCGGTTCTATGGTTCATGTGATAAGGGTTTAGTGCTTCTTCATTTCTGTTTTTTATATTCGCGGAATGGGGGGTTTTCTCTAGGTTGTAGAGTTTTTATTTTTGGGGAGTTGTATTAGGATTTCTGGTCTTCTTTGGGTTGGGCGTGTCTTGGGATTTTTGGAGAGTTTTTGATTCATGTTTTTTGTTTATTTTTCAGAAAATCAAAGGAGTAGATTGGGTTCAGTATGAGTAAGGAATGGTTTAGGAAATGGGCTGGGGTAGTCTCCCTGTCATCTAACAGTAGTGAGGAGGAGGACGGCTCTTCCTCCTCGTCCTGTTCCTCCACGGTGGTAGACGAGGCGCTCCGTCGCCAAAGGGAGTATAGGCAGAAATACGAGAGGCGGGTTCTAGAGGTTGATCCCGTTGAGGTAATCTATCCTCGGGATTGGGAGGAGAAGAGGGAGTGGATACGGCAGTACGCATGGGCGAGTTCGTTGACGGTAGGGAGCGTGCCGACTTCGAGAGGATGGAGAAGGAGGGGATGTACGAACGGGGGGTACCTGTGGTAGAGGGGAGATGCTCACCCCTCGGAACAACTTCGAGGGGGTTCTCTGGGGGGTTATTTTTTGTAACCCGTAAGACTAATACCGAGCTCCCCTGTTCTTCCACAAGTATCATGCCGCCCAGGAAGTGCGTCAGCCGACCTGAACTTTACCCTGCTCCTTTCGACGCTGATCAATATGAGTGGGTTGACGTGGAGCCCAAAGGAGTCCAGTCCAACCTTTGTTCCGAGGACAAGCTTGTCGAGGTAAGGAGGGTCGTGCTGCCTTGCCCAGGGGACGCCACCGGGACCTCTTACGAAGTACTCCCCTGTTCGGCCAATGACAGGATATGTAGCCGGACTGACAATAATTCCTTCTTCTTTTATGCTGAACTGATTCATAATCTCGGCGTGACCCTCCCGTTCACTGATCTGGAAATGAGGGTCTTAAACGAGCTCGGACTAGCTCCTTCCCAACTTCATCCCAATACTTGGTCGTTTCTCCGAGCATTCCAAAAGTACTGCGGAGCCAGGAATTTGGTATGCACTGTTCGGCTATTTTTGTGGATGTACAACCCGTTCGTCAGCAATAAGGACGGGGTCACTGGTCATCTTTGGGTGTCGGCTAAGGCCCGATCTCACTGTGGGCTGTTCGGCATGTTCTCCGAATCTTGGAAACATTTTAAACCGAGATTTTTTAAATACAAGTACGTTGGAACAGGGCTACCTTGGTTTCGGTCCGAGACGGGACCGAAGTTCCCTTTGGAGTGGACCCCCGAGTTCTTTAATCGCCATACCAGCACGCCACAAAGGTGGTCGGGTGTCACCTTGGATGCCGACGAGTCCGTAACGGCCCACTATTATCAGACCAAATATCGTGCTCGGAAATTCCAACTTGATATTGGTGTTTTCATGCAGTGTCCTGACAACGAAGTCTTAACGAAAATTGGTAGTTACTTTTGCTCTTATACTTGTACCTTTTCTTTCAATTCTCTCACTAATTTTTCTTTGTCCCCTTTTTTTTTTTTTTTGCAGAAGAACATTGGTCAGAGATGTCCTCCAAAGCGCTGAAAGCTGCTTTAGAGGCTCGGAGGAGGAAGAAGTCCGAGGTTCCTTCTGCTGATGCCGTGTCATCCGAGGTTTCCACTGATACGCTCTCGGCCGACTCTTGTCCACTCCATCCTACCCCACCTGCCGTCATCATTGCCCCACCTCCTCTTCCATCGCCTAGTCCAAGTGCTGAGGTAGCCATTGTTGCGGATACGCCGCCTTCAGGCACTGGAACTCAACCGAGGCTGCCGACTGCCCTTGCCAAACCCTCACTGAAAGATACTCTTGCCAAGATGTCGGGTGCTGAGTGGAAGAAAAAAGCTGAAGAGATGGCTTGCCAATTGAAAAGGGCCACAACCATGTTTAACGTGCTGGCCGAAGTGGCTGATGATGTGGCGGATGGTGTTTCGCCTGCTAAGAAAAAAGCTCGGTCGGCTATGGCGGCCAAGGTGGAAGAACTGAAGAGTGGCAAAAGATCAGCCGAACAAAAGTTACCCGAGGCTGAGAAGGAGCACCGCCGATAAATGGAGGAGCTTCAAAAAAGACATGAAGAAGTTTTGGCCCAAGCTAAAGCAGATGCTAAGGAGGCTGGTTGGCAGGAGGGCCTTGCCGAGGTGGAAAAAGTTAGGACTTTGCTGAAGAAGAGGGCTGCTCAAGCTCTTAAGCATAAGGTGGCAGCATCTGAGTCGGACTTCGACCTTGAAAGGGTGGCAAGCAAGGTTTTCACCAGTGCGGTCGAGCAGATTCTTCATATGAACCAAGGGCTCCGAATTCGGTATGTCGGCGCATCTGCCGGGTTCGGAGTGGAAGATGGAAATGTAATGGACTTGTAGTAATCCGAGCGATGACCGACCGAAGCTTCATTGTATAATGCTACAACAGAGTAAACGGTCGGACACTTACTCCGAGCAAACTGGGTTGTTACGTGTAGGGTACGCACTGATGAGGTTACCACTGAGCACGGGACTCTCAATCTGATCCTTATCGTTTACAGCCTCATCTAACCGTAACTACTCCTAGATTCCCATGACTCTTGGTTAGATAAAACAGCATTGGATAGAGTTTATCATTTACAGGATTTATGGAAATTATCTTATCATATCCTATACAAATCCTAGTTGAATTCTTCCTCTTTAGAAGCCTTATCAAGACAACCCACAGTACACAGGTAATCCCCTATAAGAACCACCATGCTATAGGGGCAAAGGTACGTCTTCTCATCCCTAAGTTGACACTAGCACACACATTGTTGACTAGGGAGAACCTGATTATCCCAACTGGATATTCAGAAATCCTAAAGAGTCCTACATTAACATCTTGACTGAGATCATTCTTCAAGGCTCTTCCATAGCTTTAAGGTTGATCTTGGTTAAGGACACGACATTGGCGCCGTCTGTGGGAACTGAATAACATATCATTCCCACCACCACCATGGTCACCACCAGAAGTCAGGTCGGTGATCTCCGGGAACGTATCGCCCGCACCCGTGGCAGGCCCAGGATTGCTAATAATAATGAGCCACAGCCTCACTCTGCGGGCGATCTACGTGACGTCCTCAACCATAATCGTGGAAATAATGGGCAACCACCGCCAAACCAAAGCCAAAATCGTAGTGTAGCTCATGCTGTACACCTCCAAACACCACAATCTTCCCATCCTAGGGCTGGGAGCTATCCTCAACCCCTTCAGGTTTTACGTACCATACAGCCTCCACCACCACCACCACCCCCTCCAACACCACCTCCCTCTACCCATGGTGATTCAAGTAGCACAGCTCCTAACACACGAAACACTTCTAGAACCACTGGAACCCGAGCACACCATGGGCGAAACACCCAACGTACCCCTCCTATCCCGCATAACCCTGATCATATAAGTACAACACCTAGAACCAGACTGAATCCAAGTAGATCTGCTCCGGGAAACTCTCGTCATAGCCATTCCATCAGCAGATCCTATGCAACTACTGCCTCCGCTCGGGCTCGGGAGCAAGAGATGATCAATATTCTTAATAGGAAGACCACTTTAATCGAACAACAAGGACGTGCTATTGCTGACCTTCAACAACAAGCTATGGCGAGGATTGCTCAAAATCAATCAACCTCTATTCCACCACAAAACCAACCAACCATGGACCCACAACCAGCTCCGATAATGCAGCTTCCCCCACCAAATTTTCAGGTTAACCCCTCCACAAATCAAGATCAGGTCGGTTTCCACCCTGGTCATCCTTTCACTCCATATATAATGGCATTTGAAACCCCTCAAGGATACTTGGGCCCCTCTAATGTGCCACATTATAACGGTCTAACTGACCCAGTGGACCATATTGTGTCTTATGAAGGGGCAATGAATTATTATGGGGGTGGTGAGCAAATGAAATGCCGAGCATTTTCTATGACACTCGAACCCTCGGTTCTAAGGTGGTATTCTTCCCTCCCTCCTAACTCCATTAATTCCTGGGAGGAGATGAAGCGTGTATTTCTTAACAGATATACTGCTAGCTGCATTCAACCCAAATCCGACCATACCTTGGCATCTGTTACACAAAGGCCGGATGAACCACTAAAAGATTATTTATCACGCTTCCTCGCGGAAGCAAGTTCCGTTCCACGGTTAGAGCCAGGAGTAGTAGTGCTATTATTCACACAAGGTTTGCAGTCTGGGGATTTCAAAAAATCTCTGATTGGTAAACCTCCAAAGGATATGGCCGAGTTGAGACAACGGTCAAATAAATTCATTAACTTGGAAGAATTTCACAAGGGACAGAAGTTCAGAGAAGATAGACAACGAGTCGATCCTCAAGGACCGAACAAACAAAAACGTAACGAAGTTTTGGTGGGAGACAAGACAGAGATAGGAATGATCGGGACCGACGGGTTCCCCCAAGGAATAAGTTTCAAGATTACACTCCCCTAACAGTTCCGAGGAGTCAGATTTTAAGAGAAACTATGCAGACTGACTTACGCTCTGCCCAAAGACCTCCGTCTTTGCGAAAGGGCGCACAGCGTGATAGGTCGAAATACTGTGACTTCCATAGGGGCTATGGCCATACCACCGACGAATGCATCTGGTTGCGAGATCTGATCGAAGAGATGATCAGAGATGGCAAGTTACAGCAATACATCAGAGATGCAGCAGGCCGAAGAAGCAGAAATAGATCTCAATCCCCAGTAAAATCTAAACGCCAGAGAAGTAGGTCACCAGAGGATAGAAACGCAGGAAGACAGAAAACCGAATCCGTTCCAGTACCTGACGCAAACGCTAGCAAAAATGAATTCTTGGTCAACACTATTGCAGGAGGTTTTGCTGGAGGAGGGGAGAAAAAAGCTGACAGGAAGAAGTACATTAACCAAATCTTGGCAGTTAGCCATAAACCGATTGCCAAAAGATCAACAAAAAACATTCCCATCATTTTTGACGACGAAGATTTGGATGGAATCCTTCCGGGCCATAATGACCCCATGGTGATAACTGCTCTGATTGGTAATTACGAGGTAAAACGAGTTTTTATTGATCAAGGTAGTTCGGCGGATATAATGTTCTTCCCATTATTTAAAGCCTTAAAACTCAGGGAGTTAATCTCACCCCTTTGAAGGAGAACTAATTGGTTTTACTGGAGACACTGTTGAGCCAAAGGGCTACATCCAACTTCCCGTGACTCTCGGACAACAACCTTCGGCTAGAACCGAGATAGTCAAGTTCTTGGTGGTTGATTGTCCAGCAACATATAATGCCATACTTGGGAGAACCTCTTTGCAAGCATTTGGGGCAGTTGTATCAACAGTTCATTTGGCTATGAAGTTCGTCGGAACTGATGACAGAGTGGTAACGGTAAAAGCCAAACAAGATGCAGCAAGAAAATGTTACAATGCCAGCCTGGGGAAAGTGAAAAGCAAGGATCCGAGCAATCTGGAAATAGTTTCTTTGGGTAAGGGAAATGTTAACCTGGCGGACCTGGATATGCGAGACCAATCCGACAGAAATAGACCGACCCCAAAGGGACAATGGGAGTTCTTGACACTATCTGACGACCCCCTCAGGCAAGTGAAAATCGGTTCTGATTTGCCCGCATGCGTTAAAGAAGAATTGGCCACCCTATTAATCGTGAATAAAGATTTGTTCGCTTGGACATCTGCCGATATGCCAGGAATCGACCCCAATTTTATTTGTCACAAGTTAAGCATCATTCCGGGGTCGAAACCAGTGGCACAGCGTAAAAGGAAAGTTAGTGCGGAAAAGGCCGTAGCAATTGAGGAAAAAGTCGCTGAACTACTCCGAGCGGGTTTCATTAGGGAGATTGACTATACAGACTGGTTAGCTAACACCGTCTTGGTCAAAAAGCCCAATGGAAAATGGAGAATGTGTGTTGACTACACAGACTTGAACAAAGTCTGTCCTAAAGATCAATACCAACTCCCTGTTATTGACAAACTCGTCGACAGTTCAGCTGTTTACAAACTCTTATCATTTATGGATTCTTACTCTGGCTACAACCAGATTCCAATGTTCCCTGCCGACCAGGACAAAACTGCATTTATCACCGATAGGGCAACTTACTGTTACAACGTTATGCCCTTTGGGTTGAAAAATGCGGCAGCTACTTATCAGAGGATGATGAACAAGATTTTTCAAGGTATGATCGGCTCGAACATGGAGGTGTACATAGATGACATCATTGCAAAAAGTAGACAGCAAGAAAATCATGCCAAGGACCTCACAATAATACTTGACCGAGTGAGAAAATACTCCATGAGATTGAATCCGGAGAAGTGTGTATTCGGAGTCCCAGCCGGTTCTTTCCTCGGTTTTATGTTAACCGAGAGAGGAATTGAGGCCAATCCTGATAAATGCAAAGCAATCCTTGACATGAGGAGCCCAGCTAATCTTAAAGAAGTTCAACAACTCACGGGCCGAGTGGCGGCACTCTCCAGGTTCTTGTCCCAAGCCGCTCGGAAAGCCTTGCCGTGGTACCAGCTCCTTAGGAAAAACAAGGATTTCCTTTGGGACGAGCAATGTGAGCAAGCTTTTATTCAGTTAAAAGAGTATCATTCCAGCCCACCGGTCCTCCATAGCCCTCTTCCCGGTGAGAACCTCATTCTATAAATGTCAGTGGCCGAAGCGGCGGTCAGTTCGGTTTTGGTACGAGATAATTCAGGTACTGAAGCGCCAATATATTTCGTTAGCCAAGCACTTCAAGGATCGGAATTAAGGTATCAAAAGCTGGAGAAACTTGCATATTGTCTGGTCACGTCAGCTCGGAGATTGAGACAATATTTTCAGGCACATAGAATATTGGTAAGAACCGCTCAACCTTTCAGACAAATTCTTCACAAACCCGACCTAGCTGGCAGAATGGTCTCATGGTCTGTCGAACTTTCTGAATTCGACATTACCTACGAACCAAGGAAGGCAATGAAATCTCAAGCGCTTGCTGATTTCATTACTAAGTTCACAGATATCCCTTCGGACAACTCTCAAAATCTTTGGTCAGTTTATGTGGACGGATCAAGTAATAGAAAAGGCGCAGGGGCTGGAGTCATCATTGAGAACCCCGAGGGATTGCGCATGGAATACTCATTGAAATTTGAATTTCAAACATCGAACAATCAAGCAGAATACGAGGAAGTTCTTGCAGGCCTCAAGATGGTTCACGAGTTCGGAGCAGAGCAAGTGTCAGTTTTCAGCGATTCACAACTGGTAGTTTCTCAAATCAAAGGTCAGTACTCGGCAAAGGAGCCCATTTTACAAAAATATCTTGAAGAGGTAAAGCGAATCATCTCAAACTTTTCCGAATTTAACATTTCACATGTGCCGAGAGATTCGAATTCCAGAGCTGACATTCTATCCAAATTGGCAAGTACAAAAGGGTCGGAAAATAACAAAACGCTGATACAAGAAACCATTCCCCGACCTAGTGTCATTCTGACGGTCTCATTATCTCAGTCATGGATGGACCCAATTCTTACTTATTTGCAACATGGGTTCATCCCCCAAGATCAGTCGGAGGCTCGGAAATTGGTTAAAAAGGCCGCTCAGTACACAGTTCTAAATGGAGTCTTGTACAAGAGAGGTTTTGGATCCCCCATGCTCAGATGTGTCAACCCATCCCAAGCTGAGGAAATATTGGAAGAGATTCACGGTGGAATTTGCAGTCACCATATGGGAGGAAAGTCCTTGGCAAGAAAAGTAATCCGAGCGGGCTATTTTTGGCCTACACTGCAGAAAGATGCTATGGAACATGTCAAGAAATGTACTCAGTGCCAATTTCATAGTGACGTCTATCAAAAACCTGCTGAAGAGTTGCACTCTCTCGGTGCACCTTGGCCCTTTTACCAATGGGGCATGGACATCATCGGAAAATTCCCCACCGCACCAGGACAGTTTAAGTTTGCAGTAGTGGCTATTGATTACTTCACCAAGTGGATCGAAGCAATGCCATTAGCAACAATCTCAACAACTCGGATTCAGTCTTTCTTCGTCAAGGAGGTGATTTCTCGATTCGGAGTTCCACATGCCATAGTCACAGACAATGGATCACAGTTCGCAGCATCTCACTTCCAACAATTAGCAGCCGACCTAAACATCACTCACTATTTTAGCTCTGTTGAACATCCACAGACAAATGGTTTAGCCGAGGCGGCCAACAGAACCATCTTGGATGGGATCAAAAAGAAGCTCGGAAATGCTGCTGGCACTTGGGCAGATAAACTTCCGAGTGTCCTATGGTCACACAGGACAACAATACACTCGTCCACAGGTGAAACTCCTTTTCGTTTGACATACGGCTGTGACGCAGTCATTCCAATCGAAAAGCGAATTCCTACCTTCAGGACACTTGAACGTCCGTCGGAGACAAATGACCATTTGATCAGTGAGGAGCTTGTTTTATTGGAAGAAGTTCGAAAAAATGCCGCAGCCCATTAAAGCAAAATGAAGGAGCGGCAGGCTCGGGAATACAACAAGAGGATTCGTCCAAGAAGCTTTGAAGTTGGTGACTTAGTCCTTCGTCGAGCTGACATTGGCAAAGGAAATGCTGGAGTCGGAAAACTCCAACCAAAATGGGAAGGACCATATCGAGTGAAGGCTAAATCCGGATCTGGAGCATACAAATTGGAGTCTCTCTCGGGCACGGAAATCGGAAACACATGGAATGTTGCCAAACTCAGAGCTTATTACAATGAGCAACTTCATTTTTTGTTTATCAATAAATGCATCAATTTATTCGAAATCCTCGTTTGAACATTGTGAAGTAACACGCGACTCATTTGCTTCGGCTAGCCACCGAGCCAAATCGAGGTACAACTCCTAACAAGAGTTCAGCAACATACTTATAGAACACCCGAATCCAGGAAACTACTTTCCTTATTTCGCGGTCCGAGGATCCCACTTCGGCTAAAGTTGGCGATCCAAGTTCTACTCACAATGAATAGTGTATCTATAAATTCTCAAAACTTATCTTACAACTCGCTAATTGGCAAACAATGCAAGCGTGACGAACGAAAACAAAAGCAATGATAATACGTCAAATAAAGATGTCATTATCATAAGTCGTAAGTTGATATAAACTATTCAAAATGACGCTCGAATAGCACGAGCAATCGAAAGACATAGCAAATTGTGCGGTGTAGCAAAAGGTTAAAGACAAATTGTTGCAACATTACCAAAGTTAAAAACGCTCAGAAAACAGCGAGCAAAAGGAAAATCAACAAAACATCAAAGATTAAAAAGATCAACATCACTCCTCAAGGTCAGATAAAGCTACGTTTGAATCATCAAAATTTGGCGCCACAGTCAACTCCTCAAGGGGATTGGAAAGATCTTCTGCCTGCAGGTCTACCTCGGCCCCGGTCTCAAGGTCGACCAACTTCCCATTTTGAACAGCATGAAATGGATGAGCCCCGACCACCCTGAACTCTAATTCAGGGTTCAGAAATTGAACTTGTTTGATGGCCGAAACAAAAGAGTCATCCACTGCTTTTCCCCAATTATAGAAGTTAGTTGCTGCCTTCTTCTTGTGGAAAAGTGCTTTCTCCCTCAACTTCCGAGCAACTGCTACAGACTTTTCAACCTCAGATTTTAGTTCATCCATCTTCTGCTGATGCGCTTGGAGTTCTTTCTTCAGAGTCTCCTCGGCTTCCTTCTTCTTAACTTCAGCTGCTTTTTGAGAAACCTTTAAGGAATCTCTCTCCTTAATCAATTCCCCCTTATCGGCCTTCAAGTTCTCCAGTTCATTCTTCACTCGGGTCAAGTCATCCGAGAGACTAGCCTCTTGAGTAGCTGATACCTCACGAGCTTCCTTTTGCTCAACATTGTAACCAGAAAATAGTCCCTCAGGGTGCTAAGCCAAAAAATAAGCGAGATTGGCACCTCGAAGAAAATATTTTGCAAAGGTCATATTGCAACGAGACCACTCATCAATACTCAAATTTCCAAACCTAGAACAGTCAGTCTCAGATAAGATATATTTCCCAAACCTCTCATCAAACTGCTGATCCCATATGGATGTTTCCCGAAGGGTCGCAGCAGAAGTTGGAGCAACATCAATAGGAGCAGCAGTAGTTCGAACACTTGGTCCTTTAGCCCTTGGGTTGGCACCCTCCGGCACTTTCTCTTTTCCCTTATCCAGTCGTCGGCGACGGATTAAAGGTTGGAGAGGAGAAGTAGCTTGAACTTGACCACTAGGGGCCACTGAGACAGTAAAAGCAACAGCAACCACGTTTGTGGCTTAGTGAGGAGAAGCCTCGGGAGCCGAGGCAGAAGGAGTAGGGGTGGAAACACTCAGGCTTGGAGTGCTCAGACTCGAAGATCCTGAAGTAGCAGGTGTCTTCCTCTTCTTGCCACCTTGAACAAAAGCTGCCATACGCTCAGCCATTTTTTCTGCAAAGGAAACAAAGAAACATTAGAGCCGATCGAATCATAAATATAAAAGCAAAAAATAAAGCACTATACCAAGCTCGGTCTTAACGTCCGAAGATGGGATGTTCACGATATCCCTCGTCTCTATCATGCCAGCTCTCTGCAAATACCTTTCAACCTCCCGACACACATCCTTTTCATACTCAGCAAGTTCTTTCCAGTCTGATGAGTATGAAGCAATCGATCGGTTAAAGAAGCTGGCACTCCATTGGAGAGGAAATCGAGGAAGTGGTCGTCTTTCCCCCGGCCGAGTGAACCAGCAGGCGCCATTACCAGTAAAATTATACTTAAAGAAAAAATGTTTAAAGTCCTTCCATGATTCAGAGTATTTTGTGAAAAGAGCGTATCCCCTACAAGATTTCAGAGAAACCCAGGGTTTCTTTACCGAACCTTTCTCGAAGGAATTGCATTGAGGAGCAAAAAGGTGAAAAAAGATATTAAGGTTACAACTCCAACTCATTGCCGAGCAGACTTGTTCAAAGGCTTTTACAAACGCCCAAGCATTCGGATGTAGTTGAGAAGGAGCCACTCTTAAGAAATTCAAAACGTCCATCTCAAAATCCGTAAAAGGCATTCTTATCCCAAGCCGAGTAATCACTTCTTCGTAAAAATAGAAAGTTGTACTACCGACCGGAATTTTGGTACAAACTCTCTCGTTCTCACCTACTGGAGTAATGGAATACAAACTCCCAGCATTGTCTCCTGGACAGGGCAAAATTATAGCTCGAGTTTGATCGAGTGATCGTTGTGTTGTAAGCTCAGATTGTGTACCAAGAACCTCTCGGTCCACCCAATCATACTCAGCCCAATATGTCGGAAGTGGGTAGAGATCAGGATTAGTAACACACTTCCTCTTCATACCTGAGGAAAAGGGGGCACATTTGGAGTCAGAACCACAAAAACTTGATTATGTCTGATCAAATACTTACGGTCGGTTGGGAAACACCTCCCTTTCTGGGCAGAATTTCCCCAAACCAATTGAAATGTCTAATACCTCTATGCTGCCTCCTTAACTTCCGCTGTTCTACTCTCTCGGCGATCCTATAGTGAATCACACCCTTTCTGAACTCTCTCAAAGTCTGAGGGAAGTGCATGGATATTGGTTTAACACAAATTTCTGGGTTCCCTTATTTATATGTTCTTGGAACATCAGAGTTTACGGATTCCTCACTCATGGTAAATGACGCTCCAATACCAACCCTAAGAAGTTAAGTGCAGAAAAGTATAAAGCAAGCCTAAGAAATTCTACAACGATCACTCAATAGGTTGTAAAGCGGATAAAGAATTGCGAAGGGCAAGTGGGGGATCACAGCAACACCAACAACAGCAACGATTTGGGGTTTTCACTAAACCCAGAAAACAAACCCCAGAACAATCTCAACCCAGAAAAACGAACAACACCCGCAAAATCCAGAAAAACAAACGGCACCCACAAAACCCAGAAAAGTGGACAAACTTAATAAACCCAGAAAAATAAATAAACCCAAAAATGGAGAACCCAAGAACGATCTTTTCAAAAAGCCAAAGAAGAAGGGCCGATAAAAGTACTTGAAAAACAAAATCCTACATAAACACAGTAAGAAAGAAAAAGCAATCGCATGCAAGATATCACAGAAAGAAGAACATGCAAGACAGCATTCAGAGAAGAAAATTAATCAGAAAAAGAAAGAGTACGGTACCTGCTAGCCAAGAAGTATCAAGTGACAATAAAAATACGAAATCAACACCGGGAAGTGCACTCGGTATGGTGAAGAGAATCGAAGCAACAAGAACGTCCTTGGAAGTTTCCGGCTTTGTTTGACAAAGATTTCAGAGAAATGAAGAAACAAGAAGAAAGAGAATTCGAAAAATGCTTGAAGAAATAAGTAAGTGAGAAAACCGCCCTTTGATGTTCTTTCTAAAACTTCCCTCCACTATCTCAAAAGGTTTGGGCCTAAGGCGGAAAAAGCCCGTTTAGCGTTGAAAATGGAGTACGTGGCACTTCTGATGGATTTAAAATCATAACGTTACATTTTCCAATAAAGTTAAGGACACGTGTAAGCACAGGGAAAAGCGGAAGGTCACTCTGGGGTCAATCAAACGACAGCCTTGATCAAAATGCAAAAATGTTCGGACTTCTCTTTCGATCATCAAAAGTTCAATCGGAAAAAGATCCGTTCGTCTTAGAAGCTCGGCAGGGTTCAAATCACCGACCGAAGCTTCATTGTATAATGCTACAACAGAGTAAACGGTCGGACACTTACTCTGAGCAAACTGGGTTGTTACGTGTAGGGTACGCACTGATGAGGTTACCACTGAGCACGGGACTCTCAATCTTATCCTTATCGTTTACAGCCTCATCTAACCGTAACTACTCCTAGATTCCCATGACTCTTGGTTAGATAAAACAGCATTGGATAGAGTTTATCATTTACAGGATTTATGGATATTATCTTATCATATCCTATACAAATCCTAGTTGAATTCTTCCTCTTTAGAAGCCTTATCAAGACAGCCCACAGTACACAGGTAATCCCCTATAAGAACCACCATGCTATAGGGGCAAAGGTACGTCTTCTCATCCTTAAGTTGACACTAGCACACACATTGTTGACTAGGGAGAACCTGATTATCCCAACTGGATATTCAGAAATCCTAAAGAGTCCTACATTAACATCTTGACCGAGATCATTCTTCAAGGCTCTTCCATAGCTTTAAGGTTGATCTTGGTTAAGGACACGACAGGAAAGATGGTTGATTATGACAGGGGTGGGGCCGAGGTTGACCTGGACCAGCCTGAGGAAAATCTGCCCAACCCTTTGGTTGAGAAAATGGATGAGGAGTTCGACCCGAGCTCGGTTGTCCTTTCTGATGTCGAGGATGAAGCAGCATAAGTCCCTTTATGTTGGGCAGCTTGTGATTTGTCTATGTTTTTTGTAACATGTTTGACAATGTTGGATTGTATATTGCTTTATTGTGTACAACATCTTATTCTTATGCAAGTTCTTTCCAGTTTTAACTTGTTGCATGCTGTTATATTTATGCAAGTTTTTATTCTAACTTGTTGCATATGTACTATGTCCGAGGTCGGAGTTATGCAAGCCTTTTCTTTAACTTGTTGCATGAATGCGAGTTTTACCAACTCGATGCATGCTTACTCGTTCGTCCTCGGATCCGAACTGCAATCAGTTTGGTAGTCACCAAGAAAACTTAAGAAAGAATGCAAGTGTTTGAGGCTTGTAGCATTTTGTAACTTTTATGCAAGTTCTTGTTTTAACTTGTTGCATATATACTGCGTCCGAGGTCGTTTTTAAATAACTAAGTAAAATTAATTTTGAGAATACAAGTCCTTTACCCACTTGTTGTATTCAGGCCTGATCGGACCTAAAAATCTTGTACCCAAGACATTGGTGTTTAAAATCTCGTATTAATAACTCGGATAAACTCGGATGACTCAGTGAGTGCAGTAATCTTATAAGTTTTCCTCTGAATAAAGGTACTGTATATAAGTGCATACGGTAGGGAACTCGGATCTACCCGCCTTAGCCGAGGTGGGTGTCCTCGTCCCCGATGTAAAAGAGAAAGCTGAGTGAAGCTATGTGGAAACATTTCACAACAGTCTGTTCTTTATCGGGTGTCCCTTGTACACTGTGCATATGAGCCGATCTTATCTAGAAGACGTTGGCTGTGCATAGCGCCATGCAACATTTAGGTGGCTAGTGCTAAATGAGAAGCTATTACGTACGTATATAAGACTGTGGCACTTGAGTATGAGCAAGTTTGTACTTTTCATTAATTGTAGTCATGAGTACATTGCTTTTTGGAAAAGTGAATATCTCACAATGGGAATGTAAAAACATGAACAGAATTTAAAGGAAGCAAAATTTAAAATGAGTTGAACTTGAATTTTTCAGATGAGGATGTTGATGACTGCCGATGATACCTGAGGTAAACCTATTTGAAACAGGTTCTCAGTGTTGTAAAGTCTTGGGAATCCTTGAGCTCGGTTATTTCGGAAATTTCCCAGAGTATGTTTCCAGAATGCCTCTGTTGGGACTTCCCGATTTCGGGCTCATTTCCCGCTTTTCCGGTAGTTAAGACCGATGTCTGCTCCTCGGGGCGCGAGGTGATCAAACTCGGACAACCCGGGTTGCGCTGTTTCCTTGTCTTGGTCGGCTGGCTCTTCCATTGCTATCTTCCTCTGACCAGGAGCAGCTTCTCGGATTTCCTCTGCTTTGTGATGGTCACCCAAGGTGATCTGATAGGAGAGGCTGCTGAGATTGTTGGTAATGTTGCAAAGTGGGAGCTCTTTCATCTTGAGGCACCAGAGCTTGGGAATTTGAAAAGCTCGGCTTAAGAAATGGGCAAGAAGTTTACTTGGGCCCTCAATTCAGAGCTGTGCCGAACGGAGGGCAGGGTTATTAACAGTTAGAGAAATGAGAAAATTCTCCCCCTGTGGGGGGTTGGAGAGGACTGAAAAAGAAAGGAGATTTCCTTTAACTGCATCTTGGATTTTTTGGGGAAGGTTGGCATTCATGATAACATCTTTGCTTGGGGCAGAGGTGAGGGGGGGATTACTACCCATTCTTCATGAGGAAAGGACCTATGGACATCTCGTTCGAACTGAACCTCGGCCAATAAGACTCTTCCCTTGGATAATGTCGGATCAGTGAACTCTTTTTGCTTCTTTTTTACCTCCCGTAGGCTCGCATTGTAGCAGAGCCGGGCTTTCACCTGGTCAGCTTTGACCGTAACAACCTTGTCGTCTGATCCGACGAATTTCATTGCCAAGTGTACTGTCGAAACCACTGCCCCAAAAGCTTGTAGGCAGGTTCGTCCCAGTATTACATTATACGGGGAGTCAGAGTCAACCACTAAAAATTTGATGATCTCCGTTCGGGCCGAAGGCTGGTTGCCTAGGGTCACCGGGAGATGAATGGCTCCCAGGGGGCGGATTGCCTCACCTGTGAAGCTGATGAGATTACCTTCGAATCCTACGAGGTCGGCAGACCTCAGCTTCAATGCTTGGAAAGTATGAAAAAAGAGAATGTCGGCCGAGCTTCCTTGGTCAACGAAGACTCGGGGGACCTCAAAATTGTCAATTAACGCCGTTATCACCATAGGATCGTTGTGATCTGGGATGACGTCTTCCATGTCTTGGTCAGAAAAAATGACAGGGATGTTCCTAGATGGTTTTTTGCCAACGGGCTTGTGATGGACAGCGAGAACTTGGTTGACGTACCTTTTCCTCTCTGCCCTCCTTTCTCCACCACCGGCGAAACCTCCCGAGATAGTTTCAACTCAGAAGTTTTCCGGTGACTTGTCTAGATCTTGTACTACAACCATGTTTACTCGCTGTGGTTCTTCTTCCTTCTTCTCAGGGGACGGGTCAGCTTTGGCTTTTCCCTTATCGTTGTCTGGGCTGCGAGACCTTCTTCGGCCCCGTCTTTCCACCGCTTCGCGCACATACTGCTGCAGTTTGACCCTTCTCACCATATCCTCAATGACATCCCGCAGCCAAGTGCACTGATCGGTATGGTGGCCGTACCCGTCATGGAAGTTGCAATATTTGGATTTTTGTCCCTGACATAGTTTTGATTTCTGAGAAAAGGGGGCCGAGGTACACTCCTGAGTTCGGTCTGCATGGTCTCTCTCCAGACTTGAGACCTCGGGACCGTCAGGGGGGTGTAAGAATCATACTTAGTGATGTACGGACGTCGGCGGTCCTCTTGCTGGCCGACGTGAGAGCGACCTCGGTCTCCCTGGTCTGCCCTTCCTCCTTTTTCATCCCTGTTTCCGCGAGGTCGACCTCGGGGCAGGGAATTCTGCGAGGCGGCTTGAGCGTTTTCCATCCTATTTGACTGTCCTTTGTTAAATTCTTCAAGATTGATGTATTTGTTTGATCTCTGTCTCAGCTCGGCCATGTCCCTTGGTGGCTTTCCAATAAGTGAATCTTTGAACCCTCCTTCGGCCAATCTTGGGTCAAAAGGAGGACCGCCACCTCGGGAGATAGATTGGGGACTGAGCTGGATTCGCTGTGAAACCTGTGCAAGTATGCACATAAGGATTCTTCTGGTTTCTGCGTCACTGTCGCTAGCGTGTGGTCCGACCTGGGTTGTATGCAGCTAACAGTGTATCTGTTAAGGAAGACCCGCTTCATTTCTACCCAGTTGTTGACAGAATTCTTGGGAAGTGTTGAGTACCATCGGAGGATTGGGGCCTGGAGGGTCATAGAGAAAGCTCGGCACTTGAGCCGATCTCCTCCACCATGAAAGTTCACAGCTCCCTCATAAGAAAAGACATGCTCCTGAGGGTCTGTGTGGCCATTGTATCTAGGAATATTGTTGGGCCCAATGTACCCAGGTGGTGGTTCATAAGCCATGACGGCTGGTGTAAAAGGATGCCCAGGGTGGGAATCATCCAAATCAGGTTGTTCCTGGTCAGGGGGTGGTGTAAGTTGTGTGACGGTTGTGTGTGGTGTTGCAAAGGTTTGTGGAGTTAACGGAGGTTGTGGTGGAAGAGGTGGTGGCGGGGGTGGTGGGGGGAACTCATTTGGGGCCGGAGCTTGAACAATAGCTTGTTCAGCCAAACGTTGCATAGCAACTTGTTGGAGACTGCAATAGCTTTACCTTGCTGTTCTACAATTCTCATCTGTTGTCTCATCAAGGATAAGAGTTCAGCATCTCGAGAGAGCGTAGACTGTAGAGAGTGGGAACGGTGTGTTGTGCTGACAGAGTGGGCACGTTCGCCGCGGTGGCGGTGCTGTTCAGTGTTGGTTTCTCCGAGCTCAGAGCGTAACTGTACGCGCCGACCTCCGCCATGAAGTTGTGTTGGATTTGTAGTGTCTCCAGTGTGGATGGTGTAAGGTCCACTATGGGTATGGGTGAATTCTGGTGGTGGAGGTGGCGGTGGAGGAGGTGGAAGGGGTGGAGGGGGTGGTGGTGAGGACCTCGCTGCCCTATTGGCTTCGAGATGCAGGCGCAGGTCCTCAGTTGACGGCACCCTCCTTGGACGCCCCCTCCTTCTCCTCTGGACTGGTTGTTCCTCAGACATGGTAGAATTTCTGGGAATGAAGTTTATCTTCCCACAGACGGCGCCAATGTGATGTCCTAGACGGTGAGGTCCTCCAAAGGTATAGGAGAAGACCTTCAAAGGAGCCTCTGTCTAGGGTTAATGGGTGATGTTTGGTGGGAGTCCTCTGGTGGCTAAGGGGAGAGCCAAGAAGCAACCCTAATCACTGGTGTGAGGGTGATAATTAGGGTTAGAGGACGTACCTGAGCCCCATGTAGTACGGAGCTACTTATAGAGGGGAGCTGGTTGCCCTAATGGGCTTGCTTTATGCCCAAGTAGGGCCAGCCTGTACTGAGCTACGAGTGGATGAGCTGTCCTTGTGGATAAGGTGATGAGCTGTCCTTGTGGATAAGATGGAAGACGTCACCACGTCCTTGGTGTTGGACTTGGGAAGGTGTCGGACTTGGGAAGGTGTCGGACAGGGAAGTCGGACCTGGGTAGAAGCATGAGGTCGGCCCGTATCTGGTATTTGTTCGTCCGTTGAGCATTGAGCTCGACCCAGCGTACAGAGGGCTTCTTATAGGGCCGTGAGGCCTTAAGCAAGGGGTCTGAGGATCTCGGCTAGGCCGAGTCCACCACACTTTTAGACTTAGTCGCTTACAAAATTTTTATTTAGAAATAAGTTTGAAAGGATACTAAGATAATCATAAATATTTTTGTCATCCCACATTGAGATATTGCACCCTGCGATTTTTTTTCCAAAAATATTCGTCCTCTTCGCAATGCATTATACCTGTTTTTCAATTCTTTTCCACCCCATTCACTCATTTCTCAACCCTTCCACAACATGACACAACACATTTATCATTTTCACCTCATTCACTCACACTTATCACTCTCGCATAACACACTATGCATTTTTTTCTCGTAATGACTGTAAGGTCATAGCTATAATCAAGACCTAAACAAGCAAAAATCCTCGTAGTCATTACCATGCACCTTAGAAATGATCTGATTTGGTGTTTCTCTTTCCCTCATTTGTCCAGCGAACTAGACCAGATTTTGACGAGAAAAACCCATTCTGACTAAGTTTGAACATAGAAACCCACCCTAAACCCAAAACCTTTTTAAAAAGATTAGGCTAGGAAGGTCTAGGATTTTAAATACCCTCCTCCCCTCCCCCTTTTGTCATGCTTATGAATAAGAGGTGTAGTAAGAAAAGATAAATATGAAATTATTAGACGAATCTAGCCATTGTCGTGCATGCTGTTGATTTTTGTTGTTTAAGAGAGAAAAAACAGAAGAGATAAGGGGTGAGTGAGAGTAAGCATTGGAGTAAAGGAGTAGGATTATTAACGTTGAAGAGTGAGAGTATGAGAGAGTTATAGGGTGCAAGGTGTATGTTTTTGTAGAGGGGTAGTTTTGAATTTTCAGTTGAATTGTGAAGTGGCAATGTCTCAATGTAGTGTAATAAAATTATATAATTAGACAACTTGATTACACCCTTAATTAATAGGTGTACTCTTGTATTTCAGTTACTCCCTCCATTCTATTATCTCGGTAAAAAAAATGCTAAAAAATTTGTCCCATATTAAAGTAAAAAAATAAATGAAAAATCTTAAAGATTGTATAATGTATCTATGATTGATAAGTAAGTAAGGAAAACACATTTAAAGATTTTTTTTGGAGACAATATTGCAATATGTATTAATTGTAATGATATGAAAATTTGTATAATATCATTTTGTAATTAATGAATGAATCATGTATTATATTAAACAGATACTCTCTTATTTTCATTGACTTGTTTGACTTTTACCAAAATAATGAGACGAAAGGAGTATTTTTCATATGGTCTCTTGCAGAGTCCCTCTCATGCTAATCCACTAATGGATTCCAATGGGCTGATTTGAACCTACTACTCATGACATGTTAATTTTTAATTCAATTTTAAGTGCTGGATTTCGAACCTCAAAAATTGGAACCAAACTCCAATTTTTTCAAAAATCCCAAAATTACCCTCCCTTGCATCTTCCTTTCGCTTCTTCTTCTTCCTCTCCCTCCAAAACCCTTTTTCCTAATTCTTGCTTACCTCTAGTTCCACTCATCTTCACCATTCACCCACACCACCACCCACCACCATCTTGCCTCCCTGCCACGCTGCACATTCTGCCATCACCACATAGCCACCATCTCCCTCTGTAACATCCTGAGAATTATATATGTATAGAAATGTTAGAAATTGGTAATTTAATGTACAGGATATGTAGAATGTATAGAAATAACTTATGAGTGAATAAAAATGCACTAGGAAGCAATTCTGTCAGGTAAGACTCGAGTCTTTCAGAAAAGACTTGAGAGACTCGAGTATTGTATCAGAAAACAATCAGCGAGAAATGTTGCTCTCAGGCAACACTCGAGTCTTTCATAAAAGACTCGAGTATTCTGGGCTAAAACACTCGAGTACTACTCGAATATTTTGCTCATATCAGGAAAAAATAAATACGAAAATGGACCAACTCAACTCATTTCCTTTCCCCTTAAAGCTCGACCCTCTTCCCTCTCAAACCCTAAAATCTTCACTTACACCAAATCAACACTAAAACTCATCAAATTAACATCCCAAATCCATTTCCTATCAACAAGAAAGTATTTTCCTTCTCTAAAACATCACTTTCACTCCCTCTCCTCTTAATTTCAAGAAAACCCCATAAAACCCTAACCTCCCCAATCAAGTTCCTTTTGTCATATAATTGAATTGGAAGGTTTAAGAAGAGGTCCAGGACAAGGAATTAGGCTAGAAGTTGGTGATTGAAGCTTGAAGAGGAATCTCCCCATTCCTTCTCTCTCCTCCAAACCAAGGTAAGGGGGAGTTGTTTACATAAATTGGGAATAGGATTTGATGATAATAATAATAATAATGATATAGATATATCTATGTGTATTTTTGAATTGATTCTTGAACCTAGGGTTTCAAATTAAGTAATGAGGATTATGTTGCATGAATGTTAATTATAACCTTGAATATATATATATATATATACACACACAGATGTGAATAAATGAATGTTATTGCTATTATTATTAATGTTAGTTGTAACACCCCGATTTGGCAACATGAAAATATAATTTCTTTAATTCAATATAGTGAAAATTTGGGCCAATTTTTTTTTTTTTTGTAACATAACATGGACATGAGAATCTCCAAGTTCCAAAATCTTTTATCAAAATATTTTGCAAAAGAAATTTGATTCTCATATCTCACGTTATACTACAAGTTGCAAACCGAGATGTTACCAAACATCGCACATTGAAACTTACTTTTACAAATCGTATTTAAAGGCCCATCTCGTCTATTTTTAACCAGAAAACTTAACATTGATTACCCAGCTTTATAAAACATAATTCGGGTGTACATGTGGATGCAGCAAATGATGTCTAAGTACCTGCTAGAGGAGTACAATACTCTGAAAAGGAAGACCTTAACACTAGGCCTATACATTAATCCTTGTCTCCCACCTTGACGGGTGCTCCTTCTAGCTCAAGGTACTCCTCGGCATCGTCGAATCTCTCATTACCTTCAGGTAGTACTAAACCTTCCGCATTCTGTTGCTCCTTTAGCACGAATCTGCTCGTTGTAGCATCAGCATCCACCAACAAAACAACGAGGCAGGAGAGAGTAAGCATTCCGAACGGCGCATCGTCGACGGTGTGGGTTTACGATAGGCAAAATATCAAGACCACACAAACACAACAAAATAACATATATGCATCATCACATTCATAATCATAATCATCATCAATTAATCATTCATCAACGCAAGCTTACTTTCGCTTATCAATATTGTTAATCTCTTTGCGACGTATAATGCTTTTCTCAATCACCTCTTACGAATCTTTCACTTACGGGGATCTCTTAATCAATTTATCTCATGGAATTAAAGTCTCTTTGTCCATATTTCTCGAGTCCATAATATCGGGAATTCAGGCTTTATGATTTGGGTCTACATCTCCTCGGAATCCATCCGCCTAGTCGGAAGCAATCAGGAGTACAAGATCTCTAACCACACTGGCTTTTCACGGATGGCGCAGTAAATGAATTTATATAATGTCCCGCGAAATAAAGTGGGCACATCCAGCCATGTTCGAGCATCCCTCTCACTGATCCAGATTTAGTCAAGGGGGCGTCGGTCATCTGTCTAGTGATCATGTGGTACTTCGTCCACGCCACTGAGTTACCAGCTCCGACCGGTTAAGCCAGAGCGCCTATGGTTTTTCCCACCTAGACAGACTTCTCAAGGCTTCTTGACGAATCACTGTCATTGCCATCCCCTCTCTTAATCATCCAGCTGAACACCACAAGGGTAATTCAGTGTATCTTCCTCTCCACTACTTCGGGTTAGGGTTCTAGGTCATGATGTTATACTCAGTTGTTCCAACGTCGACCCATCCTAAGTCATCTCCGTCATATAGCTCCGACTATATACGGAATGCTTCTGTAGGACTCGACCAATATGTTTGACGGGCACCGACCCATTCTGAATCACTTTCGGCATATAGCTCCGACTATATGCGAATTATCGATAATTATTTTGACGGGCACCGACCCATTCTAAATCACTTTCGGCATATAGCTCCGACTATATGCGAACTATCGATAATTATTTTGACGGGCACCGACCCATTCTAAATCACTTTTGGCATATAGCTTCGACTATATGCGAATTATTAATCAATCTTTGATAGATAGGCTCCGACCTATCCTAAGTCATTCCAACATATGGCTACGACCATATGGACTGTCTTTGTGGAACTCTGCAATCGTTGTGTCCGGGTCCAAAGGCATCATCATCGTCCGGACACTAATCCATTAGCCATATCGTCAGCTCGATCCACGTATTCGGGCGCATCAGCATCATCCGGCTCCATAGCGTGTTTAATCCATTAGAGTTCCGTTCTATTCTTTGGGGGATTTCTCATAGTTTCTAATGTCCTTGCTATTCTTAACTTATATCTCTTTTTAATTCATCATGTCTATAATTTCACGTAATTATAATCCACAATCAAGACATAGCAGATGTCCATCAGCATACTCTTCATACTCAACAACAATACTTATTATCATCATGCATAATTCAAAACTCTTAAGCACATAAACAGAAGCATGCCATTTCAAAGTCATCCTCATATAAATTCATCACATAATAACATGTGGTCTTTGTCTCCTTCGTATAAGTGGCCGCACAACACAAACAATTGCCACTATACTACTGACCCAAAACCACCAAGTTCCGATCTTTGAGATGATCCGGAACGTCCTAATAAATCACCTAAATACCACGATGTCTTAGGAAAGCTTCTCTCTCACCTCAAATCCAGCAAATGCTTTGTCCGAAATCGTTGCGGGTCCTCCCCAACATGTCAGTTGTTCCAACTTCCTGACTTATACGCACCTTGTACTAAATAGAAGATACTAACGTTACAAGTCTATTTAAATAATTGTCATACTCAGTATCAAAACGTGTTTTCGAAAACTCCTTTCACTTCTTGTCAGAAAATCATAAAACGTCAAGACTTTCTCAAATCAAATCCAACTTTCACTGTACTTTAAATACTTTGAAATCATTATAAGCAATCAACGAAATCATTTTAAATAAATGGATCGGTTGCTGGTCCGTCTTGGACAGCAGCTCACTCGAACCCGAAAACATTGGATAACGTCACTTTTTCAATCCAACTTTTCTTAAATTATGTACCACTTAAAACCTAAAATTTAAACCAACCAAACACATTTTCAGGATTGAAAAACAATTTAAATAAAATCTGGACAACAAAGATACAAGCCCATAAGCCACTCTTTAGAAAATCCGAAAACACCGTAAAATCGCATTTTTAATCCCTTAACACCTTTCTTTAAAACAAACACTTAAAACAATTTATTTCAAACATAACATCATGTAACAAAATATGGCCATAACCAAATAAGATCAATGTATTCCAATTAAACAAACTTCTTCAATAATCAATTAACTTCAAAAGATCAATTACAACATCGTAACTTATTAAATAACTCATTTTCCTTCACTTCTTTTATCAAATAAACAATTCCAAGACACTCAAACAAAGAAGTTCAATTAGTATGAATCACCTAAAACAAACCATTTGGCACATAGCACACATTCCCAAATCATAATTTCAAACCAACAGCCTAGATCGAAACATCATAAACAACTACCTTGCAAACTCATTCATGCATATCCTAAACATATCATCAAGCAGTCACTCGTTCAATTATTTCAAGGCATTATGATCATCATGCAGGTCTAGCCAAGCCACAAAATAAAGTACAAAATTCATATTTGTCGAAGACATTTAAATGAAGCTTTTGTTCGATTACGGGAAAGCACAAAAGATAAAATCTAAAACTATACCAAATCAATTTGTTTAATCTTCAAAATTTCCAGAACATACACATATATGCCAAAGTTCATCATATACAATTTCCAAGTCATTTGAACAATCCTAAGCTAGGTTTCAAATCAGATTTTGTATGAAAAGCAAGATAGAACTGTTACTGGCCTGAGGCCAAAATGCCATGATTAAAAATAGTGTTTCAACTCCGACTTGCATAAGAATTGGTATAAATCTTCCTTACACATTTAAGACCATCTCATAAAAGTTTCAGATTATTTGGAGTTGAGAAAGTCATACTTTTCCAATTAAATTCATCACTAAGTCCGGAAAATCTGAACCAAACAGTTCACTATTTTGCCTTTAGTAAAATTATCAAATCAACTCCAAATCTCTTCAAATTATACAGAGAACCTCGATATATGATAAGGAAACTACCATACAAATTTCAAGTCATTTAGAGTAGTGTAGGGTTAAAAACACTGTTTAGGTTTAACCCGAAAAGCTTATTTTTCCGAAATCGTTTTCACACAAATGACTCCATTTCGATTATCAAACCAACTTTAAAAATCATATAAAAATTCCGAGACAATCCATTTAACCTACTTAAAACAGTGTCCAAGTTTCAGAATTATCGAACATATGCAAGTACTACTTATTCAAATATTTTTCACTGAAAACCTTAGACTTCCATAATTAACACCGAACAACCAAAATTCATTTAAAATGCCAAACCAATTCCAAATCCCTTCAAATTTTCCAGAACTCATTTAAATAGCATCAAGGACCACATATTAAAATTTCAAGGCAATCCAATTATTATAACTATCGTTTCTCAAAGTTTCTTACAAGGAACTCACTTATAGATCAAAATTTCAGCACTTTAATCAAATTGTTCAAACCAAAACATTTTTATGATCTAAACTTTGATTTATACTTTCATGTGCTTAAAAATTAAAGATCAAGTTAAATCTTTGAATCATGCATTAACTCTAACACCAATTAAAAATCAAATCTCACCAATAATCATGTATAAATCGAAAAATCAAGAACAAAGTAAACTAAACTTAAACTCTTTCTCAATCACAACCAACAAATACAATAAACATAAGGAAAATCACATGCATGCAGTATCAAACATCAAGATTTCACTAACTAACCTAGATCTTGACATGCACATGCTTAGAATTAGTAAATCTCAAAGAAAATCAAACATGCATTAACACTCAAGAATCAAAATCAAGGCTTTAAGAATAAAATCAAAACTAACATTAAAGCATACTCCTTTTCACTAGATCTTTACATGCATGTCTCAAATACTCCAAGCAAAATTCATCTCCTAAAGATCTAAGCCAACACCGAAACATGCATCAAGAAAATAAGTTCATCTCATCAAAAGTTTCATACTTTAAGTTAAACTCTCTAACTAAAAATGATTTCCTTTGCATGCACTCCAAAACCGAATCAAGCAAGAAAATAAAATTATTAGCACAAAATCCTTTAAAAACCGAATTGAACATAAAGTTCTCAAACATAGTCAATTTCTTATTTTTAAGTCAAGATCTTTACATGCATGTGGGGAAAAGTTAAGATCAACTCAAAAAATCACATGCATGTTACTAGAAACACTAGATCTAGCTTGAAATAAACAAAAATCATTTTAGTAAAATAAAGAGAAAAACCGTATGGACCTCAAAGACTTATGCATGTCCTTTTTTCATTTTCAACATTAGATCTATGCAAATAAAGGCTTAGAAAGTGAAGAGAAACACCAAAAATTGACATGCATGAACTCTTTAAAATTACACAAACAAATCCTCCATGAAACTCAAATAAAAACGAAATGAAGAAGAAGAAGAAGAAGCAAGAAATCATGCTTTGATCTTTACATGCATGCATTTAAAAATAGTAGATCAAGACAGAAATCCAACATGCATGAACATAATCATCATCAAAATTCATTTTTATAAGACAAATAGCCTAACCTACTCAAACACATCATGGCCGAATTTATCAAGCATGAAAAAGTTATCAATTTTTTTTAAAGAAAACTCAAAATAATACATCAAGATCAAATATCCTCATGCATGTGCATAGATCTTCAAAATAATCAACATTTTCTTGATATGTGTGTCCAGACCTAAAAGACCAAAATAAAGATATAGAACAGATGGAGTATACGTTTTATTAGTGGTATTTAAAATGTGAATATTTGGTATATTTTATCAAACTACACTTATAGTTGTTATCAGAACACTAAAAAGTGTTGAGTAAATCGGGATGTTTGTGGAAAAAAATCATTAATGTCATTGGAAATTGGAAATGAGACTTATATTAAGGATAAAGAAAAGTTTTCAAAATCAACTGAAGTTAGCACAGTTGATGTGGGGCTGTGTCACTTAAGCAAGTGGTAAGGGTTTCGATCCTCAACTCTTGTGAATGTAAAGAATTTCAATTAGGAGGGTCATCTCCGAAAGGGCCAAACAAAACTCAAAGGATTAGCCAGTCACCGTGCTCGCCTCGTTGACTACCTAGGAGACAAAAGAAAAATTTTCAAAGTGAGCTTATATATAAGAATGGAAGGAATAATTATTATTTTGATTCTAAAAAGTGTTGAATAAATATGAGTGTTTGTAAAAAAATATTTAATTCCATTGAAAATTGGAAAAATGACTTCCATTAAATGTAAACTTAAAAAAATCCACGTAATTTGAAAAATTTAGTTAGACATTATAAATGTAAATATTTGGTATACTTTTTCAAAATTACCCTATAATTATTATTCATGTTCTAAAAAGTGTTGAATAAATAAGAATATTTGTAAAAAAGAAATAGTTAATACTACTAGAAATTAAAAAATGACTTACATTAAGGATCGATTTTTTTAAAGGAGCTTACATTTAAGACTGAAGAAAGTATCATTTTAGTTAGTTATCCATATTAATCTTTTACTCCATTAACCATTTTAAAGAATTTAAAAAAAAATCCCCATTGATTATATTGGCTATTCCGGTTGCCTTATGAGTTGAGGGTCATTGATATCAAACTGTACAGTTCTCATTCATTGCAAACTGCTGATCCCGCGGTTCATTTTCGTGCGAACTATTGCCCAGTTCGTACCACGTAAGGACTTATTTTTTATGTTACATTTAAGAACTAGTTTTTAGCCCGTGCAATGCACGGGTTATTTATTATTAGTTAATTAATTATCTTGGGAAATATAAAAAAAAATTATTTTTGAATTTTTTTTAGTAATTCTAATAAATGATAATCATTTTGGGTTGAAGAATTGAATCGTTACCAATTATTTATTGCAAACATAAAATATTTCATTTAAAACTCAAATGATTAAATTCAAAATTCAGGAAAGCATAGAACTTAATAATAGGCATGGAGATTGAAAACTCGAAATCAAGAAATTCAAATAAAAATGGGCTAGATAATGGATGGTAAATTCTAAGTATTATTTCCTTCAACAAATTTAGCTCATCATTCATTAGTTCAGATTTAAGATATATTCTTCACTAAATAAAAAATTTCATCTACCCCATAATTATAGCAAAAAAACCCAAAAAATTAAAAATAAAAGTATGAAAAGAAAAAAAAAGAAAGAGAGCAGAAAGATTCTAGATTAAAAATGAAAGTAAAAGACAAAAGTAAAACTTCCATTAACATGCAAAATTCTAAATTCTGAAAAAAAATAAAATATGCAAATAATTTTATTTTATATATAAAAAAAAAGGATATATATATAATATAAATCTTTTAACCTTTCCTTATTGATTATAGCATATATATTTTTTATTATCCTTTAATCCTTTATAGGTGAGACGTGATATATTGATTAACGAATATATTTGTTGAATATATTAATTGTGTCAAATTTTTTATAACATTCAAAATACAAATTTCAAAATGCTATTCATTTTCCAAATCACACAAATGACTTTCATTCTATACTATCTATGTTTGCCTCCTTTCTTATCATAATTTTAATCAAATTAGCATATAGGTACAACAAATTAGTGCGTATAGGTACAGCAAGAAAACCAAAAAGAAATATTGGACCTTATCAGGGAATTCAAAAAGTAAGTAACAAAGTAAGGACGATAGACAATTACTCTCTTACGTTAATAATTAAAAAATAAATCATTAATATTTTGTTGTCTAGCTTCTCAAAACTCTGAATTTCTGTTATTTAGTAAAACCCGAACAACTTGTAAGTGACTTACGTGGTTTTTGAATCAAAATCAAAATAACGAATAATCACTTTTTCTGTGAGAAACAAAAATAAATAAAACCACAGGCCCTGAATTCATATACGTAAAAAAATTTAAAAAACCCACTTAACTCTTTTCTTCTTTTATACTTTTTTCTCAATTTAATTATACATAACCCGTTATTCAAGTCATGAAGAATAAAGCAAAACGAAACAAAGCAAGTTCTAAAAAAAAACACTAACCAAACTTTCAACTGATGTTAGTAAAAAAAATAATATCATCAAAGAATAACATGAAAAGAATAATTATAATTATTATAATTATAATAATACCAAAAAAGGAAAACCGCCATACTTATTGTTCTTCTATCTATGTAGGGATATGATATAAAAAATAAATAAATTTAAGAGGATAGAATAGGATAAACATAATTTACAAAGGCAAAGACAACAAAGATAAACATAGAACAGGGAACCGCCATATTGATACCCAGAGGCTAACCGCCATACTGAACGGGGAACGGAAACGCAGTCGCAAAGACAGCCAACAAAGTGAGTGATTTAGAAGTTTGTCTTCTTTGTTTATCTATTTTGTTCATTTTTTTATGGAATCCAATAAAATTGAATTGAATAGAATACCTGCAACGAAGAAGGACCAGAACCTGGACACCTTTCTCTTTTTCATGGCTGTTAGACATGGTGGGCATTTGCGAATTGGAAGTGGAGAATGAAAAATTGGAAGAGGAAGAAAAGAAGAAGTGAAAGGAAGAGTGGAGAGATCCGTGATGGAGAGAGGATCACGATATGAGGGTTTTGATTTATGAGTGTCTTAAGTGTTAACCACCATAAATATGAGAAAGAAAAAAGGGAAATTAGAGGGATTGAATGCAGTTTTTTTTAGCGAAGCAGTTACACCCATAACTCAAAAATAGTGTCACGTGGATACCCTGATTGAAGAGAAAATGCTAACTTTTACTGTGAAGCCTTTATTTTGAAAAGGTTGAATGAGAGAACAACATCGGGTGACCTTTTTATAATAAATAAAAGGAAAGAAATAGCAGTTCCAAGTTGGTTGGAAAGGGAGTTGACATTCAGTTATAAACTTTTTCATTTTTTTTTCTAATTTTTTTCAGAAAAAATAAAAGCATGACACGTGGCAGCATAGAATTGTAATATTTTGTAACTTTTAATGTGGAGGCTCCATTTTGAAATGGGAGAATATGGAGCCTCCTTTGAGACATCTTTTTATACTAAAGGGAAAGATTGAAAAATGATAAATATGGAAGTGCTAGTGAAGCAAAAGCAGTAACCAAGGGTCTTGGATTGCTTGTAAATGCATAGGCTGCAAAATTTTGTTTATTTCAGACTATTCTTTGAACTTGAGTTTTGTTACCACCGATCCAGAGTTTCAATTGAAAAGGTACGACTATTTTGATTTTGGTAACTAACTTTTCCTCTTTATGTGTTTTGCTTTTATCCCATATGCTATAGGCTTTTAAGGTAATTTGCTTTTAAGGTAATTTGTGTCAACATGATATAGAAATATACTAATGAGTAGTTCAATAAAAGAAATTTGAAACAAGGTGAAATAAAAAGCTGAAATTTTGTTTGGCTTTGTTCAGACATGAACTCGAGACCTTTATGCTTTGTTTGGTCGCAAAAAGAAATTAGAAAGGGAGAAATAGGAGAGAGAGAGAGAGAGAGAAGTACGAGAGAAAGAAAAAGGTAAGAAAATGAGTAAATTTTTTAAGTCCCAGTGAGACAAAAATTTTTGGGGAAGATCCATATCGTTGAGTCAAAGACTCGCACAGTTCGCGAATCTGAGGTGGATTAGTTGAACCACAAAAAATATGAAGTCCAGACATCATCTGGTTTCGAAAAAAAAAAAAAGAGTAAATTTTTTTTTGTTGTTTGATTTGAGAGAAAAAATGTAGAGAATGGCAGGAAAAATATTAGAAGATGGTTTTTGATGTATTTTTTTGCATGTGGTAATAGAATTTTTTCTTCTACCAAAAAAAAAATGTAGAGAATGAGAAGAGAAAAAAAATTGAATTTTTTCGTTGTTTGTTAGGATAGAAAAGCGAGAAGAAAGAATTTGATAAAGTTGTTCAAAGATATCTATATCCTCTATATAATAAAAAAGTATTGGAATTTTCTATCATGAAACATATTAAATTAATAAATTTATTGTACAATAAGATTCAGAAATATGATCAAATTAATATTTATGTCTCGTATAATTTTTATATATAATTAATGTTTTAAAAGATAATATATATTATTAAATAATCACCTTCTTTAAAGCTTTTTAACATGTGAGATAAATTATAAAACCAAAAAATATATATACTATATACATTATTATGTAGGGCTTTATTGTATAATACTAAAATCACAAGGCCAAATGTTCACTAAAAGAGTTAATAATCACATAGATCCTCAAAAGATACCCGTGGAATCAATTAGGTCCTTAAAAAATTTGTGAAATATCTTAAACCCCCAAAGATCATTTTGAAATCAGTTATGTCCTTGAAAGATTTGTGGAATCTCTTAAACCCCCAAAGATCAATTTGACATCACGTTAGTCCCCCATGAAGGAACCTAATAGAATCCTACGTGGCACATTAAAATGCTTTGTTGGCCCAAACATGACACCTTCTTAACAGTCCAACATGACATTACAACCAAAAAGCTATGGGGGACCTAATGGAATCCTACATAGCACATTAAAATGCTTTGTTGGCCCAAACGTGACACCTTCTTAACAGTCCAACATGACATTAGGGCCAACAAAGCATTTAACGTATCACGTAGGATTTTGTTAGGTCCCTCCTGACGAAATTGGATGGGAGGGACTAACGCGCGTGACGCCACATTGATCTTTGGAGATTTTAAGAGATTTCACACATCTTTCAGGGACCTAATTGATTCCACTGGTATCTTTGGGAGACCTATGTGACTATTAACTCAAAATAAGTAACGCTGCTAAATTATAAAAAAGGAAAAAGATGATAATAATTTCGCAAAAGTTGCAATGTTGGGTAATAATTTACAAGTATATTTGCTTTTTAAAGCAAGAGATAAAGGAACACAAAAAATGAGGGTATTATGGGTATATAACTTTTTCCCCCTTTTTTCCTCTTTTCTTTTCAAATTCGGGAAGAAAATTTTTTTCATATGGATCCCACTAATTTTTTTTCTTCCTCTGTTCTTTTTGGTTTTTAAATCAAATAAAGCGATTCCTATAAAATTTCTCCATTCTTTTTCTTTTCAAAATCTTTTTTCCCAATTTCTCTAGAAGCATAAAAAGGGTCAATGCATTAGCACCTTTGGTATGTCAAAAGATATATATATATATATATATATATATATATAGACACACATATATGACCTACCACCTATATACATGTTTGGTTGTGCTTGGATTGGCCAAGAACATGTTGAAGAATGAAAAAATGCATGAGTATATTCGTCTCTATGAAATATTGTCTTATCTCATCTCATTCTCATGTATTTTATAATTTTTAGTAACTATCATTAACTTTGATTATTGTAATATTAACTTTTATTAAATTTTAATATTTTAATTTTATTTGAGATTATTTTCATAAATTGTGTGTAATTAATATTATTGAAATTATATAACAAAAATATTATTGAAATGAAATTGTGTCTAAAAATACATGATGATATAATGTTAATGTATGACTTTGTTGAATTTAGTGTCAAAACCATGATGTGGAGGAAAATATAAAAAGTTTGAAATCGAATCTTATAGTAAAATAATAATATAATACCAATATGTCATAGTCTAGTAAATCTAACATAAAAACTCAATTGTGGATGTCAAAGTTATAACCATGTGTAGCATTTGCAATAATAAGTAATATATCAGGTTAGTCTTTGACTTTGCAGATATTGGTTAAATTGGTTCTTGAGATTATCGAAATTTCAAATTAGTCTTCGAGATAGGAACATGTCAGTCATATTAGCCCCTGACGTTAAAGGTCCATAAAGTCAAGAACTAATTTGATCGGTTTCGACAATCTCAGGACTAATTTGACCGATATTCAATGGTCTTTCTTTTTTTTTGAACAAAACGACGTCATTTTGGTCTAATCATTAGTCCATGTTAAGGGTAACTAATGGTTATCTATATATTATTAAAATTGAGGATTATGCTCAGCCATTTACTGTAGCAGTTGAAATCTGCATTGTAGCACAGTAACCCAATTGCAATTGAAACAGTGATTATGTGAGTGGTGGCACTGTGCGTTGAACAGTAATATGTGTCTACGAGTTTACTGTTCACGTACAGTAGCTTTGTGAAAGTACTGTAGCGGAAAGGCAAAAAGTTAAAAACACTACAGTGAGTCACGTGACTCTAATGAGGGAAAAGAAAAGCTTCTCATAGAAGCCTGGCTACATGTGCTGAAGTACAAACAAAATATATTCAAAATTTCAATTTTTGTTTCCCTCTCTCTAAACTAAAACAAATCTACTTTTGCATCCTTCTTCCTCTCATAATCTTTCTTCCTCTTCCCAAAGTGAAATTTCAACAAGCTTTCTTCCTCTCACAATCTTTCTTCCTCTGTCTCTCACAATCTTTTTTCCTCATTGAAATTTCAACAAGCTTGATTGTCTCATCGTTTCCGATGATATGAACATGTTGAAGCCTCTCCCACTGCCTCCATGCCTTCTTAATCTACAACAAACCAATAATTAGTGTTTCTACAAGAACAATAACAGGTATGGTTCCTAAGTTATGGTATTTTACATCTAGCTTCCATTTTTTAGAGCATTTTCATTAATAAATAAAATGTAACATTATTATCTCTTGCTTTCAAGAATTTCTTACTGACTTGGAAGAATAGAAAATAATTGAGTAGCAGCAGAAAGTTGCATTGGAACTTTTGCCATTTATGAGGTACGTGATTTTTATTTGGCCATTTTTTACCTTTCAGCATAATTACTGGTGAACATATAATCAAACATATAATTTCAGAATTGTGGAACAGACGATGGAGTGAAAAACGGGTGTAGCAGAAGACAAAGAATCAAAGGAATCAGTTCATGTTAGACTCGGAAGAGTCCAAGCTACTGATGGCCACAATTTAGCAAAAAGGGTATAGTTCCTAATGTTGGAAGTCAAGCTAGTTGGAAGGCATGCTTCAAACTCTCTATGGACTTCAAAGTAATGCAAATATATGTTTTGATGATAACAAGCCAACTCAAGTTCAAGCTCACAAGTGCAAGTCAAGTCTCAAGATTGAAGACTCAAGCAAGCATAGAATAGAAACCTTCTCTTTAGATCAAATGTAAGGTAATGAAGTTTTTGTTTCTTTAAAGAGTTACAAAGCCAATAAGTTTTTCATTTTAGAGAGGAGAAGAAAAACATGTTTTTGCATGAAAAAAGTGTTTTCTGCATTTAACCTTAGTAAAATTCTTGATGTTACAAAACTCTGTATATTTGTATGTGTGCAAAAGAGAGTAATCGAATATTTGCTAAAGTAATCGATTAACTTTGTTGCATCATAGAAAAATCAGAGAAGCTGTAATCGATTAATTGAATTTTGTTAATCAGTTACTTTCTTATGAAAGTAATCGATTACATAGGTCAAGTAATCGATTATATTTGTTGCATCATATATTTTTCAGAGGCTTAGTAATCGATTACAAGTCTTGTAGTAATCGATTACATGATGTTGCATCATATGCAAAACAAAGGCTTAATAATCGATTAACTCCTCAGTGTAATCGATTATCCTAGTTGCATCATACAATGAACAGGAGTGATGTAATCGATTAACTATTCTTAGCCTAATCGATTACATGTTTTTCAAATGTATTTAAGAATTTCTATTTTTGTAGAAGTAATCGATTATTTCTTCTATGTAATCGATTATTTCATGATTTGTTGAAAAACGTGTCAAAATCATTTTTATTATTTCCTGATTTGTTTTTATATAAAAGATTCTGATATATTTTATAAAATTCGAAAATGATTTTAATTTTGAATTATTTCCTTTTTGGTTTTAAGAATCAAATCGTTATTTTATTTCGAAAATCGTTTTGATTTTATTTTGATTTTAAAACTTATTACAAATCTTTTATTATTCTATTTTGATTTTGTTTTTCTTATTCAAAATCCTTTTTGATTCAAAATCGTTTTCCTTTTTAAAAGGTTCACTCCAACATTCAGAACGTAATTTTTACATTCATTCTTTTCGACCTGCACGTTTCTCTCTTCTTCTTCTTCTTCTCTAAGAGTTCTGCTTTTCATCGTTCATATTTTGTAAAGAACAAATCCTTATTGGCTGAGTGACTTCTAGAGAAACTTATTCTTCATTATCATAAGAGCATATTGTAGAATCCGTGTTGTGAGAACACAAGAAATTATTGTAATCACTTTCAGGGAAATCGTTCTAAACCTTAGTGGTTAGGGAGAGAATCCCTTAGTGGACATTTGATACGTCGTAGGGCGAGGAACCCTGCTGTGTGATTGAGGCCCCTAGCGAACGGAGGTTCCTAGTAGTGTGCGGGGTGCTCTTGGTTGTAATAGGGTGCGGCTCTATTGCTTGGTTATAAGAACTCTCAGGCGGGTCTCTTGGGGACTGGACTAGGCCTTTCGACGGGAAGGCTGAACCAGTATAAAAATCACTGGTGCAAGCTTTTCTATCCCTCTCTCTTTTACTTTCCGCATATTTATTTTGTTTACGTTTCCGCGCTACTCGATTATATTTTTCTTATCGTTTTCGCGATCCATTACGAACGTTTACTCTCTCCAACTCAAATCAATTTTTTTATTTTGGTACGAATTTTTCAATACATAATAAAACTCGATTCACCCCCCCTCTCGAGATTTTGAGGCCAAAACCAACAATTGGCATCAGAGCTAGTCTCTTGTGTTAAGACTTAACCGTCTCAAGAGTATGGCTTCAAACTCTCTGTTTGGAGGTGAAGGGAGTTCTATTAACCGTCCTCCCATGTCTGATGGGGTAGGGTACGCGTATTGGAAAGCCCGTATGAAAATTTTTATTCAAGGAGTAGGATTAAAAGTTTGGGATGCTGTTGTTAATGGTCCCTATGTTCCTACCTATGTGGTTAATGGTAACACCGTCGAAAAGCCTATGGCTGAGTAGACAGAGGAGGAGGAACGTAGAGTCCAATACGACTTGAAAGCGAAAAATATTATAACATTTGCTTTGAGCTATGATGAGTTTTTCAGGATTTCAACATGCGAGACAGCACAACAAATGTGCGATACACTTGAAGTCACGCATGAAGGAACAACGGAAGTAAAGAGGTCAAGGATCAATACGTTGACTGGTGAATATGAGCTATTCAGGATGAAAGATGGAGAATCAATTCAAGAGATCCAAAAACGCTTCACAATGATCGTAAATCAATTGACAACATTGGGGAAGAAATTCACCAATGAGGATCTCATCAACAAAGTTCTAAGGTGTTTGGGAAGAGATTGGCAACCCAAGGTGACGGCAATCGCTGAATCAAGAAATCTCTCAACAATGACGCTGGCAACTCTGTTTGGAAAATTACAAGAACACGAAAGTGAACTGAAGAGGTTGGCTCAGCATGAAGAAGAGAACAAGAAGGTTAAAAGCTTGGCATTCAAGGCTGAAGCACCTGCACCAGATAGTGACTCGGACAAAGAATTGATAAATGATGAACACATGGGTCTATTAGTGAAGAAGTTTGGGAAATTTCTGAGGAAGAAAAATTTCAACAGAAGAGATAACAATAAAAGTGGAGGCTCAACCATCACATGTCATGAGTGTGGCAAGCCTGGTCACATTCGAGCAGATTGCTATCAATTGAAAAAGAAAGAGAATTCAGAAAAGGGCACCTAGAGTTCAAAGAAGGGAAAGCAAGCATACTTGGCGTGGCTGGACAATGATGTTAGTTCGGATGAGGATTCAGACGAACAAGAGGAGACCGCTAACCTATGCTTGATGGCTCACGACAATGAGGTTACTCCGGAAGGAAGGAAGGCATGGTGGTACTTGGACAGCGGATGCTCAAAACATATGACTGGAGATAAATCTAAATTTTCGCATCTCGTACCTAAGGACCAAGGATATGTGACCTTCGGAGATAACAACCAAGGAAAGATCATCGGAATCGGTAAAATTGGTACACCTCCTAACCCTTGCATTGAAAATGTATTACATGTTGAGGGCCTAAAGCACAATTTGCTAAGTATTAGTCAATTGTGTGATAAGGGCAATAGGGTTATTTTTGATTCTAATAGATGTATTATCGAGGGAAAAATTGATAATCTTATTAAGCTAATTGCTCGCAGGATAAACAATGTTCATGTTATTGATTTTGATTCAATTCCCTCAAATGATGCGAAATGTTTATTATCTAAAGAGGATGAATCGTGGCTGTGGCATCGTAGAATAGGTCACATCCACATGGCTCATTTAAATAAAATTTCTTCTAAAAACTTAGTAGTTGGTTTGCCAAAGCAAAATTTTTCTTTTTCCGAAAAATGTGATCCTTGTTCAAAATCAAAACTCACAAGGGCCAATTTTCCTTCTAAAAACCTTGTTTCAACTCAAAGGCCTATGGAACTTTTACATATGGATCTTTTTGGACCGTGTCAAACTAAAAGCTTTGGTGACAACTATTATTGTTTAGTTATTGTGGATGACTATTCTAGGTATACATGGACGCTTTTTATTACTCATAAAAATGACGCATTTCATGAATTTAAAAAGCTAGCCAAGATTATTCAAAACCAATTGCATTTGAGCATTGCATCCATTAAAACTGATCATGGTGGAGAATTTGAAAATCATCTTTTTGAAAAGTTTTGCGAAAAACATGGAGTTAAGCATTATTTTTCCGCTCCAAGGACTCCAGAGCAAAATGGAGTTGTGGAGAGGAAAAATCGTTCATTAAAAGAGCTTTATAGAACAATGCTTAATGACATGAATTTGCCTACATATTTTTGGGCCGATGCAGTTAGTACAGCATGTTATGTTATGAACCGTGTTTTGATTAGGCCTATTTTAAAGAAAACCCCTTATGAGCTGTACAAAGGGAGAAAACCAAATATTTCCCATTTTCGAGTTTTTGGATGTAAATGTTTTGTGCATAATAATGGTAGAGAAAATCTAGGAAGTTTTGATGCTAGAGCTGATGAGGGTATATTCCTTGGATATTCTGCTTCGAGCAAAGCTTATAGGATATACAATAAATCTCGTAATACTATTGAAGAATCTATTCATGTATCATTTGACGAATCCGATCCCAGAAGGTTGGGAAAGGTGTCTATTAATGTCATTTCAGGTATTCTTGGAGATTTATTCATTGATGAGGATGAGGAGCCAAATGCCAAAAGGAAGGAGCATTCCGAAAGCAATGGAAATTCAGTTGAAAATGTTGAGGAGAAAAATCAAGAACAATCCATGGAACTCAACACTGATTTGCCTAAGGAATGGAGAACATCAAGGCACCATCCTATAGATCAGATTATCGGGGATATCTCAAAAGGTGTAAGTACTCGCAACTCTATTAGCAATCTATGTAACTTCTTTGCATTTGTTTCTCAAGTAGAGCCAAAGAATTATTCTGAGGCTATGCTTGATGAGCATTGGCTTTTGGCAATGCAAGAGGAATTAAACCAGTTCGAAAGAAATCAGGTGTGGGAACTTGTTCCTAGGCCTGAGTCTCATCCGATTATTGGAACTAAGTGGATTTATAAAAATAAACTTGATGAGGCTGGTTTAATTGTTCGAAACAAATCTAGTCTAGTTGCACAAGGTTACAATCAGGAAGAGGGGATAGATTATGAGGAAACATTTTCCCCTGTTGCTAGGTTGGAAGCCATAAGACTGCTATTAGCATTTGCATGTATTCTAGATTTTAAATTATATCAAATGAACGTAAAGAGTGCCTTTCTTAATGGTTTTATTAATGAAGAAGTTTATGTGTGTCAACCTCCTGGCTTTGAAAGTTATGAACACCCTGATTATGTTTATAAATTGAAAAAGGCTTTGTACGGTCTAAAACAAACTCCTAGAGCATGGTACGACCGTCTTAGCAAATTTTTGTTGGAAAATAACTTTGAAAGAGGGAAGGTTGATAACACACTTTTTATCAAAAAGAAAAGAAAGGACATTCTTTTAGTTCAGATTTATGTAGATGATATTATATTCGGTGCTACTAATGAAATCCTTTGCAAGGAATTTTCTAGTATGATGCAGGAAGAGTTCGAAATGTCTATGATGGGCGAGCTGAAATTTTTCCTGGGATTACAAATAAAGAAAGCGAAGGACGGAATCTTTATTAGTCAAACCAAATACTGCAAAGAATTACTGAAAAGATTTGGCATGGATAAGGCCAAGGCAGTAGCAACACCGATAAGCACATCATGTTACTTGGACAAAGACGAATGAGGTAAATCCGTAGAAATCACAAAGTATCGAGGTATTATCGGATCCCTTCTATATTTAACGGCAAGTAGGCCGGATATCATGTTTAGTGTGTGTCTTTGTGCTCGGTTCCAGTCGAATCCAAAAGAAACGCACATGGTGCTGCCAAGCGAATAATGAAATATCTGTCTGGCACAACTGATATGGGTTTGTGGTACCCTAAAGGTTCATCTTGTAATCTTGTTGGGTATTCTGATTCTGACTTTGCCGGTTTCAAAGTAGATAGAAAAAGCACTAGCGACACTTGTCATCTTCTTGGCAATTCATTGGTATCATGGGCTAGTAAGAAACAGTCTAGTGTTGCCGTATCTACAGCTGAGGCTGAATATGTAGCCGCGGGTAGTTGTTGCGCCCAGATTTTATGGTTAAAACAGCAACTCCTAGACTTTGGTGTAAGTCTAGATCACATTCCTATTAAATGTGATAATACCAGTGCTATTTCTATTACCAAAAACTCAGTGCAACATTCTCGCACAAAGCATATAGAGATTCGACACCATTTTATTCGTGATCATATTCAGAAGGGTGATTGCATTATTGAGTATGTTGATACTTCGCGGCAGTTGGCTGATATCTTTACGAAACCGCTTCCAAAAGAAAATTTCTTTTTTATTCGTAGAAAAATTGGTTTAACTTCTGCTTCTCACCTCTTTTTAATATGTGAATCTTTTATCTCTCATGTTATTATTGACGCATTTCCTTAGTGTTTCAGGGGGAGATTACACATCTTTTTGATGATTACAAAAGGGGGAGAGAGATTATGATATTTCATGGATTTCATGGCTAAAACATTCAGGGGGAGATTCTCTGAAGGATGATATTCTGATATCATAATATATGTTTTTTAAGCATTCATACAGGGGGAGAAAAATTTAATCCATTATATTTCCTGTATTTATTGATTCTAAGGAAGGTTTTATTATTATATATCTATTTCTGCTTGTATAACACTTGTGATGCAGATAATAAAAGAGCATATCAGAATGGTTGTTTGTCATCATCAAAAAGGGGGAGTGTTGGAAGTCAAGCTAGTTGGAAGGCATGCTTCAAACTCTCTATGGACTTCAAAGTAATGCAAATATATGTTTTGATGATAACAAGCCAACTCAAGTTCAAGCTCACAAGTGCAAGTCAAGTCTCAAGATTGAAGACTCAAGCAAGCATAGAATAGAAACCTTCTCTTTAGATCAAATGTAAGGTAATGAAGTTTTTGTTTCTTTAAAGAGTTACAAAGCCAATAAGTTTTTCATTTTAGAGAGGAGAAGAAAAACATGTTTTTGCATGAAAAAGTGTTTTCTGCATTTAACCTTAGTAAAATTCTTGATGTTACAAAACTCTGTATATTTGTATGTGTGCAAAAGAGAGTAATCGATTATTTGCTAAAGTAATCGATTAACTTTGTTGCATCATAGAAAAATCAGAGAAGCTGTAATCGATTAATTGAATTTTGTTAATCAGTTACTTTCTTATGAAAGTAATCGATTACATAGGTCAAGTAATCGATTATATTTGTTGCATCATATATTTTTCAGAGGCTTAGTAATCGATTACAAGTCTTGTAGTAATCGATTACATGATGTTGCATCATATGCAAAACAGAGGCTTAATAATCGATTAACTCCTCAGTGTAATCGATTATCATAGTTGCATCATACAATGAACAGGAGTGATGTAATCGATTAACTATTCTTAGCCTAATCGATTACATGTTTTTCAAATGTATTTAACAATTTCTATTTTTGTAGAAGTAATCGATTATTTCTTCTATGTAATCGATTATTTCATGATTTGTTGAAAAACGTGTCAAAATCATTTTTATTATTTCCTGATTTGGTTTTATATAAAAGATTCTGATATATTTTATAACATTCGAAAATGATTTTAATTTTGAATTATTTCCTTTTTGGTTTTAAGAATCAAATCTTTATTTTATTTTGAAAATCGTTTTGATTTTATTTTGATTTTAAAACTTATTACAAATCTTTTATTATTCTATTTTGATTTTGTTTTTCTTATTCAAAATCCTTTTTGATTCAAAATCGTTTTCCTTTTTAAAAGGTTCACTCCAACATTCAGAACGTAATTTTTACATTCATTCTTTTCGACCTGCACGTTTCTCTCTTCTTCTTCTTCTTCTCTAAGAGTTCTGCTTTTCATCGTTCATATTTTGTAAAGAACAAATCCTTATTGGCTGAGTGACTTCTAGAGAAACTTATTCTTCATTATCATAAGAGCATATTGTAGAATCCGTGTTGTGAGAACACAAGAAATTATTGTAATCACTTTCAGTGAAATCGTTCTAAACCTTAGTGGTTAGGGAGAGAATCCCTTAGTGGACGTTTGATACGTCGTAGGGAGAGGAACCCTGCTGTGTGATTGAGGCCTCTAGCGAACGGAGGTTCCTAGTAGTGTGCGGGGTGCTCTTGGTTGTAATAGGGTGTGGCTCTATTGCTTGGTTATAAGAACTCTCAGGCGGGTCGCTTGGGGACTGGACTAGGCCTTTCGACGGGAAGGCTGAACCAGTATAAAAATCACCGGTGCAAACTTTTCTATCCCTCTCTCTTTTACTTTCCGCATATTTATTTTGTTTACGTTTCCGCGCTACTCGATTATATTTTTCTTATCGTTTTCGCGATCCATTACGAACGTTTAATCTCTCCAACTCAAATCAATTTTTTTATTTTGGTACGAATTTTTCAATACATAATAAAACTCGATTCACCCCCCTCTCGAGATTTTGAGGCCAAAACCAACACCTAAATCCACTTCTTCACATATCAAACCAATAAATCAATTTTCAACATATTCTCTTAGTCAAGAGAAATTTGAACTAAAAAATGAGCAACTATAACTTTCAATACTGATTATATGTTGATTTATGGGGTAATTTATTTCTTTTACTTAAGCATTTCATTAATAATATGTAAAAGAGCAAAAATAAGTTATTATTAATTTTATCTATATTGCAAAATCAACAAATTCTAAATCAGGAATAAAAGTTAAAACAAAAAGGACTTTAGGTTTTTCTGACTAATGGAACAGACATGCTAATTATCTCAATATCTTATACTAACAACCATATTTTTTATTTGAGCAGGTAAATTTAAACTTCTCAGTCATCTTTAAAAGCATGTCAGCTGTGAAAGTGAGTTTATATATGATAAGCTATGATTTGGCAAGTATTTACTTAAAGAATATATGATAAAAATGATCAAGTTAATAAATGATGTAGTTGATCCATATTACTACTAAAAAATATAGTTGATTCATCTCATACATGCCATATATGTATGTGATATTTCAAGGCATTATTTGATCTTACATAGCAAATAGACTTATGTAACCATGATCCTAGGCTTTGGAATAGAAGCATTTATAATGAAGCAGAAATAGAGGTGGCAATTTCGTGATTTATTTAAAGCATAAATAAAGCAAGCATTCCCCATACATGTTATTTTAACTTATCCATAGTGGAGTTACGAAGTTGGATCATGAGTTTTTTTATATTATTTATTATGAAGATCCAAATTCTTATAAAATACAAATATATGAAGAATCTTTATATAGTAAGTAACTTAATTGCTTTGTGAACCTATTAAAGCCAGCAGAAAGAGTACAGAAAGAAACAGATATGATCTATGAAAACATCTAAACATGGGGTAGAATGTCTATATTAATTATTTTTTATATGCTATTTGTTCATACTAACAAACATGTATTTTTATTTAAGAATCATCAATCCAGTAAACCAAAGAAAAATTGCAACAATTTGAAACCAATGACATACCTATTTCCTTAACTTCATCAGTAGCAATCTCCAATTGCACACGTGCACATACCTTTTGACTTTTCTGAGTAGCATCTGTTCAGAAAAACTATTAGTCGGTTCCTTATTGTACTGATTTTATATAGGTTTTGTATTAATTTTTGATGAGTTATATAGATTGATCTTTATCTATAATATGTGTGCCACTCGGGAAAAAAAGATGAGCAGTAATTACTAACATAGATTAGGTAAGACTGAAATAATAGGTTTGCACATGTTTTGAAGTACTATGACTGTTTTTTATATTCTATTAGTTATGACTTATACTAACAAACATGGGGTATGACTGTATGGGAAGGGGAACACATATTTCTTACCTTGTGCTGACTGTACTTCTACAGGTAAATTCAACTCTTTAAGTCTTGAATGTCTAAAGCCACAAAGATGCTCAATACTTACATATTTGCCACACATTTGTACTGCTAGACAAATGAGGTATGAGAAAGAAGTAAGCAAACTGGGTATAATGGATAGGGAAATGTCAAATATTACTGATTATACTACTACACAAATGAAGTATGAGAATGTGTGTAATTGTATGGAGGGGGAAAACATATTACTGTAAGATATAAAAACTAGGATTAATATACTTTTTTAATGCATCAAATAACTCATCACAAAAAAGAGCAACCATAACTTGCAATACTGCTCATATGTTGATTTCTGGAGTAATTTATTTCTTTTATATAAGCATTTCATTAATAATTTCTAAAAGAGCAACCATGACTTATTATTATTTTTATCTATATTGCATAATCAAAAACATGTGTAATGACTGTAATCAACAATTATACTGTCATAGTGTTATAAAGTTATGCATAGGAATAATGTCAGAGCATGTGTAATGACTGTAATCAAGTCATTAGGATTATTTTAGTAGTGCTAGCATCCTGTTATGCATGGATTGTATAATTGTTGTAACTCATACAGTATCACCCCAAGTTATAGTTGAATATGAGAGAGAAAAATTACATTGATACCAGCAAGGTCAATGGAAAAGAGAAGATAAAAGCATTGAAGCTGTTGTGGCTTAAGTTCTTGCACATAAATAGTTACAGAAATGCATAAAGAACCGATTAATTAATTCAAAAGAAATTGAACAAGAGTTTTGGAAGCAATGCAATATTTTTAAGTTGATCATCTCTGACCTGGAAGGAATTGGTTCATTGAGTTTACTTGAGGAAAAATACCTGAAAAATGGAACAATGTACTTGATAACGAACTCCTTATGAGAAGGGGAGAAAAGATAAATAAGCCCCAAAAAAATAGAGTTGATTTATCTAAAAAAATATGACTTTGAAAATTCCTTCCATCTAAAAATTTCAAAGCAAAAATGAGAAAACTTATGTTTAATTTGTTAATGAACCATTTAAATTGAAGTGCATTAAAGGATGGGAATAAATCATATTCTGATTACAGAATGAGAATATAAATTGGATTTAAGCCCCTAATCAAGTTTACTCTGCTATTTATTTAATTGTTTGTCTTGCTTTCGTGATGTGGTTTCAGATCAAAAGTGGTAGGCACCTACAAGAACCTACGTTATCAGCAAATAGACACATGTACAAAGGCAAGCATTCAAATAAAGGCAGACATCTACTCATTTGATCTTTTTGACTCTTGGCTAAGCATTCAAGCATTTTTCTTATTCAACTATCAATTTTTAGATTCTTAACACAGGAAGAACAAATTTAAATGTCATTTCACCTTTTCTAAATGAAAATTCACTAACCTGCAAAGATGCTAAGCCACCCCAAGCCCTTAAGAAGTCGCCCTCATCATGAAGCTTGAGTTATTACTCTGTTGGTGAATGATCAGTACTTAATAAGTAAATGTGTCCCTCCTAAAAAGTAGAATAACACAAGTTAAAACTAATGAGATCATAGATAATTAAAGTAGGACTAATCCTTTATATTGTTTAGCATGAGCATACCAATATAGCCTCCCACAATTTTTCTCTGTCGAATTCATCATGAATTGGTGGCGAACACTTAAAATGAGTATCTCCATTTGGTATCTCTTTGGATGAGAAAGCCATGCAATGGGGACAAGTCTCTACATTTATGTTGTCACCATGACTTTTTGCTTCCTGAAGAATATAATGTATAGTAAGAGAAATAAACAGCATTTACTACTTAACTTTACATAAATGTATATTACATGGTTCAGGATATATAATATGTGTGTGTGAATTTCGACACCATTAATTGCAAAATATACCTTATGTGAACCTGAAGTTTATGAAGACAAACTAAGGTGATAAGACATTCCCATAAAAAGTGAGTCAAGTAGATATCAATGCACAAGAATGAAGCTGCAAAACAGGACAATTGCATAGATGAGAGAAGAAACCGAAACAAAGTATCTACCAAAGCATTAATCACTAGGATCCCCAATATAGGTAGCATATTAAAACATATCAAGTTATTATTAAATTTTATTGTTTCAATATGTAGTTGCCTAACTTATTATTATTATGATCCAATTTTCTCATAGCAACTTCACCAAATTTGAATCAGTGAGAGGTAATTCAATAACATGGCAGAAAAAGCAGCAACCACAAAGCCTTTTACTACACTATTGGAAGTCATGTGGAATCTACAAGGAAGAAGAACAAGACAATTACTCAAAATTGCACTGAAATTCCGCCAAGTAACAAGAGGTGGTGGGTCAAGGCCTTTTATGTCCTCAAACTTTTCACTAAGTTTCATTTCTCGGAAGAATTAACTCCTTATTTTTATTTTTAATCTGTTTCCTGCAATTGAGATGATCTAGCAAGTAGTACCCTATTAAATCTAAGTGATTTATGTTAAGAGTTAAGCCACATTATAAAAATAAGGAGTTAACAGGCTTACTGAAAAGTTTGAGGACAATGGAGGTTTACATAGTTACATAGTTATGAGGAAAATGAAGGAAAGCTTAAGCTCGAGTTTCATAATTACATAATGATTCTAAATCTAGGTTTTATAAAAGCTTAAGCTCGAGTTTTGTCCTGCTAGGTGACGGGTTGTGCATGTTATACATGCTCTTCATTTATCAAAAATGATTTATGTTATTTGAAAATACAGTAAGCAACCCACAAATAAAAGGGCAGTAAATACTAACAACGAAATGGAAGGAACTGAGGAAAAAAATAATATATAAATAAATAACCGAGAAATAGAGAGTTGCAGATATTAAATAATCAGGAAATAATAAATAAAAATACATGCAAAATCACATAATCAACAATCACATTCCAGATTTGTAATAAAAAAACATAAAATAGAAAATTAAAATTAGAAGGATGAAAGGGGAAAATTAAAAACCCTAATCCCAAATCTTTATTGCCAATACAAAATTGATGCTTGGGGATTGAAATCCAGGCACATGCAGAGCCTTTAGAGTCTCCCTTTGATGTTTTTCTTGAGCAAAATCGCGGATTGGAGTCTCCCTTTATCTTAAAAAAATACAGAATAAAGAAATAATAGATCGAAGGCGGTGGGGTCATAGACATGGAAGGTAGAAGGTGGAAGGTGGCTGAGAGCTTTGAATGAAGAGAGCTATGTGAGAGAGAGCTTTGAATGTAAGAGAGGGAGACGAAGGAAGAGAGAGTGAGAAGTCAAAGAAAAAGTTCTGGAGTTGTGTGGTGTATGAGTGGTAGAGAATCTAGAGATAATAATGTTAACTCTATGTGTATAGTGTATACGTGTGAGAGAGTGAATAATAATCTCTTCCTTTTCAATTGTCAAAGCCCATTTCTTCTTCTTTTTTTCACGTACATTTCCAAATCTCTTCCCCAAGCCCATTTCTTTTTTTTTAATTCCCGAAGCCCATTTCTTTTTAATTGCCGGTAACCAATTTTTTTCATGTACTTGAAATTCCATAAAAGGGTCTTATATATAGGGACGGATGGAGTAATAAGTTTACTTTGTTTTTGTGTTATAATAAGTTTTTTTTTTTAATTCCAAAAATAAAGAGTACTTTTGTATACTTACATTGGGAATTGAACAAAAGTTAAATGATGGATATACTTTATAGGAGTACTTTTAGAAAAGATTTTTTACGATTAAAAAATTGGTTAATTTTTACTTATATTTAAAACTACTTATCAAATATTTTTATTTTATTTATACTCCCTCTGTCCCTAAATATATGATCCATTTGGAAGATTTCACGTCCATTAAGAAAGTGGAATAATTTAGTTAATTGTATTGGAATTGTGAACTTTTGATATGTATTTTCAAAATTACCCCTATTAATATTATTGGGAATCTAAAAAGTGGTATGTGACGTCTTCACTTTACTTAGTTAATTTTTAGGTTTTAATAAAATTGGGGATTTAAAATTTCTTTTTTAAAACTTAAATACTTGTAAAAATCCTTAGGAAGAATCCGACAGAGTTTCCTCTGTTTATCGGACTTTCCAAAGTTTTCTTCTTTTAAACCTGTCAAACCAAAATTACTTAAAAACATAAAACACAAAAATATTACAAACAACTTAAATGATCCTACGCCCGATTGGAACTAGTCTCAGGGCATAAAACTATTACATATTCAGTTTTACAAAATAACAGTCCACTCAAAACAAAATATATATATATCCCACGTAGTGGAACATAAATCTGTTCGGCCATGACCCATGTAAACTCCGCTTCTGTACCTGTAAAAGTATAGCAAGAAGGGTAGCATTACACAGGACTTAGGAAGATAAATTCTAAAAGAAGACATAGCAAATAACTAAGCCTACACTATTCTGAATCTTCCTTATTCATAAATTTTCATATATAATTAAGTTCTTCTAATTTTTCTCTTATTTTTACATTCTTTTAATATACATTTCTTCACCTATTTTTTTTATTCCATTAATATACATTTATTCATAAAGCTTGCATATAATTTATTTCTTCTAATTCTTTTAATCTTTGGTTTTCCTTTCTTTCTTTCATTTTTATTAGCATACTTATACATGAAGATTCATGTGCTTGCTTTCTTTTAATTCCATTCTTTATTTCATTTTACAGTATTCATTATGTAGTCCAACCTCAGCCAGCCGTACGGTACTGAGCGCCGACTAATTCTTTTAATGCCGATACGCCTCGTCAGGATCGCATCGGACTTTTATCTTGTCTTTTGCTTTACTAGCAAAATAATAATTCCATTAGGTATTCTTGCTTGCACATTGGTTAGGATGGTATCTTCACCCAATAGGACTTCTTCTCACTCAGGACTTCTTGACCCATAAGACTTTTCCCTCGTTAGGGCCTTTTCTTTATTTTCTTTTCTTCACTCACTTTCATATATTCTCAATTGTTCATGATTCATGCTTATATTTGGTGCTGCAACTGTTAATCGTCGCGTAGGATCCACGTAACCTAACGAGCCTTTGATCTTATGGGGATTTTTCCTGAGCGAGGTTTGTACCTATTGGGGCTAATTCGGGCCTACTTTGCTAGTAGGACCATGTCCTAACCGTGTGCACCTAATGGGTGTGGATCCCAATACGCGATTAATAGCTGCAGACCCTATTGCTTTTCTTTTACTTTACATTACATTTCCATTTCAGAAATAACACATATACATGATTCGTATTAGAGCATTTCGTTTATGTTTGTATCTTATCTTTGATCTGTATTTTCATTTATGTCTTATCATGTGACTTATTATCATTTTCTTTACCTTCACTTAAAGGTGTTAGCATAAAAAACTAACATTCACAACATTCGCACATTCACAATCATTTTCCCAATATAAACCCCTTACCCCTTCCTTATCTTTTCGATTAATTAATTGATTACTATTCTTGTTTAACTATCTTTATTAATTTCCCACACATACTCAATATTCTGATTCTTTCATTAGCTTGTGATACCTCTAATCTTACTAAGTCCTAGGTTCATTTTTAAGACCCATTATCTCACATATAAGCATTCAAGCATAACAACACAATTCACTTACACATAGCATTACAAACAATTTGGCGGGTTTATTTTATTTATTCACCTACTCGATTTATTACCTTTATTTCCCTATAGTTTCCTCATTCATTATCCGTTCATTTAACATTTCCATACTAAATTCACACGTTACAAACATCATCGTATACTACATATATTCGCAATTTATCTAATGAGTTCATTTCCTTTATTCCTAAGCTTTGTTTATTGTCTATTGCAATTACCCTATTGTATATTATTTCTAACTAATCTTTTCTATTCTCACCTACCACTATAGCATCCTAGAATTTACTCTCTATGTAAAGGTAATGTGAACAACCCTTCTTACCTCTTTGAAGAGCAAGAACCAAAAATGGGGTTTTGAGGGAACATCCTCACCAAGCTCTAATCCATGCCTCTTAGCTTCCTATTCCTTGCCCTTAATCACTTCCTAAGCTTCCTTGCATGATTAGAAGACCCTATGCCACCGATTACACAAATTGGGGTTTGATAGGGAATTGGAATTTCATGAGAAAGAGGAAGTAATATGTGTTTTTGGAGAGGGAAAATTCATGAGGAATTGATTTGTGGCACTAATTTTTGATAACTTTGAGTGATTATGGGGATTGGAAGGATTTAGGGTTTTGAATTGGGAATTGGGGATTTGAGGGATTGAGAATGAAATTGGGGTTTTTGTTGATAGAAAATCATGGGGATTTGATGGGGAATGATTATGGGATGTTAATTTGATTCGATTTGGTGTTATGTTAACATTGGAGAAGGATTGGGGATGAAAACCCTAGAGAGAAGCCGGAGAAAAGAAGAGTGAGAAAGTGATATTTGGGGTTAAAATGACCCCAACTCGTGTTTTTATTTTTGCTGATCTGATAAAAACACTCGAGTCTTTTCCCAATCACTCGAGTGAATTCATGAAAAATACTCGAGTCTTTTCTAAAAGACTCGAGTGAATCTGAGGGCTTTGCCTTTCCCCGATTCAGGATCTGTAAAACACTCGTGTCTTTTCTAAAAGACTCCAGTCTTTTCCAAAACACTCGAGTCTTTTCCAAAAGACTCCAGTGTTTTGCCCAGTACCCCATTTATTCATTTTCCTATTTTCCTCCAATTTTCTTCCTGCTTCAATTCGAGATAACTTCTTCGTTCACCGTCGGATCTTGCTCAAATTTGACGAGTAACTTCCTAAAAATCATACCTTCATATCCAACGGTGGAAATTGTGTTTTGAGTCCTAAATCTTTTATTTTGAATTTCCTAACGTCGGGTGTTTATAACACCGAAAAATCGATTTTTAACACTCGTTTGGGTCTTCTTTAAATTTGCTTCTCGATGCCAATGCTCCTAGACTCCTATATGGCACTCAAAGTACTCCTAATACATCATTTTAAATACCTTCTATGATAATCCTCACTTCCAAATCTTACTATTATTCTAATTATTATTAGAATAAAAATTCGGGATGTTACATTTCTCCCCCACTTATTAGAATTTCGTCCCCGAAATTCCGTTCATTTCCTTAAATGGAGAATCATCCCATTGGTAAAGCTTTTAACTATGGTCTTCACTTCCCGCTCTAGGTGTGGTTAGGTTCATGCCTATTTCAATGCTTGTCTTCTAAGACCACGTATTATCTCCATCTGCACCAGATCATCGGCTTTCTAATTATTAGAGTTCCATCTCCCAATCATTTGGATTGAAATCCTCCCCCACTTAGCATCGACATACTTGATTATATCAATGTTAGGAGTAGGTTCGGTCGCTACTAAGCATGGAGTGTATGGATTTCCCAAGCGTTCTTCGGAAGTGGGAGTGAAGGGGGGTTTGACGACTTGTGGTGGCATTGAATCATACTAGATTCCTACAATTTGGCAAACTCCTGCATACACCTCCGAGTTCTATCACTAGATACCTGTAACTCGAAGAGAGTGAAGATGAAAAGAAGAAACTAGAAGCATTCAAGGGAATGCTTAATGGGCTTTGCAAGATGACCAAAGACGTGAGAGGTGATGAGAGTGTAGAAATTTCAGCATCTTATCGTATCGTGGCTTTTTCCATAATGTTCGGTGACTAGCGAGTATCGGTCGGCTGCCAACATAAAAGAATCGTGCAGCACCGACATTGTGGGGTAGCAACATGACTGGTTACATGTCGCCCCTGAAGATAAAGAGATTTATCCCAGAGAATGCATCTTCGTTGGAAAATCAACGAAAGATGTGTTTTCTACAGAGCGATGGTTGACTTGATCGATCTCGGTAAGGGTACCTGGTAAAGGGGTCCAGCATTCGTCATACGAGGTGACTGAATTGAGTAGTCAAGGCGAGAACTACATGAACGTTTGATATTTACCAATGAAAACAAAGAGAAGGATTCAAGAGTTCACCAACCTTAGTTGGTTGAAACAAGGACACATTTAATTAGGATTGAAATTGTTGCATCAAGATTGGTTCGGAACCAAGAAGGTCAGAGCAAGAAGACAGAGGTTTACTTGCACAAATTAAACCATTATCCATGGTTCAACGGAAACACAAATAAAGTCTTGAACGATACTTGGCGGCCATGGATTGAGGTATACCAACACTCTTGAAATTTAGACGCTTTATTGGGCAGTATCAGAGATCTACGAAACTTAAATCTCACGTTGAGTGCATGCCAGCAACCCGGTTTCAGCTTATCCCAAACTGGATCTTAAAGGAGATACGTTGTGAATTTGGTATGGACTAAAAGTGCTAATGAGATTAGCCTCGAGGTCCCTACTTGTCCTCCATTGTCCTTGAACAAAAAGGTTTGTATCACTTGAAATTGTGGTCCACCTTTCCCTTGTGTCACTCTTGAGTGTTTCATCACTTTCGAGATTGAAGTTGAGCTAACAACCTATTGTTGATCGACGGGTTGGATTAAATTCCTAAGGTTTGCGAAGGCTTGTGTTCGCACGCATCCAGGTTCTTATACTGAATGAGGAGTACAGATTAATCGTTTAACCTTGTCGGTCTTGATGTGGAGACCCACTAAGTCGTTAGGGTTTACCCCCTTCTCGCGGTGTCTTTTCAGAAACCATGATAAGATTCCCGTTAAAACTTGAACTCCCGGAATCTGATTTGGCTTTTCGTAGAATTTAGAAGTGATTCCTATAGGGTTGGTTATATTTTCAAAGATTAGGCATTCGGCTATACCATTCCTAAACTGATGAAATAGCTTAAGACTCTTCTCTTCTAGTTTCGCTTTGGGATCTACTTTCCGATTCTATGTAAAGAGTTCGGAAAAAACACCATTCGGTTGGTTTCCTTGCTTTCAAGGGATCTATTTCCTTGGAGAGTTCCTATTTTGATTGTTTCAACTTCATTAAGAAGATTACAATGATATCATCTGTTAATAGTTGCAAAAGTTGAGGTGATCAATCCCAACTTCACGTCTATCAACAGCGCACCAATGTCGGGTTCTTACTTTTACCAGAGACCATGGTTCAATGGTTCAGTCTTGGTTGATCTCGGCGTGGATACTTTGTAAGGTTGACAAGATTTTGGCTTTTCTCACAGGCGACCGTTCAGAAATCTTAGTGGGAAGACTCCCAACAGATCACGGACTACCAGTGTCTGGCTTGGCTTTTCGGAAAAGCTGGCGATGGTTTCTAGGGTGAACTTGATTCCCTTCCTTCTGAGAGAGATACTTCTCGGGGAAATTGAATGCCTGGTTGGAGTTTGTGCTACTTCGAAGTCTTCAATGACATTGACCGTTGACAAGTGCGAAGATCGAGATGGTCAGTCTCAATCTCACATGTATCAATAGCAACAACATCATCGGGTTTGTTGATGATAGCATCATTTAATAGTTGAAAGAGTAAGGACGACCAATCCTACCCTTACACTCTATTTAAACGATAACACCATCGAGGGAATTAGTTAAGCTTAAACTAGCGTCGTATCGTCTTTGTCACTACTTAATCCTGGTTAAGATAGCAATTGAACACATATATGCATAGATAGCTATATATATATATGCATCCCATTCGCCAAACTTAGACACTTGACTATACATATCGGTTACTCGCTTGGTGAGTAAACCACAGGAGTTGTGACTCCAAACTCCAAGGCCGAGGAAAAACTGCTCTAATACCATAAATGTGACGTCCTCACTTTAATTAGTTAATTTTTAGGTTTTAATAAAATTGGTGATTTAAAATTTATTTTTTAAAACTTAAATACTTGTAAAAATCCTTAGGAAGAATCCGACAGAGTTTCCTCTGTTTATCGGACTTTCCAAAGTTTTCTTCTTTTAAACCTGTCAAACCAAAATTACTTAAAAACATAAAACACAAAAATATTACAAACAACTTAAATGATCCTACGCCCGATTAGAACTAGTCTCAGGGCATAAAACTATTACATATTCAGTTTTACAAAATAACAGTCCACTCAAAACAAAATATATATATATCCCACGTAGTGGAACATAAATCTGCTCGGCCATGACCCATGTAAACTCCGCTTCTGTACCTGTAAAAGTATAGCAAGAAGGGTAGCATTACACAGGACTTAGGAAGATAAATTCTAAAAGAAGACATAGCAAATAACTAAGCCTACACTATTCTGAATCTTCCTTATTCATAAATTTTCATATATAATTCAGTTCTTCTAATTTTTCTCTTATTTTTACATTCTTTTAATATACATTTCTTCACCTATTTTTTTTATTCCATTAATATACATTTATTCATAAAGCTTGCATATAATTTATTTCTTCTAATTCTTTTAATCTTTGGTTTTCCTTTCTTTCTTTCATTTTTATTAGCATACTTATACATGAAGATTCATGTGCTTGCTTTCTTTTAATTCCATTCTTTATTTCATTTTACAGTATTCATTATGTAGTCCAACCTCAGCCAGCCGTACGGTACTGAGCGCCGACTAATTCTTTTAATGCCGATACGCCTCGTCAGGATCACATCGGACTTTTATCTTGTCTTTTGCTTTACTAGCAAAATAATAATTCCATTAGGTATTCTTGCTTGCACATTGGTTAGGATGGTATCTTCACCCAATAGGACTTCTTCTCACTCAGGACTTCTTGACTCATAAGACCTTTCCCTCGTTAGGGCCTTTTCTTTATTTTCTTTTCTTCACTCACTTTCATATATTCTCAATTGTTCATGATTCATGCTTATATTTGGTGCTGCAGCTGTTAATCGTCGCGTAGGATCCACGTAACCTAACGAGCCTTTGATCTTATGGGGATTTTTCCTGAGCGAGGTTTGTACCTATTGGGGCTAATTCGGGCCTACTTTGCTAGTAGGACCCTGTCCTAACCGTGTGCACCTAATGGGTGTGGATCCCAATACGCGATTAATAGCTGCAGACCCTATTGCTTTTCTTTTACTTTACATTACATTTCCATTTCAGAAATAACACATATACATGATTCGTATTAGAGCATTTCGTTTATGTTTGTATCTTATCTTTGATCTGTATTTTCATTTATGTCTTATCATGTGACTTATTATCATTTTCTTTACCTTCACTTAAAGGTGTTAGCATAAAAAACTAACATTCACAACATTCGCACATTCACAATCATTTTCCCAATATAAACCCCTTACCCCTTCCTTATCTTTTCGATTAATTAATTGATTACTATTCTTGTTTAACTATCTTTATTAATTTCCCACACATACCCAATATTCTGATTCTTTCATTAGCTTGTGATACCTCTAATCTTACTAAGTCCTAGGTTCATTTTTAAGACCCATTATCTCACATATAAGCATTCAAGCATAACAACACAATTCACTTACACATAGCATTACAAACAATTTGGCGGGTTTATTTTATTTATTCACCTACTCGATTTATTACCTTTATTTCCCTATAGTTTCCTCATTCATTATTCGTTCATTTAACATTTCCATACTAAATTCACACATTACAAACATCATCATATACTACATATATTCGCAATTTATCTAATGAGTTCATTTCCTTTATTCCTAAGCTTTGTTTATTGTCTATTGCAATTACCCTATTGTATATTATTTCTAACTAATCTTTTCTATTCTCAGCTACCACTATAGCATCCTAGAATTTACTCTCTAAGTAAAGGTAATGTGAACAACCCTTCTTACCTCTTTGAAGAGCAAGAACCAAAAATGGGGTTTTGAGGGAGCATCCTCACCAAGCTCTAATCCATGCCTCTTAGCTTCCTATTCCTTGCCCTTAATCACTTCCTAAGCTTCCTTGCATGATTAGAAGACCCTATGCCACCGATTACACAAATTGGGGTTTGATAGGGAATTGGAATTTCATGAGAAAGAGGAAGTAATATGTGTTTTTGGAGAGGGAAAATTCACGAGGAATTGATTTGTGGCACTAATTTTTGATAACTTTGAGTGATTATGGGGATTGGAAGGATTTAGGGTTTTGAATTGAGAATTGGGGATTTGAGGGATTGAGAATGAAATTGGGGTTTTTGTTGATAGAAAATCATGGGGATTTGATGGGGAATGATTATGGGATGTTAATTTGATTTGATTTGGTGTTATTTTAACATTGGAGAAGGATTGGGGATGAAAACCCTAGAGAGAAGCCGGAGAAAAGAAGAGTGAGAAAGTGATATTTGAGGTTAAAATGACCCCAACTCGTGTTTTTATTTTTGCTGATCTGATAAAAACACTCGAGTCTTTTCCCAATCACTCGAGTTAATTCATGAAAAATACTCGAGTCTTTTCTAAAAGACTCGAGTGAATCTGAGGGCTTTGCCTTTCCCCGATTCAGGATCTGTAAAACACTCGAGTCTTTTCTAAAAGACTCCAGTCTTTTCCAAAACACTCGAGTCTTTTCCAAAAGACTCCAATGTTTTGCCCAGTACCCCATTTATTCATTTTCCTATTTTCCTCCTATTTTCTTCCTGCTTCAATTCGAGATAACTTCTTCGTTCACCGTCGGATCTTGCTCAAATTTGATGAGTAACTTCCTAAAAATCATACCTTCATATCCAACGGTGGAAATTGTGTTTTGAGTCCTAAATATTTTATTTTGAATTTCCTAACGTCGGGTGTTTATAACACCGAAAAATCGATTTTTAACACTCGTTTGGGTCTTCTTTAAATTTGCTTCTCGATGCCAATGCTCCTAGACTCCTATATGGCACTCAAAGTACTCCTAATACATCATTTTGAATCCCTTCTATGATAATCCTCACTTCCAAATCTTACTATTATTCTAATTATTATTAGAATAAAAATTCGGGATGTTACATGGTAAATAAATAGGGGTGTTTGTGGAAAAAAGTAATTAATAATCATTGAAAATTAGTAAATGATCTTATAAATAGGGACAAAATAAAAGTGTCAAAATGATCTTATATTTAGGGAAAGAGGAAGTATTTGATACCGGAGAAAATATATAATAATGTGTGGTACATTGTGTGTCCTATCTAAGTAGTTGATAAAGGTAAGTATTTGCTAATCCACACATTATGCTATGAGTAATTAGGCAATCAAAAATATCTTATTATATAACTACTACCTTCGTCCCTAAAGGTAAGCCCTCTTGACACTTTTATTTTGTCCCTATTTATAAAGCCCCATACCAATTTTCAATGATCATTAATTACTTTTTTTCCACAAACACCCCTATTTATTTAACACTTTTTTAGATTCCCAATAATATTAATAGGGGTAATTTTGAAATTACATATCAAAAGTTCACATTTCCAATACAATTAACTAAATTATTCCACTTTCTTAATGGACGTGAAATCCCCCAATGAGGCTTTATATTTAGGGACGGGGGAGTATATTATATTTTCATAATTAATCAATAATTAGGTAATCAAAACTAATTAGATAACTAATTAGTCGATAAAGATAAATATTTGCTAATGCAAATCTTGCACTACGAGTAATTAGGCAATCAAAACTATTTTATAATATTGATATAGTATATTTTCATAACTAATCAATAATTGACATGTGCAAGATTATTAATTAGTTATTTAATTTTTATTTTCTCAATTGATTAACGATTTACCCATACATCGCGACTCTTTTATTTTGAAATTATACGTTATGATCCAAAAGCTTAAATATCTTTTCAATTATACGTTTTTCTTCCATTTTTTATGACAAATACAATTTGACAAGTTGTATATATTTTATGAATTTGTTTACAAATAAAATATTAACAAAAGGATTCGTATTAACTAATAATACATTTGGTAAGTTGTTCTCAATATCTATTTGTGATTATTTTACTTTTTCAAGATTAATTTCTTCATAAGATGGTTTTTCAACATGACTTCTTCATTGGATAGTTCTTCTTATCCATTCATTTCGTGGCTTTATAAATTTCATACTATATTAAAATTTATGTGAAAGTGTAAGTCAACAAGTTTTTAATGAATATGAGCTAAATCTATAAAGCTACATGAAAATTTAAAGATAAGGAGAAAAAAATCGGTTTGATAATACATTCATGTATGCAGTTATATTATGTTATGATAATTAACTAATAATTATCCCCGTGCATCGCACGGGCCTATTACTAGTTAACATTAGAAACTAATATGACTGACATGATTATGTCTCAGGAACAAAATTGAAATTTTGAAAATCTCATGAACTAAATTGATCGGTACAACCTGACATATTATTCAATTTCGATATGACATGACATGACCGGACCATTGATTCAACCCAACGGTCCAAGAGGTGAACGCCTAAGATGAAATTACGATTATATCCTTATTCAATGAAAAAACACTAGAAAACAAAAATGAAAGGAAAGGTCATCGTGCAGTGCAAGTTTCCTGTAACAGCATTCACTCACACAGTGTTCATGCTCAGACCATCCTCACTCTTTCTTCTTCTTTTTATTTTATTCACATTTTCTCTTCCTCTTCTTCTACTTGCTATCTCCAAGCTATCACAACTGCGATGAACAAGCAGAGGATTACTTACTAGGCTCTTACATTTCTTAAGTGTTTTTTGCTCTTGTGTAAGTCTTCTCATTTTATTTTATTTTTTAATTTTTTCTAGAAAAATGTTTCAATTTTATTTGTTACATTTTAACATTGTGATTTCTCTAATCTTGAGAAGCATCTAGAATGAAATCAAAGGAATGTCGTAACTTCTTTTTCAAGGGAAATGATATGTGTGTGGGAGAAAGCAGAGAAAAAGAAAATAAAATTAAAAAAAAAAAAAGATGAAAACTTTGGGAGATTAGAATGGAGGGGAGTAGGAGTAGAGGCAGTTTGTGTACACCTCCACCCATATGACCAGGGAGGGTGTGTTTGCCCCTGATTATAAGAATCCAAAAATAGTGGGTTTTTTTTTTTTTTTTTTTTTTTTTTTAATGCTGAATCCAAAAATAGTTAAGTTTAATAAAAAATGGTGTATTAGGGGTGCTTATCCTTAAACCTAAGAGCTGGGGTTAAGAAAATCCCCTAATTAACTATTTTATTTTTATCATAGGAAAGGATTAGTCTTTCAACTATGGATTGAAGGATAATGTTGTCGAAAAAAAAATGCAATATGATATACCTTAGATTAAAAATATTACAAAGGCTTGCAAAATAATCTTACAAATAAGTCTTCGCCACAAAGTAAGTGACATGTGTCACAAAGTTGTATTTTGCTTGTTTTAATTGGTTAAAAAGTGATGCATGTCAATTTCTTGCTGTGTGGGTTTATCTGTATGCTGTGCTGTTTTGTAAGCCTATAATCATTACTCATCATTTGAGGGGTCTGTTGACTGGGTGCAGCTGTTTGCACTATGCTGTCCCAAAGTGTAAAAGAATTTGGATAGCTTACCCAAAATTTTAAAAAATAAAATAAAAAGCCTTTCGAACGGATTATCTGAGTGGGTGCAAATAGCCGCGCCCACACCTGTGTTGATTATGGTGGGAAAACAGTGAATAACTGGGTTCTTTCTATTTTACAGAGTCATATTTTTTGTGGCTGACTCTTGCAATTACTTTGACATGGATTCTTTAGCTAAGTTGTGGTGGTCACTTGGCCTAACTCACATTTGTATAACACCTTTATCTATACTTCTATTGCATTTATGCGCAGAATCCATGCAGTGTTTACTCCTTGTTGTTAAATTAGTAATGACTCGATGTTCCTAAGTAAGTGATGCTAATTAAAACAACATGATGAGATGGAGAAAATGGGGCATAGGAAAGTTTTTGTCTATGGCAAGGCATGATTGTGTTCAATTTTCTTCTTGCTCCGTTACTCTTCTTCCTTTATATTTTTACTTTCTGAAATCATGCTAATTACAGTTATCCTCCTACAATTATAATTCGCTTTTGCAGTATCGAATCAACATACATTACTTGTGTTTATAGTGTCTGAAGCTAAAAGATTGAATATATCTTTTTCCTGAATGATATGTGCGAGTTTCTGCATGCTTTACATTTACAGTCTTGTGTTTGATTTGATTAGATGTCATTTCTCATTTTAATATATGACTCTTGAGTTGTGCCCTTGCAAATTAATGGACTACTAAAACTTTCTTGTTACATACAGATATTGTGAACATCTTCTTATGGCATCTTCTGATGAAGAGGGTGAAATTGTCCCAGATTTTGTTAATAATTATTGGTTTGAGAATGATAAGGGGGAATTTGTGTCACTTTCTAGTCTGACATTATTGTGGAGCGTTAGTGAGATCCAATGTGACTCAGAAACTAAAGTGTTTCTGCGCGGCAAAACTGATGATGGCCTCCAGATAATTCACAAACAGATTATAGGATGGAGATTTGAACTTCCCTATGGCCTGCCTGAGCCTGAGATTTTGGTGCTTTTGAAGGACAAACAATGGATAACTCTCCAAAGGCCGAGAAAGTGTTTTGAAGATACAATTAGGACCGTCCTGGTCACAGTATATTGGCTCCATTTTGTGAAATGGAGTCCAGAGGAAGCTGGAATATCATCTATTTGGAACAGAATACTGAAGACCTTTAGGTATACATTTTCTTTTGTCCTTTGCATATTCATATCTATTCATTGGTGACACATGCTTGTTTTTGCAGCTCATTTGAGGTTGCACCATCTGAGAATGATGTTCTAAATTATGTGTCACTGATTTCAGAGGCTGCTAACAGGGACCATGATATAGCAAACTCCAAGGTTCCCACATTATATTTATTTGAATACATTTAAAATAACCCCTTTTAAAAGAGTTATATGATCTACTTGTTCTAGATCTCTGAAAAAACTATGCACTTGATAGAAACAACCCCTTTTTATTTCCCCTTACATTTTGTTTTATATATTATATATGATTGAGATTTGTACAAGGAATTGAGATTTCATGTGTCTTATTTTTTGAAAATCTACTTACAGTGTTAATTGTCATTGCTGGTAGAAATTCACGCACCGGATGGCTTGTAGTTTTTATTACTATGCAAAAACGAGTTTGATGTTACCAACAAAAATTTGAAACCCATCCCATACAATGACAGACTAGTGATTACTAGCAACATAACTTTTGGATTGGCGTTTTGTAAAGCATTTACCAATTTATTTAGACAGTGCAAAAGCAAATGTCTAATTCAGATAGATGAATCCTTTGGTTTTATATAAATCTAAGGTTTTGCTGTAAGCTTGATCTTCACTCCACATAATAATGAATATACCATCAATTTCATGTATTTGCTAAACTACTACTTTGAATATTGTCTTCAAATACTTTCTTGTTGAGCTATGTCCGATTTGAACCATGAAGTACATTATTTTATGTTTAACATAAGCCAAGTATTTTTTAATTCACTGTAATTGTTATTCCCCCCTTCCCTTTTTTTAACTTTAATGGACAGATTCTGCTACACTTAATGCAAAAGGCTTCTTCAGATGAAGGCTTCCTTGAGGTCATCATAAAACTTAACTCTTTCTATATAATCTTTCTGTTTCTAATTCTTTCTTGTTCAAGGTTATGTTGGTTAATTAGCAGGATATCCATACTGCAAAGAAATCAAAATTTATAGTTGACTCAGGAGAGGAAGACAATGATGAATCCGATGGTGATCTCAACGCCGAAGGGCAAAGTATTGGATATGATACTGTTTGTGCAATTTGCGATAATGGTGGAGAAATACTTCCGTATGTCTTTATCGTAGAAGCCTATATGACCATAAAGACCTTCCACTGCGCACTGTACTTTATTGAGAAGTAATTAAACCTTTATCATCTTCTACTTATTTATTTACTTTTGTTTTAATGATACAGCTGTGAAGGGCCATGTCTTAGATCCTTCCATGCAACCAAAGAGGATGGTAAAGATTCATTATGCGAATCTCTTGGCTACACTATTACTCAAGTTAATGTAAGCGATGAATTTCTCATCTTTAATTACTATTTTTGGACTTTGGATTAGGGAGAACGAAAATAAAGAAAAGATTAGGACAGAAGTAAAGTTTGATTCTTGTTTGGAAGTGAATTTTAATGAGGGAAAGGACTATGTAGGGGAGCCAATTTTCTTCACTCTTAGAAAATAAATTCTTTTGCTCTACAATTTAGGAGAGATGTCTGCAGAAATAAATTATCCTTTTAAAATATTACTAAATTAAGAAAAGGGAGCATTTTTTATTAGCACATCCAAACAAGATGGTGTGAAATATCTCTTTCCTGTTCTTTTCGCTCACTTCTTTTTTCCTTGTTTCCTTCCCATTTCATAGTAAGTTCCCTGACTCAGTGCTAGCATTATTTTTTAACTGTCGCTTGATAAAACAAAATCTTAACTTTGCAGGCCTTTCCAAACTTCTATTGTAAAAATTGTAGATATAAGCAGCATCAGTGCTTCGCGTGTGGCAAGTTGGGTTCATCTGATGTATCATCCAATGCAGAGGTATATTTCGGATACAGCTTAGCTTTCATATACAATGGCATGTTGTGTCTCTCAGCCTAGGGCAAATTTCATATGAATAAAATGGAATGGTGCATGTTTTATTTTTAAATGTTTGTAACCTTTGTTTCATTTTTTCTTGGCCTTTTGTTATGGGATCTGTAATGCAATTTTTTGTGAGGCCACTGACTATCACTATCTCAATAATTATGGTTCCAAGAAGCAATAAAAGGAGTGCTTCGGTCAGAACAGATATGGATGCTGTGGTGAAGGAACACATGTGAAGTTACTATCGTTCGGGATCAATGCTGTAGTTAGACTCAATGTTAGTAATTGAGCTATTAGTTAGTAATTAGTTGAGCTGGCTCAAGTTAGTTAGTAGTAGCTAACTTTCCCGCCAATTTCAGTAGCTATAAGTAGTTAGCTTGATGTAGAAGCTAACTTATCCCTGAACCATTTTCCTTAGTTACCAATTGTAACTCTCTCTATCTCTCTGTTTCTCAATAATATTGCCTTAGAACTCATCGATTCATTGAGTTCTCTGTATTCTTCTGAAAACTCTTCGAATTCTTCTTCTAATTCCTAGAATTTCCACATCGACTGGTATCAAAGCTTTCGTTCTGTGGAAGTAGAAGCTCGAATCAACGATGGCAGAATCAACTCGCACCCAAGCAGCTATGTGTGAGATCGAAGAAAGGTAGGAAAATTGAATAGCAGAAAAAATTGAAAGGAAATTAGTGGAGCTTGCGGGAACAATGCAAAAAATGCTAGCTGAATCTCTTAAGAATTCAATTGCAGAATTGAAGAATTAAGACCTAGGGTCTCACTATGATGCACCTAATTCAACTGGAAGATCGCATAAAGGAGGTCGTCATTTAGGTGATCATGGTCACAATTCTTCAAATTATGTTTGTGGAACTAGACTAGCTCGCATTGATTTTCCTAAATTCAATGGTGAAAATGTTAACAAATGGATATATCAGTGTGAACTATACTTTGCAATTGATCAAACGCCTTAAGAAATTAAAGTAAAATTGGTTGTGGTACATTTTGAGGGAAAAGCTATGCAATGGCATCAAGCTTTTTCAAAATCAATGAAGGAAGGTATATGGTTAAATTGCAACCATCACAAGACCTGAAATAAGTTTCAGTGTCAATAAAGTGTGCCAATTTCTTTCTCAGCCTCTTGAGGAACATTGGGCTGCTGTTAAAAGGATACTCAGGTATCTCAAAGGGACAATTACCAAAGGATTACTCCTTCAGCCCGCACCCTCTCATACTCCTCTCAGTCTTCTAGGCTACTGTGATGCTGATTGGGCCCCAGATACTGATGACAGAAGATCTGTCTCAAGGGCAGCACTTTTTGTGGGTCCTAATCTAGTTACCTGGTGGTCTAAAAAGCAGGACACTGTCAGCAGGTCCAGTATTGAAGCTGAATACAGGTCCTTGGCCTTAGCTACTATTGAACTTATGTGGATAAAGTCTCTCCTAACAGAGTGAAGGGTGATGCTCAAGCCACCAGTGATTTTTTGTGACAATCTCAGCACAGTAGCTCTAGCTCATAATCCAGCATCACATGCTAGGACAAAACACATACCTCTTGATCTCTTTTTTTGTCAGAGAACAAGTTCAAAATAAGACTCTTCAAGTCTCTCATATACCAGCTCTGTATCAGGTTTCAGATATTCTCACCAAACCTCTATTTACTGCAAGATTTCAGGAGCTAAGGCACAAGCTCAGAATAGCTGACAGAGCAGATATACTAGTGACTTGTCTATCAAGTCACTCAACTAAGAGTAGCTTAGTTGGTTATAAGCTTGCTGATCTGTCGGTGTTAGCTGCAGCTTTACAAAGGCTCCAAGCCTATAAATAGTAACAGTCACTTGTAAATCATCAGGGCAATAATAATATGATTTCATTTTCAGTTAGTTAGTTACTCTCCCTCTCTCTTTCTCTCTCTTCTCTCTCTTATCTGTTCACTCTTCTATAAATACAGCTTTGAAATTAGGCTGCAAGACCTCTAATTTGGAACCATTGCAAGTAACTGTAGCAGATGGTAACAAGTTACAGATCACTTCTGTTGTCAGGAAATTTCAGTGGAGACCGTAGAATCACACCTTTCAATATGATATGATGTTAATTCCCTTAGGATATTGTGATATGGTATTGAGAATAGAATGGCTGGTGACCCTTGGGGATATTGTCTGGAGGTTTGATAAACTCAGAATGGAGTTTACATCGAAGAGCAGAAGACATGTTCTTAGAGGATCAAGTCAGTCTAGTGTGAAGATGATTAAAAGCCGGCAAATGGAGAAAACTTTGCAAGTTGGTGTCCAATTGTCTATGCTACAAGTTTGGCAGGAGGAGGGATCTTTACTACATAGTACGACTACACATGCTCTTCTGCAGCAGAACTAGAAAAGATACCTCAGATCGAGCACTTATTGGAACAATTTACTGATGTCTTTGCAGAGCCTACTCATTTACCTCCTAGAAGAGAAGGTCATGATCAAAAGATTCCTTTGTTACAAGGAATTGATCCTGTTAACAAAAGACCCTATTGGTATGCAGGCAATCAGAAAGATGTTATTGACAAGTTAGTGCAGGACTTGATGGATGTAGGTTTTATCCAGCATAGCAACAGTCCTTACGTCAGTCCTGTTGTTTTAGTGGGCAAGAAGGATGGTTCTTGGAGAATGTGTGTGGACTATAGAGAATTAAATAAAGGCACAATCAAGGATAGATTCCCTTCCCTATTCCATTGGTAGAAGATTTGATGGATGAGCTTAATGGCTCAGTGATTTTCTGAAAGATAGATTTGAGATCAGGGTACCATCAAGTGAGACTGGATCCTACTGATGTGCATAAGACAGCTTTCAGAACCCACATTGGCCACTTTGAATATGTGGTTATGCCTTTTGGGCTAACAAATGCCCCAACCACATTTCAAGGACTTATGAATGCTGTATTTTAGGAATTTCTCAAGAAGTTTTTGTTGGTTTTCTTTGATGATATATTGATCTACATCAAAACTCTGGAATTGCATATAGAGAATTTGGCTAAAGTATTGACCGTAATGAGAAACAATTCCTTATTTGCCAAAAGAACCAAGTGCTACTTTGAAGTGCCTAGAGTGGAGTATTTAAGCCATTTTATTTCTCAAGAAGGGGTTGCTATTAACCCTCTAAAACTCAAAGCTGTGGAGGAATGGTCACACTTCCTCAAACTGTGAAACAATTGAGAGGCTTTCTTGGTCTTACTGGATACTGTAGAAGGTTTGTCTAACACTTTGGAGCAATTGCTAGGCCATGGAATGATTTGTGAAAGAAAGATTTTACTGGGCTCCTGAAGCTACAATGGCATTTCAATCATTAAAACAAGCCCTGACTTCTACTCCTGTACTAGCTCTACCTGATTTTTCCAAAATCTTTGCTGTCGAAGTAGATGCTTCTGGTTAAGGTATTGGTGCAGTCCTTATGCAAGATCATCATCCCCTAGCTTTTATTAGCAGACATCTGAATCAGCACCAACAACCTCTATCAGCTTATGAGAAAGAATTGTTGGCAGTGGTGTTTGCAATGGAGAAGTGAAGGCACCATCTACTGAATACGCACTTTATCATTAAAGATGACCATAGGAGTCTCATGTATACTTTGGATCAGAGATTGTCTACTGCTTTTCAGCAGAAATGGTTAGTGAAATTAATGGAATTCGATTTTTCCATTGAGCTCAGAGAAGGCAAAGAGAATGTTGCAGCAGATGAACTATCAAGAGTGAACATTGAAGATGAAGCATTGCAGTGTCAGGCATTACCCACTCATACTTTAGAATCAGCTGTGCTTGCAAGGATTCTAAATTCCTTTTTTACAGACCTTGAGATGCAACAGTTGATAGCTGAATGCCAACAGCACCCTCTATCTCATAAGCATCACTCTTGGAATGGATCAGAATTAAGAAGAAAGGGTAGATTGGTAGTTGGCAGGGAACTAAAATTGAGGTTAGAGTTGTTACAATGGTTCCATAACTCTACTACAAGAGGTCATTCTGGTAGAAATGCAACACTACAGAGGATTAAGCCAGTAGTGTAGTAGTGTACTGGAAAGGGATGTGCAAAGATGTAAAAGATTTTGTCAGAAAATGTTCTACATGTCAAAGGTGTAGAACATAGAATATAATATTGGCTTACTCATTGAATATAATTCATATATTGGCTTGCATATTGATGTTATTGAATTCTACTTTTGCTCTGATCCAGCCAGTGTTTAGTTTAAATTGGTGCTGCTACGAAGTTATCTTATATTTTCCTTCTGCATAAATGTTATTGATTATTTCACTTATTAAGATATGTAAATTCAAACATAGCCAATGATTAACATTTTGGATTAAGCCAATAGTCATCCTACGAGCCTGTTATAAGCTATAGCATATTTTATTGTTTTTCCCCAACTTGAACATATCATGCAACTAAGACTAGTTCATATTCTTGTAGGTTCTTTTTCATTTTAGCCTGGACTGTATTTTGTTTTGAAAGTTAAAATTGATCTATTTGTTTCTTGCTTTATAAGTTTGTAACAAGGACAAAAATTATAATAGTTTGTTTCTTCTTAGGTATTTCCTTGTATTACCGCAAATTGTGGTCAGTACTACCATCCTGAATGTGTTGCAAGGCTACTTTCCCCTAGCATTGGCACAGAACAAGAGGAAATGAAGAAAAGAATTGCCTCTGGGAAAACATTTATCTGTCCTCTTCACGCGTGTTTTTTATGTAGAAAAGGTGAAAATAGAAATGTTCATGATTTACAGTTTGCAATGTGCCGGCGCTGCCCTAAGGCTTACCACAGGAAATGCTTACCCAAGTAGGTTTTTTTTTGTTTGCATTTCATTATATTTTTTATCAATTTATTTTGGTTTGCATTTAATCATGCGAACAGAATTATGTGCCATTTGTTAAAAACGCACTGTATAATGCTTCTTTGTGCATGCTCATTAATACTTTCAATGTACCTGCTCTCTATTTCTTTATTCAGGGAAATTTCGTTCACATTTGACTATGATAAGGGCATTGAGCTAAGGGCTTGGGATGGTCTACTTGACCATCGAATTTTGATGTATTGCATGTAAGTTGTTATGTGTTTCAATACTTGTATATTATGGATGTGTGAGTTAAATGCGGATGTCTCCTTAACCCATTGGTATTCAGGGATCATGAGATAATTGTGGGAATTGGAACTCCTGCTAGAGACCATTTGGCATTTCCTGATATGGAAGTGAAAAGGAAGAAATGTAGTTACAAATTATCAAACAAAGAGAAGGATGCTAAAACATTGAGGCTAAGTTCTGAATATCTTCCTCCTCAGAGAACAATGTTACAAAATCAGGTTACAAAGGGAAGTGTCAGCACCCAAAGTGGTAGTTATTCGCAAGTTATGGGGAAAATATCTTTTAAGAAAGATAAATGTTTGTCAACTGGATCATTCCAGTTTGACATGGCTAGAAAATATTCCAAAGATGAAAAGGTGTATGTGTCCACTAAGTCCTTACCAAGTTCTGAAAATAAGTTTTCTTTGAGAAAGGATAACTTGTCCAACAGTTCAAGGTTACTTCATGCTAGATCACAGCAGCAAAAAATGGATAGCCGAAGAATTGAAAAACAAAGCTCAGAGAAGCCTCTGGTGAAAAATGTAAATACTTCACTCAATGTTGCCAATACTGGCATGGAAGAAAGGTATTTTATGCCCATTATTGTATGTTTTTGCTTTTTACTGAATTAACAAAAGAAAAAGCGATTGATAGTTCAGCTGTTAACATTTGGGCATATTGCAATGCAGAATTTTGTCTTTGATAAAAAAATCCACAATTGCTCTTAATGTTGAAGAATCCAAGAGCTGTCAAGTCTTTGATACAAGTACATGTTTTACCGAAACTGTATTAAAGAACCTTACTCAAGGAAAAGTCGAGGGCTCAGTTAAGGTTTGCCTTATTTTTACCAATTGAATGTAGCTGCATTGATGTCAAATAGAATCTGGGCACGTTAATTTAGAATGGCAAATTAGCTATTATGCTTCTAGTTACGAGAGATATTTGGTATTCATGCAGGCTATAAAATCAGCTGTACAGAGGTTAGAAGAAGGATGCAATATTGAGGATGCAAAAGCTATTTGTGAGCCAGGGATCCTTTCTCAGGTTTTTATTTGGAAGGTATCCTCATTCTGCAAAACGATGGTTACTTTAGCCCTAAGTAGTCAATTCCAGTGGGATCCCTTGTTATCCCAAGATCCCATCCCAGTTTGGCATGGTGCTGAGATGGGATTTGCTATTCCATTCTAGATCCAAATCCTAGGCACGATGCTAAGATGGTATTTGCTATTCTATCGTAGATCCAAATCCTGGGATCCCATCCAATTTTCGAGTGGGATCTCATTGGGAAAGGGATGGCGGGTATAAAACCCCATTTTGCCCTCATTATAAAATCATTATGTCCCTTTTTGTGAGACCTTTTGGTCATTTCAACTAACCCCTAAGCCTAATTTGAACAAAAGGACCTGGGTCAGCAGCTCTAAACCCATTCGAACAACTCAACAGCTGGACCTTGGGTGAGCAGCTCTCCACCCCAAACCCTTCTCCTTCTAGCGACGAGCTTCTTTTTCTGGCGATTTGCTCGTCTTGAAGTTGTAGGCTTGAAGAAGAAAAAGAAGTGGCAGGGACGAAGAAGAGGAAGTTGCAGAACCAACAACCTTGAGAAAGGAATTAAGCCTCTCAAGTTCTATAGTTAATCCCATATCCTAGTCCATCCCAGTCAACCCAAAAAATGTGATAGCGGATAGTTGAGATAGGTTTGTTTAGGGAAGCAAAATACTATAGACATATAGATGCTAAACCGTAGAAAAATGCAAAAAATAAAAATACGCAAAATTAAAGACATAAGGCATAACCTCAAAATCAATGCCATGATTCAATTTCAATATGAGTCAACTAAGTTTAAGGCCTATCTAAGGTTTTAAGTATGCTTCACCATTAGCTAAAAATAATCAATATTGCAGCATCGCCATTAGCTTTCTTATCGAAAGCTTTCTTAAGCTTTGCCTTGACATCATCTGGAGTATATAGGCAACTATGAACCTCTCCCTTCAACCTCATTTGATGTTTCTTTTCCCTTGTAATTCCATTTGATGCTTCTTTTCCCTTGTAATTCCAAGAGTTGAAGTATGCTTATTGGCGGTTGAGACGGAGATGGAGGTGGCTGAGAATGAAATAATGGTGGCTGAGATAAAGTCACGGCTGAGAAGTGTTTTTTTATCACAGGCAAACACTTTTCTTTTCTAGGGCAAAGGGAAGAGAGTGCACTCACCTTGATTTGAACCCAGTACACTCACCTTATGTTCAGCAGCTTAACCAAGCTGACCAACTATGTGGGACTTAAATGGTCAATACTTTAACACACCCCTCACTCCTAGGAATGACTCATTTGGATCATGGAATTTTGCTAGAATGAACATCTACGGGTGGCCCAACGTCGGGATTGGCTTTGATACCATGTTAGAATAATTGGCCTAACTCCTCCTTGAAAGCTAGTTCATAGGGGGAGGAATGCACAAGTTATTATGAATTACGCTTGGCTCACTTTCTCAACGTTGATGAACTTCAATCTTTTAATAGAACCAAAAGCACCATTTTGTCAATTCTTATAATTCTAACTCTTGACTTTTGATTCTGTTTTTACCGAGCTCAACCGTAGGCTAATGCAAAAAACACCTTGTAGTCTTGGTAGGGTGGGCTCATGCTTGTTTTAAACTTTTAATTAACTGGTACTTGACTTAATTTAGTGGTTTGTTGTATCATACATATTTGGAGCATTATACATAGCCTCTTTATATTTGTTAGAATATCTAGAAATATCTTTTAATATTTTATCCTAGGATTGATTTTGTCACCATAAGTAATTGTGTTATAATCCATTAATCATTATGGTTAATTATGTTAGGACTCTAGGGAAATTTTATTAACACCCACAACTTTGTTACTTACACCCGGATAGTTAACAATTTTTGTATCACAACTCCAAAAACACCCGTATCATATTGCCTACACCCATAGACTTACTTACTACTCACCCCCTTGTGAAAAATCACTTCTTATTCCCCTCACTCCATTGCTCATACCCATTTCTTTCTCCTCCCAAATCTTGGTCACTCAAACATAATCCAAATCGCAACAAATAATCTTGCTGTTGTTCTTCTCGATCCTTTTTTCCATGTGTTCACTGTCGTTTCTCTTAAAAAATGAGCACTTTAAACCATAGTGTGCTAATGATAGTCATCTCCATGATTGCAATGAAAATGATGATTTTTCAGATTCTTAATCAGATAATTAAGTGCTGACAATGAATTTTTCAGTCACCGAGAAAAACTTATAAAAGGCTTCTGTTGGCATCTATGATTCTTTGTTAAGAGTTAAGACACAGCTGGTGAAACATTAATTGGCCCAAGTATGCTGTCACCATTCAAAAATTAAATATAACTCCATCGTGCTGTGTGGGAGAGAGAAGCCAACTTGATAGTCGGAAACAGATAAAACAGCAGACTTTTGATAAGGGAGGATGAACCCCAACCAAAGGTTGGAGATGATATTAAGAAAATATGTGGGTGTGAGCAAGTGTTGAAAGACGAGATGAGAAAAAATGGTTTAAGTTTAGAGGTAGGGATATTTTTGAAAGTATAAATATTGTAAAAAAAACTGGGTGAGTATAAGAGAATTGCGTGTTAATAAAATCTCCCAAGACTTTATTTGTATTTTGTTTTGGGAAATTTTATTAACACTTGTATCTATGTTATTCACACCCAGGTAGTTCATAATTTTTGCACTGTATTTTCAAAATTACTCTTACTTCGAACCTTAAACTCTGTATTTTTCATCCAATTAGCTTTGCAACAAAGGCCTATACTTGGTTGTTATCCGATGTCCAGCTGATAGGGGGACTATCATACTAATCTTCCTGGCTGATCATTGGTTTCGGGGGAATATTAGATATAGCTATTATGTAATACCGTAGCTTAGAATATTCTAGCTTATAATCAGCTGTCATAACTTATCTACGGCTCCTATAAATAGAAAGGAATGCCAAACTTGTAACTATCTTTCATTCCACTCAATATCAGATTTTCAGCTTTCTGTTTTCCTCCTCTCTCTCTTCGATTCTCTCTCATCTTCTCACATTCTCATACGTAGATTGAAAAGGAAGAAGGTTTGAATCATGGGTTAGGGATTTGGAATAATATGAATACGGGTGTGAATAAGTTGTAGTGAAAATTTCTTTATTAACTCTTTTCCTCTTCTCTTACTTAAAATTCTCCAATTCAACACTACCTGTTCATAATAATTTCAGCGTTAATAATATTAACAGAAGAAAATATATATGTATGAGCACTTTGTTTAAGCCTGCTCTTTTGGGTTATATTATAATTTTCAACATGGAAATGTTTACCTGGTAGTATTAGAAACATGAATGACTGTTTATTCGAGGAAACATTTACCAGTAATGCATAAAATCCTTATTATTCAATTACTTGCAGAAACAGCTGAAGGTCTATCTTGCACCTTTTCTTCATGGCATGCGATATACTTCCTTTGGTCGCCATTTTACCAAAATAGATAAGCTGAAGGAGGTAAATATGTTCATTTTGAATTTTTCACAATGCATTGTTGCCAAGAAGCTAAACATTTATTGCATTTGCCACGTCCTTTAGCTTGAGCTGTAGTATATATGGCCACCAAAAATTATGCCTGTGTATGTGTGTGTGAATGCATGTCAACTGTACAACGATTTACAAATTCATATTAGTTTACTCATAATCAAGTGTACACTGATTTACAATACACATTACTGAGTACTGGAAACCACTAACCACTTTCCTAAGAATATGGCTAAAATATGGAAATCAAATAATCTGCCTTAAGTATCATATTTAAGCTAATTATTACATATACAGATATACTATAAGCAAATAATTACAAAATAATATTCTGAAGATAAATCAGGGGAAATTCTATTTGCACCGAGTTTTTGCTAACCGCACCCAGGTTTTTAAATTTTTTTGACAAAATTTTCCAAATTTGACCTTACACCCGGACTTGTTTTTTGTACATTCGGAAAGACTTTCTGAGGCAAAATGACCTGAAATAAATCATACCTTCGGAAAGACCTTACGATGGGAAAGACTTTCCGAATATACAACGAAAACAAAAAAAAGAAGGCATTTTTGGAATTTCACAAAAAAAAATGGGTGCATTTAGCAAAAATAAGATGTAGATAGAATTTCCCTGAATTAGAGCATTCCAACATGATTTATGGCATGTTTGGTTATTAGTAGAAAAATCAATTTTGACCCGAAAAACACGTTGGAGCAGAAGCAACTGTTAGTAGCGTTGGCATTCCAGAATTGATAGAACCAAACATGCACTTAATTGTATAGGAATAGGAATTCCAACATATTTTAATTGTATTAGGAATAGGAATGATATTATTCTTTATCAAAATAACTTCGACGGCCTCATTGTATCATAATAACTTGTCACTAAATTTAATGCCCAAATTTGAACTAGGTTAACTGTTACGGACAAACGAATGGAAAAGATCTTCGATGTTTTTTTGCTTTCTCGTATTCTTGCTTATTTTATGGAAAATGCTAAAGAGTGCCCTTAGGGCATTGGTTAAGAAAGTAAAAGAGGTAGTTTTATCTTTAAAAATACTGAATTTAAAACATCGAGAATTGGTGGACTTAGAGTTCCAATGCAAATTTTCCCCTTGATGGATTCCTTAACCAATATGCCCTTAGGATACTGGTTAGCAATACCCTTATTTTATATCACATATGAGAGCTTTTTAATGCAGGTTGTTGATAGGCTTCATTGGTATGTGCAAAATGGTGACACGGTATGTTGTTCTATATGCTTCTCTATTTTGGTTATAGATGCTAACTTAATTAGTCAGTCTCCCTTTTTACGGGGATTTGTCAGCAGTCAGCACATTAAAATAGGCCCAACTCAATAACACATAAAAACCTACTAGCTATTCTCCAACACTTCCCCTTATACTAAAGCATTGGTATTAATCATTTTCAACTTGTTATAAATATGTTCCCCTGCACCTTTTGGCAATTGGCCTAAATATATGCTTTGTTCTTCCAAGAAAAATAAAATTAGAGGCAATATGAATGATAATTTCATTGTCACGCCATAATTTCATAGGCATTGGACTCTTGAATCCAATCTCATTAAGATGATACATCCACACCAATTCTCATAAATTGCTTGATCCATGACATAGTATTCTCTTGCAGTTAGAGCTAGCAAAATGGCCTACCTGACTGGGCCCAGGCTGGCACATTCAGGTTTAAGGCTTTATCAAGCCAGGACAAAAACCTTGGCCTAGTTTTTATTTTGCCACCCCATAACAATACCACCATGCCACCCTAATACAATAAAAATTTCCAATTTTACTCATGAAATTTTTCCTTCCATTCAATTTCTTTCTTCTTATTTTCTCCCTTCAATTCAAAAACTTTTTTTTCCTCCACCCTACAAACTCCTCCAAAATCCTTCAACTCCTTTAAATCTCATCAATGTCACTTTAATCTCCATCACTCCAACACTTTAGTCTTCAACTCTTTTTATGGTCAACTAAAAACAACACATAAAAATAAGGTTTTTTGTCAACCAAAACAATACATGTTGGTATTTTACGTATTCCCTTATTTTCATTAAAGATGTTTCATTGTACGTTACACATGAGCACCGGTACTGTTGTTGGATTCGCAAATTTATACGTGACCTTTGGGAATTTTGAATTTACATTGGGGTCGTGAGACGGTCTCCATGAACCCGCTTTGATACCGTATAAAATAATAGAGGTTGAGAATAATATGTTGTGTGTCTAGAGCAGACCACACATATGATATTTATGGCATGTAGAATGATTACAATTAGGTAATACATTAATAAGTAATTAATCCTTATGATATAGCTAATCAATCTATGATATAGTCTTGATTTATTAAATATATATAATTATGCTATTTTCTATAGCTTCCTACACAACACCTTTAGACATGGCCATGATGCCGTTTCTTCGTTCTAAAACAATTTAAGGGAAATCGGTTGAAAATATACTCAAAACAATCAATAATGCTAAATTTTCACATCAATTTCCCCATTAATCATGTCAAATATTGGTTTATCAATAAAGCCACCTTGAGAATGGTTCAAGAAAGCTGAATTTTCAAAGTCCAAACTGTAACAACAAAATCATCAATACCGAGTCCTTGGGGTTTGTTTGAAGCAGCACAATGATTTCTTCAATCTACACACCTTAGCTCTCTCCCCTTGGGAAATAAATCCTGAAGGTAGCTCCACATTTCTTGCAAGTCACCACGGAGGATGGCGTTTTTTATAATAATGCAAATGCTAGCCGGACGTGAGAGAAATTGAATAGGAGCAAGTTTAGCAATTGGGAAAAATGTGTTGGAATAACCAACACGATAAATCTAAAATAACCTATGCAACTTGATAGACCTTTGAAGGAGACATAGAATCATCATGGTTTACTTGTTGATAGTATAAACCCATTTACAACCAGTCACCTGTTTACCAGGAGGTAGAGACATCACAGCCTGAGTGTTATTATGTTCATGGGCTTGCATCTGATCCAACCTAGCCTCACGTCTCCCCTTGTGAGATAGGGCCTCAGCAGCAGTGGTAGGAATAGTGTGCCAAGATCAGCTTCAAAGGACTTAGTAGAGCTAGATAAACCATCATTAGAGACAAGGGTGCTACCATTGATACCCATTCAAATTCGCACCCATCAGATGATGGCCTATTTGACAGTGCAAATTCTCGTGTAGCATATCTGAAAATGAAAAAAATATACTGTCGGATAGCCTATCCGAAAAATTTGTATGGGTGTGCAACCCAAAACATGGGTGTTAATAGAATTTTCCCTAGAAGAAATAGGATAATATGGTTACCTTTCCAGTTGAGAAATCAAGATAGACTCAAAAGGAGAAGGATCTAAGGAGGAAGAAGAGAACATAAGAGGCAATAAATTTGGTGAATTTGAAGGCCTTGGATTAATAGTATTGGTCAGAAGCGATTGCTTGTTTCTTCGAACATAGTGGTTTGTAAAATTGAGAAACAAGAAGAGGACAAAGCCAATGAGATGTAGGAATAGTTACAATCTACAAAAGTAGATGAACTAGATGAAGAAGGTACAAGACAGTAATATACATAGAAGTTATTGTCAACACTTGTGGTAGATGGATTGGATAGTTCTGTAGACAAATTGCTATGACCTATGGTAGATATGAAGTACATAAAATCTGTTTTGTTTGATGACAAATTCTTTTATATGAATTATTGTTGCTGGCAATTTGGATTGGACTTCTTCATTTTTTTTACTAACTTGCATCATCCATGCTTGTGTGGTATTCTTGTCAGGTTTTAGACTTCTGTTGTGGTTCTAATGACTTCAGTTGTCTAATGAAATCAAAGCTTGAACAAATGGGGAAGTCATGCTCATTTAAGAATTATGATTTATTCCAAGCCAAGGTAAATCAATTTGTCCAGAGTGTAAATTATGTCTTTGCTACGTTAAAAGAGTTAACTTTCCAAACAATTGGGTGTTATGGATATGTTCTGGGATCTATTGACAAATTGCTGATACATAAAGAAGTTAATGAATTTTGCTATTAAAAACATTGCGAAATGATTTTCATCTTTTGAACCCTTGTTGGATGCCAAGTTTTAGAGATATCGTAGCTTCAGTTATAATATTAATTGGACAAATTGCCTAGTCAAGAGACAGATTCATGGGCAGTCTTTGGTTTAGCTGGCGTTCACATTGACACAAGGTATTTAAGAAAGAGAAAGGACATGTGCAATGTACAAGACTAAATATAGTGACACTTGAGAATGAATTCATTTGGTGTCTATGTTGGACTGTTTATTAAAGGTACACATGGTATAGTTATTTCTTTTATTTGTGGCTGCTTCCTGCTTCAAATTTTAAATTGCAAGATGCTTGTTCTATTAATTTGTTCCCCTGGTTGGCTTTTTATCTTCATTTTTTTTTCTCCCTTTCCCTGCTTCAAACTTGGCATTTTTGCTTCTAGAATGATTTCAGCTTTGAAAGGAGAGACTGGATGAGTGTGAATGCAGAAGAATTACCCAATGGTTCTCAACTTGTAAGACTACGCAATTTATATTGATATATGGGTACCCGTAAGTTTAACATCTTTGTTAATTTTTTTTCCCTTTCGTTGTTGATACTTATCTAGATCATCGGGCTGAATCCTCCTTTTGGAGTTAATTGTTCCCTTGCTAACAAGTTTATTGACAAAGCACTGACACTTAAGCCAAAACTTCTTATACTTATTGTGCCAAAAGTAACTAAGCGGTTAGTATTGTTTAATTTCATTTCCCATTGTTTCTGATGTAATGAGAAAAAGCTCATGCCATACAATCTATTTCTACTTTGCCAGACTTGACCAAAAGAAGAAAGTTAGATATGATTTAATATGGGAGGATGATAAGATGCTTGCAGGAAAGGTGAGTTAGCAAAGATTGCATGATTTCAATCCCAAGATTGCGGTATGAAGTCAAGGGACATGTAAAGTAGATTAACTTTGCCATTTTGTTTATTTCGCCAGTCATTTTATCTACCTGGTTCTGTTGATACACGTGACAAGCAATTGGAAGACTGGAACCTGAAGCCGCCACCTCTCTACCTTTGGAGTCGCCCTGATTGGACTGCTCGGCACAGGGAAATTGCTCAAAAACATGGCCACATCAGGGAGAAGTCTGATATGCAGCATGGGAAAGGAAAGGATATAAAGAATTATCTTATGGAGGAGAATCATGACTGTTATCAGGTTTACCCTGGCTTGCATGCACCTGATGATTTTTCAAGTATATTTGATGGTGTTCCAGATGATAGCGGTGATTTTGCACATGAAGGCGGCGAAACTGGCAATATTCCCGATCAGTTGAAGGAGACATTGTTTCCTTATAGTGGAAGAGAAACAACAGACTGGGAGGATGTGTTACCCGCTGATGATGAAGCTGGGGAAATGTTAAGTGACATGGAGTTATCAACTCCCTAATATCAGGATGACTGCATGGTGCTCAGAAAAAAAATATAAAATGTCACTACCCTCTGTTGGGTGGAGAAGAAACAATCTCATGGAAAAAAGGTTGAGTTCAGTTAACATATGATAATATTTGATTAACATGTTAAACCAAGTTGAATTCATGTAATGCAATGGTTACTAGCACAGTCAACCTTATTTGACATCTTTTTATAGCCATAGATTTTGATGGAAACAGGAGGGAGAAATTGTGAAGCTCTGGGTTCAAATTCAGGTGCTCAATTTTATGTCCCACAATTTTACTAACTGAGCTACTTACTCTATAAACTGTGTCTTGGATTAAATGGGCATCATATAACGTTACTTAACTCTTACTATGAATCAAAAGTGTGGGTCTAGATTCACCGACTTAGTTTTGGCGGAGAGGTTTTGGGTTCGAGGGTTCAAATCTTAAAAATAACCAGAGTTTTGTCTGGTTTCCAATTGTTTGGACAAAACTAAGATACAATAATTTCTGATATTGTATCACAATAACAAAAGGACATTTGTATTTTTTTTTCCTTCATGTTACAACACCCTTCACAACCGGTCAACCAGCAACCACCATCAGACATTCAGACTCTCCTCTCCATAATCTGAACCACTCCCACGGATTATGATCACTACCAATTCCATACACCATCACCGTGAACATGAGTTGCTATTAGCATTCTTTGTTTTAATGTTGAAAAGTAGATCTTGTCAGCACTTTTAGCAAAGTCTAATTAAATAGACTCTAATTGTTGAATGTAGTGTACGTAACCGATTAATTGGTACTCAAGTCACTTTCAACTCCATCTATCACCGTCTATGTTAAGATTTGAATTTCTTTTTAGTTAATATTACCATTTTATGGTGCCTATAAAAAAGATATCATTCTCCTGTAAATAAATTTTGAGTTTAATATGTGTGCACTTACAGTGTAAAGTGCTAATGGATAATAGTTAGGGTTTTTACCTATTTATAGGAAACAAGTCCTGTTCCTAGCCATAAGGTATTCTTTTCTCTTCCCATCACAAAACGGCTAAACAAACAACATAGAAAATAATAGCATAGGAGGCAAAGGAATAAAAACATGTTTCGTGGCTTTTGGTCAGATGGCGTTTGGAGAATTCTCTTTCAACTCTAGCAATGGATAAAGGTTAGTAATCGTCGTCTCTATAATATGTGAAAGTCATGTAGTTTCAAGATCCTTATTATTGTAGTTGTAACGAATAAATTAAACTACAACTACTGTTGATACATCATCCACCATTCATTTGCATTACTTTTATTCAAAAGTCAATAACCATAAACCCTTGGATGATGGATGATGTGGTGTCAGTGTACAAACTACACTGTCAGTGTACAAACTATTTTCTCATAAATTATATGTTTTTTTTTTTGGTAGAAGATTGACTTCATTCCACTTGCAAATTTAAAACCATACAGAAGAAAGTTGCTACTTTACATCAGTAAAGTAAGCATGAAACTGAAAACTACACAAAGTATAACAGCCAATCAACTAATGTGCGGTTTGACCATAATGTAAAATTAAGAAAACAAAATTTGATGCGCCAAGCAATTTCATGTTGCAACCATTTGAGAATTGCATCTGGATGTTGGATTTGATTCTGAAAAATTCTTCTATTCCTTTCACTCCATATGTGGTATATGTCCTTTCACTCCATATGTGGTATATGACTGCTGCATACAGGCTATAAATACATCGTCTGCGAGTTTTATCCCTAAATGCATACCATATCCAATGAGTCCAATGTCAATAAATTATATGTTTTTTGTTAGCCAAAAACGAAGTCAATTTTATATAAAGAATTTTCAAGAAAGCAAGTGTTTGGATTAACATTATTTTGGTATCTTATCTTGTCAGCACTTGTGGCAAAATTTTAAAAATATCCTCACATCAAGAAATTCATAATTTCGTTGGTACCTAGCTAAACTAATTATGGGTATTCATCATTGAAAGCATGATCAAGAACATTAATAAGAAAATAAGTTATTTCACAAATATTAAAAAAAAAATCATGACAAGTTCATCGCACATCACAAAAGTTATAAATAGATGATAATAAAAAAGTGTAAAGGAATAGAGTAGTTAAAGTTTGGTTGGTAAAACTAGTTTATAACTATGATAAGAACAGTGGGATAAAGATTTAAAGTTTATAACTATATAGCTAACTTATTGAACTAGAGTTGTTTAGCAAAACTAGCTTTGCAACTAGCTTAAACATGTTAAATGATTTAAAAGTACATAATATCATATTGGATAATCCTAATCACACATTAAAAACATTTCTTATCAATTGTCCACTTGTTAAATATTATCCCACTTTTTATTGAAAAAAAAATACTCTAAATATATTCTAAACATAAAATTAAAAAATCTAATATAAACACAATGTGGATTGTAAAAATTTAATATTCTGCAGGTGATATTAATTTGGGTTAGAATATATAATATAATTAGTTAAAAAAAATAAAGGGTAAAATTGAGACATTATTTAATGAAACTTCTTATTTTTCTATAAAAGTTGTCTAAAGTAACAATATGAAAGGTAACTTTCAAAAATTAAAAGCTTCCCAATTTAAAAGGTACAAGTTCCTTTTATTTTTTTGTCACCAATCTGCTCTAGGAGTTTATTGAGTCAATAGGACAGGCCCTGAGCATGAATAAGAAAGTCGTGCTAAAGTTTGGGGCATGCTAACTAGTGTTTGTTAAAATATTAAAGTCATCTTCACTTAATAATACAAGTCAAGTATTATTTATACTCTCTTAGTCTCTAAATATAAATATTAGATAATGACTTTATCGTGTATCTTTTTACAAGTTTCTATCTTAATTTTTAATGACATTAATTACTCTTTTTCTCATAAATACCTCTATTTAACAACACTTTTTAGAGGCTTTATGAGGTAATTTTGAAAAGTATTTCAAATATAATGTTACCATTTCCAATACGATTTACAATATTAACTAACTTTTTTAATCCACGTGATAGTCCACCCGAAGGGCTTGTTTGGTGATCAAAATAGGATAAAGAGTAGGATAAGAGCATGATAAGATATGAGAATGATAGCTCTTATCCTATCCAGTGTTTGGTGCACATTTGATAATGATGACATTGATGAGGTGATGATAGTGTGATGATGGTGACCGCAATAGTGTTAATGTGTGAGGGTACAAGGGGAAAACGACACTATCCTGTGCTGCTCAGTTTTAAACCACCTCCTGACATAGGATAGAAATACACAAGGTAAACATGATAGCATAAGCCAAAAAAATAACATTATCCTATCCTGCTGACTCACCAAACTCATGATAGTAACAGGATAGGACAGACTATTATCGTACCCACCAAAGAGCCCTAAGTGCTTATATCTAGAGACAAAGGAGTATTAATTTGTTTAATCGAGATCCAAAAAATGTGTTACTTCATGTATCACTTGTTTTAATTAGTTGTAAAAAAAATTATTTAATTTAAAAAATTTAATAAACAATTTTTTTCAATCAAATACAATAAATGTTACATAGAATGACACACTTTCTAGAATAATAAATATACTTTTGTTTAATTCTCCTATGTAAATCAAATTTTGGAATGGAGTTAGTTTCAATCATTCTAATATAAGGTATCAGTGCCTACTACGATATTAGACCACATCCCCTGCTAGTAGGGTTGGAAATGAACTAATAAATCGAAATGAACTAAGTTCAGCTCGCTCAGTTTGGTACGTTAAGAAATAGTTCGAATGTTCAAACCGAGCTTTAAATCGATATATATTTTAGATTCACGTTCGGCTCGATCTGAGTTCGCGAACTATTCAATTTGTAAGTTCGAAATAGTTTAGTTAGCTAGCTCGAATAATGATTAATTTTTGTTTTACAAAATACTCTATTCCATAAAACAATATACTAAATAAATTTCTCCCTATACAAATCATATTCTACCTCCCTCTTGTATTTTATTGATCTTTTTCTTTCTTTCTTCCTTTCTTTTTATTTTTAATTCTTTATATCTTTTTTGGTAGATTTTACTCTTTTTTTGTACTTACTTAAAATTCTTTACTTTTATGAGTTATGACTTTAATGTATTGTGTTTTGTTTTTTTATGTTGTGTATATCTCAAATATTTTCTTAATAATTACACTCATTTCCAAATGTTTCCTTAGTTTTAGTTTATATATTTTTACTTAATGTTAATCAATATTTAAGTTATTAAGTATTTGTGAAAATAAAAAAAAATTGATTTTAACTTATATATATATATATATATATATATATATATATATTATATTATCGAACCAATTGACGAACAAATGAGCTGAATTATATTTGGCTTAAGTTCAGTTTGTTTATTTAATAAGCTCAATTTCCAATTCAAGTTCGATTAATTTGGTTCACGAGCTATTTCACGATCCAAGTATCGAACCAACTGCGAGATGTTCTCAATTCATCTCTAACCCTAGCTATGTGAGGCACTGGATTTATTCTCTAAGGTTTGCATACTTAGCAAAAACTTTTTTGAATTTACTTTTTAGGAAGTGGTGGAAGTTCCAAACCATGAACTTGTATTGGTTAATACGCCAGTGGTCATCACATATTACCCTATAAAAGTTTAATGTTTCTAACTCCAATATAGACACTTGAACTGGTATCGATTAATACCCCCTTCATCAAAACACATTAACAAGTAAACAAAACTGGTAACACATATTATCCCGAATATATTACAAATTGGACATAATGGTTGGGTTAGTCCTATTAAGGTTGTCACTAAGAAATTAGGAGAAACTATGATTAAAAATGATGATAATGAGTTAGTTCCAACGAGGGTGAAAACAAGATGAGGAGTGAGTGTTGTTAATAGGAAATTAAATGCTTCAACTAAAAAAAGGTCATTTCCTTGTCTTTTTTATTGACCAAATTTGGGGCCTCGTTAGGTCGTTTAAGGGTCACCATGCAAGATAGGTGTCCTTAGCTTTTCACAGGTCCGAACAATCACACATGATTTCAAAAGGAAAAGTCCGATTAGAAGGTTTAATAATATGAGCTTAAGTCAATTCAAGTTTCAATTTTTCCAAAGATTGCAAGCATGCAAATAATAATAATAAAAAGGAACATCCTTACCAAAAAGATTGCATAATGATCTTGCTATTTTGGTGAAATCCTTGATAAAATGCCTATAGAAACCTGCATGTCCTAAAGAAGATCGAAATTATTTCACAGAAGTAAGGGGAGAAAGATACAACATGTCCTAATGAAACCTGCTGTATCAACCTCAATTCCATGTTTAGATATAACATGTCCAAGAAAAATATCCCCTTTTAACTAGGAAATGACATTTTCCCCAATTAAACACAAAATTCTTTTCGTAATACGTAGCCAAAACCAATGCCAAGTGATGCAAACAATCCTCCAAAGTGGCCTAGGCCAAGTGATGCAATAAATCCTGCAAAGTAGATCCAATTAAAGAAAAGCCCTACACGAATAATTTCATAAATTTACCAACCATATAAGAAAATATGCTAATCATGCATCTCTAGAAAGTATATGGTGCATTACATAACCCATAGGGCATACGGCAATATGAGTTGGTACCAAATGGATACTTGTTAAGTTTATTGAAAAATTCAGTTTCTTGTTAACTAACTTTTTGGTTATCCTATATAAACCATTCCCTTACACCTTATGAGATATATGAAATTCTTTTACAGGTTTTACACTCTTAACAAGCCACACACATTCTCACAATTTAGAAAAGGATCGATCAAAAGCTAAATTTTCATATTTGTTGATTATCTTTTCTACAAAGTTTAGAATCTCAATTTCAATTTGTTCATTCTTCTTGACTGAGATTCATATAGAGTTCAGTATTCATTTGAGTTGTAATCTTTGCAATTAAAGGTAAATACTGTTACAACAACATCTAGAAGAAAGTCTAGGTGTGAGGTGTAACACCCTATAATTAATTACCCTTAAGTATCCCATAATACAAAATAGTAAGTTGGAAATTTCTTTTTAACACTATTTGATTTATAAAATCTCTGTCAAACCGGACAGAGTTTCCTTTGTTTATTGAGTAAACCAAAACTTAGATTTCCTGAAACCTGTGCAATTCATATATATATATATATATATATATATATATATATATATATATTCATTTCATCCAGAGCCAACAGGGCCAAAACATCAACAGTGTAATAACCATCTACATCATCACATAATTACATCAGAGATCGCAGCAAATGAACAAGTTGTGGAACTATGAAAGTTTCCCAAAATGATGTACTTCCTTTCGAAAGGAAGCGGTCCTGGATAACCCAAAAAAAGATACTTTGCATATCATATACAAAACATAGAAAACATATACAATCCCTAATGTAACCTAGGACTACAAAAAAATATCCCCTAAACTCCCATAACTACTCTCCCTGTAAGGGAGAGTGCACCTGCTCGGCCGGGGGTTGTGCAAGCTCAATCTTAGTACTTGTAAAAATAGTAAGAGGGTGAGCATTACACATGAAGTAGGAAGCAGTTTCTAATTAGACATAACAACCTACCAAGTCATACACATTTAGACATTTAGCACATATAAGTTCATTCAATCATTCCATGTCATACTCATTCAAATTCAATATTCGTTTTCTTTCTCTTTGTCCCATTTTAAGTCAATTATACAATAATCTTTTCATTATTCCATTACTCATTTCCTAATATTTGTACCACTAGGAATTGGTTGCTCCTGCTAGGGCATTTGTACACCCATTAGGGACTTTTACACCCACCAGGACTTTGGTCACCCATTAGGCTTCACCCGTTAGGACAATACTTGCAATTCATACAATTGCTTATCACACCTTATAACTTAATCATTCTTATATACTTATCCATTATCACATTTTCCAAATTCCCTTAGCTTTCGTTGAATTGATCAATTGGGCACATCGACGCCTAACGAGGCGTTTGGACCTAATGGGGCATTTGGCCTGATGGGGCATTTAGCCCTAATGGGGCATTTGGTACACCTAGCAGGGGCTACCTAGTGTGCTAATGTCCCAATGATCAATTCAAACATCCAGTCAATTTTAATTCATTAAGATTATTCTTTGTCAAATTAACCATATATTCCTTTTCAATCAATATACCAACCAAGCATAGCAAACATAATTGTACAATTCATATAGTCATCCATATCAAGTAACACATAATCATATTCATTCACGTTTCGCAATTAATCGTTCATACAAACCATATCTATCAATAATTATTCACACTCTTTACAATTATATTAACATTCACATTTAGGGATTCATTATTCATGACTTAATTATAGTAATTTCAATATTCATTTTCCCTAGGGTTCCTATCATAATACTAAAGCACCTAAATCTTAGCAAATCATTATGCTCTAGCTAGGAACTAATCCCTAAGACAAGGTAACACACACCCCCTTACCTTAACCAAGGAGAGAAAGTGGGAAAACCCAAGCCCTAGCTTCTAGCACTCCCAAAACCAAGAGCTCCAAAGGCAAGAGAAGGAGGAGAGTGATGATGATCTTCCCTAAGCCATAGGAATAGAACGATGATGATATTGTTGCACAATAGAAAGGGAAATTCGAATTTCACTAGGAGGTGGGGAGGAGAGAGAGAAAGAAGGAAATTAAGAGCTTGAATACTTACTTGGAGTTAAGAAAGAAAGAGGTTTGATGATGGAAATGGGTATGCAACTTGAGTCTTGATTGATTTTGGAGTGGAAGAGTTTGAGCCCTAGGAAGCAAGGAAGTAATTCGAACCTTAGAGGAAAACACGTTTTGCTCTCTTTTATTTTTTTTTTCAACAGCAGACTAGGTTAATCGATTAACAGCCCAGTTAATCGATTAACCCCCCTTGTAATTTGGCCAAAAATCAACACTTAGACTTACTCGATTAATTTTTTGCACACTTTCTGGCCCTAATCGATTAGCCAGTAGGTTAATCGATTAATTTTTGCACTATATTCAGGCACTAATCGATTAACCACTAGGTTAATCGATTAACCTGCAGAATATTGCATTACTCAGTACTTTGAAACGCCATAACTTCTTCGTTACCCGTTGGATCTTCCTCAAATTTTAAAGCAAGCTTCCTCACCTACCCTACTTCATATCCAACGGTGGAATTCATGTTTTGAGCTACCAATCATGCTTTTTAAAATTCCCTAAAGTTCTAAGCTTTAAACCTAAGTTTACATGTCTAATTGGCCAAAATTCTAACTTATATCATCATTGCTTCTACCCTAAGACTATCACAACATAAATTACACTAAAAATTAAATTTGGGATGTTACAATCCTCTCCCACTTACCAGAATTTCGTCCTCGAAATTCAACTCTGGAGGGAAAAAAATTGTGGATGGGACTCCTTCATTTTGCTCTCCAATTCCCAAGTGGCTTCCTCCACGTTGTTTCTACTCCAAATCACCTTCACCAGTGGGATTTCCTTGCCCCTGAGTTGCTTTATCTGCCTGTCCTCAATTCTGATTGGAAGAACCTCAAAAGTAAGATTCTCCCTCAAGGGCAAATCATCAGCTGCTACCACATGAGAGGGATCATGAATGTATTTCCTGAGCTGAGAAACGTGAAATACACTATGAAGCCTAGACAAATGTGGAGGCAAAGCAATCCTGTACGCCAAAGGTCCAACTCTTTCCAGAATCTCATAAGGTCCAACAAACCTCGGAGTCAGCTTCTTTGACTTGATTGCTCGACCAATGCCAGTAGTAGGGGACACCCTCAGAAATACATGATCACCCACATCAAACTCTAGGGGTCTCTTACGCTTATCTGCATAGCTCTTTTGCCGATCCTGAGAAGTTTTCATTTTATCCTTAATCATAGCGATCTTCTCAGTAGTTTCTTGCACCAACTCTGGCCCAGTCAACAAATTTTCACCTATCTGGAACCAACATAGAGGCGTTCTACACTTTCTGCCATAAAGTGCCTCAAACGGTGCCATACCAATGCTAGAGTGAAAGCTGTTGTTATACGTAAACTCCATCAATGGTAACAACTGCTCCCAACTACCAGTCTGCTCTAGTACACAAGCCCTCAACAGATCCTCCAAGGTCTGAATAGTTCGCTCCGACTGCCCATCAGTTTGAGGATGATAGGCTGTACTAAACCTCAACTTAGTACCCAAGGCCTGCTGAAGACTCTGCCAAAATCTGGATAGAAATCGTGGATCACAATCAGACACTATACTAGAGGGCACACCATGAAGCTTCACTATGTCCCGAATATACAACTATGTCAACTTCTCCAGTGTGTACTTCTTGTGAATCAGGATAAAGTGAGCATACTTTGTTAAACGGTCTACAACAACCCAAACGGCATCACATCTTGCAGCAGTTCTAGGTAGACCTGTCACAATGTCCATGGCTATGCTATCCCACTTCCATTTAGGGATGTCAAGTGATCGCAATGGACCACCTGGCTTTTGATGCTCAATCTTCACCTTCTGACAAGTCAAGCAGTGAGACACATGATCGGCCATATCTGACTTCAACCCTGGCCACCAATAGATCTTCTTCAAATCCTGATACATCTTTGTTGTACCGGGATGGAAACTCATTTTTTTTTGGTGAGCTTCCCACAATATGTCTCTTCGAACTTCGAAGTCCATTGGAACACATATTCTACCTTTAAACCTAATGACTCCATCTGCACCCTTGATGAAATCAGGTTCCTCTTTACTTGCTGCTCATTCCAACAACTTCTGGAGTTCTTCATCATCCGTCTGTCTTTCCTTAATCAAATCCATTAACTCACTAGTGACCTGCAACATTTCCAGAACAATACTTTTCTCTTTCACTTGCATGTTCAAGTTGAGATCACAATAAATTTTTGTGCAAAGAGGAAGTCCAAGAGATCCCACCACTATGTCAAGTTTGGATGAGAAAAATTGGCTTAACAAAACACAATAAATTTTAGATAAAAAATGACTACAATTTAAATTATTATTATTATTAATTATTTACTAATAAAAAAGAAATTAAAAAAATGAAAAGGAGAATGAAGAACCTGATCAGGGAGTACTATAATCAACAACCCCAAAAGTAGTAGTCGTGAGGGAAGCAAGGAGCAGAGGGAGAGAGAAAGTGCTACACCACAGCGGAATGGAGGAAGAGAAGGGTGACCTACGTGTGTAACACACGCGCCTGAGGGTGGCTGGTGCGTATGCGGCACGTGCACCGGAGCGGAGAACTGTACAGGCAGAAATCAACATTTAGACTTACTCGATAATTTTTTTGCACACTTTCTGGCCGTAATCGATTAGCCAGTAGGTTAATCGATTAATTTTTGCACTACATTTAACCTGCAGAATCTTGCATTACTCAGTACTTTGAAACGCCATAACTTCTTCGTTACTCGTTGGATCTTCCTCAAATTTTAAAGTAAGCTTCCTCACCTACCCTACTTCATATCCAACGGTGGAATTCATGTTTTGTGCTACCAATCATGCTCTTTAAAATTCCCTAAAGTTCTAAGCTTTAAACCTAAGTTTACATGTCTAATTGGCCAAAATTCTAACTTATATTATCATTAATTCTACCCTAAGACTATCAAAACATAAATTACACTAAAAATTAAATTTGGGATGTTACATGAGGTATCATCAAGCAATTGTGAAAGTCTTGGTGTGATGTATCATCAAGCAAGGGAAGTGAGTTATCTTAGGCACTGAGGTGTAGGATTAGAAGATCAAGAGGGTTACAAGTACAAGAGTGATGTATCTCCTGGAAGGCTATCAAGTGAGGGATCTTGAGAGACGCGTCTTGTAATAAAAGGATTTCTAATTTTAGTGAAGAAAATCTCTCTATTGTGATAGAGGGGACTGGATGTAGCTCTCAAGGTGGATGAGAATGAAACAATATAAATCTCTAGTGTAGTATCGCGGCCGGGGTCCCGGGTTGCCCTCGGGGCCTCGCCTACGAGTCAGGGTCGATTGACCTAACGTGGAGTCGCCATCACATTTTGTCACAAAAACGCGGAAAAATTATTTTTAATTAAAAGCGATAAAGCTTGGTCTCGAACTAGATAGATACCGAGTTCGGGAGTCGGTTACGAATCGAGGAAGGTATTAGCACCCCGTTAGCCCGTTCGAAAACGGTACCTTTGATTGATTTTAATTAAAAGACCTAAATAATTGGTTTGCCAAAAAATATTCGTTTTTTATTGTTGTGCCTGACAAGGTTGTCCCTGGTCCTACGTACCCTCATAAAATGACGAATCAAGGCTACCTAGTTCTTGTTAGAACCTACAATCGGTGGGTGAAATAACTAGGAGACACTAGGAGAACACCTAGAAGGGGGGGGGGTTGAACAGGTGTTAAAGAAACCTTGAAAGATTTTCGCAAGAAACAAATCAAAACGATTAAAACAAATGATTTTCACAAAAATTCTTTAGCCTTAATCGATTAATGACATGAACTAATCGATTAATGCCTCTGTTAATGGATTAATCACTTTTCAATCAAATACGAAAATCAATCAATTAACATGTATAACCAGAGATTCAGCGGAAACAATTAACACCTATATTCTTATTGATTACCTAGGTTATGAAAATGATTTTCCCAAAATCAATTTTGCACAATTAAGATTCAATTCAATCAATTATGAAAAATCACTTTTTCTAGGTTTTCAACCAAGAACACAATTAAAGACTTGAATTGTAAAGAGTAGAGAGTTTAGAGATACGACACAGTGATTTATCCTGGTTCACTTTCATCCACTTGAAAGCTACATCCAGTCCCCTCTTCAACCAAGAGAGATTCTTCACTATGAGGAATTAGAGTTTCTCAAATTACAAGTAAATGCCTCACAAGACTCCCTTCTTGATAGCCTACAAGAGATACCACACCCTTGCCTTGTAACCCTATTGATATCTAATCTAACCTCTTCTCTTGCTTGCCGATACCCCACAACAAGACTTCCAATGCTTTGAGATTCTTCAAAGACTTCCAATTGCTTGTTAACACAACAAGGCTTCCAAGTGCTTGATGAAATGTCACACCAAGGCTTCCAATATAACTTTGCTTGATTCACAACCAAGACTTCCAATTGTTGTAGATAGCTTGCCTCTTGCAAAGATTACAACTCAAATAAAAAACAAAATAACAATCCTATGAATCTCTTTCAAAAGTTATGAAAAGATCAACATGAGAGATTCAAGGTTCTTGATCAAAGAATGTAAAAAATGAGAACTTTGATCTTGAGAAAGTGAGAGAGAATAGAGTGGCTTTGATTCTTTGTAAAATTGATATGAAAATGATTAGTAATTGTAATAATAATTCACAAAGGTTACGAAAAGGTTTATATAGAATACCCAAAAGTTGGAATTGTTAGAAATGCTTTTGAGAAGTGAAAAACTCATTTAAAAACAGTAACAGCTCGTGTTACTCGAGTAGCCAAGTCCTTACTCGAGTAACAAGTGTAATCAGTGTTCACTACTCGAGTAATCTGAGTTACTACTCGAGTAATCTGAGTTACTACTCGAGTATTTACGCAAGGCTTCAAAATTCTAATTGAGTAATCAGAGCCTTAATCGAGTATTTGTGCAAGACTGCAAAATTCTACTCGAGTAAACAAGTGGCTAATCGAGTAGTCAGTTCAAAAAACACTTAAAAACTTGTTTTCTCAAAATCTAAACCTTTTCTTTCAAACCTTTAAGCCACCTATTGATTTTAGGCAAAGTGAATACTCAAAATATGATATAATCATGCAATCAAAAGAGATTCACTACCCTCTAATAAACTCTACCCAAACTCATAAACTAAAAGACTTGTGAGGCAAAAGATAAAATATAAAACATAAACTACCAAACTAAGTCTTCATGAGTTGGCTCTCTCTTTATCACTTGATGTTTGTTGTTGCTTGTTGAACTTGAACTTGATCAACACATTTGTAGCTTGTTCAAAACCTTTTGGCATTTATCAAAACATTCTTCATGGATCTTACAATCTCCCCCTTTTTGAAATTGACAAACATGTTTTGAAATTATGAAGTTCATTGAAGTTCATTGAAGTTGTTGATGCTTGAACCATTTGATCACTTGGTGAGACTCTTGCTCCCCCTCAATAAATGCTTTTTACATTTGAAATCTAATTGAGTTAAAAGCTTGATTCTCCCCCTATCTCCAACAACTTTGCTCAACCTACATAAAAACAACAAAAACAACCTTTCTCCAAACAAATATACCATTTCTCCACAAAATAGTCAAAACATACCATTTCTCCCCCTTTGGCATTATCAAAAAGAAATATATACCAATTGAAATATAAGATCTAAGCCAAAATAGAGAGATTAATAAGATATAACAACCAAAGCATGATAATCATCTAATGATTACTCAATGATATCAATTATAACAAATTGTATACCAATAACATGATACTAATTGTAAAACAATTGTAAGAATTTGATACTAATAGTATTATCTCAATAGTATAAACAATATCACATTATAAGAAATAATACCAATTGAGAGAACTATGAGCAATATCCAACAATATCAAATTGAATATACCAATTGTGTAATATCGAATGTTACCAATTTGTAGGATTTTCTCCTTAATAGCAATTGAAGAAACAAATGAATGAATATCACATGAAAGTCCTTTTGCTCTTCAATCATACCTACAAAAACAATCATGCTTTGCTTTTTGGTATCCAAATGGTTTTGGATCCATTTTTGTTAGTGTAGGGACTCTCACCCTTTTTCATCCAAACAAAATCTCCTTTAGGTATACCATGCACTTTAATATAACACACATTTGAAGTATGTCCATGAGTACCACAATAGAAACATGTTGGTGCATTTGAAAAATCAACTTTAGAAAAATCAACAACATTTCTATGAGATTTACTCTTAGCATTAGTATAACCCAAACCAAACTTGTTTGAATTTTCTCTTTGAAAATTTAACAATGTGCGCAATCTAATATCACCATTTGTGAAACTTGCAAGCTTATTTTTCAAAATAGCATTTTCATCTTTAAGCAACTTGCAATTCTCACAATCAACCACAATATTCAATCTACTAGCACAATCACAAGAAGAACTAGCATATATAAGATCAAGAGTTTCATTTTGAAGATTAAGCTCATCAACTTGTTTTTGAAGTTCTAAAATCTCTTGTTGATGTTTCAAAATGAGCTTCTTCCTTTCAATATTTTTCGAAGCTAGTTTCTTAAGATGTTCATGCATTTCTTCATAAGCATTATATAGAATTTCATATTTAGAAGAAATTTCGGATTTAGTATGACTTACATTGCTATCCTCTCTTTGATAACTTGATTCATCATTTGAACTTTGTTCTTCATCATCTACTAGAGTTATCAAGTTGAGACAAGCGGCATCTTCATCATCCGAAGAACTATTTGATTGGCTTTTCTTATCTTCTTCATCATCACTATTCCAAACTATGTATGCCCTTTTAGTTTTTGCATTTTTCTTCTCTTTCTCCTTCTTCTTAAGATACTTAGAGCATGAGTACTTGAGATGACCAAGCTTTCCACATTCATGGCAAATTATACTTTCTTTTGTAGTCTTGGTCTTGTAGTGTGGGGAATTCTTCTCTTTACTTTTGTCTTTGTTCAACCTTCCTTTTCTCCTTAGAATCTTATTGAACTTTCTTAGTAGAAGCTTCATCTCCTCTTCATCAATGTCCGAATCGGAATCTTCATCATCATCATCATCATCATCGGAACTCTCTTCCTTTTTATATGACCTTTTAGCTTTAAGAGCAATTCCTTTTCTCTCTTTGTACTTATCCGACTCTTCATGCATTTGCAAACGTCCAAGCTCCATTTCATGTTCTTGTAGCTTTCCGAAAAGTGTTGCTAAGTCCATGGTGTCCAAGTCCTTTGATTCAACAATTGCGGTAACCTTGGGTTGCCATTCCCTACTTAGACATCTTAAAACTTTGTTAACAAGTTCACAATTCACGAAAGTTTTACCAAGAGCAATGAGATGATTAACAATATGAGTAAAACGTTTTTGCATAAAACATATAGATTCATTAGGCAACATACGAAACAATTCATATTCATGCATCAAAGAATTTAATCTAGCACGCCTAACTTCACTAGTGCCTTCATGTGTGACTTGAAAGGTGTCCCACATTTCTTTGGCATCACGACATTGGGAGACTCTAAAGAACTCATCATAAGATAGAGTGGAGGTGATGATATTCTTTGCTTTTAAATCATATTGAATTTTATTTTTATCATCATCGGTCCACTTATCTTTGGGAGTAAGTGTAAGCACACCTTCTACATCTTTTGAGGGAATATAAGGACCATTTTCAATGGCTTCCCAAATGTTCACATCTATAGCTTCTATAAAGATTCTCATCCTAATTTTCCAATAACCATAACCCTCTCCACCAAACATAGGAGGGCGATTTATTGAAGCACCTTCACCACCAAAGGGTACGAATCCCATTGTAGTTTCCTCAAGGATCTTAACAAAAAAGCTCTATGCTCGTGTCTTTCGACCGAGCTCTGATACCAATTGTTAGAACCTACAATCGGTGGGTGAAATAACTAGGAGACACTAGGAGAACACCTAGAAGGGGGGGTTGAATAGGTGTTAAAGAAACCTTGAAAGATTTTCGCAAGAAACAAATCAAAACGATTAAAACAAATGATTTTCACAAAAATTCTTTAGCCTTAATCGATTAATGACATGAACTAATCGATTAATACCTCTGTTAATGGATTAATCACTTTTCAATCAAATACAAAAATCAATCAATTAACATGTATAACCAGAGATTCAGCGGAAACAATTAACACCTATATTCTTATTGATTACCTAGGTTATGAAAATGATTTTCCCAAAATCAATTTTGCACAATTAAGATTCAATTCAATCAATTATGAAATATCACTTTTTCTAGGTTTTCAACCAAGAACACAATTAAAGACTTGAATTGTAAAGAGTAGAGAGTTTAGAGATACGACACAGTGATTTATCCTGGTTCACTTTCATCCACTTGAAAGCTACATCCAGTCCCCTCTTCAACCAAGAGAGATTCTTCACTATGAGGAATTAGAGTTTCTCAAATTACAAGTAAATGCCTCACAAGACTCCCTTCTTGCTAGCCTACAAGAGATACCACACCCTTGCCTTGTAACCCTATTGATATCTAATCTAACCTCTTCTCTTGCTTGCCGATACCCCACAACAAGACTTCCAATGCTTTGAGATTCTTCAAAGACTTCCAATTGCTTGTTAACACAACAAGGCTTCCAAGTGCTTGATGAAATGTCACACCAAGGTTTCCAATATAACTTTGCTTGATTCACAACCAAGACTTCCAATTGTTGTAGTTAGCTTGCCTCTTGCAAAGATTACAACTCAAATAAAAAACAAAATAACAATCCTATGAATCTCTTTCAAAAGTTATGAAAAGATCAACATGAGAGATTCAAGGTTCTTGATCAAAGAATGTAAAAAATGAGAACTTTGATCTTGAGAAAGTGAGAGAGAATAGAGTGGCTTTGATTCTTTGTAAAATTGATATGAAAATGATAGGTAATTGTAATAATAATTCACAAAGGTTAGGAAAAGGTTTATATAGAATACCCAAAAGTTGGAATGGTTAGAAATGCTTTTGAGAAGTGAAAAACTCATTTAAAAACAGTAACAGCTCGTGTTACTCGAGTAGCCAAGTCCTTACTCGAGTAACGAGTGTAATCAGTGTTCACTACTCGAGTAATCTGAGTTACTACTCGAGTATTTACGCAAGGCTTCAAAATTCTAATTGAGTAATCAGAGCCTTAATCGAGTATTTGCGCAAGACTGCAAAATTCTACTCGAGTAAACAAGTGGCTAATCGAGTAGTCAGTTCAAAAAACACTTAAAAACTTGTTTTCTCAAAATCTAAACCTTTTCTTTCAAACCTTTAAGCCACCTATTGATTTTAGGCAAAGTGAATACTCAAAATATGATATAATCATGCAATCAAAAGAGATTCACTACCCTCTAATAAACTCTACCCAAACTCATAAACTAAAAGACTTGTGAGGCAAAAGATAAAATATAAAACATAAACTACCAAACTAAGTCTTCATGAGTTGGCTCTCTCTTTATCACTTGATGTTTGTTGTTGCTTGTTGAACTTGAACTTGATCAACACATTTTTAGCTTGTTCAAAACCTTTTGGCATTTATCAAAACATTCTTCATGGATCTTACAGTTCTAATTAAATTAATATTTTTATTTTTTTATTTTTTAGAAAAAAAGGTTTGATGCGGAGAGGAGCATACACAAGACCTTGACATTTAGACAAGGAAAGGTGAATTTCCAAAACAAATGTTGTTAATAATTAATTAATAAAATCTATTTATTTTTTATTTAAAAAAAATAATTTTTGTCTTCTAATTGATATAATTTATTTTTATAATTTTTTTATGTGTACATATTTTTGTGCGGTGAGGAAGTTTGAGAGATCTCTCCACTGAATTTGGGAGAGAAAAATCGACTTACCAAAACGCAACAAATTTTAAAACAACAACTAGAAAAATCTACATTTTTAATTTATTATTATTTTAAAGAAAATTATTTTATATATGTATTTTTGTGCAAAGAGGAAGTCCAAGAGATCCCACCACTATGTTAAGTTTGGATGAGAAAAATTGGCTTACCAAAACACAATAAATTTTAGATAAAAAATGACTACAATTTAAATTATTATTATTATTATTTAATTATTTACTAATAAAAAAGAAATTAAAAAAATGAAAAGGAGAATGAAGAACCTGATGAGGGAGTACTATAATCAACAACCCCAAAAGTAGTAGTCGTGAGGGAAGCAAGGAGCAGAGGGAGAGAGAAAGTGCTACACCACAGCGGAACGAAGGAAGAGAAGGGTGACCTATGTGTGTAACACACGCGCCTGAGGGTGGCTGGTGCGTATGCAGCACGTGCACCAGAGCGGAGAACTGTACAGGCAGACTGCAAAGAGCTTTTTCCCTTTTTTTTAATTTCTGTGCACTTCTCTCTAATAATCCCCTCTTCAAAGTGAGGAAAAGAGCTCTATTTATAGCAAAAATCAGTTTTAGAAAAATTTGTCAAAAATCAATTGTAATCTTTTTCAAATATTTATGATTAAAAAAATCTTCCATTAAATCAAATGGATTTTCAAATATTTTAATTGATTTTGAAAAGATTCTCAAAATATTCTAAATTGATTTTTAATTAATTCTCAAAATCCTTCCTTTTTTTTAAAAAAATTGATTTTCAATCTTTTGAATTGATTTTGTCAAAATTTTAGACTCAATCTTTTCAATTAATTTTTTATTCTAAAAAATTTTCAATGCAATTTGTATTTTGTTTGAGGGGACAAAATGGGTGTCAACCGCTGCCCCTCTTTACTTGTTTCTTATCAGGGCAAGTAAATCAGGGTTTGCATGCTATCATGGTAGGAAACGAGTAAAGAAGTGGACACCAATTTTGTCAAAATATTTACATAAACTTCGACAAAACGAAAGGTTATCGAAAAGTCCAACTTAAAATAAACTTATAACAACGATGATACTTTGACATTATCATGAAAGCCAAATAAAAACGATGATGCTTCGACATTTCTGCCAGGATATCATGAAAGCCTAATAATAAGAATGATGCTTCGGCGTTTCAACCAGGATATCATGAAAAGCCTAATAACAACGATGATGCTTCGGCGTTTCCGCCAAGATATCATGAAAAGCCTAATAACAACGATGATGCTTGGGCATTTCTACCAGGATATCATGAAATCCTAATAACAATGATGATTAACAACGATGATGCTTCAACATTTCTACCAGGATATCATGAAAAGCCTAATAATAACTACGATGATGTTTCGACATTTCTGCGAGGATATCATGAAAAGCCTAATAACTGTAACAACCCAAAATACTGTCCATTGAAAATACGGGTTAACAAAAACTTTTCTATAACGAGTGTGAAAACCAAAATTACTTTTTCATTTAGAGTAATAGTTCTTTTACAAAATTATTCTGAGTGTAAAACATGTATAATACAAAACCCCGAAAACCCCTTTTTACACCCAGAGCATTGGTCTTCACAACTCGATCCTTCTGCAAAGGATTTGGATGACGAGACGTCATCCTGGCTGTTCCTTCTAGTTAACTTCCACTCTTACAGGAAAGGCTTTAATCCCGTCCCTTGAGAGAACCTACAACCACAAACATGGTAGATGGGAGTAAGTCACTTGTCATATCGCGTAAGAAGATTATATGATTGGTCAAACACAATCATCACAGATATCAGTTCAATATAGAAAATGCATGTTCAGGAGTTTAGTTCAACCATATAGTCTATAATCATAAATCTTTCATGCTATGCATGCACGTCTCTCAAATTATTTCTCCAGAATCAACTCTTCCAGAAAACAACACTCTGGGATAAGCAATCGTGCGATCGATGTTTCCACAACCTGTATAGCGGCCACACCGTTCTATACTGGAACCCCATCGACCACGATCCTAAAATGATACAAGGGGATGATCCCTGAACCATTGTCCACCAATAGTTCTAGGTCCTTGTCATTTCTACGGTGGCGGCCACACCGTTCCAACCGTCTCATGTAGCGGCCACACCGTACTACATGGTTTCCAATCCCGCATGCACCTCACTGAATGATTCCCTGTACTCCATGCATGAGATGCATAACAAATACATTAATCATCACATTATACACATGGCGGCCACACCGTTTCATGTCTTCATATAGTGGCCACACCGTACTATATGGAATCACACACATATGGCGGCCACACCGTTCCACATGTCTTCGTATAGCGGCCACACCGTTCTATACGGAATCACACACACATGGCGGCCACACCGTTCCACATGTCTTCGTATAGCGGCCACACCGTTCTATACGGAATCCCATCACAGCTACCACACATATGGCGGCCACACCGTTCCACATGTCTTCGTATAGCGGCCACACCGTACTATACGGAATCCTTTTAGCATAATGACTTCTTGCAGGAGTTAATCCATAACATATGGAAGTCAGGGTGATCCCACTTATCCTAACGTTCACGTATCCGAATCGGAGTAACAAGCCCTAACGTATTTGGATTGGATCCTCATAATCGACAAGCATCACCACTCTTGCATTATCACTAATACTCCTTAAGTCATTGTCTATTGATGTTCCAAGGCCTTAGTTATCCAGTAGGTTCAATCGTTAATTATCAAACACACAATCCTTAGATCGAGGCATTGGATTTACTCCACTTATCATCATGAGGTAATAATTTCTTTCTAATGTCCTTTAAGCCATTAACTTCTTATGTTCTAAGACATTGATTACCCAGTTGACATGATCATGCTTTTTAAATCCTTTCTCAACATCATACCCAGATCATGAACTATTAATCACATTCTATATCCTCCAAAACAGACATGATCATTTCCACTCCAAAGAGGACATGCTGATTATCTCACAACTCATACCATATGAACCAACCTATCTAGAGGTTAAACTCAAATAATTGTTCATGCATCTTATGCAATCTTCAAAAATCATATATAGCACTAGGCAAGCATTTAATGCAAGTAAGATGCTCATACCTATTTCATTTATAAGTTTTCAATTTAAGTGATCAACATGATGTATGAGTCTAGCTCTTGCTTTTAATTCCAGAATGAATGCAATTCCTTAACTTAAAAGAATTGATTGGTATATCACCATGAATAACAGCTCACATTATTAATTCATCACTTTCATACCACCACCAATCAATTTCTTTTAAGTCTTAGATCACTTGGATTATTATTATTTGAGTACCCACAAAATGATTTAGAATTGAAAATGGCATTTCTAATTTTCTGAACAGAAATACTCGAGTGTTATACAAAATACTCGAGTGTTCTTCAGATTTTACCAAAATACTCGAGTGTTCTTAATGAATACTCGAGTGTTCTTCATTTTCCAGAAAATCATGTTTCAGGTTTGGTCAAAATACTCGAGTGTCCTGCCATATACTCGAGTCTTTCAGACAGTACAGGCTAAAAATTTGGTTTTAACATACCATTTTCAATTCTAACCATTTCTAATCAAATCCAATGATCAACAGAGTTCATATAACATATAACAAATATGTTCAAACACTTAGAACTCATCAAATTACACAGAATTGAATTTGAGCACCAATTATACATGAAATCACATTTTCAACAACTTGATAGGCCAAATTCAATTCTGAGCAATCCTATCTCCATCCAATGGTCAAATGAACTTTATTTACATAATTAAAACTTGTCTCATCACAGAAATCACAACAATTCGCAGAGAATCCAATCATGCTTCCATTTATGCACAAAATCACATATTATACAACTCAACATAACATTATTCAATTTACCCACATTTAACATTAAAACTGAGTTTGTACAGCACAAATGCCATATTTAGAAATTACTCCAAACTTCTTTAAGATCCATTATTGGCTTACCAAAAGCATACCACATCAAGGTCATGTTTTATCACATTTGCCAATTTTAACTCAACCAAACTCATAAGTTTCTATAGCTTAATTTCATCAATTCCTTTCAAACATTAATCATGTTATAAATCAAGTGACCAAGTGATTGTCTGAACCTCCAAGTCCAGCAAGCATGTCTTGGTCCAATTCACATAGCACATACAATTCTAAATTCACAATCTATAATCCTAGCAATATGAATGACTTCTCCCATACCTTGGACAACACTTAGACAAGCTCAAAAACACCCAAGAACAGCAGCAGCCACACAGCAGCCACCAATCTAGCACACACCACTTCAACCACCAAAGAGCAGAACCATTGTGAGCAGAGTCCAAAGACCATATTGTTTGAGTGAGTAATCGTGCACAAAAATTGGGGAAAAAGGTTAGAATCTACTCTTTGCAACATGCATGAGAGATTAAAACCAAATTGGAATCAAGAGGGTTCATGAGCTTACCACAATTGAAGATCAAAGTGAGCTCCAAGAACCAGTTGACAGCAACCAAACCCCCACTTTTGAGCTTCGATTCTTCTAACACTCAAACCCTCAGCTCACAATTTTGGTGTCTATACAAAGCTCTAGATGTGAGCTTCGTATTGGTGTATGATTTGTGTATCAATTCTCAAGAACAAGAGAGAATCGAAACAAAGGACTTAGGAACCCTAACTTCGAATTCCAGAACAAATTGGCCAAAATAGATTGATTCATCAACACCATGAGTTTATATACTCGAATCCATCGCTCATGCAGGTCGACACGAAGCCATGGTTGTGTCCCTGAGTTGATAACGTGTCAACTCGTGAGGTTTCTGAGTTGGTGACTCAGCCAAGGCACTCACGAGTGCAGCTCTGTGCAAAATACTCGAGTCTTTTCAGAAAGACTCGAGTCTTTTTGCCAAAATAGTAAAAATAAATATTTTTATTTCCTTTTCATCCAAAATCTTCCTATTATTATTTTTAAGTCCTAAGATAGGGACTAATATGCAAAAACATTATTTTCACATATTAAAACTTATCCAATATTTTTTATACATAATAAATCACTTCATAATCAAGGATTTTACAAAAATAATTAATTATAAATAAACTTCCATAATTAATTTTCATTAACCAAGAATTAAATTTTTGGGGTGTTACAATAACTACGACTAATAACAACATGATGCTTTGACATTTCTACCAAGATATCATGAAAAGCCTAATAACTACGATGATTAACAACGATGATGTAATGTGATGCATTGTGAAAATGTTATGAAATGTAATGATACTTGATGTATTTATTTTTTGTTTGACTTTCAACTGAATTGTGTAATGAAATGCTATGACCTCAAAGGTATGCATGAGTTTGATGTATTGATGAAATATGATGCATGATGCACACGATTTTTTCTTTTTATGGTTATGCAATATGTAAAATGCATGTGAGTTAAATGGAATGAGACCTAAGCTTAATGTACAAATGTAACATGTCATTTTTTTTTGTGTTTTGGTTTTGCTACCTTGATGGACTCGACCGAAGCTTGGTTCACTGTTGAATAAGTGCGCTGATTGACTGATCTGTTGAATAAGTGTGTTGATTGACTGATGACTTGTTCGTCTGACTGGTTCCATGCTTGCACTTACACCATTTGAAAAGACAAGATTAGATTTGCCCCAATTTCTTCATAAAAACATCTTTACTGGTAATCTTCATATTTCATAAGATAATTTTATCCCAAAAACTGCCTCATATCAGCTTGGTTTGTGCTTGGCTATCACATTTTTTTAATTTTTTTTTAGGAAAATAATAAAAAAAATCTGCCCCAGTGTTGACCTGATTCGTCTTGAATAACATAGGATCCCGATTCATAAGTGTTTAAGAGAGCTTAGGAGATTGTCTCAACAAAATTGTCCCATTAAAAGCTTAATATGTAGTGGTGATCGCAAGATTTTTTTATAATTTTTTTCTTCATAAAAAAATAATAAAAATATGCCCCACTATTGGCTTGATTTACGTTTGAATAATAGCATGGCCCAATGTATGCGCCTGAGAGAACTAGGGAACCAACTCAACAACATTGCCCCAGTGTTGGCTTTGAAGAGGGATCACACCCCACGAATTGCCCTTTATGTGAAGACTTCATTCATTCCCTCTTATTTGTCCCTAACTTTTGCCTAGGTCGCCCTTTCAGGTTTTCAACCTAGCGAGTCGCTCTAACTTTTGCCTAGTCTACCCTTTCGAGTTTTCAACCAAGCGAGCAATTTTTTTCTCCTCTTTTTTTTAATCCATACTTATTTAACAAGAAATACTGATGCAAAGATCACGTGATATGAAAAAGTCTTTGAGTTGATATGAAAGTGGTGGTCTTGATGTATGTGATGGTGTAAATTAATTCATACATTAGAAATGAGATAGTTTCATCAAAATTTTCACAAGGTCAATGGAGTCAATTTTATTTTCACCTTGGTGTGTTTCTCAAGTTGATCAATCCTCAACGAGGTCTTTTAAGCTTGTAACGTGGCCAAGGGCTTCAAGGCTTTCATTTTCAAACAAAAGGGTATGAGACTCAAAATATTTGTGTTTCCCTTACCCTTCTTATTTATCCATTTTATCCTTCTACCTATTTTTTCCTAACAAATTTTGCTCAATTTTCAAATCATCAATAGGATTTTCCAATGGTTGTAATGTGGTGATGGGGTGATGATGTGGCTTATGAAAGAATGGATATAAAGGCCCAAAATTGATGTAGAACTTAAATGAGAATCTCTTTCTTTTTTGGATTGGAATGGTTTTTTATAGTGATCTATGCAAGTGCACTTTATCATTGATGAATTTGCATGGATCGCATATTCCCTGCGAGCTTTTTTCTCTCATTAATTTGACTTTATTTTACTTGGGATATCCGCGAGCACCTTATTTCACTTACTTGTACTTCGATCATGTAAACTTCTATATTCTCATTATTTCTCAGGTAAAAGATATTTTTGGGGTTTTCAAGAATAAAATTTTCTGTTTGAGCCCAAATGGGGTGAACAATGGATCAAATCTGTTTGGATTTATTGAAGAAGAGTGATCTTCTTGATAATTGAATAAATAGCAAAAGTTGTTTGAAAAACTACCCGCCCCGGGTTATATACATGTTATGTGTTAAATGAAATGATTTCCCTTTCAAAATGTCAAAGCTTAATGGGGTAACTAAGGGTATCTCCTTAGTGTTTGGGATTTGCAAAGAGTGCCTTGTATCATTGAAAGAATCTACTTGACGGTCCACACCAATGATGGATTTCAATTACTCTTTCCAGTTTCAATAAAATTAAATCAAACATCTTAAGTCAATGCAAGAATTATTTTTTTTAATGATTTTTATTTATTGGAAATATGTGGTGAGATGGTTTATTCACATGATCAAACACTAGTAAATGCTTGTTAAAATGATATGCAATGGCAACTTTTTCGGTTTTTTTTACACGACGAAATGAATGGTCCGTTGTGATCTCTTCATTGTTGAACTTGTGTATCCGAGGGTTTTAAGCCTCGTTCAAAATGGTTCACTTGTCCCTTCATTCAATCCACCATGTTCTTGAGCTTATTTGATGAGTTTAACATGTCAATGGACCTTGCTTATAATCGATTCCAAGAAGGTGCTTTGGAGAAATAGTGATGGAACCTAGACTTTTCAAAGAATTCTTTTATGAAGGATGCACATGAATATGACGATGCAAAAATGTATGATGCAGTGCCCTTAGAATCCACAAGATCCTATTTGGGGCGATTAAGCCTTCATTACCCATATGAGGTATCAGGATGGATTGAAAACATTCATATAGTTCTGGCCAACTTCGGAATGACAGTGAGTCACTCCAAAATCTTTATTTATGTTATTGAAATGAAATATTATGATGCAAATGAAAATGCCCGCAGGGTAAGTGACCCTATTTGGGGGCAACTAAGCCTTCATTACATAATACGAAATGCCATAATGAAATGATAATAACCATATAGTTCGGGTCCACTTGAAACAATGAGAGATTATACCAAGTGAAATGATGGATATAAAAAATGAAATTTACCCTTAGGGCGGTGGGCCCTATTGTGGGTTTAAAGTATATGCAACGAAGAGGCCTTCCTCATGGCATAAGAATACCAAAGTGCAATTGCATCCCTTATATCATTCAGGCTTGGATAACGAGGAGTTACCCAATTTTTGCGAGATTGTAATCCTCGATATATGATAAAAGTAAAAGGATAAGGAAGAATATGCACCCTCATGGTAAACCCTTCAAGGCTTTTGGAATATCTATGGGCCACAGTCTTACGGTATTATATTGTTCTATGGTATAACTAACGTGTGACACTCTAATTTGGTAATTTGAAAAAAGTATATATTTTGTTTTTTTATTAACACAATTCCCACAGTTTTTTCGAAGGTTAAGTAGGTTTTGACACCTCTTATCCTTTGATAGTGAATGAAGAGGAATCATGATGGACTTATTCAAGTTCTAAATTAGAATGTTACACGAAGTATACTCCATGGTGGTTCTAGACTTATAAAGGCCCCCAGATCACCCTCACTCATTAAGGTGAGGAGCCACTTTGTAAACGGTCGACAAGAGGTCGGCTACGCCTCCCAAAATAGTTTGGACGTACCTACCAAAGGTCGTGCTTACAAGAAATGGTTTCCAATTCGAGTGGTATTTTTGCACACTACAAGAGACCATACACTTGGTAAGTCAAAGGTAGGGCAAAAGCACCCTTAAACTTAGGGCTTAAATAACAGTACCCGGGCATAGGGTTTCCGTGTGTGCCAAGATCCGTGTAAAATAACCTATTTCCGTGGCATACAAACTTTTAAAAAAATAATAATAAATAAATTCAACGTTAAAAAAAACCAAAAAAATTAGTTATATAATTAAAAAAATAAATTAATTAAACAAATTTGTACAATAAACAATTAATTAAAGGCAAACAAATTAGAATAAAAAAACAAGTCCTTTTTAAAAAAGCCAATCATCTAGGCTTGACTCTCTTATTTGGCTTGTCCCCAGCGGAGTCGCCATCTGTCGCGGCCAGGGTCCCAGTCGCCCTTGGGGCCTCGCCTACGAGTCGGGGTCGATTGACCCAATGTGGAGTCGCCACCGCATTTTGTTACAAAAACGCGAAAAAAATTATTATTAATTAAAATGGATAAAGCTTTGTCTCAAACTAGATAGATTCCGAGTTCGGGAGTCAGTTACGAGCCGGGGAAGGTATTAGCACCCCGTTTGCCCGTTCGAAAACGGTACCTTTGATTGATTTTAATTAAAAGACCTAAATAATTGGTTTGCCAAAAAATATTTGTTTTTTATTGTTGTGCCTAACAAGGTTGTCCCTGGTCGTACCCTCATAAAATGAGGAATCAAGGCTACGTAGTTCTAATTAAATTAATGTTTTTATTTTTTTTTATTTTTTAGAAAAAAAGGTTTGCTGTGGAGAGGAGCATGCACAAGACCTTGACATTTAGACAAGGAAAGGTGGATTTCCAAAACAAATGTTGTTAATAATTAATTAATAAAATCTATTTAATTTTTATTTTAAAAAAAACAATTTTCTCTTCTAATTGATATAATTTATTTATATAAATTTTTTTATGTGTACATATTTTTGTGCGGTGAGGAAGTGATGCAAGGCAGTCCCAGGACCTTAAGAGCTTAAGGAACTTCCCATTTGATCCAGGATCATACCATGCTGAGGAATCCTTTTCTCTTTCAAAAGAGGAAAATGAGGAAGATTTAAATTAAGTTTTTGACTTTCTTACAAGTTGTTGTAATAAGAGCTTAGGGTTTTGCTCATTCTAGTTTGAACTTTTAAGTTTGTATTATAATTTTCAATTGTCATAGTTAAGTTTAGGGTAGGCCAACCATAGAGTCCTCAATAGAAAGCTCACGGTTTCAAGAGCAAGAGAATAGTCAAGACTCCAGATTAATCATGTTCTTTCAAGAAGAGCTTTGAAGCTTGTTTTTTGATTCTCCTCTTGCTACACGTTTTGAAGCTAAGAGACCAAGGAATAAAAGCCATTCAATAAGACCATCAAGGGCATTGTAACACCCGATTTGGCAACTTGAAAATCACAACTGTTTATAGTGAAAATTTGGGCCAATTTTTTTTAAACAAGTGTTACGCAAGATGAGAACACTTGGGTTTTCAAAACACAGTTACAATTTAAAACTCATGTTCTCACATTGCATAAACCTTTCAAGTTCCAAACCGAGATGTCACAAGACACCGCACTTTGAAACTCGTTTTCAAAAACATTGTTTAAACACGGCCCGTTTACTCATTTCAAAACATTAGTACTAGCATAATCTTTAATTGGGGTTACAGTATGACAGAACCAGGATTTCTAAGTAACTTGCAATGGAAATACAAAACTCTGAAAGGGAAATTACCTAACCACTAGTCATCGACACTAACGTTTCCGCTGCGCTACTCTGATTCTTGGTACGTCCACTCCTCGGGTCAAGAGTAGAGGCATCCTCGTCAGTCTCCCTAACAATGCTTCCCATAGCTGCTTCTCGGGCTTTCTTTCCTTCCTCGTAACGAGCTAGCAGTCTCTCCATGTTTCCTTTCTAAAGACCATACAGAATTTTCCCAATACCAAGCAGACATATAGGAGAGAGTGAGCTACCCAAAACATGTAATGTCGACTATGTGGATTTACAATAGGCAATTATTAAGATAAAGCAGTAAACAGTAAACAAATCACGACAACAACATAATCATCATCATAAAGACAGCATCACACTCATCGTTTCTCAAATCTCATTCAATACTCCATACCATTATCATTCTTTTCCCTTTTTAATCTTTAGGTTTATTAAGTCTCATCATCATAGTTCACTCAATGACTTGGGGAACCATCATTGAGGAAAAACGTCGCACACGTCTACATCTCCTCGGTCATCCATCCACACCTAGTCGGAAGCAAACAGGAGTACAGGACCTTTACCACGCGGGCACGACAGCTGTCACACAACAAATGGTCCCAGACCAGGAGGCCTTGCCTCAAATCATAATCATAATTAACAGTGCACGCTCTCAGCGGCAATCACAAATGCCCCGTTCCAGTCCCTCTCACTGTTCTCGATTTGCAATCTAGGGGGCGACGGTACAGTTCTAGTCTCGAGTGCAGAACTTACCACGGTACTATACCCAGTCCCCACCACGTTAGTGCACCACTTATGGAGTTCGTTCTGCCTAGAACAGTACTCTAGACTTCTTGACGTTTCGCCGTCATCGTCCTCTCCTAATGCAATCTCGTCCTAAGTATCCGCAGATACTTATCGTTCCTTCCTCTCCACTACTTCGACACACACTCATACCTCACCGCGTTATTCATGTCTTTTAATAGTCTTTTTAAGTTTTAGAAGATTTAAAGGTTTCAAAGTTTTATTAACGGCTTAATCCTACTAGTCGGCTCGTCCTTGGTGCATCCCTTCAACGAAGCCCGACCACTAATCGTTCAAACTGTTCCCCAATTCATCACATCACATTTCAACATCTCTTGTCACACTCTTTCTCATCACATTTCATCATCTCAACTCGTCACACAATTCCTCTCCTTCTCAAGGCTCATTTCCTCATTTTTCTCAGAAACATCCTTTGCAAAACTTTTTCGAAAATATCATTTCACAAAACTTTCACTTCACAAAACTCTTTCAAAAATATTCTTCCATAAATTTCCTCAAAAATATTCCTTCGCAAAACTTTCTCGAAATACTGTTTCAAAAAGGTTTTCCCTAAAATGTCCTTACCAAAAGACTTTCTCAAAATAGCATTTCAAAGAACTTTATCAAAAGGTTGTTTCCAAAAACTTTTTCCCAAAAATATATCTTTTCTCAAAACTTTTTCAAAGAAATTGTTTCATAAAACTCTTTTGAAAATACTGTTTCACCTCTCATCAAAATACCTTTTCGAAAACCTTTTCCAAAAATCTCTTCTCAAAACCGTTTTCAAAAATCATACTTTTGGATGAGTGCTAATGGAGGAGCAAGCTTGACTCAACACTAGGCTCTTTCCAAAAGTAAAAACAAGAAATCACATTTTTGCTGAGCGCTAGTGAAGGAGCAAGATCAACTCAACACTAGTCCCAGACTAAAACCAAAAACAGGAGCCACACCACATCTCATCATCTTTTCTCAATCACATCTTTCCTCAAATCACATCTTTCCTTAAATCACATCTTTCCTCAGATCACATCTCCTTTCAACATCTTTCTTTTGCATTCCATGACTTGTTTAATCTTTATCATCACTCTTCTTTCTTTCAATCACGTTTTCTTATTCTTACAATTAATTATTATCAACACCTTATTCAGCTCATCACTGTATCCCAACAATATCATAGCTACTCAACCAATAAATGGATCATAAAATAATTGAACAACTCAAACATAATCAACCAAAGAACATAATATCATAATTAATAATCCAATCTCAGCCGTTCGGGTGGATAGCTATACAAACAATCAAACAATCGCTATCACATACACCACTACGCTAAATGAGATTGGAGTCCAACCTTTGAGATGATTGGACCTCTTAATAAGTTACCTATTACCACGGCGTCTTAAGGGGAAACCCTCTCTCACCTCAAATACCGTAAGCTCCCGCAAGCTTTCCAAGATCCGTCGATCACTAATTCCGCCTTGTCTCCTTTGCGTCCGTCGTTCGAACTATAGCATTTTTCCCCGTGCGTTAGAAACGTTTTAACGAATTCATTACTTTATTTTAGAAAACACCTTGAAATCATTCTTTTTTTTAAATCCAAATTAATTCCAGAAAAATGTTTTTCAAGAAAACTCTGAATCATCAATTAATTTCTTTAAAACAGAAACTCACTTTAAAACATTCATGTTATAAAAATCATTTTTCTTAAACAAAATTCAGAACTTAAGAAAATCAATTTAAGTTTCTTAAATCATACTTCAGTAAAACAATTTTCAATCCTTTGGAAATTCAAATATAGAAAATACATCATTAAAACATTCACAACTTCACATAAACAAGCCACATTAAACATAAAAATTCTTTTTTTTAATTATTAATTCAACTTATTTATTTTATTCTTAGCAAACCGAAAAGATCAAAACAAATAATACATCACACACATAGTATCATGCATACAACACATAGTCATTCATAAAGGTCATTTCATGAGAATAATTTTCCTACTATATTAGCATGCAGTGACCGAATCATATATAGGAAATTTCACAAAGATTGATGCACAGAGAAGCACACAGAGAAGCACACAGTAGATTAAATTATTTTATTTTCCTTTTAGGACTTAGAAACCGAGAGCATTAAAAGAAAATTCAACAAATTTGAACCAAACAACAAACTAAATCACAAATCATTTTAAAGTCACACATATATTTTCTTTTAAATGCAGTTAATTCATGCATGCACATTCTAAGCCTTTAAAATTAATTTCAATATATATGCAACTTAAACAATGATCAAATATGATTCCCTACTTCTTTCCCTGATGGCCGAATGCTATTATGCAAGAATGCAAGGTCTTATTCACTTTTCAACACACCAAAAATCACAAAATCAAATCAAACATCACACCACGTCATTTAGGCATATCTCATACACAATAACTCAAGTTCATCACTTTTCCTTAAATAAAACCAAGATTACATTTTTAAACTTCTAAAAATATCATGCATGCATTTAAAATTACTAGATCTAGTCCTATCACTCCATGCATCAACTAAAAGACATGGGATTCATTTTTATTCAAGATGGCCGAATGGCCTCTCACAAAAACATGGCACACATAAAATCGATTACTAAAACCAAATCATGTTCATATTTCAAAATCATTTTAAAACTTGTTTATTTAATTTTCTCCTTAAAAACCGAGACTTGCATAAAAACATGATTTTCTACTTAAAATTAACATGCATGCTTTAAGATCTTAACCTTTAGCCTATTAAACATGGATTAATAAATGTATGCACACAAATCAACAAGAACATCATTAAATCAACATGCATTAAAAAAGATCTAGACTTTTTAAAGATCAAAACCAAAAATTCAAGCTTCCTCAAAATCAACTCAAGATCCAAACATTCCAACAACTTAAATCAACTTTTATAAACATACAACTAACATGCAAGAACTTGAATCAAGTTAAAAGCATCATGACCTAGTTTTCTAGGTTTGACCGAATCATGAAGGTCCTTAGTTTAGGGTTCTACAAGTTCACTTGGTTCTTGAAAACTCATGATCAAGACTTAGAAATCACATGCAATCATAGATCAATCACAAAAATAAACATGCAAAACTAAAAACCTTAAATCAAGTTCAAATCACAAATTTATTTATCAAATCATTTCTTAAAAGTGTCTTGGCTCACGGTTTTAACAAGGAAATTTAACATGCAAGGGAATTTATTTTAGTTTTCATAAAAATCTTAAGCAATACCTTAGATCATGGATTGATTTGTCAAATAAACACATAAACATACATAGATCATGATTTAGAACAAGAAAGACATACATGCAAGAAGGATCTAGATTAAGCTTCACAAAACTTAAACAAAAACTTTAGATCTTTAAGTTTTAGTTAGAAAAACATGAAGATCAAGAAAGTATGAACCAAATCACACACATAGAGTTACAAATATTACAAATTAATGTTTAGTCCATGAAGATTCAAGATCAAGAAGAAATAGCACATAATTTCACTTTACAAATTATAAAAACAAACATGTAAAAGAAAAAGAAAGGGTTCTACAAACTAGAAAGAAAAAGCTAGACTATTACATTCTTCCTCTTGATCTTCGGATTTCCTAGCAAGAAGGGTGGTTCTTTAAGCTCCTTAAACTCTTGATCCTTAAGGGAAAGGCTTGGTCAAGCTTGGATTTTCTCCTTCCTACCTTCTAAGGCTCCACGGCCACTTCTCCTTCTCTCTTTCTCTATTTCTTTTCTTATTTCTCTCTAAGAGATAAATGAGCTCTTAGAGTGTGTTTTGGTGTTTTAAAGAAATGAAAATGAGAATGGGTGAAAGTGAAATGAACCAAGGCTACACATATATAAAGACAAGTTCACAATTCCCCTTTTGGCCTCATACAATTCGGCCCATGCATAGCTAAGGAGGGCGAATTGGTCTTCACAAATTGTTGCATGGCTAATTGTCACCAAAGTCAAGGGAACATAGAGGAGTGGGCTATGTCTTAGGGGTCACCTAGGTTCTAATGGGTAATTAGCTCTAGTTAGGGTTTTGTTAGCTTAGTTCGGTTCATGGTTACATTTAGTGGGTTTGATTTCTTACTCTCTAAGCACACACACACACACACACACACACACACACACACACACGTAGAAACACACACACACATGACACATATACACACATACATGCACATGCAAACCGTGGCAACCTCACATACACACACATGTCACATACATTTTTATTTTCCTAAATCATTAATTTATTCCTAATCAATTTTTACTTAAAATTATTAATTCACACCACAAATCAATTAATCCATAGAACAAGGCACTTAAACTTAAGAAATCATATTTGCATGCATCACATTTTACACATACATTAAATTAAACACACAACACATAAAATTCATGCCAAAAAACATCATCACAAAACACATTTTTCTTCAAAATTCGTATTCCTCATATTCTGAAAATAAATTTTTATAACTCAGCCCAGAAAATTCTAAAAATTACATTTTAAAGTTCTAGGTTTCAAAACGATCGTTTTCATATAAAGATCATCAAATTCCGAGTTACGGTTCAAAAGATACAAATTTTCAAAGACAACAGACCCCAAAAACTGTATTTTTAACAAAATCATCTTTTAATAAAAATCACAATTCAACAAATCATTTTTTCATCTCAACAAAATCATTCACTTTTCACTCATGAAAATATGTTATTACCAAAAATTCATGGAAATCAATACTTCATTTCTCTTTTACGAAAAATACTTTTTCTGAAAACATTATTTCAAGGGTTCTTTCGTTAAAAATCGTTTACGCACGTACGGGAAAAATGCGGGATGTTACAGGCATTGACTACAAGACATCATGAAGATGAAGGTTACAATGAAAATGACTTTAATGGGTGGTTACAAAATTAAGATGCCATCAATCAAGCCTTAAATGCCATTATGAAGGCCATCATAAAGTGAAGAAGGGAGTTACAACATTAATGTCCATCATGCTGCATTAAAAGTTTTCGGTTACAAAAACTCATGGCCATGAAAGTAATCATCATTACAGTCATCAGGGCCATCAAAGGTGCATCAAAGAGGTGAAGGTTACAATTCAAAGAATCATCATTGAGCATTAATAAGGTTAATAGGCTACGCTTTCAAGGCCTTCAAGACATACGGCCAACAATAAAGAGAAGAATCAATGTGAAATGATTAAATTCAATTCATACGGCCAATCAATACAAAAGGGGGGTTACACATTGAGCCATAATGAAGCAAATAAGGCTGCACATTCTCAAGTCATGAAGGCTACGGCCAAATCAAAGAGAAAGGAATCCAACAATTAATTAATCAATCAATTGCCAATCAATAGAAAGAAATGAATTCTAGGTGTTTCAAGTTGTGGAAGATCAAAGAATGCTACGGTTGAACTTTAGCTTCATAGGTTCACATTGTAAACTCTATATAATGTACTCTTTGTGATGGAATAAGATAGTTTTTGGCATTTGTGATAAACGTGACTTTGCTCACATTTCCAAGAGAGTGATTCTCTTCCTTATGTTTGGACGAAGGGCTCATCTTGTATGATGCAAGTGAGTTAACCAAGGCTTATCCCTTGAATAATTTTCAAGAGTGGCGCCTCCTTCTTTATCCTTAGTCCCTTATTTTGTTGTCTCAATTCAGTTTCCTTCACTACTTCTCTTGATTTCTTTTCTATTCCATCTCTAAAAGCACAAACTATCTAAAAGAGTCCTCAAAGTTATAAGACAAGAGTTTTGGAAACATACATCCAATTCCTTGGGTGTATCTAGAAGTTTGAGAGATCTCTCCACTGAATTTGGGAGAGAAAAATCGACTTACCAAAACACAACAAATTTTAAAACAACAATTAGAAAAATCTACATTTTTAATTTATTATTATTTTAAATAAAATTATTTTATATATGTATTTTTGTGCAGAGAGGAAGTCCAAGAGATCCCACCACCATATTGAGTTTGGGTGAGAAAAATTGATGACTTACCAAAACACAATCAATTTTAGATAAAAAATTACTACAATTTAAATTATTATTATTATTTAATTATTTATTAATAAATAAATTAAAAAAAATGAAAAGGAGAATGAAGAACTTGATGGGGGAGTACGATAATCAACAACCCCAAAAGTAGTAGTCGTAAGGGAAGCAAGGAGCAGAGGAGAGAGAAAGAGAAGAGGGAGAGAGAAAGTGCTGCACCGCAGCAGAACGGAGGAAGAGAAGGGTGACATGCGTGTGTAACGCACGAGCCTGAGGGTGGCTGGTGCATGTGCGGCACATGCACCGAAGCAGAGAACTGTACAGGCAGACTGCAACGAGCTTTTTCCCTTTTTTTAGTGTCCCGGTATTGATGGAACACCACGATGTGTTTTTGGGGTTGTTGCAACTGACGAGGGTGACCCCGGTCCTACGTACCCCCAGTGATAAGGGGATCAAGCCACACGTAGTTCTTGAGAATAGGGATGAGAGAACATACCTTAGCCCCTATAGCATGGCGATACTTATAGGGGAAGTTGTGTTGTGGTGCCTTATGGGCCTGTTCGGCCCAGTAGGGCTGACGTGGCTCTTAGAGGATAAGAAGGATGAGTTATTCACCCTTATCCTGTACTAGAGAGCTCATGCTCATCTTGTAGCGGTAGGATTTATTATTGGTTAACCCTACAAGCCCCCCAAGCTCGTATAGGCTCGAAGAGCCTGTGCTGAGCTTCTGAGAGTTGGTTGTGACATAAAACATTGTTTGCAGCTGAGAACTTTTTATTCGGAGGAGTGTCATGGATGGTTGATTAGGACGTATAAGACTGTTCGCAGTCAAGGCCCTTAGTCGTGTATCGTCATGTACTGAGTTCAAAGTCGAATTGGACTATTGTTTTTAGAGTCACGATGCTTTTAAGGAGACATCCTTTTATGCGCTTGCCAAGCCGAAAGGCTTGTGCCAAGGTATGCTGGCACAACTCAAACTGTTATTTGAGTTCGAGGTGTGCCAAGATTATCACCAATTGGATCGTAACGTTTACGAGGGATTGCTGTCGGAATGACAACCTTAGCCGAGGTGTATTCCTCGATCCGCGATGTATTTGGCCAGATATGAGCCGAGAGGCTTTGAGCCGAGAGGCTAAGCCAAGTTATCGGCTCGCAATCCTCGTTTTCACTTGTAGCCTCACCGATCTAGCCGGCTAACCGAGATCGTGGGCAAGTGCGTAAGAACATGATCCGAAGTGAGTGAGTTTAACATATGTCCTTAATAAGGAAGGTAAATTATCAATTTGTTGCCTCATGGGACGTGGTGGTCCTCTTTGGCACGACATTTGATCTCGAGTAACTTATGCATCATATAATACCAGTATCAAGGTCGGCCAATGTCAGCTATGTATATGCCTCATCACATACTAGTCCCCTACTCGGTAAAGCCTGAAAAGGCTTGTGTCGAGTTCATAAGGTCTGTGAAACGCTCGGGACCAAAGTGGGCGAAGAAAGGTTAGAGTATCAAGATCAACTCTGTACACCCTCCTTTACCTGAAAAAGGAGATTGAGAAAGCTCGTAGAAGATTGTGTCGGGTATATAAGAATTGTGAGACATTTATTATTGTTGTTCGAGGCACCCTCGGACCCGGTATAGGTCCGAAAGCTCGGTGAGAGGTTCTAAAGATGTGGTGCGAAGGCACCCAAATATTGCCGGAGCATCTGCTGCTCAGGGCTTTACAGTTCTTCAAGGATTATTTTGTAGATTCGGAGTCCGTTCCTTCCCCGAAGCAGCGAACATCGTGTTCGAGAATAGCCACTCGACCCGAAGAGTTGGAGGCTCGAATTACTTTCAAGACTCAGAGTCCATTCTATCCGCCGAGCAGTAAGCTTCATGGCCGAATAAGGTCACTCGAGTGGAAGTCATCGAAAGTTTATCGAGCTGATGAAGTGGCCGAGGATGTCGAGAAGGGAAAGAATGAAACCGAGGAGGCAAAAACAGGTAGAGAAGTCAAGGACGACCATTTCCCTTGTCGGAACTGTTTTGTCAACTTCGATTGTTGAACCCCTCTTGAATACGAGTAATTAGGGCGAAGGCAAGCTGATAGATCATCATAATAACAAAGCTGAAGCAAAATTTTAGTCCATTGCATAACCAACCCCCTTACTCGATAAAGCCTGAAGAGGCTTGTGCCGAGTGAAGTCCTTTAAGGTGTGAGTTGTTTTTCGCCTATTAGATCGTGTTCATCCAAGCCTCTTTGAGAGACGGTCGGATTCAGATCTGTGTAGGCGAGCTGAGCGCAGGTTGAATATTTGCGAGTTGTGGGTGTGGAATCAGCATTGTGTGGTTCCTCGGAGATGCTGGGATCCGAATTAGATCACTGGGTGTTGGCACTGCGGACCGTTCTACCAAATAGGTAAGGTTGCGATGGTGCGCAAACCAAGGAAAAATTGATCGGCAACCGGTGTGAAGGACTTGAATTAAGTTGGGTCGTCATACTCGGACTCGAATTAACATAAGTCATCATGCTCGGCAGATCCGATCGTTATGTTTGTACCTTTTTATGATGTATAAAAACAACGATTAGAATATCAAGTAATAGATGATATGTAATGACATTAATTAGCGAAGTATGAATTAATTCACTGTTAATTACGATTATTATCTAAGATAACACATGTCATGTGGCAAATGATTCAATAGTAATGAATATGACAGTTAAACCATAATATTAATGGGGGTAATGAGAAAGATCTTTCCCTGTCAGTCTTCGTGTGTAGACTATTTCTGAATGTTGATATGCCCGGTACCCTCTTGGCAGTGAGGCATTTCCTCTTTTATTGTTGGAATGGGCGGTTGCCTAGTATTCTTCATCCTCTTCCTACCAAAAACCCTGTATGCCGTTATGGACAAGTCATTGTGTAGCACTTGTGTGAGCAAGGCCAGGATCCCGAGGAGGGATCTTGACAACGATCGTCTTTTGGCTCTAAGTGACCGTGAGAGGCAAGGGTGTCGTGGGAGAGGGTACGAGGATGTTGTAGGCTTTGGTTGTGTTATTTGAAGCGGGAATCCGAGTAGTGACGTTGAGGTCATAATCAATGATAAATTGAAATGGTCACAGTAAGCACGTGTAATAGAGGAGACAACCATGTCATCGTGGGATTTTGCTGAACCCTGTTGAAGGCGTTGTAATATTAGATGCCCATCGTGACTGAGTAGTCTAGCACCGATTAATTTGAGGATATCTTTGGCGGTCGGAAGCTCGAAATGGGCCTTTTAGAGAAATGGGCCATCATAATCGTACCTCGCATGTGTAAACAAAATTAATAATTTGTAATCGTCGTTATTTAACAATTTATAACAATTAAATAACAATAATAACAATTATTGGCAAAGATACGATGTATAATATCGGTATAGAGGTAGTATGATTTAATAATATCACACGTAATAAACATAATAATGACAATTATTGAGGTTAATACCCTCGTAAATCATAGAAGATTGTCTACGAAAAGAAACATGATTATAAATATATCACGCGTTATAAAAATAATAATAATGATGTTAATAATCGTAAATTATAGATAATGACTTTTATTGTGAAGAATATTTTGCATCATGTCATGTATCTTAAAAGAAAGAAAGATAAAATGATCATATACTATCAAATAATAAGAAGCATATTATGAAAATAATTAGAAAAAATATTTAATTTTAATTCTTCAGATAATTACAAAGAACATATCAAGATATTCATTTAAATTAATCGTAAGTACGTTGAACAATAGCAGGTAGTCAAATAGTAGCATCATTATATGAATGATGATATGGCAATATATAGGATAAAAATAAAAAGACTACTTCCCTGGATTTGAGGCGTGAGTCAGTCTTGTTTTGCCGATGAGACGGCTCCTTATTTGAAGGTTGAATTTTATTTGGGCCTATATCAATTAAGCCCATATAGTTTTTTTTGTTTGGGCATGTATCTCTTAAGCCCGTATAATATTTTTTTTGTTTGGGCCAGTTTGGCCCGTTTAGGTTGGGTCATCTAGATCATTTACTGAATAGCACGGATCATCATACATGTACATTGCATGTGTGTAGAAAAATAACGATTAATTAGTTATTGTTGTTCAGAGATTGACAATTTATAACCACAATAATGATAATTATTGACAATTTATATAATATATAATATTGGTATAAAAATAGTAAGTGACACATAATGACATTAATTAGCAAAAGTATAATTTATTTTTGCTGTTAACTAATAGTCATGTGAGTCAATAAAATATTTGTGCAATAATTAAAAATTAAAAGAAATAGCTTCCCTGATTTAGGCGTGAGTATTGAGTTGGTGAGCCCATAGTGGTGCTGTATGAAGAATTGAGAATGCCTTGTCAAGAATTTGTCTAGTTGGGCCATACGAGTCTTGATAGCCCATTCCTCTTTTTTTTTTTAATTTTATTTAATTGAATTGGGCCAACAACCTATTAGGTCAAGGAACCTAATGAGGGTTGGCACTAGCAGCAGCACGTGGGTGGCTGCACGCGAGAGGCATGTTGCGGCGACGGCTGTAATCGGGGCCAAAAGCCGTCACCAGTGGTGCAGCCTATACCGGTGGCGGGGGTGGTCTTGTTGTTCCTCTGTTGTCATGCGTAGCAGTGGTGAAGGTGAAACTACTTTGCACAGCGGCGACAGCTGCGACAACAACAGTGGCTATCGCTGAAAACAGTGGTGGCGTCGACGGTGGCCATCGCTGAAAAAAGTGGCGGTTGGAAGCACCTTATTTGCTGGTTTGCATAACATGCGGCGACGACGACCTGAAGAAGGAAGGAGGGAACGAACTCGCGATACACCGCCGTCCACACTCGAACGTTCCTATTCGTGATCGATCCTTGGGAGAGCTCTCGGCTGAGCAGAGTGAGAAGGCGATGCGGGAATGGAAGGAGGGAGAGAGGACACAACGGAGGAGGCACCTAGCGGCTTCAACGCTAGAATCACAGCACCGCCGCACCAGCCCACCAACCAGATGCAGCAGCAGTGATGAAGGAAGCACATCACCCACGGACCGCACCACCGCACCAGTCAAGCACCAGTGCCCAGATTCATACAACACTAGTAAACGGCACCAACGAAGGGGGCACGGATAGTAGCAACAACGAAGGAGAAGCACTGACACCTGTGCCGCACTATGAACGACACCGTAAAAAATCGTGAAGAGCAACCAGCAACAACACATTTTTTTTGTGTTTTTTGTTGTGTTTGAATGTGGATGGGGGTTGAAGTTTATCGTTCTCCACAGACGGCGCCAATGTAGTGTCCCGGTATTGATGGAACACCACGATGTGTTTTTGGGGTTGTTGCAGCTGACGAGGGTGACCCCGGTCCTACGTACCCCCAGTGATAAGGGGATCAAGCCACACGTAGTTCTTGAGAGTAGGGATGAGAGAACATATCTTAGCCCCTATAGCATGGCGATACTTATAGGGGAAGTTGTGTTGTGGTGCCTTATGGGCCTGTTCGGCCCAGTAGGGCTGACGTGGCTCTTAGAGGATAAGAAGGATGAGTTATTCACCCTTATCCTGTACTAGAGAACTCATGCTCATCATGTAGCGGTAGGATTTATTATTGGTTAACCCTACATTAATTTTTGTGCACTTCTCTCTAATATTCCCTTTTTCAAAGTGAGGAAGAGAGCTCTATTTATAGCAAAAATCAGGTTTAGAAAAATTTGTCAAAAATCAATTGTAATATTTTTCAAATATTTATGATTAAAAAAATCTTCCATTAAATCAAATTGATTCTCAATTTCTCAAACTGATTTTCAAATATTTTAATTGATTTTGAAAAGATTCTCAAAATATTCTAAATTGATTTTTAATTAATTCTCAAAATCCTTCCTTTTTTAAAAAAAAATTGATTTTCAATCTTTTGAATTGATTTTGTCAAAATTTTAGACGCAATCTTTTCAATTAATTTTTTATTCTAAAAAATTTTCAATGCAATTTTTATTTTGTTTGGGGGGACAAAATTGGGTGTCAACATGTAGTACCTCTTACTCTGTAATCTTTAATTTCTGCAATTTCATTTTGTAGGGTTAACCGATCTGAACCACTCTAGACCGACTTAAGTCATTCCATTCAGGATAGACGTCCTAACGGTTCGAAGGCTTCTCGCCTATTACTCAAACCAACTACAAGAGAGATGGTCGCCAACCGACCGTAAAACTGGGCTGATCTCGAGTAGGTCCCCGGTAGGCCAGCTAGACAGGGCTGCTTGGCACTCGATCCTGAGCTCGGATCCGAAGTCACTGTGACACCCTCAATATAATATCCGAAATTAGAGTAATAAATAAACTATTACTTCAATAATTATGGACTTGTTTAGTATTAGAAAATACAGGACTTAAATTTTCTTTTTCATTTTCTATAGAGGCGGGTGCACAAGCTAAAAGATAGGATATTTGGAGAATAAGTTATGGATTACTTTAAAACTGAATTCGACATTTGCTTTACTCAAGAACTAGTTTCGCAAATCGTAGATAGCATTCTCTTTTGAAAATAGAATAAATTACATTTCATATAATGGAACCTAAGTAATGCCATCCAGTCGTTCATTTAAATAACTGATACCATTTTAAAATGTCATAGCCGAATTCCTTTTAAATCAATATCAGAGTAAGCGGAAATAGCAGGACTATGTAATAAACCATAATATAAACATAGATTTTATATATAGCAGAAGGTACGTAATACATAGTCCAGAGGTAAAGATCTCCATATCCCAGTACAAGTCCATAAGGCTATGCATATATATATATATACATCAAAAATAGACCATAACTCAAGAGTTTTCAAAAGGAATATCCACAATATATACATATCAAAATATAAAACTCTAAAGCTGGTCTCATAGCACTGGTAGTAGCAGCAGTAGTAGTAGAAGTCTCCAAGAAGTAACAGCAGTAGTCATCATCCAACATCATCAACAACAGTATCATCTCCTCCACAGCATCCATCACACCGGATCCCTGATCCTCATCATCTACCTTATGCACATACCTAGGGATCATCGTCCCTCCACCGACTCCCGGTAGAGTGAATGACAGGCTCGCCTCAGCTCTCGTCCTCCACAGGGTCCTCCTCTATCTCATCCGAAGGAGTGGGTACCTTACCACTGGGTACAAGGTCAGGTGATTGCGAGACCCTAACAGGACTCCTCGGATCAGATGGGGGAGTCTCCTCGCGAACGACTCTAGAAGAAAAAGGGTGTGAGCGGGTAGGTCGAAAGCGAAAACTGTGATATGAGCGAGCTGGTCATGTGGGAGGTGGTCCATGGTAAGTGTAAAAGGGTGGTACGTGCATAGTGTATATGATGGGGATCCTAAACCTACGAGGACGAAACCGGATCAGCGGGTTGGGGTGGTAGAAGGTAACCTCTACCTCACCCTCAAATACCGCTCGATGATCCTTGTAGATCCATATGCCACTAGGAAGTGGCCGGATCTCGATGCAAGCGATGTAACGTGACATCACCTACAAGGGCACAAGGATAAGCAATTCTATACACATAATAAATAGAGCATAAATAAATGCACAATATGAATATGTAATTATGCAGCAATAATCAACAACCACATTTAGCACTTAGCAAGTAATGCAAGTAAGATGCTCATACTTATTTCATTTATCAACTTTAGGTTAAATGAGTGGCATGATGTATGAGTCTATCTCTCAATCCTATCTCCATCAATCTATGTCACTCTCTGACGTCCATCCTTTACTTCATATCAGCACTCAACAGTGCGTTGTACTCCTAGGTGTACAACATTCGTACATTCACCAAGAATGTACACGACAAGCTTGGAAATGGTACATAACGTGCTCCTCGAGCAACGTCCCGTCTTCTCAACGAAATAACCATATCATCAGCATCTCACTTTCGCTGGCCACGTCGTCAAGCATAACGTGTCATCAAGCAAGCCTTCAGTTGGCACTCCCAGAGGCCCTCCTCATGTTACCAAAACATGAATATCGATCTAACATCCGAACTCCAGAATGAATGCAATTTCTTAACTTAAAAGAATTGATTGGTATATCTCAATTAATAATATCTCAAATTATTAATTCAATAATTTCATACCATCATCAATCAATTTCTTTTAAGTCTTAGATCACTTGGATTATTATCATTTAAGTATTAACAAAATGATTCAGAAATAAAAATGGTATTTTTAAGTTTCTGGCTAAAATACTTGAGTATTCTTTATAATACTCGAGTAGTTCTTCAGTTTCCAGTTTTGCTCGAGTAGTCCATAATTTTACTCAAGTCGTTCTCACTTTTTCAGAAAGTCAAGTTTCAAGTTTTTCTAAAAATACTCGAGTAGTTCATGAAATACTCGAGTCGTTCATCAACCCAGAATACTCGAGTAGTTCATGCATTACTCGAGTGGTTCATCAGTAATCATTCTTGTTGCATCTGTTAATACTCGGGTCCTAAACCTAATACTCGAGTCGTGGTGCAAAAAGGCACACTGGTGCATCACGAAATACTCGAGTATCGAGCCATCTACTCGAGTATTATCAGACAGAACAGATTGAAAACTTGGTTTTTACATACCATTTTCAATTCTAACCATTTCTAATCCAATCCAATGATTAACAGAGTTCATATACCATATATTAAACATGTTCGAGCACTTAGAACACATCAAATTACAGAATTTATAGAGATTCACAAGATTATGCATAAACTTGAAAATTCACAACTCAACATACTAAATTGCAATATACTCAATAAACTTGTGAATTTAAGTTAAAAACAGTTTGCATGCATCATATGGGACTTGCTCAAAACAACTTTTGAGCACAAGTTGGTCTCCAAACCAATTTCCCTATTCAATCTAAGCCCTTAGAGCCTCTTGGTGGCTCTCTAATCAAATTCATGCAATTTAAACTTTATCTAGTGAATAGAAAGCTTTCCCCTTACCTCTCAGACGTATACCAACAGAAGATTCACAAAAAAAGGACTCCAACACCATAAACGACTTCAAGCACCAATATGCAAAACAGTTTGACCAGAGCACCAAAATTGAATTGGTTGACACATAAAACAACAATAAGAATTGGGGAAATTAGTTTCTCTAGACTCTATGCAACACCAACTAACTAAAGAAACAAGTTTTAGATTCATAGCATGCGTGAGCTTACCAAAATTGGGAATCAAAGTAAGCTCCAGAGATGGTTTGACAGCATCCAAGCTTCACTTTCGAGCTCCAAATCTCCCAACTCACACAATCTCAACTCACGATTTTGGTGTCTATACAAAGCTCGTGATGTGAGCTTTGTATTGGTGTATAGTTTGTAACTTAACTCAACTCAAGGAAAGAGAATCGAAGTGAAGAACTCAGGAACCCTAAACACATGCAAACCTTCAATAAATTGGCCAAATGCCTCTCAATTGGGTTATATAGAGTGGTTGAAGGCTCATGCATGTCGACACGACAACTGGGAACGTGGTTGGAGGGTGATTTCGTGTCAAACGGCGAGAATCGTTGGTGGTGACATACCAAAACGCACTAACTCGTGCAACTCTGACCAGAATACTCGAGTATTCCCAGAAATACTCGAGTACTTTGGTCAATTTTTGAAAAATATATATTTTATTTTCTTTCCCTCCAAAACCTTTCCTATAATTACTTTTGGGTCCCAAAACAAGGACTAATGTGCAAATTATATATTTATGCATAAATATACTTACCAAATTAAATTCACACATTCACTAATAACATAAACACAGATTTTAATCAAAGATTAAAAATAGAAATAATTAATTATAATAAATTTTATAATTAACATTTCATTAGTAAGGGATTAAAATTTTGGGGTGTTACAGCCACCCCCTCGTCTAGCACACGACTTAGACATGAGACCTGCTGATCTATCCAGACTCTGGTACAATGTTGCGCCGTCTATTCCCTAGAAAGCCACAGATATTTACCAGATATTTGCAGAGCCTGACGTCAGCATGGTAACCCTAATCGGCCTCAATACAGGCCCACACCAGCACGCCCTTATAAAAGGCATAATCATGCCTTGGGGTCAGGTAAGGTTTTTCTCATCCCTATGTTGACACTCTGTGTTGGAAACCAACAAGCGGGCTTAGCAATTACTAGAGGGGGGGTGAATAGTAATATGGAAGCAACAGTGACTAATTTTCGGTGCAATTAAAAGATAATTGATCAAATGCTTGTTTTTCTGAAACTGGGCAATTTACTCGAGTGAAATGAAGAACACTCGAGTGAAATGCTACGAAATACTCAAGTGAATTGTAAAACACTCGAGTGTTTTATGCAGAACAGCAAAGAGCAATTTCAGAGAAATTTAGCAAAATGATTCAATTTCTTAAAGACAAATCCAGAGCAAATATAAATCAAAGTAGAGGGCAATTAAACTAAGTTAAAACAAGTTGAAAACAAGTTAATTGCAACCAATTGCTACTAGAAATATAAAAGCCCCTTTCTAGAGAACTTAGGGTTTGGTTTTTCTTGAAATCTAAGAAAGCTATAAAAGAAAGAGACAACACCAATTTTATCCTGGTTCACACTCAATATAGAGTGCTAATCCAGTCCCCCTAATCAACTCAGGAGTTTCTACTAGTAATCAAATTGTTAGAAATTACAAGGATAAATTGAGATTCCTCACTCAATCCTAACCCTTTTCAAGAGTGTACCAAACTCTTGAAATTTCTACCCCAACTTGATTTGGTGATGAAGAGTCCCTTCTTCTTAAGCTCCTTGGAACCTCCAAGAGCCCACCAAGCTAAGAATCCTCTTAGTCTTTGTGCTTGAGAACCTCCCAAGGCTTGAGAACTTGGATACCTCACCAAGATTTTCTAAACAAGCTAAAGTGTTTGAGTGTTTGAGAATTTTACAACAAATAACTCTCTTACAAATGAAGCACACTCTCTTAACTCACTAAGACAAATAATAAAGATGAATGCTTGGTTGAGTTTAGAGAGAAATGATTTTTAACACTTGAGAGAGAGAGAATCAATGAAAGAATGTAAGCTTGTTGTTTCAATAAAGTCCACTATTCAGAATATATGTAAGGGGACAAAAGGGAAGGAAAAACCAAGTTATTCCACCTTTTTGTCCTCTTCTAACGTTTAAAAAATTTGCTGTCAGACCTAAAATACTCGAGTCTTTTTGGAAACACTCGAGTGTTTTCGTCAACTCTGATAGTGTTGCCTTTTTACTTTATCCAACGGCTATATTACTGAAAATTCATAAATCACTCGAGTGAATTGAGAATCACTCGAGTGAATTGATCAGTGTTGGAAAAATTAAGTTTTTCCAACATTGTTTTCAATTCTCTTCTCAAGTCTAATTGGTTTTAATCTCAACCTTTCATGCATGAATATTATTTGACCTTATGTGAGAATAAAAACCTAAACTACCCACTCTCATAAGGAAGTAAAATACATTAAGAATAAATGAGAATGAATAATTAAACTAAGCACTTGATCTTCTTTATTGTTGGGCTTGCATTCTTCAAATTAAGTCCATAATTTAATTACATTGTCATCATCAAAATTAATCCACCTTAATCGGAGACTTGATTTTACACTCTGCACACGCTTTTGTTGACAGAGGGAGAACCTGGGTATTCCCACTGAATATTCAGAAACATTCCATAGCCGTCACACATCAAACCTTGATCTCACTCAGATTTCAGGACCACTTGTCATTGGTCTTGAGTGTTAGATCTAGTGAGAAGGTTTTAATAATGACAAAAGTTTTGAACAAGCTAAAAGTGTTTTTGATCAAACTCAAGTATGGAGAAGTTCAACAAACAAACAACAAACAACAAATGATGAAGAGAGAGAAAGCTCATGAAGATTCAATTTGTATTTAATTGTAATATCTTTAGTTTGAGTCTTTTATTTTTGATGAGTTTGGGTAGAGTCATTAGAGGGTAGTGAATCTCTATCAAGTGCATGATTATATTATATTTTGAGTATTCACTTAACCTAAAATCAATAGGTGGCTTAAAGGTTTGAAAGGAAAGGTTTAGATTTGAGAAAAAAGGTTTTTAGAAGTGTTTTACAGTGACTAATCGATTAATGGAAGTGGCTAATCGATTAACACACTTTGAGCAGTGCTTAATCGATTAATGCATTGTGTTAATCGATTAACACCTGCAGTGCTGGTTTTTAAAATACGTTTTTCACTTTTCAAAATAAGTTTTTAAGGTTCCTTAATTTTGGGTATTCTATATAAACCTTTTCCTAATCATTGTGATTAACTAACATCATTTTCATATCAATTTTACATAGATCAAAGCCACATTATTCTCTCTCAGTTTCATAGATCAAAGCTTTCACTTTTACATTCTTTGAGCAAGAATCTTTGAATCTCTTATGTTGATATTTTCATAGTTCTTGAAGGAGATTCATAGGATTATTATTGTTTTCATTTGAGTTGTAATCATTGCAAAGAAGGCAAGCTATCTACAACATTGGAAGCCTTGGTGGTTGTTCATCAAGCAAAAGAAGTCTTGGAAGTCTTGTTGTGTTAACAAGCAATTGGAAGTCTTGTTGTGAGGAATCGACAAGCAAATTGGAAGACTTGTTGTGGGGTTATCAACAAGCAAGGGAAGGTTAGATTAGATTTCAATAGGGTTGCAAGATAAGAGTGTGGTATCTCTTGGAGGCTATCAAGAAGGGAGTCTTGAGAGGCATTTTCTTGTAATTTGAGAATTCTAATTCCTTTAGTGAAGAATCTCTCTTGGTTGAAGAGGGGACTGGATATAGCTCACGGTGGTTGTGAGTGAACCAGGATAAATCACTGTGCAGTATCTCTATTCCCTTAACTCTTTACATTCTTGTCATTTCATATGTTCTTGGTTGAAAACCTAGAAAAGATTGATTTTCATAATTGAATGAATTAAGCTTTTAATTGTGCAAATTGATTTGGGGAAAATCATTTTCATAACCTAGGTAATCAATAAGAATAATGGTGTTAATCAATTCTGCTTTATCTCTGATCTTATGTGTTAATTGATTGATTTTCTAATTTGATTGAAAAGTGATTTTTCAGTTTTATCAGTGATTAATCGATTAACTGAAGGTGTTAATCGATTAGCCAAAAGACTGCTTTCAGGCACTAATCGATTAACCTGTTTGATTAATCGATTAACTAGTGTTTTTCAAGGGTTAATCGATTAATAGCCTTGCTTAATCGATTAAGGGCTGAAACTTTTTGTAAAAATCATTCGTTTTAATTGTTTCGATTCATTTCTTTAGAAAATCTTTCAAGGTTTCTCTAACACCTATTCAACCCCCCCTTCTAGGTGTTCTCCTAGGGTTCCTTAGTTATTTCACCCACCGATTGTAGTTTTTACATTGAGGTCCCCTAGGCCAGGGACATTTCCTATTTTTCTGATCCACTACATTGGCGTCGTCTGTGGGGAATCGTAAACTTCGATTCCCATCCACCGTCAGAAGATGACAAAACACGATCAGTGCCTGGAGTCTTCATGATCGCTAGGGGTTTCACAAGTGGAGGCGAGAAACGTGCTGGACGTAGGCGATATGTTGGCCAGATCCATGGCCAAAAGGCCTCTAAGAGGGTTAAGCGGGAAGCCACCACACCGCTTAGCTTCGACGATAATGATTACGGCAGTATCCTGAGGGACCACGATGATCCAATGGTCATCACGGTCGCGATAGGGAACTACACAGTCCGACGGATGCTGGTGGAGCAAGGCAGTTCAGCAGACGTGATATTTGAACCCCTGCTGAAGTCTCTGGGTCTAAAGCGATCAAATCTATCCACAGCGTTAGGACCTCTGGCAGGGTTTGCAGGGGACACGATCATTCCCTTGGGTCGAATCTGCCTACCTGTAAGCATGGGAGTAGGGCCGTCTGCTCAAATGCAGATGATTAACTTCCACGTGGTCGACTACCCCTCATCATACAATGGTATTTTGGGAAGACCATGCATATAGGCTTTCGGGGCGGTAGTTTCCACCATACACCTAGCCATGAAGTTCGCTGGCGTCGATGGATAGGTAGGCACGATTTTAGCTGACCAGGCAGAGGCTCGGAAATGCTACAACTCAAGTTTGGGAATGAGGAAGGCGGAAAAGCCTTTGCAGCTTGAGAAGCTCCAGCTCGATAAGGGAAGGGTCAACCTTACCGACCTAGACATCTGCAGCGAAAAAAATGAAACTCGTCCCGCCCCTGAAGGGGAGTGGGAGTATGTGTTGTTGGATGACAACCCAGAGCATCGAATTAAGGTTGGTGCAGGACTTCCCCAACCCATCAAGGAGGAGTAGGCAAACCTCCTTCGTGCCAATAAAGAGTTGTTCGCCTGGACGTCAGCGGACATGCTAGGGATAGATCCAAACTTCATCTGCCACCGGTTAAGCGTATACCCAGATGCAAAACCAAGGGCGCAAAAAAGAAGACAAGTAGGTGGCGAGAAAGCTGCCGCAATTGAAGAAAAAGTGGCTGAACTTGAGGAAGCAGGGTTCATCCGAGAAATCAACTATACCGACTGGCTAGCTAACACAATGCTGGTCAAGAAGTCAAATGGGAAGTGGAGAATGGGTGTAGAATATACCGACCTCAACAAGGTGTGTCCCAAGGACCAGTACCCACTTCCCCTCATCGACAAGATGGTTGATAACTCGGCTGGATACCAGCTCCTATCTTTCCTCGACGCATATTCGGGTTAACCAGATCCCGATGTACCCCTCGAACCAAGAAAAAAAGCTTTTATCACAGAAAAGACTACTTATTGCTACAACGTCATGCCCTTTGGCCTTGAAAATGCAGGCGCAACCTACCAAAGGATGATGAACAAAGTGTTCGACGGGCTCATCGGTGACAAGATGGCAGTCTACGTGGATGACATGATTGCAAAATCAAAGAAAAAATAAAACCATCCACAAGACATGGCAGCCATCATAGATCAGGTTAAACAACACAATATGCGTCTGAACCCCGAAAAATGCACTTTCGGGGTACCGGCGGGTTCATTCCTCGGATTCATGCTCACTAAAAGGGGGATTGAAGCAAACCCCGAGAAGTGTTAAGCAATCCTGAACATGAAAATCCCCGCCGATATAAAGCAAGTGAAACAGCTCACTGGAAGGGTGGCTGCACTATCAAGGTTCCTATCACAATCCGCCAGGAAAGCCCTCCCCTGGTATCAGCTCCTTAGGAAGAACAAAGAGTTTCAGTGGGATGAGAGATGTGAAACCGCCTTTGTTGAACTCAAGGAGTATCTGTCAACACCCCAGTACTGACGAGTCCGAAAGAAGGAGAAATTCTATACCTGTATCTCTTAGTGGGTGACCACGCTGTCAGCTCAGTGTTGGTAACAGAATCGGGAAAAACAGAGTCGCCGATTTACTTTGTCAGTAAAGCACTCCAAGGTCCTGAAACCAAATACTCCGAGTTAAAGAAGGTGGCTTTATGCCTAATAGTCACAGCAAGGAGGTTGAGGCAATACTTCCAGAGTCACAAGATCATTGTTAGAACCGATCAACCAATAAGGCAAGTATTGCAAAAACCCGACCTTGCTGAGAGAATGGTTTCCTGGTCAATTGAAATTTATGAGTTCGACCTAGCATATGAACCTCAGAGAGCGATAAAGTCACAGGTCTTAGCAGACTTCGTCGCCGAGTTTACCGAACCTTCCATAGGTTCGAACTCTCAAAGCTGGACCCTGTATGTTGACAGATCCAGCAATTTAAAAGGGGCAGGGGCTGGGGTTATCTTGGAAAACGAGGAAGGAATCAACTTAGAGTATTCACTCAAGTTCGAATTCGCCACGTCCAATAACCAGGCCGAGTTTGAGGCTGTTCTCGCAGGGAAGAGGCTCGCCAAGGAAATGGGGGCTACTACAATACGGATCTTCTCAGATTCACAGCTAGTAGTCTCTCAAGTCAAAGGCGAATACCAAGCCAAGGAACGTATCCTTCAGAAGTACTTGGACAAGGTTAGGTTCCTAGCTACCGAGTTTTCACACTTGGAAATAACTCACATCCCTCGAGAATCCAACATCCGAGCCGACATACTCTCCAAGCTCGCAAGTACCAAAGGGTCAGGTCATAACAATTCTCTAATACAGGAAACCATTCAAGGACTGAGCGTTGTCCTAGCTGTTTCCTTGTCGGTGAACTAGATGACTCCCATCGTTGCCTACCCTAGAAGCCAAGAAAGTCGTGAAGCAAGTAGCTGAATACACTATACTTGATGGAGTGTTATACTGAAGAGGAGTTGACAGTCCAATTCTCCGATGTCTTGATCCAGCTCAAGCCGAAGAAGTCTTAGTGGAGGTACACGGGGGAGTAGGGAGTCACCATGTTGGAGGAAAATCGTTGGCCAGAAAAGTGGTCCGAGTAGGATACTACTGGCCGACCATGCAGAAGGATGCAATAGACCACGTCAAAAAGTGTGAACGTTTTCAGTTCCACAGTGACTTCTATCAAAAACCTCCAGAAGAATTGCACACAGTGTCCTCTCCCTGGCCGTTCTATCAATGGGGGATGGACATAATCGACAAATTCCCTACTGCCCTTGGACAATTCAAGTTCGTAGTAGTGGCGATAGCTACTTCACCAAATGGATGGAAGCAGAGCCTCTCACCACTATCTCCTCTGCTAAGATCCAGAAGTTTTTCAAAAGCAATATCATATCTAGATTTGGTGTTCCTTATTATCTAGTAACAGACAATGGAACGCCGTTCACTTCGAGCTCCTTTAAGAAGATGATGACTGACTACAAGGTCAAGCATCACTTCTCTTTGGTTGAGCACCCTCAAACCATTGGTCAGGTGGAAGCCGTCAATAGATCGATCATTCGGGGAATCAAGAAAAGGCTGGAGGGTTAAAAGGGCAGATGGGTGGAAAACTTCCCTGAAGTATTATGGTCGTACAGAACGACCATGCAAACCTCCACATGTGAAACTCCATTTCGGTTGACGTACAGATGCGATGCCGTCATCCCAATCGAGCGGAAAATACCGACCTTCAAGATGAGCAACACTTAAGAGTCCAACAGCAGACTTCTCAGGGAAAACCTCATCCTGAGCCATGAGGTCCGAGAATTTGCAGCAGAACAAGGAAGAAAATCCAAGTCAAGGCAAGCCAGAGAGTATAACAAGTTGGTCAATCAACAATCTTTCGAAGAAGGGGATTTGGTCCTACGAAGAGCCGTCATTGGGCTCAAAAACGGCAAAGATGGAAAACTCGCTCGCAACTGGGAAGGACCATATGGAATCTCTTCAAAGATTGGCTCGGGCAGCTATCGGCTTGAAACACTCTCGGGTGCCGCCATCAACAATACTTGGAATGCTACAAAGCTCAAAGCATACTACAGCTAATAATTTCTTCAATTATTACTGGGTAAACATGAAAACCATTGTATTTGCCATACAAGCGTGTTCATAAATAAAACCTTCACTTAAATTATGTTGTCTACGTACTAGTTTTCCTTACGTTTGGCTCGCCACCAAACCTAACGGAAGAAATTTATGGTCAAGGCTCTGATCTAGCATACGAGCTCATAACATTACTAACTACAAAAGATACCCGAATGCTACACCGATCAATACCCACGATTGGAGCGGCCTACTTGCGGTCCGAGAAACCAACCATGGCTAACGGTCTGAGTTTCGAGTTCTTAAGCAACAAAAATTTAAACAGTAAAGAAACAAACACAGTAAAATCGAAAATACTTCGTTTCATTAATATACGTGGGCCAAAAACGGCCTACGAAACAGGATCCTGAAACGAATCTCGAGAAATACAAATTTCAAGCATGCTTAACTACGGAAATCTCGAGTAAACTATTGAAAAGAAACATGGTAAACTAGTAGAAAATTCCTAGCCTAATGAGCTCATGGAGAGCATCCAGAAGTCCAAGGCTCATAGAGAGCATCCACAAGTCCGAGGCTGATGAGGAGCATCCGCAAGTCCCAAGTCCATGGAGAGGATTCACAAGTCCATCCCTCGTTCGGTGGGCTAATGGAGAGTATGCACAAGGAAGATCCTAACATGAAAGACTGATGGAAAGCATTCACAAGGAGATTTCGAACACGGGGGGCTAGCAGGAAGCGTCCACAAGATCGGCCAACAAAAGTTGGATTCCAGTAAGACAGATTTGCCCCATTATTCCATCTAAACTCGGAAACTCTCCACTTCCTCCTCTTAAGACGAGCATCTACCACCTTGACATCTTCTTCAGCCTTCTTCCGAGCATCAACCAATGCTTGTTGGACGTCAACCAGACTCTCCTCTGCCAACCCCTTAACTTCGTCCTCTTCATCTGGCCACCCTGTGTTAATTTCCTCAATGGCCATGACAACGTGATGCCTCCTGAAAAGCAAAATGGATTAAAAAAGCAATTACAGTAAACCATGTAACTGCGTCCCCAAAGTATGGGGGGAAGGAATCTTTTTATCAAGAAAAAATCCAGGAAACTAGGGAAGCCAAGGGGAAAAAGAAAAGGAAAGAAGAAAAGCGAAAAAGAACAAAAAATACACAAAATCTGGTTCCCCAAAGGTCCTTCCTGATTGGAAAATGGAGAACATTCTTGTTCTCCAAACCCAGAAAACAGTCCTCCCCAAGGAAGCAGAAAAAGAAGAAACAAGGAAAAATACAAACCAGAAGGAAGACTCCAATATGGAAACTCTGTGCCAGAAACTGGTGCCTCAAGAACAAAATGCTGGATAAAAATTTCTTAAGGGAGTTGCTGGTATGGGGAGAGGCAAAAGGAAGGCAAATTTAAAGGCATTGCCCCCCCTGAGTCCCTCCGCTTACTATGGCCATGTGGCAGGATTGTGGGGGTTGGCAGGCAGAGTCTCGAGTTTCAAAAGGGCGCTCATTATTACTTTCCCCTTTTTCAAAGCGTAGCCTTGATGAGTGTCAACCTGGGGAAACCCTAACGTCACCACAGACAATTGAAAAGACAGGGGACAAGATTGAAGGCACAAGATCGAATCTTCACCAACTCAAGCTCGGCACAGGCTTTTCAAGCCTCCACCAGCTTGGGGGGCTTGTAGGGTTAACTGATCTGAACCTCTCTAGACCGACTTAAGTCATTCCATTCAGGATAGACATCCTAATGGTTCGAAGGCTTATCGGCTATTACTCGGATCAACTACAACAAACATGGTCGCCAACCGACCGTAAAACTGGGCCAACCTCGAGTAGGTCCACGGTAGGCCAGCTAGACAGGGCTACTCGACACTCAATCCTGAGCTCGGATCCGAAGCCACCCCCTCGTCTGGCACACAGCTTAAACATGAGACCTGTTGAGCTGTCCAAGCTCTGGTACAATGATGCGCTGTTTATTCCCTAGAAAGCCATTGATATTTACCAGATATTTGCAGAGCCTGATGTCAGCATGGTAACCCTAACGGGCCTCAATAAAGGCCCACACCTGCACGCCCCTATAAAAGGCATAATCATGCCTTGGGGTTAGGTAAGGTTTTTCTCATCCCTATGTTGATACTCTACACACACTTTTGTTGACAGAGGGAGAACCTGGGTATTCCAACTGAATATTCAGAAACATTCCATAGCCGTCACACATTAAACCTGATCTCACTCAGATTTCAGGACCACTAGTCATTGGTCTTGAGGTCCCCTAGGTCAGGGACATTTCCTATTTTTCTGATCCACTACACATTTGATTTTATCGAAAACCCTAAAAACAAGATTTTCGCATTAATCCAATCAAGAACTTTGTAATTGTTCAAATTAATTTGGGGAAAACCTTTTATAAGCAATTGGGTTATTATTTCTGATATGGGTTTAAACCAACTTTTAATAATCAAAGTGTTCTTGAATCAATTTGTGATTGTTCATTAAATTTGTACAAGCTCTAACCAGTTAGTAGATACGTGTTCATACTATATTGCTTGTAATACCAACTTGCATGATAGTCACATTTATAAGAAATCCTTCAAAAACTGGTCAAAAAAGGCTTCTGTACCACCCTTTCTTACATTTGTTTTTAGGTAAATTAAGATCCAACCTGTCTGCCGAATCTATTATGAAAATTTTCTACCCACATGGTGTTGTTGAGATTAAAAATCTCAAGCATGATAGTACTTTTAAGGTAAAAGGACAATGCTTTAAGTCATATCTTGAGTTTAAGAATCTAAATGTAGATGAGACTTTGGCAAAGGATCCTATTTATCAATGTTGAGACAAGTTTTATACTTTTGTTGTTCTTGAGTTGGCTTAAGTGCCTCCTAAAGTTTCGTGCTTTTGTATGAAGATGTAAATAAAGTCAACCTGAAATTTTTTTTTTAAAAATGTTTTTTATTTTTCTTTTGTTACTGCTAACTGTTGCCAGGATTTGATTACCCTCGTTTTTCTCCTTTGATTTTTTAGATTTTTAGGTGTGTTATCTCTTCCATTACTCTTTATTTCTCCTAATCATTATTTTGATGCTTCATGGTGTTTATTTCATTAATATAAATTGAATTTTTAATATTGACGATAATGTTTGGTTTTGATTAGGGTAGATGTAACTTGAATATAAGTCATGTTATTAGTATGCTCCTTGTAACACCCCGACTTATTTATAAAATATAAACAAATAAAAATCGTGTGAAAAATAATAAAAATTTGTATTATAAACTGAGGAACTCAAAATTTTCTTTTAAAACAAGTTTATAACCAAATTTGGGGGTTTAAAATTTATAATACAAAACAGAAATAAATATAGTTCCTTTTTTTGACTCTTCCGCTGCGACACTCTGATCTTCAAGCATCTCAATAATTCCCCCTAAAATGTTAATCCACCAAGGGGTAAGAGATTTTAAAACACAGTAAATTAGAGGATAGTAAACAACACATAATAACAACTCAGGAATAGCAACTAAATCAAGTAAGATAGGTCACACACATCGCAATATCAAGAAATACTATAAATCAAGTACTACAAGTCACACACCACAATAGTGCAATGCATGGGCGCCACTCGTCCAATCCACAACTGGATCCTTCTCACTTGTATCCCATCCTAGGATACTATACTCATAAATCACACAAAATCATGGGATCCACTTCTGGATTGGTTCATCATCTCTATACTCAAATATCCCATGTCACAATCACATATCCATTATTTTCCTTTTCCTCACTTCACCCTCCACTCCTGGGGAATAGACGAGTCGGGAGTAAGAGTCTCGCAACCAATGCTTGCACAATACTTGGCCAATCCAGGTCCAAGTACAACTCGGGAGGATGCCTGAGTCGGCTATAGCCGAGACCACCCTCCGCGGCCCTGAAGTGCCTAAGTGACCGATAGAATTGTAGTGGTTATCGTAGGACCGATATGTGACACGGGTAGCAAATCCGGCCCCATTGTAGGATCAAGGTCTCACCCACTACTATTCCCGCGGTTGTTTCAATAGCACAACCTAGTCACTGGATCACTCTCGAACCTCGGTTCAGTGAACCTTCTCGTAAGTCTATCCCATACTCTAACGTCCAACCTCACTCCATATTATGATGCATGATTGGTTAGGATTATTGAAAAGGAAGTCAATAGTCGGCGTTCTTTTGGTTTTTCATAATAAAACTTGGTGCTTAATACTTTCTTAACCGGTTATTAGAATCGACTAACCGATTAAGTTAGTATGGAAGCACTGCTCAATTGATTCGTGATATTATCCGAAATCGACTTCCTTTATAATAATCTTAACCAGAACCCCACAAGTGTGTACAACAACAACAAACAACAAACGACAATAAGCAGCGATCAACAAATAACAATAAGCGACAATAAACGACAAACCTAAAGTAACAACAAATAACCAAAAACAACAACACAATCATAAGCAACAATTAATAAATCACAAATAAGCTAGTCGACATACTTAGGTTTGTCTCAGTGTACAATAATAGAAATCAACTCCTAGGGTTCTTCACTTCCTACTTTTATAGCATATAAACAGGGGTTTTAACATAAACACTTCAATAATTACAAAATCAACCACTAATACATTAATTAGCCCTAACTCAACTCAAAACAAGTGACGATCTATTACTCATACTCTAATTTAATCATTAAACCCAAATCCTATTATAAACCCTAACTATCCTTAACTCAAAGTGTAGAAAAGGTCTCCCCCTTACCATTAAATGCTTTAACTATTAGCTTTTGTGTTTCCTTGATCTTGCATTATTGCGTTGATCCCAAAGTCCTTTTATTATCCTAACCATGCCACATAAAGATCAGACCACAAAAAACCTAATATGCATAGTCCTACCTAACAAGCTATTCACAACACAACAAAAATATTAAGAAGAGACCATTCAATGTCTCCCCTAGACAAATTTTAAATCTAATTACTAAACTAACAACAATGTGAACAACACGTTAAAATCATATTAAAATGAATATTTTCAAACTTTACATAATAGGGAAATTATTTTTGGAAATTGAAACAAACTAAACTTGAAATCTCAAAATTTGACAAGTATCAAAATATCAGTTCTTTTTTGAAGTTTTTAAATAACAAAGTTGATTAAATATAATCGTAAAACAAAGTCAATAGAAATTAGAATTAGAACCATTGTCTCCTTACAAAATAGTGTAATTTCTTATTGAAAACACCTTAGCTTTCCAAAACTAATATAATTATCAAAATAACTAGAAATCAAGTAGCTTTAATCACGTTTCACAAAATTGATGGCTTATGATACTTGACACTATAAATTCCAAATTAAAAGAGAGTGTTCTTTGTTCAAAATAAGTCTAAACTAGTTTCCAAAGCCCAAACAATACACTCCCCTTCAATTTGAAATTAAAGTTCAAGGTTTTAACTCGAATCATCGTACGCTGAATATTTCAGGGTTCCTAATTAATTAGAACCTAGTTTAGTCTAACGACAATCCAAACCAACTAGACAGTTCAATTACTTAGGATCCCAAAACCTTTAACAAAATACTTTCAAATTAATCGTTCGACATAACAGTTAATTCGACATTACCATAAGTCAAGGCAACTAATTAAAGTTATTATCATTATTATTATTATTAAAAAACAACACAGAGCAGTTAAAAAAAGTATTAAGGATTTACCATCAACTTGATTTAGAACAGCAGAGGCAACCAAACAGGTTCGGTTTAGACCCGTTCAAAGCATAATCGGTCCAAACCGGTTGAAACCGATTTGAACCCTCACAAGACAGCGTCAACAGGAACTGATGCAATGAGTTCCACCAGCGACGATTTGGTTTGAAGCTGCCATAGGAGCTAGCATCGCAAGACGGAGGTGGGGACTGTGACGGGCGACAGCGTAAAACAAGAGAGACAACAATCTCGCGATTCGCGAGCGGCGGCGACGGTGATGGTTCGCTGCAACGAGTTTGGTGGCTACGGTGATGAAGCTTGGTTCTATGGCGGCAGCGAGGGTTGGTGGGTCGCGATTCACACCCAAGCCGAGGGAGAGAGAAATCGCGAGGGAGGAGAGGGAAAAGCGCGAACCGGTGGAGGAGAGAGAGAGATACGAGGACGATGATGGTGGTTTGGTTATGGAAGGCGACGACGACCATGGCAAGGCCGAGAGAGGCACGAAGAGGAGCATGGAAAAGAGAGGAGGGGGCGGCGACTTCTCAAAGAAGAAGAAAGAATAGGGTTTATTGCCATTTATTTATTTATATATTTATTTTAATAACAAAACTCAAAGAATTACTAATAATAATATGAGTTAATAGTCACATAGGTCCTCGAAAGATACCTGTGAAATCAGTTAGGTCCTTGAAATATTTGTGGAATCTCTTAAACTCCCCAAAGATCAATTTGGCGTCACGTTAGTCCTCCCCATTAAATTTCGTCAAGAGGGACCTGATGGAATACTACGTGGCACGTTAAATACTTTGTTGGCCCCAATGCCATGCTGGAATGTTAAGAAGGTGTCACGTTTGGCCTAATAAAGCATTTAACGTGCTACGTAAGATTTCGTTAGGTCCCTCAAGAGGGACTAACGTGATGTCAAATTGACCTAACTAATTCCAAGATGATATTTGGGGGGTTTAAGAGATTCCACCAATCTTTTAGGGACCTAACTGATTCCACGGGTATCTTTCGGGGACCTATGTGACTATTAACTATATATTTAACATCAAATGAATACATATATAAAAATCATAAGGTTATTAATTTAGAGATTTTAAAATAATTTAATATTGAGTATGTCAAAACTAAGGTTAATTATATATAGAAAGTATATTTTTCAGATAGGGTCCTTACTTTAAATGAATTTACTATCAAATATAAGAATAAAATATAATTTCGTAAATACTATAAGATATTTTATGAAAATGACTAACACTTTAATAATCAATTCAGGAATTAATGGCTTAATCCCAAAATTCCTCAGAATTTAAAATAAGAAAAATCACGGTGTTACAATCCTATTGAGTGGAAATGCTTTTTTTTTAATCTTTCTAGCAAAAAATAATAATTTGGGATGTCATGAATGGGTATTTTAACACTAGTAAGTTAAAATATATTTTTGATAGGGATATGACGAAAGGGTATTTTTTATTTTCAATATCCGGAAGTCAGAAATCATTTAATGTAGAGGGTATTTTGGTCTTTTTTGCAATAAAATAAGGACAAAAAATCCAATCATGAAACCAAAAATTAAATTTCATTGAAAAAAGACCTGACCTGTCATAGGCCTGGTAATAGAAGAGGAAAATCTGCCAGTTGAAGAAAATGCATTTATCTTCCAAATTAGTTCAACTGATCATGTTGATGGAAGTGATCCAACATTGGCATCATTGAAGAAGGTATTGCAGAAAGGAAAATTCAGAAGGGATGAAGACGAATATCAACCTATTGAAGAAGATGTGTTTGCCCTCCCAAATTCAACTGATGAAGCAGTTGAAAGTAATCCAACATTGGCATCATTGAAGGCATTGAAAGGAAAGCGGAAAAGGGGTGATGGGAAACAAAAGTAGCGATTAATGATGATAGACATTAAGCCAATCTAAGGTCTAGCACTTTTATGGAAGAAGACGAACCAAATTTTCTTTGCAAATGGATTCATTCAACAAATCTAGTATTAAAGAAATGAAGATAAGAAAGAGAGGGCATAGATTAAATTATTAATGGATGTAATCTATAACCCCGGGACATAAATTATTAGTCCGTTCAATAAGGTCATTGTTTCTTTCTTTTGAATGTTAGTAAGATATAATAATATCTCTAGAAGTATTTTATATAAAGAAATAAAAATAGAATGCAGACTTACTGATTTTGGTTCATGATTAGTTATTACTCGTTCATGTTTTTCTGGTGTTTTTTGTTTTTGTTTTTGTTTTCCATATGTAGCTAGATTGTTTTTGAAACTACATCCTTAATTACAATTTCATTTAAACAAAAAGGCATTAGCTAAAAAAAAGCTATACTCATCCAGTTATGTTTATATATATGCTATTCATGTCTAACCTTCAGTGCTTATTAATTTGAGGTATAGTAAAACACATTATTACTACTTGTTTGAAACCAAAATAGCTCATGATGAGATTTTCAGTATGAACTAGAATTCATGGATACAGCTGAGCACTTGTTATACATGATTAGGAATAGCTAGAAGTATATTGGACAGTGAGATATGCTAGCACATTAAATATCTCGCTCATGTGATTTTTTTTTTCAAAATATGAATGTCATCACACAATAGGAATCAATATCTACAGAAGCAAATAATAACTTCTGTTCTGAATATGCTTAATGCATACATTATATACCTTTGAACTACGCTAGTGTGTAAAAACAAAAGGAAAAGTTGAACCACTCTTTTGAATCTCATTCCAGTAGTTTGGTGTTGTTTAAGCTTTAAAATAGTAGTTGTTTTGTCTTAGTCCTTCAACTTTATACCCGCCGGTTATTAACACCTTTATGTTAGTCATTCGCTTCATTTCTGCACCATGTAGCATGATTTTAAGAATGACAAATTTTGGTTATTGATCTTTTTATGGCAATGTTACACTATTGTACTTTATAGTGACATATCTAATTTCAATATTGAATTTTTTTTATAGTACTACATACATAATGTTCATATGTAATAAGCCTTCGTATTTTCCTTTCCTTAAATAAGTAAACCTAACTATTAGGCTGACAATTCTTGAAAAATACATCTATTATTGGATTTTGTTATTTGTTTATAACAACTAAAAAACAATCTACAAAAAGAAAAGATTACCTCGTTATATCATCAAAGTTTTGGTCTCATTTTAGTCATTTTAATTCAACTATCTTATCTAGAATTAATTACCAGTATAACACAAACCCAGCCAGCCTCATTTTCAAAAAATATAAGCTTTACCTTTATTTCATTTGAAATTGTGGAGTGTTATCTCTTGTGGTGAGTTAATGCATTTACATAATTCTGAACTAGCAAAGTCTACAAGGTACCCTGTTTTCAGGATGTTCATTATAAGGAGCAAAGATAACGTAGGAGTAGCCAGCTGGTATACTCATTTTGAATTTTAAAAAAATAAAACTATTATTAAAATTAATCCTTTTTTTTACAATATTAGCATTTTGTCACATAAGTCGATAAAAATGTACATAAACTTAAAGATCAAACAAGAATAAAGGAAATCCAAAGTAAAGTATCTCACACTTAGTTTCTCGCTCAACCCAAGCTTTTATTCATATTTCTCTCTCTCTCTCACTTATTTTTTTGGTTAGGCCACTCTCTATTGTGCTTGTTTTCACCATTGAAAAAAAAATCATATTTTTGACCAAACCCATTTCCCTCAAAGCCAACCTTTGTCTCATTCATCATTTGTATGACACAGCCCACATAGCCTCATTTTCATAAAATATGAGCTTTACCTTTGTTTCATTTGAAATTGTGGGGTACTATATCTCTTCTGGTGAGTTAATGCATTCACATAGCTCTGAATTAGCAAAGTCTACAAGGTATCGCGTTTTCAGGAAGTTCATTATAAGGAGCCAAAAGATAACGTAGGAGTAGCCAGCTAAGGTATACTCATTTTGAATTTAAAATATAAAACTATTATTAAAAATACTAAAATTATCAATATATATTTTTACAACATTAAATTGTTCTCTCATAAGTTGATAAAAATGTAAAGAAACTGAAAGATAAAACGAGAATAATTAAATTTTTTGTTTCTCTGAACATTATATTCATGAATCTGTTGTTTCCCTGAACGTAGAACTCACAGAACTAAATTTTTTGTTTTTCTTTTTATCTATCTTTATATTTTATGCATAAAATTTTCATCCCTTGTTTAACCGTATGCATATTTTTAGGCTTTATAATTCTGTGATTTAGTTTTTTCGAGATTCTAGGGTATGATATTTCATTTGCTTCCAAAAGTTTGTGATTTTATGCTTTTTTTTTTTATGAATAACATGTTTTTCATTTAAGAGCTATAATTATACTATCTTATTTACAAGTACTAGTATAATTAACAGAGACCCACCTAGCCTCATTTTTTAAAAAAATTGACCTTTATCTTTGTTTCATTTGGAATTGTGGGTTGCTATTTCTTGTGGTGAGTTAATGCATTCACATAGTTCTGAACTAGTAAAGTCTACAACCTAAGCTAAGGTACCTTGTTTTCAGGAGGTTCATTATAAGTAATCAAATAAAATGTAGAAGTAGCCAGCTATGGTATACTTATTTTGAATTTAAAAAATAAAATTATTATTAAAATTGATCTATTTTTTTTACAATATTAGTTTTTCTCTCATAAGTCAATAAAAATGTGCAAAAACCTGGGTTGCATGAGTACGGGTACGGGTACGGGGTACGGCAATTTCTAAAAAACTAGGGTACGGGTACGTTTATATATATATATATAATAATTTATTTTATTAATATAATTATATTTAAATTTTAAAAAAATTGAAAAAATAAAATCAGTAAGGTAAAAATTAAGTTAAAATTAATAATAAACACTTAAAGATTTTCCAAATAGAGTTAGCTTACAAGTTACTAACAACATTACCATATTTAAAGAACAAGCTTACTCAATCAGTCAATTAAAGATGCATCAAATTAGTATTATTATGAAAAACTAAACTGAAAAAATAATTATATGATACTATGAAAAAAAGAACAAGCTTACGAAATCAGTATGATACTATGAAAAAAACTGAAAAATTACAAGATGCAGCAAATGAAATCCTAATTTTTCAAGATGCAGAAAATCTCATTAGAAAAATAAGTAACAGAGTAGAAGTATTTTATATCTGTACCATGAGAGTATGACGGGTTCGAGGAGCACAGCAACGACAGCGAGCGAGCAGCACGGCGAGCGAACGGCAGCTGACAGTAGAGATAGAGAGAGGAGGCAAAGAGGGTTTGCATCAAAACTCAAACTTAGGATAAGATTAAGATGTCTAAGGCTGGGAATAAAAAAAAATTCAATTTTAGTGGTGTTGTGCCGTACCCAATTGGTGGGTGCCGTACCCAATTGGTGGGTACCGTACCCACCGCGTACCCCGGCGTACCCAAATATGTACCCAAGTTTTTTTTTAATTTTTTTTGTTCTGGTACGTACCGGGTACGTACCCAGGCGTACCCAAGGCGTACCCGTACCCAAAATGTACCCGGTACGTGTACGGCTCCTAAAATGGTGTACCCATGCTTCACAGGCAAAAACAAAAAGATAAAACAAGAATAAAGGGAACCCAAAATGAAGTATCTCATACTTAGTTTCTCACTCAACTGAGGCTTTTCTTTATCTCTCTCTCTCACTTATTTTTTGGTTAAATCTTCCTCTCTCTCTTGTACCTGTTTTCACCAATAAAAAAATCATATTTTTGACCAAAACCATTTCTCTCAAAGCCAACTTTGTCTGTAACACCCCTAATTTTCGTTTCCCAAATAACCAAGAAATTAATTATAACAATTATTTTATAATTGAATTTTGAAGGTTTTAGTTTTTGTACATTATGTGTTTTATTATAAAAATATGAGATATATTTTTATATGGTTATTTTGTACAAAAATGTGAATATTGTAATTTAGTCCTTGGGTTGGGACCTAATTGCAAAATTAAAAAGGTTGTTGAAGAAAGAGTAATTAAATTATTAATTTTTGAATTTTATCAGTATGTAACCGGTTAGAAGGGCTGTGTAACCGGTTACACGATGAACTCAGAAAACTGGGTTAGTGCGTTTGATGAGTAATCACGCGTTTTAACCCAGAATTCGCCACGAATCCCACTAATTGCATGTTGGAGGACGCGTGTCTTCCTGCATGTCAACGAATTCCTCTATAAATTGAAGGAATTCTGAAGGATTGGAGGTTGATGCACTTGATTTCTGGTGGAGAGGCTGAAATTAGGGTTCCAGATTCGTGTTGAACAATTCGTCTTCTTCGTTGAGGGTTAGAGAGGGAAACACACCTTTCTGGAAAGCTTAAATCGAGAGCTTTCCAGTGATATACACCTTGTGAGCTGAGGGTTCTTGTGTAAGGAGGAATCAACCTTAGAAATTGGAGCTGGGAAACTGAACTCTGTCTTCTCTTGGTTCTGGAAGCTGAGTTCGAGCTTTGATTCTGGTAAGCACAGATAATGTTTAAGCTTCAAATCACTTTTATTTTCTAGTGCATGTTACCCAGATCAAGTTCTAATTGTTTTCCCCAATTTCTTTGGCCAATTGCTATGTCAAATTTTCTGGTCTTTGAACCCTGTTGATGGAAATCGTGGCTGAGAGCAGAACCTAGGATTTGTGGGGAATATATGTTGGAGCCTTTCTCTCTGCAATGTTTTGGATCAAGCACGAACCTAAGTTAAGGGGGAAGCTTACTATTTGCTAGAATGAGAATAAATTGTGGTAGAATATAGGATGAGTCACCAAGAGACTCAAAAGGGCATAAGTGAAATGGTTAAATGGCTTGGAGGCCAACTTGAGCTCAATTGTTGTTTTGAGCAATGTTATATGGATGCATGCAAGCTATGTTGATGTTGATTTCATGACTTAATTGAATATTATGTGAATTGATGCATTAAGTTGTGAAATGTGTGCAATTATGTGCAATTGGTGTATCCAAGTTGAATGCATGCAATATGAATGTGTTTCTGGGTGTAAACATGTTTATTTTAAGGCATATGAACTTTGTTCATAATGAAATTTGGTTAGATTTGAGAAAGGAAGAAATTGAGTTGTTAAAACTCTTGTTTTAATGGTCTGACTGCATAATCTAACCGGTTACACGATTTTCGTAACCGGTTAGACACTGCAGATTTTCAAAGAAAATTGGTTTATTAATCAGTTCTGAAATCTCAATGGCCTTTTCTCAAATTTAAGCTTTAATTTCATTATACATGATCTGAACTTGAGTTGTCAAAGTTCTGATTTGAAAGATCAAATTTAATGCCTTAAGTTAATGAAATAATTTCAAGAGGAAATTATGTTCATTGGAAAAGGAAATGTGATTTGGACTTTTGAATGTTGAAACAATGGATTTTGAGGTATAAACATTGTTAAACTGGTTTATGGATTGGGTAGGGAATTTAAGAAAAAGGGTTTTCTGAATTACAATGGTAAACAGTTCAGGTTTGAAAATCTAACCGGTTAGCCTGGAACTGTAACCGGTTAGTACCTGAATCTGAAAATAAAAAAGTTAAGTTTTTGAATACCATTGACTTTGTTTTACCCAATCTAAGTTTAATGACATGTTTTGGGATATTTCAAAGGAGAATTTTGTGTCAAAGACTATACCTCAAATAAATCATTCAAAAGAGAAATTGAAATATTTCTAAATCACAGTAATTAATGGAAAGACCAACCTTAGTAAATTATGCATGCAATACATGCATAGAGAAAGGTAATGAAATAGGTTGATAAGGATAGTTTGTGATGTTCGGGTACTTGACCCTGTACTCTAGGAGTACTAAACTAATGCAACCAACTTGATGACACATTCTGGGAATGTGGCCATTGTCTGGGACATGGTTTCTTGGACACGTTCTGGGAACGTGATGCACACTCTGGGAGTGGTGCTTGATTTTATTCCAAGTATGGTTTGCGATATGTTCAGGGAACGTATGTGAGTGTTCTGGGAACACATTTGTTTAATAATGGAATTAAACATAAAAACCAACCTTGATGATTGTGCATTCATATAGAATGGAAGTTTGGTTGGTAGGAACATTTATCATATTCTGGGAATATGAGGAGGGTACTCCAGGAGTACCAAATTATAACCTACTTGATGACACATTATAGATATGTGGCCAGTGTCTGGGACCTGGTTTTATACGTTCTGGGAACGTATGTTGGTGTTCTGGGAACACTTTGATAAGCAACCTACTGGATGACACATTATAGATATGTGGCCAGTGTCCGGGACCTGGTTTTTGTACGTTCTGGGAACGTATGCGTTCTGGGAACGTGATGCACACTCTGGGAGTGATGCTTATTTATCCAAGTATGGTTTGCTACACGTTCTGGGAACGTGATGCACACTCTGGGAGTGAATGCTTATCATCCAAGTATGGTTGGCATTACGTTCTGGGAACGAATGTCAGTGTTCCGGGAACACAATGGTGTATCGGATGGACGTCCAAGATGGACTTTTAGAGGCCTCAGTTGTGGAAGGAAATCATGCATCATGCCACCTGCATTGAAAGAATTGTTATGATTAACCGGGTGTGCTCATATGGTTATGCATCATGATTTGCTACATGTTAACTTGTGGATGTTAGTTTTATTCTCATTTGATTATGCGAATATGTATAGCTAACCCCCATGCCCTTATTAGGTGTTGATCGTGCATCTAGCTTGCACAAGAATCAATAAGGGGAGATGTCCCTTAGGTGCTTGCAGAGTGTAGAATATGTGGGTTGGGAACCCGTTGTGCAGATATCGAGGATCCGACCATAAGGATGTTTGGACAAGGGACCAGTGACCAGCTCTATGACATTTCTATTTTTTTTAACAGAATTTATATGATACACATTTTGGAAAAAAAAAGTATCATAAAAGTAATTCAGTTTCATCATAATACTTATTTGATAATAGTGGACTTGTTACACTTGATATATTTTGGGAGGGTAATATGGTGATTTTACTATGTTTCCGCAAAACTCTGATTTTACTAGTCACCTTCATTATTAATCAAGTGTTTGTGAAAATAAATTTTCCAGGGAAGAGATAATTTCTTATTTTCAGATCTTTCTCCAACGAAAACAAGTCCAAGTATTCTTAAACTTATTACTTTTCTTATAAAGTAAGATGACATAAAATGAGTGTTACATTTTTATGGTATCAGAGCAATGGTCCTGACTCTTGGTCCTTGGGTGTGTGGTCCAATACGTTGGTCATCGATATCTGCAATGTTTCCTGGGAAGTTTGCTTTCATATACTTCCAAACTAGAGCTAAGGTTATGGGTAATGGCTCTAGATGAGTATCTCATTCTGCTATTAAGAAGTGTTCTAGGAAGTCTAAGTAGAAGTATGATAGTCGTATGCTTCTCTTTAGACATGTTGTAAACCCAAAACCATAGTGTTGGTTTATTCCGTTCTCATAGGAACCAGTGATAAGGAAATCTTAAGGAGTTGTAGTTGAGTCCTCGACTCTAAGGAGGAGTGTTTACCCTCACTCGTGTTAAAGTTAATCAACTTTTTAGACCGAGTGTAGGCCAGTGATCTTCTTAAAGATCAACCTTGCTGAGTTTGTTCAACTCTAAAGCTATCCTTTCTTTTGTTCCTTTCGGATAAGGGTAGCGATCGAAGTTGCTCAATGCCTTACCCAATCTGTTATCTCAAGTGGAGACTCCTACAAATCTTCTTGTAGTCATTTCCAAGGTACGTCTGGATCGTTCTATTAAGGTATTAGACTTTGTCTATCTACCTGTGTCATGATTACATTTGATCTTAAGCACGGTTTGGGAGCCGAGGGATCAAGTGATCATGATTAATGACGATAGAACAACCCTGTATTGGGATTTCCAAGCTTCGAATCTGGAATCCAATGGATCCATGTGTCTGCTTCTGGGCAGCAGTGAAGAAAATAGGGGGTTAAAGAAATCTGGATTTCAAGAAATGATGTTAGGTTCACCCTGAGCAAAGAGATGGAGTTTGGAATCAAGTTAATTCTTGAAGCTGATTCTCTCTCTACTACCCTTACGATATGGTATTATCGGGAATGATCAAATGGGAGAAACACGTAGAGAAGTTGCTAAAAGAATTGGTTGAACCAGGTTAAAGGAGTCTAAGTGTTTTCTAAGATTGATTGGCGGTTGAATTAACCCCAAATCAGGATTTGGGGCAGGGATACACTTAAGACTGTATTTTGACCTCGATACGGACATTATGAGCAGAAAATAATGCCGTTCGGATTGACTACTGCACCTGTTCTTTAGGGATTATAAGAACGGGACCTTTAGATTATATTTGGATTCGTTTGTGGTTATCTTGAGAATCCGGAGGAGCATGAGGAACATCTCGGGAGTGTGTCGAGAATCCTGCAAGAGGAGTAGTAGTGTGTTAAGCTCGCCAAAGATGAGTTTTGGTTGAGCGAAGTTACGTTCGCAGGGCATGTGATCTTTAAAGAAGAATTGTGATGGATCCAGCAAAGGTAAGTTTATTGTTGAAATAGGAACAGCCTAAGACTGTGATTGAGGTGAGAAATTTTCTTAGGGCTGGCTGGATACTATCACCGGAGCACTTAAGGGCTTTCTAAGATCGCATGGCCTTTGATCAAGTTGATTTGGAAAGATCAACTGATGGTATTGAATGAGAGGATGTTGTTTAATTATGGTGGGGTGGTGATGGATTCTACCCCAACATAATATGATTAGTCCAAAAGGAATTATGGAAAATGTGAGTAGATTATGATTTAAATCATTTCAGTGATGGATTCGGTTGGAATCAAGGTATTAGATTATGAATAAATCCTATTTTGAGTTGGATTGGATGATGTAAAGAAAATGGTTTTGAAATTCTTTGGTTTCTAAAACTATACTTCATAACCGGTTAGAATTTCTTGTAACCGGTTAGAAGCTGAAAGTTTAAAATAAAAATTGAAGTCCTTTGTGAAGGAACTTTTGGTATCAATAAACATTTTCCTCCAATCCAAACTCAAAGTTAACCACCTAAGTAAAATTTAAGAAAGGATTTAGTGTGGTAAAATAACTTAATACCTTGATTCATCATTGAAATTGATTTGAAGGGATTGAATCATAATACTTATGGATTAATCAAGAATTGAAATTAAGGAGTACTCCAATCGGAGAAGGTAGAAAATTGAGCTGGATAATGCAAAGGAGTCATTAGATACTAAGATAAGAAGGTTGTGATTCATGAACAAGTTTGGAGTTCGAAAGTATGAATGACAATAAGAAGAGGGAGAGTTGAATGTAAGATAAAGGCGATGGATGGAGTTTCTAAAAGATTATGACTTTGAGCTCCATTATCATCCTGGCATAGCAAACGTAGTTGCAGACGATCTGAATTGCTAGCCCAATGATGGTTAAGGAGGTTATCCTGATCGAGGAATTCAGAGACCTAAGTCTGGTAACCCGAGAGGAACCCTCTAAGTATTAGATTGGGAATGTTGCCAATCATCAACAAATTCTTGAATCGGATCCGTGAATTACAACCAGAGGATGAGGAGCTGGAAGGGATGAATGAGATTTAATCCTTAGAATTAAAGTCGGTGATTATGGACATTAGACAATATAGTATGGAGGCAAGGAATTTAGGAAGTGTTGTCTAAGACAACCTAGACGAGAAATCCGAAGGGATGAACTTCAAGAATAGATTATGTTCGAACTTAAGTTAGCTATCAACTATCAAGGAATAAGGAATTTCTCGATGTTGGTAAGCATGTGTGAGAACTACGGGAAGTACATGAATTTCATGCATGAAGTATCAGAATTCAGAATAAGGGAAAGATTGATGAAATGAAGGCCCAACGGGGGAAAGAGGAAAGGTAAGTGGGAGAATATCTACCACGAAAATATAAAGGGTAAGGAATCCTCGATTGGAGAAAAATGGCTAAGGAGGAAATAGGAAAGGGAACATTTGTCCATCTCGAGGTGAAAACTGTGAGGCGTATCACTTTGAGTTTAGTTGTGATGTACCTAAGGGAATAGTCAATTACGATTGTAGGAAGCTGGTGTATTACTCACCGAATTGTCTTGAAGGAAAAGGTGAAAAAAAAAGAATGGACGAATCCAGCACGAGAAGAATTCACCGGCCGAGATGAGAGTTGAGTGTCATCCTGGCGTAGGCAACCCAAGCCTATCTCTTCCTTTGATCTGAGTTAACGTAATCAAATGTTTTCGACTACGTTAATCTAATCGTTTGAAAGTATCAATATTCTGTTGGAAGTTCAACTTCAATCTTTCTGTGATCAAAACCTTTATCACAGTTGGATGTGATAAATCGCTGTGGACGCTACAGAAATAGAAAGATCAGTTATGACTAGAGAGATTAACAACCACCGGGATAGGACAAATCTTTGTCTCCCCAACGGAAATGTCTCTAGAACTTGACTATCTAACTAAGTCTGATAGTGATAATTACCCTATCTTTAAGTTCATCTAACTTAAAGACCTATCATATGGTCTTTCTTGCGAAAGATTATATCTGAAAGGGATGACTTTGTTATTAATGGATTGAATATTAGGACTGATCACCCTAATGTCTCAAACTATTAAGAAATGAAGTCATACAAATGTTTCTTTGATCATGCTCGAGAGATCAGAGTGCGCAGCCCAAAAAGTTTATTGGAAAATGTTTTAATTGAAAAATATTTATGTGAAGTATAAAGAGTATTTCTTTTAAAAGAAATTCTTTCACACAAGAGTTTTATATGAAAATTCCTTGTGGATTAGTTTGGAAAGTTTTTCCTGAAGGGTTTTATTTGAAATGTTTCAAAATACAAGGAATATATCGAAACTCTTTTAAGTGGGGGAGGACCCTAAAAGAACAAATTTTTGGGAGCTAGATGAAGATTTCTAGTATAAAAATACTTTGGAAAAGTGGAAAATTTCAAAAGATGAATTTCGGGGACGAAATTCCTTTTAAGTGGGGGAGTAGTGTAACACCCCTAATTTTCGTTTCCCAAATAACCAAGAAATTAATTATAACAATTATTTTATAATTGAATTTTGAAGGTTTTAGTTTTTGTACATTATGTGTTTTATTATAAAAATATGAGATATATTTTTATATGGTTATTTTGTACAAAAATGTGAATATTGTAATTTAGTCCTTGGGTTGGGACCTAATTGCAAAATTAAAAAGGTTGTTGAAGAAAGAGTAATTAAATTATTAATTTTTGAATTTTATCAGTATGTAACCGGTTAGAAGGGCTGTGTAACCGGTTACACGATGAACTCAGAAAACTGGGTTAGTGCGTTTGATGAGTAATCACGCGTTTTAACCCAGAATTCGCCACGAATCCCACTAATTGCATGTTGGAGGACGCGTGTCTTCCTGCATGTCAACGAATTCCTCTATAAATTGAAGGAATTCTGAAGGATTGGAGGTTGATGCACTTGATTTCTGGTGGAGAGGCTGAAATTAGGGTTCCAGATTCGTGTTGAACAATTCGTCTTCTTCGTTGAGGGTTAGAGAGGGAAACACACCTTTCTGGAAAGCTTAAATCGAGAGCTTTCCAGTGATATACACCTTGTGAGCTGAGGGTTCTTGTGTAAGGAGGAATCAACCTTAGAAATTGGAGCTGGGAAACTGAACTCTGTCTTCTCTTGGTTCTAGAAGCTGAGTTCGAGCTTTGATTCTGGTAAGCACAGATAATGTTTAAGCTTCAAATCACTTTTATTTTCTAGTGCATGTTACCCAGATCAAGTTCTAATTGTTTTCCCCAATTTCTTTGGCCAATTGCTATGTCAAATTTTCTGGTCTTTGAACCCTGTTGATGGAAATCGTGGCTGAGAGCAGAACCTAGGATTTGTGGGGAATCTATGTTGGAGCCTTTCTCTCTGCAATGTTTTGGATCAAGCACGAACCTAAGGTAAGGGGGAAGCTTACTATTTGCTAGAATGAGAATAAATTGTGGTAGAATATAGGATGAGTCACCAAGAGACTCAAAAGGGCATAAGTGAAATGGTTAAATGGCTTGGAGGCCAACTTGAGCTCAATTGTTGTTTTGAGCAATGTTATCTGGATGCATGCAAGCTATGTTGATGTTGATTTCATGACTTAATTGAATATTATGTGAATTGATGCATTAAGTTGTGAAATGTGTGCAATTATGTGCAATTGGTGTATCCAAGTTGAATGCATGCAATATGAATGTGTTTCTGGGTGTAAACATGTTTATTTTAATGCATATGAACTTTGTGCATAATGAAATTTGGTTAGATTTGAGAAAGGAAGAAATTGAGTTGTTAAAACTCTTGTTTTAATGGTCTGACTGCATAATCTAACCGGTTACACGATTTTCGTAACCGGTTAGACACTGCAGATTTTCAAAGAAAATTGGTTTATTAATCAGTTCTGAAATCTCAATGGCCTTTGCTCAAATTTAAGCTTTAATTTCATTATACATGATCTGAACTTGAGTTGTCAAAGTTCTGATTTGAAAGATCAAATTTAATGCCTTAAGTTAATGAAATAATTTCAAGAGGAAATTATGTTCATTGGAAAAGGAAATGTGATTTGGACTTTTGAATGTTGAAACAATGGATTTTGAGGTATAAACATTGTTAAACTGGTTTATGGATTGGGTAGGGAATTTAAGAAAAAGGGTTTTCTGAATTACAATGGTAAACAGTTCAGGTTTGCAAATCTAACCGGTTAGCCTGGAACTGTAACCGGTTAGTACCTGAATCTGAAAATAAAAAAGTTAAGTTTTTGAATACCATTGACTTTGTTTTACCCAATCTAAGTTTAATGACATGTTTTGGGATATTTCAAAGGAGAATTTTGTGTCAAAGACTATACCTCAAATAAATCATTCAAAAGAGAAATTGAAATATTTCTAAATCACAGTAATTAATGGAAAGACCAACCTTAGTATATTATGCATGCAATACATGCATAGAGAAAGGTAATGAAATAGGTTGGCAAGGATAGTTTGTGATGTTCGGGTACTTGACCCTGTACTCTAGGAGTACTAAACTAATGCAACCAACTTGATGACACATTCTGGGAATGTGGCCATTGTCTGGGACATGGTTTCTTGGACACGTTCTGGGAACGTGATGCACACTCTGGGAGTGGTGCTTGATTTTATTCCAAGTATGGTTTGCGATACGTTCGGGGAACGTATGTGAGTGTTCTGGGAACACATTGGTTTAATAATGGAATTAAACATAAAAACCAACCTTGATGATTGTGCATTCATATAGAATGGAAGTTTGGTTGGTAGGAACATTTATCATATTCTGGGAATATGAGGAGGGTACTCCGGGAGTACCAAATTATAACCTACTTGATGACACATTATAGATATGTGGCCAGTGTCTGGGACCTGGTTTTATACGTTCTGGGAACGTATGTTGGTGTTCTGGGAACACTTTGATAAGCAACCTACTGGATGACACATTATAGATATGTGGCCAATGTCCGGGACCTGGTTTTTGTACGTTCTGGGAACGTATGCATTCTGGGAACGTGATGCACACTCTGGGAGTGATGCTTATTTATCCAAGTATGGTTTGCTACACGTTCTGGGAACGTGATGCACACTCTGGGAGTGAATGCTTATCATCCAAGTATGGTTGGGCATTACGTTCTGGGAACGAATGTCAGTGTTCCGGGAACACAATGTAGTATCGGATGGACGTCCAAGATGGACTTTTAGAGGCCTCAGTTGTGGAAGGAAATCATGCATCATGCCACCTGCATTGAAAGAATTGTTATGATTAACCGGGTGTGCTCATATGGTTATGCATCATGATTTGCTACATGTTAACTTGTGGATGTTAGTTTTATTCTCATTTGATTATGCGAATATGTATAGCTAACCCCCATGCCCTTATTAGGTGTTGATCGTGCATCTAGCTTGCACAAGAATCAATAAGGGGAGATGTCCCTTAGGTGCTTGCAGAGTGTAGAATATGTGGGTTGGGAACCCGTTGTGCAGATATCGAGGATCCGACCATAAGGATGTTTGGACAAGGGACCAGTGACCAGCTCTATGACATTTCTATTTTTTTTAACAGAATTTATATGATACACATTTTGGAAAAAAAAAGTATCATAAAAGTAATTCAGTTTCATCATAATACTTATTTGATAATAGTGGACTTGTTACACTTGATATATTTTGGGAGGGTAATATGGTGATTTTACTATGTTTCCGCAAAACTCTGATTTTACTAGTCACCTTCATTATTAATCAAGTGTTTGTGAAAATAAATTTTCCAGGGAAGAGATAATTTCTTATTTTCAGATCTTTCTCCAACGAAAACAAGTCCAAGTATTCTTAAACTTATTACTTTTCTTATAAAGTAAGATGACATAAAATGAGTGTTACATTGTCTCCTTAACCATCTATATGACACAACCCCACACAACCTCATTTTCAGAAAATCTGAGCTTTACCTTTGTTTCATTTAAAATTGTGGGGTACTATCTCTTGTGGTGAGTTAATGCATTCACATAACTCTGAACTAGCAAAGTCTACAAGGTATCGTGTTTTCAAAATGTTCATTATATGGATCCAAAAGATAACGTAGGAGTAGCCAGCTAAGATATACTCATTTTGAATTTAAAATAAAAATAAAACTATTATTAAAATTATCAATATCTTTTTACAATATTAGCTTTTTCTCTCATAAGTCGATAAAAATGTAACGAAACTGAAAGATAAAACAAGAATAATTAAAAGGAACACAAAGTGAAATATCTCACACTTAATTTCTCACTCAACTCATGCTTTTCTTCATCTACTCTCTTTCTCTCACTTATTTCTTGGTTAAGTTTCTCTCTATTGTACTTGTTTTCACCATTAAAAATAAAATCATATTTTTGACCAAACCCATTTCCCCAAAGCCAACCCCTGCCTCATTCACCATCTGTATGACATAGCCCCACCCAGCCTCGATTTCAAAAAATCTGACCTTCACCTTTGTTTCATTTGAAATTGTGGGGTACTACCTCTTCTGGTGAGTTAATGCATTCACATAGTTCTGAACTAGCAAAGTCTACAAGGTACCATATTTTTAGGAGGCTAGGTTCAATATAAGGAGCTAAAGATAACGTGGGAGTAGCCAATTGACATATACTCATTTTGCATTTAAGAAATAATAATATTATTAAAATAAAACTTTTTTTTAACAATTTTTGTTTTTCTCACATAAGTCCATAAAAATGCATAGAAACAAAAAGCAAAAACAAGAATAAAGGGAACCCAAAGTGAAGTATCTCACACTCAGTTTCTCACTCAGCTTAGGCTTCTTCTTCTTCTTCTTCTTCTTCTTCTTCTTCTCTCTCTCTCTCTCTCTCTCTCTCTCTCTCTTATTCTTTGTGTTACTTATTTTGGGTAAGTCTATCTCTCTTGTACTTGTTTTCATCATTGAAAAAAATATATTTTTGGCCAAACCCATTTCCTCCAAAGCCAACCTCTGTCTCATTCGTCACCTTTAGAGTTCCATGATCCTTTTCTTCATCCTCTGAATCATCTTCTTCAAGGTTTAAATTCATGAATCTGTTCTTTCCCCGAATTTCTCACAAAACTACATTATTTGTTTTTCCTTCTATCTATCTTTATATTTTATACATAAATTTTTCATCTTTTGTGTAACCACATGCAGATTTTTAGGCTTTATAATTATGTGATTTATAGTTTTTTCCGTATTCTAGGGTACGATATCTCATTTGCTTCTACAAGTTCGTGATTTTATGCGTTTTTTTGTTTGAATCACATGTGTTTCATTTCAAAGTTATAATCAATTTTTGTGATTTTAATTTTCAAGAAAATGTTGTCTCAGGAAGAAAACCCTCATCCGATTTCGCGAATTCAACCACCAACACCAATGGATTCTGATAAAACAAATGCAGAAGCTGAAAATAAACTGTTATATATCCACGAGGTATGAATGCTATACTAGTGTTTAGAACAAATTAAATATTCCTAGCTAAGTTTATTTTTCCAAAATAAAGAATATTTTAATATATATATATATATACATATATATCTTGAACACATGTACGCTACTTATAATCTTTGTAACACTTTAGCTTGTGATTATTCTTTGTTCAACTCTTTTTCATTGGCATTCCCTTTGTGAATTTTATTAAACCCTGAACTATTAATTGTATCTAGATAAACTTTGGGTACAATTGTTAATTTGTATGCCAAAATAATAAGTTGAAACATAGGATAAACAGAGAAAATTATCAAGTATTACAAGAAACATAATTTTTTTGCAGACAATTTGCATTTTCTGGTCATCAAAAAAACAAGTTTAATAGTTGTCCATTGCCATCAAAGAAGTCATTGCCAGTGTGTGTAAAGGATGGTGGGAGTATCCATGATGTGTTACCATCATTTGATGGTGAACCACTCCATGATTCTTCAAACATTATCCATTTGCCATATGATCATAGCAAACATGTAAATGAAGGTGGTCATATTGATGGAAGTGATCCAACATTGGCATCATTGAAGGCAATGTTAAAAGGAGAACTCAAGAGGGGTGAAGGCGAATATCAACTGACTGCAGAATATGCATTGACATTGGCGTCATTCAAGACCATGATAAATGGAAAATTCATAAGGGGGGAAGAAGAAAATCAACTACATACAGAATATTCATTAACATTGTCATCGCTGAAGGCATTGCTAAGAGGCAAAGTCAAAAGGGGTGAAGAGGGAAATCAACCAGCTGGAGACTACGGAATAACATTGGCTTCCTTGAAGGCTATGCTGAAAGGAAATATTAAAAGGGGTGAAGAGGAGAATCAACAACATGAAGAATATGCATTAACCTTCCCAAAAAGTTCAACCGATCATGTTGATCAATGTGATGCAACTTTGGCATCATTGCAAGCAATGTGAAAGGAAAACTCCAAATAAGGAGTGAAGAGGAAAATCAGCCACTTGAAGAAGATGCATTAATCTTCCAAATTAACTCAACTGATCATGTTTATGGAAGTGATCCAACATTGGCATCACTGAAGAAGGCATTGCAGAAAAGAAAATTCGAAAGGGATGAAGAGGAATATCAATCTGCTGAAGAAGATGTATTTGCCCTCCCAAATTCAACTGATGAAGATGTAGATAGTAATCCAACATTGGCATCATTGAAGGCATTGAAAGGAAAGTGCAAAAGGGGCAAAGGGAAACAGAAAAAAAAAGATTGATGACTGACATTTTAGCGAATCCAAGGTCTTTCATCACTTTAATTGAAGAAGATGAACCAGTTTTTCTATGCAAATGGCTTCATTCAACAAAGTTGATATTGAAGAAATGAAGATAAGAAAGATGACATAAATTAATGTATTAATGGATGTAATGTATAATCCTGGGACAAAAATTAATTCAATCAATAAGATGATTGTTTCTTTAATTTTAATGTTAGAAAGAAATAATATTATATGCACAACTATTTTAAATGAAGAAATAAAAATAAAGGCAAATTTATAGATTCTGGTTCAAGATAAGTTATTACCATACTTTATAATTTTTCTCTGGTATTTTATGTTTTTGTATTTCTTATTTGGCTAGATTGTTTTAGAATCTACATTCCTTAATTAAAATTTCAGTTTATAAAAAAAGGCATTAGTTGGAACAAAAAATCATATTCATCAGGTTCAATTTATATATGCTCTTTATGCCCAACCTTCCGTGCTTACTGTGAGCCTGAGGTGTAGTAAAAGTCCATATTACTACTTGTTTAAAACCAAAAACAACTCATGATGTTTTTAGTATGAACTAGAATTCATGGTTACACTTGACCATTTGTTGAACACCAATAGGAATAGCAAGAAGTATATTGAACAGTAAGATATGGGAGCTCATCATTAAATATCTCGCTCAGGTGATTTTTTTTTTTTAAGATATGAATGTTGGCACACATTAGGTATCAATATCTAAATATTCTTAATGCATACATTATATACATTTTGAAGTACACTAGGGTTTAAAATCAGTAGGAAAGCTTGAATCATTCTTTTGAATCTCGTTCCAGTAGTCTGATGTTGTTTAAACTTCAATGTAGTAGTTGCTTTATCTCAGTTATATCCGGTTATTAACACATTTGTCTTAGTCGCCCTTCGTTTCATTTCGATACCATATATATAGCATGATTTTAACAATAACAAATTTTGGTTATTGATCTTTTTATAGAAAAGTATCTAAATTAAATATTGTATTTTTCATTTTATTGCATAATTTTCAAGTGTAATAAGCCTTTCGCATTATGCTTTCCTTAAATTAGTAAACCTAAGGCTCTTCTAATTTATTAGTTGATGGTACTTTCTCCTTCACAAAATCTTTGTGGTTGAGACTTCTTGCAAAATACATCTCCATTGGAATTTGTTATTTGTTTATATATAAAAAAATTAAAATTAAAATCTACACGAAGAAATAATTAACTTCTTATATCATCGAAGTTTTGGTCTCATTTTGGTAATTTTAATTCTACTATCTTATTTACAAGTATTAGAATAACACAGTCCAACCTAGCCTCATTTTCAAAAACTTTGAGCATTATCTTTGTTTCATTTAAAATTGTGAGGTGCTATTTCTTGTGGTGAGTTAATACATTCACATAGTTCTGAACTAGTAAGATACCCTATTTTAAGGAGGTTCATTATAACTAGTCAGAGATAACTTAGGAGTAGCCAACTATGGTATACTCATTTTGAATTTAAAAAATAAAATTTAATCTTTTTTTTTACAATATTAGTTTTTTCTCTCATAAGTTGATAAAAAAGTACAAAAACAGAAAGATAAAACAAAAATAAAGGGAACCCAAAGTGAAGTATTATCTCACACTTAGTTTCTCACTCAACTTACACTTTTCTTCATCTCTCTCTCACTTATTTTTTGGTTAAATCTCTCTCTCTCTCTATTGTACTTGTTTTTACAATTGAAAAAAAAATATTTTTGACAAAACCCATTTCCCTCAAAGCCAACCTCTGTCTCATTCACCATCTATATGACACAACACACATACAACCTCATTTTCAGAAAATATGAGTGTTACCTTTGTTTCATTTGAAATTGTATAGGTCTTGTGGGCAAACTTGGCCTATGTTCATCCCTAATGGCAAAAGCCCCATTCCTCCACCTCTGACACATGGGATTTAGTTTTTTGACCCTTCATTTTAATACAGTTAATAGTCACATAGGTCCTTGAAAGATACTCGTGGGATCAATTAGGTCTCTGAAAGATTTGTGGAATCTCTTAAACTCCCCAAAGATCAATTTGGCGTCACGTTGGTCCCCCGTCCAATTTCGTCAGAAGGGACCTAACAGAATCCTACGTGGCACGTTAAATGCTATGTTGGCCCCAATGCCATGTTGGACTTTTAAGAAGGGGTCACGTTTGGGCCAACAAAGCATTTAACGTGCCACCTAGGATTATGTTAAGTCCTGTGGAAATATGGATTTTCCCTATGCCTAGTGCATTGTGTTTTGATGATAACAAATCATGTTATTTGTTTTTACCTATATCTTGCCTATACTTGATTATATGTATTTACATCGTCAATTATATATTCTTTATGTGTTAACTGACTTGGGCGTTGGAGATACCTTTTTGCATGATATTGGAAAATGTGATTGATGCCTGGAGTTTAATGTTTTATCATTTTATTTATGTGCCTCAATTCAGGGGGAGGATGAATGTCTGCATGACTGATTTGTAATTGCTATATATTATTAATGTCTGCATGATTGTATTTATGTTCCTATGTGTGAGTGGGAGACATACATATTTGCATATGCTTTAACCCCTATCTTGCAGAATAGGTTTGACATCAACAAAAAGGGGGAGTGTTAGAATTCAAAGTAGAAGAACGTTGAAGAGTTTTGATGATGCCATACAAGGACCTTTCAAAGTCAAAGTGCAAGTCAAGTTTCAATCAAGAGCTTCAAGATGCTATCTCTCCATTCTCATTAGGAAATCAATGTAAGGCTAGAATAATTGTGTCACTTATGTTTAGGCCTTATTTAAAATACTTGGAGAAGAAGCATTTTAAATCTAAAAATGTTTTAATTGCAAAAAAATGTTTTAAGTTAGATTTTCTGTTAAAAATGTTTTTGAAAACCTATGGTTACATACTTTGCTTTAGAAAATCATTTTTATGAAAATAAGCAGAAGTAATCGATTACCTCTCCTGGATAATCGATTACCATGCCTCTGAGTTGTGACCTGGGAGTTTTAATTAAAAATAATGGATTACTTGTTTTAATAATCGATTATCTTCCTCACAGGGAGTAAAAAATCGATTACCTTGTTTTAGTAATCGATTACTTTCTTAAAAAATTAATTTCACTGTTTTCACAGAAAAGGGATAATCAATTAACTTGGAAAAGTAATCGATTACTTTTAAGTATTTTTGAAATTCGTGTCACAATCAATCTGAAATATTTCCAGATTTGTTTTTACTTATTTGATTCTGATTTGTTCCGATTTTAAAGTTAAGATTTGATTTTTGAATTTCATATCTTTTATTATTTTGAAAATCAATCTTAATATATTTTAGGATTTTATTTTGATTTGATTTTTATTTTGAATTTGATTTATTTCCAAAATCGTTTTTGATTTGATTCTGTTTTTAATTTTGAAATTCAAATTCAAATATTTCAAATCTTTTTAAATAGAAAGTTTTCTCTCTTCCAAAAACAATTCTGATCACATTTTTGAAATAACGTTTTCACCCTCTTCTTCTTCTTCTTCTCCATATTCTGAGTCTTTGGCCTATGCTATAGTGAAACCATTATCATAGCCATTAGAGCTTTTATTGTTGTATCAGTGTTGCTTAGAACACACCATTGTTAGAGAGCCTTATTGTTGTATCCGCACTATTTAGAGTGTAATATTGTTAGTTGTACCAATCACCATAACCGTTGTTGTAAAGGGGTGTGTGACCCTTAGATATTAGGGAGTGAATCTCCTAGTTCGGACGTGTGGCACGTTCGTATTGTATAGGGTGAGGAATCCTTGTTGTGTATCTGGGGTAGTGGCTAGACGAACGGTGGGGTAGTAGATAGGCTACCTTAGTGTGAGGGTGTGGCATCCTCTGGTTGTAATTAGGACGCGAGGCGTTTTGGTTATAATTGATAAAATCTCAAGTGGGTCGTTTGGGGATTGGAAGTAGGTCTTTCGCTGGAAAGGCTGAACCAGTATAAAAATCCTGGTGCATTTTTCTCTAACCCTTATCTCTTTTATTTTCTGTTGCGCATGTTATTATCAAGTTAATTATCTCTTCTCCGCAACGTAATTTTATTTATATTAATTTAATTATTTTAAATTAATCAACGCGCGTTAGACTTTTCGTTGTTATAGTGTTTCTTATCTTCACGCGTAATATTAATCGTTGTTATTATTATTCGCTTCCACTTGTGCATAATCATTTTCATCGTTTTAATTGTTTTCCGCTGCAAAGATTATTTATTTTATTGAAAACGATTGAAACCGAATATTTTTCAATGAATTTGTAAACACCCAATTCAACCCCCCTCTTGGGTGATGGCTGTCAATCCTAACAATTGGTATCAGAGCTCCGTGCTCTATTTAAAGGCCTAATGACCCGAGTTCAAAGATCCTTTGTAAATTGGCACCAATTGGGATATTTTATTTGTTTTAATATGGAGGGTTTTGCATTCGATGAAGCACCAATTTTTGATGGAAATAATTTTTATTATTGGAGTGTTGGAATGAAAATTTTTCTTTAATCTATTAGTTTTCGTTTGTGGCATGTTGTTCTCAATGGTTTTGATTTTAAGCCAAAACATGATTTAAATGATTTTTATGAAAAATCTTTTTCCTTGAATATTCAAGCTATGCATATTTTAAGAAATGCTTTGAATGTCGATGCATATGCTAGAATTGATGATTGTGAAAGTGCTAAGGATATTTGGGATACTTTACATATTCACTATGCTACTAATGATCTTTATGAAAGTGAAAGTATCCACAGGAAATTGGAGAAGGAACAACTAGAAAGTGATGTAGAGCATGAAAGGACTAACTCTCTAGAAGAAGAATGTGATGATGATACTGAAAGCGTGGGGAGTAGCTCAATGTGCGATGACGATGAACTAGAGAGATTTTTTGAAAGCTTCATGGACTCAATGGAGGAATCAAGCTTTTCGGATGAGGAATCAATGGAAGATGAAAATGAAACATCCGATTACTTGGCTCATGAGGACCTTGAGGTAATTCAAAATAGTCCTTGTTCTAATAAACTACAATTTGCATATAATGATTTGAATGATGATTTGATATCTTTGAAAAATAGAAACTTGGACTCTTTTCAAAAATTATCCTTATTTGAAAATAAAATTGATATTTTGAAAAATGAATTTTTTTTATAAAGTGTTGTCCCTAGAAAATAGCACCTCAACTATTTTTGAAAATTGCTTACATATTGAAAAACAAGTTGAGGATGCACTTTATGAATATGATGAAATTGAAAAATCTATTTGTTCAAATTCCTTGCTTGAAAGTGAAATTGAAAAAGATGTTGATATTCTAAAATCAAGCAAAGTGTTTGACAATGAAATTTTTCAATGTGAAGTCAAAAATTCCAAGTTTCATGAACATAATTTTGAAAAAGTCAAAACATCATCCAAACTCATTACATGTAATTATTGTGGTTGTTTAGGACATATTTCTCATTTATGCTTATATCGTAAAAATTATTATATGAGAAATAATTTGCAATGAGTTCAAAAGATTTCTAAGGAACCTAAGACTAACCCCAAATGACCCATGATGAAATGGGTACCAAAAGGTTCTCCTAGTGTGTCAAATGTGCATAATTTTATTCAAAAGGATGAACCAAGTGGAGAAGAAAAGGGGAAAGTGTCAAGGGTGATTTCTAAGAGGCCAAGAAATAGATGGATTGGTCAAAGGAAAAAAGTACCTACTACAAAAGCTTCTCACATGCATAAAAGTGAAATTAAATGGTCTAGGACCTCAAGCAAGAAGCAATGGGTAAGGACAAACGTCTCCTTGATCAACAAGTCCAAGGTATCAAGTTCTTATTCGACCTATAGCAATGACTACACAAAGGTATACCTGGACTACTCTATTTTTTGCACATACCAAGGTGTATCATGAGTGCTGAAATCCTTTTTTGAAAATCTTTTATTTATCATGATCACTCCTTGGATAAAATAAATCATGTGTGTCTTGCTTTATTTGAAAATATTTTTAAGCACATGATTATATATATATATATATATATATATATTTTGTGCATTGCATTATTTTTCACCACATAGTGAGCTGTATCATGTGTATTGAAATATTTTTTTAAAACTCTCTTTATCACATGAATACACTCTTTATGTGTTGATGTCATGTTATGGCATACTAGAGATATATATTGATATAAGGACATGCATTTGTGTACCTGAGCATATTTTTTTAAGTGCATTTGACTATGTTGTCATTCATGCGCTTCAATATTTAAAAAGTCAAAATGCCTATTTATGCTTGTGTTACTAATCTATAAGGATCCAATTCTTTTGGGATACCAAAAGAAATGCTCTCAAGTGGTATTGTAGGTGATGTAAAAAGTGCTAGTTATGCTACCTCTTCCTAAGGATAGGATTCATGCACTATTGGACATAAAGGAAAATATGTCAAAGGATGACATGACTCCACTCAAGTAGTTTAAAGGTGATGCATCATTGAACAAGAGAAGAGCCCCTTCAAAATACTATATGATGGATCTTCAAATAGAAGGAACTTCAAATCAATCAATTCCCGCTACTTGAGAAATGGTCACCGACGATAAGTAGTATCACTGTTCCTTTTTTATTATCTTAATTATCTTGTGATACTTGTAGTTGTGATATATGCCTTACATGACGAATGTGCTAAATTGATTAATTTTTTGTTGTCATGGCATATAGGATTTTAATGTTTTGATGATGCTTCATATAGCATTTTCTATCTCCATTTTTGTTATGCTTGTTTTGAAAAATTCTTTTAGAAAGGGGGAGAAAAATATTTTTTTGAATATTTGCATTGAAAATATGTTTTTTATTTCCACTCCGTTTTGACATCATGCGTTTTTTAAATTTTTTATTGGGAAAGAATTTTTTTATCCCATAATTCTTTTTGCTGATGTTAAATAGGGGAAGTAACATTGTTATAAAAAATTATGAATATGTGCTTATATGGTTATTTGCTATTTGATTCATAATTTTTTTATAATGATTTGTCATCAACAAAAAGGGGGAGAATTGTGGAAATATGGATTTCCCCTATGCCTAGTGCATTGTGTTTTGATGATAACAAATCATGTTATTTGTTTTTACCTATATCTTGCCTATACTTGATTGTGTGTATTTACATCGTCAATTATATATTCTTTATGCGTTAACTGACTTGGGCGTTGGAGATACCTTTTTGCATGATATTGGAAAGTGTGATTGATGCCTAGAGTTTAGTGTTTTATCATTTTATTTATGTGCATCAATTCAGGGGGAGAATGAATGTCTGCATGACTGATTTGTAATTGCTATATATTATTAATGTCTGCATGACTGTATTTATGTTCCTATGTGTGAGGGGGAGACATACATATTTGCATATGCTTTAACCCTTGTCTTGCAGAATAGGTTTGACATCAACAAAAAGGGGAGTGTTAGAATTCAACGTAGAAGAACGTTGAAGAGTTTTGATGATGCCAAACAAGGACCTTTCAAAGTCAAAGTGCAAGTCAAGTTTCAAGCAAGAGCTTCAAGATGCTATCTCTCCGTTCTCATTAGGAAATCAATGTAAGGCTAGAATAATTGTGCCACTTATGTTTAGGCTTTATTTAGAGTTCTTGGAGAAGAAGCGTTTTAAATCTAAAAATGTTTTAATTACAAAAAAATGTTTTAAGTTAGATTTTCTGTTAAAAATGTTTCTGAAAACCTATGGTTGCTTAAGAAAATCATTTTTATGAAAATAAGCAGAAGTAATGGATTACCTCTCCTGGATAATCGATTACCATGCCTCTGAGTTGTGACCTGGGAGTTTTAATTAAAAATAATCGATTACCTGTTTTAATAATCGATTATCTTCCTCACAGGGAGTAAATAATCGATTACCTTGTTTTAGTAATCGATTACTTTCTTAAAAAATTAATTTCACTGTTTTCACAGAAAAGGGATAATAGATTACCTTGGAAAAGTAATCAATTACTTTTAAGTATTTTTGAAATCTGTGTCAGAATCAATTTGAAATATTTCCAGATTTTCTTTTACTTAATTGATTCTGATTTGTTCCGATTTTAAAGTTAAGATTTGATTTTTGAATTTCATATCTTTTATTATTTTGAAAATCAATCTTAATATATTTCCGGATTTTATTTTGATTTGATTTTTGAATTTTATTTATTTCCAAAATCGTTTTTGATATGATTTTGTTTTTAATTTTGAAATTCAAATTCAAATATTTCAAATCTTTTTAAATAGAAAGTTTTTCTCTCTTCCAAAAACAATTCTGATCACATTTTTGAAATAACGTTTTCACGCTCTTTTTCTTCTTCTCCATATTCTCTGAGTCTTTGGCCTATGCTATAGTGAAACCATTACCATAGCCATTAGAGCTTTTATTGTTGCTTAGAACACACCATTGTTAGAGAGCCTTATTGTTATATCCGCACTATTTAGAGTGTAATATTGTTAGTTGTACCAATCACCATAACCGTTGTTGTAAAGGGGTGTGTGACCCTTAGATATTAGGGAGAGAATCTCCTAGTTCGAGCGTGTGGCACGTTCGTGTTGTATAGGGTGAGGAATCCTTATTGCGTATCCGGGGTAGTGGCTAGACGAACGGTGGGGTAGTAGATAGGCTAACTTAGTGTGAGGGTGTGAGATCCTCTGGTTGTAATTAGGACGCGAGGCGTTTTGATTATAATTGAAAAAATCTCAAGTGGGTCGCTTGGGGACTGGAAGTAGGTCTTTCGCTGGAAAGGCTGAACCAATATAAAAATCCTGGTGCATTTTTCTCTAACCCTTATCTCTTTTATTTTCTGTTGCGCATGTTATTATCAAGTTAATTATCTCTTCTCTGCAACGTAATTTTATTTATATTAATTTAATTATTTTAAATTAATCAACGCGCGTTAGACTTTTCATTGTTATAGTGTTTCTTATCTTCGCGCGTAATATTAATCGTTGTTATTATTATTTGCTTCCACTTGTGCATAATCGTTTTCATCGTTTTAATTGTTTTCTGCTGCAAAGATTATTTGTTTTATTGAAAACGATTTAAATCGAATATTTTCCAATGAATTCGTAAACACCCAATTCAACCCCCCTCTTGGGTGACGGCTGTCAATCCTAACAGGTCCCTCCTTGGGGGACTAAAGTGTAACACCCCAAAATTTTTAGCCCCCTGACTAATAAAAATTTAATTATAAAGTTTATTCATAATTAATTTCTTTTAATTTAATTAATTATGGGTTTTGGTGTGAGCATTCGAATAGTAAGAATGCATGAAAAATAATTTGATTATTATTATTGTAAAGTTATTGCATAATAGTCCTTGTTTTAGGACCTAGAGGTAATATTATAAAGGTTTTGGAGGGGAAAAGAAATAAAATTTTATTTTTCAAAAATTGGCCAAACGACTCGAGTCTTTCTGAAAAGACTCGAGTGTTCTGGACAGAAATGCACGAGTTGGTGCGTTTGATGAGTCATCAACTCAAATAACCCACGAGTTGACACGAAACCCACTCAGCGACGCGTTCCCGGTGTCGTGTCGACTTGCATGTTCAACCAACTTGTCTATATAAGCTTGATTGTTGATCGAATTTGCCTCATTTTGGCTATGTTTGGTCTGAAATCGAAGTTAGGGTTCTTGATTTCGTTGCCTCCGTTCTTGTTCAATTCTGAGTGTTGATCTGAGAGCTATACACCATTGTAAAGCTCACATCGCGAGCTTTACAAAGACACAAGAATCGTGAGTTGAGGTTGAGTGTGCGTGGAGTAGTGGTCTTGCAAAGTGAGGGCTCTTTTCTGTCAAAGTGCAGTTCCTGAAGCTTGGAGCTTACTTTGGAGCTCGATTTTGGTAAGCATAAGCACCCTCTTAACCTCAAACTTGTCCCTATCTCTAGTTCGTGTTGCAGAGAACATAATCTAATCATTTTCCCCAATTTTTATGCATGATTTGAATGTCAATTAATGTGGTTTTGAACCCCTACTGAAACTGTCATGCATGTTCGGGTTTGAAGTGGTTAGAGCTTTTGGCTGCTTTTCTCTGTGCAGATTTCATTCAAACACGACCTAGAGGTAAGGAGGAAGCTATACATTCACTAGAATAAGATTAACATGCCTTGTTTTAATTAGAGAGTCACCATGAGACTTTAAGGGCGTAGATTGAAATAGGATTATGGCATGGAGGCCTCTCTGATCTTAAATTTTGATTTGAGCAAGTTTACTATGTTGCCTGTGTACTGTATGAACACTATTTTCATGCCAAATGTGAGTAGAATTGATTTTGGTACTTTAAGTTGCATAAAATGTGGTTTTTATGCATAATTGATGTTTGTATTTGATTCTCTATGATTTGATGTAATATCAATATTGGAGCATGTTTAAAATGTGTAAACAAAGTTCTATTATTGATTTAAGTTAAAATTGGTTAGAATTGAAAATGGCATGTTGAAACCCAAATTTAAGTGTGTTTACTGTCAGCAATACTCGAGTGTTTGAAATAATACTCGAGTATTGTCTGATACACCAATGCATCTGCTGTCATCAATACTCGCGTATTTGATGCAATACTTGAGTATTGACTGATGCAACATTTTAAATTTTGAGATGAAACACTCGAGTATTACATGAACTACTCGAGTATTCTGGGCTGATGAACTACTCGAGTATTTGATGAACTACTCGAGTATTTTGGGCAGTCTGATGCACAGTTTCGGGAAATGGATGAACTACTCGAGTATCTGAACTAACACTCGAGTATTTTTACTAAATGCTGAAAAAAAAATAATACCATTTCTAATCTAACCATTTTTTATTTAAATCTAATGACACGTAAGGGAATGACATGAAGCTTCACTTGATGAATTTTATTATCAAATATGTGTACATGGAAGTTGGAATATTTTATTGATGTGTTTAATGCATGCAGCACATAATGAGACTAATGGTTATTCTATAATGGAATGGTTCATGTGCATCCATGCACGGTGGAAAGATGATAAGGTATCGTTTGTCATGTCCTTCGGACATTAGGAGGGTACTCTAGGAGTACCAAATTGGACTACGACTTGCTTGTTATCACATTTTAGTAATGTGGCCAGCATTGGTTGTTGTGAATGTGGATGTTCTGTCTTGGTGACACAACGCACACTTTGGTAGTGGCGTTATGGACCACGTTCCAAGCATAGTCGTGCGGCTTGTGTAACACCCCAAATTTTTAGTCCTTGATTAATAAAAATTTTAATTATGCAAGTTTATTCATAATTATTTATTTTATTTTTAATTTTTCTTTTATATTTAATTTTGATTAAATATATGTTTATGTGTGTGCTTATATTAAGTGAAAAGATATGAAAAACATTTTGATATTTAATAATATGTAAAAATAGGGTTTTTGCATATTAGTCCCTGTTTTAGGACCTAGAAGCAATATCAAGAAATTTTGGAGGGAAAGGAATTAAAATAATTATTTTAATAAAAATTGGCCAAAAGACTCGAATCTTTCAGCCAAGACTCGAGTATTCTGGTCAGTGTTGCACGAGTTAGTGTGTTTGGTGAGTCATCACTCAACGATTCCCTCGAGTTGACACGAAAACAGCTCAAGAACATGTTCGTGGCCTTCGTGTCGAGCCGCATGAGCATGATAGCTATCTATTTAAACCTTGGTTGATGAATCAACCACTTCATTTTGCCAAATTCCTGAGAATCTCGTGTGTTAGGGTTCATAACTTCTCTTCTTCGATTCTCTTTCGTCCTTGAGAGTTGATATACAAAATATACCCCATTGTAAAGCTCACATCACGAGCTTTACACAGACACAAAAATCGTGAGTTGAGGATCTGTGTAGAGGAAGAATCGAAGCTCGAAAAGAGGGCGTTTTTGCTATCAGGTCTGAAAACTGAAGTCTGGAGCTTACTTCAAGCTCTGATTTTGGTAAGTTCATGAACCCTATGACCCTTAAATCTATTCCTACATTTAGTTTATGTTGTAGAGAATAAGTCCTAACCAATTTCCCCAATTTTTAAAATGATTTTGCATGTTAAAATCTCTGGTCTTTGAACCCTGTTCAACTCTGTCTGCATGCAAAGGATTTTGTGGCTTTTGGGGTTCCAGTCAATTTCTCTGCAAATTTCTAGTTGATTCACGGCCTAGAAGTAAGGGTGAAGCTATACATTCTCTAGAATAAGTTTAATTTGTTGAATTTTATGTGTAGAGTCACCATGAGACTCTATGGGCATAGATTGAAATAGGTTTAAGGCTTGGAGGCCTCTCTGAGTTGAAACTTTGTTTTGAGCAAGTTTATTATGTTGCATGTGTGTTGTATGCAAGTTATTTTTATGCCAAAAGTGTATGGAATAGAATTTGGTATGTTAAGTTGCTCAAAATGTGATTTTTATGCATAATCGATGCTCAGTTTTGATTCACTATAATTTGATGTAATTTCTATGTTGGAACATGTTTATTATGCATAAATATAACTCTGTTGATCATTGGTTTTGATTAAATTTGGCTAGAATTGAAAATGGTATGTTAAAACGCAATTTTCAGTGTTTACTGTCAGTCAAGACTCGAGTATTTGGCTCGAGACTCGAGTGTTTTCTGATGCACCGGTGCGTCTGATAGCACCAACACTCGAGTATCTGAGTCGAGACTCGAGTATTGACTGATGCAACAAATGAACTTTTCTGATGAACTACTCGAGTCTTGCATGAACCACTCGAGTATTCTGGGTTGATGAACGACTCGAGTATTTCATAAACCACTCGAGTATTTTTGGAAAAATCTGAAACATAAACTTTTCATAAATCTTATGATCCACTCGAGTCTCATATGAACCACTCGAGTTTCTGGACAGAATGATGAACTACTCGAGTCTTTCTGGTCAGAATGCTGAAAAATGTCATTTTCAATTATAGCAAGATTATTTAAAACCTAATGACACTTATAAGGAATAAATCATGTTCCAAAGAAGATATGATGTGATCAATTACAATGATAATTACATTGATGAATTTATTACATGTTGCACATAATGAGATTAAAGGATAATCTTAAATGGAATATTTATGTGCATTCATACATGGTGATATGGCGATAGGATATCGTTTGTCATGTTCGAGGAACATGAGGAGGGTACTCTGGGAGTACCAAATTGTTTGCAACTTGCTTGATGACACATTCCTTGGTGGAATGTGGCCAGTATCGTGGGATACTGTTGATGTGGTTATTAAGTCTTCGCGACATGACGCATACTTTGGTAGTGCCGTTATGTACCACGTTCCAAGCATGTTTGCGCGACTTGCTCGATGACACATTTTGGTAATGTGGCCAGCATTGTGGGATGCTGTTGATGTGGTTATTACGTCTTCGCGACGTGACGCGCACAAACCAGTAGTGGCGTTATGTATCAAGTTCCGAGCAGGTTCGCTTTACGTTATGAGAACGTATTTGGGTTGTTTGGATGGACGTCCATAAAGTGATAGCTGGAGAATCTCAGGAATTGAGAGATAGTGAGCATGCATCATGCCATATAATTAAAGAGATTAATTATATATGAAACTGGCTTGCTCATATGTTTATGAATATCACTTGACTACATGGTATATGTGATTGTTTACTTGCTTTAATTATTCTTATTCGATTATGTGAACTGTATTGCTTACCCCTTATGCCCATTGTAGGTGATGGCTAGCTATCTAGCTTGCATCGAGTTGCGCCCACTCCCTAGTGGAGTGTGGTACTACGGGGACCACAGAGCCACCTACGAGGGGGAGGTAGAGGTGACCCTCTATCACCCCAACCCTTTGGCTCGTGTCCGTTCTCGTAGGTTCCGCATCCCTATTATCTATACCCTGCACGTGCCCCCTTTTTACACTTATCATGGACCACCCCCGGCTCGACCAGCTCGTCGTTTTCATACTTTTCGATTTAGAGCAGCTACCCGATCCCATCCCTCTGCTTCCCGAATGATTCGTGAGGAGACTCCTGTTCCTAGTCCGACGAGTCCGATTTATGGGACTCCACCAGCTGACCCAGTGCCCAGTGGTAGGGTACTGACTCAGTCGGACGAGGTCGAGGAGGACCCCAAGGAGGCAGAGAGTGAGGGAGAGGCAGTCGAGCATTCCACTGGGAGCCAGTGGGGAGTTGGGGATCCACCGGGCGATGCATGATATGGATAGTTAGGATGTGGGACATTTGGAGCAGCAGCTGGAGACTTGAGGAGGATCATGGCTTGGAGGAGGATCATCAGACCATCGCTGAGATTTCATATTTTGGTTCTGTATCTATATTGTATATATTTTTGAGAGATTTCAGTGAGATGGTTTATCTTTTCATTTGGCTTTTATGGACTTGTATTTTGGGATCTTTGTTATCACCACCTGGACCTTGACTTGATGTACTTTTGTTATTTCTCACATATATACATATATATATATATATATATATATATCTAATAGTTTGATGTTTATAAGTTCAAGGTTCCTATTTAAATTAATTTCCGCATACTCTGATATTAAGATTCGATTCAAAAGAACATTACTTTATGGGTTCGAGATAACAATACCTTTTTATGAAAAACATATTTTGTGTACCACGACATATAGTCTCGACTCTTAATCTTTTCGTCTCAATAGACAATCATTTTATAACTTAAGTATATTAAACTTTATTGTTCACTGGAAATTTTTATTTTCCATGTTTTATATACAACACAAGTCCATATTCTTTATATTATATCTTTATTTAACCATAAAGATTTTGTAAAATAGCGTCGCTACAGCTTGCTCGATGACACATTTTGGTAATGTGTGCAGCGTCGTGGGATGCTGCTGATATGGTTATTACGTCTTGGTGACGTTATGCACACTTTGGTAGTGGCATTAAGGTTTATATTCCGAGCAGGTTCGCTATACGTTATGAGAACGTATACAGGTCGTTTCGATGGGCGTCAGCTTAAGTGATAGTTGGAGATTCTCAGGAAATTGAGAGATAGAAAACATGCATCATGCCATTAAATTAAAGAAGATAATTATAACTGATAATGGTTGGATTCTATGCATGTGCATGTTATTTGCTATCTGTTAAATATAACTTTAAATTCTTGTTATTCTTATTTGATTATGTGGATTGTATTTGCTTACCCCATGCCCTTGTAGGTGATGGCGCGGTTCCTAGCCTGCATCGAGTTGCGCCCACTCCCTAATGGAGTGTGGTACTACGAGGACCATCGAGCCACGTATGAGGGAGAGGTAGAGTTGACAATCTATCACCCTCATCCTATGGTTCGTTTCCGTCCTTGTAGGTTCCGAGTCCCGATTGTCTACATCATGCATGTTCCCCCTTTTTACACTTACCATGGACCACCCCCACAAAGACCTACTCGACGTTTTCATATTTTTCGTTTTAGGGCTGCTACTCGATCTCATCCTGCTGCCTCTCGAATTATTAGAGAGGATACTCCTGTCCCTGGTCCGACTAGTCCGGTGCATGGGTCTATCCCTGTTGACCCAGTGCCCAATGTAGGGACATGGACCCCATCGGACGAGGTAGAGGAGGATCCCGAGGAGGGGTCGGATGAGGTCGAGGAGGACCCCGTCGAGCATTCGACTGGAAGCCAGTGGGGAGTTAGGGATCCACCGGATGATGCATGCGGTAGATGATAGGGGTGAGGGACATGTATTGCCACTGCTGGAGCTATGACCTGACGGACTGATGGAGGAGGACTTTTGGCTTATATGGAGGATCACAGGACCATCTTCAAAACTCTCTATATTTTTGACTTGTGATATATTGTATATAGCGGGAGAGACAGTTTTAGACTGATAGTCTACTTTATATTTTTATGGACTTGTACTTGGGCTTATGTCTTGGACCCAACTTATATTTTGTTGTTATTTTGTACTCTTGAACTACTTTCCTTATGAATACAAATATATATATATATATATATATATATATATATTATGTGTGCAAATGATCAAGAGTACTATAAATTCCATTTTTCCGCCTACTTTGATGTGGATCGTAAAGAAACTGTTTTGCATTTACAACAAGGAATGAGATAACGAGAATTTTAACATTACCCATTAACTATATGTATCTTTTAAATAAAATCGACGTTAACTCATTCATTGATAAATTTTTACGATCCAATATTTTAAAACTCTTAGTTATTACGCCCCAAGTTTTTAAAAGAAGAAAAAGCGAGTCCATATATAATTTATCCTCTTTTTGAAAAGATCTTATCTCAATATACAAAAGCAATAAGTAGAGAGCGTCACACTAAAGTGATGCCAAATTGATCTTTGGGGGATTTAAGAGATTACTCAAATCTTTCGGGGACCTAACTGATTCCAAAATGAACTTTCGGGGGTTTAAGAGATTCCACAAATTTTTCAGGGACCTAACTGATTCCATCGGTATCTTTCAAGGACCTATGTGACTATTAACTCTTATAATTCACCCTCTAAATTTTTTTCCCAAAATAACCTCATATATGTATTAATTTTTTTTCTTTTTTTCACGTTTTTTACATTTAATTAAAGGGTAGCATACGAGTTTTAAAATTCCGCATACGTTGTCTGTAACATCCTACCTTTTTAATTTAAAATACATTAGATAAAATTTATGATTTGTTTAGAAAATACTTGGGGTTTTATAAAAATTTTGGCGAAGTTTCGTTTAAAATTCGCACTTTCCCCAAATAAAGTTATACTTGCAGGTCCAGAACAGTTTTCCTCAAAACAGACATATAATTTCAGTCCATTATAAGCAAATATAGGGATTGATTAAACTTATCAAAAAGGAGAGGATATATTTATATATATATATATATACTATCCAATTACACAATGTGCTTAAAAAGAATTAACTTTAACAATTATACAAGTAGATTAATTCAATAAAACCTTTACATAATGGAATCTTAACTTGGTTGCTAAAGTGATGCGACTACGAGGTCACGACCACAAATATACTCTCTTTAAAGAGAGCGGACGATTCTCGGCATAGAACATGGACATCTTTTTCCTTTGGTTACCTAATATGTCAACAGTAAGGGTAAGTAATTTGAATTTAGATTAAAGAAAACATTTAAAAATAGTAATAAAGCATAAATAGACATATTCATAACATCAAGCAACTTAGAAAGGGAATTTGCAATAACAATCATCAATCTAAAAACGATTCACACTTATAGTATAATACTTTAATATACAATCACATGATTATGCTATGCACGTCACACTTTAAGAGTTTGATTCTTGAATCCGATGTTACACAATTCATTTAATTTCATTAACTTGAACAATTTGATCAGATTCAATGAATTAACTCATTTATGCAACTTCTTCCACACTTTCACTTTAACATTAACACTTTAACTTTAACTTTAACACTTTAACTTTTCCCTTTTCATTAACACTTTAACATCCTCACATTCACCCTCCACTCTGGGGAAAAACCGACCAAGAGTAAGCATTTCTCAACCTATAGTACTTCACCCCTCTAGGGTTCATCATACCGTACTTCACCCCTCTAGGGTTCGTCATACTAGCTTGCACAGTACTTCACCCCTTTAGGGTTGTCATACAATCTGGTTTGATTCGTCCAAATTGGCTTTAGCAGAAATCACCCTCGACTGGCCAAAACAAGCCAAAGTAATGGAATTTCTATGGTTCGCATAAAACCAATCCCCAACACGGGAATCAAACCCAAGTCCTTTGCAGGATCAAAGTTCTCCACAGTAATTCCAGTAATTTACTTTTGCCCCATCAATCAAAACGACGTATGTTTTTCCCCTACTCCTAACGTCCCCTTTACACCATGAATGATGCAATATGCAAGTGCTCTCCAATTGAGGTTTTAAACCCTTTTTATTCTTTAGAAAATAACATTAGTTTGATTCAGCTCAATTGGAGAGTTCTTGGCCCTAATTTATACATAACTATTAATACTTTAATTCTATAATTTACAAGCACATCACAAACACATAGAATAACAACAATTATAAAGCTAACATAAGATTTAAGGCATTAAACATAAACAATTTCATGCATAACATACAACTACTTATGATTTTTCTATACTAAACTATTTCCCCCTTAATCCTAATTTCAACCAAACATCTAAATACACCTAATTATGTCCCTATTACTATTGTTAAATCCCTTCTCTAATACTAAACCAAACTACACCCCTTACCTTTTGAAGAGAAGAGGAGACTTTTGAGACATCCTTGGAGCACCCACACCAAGCCCTAAACCAAGCTCCCTAGCCTCCTATGTCTTGCCCTTAAACACTTTCCAAGACTCCTTGAATGATTAGAAAGCTCTATGTGATGGATTGAAGAGGTTAGGGTTTGATGTTCAATTTGGGGATTTTGAGAGGGAGTGATGAACTTGAGATTTTAAGGGTGGAGATTGGTATGAACTTGATGGGGAATGATTATATGATGTTAATTGGTTGTGATTTGGTGTTGATTTGATGAATGGAAAAACCTAGGGTCGAGAGAGAAGAATAATTCGTGGAGAAGAGAGAGGAAACTTATGATTTCTTGGCCCAAAAACACGTGTTATTAGTCTGACATAACAGCGCTTAATCGATTAACTGATGTGTTAATCGATTAAGACCTGTTGCTGTACACACGAATAATCGATTAAGGCCTGCAATAATCGATTAAGGCTGCTAGAATTTCAAAGCTTAATCGATTAATCTGAGGGTTAATCGATTAAGGGTTGATAGTTTCATAAATCTCAATCGATTAATCTGAAGATTAATCGATTAAGAGCCTATAATTTCCATTCTTTCATGCATTCTAAGAGTCCTAAGCAATGCTTAACCCATACACAAGCCTACACACAACCCTTTGCTAATTTCTACTCACTTCTAAACTACCCTTGACTTACACTCTTCCGCGTAGCTAAATTCTATTTCCTAAACACATTCCAAATACCTCTTGACACTTCTAAACTAAATCAAAAGCTTGAGGATGCTACAACACTTATCAAAATTCTACTGACTAATGCTCCTAACAATTTTATAAAATTGGGGATGTTACATTGTCCCCTTAAAGTACTAATATTTTTGTTCAGTACACTGGGGTCAGCATATATATATGTGTAACTTTTCCACATACAATGCCAAGCAGTGTACAACCGAAAAAATTAATTTTGACCTAATACACTAAACGTACAAAGTGTATGTAAACTTTTTTTTGTTGTTCGTTATTGGGGTAGTAGTGTATGTGAAAAAGTTACACATATGCTGATCTCCTAGGTATATAGAACAAAATCATTAGTATTCCAAGAGATCGGCGTATATTTGATTTTAAAGCTCATACGCTACCCCCTAAACGTATAAAGCATATAAAAGAAAAAAAGAAGATTATTTGGGGAAAAAATAATTTTTGGGTCAAGTACTATGAGGGGTATAAAACTAGATCCTCGACACAAAGTTTAAATAGTTTTCATTTTTGGCCCTCATTTTTTTGAAAAATACCAAAATATTCTTCACGTAATTTATTTTTTTTTATTTCGGCATATTAGAAAGACAAAAATAAAACACTTCCAACACATTCTAATCAGAAATATGTTCTGACTCAACTTTGTCGAAGGTGTAAATTTTTACACTTCCAGTACTATATAATTGGAAGTGAAAGAGTATAAGACACTTTGAATTTAGTGGTGCCCGTAAGAAAGAAGACACAAGAGTTTAAATAAATAGAGAACATAATGATTGATAAAAAAATTGTTCTTCAAAAATCTAGTCGGTGGTGCGCGTGCATAGTTCCCTTTACCACAAAATGAGTTTGGTATCTTCTAGACCACAAAATGCTCTGTTTTGTGCTCCCTTTACCAGTTTAGAATATTATTTATTTTCCTTTTTCTATTTATATTGTTTTCTGTTTATTTAAATTCTAGTTTTTTCTTCCTTATTCTATGGTTGTTTGTTATAATGAACGCGCACCATCAAATTCAAAGTGTCTCAAACACTTTCATTTTCGACTATTCATTGTTGGAAATATAAAAATTTGCACTTTCAATACCGATGAGTTGAAACATATTTTCAACTGGGATTTGTTGGAAGTGTATTTTTTTTATTTCCTATATCTTGAAGACGAAAATTATTTAAAGTGAAAGATATTTTGGTCTTTTTCAGAAAAAAAAGGGGAAAGTTATTTTGCCACCCCGTATCAATACAATGCCACCGTAAAATAATGTGAATTGACCAAAATACACCTATTTTAGAATTTCATTTTTTTTCCTTTCATTTTCTGTCTTCTATCTAACACTCACATTCATCTTTTCATTGTTGGAAATATAAAAATTTGCACTTTCAACACCGATGAGTTGAAACATATTTTCAACTGGGACTTGTTGGAAGTGTACTTTTTTTATTTCCTATATCTTGAAATCGAAAATTATTTAAAGTGAAAGATATTTTGGTCTTTTTCATAAAAAAATGGAAAATTATTTTGCCACCCCGTATCAATACAATGCAACCGTAAAATAATGTGAATTGACCAAAATACACCTATTTTAAAATTTCATTTTTTTCCTTTCATTTTCTCTCTTCTATCTCACACTCACATTCATCTTGTCACACTCCATACTTACATACACTTTCTCACACTCAAAGCTTCATCATCTCTCTCAAATTCTCCTCTCCAAAGTTTGTTTTCTCTATTCTCCCTTTTCATTTGTCACATCTCATCATCTTCATCTTTTTCGTTTTTCATTTACATTCAGATTTATGATGTGCCCCAATAATTATGGTGGCCCACACCTTTTCCTGTTGTACGAACACGACCAGAATGCTCTGGTCGCCCTAATGCAACAATAAGGACATCATTTTTCCCAACAAGCTCTGATGTTCTAGGCCCATGTTTTAGGCCCATTTTGTGACTTAAGGGGAGAAACTCCTATAACCCCCTCAGGCCACCTTTCATTCCACAAAGTTCACTTTCTCTCTAGGAGAGAAGGCTTAGTTTTGCTCTTCAAGCTTGTTGGTGGCTTTTAGGGTTTCTCTTCCTCCATTTTCTTCACGTTTTTAGTTGTTCTTTCATGGAAGGCTAAACTTTTGGGTTAAATCCCTTTGGTAATGTATCACATACTCTTGAGGTTCTATTCTTAATGGTATTTGTATTTCTTCACTGTTTTGATGGTTTATTTCTATGATGTGGGTTGTTTAATTCCAGTTTATAGAGATAAGTTATGTGTATGAAAGCTTAGTTGATATAAACTCGTAAATGCTCCATGCTTGTGCTTTTAATACTTAATTAGAAGCTAGGGTTTGGTGTGTGAATCAATTTTCGCTTAGTCAATCGAGTTCTCATGAGTTAGACAGTGTTGAGAGAAGAATCGATCCTTTGAAACCTAGGATAGAGTTGTGAACAAAAACCAAAAGGGGTTTAGCCATTTTCACTCCTGTTCATTTTGTTTATTTCTGTTCAGTTTAATCTTAATGCAATATTGAAATCAAAATCCCCCTGTTTTTGTGCATATTAAGTATTCAACCTTTTGCTTGAAAGATATTTTTTGGGAAACGACCTAGGAGTCACTTCCCAGTACTATAGTTCAATTGTTATTCTATTTGATCGGGTACAGCCTCGATCAGTTAGTTATATTTAGTATCTAGGTTTATGTTTTCAATTCTTAGGTTATGATGAAATCCTATGTATATTACAACAACTCTTTTGGAGTACATAATGAAACAAGTACTTATGTAAATAGTTTTGTTTTCACTTCTCTCACATTTTCATAACTTATTACATAATCAATTAATTTTCCAACCAAGTAAAGTAATTATGTATTTTCAATGATGATAAAGTACAATTAATGAATGAGGTCGTTAAACTCATAATGGACAACACTTACAAGACCAACAGATATAGAGTGTCATTTCTTGAGATTGTTGGTCAGACATCAACCTCCAAAACATTCTCAATTGCATATTGTTTCATGACAGTTGAGAATTATGAAATCTTCTCATGGGCATTGAAGCACTTTAGTAGATTGTTTGCAGACCCTCACCAGCTTCCTAAGGTTATTGTAATCAACTTTGAGGGTGCTCTTGGGAGAGCTATTGAAGATGTATTTCCTACGTCCGCCCATTTACTTTGCCAGTTTCATGTGAAGTGCAATGTTAAAGGAAGGTTCAAAGACTATTTCTGTGACATTGATAAGATTGATGCAGTGATGGATGCATGGACGAATTTCGTCCACTGCAAGAAGATGGACAAGTATCAGTCATGTCTTGATGCATTTGAGAAGGAATGCGAAAAGGCCGGGAGCGGATTGTATGATTATTTCGAGAGGACATACCTCAATCAAAATAAGGAGAAATTTGTGGATGCTTGGATAGATAAGCACATGCATCTTGGGAACACAACATCCAATAGGTAAAATTCTAAATTCTAATAATAATCATTAATCGATATACATTGTTGAATGTTAAACATCACATAGTTATCTGTATCTTGTTAAACAGGGTTAAGAGTGCACACACGCAATTCAAAAGGATGCTGTTGGATAGCGTAGGAGATATAGCCACATGCTTCAACTCCATGCACAGGATGTTGACATGTTAGTATAACGACATTGTCGACTCATTTCAAAAGTGCATTACCAGGGTTGATTACAAGATGAAAACACCTTTTTACAAGGAGTTGTGCTATGTGGTATCTCTGGAAGCTTTGAATTTGATTTATAAAGAGGTGCAACGTATTGGTTCTGGTGAGTGTGATTGTCGAATCAGAAGCATAAGAAAAGGTTCCACTTTCCCAATCATCCCAAACATCCGCTACAAGAATACTGGCCTATGGCTTCGTAGTCTCTGCTGGGTTGCAAGAACATATTGAGTCCATAAATGACGTTGATGGTGACGGTAACTGTGGTTTCACGGCTATCTCTATGCACCGTTTTGGACATCAGGACAGTTGGATGCTGGTGCGTGTAGACATAATCAACGAGATAAGAGAGCACAAAGACCTTTAAATAGAAATATTGGGTAGCGCTAAACGATACAATGAATGTATGGATAAGTTATATGTTGAGAATGTTGGTGCGATACCTGATTTGGGTCTAATATATGATGTTTTTGGGCTTAATTTGACTCCCTTTTGCTTTGGTTTTGGCATGTTTCTTAGGTATTTTAGGTAGATTTAGTTTAGTTTTTAATTAGTTTAGCAAATTTTATCCCTTAAACGTTTTGATCCGTTTTGGGTGTGTTTCAGGTACTTTTTGGAGCTTAATTGAAGAAAATAAATATGGGACTGAAAAGAGAACGGAAGGACCTTGAAAATGGTGCAAGAACGGAGCGAAACGGGGTCGGACCAGGTGCTGCACGCCCAGGCCCACGCCCAAACTGGCATGCCCAGGCGCGCGCACCACGAAAACAGCACCAACAGATAACTTGGCGCGCCCAGGCGTGAAGCCTGGTGCGCCCAGGCCCGCAGACGGCGAGAAAGCCTAGTTGGGCCAATTTCTGATCAGTTTTTGAGGGATTTGCTCAGTTTTTGAGGTTTTTGTATTTGTATAGGTTTAGAATTAGGATTTAGGCAGTTTTAGAGAGGGAGATTACACAATCCTTGAGAGAGAAAGGGCTTGGAGAAGAAGATTGGAGATCAACAACGGAGGAATCCGGTTAAAGATTGAAGATCAGTGGAGTAATTCTGAATTGTCTATGATGATAGGTTATTCTTCTACTCTTTGTTTTTCATTCCCAATTATGTGTAACTAAAACCCTTGTTAGGAAGATGGTGGATTTGCATGGATCTTAAATAGTTTATGATTGTTATGAATTGATGTTTTTCATTGAATCAATTGTTTGATTGTGTTTTTATTATTAACATAAATCTGGATCCGTTTATATTTTGGGAACCTAATTCTTCAATTGGGCAATTAGGAATTGGGTATGACCATAACAATCAAGCATCGTAATAATCCAAATTGTAGGGATACTTTTGGGGATTATACAACATATTTAATTTCACTGTTCTTAATTAATGACTAATTGGTTGGTAATTTTTTAAGGGATTAAGGGTTCCAATTGAATAGGAAATACAATTGTTAGAGGAATTTAATAATTGTTACAACTGGAATGTTGTTGATTCAATAGGAAAATAGAGATTCATAACTAATAAATTATGTCCTGCAATGAAACCAGATTCCTAACGTTTTTCCCATTCTATTCTCAACTCATTTAATTAGTGTTTTGTTATTAGTTAATCAAATCAATTTTAATTTAAAATTAGTTTCAAATTTCATTAGTAATTAGGATAAGGTAGAGATTATTGAAAACAATTTGCAATCCTCGTGGGACAATAATCTTACTTTTACTATATTACTTGGGTACGATCTAGTATACTTGTTAGAGAGTTCAACAAGTTTTTGGCGTTGTTGTCGGGGATTGAAATTTGATTTCAATAATTTTCTACACTTATTTGTAGTTATTTAGTGGAATTTGTTTTAGTAGTTTTATCTCAACAGGTGCTGTTGACTCTTTTTATGAGCTCGTCTTCTGCAGGTAGTGAACCTAACCTTTAGTTGAGTCCAAGGAAGAGGAGAAAGCAGGTACAGAAGGAAAGAAAGAGAATGTTGGTGCGATATCTGATTTGGGTCTAATATATGATGTTTTTGGGCTTATTTTGACTCCCTTTTGCTTTGGTTTAGGCTTGTTTCTTAGGTATTTTAGTAAATTTAGTTTAGTTTTTAATTAGTTTAGGAAATTTTATCCCTTGAACGTTTTGATCCGTTTTGGGTGTGTTTCAGGTACTTTTTGGAGCTTAATTGAAGAAAATAAATATGGGACTGAAAAGAGAACAAAAGGACCTTGAAAATGGTGCAAGAACGGAGCGAAACGGGGTCGGACCAGGTGCTGCACGCCCAGGCGCCAAAGTTGGCACGCCCAGGCGCGCGCACCACGAAAACAGCACCAACAGATAGCCTGGCGCGCCCAGGCGTGAGGCCTGGTGCGCCTAGGAACGCAGACGACGAGAAAGCCCAGTTGGGCCAATTTCTGATCAGTTTTTTTAGGAATTTGCTTAGTTTTTAGGTTTTGTATTTTTATATGTTTAGAATTAGGATTTAGGCAGTTTTAGAGAGGGAGATTACACAATCCTTGAGAGAGAAAGGGCTTGGAGAAGAAGATTGGAGATCAACAACGGAAGAATTCGGTTGAAGATTGAAGATCAGTGGAGTAATTCAGAATTGTCTATGATGATGGGTTATTCTTCTACTCTTTGTTTTTCATTCCCAATTATGTGTAACTAAAACCCTTGTTAGGAAGATGGTGGATTTGCATGGATCTTAAATAGTTTATGATTGTTATGAATTGATGTTTTTCATTGAATCAATTGTTTGATTGTGTTTTTATTGTTAACATAAATCTGGATCAGTTTATGTTTTGGGAACCTAATTCTTCAATTGGGCAATTAGGAATTGGGTATGACCATAGCAATCAAGCATTGTAATCGTCCAATTTGTAGGGATACTTTTGGGGATTATTCAACATATTTAATTTCAGTGTTCTTAATTAATGACTAATTGGACTAATTGGTCGGTAATTTCTTAAGGGATTAAGGGTTCCAATTGAATAGGAAACACAATTGTTAGAGGAATTTAATAATTGTTACAGCTGGAATGTTGTTGATTGAATAAGAAAACAGAGATTCATAACTAATAAATTATGTCCTGCAATGAAACCAGATTCCTAACGCTTTTCCCATTCTATTCTCAACTCATTTAATTAGTGTTTTGTTATTAGTTTTAGTTTTTAATTAATCAAATTAATTTTAATTTAAAAATAGTTTCAAATTTCATTAGTAATTAGGATAAGGTAGAGATTATTGAGAACAATTTGCAATCCTCGTGGGATGATAATCTTACTTTTACTATATTACTTGAGTACGATCTAGTATACTTGCTAGAGAGTTCAACAATACCTCAGGAAAAGTGGTTGGCTATACGCGATATGGGCCATGCATTTGCTTCAAGAGACAATGTGGTTTTAGTCTCAATACCATCTCATCCAAAGAGTATAGGGGAGTGTATGACCTTTTTTCCGTATAGAACAAAACTAACGACACCTCCTCACATATGTGCAATTGGTAACATTTGTGATATTCATTGGGTACATATATTATTTTGCGACCCAACAGTTCCGCTGTCTCCTGTGTATCAAACTTGGTATCGGTACCTTTTGCTTCTTGCATGTGAATGGTCAGATCAACTCGGTGAGCGATTGCAAGTTTTCAAACCATTACTACCAAAGGGACATACATTTGGTGATGTTGTTGATCTTACTCGTGAATAATTTGTTACATATATATTTATGAAATTACGCATTTTGTTGTTAATTAATAAATGATGTTTACTATGACATTTATGTTTATATTTTATTGTTATTATTTGTTGTGTTTACTGGTTTGTGTTATGTTTATATTTTTTCTGGTATTTGTTATCTGGTTTTGGTCTCTGTTACTGATATAATGGCTTTCCGTTTGCACTAAGACGAAAATTTCTATTTGCCCTAAGACGAAACATTTCCATCTGTATTAGGACGGAAAGCATTCCATTTGTAGTAAGACGGAATATGAAATTTTATATAAGTACTATATAAATCATAGGATTTTATGTAATAATTCAATAACTCTTTTTGCATTAAATTTTATATATTTACTAATTAACTATTATTAACTATTGAAAGATATTTTGTGGGTAGCGCTAAAGAAGGTAGAACAAAATAAGGAAATATGAACATAAATATATTGTTCAATACAAAATAAACATGAAAATAACATAAGACATCATTCAAAAACGGAAATAAATGAAAATATGCCTAACAACATCAAAATAAACGAAAATAACTCACGCCTAGCCCCAACACGCCTCTCATCCCCACACTTGGCCCTACCGTTTCCATGTCCACCTCCTCTAGCTCCACGATCGGCTCTACCACCGCGATCCGCTCTACCTGCTCTGCCTCATCTCTGTGGTATGTGGTTGCCTCGAGCTGCAGTACCGACAACGTGACTCGTAGGTCTAACTTAGATATCCACAGTTTGCTGCATGGCTTGCAGATCAAAAACACCAGTCTCATGCATAGGCTGTGCCAACAAAAAGGCGTATACTTTTTGCTTCCGTCTCATTGGGGACGGAAAAGCTATTCCGTTAGGGGAGAGATGACAAAAATGACATGCAAAAGGGCAATTTTGTCCACGAAAAAGTGAAATGGGGGCCAAATTTTCACCTTTGGGAACCAAAAATCAAAACCCAGATTAAAACCTGTGTTGCATGGGTACTCTTATCTGGTTGCCGTATGCGTACTCGGTACGTACCCATTCCCGGTACACCTTGGGTACGCTTAGGTACGTACCTGGTTCCCGGGTATGTACCCAAACAAAAAATAAATAAAAATAAAATTGGGTACTTGAATGAGTACGTACCCACCATATGGGTGGTAGGTACGTCAAAACATAAAATTTTTTCTCAAACGATGCGTTTTGTTCATAAGGATAAGGGAAATTCATATTTTTCAATTATCTTTTCATCTTCTTTCATTCTAACCCTAAAAACACTCTCAAGTCTCAAATCTCTTTTTCCTCTCGTTGGCTTGATCCCCTCTGTCACTATGCTTGACCCCCTCCCCCACTTGCTGTGTTTAACCCCCTCCACCACTCGCTGTGCTTGACCCCCTTCGCCCCTCGCGGTACCCCTTGTTATGCTTCCCCTCCTTCGTCATCAGTTCGGTGTCTTCATCTAAATTGTCTCCAATGTCTCTGTTTTGTTTTCTCACTAACTGTTACTCTTACTCCTGCTTTTCATGTTCTATAAAAATTTCTCTGTTTTCTTTTTCTTTGTTGTGAGTTGTGATATAATAGTGAATACTATCTTGAGTTAGAGCAATAAAAGTAATTTGGTGGTCATATTTTGTTTCGATTTTTTTTCACACTTAGTGTTTAAACTAGTTTAGGAATTCAACATCTTTTTTTTCTTATTTTGTGCTATTTTTGATTTGTTATTAGTTGTTACGAGGCAAACATTACATGTTGTGTGCTAGGAAATTGTTAATTTATATAAATTTCGATTTGTTAATTGTGTTTTTAATTTTGCAATTTTTAATTTTTTAAATTTATATATAATTATATTTATAAAATAACATATATAAAAACGTACCCATACTCTAATTTAAAAAAAAAAATGCTGTAGCCGTACTCGTACCCATGCAACAAAGATTAAAACTCAAGTTTCAATTATGTATGGGCCCCGATTTGGGTTTTCTTCCTTCCTGGCCCATACTTTCCGACGTCCATAACGCCAAGGTAGGTTGGTGATGGTGCAGGAAGGTTGCAGCTGATCAACGATGTCAAATTCAACCGAGGAACAGCATACTGTCGATGCTTCTCTCTTCCACCACACCCCTTATTATTGGTGACCCTCTCTCTTATTCTATTCATGCATGGTTGTGGTTCATGCTACATATATTTCTACAAATTTTAAACAAACAAAATTCCTTTGTCAAGATTTGGCCTTTTTTTATTTTTAAATATTATTCTGGGGTAAACAATGTATAGGGTAAACAATGTTTTTTTTTTTTATTTTTTTTATTTTTTAAATAATATTCAGTCCTTCTCGAAAGATGATACTGTGGGGACACCAAATAAATCCTGAAAGATTAAAATTTCCACCAATATGATCCTTTTAGGAACTTATTGGGTGGTCATGTGAATCATTAAGAGACTAAAATTTATGCTTCTTAATGATTATTTTAAACTTTCGGATTCGATGACTATTTTCTTTGAATGACTAATTTGATACTCATTATATTTTTAGAAGATCGATACGACGTTTTATTTTTATAAATTACATGCTATTGTATATTAAGTGGGGAGGGGATGGTCATAAAGTGTGAGCACTCGGATTTCCCTAGTAGTTAGGGGTGAGCAAGACCCAACTCATACCGCGGGTTCGACCCTACTCGACGGATTTGAGTCAGGTTAGACCCATCCAACACAATTAAAGAGGACAGACCCATTTAAAATGGGGACTGACCCGTCCAACACAAAATTTGTGCGGCTGCACAAATTGTCGCACAAATTTTCCCCCTCCCCTTCCTCATCAAAAACTTTGTTTATAAAAAAAAAATGAGGAGGGGATGGTGAGGTGGTACTCGTTCTACTTCTAATATAACATCAAATAGATGCATGCAAGTGGTGCAGTTATGAAGCTCTTTTCATTCTAGAGCTGATATTCTAGCTCCAGAGTATCTGCTTATGATCTTTGTTCCCCTGAATTTACTTGTAGTGAGGAGAATGTATATTTGCTTTGCAAGAATTTGAGCTGTAAGGGAATAGCAAATACTGAGGGATCAGATCTTTTTGTCGTTTTCATTTCGAATGAAAAGAAACAGGCATGTACTCTATTCCTTCTTGTTAGGGGAGATCAGTGTGATACTTTTCTAATTCAATGTGATTCTTGGCATGGACTTGATTGTGTGGACTGTTGAATATTAGTAACTGACATTCTTTGACCCTTATTTGCTCTGCATTTTCTTTACTTTAATTTTTAATTTTTTTTCTTATTAATAGGTTCTGATAGGTTTTAATCCTGCGTGCAGTTGTGATTTCTCTCCTTTCTTGATAGCTATATTCTTCTGTTATCCAAGAAAAAGAAAATATTTTGAAACTCAGGTTTCATTCACTAAGGTTTTGTTCGTCTGAGTTATGCTCAGTTTTTATATTGAGTTATTTGATACTTTAATTTTGATTATTTTGATGATAGCATCTCCAATGGGGCTTGTATAGAGCTGCATAGTTCTTTGTGCAATTGCTGCATACGACTTACATGGTTAGAGAGACACAGAAATACCCTGGGGTGTATGCAATGGTTTAAGCCAAACAACTGTTGTGTAGAATTTATATGGGTCCCACGGATCTAATTATAGGCTCACTCGAATATTTTGAGTGGAAATGAAAATTAAAAGTGCTGGGTAACTTGTAACTTGTGGGGTCTATTTGATGAACTTTGAAAGAGTTGCATAATTGGAGTAGAGTGTTGCTCGAGTTGCATAAAGTAAAGAGAAATAAGGTGACATGGTTGGACCTGTATAATGCAACTCAAGAGAGTTACATGATTGGAGATGCTCTAATATGCAACATACACTCAATTGTGGAGATGTGAAAAATTCTATAGGGTTAGCACTTTGGCACTTTGCAACTTTAATATGAAATAAGTGTTAATGTTTGTTGTTTGAAACGTAGTCCAAATATACCTTTCTTGCTGCTGCATATTAGAGTTTTATAGTTATCTATTATAAATTGTTCGAAAATCATAAGTCATTTTTAAATAGTATATTTTGAAGTATTTGTCTTAACTTTTCTAGATTCCACTCTGGTATCAAAAGACAAGCAAAAGAGCAGATGGGATTGTTCTCTGGGATTATCATGTCATTTGTGTAAAGGTATTGCCATATATGTATTTCCTATCAAGAAGTTGAGGCAGGCAGCTAACTATGTTTTATAAGCAGCTTTTTTTGTATCCAAATTTGGTTATCATAAGGTTCATTACTTCATTTGGCATACTTTTCTTGTGATTGGTGTAACAGATAGGTCATGGAGGTGGCCCTCCTCAAGTGTGGGACTTAGATTCAAGTCTTCCTTTTCCTTCACCTCTAGCTTCATACGTGTCTGAATCTATTCGTCCATCTTTTCAGCTTTTTTCCGATTATAATAGGTAAAGCTCCATCTGCTTTTCTGTCATTTTGTTCTGTTCTAACTAGATATTTTGGTGTTTTATAAATTTTTAATTAATATTGCAAATTTGCAGTTGGTAGTAATGCATGTCCAGATTGTGCATGTCACATCATAACAGCCATGAATTTTCTTCTGTGAAATCAAAATCTAGTTAGCAAGGTTGTGTAGCTTAATGGGGTTTATCCTTGTTGTTTTCGACATGGGTGAAAGACAGATTTATGAACTATATAATAATTTTCCCCCTCCCTATGCTTCCTTAACTTGAATGTTTGTGAAGATGAACTTGAGTGATTTAAGTAAAACTTAACATTTTTAGAAATCAGAAACCGTAGTAGTAATGTTGTTACTATTTTCTTTTTCTTTTATTTCTAACTAGTTTTTGTTTTCTCCACTTATTAAATAAGATGGGTGTTGGGTGCACAATTGTTTATCGTCACAACGTGACGTCTATGCATTATTTCCTGTCTCCGTTATTTGAGAAAGTTCTAATAAGTAAGATATGATATCATAACATTTCAATTAGCTTCCCTAGTTATTCATCTCTTTTTAGGTAGTCAGAAATGTTGAGTAGATGTGGCATCCTTTCCGGACTGTCTGCGTTTTTTTTTATAAAATAAAAAAATTTCATTAGTGATTGTAGAGAAATACAACTAAGGTGAGGAGTTGAAAATAGGAAATCCTCAAAAACTAGTATTGGCAAAATGGGTCTGACCTGTCCGTACAACCCACTATTTTGGTTGGTATGGGTTAGGTGTAGTAACTCATCGACCTACATAAGTCATCCCCTCCACATAACCCAGAGGTTAAACGGGGTGGGGTTGGTTGACTCATCCAAGTAACATCCATATATCCTTCAAGTAACTAGATTTCTTCCAATGAATGTGAAGTATCCAAGAGTGGATTTTCTATATGTAATGTTGTCAGCTAAATAACATCCATCTATCCTTCTACTTGTAGAGATCTAGTTTTTTTGTTGAGTGATCCTCTTCCTACAGATTCCTGTAGGTACCTTAAGATTCAATTTAGTGCCTCAAAGTGCTCAAGTCAAGGTGAGTGCATAAAGTGCCATACCATATTCATTGCAAAGCATTATCTGGGTATGTGCGAGAGAGATAAATTAACCTCCCAAGTCCCAACCAGTCTCTAGAATCTTTCTCTATCTACTACTTCCTCAATCTTTTTTTTTTTTTTTTTGAAAATGAACTTAAACTTTTAATAAGGAGCATTCACAGCTGAGAAACTAGCATGTGATGCAAAAATCGGTACAAGAAACTCTGGGATAGAGTCCAGCCAGAGTTTTTCACCCAAATTAAAAGCTACATTTGATAAAAAGTCTGCTGTGGCATTATCTCTTCTAGGCCTGTAACGTAACAGAGTGCCAAACTCACAAAATGACTAGACAATTCAATGCTATCCTGTATCATAGTATTAAAATAAGTGTTATATTTCCCCTTTCTGTTCCATTCCTGGACCAGCTCTAAGCAATCAGTAAATATAGAAACATGAGTGAGGCCCACTGCTGCCATAAAGTTGAGACACCACCTGAGAGCCTTTGCCTCAGCAACTCTGGGTTCTAGTGTCTCAGCTTCAATCCCTGTCGCTGTTGCAAGGAAAGAACCCTCCTTATCTGTGATAACACAACCAAATCCAGTTCCTACACCATATTTAAGCGCTGCATCGAGCTCAACAATGGCGTTATCATTCGGTGGAGTTTGTACCTGCACTGAGTTATTATAAGGCAAAGACAATGGAGTAGAGTAATTCCATGAAGCTGCAGTACGTATAGTTTCATCAATTGATTCCTTTTTCTGGTTAAAAACCCATTTATTACGTCGCTTCCATATAGAAAAAATGAGGTTGAAAACATTTGCACTGCCTCCCTTACCTCCCATATGGATTATTCGGAAAATCCATTCAGTGAAGTTCAGTTCCTCACCAACAGGAATATGTATTGTGACAGGTGAAGCAAACCAGATGCATCTGGTCTCTTTACATTGAAGAAGAGCATGTGCAATTGTCTCAACTTCCATTCCGCATAGGGGGCATATAGGATCTCTGTGGATCCCCCTTTCAAGCAATCGCTGATTTGTAGGGAGAATATTCTTTGCTGCTCTCCACACCATCTCCTTTACTCGTGGAATTACTTGTACCGCCCAAAGTTTCTTCCATGGAAAATGAGGATGCTGTATTGAGGAGGAAGGCACTTCACCATCAGGATTTAAAATAAAATCGTACCCTGACCTTACAGAGTAATCACCATCTTTGGAATATGGCCAGAAAAGTGAATCATGGTTCATAATATTACATAAGGGGATTTTTTCAATATGAGCAGCCTCTGACTCTGAGAAGATAGAGTATATTAAAGGTCTATTCCATCTTCTTAAGTCTTGATCAATTAAATCCCTCACCCATTGAACCGATCCCATCCAATTCTGTCCTGAATGCAATTTTCCATTTTGGATGGTTGGGATCCATTTGTCCTCCCATATTTTGATGCTTGCGCCATCCCCCACCTTCCAACGGGCCCCTTTCTCAATGATCCATTCGTTTGTGTATATGCTGCTCCACGTATAGCTAGGATATGAGCTTCTTTTCACCTTTTTAATGTCTCCACTAGGATAGTATTTGGCCATTAACACCTTATATAGGAGTGATCTATCATTGGTACACGACCTCCACCATTGCTTGGCTAGGAGAGCCTTGTTGAAAGTGGAGATTTTCCTAAAGCCTCTACCCCCATTCTTTTTCGCTACAGACATTTTGTCCCAGCTCAGCCAATGTAACTTCCTCTGCATATCATCTCCACCCCAAAAGAAGCGTGCTGTCATCTGCTCAATTTTGTTGCATAGGGATTGAGGGAGAGAAAAGCAGCCCATTATGTATGTTGGGATTGCTTGCACTATGGATTTAATGAGCACCTCTCTGCTTGATCTTGATAGAAATTTCTCTTTCCAGCCCTTGAGCTTCTTCCGGACTCTATCTCGAACAAATTCAAAGATTTGGGATATGGATCTCCCCACCATTGTTGGGAGTCCCAAATAGCGAACATGTAACATCCCTAGCAGGCAAATGGATTGCGACTGTCCCCACATACCAACACGAGTCTTTTCAGCGTGCTTTGTCCTCACTCGCACACTTCCCGGGAAAACTTCCCAGGAGGTCACCCATCCCAGAATTACCCCAAGTCAAGCACGCTTAACCATGGAGTTCTTATGTGATAGGCTACCGAAAAGAAGATGCATCTTGTTGATATGGGTAGTACAAATCAATTCATTTAAGCCTTCCTGTACTATGTAGTCCCATACCTACACAGTCTCAGGATCACCCTCTCATTCCGGTGCGTCGGTTCATTCATGTATCCCTCCCTTAGAAGCCTGCCAGGAGCCGCTCCTTGTCCGTGCCTCTTGCACCGGCGATCACTCCCCGCCCTCATCAGCCCGGGTCTTACATGCCCACCAGCTTCCGTCTAGTTCGTCCCCGAACCACACCGTACTGGGAGAGGAGCCGCTCTGATACCATTTGTAACATCCCTGGCAGGCAAATGGATTGCGATTGTCCCCACATACCAACACGAGTCTTTTCAGCGTGCTTTGTCCTCACTCGCACACTTCCCGGGAAAACTTCCCAGGAGGTCACCCATCCCAGAATTACCCCAAGTCAAGCACGCTTAACCATGGAGTTCTTATGTGATTGGCTACCGAAAAGAAGATGCATCTTGTTGATATGGGTAGTACAAATCAATTCATTTAAGCCTTCCTGTACTATGTAGTCCCATACCTACACAGTCTCAGGATCACCCTCTCATTCCGGTGCGTCGGTTCATTCATGTACCCCTCCCTTAGAAGCCTGCCAGGAGCCGCTCCTTGTCCGTGCCTCTTGCACCGGCGATCACTCCCCGCCCTCATCAGCCCGGGTCTTACAGAACATGTCTCTCAACAGCCTTAATATTCAAGATGTTTTCAATCTCATTGATTCTGGTAGTAGGAACGTTTCGGCTAAAAGAGAGTTCTGACTTGTCATAGTTGATGCGTTGTCCTAAAGCTTGCTCAAAGATTGTCAAGATGGATTTTAACTTCAAGGCCTCTTGAGTTGTTGCTCTAGAGAAGAGGATGCTGTCATCTGCAAAGAGGAGGTGAGATATTGGTGGAGCTTCGGGTGCTACTTTCAGCCCATGAACTTGATTGGAGGTTGTAGCCCTGTTTAACATTGCAGAGAGCGCTTCAGCACATATAATAAACAGATAGGGGGATAGGGGATCTCCCTGTCGAAGGCCCCTAGATGCTTGAATGTTTTGACTTGGTTCCCCGTTGAGCATAATAGAGAATGAAACTGTTGTCACACAATTCATTATGGTGGTGACCATATTTGTTGGAAAACCCATCTTCTTAAGCACTGCCTCCAAAAAGGACCATTCAACACGGTCATAGGCCTTTGACATATCCAGCTTTAATGCCATTACCCCTCTTCTACCTGTTTTCTTTTTTTTCATATAGTGAAAACACTCAAAAGCAATTAGAGCATTATCAGTTATTAATCTTCCCGGAACAAAAGCACTTTGGAATTCATCAATGATATCAGGGAGAACACATTTAATCCTATTAGCAATTGTCTTAGTGATAATTTTAAAAATTACATTGCAAAGGCTAATAGGCCTATATTGAGAAATATGCATGGGATTTTTAATTTTAGGAATGAGAACAATAAGAGTTTTATTGATTGAACCTGGATTTTCACCATCATTGAGGATTCGGAGAGCTATGTTTGTCACATCTGAACCAACAATATCCCAAAATTTTTGATAGAACAAAGCTGGGGTGCCATCAATCCCGGGAGCTTTTGTTGGGTGCATTTGAAAGAGTGCACATTTTACCTCCTATGCTGTGAAAGGTGCTGCAAGATGAGAGGTGTGCTCTGCTGTGATTTTTCTTTGAACAAAACTTAACACTTCTTCAGCTCCAAATGGTTCTGATGAGGAGAAGAGTTTTTGATAATATGATCCTATAACATTAGCAATACCCTCTTCTTCTACAATCACATTGCCTTGGTCATCTTCAATTTTTCCTATTGCTATTCACTTTGTTCCTTTGAGTGGCCTTCTTGTGGAAAAAGGATGTATTTTTATCACCATGTTGCAGCCAATTCACCCTTGAGCGTTGGTTCCAGAAAATTTCCTCCTTTTGTAGAAGGTCATCAAGCTCCTCTGCTATAATTCTTTCTTGATCAGCAGCTTCAATGCCCTTTGATGACTGTTGAATCTGATGGAGCTTTTCCTGGAGTTTATTGATCTGTTTGGAGAGACTTCCAAAGCGCTTCTTGCTCCACTCTACTAAATTCTTGCAAACGTTGCTGAGTTTAGAGATTATACAGCCACCATGATGCCATGAGTGGCGAATAACCTCTTTGCATTCCTCTTCCAACTCCAGCCAGAATTGCTCAAATCTATATAGCCTCTTCTTTTTCCTCAGAAAACCTCCCCCTCCTCTCATACTGGTTTCAAGACAGATAGGATTGTGATCTGATTTGTAACGAGGCAGGCTTGTCACTAGGGTGTCACCCCATAGAGCAAGCCATGGGTCATTTGCAAGAGCATAGTCAAGTCTTTCTTCAACTAAATTAGAAACATCTCTTTTGTTGCTCCAAGTAAATCTGTACCCCATAAACTTCACCTCCTGCAGACCACATTCAGTTAGGCACTTGTTCAACTCATCAATCTCAGTTATGTTAACTCCATTGCCTCCTAGTTTATCTTCAGGTCTCAATATTTGGTTTATATCACCTATTATCAGCCAACGTTCTGTTGGATTTCTCTTCAATTGGCGGATTATTTGACGGGTTCTATATTTATGCTTTGTGTAGGGGAAGCCATATATACCTGAGAATTAAAATTTTAAATTAACAGCAAGCAGGCACAAGTTTATATCAATATGGTTTTGGGAGAGGGAATTAAGGTCAGCAGTTATGGTATTTTTCCAAAGAAAGGCAATCCCACCTGAACGTTGGTTGCCTTCCCCAATGCAATCAACCATAAAACCATTTTGTAATCCAGCAACACTTTTTAAAAACTGCAATTCCGAAGTTTTCCTCTTTGTTTCCATGAGAAAAACTCTATCAGGGGATTCGGAAACTAGTAGCTTCCGTAGAGCACGAACTGACCGGGGATTCCCCAAACCCCGGCAGTTCCAACTAATGATTTTCATGGTTCCCGGCGGGGTTGATTAACAACCTCCGCCGTTGTGTCAAAAGCCAATCTTTTGTTGCTACCCTCCAGCCCCATCAGATTCTCCCACTGCACTTTGATATAGTCACTGTCTTGCTTGCGTTTTTGCAGCTCAATCATTTTATTTCTATTGCAAGTAGAAGACTTGCTCTCCCTTGCTCTTCTCTTCCATGTTTTCTTTTTATCTGGACTTTTACCCACAGAGAATGACATTTGAGAGGAGGAGAGAGGGAGTATAGTGCTTGCCGTTACCTTGTCCTGCTTCCCTGTTCCATCTGTGTGGTTGCTGTTTATGGAATTAATTTCTTTCCCTGTTTTTTCCATCACGGTGTTGAATTCAGCATCAGGGAGTTGTTGCTTAAGCAAGGATTCATCTTTTTTTCCTTCTGCTCCGTGGTTATTCTTCGCCACCTGCACCATGTTACATTTACTCATTGATTCCATAACTTCCTCCAGCCGTAATACTTCGTCTCCAACCCTTTTTGGACTCACAGCATTCAGGTTTACTGGTTTGTTTTTTAATATCAAGGGGCCAACTGATTTGCCAGTAAAGCGAGCTTTTCTGCTCGAATTAGTCACCTCCTCACCTTTGCTTCCTGACATTACAGTGGAGCGCTTTGGTGAAGCCTTTAACCATGGGCCATAGTTGAGATTGTCAATATCTTCCTCATCTGCTGCATCATCTCTATTGTCACAGTCTTTCATTTTGTGGTCCAACATACCGCATATATAGCAGAAATCACAACCTTTCATATTTAAAAAATACCTTGAGTGGATCGCGACAGCTCCTTTGAATCAGGATGCCCCGCTTTAGAGGTTTAGTGATGTTCAGTGAGACTCTAAGGCGTAGATAATTTCCTAGACGCGATTCCTCTGATCCATCCCATTCTATGAAGCCCCCTATCATGTTGCCAATTGTTTTCGCCACTCCTTCCGTACGCATATTCAGTGGAAGGTCATAGACTCTCATCCATATCATAATAGTGTTAAGTGGAACTTCATGTGGACTAGCATCAAGTGGCAAGTCACTTAAGACCACTAGATTTTTGTCAAAGTTCCATGGCCCCAATCTCAGAACAGAGTTCTTATCTTTTTCACTGAAGAAGCGAAAAGTGAATAGATTTTTACCTGCATCGCGTATTTCAACACCGTGTCGGGGCTTCCATGCTTGAATCATCGTTGATTTGAACGCCCTGGAGTTAACCGACCCCTGTTTCAGAACCTTCCCCACCAGCCATGTAGTTCCACTGTGATGTCTGCTTCTGATATGGTTACTATTTCCTGCTCCTCCTCCTTGAAGCTTACATCTCGCCATCGTGCCATCTTCGGTGTACAGAGATTTAGCAAATCTAAGTGATTGATTGCTAGGATAACCAGGTCTGGAGAAACTCCTAGATGAACCAGGATGAATACCCTTATGCCGCCACTCTTCTAGAATGCCCTAGCAGAGCGTTTTTTCAAAGGGAGTCTAGGATACTACTTCCTCAATCTTGACAAGTTGAAGCCTTACATTTGGCTCAATGGGTATTTCACCTACCTTACACCCTAGTAGACCAGTCTCGATCAAATCAAGGATGTACTTTGATAAATATGTCTCCCTTTGACCTGGGAAGTTTGATCCCAAGAAAATATTTCATGACCAAGTTCCTTAATTTTAAAGACAACAATTAGTTTCTTCTTCCTGTATTCAATCCCACAATTACCATTCCTTGCCGAAATTATGTCTTCAACATATACAAATAGAATAGTATGATCAGCCTGGCTTATGCTGCAGGCAAGTCTTTTTTCATAGTGGTCCCAATTCCCAAAGCGTTTAAAGCACGTTCGAAGGAGATTTTTTTAGTCCGTTTGGAGACTCGTTTAACATGCACATTTGATTAAATTTCAATCCCCACCCCCACCTAGACTGGTGACTATACTTCTGCTTCCAAGTCTTCATTTAGGAAAGCATTTTTTACGTTTGCTTCCAAGTCTTCTCATAGTGAACTCCACAATTTTGGGTAAACCTTTTTTGCTTCAAATTGTGTTGCGCTCTTTGCTTCGCCTTGAATTTAACTGAGAAAACCCACTTACAAGTTACAACCCATAATTCTCTTATCTATAGGTAGTTCAGGAATTTCCCAAGTCTCATTTTTCTTAAGAGCATTGATTTCTTCCATAACTACAACATTTTAGTTTGGATCATCTAGGCACAAACAGTTTTTATCTAAGAGGTGATGGCTTTATGCGTTGGAGACAATTTATGGTAACACATTTAGAAATGAGGTGGTTGAAGCTGTCGGTTGTGGCATTTTTTTCACTGCATGTTCTGGTTCCTCTAGCACTATAACTAGACTTTGACGACACAATAGATATTGGAATTGGAAGACTATCTACTGCTATATGGGATATCACTCAATGTCTTTTGCTCCATTCTTAGGCACAGAAGGTCATATACGTTAACTTTAGCCTGTCATGTTGGCTCATTTAAATACTCTTCAACCTCAGATTTTACCAAAGGACAACCTGCTGCTCTTGAACATAATCCAGATTGATCATCACTGATTCTAACGGGAGTCCTCCTTATCATTCACATTAAAGAGAGCACTATACTCTTTGTACATAAAATTTAGAGCATTGACCACATCTTTTATATTTTTTAGCTTCATCTCTTGGGGTAAATTATAGGCAAACATATTTTAAAATTCTAGGGTCCAAAACATTAGCTAATGACATGACAAAATTACTTTCCCTCCAATACATGTTAAATTATTCCTTCAATGCCTGTGCCATATCACATTACCTAAAATCAGATAGGTGAAGAATATTACCTAAAATTTTCTTAATTCGATACATTTCAACAAGATATAGAGTTACACTATAAAGAAAAATATTTGTATTGACTATCTAGTTGCTAACTTATATCTTGTTTAGAGGTATCAAATTAAGAATTTTTTTATAATGTTTAAGATGAATTTGATTTTATGTGAGACATGACGAAGGCAATGAAAGACAAATTTGATATGTATTAAAGTGAGTATAACTTTGTTATGTCACTTCATGATGTTTTTGCCATCGAATTGAAATGACGAGTCTTAAAATGTGTTTCCTTTAATATAGTCGGGAGATGAGGCAAAAAAATGTAGAAAATGTGTACAGTGCGTAAATGATAAGTAAAGAACATATGTGCTATCCTTAGTGAGAATGGTAAGGAATATTCTACTACAATTTGTGGTAATCAATTTGGTTTTTTATGGAGTCATCAGGCTCCTTTGGGTGGTCATTATTGATGGGAATATGTTCAAGAAAAGCAAGCTCTTCCTATTTTGAAATCCGAGGTAGAAGAGTATTTAAATGAGCCAAACGCCGCAAGTCTAAAGATAATGGACATATGACCTCTGGTGTCTTGGAATGGTGGAAGTTGAATAATGGAAAATAAGGAGTGCTATACCATATGGCTACAGATGTTCTTGCCATTCCAATATTTATTTTAAGTTTAGAGTCCACTTTTAGTGTTGTTGGAAGAGTCATTTACTCATTCTGAGCTGTGCATCCAAATATAGTGGAAGCTTTAATTTGTGGCTGTGACTGGCTTCGAGTATTCCCAGTGATTAGAAACCAACCTTAAATAATATATATACTTTCTTTTTTATGAATAAATATTCTTTTTATTTTCATTATACATTGTTACAGATAAATTTGTTTTGTAGGGGGGGCATGTTCCTGACATAGACTCTATTAGTCCCTTGAAATTTTCTTTCCTTGTGCAGAATATAGCTTTTTTTAAAATTGGTGGAGGCTGATAATGAAATATTTACACGAACTTTCAAATGTTTTGGGTAGTTTCATGAGAATTTGGGCAACAGAGTTGGACTTTTTGATAGTTCAAAAATATACTTGGACTTCGTAACTGGAATATATTTAGCTTTTTCATTAGACATGCCCAAGTGATAGAATATTCAGATCTGGATATTTCTTGTGTAGACTACAATTATATTATATTATATTTGTAACTTAGGCAAGCTTATTTGTATAAAAAACTAAGTCAGGTTGTGAGTTTGAAGTGTTCAATATCCAAATTAGCTAATGTGGCTTGTATATTGATATTATTTATGTAAATTGTCTTATTTTGAATTTTTGTTCGTGTAATCCAAAGCTTAATCAAATAGTTCATATCAACTTCTGGTCAACGCTTTGACCTAATCCAATTCTTATTGAGTCGAGGTGGAGCTGAGTCTGCTTTGACTCGAAACGACTCATTTCCAGCCCTAGTGAGTTGTTTTTTTATTGTTATTTTTTAAAATCTTATTTCTAACCACAATTCAGCCCAAGAAATACTCTTTTTATTGTTATTTTTTTTAATCTTATTTCTAACCACAATTCAGCCCAGGAAATACTCTGTAGCTTGTAAAGCACCAATTAGCCTTTTTTACTTACTATGCATATATATTATGATATATAGTACGATCAACTTTACAGTGTAAAGTCATTTTTTAAGGTAGTATAATATATTTATTATGCATGTTTGTAATACTTTTCTTTTTTTGGTTTTTAAATGCTTATCAATTATGAAAGTTGGTGTTTAATAACATTCAAATATTTCATATCAGATATTGTTAATTTCTTAGTCTGTGATATTGTATAATGTGTATAACATCATTCTTACATTCATTAGATTTGTTTTCTCAGTTTTGTTGATGAAATAATCCATTTATTGTTGATCAATGAAGTATAGTTTGATACCCAAATGTTGAAGTATATGAAATTGTTTCTTTGGATATCAGATTATTCCGAGTTGTGCATGGTCCGATGTTCCTTCGATGTTTTGCATCAGATAGAAGGCACATGAAAGATTCTGATGGAAACTGGATTCACGAACCTCCTCCGCATGAGCCCATAGTAGCTGAAGGTAATGACATGACGGGAAAGTTGTGATAAAATGGATTCTTTTGGCTGACGTCATATTAGTAAGATACGTCTGAATAGAGAAAGCAACTTTCAATATTCAAATACTTCCATGATTAAAGTCTCATTTTTCAAGGTGCTCCTGAATTCTGTGTATTTTTTCATGCTCCAGCTTTTTTGTTAAGGGGTGGGGGTCTTGGCTGTTACATTTTTCATCTAGTAAAGAGAAAATTATGAAATTGCTGTGAATTTCTTATTCATTACTACAGCCTGGGTTACAGAATCAAATAAATGAATTCCATTCAAATATTATGAAGTTCTTACTTGCAAGAGAACAAAAAATACCGAATTTGTTGACTCATTTGCAGAGATACATGCAAGATCAAGCAACCACATTTTTTATTGTTGAAACTTTTTGAAGCTTGGAGGATATGTTAATATGAACTCTGGCAAGTCGTATCAATTGTTTGACTAACTTGTAGACAGTTTTCTATTAAAAATTGGATCATACTGCACTATATTTGCTGAACTTGATGATTGGTCTAGGAAACTAGTTATCTGAAGGACATGTTCAGGAGAGCTTTTGTGAAATGCTTTCTGACTTGTGTACTATTTCCTATTTTATGTATAACTTTGTATTTCTGAAGTTAATTTAGTTCTGGTGATTCCAAGACTATTATTTCTGACGGTTTATTTTGAGAAAGAATACTCTCCTATTATTAGGATGAGCCAGTGGTTTATGTCCTCTTACAATATGAAACATAATCTGTGCAGATGGAACAGTGCACAACCTGAATGACTACATTAACATATCTGCCGCAGATGCCACTAGCGATATCAGTTCAGTGAAAGATGCAATTTTTACCCAAGAACATGGTGTGGTGATAAAGGAAAATCAGCTCGAGGAATTATTTTCTGTGATATCTTTAGAACAGCCGCATCCTTTTTGATATATCTGCACATAAACATCACTGGTTTGTAAATTGCCATCTGCCATCAGTTTTTCTTTTAAGATTCTGGTCAAATGCTATTTCTCATTAAATGGGGGGCATTGTGAAATTGTCTCTTTTATACTGAGTTGTTTGGGCGTGGTGTGCAACCAAACCAAATATAAGCTCCATTTTGTATTGTCCGGAGCATAACAAGATTTTCCCTCTAACTCTTTACTTTTACTTCCGGTTCAGCTAGGTGATGTGATTTATAGTACTGGAATGGAGAGTGCTTTCTTATCTGAAATTAGAATATTCTTCTGTTAAAAATTAAATGCTACAGGTCCTATTGAAAACTGATGAAAGTATATCTAACTGTTTATTTTGACTTAACTGTCACTTTAGTCCCTCACTTTGTAAGGAGCTTTCGTTTTAGTCCCTGATTTTTCAATAATTCATTTTTAGTCCCTCACTTTGAAAAAAGTTACTCACGTTAGTTCTTGGTAACGTTTTCCGTTTATAGACTTTAACGGGGTCGTTAGTCTATAATATCGAATTTCATTTTAGTCCCTAACCTAAAATTTTTAATTCATTTTAGTCCCTCATTATATCGTGTTTCATTTTAGTCCCTAACTTAAAAATTTTAATTCACTTTAGTCCCTCACTATAATAACAATGATGTTTCTTTCGCTTTTATCTTGTAGTGTGACTACCATAAAGACATTGACCGTTCTTATTGCTATTTTGTAAACTAACTTTATAGTTTATATAAGTACTGACTCCAAGCTTTGCACCCGAATGTATTAATAGCTTTGATTCAAAAATATTTTATTGAGTTCCGTGTTTAAGAGTCATCACCAAAATGTTGTAAACTCTCCCAATTTGTTTAACATGATATTCAAACGTCATACCATATTCTTGTGATAATGTAGATCCAGGCAAAGGAGCAACTCCTGATAGCAAGATACGAACTCGTCCACTTGCTTGTTTTATCTGTCAATACAAACAATATTTTAGTTTTGAAACCAAACTATGTGTAAATTTCATAAGTGTAAAGTGGATATGAAATACTTGTTAAACACAAGCCTATCAAATAGAGAACTAAAAAAGCACTAAAACATTGTAGTTATATGGATATTGAAATAATGTACTCTGAAGTGCTTCTCCGGAAGAAACTTTGCTATTAATACTTTTAAGTGCAAAGCCTGTAGTCAATGCTTATATAAACTATAAAGTTAGTTTACAGAATAGTAAGAAGAACGGTCATTGTTTTTATGGTAGTCACACTACAAGAAGAAAAGCGAAAGAAACATCATTGTTATTATAGTGAGGGACTAAAGTGAATTAAAATTTTTAAATTAGGGACTAAAATGAAACACGATATAATGAGGGACTAAAGTGAATTAAAAATTTTAAGTTAGGGACTAAAATGAAATTCGATATTATAAACTAACGGCCCCGTTAAAGTCTATAAACGGAAAACGTTATCAGGGACTAACGTGAGTAACTTTTTTCAAAGTGAGGGACTAAAAAGGAATTATTGAAAAGTCAGGGACTAAAATAAAAGCTCATTACAAAGTGAGGGACTAAAGTGACAGTTTAGTCGTTTATTTTTATAGAAATTGTAGGGTAAATCGACCTTAACCGGATCAGTTCGACTGCATCCAGCTAGAACTGATCAATACTGGTCAAAACTGACTAGGCTCAAATGCCGACCAGACTTAACTTGAACAAGCCTCTAGACGGGGCTTCCCTTTGGCCACCGAGACTCGAAGAGCTCAATCGGACCTCGGCTTATTGGTCGTCCCGCTTAACCACCAAGCCTTATTTGATCTGTGTTTCCCTCCTATATTCTCGCAACGGCCTAGACATGAGATCAACATGTACTGATCCATAGGCCTTCTAGAGGAATATCCTCACAGATTCCAGGATCAATACGTTGCCTCACCAGGCCCAAAAACAAGCCCATACGCTTGCCACTCCACCCCTATAAATAGCTCATTGCAGCTAGGGGTTCAGGTACGTTCTCTCATCCCTAAGCTGACACTTTGTTGAACAAGGAGACCATGTTTATTGTAACACCCTTTATTTATTCACCTCACTTTATATGGAGAAGTAATTATTTTAGTTTATTGAACTTGTCAACTGTTGTGTTCTAGATCGGGAACGACCTTGTGGATATTGGAAAAACCAAATGACCGATCCCAGTCGAGTTTTACTTTAGGACTTCGTAGGATTTCTGAATATCCAGTTGAGATAATCAGGATCTCCATAGACAACAAAGTGTGTGATAGTGTCAACTTAGGGATGGAGAGAACGTACCGTAGCCCCCATAGCATGGTGGTTCTTATAGGGGATTTCCTGATACGTGTGTATGTGGGCTTTCTGATAAGGCCCGTGAGAAGGGAATATTTGATTAGGATTAGTTAAGGTGTTGATAAGCCAACCTTTGTAAATCCTGCAGTGGATAAACACTAGCCTTTATCCCGTGGTTTATCGAGCTGTGCGGGAATTTAGTAGTGGTAGTTTAAGTTGTTGGGACCGTAGCTGGTGATTGTAAGATCCATGAAGAATGTTTTGATAAATGCCAAAAGGTTTTGAACAAGCTTCAAGTGTGTTGATCAAGTTCAAGCTCAACAAGCAACAACAAACATCAAGTTATGAAGAGAGAACCAACTCATGAAGACTTAGTTTGGTAGTTTATGTTTTATTGTTTTATCTTTTGCCTCACAAGTCTTTTAGTTTATGAGTTTGGGTAGAGTTTATTAGAGGGTAGTGAATCTCTTTTGATTGCATGATTATATCATATTTTGAGTATTCACTTTGCCTAAAATCAATAGGTGGCTTAAAGGTTTGAAAGAAAAGGTTTAGTTTTTGAGAAAACAAGTTTTAAGTGATTTTTAATGTTAATAATCGATTAACATATTTTGATAATTGATTAACAGTGTATTTTGAACTGATAATCGATTAACAAACTTTTGATAATCGATTATCTGAACTTTTACTCGAGTAAATCTTTGCTTACTCGAGTGAAATTTATGGAGTTTTCGTATTACTCGATTAATACTTATTTTACTCGAGTAAACAGGGTCTGTAACTGTTTTAAATACGTTTTTCACTTCTCAAAAGCTATTCTAAGTGCTCCAACTTTTGGGTATTCTATATAAACCTTTTCCTAATCATTTCTATCATTGAGAATCAACTAGAATCATTTTGATACACAATTTTACAAAGAATCAAAGCCACACTATTCTCTCTCACTCTCTCAAGATCAAAGCTCTCATTTTCATATTCTTTGATCAAGAACCTTGAATCTCTCATGTTGATATTTCATAGCTTTTGAAAGAGATTCATAGGATTGTTATTGTTTTTCATTTGAGTTGTAATCATTGCAAGAGGCAAACATTCTACAACATTGGAAGCCTTGATTTTGTGAATCAAGCAAGTTTCATTGGAAGCCTTGATGAGGCATTTCATCAAGCACTTGAAAGCCTTGTTGAAGAACAAGCATTTGGAAGTCTTGTGAGTGAAGCAAGCAATTGGAAGACTTGTTATGGGGTATCGGCAAGCAAGAGAAGAGGTTAGATTAGATATCAATAGGGTTACAAGGCAAGGGTGTGGTATCTCTTGTAGGCTAGCAAGAAGGAGTCTTGTGAGGCATTTACTTGTAATTTGAGAAACTCTAATTCCTCATAGTGAAGAATCTCTCTTGGTTGAAGAGGGGACTGGAGTAGCTTTCAAGTGGATGAAAGTGAACCAGGATAAATCACTGTGTCGTATCTCTAAACTCTCTACTCTTTACAATTCTTGTTATTAATTGTGTTCTTGATTGAAAACCTAGAAAAAGTGATTTTTCATAATTGATTAAATTGAATCTTTATTGTGCAAAATTGATAAAGGGAAAATCATTTTCATAACTAGGTTAATCAATAAGAATATTGGTGTTGATTGTTTCCGCTTAATCTCTGATATAATATTTGTTAATTGATTGATTTTCATTGGTTTTAATCGTTTAGATTTGTTTCTTGCGAAAATCTTTCAAAGTTTCTATAACACCTATTCAACCCCCCTTCTAGGTGTTCTCCTAGTTCTCCTAGTTGTTTCAACCACCGAGTGTAGGTTCCAACAATTGGTATCAGAGCTCGGTCGAAAGACACGAGCATAGAGCTTTTTCGTTAAGATCCTTGAGGAAACTACAATGGGTTCTACGAATCCTTTTGGTGGTGAAGGTGCTTCAATTAATCGCCCTCCTATGTTTGGTGGAGAGGGTTATGGTTATTGGAAAATTAGGATGAGAATCTTTATAGAAGCTATAGATGTGAACATTTGGGAAGCCATTGAAAATGGTCCTTATATTCCCTCAAAAGATGTAGAAGGTGTGCTTACCCTAACTCCCAAAGATAAGTGGACCGATGATGATAAAAGAAAAATTCAATATGTTTTAAAAGCAAAAAATATCATCACCTCCGCTCTATCTTATGATGAGTTCTTTAGAGTCTCCCAATGTAAAGATGCCAAAGAAATGTGGGACACCTTGCAAGTCACACATGAAGGCACTAATGAAGTTAGGCGTGCTAGATTAAATTCTTTGATGCATGAATATGAATTGTTTCGTATGTTGCCTAATGAATCTATATGTTTTATGCAAAAACGTTTTACACATATTGTTAATCATCTCATTGCTCTTGGTAAAACTTTCTTGAATTGTGAACTTGTTAACAAAGTTTTAAGATGTCTAAGTAGGGAATGGCAACCTAAGGTTACCGCAATAGTTGAATCAAAGGACTTGGACACCATGGACTTAGCAACACTTTTCGGAAAGCTACAAGAACATGAAATGGAGCTTGGACGTTTGCAAATGCATGAAGAGTCGGATAAGTACAAAGAGAGAAAAGGAATTGCTCTTAAAGCTCAAAGGTCATATAAAAAGGAAGAGAGTTCCGTTGATGATGATGTTGATAATGAAGATTCCGATTCGGATATTGATGAAGAGGAGATGAAGCTTCTACTAAGAAAGTTGAATAAAATTCTAAGGAGAAAAGGAAGGTTGAACAAGGACAAAAGTAAAGAGAAGGATCCCCCACACTACAAGACCAAGACTTCAAAAGAAGGTGTAGTTTGCCATGAATGTGGAAAGCCCGGTCATCTCAAGTACTCATGCTCTAAGTATCTCAAGAAGAAGGAGAAAGAGAAGAAAAATGCAAAACACAAAAGGGCATACATAGTTTGGAATAGTGATGATGAACAAGACAAGAAAAGCACAACTAGTAGTTCTTCGGATGATGAACATGCCGCTTGTCTCAACTTGATAGCTCAAGTACATGAAGAGGAAAGCTCAAATGATGAATCAAGTGAGCAAAGTGACGAAAGCGATGTAAGTCTTACTAAATCCGAAATTTCTTCAAATTATGAAATGTTATATAATGCTTATGAAGAAATGCATGAACATCTCAAGAAATTAGCTAAGAAAAATATTGATAGGAAGAAGCTCATTGAGGAACATCAACAAAAGATTTTAGATCTTCAAAAGCAAGTTGATGACCTTAAGTTAGACAATGAGACTTTGCATCTTATCATTGATAATTCTACTTGTGATTGTGCTAGTAGATTGAATAATGTGGTTGATTGTGAGGATTGCAAGTTGCTTAAGGATGAAAATGCTATTTTGAAAAATAAGCTTGCAAGTTTCACAAATGGTGATATTAGATTGCGCACATTGTTAAATTTTCAAAGAGAAAATTCAAACAAGTTTGGTTTGGGTTATACTAATGCTAAGAGTAAATCTCATAGAAATGTTGTTGATTTTTCTAAAGTTGATTTTTCAAATGCACCAACATGTTTCTATTGTGGTACTCATGGACATACTTCAAATGTGTGTTATATTAAAGTGCATGGTATACCTAAAGGAGATTTTGTTTGGGTGAAAAAGGGTGAAAGTCCCTACACTAACAAAAATGGATCCAAAACCATTTGGATACCAAAAAGCAAAGCATGATTGTTTTTGTAGGTATGATTGAAGAGCAAAAGGACTTTCATGTGATATTCATTCATTTGCTACTTCAATTGGTATTAAGAGAAAATCCTACAAATTGGTAACATTTGATATTATACAATTGGTATTTCAATTTGATATTGTTGGGTATTGCTCATAGTTCTCTCAATTGGTATTATTTCTTATAATGTGATATTGTTTATACTATTGAGAAAATACTATTGGTATCAAATTCTTACAATTGTTTTACAATTAGTATCATGTTATTGGTATACAATTTGTTATAATTGATATCATTGAGTAATCATTAGATGATTATCATGCTTTGGTTATATTTCTTCTATTTTGGCTTAGATCTTATTTCAGTTGGTATTTGTTTAGTTACAATTGGTATATATTTCTTTTTGCTAATGCCAAAGGGGGAGAAATGTGATGTTTTGAAACAAAGGGAGAAATTTTTAAATGGTATGTTTGGAAATGGTATGTTTGGAGAAAGGTTGTTTTGTTGTTTTTATGTAGGTTGAGCAAAGTTGTTGAAGATAGGGGGAGAATCAAGCTTACTCAATTGGATTTCAAATGTCAAAAGCATTAATTGAGGGGGAGCAAGAGTCTCACCAAGTGATCAAATGGTTCAAGCATCAACAACTTCAATGAACTTCATAATTTCAAAACATGTTTGTCATTTTCAAAAAGGGGGAGATTGTAAGATCCATGAAGAATGTTTTGATAAATGCCAAAAGGTTTTGAACAAGCTTCAAGTGTGTTGATCAAGTTCAAGCTCAACAAGCAACAACAAACATCAAGTTATGAAGAGAGAACCAACTCATGAAGACTTAGTTTGGTAGTTTATGTTTTATTGTTTTATCTTTTGCCTCACAAGTCTTTTAGTTTATGAGTTTGGGTAGAGTTTATTAGAGGGTAGTGAATCTCTTTTGATTGCATGATTATATCATATTTTGAGTATTCACTTTGCCTAAAATCAATAGGTGGCTTAAAGGTTTGAAAGAAAAGGTTTAGTTTTTGAGAAAACAAGTTTTAAGTGATTTTTAATGTTAATAATCGATTAACATATTTTGATAATTGATTAACAGTGTATTTTGAACTGATAATCGATTAACAAACTTTTGATAATCGATTATCTGAACTTTTACTCGAGTAAATCTTTGCTTACTCGAGTGAAATTTATGGAGTTTTCGTATTACTCGATTAATACTTATTTTACTCGAGTAAACAGGGTCTGTAATTGTTTTAAATACGTTTTTTACTTCTCAAAAGCTATTCTAAGTGCTCCAACTTTTGGGTATTCTATATAAACCTTTTCCTAATCATTTCTATCATTGAGAATCAACTAGAATCATTTTGATACACAATTTTACAAAGAATCAAAGCCACACTATTCTCTCTCACTCTCTCAAGATCAAAGCTCTCATTTTCATATTCTTTGATCAAGAACCTTGAATCTCTCATGTTGATATTTCATAGCTTTTGAAAGAGATTCATAGGATTGTTATTGTTTTTCATTTGAGTTGTAATCATTGCAAGAGGCAAACATTCTACAACATTGGAAGCCTTGATTTTGTGAATCAAGCAAGTTTCATTGGAAGCCTTGATGAGGCATTTCATCAAGCACTTGGAAGCCTTGTTGAAGAACAAGCATTTGGAAGTCTTGTGAGTGAAGCAAGCAATTGGAAGACTTGTTGTGGGGTATCGGCAAGCAAGAGAAGAGGTTAGATTAGATATCAATAGGGTTATAAGGCAAGGGTGTGGTATCTCTTGTAGGCTAGCAAGAAGGAGTCTTGTGAGGCATTTACTTGTAATTTGAGAAACTCTAATTCCTCATAGTGAAGAATCTCTCTTGGTTGAAGAGGGGACTGGAGTAGCTTTCAAGTGGATGAAAGTGAACCAGGATAAATCACTGTGTCGTATATCTAAACTCTCTACTCTTTACAATTCTTGTTATTAATTGTGTTCTTGATTGAAAACCTAGAAAAAGTGATTTTTCATAATTGATTAAATTGAATCTTTATTGTGCAAAATTGATAAAGGGAAAATCATTTTCATAACTAGGTTAATCAATAAGAATATTGGTGTTGATTGTTTCCGCTTAATCTCTGATATAATATTTGTTAATTGATTGATTTTCATTGGTTTTAATCGTTTAGATTTGTTTCTTGCGAAAATCTTTCAAAGTTTCTATAACACCTATTCAACCCCCCTTCTAGGTGTTCTCCTAGTTCTCCTAGTTGTTTCAACCACCGAGTGTAGGTCCCAACAGTGATGATAAGGATGAAGATCCTGTGCTCGGTCATGATCCTGTAAGCCTTTAATTCACTCAAGTGTCCCTAGCTCGGTACAGCGTGATTCCGACTAGATAATGGTTGGTGCTCTTTACTTCAGTGTTTAACTGGTCGTCATAAAGCAATATTGGTAGGATTGGAGTCTGGTCCACTACATAAGCCCCCAAGCTCGGTAAGGCGATTTGAGCTTATGCCGAGTTTAAAGGTGAGCCGAGCAGTTAGCCGACCGTTTGGATTTAACTGACTGGAAGAGGAGTCCAGCTGTTGAGCATGGTTTGTGCCTCTGTCTTTTCGCCTACACGGAGGTGACGTTTGGATTTTTTCTCATGCCTCCACGTGTCTTTTCCAACATTGGGATTTGTCATGCCATGATTATTTCAGAACCGAAAAGTCTTTCCTTGGTTACCGCTGTTCTAGTAATGGGCTTTAGTTCCATTTAGGCCCAATCTGTTTCTATAGTGGAGGGAAAATTTAGAAAAGAGAAAACAGTTGGCTCTTCACCTCATTTGATTTTTGCATTGTACCGTTTCATTTTCTCCTTCTTACAGTTCCAGAGTCTTCAAACCCTTGCGTCCTGTGATTCTTTTTTTTGTGACTTCGATCAAGGTTTTCTTGACGGTTGTGCTCGCTGCATTTCTTTCCAAGGCTTTCAAAGCTTCTCTGTTACTTGTACAGGTATTCTTCTTCTTTCTCTTGTATCTTTACTGATTTTCGGTATTGTTCTTCATTACTGATTGCCTCTTCTTTTCTGGTTTTTGCATGCGTTTAGTAATTTTTGGAGATTGTTTAGGGACCGCGTTTAGATACTCCTCTGTTCTTGAGAAATCTTTTGTGCTTCCTTAACCGTATTTCCTTTTCACCCTTTTGTTTTGCCTTTGAATCTGTCTTGGCTTCACTGAATATTGTTCTGTTTCTGTTCTGGCTTTAGTAAAACGTCTTCTTTTTCTCTTGCTGGGTGGTTGCTGTAGTTACCTTCACGATTTTTGAGTTTCTACGTTTCTGGGATTTCATGGAACCCTTGAGACCGTGATTTTCGTCGTGAGAGGGTAAGATGAGTGAGGAATCGGTGAACTCCGGTTCACCTTTACCGGGCTAGGGAGACGATCAAAGTACCAATAAGTAATGATGGAAATGAAAGAGGACTAAGGATAGTCAATAAAGGAAGAGCAAATAAGAATTAAAAGGTGAGAAAAGAGTAAGTAAGTAATGAAATAGAAACATGAATAAAACGTGAGATAAGAACAAGATAAATCGCAGGTTGGTCATAAGACCCTGGGAAAAGGAACACATCTCAGGTTGATCATAAGACCCTGGGAATAGAAATACATCGCAGGTTGTCATAAGACCTTGTGAATAGGAACACATCTCAGGTTGGTCATAAGACCCTGGGAATAGGAGGTTGGTCATAAGACCCTGGGAATAGGAACACATCGCAGGTTGGTCATAAGACCTTGTGGATAAGAAAATAGGACACAGGTTGGTCATAAGACCATGTGGATAGGAAATTGGCACAGGTTGGTCATAAGACCCTGTGGATAATAAAATAGGACAGAGGTTGGTTATAAGACCCTGTGGATAGGAAATTGGCATAGGTTGGTTATAAGACCCTGTGAATAAGAAAATAGGACACAGGATGGTCATTACGACCCTATGGATAGGAAGTTAGCATAGGAAGGTCATAGCGACCCTGTGGATAACTAATGAGATAAGAATAAGGAAAAGAATTGTAGGAATAAAATGGAATGAAAGGAGAATGAAATAATAAAAATATGAATAAGAGTGAAAATGAAAATGAAAATGAACTGATTAGGAATAATCGTGTAACTATTTGTGTATGTTATGATGTCACTTATTTGTGATGAATGTGTTTGACTTGGTTTATTGTTATGCCTTTTTAGAAACTATTTCCTAAGTTCTGTGTAATGCTACCCTTCTTGCTGTTTTTATACAGGTATAGAGGCGGAGCTTACACTATCGCAGGCCGAGCAGGAATACACTCCACGGGGTGGTGTGTAAATTAGTCACGAGGGGAATATAATTAATTTGGGTAATTAGCTTAGTTTAAATTTTGAAGCCCGAAACTTGTATTATTTTTGTAACAGGGAATTAGTGTTAGGCTGGCTGTAATTTAATATAAGCTTACTATTTTAAAATATTCTGGACTGAACAGGTATTAAAGAAGAAATTTTTGGAAAGTTCAAAAAACAGAGGATACTCTGTCAAATTTTAAATGAAATTTTCAAGTACTTAATAATCTTAATCTAATTATATGGTAATAATTGTGAGGGTGTCACAGTTTGGTATCAGAGCAGTTTTTCCTTGGCCTTAGAGTGTGAACTCACAACTCCTTTGGTTTAATCACCAAGCGAGTAACCGATAGATAGCTAAGTATCTTAGTTAGATGAATAAAGTATATATATATATATATATATTTACCTATTTATATATGTGTTAACTTGCTTTCTTCTCCAGGATTAGGTAGCATGACTTGGAGTCGTAGTGACAGCGATAGAATTGCCTCAATCCTAGAGAATTTAGTTCAAATGAACCAAAGCCAAACTGAGATAGTAGCAGCAGTTAGAAAGTAGTGTTAGGCAATAGGACCCTAGTTTAAACTTAACTAAATTTGGCGATGGTGTTGTCATTAATAGAAGGTAAGGTTAGAGCTGATCACTCTTATCCTTGCATCTGTTAAGTGATGATATCATCAGCAATCACGACAATGTTGTTGCTATTGATAGATGTGAGATTGGGACTGATCACCTCGATCTTCGCACTTATTAATGGTTGATACCATTGACACCTTCCAACTAAAATCGAGACAACCGAAATAGGAACTCTCCAAGAAATAGATCTTTTCGACGAGAAGAAACCAACCCGAAAAGTGTCCTTTCCGAACATTTTACATAGAATCGGGAAGTAGACCTAAAACAAAGTTAAAGGATAAGAGCCTTAAGCAACCGTACCCGTTTAAGAGTAGCGTAGCCGAATAAAGAATCCTCGAGAGAATCGATTAAACGCTATAGGAATCACCTCTAACACCCATGAAAAACCAAATCAGACTTTGGTAGCTCAAAACTCACCGAAATCTTTACCAAGATTCCTGAACGGACAACCGCGAGAAAAAAAATCTTGACAACCTCGTAAAGTATCCACATCGAGACCAACCAAGTTGAACAATTGAACCGTTCTCTTCGTTGAGTACAAGAACCTAGGCGTGTGCGGATACGAGATTCCACAAACCTTAGGAATTCAGTCTAACCCATTGACCACCAACAGGTAGTTAACTCAACACGACTTTCAATCTCAAAAGGCAGTAAAAAAAACTGACGCATTCAATTCCTTACTTCTTGGCATTGATACAACCAGGTATGTCGATGCCAAGTCAGGGAGGACTTAGTAGCCAACTTAGATCTTGTCTGAATGACAATGAAACGAAATGTTGACAAACGGAAACGAGAAGGAAAGCCATGCGAGAACAAGACGTAGAATGTCCTAACATAAGCATGAAAGCGCCAAGGAGTATGGACTTAGAAGTAACCTAAGTGGGAGAGCGGAACCTAAGGGAAGTAAAGACCATAGTCAAAAACCCTATCAAAGGGATGGCTCTCCATTTACGAAACTGATTGGTATTTCGGGGACGAAAATCCAGTAAGTGGGGGAGAATTGTAACATCCCACTATTTCTTATACCTTTAGTAAAATAATTAAATGATTTAATATGATATTTTCAATATTTGAATGTCGTAATAAAATTTTGATTTCATCATTATAATTGAAATATGTTTTCTAGTCAAAATAAGTATAAATTTGTTATCATACGCTTTACAAAAATAAGAGTATTTTTATTTGAGTTAATTAATATTTTGACAGGGAGCTCAAGTGACATGCCTTAGAGGCATTCTCATAAATTGTTTCTTTGAAAATATATGTTTAATTTAATGTTTTAAACATTACTGTAAGTTTTCATGGCATTTTGAGATTGTTTTATTTTTACCTCATAGACTGGTTTTAATATATTACTGCTATAAGTTATATATAATGATATGCTATTTCAAAATTATATATATTATATTTTATCAAGTTTAATATAAGGATTGAGAAAATATATTTACTTTTGAATTTTGATACTTTTTCTTACGCAATAGCTATCTGTAGGGACCGATAACTTCATTATTTTTCAATAAGTTTTGAGTAATTAAAAGTACAATATTTTTCTAACTAGCTCTCACCCCGTGCAATGCACGGATTATTAATATTTTAATTTTTTTTATATTAAATATTTTAAAGTAAAGATTTTTTTTATTTTAAATTAAAGATTATTATTACACAACAATAAAAAATTTTATACAAAAAGACATAAGGCATAGACTCAAATCAAACCCTACATTTAAAAAACAATTAATTTAAATGAGTTTGTGGAGAAATTTTGTACTTTCTCGTATAAATAAAATATAACATTTTTTATCTAATATCTTCCTTATTTATTTAATGGATAAATTAACATTTTTATATGATTATCAACTTTATTTTGAAGAATCAAAAGTAAATCATATTTAATATTTTCATTTTTTTTTGCTTAGTGGTATTATGAGTAAATTTAAGGATAAATTAGAATATTCAGTATTTCATAGGACATGAAGACGACATTGAACTTGTTATTCTTGACTGTCTTGATTAGCACATTGCATTTTATAAGGAATATAACGACTGCTCTTTTTTTATATTTTTGATATTATATTTGTTTATGTATAGATGGAAATTAAATTAATGTATTTCTTATTTAGTTGATCGATGAAGTAACACATTTTTATATGAGATTAATGAGTATGCACTGACGGTGTAAAATTTTTTACACTATCAGTTCATCATCCACCATTCATTTAGATTACTTTAATTTAAAAGTCAATAACCATAAACGGATGAATGGTGGATGATGCACTGATGGTGTAAAAAACTTTACACTGTCGGTGCATTACCCATTTTCTCTTTTTATATACCATTATTACATTTATTATGATATTATGATTAATTGGAGTGGAATCAAAATTAATTTTTTTTATATTTTTTTGTTTGATGGTATTATGAGTATATTTAAGGATAAATCAAAATATTTCATATTTCATGGGACATGATAATTTAGTATTTTTTTTTAATATGAATTATCATCCTTTTACTAAGATTATCACATTTATTATTATTATTATTATTTAAATATTTTGATATTTTTCATCGTTTATCTTATCTCAAGTTAATCATAAGATTTGATCCTAAAAAATCTTTATCGTAATTGTTCTAATCATCATTAATTATTATTTTTTTCAATTTTTGAAATGCTTGTACTTTTGTTTTTAGTCTGTAACATTTTTTTTAGAGATTATAACAACTAAAGTATTTATCTATTGCAAACTTTTTACAAAATGATAATCATTATATTTAATCATATATCCATATTATTTGTAATGTTTGAAAAAATCTATACTTTATTAGTATTTAATTTTTTTTACTTTTAAAAAAAATATTGGAATACTCTCAATTTCGATATTGCAATACTGATAAAATATTGTTTGGCTTAAAAATTGTTTAAGGTAAAATTAAAAAATGAGCTCATCATAATAAATAATATAAAATCATGTAAAAAAAATTTGTCATTTTTATAAGATAGTCTACTTTTATTATATTTTTTTTATTATAATTATCATTTAAATTTTAATAATATATTTTTTTTAAGTTTAGTTTTAGAGTTGACGTGTTGTGCCAAATGTTAAGAGAAGTTTGTGAGCTATAATGTATACTCCAAACCCATCAACTTGTACAGATTTATGATCTCTCCACGGATTACGTGGAAATTTCTAGATGAGACATGCAAATTCTTTTTCTTATATGTTTTATTAGTATTGAATCTATCTGGTATTTGTAATTTGTGGATAGCATCAAAATTTTTTATTCCCGAATATCCTAACCAAATAAACCCTAAGTTTTTTTTTTTTTTATAGATTTGTCCCTCCGTTTTTTAATATAACACTTTTATATTAATTATTATTTTTTCATAATTATTGTGATAAAAAACAACTAAATTTATCTCGATAATACATTCAGATAAAGTGGTTACAGAAACAACAACAACAACAACTAAGCCTTTGTCCCACTAGGTGGGGTCGGCTACATGGATCAAACGACGCCATAAAGGCCTATCATAAATCATGTCTTTTGATAAGGCATTGATTGCCATATCCTTCTCAATTGTTTCGCCTATAGTTTTTCTAGGTCTTCCTCTTCCTCTAGCCCTTGTAGTACCCTCCATTTGGTTTACCCTCCTAACCGGGGCTTCCACTGGTCTCCTCCACACATGCCCAAACCACCTAAGACGAGATTCAACCATTTTTTCAACAATAGGAGCAACCCCGACTTTTTCTCGAATATACTCATTTCTAATCCGATCTTGTCTGGTATGCTCACTCATCCACCGCAACATCCTCATCTCTGCAACATGAAGTTTATTCCCTTGTGTGCCCTTTGCCGCCCAACACTCTGTCCCATATAACATCGCCGGTCTTACAGCAGTGCGGTAGAACCTTCCTTTAAGTTGAATTTAGATTGAATTTAGATGTTTTTATCTTTGGGTCTGTAGTTTGTATCTTTTTTTTATGTTGTTGTTATCTTTTAATATATTATGGGACTTATTTATAGGATTTTAATTTTAATTTAAATAAATATAATTAATGATGAGATTTTAATGTTGTTGGAATAATGATTTGGAAAATTTGAATAATCTATTTAACTTAATTTTTTCAGGTGCCAAATTGTCATGAAAGGAAGATTTTCAAATATTATTTTAAAAATAATGAATTATGTTTTGAGGACGATAATATTTAACGATGTAACAATATTACCTTTGTCTTATATATTTAGATTATAAGTATACCTTATAAACAAATAAAACTTCAAACAAAAAGTAGCACATGCATCAATGTGGAATAAGGATTGAGATTACTACCCTAATCATGTTGACAATTTGGGGTTGGAACATACTTCTTATGTGTTTATGCACCCCAATGCCACACTATCTTTATGACATTCAAATATAAATCTAGAGACTTACTTATATTTTGATCTATTACAATAAATAAAATTTATTTTTGATATGTTACAATAAATAAAATAAAAAAATTAATTATAAAAGAAATTGCAACTCCACGCTGAACAGTTTGGGATTTCTGAGTGACTTTCCTGATGTTACAATTCTGTGTTGATCCAATAATAGTTTCTTCATCCATTTTCACTCTCTTTTGGGGTCTTCAACTGACGTCTCATCATTGACACAAAGCGTTTCAATGCTCTCTTATGCTACAAACACACAACAAAAATCAAATATAAAATAAATAAATAATTAGGAAAATAAAATAGAATAATAAAGGGAGAGAATTCTTGGAAGCAGAGAAATCTGAAAGTGAAAAAAGGTAAAGAACGAAGGTGAGATCATGTTATATATAGTGATTTTTTTAAATAATTTTTTTTGAGGATAATGATTACTTCTTTTTTTCAACAAATTGAGGATAATGATTTCACATACAGATAATGATTAAATAAATTTGAAAAATATATTTAATTTCACATTGCAATTTTGGTTAGAGATAATGATTAAATAAATTTGAATAATTTATTTAATTTCAAATTATAATTTTGGTTGGAAATAATGATTATTTACCTACAAATGTTCTGGTGCGAGGATTGTTTCACGCGACATATGTGGTGACGCGACAAACGTGGTACCTCAAAAAGAGATCTTTTTATATAAGTATAGTAGATTAAATGTATTTTATTTTTATGATCGTCAAACTTTTAATTATAATCCAAAATACCTACGGACATCGACCCACAGATAAAAACAAAACATTTGATTTTCCAATAACTACCCACCGTCCCACCGTCACCCTTTATACCTATAATCTATATACATATGCTGCCAGCCCACGGAGAGAAAAATAAAGAGAGTAGATTAGAGAGAGAAACGCCACAAAAGAAATAGAAAAGAGAGAGTAGAAGACCAGAGAGAAATATAAGTGTTTTTGGGTTTTTCAATCTTTCCGGTCCAATCATTCAATATCCAACCGTCCAATCTCAAATCCTTCTTAAGTAAATAATTTTCTCAACTCCCTTTGTCCATCTACCTAATTTATTCGACGATCCATCAATATTTTTATTATCTCTATATTTTCAAATAAAGAGATGTTTTGGGAAAAAGTGATATATTTTTATTGTATAATAGTATATATTTATTGTTTTGACAAAAATGACTTTATTTGATATATTTATATATATATATATATATATATATATTTAATGTTATAATTAGTTTTAACGTGTGTCCTTATTTAGATCTCGCATGTTATTGTTGATGACCCTGACCCTCGAGTAAGTCGCAGACGTGAATGTGGCTCTGTCGCTATTGTAAGGATTTCCAGGTAAGGAGGAGGTATTACAATTTCTTAAGGGATGGATTATAAACAGGGTATATTGATAACTAAGAGTAGATGGATATGGATAATAATAAACCTTAGGATATTGTATTTGGTTAGAAACTAAATATTTAGTATTTGGGTGAGAGAACCCACTATGTTGATGATTGAATATGTATCTGATATTTTGTGTTTCAATAGGTTTTAAGGTTTTATATGAAATAATGAGTAATACGAAAAGGTGAGTGAATCACTAGGTGTGCTAGATTTGTAATAAGACTAAGTAAGAGCCTGAGAGGAAATCTTGATAAAATGATAAAAGAATAAATTGGGATTTGTTTGGGCTAAGGAAATAGCTGAGTAACAAGTTGCAAACCCTAGGAAACGTGTCCAAAGAATAAGTGAAAGAAGAGGGATATAATGGGATAGATGGATAGTCAAGAACTTGACTAAATAGAATAGGATAGAACCTTAGGGTAGTTGCAAGCGGACACTACATGAATAGTATAGAATTAGTAAGTTAGATATAGTCTTATTTTTGGGGTCAATGAATCAATTGAGGTTAAAAAAAAGGATTTAAGCTTATGAGAATCAATTAAGGTTAGAATAAGGGACTTAAGTTTATTGGAATTAGTCGAGGCTAGTTAAAGTGACTTAACCATGAGGGAAATTAATAGAGATGAGAATTAATTGAGGATTAGTTAAAAAGGTCTTAAGCATAAATGAATTAACTGAGGTAGATTGGATGGAGTTAAGATTGATGGAGATTTGAGGAAAGAATTAAGCATGAATCAGGTTCTAGCCAATAAATAGGAAGATGTAAGGGAATATAGGGGATCAGTAATAAAGAAATAGATGTTGGATAAATTAGATAACAAGTTAGAAAACAATAAGAGTAATAGAGTGGATTGTTAATTGTAACACCCTCACTTTTATTTATTAATTTAGGATTTTATAAAAATGGTAATTGAAAATTTCTTTATAAATTAAAATACTTAAAAATATGTTTCCGGAAAAACGGACAGAGTTTCATCTGTTTTTCGGACTTTCCAAAAATTTTCTTCTTAAAACCTGTCAGTCCAGAGATATTTAAAAAGATAAACCACAACAGTTTAGCAGTCATAACATATCCTAACGCCCAATTAGTACAAGTTTCAGGGCGACGACTATTTCATATTATAAATTACAAAAAAAAGAATCGTCCACTCATAATATTCAATAAACATTCCACGTAGTGGAATGCAAATCCTGCTCGGCCATATTCCATGTAAGCTCCACTTCAATACCTGCAAAAATATAGCAAGAAGGGTAGCATTACACAGAACTTAAAAAGATAAATCCTAAAAGAAATATAGCAATAAACTAAGCCTACCCTATTATTAATATCTGTTACTCATAAATGTCCATATAATTAATTTTCTTTTAGTTATCCACTTATTCTCATTTTCTTTTAACTTTTAATTCTCTTATCACTTTTCCACATTTTATTCCACTTTTAACCAGACATTCATTTATATATATCATTTCCCTTTTCATTCTTTCGTTTCCATTCTTTTTCTTTTACATTTATCAATTGGCCACAGGGTCGCCACGACCATCCTGCGACGATTATCATTTATTTTTATTAGGCCACAAGGTCACCACGACCATCCTGCGACGATTAAAATTTATATTCATTATGCAACAGGGTCACCACGACCATCCTGCGACGATTATCATTTATTTTTATTAGGCCACAGGGTCACCACGACCATCCTGGGCCGATTAACATTTATATTTATTAGGCCACAGGGTCACCACGACCATCCTGCGACAATTATCATTTATCACCACGACCATCCTGCGACGATTATAATTTATATTTATTAGGCCACAGGGTCACCACGATCATCCTGCGCCGATTAACATTTAATTACTTTCTCATTATTAATTCGTCTTAGTCTTTTCTCTTTACTTTTAGTTTCCTTAGCTCTCTTTAATTCTTTTAATTTCTTAACCCTTCTTTTATCTTCTTATATTTAAATGTTTCTCATTTTTAACTAGTTCGGCTTAACTACGCCATATACGTTATATTTTAATTTCTCGTTTCCTAGCTTTTATTAAATTCCCTGTACTCTGTCTTTTCTTTTTCTTCTTCTCTTCCTTTTCCTTTTTCCTTTATTCTTTTTATTAATTACATTAGTTTACATCTAACTCCACTTAGCTTTGATATAGTCGTTATATCTTAAACTCTCATTTCAAATTCTTAGTTATTCCATTAATTCCTTTGTCTCACACTTTTATTTACTTATTATTCCTATTTCATTACTCTACTTTAATTAGATACCATTCTTAACTTAGCTTAGTTTCCATATCTTATTACAACATTTTATTTAACTTCCTTAACAACTCAGTCTCTCTTTGCTTTAGTATCTTTTTTTATTAATTTCTTTTACCGGTTATCTATTTTCTTTTACATCTAATTCACCATTTTGCTTCTATTCCCATATTCGACTCCGCACGTATTCCTGATTTCACATTCTAATCCCCTTTTCTTTTTATCCCATTTAAATCTTCACTTACTATTTTACTTTTTGTCTTTTAGTTTGTTAGTTCTACTCTTCTTGCCTATTACATTTTCCCTTTATTCTTTTACCCCCAATTTTAGTTAGTTTTTCCTTAACTAATTTCCCTTGGTTTTATTTCATGTTTTCCTACACTTTCATTCTATTTTAACTCTTTTAATATCCTATCATACTCATTCACTCCGGAACTCATTCTATACATATCCAATTTATTCCATTGTCATTTTAAATAAAGCATTTATATTTGCGGGGACTACCCTAAGGTTCCTTGACTTATTCCTTAATTACCCTATTCTTAGTCACCACTATAGCATCCTAGAATTTACTTCTCAAGTAGAGGTAATACGAACCCTTCTTACCTCGGTTGACGAAAGTAAAGAGATAACCTCAACTCCGAAGAGGGAGCGACGATCCGTGAAGCTTTAGTGACCCGGGTGATGAACGGGTCGACGGCGATCGACGCTGATGGCGAGAACAATCACGGATGAACCTAGGCAAGAGCTCCAAGCTTTGGCGCACCCAACACAAGTCCGGTGCGATCACGATCGGTAACGGCGTCGGTGGAGGGAGGGAAGGAGAGAGAAAGCTCAAGGAAGAGGAGGGAGAGAGAAGGAACTTGGAATCAAGAGGGTAAGGGAGAGGGAGAGTGATCTATGATGGTGGTGGTGGTTCCTGGCGGCGGTGGCATGGCCGGAAGGGGAGGAAGAGAGGGAGAAAGAAAGAGAGAGGGAAACCAAGAGGGAAGAGAGAGAGAGAGTGGGTCTATGGGAAGGGAGGAAGGGTCAAGGAGGTGGCGGCAGTTTTGGGTGGCTCTCCGGTGGTGGTTCGTGGTGGTGTTGGGGGCAGAGAGAGAGAGAGGGAGTGAAGAGAGAGGAAGAGGGGTTTGGAATGGGTTTTTGGGGGGTGTTTGGCGCACCATTTATGGTGCTGATACGCATCAGCTTCGCGCAGCGCTCCTGGGCGCAGCCTCCTGCTCGCCTGGGCGAGAATGTTGCTGTGGCACAGGTCTGATGCGCGCTCGCGCGCCTGGGCGAGCTGTTGGCGCGCCTGGGCGAGAATCTGTTGACTTAGTGTTGACCGTGCTATAACTTCTTCGTTAACCGTCGGATCTTGCCCAAATTTGGAGACAAGCTTCCTAAGGAACTTATCTCCATATCCAACGGTGGAATTCATGTTTTGAGATGTAGATATTTTATTTTAAATTTCCTAATTTAGGGTGTTTATAACACCGAAAACATCGACTTTTAACACTCGTTTGGTCTTCTTTAAATTTCTTTTCCGATGCCAACACTCTTTGTTTCCTTTATGACACTAAGAGAATTCCTAATCCATTATATTAAATCCCATTTAGGATAATCCTTTCTTCCAAATCTTATTATTATTATAATTATTATTAGAATTAAATTTCGGGATGTTACATTTCTCCCCCACTTAATTGAATTTCGTCCCCGAAATTCAGGTTGCTCCGTAAAGTGAAGAACCATCCTGCTAATGGGGTTCCTGTCGGTTCTATTTCCCTGCTTCCTGTGTGTTTAGGTCCATTCTTCCTAGTATTGTCGTGTCTGTCTTCGTATGCTAAGTATCTCCTCTATCGTGACAGGGTTCACCATTTCCTTATTATTAGAGTTCCATCTCCCATTCCTTGGATTGAAATCCTCCCCACTTGGCATTGACATACTTGATTATATCCATGCTAGGGGGTATGCTCATTCGTTGCTCAGAATAGAGTACACAGGTTCCCGACCGGTATCCAAGGCTGAAAAGAGGGCACATGGGTGACTATCTATCGGTAGGCATAGAACTATGCCGGGTTTCTACGACTTGGCGAATTCTCACATATACATCTGAGATGCTGGAAACTTGAAGAGAGTGAAGATTAAAAGAAGAAACATGAAGCACTCAAGAATGAGTCTCATGTTCTTTGCAAGATGACCCAGGATGTACTGGATACATGACAAGCAAGAAGACAATGGAGATTATCCTTAACTGTGCATTTTCAGCAGAAAGTCACCGAAAGATGCATTCTCTATGGACCTGCGACTGATTTGATTGGTCTCGATAAGGGTATCTGTCGCAGCCGCTAGGACTTGTTTTCTTCAAGGGAATCGTTCGGGTACTTCGATCTGATTCTTGGGCGAATTTTAAGTTGTCTACTATCTAATTCGATTGGTTGTAAGAGGATGATTACAGGATTCGTTCGAGTCTCTCAAGGATTCTATACTCTATTACTCTCCTTTCTAATGCTACACAAGAATTTAGAAGGAATTCTTTTCGAGCTGGTTATGCTCCGTCTAGAGGTCTACTTTAAAAGAAATTGCTTAATTTGATTATTTCGGTTTTGGATGAAATGTGACAATGACATCGATCACTAATAGGTGCGAAGATCGAGGTGATCAATCCCAATCTCACATCCATCAATAGCGATATCATCGTCACGATTGCTGATGTTATCATCCCCTAGTAGATGTAAGAATCAGAGTGATCAGTTCTAACCTTACCTTCTACCAGTGGCAATACCATCATTTTGTATGGCGGATCTTTAACTAATGTACTATCAGCTTTCGATTTCTTCTAAGTTAAATCAACATGCGTACTTTATGCAAAAACATCCTAAGTCACCATTGGGTACATTATCAATCGCAAAAAGTACCTCAGATAAGTTTATCCCTCGTTCTACGTGCTCATAGGACATTCTGCAGTGCGGTGTCCGGGTTGCCCGCATTGGAAACAGAGACCTTCCTTTCTGTGCTGCTTAAACATCCAACATATACGATTATGGAATCCTCCACAATACGGACATGGTGGCCTAGTTCTCGGAGCATTCACATTCAGGTTTGCAGCTTCTGTAGCCACGGCTTCGGCGCCAATGTTAGCGTATGGGTCTGATTTCTGAGCCGGTTCCCTGTCTCTGCTAGAACCCTCTAACCTCTGAACTGCTTTGTTTCGATCTGCATCCGCCTTCCTCTTAAGCCCTTTTTCATAAGTGCTCGCCATATTGACCAATTGTGACAAATTATCAACATTGTGATACTCGCAAGAAAGGCGAATATCACTCCTAAGTCCAGCTTCAAACTTAACACATTTGCCGCGATCACTTGCATTCTGATAATCAGAAAAACGGATGAGATCCTCAAACCGAGTTGCATAGTCCCCAACTGACATAGAACCTTGAGTCAATTTGAGAAAAGCAATCTCCTTTTCCCTCCGAACATCTTCAGGGAAATACTTCCCCATGAATAGATCCTTGAACATCTCCCAAGGAATTACAGGATTAGTTGCCACCAATCCTCTCCTCTGTTGATCCCACCAATGTTCTGCTTCATTGGTCAGCAGGAATTCAGCTAATCGGACATGCTGCTCCATTGGTGGTTGAAGAGAGCGGAGAATCTTTTCAATCTCCTGTATCCATCTCAGCGCTCCATCAGGATCATTTCCACCTTCAAAGCGAGGCAGATTATTCTTTCGGAATCGAGACATCCAGTCGATCTCAACTGGAGCTAGTTGCAGAGCTGCTGCTGCAGCAACTGCCATCTGTTCCCCCTGCTGCTGCTGCATCTGAGATAGATGCTCCAGAAAGGCAGCAAGTCCCTCGTTACCAGCCCTTCTTCCAGCCATACTGTTTTAACCAGGGAGAGCAGATCATTAAGGCTTAATACTTATATATATATACCTTAGTATGAATATCCTATTAATACCTATAGACTCTTACTAGGTACACCAATTACTCGCTGGGTGAGTAATCATTGGAGTAGTATAACTCCAAGGCCGAGGAAAACCTGCTCTGATACCAAATTGTAACACCCTCACTTTTATTTATTAATTTAGGATTTTATAAAAATGGTAATTGAAAATTTCTTTATAAATTAAAATACTTAAAAATATGTTTCCGGAAAAACGGATAGAGTTTCCTCTGTTTTTCGGACTTTCCAAAAATTTTCTTCTTAAAACCTGTCAGTCCAGAGATATTTAAAAAGATAAACCACAACAGTTTAGCAGTCATAACAGATCCTAACGCCCAATTAGTACAAGTTTCAGGGCGACGACTATTTCATATTATAAATTACAAAAAAAAACAATCGTCCACTCATAATATCCAATAAACATTCCACGTAGTGGAATGCAAATCCTGCTCGGCCATATTCCATGTAAGCTCCACTTCAATACCTGCAAAAATATAGCAAGAAGGGTACCATTACACAGAACTTAAAAAGATAAATCCTAAAAGAAATATAACAATAAACTAAGCCTACCCTATTATTAATATCTATTACTCATAAATGTCCATATAATTAATTTTCTTTTAGTTATCCACTTATTCTCACTTTCTTTTAACTTTTAATTCTCTTATCACTTTTCCACATTTTATTCCACTTTTAACCCGACATTCATTTATATATATCATTTCCCTTTTCATTCTTTCGTTTCCATTCTTTTTCTTTTACATTTATCAATTGGCCACAGGATCGCCACGACCATCCTGCGACGATTATCATTTATTTTTATTAGGCCACAGGGTCACCACGACCATCCTGCGACGATTATAATTTATATTTATTAGGCCACAGGGTCACCACGACCATCCTACGACGATTAAAATTTATATTCATTATGCCACAGGGTCACCACGACCATCTTGCGACGATTATCATTTATTTTTATTAGGCCACAGGGTCACCACGACCATCCTGCGCCGATTAACATTTATATTTATTAGGCCACAGGGTCACCACGACCATCCTGCGACAATTATCATTTATATTTATTAGGCCACAGGGTCACCACGACCATCCTGCGACGATTATAATTTATATTTATTAGGCCACAGGGTCACCACGACCATCCTGCGCCGATTAACATTTAATTACTTTCTCATTATTAATTCGTCTTAGTCTTTTCTCTTTACTTTTAATTTCCTTAGCTCTCTTTAATTCTTTTAATTTCTTAACCCTTCTTTTATCTTCTTATATTTAAATGTTTCTCATTTTTAACTAGTTCAGCTTAACTACGCCATATACGTTATATTTTAATTTCTCGTTTCCTAGCTTTTATTAAATTCCCTGTACTCTGTCTTTTCTTTTTCTTCTTCTCTTCCTTTTCCTTTTTCCTTTATTCTTTTTATTAATTACATTAGTTTACATCTAACTCCACTTAGCTTTGATATAGTCGTTATATCTTAAACTCTCATTTCAAATTCTTAGTTATTCCATTAATTCCTTTGTCTCACACTTTTATTTACTTATTATTCCTATTTCATTACTCTACTTTAATTAGATACCATTCTTAACTTAGCTTAGTTTCCATATCTTATTACAACATTTTATTTAACTTCCTTAACAACTCACTCTCTCTTTGCTTTAGTATCTTTTTTTATTAATTTCTTTTACTGGTTATCTATTTTCTTTTACATCTAATTCACCATTTTGCTTCTATTCCCATATTCGACTCCACACGTATTCCTGATTCCACATTCTAATCCCCTTTTCTTTTTATCCCATTTAAATCTTCACTTACTATTTTACTTTTTATCTTTTAGTTTGTTAGTTCTACTCTTCTTGCCTATTACATTTTCCCTTTATTCTTTTACCCCCAATTTTAGTTAGTTTTTCCTTAACTAATTTCCCTTGGTTTTATTTCATGTTTTCCTACACTTTCATTCTATTTTAACTCTTTTAATATCCTATCATACTCATTCACTCCGGAACTCATTCTATACATATCCAATTTATTCCATTGTCATTTTAAATAAAGCATTTATATTTGCGGGGACTACCCTAAGGTTCCTTGACTTATTCCTTAATTACCCTATTCTTAGTCACCACTATAGCATCCTAGAATTTACTTCTCAAGTAGAGGTAATACGAACCCTTCTTACCTCGGTTGACGAAAGTAAAGAGATAACCTCAACTCTGAAGAGGGAGCGGCGATCCGTGAAGCTTTAGTGACCCGGGTGATGAACGGGTCGACGGCGATCGACGCTGATGGCGAGAACAATCACGGATGAACCTAGGCAAGAGCTCCAAGCTTTGGCGCACCCAACACAAGTCCGGTGCGATCACGATCGGTAACGGCGTCGGTGGAGGGAGGGAAGGAGAGAGAAAGCTCAAGGAAGAGGAGGGAGAGAGAAGGAACTTGGAATCAAGAGGGTAAGGGAGAGGGAGAGTGATCTATGATGGTGGTGGTGGTTCCTGGCGGCGGTGGCATGGCCGGAAGGGGAGGAAGAGAGGGAGAAAGAAAGAGAGAGGGAAACCAAGAGGGAAGAGAGAGAGAGAGTGGGTCTATGGGAAGGGAGGAAGGGTCAAGGAGGTGGCGCCAGTTTTGGGTGGCTCTCCGGTGGTGGTTCGTGGTGGTGTTGGGGGCGGAGAGAGAGAGGGAGTGAAGAGAGAGGAAGAGGGGTTTGGAATGGGTTTTTGGGGGGTGTTTGGCGCACCATTTATGGTGCTGATACGCATCAGCTTCGCGCCGCGCGCCTGGGCGCAGCCTCCTGCTCGCCTGGGCGAGAATGTTGCTGTGGCACAGGTCTGATGCGCGCTCGTGCACCTGGGCGAGCTGTTGGCGCGCTTGGGCGAGAATCTTTTGACTTAGTGTTGACCGTGCTATAACTTCTTCGTTAACCGTCGGATCTTGCCCAAATTTGGAGACAAGCTTCCTAAGGCACTTATCTCCATATCCAACGGTGGAATTCATGTTTTGAGATGTAGATATTTTATTTTAAATTTCCTAATTTAGGGTGTTTATAACACCGAAAACATCGACTTTTAACACTCGTTTGGTCTTCTTTAAATTTCTTTTCCGATGCCAACACTCCTTGTTTCCTTTATGACACTAAGAGAATTCCTAATCCATTATATATTAAATCCCATTTAGGATAATCCTTTCTTCCAAATCTTATTATTATTATAATTATTATTAGAATTAAATTTCGGGATGTTACATTTCTCCCCCAGGTTGGTCATAAGACCCTGGGAATAGGAACACATCGCAGGTTGGTCATAAGACCTTGTGGATAAGAAAATATGAAACAGGTTGGTCATAAGACCATGTGGATAGGAAATTAGCACAGGTTGGTCATAAGACCCTGTGGATAATAAAATAGGACAGAGGTTGGTTATAAGACCTTGTGGATAGGAAATTGGCATAGGTTGGTCATAAGACCCTGTGGATAAGAAAATAGGACACTGGATGGTCATTACGACCCTATGGATAGGAAGTTAGCACAGGAAGGTCATAGTGACCCTGTGGATAACTAATAAGATAAGAATAAGGAAAAGAATTGTAGGAATAAAATGGAATGAAAGGAGAATGAAATAATGAAATTACGAATAAGAGTGAAAATGAAAATGAAAATGAAAATGAACTGATTAGGAATAATCGTGTAACTATTTGTGTATGTTATAATGTGACTTATTTGTGATGAATGTGTTTGACTTGGTTTATTGTTATGCCTTTTTAGAAACTATTTCCTAAGTTCTGTGTAATGTTACCCTTCTTGCTATTTTTATACAGGTATAGAGACGGAGCTTACACTATCGCAGGCCGAGCAGGAATACACTCCACGGGGTGGTGTGTAAATTAGTCACGACGGGAATATAATTAATTTGGGTAATTAGCTTAGTTTAAATTTTGAAGCCCGAAACTTGTAGTATTTTTGTAACAGGGCATTAGTGTTAGGCGGGCTGTAATTTAATATAAGGTTACGTATTTTAAAATATTCTCGACTTAACAGGTTTTAAAGATGAAATTTTTGGAAAATTCGAAAAATAGAGGAAATTCTGTCGAATTTTAAATGGAATTTTCAAGTACCGAATAATCTTAATCTAATTATATGGTAATAATTGTGAGGGTGTCACACACTCCATGTAATGATGCATGATTGGTTAGGATTATTGAAAAAGAAGTCAATAGCCATCGTTCTTTCGGTTTTTCATAGTAAAACGTGGTGCTTTATACTTACTTAACTGGTTATTAGAATCGACTAACCGGTTAAATTAGTATGGAAGCACTACTCAATTGATTAGTGATATTATTCGAAATCGACTCCCTTTACAATAATCTTAACCAGAACCCCACAAATATGTACAATAAACAACAAACTACAATAAGCAGCGATCAACGAATAACAATAAGCGACAATAAACGACAAACCTAAAGTAGCAACAAATAACAATAAACAACAACACAATCATAAGCAACAATTAATGAATCACAGATAAGCCAGTCGACATACTCAGGTATGTCTCAGTGTATAATAATAGAAATCAACTCCCTAGTGTTCTTCACTTCCTACTTTTATAGCATATAAACATGGGTTTTAACATAAACACTTCAATAATTACAAAATCAACCACTAAACATTAATTGGCCCTATACCCAACTCAAACCAAGTTACAAATCACTACCCACACTCCAATTTAACTACTATTCCCAAATCCTATTATAAACCTTAATTATCCCTAACTCAGTGTAGAAAAGGTCTCCCCCTTACCTTAGAGGAAGAGGAGGTTTGATTGAAGCTCCATAGACCTTGAATCTACCCTTGGTCTCCTTGGATTTCAACTCCCTTAAGAGATCTCCACTTGGTTCTAGGGTTTGAGGAGAGAGAAAGCTTGAAGAAGAGAGAGAGAGAGCCATGGGGAAGAAAGGGAGAGAGCTTGAAGAAGAAGGAGGAAGTGTTTTTATGTGGGATTTAGTTAAAATCTTGCTTTGGGTTCGTGGGGGAAGGATTGGAGATGAGGTTTGGGTGTTTGGGGGTGTTGGGGGTGAGGGAAAATGAGTGTGATGTGTGTGTGTTGGTGTGGTGCGGCAGGTGGGCTTTTAAAGCCACTAGGCGCGCGCCTGGGTGCACCACACGCACCAGTCCTAGAGCTGGAAAATCCGCACGCGTGCCTGAACATCGGTTCTGTGCGCCTGAGTGGCACCCATCAGGTCTGTGCTCGCGTTTGAGCACGCCTGGGTGCCAGACTTGTTGGCTAGGCGCACCGAAACGTCACGATACACCGATTTTCGCACTTTAAACCTGATCTAAGGACTCTTAACTCCTCCTAACATTAAATCAAACACACATAATTTAAAACACATTCCAAACATCAAAATCACATTTCCATAATATCAAACACAAGATCACTAAAACACGAAAGTCGTACATTACTAAAAGCAAAACCCTAGACTTTAGCCTTTTCTAACACTCGTTCTGACCCATACGACTTAAGACAACTCTATAACCTCACTAATCTAAGGCTATTAACACTCGAGGAACAACTATGCAATCAGATAACATCTAATGCCTTACGAAACCTACAATTTTCGGAACTCCATCGAAATACGATTTCACAGGAATCCACCGCGTACTAACACTAAAGACCAATTCCTGCACTCAAAACCTACCCTTATAATTCTCTAACAAATACTCAACCAAGATTGCAACACTAGGGACTCACTCGAACCCTTGCAACTCCGGCACTCAAACACATACAACAAATTCCTACTCGTGCAAACACGAGAACCGTATATGCATCAAGTACATTCAAAACCAACTCATATATAAAATCCACACAAATTAATAATACAAAAAATATGATAATTAAGTTAAGAAAATCAGGATGTTACATGTTGCCTTTAAATTATACTTCATTTTACACATAAATACAACTTGAAGCTTGAATAGAAATTTGGAAGCTTTGCTTTTTGTTGGTTCTGTGCTCGAATCTACTTGATCTTAGCAAGAGAATGATTCTCTTATGTGACGATCAAAGGACTTATCAACCAAATCCTAGGTTGTAGCATCCAAACCCATGTCATGTTCTTATTCAAAAATTCACACACACAATCCATACATTTATCTCCAAGAATTGTATTATGTATTTTATATTGATTCAAGAGTTGGCCTCCATTGTTGTAAGCTTGAGACCTTGAGTCAGGAGGAACAGAGTGGGCATGAGGAAGAAGAAGGCTTGGTTGCCCGTCAACCTTTTAGCATCACATGTGTGATATAAATCATAAAACCCTCATAAACACATTCAAATTGTTTCTAAAACAATTTTTGCTGTAAAATTCAACTTCAGACTTTTCATATGTTCCACCAAAGCAATTAAGACTCATCAGGCTTCTGCATTACCATTACATCGTCATGTATTTTTAAACTCAATTTCCTTTTGATATTGTTTTTGAAATATAATTTCAATAATGTTAATTACCTATTATTTCTAAAAATAATCTCAAATATTTATTTATCACATCAATATTTATAAATATCTAAAAACTATAATTGCATTCAAACAATATTTAAAAATCAAAACATTCAATTATGTTTAAAAATGTGTCATAACATGTTCTGTCGTAGAATTACCAGACTTAGACTATCTGGCCAAGTATCAGGCAATCCTACTTTTGATATCAGACTTGAAGTGGGCACCTTGGATTCCAAGATACCCACACTCTGGTCGTTCTCCTTTGGTGTGGTGTGTGTATGTGTGAGCTTAGTTAGATGTATACCTGCTTGCCTTACCAGACTTATATAGGCTTACCCGCTTTATGGGTGTTGATTGCCGTCATCATGAAGCAAGTGTAATTCCTGTAAACGGTAGGATATTATGGAGGGTATCATAACGTGCAGGATCCAATGCACAAAGGGGATAACGGATTTCCTTGGATTCCTTCACACGTGTAGCCGATGTCTGGTATATATAACGGTATAGAAGTGGGAATCAGATCGTTGGAGAGGGATACATGTATGATGGTATGTTAGTGTATTGGTTTGCTGGTATGCCGGTTGTAAAATGTAACACCCTAAACAATAATTACCCTTAAATACCCCAAAATTAGGATTTAAAATTTCTTTTAAAGGAAACGAATATAATAAATTACCAAAATAATTGTTCCTTCCATTAATACCAAAATACATCAGAGTTAATAAAGCGGAAGCCTTAGATACATCAAATACATAAAGTATAAGTGTAAGTACATTCAGTTCGGCAAATCAAAAATACAAAACATTGTTTTAGCTCGGCCCAACTGGCCGAGACCCCATCAGCTATTCGACTCTAAATGACTTACTCTCCCTGTGAGGGAGAGTGAACCTGCTCGGCCGGGGACTGCGTCTGCTCGGGCTCAGTACCTGAAAAATGGTAAGGAGGTGAGCATTACACAAAACTTAAGTAAGCAGTTTCTAAAATGACATACCGAACTACCAAGCCAAACACAAGTAGACAGTTAACATATAATAACAAGTAATCAAAACCACATGCATACATCATCCTTTAGCTCGGCTCACATCGTACAACCTCAGTTAGCTCGACTCACATCGTTACTCAGCTTATCCATTGCCTATTAACCACACCTCGGCACATCCTATCGATTCCCCTTATACTCTTTCCTTAATTCTTACACTCGGCATCTCGGCCACTATCCTCTTACCTCGGATTACCATCTCTATCTCGGATTCATTACTCATTATTCCACTTTTACATATCTTACAATCTTTTACTCTTCTCGGATGCATACACCCAGTGCATGTCTTACACCATTTAAAGTCGGATATCGGAGTGTCCATAACTGCGAGTATCTAGTACCCGCCTTACAGCTGCACATACCCGGTATGCGTCTGACGCGATCAATGCACGCACCCAGTACGCGTCTTCTATGACCAGGAGCACTTCCGCCGATCATTCTATGGAGTAAGGAGTGTCCATAACTGCGAGCACCCAGTACTCGTCTTACAGCGGCGCATCTTGGCGACTTACGCGATCAATGCACGCACCCAGTACGCGTCTGCTATGACCAGGAACACATCCCACCGATTCCGTGCTCGGAACCTTGTGTGAATCATAACTGCGAGTACCCAGTACCCGTCTTACAGCTGCACATACCCAGTATGCGTCTGACGCGATCAATGCACGCACCCGGTACGCGTCTGCTATGTCCCGATCACACAACCATTTCTCTTTTATTCCTCTTATCCTTTTAACCATTTTAGTTCGGCCTATCTCGGCTCAACCTCTTAGTCTTTTAACCATTTATTTAGCTCGGCCTCTCTCGACTCAACCCTTTAACCATTCCCCTTTTCCCTTAACCTTTCTCATTATCTGACTTATTACTCTATCTCCCCGACTATCCATATTTACCATTTTTTCAACCCATTCGCAACCTCTCCCAGCTCGGCCCAGCTCGGCCACAGATATAAATAACAAATATCAAATCTCATAAACATTTATACAACAAAGTTCATAAACACCTTACAACAACAACAATAAGAATAAAAGCATTCAACCAATCCATCATGTAAATACCAACATATAGCATAAACCAATATTCCTCCCTACTTCAATCTCATGTTTCTAGTTAATTCATTAGTTTCCTTTACCCTTTTTACCTCTTCTTTCTATCATTAACCTATATCCATTCCCTAATCTACACCCACTCTTAGTACCCCTTATGAACACCCTAGAAACCCAAACTCAAGTAGAGGTAACACTCACTCCTTACCTCAAACCGTGCGAGATAAGAGTTGAGAGTTTGAGTGAGGCTTTCCTTGTTGCTTGACCTTGAGCTTACCCCCTTGAATCCTTTCCTCCAAGATGCACACAAGCTCCACCAGCCACACACGAACTCCACAGCGGTCCAGGGGCGTCCGGGACGGAAGAGAAGACGGCGGGGAGGAGGTCTCCGGTTGGGTGGGACTTGGTGGAAGAGAGGGAATTGTTCGTGAGAAGAGAGGGAGAAAGAAAGTATGTTTTTTTTGGTAGAAGAAAAAATCAAATACCACATGCAAAAAGAGTACATCAAAAGACAACTCATCTCTTATCTAGCCACCTTCTAGGAAGGGTTCTAAATAAAAAATAAGTCTCTAAGGGAAAAATACAGGAAAAAGCCACCTTCTAGGAAGGGTTCTTTTTCCTAACAAAATTAAAATAAACCCTTACAAAAGGAAACAAAATCTACAGCTAATGGGCCAAAACATGGGCCAAACTAAATCCTGGATAGCAAAAAGCAAATCTAAGAGTAAGCTTCTTCTTCATGATACGAAACACATGAACTGGAGTTTGAACACAGTTCCTAAAAATACGAGCATTCCTCTCTTTCCAGATCTCATAGATGACCGCTGTGAGAAGAGCACCAACAACCTTGAATCGCCGTTTTCTTCCAAATGCATGTAGAATCCAGCGAATCCAGAGAGCATAACGAGCTGGGATCGAAGCCAGCCTCAACCAATCAGAGCTCAAACGAAGTAATTCTCTACTCCACTTACAGTCAAAGAAGAGATGGGCACGATTTTCTTCAGCCATCATACACAAGCAGCAGTGGTTAGGTATGTAGCTCCACTTCATATTATCTAAAGTTTGAAGTTTATTATGAACCATAAGCCATGAAATGAAGCTGTGCTTTTGAATGTTTATACGATTCCAGATAAAACGATGCATAGGAAAAATCGATCGATTACCCTTAAGGAATCGATACCCTGAATTAATGGTATATTCACCATCAGAACAAGAAACCCATCTGTCATTTTGAAACCCTTCTCGAATTCTGTCCCTTATCTTCAATAGTTGTTTCCAGTGCCAGCTTTGGCCTTGCCTCCAACTAACCGACCATATAGATTCCTCTCTAATGTAATAAGCATGAATCCAACGAACCCATAGGCAATCTTTTTTGTCAATAAGGTGCCAGATTTGCTTACCCACAGCAGCATAGTTCCAATTGAGACAATCATGAACACCCAAACCCCCAAATTTCCTTTCATTGCAGATAGTACCCCAAGCAACTTTAGCTTTATAGATTCCATCATCATTAGCATTCCAGAGAAACATTCTACACTACTTTTCAATGCTTCTAATAACCGACACAGGTAATAGAAAGATTGATGCCCAGTAGACATGTAGGCTCATTAGAACAGAATTGATAAGGCAAACCTTTGCTTGATAAGATAAGTTTCTAGACTTCCAAATCTTAATCTTGTTCACCACTTTGTCAACTAAGCCTTGGCAGGTATTAGCATTCCACTTCTTTGCAGCAAGAGGGACACCTAAATACTTACAAGGAAAAGTCCCCAATCTGAAACCAGTTAGAGTTAAAAGCTCATTTTTAGATGCTTGATTGATCCCAGCTAAGAACATAGCAGACTTATCAGGACTAGCAATAAGACCTGACCAGGTACCAAAATCCTGTAGAGCTTCCATAATAATTCTGACACTAGCAGGATGAGCTTTAGCAAAAATCATCAAATCATCTGCAAAAGCTAGATTAATTAGCCTGACCTCCTTACAATGAGGATGGAATCTGAAATTTCTCTGGAGAGAGGCTAAACTCAGTCTCCTAGTAAGCATCTCAATTGCCAGAACAAAAATAAGGGGAGACATAGGATCTCCCTGACGAATACCTCTGGTACCCCTGAAAATGTTACCTTGTTGACCATTAACCACCACAGAGAAAGAAACAGTTGTAATGCATTCCATAACCCAATTAGTGAATTTCATAGGAAATTTAAGAGCTAAGAGCATATCCTCAATGAAACTCCACTCTAGGGTATCATAGGCTTTTCTAATATCAATCTTAAGCATGCATCTTGGGGATATAACTCTTCTACCATACAATCTGATGAGATCTTGAGAAATCAGAATATTGTGCAGAATGCTTCTATCCTTGATAAAAGCATTCTGATTATCCTGAACTAGGAAAGGTAGCACAGAGAACAGTCTAGAGCTTATAATTTTAGTAATACATTTAAGAATAGTATTACAACAAGCTATAGGTCTAAATTCACTCACTTTTGTAGGAAAATCAACTTTAGGAACTAAAATTAAGTTAGTGTGATTGACTTCCCTGAGAAGATATCCTGAGTGAAAGAAGCTTTTGATTGCATCACATACATCTGATCCTGTATAGTCCCATGTAGCATGGAAAAACCCTGAACCAAAGCCATCAGGACCAGGGGTCTTATTTTTATCAATAGAGAACATTGCTTGCTTGATCTCTTCATTAGAAATAGGCTGGATTAATTTCAGTTGTTGCTCAACTGAAAGAATAGCACCTTGATCAATAACCTCCTGGGAGAGTCTATTCCCTGATGAATTGGAGCAAAAAAGAGTCTGATAGTAATCAACCATAAGCTGTTGAATAGAATCCAAATCTGAAAAAATTTCACCCCTGTCATTCATAAGTCTGAGGATAGCATTCTTATACTGTCTCTTCCTGATGGAATCATGCAACAATTTAGAATTCATATCCCCTTCATTTATCCATTGGATTTTAGCTTTCTGCTGGTAAAATAGAAAGGCCTGTTCCTGGACATTACTAAATTGAGAAGAAACCTCTCTCTCCATGATCTGAAGCTCACTATCAAACGGATTCAAAATAAGCTTCCTTTGAATATCATCCAGCTTAGCCTTAAGATCTCTCTCTTGCAAGTCAATCTGAGAGAAAGCATTTCTATTCAGCTCAGTTAAAGGCTTTTTAAGACCCTTAAGCTTCCTGTAGAGTTGGAACATTAGACTGCCTCTAGAATCATTCTGCCAAGCATTAGAAATTAGATCAGAGAAGCTTTGGTGCTTGGTCCACATGTTGAAAAATTTAAAGTGATGTCTTCTTTGTTGATTTTCACCACCCCAATCAATGATTATGGCTGAGTGATCTGAGAGTCCAGGGACAGTGAACACAGTCTCTGCCTTCTCCCACCTATTACACCATTCCATATTGACAAGGGCTCGATCCAATTTCTCATGAATTCTATCATCCCCTAGCTGCTTGTTAGACCAAGTATAGAAACTTCCTCTGTGTCTCATATCAAGAAGATTACAATCCAGGATGCATTGCTGAAAATCTTCATAGTCTCTAAACTCCACAGGATTACCCCCAGTCTTCTCATGCTGGCCAAGGCAACAGTTAAAATCACCTAGAATTACCCAAGGGATTTGAATGGAATCCTTAAACCCAGAGAGAGCTTGCCAAACCTCTTTCCTTCTCTGAGTATCATTATCTGCATACACAAATGTTGCATAGAAAAGCTGTTGTGTCTGCTTCAAAGTAACAAGGCAGTGAACAAACTGAGGAGAAGAAGTTATAATATGCACATCAAAATAATCCTTTTTCCAAAGCACCCAAACTCTTCCTATTGGACAAACATCCAGATTAATATAAGAACCCCAACCATTAGCTATTTTATTCTGTACATGTTGGAAGTTTTGAACTCTCAACTTATTTTCCAAAATTGCAAAAAGACCAATACTATAATTAAAAAACAATTCTTGAACCTGTTTTTGTTTTCGAGGGTGGTTCATCCCTCGTATGTTCCATGCTCCAATTCTAACCATTGGGAGGATGGTTAGAGGATTCCCCCCTCAACAGAACAGACTTCTGCTGAGCCTTGCTCCTAGTCATTGTTGTCCAGCCACTCTCTTCAGGTGGATGTGATTCAGTAGAAATAGTCTGCTTCCCTTTATCTACCTGATCTGTGGATAGGTTATCAATAACCTCTGTAATAACCTGAATAGCACCTTCAACATTCTCCTCAGGAAAAATTCCTTCTTGTATGTTATGTTTCAGCTTTAAAGCCTGATCTAATTTATTCATTTCTGCTTGAGTTGGTTTATTCTTGACAACCCATTGCTGTTTCACATCCTTCCTGCAAGCTTTGGCATCATGACCATAGGAATGACATTTACTACAAAGAGTGGGTTTCCATTCATAGATGACCTTTTGAGCGACTACAGTCTGCTTTTCATCTTCAAAATAGACTTCTTCTGGAAGAAAGGCAGGATTGACTTCCACCAACACCCTAGCAAAACTGATTCTATTCTTCTCTTTTGTCACCTTATCAGCCATTATAGGTGTTCCAACCAGACTTGCTATTTTCCCTAAGGCCTTTTCACCCCAGAATCTTAAATTCAGATTAGGGAATTGCACCCAAACAGGGACTCTATCCATGAAGGATTTTGAAACATTCCTGCCTGTCCAAGGGGCAATAATTAGGGGCTTTTTATCAAAGTGAAAGATTCCCACTTCTAATACACTGTCTCTCCCTTCTGCTAAGTTAAATCTGACTATAAAGGTACCATCAGTGTTCATGAGAATTTTATCTATCCCATACTGTCCCCAAGCCTTCTTTAAGTATCCACTGAGAACTGGGTAAGGAGGGTTTGCTCCTAGGACATAGCATACAATAGAATCCTTCCAATATTTCATCTCTTCTTCAACATCACTCTGTTCTATTTTCCCAAACGAGATTCCATCCTTTAGGGTTGGTTGATGGAACTGTAATTTACCACCTGCATTCCTAAGTTTAGAGATATCAAAGGATTCCCACACATTTGGCTGTTTCTCCCTTCCATTCGGCTGTTGGGGCTGTCTAGGGCTTTCAGTTGGAATGTTGACTGGAGTCTCTTCCTTCTGTCCGCCATCACTGTTTGATACATCATGTTGCTGCAATTTTTTCTTCATTACTTCTAAAGCAAGTAACATTTTTTTTGATTGTTCAGGATTGAGGGAAGCAAAATCAATATCATCCAAGGTTTCCCAATCAAGGGTAAGAGGATCAAAGGGTTCAGAACGATCATGCTGTTCAGACTTTGAAGAAGAAGAAGGGGATTTCGGTGGTCTACCCCTCTTCCTAGCCATAGAAGGCGGCGGCGGCACCAGGGTACCGCGAGGAGGAAGAGAGAGAAGAGAGAAATCCTAGTTTGTTACCTTAAGAAAGAAAGTATGTTGGTGCTAGGATTTTCAGAGAGAAAGAGAAAGAGACGTAGAAGAAAGAGAGAATAAGGAGGCAAAGTGTGTTAAATGTTGCATTTGGGCTTTCTTTTATTCATTTAGTGAAAACATTTGTGTGGCTCTCATTGGAGGCTTCCATGAGAAGCCAAAACATGTGGCTAGGATTCATTGGCTTCCAAAGGAAGCCATGAATAGTGACTTGAAAGGGACATAAAGTAATGACAATGACATAAAGTGAAGGATAGTATCATACGGATGGTACGAAAACCAAGGGACCAACAGCTCAACATGAGCTGGCACGGAGGAGCTAGGACGTGTAGGCTAGGACACGTCGGCTCGGTACTGTGAGGTGTGCTGAGGTCGGCTAGTCCGAGCTTGACACAGGTTCTGCGTTTGGTTCCCATCCAGCTCGGTTCATATGCACACAATCCCATCTAGCTCGGCCGGGATCGGACCGAGGTCCAATGCTTACATACTAGGTCGCCCTATGCTTCCTATCACCCTATGACCCTTGTACAATTTCCACGGCTTAAACCTATCCTTAAATAAATATTTATATATATTATTTTATACATTTATTATTTTATTATTAATTTCTAGGATGTTACACCGGTATGAAGAGATTGGGCCAATAGGGCCTCTTACTGGTATGCCGGTATCAGCATAACTCGGCCAATAGGGCCGGCATCACGAATTCGGGATTCCGGCCTCAAGTATTCAACTCCCAACGATGCAAGTAGACCAACTAGCCTTTTTACCGACATATCGGTATCAGTATATTTGGGCCACTAAGGCCCCTTACTCATATACCGGTATGTTCAGATTTGGACAACCTCTTGCCGGTATGACACAGTTTGGGCCACTAAGGCCTCTTACCTGTATCCGGCATACAGGTCTTGTATATACGGTCCACAACAGTAGCCCCCCAAGTCATGGTTCATAAGTGTGAGACATGAGTTCTAAGTGGCTTCATTAAATCTTCCATTTTCCCATTCCTATCCATAGCTTCTATTCCCAAAGCATGCTGGACGTACCGGTATCATGACTTCGTGACATTGGGTTTATCCTTTCAAAATGTTGAATGTAAAGTTTGGAATTTCAACTCTTCCCAAGACTTCACAGCCCCCAAGGTCCCAGTCTCCGAGAAAGAGATTCCCTACCACAGGTCAATCTCTGGTCAGATTCTGATCTGACAAAAATCAGTCTTCCCCATGGCCATCCTCTTGTCCTGTCTTTGTTCCCCAGAAATTCATTTGTTCCCAAGAAATCTTTGGAGCCCGAATTCCTATCTTCACTGTATCCAAGCCAAAGACCAATTCGGTCCCCTGTGAAGCTTAGTTTCTGAGGAGATGCATTAATTGAAGTTCAGTTTCTTGGGAAAATGGAAAGGTGTTGTCAATCGTCATGACTCATCACTGCAACCATCATGACTCCTCACTGCTCTATCCCAACTGATATGACCTTTGTGTAGGTTTCCACTTAATGCAGGCACTCTTTCACTTGCCCCTTGTGAAACCGAACTCTCACTATAAATAAAGAGGAGTCTTCAGTGAAAAAATTCACTTCACCACTTCTTCTATATTTCCATACGAGTTCATACCTTCCCCAAAGAAATCCATTTTACCATTCCTTCTACATTTCCATAAGAGTTCATATCTTCCTTGACCCATTCCTTCTCTTTTTACAGAATCTTCATTCCTCTCAGGTATATACTTACCATCTGCTTTTTTCTTTTATCATGAACTCCTTCCCTGCCAACACACTCTCATGTTCTTCTTCATCCACTTCGTCTAAGCCCTTTACCACTGATACTGGGAATTCCACTAACCAAACCAGTGGCCTTCAAAACTCCTCTTTTTTCTGAACGTGAAAAGGAAGCCTTAGACGAACTAGTGAAGAAATGGATCATAAGGGATATGTTCAGTGAAGTTAGTAGCATTCCTCCTAAATTCTCTTTCAACACTTCCTCTCAGGAATCCTCCATGGGAAAAAAGAGATCTCAAACCAATCTGGAGGAATTTGTTCTTCCCACTGATTGTACAGGCTATGAGACCGTTGACCTTGATGCTTTAGGCAGACCCTCCGTATTTGTAGACGTCCAACTAATAATAACTGGTATCACGGACCAATAAGCATCAATTCGGCATACCGGCAATTTAGCATCAATAGCCATCAATACATAACCGTTATAAAGGTTAGTTATTATTGCCGTCCATCATGGCATTCATGGAGTCGTTACAAACCGCCACCTTAATGGCCCATCATGGAACATCATACCCTTCACCCTATAAATAAGAGGTAATGGCTAAGGTATGAACTAAGACACTCTCAACTCTCTCATTTCACACGGCACACACATCACCCCAAATAATATCCCGACTCGGTGGCGGAGTTCTTTAATCGAGAACCCGTTATCATCGTCGTACATCAACAAAACCGGCTTACCGGCACATGTGGAATAACACCCCACAACAATGGCTACCACAGTGGGAGCGGCAAATTAATTCCCACCACGACATCATCCACCAACTTTAATTAGGACACAACTAAAATCATGATGCGGTTGATCTATGGTGTTCCAATATCAAAAGGCTAAAACAAAACTGACAATGCAACCACCATGAAGGCCACCTCAGTGGTCACCGACACTGCTCAGAACAACGCCACGAACCATGCCCCGTTGCTGTCCAGAACCAGTGAGCGACAACCATTACCACTGAGGGAACCAAGATTGTCACGGTGTATTTTTTCATTACTGGGGGAAAGACCAAAAATCATTACAGTGTATCTTAATGACATTCTAAATAATGGTCAGACCTCTATCTGAGATGGAAAGGCTTGAAGCATTTAAGACAGAATTGCAAAACCAAATTGTAGAAGAGGTGAAGGAAAATACAAAGTTACTATATAATACCAAAAAAAAAGAGCCTTGCAAGAGCGTCGTCATCGCCGGTCCTCCAGGCGATACCCGGAGTTTGCCAACACGGGAACGACCAACGACCCGAACTGGAATGCCATCTGCCGGTTAACCCCGGTGCAGGTCTCACCTCTTCTTCGTACCAGTTGTGGTTCCTATGAGGAGGACTCCAATTTCAGAAGCCCCTGGATGAGGGCTCCAAACCCTCTCCAACAGAAGAAGTTAATGGGCCTAACACCCAATGAAGCCCATCCGCAAAAGAAAATAAAACACATTATGTTAGTTACCAAACATTAAGGATCACGGAAGTAACGCTTTTTATTTCTATTATTTAAATGGAGATGGCAATATCACTTGGCCACACATGTTATTTAATTATTAAATCGATCATTATGAATAATTATTATGCACATATTATTCGACCCTTCAATGGTAGTACATAGTATCATATTTTATTCACATATGAATAAAATAACAGTAATGAATAATACACATGTGTACACCAAACAATACACATCTCATTATGTGATCACTTGTTGAAAGTCGGTTTATGTATTCTAATTATTGATTGTTATTTTTTATTGAAAGGTTCAAACATGATGCCTCAATTTTCTCAGCACTAGCTAAAAACGACTCTAAGATTCTCGTCAACGGAAAGTAAACTTTTCAAGAGGAGAATAAAAATATCCCACACCACAATTATTTTAGCCCACGAGGTTTGCCATGGTCTTTTTCAAAAGGTAGTGGGAATAGATTTCTCGCTCCCACTATGGTCGCCAATGTTCTGTCGTAGAATTACCAGACTTAGACTATCCTGCCAAGTATCAGGCAATCCTACTTTTGATATCAGACTTGAAGTGGGCACCTTGGATTCCAAGATACCCACACTCTGGTCGTTCTCCTTTGGTGTGGTGTGTGTATGTGTGAGCTTAGTTAGATGTATTCCTGCTTGCCTTACCAGACTTATATAGGCTTACCCGCTATATGGGTGTTGATTGCCGTCATCATGAAGCAAGTGTAATTCCTGTAAACGGTAGGATATTATGGCGGGTATCATAACGTGCAGGATCCAATGCACAAAGGGGATAACGAATTTCCTTGGATTCCTTCACACGTGTAGCCGATGTCTGGTATATATAACGGTATAGAAGTGGGAATCAGATCGTTGGAGAGGGATACATGTATGATGGTATGTTAGTGTATTGGTTTGCTGGTATGCCGGTTGTAAAATGTAACACCCTAAACAATAATTACCCTTAAATACCCCAAAATTAGGATTTAAAATTTCTTTTAAAGGAAACGAATATAATAAATTACCAAAATAATTGTTCCTTCCATTAATACCAAAATACATCAGAGTTAATAAAGCGGAAGCCTTAGACACATCAAATACATAAAGTATAAGTGTAAGTACATTCAGTTCGGCAAATCAAAAATACAAAATCAGTTAGCCGCAGATCCCTAGAAAACGCATCCTTCGACGGCTCTCTGCTGAGAATGCACAATCTGGGGATCATCTCCATTGTCTTCTTGCTTGACATGTATCCAGTCCATCCTGGGTCATCTTGCAAAGACCATGAGACTCATTCTTGAGTGCTTCATGTTTCTTCTTTTCATCTTCACTCTCTTCAAGCTTCAAGCATCTCAGATGCCTAAGTGAGAAATTGCCAAGTCGTAGAAACCCGGCATAGTTCTATGTCTACCGATAGATAATCATCCACGTGTCCCTTCTAACCTTGGATACCGGTCGAGAAACTTATGTGCGAAATTCCGAATAACGAATGATTATGCCCCTTAGCATGGACATAATCAAGTATGTCAATGCTAAGTGGGGGAGGATTTCAATCCAAGGAATGGGAGATGGAACTTTAATAATAAGAAAACTAACGATCCTGTGTAGATAGAGATAATACACCATATTAGAAGACGAGCACTAAAGTGGGCATGACCCTAACCACATATAGAGCGGAAAGTAAAAACCGAAGGGAAGTGAAGACCATAGTCGAAATTTTTACCAATGGGATGGTTCACCAATTACAGAACTCAGTGGAATTTCGGGGACGAAATTCTAATAAGTGGGGGAGAATTGTAACATCCCGAATTTTAATTCTGAAAGTAATTAGAATAATGATAAGAGTTGGAAGTAAAGATTATTCTAAAAAGGATTTTAAATGATGGATTAGGAGTTCTTTGAATGCCATAAAGGAGTCGAGAAGCACTGGCATCAGAAAGGAGGTTGAAAGATGAACAAAAGAGCGTTAGAAGCGATGTTCTCGGTGTTGTAAACACCCTATATTAGGAAATTCAAAATAAATGATTTAGAACTCAAAACGTAAATTCCACCGTTGGATGTGAATTAGGATAGGTAAGGAAGCTTGTGTCAAAATTTGAGCAAGATCCGACGGGTAACGAAGAAGTTATGGCATTTTGAAATACCAAGGAAAAAGAGAACTAGCCAGACTACTCGAGTAGTACCTGAATTAATCGAGTAATTCACCAATTAATCGATTAGTTCACTGGGTAATCGAGTAGTTGGTGGAAACAGAAAGTCCAGAAAATTTGGACTACTCGAGTAGTCCACTGACTACTCGAGTAGTGCGTACTGCATCTGAAAAAAAAAACAAACATAAAACGTGATTGGGGTCTTCTTCCTCATTCATCCCTTTGTCTTTCTCTCTCTAGGGCACGAAGCTCTCTCTTCTCTCTCTCTAATTTCATCCTCAAATCCTTCCTTAGATCCATAATAAACTACCAAAAATCAATCTCCATCACACACTAACACATAATCATTCATCAATCTCTTCTATTTCCTCTCACCCACTTCAATCCCCAATTCTCTCTCTCTGTCCATCCTTGAAGCTTCAAGAACACCCACCATGGAGAATCGTCGCATCTAAGTAAGTTGATTTGAGTTTCATTCCTTTCTCCTTCAACTTACACAAACTATCATCAATCTCTAATCGTTCTTGCTTTGTTTGGTCATTGTGGGTATAGTTTCTCTCTCCTCCATAGCTTTGAATCTTTCTCTCTCTACATTAAGGCTTGGAGAAGCAAACTCTCTCTCACTAGACCCTTGGAGGCTATTTGGTTGGAGCTAAAAAGGGGGATTTCAAAGAGTTAGGGTTTGGTACACGCTTCTCTCTCTATAAGGTTAAGGTAAGAAGGGTCGTGTTACCTCTACTTGAGAAGTAAATTCTAGGATGCTATAGTGATGACTAAGAATAGGATAACTAAGGAATAAGTTAAGGAACCTTAAGGTAGTCCCCGCTGACATAAATGGAGTATTTAGAATTATTAATGGAAACCACCCCTTAGGGAATAGAATGTGTACGTGTAGGACAAGGTCCGGAACGAATGAGCATATTTAGGATATTAAATTGGTTAATATTGAACGAAACTGTATAAAAGTGTACATTGTACGCAAGGGAAGGGTTAAGGAAAAACCAACTAAACTTGGGAGAAAAAGAATAAAAGGGTAAACGTAATAGGTAGAAAGAGTAGAACTAATAAGCTGGAGGGTAATAAGTAAAATAGAAGTGAAGATTTAAATGGGATAAAAAGAGGGATTGGAATGTGAATAAGGAATATGTGCGGAGTCGAATATGGGAATAGAAATAAAATCGTGAATTAGATGTAAAGGAAAGTAGATAACCGGTAAAAGAAATTAATAAAAAGATACCAAAGTAAGGAGAGAGTACGTTATTACGGAAGTTAGATAAAATGTTGTAAATGATAGGGGAATTGAACTAAGTTAAAAAGAGTAATTAATTAAAATAGAGTAATGGAATAGGAATAATAAGTAAATAAAAATGAGATAAGGGAAACAACGAGATAACTACTGGCTAGTAACGAGAGTTAAAATATAGAATATGTGACCAAGCTAAGAGTTAATTGCAAACAAGAATAACATTAGTAAAGAGAAACACTTAAATAGAAAAAGATAAAAGAAGAGTCAAGAAATTAAAAGGGGTTGAAGAGAACTAAGGAACTAAAAGTAAAGAGAAAAGACTAAGGTGAATTAATAATGAGAAATTAACAAGGAACAATGGAAAATAAAAGGAAAGAGGCTAAAGGTGTATTCAGATCATCTGCTTGTGGTTGCATACACCGTAAATAAATGGTGGGCGTATGGAGATCATCTGCTTGTGGTTGCATACGTCGTAAATAAAATTGAGGGTGTATGCAGATCATCTGCTTGTGGTTGCATACATCTTAAATAAATGGTGGGCGTATGCAGATCATCTGCTTGTGGTTGCATACGTCGGAAATAAAATTGTGGGTGTATGCAGATCATCTGCTTGTGGTTTCATACATCGTAAATAAAGTTGTGTATAAGATGGTGGATATATTCAGATCATCTGCTTGTGGTTGCATATATCGTAAATAAATTGTTGGTGTATGCAGATCATCTGCTTGTGGTTGCATACATCGTAAATAAGTGGTGGGGGGTATGCAGATCATCTGCTTGTGGTTGCATACCTCGTAAATAAATATTAGGTGTATGCAGATCATCTGCTTGTGGTTGCATACATCGTAGACAAATTATGAGTGTATGCAGATCGTCTGTCTGCGGTTGCGTACACGGGTATGTGTAGATCTCTGTTTGGGGTTACACACAATGGAATAAAAAGGAAATAAAAATGGAAAAGATAAGGAAAATGGTAACGGAAAGGAAAAATGGATAATCGAATGAATATTGGAAAATGAAATAAGAAAGTGAACAATGGGAATGATATAGGAACTAGAGGAAATAAATAAGGGTAGTAATTATGGAAATGCTAAGCATAAGTGGCAAATGGAAAGTGGATAAAGTATGGAAATGAGAGAATGATAAGAGAATAGAAAATTAAATGAATGTGAGAATAAGTAAAGATCTAGAAGAGATTAATTAAATGAATAAAGGAAGTTAAGTATTGGGTAGACTTGGTTTATTGCTATGTCTCTTTTAGGATCTATCTTTTTAAATTCTGTGTAATGCTACCCTTCTTGCTATATTTTTACAGGTACTGAAGTGGAGCTTACATGGGACATGGCCGAGCAGGATCTTCATTCCACTACGTGGAGTGAATATATATATATATATATATATATATATATATTATTTTGAGTGGACAACTATTTTGTAATTTAAAATATGTAATAGTTGTACGCCCTGAACTTGTACTACTTGGGCACTAGGATCTGATCTGGATATTTTATCTATTGTGCGCTATGTTTTTAAATATTCTGGACTGACAGGTTTTACGAAGAAACTTTGGGAAAGTCCGAAAAACAGAGGAAACTCTGCCGGATTTTCCTAAGAATTTTTATAAATAAAATAATTAAAAAGAAATTTTCAAACTCTGATTTTATTTAAAACCTAAAATTAACTAATAAAAGTGAGAGTGTTATATTTTGGTATCAGAGCAATTTCCCTCGGCCTTTGGAGTGTGGATTCACATCTCCAATGGTTACTCACCAAGAGAGTAACTAGGAAATAGTGTCAAGTTCTATAGTAGTTACTTAGGTTTATAGTTATAGAACCCTATGTAGATATGTACTAAATTATGTATATGCCCGCATCAACAGAATCCTTTGTTGCCACACTGTAGGAACATGAAATATCAGCTTCTCCAATCTCCTGCTAGCAGTTCGGCTACTGATCGTAAGATCAATTCCCCAATTGATTCTTTGAAATCCAAGCCGTATGACATCTGTTTTCAAGAAGGGCAAACTTCTGCAATGGGTAAGCTTAGATCGATTATTGGAGACAAGGAGCAACACGGGGGGGTGAAAGTTGGTGATAAGAAGAGTATAATTTTGAGACCGGGAATGGTTCTCCTGAAGCAACACTTGACTCATGACGAACAGGTGGGCGTAGTAAAGAACTGTCGTGAGATGGGCTTAGGTCCTGGAGGCTTCTATCAACCAGGCTTTACGAGCGGAGCCAGACTCCGACTGAAAATGATGTGCCTCGACTTAGACTGGAATCCTCAAACCCGAGTATATGGACACAAAAGGGTAATTGATGGAAGCGAACTGCCCAACGTTCCTGATCATTTCGTCCAGCTGGTTATGGGAGCGATGCAAGAAGCACAATCGTCAATTGAGAAGGAATGCGGTATAAGTGAAGTGGAGGACATACTCCCTTCCATGTCCCCTGATGTCTGCATTGTCAATTTCTATGAAGAAAATGGAAAGCTTGGTCTTCATCAGGACCGTGACGAAAGTATTGGAAGCTTGCAAAGAGGGATACCAGTAGTATCGTTCTGCATTGGTGACTCGGCCGAGTTTCTCTATGGAGATCAGAGAGATCCAAGGAGAGCAAAAAGAATTATTTTGGGATCGGGTGATGTATTAATATTCGGTGGCGAGTCTCGTCACATCTTTCATGGAGTGTCGGCGATCATACCAGACACAGCTCCAGAGGGATTACTCAATGACACAGGACTTCGTCCTGGACGTCTCAACCTTACATTCCGACAATATCAGTTTCCTGGTCCACACCCTTGAGGTCTGCGGTCCAGCTACTTAAGGAGATCAGGGCCAAGCTAACCAAAGGTACGAGACGATTCAAAAATTTAGATAAGCATTTTAGAAACTAGCAATCTGCATCTCTATTAAGTTTCAGAGTAGAACCTCCTAAATCAATTCTCTTGGAATTTTAAATTCCTAATCCTGTATTTCTAGACGTTGTGAAACCTAAGAAATACTCATCTTTAATTCAATCTTGAGTACCATCTAAAGGAACACGTAGGAAAAACCTTACATAGTTATAAGACAGTAACAAGAGACCTAACCAAAAACCTTGTGATAGTGTCGTCCTCTAATAGAGTGTAAGGTCAGGATTGGTCGTCCTTTCTCTTGCATCTGTTAAAAGATAATGCTATCATTCAATAACGCAGTGATGTACAGTTGATAAATGTGAGATTGGGACTGACCACCTCGGTCTTCGCGTTTATTGATATGTTATATTATTGCAATCACCTAGTTGAGATCCGAATAAACCATCTAGGAATTCTATCACTGTCGAAAACCCGATTGCACGTTAATCCTATAGGATCTTTACCAAGACTCATGAACAGTGATTCGCAAACTAACCGCATTCAAGACACACATATTCTATATTTCCCCGAGAACACCCAACTAAATGATCTAACCACCCCTTTAACTTGTATGAGAACTTTTCCATACGTGTAGGTATGAAGAGTCATCATGTCATAGAAAATTCAAAACCACACCAATAATACCGATTAGCAGTCAACTTAATTCCATGTACCACCTCGCCAACCAATTAAGAACCTAGCTAATCAATTCTTGGAATCAACCCAGTTTCCTCCCTACCTTCGACTTACTCAGGTATGTTGACACTAAGTGGGGGAGACTTGACGACTCAATTCGGATCTTATCCAAGCGACAATAACTCGAAACCATACCATAAGCTATAGGACTACCAAACAGATAATCCCAAACGCTTTGCGGAGGATCGAATGAGGGTTAAACTAGAGGTAAAACTAGACCTTGACTTTGACCCTCAAGTGGAATCGATCTCTAGGAATTCTTTTACCGAATTGGAATTATTAAACGAATGAGAAGGAAGTAGCATCGAAGTAGAATGCAAATGCGGTGAAGATTGATTATAAGAGTGACTTTGCTAGACTCACTTGAAGGAGTAAAAGGTGAACGGGATAAAAGTGAAGTCACGAAGTAGAATCTCAATCAAGACGTTACGTCGGAACACCGCAAGTTTTAATCTCAGTCTTTTGGGACCCTATGCATTTGATAGGACCCCGGTTGACCGAGACCAATCAGTTAGCCGCAGATCCCTAGAAAACGCATCCTTCGACGGCTCTCTGCTAAGAATGCACAATCTGGGGATCATCTCCATTGTCTTCTTGCTTGACATGTATCCAGTCCATCCTGGGTCATCTTGCAAAGACCATGAGACTCATTCTTGAGTGCTTCATGTTTCTTCTTTTCATCTTCACTCTCTTCAAGCTTCAAGCATCTCAGATGCCTAAGTGAGAAATTGCCAAGTCGTAGAAACCCGGCATAGTTCTATGTCTACCGATAGATAATCATCCACGTGTCCCTTCTAACCTTGGATACCGGTCGAGAAACTTATGTGCGAAATTCCGAATAACGAATGATTATGCCCCTTAGCATGGACATAATCAAGTATGTCAATGCTAAGTGGGGGAGGATTTCAATCCAAGGAATGGGAGATGGAACTTTAATAATAAGAAAACTAACGATCCTGTGTAGATAGAGATAATACACCGTATTAGAAGACGAGCACTAAAGTGGGCATGACCCTAACCACATATAGAGCGGAAAGTAAAAACCGAAGGGAAGTGAAGACCATAGTCGAAATTTTTACCAATGGGATGGTTCACCAATTACAGAACTCAGTGGAATTTCGGGGACGAAATTCTAATAAGGGGGGGAGAATTGTAACATCCCGAATTTTAATTTTGAGAGTAATTAGAATAATGATAAGAGTTGGAAGTAAAGATTATTCTAAAAAGGATTTTAAATGATGGATTAGGAGTTCTTTGAATGCCATAAAGGAGTCAAGAAGCATTGGCATCAGAAAGGAGGTTGAAAGATGAACAAAAGAGCGTTAGAAGCGATGTTCTCGGTGTTGTAAACACCCTATATTAGGAAATTCAAAATAAAAGATTTAGAACTCAAAACGTAAATTCCACCGTTGGATGTGAAGTAGGATAGGTAAGGAAGCTTGTGTCAAAATTTGAGCAAGATCCGACGGGTAACGAAGAAGTTATGGCATTTTGAAATACCAAGGAAAAAGAGAACTGGCCAGACTACTCGAGTAGTACCTGAATTAATCGAGTAATTCACCAATTAATCGATTAGTTCACTGGGTAATCGAGTAGTTGGTGGAAACAGAAAGTCCAGAAAATTTGGACTACTCGAGTAGTCCACTGACTACTCGAGTAGTGCGTACTGCATCTGAAAAAAAAAACAAACATAAAACGTGATTGGGGGTCTTCTTCCTCATTCATCCCTTTGTCTTTCTCTCTCTAGGGCACGAATCTCTCTCTTCTCTCTCTCTAATTTCATCCTCAAATCCTTCCTTAGATCCATAATAAACTACCAAAAATCAATCCCCATCACACACTAACACATAATCATTCATCAATCTCTTCTATTTCCTCTCACCCACTTCAATCCCCAATTCTCTCTCTCTCTCTCCATCCTTGAAGCTTCAAGAACACCCACCATGGAGAATCGTCGCATCTAAGTAAGTTGATTTGAGTTTCATTCCTTTCTCCTTCAACTTACACAAACTATCATCAATCTCTAATCGTTCTTGCTTTGTTTGGTCATTGTGGGTATAGTTTCTATCTCCTCCATAGCTTTGAAGCTTTCTCTCTCTACATTAAGGCTTGGAGAAGCAAACTCTCTCTCACTAGACCCTTGGAGGCTATTTGGTTGGAGCTAAAAAGGGGGATTTCAAAGAGTTAGGGTTTGGTACTCGCTTCTCTCTCTATAAGGTTAAGGTAAGAAGGGTCGTGTTACCTCTACTTGAGAAGTAAATTCTAGGATGCTATAGTGATGACTAAGAATAGGATAACTAAGGAATAAGTTAAGGAACCTTAAGGTAGTCCCCGCTGACATAAATGGAGTATTTAGAATTATTAATGGAAACCACCCCTTAGGGAATAGAATGTGTACGTGTAGGACAAGGTCCGGAACGAATGAGCATATTTAGGATATTAAATTGGTTAATATTGAACGAAACTGTATAAAAGTATACATTGTACGCAAGGGAAGGGTTAAGGAAAAACCAACTAAACTTGGGAGAAAAAGAATAAAAGGGTAAACGTAATAGGTAGAAAGAGTAGAACTAATAAGCTGGAGGGTAATAAGTAAAATAGAAGTGAAGATTTAAATGGGATAAAAAGAGGGATTGGAATGTGAATAAGGAATATGTGCGGAGTCGAATATGGGAATAGAAATAAAATCATGAATTAGATGTAAAGGGAAGTAGATAACCGGTAAAAGAAATTAATAAAAAGATACCAAAGTAAGGAGAGAGTACGTTGTTAGGGAAGTTAGATAAAATGTTGTAAATGATAGGGGAATTGAGCTAAGTTAAAAAGAGTAATTAATTAAAATAGAGTAATGGAATAGGAATAATAAGTAAATAAAAATGAGATAAGGGAAACAAGGAGATAACTACTGGCTAGTAACGAGAGTTAAAATATAGAATATGTGACCAAGCTAAGAGTTAATTGCAAACAAGAATAACATTAGTAAAGAGAAACACTTAAATAGAAAAAGATAAAAGAAGAGTCAAGAAATTAAAAGGGGTTGAAGAGAACTAAGGAACTAAAAGTAAAGAGAAAAGACTAAGGTGAATTAATAATGAGAAATTAACAAGGAACAATGGAAAATAAAAGGAAAGAGGCTAAAGGTGTATGCAGATCATCTGTTTGTGGTTGCATACACCGTAAATAAATGGTGGGCGTATGCAGATCATCTGCTTGTGGTTGCATACGTCGTAAATAAAATTGAGGGTGTATGCAGATCATCTGCTTGTGGTTGCATACATCTTAAATAAATGGTGGGCGTATGCAGATCATCTGCTTGTGGTTGCATAGTCGGAAATAAAATTGTGGGTGTATGCAGATCATCTGCTTGTGGTTGCATACATCGTAAATAAAGTTGTGGATAAGATGGTGGATATATGCAGATCATCTGCTTGTGGTTGCATATATCGTAAATAAATTGTTGGCGTATGCAGATCATCTGCTTGTGGTTGCATACATCGTAAATAAGTGGTGGGGGTATGCAGATCATATGCTTGTGGTTGCATACTTTGTAAATAAATAGTAGGTGTATGCAGATCATCTGCTTGTGGTTGCATACATCGTAGACAAATTATGAGTGTATGCAGATCGTCTGTGTGCGGTTGCGTACACGGGTATGTGTAGATCTCTGTTTGAGGTTACACACAATGGAATAAAAAGGAAATAAAAATGGAAAAGATAAGGAAAATGGTAACGGAAAGGAAAAATGGATAATCGAATGAATATTGGAAAATGAAATAAGAAAGTGAACAATGGGAATGATATAGGAACTAGAGGAAATAAATAAGGGTAGTAATTATGGAAATGCTAAGCATAAGTGGCAAATGGAAAGTGGCTAAAGTATGGAAATGAGAGAATGATAAGAGAATAGAAAATTAAATGAATGTGAGAATAAGTAAAGATCTAGAAGAGATTAATTAAATGAATAAAGGAAGTTAAGAATTGGGTAGACTTGGTTTATTGCTATGTCTCTTTTAGGATCTATCTTTTTAAGTTCTGTGTAATGCTACCCTTCTTGCTATATTTTTACAGATACTGAAGTGGAGCTTACATGGGACATGACCGAGCAGGATCTTCATTCCACTACGTGGAGTAAATATATATATATATATATATATATATATATTATTTTGAGTGGACAACTATTTTGTAATTTAAAATATGTAATAGTTGTACGCCCTGAACTTGTACTACTTGGGCACTAGGATCTGATCTGGATATTTTATCTATTGTGCGCTATGTTTTTAAATATTCTGGACTGACAGGTTTTACGAAGAAACTTTGGGAAAGTCCGAAAAACAGAGGAAACTCTGCCAGATTTTCCTAAGAATTTTTATAAATAAAATAATTAAAAAGAAATTTTCAAACTCTAATTTTATTTAAAACCTAAAATTAACTAATAAAAGTGAGAGTGTTATACAAGTAGACCAACTAGCCTTTTTATCGACATATAGATATCAGTATGTTTGGGCCACTAAGGCCTCTTACTCATATACCGGTATGTTCAGATTTGGACAACCTTTTGCCGGTATGACACAGTTTGGGCCACTAAGGCCTCTTACTTGTATCCGGCATACCAGTCTTGTATATACGGTCCACAACATAACCATTTTTATAAGAAAAAATGAATTGCTACAATAATTTCAACAACTCTATGTTTTTTACATATCCATTTTTTCACTATTTTTTTTATATATCCACTTATTCAAATATATTTAATTAAATATATAGTCAAATATATTTGATAAATCCATATATTTTTTCTTGCTAAAACAATATATTTGACAATAAAATACAAAAATATATATTTAAAAATATTACTCCATCTGATCCTTATTATAAGTCACTTTGACTAATTTTCACATCCTTTAAAAAACTTAGTTAATATTGTTAGTGGTACTGGAAATGTAAATATTTGGTATACTTTTTCAAAAATACCCCTATGATTATTATGGGAATCTAAAAAGTGTTGAGTAAATATAGGTGTTTGTGGAAAAGAAGTAATTAATGTCATTGGAAGTTGGAAATATAACTTATATTAAGGACCAAAGAAAAGTATTCAAAGGGGGCTTATATATAGGACCAGAGGGTGTATTATTTATTATTTATTTATTTATTATTAAGATGACTTAAAAGAAAATGACAAAAATGACAAAAGAAAAAGGTTGCACAAATTAAAGTTTAAGTGGAGTTTCTTATCTTACAACAAAATACTACACGGCAGATTTTGAAAACTCAACTTAAGATTTTCCACCAAATTTTAGAGAGAATAAGAAGAAAGACAATCATGAGAGAATTTGATAAAAAATATTATGCTAAGAACTCGTCAACGTACTCTCTCAAGAGTGTGCTCCCTAAATTCCATATTCGTTCGTACGTCACAATCATCTTTAATCGTACCAAATCTTGCCCAAGTTCATAACGAACAAACATCCCATTCCTACTCAAGCCATAACCGAATCCAACACATAATTTTTACCTTGTATGCTTTGTTCATAAACAGTGACCCTTCCAAATCCAAGACATATTCCAATTTTCACACTTCAAGATTGAAATTTGATTTATTATAGGAAGAATTTCTTGTCAAGATTGATTTTTATTCAAGCAATCAAGGAGGTTGCTATCAGCGAAGAAGTGAAAGACACGATTGAAGGCATTGATCGCTGAAGTGTGCACCCGGAATTGATAAGACTACTCAACGATGTATAGCATGTTTGGTTACCAACAAAAGCAACTGATAGTAGCGTTGGCATTTCAGAATTGGTTCTAGACTAACTAACAGCATAACCAAACCTACATGTAGTTGTGCAAAGAAGAAGAAAACACAATAGAAGGCATTGATGACTGAAGTGCGCACCCATAATTGAGATGACTATTCAACGATGGAGAGACGAAATTAACTACAGATTTAAGTGCACCATCTTTCTCTGGAGCCTCCTTCCCTCACTGGATATATAGTTGCTGCAGATGGGATCCTTTCAATGTGAATGCGTTCTCTTCTCATTTTCCCAGCTATAATTTCGTTCATTTCCAAGGATCATTATCCTTTCTCCACCTGTAAATATGTCCAAGTGAACAAGTATAGTTTCCGGTTCAAAGTATAAATAATGATTCCGATGGTAAAAATACGAGTGAAGTATCAACTTTGTCGTTAATGTTTTTTCATTGTATCAACTTAGTTCTTGAAAAAGTATAAATACTATCAATTTGCTTCCTCAAGATTATTAGAAGTATATTTTTGTTCCTTAAAATATGGAAATCTTGAGGGTCCAAATTGGTAGGTTAAAAAAAATTTAGATCCAAGTTGACACGTCCCAAAATTTTGAGGGACCAAGTTAGTATTTACAAAATTTCAGGACTAAGTTGGTACACTGAAAAAATATCAAAAACAAAGTTGGTATTTGACTCTAAAAGTATTTAACTTATACTCCCTTCGTTTCATATGCAGTGTGTTTTGAGGTTATGCACAAATTTTAATAAATGGTTAAATATTATAAAAATTTGTTGTATTTCGACTATAATGCTCTTATATAATCATTATTGAAAAGAGAGAAAAATATATGAAGTGAAAAAGGAAATATGATAAATAGGGATTGGTTGGGAAAAATAACAATAATTATGTATTAGATTTTGAATATATATATAAATACTACATACGCGGAGAGAATATTTCCGGTGCCCTGAGCGAGCATTTTACCGCTTCTTATGCTTGTTTTGTCATATTGTGCCGCTGTCATAACCTTCATCACATAAGAAGATTATGTATGAGATTCAACATTTTCTGATTCACTAGGGGAGTGCAAGAATTTTGAAGCCCTCATTTGCATTCAAAATAATTAGGTTGAAAACATAATATTTAATAACAATGTTTTGGAATGATTTATAGATTATACATCAATTTCCATTCCTATATTCACTCCCACCTAACTTGCCAAGAGCCTTATGGTGCGGTAACAAAGTTGGTTGCAGCAAAACCCATATAATGGATCCCCTTACTGTCATATATAGGACGTGCTATCATCTCTTGATTCTTTAAAAAGAGAAATCACTGTATAACCAGATGACCTCGAAATTCATAAGCTAATAAAATCTCTCAATGGAGAGAATGAATTCAAATACATTTCATTTCATATTTTCACAAAAAAAAAAAATAATAATAATAATCACAAGGGCAAAGATGAATACATTTTCTCTGTGGAGCAAATCTACAACAGAAGGGTGAAAAAACATCCCAAAAAAAATTTTGAAGAAAAAGAAAAACTAAAAGACTGTATAACTAACAGTGTTACATGTTTGTCGTGTCTTCTTTCATCGTTAGTATCAAGAAACAGTTCCGCTTTCAAACCAACTCCATTAGGAGTGGATCCCCTTCTGCCATTATTCTGATAAGCTTTATAAAGTCTTGTTCACTTGACACCTTCCATGGATGAACAGCAGGGACTTTAGCCGAATAAAGAGTGGAGGAATTAGCCGGAGAATTTTGCTTGTAGATTGTTGTATCAAGAACAGAGTCAAAATTCTGTGGAGAATCCATAGAGACAAAGAACATAGGAATCGCAACCTTCTGATGAATCTCTAGATTGCCCACTAGGTTAACAAGCTCAACAAAATCACTAGTAAAGCGTCGAGGAACATAGAACACCTCAGAACTGCACAATATGAGGTTATTTTCATTGCCACTTGTTTCTTTGTAACTGACTTGATAGTTAGCTGGCATCATGTTAACAACCTTCTGTACCATGCTCGCTTGTTGTGATAACCAATCTGACTTGTCACCGCTGACCAATACAGAACTCCAAGACTCGGATACCTGGATCCCAGTGAATGTCACAGAGAGAGAGAGAGAGAGAGATGATTATTAAGAGTTAAAGCTATGCATTTCATCAAGGTGTGACATTGAAAAATAGCAAGAACAAAGGCCACTAGAATAATAGGATTGTATCTGAATACGCAGTCTGTTAAATTATTTTACACTAGGTGGTATCATTTACCATGTGTAAAAGGAATTTGAATATCATAACAACATGAGAATTCAAACTCGTTTATTTCATAAAATACCATATGACTGGATGATAGTGAAGAACAACTTCACTAAAAGTAGATTAAAACCAAACTCCTATAATTATTATTGTATAAACATTTTTGATGGAACTAATAAGCTTCTTATTATCATTTTTCTGGGGAAGAGGAAGGGATAATTATTTATGGCTTAATCATGTCACAAATTCCTGAAGTTTGGGGTACTTTTGCCAGATACCCTTATTCTTATTTTTTCAATTTCTGACTTCCCAAAGTCACTTTTGGGTTTGTCATATACCCCTATTACCAATTCTGACCCATTTTGCTAACATGTAACATTGAAATCCTGGTCAGATACACGAGGTTAGACATGTGGTGCCCCGTGGACGAAGATCCTTTTTTTCTTTAAATTAAAAAACTAAAAAACTTAGTATTTTTATATTTTTAGTTAAATAAAAAAAGAAAAAATAAAAGATTGAAGAAAGAGGTCGTCTTCGCTCATGTGACATCACGCGACACCACATGACCAGCCTTCTTTGTCTAACCAGGATTCCGATGTTACATGTTAGCAAAATTGGCTAGAATTGATAGTAGGGGTATATGACAAACCCGAAATAACTTCGGTGAATCAAACATTGAAAAAATAAGAATAAGAGTATCTAGCAAAAGTACGACAAACTTCAGGGACTTACGACATAATTAAGTCATTATTTATCATGCAAAGTTCCAAACATAAGAGTCCCATACTTTGGGTGAGAGGAAACAGTGTAACAGGAATACCTTATTCATGATCCACAGTTTAGTTTTGTCTGCCTGCAGTAAGTTCCAGTAATTAAGAATGGTATTATCTTGTAGGAACAAAAATCCTTCTGCACTGCTAAATTGATCAAATATTTTTGGCAGGTACCTGGAAACAAGCGATGGAAAAAGTCAAAAGCATATCAAGTAGGAAAAAGATTAGAATCTGAACTATAGCAGTGGTTCTAAGACTACTAGTCAGGTCAGTGCACATCCCTTCCAAAAATAAATGCATTCCTGAGAAGATTATGCAATGAATTCACTAGATTCGCATTTCAGCAGATACACTGGAACTTCCAGAGTTCTTGAGTTGTTGAGGATCAGCATCAAAGTAGTAATTCAAGAAATTATTATTCTTTCATTGCCTCTCTACCTTCCCCCTTCCCCCTTCCCTTTAAGGACCTTGTCCAAATCAATATCCAATAGAATAAACCCATTTCACATTTGATGTAGACTCAACAATCAATCTCTTTTCCAAATCCTCTTATTAACCAATAAATTTTAACAATGAGTCATTAATTTTATATGGGTTTTGCTGTTCATTGCCCCAAGGGCAATATATAAGCAACTAAAAATATGAAAGTTAATCTTGGAAAACTAAAGGAATTAACTCTTAAGTATTAGATACATCATTTTCTACGTTAACTTTAAGTTGCTTATACATTGCCCTTGGGGCAATGAATAGCAAAATCCATTTTATATTACCATTCAAAAATATTTAGTTGCAAGTAACTCATGCTAAATAACATCTCATACACTAAAATTAACAGACTAAGTACTGTAAGTGACTATGTGGTATCCTTTTTCCAAGCATAATTCACATTTCACAACAGCTTAGCACAAAAGCAACTTATGCGGATATTACTTGAGATGGCATTATTTTATTCTTCAATGAACTTCAATTTTTTATTTCCCGTAAAAAAGTTGACCTAAGTGAAACCTTATTTCTCCTTACAATGGTAAAATGGAACAGTAACATGGAATTGCAAAAAGCCAATATTCAGTTTTGGAATAACTTAAGATAAAATTACAACAACCATTCATCAACAGCTTAGTCATAAAATAACAAAGGTAGAAGAAAATGCAAAATATAATCATACTTACTTGTATGCTTTGTCCAAATGGCCCTCCTGTACAACAAGGTCCGTGTCCTTCTTTTCTGACAAAATAACTACAGTTCTGAATATTCTCCCATAAAGCAACCTCCATTCAAGGGCTGTATGCTCCACAGGCCCACTGCAATGCAAGATAAGCACAACATTCCCAAATGTTTTCCTCCACCGAATTAAATTCGCAATCTCATAATTCACTGTTCCTGTTTCTTCAACCCCAAGATGAACAGATGGCAACTTCTGTGGGATAAACTCCCTCCGATCAGCATGACCAATATTTGCTCTTGGACGTCCGAGTTCCAATGACATTAACCTTGGCTGCCGATAGCCAACAGCGAGCAAGTCTTGTAGCCAAGCAGCAGTAAGTTTCACATCCTTCGCAGTCCAAAATCCCTCCTCTGCCATTGCATAGCTTAACTCCAAAATCTTTTCAAATAAACTATGCTTGGTTGATCTCCACTTAACCAAATACTTAACCAAACGACCGACATTCACATGAAGATCTTTCTCTTCTGAAAATGGATAGGCCTCAACCCTGTCATATCTATGGACAGTAGGGGGATAAACTACGACAGAACCACCAACTTCCCAAAGAAGCCGCTGTCCCCAGTAACCTCTCAACACATCAGACGCCATCGTGCTAACAGACACCGGAAGCATCAAAGCCCAAAACGCGGGAGAATGGTACATTGTATTAAAAGAATTAATGGGTGCCATCATACCCTGTGGCAACGCTACTTTCGGGGCATGCTCATCGAACCGAATATCGAACGCTTCCAAACCCGATTTGCGAGTAAAATAAAACACCGAATCAACATCGGGAAGCCCATTCGATAACCCCTGCTGTATAAACTGCTTCCCACCAAACACCTCAGTGTAAAACTCTTCATGCCCGATTTCACCTACATTCTCTAACGGCAACCCTCTAGGCCAAACAGATCGCTGCCCGAAATGAATATACGGATTCACAATGGTCCGGTTGAGATTGTCATGGCTATACTGCAACACAACCTCTTGCCTAGCACCCTCCCCAGTCAATTCCACATCAAAATGCTTACCCAAATCCCCATCAATCACATCCCCTCTATCATCAAAATCGAAGATCTTCGTAGCACCGTGCTGAATTGCAAACAAATACCCAACAGTTTTCCTAACATACGAATCATAAGGAAGGTAATCAACAACCCTAAACCCCAAATTAGCCTGTTGCTCCAAAGACAAGAAAATCGCACCTTTCAACTCCCAATCCGACGGAGTGCGCGAATTACCGATCGCCAGCACCTGCCAGCCCTTGATCCTCACCAGATTCCGCAGCGAATCGGACGGGTAACTCGACACCGAAACCACGATCCATTGCTCCGATCGGAAGCTGGCGAACTTAGAGGTCTTGTCAGATATGGGGGTGATGGAGTTCCAATTGATTTTGGGGAAGGCGATCTTCTCAAGCTCCATGGCTTGGTTCTCGAAGCAGAGGAGGGCGGCAGTGTCGCCGGCGTTGCGGAGGAAGAAGAGGGCGGCGACGGTGGCGACGAGGAGCAGGAAAGCGAGGATCTTGAAGAGATTGTCGGATGCCCATGCGGAGAAATCGAAGTTCTCGGTCTCCGCGAAGCGGTTAGTGGGGAGATTGGTGGTTCTCAAATGGGGTTTTGTTGTTTTTGTAGATTTGGGAGTTGAACGTTCTTGGACCAACATTTGAGTTTAAGTGTTGAAATTGAAACCCAAAATGGGAAGAATGAAGAAAAGCAGTGTGTTTTTCTTTTAAGCTTGACTTGAGCTTAGTCAATTAACACTGTCTTCTTCTTCTTCTTCTTCTTCCTCTGGCAGCATGAAGCAGAAACTGAAACTGAAACTGTTTCAGGTTTTTTGGTTTTTTTCCCCTCTTTCTGGCAACTAGAATGGAGTGTAAGGTGAGTTGTTGTTGTCTTAAGTTGGGGTTGCTTACAGGTATATCATTGGGTGTGTCGGTTCCTTATGCTTGAATGCAACTGCAACTAATTCGGTGTGGTGGAATCTTCATCTTTTTTGAGGACTTTTTGTTTTTAACCCCCCATTTGGTTTCTTTGCACGCATTTACCCTTATTTATCGACTTAAACAAGGCAGAAGGATACCTCCGAGTTACACTAAGCGGAAAGAGAATATATCAATTCCCACCTTATGAAAGTCATAATACATTCCGCTTCTGAAAATGCGGTAATAAAATTTAGAGTTCCGCCTTTTCAGAGGCGGAAATATTAATAAAATGTGATAATAACAAAAATGTCCCTCCATTCATACTTGTACATAAACAAAAGCAAACGAATGCATAGTCTTCTTTCTTCCTTCATTCTTAAGCAGAGAAGCTGTAAAAAGAAAGGGAAAAAAGAAAAAAAAAATTTGCACAGCTCTTTGAAAAAAAAGAAATCAAATGAAGCAACTTGAAGCAAAACATTGAAGCAACATTGAGCACTCTTTGATCAAGAATATTCTTGACTTAAGGTATTTGAAAACCCCTTTATTTTGGTTTGAATAATTTTATTTGAAAGAGGTTATATTATAGTTATGTTTAGGTTATAGTTGCACTGAATATACCTCTCTGTGAGTATTTTTTGGCTTGTGAATGGTGGCACTCCATTAATGGAGCAGTAATGGTTGTCATTAATGCTACCGACAACCCAGAGTCGGTATTATTTCCGCCAACCCAGAGTCGGTATTATTGTCACCAACCCAGAGTCGGTATTCTTTCCGACTTGTGTCAAGCGGTAACGGAATCAGATTCACATTTCTGCATGAATTATCAATAACGTAAATTAACCTTGCATGCAGATACAATGGTGATAGATGTCGAAGACCCTCTTCATGAAAAGGTTCCGAAGACAGAGTTTCCCGATTATAGCACTTCGTTTTCCACGAACGATGTATTTAAGAATCGAGATGAGCTTGTTGATTGGGTTCGCGGAGTCGGCTATAGATTGGGGTATGTCCTCAAAGTATTGAAATTTGATTTAGGACTCGGCAAAAGTAAGCGGCAAAGGATTGTATTTGCTTGCGAGCAAAGTGGTGTTTACAAGCGTACCAAGGCAGTCCTTAAATATGAGACTGGAGCAAGAAAATTAATTGGTCATTCAGATTGTATGCGAAGCGGAGTCGTTCTGATGATAGGTCGGCATTAAAGGTAAAATGTTGTTTCCATAACCATAAGGGGTATGGGTCATTGAATGGTCATCCGCTTCCTGGAAGGCTAACTACAGAACAACATGATCTTGTGGTTGACTTGACGAAGAGTGGTGTGAGATCGAAGAAGATGATGACAATTTTGCAAGAACGATTCCCAGGGAACGTGTCAACGATGAAGCAAATATACAATGTTCGTGGTCGATACAAAAAAGATGTGAGACACCCGCGTACGCAGATGCAACATTTGTTGCTATGTTTGGCGAGGGAAGGATACGAGTATTCTCACAGGACTTTCCTTGGTTCTGAAGTGGTTAAGGATATCTTTTGGGCTCATCCTGACAGCATTGCTCTAGTCCGCAACTTCAATCTTGTGCTAATAATGGACAACACATACAAGACAAATCGATATAGAGTGTCGTTGCTTGAGATTGTGGGTGAGACATCAACGTGCAGAACATTCTCCGCTGCCTTTTTTCATATCAGCCTCCTTATGGGCATTGAAGCAGTTTAGTTCATTGTTTGTTGACCCTCGGCAATTTCCCAAGCTTATTGTGACTGACTTCGATGGTGCTCTCGTGAGAGCTATTGGTGATGTGTTTCCTACGTCGACACATCACCTGTGTCAGTTTCATATCAAATGCAATGTTAGGCAAGGTTTAAAACCTATTTTCGGGACATTGAAAAAACTGGCAAAATGATGAAAGCATGGATGGATGTCGTCCACTGCAAGAGCATAGATGAGTATCAAGCATATCACGATGCATTTGCCAATGTATGCAAGGAAGTCGGGTCCGGGTGTGGTGCATTGCAAGAGTATGTTAAGAGGACATACCTCAATGACAACAAGGAAAAATTTGTGGATGCTTGGGTACACCAGCATATGCACCTTGGCAACACAACGACGAATAGGTAAAATTAAAAATACTAATTTATGAGACTTTATACTTGTTTTAATTCAGACCTCTCTTATTTTATCATTGTCTTGTGAAACAGGGTTGAGAGTGCACATTCGACATTCAAGAGGATGTTGGCCGATAGCTTTGGAGATTTAGCCACATGTTTTGATACCATGCATAGTATACTGACATGTCAGCATCGTGACATCGTGGACTCATTTCTGAAGAGCATTACAAGGGTTGATCATGTGATGAACATACCTTTCTACTCGGAGTTGTGCTATGCGGTTTCTCGAGAAGCTTTGATTTTGATTCATAAAGAGATGCAAAGTATTGGTGGTGATGGTTGTGACTACCGAATCAGAACCACCCATGAATTACCCTGCTGTTGCGAGCTTGCCGGTTACAAGAAGATTGGACGGTGTATTCCTCTGAGTGCGGTTCATGTTCACTGGAAGAAGTTATCAATGTTTGATTGTGGGCAAATTAAACCAGAGAAAACAGAACACGATGAAGAGGTTGATCCAGATCCATTACCATTGTGGGAGGAATACTTGCAGATGTTCAACGCTGGGGACAAAACTACAAAGAAACGACTTTGGCACAAGTTTCGCGAAGTTGTCCGGCCCGAAACCACCACAATGATACCACCTAGAGACAAGGTGAAGACAAAGGGTAGGAAGTCGAAGAAGGATAAGTCAACAAAACGTTGTCCTTCACAATGGGAGCGTGTGGTTTCGCAGGTGGATAGTTTGTTTAATAGTATGGACAAATCGGTAACATCGAAGAAGAAGTCCAAGTCCAAGTAAAAGTTAAAGTCAGAGAAATCTACAAATGTCCTACAATCTCAAGAATCTCAAACCTCAACTGCAAGAATTCCGACTCATGGGTTCTTGGCCCCCATGGTGCTACAAGAACATATCCAATCCATACATGATGTTGATGGTGATAGGAACTGTGGTTTCTGGGCCATATCTATGCATCTATTTGGAGATCAACATAGTTGGATGTCTGTGCGCCATGATTTGATCAATAAGATGATGGAGTATAAGGAGTTTTACATAGAGTTATTGGGCATCAAGAAATACAACGAGTGCCTAGACAATTTGCATGTAAACAATGTTGGCGGAGTTTCAAAAGACAAGTGGTTGTCTCTACCGGATATGGGTCATTGTTGGTTTTGGCCTCAAAATCTCGAGAGGAGGGGGGGGGGGGTGAATCGAGTTTTATTATGTATTGAAAAATTTGTACCAATTTAAAAAAATAGTTTTGAGGCGGAGAGATTAAGTGTTGTTATGGATCGCGAAAACGTTAGAAAAAATATAATCGAGTAGCGCGGAAACGAAATTAAAGTAAATATGCGGAAAGGAAAAGATAAGGGTTAGAAAAGCTTGCACCGGTGATTTTATACTGGTTCAGCCTTCCCGTCGAAAGGCCTAGTCCAGTCCCCAAGCGACTCGCCTGAGAGTTCTTATAACCAAGCAATAGAGCCGCACCCTATTACAACCAAGAGCACCCCGCACACTACTAGGAACCTCCGTTCGCTAGGGGCCTCAATCACACAGCAGGGTTCCTCGCCCTACGACGTATCACAACGTCCACTAAGGGATTCTCTCCCTAATCACTAAGGTTTAGAATGAATGCGATTGTGATTACAATAGCTTTGTGTGTTCTCAAAACATAGATACAACAATAAGCTCTATGATAGTGAAGTAGTGGTTCTCTAGATGTTACTCAGCCAATAAGAGTTTGTTCTTCAAAAAGTATGAACAATGAAAAGCACAAGTTTAGAGAAGAAGATGAAGAAGAAACGTGCAGCGTGAATGAATGAAAAATTATTTCTCTAGAAAAATGTTGGAGTGTTTTATTTAAAAAGAAAAAGGTTTTGAATCAACAAATGATTTTGAATTAAGAAAAACAAATCAAAATATAATAATAAAAGATTTGTAATAAGTTTTAAAATCAAAATAAAATCAAAACGATTTTCGAAATAATAAAAAGATTTGATTCTTAAAACCAAAAAGGAAACAATTCAAAATTTAAATTCATTTTCGAAATAAAATAAAATATATCAGAATCTTTTATATAAAAACAAATCAGGAAATAATAAAAATGATTCTGACACGTTTTTCAATAAATCAAGAAATAATCGATTACATAGAAGCAATAATCGATTACTTCTACAAAAATAGAAATTCTTAAAACATTTGAAAAAAACATGTAATCGATTAGGCTAAGAATAGTTAATCGATTACATCACTCCTGTTCATTATATGATGCAACTATAATAATCGATTACACTGAGGAGTTAATCGATTACTAAGCCTCTGGTTTGCATATGATGCAACATCATGTAATCGATTACTACAAACCTTGTAATCGATTACAAAGCCTCTGAAAAATATATGATGCAACAATTATAATCGATTACCTGACCAATGTAATCGATTACTTCCATAAGAAAGTAACTGATTATCACAAATCACTTAATCGATTACAACCTCTCTGATTTTTCTATGATGCAACAAAGTTAATCGATTACTTTAGCAGATAATCGATTACTCCCTCTTGCACACATATAAATATACAGAGTTTTGTAACATCAATTATTTTACTAAGGTTAAATGTAGAAAATACATTTTTCATGCAAAAACACGTTTTTCTTCTTCTCTCTAAAATGTAAAAACTTATTGGCTTTGTAACTACTTAAAGAAACAGAACTTCATTACCTTACATTTGATCTAAAGATAAGGCTTCTATTCTATGCTTGCTTGAGTCTTCAATCTTCTAGACTTGCACTTGTGAGCTTGAACTTGAGTTGGTTTGTTATCATCAAAACATATAATTGTATCCCTTTGAAGTCCATAGAGAGTTTGAAACATGCCTTCCAACCAGCTTGACTTCCAACAGTCATGCCATTGCATCAAAGTACAATGTAGCTTTTGTGTCAATAACCTCTCAACCGGCAAATATCGGGCACTGTCAGACCTTTCTCCCATATAGAACAAACCCGACGTCAACTCCTCATGCATGGGCCGTTGGCAACATCGATAATGAGCATTGGGTGCACATTATATTGCGAGATAACAGTCCGTTGCCTGATATCGATCCCTTTAGTCTACTGCATGTGAATGGGCGGATAATCTCAGAGATCGATTGAACTCTTTCAAATCATTACTTCCGAAAACATATTTTGATGGTGCGGTTGATCTTACTATTCCATGAGTTGTTATATGTGTAATTGGTAATGTAATTATATATGATATTTTTGAATTAATTAAATATAGGTTAATAATCCATTTGTTGTTATTGTAATGTTATCATTATATATTAATATCACATTTGTTGTAATTACATATGTGCTGGTTGTTGTCACTGGTGTGTAATACAAATTGCAGGTTGGCAGATTGCAGGTTTTGAAAACCACTGATAACTAATATATGTTACTTCCTCCTTAGGGCAAGCGGATGTTTTTCCGCCTTAGGGAAGGCGGAATTTTTGCCGCTTTAGGTCAGGCAGAGTTTCTGCCGCCTTAGGGAAGGCAGAAGTTTTGCCGCCTTAGGGCAGGCGGAAGTTATTCCGCCTTAGGGAAGGCGGGAGGTATCTTTTATATAATTAATAATAATAATAATAATAATAATTATATAATATAATATTGCTGTAATTAATTATTATTATTATATATTAGTGTCTTAATATAATATAATAATAACTATAATTAATAATAATAATTATAATAATATAATATTAGTGTGTTATAATATCGTAAAATAATAATTATATATTAGTTTCTTAATATAATAATAAATATATAATTATTAATTATTATTAAAATATAAAATTGTCTTATATTAGTGTCTTAAAATATAAAATTGTCTTATTAGCGTTCATATTATTTACAATTTTATTATTACTTCATAAAATCATTATTGGTTAATCATTGTAAACGTTTACTCACGACTCACGATTTTAAGTTAATCAATCAAAAATACATCGAAAGCATAAAGTCATAACATACTAATAATCTGATGGATACAAAACAATAATCATCCACATATAAAACATCGTAATACAAGTCTGATGGATACAAAATAGTAATCATCTACATCTACTACTTCCTACCCCTACCCTTCGCCCCACACTCGCCTCTGCCCCTACCCCCGCACTCAGCCATACCACCCCTACGGCCAGCTCCTCTGTGTGGTACAGCCCCTCCTCCCGTTGCATTAACGTCCTTATGCCTATCGCATATATCCAAGACCTGCTGGATAACATGCTGATCGACAACTCCGGTCTGCTGCATGGGTCGTACCAAATCCCGAATACGACTGAAGGGGTCCTCTACCCTGACAGATGTAGATAATAAATACGGGTGACAGAATCGCTGAACCCAACCCAGGTAGTCAGCTGTGTGCTCCCCAACAAACCTCACCCTACGGCCTCGAAGCTCATCCCCCATCACGTGTAATGTCCACTGTGCAAACTCCGTCTCGACATCCTCCCAACCAGGAGCATCACGTGGTGTCGGGGGAATGGTCTGCACGTATCCGAACTAGTGTAGGACACACTTTGGTAGGTAAGCCACCTTCCTCTCTCCCAATCTCAGAAATCCCGAGAATAAGCTGACCTCGGCAAAGGGGCGGGTCGCGCGGTGATCAGGATCGTACGGTCCTCACCTGATCAATGCTAAGCGACTCCAGGTGCGACCAGTACTGAAAATCCATGCTCCCCGATGTCACCCCGAACTCCCACTTCAGAACTCTGGGAAACTGCTCGTCGTACTCCTCTCGTGGGATGGCAGATCCTATGAAAGGAAAATACTTCTTTATCCAAGCCTGCATTTAATTATTAAGTAAAAGGGGTTTCATCAGAATTCTCATACGAAAATTAAATTAAAAAAATCAAACAACAATTAAACAATATTATTTAACCCCCCATTTGGTTTCTTTGCACGCATTTACCCTTATTTATCAACTTAAACAAGGCGGAAGGATACCTCCGAGTTACACTAGGCGGAAAGAGAATATATCAATTCCCGCCTTATGAAAGTCATAATACATTCCGCTTCTGAAAATGCGGTAATAAAATTTAGAGTTCCGCCTTTTCAGAGGCGGAAATATTAATAAAATGTGATAATAACAAAAATGTCCCTCCATTCATACATGTACATAAACAAAAGCAAACGAATGCATAGTCTTCTTTCTTCCTTCGTTCTTAAGCAGAGAAGCTGTAAAAAGAAAGGGAAAAAAGAAAAAAAAATTTGCACAGCTCTTTGAAAAAAAAGAAATCAAATGAAGCAACTTGAAGCAAAACATTGAAGCAACATTGAGCACTCTTTGATCAAGAATATTCTTGACTTAAGGTATTTGAAAACCCCTTTATTTTGGTTTGAATAACTTTATTTGAAAGAGGTTATATTATAGTTATGTTTAGGTTATAGTTGCATTGAATATACCTCTCTGTGAGTTTTTTTTGGCTTGTGAATGGTGGCACTCCATTAATGGAGCAGTAATGGCTGCCATTAATGCTACCGACAACCCAGAGTTGGTATTATTTCCGCCAACCCAGAGTCGGTATTACTTCCGCCAACCTAGAGTCGGTATTCTTTCTGTCACACCCTCTCTATTATTTACGTAATATAGTTTCTATATTGTTTATTGAATAGAGTATATGGACTTGCGTGAGTAGAGAAGTAATGAAAACTCTTTTCTTTACATTGCGTAAAAGTAATTCTTTTCTTTTAAGTTGGGTTTTCATTTATGACTATTAGAATCCTCCCAACTCAGCAATAAAATCGTTTTTTATAGAGTAAAATAAAGTAATTATCAGAGTAAGCGGCAAATAAGGACCTTGATTGATGATTCACAACTCTTGTCATTTATATAAAGATATGTATATAATAGTAACCATGTCATGATATAAAAGTACCAGCGTACAACAAAGTCAAGGTCGAGGTAGCAGAAGTTTACAAAATACAAGTCCATAATATGCAACCAAAAGAAAAGACCACCTCATTGAGATCTCTCAAAAATATGTACAATATATATATAGAGAAAAACATGAAAATCCCAGCAGTGGTCCAGTGATCCTCCTCCATAGCATAGTCTCCAGAGTCTCCAGCAGCTGCTCCACCTGTCCCACATCCTAATCATCTATACTAAGCATCACCTGGTGGATCCCCAACTCCCCACTGGCTCCCAGGGGAGTGCTCGACTGGCTCGCCCTCACTCTCAGCCTCCTCAGGGTCCTCCTCTACCTCATCCGACTGAGTGGGTGCCCTACCACTGGGCACTGGGTCAGCTGAAGGAGTCCCATGAACCGTACTCATCGGACTAGGTATAGGAGTCTCCTCACGGATCACTCGAGAAGCAGAGGGGTGAGATCTAGTAGTAGCTCTAAAACGAAAGGAATGAAAGCGACGAGCTGGTCGAGTCGGGGGTGGTCCATGATAGGTATAAAAAGGGGGTACATGCAAAGTATAGATAATAGGGATGCGAAACCTACGAGGACGGACACGAGCCAAAGGGTTAGGGTGATATAGAGTCACCTCTACCTCACCCTCAAACGTGGCTCTGTGGTCCTCGTAGTACCACACTCCACTAGGGAGTGGGCGCAACTCGATGCAAGCTAGATAGCGAGCCATCACCTATAATGGGCAGAAAGGGGTAAGCAATATAATCCACATAATCGAATAAGAATAAATAAAGCAAGTAACGCTTGCAAGTTCCAAGTATCCAGATGCATATACAAATGAGCAAGTATGATTCACTTATGATAATTCCATTGTTATGTGTCATGATGCATGTCTCCCATTTCCATTGACCATTGAACGATCAATCCAGTAATTCGCATACATGACCAACATGTATTGTGGAACTGCTCGGTTAGTGTGCACACAACGTCACCAAGACGTAACAGCATTCCCAAATGCTGCCCACATTACCAAAATGTGTCATCCAGCCAGTTTCCACCGAATTAATTGTCCATCTCCTTTCTCCATGCATGTATGCACATAAAATTCATCCACTAAGATTAACCAATAATCTTGTTATGTGCATCCCATATTATTCCTTCAGTGAATTATAAATGTTGTTAATATTTCCCTCATTCCTTTACTGGAACATGATACTTTTTCCCCATAAGCATAGTTGATCTTAATTGACTTTATTTTAGGTATGTTAAAAAGAAATTTATTTTTCTGTCCCTGATCCAAAAGACTCGAGTGAACTTTCCAGGACTCGAGTGTTCCTTAGATTCATCAAAATACTCGAGTGTTCCTCATGAGACTCGAGTGTTCCTCAGATTCATCAGAATACTCGAGTGTTCCTCATGAGACTCGAGTGTTCTTTGTTTCCAGAATTTCATTTTAAATTCATGAAAATACTCGAGTGTTCTTCATGAGTACTCGAGTGTTCTTGTGTTTCCAGAAAGTCCATTTTCCCAAAATAGTCGAAACACTCGAGTATCATCCTTAATACTCGAGTATTTGCAGACAGATAACACTGTCAAATTGAGTTTTAACATACCATTTCCAACTATAGTCAATTCCAATCCAAACCAAGGATCAACAGAGCTTATATTATACATATTAAACATGTTTCAATATAGAATTAACAACATTTTACACTGAATCACAGATTATCATCAATTATGCATAAAATCCATTTTTCCACAACTCAACATACCAAATTCAATTCTAGGCACATTTAGCACAGTCACAGCTTTGGTACAGCTCATATACAACATAAGACACTTGTCCAAACCAGTATTTGAACCCAGAAAGGCCTCCAAGCCTTAAACCTAATTCCAACTATGCCCATAGAGTCTTTTGTGGACTCTCCACCTAAATTCACATGATTTAAACTTATTCTAGTGAATTAAAAGCTTCACCCTTACCTCTAGGCCATGAATCAACAGAGAATTTGCAGAGAAATTGGCTGGAATTCCTAAACCCACAAAACTCTTTGCATGCAGCTACAGTTGAACAAGGTCCAAAGACAAGAGGTTTTAACATGCGAAACCGATTTAAGAATTGGGGAAATTGGTTAGGACTTATTCTTTGCAACATAAATTAGAGGTAGAAACGAATTTGAGGGTCATAGAGTTCGTGAGCTTACCAAAATCAGAGCTTGAAGTAAGCCCCAGACTTCAGTTTCCAACTTTGATAGCAAAAACACCCTTACTTTCGATCTTCGATTCTCCTTCCACACAGAACCTCAGCTCACAATCTTTGTATCTTTGTAAAGCTCGTGATGTGAGCTTTATAATGGTGTATCATTCTCACTCCCACTCTCAAACACGATCGAATAATTAGAGCACGAAATCAGGAACCCTAACTTGAAGTTTCAGAGGAATTCAACCAAAAATCCTCCATCTTCTTCAACCAAGGGCTTAAATAGACACTCCCATTGCTCATGCAGCTCGCCACGACGCCCATTAACGTGTACTGAGGGTGTTTTCGTGTCAACCAAAAGAATCGTCGTGTGTTGACTCATCAAACGCACTAACGAGTTCTCCACTGACTCGATTACTCGAGTGTTTTCAGAAATACTCGAGTATTCTTGCCAAATTTTCAAAAATATTTATTTTAATACCTTTCCCTCCAAAATTTTCCTAATATTGCTTCTAGGTCCTATTTCAGGGACTAATATGCAAAAACATTATTTTTACATATTATACTTTATTAAAGTACTTTTTCCATCTCATACGACATCAATACCAACACATAACTAATCCAAATTAATTATGAATATTTAATTATAATTAAGGAAAATAGTTATGAAATAAGCTTTCATAATCAAAATTTTCAGTACATCAGGGGATGAAAATTTGGGGTGTTACACTACTCCCCCACTTAATAGGAATTTCGTCCCCGAAATTCAACTTACAAAAATAAATCAGGATAATCCTTACGCATTCGGTCCTCTAATTCCCAAGTCGTTTCATTCACATTTCCACTTTGCCATACGACTTTGACTAACGGAATCTCCTTCCCTCTAAGCTGTTTGGCTCTCCTATCTTCAACTTTAACTGGGCCAGCCTTAAAGGTTAGGTTTTCTCGTAAGGTTAAGTCATCTGGACGAATCTGAAGGATGGTGGTTGGATAATGCACAAACTTTTTCAATTGGGATACATGAAAAACATTGTGCAAGTTGGCTAAAGATGGCGGGAGAGCTATTTGATAAGCTACCGGTCCTACTCGCTTAAGAATTTGGTAGGGACCTATAAACTTAGGTGGAAGCTTCTGAGGTTTCAACGCTCTACTCACACCCTTTAGCGGCACAATCCTGAGAAACACATGGTCGCCTTCTGCAAACTCTAAAGGTCTTCTCCTTCGATCAGCATAACTTTTCTGACGACTATCAGTAGTCCTGATCTTTTCTTGAATCATTCTGATCTTTTCAGTTGTCTGTTGCACCACATCCGGACCAAGATGTAAATTCTCCCCCACTTGAAACCAACATAACGGGGTTTGGCACTTTCTTCCATACAATGCCTCGAACGGTGCCATACCGATACTTGCATGATATTTGTAACACTCCTTCTTATAGATCCATGTTGATAAAAAGAATTGCTCTTATTATCTTTGGTAAAAGTTTATGGACTTGATTGAGTAAAGATTTAATTAAAAATCCTTTTCAAAGCCTTTGTAAAATACTTGGTGTTTACTTGCAATTATTAAAAAACCTTACCTTTATCATTTCATGAAAATATTATTTATTAAAGCGTGAAACCACGTTTATCAGAGTAAGCGGAAAATAGAGACCTTGACTTGATAACTCACATTTTAATACTAGTGAAGAAAACGTAAACATAGCCATATATATACATAATTATCACAAAAAGAGTCACCAACATCAGAGTCAAAGTCGAGATAGCAGGTTTATACAAAATACAAGTCCATAATATAAGACCACCTCACTGAGATCTCTCAAAATATGTACAATATGTATATATAGCAAAATATGAAATCCCAGAAGTGGTCCAGCGATCCTCCTCCATAGCATGATCTCCAAGTCTCCAGCAGCTGCTCCACCCGTCCCACATCCTAACCATCTATACTATGCATCACCTGGTGGATCCCCAACTCCCCACTGGCTCCCAGTGGAGTACTCGACTGGCTCATCCTAGCTCTCACCCTCTTCCGGGTCCTCCTCTACCTCCTCTGACTGAGTGGGTGCCCCACCACTGGGCACTGGGTCAGCTGAGGGAGTCCCATGAACCGGACTCATCGGACGAGGTATAGGAGTCTCCTCTCGAACCACTCGAGAAGCAGAGGGGTGAGATCGAGTAGCAGCTCGAAAACGAAAGGAATGAAAACGACGAGCAGGTCGAGTCGGGGGTGGTCCATGATAGGTATAGAAAGGGGGTACATGCAAAGTATAGATAATAGGGATGCGAAACCTACGAGGACGGACACGAGCCAAAGGGTTGGGGTGATATAGAGTCACCTCCACCTCACCCTCATAGGTGGCTCGATGGTCCTCGTAGTACCACACTCCACTAGGGAGCGGGCGCATCTCGATGCAAGCTAGATAGCGTGCCATCACCTAACATGGGCAAAAAGGGGTAAGCACATAATCCACATAATCGAATAAGAATAAATAAAGCATGTAACAATATAAGTTACAACCATCCAATGCAAGTGCACATGTAAATGAATGAGTGTTTTCCAGTTGTAACATTTCCATTAATTATGAGTAATGATGCATGTCTCCCAAATCCATTGTCCATTGAACGTTCATTCCAATAATTCGCATACATGACCAACATGTATTGTGGAACTGCTCGGATAGTGTGCACACAACGTCACCAAGACGTAACAGCATTCCCAAATGCTGCCCACATTACCAAAATGTGTCATCGAGCCAGTTACCACCGAATTATCCCCAACCTTACACCATGCATGTATGCACATAAAATTATATACACAAGATTAACCAATAATCTTATTATGTGCATCCAATATTATTCCTTCAGTGAGTTAGACTGTTGTTAATATTTTTCCCAATCCTTTTATTGGAACATGAAACCTTTTCCCGTGAGCATAATTGATCTTAATCGATGTCCTATTGGGTATATTAATAGAAAGTTAATTTTTCTGTCTCAGGTCCAAAATACTCGAGTGAACCTATCAATACTCGAGTGTTCCTCAGTTTTATGAAAATACTCGAGTGTTCCTCACATTACTCGAGTGTTCATTCATTTTCCAGAAATACTTTGAAAATTCATTAGAATACTCGAGTGTTCTCCATGAAACTCGAGTGTTCTTAAGGTTTCCCAGAAATTCATTAAAAATTCCCAGAATACTCGAGTGTTCTATATGAATACTCGAGTGTTCTTGAGTTTTCCAGAAATTCCAATTTCCAAAATAGGCCAAATACTCGAGTATTACCCATAATACTCGAGTGTTTGCAGACAGATAGCACAGAAAAATGAGCTTTAACATACCAATTTCGATTATAGTCCAATCCAGTCCAAACCAAAGATCAACATAGCTCACTTTACACATTTTAAACATGTTCCAACACAGAATTAACAACATCTAACACTGAATCACAGATTATCCATAATTATGCATAAAAATGCAATTTCCACAACTTAACATACCAAATCCAATTTTACACATATCTATTCCATTTTCAGCATTGGTACACCTTGCATGTGACCAAATAAACATGTCCAAGCATTCATTGAAGTCCAGAAAGGCCTCCAAGCCTCATTCCTATTTCCAACTATGCCCATAGAGTCATTTGATGACTCATATCCTAATTCCACATGATTTAAACTTATTCTAGTGAATTAGAAGCTTCACCCTTACCTCAAATTCGTGAATCAACTCTGAAATTGCAGAGAAATTGGCTAGAGATGCTCAACCCCCAAAATCCTATGCATGCAGTCATAGTTGAGCAGAGCACCAAAATCAGAAGATTTGACATGCAAAATTCGATTTAAAATTGGGGGAAAACGATTAGAATTGATTCTCTGCAACTTACACTAGAAGTATAGACGAATTTGAGATTCATAGGGTCCAAGGGCTTACCACAATCCAAGTTGAAAGTGAGCTCCAAGCTTCAGTTTTCAACTTTGGCACCAAGAACACCCTTGCTTCTCAGCTTCGATTCTCCTTCTACACAGCGCCTTAACTCACGATTTTTATGTTTTTGTGAAGCTCGAGACGTGAGCTTCACAATGGTGTATCACTCTCGTTCCAATTCTCAAACACGATCGAGAAATCGAACCACGAAATTGGAAACCCTAAACCCAAGTTCTCAGAGCAAAACCAACAAAATCTCCCTTCTTCAACAATCCAAGCTTTATATAGACCCTCCCAGTGCTCATGCAACACGCCACGACAACCATCATCGTGTTTCCATGGTGTTTTCGTGTCACTCAAACGAATTCGTTGTGGGTTGACTCATCAACCGCACTAACGAGTTCTCCACTGACTCGATTACTCGAGTATTTCCAAAAATACTCGAGTATTTTGGTCAGTTTTTCAAAAATATTTACTTTAATGCCCTTCCCTCCAAAGTCTTCCTAATATTGCTTCTAGGTCCTCTTCCAGGGACTAATATGCAAAAACCTTATTTTTACATATTATTTGTTTGCTGCAATATTTTTCTACTTTCGCAATTACTCTTACTAACTCATAATAATCTTAATTTAATTAATGAAATATAATTATGATTAAGAAAGTAATTATAAAATAATCTTTCATAAATCACAATTGTATTACATTAGGAGACGAAAATTTGGGGTGTTACAATATTCGTTGTTGTACGTGAATTCTGCGAGTGGTAATATCTGATCCCAACTTCCTCTTTCCTCCAACACACAAGCTCGCAAAATGTCTTCCAAAGTTTGAATGGTCCTTTCGGTTTGCCCATTTGTCTGAGGGTGATATGCTGAACTCATCTTAAGTCTCGTCCCCAGAGCTTGATGCAGGCTTGACCAGAATCTAGACATGAACCTCGGATCACGATCAGAAATAATACTGGATGGCACTCCATGTAATCGTACCACTTCCCGGATATAAAGTTGGATAAGCTTTTCCAAAGAGTAGCGCATGTTCACCGGAATGAAATGCGCCGACTTAGTAAGACGGTCCACAATTACCCAGATTGCATCATGGTTTGCAACTGTCTTTGGCAATCCAGTCACAAAATCCATGGAAATGCTATCCCACTTCCATTGTGGAATATCCAGCGGTTGCAACATTCCTCCAGGTTTCTGATGTTCCACCTTAACTTTTTGACAGATGAAGCATGATGCTACATAGTCCGCCACATCCTTCTTAAGGCCTGACCACCAAAACATGCCTTTCAAATCTCGGTACATTTTTGTCGATCCTGGGTGCATGCTCATCTGACTCTTATGTGCCTCATCCAAGATCAACCTTCTAATCTCCGAGTTCTTTGGTATGCAAATTCTTGTTTTGAAACGAAGAATTTCATCCGACCCTTCTGAGAAATTGGGCTCTTTTCCTTCGATCATCAATTTCCTCTTTTCTATTAGCTCCTCATCCTCATGTTGCAATTCTCGAATTCGAGCCAAGAATTCACTAGAAATTTGCAACATACCCATCTTAATATAACTTGGTTCCACTTGCATCCCCAAACTTAAATCCCAAAATCCTTCAATCAAAGCTGCCTCTTTGATCATCATGGAACTTGCATAAATCGTTTTACGACTCATAGCGTCTGCTACAACATTAGCCTTACCGGGATGGTAATGGAGCTCAAAGTCGTAGTCTTTTAAAAACTCCATCCACCGACGCTGCCTCATATTTAACTCCTTCTGATCAAATAAATACTTTAAACTCTTATGGTCACTAAATACCCGGAATGTAGTGCCATAGAGATAATGCCTCCATATCTTCAGTGCAAAGACTATTGCAGCTAGTTCCAAATCATGTGTGGGGTAATTTACCTCGTGAACTTTCAATTGACGAGATGCATACGCCACAACCTTTCCTTCTTGCATTAGAACACTTCCAAGCCCTTGTCCTGATGCATCACAGTACACTTCGTACTCCTTGTGAGGGTCAGGTAAGATTAACACTGGTGAGGATGTTAATCTTTCCTTAAGCATCAGAAAACTCATCTCACACTTCTCATCCCATATAAATGGTCGATCCTTTCGATTAAGCTTGGTGACAGGTAATGCAATCTTTGAAAATCCCTCAATGAACCTTCTATAATACCCAGCCAGCCCTAAGAAGCTTCGAACTTCGGTGACTGTCTTTGGTTGAACCCACTGCAGAACCGATTCAACTTTAGCTGGGTCAACAGCTATGCCACCTTCCGAGATCACATGCCCCAAAAATTGAACTTCCTTCAACCAAAACTCACACTTAGAGATTTTGACGTAGAGTTGTTTCTCCTTCAAAATTTTTAGCACTATTCGAAGGTGCTCGACATGCTCTTCCGGATTCTTAGAATATATCAGGATATCATCAATGAAAACTACTACGAATGAGTCCAGATATGGTCTAAAAATCCGATTCATATAGTCCATAAAAATGGCTGGTGCATTTGTCAATCCGAACGACATTACAACATACTCGTAATGTCCGTATCGATATCAAAATGCAGTCTTATGGATATCTTCCTCCTTGATTCTGATCTGATGGTACCCGGATCTCAGATTGATTTTGGAAAACACTGAGGCTCCTCTTACTTGATCCATAAGATCATCAATCCTTGGCAAAGGATACTTGTTCTTTATGGTCACCTTATTCAACTGTCTATAATCCACACACATTCTAAGGCTTCCGTCCTTCTTCTTGACAAACAATACTGGAGCGCCCCATGGGGATACACTTGGTCTAATAAGTTGTTTCTGCAGCAACTCCTCTATCTGTTTCTTCAATTCAACCATCTCGGGTGGTGCCATTCTATAAGGAGCTATAGAAATGGGACCAGTTCTTGGAATTAACTCAATTCGAAATTCAATCTCCCTCTTGGGTGGTAATCCCGGCATTTCCTCAGGGAATACCTCAGGAAATTCCCGAACAATCGGAATCTCCTTCACAGACTTTTCCCCTCCCTCCGGTTCAACAGCAGAGACTAAACAGAGATACTTCTCTGAGATTGAATCCTTGAATAAAATTGCCTTCTTATCGCAGTCAATAACCACATGATTACTAGTCATCCAGTCCATGCCCAAAATCACATCTAATTGGGACAAAGTAGGCAGATCAAATCTAACTGGGAGACTCGGTCTAATACCTTAATTCTACATTCAAGGCACACCTTTGAAGCAATCACGGGAGAATTAGTAGGGGTCTCTACCCTAAGATAATAAGGTGATTCAGACACGGACAATTTCAAACGATTCACACATTCAAAGGAAACAAATGAATGAGTGGCTCCTGAATCGAATAAAATTCTACAAGGTTGGTCATTGAGCAAATAAGTACCTTGCACGAGTCCCGGGGTCTGATTCGCTTCAGCACCACCAAGGGTGAAAACTCGACCTTGGGTCACTGGCTTGTCCGTAGATCCTCTTTGAGTGTTCTTAGGTGGTTCCTTGCAATCGCGAGAAAAATGACCAGGTTTCCCGCAGTTAAAACACCCACTGTGAGACCAACAAAATTTTCCAAAGTGATGACGCCTGCACTTCTCACAATAAGGAGCATTATTGTAAGAGGTGTTTCGATCATCCGACATCTTGCCCTTTCCCCGATTCTTATGGAAATAAGGACCTTTGTGACGGTGGTCATGCCCCTTCCGCCTCTGTGGTCCATATCCCTGATGTTCTTTCTTTCCTTCCACAATTTGGACTGTCTCTGCCTTTTTATCATCCTCATACATTCTACACATATCGACCAACATAGGAAAGCTTTGAATCTTTTGGTAACTGAACACAGACTTTAATTCAGGTCTCAGTCCTCCCTCAAACTTGATACACTTGCTCCTTTCATCCGGATTCATCTGATAGTAAGGAGAGTATTTCATCAATTCTTCAAATTTCGCAGCATATTCGCCCACGCTCATGCTGCCTTGTTTGAGTTGTAAAAACTCCACCTCTTTCTTTCTCCTTAAGTCATCAGGAAAATACTTCTTGAGAAATTCCTTCATGAATACCTCCCAAGTTACCTCTCTTCCTTCATGAGCTAGTAACTGAGCAGTATGATTCCACCAATGTTCCGCTTGGCCTTCCAGCATGAAAACAGAATAAACTATCCTCTGTGCATCAGAGCATTCCAAAGTTCTAAAGATCTTGTCCATTTTCAAGATCCACTTATTAGTTTCTTCAGGTTTAAACCCACCAGCGAACTTCGAGGGATTACAACTCCTGAAATCCGACAAAGTTTTAGCTTCAGTAGCTGCCGCACCCACTGGAGGTGGATTAACGGGCTGAGATTGATGTTGCTGATGCTAATTCTGCTGCATATTCTCTAATAATGCGGTGATCCTTTCCAGCAGATCGTTCGTATGATTTCTATAACGCGATGCCATAGTGAGCCTGCATATGGACCTAAGTCGTTAAAGATCTATCTAAACATTGAAACCTATCTAATTCTATTCTAAACAATCGCTAATAGAACTAAGGCTATATGAAATAAATCAAATAGCTAAGATACTTTACCCAGCTGTAGCATCTTCTGGCAGATTATGCTTGAGAGGATCAAGAATCAGGACCATTATGCTCTGATACCATAAAAGTGTCACACCCTCTCTATTATTTACGTAATATAGTTTCTATATTATTTATTGAATAGAGTATATGGACTTGCGTGAGTAGAGAAGTAATGAAAACTGTTTTCTTTACATTGCGTAAAAGTAATTCTTTTCTTTTAAGTTGGGTTTTCATTTATGACTATTAGAATCCTCCCAACTCAGCAATAAAATCGTTCTTTTGTAGAGTAAAATAAAGTAATTATCAGAGTAAGCGGAAAATAAGGACCTTGATTGATGATTCACAACTCTTGTCATTTATATAAAGATATGTATATAATAGTAACCATGTCATGATATAAAAGTACCAGCATACAGCAAAGTCAAGGTCGAGGTAGCAGAAGTTTACAAAATACAAGTCCATAATATGCAACCAAAAGAAAAGACCACCTTACTGAGATCTCTCAAAAATATGTACAATATATATATAGAGCAAAACATGAAAATCCCAACAGTGGTCCAGTGATCCTCCTCCATAGCATAGTCTCCAGAGTCCCCAACAGCTGCTCCACCTGTCCCACATCCTAATCATCTATACTAAGCATCACCTGGTGGATCCCCAACTCCTCACTGGCTCCCAGTGGAGTGCTCGACTGGCTCGCCCTCACTCTCAGCCTCCTCAGGGTCCTCCTCTACCTCATCCGACTGAGTGGGTGCCCTACCACTGGGCACTGGGTCAGCTGAAGGAGTCCCATGAACCGGACTCATCGGACTAGGTATAGGAGTCTCCTCACGGATCACTCGAGAAGCAGAGGGGTGAGATCTAGTAGTAGCTCTAAAACGAAAGGAATGAAAGCGACGAGCTGGTCGAGTCGGGGGTGGTCCATGATAGGTATAAAAAGGGGGTACATGCAAAGTATAGATAATAGGGATGCGAAACCTACGAGGACGGACACGAGCCAAAGGGTTAGGGTGATATAGAGTCACCTCTACCTCACCCTCAAACGTGGCTCTGTGGTCCTCGTAGTACCACACTCCACTAGGGAGTGGGCGCAACTCGATGCAAGCTAGATAGCGAGCCATCACCTATAACGGGCAGAAAGGGGTAAGCAATATAATTCACATAATCGAATAAGAATAAATAAAGCAAGTAACGCTTGCAAGTTCCAAGTATCCAGATGCATATACAAATGAGCAAGTATGATTCACTTATGATAATTCCATTGTTATGTGTCATGATGCATGTCTCCCATTTCCATTGTCCATTGAACGTTCAATCCAGTAATTCGCATACATGACCAACATGTATTGTGGAACTGCTCGGTTAGTGTGCACACAACGTCACCAAGACGTAACAGCACTCCCAAATGCTGCCCACATTACCAAAATGTGTCATCGAGCCAGTTTCCACCGAATTAATTGTCCATCTCCTTTCTCCATGCATGTATGCACATAAAATTCATCCACTAAGATTAACCAATAATCTTGTTATGTGCATCCCATATTATTCCTTCAGTGAATTATAAATGTTGTTAATATTTCCCTCATTCCTTTACTGGAACATGATACTTTTTCCCCATAAGCATAGTTGATCTTAATTGACTTTATTTTAGGTATGTTAAAAAGAAATTTATTTTTATGTCCCTGATCCAAAAGACTCGAGTGAACTTTCCAGGACTCGAGTGTTCCTTAGATTCATCAAAATACTCGAGTGTTCCTCATGAGACTCGAGTGTTCCTCAGATTCATCAGAATACTCGAGTGTTCCTCATGAGACTCGAGTGTTCTTTGTTTCCAGAATTTCATTTTAAATTCATGAAAATACTCGAGTGTTCTTCATGAGTACTCGAGTGTTCTTGTGTTTCCAGAAAGTCCATTTTCCCAAAATAGTCGAAACACTCGAGTATCATCCTTAATACTCGAGTATTTGCAGACAGATAACACTGTCAAATTGAGTTTTAACATACCATTTCCAACTATAGTCAATTCCAATCCAAACCAAGGATCAACAGAGCTTATATTATACATATTAAACATGTTCCAATATAGAATTAACAACATTTTACACTGAATCACAGATTATCATCAATTATGCATAAAATCCATTTTTCCACAACTCAACATACCAAATTCAATTCTAGGCACATTTAGCACAATCACAGCTTTGGTACAGCTCATATACAACATAATACACTTGTCCAAACCAGTATTTGAACCCAGAAAGGCCTCCAAGCCTTAAACCTAATTCCAACTATGCCCATAGAGTCTTTTGTGGACTCTCCACTTAAATTCACATGATTTAAACTTATTCTAGTGAATTAAAAGCTTCACCCATACCTCTAGGCCATGAATCAACAGAGAATTTGCAGAGAAATTGGCTGGAATTCCTAAACCCACAAAACTCTTTGCATGCAGCTACAGTTGAACAAGGTCCAAAGACAAGAGGTTTTAACATGCAAAACCGATTTAAGAATTGGGGAAATTGGTTAGGACTTATTCTCTGCAACATAAATTAGAGGTAGAAACGAATTTGAGGGTCATAGGGTTCGTGAGCTTACCAAAATCAGAGCTTGAAGTAAGCCCCAAACTTCAGTTTCCAACTTTGATAGCAAAAACACCCTTACTTTCGATCTTCGATTCTCCTTCCACACAGAACCTCAGCTCACAATCTTTGTATCTTTGTAAAGCTCGTGATGTGAGCTTTACAATGGTGTATCACTCTCACTCCCACTCTCAAACACGATCGAATAATTAGAGCACGAAATCAGGAACCCTAACTTGAACTTTCAGAGGAATTCAACCAAAAATCCTCCATCTTCTTCAACCAAGTGCTTAAATAGACACTCCCATTGCTCATGCAGCTCGCCACGACGCCCATTAACGTGTACTGAGGGTGTTTTCGTGTCAACCAAAAGAATCGTCGTGTGTTGACTCATCAAACGCACTAACGAGTTCTCCACTGACTCGATTACTCGAGTGTTTTTAGAAATACTCGAGTATTCTTGCCAAATTTTCAAAAATATTTATTTTAATACCCTTCCCTCCAAAATTTTCCTAATATTGCCTCTAGGTCCTATTTCAGGGACTAAGATGCAAAAACATTATTTTTACATATTATACTTTATTAAAGTACTTTTTCCATGTCATACGGCATCAATACCAACACATAACTAATCCAAATTAATTATGAATATTTAATTATAATTAAGGAAAATATTTATGAAATAACCTTTCATAATCAAAATTTTCAGTACATCAGGGGATGAAAATTTGGGGTGTTACACTTTCCGACTTGTGTCAGGCGATAACAGAATCAGATTCACATTTCTGCATGAATTATCAATAACGTGAATTAACCTTGCATGCAGATATAATGGTGATAGATGTCGAAGACCCTCTTCATGAAAAGGTTCCAAAGACAGAGTTTCCCGATTATAGCACTTCGTTTTCCACGAACGATGTGTTTAAGAATCGAGATGAGCTTATTGATTGGGTTCGGGGAGTCGACTATAGATTGGGATATGTGCTCAAAGTATTGAAATCTGATTTAGTACTCGGCAAAAGTAAGCGGAAAAGGATTGTATTTGCTTGCGAGCAAAGTGGTGTTTACAAGCGTACCAAGGCAGTCCTTAAATATGAGACTGGGAGCAAGAAAATCAATTGCCCATTCAGATTGTATGCGAAGCGGAGTCGTTCTGATGATAGATGGGTAGTAAAGGTAAAATGTGGTTTCCATAACCATAAGGGGTACGAGTCATTAGTTGGTCATCCGCTTCCTGGAAGGCTAACTACAGAACAACATGATCTTGTGGTTGACCTGACGAAGAGTGGTGTGAGACCGAAGAAGATAAAGACAATTTTGCAAGAACGATTCCCAGGGAATGTGACAACGATTAAGAAAATATACAATGTTCGCGGTCAATACAAAAAAGATGTGAGACACCCGCGTACGCAGATGCAACATTTATTGCTATTTTTGGCGAGGGAAGGATACGAGTATTCTCACAGGACTTTCCCTGGTTCTGAAGTGTTTAAGGATATCTTTTGGGCTCATCCTGACAGCATTGCTCTAGTCCGAAATGTAACATCCCCAATTTTATTAAATCATTAGGTACATTGGTTAGTAAAATTTTGATAAATATTGTGGCATCCTCAAGCTTTTGATTTTGTTTAGAAGTGTTAAGAGGGGTTCAGAATGTGTTTAGGAAATCAAATTTAGCCAAGGGTAAGTTAGTATGGGTTAGGAGTGCCTTAAAAACCATTAAATTGCCTTTAAGAATGGAAAAGTGAAGCCCTTAATCGATTAAGGTGGAGCTTAATCGATTAACCTTTTGCTAGCTTTCAGGTGTTAATCGATTAATCTCACTGTTAATCGATTAGCCAAAAACCACCCTTCAGGCCTTAATCGATTAATTCATGTTTCAATCGATTAATCCCTTTAAAACAATGGGTGTTAATCGATTAACCAAAGTGGTTAATCGATTAACCGCTGATTCTCAGGCTTAAAACACATGTTTTCTTGTTTTGCAACTCATAAGTTTCCTCTTCCTTCTACATGGGTTCTTCTTCTCTCTCAACCCTAAGTTCTTCCAATCTTCAAATCAACACCAAAGCACACCAAATTAACGCCACAAATCATTCACCCATCGATTCTCTATCAATATCCCTCTCCCACATCTCTATTTCATCTCTTCTCTCATAAATCCCCAAATTGAACCCTAAAACCCCAACTTGTGCAATTCATGGCATAGAGTCTTATAATCAAGAAAGGAAGCTTAGAAAGGGTTACAAGATAAGGAAGTAGGAGGCTAGGAAGCTAGATGTGGAGCTTGGTGGACTTGCTCCTAGGATTCTCAATTTCTCCTCTTCTCTCCAAGAGGTAAGGGGAGTACTTTGTTATAAATTAGGGGAAGGGTTTGATGATAGTAATAAATACATAGTTGGGTGTGTGTATGTATGTCTTATTGGTTATTCGTCATATTTTCTAGGAATTAGTGTAAGAACCCTAGGTTATTCTTTGATATATGTGTAACTTGTATGTTAAGTGTGAAATTTATATGATATGGACCTAGGATTTTATGTTAGCCAATGAATAATAATAACAATGATGGCTTCCATGTTTGAGTATTGTTAAATTATATGAATGAATGTTAAATTGTTATAATGATAATAATGTGGTTAAATAGGAATTAAATGTTGAATAGTAATTAATGTGAATGATTGAATGTTATTGGTCATTTAAGGATAGTGTATATCTAAATAGTAATTATTATATTGTTATGGCCAAATACTCTAAGTTAGAGAACCCAACCAATTTGGTATAATTATAAAGATGATTGACTATTGTAAACACTATAAAATGAACTAGAAACACGTGCATTTACGGAGTAAGGTGGACCTTAGGAAATTGGGAAAGATAATCGAATCCAGGTTCTATGAACTGAAGAACCGACCTACGGGGAGAATATGAAGGTTCATAGAACTAGTGGACGTGAGTAGATAATGATTTGATTGTGTTTATGAAACAATCACGGGAGTTATTATAGGGGACTTTGATCACCCCAGCTGAAACTGCTACCAAGGACGCGATACGAGAAGTACTGTCCTGTGCACACTATAGTAATTCTATCGGTCACTTACCTACTTCGTGGCTACGGAGGGTGGTTCCTCCCCTGTATGATGTACGCGATACGTGAAGTACAGCGGGGCTTGCATTGTATGAAGAACCCTCATACGGGGAGAATGTGAAGTACAATGTAAGCAAAGGTAGATGGACATTTACTCCTAGTCGGTCTTTCTCAAAGTGTGGAGGGGATGTGAGGCAAGAGTTATAAAGTGTACATTGTACGAAGAACCCTCCTTCGGGGAGAATGTGAAGTACAATGTAGATAAAGTGTTATAAAGTGTACATTGTACGAGGAACCCTCCTACGGGGAGAATGTGAAGTACAATGTAGACAATTGTTAAAGGGCAAAGTGAAAGTGAAACGGAAAAGGGAAAGGAAGTGTTATTGCATTATGATTATGGTTTATGCATTTTCGTTAATAGTGGATAAATGTGATGATGAGTATGATTATGTAAAGTGTCCAATGTTAAAAGGAAGAAGTAAAGAGGAATTGCATTGTATTAATTGTATAGTGTTATGGTTCTTAATTGTTGAAGCATACATCTTTCTTATGTTTTATTATTGTCATTTTAAGCGTTTCTCTTGATTTATATTCAAATTACTCACCCTTACTGTGGACATCTTAGGTACCATTGGAGAAAGACATTCATCGCTTCGACGCCGAGAAAGTGTACTCTCGCTGAAAGAGAGTACATTATTGATTGTGACCTTCTTGGTCTCAACCTTATGGAATTGCAACCATTCTAGGATTCTGTAATGTAGAATATTTTTTTATTATCTAAAGTTGTATTTAATTCTGCACTGTTATTTAAAATTCTAAGTTTACTTTATAATGCAAAAAGAATGGTACAAGTAACTGCAAGAAAATGTATTCTTGGTGGTGAAGAGTATTGAGAAATCCTCTTTTAAATGTATTCAAAGTATGTCACCGCCACTAAATTGTAATTATTGATTTTCTATACATATATATATATATATATATTTATAATCTGTTCTGGACTTGACAGGTACAGGTTAATTGTTGGAAAGTCCATATTTTAAACAGAACTCCGCCAAAATTTTTATAAAACCCCGAATAATAATAACTCAATCACAAATTTAAAGTAATATATTTTAAGTATAAAAAGTAGGGTGTTACACAAAACTTCAATCTTGTGCTAGTAATGAACAACACATACAAGACAAATCGATATAGAGTGCCATTGCTTGAGATTGTGGGTGAGACATCAACGTGCAGAACATTCTCTACTGCCTTTTGTTTCATGTCAGCCGAGAATTATGACAACTTCGTATGGGCATTGAAGCAGTTTAGTGCATTTTTTGTTGACCCTCGGCAATTTCCCAAGCTTATTGTGACTGACTTCGATGGTGCTCTTGTGAGAGCTATTGGTGATGTGTTTCCTACGTCGATACATCACCTCTGTCAGTTTCATATCAAATGCAATGTCAGGGCAAGGTTTAAAACCTATTTCCGGGACATTGAAAAACTAGCAAAGTGATGAAAGCATGGATGGATGTCATCCACTGCAAGAGCATAGATGAGTATCAAGCATATCACGATGCATTTGCCAATGTATGCAAGGAAGTCGGGCCCGGGTGTGGTGCATTGCAAGAGTATGTTAAGAGGACATACCTTAATGACAACAACGAAAAATTTGTGGATGCTTGGGTACACCAGCATATGCACCTTGGCAACACAACGATGAATAGGTAATATTCAAAATACTAATTTATGAGACTTTAATAGACATACTTGTTTTAATTCAGACCTCTCTTATTTATCCTTGTCTTTTAAAACAGGGTTGAGAGTGCACATTCGACATTCAAGAGGATGTTGGCCGATAACTTTGGAGATTTAGCCACATGTTTTGGTACCGTGCATAGTATGCTGACATGTCAACATCGTGACATCGTGGACTCATTTCAGAAGAGGATTACAAGGGTTGATCACGTGATGAACATACCTTTCTACTCGGAGTTGCGCTATGAGGTTTCTCGAGAAGCTTTGATTTTGATTCATAAAGAGGTGCGAAGTATTGGTGGTGATGGTTGTGACTGCGGAATCAGAACCACCCATGGATTACCCTGTTGTTGCGAGCTTGCCGGCTACAAGAAGATTGGATGGTGTATTCCTTTGAGTGTGGTTCATGTTCACTGTAAGAAGTTATCAATGTTTGCTTGTGGACAAGTTGAACCATAAAAAACAGAACACGATGAAGAGGTTGATCCAGATCCATTACCATTGTGGGAGGAATACTTGCAGATGTTCAACGATGGGGACAAAGCTACAAAGAAACGACTTTGGCACAAGTTTCGCGAAGTTGTCCGGCCCGAAACCACCACAATGATACCACCTAGAGACAAGGTGAAAACAAAGGGTAGGAAGCCGAAGAAGGATGAGTCAACAAAACGTTGTCCTTCGCAATGGGAGCGTGTGGATTCGCAGGTGGATAGTTTGTTTAATAGTATGGACAAACCGGAAACATCGAAGAAGAAGTCCAAGTCAAGTCAAAGTCAAAGTCAGAGAAATCTACAAATGTCTCACAATCTCAAGCATCTCAAACCTCAACTGCAAGAATTCCGACTCATGGGTTCTTGGCCCCCATGGCGCTACAAGAACATATCCAATCCATAGATGATGTTGGTGGTGATAGGAACTGTGGTTTCCGGGCCATCTCTATGCATCTATTTGGAGATCAACATAGTTAGATGTCGGTGTGCCATGATTTGATCAATGAGATGATGGAGTATAAGGAGCTTTATATAGAGTTATTGGGCATGAAGTAATACAACGAGTGTCTGGACAATTTGCATTTAAACAATGTTGGCGGAGTTTCAAAAGACAAGTGGTTGTCTCTACCGGATGTGGGTCATGCCATTGCATCAAAGTACAACGTAGCTTTTGTGTCAATAACCTCTCAACCGGCAAATATCGGGCATTGTCAGACCTTTCTCCCATATAGAACAAACCCGATGTCAACTACTCGTGTATGGGCCGTTGGCAACATCGATAATGAGCATTGGGTGCACATTATATTGCGAGATAACAGTCTGTTGCCTCCGGTATATTCAACTTGGTATCGATCTCTTTGGCCTACTGCATGTGAATGGGCGGATAAGCTCGGAGATCGATTGAATTCTTTCAAATCATTACTTCCGAAAACATATTTTGATGGTGCAGTTGATCTTACTATTCCATGAGTTGTCATATGTGTAATTGGTAAAGTAATTATATATGATATTTTTGAATTAATTAAATATTTGTTAATAATCCATTTGTTGTTATTGTAATGTTATCATTATATATTAATATCACATTTGTTGTAATTACATATGTGCTGGTTGTTGTCACTGGTGTGTAATACAGATTGCAGGTTGGCAGATTGCAGGTTTTGAAAACCACTTATAACTGATATATGTTACTTCCGCCTTAGAGCAGTCGGAAGTTTTGCCGCCTTAGGGAAGGCGGAGTTTCTGCCGCCTTAGGGATGGCGGGAGGTATCTTTTATATAATTAATAATAATAATAATAATAATAATATAATATAATTCATAATAATAATTATATAATTAATAATATTAAATATAACTAATAATAATAATTATATAATATAATATTGTTGTAATTAATTATTATTATATATTAGTATCTTAATATAATATAATAATAACTATAATTAATAATAATAATTATAATAATATAATATTAGTGTGTTATAATATCGTAAAATAATAATTATATATTAGTGTCTTAATATAATAATAAATATATAATTATTAATTATAATTAAAATATAAAATTGTCTTATATTAGTGTCTTAAAATATAAAATTGTCTTATTAGCGTCCATATTATTTAAAATTTTATTATTACTTCATAAAATCATTATTGGTTAATCATTATAAACGTCTACTCACAACTCACGATTTTAAGTTAATCAATCAGAAATACGTCGAAAGCATAAAATTGTAACATCCTTCTTTTTTTAACTTAAAATATATTACTTTAGGTTAGTGATTTAGCAATAAAATATTTTGGGTTTTATAAAAATTTTGGCGGAGTTTCGTTTAAAATATGGACTTTTGCCCAAATAAAGTTATACCTGTCAAGTTCAGAACAGTTTTCTTCAAAACAGACATATAATTTTCATTCCATTATAGGCAAATATAGGGATTTATTAAACTTATCAAAAAGGAGAGGATATATTTATATATATACTATCCAATTACACAATGTGCTTAAAAAGAATTAACTTTAACAATTATACATATAGATTACTTCAATAAAACCTTTACATAATGGAATCTTAACTTGGTTGCTAAAGTGATGCGACTACAAGGTCACAACCACAAATATACTCTCTTAAAGAGAGCGGACGATTCTCGGCATAGAACATGGACATCTTTCTCCTTTGGTTACATAATATGTCAACAGTAAGGGTGAGTAATTTGAATTTAGATTAAAGAAAACATTTAAAAACCGTAATAATGCATAAATAAGCATATTCATAACATCAAGCAACTTAGAAAGGGAATTTGAAATAACAATCATCAATCTAAAAACGATTCACACTTATAGTATAATACTTTAATATACAATCACATGATTATGCTATGCACATCACACTTTAAGAGTTTGATTCTTGAATCCGATGTTACACAATTCATTTCATTTCATTAACTTGAACAATTTGATTCATTAATTTAGAAAAGGAATTCTTGAATTGATTCATTAACTTAGGCGGCTAACCCAGGCCATCCCTTTACGGACAAGATTATGGCCTTCGAAACCTCTGAAGGGTATCTCCTCCCACGATACTATACATATAAATCACTCAATAATCATGGGATCCAATTCTGGATTGGTTCATCATTTCTTTTTCTCAATTCTCCCATATCACAATCACATAACCATTGCTTTTCCTTTTCCTCACATCACCCTCCACTCCTAGGAATAGACGAGTCGGGAGTAAACGTCTCGCAACCAATGCTTGCACAATAATTGGCCAATCCAGGTCCAAGTACAACTTGGGAGGATGCCCAAGTTGGCTATAGCCGAGACCACCTTCTGCGGCCCTGAAGTGCCTAAGTGATCGATAGAATTGTAGTGGTTATCGTAGGTATAACACCCCGATTCGGCAACTTGAAAACTCAATTACTTAAATTAAATATAGTGAAAATTTGGGCCAATTTTTTTTTTTTTTAAAAACACAATTAACATGAACATGAGAACATTTAGATTTTCAAAACTTGGTTACAATTAAAACTCGTGTTCTCACGTTGCCTATAATCTTTCAAGTTCCAAACCGAGATGCCACAAAACATCGCACTTTGAAACTTGTCCATAATAACATCATTTAAACATAAAGGCCCATTTAACTTGTTTTGAATCATCAATACTGAATAAAACTTTTCCGGGGTACAGCATGATAAGGCTAGCTATGGCAACTAAGAACTTGCAATGGAATACATTACTCTGAGGGATTTACCTATCCTCTAGTCTTATATACTAAGACTCGCCATCGGACTCTGAGTCTCGGCAGATCAAGCTCTCATTCATCTTCGTCTGTCGGAAGATCCTCGGGGCCCGGGTACCAATCCTCGTCACTGGGGCACTCCTCCGTATCAGCCTCAGACCACAGATCAAAATCATCGTCATCCGCCACCTCAGGGGTTTCGTCCGTAGAGTCGTCTGGTGATCTCTCCTCCTCCATCCTACGAGCTGAAAGTTCCTCCATAATCTCTTTCCTTCGCCGTTCCATCTCTATGTAGACTATAACATAGGCGGACATGGGTATATTATCCCCTTTCCATGGAGATGCTCCTATCTCCCGAATGAGCTGAAATCTCGCGATGTTTTCCATCTAAGAACATACAGATTTTTCCAACACAAAACAGATGTACACGAGAGGGGTCAAGACACTACCACACTTAGGGGTTCAATGGCATCAAAATAGCATTCAAGGAATAGCATGACTACATTCGTTTGGGGTCAAGACACTACCACACTTAGGGCTGAATTATTTTCGTTAGTTCAAGCCTAAACGAATTATTTCCCAAAATCTCGCATCTCTATTTACTCCCCAACTTAAATAAATCATATCTTTATACACCACTTTCTTTATCACAGACTTAACCTCTAAAAATGCTCGTCCTTCACTACTTTTTGGTCAATCTTACAAAATTTCTCATCACTTTGCTTCAATCTATCCTCTTGTTGCCTTATATCTCACCAAGTAATTGTCCTTATCCGACTTCTATGGTCACCATTACATCTTCCTTTTACTCTAAAAATCACTAATCCTTAAGAAACATGTACTATCTCACACCTTATCTCAAGCACTTAATCACATAACTTAAGCATTCTAAACCTTTTTCCACCTTCCAGGATTTATTTCACATTCCGAACCATCAAAATTCCTTCGATTCAGGAACCTATGATTCATTAAAACATCAGATCTTAGCTCTTCAGCCTAATTTTGGTCAACACTTAAGGGTTCCATCCACAAATTCCACCACCTCATAAGTTCGTCTTCGTCACATTACTACCTATTCAACTTGTTTAACCATTCTCCGACTCCAATCAAGACACTTTTGACTTCAAATTCTAAATGTCACCTTAGATCCTTCCTCATCTTGTCACCACCTAGACCATCATTTTGACTAATCCGGCATCAAACTCTTAGTCCTACTCACTTTACCTAATTCGCCACTTATTTAAGGCTCAAAAGGGTATTCCTATTTTTTCCAAAACTCATACATCCTTCATTCCTACTAACTAATCCTTATTCTCCTTGATCCTTGAAGCTTTTGCTTAACAACACTTCACAACCCACTTCCTAATTTAGGAACATCTACTTGACTGGTATAGGGTGTCAGGGTCCAAAATTTTCACCAAGACTTTAGGAAAGGATAAATGTTTGGTCAAAGATCAAAAGAGGAAACTTCGGGTTCACCAGCAATCACAGCTTTGTCAAGTTTCTTTGACAGAATATGGTCTAAGATTTAAAAAAAAAGCTTTTTCAAACGTCATGCCAAAGCAATTTGGCAACGCATAGGGTTTACACAAGAAAGCTTCAACAAGAGAAGGAGAGTTCTAGTCACAGGACAAGATCTCATATCAATAGCTTAAAGGTCATCACAGACAAAAGGGGTTCATATCAGAGAGGAATTCAACAGAAGAAGATTCGGATCACACAACAACATCTCATGACGACACTGATCACTGCTCTTTGGTTCCACTGTAGACGAAAACCGATGCATTCCAGAAAAGCATCCGCATACTCTTAACACTTCTATCCTCATCTATCGCCATCTTACTACTAACACATACAGAATCACACAAGCAGGGCATGTAAGTCCACGCATAAGGTTACTTAGATCAACCATTGCTCTGATACCACAACTGTAACACCCCGATTCGGCAACTTGAAAACTCAATTACTTAAATTAAATATAGTGAAAATTTGGGCCAATTTTTTTTTTTAAAACACAATTAACATGTACATGAGAACATTTAGATTTTCAAAACTTGGTTACAATTAAAACTCGTGTTGTCACATTGCCTATAATCTTTCAAGTTCCAAACCGAGATGCCACAAAACATCGCACTTTGAAACTTGTCCATAATAACATCATTTAAACATAAAGGCCCATTTAACTTTTTTTGAATCATCAATACTGAATAAAACTTTTCTGGGGTACAGCATGATAAGGCTATGGCAACTAAGAACTTGCAATGGAATACATTACTCTGAGGGATTTACCTATCCTCTAGTCTTATATACTAAGACTCGCCATCGAACTCTGAGTCTCGGCAGATCAAGCTCTCACTCATCTTCGTCTGTCGGAAGATCCTCGGGGCCCGAGTACCAATCCTCGTCACTGGGGCACTCCTCCGTATCAGCCTCAGACCACAGATCAAAATCATCGTCATCCGCCACCTCAGGGGTTTCGTCCGTAGAGTCGTTTGGTGATCTCTCCTCCTCCATCCTACAGGCTGAAAGTTCCTCCATAATTTCTTTCCTTCGCCGTTCCATCTCTATGTAGACTATAACATAGGCGGACATGGGTATATTATCCCCTTTCCATGGAGATTCTCCTATCTCCCGAATGAGCTGAAATCTCGCGATGTATTCCATCTAAGAACATACAGATTTTTCCAACACAAAACAGATGTACACGAGAGAGTGAGCACCCAAAACAATAAATGTCGATTATGTGGAATTACAATAGGCAAATATTAAGACAAAACAATAAACATCACACAAACTATAATAACAACATGATCATCATCATCATATGAATACAAAATTTCATGCTCAATCTTCTCGTGATAACATTCTCAATCTCTTTCTCAGAAGACTTTTACAACTCTTATCAATTATTTCCTTCAATCATCATTTCAAGACTAATCGATTATTTCAGGGATCGTTTCTCATACTTGCCTTATGAATCTTACTCAACACTTGCAATCATTGCTTTACTTTTCTTATTAAGTCTTATTGGATCACGTCCATCGATGATTGGGGAATTAGAATATCATCGAGGTACTCGTTCGCAGTTAGCACACACGTCTACATCTCCTCGGTCATCCACCCAACCTAGTCGGAAGCAAACAGGAGTACAGGACCTTTACCACGCGGGCTTGACAGCTGTCTCAACAAAATACTCAATGCCAGGAGAACTGTAGAAAATCGGGTACAATCTCAAATCAAATCATATAAACAAGGCACACTGTAGAAAAATCGGGTACAGTGGCAAAATCACAAAGCCCCGTTCCAGTCCCTTTCACTGTTCTAGATTTGCAATCTAGGGGGTGACAGTATTATTTCTAGTTGGCCTGCAGAACATCACCACGACCTTTCGGGACCGATCACCCGATGTCACCTGTGGGATTCGTTCCGCCTAGAAAAATACTCTAGACTTCTTGACGTTTCACCGTCATTGTCCTCCCCTAATGCAATCTCCACCTGAGTATCCCTGATACCCATGGTATCTTCCTCTCCACTACTTCGATATCGCACTCATAACTCGCCACATTAATCTATGTCTTTTAAAGAGTTTTAGTGTTTTAATTAACATCTTAATCCTAAGGTCGGCTCATCCTTGGTGCATCCCTTCAACGAGTCCCGACCACTAATTAACTCAATACTTTTCTTATCTCAATATGACAGAGCTTGAATCAAATCAACATCACATCTTGTGAGCTTTCACAGTACATCATCAGAACTCTTTTCAGCATTTCAACTTCACTTTCTCAGCTGAGGGCACAACTCAACTCATATCACATCTCTTTTCTCATGAATCTCGTCAGCATTATTCTCATCAGCTATTGCTCAGCAACATCATTCGTATCATCTCAGTGTTCTTCTGGAACTTTCATAATGCAGAGCCTCAGCTCGCCTCATGTTCACTTGCTCATGATCCTCATCAAACAATTCTTGAAATCAAATCATTTCTCTTCTTAGTGTCTCATCAAGGCTGCCTTATTCAATAAGGACTTAGGCCCAATCGGGTCTTACATCTTTCTCTTGGTATTTCATCACTTTCAGAACCTTTATTATCATTCGTCTTTCTTTTCAATCACAATTCATTACTTTCGCAGTTTCATTCACATCATCTCTTAATCAAGGCGTATCAAGTCTCTCAAATAGTATCACAATACCTAATCGATAATTAAATCATTTCGCATACTAAGATAATCAAGTAACTCATGTATAATTAACTAGAAAACATAGCATCATATTACATCAGCAAAGACATATCAAGCTATAAGCAACAAACCAATCCCAGCTGTTCGTGTGGATAACCAGCCAAACAAACAATTGCTATCACACTACCTCGCTTAATGAGATCGGAGTCCAATCTTTGAGATGATTGGAACATCTTAATATGTTACCTAAATACCACGGCGTCTTAGGGAAAGCCCCTCTCTCACCTCCAATGATATAGGCCTCCAAGAGTTTTCCAAGATTTCCAAGTCGCTAATCCCGCCTCGTTTCCTTTTCGTCCGTCACCCGAACTAAAACATTTTCCCCGTGCGTTAGAAACGATTTCAATAAATTCATTATTTCATTTCTTGAAAACACTTTGAAACAATTCCCTTTTGAAAACACATTGCCAATATCCAAAAGATTTCAAATCCATATCAGATCTATAATTAAAATGTTTCCAAGAAAACTTTGAAACAATTCTAAAACAATCTCTTTGTCAAAATAGAATCCATTCCACTCATTATAAACTTAATTTAAAACATTCATGTATCTGTTACAAAAATCATCATCCTTAAACATTAAACCAAATCCCAATATATGATAAAGAAATAACACATTAAATTTTCAAAGCATTCACAAGCTAACATAACGCAAGTCACATTTTAAATCATTCAAAATCATTAATCAAATTATGTTCTTAATAGACTAACTTAATTACTCTCAAGAAAATAATTCAAACTAAGCCTCGTAATTAATTCCACAAAGACCGAATTACACATGGTCATTATTCCCTAATCACCCATAAATTTTAAATCTTTAAATCTTGAAATCGTTGAATTAACATCATGAAAATTTATTTTTAATTAACTAAATCAACTTATTTATTTTCATATCTAAAAATGAAAAAGATTAAAGAAAACAACACATCGCTTCCATCAAAAATATAGCATCATGTACATAGGAACATAGTCATCACCAAGGGTCATTTCATGAAGAAAATGATCCCAACTACTTGAACATGCATTGGCCGAATCATATACATACAATCTTGCAAAGATTTGATGCACAAATAAAGACATAAAATAATGAAATCATTTCCTTTCTTTTTGACTCAAAACCGTGAGCATCAAGAAGAAAAATTAGCAATTTTAATTCATTTTCTTAACTTAAATCAAAGCAATAATTTGAGTCACAAGCCACCTCAAAGTTTCATTATTATTTTTTTAAACCTTGATTATTTCATGCATGCACTTTTAAGTTCTTAGATTAAACTAGTCTCATCATGCATGTAACCTAAATGATGATCAAACATGATTTTCTACTTCTTTTCATCTTGGCCGATTATCATCATACAAAAAGACAAGATTTTTGTTCACTTTTTCAACATGCAAGAATCACACAATCAAAATCAAGTCATGTAGGTTTTCAAGACCAACTTTAAAAGCATCATACTACATCACCTATTCTCATCAACATGCATCATTATCATCAAGACAAGATTTTTCTCAAATATTTCTAACATGCATAAAATAAAACTCAAGTTCATTGCTTTATTCCGAACAAAAATCAAGATCATACTTTAAACTTCTTGAAAATAACATGCATGTACTTGAAATCATCAAATCTAACCATAAGACTAACATGCATCAACTTCTCACAACATAAAAGCATGGATCCTATTTTTATCAAGCATGGCCGAACATACTTCACAAAAATATAACATGCATAAGATCAAACACTTAGATCAAATCATGTTTATATTAAAAATCATTTTTTTTAAAGCTTGTTTCCCCACTCACATCATCAAGACCGAATCATGCATCAAGAAAAACATGATCTTTTCACTTAAAATTGACATGCAAGACTCAAGATCTTAACTTTTCACTTATTAAACATAGATCATCACATGCATGCACATAAATCAACCAAGTTCATCATCAAACCAACATGCAAGGCTAAAGATCTCAACTTTATCATCAATCAAGTTTAGATCATACATTTATTTGTCAAATAATCACATGAATGCATCATAGATCACGGTTTAAGTAAGAAAATTTAACATGCAATGAAATTTATCTTAAACTCACAAAAATATCAAACAACGCTCTAGATCTTTAAGATCTAACTCAAAAAGCATCAAGATCCATCATACAAACCTTAACCGAATCATCAAGTCCATTGTTTAGCATATTACAAGTTTCTTTTAATCTCAAGAGTCCATGATCAAGTACAAACAACACATGCACTCATCATCTAAACCATAAAGATCAACATGCAAGGAAAAAGGGAAGAAGATCAACAGAAAACCTAAACTAACACAACTTCTTCATGATCTTCCAATCACCCACCTAAAGAGAAGATGATCTTCTAGCTTTCTAATACTTGTGTAGTGTCCCGATATTGATGGAACACCACGATGTGTTTGATGGGTTGTTGCAGCTGACGAGGGTGACCCCGGTCCTACGTACCCCTAGTGATAAGGGGATCAAGCCACACGTAGTTCTTGAGAGTAGGAATGAGAGAACCTACCTGAAACCCTAGATGTGATGAGATATTTATAGGGTTTGGAGGAGGTTGATATGGGCCGTTTGGGCCCTGTATCAATGTTGTGCTGAACCAGGACTCTGTGAGATAATGTATGATAATTATGCTTAGAATCCGGTTAGGAACAGCTGAAGATCTCATGTCTAGGCTGTTGCGAGAATCTAGGAGAGATTTGCGGAAGGGATAAGAAGCCTCGGTGAGCCTGAGCTTATCCACGAGCCAACGGTATGTCTCGGTCCTAGAGTCCCGAGCCTGATGGATTGGGGACCGATCGTAAGGCTTGGCCCCATCAAGTTCGAGCCTGGCCCTTTGGTATGCTCGGAGTCCATGAGTCCGAGCGAAGGACTTTCATGCTAAGTAAACCGAGGGAAGTGCCCTTAGAGAATCCCTTTGGTAAGACTCGGGTTCGTATATGGTCGGCAGACCCTACAAGCCCCCCAGATCGTAAGACTTGTAAAGTTTGTGGCGAGGTAACAAGTGGGTAGGGTTGAACTTTTTGCATATCTTAGTTCAGGAATGTGTGACAACTGTTTCCAGCCTTAACCATATAGCTTGTTCGAGGTGACGTTTTAGGTTCTTTAGGTACGATACGTGCCCTGGGAAGTTGTGCCAAATCATTTCAAATTTCGAACTTTGAAAAAGTAACTCCAATAACTGCCACGTCTTTCCCTGTGGGTGGCTGAGCGGGTTAATGGGCCTTTGGCCCAACCGATACATTATGGAAGGAGGGAAGTTGAGGGGTTTTGAAGGAGGCCGAAGAGGATGCCACAGCTCTGCGGGAGGCGACAGAGAAGGCTCGGAAAGCCGAGGAGGATGTCGCAGTGGCTCGAGAGCAACTCGAGGATGCCAAAGATGAGGCTGCCGAACTCCGAGCATCTCTAGACAAAATGAGAGCGAAAGCTCTTAAGCACAAAAGGGCAGCCAAAGAGAATTTTTATAATTGGGATCACGCAGTTGAAGACTCTTTCCTCAATACCGTCGAGCAGCTTCGCATCCTGAATCCTGGCTGAGATCTCGGAATGAGTTCGGCGTACGGTCGGTTAAGATGGGGGTAGGTCGGACCGGAGTCCGGTCCACGACATAAACCCCCCAGCTCGGGAAGAGTCATAGAGACTTTGTGCCGAGTTTAGAGCCCTTTTGGGTCGATCAGACGTTCTTTTCCGAGGCTTGGTGGTGACGTAAAAGAATGTTTGCAGCCGAGGTCTTTTACTCAGAAGAGTATCGCGATTTGGAGATTCATACACCTCTCATCGGGGTGTGTTAAAAGTAATATCATGAATTGGATCGTAACGTCTATGGGGGATGCTGTTGGAATGACTACCTTGGCCGAGGTGCATTCCTCGATCCTGCGACGTATTTGGCCGATGGCCAAGTTATCGAGGTAGCAATCCCCGTTTTCACTTGTAGCCACGCCGATCTGGTCAGCCAACCGAGATTGTAGGCAAGTGCGTCGGGACGTGATCCGATATAGAGTAGATTTACCCTTTTGCTTTTCAACTTGATGTATTTTCCCCAATAGATGGGTTTGAACCTCTTGTTGTAACCAATTTTGAATATTTATAATATCCGCTATCATTTTGTGCTTCTTTCTGTTCTTTTTGTTATGAATTCAAGTGTTAAGACCTCGGAACTCCAGCACTTTAGCCGAGGTGGGTTCCTCTATCCGCGATGTATAAAATTATTTTAAGATAATCACATTTGAATCGGGAATCTTTTAAAGTACTTGACGAGTTATAAGCTCTTGTTCGAGCTGTTTATAATCGTTCGCGTCATAAACGGTGGCTAATCGGTTATGAGGAAAAGTACGTAAATACAATGAATTCAGAAACAGAACTTTTATTTAATTGAAGCAGTAAATACAATGGGCTTGCGGATTTAGACCTGCGGTCGGCTTGTGCATGTTTTCGGATGATAGGAATCCTGACTTGGGTTATGCGTGAAACACTCGAATCATTTTTGGCCATCGTGCTCGGGCTATCGCGCCTGGTAGTTCCGACCATCAAATTTGTACCTTTACATGATGTATAAAAACAACTATTAGTAATCGTCTTTAATTTGACAGTCTATGATAATTGAATAGCAACAATGAAAATTATTGGCAAGTGAATATAAAGTATCACAACCAAAGAAGCATGATTTAAAAAGATCACACGTAACAAATACAATAATGATAATAATTAAATATTGTGCAACCAGACAGGATTGCCCATGAAAAGATGCATGATTTCAGGTATATCACGCGCAACAATTGTAATGAATGACATTTATAAATATGTTAGAGCATTTAATGACAACAAATCAAATAATGAAAGCATTAATTCATGAAAAATGACAATGTGCGATTGCCAGAAACTGCCTAATGTCGTTCGAAAGGCAATGTATATCAAATATTATTATCCTATTTGGCTAACAATATGCCACGTATCAGCATGTATACAAAAAATCATAATTAAGGAATATCAAATAATTAGTGACATGTAATGAAATTATAAGGAATCAAGCATTAGAAGCACATGTCAAAAGTACTGTATCAGGTAAATTAATATCAGCATGTGTGCAAAGTAATCACGTAAAATGCCAAGTAAATACGAAAATAATATGGGAACGAGAATTCCTTCCCTGATTCACTGAGGTGAGGAATGTTGGATCGAAGACTGTTGGATTGAAGTCGTCTGTTAATCCTTTCCAAATGAGCTCCGTTGAGCAGTTGACTTAAGTAGGGAACATGGTGCGAGGTTTATGCAGTCGCCTTATGAACCCGAGGTAGTGCATGGTTCCCACTATTCTGAATGTACGAGATACCAATTAGGGGGACGCTGACGAGGGTCCACGCGCAGTTGGCACATGTATTCGAAGTGGGAAATCGAGCACGAGGCTCTCTATACTCGGGGACGAGGTTAAAGAAGGAAATTTGGCGCGAGGGCCTTCGCCGTTATCACCATGTTCCGAAAAGATTGACATGATTGTATTCATGGTGCTCACAAAATAATATGCCCGAGAATCTTGAAACGAGTTGTTCAATAGCTCGGACACCTTTGTTGGACTTATTGGTGTTAAGCCACGTTTGTCATCATTTTTGTTTGGGCCAGTATGCATTAGGCCCGTACTCTTCTCTCTTTTTTTTTTTAGGTTGGGCCATTGGCCCTTTTTTTTTTTTCTTTTTTTTACTGATTTGGGCCAATAGTCCATTAGGGTTGAAACCCTAGCGAGGGTTAGCAGCTGTTGCTGCTGCTACACGTGAATAGATGCTGCTGTGTCGCGGCGCCGGTGGCAAGCTCAGGTGAGCACCGGAGGGGGAAGCAGCGGCGGGTTTCGGGCGGAAGCTCCTCGACGGTGATGGTGTTGACAGCAAGGGTCGCCTTTTGCAGCGGCGATGATCATGGAGGAGCATTGTGCCCAATGGATCGTGCAGCGGGGGATAAGCGTGGCGGCGCTCGGATCCGTGGCTTATGTAGCGGCGGTGGTACCTGCTGGAATCAGAGGCGCGAAGAGGGAAGGGTTCAACTAGACCTCCGCAGCGCAAACCCAATGGAGGAGAGGATCGAATGGAGGTGATTTGGAACCACCCTCATCAGAGATGAGATTATCGAGGTTGCGGTTTTCCTTCTTCCTTTTGCGATTCGTGGCACCATGGAGGTTGACCGGCAGCGGCGATGGACCCAGCAACAAGCATCGTCGATCTTCCTCACGAATAGAAGCAAAAGGAAGAAGGAGATGAGACGCGTTGTGGGATCAGATGCTGTCTTTGCGGTGGTTCCAGAAGGAGGGTGGAGGGGGAACGACACCGACCGGTGACGAGGAACTATAGAGGCGGTAACGGCTGCGATGTGCTAAGGTGGTCGCATCAATCGAAAGGTGACGCCATAGAAGCTACCACCGAGGAAAACAGCACCGCCATGCATTCCGGCGCGATTGTGTTGACAGTGATGATGCTGAGACTCTGTTTAGTACTCGTTGGCACCGTGAGAGCGCCTTAGACAACAGCAATATCACCGCCACCATGAGAACTCTTGAACACACGATGTTGTAATTGTGGTTTTTTTTTGTTTGAAAGTGGATGGGAATCGAAGTTTATCGATTCCCACAGACGGCGCAAATGTAGTGTCCCGGTATTGATGGAACACCACGATGTGTTTGATGGGTTGTTACAGCTGACGAGGGTGACCCCGGTCCTACGTACCCCTATTGATAAGGGGATCAAGCCACACGTAGTTCTTGAGAGTAGGGATGAGAGAACCTACCTGAAACCCTAGCTGTGATGAGCTATTTATAGGGTTTGGAGGAGGTTGATATGGGCCGTTTGGGCCCTGTATCAGTGTTGTGCTGAACCAGGACTCTGTGAGATAATGTCGGATAATTATGCTTAGAATCTGGTTAGGAACAGCTGAAGATCTCATGTCTAGGCTGTTGCGAGAATCTAGGAGAGATTTGCAGAAGGGATAAGAAGCCTCGGTGAGCCTGAGCTTATCCACGAGCCGACGGTATGTCTCGGTCCTAGAGTCCCGAGCCTGATGGATTGGGGATCGATCGTGTAACACCCCAAATTTTCGTCTCCTGATGTAATGTGATTATGATTTATGAAAATATATTTTAAAATTATTTTCTTAATCATAATTATGTTTCATTAATTAAATTAAGATTATTATGAGTTAGTAAGAGTAATTGCGAAAGTAGAAAAATATTGCAGCAAACAAATAATATGTAAAAATAAGGTTTTTTGCATATTAGTCCCTGGAAGAGGACCTAGAAGCAATATTAGGGAGACTTTGGAGGGAAGGGCATTAAAATAAATATTTTTAAAAAAAATGACCAAAATACTCGAGTATTTCTGGAAATACTCGAGTAATCGAGTCAATGGAGAACTCGTTAGTGCGGTTGATGAGTCAACCCACAACGAATTCCTTTGAGTGACACGAAATCACCATGAGAACACGTCAAGGACCTTCGTGTCGAGCTGCATGATGAAGGGAAACGAGTATTTAAGCCCTAGATTGTTGAAGAAGGAGGATTTGGTTGATTTTTGCTCTGAGAACCTTGGTTTAGGGTTTCCAATTTCGTGGTTCGATTTCTCGATCATGTTTGAGAATTGGAACGAGAGTGATACACCATTGTGAAGCTCACGTCTCGAGCTTCACAAAAACATAAAAATCGTGAGTTAAGGCGCTGTGTAGAAGGAGAATCGAAGCTGAGAAGCAAGGGTGTTCTTGGTGCCAAAGTTGAAAACTGAAGCTTGGAGCTCACTTTCAACTTGGATTGTGGTAAGCCCTTGGACCCTATGAATCTCAAATTCGTCTATACTTCTAGTGTAAGTTGCAGAGAATCAATTCTAATCGTTTTCCCCAATTTTAAATCGAATTTTGCATGTCAAATCTTCTGATTTTGGTGCTCTGCTCAACTATGACTGCATGCATAGGATTTTGGGGGTTGAGCATCTCTAGCCAATTTCTCTGCAATTTCAGAGTTGATTCACGAATTTGAGGTAAGGGTGAAGCTTCTAATTCACTAGAATAAGTTTAAATCATGTGGAATTAGGATATGAGTCATCAAATGACTCTATGGGCATAGTTGGAAATAGGAATGAGGCTTGGAGGCCTTTCTGGACTTAAATGAATGCTTGGACATGTTTATTTGGTCACATGCAAGGTGTACCAATGCTGAAAATGGAATAGATATGTGTAAAATTGGATTTGGTATGTTAAGTTGTGGAAATTGCATTTTTATGCATAATTATGGATAATCTGTGATTCAGTGTTAGATGTTGTTAATTCTGTGTTGGAACATGTTTAAAATGTGTAAAGTGAGCTATGTTGATCTTTGGTTTGGACTGGATTGGACTATAATCGAAATTGGTATGTTAAAGCTCGTTTTTCTGTGCTATCTGTCTGCAAACACTCGAGTATTATGGGTAATACTCGAGTATTTGGCCTATTTTGGAAATTGGAATTTCTGGAAAACTCAAGAACACTCGAGTATTCACATAGGACACTTGAGTATTCTGGGAATTTTTAATGAATTTCTGGGAAACCTTAAGAACACTCGAGTTTCATGGAGAACACTCGAGTATTCTAATGAATTTTCAGAGTATTTCTGGAAAATGAATGAACACTCGAGTAATGTGAGGAACACTCGAGTATTTTCATAAAACTGAGGAACACTCGAGTATTGATAGGTTCACTCGAGTATTTTGGACGTGAGACAGAAAAATTAACTTTCTTTTAATATACCCAATAGGACATCGATTAAGATCAATTATGCTCACGGGAAAAGGTTTCATGTTCCAATAAAAGGATTGGGAAAAATATTAACAACAGTCTAACTCACTGAAGGAATAATATTGGATGCACATAATAAGATTATTGGTTAATCTTGTGTATATAATTTTATGTGCATACATGCATGGTGTAAGGTTGGGGATAATTCGGTGGTAACTGGCTCGATGACACATTTTGGTAATGTGGGCAGCATTTGGGAATGCTGTTACGTCTTGGTGACGTTGTGTGCACACTATCCGAGCAGTTCCACAATACATGTTGGTCATGTATGCGAATTATTGGAATGAACGTTCAATGGACAATGGATTTGGGAGACATGCATCATTACTCATAATTAATGGAAATGTTACAATTGGAAAACACTCATTCATTTACATGTGTACTTGCATTGGATGTTTGCAACGTATATTGTTACATGCTTTATTTATTCTTATTCGATTATGTGAGTTATGTGCTTACCCCTTATTGCCCATGTTAGGTGATGGCACGCTATCTAGCTTGCATCGAGATGCGCCCGCTCCCTAGTGGAGTGTGGTACTACGAGGACCATCGAGCCACCTATGAGGGTGAGGTGGAGGTGACTCTATATCACCCCAACCCTTTGGCTCGTGTCCGTCCTTGTAGGTTTCGCATCCCTATTATCTATACTTTGCATGTACCCCCTTTCTATACCTATCATGGACCACCCCCGACTCGACCTGCTCGTCGTTTTCATTCCTTTCGTTTTCGAGCTGCTACTAGATCTCACCCTTCTGCTTCTCGAGTGGTTCGAGAGGAGACTCCTATACCTCGTCCGATGAGTCCGGTTCATGGGACTCCCTCAACTGACCCAGTGCCCAGTGGTGGGGCACCCACTCAGTCAGAGGAGGTAGAGGAGGATCCGGAAGAGGGTGAGAGCGAGGATGAGCCAGTCGAGTACTCCACTGGGAGCCAGTGGGGAGTTGGGGATCCACCAGGTGATACATAGTATAGATGGTTAGGATGTGGGACAGGTGGAGCAGCTGCTGGAGACTTGGAGATCATGCTATGGAGGAGGATCGCTGGACCACTTCTGGGATTTCATATTTTGCTATATATACATATTGTACATATTTTGAGAGATCTCAGTGAGGTGGTCTTATATTATGGACTTGTATTTTGTATAAACCTGCTATCTCGACTTTGACTCTGATGTTGGTGACTCTTTTTGTGATAATTATGTGTATATATGGCTATGTTTACGTTTTCTTCACTAGTATTAAAATGTGAGTTATCAAGTCAAGGTCTCTATTTTCCGCTTACTCTGATAAACGTGGTTTCACGCTTTAATAAAGAATATTTTCATGAAATGATAAAGGTAAGTTTTTTTTAATAATTGCAAATAAACACCAAGTATTTTACGAAGGCTTTGGAAAGGATTTTTAATTAAATCTCCACTCAAGCAAGTCCATAAACTTTTTATCAAAGATAATAAGAGCAATTCTTTTTATTTTCATGGATCTATATAAAGGAGTGTTACAGATCGTAAGGCTCGGCCCCATCAAGTCCGAGCCTGGCCCTTTGGTATGCTCGGAGTCCATGAGTCCGAGCGAAGGACTTTCATGCTGTAACATCCTGAATTTTAATTCAAATAATATTTAGAATAACGATAAGATTTGGACGTAAGGATTATTCTAAAAAGGATTTAAAATTATGGATTATGAGTTCTTTGAATGCCATAAAGGAATCAAGAAGCATTGACATCAAAAAGGAGGTTGAAAGATGAACAAAAGAGCGTTAGAAGCAATGTTTTTGGTGTTATAAACACCCTATATTAGGAAATTCAAAATAAAAGATTTACAACTCTAAACACAAATTCCACCGTTGGATGTGAAGTATAATAGGTGCGGAAGCTTTCTTTAAAATTTGAGGAAGATCCAACGGGTAACAAAGAAGTTATGGCCTTTCAAAGTCTAGATACTGCAAAATTGTGCAGCTTAATCGCCTCTTAATCGATTAAGCTGCAATTTAATCGATTATTAATCGATTAAGGGCTGTTGCAGTGGAAAAAAAAATAAAGGCGATCCACACGTGAACTCTTGCCAAAAACTCGAATTTTCTCTCTCTAGGGCACACAATCTCTCATTCCAAATCCATCAAGCCTCAAGGGAATCACTCCAAAATCCATCATCAAGTCCCTCTTCGTTGCTCCAAGTAAGTATTCATGTTCTTGATGTTCTTCTCTCTCTCTAATTTGGATTTTCTCTCTCTCTCTCTCTCTCTCTCTCTCTCTCTCTCTCTCTCTCTTTCCCCTCTTTGGGAAATTCGAATTTTCTCTTGAAATTGGGCAATAATCTCATCATCATTCCATTCCTTCGACTTAGGGAAGGTCATCATCACTCTCTTTATCTTCTTGCCTTTGGAGCTCTTGGTTGTGGGAGTGCTTGGAGCTAAGGCTTGGATTTTCCCACTCTCCCTCTCCTTGGTTAAGGTAAGGGGGTGGATATTGTGAGCATTGCCTTGTTCTAGGGAGTTGGTTCTAATTAGTATATAATGATTTGTTAGGGTTATGTGTTAGGGGAGAAAATTAAATTATAAAACCCTAGGTTATCGAATATAAAATTCTAATTAATTAAATATGCATGATGATTGGATGTTAAGATTAGGAAAAGGAAACCCAATAATATGAGAATGAATTATTTGATAAATGAAACTTGGATAATGATTATAATGATGTACAAGAGGATTTGGGTAATAAGATAGTGAAATTGTCATAAATGATTTCTACGATTATTGATTTTATTTGTAAAGTTTTGTATTAAATGATAATTGACTGCTAGGGCAAATGTATGTTTTGGTTGAATATATTTGCTCCCTAATTGCTAAATTTGTATAACTGAGCCTAAATGTATTGCATCTGCTTAATTAAGAAAATGAATGCTATTTGAGAGGAATTGAATAATTAACATGGGAATTGAGTAGGGATAAGTTATGAATGGGAAATTATGAATATGTGTAGTAATGATTAAATGTGTTATGATTTATTGAACTAGAAGATGAAAATTTAGTAGTATAATTGGATAAAGTAAATAAGGATTTTATGGCATTGAATGCAAGACTTTAAAAATATGGTGGTGCACTTCCAAAAGGCTAAAGGTAAATTGGTTAAAGGAGCCAGTCTTGTAAGACGTTGTCCGGGTTGTGGGACTGTAAGCTTAGACTGGTGTGAATCAAGTCGTGTAAGACGTTGTCCGGGTTGTGGGACTGTACGCGTCGACTGGTTCGGTATGAGGTCGTGTAAGACGTTGTCCGGGTTGTGGGACTGTACGCATCGACCGATTTGATTTGATGTCGTGTAAGACGTTGTCCGGGTTGTGGGACTGTACGCATCGACTGGTTTGATTTAATGTCTTGTAAGACGTTGTCCGGGTTGTGGGACTGCACGCATAGACTTGTGCGATCCAGATCTTGTAAGACGTTGTCCGGGTTGTGGGACTGCACGCATAGATCGCGTAAGACGCCATGGTGCACAGCTGTAAGACGTTGTCCGGGTTGTGGGACTGTACGCAATGATGGATCCACGTGAATAAGTTTCCCTATATTATGAGGAACTCAAGGTATATGTACAGAAAAAAGAAATTATGAAAGTTAAGAGAATTTATGAAAAGGGCATGTGTATGAAATCAAATGAAGAAAATGTTTAAGTGTTGACCTCTGACCTGAGGGACACATAATTTAAATATGGAAAAGTCTAAGGGCCTCTGTTTTGAGGTGATAAATGTGTTGAATGAAAATTGTGCATTGGCCCCTGATTTGAGGTGATGTAGTGAAATAAAATGTGTATGTGAAATGAATAAAAAGTAAAGAAAATGAATGATGAAATGAATAATGAAAATGGATGTTGAAATGAATAATGAAAATGGAAATTTGGAATGAATATTGAATATGGAAATTATGAAATGTGCATGGCGTGCTATATGTGAATATATGCTCTATTTGTTAGTTGTGTTTGACCTAGCGGGTTGTTATGTCTAGTTAGAAACTGCTTTCTATTTCATGTGCAAAGCTCACTCCCTTACATTTTTCAGGTACGGAGATTGAGCTGGCACAGCCCCCGGCCGAGCAGGAGTACTTTCCCTTACAGGGAGAGTAGGGTGTTATGGGTTTAGAGTATAATATGGACCTAAGCCTCTTATATTATTTTGATGTAAATTTAATATGCATATTTTAAATGAGGCTTAGGATGCTTTGTTTTGATAAAGTATTATGTTTTGGTTAAGATACTCAAACTTAGTATTTCCGCTAGTACTCTGATATTTTTGGAGCCCATTGGGCCTTGATATGATTTAGAAATATTATCTGAAGCCCTGCTGGCTATTGGTTGTTTAATTAAAATGGTTTACCACAGGTTGAATTTTGGAATAGTCCGAAAAACAAACAAAACTCCGTCCGTTTGACGGTTGATTTTAATGAAATAAAAATGAATTTTCAAGTCCGTATTTTATTATAAGGGGGAAATAAGGGTATAAGTCCTAGGTGTTACACATGCTAAGTAAACCGAGGGAAGTGCCCTTAGAGAATCCCTTTGGTAAGACTCGGGTTCGTATATGGTCGGCAGACCCTACAACTTGGATCTTCAAAGAAAGGTCTTTGATCAAGCTTGGATTCCTCTCCTTCTTCCTTCCTCTTCCTCACGACCAATCTCTCTCTCTCTCTCTCTCTCTAAGAGTGAATGAGCTCTTAGAAATGTGTTTGAAGAAATGAGAAGTAATGAAATGGGTTGGAAGAGAATGAGCCAAGCTAACCCTATATATATAGGCACCCATACTCTTCCTCTTTTGCCCTTAATTTGGTTTCGGTTCATGCACAAATGGGAAGGGTAGTTTTGGCACTTGGAAAATTTGCATGGGATGAGTCTTATCAACCTAGACAAGAAGGAGTAATTTAGGGCACTTAGGTTATTTTCTATTGGTTGGCTTTTTCCTTAACTCACATTTTTCACCAATTCTACTTTATTAAATTTCCAAATGGTTCCAACTTATTCTATAGGCTTCTTTTCCACAAAAAAAATTAAAATCCTAGGCTTACATAAATACATACATACGTAGCACACATATATACATACATACCTTACCTTTTTATTTCCTAATCATATTCACTTAAGAACATTATAATCATCAATTCACACAATGATACAAATATCTCTAAAGAGTCATACTTACACAATTATTCTCATGCATCATTCATCAAACACACATCAAACCAAACACATATCACATAATAGATTTATGCCATAACAATAATTTTCTTTTCTACAAAACACATTTTTCATTAAGGAATTAAACCATTTCAAAGTGAAATAGTTATCTGCATAAAATGGACATAGATATAGTCCCCAAATCATTTTCAAATTATGCTTTCATACACATAAGAGATTCTCAAAAAGACAAGTTCATTTGAGGTTTTTTTGGCTATTTTTAACAACCAACATTCTCAAAATTCGTTCTTCACAAACTCAGAGGATAAATTTTTATAAATCAACCTAGAAAATTATAAAAGTTACATTTTCAAATTCTACGTTTCAATACGATCGTTTTCATATAAAGATCATAAATTTCCGAGTTACGGTTAAAAAGATACGAATTTTCAAAGTTATCAAATCCATAAGGAAATTCATTTCTAAAAAGAATCATCCTTAATAAAAATCATAACTTATCTCTTGTTGATCAAATTATTCCAAACTCAGCAAAATTATTCACTTCAAATCTATAAAAATATTTTGTTTATAAAACTCCGTAAAAATCAATACCTTGTTTCTCGCTCACGTAAAATACTCATCTGAAAATCCTTTATAAAACAGAACCTCAAGATTCATTTTGATAAAATTCATTTATGCACGTATGGAGAAATACAGGATGTCACAGTAGAACCTATCCCCGACACGGGTATCAAATCCGACCCTATTGTAGGATCAAGGTCCCACCCACTACTATTCCCTTGGTTATTTTAATATCACAACCTAGTCACTGGATCACTCTCGTACCTCGGTTCAATGAACCTTCTCGTAAGTCTATCCCATACCCTAATGTCCAACCTCACTCCATGTTATGATTTATTATTGGTTAGGATTATTGGAAAGGAAGTCAATAGTCGGTGTTCTTTCAGTTTTTCATAGTAAAACGTGGTGCTAAATACTTACTTACATGGTTATTAGAATCGACTAACCGGTTAAGTTAGTATGGAAGCACTACTCAATTTATTCGTGATATTATCCGAAATCGACTCCCTTTACAATAATCTTAACCAGAACCCCACATGTACAACAAACAACAAACGACAATAAGCAGCGATCAACAAATAACAATAAGCGACAATAAACGACAAACCTAAAGTAACAACAAATAACAATAAACAACACAATCATAAGCAACAATTAATGAATCACAGATAAGTCAATCAACATACTTAGGTATGTCTCACTGTACAATAATAGAAATCAACTCCCTAGGGTTCTTCACTTCCTACTTTTATAGCATATAAACAGGGGCTTTAACATAAACACTTCAATAATTACAAAATCAACCACTAATACATTAATTGGTCCTAACCCAACTCAAACCAAGTTAAAAATCACAACCCACACTCCAATTTAACTATTATTTCCAAATCCTATTATAAACCCTAACTATCCCTAACTCAAAGTGTAGAAAAGGTCTCCCCCTTACCTTAGAGGAAGAGGAGGTTTGATTGAAGCTCCATAGACCTTGAATCTACCCATGGTCTCCTTGGATTTCAACTCCCTTGATAGATCTCCACTTGGTTCTAGGGTTTGAGGAGAGAGAAATCTTGAAGAAGAGAGAGAGCCATGGGGAAGAGAGGGAGAGAGCTTGAAGAAGAAGGAGGAAGTGTTTTTATGTCGGATTTAGCTAAAATCTTGCTTTGGGTTCATGGGGGAAAGATTGGAGATGAGGTTTGCGTGTTTGGAGGTGTTGGGGGTGAGGGAAAATGAGTGTGGTGTGTTTGTGCTGGTGGGCTTTTAAAGCGACCTTGCGCGTGCCCGGGTGCACCACACGCACCAGTCCTGGTGCTGGAAAATCCGCACGCGCGCCTGAGCGGTGGTTCTGGGCGCCTGAGCGCACCGATCAGGTCTGCGCCCGCGCCTGAGCGCGCCTCTGACCACGCCTGGGCGCTAGACTTGCTGTCTAGTGAACACCTGGTGCGCCTGGGCGCACCAAACACGCGCTTGGGCACACTGAAACGTCGCGATACACCGATTTTCACACTTTTAACCCGATCTAAGGACTCTTAACCCCTCCTAACACTAAATATAACACACACATCATTTAAAACACAATCCAAACATCAAAATCACATTTCCATAACATCAAACACAAGATCAGTAAAACACGAAAGTCGTACATTACTAAAAGAAAAACCCTAGACTTTACCCTTTTCTAACACTCGTTCTGACCCATATGACTTAAGACAACTCTCTAACCTCACTATTCTAAGGCTATTAACACTCGAGGCACAACTTTGCAGTCGGATAACATCCGATGCCTTATGAAACCTACACTTTCCGAAACTCCATCGAAATACGATTTCACAGGAATTCACCGCATACTAACACTAAAGACCAACTCCTGAACTCAAAACCTACCCTTAGAATTCTCTAACAAGTACTCAACCGAGATTGCAATACTAGGGACTGACTCGAACCCTTGCAACTCCGGCACTCAAACACGAAAACTGTAACACCCCAAAATTTTAATCCCCGATTAATGAAATGTTAATTATAAATTAATTATAATTAATTTTTTCCATATTAATCCTTGATTAAAATATGTGTTCATATAGTTGGTATATGTGTGTGAATTGATTTAATAGATATAATAAATGCCTAAAATGAGTATTTTGCATATTAATCCCTGGGTTGGGACCTAGAGGTAATTATAAGAAAGATTTTGGAGGGAAAGTAAATAAAATAATTATTTTTCAAAAATTGGGAAAAATACTCTAGTATTTTCTGAAAAACTCGAGTATTCTGGGTCAAATTGCACGAGTTAGTGCGTTTGGTGAGTCAGCACCAACGATTCTCGTGTGTTGACACGAAATCGTCTTCTTCAACACGTCCTATGCTTCGTGTCGCTCTGCATGAGCCTTCTCTTGGTCTATTTAAACTCATCAACGATCCTTGGCTGAGAATTTTGGATCAAAAGTGCTTTGTTGATGAGGTTAGGGTTCTGAAATCGTTTCCTTCAATTCAGCTTCAATTTTGAGTGTTTGATTTCGAGTTATACACGATTACGAAGCTCACATCCAGGGCTTCGTAAAGATACTAAGATTATTAGCTGAGATCGAGTGTAGAGGGAGAATCGAATCTGAGAAGGGAGGGAGTTGAAGATGTTTGCAGTTTCTGGAGCTTACTAGAGAAATCGATTTTGGTAAGCTCTTGAATCCTTGATACTTCAATTTCATTCCATTCTCTAGTATGTGTTGCAGAGAACGATTTCTAATTACTTTCCCCAATTATTTTGCATGAATTCACCACCAAAATCTCTGGTTTCATGACCTCATTCAAAACTATGCTGCTGTCATATGGTTCTTGGGGGAAGCTAGCTTGAAGTCTGTTTTTTGTCAAAAACCAATTCTCACACGTCTTAGAGGTAAGGGGAAGTAATTATATTCACTAGATAGAGATTAAATTCCACTATTTGTGTTAGAGAGCCACCAAGAGGCTCTAAGGGCTTAGATTGAATAGGATATTTGGTTTGGAGACCAAGCTTTGCTCTAAAACTGTGTTGAGCAAGTTTTATATCATGCATGCAAGATTAAATGACCATTGTTTTATGAGTATTATGCTTATTTTGCAATTTGAGGTGTTGAGTTGCTAAATTGTGTAAATTATGCATAAATGGTTGATTCTCTGTCAAATTGGTTATTTGATATGAAATGAGTATTGCAACATGTTCAATATATGGTATATGAACTATTGTGATCACTGGTTTGGGTTAAAAGTGTTTAGAAATTGAAATGGTATGTAAAAAACCAAGTTTCACTCTGTTCTGTCTGCATATACTCGAGTATTTGGCTTAACACTCGAGAATTTCGTGGTGCACCAGAGTGAAAATTGGCGCACCAACTTGGGAATCAGATTGGACACTCGAGTAATGTATGAACTACTCGAGTATCTCATGAATTACTCGAGTATATTTATGAAGACCTGAAAACCTAAATCTCTGAAAAGACATGAACGACTCGAGTATAATTATGAACCACTCGAGTAGAATCTGGAAAATGATAATCTACTCGAGTATTTTGGAAAACACTCGAGTATTTTTAGTCAGACACTTAAAATACCATTTTCAATTCTAAGTCATTTTGTAACTCTTAAAGGACAATAAACCAAGTGATCCTGGACTTAAAAGAAACTGATTGATGTTATGATATTTTCATTTGAATAATGATGATACGTTGCTCGGGAGGCACGTAGTGTATTAATAAAAGGACGAAACATCAATCAATTCCTTTTAAGTAAAGTTAATGCATTCATACTGGAGTTTGGATGGTAGGACGTATATCATGTTTTTGGTAAACATGTGGAGGGCCTCTGGGAGTGCCAATACGCTTGCTTCATGACACGTCGTTGACGTGGTCGGCTGAGTGGATGTCGATATGGTTATACCGTTTGGATGACGGTCCATTTGGATGACGGGATATGCTCGGGTGGCATGGATACCAAGCTTGTCGTGTACATTCTAGGTGAATGTACGAATTGTTGTATACCTAGGAATACAACGCACTGTTGAGTGCTGGGTTGTCAGGGATGGACGTCAGAGAGTGACATAGTATGATGGAGATAGGCTTGAGAGCTAAAGTCATGCATCATGCCACTCATTTAAATTAATTGTGATAAATGAAATAAGTGTGAGCATCCTACGTGCATTCATTAGCTGCTAAGTGTTATATGTGATTGTTGTTAATTGATGCATATTTACATATTCATATTGCACAATTTATTCTCTATTGGTTATGTGTATAGAATTGCTTACCCCTTTGCCCTTGTAGGTGATGTCTCGTTACATTGCTTGCATCGAGATCCGGCCACTTCCTAGTGGCACATGGATCTATGAGGACCATCGCGCGGTGTTTGAGGGTGAGGTAGGGATTACCTTCTACCACCCGAACCCGTTGATCCGATTCCGTCCTTGTAGATTTAGGATTCCCATCATATACACTATGAATGTACCCCCGTTTTACACTTACCATGGACCACCTCCCACGCGACCAGCTCGCTCTTACCATAGTTTTCGTTTTCGACCTACCCGCTCTCACCCTTTTGCTTCGAGAGTCGTCCGCGAGGAGACTCCCCCTTCTGATCCGAGGAGCCCAGTCAGGGTTTCACCATCACCTGACCCGGTACCCAGTGGTAGGGTACACTCTCCCTCGGATGAGATCGAGGAGGATCCGGTGGAGGACGAGAGTGGGAGCGAGCCTGTCGTGCATTCTACTGGGAGTGATTGGAGGGACGATGATCCCTAGGTATGTGTATAGGGTATATGATGAGGATCAGAGGATCCGATGTGTGGAGGCTGTGGAGGAGATTTGCTGCTGCTGTGATGATGATGATGCTACTACCCTTTTACTACTTGGAGACTGCTGCTATCACTACTACTACATCTGATGCTACCGGATCTACGTGACCACCCCTGGAGTTCATATTTTGGTTATGTATATACGTTGTAGATATACTTTTTGAGTACTCTAGGGCTTTGGTCATATTACTATGTAGATCGGATTATGGACTTGTATTTTGGAACTTGGAGACTTGATATGGGGACTATGTACTTATCACTCTTTTCATACTTATGTATATATATCTATGTTTATATTATTATCAGTTGCATAGTCCTATAACTTCCGCTTACTCTGATTTAATCCATTTAAAGAGTTCGGCTGTGAAAACTATTCAATGGGTAACTTTGATTACTTGTATGATACAAAGATGTTTCCAAAGAGCGAATGTTACCCTATTTGTGAAAAGGTTTCAGAGATCGCCGAACTCGATACAAATGTCTTGAAATGGTTTAAAGTTTATTCTCCAAGAATTCCAAATGACGATTTGTGCACCCGCTATATAAGAAAATTTTATTTTCCATATTTTCTTAACACTCACAAGTCCATATATTATCCAATATACAAATATAATTGCATAATTATTGTTTTATATTTGGGTAATTCGGAAGGGTGTCACAAAAACTGCATACGCATCAAGTACATTTAAAACCAACTCACATATAAAATCCACACAAATTAATACATGCACGGAATATGATCATTAAGTTAAGAAAATCAGGATGTAACAATACTCCCCCACTTACACGAATTTTGTCCCCGAAATTCGATTTTTGAATAAGAATAAAGTAGGGTACATTAAATCATTTTAAACTAAAACCCTTTTGAAATCAACAAAATGATGAAGGACAGCCCAAGGACCTTCAAGACCAGCATGGTGAGGACTTCAAGTCCTAACCAAGGAAAGGAAGAAGATGACTTTGTGAAAGATTGAATCTAAATCTTTCAAGTTTTAGTGATTTTATGTTTAAACTTTGCTTGTGATGGTTTGTAATAAGGGCCTAGGAGTTTGCCCACAAAACTTTTATGTTTAAGTTTATGTTAAAGTCTTGTTAGATATCCTACAAGTGTAAACTCAGGCAAGCACCTTGAAGAGTCAAGCTAAGTGAAAGATGAAGAGCCTCCTTGTTGAGCAAGGAATGAAGCACAAGAAGATCAACCTCTGAAGCACAAGAGGATCAAGTAATAATCAAGGCTTTTATGCTTTCTTAGTGGAAATTAAAATGACCCCTCACGATGCATTAAAAGCAATGGTTATAAATTGATAATGAGAAGAAAGGGCTTTAATGGAGGGTTACAAAGTTAAGTCACCATTAATCCAGCCATTAAAGCCAAGGAGGTTACACTTTGAAACATCAATTCATGAGGCAATTATGAACATTAAAGGAAGGGGAAGTTACAAAGACAAGGCCAATAAATGAGGATTCAATTTGAGAATGAATGCCATCATGAATTCGCCCAATCATTGAGGAGGAATGGTTACAAAATTAAGCCTCCATCATGATGGAGATAAAAGACTACAGTTACGAAATTAAGGGCTATAAATATGATCATTCTCACGGCCAAGGATACAAGGATCAAAGGATCATCATCATGGAAAGCTAATAACCTCACGGCCAAGTTAGCTCTTCAAAGAGTGTTAAGACATGTTTTGAATTCCTCATCATTGTAATTAATTATGTAACCCCCATCCCCATAATTAAGTGTAGTCATGATAGGCTTTATTTTTTAACTCCCAACCTTATTCCTTTGCTTTATTGTACGACCTAAGAAGGCTTGGAATTGGAGCTTGTATTCTCCTGTATAAGGAGTTTTACTTGATGAATAAAATAATTTTGGAGCTTGAGAAAACTCGTGACTTTGTTCACACTAATAAGAGAGTGAATCTCTTACTCTTAGGTTGTGGAAAGGGATCTCATAGGTGTGAAGCTTATTGAGAGCAGCCAAGGCTTATCACTTGATCCTTCATGTGTGGCGCCTCCCTACTATCTCTTTTCCTTCTTTTCTTTTCAATTTTTTTTTAGGTAAACGAAAAAATTCATTAACCAACCAAACAAAATTGTACATCAATCAAAAGCAGAAAAATAAACGTTTAATCTAAGGTACCCACCTACTATGTAGGGTTGCACCAAAGAAAAAACAAGAGCTAAAAACCTGCTAACTAAAGAAGTATTTAAACTTAAGTACCCACCTACTATGTAGGGTTGCACCCAAGTTTAAATACCAATTACAGTTCTGCTAAAATTCTAGTAGCTATTACATTGTTGCAACATGAATTTAAACTAGGGAAAAACATACTAATTCTAATAACAAGATCCCTCTTCACCAAGTTGAGAACATGAAACGGGGCTCTAGACTTGCCAGTAAAGATCCTGCGATTCCTCTCCATCCATATATGATATAGAGTGGCGGCCATGATAGCAATAATGAATTGTCTCCTCTTCTTGTGCTTGAAACCAAAGGTGAGCCAATGCAACCAACTATTAAAATTATAACGCCACCCCTCAAGCCCAATCCAATTACAAACAAGCTCCATAAGGTCTCTACTCCATGCACAGTCAAAAAACAAATGGTCTCTGTCTTCATAATTATCATTGCATAGTACACAAGTTGGATCTGAATCATCAAATGCTGCCATGTTAGCTTTTGTTCTAAGCTTATTGATAGTAGCCAACCAGAAAATGAAACAGTGCTTTGGAATAGAAGCTGCATTCCAAACTGTTTTGAACCATATTACAATGTCCTGGCTGCCCATCAAGCACTGATACCCTTTCTTTATTGTATACTCCATATCTGCCCATACGCCATTAGCATAAGAGGATTAGAACCTGTCTCTGACCTTAATGATCTGCTTCCAATGCCAATTGTCTTGACTACCAGCCTGATTTTCTTTTCAATTCGTTTTGAACCAAACTCCATATTTCTAAGAATTGTTGAATGAAATTGGAGTTTCATGATTGTTATTCTAAGGACTTAACAAGAATCAACACCCAATTGTATAATTGATTCCTATTATCCAAGAGGATCCTTGGTGGAAACATAGGTCTCTAGGCTTGGGTGTATCAAATGGTAATCAGAGCAAGGTCTTGTTGCATCATTTTCCTTGGTATAGTTTTTGTTAATTGATGCAACAAGTTTTGATTTTGCTGCATTTTGTTGTTTCTAAATTTTTGTGTCTCTAATTTTGGTCTCTTGTGTTGTTCTTCTTTTTGATTTGGTCGCTACCAATTTTTCTTGTCTTTTGTTGATGAACAACTTGAAAACCGTGGCTCTGTTTGATGTGTAATATTCAAACCATGGCAGTTTTTTGAGTTAATCGTCACTGTTTAATTTAGTTGAGTCGTTGCTATCCTATTTTCGTTGCAAGAGTCGTGTCTTTGTAGTTTTTCTTAGTCATGGTTGCTTGGTTGTGTTTTTCCTGAAAACCGTCGTTGTTCTAGGATCGTTGTTATCTTTAGCTTGTGGGAAATAATCTGTCACTATTTTTCTTTGTGAAAACGTGGCTGTTTTGGGTGTCAATTGCAAATCTGTGGCTTAAACAAAACTGTGGTTGTTTGTTTATCGCCGCTGTTTTGTTTATATCTCAAAACCGTGGCAGATTTGGTGTCTTTTTGGCACGAATTTATTTATTCCTAAACCGAATTAGTTTTTAAACCGTGGCTAAGACTGTTTGCATACGGATTTGTTGCATCATTTCTTTTCATTTTTGTTTCCAATTCATTTGTGTTTTTGTCTCTTGATGTAACCTTGTCTTTTAGGATCTAGAGTTGTTAAAGTTGCAAACTTATCTCTAGGAAGTCTTTATAGTCTTTTTTGTGTGTCAAGATTGTAGTCTTTTCTTTTTAATCATTCTTGATTTTCTTTTGAGTCTCATTTCTTTTGTCTTGAGTTTTAGAGGCCTTTGTTTTGGTCTAAGTCATGGAATTTGCTTCTACAATTGAAGAAACCAATATGAACCTAATAATGGATGTCACTCAACAATTTTCAAGAGTGATGAAACCACACTATGACATGCTTCAAATCAGATTTGATCAACTCTTAGGAAAAAGAGTTCATAAGAAGCATGACACTAAAGCCCATACATCAAGAAGGAGAAACAATCATGATGAACACTTCAACATTTTTTCTAAAGAGGTTGAGGAAGCCTTGGATCTTTTGTACCCAAGAGATACCCAAGTGAAACAACCTGTGGTCAATGAAAAAGAAAGTGTGAAGGAAAATCAAAAAGAGAGTGATACACTTGTGAGCATGAGTGATGCAAAAAGTGTGAACAAAGCAAGAGAAACATTTGATGAGAAGGGACTACTCTTAACTCAAGAGGGTTCTAATGGAAATACAAACTTTGTTTATACTAATGCTATTAATGTGGAAACTCTTTCTTGTTTTGATAATCCTTTTCAGGAACCAAATGAAAAGATGGAGAAGGAGTCAGTGAGACCACAAAGAAGGAGAACTGAAGTGGGACTAATTATGAGAAGGCCTATGTTGACAACTCCTTCTTGGATTGAACCTCCACTTGAAAATTTTGATGTGGACAAGAACAATGTAGAAGTGAACCCATGTGATTTGACAAAAGACTTAATGGTTCACAATACTTGTTTGTATGAAAATTTGCATCTTTCATCCATGTTAGAAGCACCATGTAGGATCATGTTAGATAGGAACTTTAATTATGTCTTAGTCAATTTGACTCATTTTGGGAGTTCCATCTTGGATCTGCATAAGAAACAATCTTTGAATTTGGGTAGCAATTTGGATAATCATGCATCACAAAATTCAATCATGTTTAATGGGCTAAGTCGTACTTATGCCTTTGGAAAATTGATTGGTGAAATTTTTTATGGCCATGGAGTTATCTTGTTGCTACATGAAAATTTATATAGTTATACATTTGGGCTAATAACTTTCTTCAGTCCAAACAGATTCAAGGATGCTTGGCTACAAATTCCATTTGACCCTGGAATTGAGAATAGAAAATTGTGGAAGGACTTTGAGTTGTCATTCTTCTAGAAAAAACTTGAACAAGATCTTTAGGAAACTTATGCTCATGTTTTGCAACCCTTCAGATTTGAGGTCAAATACTTTGAAGAGGGAGGGATTGATGAAGGACAGCCCAAGGACCTTCAAGACCAGCATGGTGAGGACTTCAAGTCCTAACCAAGGAAAGGAAGAAGATGACATTGTGAAAGATTGAATCTAAATCTTTCAAGTTTTAGTGATTTTATGTTTAAACTTTGCTTGTGATGGTTTGTAATAAGGGCCTAGGAGTTTGCCCACCAAACTTTTATGTTTAAGTTTATGTTAAAGTCTTGTTAGATATCCTACAAGTGTAAACTCAGGCAAGCACCTTTAAGAGTCAAGCTAAGTGAAAGATGAAGAGCCTCCTTGTTGAGCAAGGAATGAAGCACAAGAAGATCAACCTCTGAAGCACAAGAGGATCAAGTAATAATCAAGGCTTTGATGCTTTCTTAGTGGAAATGAAAATGACCCCTCACGATGCATTAAAAGCAATGGTTATAAATTGATAATGAGAAGAAAGGGCTTTAATGGAGGGTTACAAAGTTAAGTCACCATTAATCCAGCCATTAAAGCCAAGGAGGTTACACTTTGAAACATCAATTCATGAGGCAATTATGAACATTAAAGGAAGGGGAAGTTACAAAGACAAGGCCAATAAATGAGGATTCAATTTGAGAATGAATGCCATCATGAATTCTCCCAATCATTGAGGAGGAATGGTTACAAAATTAAGCCTCCATCATGATGGAGATAAAAGACTACAGTTACGAAATTAAGGGCCATAAATATGATCATTCTCACGGCCAAGGATACAAGGATCAAAGGATCATCATCATGGAAAGCTAATAACCTCACGGCCAAGTTAGCTCTTCAAAGAGTGTTAAGACATGTTTTGAATTCCTTATCATTGTAATTAATTATGTAACCCCCATCCCCATAATTAAGTGTAGTCATGATAGGCTTTATTTTTTAACTTCCAACCTTATTCCTTTGCTTTATTGTACGGCCTAAGAAGGCTTGGAATTGGAGCTTGTATTCTCCTGTATAAGGAGTTTTACTTGATGAATAAAATAATTTTGGAGCTTGAGAAAACTCGTGACTTTGTTCACACTAATAAGAGAGTGAATCTCTTACTCTTAGGTTGTGGAAAGGGATCTCATAGGTGTGAAGCTTATTGAGAGAAGCCAAGGCTTATCACTTGATCCTTCAAGTGTGGCGCCTCCCTACTATCTCTTTTCCTTCTTTTCTTTTCAATTCGTTTTGAACCAAACTCCATATTTCTAAGAATTGTTGAATGAAATTGGAGTTTCATGATTATTCTTCTAAGGACTTAACAAGAATCAACAACCAATTATATAATTGATTCCTATTATCCAAGAGGATCCTTGGTGGAAACATAGGTCTCTAGGCTTGGGTGTATCACAAAACTTTGGAAATTTCGAAAACGTATTTAGGTTTATTAGTAATAATAATAATAATGATAATGGTCTTTCTCGGAGACTCCACGATTTTGAATTTTGTCCCTGGTTTTTCCTCCCCCACTTTGGATTTTGTTACCCTCCCAAACTAATGCCGACTATTTTCCTTTGGTGATGAAGGAGGTGTTTTATTGGTTTCTCTAAGATTGGTAACAAAATTTAAGGTGTCTTGATGCTCCTTGGTCCTTTCGACAACTAACACAATTGGGAATCGTCAAAAGGGGCATTTCTTATTTCCCAAGTTGGTTCTATTTGATGGGTTCTTCCTTTGGTTCACATTGGTAGGTATCTATCCTTCTTACGTTTTGGGGATTTCTAATGTGGTCGGGTTTCGTTTGGGGTGAGGTGGCTTCTCGTCACATACTTTCTTAATTAGAGGTTCTTCTTTCCAGGACTTGCATAAAAAATCAATCAGATCGAAGTTCTCTGATAATGCCCTCATCTTACTTATTGGATACTATGGTTTTCTCACTTCTCTATCCGTATGGTCCTCTACTATGGACTAGGTTACTACACTTCTCTCTAGTGGATTCCCGATTCTCCGACTAACACTCGCACCTCCCTAAACCGTCTTTTCTACAGTTTCTCCAATACGCTATGCCCACAGGACAACCCTAAGACATTATCGAATCATGGTAGTCTAAAACTAAAGGGTAAGGTCTGGTACTCCATGTTCTGTTGTTGGGACCTCTAGTCTTAGAGGGTTTTGACAACCCTAGCTTACCACTTAACTATGGCATCACTTGCTTGTGGTTCTACTAGGCGGTTTGGGATCTTTCTACGATCTTGGGGAGTTGGAGGGTATTTAGGATGTGTTACTTATGGGTCACTTTGCTATTCGCCCTGGGTTTCGGTTTGCGATCTTCCTTAGGGTACCTATCGGCTATGCTATCCTTGGTCTACTCTCACGGTGACAAAACACAACTCCGATCCCAGTACGATGTGGTCCTGGGACATTTCACTCTAGTCGGTTTCAAAAGGTTTTGGTGGATTTTCCCTATTAGCGGTTACTAATTCACTCGGCTTTTGATCACCCTAAGAGCTCCCTCGGATATCATGGGAAACATCACCCTCGTAGAGTTCCAAGAAATCCCCTTTTGTAACCTATAACACCCTACCTTAATTATTTCCCTTAAATACCCTTAGCAAATTGAGCACTTAAAAATTTCTTTTAAAACTCTTGCTTACTTATAAAAATCTCCGTAAAATTTAGACGGAGTTTGCTTTGTTTTATTGACATTCCCAAAACTTAGTTTTCCAGAAAAACTTGTATTAATACATTCATATTATGAACAAGTTCTTGGAATAGTTTTAGCTTCCCAAAAGATAATGTTTATATACATCAAGTTTTTCCCAAAATAAAACCCAGGACCCTACTATGGTCCCACCCCCAAATGCCCACACTCCACGGAGTGGAGTGTGCTCCTGCTCGGCCAAGACTCGTGCAAGCTCTGCCTCAGTACCTGTAACAAAAACGGCAAGAAAGGTGGCATTACACAGAACTTAGAATAATAGTTTCTACCAAAGTATAGCAATAAACTAAGGAAGTACATCATAAACTCTTGCCCAATTAGTACAATATCTCCTAATTAGGTTTACACATCCATTAACCCTTAATTTACCTCTCAACTCCAACACTCTGATTTCCCTTTTATTCACTATGGTAAAACATCTATTCCATCAGTCCTATCCGTTTACGACTTTTAATTCTTTAAGTCATTTTCTAGCAATTCTCCAATTAATCCCATTCCTACTAATTTCCCTTGTGTATAAGTTACTTAAACTATCCTTAACTGTTTCCAATAGACTTGAGTCTCTCTTTCCATTTACAATTCATATCATAATATTAATTACAACCTACAATTACAACATATTCATTTCCTGGTCCTAAATCATTAATTATAGTTATTCAACAACATTCATGAATTATTATTATTCATTCTATCTCCGAGTACTTCACCCTCCGCAAAGGTCCCTCGTACACGCTTTCTACTCGGGTACTTCACCCTCCGCAAGGGTTCCTCGTACACACATCCTATTTTCGAGTACTTCACCCTCTGCAAGGGTCTCTCGTACATGCTTTCTATTTGAGTACTTCACCCTCCGCAAGGGTTCCTCGTACACACATTCTATTTCCGTGTACTTCACCCTTCGCAAGGGTCCCTCGTACACGCTTTCTATCCGAGTACTTCACCCTCTGCAAGGGTTCCTCGTACACACATTCTATTCTCGAGTACTTCACCCTCCGCAAGGGTCCCTCGTACACGCTTTCTATCCGAGTACTTCACCCTCTGCAAGGGTTCCTCGTACACGCATTCTATTTTCGAGTACTTCACCCTCCGCAAGGGTCCCTCGTACACGCTTTCTATCCGAGTACTTCACCCTCCACAAGGGTTCCTCGTACACACATTCTATTTCCAAGTACTTCACCCTCCGCAAGGGTCCCTCGTACATGCTTTCTATCCGAGTACTTCACCTTCCGCAAGGGTTCCTCGTACGGTATGATTCTTAGTACTTCACCCTCTGCAAGGGTACCTCGTACATTATCATTATTATCTCCTTTAGTTTCACTTTTCATTTTACCTCTTCTTTCTTATTCTTTGATCTTACTTTCTAAGCTCCTATTCCTTTTTCATTATTCTCACTATATCATTTATCCTTATTTCTCTTTTATTCTCATTATTAGCTTTTCTTCTTCTTTTCTTTTCCCTTGTAGCACTATCATTAATCTCATATTATCACTTAAAGTTTCTTTGTATTATTATCATCATCAATTACTCATAAATTCGACACACACACAAACATCTCCAAATCATCATTTACTTTATATTAACCAATTAAACTCGTAACACCTTATATTCATTTCAAACTATACAACTTATACATATCAACACAAACATCATCATTCAACATTACACATACACAAAGTTTCATACAACAAAAGTGGGTTCATTTCCTTTATTTTCATGATAAACTTATTATCAATATCTACTACCCTATTGTTCTATACTCTACTTATTCATCTACCCCTAGTCATCACTATAAAAAAAGAGAACCTATTTCCTAAGTCAAGGTAACACCACCTTCTTACCTTGATGAGAGAGGGAGGTAGAACCTCAAGCCCTAATTTTTTCTCCTTTTCCCTTGACTCCTTAGAACTTATATCCTTCACCCTTAGCTTCCAACCTCAAAACCCTAGTTTCTTATTCCTTGTCCTTGTGACCTTTAAAGCTTGAATCTCCTAGATTTGACTTGCAACCAAAACAAAGCAACTATGACATGAGTGGGGATCTTGCCAAGAGGAGAATGAGATGGAGAAATAGGGTTATCCTTCACTTGACCTTGAGAGAGAGAAGGTATGAGAGAGAGTAGTGTGGTTCCGTGGTTATGGTTCTAGGGAGAGAAAGCTCAAGGTTGATGTTGATGATGATGATGCCGTGTGATGAGGATGAGGATGGGATGATGAAACTTAGTCTTGTGGTGCTTGATGATGGTTCTTGATAGGGGTGTAACGGTCTGGTCCAGTCCGGTCTTTAATGGACTTCAAGGACCGGATCGATTAAAATAATGTGGTCCGGTCCGATCTAGTCCGAAAGTTTTCTATATGCAAAGACCGAACCAGACCGTAACGGTCCGGACCGTTTCGGTCCGGTCCGATTCGGTCTATTTAGACCATGAGATTTCAATAACTAACAATTAAGAACAAACCTTGTTAGGATCAACAGCATCAAGGTAAAGGAGCTGAGCAACTATGATGTTTGCCATATCATCATCAACTGCTCCACCACAACGGATTATTCCCTATATATGAAAACAAATTATTAATAGTTGAAAGGGTAAAAAGAAGCTAAATGCTCAACCTTAAACAACAAGAGCTAAAAATGGCCTACATATTGAAAACAAGATTTGCATCAGCATGAAGAAACTGACATTATTGAAGCGACAACACACAATTTTGAAGCGAAAACACATTTTTGAAACAAGATTTGTGGGTCAATGTCCTTAGAAATTTGCAAGTGAGAACACACAACACGCACAGATCTAGGATGGCGGAGCGAGGGAGAGGAAGAGACCGGCGACGAAGACGGAGGCTTCGACGACAACGACCAGCGAGAGATACGATGGAGACATCGACCAGCGAGAGAGACCAGCGACCAGCGATGGAGACAGCGGCTTCGATGGCAATGATGAACGAAGGGAGAGAGAGGTCGCGGTGGCGAGTGAATGGAGGGGGACAGAGGTCGCGGTGGCGAGTAGGTCGAGAACGGAGGGAAGAGGGAGGGAAGGCGGAGGGGCGGCGACGGCAGAGGGGTGTGTGAGGGAGAGAGGGTTTGAATGTAGATAGATGTAGATAGAAGAGAGTGGTTGTGATGTGAACGTGATTTTAGGGCTGAAGGCTCAAGTTTTTGTGCCTTTGTGTTTTATTTATTTTTTTTTTAATTTTTCAATTACCGGTCCGGTCAGGTCTTTGCGGTCTAAAAATTTGTGAGACCGTGGACCAGACCACAGTAGAACAGTCCAAAAAATCTAAGATCGGACCATTTTTTTTGGTCCGGTCCGGTCCGAGACCGGATCACTTACACCCCTTGTTTTTGATGATGGAGCTTGAGCTTGGTGCTTGCTCTTGAGAAGGAAGAAGAAGATGGAATGAAGAGGAAGAATGAGTGTTTGTGTTATGGGGCAGGAAAGAAATGAGTTTGCATGGTGTATATGGGTTGGGGAGGGGGTGAAAAACTCGTTTTTGTAAGTTTGATGATGTTTTGATGCTAACAAACCGGATTATGCAAACCTCAAGCAACAACATTCAACAATCAAGTCAAGCACCACTACTCAAGAAGACTTAGTTTAGTTTATATTTTATTGAATTAAATGTAATATTTTATTTTATGTCATGAGAGTGGGTGGTAGCTTAGATTATCTCAAGTTAGGATTTTATATTGTTAAGTATATAGTGAAGTAAGATTAACTTGATAGAAAATAGCTCTTATGAAAGTATAAATCAAAACATAATTGAAAAGCAATTTTTAATCACTTTTTACAGTGGTTAATCAATTAGCACATTATGGCTTAATCGATTAACACGTTAATAACTGTTTAGAACTGATTGTTTAACAGTGGTTAATCGATTAGTGGTTTACACGTTAATCGATTAATTGCTGTTATGACAGAAAAATTTATTTTGTTTAAAAGCTTTTCATTATGACTTTGATGAGGTTACTCACACTTTCATATTTTTCATAATATTTTCATACTGTCACAATCTTACACAAGAGCTATTCAAATTTCCAAGTTCTATCAAGAATTACATCTTTCTTTCAATCTTCATCTTCACTATTGTTCTTTTCAATATTCTTAGCAATTGAGATATTAGATTTTTGATCTTATTTGTTGGGTTGAATCATCCTACAACAAAGGTTGTAAACTCAAGTATTCAACAATCAAGACATAAAGATTTCACGAGTTTGGAAGACTTTGAAGGAATCAAAGCAACGAAGAAAGGAATTGCGTGAAGAGAGTGCTCCAACAATTCAAGAGACAAGAACAATTGTGGGTAGTGTTCAAGAGATTGGTACTCTCTTGAAAAGGGTTAAGATAGGATAGCTAGAGTGAGCTTTATCTTGAATCCATGTAAGCTAACAATTGTTTCTATAGTGAAAGCTCTCTATTTCGATAGAGGGGACTAGATGTAGCTCTCGCTGGTTTGAGAGTGAACCAGGATAAAAATCATTGTCTCTATCTTTACTTTCTTTAAGCTTTCAAGAATTAATAATCAAATTAATCAATTAGGTTAGATTTGGGATTTTTACAATTCTTAGAGAATCAATCCTAATTGTATTGGTAAATTTACTTAGATTTGTTCTTTGATTCAATAGATATTTGTTCTTGCATTATTGTCATTAGAGCTCTGCTGAAATTCTGATTAAGATTCGATTTTTGCTAATCTGTACTTGATTAATCGATTAAGTACTGTGTTAATTGATTATTTTTGAATCACCATTCAGGCATTAATCGAGTAACACTCTTGTTAATCAATTAATTCTTTTGTGGTCTTCTGGCATTAATCGATTAGCTTAGTAATTAATCGATTAAGCAGTGTAAATTTTGTTAGAAAACTTGTTTTATCAAAACCATTCTCATTTGCAATCGAAAAATTACTATCAAGGCTTCAAAATACTATTCACCCCCCCCCCCTCTAGTACATTTTGAGCCGCTTGTTGGTTTCCAATAGTTTTGCCCCTCCAAAATCGTGTCATTTCATGGCTAGCACGCAGTTCACGCGCCTAGGCGGGGTCCTGGGGCGCCTGGGCGCCAAACTCTATGAATTTGGGAGTTTCAGACTGTTCTTTGCGCTTGGGCTCAGGGCTGGGGCGCCTGGGCGCACGCCCCATTTTAAGCGAGACAGTTTGCATTCAAAATATCATATCTCCTTCATTAACCGTTGGATCTTTCTTAAATTTGGAGGCAAGCTCCCTAATACACTTATCTTCACATCCAACGTGGAATTTGTGTTTTAAGTTGTAAATATTTTATTTCTAATTTCCTAATATAGGGTGTTTCTAACACCAAAAACACCGTCTCTAACACTCGTTTGTTCCTCTTTCAATCCTCTGTTCGATGCCAATACTTCCTAACTCTTTAATGGCACTCAAAGGGATCCTAATTCATCACCTTAAATCCTCTTTAGCATAATTGTCATTTTTCTAATCTTATTATTATTCTAATTATTCTTGGAATTAAAATTCTGGGTGTTACAAAACCAAACAAGGAAATTTTTATTTACACACATATATGCACACCTATTCAATCATTTGTGTTTGATTTTAAAATAGAAATTTTTTTCATTATTCAAACTAAAATTGTTTGGAACTTTTGGAAATTCTAATTGAAATTGAAATACATTTAGTTTTGAAAATGGTTTGGAGTCATTTTGTAAAATTCAAATAATTCACTTCATAAAATTCCGAAAATGCAACGAATACAACAAACCAACAATTATAATCATATTCACGCAATTAATACACATACCATTACCAATACAATTGATGCAAGTTTTGAGAACCTTTCGATTGAATTCAAACTCCTTTCCACTTGGGCAAAAGTTTCTTTTCTATTCATAAATCTAATAGTTATAATTCAGTGGATTCAAATCCAGTCGATAGATACTCCATTCTTATCTCTCGTTTAGTATCAAAGTTACCGGAATAGAGATTAGTGGTGGAACCAACCATTAGTCTTAAATAAACGTTCTTTTCGCTCTCCTAGATACTAGTCTAACCGATGTGAGCTTCATCATTCGGTTGGATTAGTATCAAGGCAATAACTTATTTTGATTTACACGGTTCCACCTCTAATTCCCGTCCACTTACTTTGATACCAATCTACCTCACATATACACATTTAGGCATAATAAATAAATATAAAAGAGCAAGGAGAACCAAAAGAATTAGCACTAAGGTTTCATACATAGGAAATCGTTTACTATCTCACGAAGGTGCACAAACTCCTAGATTTCGACGACATCCCCTCCCGATAAATGCAAACATCGGGATGGCCAGTCCCGACACTACATTCAATAGGTGGTAATAGCCCTCGCCATCTAGATTGAATTCCTGCACTTCGTTCGGATGCCTCGACATTCCTAGGATTTTCTTTGCATAAAACTCAACTCAATTTGATCTCCGGCTAGTCCAATACTATGGGTTTTGCTTTCTTTTAAAATTTCACAAACTCATTTGTTTTGCTCGTTATGCCACTGAGTAATTTGTTTGCAAATGTTAAGCATCATCTCTTTATACTTTCGCCCCGAACCCTAGTAATCTCTCCTAAGGCTCGAGTGCAACAACTCTTTTTCATTTTTCAGGCACATACCCGATTTATTGCGACACTTTGCATTTTCAAACAAATTCCCTGTTCTTACTTTATTTTCTCTTTATTTTTTTTGTTCGTTCCAAGTATATTGCTTGTATGAGACAACTATCCTAATGGTCAGTCAGAGGTGTATCAGATAGGCACACGATTTATGTTTACGGGTGTCTGCACCTAGCCCTTGGCCGGTGGTATAACGCTCGCCTGGCCGGTCCGATACGTTATACTATACCTTGGTGTTTGCATGCGTCCATGCTCCACCATTCTCCGTTCCTTTCTATCTGATATCCTATTTCTTTTCCATGTTTTGCACATAGTCATTCCAGCACTAGAGTCATGGAAAAGAACCCACAATTTAAAGTCGTTTTGGTTTGATAACAAAATAGTTATTTTTGTGCCTAACATAAAGTTAGCACCCAAGTAACATTTGAGGGGTTTTAATTATGCCCTAAAAAAAATCTTTCCCTTTCCATTGACTCTAATGATGACCTAACATATGCATCGTGGTATAGGACGTGTAACATCCCACTATTTTTAGTAGAGTTAATAATCACATAGGTCCCCAAAAGATACCCGTGGAATCAGTTAGGTCCTTCAAAGATTTGTGGAATCTCTTAAATCCCCCAAAGATCACTTTGGCGTCACGTTAGTCCCCCCATCCAATTTCGTTAGGAGGAAACTGACAGAATCCTACGTGGCACGTTAAATGCTTGGTTGGCCCCAATGCCATGTTGGAATGTTAAGAAGGTGCCACATCTGGGCTAACAAAGCATTTAACGTGCCACGTAGGATTCCGTTAGATCTCTCATGGGTGGACTAACGTGATGTCAAACTGATCTTTGAGGGGCTTAAGAGATTCCACAAATCTTTCAGGGACCTAACTGATTCCACATGTATCTTTCGTGGATCTATGTGACTATTAACTCTTTTTAATACTCTTAGTAAAATAATTAAATGATTTAATATGATGTTTTCAAGATTGGAGCGTCGTAACAAAATTTTGATTTCATCATTATATTTGAAATATATTTCCTAATCGAAATAAATATAAATTTGTTATCATACACTTTATAAAAATAAAAAAGTGTTTTTATTAAGTTTAATTAATATTTTGACAGGGAGCTCAATTGGCAAACCTTAGAGGCATTTTCATAAATAGTTTCTTTAGAAAGATATGTTTAATTTAATATATTAAACATTCCTGTAAGTTTTCATGGCATTCTGAGACTGTTTTATTTTTAGCTCCCGGATTGATTTTTATATATTACCAGTATAAGTTATATTAAATGACTTATTATTTTAAGATTTTGGATACTTTATTTTATCAAGTTTAAGATCAAAACTGAGAAGTTGTATTTACATTCGAATTTTTATACTTTTTCTTACGCAATAGCTATCTATAGGGACAAGTAACTTTATTAATTTTTAATCAGTTTTGAATAATTAAAACTACAATATTGTTCTACTTAAATGTATTTTATTTTTAGAATCGTCAAACTTTTAATTACAATCCAAAATACCTACACACATTAACCCACAAATGAAAACAAAACATAAAATAAAATATAATAATATTTCCTAATCTACCCGCAGCCCAACCCCAGCCCATTTAAGAATACATAAACAAAAGAAAGAAAAAGAATATTGTGAGAGAGAGAGAACTTTAGATAGAAAAGAAAAAGAAATGAGAAACAGGAGGGGCGACTGAGAAAGAAGAATTTTAAGGTTTTTCCTACTTTTCGGTCCAATAATTCAATATGCAACCCTTTAATCTCAAATTCTCCTTAGGTAAATGATCCCTTCAACTCCCTCTATCCATCTACCTAATTTATTTGACGATCCATCAATATTTTTATTATCCCTATATTTTCAAATAAAGAGATGTTTTGGGGAAAAGTAATATATTTTTATTATATAATGATATAATTTATTATTTTGACAAAAAATGAGTTTATTTGATATATTTATGGATATATACATATATATTAATATTATAATCAGTTTTAACATGTGTTTCTATTTTGATCCAACACGTTATTATTAAATTTGACCCTGGAGCGAATCGCGGATGTAAAAGTGGCTCTATCACTATGACGAGGATTTCCAAGGTAAGAGGGGGTTATTTGTCTTAAATTAGGGAAGAGATTTAATGATAATAATAGGGATATATGTATGTGTATATAAATGTTTTATTATGAGCTAGAAAATATTATAAATTTAATTAATCCGTTTATGTTTCTTATTAAGTTGGGCTTTAGTTTATTGATCCCCCTATTTAATCACCTGACCCTTTTTTTTGCCAAAACCCAAAATTACCTTTTTTTTTATGGGTTTATAACACACTCGCTGAGGGGCCAGCGAGCATTCGAAAAACCAAAAAAAAAATACTACTCACTGGAGGGTCAGCGAGTGTGTAAATTTACATAGTTCGCTGACCCCAGCGAGCAGTATTTTTTTTTTGAATGCTCGCTGGCCCCCAGCGTGAGTGCAATTTTTGTGATGTTCGCTGGCCCCCCAACGAGCAGTATTTTTTTTTGTTCCCTGAAAGCGGACTGGTTGTTTGGAATTGGTGCAATTTTTTCCAATGAAAGAGACACTCGGGTTGGGGACGGTTTTTCCATATGAAGGTGCATCAGCTTTTGCTAGCTGCTACTACTAGAAAAAACATTTTTAAACTCGGTTGTTCTGGACTTTTAAACTCGGTTGCAGCGGTGATGTGGAAAGCGCTGATGTTGAAAATTAGACTTTTAAACTCGGTTGTACAACCGAGTTAAAAAGTATTTTTTATCTCGATTGTTTTGAAGACCGAGTTAAAAAAATTAAATTTTTAAACTCGAGTGTCATATTGACCGAGTTAAAAAACACTTAAAAAACACTTTTTAACTCGGTTCTTTTTAAGTCTTGTAAGACAACTAAAACAAATAAGTAATAAGTAATCAAAACAAATTACTATGGGGACTGCAATGTCTTCCTTCCCGGTACTCCTCAAAAATGTGTAAGACAGTAAGCCAATGCTTTGTGTAGAGCTAATAACAATGTCCAAAGCACCCAGTTAGATATAGAAGCATGTCATGAAAAATAATGATAAATATAACAGAATGTAGACCCAGATGTGACTTTATTAAAAACAATTTTAGAATTACAGATTGTGCCAGTGATAAGACAGACAACCTAGAACAAAAATGGACAATTGTTTGTCCCAACAAAACAGAACATTCATAATCCAATAATCTAAGAAACACGGATATATGCATTCCCTTCATTTATGGATGTCAGATACGCATCAACTACCTATAGGTTTGGAGACTTCACCAATAAATATATACCAGTAGTATCCAAGTCATTATGGGGAAAATTTTTTTGCAAATCTTAATACAACTGGGATACTTTTAGTCAGGCTTGTGAGGTTCCGAAATGGCTTGGAACTTTCATCTCAAAACAGACTCTTCAGTTTTCTCTTTGGATCGATGTTTCAATTTCCACTAACTGGTAGACACAAGATGCACAATCATTCTCGAGTGCTAGGTCTACATTAATCAAATCACAAAACAAATAATAATTTCATAACTTAATCCCTAAAGTACAATTTCAAAACAAAAATCCCTAAAATATAAATTCAGAACCCTAATCCCTAAAATTCAAAACACAAAAAGAGAAAGAGAAGACATATCGTTTGAAAGAGAGGCTAGTTCGCCGTGTTAAAAAGGTACGTCATCGTTGTCGTGATAAGAAGGTGGTTCACCGTGGTACCAGTGACGGCGGAACGACTTGGAGAGAAAAGAAGGCACAGCAAAGAACGACAATGGCATAGCGTGGCGACGAAGAACAACGACGACACAGAGACGACGGCTCACCGATTACACACCAACGGAAGAGAAAGAAGAGCGACGATGGAGAGAGAAGAGAGAGTGCTCAGCGATTTGGAGTAGGGAAGAACGCCATGGCGATGGATGCGAAGGTGAAGGACGGTGGCGGCGGGAATCAAGGATGGTGTAGCGGTTGAAGGGAGTTGAAGAGTAGTGTGAGAGAGTTGAAGGCACGAGAGAGAAAGAGAGAATGACTTAAAGAAGGTAGAAGAAGACTGAACACTGAACGTGGAGGGCTGGAGGCACAGTATAATAGGAAACTCTTTTGAACTCGGCTGTTCTAATCACCGAGTTAAAAAGGTAGGGCAATAATTTTTAAACTCAGCTGTTCTAATCAACGAGTTAAAATATACTTTTTAACTCGATCGTTAGAACAACCGAGTTAAAAAGTACTGTCATTTTAATTTCAAAATTGCCACCACATTCATTTTTAAACTCGGTTGCTCTATTGACCGAGTTAAAAAGTATTTTTTAACTCGGTCGTTAGAACAACCGAGTTAAAAAGTACTGCCATTTTAATTTCAAAATTTCCACCGCTTTAATTTTTAAACTCGGCTGTTATAATGACTGAGTTAAAAAATACCTTTTAACTTGGTTGTTAGAACAGCCGAGTTAAAAAGTACTGCCATTTTAATTTCAAAATTGTCACCGCATTAATTTTTAAACTCGGCTATTCTAACTAACGAGTTAAAAAATAATGTGGTGGCAATTTTGTAAATAAAATTTGATTTTTAAACTCGGCTATTCTAACGAACGAGTTAAAAAATTAGTTAGAATAGCCGAGTTTAAAAATCAAATTTTATTTAAAAAATTGCCACCGCATTATTTTTTAACTCGGATTTATAACAACCGAGTTTAAATCCCCGATTTCTAAACCTCTTTTTCAAGTAGTGTGCTTTAGTGGGGGAACCCCATTACACTACAATGCAAAATGTATCAAACCAACAAAACAAGGAAGAAACCAACATAAATGGATATGCTTATTTGTCTGGAAAATAGTGGAACAATTTACTACAATGTGTTTCAACTTTCAACTTTCAACTTTCAACTTTCAACTAATAAGAGAGAGAGAGCAGACGAAAACGTATCACAGAAACAGGAACAACTTTGGGCAAGGGATTGGTCATTTACCAAACGCAAACAGAAACGCATAACACACGTATTTGACTACTCGTTGGCCCCCCCAGCGTGAGTGCAAATTTTTTGATGCTCGATGGCCCCCCAACGAGTAGTATTTTTTTTTTGAATGTTCGCTGGCCCCCCAGCGATCCAGCCATAAACCCAGGAAAAAAAAGGGCAATTTTGGGTTTTGGCAAAAAAAGGGGGTCAAGTGATTAAGTGGGGGGTTAATAAGCTAAAACCCTGATTATGTGAAACTTGTATGACCAATGTGTTGTTATATGTTGGCTTGCCTATACATGATGGAATAAGGATAAATATATGTTAATTTTATTGTTTATAAATTGTTAAATTGTTAATGAGTGTTTAGACACAAACTTAGGATAAAGGACTTTCTAATTGAAATTGAACTAAATCAATTATAATTTTCTAAAGAATAAATGAATAAGTGGTTCAAATTCAATTAGAAAGGGCATTATGAGTTATGACATGCATCATACATGTTGTAAAGGTGGACGTTAGGGTATAGGAAAAACATACGTTTCTATTCGTGAGGGCAAGAGTGAATAGATTGTGTTATTGAAACAATCGCCGATAATTATTATGGAAAGCTTTGATCTCCCAAAGGGCCGGGTTTATTACCCGTGTCGGGGATTGGCTTTACCGGAACCATAATACTTCTGTCAGTCACTTTGGCTCTTCGTGGCCGGTCGAGGGTTATCCCTACTATAGCCAACATGGACGAATCAAACCAAGTTGTATTAGGAACCCCAAAAATGGGGTGAAGTACTGTGCAAGTAAGTTAGAGGTTGGGGGATGCTTACTCCCGGTCGGTTTTTCCCAGGAGCGGAGGGGATGTAAGGAAAATGAAAAGTGTGTGATGAAAAGCAAACGAAAAGTGAAAAGTGAAAGAAAAAGGGAAAAGTCATGCATATGCATATTTCAATGATTGAATCCAATAAAAGAAAGATTGCAAAGAAAAGAAAAGAATGTTATTGGATTCAATGAATGAACAAAAGTGAGCGACGTGCATGCATCTTGTGAAACGACTGTATTATGCCCAATTGCATCATTTTATATTGCACCATGATGTATGATAAAATGTGTATGATTATGTGAATGTTGAATGCACTTATGTATATTTTATTATTGTTATTAAATGTTTTTCTTAATTTATGTTTCAAATGACTCACCTCTTAAGTTGTCATTTTTAGGTACAAGGGAGGAGGAATTTCATATTCTCACTTTCATTAAAAGAGAGTATGAAAAGTGTACTTTCATTAAAAGAGAGTATGAAAATGATCGTGACCTTATAGTCACATCACTATTGCAATCATTTCTAATATTTCGTTGTGTAATATATTTAGTTATATAAATTGCTATTAAATTGCTATGTAAAGATTCCTTTGTTTTGAAAAAGGGCTTTCTAATGATTTCGAATATAATAGTGGTTGTGAAGGATATTCATATATCCTCTCTTTGATGAACTTAAATTATGTCACAACCACTTACAATGTAAATAATAATCCTATTTATTTGTATAAACTGATCTGACTGTGACGGGTGAAAAATTTATTTTTGGGAAAAGTCCATAATTTAAACGAAACTCTCCCAAATTTTCTATAAAAGTTTTAAATTTCTCTTGAAAACATTACTTTTAAGTAATATATTTTAAATTAAAAAGTTAGGATGTTACATTATGGTATCAAAGAAATGGTTGCAATCCTCGGCTGTGGACTATGGATTTCCATATCTCCAATGAGTTACTCCACATAAGAGTAACTGATCAATAGTTAATTAAGTGTTAGAATTCCAGTAGAAATATGAGTATAATTATTTGATAAGCCAGTAAGCCCTTAGTAATACTAGAATAGTGCTTGTATCTTTTAGCTAATCTTAATGATGTCTCCAGTCTAAAGTGGGCTAAGTTCAATTTCAGAATGTAACTTTGTCATGTTTAGAAGCGGACGGAAAATCAAGACTAAGGAAAGTGAAAACCCCCCAACAGATCAGAGCATGAAATTGCTACCCCAACGGGAAGGACTAATCCTTAGTTTTGAATTAAGTATGCCAATTCCAAATGTAACAAAGAAAATGAAACTTTTGTTTAAAATGAAATTATTAAAACCCTCTTTAGAACAGATGATGAGTTGTTTATTATATAATTGGAACTCAAGCAATACATAAAACGATCATATCTCCAATGTAATGTAGAATCGAGATTGGCCACCTCGAAATTTACATTTATTGATAGATAGTATTATCGAGTCCTTGAGTTCAACAAAATATTTTTGAAAATGTGCAATGCCTAAAGATAGGAAGAGTAGTATGTGTCAGCTAAACCTTATAGGCTTCGAGTATTCTTTATTAGAGTGCGCAGCGGAAGTGCTTAAGCATCATCTCAAAACTTTTTATATGGATAAACTTATCACCTTCATTATTGTTCATTGGTTTTATGATAAGGCTGCTATTAGTAATAATCTGTATAGTAATATTTTGAACTATATTATTCTTAAAATGTAACTTGAATATAAATTTTATCAAACCGATTGTTATGTCGCATAATTATTTTTAAGAATGCCTTAGTGAATGTGTGGAATTTCTAATTAACTAAACTGTGGCATAGTGTTTTTAAATTGACCACATGTTAGTTTAATAAAAACCACACACATGAGACATTTCGGAAAGGAATTTGAACTTCAAATTCAAATTGAAAAGGGAGTGCAATTATCAGATTTTTGAAATATGATTCAGACTAATTCTGAATCGAGAAGCATAACCTTTTGTGATTTGGACTTGATAGTCTTAAATGACAATTATGTTTATCCATTTTTTAAATGGAGATAAACCGTTTCTATTAAACAAGCTATGTTTTCATAACTAAATTTTTGAACTGTTATGAGTTGTTTTATGAAATTATATAAGTATTGTGGATGAACAAAAGTATGATAGGTATCACATACTTCATTTTGATAAAGTTTTGGATAAAAGTAATTCATAAACCAAAGAATATTTTCCATCTTATGTGGAATATGATTTTAAACGAATACTATACTACTCTTTAACAAATACTTTTCTTATGAAATATAATTCGTTGAATGTTAAAGTAACACCTTTAACACTTTTCATAGAAGTTTTGATATGCAAAACTTAGATAACATAAGAAAGAGGGAAAGGAATGTGAGTTGGGATTTATTGAAGAGAAATAGTGTCTCGAGTGAAACCAAGCTAATGAACCAAATAGGAGACCTTGAACCTCATAGGAAATAGTTAATCATAAGTATAGAAAGAAACATTTTGTCAAGAAGCCTTTCTCTTTCAAGTTGAGAGTTAGAACTTAGTTAGAATTGATTAGCAAGTATCAATTAAGGTCTAAATTAGTATGAATGTATAGCCGAGTCGAGTCCTTAGATATATAGGAAATTGAATTCTATATATATATATATATATATATATATGTATATGTATAAACATATATATGAAAGTTGGTTTGTATATGAAATCCTTTGTGATTCCGATTTTAATTATAATTATCTGTTAAATCGATTTTTCTAAAACCAATTGCTTTATACCCATTTTAAAGTAACTCTTCTTTTCAATTATTTTTATGCTTTAAATACTCTTTGAGATCAATCTTTCTTTAAGAAAATTTTAAAACGAGATGAAGTTGTAACTTTTAGAAATGCAATCTTTTAATCTTCAGGGATCCGAAATATGGGAACATCTAATCTTCTTTCTGATATAATTAAATAACCTTTGTTAAGTTTGAGATTATATTTCTTTATTATTGACTGATAAATGTTTTCCTGATAATACAAAATTAAATATACTAATACTTCGAAATCTCATATGACTCTTATTTTTCTAAATCATCAGTTATCTTTATAAAGAACTTCCATTCTACTATAATTTTAAAATACATTTGTTGAAAACTTATTAAAGACATCATATCTTATCCCTAGTTGTAAATACAATAAAAATGTATAGTATTTGAATGAAAGCTAAAGTGTGTAAGTGTTTTATTTTCATACAAAAAGATTTATTTTTGAACTTTATACTAATGATTCATGTAAAGATTTTTGATTCCGTGAAAAATTTAGTTTTCATCCCATAAGGTAATGATGATTAACAACATTTCAAATTTTGTTTGAGACACATACTTATAACTATTTTCGGTGGACTTTATGGAAGTATAAAGTAATTCAAGTATGAAAATATTTTCTGACTGTCTTGTATGTGTTCGCGTGATTAAGAACTATAAATATACCTATCCAGATTAAGAGATACATAAAACCTAACAATATAAGTATTATACCTCCTTCTTCTATAAATAGACTTATAAATAAGTATGAAAAACTTTCGAGTGTAATCTATTGACTCGATTCAAATATAGCTTAGTATAGGTGTGGATTTACTTTTCTTACTTGTGTTTAAATTGTGATTTTGTCCTTCCTTGAGAAAATATATTACCTTTGCTTAATATAATTGAAATTTAATTGTGATACTTATTGATACCTACTATCATAATACTAATACTAAGTTGCAAGAATACCTATATAAATAATATGTTTGAGTGATTGTGAATTGTTTGTAATGTGATATTTTGTATTTTTAAAATCTTATACTATGGTTTGTAGATTGAATTGTAGTATGTTATGTTTTAAAGTTTGAATTTCAATCAATAGATGGAGGTCTAATCTAGTAAAGGACCTTATTAGCAAAAGAGTATTAGTAGTACCAATGAAACCTTAACATGAGGTGCAGTCTAAGTGGCGGAGTTAACCCTTAGGAGCCTTAAACTTCTCTAAGTTATGTAATTCTTCTTCTCCCCATCTCTTTAGAAATGAAGCGAATTTCGGCAACGAAATTCACGTAAGTGGGCGAGATTGTAACATCCCGCTATTTTTAATACTTTTAGTAAAATAAATAAATGATTTAATATGATGTTTTCAAGATTGGAGTTTCGTAACAAAATTTTGATTTCATCATTATATTTGAAATATATTTTCTAATTGAAATAAGTATAAATTTGTTATCATACGCTTTATAAAAATAAAAGAGTGCTTTTATTTAGTTTAATTAATATTTTGACAGGGAGCTCAACTGGCAAGCCATAGAGGTTTTTCATAAATAGTTTCTTTAGAAAGATAAGTTTAATTTAATATTTTAAACATTCCTATAAATTTTTAAGGCATTCTAATACTGTTTTATTTTTAACTCCCAATTTGATTTTTATATATTATCGGTATAAGTTATATTTAATGAGTTATTATTTTAAGATTCTGAATACTATATTTTATCAAGTTTGACATCAGGATTGAGAAAATGTATTTACGTTTGAAATTTTGTACTTTTTCTTACGTAATAGCTATCTGTAGGGATCGGTAACTTTATTAATTTTCAATCAGTTTTGAGTAATTAAAAGTACAATTTTGTTCTACTTAAATGTTATTTATTTTTAGGATCGTCAAACTTTTCGTTATAATCCAAAATACTTACACACATTAACCCACATATGAAAACAAAACAGAAAATAAAATATAATAATATTTTCTAATCTACCCGCCGCCCAACCCCAGCCCATTTAAGAATACATAAACAAAAGAAAGAAATAGAATATTGTGAGAGAGAGAGAGAGCTTAGATAGAAAAGGAAAAGAAACGAGAAACAGGAGGGGTGACTGAAAAAGAAGAATTTTAAGGTTTTTCCAATTTCTGGATCCAATAATTCAATATACAACCGTTCAATCTCAAATCCTTCTTAGACAATGTTTTAAAAACCGGATCGGTTATTGAACCGGTGTAGATACTGGTTTAAGGTTTGATGATCTGACCGTGGTTAAACCGTGGTCAAACCGGTAACAATTAAATACATGATTTTGTTAAAAAAAAGATATATTTAAAATAGTAAACAAAAAAGATAAGCCTTAAGAGCATATGATAAGAAATTAAAAATTGATAAACTAAATCTATTCTCCCTTATAAATTTGTATTTATTTTTCAATATATGCTTATTTTATTTAGTTTCTTATCCTCAATTTTAAGACAATAAAATCCTTGTTTTATTTGGTTTTGCAAGTTCTCTATTAAATAGTAGTTGGAGTATTTTATTATTATGGGCCATGATGGCCAGTGATTATATGCATCAAAAGTAAAAAAACAAAGCCCAAATAGTCAAGTAGAAGGATGTGACCGTAAAACCTAAAAAAGAAAAAAAAAATGAAAAAGGGAGGGGCTGCCGTGACTGTTCTTTCTTCTCTGCCTCTGTGTTTTGTCTCATCCCCATATTTCCTCAGTGTCAAAGTTTGAAAACAAAGCATGTTCTTGGCAATAATGAAAAATAACATCATCTGAATGTCCCCTTTTCAAGATTCCTAGTTTTCATTCTCAGATCTACTTCATCTTCATCTTCTTCTTAGATCCATTTCCAAATTTTCCATGGTTGGTTCTATTGTTTTGAAATGCTGGGTTGGTTAGAACCGTTGGATCCCGGTTCTTACCGGTTTTTATGGTTTTTAAGCGGTTTATCCGGTTCATAACCAGTTCTATTTTCAAATGGTTTTGAGTACCAAATGGACCGGCACCATGACTGGTTCACCGGTTTTCCGTTTGAACCGTCCGGTCCGGTTCGGTTTTCAAAACATTGTTCTTAGGTAAATGCTCCCCTCAACTCCCTTTATCCATCTACCTAATTTATTTGACGATCCATCAATATTTTTTTTATCCTTATATTTTCAAATAAAGAGATGTTTTGGGGAAAATGATATATTTTTATTGTATAATGATATATATTTATTATTTTGACAAAAATGAGTTTATTTGATATATATATATATATATATATATATATATATATATTTTAATGTTATAATCAGTTTTAACATGCGTCCCTATTTAGGTCCAACACGTTATTACTGACCTTGACCCTGGAGCAAGTCGCGGATGTAAAAGTGGCTTTGTCACTATAACTAGGATTTCCTAGGTAAGAGGGGGTTATTTGTCCTAAATTAAGGAAGAGATTTAATGATAATAATAGGGATATATGTATGTGTATATAAATGTTTTATTATGAGCTAGAACCAATTAGAAATTTAATTAATCCGTTTATGTTTCTTATTAGGTTGGGCTTTTGTTTATTGACCCTCCCTATTTAATTACCTGACCCCTTTTTTTGCCAAAACACAAATGCCCCTTTTTTTTTATGGGTTTATAACACACTCGCTGGGGGCCAGCGAGCATTCGAAAAAAAAAAAAAAAATACTGCTCGCTGAAGGGTCAGCGAGTGTGTAAATTTACATAGTTCGCTGACCCCAGCGAGCAGTATTTTTTTTTGAATGCTTGCTGCCCATTTTTTGTGATGCGGCCAGCGAGCACTATTTTTTTTGTTCCCTGAAACTGGACTGGTTGTTTGGAATTGGTCAATTTTTTCTAATGAAGGAGACACTCCGGTTGGGGATGGTTTTTCCATATGAAGGTGCAACAGCTTTTTCCAGCTGCTTTAGTGGGGGAACCCCATTACATTGCAATGCAAAATGTATCAAACCAACAAAACATGGAAAAAGCCAACATAAATGGATATGCTTATTTGTCTGGAAAATAGTGGATCAATTTACTACAGTATGTGTTTCAACTTTCAACTAATAAGAGAGAGAGCAGACATAAACGCATCACAGAAACAGGAACGACTTTGGGCAAGGGATTGGTCATTTACCAAACGCAAACAGAAACACATAACACACATATTTGACTGCTCGCTGGCCCCCAGCATGAGTGCAAATTTTTTTATACTTGATGACCCCCCAGCAAGCAGTATTTTTTTTAATGTTCGCTGCCCTCCAGCATGACTGTAAAATACATGTACTCGCTGGCCCCCCAGCGATCCAGCCAAAAACCCAGAAAAAAAAGGGAATTTTGGGTTTTGGCAAAAAAAAGGGGTCAAGTGATTAAGTGGGAGGTTAATAAACTAAAACCCCGATTATGTGATACTTGTATGACTAATGTGTTGTTATATGTTGGCTTGCCTATACATGATGGAATAAGGATAAATATATGTTAATTTTATTGTTTATAAATTGTTAATGAATGTTTAGACAAAAACTTAGGGTAAAGGACTTTCTAATTGAAATTGAACCAAATAAATTATAATTTTCCAAAGAATAAATGAATAAGTGGTTCAAATTCAATTAGAAAGGGCATTATGACATGCATCATACATGGTGTAAAGGTGGACGTTAGGATATGGGAAAAACATACGTTTATATTCGTGAGGGCAAGAGTGACTAGATTGTGTCATGAAACAATCGGCGAGAATTATTATGGAAAGCTTTGATCTTCCAAAGGGTTGGGTTTATTACCCATGTCGGGGATTGGCTTTACCGGAACCATAATACTTCTGTCAGTCACTTTGGCTCTTCGTGGCCGGTTGAGGGTGATCCCTACTATAGCCAACTTGGACGAACTAAACCAAGTTGTATAAGGAACCCCAAAAATTGGGTGAAGTAATGTGCAATTAAGTTAGGAGTTGGGGGATGCTTACTCCCGGTCGGTTTTTCCCAGGAGTGGAGGGGATGTAAGGAAAATGAAAAGTGTGTGATGAAAAGCAAACGAAAAGTGAAAAATGAAAGAAAAAGGGAAAAATCATGCATATGCATATTTCAATGATTGAATCCAATAAAATAAAGATTACAAAGAAAAGAAAAGAATGTTATTAGATTCAATGAATGAACAAGAGTGAGCGACGTGCATGCATCTTGTGAAATGATTGTATTATGCACAATTGCATCATTTTATATTGCACCATGATGTATGATAAAAATGTGTATGATTATGTGAATTTTGAATGCACTTATGTATATTTTATTATTGTTATTAAATGTCTTTCTTAATTTATGTTTCAAATGACCCACCTCTTAAGTTGTCATTTTTAGGTACAAGGGAGGAGGAATTTCATATTCTCTATGCCGAAAAAAGTGTACTTTCATTAAAAGAGAGTATGCCATTGATTGTGACTTTATAGTTGCATCACTATTGCAATCATTTCTAAGATTCCGTTGTGTAATATATTTAGTTATTTAAAGTGCTATTAAATTGCTATGTAAAGATTCCTTTGTTTTGAAAAAGGACTTTCTAATGATTTTGAATGTAATAGTGGTTGTGAAGGATATTCATATATCCTCTCTTTGATGAACTTAAATTATGTCACAACCACTTACAATGTAAATAATGATCCCTATTTATTTGTATAAACTGGTCTGACTGTGACAGTTGAAAAATGTATTTTTGGGAAAAGTCCATAATTTAAACGAAACTCAGCCAAATTTTCTATAAAAGTTTTAAATTTCTCTTGAAAACATTACTTTTAAGTAATATATTTTAAGTTAAAAAGTTTGGATGTTACGGACGTGTGATATTCCCAAGGAAACTTGAATCACTTTTTATTCCTTCAAAACTTTTGGTTGTCTTTCGAGCAAACACGTTTCGTGTTCAATTTCCTTTGAGAATATCCGGCACTCACAAGTGTTTCATCCGATGCTAAGGATCTTGGAAAGGAAACCGGTGAATGGGAACATACATAGCCTTGGAAAAACAAATGTTCGTTCCGTGCAAACCTTAACCGTCTATTGCAATTGGCAAACCGTTTGAGGTAGCATAAGAATACCTTTCGAAAAATCAATTTTTTTTATTATTTCGGCTTCAAATTTCCTTTCCGATAACTTTTGTAAAACCCCAAAATTTTAATCCCTGATTAATGAAATTTTAATTATAAAGTTTATTTATAATTAATTATTTTTATTCTAATCTTTGATTAAAATTTGTGTTTATGTTATTAGTAAATGTTTGAAATGAGTGAATATGATTTGGTGATTATTTTCTAGATGAAAATAAATATTTACATATTAGTCCCTGCTTTGGGACCTAGAAGTAATTTTAGGAAAGATTTTGGAGGGAAAGAAAATAAAATAAATATTTTTCAAAAATTGACCAAAACACTCGAGTATTTCTGGGAAGACTCGAGTATTCTGGTCAGAGTTGAACCAGTTAGTGCGTTTTGGTGAGTCACCACCAACGATTCTCGCCGCTTGACAAGAAATCACCCTCCACTGCACGTCCCAGCCTCCGTGTCGAGCTGTATGAGCTTGATGGATGGCTATTTAAGCCTTGGTTGATGAATCAACCCTTCCATTTGCCAAATTTGTGAAGAGTTAATGCATTAGGGTTCCTAAATCGTTCCAATCGATTCTCCTTCTCTGTTTTGATTCGAGTCACAAATCATACACCAATACAAAGCCCACATCTCGAGCTTTGTATAGACACAAAAATTGTGATATGAGAGTTCATATATTAGAAGAATCGAGGCTTGGAAGTTGGAGTTCGTTTGCTGTCAACAGTCTCTGGAGCTTACTTTGGTCATTGATTTTGGTAAGCTCACGCACCCTCTGAGTCTCAAACTTGTTTCTCTAGTTAGTATGTGTTGTAGAGAATCTAGAGAAACTAATTTCCCCAATTCTTATTGTTATTTCATGTGTCAACCAATTCGGTTTTGGTGCTCTACTCAAACTGCTCTGCATGTTGGTGCTTGAAGTGGTTTTCTGTGTTGGGGAGCTTTTCTTTCCAAATTTTCTGTTGGTACACGTCTAAGATGTAAGGGGAAAGCTTTCTATTCACTAGATAGAGTTTAAATTACATGAATTTGATTAGAGAGCCACCAAAAGGCTCTAAGGGCTTAGTTTGAATAGGGAAATTGGTTTGGAGACCAACCTGTGATCTAAAATGGTTTTGAACAAGTTTTACTTGTTGCATGCAAGCTATTTGGAACTTAAAAACATGAGTATTTTGAGTATTATGCAAATTGGTATGTTAAGTTGTGGATTTTCTAAGTTTTATGCATAATCTTATGAATCTCTGTGAATTCTGTAATTTGATGTGTTCTAAGTGCTTGAACATGTTTAATATATATGATATATGAACTCTGTTGATCTTTGGATTTGATTAGATATGGTTAGAATTGAAAGTGGTATGTTAAAACCAGATTTTCAGTATGTATTGTCTGTTAAGACTCGAGTATATGGCTCGATACTCGAGTATTTTGTGATGCACCAGTGCATCTCTTTGCACCAACACTCGAGTATCAGGTCCAGGACTCGAGTATTGACTGATGCAGCAAGAGTATTTATTGATGAACCACTCGAGTAATGCATGAATCACTCGAGTCTTCTCAGTTGAGGAACGACTCGAGTATTTCGTGAACTACTCGAGTATTTTTAGAAAATCTGAAACTTGACTTTCCTGAAAAAGCATGACTGACTCGAGTAACCTGTGAACTACTCGAGTAAACTGGAAAGACTGAAGAACTACTCGAGTATTATGAAGAATACTCAAGTATTTTTGTCCAGAAACTTAAAAATGCCATTTTTAATTCTGAATCATTCTGTTAATATTTAAGTGATAATAATCCAAGTGATCTAAGACTTAAAAGTAATTGATTGATGATGGTATGAAATGATTGGATTAATAATGTGAGATATTATTAATTGAGATATACCAATCAATTCTTTTAAGTTAAGGAATTGCATTCATCCTGGAGTTTGGGTGTTAGATCATTTTTCATGTTATGATAACATGAGGAGGGCCTCTGGGAGTGCCAATTGACGGCTTGCTTGATGATACATTATGGTGGACGATGTGGCCAGCGAGAGTAATATGCTGATGATATGGTTATTCCGTTAAGACGACGGGACGTTGCTCGAGGAGCACGTTATGTACCATTTCCAAGCTTGTCGTGTACATTCTAGGGTGAATGTACGAATGTTGTACACCTAGGAGTACAACACACTGTTGAGTGCTGATATGAAGTAAAGGATGGACGTTAGAGAGTGACATAGATTAATGGAGTTAGGGTTGAGAGTTAGACTCATACATCATGCCACTCATCTAATCTAAAGTTGATAAATGGAAATAAGTATGAGCATTTTATTTGCATCAAATATTTGCTAAGTGATAAATGTGGTTGTTGATTATTGCTGCATACATTTATATTTACATTGTGCATTTATTTATGCTCTATTTATTATGTGTATAGAATTGCTTATCCCTGTGCCCTTGTAGGTGATGTCACGTTACATCGCTTGCATCGAGATCCGGCCACTTCCTAGTGGCATATGGATCTACGAGGATCACCGAGCGGTATTTGAGGGTGAGGTAGAGATTACCTTCTATCACCCTAACCCGCTGATTCGGTTTCGTCCTCGTAGGTTTAGGATCCCCATCATATACACTATGCATGTACCACCCTTTTACACTTATCATGGACCACCTCCCACACGATCAGCTCGCTCGTATCCCAGTTTTCGATTCCGACCTACCCGCTCACACCCTTTTACTTCTAGAGTCGTCTGAGAGGAGACTCCCCCATATGTTCCGAGGAGTCCTATTAGGGTCTCGCCTTCACCAGACCCTGTACCCAGTGGTAGGTTACCCACTCCATCGGATGAGACTGAGGAGGACCCCGTCGAGGACGAGAGCGGAGGCGAGCCTGTCGTGCACTCTACCGGGAGTCAGTGGAGGGACGATGATCCCTAGGTATATGCATAGGGTAGATGATGTGGATCTGGGATCTAATGTGACTGCTGCTGTGGATGAGATACTGTTGCTGATGATGGATGATGACTACTACTACTACTTCTACTGGAGGACTACTACTACTACTACTGCTACCAGTGCTATGTGACTAGCTTTAGAGTTTCATATTTTGACATGTATATATATTGTAGATATTCCTTTCGAAAACTCTAGAGTTATGGTCTACTTTTGATGTATATATATATACATAGCCTTTGGACTTGTACTGGGATTTGGAGATTTTCACTACTGGACTATGTATTTCCTATCTTTGCTATGTATGAAATCTATGTTATATTACAGCTTACTACATAGTTCTATTATTTCCGCGTACTCTGATATTGATTTAAAAGGAATTCGGCTATGATATTTTAAAATGGTATCAGTTCTTTGGAATGAAATAATGGGTGGCATCCCTCAGGTTTCATTATATGAAATGTAATATATTCTACTTTAAAGAAGGATGCTATCTAAGTTTTGTGGAACAAATTCTTGAGTAAAGCAAATGCCGAATCCAGTTTTAAAGTAATATGTAATTTATTCTCCAAATATCCTATCTTTTGGTTTGTGCACCCGCCTCTTTAGAAAATAAAAAGGAAAATTTTAGTCCTGTATTTTCTAATACTAAACAAGTCCATATAATTACGGGTAATAGTACATTTATTGTATTAATTACTCGGAGAGTATTTGAGGGTGTCACACTGAGTGGTATCAGAGCAAAAGTCAGATCTTGTAGTAGTTGAAGTAGTCCCAGAAAGGTAGTCATCAACGTCAAGCATGTATCCGCAGGGTATATTTATTGTTTTTGAATGTTAGTATCTTGCTTGAATTAAGCAATGGATACATATTGAATGCTTTGTTTGGAGTTATTGTTATAGCCGTAGAATAGGTTGTGTGATGAATGTTTCTTTAGTCCATCATATGTGACCATAAGCCCATAGTGCAGGTCTATTATGACGACTAGAAACCAAAATCATACTAACGCGATGTTAGAGAGAATCACCGCTGTGTTGGAGTCTATGCAGCAACGGCAACAACAGCAAACTCATCAACGACCGCAACCAGTTAATCCACCTCATCAGTGTAATGTTGGTAATGTCGAGGCTAAGAGTTTGGCGGATTTTAGAAGTTGTAATCCACCTAAGTTCGAAGGAGGATTTAAGCCTGAGGAGGCTAATATGTGGATTCATACTATGGATAAAATTTTCAGAACATTAGACTGCACAGAAGCTCAGAAAGTGGCATATGCAGTTTATATGTTAGAAGATGAGGCTGAGAATTGGTGAAACCATACAGTTCAACTCCTGCATTATGAAGGAAGGGATGTAAACTGGGGTGTGTTTATGGAGAAGTTTCTCAATAAATACTTCCCAGAAGATTTGAGGAGGAAGAAGGAAGTTGAGTTCTTGCAGTTGAAGCAAGGAGACATGAGAGTGGGTGAGTACGCAGCTAAGTTCGAGGAGTTGATGAAGTACTCTCCATATTACTAGAACAATCCAGATGAAAGAAGTAAATGTATCAAGTTTGAAGGTGGCTTGAGGCCTAAACTGAAATCTATTTTCAGTTATCAACGGATTCAGAGCTTTCCTGCACTAGTGGATATGTGTAGGATGTATGAGGATGACAAAAAGGCAGAAGGGTTGCAAGCACCGGAGAAGAAAGACAATCAGAGTTATGGACCTCAGAGACGCAAAGGTTTCAACAATCGAGGCAAGGGTCCATATGATTGCCGAGGAAAAGGCAAGGGAAAAGTTGGAGGAAATGATAGAAGTAATTTCCGGAGTGAGGCTCCCTATTGTGACAAGTGCAAGCGTCGCCATTATGGTCATATCTGTTGGGCGACAAGTGGCTGCTTCAATTGTGGAAAGCCAGGACATTTTGCAAAGGACTGCAAAGAACTGGTCAGGACCAATCCGAAGGGGGCAGCTAATAAGTCTGTGGTTCAAGGCAGAGTTTTCACGCTTAGTGGTGTGGAAGCAAGCCAATCCTCTGATCTTGTGCAAGGTAATTACTTGCTGAATGATCAATCTTGCCATGTGTTGTTTGATTCTGGTGCAACGCATTCATTTGTTTCTTATGAATGTGTAAATCGATTGAGGTTGCCCATGTCTGAATTGCCTTATACTCTTAAAGTAGAAACCCCTACTAATGCTCCTGTAGTTGTTTCTAGAGCATGTCTTAACTGTTGTATAGAGGTGTTAGGACAAATCTCTAGGGTAGATTTGATCTGCCTACCCTTATCGCAATTGGATGTGATCTTGGGAATGGATTGGTTAAGTCGAAACCAAGTGATCATTGATTGTGATAAGAAGATAGCTATCTATAAAAACCCAAAACCTTCAGGCTATATGTGTTTGTTCAACACTGAAGTAGAAGAAAATGGCCCAAGGATTGAAGAGATTCCCGTTGTCAGTGATTTTCCTGAGGTATTTGCTGACGAGATATCGGGTTTGCCACCAAAGAGAGAGATTGAGTTTGGAATCGATCTAGTTCCGGGGGCTGGTCCCATTTCTATTGCTCCTTATAGAATGGCACCGGCGGAAATGGCTGAGATGAAGAAACAAATTGAGGAGTTATTGCAGAAGCAGATGATCCGACCCAGTGTGTCACCTTGGGGTGCTCCGGTTTTCTTTGTAAAAAAAAAAGATGGTAGCATGAGGATGTGTATCGATTACCGACAGCTGAATAAGGTCACAATTAAAAACAAGTATCCTTTACCAAGGATAGATGACCTTATGGATCAAGTTCGAGGGGCTTCAGTATTTTCTAAGATTGATCTGAGGTCGGGGTACCACCAGATCAGGATCAGAGAAGAGGATATCTCTAAGACTGCATTTCGATCCCGATACGGACATTATGAGTATGTTGTGATGCCGTTCGGATTGACTAATGCACCAGCTATTTTCATGGACTACATGAATCGAATCTTTAGACCCTATTTAGATTCATTCATGGTTGTGCTCATCGATGATATCCTAATTTATTCCAAAAGTCTGGAGGAGCATGCTAAACACTTAAGAATAGTGTTGAATGTCCTAAAGGAGAAGCAATTGTACGCCAAACTTGCAAAGTGTCAGTTCTGGCTGGAGGAAGTTAAGTTTTTAGAACATGTGATATCAAACAAGGGAATAGCCCCTGTCAGAAAGCATCACCCTCCACTCCTGGGAATAGACGAGTCGGGAGTAAGCGTCTCGCAACCAATGCTTGCACAATACTTGGCCAATCCAGGTCCAAGTACAACTCAGAAGGATGCCCGAGTTGGCTATAGCCGAGACCACCCTCCACAGCGCTGAAGTGCCTAAGTGACCGATAGAATTGTAGTGGTTATCGTAGGACCGATCCCCGACACGGGTAGCAAATTCGGCCCCATTGTAGGTGTAACATCCTCGATTTAATTCTAAGTGCAAAGTGAAATTATGTGAAGTATTAAGGAAAATTACCAAGTGTAAAGGAAGATTTTGGGTAATAATCTAAGCCTAGATTAGTGTAAGAGCCAAGGAAAATGTCTTAGAATTACAAACTAGCAAAAAGGAGAAAATGTCAAAGGTAATCAATTACTGTTGATGGATTAATCGATTATGAGGCCTCAGTGAAAAAGCCTTCAAAATGTTGCATTGAAGGGTAATCGTTTACTTTTGGGGTCAGTAATCGATTACTTAGCCCCTGTCAGAAACACTAAAATTTTTGCATCAAAGGGTAATCGATTACTGTTGGGGTCAGTAATTGATTACAGGGCCTCAGGTGAAACTACTACGAATGTTGCATCAAAGGAGTAATCGATTACTTCACAAGAGTAATCGATTACTTGCTGGAAAAAAATAAGTGGTGTGGACCACACGTTTCAGTGGCTTCCAAAAGAAGCCACAAGTCTCAGCCACATACTCTCCCCCATGCAGCAGAACAACAAAAAGCAACAACTATACAACCAAAGCAACATCAACAACATATTCTTCTTCTTCATCTCTCTCTCTCTCTAGCATTTCCCTCTCTTTCTCAAATATTCAGCTCTCTCTCCTTTAGGGTTTCAAAATCTACTCATCCTTTCCAAACCTTTGATCATCAACTAAAACAATAAATCATCATATATAAACAAAGGAAATAAGTTAGAATACATTCCTCCTCTCTTCCTCCATTCCACGACTTTTTCTCTCTCCCTAGGTCTCCTTTGGCTTCTTAATCTCTCATTATGGAGAACCAATATCCCTATGTCAAATAATCAAGAGCAAGACAAAGAACACTCTCTACCCAAGTACAACACTCATAATAGGGTTGTCTATCACCATTGTATTTTGGCTCTCTTGAGGTGGCAAGAAAAACTAAGGAGCTTCAAGGTTCCAAGGTTCTAAGCTAGGGCAAGAAGAAAATCATCCTTATGTCATCACCTTTGAGGTAAGGGGGTGGGTATTGGCTTGTTTTAGGAATGGGTATCCCTATAGTTATAATGTTTTTTGCTAGGAGTTATGTGGTTAGGAAAATAATGAGAAAACCCTAGGTAGTGAGCAAAGGCATTAATGGTATTAGAAAAATAAATGTATGACATGAACTTAAGTAAAAGGGCTTAGAAAATGGTTATAAATGTTAAGTGTTGAAGGTAACCCTATATGTGAATACTTGGAAAATAATTGTGATTATTTGGTGATAAATGTCTATTTATGAGTATATGTGTTATTAATTGGAAAATGTTAGTGATGCTTGGTGATAAAATGTTTGTTTATGAGTATATGTGTTGTCATTTGGAAAGTGGTAATATATGTATATTGTTACTGGAATTTTGGTTGTGAAATATGAATGAATGGACTGGATTGATAATTAATTGGAAATGGTAAAGGAAACTTAAGTGGAGACTGATCAGTGAGGCCCGGAACACTAGGTACCCGGTTAGGTGTTCCAATTACCTGTTAGGGCCAATTACCTGCCAGGCCAATTACCCATCAGGCCAAACCGCCCTGTAAGCGCCGGGTGACCCACAGGATCAGTTTCCACACCAATAATTGGAATAAATAATGGAATGGTAAAAAGTACATAGCCCTACAAGTTATGGTCTGGATGGGTGTAAAGTCCTGCGCAGGTGTTCAAAGTCCCTAGACAGGTGTTCCAATTACCTAACGGGTACACAAAATCCTAGTGGTGTACAATAAAAAGGAAAAAGGGAAGTTTTATGTAGATCTCTGATTTGAGGGTACATAAATGATATAGGGTGTGTGCAGATCACTGATTTGTGGTTGCATACACTGTGTGTAGATCTCTGATTTGGGGTTACACACAATGGATAAAGGAAATGGATAATGGTAATTAAAATGGATGATGGATAAAGGGAATGAATAATGGATACGGCAATGGAAATGATAAGTATAAATGGAAAAGGAAAATGTGAAATTGATTGAATAATGAACAAGGGTTAAGTGTGCTATATTCGGATTGTTTGCTAAATGTGCTTGTCCTAGTGGGTTGTTATGTCTATTTGGAAACTGCATTTCTATTTCATGTGCAATGCTCACTCCCTTAACATTTTTCAGGTTCCGAGATCGAGCTAGCACAACCCCCGGCCGAGCAGCTGCACTCTCCCTCACTGGGAGAGTAGATTATAGGATATTAGGGCATGGAAATGTCCTGGACCCAGTTGTCATGAGGATGGCATGACATATTTTGTTTGTATAAATGTAAATATTTCCTTTTGTTAGGGCCCAGGACAGCCTCTTAGTAAAGGGGTGTTTGGACGAATTTATTAAAGTAAAAATTGTAAATATTTCTGCTGAACACTCTCATAACTGACTGGTACTGGATGCATTATGATGCACAGGTGATGTATGAGCCCTGCTGGCTTTTGAAATGAAATATGAATGCTGTTTAAATCTGGTGACAGGTTAAATGGAAAGTTGGGAAGTCATATAAACAAAGGAAACTCTGTCCGTTGGACGAGAGATTTTTATAAAATAAAAAGGAAATTTTGAATCCACTATTTTAAATAATGGGTAATTAAGGGTAGATTATGTAAGGTGTTACATTTATGGTATCAGAGCAGTTTCCCTTGGCCATGGAGTGTGGACTCATTACTCCAAGGATTACTCACCGAGCGAGTAATCAAAGTGAATAATTAAGTGTCTAAGTTAGTTAGTAGTAGGTGCATATATATATATAATTGTTTAGCTATCTGATATTTAACTGGATGTCCCTCCATGACTTAACAGTATGGCTGGGAGATGAGCTGACAATGAGCGAATTGCTGCAATTCTTGAAACTCTGGTCAGATGCAACAAAACCAGGCTGACAATCAAGCCTAGAACATAGCAGCAGCTGTAGCCACTGCAGCAACAACCATGCAGCCTCCACCACCACCTCTAGTGGAAATTGACTGGATGGCTCGATTCAGGAAAAGCGAACCTCCTAGGTTTGAAGGAGGTTTCAATCTTGATGGAGCTCAGAAATGGCTCCAAGAAATATAGAAGGTTCTCTGTTCCTTGCAACCACACGCCGATCAGAAAGTTCGATTAGTTGAATATATGTTATCAGGTGAAGCTGAGGATTGGTGGGAGCATCAAAGAAGAAGCTTAGAAGCAACCAATCAGATGATCTCATGGGATCTGCTTAAGATCCGCTTTCTTGGGAAGTATTTTCTTGAGGATGTTAGAAGGGAGAAGGATCTGTTATTCCTCAAGCTTGAGCAAGGAAATCTGAGTGTCGGTGATTATGCAGCACAATTAGAGGATTTGATTCGGTACTCCAGTGGCTACAGAGATGCAGATGAGCGAGCTAAATGCATAAAGTTTGAATCTGGTCTCCGGGAGGATTCAACTTGCTTTCGAATATCAGAATATTTCATATCTCTCTCATCTGGTCAATGTGGCGAGCACTTATGAAAAAGGGCTCAAGAGGAAGGCGGATGCTGATCGGAACAAAGTAGCTCAGAGATCAGTGGGACCCACCAGAGGCAAGGGTCCTATGCAGAGATCAGGGCCATATTCTAATCAGAAGGGTGTAGCTCCAAGAGGAACGGGACAAGCAGCAATTAGTTATGGTCCAGTTCCGAATTGCAAGCATTGTGGGAAGCCACACAGGGGAGTATGTTGGACTTTTAGCAGAAATGAAGGGCTTTGCTTTGTATGTGGTTAGCCTGGACACTTCACAAGCAACTGTCCTAAAAGCACAATGAAGGAGGCCAATGATGTTAAAATGCAGAAACCAGGTGGCAGTCAGCCCTTGTAGAGGGGCAAGGTGTATACACTGGATGGGGAAGAGGTGACAGATGAGGATGAGCTGATCAGAGGTACTTGTCATGTTAATGGAATATCTTGTGGTGTTTTGTTTGATTGTGGTGCCACTCATTCATTCATTTCTATAGACTGCATGAAGAGATTAGGGTTGTCTAATATAGATATGCCTTATAAATTGTCAGTTTCTACCCCTACAAATTCCTCCGTAGTCACTTCACAGATGTGTTTGGATTTCCCACTCCGAGTCTTGGAGCGGGAATTCAAAGTGAATCTTATTTGTCTGCCTCTAACTACACTAGATATCATTCTGGGTATGGACTGGATGACTCAACACCATGTTCTGATTGACTGTCGTACGAAAGCAGTCATCTTTAGTGATTCTTCTCTATCTGCCATGGAAATTGATGAAGTATATTATGTCAGTCAAATTCTAGTAGTCTGTGAGTTTCCGGAAGTCTTTTCTACATAGATTCCCGGATTGCCCCAAAGAGAGAAGTTGAGTTTAGTATTGATCTGAAGCCTGGTACTGGCCCAATTTCTATATCACCATACAGAATGGCGCCTCCGGAATTGGAAGAATTGAAGAAGCTATTGGAGGAGCTATTAGCAAAGAAACTGATTAGGCCAAGTGTATCACCCTGAGGAGCTCCTATTCTTTTTGTCAAGAAAAAGGATGGTAGTCTCCGGATGTGCACTGATTACAGGCAGTTGAATGCGGTGATGGTAAAGAATAAGTATCCACTCCCTCGCATCGATGATTTGCTTGATCAGCTAAGGGGTGCAACAGTGTTTTCTAAGATTGACCTCCGATCGGGATACCATCAAATCCATATCCGTGAAGAGGACATTCCTAAAACTGCATTCAGGACGCGGTATGGGCATTTTGAATATGTGGTGATGCCTTTTGGTTTAACCAACGCTCCTGCAATATTCATGGATTATATGAACAGGATCTTCTTGCCTTATTTGGATTCTTTTGTCATAGTGTTCATTGATGACATCCTTATTTATTCTAAGAGTCCAAGTGAGCATGAGGAGCATTTGAGGATAGTGCTGCAAGTCCTCAAAGAGAAGCAGTTGTATGCTAAGCTTTCTAAGTGTAGCTTCTGGTTGAATGAAGTTCATTTCTTGGGTCATGTAATTTCTGCTAAGGGAGTTGTTGTAGATCCCTCTAAGGTGGAAGCAGTGTTAAAGTGGGAGAGACCGACAATAGTTACAGAGATCAGAATTTTTCTGGGTATGGCAGGTTATTATCAGAGATTCATCGAAGGATTCTCCAAACTGGCTCTTCCGTTGACGATGTTGACCAGGAAAGATGTTCCTTACCAGTGGTCACAGCACTGTGAGAGCAGTTTCCAGGAGTGAAGAGGAGACTGACTAGTTCACCGGTTTTAATCTTGCTGGATCCGACCCAACCCTTTGATGTTTATTGTGATGCTTCAAAGCAAGGTTTGGGTTGTATGCTTATGAAGCAGGGTAAATTTGTAGCTTATGTATCTCGACAATTGCGACAGCATGAACAGAATTATCCAACTCACGATCTGAAATTAGCAGCTGTTGTTTTTGCATTAAAAATCTGGAAACATTATTTGTATGGCACGAAGTTTGAGGTATTCAATGATCACAAAAGTCTCTGCTATCTCTTTGATCAAAAAGATTTGAATATGAGGCAAAGGAGATGGATGGAATTTCTGAAAGATTATGATTTCCATCTTCAATACCATCCTGGTAAAGCTAATGTGGTAGCTGATGCGCTAAGTCGCAAGACTCTACATGTTAGTAACATGATGGTGAAGGAAATGCAGCTGATACAGGAGTTCAGTGATCTCAACTTGAACATGCAGATGAAAGAGAAAAGCATTGTTCTGGAAATGTTGCATGTCACAAATGAGTTGATGACTTTCATCAAAGAGAGGCAGGCTGATGATGAAGAGCTTCAGAAGTTGCTGGAAGGGTCAGAGGGTAAAGAGGAGCCTGATTTCATCAAGGGTGTAGATGGTATTATTCGGTTTAGAGACCGAATATGTGTTCATATGGATTTTGAGGTTCGAAGAGACATATTGGTAGAGGCTCATAACACAAAAATGAGTTTTCATCCAGGTACAACAAAGATGTATCAGGATTTAAAGAAGATTTACTTGTGGCCAAAGTTGAAAATAGATGTGGCAGACCATGTGTCTCACTGCTTGACTTGTCAGAAAGTGAAGATCGAGCACCAAAAGCCAGGTGGTCCGTTGCGATCACTTGATATTCCTGAATGGAAGTGGGATAGCATTGCCATGGACTTTGTGACAAGTCTACCCATAACTGCTGTAGGATGTGATGCTGTATGGGTTGTTGTAGACCGTTTAACGAAGTGTGCTCACTTTATCTCGATTCATAAGAAGTACACTCTGGAGAAGTTGACTCAATTGTATATTCGGGATATAGTGAAGCTTCATGGTGTGCCCTCCAGCATAGTATCTAATCGTGATCCTAGATTTCTATCTAGATTTTGGTAGAGTCTCTAGTAGGCCTTGGGTACTAAGTTGAAGTTTAGTACAGCTTATCATCCTCAAACTGATGGGCAGTCCGAACGTACTATACAGACTTTAGAGGATCTGCTTAGATCCTGTGTGCTAGAACAAGCTAGTAGTTGGGAGCAGTTGCTACCATTGATGGAGTTTACTTACAACAACAGCTTTCACTCTACCATCGGTATGGCACCCTTTGAGGCACTTTATGGCATAAAGTGTAGAACGCCTCTTTGTTGGTTCTAGATTGGTGAGAATTTCTTAATCACTATGATTAAGAATAAAATGAAAACTTCTCAGGATCGGCAAAAGAGCTATGCAAATAAGCGTAGGAGACCTTTAGAATTTGATGTGGGTGATCATGTCTTTCTGAGGGTATCCCCTACCATAGGAATTGGTCGAGCAATCAAGTCCAAGAAGTTGACTCCACGGTTTGTTGGACCATATGAAATTCTTGAAAGAGTTGGACCTTTGGCATACAGGATTGATTTGCCTCCACATTTGTCTGGCTTCATGATGTATTTCATGTTTCTCAGCTAAGGAAGTACATTCATGATCCCTCTCATGTGGTAGCAGCTGATGATTTGCCTTGAAGGAGAATCTTACTTTTGAGGTCCTTTCGATCAGAATTGAGGACAGGCAAATAAAGCAACTCAGGGGCAAGGAGATCCCACTGGTGAAGGTAATCTGGAGCAGAAACAATGTGGAAGAGGCAACATGGGTGTTGGAAAGAAAAATGAAAGAGTCTCATCCACAATTGTTTTCCTCCAAAGTCGAATTTCGAGGACGAAATTCTGGTAAGTGGGAGAGGATTGTAACATCCTCGATTTAATTCTAAGTGCAAAGTGAAATTATGTGAAGTATTAAGGAAAATTACCAAGTGTAAAGGAAGATTTTGGGTAATAATCTAAGCCTAGATTAGTGTAAGAGCCAAGGAAAATGTCTTAGAATTAGAAACTAGCAAAATGGAGAAAATGTCAAAGGTAATCGATTACTGTTGATGGAGTAATCGATTATGAGGCCACAGTGAAAAAGCCTTAAAAATGTTGCATTGAAGGGTAATCGATTACTTTTGGGGTCAGTAATCGAGTACTTAGCCCCTGTCAGAAACACTAAAAATTTTGCATCAAAGGGTAATCGATTACTGTTGGGGTCAGTAATCGATTACAGGGCCTCAGGTGAAACTACTAGGAATATTGCATCAAAGGAGTAATCGATTACTTCACAAGAGTAATCAATTACTTGCTGGAAAAAAAATAAGTGGTGTGGACCACACGTTTCAGTGGCTTCCAAAAGAAGCCACAAGTCTCAGCCACATACTCTCCCCCATGCAGCAAAACAACAAAAAGCAACAATTATATGTTGGGATTCTGGCAAATATACCAGATCGTACAAGTAATATAATGATAAATAGAGTATCGTTCCCAACGAAGACTAAAATCGATTAAAACAATTCTCACCTAAATGTAGTTATTAAATGAAATTCAAAGGATGATTCAATTGACTTGAAAACTTTTAAACTAAATTTAATTGTAAAATAAAAACGCAAATTAAAAGTGGTTGTGAAAAGATTTGGGAAAGCTTGGGCACATGTTTCATTGTAGGTTCCTCTAGCAATTGTTAACGAATCAATGAATTTCCTAAGTATTGAACCAATTTTGCAAAGGTAAAAGCAGCCTAATTCCTTAGATCAACTTTGTTTCTTAGTAATTTAATCTCTCTTAATTCCTTAAGTAGAGCCTTAAATCCTAATCTAATAATTGTTGTTCAAGCAAAATTATTAAATAGTTACCCAATTCATAGACATAAATATATCCCTATGCAATTGAATTGTTTGATTAAAGGTCTAAATCCTAATTCAATATTCCTATTCAATTAGAATTACCAAATCATAAACGACGTCAAATTCATGATAATCAAATAAGAACATAATCAAACACAATACTTAAATGGAAAAACATCAACTCATTAAACAAAAACTATATAGGTTCCATACAAATCCACATGTTCCCAAAAAGGAGTTTAGTTACACATAATTAGAGAAGAAGAAAGAAGAATAATGAAAATCATAATGAGAGAAATGGAATTACCCGAATCTCCAACCACAAAGTGCAATCCTTCAACTTGCCTCCAAAAGCTCTCTCACTATGCCTCTCTCTAAAATTATGATAACTCACTCAGAAAACCTAAAAATCCCTATTTAAAACTAAATCCCTATCTATTGCTGAAAAGATAAAATTATTATCTTTAATCTGACACCGCACGCTTGAGCGCACGGATCCGCGCTTGAGCGCGCCTGCTCATTCTGCTCACGAATTGAATATTTGACCCCCTTTTTAAGCTGACTGACCCCATACACGCTTGAGCGCTCCCTGACTTGCGCTTGAGCGTGTATCTACCTGAGAGAATTAGCCATTTGCACCCCATTTATTGGCCAGTTGACCACACGCGCTTGGGCGCATGAAACCCGCGCTTGAGCGCACGCGTGCTAAATTCACCATTTTGTCCTTCTTTGCTCCAATTTCATAGTTTCAAGGCTTGTTTCTTTTTTCCTTCAGCTCCAATTCATCAAATTATTGCTCCAAAACCTGAAATTAAGACCAAAAAGGTGCAAAATCCAAAAGGATCTCATTCCAAATCGTTAATAGATAAAAACTCAATCTTTTCCTACAATTACTTGAGAAACAAGCCAAAATCACTAAGAAAGAGGGTAAATTATCATCCAAAAACATCATTTATTGAGCCCAAATCACTCCCCAAACTTAGCATTTTGCATGTCCCAGGCAAAAGTAAAACAAAAATTCACAGTATAAGATTCTCCCCTCAAGACATAGTAACCTAGCCATAAATTCCAACTCATCTACCCAAGATACTCCTCTTCACTAGCAAATCACTTCAATGAAAACCAGTTGAAAAACAAACTCAAGGTGAGCAAAAGATTAGTGATCACACAACCTCTCAACATCTCTCATGCGTATAGGTCATATTTATCAATTCACTCAAGTTCAAATCAATGAAAGTATGTTACCATAAGCTTGACTATAGATCTATATCTCCACTGAATTTATTGACAGCATGCACAAATCATAAGGTCTTTATTGGGTTGTAATGGGGCCATGGCTAAAAGTGATAGGTGGGATAAAGAATAAAAGGATAAACAAAGGGCTTAAACAATGAAATCACAACACTTCCCTTTTAAATTATGAAATGAGCAATGAAATAATGACACAATCACAACTCAATTCACTTAATCTTTCCTTTTCTTTCTTTTCCTTTTTCTATTTCTATTCTCTTCTTTTCATATTTTTGTAAAGCACATATGTTGCTCTCTTTTTTTTAGAAGAGAAATAGAAACATCAAATTTTCAGCACTTACACTTTCACCAATTTCTAACATTCCACTTAATTGCTCATTCACAATTTCAAAGGTACTTCACAAGAATAATTCAATTTATGTAGGGTACCAAAGAAAATCATTAAATCGCAAAGGCTCAAAGTGGGCAACTAAGGGATCATTATGTCTCAAAATATGTTGAAGGCCACAAAAACACAAACCTAAGTGCCTTAATCATGTTCATGCATGCAATCAATTGTCAATTTTGAAAAGGTCACAAGTCAAGTTCTAGAACAAACAATCAAAGCGAACAACACTCATGAAAGAAATAGGAGTTTCATCACAATATTCATTAAACATTACTCCTTCAAGTGTATAGGCTCAAAATCTCACTGGTTAAGGACAATTCACTAATCAATCATTCACAACAAGTTTGCCAAACAACTAATTTCCAAAAATTTTCAAAGCTAAATCCAATTAGTATCTGGGTAAAACAAGTCAGAAATCACAATCAAGCATTTACACCTATCAAGGGAACAAATCTAACACCTAGAATTAGTGCCTACTATTGCCAGGACACCATCCAACACAAAGCTAAGGGAGAAATTAGGTTCAGAAATTTTTATTTTGTTACCCTCCCACAAACTTAGAATGTGGCTTGTCCTCAAGCAAACAAATCTAACCTAAACTACAAAATAAAAATTAAAATCTAAAAACAAAAGCAAGGAGTTAGAGACTTCCCTTTGTAGCACAACATTCTCTCTTGCTGCACTATGGAGGAGACTCCCCCAAACTTATTCACCTGTGTCACATGAACAACTAAAAATAGTGCTGGAAGCACCCCATTAGCAGTTACATATAGAAAACTCTAAACTCTTTATTCAACCTCCTAATTAAAAATTTAAATCCTACACTACTACAAAACTAAAGAGAATCCACCAGGATCCCAAATCCTATAGCACAACTTCCATGTCACGCAACAATAACAAGTTATTCCTGGATCCCATGGAAATATGCACGAATGATGTTGGAGCAAATGTTTAAAAATAGTTTTAAACCCTCCCGGGTCAAATGATGCATTTTTCACTCCAAGCATCATCACATGGTGCTTGTCTTTTTCATCATGCATGGAGTCTATGAAAGTGTAAACTCCATGGCTTAGCAAGTTTGCCTTTTCGGGCTCTAAAAAGGAGAACAATGGCTTATCATCATCATGAGCATCAGGGAAGTCATAAAAAATTAAGGGGTAAATTGAAGGATAAAATTTTGAGGGTTCCACATATTCATGCAATCCAATACATTTAGCAAGAGCAGAAAATTCATCATGCAAAGTGGACCCTAATTCAATCCCTAGACTCATCCCGTTATTCAATTTATCTTGTTTCACTTCCTCAATCTCATCATGCACAATTTCTTCTTTTTCTATGGGTTTAGAAAGGGAAGCACTTTGGTCTTCCGTAATAGAAGATTTTTGTACCACCTCCTCTAAAAGACCATCAAAAACTTTAATCTCATCATAAATATTTTGTGCAAAACAGGATGGAATAGATGACGACAAAATAAATTTGATACATTCTATGTCATCATGAGAATAAGCCATGTTACATAATGATTCCACTAAATAACTACTAAAAAGTACCGAAAATTATTAAAATCTAATTTTAGTCCCCGGCAACGGCGCCAAAAACTTGTTGGGATTCTGGCAAGTATACCAGATCGTACAAGTAATATAATGATAAATAGAGTATCGTTCCCAACGAAGAATAAAATCGATTAAAACAATTCTCACCTAAATGTAGTTATTAAATGAAATTCAAAGGATGATTCAATTGACTTGAAAACTTTTAAACTAAATTTAATTGTAAAATAAAAACGCAAATTAAAAGTGGTTGTGAAAAGATTTGGGAAAGCTTGGGCACATGTTTCATTGTAGGTTCCTCTAGCAATTGTTAACGAATCAATGAATTTCCTAAGTATTGAACCAATTTTGCAAAGGTAAAAGCAACCTAATTCCTTAGATTAACTTTGTTTCTTAGTAATTTAATCTCTCTTAATTCCTTAAGTAGAGCCTTAAATCCTAATCTAATAATTGTTGTTCAAGCAAAATTATTAAATAGTTACCCAATTCATAGACATAAATATATCCCTATGCAATTGAATTGTTTGATTAAAGGTCTAAATCCTAATTCAATATTCCTATTCAATTAGAATTACCAAATCATAAACGACGTCAAATTCATGATAATCAAATAAGAACATAATCAAACACAATACTTAAATGGAAAAACATCAACTCATTAAACAAAAACTATATAGGTTCCATACAAATCCACATGTTCCCAAAAAGGAGTTTAGTTACACATAATTAGAGAAGAAGAAAGAAGAATAATGAAAATCATAATGAGAGACATGGAATTATCCGAATCTCCAACCACAAAGTGCAATCCTTCAACTTGCCTCCAAAAGCTCTCTCACTATGCCTCTCTCTAAAATTATGATAACTCACTCAGAAAACCTAAAAATCCCTATTTAAAACTGTTTAAAACTAAATCCCTATCTATTTCTGAAAAGATAAAATTATTATCTTTAATCTGACGCCGCACGCTTGAGCGCACGGATCCGCGCTTGAGCGCGCCTGCTCATTCTGCTCACGAATTGAATATTTGACCCCCTTTTTAAGCTGACTGACCCCATACACGCTTGAGCGCTCCCTGACTTGCGCTTGAGCGTGTATCTACCTGAGAGAATTAGCCATTTGCACCCCATTTATTGGCCAGTTGACCACACGCGCTTGGGCGCATGAAACCCGCGCTTGAGCGCACGCGTGCTAAATTCACCATTTTGTCCTTCTTTGCTCCAATTTCATAGTTTCAAGGCTTGTTTCTTTTTTCCTTCAGCTCCAATTCATCAAATTATTGCTCCAAAACCTGAAATTAAGACCAAAAAGGTACAAAATCCAAAAGGATCTCATTCCAAATCGTTAATAGATAAAAACTCAATCTTTTCCTACAATTACTTGAGAAACAAGCCAAAATCACTAAGAAAGAGGGTATATTATCATCCAAAAACATCATTTATTGAGCCCAAATCATTATACAACCAAAGCAACATCAACATATTCTTCTTCTTCGTCTCTCTCTCTCTCTAGCATTTGCCTCTCTTTCTCAAATATTCGGCTCTCTCTCCTCTAGGGTTTCAAAATCTACTCATCCTTTCCAAACCTTTGATCATCAACTAAAACAATAAATCATCATCTATAAACAAAGGAAATAAGTTAGAATACCTTCCTTCTCTCTTCCTCCATTCCACGACTTTTTCTCTCTCCCTAGGTCTCCTTTGGCTTCTTAATCTCTCATTATTGAGAACCAATATCCCTATGTCAAATAATCAAGAGCAAGACAAAGAACACTCTCTACCCAAGTACAACACTCATAATAGGGTTGTCTATCACCATTGTATTTTGGCTCTCTTGAGGTGGCAAGCAAAACTAAGGAGCTTCAAGGTTCCAAGGTTCTAAGCTAGGGCAAGAAGAAAATCATCCTTATCTCATCACCTTTGAGGTAAGGGGGTGGGTATTGGCTTGTTTTAGGAATGGGTATCCCTATAGTTATAATGTTTTTTGCTAGGAATTATGTGGTTGGGAAAATAATGAGAAAACCCTAGGTAGTGAGCTAAGGCATTAATGGCATTAGAAAAATAAATGTATGACATGAACTTAAGTAAAAGGGCTTAGAAAATGGTTATAAATGTTAAGTGTTGAAGGTAACCCTATATGTGAATACTTGGAAAATAATTGTGATTATTTGGTGATAAATGTCTATTTATGAGTCTTCTCGTAAGTCACCGGATCACTCTCGTGCCTCGGTTCAATGAACCTTCTCGTAAGTCTATCCCATACCCTAACGTCCAACCTCACTCTGTAACATCCCGCTATTTCTAATAACTTTAGTAAAATAATTAAATGATTTAATATGATGTTTTCAATATTTGAATGTCGTAATAAAATTTTGATTTTATCATTATAATTGAAATATGTTTTCTAGTCAAAATAAGTATAAATTTGTTATCATACGCTTTACAAAAATAAAAGAGTATTTTTATTTAGTTTAATTAAAATTTTGACAAGGAGCTCAAGTGACAGGCCTTAGAGTCATTCTCATAAATTGTTTCTTTGAAAAAATATGTTTAATTTAATGTTTTAAACATTCTTGTAAGTTTTCATGGCATTTTGAGAATGTTTTATTTTTAGCTCCCACACTGGTTTTAATATATTACTGCTATAAGTTATATATAATGATCTTCTATTTCAAAATTATAAATATTATATTTTATCAAGTTTAATATCAGGATTGAGAAAATATATTTACTTTTGAATTTTGATACTTTTTCTTATGCAATAGCTATCTGTAGGGACCCATAACTTCATTATTTTTCAATTAATTTTAAGTAATTAAAAGTACAATATTGTTCTAATTAAATATATTTTATTTTTAGGATCATCAAAATTTTAATTATAATCCAAAATACTTACGCACATTGACCCACAAATAAAAACAAAACATAAAATATGTATTGATTTTCCTATAACGACCCACCGTCCCACCGTCACCCTTTATACCTATAATATATATACATATGATGCCAGCCTACAGAGAGAAAAAGAAAGAGAGTAGATTAGAGAGAGAAACGCCACAAATTAAAAGAAATATAAAAGAGAAAGAGTAGAAGACCTGAGAGAAACAGAGAAGTTATTGGGTTTTTCAATCTTCCCGGTCTAATAATTCAAGATTCAACCGTCCAATCTCAAATCCTTGTTAAGTAAATAAACTCCTCAACTCCCTCTATCCATCTACCTAATTTATTCGACGATCCATCAATATTTTTATTATTTCTATAATTTCAAATAAAGAGATGTTTTGGGGAAAAGTGATATATTTTTATTGTATAATGGTATATATTTATTGTTTTGACAAAAATGACTTTATTTGAAATATATATATATATACACTTTGTTATAATTAGTTTTAACGTGTGTCCTTATTTAGATCCCGCATGTTATTGTTGATGACTCTGACCTTCGAGTAAGTCGCGGACGTGAATGTGGCTCTGTCGCTATTGCAAGGATTTCCAGGTAAGGAGGTGATATTACCATTTCTTAGGGGATGGATTCTAAACAGAGTATATTGATAACTAAGAGTAGATGGGCATGGATAATAATAAACCTTAGGGTATTGTATTTGGCTAGAAACTAATTATTTAGTATTTGGGTGAGAGAACCCACAATGTTGATGATTGAATATGTATCTGATATTTTGTGTTTGAATAGGTTTTATGGTTTTATATGAAATAATGAGTAATATGAAAAGGTGATTGAATCACTAGGTATTCTAGGTGTAACATCCCCAAATTTACTAAGTGTTTAGGTGTATTAGTTAGTAGAATTTTGATAGGTGTCGCAGTATTCTTAAGTTTCGATTTTTAGTTGAAAGCGTTAATTGGTATTAGAATTTGTTTATGTTAGGGTTCGTATTTAGCTAAGTGTGAAAGGTTATGGGTTAAGCATAGATTCGTATGTGTTTAGGATGTAGGTTTTAGCTTAGAGTAAGTTAGAATGAGTGGTGAGGGCTTAGAACTCTTAGAAGTGTGAAAGAAAGACAATTTACATTGAGTTAATCGATTAACTGAAGCATTAATCGATTAGATTTTATGCAACATTCAGCCACTCCTCGATTAATGAGTGTCTTAATCGATTAGATTTTTAGCCACATTCTGGCACTAATCGATTAAGGTCAAGACTAATCGATTAACCCTGTGTAATTGTCAAGTGTTAATCGATTAACCAAAGTGGTTAATCGATTAACCACTGCTATATCAGCCTAAAAACACGTTGATTGAACTCATTTTCTCATAGTCTCTCTCTCCTATCCATGAATTATTCTTCTTCTTCTTCACCTAGGGCTTATGATTTGTCAAAGCCACCACTAAGAATCCACAAATTAAACCCCCAAATCATCTCCCTATCACTCCCTCATGTATTTCCCTCTCTCAATTCTTAATTTCCTCTCTTTCTCACAAAACCCCCAATTAACCCTAAGTCCCAAATTATGCAATTGGTCAAGTGGAGTCTCAAATTGGTCCAAGGAGCTTGGGGAGCCATAGGAATCAAGAGAGGAAGAACTTAGGAGCTTGGATTGGAGTTGGTGTTGGTGCTCCCTCAATTTCTCACTTTCTCCTCTTCTCTTCAAGAGATAAGGGGTGTACTTTGGGTTTAGTATTAGAGAATGGGTTTAATTATAGTAATAGAGTTATAAATATGTGTATTTATTGATTGGTTAGGTTGATGGGTAGAGGGGTATAGTTTAGCTAGAAAACCCTAAGTTCTATTGATATGTAAATTGTGTATGTTTATATTGATTACCTGGAGATTGATATTGTTTGTATGATTATTATTATCAAAGTGTATGATTACGAATTGTAAATGACATTCATATAGTTATGCATCAAATAGGGTCAAGTCTTTCTCAATTGGGTTTAAACCAAATTAATGATATTTTCTAAAAGAACAAAAAGGGCTTCGAAATCAATTGAGAAATACTTAGAATTTTGGATCATGCATGGTGTAAAGGTGGACGTTAGGAGTAGGGGAAAAACATACGTCGTTTTACGATTGATGAGGGCAAAAGTAAATTATTGGAATTATTATGGAGAACTTTGATCCTGCAAAGGATGTTGAAAGTCAAGCTGGTTGGAAGGCATGCTTCAAACTCTCTATGGACTTCAAGTTTAATGCAAATATATGTTTTGATGATAACAAGCCAACTCAAGTTCAAGCTCACAAGTGAAAGCGTCAAGATTGAAGACTCAAGCAAGCCTAAGAATAGAAACCTTCTCCTTAGATCAAATGTAAGGTAATGAAGTTTTTGTTTACTTAGAAGTTTCAAAGCCAACAAAGTTTTTATTTTTTGAAGAGAAGAAGAAAAACGTATTTTCTGCATATAAAATGTTTTTCTGCATTTCATCGGAGTAAAAATAGTTGATGTTACAAAACTCTGCATATTTATATGATTGCAAAAGAGAGTAATCGATTATCTCTTGCAGTAATCGATTAACTTTGTTGCATCATAGAAAAATCAGAGAAGCTGTAATCGATTAACTGAATTTTGTTAATCAGTTACTTTCTTATGAAAGTAATCGATTACAACAGTCAAGTAATCAATTATAATTGTTGCATCATATATTTTTCAGAGGCTTAGTAATCGATTACAAGTCTTGTAGTAATCGATTACATGATGTTGCATCATATGCAAACCAGAGGCTTAATAATCGATTAACTCCTCAGTGTAATCGATTATCATAAGTTGCATCATACAATGAACAGGAGTGATGTAATCGATTAACTATTCTTAGCCGAATCGATTACATGTTTTTCAAATGTATTTAAGAATTTCTATTTTTGTAGAAATAATTGATTATTCCTTAAAGTAATCGATTACTTCATGTTTTATTGAAAAACGTGTTAGAATCATTTTTATTATTTCCTGATTTGTTTTTATATAAAAGATTCTGATATATTTTATAAAATTCGAAAATGATTTTAATTTTGAATTATTTCCTTTTTGGTTTTAAGAATCAAATCTTTATTTTATTTCGAAAATCGTTTTGATTTTATTTTGATTTTAAAACTTATTTCAAATCTTTGTTTATTCCTTTTTGATTTTGTTTTATTAATTCAAAATCGTTTTTGATTCAAAAATGTTTTTCTTTTTAAATAAAGATCACTCCAACATTTCAAAAAAGTTTTACGTTCAGACATTTTTCTCATTTCACGTTCTCTCTTCTTCTTCTTCTCAAAGTGTTCTGCTTTTCATTGTTCTAATATTTTGAAGAACAAACCTTGTTGGCTGCGTAAACTCTAAGACAAACTTCTTCTTCATTATCATAAGAGCTTATTGTAGAATCTGTGTTTTTGAGAACACGTGATACTTATTGTAATCACTCACATCTATTGTATTCAACCTTAGTGGTAGGGAGAGAATCCCATAGTTGAACGTTGAGGCGTTCATAGGGCGAGGAACCCTGCTGTGTGATTGAGGCCCCTAGCGAACGGAGGTTCCTAGTAGTGTGCGGGGTGCTCTTGGTTGTAATAGGGTGCGGCTCTATTGCTTGGTTATAAGAACTCTCAGGCGGGTTGCTTGGGGACTGGACTAGGCCTTTCGACGGGAAGGCTGAACCAATATAAAATTCTCCGGTGCAAGCTTTTCTATCCCTATCTCTTTTACTATCCGCATATTTAATTTCTTACGTTTCCGCGCTACTCAATTATTATATTTCTATCGTTTTCGCGATCCGTTTCATTCGTTTAATCTCTCCATCTCAAATCAATTTTTTAATTTGATACGAATTTTTCAATACATAATAAAACTCGATTCACCCCCCCTCTCGAGATTTTGAGGCCAAAACCAACAATTGGTATCAGAGCTAGTCTCTTGTGTTAAGACTTAACACTACTAGAAAATAAGGTTTTGAAATCGGGGTTTTAAAATCGGTCGTTGTAAAGCCGATTTAAAAAAAACGCGGTGGCAATTTTGTAAATAAAATCTAACTTTTGAAATCGGTCGTTAAACAACCGATTTCATAAGTATTTTTTCTTTTTTTAATTTTTTAATTTTTTATCTTTTGAAATCGGTCAAAATGACTGATTTCGTAAGTATTTTTTCTTTTTTTAATTTTTAATTTTTAATCTTTTGAAATCGGTCAAAATGACTGATTTCGTAAGTATTTTTTTTATTTTTTTAAATTTTTAATTTTTTATCTTTTAAAATCGGTCAAAACGGCTGATTTCGTAAGTATTTTTTTATTTTGTTAAATTTTTAATTTTTTATCTTTTAAAATCAGTCAAAACGACTGATTTCGTAAGTATTTTTTCTTTTTTTTAATTTTTAATTTTTTATCTTTTAAAATCGGTCAAAACGACCGATTTCGTATAAATTTTTAATTTTTAATCTTTTAAAATCGGTCAAAAAGACCGATTTCGTATGTATTTTTGAAATCGGTCACTGTTGACAGAGTTAGAATGTAGAAATACGATGGCAATTTTGTAGATAAATGTTTATTATTAAACTCGGTCACGGTTGACCGAGTTAGAAAGTGTTTATCATTATATTTTCTCTCTGCCCAGGAAACCATATGTATGTGTTTCCCTTTCTTTTTTCCGTGCAGCGCCCTTCCCCCACTTCGTTCTTCTTCTTCTGTACAGTGCCTCTTCTCTTCTTCTTCATTCTTCGAAAATAACCCTTCTTCTTGTTCTCTCTCTCTCTCTCAGGGTCCCTCCGTCTTCCCTCCACCACAAACCCTAACAAACCGCCGCCGCCGTCTTCCCTCTCGGTTCTCCTTCCGTCGTTTCTGCGTTCGTTTCCTCCGTTCTCCTTCCGTCGTCCTCCCTGTCCTCTTCTCCACGCGCAGCAGAAGCAAGCCACGACAGCCTCCACCTCGCCGCTTCTTCTCTCTCTGGTTCGCCTCCACCGCGCCGCTTCTTCTCTCTCGTCACAACAATAAGCCTAGCAACAGCAAGCAAAGCAAACCAAAGGCTCTGATGAGTTCCGTCCCTTCGTTCGCCGCCTCCCCGAGTTCAAGTTCTGGTACCATTTCAATCCCTTTGTTTATTTCTGTTTCGTGCTAGGGTTTTACTTGATTGGTGCAAAAATTATGCAATAACAGAATGAGAGATTTCAGAATAAGATAGGATAAAAATTATTCCGACTCGATAAACTTGCACAGGAGAAGATGTATGTTCAAGGACTCGATAAGATGGGTCGACCTATAACTATTGCCTTCGCTGCAAAACATTTTCAAAGCAAAGATGGTCCAGATTCATTCAAACGTATGTTTTTCAACTCGAGTCCTTAAATGATCATGAAAAAATCTCCCATATCTGAAACCAAGATGTAATTACAAAACAATTCTTTACGGCCTTTCATTTGAAGTACTTTTAACAGTTATGCCATCCGCATACCATTTTTACACCTATTAATCAATTAACTACACTATTACGTGCTGGTTTTGATACTAGTATAAAAATGGTCTGCAAAAACTGATGTGAAGCTATAATTTTCTTTTATTAAGTTTCAGCTCATGCTCAAGTGTCTTAAATGAAAATTGACATGCACTTTTCTGTATACAGGGTTTGTAGTCTTTGCTCTTGATAAACTATGCTCAAGGTAACCCCTTTTTCTATATTAATTCATGCTCACATATGCATATCCAAAGGAAAATGTGATATTGAACCTTCATTTAGAACTGTGAATTGAGTTAGAAGATTGAAACATATCCATTTGACGTGTTAGGATGCCACCCGACCAAGAAAAGTTTCTTGCTATAGCAGATATTAAGGGATGGGGATATGCAAACAGTGACATTCGTGGATACCTTAATTCTCTTACCATTTTGCAGGTATAGATCTCCATTCTTAACCCTTTCTTGTCTGTGTTCTGAAATAGCCATCTTTCCATGGATTACATTTTTGAGAGATTTACAGGATCATATATACTAACTGATTTACACATTTAATGTTTGGAATCTCTGGCCTCCCTGGAAATGAATTGAAGTCACTTTGATGTGTATGAGCTAAAACGCATTAAGAAATAAAAATAGTTAACTTTCATTTTTTATAAGTACAGGTGAGAGAGAGACTTGAGAGGTATTGGTGTCAGGTAAATAGTATTGTTTCTCTTTTTATTATGCCTATCTGTGTGAGTGCTTAGTCTTGCAGGTATCATGGAGATGTGACTCCATTTTGTTTCACAGATAAACTGTGAAGACATTTATTGATGTTGGTTTTCCAGGTAGACAGTTTCTGTTTCTCTTTTGTTATAATCAGTTTTATTTATTACTCAATGTTTTTCTTTTGCTTCATGTTGCACAAAGCCATGTCAAGAACTAGGACTTATTAGTTATATTAGTCTTGTTTTGTTGTAGAAAGTGGGCTTTTTAATTTTAACTTTAGTGCTATGATGGTGAAGTGGGTTTGAGATTGAGTATGAATTTGGGGTTTAGTCCTATGGTTATGATCGTCCAGCAATATAATGTGCCAAAAGTGATCCCCTAATGATTGACAAATCAGTTCACTTATCTTATTCTGAAGACAGTATGTGATTTCATTAGATTGAAGTGGTCTACACTTATAGTTTGAAGAAAATAAGCCAAAAGAAAAGAAATCATTTTGTTTGGAAATTAATTGATGACACATGTATTGTTATCTTGAGAAAACTTTTGCGAGATTATGGAAGGCCTTGTTTTGAGATAGCTTACTGATTTTGCAACCTTGATTTAACCCAGAATATGTTATTCAAGAAATTGACAAAGCTGGCTTTACCGAACCTACACCCATACAATCTCAAGGTTGGCCAATGGCTTTGAAGGGGCGTGATCTAATAGGAATTACAGAAACAAGATCAGGGAAGACACTTGCTTACTTGTTGCCTGCCATACTGCATGTTAATGCTCAGCCTATTCTAGGTAATGAAATATGTGTATTATTATCTTCATATGAGTTGCCTAGAATGAACATTCGTTGAACTCTGTTTGTATCTATTTCGAAGAGACTTGTTTTATTTAGCGGCTGACTGTTTTCTTTTCTTCCTATATTTGAAGCTGGTCTGTGACTAGATTTTGGACAACCCCTTATCTAAACTTGCAAAAATAGTGGCTTAGTGGTGAGAACTAACTCAATTCTGCTTCACTTGTTCTCTACTTTTTTTCTCCTGCTTACTAGGTTTTGGACAACCCCTTATCTAAACTTGCAGGAATGTCCAAGATACCTCACATGCTTACTAATTTATTTTACTTTTTTTTTTGCTTTTTCAAATTTATATCAGTCAGTTATGATCATTAGTTTGATTTGCTACACTAGAACTATACTGCTATACCTATACTCTTGTTAATATGTTGAATTAGTAGTTGTTGTTGTTGTTGTTGTGTTATACTCTCTTTTTATCTGTGTGTTGTGTTTTTTAATTTAGTGTATGTGTTTTGAGGCAATTTATCCTCTTGCCTTGCTTCAGTAATAGTCTATGGTTTTGATAAAGGAAAGTTAAAATTCACATATTGTTTAAATAGGAACACATTCAGGGTTGTGCACTCATGTTTTAATTAATTCAAGGGTCTAGATTGTTTTCAAGATAGAGTTATTAGGTTGGTCCTTTATTCGTTTCTCGTTTTTCACTTTAATTGAATAATCTTTATCTCATTTATATTTCAGACCATGAATCACAATCCTCAAGGTCTGTATCACAAGAATCCATTGACAATGTTATTGACAATGTTATTGAGCGTTGGTCATCATTTATACTTTCAAACCAGCTAGGCTTTAATACTTAACTTTTGTAACTCTTGCGTATTTTGTTAGTTCGATAAGTATTTTGTATTTTCTACTTCAAGATTGTTAGTTTGATATGAATTTTGCTTATGAATTTTAGCTTGCTTAGGTTCTGTAATTGGGTTATTCTTCTGTGTAAAAAAGAAAATCTTTAATTTCATGCAGCAGGGGATGTATAGATTATGGGGTAAGTAAGCAGGAAAAAAAAAGACTTTTAAAATCGGTCGTTATGACCGATTTCAAAAGTACTTTTGAAATCGGTCATAACGACCGATTTTAAAAGTCAGTACTTTTGAAATCGGTCATAACGACCGATTTCAAAAGGTCCACTTTTGATTCCACCGTTTTCAACATCACCACAACGACCGATTTCAAAAGTCCAAAACGACCGATTTTAAAACTACTTTTTCCAGTAGTGTAACCGTCTCAAGAGTATGGCTTCAAACTCTCTGTTTGGAGGTGAATGGAGTTCTATTAACCGTCCTCCCATGTTTGATGGGGTAGGGTACGCGTATTGGAAAGCCCGTATGAAAATTTTTATTCAAGGAGTTGGATTAAAAGTTTGGGATGCTGTTGTAAATGGTCCCTATGTTCCTACCTATGTGGTTAATGGTAACACCGTCGAAAAGCCTATGGCTGAATGGACGGAGGAGGAGGAACGTAGAGTCCAATACGACTTGAAAGCGAAAAATATTATAACATCTGCTTTGAGCTATGATGAGTTTTTCAGGATATCAACATGCGAGACAGCACAACAAATGTGGGATACGCTGGAAGTCACGCATGAAGGTACAACGGAAGTAAAGAGGTCAAGAATCAATACGTTGAATGGTGAATATGAGCTATTCAGAATGAAAGATGGAGAATCGATTCAAGAGATCCAAAAGCGCTTCACAATGATTGTAAATCAACTGACGACATTGGGGAAGAAGTTCACCAATGAGGATCTCATCAACAAAGTTCTAAGGTGTTTGGGAAGAGATTGGCAACCCAAGGTGACGGCAATTGCTGAATCAAGAAATGTCTCAACAATGACGCTGGCAACTCTGTTTGGAAAATTACAAGAACATGAAAGTGAACTAAAAAGGTTGGCTCAGCATGAAGAAGAGAACAAGAAAGTTAAAAGTTTGGCATTCAAGGCTGAAGCACCTGCACCAGATAGTGACTCGGACAAAGAATTATTGAATGATGAACACGTGGGTCTATTGGTGAAAAAGTTCGGGAAATTTCTGAGGAAGAATAATTTCAACAGGAGAGACAACAACAAGAGTGGAGGCTCAACCATCACATGTCATGAGTGTGGCAAGCCTAGTCACATTAGAGCAGATTGCTACCAGCTGAAAAAGAAAGAGAATTCAGAAAAAGGCACCTCAATTTCAAAGAAGGGAAAGCAAGCATACTTGGCGTGGCTGGACAATGATGGAAGTTCGGATGAGGATTCAGACGAACAAGAGGAGACTGCCAACCTATGCTTGATGGCTCACGACAATGAGGTAACTACTGAACTTAACTTTTCTTATGATGAATTACAAGAAGCATTTGAAGAGTTACATGAGGAATCGATGAGGTTATCCTTATTGGTTTCTCTAGAAAAGAAAAATTCAGCTTCCATTTTAGAAAAGAATAAAGAACTTACTAAGGAAAATGATTTTTTGAAAAATCAAAATAAGGAGCTGAATTTGACTTTAAAAAATTCTTCAAACACTTCGTGTAACGACATTAAGCTTAAAGCTAGTTCTTCTTCTTGTAAATTCTGCAAGGACTTGGTTAAAGAAGTTGAAGATTTAAAAGAAACCCTTGCTAAATTTACAAAAGGTAGAAATACTTTAAATTTAATGTTGGGTAGACAAAAATGTTTCTTTAATAGAGCGGGTTTAGGATATCAACCCGGTAGACATCAAAAGAAACTAAGTACCATTTTTGTCCCTGCCAGTAATCATAAGAAACCTCTTATTATATGTCATATTTGTGGTAAAAAGGGCCATGGTGCACATGAATGCATACACCGAAAAGTGAAGTTCGTTAAACCGAACAATGAAGCTAGAAGGTGGCATGATTTAAACTATGGCTATACTAACGCTCAAGGACCCAAAAAGATATGGGTACCTAAAAAGAAACCTTGAATTCTTTGCTTGTAGGTTACTCCGGAAGGAAGGAAGGCATGGTGGTACTTGGACAGCGGATGCTCAAAACATATGACTGGAGATAAATCTAAATTCTCGCATCTCGTGCCTAAGGACCAAGGACATGTGACTTTCGGAGATAACAATCAAGGAAAGATTATCGGAATCGGTAAAATTGGTACACCTCCTAACCCTTGCATTGAAAATGTTTTACATGTTGAGGACCTAAAGCACAATTTGCTAAGTATTAGTCAATTGTGTGATAAGGGCAATAGGGTTATATTTGAATCTGATAGTTGTATTATCGAGGGAAAAGTTGATAATCTTATTAAGCTAATTGCTCGCAGGATAAACAATGTTTATGTTATTGATTTTGATTCAATTCCCTCAAATGATGTGAAATGTTTATTATCTAAAGAGGATGAATCGTGGCTGTGGCATCGTAGAATAGGTCACATCCACATGGCTCATTTAAATAAATTTCTTCTAAAAACTTAGTAGTTGGTTTGCAAAAGCAAAATTTTTCCTTTTCTGAAAATTGTGATCCTTGTTCAAAATCAAAACTCACAAGGGCTACTTTTCCGTCTAAAAATCTTGTTTCAACTCAAAGGCCCTTGGAACTTTTACATATGGATCTTTTTGGACCGTGTCAAACTAAAAGCTTTGGTGGCAACTATTATTGTTTAGTTATTGTGGATGACTATTCTAGGTATACATGGACGCTTTTTATTACTCATAAAAATGACGCATTTCATGAATTTAAAAAGCTAGCCAAGATTATTCAAAACCAATTGCATTTGAGCATTGCATCCATTAAAACTGATCATGGTGGAGAATTTGAAAATCATCTTTTTGAAAAGTTTTGTGAAAAACATGGAGTTAAGCATTATTTTTCCGCTCCAAGAACTCCATAGCAAAATGGAGTTGTGGAGAGGAAAAATCGTTCATTAAAAGAGCTTTCTAGAACAATGCTTAATGACATGAATTTGCCTGCATATTTTTGGGCCGATGCAGTTAGTACAGCTTGTTATGTTATGAACCGTGTTTTGATTAGGCCTATTTTAAAGAAAACCCCCTATGAGCTGTACAAGGGGAGAAAACCAAATATTTCCCATCTTCGAGTTTTTGGATGTAAATGTTATGTGCATAATAATGGTAGAGAAAATCTAGGAAGTTTTGAGGCTAGAGCTGATGAGGGTATATTCCTTGGATATTCTGCTTCGAGCAAAGCATATAGGATTTACAATAAATCTCGTAATACTATTGAAGAATCTATTCATGTATTATTTGACGAATCCGATCCCAGAAGGTTGGGAAAGGTATCTGTTAATGACATTTCAGGTATTCTTGGAGATTTATTCATTGATGAGGATAAGGAGTCAAACGCCAAAGAAAAGGAGCATTCCGAAAGCAATGAAAAATCAGTCGAACCTGTTGAGGAGAAAAATCAAGAACAATCTATGGAACTCAACGCTGATTTGCCTAAGGAATGGAGAACATCGAGGCACCATCCTATAGATCAGATTATCGAGGATATCTCAAAAGGTGTAAGTACTCGCAACTCTATTAGCAATCTGTGTAACTTCTTTGCATTTGTTTCTCAAGTAGAGCCAAAGAATTATTCTGAGGCTATGCTTGATGAGCATTGGCTTTTGGCAATGCAAGAGGAATTAAACCAGTTCGAAAGAAATCAGGTGCGGGAACTTGTTCCTAGGCCTGAGTCTCATCCGATTATTGGAACTAAGTGGATTTATAAAAATAAACTTGATGAGGCTGGTTTAATTGTTCGAAACAAATCTAGGTTAGTTGCACAAGGTTACAACCAGGAAGAGGGAATAGATTATGAGGAAACATTTGCCCTTGTTACTCAGTTGGAAGCCATAAGACTGCTATTAGCATTTGCATGTATTCTAGATTTTAAATTATATCAAATGGACGTAAAGAGTGCCTTTCTTAATGGTTTTATAAATGAAGAAGTTTATGTGTGTCAACCTCCTGGCTTTGAAAGTTATGAACACCCTGATTATGTTTATAAATTGAAAAAGGCTTTGTACGGTTTAAAACAAGCTCCTAGAGCGTGGTACGACCGTCTTAGCAAATTTTTGTTGAAAAATGATTTTGAAAGAGGGAAGGTTGATAACACACTTTTTATCAAAAAGAAAGGAAAGGACATTCTTTTAGTTCAGATTTATGTTGATGATATTATTTTCGGTGCTACTAATGAAATCCTTTGCAAGGAATTTTCTAGTATGATGCAAGAAGAGTTCGAAATGTCTATGATGGGCGAGCTGAACTTTTTCCTGGGATTACAAATAAAGCAAGCGAAGGACGGAATCTTCATTAGTCAAACCAAATACTGCAAAGAATTACTGAAAAGATTTGGCATGGATAAGGCCAAGGCAGTAGCAACACCGATAAGCACATCATGTTACTTGGACAAAGATGAAGGAGGTAAATCCGTAGAAACTACAAAGTATCGAGGTATTATCGGATCACTTCTTTATTTAACGGCAAGTAGGCCGAATATCATGTTTAGTGTATGTTTGTGTGCTCGGTTCCAGTCGAATCCAAAAGAAACACACATGGTTGCTGCCAAGCGTATAATGAAATATCTGTCTGGCACAACTGATATGGGTTTATGGTATCCCAAAGGTTCGTCTTGTAATCTTGTTGGGTATTCTGATTCTGACTTTGCTGGTTGCAAAGTAGATAGAAAAAGCACTAGCGTCACTTGTCATCTTCTTGGCAATTCATTGGTATCATGGGCTAGTAAGAAACAGTCTAGTGTGGCCCTATCTACAGCTGAGGCTGAATATGTAGCCGCGGGTAGTTGTTGCGCCCAGATTTTATGGTTAAAACAGCAACTCCTAGACTTTGGTGTAAGTCTAGATCACATTCCTATTAAATGTGATAATACCAGTGCTATTAGTATTACCAAAAACCCAATGCAACATTCTCGCACGAAGCATATAGAGATTCTACACCATTTTATTCGTGATCATATTCAGAAGGGTGATTGCATTATTGAGTATGTTGATACTTCGCGGCAGTTGGTTGATATCTTTACGAAACCGCTTCCAAAAGAAAATTTCTTTTTTATTCGTAGAGAAATTGGTTTAACTTCTGCCTCTCACCTCTTTTGAATATGTGAATCTTTTATCTCTCATGTTATTATTGATGCATCTTCTTAGTGTTTCAGGGGGAGATTGCACATCTTTTTGATGATTACAAAAGGGGGAGAGAGATTCTGATATTTCATGGCTAATACATTAAGGGGGAGATACTCTGAAGGATGCTTTTTGTCTAAAATGATATATGTTATTTAAGCATTCATACAGGGGGAGAAGAATTAATCCATTATATTTCCTGTATTTAGTGATTCTAAGGAAGGTTTTATTATTATATATCTATTTTTTGCTTGTGTAACACTTGTGATGCAGATAATAAAGAGCATATCAGAATGTTTGTTTGTCATCATCAAAAAGGGGGAGTGTTGGAAGTCAAGCTGGTTGGAAGGCATGCTTCAAACTCTCTATGGACTTCAAGTTTAATGCAAATATATGTTTTGATGATAACAAGCCAACTCAAGTTCAAGCTCACAAGTGCAAGCGTCAAGATTGAAGACTCAAGCAAGCCTAAGAATGGAAACCTTCTCCTTATATCAAATGTAAGGTAATGAAGTTTTTGTTTACTTAGAAGTTTCAAAGCCAACAAAGTTTTTATTTTTTGAAGAGAAGAAGAAAAACGTATTTTCTGCATATAAAATGTTTTTCTGCATTTCATCGGAGTAAAAGTAGTTGATGTTACAAAACTCTGCATATTTATATGATTGCAAAAGAGAGTAATCGATTATCTCTTGCAGTAATCGATTAACTCTGTTGCATTATAGAAAAATCAGAGAAGCTGTAATCGATTAACTGAATTTTGTTAATCAGTTACTTTCTTATGAAATTAATCGATTACAACAGTCAAGTAATCGATTATAATTGTTGCATCATATATTTTTCAGAGGCTTAGTAATCGGTTACAAGTCTTGTAGTAATCGATTACATGATGTTGCATCATATGCAAACCAGAGGCTTAATAATCGATTAACTCCTCAGTGTAATCGATTATCATAAGTTGCATCATACAATGAACATGAGTGATGTAATCGATTAACTATTCTTAGCCTAATCGATTACATGTTTTTCAAATGTATTTAAGAATTTCTATTTTTGTAGAAATAATCGATTATTCCTTAAAGTAATCGATTACTTCATGTTTTATTGAAAAACGTGTTAGAATCATTTTTATTATTTCCTGATTTGTTTTTATATAAAAGATTCTGATATATTTTATAAAATTCGAAAATGATTTTAATTTTGAATTATTTCCTTTTTGGTTTTAAGAATCAAATCTTTATTTTATTTCGAAAATCGTTTTGATTTTATTTTGATTTTAAAACTTATTTCAAATCTTTGTTTATTCCTTTTTGATTTTGTTTTATTAATTCAAAATCGTTTTTGATTCAAAAATGTTTTTCTTTTTAAATAAAGATCACTCCAACATTTCAAAAAAGTTTTACGTTCAGACATTTTTCTCATTTCACGTTCTCTCTTCTTCTTCTTCTCAAAGTGTTCTGCTTTTCATTGTTCTAATATTTTGAAGAACAAACCTTGTTGGCTGCGTAAACTCTAAGACAAACTTCTTCTTCATTATCATAAGAGCTTATTGTAGAATCTGTGTTTTTGAGAACACGTGATACTTATTGTAATCACTCACATCTATTGTATTCAACCTTAGTGGTAGGGAGAGAATCCCATAGTTGAACGTTGAGGCGTTCGTAGGGCGAGGAACCCTGCTGTGTGATTGAGGCCCGTAGCGAACGGAGGTTCCTAGTAGTGTGCGGGGTGCTCTTGGTTGTAGCGGCTCTATTGCTTGGTTATAAGAACTCTCAGGCGGGTCACTTGGGGACTGGACTAGGCCTTTCGACGGGAAGGCTGAACCAGTATAAAATTCTCCAGTGCAAGCTTTTCTATCCCTATCTCTTTTACTTTTCGCATATTTAATTTCTTACGTTTCCGCGCTACTCAATTATTATATTTCTATCGTTTTCGCGATCCGTTTCATTCGTTTAATCTCTCCATCTCAAATCAATTTTTTAATTTGATACGAATTTTTCAATACATAATAAAACTCGATTCACCCCCCCCCCTCTCTCGAGATTTTGAGGCCAAAACCAACAAAGGATACGGGTTTGCTTCCTGTATTGGGGATTGGTTCTACGCAAACCATAGTAATTCCATTACTTTGGCTCGTTTTGGCCAGTCGAGGGTGATTTCTGCTAAAGTCAATTTGGGCGAATCAATCCAAATTGTATGACAAACCCTAGAGGGGTGAAGTACTGAGCAATCAAGCATGACGAACCCTAGAGGGGTGAAGTGCGGTATGACAAACCCTAAAGGGGTGAAGTACTTGGTTGAGAAATGCTTACTCCTGGTCGGTTTTTCCCCAGAGTGGATTACTTTCTGAAGGTAATCGATTATTCCTTCAAAAATAGAAATTCTTAAATTCATTTGAAAAACGGAGTAATCGATTAGACCAACAATGATTAATCGATTACACCACTCCTGTTCAATATATGATGCAACTCATTTAATCGATTACACTAAACAATTAATCGATTACTGAGCCTCTGTTATGCATATGATGCAACATCATGTAATCGATTACTACAGAGCCTGTAATCGATTACTAAGCCTCTGAAAAATATATGATGCAACAATTATAATCGATTACTTGAGCCAGGTAATCGATTACTCTCATGAGAAAGTAATTGATTAACAAAGTTCACTTAATCGATTACAACCTCTCTGATTTTTCTATGATGCAACAAAGTTAATCGATTATCTTGAGCAGCTAATCGATTACTCTCTCTTGCATACATAAAAATATACAGAGTTTTGTAACATCAAGTATTTTCACAAAGATTAAGATAGAAAACACCTTTTCATGAAAAACACATTTTCTTCTTCTCTCTTTTAAGATGAAAAACTTATTGGATTTTGTAAACTCGTAAATAATAGAAACTCCATTACCTTACAAATGATCTAAGGAAAAAGGTTTCTAATCTATGCCTTGCTTGACTCTTCATTCTTGATCATGAAGGGAACTTGTGAGCTTGAACTTGAGTTGGTTTGTTATCATCAAAACATCATCTTGAAATATACTTGAAGTCCATAAGAGAGTTTGAAGCACGTCTTCCAACACTAGCTTGACTTCCAACAAATTTTTCAAAGTTTAACTCTGTTGTATTTAGAAATGGACGGAAAGTAAAGACTAAGGGAAAGGAAAGCTCCCAACGGGTCAGGGCATGAAATTGCTACCCCACCGGGAAGGACTACCTCTTAGTTTTAAATCAATTGTGTCTATTTCAAATATGACAAGGGATAGAGATTTTCGCTTTAAGAGAAAATTTCAAAGCCTTCCTTTGGATCGAAGATGTGTCATTTCTTTATTTGATGGAACTCAAGTAGCACGAAAACAATTTTATCTCCAATACAATATAGAATTGAAACGGATCCCTCGCATTTTGTATTCATTGGTAGATAACATCGTTGAGTCCTTGAATCTAACCAAATAATTGTTGGAATTATTTTCTAAGTCTAAGGATAGGATCGGTATTAGAGGTCCTCTAGTTTATACACTTCGAGCATTCTTTATCAGAGTGCGCAACGGAAGTGAATAGGAGTTAATCTTTTGTAATTGCCTTTAACTATAATTACTAAGTGTCGTCTTAGTAAGACCTAATTGCCTTCTACATTTCCACATTATATTTTGGTGATAAATGTACTCTGATTTCTGAAGTATGAAAATGCTTTTGTAACAAATCCTTTCAAAGCTTTATTTTCGAAAAGTATTAGTATTACGATCTATAATGAATGTCAAGTACACCGATATTTTCATACTTTCCAAAGTATGGAATTGATTCAAACTCTGATAATTGATTGAATGTCGCAACACAAATTTTCAAGAAAGTTTTACTCGTAACGTGAATTCCTAATTGATTGAATGATAGTGTAATTTACCCTTAAGTTACACCAATTATCAATTGATAGGAATTCAATTAAGGCGACATAAGTCAAATTGAACTTCTAAACTAAAATGAAAGGAAGGACATTCACTACAATTTAAAAAGGTGAATGACATTAAACTTTTGACCGAAGAATCTGTTCCTTTTATTTGGGTTTGACGACTATAGAGGACTCTTAATTTCTTTGTTAAGGGAATCCTCCAAACTTCTGAATCAGTTCCAAATGGGTGTGAAATGATTTTGAAAATTCATATGAATGATTTGAAACTTGTAGGTGCTTGACATGTCTTTTCCTAAACAATAATTTTGTTTAAGTTTTAAATGAAAAGAATTTACAAAAGTATGACGTGTTTTTCCTCATTTAAAAGAAAATGAATATTTTTGAAAATTCTTTTATCACCAAGTACCAAACCTTTTTCACAGAAGTTGGTACTTCATTGTTCCTACTTTAATGTGGAAGTGGAAAATGTGAAGTGAAGGTAGCAAGGTAAGTTAAAGGTAATATGGCTACCCTAGAGTTAAAGTCTAGTCTAGAACAAAACCAGGGTAATGGATGTTATCCCTTCTTCCTTCAAGTTCATATAGAACTCCAAGGAATTTGTTATATTTACTGAACAAGCTGTATTCCGGAAGTGCAAACAATTTTCAAACCATTATTAACTCTTCCATGGAATGTAGTTTGTGAATGTTAAAGTTCTAGTTTTAACATCCATTATAAAAGTCGTAGCACCAAAGTCTAGTTGGTAATAAGGAAGTCTCAACTAGGGCTTAAAGTTAAATTGTAGTTGTGCAATCTTTTAACCTAAGGGACCAATTAGGAAACCTTAAACCTTAGGAGAAATAGTAAGTGTAGGGTAGTTGAAGTCTTGTAGAATAGAAATTTCTTTTAGATTAAGTGTAGAACCTCAATAGTTTTTCATTCATAGACTGGGCGGTAGAAGCTAGGTTCGATTTGATTGAGTCCTAGAGTTTCAGGCATAGGTGTGTAGGCATATAGATGTGCATATAGGAAGCGAGTTTTTAAATGTTTTCGAACGATGGAATTTTATATATATGTATTTACGATTTTCAAACTTATTAGGACTATATGTTAAGTTCAACTAATTTCATGAACCTTTTCTAGTAATTTTGAGAAGTTCTCAAATTCCAATTCTTTTCAAGTACTTTGTATAATATTTCAAATCGATTTTTGACTAAGATTATTTTCTACGTCCTATTGAAAGTGATTTTCAAAGAGTACTATATTAGTTTTTATTAACTAATTACCAAATCAAATTTTTCAAAGTTGATTGCCTTGTGCTTCCACACATGGTAATTTAGAATTTCCATCTTTCCCTAGTATATCTATATTTTTCAAAGTAACCTCTTTCGTAGAGAAACCTTTACAAGTGCTAAACTTGTAATTTTGATAAGTTTGGTTTTATTTGAAGGACAACTTATTTTCTATACATAGGATTGAAGTGTCTTTATTTTCACTATAACCCCAATGTTTTCAATCATAGTTATAGTCCGGGTATTTTCCCATTTTGACTATTCTTAAGAAAATGTTTAGCATACACTAAAGTTTTAACTTGTACAATATCTTTCTCCCATGATTGACAATCCGGAATGTAGGGACATTCCAAACCTTTTCTCTTTCATGTTAAACAAACTTGGTTGAAGATTAATAGCGTCATCTCTATTAATCCTCCACCTTATTTTTCTAATCGTGTTACATACCGGTGAAGGTTATGTAACTACCGAGGATTGCCAAGAAATTGTTTATACTCTCGATTTTAAACCTTATGTATTTGACTGGTTCTTTTCAAAACCTTATTTTCATCCGTACACCAATCATAATTCCCTGTGATCCTAAGGGAGTCTTGCCAATTGCAAACCTTTCAAACCTTTTTCTTCTCTTCAATGCGAAACTCCTTTTGGTGTGTATGGATTGTTTTTACTTAAATGTGTTGAGTTGATGTTCTGTTTTCTTTCAAGGAATGCACTTTTCGATAAAATTCAAATGACGTTTCTTTTACTTAATTTATGTTTGATCTTAAAAATGAAAATCTTTACCTGTAATAACACTTTGATGTTTTGTTTTGTGCTTTATCTTTCCCCTTAACTTATGTTTGAATTCTAATTTTGTGACATTGGCTTTTCTTAAATGATGAATGTTTTGTGTTTGATTTTCTTTATCTGTGTTGTGTAGAGGTAGATGCTTTGATAGATTGGATACCTAGATCTTATTGAATGTTAGGTTATATTGATCATAGGTCTATCTCTCCTTGTGGTTGTTAGTATCAGTGATGGAATAGGATCCCAAGAGTAGAACCCTAACGATTTAGTAGAACTTTTCATAGAGAGTCTCATTAGTAAGTGAGTATACCTATTAAAGAAACCCAACCGGAGTTGCATCCTAAGTGAGGGAGTGAATCCCCAAGGTTGTGGCTATCCTGAAGTAGGTTAAGACCTCTCTTTTAGTCGAGCATGTAGCTCAATATCCTCCTTTTTATTTAAGTGAGCCGAATTTCGGGGACGAAAGTCATATAAGTGGGGGAGAATTGTAAAATCCCCAAATTCACTAAGTGTTTAGGTGTATTAGTTAGTAGAATTTTGATAGGTGTCGTAGTATTCTTAAGTTTCGATTTTTAGTTGAAAGCGTTAATTGGTATTAGAATTTGTTTATGTTAGGGTTCGTATTTAGCTAAGTGTGAAAGGTTATGGGTTAAGCATAGATTCGTATGTGTTTAGAATGTAGGTTTTAGCTTAGAGTAAGTTAGAATGAGTGGTGAGGGCTTAGAACTCTTAGAAGTGTGAAAGAAAGGCAATTTACATTGAGTTAATCGATTAACTGAAGCATTAATCGATTAGATTTTATGCAACATTCAGCCACTACTCGATTAATGAGTGTCTTAATCGATTAGATTTTTAGCCACATTCTGGCACTAATCGATTAACCCTGTGTAATTGTCAAGTGTTAATCGATTAACCAAAGTGGTTAATCGATTAACCACTGCTATATCAGCCTAAAAACACGTTGATTGAACTCAATTTCTCATAGTGTTCACTCTCTAGCAAGTATACTAGATCGCAAAGTAATATAGTCAATAAGACCAGATATCGTCCCTCAGGGATTGCAAATTGTTCAATTAATTTCCACCAAAGAGTAGTTAAAAGAAAAATCTATAAGTTTCTAACTAATTAATTAAGATTGAATAAAAACAGAAAATAAATTAAAAACAGAAATTAAATAGAAGTGTTGAGCAATTTGAGAAAGATGTTAGGAACATGGTTTCATTGTAGGCATTGTTTATTTATCATGAATCTCTATTTTTCCCTAAATCATGAACGAATTCCTAAATTGGTAACTATTAGATCCCTCTTGTATAATTACCGTTTCTTATTCAATTCGATAATCCTTAATTCCTAAAGAGATTAAACCATTGAATAATCTTAATTAAGAACATGGAATTAATCATGTTATATAATTACCCAATTGTATCCCTACTTGTTGAATAACTATATTGTTTGAAGGCATGGCCTATTCTAATTCTTAATCTCTCAATTGAAGAATTAGAAATCCAAAACATAGATTAATTACTTCTATGCATAACAGTAAAAACAGCATCAAACACATGATTTAGAATATGAAAAACATCAATTCATGAAATCAATAAACTAATCCATACAAATTCACCAATTCCTAACAAAGGGTTTTTGTAACACCCCAAAATTTTAATCCTGGATTAATAAAAGTTAATTATAAATTTTATTTATAATTAATTATTATTATAAATTCCTGATTAAATTAGGTATCTGATTATTACAAATAGGTGGAAAATAATTGTAAATTATTTTCTATGCAAAAATTAGATTTTTGCATATTAGTCCTTGATGTAGGACCTAAGTGCAATATTAGAAAGATTTTGGAGGGAAGAAGGAATAAAATAATTATTATTCAAATTTCAGTCAAAATACTCGGGTATTTCGTCCGATACTCGAGTATTCTGGGTAGTGTTGCTCGAGTTAGTGCGTTTGATGAGTCATCAACGCGTTAATCTCAGGCCTTGACACGAAATCAGTCCAGGAATACCTCAAGGGTGTCGTGTCGACCTGCATGCGACTGGGAAACGATTACTTAAGCTCATCATCAACGAATTTGAGCTCTTGTTGATGAATTTGTAAGGTTTAGGGTTTCGAATTTGTTCTCAACAATTACCTTTCGTTTCTGAGTGTTAGAGTGCAAGTGATACACCATTAAAAAGCTTGAATCCTGAGCTTTGTAAAGACACTAAGTTCATGAGCTGAGTGTTAGTGTGCTAAGAGAATCGAAGCTCGAAAGGTTGAGGCATTTTTCTGGAAACAGTTCGTGAAGCTTACTTTAGGAGTCGATTTTGGTAAGCTACTGAACTTTCAAGGCTTCAACTTAGTTTCATTCTCTTATGCATGTTGCAGAGAATAATTTCTAATCATTTTCCCCAATTATTTTGCATGAATTAATGATCAAAACCTTTCGTTTTTTGACCTCACTCAAAATTGTGTTGTTGTCAAATGGATTTTGGGGAGAATAGCTTGGAGATTGATTTTCTGTTGATTCTCAGTTTCTAAACGATCTAGAGGTAAGTGGGAAGCTATACATTCACTAGAATAAGGATTGATTTCATGAATTTGTGTAGGAAGCCACCATGAGGCTTAAAGGGCATAGTTTGAAATAGGATATTGGCTTGGAGGCCATTCTGGGTGTCGAAACTTGTTGGAGCATGTTTGATATGTTGCATGCGAGCTAAATTCAAGTTATTTTCGTGTTAAAGATGCTCAGAATTGAAATTGATATGTTGAGTTGTTGAAATATGATTTTTAGGCATAATGAATGCTCAGTTTTGATTCAGTGTAATTTGATGTAATTTCTATGTTGGAACATGTTTAATATACTTACACTTAACTCTGTTGAATGTTGGTTTTGGTTAAAATTGGTTAGAATTGAATTTGGTATGTGAAAACTCAGTTTCAGTGCTGTTCTGTCATGGAATACTCGAGTCTTTGGCTCGATACTCGAGTATTTCGTGGTGCACCAGTGCGTCTGGCAGCACCAGTACTCGAGTGTTTGAGCTGAGGCTAGAGTATTGTCTGACGCACCAATTTGAAATTCTGATGAACTACTCGAGTCTTGCATGAACTACTCGTGTAACACCCCGATTCGGCAACTTGAAAACCACAGTAACTTAACTTAAATATAGTGAAAATTTGGGCCAATTTTTTTTTAAACATGCTTAACGTAAACATGAGAACATTTAGACTTTCAAAACATATTGACATTTAAAAAACTCATGTTCTCATATTACATAAAACCTTTCAAGTTCCAAACCGAGGTGTCACAAGACACCACACCTTGAAACTTGTTCTCAAAACATCGTAAATACACGGCCCATTTACTTGTTTCAAAACATCCGAGTTAGACAAAACTTTAGCCGGGGTACAGTATGATATAGTTATGGAAACTAAGAACTTGCAATGGAATACAAAGCTCTGAAGGGAATTACCTATCATCTAGTCATACACACTAAGACTATCCATCTATCATCGAATCTTGGCAGCCCAAGTTCTCGGTCCGCCAGCAGAGTTGTCATCATCAGCCGTCTCAGGAGTCTCTTCCAGAGAGTCGTCTTATACTTGCTTATCCTCCTTCTCTCGATCCAAAGCCTCTCCATATCCAATCTTCAGGGGCAACCTTCCATGCTCCTCCTTGCAAGGGGCACCGGTGGATCGCTACACGCTACGCCACCTACCCGTTGCAATATCAGCAATTGCCGATACGACAACATGGTAGGAGAGAGTCAGTGTTCCGAACACTAACGGGTTGACCATGCGGTCTCAGGATAGATCCAATATAAAGAAAGACAGATAATATAACAGAGCAATATAACTAAGACAGCATAACATAGACACAATCACATCATCATCAACATATATAACATATTATACACATAGCATATATGAATCAAATATAACAAGCATATCATAATATTTCAAACACAGCAATATCATCACTCATAGCCAATAATTCCTTACACTTAACATCACAATCTTTCTCAACCTTCCCGAAATCCACTTATGCTTTTCTTCTTGAACCTTCATTATATGACTCTCACAAATCTTTTCCATTCTTTCCTCAATCGTTGCCTCAAGATTTATTAATTATTCCGAGAATCATTTCTCATACTTATCTTATAAAACTGGTTCAATACTTGATATCTTTAATATACTATTCTTTTGATTATTTATGTTTCTTAGCGTTCCGGTTCGCTCAATGATATGGGGAAATCATCACTGAGGAAGACACACACGTCTACATCTCCTCGGTCATCCACCCATCCTAGTCGGAAGCAAATAGGAGTACATGACATTTACCACGCGGGCACGACAGCTGTCTCAACAATTGGCTCCAAGCCAGGAGAACTGTAGATAACTCGGGTACAGTCTCAAATCAATTCATATCATATCATATCATTTCATATATTCAAGGCTCACTGTAGAAAACTCGGGTACAGTGGCAATCACAAATGCCCCGTTCCAGTCCCTCTCACTGTTCAAGATTTGCAATCTAGGGGGCGACAGTATTTTCTAGTTGGCCTGCAGAACTTACCACGACATTAGACCCAGTCCCTACCACGTTCGTATACCACATGTGGAGTTCGTTCTGCCTAGAAACATACTCTAGACTTCTTGACGTTTCACCGTCATTGTCCTCCCCTAATGCAATCTCCACATGAGTATCCGCAGATACTCATGGTTCCTTCCTCTCCACTACTTCGATACGACACTCATACCTCACCGCTTTCGTTAATGTCTTTTAAAGTCTTTTAAAGTTTTAGAGTTTTAATTAACGGCTTAATCCTACTAGTGGGCTCGTCCTTGGTGCATCCCTTCAATGAGTCCCGACCACTAATCGCGATCCGTTCCCCAAAGAATCTCAACGACATCTTGCCTCAAATCTCTTTCTCTTGCATCTCATCATCAGCATTATTCTCATCAGCTCATGCTCAGCAGCATCCTTAGCATCTTTCTCATCATCATGGTCCAGCAGCATCATCATCAGCATCTTGCTCCTCAGTTATTACTTGGTAGCACCATCAGCATCGTTCTCCTCGATTGTTGCTCCGCAGCACCTTCAGCATCACTCTCCTCAGTTGTTGCTCGGCAGCACCATCAGTGTCTTTCTTCTCATCAATTGCTCAGCATCCTCATCATCACCACGCTTCCGCTCGCCTCATCGGGTATTTCTTATTACCATCTCGAACGTCATCTTTTCATTTTAATTCTTTCTTAAACTCAGCCATTAATTCTTTTCCTTTCACTATTTATCTCTTTCTCAATTTAAACCACATCATTTCTCATCTCTTTCTCAATTATTTCTCATAATTCCTTATCCGCACTTTCTTTCCTCTTTAGTCTTAATTTATTACCTTCACAGTTTCATTATTATCGTTCCACGATTCAGACATAATCAAACATTTTCCAAACAGAATAAAGTATACTCAACAGATAAACATTTAGCACGTAAACAAAACAGGTAAACATCTAACACAAATATCTATATCACCTAATTCTCAGTACTTTCACAATCCATCTATTCGGATTGCGAGCAACCACGTTACGGGATCACAACACTCTCACTCACCTCGATGACGAAACTTCCGAAAGTTTTCCCATTCGTTAGCTTTGCCTTGTGTCCTTCTCGCCCGTCACCCGAACTAGAACATTTTTCCCCGTGCGTTAGAAACGATTTACGTAAATTCTTAATTTCGTTTTTGAAAACACTTTGCCAATATCCAAAGGATTCTAAATCCAACTCAAATCTATGATAAAAATGTTTTCAAGAAGACTTTGAAACAAATTCTAAAATAATCTCTTTTCAAAACAGGATCCATTTCTCTTAGTTTAAAATACTCTGGTTATAAAATCATTATCTTTAGGTATTAAAACAGAATACCAAAAATACAATTCCAAAGTCACATCTAATTGATTTATGAAATTTCCAATTTCACAATACCATCAAATATTTGCCCAGGAATACCATATAGAAATTTCAAATCAATTTAAGTTGTTTAAATTTTTTTTTTAATAAAACATTTTTCAATTCAAACATAGACTTTTCATAAGCAAAATTTCACAAACAAAGCTCACAACAATTCCAATTCACACATTCAACAATCACATAAAAGTTTCAAAGTATTCACAAACACACATAATGCAAATCACATTTTACATTATTTAAAATCATTAATTAAATTATAATCTTAGTAAATTAACTCAATTATTCTTTAAGAAAATAATTTAAGCTTAGTCTTTTAATTAACTCAACAAAACCGAAGCACACATGGTTAACCATTTCTAGTCACCAAAAATATAAAAACTTAAGATCATTGAACCAATATCTTGAAAATTTCTTTTTACATAGTTAAATCAACTTATTCATTTTTATTTCTAAACCAAAAAGATTTAAAGAAGACACACACATCACTTTCATCAAACATATAGCATCATGCACCTATGAATGTAGCTAGTATAAAAAGAATCATTTCATGAAGAAAACTTTCCAACTAATTAACCATGTATTGGCCGAATTATACATATATAATTTTTGCAAGAATTTAATGCACAAACAAATATATAAAATCAAGAAATCATTTTCTTTCTTTTAGGCTAAAACAGTGAGCATCAAAGGAAAAATCAACAATTTTTAATTCATTTTCTTAACTTAAAATCAAGACAACAATTAGAATCACAAACCACCTCAAGATTCACACATATTTTCTTTTAAATCCAATTACTTCATGCATATACTTTTTAAGCCCTTAAATTAAATTAGTCTTATCATGCATGTAACCTATGTGAGGAACAAACATAGCTCTCTACCTTTTCCTACAATGGCCGAATATCATCATGTAGAAAGACATGGTTTTTTATGCATTTTCAACATGTAAGAATCACAAAAATAAAATCAAGTCTTGTAACTTTCAAGACTATACATCATACACAAAATAAACTCAAGATCATAACTTTTTCTCAAACCAAAAATAAAGATTTAATTTTAACTTCATGAAAATAACATGCATGTGTTTGAAATCATTAGATCTATCCTTAAAACACACATGCATCAACTTTTTACAAAATAAAAACTTTGATCTTATTTCTTTTCAAGCATGGCCGAATGGCCTATCACAAAATAAAACATGCACATAATCAAATACTAGATCAAATCATGCTTGTACTTCTAAAAATCATTTTAAAAACTTGTTACTTAAATTTTCCTTTAAAACCGTATGACATAGAGGAAGAAAAACATAATCTTTTCTTTTGAAATCAACATGCAAATCAAGGATCTAAACATTTTTCATTCATCAAACAAAGGTAATTACATGCATACATTTAGATCAACTAAGATCATCACAAAATTAACATGCAAAGCTAAAGACTTAAACCTTTTTGCAAATTAAGTTTAGATCATGAATTTATTCATCAAATAAACATGGAAACACATCATAGATCACGGTTTAACAAGAGATTCAACATACATAGCCAAAGAATTTCACTTTATTAATAAACAAGCTTGGATCATGGATTTATTCATCAAGTCATCACATAAACATACATGGATCACGGTTTAGAGCAAGAAAAATAGACATGAAAAGAGATTTATTTAGGTTTCACAAAAATCTTAGTTTTTCTTTAGATCCTTAAGATTTAGTTAGAAAAATATTAGATCCATCAAAGAAAATCCTCAACCGAAACATCAAGCATAAGTTTAACATTTTACAAATTATTTTAAGTCCTTAAAGTCCAAGATCAAAGAATAACAACACATAAAATCATCTTTCCAACCATGAAATAAGACATGCAAGAAGAAAAGAAAATAGATCTACAAACAAAAGAGAAAATCTAAACTATTACAAATCTTCTTCCAAGCTCTTCGAGTCACCTACCAAGATGAGGGTTGGTTCCTAACACTCTTGATCTATAAGGATGAGAGTTGGTTAAGCTTGAAACCTCCTTCTTCCTCCTTCCTAACCCTCACGGCTCCCTCTCTCTTTTCTCTCTCTCTTTTCTTTTTCTCTCTAAGAGTGGAATGGGCTCTTAGAGTGGTGTTTATGTTGGTGTGAAGAAATGAAATGGAATGGGGTGAAATGAACTAAGGCTTCAAGTACTTATAGGCAAATTCACTCTCCCTCTTGTGCCCTTGATTTTTGGTTCGGCCATGAGCAATGGGAAAGGGTAATCTTGGGCTTCCAAAAATTTGCATGGGTGAAGATTATCATATTAAGAGGACAAGGTAGAATAGGCTAGGGTTTTAGGGGTCACTTTAGGGCTAAGAACTAGTTGGCTTCTAGTTAGGGTTTGGTTACTAATTTAGTTACTTCATGGTTCTAGTTCTAACTTTTTTTGGTAAAGAAAAATTGCATTACCAACGAACAAATAATACACATCACGGCAATAATCTAACCCCTAGCCACCTTCTAGGAAGGGTTATAAGAGCTAGAAAATCCCAAACAATAAAAAATATAAGTCAAAAATAAGCTGGACACTAAATGACAGTCCTTATTCTATCTATCAATAAACTAGTTGGCCCATTAGTCTTGGCCCAATTGCTATTCACAAGCTTTACTCCTAACTCTGTCTGAAGAAGACGAATCGCCTGGTGAGGATGAAGTTGCTGATGCTTGAAGATCCTGCGGTTCCTCTCTGACCAAATGGTGTACACACATGCAGCCACCACCGCCCTAATCAAATGCTTCCTCCATTTAGCCTTAAACCCATACCGAAGCCATCTCAACCAGTTCTGAAACTTGAAATGCACAGCTTTCACCCCAATCCAATTCATAGCTAAATCCAGAAGCTTCTTACTCCAATCACACTCAAAGAATAAATGCCTACACGATTCCTCAGATCCACTACATAACTCACACAAAGGTGATACCTGAAGGAAAGGAAGACTGTCTTTTGTCCTCAATTTTTCATGCACCAAAAGCCAAAGAGTGAACTGATGCTTAGCTACAATCAAGGGGTTCCAGACTACACGATGCATAGGGAATGGCGGTTGAGCTCCAATGAGGTAACTATACCCATCTTTGATTTCATAATCTTGTTGATTTCCTTGCAATTGAATAAATTTTGGCATGAGTTTATCACGGAATTTTAAAAGTTGTTTCCAGTGCCAATTTGTTAATAGATTTGCATGAACATTACTGAAATCCTTCCTTTTTAAGTAGATAGCATGAATCCATTTGAGCCATAGAGACATTTTATTTGCCATGATTTGCCACGCCTGCTTACCCAGAGCTGCCACATTCCACCCATAAACATTGTGAAAACCCAGACCACCATTTTTCTTCTCTCTGCACACAATGTTCCAAGCAACCTGAGCCTTTCCTCTACCTCTCTGGTTTTTACCCCATAAAAAACCCCTGCACATCTTTTCCACTTCCCTGATCACAGCTTTAGGGATAATGAAGGTAGTTGCCCAATAAACATGCATTGTAAGCAAAATAGATTGAATTAGTTGAGCTCGACCCTGAAAAGATAAATTCCTAGTTGTCCACATGTTAAGCCTTTTAGTCATCCTATCTATCAACGAGTTGCAAGTAGCCACATTCCATTTCTTAGCAACCATAGGCATGCCCAAATAAGTGAAGGGGAAGGAACCCCTCCTAAAACCAGTAAGAATCTCCAACCTTCCTTTTAAATTATCATCTACACCTGCAATGTAGATTTGAGACTTGGTCTGATTTGCACACAGACTTTGAGCAAATTCAGAAAAAGCCTTCATTAGGATTTTTATACTACTTTCATTGGCTTTGCAAAAGATCATTAGGTCATCTGCAAAGGCAAGATTGATCAAACCCACTCTCTTGCACATAGGATGATAAAAGAACCCTCTTTCAGTAGCTGCATACAACAATTTCCTAGTGAGCATTTCCATCACAATAACAAACAGAAGAGGAGATATAGGGTCTCCTTGCCTCAACCCTCTAGAACTCCTAAACCTGCCCTGAACATTGCCATTTATCACCAGTCTGAATGACACTGTCTTCACACACACCATAATCCATTTCACAAACTTCTCTGGGAATTTCATTGCCTCTAGACTCTTCTGGATAAACTCCCAATTCACACTCTCTTCCTTCTGTACAATCTCAAAAGATCCTGAGTGATAAGTACATTGTGAAGAATAGATCTATCCTTGACAAACGCAGCTTGATTCTCATGAATTAAATCAGGCAGGCATTCTTGCAGTCGATTACAAAGGAGCTTAGAAATAACCTTGTAGATAACATTACAGCATGCAATAGGTCGAAAATCACTTACATAATTAGGGCAATCTGTCTTAGGAATCAGGACCAATAGAGTTTGATTAGCTTCCTTGAGCAGCTTCCCATTAGAAAAAAAGTCTTGGACAGCTTCAATGATGTCATCCCCTATAATTGGCCATGCAGCCTTAAAAAAGGCTGCACCATACCCATCAGGCCCTGGAGCCTTGTCATTACCAATCTGGAACAGGCATTGCTTGATTTCAGAATCCTCAAATCTCCTTATTAATTTCAATTGTTGATCAACTCTCAGAACTTTCCCTTGCTGGACCTCCTCATCCTTTAGGCACCAGTTCCTATTCCCATCAGCAAAAAGACTCTTGTAGTATTCCTCAAAAGCATTCACAATCTGATTCTGATCAGTGCGCACAATTCCGTTATTATCCTGGATCCTCAAAATTCTGTTTCTATATCTTCTTAACCTGATAGTTTGATGAAAGAATTTGGTATTCATATCCCCTTCACATATCCAGTCTTGCTTAGCTTTTTGTTTCAAGAATACAGCAGCCACTTGATACACCTTAAAATGCTCCTCTTTTGCCTCTTTTTCCATCTTCAGCAAATGATTGTTCATAGGATCTGATTGAAGTAAGTTCTGAATATAGTCAAGCTTGTCCCTGGCCTGAATCTCTTTAACATCAATGCTTTTAAATTTCCTCTGATTTAAATCTTTCAGCCCATCTTTAATATGCTCCAGGTTTCTCATGATTCTATACATTGCACAACCTTCCCTCCTCTTTGACCAGTTATGACTAACAATCTGAATAAACTCAGGATCCAAAGTGAGATGATTGAGAAACTTAAAGCTTTTCCCTTTACACCTCTCAAAATTAGGCCAATGAATCACCATAGGACTATGATCCGAAACACCACAATTCCCAAATTCTGCCTGGACATCAGGCCAATCCCTACACCAATTATAGTTGACAAGAACCCTATCAAGTTTGCTTAGGATCCTTTCACCATCTTCCTGATTGTTATTCCAAGTATAAAAGCTCCCATAATAATTCATGTCCTCTAGCTGGCAGTGAATGACCATATCTCTGAACTCTTGAAGATTGTGAGGCTCAAGAGGAAGCCCCCCAATTTTTTCTTGGGCATTCAGGAAACAATTAAAATCTCCCAATAACATCCATTTTTCCATCATACTCTCACCTATCTCCATCAGGTCCTCCCATAAATCAATTCTTCTTTCACTATCATTGTGATCATACACAAAAGTAACATAGTATAAGCTATCATCACGCTTATAGTTTACTCTGTAGTGAACAAATTGACTAGAATGTCTGATCACCTCCACTCTGAACATATCCTTCTTCCAAACCACCCATATTCTGCCAATAGGATGATCATCCAGATTAATAAAGCTCCCCCAGTCAAGAAACATTCTATTCCTCACCATATCAAACGAATTAGTTCTAAGCTTGTTTTCTAGCATAGCCATAATACCAATAGAAAATTTATTTATCAAACGCTTAACCTCTTTTTGTTTCAAGAGTTAGTTAAGCCCCCTTGTATTCCAAGCACCTATACTATCCATTTAGATGGAGGGTTGATGATTCCCCCTTTTGAAACTTTCCCAATGCTTTCCTTCTGGTTACTACTGGTGTCCACTGCCCCTCCCTTTCCTTGCTCACCTTTTCCACCTCATTAGCTGTACTTTCCTCCTTCTCTATCTGTGATTCTTTCACAATGGACACATTCTCTTCTATAACTTGGGCTTGCAAGACTTCCTTTACCACTTGAGAGGCAGATTCCATATTTTCACTAGGCACAGTCCCCTCTTCAATGCTATTTTTAAGTTTCAGGGCATCATCAACCTTTTCTATGTCCTCCCTTGTAGGCTTCCATTTTTCCACCCAGACCTTCTTTGTTTGTTTCCTGCATGACTTGCTGTCATGTCCATACATGGAGCATGCAGCACATAAGACAGGCTTCCATTCATAGTCTATCTTTTGGGCTATAACATTTTCCTTCTCATCTTCAAAGAACACCTCTTCAGGAAGGATATTAGGATTTACCTCAACAAGAACCCTAGCAAAGCTGATCCGATTTCTCTCCTTTGTAACATTATCCACCATGATTGGGGTTCCTACAAGACTAGCAATCTTGCTTAGGGCTGGGACACCCCAATATTTCAAATTCAAGTTTGGCATCTGGATCCAAACTGGAACATAGTCATGCATAATTTTTGAAACAGGTTTCCCTGTCCAAGGTGCTATAATGAGAGGTTTCTTATCAAAGTGATAGATCCCAACCTCCATTACAGCATTCCTAGCCTCCATTGTATTGAACCTTACAATCATGGTACCATCACCATTCATTAGTACCTTATCTATTCCATGATGCCCCCAAATCTTCCTTATGTAACCATTGAAAACTGAATAAGGTGGTCTGGCTCCCAGAATATAACAGACAATTGATTGCTGCCAGTATGCCTCTTCACTTTGTATATCTTCTATCACTATTTTGCCCACTGCCACTCCTTCTTTGATCTCTGGCTTCACAAAGTTTAATTTATCTCCTGCATTACGTAACTTTGATATGTCAAATGTATCCCAAACAGATGCCCTTTTCTTGGAAGCCTCTTTCTCTCCTAGTTCTGGTTGAACAACTCTTTCTGCCTCTTCTGGTTGAACCGTCGCCTTGCCTTTGATCCTTGATCGTAACTCATCCAGTTTTTTCAATATACTAGCCGCTTTCTTAGGGCTCAAGTTATCTATGTCTTCAAAATCATCATCGTCACCCTGCTCAAGATCTAAATTTTTTGGAATAGATGGAGGAGGAGAAGTGATGTGTGGAGAAGGGGACTTGGGGGGACGTCCCTTCTTTTTTGCCATGGAGGCAAACGGCAGTGATCAAACGATCAGCCGCGAGACAAGAAGGAAGCCGAAACCCTAGCAGAGCAATTCAAACCCAAGTCAAACCCTTAGGCTTTATGTTGACCCTTCTAATCGGTCGGTTTTTTATTTAAAAATAAAGGAGATAGTTCTAACTTAGTTTGGTTATGGCTTTGACTTACTCACCAAGCTTCTTGTCCAAGAAGTAAAATCCTAAGTTTATACATGCACACTCACACGTATAACACACACACACACATATACATATACATACACACAAACCGTATCATACACACACATATACATACATTTTACATTTTTATTTTCTAACCACATTTACTTAAGATTATTAATTCACACAACAAGGCAACTAATTCAAAGAAATCACATTCACACAACCATTTTCATATATCACTCATTAAGCACACATTAGACCAAACACATAACACATAAAAATTCATGCCATGACAATACCACAAAACACATATCTTAAAATTCTTATTTCATAAACTCTGAAAATAAATTTTTATAAATCATCCCAGAAAATTTTAGAAATCACATTTTCAAAATCTACATTTCAAGACGATCGTTTTCGTATAAAGATCATAAAAATCCGAGTTTCAGTTAAAAAGTTACGAATTTTCAAAGATAACAACTCCAAAAATTTCATTTCTAATAAAAATCATCTTTTAATAAAATCATAGCTCATTTTTTGTTTTTGGTAGAAGTATAAATATCCATTCCAACTTGCAAAAATTACAACTCAGTACATCTAACTAATTGAATTTCCCACCTACTAAGTAAGGTTTAAATTCAAATAGCTAGGAAAATACGTTATCAAAGCTGTAAAAGAATTCTAGTAACAACTACCTTATTAGGCCAACTCTTAAAATTTGGCATACATAAAGAAATTCTTAAAGCAAGCTCTCTAATTAATAAAATGAAGACTTCTTCTGGCCTCTTCTCAACACTTGTGAACTGCCTTCTATTCCTTTCTTGCCAAATGTGATAGACACAAGCACACATAGCCGCATAAATGAATTTTCTCCTCACCTTGTCCTTGAATGCATTCTTCAACCATCTACACCAATTATGGAACTTGAAATACCACTTGTCAATGCAACACCAATTGCAAACTAGCTCGAGCAAGGATCTGCTCCAAGGGCACTCAAACAGCAAATGGTTTCTTGTCTCTAAAGCTTGGCTGCAAAGATTGCACACATTCTGAATTTCCATAAAAGTTGCAATCCAATCTTTGGTCTTCAACCTGTCATGCATTGATAACCATACAATAAAGCAATGTCTTGGAATTGAAGCAGGATTCCAGACTAACTGATGCATCTCAAAGGTAGCTTGTGGACCAAGCAACACCTTATAGCCTTCCTTAATAGAGTAGTCTCTGGTCAGATGCCCCATCCAAACTCCATTGATGTATCTAGAAACCAATCTATCCCTTGCCTTTAAAATTTGCTTCCAATGCCAACTGGAAGTTGTTGAAGCCTGACAAGTCCAGAAATCAGAATCTCTTAGGTATATGGAGCTTATTCATCTAACCCAGAGCTGATTCTTACCCATTGCCAAGCACCAAACTTGTTTCCCCACTGCTGCAATGTTCCAAAGCCTGATATTTTGAAATCCTAATCCTCCATACCTTTTACTCTTGCTGAGATTCACCCAAGCAATAGAGGCCTTAGGTCTGCCACTTTGGTTGACCCCCCAAAGGAAATCCCTGCACCTTTTTTCTATCAGCTTTATCACTGCAACAGGAATGATAAATGCACTAGCCTAATAGGTGTGCAATGTAAGTAGGACAGAGTTTATGAGCTGCACCCTAGCTTGATATGACAGATTCCTTGAGGACCAAGTTTCAATCCTTCTTGTTATTTTATCAATCAAAAACATACATGTAGTACTTGACCATTTCTTGGATGTCAAAGGCATGCCTAGGTACTTCAGAGGGAAAGTACCTTTTTGGAAGCCTGTAATGTCTTGAATCTGCCTTTGCTTTGCTTCATCCATACCTTCTAGGAAGATCATGGACTTCTGCTGGTTTGCATAGAGTCCAGAACTGAGTGAGAATTGGTTAAAGGCCTCAGTGAGGATCTTCACACTCTCCTCTTGCCCTTTGCAGAACAACATGAATTCATCTGCAAAAGTCAAACAAATCAGGCCAGTTTGCTTACAATGAGGATGATATCTAAATCTGTTGTTTAGTGCAGCTGCTTTCAGTTTTCTATTCAGCATTTCCATGGCCAGCACAAAAATGAGAGGAGATATGGGATCTCCTTGCCTCAGGCCTCTAGAGCTAGTAAATCTTCCACTCTTCTGTCCATTCACCACCAAGTTAAAGGAAACAGTGGAGATGCATTCCATCACCCAGTTAACAAACTTCAAGGGGAATTTCAGTGAATGTAGCATTTTACTGATGAAACTCCAGCTCAAGCTATCGTAGGCCTACTTGATGTCAACCTTCATTAGGCATCTTGGAGACACCCTCTTCCTTCTGTATAGCCTCAATAGTTCCTGACTAATCAAGACATGTTGTATAATGCTCCTGCCAGAGACAAATGCTGCCTGATTTTCATCCACCAGTCCAGCCAACACTTCCTGCAATCTGTTGCATAAAACTTTAGAGACAATTTTATACACTGTATTACATAGAGAAATGGGCCTATAATCTGCAGCAATTACAGGACTATCAGTTTTTGGAACCAAAACTATAGAAGTGCAGTTAACTTCCTTTAGCAGCCTCCCTGATTCAAAGAATTCCTTAACTGCCTCTATACAATCTGTCTTTATGCTTGGCCATGCTTGCTTGTAAAAACCAGCACCATGCCCATCAGGGCCTGGTGCCTTGTCAATGTGAATTGACATGAGGCTTGCAGTGATCTCATCTTCTGTTACTGGTCTCACCAGTCTTATTTGCTGCTCCAGAGTCAAGGTACTCCCCTGCATGACTTCTTCCTCAGACATACACAAGATAGTACTAGGACCATTTAGTAAGTCTTTGTAAAAGTTGAGGAAAACATCACTAATTTGTTTCTGATCACTCAGAATAGCACCACTAGCATCTTCAATTGACAAGATTCTGTTTTTATAGGCCCTGATCTTGATAGCTTGGTGGAAAGCTCTTGTGTTCTGATCCCCATCTTTAAGCCACAACTCCTTGGCCTTTTGTTTAAGGAAACTGGTTGCAGCATCAATGACTCTTGCATAATCCTGATTAGCCTCTTTCTCAATTTTTTGCAACTGAACATTAAGAGGGTCATTGTCTAAGCTTTCTTGAGCAGCATGTAACTTACCTCTGAGAACCTCTTCCTGCTTATCAATGCTATGAAACTTTTTAGAATTGAGCTCTTTCAGAGGTGCCTGCATTTTCTACAATCTTCTCATCAATTTAAACATTTCACTGCCTTCCAGCCTCTCCTGCCATACATCTTTCACAATGGCATTGAAAGAATCATCAGTTCCAAGCATGTTAAAATACTTAAAACCTATGCTTCTTCTAATCCTGCTAGTCTTCCAATCAATTATAATATGAGAGTGATCAGACACCCCCTCATTCATGAAGCATGTTTCCACCTCTGGCCAAGCATCAATCCAATGCAAATTGATCAAGGATCTATCCAGTTTACAATAGATCCTGTCATTCCCTTCTTGCTTATTACACCATGTGTAAAAGCACCCCTTATGCTGCATATCCACAAGCTGACATACATTAACACAATTTCTGAAAGTCTGCAACTAATTAGGATCCACTGATAGACCACCTAGCTTCTCATTAGGATGCAGAAAGGAATTAAAATCCCCTACTACAAGCCATGGCAATTGTTGATTGAGTCCTATATCAATCAGAAAACTCCACAGCTGGTTCCTACCAATCTCATCATTCAAGCCATAGACAAAAGTCACCAAGAACATTAATGCCTTGTGCTTATGAGTCACACTACAGTGAACATATTGATTACTACTATTAAGCACCAAAACATCAAACATGTCTTTTCTCCACACCATCCAAATTCGGCCAATTTCACAATGATCCAGATTTATATAAGACCCCCAGCCAGGAAAGAGCCTATCATTCACAATTTGAAAAGAGCTAGCTCTAAGTTTATTTTCCAAAATAGCCATTATTCCTATATTATTATCATACACCAACCTTTTTACTTCCTTTTGCTTACGAGGGTGGTTGATCCCTCGAATATTCCAAGAGGCCACACTATCCATTAGCATGATGAGCTTTAGAAGACTCACCTCTTTGAGCTTGCTGCTTGGCCTTATTTCTGGTCTTAGCTGGAGTCCAGGTTCCTTCTTGGCTATCTGGCACCATCTCTACCTCCTTAACAATCTCATTGGATTCAATTGCCTTTGGTAAAATCTCAACCTCTGAACTACTTCCACCAACCTCAAAATCCTGAGGTTTATCTACTGCATCATTCACCTTTTTAGTTGCCTCTATATCATTCTGCTTTTAATGATCACTAACAATCTCTTCAGGGCCATTGTTTTGCTTCTGAGTCCCTTCTTGAGTGCTTTGTTTCTTCTTCTCCACCCACACCTTTTTAGTCAGCCTTCTACACACCTTACTGTCATGGCCATACATTCCACATGTAGCACACAAGCAAGGCTTCCACTCATAAGTTATTTTCTGGTTCAACAGATTCCCTCTATCATCCTCAAAGAATACTTCCTCTAGCAGTGTATGTGGATTCACTTCAACAAGTATTCTAGCATATATGATACGGTTCCTATCTCTTGTAGTTTGATCCACCATTATAGGGGTGCCTACAAGGCTAGCAATTTTACTCAAGGCTGCTGCTCCCCAAAATCTTAGATTAAGATTATGCAACTGAATCCATACTGGCACTGAGTCAAGCAAACTCTTCTTCATTGGCTTTCCATTCCATGGTGCTAGAATGATAGGTTTTTTGTCAAAATGGTAGATGCCAACGTCTAACACAGCATTCCTTGCCTCAATCGAATTGAATCTCACTATGAAAGTTCCATCATTATTCATCAGAACTTTGTCTATTCCATGATGGCCCCATGCCTTTTTGAGAAAGCCTTGCATCACCATATATGGAGGCCTAGCCCCTAAGACATAGAAGATGAGTGCGTTCTGCCAATAAGTTTCTTCTGCTTCCACTTCATTGGCTTCAATTCTACATATTGCTCTTCCTTCCTTCTCAACTGGTTGCACAAAGTTCAGCTTCTCTCCTGCGTTTCTAAGCTTTGTAATATCGAAAGAGTCCCATATCGATGGTCTCTTCGCATGCACATGGCCTTCTTTCTCATGCACCGGTGCACTCGTATTCAAAGTTGCACCATTGATCTCATCAAGAGTCTTCTCTATATCATTAGTAGGATTCCTCTCTGTTTGCATAGAATCAATATTCTTATTTTGTGCTCTTGCTCGAATCATCTCCAAACCATGCATCAAGGATTCGAGTTGCTTAGGGGTTAAGTCATCAATTGCGGCTAAATCCTCTTCATCAAGTTTTGAAAGATCAAAAGCGGAAGGTCTTGTATCTCTCTTAGGTGAAGTAGAATTACAGTCAGCTTGTGGTGTAGGGGTTTTTGGAGGCCTTCCCCTCTTCTTGGCCATGGTGGCCGCGTCGGCAACCGTATAGGGCAGAACCCTAGTTTTGCCAGGAGAGAGAAGAGAGGAAAACCTTTTTCGTTTCTTAAATTTTTGATACACTAAACCAAATGCGTCATAGCTCATTTCTTATAAATCCAATCAACAAAATCACTCACTTCTCTTCTATAAAAACATTTTGTTTATAAAAATCCTTAAAAATCAACATTTTATTTCTTTCTCACGTATAATACTTTTCTGAAAATCTTTTATAAAACAGAACCTCAGGGTTTATTCTGACGAAAATCGTTTACGCACGTATGGGAAAAATGCGGGGTGTTACAACTCGAGTATTCTGGAATGATGAACTACTCGAGTTTTTCTAGAAAACCTGAAACTGTACTTTTCAGAAAACGTATGAACGACTCGAGTCTTTTGGTAAGATACTCGAGTATTTTTAGTCAGAACATTTAAATTTCATTTTTTTTAATCTAACCAAGTTATTTTAACCCAAATTATTAATTTTTAAGTTGATTAATAATGTTCCAAGAAATTAATGAGATTATAAGATTACATCAATTACTTTGAATATCTGTGAATAAATTATTCCATGTTGGATATACATTAAGATTAAAGAGGATTTAATCTTAAATGGAATATGTTAATGCATTCATGCATGGTGTTGGGGATACGTCGTTATTTTTGTCATGTTCAAGGATTACTGCTTGCTTGACCCCACTTCAAGGTTGACGTTGTGGGTCTTATGTTTGGATGACTATGTAATACAGTGATAGTTTTACGTTTTGGCGACGTGACGTTCACTAGATAGAGTGACGTTGTTTATCACTTTCAAGCAAGTATGCCATACGTTTGATAACGTATTTTTGGAACATGAGGAGGGCCCTGGGAGTGCCAAAAGTTACTGCTTGCTCGACCCCACTTCAAGGTTGATGTTGTGGGTCTTATGTCTGGATGACTATGTAATACAGTGATAGTTTTACGTTTTGGCGACGTGACGATCACTAGATGAAGTGACGTTGTTTATCACTTTGAGCAAGTATGCCATACGTTTGATAACGTATTATTTTGTATTCTGGGAATACAATGAAGTTATGGAAGGACGTCCATTTGAGAGATTAGTTGGAGAATTTTAGTAGAGTGAGATAACATGCATCATATCATCATTGATTTATTCATGTGATTAAATTTGATATGATTATAAAGTGTTAACTGCTCACTTTGCATATTTATTGCTCATCCTTATTTGATTATGTGTATGTATATGCTTACCCCTGTGCCCTTGATAGGTGATGGCACGTTACCTAGCATGCGTAGAGATCAGGCCCATCCCTAGCGGGATATGGACGTATGAGGAGCACCGAGCGACATTTGAGGGTGAGGTGGAGTTCACACTCTTCCACCCTAACCCCCTCGTTCGGGTGCACCCTCGTAGGTTTAGGATACCTATTATATATACTATGCACATCCCTGCTTTTTACGTTTATAGAGGACCACCACCGCCAGCTCGACCTGTACGTCGGTTTCATAGTTTTCGTTTTCGTCCTGCTACTCGTTCTCATCCCTCTGCCTACAGAGTTTTCACCGATGAGGTTGTTCCTTCATCCTATCCGACTGGAGCCGGTGGGACTACACCAGCTACTACTTTTGGACCTACTGACAGGTCTGCCACTCAGTCGGACGGGATAGAGGAGGATCCCGAGGAGGGGGAGAGCGAGGAGGAGGGAGTACCAGTCAAGCCGGTTCCCAGACCTCGAGGAGGACCTAGTGGTTCCTAGGACATGCATAGTATAGTTAGTAGGGATCCCGGACCGACTTTTGCTGCTGCAGTGGACCAGATGGATGCATGGAGGACCAGATGACCTACTCTCAGACACTGCATTTTGAGTTGTTATATATATTGTACATATTTTAGTGTTTTGAGAGTTCAGGTCTTATCTTTCAGTTCTTATTATGTTATGGACATGTATTTTGTGCTTACTCTTTAGAGATGATCAGTTGTACTCTTGGATCTTTTCTTATGATGCATATATATATATATGATGTTATTTCTGCTATGATCCTTGAGTACCATTATTTTCCGCGCACTCTGATTTGGATAAAAAGCGAATTCGGCAAGTATTGTTTATTTGGATAATTTGTTTACAACTCACAAGACAACGTTAAATTTATAATATTTAAATTTATGTTTCATTTCAAATATTCAATGTTGTCTTGAGAAAAGTTTTTAAGTTTACGTTTTAACTTGTTAAGTCGAATTCGACATTTCAATTTATAATCTAATCTAGTAATTAAAGATGTCCATAAATAATATTTTCTTCTGCGATTAAGTAATAATGTTATATTATATTATTAAAGAAAAAGGGTGTCACACTTTTTATGGTATCAGAGCATGGTCCTGTTCCTCCTAGCTCAGCTGGAAGCAGTTAGGCACGCTGTTCGAATAGATCGAATATAGTAAGGATAAGATAGGATAGTTATTCCAATCCAAAAGAGACCTTTAAGTGATATAGAGACCATAGTGCAGGTCTGCTATGGCAACTAGAAACCAGAATCATACCAATGCTATGCTGGATAGAATTACTGCTGTTCTGGAGAACATGCAGCAACATCAACAAAAGCAAACCAATCAGCCACATCCATGTAACCTGGGCAATTCAGAGGCTAATACTCTCTCGGAATTTCAAAGTTGCAATCCTCCAAGGTTTGAAGGGGGATATAAGCCAGAGGAAGCCAACAAATGGATTTATCAAATGGACAAGATTTTCATAACTATGTAGTGTACTGATGTACAGAAAGTGGCATATGCTGTCTACATGCTGGGGGATGAAGCTGAAAATTGGTGGAACCACACAGTGCAACTGTTGAACTATGAAAGAAGGGAAGTCACCTGGGGAGTATTCATGGAGAAGTTCCTTAATAAGTACTTTCCGGAAGATTTGCGAAGGAAGAAGGAGATAGAATTTATGCAACTAAAACAAGGGGAAATGAGTGTAGGGGAATATGCTGCCAAGTTTGAGGCACTGATGAAGTATTCTCCCTATTACTTGAACAATCTAGATGAACGGAGCAAATGTATTAAGTTTGAAGGTGGACTGAGACCAGAATTGAAGTCTGTCTTCAGTTATCAAAAGATACAGATTTTTTCGGCATTGGTGGACATGTGCCGAATGTATGAAGATGATAAGAAAGCTGAAGGAGTGATTAATCAAGAGAAGAGCAGTCAACAAGGCTATGAACCACAAAGAAAGAAGGGTTTTGGTTATCGGGGAAAGATTCCATACTCTAACAAGAACCGAGGCAAGGGTAAGATTGCAAGTGGTGACAGAGCAAAACCTCGTAATGATGCACCTCTTTGTGAAAAGTGCAACAGTCATCATTATGGAAGATTGTGCTGGGAAACCAGTATTTGTTTCAACTGTGGCAAGCAAGGTCACATTGCACGTCTTTGCAAAGAACCTGGGAGAAGTAATACCAATGAACCTGCTAGCAAATCAATTACTCAAGGGAGAGTGTTTACCTTGAGTGGAGTAGAAGCTAACCAGTCTCCTGATCTCGTGCAAGGTAATTATCTCCTCAATAACCACCCTTGCATGATTTTGTTTGACTCAGGAGCTACGCATTCTTTTGTCTCCTATGAATGTGTAAATAGGTTGAAGTTAGCAGTGTGAAATTCGCCCATTTGTTTTAAAATAGAAACCCCTACGGGATTACCCGTAATCACCTCCAAAGTCTGCTTAGACTGTAGTGTCGAGATATTCGATCGCGTCACTAAGGTAGATCTGATTTGTCTCCCTCTGTTGCAAATAGATGTGATCTTAGGTATGAATTGGCTAGAGAAAAACCAAGTGACCATAGATTGTGAAAGAAAAACAATCATCTACAAACCCCTAGAACCCAAAGGATTCATGTGTTTGTTCTCCATTATGGGAGAGGAGAAGGAGAAACCATTAGAGGAGATTCCAGTTGTGAAGGACTTTCTCGAGATATTTCCTGAAGAGATTCCAGGATTACCCCCGAAGAGAGAGATTGAATCCGGGAACTGGTCCCATCTCTATCGCTCCATATAGAATGGCACCACCGAAAATGGCGGAACTGAAAAAGCAAGTAGAGGAGTTACAAAAGCAACTCATCAGACCAAGCGTATCACCTTAGGGAGCTCCAGTGTTGTTCGTGAAGAAAAAGGATGGGAGTATGCGTATGTGTGTAGACTATAGACAGCTGAACAAGGTCACCATCAAAAACAAGTATCCTCTGCCAAGGATAGATGACCTTATGGACCAGGTTAGAGGAGCTTCAGTATTTTCCAAGATAGATCTGAGGTCGGGATATCATCAGATCAGGATAAAGGAGGAAGACATACCCAAGACGACATTTCGCTCCCGATACAGACATTATGAATATGTAGTAATGTCGTTCGGACTAACGAATGCACCTGCTATCTTCATGGACTACATGAACCGAATCTTCCGACCATATTTGGATTCGTTCGTAGTAGTATTCATTGATGATATTTTGATCTAATCCAAGAATGAAGAAGAGCATGCAGAACATCTTAGAATCGTATTGAAGATTCTAAAGGAGAAACAGTTGTATGCTAAACTCTCTAAGTGTGAGTTTTGGCTGAAGGAAGTCAAATTCTTGGGTCATGTGATCTCTAAAGAAGGAATAGCAGTAGACCCTACAAAGGTGGATTCTGTGCTACAATGGAGACAACCCGCAACTGTGACGGAAGTAAGAAGTTTCTTAGGGTTGGCGGGATATTACCGTCGATTCATTGAAAGATTTTCAAAGATAGCACTGTCGTTGACAAAGTTGACTCGAAAAGATCAACCGTTCGTATGGGACGACAAGTGTGAAAGAAGTTTCCAAGAATTGAAGGAAAGATTAACATCATCTCCTGTGTTAATCTTGCTAGATCCCAATAAGAATTTTGAAGTATTCTGTGATGCGTCAAAACAAGGACTTGGAAGTGTACTAATGCAAGAAAGATGGGTAGTTGCTTATGCTTCACGTCAATTGAAGACACATGAGGTGAATTATCCGACGCATGACTTGGAGTTAGCTGCTATTGTATTTGCCTTGAAGATATGGAGACACTATCTCTATGGCACTACTTTTCAAGTGTATCGTGACCATAAAAGCTTGAAGTATCTGTTTGATCAGAAAGAATTAAACATGAGACAAAGAAGATGGATGGAGTTTCTCAAAGACTATGATTTCAAGCTTCAATATCACCCTGGCAAGGCAAACGTAGTGGCAAACGCGCTAAGTAGAAAAGCAATCCACTTAAGCCAGATGATGGTGAAAGAAGCCATCTTGATCGAAGAATTTAGAGATTTAAGTCTAACAATGGAAGTCGAATCATCAAGCATCAAGATGGGCATGCTGCAAATCACAAATGAATTCATGAATGAAATTCGTGAATTGCAACTAAAAGACGAAGAATTGATTGAAAAGAAGAGACTCATGACAGAAGGAAAGGAGAAAGACTTTCATCTTGGATCAGATGCAATTCTTCGTTTTCAAACAAGAATTTGCATTCCGAAGAATTCGGAATTGAGGAAGTTGATTCTTGACGAAGCCCATAAAAGCAGAATGAGCATGCATCTAGGAACGACCAAAATGTATCAAGATCTGAAGAAGATTTTTTGGTGGTCAGGATTGAAAAGAGATGTTGCTAAATACGTAGCTTCGTGTATGGTGTGTCAGAAAGCCAAAGCGGAACACCAGAAACCTGGAGGAGTGCTCCAACCATTGAATGTAGCTCAATGGAAATGGGAGAGCATATCAATGGACTTCGTATCAGGTTTGCCCAAGATGACCACAAATCATGATGCAATTTGGGTAATAGTAGATCGTTTAACAAAGGTGGCGCATTTCATCCCAATAACCACCCGATACTCTCTGGAGAAGCTTACCCAATTGTATATCAAGGAAGTTGTTCGATTACATGGGATACCTTCAAGTATCATATCAGATCGTGATCCCAGATTCACGTCCAGATTCTGGAACAGTCTTCACCAAGCAATGGGCACAAGACTTAGGATGAGTTTTGCATATCATCCTCAGACTGATGGGCAATCGGAAAGAACGATTTAGTCTTTAGAAGATGTTTTGAGAGCATGTACACTTGAGGAACAAGGAAGTTGGGATCAAGTGTTACCTCTTGCTGAATTCACTTACAACAACAGCCATCATGCCAGTATAGGAATGGCACCATTTGAAGCCTTGTATGGGAGAAAATGTCAAACCCCACTATGTTGGTTTCAAGTGGGGGAGAATTTGATGGTTGGCTCGGAAATGGTTCAGCAAACAACTGAGAAGATTAGGATGGTTCAGGATAAAATGAGGACGACACAGAGTAGACAGGAGAGCTATGCAGATATAAGAAGAAATCCATTGGAATTTTCAGAAGGGGATCATGTATTTCTTCGGATCGTTCCGATGAAGGGAGTTAGTCGAGCCTTGAAAACCCGGAAACTTTCACCCAAATTCATTGGCCCTTACCAAATCCTCAAGCGAATAGGTTCTGTCGCTTACCAAATAGCCTTACCTCCATCCTTAGCTAATCTGCACAATGTATTTCATGTGTCTCAACTCAAGAAATACGTGCACGATCCGACCGTAATCCTTCAGATTAAGCCTGATGATCTGAGCCTAAGAGAAAACCTTACTTTTGAAACATGTCCTGTTCGTATAGAAGACCATAGATTTAAGCAACTCAGAGGAAAAGAAATTCCTTTAGTAAAGGTCATTTGGGAGAATGGGAACGTGTCGGAAGCGACATGGGAATTAGAAAGTAAGATGCGTCAGGAATATCCAGGTTTGTTTTTTAATACAAGAATTTCGGGGACAAAATTCATTTTAAGTGGGGGAGTAATATAACACCCCAAAATTTTAATCCTGGATTAATAAAAGTTAATTATAAATTTTATTTATAATTAAATATTATTATAAATTCCTGATTAAATTAGGTATCTAATTATTGCAAATAGGTGGAAAATAATTGTAAATTATTTTCTATGCAAAAATTAGATTTTTTTCATATTAGTCCTTGCTGTAGGACCTAAGTGCAATATTAGAAAGATTTTGGAGGGAAGAAGGAATAAAATAATTATTATTCAAATTTCAGTCGAATTACTCGAGTATTTCGTCCGATACTCGAGTATTCTGGGTAGTGTTGCTCGAGTTAGTGCATTTGATGAGTCATCAACGCGTTAATCTCAGGCCTTGACACGAAATCAGTCCAAGAACACCTCAAGGGTGTCGTGTCGACCTGCATGCGACTGGGAAACGATTACTTAAGCTCATCATCAACGAATTTGAGCTCTTGTTGATGAATTTGTAAGGTTTAGGGTTTCGAATTCGTTCTCAACGATTCCCATTCATTTCTGAGTGTTAGAGTGCAAGTGATACACCATTACAAATCTTGAATCATGAGCTTTGTAAAGACACTAAGTTCGTGAGCTGAGTGTTAGTGTGCTAAGAGAATCGAAGCTCGAAAGGTTGAGGCATTTTGCTGGAAACAGTTCGTGAAGCTTACTTTAAGAGTCGATTTTGGTAAGCTCCTGAACTTTCAAGGCTTCAACTTAGTTTCATTCTCTTATGCATGTTGCAGAGAATAATTTCTAATAATTTTCCCCAATTATTTTGCATGAATTAATGATCAAAATCTTTGGTTTTATGACCTCACTCAAAACTGTGTTGATGTCAAATGGATTTTGGGGAGAATAGCTTGGAGATTGGTTTTCTGTTGATTCTCAGTTTCTACACTATCTATAGGTAAGTGGGAAGCTATACATTCACTAGAATAAGGATTGATTTCATGAATTTGTGTAGGAAACCACCATGAGGCTTAAAGGGCATAGTTTGAAATAGGATATTGGCTTGGAGGCCATTCTGGGTGTTGAAACTTGTTGGAGCATGTTTGATATGTTGCATGCGAGCTAAATGCAAGTTATTTTCGTGTTAAAGATGCTCAGAATTGAAATTGATATGTTGAGTTGTTGAAATATGATTTTTATGCATAATGAATGCTCAGTTTTGATTCAGTGTAATTTGATGTAATTTCTATGTTGGAACATGTTTAATATACTTAAACTTAACTCTGTTGAATGTTGGTTTTGGTTAAAATTGGTTAGAATTGAATTTGGTATGTGAAATTCAGTTTCAATGTTGTTCTGTCATGGAATACTCGAGTCTTTGGCTCGATACTCGAGTATTTCGTGGTGCACCAGTGCGTCTGACAGCACCAGTACTCGAGTGTTTGAGCTGAGGCTAGAGTATTGTCTGACGCACCAATTTGAAATTGTGATGAACTACTCGAGTCTTGCATGAACTACTCGAGTTTTCTGGAATGATGAACTACTCGAGTAATTCATGAACTACTCGAGTATTTCTGGAAAACCTGAAACTGTACTTTTCAGAAAACGTATGAACGACTCGAGTCTTTTGGTAAGATACTCGAGTATTTTTAGTCAGAACATTTAAATTTCATTTTTTTAATCTAACCAAGTTATGTTAACCCAAATTATTAATTTTTAAGTTGATTAATCATGTTCCAAGAAATTAATGAGATTATAAGATTACATCAATTACTTTGAATATCTGTGAATAAATTATTCCATGTTGGATATACATTAAGATTAAAGAGGATTTAATCTTAAATGGAATATGTTAATGCATTCATGCATGGTGTTGGGGATACGTCGTTATTTTTGTCATGTTCAAGGATTACTGTTTGCTTGACCCCACTTCAAGGTTGACGTTGTGGGTCTTATGTTTGGATTACTATGTAATACAGTGATAGTTTTACGTTTTGGCGACGTGACGTTCACTAGATAGAGTGACGTTGTTTATCACTTTCAAGCAATTACGCCATACATTTGATAATGTATTTTTGGAACATGAGGAGGGCCTCTGGGAGTGCCAAAAGATACTGCTTGCTCGACCCCACTTCAAGGTTGACGTTGTGGGTCTTATGTCTGGATGACTATGTAATACAGTGATAGTTTTACGTTTTGGCGACGTGACGATCACTAGATAAAGTGACGTTTTTTATCACTTCGAGCAAGTACGTCATACGTTTGATAACGTATTATTTTGTATTCTGGGAATACAATGAAGTTATGGAAGGACGTCCATTTGAGAGATTAGTTGGAGAATTTTAGTAGAGTGAGATAACATGCATTATATCATCATTGATTTATTCATGTGATTAAATTTGATATGATTATAAAGTGTTAACTGCTCACTTTGCATGTTTATTGCTCATCCTTATTTGATTATGTTTATGTATATGCTTACCCCTGTGCCCTTGATAGGTGATGGCACGTTACCTAGCATGCGTAGAGATCAGGCCCATCCCTAGCGGGATATGGACGTATGAGGAGCACCGAGCGGCATTTGCGGGTGAGGTGGAGTTCACACTCTTCCACCCTAACCCCCTCGTTCGGGTGCGTCCTCGTAGGTTTAGGATACCTATTATATATACTATGCACATCCCTGCTTTTTACGTTTATAGAGGACCACCACCGCCAGCTCGACCTGTACGTAGGTTTCATAGTTTTCGTTTTTGTCCTGCTACTCGTTCTCATCCCTCTGCCTACAGAGTTTTCACCGATGAGGATGTTCCTTCATCCTATCCGACTGGAGCTGGTGGGACTTGTAACGACCCGCAAATTCCTCGTATTGTTTTAAACACTAAAGAAAATTGTTTTGTGAGAAAGTGTTTTTGAAAGAGTATTTTCTTGAATGAATTTCTTATTTTATGATTTCAAAGTGGTGAATGATTTTAAAGGAATGGTTTTCATGAAATGCTAATATGAGTTTTTGAAATTGAGTTTTTGGAATGATTATATATTTAATGTTTCTATGCTTTAAAGAAAATGTGATTTTTATACATAAGTTATTTTATGAGAAAAGATTTGTTTTCTATGTATGTGTGTGTATGTATGTACGGTATGGCTATATGTGCATGTTTAGGATTATATGAGAATTAAATTAGTGGAAGAATATGATGATGCATGTATGTGTGTATGTGTGGGTGTGCTACGTGTATGTGTGTATATGTATGTAAGTTAAGGATTTTATTTTTTTAGGACAAAGAGTTTATGAGATAAAATTTGAACTAAAGGGGATTAAATGGGTAGAAAATTGAAGTAGTAGAAGTAAGTAAGCATGAAGTGGCTTAAAGCCTTAAATTACTCCTCTTTGTCCCCTTGATAAACTCCACCCATGCAACAAATTGAAGAGCCAAAACTACCCCTCACATTTGCACCATGACCGAATTACCAAAGGGGCAAAATAGTAAGCTCACGGTTTGCCTATAAATGCCTTTGGCCTTAGTTCATTTTCTCACAATTCATTTCACTCTCTTCATTTCTCATTTCCTTCCAAACACAACTCTAAGAGCAAAACCAAAACTCTTAGAAGAAAAAAAAGAGAGAGAGAGTGGCCGTGAGTAAGCAAGAAGGAGGAAGAAGGAGTTCAAGCCAAGAACCCTAGATTTTCTTAGGTGGGTGGTTCGAAGGTCAAGAAGAAGTTGTAATAGTTTAGGTTTTCCTTAATCTTGTGATCTATTTTCTTTTCTTCTTTGCATGCTAATTTTCAAGGCTTAGATTATGAGTACAAGTGTTGTTTGTGCTTGATCATGGACTTTTTAAACTTGTAATAACAAAAAAATGGACCTAATGATTCGGTTAAAGTTTTTCATGATAGATCTTGATGCTTTTAAACTAAAATCTTAAAGATTTAAAGATTTATTAAGATTTTGTGGGTTTAAAGTAAAGTCTCTTTGCATGTTAAATATTTTTGCTTAAAACCGTGATTTGTAAAGTGTTCATAAGATTATTTGATGAGTAAATGTATGATCTAAGCTTGTTTGATGATAAAGTTGTTATCTTTGGCCTTACATGTGGTTTGATGATGATCTTGGTGATTTATGTACATGCATGTGTTGATTATACCTTGATCTTGAATTTTTAAGAATAAATGAACTTATAAAACACTAGATCATGAGCTATGTGGTTCGGCCATGACTAGTATAATAGGTCTTAATGCTTTTTAATTTATTCTAAGTCATTGCATGTTAACTTTAGGCTTATAAAAGTTGATTTGAGTTGTTAAAATGCTTTGATCTTGGTTTAATCTTGATGAAGCTTTAATCTTTGGTCTTGATCTTTAAAAAGCTTTGATTTTTGTTTTGATCTTTAAAAAGTTTTGTTCTTGGACTTTGCATGTGATTTTTGAATAAAAAAGATCTAATCTTTCTTAATGCATGTCTTGATTCTTGACTTGATCTTTGGAAAAGCTTTGACTTTGTCCTAATCTAAGAAAAGTTTTGATCTTGAAGTCATGTATGTTATTTTTGAACAAAAAGCTTTAATCTTGAACTTTTCATGTGATCCTTGAACAAAAAGTCTTGATCTTTTATAATGCATGTCACGGTTTTGGTGAAGAAATCAAAGAAATAAGCTTTTGAAAAATGATTCTTAACTTGATCTATGTTTAATGTTCAAGCATATTGATTTCTTCTTGATTCAAAGATTTCTAAAGTGCATGCATGAGAATTAAAATGAAAACTTGGTTTGAAGTCATGATGATGATTTCGGTTTTGATCTTTAAAAAGGAAGTGATATTTTTCTAGAATTATTTTGTAAAGAGTGCATGATTTGATCCATGAATCTTGAGGTTGCATGTTTAAAAATGAACTAAAAATCTTGTCTTGACCAAGTTGAGTTTTCGGCCAATGCATGCTAACTAGGTTAGGGTTTTTTTTCATGAAGTGCCATAAAAGTCATGAGTATGTTTCATGGGTTAAGGCTAAGTTAAATCATTTGAAAATTGTGTTGTGGTTATTTAATTTCTATTCGGTTTTGATTAAAAGATAAAGGGATTAAATTGATTTTATCTTGTATGTTGATTTAAATAAATAAGACTTTGGTGTGATGCTTGATTTAGTAAGTTGATTTAAGTTAAGAAAAATAAAATTAAAGTTTGATAATTTCCCGAGTTAAGCTCACGGTTTTATGATCAAAAAGGAAGGAATGATTTCTTAATCTTGTGTTTTGATGATGAACATGATTTAGTTGTTGGAAATGAATAAAGTTTATATGTTGGGCTTATTCAATTCGGTCTCCTTTTTTTATGAAGTAGGTAAATATGAAAATGAAAACGAAAATGTTTAAGAAAATAATTAAGTGAATAAGTGTTTGATTGTGAAAGCGTTTATGTGAAAATGAGTGTTTGATTTATAATAAAATTAAATGATTGGTTAATTGCTTATATGACTTAATTCATCAAAGTGTTGTTGTGGTTGTGTGTTGGTTGATGTTTGAAAAATAATTGAGTGCGTAATTGGTTTTGAAATTAATTGATTTTAAGATAAATCCATTTGATTTATTTGAGATTTTTGAATTGTGATTATGGCTGTCCAAGATTTGTTTTATGACAAAAGCTTGAGTTTCAAAGTGTTAATTTTAAACTAAAAGAATTATTTGAAGCAAAAGTGCTTTTACGACATTTTCGAATTTTTATTAAAATGATTTTGTGAAGTAATCTTTCGCTGTTCAGAATTATTTAAAATTGTTCCTTAACTTTAAAAATGTGTTTATGTGATTTAAAGTGTAGTTTTCAAGTGGTAATTAATTTAGGAAAAAGCCGGATTGAAAACGGTAAATTTTTCGATGTTTTCAAACGTGATTAAGGTGCTGTCCAAGACGGACCAGAAACCAAATCAATTGGTTTAAACAATTTTATTAGATGTTTTCAAATGGGTTTGAAGCACTTGAAGTACTAGAAAAATATTAAAGTGTTTAGAGAAAACAAGTATGTTTTAAGTCTTTCGACGAGGAACGAAAAGAGCTTTGAGCTAAGGAAAGATTTTCTTAATACAAGTTAGTAACGTAAACGTGTTTCATTTAATACGAGGAATGTTAAAGACGAGGGATTGGGGCAGCTGGCAGCGACAAGGATCCGCGGAGATCGTGTACGTTTAACTACTGGACCTCAGGTGAGAGAGAAGCTTTCCTAAGACACCGTGGTATTTAGGTGACATATTAGGACGTTCCGTATCATCTCAAAGATCGGAACTTAGTGGTTCAGAGTCAGTAGTATAGTGCCAATTGTTTGTGTTGTGTGGCCACTTATACGAAGGTGACAAAGACCACATTGTTGTCGTGTGATGATTGTGTGTTGATGATGTGAAATAGCATGCTTATATTTATTTTGTAGTTACGCATGATGAAATTTAATATTGTTGATTAACATTAATAACATGCTGATGGACGTCTGTTACGTCCTGAAAATAAAAATGAAATAATTAAGTTGTGAAAGTAAAGATACAAAGAGAAAGTGATAATGATAAAAGATATGAGATTGATTAGGAAAGATATAAAGGAGTGAGATTGGGGAAAGATTTGATGATAATGATGAGATTAAGCCAGAGCTGGGAAAAGTAATGTTGAAACGAGATGTGATCTGAGTGATGCTTGGCTCCTTTGTTGATGATTTTGAAATGAGACTTGTGTTGAGTTGAGCTTGCTCCTCCACTAGTGCTCACTGAAATAAGATTTTTGGAAAAAGTTTACGAACTGAGATTTTTGAAAACGTTTGTGAAATGGTATTTTGAAAAAGAATTTGTGAAAGGAGATTTTGTAAAAAGTTTGCGAAATGAGAATTTTTGAAAAAGTTTTTGAAACGAGATTTTTTTTTTAAAAGTAAAATTTGTGAGAAGAGATTTTGTAAAAGTCCATGAACTCGGTTTTCAAGAAAGGTTTGTAAAATGAGATTTTTAACGATTCTGTAAAAAGAGATTTTCAGAAATTTTGTGAAATGAGATTTTTTAGAAAGTGATGAAAGGAAAGTTTTAGAAGGTTTGTGAAATAAGAATTTTTGAAAGTTTGTGAAATGATACTTTGAGAAAATTTTGCGAAACGAGACTTTTGAGGAAGTTATAAAAGGTGATTTTGAGAAAGTTTATGGAACAAGATTTTGAGCAAGATTATGAATTGAAATTTCGTGAAAGATTAATGAAATGAGATTTTGTGAAAGTGTGTGATTTGAGATTTTGAGAAAAATGATGAAATGAGATTGTTGAGAAAAGTTTTGAAATAAGATGCAAGTATGATTATGTGAACCCAGCTCTGTGCTCTGGTGAGAAAAGATTGTGCAAAGTTAGTGGTCGGGACTCGTTGAAGGGATGCACGAAGGATGGGCCGACCATAGGATAATTAAAAAGATAAAAGACTTTAAAAGACACTAACGCGGGGAGCTATGAGTGTGATATCGGAGTAGTGGAGAGGAAGGTACCCCGGATATCAGGGATATTCGGGTTGTGAATGCAATAGGGTAGGCTAGGGCGGTAAAACGTCATGATGCCTTGAGTACTATTCTGGGCGGAACGAATTCCATATGTGGTAACCAGACGTGGTGGGGACTGGGTCCTAATGCCGTGGTAAGTTCTGCACCCGGAACTGGAATAGTGCTGTCACCCCTATGGCATTTCAGGAACAGTGAGAGGGACTGGAACGGGGCATCTTGATTGTCACTGTACCCGATTTTTCTACAGTGTGCCTTGATATTACATGATTTGAAATGATATTAAATGATTTGAGACTATACCCGAGTTTTCTATAGTTCTCCTGGCTTGGAGCCAATTGTTGAGACAGCTGTCGTGCCCGCGTGGTAAAGGTCCCGTACTCCTGTTTGCTTCCGACTAGGTTGGGTGGATGACCGAGGAGATGTAGACTTAGACGAGTGTGCTAACTGCGAAAGAAACGAGTACCTCGATGATATTCTAAATTTCCCCAATCATCGATGGTAATGATCCGATAAGACATAATAAGAAGAGTTTAAGAATAAAGGAAAGACTTAAGATTATAAGAAGGAAAAATCTTATGGAATAGTGATGATGAGAAATGAATTGAGAATGGAAAGTATGGAAAGGCAAAGGAAACCCTATAAAAAGGGAAGGGATGAAAGTGAAAGATGTACAAGTTGAGATTGAGAAAGAATTGAGAAATCAAGAATGATTATGTTGAAAAGTGAAAATAAGATTGGCAATGATAATGATAATAAGAATGATAAGATGATTGAATGTTATGTTGTGTGAATGTTGCTTGTCTTGTTTGTATTGTCTTGATATCTTGCCTATCGTAAACCCACACCGTCGATGATGCGTCGTTCGGATCGCTTACTCTCTCCTGTTCGTTGGCATATCGATGCTGCTGGTATCTCAACGGGCAGATGGAGTATCGTATGGAGATCGCTACTTGGAGTAGGCATGGGAGTGGTTGGAAACACACACCATATGGCTGGGCATGGATCGGCTATACTCAGATTGTGATTCCCGATCCGGAGCATCAACTGAGCGGAGCTAATTTGGGGCCGCACCTGGGGCAAGTCACCGTACGAGGATATAGGAGCTACGAAGAGAAGGTGCGGTATGAGATGCAGAGGAACTCTACGACTCTAGACGGAGCGGTGTTGGAGTCAAATGATAATGGTGGGACATCAACACAGACGGCATCATTCTCAGGAGCGAAGAAAAGACATAAGAAGAAGAAGGAACTTCACCCGATTGTTTTCGACAGGAAGGCTTAAGGATAGCGTTATTAGTTTAAGTTGTTGTGAATGTTTTGAGTCAAGGATTACCGTAGTAATGTACCACTTATGTAATTATGCCCACTTTTATTTTGTGAAGTGCCAGAACTTTGGATTTCAAAAAGAATGTCAATTCTATTAAGTTATGTATGGATACGTGTTATCCAGGAATTGTGAGGATAATGTAGATGCAACATGTTGGAACTAAATGAAGTTGTTTTGAAAGATTTGAAAGTTCATGGAGAAGAAGGATTTAGTAACAACTCGGTTTTCAACAAAAGGATTTTTAAATACACCAATGACTCTTCAAATACGTTTCAAAAAAAAATTGGCCTCATTTTTGCAACTTTAATAAATAAAAGTTAATTATTTTGAGTCACGAAAATTGGGCTGTTACAGGACTACACCAGCTACTACTTTTGGACCTACTGACAGGTCTGCCACTCAGTCGGACGGGATAGAGGAGGATCCCGAGGAGGGGGAGAGCGAGGAGGAGGGAGTACCAGTCGAGCCGGTTCCCAGACCTCGAGGAGGACCCAGAGGTTCCTAGGACATGCATAGTACAGTTAGTAGGGATCCCAGACCGACTTTTGCAGCTGCAGTGGACCAAATGGATGCATGGAGGACCAGATGACCTGCTCTCAGACACTTTATTTTGAGTTGTTATATATATTGTACATATTTTAGTGTTTTGAGAGTTCAGGTCTTATCTTTCAGTTCTTATTATGTTATGGACATGTATTTTGTGCTTACTCTTTAGAGATGATCAGCTGTACTCTTGGATCTTTTCTTATGATGCATATATATATATATGATGTTATTTCTGCTATGATCCTTGAGTACCATTATTTTCCGCGCACTCTGATTTGGATAAAAAGCGAATTCGGCAAGTATTGTTTATTTGGATAATTTGTTTACAACTCACAAGACAACGTTAAATTTGTAATATTTAAATTTATGTTTCATTTCAAATATTCAATGTTGTCTTGAGAAAAGTTTTTAAGTTTACGTTTTAACTTGTTAAGTCGAATTCGACATTTCAATTTATAATCTAATCTAGTAATTAAAGATGTCCATAAATAATATTTTCTTCTGAGATTAAGTAATAATGTTATATTATATTATTAAAGAAAAAGGGTGTCACAGTTTTAGTTACATATCATGAAAATAAGAACAAGAGAAATAGAAGAATACATGATTACCATGGAAAAGCCTTGGATCTCCCAATCCTTGATCTTCTACTCTTCTAAAACTCTCTAAAATTATGTAATATCCCTCTCTAAAGCTGCCTAACCTAGTTCTAAAACCTATATTTAAAAGATAAAACGAAATCCTAATTAATCCCCTGAAAAACGCATCAGAAATCAGCCCAATTGGGCTTTCACCAAGTTCGCGCGCCTGGGCGCGCCAGGTCTGATGACTCTGAATTAACGATGCTTGCGCGCCTGGGCGTGCTAAGGTACTTCCGACTCCGTTTCTCTCCGTTCTTGTGCCATTTTCAAGGTCCTTTCATCCTCTTTTCAACTCCAATAATATTTTCTTCATTTAAGCTCCAAAAATACCTGAAACATACCCAAAATGGATCAAAACGTTCAAAGGATTCTAAATTACCTAACTAATTAAAAACTAAACAAAATCTACCTAAAATACTTAAGAAACAAACCAAAACTAAGAAAAAGGGAGTCAAATTAAGCTCTAAATCATCATATGTTAGACCCAAATCACACCCCCAAACTTAGCATTTTGCATGTCCCAGGCAAAAGTAAAATAAAAATTCTAAAACAAAAGATTACCATCCAAATCAAAATGTACAGCACCTAATTTAAGACTTCGACTCATCAACACAGCCACATATTTAAACAAGCTATTCACATATCAAAACTTGGTTAAAGAAACAAAATCAATCAGAACTCAGAACTAGTGAACACTCTCAACCTCTCACTGTATATCTCTCATGTGTATCAAGGGTATTAACAATTCACTCAAGTTCATACAATAGTAAAGTGTTACCATATGCTTAACCATAGACCCAAATCTCCACTGAATTTATTGAATGCATGCAAAAATCAAAAGGTCTTAATTTTGGTTGTAATGAGGCCATGGATAAAAATGTCAGGTGGGATAAAAGAAAGAAAAGATGAAACTAAGGGGTAAAATGCAAAACAAATTTCCCTCTAAAAATTATGAATGAGCAATGAATACTATGAGGACTCACACTCAAATCACAACTATTTCAAACTTCCTCTTTTTCAATTTAACTCTACTACTTCTTCCAAACAAATTTCTTTTCTCTTATCATTCATCAATTTCCATTTTTTCTCAATTTTTTTCTCTTTCTTTTCTTTTGGAAGAAGAGTAACTCAATCAACACTTTCACAATTTTCACACTTTTGAACTGTTCCTCTCTCAATTGCTCATTCAAAATTTCTAAGGTACTCACAAAAATATACAATCAATGCTGGGTACCAAAGAAAAATCATATTTATATCAGGCTCAAAATGGGGAACTAAGGGAAAACAAATCCAACAAAAATCTTTGAAGGCTACAAAAACACCATCCTAAATGCCTTAATCATTTTCATGCATGTAATCAATTATCAATCTCAAAATGGTCACCGGTCAAGTTCTAGAACACAAAACTAAAGTGAACACACTCATGAAAGAATAGCGGTCTCAAATCAAAATATTAAAAATATTCACATACCCCATCAATAGGCTCAAAATCTCACTAAGCTAAAGTCAGTTCACTAATCTCAAGTTCTGAAAAACTTTATCAAAATAACCAAATTTCAAAAATATTTACAGCTCAACAAATAAGTAACATGAATCAATGAGTCTAATCCTAAACTAAGTATATACACCTATCATCAGAAAAATAATCCTAAGTCTAGAATAATTACAAAACCTCTACTTAAGACACAAACCAACACCAAAAATGGGAAAATAATTCAGATCTGAAAAAATTTTATTTTGTATCCACTACCCCAAACTTAAAGGTTGGCTTGTCCTCAAGCAAACTAAAATAAACTAAAACTACAAAATGAAAAATTACATGGAATAAATTTGGAACACTTACTACTTGCATCTGAAAAAAAGTAATCAGCACTAACAAAAATGAGAAAACATTCCCCCAAACTTTATATAAGTCATTAACAACAAGTGCCCAAAAATAGCACCTCTAATGGGGAAATATCAACTCCTATCTGTTACTAAAAATATAGCTTGATGCAATTAACAAATAATCCAAATAAATAAGCAATAAAACTAAAAAAAATCCTAGAAAGCAATTACATATTTTTGTTGCACAGGTACAGGAACTGGTCTGATGGGGAAAAGAGCACAAAATATATCAATCAATTATAATTCCCCATTTTCTAGGTTTTTCCGCCCAGTGCGCGCCCAGGCGTGCAGAGCTGCGCGCCTAGGCGCGCTAGGTCTGTACCTGATGCTTTTCTTTTTTTATTTATTTTTTTTAATTAACACAATACAAAAAGAAAAAAATATAACCTACACTAATTTCCTAAAAACTACTAAACTAAGAGAATGCTACCTAAACATTGGGTTACCTCCCAACTAGTGCTTGTTTAACGTCACGAGCCTGACGGGTCACCTCCTTTCAGAGGTTAGGGTGGTTGCCAAGATCCCTTCAAGGGTGGCACCTTGCTTTTCAACTTCTTTCCAACACTCTCTCCATTTGAGTGCTGAATGCACATGAGAGGAGCAAAGTTCTCCGCGGTGATTGGTGGTTTTTCAAAAATTTTAATTATAGTTTGGTCACTATTCACTCGAAGAATTACTTCTCCCCTAGGCACATCAATCACTACCCCTGTTGTGGCCAAGAATGGCCTTCCAAAAATTAGAGGAATATTTTCATCTTCTTCTATATCTAAAACCATGAAATCTAAGGGCAGGATAAAATCTTTTACCTTAACCAGAATATCTTCCACCACTCCATATGGGCGGAGGGTGGTTCTATCAACTAACTGAAGTACTGTCGGGGTAGGCTTAATCTCTCCTAAGTACAATGCTTCACAAATAGACAATGGCATAATATTAACACTAGCTCCTAAATCACATAGAGCCTTACCTGAGTACTCCTTGCCTATGCTAATTGGAAGAGTGAAGCTACCTGGATCCTTCAGCATTGGTGGAAGGTTGGATTTGATGATGTTGCTGCACTTCTCTGCTATCAGGAACGTCTCGTCAGTGAGCATCCTCTTCTTCTTTGTCAGCAATTCCTTCATGAATCTCGCGTACATAGGCATTTGTGAGAGTGCTTCTGCAAACGGGATGTTGATCTCCACCTTCCGTAGCATCTCCAAGAACTTGGAGAATTGCTTTTGGTCGTCCTCTTTCTTCAACCTCTAAGGATAAGGAATCCTCGGAGGTAGTGGTGCTGGTTTGGGTGTGCCTTCCTCTATCTCTTGATCCACAGGTGGATCCTGCGTCTGTTGCCTTGCATTTGAGCCTCTTCCACTTGGTTGCTTTGGCCTCTCATCCTTCTTTTCAAGCTCAGTTACATCACCCTTCTTCTGTGGCTCCTCATACGACTTGCCACTTCGAAGGGTGACCGCCATGCATCGCTCCTTGTAGTTAGTTGCAATCTCTTATATCTGATTGTTTATTTGAGTCAATTGCACTTCCAAGTTGCGAATGCTGACTTCCTGATTGGCGAAATTCGCCCTTACTTCTTCCATGAATGTATTTGTTGTGGCAGTCATTGCTTCAAGTGCTTTCTCCCAACCTTGCTTCTGTAGCTGTGATGGATTGGGTGTTGAGTTGGACCATGAGGTGTGAGACTGATTTGTTGGCTTTGGATTGCAGATGTTGGGGTACGTATTTTTTTTAGGTACTCCATCACCCACAAACTTGGCCTGTTCCTCAATGGTTGATGGACCCTTACTGACTTCAAATACACAATCACCATTCCGGTGACTTCCTCCACAAAAGTCGCACTTCAGAGTGCTCGTTGCAGCTGACATAGTGATCTGGCTTATCTGCTTCGTCAATGCAGCCATCTGCTGCTGCATTTGCTTGTTCTGCTCGATTAAGATCTTGACTTGACTTGAATCCAAATCATTGCTCTTCAGGACGCTCTGCTCCACCTGGGTCCTCAATCCTTGACTACTGCTAAATGCCATATTTGCAATAGCTTCCTTGGCTTCTTCAATAGTCTTCTTCATTAGCGATCCACCAGCTGCTGCATCAACCATACTCTGATTGAATCGGTTGAGCCCATTATAAAACAGTTGAATTTGCTGCCAGTCTTGCATATATATTGGGCATCTCCTCAGTAGCTGGTTGTAATGCTGCCAAGCTTCATGCAACGGCTTGTTGTCCTCTTGCATGAAAGAATGAACATCCTGCCTCAGCTTCGCTTGCTTCCTAGCTGGAAGAAACTTATCCATGAATTTGGAGACAAGTATTTTCCAGCTGGACAAACTCCCTGGTGCCTGGTTGTTCACCCAAGTTAGCGCCTCGCCCCTCAGTGAGAGAGGGAACATCCTCATTCTGATGGCCTCGTCCGTAGCACCCTCGATCTTGAAGAAGTCGAGCATGCCCAAGAAGTTGGTGATATTGCCCCTGGGGTCTTGATTCGGTGCACCACTGAACTAATCCTTCATGATGAGGTGGATATATTGTGGATCAATTGTGAATGCAGTTGCAGTGATGGCTGGCCGGACTATGCTGGAAGCAAAGAGGTCCGGGTCCACTGTTCCATACTCCGCCAAAGTCTTCCTGGGAGGAGGAGGCGGAGAGGATCCGTGAGATCCTCCTCCTCCAGCCATCTTCAATGTTGGTCTTTCCCCTCTTCTAGTGCTGAATTTTTCTCCTCTTTTCACTTAAATTAATAAAAATTCCTGCACAAAACAAAAACAAGAGAAAAATTACGCAGCACCTGTTGAGACAAGAAACTAACTAAAAATAATAAATTTCACCTAAAACTACAACTAAGTACCGAAAATTAATTGAAACGAATTTCAATCCCCGACAACGGCGCCAAAAACTTGTTCACTCTCTAGCAAGTATACTAGATCGCAAAGAAATATAGTCAATAAGACCAGATATCGTCCCTCAGGGATTGCAAATTGTTCAATTAATTTCCACCAAAGAGTAGTTAAAAGCAAAATCTATAAGTTTCTAACTAATTAATTAAGATTGAATAAAAATAGAAAATAAATTAAAAACAGAAATTAAATAGAAGTGTTGAGCAATTTGAGAGAGATGTTAGGAACATGGTTTCATTGTAGGCATTGTTTATTTATCATGAATCTCTGTTTTTCCCTAAATCATGAACGAATTCCTAAATTGGTAACTATTAGATCCCTCTTGTATAATTACTGTTTCTTATTCAATTCGATAATCCTTAATTCCTTAAAAGATTAAACCATTGAATAATCTTAATTAAGAATAGGGAATTAATCATGTTATATAATTACCCAATTGTATCCCTACTTGTTGAATAACTATATTGTTTGAAGGCATGGCCTATTCTAATTCTTAATCTCTCAATTGAAGAATTAGAAATCCAAAACATAGATTAATTACTTCTATGCATAACAGTAAAAACACCATCAAACACATGATTTAGAATATGAAAAACATCAACTCATGAAATCAATAAACTAATCCATACAAATTCACCAATTCCTAACAAAGGGTTTTAGTTACATATCATGAAAATAAGAACAAGAGAAATAGAAGAATACATGATTACCATGGAAAAGCCTTGGATCTCTCAATCCTTGATCTTCTCCTCTTCTAAAACTCTCTAAAATTATGTAATCTCCCTCTCTAAAGCTGCCTAACCTAGTTCTAAAACCTATATTTAAAAGATAAAACGAAATCCTAATTAATCCCGTGAAAAACGCATCAGAAAGTTTCGCGCGCCTGGGCGCGCCAGGTCTGATGACTCTGAATTAATGATGCTTGCGCGCCTGGGCGTGCTATTCCCGCGCCTGGGCGTGCTAAGGTACTTTCGACTCCGTTTCTCTCCGTTCTTGTGCCATTTTCAAGGTCCTTTCATCCTCTTTTCAACTCCAATAATATTTTCTTCATTTAAGCTCCAAAAGTACCTGAAACATACCCAAAAAGGATCAAAACGTTCAAAGGATTCTAAATTACCTAACTAATTAAAAACTAAACAAAATCTACCTAGAATACTTAAGAAACAAACCAAAACTAAGCAAAAGGGAGTCAAATTAAGCTCTAAAACATCATATGTTAGACCCAAATCACATAGTCTCTCTCCTCTCCATGAATTATTATTATTCTTCTTCTTCTTCACCTAGGGCTTATGATTTGTCAAAGCCACCACTAAGAATCCACAAATTAAACCCCCAAATCATCTCCCTATCACTCCCTCATGTATTTCCCTCTCTCAATTCTTAATTTCCTCTCTTTCTCACAAAACCCCCAATTAACCCTAAGTCCCAAATTGTGCAATTGGTCAAGTGGAGTCTCAAATTGGTCCAAGGAGCTTGGGGAGCCATAGGAATCAAGAGAGGAAGAACTTAGGAGCTTGGATTGGAGTTGGTGTTGGTGCTCCCTCAATTTCTCACTTTCTCCTCTTCTCTTCAAGAGGTAAGGGGTGTACTTTGGGTTTAGTATTAGAGAATGGGTTTAATTATAGTAATAGAGTTATAAATAGGTGTATTTATTGATTGATTAGGTTGATGGGTAGAGGGGTATAGTTTAGCTAGAAAACCCTAAGTTCTGTTGATATGTTAATTGTGTATGTTTATATTGATTACCTGGAGATTGATATTGTTTGTATGATTATTATTATCAAAGTGTATGATTACGAATTGTAAATGACATTCATATAGTTATGTATCAAATAGGGTCAAGTCTTTCTCAATTGGGTTTAAACCAAATTAACGATATATTCTAAAAGAACAAAAAGGGCTTCGAATTCAATTGAGAAATACTTAGAATTTTGGATCATGCATGGTGTAAAGGTGGACGTTAGGAGTAGGGGAAAAACATACATCGTTTTACGATTGATGAGGGCAAAAGTAAATTATTGGAATTATTATGGAGAACTTTGATCCTGCAAAGGATACGGGTTTGCTTCCCATATTGGGGATTGGTTCTACGCAAACCATAGTAATTCCATTACTTTGGCTTGTTTTGGCCAGTCGAAGGTGATTTCTGCTAAAGCTCATTTGGGCGAATCAATCCAAATTGTATGATGAACCCTAGAGGGGTGAAGTACTGAGCAAGCAAGCATGACAAACCCTAGAGGGGTGAAGTGCGGTATGACGAACCCTAAAGGGGTGAAGTACTTGGTTGAGAAATGCTTACTCCTGGTCGGTTTTTCCCCAGAGTGGAGGGTGTATGTGAGGATGTTATTGTTATTGGAAAAAGGGAAAAGTGTTAAGGTACATCGTGTGAGGAACCCTCCTTCGGGGAGAATGTGAAGCACAATGTACCCAATCGTTAAAAGTGTTAAATTTTCAAGTGTTATTGTTAAAGTGTGAAAGTAAAAGGGAAAAGTGTGAATGCATTGTTATAGATGTTTTAATTCATTAAATCCGATCAAAGTGTTAAAGTTACCAAAATGAAATGAAATGTTAATATCGGATTCGAGAATTAATCCATCTAAGTGTGACGTTAGCAGAGCATAACCATGTTATTGCACATTATAGTATTATACTATAGTATTGTACTCTCAGCATGCATAGTTACTAAATTGAATTATGTTGGGATGTTTTACCTGTTAATTGAATAGTGAATTGTATAATTGTCATTGTTTGTGCATGAATATACCTATTTATGGTTTATTACTGTTTTTAAACGTTTTCTTTGATCTAGATTTCAAAGTACTCACCCTTACAGTGGACATATTAGGTGTAACACCCCTAATTTTCGTCTCCCAAATAACCGAGAAATTAGTTATAACAATTATTTTATAATTGATTTATATTAGTTTTGAAGGTTTTAGTTTTTGTACATTATGTGTTTTGTATATATAAAAATATGAGATATATTTTTATATGGTTATTTTGTACAAAAATATGAATATTGTAATTTAGTCCTTGGGTTGGGACCTAATTGCAATATTAGAAAGGTTTTTGAAGAAAGAATAATTAAATTATTAATTTTTGAAGTTTTATCAGTATGTAACCGGTTAGAAGGGCTCTGTAACCGGTTACACGATGAACTCAGAAACTGGGTTAGTGGATTTTGATGAGTAATCACCCAATTAATCAAGAAATTTTCCACGAATCGCACTCAAATCACGCTGAGGAACGCGTGTCGCCTTGCATGCTGTTTGAATTCATCTATAAAAGGCTTGGATTGAGATCTGAATCAAGTTTTTTGAGTGTTGGTTGGGAAATCCTTGTTCTAGGGTTCTTGATTCGTCTTGTGCGATTCTTCTTCTGTGTTGAGAGTTAGAAAACGAGTGATACACTGTTACAAAGCTCACATCAAGGGCTTTGTATTGATATAAAGTTTGTGAGCTGAGAGTTCCTGGAGTTTGAGAACGAAGCTTGCCAAGTTGACGTGTTGGTGCTGTCAAACCTCAGCTTCTGGTTTCTGGAGCTGACTTTGAAGCTCGATTTTGGTAAGCACACAAACCCTTTTGGTTTCAAAATTGTTCATACCTCTAGTGCATGTTGCAGAGAATTCAATTTCACCATTTTCCCCAATTCTTAATTTGGTTTTGCATGTCAATTTTCCTGGTTTTGGTACCCTGTCCAACTCTATCTGCATGTAGTGGATTTGGTGGAAATCTGTGTTGGAGCCTTTCTCTCTGCAATGTTTTGGATCAAGCATGATTTAGAGGTAAGGGAGAAGTTACCTTATACTAGATTGAGACTAAAATCAAGTGTTTTAGGATTTGAGTCAACAAGGACTCAAAAGGGCATTATGTGTAAAGGTCAAAAAGGCTTGGAGGCCAATTTATAGCTCAATTCTGTTTTGAGCAGTTTTGATTTGATGCATGCAAGTAATTTTGATGCTTGAATCATGATCTAAGTGCTTTTCATGAGTTGTGTGGTATTAAATTGTGTTTATGTGGGTTTTTATGCAATTTAATACTCTAAATCGAATGCATGCAAATGAAATATGTTCCTATGGTTGAACATGTTTAAATTAACGTATGTGAACTCTATTGAGTGTTGAAATTGGTTAGATTTGAGTATTAAAAAGAATGGTATGTAAAACCTCATTTTTCAGTGTACAGACTGCATAATCTAACCGGTTATTCGATATTTGTAACCAGTTAGATACTGTGAAATTTCAAAGAAAATGAATTTCTGAAATTGGTCCTGTGTTCTTACCATTTTTACTCAAATCTATACTCTAATTTCACTTGAATTCAATTTGAAAATATGTTGATAATTACTGTTAGTTTCAGATTGCTATGGAGGAGTTAATACCTTAATGATTTGAGATAATTTCAAGAGGAAATTATGCTCCATTGGGAATGAATTGTGATTTAGACTTTGAATGATGAATTCAGTGGAATTTGAGGTATAAGACAATGCAGAAACTTTGTTATGGATTGGGTAGAGAATTCAAGAAAAAGGGTTTTTCTGAATTTCAATGGTTAACCAGTTCAGGTCTGTAATTCTAACCGGTAGCCTGAGAATGTAACCGGTTAGTACCTGAAACTCAAAAATAAAAGTTAAGTCTTTAAAGTGAAAAGTGAATACCATTGGTTAACTTTTTCCCAATCCAAGCCTAATGGCATGTTTTTAAGTTAATTCAAGAAAGAATTTTTATGCCAAAGGTTATACCTCAAATTAATCATTCAAAAGAGAAATTGAGATATTTCTAAATCACAATAATTAATTAAAGATAAAAAACCAACCTCAATGAATGTGCATTCATGCATAGAGAATGGAAGATGGGTTGGTAGGAAACGATTATCATATTCTGGGAATATGAGGAGGGTACTCCGGGAGTACCAAATTTGTAACCTACTTGATGACACATTCTGGGAATGTGGCCAGTGTCTGGGACCTAGTTTCTTTGATGTGTTCTGGGAACACATTGGTGTGCAACCTACTTGATGACACATTCTGGGAATGTGGCCAGTGTCCGGGACATGGTTTTTATACGTTCTGGGAACGTGATACACACTCTGGGAGTGATGTTTATTTTTCCAAGTATGGTTTGCTATGCGTTCTGGGAACGTGATACACACTCTGGGAGTGATGCTTGTATATCCAAGTATGGTTTGCCATCGTTCTGGGAACGTATGGTAGTGTTCCGGGAACACACTGGTGTATTGGATGGACGTCCAAGATGGACTTATAGTGGAGGCCTCAGTTGTGGATAGAAATCATGCATCATGCCACATGCATTATAAGAGATATAATGTTGAAAATTGGTGTGCACATGTGTACTTGCATTATTGTTTGTCCATGACATACTTGTGTTTGTATTTTAGTCTTTATTGATTATGTATAAGTGTATACTGTAACATCCCTAATTTTGATTCCAGCATAATAGGAAATTATGCCAACTATTTAGGATGAATTTCCAAGAATTGGGAAAGGTTTCAAGTATCAAACCAAGCCTAAAGGAGTATGGGGACTTAAGGAAATGAATTGGAGTTAGAAAATCATCAAATTATAACTTTTCCACTCAATAATCGATTACTAGATGGTCAGTAATCGATTACAAGGCCCCTGATGAAAACAATAAAAAGTTGCAGCAATTTAATCGATTACAAGGGTAAAGTAATCGATTATTTTGAGTAATAATCGATTATATTCAGGGAGTTAATCGATTATTTAGGCTCTGGTGAATGTACTGAGAAATGTTGCATTGAAGGAATAATCGATTATCAGGTCAAGATAATCGATTATTTTAGGGTCTGTACAAAAAAAAAAGAAGAGTGCACGTTGTGCACTCTCCACCACACAAAAGAGAATCTCTTTTTGTGGATTAAATCATAGCCACTCATTTTTCCTCCCCCAAACAAATAAAACTCTACACTCTCTCCCCCATAATCCATTCTCTCTCTCAAACTCATCTTCTCCTCTTTTCCTCTCATACGCGACTCCCTCTCTTCCTCATAGGGGTTTCACTTGCTCCTCCACAATCAAGCCAAGGCAAGTGATTTCACACTCATTCAATCATCAAATCTTGCTATTCTCCTCTCCAAGTAAGTATTATGTTGTGGGTTTCCCTCTTTCCCTCTCTAAAATTCGTGCTTTCTCTCTCCTCTAGGGTTCAAGATTCTCTCACTTCCATTTGATCAAGAATCAAGTGGGTGGCACTCATTCCATCATCAAGGGTTGTTATTATCATCTTCAAGTAAGTGTTTGATTGTGGATTCCTCTCTTTTCCTTTCAAATTCGTTTTCTCTCTCTCTACCTTCAATGGTGGTTTTTCAATGCTAGGCTTTGGAGGCACCATTTTTCTTTGATTCTTGCCTTGATTCATGACATAAATGATGATTTCCTCTCTTTTGTAACTCTATATTAGGTACTATCCTTATCCTTTGGTTGGGTATCTTATTGGTGGGCAAACTCAAGCATAGGGCATTTGGGGATCTCCTTATCTCTAAGTATTTGAGGTAAGGGAGTGGATATAGTGAGCTTTGCCTTGTTCTAAGGAGTTGGGTCTAGTTAGTATATAATGCTTGTTAGGATTTTGTGTTAGGGGAGAAAATTAGATTATAAAACCCTAGGTTATGAAACATAAAATTCTAATTAATTAAATATGCATGATGATTTGATGTTAAGACTAGGAAAAGGAAACCCAATACCATAAGAATCAATCATTTGATAAATGAAATTTGGTTAATGATTATATTGAAATACATGAGGAATTGGGTAATGTGTTAATGAAGTGAACATAAAGGATTTCTATGATTGTTGCTTTTATTGGTAAAGTTGTGAATCAAATGATAATTAATTGCTATAGCTAAAATAAGTATGTGTTGTGGAATAAATTGATATAGGAAGAAGATGGAATGAAAATGACTATATGAGATGAATGTGCGTAGTTGTTTCTAAATTCTAAATGAGAATAAATGTTAAGTATTATCAATTGTGAATAAGGGTTGTGGTTTATGAATTGAACATGTGAAAATAGGAAATGGAAGTAAAAGGATTACGTGCAAGACAAAGTAAAAGATGATATATGTAAAATCTAAATGTTGGGCTATGAAAGAGAACACTATTTGGTATAATGTGGTAACTAAGAAAGGAAATGAATACGGAAATTACATGAAAGATTATGTGTTGATTGTGGTTAAATGTGTTTATGAATGAATTGTTTATCATGAGATTAATGTTTAAGTATAATCTGGGTGGTTGTATGAGGTACCTTCCGGCGTGGAGGTGAAGTACCCACCGGCCAAATTGTATTAGGTACCTTCCGGTGTGGAGGTGAAGTACGATGGTATGAGGTACCTTCCGGTGTGGAGGTGAAGTACAACGATATGAGGTACCTTCCGGTGTGGAGGTGAAGTATCCCTAGGCCACATTGTATGAGGTACCTTCCGGTGTGGAGGTGAAGTACAATGGCGCGAAATGTATTTTTAAGAATAAGATGTTAAAATGTGTTGACCTCTGACCTGAGGGGCACGAAATGAATAAAATGTTAAAATGTGTTGACCTCTGACCTGAGGGACACCTAATTTAAATAAGGAAATGTATGAGGTACCTTCCAGTGTGGAGGTGAAGTACAATGGTGTGTGATGCATCTTAAAGAATGAAATGGAAAGAAAAGGGAAAGGGGTGTTGAAATGAAGAATGAAAATGGATATTGAAATGAAATAAGTATGTGAAATGAGTAAATTAATAAGGGAAATGAATGTTGAAATGAATAGTGAAATTGGACGTTGAAATGAATAATGAAGATGGAAATGTGAAATAAGTAACGAGTATGGAAATAATGAAATGAGTGTGGTATACTATATGTGAATATATGCTTATTTGCTAATTTTGCTTGACCTAGTGGGTTGTTATGTCTAGTTAGAAACTGCTTTCTATTTCATGTGCAATGCTCACTCCTTTACATTTTCAGGTACGGAGATTGAGTTGGCACAGCCCCCGACCGAGCAGGAGTACTTTCCCTTACAGGGAGAGTAGGGTTCTTATGGGTTTTGGTGGATATTATGAACCTAAGCCTCCTACACTATTTTTGATGTAAATGTGTTATAAATATTTTTAAGTGAGGCTTAGGAGGTTTTGTTTTGAGAAAATTTTAGGTTTTAGTTTTTAATGATCAAACTTTGTACTTTCCGCTGAACTCTGAATATTTGATGTCTCTGTTATATCTGGAGCCAATAAGGTCTTGACATGATTTAGAAATATAACCGGAAGCCCTGCTGGCTATTAATTGTTTGTTTGAAACTATTTATAACAGGTTAAATTTTGGGAATAGTCCTAAAAACAAACAAAACTCCGTCCGTTTGACGGTTGATTTTAATAAAATAAAAAGGAATTTTCAAGTCCGTATTTTATTATAAGGGGGAATTAAGGGTATAAAATCTTAGGTGTTACATTTATGGTATCAGAGTAGTTTCACCTCGGCCAAGGAGTTATACAAACTCCAAATTATTACTCACCCAGCGAGTAATTGATGCTCATAGTATTAGTCTAAGATTATAATAGGATAATTATAGTGCTATGTATACTTTTAGTAGTTAAGTTTTGCTGGTCTGTTCTCTCTGGCTAAGCAGTATGGCTGGAAGAAGGAGATTGCTTTTCTCCAATTGACTCAAGATTCGATGTCAGTTGGGGACTATGCAGCTCGGTTTGAAGATCTCATCCGTTTTTTCGATTATCGGTATGCAAATGACCGTAGCAAGTGTGTTAAGTTTGAAGCTGGGCTTAGGAGTGATCTCCGCCTCTCGTGTGAGTATCACAACATTGACAACTTTGCTCGCTTGGTCAACATGGCAAGCACCTATGAGAAGGGTCTCAAACGAAAGCTAGCTGATGAGAGATCTCGGGCAAGTCAGAGAATCGGAGGCCAAAGTAAGGACAAAGGACCGATTCAGAAGTCTGGTCCATACTCTCATTCCGGGGTCACGTTTCCTAGGGAATTCGGACCAACAGTGAATGCTTATGGTCCTATACCAACTTGTCAGCACTGTGGCAGGATGCATAGGGGAGTGTGCTGGACTTTGGGCCGAAAGGAGGGGTTATGCTTTCACTGTGGACAACCCGGACATTTTGCTTCAAAACTGTCCTAAGAACACAATGAAGAAGGAGATTAATGCTGCTAGGGCACAGAAAGCCCGTGGAGGTCCATCATTACAGAAAGGGAAATTGTTCACCGTAGAGGGTGACGCGGTGGACCCAGCTGATGCGGTTGCAGGTAACTAACGTTTGCCAAGTCTATGCTTAATGCTTTTAAGTTCGATCGTTGTGGAGTTAGTTTGCCCCTCTGTTAACTAAGTAGTGAGTAGTGATGTCTTAGAATGGAAGTGATTAAGACATAGTGGATACTTGCCCTTCCAAAATTCGATCTTGTTCTTATAGAGAACTTATGAAAGACCTTATAAGAAAATTCTTATTGCCTAAGATTTCTAGCGTCAAGTGACCAATATTGTGTTGTGATGTTGTTATTTGATGTAATGTAAGGTTAGAACTGATCACTCTAATCCTTGCATTTGTTAAACGATTACATCATTGACAGAACCCGACAGTGATGTGTTGTTGGTAGACGTGAGGATGGGATTGATCACCTCAATTCTTGCATCTATCAATAAATGCTATCATTGTGACCTATACAGTGAAAGTAGACAACCAAAGTAGTGACTTCCAAGGAAAATAATTCTGGTAAGTGAAGTCAACCTAACCCAGAAACATTTGTTTAAGAGCTTCATATAGAGTTAGAGAATAGATAGAAGATAGTTCTAAAGAAAGGAAGTTTTGGTGTATGCTACTTTTTCCAAAGTAGTATAGCTAAGTGCTAATCCCTTGGATGAGTTAAGAAAACTCTCCAGGAATTATTCCTAACCATCATATCAACTAAATCAATCTTGAAGCAATTTGGCAGTTGCTTCGAATCTTTTCCTGGTTCTTAGGTAACCATTCGTAAGAATGGCCTGTCTTGTCAAATTTGTAAATCCCTGCGTTAAGACCAAACAATCTTGATAATTGACCCAGCCAACGGCAAGTTGTCGTACCTTTCACCCTTCGTATGCCATGGTTACAGGGCAAGTCTTCAAGAAAAAGATTCTAGAACTATGTCGGACTGCTATGCATCTCGAGTTTTCTATGTTTAGTTCTTACAACTCCTGCCCCAGAGTTAATTGTAAAGCGATCAGAATTGAACTCAAATCCGTGCCATATCTTTTAACATGGAGTGTAATCAGGTATGTCGACGCTAAGTGGGGGAGTATTTCTTAACTTAAGTCGAACCTTGGTTAATTTAGGACGAATCGATAAGTTGACGGAAGGGAACAAAGGAAAGTAAAGATAGGAAACCACAAGCCCTACCATTGGGACGATTCTCCATGGACTGAACTTAACGGAATTTCGGGGACGAAATTCCAATAAGTGGGGGAGAATTGTAACATCCCTAATTTTGATTCCAGCATAATAGGAAATTATGCCAACTATTTAGGATGAATTTCCAAGAATTGGGAAAGGTTTCAAGTATCAAACCAAGCCTAAAGGAGTATGGGGACTTAAGGAAATGAATTGGAGTTAGAAAATCATCAAATTATAACTTTTCCACTCAATAATCGATTACTAGATGGTCAGTAATCGATTACAAGGCCCCTGATGAAAACAATAAAAAGTTGCAGCAATTTAATCGATTACAAGGGTAAAGTAATCGATTATTTTGAGTAATAATCGATTATATTCAGGGAGTTAATCGATTATTTAGGCTCTGGTGAATGTACTGAGAAATGTTGCATTGAAGGAATAATCGATTATCAGGTCAAGATAATAGATTATTTTAGGGTCTGTACAAAAAAAAAGAAAAGAAGAGTGCACATTGTGCACTCTCCACCACACAAAAGAGAAACTCTTTTTGTGGATTTAATCATAGCCACTCATTTTTCCTCCCCCAAACAAATAAAACTCTACACTCTCTCCCCCATAATCCATTCTCTCTCTCAAACTCATCTTCTCCTCTTTTCCTCTCATACGCGACTCCCTCTCTTCCTCATAGGGGTTTCACTTGCTCCTCCACAATCAAGCCAAGGCAAGTGATTTCACACTCATTCAATCATCAAATCTTGCTATTCTCCTCTCCAAGTAAGTATTATGTTGTGGGTTTCCCTCTTTCCCTCTCTAAAATTCGTGCTTTCTCTCTCCTCTAGGGTTCAAGATTCTCTCACTTCCATTTGATCAAGAATCAAGTGGGTGGCACTCATTCCATCATCAAGGGTTGTTATTATCATCTTCAAGTAAGTGTTTGATTGTGGATTGCTCTCTTTTCCTTTCAAATTCGTTTTCTCTCTCTCTCTCTCTCTACCTTCAATGGTGGTTTTTCAATGCTAGGCTTTGGAGGCACCATTTTTCTTTGATTCTTGCCTTGATTCATGACATAAATGATGATTTCCTCTCTTTTGTAACTCTATATTAGGTACTATCCTTATCCTTTGGTTGGGTATCTTATTGGTGGGCAAACTCAAGCATAGGGCATTTGGGGATCTCCTTATCTCTAAGTATTTGAGGTAAGGGAGTGGATATAGTGAGCTTTGCCTTGTTCTAGGGAGTTGGGTCTAGTTAGTATATAATGCTTGTTAGGATTTTGTGTTAGGGGAGAAAATTAGATTATAAAACCCTAGGTTATGAAACATAAAATTCTAATTAATTAAATATGCATGATGATTTGATGTTAAGACTAGGAAAAGGAAACCCAATACCATAAGAATCAATCATTTGATAAATGAAATTTGGTTAATGATTATATTGAAATACATGAGGAATTGGGTAATGTGTTAATGAAGTGGACATAAAGGATTTCTATGATTGTTGCTTTTATTGGTAAAGTTGTGAATCAAATGATAATTAATTGCTATAGCTAAAATAAGTATGTGTTGTGGAATAAATTGATATAGGAAGAAGATGGAATGAAAATGACTATATGAGATGAATGTGCGTAGTTGTTTCTAAATTCTAAATGAGAATAAATGTTAAGTATTATCAATTGTGAATAAGGGTTATGGTTTATGAATTGAACATGTGAAAATAGGAAATGGAAGTAAAAGGATTACGTGCTAAACAAAGTAAAAGATGATATATGTAAAATCTAAAGGTTGGGCTATGAAAGAGAACACTATTTGGTATGAATGTGGTAACTAAGAAAGGAAATGAATACGGAAATTACATGAAAGATTATGTGTTGATTGTGGTTAAATGTGTTTATGAATGAATTGTTTATCATGAGATTAATGTTTAAGTATAATCTGGGTGGTTGTATGAGGTACCTTCCGGCGTGGAGGTGAAGTACCCACCGGCCAAATTGTATGAGGTACCTTCCGGTGTGGAGGTGAAGTACGATGGTATGAGGTACCTTCCGGTGTGGAGGTGAAGTACCCATAGGCCAAATGTATGAGGTACCTTCCGGTGTGGAGGTGAAGTACGATGGTATGAGGTACCTTCCGGTGTGGAGGTGAAGTACCTGCAGGCCAACTTGTATGAGGTACCTTCCGGTGTGGAGGTGAAGTACAACGATATGAGGTACCTTCCGGTGTGGAGGTGAAGTATCCCTAGGCCACATTGTATGAGGTACCTTCCGGTGTGGAGGTGAAGTACAATGGCGCGAAATGTATTTTTAAGAATAAGATGTTAAAATGTGTTGACCTCTGACCTTAGGGGCACGAAATGAATAAAATGTTAAAATGTGTTGACCTCTGACCTGAGGGACACCTAATTTAAATAAGAAAATGTATGAGGTACCTTCCAGTGTGGAGGTGAAGTACAATGGTGTGTGATGCATCTTAAAGAATGAAATGGAAACAAAAAGGAAAGGGGTGTTGAAATGAAGAATGAAAATGGATATTGAAATGAAATAAGTATGTAAAATGAGTAAATTAATAAGGGAAATGAATGTTGAAATGAATAGTGAAATTGGACGTTGAAATGAATAATGAAGATGCAAATGTGAAATAAGTAACGAGTATGGAAATAATGAAATGAGTGTGGTATGCTATATGTGAAAATATGCTTATTTGCTAATTGTGCTTGACCTAGTGGGTTGTTATGTCTAGTTAGAAACTGCTTTCTATTTCATATGCAATGCTCACTCCCTTACATTTTCAGGTACGGAGATTGAGTTGGCACAGCCCCCGGCCGAGCAGGAGTACTTTCCCTTACAGGGAGAGTAGGGTTATTATGGGTTTTGGTGGATATTATGAACCTAAGTCTCCTACACTATTTTTGATGTAAATGTGTTATAAATATTTTTAAGTGAGGCTTAGGAGGTTTTGTTTTGAGAAAATTTTAGGTTTTAGTTTTTAATGATCAAACTTTGTACTTTCCGCTGAACTCTGAATATTTGATGTCTCTGTTATATCTGGAGCCAATAAGGTCTTGACATGATTTAGAAATATAACCGGAAGGCCGGCTGGCTATTAATTGTTTGTTTGAAACTATTTATAACAGGTTAAATTTTGGGAATAGTCCTAAAAACAAACAAAACTCTGTCCGTTTGACGGTTGATTTTAATAAAATAAAAAGGAATTTTCAAGTCCGTATTTTATTATAAGGGGGAATTAAGGGTATAAAATCTTAGGTGTTACATATACTTACTCCCCATGCCCTTATTGGGTGTTGATCGTATATCTAGCTTGCACAAAATTCAGTGAAGGGAGATGTCCCTTAGGTGCATGCAGAGTGTAGAAAGTGTAGGTTGGGAACCCTTTGTGCAGATATCGAGGATCCGACCAGATGGATGTTTGGACAAAGGACCAGTGACCAGCTCTATAACATTTCTATTTTTAATAGAATTTATATGATACATAGTTTGGAAAGAGGTATCATAAGAGGAATTTAGTTTCATAATAATACTTATTTGGTACCCGTGGACTTGTTACACTTGATATATTTTGGGAGTATAATATAATTATTTTACTATGTTTCCGCAAACTCTGATTTTATTAGTCAACTTCATTATTACTCAAGTATTTGTGAAAAGGAATTTTCAAGGGAAGGGAAAATTCTTATTTTCAGATCTTTTTCCAACAATAACAAGTCCAAGTAATCATAAA